>CM077596.1:0-10000000 GCA_039654915.1 Aquilaria yunnanensis
AAATTGGCAAATTTAAATCATTTGATTTTGTTGCAGGTTCTGGAGGAGGGGCGTTCCAAAGTTAGGAAATCCTTAACCCCATTGGCAACAAAGCTGGCACTGAGAAGGATACTGCCATACCCCTGCGAACATAAGTATACTCTTGTGATTCTAATGCCTCAAAGATTTACATGGCTGAGAAAAGGTTTGAGCTGGAATTCCCCGGATAGAGATGCAAAGGTCAATTTTCTTTCAAGATGCTCCGTTTCTGGTTTACTTGCTTATTTCTGTTCTTTTTTTTTCTTTTTTCGTCCAAGCATATGGTACAGACTTGACAAAAGGTATTCATACAATTGGCGTATCAAATTCATCCCGAACAAGAAAAGGCGATGGCTATTTTCTGTGAAATTTCTGCAATGGCTTATCTGTCATTACATAGTTATATTTTGCCATCCCTTCACATTCAAACTTGTAATAATGCCCGGTAGAAGATGTTGATTTCAAATTAAGTTCAGATTCCTCTAGACTAGAGGCCTCATAGCAATTGCAATTGAACTGAGATAATAAGATGATTTCCCACCGGTGATTACAGATTGTAGCAGGCTTTGCTGGTCTGACAGCTTTGGCGTTCTTTCTGTGGAGATCCTCAAGAAGAGTCTAGCCACCAGACATGCATGAAGTTTCCAGCCATAACAAAGATTGCTTTGTTTGTTTGTCTCTGTTTCTTACCACATCAGCAGAACACCATCCGCCGACAGTTTCACATTTTGTATTTGGAAACCTACATATTGGTCTCTGTTACATGGATTCAGGAGAGGTGCGAGTGTCGGGTGCGTGTGATAATATCATCTGACTCTTAAAGACTCTTGAACACCTACAGAAGTATCAGGTTTAAAGACCTGACAATATGGAAGTGGTCGACGTTGTGATTGGATCTGATGTGGTGGGATTTCGTCACCTACATAATTCAATTATATCAATAAATATAAGGGTAACAACAATATAACAGACTATTATTATAATAACAAATGTAGTGTCCGAATCTAATAAATGTAATGCATATGTCATCGTAACAAATTATCATAATACCATATTTCTAAATTTAAACTACATTGTAAGTGAGTGTGCCCTTAATTGTTCATCTCAAAATTTATAGGTAATATAGTAATAATCCTATCACTGTGTTATTTATTCTTTTTATTTTTTGTATTGAAGTGTTGGAGCTGTTGAAAATGAAAGCATCTTTCCGAACAAAATCGGTGCTCACAGAAGTGTTTAGTTCTCTGATGTATTAAGAAGTTACAAGTTCGGAGATTTACCTTTTTTTTTTTTTCTAATAGAATTAAGACTCAGAGAATTTAATCATACAAGGTAACTATTGTCTACCCCATTGGAGTAGGAGCTGTAGTAATATTAAAAAAAAAATAATTACAACCGAAGCTTATCGCACGCTATCGTAAATAAATAAAATATTTTGACAATACGTTATATCTGTTTGATGTTTTGAATTTTGAACCAGAATAATTGAACTCATAAATTGAAATAACATTTATTTTATGGTCATATCTTCCGTAAAATACATAAACCGTTTAATGCAAGCAAATTAATAAACTTAAGTGAATATTTTAACTAGAGCTTCAGTGGATGTGCACTATAAAATCTTTTAATTTTTGATAAAAGTGAAAACATTCAAGTCCACAAATTCGACCTCGACACTAATACTAATTCATATATATGTATACGTATGTGTGCGTGTTATTTTAATTAAGTTGACTTCGAGTTGTTGTTTATCTATCTTAGGTGATACATCCTCACAATAAAATCATTAACTTTGAAATCATCACTTAGAAGGATTGGTTAAAGTACATCCTCACTCTTGGTTTTAGAAATCATAATTTCCCACTCATTCTTTAACACTGTCAAATACTAATTATCGGATGATTTGGATTTGTCAATAGATAATTACCCTAAGAGTTTGAACTAGTTTTCTTACAATTATTGTTAAAATTATTTTTTTCATGCTGTTGACTAATGTTGACCAAAGATGTTACTTGTTAGAGAATAAGAGAGAAAATATGCTTTTGGCGCAGGGGAGGTTCGGCTGAAGGCGATATTGGCCCAGAAGACGATAAAAAATGGAAATTAGGCTGGGCCGAAAAAGTCCCAGCAGTGACCCACCAGTTAAACGACACCGCTCAAGTGAGCTGTGCCAGTATCCAAATTAGGGTTTCGTTTTCGCGCTGCATTTTACTAGCTGACCTGAGCCGAGCAGAACTGCGCCTGTGTCGTCTGTTTGCCCCTCTTCGCTGGCACATTCCCGCAAACCCTAGAGAAGGTATCGGCTCCCGCTCCCTTCCTCACGCTCCCGATTTACGTTTCAGATTTGATTTCGGTTAACAGGAGCAGGAAGGGCTTTAAAGTGATAGTTGGGTGACTGAATGCAGGTAAGGAGTAGGCCGGGAGAGAGTGAAAATGGTGGAGAAGACTAGGGTAAGAAAGGAAGAGGTGGTCACCAGAGAATACACCATCAACCTTCATAAGAGATTGCATGGCTGGTAATCTATCAACTCGTTTTCTCTGTTTTTCTCTTTTGAACACTTTATTTTTGGTTCTGGCTTTGGTTTTTCTCGTTAATTTTCTGTTCGATTGGAGGTATGTGTTGGTGATTCTGGTACGAGGGGTTTCAGTTGTTTCTGGTTTATGGTGATTTTAGCTTTTTAAACTTTTTGCTGGTCTTGGTAGTGATGTGAGTTGGGTTTGTCAGTTTGGTTTTTGTTTTTCTTTTGAATAGCACTTCTGTGACTGATAATGGAGTGACTAAAATGTAAAGTTCTAAAAAGAATTGGCAAAAAGGAAACAGTCGACTATTCTAGATATTAGCACCTGTTACAACTGTTGAAGGAAATGGTAACAGATCATGGGAAATGCTGGGAGAGGTGATGATGCAGGTAGAGGAGTTTCAACTTTCAAGAAAAAATATATGCAGTTCTCCGTTCCTTTATTTTGGTTTTATAGGAACTCTTCAGAGTTTTGTTATGTACTCTAATGGCAGAGTAGTGATACTTGTCTAATTCTGCCACGATAATGATTTCGAATGTTCTGGTGGTTTGTAGTATTGCTGGCTATCAGATGCCATAGTGTTCTTGTTGAATGTGATGATCGCATACAGTATCCTCATTCTGACTTTGATTTGGGACTGATGGTTGTTTTTGTTGCTTTGCGTCGTTAATTGAACCAGCACCTTCAAGAAGAAAGCTCCTAAAGCCATAAAGGAGATCAGGAAGTTCGCTGAGAAAGCCATGGGAACAAAGGATGTGAGGGTGGATGTGAAGCTGAACAAGCACATCTGGAGCAGGGGTATCCGCAGCGTTCCAAGGAGGATCAGAGTTCGCATTGCTCGCAAGAGGAATGACGATGAGGATGCTAAGGAGGAGCTCTACTCGCTTGTCACTGTTGCAGAGATCCCACCAGAAGGACTGACTGGGCTGGGCACCAAGGCCATTGAAGATGAGGAATGACTTCCATTTCTAGTTCGTGCAAATTAGTGAAGACAAACTTAGATGAGGTGTGTTGGGTTTCATGAGACAATACTATTTCGTAAGATTACATTGGCATCTTTCGTAACCCTGACGCTTTTTTTTATCAAAGGTGTTGCTACTTCTTCTGGTCACTTCTATCTTTTGGAGCTGTACTATTGTTGCATTTTTCTACATTTTCCTCCATCTCAAAATAAGAAAGCAAGAAACAATTAAGAAAAAGAACTCACGATCTAACTTATTCCATAATTGGTCCCTCTAATTCTTTTATTTGGCTCCCCGCTTGATCGTCCGCGGTTGGTTGCCAAAATTAAAACGAATTGGTCCTAACAATTTGGGGAAGGGAAATAGTTCGGGAGGTAGAATATTGACATTGACTCTAGCTGAATCTCCCAATTCCCAAGCCTTGCCTTCTCCAATGCTTCTGCGTAACTGCGTTCACCTTATTGTCTCCATGCTGCGGCCATGCCGGTATAGGAACCCCGACGCTAGCTGCTTCCATAACTGAGTTACACCCGCCAAAGCTACCACATCGGTCTTATGCAGTATGTTTTTTATTTATCAAATTGGTTATCAACTCAACAACTTTGAAATAGTTCATTTTTTTAAAAAATATTTGAATTGATCATAAATTAATTTTGAACTCATAATTTTTTAAAATATTTTTCTCTAGAAATGTAATTAGTATGAAAAAATTTATATTTTTATTGATCAATTCGCAACAAAGTGCCGGCAGCATGCTATTGAGTACTTAAGATTCAAAATTGAAATTCTACATAATTTTTTTTAATTTTTTGTGAATCGTAACAATAGAATCAGACCAGAATCGTAATTGTAGGTGACTATCTCCGACAAACATTTGCATCTCTTTAAAATTCATAAAACGGGCCGAATTCATTCGGAAATAACGAGCCCACTTGTCGCCTGGAAGCCCAATATCTGTCTCTAAACAGGCCGCCTCATTTACTTATAAGTCCTTCAAAACCCTAACCCTAGAATTCCATCCCCTCCTCAGAGATCGAAGTTGAATCGAACGCAGAGATTTCAAGCAGCAGTGAGGAGCGCACTCTCGAGAATCAACCATGGGTAGATATTAAAAAATCTCTCTATCAATTTGATTACTGGAAATTTTTTGTTTGTTTCATTATTCAATGTTCAAAATATGATTGGTTAAAATTCGAAATTCGCAGGTAAGGTTCACGGATCTCTGGCTCGAGCCGGAAAGGTGAGAGGGCAAACCCCGAAAGTGGCCAAGCAGGACAAGAAGAAGAAGCCCCGTGGACGCGCCTACAAGCGCATGCAATATAACCGCCGCTTCGTCACCGCTGGTCGGTTCTCACCCATTCTGAATTCTGAACTTTGATGCTAGATTGTAGCGGTAGCTTAAAGATGCTTTTCATCTGTTCTAAGTTTAATCGTTAGTATTGGACTTTTGAAACTTGCTCAGCAAATTATAATTTCACCTATAACTGTTAAATGGGATTATAATTACTGGTATGAAAATGAAGTCGCGAGAATTCTGGGTTGTGTGGCATGAATTTGGAAACTAGAGTATCATTGTTTGATGAAGAGCTAGTTATTTTTTAGGAGAAAGAGAGTTTTAATTGGATACTGTTTACAGATAAATGAAGTGAGACGCTATGTGTGGGTTCTGATGTTTGCTTCTTGTGTTTTTGGATATCTTCCAGTTGTTGGATTCGGGAAGAAGAGAGGACCAAACTCGTCTGAGAAGTAGAGCTTGAAAAACTGAAGATCATAATGTAACTGAAGCAGGCTCTTTGGTCTTTCCGAGTTTATTATTTATGGTTTATGATACTGGTTTCCTTGGTTAGAGATAGTTCTTGAACTAGTTGAATCAACATGTCTTCACTCTCATAGGGCATTATAATTTTGTTCCAAATGGTATTCTGCATGACTTTATCTGATAATCATCTCTGTTTTGAATGTATTGATGAGTGAAAACAGGATTATTATCACGGATAGTTGTTGCTAGTTGTTGCTGTTAATGTGAGACACTATTGCCAGATGAAGCGTAGTCTTAGGTTGATGCTGAATTGATCCTATGAATGTGGCGTTTTCTAGTGCTAGAAGTTCGGTATTGCCTGTGCAGCAGTTGCTCTGCAAATCAAAAGCAACCCAACCAGCCTGCATCTGCATATCAGGTCAATTTACCGATCAAGTTGTGTTAATAGTAGGCATCGTTAGCTGTAATTTCAGTTAGCTGGTTTTGTACTTCTCCTGTTAGATGTGCACACGATTAGCAGATGCTTAGAGGCGAAAGCAACATTTTATGTGTAAAGCGAGAATAATCTTAAGTCGTACCTGTCTGAGCGTGAAGTTTGCCAGGAAAGAAACTGAGAAATGCATGTATTACGCAAGGTGGATGCATTCACTTTAGGAGGATGGTACAGATGGTAGGCCTAGTAGTGTTATATCATTATGAGAGACACTATAAACAATGAGGAGGTGATACGAGCCTTGCAGTTGCATCATGGTTTTTCTCGTTCTATGATGTATGCTCTGGACGATTGAGTGATATGTACCTGGTGGCCAAGGGTGCACGTAACCCAGCGCCATATGGAAGTACATGATCGTTGATTCTGGAGAAAGTTGAATATTCTGATTTGAGCTGCACGAGTCTCATCCTTCATCCCAACGAAAAAGAAGTGTCCTCCAATGGGCTCTCTGCTTCCATGGGCAGCCGCTGCTCTTTGGCACGTCCTCTGCTCCCAGTACCTCTGCAAGCAATATTGGTGAAAAATTGATGCAGCGCTTTGTTGGTTAGAGTCACAGGGTATGAGGGCTTACCGTTTGGATTGAAGGAGATGGTTGCATTTTATAACAGTTCAGAGTTGGTTTGATCGAATCATCCTGTTGTGGTTGTTCCTCAAGATGAGAGGAGATTTTGCAATTTAATTAGCAAAAAGGTAGGATATCTGGAAACATTCACTTTTCACAAGGATGACATTGTTACACTCTCTTGTCTTCACTAGTTGAGGCCAACAATCAAACAAAGTGATCATCATGTAGCAAGTCATGAAAATCTTTTCTAACTACAAGAAATCGTTCAATGTATAAGAGGATGAACACAAAGTGAAAGCTGATCCCGTAATAACTGAGAATCCAAAGGATCGGCTTCGCGTGAAACAAGATGTTGCAAACTGACGACTACATTTGAATCTGCAAGGATTGGATCTACCGCAAGTTGGGGAATGGCGGCATGCATGAGCACCTTTCCCAGTTCTTACAGCCTTAAAGCCACCACTTGCAGCTAAGTAAGATTGGGCCAGCTCAAGCACTTACAGTGCCAATGGGAGAGTCAGCAGCAACATGCTCCAAAGAGTGCACCTTCATTATGAAAAAGATTTGTTTGAGGAAGATCCCTGCTTCGCTCTCAACAGTACCTCAAGGACATTAGTCTTTACCTGTCGAAAGATATTCCAAATGAACCTAAAAAGTAACAAATCGATCGAGGCTTAAGAGATTCTTCCTTGTCAGACATTGTTCTTGTATTCGAGGTACATGATTGTCCATTCAGAAATCGCTTAATTGTGCTTGGAAAGTTTATAAAACTATGTGCTTGTGTTACTTTCCATGAGTTGTGTTTTGCGATTATATTCACACCTAAGTCTTGTGATTTATTATAGTCATTTTTCCTGGTGGAAAACTAGGTGGGGGTATCTTGCTTTAACTAACCACATATTGAATCAACGATTATCGGGCATCGAATTCTACTCGGGACAAATTAAAGCAAGTCCCATCTTAGCTTTTGCTCTTCCTTTCTTAGTTCTTCAATCCCTTAATGATCTTCTGAACATGCGGCGGCTTTTGGACTCGCACAAATCTGATGATGAAATCCAACTTATTAACAGAACAATCTCTCATGCTATGCATCAGTTTAGTGCCATATAATCCTTCCAAGAGGGGGGTAACTTCAAGATACAACAAAGTCAGCTATTTTTTGAGGTTGCCTTAAACCGATTCACCACCGTTTATTTTGGTAACTTCCACAGTTCATAGCTACTGTTTGACCACCAAATCGCCGTTGGCGATTTTTATTTTCTCTTGTGGGGAATGATAGATCAATCAAACTCCATCAATGATCATATGTACAAAACTTTTATTCTTCATCTATGTTTTTTCTTTTGGGTGAATAATAGTCATATTGTGGCAACGTGCGGGTCTTTTTCGGGAGTTGCCACCAATCGGTTTTTCTTAGGTCGATTGGATAACTAAAATATGGTCTGCGAAAGTTCGGGGATCGGGAGTACGGTTACGTTAAAACAACTTTGTTAAAACGCCCAAAAATTGGCACCTTAGTTGATTTTAATTTTGTTTTGTTTTGCTTTTAAATAATTTTCAGTTAATTTTCAAAATTAGAAATTTTAACTGGATTAGTCGAAATGTGGATTTTTTTAAATTAATTATTTTGTATGAAATTTTATACTTCCGAACCATGGACTCTGCCGAGTCATTTGGACACGGAAGATTTTGATTCCGAACCATGGACTCTGCTGAGTCATTTGGATACGGAATTTGGTGAACTTTTAAATAATTTAATCCATATTGTAAATATGGATTTTTATATTTGTATTTATTTAATTTATTTAGTAAAAAATTTTTTCCAAACCGTAGATCCTGCCGGATCATCCGGATATGGAAATTAATTTTTTTATAATTAATTATTACATTCTTACTTATTATAGAATTAATTGTTAGTTTAATTACTAATTCGTAATTCTTTTTGTTTATGAAATTTTTAGATTTATTAATAATCTAAAAATTTTATTTATTTTCTTTTTTTTTCTTTCCTTTCTTTTCTTTTTTTTTTTATCTTTCCTTTCTTTTTTTTTTCTTGATTTTAGCTTTCCTTTCTTTTCTTTCTTTTCTTTTTCTTATCTTTCTTTTCTTTTTTTCTTTTTTTTTTATTGATTTTTCTTGTTTAATGAAGGATATTTATTATTTAAATAATTACTCAATTTATAAAAGAATTCAAAAGTAATTAATTTTTTAATAAGAAAGTTAATTAATTAATCTTGAGATTTATTTTATGTTTTAAAAAAATAAATTAATCAAGAAAGATTTATATTTGTTCTTTTTTATTTAATAAAAGAAATTATTTAATCAAGATCTTTAATAAAGAAAGCAAAGAAAAATGTATATTTTAAAAATAAAAGAAAAGTCTTAATATTTTATTTGATAAAAGGTGAATCAAAAATCAACTATCCAATCAAAATTTTATTTATTTAATAAAGGAATACAAAAAATTTATATATATAAAATTTTTTTAATATTTTATTTGTTTTATTTTGTTTTGATAAAGGATTAACCAAAAGTAATTATTTAAATAAGAAAACCAAAACATTTATATGTATATTTTAAATAAAAAAGAAAAGTCTTGATATTTATTTAATTTGTTTTGAATAAAAGATTAACTAAAAAGTAATTATTTTAATTAAAATTTTATGTATAAAAAAATTTATATGTATATTTTAAAAATAAAAAAAAATCTTAATAAAGAATTAACCAAAAGTGATTATTTAAGAAAAGAAACTAAGAATTTTATGTATATAAAAGTCTTGATATTTATTTGTTTTGTTTTTTATAGAAACTTAACCAAAAGTGATTATTTAAGAAAAGAAGCTAAAAATAAATTTTATGTATATTTTTAAACATAAAAGAAAAGTTTTGTTATTTATTTGTTTTATTTTTGATAAAAAATTTAACCAAAAGTGATTATTTAATGAAGAGACTAAAAATTTACATGTATATAAAAAATCTTGATATTTACATTTTATTCTTATATTCTTTTTGTTTGATGAAATATTTATTTTTTTTAAAAACTAATTTTAATTTATATCTCTGAAAATATATCTAATTAATAAGTCTAAAATATTTACGAGAAATTCAATTCTTTTATTTATTTATTTTTATTATTTTTGAAATCATTTGACTAAGATTTTTATAAAGGAAACAAAAAGTTATATTATTTTAAAAGAAATAAGTAAAATATTACTGAATAAAATATTAGCCCAAAAATTTTACTTTTTTTTTCTTTTTATTAATAAAGAAAACTAAAAAAAGTTATATTTTATTATTTTAAAAGAAATAAGTAAAATATTACTGAATAAAATTTAACCCAAAAATTTTACTCTTTTTATTAATAAAGAAAACTAAAAAGTTATATTTTATTATTTTAATAAATAATTAATATATTAGTCCAAAGTTTTTATTTTTAATAAAGAGAAATTTATTTAGATACTTTATTTAAAAATATTTCCAAGCCATGGATCCTGGCGGATCATTTGGTCATGGAGTTTTAATTTTTATTAAATTTTAATTATTTAATTTTAATTATAATTTTATTGGATTTTTCTTGAATTTTAAATTTTAAATATCATTATTTTTAAAAAAATGTTTAAAAAGAATTGATTTGTATATTTTTTAGAATTATTTAATCATGTTTGTTTATTAATTTTAACAAAAAGAATAAAAAGTTAACTTTTTGATATTTTTAAAGAAATAAAAAAACATGTATTCCAAAATATCAAAAGATAATTGGCTTTTAAATTTTTGTTAGCCTTAATAATTAATTATAAAAGAATCTTCTTTTAGGTTTTATTTATTTATTTATGGGTGAAGGTGAATTAAATTAAATAAATTATATAAAGGAAAATTAATAATAATAAAGTGGGGCTTTTTGGCCATCCACTTTAAAAATAAATAATAATAAAGGTTAGCAAAGTTAATTAAATTAATTGTTAACAACAATAATAAAAGTTAGCTAAGTCAACAACAATAAAAGTTAACCAAATTAATTAATTGATTATAAATCAACAATAATAGAAGTTAGCCAAGTTAATTAAATTAATTATTAACAACAATAATAAAAGTTAGTCAAGTTAATTAAATTAATTAATTAAAAACAATAATAAAAGTTAGTCAAGTTAATTAAATTGACAACAATAATAAAGGTTAGTTAAGTTAACAATAATAAAAGTTAGCCAAGTTAATTAAATTAATTATTAACAATAATAAAAGTTAGCCAAGTTAATTAAATTAATTAATAACAACAATAATAAAAGTTAGACAATTTAATTAATTATTAACAACAATGATAATAAAGGTTAGTAAAAATTAGCAAGTTAGTTGTTAGTTGTTAATAACACAAAAAAGGTCAGTAATAATAGACAAATAAAATATAAAAGAAAGTTAGTAGTTAATTCTGCAGAAATAAAAAAAGGTTAGTGACCAAATTGAAAGAAATTGAAAAAATGAATGAGCTGAAGGATGTTTTACCCTTTTAAAACTAAAATTTTGAATCCTGTTACGCAGATACGCGCGCGCACAGGGGGGAAGCTGTGGGCGGAGCTTGGCGACGCTAGCACGGCGGCAAGGGCGCTGGGCAGGGCAACGGCGGTAGGGCGGCGATGCGGCGGCGGCGTGACGGCAGCACGGCGATGCGGGACGATGGCCGGAAGACGGCAGCGTGACGGCGGAGGCAGTGGACGGCGCGAGGCGAGGAGAAAGGAGGAGGAAAAAAAGAAAAAGGACGGCGGCGGCGGTGGACGACGACGGCGCGGGACGGCCGGGGCGACGGCAGGGAAGTGACGGCGACGGCGGGGCGTGGGCTGGCGGTGGCGGGACGGCGACGGAGGAAGGAAGCAGAAGAGAGAGAGAGAGAACGCATGAGAGGAGAGAGAGAGAGAGCAAACGGGAACAGGGGCTAAAACGAAGAGAAAGAGAAGTTCTTAGGCTTCTGGGAAGAGAGAAAGAGGTCAGGGACTGTGGCTATAATTTTTCCCCTTTTTTTAAAACGGAGCTCTAGATTTTTTTTCTATTTTTTTCTGTGTTCAGCACAAAATTTTGGGGGCTATTTATAGAGAAAGTTTGGCTGAACTGTTGACGGATAAATTAATAAAAAATTTCAAACTTATCTTTTAAATTAGTAAAATGACAATTTCAGTCCTTTACGTCTCTCAGCCTCTGGATGAGTTCCTGAAGCTTCTGATTTTGACAATTCTGTCATTTTCTGTCAATTTGGGCCAGAAACGTCGGCAGGCCCAAAATTTTATGTGACAAACTACCAAATGCTCCTGGAACTTTCATAATTTGTCAATTTTTCCCGAAACTTCTTAATGTTGTCATTTTTACCTCAAACTTTTAAATTTTGCCATTTTTTTTTTGGAGTTTTCTTTTTTTCTTTCAAATACACACATATATTATTTTAAATCAAATCTTCACAAAACAAAAATGTATTTGAAACTAAAAATTTTTTAGTAATAATAATAAAAATAATAATAATAATACATTTTTTAATTAATTTTTTTTATTTAATTTTTTTTTAAAATTATTTTAATGGCCGGACGAAATTGGGTGTCAACACATATCATTTAGAAATTAAAAAAAAAGTGCTTCAGCCAAAGGCCCAAAACCCTTATTACCGTTTATTTTTATTTTTTTTATTTTTTGAATCTTGAACCAATTATAGGAAAGCTTTAAGTTACATGAAAACATTCTAAAAGCGGTAGAGTGAGGGTGAAAGTGAAAAAATATCTTTTTTAAAAATTTAAATAAGTAAAAATATTGTAAAAATTAAAGTGGAACATGCAGTTGAGATTGAGAGTGAGAGCATGAAAGCGGAAGCAACAATCCAGAACAGAAGGATTATGTGACTTAAGGAAAGCTATATGAGATCCTATTTATTACCCAAAAAATAATTATTATGAATTTTTTTTTATCTACTCTGAAAAATGAAATATTAGTGTACAATGCTGCTTTTTTACAATAATGTTTTAGAATTTGTTTTTTGGGCTTCTTAAGTATAGGATTTTTAAAGGATATATGAGTTGAACAATTAATTATAGCAAAGAGATTTGGGAAAAAAATAATTAACGAAAAAAATAAATAGATAATAAGGCCCAAAATACCAAATTTAGCATCCAAAACTTGTCAAAACTGTCAATTTTCCATCAATGTTTTCATCAGACTAAATTTCACACTGAACTTTTTCTTGAGCACAAAATTGTCACCAACATAAAAAAAGGTAGACAAATTTGACACTTGTCCGTTCTGCAAATCAATCCTATCTCGCCACCATCCGTGGAAGATATGATCTTCCACCACCGACTCCAATTTTTCACAAGACTGTGTCATTTCTCTCATATTTTGTTCCTTTTCTATTGACTACTATGGCTTTTATTTAGCATGTAAGAGTAAAAAACTCATTGTTTTTAAGCTCTGTGTCAAAGGAGTGGCCTAGGCCAGTTCGGTTCCAATTAAAGTGATTAATTCAACTGCATTAATAAAACTGGTTCGGGTCAATTCGTGGGTTAAATGAGGCCCGCTTAGATGGAACATAATTTGGTCATTGGATTTGCAAAAATTACTCATGCCATCCATGTTCGTTCTCCATCACCCGATCCCTGGTTCTCCGCCTTTTTTGTTATGATTCTCCGTCGTTTTCCGCCTTTTGTGGTTTGATTCTCTATCATCCGCCTTTCCTCCTCCCACCACATCTTTCTCTCAACCTTTTCTGCTTTGATTCTTCACTTTGTTCATGAATCCTCTTATCTTTTTTTCTTGAAATTGAAATTCGTGTTTCGTGGAGATGGCGTCTTTAATTTTCCATCCCTTCTCGTGGCTCTGTCTGGCCATCCTTGTCGTATTTCCTGCCGCCACCCGCTACTCCACCTCATCCATCTATGACCACCTTCAGCTAAATAGCCTCCTAATCAGCCTCCTCACCCAAGGGCATCTCCGACTTCTCCCTGGACCCCTTCACGAATCACTTCCTCATTCATCTCCCCCACCCCTGCAATGCCAGCTTCGAGTCCAAACTCCACTACGATTTCAACATCTTTGGGGTCTTGACCTTCGGCAAGATCGACCAATTATCTAGTATGTCCCAGCAGGAGCTCTTCCTCTAATTTCCCGTCAGGGGTATTCGTGTCGATGATCCCGCCTTTGGCTTAATCCACTTCGATGTTGGCGTCATTGATAAGTAGTTCTCCTTGTCATTGTTTGAGAGAGCCCCCCCAACTGCACAGCCACCGATCTTCCCAATTTCTCTGCCCCTAAGGTAAGCTTGCTTCTCTTTTTTTGCTTTGATTCTTCCTTTGTTCACCGATCTCACCGATGAGTTAGTTTTGGGGGAGGGCATATCAGGACTTCAATGAGGGGATCTCCACTGTTCTCTGCTTTTCATGGTCTGATTCTCCATCGTCCGCCTTTCTTGCCCTGATTTTCCCCATTTCATGTGCCCACCACATCTTCCTTTCAATTTTTTTTGCTTTGATTCTACACTTTGTTTATCGATCTCGTCGATGAGTTAGTCTTTGTGGAGGGCATATCAGGACTATGGCAAGAGGATCTATGTTTGGGTTTCATCGATCTTCTCATGAATCTGGACTTCATTGAGGATTGCGTCGGAGACGTGGTGGCGCTGGTTGGAGATGGGATTCAGTTGGTATGGGGAGTGGCACCCTTGTAAATCTGGCAAATCCAATGTCCAAATGTCATTTGACCTAGGCGGGTCACATTTAACCCGCGAATCGACCTGATCCAAGTTGATTAATGTGGTTGAATTAATCTCATTAAATGGAAACAAACTGGCTAATAGAAGGTAAGCGCAACATCAGCTTTCCATTAGCCATGTGTGTTGGATTTGTTCCAAAGAAATCTTTAATTTTGATGATAACAAGTTATTTGTGTTAATGTCTTTAATCTCCCTTCATCGGTCAAAATAGGGTAAAATGGACTTATGATTAATTTTCAAGAGTGTCAAGTGTTATCTCAAAAATGGGTAAAATCCATATGTAGTCCCCTAACTTTAAGGATCGTCTTAATGTGGTCCTTTAACTCAAAAAATGGATCTTAAAGTCCCCTAACTCAACTTAAGTGTCCTATTTTGGTCCCTACCGTTAGTTCTACCGTTATTTTGGATGGAAATTACCTACGTGGCAGGTATATTGCCACATGACAGTCTCTTTTATGATAAGAACTGATTAGATTGGAAGAACAATAAAGTTCAAGCTAAAATTGACACAAAAAGTAATTTTAGGGACCTAAAACGATAGTTAACCCAATCTTCCCCATCGCCGCCCCACTCCGATCAATCGCCGCCGCCGCTCTACCTTCCCCCTTCATCCACAGCCCGGCTTGTTGGTTGTTGAATCATGCCTCCGAAGCCGTGAATCGCCTCAATTTGCCTAGCAATGGCGCCCAGCCTCGATTTGCCAGGGAATCGCTCAGATGACAGTCGCCCAACCCATAAACCCTCGTCCCACCAGTGACCGACGCGAATCCATGAATCCTCTGAGGTCTTCACTTCTCTCTCGCCCGAATGTTGATGGAATCTCGAGGAGGAGGAGGAGATATCAGGTGGGGGCGGATTCAAGGGAAGGGACGGCGATTCCCAGGCTGACGGAGGAGGGCGTCGAGAGAGGAGTAGCAGTCGCACGATTTCGTACGAATTAGAACCTGGAAATCGGAAACGGGTGCAAAGAAGAGATGGGCAGAGGAAAACGATAGGGCGACCAGAGGAGAAGAAGTGAGTTGGAGAGCGAATAGTCTCTCGATGAATCGAAACCCAAGTGAGCGACAGACGTCGGCGATTCCGTGGCGAGAGTGACTCGTCTGCACCTTTTAGATTATGGATGAAGGGGGAAGGTGGAGCATCGGTTAGGAAGAAGGAAGATGAAGTGTCGGCGGAAAGAGGGTGGCAGTGGAGATTGATCGGAGTGGGGCGGCGACAGGGAAGATTGGGTTAACTATCGTTTTAGGTCCCTAAAATTACTTTTTATACCAATTTTAGCTTGAACTTTATTGTTCTTCCAATCTAATCACTTCTTATCATAAAAGAGACTGCCACGTGGCTATATATGTGCCACGTAGGCAATTTCCATCCAAAATAACGGTAGAACTAACGGTAGGGACCAAAATAGGACACTTAAGTTGAGTTAGGGGACTTTAATAGCCACTTTTTGAGTTAAGGGACCACATTAGAACGATCCTTAAAGTTAGGGGACTACATATGAATTTTACCCTCTCAAAAATATATGCTTTAAGATTATTGATGAAACTTGTTTTTGAAAAGAAGTTAGCAGGTTATTAGTTTATATTAATGTTTGAATCAAGTTTGTTTTACAAATGACAAGTGTTTCTAAGTTGCTCCCAAGTTTTTACTTTAATGCGCTAAATTGACTTAATCCATAGTCTGAGTTTCCTGTAACTTTTTGAAACTATCAATTAATGCGTTAAAGTTTGGTTTTAACTTGTTAAGTCGAAGCTTGGAAGTTCCGTTCAAATTTCACGAGTGGCATGAATTCAGTCAAGGTTTCAAATAGCACTTGAACGAATCAGAGGACGCTACCTGTACAGCCCTGCAGAACATTAAATGTTTTGTCTCCAGCTACTTTTGACCGTTAAAGGGAGAAATCGAGTTTAACCCGTTAAACTCAAAACTTAACGTGAAATCTAGAAACTCGGCCTTTTTGCGTGAAAAATAGAACAAACGGTCACCAGTTTTTAAGGAACCTTTTCAGGCGTCTCCAGTAAGGTTCCAACGGTCTAATATCCTCCTAAAGAGTATATTTACACTAAGATACATGTTGTAAACCTTACTTGACAACTAGAAAAGAGAATCCTTCATCAAAGAGCTTGAACTAAAAAAATTGCCAAGAACTTGTGCTTGTGCTTTCATTGGCTTATCTAGCATTGAGTGGTTCTTTAGTTCTTACCTTGTAACCACGAATTGTTGAGCTTGCCTTGAGTGATTGAGTGATTTTCTTATAAGGGAAAAAGAGTCAGATAGGTTTCTAGCTAGCCTTTGGCAAAACTAGTGAGAGGTGAAGGTAGAAAGAACTATCAAAGAGTTGTGTGCCTTTGTAGGCTATTGTGTATCTTTGTGTTTCATAGTGGAGAAGAAAACTCTCAAGTGGCGAACTTGAGGAGAGGAGTAGGCTCTCAAGTGAAGAGTTCGAACCTCTATAAAAATTCTTTTGTGCAAGTTTCTCCTTCTCTCTACATACTTGAGCTTTGGTTGGTGTTTTATGTAACCTATCTTAATTAAAATTTCGTTTTCAAAACCACTTCAAAGGTAGCTTTCAAAGAAAATTTTAGGAGGATTGTGATAATCATTTTCTGGTCAAAATAAAGTTAATCTTTGTTCCTTAAATTCAATTTGAGTTTGAGGGTTCAAAAACTCATTTGTGGATTGTTTTGGAGCACAACCAATTCATCCCCCTCTCTTGGTTGCACTTGGGCCAACAATGTGTTGCTCCATCCAACTTAGAACCAATAGTACATGTTTGTTAAATTTAAGGACTGACATAGAAAAGTTACAAAAGTTTTAGGACTTAAAATGTAGTTTCTCGGATACTAGTCGATGGCAGGAAAATAATGAGACAGGTTGTGCTGTGATGTATGCTTGTTCCTGCTTGCCTGCTTTTTCATTATTCTACTCGTTAGTTCATCCGTTTGAAGCATGACTTTCTATGAGAGGAATTCATTGATCAAATGAACCCTCTCCTTCAGTAGCATAGGAGAAACAATAAAAAAACAATAAGCACCAATTTGCGTGCCTTACAATTCATCATGATTTTTCCCTTCCTGTGAAGAATGCTCTTGAGGATTTTCTGACATGTACCTGGTGGCAACAGATGCATGTAACGCGGCACCGTATGGAAGTACATCCTCATTGACTCTGAAGAAAGGTGAATGCAGAGCCTTGAACTGGCCCAGGGTCTCATTTTCCATCCCAAGGAAAAACAAGTATCCTGGAATTGCCTCTTGGTAGAATGAAAAGTCCTCTGCTGCCATGACCAGCGGCTGTTCTCGGACACTCTCAGTTCCCAGCACGTCCTCCGCAACGCTTGTGAAAAGTCGATGCAGCTCTTTGCTGTTTACAGTTGCAGGGTAGAAGGGCTTCAGCTCTGGATTGAACGTGACAGTTGCATTGCACCTCTGGACACTAGCTTGTGTTTTGATAACCTGTCAAGTCATTTGTAAGAGCCTATCTATGAAACATTCACTCTAGCATGTCCTTTGTCATGTTCTTTTATTCTATCAACTGTACTTGTTCAACAAGAAGAAAGAACTCGTTGAACCGGATTACATGATGTCACTACATTATGGAATCTGATTCAATGAACTCAATGCATCATCATCATCATCATCATAGTGAATCTTAACTAAAACTATTTTGATGGGTAGCATGAAGTTCGTAGTGCCAACTGAAGTTTGATGTTAATTAAACATAAAATGATGAACTTAATACAGAGAAACCGAGTTATTATGCTCTTAAAAGTTACAGTTGTTAGTAAGTTGTTTGCCTAGAGATAAAAAAAAAAAACGATTACCTCTTCAATTCTTTGTTTGAGTTGCATGAAGCTCTCCATTGAAAGTGCCCTGAATGTGCCACCAATTGTGACAGCATCCGGAATCACATTAAAGGCACTGCCTCCTTGGAACATCCCAATAGTAACCACCTGCAATGTCATGAGGTTGAACAATGAAATGCTGATGATTCTGGAATATGAAACTTTTTCGATTATAAGTAGTTCAATGGGTAGAAGGAAGGAGATGCTGCAACACCTGAGAATCCAATGGATCAGCCTCACGTGAAACAAGATGTTGCAAGCTGATGATGATGTTTGAAGCTGCAAGGATTGGATCTACTGAATGGTGGGGACTGGCAGCATGACCCCCTTTCCCGCTAATTACAGCCTCAAAGCGACCACTTGCAGCTAAAACGGGGCCAGCTCTAGTATTTACTGTGCCAATGGGAGAGGCAGAATTAACATGTGCTCCAAAGATTGCCTCAACATTTTCAACTGCCCCTTCATCGAGCATTTTCTTTGCTCCCCCACCTCCTTCCTCACCAGGTTGAAAAACTAGAACAACTGTTCCCTGTCATTACCACAATGTTAAAACATCTGACTTGTTAAAATTGTCTCCCTTGTTAGTACGTTTGTGGTATGGCAGAACAATTCAGAAGTGAATGAACAGAAGTAACTGAGGCCCTGCTGAACATCTTCCAAGCTATTTAGCAAAATCAGCAACCAAGATGTTGGTATATGCTTCAAAATTGGACCACATTATGAATCTCTCTTTGTGCTTATATCTTTTAAGTAAACAATCACAATGGAAAACAAAATTTACAGCTTATTAGATACTAAATTGATTTGTATGTGAGTAGTATAAGAATGACCTGCAACTCGTGACGCATCTCTTGAAGCATTTTTGCAGCACCGAGAAGCATCGCAACATGGGCATCATGCCCACAAGCATGCATCTTACCTGCAACTTTGCTCTTGTGCTCCCATTCCACTTTTTCCTGCAACAATCAAAACAACTACTTCATTTAACCAACGCTTCCATTGACAGACAGATGAACTAATAAATGATTTCAAAGGAACCTCTAAAGGTAGAGCATCCATGTCAGCTCTAAGAGCAACAAAAGGAGGCTTCCCGGTGCCAATATAGCCAACAACTCCAGTAACAGCAAATGGGTATTTATAGGGGACACCAATCCTGGCTAGCTCTGCTCTTACAAGCTTACTGGTCTCAAATTCTTGAAAAGCAAGTTCAGGGTTTTCGTGGATTCTCCTCCGGATATCAACCATCCATTGCTTAATCTCAGGCTTCTTGGCAAACTCTAGGTAATCAACTGATCCCTTTGCGGACCCTTCTGGGTATGTTGAAGAGCTGGCTGTCCCCAGGAACAGGCGAAGAACAAATATTAAACACATTATCCATCCTAAGAAAGCCATGGGATCTGGGTTAGTATTGGGATTGAGGTAATGAACTTGGTGGCTTCCGAAGGGAAAGGAAATTAACAATCGACCAGAACTGGGAAAGTTTTGCGCGAATCGAAAGCTACTTTGGCATAATTTATTTAACTTTGTTTCCTCTGGTTCACTTTCAGAATTTCTTTTGCAAATAAAAGGCCAATTGACAGGTACGATCACTTGAAGCCAAGGAATAATAACTACCGAGTTCTGACTGGACCGGACATCTACCCTTCGTCCCTTCGTGAGACTCTTGCCGAAAGTTGGAATTTGTTTTTGGAGATAATAAAAGAAAACTATTTTCCTTCATTTTCTTCAATTATGTAAGTGTAATAATAATAATAATAATAATATCACATGATTATTCTCTCTAGTTTTGCTATCTTCTAGATCTTTTGTCCGGCAATTCAATATTGTATTTTACATAGCAGTGCCAGGAATATCTCTAACAGATGAATGCAGCCAGGCAAGCAGGCTCATGTATTTGGAAATATGTACAACAATATGCCCACTTGACAGGAGAAATTTGACATGATCACAGTTCGTCATGCCGGCTTCCATCTTTTATGCTAAGCTTTTGAGGATATTCCAGTAGGTACCGGGTGGCTAACGTTGCGTGCAAAGCGGCACCATAGGGAAGTACATCCTCATTGACTCTAAAGAAGGGCGAGTGTCCTGCTTCAAACTGCCCTTGACTCTCATTCTTCATTCCAAGATAGAAGAAGTATCCCGGAATCTCCTCCGTGAAAAATGCGAAGTCCTCTGTTCCCATGAGCGGTTGCCTTTCTTCGATGTTTTCGGAGCCAAGCATATCTGCTGCAACACTCGTGAAAAGTTCATGCAACTCTTTGCTGTTCACAGTCACAGGGTAGAAGGGCTTCCCACCAGTACTGAAAGTGATGGTTGCATTACACCTATGAACACTTGCTTGTTTTGTAATAACCTGTTATGTCCGGTGTGAGAGAACATCCATGAAAGGGTATGAAAAACACACAGAACCAAGGATTACAATGTTTATAACACATTTTACTTAAACCATTTCTGTCGTTTTTCAGGAGAAAAGAGGCAGTTTACGGCTGCAAATAGTTTCTCTTCAACTTTCATGCAGCTTTCATGCTTCTTTTCAAAGTTGTTTTGACCTTGGTTCGGAAAAAATGTGCTTAGATAGATGAGAAAAAAAGTAAGGTCTTTGCTTAGTGGAAAGATCCAAGCTTACCTCTTCGATTCTTTGTTGGAGTTGTTTGAAGCTTTTCTTAGAAAATGCTCTGAATGTGCCACAAATTGTGACAGAATCCGGAATCACATTGAAGGCAGCACCTCCTTGGAATTTCCCAACAGTAACAACCTGCAGTATCAGCCTTTCCGCAGTTAATAGCGCATACACTACCTTGTTACAGGGATAGGGTAGAGGGAATTTCAAATTCAGACAAAGAGGAAAGGCCTGAAAGTGGAGAATATGAAACACATAGGACTCCTGCCTGGGAATCCAAGGGATCAGCTTCACGTGAAACAAGTTGTTGCAAGCTGACAATCACGTTTGAAGCTGCAACAATTGGGTCAATGGTATGCTGGGGAATGGCAGCATGACCCCCTTTGCCACTTATTACAGCCTCAAAGAAACCACCTGCAGCCAAAATTGGGCCAGCTCTAGCACCAACAGTACCAATTGGAGACCTGGTTGAAACATGAGCCGCAAAAATCGCATCCAAATTCTCCAATGCCCCTTCATCTAGCATTTTCTTTGCTCCGCCACCGCCCTCCTCAGCTGGTTGAAAAACTAATACAACAGTTCCCTATCATTGCCAACATGTTGATAAATATTAAAACTGTGCATTGTTTATAGTGAACTAAAGAGGCAGAAAGATATTATATATCTTTTCAAGGAAAAAGCTCTTTCATATCGGAAAACTTTAGTACAGAAAAGAAAGTTGACAACTCAGACACAACAGCCAGCAATCAAAACAGATCACACTTCTTCACTCTGATGCCTTGTTATGCATCTTCAAGAACATGCAAGAACATAATGAACATAGAAAAGGAAATGAAGCTAAATATAACATAATGAAGATAGAAAAGGAAAATAAGCTAAATATACATTGCAGTGGTATAGATTAAGGACCACATGATCAACATGGAATTCCAAGGTAACTAGGCCGCTCTATCCACAGGGAATTCAAAATAAATAACTATTCCAACTACTCACAGAAGTATTTGGACCTCTCAGAACTTTTTCATTGCATTTACCATCTTTTGAACTAATTTTGTATGCAAAACATATAAAACGCTTAATGTCTTGTATGAAAAGTCATGGAACAATCAATAGGCTGCACTGCAGGCAATGATTCAGAACAAGGTGAACATATTTGCTTTCCATGGAATTAAGTCAAAGGTAAGCATTGATTAAGCATTCCTTTTACAAGTATAGTGTGCATATGTTTTCCTCACCAAACTTCAAAGTTTCAGGTATTAATTCTAATACAGTAATACATTTCAAAATTATACTCAAAATCTCTTGCAGTGTTTTTGTGAAATTTATGTACCTTATGTTTGTACTTCTTTTTCAGGATCATTATGTGCATTATTTGGAGGTAGCTTCTAGCTATTTTTCACAACTTTGGACAACAAGTTGATATTTGAGAATTACGATTCTGACCTACCCAAACTTTACATGTTTCCTCCATAGACTAAAAAAAGGCTCCTCTTTGGGCTGTCTACAGGAAGAAAAAGTGGTCAAGAAAATAAAAAAGAACTTCTCAAAAGATGCAACTAATCGATCAAAATGTTGCAAGGGGCACACCAGACTTGAAACTTAACAACAGAAGAGGCATAAACAAGCCAATGAAATTGTGTCTTAAAATCAGATGGCAAGTGTAATGAGGAACCTGTAACTCAGAACGCCTCTCCTGAAGCATCTTGGCGGCACCAAGAAGCATAGCAACATGAGCATCATGCCCACAAGCATGCATCTTACCAGCAACTTTACTCTTGTGTTCCCATTCCACTTTCTCCTGCATCAACCAAAAAGCAAAATTCAATGTTCATTATTAGGGAAAAAATAATAAAACAAAGCCAAAACTAAAAGGAAATGAGTTCAACCTCCATGGATAAAGCATCCATATCAGCTCTAAGAGCGACAAAAGGAGGCTTCCCGGTGCCAATATAGCCGACAACGCCAGTGACAGCAACCGGATATTTGTATGGCACACCCATCTGGTCAAGCTCGGCTCTTATGAGCTTGCTGGTCTCGAATTCTTCAAAACCAAGTTCAGGGTTTTCATGGATTTTCCTTCTGATGCCCACCATCCATTCATTAATCTCAGGTTTCTTAGCAAACTCAAGGAAGTCAACTGGTATTTTTGCGAACTCTTCTGGAGATGGCGAAGAGGTGGAAGAAACGGATGGTCCCAGAAACAAATAGAGAGTGATAACTAGAGACATAGTCCATTTGAAGAAAGCCATCGAATTCGAAACTGGGCAGAATTGGGAAAGAATGGAGTTAACGAAATTTGTGCTGCCTTCTGGAATAAAAGATTCAAGCAGAAAATTTTAACAAAAACGAGGTACTGAGACCACAAGATGGGCCAAGATTGTTACAAATACAATTCTGTAGTTCAATGGTCACGGTGCAATTTTTTGCAGTTTGAGGACTACATTGTTCGACAGAGAAGAAGCGAGTGAATTCTTTTAGGTAAGAGCAAGCAATGGCCGTCGATTGATCAACAGAGATCGTCTCATCGGACGGTGGCGGGATGGGATTAAACTTACTCGAATGACGGAAGGCGGGCCCGGCGCCACGTGTGAGTCTCCTCAACGTCGTTTACAGACGGCGACGAAGCTTCGCCCTTTCCATCCCCATACGCGATTTCCTGCCGAGTGCGCTTGACAAAAATACTGAAGCCAACTCGTTCATCGCTCCCAGATCTCAATACCTCTCTCCACTCCACAAATTCGAAGGTTTGATGCGATTCTTCTTCTGCTTTATTGTTAATTTTTTGAGTATTTATTTTCTTTCGTTACCCAGAAACTGAAATAATTATACGATAGGTTCTTGTCAATTTCTTTGAAATCGTGCATTTTTCGGGGGGCAATTGATCGTGTGAGTTTGGTTTTTTCAATCTAATCGGGTTTTTGGTTTTTGGTTTCTGTGAAGCAGAAGATCGGAGCGGAGAACCAACCATGTTTAGTCGGATTTTCGGGAAACCTAAGCAAGAAACAAATGCTCTTACCACGTTGGATAAATTAAATGAGGTATACTTTCTAGCTAATGCTATTTTCTATTGATGGGTGGAGAATCTGTCAGTATTTTCTTTGATTTCTGCATCATTTTTTTTTTATTTTTCGTTTAATTCTTATGTGCCTTTGAGGGAGGTAGGAGCTAGGGCTTTGATTTAGGGTAATGCTAGAAATGCTTGACATATGGAAATTTGATTGTTATTTTGTAATTTGTTGACCATATGATAATACTCTGCGGAAGCAAAATTATTGGCTCTGTAGAAGTCCATATTCTGAGGCAAGGGGCTCTCTGATGTGCAGAAAAAAATTTGTTGTTTTTAACGTGTGTGGTTTAGTAATAGTTCTAAGATATCTTATATTTCCCTGGAGATTGTATAGTTGCTGGATAACCTTTTCTTGCTCCTTGTGGGGATTGGTTGAAAGTGTTCATAACTGGATTTCTGCTCCTTTGTATATGGAAGTACGATGGCTTACCTATGTCTTGGTTGTGTATTTATTGTTTTACATCTATTGAAGTATTTAACTAATCTCCTTGCCTTCCGAGCTAAACCAATGATTGTCTCCATTTTAGACCCTTGAAATGCTAGAGAAAAAGGAGAAAGTACTTGTCAAAAAGGCTGCTGCAGAGATTGAAAAAGCCAAAGAGTTTTCAAAGGCAAAGAATAAAAGAGGTATTTATGCAAATCAGTTGTCTGATGTACTCTTAAGCTGTGTTTTGTTACATGGGAACTGGTAGTCTTTTTTAATATTCAATAAATGCAATTTAAATTCGAAGCTAGCTCTTTGATGTTTGCTTGTTAATGCAAGGATGAAAATTCTTTAGTGTGGCGTTACTGTCAGGATTATTGTATTTGAAGGTTCTTGAAGAATAATCATGATCATAGTTAACCAGATTGAAGACCTGCCTAGTCCATGGCCATTTAGCCCAATTGAAATTTAACCCACTTTTTAGGTTTGGAGAACATTAATTAGTCAGATTGAAGAACTGCGTATTCTGTATCCGTTTTAGCCTCAGTTGAAAACTAACACACTTTTTAGGTTTGAGGAATAAATTTATTGTTTTTCTTTGAAGAACGGGAAAATCTCATGCTGACTATGGTTGTCCAGTTGCTTTGATTCCTGTTATGTTGTTTTCAAATTGTTCTATGCTTGTTTCTCAACAGAAATTTACTGTCTTGTACATGTTTTGCATTTTACCAAAACTTGTCCCTGGCCTCCCTTACTATTTCCTCTTTATTCAATCAATACCAACTAATGTGATGGTTTTCTTTGTTGTTTGATTTAAGTTTGTCACATTAGTCAAAGTTTGAAGAGAATGTTATATTATGATTTCTTCTATCATATGCTTCAGCCAGTAATCCGGTACTTTTCTTTATTTGTTGAAGTTTGGTTTAGTTCGGAAACTGTAGAATTCTAACTTATGGATCCATCCTGCAGCGGCTATACAGTGCTTGAAGAAGAAGAGACTGTATGAACAACAAATTGAACAGCTTGGAAATTTCCAGTTGAGAATTCATGATCAAGTGAGTTTAATATGATATTGATGGGAGTTTGGCTAGTTTGTATCTCTTTTACTTGTTTATATTGTGTACCTAAAACTACATTTTATGCTGTTACAGATGATAATGTTAGAGGGTGCAAAAGCAACAACTGAGACAGTCGATGCACTAAGAACTGGAGCATCTGCCATGAAAGCAATGCAGAAAGCAACGTATGTATTTTCTTTGATGCAGAATCCGAGTTATTATAAGATACCATGCCTTTAGGTCTCCATTTCCTACATCCTTGTTTACTTTGTAAAGCTAGAAAGTGTTCATTAGTCGTCTGTCTTCATGAAACCTATTTGTCGCCTCCAATGGAATTGTTTGGAGGAATTTGATGCTGCGTTTATGATTTTGAATCTACTTGAAGATAATTTTGTATTGAAAAGATAAAGAAATAATTTTAAAGAAACCTAAAGAAATTGTTGCAGCTGCAACTTGTAAAGAATTTTACATAATGAAAGTCTATAAGCAGGCTACTGTCTCATGAATGTCTGGAGTGATAACCAGCATTAGTTTGACCTAAATGACAGTACCATGAGGACTTGTTATTGTATTGCTGATTAATTTTTGTTGCTCTGTAATGCTGTAAACTGCTGATTATGCAAAATTATAATTGTGCCATTGTAGGAACTGTGCAATGGGCATGCTTTTCTGAATAATTGACAATGGATATTCTTGCAGGAATATAGATGATGTAGATAGGACCATGGATGAAATCAATGAACAGACAGAAAACATGAAGCAAATTCAAGAGGCTCTGGCAACTCCTATTGGGGCTGCAGCTGATTTTGATGAGGTTATAAAATCTAAAGCCAGTGTTGATTTCATCCACTTTTTGTGGTTTAAATTTTGTTCACAATTCATCTGCATTTCCTACACTCTAAACCTATTGGTGTGACAGGATGAATTGGAGGCAGAACTTGAGGAACTTGAAGGTGCTGAGTTAGAAGAACAACTTCTTCAGCCTGCTACAACTGCTCCAGCAGCTCCAGTGCAAGCACCTGCAGCAAGGCAACCAGATCGTCCAGTGCCTCAAAAACGCACAGCTGAGGAAGATGAGCTTGCTGCCTTGCAGGCTGAGATGGCACTTTGAGGTGATTCATTCCATTTCAGCAATGACAAGTTTTGGAAGTTTTGTTTATCCTCTCTGTGGATGTTGTCTATTCAACTCTCCTAAATTATTTGTTGGCAGGGTCTCTATGTGAGGTTGATGTGTTTTAACAATAGAGACGCTCGAATTGGTTTGCTACCCGGCCTACCACTGAAGATGTGTGACATTAAAGAGTGACCATTGAGATGATTTAAGGCATGCTGTACTATTTAGACCACCTGAATCGTGCATTTTATGTTTACAAGCCGATGTACATAGCAAACAGCAAAAACTGATTGAAGCGCACATGCTCGCGCTCCTACTGGTATTTGCTCCAAATTAGAGCAGAACGCTTCTCCATGAGATGAGCAATAAAGTTCCTGCTGGATAGAATGAAGGAAGGATGAATATCTATGCAGCTAATTTGAAGTAGTTTTAGGTCTGAACTTCAGTGTGAAGTCTGGGTTGAGCCTGGCAGCGCAGCTTCTGACAAGCCACTGTTGTGTTTGATACTGCCGGGGATGTTAGAATGGAGATGGAAGAAGATAAAATAGAATGAAAATCCTAAGCAATCAATTTCATCTTGACCGAGCATTCTCATTCGTCTTTTGGTATGAACAAAACCGAAATGGCCTGTGCATGAATGCTTTGAGGACTGGTTTTTTTTTTTTTTATTTGTAGAAAAATCAGCAGCAAAATAAACTTTAATAAGAGAAGAAAATTACAAAAAGATCATCAGAGATGGTTGACCATAAGAAAACCCCAACCCAGCCCAACCCTGGAAAAAACAACACCCAACAGCACCGTCACACCCAGCCGCCCAAAACAAGAAGACCAACATAACCTCTCCAGTGCACCCTGCGACCGCGTATAAGAAGAACACATACAAAAGCTCTCTAAACTAGCATTCTCGAGGAGAAAAGTAAAATAGAGGTCGATTCTTACATTATTAACCTTTATCCTTAGGAACGATACGATTTTCCTTTTCCTTTCCAGAATTGTTTCCCCAGTTAAACTTAAGTTCCATGCACCTGTTGAAATCAAGGTCTTAGTTATATTCATACAAGAGTTATATTCATACAAGAGTGAGCTTGATTATGATAAACCCAAGCAACGATCGAGTCATATTTGTACTGTTCATTGGATTTGAGATCAACTCCAGTGTCAAGTACACCTGTATGTGGGATTTAGTTGAGGTCGAAGGAAGTTGATGAGCTTGTTTGCTTTAGTGTCAATAGAACAATTCAATTTTGTTTGGTAGGCATTCTCCCTAGCGTTGCCAGTGGAAGTCTGCTACGCAAGTTATGTCCAGCAACTCCGCTTCAAGTATTTACAAAAAACTTGTTAATTGAACCAAAGATGGATCAAACATGAATTTAATTACTCAATTCTCTTAGTTACAAGGAAAGAATTAAATAACAAACTCGAGACTGGAAGGAGGAAGAAAAGAATCCTGACATTTAGAAAGAAACAAGAAGAAGAAAAGAAGAATCATTGTGCTGGAGCAGGAGAACACAATGAGGAGTTGAAAACGGAGCATCAACTCAATGAATGATGTACGTGAGAAGAAGAGCCAGCAGCATCAAAACATAGGCAATCCCCTGATCCAGTGCCACTCCTGCAATAAGAAACATAAACCCATCAACTTTTACTCAGACAGGGATACAAAGGGGACGACGAAGAAGAAGAGAACGGACCATCGCTAGTGGGAGCGGGTGCTGGCGCTGAGCTTTGGGCAGCAATGGAAGGCTGGAGCAGAGCCAGAGCAACACCAACAATGGCCATGACCAAGAACTGAACCCTCACCGGCTCCATTTATGTTCCTTCTCAACCCAACAAGAAAACCAAACTACTTGCTTACTTCTCTTGTCAGCAATGGATTTCTTCCGCCTCTGCTTCAAATTCCTTAAGGAGCTCTGCGCCTTAAATATTAGGCGTCAGAGGAAGCAGCCACTCTGGCTCTGGCCTGCAATTGCAACTGCTCTGAGAACTAACGGCTTTTTTTTTTTTTAAATTGTTGATTGCTGCCACGTGTAGAACCCAGATTATCTGCACGTTAAGCCGCCAGGTATTCCTGAGCTGTGCATCGGGGACCAGACCCTCCCCTCTCCTCTCCTCGGCCAGTCAGGATCCGAGTCAGATTTCCAATTACACGCCCACGCAATAATTGCGTACTTACATGTGCCCGAATCATTTCATTAAGGTCATGCCATTAAATTAAGCAAAGATTTTTTTATCTCTAAAAAAGATCTTTTCTCATAATAAGGGCACATGAAAATGGCCTATCGGGTGTGTTGGGAAAAATTCCCCAAAAACTTATCATATGTAGTGAGATAATAAATACAAGATAAATATATATGAATTTAATATGATTTGGCTCTTAATTAGCCTACATCAACGAATAAGAAAAATTCACTCGAATAAAATATAGAAATATACTCAAACAAAATATAGAGATTATAGTAGAGGTATGTTCTTAGTGCTCATGCTAGCCCATGAATCTCCTACATACCATTGATAATCTCAATATCTTACCATCACAAAATTGTAAGATATAAGAAATCATAAAAGGCTCTTATCTTAGCCCTTTCTGGCCTCCAGATTTCTCTTTCTATCTGAAACCCTCATATCTTACCTCTTCACTATATTGGTTTTTCTGTCATACCTAAAACTCTAACACAATAAGTCTTTTTTATAGGTCACACACAAACCCAAATCACAACAAAATAGGAAAACTAAACCCTAAACAAATAAGAAAACTAAAACCAAATTCTAAACAAAATCAAAATCCTTAACATTCTTGAATTTGAGCCAACATACCCAACAATCTTCACCTTGGCTCAATTTTTTTATCATGAACATGAACATTACGAACACACGACCACGATCACAAATATGAACACCACAAACATCGCTAAAACATGAATAAAGCAATGAATGCATACGACTACGAATAACAATAAACAAAAACAACCATGAACAGAATATCACGAACAGCAACATCATGAGCATCAATACATACAAACAAAATCTTCAATATTCAAACTTGTATTGAGCCATCAATACCACACAGCAATCATTATCAAATATCCCTAGGACAATTCTCCAGAGTTCTACCAAACAATCCAAATGCTCTATCATGCCAAGCATAGAACCATATGCTCTACCATGCTAGGAACGCACCACAAGCTCCATCATGCCAAGAATACACCACACGGTCCGCCATGCTAGAACCAAACCATAAGCTCTGATACCACTTGTTGGGAAAAATTTCCTAATCACCTATCATACACAGCAAAATAATAAACATGAGACAAACATACATGAATTTAATGTGGTTTGGCTCTTATTTAGCCTACATCCATGGATAAGAGAAATCCACTCTAACAAAATATAGAGATTATAGCAGATATATGCCCTTAGTGCTCATGTTGGCCCATGAATCTTTTACACACCATTGATAATCTCAATGTCTTGCCCTCACACAATTATATGATATGAGAAATCGCAAAAGGCTTCTCGTCCTAACCCTCTCAGGCCTCCAGACCTTTCCTCCCTCTTGAAACCCTCATATCTTGCTTTTTCACCACATTGACTTTTCTCTCATACTAAAAAATCTAACATAATAAACTTTTTTTGTAGACAACACACAAACCCAAACCACAACAAAATAAGAAAATCAAATCCTAAATAAATAGAAAAACTAAAACCAAATCCTAATTAAAATCAAAATTTTTAGCATTCTTGAATTTGAGCAAACATACCAACATAGTGAATATATGTTGTAGCAACGTGTCGGGCCGTTTTCGGGAGTCGCCACCAATCAGTTTTCTTAGGTCGATTGGTCACCTTAAAATTGGTCTGCGAGAGTTCGGGGATCGGGAGTACGGTTACGCTAAAACAATATTGTTATAGCGCCCAAAATTGGCACCTTAGTTGATTTTAATTTTGTTTTACTTTGCTTTTAAATAATTTTTAGTTAACTTAGAAATTTTAACTGAATTAGTCGAAATGTGGATTTTTAAGTTAATTTGTATAGAATTTTATACTTCCGAACCATGGACTCTGCCGAGTCATTTGGACACGGAAGATTTGGATTCCGAACCATGGACTCTGCCGAGTCATTTGGACACGGAATTTGACGAAATTTTAATCAATTAATCCATATCGTAAATATGGATTTTTATGTTTTTATTTAATTTATTTATTTTAAAAGTTTGATATTTTCCAAACTGTAAATCCTGCTGGATCATCCGGATATGGAATTTAATATCCAAGCCATGGATTCTAACCGAATCATTTGGACATGGATATGATCCGTCTTAGGATTCGTTATTTAATTTTATTTTATTTTTAATAATTTTTAGTTAATATCCAAGTCATGGATTCTAACCGAATCATTTGGACATGGAGTTTAATTTTTATATTTTCATACCATAGATCCTATCGGACCACCCGGATATGGAACAAATAATCCATCTTAGGACGGATTTCTAATAATTTGATACACATTTAATGCATTACAATAATTAAAATTAAACTATAAAGATACATATCAAATCAAAAATTTTATGTTGTCTTCTATGTCTATTTAATGATCAAATTTAATGAAAGGGAAAACCAACAATAACAAAGTAAACAAAGAAAAGTATAAACAATAAAAGGAGGTTAGTAGCTCATATGGAAGAAAATAAGAAGATGGAGGATTAAATAAAGATTTTACCAAAAAAAAAAAATTAATCATTTCCCTGCCAAAATGCTCAAAAATTTAGAAAATAAACAAAACATGAACAGTTATTTCACAGTAGCACGAATAGCATGAAAAATCCAAGGATTCGATTATTAGAAAGAAAATACTAGTGATGATTTAGTTCATAGATTTTCTTTATCGAAAGCATCCATATTCAGAAAAGTAAATCTATCTTTTTGTTTATTATTTTATACTGTTTAACAGCACAGCAACCAAACCAAACAGAGATCATCAGTAAAAACATAATATAGAACAGTACTCAAAAAGCAAGCATGAAATCGAAGTTCCTCTCCATCACTACTCATCCAAACAAGAATCACAACCAAAACACGAAATAGGATTAAAAATAAAAAATAAAAAATAAAAAAATCAATCGGATATGTTAGTGACTTAAATGATCAAAATAAAGAAAATTAAAGACTAAATAAGGATTTTACCTAAAATATAAAAAAAGGTCTTTGACTTTGGTCAACAATTAAAAAAAAACGCGTTTGACGTTTTTAACTTCTCCTTTTTCCTTCCAGCGTCAGCACGGCGATGGCGCTGCTGCGAGGGGATGGCGAGGCAATGGATTCAAAGGGGGCTAGGTGCGACGAGGTGCGGTAAAGGGAGCGGCGATGCAGCTGGAGGCAACGGCGCAGTGGAGGAAGCTGGAAGATGGCAGTGAATTTTGGGGGAAATCCTGAGGCGTCGACGCTCCGGGAGGAGAGGGAAGGAGAGGGAGGAGAGTTAGGCGAGCGAAGTCGCCGGGAGAGAGAGAGAGAGGAATGAGGCGAGGGAGTTTGTGTTTCTGTGAGAGGCCGAGAGAAAACGCGTGAGAGCGGGGGGGTTCGTGTCGGAGAGAAGACGAGAGATGCAGAGAAGAGCTGAGATGAAAGAGAGAGAGAGGGATGGTTTCGGCGAGAGCTAAGAGAGTGAGAGAGAGAGAGAGAGAAGCAGGAGAGAGAGGGGTCCTATTTTTTTAGAGATCCAGGCCAGAGAGAGAAAAACTCAAACTGTCCTCCCGAGAGAGGAGAGTTAGAGATTTTTAAGAGCCCTCGGAGAGAGATGATCTCAGAGCCGAGAAGATAAGATCAGAAAAATCTAGAGAGAGCCAGATAGATTGGACAGAGAAGGAGCTGGAATCGAACTCTCTAGAGATCAGATCGGGTCCCTGAGATAAGGGAGAGAGTTCGTGATTTCTCCAGTAGGGGGGAGCCAAAGTCAGGGGCAGGTAAAGTAGGTAGATTTTTTTTGTTTTGTTCTGGGGGAGGCCGAGCTACAAGGAAAACATGTATCTAGGGGGAGAATTTTTTTAGTTTTAGTTTTAATCAATTTAAAAAAATAATTAATTAATTAATTAATAGTAAATTTTTTTAAAATTTTTTTAATTACTTTTTTTAATTTTGATTTTTATACACAAATATAGATATATATTATTTTAAAGCTAATCCTATAAAATAAAATGCCCCCCCATATCCTAAAAAAAATTTTTATTAATTTTTTAATTATTTTTGGTAATAATAATAATAATTAAAAAAAAAAAATTTACGGGTCGGACGAAATTGGGTGTCAACAGCTGCCCCCCTTTGCATGCTTCATGGGACATGATGTATGCAAAGTCGTTACCAAATTTCGTCCAGCTTAGCTAAGCATTGAGAATCTTCTCGCCGCCTAAATTATGAGGTTATGGAATCCTCCTTAGAACCTCGACGATAGGAACTCTCCTATCGTTGAATGAAAATCGATTGATTGAAATTGAGGCTAAGGGCTCTACTTTAGAACCTCGGCGATAGGAACTCTCCTATCGTTGATAATTTGAGGTTAAGGAACTCTCCTTAGAACCTCAACGATAGGAAAGTTCCTATCGTTGTAAGATGGACTGATTGATTGTTTGTTTGTTTGATTTGTTTGAGGTTTAAGGAAAGGTCCTTAGAACCTCTAACGATAGGAAAGCTCCTATCGTTGTAAGATGGACTGATTGATTGTTTGTTTGTTTGAGGTTTAAGGAAAGGTCCTTAGAACCTCTAACGATAGGAAAGCTTCTATCGTTGTAAGATGGACTGATTGATGTCGAGGCAAAGGTTCCATCCTTAAAACCCCGGATTGATTAATTGATGTCGAGGCAAAGGTTCCATCCTTAAAACCCCGGATTGATTAATTGATGTCGAGGCAAAGGTTCCATCCTTAAAACCTCGACGATTGATTGAGTTCGAGGCAAAGGTTCCATCCTTAAAACCTTGGATTGATAATTGATTGTTTTCGAGAAAAAGGTTCCATCCTTAAAACCTCGATGATGAAAATTGATTGTTTTTTAGGCAAAGGTTTCATCCTTAAAACCCCGATGATGAAAATTGATTGTTTTCGAGGCAAAGGTTCCATCCTTAAAACCCTGATGATGAAAATTGATTGTTTTCAAGGCAAAGGTTCCATCCTTAAAACCTCGGATTGATAATTGATCTTGAGGCAAAGGTTCCATCCTTAAAACCCCGGATTAATTGATTGATCTCGAGGCAAAGGTTCCATCCTTAAAACCCCGGATTGATTAATTGATGTCGAGGCAAAGGTTCCATCCTTAAAACCTCGGATTGATAATTGATTGTTTTCGAGGCAAAGGTTCCATCCTTAAAACCTCGGATTGATAATTGATCTCGAGGCAAAGGTTCCATCCTTAAAACCCCGGATTGATTGATTGATCTCGAGGCAAAGGTTCCATCCTTAAAACCCCGGATTGATTGATTGATCTCGAGGCAAAGGTTCCATCCTTAAAACCTCGATGATGAAAATTGGTTGTTTTCGAGACAAAGGTTTCATCCTTAAAACCTCGGATTGATAATTGATCTCGAGGCAAAGGTTCCATCCTTAAAACCTCGAATTGATTGATTGATGTCGAGACAAAGGTTCCATCCTTAAAACCTCGGATTGATTGATTGATGTCGAGGTAAAGGTTCCATCCTTAAAACCTCGAATTGATTGATTGATCTCGAGGCAAAGGTTCCATCCTTAAAACCTCGGATTGATTGATTGATTTCGAGGCAAAGGTTCCATCCTTAAAACCTCGGATTGATTGATTGATGTCGAGGTAAAGGTTCCATCCTTAAAACCTCGAATTGATTGATTGATCTCGAGGCAAAGGTTCCATCCTTAAAACCTCGGATTGATTGATTGATTTCGAGGCAAAGGTTCCATCCTTAAAACCCCGATGATGAAAATTGATTATTTTCGAGGCAAAGGTTCCATCCTTAAAACCCCGATGATGAAAATTGATTGTTTTCGATGCAAAGGTTCCATCCTTAAAACCCCGATGATGAAAATTGATTATTTTCGAGGCAAAGGTTCCATCCTTAAACCCCGATGATGAAAATTGATTGTTTTCGAGGCAAAGGTTCCATCCTTAAAACCCCGATGATGAAAATTGATTTTGAGGCTAAGGAGCTTTCCTTAGGACCTCGAGCGAAATTTATATGAAAGCAATTGAAATTGGAATAATTTTCTTCGAAAGTGTGAATTTTCATAATAGGCGAGCGCAAAGAATTAGGCTTCGATAAAACGAGTGAATCTTGATGATGACAATAACACTGACAAATTATGTAAAGGGAACGGATGTTTGGAATCAATATTCAAGGTTCATCTAATATTTTCTTCAGTAAATATAGATTCCCTTGTGAGATATGTCATCCGAATAAGGTTAAAGCTTAACTACCCCAAAATGTTATGCCTAGTAGACCTAATAGGATGCGTCTCAAGAGTAACAAAAATTACTCTTTACTCAGCCATTCCAACCTAAAGGCATTGTCCTATGGTTTTAATATCAGCCTGGACGAAACTATATTATAAAAAAAAAAAGAAATTCCCTGAAAGGAAAAACTGAAACGCGAAAGAAAATGCTGATAATAAAACTAAAGGACAAGAAAAACGGATCAGATCGCTTCTTTCTTCCACAATACTTCAACAGGGTGAGTAGAGGACCATTATGGGAGTGAACTGGTCGGGAAAGACTGTCGTGTCCAGTCTATTTGAATCATTGCTGGATCTGGTTCAGGAACAAAAGCTTGTATTTTATCTAGCAATTCTTCAGCAGTTGTTGCGGATATTATGATTCGCCGTGCCACTCTTGATATGAAATTCTTCTGCATAGCATAATCCATAAAAGCTATCAGACCTGTAAAGAAATTGTTAACATTTAAAAGCCCAATGGGTTTCTTATGCAAATTAAGTTGGGCCATGGAAGCAATTTGAAAGACTTCTCCCAATGTGCCAAAACCACCTGGTAAAGCGATAAAAGCATCAGCATTTAAAAGCATTTGTAACACACGCTCTTGCAAATTTTTAACCACTAATTCTTCTCCAATCGTGCCCCCAGAAACAAATTTCAAAGGTCCAGGGATGATGCCCAAAACTTGACTTCCTCCTAAAGATGCTGCTGATGCTACACCTCCCATTAATCCGACACTACCTCCTCCATAAACTAAATGTATTTTTCGCTCAGCTAATACTCTACCCAAATGGTTGGCTGCCTTTAAATACTCTTCATCTTTTCCAGGAAAAGCCCCAGAAAATACACAAATACTTCGGGATTTACGAGTTGGGGTTTTCTCCATTCCTATCCTTACCCTTGTGAGAAAAAAAGATATATTTATAGAGATGAAGAGATAAGGCAATAATTTTATTTTCAAGAATGGATACATTATTGCCAGCTATTCACAGTAGTCACGAGTATGACTCTGGTCAGGTATGGGTACACTATCGTTAAAAGAGGAGGAAAATTTTCAAAATAGCTGCTAGCATGTACAGTAGTCACTACTGTAGCTTACGTCAGGAGTAAGTACATGATTGTTGGAAGAGAAGAAAAATTTTAAAAAGTGGCAGCTATATACAGTAATCATAACTGTATCTCATGTCAGGAGTGGGTACATTATTACCAAAAGGGGAGGAAAATTTCAAAAGCGACAGCTAGCACGTATAGTAATCGTGACTTTGATCCTCGTCTTCCACTGGCTTTGCGTCCAGTAATGGCTTCAATACTTTCTATGAATCGGTGATTTGCATCTCATCTAGCTTTCTCACAAACTGGCAAACAGGGTCGTTTAGGGTCAGATTCCCGAGACTGTAGCGATCTCGTTCTTTTTGGGAAATTATCCATAATCCAACAACCTCAAATTGCACTATTCCACAAGAATGCGCTTCAAGAACCTCTCGAATATCTTTTAGAGATTCCTTACGCAAGCCATTCTTAATGAATCTTATTCTATCATTACGATTTCTGGTGATCACTCCTGGAGAATGACATTTATTGCCGCAAATCCACCATCCATAATTATGACAAACGCCTAGCCTCTTTGCTCTTCTTTTTTTGGCATAAGCGCTTTTACCAAAGCCGGGCATACGGGGAAAGAACGCTTCGGGAACTTCACCAGCTGAACGAACCTTAGCTTCAATTAGCCACCGCACATTATCAGGAATGCCTTTGTGCATAAATACTCTAAATCGTTCACATCTAGCTTGATAAATATTTTTAAGAACATTTATTGGGAAGGAAGGAAAATACTTTCGTAGGGCGGAAAGAGAAGACTCCATTGATAAAGGAGGCAAAGAAAGAAATTAGTGATTGTAGGAAACGAAAATAACTAACACATATTTGTAGTGATGAAAGGGATAATGCGTTAATTACACTTACAGAAGCAAGTACATTATTGTCAAAAGAAAAGACAAATGACAGCTTATATGTACAGCAATCATGACTGTGGCTCTCATCTTCCACTAGTTTATGTCTAGTAACGGCTTCAATGCCTTCTATAAGTCGGGGATTTGCTTCCCATCCAGTTTTCTCACAAACTGGCAAACAAGGTCATTAAAAGTTAGATTTCCAAGACTGTAACGATCCTGTTCTTTACGGAAAGTCCACCATAAATCCATAATTTCCCATTGCACTATTTCACAAGAATGTGTTTCAAAAGTTAATAGGATATCATCCAAAGATTCCTTACGCAGGCCATTCTTGATGAATTTTCTTTTCTCTTCATGATTTCTGGAGATGTATCCTAAAGAGCGACATTTAGTATTACAATTACATCGTCCACATTTATGACAGACACCTAGCCTTTTTGCTCTTCACTTTTTGGCATAAGCGCTTTTACCAAAGCCGGGCATACGGGGAAAGAACGCTTCTGGAACTTCACCAGCTGAACGAACCTTAGCTTCAATTAGCCACCGCACATTGTCAGGAATGCCTTTGTGCATAAAGACTCTAATCCTTTCACATCTAGCTTGGTAAATCATTTTAAGAACATTTATTGGGATGGAAGGAAAGTATTTTCGCATGGTGGAAAGAGTAGAATCCATTGATAAAAGAAGAATTTGAGAGAAGAGATGAAGAAATCAATTATTGTAGGAAACTGAAATAACTGATTATGAGAGTCAGAGAGTATTGCATCCGCTACTTAACCGGAAAGAAGAACACGCATTTATAGCGATGAAAGGATAACGTGTTAATTACGCTTACAGGAACAAGTACATTATTGTCCAAAGGTAATGCAAATTTTTCAAATATGACAAATCGTATGTACAATAATTGTGACTGTGGCTCACATCTTCCACTGGCTTTACGTCCAGTAACGGCATTAACGGCTTCTATGAGTCGAGGATTTGCTTGCCATCCAGTTTTCTTACAAGCTGGCAAACAGGGTCGTTTACAGTCAGATTCTCGGGACTGTATCGTTCTCGTTCTTCATGAAAAATGCTCCATAAACCAAGAAGTTCACGTTGCACAGATCCACAAGAATGCGTTTCAAGAGTCAATTGGATATCATCCAACGAGTCCTTACTCAGGCCATTCTTAATGAATCGTATTTTATCTTCTCGATTATCAGAGATCATCCCTAAAGAACGACATTTAGTATTACAAGTCCACCGTCCACATTTATGGCAGACTTGTAACCTTTTCACTCTTCGCTTTTTGGCATAAGAGCTTTTGCCTATACCAGGCATGCGAGACATAAATGCCTCTAGGATTTCACCTGCCAGACGAACCTTGGCTTCGATTAACCACCGCACATCTTCAGGGATTCCTTTGTGCATCAGAACTCTTAATTGTTCACAGCGAACTTGGTAGATCTTTTTGAGAATGTTCATTGGGAGAGAAGGAAAATATTTTCGTAAGATAGAAAGAGTAGGATCCATTTTCTAGAGGGAAGTATAAGAAAGAAGAGAGGAAAGAATCAGTTATTATGGGCAACTGAGAGAACCGACTTGAGAGTCACGGAATACCGTATCCGCCGCTTAACCGGAAAAGTAGATCCTACTTTATTTTGATGTGAATGATATTTCTTATCTTTGATATTCCATCTAGCTGACGTTGATCGAGTCCTTGATTATTGAATCTTTTGTCCGCTTTTGACAAATTTTCAACGACAATATTTCTTGATGTCTGCCTTATCTTTGACCACAGCTATCTCTTATTTTGGATGCTGCTAAGCTGGCATCAATCCTGTCCTTCCAGGTGTAGCCTCGATTATTGAATCAATTGCCAGGCTTTTGACAATATTGTCTACTTTATATTTTTTGATATCTGCCTTATCCTTGGCTATAGCTATCTCTTATCTCGGATACTACTAACTGACGTCAATCCTGTCCTTCCAGGTGTAGTCTCGATTATTGAATCGATTGCTAGGCTTTTGACATATTGTCTATCTTATCCTTGAATTCCTGATGTGGGTTGGTCCCGCATATTAGCTGTGTATCCAGTGATAGATTGGTAAGAGCTGATGACATTGAGATCTCAGCTTATACTGCTGTAACTGTGCTGTGAATGTGATTCCCGTTTGGTCCTTGTTATGTAAAGGCTATGTATGCATGATATGAAATGCATGAATGCAGAGCATGTGTAACTAATGGCTTTTTTTTGTATGGATCTAGTTCTTTATGTCTTTGTTTTACTGGATCCTCTTTGTGATGGCCTTCTTGGACTATAATTGAATCTCTTTATGCTTTCCAGCTTTTGTTCACTGCCTCAAAAGCCCAACTCTTTTCAAAGTCCGCTTTCTTTGACTTGTTCTTGAATTTTGGTCTCAATTTTTTTAATGTTCGCTCGCCTCATAATTTATATCTCTTTCGGGTACTCATCCATTGTCATGGATTTGATACCATCAAAGGCTTTACTTTCAATGTCTGCTTTGCCCCTTTTCTTGTGACCGTGCCGACACTTACTTATTCCCATGTTATAATCTGAATGATTGCTCTTCCTTGAACTCATGTTTTGATCCATAAGACTTGCCCCCTTGTCTATTGAACTTCTTTGTTGGCAGTACTCCTCTTATGCTTCGTAGAAACTACTTTGCCCCCCTGAATATAGTGTTTATGTGGATAAAAGGTATCATCTCATCTTTTATTTAACAGAAGGTTGAGCATTTCTAGACCTTTATGATGGTCCTTGATCATGAATTTCTCTTACAAGAACCACATCTTCTTAAAGAAAGTCTCAAGCTATCTCCTCACTTTTAAATCTACACACATTAATGAATAATGGTTTGGCCTTAAAGAAAAACTTTCATCAATTTGCAAAGCTTGACAAAGTAATTTACGGTCTTTGTTTTTAATTAAAATATCCTGCCATTCTTCCCTTTCCAACTCGAAGACATAAACTGTGCAAGACAATAAGGTATAAACATGATTCACAAGGATAGCCTTTTAGCTGAATGAGGATGATATCGAGAGGTAACTGTTAGGTGTGAGGAAAGTTAAGTTTGAATGTTTTTTTTTTGTGGCAGTCTTTTAGCTGAATGAGAATAATATTAAAAGGTAAATATTAGGTCTGAGTAAAGTTAAGTTTGAGTGGTATGAAAGAAGAGTCTTTTAACACTGCTCGTGAGCAGTATTAAATAAGGTAGAAACATAATTCACAATGATAGTCTTTTAGCTGAATGAGGATATTAAGTCTGAAGGAAGTTAAGTTTTAATGGTGTGAAAGAAGGGTCTTTTAATACTACTCGTGAGCAAATTTGATTATGGTGAAAAACTCAATAGTGATGACCTCAACTTGCCACTCTTTCCAGAAAGTTACACCTTATCTATTGTGCCCCAACTATTGTAATCTTTATGCATGCTTGGTTTGAGGGTTGCTTTCGTGTTCTAAACCGCCTTTGCAGGTTTTCAGTCTAGAATCCATAGCTCACTTTTTTTGTTTTCTTTCTTTTGCTCTAGTTTGGGCCCTTTTTCCTTTCTTTTTTGTTTTGTTTTTTTGTTTTGTTTCTTTTTTTTTTTTTGTGAGCTATGGTGATGACATACTTGATAACTCTCTTGAAGTGAGATGACTCAAGTGGCCTTGCTTGCTCGTGCTTGTTCTCAGTCCTTTTTGGTTTTGAATTTTCCCTTGTTGTCTTTTGATGGAAGGGATGAATTTCTCTTTTCGGAGTTTGTGTTGCAAAGAACTAAGATCATAGCCCTCTTGAAGTGAAATGATTCAAGTGGCCTTAGTTGCTTGTGTTTGCTCCCAGTCTCTTTTTTTTGTTTTGGATTTTCCCTTTAATGGCTTTTGATGGAAGGGATGAACTTCTTTCCTTTGTTGGAATTTGTGTTGCGGAAAACTGAGAATCTTTTTTTTTTTGTATTGAGCATTTGTGAGAATTGGGAGGCCACTGAAGTCATTTAATATGAGAGCTATCTTGTTTGGAAGCTAACCCCAGACTTCTTGCAAGGATGTTGATAACCACTATGAATTCTTTTTTGAGAGTTGGGGTGCCACATATGAAATCCTTCTTACTAGATTTGACAGCACTTTCAAGATCGCCACTATTAAATCTCCCTTAACTTTTTATTTTCACCCACGAGTAGTATCGTTTTCAAAGTAAAGTGTGATAGCAATAATGGATAGTATAATGGAAAGGAGTGAGAGATTGATATAAAAACGGAATTTTTGGTAAGAAGTGGTGGAATGTGTAGGTGTAATAATTGAATTTTTTGGTAAAAATTGGTAGAATGTGTAGAAGTAATAATGGGATTAAAAAGTGGTAGAATGCACACGCAACATCTTTTTGTTAGAGAACAAAAAGAATTACCGGTTGTCGAAAAGTAAAGTGTGATGGCAATAATGGATAGTATAATGGCAAAGAGTGTAAAAATGAAAAGTAGTAGAATGCACGCATTACATCTTTTTGTTGTACCAGAAAAAGAATAGCAGGTGTCCATTTAACAAAGACTACACCCTAGATTCTGAACTAAATCTAGGAGATTTTTACTATTAAATTACTTTTGCAAGCTTTCAAAGATACAAGTTTATTCAAAGGATTCCCTGTCATTCAAAAGTGTGTGCGGACTATTAGGTCAGATCTGACTTGGAGCCCTTCCAAAATTAATGTAATTCCGGATCAAAATCTTCACTTTTAATTACCAATCACATCGGGCCTAGCAACTTGAACTCGGCCAATTGTTGGACCTTGAGTTTCAGCACCACAGACTTTTCAGTTACATTTGGGATTTGGGTCACACCAACTTGGAAGAGAAGGTCACTTGGTCTTTACTACTATTGATATAGATGATAGCAGAATGTCTTTTTCAGCAAAGACTGTGATTAACTTTCCTTCAAAAATGAATTTCATTTTTTGGTGTAATGGGGAGGGAATTGCTCCGACCATATTTTCTATCTTGGACTCTATATCTATGAGACGTCCTTCAGTTTGTTCTGCCATTAGTCTTGTTTGGAGCCGAGTTGGATATTGGTGTTGAGATCCAATTTTACTTTTTTTTTTTAAAGTGAGATTCATTTTATTAGATTTTACATGCATATGATTGATGCAATGGATGCATGCAATACATAATGAGATTATGTTTTTATCAAAATTTATATGCACGTGATTGATGTAATGGAATGCATGCAATGAGATTATTTTTATCAGATTTTATATGCATGTGATTGATGTAATGGATGTATGCAATGAGTGAGCTTGATTATCAACTATTGTGAAACTTCAAGACTTCTAGTTATTATTAAAAAGACCAAAAAGTTAGCATAATTTGATGCGTGGTTTTGATGCATGAAGAATAATTGCATAGAACGGAAGTATAACAAAAGAAAAATAAGGTTATTAACAAGTTAAATAGTAATTAACAACTCATGAAATATTATGGATAAACAAGTTAAAACCATATGAAGAAAAGTGTAGAGTAACAACATAGCATAGCAAGGATATGCTTATGGCGTTGGTAAAATGGTAGAAATTCTATGGTCAGTTCTATGGTTAAGTGGGGAGTTCTATATGCATAAGGTGGTTTATAAAAAAGGCAAGGGATAGTTCCCGAATCCCGTCACTAAGTCATAGTGACGGCCCGATTCCTTACCCTCTAGGGTTAATGTAAGGAATGGATTAATTCGAGTCGTAGCTTTTCGTGGGCCCATGCAGAGACTAACCGTCTCAGAAGGTAATACACTACTTTGCTACTTTGAAACCGGTGAAGGCTTGGAGACCGTGGCCTCACAAGGACAACAACACCAATTCCGCTTAGAAAGAACGTGTTCGATTCGAGGAAGCTCGGGTATAGAGCTTCATGTCGTGAATGCATAATGCATGTTTTCGTTAAGTAAATATAGAATATAAAAATCCACATAAAAAGAAGCAAAGCAAAACAAAACAAATCAAGTTTTAGGCTCGACTCACTAACCGCTTCCCCAGTGGAGTCGCCAAGCTGTAGCAACGTGTCGGGCCGTTTTTGGGAGTCGCCACCAATCAGTTTTCTTAGGTCGATTGGTCACCTTAAAATTGGTCTGCGAGAGTTCGGGGATCGGGAGTACGGTTACGCTAAAACAATATTGTTATAGCGCCCAAAATTGGCACCTTAGTTGATTTTAATTTTGTTTTACTTTGCTTTTAAATAATTTTCAGTTAACTTAGAAATTTTAACTGAATTAGTCGAAATGTGGATTTTTAAGTTAATTTGTATAGAATTTTATACTTCCGAACCATGGACTCTGCCGAGTCATTTGGACACGGAAGATTTGGATTCCGAACCATGGACTCTGCCGAGTCATTTGGACACGGAATTTGACGAAATTTTAATCAATTAATCCATATCGTAAATATGGATTTTTATGTTTTTATTTAATTTATTTATTTTAAAAGTTTGATATTTTCCAAACTGTAAATCCTGCTGGATCATCCGGATATGGAATTTAATATCCAAGCCATGGATTCTAACCGAATCATTTGGACATGGATATGATCCGTCTTAGGATTCGTTATTTAATTTTATTTTATTTTTAATAATTTTTAGTTAATATCCAAGCCATGGATTCTAACCGAATCATTTGGACATGGAGTTTAATTTTTATATTTTCATACCATAGATCCTATCGGACCACCCGGATATGGAACAAATAATCCATCTTAGGACGGATTTCTAATAATTTGATACACATTTAATGCATTACAATAATTAAAATTAAACTATAAAGATACATATCAAATCAAAAATTTTATGTTGTCTTCTATGTCTATTTAATGATCAAATTTAATGAAAGGGAAAACCAACAATAACAAAGTAAACAAAGAAAAGTATAAACAATAAAAGGAGGTTAGTAGCTCATATGGAAGAAAATAAGAAGATGGAGGATTAAATAAAGATTTTACCAAAAAAAAAAAAAATTAATTCATTTCCCTGCCAAAATGCTCAAAAATTCAGAAAATAAACAAAACATGAACAGTTATTTCACAGTAGCACGAATAGCATGAAAAATCCAAGGATTCGATTATTAGAAAGAAAATACTAGTGATGATTTAGTTCATAGATTTTCTTTATCGAAAGCATCCATATTCAGAAAAGTAAATCTATCTTTTTGTTTATTATTTTATATTGTTTAACAGCACAGCAACCAAACCAAACAGAGATCATCAGTAAAAACATAATATAGAATAGTACTCAAAAAGCAAGCATGAAATCGAAGTTCCTCTCCATCACTACTCATCCAAACAAGAATCACAACCAAAACACGAAATAGGATTAAAAAAAAAAATCAATCGGATATGTTAGTGACTTAAATGATCAAAATAAAGAAAATTAAAGACTAAATAAGGATTTTACCTAAAATATAAAAAAAGGTCTTTGACTTTGGTCAACAATTAAAAAAAAACGCGTTTGACGTTTTTAACTTCTCCTTTTTCCTTCCAGCGTCAGCACGGCGATGGCGCTGCTGCGAGGGGATGGCGAGGCAATGGATTCAAAGGGGGCTAGGCGCGACGAGGTGCGGTAAAGGGAGCGGCAATGCAGCTGGAGGCAACGGCGCAGTGGAGGAAGCTGGAAGATGGCAGTGAATTTTGGGGGAAATCCTGAGGCGTCGACGCTCCGGGAGGAGAGGGAAGGAGAGGGAGGAGAGTTAGGCGAGCGAAGTCGCCGGGAGAGAGAGAGAGAGGAATGAGGCGAGGGAGTTTGTGTTTCTGTGAGAGGCCGAGAGAAAACGCGTGAGAGTGGGGGGGTTCGTGTCGGAGAGAAGACGAGAGATGCAGAGAAGAGCTGAGATGAAAGAGAGAGAGAGGGATGGTTCCGGCGAGAGCTAAGAGAGTGAGAGAGAGAGAGAGAGAAGCAGGAGAGAGAGGGGTCCTATTTTTTTAGAGATCCAGGCCAGAGAGAGGAAAACTCAAACTGTCCTCCCGAGAGAGGAGAGTTAGAGATTTTTAAGAGCCCTCGGAGAGATATGATCTCAGAGCCGAGAAGATAAGATCAGAAAAATCTAGAGAGAGCCAGATAGATTGGACAGAGAAGGAGCTGGAATCGAACTCTCTAGAGATCAGATCGGGTCCCTGAGATAAGGGAGAGAGTTCGTGATTTCTCCAGTAGGGGGGAGCCAAAGTCAGGGGCAGGTAAGGTAGGTAGATTTTTTTTGTTTTGTTCTGGAGGAGGCCGAGCTACAAGGAAAACACGTATCTAGGGGGAGAATTTTTTTAGTTTTAGTTTTTATCAATTTAAAAAAAAATAATTAATTAATTAATAGTAAATTTTTTTAAAATTTTTTTAATTAATTTTTTTAATTTTGATTTTTATACACAAATATAGATATATATTATTTTAAAGCTAATCCTATAAAATAAAATGCCCCCCCATATCCTAAAAAAATTTTTTATTAATTTTTTAATTATTTTTGGTAATAATAATAATAATTAAAAAAAAAAAAATTTACGGGTCGGACGAAATTGGGTGTCAACATATGTCTAATTAGACATAATGATAATTTATCAATTTTATCCCTTATCATCCTAAAAAGTTTTTACCACCCCTATCCCTAAATCCTTCTATCTTCTTATGTAGGGCTGCCGAATAGTGTCATCCAGACAATCAGAGAAGAGGAGGCAGCATCAGTAGCTATGAGACAATATGGTGGCAATGATGAAGATGAGGTGAGATGACGGCAAGGATGACAATGTGATGAGAAGATGATGTCAACGATGATAATGAAGACGAGAAGATTGGAGGCACGGTGACAATGATATCTCGAAGATGAGAGACGGTTGACACAATCTGAAGACGAGCGGTGTGAGGCGAAGGTAAGCGATTATGGCGCAAAATCTGGAGGCTGATGGTAACGGCACAATCTAGATCTGAGTGTAGGTGGTGAGATTTGAATATGATGATCTGTGAGATGTTAGCGGTGGAGAAGATGATGTAATCCGAAACAAATTATTTGCACCATATGCTTTTACATTTTTATCTAGATACTTTTACATAATTATTCAGACATATTTGTTTAATTATTTCAAAGCAAAAAAAAAATTACTGTGTTAGACATTTTTACATTTTTGTTTAAACATGTTTACACATTTCCATATAAATTTTTACATATTCAGTTAGACATTTTATTTTTACTGTTTCAGATAATTATTTTTTGAAGAGAGTAAATTGTTTATATGTTGGTTTAGACACTTTTATATATTTATTTAGACATATTCTGATATCATTAATACGTTTTTACTTATTGCTTTAGACATTTTTATTTTTTTCATGATAATAAATTATTTGCATATTACTTCCAGATACTTTCACATATTGCAGTGTAATAAAAAATGGAAGATTTTTGTTTTTGAAAAGGTTTGAAACTCTTAAGCCTGCGTAACCCTGGAGATTTTGAAGTGATCAATCATTCATTTGGCCAAACCTTCAAGCATAAGAAATTTTTTGAATAATCTTCAATAGGCTTAGGGGTAAGAGCTAGACAAATTGGTAAGCAGGTGCAAGATTTCAACAAATTAATAAATGTTTTACTTCATTCACTTTGAACTTACCATATTTGAAGAAAATAAATTGTTAATACGATGAAAGAGAAAATGGAACATAGTTTATAATTTAAAATTTCTATGTATATCAATACTTTTTTATTTATCTAAAAGTAAAATAATGCCATGTAAAGTTAGGAATATGAATTTTACCTCTTTATACATTTTTCCGTTTTGTTTATGAGTGGATGAATTAGAGTAAGGAAAGAGAAAAAAAAATTGTCAAATTATAATGTAAATTGTTTAAGGCTATGTACTTTGTATTCACTCAGATACAGGTAATGACAAAGATAATCCTACGTATTTACCGATTCAAAAAGAATAAAATACCTTAACTCTTTATTGAAAGGCAAAAACTGCGAATAATTCACCAATGTTTTAGGGCAGATCGAATTGCTACTATTGTTTTTTGGGAGGGGGGGGCAGTAGACGATAGACATTATTTAAAATAGCCGAGTAAACCACTAACATTATGCAAATGGTCAAATACATTCATTCAGCTTTTGAAATATTACAAAACTCTTCCATTATCTTCTTAAAATTGACAAAATAGTTTCACTTGATTCAAAACAATTCAAATAGGCTACCTTACCCAATTACACAATTCCATAACCATTTTCCCCAATTACATTCTACTAGCAAAAATACATTTCGGACTCTGTCAATATTGATTATTGTTGATGCTAAGGGTCATCTTAACATAGTTTCAAAGTATAAATTCATGGAAGAAGCTAACAAGAGACAAAATCATCAAGCTCTCTGAACTTGTCCTGACCCTTGGACTTGGTCGGAGGAAAAAGGTTGATCAAGGACTCAAAAAAAGATGAAGCTAAGCGAAAATCCCCCGGAGTTCAACCAACTCAGCAATTTACCCAACACCCTCATCCTTTACATTTTGTCCTTCCTTAACACCCATTATGCCATCCAAACCTTTTTCATCGCAAAGTGATGGAAGTTGGTCTAGACTTCCCTTTCCAAACTCAATCTTCAGAGATTACTCTCCTACAAGTTGTCATCCTTTGAGAACTTTATAATCAATGTTTTCACCTACTTTTTGCTGTTTGTGCTTCTAGAGGCCTGGCATTCTATTCGGGAACTTGCTATCCAAAGGCGGCGACTATACCATGTGGTAAAGCGTCCAACATCTTAACATCAGTCTTGGCAGTATGGCCATCAAACCCTTCATCATTCCGCATGTACTCTTCACTTGTTGATCCCTTTAGACATTGGAGTTATTGTACATCTTAATTTATGTCCTTTTAACCACCAAGGGCAAGCCCTTCTCCATGCCACTGCTCATTGTCTTGCGTCTTTATAATTGTAAATTCAAGCGCTAGTTTAAGAATCCTTGCATTTTGATTAATGGGTTCCCCAATCTTGGGATTCTCTTAGTGGAATCACCCTCTAATGTTGAAGTCCCTGAATTAAAGGAGGATAATAAAGTGGAGAAAGTAATTGAAATATTAGATCCACAAACTTCAGAAGCATTGGGAGCAGAAAAAATGTTGGGACTAAATTTGATATTTTATACTAGAATTCTTTTAGACTCGACAATAAAAGTTATGAGAGCCATCAATTTGAACCAATTAGAGACATCAATGTCTTATTTGGCAAAAGGAAAAGTGGATGAATCGGGTCAACATGAAAATTAATTTTAATCGATATGTTTGGCCTATGAAAACTTTCCTCATTAACTAACAGTAACAAACAACCCAAAAAAGCGTAAACATTTGCTTTGCATTTAAACAGGACAATTTTACGTCGAAAAAGTTGTAAAAAATTACACTTTTTAGGAGATGGTGAGTTAAAGCAATTTTAAAGTTAAATGGACCTCAAACATATAATGCGTTTGATCTCTGTAAAATCATGTACAAAACACAGTTTTAAAATAAAATGGCTTATTTTCTTTTCTAATTCAAAAGCTCATGTAAAAATTCTTTATTTTTAATTTTTTTAATTTTTTTAACCAGAACCAATGTTGTCTAAAAAGATACACTCTACGCACCTAATAATCACATGGATAAAATTTGTTTAAAATAATTAATTTTTTGACCTTTTTTTTCCATAACCAACCAACTTAATAGAGAACATTTAATAAAAAATACTTATTTTTTCAGAAATTAATTTAAATTTTTTTGGAACTTTCTAGATTATAGAACTTCAATTGATATTCAAGTTAAGAGAAACATCAACAAAATCAATAATAGTATATTAAACAAGTAATTATTTTAAACTACTGAGCAATAATTTTAATACTCCATTTCGTACAAAGTACAAACACGTCTTTTTCTGACAAATATTTGTGTAAGTTATGTGATTAAGATGGCGAGAGTGATATTTTAAATTTCAAAGATTGATTATAAAATCCCTAATAATCCTACCGTTGCAAATTGGGCCACTTGGGTGGCCAGGTCAACATGGAGGGTCCTCCCAATCCCTCCAACCCAAAAGGAACATCTTTCGACGACCAATCCAGTGAATCCACACGGCTTGCGCAATCATCCGTCGTTCCTTCAGCACGAAGAACTTGGGATTTCTTCCTTTTACCCATATTTTGTTTCCCACAGACAGCAAAACATTAACAAAACTGCGAAACCAGATCATGTTGTGTTCAAGCGAAAAAACAACCAGATCAATCTACTCACCGAATCAAAACACATGTGTTTGTGTCCCGAAAGCTTCCTTTTTATTTTTTAAAGGGAAGTCATAAACTGACCGTCCTCAACACCCTTTTGGGAAGTGGGAACAGACACCGTCCACATCTATTGGACCCACTCGCAACGTACACCCAGATTCGAAAGGGACCCAAGCATAGCCCCACGGTTCCCCTCTATTTTCTGTTTCATACAAGAGATCTCGACGCCTTGATCAAGAAATAGCACAATAAGATCAAGGGAAGAATTCTATGCATGCATACATATTCTGCAACGGGAAACAAACAGAAGAAAGATCCTGCTTACGGATCTCACATAAAGCTGCTGTCTATACCCCTATACAGTAGAAAGATTCAAGAGAGTGAACAAGAACTCAGCTCATTGTAGTTGGTGATGTCTCCAAATAGTCAAAATCATCTGTTATCCCTATCTGCATGTTAGATTTAGAAGCTAAGTTAAGAATTGACGAGATAAGAGCCAATGACTCAGAATGTCTGACCTTAAAAATGCTAAATTATGTTCAAGATGACAAGATAGCCATTTGTTTACAAAGGCATCCCCAAAACTGTAAGAGCGTGGGGGCATGCTGCATGACCAATGTTTACAACTCAGAATGATGCAAGTCATCATTGAAAAGTGATTTTTGGGGTTGTCATCCAGAGGTGATTTTGGAGTCACAGGTCTTACTACAAATTCTGTGATGTGGTCTCTTAAGAAAAAACCAGCAAGAAACGGTGAAAATCATACAAAAGGCTGTGCCTAATGCTCCGGGTCATTTCAAAACACCATTCATTGAAGTGACATCAGCATAATCTGTAACTAAAATGCACAAAGTTTATGTGAAAACATGACTGGTGTACCTCCTTGTACATGTGCTGAAGCTGCTCTCTTGCTTCGGGAAAGTTGTTTGAGCACCATTGCTTTAGTGTAAAGATGTTGTCTGTTGAGTCAAATCGCAATAATCATGCATATAGAGTATCATGAAGTATATTCAGAAGGACAGGAACTGCAGTTTATACATGTTCAAACATAAAGAAGGAAGGAGAAGAGGGGTTGGGGTCTGTATTCATGCAAAGCAGAAAGGATTTACCTGTCCATCTGTTAGCTGCAGCATGGGCAACTTCAATTGCTTGCTCTGCCAAAAAAAAACAAAAACCTGTGATTCAAAGTAGTAATTCATATATGCGAAAGCTTCAACACATCATAAGCTCAAAGAGTATCTGGCGAAAATAGAATAAACAATCTGTATACGCATCAAGATAAGCACAACTAACTCATTGCTTCAAATGCTGCAGGATCATTGTCTGAATACTGCCCCATTTCCTCCTGAAGAAGCAGGGAAACAAAACATGGCTGTCAGCTTAAGCAAGTCCTTCAGATTGCTTCAAACATGAATAGAAAGGATCTAAACGCACCTTGAGTTCATTATATTTCAACTCAATGGCTTTAAGCTCAGCTAATGCCTTCTCTCGCTCATCCTAGTGAAGGCTCAAAAGCGAAGTCTAAAATCAAACAAAAGACTCCAAACATGCATCCCTGCATACCAACTAAAACTCTAACCAAAGCATAAAATTTATCTTCAAACACTTACGGATTCTTCCCGCCCTTTTTTAAGTGCATCACTCTGCTGAACTAGTTCTTCATGACGCTTTTTACTGCTTTGTAGGTCTGATTCCAGCTTACGATACACATTTCTCAACTGTTCAAGAATTAGAGACTGAGGTGAAACACTGAGTACATTCCAAGCATTACATTTATAAGATTCACCCTAGGAACTTGCCTGGTTTCCAGCGCAGCTGGGAAGGCTCCAAAAGTATACCTGGAGATTGCAACTGAGCAATTAATTATGCCTATAAACCAGTTGAGGCAAGCGCCCACCACTCTCAGACAATACTTAAGGACAGATTGAAACAAATTTAACACAAGAAAGAGATATGTCCTCACAGAAGTTCCTATCTTGTCCTTTGAAACAAGGTCATCATCCACCAAACTCTGGATAACATCTTTCACTGACTGGGTAATCACACCCTTTTTTGGGCCTAGTTTCTCTAGCTCCTTCAGCTGGGAAGCAACAAAAAGGAGGGATTTAGAAACAACAGTGAACACAGAATGAAGAAACCGGATGACTGGACAGCCACCGAGCAAGAACCTATCCGGTTAAAATTAATCAATCAAGATCTAATTCTCTGATTTGACCTGAGAGATAATCTAGTGCTGATGACATAACTATCCAGCTCCCTAGTTCAGAATGAAACATCCACGGTTTGAAGAAGCTGTATCATGAAAAATCGATCAGAATTCAGATGTACCCACCAGGAAAAAGTCTTGGGACTCGTAAAATATCTGGAGCATCTTCTCGCGCTTCTCGTCCAAAGAAAGACCCCGTTTCTTTGACTGCATCGCAGAAATTTTAGTTGATAGGAAAATCAAACACATCCTCAACGGAAAAAATAAGAGTCAATTTCAGTAGTGTCGAATACGATGTTCCTCTTTCCAACATTTTTCTACCGATCCAAACACTATTTTAACGCACTAATCTACAAAATTACGCAGAAAAGGAATCAAAACTCAAATTCCAGAGAGATACAAAACGAACTCACCATCTCTGACAAGTATCTTTCAGAGCTTCGGAAGAAGAGACGAAGAACGGAACTGAATTAGCAGGAGCCGAGAAGGCGTACGAGGAAGTCCCCAGAGGAGAGAACCGTCAGGCGCAAGGGCTGCTCTGCTCTTTTGGCGGGAGTTTGATGCCAAAGACTTTGTTTGGGCTTGGAAGGCCCAAAATAAATTTTCAACAGGACCAAATCGAAGGCCCAATAACATTAACAGTTTCACGGGGGAGGAGCTGATGTGGTGGCTTGTCCAGCTGTAAGTCGCTCACTCGTTACTTGTCCATTCCGTTTGCTCCCGTCTCCTTCCTTGTTTCTCTGCGTGCCAGTGGCACCACCACCGCGGCCATCTCCTTCCTCTCGTCACGACATTAATAAATGAATTGAATACTTCTCTAATTAATGCTTCTATTTACAAATTCCCCCCACAACGGTTACGTTTTCTCATTCGCGTCCCTGCCTGCCATGTCAGAAGCTGTGAAGCTACATCTTGGTTGGTTCTGTTAAGCCCACTCGCCGGCTGATTGGAAAGAAAAATTCAAAAAGCTCGCAACCTAATTCGTTTCTGGCTCTGCCTTTGCTAATATCTGATGAGTTTCGCCTCTTTTCATGGCTCGATTCCCGTGTTCTTTTCTCCTCCTGTTGTTCCAGTTTCTTCTCACCGTAAACCCTTCTGTCTGTTTCGATCATGAAGACGAATTCTCGATCCTCGATTTTGATTTTCATGGAGATTACACACCCCCGTCGCCGCCAGAGCCTCCGCTGCCACCCCTCCCGCCAAGTCTTTCTTGTGAGGTGGATTTGAACGGAATCGGTTCTCTTGACACCGTCTGCCAGCTGAATTCCAGTTTGCATTTCCATGAAGACGTCTCCATAGCCGGGAACGGCAGTTTGCATGTCCTCCCCGGCGTGATTTTGAGCTGCCCGGTCTCGGGTTGTCTTATTTGCGTCAATGTCAGTAAAGGTGAATTCAGTTTGGGCCGGAATGCGAGGATTATTTCCGGGTCACTTTTCGTTTCAGCAATAAATGCTTCTTTCCTAAGTGGGTCTTTGGTTAATGTGAGTGCCTTAGCTGGGGAGCCACCAGCTCAGACAACTGGGACACCGTCAGGTTGGCAGGGCGGTGGTGGCGGCCATGGAGGAAGAGGGGCCAGCTGCTTGACGGATAATACAAAATCGCCCGATGATGTGTGGGGTGGGGACACCTATTCCTGGTCTAGCTTGGAGAAGCCGTGGAGTTACGGGAGTAAAGGTGGCTCAACGAGCAAAGAGGAGGATTATGGTGGTCGAGGAGGGGGGAGGGTCAGGGTCGAGGTGCGGGGCTTGGTGGAGGTTGGTGGGAGTTTGTTGGCCAATGGTGGTGATGGTGGGATGAAGGGTGGAGGAGGGTCTGGTGGAAGCGTGTATATCGAGGCCCAGAGAATGTAAACTTCTAGTTTCTCTATCTCACCGTTATTTTGTGCCTCATTGGATTTTCGCATTGGTCTTGCATAATTTTTGCACGGCATGCATTCTGATGTTTATAGTCGTTTGTAGGTTCGTTGGCTCTAGCTTCTGTTGATATCTGTAGTTGACTTCTATGAGCATTTCGACCCATGTTAATGAGTGATGGTGGAGTCAGCATGTTTTTGCTAGGCACGATTATGGAAAATATCAAATAGAACAAGCATTTTGGTCAAAATGTTTAGGGAGGATGTATAAGGGAGTTGTAAAGAGCAGTTAACAGCGAATAGACCATTGGTGAGAATAAATTTGGCACTCTTAAGCAGGAGTTAGTGACAGATACAGTTACAGAATGGAGTTCAATTTTGCATTACAAAGCAGGGCAAGAAAATTGGACTGACTAGTGAAAATTGGCACATTTCCTGTTATGGCTAGTTGTCAAACTTGAATGATTATAATATTGCTTAAGGGGTTATGGTTGGCGAGTTTGTTCTTGTATTTAGGATGATTCAGCTTGTGATTGTATAAAAGAAATTCAGCATTTACATTTATACGTGAACCATACAAGAATTTTCATGGGATGGATTTCACTCTTTGGGGGTTCGATTAATTGATTATGTTAGGGTTTTGGTTTGATGATTTTTTTTAGGTGTTGCCTTTCAAATCTCAAGAATTGCATTCCCTTGCTCTCTATGAAGGACCAGAAGATGAGCCTTTTCTAGAGTTCTTATTTGCAGCAAATATTAATTAAATTCCAGCAAAGAAAAACAAGTGCTAGAACACATCTCCAGGAAAAGAAACATGGAATCTTATGGACATCATTGCTTATGCGGGTTGTGTTTGAGTTTCTTTTGCTGTAAAAAATATCAGTTGGCCCTTGTCAGTGCTTCTTTTGGTTCATATATCATGTCATTCATTTCCCTATTTTTTTTTAATCACTTAATTTCTTAAAGGCAGGACTGGAAATGGCAAGATAAGTGCTACCGGGGGTAATGGATTTGCTGGAGGAGGTGGTGGAAGAATCTCAATCAATGTTTTCAGCAGGCATGATGATACCATGTTCTTTGCCCATGGTATGTTGCCTGAGTGATAGATTCTGTACTCTATTCTGACTAATGCTTCATTATCTTTTTCTTTTCCTTACATGAAAATTGATAGGTGGCGTTGCCTTCTGATCAGGGTATAAATAGATGCACCTGAACTGCTTGAGACAACCAAGTGCAAGTTTAATGTTTTCTCATTGTCATATTCATCGTTTTTGCAGGAGGGAGTAGTTTTGGTTGCCTTGGAAATGCAGGTGCTGCAGGAACATATTATGATTCCTTCCCTCGGACTCTTACTGTTACGAATCACAACATGTCTACAGATACTGACACAATTCTGACAGAGTTCCCCAAACGGTCGCCCTGGACAAATGTTTATCTGAAAGATCATGCTAAGGCTGCTGTTCCTCTGTACTGGAGCCGTGTTCAGGTCTTCAAAGAATCAACTACTTCCTTCTTTTTTAGATGTTTCTGTTAAGTGGGAAAATCCCACATAGCTAAGAAAATAAGTTAAGTCAATGCTTTATATAGTGATGAGGCCTCTCCACCTATAGCCAATTGGTGTTAAGTTGGACGCTTTAACATGGTATCAGAGCCTAAAACCTAGCCTAACCCTTGCCGCAGCCACCACCAGAAAATCATACCCACCTTTACATTTCGACTGCCCTGACCAATACCCTTATTTCTGCTTAATCAAGCCCTCTATTTCTTCCTATGAAATTGTTTAACATGGTATCAGAGTAGGTTCGAAATTGCTTCAACCATTACCAAAAATAACCCACATAATAGAGCCGAAGCGGCCTACATGAGGGGGCGTATTAAGTGGGAAAATCCCACATAGCTAAGAAAATCAGTTAAGTCAATGCTTTATATAGTGATGAGGCCTCTCCACCTATAGCCAATTGGTGTTAGGTTGGACGCTTTAACAGTTTCATATGTTTTACTGCTTTTTGTTTAAGAAAGTCACTGCCTGGTTCATGTTGAGGTCATGAATTCTGCCATCAACCTTTAGCATGATGCTACTTGACCGTGATCTGTTTGTTGCTTTATCTTATATCCAAACTTAGAGTCTAATTTTAAACATTCTAGCATCTCAAATTTGCTTTTTGCCCCTGTGAAGATAAGATTGGATACAATGTTCCAGTTGTTTATGGTTGCCCTGATTCAAATTTACTGTTCATCTTTGTTATATTGAATTTCAGAAATCCTTGCTTATGTAGTTGTTTCAGCCTCTTATAGTTGTTCTGATTCAAGTTCACTGTTTATCTTTATGACCTTCATGCATTGTCAGAACAATTACTAAAATTGGTTTCAATCATACCTGTTTTGATGCTTATCACTAGTGTGATTAGTGTGATCCTGTTATGCATTTGTTTTGTAAGATTCAGTGGTAGCTACACACTGTTAACTGTTTGCACTTGTCCTTTCTGTAACATAAATTGATGATGGATTCCCAGAGAAATGATATGCCCTTTATCCTTTATTAGGTGGTCTTTAAAATACTTATAGATGAAAACGAAGCTGTTTCTGTTGTATAAATATCTGCGGTTGTGCGCACACGTATGGGTTTGTCTGTGCCATAACTTTGATGATCTCTATCTTTGCAATTCTTATCATTGGCTTTTGCTTAGAAATATGTGTGTATTGGATAGGTTCAAGGACAAATTAGCTTATCATGCTGTGCACTTTTGAGCTTTGGCCTTGCACAATATGCCTCGTCAGAGTTTGAATTGATGGCAGAAGAACTTCTAATGAGTGACTCTGTTATTAAGGCACGTGGTAAAATACATTGCAATTCAATATTTTTATAGTACCATCACTTTGTACTTGCTGCCTTTAATATTTTGGCCACTTTGCTTTTTGTTGGATGACAAATAGAGAAAATGTCTGTCCATGTAGATTGAAGAATTTAGCTATTAGCTAACTACGAATGTTGGATTGAAGTCTGAACATGAGGGTATACGGGGTTTGATAAAAGTGGTGCCCAATTGAGAAGGGAACAATTTCATAAATTGTTTAACCAAATTCAATGTAGGACGTGTTTGAGAGTGATGTTAGACTTAATAGGCGATTAATAGGCTTTTTTTTTTTCTTTATGCAGAAAATTTTGTTTGTCTTTCCAGAAAATGCTAGTGGTCAACATGACTAAGAAAGAAAATATGTTGACTCCACTGTGTACATTTCACTACTCATGTATCCCTGTAAACTCCAACAGCGCAGAATGAAGACATAGAGTTTGTGTAGCCAACCCCAACTAGGTTTTATGTATGAGAAATTGAGAATACAGTTAGGGATGCATACAAGCTAGCTATTTAATTCATTCTTTCTACACAGGATCGGTATAAACATTCTGTCATCCAACCTTCACGCTTCCCATTCTAGGCTCTTGCTAGTTCTTTGGTGTATGGTAGTTTTTAAAATCATATTACTGATCGGATGAAGCTTCAGGGTTGATTCATTCTTTCAATTTTCTATTTTTAGGGTGCATTTTAGGAAAATTATTGAAAAATGATTATTAGTGATCATTTGCTTAAATTGTACTTAACTTGTATACCAATTGAAACCTTACGATTTAAGAAGCTCAAAAAACAATCTTTAAAACAATTTATTGCAAATAAATTAAGTATTTTTTTATTAATTTTCCCTTTTTAATTTGGTAAAGAAAAAAAAATCACAAAATTAACCACTTTGTAAAAAAGCTACTATTGAAGTGATTATTAGCTAAGTAGAATATTTTACTTTCAAATAACATTAGTTCTAGACAAAAAAAAAAGAAGCAAAAATGAAAATAAGTGGTAATAACCACTTATCTCTTTAGTGGTGGCACTCAATGCATCCTTAGTCAAAGTAAATTTGTGTAATATACCTGTTTCTGCCTATAATTTCTTTAGTGTAGACTGTAGATTCTTACTATCTTCTTTGTGGTAATAACCACTTATCTCTTTAGTGGTGGCACTTAATGCATCCTTAGTCAAAGTTAATTTCTGTAATATAGCTTGTTTCTGCTTATAATTTCTTTAGTGTAGACTGTAGATTCTTACTATCTTCTTTGCAGTAATAACCACTTATCTCTTTAGTGGTGGCACTCAGTGCATCCTTAGTCAAAGTTAATTTCTGTAATATACCTGTTTCTGCTTATAATTTCTTTAGTGTAGACTGTAGATTCTTACCATCTTCTTTGGTCTCCTTGCCAGTTTATTTGTGAAACATTTTTTCCCTTCTCTAAATATATAGATATACGGGGCACTTCGTATGGCTGTGAAGATACACTTAATGTGGAATTCGAAAATGCTTATAGATGCTGGGAGTGATGCTATTGTGGACACCTCCTTGCTTGAAGCAAGCAATTTGCTGGTTCTTAAGGTTTTCTACTTGACTTTTCTTTTGTGATGGCTTGAGATTTATCCTTAGATATGTGCTTTTGAGTTAAACTGATTGTTTGCTGCTGTTTTTCAGGAATCATCAGTAATACATTCTAACTCAAATTTGGGAGTCCATGGACAAGGTTATTTAAACTTGTCTGGATCAGGGGATGTAATTGAAGCACAACATCTTACATTGTCATTGTTTTTCAGTATCTATGTAAGCTAAAATGCTCAGTTTCCAGCATTACTTCGATGCCCTTATATTCCATCACTTGTTTGTGATAGTGGGGCAATTATCATAATTGGTTTCATTCATTTTCAATTGCTGACTTTTTTGAGCAATGATGTGCATACAAGTTTATCACATGTTTACTAGAAGTTGTATTTATTTTAAGATGAAGGTTAGCATCTAAAAGTAATATTTACTTTTCTTCTCCTTTTTGCTTTTCTTTTATTTTCTCTCTACTAAGTTTGAGTTCAGCTTACTTTATGTGCCTTTACACTTAGTCATCTGTTGATGATAGTTGAAGAATTGATGTATCTGCTTAAAGTGAAATGATTTGTGATCCATTTTACCATTGGTTATGCTTGTGTGTAATCATGTGAAAACATGCCCGGCACATAGAGTTAGTTATGGTCAAAGTTGGCCTGGTAATAATGGGGAGCTCTCTTGGTCACTGTGCATGTGCGCAACTGCATTTACAAGTAGAGACTTGAGCCTGACTCACCCATGTCAGGCCCAGCATGGGCCATGCGGTTCTAGTCTCTTGGGCTTGAAGGCCTGGTTGGCCTAGCACTCAATACTGCTTTGACATGACCATTGATCCAGTTACCTTTATGCCTTTGCATTTAGTGACTTGTTCATGAAGTTTAAGTTTTTAATCTTAGTCTTAGCCTACAACATTTGTTCAATTCACTAATGATGATATGGAACGGACATTCCTTCCTTAATGGTTTGTGCGATTGAGTCCTAAGCAATGAAGAAGAAACAACAGGCAAACAAAATGACGACAGCAGAGGCAAGAGTGTTGCTTTAAATAAGAGGACATACCCTAAGGAATAGAAATATAAATGAGAACTTTAGGGGTAAGGCAAAGTAAACTTGCTTGATGAAAAATTAGGAGATGCAACGATGCATGAATAATAGGCTTGATGTAGGAGCAGAAAAAAGAAGTAATGTCAGGCCTATACTTGGGTAGGAATAGTGACAGGATTCTTGCAACTGAGCCCAAGTAGTTTGTTTATAGTTTTAAGTGATTGATCGATTTATTTTCAACTGTAGATGATGCTTCTATGCAATAATGTGAACCATAATTGGCATGTGGTTGGTAAAACCTTATGTATTCTCTACTCAATGTTTCTGAAAAACATGATCATTTACTTGCATATTCTTTTCCCCCGATTTTCAACCTTGCCTATTACTGTTCTTATTTGTTTAAATTTATCTTAAATGAAGGTTGGATCTGGATCTATTTTACAAGGCCCCTTGAAGAATGCCAGTAGTGAGTATAAGTGAGTTGGAGCTGTGTAGGTTTTTTTTTTTTTTTTTTTGGGGGGGGGGGCTCTTTTCTGCCAATTTATTTTCATTGATAAGGTATTATCTTTTTTTTTTTTTTTCTTTTAACAAAACTTATAGGTCAATGGAGCGTTATTGTGAACTTCAAGATTGTCCTGTAGAATTGATTCATCCACCCGAAGATTGTAACGTGAATTCTTCATTGGCTTTCACTCTTCAGGTATCCAATTAGCTAGACTGAAATTGAATCATCTTCTATTCCGGTGAATGCTTAGTTTTTTTTCAATTAATCTGCAATTACAGATATGTCGGGTTGAGTATGTCATTGTCAGTGGCAGTATAACAGGTTCTATTGTTCACTTTCATTGGGTTAGAGCCGTCTTTGTCCATGCTTCTGGAGCAATCTTGACCTCTGGGCTAGGTATCAGTTCAGCAAGTCCTTTAGAGTTTCAACAGAACTAGCTAAGTCAATTGTGTAATGAACTCTGTGACTATCTGATTTGGCTTATTCAGGTTGCACTGGTGGAGTGGGCAGGGGAAAAACATTTGATAACGGTCTTGGTGGTGGAGGTGGTCATGGTGGAAAAGGTGGAGATGGGTACTATAACGGAACACTAATTGAAGGTGGTGTTGCATATGGAGATGCTGATTTGCCCTGTGAACTTGGTAGCGGTAGTGGCAATGGTAGTCTTGCTGGTGCAACTGCTGGAGGCGGTATAATAAGTAAGCTTTGTAACATAATTCATTTAAGTGAGTTCGTTTCTAATTATACATCAGAGGTGAGTAATTCAAATGCCTTTGTTCTTTCTTTTTTTTGATAATGGAAAATGCCAAATTTGCGTCAAGAAAGGCATCAAACATTCTCTCTCTCTCCCCCTCTCTTCATGGATTTATAATGTGAATGCAACTTTTAACTCGTAATCAATATTAGGAGGTTCACTCCACCAACCCTAGCATAGTTGGGGTTAAGGTATATTATGATGATGATGATGATGACTTGCCCTGCTCTTCTGTAGTTGGAGGATGCTTGTCTGATAGTTTAGTTATCTAGTGAATACTCTAATTTGGTTATTATTCCAACTTAATCAATAAAGTTGATTTTTTGTTGCCTGCTGGCTGGTGATGGAAAATACTGATCCTTATAAGACCAATTGTTACAACTGTCCAACTAGAGTTTTATCGTAGCTAATAAATAAATATGGCTACACATAGAAATAGCAATGACTTTTTCCAAATTAATTTCATAAGAGGCTTTATGAATGCAATACAATATTTTTGGTACTATTTATCCATTAGCCTACTATTGATTTATGAACAGTTGGTTGTATGGTGTTGCTGATATCTGTCTCATGAAATTTATCTTATGGGGTTCATGATTTTGGAATTTTATCTTATTTTTCTCTCACAAGAGGGTTGCATGAGGGTGAGAACAAGACCTTGGCACCTTTTTTTTTCTCCATAGGAATTTATAATGTCCATGTTGCTCTCAATACCTAGTTGGCACTATGCACTTCATGCCGAAAACCCCACATAGTGGGGATGAATGTGCATTATGATGAAAATACATTAGGTACATACTTCTGTATTTGTTTACCAATATATTAGGTAATCTCTAGAGTTGGTTTGTATTCCATTTGTCTATATTTACTACTGACATACATGTACCCCACACCTCTATCAAGTGATTATAATGCAGTCTGCTTCTGAATTCCAGTATGATCGCAAGCATTTCTATTGTACCTTTGGATTACTACTACTCTCGTACTCTGCAATTTTTAATGGAATTTTCTTTTATCTATAACCTATGATTGGAAAAGTGATTTTCATCGCCTTGTAAGATGAATTAGCAGCTAAACGGGAATCGTCCTAGTGCCATTCACTTGTTGAGCGTCACTGTGATCACATTCAGTCTCTTTGTCCACCCACCCCCCCCCCCCCCCGGGGCTTTTTTAAAAAAATTACATAATTATCATTCCACTACTCCTTTGTTCAACAGTTATGGGTTCGATGGAGCACTCATTGTCAAGTTTGTCGATTAATGGTTCACTCAGAGCTGATGGCGAGAGTTTTGGAGAAGATATCAGTAACTCTCAAAGTGCCACGAAGATGGGTCCTGGAGGTGGATCTGGTGGTACAATACTTCTCTTCATTGGTAAATTGGCACTTGGAAATTCTTCAAGTATCTCAAGTGCTGGTGGACATGGCAGTCACTATGGTGGTGGTGGTGGAGGTGGTGGAAGGGTTCACTTCCATTGGTCAGATATACCAACAGGGGATGAATATCTTCCTGTAGCAAGTGTAGAAGGGAGCATTTACACTGGGTCAGTGCTTGGTGTTTAGCATTGCTGTTCTTTGCATTAATGTTCAGGCCCCCTTTCCCATAGAAAAAAAAAATTCTCTAGTTGCCTTTTCTATTATAAGAGAATAGTTGGACACCTATATAATTTCCAAAAATGGCGGAAGAAATAACTCAAACAACAAAGCTTAGCTTAACTGTTTAAGGTTATTGTTGTCACCACAAGGTCCAAGATCAGTTCCCCAAATCACCATTGGCCTTACCAAAAAATGGCAGAGGAAATTGCTTGCTGTATTATACCATATCTGATGATGATGCTACACAATATATGCCACATCTGATGATTATGCTACACATAAAATTGGTATTTTAAGCTTTTAATTGCTTGTCATATAGTTGATCACAATTCTACTGGATGCTGCTGGCAACTAATGTTAAAGCGCGTATTGTTGCAGTTACTACCCAATACCATGTGCTTTTTCAAGAGTATGAGCAGTAAGGAATACCTTTCCTTAGATTGATCAGATAGAAGCCACCCGCCCCTGCCCCCCACCTCTCTAAAAAGAAAAGCATTCAGTTGCACATGGAGAGGAAAAAAGATTTCCTAACCATTCAGAATCTGCATGTTCATGATGTCAACTCTATGTTAAAAATCCTAATTGACATTCTAAATCCATGCAGAGGAAGAAAGTGGCAGGGTTTTGCACTGAATGTGTTTCCCGACCCAAATCTCATCTGAGGGGATAATGGGATGAAATTTTAAACCTTTCATTTCCTAACCTGTTCCTTATTGATTCAATCAAATTTTTGTTCAACTGAACAGTTACTGATCAATAAAGTTAACAGTTAGAACGGAAAGGATTAGTAGCTAGACTTTCATGATTCTTTTGGAAGTGGTGCTGGCCATTTTCTCCTTGAATAGATAGTCTTTGCTTCAAGAAGGATTGGTTTGCTAGATGGGAAAATAGGGAAGAGATACCTCGATCAAATGTGTTAAGGACCTCAGGTGATGAAAAATGGGTTAGCATTAGAGCGTTGGATAGGTGTTATCTCAAATCCGTGAACATGGAAAATCAAGGTGCTTGCAACCAACCAAATAATTTTTAGGTTAGTGCCTACTTTAGTTGATTTATATTAATGATTGAACTCACTGCCTTTGATTATGGCTCAGTTGAACTGCGTTATGGTGTCATAGTTCCATAGTTTCATTTTCACTTTCATAGTTTCATCATTTCATTTTCATGTAATGGTTTATAATTAGAATGTTGGTTCTGGATTCTCCAGCATGTCAATCTGATCTTGTTGCCATATATATTTCCTACATGCAGAGGTGGATTTGGCAGGGGTCAAGGTCATGATGGGAAAAGCGGTACACTCACAGGAAAACCCTGTCCAAAAGGACTTTATGGAATTTATTGTCAGGTAAAATTGCAAAACAACTTCATATTGTTTATCATACTTGTACTCATTTCAGTGGAGTATTAATAAATTGATTTAGGTAGACGGATTGAAAAAAGGATTTGCCTTTTTAGAGCCTGTAGTGGAAGTGTGGAACTTCTCTTATACCAAGCAGGATTTTGTTAACTTATAAAGCTGGGCCACAATTTTAGGATTAAAGCTTAGTTGATTGACCAGATATTATTTGATTCATAGGAGTGTGCCATACCTATTATCATTCTTGACAAGTATATGAATAAGTGCTTGTCAGATTGAAGGTTTAGACAATTTTATGCAAGAATCATACTCATTTTGTTTGCTGTCAGTTCTTTGTTGATTTCTTGATGGCAGATTTTTTTTTGTTCTGAAAGTGGTATTTGGAAATCCTCACTGAATTTCTTATCATATCCACATAGCTAATATTTTTCACTCTTTTTTGTTATAGCAACAAAATAGTTGTAATTATTACTTCTGGTTTTTGTAAATAAATTTTTCACTGCTGCCTATTACTTCTGTTGCAGGAATGCCCTATCGGAACTTTTAAGAATGCCAGTGGATCTGATAGAGCACTTTGTTATAAGTGCCCATCTAATGAGCTCCCACGCCGTGGTGTGTATCTTTATATACGAGGTATTTTCAGATTTTCTACAGCATTATTCCTTTTATTGAAGAGTTGCTGTACTCATTAATTACTTTCTGAAGCTTGAAATTGCCTTTTTTAATTTCTGACTCTTGTCAAGAACAAAAGCAGATTAATTAAAAGGCTTTTTAATTTCCAGGTGTTTGTTTGTAATGTTAAATTCATAATTTAGTCCCTAGTCAAACAATCTATAATTGAATCACTTTTCATTTCTGAGTAGGTGGTGTCACTGAAAATCCCTGTCCCTACAAGTGCATCTCGGACAGATATCGTATGCCAAAATGTTATACTGCACTGGAGGAGTTGATAGACACCTTTGGCGGGCCTTGGCTGTTCAGTTTTCTTCTTCTAGCTGTCCTTGTTCTGTTGGCCCTTGTTCTGAGTGTTGCACGGTTGAAGTATGTTGGTGCTGATGAACTACCTGCTCGTGTTCCTGCTCATCGCAACTCTAGAATAGATCATTCTTTCCCTTTTCTAGAGTCATTGAATGAGGTGTACATTTGTATTTTTGTGTCTAATTTGTAGTTTGATCTTTTTGCATGTTTGTCGGAAGACGACATTCTGAATATCATCATTCAGGCAATGGTCCTCTCTTGCCCCTGTTTGCAGGTGTTGGAGACGAATAGGATTGAAGAAACACAGAGCCATGTGCACCGAATGTACTTTATGGGACCAAACACTTTCACTGAACCTTGGCATCTAGTGCATTCTCCTCCAGACCAAGTGACTGAGATTGTGTATGCTCTTCATTTCCCCCTTTGTTGGATTCTTGTTTCAAAAAAAGTCTTGACCTTAGTTTTACTACTTTACCACCTCCCATCATCTTCCTTGCCCATCAGTGGTGCTAGGTATTGCAGTTACTTTTATTTACAAAATTAATTACTTCTTATATGATGTTCAGATTCTTCTTTGCTCTTCAAACTGCTATATGAGATGACTCTTTTTACATTGTCTGCTGACAATTTTGGTTTCATCTATTTCTCAGTTATGAGGATGCTTTCAATAGGTTTGTGGATGAAATCAATAACTTAGCTACATATCAGTGGTGGGAAGGATCCATCCACAGCATACTTTCTGTTGTTGCATACCCTCTTGCATGGTCCTGGCTGCAATGGCGTCGTCAGCAGAAGTTGCAGCACCTTCGTGAATTTGTTCGGTCCGAATATGATCATGCCTGCTTACGCTCTTGTCGTTCACGTGCTCTATATGAGGGTCTTAAGGTTCTTTCTTCTGGAGTCTAAATTTTAATTTATGTTCATATATATGCTTCTTTAACTCTGAAGGGTATGTTGGGGAATAGATGTTAGCAATTGGGGTTTGAGATCGGGATAAATTATAAGGCTAACTTTTATCATTAAGAGTTAGGGAGATGCTATCACTAATATGAAAAATTTTCCAATAATTGTGAACATTTTTGCCTAATAGAGCCTAACTGTTATGGTGTCTTCAACTTGTCATGGCATCCATCTGTCCCTAGTTATGTTGTCCTCATTTGAAAATGGTCATTTCTGCAGCATTTGAGGATTGAGTTTTAAATTGTGCTATAGTTACTGGTTGCTAGGAGACACGTCAAATGGTGGGTTAAATTGGGTTTTGTTTAGGCTATCACAGTTTTTGTATGATGTCAGATAGGGAGTCACTCTCGTGTCAGGGCATTACGGATTGTGGGTAACTGGGTCACTTTGGGTCTGGTTTCCCTATCGGTCCTGAGTGCAACAAGTCTTGGCTGTCTTAGGTGTCGAGTCCAAGAAGTCCCCAAATTTTTTGGCCTATTAAGTGGTGCTTGATGTTGTCCATGTCGTTTTGTCAACGGGTTTATTTGTGCTTTATGTTATGGTGAGGCATGAGGCTTTTCTGCCCATTGCCAATCGGTTTTAGGTTGGATGCATTAACATGGGTGACAGGTTCACCAAGTTCTAATCAGTTTTGGACTTGGATCCACATCAAGTCTTGGTTTGTTTTGGGTGTTGGTTTCAATAGGTCGTTTTTCCTGTGGTCATTCAGTCTTGCTTTTTCGTTTTCTTCCTTGGGGTCACCTTAATCTAGGGTAATCTTGGGTAGTCATTTGTATATTGATCACTTGAAGGTTGGATGGTTTTGAATATCTGCTCATCATAGACTGGTGGTAGAAGAACTCATCCAAGCACAATAAGCATTTTATTATCGGTGGTTCGATGAGAGAGCAAAACCATAAAGACATTATGTGCACACTAATCATTATGGCATATTTTGATGTCTCACCACCTTTTTGTTTTAATCAATTGTTTATAGGTTCTGTTATTGTTAACATATTTTAGTGTAGTTTCATTATTTCCATGTTTAGACTTCTAATTTATGTAAAGGTTAAAACACAATAAGTATTTTTATCTGTGGTTTGATGAGAGAGCAAAACCATAAAGACATTATGTGCACACTAATTTGCATGGCACATTATGACGCATTGTGCCGTTATGAATTTACAACGTTTGATTATATTGAGTTTAGGTTCTCGGATCATGAGTTTGGGTTCCTGGTCAGTCAGGTTCTGGTCGTCTTGTTTTGGGTTGTCCCAGGTTGAAGTTATCTCAGTTGCTGGTCATTCTCAGGTTTGGGTCATCTAGGGCCAAGTTGGGCCAGGTTAGAGTCGTTACTTATACAGTCTAATTCAGGTTGGATCAGGTAGGTTGTTATGCCAGATCAAAGTTTTGCTATCTCTAGTTTCCACAGTGCCTTGCTAGACTACTTCAAGGCACACACATGAAGTTATGTGAAAAATATTTTAGAATCTAGCTGAGACTTGTTTAGTAACCAAACTAAAACAAATTGTTAGAACTTGTGGAAGAATAACAGCTTTGCAACTAATGGTTGGGGTTGTGTATCTGGAACATAACCTTTCTGTTCCCAAGTGTTTGTTCCTTTGATCAGTTATCTGCCCGGTTTATTTCAGTATCTCGAAAGATGAGCTAAACCTTTTGTTGCTTCTTCGTCCTTGTCATAATCATTGATTGATGAACGCTGGTTTTCCTATGTTTTCAGATAAGTATCCTGTGCAACCAGGGTCTCTATTTTTTATGTCTTTTCTTTGCTTGATTGGTTATGTTACCTGTTTTATAATAACAGAATCGATAACTCAAAATAAATATCCTCTCCCCAAACAACCTGTAGATCCTCACAGCTGATGACTAAGAGTTTAGGCTATGAAAAAAAAGGCTTTTCATATGAGAGGGAGCTCTTGGAAAGGAGAGTCTGCTTTGTTTTTCTTGTTTGGGAGAGGAGAGAGAGAATCTGTCTTCACTTTCTTGATCCCCACCACATCATAATGCAGGTAGCTGCAACTGCTGATTTGATGCTTGCATACATGGACTTTTTTTGTGGTGGTGATGAGAAGAGGAATGACCTTCCTGCTCGTCTTCGTCAGAGACTCCCAATGTGCTTGCTTTTTGGGGGAGATGGAAATTACATGACACCATTTTCTCTTGAAAGTGACACTGTCCTTACTAGCTTAATGAGTCAGGTATGCAGTTCTACTTATTATGAGATTTCCAACCCTTGAAACACGTCTCATTTAATGGCGTGTTCCCAGGTTGAAATGGCTCTGATATTCTCTTTTAAATTGATTTGTCAGTCTGTTCCACCTACCACATGGTATCGCTTTGTGGCTGGCCTAAATGCTCAACTGCGCCTAGTTTCTCGGGCACACTTAAAAATTACCTTTTCTCATGTCATCAGCTGGCTTGAAACACATGCAAACCCAGCTTTAAGTTCACATGGTGTACGTGTGGACATTGCCTGGTCTCAGCCTACCTCTTCAGGTTATTGTCAGTTTGGGCTTTTGGTACATGCTCTCGGAAATGAAACAGGAGAACAATCAATTGAAGAACACTTGCTACCAAGTGAAGAGTCAGAGTATGCAGTTCCTTCTCTTTTCGCCATCTTTGGCTTTTCAATTTAACACTGAATAACCTATTGTCTGTTCTCATGTTGAGCTGTCCTTTGCCTAGAGTTTGTAAGAGAGACCTGGGGATCTATCCAAATGCGGGTGAGCATATGCTGATGCGTAAAAGGATCTATGGAGGAATTTTGCATCTAAACAACTTACAGACTCTTAAAGTGAAGAGGGGAATTTGTTGTCCTCCATCTTTTATTGTTTGGAATACAAAACCCGTCAGTCATCAGGTAATTGAAATTCATCAATGTCTGTCCTGTTTTTGCATTTACGTTTCAGGATCACACCCTCACTCTATCCTGTCTATTTTGTAGGATCTAGTAGGCTTGCTGATCTCCTTGCTACTTCTGGCAGATTTTAGTTTAGTTTTGCTGATTTTGCTACAGCTGTATTCTATATCTCTACTAGATTTCTTTCTAGTTTTGTTCATCCTTCCTCTTGCCATACTGCTGCCATTCCCTGCTGGCATCAATGCCTTGTTCGGTCATGGTCATAAGCGGTCTGCTGCCCTTTCTCGTCTCTATGCTTTGTGGAACATTACGTCCCTGATTAACATTGTAAGTTGACTACCTTACATCAGGTGATTTTGTAGGTAGTCGTTAATCAACGCATATGCCTTGAAAGCACTGGCTATTTGGAAGTAGACTCTGTTTCAAGTCACCTCGTTGCAGTCGATTATATTCTTCTTCTTTATCATGGGCCTGGTAAAATCGGAGAGAGTTGGAGTGTCTGCTTCTGATTGTTTTCATCATTTTATTTCTTGGGCAGGTAACTGCTTTGATCTGTGGATTTTTGCACCATAGAAGCCACTCAAGTGACAATCATCCAAACTTTCAGGCCTGGAATTTTAGCATGTATGTTGGTTTGAGTGCCTTTGGTTTGACCGAAACAGCTAAACAAGTAGCAATCTCTGATGTTGCGTCTCCTGTTGTTTTGTGCAGGGATGAAAGTGAATGGTGGATGCTTCCTTGTGGACTGTTTCTTTGTAAAGTTATTCAGATACGACTCGTTGATCGCCACGTGGCCAACGAGGAAATCCAAGACCACTCCTTGTATAGCAATGACCCTGATTTGTTCTGGCAAACCTGAGTGCATCCATCAGTTAGGTGTAGGAAATTGGTAGAATTCAGTACAGAACAGTTGCAGCCTCTAGTTTTTTTTATGGTTTTTTGGTGATTAATCCAACAAACAAGGACAGTCATTTTGACATTGCTAGTGTTGGAGCAGTATTACCTTTTGTTATGCATGGTCGATGCATCAATTAGCCCCCGAGCTCTGCTATATTGGACTTGTGGTGACAACAATAAGCTTAAACAGTTGAGCGAAAGCTTGTTTGTTTGAGTTATTTCTTCCACCATGTTTGGGAATTATATAGGTCTCATTGTTCTTTTATTCTAGAGCAGGGCAACTGGGGAATTGCATTTATGGAAAGGGGGCCTGGACATTAAAACAACAGCAACCTTATACGTAAGCACTTTAGATAATTGAAGAATTTCCAAGTGCCATTTTACCCGTGAAAAAGAAGTACGAAAAAGAAGTATGGTACGGTAAGTTATACTAAGCATTCCGAAAGCAAGAGCAGGGAGTAAAAGTGAGTGAAAAAATGTCATTTTTCAAAATTTAAGTAAAAATGTTGTGAAAATAAAAGTGGGAATGACAATTGAAAGCAAAAGTGAAAGTGGGAAAGTGGGAGTTGTAACCTAAAATAGAAAGATTATATAACTTAGATAATGCCTCCATTGGGTTTATGTGAACCATTAATTGATGTGTGCCTTTTTATAGTTTAGAGGGCAAAGTGACTGAGTCCAAATAGTGTCATCTTTGCTAAAGATGGCAATTGAGTGGGTCGGGTCAGGTCATTCAGGTTTAGGTTTAATCGGGTTAGCATGTATTCAGGTTCAGGTCGGGTTATTTGAGCTCAGTTTGATTTCGGGTTTAGGTTGGGTTAGACCGGGTTTATTTTAGTTTAGATCCAATCAGGTCGGGTTATAAGATCTTTGATCAGATTCAATTTGATTGTCGGGTTTACTCGGTTCATTGATGCATAAGTTGAAATCGTTAAATTGATTCAATTTTTTTGTTTAATTTTGATTAAAATTTAATTTAACTAGACATAAAAATCATATAAAATTTATGAAGATATATTAATATATAATTTATTTAATAAAATACTCCCTCTATGTTAAATTTTTTGTAATATTCACTATTTAACAATTAATCTATGATTTTTTATTTTCAACATTTTGGTATATAAAAGAAAAATGATTATATTAAATAATAAATAAAGATCTATAGTTTCTAAATATATACTTTTTAAATTTTTTTCTAACAAATAATCTCTATCCCATTTTCTTTGCTCTATTTAACTTTTCTGACTAGTTTGACATAAATTTATTTATATTATTGTTTATTAAAAAATTAAAAAAATATATTTAAAATTTGTAGATCTTGATTTATTATTCATGTATAAAATAGTTTATTTATATATTAAAATGTTGAAAATAAAAAATTATATGTTAATTGTTAAAATATGAATGGTGTAAATAATTTGAGATATAACAAGTAATATGAATAAATTCAATTCAAACTATTCAAAAAAGTTAAATATTTTAAAGAATATGAGACAAAATGGGTACTATAATTTCTAAAACCTAATTATTTTTATCTTTCTCTCACTGTTTCACAATTGGTTTCCCATAGTTCTAACTCGCTCACTCTATAACACAAAATATATTAGCAGAATAGAAGAAACTTATAAAGTTTTTGTCGACCATATATTTTATATTGATTTAAGTTAAAATCAAATATTATCGGATTTAGTCATCGGATCAGGTAGGGTTCGGGTTCGGGTTTGGGTTAGGGTTTTCTCAGGTTTCACTTTAGTTAGTTTGAGCTCATGTTGGGTTGGGTACAATCATATTCAGGTCGTTGACTTTTCTGGCCAAATCAGATCAGATCAGACTTTGGTTCTAATAGGTTGGATCAGATCTTCAGGTCGGATCAAATTTTAACACCTCTAATCTTTGCTAAAAAGTGGTGGAATGGAACTCGATGTCTAGCTAAATTGGTTGATGTTTTGACCTCCCAACCCAAAATCGAAAAATCAGAGGTTTCAGTTTGACGAAAGTTAATAGGGGGTATTAACGTGTTTTGTGTTCAGGATGCTGACAATATGTGGGCTTCACATGCTTTGTAGACATATCTGCCCCTGTACTTGTTCTTCCCTTCCCACCAACCCCAACTCTCCCAGACTGACTTCTTTCTCATGTCTTTACTTCAAGTCATCCAGCCATTTTGTTCCATTGTCTCTTGGTTTATGATATATTACACGTTCCATCGTTCTATCCGATTTTCCAGCTATTATGTTAATCCTTCAATACCCTGCATTTTTTTTGTTCTTCAGGCCATTTCACCCTAGACTGTGACCATGCCTTTTGACAGAGGACAATGACCAACTGCCAAATAAGACTCTTTCGTTTTAGTTCCAAATGGTTGAATCTCTCCGATCAAACAAACCCCACACGACAGGAGCCGAATTTGAGAAGGGACGTTACTGCCTGTCCTCCTCAGCCAATCACCGGCTTGGATTTCTCCAATCGAACAGATCTTGTCCTCCTCCTTCGAGGCAGCACACAGATCTTCTTGAAATCTCTCATCGTCAAGACCATCTTCCTCAAGACAGAACGCTCCAACATGATCGGAAACGTCAAGACTGAAATCTAGATCAGCAGAGGCTCAACTTCACCGGAAAATGGCCGGAGGACAGTCGGACCCTTGCTGATTATAACATCTGGAAGGAATCGACCCTCCATCTCCCCCTTCGACTTCATGGTGGGATGCAGATCTTCGACAAATTTTGGCCAGAAAGACCATAACCCTCTTTAAACAATTCTTGGGTATGGAGACGGTTTTGACTGATTTGACTAGTAAATAAGGCCATCTTGTTGGTCTTTTGTTTAATGCATTGAGAGGTGATGCCTTGAAGGGCCTATTAATTGAGGAAAACACGTTAGCAGACTTGTGTTTGCAGTAAAGGAACTAAATTTCTCTCATCCTCACACTTGTACTGAAATGACAAGTTTTACTGGACAAAAAGTGGTCCGACATCCTCCAGGTTTTGGGCATTGATCAGTTGGCCTTTAACTACTATAAACTTTCAAATCTCTACTTGTAAATGATTTTGAATAAAAGTGAAAAACAAAAAACAGTAGTGGAGTGAATTATGTAAATCTTTTGAAAGGTGGCAGAAAAAAAAAGGAAGAAAACAGTGAATGTCATCACACACAGCGGGCATGAGTCTTTGGGCCCAGCAGCGGAGCTACATTATGCTGGGAGGGGCCTGTTGCCCCATTGGGAATTTAGAAAAAACGTAAATATGGGATAGTAATTTGGTGATTTTGTCAAAATTTAAGGATTATGTGTGCATTTTGCACCCCCAAATATTGTGGAAAAATATAAAGATGGGGGGCAATAAGGTAGGCACTGAAGAAAGTAGGGACCCAGTGAGTAGTTATTCCCTCTACATTAAGGGGATATTCTAACATAGAGTAAATGCACTATTAGTCCTCAAACGTTTCCAACTTGTACGATTTGCTCCTTGATCTTTGAATTAGTGTGAATTAGTCCCAATTTACAGCTTTACCTAACCGCGACGTCGTCTCTCTCCTCCGGGCTCCTCCGACTCTCCTCCAGGCTTGCCCCCCGAACCAAAAATCCTGGTTCCGCCACTGTTTGGGCCCAATTTCCAAGTCGGCCGCAGCCGTCCACTCGCAGTGCGGCTATGGCGGCGCCTCTTTGTCTCCATCAATGGCGGTCGTAAGTTGTTAGCGTCACTAATAAACGCAAAAAAGAACCAGAAATCGGTCGCCGGGAAGATTGACAACAGCATATCTAAGACAAAAGCCAAGGGAGCAAATACAATTTCAGACGTCTTCCGCCTCCGCCTTTACCTTTGTCAATGATCCCGACATTTAAGTAATTTGCAGCCGGTTAATCAGACATTTTGGCAATTTCTGCCGACCCCCCATATTTGCTAGTAGAAGGAAATTACACTATCCCTTGAGGCTGAGGTTTAAAATATAGAATAAGTATTATGTAAGCCTATGCCATAAGTCATCCCCTGATAATATAGAAATTGACAACTTGACCCAGCTGTCTACAAATCAGCCAATCACACCACTGTTCCACAAAATCCTACAAATTCCCTTTTTTTTTTTCCTAAGTTTTTTCTCTTTGCCTTTTCTTTTCTTTTGTTTTATTTTTCATCAAGCAGCAACCTCATTTGGCACTTTTCTGTTGCTCTTTTTTCACTTTTTTTCTTAGAACAAAAAAAATGTCTTTTTTTACACTATATATTTTTTTCATATTGCTTACATTTAATTATCCATTCTCTTATTTCGTTAGTTTTCTACGATTTCAGTTGTTCACTATGTTTTAGTTTTTCTTTGATTTCAGTTATTTGTTTTGATTTAATTTTTTTTTTATAATTTCACTGCTTTATTTGATTTAGATTTTTTTTCTAATTTCATTCTTTGCTCTAGTTTGTTTTTTCCTCTAATATATCCTAAAAAGAAATCAGAAATTTAGTACAAGAAAGTCTAAAAAAAAGAAATCAAGCAACAAAAACTAAAATATTGAGACCTTATTTGTTCTTTTATCTATTCCTATTTAGTCTTTTATTAGTAGTTAATTGTTCATTTATCTGTAGTTTTTTTATTCTTGTACAAGCAATTGTTTGTTATTTTATCAATTTTTATTTGCTCTCTAAATAATCTAGCTGTATGTTCTTTTACTAGTAATTATTTTTTTTTTATCAATAGTTGTTTGTTCTTTTATCAATTCATATTTGTTCTTTAGATAAATTAGCTGTCTATTGTTTTATTAGTAATTATTTTTTCTGTTATCAATAATTATTTGTTATTTTATCAGTAGTTGTTTGTTCTTTTATTAACTTATACTTTGTTCTTTAAATAAATTAGTTGTCTATTTCTTTTGTTCTTTTATTATTAGTTGTTTGTTTTTTTATAAATTTCTACTTGTTCTTTAGATAAACTAGTTATATGTTCTTTTATTAGTAGTTATTCATTCTTTTATCCATAGTTGTTTGTTCTTTTATAAATTCCTACTTGTGCTTTTGATAAACTAGTTATTTATTTTTTTATTAGCAATTAAAAAAATAAATAAGAACTGATAAAAGAACAAACAACAACAGATAAAAGAATAGATAAAATTGATACAAATAAATACATTAAAAAATCTAAAAAAATAGATAAAACTAATAAACAAAGATATAAAAATTAATAAAAGAATAGATAAAAAAACTGGGAACAATACAAAAAAATGCAAAGAACAAAAAAGGAAAAGGAAAAGAAAAGAATCAAAAGTGAATTGGGAAAACAAAAGAAAAAACGGGTAGAGGAACGCAAAAGATAAAATAAAAGGGAATGAAACGGAAACGAAAATAGACGAAATGAAACGAGTAAAAGAAAGTAGACAGAAATATAAGAAACGAAAAATAAAAGAAACGAAAAGGGAAAGAAACCGAAAAAAGTAGACAAAAATAAAAATGGAGCCTTGAGGGGGGCTTAGTGGGACTCAAACCGACAACCCCCAACTTTCTTATCTAGGCATCTTACCATTTCACCAAATACAGTGGCTTTATTGAAATAGACAAAAAAGGAATACAGAACAAATAAACTATTAATATTTTAGACTCAGCTCGAATCGATTACTAATGTTTTTTTTAGCCGAATAAACAACTGATATTATTTAAAATAGCCAAATAAATCACTAATATTATTCAAATAGGCTAATTTACCTACTCGACTCTTGAAAATATTGCAAAGCTCCATTATTAATTTTCTAAAATTAACAAAATCGCTCCATTTTGTTTAAAATAATTCAAATAGGCTACCTTTATCATTTATAAAATTCTATAACCTTATTCCACAATTACATTTTTTGGGCACAGTCTATTCGTTGCTGCTTCTAGCTACTTTAAAGTGTACCATCTCTGTTGTTCAAGTTGGGATGCCTCCGGCCCCACATTGCCACTTCTAAATGATATCTCATTCATATTAGTATTTAACGCAAGATTATGGTACAATATGATGCACACTAAGAGAAGGAATATTGTGGCCACTATCGGTAAGTTTAGGAGGATTTCAATTACTACTCGCAATCAGAATCCGAAGATTGATGTTGGCTTCAAGAAAGTGATTCAAATGTCCGATTAATAAACTTTAGAGGTGTTGGGAGCAGAAGTATAAAATGTAGGGACTAAACTTGGTATTTTAAGTCAAGATTATGTTAGACTTAACAAAAAAAGTTACAATAGTGGCCGATTTAAGCCGACTAAAAAATGTTAATGGTTTATTTGACAAAAGAAAAACCTTAGTAGGTGAATCGGGCTAGCACATAAATATTAATTGTTTATTCGTTATTTTTGCCAACAAAATATTATAAGAAGTAAAAGTGCCGCCAGGCACATATGTCAAGCACAAGCAAGTCTTTCGCTAAAATATAATTAGAAAAGTATTGTTAAACGAAATTCATCATAACTTGATATTCCTTACACGGTTTGCTCTTAGAAAAAAAAAAAAAGGTTATTATATGGTTAAAATTTCTACACCAATCTATTAAATGGGACGTATAACTATGATGCCAACCGATATTTACTTGACCTGGCCAACTGGCATTATCATGATTTGAATATAGACAAACTACAAATGGAGTTTTGAAATTTTTAACCACAATGCCAAACTAGGCATATGTTTACAATGGTATACATCTCAATGTCAATGAGAATAGGGTTAGGCTTGTGACTTTGATTTGTATGTTTGTATGTACATCATAGTGACAATGATTACACATTTACCCAAAGAAGTGGTCGCTGATGGCAATAGAAAATAACAATTGCTAGACCGACCAAATGAGATGGTCTCCAATGGAGACCAAAAGAGATGGTTGCTCCATTTTTTTAGTTTCATGGGTGTGATTCATGTATAGTCTAATTTTGCTATTAATATAGATAATATATATATAAATTAATAAAATAAAATAAAAGATCCAAATAGAGAATATAAATATTAATTAACTCAAACATCCATAATATAATGGGAAAATTACAAAACCCCCTATAGTTTGGTCTAACCCACACTTTACCCCATCTATTTCCCTACTTTTTTTAAAAACCTACACTTTACCTTATGTTTACTTTATAGTGTCTAAGAGCAGGTTTTGAAATCTTAATTTAAACTGTCTGATAATTATGTTGCAGTAATTTCAAGAGTTTTAATATTTTTTCACAGCTAACCGACAGTTATTGATATGTATTTTACAAGGAGAAAAATGTATTTACTGAAAAAAATTGATAATTTAAAATATCTATTAATTATAAAAATAATGGAGAGATTGAAACACTAGAAGATGACTATCGTGCAATTTAAATACAGTTTCAGATGTTGTTATCAGATAGTGTAAAAAATATAAAAGACAAAGTGTAGATTTTTAAAAATAGATGGACAAACTGTAGGTGAAGTCATGCCTCAGGGGGTAATTGTAAGTTTCCCTAATATAATCCAAATAGAGAATATACGTGCTAATTAATTAAAACATCCATAATATAAATAAAAGTACTAAATTACATAAATATCTAAAATTATTTAATACTAGTGCTTTTCTTAGCTAATCCTTACTAAACAGATCATACTACTGATGCTGCTGCTGCTCCTCCTCATCTTCCTTAGCCTTGCATGAAACATTGCTACCATGTACAAGTTGCATAATCCAGCAATCCTAGTCGAGTCTACCAAAGATGGAATGAGCCTAAGTGTCTACATCCTCCCAAGGGAAGTAGTTAAGGCCACCTGAAGATCTCTACCAACACACTCCTCAATCCTCTGCACTTTCTCCTGCATGGCCTTCATCTGAATATACTAATGCTCCAACTATGATATAAAGTCACCCTGTTACGTCTCCTGAACCTTTTGCTACATCTCCCTAACCTGCACTTGCAATGACTGATTTTCAGCAGACAAGTGCTGAAATTGCTTCTCAGTCTGTGAAATGAAGTTGCCCTGTTATGTATATCAAGAAAGACAATATGAAACAATCAGCTTAAATGAATCATATAATATGGTAAAAAGTAGTATAACTCTTAAATAATTTTAACTTTAACACATTTAGGAATAAATGTAGCAAACTTAATAGAAGTACATCTGATTAAGATTACCGATATCTATCCAAAAATGCTAGGAACCTAGGACGCCCATCCATTGTCCCTTCCTGGGCTCACTAAAGACCACCTTCCAGGCCACTGGATCAAATTGGGGATGATCTTTCATATTATTCCCATGGTGCAATCTGACCTATGTCATGTAGTCCTCCTAGAAAATTATAAAAGTTAAGTATCGAAAATTAATTGAATAATTAATGAGTATAGGATAACAAAATTTGATTTTAACCTATAGTTTCCTTTGTGACTTAGAAAACCTTTGTATGGTCCTTTTTTTTCTGTGGCCCTTTCATACAACTCGTGCCACATTGGTTGCCTATTCATCTCAGCAGCCTGTTACAATTTTACAGTTAAATTATCAAATTTAGAAAACTATTAATTAAATATATGTATCAGAATTGAAAATTTACCATTTTATTAAAGAGCATTTCCTTGGTTGGACCACCCATTGAATGTTTTGGCCCTTTAGCATCTAGTGTAGCATCCTTTCCTCTTTTATTCTTCTTCCCTTGGAGGTTATTCTGCTTCCACTCTAGAGTATTCTAAATTTCACACAAATTCATTCAATCTATAGTAGTAATCTCAGCTGGCCAAAAAGGAATGATACTTGAGTAATCTTGGGCTAGGTAAAAATTAGGGCCCACCTTCTCTATTACTGCAGTCCGCAGTTTCCCTAACATGTTCTTGTAACTTTTTCTGAGAACTTCGAAATAGGCATTCTTAACTGCTAAGTCATCCTCAGGTGTCCATCTATATGTTTGTTAAAAGTTACACAATGTAAGCAACTAGGATGATATAACATAAATGTACAAATTGGTAAAAAAAAAACAATTCATGAAAATTGACGGAATTACCTGTAGCATGTCTAGATTCTTTTGCCTTTGACTCTTTTTAAGGTCCTTAAACTCTGCAGCTTTACCCTTAAAAAATGATAGTGAGATGTAGCTAGCTTATCATGAACGGCCTTCGTACGAAGAAAGCTATAAAAAAAATGTCACATAATTAAATAACAATTAAAAATTTATGAATATAATAACTAAAATTAAATTATTATACAAATTTGATTAAAACTTACTCAAATGGAACAATAACAAGTCATGGATCATTGTCTTGATGACCTGGCAGCTGTGTTTCTGGGATGCCATCATGGCTAGCTTTGCCACCGGATTGGTTCTCCAAACCAGACTTCGAAACTCGGGCAAATGACTCATTTTCCCTAGAAAAATCCCCTATATCATAATGACTCCCACAAACCACCCCCTCACATTGAGCAAAAGTATAAACATGTGGATCTGTGTACTGTAATGAGCCAACTGCAAATCCCTCACGCCATGCGTAAGAACCTCTACTGGTTGTTGGATCTACCCTATAAATATAATGCCCACCAGTCCGCCTCCCTCGACAAGCAGAATTTTGTGAAAAATGCACATCTCAAGTAGGAACTGTGAGATACTCGAATGGTTCATCCTGCCTTGTTGAACTCTTCCCATGATCGAACTAGTCACGATCACCGCTTTGCCTAAATGAAGGGGCCCACGTGCCATAACCTAAAACATATGGTATAGACAGTAAATTTTAATTTAAAATTTAATATATACAAAAAATTAAATATATACATCTTAATTAACGGTGCAGAAAATTTTGAGTGAAAAAATTACTAAAGTTTTATTAGAATTTAGGAAAATTCTGATTTGAAAAAATTTATTATTTTGATTTCACAAAAGTTTGAATCATTGATATCTAGTCCCTCAACTTTAGAAAATGTAGTGAATTAGTCCTTAGATGGATGGAAATGTGGGGCTAGGCTAAGGTCCACCACCACCAATCCCTCTTCTCCCTCTTCCTCTGTCATTGAGACCGCCACCTCCTTACCCATCTCCCATGATTTCTTTTTCCAACACCACGCCACTTAAAACTTCTGCAAGGCAGACGATTTGAAAGGGGTAATAAAGGGTGAAAAATTTGATGAAGGCAAGGTGACGGCTAGGGGTAAAGGAGTTGTTTCTAGTTCTTTACATTGAATTTGATGTGAATCAGAGGTAGAAGTATAGGGCAATTAGAACGGAGAAGAGGACACACGATCCTGCACAAAAAAAGCTAATTGTTGGGAAAAGAGGCCGACGATGAGCTGGATTCAATGAGTTGGGGAAGGGATTCGATGGGAGAAACAGATAGTGGCTTCAAAGAGACTAACAATGCCGAAGACTAAGTTGAACCAATGGCGAAGGCGATTTAAAGAGCCGATGATGGGGGCAAGGAGGAGAAGAGGCCGACAATGTGGGCATAAGGAAGAGAAGAGGCCTACAACTAAAGGTGAGGAAGAAGTAAAGGTTGACAGAGAAGGGCGACATTGGATTCAATGAAGAAGAGGCCGATGATGAAAAGTGAGGCCAAATTTCATGGAAAATAGGCCGACAAGGAGGCATAAGACCGGATTTGATGGAGAAGATGGCGGCAGATGGTGGCGAGGGAAAAGACCTTAACAACATCAGGCTCATGTGACAGGCCATGACCATTTAAGGGACTAAGTGGCACACACTTTCAAACTTTCATAACTAAGTTACAAATTTGTCTAACTTAGAAGGTTATGCCACAATGAGTCAATCTTCAAGAACTAACTCTTGAAGTGTGCAAACTTGAGTGATCGAATGTGCATTTAAGCCACAATATATATATATATATATATATAATACAAATTATACAATGTTGAGAAATTTTATGTTGAACTATGGAGTACATTATATTTATACTACGCATTCAGATATGCCATAAGTAAGCAAAATCTTGATTTAATGATTACTATTTGTGGTTGTTACAGAAACTTTGAGATTTAATTTCTCACTTTTACATGTAAGAATTACATATGGAACAATTATGAATAAAGAAATCAGTAAAGATCAATGGTAACTTGATCTCCAACAATAGAATCAAGTTGCACCAATTTCTATAGTTGGATGGTTGAAACTTGAAATATACTGATTTGGAATTAAAGAGCTAACTCATGTGGATTGTACAAAATTGAAGAGTCTTTATGCATCTAAGCCTTATTAATTTAAGTGAACTCATTTAACACATATCATTATGGTTAATACGGTGAGACTTGGAGCCAGAGTAATCAATAATGCCCCCATGATTTGCAAGCCACAAACGAGGATCGAACTACTATTACAAATATTAATTGCGTAAAAAATTTCATCAAATGTTCAGAGCTAATTGGGCATATAATGAAAAGTTGGACATTTGATTTATGACTACAATTACAAATATCATTGTTGTTAATATGCTGTATAATTTACTCCTTCCACTATTTGTATTTTATACGTATCTTAAACTGCATGAGTATTTTTATCACATTAATAACTAACATCATGCCACAAATTCAAGGCATTGTTAGTCAATGACCCAAGCTCATAGCTCATCAATGACCCATATTTAATATCCTCAATTTGATCCTTTACAATTCTTTACTGAAAATCCAGTCCTAAGATAAGTAAATTATGCAACTTATCAACGAAAATAGCATAACTGAACCAACTTAATAACATTCGTAACATAATTTTCTAAGATTAAAATTTAGTGAAATAATTGAATTAGAAAGCAAACATTAGTTTTTTTTTTTGTATCTCTGCTTATAAACTTCCTGAGTTTTTAATGGTAGAAAAGAAAAAAAGAAACGCTTCAAGTGGCAATTGCTTGGTTGGAAAAGGCAAGGAATGCCTGGCAGTAGATAATTTGCGGACAGGAGAAAGGATCCGTCCAAGAAACAAGTCCAGAATCAGAATCCACATTCGCTTCGCCTGCTCCTTGCTGATATATTCATATCCACATCTAATTGGCTATTTTAACAATCTACTCCACCATCCTTGCTGACGCGGACATATACTTTTTGGGAAGAACAGAGTGAGGACTGGCTGCCGCTGGTTCATCGGTCTAAAGTCGTACCGGCTTTAACAACCTCTCTACTGGTCCAACGCCAACAAACACTCCAATCCAACTCCTCTCCGACCAAGGTGGAAGAATCCCACCATGGAGACGCCCCTTCTGGGTAACATCGATCAGGGAAGGACATGGACATGGACGAGGAGCAGAGCTGTTACGTTTCTTCTTGTCTTGTTCTCTGTCTCAGGTCAGTTCTTGCCTTCCATGATCTTGTTTTTTCTCCCCTTTGGTTGGTTCTTCTGGGATTTTTTTTTTGTCCTTCAAGACAAATTAGATGTTTTCTCAGAATGGTGTGTGCATGTTTTCATTTTTCTGTCTCAGTTCTTGGCCTTGTCCTGGTAGGCGACGTGGGTTGCTGGTTGGACAAGGCACATTATAGGATCGGAACCGGTGATGAGGTTGTGGAGTCGGAAAGAGGAGTTGTTGCTGCGGATGATGGGAGATGTTCAGAAATTGGGGCCGCAATGCTCCGGAAAGGAGGGCATGCTGTGGATGCTGCGGTTGCAACTGCATTGTGTGTAGGAGTTGTTAATCCTATGTCGAGTGGGATTGGAGGCGGGGCTTTCATGGTCGTGTGGGATTCGTTGAGTTCAACAGCTCAGGCTTTTGACATGAGAGAAACGGCCCCTTCTGCTGCTTCAGAGGTTTGGAATTCTGTCTTTTGTCTATTGAGATCGATTCTGGTTGGATCACATTGTTCGGTTTACTTTCTGTTTTCATGTTGGATGTGCATTTTGATCAGAATATTGTTGATGAACAGAATATGTACGCTAGTAACCCTTCAGCCAAATCGGTAGGTGCACTGTCTATGGGAGTTCCTGGTGAGATTGCTGGCCTTCATGAAGCTTGGTTGAAGCATGGACGTTTAGCTTGGAGGATTTTGTTTGAGCCTGCGATCAAACTTGCTAGAGAAGGTTTTGTGGTGGCCCCATATCTTTGGAAGAACATAGCTAGATCTGGGAAGATGATCCTGGAAGATCCTGGCTTGAGGCAGGTTTTTGCACCGGGGGGGAAGTTGTTACGAGCAGGTGATAGATGCCATAACATGGAGCTGGCTCATAGCTTGGAAGCAGTGGCTGAACAAGGGCCGAAGGTGTTCTATAATGGGACTTTGGGTGAGAAGTTGGTAAAGGATGTACAGCAAGCTGGGGGTATTTTGACAATGGAGGATTTAAGCAATTACAAGGTTCAAGTGACTGATGCAATGACTGCAAATGCGTTCGGCTACACAGTACACGGAATGCCTCCTCCTTCGAGTGGGACACTCGGTCTGGCCTTGGTGAGTATTGACTTCAATGTCACTACTGGATATATTCTATATCTTTGTCAAAATGCCGATTCTTATATTAGAGCCCCAGTCAGTTGCCTGTTTTCTGATATTTAACTATCCTGAACTTTGCATCTGTGCCTTGTTTGATGATACACTCTTCACTCATTATTTTTGGCCAAAAGGATTATAAACCATGCTGATCTTATAGAGTGAAGCAGGTCTCGAACATCTTTGCCAGCTATGGGAGTTCTAATGCTGCAGAAGGAAATCTAGGCCTGCATCGTCTTATTGAAGCGTTAAAACACATGTTTGCCGCACGAATGAACCTGGGTGACCCCGATTTTGTAGACATAAGCAAGTATGTCAAACAAATGCTTTCCCCTTATCATGGAAAGCAACTTCAGCAAATGATATTTGACAATACCACTTTCCCCCCACAGTACTATATGTACAGGTACTATTGTCTTCTAAAATTTGTGACAGCCTCCAAATTTGGATGACATAACTGTGTTAAAAGAATTTGTAATATCTGTATATCAACAGATGGAGTCAGCTTAGAGATCACGGAACAAGTCATTTCTGTATTGTAGATGCAGACCGGAATGCAGTTTCAATGACAACAACTGTAAATGGTGTTTTTGGAGCTGGAGTGCTTTCTCCTTCATCGGGGATCGTGCTTAACAATGAGATGGATGACTTCTCTACACCCACAGAAATATCCGCAGACAAGCTCCCTCCAGCCCCTTCAAATTTTATAAGACCAAACAAGAAGCCTCTGTCTTCCATGACGCCGCTTATCATTACTAAGGTTTGAACATCAAACACATTGTCTTAAACAGTTCTCTTATATTTATGCACCTAAAACTGAAGTTGAAATTGGTAATTCAGGGTGCCACTCTTCTACAGCTCTACTAGATTCAATTATCTGAGTCTTAAATCTGTTCGGCTTGCTGGACTACTGGCATCCTGTTTCACTGTTCCGAACAAGCCCCATTCTCTCATGTTGTAGAATATCTAAGTCTAAATTGATTGATTTTGGCAGGACAATCAACTCGCAGGTGCTATTGGAGGTAGTGGTGGAATGAACATAATCCCGGCTGTAATCCAGGTTTTGCTTAACCACTTCATCTCAGGGATGGATCCTTTAGCTGCAGTGCAGAGTCCGAGGGTCTATCACAAGGTTTGTTCTTGTTCATTATGTGAAATCAAGTGAATGTTTAACAGTATGCAAAATTAATGGAATTTATCTTGCCTTTGTGCAGCTGATACCAAATGTTGTTTTGTTTGAAAACTGGACTTTGATCGATGGTGACCATATTGAACTAGCGGAGGAAGCTAAGATTTTCTTGAAAGAGAGAAGTCATCAACTGGAGGCCAGGGCTGGAGGAGCTATTGTTCAGTTTGTCATTCAAACACTTGGAAACCAAATTGATGTGGGTCGAAAAGCTAATAAAGATTTGAACACTAGGGTATTCCATGGGACACTAACTGGAGTAAGTGACCCTCGCAAGGATGGGAAGCCTGCAGCAGTTTGATCTGCAACTCGCTTTAGATCAGAACATTGTCAAGGCAGATGGAGGTGAACAGGTAGCCATCCTTGGAATGGTACCTTCACAGAACATGGGAATTAAGAATGTTCTGCAGAAATCTTACTTGATATTCTTCCCCTGTTGATGTAAATTTATGTCATTTAGAGAATTCAATTGTGACAAGAAGTAGTAATATAAATGCAATTGCATAAGCTGGGAATCCTGTAGCGTTCCATCCATTGACCCGGCTGATGATGTACCACACAAGTGTGCGCAAGAATAACAACAATGAGATTGCAGAAAAGGGGGAAAGGAAACTATTTAAAGGCCTTGTACAGCTTTCTGCTATCATGTTCTCCAAGTTCATCATGAGCTATGCTCACCAACACGTTATTGACCAGAATCCGACTTCCACCAATGTATTAATGTTGGCAGTAAACTAAAACATGTCCATTTCATATACCGAGAAAAATGAGAGCTAACATATTTTTTTATTGCAACACAAGAATGAAATCATGTCCACAACAAATGAACCAATGCAAGGATCAAAGCACTCTCCGGTTGAACAAAAATTCAAGTCATGGACGATAATTGTTTGCCAGAAGTTTCAGTTCTGAGATACAATTGAGGAAAATCATATATGAGACCAATGCTGAGAAATCAACTAAATATACTAAGCATACGTATTCAACGGTCATGTTACAATTTTAAGCAACCCTCAGAAGGATGGGAAGCCTGCTGCAGCTTGATCTGCAACTTTTAGATTTGAACATTGTCAAGGCAGATGGAGGTGAAGAGATTAGCCATCCTTGGAATCTACCTACCTGCAGAGCATGTGAATGAAGAATGTTCTGCATAAATCATTTACTCAATCACAAAACAGAGTAATATATATGCAACTGTTTAAGCCGGAGCTCAAAATCCTGAATCTGTTCCATCAAATTGACCCTGGTGACAATCATGCGATCACACACACACACAAACACCAACAAACAATGAGACTGCAGAAAGGGGAAATACCAAGTCAAAGACCTTGTACATCTTTCTGCTACTATGTTCTCCAATCATAAGGTAAGCTCACTATGTGTTATTGGCCAGAAACCAACTTCCACCAATGCATTCATGTCAGCAGTAAACTAAAACATGTGTCCATTTGTATGAGGAAAATGAAAGTTGACAGAGTTTTGGCCACAACACAAGAATGACATCATGTTCACAATCAATGGATCAATACAAGGATCAAAGCACTCTTCAATTGAACAAAAATTTCATGTCAAGGACTAATTTTTTGTCAGTAGCTCCAGTTCTGGGATGCAGTTTGAGAACAAGCTCATTCATTTGATCAATGCTAAGAAATCAAGTGAATATATTAAGCATAATTATCAAATGGACATGATACAATTCAATTAAATACAAACACAATACACAGAAACTTGAATTGCCACTCAGCCAATTCTGTGTTTCAACTTCGTATAGAACCACTAAACCAAAAACATACATCTGGCTTAGAAGTGGAGAAAGTAGACAGCCTAGAAAAAAGAGATAGGCAGATAGAAAAGAACATACAATTCACCAAGACCATCAAAGGTAATCCTGGTACCTATTTATGAACTCCCACTCTATTTCCTCATGATGTTTTGTCCATCAGCTGTATGGGAGCAAGAACATTAGCTTTGCTTGTTTCAACAATGCAACCATTCATCACCATTTCCTCCAGCATGAAGTGTGCTTTCTCTAGATGGAACATGATGTCCAGTTCGCACTACAAAATTCAGAGGAAAAGAAACATTAATAAAGAAAGCAACAACAAAGCTTTCCTACAACTTAAATACCAGTACCAGAAAAATGAAGAACCAAATCGAAGTTAGGAACACATTTCCTTCTCCAGGGGACTCACCACATTGCCAAAATGCCGGTCCATTGTTTCAACTAAAAGGTGTATGAACTCCAGAATTGCAAGCTCATTCTACAACATGAAAGAGAAGATCATCAGGAAAAACAAAAGAACACCAGAGTTGCTTCGGTGCTTCTGTAAGTTGATAAATTTGTAGATATTCGAAATAAACACCCATATCAATTCAGCTAACACCAAGATTCTATCTAAATCCCAGTTTCAAGATAGTTAAATCCCACAATAAATAGCATCCTACTAGGACAGAAAATCAAAAGATCTAAGCCCTAAGTAAACAAGCCAGTAATTACTTGACCCCCAATGCCTCTGTAATGATCTAAAAGCAAGAATGTACAAAGAAAAAAAAACAAAATGGTGAGAAAAATAAACTCTTACTTCATCGTTGTCGACTCCAACCAAGAAAAAGAGCGAGGCGTAACGCCGATACACAATTTTGTAGTTGCGATGTTCGACGAATGAACACTGTCATAGAATATATAGATGGATCATCGATAGGAAAAGGGATTTCAGTGTAATTGGGGATGGAAAAGCGAGAATTGAAAACCTGTTGCTCGGAGCGGGCGAGGCACTTGCGGACGATCTCACCCTCGAGGGCTCGGCGCTCTTCCAAGGTCAACCATTCGTAGTATTGGGCAAGGCGGGTCTGACCTTGCTTGTTCACCATCAATACGAATCTGATCGTCATTGTTCTCCTCCTCTCCGATTCGCGACTTCCTTTCTTCTTCTTCTTCTTCTTCTTCTTCTTCTTCTACTGCTAAATTTCTCCGCTTTCTTTATGCTGATAAATACAATTTTGCCATTCAATTTAGTTGGTACTGTCATATTTACCATTAAACTTTTGCCTGTGAGAAGAAGATACGTATTTATATCTTTTCTTTTAGTCCTCACAATAACCCAAAATGAGTTTATGAGAAATCTCAGTAGTCACTACGTGGTGTTGCAATTTGAGAAATGTGAGCTATAAAGTACCTCAGATACGACAAATTTGGGTTTGAAGGTGAAAAGTAGCAAATTTATTACAGCAAAGGGGCAATTTTGCTATTAAAATGTAAGTGAAGAGAAATTTTGCCATTAAAAAACTTTTTCAGACAAATTTGTCATGGATGTTTTCGAAACAGGGATATTTACCATTGTCGTTAATGACATATTAAGAGAGTGATGAGGTGGCTTTATTTTATTAAAGTGGAGGCACAAGTAGAAATGTGGCCCTTCGGTAAAAAAAAGAAAAAAGAAAAAACTATATTATAGTTACTCAAATTGTATTTGTTCTCTTTTCATCCTAATATTTCATCTTTAACACCAAAACCATCATATCCTTTGGTAAATATTTATATTGCACTTATCTCATCAAACTGTAGCATATGTAGCTACTGTTTCTAAATTCCAAGTAGTGGTCTCGCTCCAATTTTGATCACCATGGTGCTGAAATTTTAATTCTCATACTAGCCTTGGATCCAAGCCATACATGTGAGTCAATCAAATCTCAATAGTAATACCATTGCTGTTAAAATCTGTTCCTTCAGCCCATAGCCAAATTCCCAACCATTCCAACCTTGTGGTGTCGATTTCTAATCCACAAAGCTAAGAACCAAGCAGTTGTCTCCAACCCTCCAAAAGAAAGAACAACCATGGAAAAAACCATGTCTCTCTTAATTTCTTCTTTCTGTTCTACAAGCAAAAGGCCCCTTCGGTCTGTTAGGTCTCTCTCCACTGTTGCCTCATTCTCCCCAGATTTTGATCCGAAACCCCTTCCTCCACTGTAGTCAACTTTCCCTTCACCCCCGCCTCCTCCATGAACTCCAAATCCGAGATTTCAATCCGATGCCACTTGATCCAGCTGATGGCTTCTCTCTTGAATCCTATAGCCACCACTTCCTCCACCATGTCTAGCCCCAATTCTCTGCCTACAATCCTTTCTCCTGTTGCCTCCAGTTCTTCTCCCTCCTTACTAAGTCTTTAGTCGTATTCTTTGCTCTATCAAATTTCGATTCACCTAATAACAAATGACAGAAATTGGATTTCTCAATATTTTAATTTGGAGGATCGGATGTTTTAAGAGAATAGAACAACCCAGTTTTTTGTTTAGGGGAATCTGCTTGTTTTTGTTCTTTGGGTATTCTTGTACAAATCATGTTACATTTTACCAATTCTTTAACGTGTATTGTTGATGTGGCCAGCAAACTTATCCAACTTACCCCCACCTAACAGAATATTCTTGATATTAGAATATTCCCACCGTTAAATGTCATAGTGGTAAATATCTTCATATTTCAAAATATTGATGACAAACATGCTCGTTTCCATAGCAAATTTGCCTAGAAAAATACTTTGGTAGCAAAATTACACTCCGCCCTATACTTTAATGACAAGATTACCCCTTGTACCGATTTCTTACTAATGTTTGGCTCTTGGATTGAATTTTTTATTAAAGTTTTTTTCTAGCACCAATATTGCTACTACCATTATAGTTTGAGACTGGATGTGCCATTAATATTACTACCATAGATATTATAGACATATATCTAATTAGACAGAGTATTGATTTTACAATTTTACCCCTTACTCTAACCATCTTTCTCTCTTCCTTCCTCCTACTACACCTCAGACTGTTTCTCTCTCTCTCTCCCCTTCTCATCGCCGCAACCGCTGACTGCCACTCCAGACTCCGATCTCTGTCGCGCAACGATTTTCGTAGCGCACTGATCTCCGTCGTCGCACACTAATCTTCATCGAGCACTAACATCCTAGGTGAGGCGAGGCATCGTGATCACATCCAAAGGTCACCGAGGCGAGGCGGTGTGATCTGAGGAGAGATAGTGTGATCCAAGACGAGAAGGCGATTCGAGGAAAGATGACAAGACGAATGGCGAGGTGACGGGAATAAACAGCGAGGCCTCTCCGGTCTTGAATCGCGACTCTCCAATCTGATTGACTTTTGATCTAATCGCGACTCTCCCATTTGATTTACTTTCGAATTGCAACTCTCCGATCTAATCTCGAATTGCAATCTCTCCGATCTCAAATTCAACCCGTTGACCTGGAGAAGAGATTGGGATTGGAGACGGACAAGAAGCCAGACGCTTCTGACCAAGAGAAGATAAAATAGCGCTGCTCCAGCTTCATCTCTGCTCACTGGGAGTCAGATTTGTGGTGACTCTCAGTGGAGAAGGAGGAATCAGATGAGGGGTTAAAGAAGTTTGGAATTATAAAAGAGTTGAAAGAACTTTCGTACATTTATTTAGACATTTCAATATATTTGTTTAGACATTTGTATTTATTATTTCATCCACTTTTAATTTTAAAGATAATAAATTTTTTGCTTATAGTTACAGACATTTTAGTATTTTTCTTCAAACACTTTTATATAATTATTCAGACATTTTTACTTATTAATTTAAACACGTTCATTTTTAAAATAATAAATTATTAGCATATTACTCAAACACTTTTATATATTTCTGTAGACAATTTAATGTATTTAATCAAACACTTCTACACGTTTACATTTTTTCAAAAAAAAACAAATTATTTATATATTATTAAAGAGAATAAATAATCTGCATATTATTTTAGACACTTTTAAATACTTATTCACACAGTTTCCCAATTACTTTAGACACTTTGTTTTTTTGTCTTTGACACTTATACAAATGTGAGTAATGGCGGAATTTGGTAGTGGCAACGGCGGCGGCGATGGCGATGGCAATGGCAAGCTCTGCGGTGGCAAGATTGAGAGTATAATTTTTTAAGGAAGAGAGAGTTTTGATGAGGGACAATTTTGTTAATTTTTTTTTATACAAATGGATTATATAGAGAGAGTTAAGGATGAGTTAGTATGCCTAATTAGACATATGTGCACAGTATAATAACTAAATATTACAGTTAGAGACATAATATACCACCAACTGTTAAAAACCTAATGGTAAAAACAAGAAGTTGTTAGTTTTGAAATTTTCATCTACTAGTGTAACTTTTAATAAGTTTAAGGAACTTTATGCAATTTACTATTTAATATTCCTAACAAACCACAAGAAATAAGTACAACACCAATTTATTAACAAGCTAAGAAGCCCATCAATAGATGGCACACATCTACCAAGTAAATGTTTAGATGTGCTGAGGACTAAGGAGAATTAGGAAAATTCATACTGAGAAAGAGGTGACGGAAGCACATCTTTAAATTTTATGAAATTAAGACAAATGTAAGTATTTTGTTGGGAGGGATCAGAGGGTAACCAGTTGTACAAAAAGAAAAGAAATGAAGAAATAAAGTGACTGGCCACTGAAAAATCGAAAAACAAAGTAAATCATAGAGTATTTGATTTAGATTTACAACGTAAATAAGTACCCTGAAACAACATACAGGTCAAATTGTAATGTCTGTACAAGATGGATACTATGGAAGAACATCCTCAATTATGATTGACATGTTCCATACCAAAGTAAAACTCGTAAAGCTAGATACTTGATCTGGAAAAAATAAAAAAGTGAAGCCAGATTCATGATTATTTTGTACTGCATTACAAACAAACCTTTATGCAGGCCTTCTTTTAACATAAATTTCTAAAGAAGAAAGAGCCAAAGAGTGGTCGGATTTTGCAAGCTGTTCCAGCCACTACAGGATGAAACTTTCACAGGCTGCCCACGACCACGACTAAGCTGAACAAGCTTGATCAAGTCTTCTTACCGACCGGCGTAGTGGGTGCCTCCTCTTTCTTGCTTTCCAGTATATCTTTTGAGCTCAAAAAGCTGGGTTGATTCGTTGAAGAAAGTAGCCTTGCCCACATTCTGTCAGTAATCACAACCTTGTTCGGTTTCTCCGTGATCCGCTGCAAGGGCAATATCCAGCTATTTAAGTCCATTCCCATGCAAATATAAAAAGGGCATCTAACAACTAACAACACTCACGTTGAAGGGTATGTAAGTTTGCCTGCCGTTGACAAGACCAACTGTGAAACCGGTGTAACCTGCCATTGCCCCGTGCACTGCACTTTGCGCCAGAAGGGTGCAGTATACATTGTCAGATGCATTGCTTGGGACGGCACGAATCATGTAGGTTGGATCTGCCGGAAGACAAAGAGAATGCTCGATGACACCAGCCAATAATAAATCTGTGGAAGTCACGTATGTGCAAAGTATTATAGCAGTAAGTATCAATACCAACCTATATACTTTAAGTTTATGGTCATCTTTTTCTGCTTTGAAAAGTAATCCTGCAAAAGCAAACAAACTAATGAAATTCATCTCTATGATATTCAGGTAACACATCTTTCAGATGAACTCCTGATCAGGGGAACTAGAAATAAGAACTAAAGATTTGGCAACGCATGAATAATCTAACACTATACTAACCATACTAGATCATTCCCCGATGGAACATGTCACATACCTTTATCTGCTGTGATAACCATAGACCGACATCCTTGAGAAGCGTATTTCCCGAAGCATCCTTCAGAGGTTGCATGCTTTCAGTGAGAAGTTCTTGTCCAGCACCCTCAGCTATCACTATGACCATGTGCCCAGATTCTTTGAGGCGCTTCTCTATGAATTCAAAAAGTCCACTAGATCCTTCAAGATAAAATGGCGACTCTGGAATCAGGCAACAATCCACATCTCGGCTAGCAAGAGTAGCATACATTGCGATAAATCCTGCCAAGCAATGGAAGTTTGATTTCTTAGACAGAAAATACGATAGCATAGCTAAGCATGGCCAAAGTAGAAAGTGCAGGGACGAACAATACCATGGAATGATTATTACACCTACATAGATGAAGATACCTCGTTGGAAACCATGTGTAATGTGTGCATGGGGGGAGGTCCATCTCCTCCAATTATGTATGAAGAGAAAGGTAAAAGAGTGCAAAGAAACATGACAAAGTGAAGGAAAGTCAGAGACTTACCACTGTAGCGTCCCATTAGCTTCACGAGACCAATGCCATTCTCAAAGCTTTCAGCTTCAACATGTGCCGCATTAATAGCACATTGAGCCTCCTCAACAGCAGTGTCAAACCCAAAGGACTTATCAATTAACTGTCATTGTATGAGCAGTGTTAGTTGGTTTGTCAGGACCTTGAAAGTAGGGGACATCACAACCAAGCAGTTTAATAAGCTGAAACCAGTACCGGAATGTCATTGTCTATGGTTTTGGGAATTCCAGCAACTGCCACTTTCAAACCACGCCTTCTAATTTCCTGTTTGGTGCGGAGTAGAACTGTTAAAACATGCAGGTAAAAACAGGATTCGGTATCCAGTGGAGGAAAAAGTACCTCATATATAGCAGATGCACCTCTTTGAGTTCCATCCCCTCCAATTATGTAAACCTAAATTTTTTAAAGAGGACAGTGCATTGATTTGATACATATTTCTGGCACATAAATAAGAACCTAGCCACCATCGCAATGACAATAACTACTGTATTCTTCGGACCTGGTTAATTCCTCGATCAGCAATACTGTCAACAATTTTTGCTGTATCATGACCACCTCTTGATGTACCAATAATGGTTCCACCTCGTTTATGGATATCATTCACAACCTTGAGGTTCAATGGGACAGTGTTTTTAGCATAAAAGCCTCTGTATCCTCCCTGCAAGATCAGATTTCATTGGCATCCACTTCCACCAAATTGATTCAAAAGCATAATTTGATCACATTGATACAACAGCAAGCTGAGCTCCAAAAATTCCTTATGATTCACAATTTACACAGTTGGAATTTGTCCGCTTGATGCCCTCTAACCCGGGGAAAGAAATGTATCCCATATTACAAAAACATAGATAGAGGAAACTTCTAAAAGAATCACTTACTTCTATACCCAAGATTCTTGTTACGCCATACATATGGTGCAGGCCACAGACGATTTCTCTAACCACTGTGTTGAGTCCAGGGCAAAGACCACCACAAGTGACAATACATGCATGAACTTCATCTGAATGAAAATACACCTAGAGAACATGATAATCAAAAGGATCTTGTAAAAGCCGAGGAAAGCATGCATCATCATTCAAAATGACATGCTGTTTATGGACCTTTTGACGGGCACCAGCTCGTCGGAAATGTGTTCCCCTAGGACCTTCTTTATGGACAACAATCTATAAAGAATGAAGGTGGAAAGTTAAGGATCAGCAATTCTTAGACAGTAGTATAGGTCTATGAGATGAATCTGTTAGAAATAAAGCAAACAAAATAGAAGTGGCAAAAACCGGTGGAACAGAGTCAACAGACCTTCAAAGGAACTGTATCATCAGCATCAACAAAGTATTGCCTGCAAATCCAAACTAATCCGGTGAATACTAATTCATAAGTACCATGCTCAACAACAAGAAAGACTGAAAGTTCGCAGAAAACTTACTTGACAACGGAGTATGCAGGATTGTCTTGCAGAGGATTGGGGTAAGTCTGAACCAGGACAAGAAAAAACAAAATGCACCAAACTCTATCACTGATGAACAAGAATAAATCTTCGAATGGAAAATTAAGCAAAACAAAGAGGAAATTCTAAACTGCAGCGTCAAGGTGATTAGATGGACATAAATCATGATGATATATAAAAAAAATGCCTTGTAACAACAGAACCTGAACGATCCCGCAACAATCGTGCACGTATTTGCAGGTTTAATGGATTATGTTCCAGAAAAAGCCAGGATCAAAAGAAATTTTCTCACGAATCAGACGGAAAGCGGGAAACTTACGGGAGGGTTAGTGAGGTAATCGGACAAGTGAGGAACATCCTCGAGCACGTAACCAAGAGGACCCTCAACAATCTTGGGCTTGAAAGAGTTCCCTGTAGAGCCCATGGAATAAACAAGAGCACGAAGAGGATAGGGAAAGTGGAACGAGAAGAGACGAAACCGAGGGAAATGAACTTGAAAATCCCAGAAATGGAGGGCGAATTCAGAGGCGACGATATTGGTAAATAAGCGGCGACAAGGAAATCCATGCAATGAGGCATTTCAAAGCCCGTGAGACGAGGAGAGATTTCCATAATCGGAGGAGACCCAGTTGACTAAAAATGAAAATTATCAGACGACCTCGACGACTTGCGTTGATCTTATTTTCGGGGGAAAACTTAAAACCACAGGGGCCGAACACGTTACAAGAAGACACAAGTGCGACAACGGAGACTAATAGGCTTGTTTTTTCTCCGCCCGTCTAGTCTGGTTCCTCGAGTAAGTCCACACTTCACGTAGTTTCTGCTGGAGAGAGATAGAAAATTCTAAAATCTCTCCAGGAGTGATTCATATGGCTCGGAAATGAAACAGGGGTCGATCAGAAACCTTTGCTGGTTTTCTTTCAAAAAAAAACCTGTGCTGGTTGCCTGGTTTCCGTTTTGCAGCAAACTGGAATTTGCACCATGCGACATATCGTCTAAAATTCGGTGTTAACTGTGTCTGTGCCCCTAATCTTTTATTATTGTTCTATTTTGAACCCTAACATTGGAATATTACATATGAAGTCCTAACCTCAATTTAGTGTTCTATTTTGGATCTTTGGATAATAGAAAGCGTTAAAATGGACAAAACTGGCCACATGGCACACCAACATAGGGCAATTGCCCATGGTGGCACAATAAATAAGCTCTAGCAATGATGTGGAAAAGAAAGAAAAAAAATTAAAACCCTCCATTAACCTCACCCATTTGGGCTTTGACTTACTTCCACTGCAGTCATTCTCCATCCCCACACTGCCCTCCGCCATGTGGCCACCTCCCCCTTCCTTCCCCACCTAGCCCGACACGCCCTTCTACCGCCTCTCCTAAGGATGTCATTTGTTGTGCCCAGCATCTCAACGCATATGCCGCAACATCTTTTTACTCGATCACGAAATTAATGAGAACTAATGAGAACCCATCACCAAAGAACCGATGAAAACCCATTGTGAAATCACTAAATCAATGAAAACCCGACTCGCTGAACCTGCTGACCAAGGACAGAAGCACTACCCAGTTGGGAAACTACATCATGACAGTAGGGCTTGGATGACCGAAGAAGGAGTTGTTGCTAATTGTGACAATAGGGCTTGGGACACTGAAGAATGAGCCCATCTTTGACCCTTCCACCTCTTACTTTTACACCAATGTCTCTTACTCCTCTTTTCTTTGTAGTTCTCTGCTTCGACCCATCATGAAATTGTGAAATTGCCAATAAATTGCAAAATTGATTTCAGCATTAGGCGCATCATGCAACACCTCAAGCTAATCCATTGTCATAGCCAAGCCCATGCTCATTTGATGACCCGCCTTCATTGACCTGACCTTAAGTCGTTGACATCGGCGCTTCCATCGAAGGCCTACCATCAAAGAGCTCTATCGATTTTGCATTCACATTTTCTTCTTTTCCACTTTTCCTTTCTTTTTCACATCATCAACATTTTTTCCTTTTTACTCCACATCACCATACTAGTTTTTTTTAATTATTTTTTTCTTTTCTACATCATTGATAGCAGGTAAATCATTATGCCAATAAGGCAAATCGTCCACCCTGGCATGCCACGTGGCTAGTTCCGTCAAGTAAATTATTTTACCATATTATCCTTCAAACCATCATTTTAACATTCATTTTTTTTCAATTTTTTTGATTTATGTGAAAAAAATTAAGCATAAAAGTGACAAAACATATAATTTCTTTTTCACTTTCTTAATCTTTATGTCAAACCAAACGGTTATAAGAAATGGTAGAATAACATTTTTTTTATAATTATTATTATTATTATTTCATGTACTTGTTAGACAATTTACAAATAAAATGCATTCAACGAAAATGTTCCATCTTGAATTTTTTCAGACAACATATGTGCATGTTAAATTTTCAATTTCTCACCCACAAAAAGTAACAATTTTTTTCCTTTTGAATAATAATGCGACTTTCATAATTTAAAGAAAACTATATATTTTTATTGGTAAAAAATTCGCAAATATATTAAGCGAAATCTACAATTAATAATACAATTTATTTTATTATACTATAAGTCAACTTTATTTATATACATAATCATTAGGTAGATGAGTAATTCCATATTTGAAAAAAATTATGATTAGAAATGGAGGAACCAGTAACAAAAAAAAAAACAGAGGAAGTTGAAATTTTACCATTTATTATAAAATTATTATTTTATAATATAAATTTGAAAAGTGGTCAAATTGGTTCAATAATTTAAGGGGTAAAATTGAAATTTCTTTTAAATATTTGAGTTAGCACTTAATTATCCCATTAATTAACTCTGCAGTCACTAAATTCCCTTGCTTTATAATATATATGGTAGATTACTAATAAGCTTCCTCTGAATTATGAGTATTTTCTTCTTCTGTATTTTCACACTTTTGAGAAAATTGATAAAATTTTCTTACACTTATTGGAAGAAATCTGATAAAATTGGAACGTATAGAGAAGATTAGCATGGCCTCTGCCCCCATCCCAAGGATCACAGACATAGGAGGAAAATGAAATCGAAGTAGCACTACCATTGCAAATAAAAAAGAAGACTCCTAGCAACAAATGTAGCATGTAAGAATCAAGTTGGAAAAGCAATGAAAAGTGTTAAAAAATGCTGACAAAATATTTTCAGATATTTTATATATATATCTTCACACAAAAATGCCTCAAATTCATTTATTCAATTTTTTAAAGATCAACCAAGAGTACCTAAAAAAAAACAGAAAATCATGCGAGAAGAATCAGAGAAAATACGTAGGAGTCTCATGTTAATACCATTTTAATTTTTGGATGACAAAAATGGGAAAATTACAAAAATTCACTGAAGTTTGGCCAAACTTACGATTGTGTCCTCATTGTTTCAAAAATTTACACTTATCCCCTCAAATTTAACTCCATTAATAAATGTTAAGACAAAAAAAAAAAAAAAAAAAAAGAAGGGGGAAGAACCTAGTTTACTCTCCTAACATTCTTCCATTGAAACTTTGATCCCCAACTTCAACATCTCTCCCTATTCCCCTACATTCCCATCAATTGCCTCAGTGTCAGAATTTTCCCACTTCATTCTAGAAGGACAACCAAATTTAACCCTAAACAACTAAACCCTCAGTATGAATCAATTAGCATTTCCATGGCTCTTCATTCAATCATCACTGAGCCAATTCATTTTAATTTAAGTCAACTGACTTATTTTTACTTTTACATCTTTTTTGTCTGAAACTAATTTCATTTGAAAGTTAATATTATGTAGATACAATAATTTATTTGAAAGTAAATTTTCATGATATGTTAAATTTTTATGAATTTTGTTAATGCCTTAAACTAGAAAAATTTATAAAAATTTAGTGAGGTTACAAAAATTATATTTTCAATGGATTATTGCAGTTATATAATATTGACTTTTAATTAAAATTAGTTTCAGGTAAAAAAGTATAAAAATAAAAATAAGTCATTTTGGAGTAAATCTCTCTACAAATGTCCTTATGTCATTACAAATTATAAACAAAAGGGAAAAAAAACACATGCTAATTAGAGGGATGATCGTAAGCATTTGGTAGCCACACATGATTGCCACCCACACATAATGGCAATCCAATCATCTGGTCATCGAGCCCATCACCACCAAGCCATGATCACCTCCTTGAAAGTCTTGTTGCCCCAAGACACGATAATAGAATAACCACAATCAAAGCAACAATTGAGTTCTAAGAGGAGGAAATGGAAGAAGAGATGAATAGATAGGTGTGAGGCAGAGGCAGAGGTAGGGGCGAAGATGGGTGCAATAGGTGAAGACAGGTGCAATGGCAGAGACGGGTGCGATAGGTGGAGATAGGTGCGAGGGGCGAAGATAGGTGCGACGGGTAGACTTAGGAACTGGGATATTGGCGATCTGCTAGAATTGACAGCAGTGCAGAATGGAAAAGGTTCATCGACTAAGAGAAATGTAAGGTCATGGCTACTAAAGCCTAGATTGAACAAAACCCAATTGAATTGATTCTAAAACCCAATCCCCATTTCTAAAACCCATATTGAACAATTGAACCAGTGTAGCCCTAATAGAACTAGTTTTTAAAACCCAGATTGAACAAAACCCAAAACTCAAAAATCCATGTCAGAATTGATAAATTGGGTAACTGAGATTAGTGGCATCGAAGGGCATGAAGTTGCTGTTGGCAGATGAACAATGAACAGAATCGATGAAGGCACCTGGGTTTTATTTTGTTTTGTTCTAATTAATTAGGAGTCTGGGTTTTCATTTTGATATTGTAGATTTCATTTTAGGTTTATAGGTTTTGTTTTCTTAAGTTGGGGGCAAAATTTCTATGAATGAAGGTTAGGAGGGCAAAGCCATATATTTTCCCTTTTTTGTGATAATGGTGAATAATTGAGTTAATTTTTGAGGGGCTTAACTGGAGGTATTTAAAACAAGGAGAATAAAATCGTAGGTTTTTCTAAAGCTTGGGGGGTTTTAGTAATTTTCCCCAGAAATTATTAGAGTGATCTAACCCAAAAAAAAAAGGATTAAAATTGGTTGATATATTTCTATGTTTGAAAACAAACGGAACATAGGTGACCCAATTGAAAATTAACTCAAACTTCAGTGATGAACATTGCACTTTCGCCAGCCGTATACGTGTCTGTACTCATTGGGCTTTGGGAATTTGGAGACCACCGGTGCCGAACCAAAAGAGAAGCGACATTCTACCCTCCCGTCTTCTTTCTCGCCAGACGTTGGTCTTCCCAGTGTTTCCGAGCTTCGCAACCGTCCGATCGGTAGTTCCAGCCTACCGTCGATCGCCATGTACCGAAGTGCAGCTTCTCGCCTCCGAGCTCTCAGGGTGAGCGCTATGTCCGAATTTCGGCCCTTTCCGCTTCTAACTTCTGATGAATCTCGATTCGATATGATTTAAATCACGTAGACTTTTTTGGCTTTTTACGAGCGAGATAGTTTTATTTGCGTCCTCGACTGCTATGTTCTTACAAATCTGTATTTATTCCGACTGCGATTCGTTAAACCTTTTCGTCAGTTACTGTTTCTGCTTCTTGGCTGCAGAAATCGCAAGTAATCTCTTAAATGTGACTGTATTTGAATATGACTTTGTTCAATTGGATTCTCTCTTTCCTTTTTTCCCCTTGTTTTCATGATTTGCTTACTGTTTTTGTTCAGATTTTTGTTGGTAGAATAGTAGAGTGAGAATTTCTACGTTTTGATCAAAACGAAAGTGTGATTGTAGGCTCAGGCATGGCGTACAGTACCTGCAAGGCTTGCAAGTACAAGCACTGTAACTGCGACCACATCCTCTTCTGGTGGTTTTTTCAGCTGGCTGACAGGAGGGGCGTCAAAGCCTTCAGCTCCGCTACATGTTCCCCTTCCTGGTGTCACTCTTCCGCCACCATTGCCTGATTATGTGGAACCAAGTAACACACAGATTACAACTCTGCCTAATGGTGTCAAAATTGCCTCAGAGACATCAAAAGTATGCTTTAACATGCTGTGGAAATTTTCTCATTTAAGCTTGCTTCTTTTTCTGAGAGATTAACTGCTTGATAATTCTGAATCTGTCATCTTTTATAATCGTGCAGAGTCCTACAGCTTCAATAGGGTTATATATAGACTGTGGTTCAATATATGAATCGCCAATAACATTTGGAGCCTCACACTTGCTTGAGCGTATGGCATTCAAGAGCACAGTAAATCGGAGCCATTTGCGAGTTGTAAGGGAAGTTGAGGCAATTGGTGGTAATGTGCAAGCGTCAGCCTCGAGAGAGCAAATGGGGTACACGTTTGATGCATTGAAGACTTATGTTCCTGAAATGGTTGAGCTTCTTGTTGACTGTGTGAGGAATCCTGCTTTCCTTGACTGGGAGGTCAATGAACAGGTAATTTTTTTTTTTGGTATTACTAACCCTCATTAGTTGGTTTATAATTTCAACTAGTGACCTGTGATTTTATGCTTGCTTTTTACAGACATGGCTACTTATTTTTTACTTTCTTGCAGCTTCTGAAAGTGAAAGCTGAGATTGCTGAAGCGGCAAACAACCCTCAAGGATTGGTTTTGGAGGCGCTTCATGCAGCTGGCTATTCTGGTGGATTGGCAAATCCTCTTTTGGCTCCAGAATCAGCAATAAATAGATTGAATAGCACAATCTTGGAGGAGTTTGTTGCTGTGAGTGAGACAAGTTTAAGATTCCAGCATGCTATTTATTGTAAATGCTACTTTCATGGTTTTGGTTTATATTGTTATCTTCTTTACCAACCTTTCAGATTTATTCTTTTCCATGCTGAGTTTTTAGGAAAATTATAGTGCTTCAAGGATAGTATTGGCAGCATCTGGAGTTGAGCACGAGAAGCTTCTATCTGTTGCTGAACCACTTCTGTCAGACCTTCCCACTACCTCTCCTGCTGAAGAGCCAAAATCTGTGTACACTGGAGGCGATTATCGTTGCCAAGCTGACACAGGGGTACACTCTATACTTCGTATTCTCACATGTGCCTTTCTTGTCAATCAACTATTGATGATTTTCATCTGCAGGACAAAACTTACGTCGCTCTTGCATTTGAGCTCCCTGGTGGTTGGAAGAATGAGAAAGAAACAATGACTTTGAGTGTTTTACAGGTTTTCCACCAACCACTATCTACTGCTTCTTTCTTTTTGTTCATTGCAAAATTTTTCTTGTGTGTTGCGATGCTATTCTGTTCGTAAAGGAAGAGTTTGAGTTGTGCCATGTAGCGGAGGTAACACCTTTCGGGATTGTTTATTGTTATAAAACATGGACACTTGTTTTTTGATCTTGCCGTTATGTCAATGGTTTTGAGATGGAAGGTAGTAACTATTCTATTTATGCTGTAGATTCTGATGGGAGGAGGTGGTTCTTTTTCAGCTGGTGGCCCTGGAAAGGGAATGCACTCCCGGTTATGTGAGTAACCTTTCTTGATGGTTGCCATGAGCATGAGAGGCTGTAATTATCACAAATGTAGTATGTTAAGTTTTATGCTAGAAATAGTTAGATGCACATATTATAGCAAGAGTTATGCCCTGAAGTGTAGATGTGCTGGATAAAAATGTCAATATATATGATCTAATTTGTTGAGCTGCTTAGAACCTAACTTAACTTTAGCCTGCATTAATCTGAAAATAGGTGCAATCTGATATCTTTCTGCGTAATCTGTAAATTTGACAAATCAATCACCTGAAAAAAACCATCTAAAATTCCAAAACCATAAATGACTAAACATCCAAATTATCCAAGATTCAAATGAACATACCTGAACAATCTCTTAACTGAAATACCTGAAGCTGAAAATCTGCAAAGCCAGAGAGCCGTACTTAGTTGAGACCCAAATGACTTGAGACCCAAAGTAATATGGATTTTAAGATGAACCTAGACTGCAAATTTTCCTCTTTATTGACAAATTCAGCATACCTGAGAGATACTGACAATAAGCTCATTGAATGTTTTAGACGTGAAAACTAACTCATGCATACCCTATTTCATGCCTTAGTCACGTCGAACAGTTGTACTTCTTTGCTCATAAGTCATACCTACTATCTTTGCTTGTTAAAACTGAACTTTAGTATGAGAAAGTCATATTTTATATGTGCAGATCTCCGGGTTTTGAACCAATATCCACAAGTTCAGTCATTTACAGCATTCAGCAACATCTACAATAATACTGGCTTATTTGGCATTCAAGCTACCACTGTAAGCATCAGTCTCAACATTCTGCAACTTAGGTGCAGATTCGATGATTTGTATCAATGCTTAACTTGAACATTCTATCACATTGAACCATCTTCATTGCCATCACCTCTACTAACCCCTCTATCTTGGCCAAGTGTTTTTGCCTCTACTAACCCCTCTATCTTGGCCAAGTTTTGTTGTTAATGCAATCATGTTCAATGTCCTCTGCTGTAGGGATCTGATTTTGCCTCAGAGGGCATTCAATTAGCAGCAAAGGAGCTTATTGCAGTTGCAACACCTGGTGAAGGTTTGCATCTGCTTCCATTTTGTTAGATTTGCTTCCCTCTTACTCTGTAGCCTTTTGGTAAATCTTTTATTGTTGTGCTTCTGCAGTTGACCAGAAACAATTAGATCGTGCTAAACAGTCTACAAAGGCTGCCATTCTGATGAATTTGGAGTCCAGAGTATGCACTGCTTCCAGTCTTTTATGGATACACATTCTTGTTATCATTTCTCATTTTCATATTTGGTCTAGTTTCATATGTTGATAATTTGACATGGGCGGTTTTCTTCACAGATGGTTGTATCAGAAGATATTGGTAGACAGGTCTTGACCTATGGTGAAAGGTATGTAGCAATAATGTGTGACTTTAGAAATTCATTTTATATGCTTGTTACTTTCTTGTTGTTCTTGCTGGTTGGTGGTGGTCTTCAGGACTACATTTAGGGCAATTAGTTGTACAACATTTACAGCTATAGTTATAGAATCGTTTATATGAATTAGGAAACCTGTGGAGCATTTCTTGAAGGCTATTGATGAAATCACGCCAAAGGACATCTCTTTAATCGCCCAAAAGCTTCTCTCCTCCCCGCTTACAATGGCATCATATGGAAACGGTATTTATGGACCCAACTAGACAAAGTTTGCTAAATTATCTGAATATATGAGAGAATTCATTAATCTATTTTCAATTTTATGCAGTCATTAATGTCCCAACCTATGATTCGGTTAAGAGTATCTTCAAGTCGAAATGAAACTGATGTTTGTCGTCACAAACTGCACGGAGGAGCTTAGTTTAGCCGAGGCAAGTTCAGTTTTTGTTGTTCATACAAATAAAGTATCTTCAATAGAGACACTTAATCTTAGCAATCACAAGTTGGTTATCCCAGGTGAGCAGGCTTGATTGGAAGAAGCTTTGCTCAAACGAGCGTGATTTGCTTGCTTCTTGTTTTATCCTTTTTGGCGATTCGTAGAACGGCCCATCTGTATTTGTTTGGTTAAGCTAGGTCAATAATTAATCCATAGCAACTTGAAGCCCAATTGACTTCTTTTTTTCTGCTTTTGTAATTGTAGCGACGTACGTTTTGTTCTGATCTTCCCAAATCCCTTGTTTTAGCTTCACGTACTTCCGAGTTCACTCCAAATCGGATTATTAATCCTGTGTTAACTTTTTTAGATGATCACGGGTTATATTGTAGCTGAAAATGAAAGTGTTTAACAATGACTTTCACCTTTAGCTCTACTATCGGTCATGTCTGGGAACTTCATCTGAAATTAATGTTAATGTTTTAGAAAATTTATTAATAATGGCCATCAAATTATTGGTACTTAAAAAAATAATTGCACGACGTCAAAACCTAATGAACGAGATCTATCATGGTAAGAAACTGGAGGAACAGCGTTTTAACTGGGTATATTATGGCTGTGTTTGGGAATAATTTTTATTATTAATGTTAGAGTTTTAGATAATTTATTTAACAGTTGAAATGAAAATGCTGAAACTAAAAATTAAAAGTTACCATTAAATAATTTTTTCAAACTTTAACGCTAATTGCTAACACTAATTACAAATGGAGTCTTTATCTGAAAATGATAGTTAGGGATGGCAAGTGGGTGAAATCTGTGATCCGCGGATCCATCTGTTACAGGCGGGTAAATGGGTAAAAATACCAGCGATAGGTAAGACTTGAGTAACAACTCATACCCGTATGGTGGGTACCGGCAGATGGCAGGTAGGGAGCATCCATCACGGGTAAATCTGCCCTGTCTACCCGCAAAATCTGCGAGTGTAAATTTTCCACTTATTAATTATAATGGGATATAACACTTACATTTAACTAATATTTTATACTAATTCACATAAAATATTTTCTTGTATGTATGTTATGATTTTGTGTATTTTATAATTTTGTTGCATTATATGTGAAGAATGGCTTTGTATATATTTTTTATATTTTATTTTTATGAAATTTAAAAAACATAGTTTAAATCGTGGGTTACCTGTGGATATAAATTACCCGCGGGTTGTGGGTATGTGTAAAATTTTTCATTTACTTGCGGACACCCACAAAATAGCAGGTATTAAAAAAACCGTGGGTACAGATGACAGGTAAGGAATATCCAGATCCGATCTGCCTCATTTCCTTCCCTATTGACATTGTTTCATAGTGACTACGAACGGTAGCTCTACGGTGAACGTTTTAGACAAATTTATTAAAGGTTGAGATTAAATTATTAAAATTTTATAAAATTAATTACACGCGTCAAGAACCTAATGAGCTAGATCTATCATTGTAAGAAATGGAGCAGCAACGTTTTGTGGGAATATATACTACTACTAGTGGCTTGATCTTATCCGAATTCTGCCGGCCACCTTTCCATGTTACCATGTACAAGCAGACCCACAGTATTTCGCCCAATGGCTAAATTGCAGAGACGGCCACCAAATCCAAGTTATTTTTCAGTTATGCCATTACTTTTAAATTTTATCACCGAACTTTAACTTCGCAATTACATTATTTTTGCCTCCTCTTAAATTCCTCAAGTTTAGTTTTGAAATTTGGGTAGAGGATATGGGCTAAAAAAAATGGCAAAGTTCAACAAATACAAGGGAGTACAAATAAATGGGAGTATCTTAGTACAAATGCATCTTGTCATGTTATAGTTCTAAAAAAAAAAAATATCAAATGCCAGGGATATAACTGAAAACTAACTAGACTTTCAAAAAAAGATTTGAAAAAACACTAAAACTTTATGACTAAGATATGCTCTAGCCATTCCACCCCGACTATATAAATCCTACACAGTTGAGCTACAGACTGATTCAAGCTAAAACCGTTTCATCCGCAACAATGAAGAACTCTGGCAAGAGCGGCCGAAACGTCCATGGAAAATCGACGGATTTGAGGAAGGATCGGAAGTCGGCCACCGGGATGAATGGATCGCCAAAGAAGGGGGGCCACGGCGGCAAGTTCACGTGGTCCGGCGACGGTTACTCTCCCGCTGAGATAGGGATCGAGAGAGAGGTCGTTGATGCCAGGGATCCCAACTTCGAGGATCCCGAGGAGAAGCAAGAGTCGTCTGCCTGATTCTGTTCCGGCGGCCTCCATTTCCGGCTACTTTTCGTCCTTGATTGGCAGCGATCAGGAATGACCGGCGTGTAAATATTGATAGGTCCTTCCTGGTGGAATAAAAATGTGTTTATTGTTCTGATCTCATGAGCTCTCCATTGCAACTGAATCTTTGATCTAACTATCTTGACTGATTTTCTGAACTTGTCACTTCCTGCAAATTTATTGAGTCGTTCCGATTCGAGTTTTAGAATCTCTCGGTTGTTCGTGAGGAAAACAATTGGCGTAGATTTTGCCTCTCTAAATCCCATTGTAAGGAGTCGCTCGGTCACTGGCTTCGGCCATGATTCGAGCTCTGGAGTTGCAGAGCCTCCTGGTGGGGTAGCAAGTCTCTCGGGTCTGCTTATTTGAGCTTGAAATGGCCTTCTGTTCACAGGATCACCTCTGCCTAAAGAGAGCAAATCAAACTTTTCTTTTTGCATCATTTATGTAGTTTTAATTCTAAATCGTCATAAAATGTTAGAAAAAAAAATTATGGAATTAGGAATTGATTCGAGTTTGATTCTAGAGCAACTTGAGCTAATCACAGCCCCGAAACCAGATTAGTCGACTCGGGGTTGGGGGTTACGCGTATTCCCCTCTCTTTAGACCGGGTCGATGAGTGATCAGTGAGGCCATGGCCGAGGGTGGTGAGTTCCATTGCAATTTGACATGGGTGTTATCCTTCTATTAACGTTCTTAAAATTAAGATTTGATATAAATTTATTTTTTATTTTCTGTGAATTATAATGGTAGAATTATATCAGAACCATAGAATCTAAGTGGATCGTTACCCCATTTGGGTTGTAAAAATGTAAGATTCTAAAATCTGAATCCAAATTTTGATGCAATAATGCTATGTACAATGTATGTTTGGCCACCGCTACTTTCCCGCCTGATGTGGAATGCTAATGTGGCATAGTTATATCTTAACTTTCTTAATTTTTCATTTCTTTGAAAATAAAAAAGATGCTAGGAAGACCATGAGGCGAGACCACACTTTTTTCGCCTGGAAACTAAAACGCCAGAAAGACCTCACTCTTCCACCTTCCATGGCCGATTATCCTTGCCTGCTTTGAAGGGTCATTCTCAAGCTCTAGCGAGGTAATTCATGGGCGATATCGCAACCTTGGAAGCTTCTTTGTTTCTCTTCGCCCTTACTCCACCTTCCATTACCGATCTCAACCAGCTCTGAGCAGACCATTTTCAAGCTTAAGCAAAGAGATTCATGGGGTAAAATCATGATCTAGAAGCTTGTTTCTTCCTTGCTTTCTCTGTTTTTTTTTTAATTGGGATATGATCTCTTTTCAATTAGTTTTATCCGAGCTCGACTTCCATGGCCGATCCTAACCAGCTCTAAGTAGACCATTTTCAAGCTCAAACAGAGAGATTCATGGGTAAAATCGTGAACTAGAAGCTTGTTTCTTCCTTGCTTTTTTTTTTAATTGGGATATGATCTCGTATCAATTGGTTTTGCTCGAGCTCGACTTTATCTAAGTTTCATTTCAATTCCGAATGTTCACAATACAGTAGCAGAGCTCAGAACAGTTCACAATACTGTGTTCTTAGACTTTTAGTTACCTTTGTTCATTAGTAGAAAGTCATTTAAGTGCTCCAGATCGTTCATGTCACAGCTTGAAGTTGATGAATCCAGATATTTGCTAGATGAAGTCATAGCTGAAAAATTAGTGCCTGTCACTGGAATAAGATATGCCCTAATCATGTTAATTACCAGACATGTGATGCTCTATTCAAATGCACCTTAATTGCTATTTGCATAATGTAACAAGTTAACTTGTTAAACCATTTTACATGTTAACTGGAAACCTATTCTCAAGGTTTCATTTACTTATGCAGGATCAGTTCTCTATTTATGCATAAGTGCTACATTCTGTCAAGTACGTTTGAATTTTATGCCTTCTAACACTCACTGCTTTGGACTTTAGCAAAAACCCCTGCCTAAATATTAAAATAGGCATATAAACCACAATGTTCATAAAAATCAATCCATGCACTTTTTAGCCTTTCAAGTTCACAATACTGTGTTCTTAGACTCTTAGTTACCTAGTTTGGTCGGTAGCTACAATTTTTGTCCTTCTCTGTTAGAGCAGAAAAGTAGGAAATTTTTAAAACAACTGAGAAACACGTTATTCTAAGATATTAACTAGAAAAACTGATAAACATCTGATCTATTTCATGTTGATGCTAGTGTTCTGGTATTGTGAACTCTTCTACTAGTGATTCTTGGGTATGTTTTTCATAGTATTGGACCAAGAGTTTTGTGTAGTAGTCTCCTCTAAGGACATACTTAGCAACACTTCACAGGCAGGGGGCTACTGTTTGGGGAGGTGCTAACACCTTCAATCGATTAATGCATTATTCTCATCTACAGGTTGGTTTTTGATTGTTTATTGTCTGAAACTCATGAATTACCTTGCATAGTTCGCATTGTAATTCATATTTTTATATAACAATTTTTGTTTCCATTTGTTTCAGTTGGATTCTAGTTCTAGTATTGTCAGGAAGTGGGGAATAGCACCTCTCGTTCTTTCCCTTGTGCTGCCATCAAAGATAAGTCGAGTACTCAGCATTCAATCGCACACCATTCATGTATTTTTGCTATAGGTCTACCAATAACTCATCTTATAATTTTGGTCAAATTGATCTACTTTCTCTTAGGTACTTCAGGAAAATAGATGTTTGGCATAACAAATACAATTCTTTTTATGCATTGTAGTATATTAGTACATGTGTCACCACCTTTTTGATAAATTTTCTGTTTAACCACTAAGTTTTATTAATCCTTGATGAATGGATATAGTTGTCTTAAAAGCTATAGGCCCTATTGTCAAGTTGTGCCTGAAACACAAGGAAGTCAGTAGAAGCTAGAATATCTAATGAAATAGGAATATCTTGCTACTTAGTAGTTAGATGCATCTTATTAAGGTGTGACAATTGCTCAATAAACCAGCAAACTAGTTAACAAGTGTTGAAAATAACTTTCAGAAATAAACATGCAATTGTAAGGTTTTGGTGCACTTTAAAAGTTTAAGAGGAACCTGTTCAAATTATGCACCTTAAAAGCACATTGCAGATTCTAACAAAAATTGCTATAGTGAAACCAATCAAAGTCATAGCTTAGTGGATTATAACAGTTTCCAACAAGTGTACAGGCACCCTACAGGTCAATGAGTTTCCTATATATGTCAATCCTTATTTGTAACAACAACTATTTAGGTGCTTGACCAATATTTGGATCCCATAGACATTTGATTTCCTGCAATTTAAAATAAAATTACAATTATATTTACAACTTTATAAATTTAAAATATGAACTGGAATACAAGAAGGAAGTTGACAACCTACGTAAAAAATAACAAAAAATTAGGTTAAGGATGACTAAAATAAGCCAAGTAAAAAAAAGTAAGTTTGTGGATAAGTTCTCATCATGGATTTCATTATGCTTACTTGTACACCATTATGATTAATCATAAGTAGGTCAGTGAATCCCCCCATATGAAATTGATTTTGATATCCCTGCAAGTAGCACAAATATGAATAATTCTATCAGATAAGATAGAATAAAAATTACAAAGGTTACTCATTTTAACTACCTGTAAATTTTCTTTGGAACACAGAATTTAATCCACAAAAACTACCCTGGGACTGTGTAAAGTAACTCTGCAATATAAACTGTTGGTTATGAAGATTTTAGGATCTTATGATCTTATGATAACATACTTTTATGCTATCTACTTATGTATATGCCACATGCATATTTGTTCATTTGAATTCAACATGGATATAGGCATGCATAACATATTATATAACATATCAAGATCACATACAAGTTGTGTTAAATAAATCATAGCATGCTACTAAGAATATACGAAAATGAAACCTAACATGCTACTAAATCAAGAAAAGATGTGCACCTTTCTTATTGGTTATCTTTAGCGAAAAAACTTGAGGGAGAACTTGATCTTAGAGGAGCGCCTTGAAGCTTGAAATAGAGATGAACAATCTCTATGTAGATCCACCCGCAATGCTCTCAAGAAGTGTTTAATATTTCGGCCTCTAAAGGAAATAGGAGGAGAACAATTTTCTCTCAATAAAATGGAGCAAATGGAGTGCAAATTCGTGCTTAAAATGGCTGGCCTTTAAAGGCTATTTATAGATGACCAAAAGGCACACCTTTTGCACCAAGAAAGGTGTCTTTTAAGCCAAAGAACACTTTCTTTGGCCAAGGGTCATGTATGGTGGCGAAAATACATGTCTTTTAGCCAAGGAACACTTCCTTTGGCCTATAACCACCCGATAACTACCTTATGGCGAAAATACATGTCTTTTAGCCAATGAACACTTCCTTTGGCCTATAACCACCCCATAACTACCTTATGGCCGAATATACATGTCCCTTGAAGTCATAGGACATCACTCTTGGTGCAATAACCACCCCAACCACCCTCATGGCAGAATATACATGTCTTTTCACTCAAGGAACACTTCCTTTGGATGAAAAGACATGTTCTTTTAGCCAATAGTCATCTCTTTTGATGAAGAGACATACCTTTACACAAAAGATGTGTCTCTTGGTGGTTTTGAGCTAAAAGCAAGATGAGCTGGCACAAAGCTAGCTCACTATGCTACTTATGCACCATTGAGCTCCTCTGAGCTCCAATCAAGCTCCATGAACTAAGGTATAGTTTCCTGAACTGACCTTGAGCTGGAGTTAGCTACTCTCAGCTGAAGTGAACTGAAGTCCAGCTACATTCATCTACCAAAAGCTGAAGTGAGCTGACTTGAGCTGAAATCCTGTTACTTTGAGCTACTTATAGCTGAAGTGAGCTGAAGTCCAGCTACATTCAGCTACCAGAAGCTGAAGTGAGCTAACTTAAGCTAACTTGAGCTGAAGTCCAGCTACTTTGAGCTACTTATAGCTGAAGTGAGCTGACTTGAGCTAAAGGGAGCTACTTTTAGCTGCCTTAGATAGCTGTTCAAGCTAGAGTTAGCTCAATGAGCTCAAATCCTATCTTAAAAGGATCTTGGTGCGCCAAGAATTCCAACAAGTTAGTACTGATAAACCTACCAAAATATGAAATAGGTAAATACATATAACACATACACTTTCTTGTGATCCAATGTGATTATCTATATGTTATATTCCTCGGGGCAGTGGTTTTTCTCCTAAATGGTCTAGTACGTTGGCAGTCACTTGTGTTTAATGGGTTGAGTTAAACCTTGCAAACAATTGATGGCTTAATGTTTATATTCAAAATCCACTAGTTTGCTTTTAGTAAATACATGGTACTTTATTTATGTCCCCTTGCATTGTTGTGACTATATTTTAGCAGGGATCATAACAATTGGTTTTGATTGAAGAGAAAGAACAACAGTCCAACTACACTGAAAGAGAATGGCCAAAATAGTATATAACAACGCATGGTAGAATCAAAGGCTATCCTAAGCAGTAGCAGCATCAGAGAAAATAAGCTCAACACAGTTGTGGGTAAACTATCTTACCTTGAATTTGCTTAGCCTAAAAGAAGTTCCGTTGATGTCTTTCTATGTTTCATGATAAATGCTATTGGGATTAGGGATTTCTGTGCAAAACTATGAATACTATTGGAATTAGGGATTTTATTGTTAAAACATAAACAATTAATTTTTATTTCGTCAAAAATTGTAATTTTTTTTCATCTTTTTGCAAGGAAAAAAATGACATGGCAAGAGTGATGTGGCAGGCGGTGCATTTTTTGGTGGCAATTGGTGGTGTACATAGCATTATCGATTTTGATAACATTGTATTTATTAGATTTTACCAAGACTTTCATTTTGGCATTACAAAATTAAAACTTCTTCTCTTCTTCCATTTTAATCCAAGGCATAGTAAAAACTTGTAACCGAAATTTAGAAATATTCAATTTAGTTAAATTTTTTTCTCGCAACAGCCAAAAGCTTCTTCCCTTGTCACATTTAACCTTTCACACAATGAAAATTTGTAATCACACACAATTATGCTGCCACATGATTAAAACTTCTTCATTCATAAAATCTTACAATTCATTGCCCTTACATAATTTATAATCTTACAAAATCAGAAGGGTTTTAAGCACAATCTCTAGTTTGAAAACATTTTTCCACATGCTCTGCTACTAGAAGAAGCTGTTCCTGTTTATGAATTAGTGAAACGTCATTTAATTATCACCCAATTAATTTCACTAGCTCTTTGTCTTTATTAGATAATCATTCAAGTTTTGAGTTGAGAATGAAACAAATCAAGGTTCCACAAAGGCAAAAAGCACGACAAAACCACTAATGTTTGTCATACATGTCTTAATTTTCCCAATAATAAAGTTAGGTCCACGGGAAAGCGGTTAACCAAATTTCAATTTCCAGTGGCGTAAAATGGGGGGCACTCCAGAGGCCACTTCTTCCACCATTCTAGAGCTCCCACTGGACGATGGAGGGAGGCGAATTCCAGTGCTGGGGTTAGGGACGGCGGCCTCCCCACCGGTGGGACCGGAAGCCACCAAGCGGGCCATTCTAGAGGCTATTCGGGTCGGGTACCGGCACTTCGACACCGCAGCTCTGTACGGATCGGAGGAGCCACTCGGCGCAGCCATTTCTGAAGCGCTCTCGCTTGGTCTCATCCAGTCCCGGGACCAATTCTTCATCACTTCCAAATTGTGGTGCGCCGACGCCCATTCCGACCTCGTTCTTCCTGCTCTACAGAAATCCTTGCGGTTAGTTGTCTAATTCTTCAAAGACTAACTATTTTAGTTCCCTTTTCTCTTACCACCTCTTTGGTCCGAATATCACAAAGAATATATTTAGATCATTCCAACGGTTAATTTAAAAATAATCTCCATTAAATATGAAATTATTGGGTAGCTAACTTTTTACATCAGTATAAACTGCAGAAATCTAAAGCTAGACTATATTGATCTATATCTAATACACTGGCCTGTGAGCTCCAAACCCGGGATAATTGAATTCCCCATAAAGGAGGAAGATTTCCTCCCATTGGATTTTGCATCTGTCTGGGCTGCCATGGAAGAATGCCAGAACTTGGGACTCACCAAGTCCATAGGCGTCAGCAATTTCTCCCGCAAAAAGATAGACGATATCCTCAAAATTGCAAAGATTCCACCAGCTGTTAATCAGGTTCTTAATGATAGTTACTGAATCCGATACCTGATTCGAGCATCTGGATCTCTAACAGTTTGGAGTTTAATTTGCAAGGTGGAACTAAACCCATTATGGCAACAAAAGAAGCTTAGGCAACATTGTGCAGAAAAAGGAATCATCTTGACAGCCTACGCAGCGTTGGGAGCCAAAGGAACCATCTGGGGCAGCAACAGGGTGCTGGAAGCTGAGGGGCTGCAGGAAATCGCGAAGGCCAAAGGGAAGACTGTTGCGCAGATTTGTCTGAGATGGGCATATGAGCAAGGTGCAAGTCTGTTGGTGAAGAGCTTCGACCCGGAGAGGATGAAACAAAACCTGGACATCTTCGACTGGTCACTGACCATGGAGGAGGCTGCCAAGATCAGCAGCATCCCACAGAGCCGAGGTTGCCTAGGTGAGGACTACATCTCCCGATTCGGGCCTTTCAAGACTATCGAAGAGCTTTGGGATGGAGAACTTTGATCTCGTTTGGTCATAGCAGACTGCTCCAGAGATCAGCATCAGGTGAGAGAAGATCAAGTTGTGCGATGGTAGTGTGGTACACAGTGATGATCATGTAGGGCACTTATGTGTTAATTTCTAAGAACAACGCCGTGCATTGTTGAATACGAGTATACGACTTGTTATAACTTGCTCTGCTTCAAAACTTTATAGTGATTAATAGACCAAGTGTGGTGATTCTAGTTGGGGTCCTTTGGATTAAATGAATGCCTCGCACCAATGCTCTAACAGGACTGAGGTCGAGTTGGTTTGATATTATTAGTAATGCATTAATATATATATATATATATATATGTGTGTGTGTGTGTGTGTGTGTGTGTGTGTGTGTGTGTATGATGAACCAGATGGGGATCAATTATATTAAATGAATCTTATCCAAATTATATACTTATTAAAACTCTAGCCCAAAAATAACTTTTGCGATTAGTGTCGAAGTTCTAGATAATTTATTAATGATGGAGATTAAAACACTAAAGTTAAAAACTAAAAGCTATCCTTACATAGTTTTTTTTTTAAACTCAAACACTAATGTCAGACGAGAACTCTACATTCTAAAGAAGTTTGGAAAAGTTTAATGAAGTACCCATTCTATCAAAAAATAAAAAAAGAAGTTTGAAAAATATTAAAAATATATTTTTTAATGAAAATCACAAGTATCTTGTACTCCCTCCATCCCAATTTACTTGAAACGTATTCCTTTTTGGGAAGTTCCAAAAAGATTGAAACGTTTCCTCTTTTGGAAAGTTTAAACAATTAAATAATTCTTTTACACAAAATCCAATAAAGACTTTTTTTTTTTAATCTCCACTCAACATCTCACTGCACAAAACCCAAAAAAGAATCTTTCATTTTTTAATCATTATTTAACTTTTATTACATAAAAAATTAACACAAACTACATACACCTTAATCTCCGTGCCTAGTCAAATGTTTCAATTAATTTGGGACGGAGGTAGTAATAATTATTACTCTATCTGTCTCTTAACTGATGACACATTTTTTTTGGGACAAAGATTTATGTGTGTAATTTATGATTTTTTTTCTAATTTTTCCCTTGAAACTAAATTTCTAAAAAAAAAAATTATTTAGGTTTTGTGTAGTGAAATTTTAAATCATTATTAAAAAAATTCTTTTCAGATTTTGTATAATGAGAATTTAAGTAAAGATTAAAAAAGAAAATATTAAGCTTCTTTTGGAGGAAAGTAGCATTAGTTTTACTGTGGGTATACAATTCTATTAGGCACAAATACATTAACTTCTAAATAGATTGGTTGTAGATAAAAGAGCAGTAAAAATAAAATATATATATATTTAAAACTAAAATTGAACCAGGCATAAGTATAAAACGGTAATATGAAAAAGTAAAGAAGATGGCCCATGATGTTCTTGAGACATTACGGACCATTGATCTATTAGTAAGTCTTGTGAATCACTTAGGTCAGAGGTCGATTAATAGTCTTTGATGTCTCACTTACATCAGGGACCATCATTTAAGTCTGGCACCATGAAATTCTTCTACTAAATAATCACTAGATGACCCTATTTGGGAATAAAACCAATGTGTGTTAAAGGTTGGAAAACTATTCAACAATAGCTTTTAACAAGTTGGGGGAAGCTATGATAATTGTTTATAAATTATCTCAAACTTTGAGGTGCTAGAAAAGCTCATGGATGCTTAGAGGATTATGCGTTGTTAGTGCTGCTCGCACTTAAATGCTCAAGGAAAAATAAGATGTAAGGATAAGGTAGGGCAATGTAATTCATTTTATTCATATATCTTAAATACTCAACCTGTACCTTACCTATCATACATGTACAATAAAAACTATTCTATTATGCATTTATTAGTTTGGGAAGTAACTATTCTACGCAATTGTAATGCAATTTTTTGTCAGTCCAACATGTTTCTGTACTATTCATCGATAAGCTTGAAGATGAACAAAGAGAAAAGAAAGCTCCCTTTTTGGGTTTACCCAATTCTGCCCTATTTCAGATAGCAAGCTTGCAGAGAAGCTTGAAGATGAACAAAGTCCTCAATCTTTGGTCAATGTAATTCATGGGGAATGGTTCAACCTAGCAAAATGAAAATGTGTTAGAGGTTTAAAAACTATCCAACAGTAATGTTTAGCAAGTTTGGGGGAAGCTATAGCAATTGTTTATAAATCATCTCAAACTTTGATGTGAATCTTTAAATGTTATTTTCAAAGAAAGCTCATAGATGTTTAGAAGATTATGTGTTGTTGGTTCAAGGAAGAATAAAGATGTTTGTGAAAATCACTGACAAATGGCTCAATTTTGTAGTATTTAGGCTGGAGAATAATAGCCCTATGGCTTGAGGGCCTGATTACAAAGCGTTTGATTCGATTAAATATGGGTTTTTGAAATTGTTTATAAACCTTAACTTAAAATTTTTAAATTAAATGCTTTTGTATGTGAAATTGATGAGTAAGAGTGATTTATTTGTGTGTAGTGGCTTCAAGAAGTAAAACCCCTCTAATTCCATTGTCATTTGATAGAGATTGGGTTGCCGATGAGAGTCACCATGAATCATGATGGATGTGAGTTTAGTAGGGCCACGAGGAGAGCACAGGTGAGGTTGCAAGTCCCCTAGTGTCCTCGCCGCCCCTGCCGGCGGCAGCCCATGGTAGCAGTGCGTTGCCCCTGGAGAATAGCCGATGCTCGTCTATATTGCCTACTAACAAAGTAGATGTTGGTAAAACTCTATGACTTACATAGAAAAATATAAAATGATAAGACTGAAATAAAAAAGTTAGCAAAGTTTTTAAGACTGAAAATTGATTAATCTTAATAGCATGGACAACTCAGTCTAACTTAGTAACATCATTGATTTATTTGGTAAAAAAAAAAACATTAGTGGATAAATTGGGCCGCGTATAGTGATTAATTTGTTATTTTGACCTAAAAATAATTATAGTATATATTATGACCAGTCCGCGGGCTTCTCCACTGGGCTAAGAGAAACTGTATTGGGCTTCTCTTCCCCTCCCTGCCATCCCAAAATTATAATCTGCTTTCTTTAACCCCATTGAAATTCTGAATTTCTACATCCCAAGTTCTGCCAAAGGTGAAGTGCCGCAACACGGAACGGACGCTGTTGATCAAGAACTCGAAACGGAATCCTAGTCGACATCCGAGCCGCTGCCGAGCCCTTACTCTATCCCGTTTCCTCTCTCGCACAAGGTCTAAATTAGACCGAGGTATTTGGACGGGAAGTAGCAGGGTAACAGCAGCGGCAATGGCGATCGTAAGTTGAATAGCTGGTCGAAAATGGCTGAGATATTTTTGTTTTCTCGATCTTTGGCTTTCGAATTTATTTGTTTTTGTTTTTGTGCTCTTGAGATTGTGCGGCTGCTAACTCATTTTGGTTCCCGATGACAGAAGGACGACGCTTACTTGTCTCCCAAGGACCGGTTGGCGAAGCTTTTCCAAGTTTCGCTTGAACAATCTTTTCCGGATGAGACTGACTTGGAGCCCAAGATAGCCGCTTCAACATCAAAATTTGGTGATTACCAATGGTATTGTGACGTGTTTTAGTACCCCCAGAAGTGAAGCTATTCGTTGTGTTTTTTTTTTTCACTTTTTTTCCTCTTTTTTCTTTTTCATGTTTTGATGCTCAATTAGAGCTTAACTTGGTGCAGTAACAATGCCATGGGCATCTGGAATAAATATAAAGGGAAGAACACCAAGTTTCAGGGGCCTCAATCTGTTGGACAGGTATTAACATTACATTGTGAATTTGTAGGCTTTCGTCGTTTTGTTGGTTTTAACTGGTTGGACAACTTGTTTCAACTTTCGTTTTTGTAGGTAATTAAGGACAACCTTCCCCCATCTAACATGATAGAATCTTGCTCTGTGGCTAATCAAGGTTTCGTAAATGTTGTGTTGTCAAAGACTTGGATGGCTGAGGTGATCACCTGCTCTTAGACTTAGTTTATTAATGTGTTTGGGCAGCCTGATAGAGCCGGTATCCTTGTGATTGTCACTATGTTCTAATTTATCAACTTTTTCTAAAACATAATTATCAATGTCTGCTATGCAGCAAATTCAAGAGATGCTACGTGATGGCATCAAAAATTGGGCACCAAAACTTTCAGTCAAAAGAGTTGTGATTGACTTTTCCTCACCAAATCTTGCTAAAGAACTACACGTGGGTCACTTAAGGTCCACAATCATTGGTGAGACTCTTGCTCGGATGCTGGAGTTTTCCAATGTTGAAGTTCTTCGAAGAAATCATGTTGGTGATTGGGGGACACAGGTGGTAGTTGTTTCTTGAAATTGTGTACGATTTAGTAATGGTTGTTGCTTGTAGCATTGAACACTGTATAGTATGGTTTCTTCATGTAAGCTGTTGGATACTTATAATATTTGCTTCTTTCCTAGCTAGTTGACTTACTGTTAATATCTTTATCCCTCTTTGTTTAGTATAACTGCAGCTGAGTGGATCAGTTTTTCATGGCATTTAAATATTCACCAAATTCATCCTAACTATAGGCCACTAATAATTTGGTTTGTTGTTTTTGCAGTTTGGTATGTTGATTCAGTATCTCCTTGAGGAATACCCAAACACTAAAGATTTTAGTGAATATACCATTGAAGATGTACAGGTGAGGACAATAATACCTTCTGATTTTGATTGTTAAACTAACCAACTGTGGCAAACCAAGTGTTTAGTTCCTTGGAATATCACAAGAGGATTGGCTTGATATGCAATGTCTACTGAGAACAGCTTGTAATTGTTTCTTCTCTCTTTGTCTCTCCATAATTCTGCAATCTCCATTAATTGGCAGCTGACTACAATATCTCTACAAGTTGATGGCAGATTTGTTATCAGTAATTTTTAGGCATATAATGCTTTCATACTTGTCAAGTATAGATAGTTGCTACATTGTTCCTATGAATTCACATGACTTAAACTATTGCACTATTCAGTTAATTGGTGCTCTTTTAGGGATTTTACAGACAATCAAATGCAAAATTTAAGGCTGATGATGCATTTAAGCAACGCGCACGGAAGGCAGTGGTTGATCTTCAGGTAGATTATCTGTATTCGTACCATAGCCAAAGTTCTTTAGGTTTGGTGCATTGATTCTGGTGAAATATTTGATGGTTCATTTCTGCTGTTGTAATTGCCATTCCAGGACGGGAAAGAGACATATCACAAAGTATGGGCTCAATTATGTGACATTACCCGGAATGAACTTCATAAAATCTATGAAAGACTTGATGTTGAGCTAGAAGAAAAGGTAACTGTTAAAGTTTTCTTTCTTCTTTATCTCGCTAATATACAACTAGCTTGGAAATGACATACAGAAAGTTAGTGCTTTTTGTGCATTGGTATAATATATTTAACTTCTTGTATTACTATCGAGTTGTCACATGGCATGAAGAAACATGAAAACAAAATAAGGACAAACGAACTTTTTGTTTGGAGTGGACATGCAAAAAAGCATAGAACTAAAAATGAGAACATAAAAGGTAAGGCAGAAGTAGCTCAAATTGAACAAAAATTAGCGAACGGCCTCATAGATGATCTAGGCAACATCCAGTGTAGATAAGTAAATATGATGGTGCATAAGAGTGATAAGCTAGATATATAAGAAAGAGAAAGAATCAAGAATGGATCTAGACTTCAGTAGAAAAAGAGAGAGAGCTTAATGAGTAATTTGCATGCAACTGCACTAATGGAAACACATGATCCATGTAGTTGAGATTAAGGCTTAGTTGATTGAGTTTATTCCTACCCAATTTTTTTTACAATGTTTATAGTGTTCATGTTAAACTCAAACGGGATTGTCTCTATGCTTTAAGATCCATTCCTAGTATCAAATCAGCTAATGCTCTAAGATGTACATCTTGCTCAACAGGGAGAAAGCTTCTACAATCAATATATTCCTGGGGTCATAGATGACTTGAGTGATCGTGGATTGATTGAAGAGAGTGATCATGCCCGTGTCATATTTATTGATGGTATTGAGAAACCACTTTTTGTTGTGAAGAGTGATCAGGCCTACAGCTATGATACGACTGATCTTGCTGCTCTTTGGTAAGATCCTATCTATAGTAAATCAACTGTTTGTTCACCATTTTAATTATCTTCTATTATGCAAGATGGATAGTTCACTAGTTTGTTTATCTTCCTAATGCTGTTCACTTCAGGTATCGCATCAATGAAGAGAAAGCAGAATGGATTATATATGTCACTGGGGAGAGCCAGCACCAACACTTTGACGCACTCTTCAAAGTAAGAAGATGAATCTGTTTATTGTTTTTTTTTTCCTGACAAGTTCTCTTTAATGGATAATGAATTACATCATGTATTGTTAATTCCCGCAACTCTGGTCCTTTTTTTCAGTCTGCCAGGCTTGCAGGTTGGTTGCCTCTTGATGATAGTAAGAATCCCAGAGTCACCCATGTTGGCTTTGGTCTTGTTTTCCGAGAAAATGGAAAACCCTTTCAAACTCGCTCTACTGAAGTAGTTCGATTAGTTGAGTTGCTCGATAAAGCCAAAACTCGGAGTAAACAGACACTGATTGAGCGTGGTATAATGTTTCCCAAGTTCTTTCAATGGTGAGATTCAAGTCATTTGACCATGTACTCCCAAGTTTGTAACATTGTTGTGTCCTTTTAGGTAGGGATGAAAAATGGACAGAGGAGGAGCTTGAGAAAACTGCAGAGGCAATAGGTTATGGTGCTGTTAAGTAAGTTTTTTCTACATCTTTACTGTTGACTGTTTTGTACCCTGGACTCCAGAAATGTTACAGCCTCATACTTTTGCTCAGAGAGTGTTTTAGGCGCAAATTAACATTAATGGCTAAGAACAAATGAGAACAGAAAAAAACGATACTTGGAAATCGGTTAGCCTCCTACAAAAGCAACCCAAAAGTGGTAAAATTTTATCAGAAAATTCTTCAATTGCCAAAAACCAAATTAATCTACCTGTAAAGCCAACTGTGGTTGTGAGCAAATTTTGGTTACCAAAAAACAAAAAATCTAGCAGCAGGCTTTATGGCTCGAAATCATTTTAGGAACTAGAGGACAAACTTAAAGTCGAACTTGTGTTTAACTGCAGGTTTAGCATTCATTTTTTTAATAAACAAATCAGAGTTTTATCTTAATGTAAACCTTCTCTGTTATTCAAAACATAAGCCAAAACTTATGAAAGAATTCTGAACATTCATCAACAAGGATTTAATTCATAAACTTAGCCAAGTTTCACACCATCAGGTTACCTGAGAAGCAACTGACATGATAACCAATTTCAAGCATTCCAAGGAGTACAAAACCAACTTCAACAAGTCTAGAAAAATAAATAACATTACTGCATAACACTCAAGTGAAACAGTAATTACACACCAAGCATAACTGTTCCTTATGCTCACTAGGAATTTACAGTTCTATTTATTTCTTATGGCATAAGATTCCAACTTTAATTCATACATCAAAGTCTTTCTTGCTTAGGAAAAGCTAACTTAGATTTAAAGGTGCTTCTTGGTTCTAACACAAAGTTATTGTTTTCCATGAATTAGAGCCCTTGAAAGACTCTGGGGATTCTTGATGCAACCATGATTCATGTGCAGGCTCTTTAAAATTCAGTATCTTTGATTACTAATTTGTGTTGTCCACATCTAACATGAAGTATTGGTTTTTCATTTTTTTTAAACTGCCATGCAATATGGTTGGAATTTAACATAAGTGACTTCTATGATGCAATTGTATGTGTGGCTTGCTCATAGAACATTGTTTGATTTATAAACTGTTGGTATTTTAGCTTCTTGTTATGCACGTTAGTACTCTATTTTCTTTTCAACTGGTGATGGATTTTCAATACCTTACAACAGGTATGCAGACCTGAAGGTCAACCGATTGTCGAATTACAAATTTAGTTATGATCAGATGCTTGATGACAAGGTGCTTAAACATTGACCTTTCTATCGTTTTTGAATTTTATGCTACGGAATTTAGTTTAGCTGTTCCAGTCTTTAAACCTATCTGGTCATTTGATGGTTGCTAGTTAACTCCTTTTACTAATATGACCGCAATGAAAATTCTTACCATTTATTATTCTTATGACCAGGGAAATACTGCTGTTTATCTGCTTTACGCTCACGCTCGAATATGTTCGATCATAAGCAAGTCGGCCAAAGATATTGAGGAATTTAAGCGAGTGTGTAATTTTTCCTTGCAAAGTTCATAATTATGACCTTTGTGGCATTTGATTTGTTCGGTCATGATATAATCCCGATTAACACTTGTTTTAATTAGGAGTGGATGTATAACCTTTCTTTTTCATGACGATATTTTTCTTCTCATCTCTTTGTTTAGCCATTCTATGTGCAGATATCCTGCATGTTTGCTTTTTGCCAATTAAACAAATAATCACACTAACATGTAACTATAAATAAACTTGTTTTTTTTTTTTTTTTATAGTAGTGAGATTCTAACGCATGTTTTATTCATCCTTTCTTTTCTGGATGGCACAGAAAGAAAAAAAAATAAGGTTAGGTCTTTAGTATTAGCCTAGGAGGTGCTCTGAGCTGAATTTGGGGATGAGTAACTAGGAAGTAGGGTGCAGCTTGATGAATTTTGGTTCGTGCTAGAAGAGGCATCTCTCTTACATCCGAATCATTGCCAGTATTTACTAAATAGCAGTTTTCTCCTTTTTATTCTTAGCAGACTGGAAAGATCGTTTTAGGGCAACAGGATGAGCAAGCCTTGGGTCTTCATTTGCTTCGTTTCTCTGAGGTGAGCACCTTTCAAGTCTTTAATTGTTAACCTCCTCTTTTTCTTGTTGAATTGGCTTTTACATCCCCATTTCAGGCTCTTCAAGAGGCATACTCTGATCTACTGCCGAGCAAGTTGTGTGAATATCTCTATAACTTATCTGAGACACTCTCAAAGTTCTATAACCAATGCCAGGTAGTTCCTTTAGCTCAAAACTTTGTAAACTCGATCAAAGTCATGCATCTGTTCTCTGTAAATGCCTAGTTTTCGGTTTTCGGACATGAGTTTGACATAGTTGTTGAACTGGTAATCAGGTTGTCGGTTCAGACGAGGAAACGAGTAGGCTTTTGTTATGCGAAGCAACAGCCATGGTTATGCGGAAGTGCTTTTATCTCCTCGGCATCACTCCTGTTTATAAGATATGATCACCCTACGACACTTAAAAAATATACTCTACAGATTCTCTTTGTTTTGTTTGTGCACAATAGTTTACAGATTCACGCTTACTTGCATCTTTTATTGGGAATGCATTCTAATGAAATAACCAAATAAGTATAAATCCCGAACCAGGTACAAGAATCATGTACCTAGTTCCTTTGCTAGCCCTGAATGAGATAGATTTGGCGCCTATCTAATCTTTGGTCATGCTTCATTCCACTTGAAGTTTTGCTTTTAGAAAATGACTGCAAAAAGATTACCCGTCTGCCACTGGCTTTGGAAATATCAGAGCAGAAAGAACTTCTTCATGAAATGCTTCAACAAAAGCTCTGCTGATTATTACACATCAGAAGCTCTTCCATGGTGGTTGGAGAGATGGGACTTGAAGTCATTCCAGCTCAAAGAAGATACAACATATTTTTTCTTGGAAGAAGCCTTTTCAATCCCGGCTTTTGGACAACAAACAGCCAATTCATAGCTTTTACGTGCCTTCATCCTCATTTTGTAGCTATAATAAGAATTCCCTCTCTTCCCCAGCTCTTCTATGCTCTTCACCTTCGTTAACGATGTGAATGATTGAGACTTCCCGATATAATTCTTGGACAAACCTCTCCTGCAGATATATATATTTATATGTTGTGTTTAAATAACATGTTCAAGTTATTTTGACAGCAAAAATCAGATAGATCATCAATGCAAAGATGCATACTTTATAGGTAGTTCATTGATGAGCTGGGACAATTCATATAGAGGCCCGTTTGACGATGATTCCTTGTTGTCCAGGCGACATGAGGAGGGTGAGGAAACAGAGCTTTGTGGGTCTTCCATGGAGGATTCATCTGATGCTGAATCACAAGCTTCATCTACACGTTCAAAAGTCACCCGATTTTTCCCCCAATGTTGATCTTCATCAATGCCCAATTCCTTCATCTCCAGACCTTTCAATGTTTGCCTTGCTTCTCCAGACATTCTGAATTTAATTTAAAGAATGTAAAATATGGGTAGAAATGATCTCTATTATATGCGTATATATAGCAAAGCTGATCAAGCAATTAGATAGGCTTGACTAAAACTAATTTTGGAGGCAAGTGGATAAGTTCTAAAAATGGAAGACCACATGACTAGTGAGTTAAGTCCTATCTGAGTCAGCTTTTCTTTGATTCGGCTCAACCTGATTGTGTAGCTATCTTTGCAACTTTACCATGTGAAGTAGGTTTGTAGCCTATACCGGACATATTCTCAATACCTTTTTTTTGTACTTTATTTTAATGAAACCTTGGCAGGATATTATAGAAAGAAGCTAAAACAAAATTCTCCCGAGGCTAACTTGCATGCTAGGAAGAAGGCTAGTGGTAGGATTGAAAGTGTTACTGCATCTAATCAACCTTCTCACTTTCAAGGGTATGGTCCATATGCTACTCCAGCTCTTCTATATTTTGCTTGGAGGGAAGGCTATTGGGAACTACTGGTATCATGGTTAGCAATTATTCTAGGGCCTAAATGCACTATTGGTCCTTTAACTTTGTCAACTTGCACGAGTTGGTCCCTCAACTTTGACTCAGTATGACTTAGTCCTCTAACTTTGATAAAACTATGTGACTTAGTCCTAAAATTTTGAGAAACTATATGACTTGGTCCCTTGGTTGACAGAATGAGCACAAGAGGAGTCATGTGGCATAACGACTTTGGTAAGGGGCTGCTTGTCACACATTGCCCAGTGGAGCAAAGTGGCCTAGCATAGGAGAAGGGCAAATAGAGCAGAGGAAAGAGGTTGGTGCGATGATCGAGCAATGGTGTTGAGGCCTCTAGGTGTAGCGGCGAGGATTGGGGATGAAGGACAAGACAAATCCAGTGTTAGCAACGCCTGTTCGTTTTGGATCTAGCGGCAATTGGCGAGGGGCGACGAATTTGAGGAAGATGCAATGGCTAGGAGAGAGGGCAGAGAAGAGGCTGAAGGTAGGGGTGAGGAGGAGGAGGCCAATTGTGTAGGCTTCAAGGAGGAAAAGGTCGATGAAGAGGAAGAGGTCGATGGTGTAGGCTTCGAGGAGGATGAGGCTGACAATGTCGGATTCAATGAAGGAGAGGCCAACTGCCAGGGGTGAAGCCGAATTTGATGTAGAAGAGGCCAACGACGAAGGGTTGAGCCAGAATCGACAAAGGAGATAGCGGCAAGTGGTGGCGAAGGGAAGATAGAGTAACGTTGTCTGTCATTCCATGCAACAAAGGACTAACTCGCTCAATTTTTCAAAGTTAAGGGACTAAGTTACGCTGAGTCAAAGTTAAAGGACTAACTCGTTTGAGTGAGCAAAGTTGAGGAACCAAATGCGCATTTTGGCTTTATTCTAGTGACCATTCGGAAATTGATAGCATAGGATGCAAACATTGAAAAGCTCAATCTAATCAACTTATGACAAAATGTTAGCATCTTTACCCATTAAATGGTTCTAGCATGGGTGTAGATTTTAATAGTCGGTCATCTCAAACAAAACAATGGAAGCAACAGGTCTCATCCAATGCAGAAAATTCAACGTTTGTCTTAACGAATGATAATCTTTAGATGTAGACTTTGTCGAAGTAAGAAATCTTCTCTCAAGATTCAGACGTCTATCACTAGTGGCAATCAATTAATTAGTGGTTGAGGAAATATACAATCTAGCTACATTTATTTTTTCTTCTTCTAAGCTCTCTATAAGGTTGTAGACATCAAAATTTTATTGGGTCAAAAAATAAAATAAAATAAAATAAACTCAATTTAAATTGTCTAGTCTATCTCAAAATTGATGCCCAAAATTCAAAAGTCCATCAATTATGAAAATTACGTATTCAAGAAACCCAATTTTTGAGAGCCCAAAAGTACACAACTAGAGGCCTGAAATGAAGACTCATTATGCCATTTTAGCCAAAGTCCACTTTTGGCAACTTGGGCCTCAAAATCCAAAATGATTAAAGCCCATTATTTAGCTCAAATATTCTAGAACACTCTAGAATGTTCCATTAATTACCCTTTTAAATTAAATAAATTAGATAATTAATGAGAGATAATTATCATATTTATTTTCTCTTAAGATAAATACAAGAGATAAATAGATGATAGTTGTCACATGTGATTCTTTTAAACAAAACCACCTCATTTTTACACCTATAAATAGGTCCTCAAGGCCAAGGGAATAAAGAAAGGAAGAAAAGAAGAAATTGGAGAAGCAAAAAAACTTAAAGAGGAAGAAAAATCTCTCTACAAGAAGTTTTCTCCTATTCTTTAAGCCGGTCAAGGCCAAATGCCTGGCAAAAGTAGAAATCAACTCTAAAGAAGATCAAATCCCAGTTTTAAGGCCAAATTTGAAAAACTCGGTGAGGAATGCGAAGAACGTGGGATAGCGCCGCATCAAGTTTAAGTCAAGATCTAGCAGAAGCAGTGAGGAACATGAAGGTTTCGTTTCTATACTGCGTTAAGTCAAACTCCAAGGAAAACGGAAAAAAAGCAGAGAACATTGCCCGAAGCCCCCCTAAATCCAAGGAGTACAACAGAAAATCTCAAACCGAAAGAAGCGGCAAGGACCTCGGTTTGTGTTCGTGCAAGACAAATCCAGAGTCCGTGTTCGTGAAGAAGCCGTTCATGTCTCCACCAAAAGCTCGAAGCATTAATAAAAGGATTATGCACGTGAGAAGCACGCTAGAGAATCGATCCCCCAAAATCTCTGTTCTAAATTTTAATATTGTAATTTGTGCTACAATTAATTTCAGGGTGTAAATTTTTACACGCGAAATTTGTGCGTACAAATTTCTGACGACTCCACTAAGGACATTCTCTACCTCTCATCTTTCGCATTGAGGAAGCTTTGAAGAAACTCAAGTAAAGATCATGGAAGCCAAAAGTGCTGCTGTCAACATCGAGAAATCTGCGGTAAAGGAAATGGAAGTCGCACCGGTTACTCGTGCAAAAGCTCGTGCTAAAGGATATCAATTGGTGTCTCCGGTAAAGCAATTTTCTCGCAAAAGCAAGAAAGAAGGAGTTGCTGTAGAGAAACAAGGAGTTCAACCAACAAAAGGGATATCCAATCCTTCAAACCACTCTAACACTCAAGTAGGAGCAAGGAAGCGGAAGTTTCCGCTGAGAAGATAAAGGCTCGCTCATCTTCCAAGACATCAACGAAGAATGCCACCACAAGTGAAGAATCTAAAACTAGATCTGTGACTTTGCCAAAAAAAAGGTGGGCAAATTACTCTTCATCCTCGGAGTCGAAGTTGCCGACCATGGTAGCAAATTCTGGAAATCCTAAGGATCATCTTGAGCAAATGGCATTTTCCATCGAAAGGTTGACAGCCAAACTTTAAGAGAAAGATGCCTAAATTGCGTTGTTGATGAGTAAATTAGAAGCTTAACATTTTCCCGAGGAAGCAACTATAAGTGGCACTGAGCAAGCTGTTGATCCTATTGCTGAAAAGCTCAAGAACATGGAAAAACAACAAAAATAAAGTCAATATGATCGTACGGTCCTGCAAAGTACTTTGAACGACACAGCCCAAAGGTTTGTGGCTTCATTGTCTGTGTAGCAACTGCAACACATGATCATGGACCCCATTTGAGCTTAATCTGGAGTGGCTCCACAATCACCCCTGGTGTATACAAAGCCGTACTCAAGGAGGATTGAGGAGCTGAGAATGCCATTAGGCTATCAATCACCAAAATTCCAACAATTTGATGGCAAGGGCAATCCGAAGCAACATGTGTCTCACTTCATTGAAACCTGCAACAATGCCGGGACCTATGGTGATCTTATGGTGAAGCAATTTCTGCAATCATTAAAAGAAGCTACCTTTGACTGGTACACAGATATTTCTGTTGGATCCATTGATGGATGGGACCAACTTGAAAGAGAGTTTTGTCACATTTCTACGGCTCGAGAAGGACGGTCAGCCTCCCAGAGCTGGCAGCGATCAAACAAAGGAAGGACGAGCCAGTGACAGAAAACATAGAGCGATGGAGAGCCAACGTCCTCAACTACAAGGAGCGGATAAGTGAAGTCTCTTCCATCGATATACGTGCGTAAAGGATGCACTGGGGAATACTCTATAGCTTGAAGGGAAACATGTCACACTTATTTAAAGAACTCGCAATAAGGGCTCACGATTTGGAGATCCAGATTGCAAGGCATGTGAGCTATATTCCAAGCAGTTCCTCTAAAAAGAGAGATGGCAAGAAAGACAAGAAAGAAAAGGTTGTGAAGACAAAAGAAACCATGGCTGTAGCTACTACTCCAGCAAAAATCTCCAAAGGAAGCTCAATGCTTGATACTAAATTTGTGAAGGGCCAACCGGATATAAAGAAAAAATTGACAATCAAGGAATTTGAAGTAAAGCAATACCTATTTGCAGATTCGGATGTGCCGGCAATCTTGGACCAGTTGCTAAAAAGGAACTTGATAGAACTGCCAAACCCAAAGAGACCGGAGGAGGTTGGAAGAGTGGGTGACCCCAAGTATTGTCTATTCCACCGTATCGTTGGTCATCCCATGGAGAAATGCTTTGTGTTGAAAGATCTCATAGTCCGCATGAAAAATGAAGGACATATCAAATTTGATGATTTGGAGGAACCATTGGTTGCCAATGTTGCCGAGATATACATACACTTGAAGTACTCATATGTGGCCCAAAAGATGTTGTCCCAGTGAAATTTGAGATTGATGGCGAGGTAATAACTATTTATGCATACCCTGGGATGCCAAAATACTCTAAAGACCCAAATGCCCCAAGCTTCTATGAAGTCATGGTCGATGACTTAGATACATGAGAGTCCTCATCTGAGTCGAAAGAAAAAGTTGATGATGGATGGTCAACGTTCATAAGTAAGAAAGAAAAGTATGCTTGGACAATAAGGGTAAGCATCCCAAGTCCTTCAAAAGTGTTCGACCCGATGAGCTACCGAGCAGAAAAACAAACTGGGTAAGGAGATTTAACAATTTCCAGTTCGTCAGATGAGCAAGATGGTGAATGGACAATGGTGAGAGGCCGAAGATGAAGAAAGAATCAACCACCACACTATCCTTTACTAAAAGCTCTGAAAGACAAAAAAAAACTGGAAGAGTGTAACCTCACAAGAGTATATCTTCAAATGCCTAGGAAAGTTCGGAAACCACTACATCCAACAGGTGCAAAATCACCACAGGTGGTTAGGGAGTCCATGACACTACTCGACTATTTCCCAAAGTCATACTTTATAAAACATAATGTCGAGGTAAACACTACAGGCGTTCATGGAGATAGCAAATCAAGTCGTAGCCAAAAGGGACCCGACAAAGTAAGCATTGGAGATAAGGTTGATGTGGTAAAGGCTGGTATCATCTCTAAACTCAAAGATCTCCCTGCAACCATGATCATGAATGAAGTCCTCAAGCTACCGCAAGATGTTCGACTAACCTTACTTCAAGTGCTCATTGGCCCAGGAGCTTATAAAGGAAAAGTGTTTCACAAAAAGGTAAATGATAAGTGTGTCACCTGCATGGCTACAATTTTTTTTGATGACGAGGACTTACAGTTGAGCCATTGTCTACATAATTGACCTCTTTATGTAAGCGAATGTATTTGCGAACACCGAATTATGAGGCTCTTAATTGATGGTGGCTACGCTGTGAATATCATGCCTATTTGAACACTGAAGACGATCGGACTATTCGCAAATGATCTTTCAAGTTGCAAGTTGATCATCCAAGCTTTCAACCAAAAAGGCCAATGCTCTATAGAGAAAATTCAGCTTACAATGGAAATAGAATAGTTGAAGCCTCCGCTTTATTCCATGTTATTGACGTAAATACTTCATATGACTTGCTACTCGGGCGTACTTGGATGCATGAAAATGAAGTTGTACCATCAACTTGGCACCAATGCTTTAAGTATGTTGATAGTGATGAAAGCATCAAGAGTGTCGTGGCAGAAACTGCCCATTTTGACATCAAGGAAACCCATTTTGCCGATGCCAAGTTCTACCTGAAGGACTGGAAAGATACGAAGCCCAAGGCTTTCTCCATAATACTCCCTAAAGCAAAGAGCACCAAAGGGAACATTCCTGCCTTGACCAGCAAACCCCGCTTTTCTAAAGCAGATGCTAAAGTGCTAAAGAAGACTTGGTCCTACCAATTTCCTCGCTCTCCAAATTAGCTATGTCTGATGAACCTACAAAGAAAATAAAAGAATTTCAAAGCTTGAAAGCAAATGCATGGTTTGGTCCCAAGGTCGAGAAATTGTTTCAAAAGGCATGATATGGTAAGGGTGAACTCCGGCAACTTGGTGATTTGGATGCAATCCTTGGAAAAAAGCAACTTAGAGAAAAGCATGGTTTAGGATATCAACCATCTAACCTCGTAAAGAATGTATCATGCAACCCGATAATGATTCAGATTTACGATATAATGAAGACCAAGTAAAGTTGTAGGTTAACCAAGAGGAAAGAGAAACCCGTGAGAATGTTCGAGTCTCAGTATTTAAACACTTGAGACCAAAAACCCACTACTAATAATATACAAAGTACCTCAGTTTTTGCACAGCTCGGGCCAAATGGAGCTCATCCGAAAGCATAAGCAAAGGCCAAGTGCCAGAGGCAAAGGAGACAAAGGTGTCACCACCAAACATCTCACGAAGATAATGATCGTCAAGAAGAAGTAGTGTGACGGCACTCGGAGCTATAAGTCTAATCTGCCAGGTAATTAGTTAATTTAATAGATTTCACTTTACATAATTTAAGGTCTAGTAATTAAAAATGAGTAAAATTGATCATTTAAGCAAGCCGGGCCAAGAGGGGTATTTTGGTCATTTCATATAGTGACCCATTTTAATTGCACGGTTGGATAGAGCATAAGAAAATATTAAATTTGAGGTATCACGGTTTTTCGTGATTTCCGCTCTATCATTGTGAAATTTTGGATTAACTAAATTGTTCATAAATGGTTTAAATGTAACCTTGATAAACGTAGGGACAAAATTGAATATAAATGAAAGTCTGAGACTGGCCATGTAATTATATCTGTGAAGAAACCAGGCACCGCGTAATACAAACTTTGGTCCTAAAGTTTTAACCGTGTTACGAATAAACCTAAATTTATTGGGGAGTACAAAGAGGGCACTAAGCACGTGACTTTTAAAATGAGCGGTGGCGTTTTAACTAAGTCAATTGGGTCATTTCTTCTACATTTAACCACACGAAACTTCACCCCTCTTCTCAGAAACGCCATGGACGAACTTGCTTAAGCTCCCAACATCAAAATTCTCTTAAATTAGACACAAATTAGCAAGGATTTGGGGTTGAAATAAAGTATTATTGCATAATGAGCTAGAGTTGAGCTCAATTGTTGCAGGTAAGTAAACAAATTATTTTTCCCCTAATTTTACTTGTTTCATTTCAGACTGGGTTGCTGGAACTGTGTTCAATATATGTTTATTGAGTAAACTAAATATGGGAAGTTGAGAAATAACTTAAATTACAAAGAAATGGTGTTTGGTTAGGAGGCTATGGATTGATGTGTTATACGTAGCTTTTCCTATATAGTTTTAATGTTTGTGGCTAAAGGAATGAGCTAGAATTAATATTGCTTGATTATTGCTAAGTATAAAAGACTAACAAGTAAGGAAAAAGGAAAATATTGGGTCTAAGTTTTATTAAGGGTCATTTATGTGGAGACCAAATGTAAAAGTTAATTTAGTAATTTAAATCATATGGGGCTTTGTTAATTATAAGCCTAAATATGGGTTATTTATGTGTTAAATGATCAATATATGTCTTGAGCATAAGCTACTAAGAAGAGACTTAAGTTTGGCTTGAAACCGAGACAAAAAGAATCAAATGCCTTGAGCTTGCAAACTAAGTTATCTAAGGTAAGGGTTATTTAATTTGTATGCTTATGTATTAAATAAATTTGGCTATGATACTTGTATATCAAGTGGCCGAATTATTGATAAATTTAACAAGCATATGATTTGAGTATTGATGACTATTTGAGAAACTTATATGGTTAGGTTTGGTAAAAAGTGAAACTATAAAGTGCATATAAAGTGTGTAAGTGCATATTTGTAAACATGTATCTATAGGCAAAAAGGACCTTAATATGGCCTAATTTACGGTGAATATGATGGGTTAAGAACCTATAATACCTAAGGTCACCATGATGAGCTAAGACCTGGGTAGACCAAAGAAGTGGAGGTGTCCTTAATCACTCATAAAATCTTACAATCCCAGCACTAACACATGCATTAAATAAGCAAATAGTTCACTCATGTACATAGAATAAGGAATATTGGCAAATACTAAAAAGCTTTCAAAACAGTATTTGTATGGATAAGTTGGGCTTGTCAATTGCAGGACAAATGGGTAAAGGAATTTTGAGAACTAGCTACTCCCATAATTATTGGCCAATAATATGAGTTCTTAGCACTATGACTTGAGCTCAAGTGCACTAGGCATATATCGACATCCTTATGGATAATATGCACGGTCCTATATTGTTGTTTTTCTTGCAAGCTATAACCCTTACTGGGAACTTTTGGTTCTCACATCCCTTACATATTTTGTGTACAGATACTGGTAGATAGGGGTGAGCATGGGTCAGGTTGGTTCGGTTTTATGGTGGAACCAAACCAACTCGAAATGGCCTCGGTTCCAAAATTTTTCTACCCAACCCAGAACCGAGAACCGAACAGAACCAGAACCATGGTTCTGGGTTTCTCGGTTCTGGTTCTCGGGTTTTTCGGTTTATACCATATACCTATAACAACACCAAAATTTAATAAATCTACATCCATAATCAGTTTTATGACATATTCAACATAATATACAATTAAATTAATATTTAAATATATATACTTAGATACATTCAAAAGAGTGTAAAATGTTGTTCTTACAAAAATGGTTCAAAAGAGTTGCTTGTGGGGTATCTTTTATTTCAACTAGTTTACTTCATTTTAGTAATTCTAATATTGGTATGACATTCAATATGAAAAATTGAGTCTTTAAGACCATCTTCTTCAGTATCAAAACCTAAAATATGTTGATGTCATAAATTTTTAATTTTGCATGACTCAAATAAAAAAAATATCATAATTGTGTTATAAAGAGTAGTCTTGAATGAAAGATTGAAAGCAAAATGACTTAGGAGTGGTTTAAGTAAATATGGAGAAATTTCGTAAATGATTCCACAACTTTTATACTGTTTCAATTTGGAACATCAGTTTAAGAATTTAATATAAAAACACAAAATAACCATCATAATACTTCAAAGAAATATGTGTGTGTGTGGATATATTAGTAATACTATAATTTTTATTATATAATTATATATATATATCTCGGGTTCGGTTCCACCTCGGGTTGGTTCCATATGGAACCAGAACCAACCCAAAAACCGTCGGTTCTCCTATATGTGGAACCAACCCGAGAACCATGATCAATTTTTACCCAACCCAATGGGGGTGGTTCGGTTTCGGTTTCGGGTTTACCCAACCCATGCTCACCCCTACTGGTAGAGCTAGGGCTAATAACCAATAAAAGAACTGGTTGTTAGTATTTTAATACCAGGTGTGCAAAAGTTAATTAATATCGTACATTGTTGTTAAGTTTCTTTCTTGCAGGTTCCTAATTACTAGAATACTAACTTACTGCCCTTTATTGTATAGAGGCAAGGAATAGGGAATACTTGAACACTGTAATGACCCTTTTTTGGCAGTGTAACTCAGGTGGGATCGGATTCCCAAATTCTCAGTGTGTAGCATATGTATAACACTTTTCTGTATGATGTATATATATGTGTGCAGAAGTTATGCCTCTGGTAAATGCTATGGAACTAGTGGTTGTGTTCCCTAGTAGCTTGTATGGATTCACAATGCATAATAGTATGTTTTATATAAATGTATGTTTGAAGTGCTGGCCAGCTGCATCGATTATATATTATTTTTATGGTCATTGACCTCCAACCATAGTAAGGTATAGTATAAAACAGTATTGCATTAAGGATTTAATCAATTAGCAGGTCCACTAAGGACAAATTTACATAGGCCTAACACTGAATGAGTGTAAGGTTCTTGGGGTCCCATATGACTAAGATGGGATTAAGGTTCAAAGCCTGTGACAAGTAGCCTCCTGCAATAATGTCGCACTTGAAGGGCGAGATCAAGATGAGCCGAGCGTGGAGGAAGTAATCGAGGAAACTGAACCAAGCCCCGCACCTAAAGCTTTTGAGGAAAGGGGGCAAGCAACTGTTGATGACTTGAAGGAACTAAATTTAAGGACGCTGGATCATCCAAAGCTGGTATTTTTTAGTACCCTGTTGAGTCTTGAAAAGGAGGCGAGGTACTTTAAGCTACTGAAAAAATATGAAAATGTCTTTGCATGGTCCTATAGGGAGATGCCCAGATTGGATCCAAAGATTGTTGTCCATCACCTTGCCGTGAAGCATGGATCCCGCCCCGTCAAACAAGCTCAACGGAGATATCGGCTAGAACTTATTCCACAAATTAAGGCTGAATTAGATAAGCTTATTGATGCGGGTTTTATCCGAGAAGTTAAGTGTCCCACTTGGATTTCAAATATTGTGGTTGTGAGGAAGAAGAATGGCCAAATCAGAATCTACATAGACTTTCGGGATCTGAATCTAGCCTGCCCAAAGGATGACTTTCCCTTGCCAATAAAAAAATTAATGGTTGATTTAATGATGGGACACAAAGCTTTGTCTTTCATGGATAGGTTCTCTAGTTACAACCAAATCCACATGGATCCGAAAGATGAGGAGTTTACTGCTTTTCATACTCCAAAGGTTATCTATTGCTACAAAATTATGTCGTTTGGACTCAAGAATGCCAATGCAACTTACCAACGAACAATGCAAAGAATTTTTGATAACATGTTGCACAAGAAAGTAGAATGCTATGTTGATAACTTGGTGGTGAAGACGAAGAACAAGTTAGAGCACCTAAAAGACCTACGTAACATCTTTGACCGACTCCGCAAATACCAACTAAAGATGAATCCTCTCAAATGTGTTTTCGGTTTTACATCTGGAAATTTCTTAGGATTTATTGTCCACCATTGTGGCATCGAGATTGACCGATCAAAAATAGACATAATCTTGAAAATGCCTAAGCCAAGTAATACTCGTGAACTTAAAAGCTTGCAAGGAAAATTAGTATACATAAGGTGGTTTATCTCCAACCTAGCAGGACGATGGCACCCGTTTAGTAGACTCCTAAAAAAGGATATGCCTTTTATCTGGGATGACGCTTGCAATAATGCATTTCAAAGTATAAAGAACTACATACTCCATCCACCCATTCTTGCTGCTCCAATTCAAGGAAAGCCTTTAATATTGTACATAGCTGCCCAAGAATACTCATTGGGGGCACTTCTTGCTCAACAAAATGATGAGGGGAAGGAAAATGCATTCTACTACTTGAGTCAAAGGCTAGTGGGGGCAGAGGCTAACTATTCTCCCATTGAAAAAATATGCCTTGCACTAATCTTTGCTATAGAAAAACTAAGACATTATATGCTAGCCTATGTAGCCCATCTTGTGTCAAAGGCCGATACACTGAAATACTTGATGTCAAGACCGGTACTTATGGGAAGGTTGGATAAATGGGCTCTTCTTCTGTCTAAATTTGACATAGTGTTTATCTCGCAAAAGGCAATCAAAGGACAAGCACTGACAGACTTTCTGGCCGATCACCCTATACCAACAGAATGGGAACTCCCAAAAGACCTACTAGATGAGGAAGTCTTCTTTGCACAAATTATCCCGACCTGGAAGATGTTCTTTGATGGTGCATCTCAAGAATATGAAGTGAAGGCAGGTGTGGTGTTTGTCTCTCCTTACAATGAAGTTTTACCATACTCTTTCAACTTACACGAGAAGTGCTTGAATAATGTAGTGGAGTACCAAGTCTTGCTAATTGGATTGGAAGCAGCCGTGGACATGCAAATCCAAGAATCGGAGATTTTTGGAGATTTTAAGCTGGTGGTCAATCAACTTCTCCAAGAATACGATATTCGAAAATCTGAACTACTCCATTTATTCGAATATGCAAGGTATTTACTGGAGCGGTTAGATCAAGTAAGCATCCATCATGTTGCCCGAGGGCACAATCGGCATGCCAATGCTTTAGCTAACCTGGCATCTGTTCTAGCAAATTCAACCGAGTAAAAAATCTCGATCCAAGTGCACAAGAGATGGGTGGTACCACAAATGTTAGTCGAGAAATATAGATGCAATCATACTGTCTCCATCATCAAACCAAAGGAGGATTGGCGACAACCATTTATTAGTTACTTGGAACATGGTAACCTATCTGAAGACCATCACCGTCGAGCTAATATTCACTGAAAAGCACCAAGATTCATCCACTTCAAGGAAGTTCTCTATCATCGCTTTATCGAAGGAGTCCTCATTAGATGCCTAAATGATGAAGAAGCTAGCCAAGTTGTAGAAGAAGCTCATTCTAGAATCTGTGGAGCTCATCAATCTGGACCAAAACTTTACCGTCATATCAAAAGAATGGAGTATTATTGGCCAACTATGGTGAAGGATTGCATTAGCTATGCCAAGAGATGTCAAGCTTGCCAATTCCATGCCAACCTCATTCATCAACCTCCGGAACTGTTACATCCTACAGTGGCTTCTTAGCCTTTTGATGCTTGGGGCTTGCCATTGTGGGGCCAATCACTCCTAAGCCATTTGTTGGGCACTCATTCATCTTGGCCTCCATAAATTATTTCTCAAAATGGGCAAAAGCTATCCCATTGAAGGAAGTTAAGAAGGAGAATGTAGTGGAATGCATCAAAATAAATATTATTTATCGATATGGAGTTCCCCGTTACATCATTACCGACAATGGAAAGTCGTTCTACAATAAATTGATGGATAAACTTTGTGCCAAGTTCAAGTTTGCCCAACATAACTCATCTATGTACAACGCTACAGCAAATGGTTTAGCCGGAGCCTTCAATAAAACGTTGTACAACCTTTTGAAAAAGGTTATCTCAGGATCAAAGAGAGATTGACATGAGAAAGTTGGGGAAACCCTTTAGACATATCGAACAACACATCGAACCCCTACTCAAGCAACTCCATATTCTTTGGTCTATGATGTAGAAGTAGTCTTCTTGTTGGAATGCTAAATTACTTCCTTAAGAATAGCTCTACAAAAGGGAATGACCAATGAGGAAAATGCCAAGTTACGACTAGAGGAGTTGGACATTTTAGACGAGAAAAGACTTGAAGCTCAACAACACTTAAAGTGCTATCAAACTCACATGGAAAAAGCTTTCAACAAGAAGGTGCGCTTGAGGACTTTTCAAGTTAGAAACCTGGTGTTAGCCATTAGGAGACCAATCATCATGATGAAGTGCGGCGAAGGAAAGTTTGCGTCAAAGTGGGATGGCCCATATGTGGTGACCAAAGTCTACACCAACTGTGCTTACAAGATAGTAGACAAGGAAGGTTTAAGAATCGGCCCCATCAATGGGAAGTTCTTGAAGAAGTTCTACGCATAAAGACTTAAGGGCATGCTCCTTTTCATAAGAGCCTAAATTGTATGACAAAATAAAAACAAAAAAATAAAAAATGTAATACTCCTGACTTGCATGAGTATAAACTGTGTACGGCGAAATCCTACAAAAAAAAATGTAATACTTCTAGCCCGCACGAGTTTAAACTGTGTTTGGCGAAATCCTACAAAAAAAATATAATACTCCTAACCCGTATGAATATAAACTGTGTACGGCGAAATCCTCAAAACAAAAAAATGTAATACTCCTGGCCCGCACGAGTGTAAACTATGAATGGCTAAATCAAATAAAAATTTCCCTTTTGAGCTATGTTTTGCTTGTCACTTAGTTCAAGTACATCCTTATTATTAAAGTTAGGATGTTATTTGAAGGTTGGGAATAAGTAAGACAATGAGAATAAAACAATAAAAGAAACATCTTCATTGCACTCCAGAATCCTACTACAGCCTACCTAATCCTAAAAAAGAAAAGAAAATAAAATAAAGCTACATGGAAATGGTGGCCCAACTGTTGGGTTTCGGGAGCCAAACAGTGCACCGGAATTTAACCGAAACCCTCTAGGATCCAAGTGAAACGGGGTAAACTAGGTGTTCGAAAATTTTCATACCTAATTTTCGGTTGAGATCTCTCACTCAACTGTAAAGTCGAATCATAAAACTTGAACAGTTGACGTGTTCAAGCTCTCTATGGTATCCACATGAGCCTCTCGGGATCACCACGCTTCCACCGCGTCCCGGCAGATACGTTTCTCTTGCGCTCGCAGTGCTAGCTTGCGTCCTCCAAGGAATTGCAAGATAAGAGTGCGATTGTCCTTTTGGGAGGCTAGGGCAAGGAGACCTGCGAATTTCTCACTAGAAGTTGTATTTATAGTGAGACTCAACTTCTAGGCCTAATGAGTTTCAAAGCCCTAATCCAATTAGGCTTTAATTTCGGCCTTAATAATGGCTCAACTATTGGGCCCATTATTAATATGAAATTATTGTGAAACCAAAACCCAAATTATTAGCCCATGCACTCTAATGATCCAAATAGCTCTATGTGTGCGACCCAATAGGCTCTTACCACGTTAGCAATGATCATAAATCACATTTATGATCATAAGCAATGAGCAGTGTCTAACAACACATCATTGCTACCAAAGTGATAAGATTGTTGGTGATTCGACTAAACATTTATGATCATCACTGATATATGTCATTGTCCCTTTGTCCAAGATATCAAGACTAAGCACGATACATGGAATGTGTCATTCTCGTATAGCCCAATCTTTGGTTTCTTGATTACCGAGTAAACTAACTTAAGCTGATGACATTGATATCGTATATCAACTCATCCGAGCATGGCCATGCATTTTCTAAGTCTCACTCTATCAAGGGGCCCGAAGATATCACTCCCGTTACATAGGAGAAACAAATCTCATCTTGATCATACAAATCCCTCCACATGATATGTGACATACCCAATGACTTCCTTCAAGTTCACTCAGTTACGAGCAACAAAGAAAAGTATCAAAGTATGTGATTCACATGTAGGGAACCTTGATGATCTTAGGTCGAATGACTACATATACCATGATCACTATGAGAATCACTTATGACACTCATATAACGATCCATATAGTGTTCTCATGGTGGGTCGGTTCAATACACAAGTTCTCCAATTTGTACCCATATGCAGACTACATATCTCATATTAGTCTCCACATATGCTAGTCGTTATGTATTATTGCAACCCGCTCCACAATAATACTAGACTAGGGACGTTTAAGAATATCATTATTCTAGGGTTACAATTATGTTTATTACGTTACGCAGAAACAAAACAACAAACATAATTGCTGGATTAATGCCTCAATAAAATATCATGACTCAATGTGCAAAAATACAATCATCTCATGATTGGCCTTTTGGGTACAACACTAACGCCAACCCCCCAGAAAAAATGTCTAAAAGCTTCTTCTTAAGTTCTTGCCTTCGCTGATTTACTGTTTCAATCCTACATCCCCCTGCAGCTAAGTGATCTTTGATTTCTTCGGGCCTTGCATCCAAGGAACTGAATGCTTTAAGAGATTTCTTACTCTCATCTTGGAACATATCAATGGCAGTTGATGAATCGGCCACTTACTGTTGAAGTTTCTCTATCTGGGCATTAGCATTCTCTATGATATTAACATGCGAATCTATCTTCTTAGCAAAAGTCGCCACTCATGAAGTATGAATGCCAGATTCTACCTCAATAGAAGCAAGTTCCCTCTTATTCACCTCTGGGTCTAATGATTGCATGGCTTCTTACCACTATAAAAGCTTTGAAAATTCCAGGCCGTAAGTCATTGTTGAAAGAGAGAACATAGTGGCAAAGCCATAAAGCCAAGTAAGCAGCAATTTTGAGCTCATCACGAAATTTTGGAAAAGTAGGACACCTAAGCTTGGGGAAAGCCAGTAAATCAAATGGAAAATCAGAATTCTGTGAAGCCATCATAAATGGTCTCTTCATTTGCGGACTTTTAGTGCATCGGCCACTACGATCATACTTCACTTAAGTTGCCACCTGATATTGCTTAGAGGCACGAGGATTGGGCATAGGATCTCTTACTTTAAACCAAAAATCAATCCAATCAGCATGCGAAAGCCTATCTTTGTTCTTGTTAGAAGCACTTTCTGAGAAAGCCTTGAAGAAGTACATACAAGTCTCCGGCAAGCCATATGCAGTACGATCCATGAGCTCCATATAACTTGGCACAACCTTTTCATAATACTCTCCCTGGATGGAAAGGCCGCTGATCTCACGCAACTCCCAGAGCGACTTGTCAATTTCACCTTCTGAAGTGATGAAAGTATTCTTGCTAGGAGATTAAGCTTCAACCAAAGCATGATACATCCCATTCAGCCAATGGTAGTCAAAACACGTAACTCCAACGGCAGAAGTTAAGTCAGTAAGCCCGTTCACCCGCAACAAATCACAAGTGTCGGCAATCCATTCCCTAAAACCATGCAAATATTGAATCTTACCTCTCGAATCAAAGAAAGAGCCCCACTTTAGTTGGTGACAAAAAATGAGCTCAGCAACATACGGCCTTGGAACATCATGAATATTCACATGAGATAGAGGAAAACACAAGGATGGTCGATGATCTGGCATGATAACATCTCCAGGAACCATATCCTGCTCCAAGGGATACTCACTAAGGCTTGGCATGCTTGATTCTTCAACGTGGTGTAGGTGCTCCACTGCATAAGAACCAACAGAAAGATAGCGAACAACAAGCTTAAGTGGGCTAGCATCACCTCCAGAACATGGCTTCACGGTGGCCTTTGGAAGTATTAAATACTTGTCATCTTTAGACTCAACAATCCAATCAATCTTCACAGGCCTGAAAGCTGGTACAACTTCTGAACACATCTTCTGGGCAGCCATCTTGCAACAAAATATCCGACTCGGGGAAAAAACTTGACGTAGCAGCAATAGCAATGATGATCACTCCACAGCAAAATGACTTAGGCGGTCTGTGATAAAAAAAAAAAAGAGGCACAAAGACAAAGCTAAAATGATTCACCTTAAAACCCAAAAAGTTCGTTTACACCCTCGGGATCCGGAAAGATCGAAAAATCCAAAATCAAAGTTTGGAGGCGATGTATACCTAAGCCCTTAGTTTCTCATGGTATCAAGTGGTCACAAACTCAAGCAAACGAAGAAGCCCTGTAAAAAAAAAAAAGGTGCACATTGCTTTAGCCGACTTCAAGCGAGAAAATTGGTATGTGTGATGTTCTAACAAATTCCAACAAAAAAAAAGGCTACAATTCAAAAAAAGAAAAAGAAAAGGAAAGAAGCAACACAAAGTGCAAAATGTTACCTTAAGGGAAAAACTCGAGTTCCAAGCTTATCGATTGGTAGATCCAAAAAGCAGTTTGATGTATCTATGTGTGCCGAAACAACAAACAAAGGAAGAGTGTGAGCCAAAGTTTGGGAGAAACGAGAACAAGAAATATCCTAAATAACGAGTTCAAGTGCTTGCGGTAAATCAGGCGGACAATACCTTTAAAAAAAATAGAGGGCTTGAGTCTGAAGCTCAATGGATTTGTTTGGCCATTCCAATGACTCATCTATATGCATTAAAAAAAAAAAAGGAAGAAACAAAGTCAGATCCAGCAATTTTTGCATGTAAAAAAAAAAAAAAAAAGGATGAACTGCAGCAAAAAAAAAAAAACGTGAACAAACCAGCTCGGCCTATCATGGTTAATGGTAGCATGTATATATGCATGGAATAAGTCAAATTATGCATGAGAAAAGTGCATGAGCAAGACACATGCAAAGCAGTAAAGCTTCCATAAGCATGAAAGTCAAAAGAAAAGAAAGCTTCCTGTACTAAAGAAAAATGGACACAGGGAGGAAATCAAAACCCTAGTCAAAGATGGTGGACGCACTTGACCTAGAAAAGTGAGAAGTCTTAAGCTTGTCTGACTGCACAAGAGAGAGAAGAATTAAAATGAATCGGGCAATTAAGCAAATACCACGAAAAAAAATGAAGCATACCTGGCCGGTTGAAGAATCACAACAGATGATGCCTGAATTTATAATCTCCTCTAGTTTGGTTCAATTGGGTTTGTAAAATCTAATTGAACTAGGAGATCAAATTCTAATGGAATTAAAGCTCTACTTTGACTCATGCATATAAAAGGTAAATTCAACTCATACTTCAAGTCAAGTATTTTTTAAGTTGGGATGGGTGAAGGGCTCAACTTAAATATTATTTCCTACCCAAATTGAAAATATACTTCATGGAGGAGACCAAAGTTGATACAACCAGGCACACATCCCATGGCAAAATTCTTCTCACACAACAAATTTTCTCATAAAAAAAATAAAGATTACTTTATTTATTACACCACAAAAAAAAAGTGTATAAAAAACTTAGAGAGGAAGAAAAATCTCTCTATAAGAAGTTTTATTCTGTTCTTCAAGCTGATCAAGCACAAACGCCCGGCGAAAGGAGAAATTAACTCCAAAGAATATCAAATCCCAGTTTTGAGGCTAGATTTGAAAAATGCGGCAAGAAATGCAAAGAACGCGGGACAGCGCTGCATCAAGTTCAAGTCCAGATCTGGCGAAAGGGGTGAGGAATGTGAAGGATTCGTTTCTGTGCTGCGATAAATCAAACTCCAAGGAAAATGGCAACAAAGCGGCGGATATTCCCCACAACCGCCTTAAGTCCAACGAGTATAACAGAAAAATCTCAACTTGAAAGAAGCGGCAGAGACCTCGGTTCATGTTCGTGGAAAACAAATCTGGAGTCCATGTTCGTGAAAAAGCCGTTCATGTCTCCACCAAAAGCTCGAAGTGTTAATCAGAGAATTGTGCACGCGAGAAGCACGCTAGAAAGTTGATCCCTCAAAATCTCTATTCTAAATTTTAATATTGTAATTTGTGCTACAATTAATTTCAATGTGTAAATTTTTTACACGCAAAATTTGTTCATGCAAAGGCATATATGCATCTGGATATGATATAAAAATGTTCATTTTATAAATTAAAAAAACAACGCTTGTGTGTTTTTACTTATTTACCACGTCATTAAATTTTCCATTCATTTTGTATAAATACTACTCTCTCCGTCCTATGTTTTCTGCTCCATTTAGGATTGACACGGAGATTAAGAAATGATGAAAATATGTACATTTTTTCAAATTTTCCCCTAGTTTTTTCTCCCAATGCGCACAGTAGCCACCATCAAACCCAGATTCGCCGTCATCCCCACCGACCACTGTCGCACATTCTGTTGTCTCCTCCATGCCATCTTCACCGCATGCCATCATTTTTTCGCCTCCTTTCTCCCTCGGCGTCGAATCGCCCTCACATTTGATTTTTTGCATCAAATCACCTCTTTCACATCCGATCTTTTGACCTGTCTCTTGCCGCCAACCGCCCTAGCCTCCTAGCCCTGATCTTCTCAAATCGTCGTCGACCCATTGCCCAGCACCTCAACCTTCATGCCCAGATCTTCTCACCTCGTTGCCCGCCGCACTAACCTCCTCACCGGATCTCCTCACCTCGATATTCAATATTCTCACCTCATCGCCCCGCGTCCTTGACCTCCTCACCTTGTCGCTTGCAACCCGACCTCCTTGTCTCGTCACTCGCTGCCCCAATTACCTGTCTCAATCACGCTGGAGATGGCCGGCAAGGTGATCAGAAAAGTAAAACAAAAACAAAACAAACGGTAATAATAGATGGGAGGGGTATAATTATAAAGTTGTCTAGTAAAACTTACTAAAAAGGGAAATAGTGCAAAGAATCTGGAACGGCCTAAAATGACAAATAGAGCATAAAAGCTGGGACGGAGAGAGTAATTTTTTTTCATAGACACCAGTCAATGTTGGAATATTGGCAACCAATCTTTGAAACGAAAAATCCATTATCTTATTCAATTTTAAAGTAAGTGACACGAATGCATTAAATGCTAAGTCATGGCTTGTGTATTGAGGATCATAAAACATATTAAAAAAATGATATTATACATGAATCCGTTAAATATTCAACAATTTCCAAATATTTAACCAACAATAAGCACTATGTCTAATCCGAATTATGACCCAAAAATGATAGAGTCATGACGAAATATACAGTATATTCACTATGCCAATATTCAACTAATTGTGATGATCCATATTTTTCCTTTTCACCAGATTTTGGTATCAATGCCCTAAACGTTAAAAAATGGTATAAATTAGTTGAGCAACCCGTGCAACGCACGAAAATTATTCTTTGAATTAAAATTGCGTTTATATGTTAGAATGTAAATTATATTTTCATTGTTTGTATATGTAATCTAGTTGTATAATACAAAACTTATCCAAACTCTTACTTTCTATAAACAATATTATTCGATGTAAGACATTAGTCCTTATAAAACCTGTAATTGTAATGGAATAGAACTTAGCTACTAAGATTACAAATCTTTCATAATTTCATGTACATATTCTTGTAGTACTTTAACCATTATATGTATTCAAATATATAATATAAAATCATGGGTGATAAGTTATTAATCAAAATAAGACATATACTATAAACCAAAAATTAGTTTGAGAAACTTACATAAAATCATCTCTTATAGTATCAACCTCAAGAATTTGAATATTTAAATAAATCTTGCTCGATCTTGAAGTTCCTAAGTTTTGTCGACCTATATATAAAAATAAGTTAGTTAAAAAATTTACATTATAATAGAATGAAAAATAAAGCTAAATATGGATGACAGAATGTACAATATATTAGAAACCTTGAAAAGTTTTGAAGACCAAAGAAGTAAAAATTCCTACAACACAAGATGATTAATTATTTCAATTCCAACCCTTAGCAATCCGTTGCTCTATTGTACCAACATCCACAACAACTCCTACAACATTTGGCATGCAAAATAGAATTGAAATAATAATATATAAATAGTACATGCAGCATTCGATTGTATTTTGGAAAATTTTTAGGAAAATCTGTAAGGAATTCTTTTTAGTCAACATGTGTGCTAAGTTGATCAAAAGCAACAAACTCATATTTATGCATGGGAAAATCATGAGGTTGATGATTCATATCATAGATTTATGTATTATGAGTAAGGTGGATCACAAATTAGTGTGTATCTACGGTCTAGTAAGTCTTCCTCTTTGGAAGAACTGTAAAATTCTTGAAAATATAGCAAAAGTCTCAAATCTGCCACTAATATTTGGGTTTGGGTTCGAATATGCCACCGTAGTTTTTTTTTCAATCTTTTACTAATGTTTCAAAATTAGCTCAGATATGCCACTAAAATTTTAAATTGAGAGCAAATATGCTACTGTTCATTAAAAAGCTAACGGAAAACATTAAAAGTAACACGTTTTAAAATTTTAGGATGATAATGCAAGTTTAACAAACTTCAAGTGTCTTAAGTAATTAGTCACATTCTCTTTAATCTCTTCATCGTCGTCAATAGAGCTTTTCTGGCCATCGTCCATGACTATTGATTAAAAAACTTCTAGTTTTTTCTTCTCCCATCGACATTGGTTATCCTCCATCATCCAATCCCTCCTTTCTTCCCCCCACCTTGCACCATGGAAATGAGTTGTAGATCGACTCATGAAACGAGGTTAACAATGGATCGTGCTTCAACGCCAACAGCAGGGGCAATGTCTCGTGCAGAAATCGAATGGCCGTCCAAGGAAGATGAGAATGAAAATAGCATGAGCGTGGAGAATGCGACTATGTATAATAGGAATTTGGTGCACCGGATTCTCACAGGAGGCGAGACGCCGTGAAGACCAAACACCAATCTGATGGCACCGATGAGCAAGGGCATATCAAAAAGCAAGACAGGGAACACATGGTGTGTGGCAGATGGCGAGGCTAGGAAGGGCAAGTTGTCGGACTACCGGTCGATCCAGTTAGGAAAGGCGAGCCAAACACAGTGAAGGCACACACATCAATCACCTTCAACAGTGAAGCCAAACGAGGTTGGCGAAAAAGTTTCAAAGGTCCGCGTATTCTTTGAAAGGTACATAATAATCCCAATATTTCAAAATCTGCTATTTTTACCATTTTCTGTTATTTTTTAACGGCAATGGCATATTTAAGCTATTTTGGAAACATTAGTGCGAGATTGGACAAAAAAAAAACTTGTATACCAAAAATTTTTTTATAGACCCATGAATTGTCACATCTTGCATATGTAAACCAAAGATATAGTAGTCAATAATAGATCATGAACATATATTTATAGTGGTGAGAAAATAATAAATTGCAAAATTCAGTAGAATGAAGGGAAAAAACAAAAATACCTTCTCATTTATAAGAACAAAATCAGTACTATTAAATTGGTCACCATTTCAAAAATTTAAAACATCCCATAAACAACACACCCCTACTTGAATAGTCTAATCAGTCCTCTTAAGAGACAATTCCTCTAATGGAACATGTTTTGTAAAAAAACTATAAAAATAAGAAAAGATTTATAAAAGAACATATTTATCCATTGTATGAATTCAAATACTAGAAAATTAAAATAAAAAAATAAAAAAATATATTTGTCTTTTTAAATAACAACCTCATCTTTGACCTTAGGGAGAATCTAAAAATATAAATTAATGAAGAAATAAAGAAAGATAGCAAGAGATGACAGGAAGAAATGAAAGGAATGAATGATAATACTAAGTGTGTGTTGAAAACAAGTGTGAGAATATATATATATATGAGTTGGTTGAACAATATCATTGAAACTAAATAAATTTTTAATGAAAGCATTCTAATTGACATAAGTATTAATTATTACAAATTAATTTTGAAATTAATGCTATAAATATACTATATAGTTAATGTTAAAAGAAGTAGTCATGGGGAAGTTGGATAGACAATATTAATATCATTGAAACCAGATAAAATTGTAATCAGAGCATTTTAATGGAAATTACAGCTACTAAATAACAACAAAAAGATGGAATCTATTTAAAACAATTGATTAAGGGACAATATTATTAATGAGCAATTAAGAATGGAACAAAAGCTAATGGTGTTTTATTATACTAAAAGGATAGAAATTTAAATTCAATTACTAAAATGTATAAAAATTAGAATTTTAAGCGCTATCTACTATGACACAAAGAGCTCACGAAAAATTATATTTCAAAATCTAAATTTTAGAGTCATGACTGTATGGATACCAAGTTATTAAATAATACAAATGCACTATGCAATTAATGATAAAAGAAGTAGTCTTGAGGAAATTGGTGAATTTTAGAGTGTGGACTATATAAGTACCTAAGTATTAATTATTGTAAATGAATTTTGAAATTAATTCTACAATGTATCATAAAGTTAATGCTAAAGGAAGCAGTATTGAAAAATAAGTGGGTTTCTCCTATATATATATTCAGTTACTAAAATTATGAAAAATAAAATTTCAAAAACTTTCTACTATAATAAAAAGAGCTCACCATAAATTATACTTTCTCCATCTCATATTTTTAGCACCATTTGACTTTTTCATATAGTTTGACTTAAATTTATTCATATAGTTTGACTTAAATTTATTCATATTAGTATCTGTTAGAAAAAATTTTAAAAAAATATATTTAGAAACTATATGTCTTGATTTATCATTTTTTTATAAAAGTTCTTCATTTATATACTAAAATACTGAAAATAAAAAATTATAGATTAATTGCTGAAAAGTGAATAGTATAAAAAATATAAGACAGATGGAGTAATTTAAAATTTAAATTTTTGAGTCATGAGTAAATGAAAGTCTAAATTATTAAACCATACAAACACACTATGAATTAATGGTAAAAGTAGTCTTGGGGAATGAATGAATTTTGACGTAAGAATTGTATAAAGACCTAAATATTAATTATTATAAATAAATTCTAAAATTAATGCTACAAATGTACTAAGAAATTACCGGAACTAGTCTTGAGGAATTGATAGATTTCTCCTTTATATATATATATATATATATATATAATCTTTTAGTTGATTGATAGCGATCAATCTTTTAGGATCACGGCGTCATTTTTACGGCACTTGCATTAACGACAGACGCGATAGCGAGAAATCAGAACTAGAAGGCGTATATGGTACTCCTAACTTCACATACAGCCCGGGGACAAACATAACAAAATGCCTTCCGAAATGTTCATGACTTGGCGCGCCCACAGAAGTCATACATGATTTAATATTCAAATTTGTATCATTTGAAATGTACCAATGTTGCGTATTCTAAACACAACGTTAACCTAATCGTGCATTTGTGCAGACAAGAGTGATATCGACAAGAGCTTAACTCGTTTATGAATGCGAGCTTTGTTCTCTTTTACTGCTATTCTACGATAAAAACAGAAAGAACAAAGAACATAGTGTAATCATCGTTACTTGCACAATTCAAACTTGGATGGTTAGAACCAAAACAAAATCGATCCCCATAGCCACAATCCCACACGCCACAGCAAATGAGCACCAACTTATCTGGAAATGGTTCCATGTAGTTTGAACAACAATTAACATTCACGAGGCCGACAACTTCACAAAAAAGTAAGTCCAACGACATATTTTCTGTGCAAAAGAATGCCCCATCTGGTGATTATTGTTTCTGTGGCAGTTTGTTTTATCATGGAATGAACCTACAAAACATTGCAACTAAATCAAAATAAATAACACCGATTTGAGCCCGAAATGATTAAGATTTCCTAGTCCGGGTGTGGAAAACTCGTATGTTGACGAGTTAAGCAGCATTTTTCAAGCTTCTTAGCTCCTCGGACGAACAGACACGGACCACAAGAAAGGGCATGAGCTCGCAAGCTCGAACTTATACTAAACGAAGACAGCAAGATTTCACACATGAACTTGAGGATTGTTTCTAGTAGAGTGAATGAGTGATACAAGAGAAAACAAATATGCAGGATTGGACATATTGGTGGATACATTAGTAAAGAGTAACATAATAGGAGTATATCAGTATGGAGTACCAAGCAGGAGACAGAATCTATCTTGTATAGTTCACAGGAGGGTCCAGACTGCCTACTAAGATTCCAAAATTAATGTCTTTGTCTTCGAACTTCTTGATGAAAGGGTGAACCTGGAACGAACAGAATGGTGAATCAATTTTAGCCATTACTTCTGCTAGAAGAATCTACCAATTATTATGTTCTGCAATTAAGCAATGGGTTTAAACTTACAAGGAGGTCAGTTGAGGCGGCTCTGTCTCGCGGGTTCTTCTGTAAGCTGAAATCAGAAAAAGAAAATGCTATTCAAGAATACAGTTTGTCTTTTCGACTAAAATAAAGTAGCAAATGATGATTAGAAAAACTAACAACAAAAAGAAAATTACTTTTCATCTTTAAACTGGTGTCATGAAATACAGTAACCTTCTTTAGTGTTTTCTCATATTCAGGAACAGCACAAACTCCAGATCTTGGAATGCAGGATGATAAGTATTGGGAAACATATGTAGTAATTACAATGATTTTAGAGCACCGATGCTGCATATTGACGTAAGCAATCACAATGCACAGACAGCTAAAAGCAGAATGAAATGCTTCATCACTACCTCTAATCTTTAAAGACCAGGATAATTCAGTGTACAAATATTGGGAGTCAAGATTGTTTCATTTTGACGCAGCAGAAGCTTTTATTCCCGTTAATAATGTATGACATCTATTTTCCAGTTTGCAAGGATCACTCAGCAAAATGTTGCCAAAAAATGAAAACTTGAATGCTAATAAGAGACCTGAAGCTTATTGATATTGCAGCGGAGAATGAAGGTTAAACTTGGAAATGGAAAGGAAAAATAAACAAAGAAAAGCTTGCTCAAGAAGAAGAAAAAAACACAAAAAAGAGCCAACTCCTCATTTACCAAAATCCATTATCCAGAGGTTTTTAGAGATGAGGTAGACGGTGTAGATATGTTAAATAATAGTCTTAAACCAACAAGCAATGCTTAAGCCAAATCTCCAGCATACTTTACCATGAATGTGATAAATCCAATTATATGATTCTGCTTCAGTATTTTTGTAACGGGAGGAGGTGATTGGCTAGTTTAGGACTGCTTTTCCTCCTGTTATTTCTATCTCTAGAAACTATAAAGGGAGTAAGCCACTTAGTAAGCAGCCAGACACAACAAGAAGCCATCAGGCCAGCCTAGCATATGAGGATTTCACAGTAATTTCTTGAAAAATATTAGCTAAAACTTCTCAATAAGTATAAAATGGTTAAACTAGCCACCGTAAGCTCAAGATAAATGAACGGGAACAAAATTAACAGGGTAAACACGCACTTGAAAAGTGTTGATGGAAAACAGAAGGCAACAGACACTTGGGCATCTTGCATGGGGAAACTAATTCAATGCCAACTGGAAATGCAAGTAGTTACCAGGCTGACACGAATGAGCAGAACTCTGGAGAGAACTGATCTGGTGGAGCAGAGGGGGCTGGGCTCTCCACAATGGCCCCCAAAAGCTCATAAAAACTTGGCCAGCTTTGCTGATCTTCAGTTTTCAGATAAGGAAAACGTCCAATTGCACACTCTAGCACTACCATACCCAAGCTCCAGATGTCACTGCTATAGTCATAAGTGCTTCCACTAATCCTCTCTGGCTAAAAGGAAGACAAAAGAATGACAATATTAGAAGTTAGGAATATGTGTCTGGAAATATCCTAAACAAATATTCAGAGGAACACATCATACCGACATATAGTTGTAAGTTCCAACAAATGTATCTCTTTGGCCCATTGAGCTAGCTAGCATTGCACTGACACCAAAATCAGTGATCTTGACCTCTCCTTTATGGTTCACAAGTAGGTTGGATGGTTTTATGTCCCTATGTATTACATGCCTTTCTTGGTGCAGATAAACAAGACCTTGTAGTACCTAGAGCATAAAAATAAAAAATCAGAAACAAAGTTTAATACTGCTCGTAATTCACAAGGAAGCAGACCTGTTTACAGACAACAGCAAGATATGGTTCAAGAATTGTTTTAACTTGTCTAATCACATCTGCCAAAGATCCCCGGTCCATGTATTCTAACACAAGGGATATGGCTCCATTGTGATAGAAAGAGTGGTAGCAAACAACAATGTGTGAACATGTTGATGCTTGGTTTATCCTCAACTCTTGCACAATTTGCTTGCGAATTTCTTCTTGTATGTTCATCTGGATGACCTGCAGAGCATAGCCTTGGTTTCATTAGACAATGGCATTTTTTTTTTTTAATGTGGACATTCTGCCAACTGCCAATCATTCACACTGCTAACTGTGGCTATATAGCTATTCAGTCCATGAAATGGTGATGGTTACAGTATTCTCTTAACTAAATTGAAACAAGGTTAGTATATTACACTGAAAAATAGGTGTTGTATCAGTTTATCAAAAAATTTGCGAAAGCAAGAGAAGGACCATGCCGTTGTCAGTTTTCAATAAAGCAAACAGGTATCAGAAACCAATGTATCTGAATTATCACACCATAGTAAAAGAAATAAGAACATGCAACTTTTCGTTTTTTTTTTTACTCTTTTTTCCAAATTCTGGTTCTGCTGTAAACACCATTGATTAAAGGCCAAATTCAGAGAAAAGAATGAGAAAACTATCCTTTACTTCCACTCGTCTGCATGTCTTACACTCTTGCATATTGATCTTGTGACAATAATATCACTCAGAGAACTGTTGCTGCAGCAAAACCCTTCCCAGAGTCCCGACCCCATGTATACGAATTACTTGACAGAAAAGCTCCACTAACTTTTTCATCTAAGAGTCACTGTTGCTATGATACAAAGTAATCTAGAAATCATCACATATTTCTTCCCAAATCTAAAAATTTAGAGGAAGAAAATTCATAAAATATAAATCCACATTTATTCTTGCCATGACTAAAGCAGCTTCTATAGGTATTACAACTTGTGTCCTTTACTTCCACTCATCTGCATGCCTTACACTCTTGCATATTAATCTTGTGACAATAATATCACTCAGAGAACTGTTGCTGCCGCAAAACCATTCCCGACCCCATGTATACAAATTACTTGAAAGAAAAGCCTCACTAACTTTTTCATCCGAGAGTCACTATCGCTATGATACAAAGTAATCTAGAAATCATCACATATTTCTTCCCAAATCTAAAAATTTAGAGGAAGAAAATTCATGAAATATAAATCCACAATTATTCAGACCATGACTAAAGCAGCTTCTTTAGATATTACAACTTGCGTATGCAAACTAGTTAACTACAATGTCTAAAGAAAAATTAATTTTTTTCTCCAGATATTAACCGATGATACACTTAGAAATGCAAACTTTAAGAGCATACATAAATCATTCAGCATGTAAATTTTTAATATGGAATTTTGAAACTGCTGAAAATTTTCATTCGGTTCATGCTCTTACCTTCAAGGCAAACAATCTCCCCACCCATTTATGGCGAACAAGCTGTACAACACCACCACTCCCCTTGCCAATGACTTTGATCGTCTCTAGATCCTCAAGTGAAAATTCAAAGTCAAGCTCCTTTCCATCCGAAGGCTGCACAGAGTAACAGTGAAGCTGGATCACATTTCTGTCATACATGAATTCTAGTAGCCCAAAATAACTGAAAACGCAGATGACAAACCAATGGAACATTAGGAAAATATGAAGCGAGGACAGCGCATGCTGAGGTACAAGGCTGCATATATTGTGATTGCATAAAATAAAACCACTCTAAAGGAAATAGCAAAAACCTCTTTTCTCCATGATCTCCAGATACCACACTTTGCCACTACTACAAGTTAGCAGAAAATAGTTCCAAATTCCAGATGCTCTCATCCCCTTAAGAGAGGCGTCCCAATAGGTGAGAAGCAACAAAACGACCAGATATAGAAAAAGGTGCAGCTAAGTGATAACAAAATTTTCCAAGGTTCGAGAACTTTATCAGTTACTTAAGATCAGAACCAATTAGTTATCCAATCAAAAACTCAGCTACGTGCTTTGAAGAATTCAGACTAACCCGGCCTTCCTTCTCTTCAGAAATGAGTCGGAGGCCTTTCTGATTTAAAAGCAGATCCCCGTCGTGAAATGTTCCACTCGCAGTCCTGGTGAAAGCAAGAAGAAATCGTGACCTTCAACTACCGCTAGCCAATCCAATCAAGCGAACATCGAAATGGCGATCCGATTCCTGGAATCTAAGCAGAAACAAACAGTGGAAACAGCGATTAACTTACAGGAATGAATTAATTGCTGCTTCTTGAGCTGGAACGGCGAGCTTGAGCTGCTTCAATGGCTTCTTCGTCTTCATCGCTCTCTGTGTCGGAGAAGATTGCAGTAGCTCTCTCTCTCTCTCTCTCTCTCTCTCTCTCTCTCTCTCTCTCTCTAGGGTTTTACTTCCGGAAGGACTAGAGATAGAAATTTGGGTTCGTTTTTCGTTGTGGAGAGAAGTATCAATTCAAATAATCGAGACCGCGCAAAATGAAGTTGAAATGCTGAAAAGCAATCTCCAGGTGGATGGAATATTACAAAGGCAAAAAAGAAAGGGAAAAGGACATTTTTGGTCCTCTAACTTTTTCATATTTTCTAAATCAGTCCTAGAATTCGTTGAGTTGCCAAATAAGTCCTCTAATGTTAAAATTGTTATCTCTATTAGTCCTACAACTTGTTTGGCTGACGCAAGTGCTGACATGACACTTAACGCCATTTATTTTAGTGACTAGATTGACACTTTTCAAACCTCAATTACTTACTTGAAATTTTTTAAAAAATTTGAGCTTCTTTTTCGTTCTTCTTTCATCCATCCTCCTTGTCTCCTATCTATGCAGCTTCATCCCTCTCCCAACCTTTTGCCTGCCACCACCGACAACAGAATCATCCTTCCCTGTATCATCTTTAACGCCTCCTCCTTTTATTTCTCTTGATTTTTCACATTTTCTTTCACTGATTCATACGACTTCGCTACAATTCTCAAATCTGACCCAATTTCGATAATCCTAATTGAGAATCTCTCCCTACCTCGCTCCCGCCACATTTTCCACCACCATTGAACGTGCCAAGGCTCACCATGATTGGGGACAAAATATCTACCACCATTGACCATGCCAAGGCTTGCCATAGTTGGACCTAGAATTTTCCGTCACCGCTGAATGTTATAACCAGCGTATCGGATGTACCATTGTGTAACTTTGTACCTATCCACCATTGTAAAAAAAGTGACAATTCGGTAAATTTGACAGCCACTCCAACGATTTGAGTACAATTCTGTGTTTCTCCATGAAAAAAAAAATGTCAATTTAGAGATCCAAAGAAATGAAAAAATGAGCATCAACCGTACTTGCTCCCATCTCGAGCAAGAAAGAAGATAAATGTGCATAGTAACTTGTGAATAATGTAAAATGTAGGGTGATGTTACATTTGGACTAGGTCAAACAATAAGAGAAAAAAGCTCTCAAATGAGTGTGAAAGATGAACAGGTATAGCGGAAGTCTCTTCAATAGTCATTGTTTTTTTTTTATTTCTGTAAGTTCCACGACAATTGCTTTGACTCTCTCTCTAATGTTTAATTTTTTATTTCCATAAGTTCCAAGGCAATGACAAAAATAAAAGGAATAATAATTAATTAGTAGGTAGGTATGTGATATTCATATATATTTAAAATTTATTATAAACTGCTACATCCAAGGCATACCATCGATATGATACCGATACCTGAGATAATATCATACCGTTAAAATAATGGTACAACATCCAGCACAAAATTTAAAACATTGGTTGTTGTTATTTTAAATTTATTTTCAATTTTTTTATTTTTAGTCCTATATTCTTTTTCAAATTTTTTAAGCGAATCTTAAAATTACTAGAGTTACCAAAATGAGCCCTAAAATTAGTTGAATTTCCAAATGAATCCTAAAATTATGATTCGAGTGATTAAGAGATTATGACCATCAAATTTAAGAAAAAAAATTCAAGTAAGCAACTAAGGTTTGAAAAGTATCAGTTTAGTCACTGAAATAAACGGCGTTAAGTGCCATGTCAGCACTTCTGTCAACCAAACAAGTTGTAGGACTAACAGAGCAAACAATTTTAACATTAAAGGACTAGTTTGGAAACTCAATGAATTATAGGACTAATATGGCAAGTTTGAAAAAGTTAGAGGACCAAAAATGCCTTTTCCCCAAAAAGAAATGGTAATACGTGTATGTGGAGGCTTTCGATAGGTAGAAGAGACCGGCATCTTGAACGGCAAACTTTGGGTCGAGTCAAGTTGGACAGTTAACACTCATTTACTCGAGTGCCTTGGGCTCTTAGCTAACAATTAGTGTAGGGCATTTTTGTCATTTTGTGTCTAAAATTGTTCTTTCAAAGTTCTTACATGTTTCTTAGAAATTATTTTAGGTTTTATTTTTTCATTTTACTTATCAATGTCAAATTTGAGCCTCTTTGTAATTTGGGTAAAAATTGTGCTTAATTTTGAAGTTTGAGACTTTATTGATCAATTTGTGAAGGTTTGGTCTTTAATTGAAAGTCTTGTAAAATTTTGGGCTTAATTGACTAATGTAAATTTTTTTCGGGGGTTTTGTTGAAAATATATTAGAGTTCTAGCCGTGGTTGAAAACTCTGGGTTAGTTTTGGGCTCGACAGAAAGTTAGAAGTAAGTTGACGACTAAATGTGTATATATAAAAGATTTTCTAAAATCCTAACCTAATTGCTGGTATTCATTTTTAAAACTAAGTTATTAGCGATTAGTTTCACATATAATGGTTATTTGTTCAACTTGTATACTACTTAAAATTTTATGCTTAAAATTTTCCAAAAAATATATATATAAATAAATAAAAAGAATTTTTAAAATTTTTTTTAAAAAAAGTTAAGTATTTCAGGTTGATTTTTCTTATCTTACGTTGGATAAGGAAAAACTATAAAAAATTAACTAGTTTCTAAAATTAGTGTATCCAAGTGATAATTAACTAGATAGAATAATAACTTTTAAATGACATTGGTTCTAGATAAAAAAAATTAACAATAATGAAAATAATGTATCATTTTTAATAAAATAACTGCAAAGTATGAAAAATATAAATTTGTGAATTAAATATTTTTTTGAGAGGTAAGGATATACTAACATTTATAGCTGAAAAATGGATGAATTCCTAAGCCTTAGCTCTTTTAAGCAAAATCGCAAACCATTAGCCTAAGCTCCTGAAATTTTTGGTACCGTGCTCCTTAGAACTCTAAGTTTTCCCCACTATTGCCACGACCCTCCAGACACTACCACACCCTCCAATTGTGAGTCCCCACTTTACCTCCGACCATGATCTAGAGTCGTTCTTGAGCATCGTCAAAACATCGAGGATGCTTAATTGAGAAGAGGGGAGAGCGCAATACAGACCAACCCTATTTCAAATTTGATCCGCTGCCATTGGTCGTTTCCATAGGTTGCTCGTTCATCTGGTGGTTGCCCTAGCCGTCGCCAGTGAGGCATAGCCCTCTGATCGCCCTAAGACCACTGCCATGAAAGAATGGAAGACCGGTTTGATCCCCTGGACCCATCCAAAACCTAACCTAGATGCTTTTTCTTTGACTTAATCCTGTTATTTTCTATTTCCCTTGTTTGAGCCACTAACTTCTATTTGCTGCCTGAAGTTTATGGCTTTATTTTCTTGTAATTTAGTCACAATTAGAACCATTTTTCATATTTATTGATGTTATTGACTTGATTTAACTAACAATTTTTGTGTTTTCTCAATTGATTCTAGTTTAAATTTGGGTCCTGTAGTTTTTATTTTATTTTATTTTTTCTTATTCTTCAAAGTAATTCAAATTTATTTTCTTTTTGTGTAAGAGTCTTTGTTCGCTTTTTGACAATGCGAAAAACACCACATTAAGGACTCTTCACCCAAAGGCAACCCTGATGGTCCTTAATGCCAAGTTTTGCACCATAAGGTGATCATATCACTCTTGTCACAACCATTTAACTGACCATCTAAGTATGCACCCAATTGGTCACCTAAGCCTCTCATTTACAAGGGAGCAAACTATTAGGCTTGGATCCCAACTCAAACCAAGGTATATATAAAGTTTAGGGGTTTAACCCAAGTCCAAGTCTAATAATTGACATTAACCATTTTTGTGTGCAGACATGCATACATCACATTTTTTTTATTATAAAATATTGCTTTTCACTTGTTTTAAATTTTGTTTTTAAACTAATTGGGTATTTAGCACCATCCCAATTCATACCTTATCTCTGAGTCCAAAATCTCTATTTTTTTTTTTTTTTGGTAAAATTCACTTTTTAATTGATTTAGAGTCAAATGAGTGTTTTTCTTTGGTTTTTACTCTCTTTTTTTTCAGATTAATATGGCAGTTATATTTTTTCCTACACCCTAGTATGAGGATCTACGGGAGGCCTTGCTAATAATTCTACCCATGCTCAATGGGCCATCGAAGTTGAGGCAGCTTGTAAACTATATCCATTGTTTGGACAAAAGCAGATTAGGTTGGGGCCAAATCAATAAAGGTCGTAACTCATCAATCTGTTATAATAAATGGATTAAACTTGTTACACTTATCTCTTCTATTTCTTCTATTTTTGTTCTTTATGAGAAATAGAATAGGTGCAGATTAGGGATGTCAATGGACTTTCACACAAATAGGGATCCAGCTACATCTGACCTAACAAGGTGGTTTTTTAAATTAAACATATTTAGGTGAAATATGGGTTTTTATTTTCTTCCCATCTTTCAAGTTTGAGTATGATGAATGTTAAGGCTTTATCTGCCCCACATCTACCCCGTATATATGTGTGTTATTACATATATACGTAGGAAATTTTCAAGGCATTTGAGAGGTTGAAAATACTGGGATTTGTTAAAGTTGATAATTTTTTTTTGTCTAAGTAGTTATTTTTGTGCTTTGTTCAAAATGAGTTTATTAATTAATAAAGAATAAGTTTTAACGATTGTGTATATTAAAACAATTGAACTTATGTTAAGTTTGTAATAGTACTGTACTTAGCAGCATGCATAAAATGAGGTGGAGGAAATAGAACAGGTGAAGATTAGGGGTGTCAATGGACTTACATCTTGACAAGATTTGGCTACATATGACTCAATAGGGTGGTTTTTTTAGATTGAATGGATGTGGGCTAGATGTGGGTTTTGCTTTCTTCTCACTCACCAGGTTTGGGTATGATAAGGGTTTAGGCTTCACCATTTAGTAGCTGATTATATATATGTGCCATTGCATTTATGTGCAAGAAAGTTCCAAGGCATTGAAGAGGTTAAAGATAGTGGATTTGTTTAAGTTGATGTATTCTTTGTCTATATGGTTGTTTTTGTGCTCTATTCAAAATGAATCGATTAATTCATAAAAAATAATTTTAAAGATACATGAGTTCCATTTGCTAGCGATAACATTTATTCTAAAAATTGCATCTGTCAAAAGTTTTAAACTTATGCTGAGTTCATAATAATATTGTACTTAGCAACAAGCATGACATGAAATGGAGTAGTAATATATGCCTCCTTGTGTATGATGTATCTTTCTAACAATTTTATTTTCAACTGATCAAGAAAGGAAAAACCCTTAACACATTTCTCTATTATTTTCCTACATTTGTGTTAATTGAAGTAGAAATCTTTGTTTGTTTAAAGCTGTGTTGTATGGTACTTATATGTTATATGCTACTTAAATTTGTGTTTGCTTGATCCACTAAAAAATGGTGACATGGAAAGCATAGGAACACTTGTGTAGCTTGGTTATAGAAGTATGGCAGGTGAATAAGTTTTATCCGACTTAACTTGTCTAAAAGATAGCGTGATGATAAATGTCAATTTATATAGTCAAATTTGTTGAGTTTTCTTAATCATTTTTTAGCTTCTTTTTCTACGCCACCACACCATATTTTTCTGTCATTTCTTATTTTAGACTTTCATTTTGTAGGGTGGAAAAGGGAACCGAAGCATCAAATCTGATTGGAAGCGAGCGAAGTGAAAAAAAAAAGTGTGAACAAGTCCATAAAATTGTGGTAGTAGAGAGCTCAGGCTTGTAGTACAATGCTGACCCTATCACATATAAGTAGAAAGCTCAGGGTCGTAGTACAATGCTGAACTTATCTCACCCTGATATTAGTAGCTAACCCCTATTCTAGGAAAGTGCAAACCCTATCACATATTTTGGGAAATTGTGAACAATCCCCTCCTGAAATAAAAAAAAATCCTAATTCCGCCACTGTGCAGAGGTAGTGAAAATTAACATCAAGTTTATGAGTTTGGGGGCAAAGCAACATTTAAATTTAGTGAAAAGATTGAGGACCGACGGCATAATTTGCCGGCTGCCGTTACGACAAAGATTCTGAAGGGAAAAAAAAATTCTCGTCGAGGACCGGGAAACGAGAAACAAACGGGACGAGCGGAAATCGGAATCAAGAGCGTTCTCTTAACCCGAACTCAGGAAAAACAAATTAGACCCGACCACACCAGTGTCACATACTGGCCCGCGCAGAAACATCTGAGCAAGCCAGCCAGTCACTGACGCAGCGAGAGAGATCTTTCACTTCACTCTCTCTAATTGTGATCTTCTGAGGAAGCTCTTCCATATCAAAGTCCATAATTGATTCCATCCTTCCCAGAGAAAGAAGGTTCACTTCAGCCAAAACCCAGTAGAAGAAAGTGGGGGAGGAGCAGATTCTCTGGATTCTTTACAGCAATGGCCACGAGATTCAGCTTCTTCTTCTCTAGTATCCTCTTCTTCATGCTTCTAGGTGCTCATTTTATTTTTTCCTTTTAACATTTTCCTCCTTTTGTTTGCTTGCTATAGTTTTAGTTCGGCAATCACTCTACAGGTTAGGTCAGTTCTTGGCCTTGTATCTATGATTTTGCTACTTAGGATCTCTGCGCTTTTGATTTTGCTCATTCATTTGATGATATGCTTCGACCATAAGTTCGCAACTTGGCTGAAAATTTTGTTTGTTTCTTGGAAATAATTGTGTGCGTCATTAATTGGGAGTTGCCCATTTTGTTCATGATTTGGTAAATGTTTGTGGGGTACAGTGTGTTGGAGTACAGGTTGGGTAGGAACATTAAAAGCGGTTACTAGCACTCTTGCTGACAAATTTTCACGTTCTTTTTGTTCATATTTAACTTTTCCTTCTGTTTTCTTTTGGTTATTTTCAATATTTATATGCAACTCATTCCAGCTGAGGAAGAGCTGTCTTGCGCTCTGCAAGTGTCGAAGAGTCAAAATACATAATTTTCTCTTAACGATTACATGAAAACTTGCAAATTTATGTTCTGAACTGAGGCAAAGGATAAAAATGCATGAAAAAGTTTTATAGTCTGTGTTTTTCATGATTGAGGCAATACCTAGGTGTATAGAATAGATTTTTTCCCCTCTCAAGCTGCATTGGCTGACTGGTATGAAAATAAAACGAGGCCTAGTTAAATGGGAACATGGTGATTCATTGTTTTCAAAACTTTAAAATTTTTTAAACCATTGAGAACTTGCTGGTAGCTGCAGCCGTCGGTCATGTTCAACATAAGAGCATGATTTTCAAGAGGAAAAAGATGAACCTAAAAAAATAATGTGATGTAAGAATGAAATATGATTCTTGTTCTTCACTGGAGATTCACTTTAACATGTATTTGTGTATCACCGATATGCAATTCCTCAGAAGGAAAAAGCAAAATATGGCAATGCAGTTTAAGTAAGCAACTTCCTGCATTGTGTAGCCTTAGAAGATTGTCTCTTACCAATAGAGACGATCTCCAGGCTATTCTTGTATCCTGTCAGAGTAGGAAAACATTCTGAGTGTGGGTAATAATTGTTACCGTACTATAGAATGCCTGGTTGATCTGCTCTGACTTGGGAGATTATTTTTGCATTATATTCATATTTTGGTTCAAGTGAAGCCACAACTAGTTAAACAATATCACTTGCTTAGGTGCGAGGACTAAAAAAGTTATTCTGGTGGCAGATTTCAGCAAAGGAAGCAAAATTGGAGTTTGCTATGGAAGAAATGCTGATGATCTCCCCACCCCTGACAAAGTAGCAGAATTGGTTAAACTTCACAACATTAAGTCTGTGAGGATCTACGATTCAAATATCCAGGTCCTGAAGGCATTTGCAAATAGCAGCGTAGAACTGATGGTTGGTATTCCAAATTCAGACTTGCTACCGTTCTCCCAGTTCCAATCAAATGTAGATTCATGGCTGAAGAACAGCATACTTCCTTACTATCCAGCTACAAAGATCACTCACATTACCGTTGGTGCTGAACTGACAGAGGCTCCCAACAGTACAGCTATGCTAGCTGTTTCTGCCATGCAGAATGTTCTGACAGCATTGAAAAAGGTTGGTCTTCAAAAGAGGATCATAGTTTCAAGCACCCATTCTCTCGGGGTTCTGTTTCGATCATTTCCCCCGTCTGCAGGTGCCTTTAACAGTAGCCATGCATTCTTTCTGAAACCCATGTTGGAATTCCTAGCTGAGAACCGGGCACCTTTCATGATAGATTTATATCCTTATTATGCTTATAGGGATTCTCCAAACAATGTCTCTCTGGACTATGCATTGTTTCAGTCATCCTCAGAGGTCATAGATCCAAACACTGGCCTACTATATGGAAACATGTTTGATGCGCAGATTGATGCCATTTATTTTGCACTGATGGCTCTGAATTTCAGAACAATTAAGATTATGGTCACTGAAACTGGCTGGCCCTCAAAAGGATCTCCAAAAGAGAAGGCTGCAACTCCTGACAATGCACAGATTTACAACACAAATCTTATTCGGCATGTTATAAACAACTCCGGTACTCCTGCAAAGCCAGGTGAAGCGCTGGATGTTTATATCTTCTCATTGTTTAATGAGAATAGGAAGCCTGGATTGGACTCTGAAAGAAATTGGGGCTTGTTTTATCCAGACCAGACAAGTGTCTATAACCTGGACTTCACTGGAAAAGGTGTCGTTGTGTCAGGGAATTCAAGTGCTACCAATGCGACTGGAACTACATGGTGTATTGCTTCTAGCAAGGCTTCAGAATCAGATTTGAAAAATGCACTTGATTGGGCCTGTGGTTCAGGAAACGTCGACTGCTCACCCATTCAACCCAGCCAGCCTTGTTTTGAACCTGATAGTCTGGTGTCTCATGCATCCTATGCATTCAACAGTTACTACCAGCAAAATGGGGCTACTGATGTTGCATGCAGCTTTGGTGGCGCAGGTGTCAAAGTCAACAAAAATCCTAGTAAGTTACTGAGCTCCAATCTTTTAGCTTCAGAGCTTTCAGTCACATTAATATTTCAGGTTGGCGGTTCGACTTCCCCTGCAAACACATGCTTTCTTTTATCACTGTCACCAAGCTGCTCAAACCAGTAGCTCAATCTGTTGGAACTTGGAAATCAAATCTTAGATAAGTCCAACTTTTGGTGGAGACCTATATTGTTGGGCTTCCTGTGTCACCTGATCTCCCCATAAAAGCACTGGAAAAGTCCTTGCCAAACACTAAGCATTCAACTACTCCATTTACCTTTATGCTGCAGTAGTTCACACCAGCCTTGCATCTTAAGTTTGTGTCAGCAATATACGTTTTGGTTCTGCTATAATTGACAATAAAAGCCTCTGGTCCTCAAAAGTCGAACAATAGCTGTTTGAATTTGATTGTGATACATGTTTGTTCATGTACGTTTGTAAGGATTTATAATTTCTCTTTCTCACGTCTCACAATCTAACACATCATTGGTGTGTGGTTTTTCAGGCTATGAGAATTGCATATACATGACTGCTGGGGGGTAAGTGGAAATGATGGACATTTTGAAGTCTTAGTACTGCATCTCTTGTTTCCTATTGATGTTTTCTATCAGTTGATGACATGCTAAAATGGTTGTTTCCAGGAACAACAAAACTGCAGCCAGTAATACAACAGCAATTGCTTCGACTTCTTCCTCCGCTTGTAGCCGAGGACATGGATGGACATGTGCTCTTTTGCTAATTTACTTCCTCTCTTTTCTTTTGAACATCCATGAAACCAAAGAAGCTCTGTAGTATTAAAAATGGCTGGTTTGAAGGATGTGTCGTCTCATGAAACGGGGGAAGAGATTTTGTTGCATACTATAGTAGTGTGAGTAAGATGCTTAGATGACATAAATCATATGCATTGTTCCATAGCCAGGTCAAAATTGTTACAGAAATGTGCATTAAGGACGTGCCAGATTGTAATCGATTCATGCAGATCTTGGTAATTGTTAAGACAGGTCAAGTAGTTTCAGTAATTTCAAAAGGCTGTCGCTTTTTTTTTTTTTTCCTTTTGTGGACTTGTATTTGTCAAGAATTTCTCAAAAAAAATTTCGGTCGTGAGATATACGGTAATGTTTTCGCATATTAATGTTTGTTTAAGAAATTACAATATATAAAAACACTATAAATTTTTTTTTATAAAATCATTTGGTTGGTTGATCAGATCAATTCGCGTTGATGGTCTCCATAGGCTCATGGACGTAGAACATCAAGAGGAATTAATCATGTTCAAGCAGGTTAACGAAGGATGTCTGAATACTATTCCTTCTAGTATGAAATGAGTAAATAATCGACTTCTTTTTTGCTTTCCATGACATCCCTTTAATCGGAAATCCGAATTAATTGGACTAGGAATAATCCAAATTTAATCAAGTTAATCTACCCTCGGCCCACCCTCATTTTTATAGCGAATTTTCTTAAATTTTTAGAGTGACACTTCCCGGCTCTCTCCAATTTTATGTAACTTAGCTCCCAAGGCACTTGGGCCATCGTAGAACCACCAGGCGTTGGTAAAGTAATCCACTTTTATACTTCATTCAGTTACGAATTAACTCAACCAAAAGCCCACATAGCCTTGACAGGATCATCCGAAGTAACAAGTAACCAATTTTTATTTTTTTTTGCACCACTCTTATGTTGTTCCGCTCGCCCTCAAACAAGGCCAAAAGAACAAGCTCAACAGCTCTGCTAAAACTGATTGTAGAACAACAACACTTCATTCAACAAACCTTGAAAGACCAATCCATCAAACAAAGTTCAAAACATAAAAGAACAGACATCATAACCATGCACCAAAGCTCCCCCTGCCCCCCCGCGGATGATACTTAGGACAACTGTAGTATTATCCAGCCACGTCTAACCAAACAGCAGATGGCTGATGTAGTTCTGTACGGAGGCCAGGAATTACAAGCAAGAGCATAGAAAAAAGATCAAAGACCCTGCTCGATGAGATAATCACCGAGCCTCTCAACAATCATGTTGCACTGCCCAGGAGCCATTGGCTCGTCATAGATACCGATGATTAACGCCATGTTCGTCTTTTTAACTGTAACACCTCCGGGTCCCTGAAGTTCAAGTCGTGAGTAGAAGGAATTGCATTTCAACATTTGCAGCAGTATCTACTGATTCTGAATGTGATTTTTATTTATGAAGAGAAAAAACAAAAACCTACTGAGTTTCCTAATGGATTCTTAGCATGTATTTCTGCCGGCTAATTTATGTCGACAATATCAATGCATGGAGTCATTAAGTGAATGCTGATAGCCAAAAGGAAACGGCCATAGGCAACACGAGAAGGTAAATGATGATTGAGTGGCACACAAGTTTTACAACTCGATTGCATTATAAGAAACGTCCATAGATGGTAAAATCCTCACATGGCAGGGATATGAGCAAGTATTTACAACACAGATTTTACAACTTGGCTGCCTTATAAAAACGTCCTTAGAAGGTAAGATCTAGGATTTTCACCAATTACTAAATAGCATAAAAATGGCAGGTGAAGTTCAAGCCGATCCCTCCCACTAACCCATCAAACCCTTAAAAGGGGGAAAAACAGCTCATGACACAAAAACTTGTCAACTTACTTATTCAGAGCATGCATATATGTGCCGTACACCAGAGAGATGTTAGAATGCGTTACCTTTTTTCCTCTAATGACAGCTCCTGGTTCTCCCTGGATTACCATATATTTCGTGCCGCCAAGATACAGACCGGTCGGAGCAAGGGAACCAGGCTCATTAAAGTCATTCATGATACCAGTGATTTCCTCTGGCCTTAACTGCATATGACATAAATTGAAACCATGACGTCTAAAACCAACCAAATGGAGGAACAGGGGAAAAAGGATAATGCTTTCGTGCCAAGCACAGGCTTTACAAGCAGTTTGAAATTATTACCCCACCCATACGCATCAAAGAACTCTTAAGTAACCAACTCATGATCACGATCTAGATGATAAATGTCATCTTTAATACCGATTTCCATAAAACAAAATCATGCCCACACTTCAACAGCCAGTTCAGTGAAAACACAAGGAAGAATTTAAAATCTTATACTGGCGAAACATTTTGCTCAGATCACAGCAAGTACCTTATTCAACAAACCAAAAAGCTGCAAAAATCAAATAAATTGAATTTCATCCTCAACTCAAGCAAGCACTTGGACTTTTTCTTATTTTAAAAGAACTCACCGAAATCTGCAAATGTAATATCAACACCAATATCCAGACCAGATTGGCTTGTCTGTAGAAACACCAACCTAATGCACGCTACTAAAGCTAAGAAACCAATTTAACCTTTCAAGAACAATATTCAAGATCATGAACAAAAAGGATCTGGGTCTCGATGAACAGTGATCAACATAGATCCAATCAGCTAATAGATCATGCAGAAAGAAAACAAATCAACAAGAGAAGTCAGCACGAATTCAATCAAACAAACACAATTAACAGACATATCAAGCACTCGAGATCCAGTATCAAGTACGCAGGACTGAACCTTGGACATTCAAAGGAAAAAGTAAGCAACAAGAGAAGTGAAAGAAAACGGGAAATCTCAAGAGCAGGACCTGAGGGAAGGTGGAGCTCTGGGCCCAGACGCTGCCGTCTTGGCCGATGATGGCAGCGGCGGAGAGGTGGTTCCCCTCGATTTCGCACATCAAGTGGTCGTCGACGTACGCCTGCCACGACATCTTGCTCCTCCGCTTCTAGGTTTTGCTAAAGTTGAGAGCTTTGTCGGAGAGAATTTCGCTTTCTCTCTGTCTCGGGGACACTATACCGAGAGATAATGCGTTGAAATGACGAGATCCCCTGCCTTTTATTCTTTTTCTTTTTTCTTTTTTCTCTGGTTTATTTTTTTCTTTTATCATTTTCTTCCATTTTCGGTTATGGGATAGGTTCCTATTATATGATGTCATAATTTTGACGAGTAAGATAATATTTCATAAAGTTAGGTTTTTAAACTTTCGCATTTTTGTTATGTTTGCCTAAAAATGTACTTACGTCAGAAGCTTCCAGATGTAATATTTATTCCTGCAAATAGAACTGATTCATAAGTATTCTAGATTAATCTCTAAAAGCCTACATTTTCATTATGGTCGGCCGATCAATAATATTAAAAAATACAGTTGATGAATAACAAGATTGTCTGATGATTAGGGTTGTAAACGAACCAAACGAACACGAACAACCCATGTTCGTGTTCGTTAAACGCTAAATGAACGAACACGAATACGAACAATAAACGAACACATTTTCTTTGTTTGTGTTCGTTCGTTTAGTTTTAGTATGTGTACGTGTTCGTTCGTTTATACGAGCTTAAACGAACACAAACAAACACAAACGAACGAACACGTTCGTGAACATAAACGGACCATAAACGAACGAACATGTTCGTGAACATGAATGAAACTGTTTGCGAACAACATAAACGAATACAAATAAAAACAATCAATCTAAAGCATACATGAACTACTTAAAGGAAGGTAAATTATCACAGTCACTAATTTGGGTGCTAATCTGGTGTGTGGGGTGTACGTAGTGTAGGTAATAATAAATATATATAATAATAGGTTATAATAAATATATAATATATGATATATAAAATATATATAACAATAAATGTATAACTAGTACATAGATAAACAAATAAACGAACATAAACGAACACTAACCGAACAGTTCACGAACCTAAATGAACGAACAAGACTTTGTTCGTGTTCGTTCATTTAACTAAACGAACATGAAAATCTGTTCGTGTTCGTTCGTTTAACTAAATAAACGAACATAAACGAACTCCCGCCGAACCGTTCACGAACAGTTCATCGAACGTTCTGTTCATTTACAACCCTACTGATGATCGTGGAATGCATATAAACACAGCCGAACGTGTGCCAACAAAATAGAATTTCAATTTTCAACTTCGACCATACCTTAAATTAAACAAAAGAAGTTGTACACTATAGTTTACTCATATAGACTAAACTTGGCAAATATAGAGGATAGCATTGAAATTGATGCCGTTATATCAAATCTCGGCTTTCATTTAAGATGTGAGTGTTATATACTTAATTAAATCCATTAAACCATTTCACGTTCAACTTTTCATATTAAAATTAACGGCTTCAGACTTCGACATTCCATTTATGAGAATCCTAGATATAAAGCCAAAAATGTATCTTTAAATCTTATATAGTAGTATTTCATTACTGAATTCAGCTTACAATAAAAGTTAAAAGCCAGACATTTTATACCATTATGTAACCATCATATGGTGCTCGGTCATATAACATCAATCAAACAGACTCAATTAAACCAAAAAGAATGGATCATTGGGATGATTGTGGAAACAGAGTAATAGATTACATGGTATTAAGAAAATGACATCAAGAAACTGCAGGAATTGAATACGCTCGAAGAAAAGCATAGACTAAAAGGTAAGGCTAGTAACATGTAACCATAACCAAGCAAACAAATTCAGTTCTCACATTGTTATTGCCCGCATCTTCATTACTCTCTAAGGAGGCATTAGAGATACAACCAGATACGGATCATGAATCCTAACACTAAAATTGAATAAGAGTGGCCATATTTATGCACCAGATAGAGAAAACCAGAGTTTGTGAAGGACCTGTTGCCTGCAGCTACAGGCCTTGGTCAACCAGGTAGTCTCCCAACCTCTCTACAACCATGTTGCACTGCCCAGGAGTCACTGGTTCTTCGTACACGCCAAACACAAGAGCCTGACTGGTCTTCTTGATGGTGATGCCTCCTGATCCCTGCCAAGCGGAAGTCGCTGCTAATCAGGTAAAGCAAGACAAGTGATTGCTGATGATCCAACGCTGGAATTACAGGCTCATATAGGCATATCTCAGGTTAAAGCAATTAACTTCCAATATGAGGAACAAAACTGAAACGTGTGTCATGTATGCATATCTATCTCAGACATCCATGAAACTAAAGTTGGAGAAAGATTACAAATTAAGGATGGTGATATAGTTGTGCATAACCTTTTTGCCGCGAATAACAGCCCCAGGTTCTCCCTGGATGACCATGTACTTAGTGCCAGCAAGGTGTAGTCCCAGTGGTGCAAGGTGTCCCGGTTCGTCAAAATCCTTCATGATATCAGTGATCTCCTGAGGCTTGAACTACAAATGGATATTTAAGACATGGTATTGAAACCAATTTAGGATTAGATATGCCAGATTTACAAGCACCGAAATAAAAAGGTGATATATATTGCAGGCATATATTACAGTTCTCGCATAAAAAACTATCACCAAACAGACGATGAACCCCGAAGACACAAGATGCATTTCAAGTTTCAAGTTGACCATTGGTTTGAGATCCAATGTTTCAGTTTTAAGTTCTTACATTTCAATTCCCTTTCACAAATGGTCTCTTATTGATGGACAAAGCATCCAAATTGCTTAACTTCAGAATAAAGTATCGTCAAACATACATTTATGAAACCCATTAAACCAACCAATATCATTTGCTTCTTTCCAATTGTTCCGATGAGGAAACCAGCATTTCAAACCATTTTGTGCAAGAACCATCCGGCTTAAATTAATTACTTAACCCTCAAACTATTCGAAACAACCAATTTTTTGGAACCTTGAAATTAGACATGATCAAACGCTGTTGGAAACCAAACCGAGATAAAATCAAACAAGTATAGTGGCAGGTTAAAGAAGGGAAAGGAGAAGGGATAATGGAGATAGACCTGAGGGAAAGAGGCACTCTGAGCCCAGACGCTGCCGTCATGGCCAACGATGGCGGCGGAGGCGAGGTGGTGCTGGCCCTGGCCATCTATTTCACACATCAAGTGCTCGTCCACATAAGTTTGCCAAGACATTTTCTGCAATCGGTTGGGTTGGAGCTTCTAATTTTCTTCGCAGATAGTGATTAGATTAGATTAAAATGGTAATGGGTTGTTACTAAGTACCGAACAAATGACACTAATTAAGGGAATTAGGAAGGTAAATGGGGAGCGAGGAGCGTGGAAATTAAAGGAAGAAGATGTTTTTGGTTAGAATGCGATGCTTCTTATCGGCCGTCCGTTGTAATCGCATCCAGTTAGTTTTCTTTTCCTCACGTGGCCCTTTCTCCTCCATTTTCCTCTCTGTTTTCCCGTCATTTCTTTCTCTCGTTTCATTTGTATCCCATTTGAATCAGACACTAGCAAGTAGGTCCATATTTATGGGGTATTACTATGTTACAACAAAATCCCTCCTTTTCGCTCGTGGGCAGTGAGGTTAGGTTACTTGCATCGCACTCCATCGACCCTAAGCTGTATTGGTAGATACTGATCCATTTAACCAAGGTGGTCTTGCTATTGTTTAAACCGATAATATTTTCCTCCACACCAATAGAAAGAAACTCCAATAACTTGCATACATAAGATACGTTCATATTGGTATAGCTCAAGTTCGACGCTCGACTGAATAGGCTCGACAAACTCAAGGGCTAACGATAACTTTTAAAACTGACTCAGAGATATTAATGTAATTAGCTCTATCAAAATGGATAAATACTCGACAAGGCTCCACCTCGAACATTCTTTATTTGAAACTCAACTCGACAAGGAATTTTTTTTATTTATAAATTGCACATGCCTTAAGTTATATGTCCAAAAAAGCGTATTGCCAAAATGGAACAGAGGGAGTTTCAACTTGTATCTCCATCTAGGGGTTAAGGTTCAAGCTCAAGCTACCTGCTGAGTGGTCGGCCCATTTACACCGGTGTCATTCAGCTAAAAAGCACAAAGAGTCAAAAATGTCAATTCTTCTAAGGAGAAGAAAACTTGGCCGGGTGGATTCTAGCTGGGCTTGGCCTGGACTTGTGTGGTTGGACTACATGTGATCTCCAAGTGACAAGCATCAAGTGCACTTCTTTTCACCATACATTTATAAGTAATTCTTCAAATATACTTGAGCATGCTAGTAGTAATTATTATCATACATTAATATCATATATATTACATTACACGTCTTATTATGATTTTTTTTTCATTTCCTTGGTCGATTTCAAAGGCAAAACCATCTCACTCTTGCCCAGTCTGAACTCATAAAATTTTGTGTGTGTGTGAGTACTGAACCCAGGAAAGACATAAACCAGGAACATCTACTCATTATAATTGCTGCCATTTACTGAAGACAACCAATCTGTTCTCATACGGAAACCACCATTAAATTTCCCTATAACTCAAACCCTGCTATTTTCTTCTTTTTTTCCAATTTTCCTTTTTCATGGGGAAGAAGAAGATGGAGTTAGATTCACATTCAAATTCCCAAGAATTGCTCCACAGACAAGGGGCTGAAGAGAAGGAACTCTAAAGCAACTAAGCCCACCTCCAGGAACCACAGAGCACTCAGGCTGGGGCCTTTGCATGTCCCTCCCAGGAATACAGTTCAATGAGAAATCAAAACCCATATTCCTAGAGCATTCTTGGCTAAACCCAGAAAAGAAATTGTAAGCAACAGTCAGATTCATCAAGCTTCTGAGAGAGCAAATGAGATCTGGCACCTCCCCTGAGAGCTTGTTATGTGCCAAGTTGAGAACTTCAATATCAGTCAGGCATGAAATTGTGTCTGGCAAGTGACCCATCAGTGAATTGTAGCTCACGTCAAACACCTGCATCTCTGTGAACAGCCCAATCCCCTCGGGAATGCAGCCTGTCAACTGGTTGTTCAGGAACAAAATTTCCTTCAACTTGGAGCTCATCCCGGTACTTGCTGGGATATTGCCACTTAGCTTGTTGTTGGCCAAGTTTATGACAGAAGCTGGAGAGTTTCCCAGATTCTGTGGAACCTGGCCCTCAAATTGGTTGTTGTTGAGAAAGATGGCATCAAGTTTCTTGTTGAAGAGATCATCAGGAATTGGGCCTGAGAACTTGTTGAATCTGAGGTCTAAGTACATGAGATTTGGCACGTACAGAGTAACATCCGGGAAAGGACCTGAAAAGAGATTGTTGCTCAGGTCTAATTCCTGGAGTGACAAGAGGTCCTTGAAAGTGTCTGGAATTGTGCCTGAAAATCTGTTGCTGTTCAAGTGGAGAATGGACATGTCTGTGAGGAGAGAGAGCTGGCTTACCAGACTGCCCTTGAGGTTCCCATGGTTGAGATCTATACCTGCAACAAATTGGCCATCTTCAGGGTCAGAACAAAAGACCCCTTTGTACGAACAAACATCAGAGCCAACCCAAGTGCTCAAAATCCCTAATGGGTCCTCTGTAATGGCAGATTTCCATGCTTGGAGAGCAGTGCAAGCATCCTGGAGCTTGTGCTCGGGGGACCCAGATGGAACAACTGGGCTACCGCCAATTCCTCCACCAACCCAGACTCCGCCGCCACCGCCTCCTCCCCCGCCGAAGCCGGCAGCGCCGCCATTTGAGCCGGTGCCAATATTCACACCAATGCCACCTCCCACACTGAAGGCAGCCTCTGCTGGGACCAAATGCAAGATGGCAAAAGCCAGGAGCCATAGCCTGCCCATAATTTCCATGTTAAGAAACTCTAAGAGCTAGCTCAGCCTGATAAGTGTGGGAAGTTTTTCTAGGGTAGTGGAAATTTGGAAATGGGGTTGAAGCATTGATGACAGCAAATTGTGGGGTTGATTTTGTTCTTCAATGTTTCCTCTCTACATTTTCATTTTATATTTATGGTTATATCTTTTCAGCCTTTATGATTGTTAAAGTCTTAAGTTTCACTGTGCCCTTGTTGACTAACAGTCTCTTGAAGTGCCCACTGTGAAAAAAAAAAATTGTACGTAAGTTTTTAGGCATAGACCGTAGGAGATATGGTCCTAAAATTTTATATTGATTATTATGATTGATATTTGTTATATTATTGATCATAACTTTTGAAAATGGGTCTTGTTTGTCTCCGTATTTTAGCCGAGTTTATAAGGAAGTTGCTCTATTACACTGTCGGCCTGAGTTCAAAACACCATTCATTATTCCCTTAATCCTCAAAACCCTTAACTTTAGGGGTAGAATATCCGGAGTATAAAAAAATGTGTCTTATTTAAAACTATGATTATATGCCCCACATCTTTGGTGCAGTATTTAATTTTGAGTTATCCTTTCCTACCTCCTAGGTACTATTCCCTCCATCCTATAAAAAATGATATATCTTTTTGGACAAGAAAATTATGGTGTGTGCAGTTTATAATATTTTTTTATATTTTTATCCTTAAAACTAAAATTAAAAAAATATATATTTGTTTAGTTATTTGTAATGAGAGTTTAAATGATGATTAAAAAAAATTTGACAAAAGATATTTTATTCTAATTAAAAATAAGTCAAATGACATCATACAAACCAATAACGGCATAATACTTTAATGGACAACAGTAACATAAAACCGATCACTAAAAAGCCATTGGTTCTTACAATATCGAATGAAAAAAAGAAAATCAGATCGAGCCGAATCTTCTATTTAAATCACAATAAATCTGAAATAGAAAACTCATAAATAATTAAAACAAAGCCTAGATAATAACTAGATAGTGTTGTAACTAACTAGGCATCAAAGGACTGAAAAAGAATATCTATAAAAATAAAAGATTACCTATAAAACCTAAAAAAAATAAAAACCAACTTTATTATATAGAATCGTCTTCATATATGTTGTCAAGTATTAGGATACTCCAGTAAGCCCAATATTTCAGTGAACCCAAAAGGAAACTTAAATCTATCACTGTATGCAATCAATTAAAGATTTACCCTATAAGAGTCTCGAATCACTCTTGAGCATCAAGATTTGAATAAGATTGTATCCACCATAAAATTTGATAAATAACAACTAATAAAGTCGATCAAACAACAACAAAAAAATGAAAGATAACCAATTAGATCTGAACCTAAGCCCAAATATGGCTGGAAAATGACAAATGAAAGTGGAAAAACGGTAGATGAGGATGGAGTGGCAGTGAAAATGAGAGAGAGTTATTAGAACATATACAAGAAAAGATTCTTTTTTACATTTATTTAGTAAGAATTTTAATGAAAATTAGAAAAAAAAAATTAAAATTTTATGTTGTAAAAGTTTAAATAATAACAATAAGGTAAATTAGATATTTAAAAAAATTTTAAAATAAAAATACTTCATCTTTTTTGGAACAACCAGTAAAAGAACACATTTCATCTTTTTCGGTACTGGGGAGTACTTTATAATACTTTTAAGTACTAAAAATAATTGTCTGATCTTTTTATTGTCCGAACTTGGGTCACTGTTAGGTAAAAGATGAAATAGTATCAAGGCTTAATTACAATTTTCTCTCCCAAGATTTAGGTAATATTACATTTTATCCATTTTTTTAGAAATATACACTTTACCCCTACCTTACACTTTACCCTTTTAAAAATTATTTTACATTTACAAAAAGAAAAAAAATGATAATTTAAAATATTAATTAACTGTAAAAAAAATAACATATAAAATTATTGAGAGATGACAATCATATAGTTTAAATTAAGATTTTAGAAGTTGTTGCCAAATCGTATAAAAAACTAAAGGCAAGGTGTATGTTTCTGAAATTGTAGAGGCAAATTGTAATATCACTTTAACCTTGTGGGAAAATTCTAATTAACCCATATTATAAAAATATGTATTCGTTGTTCGATCCAAAAGTATTATTGTTAGCTCTTTTATTAGTTTATTTCAACTTTAGATTTTAATATCACTTATAGAAAAGTGAAATATCACTATAAAATGTTTAATTCATAGATATGATTACCCAATCTAGGATTTTATTATCTGATTCAGGTTACTATTGTCTAAACCTATTAATTTTAGTGCATATCCACTGGGCAGACTTTGAAAATCTCCATATGGTTGTTAGAGAGATTAGCTAAAAGATTAGCATTACCTCTACACAAGGATGACATGCATAAGCCAAAAGATTAGGGTTAAGAAATTAGGGTTTGTTAAAATGTAGGTCACTGGTGTTTGCTTTTGGACGTGAACCCTCCTTATTCCTTATGTCATCCCTATAAAATTCATGAATTGATATTTGGGCCTAAATTCTGAAAAATGTGATAATCACGCCGGTGACGAATTTTCGTTACGTACTTCTTGCAAGATTTAAACAAAGTTCTACATTGGATGGAGTGGTTGGGCACTAATACTGGGGAGGGAAGCTAGCTACGTTTGAATATCAGTAACCCCCTCTTATAGTTTTTTTTTTTTAATTCTTCATTTGTTTATACTTTTTTCAGTTTTTTCTTATTTTTTTCATTTCTTTTTTTTTTAATTTTTTTCCTGCTTGCCTCACACCTCTTCATTTTTTTCATTTTTATTATATATTTAATTTTTTTATTTTTATTTTCTCATCTGTTTCCAGTTTTCCTTTTCTTTTTCTTTTTTTTTGTATTATTTCAAATTTTGTTTGGTGTTTCCAGTTTTATTCATTCTTTTTGTTTTCTTAATTTTTCTACCTTTTCTTCTTAGAATATTTTATTTCTTATATTATTCTTATTTTTAAGAATTTATCTATTTTTCTCCATTTTTCTATTTCAAAATTTTTCAACTAATAAAAAAAACAACTGGTTGAACTAAAATAATAAATAATGAAAATGGGGTAAATTTGCTACTAAACTATAGGGGTAGAGTAATTTTGCCACAATTTTTTTTTTTGCAAGCAAATTTATCATTAATATTTTTATTGTCTACAATTTTGCCACCGATCATTAAATAGTAGAAATATTCTGTTTGTTAGATAATCTTTCATGACACAACTCTTAAACTAATTCATAAAAATTTTCTCCTTAACTCCTAGCTACCTAAACCTTTTATAACACTTAAATGAGTTAAAACTCTGTGTTTGACAATGTACCCTCATTGCTAAGTCTTCTTATTTTCACTTTTCTCATTTACACTAAGCAACCTTCCGCCACTATGGTCATTGATCCTTTATTCTAGAACGGTAAACGGTAGCATCTCTAGATTTAGTCTTACATTCATCAATTGGACTCTGTTTAATCAGAGTTTGTTCTAAAGAGCATTTTTTAGAGCATTGTTGGGATATGTGGAAGAGTGCAGGTAATGTCGGTAATGGAAAATGTGGAGAGAGGTGAAGGGCATAGGGGTTTGTTGGAGTGAAGACGATGATGAAAATGATAGATTCAGAAACTTAAGGGCTAAGGTGTTAGGTAAAAGAAACTTGAATTGAAATTTTCGTTTTTCTCTTCCTACATTTGCCACATTAAACAATTTTAACAGCCAATGGCAGATTTACTCCCAACACAAAACATTTATAGCAATTTCGCATCTTTCAAAAAGATTAATGGAAAATTTACCCATAAAAAAGTTAGTGGAAAAATTACTCTGCCCCATATAGTTTGGTGGCAAACTTGTTCCTTTTGCTAAATAAATAATTACTAGTAAAAGAACATATTATTTCTCAAAAAGGACGAACAAATAGTGATAAAAGAATAATTAATTTCTTTGAAAAATATAACATATAACCATAGAAGAACAAATGGATATTAATAAACAACAAAAAAAATAGTTTTTAAAATTGGTAAAAGAAGATATAAAACTAATATATATATAATTGAGAAAAGAATATATGAACTAATAAAAGAACAAACAAGAATCAATAAAAGAACAAATAAAACAGATAAAAATAAATAGGCATTGGTAAAAAACAAATAAAATTGATAAAAGACTATATAACATTTATAAAAGAATAAAAAAAATTGATTAAAAATAATTAATAACTAATTAAAAATATATAAAATGGATGAAAGAACAAATAAGAACTGATACAAATAGATAAAACTGATAAAAAATAAAAACTAATAAAAAATAAATAAGAGCTGATAAAAAATAGATATGAATTAGCTATTCTTTTATCAATATCTATTTGTTATTTTATAGGAATTAGATGTTCTTTTATCAATAATTATTCATTCTTTTAGCTCAATAAGGCGTTTGTTTTTTATTACTTGACAAAATTAAAATAAAAATTGAAGAAAAAAGTGGATAAATTTTAGAAAAAATAATGATAATATAAAAATAAAATAAAATAAAACTAAGAAGAAAAGGTAAAAATGTTTAATACTAAAAAATAAGAAATAAAACTGGAAATAAAACAATAGGCAAAGTTAAATATAAAAACTGGAAAAGGAAATAAAAAAATCAAGAAAAAAAAAGATTAAAAAGACAAATAGATGAACAAGTGAAAAAAAAAAACATACAAATGGAAGAAGTAAAACATTTTAAAAAATGAAAAAGAACTGAAGAAGCATAAATGTCCTAAAAAAAAGAGAAAAAAAAATAAACAATAAAAAAATAAAGAATAAAAAACATGGAGGGGAAGCCAAACTAGAAGTGCGCGCTTAGGCTCATAGTACCTTTGTCATTTTTTTTAATTAAGGTTTTAAATTTTGTATCGAATGCTATACCATTTTTTCAGTGATACGGTGCAATATTGGTATCATATTGCCATATCTTGGTTGTTGCTATCTCGGAATGAAAACAGATATTCCAACAGCTATCAATTTGTGGGTTTAAAGTGTATATAACATGTATCTATATTTTACACACCTCTCTCTCTCTCTCTCTCTCTCTCTCGCTCGCTTCAATCATCGCCCTCTTCATGCCAGCGATTCAATTGTGCCGCTTGGATCCTTGGCCAAACCTCCACGACGCCTGCCCTCTTCACCGACACTCTAATCTCTTATCTCGACTTACTCTCCGCCTCTTGAATCGAAGGCTTAATCTACCCAATAGCCACCTCCTCGATGCTTCAACCTGTTGCATTGACCTTATCGCGCCACTCAAATCCTCGATCGGACCTCTCCAATGCCCGACCTCCTTGACGCTTTGATTTCCCACCTTGACCTCCCTCACCACCGCTTGGATCCTTAACTCGACTTCCTAGACTCTCGACCTTTTTGACAATTTAGTCTCACGCCTTGACCGGAGATCCTTGGTGAGGCTGAAATCGATTCAAAGAAGTGGTCATATAAACAACATTGGAGATCCTTGGTGAGGCATTGGACCTATCCCTGATCAGCGACAATAAGATCTAGGGGGAAGAAGAAATGAGTAAAGGGCTCAGACATTTGTTATGGTCATTTTTGTTCAAACATTTTATACATTTGTTACGTACTTTTATACATTTGTTTAGAAATTTTTATATATTTATTTAGACTCTTTGATTTATTCGTTCTGACACTTTTAATTTTGAAGATAACAAATTTTCTAGTTATTGTTATAGTCATTTTTATATTTTTCAACAGAAACTTTTACATAATCATTTAGATACTTTTGTTTATTAATTCAAACACTTTTATTTTTTAAGATAATAAATTGTTTGCATATTACTAAGATACTTTTATGTATTACTATTAAGGCTTTAATATATTTATTCAGACACTTCTACATATATACATATAATTTTGGCAAAAAACAAATAGTTTGTATATTATTAAAGAGAACAAATAGTTTGCATATTATTTCAGACACCTATACATATTTTTTCACATACTTTTCTCAATAGCTTTAGGCAGTTTGCATATTTGTTGTTGACATTTATACAAATGTGAGTAATGACAAAAGATCCAAATGTGGCAATAGCGGCGATGGCAGTGGCAACCTCAGCTGCGGTGGGAATGAAATAAGATTTCTAAAGGAAAAAAGAGAGTTTTGATCAGGGACAATTTTTTTAAATAAATTTTGATTATATGTGGAGAGTTATGGTAGGTTAGTGTGTCTAAATGTATACAATATAACAATTAAATACAAGATGATGTCTGAGCACATTAAATATAATATTTAAACTTAAACTGCCGAATGTGTTCCGTCTTATGTGTGACCTAGACACATACAAGTTTATCCTTTTTGATATATGCATGAAGTATATACACTCCAAGTTAATTTTATTTTTAAGTTTTTATTGGTTGTTCTTAGAGAAAAACCAGAGAAAATGATTAGGATAAGCAAATAGTTTTAAAGATAATTTAGCTTAATTTACTTTTTTAAGACACTAAATATGATAATTATAAAAGAAGATTTTGATATGGTGGTTATTAAAACAATAAATATGACAATTATTAAAATGTCCACATATGTAAAGGAACTCAGTTTCTAACATCATATTTCAATTTCATATGACAAGAAATAGTTTTATACAATTAAAACATAGTTTGATATACTTAGTTCCCATTGTGCAAAACTATTTTCAAACTGACACACACACACACACACACACACACAAGGTTTCCTATATTGGGTTTCAACTTCATACAATATGAGTCTAGATTTATACAATTGGAACACAATTTTGTTTACAATAAAAACCTAATTTTATACAATATGAACCCAATTCTTATTATATGATACTAGGTCATAGTTATATGAAATTGTTTCTCTATTTTACCAATAAGAAATCTAATGTTAGAAATCGTGTTCATTTTTAGTTTTGTACAGTAAGAACTCAATTTCATATACTGTCAATCTACTTCCGAATTGTATGAATTCGAGATCTAACATTTGGTTCCAATTTGCATGAAACTAAACCCTAAACCCAATATATGTAATAGTTTCTTACATTAAAATTAATTCAATTTCATACAATATAAACCCAACTTTTTTAGTATAAACACTAAGATTCATACAATTGGGACCTAATTTGTATAATAAGAACTTAGTTTCATACCATGCCCTCTCAATTCCTTTTGTATGGAACTTTATTCCTATTATATGACATTAAGTTTCTATTGCATGAAATCAAGTCATGATTGTATGAAACTGATTTTCTATTTTAAGAAATTGAAGGTTGATGTTGGAAATTGGGTTAACACACATACACACATATAATAGGAAACCAATTTTATAAAATAGAAACTCAATTTTATATAATAGAAATTCAGTTTCGTACAACAACAATCTAATTTCATACAATACCAATTCAAATTCTATTATATAAAAATGAGTTCCTATTATATAGCACTAGGTTCCACTTGTATAAAACTAAGTTTCAATTATATAAAATTGACTTTTTATTATATGAAATTGAAATATGACTAGGTTCCTATACACACATGGATTTTCTAATTACCACGGTTATTATTCCATCTGTTTCACAAAAGTTGTCTCTTTTACTATTCACAGTAATTAATTTATGATTTTATTTCTTTCAAAATATATAATAAAAATATGATTTTTTTTATATGAAAATGGCACTCTAAATATTATAGTTTCTAAATATTATTTTTAAATTCTTTTTTCAGTACATATTAATATGAATATATCTAAGTCAAATTTTAGTAAAAAAGATTAAAAGGCCAACTAATACAAAATGGAGGGAATATTTTGACACTTACCATATCAAAATATTTTTAATAATTACCATAGTTTATATTTTCAAAAAAAGGGAATACACTAATTATCTCCCAAGCTGCTGACTTACCTTAATCCGTTTAGATTGCCATCGATTTTCTATAATTAAAATTAATAAAGATTTAACATTCAGTTAACATGGAGTATATACTCCATTTGTATTTTATAGGTAAATTTTACAATGGGTCACCTAGCTTATTTTTTCATCATAAATGAGTATCTCACCTTAAGTTTGGTCTACCGAAGTACCTTATCTCTTATTGCGTGTCCTTCTTAGGTACTTTTCATCAATTCTAGTGTTAAATCTGATGGAAATTGCTGACATGGAGTAAAAAAATATTAAAATGAATGTTAAATAACAATTCTAATCCTCTAACTTTCCCTAACAATAATTTTAAACCTTAAAATTTTTTTATGGTCTCCCACGTCCCTCTCCTCCTCTCTTACTCTTCACCTACACCTCCTTCTACCCTCCAGCCACCACTATTCGTGAAAGTTACCAATGAATTACATGGTTCTGTAGAGAATATACAGGAGATTAATACCCCTATAGTTTGAAGCCTCAATTTCACATAGTTTGGTTCAAATTATGTCTGAATAAATCTGGGTTTTTTCAAAATTGTTCAAGAACAATCACGACCCATTGTTCTTTGGCTTCACACTCGTTCACATTTCTAGATTCATTCTCATGATTGTTTTTATTTCCTAGCACCTCGGCGTCATTTTCCTTTAGCGAACTCCTCAACAGGGCCATGATTCCTGCCTAACTCGATGATGAAGTAGGCGAGTACTTTGTTCCCAAATCCTAAGTAAATGTCGAGCTAGGTATAGAGTTGGGAGAGAAGTGAGAGCTAATCGAGCTCCCTCAACTCGCCGTTGTCTACCGCCATTGTTGGGGTTCTGGAAATCGCACAATCGGCCTCGTCTTCGCCTTGGCCTTTTGCCTCCTCCTTGTTGCGCTTCGCCATGATTTTACCATAACCACTTATTTGCAATCAATTCCTCAATTTGGAAGCAAGATTTGGAATCAATTTGTTGGTTTTATTGTGGTTGATTACCTCAAAGCTTATTACGCGATTATTCATGCCAGATTCTACCTGCACGCGAGGCGTTTGATGAAATGCCTCAATCACGATTAACTGACTTCAATGAAGTCGGTACCGTTGCATCATGGGTTTTCGATGTCTTGGAGCGGTTGGAAAACTCAAAACTCAGTTCCCATGTTTTTGGGTATCGATTATTGCCTTCTCCTAGCGGAAGCGAATGAGGCCGTAAAGAACAACGATAAGGCTGGGGGTGTGGTTGTTTAGACGGCGGCAAACATGGCGGTGTGGGTAGTTGGGAAAGGGTGAACTTGGTATGTGATGGTGGTTTGAAGTGTGATTGGCTCCTACATTGGTGGGTGCTGGAGAAGCGAGAGTAAGAAAGGCATAGGGAGCTAGAGAGGAGGGTTGGTTATAGGAGCAAAAATAATAGATTTAGAAACTTAAGATTTAAAATTATTGGTAGGAAAAGTTAGAGGCTTAGAAGTGTTATTTAATATTCATTTTAATATTTTTTTATGCCATGTCAGCAATTTCTGTCAAATTTAATGTTGGAATTGATGAAAAGTACTTAAATAGGACGCGCAAAAAAAGATAAGGTACTTCGGTTGGCCAAACTTAAGATGAGGTACCCATTTAGGACAAAATAATAAACTAGGTGACCCCCAATAAATTTTACCTGTATTTTATATTTTTGTTTTCCAGGAACTTTCATGTTGTGATAAATCTACTATACTGGAAGGCTAACTATACTGGAAGGCTCAAATTAGTATATGACGAGATGAACCATCTTAATTGAATGGTTAGGAGATGAGTTGAAGCCAACAAGATTTGAGTTTGACCTTCAAACTATGGACATTATGCTAATTCATATTTCTATTCAGATATAGAATTTTAAGTGTTTAAATTGTATCATTTTGTTATTAACATATCTTACAATATTTTGTATCTAAAAATCAGTGACAAGATTACATTTTTTTTATTTCAAATCAACAACAAAGACATCCAATTTAATTTGGGGTACAACATCTTAATCTTTATAAAAGAAATAAAATGTGTTTTAGTGATTGATATTTGAGAGTATGATAAGCTTTTTGTTGTAATATTTTTAATTTTTAAAAATTATTATAACAGTTGAATTTGAATGAACATAGTTTATCTATGGTTGTCCAAACTGAGCCAAATCGTCTAGTTGAGCTAGTCCAAGTACGAACCACAATCCTTACTGTTTTAGGTTTCAACTCATATACAAGTCAATTAAAACTGCCTTAAACTGCTATAAATTGAGGAGAACCATTGACCTGTAAACCATTTTGAAACTTAGGTCAACATCAATAAAAAAAAATACAAAAACAAAACAGAGAGAAAAAAAAATGCCTACATGCTCTTGAAGGGTAACTAGTTGTTGCTCTTGTATTTTCTTTTCTTCCCGTGAGATTGAAGTGGAAAACAAAATTAGAAAGATGAACTGAAGAGAGAATTAAAGAAGTATTGAAGAGATTTGTTATGAACTAAATAAATATAAAACATGCCAACCATTGATTAAGGAATGGAAGAAAAGAGACTAAACACCTGCGAGGTGGAGTAATAATTACGGAGCTCCTCACCCCTTAAGTAAGGTTTTGGATTCAAGTTTTGTGAATGGGCAAATAAACTTTGGGAAAGCTTTCTCTTAATATGGTTTGATCGAACTTGACTATAGTAATAAAAAATAACCTTATGGTTCAACCGGTTAAACCAATTCAACCGTGAAACTGATGCCCTCTAACCTATCATTGAAAATTATAAGTATATTACAATTTAACAGTTAATTTTTCAAAACCCTCAAAATATCCAAATCAACCTTTAATGATATTGTGTCGGTGTAAGAAAATGAGAGAAGCGAGAGTCCACCTCCTGCCCCTTTCTCCACCACCCGTGTCCCTCGACGACTCCAGCTACGAGGACAAGGACCAGATTATCACATATTATGATGCTATCATGACTAAAAAACATACATACGTCTAGTATTGAGTTGCATAATTCACAGAGCAGGAGCGGAAATGAAAAAAAGAAAAGATTATATTTTAAAAATTAAATAAATAAAAAGTACTATTATGAAAATAATAGTGAGACAACATCTCCAAATATCCAGATAAACACATTATGTTATGTTACTCTGTGCCCAAAGTTACTGGTTGGATTGAAGAGTAGACAGGCCCAGAGTCTTTGGACTTCGATTATGATATCATATACTGCGATGATCCTTACGCACGATGGGATGTGGACACCGCAACAGCATCTAGAGAAACAGGGATAGCTTTCATGTCGTCGGTGTCTCAGTCTGCTGCAAATAAAGCTTGCTTCCACTGCAAAATTCACTTTCTTCATTACAAGAAAAAGGAAAAAGTTTTTCACTTTATTGAGGAGTGGGTTTTTTTTTTTCTTCTTTTTAAAGTTTTATAGGCAAAAAGTTTATATGATAGGTAAATTACTTTATAGACTCTGTCGAGAAATTTTTTTTCCCACGTTTCATCATACAATTAGACAGCCAAAATCAGAAGCACAATTATGTAAGTGGTCACAACTCACAACTCACAAGGCACCCATGCGGGCCATGCCATTGTTCCTAACCTGCTAATAAAGTAGTTTTTATTCAAGCGATAGTTGGACAGAAATTACTAAGGAGAAAGAGACAAAGTTTCATCTAAATTTGATAGTATTTGAATTTCACTATTAATGGCTCCCTTAGAGATTTTGCATAATTGTTGATACCCAATTTTATTCAGGTACATTTTTTTTATTTTAGTTCTAGGTTAAGAAAAGTTCGTTTATGAGCATTTTATTTTGTAAGAGGTAATTTGGTCTTTTTCTTGTGTTATTAATTTTGGAAGTTTAAAATATTCATCTAGTATAGAAATAGAAGTTACTTTATTTTATGTACTAATTTGGAGTCATAAAGGTCTTGTATGATCAATTTAGGCAACAGTGAAAAGTTTGGGTGAAGACCCAGGGATTTTAGAAAATTTTAGGTAAAATTGGAAAGTTTGGGATAAATCTGGCAAAATCATAAAATTCTGGGCAAATCTGCACAAAGTTGTAAAGTTTTTGGCTCAATTGACAGATTAGAGAAGAATTGGATAAAATTGAGAATTTGCATGAAGTCTAGGGCTGAATTAGCAACTCAAGAGTTTTTCTGGACTTGGATTAGTATTTTGACCAAAACTCTCCCAAATTTGATTTGGATGAGTTTTAATTTCTAAAACCTACTTACTAAGACTCCCTAGTATAAATATAGGCCATTACTAGAGAGAAGAAAAGGAAGAAATTTCGCAACCTTAAGCTTCTAGCTTAAAAAAGGAAAACAACAGCTTCACCCCCCTTAGTTCTTCGCCACCCTTCCAAAAACCCTAATTTGTTTTTTTTTTTGCCACCGCCACCCCTGGAGTGTTGCTGATGCCGTTTGTCTTGGTTTCATCTAGCCATTGTCTTCTCCTTCGATTCAGCCAGCCCAAGCACCCATTGCCGCAGGGTTGCCGCCCCACCTGACCCCAGGCAGTTGCCCGTTCCTCTACCTCCGGTGAAGAGAAAATTGGTGAGGAATCCGATCGGGCCACCATTTCTCCCTGCCGCGCCGAATCATATCCTCTTGTCCTCCCGCCACTGCCGCGCTCCATCTGCACCTCCAGGAGTCTCCTCCAGCCATCGCCGCAACAGTAGACGTTGCCACCGCCCTCACTAGGCCGCCAAATGCGTGAATCAAGTGAATATCCGCTTTAAAAACCGTGAACCCGACCCGACTTGATTCATCTGACCCAGTCAACTACCCTTTTTTGGTAGAACCCGTGATTAGCCCCTCATCTCTCTATGTTGTTTAATTGAGTATCCATTCTTCTCCGATTTACAATTTTGTCACTGACAGCATTGTTTTTGTTTATTTTCTTTCATTGTTTGCTTATTTTGTTTATTAAAGTCATGAATTAGTTTGGTGATTAACATTAGGTAGGATTGTAGGACTAGGTTAGATAGACAATTTTATAACTAACATGAATTTAAAATTTATTTAATTTACACAATACATAAAAAAATAACACTTAGGAAGATTTAATTCCGTGTAGGTTTAATAAAATCCTAGGATGAATTTAGGATAATAATATATTTTAAAATTCATATCCGGATGATCCAGTAAGGTCTATGGTTTGGATAATTATTTAAAATTTTTAAAAGTAGTTAAGAAAATAAATACAAATATAAATAAATTAAGTTTCAATATTCATATCTGGATGATCCAATAAGATCCATGGTTTGAATTAATAATTAATTAAAATCTTCATAGGATAAAAATATATAAAAGATAGAGAAAGCTTAAATATCCATATTTAGGTGATCCGATAGGATTTATGGTTTAGATTGATAATCAACTAAAATTTTTAAAAGACAAATAAAAATAAATAAAGATATATTAAGTTTTTAGGTTCCACAAGCAGGTGGTTTGGTAGGATATATGGTTTGGAAATATCAATATTTCATGAAATAAATAAAATCAAGTAGTAATGTTTAGAAGTCCATATTTGGGTGGTTCGATTAAAATCCGTGGTTTGGATATTGATCAAATTAATTGAAAGCAATCAAAACAAAACTTAAATCAAACTAAGGTATCAATTTTTTGGCATTATAATAAAGTTATTTTAGTGTAATCGTACCTCCAAAACCCCTTAAACTCTCGTAGACCATTTTATGTATCCAATCAACCTAAGTGAAACCAATTGGTGGCGACTCCCAAAAATATGTTGCTACAATAATTTATTAATGGTAGAGGTCAATTCGTTGAAATTCAAAAATAAAAGGTATTTTTAGATAAATTTTTAGTAAATTGTGTGGATGGTGTCTAGTATTTAATTATTGTTCCACTTTAGTTACTAATTTTTTTAATGTCCTTTTTTTATTCTAAATTTTATTAAAATTATTTTGTTTTGATATCTCATTATACAAAATCCATTAACTGAGAATAATTGTTTGATATAAACTTTTGAAATTCTAATTTAAATATTTGATAACTGCCTTACAGTAAATTTAAATTATTTAATAATTTTTAGATAATTAGTAGAAAATTTAAATTAGTAATTTTTCTTATTAAATGAAATAAGTTCAATTAAGAGAGATAAAAAAAATGATTTCAATTTTCCAATAACTATAAAAATTTATTATTCAAATTAAATTTATTGTAAGGCAAATATTGAATAATTTAAATTATAATATAAAAAGTTGTTATTAGACGAATAGTTTTAGTTAACAGGTTTTGTCCAATGGGACCAAAATAGAGTGTCTCTAATAGATTTAGGACAAAAATAAAATATTTTTAATAGGTTTATGATCAAATAAAACAATTAATAGGTTAGAGAGTAGAATAGAATGATAATTAAATGTTGGGGACCATCAACATAATTTACTCTATAAATTTTTCAAAACTCTAAAGGTACTACCAAACGGAGCTAATTTATATTTGTTTACTTATTGACATAATTTTTTTAAGAAATATTTAATATCTTATAAAATTTTCACCCTTTTCAGAGTAAAATAAAGAAAATTTTATGAGAAAATAAAAGCGACATGTTTCATGCAGCTACTCCCCTGAGCTATCCTTATGACTATCAGGAGTAGCGGTTGCCCCTGCGATTAATTAATCCGGTGGTTTAAAACCACCAGCAAGGCAAACAAGGCGTCAGGTAGGGTTCATAACTTGAGGAAATTGATTAGGCGTGCCAAGTAAAGTGTAACAGCTATAATTATCAGTCCATGCCTTTTGACCGAAGATACAATAAATATAATGGCTGAAATATAACCAAATATTTGAGTTTAACTCAAGCTCTATGGTCTAAAGTTTGAATACAACTCGTGTTTTTTTAATATTCAAAAATAAAAAAAAGTAGATAGAAGAAGTTAAGTAGGGAAGAAATCCTAAGTAGTAGAATTTGGATTCTGTCCCGGAGGATAATAATTATTGTGCATCTAGTGAATTATTCCATTATTATATGTATCTTCTGAGTCAAACTCATTAATACTAGATGAAAGATCAGAGAATCTCGGAGAACATCAATAGTTGAAGAGCAATAAGAAAATATATAACTCGTCTGTATGTTGTTCTACACAAGTCTAAAGAAACAATTAATGTTATAGTTGACATCCATTTCAAGTCAAGTTCGACTTAGTGCTTGCCTCAATTGACATTGTTCAATGTCCTTTACTTGATGTAAACGAACTTAATTCAAGCTAGAGTTGATTCAATGAATGTTTATTACTTGGTCATATTTTTTAAATTAAATTTGAATAAATTATCAAATTTGATACATATTTCAATTAAGGGTAACTTATTTCTTCACTTGGTTCAGTTTATAGTCTCATATCATGTTTATCGTAATTTAAAATGAAAAGGTCTTCATGTTTTTAATAAGTGAAGATTTGACTTTGAATGGGTCCATAGTTTTATTCTTTTATTACCATTACAGTTGAAAGAAATTACAACAATTATCCAGCAGGCTATTAGTTCCCAAGTGTCTTAGCCTCTTCCACACACTGACTCTACTTTTAGGGAAAACTGCCAAAACCCCCCCTAAAGTTAGGTTGAACCTATACTTGTATCTCTAAGTTTTCAAATACCTATACTTACCTCCTGTTTCGTTAGCTCCTTTAGTCTGGTTGTTAGACGTTTTTATGAAATGTCTGAAATGCCCATAGAAAATAAGCATCAGTTTGCTCTCTCATCTCTGTCTTTTCCATCTTGCAAATGAAATGTGGGCTTAACCCTTGAACAAAAAAAGAAAAAATCTATTAGCTTTGCACCTTCACTTCCCCTGCCCTTCCCTATTTTCTTCACTAGGATAACTGGCCATTTCAACCTCCCCTATTATTGTCCCAAGTGCAACCAATAGGGGGTGAATAGGTTGAGTTCCAAAACAAACCAAAAATAAGTTCTTAAACCCTTAAACTAAAATTCAATTAAAGAAGCAATAAATAACCCTATTCTAACCAGAAAATGACTGTCACAATGCATTTAAATTTTGTTTTGAAAGCTAGCTTTGATATATTTTTGAAAACAAGCAAGATTAAACAAGGTAAGAACCATAAATCATTAACTAATGATCAAGTAAATAGGGAGGGAGAGAGAGAGAGCGAAACTTACACAAGAAAATTTTTATAAAAGTTCGGTATCTCTTCTTAAGAGTTTACTCTTCTCCTCAAATTTATCGCTTGAGAGTTTTATTCTCTACTATGAAACATAAAAGTAAGTAATAGCATATAAGAGCACACATTTATTTAGTAGTTTTCTCTACTACAACTACTCATTAGTTTTATCAAAGGCTAACTAAAAATCTTTCTAAATCTATTTTTCTTACAAGAAAATAACTCAAATACTCAAGAGAAATTCAGTAATTTCATGGTTACAAGATAGTAAGAACAAGGGTAAATTACAATTTACCCCCTAAGGTTTAGGTAAAATTACACTTTACCCTCTGCTGTTTCAGAAATATATACTTTGCCCCTGCCTTTTTAATACAGTCTGATAGTAACTTTTGAAATCTTAATTTAGATGATATAGTAGTCATTTTCAAATAATTTCAATCTGTATGATATTTTTTTTATAATTAATTGACATTTAAAAAAATACTGTTTTAAAAACTGAAAGAAATACAGAAAGAAAAAACTGATAATTTAAAATGTTCATTTACTATAAAAAAAATACCATACAAATTGAAATTACTGGAAGACGATTATCGTAATGACTAAATTAAGATTTCAGAAGTTGCTGTCGGACTGTATTAAACAGGTAGAGGCCAAAGTGTATATTTCTGAAACAGAATGGGGCAAAGTGTAATTTCACCTAAACCTCAGGGGGCAAATTGTAATTTTTCTTAAGAATAATAGAAGCACTTAAAATTAGATAAGCAATTGAGCGCACAAGTTTTTGGCAATTCTCAAGTTTGAGCTCTTTGATAATAAATTCTCTTTTTTAGTTGCTAAGAGTTCTTTCATAGGTGATTCTTGATGTTTTTATACTTCAATGGATGGATAAGAGTCATTGAAGACCAATGGAATGATCAGAAAAATTCCTTGAAAATTTGGTGAATGTTGCTGTCAAATTTCACAGCAAATCACCTTTGTCGCACAGTTTCACCTAGATGAAAAACTTTCATTCAGTTGAAACTTTGGTCCTATAACGTTACCCAAGGTTTGATCTCAAACGGCTAGATTGCTAATTAATAAGATGTCAGTACCTAACACATGGGGGTTAAGTGTAGGTATTTGAAAATGAAGAACACAAATGTAGGTTCAACCTAACCTTAGGGCGGTCCAGGTAATTTTCCCATTTACCTCAGTTTGGTTTTTTTTTTTTTTCACAAAGTCTGAACCTCGCTCATCTTCACTTCCTCTCTTTGTTGCAGATTCTATCCCCCATGTGGCAAGTTATCCAGTTTGTTGTCCAGCAGATGTAGGTCTGAAGTTGGCTATGCTAATGTCGCACTTGGAGGCATAGTTCGTGGGCAACATTGTTGGTTGTCCACTGTTCCGCTAGCCACAGTGCACCTCCAACCATATCTCAAAGAATGTGCTCAACCGAGATTTGAACAGATCAAAAAATCCTTAGGCACTCACATGGGTCCATCATCCTTTTTAGATGCAGCAAGCTCTAGATGAAAATCCGGACTAGAGTTTCTCATTTTTTGGCCAAATATGAAACTTCTCTCTCCACAGTAGCAATTTGTATGCATAACAAAAGAAAAGCTCCCCCATTGCTTCGATCGTAAATTGTCCCCTTTTTTTATTGGTATTCACATTAGATCCACATGAATTAGAAGTAGAAAAGGGCAAAAACATGTTAACTTACCCTATTTAACGCTAAATGATCTGACATTTAGAAGGGAAAAATGAGAGTTGATAGTCCATCATTATGGGAGTACTTTATTTTTGGGAAACAAATCTTTAAAAATGAGTTTTAATTTCTTATATGTAGAGTTTTACTTGAAATACAAGTTAGTTTAATAATCATTAACTCTCAGTTATCAATAATCTCCATCACTTTAGAACTTTGAAGTTTTTCCTTTTCCTGTTTTCATTCATAGAGTTCAAAATACTACTGTTAGGCTGGCGCTACCTGCTTCACTCGGGAAAAAGATACCGCGCGCAAACGCTAGCTAGGATCGGCGTCAGAATAATACCTGCTGCCGGCGGACAATTTGGTGCGGACCAAGGAGATTCTGCTGAGATCCCTGTTGATTCTTCAAGCCCTTTCAGGTCCGTTCCAATTCTTTGCCCAATTAATTGGTTTCTCAACGATTTTTTTCGAGAAATTACTTACTTCTGGAGCTGAGGTTTTTGTTGCAGGTGTTACCGATACTTCTGGAAAGAAGTGTTTGATTAGCAGAGAAATGATGATAATTTTTATGGTTAGATTGATAAGACTGGAGCAAGGTCGGACTATTGAATTTACTCAACCCTTTAATTTCTGGGTTTGGTGCCAATCGAATCTGATGCTGAATGAAAGTGGGAATCACCCGTTTGATCTAAAACTTGCACCGAACGTTAGAACCTTCACAGGACTTCCTTTATTTCCAGATACTGGTCGCCTATATGAAAATTACTCTACATAAATGCTTAATTAACATGTCAGTGATGCTGAGCCTTTGCATGATAATGGGGAATAATTGCTGAATAATGTGTTGTTGATCTTTTCTTATTTTCAGGTCATATTGTTTTTCTGTTTGGTTATGTCACCTTCTTCAGAAAGACAATTTGATCTTAGTTGCTCCTCCTCCTCTTCTTTGATAGCATATAGTTTGGTATTTCCTGATTCTGATATGAAATTTTTAGGATGTGTTGTCATGTCTCTTGGACTAGAACAACATCAGCAACTATTGAGTATATAATCTGTAATTGCCTGATGCAGTGGATTTCATCTCTTGGTAAAGTTGTGGTCTATTGAGAACACATAACTTGCGGCGACAAGGTCCTTTCTCCAGTGCCCTTACCTATTTGACTCGGAAGTGTTTCAGTGTTGCATCAAGCTGCTTCTCTACTTAACTCTTGGGCAATCCAGTTTCAATTTTTCTCAATGTCATCAAACTCACTTTCCCCAAATTCTGTTCCAATACAGATCATGTCTAAAGTGGAGATTCTTTTACTTCATCCATTCTCAGTACAATTTTTGTTCTGTACATGATATATTAGTCAAGTGAATCTGCTGAATCATTTTTCATATTTAAGCAATCAAGATCTATAAGGAGTTGGTCAGTGCTACTTTGGCATTGAAGAGTTCGTTTGTGGGCCAAGTATCCTATTCCTTTATAAGAATTTATTCTAATTCATAATTAGTTGACTTCTAAGGGGCCAGTAAAGCTAGTCTGCCTTCCGACCATGTATTGGGAAAGTTAGATTGAGATGAGCTTGTGCAGTTTCACACTGCAAGCAAGCCTTAAATTGAGAAATGGGTAGCAAAAAGTGGTAGTATGGTAGTATTGTAAGAATGAATTATTTTAATGGTTCAACAGCTTTGACCCAACTCCTGATATATTTTACAATAAGGAGTTGAAAAAGAATTAATGAAATGAATGCAAGTATAGGACGTCTTTGGGAATTTTCATTGTTATTATCGGTGTGGAAATAAGATGGAAAGAAAAGATGATAAATCTGTTGATCATGGTCTTGCGTTGCACATACAATGATGTAAGTTTCCCTGGTATAATACTTTCTTTTGAATATTTTCTGAAGTTCATCCTCCATCTTTCTTCAAAGGCCTACTTCTTGTGCTCATTTTTCACGTTAGTTCTCCACAGAGTACTAGGGAGGCATGTCTGACAGATCTGGAGACTCTCCAGACTTCATGCTGTACTGCGTGCCAGGATTCAGCAGTGTTTAAACTCATAGCTATCTCAACAGCATCATCTATACCAGGAAAGGATTTAGATCCATAATCATTGTGTGCTGATGGCCCGTAAATCTGCAAAAATTTTATAATAAGGGATCAATTAGACAGCTTGATTCTATTTTGGTGTGGTTGACACTTGTATGGTTGCATTGCAGGGACAAGGATTTGGTGTATAATTAGTTTCTTTTCAAGGAAAATTTCATACCAAATGCTTGCACCATGATCTTCTAGATAGTCCATCGCGGTCTGTGAATGCACGCTCTGCCATCATTAGTCTGTCATTTAGTTCTCTCACTTTCACTGTCAGACGATCACTTCTCCATATAGATTCCCAAGGTTTCAATTCTTCTATTTCCTGAAAAGATACCACTTCATTTATATGAGTCCTTGTATACTATTTTCATAATTGGTGTTTATAACTTCACGCTACCTTTATCTGTGTCTCTATCTTGGTGGCCGCATTTGATAACTCCTCAATTGACTGGAACAATGGGGAAAATTCAATCCCCTTGTCTGAGATTGCATCTGCCGAATCCTTTGCGCTCTTCTGCAGTGAAGGATCAGTTATATTCCATTAATATCTTGCAACATGAAGTAAGTGTATGTTACTTGGTTGCATTACATTGCAGTGTGTTGGATACATTTCCCTTCTTGTTGGTTTTGGTTGCCAAAATGAATTTTAAAAGAAATTTTATTTGATTCCATAATGAACTATCAAGAAATTGAAGTCAATAAATTGCAACAAATGCAACCAAGTAAACATGCCCGAATATTGTCTTGAGTATGAGAGCTGCAAATTTCTGTTACAGAAAACCTTACTTGGAGCTCCACAGCGTAGGAATGATAATCAAAAGGCAGGAATTTATCATCTGCAAGTCGTAGAGCGACCAAACCCCACACGCTTGCAGCTGTTATTTAAATAGAGAAAAGCACTCTTTTTATGATAATGGTAAAAAATAAAACCTCAAAAATAAATAAATGACTTAAAACTCGCAGTGAAACACAGCTTGAGAAGGTATTAGCTCTTGAAAATATTGCTCTGTATCTTAACACTTCATTTCAATATTAAATGTTTAGATGCTGCTTCTGTGACTTACCTGCTACATGTCTTCGAAACATGGGATCTCCAAACTTCTCCATCCATATGAAATCATCATACATTGAATGATATACTGGGTATGCTGAAGTGGATATTGCTGAGTTAGCTATGACAGAGATGAGTACACATGGAACGAAATGGTTAAATTATTCTATTGTGATTGCAAAATTCCAAGGTTTTCAAGTTGCAGCACGAGGATAAAACCAAAGCATAGAAGAAGTTTCATGTTCACAGAGTTGTTAGGATATGGAATCATAGATTGAAAATCATTTTGTTAGCCCTCTGTTTAACTTTTAACCTGTTAATAGTTGCGGGGAATTCCTTAAAGTAGAAAGTGGTTCTTACATTCTCCAAAGGACATGTCAAATGCTGGAACACCAATATGTTGCAAGAAAGGTTTATAATCTGACCCTCCACCCCCTAGTCTCCCAATCTGCATGCATATTTTTATGAGGTTACAAAGTACTGTTGCATGCTAAGAGCCAAAGTCAACTTGATAAATGTATCTAGAGTTGTGAAAACAAAACTGTAGGTTGCAAGCTATTTAACTGGAAGAATCAAAATGGTCTCCACTAACATTTTTTTTCGTACAAGGTATGAAGTAAAAGCAATTGTATTATGCTTACTATAGGCATATTGCTGGATCCTGTCCATGATTCATAAAGTGTTTGTGATGTGTTAGCTGGATCTTCGACCTTCAAAAATAGGTGAAAACTGAGTCAAACAGTGAGAACCATTGGTGAGCACTCAAAAGAATCACAGGATGCTACTTCACAAACTGAATTTTTTTGTACTGCTTTTTTCTAATTTCCTTTTATGCTGCTATTTGTGTTTGGGGAACCTCTTTTCTTTTTCTTTTAACACTTCTCTTTGTAGGAAATTGTATGCCCTTTTTGGTTATGGAGGACCTGCCCATGTTTCTTTCCAACTTTTCTTTTGTAAATACAAGATAAGGACACATGGAAATGTCATATTTAATGGGTTTTTAACTCTTTTTTTCTTGTTTTTTTTTGTGTAAATACATGGCCAGATTTGGAGAAAAATTAGATATTGTCTTCTACTTTACAAAAAAGGGCTCTCAGAAATTCTAGAAAACAATGATTTCAATGAAATTCTATGTTAGTCCGTTCTAGTACCATGTTCATAGAGTAGAGCATATGTCAGAAATTCCATGTTCATAGAGTAGAGCATATAACCATGTTTTAACAGATGAAAACTTGGAAAGGGAAATTTTCTACAATTTCAATGAAACTCTATGTTAGTCCGTTCTAGTACCTGCTGAGTAGCCTCTATGATTAGTTTGTCCAACTGTGGAGTTGCAGATGCATGGAATTCTGGTCCTTCTACAGCTATGTCAACATTTAAGTAAGCAACGGCCCTTGAAGCCAGCATTTCCCTGTTTTCTTCTACCCATTCAGTTGATCCTACCTGGAAATACATTGTTTAAATTATAAATTCCTTTTCCATTTCACCACAGACATAAAACTAACCAGGCCATATTCCTCAGCGTCCCAATTGCACAGAATAATGGATCGGCGAGGTCTCCATCCAATTTTTTGCAGCTTCTCCAGTCTCTGGGCTACCTGCATTGCAGATGAGACTATATGAAGCCCTGTGGGTGTAACCTGACTTTTACCAATGGCACAGTTGTTGGTAAAGGGGATTGTTGTACCTCTAGAAGCACTGCAGTACCACTGTTAGGATCAACGGCCCCAAATGTCCATGCATCTCGATGATTGCCCAAAATGACATATCTATGAGACAAATACTACTTAGTGATGATTTATTTTCTAAAGAAGCGACAGAAACTGCCATAATGAGTGGCATTGTTCATTTTTATATAGGCTCCTGAGATGAGTTCTTGCGTCCTTCCTTGGGGTGTCTGAATGACAGGTGATTTTCATGATAGCTTATGTTCCTAGAAGTTGGTATATGTTTATACTACTTGCATGCGTAGCTGCTACAAAATCTGCATCACTTTAAAAGCTTACCTATCAGGCTCTTCTGCACCTTCAATCACTCCAATGACATTGTGAATCGTTCTTATGACTTGCTGTCCCTGCAGATCGGATCATTGACTTGTGTTCAGTTTCTATTGACAACAATATGACTGTGGCGCCGGGATCAAGGTTTACTGAAACATGCAGAAAGAAAAGCCAGGCAGATTCATGATTCGAACTCAAGCAAATGCACTTACAGAGTATGTCAGAGTCACAACTCCAGGCCCTGGTCCAATCCTGTAAACGGGAGCATCCAAGCTGCCCTGCCAATCATCTTTTGCCACTTCCCCACCAATTGACCCCAAAATTGTTTCACCATCTGCTCCCGATATTGGCAATGAAGGAATCAGTGGAACATCCCCTGTCTTCTCTACCTCATCAAAGGATATCCTTTCACATCCTTCACTGCTAGCCCACCCGGGTGTGGTTGGGTCACCCGTCCCAGTATAGACTGATCCCACCTGCACCCCACTCGGCGGCATCCACTTATCCTCTGGAAACCACTGCACTCCACCTCCCCCGCCCCCATAGTCCTTCCTGTCAGTATACACCAGGGCACCTGCAGCACCTGCCTCAAATGCATTCTGCACAATGTCCCCTCTGAAAATTTTCCCGTACCTTGCCAAGACAACAGTTCCATTCAAATTGACATCCATTTCCTTGAGCGTCTTGTAGTCCTCAACTCGTCCATAATTCACATAAACCACGGGTCCGGTGATACTCCCGGACTTTGCATATCCATGGAAAGTTGGCAGCACTTCACTGGCAACATCAGCGTAAGGATCACCATCATAAATCTCCTGCTTCAGTTCGAAAGCAATTGTTTCCTCTGCTGGGGAAGGAGTGAGTGTTAACGAGCGAGAAGATGGATAAGTAAGGTAGACATCGTAGGAAGCTATGTGTGTTTTCATGTTGCAGGAGTCAAGTATGGACAGAACGTAGGCTGCAGCCTCAGCGTTGGCTTCAGTGCCTGCAACATGCGGCCGGCGGGTGAGGGTGTGGAGGTGGTGAGCCACGGAGGCGTTGTCGGAGAGTGAAGTGGATAGGTAGAGAGAGTGGTAGTCTGATCTCGGCAGCGGAGGATATAGGAGAGAAAAGGAGGTGGCAACAACCAGCAAAGCTGCGGCTGCTGATTTGAACATGGATGGAGGTTAGTCTTATACTTTCTCTCTTGTGTTTTACTTGCTAGTCTCGTTGCGGGTCTGGATGGTTATCTAGAGATGGTTCTGGAACTCTGAAAGGAAATTTTGAGTTACTGGATAGTGTTCAGGACAGCCGACCTCTGTTCCATGCTTTGCTAAAATGGCAACTCTGTCTATGTGGTTCTCTTGTTTTTCTTGTATGGAAGGAGTGAATGCTGTCTTTTCTGTCTCCGTTTCTTTTTGCCCATTTGTTGCTAGGTAGTACTAGTTTTATGGGAGATTGAGACAATCACCTACCTTTCAAGAATTGTTCTTCCAAGGTGGGTATTGATTTTGGCATCTAAAGCTATTGGGCAAATTTAGTCCCCTTACTTTAAGGGTCGTCTTAATGTGGTCCCTTAACTTAAAAAGTGACAATTAAAGTTCCCTAACTCAACTTGCATGTCTTGTTCTGGTCCCTACTGTCAGTTCAGGTAGAAATTGCTTGCGTGGCATCACAATTGCTACATGGTATCTTCTTTTATGACAATAAGTGACAAGACTGAAAGAATAATAAATGTTAGGGTAAAATAGACACAGGCATATAATCCTAAGGACATAAAATGTACATTAACCCAATCTTCTTCTCCTTCCCAAAATCTTCCCCGATTTGCAGGTGGCGGCGGTGTCGTTTGAGTTTGCTAGGCAAGGCAAAGGTCAACGAGGCGAAATTGGAGGACCGAGATGACTAGTGAAATTGAAAGAGGGTAGTGAAATTGGAGGACCGAGAGGATGGGTGAAATTGAAGGAGCGCAAAATTGGAGGGGAGAAATTGGGTCGGGGAGGAGGTGAAATTGGGGACAGGAAGAAGGGATGGGGATGGGGACGGGGACGGGCGTGGGCGGGCGGGAGAAATAGAGGAGAGGAGAGGGCAAGGACCGGTGTAGAGGAGGACGCGGGAGGCGGACGGGCGTGGGCGGGCTGGAGAAATAGAGGAGAGGAGAGGGCAAGGACCAGCGTGGAGGAGGACGCCAAAGGCGAACGGGTGTGGAGGAGGTCGTGGGCGATGGACAGCAATGGGCGGGCAAAAGAAATTGGGATGGGAAGATGGGATTGGGATGGGGACGGGGACGGGGACGGGCATGGGCGGCCGGGAGAAATAGAGGAGAGGAGAGGGCAAGGACTAGTGAGGAGGACGTAAGCAGTGGTGGCAGTGGGGGCGGCGAGATGGTTACCGGTGTAGGTGGGCAGGCATGGCAAGCGGCACAATGTGAAAAGTGAGAAAATGATGAAATTTGGATTAATCAATCTTTTATCTCTTGAAAATTGTTTGTTTGTGTTTATTGCACCATGAGATTTATTATCCTTTCAGTCTTGTCATTTATTGTCATAAAAGAGGAAGTCACGTAACGGTTAGTGTACCACGTAGATAATTTTCATCCGAATTAACGTCTGAATTAATGGTACGGACCAGATTAGGACACTCGAGTTCACTTAGTGAACTTTAATAGTCATTTTTTGAATTGAGGGATTACATTATGATAATCTTTAAAATTAGGGGACTAAATTTGAATTTTAACTAAAACTATTAGTAAAAGCTTGATGAGGTGAGTGCCGTAGAATATTTTATTCCCGGATTTTGTTTATTAAATGACATGAAGCAGAGGCACTGTGTCATGAAATGGCTTCGTATCTTGTCTTAGATTAGATTGGGAAGATCCGTTGGTTAATCGTGTAATCTCTCTTTAGACTGAAAATTCATGTAAACGATTAGGACCCGCTTAGTATCTTTGGCTTGGTTCACTGAATAGCATTGAGATAATTTCTTTTCTGTTAAAAGCTATTATCAAATAAAATTTTCTAGCCATTGATGTTAGTCGTTAATATTATTTCCAAACAAAGCCTATTCGCTCGAAGTAGAGTGAGATCATTTTTCGGTTTCATGGGCCTGGGAAAGGGGACCAGATTGACACAACTTGCATCTAGGATTGGTGAAATTTGAACTGATATGAAAATTTGGATAAATCAGCTTGAACTTAAACTTAACTTGATCTGATTTAATAAAAAAAGTCGATGACCTGATTCTTGTTATACCTAACCTGATTTGAATACAAACCTGATTAAAGTCAAATCTGAAAAAACCCAAAACCCATAATATCTAAGCCCAAATTGAACTGGATTGAAATTGGTCTAATCTAAAATAACCCGGACTTGAGATTGATTTGATCCAAATTTGAAAAAACCTGAGTCTAAACTTGACAATACTTGATTTTAACTCAAATCAACATAAAATATAAAGTTGGCAGATATTTAAAAAATTCATGATTTTTTAATATATTGATTATTTATTTAAATTGTACATTAATTATGACCAAGTAATTTAAAAAAATTAAAGAAATATTTTAAAAATATTTTGTTTTGTTTAGGTTTCTTATGAAATTTGAAAAATAAATTAATAAAATAATTTGTCTTAGTTTGTTTAGGGGTTTTCTAGGATATTGGTTGAAAGATCTTAATAATTTTTATGTATTCTCAAATTTGGTAATCTCACCAATAGTGATTAGTTTAATTTGACAATCTTAATCTACAAGGACTTATTTTAGTGTAATCCTATAAAACTACTAAATCAAACTTCGATTCTTTATAATATGAATGACTTATTTCAACATTTATTACCGTTAGCTGCCTTCAACATTCGATAGCAATGCTAAACTATATAAAATTTTAATTTAAACTACTAGTAAAGCTTGCATGAGTTTGAGGTGATTTGATTTCACAAAGTTCGCAAAGGCTCGAGCCTCAAATTACTTAAAGCATTATTTACCATTCAAAACCACAACAACCTACAATAAAAAATAATAATCTGAATCCTAAAGCAACATAACAACTCATTCCAACATCAAGTTTTACAACAAAATAAAAATATCAAAATGAAAAGGAGTTTCAGAACAATATTCCATGTCAAAAATCTAAAGCAACAAAGCTAATGACAAAGTTTGAAGTGTCTGCTTTCAAATATTTGCATTTACGAAATCTATGAGTTTTCAAAATAATACTAGCTAGTGAAATACCAAAATAAAAATATAGAGTTGCTAGTGCCTAGTTATAAATTGACCTATTGCCTAAAAAGCACTTAAAAACTCAACTACTATAGAGTGACAAGTAGTAATCTTACCTTTATACCAAAATGGAAGATGCTTGAGAATTGGTTAGCTGCTCTAATTCTATTTTTATGCCATTCAAATGCTTCAAACCATGCTCCTCAACTTCGTTAGTTGAGAAACAAAATTAGTAATAACTATAATATATTGAAAATTAAAAAAAAAACTGTAAAAGAGAAACCATACATTCATAAGCATACATTCAATTGTGAGATGTTAGTAAATCTTATACATTGTCAAGGACATGACGATTCTTATATTTGTTAAGAATCTTGCTACCCATACTAAAAGTTGATTCTAAAGCAACAGTTATGATAAGAATACTTAATATGTCCTTTGCCATTTGTACTATAATCAGATATCGTGCTTTGTTTCTTTCCAAAAAACAAAGACATCTAACTTCAACTCAATTAGCTTTATAGGCTCATCCAAGTAAAGAACAACTTGTGACCTTAAATTGAAAGTCCTCATTGTATCTTGGGTAAATTTTTACATCTACATCAATATATCTATTAATCTTGAAAGTATCGTACAATATAAAAAAATAGATATTAGCATAATAACAAAAAAATAGTTTATTTACCAGAAGATATGAATTTACTTCTTGACAATATTGTCCACCACCAGTTCCAACATCACACGAAAGAGATGAATTACCACCATGAGTCTCATACTCTTTGAAAAGGAAATATAATTAATCTCAAACATCAAACTATTTAGAAGCAAGATATGTACCTAATTTCTCATAGTAGTATTTGAGAAAAGTTAATTTATACCGAGGATTAAGTACAACTACAAATGAGAAAACTACTAAAAAATCTTCAAAATACTTCTAAAACTTTTCATTCATTTGTTGTGTCATTTATCTTATTTAGAAGTCTAAGTTATCCATTGTTTCTAGTATAAATTTTTGCATTCTCCATATATTCTTAAAGTATAAATTAGCTGTGGGATACTCAGAACCAAATAAAAGGGTTGTCATGTCATAAAAAAGCTTCAAAATTGATGTGATTTTTACAATTTTGTCCCACTTATTATTACTAAGGCAATGTTCATAACATATGTCAATAATTTGCAGCTGAGAAAATACTTGACAATAAAGAAGAATCCTCATCCAAGCCCAATTTGAAAAGACTTATATCTGTTAGGATATAATTCGGCCAGAATTTCAGTTTAATTCCAACAAAACTCTTAGGCTAGTGTTATAGTCCCTAGTTTTATGTGAATTTTCAATTTATCCCAATCTTTCTAAGATGTGTCGAATTAGCCCATAACTTTATGAAATTATTAGATTTTGCCCAAAATTTCATAAAATTGTCAGATTTATCTCAAACTCTCGAGAGCTAACAAATTTGTCCTAAAGTTTTTAATTTTGCCTAGAACTTTATAAAAATTTTCAATTCACACTCGAACTCTTTTATTTCGCATACACTGACCTCAAATGGCATATAGGGCCCAAAATTATTACCTAAACTAAATTAATTCCTATTTTGACACTAAATAATGATTATAAATCCCTAAAAACTTATAATTTGAAGTGAAAACATAGTCTAAATGCATCTAATTCTACAAAATTCTTAAGTTCTAAAATGAACAAGTTGACCCTCATGTCCTAAAAATGACCAAATTGCCTCTAGAAAACAAAAATGCTCGTAAACTAACTTTTTCTAACCTAGAACTGAATAAAATTAGCACCCACAAAAAATTAGGTATCAATAATATGATGTAGCTCTATGGTCATCGAGTAGTAGGGAAATTCAAGTGTCCATGACTGCAGTTTTTGTTCTCCTTCTCAAGCTTGACGTATAAATTTTAAGCTTGTACAGGCGTTTTTACATGTTGAACATTATTAATTGTTGTTACCAATTTTATAGTGTACGCAGGAGCTTATTATTGACTTGGTGGGCAAAAACTGGTTATCGTTGGTATCGATTTAATAGAGTGTAGGCAGGAGGTTATTGCTAGTATCGATTTTATATTCTGTTGTACAAAAAACTCTGAATATTGTTGTTGACTTAGTGGAACAATACCATATTTATTAGCCTCTCTTTGCTTCCCCAATAAAATTTTCCCCCAAATCAAGGAAACAAAAAAGAAAGCAGGAAAACCTGTGGCACTTACGGTGCGTGAATTGCGAAAAAAGTAGATAGTTGGGTTGCTGATTATGGCCGACGGTGACAACCACGGTGGGCTTCCCGAGCGGCAGTGTTTCGTTTCTTCTACCTGCTCTGTTTTCCTCTGCAATTTGCAGAGCAAGGCGAGACGATCGATGGCGAGTGTGATAGTTAGTGAAAGATGATACTAAAACGAGTAGCTGCCGGCTGCAAGAGGGGAAAATTTTATAGTTTCGTGAATCGAATTTGTAAAGTTTTGAAGTAGTTATTTTATTAAAATACTTATATACCAATAAATTTATATCTAATTAAATTAAAATTTTTTATATTTTTTTTTGTTTATTAATTTTTGTGTTATGAGATACCTAAATTTTAAATATTTCATTTTAATCCATCATAAAACTTACGACCTAGGTCCCTAAACTTCTCAGATTTTTACATAAAAAATTAAATTCATTAATTTAAATTTTAATAAAATCTAAATAATAAATTGAATCAATCTAATCATTTCAGCCTATACACCAGTTACTTGATTAAACCCGAATATCAACCCAAATATTACTCAAAATTCAAATAATATGACCTAAAGTTATTTAAAACTAAAATTAATTTTATCTAATTAAAACCTCAAGTATGAACCCAAAATTAGTCTTAATTCAAATAACCCGACTTAAATTCAAATTGATACTAACCCTATTAACCCCGAACATAAATAAACTGACCTAAACCCAACCGCGATTCATTCAATCGCACATCCTTATCTGCATCCGATTAGTTGCTCAAGTTTGAAACGCAAACTAGTCGATGTTGATGGGATTCCCTCACACATGGCGCCAGTATATGTGGTGCCGGTTAAGGATATCTTCATCCTGGCTTTTTCGACAAGATATATGTTTTAGATATCTGCCAGCCACACTACGCTCATCCAGGCGTCTGGATGAAATGCGCCCACCTTTACGTGCGCTATCATGCTGGGGCTAAGAGGGAACAACGACAGATGGTATAGGATGATAACGGGACGAGGCGGCGGATGAACTTGTTAAAGCTGAAGAGTTTCGGCAAAAAAAAAAAAAAAAGGAGAGAGAGAGGAAAAACAAAAGGTTTGGTTCAAACCTATTGTCTATTTCTCACTGTTTTTTTTTTTTTCAAAATCGATCGTTAACGGTTTTAGGTATACATATGTGTACAAACGAAAAATAATAATTACGTATTTGTGTACCTAATGTTCTTTTAGTTATATATATGTGTATCAATAACAGTTTTCTTTATTTGTAAACAAGGCAAACTTACAATTACCTTTTGAGGTTTACTTTAATCTATTGTTTGTCTCTATTTATTTTAAAAAATTTACATTTTAATCTCTATTTCTTTTACATTATCCGATAACAACTTCTAAAACTGTAATTTAAACTGTACGATAATCATCTTCCATTAATTTTGATCTTTTCAATATTTTTGTATAGTTAACAGATATTTTAAATTATCAGTTTTTTTTTGGTACATGCATTTTTCTCTTTATAAATGCATATTAGTATATTTTAGAGGTCAGTTAGCTATGAAAAAAAATAAAAAATTTACTGAAATATGATATTAGACAGTTTAAATTAGAGTTTTAGAAATTGTTGTTGGATGCTATAAAGAAACCACGGGTAAAGTGTAGGATTTTAAACATAAAGGGGCAAAGTGTTGGTCATACCAAACCATAGGGGAAATTTTGTAATTTTCCCCTGTACAAATCCCCAAAGTTTCTACAAGTGTCATATCCTTTTTATTATATTGGATTTTTACAAATCTGTCATTCAATTTGTATATATCTCTTGTTGCTCTACCTACTATCAATCGCACCCCTAGCTATTGCTGCCATCCTTTTTTATTATCTTTGCTTCTGTTTCTGGTGATCCAAAAATTTAAGGTTGGAGAAAAGAAAAGTGACAGAGGTACTGGCTTGACCATGGAAGCAAATATGTTCGATGACTAAGTGAATGTTTGCTTGTCTTTCTATTTTGTATGTCATTTATTTTCAAGGTTAGAGAAGCGAAGCAAATATTGCTTTTGTTCCCTGGAAGAAATTAGCTCATCTTCTAATTTTATCTTTTATTTTTTCTTTATTTTGGGAATTTGCAAATAAAATTTTAGTTGTTTTCCTCCTGTTCAATTTACCTTGATGTATAATGGGCTTGAAGGAAAAATTAGGTGATATATCAGTAACAATTTTGTAATCTCATGTGTACATATGCCTCATATTATTTATACATATCCATAATATTCTTTGTACATCGAGTTTGTACGTATCTATTATCAAGTTTAAATATATGTACAAACAAAAAATAATAATTACGTATTTGCATACCTAGTGTTCTTTTTGGATACATATATGTGTATCAATAACAGTTTTTTTTATTTGTAAACAACGGAAACTCACAATTACTCCCTAAGATTTGCTCTAACCTATAGTTTGTCCTTCCTTTATTTTTCAAAATCTACACTTTACCTTCAGTTTTTTTTTACACTATTTGATAACAACTTCTAAAACTGTAATTTAAATTGTACAATAGTTATCTTCCAGTAATTTTTATCTCTCCAATATTTTTGTATAGTTAACAGAAAATTTAAATTATTAGTTTTTTTTCTTTCTATAAATATAATTTTATTTTTGTAAATGAATAAAAGTATTTTTTTAAAGGTCAGTTAGATGTGAAAAAAATAATTTTTTTTAAATTACTAAAATATGATTATTAGATAGTTTAAACTAAAGTTTCAGAAATTGTTGTTGGACATTATAAAGAAAGTAGAAGTAAAGTGTATAATTCTAAAAATAAGGGAAACTTACAATTACTCCCCTAAGATTTGCCTTAACCTACAGTTTGCCTTCTTTATTTTAGAAAACCTACACTTTGCCCCATATTTTATTTTACATTATCTGATAACAACTTCTAAAATAGTAATTTAAATTGTACGATAGTCATTTTTCAATAATTTTAATCTCTCCAATATTTTTCTTATAGTTAATAGACATTGTAAATTATCAATTTTTTATTTTTGTAAATGCATTTTTTTCCTATAAATTCATATCAATATATTTTAAAGATCAATTAGCTATGAAAAAAATATAAAAAATATTGAAATTATTGGAATATGAATATTAGCCAGTCTAAATTAGGGTTTTAGAAATTGTTGTCAGACACTGTAAAGAAATCAAAGAGTAAAGTGTAGGTTTCTAAAAATAGAGGGGGCAAAGTCACTACAAGAGAAATGTTGAGATGCAACTAATTTATGCGACTGAAAGTCAGTAGCACGAGTGTTCAGTCACAAGTCAGTAGCATATGTGTGGGTCACAATCTTTTATACGACAAAAATGTTCAATAGTACAAAAGTCAGTCGCTTGTCAGTAGCATAATTTTAAAAATATTAAATTTCAATCGCACATGCAGCAGGTCATAATCATTTATGCGACTGAAATATCAGTTGCATACCAGTCGCACAATTTAAAAAATATAAAAATGTCAGTGGCATGTTAGCCGCACAGTTTAAAAAATACTAAATTAATTTCCCTATCAGTGGCACGACAGTTACATGGTAGTCATATAAATTAAATATATTTTCCTTCAGTCTCATATTAGTGGCAAACTTAGTCACATAGACTATTTTACCTCCCACATTCGTTTCTCTTCCTCATTTATCCACCTTCTCCGATTTTCTCCTTCTTTCCTCCATCTCTACTCTTTATCTCTACTTTTACTTCTCCAGTTCTTCATCCTCTCCGGCTGAAGCTTTGCTGCCTTCAAACTGCATCATTTAAATCTCTAATTATATATATATAGCCGTCATCTCTCATTTCTCAACCCTCCCACACAGCCACTTCCCTCGCTTCTCCCTTTCATCTCGCATCTTTTATCCCTTTCATTTATTCTCCTTCCACTGCTTTGCCTTAATTCATCGTCCTCATCTTCCGTCCTCTCCTTCACCCGCCTTGCCTCGCCTCGCCTCTTCCTTGCCTTTTGCTTATCGTCTCCTCACCCTTCTCTTTCGCTATCTGCCTGTTCTCCCTCACGTCAATATCCTCGCTAGTCACTGACGATGTCTTTGGCCTCCTTCTCCATTTGCCTCATCACCTGTCACCTCCTTGTCGTTTGCCTTCTCGCCCTTTAAATGATTTTGTGTTTGATATTGTGTTTAATTTTGTGGATCTAGTTTGTGAGTTTGGTGTGTGATTTGGTGTTTGTTTTTGTAAATCCGATTGTGATTTTGTGGATTTGGCATTTTTTTAATCATGTGGATCTAGTTTGTGAGTTTGGTGTGTGATTTGGTGTTTGTTTTTGTAAATCCGATTGTGATTTTGTGGATTTGGCATTTTTTTAATCATGTGGATTTTGTGTTTAATCTTGTTTGATTGAATATTTGGCATCAATTTTAATAATTATAATTTTAATATAACAATTATATATTTTTATTATTATAATAATTGTAATCAAATTTTATTAAATTAAACATTTTAATTTTTTTTAAAATATATGTATATGCGACTGAAACTGTCAGTTGCATGGCTGACTAACCCCATAGCTTATGCGACCGAAAGTTTTAGTCGCACTATGAGATTGACTTTTTGTTGCATGATGCAACTAACAAATTCAGTCGCACACTTTATTCCACTGCCACAGTCAATGTTTCAGTTGCATGACAGTGGCACGACTCATGCGACTAACATTTTTGCTACTAACCATTCTTGTGGCATTTCACTCGCTTGGTGCAACTGAATGCCACTATTTCTTCAGTCACATCTACCAAATTTTTTTGTAGTGAGTGTAAATTAGACCAAATCATAGGGAGTTTTTTTTTAAATTTTCCCTAAAAATAAAGGGGCAAACTGTAGGTTATACCAAACTAGGGGGATTTTATAATTTTCCCTTGTACAAATCCCCCACAATTTCTACAAAAGTCCTATCCTGTTTATTACGTTAGACTTTTACAAATCTGTCATCCAATTTGTATTTATCTCTTGTTGCTCTGGTAACTGTCAATCGCACCCCTAGCTATTGCCACCATCCTTTTTTTCTTGATTTTGCTTATGTTTCTGGTGACCCAAAATTTCAAGGTTGGAGAAAAGGGAAGCAATAGAGATATTGGCTTGATCATGGAAGCAAATTTGTTCGATGACTAAATGAATGTTTGCTTGTCTTTCTATTTTGTATGTTTTTTATTTTCAAGGTTAGAGAAAAGAAGCAAATATTGCTTTTGTTCCCTAGAACAAATTAATTCATCTTCTAATTTTATCTTTTATTTTTTCTTTATTTTGGGAATTTGCAAATAAAATTCTAGTTGCCTTCTTCATGTTCAATTTATTTTGATGCATAATGGGCTAGAAAGAAAAATTAGTTGATATATTAGTAACAATTTTGTGATCTTATATGTACATATGTCTCATACTATTTATACATATCCATCATATTATTTGTACATCGAGTCTGTATATATCTATCATCAAGTTTATACAAATGCTGAGGCGATAAATTGTTCTAATTATTCCTTTCTGGGTTGAAAACACATGTGACTAATAGTAATAAAGGGTTTAAGGTCAAAATTTTTGTTTTGTCATTCAATTTTTTCTTTTCTAAAGAAAGATGATGTGAAGAAAGATATAAACTTATATGGATACAAATATAATTTATATAACTTTGCGTATCAAAGTATAACATGTATAAATATATAAATACAACTATAGATACATATAATGCACGTGCACGCGCACACATACACACACAAGAATAAAGTCATTTCTATAAATAATTTCACTTGTAAATACATGCTCATATGTTTCTACTTATGTCCAAATATATTTATTCATGTGTGTGCATATATATATAGAAAGAGAGAGGGGGGTAAAGGTTCATTGAGAACATCTTAACTTATTTTTTTGTCCTGAATGAGTACTTGACCATTAGATTTGTCCTATCAAACTATTTAAACTCATATAAAGGGATCCAATTAGGTACTTTTTGTTGATTTAGCCTTTAACATGGATGGAAAATGCTAATGTGGCATTAAATAACATTGAAATAAATTTAAAATAATAACTTTGGTCCTTAAATTTTTTTAAATAATTAACTCTAACCCCCTAAACTTTCACTAAAATTAATTCTATTCTTCCTCACCTGATCATGCTGACATGGGCATTTCTTCAAACATCTGGCATGCATTTCAACATTTCATCCTTCAAAGAATCAATCAATTCAAAGAACTAGGTAAAGTCCACCGCAGAACCCGGGGGGGGGGGGGGGGAATTGGTACTGACCTTTAGATTTATTTTATCAAACAACATAGCCTCACTTAGCGCGTCCCAATCAGTTATTTTTCGTCAAATTTTCTATTTAATTGGATGGAGTGTGATCATGTGGTATTAAATAACCTTAAAATAAAGTTTTAATAATAATTTTGGTTATCAGACTTTTCTAATGATAATTTTAAACCCTAAACTTCTAAAAATACTATTCCTAGCCTTAAATCTACTCTTCCTTCTTTCCCTAGCCTAAGGATGGAAACGGGGTTGATCGAGCACATATTCACCTTACCCATCACCTGCCTGCCAAAGCTAACAGGTGAAAAATGACACCCATGCCTGCCACCCGTTGGTTATGGCTACCTACTGATTATTCATAAACTCTAACAAATGCATTCATAGATTTCTTGACCTCGCAAAATAGAGAAGCTATGAAAGAGAACAATGATAGCCTAGTAGCAGAATAACATCAAAAGCTAAGAAGCACTAAATTGCGTGAAGTTAGTGCCAAATTCCTGACTCAAAGTGTAAAGCGGTCCACAAATAACGGAATTTTATCCCCAAATCGTGATGCTTCGCTTGTCCACCATAAGCCTGCCTACAGTGTTGAGTCCAGAGATAGATATGGAGGCATTGATAGCGGCTTTGATAGGTGATTAAGCAGGAGGACAGTAGGAGTGATGTGTGGGTGGGTTTGAAAAGAGAGATCCAGTGGAAAATTTAAGGAAATAAGGTGGAGAATGAAGTAGCAGAGTTGGAGGATGGTGGTAATGGAGCTGGAAGTCATGAAGTAAACAAAGGGCAAGCTGCAGTGGTCTTAAGTGTGAGCAGAACTAGGGTAATTTTGGGGTAAGTGTATTCTGAGTTCTTTAATTTTATTAGTTTTTACACAAAATGATAATTAGATTGAAATTTCACAAGTGAGTCATTATTGAGTAAACGGAAATCTCGTAGGTTATGGGTTTGTTCGTGCTTCGTGCGAATAGCTCTAAATTCGTACCCGCCCATACCTGCTAGACAGGTAAATTTTCAGCCAAATATCCGTGACTCACGACAGGTATCCACGGTTTACTGGTTTTACCTAATCCACTATCATCCATACCTTAGACTCCTCTACCCACTATTGGTGATTCTCCCTAACATTTTCCCTCAACAATCCTTCTGTCTACACCAAATCACCCTTTTTAGCCTTAAATCCAAGTGACATGCAACAACAACAACACTTAGTTCAATGAAAGAAAATCGAACACCAATTCGAACAGAAGCAGTTCTTCGACTTGATTCGCAGGTTCTAGAAGGGATGCAAGATCTCGATGGTGAGGGATAAAAAATGATCTAAAAGTTCTGGTGAGATCGAACAGATAAGGAGTTTTGACTAGGATGGCTCTTAACTGGTCCCACCAACGGGAAACAGAGCTAGAATTTTGCTGTTGCTTCCCCATGTCTTTTGAGTATCGCCAATATCTTTCGCCGATGCCTGATTTTCAGACTTGGACTAAGTCTACTGGTCTTGGATTTATGACACTAGTAGGCAATTAATGGTTTGATGGTGAGGTTTGTAGCACTAGCTAGTTAAGGCTTTGCTTGAGATCTGTGACATTGGCAACATAGAAGATTGGCAAAATTGGTGGATTAGAAATTGAAGACCAGTGATGTTCAAGATAGAGACATCAAAGATTGGTGAAATTGAAAGAAGAAACCAAAAATAAGTGACATTGAATATGATTTCGAGAAAAGTACAAAAAAAATGACTATACTTTTGGCCATGGACATATTTGGTTACCATTCTTTTAAATGGTACCAAATGCATTACTGATAGTTATTATACCATACACATATATCTAATTCGACATACTAACTCACCTTCAACTTTCTAGATGTAACTAGGGGTGTAAAAGTTTAATCCTAACCCGAAACCTGACCTTAGTTTTTAGGTTAGGGTTAGGTCAGGGGAGGGAATTAGTGCCATTCGGGTTGACCTGAACCTGAACAGATTTTGAGAGGGCAAAATTGGGTTGGTTTGAGTTAAACCCTATTTAACCTGAAATTACTAACAATTCAGACTTCCCCAGCCCATTTTCATTGATAGCCCAATCCCATCTCAGCCCAACCCACATACCTCTATTATAAATACATAACCTAACATTCCAAACCCTTTCATTCTTTATACAGGAATTGCAGCCACTAGCCACAAACCTCAACTTTCACTACTGACCGCCGCTGTTCACTTTCTGTTGCCATTTTCCACTACTGTTTTTGTCACCATTCGTTTGTTTGTTTGCCATTATCATCTATAATCCATTCGTCCGTTTGTCTACACTGTCATTCTGCCTCCCTCGTCATCATCCTTCTGCTTCCTTCCTCACGCTGTCAGTCCTCAGCTTCATTCTTCTTTTGTCGTCATTCATTTTCCTCTTTTCCTCTCTTGTTTTGTCATTTAGCCTTTGGTTTATAAGTTTGCCACCATTCAAAAGTTGCCATTGGCTTCACTGCTTTAGATTGTTGTCAATCAACAAGGCCGGATGGAATAAGAGAAGAAACGACGGCAATCGGTGGTGGAGGTCTAGTAAAGCCCCGAGCCTATATTTTCAAGTTAGGGTTGGTTCAGGTTCTCATTTTATTTCGGGTCGATTCGGGTCACTTTTTTGGATGACAACATTTTTTACAAAATTTAGGTTTTGACTCGAACCCCACTCTAAACCTGAAATTTATAGCCCTATGTATAACCCACTTCCATAAAAAAATTGATAAAATTGCCTATCACAAAAAATCTCTCTTTTTCTCTGTCTCTCTTTAGAAATTCTACCATCAATCTCACCGCCATTGGGGTTGCAGCCGTTGTCGCTGCCGTAGTCACCACCAGATCATCCATCATCACTTGCGTTTGCATAAGTGTCAAAGACAAACATGCAAAGTGTTTAAAGAAATTGTAAAAAATGTGTGAACAAGTATGTATAAGTGTTTGAAATTATATGCAGACTATTAATTCTTTTTAATAACATGTAAACTATTTGTTCTTTGCCAAAATGATATATAAACTTGTAGAAGTGTTTGAATATATATGTTTAAGCATCTATAGAAATGTGTTAAAGTATTTGAATAATATTCAAATAATTTATTATCTTTGAAAATAAATGTGTTTAAATTAATAAGAAAAATTGTCGGAATGAATATCTGAATATATGAATAAATATGTTAAAGTGTTTACAACAATATATAAAAATGTCCGAAGTAATAAGCAAATAATTGATCTGGAAAAAGTGAGAGTGTCTGAAGTAATAAATGAAAGTGTTTGGATAAATATGAAAAAAAATGTCTAATTTAGAATGAAAAAGTGACTATAACAATATGTACAAAAACTGTTAGCTTCAAATTTAAAAGTGTCTTAAAAAAAAATGAAAATGTCCAAATAAATATATAACTGTCATAAAAAATATATTTTTTTAGTATTATAAGCAAACCAGTACACGAATCACTAAAGCCAAACTCTGGTTGCCTTATGACGCTCTGTTGAAGAGCTTGAAATAGCAGAAAAAGTGCCAACCGCTGTGGGATACTCTTTTGAAGAGGCAGCAACACGATTCGATCAAGGCAGAAAGGCATCGATTATGAAGAGGCGATGCGATTCGATCGGAGTGGAGAGGCAGCGACGCTGAAGAGACACGATTTGACTGGAGCAGAGAGGCACCGACACTAAAGAGGCGATGCGATTCAATCGAAGCGGATAGGCGACACGATTTGATCAGAGCAGAGAGGCGGCGACGCTGAAGAAACGTGATTTGATCTAAATTTCCAGAGGCTGAAAAGGTAGCAACGTGATTCTATCAAAGCGGGATTAAAGATTAAGCTGAAAAGGCCACGGGGACGTGATTTGATCACCAATAATTTGTCTTGAATGAAGAGTGACAGTGATTGGCGGGGATGAAAAAGGAAGACCGGCGATGAGGAGAAAAAGGAAAACAAGTTAGGAAGGAAAATTTTAGGGTAAAATTGTAAAATAACAACTATGTTTAATTAGACATATGCCCATGATATCCGTTTTACACTACTAAAGTTTAAAGTTGGGCCTAACTTCATGTTTGGGCCGTTAGTTTTGATGATGTGTTAACAGAGGGGTGAGTTAGCGATTGATCACGTGTTAACTGAGACGTTTAAACTACTACATTGGTCCCCAATTTGACCCAAATACTTTATTTGGCCTCCAATTTTTCATTTGTCTCATTTGGGTACATAACCCTTTCAAAATAGTTACCCTAGATCCGCTATCACCATTAATCGTTGGACTTAACGTCGCCATCACCCTCAATCACCTAACCCCGACACTGTTGCTACCTTTAATTGAACTTGTACCCTTAACCGAACCCACATCTTAATGACCTCGAATAGGTCATGCACTACCTCCAATCGAAGATATCCTAAGCTCATAGATGAGAAAACGCATCAATGAGCATTAAACGAGGGAAGTAAACAATTTTCCCTAGAAAATAAGACTTATCTCATCAATTACTTGGGTTTGGCATCAACGATGACAATAGGACTGAGTGGAAAAGCTAATAAAATTAGAGGAAAAAAATGTCCTTTCCTCTTTTGCCTCAATGTCATGTAATTTTATCATTGATTGCCACACAATCGTCCTTTAATTGCCACATAATCTTCTCCTGATGGAATATTCTAATATTTAATAAAATCTTTCCACCGTCAGTTATATCAATAACCTATTTGACCCTATTTCAAAACCTAAATACGTGATTTGGAGTAAAATGTTGTCCTTAGTAATGCATTTGGCACCACTTAAAAGAATAGTGACCAAATGTGTCAATGGCCAAAAGTATAGTCACCTTTTTTATACTTGGTGGGCATGCTTGGAGATAGACAATGCATCCCATTCCCCAAGACTCAATAGTGGTATATTGGTGGGCATGCTTGGAGATAGAAGAGGCTGGCGGCTATTCTTGGAGACATCGATGGGAAGAATGGTGAGGGCGGGCAGCTATGTGCGGCTACAATTTTTTGTGGTTAAGGCTGGGATGTAAGGGCGTTCACGGTACGGGTTTGACTAGGTTCACCATAAATCCAAACCGCACCGCATAGGTGACCACGCACCGCATAGGTGACCGGGTTACATAATATAAAACCAAACTACACCATTTACCATAACTCCAATTGAAACCCAAACAGCATAGAATGCAGTTCCGTGTGGTTCAATTTGGCCGGTTTATCTTTTCTATCCTGTAACACAATTTAAGTTACTTCACAACACTTGTCTTAATGTTAATACATTGTTTTGAAAACTAAATGGTTTTATGAAACATCAACAATTCCGTACTTTAGAATATTATAAGCACAAAATAGACTTATTGTTACAAAATACAAAGATAGTATATGGAGTTTAAAGCTCCTGCTACACAAGGTTGCTAAAGCTCATATTTGATTATAGTGTAAAATTATTTCAAAATTCTTCAGCTTCTTATATGCAATGATCTCAATTTCACCTGCATAGAACCACTAAGTGTAAGTTTTAAGGCATTCAAAATGAATTAAAATTATTAACAATAAATTTCTAGATATGAGAACATGCTTACATAGAAAAAATATGCAGTGGAGGAGTGGTCATCAATTAACACCAACAACAAGTGATGTTTGAGTTACCCCAGAAAATTCTGTAAAGTTGTAAAATAATAAATTACAAATTCTATGTATCATCATGTGTATATTATACAATATACTAACCAGAACTACAAAAGGAACTATTTTACCTGACTCAATTTGTTTAAGCTCATCAATTCTGTCCTCAACCTCAAACAGAAGTGGTGCAGCTCGACACCAATCTTGTGCAGCAATAGGGGAGAGACCAGACTTGATATAACTAGGTTTTTCTTTTTGGACCAGAAAAGGGGATGAACTTAAGTTTATATGAGGTTATTAAGGTTATGGTTTAGTCTAGGTTTATACGGTTTCAAAATTAAAACCCGAACCACACCACATATACATCGATTTTTAATTTTTAGAACCCAAATTGTACCATAACCCGCATAAACTCGCATAGTAACAGGTTGATTCAGTTCAGTCTGTGCAGTTTGACAGATTAGGCTGGTTGGATGGACACCCTTATTGGGATGGAAGCAGGAAAAGGAATAGTAGGGTTTAGATTTAGGGTGTAAATAGTATATTTAAAAGCTTAATGGTTTAGATTATTGATTGAAAAAATTTAAGGATAATAAACGCTATGTTAGGTTTGTTTTGGTATTATTTAATGTTATATTAGCATTTTTCATCCATTTTAATGGTTTAAATTAATGAAAAATACCCAATCAAGATGGGCAATATAAGATTAAATAGTTCAATAGGACAAACTTGCAGGTTCGGTACCTATTTAGGATAAAAAAATAAATTAAGGTACCCCAGTGGACTTTGCCTATATATATATATAGTACTTTAGCATAATAAATTTATATATCTGTCTCATACGATTTATACATATGCCTCACTTTCTTCATACATAGGATTTGTACATATATATCATCCAACTTGTACAGATTTTTGCTTTATGGAGGCAATGCATTTTTTTTCTCAATTAGCATTTTTTTTTTACATTGCATTGTCCAATTTGTTCTATACCCATCCTATGGACAATTTTCTTTTTAAAACAATGTTAATTAAAAAAATTGTTGTATAAATGGGAATTTTTTTTAAAGTATATAAATTCAACTTTGATTTTTATTTTTTATTTATACATGAAAATTGATAAATTGAAATTTTAATTCTTTATTTAGAAATTTAAAGTCTAATATTTTGGCAAAATATTGATATACATAACACATGAACAATACAAAAAATACCACATTCATATATATCGTGTGCAATTATCTTCATTCTGATCATACATACACAAATATAAATCAAAGTTACAAACTCAACCTCATTCTGGTTGACATTTAGGTGTATACTCTTATAGACATAGGCCTAGTTTGGCATTGTGGTTAAAAACTTCAAAACTTCATTTGCTTGTGTTTAAATCATGATAATGTCATTTAACTAATCTAAACAAACACCATTTTAGAAAACTTTGTTTGTCATCCTAGTTATATTTCCCCATTTAGCAGAGTAGTAGTAAGAACCGTTAGTTGTAAAGTGAAATGGATATTGAATGCTATTATTATAATTTTATCCATACTGATAATTTTGGGTAAACTTCACATGTAGTCCCTAAACTATATCCTATGTCGTGTAACCATCCTAAAACAATCAAATGTTGCACCAATCATCATCAAACTATTTAATTGTTGTTATCTCATTGTGCCATCCATCACACCGTTAAGAATAAATGGAAATGTGACATTATATTAGTAGCCACATAAGCTTTCAAAGTCATATTAGCAGTCATGTCATTTTTCTGCCTAGATTTAACGACTGTGATAGACGGTAGGATGGAACAGCAGCAATTAAATAGTTAAAGGACGATTGATACAGCACTTGATAGTTTGAGAACGATTAAGCAACAGTGGATATAGTTTAGGGATCGCGAGTGGAGTTTATTTAATAATTTTTTTTTCCAACAGTAAACTGTGTAGGAAATATCTAGCCATTTTATTTTAATAATACTTTTCTACTTATATAAACACTAAATATATTCCATAATTAAGTAGGAAACAACTTTACTGGTGAGTTACCCCTATTAAATGACATTTATTATTATTATTATTATTATTATTATTATTATTATTATTATTATTATTGTTGTTGTTGTTGTTGTTGTTGTTGTTGTTGTTGTTGTTGTTGTTGTTGTTACTGTTACTATTACTATTAGTTGTTATTATTATTATTATTATTATTATTATTATTATTATTGTTATTATTATTTCATGTACCTTTTAGACATTTCACAAATAAACTGGAATTAACTAGGCTTTTCATTTTTATTTTTTTCCCAAAAAAAATTACTTGTGTTTGATTAACAACTAGATTGAATCACTATGTTTGAAACACTATTTGTGATTACTATTTTGTTAACATGTACCATAATGCCAAACAAAGCTATAATTACATATGCTTGTACAACATAAAAATTTTTAATTTTTCACCCACAAAAAGTAATAAAATAATTTAATTATTGTATTTTAATTTTTTTTAAAAATATTAATTAAAAAATTATGAGTTATATAATATTTTTACTACACTATTGGTAATTTTCATGTTATAATATTATATAAATAATTTATTAGGATATATTCAATTAATTTAGCATAAAATGTAATTAATTACAATTAGCGTCACGCAATTTTGATGATGTAGTTAACATAATTTTTTTTTAATTATCTTAAATACTTGACTTTTGTTTATTTCCGCAATCTCATAACTGCACTTGTCATGCGTACTTGTTGCACTTTATTAAATAATTTTTTGTATGTTCTCTGTTTTCAAATGGCTACATAATAAATTAGCTTGAGTTGACTCTTAATTAGAAATAAATATTTTATTCCATTTTTTCTGCACAAAGATAAGGAAAAAAGACAAAATAAAAATGAAGAAAACTATATTTTTATAGTTATGAAAAGACATTGAGATTGCATCTTGGGTTTTTTATTTTGGGCAATAATGCAATGGTTATAATTTAAAAAAATTACATAATTTTTTATCGATTGTAAATTTAGTAAATCACCAGTATATTAAGTAAAATCTATAATTAATAATACAATATATTTGTATGATGCTATGAGTTTACTTTCTTTATATTCAACAATAAACTAGGCAGAGGAGTAATTCTAAATTTGAAAAAATTTTATGATTAAGAATGGTGGAAACAATTGCCAAAAAATTATCTAGAGGAACATAAAATTTTATCATTTACTGCAAATTTATTGTTTTGTGGCAAAATGTAAATTTGGAAAATGGTAAAAATTGTGTCAGCAAATTAAGGGATAAAATTTGAGTTCCATATAAAATTTTATCTAGGCTTATGCTTTACAATATATATAATAGATAGGATAGAAGCAATTTAAGAATTTCTCTATAAAGTCTACATATATGTGTAATATGATATGCACATTATCCATTACCTTCTTTGTGCATCAAATTGTTACATATTTGTTATTTGATTTACACGTGTCTCTTATTTTGGTTAGGATGAAGGGTGGTTCTCATGCATATAATTAAATATATCAATAATAGATCTATGATTTCATTTGCACATATATTTCATATGATTTGTACGTATCTCTCACTTGCTTTCTGCATCCATTTAATACATAATTGTAATCTGATTAGTATATATCTTTAATTTTAAAGGGAACGGGATTTGAGCGTTCATGCCTATTTTATGCTATCAGGATAGTGTTAAAATATAAATATATATAAGCATAAGAGGTGGAGGGCATATTACGCTTTCCCTAAACGTTTGGCTCATTCTAACTTGCATATTGCCTTAGTTTTCTCTAGGAAAATTTATATAACCCCTCCTGCGGTTTTTGAAAACCTACACTTTGTCCCATACTTTCTTTACAGTGTCCAACAACAATTTTCGAAACCCTAATTTAAACTGTCTAATAACTATGTTCCCGTAATTTCAAAAATTTTGATTTTTTTTTCATATATAACCGACCTTTAAAAAATACTGAAATGTATTTACAATGAAGAAAATTCATTTACAGAAAGAAAAAATTAATAATTTAAAATATCTGTTAGCTATAAAAAATATTATAGAGATCAAAATTATTGGAAGATGACTACTGTATATTTTAAATTACCGTTTCAGAAGTTATTATTGGACAATGTTAAAGAAATAGAGGCAAAGTGTAGGCTTTTAGAAATAAAGGGGCAAATTGTAGGTTAAGATAAACCTTAGGGGGTAATTGTAAGTTTCTCATTTTCTTTAATTAATAATATTACCGGTTCCATTCCAATTAATAATAAACTATTCAACATCTTATAAATAAAGTTTCAAAATTTGGAAAACACAAGACATACCATTATATTACCGGTTCCATTCCAGTTAATTATAAATGTGTCATCATAATGAATTGTCAACGTTATCTCTAAGATATACCATCATATTTATTTGCTTGCATAATATTGAATTTCAAATAAAATTGATTCTAGAAAAAAATATGTAAAAAAATATATATATCATTTTTAATTAAATTAATTTAAGTTAAAATAAATTAGGTATCAATGTACTTCATAACCCTTTGAGGTTCAGCAATTGCCTGGCCCAAACTAGCCTCCCCTGGGTTATACTTAGCCCAAGGTCGGTTTGGTCCAATTTATACGGTCAACCTATAGTTGTTGGGCTTCATATACGTAATACTTCAACCCATAATCAAACTTTGATGTGCTACTGTTTAAAATTGTTATCACCAGCATTTGAACTCTTGCGTCAGCAGCAAACTTATAATTACATGTAATATGGATAAGTCTAAGGACCTGAGTTTGAGGATTGGTAGAAGTATTTTTCAACAAGTTTCCCTTCAACTATTTATATTATCTTCCTTATCTTTCCAAAGCTTAATAACGAAATTCTAAATATTAAAAGAAGTATTTGTTTTTCCTCCCTCCATTCTAATTTAATTTTCATCTTTAATGGTTTAAGCAATTTTACAAAAAATTATCTTCTAGTATTTTTTCATATAAGATAAATGGTTAATAGAAATATTTTCTCAAGAAAAAAAACTAAGTATTTGGAAATGAATGGAGTAACACAAAAAATGGAGCTAGCAGGGGTTGTGGTTGCTCGGGCCTCCATTTTATGATTTAACTTTCCTCTAGCAAGTAGCAAATGGTTATTTTTTAGTATAATAGATAATCGTACCAGTTAAAACTTACAGGTAAGAACATTGGGTAAATTCTACATTGGGTCTTGTTCCTTATTTTTTTTGTCACAAGAGGGTTATGTAACTTTATTTTATTATAATGAGGTCCGTTAACTTATATTTTTCATCTTGTTTAGGTCCTTTTCATCGGTTGAATAGTTAATTTTAATAGGAAAAGTACAAAAAAAAATTCACTGTAGTTATGAGCCTAGACCGATTTGATCACTATAATTTTTAGTGGTTCAAACTGCATCACTAAATGCATAGTTTGGTCCCAAGTTGAATACTAATATTACAGTTTGGTACTGAATATGCCACTAGCTGTTAAAAATCTAATGGTAAATGTGGAAGTTGTTGGTTTTGAAGTCTTGGGGGTATGAATTAAATTTTTAACAAATTTCATGAACTTTGTGTAATTTACCATTTTTATTTATGGGTAAATAGCGCTCATTGTCCTTAAACTAAGACTCATGTTTTGGATTCATTTTGGAACTACAAAATGTTACATCATTTATCCTTTAACTATGAAAATGTTATACCAATCGTCTTGCTATTAATTGCAACAGTTAAAATGGACGGAAAAAAATGTAAAAAACTAATATGTAACCCCTAAAAGACTTTTCATTTGTCATAGAAACCTCAAAACTTTTATATCTTACAACAAAACCACTGTCCTGTCATGACTTTCACCTCTGCTCCTCCGCCCCTCATGACCTTCACCTCTGCTATGGCTACTACTGATCTACCACCGTCACCTCCCTATCCTATCGCTGACATCCTACGTTGTAGCCACCATTGATGATTAATCAAATGACAAAGAGGAATAAAAGGCTGAGACCCTTCAGGCAATAATGCGGCATTTTTCCTTATCGATCGTCATCGATCTTCGTTGCCTTTTATCACCATCTCGTCGCTATAGAATTAAATACCGCGGTATACTGCTTACCATGGGTAAGCAGTATGCGGTACAAATGTTTCTATATTTTATCATTTTTTCATATGAAATACGTGATATACTACGGTATTTCACGATATTTTGCATACCGATAACTTTTTACGTACATTTTGTCTAAAAACCATGATATACCACAAAATACCATGAGGTACATATTACGGTATTCTATTTTTTATAGATATGTGTGAGATATTTTTTTTGGTCATTTTAAATCAAGATATCATACACAAATATATAAAATAATAAAATATAATTAATACACATGTTTTAACATAAATATTTATTTTTATTTTTGGTTACTTTTACATTTACTTTTACTTTTGCATTCTTTTTTTTTTTGGGTTGTAGAATTTGTATTATTATTATTAAAGTATTTTTTTTCTCTTGTATCAATAAATTAGTTTTTTTTAGTAATATTTATTTTTCTCTACATATAATATTTTTTATGTATTTTTTTATAACAAATATCCTTTATCATATATATTTTATTTATATTTGACAAATTATGATGAGAAAAATTAAAATACATATAAAGATGTGCAAAAAAATTTATTTAATTTCTTTTATCTTAAAATAATATTCTAACATTTATTTATTTATTTTTTGTAAAAAGGTAAAAATATGTGGTGCGGTATACCTTAAAAGTATGAGGTGCAGTATACCTAACGGTAACGATATTTAACACCTTGCTCATTGCACTTTGCCGTTGATTAAGCGTCCTCCTTCGTTGTGCTCTCCTGTCGCACTTCGATCTTGCCCATCGTCGTCCTCTACTAGCATTTCCCTTTGATCCCACCTAGACATCTCCCTTCAATTGCGCTCCAACATCTTCATTTCTCTTCGATCATGCATTACCGAAGGAAGATGACAATTTACAATCGCGCTCCGCTAGATAACGATGTCGTGCACTGCCAAAGGAAGACGACCACTGATAATCTGGTAGGAAAAGAGGGAAGGATGAGCTCACAAATAGGGAGGTTGGCTTCGAATCAACAACAAAAGACATGAGAACCAAATAAGTGAAGTAAAGGATGGTAACAATCATTTTGAGGAAGGAGGGCAGTTAGGAGAATGTGATTTTATTGTAAGATGTAAAAATTTTGAGGTTTTTATGACAAATGAAAGGTTTTTAGGGGTTAAAATTAATTTTTTACATTTTTTTCCGTCCATTTTAACGGTTGCAGCTAACGACAAGATGACTGGTGTAACAATTTCATAATTAAAGGATAAATGGTGTAACATTTTGTAGTTCTAGGGACCACGGGTACTTTTTACCCTTTATTTATTTATTTGCCAGCCACTGCATTGGTCACCGCCGGAACCACTGTTGGTGATGGAGGCAATGCTAGAGGTGGTAGCGTTAGACAACATTATTTGCAAACAAAAAAAAGGTCAAACCAAGAAGTAGGTGTTCAGAAACATATCGATATTAGATGAATAAGTTCATTGGATCGATGTTCGGGTTATTTGTAGTATCAGAATGTGATGACAAATTTGAATATCATTTCTGAGAGGACCAGTGGTAGATCTAATGAAGAATAGAGGTGGTTGTCGGTAAATTTACACAGTTCCTGAAGTTTGTTAAAAGTTATATAACTACCCCCAGATTTTATTTATCTTGCTTTTAGCACCCAAGACTTTATTTATCTTGCTTCTAACACCTTAAAAGTTCTAGAGATCTAACACTTCAGCCATTTTTCTCTCTTACACACCAATCAATATTTTGCTAAGATGTATGGAAACACCTTAAAACTTCTCTTATTCACACACTAACTAGAAGCAATTAGATCCCCAAGTAGATTTCTTAGAACCTGCCTAACTCAAAACTTAAACTGCTCACACCACAAGGTTTTGATAACGATGCTGTCATTGCATGAAAGGGATTCTCCTTGGGAAAGCCATGGCCTATCTAGAGCTGGTGTTCAAGTCGAAGTTTGGCAGCCTAAATGTTAGAATTGCAAACTATTTCAATGTTACTACAAGCTTTAGTGTTGGCGACATCTTCATAGCAATGCTCTTCATGAAAATTTTGCTATGGTTGTAGCCAAGAAAATCGAATCTTCAATTGCTACATTTGGAAGCCAAATAAATCTAGGATTTGCTACGTTGGCATCAAAACATATGAGGCCATCGCAGCGGCCTTTTTCCAAATTTTGTTGCTAGGTTTGAATTTTGCTTGAATTATACTTGGTTTGTTTCATCTAGCTTGAAGACTTTGAATCTTAATTGAACTGTAACTCTTGATAGATTTACTTTGTTGTTGGGGCCATCATGGATAGTGGAGTTCTATGGGCTGGTGAAGATATTTTCTTTAGTTATTCATTGGAGAAAATGATTCATCCTTAATTATTCAAGACAATGCATCATTAAGAATTTTCAGAAATTATTCTTGTACAAGTAGAGTGGGTTATTTTTGAATTCTAGTAGTACTTAATTAATTGTCTGAGAATATTTTGAGTAAATACACATTTGATCTTAAGTGGAGTGCATGATAACAATTTTTTTGTGCTAAAATTTGAAATTTAGGTCAATTGGTTTATTCTTGGAATTTGAATTGAAGTTGAAGTCAAGAGGAGAGTGAGGGAGCATGAGTGAAAAGTTTGGTTAACTTTGAGCAGAGATCAAAGAAGGAAGATGAAAAGTAAAAAAATAACATAAAAAAATGGCACAACAGTTTTTTCAGTTATGAGAACCTAGGTTTCTAGGACCAAAAGAAAGAGTTTACCAAAATGTTAGTGCATGTTTGGGTCATTTGCGGTGACAAAAGAGAAAGTCAATGGTTGAAGTGTTAGATTTATAGATTTTAAGGTTCTAAGAGTTGAACGAAAAAAATATAAGGACTAAAGTGAGCATTTTCTACTGATTTTATGTAAAGATTAATTTGAATATGATGGAAAAGACTCCAGTATGATGCGTTATATGAGGCATAAGACTTTGTTAAGACAAAATGAGGGCACATGACCCTGTTGATACAAAATAAATAAATAAATAATAAGAATAAAGAATAAGAGCTAGTATGGAGTTTACCCATGAAATACCTAACATTCAAATGGCAAAAGTTTGTTTAGTTGAAAGATTCTTCATTTTTTGAACTATAATTAAATGATGGACAGTATAATTTTTTTTAAAGATTATATAACACAAAAATCCAAAACAACATAAGTTCTTATCTATATGCTTAAATACTATATAGTAAAATGAAATACTACGTCGTATTTCACGCATATATTAATGTTGTGCTCAAAAGACAATCATGAGATGATTGTGTTTTGCACATTGAGTCATAATATTTTATTGACACATTATTCCAATAATTGTATTTGTTGTTTGTTTCTATGTAACATAATCAAACATAATTATAACTATAGAATAATAATATTCTTAAACATTCTTGGTCTAGTATTTTCATGGAGTGGGTTATAATAATACATTAAAACTAACATATGTGGTGACTACTATAACATATGTAGTCTATATATGGGTATAAGTTGGAGAACTTGTGTACTGGATCAACTCCCCATGAGAAAGCTACATGGATTGATGGATCGTTTATATAAATGTCATAAGTGATTCTTATAATGATCATAGTATATGTAGCCCTTTGACCTAAAGTCACTACGGTTCCTTACATGTGAGTCACATACTTTGATACTTCTCTTTGTTGCTCGTAATTAAGTGAACATGAAGATGTTCATTGGGTATGTCACATATCATGCGGAGGGTTTTGTAGGATTAAGATGAGATTTGTCCCTTCTATGTAATGACAGTGATATCTCTGGTCCCCTTATTTGAATGAGACTGAGAAAATGCATAACCATGCTCAGATGAATTAATATGAGATATCAATGTCATTAGTTTTAGTCAATCTACTCTAGAATTAAGAAACCAAAGATTGGGTTATACAAGCGCCATACATTCCATGTCTTATGCTCAATTTTGATATATTGGACAAAGGGACAATGACAAATACGAATAATGATTATAGAGGTTTAGTTGACTCACTGACCATCTTGTCACTTGGGTGGTAATGATGTGTTATTAAACACCACTCATTATTTATGATCATAAATGTGATTTATTATCATTACCGATGTGATGAGAGCCTACTGGATCATACACTTAAAGCTAATTAGATTATTTGAGTGCAAGAGTCAAATTGTTTGGTTTTGGTTTCATGATAATTTTGGGTTAATTATTGGCTCCATAGTTGAGTTATTATTAAGCCAAAAATTAGGCTTAAACTGATTAGAGTTTTGAAACCTATTAGGCTTAGGAGTTAAGCCTCACTATATATACATTATATAGTAAGAAATTTCATAGTTAGTGCTTCATTGGACGAAATAAAAAAAGTTTCGAAAGTTTCAGCCGCACTTTCCTCTTGTCATTTCTTGGAGGACGCAAGCTAGCACTACAAGTGCAAGAGGAATGCACCTGTCAGAACGTGGTAGAGGCGTTGTAATTTGAGTAGTTCATTTGGATATCATAGAGAGCTTGAACACTTCAACTGTTAAAGTTTTAGTGATTCGGCTCAACAGTTGGGTGGAAGATCTCAACTGACTAAGTATAAAATTTTTGAATACCCGATTTACTCTATTTTACTTGGATCCTGGAGGGTTTCGGTAATTACTTTCCATTATGCTTGTTTTGGCTTCCGAAATAGCATGATGGGTATGCGGTGCTCGGTATATAGGTTTTCACGATCATCGGAATTTTGAATGAAATATCGCTACATTTCAAAGCATTTCATGTACCAATATATTTTTTTTAATGTGTGTGTGTGTGTTTTTTTTTTGTATTTTTTAAATTTTACTATGGTATAATGTGTCCCGCAGGTTAGGGAAATTTTTTACTTTCATTATACATTAACGCACCACATACATACAAATAGAAAAGGGGAAAATTACATGAATCCCCTTAAGGTTTAGTTGAACCTACACTTTCATACACCCTGTTTGAGATACCCACACTTACCGCATGAACCATGTTAGGTGCATAAATTGTTGGTAAACTAGCTGACTTTTTGTCAACTTTGAGTCCAAAATTCCACCAACTAGGGCCACATTTTTCATTGTTTCTTGTTTTGTTTCATCTTTTTGTAGGGTGAAGAGCATCATGGAAGTGTTGGAACAAAGCCGGAGCAAGTAGAGTAAAATTTGGATACAAAAAAGTCAATGAATGAAATGTTCTGTGGCATTGCAGTGCCAAGGAAGAAAACATTCTAGGCCCTTTTTTTGAACTGGTGCTGTATCACCACCAATGGTGTTGCTGAGCTAGTTGCTCGATTTTTGGCATACAACATTGATTCTTCTCCTGTTCTGGTTTTGAGGCTCTAATTCATTCAAAAATTGTGGTCCCCCACTCCCCCATTTCAATCCTAGTTTGCTATTAAAGGAAGGTTTTTATCCAAATAAGTAGGTGAGAAAAAGGGACAAGTTGGAATAATCTATGGCCAATTCTTTATAGCTAAAACTTGGAGAAGTGCTAAGGTTTACATACTTTTCATCTTTCTCTTGGAGCCACCATTGGAGTATCTTGAAGGAGCTTGGAGCACACTTGAAGGGCTAGGAAACTAGAGCTTCAAGGGGGCTCTGGTTCCTTTTCTTTTTTCTCTTTGTTTTATTCAGGGACTTGGTGTATTTTATTTCACATAAATGCCATTTATGGTCCCTAACCTTATCACTTCATCCTAAACGGGCCCGTAACCTTCATTTTGTCCTATTAAAGTCCCCAACCTCTCTATTTGTGTTTCAATCGTAGTCTTTTCGTCATTTTCATGGTTAACTTTGACAAAATTTTTGTGACAAATGCCAACATTGATCTATATTTTTTTATTTTCACTTAAATAACCCTCAAGTTAATAAATTTATCACTACAAGTAGTATATAATTATGATTTGCAACAACCCTTCCTTCCTTCTCTGTGCTTTGAAAAACAATACTGAAACACTTCAAACCCAAGTCACCAACACAAAGACCAAGGAATTGAATTTGAAAGACTCCACAACCAAGTGCCCTAGTCTTTGTTCTATAAAAGGATGGAAACGAAGAAGGATCTCCTCGATACCTCTTGCTTCTTCCTCTTAGAGGTCACCGGTGATTGGGAGGACGACGCCGAAGCCGACTTATCTAGTTTCAGTGGAAAATTTATTGTGTAATGCTCTATGATACTAATTTAGCAAACCCCACATACCAATGTCGAGAATGCTAAGGCCTTGATGGATAATGCCGGCTCAGGTCCAAAATTGCCCAAGATGGCTTATGAAACTATGAGATTGAAGAGATTAAAGGTTGGATGGTACAAATTGTGTTCTGATTCTTTAGCTGCATAACCTGATTTTTTGGCAACTTAATCATGGTGGGCTCCCTGTCCAAGCTCGGTTGAAGTCTTGGGGTATCCAATTGGCTAGCCGTTGTTTCCTTTGTGGAAAAGAAGAAGAAACTCTTGACCATTTATTTTTATTATGCCAAATGTCATCCCAAATAATGAACAGAGTTGCTGATTGGTTGCAAGTGAAGTTGATGCAGGGTAGCATTTATAATTGGCGCACTTTTGCTGCGGTTCTTTCAGGTAATTAAACATATGATTAGAAGGATTAAAAGGGCTCGCTTGGTGGCAACAGTGTACAAGATCTGGTTGAAGCAAAATAGAAGATGTTATAGGATTAGATTTTCTTCGGATGAGGATTTGGTATTTGCTATTAAAGTTGATGTTTGTGTCAGAGCCAAGCTAATTTTAAGATAACTGGTAGTTCATTCAGCTGGAGAACTTGGAAGAAGCATGACAGTTGGCAGGGTTGTCCCCCGGCCAGCTGCTGCATCCAACACACTGGCAGTGGCGGTTCTGGGAGTGGACAAGCCAGTGGCTGTTAAGGCCGTGGTCACCGTGCAGCCGACTGTCGGAGGTTTCCTGTCAAACATAGGGTTGTCGCAAGGGCTTGATGATATTCAGGACTTGTTAGGGAAGACGCTCTTGTTGGAGCTAGTTAGCGCCGAGCTAGACCAGAATAAGTAGTGGGATCGAGTAATAAATATTAATCGCCACCCAGCCAGCCCGCTACTAAAACAGGCTATATATATGTGCGTATAATATGATTACAAAAAAGATGACATATACTCAATCCAGTAATTAGCTAGCTTGTTTGATGGTTGTAATGATAAATTTATTAGCTTGAGGGTTATTTGAGTGAGAATAAAAAAATATAAGACCAATGTTGGCATTTGTTACAAAAATTCTGTCAAAGTTAATCATAAAAATGATGGAAGGACTACAATTGAGACACAAATAGGGAGGTTAGAGACTTTAATAGGATAAAATGAAGGTTAGGGACCCGTTTAGGACTATGCGATAAGGTTAGGGACCATAAGTGGAATTTGCCCATTTTATTTCTATGAATTTTCTTTGTTTGAACATGGAGTAGTCTCCAATTATCTCTCTAGGATGTACACTTGACATTTGTTTCTTAATGCTAATTTGAGGCATTTCATGGAAGTTGTTTTTTATGTTGCCCTTTCTCCTAAGCTTGACTTGTATGTTATTGGCCATTTCATACTTGCATCAAAATTGAGGAGGTGGAACTAGAAAAGAGTATAGTGGGTTAGAGAGATTAGAGACAGTCACTCTTCTTACCAAGTTTGTTAGAAGGGTTAGAACTTAAACCACCTTAGTTTAATTAGTGAGATTGAGGAAATTCATTGTTAGACTTTTGGTGAGCAAGGTTCCATCTTGAGAAAGAGGAACTTTGAGGTTAGAATCCCCGCACACCACATAACCACATAGGAGGCAACAACCATTATGCTTCAAGTTAACTTAGGTAGCAAGGTCAAGTAGTACCATCCTACATGGCTAACTTTACTTATAAGTTAATCCAACTTTGGTTAGTTTAGTTCGCTTAGTTAGTTGTAGATTGCATCCCTCACCTTTATTGCTCTTCATGTACATTTGCGTTTCACTTAGCTTATTCAATTCTCCTGAAAATTCTATTATTTGTTCCATAACTTACTTTTAGTTAGTTGAGTAGTTAGGACTTAAAATTTCAATAATCATAAATTTCTCTAGGGAAAACACCCCTATTCGCCACTTATATACAACAACACCATAAACTTACGGGTCAATAGGTGTTTCTAAATTTAAAACTCTTGTTTCACAACAAACCATTACCTTTGTCATTCTATTTGTTACTTCTTTGTATTAGTGCTTTATTTGACCTTTATTTTTAAAAATTATGCAAATCTATACCCATGCTTCTAAAAGCTGCCACTCTAACCCAGGTTCTCTGTTTCCTCACGCACTATCGCCATATCCAGCTGTTGATTCACCATTGTCGGTCATTTTTGCTAACTGCAACTATCTCTTTTCACCTTGCGTTGGCATTTTTGGGCATCACTAGCCATCGGCGATGCCAAACTAAAGAGGGAGAACTTCATATCCTATCATGCTGCCTTTTGTAGTTGATTAGGCTAACTGTGGCTTGGGTTTTGAAAGTCTCTTCCTTCTACTTCTTTAGAATGCTTAGCACCTCCTCCAGCTTCATGTTCACCTTATTCTTTTGCTCACCCATCCTAGTCTCAGACAAAGTTTATGGAAGAACGAGTATCAATTGTGATGGCATTGAATCAGTATGATTAAATAATATTTTATTTTTTGTTCGAACCTTTCAATTCAAGGATGAAAGTTGATCCGACATTGGACTAGACCTAGGATTTGGGAAACGGGTTGGGTTGTGAGGGTGACACACTTCTACTTGAAGGTCAGCATCTGACTTGGTGGTTAGGGGATGGTAGGGTTTGATTGATGCTAGTGGTGTTTTGGTTTTGCCACCCAAAAAATGCCAATTGAATGTAGGAGTTGCTTGGGAACAAACTATTGATGAAGGCCCCATAAAGAGAGAGAGAGAGAGAGAGAGAGAGAAGAACAGTTGTAGGAGAAGGAAGAGGAATCAATACGGAGTGGCAAATTTAGACTTTGAGGATAAATTTGCACCATTTTTAAATGTAAAGCCCAAATGGAGTATTAGAACACAAAGTAGTAACAAACTAAGATACAGAGATCACGGTCCACGGATAAGTGCATGTATTCTGGGGATGAGAATCTAGGTTCCGCTAAACCTCATGGTTGATTTAATTTTTCTATATAAAATGATAAAATATAATTAATACACATATTTTGGTATAGTAATGTTTATTTTTCTCATCTGTTAATAAATTAATTTATTTTCTCATATATCAGTAAATTAATTTTTTTATTAAATAATACTCTCTTTCCCCCTCTTTCTTTAAGGATCTATTCTATAAATTCATTGATATGGATCAACATAATACATAGTTATCCCTCTGGTGTCTGTAAATGTACCTTTTTCTATTTTGTAGTTATTTCCTATTTTATAGAAGTTTTTTTCTATTTTATAGATTAGTAAAGAGTCTATTATATTATATATGTAGTGAAAGAAAAAAAATTGGATTCTCTTTTCTCTTCCTTCTAAGTGATGTGCGCGATACAAAGTTAACAAATGGGTTTGCACGCATGCAAAAACACAAAAAAAAATAGAGCTGAAAATATCAACATTTTTCTAAAATTGCCCCTGGTTTGGCCTCACTCACAGTCGCCTAAGCAGAAATCACCATCCGGCAGACCCAGACCAGGGCGGAGAAAGGCTATAGGCAGCCGACCTAGACGAGGACGAAGGTGCATGAGGAGGATGATGATGGCAGCGTGGACCTAGGTGACGATGAAAGTGTTACTGGAGGAGGGCGCAAATCGGACCTAGACCAATACAAAGGCGCAGAGGAGGACGGTTGGTGAATCGGACGCCGGGGAGGATGAGGTTTCAGCGGGAGAAGGATGACAACAATTGGAACCTGGGCAACGGCAAATCGAACCCTACTGTCGAAGGAGGACGATGATTCGAACCCAGGCGACGACGATGTAGCTAATGGATGAGGACGGCAACGAAGCCAACCCATGCGACGATGAATCCAACCCAGATGGCAGCGAATCCAACCCAGGCGACGATGAAATCGCTACTGGAGGATGATCGAGCCCAAGCGAGGCGTTGCTGGAACCAACAATTCGAACCAAATTTGCTTTTTCAAAAAAGTGGAAGGGGTATAATGGCCAGTTTAAGTGATAAAAGTTGCTAAAGAGGCAAATAGTCCAAAAAATTTAAAACGATCTAAATAACAAATGATGCAAAGAGTACAGGCAGAGAAAATATTTATTTTTTTCCTATATTTTTATTCCTTTTTTATATGTAAACTACTATATTTCATGTATACTTTATCTATATCAGAAAAATTATGACAAACATAATTAGAATGAATATAAAAATGCGTAAAATATATATTTTATGGTTTTTTTTATCTTAAAATAATATTTTAATATATATTATTTTGAGAAAGCAATAAAGATATATGGCATGATATATTATATAGTATGGTTATTATTACAGAATGCGGTAATAATAAAAAATTACCATTATCTATATGGTAATAGATGTGGTCAGGTTAGGCTGAGGGCAGTCCTAACTCTTAATTGGTCTTGGTACATAATTAAGTAGTAAGTGCAACTCTAACAGCTTTTCTATAATTTCTGTAAAGTGAAAAATTAAAAATTAAAAATTTTATAATTTTATAGTATTTATAATAAAAAAATTAGATGTTATGTATTTAAAGCAAATTCAAACTGCAATGCAATAAAACAAAGAATATAAGTAAATCTCATGCGTTTTGGACAAATCTGCCATTGACGGGCAAATTTGCTCCAACTCGAGGACGTTGCTTTGGTGGTAGATTCCCTCATACAAGTAAATTAGTGTAAATTTGCTCAAAATAGAGAATATAAGTTAGTAGTTCGGAATTTTCGTCACGTCCAAAGGACAAGAAGAGACTAGAGAACGAAAGAAGAAGATTTTGGTTTTCAGTGTCTAGCAGTGAAGAATAAAACAATTGCGGAGATGAGAGAGATCGTGAAAGAAATCGAGAATTCAAATCCTGGATCATCAGAAAATATGTGGAAATCGGTTTCAAGGCCATCGGCCTTTTCTGTCTGTTGACACCCAATTTTATCCAAATACGTGTAGAAGTATTTTTTTTTATTGGGGACAGTTTGATCAATTGTTAGGACATTTGAAGGTTTTTTTTTTTTTGTAATTTTAGGGTTAGTTGGTCTAGTTATATATAAGTTACATTATTGTTCATGTTATATATCTTTAGGAATTTAGGATAGTCATTTAGGGTCAAAATAGGATAATAATTAAAAATAAATTTTAATATTTATATCCGGTTGATCCAATAGGATCTATAGTTTAGATAATTACTTAAATTCTTTAAAATAATAATAAATAGATAAATAAATAAATAAGTTTTAATATCCATATCCGAATGATCTAATAAAATTTATGGATTGGATTGGTAATTATCTAAAATATTAAAAAATAAAAAAATAAACAAAAATAAAATAAATTTATATTTCCATATTTAGGTGGTCTGATAAGATTCATGGTTTAGAATATTAGAATGTACACAAAATAAGTAAACTCTAGTAATAATTTCTAAGAGTCCATATTCGGGTGGTTCTATAAAATTCATGGTTTGAAAAACTTATTAAATATTTAAAAGCAAACAAAATAAAATTAAAACTAAATTAAGGTACTAATTATTTTGTGCTATAATAAGGATATTTTAACATAATCATACTTTTGAACCCCTTAAACTCTCATATATCATTTTAAAGTGTCCAAACGATATAGGTGTAAATAGATTAATAGTGGCTCTTAAAAACACGTGCTGCACTTCCCTTTCGAATTCTCCTTCCCTCTTCATCCGAGTATCCATTTTTTACTTGTATTTCCCTTCTTCCTGGCATATGCATTAATTTTTAGAATTTCACATCAATTTTTATAGTTTTTATAAATATAGAGCATTAACGATTCTCTTTTACCTTATCCCCTATCCTACGAGATAGAATGGGGAAGCATTTGGAATAGAAAAGGATCAAATATTTCATAAAATAAAAAAAAAATCTACAAAGCAGAGAATTTAAGTGAATTAAGTAGCCGATAAGAGTCGCGTGAGTTTTGTCGAGTCCTGCTTCAGCCACCCATTCCAGTTGCGCCAACAGATTGCAAGCGCCTAAAACTGGTCCCACGACACCGGACCCAGAATTAAATGATTTGGAGAAGGGGAACTGGGGAAGGGGTCACCTTAAATTATAATTCCCCAGCAACAAGCAATACATTTCATTAAAATCTATTCGTGTTCCGTTTAGAAAATTTTAACACATTCGTGTCTCTTTGCTAAAAGTTTGGTAGATTTACACTTGGGAATATGATTCTCTCCGTTTTTTTAAATGATTTTTCAACAAAAAAAAAAAAAACTTCATAGCTGCTATTCACAACTTTAAGTTGTTCGAGTTAGGGTGTCTTGCTGGATTCTTCATTTTGCTGCTGCGTTCTTAAGAGGGCGATGGCTGTAAGGGTTTGTTTGGGTGAGTCCTAAACTGTTTCTGTAATAGTTTTTGCATTAATTAGTTCCTAGCTTCGCAATTCAAATTACACAAAATAAAATTCAAGCCAACCCATAATTAATTTTAGCAATATACTACTACTAGTATATGTAAATATATAATGCCACAGAATGAGAAGAAGAAGTCCCATTAATCCATGAATATTCGCCAGCGTGCAAATGATAATCCAATTATTAACTTCTATTTCCAAACGGCAGAAACTGAAGACAAATTCATAATCCAAATCACGGCTCATCATTCTCTAATACAAGCAATTAATTATTGATTGCCACCATCGGCATTCTGTGGTAGGTAGTCAACCCACCTCATCATCACACACAAACTAAGCTGTTCATAATAATTAATTACTTTTTGGGTTTTGGGATAAGCCTACGTCGATTAACTCTTCATTACCCACTTTTGTTTGTACCTAATAAATTTTTATTACCAAGATATGCATATAAAACTTTTTTTCGATTATTGAAATTAAAATTTATTAAAAGAATATTACTCCCTCCGTAAAAAAAAAAAATGAAGCATATACTTTTTTACCGTCTACAAAAGATAAAACATTTTTTTTTTGAAAATTTTTTAAAATCTATTTTATCTTACTATTCTTGTTTAAACTATTACTATCTTTTCTTTTTTAATCTTTATTAAAACCCTTATAATACAAAATCCCCAAGGAACCTTTTCTTTTTTAATCATCATTTAAACTCTCTCTACACTTATCACAAAAGGAATTTTCTTAATTTTAGTTTTAGGGAAAAAATGGAAAAAAAAAACATCATAAACTATACCCACATTAATCTTCATGTTAAGAGAAGCACGTCATTTTTTATGTGATGAAGGGATTAGTTTTTACATAGCAAACGTAAGATGCTTTCAAGTATAGTCAAAGAATATCCCAAATTAATAGATATATTTTTTTGATAGCTTTGATCAATACATGTATACACTCATTGTAAGGTGATGCCTTTGCATGAAAAGTGGGCTGCGATACTCATAATGATCTGTGCCTATTCTTCTATTAAGAGACAAACAGGGAACGCTTTGGATATTTCAATGCAGTTTGCAATGCTTCTTCTTCCAGGAAACAAGTCTGCAGCGAAGGGTTCAAGGACAGTAATGTGATTTAGCAAAATAGCACTTGAAGCATTTTCTCTATGGCACTTAAAGTAGGGGAATAGAGTTCTTAGCTTGGCTTGTTAAGGATTGACTCAGCTTGAACTCAAGTTCAAGTTCAACGAGCTTGGTAAAAATGGGGCTACAAGCTCGCCTTAAAAAAGCTTGGGCTCAGTCGGTGGTTTGATAAGCTTGAGACTCGGCTTAGATGGTGGAGCTCGATTAGAGCTCAATTGAGGTTTGTGAAGCTTAATAAAAGTTTGAGTAGAATTTTAGGAATAACTTGGGTATTATTTATTTTATTAAATTAAACTTATTATATTAATATTCTATTATTATCAAACTCAAACTTGATTTATCAAGAACTCGAACCTAAAATGTGGCTTAAGTTCAGGCTTGAGGCTCGTTAAGCTTGATTCATAGCGAAAAAATTGAGCTCGAGCTTAAATTATTCGGTAAGGGCTAAGCTCATCCCTAACCCCGCTGTTAAGTATGGTAGCTCAGAGTCTTTTGATTGGTAAAAAGTAAAGGTAATGCTCCTCCTATTTGGTGAGGTTTACTGCATGAGCACAATATTCTTTACCATACAGATGACAACTCTATCTATGACTAGTATGATTATTGGATTCCTAGTATGTCCTTGGACATTGTTTGAGCAATAGGCCCAGGTTTCTAGAACCACAAGAATCTCAAAGTATAGGGCCTATCTCTAGGGCATGCTTAGGGTTGGAATAAAGAATTTCTTCATTTCCTTTTCCTTACACAGATTTTGCTACTTATTCTCAAACTTCCACCTCCTTTTACATCTAAAGGAATTGACATTATAATTTAATTGGTCAATACTCCTCAAAGAATGGTTATGCATTCCAATTTCTTAACCACACTTCATTTTTTTAGAGACAGGAATACAATATTAATCGCCTCTTTCTAGACCTTTAATTTTTCTATATCCTTCAAAGACTTTGGGATTCAAATATTCCCCAAAAGTTCAAGGTTTCTTGTAGAAGTGCCTGTTGAATGCTCTTCCAAGTGCGTCTAATCTTGCATCACATGGAGATCTTGTTAGTCTTATGTGGTTGAGATGCAACTCGTATAAAGATCCTTCTCTTCATGTATTCTATGATTACCAATGCTCTAGTGACATTTGGAGATGCTTCTATGTCAACCCTATGACCAAAAGTGTCCTTTTTTTTTTTAATAATGACCATTAAACATTTTAGCCTTCTTGAAGAAATGGCACATGCATGGATTGGTTATTTTATCTAGTCTCCTTTTTATGGATAATCTAACAATGTCAGAATGAGCTAGTTTGCCAAAATATAGGTTTTAATCCTGAGTATCTCACTTTTAGAAGGAATGCTTGTATCCAGTTGATAAACTCTACATGAGATCATAAGTTGCAATAATATATATTCATGGCTAACTTGCTAAATTCATTAATGCGACACATGGGGTGCTAGTAAGTGGCATAGACAAGTTGATTCCCTACAGTTCTTTGTAGTTGATAGGGGCATGACACTAATCTTTAGGGCTTGGAGTGACTGTGTGGTTATGGATTGGTAGTAATGCTCCCACGAGACTTCACAAGATGGCTTAGTTTGGCAGAATTATGCATTTGCACTTAAAGTGGAGTTTGTTGCTATCAAAGGAGTTGTGAGTGCACCCTTAAGGCCCTCATTACAAAATATTATCATTGTAACTGATTGCTCTCCAGTGATGGTAGCTTGATGTGGGAACGTGGTGCTTAATGCTCCTTGGCTAGTCTAGTCCAAGACCTTATGATATCAATGGAGAACCTGGAGCGTTGTTCCCTTTTGGTCATGCCTTATCAGTGTATATCTCCAACTCATACATTTGTGACCTTTTTGCTCTCTCAATTTCCCTTATAGCTTTATTCTTATTTTGATTAAAAAAAAATGCCATGATGGCCATGATCCATTCTTTAGAAGCAAACCAAATAGTATTTTTTTGGAACAAAACAAGGGTGTTTTTTCTATTTACTTGGCCCTCTTTTCCATCTCTAACATGTAATGGCCTATGCGATATTATAGGTATAAAACAAACACATCAAAAGGGTATTTTAGGGCTCCTGAAATTTGGTTGATAACTATTTTACCTCTCCTAAACTTTGGTTGATATTCTTTCTGATAATCAGAAGTAAGTACAAATTATACAAGGAAGGATACATAATTTAGTTAGTAAAGGTTAGGAGGAAACTTGCATGTTGCTTGATACCTTAAGGGTTGTAAGCTACATTTGGTATTTTAGTTTCAGTGCACAAGTTGAGTGGGAGGATTCAAATCCTGGCTGGGCCAGGGTCGAATGTTCCTAGAAATAGCTAGGATGAAGTTCTGAAACTGGTTGATATTATATTTACATATTTGAGATTTAAAAATCTACACTTTCTCTCTAGTTCTTTTATATTAATAATTTTTAAAATTCTAATTTAAATTATTTAATAATTATATTTAAGTAATTTCAAGTTTTTTGATATTTTTTAACAACTAAAATGACATTTTAAAAATATAGTTTTATATTTATAAAAAGAAAAAAACTGATAACTTAAAATATCCATTACCTTTAAAAAATACTGAACATATTAAAATTTTTAGTAAACATTTACCAGATAGTTTAAATTAGAATTAAAAAAAATTATTATCGGATAATATACAAAAAAGTTCGGATGCCTGTAAATTCATAAAAAAGTAATTTATATAATTCATCTCATTATCCCAATCACGAAAACACTCGTCAGTCACGGGCATTAGCAGAAAGTCGGAAACAACAAGGAGAAGAGCAAAATTCCCTTGGAAAACAACCATTTTATACACTACTAATAACTATTTCAAAGAAAAAAAAGAAAGAGAAAAAGTTGAGCCTCACCTGTCTTTGTTTATATATGGCCTATATTATTCTACTTTGTCTTTCTCTCTCTACATGTTGTTCAGCAGAAGCAGTGGAAGCACCCGTGACCTCTCACTTTCTCACTTCATGTCACTTTTCACCTAATCGAACCTCAAACTCACTTACGTTATTACATTTATTTAAACCCTTCACCCCCCCTCTTCTTCTTCTTCTTCTTCCCATCATCAATCGCCTGATCTTTTTTTTTTCTTCTTTTGATCCAAAAATGTCATCAAAGTTCCGTCACAATATGATTCTTTATTACATTGCCTTACTTGTTCTTCTTCTTCTGCTAAATTTGAAGCCAATGCACTGCCACACGAAAGGAATCCGTTGGAGAAATTCCCCCCATCCGGCGGGAAAGCAGTTGTCGGTGAACATGACGGCGACCCAATTGGCGGAGCAGCAATTCATGAAGTGGGTCAAGTTCGTCGGCGGCCTTAAACACTCCGTTTTCAAGTCGGCCAAGAACAAGCTCTTCCCTTCGTACACCCTGACCATCTCCAAGAATCCGGCCGCCGGAGACTTCACCAATATCCAGGACGCTATTGATTCTCTCCCGTCCGTGAATCTTGTGAGAGTGGTCATCAGGGTCCATGCAGGAGTTTATACGTGAGTATTTCTAAATTCTTGGGTATAGTTATTTATTTATGTTTCTTTCAGTCTAGTCCTCAAGTTTTGATTTTTGTCATTTTCCCAAGTGTGTTTCTGTGCCCAACTATTAATTGGATTCTACCAGCGGCTGTCCATATTTATGCTTATGCTACTTCTTGTTCAATGTGAACCTTAATTCGTAGACGAGCATGTGAGGGCCATTTCGTTTTCGCCATTGTCTTTTTTGCTTCAATTCTTGGCAAAACCCTCTGGTTTGCCAATTTGACCAAGCAATTGTACAATATAAATATGAGAGGACTTATTTGTACTTTTTTTTTTGGGGTCTATTTATTGTTACTTGTAAAATTTGATCGTACATAGTATATAGTATATAGAGATTTAGAAAATGAAAAAGTTTATGTGGTGTTTTTACGTTTGTTCTTAATTTTTTGCATATTGGGAAAATTGATGAGGGAGAATATTAAAATGATAGTTTAAAGGATAGTATGGTAAAATAATTTACTAAATATATAAATGTTATAAAGACTTAGGACAACTTATAATACAATATATTACAATAGTTTTGGGACGTGGAAAGTGTTATTTAATGAATGTCTAGTTTCACAAAATCATGTGGGAGTACATACTCTATAAGTACCTAAAAATGAAACCAAATGCATCTATATATATTTTAATAAAAAAAATTGGAAAAAAAAACATGAAAAATTTTCCATCACTAAATGTTATCTTATCTTAATTTCCTAGAATAATTCCCGTACGTAATTAGTATTAGCATTTTTTTAAAAATGAGATTGACTCTCATATTTTAGAAGAATAAATGATTTGAATAGTAAATCATCTTAAAAAGTGCAGGGAAAAGGTGAATATAGCTCAACTGAAGCAGTTCATAACAATAGAAGGAGAAGGAGCAGATAAAACAATTGTAGAATGGGGGGACACAGCACAAACTCCTGGACCCAACGGCCGACCATTAGGAACCTACGGCTCGGCCACTTTCGCTGTGAACGCTCCTTATTTTATTGCCAGAAACATCACCTTCAAGGCAGGTCATCAAACAACAGAAGGAATATATATATATATGCGCAGACTTTGTCCTATACTAGCTATCGATCTTCATCTGTTTTCCCAATTACTTGTATACCAGCTGCTATATATTTGTGTTATAACAAAGCTGCTGACCTGCACATATTTGTTGTGGTTGTGGCGGCACAGAACACGACGCCAGTGCCTCCACCGGGGGCGGTAGGGAAGCAGGCGGTGGCCCTTAGAATATCAGCAGACACGGCAGCCTTTTTCGGGTGCAACTTCTTAGGGGCTCAGGACACGCTCTATGACCATGTGGGTAGGCACTATTACAAGGATTGCTACATTGAGGGCTCCGTGGACTTCATCTTTGGCAATGCCCTCTCCCTCTTCGAGGTAACATAAATAATACTCTCCCCGTCACATATCTATACTGTTCGTACAATTAAGTACATAGATATCGGTTTTTTGGTTGAACTACGTACTGTTCTCTTGTTCCAAGGGCTGTCATGTGCATGCAATAGCACAGACAATGGGGGCAGTAACAGCACAAGGGAGGAGTAGCATGTTGGATGACACAGGGTTCTCATTTGTCAACTGTAAGGTGACGGGGTCCGGAGCCCTCTACTTAGGAAGGGCATGGGGTCCTTTCTCTCGCGTTGTCTTCGCTCTCACTTACATGGACAATATCATCATCCCCAGAGGATGGCACAATTGGGGCGACCCCAACCGTGAAATGTTAGTCCACATAATTACATTAATTTTACTTCTCTCCTTGCACAAATTATATATTATTCGAATTCGACCCGCATAAATTTGATGAAATCAAGTAAACATGAATTTAATTTATAGTAAGTCTAGGAAGTATATGTATACCCCGTTTCAAGTTAAAACCTAGTGTGACATGTAGCAGGGTATTGCTTAAATATGTATGTGTTTCTAGTGGGGCGGTGGTATAACCCTTTTCTGTTCCCCTATATATCAGCTATATATACCTTTCCGACTTTGTATCTCATCCCACCATCTCTGTTACACATAGCTATGTCCACCACAATGACAAGTATATCCTCTGAAGTTTAAAGAAAAATGGTGAAATTGGGAAGGGCAGAACCGGCAAACAAGGTCCAAATCTGGGGATCTATAGATTGCAAATTAGGCCATCAGTTCGGGTGTATGCAATATCTACGTGTACTGCACCTAAAAGTAAAAACTAATGAGGTAGTGGGTGGGTCTTAATTTTAGTGAGCATGCGTAGAAATGTGTGTGCATATATGTGGTTGGGATTGATGCGTTTGGAATTTGTGTGTTGGCAGGACTGTGTTTTATGGGCAGTACAAGTGCACGGGGCCAGGAGCTAGCTTTGCTGGCAGGGTCTCCTGGTCCAGGGAGCTCACTGATGAGGAAGCCAAGCCCTTCCTTTCGCTTACTTTCATTGATGGGTCTGAGTGGGTCAACCTGTAACATTTCAAACTTCTGTCCACGGACCTTCTTTATAACCAAAGTTTTGTCCTCCTTGTAACATTTTAAGCTGATCAATTACAGATTGGAATAAGTAGAATAACACCTAACACGTGAGAGAAGTAAACCAAACAAGATGAAGGGAAAAGGGAATGTTTATATTATTCTGTTATTTTTGCTTTTAAATTCCTCCACTCATTATTTTAAGTCAACAATGATCCATCTTGAACTGGGCCTTGTTTTAGGTCAACCCTCATCAGGTTGCCTCGGCCCATTGATTCGACATCATCAACTTACGATGGGAAATGGTTTCTCCTGGGCTGCCTGTTGGACATTCTTGTCAACCCATTAGATCCACCATTACTCGACAGTTCTGTTTCTGAAACCGAAGTTCAACCCTCAGTGCCACAAAATATTATGAAAATGAAAGCAAGAAAATGTTACTTTTTAAAATTTAAATAAGTAAAATTATTATAAAAATGAGAGTGGGAACAATCACCAAAGATAGAAGATTACGTCGCCTAGGTTCAAACTAACAGTTATAACTTACAAGTTTATACTTCCTCTATTTCCAGTTTTTTGCAATGTTCATTATTTTGCAATTACTCTATAATTTTTTATTTTTAATAGTTTAATATATAAATAAACAAAAATTTATATATAAAATATAAATAAAGATTTATAGTTTCTAAATATATATATTTTTTAAATTTTTTCTCACAAACACTAATCAAGTCAAATTTAATAAAAAAAGTCAATATTTCAAAGAATAAGGAATAGAGAGAGTAGTTCTTGAAAATTCAAAAGAACAAGTTATCATTTAACATATCATGGTCATACGATTAACGAAAACATGAATTTTTTAATTAACTTACACCTGCTCATCTCTGATTCAGGTTAACACAGTAAAATCTTAAAGCTGTAAATGTATTAAATTAAGCACTTGTGACAAGTAATTAATCTTCTGTTTCTTTCTCCTTTGTTTGAGTTAACCAGACTTTCTATAGGCAGTCCTCAACATATTGTTAGATTCTAAATGTGATGTACTTCAGTGAACACTTGGTTAGTCCATCCGGTGGATCAAATTTTGCGCACACTGCAACAGCGATTGCCCCCTAAAAAATAAAAGGAAACTTATAATTATCCTTTAGGTATACCTTAACCTACAATTTGTCTCTTCTATTTTTAAAAGCCAACACTTTGCTACATATATTTTTTATATTATCCGATTACAACTTCTGAAATTATATTTAAACTATATGATAATCATCTTCTAGTAACTTCAATCTTTCTAATATTTTTATATAATTAATACACATTTTAAATTGTTATTTTTTTTCTGTAAATGGGTTTTCCTTCCTGTGAATGCATATTAGTATCTTTTAAAGGTTGATTAGCTGTGAAAAAATATCAAAAATCTTGTAATTATTGGAATATGATTATTAGATAGTTTAAATTAGAATTTTAGAAGTTGTTATGGGATACTGTAAATCAAATGGGGGCAAAGTGTAGTTTTTTAAATTAAAGGATGCAAAGTGTAGATTCGACCAAACCTCAAGATTTTTTGTATTTTTCCCAAAAACAAATTATCCATTTAGTGAAACAAAGAGATCCTTACGTGGCGCTGGAATCTTGTAAGTAACCCAGCTGACGTCCTCCTCTTGCACTCGCTCAGGACACTTAATCAGTAAAACCATTGCGGTTCTTTTCAAGCTTGGGCCTGTTGTAAGTTGTAACATAACCTCCTTGGGCTCTTCCACTTAATATCAACTGCTTCCCAAAATAAATCACTGATGCGTTTTTTGCTAGTTATAACTAGATTGTGGACACATAAGACTTGTTTGGTAATAATTTTTGTAATCAGTATTAGAGTTTTGATAATGGTAAAGAAAAAATTAATGAAGCAAAAAGTGATCCCTAGATAGACTTTTCAAAATTATAATGTTAATTACTAACATTAAGCCAAAAGAAACCATAGTCGCTATTGTCTAAAAACTTCCAAAGAAGTGGCATGGATATCAGAAATCCACCAATGAGTAAAAACTTTCCTCATTCAAACCACCGAAGACACAAATTATTCTGGCAACTAAGAAGTGCATCATCCCCTTAATTGAGTAGTCCTTATTCTTTTTTTTTTTTCTCAAACTTATAATTTGTGATGCATCAAAGGTATCCAAAAAAAGAAATTAACAGATTGGTCTTCAATTATAAAATGCCAAAACTATAAGAAAAAAGCCACTTCAATCCTCCTCATGGAATTAAATACTGTGATATACTGTAGGGTATATCGCTTATTGCGTGTAAATGGTATGTGCGCTATACAAATGTTTTCATAGTTTGTCTTTTTTTTTTCTTTCCATTAAATACCCCAGTATTTTACATACTAATAACTTTTTATGTACATTTTGTAAAAAGAAAAATTGTGGTATACAGCAAATACCGTAAGGTACGTACCGCAATATTATATTTTTTGCTGACATTTGTGAGATATTTTTTTGCTCATTTTACCTTAAAATATCATACATAAATATATAAAATAGTAAAATATAAGTAATACACATATTTTAACATAAATATTTACTTTTATTTTTTGGTTATTTTTTCTTTTACTCTGTCTTTCTTTTTTTGGGTATTAGAAAATGTATTGTTATTATTAAATATTATTTATTTTTTTATTTTCTATCAATAAATTAGTTTTTTACTGAATAATATTTATTTTGTGCTCTATATAACATTTTTTTATGTTTTTTATACAAAATAAAAAATCTTCTATCATACATATTTTATTTATATTTAAAAAATTATGATGAAAAAAATTAGAATATATATAAAAATGTGCAAAAAAATTTTATTTAATTTATTTTATCTTAAAATAATATTCTAACATTTTTTTATAAAAACAATAATATTATGTAGCGCGATATACCATACGGTATATCTTAAAAATATGATGTGTGGTATGCCTAGTTGTAACTGTATTTTAACACCTTGATCCTCGCCTATGTTGTGAAGTTTGAAGCACCAAGACACATCTTCTTTACTTTTAATAGATTTTTTTTTTTTTGAAAAAAAGAGCATTCTGAGAAACTTCCCATCTTGAACTGGATCTGAGTTTGGGTTGGGCGCCACTTCTTGATGTTGATCCATGGCAAATGCTCTCCTGCAGGGTTAGCCCTTCATGTCAGCTGCACGCATCGGTTCCTCATGGGCCCACTGTTGGGCCTCCTTTCAGCCCATTGCTTCCTCTACTACGTTGAGAAACAATTTTAAAGCTTCGTTTCTGTTGAAGTTTTTAACACTATCATAAGAAGTTCGAATAATGTCTGAATAGTAAGAATCTTATTCCAACTCGTAAAACTTGTCCTCTTTACAATTCACATAAATTAATTCATATTTTTTTAAATAAAATTCTTACTTAAATATAAATTTTTTATATAAAAGTGGTAGGCTTTAATTTATAAATATAATTTTTAAGAATTTGTTACAATATAAATTAATATGAATATATTTGAATCAAATTTTAGTTAAAAAAATAAAAGGGTTTATCTTTGCAAAACAGAAGAAATATCCAATATCTTCTGCTAAAAGCTTTCATTAAAAGAAACTTTCCCAAGACATTAATCATAAATGTTGTTATGAAACGAAGCCATCTACAAAGGTAATCAGATAAAAAACTAGATATCATCCAAAAGGTCGCTCAATCACATCCATTCAGTTTCATATATGTGTAGAGAGAGGGGGGCAAGGGAGAGAGGGAGACATAAGCTACGTTGAAGCATCTCTGCTTAGTATGTTCCAACCACCATATAATTATAAACTATTTGCAGGCCATGCTTCTAAAACAAACTTTTCGGAAAGAAAAACTAAAGTATGGCGGGAAAATATTATACACCTACTAGCGTCGGGACCTACCTGTCAACCTAAGGAGGGATACAATATGATGGGCGAGCAAAAGATTTCTGGCATGCAACTCGCAGCTACTAGTGCCCTAGAAATATAGGGCAGAGCCACAAACCCAGCTCCTCCTGAAGGGGACAGGCTGCCAAATAAACAAAACCAAACCACTTGAGCAAATCATGCAAACTTACTTCACCAAAAGCTGCTAGCTAGCTAGTATAACAAACACTATCGCCCCCCAACTAATAAATATTTCTTACCTATACTTGTCATGGTAGAGCCTAGATGTACGGTTCCAAGGGGGGCGTTCAACAAAACCATGTAACCCGCAAAACAATTAGCCTAGACCGATCCTGAAGTTTGTTTTTCAGCTTGTGGTTCTGTCTTGCAAAACACAAAACCGGTAAGCATTTCGTAGTCTTGGTCGGGGTTTTTTATTGTCCCTTTTTGGTTAAGTTCAGTTTCTGCAACTGTAAGTTCAATATTCTTGCCAGGGCCAAATGCGCAGTACGTAACCGGTGCAATTCAGTCTTGCAAATACGAAGCTGATATCGGTTTAGTTCTGTTTGCGTTTTTTGTTGCATTGGTTCGTTCGGTTATATATTGTTTTCTGCAGCTGTAAGAATAACCACAATTCAGTTTAGTTCGTATTTATGAAACCTGATCAAAGCCGCACCGCGAACAATCCTACAGTGGTTCCAATGTGTGGGCGGATTTATCTTCAATAAAGTAATATTCACAGACCCTACTTTTATTTATTTAAGAAGCGTAATTAAAAAGTGTGTAAAATTAAGTATGGACTCCATTTTAATTTTTTATTGGATCCTACTATTTCAAATAAAAATTTTGGAAGAAAAAAAATAAATACATTAATATTTTTATAGGAAATTGTTGAAACAAAACTTGAGCCACGGGTTGATTTTTTTTTTGTCATTCTTCTTTCTTATGTTAAAATTATGGCTTAAATGCAACATTAACTCTTATACTTTACTTAATTGGATTAGTTATTCCATAAATTACAAGTTAGCCTATAGTCATTAAACTTCATAAATCAAGATAAGCTCAAAGTTTCAAACAAACCATATTAATCCCTAATATAAGTATCAGTGTTGTCAAAGAAATGAGTCATTTTTTTTTTGAAATTATAAACCTTCTATATTTGAATTATTTTATTCTAAAAAAATAGAAATATTATTATAAGCACTCTACCTTAAAAAGTGGGAGGCCACCCTTTAATCGATTTAAAAAAAAAAAAAACTAAATATCTAATACTTTACCCATCAAAAGTAAGAATATTATTTTTCTTTGAGATTCATTTTTAAAGTTTCTAAATTATTTTAAAGATTTATTCAATTTCAATATAAATGTAAAGCACATATATTTATCACTTTTCTTTCATATAATGGTGCGTATGTAGATTACATATGTATTATGCGACTTGTTGGTTACTTGGAGGACACAAGAAAGGATCCCGCTACATGCCCTAATGTAGCCTACAAAAGCACAAGCGCCATGTGAGAAGCACTATGCTCTTGAATCATTTTGTCTTTTGGATATTGTTGACACCCAATTTCGTCCGGCCATTAAAATAATTTAAAAAAAAAATTTAAATAAAAAAATTAAATAAAAAAATGTATTATTATTATTATTGTTATTATTATTACTAAATTTTTTTTAATTAGTTTAAAATATATATATATATATTTTTTTTGTTTTGTTTTGTGAAGATTTGATATATGTGTGTATATGTGTATGTTTGAAAGAAAAAAAGAAAACTCCATAAAAATGACAAAATTTAAAAGTTTGAGGTAAAAATGACAAAATTAAGAAGTTTCAGGCAAAATTGACAAATTCTGAAAGTTCCAGGAGCATTTGGCAGTTTGTCACATAAAATTTTGAGCCTGCCGACGTTTTTGGCTCAAATTGACAGAAAACGACAAAATTGTCAAAATCAGAAGCTTCAGGAACTTATCCAGAGGCTGAGAGACGTAAAGGACTAAAATTGTCATTTTACCAATTTAAGAGATAAGTTTGAAATTTTTTATTAATTTATCCATCAACAGTTCAGCTAAACTTCCTCTATAAATAGCCCCCCAAATTTTGTGCTGAACACAGAAAAAAATAGCAAAAAAACTTAGAGCTCCGTTTTAAAAAAAAGAGAAAATTACAGCCCTTAGCCCCAGCCCTCTTCCCTTCTTCCCCAGAAAGCCAAATTTTTTTTTTCACTGCTGTTCCCTCTCTCTTTCTCTCTCTCTCTCTCCGCCGTGCCCCTCGCTGCCCGCCGCCGCCGCCGTCCCTCCGCCTCGCCGCCCTCGCCGCCCCGCCGCACCGCCAGCTGCCCCTGCCTCCCCCCCCTTTCGCGCGCGCTTTCGCGTCTCTGTTCTTCAGATTCAAAAACTTGTTTTGAAAGGTGAAACCTTGATTCCATACTTCATCTTTTCAATTTCTTTCAATTTGGTCACTAACCTTTTATTTTTGTTCCTGCAGAATAAATTACTAACCTTTTTAATTTTTACTTGTTTATTTATTTGTTAATTATTGTTATTATTACTAATCTTCTTTTTATTGTTGTTATTGACTTACTAACAACTAACTTTTAATATTATTATTGTTACTAACCTTTTAATTTTTGCATTATTACTAACTTTTATAATTGTTGTTAACAATTAATTAACTTTTATTATTGTTGTTAATTAATTAATTTAATTAACTTGGCTAACTTTTTATTATTGTTGTTAATTAATTAATTTAATTAACTTGGCTAACTTTTTATTATTGTTGTTAATTAATTAATTTAATTAACTTGACTAACTTTTTATTATTGTTATTAATTAATTAATTTAATTAACTTGACTAACTTTTTATTATTGTTGTTAATTAATTAATTAACTTGACTAACTTTTTATTATTGTTGTTAATTAATTAATTTAATTAACTTGACTAATTTTTTTATTATTGTTGTTAATTAATTAATTTAATTAACTTGACTAACTTTTTATTATTGTTGTTAATTAATTAATTTAATTAACTTGACTAATTTCTTTTTATTATTGTTGTTAATTAATTAACTTAATTAAACTTGGCTAACTTTTATTTATTGTTGTTAATTAATCAACTTAATTAAACTTGGCTAACTTTTATTATTGTTGTTAATTAATTGACTTAATTAAACTTGGCTAATTTTTATTATTGTTGTTAATTGTTAATCTAACTTTACTAACTTTTTTTATTGTTATTAACAACTAACTATATTAATTGTGCTAACTTTTATTATTGTGTTATTAAAGTGGATGGCCAAAAAGCCCCACTTTATTAATTTTTTTTTTTTAACTAAAAGATTAAAAAAAAGGAATTTTATGTGAATAATTTCCTAAAGGCTAATAAAAATTATTTTTTTATTTTGAAACAAAGTTTTTATTCCTTTTAATAAACAAACATAATGAAATAAATAAATAAATAAATACAAATTTTTTTTTAAATACATCTTTAAAAGTGATGTTTTTTTTTCTAATTAATAATTAATAATGAAATATAAAAAAGAAATTAAATTCCATGTCCAAATGATCCGCCAGGATCCATGGCTTGAAAAATATTTTTAAATAAAGTATATAAATAAATTTTCCTTTATTATTAAAAAAATAAAAAAAAACTTTGGACTAATATTTTTTATTTATCTCTTTATCCAGCAAAATAATAAAATATAATTTTTTTGGTTTCTTTATTAATAAAAAGAATAAAGGAGTAAAAATTTTCTTGGGCTAATATTTTACTTATTTCTTTCAAAATAATAAAAAAAAGATATAACATTTTTTTTTTGTTTTTGTTTCCTTTATTAAATAAAATTTTATTCAAATGATTTCAAATAAAGGTAATAATAAAAATCTTTTAGCAAACAAAAAGAACATAAAAAAAAAATCATATAAATATCAAAAACTTTTTATACATATAAATCTTTGATTTCTTTAATCTTTTTTCAAAATAAATTATATAAATATCAAAACTTTACCTTTATTTTCCTTATTAAATAATCATTTTTGCTTAATTTTTTTATCAAAAATAAAACAAACAAATATTAAGATTTTTATTTTATTTTTGAAATATATATATAAATTTCCGGTTTCATCATTAAATAAATAAAGTTTTGTTTACTTTTTGATTCACCTTTTATTAAATAAAATATTAAGGCTTCACTTTTATTTTTAAAATGTACATATAAATCTTTAGTTTTCTTCATTAAATAAACAAAACCTTGATTAAATAATTACTTTCTTGGTTCATCTTTTATCAAATCAAAAAAAATAAGCTTAAAAAATAAATATGTATAAATATCAAGACTTTCTTTATATAAATCTTTTCTTTATTATTTTATTGAATAATTAATTTTGGTTAATCTTTTAAATAAAAAATCAAATACATGAGAATTAAGATTTTATTTTCAACTCTTTTGTTTTCTTTGGTAAATAAATAAAATCCTGGTATTAAATAATTATTTTTATAAAAAATTAGTTCATGGTATATTGGCTGGAAACTGTCTCGTGCCCGCTTTTGAGCTGCTTCACCTGGTGAAGAGGGTCTGGCTGAGTAACAACGCCTCGTACCATGATCAAAGATTTTATTTTATTTTATTTTTTTTTAAACTCTTTGATTCCTTTAAATTAACTTCTTATTAAATAAAAAAATTAATTGCTTTTGAATTCTTTTATAAATTAAGAAAAAAATCAGATAAAAATAAAAGAAAGATAAAAAAAAAGAAATAAAAGAAAGATAAAAAAAGAAATAAAAAAAAGAAATAAAAAAAAAAAGAAGATAAGAAAAATAAGATAAAAGATAAAAAAAAAAAAGAAAAGAAAAGAAAGAAAAAAAAAGAAGTAAAAATATAAAGACAAATTTTTAGTTAGTATTAAAAATCATTACCTTTTAAAAAATTAATTTCAGGAATTAAATAATTACGATTAAGTAAATCAATTTCCATATCCGGATGATCCGGCAGGATCTACGGTTTGGAAAATATCAATTTTTTTAAAATAAATAAATTAAATAAAAAGATAAAAATCCATATTTTTACAATATGGATAAAATTGTTTAAAATTTCACCAAATTCCGTGTCCAAATGACTCGGTAGAGTCCATGGTTCGGAATCAAAAATCTTCCGTGTCCAAATGACTCGGCAGAGTCCATGGTTCGGAAGTATCAAATTTTATCCAACTTAATTACCAAAAATCCACATTTTCGACTAATTCAGTTAAAATATCTAAATTAACTGAAATTTTTTTAAAAGCAAAGTAAAACAAAATTAAAATCAACTAAGGTGCCAATTTTTGGGCGTTTTAACAAAGTTGTTTCAACGTAACCGTACTCCCGAACCCCCGAACTCTCGCAGACCATATTTTAGGTGACCAATCGACCTAAGTAAACTGATTGGTGGCGACTCCAGAAAACCCGACGTTGCCACAGCCTGGCGACTCCACTGGGGAGTCGACGTTAGTGAGTCGAGCCTAAAGTTGATTTGTTTTTATTTACTTTGCTTTACTATTATGTGGATTTATATATTATATTTACTTAAGTAAACATGCATAATGCATTCACAAAATGAAGCTCTATACCCGAGCTTCCTTAAATCAAACACGATTCTTTCTAAGCGGAATTGGTGTTGCTGTCCTTGTGAGGCCACGGTCTCCAAGCCTTCACCGGTTTCAAAGTAGCAAAGTAGTGTATTGCCTTCTGAGACGGTTAGTCTCTGCATGGGCCCACGAAAAGCTACGACTCGAATTAATCCATTCCTTACATAAACCCTAGAGGGTAAGGAATCGGGCCGTCACTATGATTCAGTGACGGGATTCGGGAACTATCCTTTGCCTTTTTGATAAACCACCTTCTGCATGTAGAATTCCTTACTCCACCTTAGAACCAGCCATTAAGAATTTCCCATACCTCGGTTCCCATTTCCATAGGTTTTGTTTTATCTATATGTTTGTATGATCCTATGTGTTATTTTTTTTTACTAACTCTATTTTTCCTTATTTTTCCGGCATATACATTTCATCATTAAAGATAAGTATTTGGTGAAAGAACTATTATCATGGATATTCTCGATTATCTTCCCACGGCTGTTACTGGATCATGGAATGACACGGTAATCGAAACTCAGCCTGAAGCTATGGAATATTCCGAAACGGCTCAAAAGCTTCACGGAGATGCTCTGACATCCCATTCTCACGTACAGCTTAAGGACCAGGTATCGGTCCGGATAAATCAGAACGACACCACGGAATTATTGCAAGTCTGGAATAGTTGGAATTCTACTGATCGGGAAGCTTTTACGGCAAAATATGGTCACATCACTTGCCTACTAAAGGTTACCGTTGATGCATCACTTGTCCGGGCTCTAATACAATTTTGGGATCCATTTTATCGATGCTTTTCTTTCGATAAGATGGATCTGGTTCCAACCATTGAAGAATACAACAGCCTCTTGGGTTGGTCCTCCGACTATCCAATCGAGACTTATCAACATGATAGAAGAACGGAGCCTCATCGAGCCCTAGCAAAATTATTGGATATGCCAGCTTCCAGTCTTCAAACCAAGTTTGCAACAAAAGGATCTCGAAAATTTATCAGTTGGATCGACTTAAAACAATTAAGTCACGTTCTCCCTCAGAAAAATCAACGACGCAAGCTTTTCGCCTTGGCGATATATGGCCTGGTAGTCTTCCCAAGAATCGTCGGATTCATTGAAGGAGACATCATTACACTATTTGAGCAAATCTGCAATGCTCAAATAAATCCGACCTCAGTAATATTATGTGAAACTATCAGGGCATTAAACTTTTGTCGCCAAAGAGGGGGCAAATTCATAGGATGTTCACATCTCCTCAACACTTGGATCAAAAGCCACCTTCCTTGTGAGAAGCAACATTTTGGAAATCGCTTTTCAAAGGACTTCATCCCAATCGAAGCCTTTTTGAAAAGTGAAACCATTCATCACGACAGCAAGGAAGCATGGGTTGATTATTTCAAGAACATCACCGAATTCCAAATTGAATGGAGAGCCCCCTGGTCTACCTCCACCCGCGTTGTCTACCGTTGCGGCAATTGCCCGTGGGTTCCTCTCTTAGGTATATGGGGAGGAACAAGTTATGCCCCAGCTCAAGTACGAAAACAATTTGGGTCTATGCAATTTATACCCATGACGCATAATCTGAGTAAGTTGGAATTTTCACACGAAGATCCAAATTCAAATAAGCTCGCAATGGGTATTTCAGTTGCGTGGAAAAGAATTTTCATATTGAAGTCGGGGCCTATTATTTCTCCCACTGCTTATTATGAATGGAGAAATAACCGGAAGGAAGGAATAGTTCTATCTGAAGAGGTCATCAGAAAATTGGCGAAAAGAGAGTTGGAGAAAGAACTAGAGGAAGAAAAGGAGAAGAACAAGAGGATGCTCCTTGACATGCAACAGCTCGGTCACAAAACACAACTCCTCGAAGAGAAAGTTGAATACCAAAAACAAGTCATCTCCCAATTGGTTGATGAAACCGATCAAAAAGAGATGAGAGTCAGATACTGGGAAGATCAATACAGATTTTCTCAAGATCAATTGCAAACATTTTTGGTAGAAGTCAGAAAAGTTACAGAACAAGCCCAACTAATGGGCGAAGAAGCCAAGGAGTTAGAAGAACTGAGCTGTCCTACTCCATCAGTAAATGTTCAAAGAATGATGGAGTTCATATCTAAGGCCAGAAAGCAGTATTGTACTTTGGGTCGTTTCTTTTAAACAAACCTTTTGCTGAATGTAATTGAGAAATTCCATTATAGTTCTTCTTTCACCAAGTATTTACAATATTCATGCATGCATCCATCACATCAATCATACACACATAGAATCTAATAAAATAAATATTCCTTTAAAAGGGTAAAATTGGACCTCAACACCGATATTCAACTCGACTCCAAACAAGATTAATGGCAGAACAAGCCGAAGGACGTCTCATGGAGATGGAGTCCAAGATTGAAAGTATGTCAGAACAGATGAGACAATTGATGGAATTAATCAAAGGGAAAGCAACTCAAGTCCCCATCAAAGAAGTGCAAGATCCCACTTATCCCCCGGGATTCACCCCGCAACGAGTCTTAGTCCAAGAAAACCTGTTTCAAGAATCAGGACCGTCTGCTAGTGTTCACCTGAAACAAGACACTGTACAGGAAGAGAAGAAGACATTACCAAAAGAAGAAGCAGAATCTCAAAAACTCGAAACAATAGAAAAGCGACTGCGAGCCATTGAAGGAGGCACTATATTCGGATCTCTCTCGGTAGATGACCTCTGCTTAGTGCCAGATGTCGTAATCCCTTCAGATTTTAAGGTGCCAGATTTCGTGAAATACGATGGAACGAGTGATCCCATCACTCACATCACATTGTTCCTAAGGAGACTACAACCACTTACAAAAGATGAAAAGGTGTGGATCGCACTTTTTCAGGAAAGTCTCACAAAATCAGCATTACAGTGGTATCTAAGCCAAGGTCCAAGGAACATAAAAACTTGGAATGACCTTGCTCAGGCCTTCATCGGCAACTATAAACACGTTATGGACTTGGCTCCGGATCGCCAAACTCTCCAAAACATGGAGAAGAAAAAGCTAGAAACTTTCAAGGAATATGCGCAGCGGTGGAGGGACTTAGCTGCACAGGTTCAGCCACCCATGACAGAAAGAGAAATGGTCACTTTGTTTGTCCAGACACTGAAATACCCATATTATGACAAACTTATTGGCAATGCGGCAACTAACTTCTCCGACGTAGTAATGTCTGGAGAAAGGATCGAGCATGGTATCAGGACTGGGAAGATTACTGAATCCTTTAGCGATCCTATGAAAAGAGGAGGACCTTCCAGAAGAAAAGATGAAGAAATACAACAAATAGGAAGAGGAAGAGGGATTCCCTTCGTGGGCACTGTGGCCACCGGACCTCGCCTATCCTATTCTGCCAATAAGCCCAATTATTATCCTACCAATAGGCCCAATGATTATCCTCCCAATAGGCCCAATGATTATCTTCCCAATAGACCCAACAATTATCCTCCCAACAGACCTAATCAGTTACGGCCACCTGTTCCAACTCCTCCAGTACCTGCACCAAGACCAAGAGAAATCTTCGCACCAATTCCCATGACTTACACTGAGCTGTATCCAAAACTCATCGAAAGTCAACTTATTCGCCCAATCCCTACAAGGCCATTGGAACCCCCGTATCCAAGGTGGTATGACCCTAACATAAATTGCCCATATCATGATGGTACCGTGGGCCACGGACTGGAAAATTGCATAGCATTGAAGCGTATAGTCCAACAATTAATTGAGTCAAAGTGGTTGGACTTTTCCGATGAACCAAACGTCACTCATAATCCATTGCCTCCTCATCAAGCCAAACCAGTCAATATGATGGAAGAATACTGGCCGATGAAGAAAACAGTCAATGATATCATAACCCCTCTTAAGCATGTATATTCATGCCTTGTGAAAGAAGGGATTATCATAGGAAAGTCTTCTGGAAATAAAGAAGTCGAGGATGAGGAGTGGTGCAACTTTCATAACAGTAAAAGTCATTCTATCCAAGAATGCCCAGAATTCCGTAAAAGTCTACAAAGTCTTATGGACTCCTCCCAAATCATCGTTTTTATGTCAGATAAAGAGGATGGCGTGAATGTGATAATTAAAGAACAAGAAGTCAATATCATGCCAAGACCACTAGTCATTCCAATATCAAAATCTGCTCTCAAGCCTTTAAGAATTCAAGTTCCAAAGCCATTCCCGTACAAATCAGACAAAACTGTTCCATGGAACTATGGCTATACTTCTAACATCACATCAACTCCGTTAGAAGTTGGGGGCATGACTAGAAGCGGTCGGTGTTATTCTCCCGAGCAAATGAACAAGCTCCAACAAGAGAAGAATGTTACGGATCCAGCAAATGGACCTATTAACACATCTAAAGAGCAAGAGATGCCTCGAGCAGTAACAGATGAACAAGCTACTGAGTTTCTCGAACTCATAAAGCAAAGTGAATACAGTATCGTGGAGCAGTTGAACCGTCTGCCAGCAAAGATCTCCATACTTTCATTACTCTTAAGTTCTGATGCCCATCGAGAAGCTCTTCTCAAAGTCCTGAATAAGGCTTATGTTGAACAAGATATCTCCGTGAACAACTTTGACCACCTTGTCAACAACATCACGGCACAAAATCTCATCACATTCACTGACGATGAGATACCAGCAGAAGGAAGGGGTCACTCTAAGGCTCTGCATATTTCGATTAAATACAAAGATCGGATTATGGCCAGAGTTCTTATCGACAATGGGTCAGCTCTAAATGTAATGCCACTCGAAACCTTACATAAGATTGGTTTAGACCCATCATACCTCAACAACAGTCATATTGTTGTTCGAGCATTTGACGGAACGAAGAGAGATGTTGTTGGAGAAATAGAGCTACCAATAGGGATTGGTCCCTGTCTTTTCCACATCACATTCCAAGTCATGGATATTTGTCCATCTTATACCTGCCTGCTGGGAAGACCATGGATCCATATGGCCGGAGCAATTCCTTCTTCATTACACCAGAAAATGAAATTCATTATTGAAGGAAAGATAATCACGGTCTTCGCTGAAGAAGACATCCTGCTATCAAGACCTGCGGATGCTCAATATGTCGAAGTCAATGAAAATATACCTGATTGTTCCTTCAGGTCTTTTGAGATTGTCAATGCTGCTTATGTCAGCGAATATGGAGAAGAACCCATTCCTAGCATCTCTAAAACAAGTCGCATGGTTGCCAAACTCATGATAAAAGGAGGATACTCACCGGGGTTAGGACTGGGACAAGATTTACAAGGAATCACAGAACCATTGAAAATCACCACAAATGAAGGGAAATACGGCCTAGGCTTCACACCGACAAGACATGATAAAATGAAGGCAATAGCTGAAAAGAGAGAAAAGAGGATTGCACGATTAACAGGGCATCCTCTCCAGGAAAGAAATCTGGATATCCCTGAAATCACCGAAACGTTCGTGAGTGGTGGTCTCATTCCAAAAAATGACAATGAAGACAAGCTGACTATCAACATCAACAAGTCTTTTGAAAGTCTTTCTATTCAGGCAATCATCAGCGATTCACCTGAAGAGGAGGAGCTTGTTCAACCTTGTGGCCCACGGGATGTGCTGAACAATTGGGAGGCGATAGAACTGCCTGTTATAATCGAAAGCTTTCCAAAGTAATCTAATAGTAAAAACCTCCTAAAGAAAGGTTCAATCAATAGGGTGTAGTCTTTGTTTAAGTGAACCTTTTAGTTATTGCTTTTTATTCCAATAAAGTTGTGATTTATGCACATTGTAAATAAAGTACCAGTTTGCATCCATCTCATTCGTGCCATTTTTTTTTTCTTCTCTTTCTTTTCTCTCTGGATAATGCAGACCCAAAACTCTCTTTGATGACAATGAAAGAATGAACTTTGATAATCCTGTAAACACTACCGACTCGGATGACGAAGATCTTCAAGTATCTCCTGAGCTATTAAAAATGATTGAGCGAGATGAAAAAGAAAGAGCAACAAGTCAAGAATCAACTGAGGTATTCAACCTGGGAGACAGTCAGGATGTAAAAGAAGTCAAGATTGGCACTTTATTCCCTCCTGAAGAAAAAGAAGAATTAGTCCATTTATTGAAAGAATATGTGGATGTGTTTGCTTGGTCATACCAAGATATGCCTGGCTTAAGCTCAGACATAGTACTACACAAAATACCCTTGAAACCTGGGGCGAAGCCTGTCAGACAAAAGTTACGAAGATTAAAGCCGGATCTAATCTTAAGAGTGAAAGATGAGATTCGAAAGCTGTGGGATGCAGGATTCCTTGGGGTCGCTGAATATACAGAATGGGTGGTTAACATTGTTCCAGTCGAAAAGAAAGAAAGCGGGAAACTAAGAGTTTGTCAGGACTACCGGCCATTGAACGAAGCCAGTCCTAAAGATAACTTCCCACTTCCTCACATTGATACGCTGGTGGATAATACCGCAGGAAACTCCTATTTTTCCTTCATGGATGGCTTCTCTGGATACAATCAAATCAAACTTGATCCAGATGATATGATAAAAACTGCCTTTATAACCCTTTGGGGTACCTTCTACTACAAGGTGATGCCTTTTGGGTTAAAGAATGCTGGTGCTACATATCAAAGAGCCATGGTTGCATTATTCCATGACATGATGCATAAAGAAATTGAAGTATATGTAGACGACATGATCGCCAAAACTTTCACTGCTAAGGGGCATCTAAAAGTGCTAAGAAAACTATTCGATAGACTTCGCAAATATCAATTGAAGTTGAATCCTGCCAAATGTACTTTTGGAGCCTCTTCAGGAAAGTTATTGGGTTTCATGGTCAGCAAGGACGGGATTCGAGTTGACCCGAGTAAAGTCAAAGCGATACAAGAAATGCAACCCCCGAAGACTCCAAAACAAGTAAGAAGTTTCCTGGGCAGAATCAACTTCATAGCAAGGTTCATTTCACAATTGACATCCAAGTGTGAACCTCTTTTCAAATCACTGAAGAAGAACAATCCGATCGAGTGGAATAACGAATGCCAAGAAGCATTCGAGAAAATCAAGCAATATCTATCAAATCCACCAGTCTTGGTACCACCCCGATCTGGAGAATCGTTGATTCTATATTTATCCATACAGGATTCTTCATTAGGATCCGTATTGGGTCAACGTGATGAGACAGGCAAGAAAGAGCACGCAATTTACTATTTGAGCAAGAAGCTTACCACATATGAAGCGAAATACTCAATAGTAGAAAAGTCCTGTTGTGCCCTTGCATGGGTAACACACCGACTACGACACTACATGCTCAACAACACCACATTGCTAATCTCCAAGACTGATCCCATTAAGTACATTTTTGAGAAACCAGCTTTATCAGGCAGGATCGCAAAATGGCAAATGCTGTTGTCTGAATACGACATACAGTATGTCACCCAAAAGGCTGTAAAAGGGAGTGTGATTGCTGAATATCTGGCTGATAGAGCATTGGATGATTATGAGCCAATGAAAATGGAGTTTCCTAATGGAGATATAATGACGATAGAACAGGAAGTCTCTAAAGATGATGAAACATGGAAAATGGCATTCGATGGAGCATCTAATGCTTTGGGACAAGGGATTGGAGCCATACTCATCTCTCCAAGTGGAGAGCAATTCCCTCTTACAGCAAAAATTACATTTCCTTGTACCAACAATATAGTAGAGTATGAGGCATGTGCTATGGGACTCCAAATGGCACTGGAATTGAAAGTGCGAGATCTCCGAGTTTATGGGGATTCCGCATTAGTCATATATCAAATCAACGGAGAATGGGAGACAAGGGATTCAAAATTGATCCCTTACCAAAAGCTCATACTAGACTTGGCTCGAAAATTCAACAGTATAAGCTTCCATCATCTTCCAAGGGAAGATAATCAAATACCGGATGCTTTAGCTACTTTGGCTGCTATGTACAAGATCAGTGACCCCGAGCATACTCCTGTGTTCGAGATGAGAATAATAGATTCTCCAGCTTATTGCATGAGCATCGAAGAAGAATTGGATGGAAAGCCTTGGTATCACGATATCAAGAAATACCTCCAAGAAAGAGTATATCCACCAGAAGTATCAGAAAATGACAAGAAATTTCTACGAAGATTGTCAATGGGTTTTCTTTTAAACCTAGACATACTTTACAAGAAAACCCCAGACTCGATGCTACTTCGCTGTGTAGATACTCATGAAGCACGAAAGATCATGGAAGAAGTTCATTCTGGAATATGTGGAGCACACACTAGTGGTCATACTATGGCAAGACAAATAATGAGGGCTGGTTACTATTGGCTCACATTGGAAAGTGATTGCGTCAATCACGTAAGAAAATGTCACAAATGCCAAATATATGCCAACAAGATCCAAGCTCCACCTGTTCCTCTTAATGTAACAGCAATACCTTGGCCTTTTGCCATGTGGGGAATCGATGTTATTGGAGCGATTACCCCTAAAGCTTCCAATGGTCACAAATTCATCCTAGTTGCAATTGACTACTTTACTAAATGGGTAGAAGCTGTGTCTTATGCAAGCGTAACTCAAAAGGTGGTATGCCGGTTCATTAAGAAAGAAATCATTTGTCGCTATGGACCGCCAGAGTGTATCATCTCAGACAATGCCACGAACCTGAATAATGCAATGATGCAGACTTTGTGCCGGCAATTCAAAATCAAGCATCTCAATTCAGCACCTTATCGACCGATGATGAATGGTGCAGTAGAAGCGGCCAATAAAAATATCAAGAGAATTGTTGAAAAGATGATCGTCACTTACAAGGACTGGCATGAGATGTTACCTTTTGCACTGCATGCTTATAGAACTTCTACCCGTACTTCTACTGGAGCAACACCTTTTTCTCTGGTATACGGTATGGAGGCTGTATTGCCTATCGAAGTTGAAATTCCTTCATTAAGGGTACTAATGGATACTCAATTAGGAGAAGCAGAATGGGTCAAAGCTAGATACGAGCAATTAAATCTAATTGATGAAAGAAGAATGATAGCCCTCTGCCATGGGCAACTTTATCAAAGAAGGATGATTCGTGCTTACAACAAAAAGGTTCGCCCACGACAATTTCACGAAGGTGACATAGTGCTCAAGAAAATTTTACCCATGCAACATGATTCAAGAGGAAAATGGACACCAAATTATGACGGGCCATATGTCGTGAAGAAAGCATTTTCAGGAGGGGCACTAATTCTGACAGAAATGGATGGACGAGAATTACCGAAGCCAGTAAATTCGGATGCAGTAAAGAAATACTTTGCATAATGAAGAAATTTTCGAATAGAAGGGGAGAAGTGGATACAGGGTTACCAAAGTTTATTTGATCAAAGTTGTCAAAGAGAGCTTTCTTCCCTTACACTTTCATTATCTATCTGTACCCAAGATTTTCATATTCTTTTACCCATAAATAAAAGCCAATTCTCTTTAACTTACCTTAGATTCTCACGTTCAAAATGCTAAAGTCGCTTCTATCCAGTTCTTTTCCTTCAAATCTCACATTCCTACTAGCCTTAAGTGTGCAATAAATTGTGACTTTTGAAGGAAGAATAGTAATAATTAAAACTTAGAAAAAAACAAAGACCGTAGATTACTTTGATAAGCTTTGTGAATTAAAATAGGTAAGATTGAGGTCCTGCTTTGCGAGCAGCACAGAACATAGGCTAACAAAGAAGAAGGAGTAACAAATCTTTGGGAGATAGCCTTGGTGGTAGCCTGAATGATCATTTCAGAAGTCTTAACATGTCTATGTCAGCAGGAAAGAATCATGCTCACGAATATTTCAACAGGGACAATTATCCAGAGAAGCATAAAATATGAGGCGGGCATTAAAGAAAATTGAGGTCAAAATTCAAAAATAAGGCAAGGAAAGAGGATTTTTGAACAAAGTTGGGCTTTTGAGACAATGGACAACAGCTGGAAAGCATAAAGAGATTCAATAATAGTCCGAGAAGGGAATCACAAAGAAGATCCAGTAAAGTAAAGCAAAGACATGAAGAGCTAGATTAAAAAAAAAAAAAAAACCATCAATTACACATGCCTTGCATTCATGCATTTCACATCATGCATGCATGGCTTTTACATAACAGGGATCAAATGAAAAGCATGTCCGCAGCATGATTGCAGCAGTATAAGCTGAGATCTTAATGACATCAGCTCTTACTAATTGGACGCATAGCTAATACGCTGGACCCAGCCCCATCAGGAATCCAAGGATAAAGCATACAATATCGTCAAAAGCCTGGCAATTGAGGCTACACCTAAAAGAACAGAATTGATGCCAGCTTAGCAGCATCCAAGATGAGTGATAACTATCGTCAAAGATAAGGCAGACATCAAGAAATATTGTCGTTGAAAATTCGTCAAAAGCGGACAATGGATTCAATAATCAAGGACTGAATCGACGTCAGCTGGATGGAATATCTATCACATCAAAATAAAGTAGGATTCACTTTTCCGGTTAAGCGGCGGATACGGTACTCCGTGACTCTCAAGTCGGTTCTCTCAGTTGCCCATAATAACTGATCATTTCCTCCCTCCTTTCTTTTACTTTCTCCTAGAAAATGGATCCTACTTTTTCTGCCTTGCGAAAATATTTTCCTTCTCTCCCAATGAACATCCTCAAAAAGATCTACCAAGTCCGCTGTGAACGATTAAGAGCTCTGATGCATAAAGGAATCCCTGAAGATGTGCGGTGGTTAATTGAAGCTAAGGTTCGTCTGGCAGGTGAAATCCCAGAGGCATTTGTGTCTCACATGCCTGGTGTAGGCAAAAGCTCTTATGCCAAAAAGCGAAGAGCGAGGAGACTAGGCGTCTGTCATAAATGCGGACGCTGGACCTGTAATACTAAATGTCGTTCTTTAGGGATGATCTCTGATAATCGAGAAGATAAAATACGATTCATTAAGAATGGCCTGAGTAAGGACTCATTGGATGATATCCAATTGACTCTTGAGACGCATTCTTGTGGATCCGTGCAACGTGAACTTCTCGATTTATGGAGCATTTTTCATGAAGAACGAGAACGATACAATCCCGGGAATCTGACGTTAAACGACCCTATTTGTCAGCTTGTAAGAAAACTGGATGGGAAGCAAATCCTCGACTCATAGAAGCCATTAATCCCGTTACTGGACGTAAAACCAGTGGAAGATGTGAGCCACAGTCACAATCACTGTACATACAATTTATCATATTTAAAATTTTCCATTTTTCTTTTAATAATATATTTGCTCCCGTAAGTGTAATCGACACGTTATCCATTTCATCGCTATAAATGCATGTTCTTCCAGTCGGTTATCTAAGTTTCCTTCAATAACTGATTCATTTCCCTCTTCTCTCAAATTCTTCTCTCATCAATGGATTCTACTCTTTCTGCACTGCGAAAATACTTTCCTTCCTTTCCAATAAAAGTCCTTAAAAAGATCTACCTTGCTAGATGTGAAAGAATCAGAGTTTTTACACGCAAAGGCATTCCCGATAATGTGCAGTGGATAATTGAAGCTAAGGTCCGTCTGGCGGGTGAAGTTCCAGATGCATTTATGCCCCGCATGCCCGGTTTAGGTAAAAGCCGTTATGCCAAAAGGCGAAGAGCAAAGAGACTAGGCGTGTGTTATAAATGTGGGCGATGGAATTGTATTACTAAATGTCGCTCTTTAGGATACATCTCCATAAATCGTGAAGATAAAAGAAAATTCATTAAGAATGGCCTGCGTAAGGAATCTCTGGAAGATATCCGAGAGACTCTTGAAACGCATTCTTGTGGAAAAGTGCAAGGTGAAATTATCAGTTTATGGAGGACTTACCATAAAGAACGAAACCGTTACAGTCTTGGGAATGTGACTTTAAACGATCCTGTTTGTCAGTTTGTAAGAAAACTGGATGGGAAGCAAATCCCCGACTTATAGATGGCATTGAAGCCATTACTGGACATAAATCAGGGGAAGATGAGAGCCACGGTCATGATTCCTGTACATATAAGCTGTCATTTGTCTTTTCTTTTAATATACTTGTTCCTGTAAGCGTAATTAACACGTTATCCTTTCATCGCTATAAATGCGTGTTCTTCTTTCCGGTTAAGTAGCGGATGCAATACTTTCTGACTCTCAGTTTCCTACAATAACTGATTTCTTCATCTCTTCTCTCAAATTCTTCTTTTATCAATGGATTCTACTCTTTCCGCCATGCGAAAATACTTTCCTTCCATCCCAATAAATGTTCTTAAAATGATTTACCAAGCTAGATGTGAAAGGATTAGAGTCTTTATGCACAAAGGCATTCCTGACAATGTGCGGTGGCTAATTGAAGCTAAGGTTCGTTCAGCTGGTGAAGTTCCAGAAGCGTTCTTTCCCCGTATGCCCGGCTTTGGTAAAAGCGCTTATGCCAAAAAGCGAAGAGCAAAGAGGCTAGGTGTCTGTCATAAATGTGGACGATGGAATTGTAATACTAAATGTCGCTTTTTAGGATACATCTCCAGAAATCATGAAGATAAAAGAAAATTCATCAAGAATGGCCTGCGTAAGGAATCTTTGGATGATATCCTATTAACTTTTGAAACACATTCTTGTGAAATAGTGCAATGGGAAATTATGGATTTATGGTGGACTTTCCGTAAAGAACAGGATCGTTACAGTCTTGGAAATCTAACTTTTAATGACCCTGTTTGCCAGTTTGTGAGAAAACTGGATGGGAAGCAAATCCCCGACTTATAGAAGGCATTGAAGCCGTTACTAGACATAAATCAGTGGAAGATGAGAGCCACAGTCATGATTGCTGTACATATAAGCTGTCATTTGTCTTTTCTTTTGACAATAATGTACTTACTTCTGTAAGTGTAATAAACGCATTATCCCTTTCATCACTATAAATATGTGTTAGTTATGTTCGTTTCCTACAATCACTAATTTCTTTCTTTGCCTCCTTCATCAATGGAGTCTTCTCTTTCCGCCCTACGAAAGTATTTTCCTTCCTTCCCAATAAATGTTCTTAAAAAGATTTATCAAGCTAGATGTGAACGATTCAGAGTATTTATGCACAAAGGCATTCCTGATAATGTGCGGTGGCTAATTGAAGCTAAGGTTCGTTCAGCTGGTGAAGTTCCCGAAGCGTTCTTTCCCCGTATGCCCGGCTTTGGTAAAAGCGCTTATGCTAAAAAAAGAAGAGCAAAGAGGCTAGGCGTTTGTCATAATTGTGGATGGTGGATTTGCGGCAATAAATGTCGTGCTCCAGGAGTGATCACCAGAAATCGTAATGATAGAATAAGATTCATTAAGAATGGCTTGCGTAAGGAATCTCTAGAAGATATTCGAGAGGTTCTTGAAGCGCATTCTTGCGGAATAGTGCAATTTGAGGTTGTTGGATTATGGATAATTTTCCAAAAAGAACGAGATCGTTACAGTCTTGGGAATCTGACCCTAAACGACCCTGTTTGCCAGTTTGTGAGAAAGCTAGATGAGATGCAAATCACCGATTCATAGAAAGCATTGAAGCCATTACTGGACGCAAAGCCAGTGGAAGACGAGGATCAAAGTCATGATTACTGTACGTGCTAGCTGTCGCTTTTGAAATTTTCCTCCCCTTTTGGTAATAATGTATCCACTTCTGACGTGAACCAAAGTCACGATTACTGTACGTACTAGCTGTCGCTTTTGAAATTTTCCTCCCCTTTCAACGATAATGTATCCACTCCTGACATGAGCCATAGTTACGATTACTGTACGTGCTAGCTGTCGCTTTTGAAATTTTCCTCCCCTTTGGCAATAATGTACCCACTCCTGACACGGACTACTGTATATAGCTGCCACTTTTGAAATTTTCCTTCCCTTCCAACAATCACATACCTACTCCTGACGTAAGCTACAGTAGTGACTACTGTACATGCTAGCAGCTATTTTGAAAATTTTCCTCCTCTTTTAACGATAGTGTACCCATACCTGACCAGAGTCATACTCGTGACTACTGTGTATAGCTGGCAATAATGTATCCACTCTTGAAAATAAAATTATTGCCTTATCTCTTCATCTCTATAAATATATCCTCTTTTCTCACAAGGATAAGGATAGGAATGGAGAAAACCCCAACTCGTAAATCCCGAAGTATTTGTGTATTTTCTGGGGCTTTTCCTGGAAAAGATGAAGAGTATTTAAAGGCAGCCAACCATTTGGGTAGAGTATTAGCTGAGCGAAAAATACATTTAGTTTATGGAGGAGGTAGTGTCGGATTAATGGGAGGTGTAGCATCAGCAGCATCTTTAGGAGGAAGTCAAGTTTTGGGCATCATCCCTGGACCTTTGAAATTTGTTTCTGGGGGTACGATTGGAGAAGAATTAGTGGTTAAAAATTTGCAAGAGCGTGTGTTACAAATGCTTTTAAATGCTGATGCTTTTATCGCTCTACCAGGTGGTTTTGGCACGTTGGGAGAAGTCTTTCAAATTGCTTCCATGGCCCAACTTAATTTGCATAAGAAACCCATTGGGCTTTTAAATGTTAACAATTTCTTTACAGGTCTGATAGCTTTTATGGATTATGCTATGCAGAAGAATTTCATATCAAGAGTGGCACGGCGAATCATAATATCCGCAACAACTGCTGAAGAATTGCTAGATAAAATACAAGCTTTTGTTCCTGAACCAGATCCAGCAATGATTCAGATAGACTGGACACGACAGTCTTTTCCGACCAGTTCACTCCCATAATGGTCCTCTACTCACCCTGTTGAAGTATTGTGGAAGAAAGAAGCGATCTGATCCGTTTTTCTTGTCCTTTAGTTTTATTATCAGCATTTTCTTTCGCGTTTCAGTTTTTCTTTTCAAGGAATTTCTTTTCTTATAAGATAGTTTCGTCCATGCTGATATTAAAACCATGGGACAATGCCTTTAGGTTGGAACGGCTGAGTAAAGAGTAATTTTTATTACTCTTGAGACGCATCCTATTAGGTCTACTAGGCATAACATTTTGGGGTAGTTAAGCTTTAACCTTATTTGGATGACATATCTCATAAGGGAATCTATATTTACTGAAGAAAATATTAGATGAACCTTGGATATTGATTCCAAACATCCGTTCCCTTTACATAATTTGTCAGTGTTATTGTCATCATCAAGATTCACTCATCTTATCGAAGTTTAAATTTTTGCACTCACCTATTATGAAAATTCACACTTTCGAAGAAAATTATTCCAATTTCAATTACTTTCATATAAATTTCGCTCGAGGTCCTAAGGAAAGCTCCTTAGCCTCAAAATCAATTTTCATCATCGGGGTTTTAAGGATGGAACCTTTGCCTCGAAAACAATCAATTTTCATCATCGGGGTTTTAAGGATGGAACCTTTGCCTCGAAATCAATCAATCAATCCGAGGTTTTAAGGATGGAACCTTTGCCTCGAGAACAATCAATCATTCAGTCCATCTTACAACGATAGAACCTTTCCTATCGTTAGAGGTTCCAAGGACCTTTCCTTAAACCTCAAACAAACAATCAATCATTCAGTCCATCTTACAACGATAGAACCTTTCCTATCGTTAGAGGTTCTAAGGACCTTTCCTTAAACCTCAAACAAACAATCAATCATTCAGTCCATCTTACAACGATAGAACCTTTCCTATCGTTAGAGGTTCTAAGGAACTTTCCTTAAACCTCAAACAAACAATCAATCATTCAGTCCATCTTACAACGATAGAACCTTTCCTATCGTTAGAGGTTCCAAGGACCTTTCCTTAAACCTCAAACAAACAATCAATCATTCAGTCCATCTTACAACGATAGAACCTTTCCTATCGTTAGAGGTTCTAAGGACCTTTCCTTAAACCTCAAACAAACAATCAATCATTCAGTCCATCTTACAACGATAGAACCTTTCCTATCGTTAGAGGTTCTAAGGACCTTTCCTTAAACCTCAAACAAACAATTAATCATTCAGTCCATCTTACAACGATAGAACCTTTCCTATCGTTAGAGGTTCCAAGGACCTTTCCTTAAACCTCAAACAAACAATCAATCATTCAGTCCATCTTACAACGATAGAACCTTTCCTATCGTTAGAGGTTCTAAGGACCTTTCCTTAAACCTCAAACAAACAATCAATCATTCAGTCCATCTTACAACGATAGAACCTTTCCTATCGTTAGAGGTTCTAAGGATCTTTCCTTAACCTCAAACAAACAATCAATCATTCAGTCCATCTTACAACGATAGAACCTTTCCTATCGTTAGAGGTTCTAAGGACCTTTCCTTAAACCTCAAACAAACAATCAATCATTCAGTCCATCTTACAACGATAGAACCTTTCCTATCGTTAGAGGTTCTAAGGACCTTTCCTTAAACCTCAAACAAACAATCAATCATTCAGTCCATCTTACAACGATAGAACCTTTCCTATCGTTAGAGGTTCTAAGGACCTTTCCTTAACCTCAAACAAACAATCAATCATTCAGTCCATCTTACAACGATAGAACCTTTCCTATCGTTAGAGGTTCTAAGGAACTTTCCTTAAACCTCAAACGAACAATCAATCATTCAGTCCATCTTACAACGATAGAACCTTTCCTATCGTTAGAGGTTCTAAGGAACTTTCCTTAAACCTCAAACGAACAATCAATCATTCAGTCCATCTTACAACGATAGAACCTTTCCTATCGTTAGAGGTTCTAAGGAACTTTCCTTAAACCTCAAACAAACAATCAATCATTCAGTCCATCTTACAACGATAGAACCTTTCCTATCGTTAGAAGTTCTAAGGAACTTTCCTTAAACCTCAAACAAACAATCAATCATTCAGTCCATCTTACAACGATAGAACCTTTCCTATCGTTAGAGGTTCTAAGGAACTTTCCTTAACCTCAAACAAACAATCAATTATTTAGTCCATCTTACAACGATAGAACATTTCCTATCGTTAAAGGTTCTAAGGACCTTTCCTTAAACCTCAAACAAACAATCAATCATTCAGTCCATCTTACAACGATAGAACCTTTCCTATCGTTAGAGGTTCTAAGGACCTTTCCTTAAACCTCAGAGTTTAGGCGGCGAGAAGGTTTTCAATGCCTAGCTAAGCTGGACGAAATTTGGTAACTAACTTTGCATACATCATGTCCCATGAAGCATGCAAAGGGGGGCAGCTGTTGACACCCAATTTCGTCCGGCCATTAAAATAATTTAAAAAAAAAATTTAAATAAAAAAATTAAATAAAAAAATGTATTATTATTATTATTGTTATTATTATTACTAAATTTTTTTTAATTAGTTTAAAATATATATATATATATTTTTTTTGTTTTGTTTTGTGAAGATTTGATATATGTGTGTATATGTGTATGTTTGAAAGAAAAAAAGAAAACTCCATAAAAATGACAAAATTTAAAAGTTTGAGGTAAAAATGACAAAATTAAGAAGTTTCAGGCAAAATTGACAAATTCTGAAAGTTCCAGGAGCATTTGGCAGTTTGTCACATAAAATTTTGAGCCTGCCGACGTTTTTGGCTCAAATTGACAGAAAACGACAAAATTGTCAAAATCAGAAGCTTCAGGAACTTATCCAGAGGCTGAGAGACGTAAAGGACTAAAATTGTCATTTTACCAATTTAAGAGATAAGTTTGAAATTTTTTATTAATTTATCCATCAACAGTTCAGCTAAACTTCCTCTATAAATAGCCCCCCAAATTTTGTGCTGAACACAGAAAAAAATAGCAAAAAAACTTAGAGCTCCGTTTTAAAAAAAAGAGAAAATTACAGCCCTTAGCCCCAGCCCTCTTCCCTTCTTCCCCAGAAAGCCAAATTTTTTTTTTCACTGCTGTTCCCTCTCTCTTTCTCTCTCTCTCTCTCCGCCGTGCCCCTCGCTGCCCGCCGCCGCCGCCGTCCCTCCGCCTCGCCGCCCTCGCCGCCCCGCCGCACCGCCAGCTGCCCCTGCCTCCCCCCCCTTTCGCGCGCGCTTTCGCGTCTCTGTTCTTCAGATTCAAAAACTTGTTTTGAAAGGTGAAACCTTGATTCCATACTTCATCTTTTCAATTTCTTTCAATTTGGTCACTAACCTTTTATTTTTGTTCCTGCAGAATAAATTACTAACCTTTTTAATTTTTACTTGTTTATTTATTTGTTAATTATTGTTATTATTACTAATCTTCTTTTTATTGTTGTTATTGACTTACTAACAACTAACTTTTAATATTATTATTGTTACTAACCTTTTAATTTTTGCATTATTACTAACTTTTATAATTGTTGTTAACAATTAATTAACTTTTATTATTGTTGTTAATTAATTAATTTAATTAACTTGGCTAACTTTTTATTATTGTTGTTAATTAATTAATTTAATTAACTTGGCTAACTTTTTATTATTGTTGTTAATTAATTAATTTAATTAACTTGACTAACTTTTTATTATTGTTATTAATTAATTAATTTAATTAACTTGACTAACTTTTTATTATTGTTGTTAATTAATTAATTAACTTGACTAACTTTTTATTATTGTTGTTAATTAATTAATTTAATTAACTTGACTAATTTTTTTATTATTGTTGTTAATTAATTAATTTAATTAACTTGACTAACTTTTTATTATTGTTGTTAATTAATTAATTTAATTAACTTGACTAATTTCTTTTTATTATTGTTGTTAATTAATTAACTTAATTAAACTTGGCTAACTTTTATTTATTGTTGTTAATTAATCAACTTAATTAAACTTGGCTAACTTTTATTATTGTTGTTAATTAATTGACTTAATTAAACTTGGCTAATTTTTATTATTGTTGTTAATTGTTAATCTAACTTTACTAACTTTTTTTATTGTTATTAACAACTAACTATATTAATTGTGCTAACTTTTATTATTGTGTTATTAAAGTGGATGGCCAAAAAGCCCCACTTTATTAATTTTTTTTTTTTAACTAAAAGATTAAAAAAAAGGAATTTTATGTGAATAATTTCCTAAAGGCTAATAAAAATTATTTTTTTATTTTGAAACAAAGTTTTTATTCCTTTTAATAAACAAACATAATGAAATAAATAAATAAATAAATACAAATTTTTTTTTAAATACATCTTTAAAAGTGATGTTTTTTTTTCTAATTAATAATTAATAATGAAATATAAAAAAGAAATTAAATTCCATGTCCAAATGATCCGCCAGGATCCATGGCTTGAAAAATATTTTTAAATAAAGTATATAAATAAATTTTCCTTTATTATTAAAAAAATAAAAAAAAAACTTTGGACTAATATTTTTTATTTATCTCTTTATCCAGCAAAATAATAAAATATAATTTTTTTGGTTTCTTTATTAATAAAAAGAATAAAGGAGTAAAAATTTTCTTGGGCTAATATTTTACTTATTTCTTTCAAAATAATAAAAAAAAGATATAACATTTTTTTTTTGTTTTTGTTTCCTTTATTAAATAAAATTTTATTCAAATGATTTCAAATAAAGGTAATAATAAAAATCTTTTAGCAAACAAAAAGAACATAAAAAAAAAATCATATAAATATCAAAAACTTTTTATACATATAAATCTTTGATTTCTTTAATCTTTTTTCAAAATAAATTATATAAATATCAAAACTTTACCTTTATTTTCCTTATTAAATAATCATTTTTGCTTAATTTTTTTATCAAAAATAAAACAAACAAATATTAAGATTTTTATTTTATTTTTGAAATATATATATAAATTTCCGGTTTCATCATTAAATAAATAAAGTTTTGTTTACTTTTTGATTCACCTTTTATTAAATAAAATATTAAGGCTTCACTTTTATTTTTAAAATGTACATATAAATCTTTAGTTTTCTTCATTAAATAAACAAAACCTTGATTAAATAATTACTTTCTTGGTTCATCTTTTATCAAATCAAAAAAAATAAGCTTAAAAAATAAATATGTATAAATATCAAGACTTTCTTTATATAAATCTTTTCTTTATTATTTTATTGAATAATTAATTTTGGTTAATCTTTTAAATAAAAAATCAAATACATGAGAATTAAGATTTTATTTTCAACTCTTTTGTTTTCTTTGGTAAATAAATAAAATCCTGGTATTAAATAATTATTTTTATAAAAAATTAGTTCATGGTATATTGGCTGGAAACTGTCTCGTGCCCGCTTTTGAGCTGCTTCACCTGGTGAAGAGGGTCTGGCTGAGTAACAACGCCTCGTACCATGATCAAAGATTTTATTTTATTTTATTTTTTTTTAAACTCTTTGATTCCTTTAAATTAACTTCTTATTAAATAAAAAAATTAATTGCTTTTGAATTCTTTTATAAATTAAGAAAAAAATCAGATAAAAATAAAAGAAAGATAAAAAAAAAGAAATAAAAGAAAGATAAAAAAAGAAATAAAAAAAAGAAATAAAAAAAAAAAGAAGATAAGAAAAATAAGATAAAAGATAAAAAAAAAAAAAGAAAAGAAAAGAAAGAAAAAAAAAGAAGTAAAAATATAAAGACAAATTTTTAGTTAGTATTAAAAATCATTACCTTTTAAAAAATTAATTTCAGGAATTAAATAATTACGATTAAGTAAATCAATTTCCATATCCGGATGATCCGGCAGGATCTACGGTTTGGAAAATATCAATTTTTTTAAAATAAATAAATTAAATAAAAAGATAAAAATCCATATTTTTACAATATGGATAAAATTGTTTAAAATTTCACCAAATTCCGTGTCCAAATGACTCGGTAGAGTCCATGGTTCGGAATCAAAAATCTTCCGTGTCCAAATGACTCGGCAGAGTCCATGGTTCGGAAGTATCAAATTTTATCCAACTTAATTACCAAAAATCCACATTTTCGACTAATTCAGTTAAAATATCTAAATTAACTGAAATTTTTTTAAAAGCAAAGTAAAACAAAATTAAAATCAACTAAGGTGCCAATTTTTGGGCGTTTTAACAAAGTTGTTTCAACGTAACCGTACTCCCGAACCCCCGAACTCTCGCAGACCATATTTTAGGTGACCAATCGACCTAAGTAAACTGATTGGTGGCGACTCCAGAAAACCCGACGTTGCCACAGATATCTTATACATATCCATAGAGCTTTGATATATTTCACTTCCCTTTTGTTCTGTTCAAACATTTCATGAATACTAAGGAATGGCGTCCATGACTCGTCGTCTATTAATTAATATATTTGTTTTCTTGGGAGAAACATGACCAACATATTACAACTGTTGTATATGCTATTAATTAATTGTCAAATATTCTTAGATCCCATATGATCTCATTAAGAGATTTCTTGCTAATCAATTACCTCGTGTGCCCCAATTGTTTGTTCTTAATTGGTTTTAGATTAAATGCTTCAATGCAACATAAAACTATAGTTTCTCACAAATTTTCATGTCTCGATGCAATCTTTGACATAGTGAGAGTTTAATCTTGGCCTTTTGGACTTTACTTGTATGTATTCTAGCAGGCTCATTAATACGACATTTTTGTTTGTTGTTAAAAAAAAAAAAAGTTAAAGAACACTTCTATGAATAATTATATATTACCTCTGTTCCAAATTCTTTGCATCATTTTAATTTTTTGACTTAAGTTTGATATAAATTTATTTACATTAATATTAAGTAAAGTTTTCTTAAAAATTATATTTAAAAGCAATAAGTATTGTAATTTCTAAATATAAACATTTTAAATTTTTTTTGAAAAATATCAATATAAATAAATTTAAATAAAATTTAAATAAAATAACTGAAATAGTGTAAAGAACCTGGGGTGGATAAAATATTATACATCCTCCATTTTACATTAATTGACCTTTTTACCTTGTTTAACTGAAGTTTGACTTGAACATATTTATATTAATATATATTAAAAAAATCTTAAAAATGATATTTAGAAACTATAATCTTTAAAATTTTATTTTTATATAAAATATTCATATTTTTGAAATAAATTTTAAAAGAAATAATATCATAAATTAATTGCTATAAATAGTAAAAGGGTCATTTTTTTGTGAAATGGATGGAGTATAATTCTTAAAATTACTCACTCCCAAAATCCCATCACACTAGGCTCATCACAATGCAACAATACAATAAATAGAACCAAAAGTAGAGCACCACAACAACGGGATCAAGCAAGTCTCCAAAATGAGTAGTGGCTACTAGAATTCAGAACAACAATCAATGTTAGCTCTTGTATGTGAAAGTGAAGCGTTATGTTTTTGTTTCTTATAAAGCTAGGGAGCAGTCGACTTCATACACACACACACACACACACACACACTTGTATGTAAATACACAAATACGCACATATATGTGTATGTATGTATGTACGTATGTAAGTACACACACACACACACACACACATATATCAATGTTTTTAATTTATAGAGTCTACCAACCAAAGAAAAATATGGCATAGGCTATATCTACAAAACATATGCATCCATAACCCAATTTTTTATTCTACTACTTTACTGTTTCTTTCAGCAAGTTTGACTTTTACTTATAATATAGATTTTGTGAAGAAAAAAATAATTTGAAGAACATAAAATCAATGACAATGATTGATTCATGCAAACCTTATATGTGGTAGACATGCACAAATAACTTGTCTCATATGGTTAATAATTGTCCAAAACATATATATATGGTGATCTCTTATCTCAATGACTTAAGTTTTTGAAAACATGTGTGAAGCCATAACCATATATGGTATCTCGCTTAATAAATCTCTTTAGTTCAAACATCCATGACATTATATCAATTTGTAATACAAGAAGAAAATTATTAAAATCTTCTACCCTACGAACATTTCTTGCTCCATAACATTATATCCCACAACATTATATCAATTCATAATACAAGAATAAAATTATTACAAATTTATACCCTACCTGATATCTCGCTTGATGAATATCCCACATTCAAACCTTTATACCATTATAACAATTCATAATACAAGAATAAAACTATTAATACATGGACGAAGAAAACTTCCCTATTCAGACCTTTATGAAATTATATCAACTCATAATACAAGAATAAAATTATTAATACATGGGCAAAAAAAACTTCTACCCTACTTGATATCTTGTTTAATGGATCTCCCCCATTTAGAACTCTACTACAACATTATATCAATTCATAATACAATAATAAAATTAGTAATGCATAGACAAAAAAAAATTCTATACTACATGATATCTCGCATTTCTCTTGCTTAAACCTCCATAATATTATATAAATTCATAATACAAGAATAAAATTATTAATACATGGACAACAAAAAATTCTACCTTTACGTGCTTGGACTCTCTAATTGTGGAATAAATTGAGAAATACTTTTAGCTAGCTGGGTTTCACTATAAGAGAATGGAGGTAATTCCACAACTAATTGCAACAATATAGGTCAAGGTAGAAGGGAATCAATGCAAAATCAACATAAACACCAAGGTTGACCAATCAATGGACAGATTTGCGTGATTCTATGATGATAATGGTTCCAACAATTTGAATCCCCGCATGATTGCAATGATTTTGGTATTATTTAATTGCAATAAAAAACAATATTGTCTCAACACATCGACAGATGTTAAAGTAGAGAAATTTTGGAGGCAAACATTTTTTACCTTTCTACTACGATTTAAATCATCCAAGTCACACACAGGAAAATTATAGCAATTGTATGCTATGATTTTTTGTTATGAATCTCTAAACCCTTGACCTTAACTATAAATCCCTAAACTCTAAAATTCTAAATTCAAATATTAAATTCCTAAACCTTGACTTTAGAACCCTAAAACTGTGCCCTAAATCCCTAAACCATGACCTTAAATCTTTAAACCCCACCCTTAACCGTAATTCTAACCATAATCGCTTAGCTTACAAACCCTAACATTGAAATCCTAAACCCTAACACCTTAGATACTTAGTGATGCTTTTATAGATGAAGCTTCATTACTTAGATGCTTAATGATGCTTTCAAAGATGATTCAAAGGATGAAGCTTCATCACTTAGTGACACTTCTAAAGATGGTGGGAGATAATTGAATGCATTGTGTCATTTATTGTGTTTGGTAACTTTCATGTTCAGTTAACTTCTATATTTGGGTTCTTCCATATTTAGAAACTAGAAACTTTTCTTTTTTTAGGCTTCCGTATTTAGTACATTTCATATTTATGTTCTTCCATATTTAGTAACTTTTCTCATTAGGGGCTTTTATCTCTAGTAACTTCCATATTGAGAGAGTCAAATATTTGACTTTCATATTTAGTAATTTCCACATTTAGTAAGTTTAATTCATAGCCAATTGTACAAATTATAATATTGCTCTATACACTTCTAAGTATAGTTAAATAAGGTACATAAATTTTGAAATATTACATTTTATTCATCTGTTATAATTATAACATGGGTCTTTGGTCCTTTCAAATATTATCATTTTCACCCAAAATAATTTAAATTTTGCAATTAAGTCACTAATACTAAACTGGAGTTGCAATTCATAGGAAATTCTTATCACAATTAGGAAATTGTAGCAAATTCAAAGGAAATATTTGTAGGAAAATCATTTGAGGGTGTGAAATTAATGGCAGCAATATGAAGAGGACCAAAAATTTAGGTGAAAATTTGGCAATAAAAAATATGACAATTTTTATCATTGCAGCAAAATCGTCAAAAATGGAGAAGACATGTGCCAAGGTCGTTGGAGTGGTATGGGATGAATATTGTGTTTAAGGTAAACCTTTTGCGATGATCTATGAATCATTGCAAGATTCCCACAAATTTTCTACAATTTTCTAGAGGAACTGCTTAAAAATCATCGAAATTGTTGCTATGATTTAGATCATCATAATGCTCAAGATAAACTCCCAAGACCATTCCCCTCCTCTCAGTATTCGATTTGCCCATAAATCTCAAAACTTCCTCCTAATATTTTTTTTCCCCACTGTAGTCAAACAATCTAGAAGTGGTTTCATAACATTTCCTTTTGGTATGTTCACCCCACAATCATCGATTGTAGTTTCTTCTTCGAGGTAACCATAATATCTCTTTTTACTTAATTATTTATGTTTAATTTGTTAAATGTTGGTGATTTGGATGTGTTGATATGATAGTGTAACTATTTGTTAAATGTTGATATGTATGTGTTGATTTGCATGTGTTTGTGTTGATCATGCACTAGTGTTAACATTTATGGAGGTATTGACAAATAAAAAGTGTATGGAAAAATTGTAAGTAATTACAAATTAGAGACTTAATTGTAAAAATTATGAAAGTAAAGGATAAAAGTGTAATTAATTTAAATTTAGGGACTTAATTGATAAAAATAAAAAATAAAGGATAAATTGTAAGTAATTTAAAATTAGGGGCTTCAGTGGAAAAAGTACAAAAGAAAAGGATAAAACTATAAGTAATTTAAATTTAGGGACTTAAAAAAATAAAAACGTAAAGTATAAGATTCCAAGTAATATAAAATTAGGGACTTCACTGAAAAAAATTCAAAATTAAAGGATAAAATTGTAAATAATTTATATTTAAGGAATTAATTGAAAAAAACAAAAAATTAAATTGTAAAATTATAATTAATTTAAAATTAGGGTCTTAATTGAAAAAAATACAAAAGTAAAGGATAATTGGAAGTAATTTAAATTTAAGAACTTCTTGACAAAAATAAAAAAATATGGTAAAATTGTAAGTAATTACGAAATTGGGGACTTACTTGGAAAATTATAAAACTAAAGGATAAAAATCATAAGTACTTTAAATTTAGGGATTTTAATTTGCGTAAAACATATTAAATTGACGTTCGTCTAAAATTTACAAAAATTAATAGGAGGCGTTTTGGACGCTAGCACCCTGGCTTAGTTAGGAGTCAACACAAATGTGGTTTGTTTATAATAATAATAATAATATTATTATTATTATTATGTATATGTATATGTATATTTATATTCACATCATACACATATATGCAATACACATATATAAACTTTCTTTCCTTAAGTGTTTCCTGCTTTATATATATTTATATTCACATCATACACATATATGCAATACACATATATAAACTTTCTTTCCTTAAGTGTTTCCTGCTTTATATATAATAATAATAATATTATTATTATTATTATTATATTATTCGACTTGGGATATGTTTTTTTTTTTTTTAATTTGGGCTTAATACCAACTAACCTTAAGCCCATATATACGTTATGTTAACCCTAGCCTCTCATTTCTTTTACCTCTCTCATCACTCTTGCCTCCCTCACCTCTCTCAGCTCCCTGTCTCACCTCTCTCATCTCTTAAGCCTCTGCTGTCCCTTACCGTTCCAAACCTTTCATAGCCTACCTCAGTTTGCTCAACTGAAAACACTAGTGATTCCTTAATTTTTTGTACTAACGTAAAATATAATTTTGATAAATATAAAATAATATATATAAATTATTTAATAACATTATTTTTTTTATATTTTTCTGAAAAAGTTTTCCAACAGCTAGGCTGTTGGAAACTTCTATTGGCTTAAGCCGTCGGCAAATTTCCAATGGCTCTAACTGTTGGAAACTTCCATTGGCCTGAGCTGTTGGCAACTTTCTAACAGCTTTGGTTGTTGGAAAACCATTTCACTATTTTAATTGGCCATTTTTTAATTGCTAGGCCTTTGGAAATATCAACAACCAACCATTGGCCGGTTGAAATTTTTTTCCCAATGCATCATTTGCCAACACTCCAGTTTTCAATAGTTTTGTGTTGGAAATTTTCCAATGCAAAGCTGTTGGAAAATGACTTTTTTTAATAGTGGTTTAGAGATTGAGGGAGTAATTATTACTATAGTAATCAATATAACATAATAGTTATAAAAAAATAAAATCATTTTAAAAATAATTTAAAACAACAATTAAATATCGCAGCAACAAGGTCGCATTTACTGCAGTGATTTTATTGTTAGATACGCAATTGAGGCAACATCATTGCATGAGCTTTATCATCGCAGAATTATCGAATTTTGTGCGACAAATTAATCTTAAACGTCGCACTGTTGCCTTGATCTTGTGACGGTTTTTGTTTTTCGACACAGAATTTCCTACGACACCTAATTGCGTTGATTTTTTTTTTTTTTTGTAGGAAAGCCCCTTTTGCTTTGATTTTCCGACGAAATTCACCATTAGGAAAGCCCAGATTTGTAGTATTTTAAAATATTATAATTAAAAATGAAATGCACCAATTATATATGTAACCCAACTGGCAATGTGAAGATAGAATATATATATATATATATATTGTAGAGCAAATGGGGCACCAGGCTTTCAGAAATATATGCATGATATCGCCTATACATATGGAGCTAGATAGCTAGCCACGTGCATGTTGGTTTTTGTTTGTTCGATAGCAACTTGCAAAACTTATGCATGACTGGCTCCAGCAAATGTTTTACAAGTACAATATGTAGCCAATTAAACTAGTATACTATATATTATTCTGTTCTTCATATCTAGCCATAGCCCTGTGTCTAGGTTGGGCACAGAAACTTAGTGAATTATTCTATTTAATAATCAATTATTTTGTGCTAGCGAAGCTAAGCGCACATCTATGCTAACTTTTTTGTGTTCGTGAAGGGTTTCGATATTTCTCATAAGTGCTGTGGCTTTTGCAACAAAGCTCGATGGCAGCTAGCTAGTTCAAGTTCCAACTCCATATGTATTAAAGTTAACTTTTGAAACGCCGAAGAAGTGAAACTAAAAAAGTAAAAAAGTTTAAGTATGAGGCTTGCATTTCATTGAACTTTGACAATTACGTATTTGTGGTGTGTTACTGCGGATATGTTATAGTTTCTAATTTCTAAATGTTGTTCCTTAATGATTTTTCAGATTTCTAGGACTATACTCAACCTTATTAATTTCTTTAGGTATAGAGTGTTCTGGCTTGCGGGGGCTAAGGGAAAAACCAATAGTTGGATACATATTGGAGGAGTGAATGATATGTTTATAATTCAAGGGTGTGGTTTGTTAAAATTAACAAATTTGAGGGGTGAATTATGAATTTCATGCACATCCAAAACTAAAATTTTTGGTACACAAAATCACATTACAAATTATTTCTTTCTTTTTCTTTTTCTTAAAAAAAAAAAAGAGCAAGGAAATGACGTTATTACAAATTAAGTCGACGGGTGCTTTTTGTGCTGGCCACTTGCCTTCCCTAGACCACTTGAAAGTTGAAACCTTCTTGGGCATCTGTTGCGACTTCTTGCACCATCTTGCGCTGAGCATATATGCTACTTGTAAGTAGTTGCTAGTTTGCTGCTATTAAGGTAATAGTTCAAGTTCATACATTGAAATTGATGGCTCCAGTTGACCAACCAAGGGGGACCAGGCCATTCCCCTCCGTATTTGATTTCCAACTCCAACGCTACTGAATTTTATTACTATACCTTTTTATCTATCGGCTTAAACTTAACGGCATAAAGATTCTTCAGAAATCACGGAACGAATATCTTTTGAGGAAGTTGTGTATGAAGTTATATATCTTTGCGAAATCTAGCTAGCTAGGTACATTAGAAGACAATGAATCGTTTTGCTTTCAGTCATTTTCAATCCGCGGCGAATAAATTCAATTATGGAACTCATATTCTAGCTATATACTAGTAAACGGTAACTAATTGGTGGGGCTTTTACTGTTCATGATAGGGGTTAAAAAAAATAGAGTCGAGATTGTAGTTTGGCGTTTTCCAGCTGTTTCAAGCCCAGCCAGGCCGGCCTAAATGTGTAACTGGCTCAGCTTTGGTCAACAATATATAGCCACCTTTCTTTTTACGAATTAACTCCCTCTCACATTCATGTTTTTTTGCACGTACTAAATGCATATATATATATATATATATATATATATATATATATATATAAAGGTACAGCAATTATTCCATGCATGCATGTATCGTGCCTCATGTTGCATGATATGACATGTTTAAAATTAATTTTATCACAATATGTACCTAAAGTTTCTTCCTAGCTAAAGTTTCTGATGTAAAACATGAGGTACCACTGTCCTCTTGTCCGTGGTGCAATCCTCGTAACAATTCATCGAGGTCATCATGTCTCATACATTATTTTCGTCCCTTATTTTTTATATCATTTGTTACATTAATTTGTGTCTAAGCTTTACATCATCTAATTCATACTTCCTTTGTATTATATTTATTGTATTATTTGGTTTGCATGATTATTTAAAAAAATTATATTATATTTTATTTTATTTTTTACCCATAATTTTTACTCATAAATTGAAAGGATTGAAAAAGTAAAAATTAAAATAATTTTAAATAACAATATGATAAAGTAATTTCTTATGAAAATGTTACAAAAGTTTAAAAATTTTCAAAATAAAATATGCTATAATAGTCTAACTTTTAGAAGAAATCAGATCAAGGGAAGATTTGTAGGAGATACAAAGATCTATATATAATCGGTACAATCAAGAGACTGATGATGCAGCATGACAGGTGATGGACAGAATTTACTTTCATGATCTGTGTACTTGTGAATTGTTTCGAGCTAGCGAAAAGGGAAAAATGACAAGCTTTATTAATCAAATCAAATACGTAATAAACAATCGGGGACATAAAAATCTAACAAGTAGCTAGACCCAACCCAATGTACACACCGTAATATTAATGTTTTGTTATATTTAAATTATCAAGGCCAATTTTTGACAACTTACTATGGATAGATTACTTTTGCAAAAACTCTACATTCTTACTATATATAAAAGGCATTAGTCAAATATGCGCCTGACAATTCAAAATTACCTTCCTACCCTTATTAAAAATTGAAAATTTCTACTGTACCCAACGCATCTCTCACCGTACATGCAAAAAAACATAATACAAATAACGTTATGAAGTTAAATGCATACACAATAATATAAGAAAATTTTTAATATCACATTATAATATGGATAAATAAATAAACAGAATTGTGCTAGCATATAATCACACATGTACAAAAGAACAAACTCATTTGTACAAATAATGTCAAATACATTATTATTCATATGTAAAAACTTATTTACTTATAGATCTGAAATATATCTTGGATTTTTTTTGTACATATTTATAACTTATTTTATATATTGAGTTTCATACATATCTGTCATCTAATTTTTACATATATCTAATTTGGACGAGAAGTGAGATGTAACATATTCACACCTGTTTTTAAAAGAGGTTGAATCCGTAACATATCTATGATCTTATTTGTGCAAATATTACACACTATTTGTACATACCTCTCACTTTCTTTGCATATTAAGTTTGATCATATATATTATCTGATTTGTACATTTCTCCAATGTTGTGGGGACTTGGAATTTGATGTGTTTACATTTGTTTTATACTATGAATGTTAGTATTGAAATGTAAACATATATGGACATAAGGGGTAGGTCATAGATTTGACTTATCCTGTAATTTGGATTTTGGGGAAAAGTTGCAAATTTACCATTGACATATTGGCCATAGAACAATTTTACCATGAAACTTTTTTTCATCTCAAATTTACCATCCATTGTTTCTGTTAGAGTAATTCTATCATTTTCATTTTGGCCATGGAGCGATTTTGTCATTGATGTTTTTTTTTCCATCACAAATTTCCCACTGACACTTTTAAAGGATAATGGTAAAATTTGTCCAATAGAAAAGATGAAAGGTAAACTTAAAACAACAAAAAAGTTCAACGGCAAAATAGCTCTATGGCCAATAAGTCAGTGGTAAATTTGTACTTTTTCCTTGCTTTTTTTTTTTTAACTTTTTCCCAGTTTATTACTTTTTCCTGGTTTATGATTAAACTCCTCTATTAGTCCTTACGTATGTTATTTCTGCCATTTTGGTGCCCAAAGTACTCCATCTGATGTTTTTGTCCCTATTTTGGTTCACTATTGTGCCTGAAAATTGGGGTATCAATTACCAAGTAGAGAAGTTTTAAGGACCAAAATGACATCCAAGACATAATTAGAGACTAAAATAGGAATTTGACCATTTATCAGTCAAAGGCCCAAAAAAAAAAAGGTGCGGGGTTTCGAGGAATTTTGCCGACTAGGTATTTTTTCCCTTTTCCCAAGGATGGTCAAACGTCTCTTTTCATCCCTAGATATTCAGCTTTTTCCATATAGTCCCTGAATTTTGTGAGCCAGAGTGAAGACAAGGTTGAAACCAGGGACCTGATAATCAAGTGGATTAGTTCAAGAATCAAATGGCCAGAAATGAAAAAAATTGGGATTGGACATGAAATTCTACCATTCACCAAACTCTTAGGCTATATTGAGATTTAAGATTTATGAAAGCTTCAAAATTTTAAAAACTACATGAGCGTTTTTTAAATTTTAAGGTGTATATAAATCTTAATTCACATTTTTTATACCCTAATTGAAAATTTAGATTCATAAATACTTTAAAATTATATATATATATATATATATATATATATATATATATATATATATATATATATATATATATATATATATATATATATTTTATACCCTAATTGAAAATTTAGATTCATAAATACTTTAAAATTATATATATATATATATATATATATATATATAAGAGTGTTTTAATAATGTATTTAGAAATTTTAATTTCCAGTTACTAAATGTTACAATTATAAGGACCAAATTTCTCTCCTTTCCCCATTCATAATAATAGCGTGTTAACAAAATTGCTGCTCTATTTGCTTCTCTAAATATTATCTTGCATATATATATATATATATATATGTCCTATTTTCTTTGTAAAGATCTGTACTTTGTTGCGTGTGAATTTCACACCCTAATCCTGTGACAATGCGCGGGCGGGTTGCCATATATAACTATTGTCTTATCATTTTCGCTGTGCCAGCAAAGGTGATGGGGGATTTTTCTCTAGGGGTTAAACTAAGAAGGACTAGTTCCGGAGATATAGGGAAGCCAATATGAAAATATGGGTTAAACTCATCTGTGGTCACCAACCTTTCGTTTTTTTCCACATTGGTCCCTAACCTCCAATTTGTTATCCTTTAAGTCCCCATCGTATTAAACTTGTTCCATTTTAGTTTTTTTTTTTGGACGGTAATTATTATGATGGGTGAAAAAATACTACATTAGCCCTAGAGTACTATAGGGAAAAATATACTTTTTTTCGTTAGCCTTTTTCCATTCTCTTCATCAAGATCTTAATTTCTATAGTGCAAACAAAAATCATTAAGTAACCATTTTAGAAAAAAAAAATTAAAAACTCCAGTTGTAACCCTATCTGCCAAAAACCATCAAAATTAGTGGTGAGCATGGATTGGGTAAAACCGAAATCCAACTCAAACCACCCCTATTGGGTTGGACTGGGTAAAAATTGGTCATGGTTCGTGGGTTTGTTCCATATATATGAGAACTAACAGTTTTTAAGTTGGTTCTGGTTTCACATGGAACCAACTAGAGATAGAACCAAGCCGAGGTTATAATATTACTAAATTATCCATACATTTATGTATTGAAAAAATAAAAAATTGTGAGGGTGTTTTAGTCTTTTATATTAAACCCTAAAACTAATATTCATAATCATGAATCTAAATTAGAACATGGGATAGGAAATTGTTTATGTTGTCATATTGTAAGAAATTACAATAACATGGTGGTTAGTTTGGTTTAAGTAATGAGCGGATATATATATCAGATTGAATATTGTTTTATTTGTACGGATAAAAGAAAGGTGATAAATTATCTGATTAGTGATCTTCTAGAATTTGCAAAGCCATTTTGTGAAATCGCATGCAACTAGATATATTTAACTTCTTGTTGCATTATGTAACAACATACGAAACTCTTTGAATATTATTAAGAACGTGTGTATTTAAATATGGATTTAGTTGTGTATTATGTTAAATTTTTCATAAACTAGTTGTGAATAAAATTTAATTGAATTTAAATATTTTTATAGATATATTATATAAACCGAAAAATCAAAGAACCAGAATCGAAAAACCCAGAACCATAATTCTGGTTTTTTTCGGTTCTCGGTTCTCGGTTCTCGGATTGGATAAGAAAATTTTAAAACCAAACCTATTTCAAGTTAGTTCAGTTTCACCAGAAAACCGACTCAAACCGACCCATGCTCACCTCTACCAGTCTAAACTTTGCCCATGTGACAATCCAGTTGCCATTTCACTCTCTATCACTTTTGAGCTCCGATAGTGCAACAGGTTGCCGCCAGCTAAAGCAATAGAGCAGCCTAGGGATTGGTAGCAATAGAGGCACCCACACACCCCCCATGGCCAGCCGACGTGGCCCGTCTAGGGATCGTCGTGTGGCTCATCATCATAATTCCAATTTCTGAATAGCTTGATATTTGATTGAAACTAAGGTGATAGTTTTTGGATTTATTTTGCTTATTTGTTGAGATTCCTTGCCAATAATTTTTGTTCACTTGGTTAGAATCCATCGCTTATTGTATTAGAACGTTGCACAGTTTTGTTGGGTAGTGGGTGAAATTGCAGGTGTTGTGGCGAGATGAATTAGGGAGGAAATGATAACAGCCTGGAGATCTGTAAGAGTTTAGAGACAAAGAGGCACAGAGGGTCCTGATGAGTTGATTCTCGAAGAGGACTAGGTGGAGGAGACACTGGCCGACAGAGATGTTAGAAGAATTATGGGATTGCCTCTCCTTTCAGTTTTTTTTTTTCTCATTTTTGCCCTCTTTTTTAACATCATTTATAGTAATTGACACACGGGTAAGTGTTTATAATTTATTGATCTCTAAATCTTTGAGCCGTAGAAATTAGAGAAAGAGTTTGGAAAGTTTTCAAAGCACAAACTCGTACACACACCATATAATAGACCAAGGATTTATTATATGCATATAAAGTAGGATACATTTAAGAACTAAAGAGACACTTCACTTAACAAAATAAATATTAAATTGACACATGGAAAAATTCCTATTCAAGGCAAAAAAATCATGATTTTTAACACTAATCTTACAAAAGTACCCCTAGCTATACGTTCTTGAAATGCAAATAAGGGAAATTATGTTCTTATTTTCACACTATTTTACTTTATTTGTAAGAATAAATATTAATACAGTTTACTTACTATATATGTATAACAAAAGGAATTGAATAAATTACAAAATTTAAATCTTAAAGTTGACTTACTATATATATCAAGTAAAATTGAATAAATTAAATAATTTAAGCCTTAAAATTGGGTGAAATGAACTATATATAAGCAGCTGATCACAATCCCCATCACAAACATATGAGGTTTGATGGCAATAGGGGTGGAGCCAGAATTTTAAGTTAAAGGGGGGGGGGGATTTCATTTTGAAAATGTTAGAGAATCAAGAAGTAGATGTATTTCCACAATATAAAAAGAAAATAACAAAAATAACTTAAAATCTATTAAAATGCTATGTTTATAGGTTATACACTTCCAAAATAGAAAGTAAAAATTACTAAATCTCAGTTTTCATTCATATAATGAATCGGTGATCATAAGCTTTAAATCCAAATCAAATCACGAGCTTCTCTGTCATTGAAAAATTAGTTATGTTACTATACATGTATACATGTTTGATTAATATCACATAGCAGATAAAATATAATACTTTGTGCATTTTGATGTGGGCACACATTTCTTTCAATTCATAAAATTCATTTATTATCTTGTTTATCGAAAATGTCTCAGCAATCTCTCTTTCAATGTAAACAATCAAGTGATTATTGAGAAAATCATCACCTATACTATTATGAAGTGTTGTTTTCACAATTTTCATTACTAAAAAAGCTCGTTCCATTGTTGCAATCGAAATAGGAAGAGTCAATATCAGACGAATCAATTTGTCCACCAAAAAATAAATTTCTGTCTTCTCTGTTTTCTTTAGTCCTATACACAATTCAGCAATTATAGATGTATTTTTCAACTGTTGATAGTGGGGCACATCAAGCTCATAATGTTGTAGCTGATACGTCAAATGAATTTTTTTTGTTCAGTAAAATCTAAAGGATAAAACTTGTCAACCAATCTATAGAGGACTTATAAGAATCTATGGGATGCAAAGCAACACTAAAAAGAAGAACCTCTGTCATTTGTTTGCTAAAAGACTTCTTTTGTTTCTTATGAGACATGTCTTGGCTAATGGAAAAATTTGCAAAAAGATGTGGAAAAGTTGTATTTTTACATTTCTAACTTTTCAAAATATAATTAATTATTTTTATTAAAAGAGTAAAATTAATTGTTTGATGTTGGACTTTTCTTACATTTCTCACACAAATCAACCACATGCATTTATGTATAATTTTAGTGAGATAGAGAAAATTATTACCATTTTACATCTATACCTCTTAAAATTATTGTTATGTTTTATAATTAAAAAATTGGTGGGGGGCCACAAGAAAGATAATGTAATTTTTTTTATCTGTATTTTTACATATATATATATACATATATAATTTGCAAAAATGTTGGTAGCACCCCCCGGGGCCTTCTATTCCCCCCGCCAGTGGATGGCAACTTTCGCTGATGCTTTCACATTCTTGCCTTCGCCATGTAACAACACTTGTCCATTGTTAATTTTACAAGCTACAATAGGTAATACTTTATTGTAAGTTTTAAGTTTTCTTGACCATTATTGATAAATAGAACGATTCCAATTCTTCTAGGAAAAGAAATATGAAGTACAATTCCAGCCTGTCTAAATAATAATTAAAATTATATAAATAAAAACAATTCCCTTTCATTGTTCTTGAGTTTTGATTATTAGTTTTTTAAAAAAGAAAATATCAAATTCTTCCAGTGACAAGTTTCCAAGTTCCAATTGCTCTTTCTCCAAATTAATAGAAAAAATAACGTGAGATTTTTTCAAACCTAGATGTTGGACGGCTAGGAAAATACTCAGTGGTCTGAGTTTTGTTGTTAATTCAAGTTGTTTATGGTGCAGGCTGGTAACATTTCTAATCCCCTTCAAGGAGAGGAGCAAGCCACATCAGAGGAACCTGTCAAACAAAAGGCCTAGATTAATGGAGTAATGTCAAGAAGAGAGCATAGAACTCTGCTAGGATCAAGCCGATATGTAGACAGAAGCTAAAAAAAACTTTAGAATGCTGAAGAATATATGGGATACCGTACAAAGTTTTCTGGGCAAGTTATGGCCAAATTACTAAATTCGGTTGGTGTGATTGAGGCTCAGTGGGTCAAGGATGTTAAGCAGTATTTTTACTAAACAAAATCCTTAGATCCATATTCATAAATGTCAAGAATAAAATGTTTACATATTTCTTGTTGACACCCAATTTCGTCCGGGTGTTTTAAAATTTTGAAAAAAATTTTATTAAAAAAAATTAATTTAAAAAAAAATATATTACTATTATTATTAAAAAAAATTTAATTAGTTTAAAATATATTTTTTTTTTTGTGAAAATTTGATTTAAAATGATATATGTGTGAATATGTGTATGTTTGAAATAAAATAAAATTTCATGAAAAAAATGACAAAAAATTAAAAGTTTGAGGTAAAAATGACAAAATTGAGAAGTTTCGGAAAAAATTGACAAATTCTAAAAGTTCCAGGAGCATTTGGTAGTTTGTCACATAAAATTTTGAGCCTGCCGACGTTTTTGGCTCCAATTGACAGAAAACGACAAAATTGTCAAAATCAGAAGCTTCAGGAACTTATCCAGAGGCTGAGAGACGTAAAGGACTAAAATTGTCATTTTACCAATTTAAAAGATAAGTTTGAAATTTTTTATTAATTTATCCATCAACAGTTCAGCTAAACTTCCTCTATAAATAGCCCCCCAAATTTTGTGCTGAACACAAAAAAAAAAATAGAAAAAAAGCTTAGAGCTCCGTTTTAAAAAAAGATAAAATTACAGCCTTATTCCCTAGCTTATCCTCCCTCTGCCCAGAAAGTCCCAAACTTTGTTTTCTTACGATCAGACCATCTTCTTCCTTTCTCTCTCTTCCGTTTCACTCGCTGTCCCTCCTCTCTTTTGCTCCGTCGCTGCCGTCACGCCGTCACGCCGTCGCCCGTCGCCTCCCCACTCCGCCGTCGTCGTCTCGTCACGCCGCCGCCGTGCTGCCGCCACGCCGTCGCCGCGCTCCGTCGCCCCCCCCTTCCTCCCTCGCGTGTGCTCTGTTTTCGTTTCCCAGGAATTCAAAATTTTAATTCAAAAGGGTAAACCCCTGTTTCACCCATCATCTTTTCAATTTCTTTCTATTAAGTCACTAACCTTTTTATTTTGTCTTTGCAGAAAATTAATTAATTAACTCTTTTATTTTTTTACTTGTTTATTTATTTGTTTATTATTGTTATTATTACTAACCTTTTTTCTTTTTTTTGTTGTTATTAACAACTAACAACTAACTTGCTAATTTTTACTAACCTTTATTATTATTGTTACTATCATTAACTCACTAACTTACTAACTATTTATTGTTATTATTATTATTATTATTAATTGCTAACATAACTAAATTTTATTGTTATTGTTATTATTATTTAACAACTAACATAACTTAACCTTTATTGTTATTATTATTATTAATATAACTTAACCTTTATTGTTATTATTATTATTATTTAACAACCTTTATTATTATTGTTATTATCATTTAACAACTAACATAATCTAACCTTTTTATTATTATTATCATTACTAACTTACTAACTCTATTAACTCTTATTATTATTATTAATTACTAATTTTATTATTACTATTATTATTATTATTATTATAATTAATGGATGGTTATATCTCTTATTTATTATTTATTTAAGTGGATGGCCAAAAAGCCCCACTTTATTTATTATCTTTTAATATTCCTTTATTTGCTTTATGTGTTTTTCTTCCTTTTATTTACATATGTTATTTATACATCTTTTACTTTTTAAATGATTGTCCAAACTAAAACAAAAGAAAACATCCACTTTATTCCTTTAATTTTCCTTTTTTTATGCAAACAATTTTATTTTTTTGGTTAAACTTATTTCACTTAATTTACCTTTAGCCATAAAATAAAAAATAAAATAAAAAATAATAATAACAAAGCAATAAGAAGAAATTTTTTTATGTGAATAATTAACTTTATTTTAGGACTAATCAAGAATCCATTTTTATTACCAAGCCCCAATCCTTTGTTTTCTTTCATATTTTTAAACATTAATTGGAATATTAAAACGTATCCTTTTTATTTCCTAAAAAATAATAATAATAATAAAAAATAAAAAAATAAAAAAATAAAAAATAATAACAAAAATTCAACCTTTTGTTTTTTTCCTTTTTATAAAAAAATCATAACCAAACAATTCCACAAAAATCAATTATTTTTAAGTATATTTTTAGACCCAAAGATTAGATAATTATTTTAAAAAATCTTTCAAAAAGAAAGAATGGAAAATAAAATTTTAGACAACATTTTTTCCAAAATTCCATAAAAATTTATGACAAAAAATAATAATTAATTAATTAATGAATAGTAAATTAAAGATTTTTAATAAATTTTTATTATCAAATTTTAAATGAATAAAATTAAGATAAAAAATCCATATTATGATAATCCTCCGGGATCCATGATATGGAAATTAAAGTATTTAATTAAAATTTCGTCAAATTCCGTGTCCGGGTGACTCGGCAGAGTCCATGGTTTGGAATTAAAACTTCCGTGTCCGGGTGACTCAGCAGAGTCCATGGTTCGGAAATATCAAATTTTTATACAAATTAATTACTAAATATTTTTAAACCGGTATTAATTTAAAAATCCACATCCGATTAATTCAGTTAAAATTTCTAGTTTGAAAATTAACTGAATTTTTTTAAGCAAAGCAAAACAAAATTGAAATCAACTAAGGTACCAATTTTTGGGCGTTTTAACAAAGTTGTTTTAACGTAACCGTACTCCCGAATCCCCGAACTCTCGTAGACCAATTTTAAGGTGACCAATCGACCTAGGTGAAACAGATTGGTGGCGACTCCCGAAAACCCGACGTTGCCACAGCTTGGCGACTCCACTGGGGAGTCCACGTTAGTGAGTCGAGCCTAAAGTTGATTTGTTTTGATTTACTTTGCTTATTATGTGGATTTATATGTTATATTTACTTATTCTAAACATGCATAATGCATTCACAATATGAAGCTCTATACCCGAGCTTCCTTAAATCAAACGCGATTCTTTCTAAGCGGAATTAGTGTTGCTGTCCTTGTGAGGCCACGGTCTCCAAGCCTTCACCGGTTTCAAAGTAGCAAAGTAGTGTATTGCCTTCTGAGACGGTTAGTCTCTGCATGGGCCCACGAAAAGCTACGACTCGAATTAATCCATTCCTTACATTAACCCTAGAGGGTAAGGAATCGGGTCGTCACTATGATTTAGTGACGGGATTCGGGAACTATCCCTTGCCTTTTTGATAAGCTACCTTATGCATATAGAACTCCCCACTTAACCATAGAACTGACCATAGAATTTCTACCATTTTACCAACGCCATAAGCACGTCCTTGTTATGCTATCTTGTTGCTCTACACTTTTATTTTCTTCGTGTCTTATATTTATGGTTTTAATTCATTTTTCCATAATACTTCATGAGTTGTTAATTGCTATTTAACTTATTAATAACCTTATCTTTCTTGTGCAATTATTCTTCATGCATCAAAACCACGCATCAAATTATGCTAACTTTTTGGTCTTTATAATGACAACTAAAAGTTTTGAAGTTCTACGATAATGGATAAGCAAACTCACTCATTGCATGCATTCCATTACATTAATCACGTGCATATAAAGTATGATAAAAATAATCTCATTGCATGCATTCCATTACATCAATCACACTCATATAAAATCTGATAAAAATAATCTCATTGCATGCATTCCATTACATTAATCACATGCATATAAAATCTGATAAAAATAATCTCATTGCATGCATTCCATTACATCAATCACGTGCATACAAATTTTGATAAAAACATAATCTCATTGCATGCATCCATCACATCAATCACATACACATAGGATCTAATAAAATATACCTTACTTTTAAAAGGATAAAATTGGACCTCGACACCGATATTCAACTCGGCTCCAAATAAGATTAATGGCAGAACAAATCGAAGGACGTTTCATAAAGATAGAGTCCAAGATAGAAAGTATGGCCGAACAAATGAGACAATTGATTGAGCTAATCAAGGCGAAAGCAATTCAAGAAGCACAAGTTCAGCCACCCATGACAGAAAGAGAAATGGTCACTTTGTTTGTCCAGACACTGAAGTACCTATATTATGACGAACTCATTGGCAATTCGGCAACTAATTTTTCTAACATTGTCATGTCTGGAGAAAGAATCGAGCATGAGATTAGGACTGGGAATATTGCTGAATCCTTTAATAATCCTATGAAAAGAGGAGGACCATCCAGAAGAAAAGATGACGAAGTACAACAAATAGGACGCGGAAGAAGGATTCCCCTCGTGGATACTGTGGCTATCGGACCTCGCCTATCCTATTTTGCCAATGGGCCCGATAATTACCTTCCAAATAGGCCCAATGATTATCCTCTGAATAGGCCCAATAATTATCCTCCAAATAGGCCCAATGATTATCCTTCCAATAGGCCCAACAATTATCCTTTTAACAGACCTAATCAGTCATGGCCACCTGCTCCTACTCCTCCAGTACCTGCACCAAGACCAAGAGAAGTTTTCACACCAATTTCCATGACTTATACTGAGTTATACCCAAAACTCATCGAAAGACAATTTATCCGTCCAATTCCTACAAAGCCATTCAAACCCCCATATCCAAGGTGGTATGACCCTAACATTACCTGCCCATATCATGATGGCGTTCCAGGCCATGGCTTGGAAAACTGCATGGCATTGAAGCGTATAGTTCAACAATTAATCGAGTCAAAGTGGTTGGACTTTTCCGATGAGCCAAATGTCACCCACAATCCATTGCCGCCTCATCAAGCAAAACCAAGTCCAAGTTGCTAGGCCCGATGTGATTGATAATTGAAAAGTGAAGATTTCGAGCTAGAATTACATTGACTTTGGAAGGCCTCTAAGTCAGATCTAACCTAACAGTCCGCATACATTTTCGAATGACAGGGAATCCTTTGAATAAACTTGTATCTTTGAAAGCTTGCAAAAGTAATCTAATAGTAAAAATCTCCTAGATTTAGTCCAGAATCTAGGGTGTAGTCTTTGTTAGATGGACACCTGGTATTCTTTCTGGTACAACAAAAAGATGTAATGCGTGCATTCTACTACTTTCCATTTTTACACTCTTTGCCATTATACTATCCATTATTGTCATCACACTTTACTTTTTGACAACCGGTAATTCTTTTTGTTCTCCAACAAAAAGATGTTATGTGTGCATTCTACCACTTTTTAATTCAATTATTACACCTACACATTCTACCACTTTTTACCAAAAATTTCATTTTTACCTCTATCTCTCAATCTTTGCCATTGCACTAACTATTATTGCCATCATACTTTGCTTTCTAAATGATACTACTCGTGGGTGAAAATAAAAAGTTAAGGGAGATTTGATAGTGGTGATCTGGAAAGTACTACCAAATCTAGTAAGAAGGATTTCATATGTTGCACCTCAACCCTCAAAAAGAATTCACAGTGGTTATCAACATCCTTGCAAGAAGTTTGGGGTTAATTTCCAAACAAGGTAGCTCTCATATTAAATGACTTCAGTGGCTTCCCAATTCTCATAAATGCTAAAAAAAAAAAAAAGGTTCTCAGTTTTCCGCAACACAAACTCCGAAAAGAAAAAGTTCATCCCTTTCATCAAAAAGCCATTAAAGGGAAAATTCAAAAAAAAAATCCAAAAAAAAAGAGAGACTGAGAAGCAAATAAAGCCACTTGAGTCATCTCACTTCAAGAAGGCTACGATCTCGGCTCTCCATAACACAAACTCCAAAAAAAAAAAAAGGGAAAAAGTTCATCCCTTCCATCAAAAAGCCAACAAGGGAAAATTCAAAACAAAAAAAAAAGAGAGACTGAGAGCAAATACAAGCAAGTAAGGCCACTTGAATCATCTTATTTCAAGAAGGCTATGATCTCGGTTCTCTGTAACAAAAACTCCGAAAAGGAAAAAGTTCATCCCTTCCATCAAAAAAGCCAACAAGGGAAAATTCAAAACAAAAAAGAACTGAGAACAAGCACGAGCAAGCAAGGCCACTTGAGTCATCTCACTTCAAGAAAGTTATCAAATATGTCATCACCATAGCTCACACAAAAAAAAAAAGGAACAGAAAAAATATATAAAAAAAAAAAACAAAACAAAAAAAAAACAAAAACAAAAAAAAGAGAAAGGAAAAAAAGGGCTCAAACTAGAGCAAAAGAAAAAAGATAGAAAAAGTGAGCTATGGATTCTAGACTGAAAACCTGCAAAGGCGGTTTAGAAAACAAAAGTAACCCTCAAACCAAGTGTACATAAAGATTACGATAGTTGGGGGGCAACAGATGAGATTTAACTTTCTGGAAAGAGTGGCAAGTTTGAGGTCATCACTATTGAGTTTTTCATCATAATCAAATTTGCTCACGAGTAGTATTAAAAGACCCTTCTTTCAAACCACTTAAACTTAACTTTCCTCAGACTTATCATCCTCATTCAGCTAAAAGACTATCATTGTGAAACTTGTTTCTACCTTATTTAATACTGCTCACGAGTAGTATTAAAAGACCATTCTTTCACACCACTTAAATTTAACTTTCCTTAGACCTAACATCCTCATTCAGTTAAAAGACTATCATTGTGAATCATGTTTCTACCTTATTTAATACTGCTCACGAGTAGTATTAAAATACCCTTCTTTCACACCACTCAAACTTAACTTTACTCAGACCTAATATTTACCTCTTAATATTATTCTCATTCAGCTAAAAGACTGCCACAAAAAAAAAACATTCAAACTTAACTTTCCTCACACCTAACATTTACCTCTCGATATCATCCTCATTCAGTTAAAAGGCTATTATTGTGAATCATGTTTCTACCTTATTGCCTTGCACAGTTTATGTCTTCGAGTTGGAAAGGGAAGAGTGGCAGGATATTTTAATTAAAAATAAAGACCGTAAATTACTTTGTCAAGCTTTGCAAATTGATGAAAGTTTTTCTTTAAGGCCAAACCATTATTCATTAATGTATGTAGACTTAAAAGTGAAGAGATAGCTTGAGTCTTTCTTTAATAAGATGTGGTTCTTGTAAGAGAAATTTTCGATCAAGTGCCATCACAAAGGTCTAGAAATGCTCGACCTTCTGTTAAAGGCAAGGTGATACCTTTTATCCACATAAATACCATATTCAGGGGGGCAAAGTAGTCTCTACGAAGCGTAAGAGGAGTACTGCCAACAAAGAAGTTCAATAGACAAGGGGGCAAGTCTTATGGATCAAAACATGAGTTCAAGGAAGAGCAATCATTCAGATTATAACATGGGAATAAGTAAGTGTCGGCACGGTCACAAGAAAAGGGGCAAAGCAGACATTGAAAGTAAAGCCTTTGATGGTATCAAATCCATGACAATGGATGAGTACCCGAAAGAGATATAAATTATGAGGCGGGCCAACTTTAAAGAAATTGAGGCCAAAATTCAAGACAAGTAAAAGAAAGTGGGATTTTGAAAAGAGTTGGGCTTTTGAGGCAATGGACAAGAGCTGGGAAGCATAAAGAGATTCAATGATAGTCCAAGAAGGCCATTACAAAGAGGATCCAGTAAAACAAAGACATAAAGAACTAGATCCATACAAAAAAAAAGCCATTAGTTACACATGCTCTGCATTCATGCATTTCATATCATGCATACATAGCCTTTACATAACAAGGACCAAACAGGAATCACATTCACATCACAGTTACAGCAATATAAGCTGAGATCTCAATGTCATCAGCTCTTACCAATCTATCACTGGATACACAGCTAATATGCGGGACCAACCCGCATCAGGAATTCAAGAATAAAGTAGACAATATTGTCAAAAGCTTGGCTACCGATTCAATAATCGAGGCTACACCTGGAAGGATCGGATTGACGCCAGCTAGTAGTATCCAAGATAAGAGATAGCTATAGCCAAGGATAAGGCAGATATAAAAAAAATATAAAATAGACAATATTTTCAAAAGCCTGGCAATTGATTCAATAATCGAGGCTACACCTAGAAGGATCGGATTGACGCCAGCTAGTAGTATCCAAGATAAGAGATAGCTATAGCCAAGGATAAGGCAGATATAAAAAAAATATATATAAAATAGACAATATTGTCAAAAGCCTGGCAATTGATTCAATAATCGAGGCTACACCTGGAAGGACAGGATTGATGCCAGCTTAGCAGCATCCAAGATAAGAGATAGTCAAAGTTAAGGCAGACATCAAGAAATATTGTCGTTGAAAATTTGTCAAAAGCGGACAATGGATTCAATAATCGAGGACTGGATCGACGTCAGCTCGATGGAATATAAAAAATATCTATCACATCAAAATGAAGTAGGATCCACTTTTCCGGTTAAACGGCGGATACGGTACTCCGTGACTCTCAAGTCGGTTCTCTCAGTTGCCCATAATAACTGATTCCTTCACCTCTTCTTTCTTTTACTTCCCTCTAGAAAATGGATCCTACTCTTTCTGTCTTACGAAAATATTTTCCTTCTCTCCCAATGAACATTCTCAAAAAGATCTACCAAGTTCGCTGTGAACGATTAAGAGATCTGATGCACAAAGGAATCCCTGAAGATGTGCGGTGGTTAATCGAAGCCAAGGTTCGTCTGGCATGTGAAATCCCAGAGGCATTTGTGTCTCACATGCCTGGTATAGGCAAAAGCTCTTATACCAAAAAGAGAAGAGCGAAAAGGTTACAAGTCTGCCATAAATGTGGACGGTGGACTTGTAATACTAAATGTCGTTCTTTAGGGATGATTTCTGATAATCGAGAAGATAAAATACGATTCATTAAGAATGGCCTGAGTAAGGACTCGTTGGATGATATCCAATTGACTCTTGAGACGCATTCTTGTGGATCTGTGCAACGTGAACTTCTTGGTTTATGGAGCATTTTTCATGAAGAATGAAACCGTTACAGTCCCGGGAATCTGACTGTAAATGACCCTGTTTGCCAGCTTGTAAGAAAACTGGATGGGAAGCAAATCCTCGACTCATAGAAGCCGTTAATGCCGTTATTGGACGTAAAACCAGTGGAAGATGTGAGCCACAGTCACAATTACTGTACATACAGTTTGTTATATTTGGAAAAGTTTGCATTTTCTTTTGACAGATGTACATGCTCTCCTAAGTGTAATCGACACGTTATCCATTTCATCGCTATAAATGCATGTTCTTCCAGTCGGTTATCTAAGTTTCCTTCAATAACTAATTCCTTTCCATCATCTCTCAAATTCTTCTCTCATCAATGGATTCTACTCTTTCTACCCTGCGAAAATACTTTCCTTCTCTTCCAATAAAAGTCCTTAAAAAGATCTACCTTGCTAGATGTGAAAGAATCAGAGTTTTTATGCACAAAGGCATTCCTGATAATGTGCGGTGGCTAATTGAAGCTAAGGTTCGTTCAGCTGGTGAAGTTCCAGAAGCGTTCTTTCCCCGTATGCCCGGCTTTGGTAAAAGCGCTTATGCTAAAAAGCGAAGAGCAAAGAGGCTAGGTGTCTGTCATAAATGTGGACGATGGAATTGTAATACTAAATGTCGCTTTTTAGGATACATCTCCAGAAATCATGAAGATAAAAGAAAATTCATCAAGAATGGCCTGCGTAAGGAATCTTTGGATGATATCCTATTAACTTTTGAAACACATTCTTGTGAAATAGTGCAATGGGAAATTATGGATTTATGGTGGACTTTCCAAAAAGAACAAGATCGTTACAGTCTTGGGAATGTGACTTTAAACGACCCTGTTTGTCAGTTTGTAAGAAAACTGGATGGGAAGCAAATCCCCGACATATAGAAGGCATTGAAGCCATTACTGGACATAAATCAGTGGAAGATGAGAGCCACGGTCATGATTCCTGTACATATAAGCTGTCATTTGTCTTTTCTTTTGACAATAATGTACTTGCTTCTGTAAGTGTAATTAACGCATTATCCCTTTCATCACTATAAATATGTGTTAGTTATTTTCGTTTCCTACAATCACTAATTTCTTTCTTTCCCTCCTTCATCAATGGAGTCTTCTCTTTCCGCCTTACGAAAGTATTTTCCTTCCTTCCCAATAAATGTTCTTAAAAAGATTTATCAAGCTAGATGTGAACGATTCAGAGTATTTATGCACAAAGGCATCCCTGATAATGTGCGGTGGCTAATTGAAGCTAAGGTTCGTTCAGCTGGTGAAGTTCCCGAAGCGTTCTTTCCCCGTATGTCCGGCTTTGGTAAAAGCGCTTATGCCAAAAAAAGAAGAGCAAAGAGGCTAGGCGTTTGTCATAATTGTGGATGGTGGATTTGCGGCAATAAATGTCGTTCTCCAGGAGTGATCACCAGAAATCGTAATGATAGAATAAAATTCATCAAGAATGGCTTGCGTAAGGAATCTCTGGAAGATATTCGAGAGGTTCTTGAAGCGCATTCTTGCGGAATAGTGCAATTTGAGGTTGTTGGATTATGGATAATTTTCCAAAAAGAACGAGATCGTTATAGTCTTGGGAATCTGACTTTAAACGACCCAGTTTGCCAGTTTGTGAGAAAACTGGATGGGATGCAAATCACCGATTCATAGAAAGCATTGAAGCCATTACTGGACGCAAAGCCAGTGAAAGACGAGGATCAAAGTCACGATTACTGTACGTGCTAGCTGTCGCTTTTGGAAAATTTCCTCCCCTTTTGGTAATAATGTATCCACTCCTGACGTGAACCAAAGTCACGATTACTGTACGTGCTAGCTGTCGCTTTTGAAATCTTCCTCCCCTTTCGGCGATAATGTATCCACTCCTGACATGAGCCATAGTCACGATACTGTACATGCTAGCTGCCACTTTTTAAAATTTTCCTTCTCTTCCAACAATCACGTACCTACTCCTGACGTAAGCTACAGTAGTGACTACTGTACATGCTAGCAGCTATTTTGAAAATTTTCCTCCTCTTTTAACGATAGTGTACCCATACCTGACTAGAGTCATACTCGTGACTACTGTGAATAGCTGGCAATAATGTATCCATTCTTGAAAATAAAATTATTGCCTTATCTCTTCATCTCTATAAATATATCCTCTTTTCTCACAAGGGTAAGGATAGGAATGGAGAAAAGCCCAACTCGTAAATCCCGAAGTATTTGTGTATTTTCTGGGGCTTTTCCTGGAAAAGATGAAGAGTATTTAAAAGCAGCCAACCATTTGGGTAGAGTATTAGCTGAGCGAAAAATACATTTAGTTTATGGAGGAGGTAGTGTCGGATTAATGGGAGGTGTAGCATCAGCAGCATCTCTAGGAGGAAGTCAAGTTTTGGGCATTATCCCTGGACCTCTGAAATTTATTTCTGGGGGCACGATTGGAGAAGAATTAGTGGTTAAAAATTTGCAAGAGCGTGTGTTACAAATGCTTTTAAATGCTGATGCTTTTATCGCTCTACCAGGTGGTTTTGGCACATTGGGAGAAGTCTTTCAAATTGCTTCCATGGCCCAACTTAATTTGCATAAGAAACCCATTGGGCTTTTAAATGTTAACAATTTCTTTACAGGTCTGATAGCTTTTATGGATTATGCTATGCAGAAGAATTTCATATCAAGAGTGGCACGACGAATCATAATATCCGCAACAACTGCTGAAGAATTGCTAGATAAAATACAAGCTTTTGTTCCTGAACCAGATCCAGCAATGATTCAGATAGACTGGACACGACAGTCTTTCCCGACCAGTTCACTCCCATAATGGTCATCTACTCACCCTGTTGAAGTATTGGGGAAGAAAGAAGCGATCTGATCCGTTTTTCTTGTCCTTTAGTTTTATTATCAGCATTTTCTTTCGCGTTTCAGTTTTTATTTTCAGGGAATTTCTTTTTTTATAATATAGCTTCGTCCATGCTGATATTAAAATCATAGGACAACGCCTTTAGGATGGAATGGCTGAGTAAAGAGTAATTTTTATTACTCTTGAGACGCATCCTATTAGGTCTACTAGGCATAACATTTTGGGGTGGTTAAGCTTTAACCTTATTCGGATGACATATCTCACAAGGGAATCTATATTTACTGAAGAAAATATTAGATGAACCTTGAATATTGATTCCAAACATCCGTTCCCTTTACATAATTTGTCAGTGTTATTGTCATCATCAAGATTCACTCGTTTTATCGAAGCCTAATTCTTTGCGCTCGCCTATTATGAAAATTCACACTTTCGAAGAAAATTATTCCAATTTCAATTGCTTTCATATAAATTCGCTCGAGGTCCTAAGGAAAGCTCCTTAGCCTCACAATCAATTTTCATCATCGGGGTTTTAAGGATGGAACCTTTGCCTCGAAAAGAATCAATTTTCATCATCGGGGTTTTTAGGATGGAACCTTTGCCTCGAAAATAATCAATTTTCATCATCGGGGTTTTAAGGATGGAACCTTTGCCTCGAAAACAATCAATTTTCATCATCGGGGTTTTAAGGATGGAACCTTTGCCTCGAAAACAATCAATTTTCATCATCGGGGTTTTAAGGATGGAACCTTTGCCTCGAAAACAATCAATTTTCATCGGGGTTGTAAGGATGGAACATTTGCCTCGAAAATAATCAATTTTCATCATCGGGGTTTTAAGGATGGAACCTTTGCCTCGAAAATAATCAATTTTCATCATCGGGGTTTTAAGGATGGAACCTTTGCCTCGAAAACAATCAATTTTCATCATCGGGGTTTTAAGGATGGAACCTTTGCCTCGAAAACAATCAATTTTCATCATCGGGGTTTTAAGGATGGAACCTTTGCCTCGAAAACAATCAATTTTCATCGGGGTTGTAAGGATGGAACATTTGCCTCGAAAATAATCAATTTTCATCATCAGGGTTTTAAGGATGGAACCTTTGCCTTGAAAAGAATCAATTTTCATCATCGGGGTTTTAAGGATGGAACCTTTGCCTCGAAAACAATCAATTTTCATCAATTCGGGGTTTTAAGGATGGAACCTTTGCCTCGAAAACAATCAATTTTCATCATCGGGGTTTTAAGGATGGAACCTTTGCCTCGAAAATAATCAATTTTCATCATCAAGGTTTTAAGGATGGAACCTTTGCCTCGAGATCAATCAATCAATCCGAGGTTTTAAGGATGGAACCTTTGCCTCGACATCAATCAATCAATCCGGGGTTTTAAGGATGGAACCTTTGCCTCGAGATCAATCAATCAACCCGAGGTTTTAAGGATAGAACCTTTGCCTCGAGATCAATCAATCAATCCGGGGTTTTAAGGATGGAACCTTTTCCTCGAGATCAATTATCAATCCGAGGTTTTAAGGATGGAACCTTTGCCTCGACATCAATCAATCAATCCGGGGTTTTAAGGATGGAACCTTTGCCTCGAGATCAATCAATCAATCCGAGGTTTTAAGGATAGAACCTTTGCCTCGAGATCAATCAATCAATCCGGGGTTTTAAGGATGGAACCTTTTCCTCGAGATCAATTATCAATCCGAGGTTTTAAGGATGGAACCTTTGCCTCGAATTCAATCAATCAATTCGAGGTTTTAAGGATGGAACCTTTGCCTCGAGATCAATCAATCAATCCGAGGTTTTAAGGATAGAACCTTTGCCTCGAGATCAATCAATCAATCCGGGGTTTTAAGGACGGAACCTTTGCCTCGAGATCAATCAATCAATCCGAGGTTTTAAGGATAGAACCTTTGCCTCGAGATCAATTAATCAATCCGGGGTTTTAAGGATGGAACCTTTGCCTCGAGATCAATTATCAATCCGAGGTTTTAAGGATGGAACCTTTGCCTCGACATCAATCAATCAATTCGAGGTTTTAAGGATGGAACCTTTGCCTCGACATCAATCAATCAATCCGGGGTTTTAAGGATGGAACCTTTGCCTCGAGATCAATCAATCAATCCGAGGTTTTAAGGATGGAACCTTTGCCTCGAAAACAAATAATCAATCAATCAGTCCATCTTACAACGATAGGAGCTTTCCTATCGTTAGAGGTTCTAAGGACATTTCCTTAACCTAAAACAAACAATCAATCCATCAGTCCATCTTACAACGATAGGAGCTTTCCTATCGTTAGAGGTTCTAAGGACCTTTCCTTAACCTCAAACAAATAATCAATCAATCAGTCCATCTTACAACAATAGGAGCTTTCCTATCGTTAGAGGTTTTAAGGACCTTTCCTTAAACCTTACTGTTTGGGCGGCGAGAACATTCTCAATGCCTACCTAAGCCGGACGAAATTTGGTAACGACTTTGCATACATCATGTCCCATGAAGCATGCAAAGGGGGGCAGCTGTTGACACCCAATTTCGTCCGGGTGTTTTAAAATTTTGAAAAAAATTTTATTAAAAAAAATTAATTTAAAAAAAAATATATTACTATTATTATTAAAAAAAATTTAATTAGTTTAAAATATATTTTTTTTTTTGTGAAAATTTGATTTAAAATGATATATGTGTGAATATGTGTATGTTTGAAATAAAATAAAATTTCATGAAAAAAATGACAAAAAATTAAAAGTTTGAGGTAAAAATGACAAAATTGAGAAGTTTCGGAAAAAATTGACAAATTCTAAAAGTTCCAGGAGCATTTGGTAGTTTGTCACATAAAATTTTGAGCCTGCCGACGTTTTTGGCTCCAATTGACAGAAAACGACAAAATTGTCAAAATCAGAAGCTTCAGGAACTTATCCAGAGGCTGAGAGACGTAAAGGACTAAAATTGTCATTTTACCAATTTAAAAGATAAGTTTGAAATTTTTTATTAATTTATCCATCAACAGTTCAGCTAAACTTCCTCTATAAATAGCCCCCCAAATTTTGTGCTGAACACAAAAAAAAAAATAGAAAAAAAGCTTAGAGCTCCGTTTTAAAAAAAGATAAAATTACAGCCTTATTCCCTAGCTTATCCTCCCTCTGCCCAGAAAGTCCCAAACTTTGTTTTCTTACGATCAGACCATCTTCTTCCTTTCTCTCTCTTCCGTTTCACTCGCTGTCCCTCCTCTCTTTTGCTCCGTCGCTGCCGTCACGCCGTCACGCCGTCGCCCGTCGCCTCCCCACTCCGCCGTCGTCGTCTCGTCACGCCGCCGCCGTGCTGCCGCCACGCCGTCGCCGCGCTCCGTCGCCCCCCCCTTCCTCCCTCGCGTGTGCTCTGTTTTCGTTTCCCAGGAATTCAAAATTTTAATTCAAAAGGGTAAACCCCTGTTTCACCCATCATCTTTTCAATTTCTTTCTATTAAGTCACTAACCTTTTTATTTTGTCTTTGCAGAAAATTAATTAATTAACTCTTTTATTTTTTTACTTGTTTATTTATTTGTTTATTATTGTTATTATTACTAACCTTTTTTCTTTTTTTTGTTGTTATTAACAACTAACAACTAACTTGCTAATTTTTACTAACCTTTATTATTATTGTTACTATCATTAACTCACTAACTTACTAACTATTTATTGTTATTATTATTATTATTATTAATTGCTAACATAACTAAATTTTATTGTTATTGTTATTATTATTTAACAACTAACATAACTTAACCTTTATTGTTATTATTATTATTAATATAACTTAACCTTTATTGTTATTATTATTATTATTTAACAACCTTTATTATTATTGTTATTATCATTTAACAACTAACATAATCTAACCTTTTTATTATTATTATCATTACTAACTTACTAACTCTATTAACTCTTATTATTATTATTAATTACTAATTTTATTATTACTATTATTATTATTATTATTATAATTAATGGATGGTTATATCTCTTATTTATTATTTATTTAAGTGGATGGCCAAAAAGCCCCACTTTATTTATTATCTTTTAATATTCCTTTATTTGCTTTATGTGTTTTTCTTCCTTTTATTTACATATGTTATTTATACATCTTTTACTTTTTAAATGATTGTCCAAACTAAAACAAAAGAAAACATCCACTTTATTCCTTTAATTTTCCTTTTTTTATGCAAACAATTTTATTTTTTTGGTTAAACTTATTTCACTTAATTTACCTTTAGCCATAAAATAAAAAATAAAATAAAAAATAATAATAACAAAGCAATAAGAAGAAATTTTTTTATGTGAATAATTAACTTTATTTTAGGACTAATCAAGAATCCATTTTTATTACCAAGCCCCAATCCTTTGTTTTCTTTCATATTTTTAAACATTAATTGGAATATTAAAACGTATCCTTTTTATTTCCTAAAAAATAATAATAATAATAAAAAATAAAAAAATAAAAAAATAAAAAATAATAACAAAAATTCAACCTTTTGTTTTTTTCCTTTTTATAAAAAAATCATAACCAAACAATTCCACAAAAATCAATTATTTTTAAGTATATTTTTAGACCCAAAGATTAGATAATTATTTTAAAAAATCTTTCAAAAAGAAAGAATGGAAAATAAAATTTTAGACAACATTTTTTCCAAAATTCCATAAAAATTTATGACAAAAAATAATAATTAATTAATTAATGAATAGTAAATTAAAGATTTTTAATAAATTTTTATTATCAAATTTTAAATGAATAAAATTAAGATAAAAAATCCATATTATGATAATCCTCCGGGATCCATGATATGGAAATTAAAGTATTTAATTAAAATTTCGTCAAATTCCGTGTCCGGGTGACTCGGCAGAGTCCATGGTTTGGAATTAAAACTTCCGTGTCCGGGTGACTCAGCAGAGTCCATGGTTCGGAAATATCAAATTTTTATACAAATTAATTACTAAATATTTTTAAACCGGTATTAATTTAAAAATCCACATCCGATTAATTCAGTTAAAATTTCTAGTTTGAAAATTAACTGAATTTTTTTAAGCAAAGCAAAACAAAATTGAAATCAACTAAGGTACCAATTTTTGGGCGTTTTAACAAAGTTGTTTTAACGTAACCGTACTCCCGAATCCCCGAACTCTCGTAGACCAATTTTAAGGTGACCAATCGACCTAGGTGAAACAGATTGGTGGCGACTCCCGAAAACCCGACGTTGCCACATTTCTAAATGTACACAAGCTGGAAAAAGAAAATTATCTAGTTCTCACCTAAAAGGCATTAGATTCAGTTTTGTTACTCATAAGTTGCCATCTATTTTGTGCATCAAAATAATTGGCAAATATAAACTACACCAGACTCAATTTTAACTATTGTGTTAAAAAATATCAAAAGATTGTAAAGCTACTTGTAGAAGACGAGATATTAATCTTCATTTAATCTTCATTTAAACTCTTGCGCAAAGCTCAAAGAAACTCAAAAATAATTTTTGATCATCATTTAAACTCTTACAACATAAAATCAAAAAAGGATTTTTTTTTCATTTTACTTTAGGGGCAAATTTGAAAGAAGATATCATAAACTACATACATATTAATCTTCGTGCTTAAAGAAATGTATCATCCTTTATGAGCCGAATGAAGTATATTATTACAACATAGAAGTAAAAACATTTTCACAAACTCAAAACTTAATAATGTATAATTAAATGACACCTTAAATTTAAATTTATAAATACTTAACGTCTCCCCAACTTTGGCAACTAAAATAAATACCACTTAATTATTCTTGGAAATTTTTTACTAAATTTGACATTGATTCTTTATTTTTGATGCATCATAACCATCTACACATATACAAAATATGATACACTTTAGGGTAAGATTGACATTTCATGTAACAAACATGATATGAAAGTCAATTTCTGATTTTAGTTAAGTATTTAACTTTTTTTTTAACGCTAGGATTGAGAAACTACCTTCATAACATGTTCTAGTAAAAGCTTTGAGATTTTGTTATATACTCAAATTTCCCTGATGATTTCATTCAATAAAATCTAAAAAATAGGGCCAAGAATAAAAGATGAACAAAGTAGGGATTCCAAAATTTAAATTATTATTAATTATAGGCCAATTATCAAATTTTAAATATCACAATAACGGACATACTAAGAGATTGAAAATTGATCTACTTCTTTTTTCTTTTTCAAGATTGAGATTAAAAATGTTTTAAATAAACATTCAATTCAAAAAAAAGAAATCATATAAACTAAAAACGGGAATCAAAGAGTTAATTTCACAAAATTATATAATGAACAAAAACATGTAGCTAAAATAGGAAATAAAATCATCCAATTAATTATGTCATGTAGGATATTATAAAGTTTTAACAAATCTATTACTACTTGTAGCTCATGGCTAAAATGTTATTGAGTGAAGGGTAAGAGAGTATTGAGAAAACAATCTACAAGAGAAACAGTGAGACATATATTTGTTTTTTAGTCGAAAGAGGATAAAATAGTTATTTTGCTTACTAAAACTTATCAAAAATGGAAAATTGTGCAAAAAATTTGGGATGATCAAAAAGGAAAATGGTGCAAAAAATTTAGGACAGAGGGAATATAAAATAAGTAACATATGAAACTTATCTTAAATTATATCTTTATTTTAAGATAAAGTCATAAGAATATAAAAATTTGGGAGAGGTGCAGACAATATTGTGTAGAAACTTGCACTCTTCCAAAAGGCCTTGCCAGTAGGGCAACTTCGAGCGGGTTTATAGGAGTAGTTAGCTAACTTTTGATATCTAAATATCAGGTCAATCAACTCCTAGGCAATCACTCACTTTTAAGGTCATTTAGCAAAGACATGGGTTGTCTAGCAAAGGTTGAATGAGTCCAAGTTATTTTAAACAAAACAAAAAAGGAAAATTCAATGTTAACAGTGAGTTTGATGGTGATACTCAATATCATGTTGAGATAATTTGATACTTTTTAAATGTTGGTTTGATGATAAAATTTTCTTAATAACATTTATATAATATTTAAATATTTATTATTTCTAGAATTCAGTACAACCTAGAATTCCGTAGCAACACTGAGTATATAAACTAGTTCTGACCAAATAAAATATGCTACATTAATTCCACTCATCATGAAATTTGCCGTAATAGTAAATATCATTTCCAAATTGAAACATCTGATTAAATTCTTTATTATAATTTTTTAATTATCCCTTTATTTTAGTAAATAATATATACAAAAAATAACAGTAATAGTAATATAGAAAACCAAAGTGTCATGCAGGCCACATTTTAAGGGATTTTTACAATATCCTACTTAGTCTACATGGAATTTACCAAGGTGATAAGACTTATAGTTACATTATTTGGTAAAAAATAGTTCTACATATAAATACAAAAAAAAAAAAATAGTTATACATATGAATCATGGTAGTCATACTCGTAAGTGAGTACTCTTCTCCATGTATCACAATATATATTACCATTCGATGAATACTTTATAAGAGGATAATTTGTCCAAAAAAAATCGACTTTAGGTATCCCCATGGATATGAAAACATAATACTCTATGTGCACAAAAAATTCATCTTTTATAAGAAACTTTATAAACAAACTTTTTTCAAAATAAAACTACAAGAGAAACTTAACGTGCAACACTTAATGAGCTAAGTCTCATACACTTTACATGATCCACATAGTGATTTGCCGACAAAGCTTTAATCATGGAATACGCTAACATCAAAGAAGTGCTAATATGTTCAATGACCAACTATCATGCTGCCACTTTCTCTTTCACAACTAAGTACTTTATCTCCGTATGCTTACTTTGACTTCCAATTTTATCATTATTTTCAAAGAACACTATAGTTAAATTATCACAACATATCTTTGTTGGTCTCAATATAGAATCAACAGCCTTAGGACCTAAGATAAAGTTTTTTAATCATATACCTATGTTGCAGCTTCATAACACTGTGGCAACATCGGGTCGTTTTCGGGAGTCGCCACCAATCGGTTTATCTAGGTCGATTGGATACCTTAAAATTGGTCTGCGAGAGTTCGGGGGTTCGGGAGTACGGTTACGCTAAAACAACTTTGTTATAGCGCCCAAAAATGGCACCTTAGTTGATTTTAATTTTGTTTTACTTTGCTCTTTAACAACTTCAGTTAATTTTCAAAATTAGAAATTTTAACTGAATTAATCAGATGTGGATTTTTGGTAATTAATTTGTATGAAATTTGATATTTCCGAACCATGGACTCTGCCGAGTTACTCGGACACGGAAGTTTTAATTCCGAACCATGGACTTTGCCGAGTCACCCAGACACGGAATTTGACGAAATTTTAATCCATATCGTAAATATGGATTTTTATCTTTTTTATTTAATTTTTATTTAATTAAAAAGGTTGATATTTTCCAAACCGTAGATCCTGCTGGATCATCCGGATATGGAAATTATTTTAATTTATCGTTAATTATTTAATTATTATTTTTTTTATGGAATTAATTACTAGTTCAATTACTAATTTGTACTTCTTTTTGTTTATAAAATTTTTAGATTTGTTAATGATCTTTAATATTAACTAAATAATATTTTATATTTTTTTATATTTTTACTTCTTTTCTTTCTTTCTTTATTTTCTTTATTCTTTTCTTTTAGTTTTCTTTTTATTTTCTTGATTTTACTTTTCTTTTACTTTCTTTTCTTTCTTTTCTTTATTTTCTTTTCTTTTAGTTTTCTTTTTATTTTCTTGTTTAATGAAAAATTTTGATTATCTATAATTACTTGATTTATAAAATAAATAAATTTATTTATCTAATATTAAGTTTTTTATTTGATAAAGAAATTAAAGAGTTTTAAAAAAATTAACATTTATTTTATGTTTATTCTATTTATTTGATAAAAGAATAACAAAAGAAATTAATCAAGAAAACTAAGGATTTATATGTATATTTTAAAAATAAAAGTAAAGTCTTAATATTTATTTGTTAAAAGGTGAATCAAAAAGTAATCAAAACTTTATTTATTTAATGATGAAACCAAAAATTTATATCTATATTTGAAAAATAAAAGAAAAGTCTTAATATTTATTTGTTTTAAAGAATTAAGAAAAAATGATTATTTAATAAGAAAACTGAAAATTTATATGTATATTTTAAAAATAAAAGTAAAGTTTTGATATTTATATAATTTATTTTGATAAAAGATTAACCAAAAAGTGATTATTTAATAATAAAAAAAATCAAATATTTATATGTATATTTTAAAAATAAAGAAATTTTTTGATATTTATATATATTATATATTTTTTTATAAAAGATTAACCAAAAAAGTGATTATTTAATAAAGAAATCAAAGATTTATATGTATGTTTTTAAAATAAAGAAATTTTTTTGATATTTATATGATTTTTTTATGTTCTTTTTGTTTGATAAAAGATGTTTTTTAAATAGTTTTCTAATTTATAAGTCTAAAACTACATCTAATTAATAAGTCTAAAATATTTAAGAGAAATTCAATTCTTCTTTTTTTAGTTTTTTGAAATCATTTGACTAAGATTTTTTTATTTTTGTTTAATAAAGGAAACAAAAAATTATATCTTTTTATTATTTTAAAAGAAATAAGTAAAATGTTACTGGATAAAGAAATAAAATATTAACCCAAAAATTTTTACTCTTTTATTCTCTTTATTAATAAAGAAACTAAAAAGTTATATTTTATTATTTTAATAAATAATTAATATATTGCTGGACAAAGAGATAAGCAAAAATATTAGTCCAAAGTTTTTATTTTTTTATTTTTTTTATTTTTTAATAATAAAGAAAAATTTATTTATATACTTTATTTTAAAAAAAATATTTTTATATACTTTTAAAAAAAATTTCCAAGCCATGGACCCTGGCGGATCATTTGGACATGGAATTTAATTTAAGTTTTTTTTTTGTTGGATTCTTTTTATTATTTTTCTTAATTTTCTTGAATTTTTAATTATTACTTTAAAAATATATTTAAAAATAAAATTGATTTTTTTTAATTTTTAGAATTATTTAATTATGATTTTTATTAATTTTTAACAAAAGGAATAAAAAGTTAACTTTTTGTTATCTTTAAAGAAATAATAAAAACATGTATTCCAAAATAACAAAAGATAATTGGCTTTTAAAAATGATTTTTATTAGCCTTAATAATTATTCACATAAAATTCTTCTTTCTTTTTTTTTTTATTTTTGTTTTGATAATAATTTGTTATTATTATTATTTTTTATAAAAATTAAAAGTGAAATAAATTTAATCACAAAAAAATAGACAATTAATAATAATAAAGTGGGGCTTTTTGGCCATCCACTTTACTAACACAATAATAAAAATTAGCAAAGTTAGTAAAGTTAGTTGTTAATAACAATAATAACAATAAAAGGTTAGTAAGTTAGTAAGTTAGTAACAATTATAGCAATAATAAAAGGTTAGTAAGGTTAGTAAGTTAGTAACAATTATAACAATAATAAAAGGTTAGTAAGGTTAGTAAGTTAGTAACAATTATAACAATAATAAAAGGTTAGTAAGGTTAGTAAGTTAGTGAGGTTAGTTGAATTAGTAAGTAAGTTAATTAATAACAACAATAAAAAAAGGTTAGTAATAATAATAACAATAATAAATAAACAAGTAAAGATAAAAGGGTTAGTAATTAATTCTGCAAGAACAAAATAAAAGGTTAGTGACCAAAGAGAAAGAAATTGAAAAGATGAAGGAGTAAATCAAGCTTTTACCTTTGAAATCAAATTTTGAATTTGCTGGGAACGTGAAACAGAGCACACGCGAGGGAGGAAGGGTGCGACGAAGCGCGGCGACGGCGTGGCGGCAGCGCGGCGACGGTGTGGCGGCAGCACGGCGGCGGCGTGACGAGACGACGACGGCGGAGACGCGATGGCGAAGAGGCGGGGAGGTGGCGCGACGAAACGGGAGAGGACACGGCGGCGTCGGAGGGAGGAAAAGGAAAAGAAGGAACGGCGACGGCGGGGCGGAGCAGGGAAAACGACGGCGACGGTGGGGCTCGGGGATAACGGCGATGGCGAGTAAAGGAAATGAAAGGGGGAAGATGGCTAAAGCGTCAAACGGCCAAACTTTTGAGATTTTCTGGGCAGAGGGAGGAGAGGCTAGGGACTAAGGCTGCGATTTTACCCTTTTTTTTTTTTAAAACGGAGCTCTAGGCTTTATTTCTATTTTTTTCTGTATCTTCTTCACATATTTTGGACCCCTATTTATAGGGGAAGGGGTTCTGGACTGTTCAAAATTAAAAATTAATTAAATTCAAACTTATCTCTTAATTTTGTAAAATCACAGTTTCAGTCCTTTACGTCTCTCAGACTCTGGATAAGCTTCAGAAGCTTCTGATTTTGACAATTTTGTCGTTTTCTGTTAATTTGGGCCAGAAACGTTAATCTGGCCCAAAATTGAAGCGAAAAATTATTCAATGCTCCTGGAACTTTCAGAATTTGTCAATTTATCCCAAAACTTCTAAATTTTGTCATTTTTACCTCAAACTTTTTAATTTTGTCATTTTTACCCCAAACTTTTTAATTTTGTCAATTTTTATGAAGTTTTCTTTTTATTACAAACATACACATATACACACATATATCATTTTAAATCAAATCCTCACAAAACAAAACAAAAATGTATTTTAAACTAATTAAAAAATTTTAGTAATAATAATAATAATAATAGTAATAATAATAATTAAATTTTTTTTTAATTAATTTTTTTTAAAAAAAAATTTTTTTAAAGGTCGGACGAAATTGGGTGTCAACAGCTGCCCCCCTTTGCATGCTTCATGGGACATGATGTATGCAAAGTCGTTACCAAATTTCGACCGGCATAGCTAGGCATTGAAAACTTTCTCGCAGCCTAAATCCTGAGGTTAAGGAACTTTCTTAGAACCTCTGCGATAGGAACTCTCCTATCGTTAAATAAAAATTGATTGATTGATAGAGGTTAAGGGCCCTACCTTAGAACCTCTACGATAGGAACCTTCCTACCGTCGAAAAGAAATTGATTTGGTTGGTTTTAAGGTTTAAGGAAAGGTCCTTAGAACCTCTACGATAGGAAAGCTCCTATCGTTGTAAGATGGACTGATTGATTGATTGTTTGAGGTTTAAGGAAAGGTCCTTAGAACCTCTACGATAGGAAAGCTCCTATCGTTATAAGATGGACTGATTGATTGATTGTTTGAGGTTAAGAAAAGGTACTTAGAACCTTTATGATAGGAAAGCTCCTATCGTTGTAAGATGGACTGATTGATTGATTATTTGAGGTTTAAGGAAAGGTCCTTAGAACCTCTACGATAGGCAAGCTCCTATCGTTGTAAGATGGACTGCTTGATTGATTGTTTGAGGTTAAGGAAAGGTCCTTAGAACCTCTACGATAGGAAAGCTCCTATCGTTGTAAGATAGACTGCTTGATTGATTGTTTGAGGTTAAGGAAAAATCCTTAGAACCTCTACGATAGGAAAGCTCCTATCGTTGTAAGATAGACTGCTTGATTGATTGTTTGAGGTTAAGGAAAGATCCTTAGAACCTCTACGATAGGAAAGCTCCTATCGTTGTAAGATGGACTGCTTGATTGATTGTTTGAGGTTTAATGAAAGGTCCTTAGAACCTCTACGATAGGAAAGCTCCTATCGTTTTAAGATGAACTGGTTGATTGATTGTTTGAGGTTAAGGAAAGGTCCTTAGAACCTCTACGATAGGAAAGCTCCTATCATTGTAAGATGGACAGGTTGATTGATTGTTTGAGGTTAAGGAAAGGTCCTTAGAACCTCTACGATAGGAAAGCTCCTATCGTTATAAGATGGACTGCTTGATTGATTGGATGAGGTTAAGGAACTCTCCTTGAACCTCGACGATAGGAACTTTCCTATCGTCGAAAGTAAGATTGATTGAATGAGGTTAAGGAACTCTCCTTGAACCTCGATGATAGGAACTTTCCTATCGTTGAAAATTTGATTGAATGAGGTTAAGGAAAGGTCCTCAGAACCTCTATGATAGGAAAGCTCCTATCGTTGTAAGATGGACTACTTGATTGATTGATTGAGGTTTAAGGAAAGGTCCTTAGAACCTCTACGATAGGAAAGCTCCTATCATTGTAAGATGGACTGGTTGATTGATTGTTTGAGGTTAAGGAAAGGTCCTTAGAACCTCTACGATAAGAAAGCTCTTATCGTTGTAAGATGGACTGATTGATTGATTGTTTGAGGTTAAGGAAAGGTCCTTAGAACCTCAACGATAGGAAAGCTCCTATCGTTGTAAGATGGACTGATTGATTGATTGTTTGAGGTTAAGGAAAGGTCCTTAGAACCTCTACGATAGGAAAGCTCCTATCGTTGTAAGATGGACTGATTGATTGATTGTTTGAGGTTAAGGAAAGGTCCTTAGAACCTCTACGATAGGAAAGCTCCTATCGTTGTAAGATGGACTGATTGATTGATTGTTTGAGGTTTAATGAAAGGTCCTTAGAACCTCTACGATAGGAAAGCATCTATCGTTATAAGATGGACTGCTTGATTGATTGGATGAGGTTAAGGAACTCTCCTTGAACCTCGACGATAGGAACTTTCCTATCGTCGAAAGTAAGATTGATTGAATGAGGTTAAGGAACTCTCCTTGAACCTCGACGATAGGAACTTTCCTATCGTTGAAAGTAAAATTGATTGGATGAGGTTAACGAACTCTCCTTGAACCTCGATGATAGGAACTTTCCTATCGTTGAAAATTTGATTGAATGGGGTTAAGGAAAGGTCCTCAGAACCTCTATGATAGGAAAGCTCCTATCGTTGTAAGATGGACTACTTGATTGATTGATTGAGGTTTAAGGAAAGGTCCTTAGAACCTCTACGATAGGAAAGCTCCTATCGTTGTAAGATAGACTGCTTGATTGATTGTTTGAGGTTAAGGAAAGATCCTTAAAACCTCTACGATAGGAAAGCTCCTATCGTTGTAAGATAGACTGCTTGATTGATTATTTGAGGTTAAGGAAAGATCCTTAGAACCTCTACGATAGGAAAGCTCCTATCGTTGTAAGATGGACTGCTTGATTGATTGTTTGAGGTTTAATGAAAGGTCCTTAGAACCTCTACGATAGGAAAGCTCCTATCGTTTTAAGATGAACTGGTTGATTGATTGTTTGAGGTTAAGGAAAGGTCCTTAGAACCTCTACGATAGGAAAGCTCCTATCATTGTAAGATGGACAGGTTGATTGATTGTTTGAGGTTAAGGAAAGGTCCTTAGAACCTCTACGATAGGAAAGCTCCTATCGTTATAAGATGGACTGCTTGATTGATTGGATGAGGTTAAGGAACTCTCCTTGAACCTCGACGATAGGAACTTTCCTATCGTCGAAAGTAAGATTGATTGAATGAGGTTAAGGAACTCTCCTTGAACCTCGACGATTGGAACTTTCCTATCGTTGAAAGTAAAATTGATTGGATGACGTTAACGAACTCTCCTTGAACCTCGATGATAGGAACTTTCCTATCGTTGAAAATTTGATTGAATGAGGTTAAGGAAAGGTCCTCAGAACCTCTATGATAGGAAAGCTCCTATCGTTGTAAGATGGACTACTTGATTGATTGATTGAGGTTTAAGGAAAGGTCCTTAGAACCTATACGATAGGAAAGCTCCTATCGTTGTAAGATGGACTGGTTGATTGATTGTTTGAGGGTTAAGGAAAGGTCCTTAGAACCTCTACGATAGGAAAGCTCCTATCATTGTAAGATGGACTGGTTGATTGATTGTTTGAGGTTAAGGAAAGTTCCTTAGAACCTCTACGATAAGAAAGCTCCTATCGTTGTAAGATGGACTGATTGATTGATTGTTTGAGGTTAAGGAAAGGTCCTTAGAACCACTATGATAGGAAAGCTCCTATCGTTGTAAGATGGACTGATTGATTGATTGTTTGAGGTTAAGGAAAGTTCCTTAGAACCTCTACGATAGGAAAGCTCCTATCGTTGTAAGATGGCCTGATTGATTGATTGTTTGAGGTTAAGGAAAGGTCCTTAGAACCTCTACGATAGGAAAGCTCCTATCGTTGTAAGATAGACTGATTAATTGATTGTTTGAGGTTTAAGGAAAGGTTCTTAGAACCTCTATGATAGGAAAGCTCCTATCGTTGTAAGATAGACTGGTTGATTGATTGTTTGAGGTTTAAGGAAAGGTCCTTAGAACCTCTACGATAGGAAAGCTCATATCGTTGTAAGATGGACTGATTGATTGATTATTTGAGGTTTAAGGAAACTCCTATCGTTGTAAGATGGACTAGTTGATTGATTGTTTGAGGTTAAGGAAAGGTCCTTAGAACCTCCACGATAGGAAAGCTCCTATTGATGTAAGATGGACTGGTTGATTGATTGTTTGAGGTTAAGGAAAGGTCCTTAGAACCTCCATGATAGGAAAGCTCCTATCGCTGTAAGATGGACTGGTTGATTGATTGTTTGAGGTTAAGGAAAGGTCCTTCGAACCTCTACGGTAGGGAAGCTCCTATCGTTGTAAGATGGACTGGTTGATTGAATGTTTGAGGTTAAGGAAAGGTCCTTAGAACCTCTACGATAGGAAAGCTCCTATCGTTGTAAGATGCACTGCTTGATTGATTGTTTGAGGTTAAGGAAAGGTCCTTAGAACCTCTACGATAGGAAAGCTCCTATCGTTGTAAGATGGACTGCTTGATTGATTGTTTGAGGTTCAAGGAAAGGTCCTTAGAACCTCTATGATAGGAAAGCTCCTATCGTTGTAAGATGAACTGGTTGATTGATTGTTTGAGGTTAAGGAAAGGTCCTTAGAACCTCTACGATAGGAAGGCTCCTATCATTGTAAGATGGACAGGTTGATTGATTGTTTGAGGTTAAGGAAAGGTCCTTAGAACCTCTACGATAGGAAAGCTCCTATCGTTATAAGATGGACTGCTTGATTGATTGGAAGAGGTTAAGGAACTCTCTTTGAACCTCGACGATAGAAACTTTCCTATCGTTGAAAGTAAGATTGATTGAATGAGTTTAAGGAACTCTCCTTGAACCTCGACGATATGAACTTTCCTATCGTTGAAAATAAAATTGATTGGATGAGGTTAACAAACTCTCCTTGAACCTCGACGATATGAACTTTCCTATCGTTGAAAATTTGATTGAATGAGGTTAAGGAAAGGTCCTTAGAACCTCTATGATAGGAAAGCTCCTATCGTTGTAAGATAGACTACTTGATTGATTGTTTGAGGTTTAAGGAAATGTCCTTAGAAACTCTACGATAGGAAAGCTCCTATCGTTGTAAGATGGACTGCTTGATTGATTGTTTGAGGGTTAAGGAAAGATCCTTAGAACCTCTACGATAGTGTGGCAACGTCGGGTTTTCTGGAGTCGCCACCAATCAGTTTACTTAGGTCGATTGGTCACCTAAAATATGGTCTGCGAGAGTTCGGGGGTTCGGGAGTACGGTTACGTTGAAACAACTTTGTTAAAACGCCCAAAAATTGGCACCTTAGTTGATTTTAATTTTGTTTTACTTTGCTTTTAAAAAAATTTCAGTTAATTTAGATATTTTAACTGAATTAGTCGAAAATGTGGATTTTTGGTAATTAAGTTGGATAAAATTTGATACTTCCGAACCATGGACTCTGCCGAGTCATTTGGACACGGAAGATTTTTGATTCCGAACCATGGACTCTGCCGAGTCATTTGGACACGGAATTTGGTGAAATTTTAAACAATTTTATCTATATTGTAAAAATATGGATTTTTATCTTTGTATTTAATTTATTTATTTTAAAAAAATTGATATTTTCCAAACCGTAGATCCTGCCAGATCATCCGGATATGGAAATTGATTTACTTAATCGTAATTATTTAATTCCTGAAATTAATTTTTTAGAAGGTAATGATTTTTAATACTAACTAAAAATTTGTCTTTATATTTTTACTTCTTTTTTTTTTCTTTCTTTTCTTTTCTTTTTTTTTTTTATCTTTTATCTTATTTTTCTTATCTTCTTTTTTTTTTTATTTCTTTTTTTATCTTTCTTTTATTTCTTTTTTTTTATCTTTCTTTTATTTTTATCTGATTTTTTTTCTTAATTTATAAAAGAATTCAAAAGCAATTAATTTTTTTATTTAATAAGAAGTTAATTTAAAGGAATCAAAGAGTTTAAAAAAAAAATAAAATAAAATAAAAATCTTTGATCATGGTACGGGGCGTTGTTACTCAGCCAGACCCTCTTCACCAGGTGAAGCAGCTCAAAAGCGGGCACGAGACAGTTTCCAGCCAATATACCATGAACTAATTTTTTATTAAAATAATTATTTAATACCAGGATTTTATTTATTTACCAAAGAAAACAAAAGAGTTGAAAATAAAATCTTAATTCTCATGTATTTGATTTTTTATTTAAAAGATTAACCAAAATTAATTATTCAATAAAATAATAAAGAAAAGATTTATATAAAGAAAGTCTTGATATTTATACATATTTATTTTTTTAAGCTTATTTTTTTTATTTGATAAAAGATGAACCAAGAAAGTAATTATTTAATCAAGGTTTTGTTTATTTAATGAAGAAAACTAAAGATTTATATGTATATTTTAAAAATAAAAGTGAAGCCTTAATATTTTATTTAATAAAAGGTAAATCAAAAAGTAAACAAAACTTTATTTATTTAATGATGAAACCAGAAATTTATATATATATTTCAAAAATAAAATAAAAATCTTAATATTTGTTTGTTTTATTTTTGATAAAAAAATTAAGCAAAAATGATTATTTAATAAGGAAAATAAAGGTAAAGTTTTGATATTTATATAATTTATTTTGAAAAAAGATTAAAGAAATCAAAGATTTATATGTATAAAAAGTTTTTGATATTTATATGATTTTTTTTTATGTTCTTTTTGTTTGCTAAAAGATTTTTATTATTACCTTTATTTGAAATCATTTGAATAAAATTTTATTTAATAAAGGAAACAAAAACAAAAAAAATATTATATCTTTTTTTTTATTATTTTGAAAGAAATAAGTAAAATATTAGCCCAAGAAAATTTTTACTCCTTTATTCTTTTTATTAATAAAGAAACCAAAAAAATTATATTTTATTATTTTGCTGGATAAAGAGATAAATAAAAAATATTAGTCCAAAGTTTTTTTTTATTTTTTTTAATAATAAAGGAAAATTTATTTATATACTTTATTTAAAAAATATTTTCCAAGCCATGGATCCTGGCGGATCATTTGGACATGGAATTTAATTTCTTTTTTATATTTCATTATCAATTATTAATTAGAAAAAAAAACATCACTTTTAAAGATGTATTTAAAAAAATAATTTGTATTTATTTATTTATTTATTTCATTATGTTTGTTTATTAAAAGGAATAAAAACTTTGTTTCAAAATAAAAAAAAAAAAATTTTATTAGCCTTTAGGAAATTATTCACATAAAATTCCTTTTTTTAATCTTTTAGTTAAAAAAAAATTAATAAAGTGGGGCTTTTTGGCCATCCACTTTAATAACACAATAATAAAAGTTAGCACAATTAATATAGTTAGTTGTTAATAACAATAAAAAAGTTAGTAAAGTTAGATTAACAATTAACAACAATAATAAAAATTAGCCAAGTTTAATTAAGTCAATTAATTAACAACAATAATAAAAGTTAGCCAAGTTTAATTAAGTTGATTAATTAACAACAATAAATAAAAGTTAGCCAAGTTTAATTAAGTTAATTAATTAACAACAATAATAAAAAGTTAGCCAAGTTTAATTAAGTTAATTAATTAACAACAATAAATAAAAGTTAGCCAAGTTAATTAATTGATTAACAACAATAATAAAAAGTTAGTCAAGTTAATTAAATTAATTAACAATAATAATAAAAGTTAGCCAAATTAATTAATTGATTAACAAAGTTAATTAAATTAATTAATTAACAACAATAATAAAAAGTTACCCAAGTTTAATTAAATTAATTAACAAAGTTAATTAAATTAATTAATTAACAATAATAAAAGTTAGTAAGTTAGTTGTTAGTTGTTAGTTGTTAATAACAACAATAAAGAAAGGGTTAGTAATAAACAAATAATAAACAAATAAGTAAAAATTAAAAAAGGTTAATAATTAATTCTGCAAGAACAAAAGAAAAAAGTTAGTAACCAAAGTGAAAAAGAATGAAAAGATAGAAGATTAAGTAGGGGTTTTACCCTAGCAGTTTAATTTTGAATCTGAAGAATGAAGAAGAACAGAGCAACAACGCGGGAGCAGGGGCAGGGAGTGGTTTTGGCGGCCAAGACGGTGCACGGCAGGGGAGAAGTGGACGGCGGCCAGGGGCGAAGGAGGAAGACGGCGTCACGGCGAGGAGGAAGGCACGGCGGCGGCGGACGGCGAGGGGCACGGCGGAGAGAGAGAGAGAGAGAGAGAGAGAGGGAACAGCAGTAAAAAAAAAAAAAATTTGGCTTTCTGGGGAAGAAGGGAAGAGGGCTGGGGCTAAGGGCTGTAATTTTCTCTTTTTTTAAAACGGAGCTCTAAGTTTTTTTGCTATTTTTTTTCTGTGTTCAGCACAAAATTTGGGGGGCTATTTATAGAGGAAGTTTAGCTGAACTGTTGATGGATAAATTAATAAAAAATTTCAAACTTATCTCTTAAATTGGTAAAATGACAATTTTAGTCCTTTACGTCTCTCAGCCTCTGGATAAGTTCCTGAAGCTTCTGATTTTGACAATTTTGTCGTTTTCTGTCAATTTGAGCCAAAAACGTCGGCAGGCTCAAAATTTTATGTGACAAACTGCCAAATGCTCCTGGAACTTTCAGAATTTGTCAATTTTGCCTGAAACTTCTTAATTTTGTCATTTTTACCTCAAACTTTTAAATTTTGTCATTTTTATGGAGTTTTCTTTTTTTCTTTCAAACATACACATATACACACATATATCAAATCTTAAAAAAATATATATATTTTAAACTAATTAAAAAAAAATTTAGAAATAATAATAACAATAATAATAATAATACATTTTTTTATTTAATTTTGTTTATTTAATTTTTTTTAAAATTATTTTAATGGCCGGACGAAATTGGGTGTCAACAGCTGCCCCCCTTTGCATGCTTCATGGGACATGATGTATGCAAAGTTAGTTACCAAATTTCGTCCAGCTTAGCTAGGCATTGAAAACCTTCTCGCCGCCTAAACTCTGAGGTTTAAGGAAAGGTCCTTAGAACCTCTAACGATAGGAAAGGTTCTATCGTTGTAAGATGGACTGAATGATTGATTGTTTGTTTGAGGTTTAAGGAAAGGTCCTTAGAACCTCTAACGATAGGAAAGGTTCTATCGTTGTAAGATGGACTGAATGATTGATTGTTTGTTTGAGGTTTAAGGAAAGGTCCTTAGAACCCCTAACGATAGGAAAGGTTCTATCGTTGTAAGATGGACTGAATGATTGATTGTTTGTTTGAGGTTTAAGGAAAGGTCCTTAGAACCCCTAACGATAGGAAAGGTTCTATCGTTGTAAGATGGACTGAATGATTGATTGTTTGTTTGAGGTTTAAGGAAAGGTCCTTAGAACCCCTAACGATAGGAAAGGTTCTATCGTTGTAAGATGGACTGAATGATTGATTGTTTGTTTGAGGTTAAGGAAAGATCCTTAGAACCTCTAACGATAGGAAATGTTCTATCGTTGTAAGATGGACTGAATGATTGATTGTTTGTTTGAGGTTTAAGGAAAGGTCCTTAGAACCTCTAACGATAGGAAAGGTTCTATCGTTGTAAGATGGACTGAATGATTGATTGTTTGTTTGAGGTTTAAGGAAAGGTCCTTGGAACCTCTAACGATAGGAAAGGTTCTATCGTTGTAAGATGGACTGAATGATTGATTGTTTGTTTGAGGTTTAAGGAAAGGTCCTTAGAACCTCTAACGATAGGAAAGGTTCTATCGTTGTAAGATGGACTGAATGATTGATTGTTTGTTTGAGGTTTAAGGAAAGATCCTTAGAACCTCTAACGATAGGAAATGTTCTATCGTTGTAAGATGGACTGAATGATTGATTGTTTGTTTGAGGTTTAAGGAAAGATCCTTAGAACCTCTAACGATAGGAAAGGTTCTATCGTTGTAAGATGGACTGAATGATTGATTGTTTGTTTGAGGTTTAAGGAAAGATCCTTAGAACCTCTATCGATAGGAAAGGTTCTATCGTTGTAAGATGGACTGAATGATTGATTGTTTGTTTGAGGTTTAAGGAAAGGTCCTTGGAACCTCTAACGATAGGAAAGGTTCTATCGTTGTAAGATGGACTGAATGATTGATTGTTTGTTTGAGGTTTAAGGAAAGGTCCTTCGAACCTCTAACGATAGGAAAGGTTCTATCGTTGTAAGATGGACTGAATGATTGATTGTTTGTTTGAGGTTTAAGGAAAGGTCCTTGGAACCTCTAACGATAGGAAAGGTTCTATCGTTGTAAGATGGACTGAATGATTGATTGTTTGTTTGAGGTTTAAGGAAAGGTCCTTAGAACCTCTAACGATAGGAAAGGTTCTATCGTTGTAAGATGGACTGAATGATTGATTGTTTGTTTGAGGTTTAAGGAAAGGTCCTTGGAACCTCTAACGATAGGAAAGGTTCTATCGTTGTAAGATGGACTGAATGATTGATTGTTTGTTTGAGGTTTAAGGAAAGGTCCTTGGAACCTCTAACGATAGGAAAGGTTCTATCATTGTAAGATGGACTGAATGATTGATTGTTTGTTTGAGGTTTAAGGAAAGGTCCTTAGAACCTCTAACGATAGGAAAGGTTCTATCGTTGTAAGATGGACTGAATGATTGATTGTTTGTTTGAGGTTTAAGGAAAGCTCCTTAGAACCTCTAACGATAGGAAAGGTTCTATCGTTGTAAGATGGACTGAATGATTGATTGTTTGTTTGAGGTTTAAGGAAAGATCCTTAGAACCTCTATCGATAGGAAAGGTTCTATCGTTGTAAGATGGACTGAATGATTGATTGTTTGTTTGAGGTTTAAGGAAAGATCCTTAGAACCTCTAACGATAGGAAAGGTTCTATCGTTGTAAGATGGACTGAATGATTGATTGTTTGTTTGAGGTTTAAGGAAAGGTCCTTGGAACCTCTAACGATAGGAAAGGTTCTATCGTTGTAAGATGGACTGAATGATTGATTGTTTGTTTGAGGTTTAAGGAAAGATCCTTAGAACCTCTAACGATAGGAAAGGTTCTATCGTTGTAAGATGGACTGAATGATTGATTGTTTGTTTGAGGTTTAAGGAAAGATCCTTAGAACCTCTAACGATAGGAAAGGTTCTATCGTTGTAAGATGGACTGAATGATTGATTGTTTGTTTGAGGTTTAAGGAAAGATCCTTAGAACCTCTAACGATAGGAAAGGTTCTATCGTTGTAAGATGGACTGAATGATTGATTGTTTGTTTGAGGTTAAGGAAAGGTCCTTAGAACCTCTAACGATAGGAAAGGTTCTATCGTTGTAAGATGGACTGAATGATTGATTGTTTGTTTGAGGTTTAAGGAAAGGTCCTTGGAACCTCTAACGATAGGAAAGGTTCTATCGTTGTAAGATGGACTGAATGATTGATTGTTTGTTTGAGGTTAAGGAAAGATCCTTAGAACCTCTAACGATAGGAAAGGTTCTATCGTTGTAAGATGGACTGAATGATTGATTGTTTGTTTGAGGTTTAAGGAAAGGTCCTTAGAACCTCTAACGATAGGAAAGGTTCTATCGTTGTAAGATGGACTGAATGATTGATTGTTTGTTTGAGGTTTAAGGAAAGGTCCTTGGAACCTCTAACGATAGGAAAGGTTCTATCGTTGTAAGATGGACTGAATGATTGATTGTTTGTTTGAGGTTTAAGGAAAGGTCCTTAGAACCTCTAACGATAGGAAAGGTTCTATCGTTGTAAGATGGACTGAATGATTGATTGTTTGTTTGAGGTTTAAGGAAAGGTCCTTAGAACCTCTAACGATAGGAAAGGTTCTATCGTTGTAAGATGGACTGAATGATTGATTGTTTGTTTGAGGTTTAAGGAAAGGTCCTTAGAACCTCTAACGATAGGAAAGGTTCTATCGTTGTAAGATGGACTGAATGATTGATTGTTTGTTTGAGGTTTAAGGAAAGATCCTTAGAACCTCTAACGATAGGAAAGGTTCTATCGTTGTAAGATGGACTGAATGATTGATGTCGAGGCAAAGGTTCCATCCTTAAAACCTCGGATTGATTGATTGATGTCGAGGCAAAGGTTCCATCCTTAAAACCTCAAATTGATTGATTGATCTCGAGGCAAAGGTTCCATCCTTAAAACCCCGGATTGTTTGATTTTGATGCTAAAGAGCTTTCCTTAGGACTTCGAGCGAAATTTATTTGAAAGCAATTGAAATTGGAATAATTTTCTTCGAAAGTGTGAATTTTCATAATAGGTGAGTGCAAAAATTTAAACTTCGATAAGATGAGTGAATCTTGATGATGACAATAACACTGACAAATTATGTAAAGGGAACGGATGTTTGGAATCAATATCCAAGGTTCATCTAATATTTTCTTCAGTAAATATAGATTCCCTTGTGAGATATGTCATCCAAATAAGGTTAAAGCTTAACTACCCCAAAATGTTATGCCTAGTAGACCTAATAGGATGCGTCTCAAGAGTAATAAAAATTACTCTTTACTCAGCCATTCCAACCTAAAGGCATTGTCCCATGGTTTTAATATCAGCATGGACGAAACTATCTTATAAGAAAAGAAATTCCTTGAAAAGAAAAACTGAAACGCGAAAGAAAATGCTGATAATAAAACTAAAGGACAAGAAAAACGGATCAGATCGCTTCTTTCTTCCACAATACTTCAACAGGGTGAGTAGAGGACCATTATGGGAGTGAACTGGTCGGGAAAGACTGTCGTGTCCAGTCTATCTGAATCATTGCTGGATCTGGTTCAGGAACAAAAGCTTGTATTTTATCTAGCAATTCTTCAGCAGTTGTTGCGGATATTATGATTCGCCGTGCCACTCTTGATATGAAATTCTTCTGCATAGCATAATCCATAAAAGCTATCAGACCTGTAAAGAAATTGTTAACATTTAAAAGCCCAATGGGTTTCTTATGCAAATTAAGTTGGGCCATGGAAGCAATTTGAAAGACTTCTCCCAACGTGCCAAAACCACCTGGTAGAGCGATAAAAGCATCAGCATTTAAAAGCATTTGTAACACACGCTCTTGCAAATTTTTAACCACTAATTCTTCTCCAATCGTACCCCCAGAAACAAATTTCAAAGGTCCAGGGATGATGCCCAAAACTTGACTTCCTCCTAAAGATGCTGCTGATGCTACACCTCCCATTAATCCGACACTACCTCCTCCATAAACTAAATGTATTTTTCGCTCAGCTAATACTCTACCCAAATGGTTGGCTGCCTTTAAATACTCTTCATCTTTTCCAGGAAAAGCCCCAGAAAATACACAAATACTTCGGGATTTACGAGTTGGGGTTTTCTCCATTCCTATCCTTATCCTTGTGAGAAAAGAGGATATATTTATAGAGATGAAGAGATAAGGCAATAATTTTATTTTCAAGAGTGGATACATTATTGCCAGCTATACACAGTAGTCACGAGTATGACTCTGGTCAGGTATGGGTACACTATCGTTAAAAGAGGAGGAAAATTTTCAAAATAGCTGCTAGCATGTACAGTAGTCACTACTGTAGCTTACGTCAGGAGTAGGTATGTGATTGTTGGAAGGGAAGGAAAATTTCAAAAGTGGCAGCTATATACAGTAGTCCGTGTCAGGAGTGGGTACATTATTGCCAAAGGGGAGGAAAATTTCAAAAGCGACAGCTAGCACGTACAGTAATCGTAACTATGGCTCATGTCAGGAGTGAATACATTATCGCTGAAAGGGGAGGAAAATTTCAAAAGCGACAGCTAGTACGTACAGTAATCGTGACTTTGGTTCACGTCAGGAGTGGATACATTATTACCAAAAGGGGAGGAAAATTTCAAAAGCGACAGCTAGTACGTACAGTAGTCGTGACTTTGGTTCACGTCAGGAGTGGATACATTATTACCAAAAGGGGAGGAAAATTTCAAAAGCGACAGCTAGCACGTACTGTAATCGTGACTTTGATCCTCATCTTCCACTGGCTTTGCGTCCAGTAATGGCTTCAATGCTTTCTATGAATCGGTGATTTGCATCTCATCTAGCTTTCTCACAAACTGGCAAACAGGGTCGTTTAGGGTCAGATTCCCAAGACTGTAACGATCTCGTTCTTTTTGGAAAATTATCCATAATCCAACAACCTCAAATTGCACTATTCCACAAGAATGCGCTTCAAGAACCTCTCGAATATCTTCTAGAGATTCCTTACGCAAGCCATTCTTAATGAATCTTATTCTATCATTACGATTTCTGGTGATCACTCCTGGAGCACGACATTTATTGCCGCAAATCCACCATCCACAATTATGACAAACGCCTAGCCTCTTTGCTCTTCTTTTTTTGGCATAAGCGCTTTTACCAAAGCCGGGCATACGGGGAAAGAACGCTTCGGGAACTTCACCAGCTGAACGAACCTTAGCTTCAATTAGCCACCGCACATTATCAGGAATGCCTTTGTGCATAAATACTCTGAATCGTTCACATCTAGCTTGATAAATCTTTTTAAGAACATTTATTGGGAAGGAAGGAAAATACTTTCGTAGGGCGGAAAGAGAAGACTCCATTGATGAAGGAGGCAAAGAAAGAAATTAGTGATTGTAGGAAACGAACATAACTAACACATATTTATAGTGACGAAAGGGATAATGCGTTTATTACACTTACAGAAGCAAGTACATTATTGTCAAAAGAAAAGACAAATGACAGCTTATATGTACAGCAATCATGACTGTGGCTCTCATCTTCCACTGATTTATGTCTAGTAACGGCTTCAATGCCTTCTATAAGTCGGGGATTTGCTTCCCATCCAGTTTTCTCACAAACTGGCAAACAGGGTCATTAAAAGTTAGATTTCCAAGACTGTAACGATCCTGTTCTTTACGGAAAGTCCACCATAAATCCATAATTTCCCATTGCACTATTTCACAAGAATGTGTTTCAAAAGTTAATAGGATATCATCCAAAGATTCCTTACGCAGGCCATTCTTGATGAATTTTCTTTTATCTTCATGATTTCTGGAGATGTATCCTAAAAAGCGACATTTAGTATTACAATTCCATCGTCCACATTTATGACAGACACCAAGCCTCTTTGCTCTTCGCTTTTTGGCATAAGCGCTTTTACCAAAGCCGGGCATACGGGGAAAGAACGCTTCTGGAACTTCACCAGCTGAACGAACCTTAGCTTCAATTAGCCACCGCACATTGTCAGGAATGCCTTTGTGCATAAAGACTCTAATCCTTTCACATCTAGCTTGGTAAATCATTTTAAGAACATTTATTGGGATGGAAGGAAAGTATTTTCGCATGGCGGAAAGAGTAGAATCCATTGATAAAAGAAGAATTTGAGAGAAGAGATGAAGAAATCAGTTATTGTAGGAAACTGAGAGTCAGAGAGTATTGCATCCGCTACTTAACCGGAAAGAAGAACACGCATTTATAGCGATGAAAGGATAACGTGTTAATTACGCTTACAGGAACAAGTATATTAAAAGAAAAGACAAATGACAGCTTATATGTACAGGAATCATGACCGTGGCTCTCATCTTCCCCTGATTTATGTCCAGTAATGGCTTCAATGCCATCTATAAGTCGGGGATTTGCTTCCCATCCAGTTTTCTTACAAACTGACAAACAGGATCGTTTAAAGTCACATTCCCAAGACTCTAACGGTTTCGTTCTTTATGGTAAGTCCTCCATAAACTGATAATTTCACCTTGCACTTTTCCACAAGAATGCGTTTCAAGAGTCTCTCGGATATCTTCCAGAGATTCCTTACGCAGGCCATTCTTAATGAATTTTCTTTTATCTTCACGATTTATGGAGATGTATCCTAAAGAGCGACATTTAGTAATACAATTCCATCGCCCACATTTATAACACACGCCTAGTCTCTTTGCTCTTCGCCTTTTGGCATAACGGCTTTTACCTAAACCGGGCATGCGGGGCATAAATGCATCTGGAACTTCACCCGCCAGACGGACCTTAGCTTCAATTATCCACTGCACATTATCGGGAATGCCTTTGCGTGTAAAAACTCTGATTCTTTCACATCTAGCAAGGTAGATCTTTTTAAGGACTTTTATTGGAAAGGAAGGAAAGTATTTTCGCAGTGCAGAAAGAGTAGAATCCATTGACGAGAGAAGAATTTGAGAGAAGAGGGAAATGAATCAGTTATTGAAGGAAACTTAGATAACCGACTGGAAGAACATGCATTTATAGCGATGAAATGGATAACGTGTCGATTACACTTACGGGAGCAAATACATTATTAAAAGAAAAATGGAAAATTTTAAATATGATAAATTGTATGTACAGTGATTGTGACTGTGGCTCACATCTTCCACTGGTTTTACGTCCAGTAACGGGATTAATGGCTTCTATGAGTCGAGGATTTGCTTCCCATCCAGTTTTCTTACAAGCTGACAAATAGGGTCGTTTAATGTCAGATTCCCGGGACTGTATCGTTCTCGTTCTTCATGAAAAATGCTCCATAAATCGAGAAGTTCACGTTGCACGGATCCACAAGAATGCGTCTCAAGAGTCAATTGGAGATCATCCAATGAGTCCTTACTCAGGCCATTCTTAATGAATCGTATTTTATCTTCTCGATTATCAGAGATCATCCCTAAAGAACGACATTTAGTATTACAGGTCCAGCGTCCGCATTTATGACAGACGCCTAGTCTCCTCGCTCTTCGTTTTTTGGCATAAGAGCTTTTGCCTACACCAGGCATGTGAGACACAAATGCCTCTGGGATTTCACCTGCCAGACGAACCTTAGCTTCAATTAACCACCGCACATCTTCAGGGATTCCTTTATGCATCAGAGCTCTTAATCGTTCACAGCGAACTTGGTAGATCTTTTTGAGGATGTTCATTGGGAGAGAAGGAAAATATTTTCGCGAGGCAGAAAAAGTAGGATCCATTTTCTAGGAGAAAGTAAAAGAAAGGAGGGAGGAAATGATCAGTTATTATGGGCAACTGAGAGAACCGACTTGAGAGTCACGGAGTACCGTATCCGCCGCTTAACTGGAAAAGTGAATCCTACTTTATTTTGATGTGATAGATATTCCATCCAGCTGACGTCGATTCAGTCCTTGATTATTGAATCCATTGTCCGCTTTTGACGAATTTTCAACGACAATATTTCTTGATGTCTGCCTTATCTTTGACGATAGCTATCACTCATCTTGGATGCTGCTAAGCTGGCATCAATTCTGTTCTTTTAGGTGTAGCCTCAATTGCCAGGCTTTTGACGATATTGTATGCTTTATCCTTGGATTCCTGATGGGGCTGGGTCCAGCGTATTAGCTATGCGTCCAATTAGTAAGAGCTGATGTCATTAAGATCTCAGCTTATACTGCTGCAATCATGCTGCGGACATGCTTTTCATTTGATCCCTGTTATGTAAAAGCCATGCATGCATGATGTGAAATGCATGAATGCAAGGCATGTGTAATTGATGTTTTTTTTTTTTTTTTTGAATCTAGCTCTTCATGTCTTTGCTTTACTTTACTGGATCTTCTTTGTGATTTCCTTCTCGGACTATTATTGAATCTCTTTATGCTTTCCAGCTGTTGTCCATTGTCTCAAAAGCCCAACTCTGTTCAAAAATCCTCTTTCCTTGCCTTATTTTTGAATTTTGACCTCAATTTTCTTTAATGCCCGCCTCATATTTTATGCTTCTCTGGATAATTGTCCCTGTTGAAATATTCGTGAGCATGATTCTTTCCTGCTGACATAGACATGTTAAGACTTCTGAAATGATCATTCAGGCTACCACCAAGGCTATCTCCCAATGATTTGTTACTCCTTCTTCTTTGTTAGCCTATGTTCTGTGCTGCTCGCAAAGCAGGACCTCAATCTTACCTGTTTTAATTCACAAAGCTTATCAAAGTAATCTACGGTCTTTGTTTTTTTTCTAAGTTTTAATTATTACTATTCTTCCTTCAAAAGTCACAATTTATTGCACACTTAAGGCTAGTAGGAATGTGAGATTTGAAGGAAAAGAACTGGATAGAAGCGACTTTAGCATTTTGAACGTGAGAATCTAAGGTAAGTTAAAGAGAATTGGCTTTTATTTATGGGTAAAAGAATATGAAAATCTTAGGTACAGATAGATAATGAAAGTGTAAGGGAAGAAAGCTCTCTTTGACAACTTTGATCAAATAAACTTTGGTAACCCTGTATCCACTTCTCCCCTTCTGTTCGAAAATTTCTTCATTATGCAAAGTATTTCTTTACTGCATCCGAATTTTCTGGCTTCGGTAATTCTCGTCCATCCATTTCTGTCAGAATTAGTGCCCCTCCTGAAAATGCTTTCTTCACGACATATGGCCCGTCATAATTTGGTGTCCATTTTCCTCTTGAATCATGTTGCATGGGTAAAATTTTCTTGAGCACTATGTCACCTTCGTGAAATTGTCGTGGGCGAACCTTTTTGTTGTAAGCACGAATCATCCTTCTTTGATAAAGTTGCCCATGGCAGAGGGCTATCATTCTTCTTTCATCAATTAGATTTAATTGCTCGTATCTAGCTTTGACCCATTTTGCTTCTCCTAATTGAGTATCCATTAGTACCCTTAATGAAGGAATTTCAACTTCGATAGGCAATACAGCCTCCATACCGTATACCAGAGAAAAAGGTGTTGCTCCAGTAGAAGTACGGGTAGAAGTTCTATAAGCATGCAGTGCAAAAGGTAACATCTCATGCCAGTCCTTGTAAGTGACGATCATCTTTTCAACAATTCTCTTGATATTTTTATTGGCCGCTTCTACTGCACCATTCATCATCGGTCGATAAGGTGCTGAATTGAGATGCTTGATTTTGAATTGCCGGCACAAAGTCTGCATCATTGCATTATTCAGGTTCGTGGCATTGTCTGAGATGATACACTCTGGCGGTCCATAGCGACAAATGATTTCTTTCTTAATGAACCGGCATACCACCTTTTGAGTTACGCTTGCATAAGACACAGCTTCTACCCATTTAGTAAAGTAGTCAATTGCAACTAGGATGAATTTGTGACCATTGGAAGCTTTAGGGGTAATCGCTCCAATAACATCGATTCCCCACATGGCAAAAGGCCAAGGTATTGCTGTTACATTAAGAGGAACAGGTGGAGCTTGGATCTTGTTGGCATATATTTGGCATTTGTGACATTTTCTTACGTGATTGACGCAATCACTTTCCAATGTGAGCCAATAGTAACCAGCCCTCATTATTTGTCTTGCCATAGTATGACCACTAGTGTGTGCTCCACATATTCCAGAATGAACTTCTTCCATGATCTTTCGTGCTTCATGAGTATCTACACAGCGAAGTAGCATCGAGTCTGGGGTTTTCTTGTAAAGTATGTCTAGGTTTAAAAGAAAACCCATTGACAATCTTCGTAGAAATTTCTTGTCATTTTCTGATACTTCTGGTGGATATACTCTTTCTTGGAGGTATTTCTTGATATCGTGATACCAAGGCTTTCCATCCAATTCTTCTTCGATGCTCATGCAATAAGCTGGAGAATCTATTATTCTCATCTCGAACACAGGAGTATGCTCGGGGTCACTGATCTTGTACATAGCAGCCAAAGTAGCTAAAGCATCCGGTATTTGATTATCTTCCCTTGGAAGATGATGGAAGCTTATACTGTTGAATTTTCGAGCCAAGTCTAGTATGAGCTTTTGGTAAGGGATCAATTTTGAATCCCTTGTCTCCCATTCTCCGTTGATTTGATATATGACTAATGCGGAATCCCCATAAACTTGGAGATCTCGCACTTTCAATTCCAGTGCCATTTGGAGTCCCATAGCACATGCCTCATACTCTACTATATTGTTGGTACAAGGAAATGTAATTTTTGCTGTAAGAGGGAATTGCTCTCCACTTGGAGAGATGAGTATGGCTCCAATCCCTTGTCCCAAAGCATTAGATGCTCCATCGAATGCCATTTTCCATGTTTCATCATCTTTAGAGACTTCCTGTTCTATCGTCATTATATCTCCATCAGGAAACTCCATTTTCATTGGCTCATAATCATCCAATGCTCTATCAGCCAGATATTCAGCAATCACACTCCCTTTTACAGCCTTTTGGGTGACATACTGTATGTCGTATTCAGACAACAGCATTTGCCATTTTGCGATCCTGCCTGATAAAGCTGGTTTCTCAAAAATGTACTTAATGGGATCAGTCTTGGAGATTAGCAATGTGGTGTTGTTGAGCATGTAGTGTCGTAGTCGGTGTGCTACCCATGCAAGGGCACAACAGGACTTTTCTACTATTGAGTATTTCGCTTCATATGTGGTAAGCTTCTTGCTCAAATAGTAAATTGCATGCTCTTTCTTGCCTGTCTCATCACGTTGACCCAATACGGATCCTAATGAAGAATCCTGTATGGATAAATATAGAATCAACGATTCTCCAGATCGGGGTGGTACCAAGACTGGTGGATTTGATAGATATTGCTTGATTTTCTCGAATGCTTCTTGGCATTCGTTATTCCACTCGATCGGATTGTTCTTCTTCAGTGATTTGAAAAGAGGTTCACACTTGGATGTCAATTGTGAAATGAACCTTGCTATGAAGTTGATTCTGCCCAGAAAACTTCTTACTTGTTTTGGAGTCTTCGGGGGTTGCATTTCTTGTATTGCTTTGACTTTACTCGGGTCAACTCGAATCCCATCCTTGCTGACCATGAAACCCAATAACTTTCCTGAAGAGGCTCCAAAAATACATTTGGCAGGATTCAACTTCAGTTGATATTTGTGAAGTCTATCGAATAGTTTTCTTAGCACTTTTAGATGCTCCTTAGCAGTGAAAGTTTTGGCGATCATGTCGTCTACATATACTTCAATTTCTTTATGCATCATGTCATGGAATAATGCAACCATGGCTCTTTGATATGTAGCACCAGCATTCTTTAACCCAAAAGGCATCACCTTGTAGTAGAAGGTACCCCAAAGGGTTATAAAGGCAGTTTTTATCATATCATCTGGATCAAGTTTGATTTGATTGTATCCAGAGAAGCCATCCATGAAGGAAAAATAGGAGTTTCCTGCGGTATTATCCACCAGCGTATCAATGTGAGGAAGTGGGAAGTTATCTTTAGGACTGGCTTCGTTCAATGGCCGGTAGTCCTGACAAACTCTTAGTTTCCCGCTTTCTTTCTTTTCGACTGGAACAATGTTAACCACCCATTCTGTATATTCAGCGACCCTAAGGAATCCTGCATCCCACAGCTTTCGAATCTCATCTTTCACTCTTAAGATTAGATCCGGCTTTAATCTTCGTAACTTTTGTCTGACAGGCTTCGCTCCAGGTTTCAAGGGTATTTTGTGTAGTACTATGTCTGAGCTTAAGCCAGGCATATCTTGGTATGACCAAGCAAACACATCCACATATTCTTTCAATAAATGGACTAATTCTTCTTTTTCTTCAGGAGGGAATAAAGTGCCAATCTTGACTTCTTTTACATTCTGACTGTCTCCCAAGTTAAATGCCTCAGTTGGTTCTTGACTTGTTGCTCTTTCTTTTTCATCTCGCTCAATCATTTTTAATAGCTCAGGAGATACTTGAAGATCTTCGTCATCCGAGTCGGTAGTGTTTACAGGATTATCAAAGTTCATTCTTTCATTGTCATCAAAGAGAGTTTTGGGTCTGCATTATCCAGAGAGAAAAGAAAGAAAAGAAAAAAAAAATGGCACGAATGAGATGGATGCAAACTGGTACTTTATTTACAATGTGCATAAATCACAACTTTATTGGAATAAAAAGCAATAACTAAAAGGTTCACTTAAACAAAGACTACACCCTATTGATTGAACCTTTCTTTAGGAGGTTTTTACTATTAGATTACTTTGGAGAGCTTTCGATTATAACAGGCAGTTCTATCGCCTCCCAATTGTTCAGCACATCCCGTGGGCCACAAGGTTGAACAAGCTCCTCCTCTTCAGGTGAATCGCTGATGATTGCCTGAATAGAAAGACTTTCAAAAGACTTGTTGATGTTGATAGTCAGCTTGCCTTCATTGTCATTTTTTGGAATGAGACCACCACTCACGAACGTTTCGGTGATTTCAGGGATATCCAGATTTCTTTCCTGGAGAGGATGCCCTGTTAATCGTGCAATCCTCTTTTCTCTCTTTTCAGCTATTGCCTTCATTTTATCATGTCTTGTCGGTGTGAAGCCTAGGCCGTATTTCCCTTCATTTGTGGTGATTTTCAATGGTTCTGTGATTCCTTGTAAATCTTGTCCCAGTCCTAACCCCGGTGAGTATCCTCCTTTTATCATGAGTTTGGCAACCATGCGACTTGTTTTAGAGATGCTAGGAATGGGTTCTTCTCCATATTCGCTGACATAAGCAGCATTGACAATCTCAAAAGACCTGAAGGAGCAATCAGGTATATTTTCATCGACTTCGACATATTGAGCATCCGCAGGTCTTGATAGCAGGATGTCTTCTTCAGCGAAGACCGTGATTATCTTTCCTTCAATAATGAATTTCATTTTCTGGTGTAATGAAGAAGGAATTGCTCCGGCCATATGGATCCATGGTCTTCCCAGCAGGCAGGTATAAGATGGACAAATATCCATGACTTGGAATGTGATGTGGAAAAGACAGGGACCAATCCCTATTGGTAGCTCTATTTCTCCAACAACATCTCTCTTCGTTCCGTCAAATGCTCGAACAACAATATGACTGTTGTTGAGGTATGATGGGTCTAAACCAATCTTATGTAAGGTTTCGAGTGGCATTACATTTAGAGCTGACCCATTGTCGATAAGAACTCTGGCCATAATCCGATCTTTGTATTTAATCGAAATATGCAGAGCCTTAGAGTGACCCCTTCCTTCTGCTGGTATCTCATCGTCAGTGAATGTGATGAGATTTTGTGCCGTGATGTTGTTGACAAGGTGGTCAAAGTTGTTCACGGAGATATCTTGTTCAACATAAGCCTTATTCAGGACTTTGAGAAGAGCTTCTCGATGGGCATCAGAACTTAAGAGTAATGAAAGTATGGAGATCTTTGCTGGCAGACGGTTCAACTGCTCCACGATACTGTATTCACTTTGCTTTATGAGTTTGAGAAACTCAGTAGCTTGTTCATCTGTTACTGCTCGAGGCATCTCTTGCTCTTTAGATGTGTTAATAGGTCCATTTGCTGGATCCGTAACATTCTTCTCTTGTTGGAGCTTGTTCATTTGCTCGGGAGAATAACACCGACCGCTTCTAGTCATGCCCCCAACTTCTAACGGAGTTGATGTGATGTTAGAAGTATAGCCATAGTTCCATGGAACAGTTTTGTCTGATTTGTACGGGAATGGCTTTGGAACTTGAATTCTTAAAGGCTTGAGAGCAGATTTTGATATTGGAATGACTAGTGGTCTTGGCATGATATTGACTTCTTGTTCTTTAATTATCACATTCACGTCATCCTCTTTATCTGACATAAAAACGATGATTTGGGAGGAGTCCATAAGACTTTGTAGACTTTTACGGAATTCTGGGCATTCTTGGATAGAATGACTTTTACTGTTATGAAAGTTGCACCACTCCTCATCCTCGACTTCTTTATTTCCAGAAGACTTTCCTATGATAATCCCTTCTTTCACAAGGCATGAATATACATGCTTAAGAGGGGTTATGATATCATTGACTGTTTTCTTCATCGGCCAGTATTCTTCCATCATATTGACTGGTTTGGCTTGATGAGGAGGCAATGGATTATGAGTGACGTTTGGTTCATCGGAAAAGTCCAACCACTTTGACTCAATTAATTGTTGGACTATACGCTTCAATGCTATGCAATTTTCCAGTCCGTGGCCCACGGTACCATCATGATATGGGCAATTTATGTTAGGGTCATACCACCTTGGATACGGGGGTTCCAATGGCCTTGTAGGGATTGGGCGAATAAGTTGACTTTCGATGAGTTTTGGATACAGCTCAGTGTAAGTCATGGGAATTGGTGCGAAGATTTCTCTTGGTCTTGGTGCAGGTACTGGAGGAGTTGGAACAGGTGGCCGTAACTGATTAGGTCTGTTGGGAGGATAATTGTTGGGTCTATTGGGAAGATAATCATTGGGCCTATTGGGAGGATAATCATTGGGCCTATTGGTAGGATAATAATTGGGCTTATTGGCAGAATAGGATAGGCGAGGTCCGGTGGCCACAGTGCCCACGAAGGGAATCCCTCTTCCTCTTCCTATTTGTTGTATTTCTTCATCTTTTCTTCTGGAAGGTCCTCCTCTTTTCATAGGATCGCTAAAGGATTCAGTAATCTTCCCAGTCCTGATACCATGCTCGATCCTTTCTCCAGACATTACTACGTCGGAGAAGTTAGTTGCCGCATTGCCAATAAGTTTGTCATAATATGGGTATTTCAGTGTCTGGACAAACAAAGTGACCATTTCTCTTTCTGTCATGGGTGGCTGAACCTGTGCAGCTAAGTCCCTCCACCGCTGCGCATATTCCTTGAAAGTTTCTGGCTTTTTCTTCTCCATGTTTTGGAGAGTTTGGCGATCCGGAGCCAAGTCCATAACGTGTTTATAGTTGCCGATGAAGGCCTGAGCAAGGTCATTCCAAGTTTTTATGTTCCTTGGACCTTGGCTTAGATACCACTGTAATGCTGATTTTGTGAGACTTTCCTGAAAAAGTGCGATCCACACCTTTTCATCTTTTGTGAGTGGTTGTAGTCTCCTTAGGAACAATGTGATGTGAGTGATGGGATCACTCGTTCCATCGTATTTCATGAAATCTGGCACCTTAAAATCTGAAGGGATTACGACGTCTGGCACTAAGCAGAGGTCATCCACCGAGAGAGATCCGAATATAGTGCCTCCTTCAATGGCTCGCAGTCGCTTTTCTATTGTTTCGAGTTTTTGAGATTCTGCTTCTTCTTTTGGTAATGTCTTCTTCTCTTCCTGTACAGTGTCTTGTTTCAGGTGAACACTAGCAGACGGTCCTGATTCTTGAAACAGGTTTTCTTGGACTGAGACTCGTTGCGGGGTGAATCCCGGGGGATAAGTGGGATCTTGTACTTCTTTGATGGGGACTTGAGTTGCTTTCCCTTTGATTAATTCCATCAATTGTCTCATCTGTTCTGACATACTTTCAATCTTGGACTCCATCTCCATGAGACGTCCTTCGGCTTGTTCTGCCATTAATCTTGTTTGGAGTCGAGTTGAATATCGGTGTTGAGGTCCAATTTTACCCTTTTAAAGGAATATTTATTTTATTAGATTCTATGTGTGTATGATTGATGTGATGGATGCATGCATGAATATTGTAAATACTTGGTGAAAGAAAAACTATAATGGAATTTCTCAATTACATTCAGCAAAAGGTTTGTTTAAAAGAAACGACCCAAAGTACAATACTGCTTTCTGGCCTTAGATATGAACTCCATCATTCTTTGAACATTTACTGATGGAGTAGGACAGCTCAGTTCTTCTAACTCCTTGGCTTCTTCGCCCATTAGTTGGGCTTGTTCTGTAACTTTTCTGACTTCTACCAAAAATGTTTGCAATTGATCTTGAGAAAATCTGTATTGATCTTCCCAGTATCTGACTCTCATCTCTTTTTGATCGGTTTCATCAACCAATTGGGAGATGACTTGTTTTTGGTATTCAACTTTCTCTTCGAGGAGTTGTGTTTTGTGACCGAGCTGTTGCATGTCAAGGAGCATCCTCTTGTTCTTCTCCTTTTCTTCCTCTAGTTCTTTCTCCAACTCTCTTTTCGCCAATTTTCTGATGACCTCTTCAGATAGAACTATTCCTTCCTTCCGGTTATTTCTCCATTCATAATAAGCAGTGGGAGAAATAATAGGCCCCGACTTCAATATGAAAATTCTTTTCCACGCAACTGAAATACCCATTGCGAGCTTATTTGAATTTGGATCTTCGTGTGAAAATTCCAACTTACTCAGATTATGCGTCATGGGTATAAATTGCATAGACCCAAATTGTTTTCGTACTTGAGCTGGGGCATAACTTGTTCCTCCCCATATACCTAAGAGAGGAACCCACGGGCAATTGCCGCAACGGTAGACAACGCGGGTGGAGGTAGACCAGGGGGCTCTCCATTCAATTTGGAATTCGGTGATGTTCTTGAAATAATCAACCCATGCTTCCTTGCTGTCGTGATGAATGGTTTCACTTTTCAAAAAGGCTTCGATTGGGATGAAGTCCTTTGAAAAGCGATTTCCAAAATGTTGCTTCTCACAAGGAAGGTGGCTTTTGATCCAAATGTTGAGGAGATGTGAACATCCTATGAATTTGCCCCCTCTTTGGCGACAAAAGTTTAATGCCCTGATAGTTTCACATAATATTACTGAGGTCGGATTTATTTGAGCATTGCAGATTTGCTCAAATAGTGTAATGATGTCTCCTTCAATGAATCCGACGATTCTTGGGAAGACTACCAGGCCATATATCGCCAAGGCGAAAAGCTTGCGTCGTTGATTTTTCTGAGGGAGAACGTGACTTAATTGTTTTAAGTCGATCCAACTGATAAATTTTCGAGATCCTTTTGTTGCAAACTTGGTTTGAAGACTGGAAGCTGGCATATCCAATAATTTTGCTAGGGCTCGATGAGGCTCCGTTCTTCTATCATGTTGATAAGTCTCGATTGGATAGTCGGAGGACCAACCCAAGAGGCTGTTGTATTCTTCAATGGTTGGAACCAGATCCATCTTATTGAAAGAAAAGCATCGATAAAATGGATCCCAAAATTGTATTAGAGCCCGGACAAGTGATGCATCAACGGTAACCTTTAGTAGGCAAGTGATGTGACCATATTTTGCCGTAAAAGCTTCCCGATCAGTAGAATTCCAACTATTCCAGACTTGCAACAATTCCGTGGTGTCGTTCTGATTTATCCGGACCGATACCTGGTCCTTAAGCTGTACGTGAGAATGGGATGTCAGAGCATCTCCGTGAAGCTTTTGAGCCGTTTCGGAATATTCCATAGCTTCAGGCTGAGTTTCGATTACCGTGTCATTCCATGATCCAGTAACAGCCGTGGGAAGATAATCGAGAATATCCATGATAATAGTTCTTTCACCAAATACTTATCTTTAATGATGAAATGTATATGCCGGAAAAATAAGGAAAAATAGAGTTAGTAAAAAAAATAACACATAGGATCATACAAACATATAGATAAAACAAAACCTATGGAAATGGGAACCGAGGCATGGGAAATTCTTAATGGCTGGTTCTAAGGTGGAGTAAGGAATTCTACATGCAGAAGGTGGTTTATCAAAAAGGCAAGGGATAGTTCCCGAATCCCGTCACTGAATCATAGTGACGGCCCGATTCCTTACCCTCTAGGGTTTATGTAAGGAATGGATTAATTCGAGTCGTAGCTTTTCGTGGGCCCATGCAGAGACTAACCGTCTCAGAAGGCAATACACTACTTCGCTACTTTGAAACTGGTGAAGGCTTGGAGACCGTGGCCTCACAAGGACAGCAACACCAATTCCGCTTAGAAAGAATCGTGTTTGATTTAAGGAAGCTCGGGTATAGAGCTTCATTTTGTGAATGCATTATGCATGTTTACTTAAATAAATATAATATATAAATCCACATAATAGTAAAGCAAAGTAAATAAAAACAAATCAACTTTAGGCTCGACTCACTAACGTCGACTCCCCAGTGGAGTCGCCAGGCTGTGGCAACGTCGGGTTTTCTGGAGTCGCCACCAATCAGTTTACTTAGGTCGATTGGTCACCTAAAATATGGTCTGCGAGAGTTCGGGGGTTCGGGAGTACGGTTACGTTGAAACAACTTTGTTAAAACGCCCAAAAATTGGCACCTTAGTTGATTTTAATTTTGTTTTACTTTGCTTTTAAAAAAATTTCAGTTAATTTAGATATTTTAACTGAATTAGTCGAAAATGTGGATTTTTGGTAATTAAGTTGGATAAAATTTGATACTTCCGAACCATGGACTCTGCCGAGTCATTTGGACACGGAAGATTTTTGATTCCGAACCATGGACTCTGCCGAGTCATTTGGACACGGAATTTGGTGAAATTTTAAACAATTTTATCCATATTGTAAAAATATGGATTTTTATCTTTGTATTTAATTTATTTATTTTAAAAAAATTGATATTTTCCAAACCGTAGATCCTGCCAGATCATCCGGATATGGAAATTGATTTACTTAATCGTAATTATTTAATTCCTGAAATTAATTTTTTAGAAGGTAATGATTTTTAATACTAACTAAAAATTTGTCTTTATATTTTTACTTCTTTTTTTTTTCTTTCTTTTCTTTTCTTTTTTTTTTTTATCTTTTATCTTATTTTTCTTATCTTCTTTTTTTTTTTATTTCTTTTTTTATCTTTCTTTTATTTCTTTTTTTTTATCTTTCTTTTATTTTTATCTGATTTTTTTTCTTAATTTATAAAAGAATTCAAAAGCAATTAATTTTTTTATTTAATAAGAAGTTAATTTAAAGGAATCAAAGAGTTTAAAAAAAAAATAAAATAAAATAAAAATCTTTGATCATGGTACGGGGCGTTGTTACTCAGCCAGACCCTCTTCACCAGGTGAAGCAGCTCAAAAGCGGGCACGAGACAGTTTCCAGCCAATATACCATGAACTAATTTTTTATTAAAATAATTATTTAATACCAGGATTTTATTTATTTACCAAAGAAAACAAAAGAGTTGAAAATAAAATCTTAATTCTCATGTATTTGATTTTTTATTTAAAAGATTAACCAAAATTAATTATTCAATAAAATAATAAAGAAAAGATTTATATAAAGAAAGTCTTGATATTTATACATATTTATTTTTTTAAGCTTATTTTTTTTATTTGATAAAAGATGAACCAAGAAAGTAATTATTTAATCAAGGTTTTGTTTATTTAATGAAGAAAACTAAAGATTTATATGTATATTTTAAAAATAAAAGTGAAGCCTTAATATTTTATTTAATAAAAGGTAAATCAAAAAGTAAACAAAACTTTATTTATTTAATGATGAAACCAGAAATTTATATATATATTTCAAAAATAAAATAAAAATCTTAATATTTGTTTGTTTTATTTTTGATAAAAAAATTAAGCAAAAATGATTATTTAATAAGGAAAATAAAGGTAAAGTTTTGATATTTATATAATTTATTTTGAAAAAAGATTAAAGAAATCAAAGATTTATATGTATAAAAAGTTTTTGATATTTATATGATTTTTTTTTATGTTCTTTTTGTTTGCTAAAAGATTTTTATTATTACCTTTATTTGAAATCATTTGAATAAAATTTTATTTAATAAAGGAAACAAAAACAAAAAAAATATTATATCTTTTTTTTTATTATTTTGAAAGAAATAAGTAAAATATTAGCCCAAGAAAATTTTTACTCCTTTATTCTTTTTATTAATAAAGAAACCAAAAAAATTATATTTTATTATTTTGCTGGATAAAGAGATAAATAAAAAATATTAGTCCAAAGTTTTTTTTTATTTTTTTTAATAATAAAGGAAAATTTATTTATATACTTTATTTAAAAAATATTTTCCAAGCCATGGATCCTGGCGGATCATTTGGACATGGAATTTAATTTCTTTTTTATATTTCATTATCAATTATTAATTAGAAAAAAAAACATCACTTTTAAAGATGTATTTAAAAAAATAATTTGTATTTATTTATTTATTTATTTCATTATGTTTGTTTATTAAAAGGAATAAAAACTTTGTTTCAAAATAAAAAAAAAAAAATTTTATTAGCCTTTAGGAAATTATTCACATAAAATTCCTTTTTTTAATCTTTTAGTTAAAAAAAAATTAATAAAGTGGGGCTTTTTGGCCATCCACTTTAATAACACAATAATAAAAGTTAGCACAATTAATATAGTTAGTTGTTAATAACAATAAAAAAGTTAGTAAAGTTAGATTAACAATTAACAACAATAATAAAAATTAGCCAAGTTTAATTAAGTCAATTAATTAACAACAATAATAAAAGTTAGCCAAGTTTAATTAAGTTGATTAATTAACAACAATAAATAAAAGTTAGCCAAGTTTAATTAAGTTAATTAATTAACAACAATAATAAAAAGTTAGCCAAGTTTAATTAAGTTAATTAATTAACAACAATAAATAAAAGTTAGCCAAGTTAATTAATTGATTAACAACAATAATAAAAAGTTAGTCAAGTTAATTAAATTAATTAACAATAATAATAAAAGTTAGCCAAATTAATTAATTGATTAACAAAGTTAATTAAATTAATTAATTAACAACAATAATAAAAAGTTACCCAAGTTTAATTAAATTAATTAACAAAGTTAATTAAATTAATTAATTAACAATAATAAAAGTTAGTAAGTTAGTTGTTAGTTGTTAGTTGTTAATAACAACAATAAAGAAAGGGTTAGTAATAAACAAATAATAAACAAATAAGTAAAAATTAAAAAAGGTTAATAATTAATTCTGCAAGAACAAAAGAAAAAAGTTAGTAACCAAAGTGAAAAAGAATGAAAAGATAGAAGATTAAGTAGGGGTTTTACCCTAGCAGTTTAATTTTGAATCTGAAGAATGAAGAAGAACAGAGCAACAACGCGGGAGCAGGGGCAGGGAGTGGTTTTGGCGGCCAAGACGGTGCACGGCAGGGGAGAAGTGGACGGCGGCCAGGGGCGAAGGAGGAAGACGGCGTCACGGCGAGGAGGAAGGCACGGCGGCGGCGGACGGCGAGGGGCACGGCGGAGAGAGAGAGAGAGAGAGAGAGAGAGGGAACAGCAGTAAAAAAAAAAAAAATTTGGCTTTCTGGGGAAGAAGGGAAGAGGGCTGGGGCTAAGGGCTGTAATTTTCTCTTTTTTTAAAACGGAGCTCTAAGTTTTTTTGCTATTTTTTTTCTGTGTTCAGCACAAAATTTGGGGGGCTATTTATAGAGGAAGTTTAGCTGAACTGTTGATGGATAAATTAATAAAAAATTTCAAACTTATCTCTTAAATTGGTAAAATGACAATTTTAGTCCTTTACGTCTCTCAGCCTCTGGATAAGTTCCTGAAGCTTCTGATTTTGACAATTTTGTCGTTTTCTGTCAATTTGAGCCAAAAACGTCGGCAGGCTCAAAATTTTATGTGACAAACTGCCAAATGCTCCTGGAACTTTCAGAATTTGTCAATTTTGCCTGAAACTTCTTAATTTTGTCATTTTTACCTCAAACTTTTAAATTTTGTCATTTTTATGGAGTTTTCTTTTTTTCTTTCAAACATACACATATACACACATATATCAAATCTTAAAAAAATATATATATTTTAAACTAATTAAAAAAAAATTTAGAAATAATAATAACAATAATAATAATAATACATTTTTTTATTTAATTTTGTTTATTTAATTTTTTTTAAAATTATTTTAATGGCCGGACGAAATTGGGTGTCAACAGATAGGAAAGCTCCTATCATTGTAAGATGGACTGGTTGATTGATTGTTTGAGGTTAAGGAAAGGTCCTTAGAACCTCTACGATAAGAAAGCTCTAATCGTTGTAAGATGGACTGATTGATTGATTGTTTGAGGTTAAGGAAAGGTCCTTAGAACCTCTACGATAGGAAAGCTCCTATCGTTGTAAGATGGACTGATTGATTGATTGTTTGAGGTTAAGGAAAGGTCCTTAGAACCTCTACGATAGGAAAGCTCCTATCGTTGTAAGATGGACTGATTGATTGATTGTTTGAGGTTAAGGAAAGGTCCTTAGAACCTCTACGATAGGAAAGCTCCTATCGTTGTAAGATGGACTGATTGATTGATTGTTTGAGGTTTAAGGAAACTCCTATCGTTGTAAAATGGACTAGTTGATTGATTGTTTGAGGTTAAGGAAAGGTCCTTAGAACCTCCACGATAGGAAAGCTCCTATTGTTGTAAGATGGACTGGTTGATTGATTGTTTGAGGTTAAGGAAAGGTCCTTAGAACCTCCACGATAGGAAAGCTCCTATCGTTGTAAGATGGACTGGTTGATTGATTGTTTGAGGTTAAGGAAAGGTCCTTAGAACCTCTACGATAGGAAAGCTCTTATCGTTGTAAGATGGACTGGTTAATTGAATGTTTGAGGTTAAGGAAAGGTCCTTAGAACATTTACGATAGGAAATCTCCTATCGTTGTAAGATGGACTGCTTGATTGATTGTTTGAGGTTAAGGAAAGGTCCTTAGAACCTCTACGATAGGAAAGCTCCTATCGTTGTAAGATGGACTGGTTGATTGATTGTTTGAGGTTTAAGGAAAGGTCCTTAGAACCTCTACGATAGGAAAGCTCCTATCGTTGTAAGATGGACTAGTTGATTGATTGTTTGAGGTTTAAGGAAATGTCCTTAGAACCTCTACGATAGGAAAGCTCTTTTCATTGTAAGATGGATTGATTGATTGATTGTTTGAGGTTAAGGAAAGGTCCTTAAAACCTTTACGATAGGAAAGCTCCTATCGTTGTGAAATGGACTGGTTGATTGATTGTTTGAGGTTTAAGGAAAGGTCCTTAGAACCTCTACGATAAGAAAGCTTCTATCGTTGTAAGATGGACTGGTTGATTGATTGTTTGAGGTTTAAGGAAATGTCCTTAGAACCTCTACGATGGGAAAGCTCATATCGTTGTAAGATGGACTGGTTAATTGATTGTTTGAGGTTAAGGAAATGTCCTTAGAACTTCTACGATAGGAAAGCTCCTATCGTTGTAAGATGGACTGCTTGATTGATTGGATGAGGTTAAGGAACTCTCCTTGAACCTCGACGATAGGAACTTTCCTATCGTTGAAAGTAAAATTGATTGAATGAGGTTAAGGAACTCTCCTTGAACCTCGACGATAGGAACTTTCCTATCGTTGAAAGTAAAATTGATTGTATGAGGTTAAGGAACTCTCCTTGAACCTCGACGATAGGAACTTTCCTATCGTTGAAAGTAAAATTGATTGGATGAGGTTAAGGAACTCTCCTTGAACCTCGACGATAGGAACTTTCCTATCGTTGAAAGTAAAATTGATTGAATGAGGTTAAGGAACTCTCCTTGAACCTCGACGATAGGAACTTTCCTGCCGTTGAAAATTTGATTGAATGAGGTTAAGGAACTCTCCTTGAACCTCGACGATAGGAACTTTCCCATCGTTGAAAGTAAAATTGATTGCATGAGGTTAAGGAACTCTCCTTGAACCTCGACGATAGGAACTTTCCTATCGTTGAAAGTAAAATTGATTGAGTGAGGTTAAGGAACTCTCCTTAAATCTCGACGATAGGAACTTTCCTATTGTTGAAAGTAAAATTGATTGAATGAGGTTAAGGAACTCTCCTCGAACCTCGACGATAGGAACTTTCCAATCGTTGAAAGTAAAATTGATTGCATGAGGTTAAGGAACTCTCCTTGAACCTCGACGATAGGAACTTTCCTATCGTTGAAAATCTGATTGAATGAGGCTTAAGGAACTCTCCTTAGAACCTCTAGCGAAATTTATATGAAAGCAATTGAAATTGGAATAATTTTCTTCGAAAGTGTGGATCTTCATAATAGGCGAGTGCAAAAATTTAGACTTCGATAAGATGAGTGAATCTTGATGATGACAATAACACTGACAAATTATGTAAAGGGAACGGATATTTGGAATCAATATCCAAGGTTTCATCTAATATTTTCTTCAATAAATATAGATTCCCTTGTGAGATATGTCATCCGAATAAGATTGAAGCTTAACTACCCCAAAATGTCATGCCTAGTAGTCATAATAGGATGCGTCTCAAGAGCAATAAAAATTACTCTTTACTCAGCCATTCCAACCTAAAGGCATTGTCCTATGGTTTTAATATCAGCATGAACGAAACTATCTTATAAGATAACAAAATTCCCTGAAAAGAAAAACTGAAATACGAAAGAAAATGCTGATAATAAAACTAAAGGACAAGAAAAACGGATCGGATCGTTTCTTCTTCCACAATACTTTAACAGGGTGAGTAGAGGACAATCATGGGATCAAACTGGTCGGGAAAGACTGTCGTGTCCAGTCTATCTGAATCATTGCTGGATCTGGTTCAGGAACAAAAGCTTGCATTTTATCTAGCAATTCTTCAGCAGTTGTTGTGGATATTATGATTCATGGTGCCACTCTTGATATGAAATTCTTCTGCATAGCATAATCCACAAAAGCTATCAAACCTGTAAAGAAATTGTTAACATTCAACAGCCCAATGGGTTTCTTATGCAAATTAAGTTGGGCCATGGAAGCAATTTGAAAGACTTCTCCCAATGTGCCAAAACCACCTGGTAGAGCGATAAAAGCATCAGCATTTAAAAGCATTTGTAACACACGCTCTTGCAAATTTTTAACTACTAATTCTTCTCCAGTCGTGCCCCCAGAAACAAATTTCAAAGGTCCAGGGATAATGCCCAGAACTTGGCTTCCTCCTAGAGATGCTGCTGATGCTACACCTCCCATTAATCCAACACTACCTCCTCCATAAACTAAGTGTATTTTTCGCTCGGCTAATACTCTACCCAAATGGTTGGCTGCCTTTAAATACTCTTCATCTTTTCCAGGAAAAGCCCCAGAAAATACACAAATACTTCGGGATTTACGAGTTGGGGTTTTCTCCATTCCTATCCTCATCCTTGTGAGAGAAGGAGAAAAGAGGATATATTGATAGAGATGAAGAGATAATTTTATTTTCAAGAGTGGATATATTATTGTCAGAAAAGGAGAAAATTTTCAAAAGTGACAGTTATACATATTAATCGTGACTATGACTCATGTCAGGAATGGGTACATTATCGTCAAAAGAGGAGGAAAATTTCAAAAGCAACTAGCATACACAGTAGTCGTGACTGTAGCTTACGTCAGGAGTAGGCACGTGATTGTCGGATGAGAATGAAAATTTCAAAAGTGGCAACTATATGCAGTAGTCATAACTGTACCTCATGTCAGGAGTGGGTACATTATTGGGAGGATAATTTCAAAAGCGACAGCTAGTATGTACAGTAATCGTGACTTTGGTCCACGTCTTCCACTGATTTTGCATCCAGTAACGGCTTCAATGCCTTCTATGAATCGACGATTTGCATCCCATCCAGTTTTCTCACAAACTGGCAAACTGGGTCGTTTAAAGTCAGATTCCCAAGACTATAACGATCTCGTTCTTTTTGGAGAATTATCCATAATCCAACAATCTCAAATTGCACTATTCCGCAAGAATGCGCTTCAATAACCTCTCAAATATCTTCTAGAGATTCCTTACGCAAGCCATTCTTAATGAATCTTATTCTATCATTACGATTTCTGGTGATCACTCCTGGAGAACGACATTTATTGCCGCAAATTCACCATCCACAATTATGACAAACGCCTAGCCTCTTTGCTCTTCTTTTTTTGGCATAAGCGCTTTTACCAAAGCCGGGCATATGGGGAAAGAACGCTTCTGGAACTTCACTAGCTGAACGAACCTTAGCTTCGATTAGCCACCGCACATTATCAGGAATGCCTTTGTGCATAAATACTCTGAATCGTTCACATCTAGCTTGATAAATCTTTTTAAGAACATTTATTGAGAAGGAAGGAAAATACTTTCGTAGGGCGGAAAGAGAAGACTCCATTGATGAAGGAGGTATTTAAGAGAAGAAAGAAATTAGTGATTGTAGGAAACGGAAATAACTAACACATATTAATAGTGATGAAAGGGATAATGCGTTAATTACACTTACAGAAACAAGTACATTATTGTCAAAAGAAAAGACAAATGACAGCTTATATGTACAACAATCATGACTGTGGCTCTCATCTTCCACTGATTTATGTCCAGTAATGGTTTCAATGCCTTCTATAAGTCGGGGATTTCCTTCCCATCCAGTTTTCTTACAAACTGACAAACAGGGTCGTTTAAAGTCACATTCCCAAGACTGTAACGGTCTCGTTCTTTATGGTAAGTCCTCAATAAACCGATAATTTCACCTTGCACTTTTCCACAAGAATGCGCTTCAAGAGTCTCTCGGATATCTTCCAGAGATTCCTTATGCAGGCCATTCTTAATGAATTTTCTTTTATCTTCACGATTTGTGGAGATGTATCCTAAAGAGCGACATTTAGTATTACAATTCCATCGCCCACATTTATAACACACGCCTAGTCTCTTTGCTCTTCGCCTTTTGGCATAACGGCTTTTACCTAAACCGGGCATGCGGGGCATAAATGCATCTGGAACTTCACCAGCCGAACGGACCTTAGCTTCAATTAACCACCGCACATCGTCAGGAATGCCCTTGTGTATAAAAACTCTGATTCTTTCACATCTAGCATGGTATATCTTTTTAAGAACATTTATTGAAAGAGAAGGAAAGTACTTTCGCAGGGTAGAAAGAGTAGAATCCATTGATGAAAGAAGAATTTAATGGATGAAGGAAAGGACTCTGAAACAACTGACTTTGGAAGTTACGGAGTATCGTATCCGCTGCTTAATCGGAAAGAAGAACATGCATTTATAGTGATGAGAGGATAACATGTCGATTACACTTATGGGAGTAAGTACATTATTGTCAAAAGAAAATGTAAATTTTCCAAATATGACAAATTGTATGTACAGTAATTGTGACTGTGGCTCAGATCTTCCACTGGCTTTACGTCCAGTAACGGTATTAACGGCTTCTATGAGTCGAAGATTTGCTTCCCATCCAGTTTTCTTACAAGCTAGCAAACAGGGTCGTTTACAGTCAGATTCCCGGGACTGTATCGTTCTCGTTCTTCATGAAAAATGCTCCATAAACCAAGAAGTTCGCGTTGCACTGATCCACAAGAATGCGTCTCAAGAGTCAATTGGATATCATCCAATGAGTCCTTACTCAGGCCATTCTTAATGAATCGTATTTTATCTTCTCGATTATCAGAGATCATCCCTAAAGAACGACATTTAGTATTACAAGTCCACCGTCCACATTTATGGCAGACTTGTAACCTTTTCGCTCTTCGCTTTTTGGCATAAGAGCTTTTGCCTATACCAGGCATGTGAGACACAAATGCCTCTGGGATTTCACCTGCCAGACGAACCTTGGCTTCGATTAACCACCGCACATCCTCATGGATTCCTTTGTGCATCAGAACTCTTAATCGTTCACAGCGAACTTGGTAGATCTTTTTGAGAATGTTCATTAGGAGAGAAGGAAAATATTTTCGTAAGACAGAAAGAGTATGATCCATTTTCTAGAGGGAAGTAAAAGAAAGAAGAGAGGAAAGAATCAGTTATTATGGGCAACTGAGAGAACCGACTTGAGAGTCACGGAGTACCGTATCCGCCGCTTAACCGGAAAAGTGGATCCTACTTTATTTTAATGTGAATGATATTTCTTATCTTTGATATTCCATCCAGCTGACGTCGATCCAGTCCTTGATTATTGAATCTTTTGTCCGCTTTTGACAAAGTTTTCAACGACAATATTTCTTGATGTCTGCCTTATCTTTGACCATAGCTATCTCTTATCTTGGATACTGCTAAGCTGGCGTCAATCCTATCCTTCTAGGTGTAGCCTCGATTATTGAATCGGTAGCCAGGCTTTTGACAATATTGTCTACTTTATCCTTGAATTGCTGATGGGGCTGGGTCTAGTATATCAGCTGTGTATCCAGTGATAGATTGGTAAGAGCTGATGTCATTTAGATCTCAGCTTATACTACTGTAATTGTGCGGTGGATGTATTTCCCATTTGATTCCTGTTATGTAAAACCCATGCATGCATGATGTGAAATGCATGAATGCAGAGCATGTGGAATTAATGTTTTTTTTTAATGGATCTAGTTCTTCATGTCTTTGCTTTACTGGATCTTCTTTGTGATTGCCTTCTTGGACTATCATTGAATCTCTTTATGCTTTCCAGCTCTTGTCCATTGTCTCAAAAGCCCAACTCTTTTCAAAATCCCCTTTCCTTGACTTATTTTTGAATTTTGGCCTCAATTTCTTTAATGCCCGTCTCATACTTTATGCTTCTCTGGATAATTGTCCCTGTTGAAATATTCGTGAGTATGATTCTTTCATGCTAACATGGACATGCTAAGACTTCTGAAGCGATCATCCAGGCAACTATCAAGGCTATCTTCCGAAGATTTGTTACTCCTTCTTCTTTGTTAGCCTATGTTCTGTGCTGTTCGCAAAGCAGGACCTCAATCTTACCTGCCTTAATTCATAAAGCTTATCACAGTAATCTACGGTCTTTGCTTTTTCTAAGTTTTAATTATTACTATTCTTCCTTCAAAAGTCACAACTTATTACACACTTAAGGCTAGTAGGAATGTGAGATTTGAAGGAAAAGAACTGGATAGAAACGACTTTAGCATTTTGAATGTAAGAATCAAAGGCAAGTTAAAGAGAATTGGCTTTTTATTTATGGGTAAGAGAATATAAAAATCTTGGATACAGATAGATAATGAAAGTGTAAGGGAAGAAAGCTCTTTTTGACAACTTTGATCAAATAAACTTTGGTAACCCTGTATCCACTTCTTCCCTTTTGTCCGAGAATTTCTTCATTTATGCAAAATATTTCTTGACTGAATTTGAATTTACTGGCTTTGCTAATTCTCGTCCATCCATTTCTGTCAGAATTAGAGCCCCTCCTGAAAATGCTTTCTTCACAACATATGGCCCATCATAATTTGGTGTCCATTTTCCTCTAGAATCATGTTGAATGGGTAGAATTTTCTTGAGCACAATATCACCCTCGTGAAATTGCCGTGGACAAATCTTTTTATTGTAAGCGCGAATCATCCTCCTTTGATAAAGCTGCCCATGGCAGAGGGCTATCATTCTTCTTTCATCAATTAGGTTTAGTTGCTCGTATCTAGCTTTGACCCATTCTGCTTCTCTCAATTGAGTATCCATTAGTACCCTTAATGAAGGAATTTCAACTTCAATGGGCAATACAGCCTCCATACCATATACCAGAGAAAAAGGTGTTGTTCCAGTAGAAGTACGGGTAGAAGTTCTATAAGCATGTAGTGCAAAAGGTAACATCTCATGCCAGTCCTTGTAATTGACGACCATCTTTTCAACAATTCTCTTGATATTTTTATTGGCCGCTTCTACTGCACCATTCATCATCGGTCGATAAGGTGCCGAATTGAGATGCTTGATCTTGAACTGTTGGCACAGAGTCCGCATCATTGCATTGTTCAAGTTCGTGGCATTGTCTAAGATGAAACACTCTGGCAGCCCATAGCGACAAATGATTTCCTTCTTGATGAACCCGCATACCACCTTTTGAGTTACATTTGCATAAGACACAGCTTCTACCCATTTAGTGAAGTAGTCAATTGCCACTAGGATGAATTTGTGACCATTAGAAGCTTTGGGGGTAATGGTTCCAATGACGTCAATTCCCCACATGGCAAAAGGCCAAGGTATTGCTATTACATTAAGAGGAGCAGATGGAGCCTGAATCTTGTTGGCATATATTTGGCATTTGTGACATTTTCTTACATGATTGATGCAATCACTTTCCAATGTGAGCCAATAGTAGCCAGCCCTCATTATTTGTCTTGCCATGGTATGACCACTAGTGTGTGCTCCACATATTCCGGAATGAACTTCTTCCATGATCTTTTGTGCTTCATGAGCATCTACACAGCGAAGTAGCATCGAGTCTGGGGTTTTCTTATAAAGTATGTCTAGGTTTAAAAGAAAACCCATTGACAGTCTTCGTAGAAATTTCTTGTCATTTTCTGATGCTTCTGGTGGATATACTCTTTCTTGGAGGTATTTCTTGATATCGTGATACCAAGGCTTTCCATCCAATTCTTCTTCGATGCTCATGCAATAAGCTGGAGAATTTATTATTCTCATCTCGAACACAGGAGTATGCTCGGGGTCACTGATCTTGTACATAGCAGTCAAAGTAGCTAAAGCATCCGGTATTTGATTATCTTCCCTTGGAAGATGATGAAAGCTTATACTGTTAAATTTTCGAGCCAAGTCTAGTATGAGCTTTTGGTAAGGGATCAATTTTGAATCCCTTGTCTCCCATTCTCCATTGATTTGATATATGACTAATGCGGAATCCCCATAAACTCGGAGATCTCGCACTTTCAATTCCAGTGCCATTTGGAGTCCCATAGCACATGCCTCATACTCTACTATATTGTTGGTACAAAGAAATGTAATTTTTGCTGTGAGAGGGAATTGCTCTCCACTTGGAGAGATGAGTATGGCTCCAATCCCTTGTCCCAAAGCATTAGATGCTCCATCGAATGCCATTTTCCATGTTTCATCAGCTTTAGAGACTTCCTGTTCTATCGTCATTATATCTCCATCAGGAAACTCCATTTTCATTGGCTCATAATCATCCAATGCTCTATCAGCCAGATATTCAGCAATCACACTCCCTTTTACAGCCTTTTGGGTGACATACTGTATGTCGTATTCAGACAACAGCATTTGCCATTTTGCGATCCTGCCTGATAAAGCTGGTTTCTCAAAAATGTACTTAATGGGATCAGTCTTGGAGATCAGCAATGTGGTGTTGTTGAGCATGTAGTGTCGTAGTCGGTGTGCTACCCATGCAAAGGCACAACAGGACTTTTCTACTATTGAGTATTTCGCTTCATATGTGGTAAGCTTCTTGCTCAAATAGTAAATTGCATGCTCTTTCTTGCCTGTTTCATCACGTTGACCCAATACGGATCCTAATGAAGAATCCTATATGGATAAATATAGAATCAACGGTTCTCCAAATCGGGGTGGTACCAAGACTGGTGGATTTGATAGATATTGCTTGATTTTCTCGAATGCTTCTTGGCATTCGTTATTCCACTCGATCGGATTGTTCTTCTTTAGTGATTTGAAAAGAGGTTCACACTTGGACGTCAATTGTGAAATGAACCTTGCTATGAAGTTGATTCTGCCCAGAAAACTTCTTACTTGTTTTGGAGTTTTCGGGAGTTGCATTTCTTGTATCGCTTTGACTTTACTTGGGTCAACTCGAATCCCATCTTTGCTTACCATGAAACCCAATAACTTTCCTGAAGAGGCTCCGAAAGTACATTTGGCAGGATTCAACTTTAGTTGATATTTGCGAAGTCTATCGAATAATTTTCTTAGCACTTTTAGATGCCCCCCAGCATTAAAAGTTTTGGCGATCATGTCGTCTACATATACTTCAATTTCTTTATGCATCATGTCATGGAATAACGCGACCATGGCTCTTTGATATGTAGCACCAGCATTCTTTAACCCAAAAGGCATCACCTTATAATAGAAGGTACCCCAAAGGGTAATAAAAGCAGTTTTTATCATATCGTCTGGATCAAGTTTGATTTGATTGTACCCAGAAAAGCCATCCATGAAGGAAAAGTAGGAGTTTCCTACGGTATTATCCACCAGCGTATCGATGTGAGGAAGTGGGAAGTTATCTTTACGACTGGCTTCATTCAAGGGCCGGTAGTCCTGACAAACTCTTAGTTTCCCACTTTCTTTCTTTTCGACTGGAACAATGTTAACCACCCATTCTGTATATTCAGCGACCCCAAGGAATCCTGCATCCCATAACTTTCGAATCTCATCTTTTACTCTCAAGATTAGATCCGGCTTTAATCTTCGTAATTTCTGTCTGACAGGCTTCGCCCCAGGCTTCAAGGGTATTTTGTGTAGTACTATGTCTGAGCTTAAGCCAGGCATGTCTTGGTATGACCAAGCAAATATATCCACATATTCCTTCAATAAATGGACTAATTCTTCTTTTTCTTCAGGAGGAAATAGAGTGCCAATCTTGACTTTTTTTATATCCTGACTGTCTCCCAAGTTGAATACCTCAGTTGGTTCCTGACTTGTTGCTCTTTCTTTTTCATTTTGCTCGATCATTTTTAATAGCTCAGGAGATATTTGAAGATCTTCGTCATCCAAGTTGGTAGTGTTTACAGGATTATCAAAGTTCATTCTTTCATTGTCATCAAAAAGAGTTTCAGGTCTGCATTAACCAGAAAGAAAAGAGAGAGAAGAGAAAATGGCAAGAATGAGATGAATGCAAACTGGTACTTTATTTATAATGTGCATAAATCACAACTTTATTGGAATGAAAAGCAATAACTAAAAGGTTCACTTAAGCAAAGACTATACCCTATTGATTGAACCTTTCTTTAGGAGGTTTTTACTATTAGATTACTTTGAAAAGCTCTCGATTATAACAAGCAGTTCTATCGCCTCCCAATTGTTCAGCACATCCCATGGGCTACAGGGTTGAACGAGCTCCTCATCTTCAGGTGAATCACTGATTATTGCCTGAATAGAAAGACTTTCAAAAGGTTTGTTGATGATGATGGTCAGCGCGCCTTTATTGTCATTTTTCGGAATTAAGCCACCACTCACGAATGTTTCAGTGATGTCAGGGATATCCAGATTTCTTTCCTGTAGAGGATGCCCTGTTAATCGTGCAATCCTCTTTTCTTTCTTTTCAGCTATCGCCTTCATTTTGTCTTGCCTTGTCGGTGTGAAACCTAGGCCATATTTCCCTTCATTTGCAAAGATTTTCAATGGCTCGGTATTCCTTGTAAATCTTGTCCCAGACCTAACCCCGATGAGTATCCTCCTTTCATCATGAGTTTGGCGATCATGCGACTTGTTTTTGGAGATGCTTGGCACGAGTTCTTCTCCATCGACATAAGTAGCTTTAACAATCTCGAAGGACCTGAAGGAGCAATCAGGTATATCTTCATTGACCTCGACATATTGAGCACCCGCAGGTCTTGATAGCAGAATGTCTTCTTCAGCAAAGACTGTGATTATCTTTCCTTCAATAATGAATTTCATTTTTTGATGTAATGAAGAAGGAATTGCTCCGGCCATATGGATCCATGGTCTTCCCAGCAGACAGGTATATGATGGACAAATATCCATGACTTGGAATGTGATGTGGAAGAGACAGGGACCAATCCCTATTGGTAGCTCTATTTCTCCAACAACATCTCTCTTCGTTCCGTCAAATGCTCGAACAACAATATGACTGTTGTTGAGGTATGATGGGTCTAAACCGATCTTATGTAAGGTTTCAAGCGGCATCACATTTAAGGCTGACCCATTGTCGACAAGAACTCTAGCCATAATTCGATCTTTGTACTTAACCGAAATATGTAGAGCCTTAAAGTGACCCCTTCCTTCTGCTGGTATCTCATCGTCAGTGAATGTGATGAGATTCTGCGCTGTAATGTTGTTGATGAGGTGGTCAAAATTATTCACGGAAATATCTTGCTCAACATAGGCCTTATTCAAGACTTTGAGGAGGGCTTCTCGATGAGCATCAGAGCTTAGAAGTAATGATAGTATAGAAATCTTTGCTGGAAGGTGGTTTAACTGCTCAACAATGTTGTACTCACTTTGTTTTATGAGTTTGAGAAACTCAGTAGCTTGTTCATTTGTTACTGCTCGAGGCATCTCTTGCTCTTTGGATGTATTTGTATCAAGAGGTCTACTTGTTGGGTCTGTAACGTTCTTATCTTGTTGGAGTTTGTTCATTTGCTCCGGAGAATAACACCGACCACTTCTAGTCATACTCCCAACTTCTAACGGAGTTGATGTGATGTTAGAAGTGTAATCATAGCTCCATGGAACGGTTTTGTCTGATTTGTATGGGAATGGCCTTAGGACTTGAATTCTTAAAGGCTGAAGAGCAGGTTTTGAGATTGGTATGACTAGTGGTCTTGGCATAGCCTTGACTTCTTGTTCTTTAATGATCACATTTACGTCATCATCTTTATCTGACATAAAAACGATGAGTTGGGAGGAGTCTATGAGTTTTTGTAGATTCTCACGGAATTCTGAGCATTCCTGGATAGAATGACTTTTACTGTTATGAAAGTCACACCATTCCTCATCCTCGACTTCTTCATGTCCAAAAGGAGGTTTGCCCATGATGATCCCTTCTTTCACAAGGCATGAATATATATGCTTAATAGGGGTTATGATATCGTTGGCTGACTTCTTCATCGGCCGATGTTCTTCTATCATATTGACTGGTTTTGCTTGATGAGGCGGCAATGGATTATGAGTGACGTTTGGTTCATCAGAAAAGTCCAACCACTTTGACTCTATTAATTGTTGGACTATACGTTTCAAAGCTATGCAATTCTCTAGGCCATGACCCACTGTGCCATCATGATATGGGCAAGTTACGTTGGGGTCATACCACCTTGGATATGGGGGTTCCAATGGCCTTGTAGGAATTGGGCGGATAAGTTGACTTTCAATGAGTTTTGGATACAACTCAGTGTAAGTCATGGGAATTGGCGCAAAAACTTCCCTTGGTCTTTGTGCAGGAACTGCAGGAGTCGGAATAGGTGGCCGTAACTGATTAGGCCTGTTGAGAGGATAATTGTTGGGCCTATTGGGAGGATAATCACTGGGCCTATTCGGAGGATAATCATTGGGCCTGTTGGTAGGATAATAATTGGGCCTGTTGGCAGAATAGGATAGGCGAGGTCCGGTGGCCACAGTACCCACGAGGGGAATCCCTCTTCCTCGTCCTATTTGTTGTATTTCTTCATCTTTTCTTCTGGATGGTCCTCCTCTTTTCATAGGATCACTAAAGGACTCAGCAATCTTCCCAGTCCTAATCCCATGTTTGATCATTTCTCTAGACATGACTACGTCAGAGAAATTAGTTGCTGAATTGCCAATGAGTTTGTCATAATATGGGTACTTCAGTGTCTGGACAAACAAAGTGACCATTTCTCTTTCTGTCATAGGTGGCTGAACTTGTGCAGCTAAGTCCCTCCACCGTTGGGCATATTCCTTGAAAGTTTCTGGCTTTTTCTTCTCCATGTTTTGGAGAGTTTGGCAATCCGGAGCCAAGTCCATAACGTGTTTATAATTGCCGATGAAGGCCTGTGCAAGGTCATTCCAAGTTTTAATGTTTCTTGGACCTTGACTTAGATATCACTGTAATGCTGATTTTGTGAGGCTTTCCTGAAAAAGTGCAATCCACACCTTTTCATCTTTTGTGAGTGGTTGTAGTCTCCTTAGAAACAATGTGATGTGAGTGATGGGATCACTCGTTCCATCGTATTTCACAAAATCTGGCACCTTAAAGTCCGAAGGGATTACGACGTCTGGCACTAAGCAGAGGTCATCCACTGAGAGAGATCCGAATATAGTACCTCCTTCAATGGCTCGTAGTCTCTTCTCTATTGTTTCGAGTTTTTGATATTCTCCTTCTTCCTTTGGTGGTGTCTTCTTCTCTTCATATACAGTGTCTTGTTTCAGGTGAACACTAGCAAACGGTCCTAGTTCCTGAAACAGGTTTTCTTGGACTGAGACTCGTTGCGGAGTGAATCCCGGAGGATAAGTGGGATCTTGTGCTTCTTTGATGGGAACTTGAGTTGCTTTCCCCTTGATTAGTTCCATCAATTGTCTCATCTGTTCTGCCATACTTTCAATCTTGGACTCCATCTCTATGAGACGTCCTTCGGCTTGTTCTGCCATTAATCTTGTTTGGAACCGAGTTGAATATCGGTGTTGAGGTCCAATTTTACCTTTTTTTAAAGTAAGATTTATTTTATTAGACTCTACATGTATGTGATTGATGTAATGTATGCATGCAATGAGTGAGTTTGATTATCTACTATTGTGGAACTTTAAGACTTCTAGTTATTATTAGAAAGACCAAAAAGTTAGCATAGTTTGATGCGTGGTTTTGATGCATGAAGAATAATTGCACAAAACAGAAGTACAAGAAAAGAAAAATAAGGTTATTAATAAGTTAAATAGCAATTAACAACTCATGAACTATTATGGAAAAACGAGTTAAAACCATAAATATAAGACACGAAGAAAATAAAAGTGTAGAGCAACAACATAGCATAACAATGACATGCTTATGGCGTTGGTAAATGGGAGGAATACTGTGGTCAGTTCTATGGTTAAGTGGGGAATTCTATATGCATAAGGTGGTTTATCAAAAAGGCCAAGGGTAGTTCCCGAATCCCATCACTAAATTATAGTGACAGCCCAATTCCTTACCCTCTGGGGTTTATGTAAGGAAAGGATTAATTAGAGTCGTAGCTTTTCGTGGGCCCATGCAGAGACTAACTGTCTCAGGAGGCAATACACTACTTTGCTACTTTGAAACCGGTGAAGGCTTTGAGACCATGGCCTTACAAGGACAACAACACCAATTCCGCTTAGAAAGAACGTGTTCGATTTGAGGAAGCTCGGGTATAGAGCTTCATATTGTGAATGCATTATGCACGTTTACTTAAGTAGATATAGCACATAAATCCACATAAAATAAGCGAAGCAAATCAAAACAAATCAACTTTTAGGCTCGACTCACAAACATCGAGTCCCCAGCGGAGTCGCCAAGCTGTAGCAACGTCGGGTCGTTTTCGGGAGTCGCCACCAATCGGTTTATCTAGGTCGATTGGATACCTTAAAATTGGTCTGCGAGAGTTCGGGGGTCCGGGAGTACGGTTACGCTAAAACAACTTTGTTATAGCGCCCAAAATTGGCACCTTAGTTGATTTTAATTTTGTTTTACTTTGCTCTTTAACAACTTCAGTTAATTTTCAAAATTAGAAATTTTAACTGAATTAATCAGATGTGGATTTTTGGTAATTAATTTGTATGAAATTTGATATTTCCGAACCATGGACTCTGCCGAGTCACCCGGACACGGAAGTTTTAATTCCGAACCATTGACTCTGCCGAGTCACCCGGACACGGAATTTGACGAAATTTTAATCCATATCGTAAATATGGATTTTTAACTTTTTTATTTAATTTTTATTTAATTAAAAAGTTTGATATTTTCCAAACCGTAGATCCTGTCGGATCATCCGGATATGAAAATTATTTTAATTTATCGTTAATTATTTAATTATTATTTTTTTTATGGAATTAATTACTAGTTCAATTACTAATTTGTAAGTTTTATGAAATTTTAAGATTTGTTAATGATCTTTAATATTAACTAAATAATATTTTATATTTTTTTATATTTTTACTTCTTTTCTTTCTTTCTTTATTTTCTTTATTCTTTTCTTTTAGTTTTCTTTTTATTTTCTTGTTTTTACTTTTCTTTTACTTTCTTTTCTTTCTTTTCTTTATTTTCTTTTCTTTTAGTTTTCTTCTTATTTTCTTGTTTAATGAAAAATTTTGATTATCTATAATTACTTGATTTATAAAATAAATAAATTTATTTATCTAATATTAAGATTTTTTATTTGATAAAGAAATTAAAGAGTTTTAAAAAAATTAACATTTATTTTATGTTTATTCTATTTATTTGATAAAAGAATAACAAAATAAATTAATCAAGAAAACTAAGGATTTATATGTATATTTTAAAAATAAAAGTAAAGTCTTAATATTTATTTGTTAAAAGGTGAATCAAAAAGTAATCAAAACTTTATTTATTTAATGATGAAACCAAAAATTTATATCTATATTTGAAAAATAAAAGAAAAGTCTTAATATTTATTTGTTTTAAAGAATTAAGAAAAAATGATTATTTAATAAGAAAACTGAAAATTTATATGTATATTTTAAAAATAAAAGTAAAGTTTTGATATTTATATAATTTATTTTGATAAAAGATTAACCAAAAAGTGATTATTTAATAATAAAAAAAATCAAAGATTTATATGTATATTTTAAAAATAAAGAAAATTTTTTATATTTATATATATTATATATTTTTTTATAAAAGATTAACCAAAAAAGTGATTATTTAATAAAGAAATCAAAGAGTTATATGTATGTTTTTAAAATAAAGAAAAAGTTTTGATATTTATATGATTTTTTTATGTTCTTTTTGTTTGATAAAAGATGTTTTTTAAATAGTTTTCTAATTTATAAGTCTAAAACTACATCTAATTAATAAGTCTAAAATATTTAAGAGAAATTCAATTCTTCTTTTTTTATTTTTTTTATCTTTTTGAAATCATTTGACTAAGATTTTTTTATTTTTGTTTAATAAAGGAAACAAAAAATTATATCTTTTTATTATTTTAAAAGAAATAAGTAAAATATTACTGGATAAAGAAATAAAATATTAACCCAAAAATTTTTACTCTTTTATTCTCTTTATTAATAAAGAAACTAAAAAGTTATATTTTATTATTTTAATAAATAATTAATATATTGCTGGACAAAGAGATAAGCAAAAATATTAGTCCAAAGTTTTTATTTTTTTATTTTTTAATAATAAAGAAAAATTTATTTATATACTTTATTTTAAAAAAAATATTTTTATATACTTTTAAAAAAATTTTCCAAGCCATGGACCCTGGCGGATCATTTGGACATGGAATTTAATTTAAGTTTTTTTATTTATTTTTTTTTGTTGGATTCTTTTTATTATTTTTCTTACTTTTCTTGAATTTTTAATTATTACTTTAAAAATATATTTAAAAACAAAATTGATTTTTGTTGTATTTTTAGAATTATTTAATTATGATTTTTATTAATTTTTAACAAAAGGAATAAAAAGTTAACTTTTTGTTATCTTTAAAGAAATAATAAAAACATGTATTCCAAAATAACAAAAGATAATTGGCTTTTAAAAATGATTTTTATTAGCCTTAATAATTATTCACATAAAATTCTTCTTTCTTTTTTTTATTTTTGTTTTGATAATAATTTGTTATTATTATTATTTTTTATAAAAATTAAAAGTGAAATAAATTTAATCACAAAAAAATAGACAATTAATAATAATAAAGTGGGGCTTTTTGGCCATCCACTTTACTAACACAATAATAATAGCAGCAATAATAAAAATTAGCAAAGTTAGTAAAGTTAGTTGTTAATAACAATAATAACAATAAAAGGTTAGTAAGTTAGTAAGTTAGTAACAATTATAGCAATAATAAAAGGTTAGTAAGGTTAGTAAGTTAGTAACAATTATAACAATAATAAAAGGTTAGTAAGGTTAGTAAGTTAGTGAGGTTAGTTGAATTAGTAAGTAAGTTAATTAATAACAACAATAAAAAAAGGTTAGTAATAATAATAACAATAATAAATAAACAAGTAAAGATAAAAGGGTTAGTAATTAATTCTGCAAGAACAAAATAAAAGGTTAGTGACCAAAGAGAAAGAAATTGAAAAGATGAAGGAGTAAATCAAGGTTTTACCTTTGAAATCAAATTTTGAATTTGTTGGGAACGTGAAACAGAGCACACGTGAGGGAGGAAGGGTGCGACGGAGCGCGGCGACGGCATGGCGGCAACGCGGCGACGGCGTGGCGGCAGCGCGGCGACGGTGTGGCGGCAGCACGGCGGCGGCGTGACGAGATGACGACGGCGGAGACGCGGTGGCGAAGAGGCGGGGAGGTGGCGCGACGGAACGGGAGAGGACAAGGCGGCGTCGGAGGGAGGAAAAGGAAAAGAAGGAACGGCAACGGCGGGGCGGAGCAGGGAAAACGACGGCGACGGCGGGGCTCGGGGATAACGGCGATGGCGAGTAAAGGAAACGAAAGGGGGAAGATGGCTAAAGCGTCAAACGGCCAAACTTTTGAGATTTTCTGGGCAGAGGGAGGAGAGGCTAGGGACTAAGGCTGCGATTTTCCTCTTTTTTTTTTTAAAACGGAGCTCTAAGCTTTGTTTCTATTTTTTTTGTATCTTCTTCACATATTTTGGACCCCTATTTATAGGGGAAGGGGTGCTGGACTTTTCAAAATTAAAAATTAATTAAATTCAAACTTATCTCTTAATTTGGTAAAATGACAGTTTCAGTCCTTTACGTCTCTCAGACTCTGGATAAGCTCCAGAAGCTTCTGATTTTGACAATTTTGTCGTTTTCTGTTAATTTGGGCCAGAAACGTTAGTCTGGCCCAAAATTGACGCGGAAAATTACCCAATGCTCCTGGAACTTTCAGAATTTGTCAATTTTTCCCAAAACTTCTAAATTTTGTCATTTTTACCTCAAACTTTTTAATTTTGATATTTTTACCCCAAACTTTTTAATTTTGTCATTTTTATGGAGTTTTCTTTTTATTACAAACATACACATATACACACATATATCATTTTAAATCAAATCTTCACAAAACAAAAAAAAAATGTATTTTAAACTAATTAAAAAATTTTAGTAATAACAATAATAATAATTAATTTTTTTTTAAATTAATTTTTTTATTTAATTTTTTTATAAAAAAATTTTTTTTTTAAATAGTCGGACGAAATTGGGTGTAAACAAACACATAACAAATTCTACCTCCATGGAGGAAAATATTGTAATAGATTGTTTTATACTATTCCAAGATACAACTCCTCTAGCAAGAAGGAATATATATCCAGAAGTAGACTTTAGTGTATCCTTACATCCACCAAAATTAAAATTTGAATATCCACCCCGTTCCAAATGGTTGAATATTTGTAGATCAACATGTATCTTTAGTTCTTTGCAAATACCTGATGACCTTTTTAGTGGCATTCTAATAATCTTTTCTATAGTTGCTTTGGTACCTACCAATTATTCCTATTGCAAATCCCAAATTAGGTCTAGTACAGAATGCACATACATTAGACTTCCAACTGCACAAGCGTAAGGGATAGATTCTATCTCCTTTCGTTCCACTGCATTTTATGGACACTGATTATGACCGAATTTATCTCTTTTAACAATGAGAGCCACAGAGTGGGAAAATTTTTCATACAGAATCTTTTCAAAACTTTATCAATATTGTCCTTTTGAGATAGTCCTAAAGTTTTTATAGGTTTATCCATCTAAAGTCCTTATATGTCTATCCCTGTGAATCTCTATGCTGATAATATAAGAGGTTTTACCCAAATCTTTCGCTTTAAAGTTTTGAGAAAGAAACTTCTTCACATCATGAAGTAGGCCCCAATCATCGTTCGCAAGTAAAATGTCTTCTTTATATAGGATCACATCATGAAGTGATCCATGATGTTTTTTGTAAAACCATAAAAGGTTATAACATCATGGAAAGTTAAATACCATTAGCAGGAGACTTGCTTTAGCCCATATATATATTTCTTGAGCTTGGAAACTAGATGACTTTCTTGCTTAAGACAAAACCCTTCAGGTTGAGTCATGTACACCTCTTCCTTCAAAGATCCATACAAAAATGACATTTTCACATATATTTTATGTAACTCAAGATCAAAATGAGCTATGAAAGCCATGATTATCCTGAATGAATCATTCTTAGAGACTGAAAAAAAGGTTTCATGATAATCAATGCCTTCTTTTTAGTGTACTCTTTGGCAACAATTTTGGCTGTCTATCGTTTTATATTAACCGAGGCACCTTTCTTGGTCTTATAAACCCAATAGCAGCTGGTGGCCATTGATCCTCTAGGTAACTCAATAAGATCCTAGACTTTGTTCTTATCCATCGAATTCATCTCCTTTTTCATGACATTAAGCCAAAGAGAGGATTTTTTTACCACTCATGGCATGTGAAAATGTTTCTAGATCACCATTTTGTCCAACACCACAATCGGATTCTTGAAGGTATACTAAAAACTCATAAAAAATTGCTGGTTTCTTTACCCTTACAGATCTCTTTAATCTTTTCGCTTCAATTGCATTTTCTTCATTTTGGTGGTTTAGTTTTAGGGGTTGCTTTTCTTTATGAGCCTTTTGTTCAAGTTGCTTTTCAAGAATACCAAATTGATTGTTTTGAATAACAACCAAATTTCTCGACTGTATAGGCAACTTAGGTAACTTAATTTGTACCTCAAACTTAAACTTATAAGGATTAATACTTTCACTAGTTCCAGGATCATCAAGGAACTTAGGATTTTTTTACTCAACAATTGTAAATGCATGTGAAGGACAATAAAACCTATATATGGATGTCAATAGGTAGGATTTGGGATGGGTAACCCTCCCATCAAGTAATCGGGTTTAAGTAGTACTCGCCTTACAGGTAGTCAGGTATTTGATATTTTTAGACTTCTTTTATCATATATTTGCATATATTTTCAAAAGAATATGTATATTAACAATTAATTAATACTTTAAAAATCATAAACTAAAGTAATATAAGATAATTTATGTTAAACTATAACTTTATTTTTGAAATAAAATCATATTTTCAATATAAATATACTAATTTAAGAAGAATGCGGTTAGAGTCGGGTTGGATAAGTTAAACCCATACCCTCCTCATGGCTTCACGGGTAGGGTTGGGTTCGAATTTAAGTAGCTAGGTTCAAGGGGAGTGGGGCTAGGTCGGGTTTTTTTTTTACATCCCTAAACCATATTTCAAATATACACAATAGTTTTCAAGGCTTTGCTCCAAAGCGATTAAGGTAAATTAGTGTTATTAATCATGCTCTTTACCATACTTATAAGAGTATGATTCTTTCTTTCATCTGCACTATTTTGTTGTGGTGTGACAGGCATTGTATATGACCAATGATACTTTTTTACTCAAGAAACTTTGCAAATGGACCAAGCATTTGTCATCTTTTTGTGTACCTTCCATAGTACTCACATCTTTTATCAAATCTAGTAGTTTTGATTTTTTTCTCTTTTTGCTTCTCAACTTCTGTCTTATAAGACTTAAAAGCATCGAATGCGTCAGTCTTGTCAAAAAGTAAATAGAGATATATGAATCTCATATGGTCATCAATGAATAAGATAAAACATCTCTAACCATTAAAGCAACGTATAATAAATGGTCCATGATAGCCTATGTGTATGATCTCTAAGGTTTTGCAGCTTCTCTTATCACTTTTACTAGTCTTGTTGGTTTGTTTTCCCCTTATACAGTCCGTATGTACCAAAGTTAATGAAATCAAAATTTCTTTTAAATGATTGTTTTTTTTGCTCAAAGAAGATATCCCGATCTTCTATGCCATAAATTTTATGCACAGACTAGTATTGCCTAACCTTAACAAAGCAATATAGTGATATAGCGTGCTAAAGCTTAATATGGAAAGCCTGCTTAGCCACTTCCAAACACTTAGGGCTAACCATTGTAGCAGTATCCTGGATTGGGGTTCAAAAATCCATTACTGTCTATAAAACTAGGAACTAGCTTTACAAGCTAGTTTAGTAATGCATAAGCCTAGAAAAATAATCCATTTAGCAAGTTTATCTTATTTGAACAAGGTGAAACTTTAGCCAACCCCACCAATAAAATAGTGTTCCTGTAATGAACCATTTTCTGTTTTAAGCAACTACGTGATATTAAGCACCTTGCTTCAGCTTAAACCAAGTCATTCCATCTTACAAACATCAAGATTAGGGTTCCTAGCCCTTTAAGACAGATCAATTAATCTTTAACCTTAAAAGTAAAAAACATAGGTTAAATTTAGTAGGTTTGGCTTCTGATTTTAACAAAAGTTCTTCAAATCCTATATTAATGTGCTTTAGTTGATCTTAGATGTTTTTTACCAAGTTAATTAACAAAAAACCACTAGAAACACTTAATGATTAAACATTAAACAAGCATTAAGCCATAAGTCAACATTTCATCTAACTATGCACATCATACACCAACTTTGGTTACCATCCACATAAAGATGTTTAAGGACATGTACATTGTCTTGTGTTACTATGAATTATATGCTTTTATAACAAAAGCTACACATAAGACATTAAGTCAGTAGGCTTCTTAGCTCTTAAGTTGCTTCACTTTCCATACACTTTATGTTTACATATGTATTGCCTACTATTACCAGAAAGACTTTCTTAGTTTCACACTCATAAAATTAGATAAGCAAAACTCATAACCGAGGGAGATATACCTATAAACCAAAACCTCAAAAAACTAACACCAACATTAGTGCTCCCTTTCCCTTTCCCCTGAAAGGTTAAATAAAAGGGGGTGAGTTCATGTGTCATTGAACTTAATAAGAGATTTTTCATGCTCTTTCCCTGAAATCATGATCGGCTGGCACATAACAATCATAATAAACAATATGCAGACCCAATGATGCATGACTGACACAAACACATATGCAATCAGCCTCCAGTATTAGTAACCATAAATGTTCATCAATGAGCTCGAGAAACCTGTCATGGTTGGCCTAGCCAGGTTTCCTTGTCACTTGTGATCATCCATCGTGCTAACACTAAGAGTCTTACATTGATTTTATGATTTGTTAATCACTGTCTCTACACTTAGGTACAGATCATAAAACTTTAAGCTAGCCCTGCCTTAGCATGCTTCAATCATAAACAATTCACCATTCAAAGCAGTCATTAAGGGCAAATTGAGCTTAGAATTGTAGAAGCAAGTAGAAAAATCAACCAACCTGAACTTCTATTGAAGCATAAACAACTAAAAAGCCTCTTGATCTTGCTGCTTGCAACACAAGATACCACTTTCCTAAGCTATTCCCCACAAGACTTCACTTGTCCAAGCCATATTCCTCTAAAAATCACCAATTTCCAGCTTATACTTCCTTTGAAACTTAGAATTAGCTTAAAAATAGCTAAGGGAATATATTTGACTGAGTTTGCCAGCTTTGTACCCATGTAATCCACTAAGGAAGTCAAACTACATGGGTGGGAGTTAATTACCGGGTTGGTCCTAAGTTTCTTTAACTAGTTGCACTTAAGTATATAACTTAGCAACTAGTTCATTAAACTCACACTTTGCTTAAGTTGTTACACAACCCAAGAGCTTCATAAGTACAAGTTCCTTCAATGTCACACAAATTTGGCCAAATTTTTTACAATAAAAATACCAAAAATCACACTTTGATACTAATTAAATGTTAATAAGCTCAAATAACATAGTCTTTTCTTCTTGACTAACCTTATGGCCTTGGCCATGTGTGTAACAATAAAAAAGAGGAATTTCCATCAACCATGCTCCTCTTTATGTCAACATTTAAGTGCATGGTCAAATAATCATTCATAAATATGGAATCAAGATTGAACTTATATAAACCACCAATTAAAGTACCACCAATTGAAGTTCCACCACCAATGGAATTATTATTCTTTGAAATAATAACACTTGAGTCCATAAACAAAAATTCATATCCAACTGAAACAAGTTTGGAAATCAAAACTAAGTTTTTAGGAAAAAAAAAGGAACATAAAACACCTTTGGTGTCGCAAGTAGTAAAATCTCAGCAGTTCGAGTGTCAAACCATAGAGAAATGAATTAAGAAATACAAACTACAGAACTAAAGAAAGATTTGATAAAAGCTGTGAACAATTTTGCTTAAAAACTCAATTTTAAGAAAATAGCTAGGTTTAGGATATCTACTTTTAGTATATTAGTTATGGTTAATTTTAGCTCGTCTTTGCCACTTAATTGGTATCCACACATAAAAAAGGTATATTAGGTATGTTAGGCATGAATTAGAATTAGCCTTCATTGATCTTATAATGCTAACATTTGCAAATGGGTTCAAGTATTCATCATGTCAACCTTGGTATACAATAACTCAAGATTCCAACATAGCTAGTAGAGCTATACTTTATAGAAAGAATCAAGTAGCTTTTGCACCAATAATTGACTATGATGATTTAGGACTCTCACTTAACAAAGAGGGTAGCTAAATCGATAAAGAAAATCAATACCAATAACGTTAGAATCCATTCAAACTACCCATAACCTTTATACTAAAAGCTTCACCATTTTACCTTAGAAAAAAGAAATATTAATTAGTCATGATAAGAGTAAACAACATGTATAGAAATGAAATAAACATATATTGAAAGATCAAAGGAAGAATAAGAAAAAAAATACCTTAAACATAGCTTCGGAATTGAAAACTAAGAAAAAAATCAAAGAAGAAAAGCTAGGTTTAATACAAAAACTCTAAAATTGTCTAGGAACAAGCTTTATTTCATCCTCTTCAAGCTGCCTATTTATAGAGCCTTGGGGTAGGCAAAATAGTAAATGGCAGTTAGAATAGAAAAGGTAGGTGAATGCAAATTAACAAAGGCATTTGAAAACTTATTTTAATTTTTTGACAACCATACACATCGATTTAGGTCTTCCTCAAAGCATGAGATTTGTAGATCTCTTTTTCAGCTTCGAAATGATAGCTTGATCATTCAAAATTAATGTCTATATCCCAAGTTATGTTTTTTCTATCAAAATTGCTCTTTAGTGCAAGGCAGAATAAATAGTCTCATTTATAATTTTCAACAATAAAAACAATCAAACTATTCTCAGCATGTGAAATAGAGTTAAAGATTTATGTATTGACTTTTGGATGAATTTCAAATCAATCAATTCTAACATCTATAACTCTAGATATGATTTTTCTTATGAATGATCGCTAAGTGCGCGAATGATGCTGGAACTAATTCTGTTTGAGATCCAAATTTGGTCTCCTCTATCTCTCAATTACGCTGGATCACAAACTAAATATTGTAGACATTTGAGGCCGCTATCATTGGTACAAGAATTGTGAGATATCATGATTTTATCCACCTACATAAACAACAGTTATTTAACATATTTTATAAATATGAACGAATAGTAACCCATGTATGAATAGCAAATACGTGTATGAACAACAGCCGTTGTATGAACAGTGAAATACGGTGAATGGTAACCCCATGTATAAACAATAAATACGTGTATAAACAGTAAATATGCGTGAATAATAACCCGGTAGAATAACTACTCATGTTAGAGAAATTAATCATACTCAAAGTGTACAATAATGGTTTAAACCCTTAATAGCTATACACTAATGAGTATTCATCACACCTCCCAACCAAGTTCTTACTAGTCCCTAGCAAGTAAAACGATGTACTCAATGAATACTCAGGTTTCATCTAATATTTTCCATAATCAATCTCTTTACTATAGATCAGAAACCATTGAAGTAATGAGCATCAAAATTATAGTACTGAAAAAAATAAAAATTTTATAACTATTTATGCACTTCTCAACCACTCAGACAAGAGAAAAGTGTGAAAAATTATGAGTTGTTGAGTGCAGTGAGTGTTCGACTGACTATCTTGAGTATTTAGAAGATTTTAGTAAATCATACCAATATTTGTGGCTTATCAGAACAAATTTAATTCAAAACCATCGCTTTAGCGGCTTTCACACTTTTACACTACAATAGGTTCTTTTTTTTTTTTTTCACTTTGCCTCAAGCCTTATTTGGAGAACCTCGGTAATAGGTAGACATTTCCAAGAGCGAACAACGCTTGTTGTTTTCTTTTTTTATTTTTATACTTCTTCTTCTACTTCCATTTTTTTCTTCTATTATATATATATATATATAACTTTCTGGTGTTGTTGTTGTTGTTTTTCTTTTCTTAAATCAAGCTAAGATATGATTCATTGAAAGTCCTAATAGCCATATAGTTGGAGGATTATTTGAAAACTAAAAGATAATCAATATTTTTAGCATTTGTAAAGATAGTAGCAATTCATAACTTAAACATCCTAATCCCTTGTCAAAGTGAATGAAATTTGGCTAAACCATTATGTCATATAAAATTTCAAACTTGTAAGATTTAATGCAGTTCATTACCTCAACAATTTTATCATTAAGCATAGAAATTTTAAGAAAAGAAAATATAGATTATTTCTGAATGTGTCATCTTGTAGGGGTTTGAAAACCTACTAAAAAATTGTTATGACTAGCATACTTACTAGGATGTGACTCAAGAGTAAAATTACTCCTTACTCAGTCATCCTAAATTAATGGCTCTATCTAATGGTTTTAATATCAGTATATGAAAAACTACCCTAAAAAAATTCAAATATCAATTATTCCTCCCCCAAACCAGATTAAGACATTTTCCCTAATGTCAAAATATAGATAGGAATAGTGAAGAAGTAGTCACATGAAAAGGTAGTTATTGAAAAAGAAAGAGCCACTAGTTCAGGTTGCTCTCTTCCACAATGTTTTCTTTACTTATTAAGATTAATATCCTATAAAGGAACAATAATAATAAAAATAAAATGACTAGCAGGGTAAAAGATACTTATGAGATGAAACTTGTTGGGAAGGACTGTTGTACCCAATCTATCTGAATCACTGCTGGATCTGGCTTAGGAATGAAAGCTTGCATCTGTCTAGCTATTCTTTAATAGTTGATGTAGATATTAGGATCCATCTTGCCATTTCTAAGAGAAATTTCCTTTGCATAGCTTGATCTATGAAAGATAATAGATCTGTAAAGAAATTGTTAACATTTAATAGTTCAATGGGATTCCGGTGCATATTAAGTTGTGTCATGGAAGCAATTTAGAAAGTTTCCCCTTTTATACCAAACCCTCCTAGTAGGACAATAAGGGCATTAGAATTATAAAGTATTTGTAACAAATACTCTTGCATATTTAGAACAACTAATTTTTCCCTAATCATAAATCCAGAAATCCACCTCAAAGGTGTGAGAATGATACAAAAAACTTAGCTGCCCCCTATAAAAGTTGTTGTTGCTACACCTCCCATCAACCTGACACAAACTGCCCCATATACCAAATGTATTTTTCCTTCAGCTAGGACTCTACCCAAATGATTTGTTGGCCTCAAGAACTCTTCGTCCTTTCCAAAGAAAAATCCACAAAATACACATATATTTCAGAATCTACAAGTTGAGGTTCCTTCCATTTCTACCCTTAACCCTGTGAAAAATGAAAAGAAGAACTTACAATTATAAAGATAAAAAGATAATACAATGATAACACCTACAAGAGTAGGTAGATTATTGTTAGAAGAAAATGAATATTTTAAAAAATAACGGCATGTATGTACAGTAGTTGTGATTGTGCCTCACATCTTTCTCTAGTTTTATGTCCAGTAACGGCTTCAACACCTTCTATGAGTCGGAGATTTCCTTCCAATTTAGTTTTCTTACAAACTGGCAAATAGAGTTTTTTAAAGTCAGATTCTCAAGACTATAATGCTTTCGTTCTTTACAAAAATACTTCAGAAACCATGAAATTCATTTTGTACTAATCCACAAGAAAACTTATCAAGAGTCAATCAGATATCATCCAAAAAATCTTTACTCAGCCTATTCATAATGAATTGTATTTTATCTTATCGATTATTGGGCATTATTCATAAAGAACAACATCTAGTATTATAAATCCATTGACCACACTTATGACAGACTCGTAACCTCTTTGCTCTTCATTTTTTTGGTATAATAGCTTTTGCCTAAACTAGACATGTGGTACACAAATGCATTTGGGATTTCATCAGCCAAACAGATATTAGCTTCAATTAACCAACGTACATATTTAGGAATACCCTTGTCCATCAATACTTAACCTTTCACATCTAGCCTAGTAAATTCTTTTTAGAATATTTAGAGGGAGATAAGGAAAGTATTTTCCGAAAACAGAAAAAAATAGAATCCATTTTTGAGAAGAAATTGTCAGAGGGAACAAGAAAAGAACTACCAAAAAAATTATTGACATTTACTTACCATGATCATTATGAAGATCACTAAAATGAACAACTTCTTCTTACAAATCATGATTCTCCAAAAATGGTTTTATTCTTTATCCATTTACTTTAAACATATTACCATTTTTAGGATTTTCAAAGTCAATGGCCTTACAAGGATAAACATGTTTCACAACAAAAAGGTCACTCCATCTAGAACTTAGTTCTCCAAAAAATATGTGAAGTCAAAAGTTATAAAGCAAAATCTTTTAACCAACCTCAATTGTTTTTCTTAAGATTGTTTTGTCATAAAAAACTTTGGTTCTAGATTTATATATTTTTGAATTCTAATATACATTATTTCTCACCTCTTCAAGCTCATTTAGTTACAAGCTGTGCAATATACCAGCATCATCAAACTTTGAATTGAAAGCTTTAATAACCCAGTATGCTTTATGTTCAAGTTTCACAGGTAAATGATAAGGTCCTCCATAAATCAACCTATAAGGAGACATACCTAATGATGTCTCAAACGTAGTACAATAAGCTTAAAATGCATCGATTAATTTTAAAGACCAAACATTTTGATTTGGGTTGACTGTTTTTCTAGGGATCTGTTTTATTTTCCTACTTGTCAGGTCTATTTGTCAACTTCTTTGTGGGTGATAAAGGGTGGCAACCTTGTGTGATACCATATTTCTTCAATAAAGATTCAAATTGTATGTTACAAAAATGTATTCCCCTATCACTTATTATGGCCCGAGGAATTCCAAATCAACTTAAAATATTTTTCTTAAAAAAATTAAGTATAGTTTTATGATCATTATTTCTATATAGAGCTGCCTCTACCCATTTTGAATCATAATTCACTACAACTAAAATGTACATGAATCCAAATAATTATGGAAATGATCCCATGAAATTTATCCTCCAACAGTAAAAAATTCAATCAAAAGGATAGGAGTCAAAAACATCATATTTCTTTTTTAAATGGATTCTAATTGTTGATAATTTTCACAAACTTTGCAGAATACATGTGCATTTTTTTAACAAGGAGGACCAGTGAAATCCAGACTACAAAATCTTTATAGTTGTTTTCTTGGATGAAAAATGGCCATCCCCCCCTCTGGCTACCACTGAATGACAAAATTCAATGATATTTTTTCCTCATCCTCGAGTATGCATTTTTGGAATATTTAATCATAGTAGTATTTGAAAAGATAAAGGTCATCCCAATAAAAGTTTTTCACTTAATGTAGAAATTTCTTCTTATCTTCAGCATTCCATTGAGTTGGCATTTGTCCTATTACCTAAAATTGATGATATTAGCAAACCAAGATATTGTAGTAATAGAGAATAAAAATTCATCGGAAAAAAATCATTTATAGGTGTAACCTCAATTGATGAATCCGTTGTCAGCCTTAACAAATGGTCAGTGACAACATTTTTGGTATTTTTCTTATCCTTGATCACAATGTTGAACTCTTAAGGTGATAAGATCATATCAATCTTGTTTTAACATCTTGCTTTGACATTAGGTACCTGACAAATATTACTGCCAATAGTTATTTCTCAGTTGTAGTGTAGTTCATTTGTACAATATTCAAAGTTCTACTTGCATAATAAATTACATATAGTATACCTTCCTTTTTCTGTCCTAGAACAACACCAACAACATAATCACTAGCATCACACATTACTTTAAAAGGTAAGGACCAATCTGGAGGGTTGCATGATTAGAAAGAATATTATAAGGCTAACTAACTTACCCAAAGGACTTTGGCATTCTTAAGTCTATTCAAATGAAGTATCTTTTGCAAGGAAGTTGCATATGGTCTAGATATTTCATTGAACCTGTTAATTAATCTTCGCTAAAATCTTGCATGTCCAAAAAATGAGGAAATTTCCCTAACTATTTTGGGTGGATGTAACTTAGCAATGAGCTCCATCTTTACTTTATCAACTTTGATTCCTTTGTAAGATACAACATGGCCCAAATAATTTTAAAGGTGACCATATAATGACATTTTTCTCAATTTAATACCAAGCCTTTTTCTTCACACATTTTTAAAACCTTTTCCAAGTTTTCAAGACAATTATCAAAAGAATTTCCATATACGATAAAATCATCCATGAAAACTTGAAGATATTTTTCAATCAGGTTACTAAAAATACTCAGCATACATCTTTGAAATGCTGCTGGGGCATTGCATAATCCAAATGGCATGCGTCTAAATCCAAATATTCCAAAAGACATATGAATGTGGTCTTTCTTGGTTCTCAAAAGCTACTGGAATTCAGTAATAACATGAGTAGCTATCAAGAAAGCAATAAAAAGGATATCCTGTTACTCTTTAAAAAATTTGATTAAAAAAAGGTAATGAAAATTGATATTTTTTTGTGGCAAGATTCAATTTCCTATAGTCAATGCACATCCTCCAACTGAATAAGGTTCAAGTTGGTAAAAAGTCACTTTTTCATTTATCACCACTGTAATGCTAGACTTCTTTGGAACAATTTGGGTTGGACTGACTCATTTGCTATTAGAGATATGATAAATAGTTCCAATATCAAGTAATTTAAGAACTTCAAATCTTACAACCTCTTTCATATGTGGATTGAATGGTCTTTGAGGTTGCTAACAAGATTTAACATTATCTTTCAAGTTTATTCTATATGCACAAATTAAAGGATTAATGTCATTTATATCCTCTAACGTCCATCCAATTGCACTTTTATGCCTATTAGGTATTTCAATCAGCTTATCTTTTTACTCCAATGTGAGAGTAGATGAAATTACCACCAGATAAGAAGAATTTTCTCCAGGGAATGCACATTTCAATTCTTTGGGTAAGACCTTCAACTCCAGTATGAGTATTTTATCTTGCTCTTCAACTTTGGGTTGTCCTAACTCCTTGAGCTTTGGTTTCCAACATGTGTTTTCTTTTATATATGAAGAATCAAGCAATGCACATATGTTAGATGTATCCTGATCCATTTGCATACTCGATTTAAATGAATTAACTAGACAATTTTCTAGAGGATTAAAAATACTCCCTTCTTGAATATAGTTTTCTACAGTAGCGTTTATGATACAAACTTCTTCACTTTCACCTTTTTCCATGTAGATGTTTAAGTAAGTTAAAACATTTAGCTCTAATATCATATTTCTAAATGATAATTTCATTATTCCATTCCTACAATTAATCAAAGTGTTATAGGTTACTGAAAATGGACATTCTAGAATAACAGGTATTGAATTCCTAATTTCCACTGACGGTGTGTCCAAAACAATAAAATTCACAAGATATATGAATTTATCAACTTGGACTAACATATCTTCAACAACTCTTCTGGGCACTTTTATTGATCTATTGACAAGTAAAAGAGTTACCTTGGTTGATTTTAACTCACCCAAATTTAGTTTTTGGTAAATTAATTATGAAAGTTAGTTTACACTAGCCCTAAGGTCAAGTAATGCTTGCTTAATTTTATGTTCTTCAATGAAATATTAAATTATTGGACAACCAAGATCTTTGTATTTCAAAGCAATATTATTTTTAATAACAGAACTTGCCTACTTGGCGAAGAAGACTTTCTTTTTCACATTTAATTTTCTTTTAACAGTGCACAAATCCTTCAAAATTTTGGCATAAAAAGGTACTTGTTTAATTGCATCCAACAAGAGGATATTGATCTTTACCTGCTTGAAAATATTAAGAATTTGAGAATTATAATTCACTTTTTTAGGGCAAGTTAATGTTTGAGGAAATGAAAGTGCAGGTGGAGATTCAACTTGTTCTACACTTGATATAGGTTCAACCACTTCTTTACGACTCACCATCTCCTTCACAAGGATTAGGAATAGATTTTTAAATAACCTTACAACTGTGGAGTGTAATGATTGATTTCACTTAATTCATAATTTGACCTTTGGGATTCGGTTGTGTTTGAGAAGAAAATTACCATTTCTCCCAAATGTTGAGTGCAAATGCAAATTTTGAAAAAAGTAACTTTCAAATCAATCATGGTTTGACTTGTTTGAGTATTAATGGACTCTTGCTTCTCAATGAATAAATACAATTTATTTTCAAGATTTTTCCTAAAAGGAAGAACATATCGTGCATACTATTGAGATTGCTGAAAATTCTGTTGGGTGTGCGAAGGTATTTGTGGCGGTTGAGCATGATTATCATTTCTCCACCTAAAATTTGGATAATTCCTTCAACCAGGATTGTAAGGTTTTTAGTATGGATTTTGGGTTGGTCTCTTAAAGTTGTTTAAAGTATTAACTTGTTCATGAAGACATTCTTTAAAAGAAGGCAATGTTAGACAATTACTAGTGGAATGGTCATTGGTCTCACAAATGTGGCAAACAACTTTTTCAAAAATTTTAATTGGCCAGTTTTTTTCATTTCTAATGCCTTAACCTTTTTTGCTAGAGATGCATATTTTGCTTGAATGTCATTATTTTTTTAAAGATAATTTATGCCTCCATTAGATGCAAAGGTTTGAGTCTTACCTGGGTACCAGCAATGTCCCAATTCTATGCATTCTCAGCTAGTAGGTCTTGGTAATTCATTACCTTGTAAGGATTCTTATCTTCAAATGTTCCATTGCATATTAATTCCACCGTTTGTTTTTCCCTAAGTGTTAGGCCTTCATAAAAATGTGAAATTATTCTCCATGTCTCAAAACCATGGTGTGGGGAAAGTATTAAGTAAATCTTTATATCTATCCCAACATTGGTAAAAAGTTTCTTTTAATTTTTGTATGAAAGTGGTGATTTGCCTTTTGAAAGAATTTATTTTTTGGGGAGGAAATTTTTTTTTTCAAAAATTATTGTTGCAATTTATCCCATGAATTAATGGAGCTTGACCTAAGATTTTGTAACCATATTTTAGCTTTATCTTTTAAAGAAAAAAGGAAAAAGCTTAAACCTGATGGTGTTCATGCTACAGTTTAGATTATTATATGTGTGACAAACTTCCTCAAATTCCCTCCAATGCAAGAATAGATCTTCAGAATTAAAGCCATGAAAAGTTGATAAAAGTTGAATAATACTTAGCTTGAAGTTGAAGTGAGATGCATCAGGAGGAAAGACTAGACATGATAGTGCGCTATTTCTTATGAGGTTCATTTGTTTTCTAAGGTCCTAGGTCAATCTTGGTCATTATATAGAGAATGGTTATCTTCTTGATTAATAACGTGCTCAGTCATATTTGAAGAAGATGAAGATTTTCTTACAAATCTACCACTTAATGTACATAACTAAGCTTTCATGCAAATATAAAATAATAAAAAGAAAAATTAATGTCAATAACAAGAAACGTAGGAGGCTTAGCCATTCATATGATGGACAAAAGAGGTAGGAGGCTTAGCCATTCATATGATGGACAGAAGAGGTAGGAGACTGTCACCAATGGTGCAAATAAGAGATAGGAGGTTTAACCTTCCATATGATTAGCAATAAAAATAAAAAAAAATAAAGTGAGGCAAAATAAAAAGAAAATAAACTTGTACTCTAATTTTACTTTTTCAGCAATGGTGCAAAAAAATTGTTAAATTTTAGCAGTTTGTAACCCAAGTGTAGACTGTCACCATCAAGTTAAATGCCACGGTATACCGCAGGTAAGCGGTATACTAGTTATGCGGTATAAATTTTTTTATATTTTATTATTTTATCGTGTAGTATACCATGGTATTTCACATGCTGCTCATTTTTTGTATACATTTTTTTAGAAAACTACGGTACATCACAAATACCGCGATGTACGTACTGTAGTATTTTATTTTTCACAGATGCGTGTGATATATATATATATATATATATATATATATTTGTCATTTTAAATCAAAATGTCATAAATATATAAAAAAATTAAAATATAATTAATATACATACCATAAAATAAATATTTACTTTTATTCTTTTAGTTACTTTTCTTAATTAACATAAAAATTTAATGGTTACTTTGAGCCAACTAGGAACATAATGTGGTATTAGAAAATATATTGTTATTATTGAAGTATTATTTTTTTCTCTTATATCAATAAATTAGTTTCTTTCTTAGCATTATTTATTTTACTCTATATATATAACAATTCTTTATGTTTTTTGTATTAAAAAATATCTTCTATCATATATATTTTATTTATATTTGATAAATTATGATGAGAAAAATTAGAATACATATAAAATGTGAAAAAATTATTAAATTTATGTCATCTTTAAATAATATTCTAACATTTATTTTCTTACGAAAACAATGACGATATACGACGTGATATACTATGCAGTATACATTAAAAATTTGAAGTGTGGTATACCTAGCGGTAACAGTATTTAGCACCTTGGTTATCACTAGTAAAATCTTAGGAATCTGGGTGTTGAACTACAGAGAAGTGAATTAAAAAATACACACTACAAAAGTAAAGAAAGATTTGACAAAAGGTGTGAACAATTTTGTTTAAAAATTCAATTTCAAGAAAATAACTAAGCTTAAGAGGATCCACTTTTAGTATATTAATTATGGTTAATTTTAGCTCATCTTGTCACTCAATTAGGATCTACACATAAAGCAGGCACAAATCGGGAAATTTAATAATCAAATTCCAGAAACTTTAGGCATGAAATTAGAATTAGCCTTCATTGATCTTTTAATGCCAACACTTGTAAATGAGTTTAAGTATCTATTATGCAAACCTTTATCTACAATAACTCAAGATTCTAACATATCTAGTAGAGCCATACTATATAGAAGGAATCAAATAACTTTTACACCAATGGTTGACTATGATGAATTAGGACTACTACTTAACAAGGAGTGTAGCTAAATCAATTAAAAAAGTTAATACTAATAACATTTGGATCCATTCAAATTAGTCATAACCTTTCTATCAAAAGTTTCACCCTTTCACCTTAGAAAAAGAAAGATTAGTTAGTCATGATAAGAGTAAACAATATATATAAAAATGAAATAAACATATATTAAAAGATCAAAGGAAGAAAAAAAAAGAAAGCACATTGAACAGAGCTTCGAAATTGAAAACGATGAATAAAATGAAAGAATAAATGCTAGATTTGATACAAAAATTCTAAAATTGTCTAGGAATAAGTTTAATTTCATCGTCCCTAAGTTGCCTATTTATAGAGCCTTAGGGTAGGAAAAATAGTAAATGGTTGTTAGAATAGTAAAGGTAGGTGAATACAAATTAACAAAGGCTGCGCAAAACTTTTTTTATTTTTTCAACCACTGTACACATCGATTTGTCTCTTCTTCAAAGCATGAGATTTGTAAATCTCTTTTTTAGCTTTGAAATGATAGCTTGATTATTCAAAACTGATGTCTATAACCCAAGTTATGATTTTTCTATCAAAATTATTCTTCAGTGCATGGCAAAACAGATAGTCTCATTTATAATTAGATTTCAGCAATGAAAATGATCAAACTATTTCTCAGCATGTGAAGTAGAGTTTAAGATCTATGTGTTGGATTTCAAATGAATTTGGAATCAATCAATTTCAACACCTAGAACTCCAGATATGATTTTTCTCGTGAAGGGTCGCTAAGTGCGCAAATCTTGGAACTGATTCTATTTGTGATCCAAAATTGACACCATCTATCTCTCAATTAGGCTAGACCATGAACATAAAATTATAGACATTTTAGGCCCTTATCATTGGTCCAATAATTGGGACATATCATGATTTTATCCACCTACACAAAAAATAGTTATTTAGCATATTTTAGTAGCCCGCATACAAATAGTAAATATGCATATGAACAGCAGCCGCCATATGAATAGTGAAACTCGGTGAATAGTAATCTCGTGTGTGAACTGTAAATATGCGTATGAACAATAAATATGCATGAATAGTAATCTAGTGAAATAATTGCTCATGTTAGAGAAATTAATCATATTCAAAGTATATAATGATGATTTAAACCTTTAATAACTATATACTTATGATTATTTATCATTAGGACAATCTACCTTTAAATATTCATTTTTCCTACAAAAGAGACAATAATTTTTTTGGATGGATGTATTCTTTTTATGAAGGACAATCTAGCTAACCCTTCTTGGCATTTTTTTTCTTGACATGAGTAAGCAAATATACCTTTTCGCTTTCTTATGCTTTAACCTCTCTTCCTCTTAAAAACACATGGTCAAAAGTTCATTTGTTGACTATTTTTCCTTATGTGTGTTGTAGAAAATTTTGAAGGGCTCAAACTTACCAAGAATAGAGTTCAAGATAAAATGCACAAAAAACAGAAATCTAAATCTCTAGGGACTTTAATTGGGCTAGAATGTCCTTTATTTCCATAATGTACTCATGCAAACCTTTAGAACCATCAAAGATTTTGCTTGAAGGCCTTTTTATTAATTAGGGTGCTAGCCAATGCCCTATCCAAATAAACAAATTGTTTCTCAATGACTTTAATATAATCCTTAACATGTGGGTTTTATAGAATGGTGCCCCTATTGCTCTTATGTGGCACTTTATGAGCATTAAGCTTGAGTGAATAGATCGCTCCCTTTGATCAACTTGGGTCTTCTCTTGTTGCATACTTGATTTTATAGGAGCAATTGGTACATCTATGCAAAATGTCAAATCCAAGTCTATGCATCCTAAAGTAAAAGGGATATTCTCTTCCAGTTAGAAAAGTTGTCACTGCAAAATACTAGAATGCGTAACATATCATAAGTAGTAAGAATAGTTGTATTAGAAATTTACTTTAGTGCTATAAAAGACATATAATCTATATAATAGTAAAATAAAATCTTCTTATAGATAGAGGTCCAACCGCATAGAAATTACTATTCTTTATTTAATAATACTAATAACCAAACATTAAGAACAAAATTACTCCATACATGTGGGCATAGAAAAATCTGCCCCTAACATTCAATCCACCATCTCATTCCAATTAATACATAAATCAAACAACCTCCCTATGAGGCATGGTCATTGTTTCTATGCATTAATTGCAATTTAATGTCATATCTTTATGAGGTTCTATAATTTTTTTTCCTTAAGATTTAACATGTTGTGGCTACTTTTAAACCATATATACCGAATGAACATGGATAACATTAAAACCATTATTTAGATTAATACCTGATATAAAAAAATATTAACATAATTTGTTTGATCTGATACTTAATATATCTTTAAACATCCGAACAATATCTTAAAACATGTATCACACAAATAGATCAAGCCAACAACATGAACATTCAATCAAGCACATGCATAATGAAACTCTTTGGAACATGCTCATACTCTCGGCTTCATGTGCATAATCATTAAAAAAAAATACAACTTGCTTTCAGATTAATCCCAAAAATTCACACCAAATTCTCGGTTATGAAGCATATTCTAAATGGAAACATAATAGGAAACAGAATAGGCACAAAATTGCATCAAACATGCCACTGATTACTTCACGTGAACAAGAAATGCTTTTCATTGAATTGAAGACTTAGGTTTTCCTCCACATGCAGCCGATTAATAGAATCAATTAGACAAGAAGCACATATATTGTTCATCATTCACGGTTTGACATGAAGAAATAATAAAATCAACAAAAGAAGGACTGAAAACAAAATCAGCCGCAGATTTAGAATATATCCACAGATGGTTTTCAAAAAATGCGGATTCAGATGTTCGAGAACAGCGAGCGGTCTCTCAACAAATCTAATCGATATAACAACTGCATCAAACAAACAGATTAGCAAGATAATATCGCAATTCCTAAATTACTAATCACTAATTCATCAAGTGAATTCTAAATCTTTGAGTTGCAGAAATTATAGGGATAATTGAGAGAGAATTTTTATCTACACCTATCTATTTTCATGTCTGCTTCTGATGGTAGATACACATATATATAGGTTAGATCATGAACCCTAACCAAATAGCAATCTATTACATTAATTTTACACAACATGAAATTTACCACAATAGCAAATATTTTTTTGAAACTGAAACATCTGACAAAATTCTTTATTGAAAAAATTTCTTATTATCAACTTTATTTTAGTAAATAACATAAACATAAAATAATAGTAATATTAATGTAAAAAACCAAAGTGAGGATTTTTACAGCCTACACTAAGTAATCGGACAAAAATCTGATACAAAACAAAAGTAGTAGTTGTCTAACTTCTTTCTTTATTTATTACACCGTCTTCTATCTGATTTATGGATTTTTTTAAAACGTCTCTGAAGTCTAAAATGCTTCTACTGTGCTACATTTGACTTTCTTTTTTTATACTATTGTCACATGATTTCTATTGTTGAAATATATAGTTTTTATTCTTCCTCTTCACAGATAAATAAAAAAATTTGAGTCCCCATTCCATCCATATAGTGTTAAATACCGCAGTATATCATGCAGTATACTGTTTACCATGGGTATACAGTATGTGATACAAACATTTTCACGTTTTGTCATTTTATCGCACGGTATATCACGGTATTTTACGGTATACTACATATCGCTTACTTTTTGCATGCATTTTATCAAAAAACTGCAGTATACCGCAAATACTTTGTGATACGTACCGCTGTATTTTATTTTTTACAGCTATTTTTTTTCATTTTTCATAAAAAATATCATAAATATGTAAAACATTAAAATATAAATGATGCACATATCATAAAATAAACATTCACTTTTATTTTTTTTGTTACTTTTCTTAATTAATATAAAAATTTAATAGATGTTGTTAGCTTGAAGGTCTCTGCGGTGTTGAACAATATGCTGCTATAGGATTTTTAGTGTATATTATCCCAACTGAATATCTTCTATCATATATCTTTTATTTATATTTGATAAATCATGATGAGAAAAATTAAAATACATATAAAATGTGTAAAAATAAATTATGACATCTTAAAATAATATTCTAATATTTATTTTTTTACGAAATTAGTAACAGTATGCAGTACGATATATCATGCAGTATGCCTTAAAAATTTTAAACGTGATATACCTAGCGGAAATGGTATTTAACACTTTGATCGCATCCTCACCCACATGCAAAAAGAGATAAGGGGAGAAAAATAGGTATTCCATCAATCCAAAATCAACAGTAAAAACCTTCCCAAAGGAAAGAACCAAAGATGTGCCGACGAGGGGTGCCCAATAATGGTGTAATTGTTCAGTGAATCAAAGGACAACTGTTAGACATTTGTTTGAATTTTTTCTTAACAAAATAAAATTTTATAGAAGTATATATTGATGTTTATATCAATGAAACATACAGGAACCTAAGTCGATCCCCGTATTGGTTTTACAATTATTACATTGGTTGAAATTCACCTATCACATCTCTGTTGTCTGCGTTTTAGGGAAATTAGATAAGGATATGTTTGATTGGACCTCTCACAGAAGACCTTTTCGCAATTGGTTCACCTGAAAATAACAGATCAGGTACTATAACTATTGGGAAAATAGTACCAATGGTCCCAAACCTTCAATTACCGTTGCAATCTGTCTCTAACCTTCACTTTGTTGCGAATTGATCTCAAACATTTATAGTTCATTACATATTAGTCTCTAGCTCTAGGCAAGCACAATAACTTGCTTTACAGAGAAAAAAAATCTAACATTTTAAATTTTTTATTAATTATAATAAAATTATAGTATAGTTTAAATTTATTAGAAGATAATTATCAAATAGTCTAAATTCATTAACTCTTACGATTTTATTTTATATTAATTTTTAAAATTCTAACTCAAACTGTTTAGTGACTATTTTCCATAAATTTAAATTATGCCATATTTTTTTATAGTTAATAAAAAATTTAAATTATTAATTTTTCTTCTCCATAAATCAAGTTTTTTTACCTACATAGAGCTAAGGACCACTATGCAATGGATTATAAAAGGTTTGGGAACAATTTTGCATCAAAATTAAGGCTGGGTACCGATTTGTAATGATAATTAAAGATTTGGGATCAATGGTGCTGTTTACCTTATAGTTCAAGATGTTTCAAATTGGAAAGTTCTTCTATATATATTAGCTTTAGAATTGTGAAATTTTTACAATCTTATATTTGGTTGCATTTGGAGAATATCTTCAACATTTTCGTGCTTCAAAAACTTTCCGCCCTACAAAATTTTGTAATATGCACATGGAAAATATTTAAAGTTCAATCCTTCCCCCCCCCCCCCCCCCCTTTTTTCTCCCTGCCCAGATTTTTGTGTTTCCAAAAATTATTTATGTTTTTGAAAATTATAATATAGCGCCTAAAGTTTGAAATATCTACAATTTAGTCCCCAAAACCTTAAAGAATTTGTGATTGAATCCCTAAGAATGACAATTTTGGTCACTGAGCTTTTCAAAAGTTATTACAAAAATAGTTTCTGAATTTTTAAAGAATTTACAAATGCCTCGCCAACTTGAAAAATAACATTGTATTCACTAAAATTTTTAAGAGATATTGACAAAATAACTAAAAGAAACGTAGAAAATCTAATATTTTTCTAATTTTTTGTGATTAGTTATGAAATAAATATAGTAAATCTATGATTATATTCTTTATTGAATTTTCATAATTTTGCTTTCTCACAAGCTAGTTTTCTAAATATTTTAAAAATTTTTGAACCAAATGTCATCCAAATATGTTTCCCTTCACCAACATATATCTTGACTATATGTGGAAGCCATTTAAGTTGTTACACTAATTATCAGCGTGAGATCCTTAATTTAAGATTTATATCCACGATAAGGTGCTAGTGAGGGGAAAAAAAAAAAAAAAGCTACCTATCCATGCATAGGATATTAATCTTTTCCATTTTTTTAATTAAAAAATGTCTCATTATCAGTCAACAATCACCAAATGAATCTAGAGCAACAATAAAAACAAGCTGGAACGGGAAATTACTCGTCCACAAAAAAAAAATGAAAACAAGAAAAGCCCTAAACGAGCTAGATAGTGGGCAGCCTAGTTAATTATTCTCCCTCAATGTAAAGAGAACTTGCGATGCCTTGAGACTTGCAAGCTGCCGCCGAATCTCTTTCACACAACTGAATGCTTTAGACCTTCCTTCACTATTCAAAACAACTTCTTGAACAACCAAGCTGGGAAAATACTCTTAGCATATGTAGGGATGGATTTGGGTTATAGCGTTGATCAGTGTCTCCTTCCCTGCCTTATACAAATTTTTTATCGCCATCCAGATATATGTTTCCATATTCAATACTTGAGGAACCCAAGCGCAACTTTTTTTGCTCCGCCCAACAAAAGCTGGTGGAACCAAATATCACTCAACAATATTTGGATATTCCGCCATATCGAAGGTACCCTTAAACTGGCTCCTCTGACCATAAGAAGCGCTCGGACTAAAATGTAACTACAATTTCCCATAATTGACCTGTTATTCCGAGACTCCCCCATACAATGCCAAAATAGACCTCAACTGTTCACCCTCATGTCTAGTGGCCCAGCAAAAAACGACTCTCATTGGCAAATAGAAGATGTGAAACTTGAGGCCCCCAATGACTCATTGGAATACCAGTCAAATTACCCATCAAGCCATGGGCTTTAAACAACATTAAAAGACCCTTCACACATAAGAGATAAAAAGATCGGGTGACAGAAGGTCTCCCTATTAGTAGAGAGCTCTACGGGGTGTTAGATTCCCATACCTCTGTGCCCATTGAGCAATACTAAATATGACACTAAAGAGATGCAGCATGTGGTGGAACCCTATGTTTGGGTGATTGAAAACAATAGGCGCAAACTACTAATGTCCACAATGCATAATCCATGCCCGCCAAGAAGATATATATATATATATATATATATATATATATATATATATATATATATATATATATATATATATATATATACTAGAAGTAATAATGTGGTTATGGCGAACATATATATACGTGATCATAAAATCACAAAAAGGAAAAGCAATTTTATGTTATTCTTCCTTTAAGAAGAATGATTAATGGGAGTGCTAGACTGATCACAAGTAATTCTACTAATATTGTAGAATGTACCGATCATGAGTATAACTCTACAAAAAGGATCTGCTTAACTTTGAACCATATATATATAATGACAATAATAATTTACAAAAATCAGTTTATAAAACAATTTCATAAAAATAGTAGTGAGTAGTGACAGTGGCGGACACTTTTCCCAGAATACAAATAATGGAGCTGAGAAAACAACAAAGGGATATGAGATGCATGGGGTAGGAGGGAGTAAAGGCGCTGGTAACCCCTCGTGCGGTGTGAGAGAGGACAGGAGGGAGCCCTGCTTCAGATTCAGATGGCATGCAGATGAAGAGAGCAACAAGACAAGTAGTCTCTCTCTTACCCTCTGAGCTTGCTGCAACTCCACACCAGACATCATTTATTTCTCATCTCTACTTCTTCCCCCCCTCAATTTCAATCACCTTTTCAACTTCAATTTTCACTTCCTCATAATTCTAGACATGTACTACCCACTATAACGTACTCTCTTCCTTTCTCTCTCTCTCTCTCTGTAAATCAATTTTATCAGCCCTCAGACTTTGTTGTACTGGTCTGTTTAGCCCCCCAAATTAACCACAACTTGGTCTATTTAATTTAACCCTCAAATTGATACAATAATACTGTTCATCCCAAATAACAGCTTTTTAAACACATTTTAAGGGTGACGTGCATGTATGTTTTTTTATTGAGAGCTTCATTATAAGTGTAAATGAGCCGAGGTGTCGTCAAGTAGTTCAAACTCAAGCTTGAGCATGCTCAAGCATTTAGATATTATGATATACATGGTCAAATCAATTACACTAATCTGAATTACATATGATGATGATACTGTTTCACATTGAATGTTGTGAGCTTAAGAGGGTTATGTGTAATAATGACCTAACATAACATACATTTTTTACAATGAAGCGTAAACTACAATTGTAATCCTTAATCTTGGAATAGTTTGGTTACAAGGTCCCTGACCTCTGGGGAGCCCGCTCTGTCGAGTTCTAACAAAGTCTAGGCAAGGACACGCCCGGCCGCAATTCTGTGCGTTTTGGATGCTTTTATACTCACATGTTAGTCAGACGGGCCCAACCTTGCCTTGTCCGAATATCCGAGACATTCGCCATTTTTCCACCATTATTATTATTATTATTAATCATTATAAAATCGCCTCCATTTTTGGTTAGTGCATCGTTGTGGGCCCTCTCAGCTCCAAAAACTTTCCTGTTTTAGTCTTTTATCAGATCTAAATGACTTATTTAAAAAACACATCCGGGCCCTCCATTTCTTAAATACTTGTTCGGTAATTTTTCAAGTATCGAAAAAAGAAATAGATATTTCTAGTTTTCTCTGTACAGTAAAGTACCTTCTTAATATCTTGCATAATTACTTCTTTGTACTAAAAAGAACACTTCTTCTATCGGTTTTCTATTTGAAGACCTCAAACTGTATATCATAAAAAAGGGGTATGGAAGGGATGATGAATTGGTAAAAAATATATATAATAATTTGGAAAATTCTGAATCAATGTAAATCTTCTGACAGAAAATTGAAAAAAACTGGTATGATGACAGGAGGCAATGGTAATGGAGTCCCAAGATGTTTGCTACAACAACTGATTAATTACCCAAATACCACATCATATATACCAACCCAAAAGAGAGTAATTCACAAATGAAAAGGCCAGAAAAAAAAAAAACACCCTCAAGTTTTAAATAGAATAATTAAATTAAAGAGCTCTGGGCCCAAAAAAATAAAAAGAGGAGTTAAAGAGTCATTCTACCACTAATTAAGTAATTCGGTCACCAATTAATTAGATGTCACCGTAATACAAATTAACGGCTGCTCCTCGTCGCTCTTCTCACCACCACCACCACCACCACCACCTATGTTTGGAATTGCGCTGTCAACCGCCGTTAGCACTTCTGCCCTCTTAGCCTGGAGATCCCAGTCCGTGGACCCCACCTCATACAACATCAACCCAGCACAGCAAACCTGGGCCGACAGTAGGCCTAACCAAAGCCCGCAAAACCCCAACCCGGCCCAGAACCCAAGCCCAACCGCCACCGGCATGCCCACCAAATAAAACGCGCCTAGGTTCACGTTCGCTGCCGTGGATGGGCGGGCGCTTCCCCGGATCACGCCGCAGCCCACCGTCTGCGGGCAGTTCCCAAGCTCGCACAGCCCCAGGATAGGCAGCGCTGCGGATGTAAGTCGCAGGATCTCAGGATCCGCCGTGAACATCCTGCCCCACTGGTTCCTTATCCCAGAAGCGAACGTCGATGCGGACAAGCCCATCAAGGCGGAGATAAGTACAGCCACCACCGCTGACAGCTTTGCTTTCGCCGGACGGTTTGCACCCAGCTCGTTGCCGACTCGGGTGGAGACTGCGAACCCGATAGAAGACGGGAAGACGTAGATCAACGACGTCGTTTGGATGAGTATGCCCATCGAAGCGACTGAGGATTTGGGGTCCACCAAGAGCCCGCACAAAACGATCATGATTTCGTACCACCACCACTCCAAACAAACCGAGACGCAGCTGGGTCCCGCCAGCCGGAGCAGCGGCCTCCATCCGGTCAAGCATTCCCGGGTCGGATTCGTCCATGTCGGCTCCTGAAGGCCGGAAACCCAGATGAACAACACCAGACAGAGCAAAGAAAGGAAATTGGACGCCGAAGCCGCGGCGGCGACGCCGGAGACGCCCAGGTGGAAACGGTAGACGAAGAGGAAGTTGATGGGCAAGTGAAGAACGGTGGCTACGAGAGATGCTAGGGTGAGAGGGTGGGTGATGCCTTGAGCGCGAAGGTAAATGCGGATTGGGTGAATGAAGGAATTGGTGACCAGGTCAGGTAGTGAAAAGAGCAAATATGTGTTGGCGATTCGGGTGATTTCCGGATCTTGGTGGAGAAAGATCAAGATTCTTGACATGTTTAACCAGAGAAGTGAAATGGGTATGGAACAGAAGAGGAGGAACAGGACGGAGCGGTGGAGGGTGAGGGACAAAAGCTTGGGTCTCCGGGCGCCAAAAGCCTGGGAACACAGTGGCTCCATGCCAAGTGCGAGGCCGGAGAGGACAGAGTAGCCGGAGATATTGGCAAAGGCGATGGCAAGGGAGCCTCCGGCGAGGCTGACATCACCAAGGTGGCCGAGGAAGAGCATGGATACGACGGAGCGGGAGTAGAGAATGAGGGCGGTGAGGGCAATCGGGAAGGCGAGGCTGAAGACGGATTTGATCTCTGCAAAAACTTCAGAATGCTCTGTTCCGGACTGCTGCTGAAGATGCTGCTTCTGAGGTTGGGGCAATGACAGGAGATCGAAATATAGCGGAGCCTGCGACGCCTTTTCGTCGGACGGCGACATGTTTGGATTACACATGTTGGAGGAAGAAGAAGAAGAAGAAGAAGAAGAAGAAGAGTTCTTCTCCAAGTTGTGTACAGGATGACTAGAGGGGTACTCTCATAAAGAGACACTTTTATTTCTTATTTTTTGCTGTGATCTTTCTCTTCGATCTCTCTTGAAGCCACCATGTCCTTGTTGATCAGTTCTTTGAATGTATATATGAAGAAGGTTTATTTGTGGCTGAGTGGATGGGTGTTTGGATGGATGGATGGATTGTTGGGATCAGGGGTTTTCACCCAAAGGGTATTAATAGACCAAGCTGAGGTCAGGTCAGGCTCCTTTTCTATAACTTTCATTTTTTTAATGTATTTGTCTCAATTTTCTTCCTTTATGAATCTACTCTTTCTTTTTTTCTTTTCCTTCTTGGTAATCAAAAGTTACATACCAATAATGTTTTTAATTTAGAAATTTGCATTTCCACGTTACCTAAACATCTAATGCTATTCTTGAATGTTATTCCCATATAAAGCCTATATCTATTTTTAAAAGAATAAAGCCTATATCTATAATTCAACATAAAGTTGATTCATTGATGTTATATGGTGGAGAATTTTTCTTTTCCTTGGATTAACATGATAAATGGGTAATTGTTTTATTTAAAATGTATGAAACAATTTTTTTTTGGACTTTGTAAAAAAGCATATCAGGATCTATTTATGGAATTGATTTAAGTAAAATAGTGTCATATTTAGAATTTTTTAGTGTGATACTATTTTGAGTAGGATGATGAATATTCTGATTTTCGTTTATTTTTCTTTTTCAGTGAAATAATATTTGGTACTTTACGTGGTTTAAAGAAAGGGACGTCAGGGGTTGTCAGGACTCTGTGAGGGGGTTCAATTTCCGATAAGTGAAATCAAGAAATGGCTTTTCTCTTTCATTTTCATTTTTTCATTTTTGCTTTTTTTTTCTTCTTCATCGTTTTTTTTTCCCCTGATTTAAGATTGTTTGCTCAGCTCTGACTTGCAAGATCACCGGATCAAAACTTGTCTATTAATACTACGAAGACCCTCGTTTTTTACAGTTTTACAGCTGAGGGAAATGGTAATTGTAAGTTTAGTCTTTGAAGAACCTAATGTTTTAAATCTATCAACTGGACCATCTCTGTCCTGAGGAGACTGTGCTGGTTTGTTTCAGGATTTGGCTTCTCCTGCCCAGGCACGTCCCCACTCTTTAAAACTCTTCTTCTAGCAATAATAATAATAATAATAATAATAATGTTTTATTTTTTCCCCGTCTTTTTAGTTTTTCCAACCCTTTTTTTTTCTCTTATCGTTGTTCTTTTTTTTTTTTTTTGTGTGGTAAACATGTCAAATTGGGTATAAGTCAACGACAGACTTCAAGAAGATACTGTTCAAAGTATTTATCGCGAATTTAATTTTTCTAGTTTTTTGTCCTATAAAACGTAAATTGCCATAAATTTCAGTAATAGAAGATTTTTATTCCCCCTCCCCCCCCCCCTCTCCTCTCTCTCTCTCTCTCTCTCTCTCTCTCTCTCTTTAATTGCACTTGAGACAATATATGGTAGTTAATTTGAGTTTACTTACATGGCATACATTCTTTTGAAAAATATGACTGTATACTTCTGAGTTTATGTCATAATTAAACGGGGCCAAAATGTCTCCTTTATTTTTTCTATTTTAATTTAGCCACAAGCGTTACAGAAAATCACACTTCAAAACTAGTATAAAAATTAAAGTTACACAACATTTCCACATAAATGAAAGAAAATGGCTGAAATTAAATCAACTAAAACCTGTTGAGAGTTCAAGCTTGTCATGAAATCAGCAAATAACCTAATATATAGTTTGTCCAAATTTGGATTGAAAATCAATATCAGAAGTTATGGACGAGTTCTATATCATTTAACGGTCAGTCGACAGGTTCAAGTTTCTTTTTGGTACATAATAGTCAATGACTATTAGATACATTCAACTTCTAATGATAAACCACAGTTTTTATGTTGTAGGTGGTAAAAATGCATATATACGGTTTATAATGCAAAAATAGCTTCAACATCTAATTTTTTATCAAGTTCAACTTAAAAGTTTAAATAAGTAAAGAGCACGGTATCATTAGCATGTTCAAACTTGGATTAGAGAAAAGATTAACGAATAATATATGTGGGTTTTAAATTGTGCCAAACTCGAGTAATTATAATTAGTCCCATGGTATTTAAGTAAAATTATAATTTTTCCATCTTATTTCAAAAATATAAACTTTGTTACTATTTTTTCTTACACCATACAGCAGCAATTTTTTTGAAAATTTAATTTAATATCTATTGATTTTATCCTCTAATAGTTTTTTATTTATTATTTTTTTTACAATTAATTGATATTTCAAGTTATCACTTTTTTCTCTCTATAAATGTAAAAATATATTTTTTAAATATCAATAACTGTGAAAGAGTATAATATATATAAATTACTAGAAGATGTCCACTATATAGTTTAAATCAAGATTTTAGAGACTACTGCCGAATAGTATAATAAAAATGAAGGGACAATGTGTATGTTTATGAAACAGTAAAGGTAAAGTATAATTTCATCTAAACATCATTTAAACCAAAAGTAAAAATAATCAACAATCTAAATTTTTATAATATCACCAAAGAATAAAGATATCATCAAATTCAGTGGAGGCAAAACACTATCAACGTCAAAACATAAATTCCATTTGCTTCAAATTACCTAATTCTTCACCTTTCAGGTAGTTTCAGGAAAGATATTGCTGTTCACAATTTGTAGTTTCTTCAAACTTACTAATATATGTCATTAAAAAATTGCATGAGAAAATCAAATGGTTAGGTGATTCGAAATAGAGGAAATAACGAACACTCATAAATCTTTTTATTTAAGAAAACTGAGCGCGATTTGACTCTTCAAGTAACGTATATTGATTTTGCTACTATTAACATTGGAGAAAACCATTGTCCTTCTAGCACTTGTTAATGGTGATTATACCTATTAATAGTAATACTGGTTGCATTTAGGTTACCAAGCTAGTTACATGCTGTTAAATTTAGAAAACTAATTGCAATTAATATCGACGAGTGCGCTTAAGGCTTACCTAATTATGATATCCGATGGAGACATGTGGGCCTCAGGAAATTACTTGTAGGTAGGATTGAAACGAAGATAATGTTAAGGATCTGAAGATGTGTATCTGTGGAAGACCCTCATATACTTATGTTACTAATAGCTTGAGAAGAGTATAAGGAATTTAGTAATACTTATGTTACTAATAGTTTGAAAAGAGTATAGGGAAGAGTATAGAATCTAAAATGAAGACAACATTAGGGATCTTGAAGTTGTGTGTGTAGGGAAGACCCTCTAATACTTATGTTACTAATAGTTTGAGAAGAGTCTAAAGAATTCAATAGGGAAAGAGAGCATATCAAGAGTAGGTGAAGAGAGCATATCAGGAGTTTTCACGAAGAGTTTATTATAGGATGAAAGACATGTTTGGCAGGACATGTTTGGTAGGGAGAGAAGTTCCCCCTTTCTCGGATCAGAATCCCATGGCTAGAGATCCCTTGCCTTCTTCATGCTTATCAATAATTTTGGCCGTTAATGTCAGATCAAGCCATAAGAAAACCTTCAATAAATCTGATTATCAGAGATAGAGCCAAGATTTTAAGTTAGGGGAAACAAAACTTGATGTTAAAAATGTTAAAAGATTAGATGAGCCATAATAGAAATAATAAATATATGCCTTTATATTTGCATAAACATGTGTACATAGTATACATAATTTGCAAAAATTTTGGAGGGTCGAGTACCCCCAAATCCCTCACTCCCTTCGCCTCTACTGCCCATGAGTCCCCGGTGGGCATTTTAAAACTGCGGACTTGAGCCAATATGATATCATCTTAAGAATAAAAACTTTGTTATAACTCTAAACTTTCTCTCTAGTTATGAATTCACTTTCTACTACCACCGTTGTAACTTTGCATATTTTAATATTATTAATTTGTTTTCCTCCTATATTATGCTGGCTTGAATTGTGATGTTCTGCCTGAAGTCGAAGATTCGCTCTGGTTTGGTGTGACATTCTACTTTTAAAGGGGTCTATGGTGGAAGTGCAGATGTTGAAATCATGTGTCACATAGTCACATATACAGCCCGTTTGGATATAATGAGGTTCAGGTGTAAGTGAGTATGAGCATATATAGCTCATAAAAATCCATTTATGGTCCATACAAGGGAGGGGAAGGAAGGGAAAGAGAAATGGAGGAAAGAGTTATTTCTCAACAATCTAGAGAGGTGAAAAGAACGTATAAAAGAGGGAAATAAAGGGATAATGTCTCTCTCTTCCCTTCACTTCTCTCAATCCAAATATGATTGAATTTATTTTTTCTCTGTCCTTAAAACTTCAGTATATTATATTGACTAAACCACATAAATTTAAGTGTGTACTTCTTCTAATTTTTCTTCCTTCCATGATCTCAGTTTTATTTTATAACACAAAATCATAAGCAACAGGACTACATTTAGGTTATATGAAGCTTGAAAAAAAAATGTTAATTCGTTTTGGGACTTTATAACCTTCTATTCAATCAGCAATGATCTCAATATCTTATACTTGAATCAAGAAAAAGTTGTGTGCACCGGGTCTGCTGGAAATAAAGTTGGTTGCAGAAGTTGGCAATATATCTAACTATTATCGGTTCAGATTCTCTCAATCTTGATCTCAAGAAGGGAACACAATATTCAATTCGCAATAAGACATCAGTGTCAATCTACTTCTCGCGATTCACAATCTTAGATCGAACTGCGAAGTTTAATTCAATTTTGCTTCCTCAAGTTATTTTTTTTTTCTTTTTCTTGCAGTAATCTCACATTTTATAAGATAAACTCTGGCTAAAACATATAGAAGCCCTATCAATTTAGTAATACTATATGTCTATATATGTCTTGACTTCAAAATGTCTTGTTTTTTAGTGCTATGGTATAAGTTTTCTACAAAAGTGAACTCTACACGTTGATCATGCATACAATTTTGCTTTCGTTGATGTTTACACTTTCTCTTCTGTATACCTTGTATTACTCGAAAATTGTTCTTTTCACTAAACTATAGCACTTTCCATTGTCTTATAATTATCTTATCTAGCTAGCCATTATTCTCTTTTAAAAAAAAATTAGTTTTTCTCTTTTTTATTAAAAAAAAAAGAAAGCAAAAATTACTACTATCATTATATATTACTAATTATTTTTATCTTCTATGAAAATTCACCCAAAAAAATAAATATTCTTAAACAAGATAAAAAGTCAAAGGCAATAACTCTCACGAAACGAGGTGCCAAATAAACAAGATGGGTCTTTCCCAACATCATTACGGCTAGGTTTACATCCATATAAAGATGTTATTTTAGTTTCTTATTCTCCAGGGGAAAAAAAAAAAAGAGAGATGGTGATTTAGATGTACCTTGTTACAAATACATATTCCTCGCAATTTCTTTTTTAATTGAAGAAAAAATGGGATCAGATGCATGTGTATAGACACATCTCATGTCGCTTTTTTTCGGTTGCCCGAAATAATGTAACATCAAATTTGTAGCTTGAATATTATTAGGGCTCCCCTCTCCATCGGTCATTAGTGAGTCACATGTAACCCCCTCACTAATGGGAAACCCTTTGGCATCCCTTTCCGAATTAAAATCGTCCATTCGTGTACGGATAGGGAACAAGTTTTGAAACTCAAGTACGTTTTATTACGTGGACAAATTTGTAATTTGTCCCTTTAACTAATCAAATTTTCATAGTTTTAGGACTGAATTGATTTGTGCCAAAGTGCTAGGATAAAAATATCCAAGTCAATAAAATTTAAAGGACCAAAATGAATTTGAGCCTTTCTTTGTACTCAAAAGCATCTTTACAATATGAAGGGAGAATATCTATGATAATGTAGAAATGGTAGAGGTCACCTACATACTTCTTGAAACTTGGAAGATGTTGAGCTACATTTACCAATTTCTTACCCTAAGTGTTAGCGTGTGATCCGATCGGAGATGTGTTCCTTGGCATGCAGCAGATGAACTAGGTGGCTAGGATGAATAAACAAGGGGCCAAAATGAATTCTTTTTTCAACTAGCATCATGTATTGGAATTTTTTTGTGCAAATAGAGAGGGAAAATGTATTTTATTCTAAACTTTAAGAGCTAAGCTAACAATTCTACAATTTGTATCCTTAGTTTTAGCGAAGTATGGATCATGATAGATGTGCACAATCCATTAGATAGCGCTCCATAAGCCGATAACGTCATGGAGAATAATTTGATTGTGCCTGTAACAGTCACAAACTGTTACTGTAGCACAGTCTTAATTTTTAATTCGCTAACATTTATAAGCCAAGCAAATCAAGTTACTTGTACATCACTAGCTAAGTTCTCAAGTGTACTTCAGTTTCATGAGACAAAATAATAGTTCCGTTGTAAATAAATGAAAAATAAACGAAGATATCCCATACATCAAAAGTGGCTATGTCGTCGCATAAAAAGTTACGAGTGACCTGATTGGACGAGTGAGAAATCTTGGCCAAAATGTGGACGTCAGCAAAAAACGTCCTGCCCCAAACTCGTTCTATTTTACCCGTCAAATCGCTCCATCTGTTCCTGCTGCTGCTGTTGCTAGTGGTGTAAAAAGGTTATGCTTTCTTGCATAGCCCGAACTTGTTGAAACCTGTTGGGATCAAGCTTACTTCAAGGTAGAAATCAGACTCAATATTTTTTCTAGCTGAGTTCCAAGTTTAGGGAGTGGTAAAATGGGCAATTTTACTATTAAGATATAAGATATAAAGTAATTTTATCATTAAAATATTTTTTTGAGAAAATTTGTCACAAATATTTTTAAAATAAACATATTTTTTACTGTCATTAGTAACATATTAAGACATGTTGATAGAGTAAGGACGTGATAGTATTTTGTCGATGAGAAGGCATAGGTAGAAATGGTAAAAAGGAAAAAATATTATATAGTTATTCAAGTTATATTTCTTTTCTATTTTTATCCTCAATCTTTCATATCCAACACTGAAGTTACCATTTCAAACTTGTCTTCATCAACTCATTGGAAATTGAAGAATAGAGAAGTATACCGAACGAATTCTTCTACCATAATTTCCCTCTAACTCTCTCACAAAACCACCGCAGCCTCAGCCTCAATTATAGCAATCCAAATTCATGGATTTGCTCAACTCTAGCAACAGTAATTACTAGGCAATTATTGCTTGTCAGCATTAATTGACGGGCAATTTGCTTGTCGTGTCTCGTGCATGATCTGCTGTCATTAGACAACCCCTTACTGTGTATGCCCCTTTTGGATGTTGCTACGACCACTGGTGTCAAAACTTGATAGTAAATATGGTTGTTTCAAAAACATTGATAAGAAATATGCCCATTTTAAAAACATTGATAGCAAAATATGCCACATATTTGTTGACACGACCAACAAAATATCAAACTCACCCTCACCCTGATGGAATTTTCTTTGTAATAATGGAATATTTTTACCGTTAACTATCATAGTGGTAAATATCCATCTATTCCAAAAAATTAATGGCAAATATTGCTATTTCAAAAATTTCAGTGACAAATTTCTCCAAAAAAATACTTTAGTGGCAAAATGACTCTCCGTCCTGTACTTTAATGGCAAAATTGTCCCTTTTGCCTTTAAGGAGCTTGAGCTCAATTGAGTTCAAGCCTTACAAAGTCTTTAGCTATTATGATGAAAAGGGTTAAATTACACTGCTCCCCCTAGACTTAAGTCTTGATATCATATTAGCCCTAGGGTTTAAAACCTTTCAGTTAGCTTCTAATGAAAAGAGTAGGATAAATTATACTTGTGGCCCCAAACCTTTTATTATTATTTTATTTTGAACCATAATCTCATAATCACGCATGGGACGTCCTCAATCTAAATTTTTTATTCCATTTTAAACTTTTAATGGACAAAAAGTGTTAAAATTAATGAAATTTGCCACATGACATACCAGCGTGGCCGATTTTCCATGGTGGCACTAATGTGACACACCAGCGTGCGCGATTTGTCATGGTGGCACAATACACACACACACACACACACGCCACCGCCTCTAGGCTAGGCCTTCTTCCCTCATTTGGCCCTCCATTGATTTTCCATCTCTGAGGAGATCTGGTTTCCATCTACTAGGGTCATAAGGTCGTTCCACTTCTGACTCCGAGTTCGTCCCCCCCCCTCCCACACCACTCGTCACCTAACCAATAACCAAAGCCAGAAGCCAGTAATTTTGAGCACAATCGATGATTAGATGCATGTCTGGATTTGAATTGATAATTATGGGCCAAATCATAAACATTCGAATGGGGTGCAAATCGTGTGCAAATGACACGATGAGGCCTAGACAAGGAGGAGGAAGAAGCCGAAGGGTGGAAAAGGGGGTAGAGAAGAGGAAGAAATCGGGCAGTCAGATAACTCTCTTCAAATCGAAGGCTTCGCCAAATAAGGGCAAGGAGGAAGGGAAGGAAAAACAAATTGGGACGAGGCCGCGAAGGGGGGGGGGGGGAGGAGTAGCAAAGGCCTCTCTTCAAATCTTCCAATTGGACTGGGCTTAGATGAGGGAAGGAGATGAGGAAGGGAGGAGAAGCGGCAAATGAGGCCGAGGTTGAAAGCGGTAGATGAGGCTAAGCCGGGAGGTGATGAGGGAGGAAGGAGGAAGGAGAGATGTTAGCTAACACCTTGTAGACCCTAAATTTCTTTATTTTTTGTAACATAGGCCATAATTTTCTAATGTGGCCAATTGTAGGCATCTATAGCTCGTGATTCATTGTGCTACATGGCCAATTGCCCCTAAGAAGGCATGCCATGTGGCCAATTTCGTCAATTTTAACACTTTTCATTTGTCAAAAGTCTAAAATGGAATAAAAAATTAAACTTAAGGATGTCTCATGTGAAGTTTTAAGATTAGGGTCTAAAATAGGACAATAATAAAAATGTTAGGGGCAACAAGTGCAATTTACCCAAAAAGAGTGTGTCATTTTATATAGGACTACTACAATTTACTTCTTTGAGTTACAAAATAGTTACATCCAACCCCTATGGTTTCAAAGTGACAATTTGTCCTTTATTCTATCAAGTTGAATGAGCTCTCGAGTTGAGCTCGAGTTTATGTCATAGAGAACTCAAGCCAAGTCCAAAAGTGTAAAGCTTGAGCATATATGACTCAAGCTCAAGCTTGTCCTATTTACACCCCTAAGTGTTGCTCCTTAATTAGCTTAGTAGTATTAAAATAACCAGGGTAGATTTGGTGGGGATTTTTAATGAAAAGTGGTTATAAATAAACTATAACTGAAATAAAATTATAAGAGAATCTACTTGATTTTAAACTATCAAGTAATTGTTTCACATACCTTTTAATGGAAAACAGAAAAGTAAACAATATAAAAATGTATCTGGACAACTGTCAAGTTATTGTCAACATAATCAATATACATTCCCAGGTGGATGTAATTTGCTGGTGATCATATTCCGACATGAAAATCGTCCAGGGAAATTAAATTCTGACCGTCGGGAAGCGAAAAGGAAAAGGCGACGACATTAAGCTACAGCTGTTGGGTGGAGGGGTGGCTACGCGATTAACGGAGGCCCAAAGTGAGAAACTTTGGCTGGAATTTTGGGCAACAGATGGAAGAAAGGAGACCATCTGAAATTTCCCTTAATCTACGCGATTTCTTTCTCTCTCTCGCTCTCAATGTGGAGTTGGGCCTAATTGACTATTATTGTTGTTTACCACATTCGACTAAGGTATTAAATACTATTACAGCTAGATATATTATATCCCATATTTTTATGGTATATTATATAGTAAACTGTGCTACATACTGTTATCATTTTTATAAAAAAATTAAATATTAAAATATTATTTTAAGATAAAATAAATTAAATATTTTTTTCACATTTTTATATGTATTCTAATTTTTATCATAATAATTTTTTAAATATAAATAAAATATATATAATAGAAGATGTATTTTTATACAAAAAAATATTTAAAAATTTGTTATATATAAAGCAAAATAAGTATTACTTAGCAAAAAACTAATTTATTAATAGAATAGAAAACAAAAAATACTTTAATAATAACTATATATTTTTTAATACCAAGAAAAAAGAAAGAAAAAGTAAAAGAAAAAGTAACCAACAAATAAAAGTAAATATTTATATTAAAATATGTGAATTAATTGTATTTTATTATTTTATATATTTATGTATGATATTTTGATGTAAAATGAAAAAAATATATATCACATATGTCTGCAAAAATTAGAATGTCATAGTACGTATCTCACGGTATACCGCAATTTTTTTGAAAAAATGTACATAAACATTTACTGGTATGTGAAATATCATAATATATCAATATATTTTGTGTAAAAAAATGATAAAATGTGAAAATATTCGTATTACGTACCTTTAGCCATAGTAAGTAATCTACTGTGCGGTATACTATGATATTTAATTTCATACTTGTCACAGAACGTGTTGATACAAAAAATCCTACATTTTCTATAAGGTACATAAATTTACAAAAGTTGAGTGATAAAAGACCAAACATCTATAAAATGAAGTGGGCAAGAGTTCATCATCCTTTGAGTAGATGTTTGGATAGCTTCTCTCTAATGGAGCTGAAGCAGCTCAATATAAATGTATGAGAACCCAATATATCAACTGGGTATATGATATATTATACCAAGAAAAGAAAAGTTATGTGAGAAAAGATAAGTAGAGATAAATAATAATATTCTGTAAAATAAATTTTTATTTATTTTCACGAAAAAAGGCTTGTACCCCTGCTGCCTCTGGTAGTCATGCGTATAAAGTGGCAAACCGAAGGAGACATTTGTCTGTGTCGCCCAACTTGGGCCACTTGTTTTAACGTCCACACATTTGGCCTTGCGTTGTGTTTCGTTAACGGGGGCGCCTTCTTTCCAATTCCCTCTCCTGTCCCGTCTCGCTTTCGTCCTGACTAGGCCGGTTCTTAGGTCACACAAAGCATCTAGATGGTAGACGTGGGGACAGGGAGGTATAGAAGGAAATCTTTACTTCTTTATAATTCAAGCAAGAATACAGCCAAAAATTATTTTAGTGAGAGTAATCAAAACTAATTTTAAATTTTTTTTATGAGTGAGATTATCATGTAGAATTTTAAAAGTTATAATGAATCTTTTTCAAAAGATTATATACCAATTGCATACATATTTTCAAAATTAAGCAGTAGAAATTGTCACGATTCAATCCAACATAGCGCTATCTCAAAATTTAAGTAATTAAAAATGTTATAAAAATAAGAACATGAGCAACAGTTAAAGGTAATTATTATACTATGTACATATGTCTAATTAGACATATTAAATCACTTTTAACTCTCCACATATAATCCACTTCTATAAAAAAAATTGATAAAATTACCCATCACTAAAACTCTCTCTCTTCCTTCAGAAATCTTACCTCAATCCTGCCACTGTTGCCGCAGCCCCCAAATCTTCCATCATTACATGTCTGAGTAATATGCAAATAAATTATTATCTTAAAAAATGGAAGTGTCTAAATCAATAAGTAAAAGTGTTTGAATGACTATATAAAAATATCTAACGAAAAATATAAAAATGACAATAACAATAAGCAACAAATTTGTTATTTTCAAAATTAAAGGTGTCTAAAAGAATAAGTTAAAGAGTTTAAATGGATATACGAAAATGTTTGAACAAATGAATAAAAATATGTAACAAATGGATAAATGTTTGAACAAAAATGTCTTAGCCCCTGTAATCTAACTGGATAACATAGGCCTTGGAGCACCTATCGCAAACCCACTACTTGTGGTTGTTGTGTTTCCGGTGGAAGTGCTTCTTAATTTCGAAGAGATCGCTGAGTGTGTGGCAGGGATTGCGGTGGAGGCACGACGGCTCTGGGCACAAAAAGACCTACTTCTTCACCTTCTGGTTCTCCCCCTTGAGCAATTTTCAAGGGGACCTTATGGTGGCGGTGGTGCATTTATAGGTTTTGGTCCCTCTGGAACCTTTGGTTGCAAATTTCACACACATATTGGTCGAATTCCAGAAGGGCATTAAGCAAGAGTGACACCACTTCTGCATCCGGATCTAACTGAAAAAAACCCAACCATACCTTACGTGCTGTATGATCGCAGATCGAAGGTGCGTGATTCAATCGTAGGCACTCAATCTGGAACGAAGAACGGTAGCGATCGGTAGCGAGATCGTCAAAACGAAGAAGGAAAAAAGCAACGGTGATGAGAGGGAAAAAGATAAACAGTTTGAGAAGAAAAATTTTGACGGTAAAATTGTAAAATAACAATTATGTTGAATTATATATATATTCATAATATCTATAGTAAGTTAAAGATAGAACAGAAACCCTATGGGGGAGGGGCAATAAAAAATATAAGAAGTAAGTTATCTAGGCCGGGCCCACCATTCTCATTTCCCAACCTCCCACTAGAAATAGAATAGGAGAAATTACATGGATGGTCATGAATATTTAATTATAATCATATTTTCGTCCCTAACCTATTTCTTGTTTTATCTTGTCTAAACTTATTAAAAATATTTTATGTTAGTCCTAAATCTATTAAAAATATTTCATTTTAGTCCTTTATTAGACGAAATTTGTTAACTAAGAGTATTTGTATGATAAGAACTTTTTGAATCATAAATTATGCTACATAATTTAGTAACTATTTTACAATAAATTTAACATGTACAATAACTAGCAAGTGTAAACTTTTGTATCATAAGTTGCGTTGTCACCCACTAGTGACACAAAGAAACTATTTTCCTTCAAACCAAATAGAAGGACATAGGAGGAAAATATTTTCAAAGTTATAGAAATTAATTTCCACCGAAGTAAAGAAAAGTCACAATTCTCAAATTTGTCACTAATATTTTGGGATGGATTCAAATTTGTCACAATTTTTTTTTTGTCTGAGTTTACTGTTAATGTCTTAAAATAGTTCAAATGTGCAACTAGCAATTAAAAAAAATAGAAAATAATAAAAATAGCAAATAAATTTAACATGTACAATAACTAGCTAGTGTAAACTTTTTTATTATAAGCTACACTGTTACCCACTAGTGACACAAAGAAACTATTTTCCTTCAAACCGAATAGAAGGACATAGGAGGAAAATATTTCCAAAGTCAAAGAAATTAATTTCCACAAAGAAAAGTCACAATTCCAAAATTTGTCACTAATATTTTGGGCTAGATTCAAATTGGTCACGAATTTTATTTTTTTGTCTGAGTTTACTGCTAATGTCTTAAAATAGTTCAAATGTGCAACTAGCAATTAAAAAAATACAAAATAATAAAAATGGAAAATTTTGAAATCTTGGGGGTTATTATGTAACTTTTAGAAAATATATGGGACTTTACTTATTTTTTCTTATAGGCAAAAAGTATCAAAATTTCCACTAATGTTTTAGATTTAACTCAAATTGGTATTAAAGGTTTTCTTATACTCAACCAATCACCCAACTGTCACACGCACAGTTCTTCATCTCTCTATGACACCAATGCGGCATTGCCCTTGCACCATCATTTATGAGACTAGTTTGCAAACAATGTCGAGTAGGTAATAACCCGTCTACGCCAGTCCAAGCGAGCAACTCGTCTATTTTCCCTCAATCTCGCTGATTATTTAGTCTAATAGATTTTGTCTGTCTATTGGTGGAAAAGGCACTTGAACTCACGCGCAGTCATTAACGGCTAAGTTGAGATGCTATCACGATTCAAAGTCAAAGCCTAGTCCTCACACCCGAAACCATACCTTCAAACGGATAAATCCGAAACACAAAACTGAAAATCTACAAATTAAAACAAAAGTATAGGTGTTTTTGAATTTTAAACCTTGATCTATAAAAATCTTGTAGGAATAAGAAAATATGACTTTTAAAAAATTTGAGGATGAGACAAAGAAGAATTGAACCATATAAAGACTTTTAAAATATCAAATTTTGAAATCTTGGGGATGATTATGTAACTTTCAGAATATATCTGCGGCTTTGTTTATTTTTTCTCATAGGCAAAAAAAAAGAATAAAATTTCCCATTAATGTTCCGGAGTTGGCTCAAATTGGCTACTAATTTTTTTTAAAAAAAAACCCAATAGTAACCCAACCGCCACACGTGCTGTTCTTCATCCCTCTACGACATCAAAATCGTGTTGCCCTCGCACCATCATTTATAAGCCTAGTTTACAAAAAATGTCAAGTAGGCAGCAGCTCATCTGAGTCATTACAAGCCACAATTGCTCCATTCTCCCTTAATCTCGCTGCTTTTTCAACTCCATTGACTTTGTTTGTTTGCCAGAAGAGAAGGTGTATGAACTCACGTGTAGCCATTAGTGGCTAAGTTGAGACACTGTCACTTTTCAAAGCTGAAGCCTAGTCCTCACGCCCAAAACCAAACCTTCAAAAGGACAAATTCAAAACGCAAAACTGAAAACCCATAAATTTCAAAAAAAAAATTTATGTGTTTTTGAACTTTAAACCTTGATCTATGAAAATTTAGCAGGAACTTGAAAATATGGATTTTAAAATGTTTGAAAAATAGACAAAGAAGAATCGAACCATATAAAGACCTTTAAATTTTAAAATTTTTTTATTATCGGCCCCTGCAGACAGTGGCTGAAAAATCTCCAGATGATAGCTGATGGTGGCTAACCGAGATTCTCGAGAAAGAGAAAGAGTGATTTCTCATAACTAATCACTTAAGATCTTTGAAGTTTGTTAAAAGTTGCATTATTACATACAAATTTCAAAACTAATTATTTTTAATTTTTTTTTAGTTTTTTAATGGGAAGTCGCATATTTGCCCCAGATTGAAACTTTAGTGGCAAATTTAAATTCATTTTAAATCATTAGTGGTAGATTCGGACAAAAAAAATTATTAATTAACTATCAAGTATTTAAAATGATGATATGAGGTATAAAGTATTTATTAATTAACTATCAAACTATGATTTGATAATTTAAAATTGAAAATTCTGCTCTTATCAACTATTCTACAAACACTACTACAAAATGGGGTTTTACCAACGCGTTTAATTACCAACGGCCTAGCCGTTGGTAAATACCAACGTGTACAACCGTTGGTAAATACCAACGTGTACAACCGTTGGTAATTACATTCCAAAGTGCACGCGTTGGTAGGGGAAAAAATTTTATTTAGGCTTTTTTCCAACGGCTTGCCTGTTGGTAAATACCAATGGGCTTGACCGTTGGTAACTTGTCCAACGTGCATGCGTTGGTGCACTTAGATTTCAAAATGGGCCTAATTTATTGGGCTTTCTTACCAACGGCTTAGCCGTTGGAAAATGAGTTTTAAAACTTGTCTTCCTCCCCCAGCCATTTCACTGTGCTCATTTGGGCGTTTCGCAAAACCGTGGAGGAAGAAGCGAACAAGTGCAACAAAGGCGGAAGAAGATGAGCAGCGGAGCCGGCAAGGTCGTGTGCGTTACCGGAGCTTCCGGTTACATTGCTTCATGGCTCGTCAAGCTTCTTCTCAATCGCGGGTACGCGGTCAAAGCTTCCGTATGAGACCCAGGTGGGTTCCAGTCGATTTTGATTTGCTTATGTTATTGTGGATTTTGTTTGCTCTTTCTCGGTGCCTTCGCATTATGGCCTTCGCTTTTTTCATTCTAAAACTAATGCTTGCATATTCGGGTACAAGCGATTCGAGGACTTCCACTGTTTTGTAATGATACGAAATAGGCAATTTGGGCCAAGACAAATTTGGTATCAGAGCAAGTTATCCAAGGAAAATAATTTCTATGTCCCGGATTTACTGTATTAGAGAGTATCCTATGTAAAAGCGATAGCAGTAGCTGGTTATGAACCAGTGGATATGAGTCTTATTTATTAAGACTAAGGATTGTGCATTGTGCAGGAAAGTTGGTTGCTTACTGTGGTTGATTGAATGAAGCACCAAAATAGGAAGCTTAGTACCCCATTCTGGTAGTGAAATCAGTGTGGCATGGCTGTGGAAGAAGAACATTTAAGTTTCAACAAGTGATTACTGAAACTGGTGCGTAAAAGGCAAGAGTCACAGTTGATCAAGTTTGACTGAGCCATTGATTTCTTGCGGAAGGAAGTGTTTGTGAAAGAACTCTTGCAAGCATGTTTTTAGCAGTGATGGAATCCTGTTTATATGATTATTGAATGGCATTATTCTGTTTATGGAATCATAGTGCCATTATTGTTATTGTGTTGATCCGCCATGGTTGAGTGTTACTATTTGTTGCTTGAGAAGACTAGTGGGGGAAGAGCACTTGTGTTCCATCTCTCAGTGAAAGAGGGTTTGACTCGCCAGTTGACTTTTGACTAGGAAGAACCATTAAGGCTAAGACTTGGTGTACAATTCTACCAGATGATTGGAGTATGTTGGAACACTTTTAGGCATGTTAATGTGGAAGTTGTAAGAAAAATGCTACTGAATCTGTTTCCGCTGAAATAAATCAACTACAAGGAGTCTGAAAGCTAGAATCTTGATCTGAGCCTTTTTTCTGGGATTTCAAACTCTGGGTAAGTACCATATTGCAAAATAAATGTGCGCACAAGTTTTGGTTTGATGATTCACAGTGAAACTGAAAGTGGTCTCTCCCGAACTCAGGTTTCTACTCCTGATGTTAAGTAGTATTAAGTATTCTGGATTTGGAACTGCTATAATAAGAAATGGTACTGCTATTAGGCAGCACTGATGCAGGAGAGAGTCTTGATATCCTTATTTGATGAAGGAGGTATGATTCATTTCTCTTGCTTTAATTTTTACTTTTGTGCATTTCTTTTTTTTTGGCATATTTCAATTAGAATCGTAAGACAAAGTATAAATTTGGTGTCAGCAATTTGTTTGTGTTGATATTTGTCAGCGTTTCTGTTTCTTCTTAGTCCACATAGGCCAAAGGAGGAAAATTCTTGTTTGTAGGTCCTTGTGGTTACTTGAGTTCTTTCTGGAGTTTTATTGACAAGAGTGGAGTCTGTAATGATTATGCACTTCCAAGTCCAAGACTAGCTTCTTGTATAACGGAACTTCTTTCCTTGTTGTTACTGTTATAGTCATCTTCGGCAGGCTATTGTCTTGTTTCATTGTTCACTCCAGTAATTGGTTCTCCAAGTTCCAGTACTATAATGAGTTAAGGTACGTGTGTGCTTGGATTTTATTTTTTATTGACCTGTTTCTGCCCCAACACAGCATATATTACATGCTTTAGCTAGAGCAAAGAACTACAACTAAACTAGCCAACTATCATACTTCTTCTTGGGACAATTTAATCAAGTTTGCGTAACTGAAGACCTGTTTCCTTCATGTTCAGTACGGATGGCTTGAAATTTCAGGTGATTTTCCCGGGGATTGGCTGGACATTAACAAGGATTTTTATCAAGTTTCTGTTGAGAGCAAAAGTTCTAGAGAAAGGTGATAGTTCTGTTGCATTTGTTGGTGAACCAAGAACAACACGAGTCATGGTGAATGTGCACAAGAAAATTGTTCCGTTTGATTTATTAGATATTGCTGGTAGTAGTAGAGTAATTTCCAGTCACTTACTATTTTGAATGGTAATTTATGTCATTAAAAATTTGGGATGAGGTGTTCGTTAAAATTTCCAAAAGGGAAGGTGTAAGTGGACCAAGTTCTGCCTTTGGTCTGAGCTGCGATTTTTCCTAAAGATCATCCACATGGGAATGAGGGGGATGGAGCAAATGACCACAGAGGAGGGAATGATATTAGTGCTGGTAACGTGGGACTAGGCTGTGGGAAGGAGTATTGTGCCAATTTGGTTGATGGTCACAAAGGCATTGAAGTAGATAGCTTTAAAAAAGGGTCTGAAGTCACTCAGGTCGTGTGGTTTATGGTAGTGTCACCAGACTATTTAATTGACATTTGGAGGCTATTTGAGATTGGTCAGACTGGCTCCTGCCATGGCAATGTTGATTCCTCCAGTTGATGTAATTGTGTCTAGTAGTGTTTCCAGCCTCAGTGGTATTTAATACAAATCTTATTTTTTCAGATATTGTTTCAGTTGCAGCCAGTTCAAAGAAAAGCTCTAATAAAAAAGGTAAGTTCATCTACTGCAGAAAGTTTGAGATTGCTAATGGTTTCGCTTATCTGTTTTATCCTTTCCTTGGTGTTGTTAGGTTCTGCTATGCTTAAAGATGTGCATATGGGAATTCCTAGCAGTGGTGGTGAGTGCCTGTGTGTGTTTGACTATTTTGATTTTCCTTTATGCTTGCTATGTGGTATTTAATTTTTGTTTATTGACTTTTTTTTTATAATTTCCTTTTCAGTCTCTGGTGGCATTTCTTCTCTGGTTCAAGGTTCTTATGAGTACTACCATTATCTTCAAAATGGCTATGATGACTCAATAATGGATTTTCTTCCTACTTTTTCATCTCTTATTGCGTCGTTCAACAAGTTGTTTGAAGTGACCATTTTTTGTATATTATCAAAACAAACAAATTATGTTCAATATTGTTGAGCGAACATTATAAAGAAAAAACTAGGAGCTTACTTATGGATGTCGCAGACATATCTTCTTGTCTTCTTTCATTTACTACATTTGTCTTAACATAGGGCTTTACTAGATAAAATGTAAGTTAATGTAAGTGCAAATTCCCAAATGTGTACAGTGTTGGACATTGCTATCTGCAATTGTTTCAATTGTTTAAGATGCTAGCTGTTTGTATTATATTTTTATTTGAGGTAAAAAGTTAAAAGAGGAATCAAGCCTACAGCTTGGGGGAACTTTTGAATTGGTATGTTAATTTTGAATGTGTATTCAAACTAGGAAAAATACGAAACAACTAAAACCTGGAACGTTTAATGTACATTACCAACGTGCAAACAGGGAACTTACCAACTTGCGCGCGTTGGTAATTACCGCCTGTCATCCTGTTACCAACTCGTATGCAAGTTGGTAATTATCAACGGCTTCATAACAACTCCCTTACCAACTGATGTAAGTTGGTAACTACCAATGCGGGTTCCTACCAACTGTTGGCAGTTGGTATCACGTAGTTATAGTTACCAACTGGCAGCAGTTGGTAACTACAACTACGCGATGGAAACCAAGCCTGGTTTATGATCGTTGGTAATTAGCAACGTGAATTTTACTAACGTCTACACGTTGGAATTTACCAACGTGTTATTAATTGCGCGTTGGTAAAATTTTTTCCAACGTATCGAATACCAACTGCCATTTACCAACGGTTCCACGTTGGTAAATTCAAATTACCAACTGCTGCGCGTTGGTAAATGGCAGTTGGTAAAGTCCTATATTTTAGTAGTGAAAATTGAGCTCTATAAGTTTAGGTATCCAGTAGTCATTGATGTAAAGTATAAGGGAATCCCCAAAAAGTTATGTATAGGTCTTTGTTTGCCATATCATTTACATAAAATTATTTTTTGTAGCTGTTATTATAAGTCAAGTACTATTATTTGAATTAATTAAAAAATAGTTTTCTGTTCTTCAGTTTTATTCCATCCATCAAGCATAGATAAAAACATCGTTTCTCATACTTCATTTTTTTTATTTGTTTGAAAGTAGAATTATCTACTTCATTTGACATCGCTAAAAGGAATCTAGTAAATGCTAAATATAAACTTTTACAACTATAGCCATATACATGAGCGAAAAATATTGAAACTTTTAGGACTTCGCAATATTTGGACTTAAATAGACAATCAAAACTTGTGACATATTTTTCTTATTAATTATTGACATATTTAGAATCGAATTTGTAAAATAGTATGCAGAAAAAATCAATTAAATCCATTGGTTGTTGAATTCTGAAACTGGATACCAAAATGAAACAAATTTAATGAAATTAAGGTTGACAAATGATATTTTTAATTTAGGAAAAGACCAGTTGTGTAAAAGTTTTTATCATTTTCTAACATTAATTTAATTTTGAATAATACATTTGTGATTAGTTGATTGATATAAACTGTCCTTGTTGCTTTTTGGGGACTCATTAATTTCAGTCCCAACTTGTTCAAGTGACTGACGTCCACAACACACACTCACATGTACCATATCTGGGCGCACCATCGACCTCATCTCTTGTGTCCCTTCATCAATCTGAAAAGCGAATATGTAGAGAGCATCCTAACATGTACGGCAATAATGCAGAGGATATAAACCATGATCGTACCGTTGTAAATCTTTTGTGATTTTGGGCTCAAATTACATTTAATTTACCCCTAAAAATTTGGTCCATTATGCTTTCCATTGGTGTTAGACATTGCTTCGTCCAATCTCATTTTCTATATTCTATTTAACTTTTTTGATTAATTTGATTTAAATTTATTTATATTATTTTTAATTAAAAAAATTAAAAAATATATATTTAGAAGCTATATATCTTAATTTATGATTCATATATAAAATTTTACATTTATATGTTAAAATATTGAACATAAAAAATTATAAATTAATTGTTAAAAAGTAAATGGTATAAATAATTTGGGATAAAAGAAGTAATTAAGAAGTATCATTCCAGACATAATTGTTTTTTAAAATACTTTTTTCTCTTGCTCTTTACTTATTTGGCCCATTACACTTCTTTTGGAACATTATATATATTTTTTCTTGCATATACACTTTTATAACCCTTAGTTTTGAAAATACATTTTCCTCTCGCTCTTTAATTATTTTCTCCATTACACTTCTTTTATTATTATTATTATTTTTCTCTATATGTCAACACACTTGATAGCCAAAGTGCCCATCACCTTCCGAACCCACAGGCTCGAACAAGGTACCAATCTCGGAAGAGAAACCACCTGCTACGGAAAGAAGGATGTTTGACCCCCCGACTCCGACCTCGGCAATTCTCCATTCCAGGAAATGACAGTGCCAACCTCGGGGGGACGATTAAGCCATCCTCGGAAGTGGGGGGTATCCCTGGGAAAGACCACCCTCGGGAAATATACTCCCGCGATACTAAAGTAACCTCGGGAGTACGACAGGAGCAATTAAGGAGCCTCTGACACATCCCCGACACGCCGCCCCCAGACATGCTCTAACACGCTGCCTGCAAAAACACTCTAGTACGCCACTCTCGGGTTGCCTAGGCTCCTGGCCAGGGGGCCTATGGTCGGCTGGATGTTCCCCTCTTCCCCGAAGACGTGGACCGCATCCCACCGAACACGTGTCACAATTTGGGCCGGCCACGTGAGGAGAACTACTACTATTTGCCCCTCTATAAATACTCGGCAAGCACCCCAGGTAAAGGGGTTGAGCACCAGAAACCATACTTCTCCACTCTTTGCTACCTTCATATCTCCTAAACACTGACTTAGGCGTCGGAGGCTCTTCCCCGGAAAAAGACTCCGGGGACCTCCTGACCTCTGTCTTCTAAGCCTTTCAGGTAACCTCTTCTGGGGAATCTCCACTTCAGGCGCTCCTCCTCACCGGAAATCCCCCTCGCTCCTACCATGTCACATGATGAAGATGCTGTCGGGCATCATATGGCGCTGTCTGTGGGAACTCACCCCCAGGTTGCCGTTGTTGAAACTCGGCGTTTCAAGGATAAGGGCCTTCCGAAGCACCCGTCCGCGCCAGAGGTTCAGCCGGCAACCGAACAAACTGCAGTAGGGACTTCCTTGCCGGAGGATGAGCGGCCCCTAACCATCACCATGAGCATCCTACGTGAATTCCAACGCTCCGTTGTGGCTAAAATGACACAGTAGCTAGACCGAAGATGGCCACACCCAGCCTCGGGCCGAAGGCCACTCTCGCCGTTACCTCACTGGGAAAAGAGTCCTAGATCAACGCATAGGAGCTCGGGAAGCGGGGATCAACGTGACAAGTCCTCGACGAAAAATGTACCCCTCGGGACGCGACCCACGGAAGAAACGGGGTCAAAATGACCCAGAACTCCCAGTCGAAGGAGTTTTTCACCTAAGGAAAAGTCGCCATCCCCTCGGCGCCGAAGTCAGTCCCCAAAAAAGAGGCATCGGTCTCCATTTCCGGAGGTCCACCGGCAGCAGCAAGAAGAACCCAGTGCCACACTACTTGTGGAGAAAATCTTAAAAAGGCTAGAAATGATGGACAGGCTGGTTACTCGGAAGCCTGTTTGGGCTAGGCTATCCGAAACCTTCAACGGAGATGAGTCACCATTCACCCGAGCAATGGTTGAAGCACCTATGCCTAGCGACTTCCGTGTACTTCGGCTGGAGACCTACGATGGTCGGACCTACCCTCAGGCCCATCTAACCAAATACAAGCGCAGTATGATATTTCACAGTGTTGACAACGCCACCTTGTGCAAATGTTTCGAGGTTACCCTCGCCGAACCAGCAACGGCATGATATAACTCATTGGCTCCAGGAACCATCATGGACTTCCAAGAGTTATCTATTGCCTTCACACAGCAATTCATCGGAAGCTGGCCCACGGTGAAAATGCCGGTCCAGATGTTCGACATAGCACAGAGAAATGGAGAAACTATCCGTGACTATGTCAAAAGGTTCAACAGGGAGGCTTTAAGTGTTCCAGACTTCAGGCCAGAGATACGTATCCTGGCCATGACACGAGTACTTCGGAGAGATTCTCAGTTGTTCTACGAGTTTTCCAAAGATCCCCCCGACACGCTGGGCGAATTTTATCGAAGAGCCGAACAGCATATGACTGCCGAAGAGTTGAGGAGCTAGCAAACTCGCTACCAAATCGAATCGGGGGGATGACCTCGGAAGCCTAAGGGAAGGAAGCCACCGGCTTTCACTCCTCTGAACACCACAAGGACAAGCATCCTCATGGCAATGGAAAGGTAAGGAACCCAGATCCAATGACCGAAGGCCATGACCTCGGACAACAAAAGAAACGTGAAAAAGTTCTACCAATTCTATCGGGACCACAGGCACGATATCGAGGACTGCTACCAGCTGAAGAAGTACATTGAATCCCTGATAAAGCAAGGACAACTCCGACGTTACTTGCACATGCCCTCCCCAAAAGGAAGAAGAGATGAGGAAGGGAAGGGAGATGAGGAGGAGTATGACTCCGACAGACGCCAGAACAGAAGTCCAAGAAGGCGCCTGCCACCTCGGGCTGGGGTAATACAAATGATCACGACAGGGCTGCCATCGGCAGAAAGGAAGAGGAAGGCCAGGGAAATTTCAGTAATGGAGTATGGAAACCCATCAAAAAAGCTTTCTCGGAAAGATGGGTCCACCATCATATTTCCCCATGATGATCCGCTATTAGTCATGGCCAGAATAGGAAGCTGGGACGTCAAGAGAGTATTGCTTGATGATGGTTCAAATACAGACGTCCTATTTTCACACCTGCTACCAAGCCTGGGCATATCAAAGAGCGACCTCAAGTCCATCACTTGACACGATCCCCGTGCCCCTGCCCGGGATACCCTGTGAGCGTTTGTCTCACGGTGGATTGTAATTGGCTAGCTGGTTATGTGTGTGGATTAAATCCAATGCTACTAGTTGATTAACCTAGAAATGCAATATGTATGCACTTATGCTTTGACTTGGTTTATTAAAACCATAAAACATTTAGTCATTTAGACATTTAGCCGGCTAAGTAAAATTCTATATAAATAAATACAAAATGCCAAAGCATATCAAAATCAACCTTTGAGTGATTAACTACACATACACCGCTCGTGAAAGCATTTATACATAAGTAACTAATGCTCTCACCCAGAGAACAATCCCCTGAGTCAAGGACTCTTTATAACATAAATACTGGAGGCAAGATAAAGTACTGTATCAAAATACAAGACTTTGCTGAGATCTTTTACCCTAGCTCCCACTTTGGACTCCTGTCCCAGTGGCGAGTCTCACAAGTCCTTTGCCAAGTGCTACTAGGCTCTGCAGCCAAAGGAAGAAGCAAGTTAGTACCACAGCCTGACCAACAGACCAACTAAACACTTAAGCAAGCTAGAAGCTTAAAGTTTCTCAACTACCGTACCTTTACAGACAAAAAGGTACTACCGTGATAATCCTCAGCGATTATCCGGTCCTGCTACTCCAGACTCTGCATAACAAACAGGGAGTGAGAATTCAACATTCTCAGTAAGGGTCTTCGATGTACCTGCAAGAAAAAGCTAGGACTCTGGCTGCGAGCTCACACAGCATGAGGGTACTAGTTATATATATTTATACTAGGTCGGTAGACCTCTCCTCAAGTAGTCCTCTGTATCAGGCCAAGTGCAATCACTTAGCAACCTGACACATATACAGGCCAAGCGCAATCACTTAGCAACCTGACATATAGGCCAAGCGCTATCACTTAGCAACCTATCATATGGCTCAAGGGCGAACCTTAGCAAGCCTCATTCAAACATAGAACCTCTCACCTAGTTGTTATGCAGGGGAATTTATGACGGGACTTGTAGACTAGGCCGCAGGGCCTCTTTGATGTAAACTAGATGAACAAGGTTTCGCCTCGTGGCCTCGTGGCTCCGGCACGGCTAGGCCGATGAGGGTTCTAAACCTCTCACCTGAGCTATTGATAGCTAATTAAGTTCAATTGCAACATTTGTTTCCTTACTTGTTGCCTAAGCAACTTACTTACCTCAAACAGTTCAAGAAAACTCATACTTCCGGTGGGACTTTCGGAAGTCTCAGAGTACCATCGGGATCCTCGGACCCTTAGGCACGTTCCGAACCTTCCGTAGTCTCGGTCGGGTCAACGCAGCAAAAAGTCAAACCCCCCATTTTTTAGGTGTTGGCGCCGCGTTGCCAAAGGCAAGAGGGAATTGGCGACGCGTCGCCAGCGAACAAACGTTCTGTGACCAAAAATGAATTGGCGACGCGTCGCCAATTTTCGGGCCAATTGGCGCCGCGTCGCCAATTCTGCAGAAATGCAGAATTTGGCCGTTTGCTGCTACGAACTTTGGCAACCAAATACATATAGCAAACATGCATCAAAAGTTACCAAATTTCATACACATGAAGTACATGTTGCAAGGAACAAAACCAACAATCAAAGCCAAACTATGATGCATTAGAAGCATCAAACCAACCCTTCAAATTTAGCTAGTCCATCATAATTCCCAAAACGTTTCTTCATACCATAACCAAAAATTACTCAACTTTCTCAATCCATTTCAATCCAAAAGCAATCCAACAACTTAAAAACACTTTCTCCCTTACCTTAACACCAAGAACAAGCAAGAATTCGAGCTCCTTCCTCTTCCAAACAAGCTTCCAAAGTTCTACACAAATTCAAACCAAAACAAAGCTCTAAAACATCAAAAACACATCTTCCAACCAAAACCCAAGCTCCCAATCAATCAAATAACACGAATTCAATCAAGAACATAACTCATACCTCGTTCAAAAACAGGGGATGGAGAAAAACGCCTCTCCAAGCTTCAAAAACATGGATTCAAGCTTGAAAATCACTTCTCCAAGCTTGAACATCCTTAATTGCGCCTCTTGACACTAAGATCACTTGATTCCAAGTTCAATTTGAGAGAGAAATGAGTGAGGGAAGCTTAAGAACGTGTTAATGGCAGCTTCTCCCCCTCTTTCCCTTCTTAAACCCTCACTTAGCAACCAAGATCACCAAGGTTTCAAGTTAAGTGCAATTAGGTCCCCCATCTTTGTAACTTAACAGTTCTTGATTAAATTCTTGTCTATTTGTTGAGTTTGAGTTAAGGTTAAAAGTTACGTTCTAAAAATTCATTTTAAAACACTCGGAACTCGTCCCGGCCACTCAGGGTGCAAAATTACCATTTTGCCCCTGAACTTAGTTCAGAGCTTTATTCTTGTCGGAACTTAGTGAACTTTGGCAAACTTCTTAATTCTTGCTAGGCAAAATTAAATTAAACTTCTACACTAAATTCTAAAGTCCTTACCTCCCTCTAGAAGGGCCATAACATCACTTCTCCTACCTTTGGAGTAGGACCCACCGAGCTCCCCGTTCTCGGCTGGGTTGACCTCCCCTGATGCTGAGAGGAACCTCGGTGGATAGCCAATATGAGTTGTTTGCCTCCGTAATGACAAGGTTCATCGTCATAGATGTCCATTCATCATATAACGCCATCCTTGGAAGGCAAACACAAGGAAACCTCACATCCGTCCGGATGTGAAGTACCTGACTGTCACCTTCGCCACCAAAGATGGAGATGCCGAGATCTTCATCGACCGGGCAGAAGTGAGAAAGGTATTCGTTAAGGCAAGGAAAGCTCCGGCGACCAACTTTGCACAGACCATGGGAATGAAGGACGTACCCACAGAAGAATTGAAAGGGAAAGGAACAAAGGATTCCGAAAAAGTAGAAACGGAAAAAATAGAGCTTGTCCCAGGCCGAAGAATTGGAATAAGAAAAAAACTGGCCAAAGGAGACAAGGAAAAACTTGTATATTTCCTACTATTGAATAAAGATCTATTTGCCTACTCGCCGAAAGACATGCCAGGGGTAGACCCTCGCATAATACAGCATAGCCTTAAAGTGAGCATAGAAGCAAAGCCTGTTCGACAAAAAAAGCGAAGCTTCTCGGCACACAAAAACAACTTCGTAAAAACTGAAGTTCAGCACTTAATGGATGCAGGTGTAATCAGAGAGGTCAAGTACCCCGAATGACTAAGTAACGTGGTTATTGCCACAAAAGAAGGGAACAACAAACTCCGAATGTGCATCAACTTCCGAAACTTAAATGATGCTTGCCCTAAAGATTCGTATCCTCTCCTGCCAATAGACCAATTGGTAGACTCGACTGCTGAATATGGACGCCTGAGCTTCCTCGATGCTTTCAGTGGATATCATCAAATCAAGATGGATCTCGAAGATGAGGAAAAAACCGCCGTCATCACTGAAGTCGGTACATATTGCTATGTCAGGATGCCCTTCGGGCTCAAAAACGTCGGAGCCACCTACCAGAGGCTGATGAACAAGGTCTTCAAAGACCAAATAGGGAGAAACATGGAAGTCTACATCAATGACATGATAGTCAAGAGCAAACTGCCCATTAATCATATCACAAATTTGGAGGAAACTTTCCACCAACTTAGGGCATTCGGAATACGCCTTAATTCGGAAAAGTGTGTCTTCGGCGTAAGTTTAGGCAAGTTCCTCGGGTTTATGGTATCGGAAAGAGGTATCGATGCCAACCCGGAAAAAGTCAAAGCATTACTCGAGTTCCAAACTCTTATTACAACAAAGGATGTCCAAAGACTTACGGGAAGAATAACGTCCCTTAGCAGATTCATTTCCAGGTACGGGGATCGTTACCGAGCATTCTTTAAGGTCTTTACCAAAGCAGTAAAAAACGGTGGCAACCTTGAAGACAACGACCATCCTTGGAACGAGGAGTACCAAAAGGCCTGGGAAGAGCTCAAAGCCTATCTGACTCGCCTACCCACTCTCCGGCAACCACGAGATGGAGAGCCTATCATATTGTACCGCTTGGTCACCGAAAAAGCACTAAGCTCGGTTCTCGTAAAGGAAGAGGGGGCAGAGCAATGGCCAGTGTACTACGTGAGTAAGTCCCTACATGGCGCCGAGGTTAGGTATCCCCTGCTACAAAAGGCTATTTATGCCCTAGTGTTAGCAAACAGGAGACTGCGTCCGTACTTTCAGGCACACCCCGTTATTATCCGAAGTAACCTACCTCTTCGGGACGTCATGAAGAGAGTAGATCATTCGGGGATACTTTCCAAGTGGTGCATAGAGCTTGGTGAGTATGATATTACTTATGAACCAAAGAAAGCAATAAAAGCCCAAGCTTTAGTATACTTTATTGCTGAAGTACCTATTGCCGAAGGTGAACAATTGGACCTCGGCAAAACTGAGCCAGAGTGGACTCTGTTTGTAGACGGGGCCTCCGGTTCCGGGCACCAAGGGGCTGGGGTAATCATTCGTGGCCCCGAAGGCCTGGAAGTCATGAAATCCATCAAATTTGGGTTTAATGTCACCAACAATATGGCAGAATACGAAGCTCCCATAGCAGGATTACGCCTGGCCAAAAAGATTGGTGTGAGAAATCTAAAAGTCCACAATGACTCCCAATTGGTGGTGCAGCAGATGGCAGGGGACTATAGTGCAAAGGACCCAACTTTGGCAAAATATCATGAGTGCGTATCAAAGCTCATCCAGGAGTTCGATGCAGTACATATTGAAAATGTACCTTACCAAGACAACGCTGAAGCGGACAGCTTGGCCAAATTAAAAAGGTTCACCGAAGTGTTAAGCCACCCGAGCATAGTAACGCTAAGCGTAACAACCTCGGGCAAAGGGTGGAAAGATCCTATAAAGAGGTATCTTGCGACCGAAGCACTCCTCAAAGATCCTCACGAGGCGGCAAAGGTGCGAAGGCGTTTCGGACGATATTTTTTAATTAGGGAAGAATTATACCGACAGGGGTACGCGAATCCGTTGCAAAGGTGTGTCAATGAAGAGGATGCTAGGATGGTTCTCGAAGAAGTCCACGAGGGGGCTTGTGGTTCCCATATCGGAATTGACGCTTTGGCAGGAGTAATACTCCGCCAAGGATACTTCTGGCCCACCTTAAGAGAGGACGCAAGGTAGTTTGTCCAGAAGTGTCACAATTGCCAGAGACACGTCAGTATCCAAAGACTCCTCTTGGAGTTAATAACCTTGGTAGATTACCCTTGTCCCCTTGCAGTGTGGGGCATAGATCTCATTGGGCCGCTCCCGACAGCACCCGGAGAGTAAAGTTCTGCGTAGTAGCAGTGGACTACTTCACTAGATGGGTAGAGGCAGAGCCCCTAGCAACTATTTCGGCAAAGGATATACAAAAGTTTGTCTGGAAAAACATTATATGCAGGTTCGGTATATCGAGGGTGATAGTGGACGATAATGGTTCCCAGTTCACAGACAAGGGGTTCCAAGAATTCATCACCAACCTCGGAATAAAAATACACTTCGCCCCGATAGCTCATCCCCAGAGTAACGGACAAGTAGAGGTATCCAACAGAACCATAAAAGAGGGTCTGAAAAAGAGGTTGGGAAAAGCAAAGGGAAAGTGGCCAGGAGAACTTCCTAGTGTGCTCTGGAGTTATCGAACAACACCCCGAAGGGCCATAGGGGAAACACCTTTTTCGCTCATCTTCGGCACAGAAGCCATCATCCCTGTCGAAGTGGTTCAGCCATCACTCAGGATATAAGTGTTCGACGAACGAGGAAACGACCTCGGTTTGAGAACCAAGCTCGACCTAATTGACGAACACAGGGAAATGGATGAACTCAGAAGAAAGGCCTTACAGCAGAGAATGGCTGCAGCTGCAAACCTGCACGTTAGACCAAAAGGGATAGGGAAAGGGGACCCCGTTCTCCGAAAGGCCAAGTTTGAACCTCAAAAATCATTGCACGAAGTACTTCGCCCCAACTAGGAAGGACCCTATTTGGTCCTGGATGAGGTTCGGAAAGGAGTTTTCAAGGTGGGTAACCCCGAAGGTGGAGAACTGAAAAATACATGGCATTTAGACGCCTTGAAGAAATTTTATACTTAGAATCTTGATAAAATGTACAAGTTAGAAAAATTTTCTAAGTATAGAACCTTTCCCTCGACCAAAGAGCTTACGCCGAACAAAGATTAATTCCAAGAGTTTGTGAAATTCACTTAACCCTTTTGAAGATTGATTACAAGTAGGCCAAAAAAGGAAATTCGTCGAAGACGGAAACGGCTAGTAGAGTGAAGGAGTTTTTCCGAAGTCCCTTAACCGAAAGTGGTCAGGATAATTGGGAAATAAAAGCACTGCTCAAAGACTTAGCCAAAATTCAAAATATCATTATCAAGGAGCAAGATTAAAGGATTACAAGAGGAGAAAGAAGAAGAAAAAATTTAAGGCTGAGTGGAAGTGTTCTGTGCCTTCTTGGTCTCGGCAGCTTCTTGGGCATGTTCGCTTGAAGGCACAGGCGCAGAAGGGAGGTTGAGGAACTCCAACTTCAACCATGTCCACCTAGGTGCCTTGGGGAAGTCCAGTGCAGACAGGAAGGAGAGGTCGAGCCCGGGGAACCGAGAGAGGACCCGGTGTCGCGCCAGGCAAAAGCCGTCCTGGTAGAAGACCTTTGCCATTTGGTCTGACTTATCCTTCTCGGCATCCAGCGCTTCTAAGTCCACCTTGAGATTGGCAACCTTCTTCTCCAGCCTCTTCTTCTTCTTGATCTTGGCCCCTTTCATCAACGAGTCAACTTCGGGTTAGAGCTCGGCATTTAGTGCAAACGCCTTCGTGAGATTCTCTGCTTCTTCCACTTTTTCCTTCCGAAGGGCCTCGTTTTCCAAAGAGAGCTGCACATTTTGAGCCAAGATCCTCGACCTTAGCTGAAAAGTCAAGAAGGAGCTCCTTCTTACTCCCCTCGAGCTCGGCCCGAAGATTCACCACGTCCTCCCGAACAATCTTGCTCAGCTCGCCGAATTTTAGGACGTATCTGGTGCAGAAGTCTCGCGCCTTCTTAAGAGAATCTTCAGACCGAGAACGGACCTAGGCCTATTTCGCCACCCAGGAGCGGAAGTACCCGTTGTACGCCAAAAGCTACAGGCAAAGAAGAAATCTCGAATAAGGGACAAGAAGAGACAAAGACAAAAATTTTCTAAGGAAAAGGAGAAAAAACCCACCTGGGCAGCGTGCTCGGTCATCCTCGCCGCAAGGATCTCCTCATTGGGACGTTCCTCGACCAGCGATTGAAAGATGGCATTCGTCAGCACACCAGTTGCCAACTGAGGAGCCATTAACTGGCTATCCTCGGAGAACAAATTCATGTCCTCCGTGAAAGTCCAGAAGGGCTCCCTCGGCACCTTATCCTGCGGGATACGCCTATCCCGAAGAGCCCTTCTGCGGGCATGGGCCTCCGACCAAGGAGCTTGGGCTACATCCTCTGCAAAATTGCGCCGAAGTTCCGTCAGTACATCATCCCTTAGCCATTCATCTAAAAAATCATAGATACGAAAAATACTAAGATTCGTAGAAGAACGGCTAAGAAACCAACCTGGTGAAACCTCGGCCACGTCGTCCTCAGGATCATCCTCTCCGCGGACTTCGTCAGGGATATTCTTGCCCTTCCTCCTTCTGCCCTCCTCAAGCTCTCAAGCTGAAGTATGCTCGACCAGAGCCTTGGCAGAAGGGATGGAGCTCAGAGCTGCCTCGAGAGTGGCAGGGTCCGAGGGAGGGTCGGCAAGGGCAGGAGACTTATCTTCCACCTCCACAATGACCACGAGGGGAGGGAGGATGTCTGCCTTAGCCTTTTTTGCTTTAGACGGGCCGCCAGTCGTCTTCTTTCTCTTAGCGACCGTCTTCTTACGCGTCTGTTCCCCCTTATCGGCTTGGCCGAGAAAGAGGGACTTGTAAAAATCAACGGATTGATCGCCCATCTCTGCAAAAGGAAAAGACATTAGTGTAAGTACAAATAGAGAACAAACAGCAAAACCTGGAAGATGACATACTCTCGGAAAAAGCCTCATATGAGATCTCACCCCGAAGGAGCATCACTATCCATGCCTTCTTTCAGGGAAGAACAGGCACAGGCATGTTCGGATCAGACTTATGCGCATTCACTACCCCTAGTTCTCGAAGAACTTCCTCGGTCATGAGGTCCCACTTAATGGGAAAAGGGTATAGAGAACGCGGAGGGGCCTCAGGATCTTAGTCCGCCACCGCCCGAATGCACCGATCGAACTTGTCAAACTCGGCGAATAGACCCGAGGTTAGAAGCTTCTTAAGATCGACGACGTCGATCTTAAGCGTTCCGGAAGCCCATCTAGTCAATACGTGGCTCCAGGATTCGGGAATCGACACAAAAAAGAATTTCTTCTGCCACCCCCGCCAACTATCTCTATTGTTGAAGGTGAAAGTGAATTTTTTGCTCCCGGACCATCGGGGAAGCAAGAAGTAAAAACCCCCCTTTGGGACCGGGTGGAGTTTATAATACTGAAGAAAGAAAACGAAGTGGGGCTGAATTTTAAAAATGCTGCACATACAGAGGAAAGAATTAAAGTAAGAATAAGAGTTAGGGGGAAAGCTGATTCACGGCAATCCCGTGAAACTTGCAGAACTCGCATATCATCCGGTGAGGAGGATACCGAAGAACGGCTTTCAACTGAGCTCGGTAAACGATGATTTCACCCGAATGGGCCATGAAACCATACGAGCCCGGGAAGGGCAACCTCGGGACGAGGTAGAAGGGGAGGTAAAATTTGGCTATGTACTTCATCATCTTTTTCGAAGTAGTGCAACACGGGTGAGACTCAAGAGGAAGAAAACTCTTGGGGAGAGGACGGACGAACATCAGAGGAGTTGGACTCGACATCTTTCAAAAAACAGAAGGAAAACAACCTCGGGCAAAAAGGAAGAAGGTCGAAGGACTTCGGAAAAGCAAAACCTAAAACAACCTCGGGGAGAAAGAAGAACTAAAGAAGGAAAGACCCACCGAAGGTTTTGCCGAAGTTAGGATCCATGGACGCCGTCGTGAATGGTTACCGGAAATCGCTCCGCCGCTAAAAACGTCGCCGGAAGAAGAGAAAAGACAGGAGAGAGCTCTAGAATAGATGAGGGCAAAAGAAATGAGTAGGAAGAAATGAAGCGGGGGGCGCTTATATAGACCGAAGAACGTAAGCGAAACGTCGTCATTATTACCCCTCGAAGACGCAACGACTTCATTATTACTTCTCGAAGATGAAGAGACGCAATTAGTGTGACCGACATAACTGTTTGCCATCCACTAGTGGCCACGTGTCATCCAACACGAAGAACTAGGGCACGCCCCTCTGACATCGTGAAAACCCAGGCACGCTTATCCATAACTGACATATCTGGCCAAAAGATGCGACAGTTCACTAACCCGCAACAGAAAAAGTGAAAACAAAGTTTGCACGTGCCTCGAGGCCACCAAAGAACTAGGGAAGGGTACCTCGGCTATGAAGGGACGCATTCTGGAGAAGAGCAACTTCTTGAGTGGAGCTCCGACCACGAGTTCGACAAAAAAGCCTTCCCGGAAGCTTAAAGTCGAAGCCTCTGCTTCGACTTTCCGGGATGGGGCATGTGATAGCCGAAGTGCCCATCACCTTCCGAACCCACAGGCTCGGACAAGGTACCAACCTCGGAAGAGAAACCACCTGCTACGGAAAGAAGGATGTTCGACCCCCCGACTCCGACCTCGACAATTCTCCGTTCCAGGAAACGACAGTGCCAACCTCGGGGGGACGATTAAACCATCCTCGGAAGTGGAGGGTATCCCTGGGAGAGACCACCATCAGGAAATATACTCCCGCGATACTAAAGTAACCTCGGGAGTACGACAGGAGCAATTAAGGAGCCTCTGACACATCCCCGACACGCCACCCCAAGACATGCTCTGACACGCTGCCTGCAGAAACACTCTAGTACACCACTCTCGGGTTGCCTAGGCTCCTGGCCAGGCGGCCTATGGTCGGCTGGATGTTCCCCTCTTCCTCGGAGACGTGGACCGCATCCCACTGAACACGTGTCACGATCTGGGCCGGCCACGTGAGGAGAACTACTACTATTCGCCCCTCTATAAATACTCGGTAAGCACCCCAGGTAAAGGGGTTGAGCACCAGAAACCATACTTCTCCACTCTTTGCTACCTCCATATCTCCTAAACATTGACTTGGGTGTTAGAGGCTCCTCCCCGGAAAAAGACTCTGGGGACCTCCTGACCTCTGTCTTCTAAGCTTTTCAGGTAGCCTCTCTTGGGGAATCTCCACTTCAGGCGCTCCTTCTCACCAGAAGTCCCCCTCGCTCCTACCATGTCACATGATGAAGATGCTGCCGGGCCTCAACACCGTTAGTTAATACATTAGAAATTATTTCATTTTTAAATAGAGAAAATAAAGGTCCTTACACTACCTAACTAAGAAGTACCTGTTCTACTAAATTAAAGCGGTGATGTATGGTAATTGTTTGGCATCGGTTAGACAATTTAAAGCTAGTGTATTTGGAGGAAATTATCGATAAGTAATTATTTATATATAAAGATTATTTGTTTAACTTGTATATAGATTAAAACTATACATTTTAAGAAGTCAAACATAAATTGAAATTATACATTTTAAGAAGCCAAAATGCACTTTTAAAAAAAAAATATTATTTCATTAATTTTCCCTTGTTAGACTAAAGGATAGTGGTGTAATTTTGAGGAAATCAGGGGTTTAATTTATTGGTTCTAAAATTAATTTTGAGTTGATTTTTTCAGTTTTTTAATGTAAAGATAAAAAAAACCTGTCTATATATTTCAAATAATTAAAACCCTCTGCTGGTTCATGCGCCTTATCTTTAAGATAACCAAATTGTGTATATGGACCAAATGCACTAGCTCTAGCTCTGGTAGGGCAATTTGCAATTGGGATTGTGGACAGTCATATTTGATGTTGGTCCATAAATATTGATGATTTAGTTGGGAAAAGTTTGATAAAGAAGTTGAGAGAGACCTGGAACCATTGCGGAGATATATATATAAAGAGAGAGAAAGAGGTATTATTTTCTTCGGCTCTGTCGGAGTATGGTACATAGTTATTATAGAACACATTTTTTTTTTCTTTTGGGGGTGTTTTATGTAGCTTTTATCCTCAAACTTTTAATATATATCATCAAACTCATTTTTCACAGCAAAACAAGGCTGGCTAATAGTTAACATGAAAGGGATGTAGCATAGTGGCACACATGGTCAAAGTTCCTGTATTGGGAGGCAGGCAGGCATGCTGCCCTCAAAATAAGCAGATGTCAGCATACATAGAGCCCTTAGAGTGGTTCTTTTCAGGGTAGGAGTCCCTAATGCTTAAGTAAATGATCCGTAAATGATGTGTGAAGAAAAATGGGAAGGGTGGAGCTCAAGAGTGATATATACAATAATATGGGATTGGGTTTGGCTAGCAAGCTCTCTGGTTGTGGTTCCTTTTGCTTAAGGAGTACTGTTTTCTCTCTAACTTGGCCAGGTCTTCCCTATATATATGGACCATCCTAAGCTAATAGTAATAGCTTGTCTTTCTCCAACATGTATATATTCCTTAGGGGCCGGGCCATTCTAAGCTAATAGTTTCTCATCTCTCTCATGACTCGAATTATTTCAGGACGCCTCAAATTAATTATATATAGGCATGACAAAACAAGAGTTGGGGAAATGGACTAGTATTTGCTTTTTCTTGTGTTATTTTAGCCGCCCGGGCCTCGTTCTTAATTCCCCCGGCCCCTGGTTGGTTGCAATTGCAGCCTGTCTCAAGCGGCGTTTAATGTTAGTTCCATTCAGATTTCAAGTTTGCTTTAATTCATATTTGCTCTAATGCCCTATATACGCTTCTTCTAGATATTTACATATATATCTCTTCTTTAGAGCAAATCGTGCTAGCTAGATCTTTTTAAGTGCCATCCCTTCGTCCATGCTCGATGTATAATCAGCTGTTTTATTCGTTCGGGTCCGCCTAACCTCCGCTCTCTACCATCATATGTACTTGTACATGTTGTAGACGTTTCTATCTTACTTTAATTTGGATGATGGGCCGGCGTACATATTCAACTCGGGTAAAGTGCGCCACTATTCCCAAGCCTTTACTCCTTATTCTAAATAAGTCTCAATCTAAGCTTTCATGATGCATTATAAATTGGTTCTTAACTTTACGCAAAATTAATTTACCTCAAAAATCTCATTTACAAATATATAAGTGAAGGAAATATTCTCATTATAATTAAAGGAAATGGGAATGATAGCTTTTCTTGGACTTGGAAGGCAACAAAATCATTTTATTTTTTGACATTTTGTAGGAAATGGGGAGGCCAGATTTAAACTCTGGATCTACCCAAATGTCCGCTTAGATTTCACCCATTATATTAGAGGGTCAGGGACAATTATGATACAATTTGAATCAGAATTTATAAAAAATACAGTTTGAATCAGAATTTTCTTTAAAAGAAAACTTGTTGTTAGATATATACACAAGAGCTAATATATTTAAATTATTCAGCAAACTTCTTTCAGCAAATCCAAAGTATGTTAGACTTTGTTGACAATTAATGACCCGTTTTAGCTATTAGTTTTTATTTTCTATAAATCGGATTTTTGTATCAGCTCATTCTTATCTTGGGTTAAAGACCAATATACAACACATTAAAAAAGTTTAGATCAATGTAAAAAAAATGTAAGTTGAGATCCAATTCACACCAACAACAATTAAAAATTTGGAACTAATGATGTATTTGAGCTTATTCAACTCTTTCCGAATACATCTGATCATTTCCATTGTTGTTGCTGTCGTCATTTTTTTCTGAAAATCTTTGCTGGGGAATTAGATGGAAAATACATTTGTCCCTAGTATTCGGAAATTAGGCTTGTTTCCCCCCGAAGTACCATAAATACTTTCTTCTCCCAACTGCACTGTATGGGGGCCATAGTGCATTATTTCCCGACAAAATTTAGTAGATAACGTAAAAAATTCCGTAGAACATAATTTTATTGGCTTTCTTTGGATGCCTTACATATATGCTCATGATCATGTCATGCTGGGTGCGTACTTCGCTGGATATTTTTTTATGTTGCAACTGTTGACTTTTATTTTCATGAGTCTGAGTCGATGTTCAACTATTTGATCATATTTTAGAAACACGACCGAGTTAGATCCATCAGTGGCTTGTATACCTTTTAAATGTTTGAAAAAAATGGAAAATTTCCCTTTTTTTGAGAACTAAAAGTATTATATGAGAGAATGGAAAAGAGGTATTATGTTTCCATTTTACATACAATATCTAATTAAGTTCAACTCCAGTGAGGAAAAAGAAAACAAACAAACAAAACTTACATGGAAGCTCGTTTTCTAGACATTTCTCGGATAGGTTTTTCTCACTGAGTCGAATAATTTGTTCAATAAAAGTTTAAAGGAGTTTGAAATTTTGTCCTCTTTTCTGGGAACATTAAATGTTAATGGAGAAATCTAGCTACAACGTACCTCTATATCTTGATTTTTTTTTCTTTTGCAAACTAATAATAATAATAATGGGTCGTTCATTTCTGTTGTTGCCTGTCAATTATATCGTTTTTGTGATTATAAACTAACTTTCCAATTAAGATCAGCGTGTTCTTTTTTGTTTTGTTTTTCTTTTTCTTTTTTTTGGGGGGGGGGGGGGGGGGGGTGGTTGGGGAGGTGAGGGGGAAAGATATATCAACACACGTTTAAGCACGCTTACTAGTATTTTTTTTTTTCCTACCGGAAGTATATAACAAGGAGCTCTAAAGTATAAATACATAATATATTTTTGGGAGAGAGAACATTATCTTCGAAAATTTTAACATTTTTTTTAATATATAGAATTTCATTCATACCACTAACTATAGGTTAAAAGGCATCTAATAGAATTAAAACACTGAGATATGAAGAATGGTTGACTCAATTATATGTCTTACAATGCATTCTAAAGATATTGTAACAAAGAAAACTTTCATGCATAATTTAGGTAATTCTAATATTCACACATACAGATTTGAATAGTGATACCGAAATAACAAACCAACAAACTAATTAGATGTACCAATACACTGACTTGAACCAACACATAGTTGGACTAATACATCACAATCCAAGCATAACACTTAAACAAGTACTAAAGAAAACAAAAACGAAAAAATAAAATAAAAAAAGTAACACAAAACCTCTAATCCATTACCGGGATAAAGGTTATTAAGCTCGGAATCCTATCCAAAATCATTTTTTATCGTACAAGATTAGGATCGTAAAATCGAATCATAGATCATCAGATTCTACTACAAACTTAAAATTTCTTATCTAAATAATATAAAACCAATTATATTAGAAACTCAAGTAAGTTTAAGTATTATAGCAATGATATGACATAATTATTGATACAATACAAGTAAAGTTCAAGATTTAATAGAGTATACATCAACATAACCAACAAAATAATCAACAAAAGTTTAAAGGAAATTCATAAACAAACACATTATTAACAAATAAAGGAAAGTACAATGTTCATAATTTTTTCTTAACCTATTGAATGTTCTATTTTGGACCTAACTCTATTAAAATTGTTTTGCTTTTGGCCCTCAAAAGATGAAATCCATTATCCCAAAATAATTGTCTAGCATAAGCTTTAAAAATTCTAATTTAAATATTTATTAATTGACTTTCAAAAAATTTAAAATGTATAATAATTTTTTTTATAGTTAATGAATAATTTAAAATTAGTAGTTTCTTCTTCTTGAATGAAATAAATTAAACTTGCAGAGAGAAAAAATTAGTAATTTGAATATCCATTAATTGTAAAAAATATTATTATACATATTAAACTTACAATAAGACGGTTACTAAATAATTAATATGCTCTAACAAGTTACCATCAAACAGTTACCTTGAGTTAATAAATTTCGTCTAATTGGGGATTAGAATAAAATGTTTTTAATGAATTTAGAATCAAAACAAAACATTTAATAGACTATGGATGAAAACAGAATAATAATTAAATGTTAAGAATCATTTATGCAATTTACCTCTAACAAAAATCAATATGCAGGTAAGATAAGTAGGATCCTACGATCCTAGTTTGCGATCCTACTATGATCCTACCATACCTTCGATCTTACAACATTTTAGCAAGGTTTTCTTTGTTATAATCATAAAATCGTGCGATTCTATGATCAGGATTGCGATTTTAACAATTTTGATTAGTATATTGCTCACTGCCGCTACAAACTCCATGTCATCTTCTTCAGGCTTAGCCAAACCACCATCAATGAAACTATGAAGGACAATCTTTTGTCAAGCCAGTCGTAAATATCCACTAGCAAGCTTGTCTTTAAAAGGAAATGGATCACCATAAGGAAAACAATACATGAAAGCAACATTATAGCTATAAGAGCGATCGAGTGATATAGGATAATATAGATCAACTAGCTATGCTTAGACTAAAAGCCAAGCCAAACCGGATACAATGCAGATTGAGAAAGAAGGTTCTAAGAGGCTAAGAATGTGTTGAGGCGAAGTGGCTAGAGTTTGAGTGAACATTATTTTAGAACTACTTTACTAAATGAAAAACACATAAAAAAATTACATTCTGACAAATGAATTCTCAAATATGAGAACAAATAAGATTGTGCCTTTCCTTAAGGGTTAACTGCACAATCACCCCTTTAACTTGACCAGCTTGCATGATTGAGTTGCTTCATGGACTCAAACATATGATCCTTTATGTACCAACTTGCACCATTCTACAAAATCATTAATAAGGGGATGGAGTGAACTGAATTCAACTCATGCAAGTTGGTTAAGTTGGAAGGCCAATTGTGCACTTAAGCATTTATCTGCTGCAAAGTTGTGACTTGCGAGAATTTTTTCTTATTAGATTGGCCAAAGAATTAATCAATGCTTCCATCTGGTGATTAATGATAGCTTCTACGCTTATGTTTATCAGTAGAATGATCAATGTTCAATCGTCCAACAATTTGACCTCCCTCCTATATACAAAAGCTATATGCCAAAGAACATAAGAGCAAACGACCATATGAACAAGGGAAGGACACTTTTGGTCGTAAAACTTTATTTATTTTTCTATTTCATCCTAAAGCGTGTCAATTTTCTAATTGAGTTATAAAACTTTATAACTATACAAATAGTTAGTTTTACAAATTTTAAATTTTCAAAATGAATTTTAAAGCCTTATAATTGTGTACATAGTTAGTCCTACAACTATTTTCTTTTCTAACATTAACTTCTTTTATATTATTATTTGAACTGTTTGATAACCGTCAGATAAATTCAATTTAAGCAATGTTTTTTTAACAGTTAATGAGCTATTTAATTACCAGTTCTTCATCTCAATAAATCATGTCCCTGTCCAGTAACCATCTTTTAAGGAAATATAAAGCAAGCTATGAACACTTTAGCAAAATTACTTTAAAAGGTAGTCTTTTAGGGCTCAAATGAAAAAGTAGAATAAGTTTGAGGACTAAAAGTGTGATTCCCCAAAGGTACTCGAGTTAAATCGTTGGAAAATATCAAAAGAAATCAAAGAAAATGAGAAAGGACGCGTGGCAGCTCCCCAGACGTGTAGCAAAAAGGCTTTTTTTTTTTTCCACATCGTTCCTTTTAGACTGAATCAGATTGTGGAGGAGAAATTCTTTCTTGCTCGATCCCCTTTTGACAAAAAGGCGCTCCTGCCCGGCCCGCTCCTCTGCAAAAGCGCACCCAGAACACACACTTTGAATGTACTCAAAAAGGCATTTAGTACTGTAAAGCTTTTGTAAGTGCATTGCCCATCTCTTCTTGTTTCTTCTCCCCTTTTCCTCCTCCCTGTTCCGCAAGCCCCATCACCAAACCACTTCTTCTTTCCTTCTCTTTCTCGCTTTTTCTAATTACCATTAACAAACAAAAACACAAGTCTTGGAATATATTTGATGCTAGCTAGCATTACCGATTTGGGGTGTTGTGTATAAAAAGATGTACTCATTCGGTAGAAGTCATTATCTTTGATTTACAACAGTGTTTTTAGAAGATCAGTTTTTGTCTACCAGAAAAAGGGAATACCAGTTCACACCAAAACAAATTTGGGGAACTGATCTTAAAACACCAAAAGAGAATAAGTATATGAAAACCCCTCACTTTCTTTGGTTTTTTTTTTTCTTCTTTTTTGGTGTAAAACACATAATGCAATTTTCTTTTATGGTGAGGTTGGTGCTCAAATATAAACTTTTGGAAAAGCCCAACTTTTTGTGGAGGAGTGCGAAAATGATGAAAATTAATTAGCAAAAAAGAGAAGGAAAGGGCTACAGAATGGCTGGCCGGTCAGGCCAGATAACTGTCAAAAAGGACCGCCAAAAACTGGTTGAGGGGGGAAAGTAAAGGAAGACTATTATTATTTGGCACGTGAGATATGAATTTGTAAACACAGATTCATACACAACACAAGAGCCAGCTTGCTAGCTACTTGGCTCGCACGTACAGCTCAGGATCCCCAGCCAACAAAGATTTATAAATTTCCTATCTATATATCTATCACAACACCACTAAAATAAAAATGCGAAAAACTGACCAAAACACTGACTTTATTATTTCGGTCACAACCCAATCATAAATCAGTCGCTAAAAATGTGAGTTCGTAACAATCATTGTTCACTATTGCATATATATCCTCAACATACACGTAAAACGTATGCCTTGGGAATATGAACTGAATGCTAGTGTGTGTGTATATATATATATATATTGTATGAGTTGTTCAGAAGTGTTGGACATGTAGACTTGTGAGGAGAAGACTAGCTTTAGACAAATTAAAAAAAAAAAAAACAAAGGAGTCCAGACCCATTAGGGCAGAGTAGTTGGTTGGCGGGGTTGTGTTGTGTCGTGGGGTTGATGTGTAGCTTCCCGAATTGGAAACTGAAAAGGGAGGATGGTGAAGATGTATATGGCAAAAATTGCATCGAAAGTTGTTTGCAAGCAACACGCAGAGCAAATCCCACGTGGTGCGCATTTCCGCACATGGTTTGTAATCCAGCGACTATACATTGTTAATTTCAAGCCTCTCCAACCTCTTTCTTAATTTGCACATATATTACTATATATTATGTTTTTTTTTATTAAAAAAGAGACAGAACTACAAGAAGATGCCCAGTAGGTAACTAAACAACTCAATTTGGACCTGTTACCCTAATGAATTTGATAATACCAACAGTGGGTTGTGGCACCATTAATATTCGAACCAAGAACAAATAAGCTTTAATTTGTTACCCTGACTGCAACCCATAGAAAAGATGGAGATTGAACCGAAAAAGAAAACTTCCCGGGCAGTAATTGAGAGGGTAGCACGCCTGCCAAGCTTCGGACTGCTCCTTTACCACGTGCATGGCTGGCTTTTCTTGGATAATCCCCAGTAGCTAGGTCACGCCCGGTGGGATATACCTAGCATGTCACCATGAGAAGGCTGAGTTCCAGACTTGTTTAATTAACCAGCTCACATCTCACCAAAATGTGCTCTGTATCTGTAAATCAGGAGCCAAGAATTGAAATACTGCTGTATATTCATTGATGGACTGTACAACGGTAGCTGCCTATATACGCTTAGAATACATAGAGTTAGGCTAAGGCTAAAACTGCTAAAACAATTAGGTGATTAGGCTAAGTTAGACTCCTATCCTAATCAAACATATATCCACGTATATCCATATCGCAACAGCCCCCCTCAAGCTGGAGTATGGAGGTTCGAAACTCCAAGCTTGCGCAACAAGTCATGGAAATGGTGTCTACTGAGCGCCTTGGTAAATATGTCTGCAGGTTGTATTCGTGATGGGATGTAGCAAGTCACCAACCGGTTGCGTTGAATGTGCTCTCGAATGAAGTGGCAGTCCATCTCGATGTGCTTCGTTCGCTCATGGAAGACGGGATTGGCGGCTATGTGTAACGCAGCTTGGTTGTCGCAGAACAACTGCATAGGTTGTGGGTGTGCAACGCCCAGATCCTTCAAGAGTGTGTGAAGCCATATCATTTCACTGGTAGCGGAAGCCATGGATCGGTATTCTGCTTCGGCCGAGGATCTACTAACAACAGCTTGTTTTTTGGTGCGCCATGAGAGAGGCGCTTGTCCAAGGGAGGTGAAATATCCGGTAAGTGATCGTCGTGTTGTTGGGCATGCTCCCCAATCCGCATCGCAGTACCCTGTAAGTTGCAGATTATTTGTTCGAGGGAATAGTAGTCCTTGACCTAGTGCCATCTTGATGTAATGCAGAACTCTGATGGCTGCTTCATAGTGCTCTTCAGTGGGTTGTTGCATATATTGACTCAAGATATTGACGGCATATGTGATGTCCGGCCTCGTGGGTGCAAGATAGAGGAGCCTGCCAACGAGCCTGCGATACTGCCCTGGATTTGGTATGGATGTGCTGTTAGATCGTCCAAGGCGGTGGTGTTGCTCCATTGGGGTTTGACATGGTTTGGCTCCTGTCATGCCTGCATCCGAAAGAATGTCTAAGGCGTACTTTCTCTGGCTAACAAAAATTCCACTGGAGCCATGGGCGACCTCAAGCCCAAGGAAATATTTAAGTCGTCCAAGGTCTTTGAGGTGGAAGAGTCTATGTAAGAAGTCCTTCAATAGTCGACATTGTTCAGGGTCATCACCTGCCAATACCATGTCGTCCACATACACGAGTACTACAAGAAAAGTTCCATTAGCACGTCGTGTAAACAAGGAAGAATATGAAGTAGACTGTGTAAAACCATAATTTTTCAAAGCTGTGGATAACTTTGCAAACCATTCTCGGGACGCCTGTTTGAGCCCATACAACGATCTTTTCAGCTTACATACTCTAGTGTCGCCGTTTGATAAATAGCCTGGTGCAGGTTGCATGTATATCTCTTCATGCAAATCTCCGTGTAGGAATGCATTATGAACATCTAATTGGTGGAGCTCCCATCGCTTGGTTGCTGCCACAGCGAGTAGGCTCCTGACGGTCGTTAACTTTGCAACTGGTGCGAAGGTTTCGGTGTAGTCGAGCCCCTCAATTTGCGTGTATCCCTTCACCACTAGGCGTGCCTTGTAACGCTCAATCGTGCCATCTGATTTATGTTTGATCTTCTAGACCCATCGACATCTCACAACCTTCTTATCTCTGGGCAATGTGACAAGGTCCCAAGTGTGGTTAGCTTCTAAGGCATCAACCTCGGCTTGCATGGCTAGTTGCCAACGTGAGTCCTCCTTTGCTTCCAAATAAGACTGAGGCTCATGGCTAGTTAACAATGCTGCAAGAAAACTACGATGGCAAAAGGAAAAAGTGCTATTGCCAAGAACCGAAGATAGTGGATAGGGTTTACCTGAGGAGACGCCATTGGATGAGGTATTCTGACCGGGTAGATTATACTCGAAGTCCCTCAAATAAGCGGGCAAGTGTCGTTCCCTGTCACTTCTCCTTGGTGGTTCATTGTCGTGGATTGCTTGTTGACCTGACTCACAAGCTTCCGTAGGCACTTGGAGGTTAGTGTGCGGTTCTAGTATGCATGGCATTTCGGTGGGCATGGATGGAGGCTCTTCAAGAGATGGTTCCCAAATGTTGGTCTTTACTTGCTCACTTGAGTTTTTAGACTCATGTTTTTGAATTTTGAAAGGAAAAATTCCTTCATGAAAGGTGACATCCTTAGCTACAAAAAATTTGTGGACTTCCAAGTCATAGACTCGGTAGCCCTTTTGATTTTGTGGGTACCCAACAAAAACGCATGTCCGAGACCTTGGTTGAAACTTATCTTTTGAGTGCATGGGATTTATTGCATAGCAAAGTGACCCAAAAACTTTCAGATGGCTATAACTTGGCAATTTTCCAAAAATCAATTCATAAGGGGTTTTGTTTTTCAAAAACCTTGTTGGCAACCTGTTTATTAAATGTGTGGCAGCTAGAACGCACTCACCCCAAAATTTTATGGGCATGTTCGCTTGAAATCTGAGGGCTCTTGCTATGTTTAAAATGTCGCGGTGTTTCTGTTCAACGACACCATTTTGTTGCGGTGTTCCTGCACAAGAAGTTTGGTTAATAATGCCCTTAGTTTTATAAAAATTTCCAAGCGTCCCTTCAGTTAGCTCGAGTACGTTATCACTTCTTACCTTTTTGATGTGCACCCCAAATTGATTTTGAATCAAGTTGTAAAAAATCTCAAAAAATTTTGGTGCTTCACTTTTATGTTTCATGAGGTAAGTCCAAACCGATCTTGAGAAATCATCAACAATCGTAAGGAAAAAATGTGCACAATTCGAAGAAGGAGTTTGATATGGACCCCAAACATCTATATGAACTAATTCAAAAAGGACGCTAGATTTATTGTGACTTAATGAAAAAGGAATCTTAGATGCTTTTGCTAGGGGACAAATGGGACAATCCTTACAATTGGCCTTGGCGTTTATGCCGGACAAGTTAGGGATGGCTAACATCCTTTCTCTTGATGGGTGCCCGAGTCTTTGGTGCCAAAGGGAAGTTGGTTCGCACTCCACACTCGCCACTTGCACTTTAGCACACTTATTGTTGGGCTCAAAGTAGTATAATCCATCCTGCAGCTTACCCACTCCAATCGGTCTCCTCGAGGTTAGGTCCTGCAACACACATAAATCGGGAAGAAAAATGGCAGCGCAATTGCGCTCTTTGGTTAATTTGCTTATAGAAACAAGGTCACATTTAAAATGAGGTGCCTTGTCTGAGGTATCTTGTCTAAGAGGCTAGTGGTGCCATATTGATTTATGTGTGTGCTTGTACCATCGGGCAGGTGTATGGTCCAATTTGGAAGTGTTTTGATTTCGGAAAGGTTGGTTTTTTTAGATGTGATGTGGTTTGTGGCTCCTATGTCTAAAATCCATTTGGATTGTGCCATCTCATTAGTTTTCTTACCTGCAAAGTTAATCATACCTACAGCCTTGTCTTTGTCCAGCAAGCTTAGGAGGTGCTCATATTGCTCAACGGTCAAGCTTACCGAGGATGAGGCTCCAGAGCTTTCGCCACCATGTGTCTCCTTGCCTACATCGCCACAAGTGTTTGCACTTGTCTTTCTCCCTTTTGGTTTTCCTTTCAGCTGCCAATTTTCGGGGTAGCCAATGATTTCGAAGCATGTTTCGCTTGTGCGTCCCATCTTGTTGCAGTGATCACATTTAACTCTTCCTCGGCTCTGCTTATTCTGGGTTTCTTTTTGGGCGAAGAATGCTCCTGCCGTTTCAGGTTCAGCTTGCTGGGTGACGATGAGTTGCTTTTCTTCCGAGACAATTAGAGCGTATATTCTGTTTAGAGGAGGTAAAGGCTCCATGGCTAAGATTTGAGAACGGATTGTCTTGAATTTTTGATCTAGCCCCATTAAAAACTGATGAGCCTTTTCTTTTTCTCTCTCTACAACCCACTCCTTCTTTGCTACACAAGTGCAATTTGGCAAGGTGGAGAGCGTCTCCAGTTCGTCCCAGCAAGCTTTCAGTTTTGTATAGTATGCCGCCACACTCAAGGAACCCTGATTCATCAAAGCAATGTTCTTTCTTAGTTCAAAAGCTCTCGGTTCATTAGCATGGCCATACCTTTCTTCGAGATCTCTCCAAAGCTCATAGGCGGTTTCATGGAAGGCTATTGAATCGTGCAAACTGGGGCTGATCGAATTCATTAGCCAGGAGATAACGAGCCCATCACATTTGGTCCATGCCAACGTTTCCAACGCATCGTCCTCTGGCTTTGTCAGCTTCCCATTGATAAAATCCACTTTGTTCTTACTCCGAAGAACATTTAGGAACGCCCTCCTCCATCTAGGATAGTTGTCTCCATCCAATTGTGTGAGGACAAGCGAGGTCGTCGTGTAATCAGCTGAGGTGAGGAAATATATAGAGCTAGGATCTTGGAAAAGGTTGTAGGCGGCGACAGCTTTGGAATTACTGCCCGGAACCGCCAGTCTTCCTTCTTCCTCCCTGTCTTTGTTTCCTTCCTTCGTCATTCGTGAATGAATTTGATGATCCAACTCCGCTCTGATACCATGTAAATCAAGAGCCAAGAATTGAAATACTGCTGTATATTCATTGATGGACTGTACAACGGTAGCTGCCTATATACGCTTAGAATACATAGAGTTAGGCTAAGGCTAAAACTGCTAAAACAATTAGGTGATTAGGCTAAGTTAGACTCCTATCCTAATCAAACATATATCCACGTATATCCATATCGCAACAGTATCCTTAATGTTGTTGCTGCATTGAGGGCAGATAGAACACGAAATAACACTGCTTCTCAGAATAAGATTAGGCGGATTGAACTGCCATTCTCCCTGCCCCTTAACTCCCTCCTCCAATTCCAAACCCATTTCCAAGTTTCACCTTTCCAATCATCCATTTCAAAAACTTTGCTCAATTTGTTTTGGATAATTGAGACAACCTAGTAAAGCTTTCTTCAATTTTTTCTCCCCCCACCAACACATCATGGTTCAACAAAAAAATTACAATTTTAAAAATCATACAAGAATTTTAGATTGAATTCAAGCCTTTACAATTGAATAAAAAACTAATACCTTTTACCATTGAGAATAATAAAACTATTTCTAGTCAGCGTTAAAGTATTTGTTTATATTTTCCTAAAATGAATTAAATGTTAATAAATGTCAATTTGATTTTATTTTGGAAACAATTAATGTTGAAATTTCCATTTATTTTAGAAAGTGATTCAAATTTACAATTATTTGAAAATTTAATTTTTTTTCTTTTTATGAAAATAGGTACTAATTGATGTGATCTTTTTATTTTAGATAATAAAATGTTTTTATGGTGAAAACATGACCATTATACATTTATGGGCTTTACATAATTATATTTTATCATAGGTTAAACTGACTAAATAATATAATTATAATAATGAGAATTTATGGATTTTATATAATTACAATAATAAGAATTTCTCGGTTTTACATAATGAAAATGATACGCTTAGAAGATGTAAAAAATAAAAAAGTAACATATTATCAAATATAAATAAAACATTAACTTATATTATACAACATAGATTTTATTTAAATTTTTTCTTGTCTCCCATCAACTCATTTCCATATCTCTGTCTCGTTTTTGTATCTTCAATGCATTAGCTTACAAGTTTGTTCCTGAATATAAAAATGATGAAAAATCAATAATTTTTAAAAGAAGATCTAACAATATAGATATAATTTAGTTAGAATTGCAACCCAAAAGACAAAATGTCATAATTTAAATCTAAAAAACATACAAAATAAAAATTTTATAGGATTGAAATGTATCACTATACAATAAAATTGTGTCAACCAAAATAGGTTCCTAAAATAAAAGAATACATACATCTATACCCAAATCCCATTCTAATCCCTTTTTAAACTCAAGACCAGCCATGTTTATTTCTTCCCCCACCCTAATTATTCTACCCCAAATCGGCCCAAGTTTTCCAAAAAAAGGATGTTCTCCAAGCCTTCCCCAAATACCATAAAGACTCACAACAATCTTTCTCCAAAAAACCTCCTCTTCATTGAAAAATCTCCACAACCATTTTCCTACTAGATCAAGGTTTTTAGAGTTCAAACTACTCACACACTATTGGGTTTATTGGCTCAAATTCAATGAGGTTAAAGATTTCAATTTTGTTTAGGATTTGGTACTAGTTTTTCTATTTTTTTAGGATTTAGTTTTCCCATTTTGTTATGATTTGGGTTTGTGTGTGGCTTGTAAAAAGACTTATTGTGCTGGGGGTTTAGCGTTAGAGAAAAGCCAGGTAGTGAAGAGGCAAAATGTAAGGGTTTCAAGAGGGTAGAGAGGTCTAAAGGCCGGAAAGGGTTAGGATGAGAAGCCTTTTGTAATTATCATATATTGTAATTGTGTAAGGGCAAGATATTGAGGTTATCATTGATGTGTAAGGGATTTATAGGCTAGCGTAAATACTAAAAGCATACCTCTACTATAATATCTATATTTTATTCGAGTGGATTTCTCTCATTTGTGGATGTATGCTAGTTCAAAGCTAAACCACATTAAATTCATTTGTGCTTTGTCTAGTCATGTTTGTTATTCCGCTACACGTGATGGGTGATTGGGGATTTTTTCCCAACACACACAATACTCCCGTTTTCTTATCCACTACAATTTTACTCCAAGCTACCCAAGCTATACTTCAACCCTCTCCCTAGCCCTTCCCCCCCCCCCCCCCCCACCCCCTCAAAAAAAGAAATTTATTCTTAATTTTTTAACACTCAATAAGGCTCAAAAAAATAAGACGTAAAATAGAGGGATGCTAGAGAAAATTGACTTCATAAGAGTTAATTTCCCGCCAATTGACAACAAAGTTGATTTCCAAATGCTTGACTTTGTCTTAAATTTATTGACCACCAATTTCTAGGAATCCACTCTTTCGGGGTTTTCACCCATAAGCAAACCTAAATATTTAAGGGGAAAATTTCCTGGAGCATAATTCAATAATGCAGCTACCTTTCCTACCTCAAACTTACTGGCTTCAATACCATAAAGTCTACTCTTTGACAAAGTTTATTTTTAGACCTGAAGCTAACTAAAAATATTTCAGGATCTCTTCTAGATTAAGCAAATTTGAGTACCTCCACTCACCGATGGACAAAGTGTTATACTGAAGAAGAGTTAGAACTATTTCATGTAGTCCAATTTTCACACCTTGAAACAGGTTCTTCTTAATTGCCTCTTGTACCATAATATTCAAACCTTCTACAATGATCAAAAAAGAAAAGGGAAAAGAGGATCTCCTTGCCTTACCCTCCTTTCCATGTAAAATTCTAATGTTTAGCTTCTATTCACAAGAACCAAGACAAAAGAAGTAGAAAGATACTCATGGCTCCGATTCTTCCACTTCCACCAAGTTCAATTTGCCTCATCACATCATCCAAAAATTTTCAATTTTTGCATTCAAAAACTTTCTCTAAATCATCTTTGAAAAAGAAAGCATTTCATCTATTTTGTTTCAAAAAATTCAAGAGATCTGTTGGCCACCAGCACATTGTTAAGGATTTGCCTACCCCTGATAAACACATATTGAGCCTCTCCAATTATACTCACTATAACAGACTTTAATCTTTCAGCTAGGATTTTGGATAAGAATTATACTGGCTCCTAACTAGATTGATTGACTATATACTTTTAGCCCAACCAGATATGCAATTTTTGGTGCAAGCATAATGAAAGAAGCATTACAACCACTTTCAAATTTTCCATTCACCTTAAAATCTAAAATAAATTTGAAAATTTCATCTTTAACTATGCCCTAGAATTCCTTGAAGAAATTGAAAGAGAGACCATTGGGACTGGAAGCTTTTCCACCAACACAACTCCACACTGCAAACTTGATTTCCTCATTAGAAAATGCTAGCTTCAAATATGATCTGTACTCCTCATTAACTGGTTAGAACATATTGCTTCTAAACCCTGTTTGTTGCATAAATCCTCCATGTAAATATCTTTGAAAAAAAATTGAACACATGCTCCTTGACTATGTTGGTTCTTCTCTCTAGACCCTTTTAATAAACACTCATTGGGTAAAATTCTTCCTATATTTACCTTTCACAACTGCATGAAAATATTTGGAGTTTTCATCTCCATCTTTTGCCTAACGCACTTTTGCGTTCTTGCGAGCCATACCATATTTCAATTTAAGGGCTTTCAATAAGTCTTCACAATATTTTTGCCACATCATCAAATCTTTCTCATGAAGATCAAATTTATCCTTGGACTCCTCAATTTGATTATCCAAGTTTTTAAATTCCCTTTTACTTTCCTCTTTTAACACACCTTTTAAATTTTTAAGCTTTTCCTTAAGAACCAAACAAGGCCCTCCAATTGTCACTGTATCTTTCCATTTATTCTCAACAAGTTCTTTGAAGTTGTGGAGAGACATCCATGAACCAAAAACTCTAAAAGAGGAAGGCCCAAAATCAGCCAAAAAAAAAAAACTTCAATATCAAAGGGGTGTGATTAGAAACAATACGATTCAAGGTGGCCACCATAAAGCCAAGCCAAGAATTAAGGAAGTTATCTAAAACAAGGAACCAGTCAAGCTTTTTCATCTTTGTTGCAGCTTTGTTAAACCATATAAACTGTTGACCCCAAATATTTAAATCCTTCAGCTCCATCTACTCAATAAAAGATTTGAAGCTCCTAACAATTCTTTCATCAAATTCACACCCTTTCTTTTTCTTCTTTGAATAAAATTGAGTTAAAATCTCCTCCAATACACCAAGCACCTAGAAACTAATTCTTCATATCAATGACATGATTCTAGAGAACTTTTTTATTCTGAAGCCTTTCGAGGACCATTTATGTTAACAATTGCTAGTTGTTCATTTTTACCACCCAATCATCATAAACAACAATATTACCAGGGCATGATATTGTGCATTTCATCTTTAAAACACTTATGTTCAATATGCTTAACAGAGCACCTGAGTTCCCTGATGAGACAAGTTAAGCAAATTCCTAACCAGATGAATGGCATAGAGATTTGAACACAATATTAAAGATAAGCTCCTTTTTTGTCTTTTGCATGAGGACACAGTCCACCTTTTGCTTGTAGATTATTTCCTTTATATATCTCCTATTTAATGGCTTCCTAATTCCTCTGATGTTTGTAGACAAAAGAAGCATATTGAAATCCACACACCCACATAGAAATAGTTCAAATACTCGTTGCCTTTTTATCAATATAGGCACACCTTTTAACCTTTTCAACTCCACAACAATTTCCTCTTCACCCCCGTTTATTAGTAGACCAATATCCATCCCAAATTCAAGAATGTCTCATGCTTTCTTTGAGATAGAACCACACACCAATATGCTTATTTTTAATGTTGGAATCTAAAATGAAAGCTCCTGCTATGTTGAACGATCCTTCATCCTGCATCTTCTTGCTACTTTATTGCACAAAAGGCAAGTTCTTATAAGGGTCTTTCTACAGCCTTTCTTCTAATAACTTGGATGGTCCTCTTAAGGCCTTCATGAGCCTAAATTTCAAAGGCATAATCTTGCTACCAAACCGAAGCAAAATATCATAAATGGGCTTACTCATGCACTTTTTCTCCTACCTATAACTTAATGATTTATTTAATGTCTTTGAGTTTAAGCCCAACTCCCTAATATTTTCCAGATGGCCTATATTATTTCCTCTTTTGTTTTCAACTCGACTTTTGTGAGCCTCAAACTTTTTAGACTCAGAATTACCTTGCACCTATTCTGCTTCCAATTGTCTTTACTAGACCTAAGAATTTCGGCATGATGAAGCAACAAAGTTCAAATTATGCACATTCTCATATTCCCAACACAACACATTGATTTATCCTACAACTTCATCTTTCCTAGGATTTTCTAGCAACATCCACTCAACTTCAGGCTTCTCTTCTAAATGGAATGTTTCAGAAACTATCCAAGAATCTAAACTAGAATCAAACTCTAAATCGGATGAGAAGGCATAGCTTATTGATAGAAAATAACAAACATGATTAAATAGCACATCTTTATAAACACGAATGCAAATACCTTATTATTAACCTTGATCTTTACCACCCTTTGAATTATATTAATCTTGCAGATTAACACCAACACTTTTCCAACATGAATATTTTTTTTCTTCTGAGTTTCACTATTGACCTTCAGAACCTTTCCCCATAGAACACCTATAGCTACAAATGTTTTTGTATTCCAACCAAGAACCGAAATACCTGCACATCAGAGCCAAACTAACCTTCTAGGTAGGTTGATATTCCCATTCCACAATGAAATCCATTCAAACCGTTGGAGAAACCAAGACACCCATTCTTCTAACTTATAGCGCAGTATCTCTTTTGATGGACACTCCATGAGCACCCTCAAACCTCCAATGTACTTCACTTTGCAAGAGCCTATATTTTCAAAGTCGCATAGATCTTGCAGAGGTTTTAGCATTTCTAATTCCTTAAGATCACCAATAGCACACCGTTTCACCATCTATTCTCCTCCTCATCAAAAGTTATTTCTATACGAACCTAGGCATCCTTTTTTTTCCATTTGGTTTAAGTTTTCTCTGTCTTTTCTCCTTGTTCCAGCCACGACTTCATTGTACTTCTTATAATCTCTTTTGTAGCCATTTGATAAGCCACCCTATATATAAGAAATGCTTTTCTCCTTGGTTTCAAGCTTTCCAACCCTTCATCTAGCAAACCTTGCCTGATTCACCATTACATTATGAGTTTCAATCCAAATTTCATTAAGGGCTTTTTCCAGCAACTTTATAAGGCCATCATTTTTTAATCTGACGAATCCAATTTTTTGTCCAAACTCTTTCCATTTTTTAGCCACATTGAATCTATAACCATACCATACCTTTGAAAAATACCTCAAAGGTTACTGGACTCCTAGTTTTCTAGAAAGTTCATGAAGATGAAAGTTGTCAAGTAGCAAAACATCACTCTTCTAGCATCGGATCCTCAGCCTATACCTCTATCTTCATTCTCAAAGTTGAGCCCAAAACCTTTCCCATTCACTCTCTATGCGTCCCTCCCTCCCTTCCTCCTTCCCTCTCTTTCTCTTAGACAACATTCTATAAAACCTGATATTATAGATTATGTTTAGTAGGAAGTGTAGTGACGTGTTTTAGAAGTCACCACCAATCAATCTCACCTAGGTCAATTAGATACCTGTTACCGTCTATGAGAGATTTTAAGATCAAGAGTCGGTTACACTAAAATAATCTTATTCTAGCGCTCAATTTTATCCTTTTCCTAAATTTTTGTTCCTTTGCCTAATCATTGATGAAAATAATTTTATGAATTTTAGTTTATTACATTTAATTTTTAATTTAATTTTAAACCGTGAATCTTATGAGACCGACTAGATATAAATCCTATATGTCCTTGAAATCTCAAGATTTTATCAAATCCACCAAAATTTTGAAAGAAACATTTCATCAAGCCATGAGTCTTATCAGACTAATTGAATTTGAGCAAATTTATCTTGATATTTTATCAAATACACCAAGAACAAATCCTTGAAGATTTATAAAGTATTTTACAACTCAATTCAATTAATTTCTAACTTCTTAAAAAAATCAAGTAAATTAAATGATAAAATAAAAATTTGGATTACTAATCTAAAATCATAATTCCATGTGTTATTAATTTTTAAATCCATCAATGCCTGAAATAAAATAAATTAACGAAGTCCGAGTACAAATAAAAATTAAAAGAATGCTGTCCAGTGCCTAATCTGCAAAAGAGGAAAGAATTAGTGACTTACATGAATAAAATAAAGACTTTACTAACTAAACAAGCATTTTACCAAACCGAGAAGGTTTGGCTGGGGTCAACGGGTTAAATCCTGGTCAGGAAACGGGTCGCCGGTGGTAGTCGTTTCGTCTTCTTCGATTCGGTGGCCGGGTGGAGAGACAAGGGCGGCGGGGCTTGGGTTCAGTGGAGGCGTCCCAGGGCGATCTGGAGCGGCCGGAAGACGGGGCTTGAATGGCGATTGGGCGACATCGAGGGGAGCAGCAGTGGGCGATGCCCGGGGGCGGTTAGAAACGGTGAAGCGATCGACGGAGGGGTGGACAGCAGCGGCGTAGGCCTTTTGGCGATGGTGGAGAGCGAACGGCTGCTTGGGACTCCAAGGAGTCGTGGCGGCTGGGGTCCGAAAGCGTCGAGCAGTTGCAGCAATACTCCAGGGGTGACGGCAGCGAGGGAAGAAGCTCAGGGTTCTGGGGAAAGGGTAGCCAAGAAGTAGGGACTCAACGCGCAGTTTTCCCAAGCTTAGGGTTTTTGCCAATTTCTAGCTTTTTCTCCTTTTTTTTTTTTCTTCCAAACACCAACCTCCTACTCCTATTCATAGAAACTGCATTAGAGGCGTGATTAACAGATTTTAAGAGATTAAATCTCATCAAAATATGATTTGATAGGATTTAAATCGCTTGGCATATAATTTTGTCATCATACCAATTTAAGTCCAATAAAATTTTAATATAACCCAAAACTCTAAGTATTTATTAAATTAGTTCTGTACTTTATTAAACTGCCAGATTTTGTCCAAAATTTTATTATTTTGCTAGATTTGCCTCAAATTCTAAGGAATAGGCAGATTTACAGCAAAATTTTCAATTTTAACAAGAACTTTCTAAAAACCCTTGGTCTCCACCCAAACGTTTTCCCTTTACCTAAATTAACCCAACAAAACCTTTAGAACTTCAAATTAATACCTAAACTAAATTAATTTCTATTTCTATCCTAGATGATCATTCTAAATTCTTAAAAATTCATAATGTGAAATGACAATATAATCTAAATGCAACTAATCCTACCAATTTCCTAAGTTATAAAATGACTAAAAATACCAAATTGCACCGAAAAAAAAAATGCCCCCTAAAATAAATTTTCTAACCCAAATATAAAAAAAAATTATTGCCCGAATAAAATTAGATGTCAACAAAAAATAAATAAAATAATAATTAACCCAGGTTGCTAGCTATATATATTGCTTATAAGATGTATGGGATGACTTAGTCTCAACTTTTGTTACCAAGCAAGTCTTATGTGCACTTGATGCACAGCATAAAACATGTATTCTTTTATCAATTTGTATGTGTTCTTTTATCAAGTATATTCTTTGACAAATTCTATGTGTTCTTTTATGCATTATTTTTTTTAAGTCCCTATATGTTCTCATTAACAAGGGCGGTGCTATATTGCCACCGCTGAATTTTGGAAAAAGAATGTAACTGGTATATAATTTTTTTAAAAATATGTATTTTACCCCCATTGAATTTTCGGTAACACCCCCTGATACGATCAAAGAAGGCACAACCAAGGAAGGCAAGGACCCACTGAAGGTTTCTAGTGGACCATTGACAAGGAAAAATGCTAAGGAGCTCACTAGTGCACTTCAAGCTCGGATGTTGACAGATTGGTGATGTTCTGGTAGAAAAATCATATCTTGAGCTAAACAGATCAGAATTGAGTAATTCTTGATTCGTTGGAAAGATCACATCTGGAGCTACAAGTCATATGAAGACCATCAAACCCAGTTTTCACGTTAAGGAGGTCCAATTTAGCTTCAAAGTCGCGATTTACGAGTTATCGCTGGTTCAGAAGCAGTTGCAGTATTTTGGGCATATCCTTGGCTTTGGAAGTCCGTTTTGTGTGGTTCAGGTGTCATTTCAAAGCTAAGAAATATATCTACAACTTTCATGCTTTGGATTTTGAGAAATCATGGCTGCATCAAGTTCAAATTTCAGCTTGAAGTTGAAGACACAAGCAGGAAGCACCTGAGAAGACTATTCTGGGTTTTTATGCCCAATCTTGTGCTGTAACGTATCTTATTTTTATTTTCCTATTTAGATACATTATTTAGGAAATTATTTAGGCTATGGAATAGTTTTAAATCGTTTTGGACAAGAGGCATACGCTGTATTCATTAAACTTGTTCAAACTAGGAATTAGAGTCCTAATTTGACTAGGATTTCCTATGTCTTTGTATCTAGGATTCTTAAGGGATTTAAGCTACGAATTTTGCCTAGCTTTTAACCCTAGTTTAGGCCTATATAAAGGCACATATTCTGGATGTAAACATACAGAAAAATTTCGAAATAATATTGCTCTTTAGAGAGGTTTTCTCTTTGGTTCTTTGTGGACTGCCTTGGTGCACAAATGTGCTTGTGTTCTTGGAGTTCTATACTTCTCGTTTCTAATCACAGGTTGATTAGGGGTGGGGGTCTTCAAACCCAGTCTCTTTCATGTCTTGTGGAGCTTGAAAACATCTTGGGCGAGTTTCATGGTCTTTATACCATCGGGGTTCGCATCAGTTGGTATCAGAGCCACAAGTTCCATTGAAGGACATATCTTTGTGTTCTTGTTTCTCTTCGGTTTTCTTTCAATTCTGTTCAGTAAATTCGTATTTTAATTCTCTGTTTTAATCCTTTTTCTTCTTGTTTCAGGTCTGTCCTTTTTGTTCCATCCTTGTTCAAATCCGAAAATCACAAAAACAACAAAAAGAAGTCAATCCGTGTTGTCTAGTGTTCTCGGCTTCAATTCGTTTGTTCTTGTTCAATTCTTATCTTTCTGTTTCGTGTCCAGCCCTATTAATCTCTCTTGTTTTCATTGTTTCCAGCATCCTAGAGTCAAGAAAACACCAAAAAAAAAGAAGGATCCAAGTTGAGGAAGTTTCGGTATCAAAAGTTGTTTCAAAATTGTGCAAGTTTCAATAGTTTCTTGTTTTGGCCAAATTGAAAACTGACTTTTTGTCTTTGGCAGCAAGGAATTTCAAGGAGAACGTTTGTTTAGCATCAAAACAGCAAGCAAAAAGAAAAAAAAAAAGGAAGAAAAGAGAAAAAGAACAAAGCAAAGGAAAGAAAAGAACAAAGACAGGAAAAGAAAAGTACAAAGGAAAGAGCTTGCTGAAAAGAAGGTTTTTTTTACAAAGTGTTGAAAGTTTTCGTGCCCAAAAACCTATCCCATTGTTTTTAAGCCAAAAAGCTTTCTGTGTGGTTCTTGTGATCATCAATTGCAAGAGCTTCTTAGAGTCTTTTAAAGCTTGTTTAGCCCACCTCTTTTGGAGTCAAAATAGTTCTTCGAAAATTCAAGTTTTCTTGTGTGCTTTGAGGATAGTTTTCTTAGAACTTTTGAGAACTCTTTGAATAGCAATATCTCACTAACAAATTGAGTGTTTGAGTGTTCATCTTTTGAGTGAAACACGTGAGGTGAGTGGTTGTGAGGATCTTTGTTATTTTCAGGAGTATGGAGGGCCAAGAGGATAGGAGGATGGAAGTGAGGAACAATGATGAGCCAACCATGAGAGAGCTTCAAGAAACTCTCAATAGACTTGTTGGGAGGATTGAGGACATTGATTTGAGGTTGCCAAGGAGACCAAATCCCATCTTGCAACCAAGGAGAGGTCCAAGGAGAGAAGAACCCGAGGAGGAAGAAGGACATTGGCATGACCATGAGCTTCCAAGGAGGGGGGAGCCAAGAGAGGATAACAACCTAAATTCCAGCAACTTTACCATTTCATCCTTCCAAGGAAGGAGTGATCCCGATGCATATTGGGAGTGGGAACAAAAGATTGAGATGGTGTTTGATTGCCATCGTTACTCCGAGAAAGAGAAGGTTAAATTGGCTACCATAAAGTTCACTAATTATGCTCTTGTATGGTGGAATCAGGATGTTACTTCTAGGAGAAGGAATGAGGAGAAGCCCATACATACATGGAGAGCCCTTAAAGCCTTAATGAGGAGGAGATTTGTGCCTAGCTCCTACTATAGAGATCAACGCTTAAAGCTTCAAAAGCTAGTGCAAGGCCAAAGAAGTGTGGAGGACTACCATAAAGACTTGGAGAGGACCTTAACCCGAGCCAACATCATGGAGGATGAGGAGACCACCATTGCTAGATTCATTAATGGTCTCAATCTTGAGATTGCCAACGAAGTGGAGATGGTGCCATATGTCAACATGGAGGATTTGCTTCATCATGCCATTAAGGCCGAGAGGAGCATCAAGAGAGCAAAGGCATCCAAGATGTGTCAAGGAGGAATTTCCACATGGAGAGGAGCATGGAGTAAGGATGTGAGAGAAGTGCCCAAGCCAAATATAGAGGCCACAAAAGGAGACTTGTCTCAGCTGCAACAAGAAAAGTCAATCATGCTTGTTCCACTTTCACCACAACAAGTTTTGGAGGATCAAAGAAAACTTCAAAGTGAGGTTGAGAGAAAAGTAAAAGAAGGGAAAGTTGAGGGCAAGAGTGATGAGGGGAAAGCTGAGAGAACAACCGAGAGATTATGTGTGAAGAGTGAATATGAGGGGAAGAAGAGTGGAGAGTTCCCGAGAGAAGAAATTGAGTGCGAAGTTGAGAGAAGACAAGAGTGCAATGAACCCAAGCCGAGTGAAGAGAGAAAGACCTACAGAGAAGCCATACTTTCATCTAACATAATGGAGTCTTCTTCTAGTGTTGTTTTGTCTTCTTTTCAAGAATTAAGTGGCGATGAACTACAAGAATCAAGTGAGTTGCTGCCCATCCAAGAAGTTGATGTTCCTAATATTCCAAGTCATGTCCCATGCATTAAAACAACAAAGGAGGTTAAGAAGGAACAAGTTAAGGTAAGCCTAAGTGATTTCATATGCAAAAGTTTGCCTAACATTGTTTCTTATCCTATGTTTCAAGGGGATGAAATTAATGCAACTCCAACCGAAGCCATTAAGTGCAAAGGTGGAAATTTTGTGGTTCCTACACCAAAGGAAGATACTTGGAGATTAAGTCCAACCACTGTAATGTATTTCTTCCTAACACCTAGATTTGATATAGTTTTGCATGAAAATCTCAAACAATGTGTGTTTGCTTGCAATGTTATTTTGACAAATAGTTTTCATGAAACTAGATTAAGAGAAGGAAGTAAACATGGGAATTTGACAAAATATGGTTTAAAAGCTTCTAATTCTTTGGTTTTGTCAAATCATCTTTGGAATTGCTTGAGTTTCTCTAGAGGAAAATCTGTTTTGTTGTCTTTTGTTTTTGAATTTGTTTACTTTGCATCCATGTCACATTGTTTTGTTTTATGTCAAGTTAAATCTACTTCTCTGGAATTTTGCATGCATAAATTGGTTGTTACACATGCATTACATTCTTCTTTGATTGCCATTTATATTCAGCCCATTTTTCTATGTCAATCTTTAATTTCCAGCAAGTATCTTTTTGTCATGACACATGCATTACACAAACTTTTGAGTCTTGATCTTTTTGCTTTATGTCCGAACTTGAAAGTTTTTATTTTGAGTGAAAATTCTGGTTTTAAATTCAGCCTTTTAAGGAGGTATGTTGAGTCCTTTGTTTTATGTCACATCCCATTCACAAATTTCATCCATTGTTGTGCATATACATGCAAAAATAAGTTTGCTACTGAATTGGTTTCACTTAATCCTATCTACTCCAATCTTGTTTCATTTAAAATGCTTAGGATTTTTGTGAAATTCGTGCATCCTTGTTGTGTTATTAGTTTAGGCCACATTGTGTTCAATTCTTGTTTGCTTGAATGGCCGATGCAAACTATTGTCTTGACATGCATAACTTGTGCTTTTCATAACCATAACACTTGTGTGAGTTCAGGTCCATTTGTTTTGAGTGCATACAGCATCCCTAAGGTAAATTGTTCCTACACTTTTACTTGTTGTGAGAATAATATTTTTGAGATGGTAAAGGCAATGAAAGTGATGCCTAGAGTTAAGATGAAAATTGTGCAAACATTCAGATTTTTTGTGCTAATTGTTTCAAGCTTTGTCTTTGATCCAGGAGGTATCATTGCATTTGGATATTGGTTCAGGTTTTGCTCAAGATTAAAGCTCCATACACAAGCATTCCTTGTTATTGGTGCTTATGTGAAAGGTAAGTGCTTATGTGCTGATCATTTCATTGTTACTGATTCAATTCCCTTTTCTAGTGCAGGTTTTGATTCGAGGACGAATCCTTCTAAGGAGGGGGGAGCTGATACGATCAAAGAAGGCACAACCAAGGAAGGCAAGGACCCACTGAAGGTTTCTAGTGGACCATTGACAAGGAAAAATGCTAAGGAGCTCACTAGTGCACTTCAAGCTCGGATGTTGACAGATTGGTGATGTTCTGGTAGAAAAATCATATCTTGAGCTAAACAGATCAGAATTGAGTAATTCTTGATTCGTTGGAAAGATCACATCTGGAGCTACAAGTCATATGAAGACCATCAAACCCAGTTTTCACGTTAAGGAGGTCCAATTTAGCTTCAAAGTCGCGATTTACGAGTTATCGCTGGTTCAGAAGCAGTTGCAGTATTTTGGGCATATCCTTGGCTTTGGAAGTCCGTTTTGTGTGGTTCAGGTGTCATTTCAAAGCTAAGAAATATATCTACAACTTTCATGCTTTGGATTTTGAGAAATCATGGCTGCATCAAGTTCAAATTTCAGCTTGAAGTTGAAGACACAAGCAGGAAGCACCTGAGAAGACTATTCTGGGTTTTTATGCCCAATCTTGTGCTGTAACGTATCTTATTTTTATTTTCCTATTTAGATACATTATTTAGGAAATTATTTAGGCTATGGAATAGTTTTAAATCGTTTTGGACAAGAGGCATACGCTGTATTCATTAAACTTGTTCAAACTAGGAATTAGAGTCCTAATTTGACTAGGATTTCCTATGTCTTTGTATCTAGGATTCTTAAGGGATTTAGGCTGCGAATTTTGCCTAGCTTTTAACCCTAGTTTAGGCCTATATAAAGGCACATATTCTGGATGTAAACATACAGAAAAATTTCGAAATAATATTGCTCTTTAGAGAGGTTTTCTCTTTGGTTCTTTGTGGACTGCCTTGGTGCACAAATGTGCTTGTGTTCTTGGAGTTCTATACTTCTCGTTTCTAATCACAGGTTGATTAGGGGTGGGGGTCTTCAAACCCAGTCTCTTTCATGTCTTGTGGAGCTTGAAAACATCTTGGGCGAGTTTCATGGTCTTTATACCATCGGGGTTCGCATCACCCCCACTAACTAAAAAGTACATAAACTTAGTTCTAATGAATGAGCAAAATGGAAATATTTAAAAGCTGATGGCCAAATCACATGCCACAAAAATTGTAAGTACTAGTTGTAGACATCAAATTTTAATTGGGTTAAAAATAAATTAAAATCAACTTAAATTGTCTAGCCCATTTCAAAATTGATGTCTAAAGTTCAAAAGTCCAACAAATTTGGAAACTACAGATTCAAAAAGCACAAATACCAAACCGAAGGCTCCAAATGAAGACTTATTATCCTTTCTTAGCGAAAGTCCAGTTTGGCAAATTGGGCATCAAAATTCAAAATAATCAAAATTCATGCATACCCATCATTCAGCTCAAATATTCTATAATGTTCCATTAATTATTTTTAACCCAAATAAATTTTGATGTCCACTAATATATAATTTAACATAATGGACCAAGTAAAAGAAGAGGCTCACATTTCTTTGGGACCACACCCCAAAAAAATAAGAAACATCAATTAAAAACAATAAAAGAATTTAATCCAAAGGCCTGCCTAAAGAGAATTAGAATTAGTTTGACACTGCATCTCTTTTATCACACAAATTATGGTACCTTTTACCTAAAAACAAAACAAAGATTTGCTGCAAACTTTTCCCTTCTCTTTAGCAGAGTCGCAGGACTCACAAAATCGTATTGCATCTTTTTACTTTTCAGCAAGCTGCAGAATGCACAAATCAGTATGTATTGTCTCTGTGGTAACGTGTTTTTTGGAGTTACCATCAATCGATTTCACATAGGTTGATTGTATACTTTAAAATGGTTTACAAGAGTTCAAGAGATTCAAAAGTATGGTTACGCTAAAACAATTTTTTTATAGTGCCAAAAAATTAGCACTTTGGTTTAATTTACATTTAGTTTATCTTGCATTTAATTAACTCGATTAATTTTCAAATCATGGATTCCAATCGAACCATCTGGTTATGGAATTTTAAACCTTCCTATTTGATTTTATTTATTTTATCAAATTTTGATATTTCCAAACCATGGATCCTATCGGACCACCTGGATATGGAACCCAAAAAAACTTTATTTATTTTTATTTATCTTTTAAATATTTTAGTTGATTATTAACCCAAACCATAGATCCTATTGGATCACCCGGATATAGATTTTAAAAATTTAATATTTTATTTATCTATTTTTTATTTTGAAGATTTTTAGATAATTATATAAACCATGGATCCTATTGGATCAGCCGGATTTGGATCATAAAATTTATTGTTATCCTAAATTCATCATAGGGTTTTATTAAACCCACACGGAATGAATGATCTCAAATTGATTTTTAGATGCATTATATGAATTAAATGAAATTTAAATTCATATTATTTATAAAATTATCTATCTAACCTGGTCCTATAATCCTGCCTAATGTTAATCATCAAACTAATTCATGACTTCAATAAACAGAATAAGCAAACAATGAGAGAACAGAAAAAACAATGCCTTTGGTGACTGAATTAAGAAAAAGAGAGAAATAGGGATCATAACTACAAAATGAAAGAAGATCAGCGACTGAACAGGGGTTCGACCAACCACAGAAGAATATTGAATGGGTCGGACGAATGAAATCGGGTCGGATAGCGGGTCTCGAGCGGATCTTTCTTCGAATTCTTCGTTCTCCGACGAGGGAGGAAGGAGCGACGGCCTGGGCTCTACTGCAGAGGGAGACGCGACCTTGGCAGGGAGGCGGACTGCTCATGGAGATGTCGGAGACGACGGGAGGCAGGGAGGACGCGATCCGGAGCGGCGGGAGAAGCGCGATCTTCCTCCGATTGAGCGTGGACGGCGGCGATATGGGTCCTGGAGCAAGTGCACGACGCGAGGCTAGGCGGACGGGCAGCTGAAGAGGATCGGCGGCTGCTGCTGGTGGCGCCGGGCAGGGGGATGGCAGTTCCAGGGGTGGTGACGGCTCAAGAGAAAAGTTAGGGCTCTGGCTATGGTTGACGAGAAACTAGGGTACTTGGGCTGTAGTTTCACCTTTTCCGCTAGGAGCTCAGGGCTAACCAGTTTCTTCTCTCCTTTTTCTTCAAGTAGTGACCCATATTTATATTAGGGGGTTTTAGGCGAGATTAACTAGGCTTTTTGAATTCTAAACTCATCCAAGTTCAATCTGAAGAGATTAGGACATAATTTGGCCAAAATATCAGTTTTAGTCCAAGAAAACTCTTAGGTACTGATCTTTCTTTTTTTTTTTTTTGGCCAGACTTACGTGCTGATCCAGTCCCCATTTTTATGCGAAATTGCAATTTACCCCTACTTTTTCCTGATTTGTCAAATTAGTCTAAAGCTTTGTAAAAATGACCAGACTTTCCAAAACTGACAGATTTACCCCAAACTTTTTAATTTTCCCTAGAATCTTCTAAAATCCATCGGTTTCCACCCAAACATTTTCTTTTTGCCTAAATTGACCCTACAAAACCTTTAGGACCCCAAATTATTACCTAAACTAAGGTAATTTCTATTTTGACCCTAAAATTACAAAGATAACCCAAATGTCCTAACAATTGACCCCTAAAAATGAAAATGACCCCTGAACTAAATTTCCTAACCTAAAACTAAACTGAAATTAGTATCTGGACAAAATTGGGTGTTAAAAGTCTCAAATTTCAATTTATATTGCCTTCCAATTTGCATTGCCTTCCACTAATTTTCAGATAATTATAAAATTTCATAACCCTAATAAATTAATTTATAGAATATGAAGTAGTACATACTATTGTATGAATCTCTAGTTTTATTATTTTTATGTAGTTCAAGTTATGAAAAGATACTTGAAAAAAATACCAAAAGAAGCTCGGTTTTCTCATGGAATAGATGTTGATATTGAAAACAATCCTTTGAAGCAAACACGAATTAAGATTAATTTGTAAGAGTTTCCTAGTGAATCGGGGCTAAGAAAAAGAATTTTTTTTAGTAGCATCCTGATCAACGTGACAAAATTAGAAGAAACTATTTATAAAAAGGCCCGTGTCAACCTCACAATTATAAAATTTTTTTAGAGAATGATTGGAAAGACTTCACGAATGTTTAACCCTCATTGATTTGAGTATCAGAAGAATTGGTTAGATACAGTAAAGCAAAAGATACTGCTTACTGTTTATGTTATCATTTATTTAAGCTTGACCATGGGAAACAATTTGGTTGTAATGCATTTGTATTTGAAGAGTTTACAAGTTGGAATAAGACATAAAAATTGAGAGAACATGTAGGGTGCCATGATAGCACGCATAATAAAGCTTGGAAAAATGTGAAGATTTAATGAATCAGGAGTAATCCATTCAAAGTGTTTTGTGGAAACAATCTGATCAAACCCAAAGTGATTATCGAATTCGGTTGAATGCCTCTGTTAACTGCATTTGGTTCATTTTAAAGCAAAGACTAGCATTTTTGTGGTCATGATGAATTAGAGACTTTAAAAAATTAAGGTAACTTTCTTGAGCTTCTACATTTTCTAGTAGATTGTAATGAAACTATCAATTGAGTTATTTTGAGAAATGCTCCAAACAAAGACAAATAAACAGCATATGAAATTCAATTTGATATTATCAATTCTACAGCAACTGAAACAACCAATGTCATTGTTAATGATTTTAGGGATGACTTATTTTCAATTTTAGTAGATGAATATCGTGATATTTCTTCTAAAGAACAAATGATGGTTGTTATATGTTATGTGAATAAAAAGGAATGATGATTAAATAGTTCTTTAATATCACACATCTTTTTTATACTAGTACTTTGTCATTGAAAAAAAAAACACTTAGGGAATTGTTTTCTAGACACAACTTGAGTTTGTCATGATTACGTGGCCAACAATATTATGGTGCTAGCAACATGAGTGTACAATTTAATGGACTAAAAAACTTGATATTGAATGAAAATAGTGTGGCATACTATGTACATTATTTTGCGTATCAGCTTCAACTAACACTTGTGCCACTAGCAAAAAATGAAACTTCTATTGTATCATTTTTTTCTATTATAATAAAATTAATAAATGTTATTAGAGCTTTTTGCAAATGTCAAGATATTCTTCAAGAAAGCCAAGTTCCAAAGGTTGTTGAGGCATTAAAAAGTGATGATCTTAAAAGCAGTTAAGGATTCAATCAAGAACAAGGCCTCCAACATCCAGGTGATACAACATGGAGCTCTCACTATGAGACTTTAATTTGTTTAATTGTTCAATTCTCAGCTATTACTGATACACTTGAGTATATTGTTAAAAAAGTCTTTAATTCTAAGCAAAGAGTTGAAGCCAATGTTCTATTGGATTGATACACTCTCTTGACTTTATATTTAATTTGCACATGAAGAAAGATATTTTAGGGGTTACTAATGAATTATTGAAGGCATTTTAAAGAAAAGACCAAGATATTATAAATGCCATAGAACTAGTTGAAAGTGCAAATGAAAGCTTGTTTAAAATGAGAAATATTGGGTAGGATGATTTAATGACAAAGGTTTGTTCATTTTGTGACCAACATGATATTCCTACTTTGAAGATGGATGATATGTTCGTTTTCTCGAAAGATCTACATGTAAAACTACTAAGGTTACAAACTTACATCATTATCGATTAGATTTATTCATTGAAATTCTGGATAGATAATCACATGAGCTCGATAATCAAATGACAAAAACAAGTACAAAATTGCTCGTTTATATAGCATGCTTGAATTTTGATAACTTATTTTCAGCATTTAATAAGCAAAGATTAATTCATCTTTGTCAGCTTTACCCATCAGAATTGTTTGCAACTGAGCTTATGGAACTTGATAATCAGTTAGATACTTATATTCTTGATATGCACCCTAATAGCAATTTCAAAAATATTAAAGGGGTAAGTGCTCTTGCTCAAAAGTTAGTTCACAGGAAGAAACATATTATGTATCCACTTTTTTATTTGCTTGTGAAGTTGGTCTTGATTTTGCCGGTTACTATTGCAAGTATTAAGAGAGCATTTTTTGTAATAAATGTTGTGAAGAATCGACTACAAAATCAAATAGGAGATTAACTGATGAATGATTATTTAGTTACTTACATTGAAAAATATGTATTTAGTAGTATACGTAATGAGATGATCATGCAACATTTTCATGATATAAAACCTCATCATAGACAGTTGTAAATGTGAATATATTGTTATTAATAATATTTTTTTTGCCCCCAATGACATAAATTTTTTGCTTCAGCTCTTCTCATCTTTTGTTTGAAACTACTTATTACTTACTATTTTTCTAACATACCTTCATCTGTAAAAAAAAATATGTTATTTTATTATGTACCTATATTTAATCAGACACACTAACCAAGTTGTTAATCCTCCATATATAAGACACTAGTCATTCAAGAAAATGACAAAATTACCTCTAGCCAAAATCTTCCCCTATTTACAAAAACCCTACCTCCCTAGTATTACATACTCTAGTGCCGCCACCGCCATCGAACCATCATACCTCAAACTCTTGCTGTAATCACTCTTCCTCCTGATCGTATCGCCACTGCCATTCTTCTCCAATCTCACATCTAGATCTCACTGCTATTCTTATGCTCCAGATCACGTCAATTGGCGCATACCTCCACGATCTCATCGTGAACCTTCTGGCTGCTACTATTGTCCCAACCCACCGTCGGAATATCCGTCATCATAATAATGTTTGAAGTAATGTGTAAATGTGTCTAAAATAATATGTAAAATCGTCTAATATAGTATTTGAAAGTATCCTGAATAATTTAAAAATAATTTATTATTATTAGAAAATAAGATATGTATGAAGTAATAAGTAGTGTCTAAATGGATATAGAAAAGTATCTAATGAAATATTTAAAAGTGTTTGAACAAATAACTATCTAACATAATAAAAAAGTGCCTGAGTGAATGTTTAAAATAGTTTAAAGAAAAATAAAAAAATTTTTAAAGCAATATGCAAATAATTTATGAAATAAAAAAAAAGTCTAAATGAATGTGTAAAAATGTCTAAAAAAATTTAAAAAAAAAGTTTAAAGCAATATGCAAATAATTTGTTTTCCTTGTAAATAAACGTATGAAAACTAATGAAAAAAAAGTGTCTAAATAAATGTTTAAAAGTGTTCAAAGTAAAATATCAAAATGCCTATAGTTTTTATTTGTTCCGTAAGTTGGCTCTTTTGAGTTTGAGAGCTATTTTTTTTGCAGTGAATGCTTCCTTTTTCTCCTCCTCTGGTCGCTACTCTACGCTCCTGCATCTACCTCTGCTACAGCCACTTTCTTTTTCTCCTTCTCCAATCAACGCTCACAACTCCTGGAGCTGGTTCCTCTTTCTCTTTCTCCGATCGACACTCTCGCTATTGGATTTGCCTTTGCCGAAGCCGCTTTGTCATTTTCCTTCTTTGATTGCCAATCCTTGCTTTGCCTTCGCTTCTTCCGATTGTCACTCATGGCTTTGTGTCCTCTAGTTGCCGCCCGTAGTTTCACCTCCTCCAATCACCACTCCTTGCTACGCCTGTACACCACTAAGAACAACAGCTGCAAAATGAGTCCTTGACAGAGTCCGACAACAAAGCCGCAATGGCAAACTTGTTGAAGTCGAGATGACAGGGAAGGTGGCACAAGAAATGAATCACGGAATATAATGAAAATTAGGTTGAGGGGTAATTCTGTAAATCAATTTCTATGTCTAATCAAACATATGTTCACAGTATCCTTGACATACATTTCCCAGTGCACCCAGCTACTCCGGAAACCATGGAAGTTGTTTGAAACTAACACAAGTGCTATAAGTACTAATGCTTGTTCGGGTGCATAACAACACCCGGTGCATACAAGCTTTATTTTAGTCCCAATTGTTAAGAATCACAAGTTAGTCCTTATATCTTCCAAAAATTTTTAATTTAGTGCTTACACTTTTAAAAATTGCAACATGACACTAAACTTCAATAAAAACAAATTTCAGGTAATAAGTTTTTAAAAGTGTCAGTTCAGTCACTAGAAATTATGATAATGCCACCAAACCACAACTCTCTATTCTATAGCGTGTCCCAATTTCCTATAAATTAGAATAACGCCACCACGCTGCAATTGCTTATTACATTGAAGTTGTCTGTTTTGATTATTCCCCTTTTTCTAGATGAATTTAGTTGATCCTTCAATGCGTACAGCTATTCCTGACAATTTGCATATTCCTTCTATTATTTAATGTCTGCTTGCTTTACTTGTGGTAGTTGTTCTTTGACAAATGGATATTTATGCTTTTTTGTCTCATCTTGCTTTTCATGACAAATGTACATGTTCTCTAATATTTTAACTGGTTGTTATATCTGTTGTTGTTGTTCTTTGTCATATTGCTTATATTTTCTAGTTGAATTTATTTGTTCCTTTGACACATATTGTTGTCCCCCGATAAATCCATACTTTCCTTCTACTATTTATTGTTTATATTTTTTAGACATTTGGTCGGGGCACATCGTTTACGCCGTGTATACTGTATCCTCTACTCACACAAGTAATCTTCGGAAAAGAATGTATGATTTGGAAATGATACTTTGTCCCAAGGTGTTTTACCTCGCAAGATGGACACACTGGTGAAATAAACAGCCAGGATTCAATTCCCTTCCGCACCTAAAACTGACATTGTGGCTCGTAAAGCCTTTAGGTTTTGGGAAAGAAGCAAGTGCTCGTCTATCTTTCACCTCCTAGCATAAATATTCTTTTCTAATACTTGTACAGATACTTATAAGGAAAAAAAATATATCCCGTGCTAAAGAAAAGATATGCACTTTAAGAAAGAGAACAAAATATATATGAAGGACCAAACAATTGACAATCCTGTAAAAGTATTAAATTATTCTAAAGAAAAACCGAATAGTTTAGAGAAAAATGAATAACTTTTGAAAAAACAGTACATTATTGTGAAAAAGACGTAATACTGAAAAATGAACACGTAATGAAAATATGGTAATTTATAGACAAAGTTTTTAATTTTTTTAGTGCAAACATGCATGTTTGTTTATATTAATATATGCTTTTACTTAATATAAAAAAGACAATTTAGCTTGTTAGGCAATTTTTTTTTCATTTAGCATAAAAATTTATATCTTCAAAGACAGGCTGATATAAAAAAAAGCATATTTTTATAACTCCAAAGATACATAACTCTCCAAGGGTGAATTTAGAAAGGAAAGCTCCTACTTCTCTCGAAAATATTTTAGGGATGAGAATTGACACTAAAATTTTTATTTTTATCGAGTAAAAATCATTTTGTTTACAAGTCGAGTTCCGAAAGACTGAAAGTGCTATTTGCATGATTGAATCCCAATAGGGATCAAACAGATCCGAGAGAAGAAGAAATTACAAAAGTCTCTTTATAGTTTGATCTAACCTACACTTTACCCCATACTTCCTTTATAGTGTGCAACAACAATTTTTGAAATTTTAAATTAAACTGTCTGATAATAATGTTTAAGTAATTTCAAAATTTTTGACATTTTTTCCATAGCTAACCAATATTTTAAAAAAAACTGATATGCATTTACAGGAAGAAAAATGCATTTATAAAATGAAAAAATTGATAATTAAAATGTCTATTAATGATAAAAAAATATTTGAGAGATTAACATTATTAAAAAATGGCTATCGTATAGTTTAAATTACAGTTCCAAAAGTTGTTATCGAACAATATAAAAGAACCAAAGGCAAAGTGTAGGTTTTAAAAAATAAAGAAAACAAATTATAGGTTACAGTAAACCTAGGGATAGTTGTAATTTTCCCTCATTTCAATTTGGAGAAAATTCTCTGGTAATACTTCACAGGGATTGAGGCAACTTCGGTATGGTAGATCTGGTAGGGTGTTGTTCTTTGGATTGAAAGAAAACAAACATGGCAGGTAATTTGAACTGGTGGAAGAATCAAAATTTGAGTGTATGAGAGTTATATTTCTTGAAGGGAGAAATTCAGCCGGGTGGAGCAGATTCATTTGGCTGATGGATGCTTTATCTGATAGGGTAGCAGAAAATTATTACTCGTGTAAGAGGCATAAATTGTTGGCAGAAAAACTCAATTATCATAATCATTGACAGCCCAAATTAAAATTAGAGAGCTACAAGGAACAAAGCTGAATAGAGGTGTTATGGTGATGTTAGGTAAGAATCGATCAGACTGAGGAAGCAATGGGGTGATGATTTCATCTGCTGGCATATTTTCATTTGGCGGTGTGGTTTCGCCATCAGACACAACAAGCGGTGGTGGTCAAATGTTGGTCAGAAGCAATCCAAGTAGTGGTGGACAAAGGAGTCTTGGTGTTTTGGTGACAACATCCGGTAGTAGAGCCGGACTGTATGGAGTCAGGGCTATAGATGATGGCGAACTTCGAAAGGATACCAATTAGGTAGGTCAGGTCATGTTTGGTTAGGTTTGAGTCATGCCATTCAGGTTCGGGTTTAATTGGGTTACATGAATTCTAGTCAACGTCGGGTTATTTAAGGTTCTGATTGATTTTGAGTTGAGTAGATGGTGTATTTGTAGTTCACAACAAACCTTTTCCACTGCACTAGTAATAGTGTGGATGCGTCAAATCTCTCTATACTCAAATAAACATGTGAATTCATAGGCAAATGCACCTATCATCAAAGTACAGCAGTGCAAGTATTAAGATTGTTTTTCCTTTGGAACAAAGGTTGTCTACCGTACTCAATGTCTCCCTATTATTTAACCGGAAATTAAGAAGAATTGTTTAACTACTACTATGACTAACTAAATTAAACTAATGCAGTAAAACAAATTACTAACTACCAAATAACAATAGACAAATAATTAAGACAATTAACGAATAAAGACCTCATACTTAGAATTGAATCCCCCTAGAACTACCATTGTGTTACTTTTATTCTAGTTTAAAAGGAATATGATTAACTTAAACTGTAAAATACTACCAAATATAGATTAGCTCCCCATTATTCCATTTACACTAACCTTATTCCTAAGTCATTAATAGGCTGTTTAGGCTTATCGCGCTTCATAAGAACACATTAAAATCCTACGACCCATTACTAGGTTTTATCCTAGTCCAATTGTATTATATCGCACCAATTACTCCCAGTTACGATATTATCATTTTTATCCAATGATGATCCACAATAAACATACCAGATATTACTTGATACATGTTCATTATACCACATTGAATTAATAGGTTAGCTACTATTAATCAATGCAACAAAGCACATTGAATAAATTGCAAGAAAAAAAACATAATTATATTAAACCAGAAATAAACATAATAACAAAATCATCATAAGGTTCATCTACTATAAGTATGAGTAGGAAAAGTTTAGCTAATAGTGCTGTAAAATAAACATCAAAGAATTTAAACAAAATTAAGAAAGGAATAATCCACGGCTTAATGTCTTCTTGTCCAAGAAATATTCAATCCAATCCTCATAAAATGATGTTGATCATTAGAATTGTCTTTGGCAACCTTCCTCCATGAAAAACTTTCTTTTTCTGTGTATTTTTATACCTCCTACATCTATCTTCTCTTTTTTCTGAATTAACCTTGAAATCCTAAAAATTAAGATAAACACCGGTTGGAACACGATTGTGTAGCAAGCCGTGTTACTCCTCTGGAAAAATGTGGCTTAATTCAACATAGTCTAGAACATAGGCATGTAATCTCCAAAACTTCACAAAAATATTGCATTTCAGCTCCAAAAGTTCACTAAAATTTTTTCTAACTCATATGAAGTTGAAATATGACCAGAAAACAAAATATGAACCAATTAAGCACCATATTCTAGCAAAAATACATCAAAAGACAAGCAAATGTAAAGGAAAAACCTTCAAAAAATATGGCTAAATATGAGGATATTAGTATATTTTGGTTTGAGTTCGGTTGGATTATTTAGGTTTCGATTTAATAAAGGTCGGTTTATTTTCAGTCTCAGGTAACTTCAGATCAGGTTTCAGGTTAGATTTGGATTGACTATCGACTTCACTGGGATTACTGATGCACAGGGCAAAATAGCAGAATCGGTTCAATTCTTTTGTTCAATTTTTGTTAAAATTTAAATTAAAGGATTCAATTGTTTAGTATGATTTAATTTAAGTAAATTAGTATCCTTAATTAAAATTTTATAAAAATTTTATTCATTATATTTTAGTAAATATTTAGGTTATTTAACATTTTTGTAATATTTATAATTTTTTATTTTTCTAGACCTATACTCTCACCCAGCTATCACTAAATAGGCACTTAAACCCTCACCCAGCTATTACCTAAACACACATGCTTCGACAATTTTTTTACGCTCTCGTTCCAACAATTTTTCTATGAAATTGTTGCAAAATGCAACTCTAGTTCACTATTGGTAACTAAACTACAAAATTTTAAAAATTTTTGGTGAAAATGTAAGGATTTAGAAAGTTCAAGGACCTATGTTTGTAATTATTATGCGTGACTATAATAAATTCTTTTAAAATTTAGGTACAATATTGTACTATGCTTAAAAGTTTAAGGACCAATGTTATAATTTTGACAATTGTATACCAAGATAATTAAACTTACTGAATATGGAATTTACTTATTTTGAAAGAACTCAAATATGAAACGTACTAAATATGAAAGTCATTTTAAAAAATATGAGACTTAGTAAATATATATGTTTTAAAAAAATGGAAGTTGTTGACACCCAATTTCGTCCGGGTGTTTTAAAATTTTGAAAAAAATTTTATTAAAAAAAAATTAATTTAAAAAAAAATATATATTACTATTATTATTAAAAAAAAATTTAATTAGTTTAAAATATATTTTTGTTTTGTGAAAATTTGATTTAAAATGATATATGTGTGAATATGTGTATGTTTGAAATAAAATAAAATTTCATGAAAAAAATGACAAAAAATTAAAAGTTTGAGGTAAAAATGACAAAATTGAGAAGTTTCGGAAAAAATTGACAAATTCTAAAAGTTCCAGGAGCATTTGGTAGTTTATCACATAAAATTTTGAGCCTGCCGACGTTTTTGGCTCAAATTGACAGAAAATGACAAAATTGTCAAAATCAGAAGCTTCAGGAACTTATCCTGAGGCTGAGAGACGTAAAGGACTAAAATTGTCATTTTACCAATTTAAGAGATAAGTTTGAAATTTTTTATTAATTTATCCATCAACAGTTCAGCTAAACTTCCTCTATAAATAGCCCCCCAAATTTTGTGCTGAAGACAGATAAAAATAGAAAGAAAAGCTTAGAGCTCCGTTTTTAAAATAGAAAAAATTACAGCCTTAGTCCCTAGCTCTCCTTCCTTTCCTCAGAAAATCTCAAAACTTTTCATTTTGACGATTAAGCCATCTTCTCCCCCCCTCGCGCGCCCTCTGTTTCCATTTCTCAGAATTCAAAATTTAAAATCAAGGGTACAACTCTCATTTAATCCTTCATCTTTTCAATTTCTTTCACTTTGGTCACTAACTTTGTATTTTATTCTTGCAGAATTAATTACTAACCCTTTTAATTTTTACTTGTTTGTTTATTATTTGTTTATTACTAACCCCTTTTTTTATTGTTGTTATTAACTTACTAACAACTAACTTTTAATACTATTATTGTTACTAACCTTTTAATTTTTGCATTATTACTAACTTTTATAATTGTTGTTAACAATTAATTAACTTTTATTATTGTTGTTAATTAATTAATTTAATTAACTTGGCTAACTTTTATTATTGTTGTTAATTAATTAATTTAATTAACTTGGCTAGCTTTTTATTATTGTTGTTAATTAATTAATTTAATTAATTTGGCTAACTTTTTATTTATTGTTGTTAATTAATTTAATTAATTTGGCTAACTTTTTATTATTGTTGTTAATTAATTAATTTAATTAACTTGGCTAACTTTTTACTGTTGTTAATTAATTAACTTGGCTAACTTTTATTATTGTGGTTAATTAATTAATTTAATTAACTTGACTAACTTTTTATTATTGTTGTTTAACAATTAATTTAATTAACTTTGCTAACATTTATTATTATTTTTAAAGTGGATGGCCAAAAAGCCCCACTTTATTATTATTAATTTTTTTTTCTTTATATAATTTTTTATTTAATTCACCTTTACCCTTTACTAATTAATAAATAAATGAAAATTAAAAGAAGATTATTTTGTAATTAATTATTAAGGCTAATAAAAATTATTTTTAAAAAAAGCCAATTATTTTTATTTTTACATACATGTTTTTAATTCTTTAAAGATAGCAAAAAGTTAAAATTAATTTTAATAGTTATTTTTATCCAGTAAAAATAATAAAAAAATAAAAATAAAACCTGTTTAAAAAAATACATGAAAATTAAGACTTTATATTTTACTGATTTATTTAAAATATAACTTTTAAATCCACTAAAATAATAAATATTTTTCATTAAACAAGAAAACAAAAAGAAAATTAAAACAAGATAAGAAAAAGATAAGAAAGATAAGAAAAAGATAATAAAGATAAGAAAGATAAGATAAGATAAGAAAGATAAGAAGGAAAAGAAAGAAAAGAAAGAAAAATATAGAAAATAAAAATTTTTAGATTATTAATGAATCTAAAAATTCTATAACAAAAAGAATTACGAATTAGTAATTAAACTAATAATTAATTCCATAAAAATAAGAATTAAATAATTAACTATAAATTAAATCAACTTACATATCCGGATGATCCGTCAGGATCTGCGGTTTAAAAAAAAATATCACCCTTTTAATTAAATAAATTAAATAAAAAAAAGATAAAAATCCATATTTACAATATGGATTAAATTATTTAAAAGTTCACCAAATTCCGTGTCCAAATGACTCGGCAGAGTCCATGGTTCGGAATCAAAAATCTTCCGTGTCCAAATGACTCGGCAGAGTCCATGGTTCGGAAGTATAAAATTTCATACAAATTAATTAATTTAAAAATCCACATTTCGACTAATCCAGTTAAAATTTCTAATTTTGAAAATTAACTGAGAATTATTTAAAAGCAAAGCAAAACAAAATTAAAATCAACTAAGGTGCCAATTTTTGGGCGTTTTAACAAAGTTGTTTTAACGTAACCGTACTCCCGATCCCCGAACTCTCGCAGACCAATTTTAAGGTGACCAATCGACCTAAGAAAACTGATTGGTGGCGACTCCCGAAAACCCGACGTTGCCACAGCTTGGCGACTCCACTGGGGAACTCCGGTTAGTGAGTCGAGCCTAAAACTTGATTTGTTTTGTTTTGCTTTGCTTCTTTTTATGTGGATTTATATATTATATTTACTTAAGTAATCATGCATAATGCATTCACAAAATGAAGCTCTATACCCGAGCTTCCTTAAATCAAACACGATTCTTTCTAAGCGGAATTGGTGTTGCTGTCCTTGTGAGGCCACGGTCTCCAAGCCTTCACCGGTTTCAAAGTAGCAAAGTAGTGTATTGCCTTCTGAGACGGTTAGTCTCTGCATGGGCCCACGAAAAGCTACGACTCGAATTAATCCATTCCTTACATTAACCCTAGAGGGTAAGGAATCGGGCCGTCACTATGATTTAGTGACGGGATTCGGGAACTATCCCTTGCCTTTTTGATAAACCACCTTATGCATATAGAACTTCCCACTTAACCATAGAACTGACCATAGAATTTCTACCATTTTACCAACGCCATAAGCATATCCTTGTTATGCTGTGTTGTTACTCTACACTTTTCTTCGTATGGTTTTAACTTGTTTATCCATAATACTTCATGAGTTGTTAATTACTATTTAACTTGTTAATAACCTTATTTTTCTTTTGTTATACTTCTGTTTTGTACAATTTTTCGTCATGCATCAAAACCACGCACCAAACTGTAATAACTTTTGATCTTTCTAAATGACAACTAGAAATCTCGAAGTTCCACGATAGTTGATAATCAAACTCACTTATTGCATGCATCCATTACATCAATCATGTGCATACAAAGTCTGATAAAAACATAATCTCATTTTGTATTGCATGCATCCATTACATCAATCACGTGCATACAAAGTCTGATAAAACATAATCTCATTTTGTATTGCACACATCCATTACATTAAATACATGCATACAAAGTCTGATAAAAACATAATCTCATTTTGTATTACATACATCCATCACATCAATCAATTGCACATAAAGTTTAATAAAATGAATCTCACTTTAGAAACGGTAAAATTGGCCATCAACACCGATATCCAGCTCGGCTCCAAATAAGATTAATGGCAGAACAAACCGAAGGACGTCTCATAGATATAGAGTCCAAGATAGAAAATATGGCCGGAGCAGTTCTCTCCTCATTACACCAAAAAATGAAATTCATTTTTGAAGGAAAGTTAATCACAGTCTTTGCTGAAGAAGGCATTCTGCTATCATCTATATCAATAGTAGCAAAGACCAAGTGACCTTCTCTTCCAAGTTGGTGTGACCCAAATCCCAAATGTAACTGAAAATTCTGTCATATTGAAACTCAAGGTCCAACAGTTGGTCGAGTCCAAGTTGCTAGGCTCGATGTGATTGGTAATTGAAAGTGAAGATTTTGAGCTGGAATTACATTGATTTTGGAAGGGCTCTAAGTCAGATCTGACCTAACAGTCCGCACACACTTTTGAATGACAGGGAATCCTTTGAATAAACTTGTATCTTTGAAAGCTTGCAAAAGTAATTTAATAGTAAAAATCTCCTAGATTTAGTCCAGAATCTAGGGTGTAGTCTTTGTTAAATGGACACCTGCTATTCTTTTTCTGGTACAACAAAAAGATGTAATGCGTGCATTTTACTACTTTCCATTTTTACACTCTTTGCCATTATACTATCCATTATAGCCATCACACTTTACTTTTCGACAACCGGTAATTCTTTTTGTTCTCTAACAAAAAGATGTTGCGTGTGCATTCTACCACTTTTTAATCCCATTATTACTTCTACACATTCTACCAATTTTTACCAAAAATTCAATTATTACACCTACATATTCTACCACTTCTTACCAAAAATTCCGTTTTTACATCCATCTCTCACTCATTTCCATTATACTATCCATTATTGTTATCACACTTTACTTTGAAAACGATAATACTCGTGGGTGAAAATAAAAAGTTAAGGGAGATTTAATAGTGGCGATCTTGAAAGTGCTGTCAAATCTAGTAAGAAGGATTTCATATGTTGCACCCCAACTCTAAAAAAAAAAAAAAGAATTCATAGTGGTTATCAATATCCTTGCAAGAAGTCTGGGGTTAGCTTCCAAACAAGGTAGCTCTCATATTAAATGACTTCAGTGGCCTCCTAATTCTCACAAATGCTCAATACAAAAAAAAAAAAAGATTCACAGTTTTCCGCAACACAAATTCCAACAAAGGAAAGAAGTACATCCCTTCCATCAAAAGCCATTAAAGGGAAAATCCAAAACAAAAAAAAAGAGACTGAGAGCAAACACAAGCAGCTAAGGCCACTTGAATCATTTCACTTCAAGAAGGCTATTTTCTCAGTTCTTTGGCAACACAAACTCCGAAAAGAGAAATTCATCCCTTCCATCAAAAGACAACAAGGGAAAATTCAAAACCAAAAAGGACTGAGAACAAGCACGAGCAAGCAAGGCCACTTGAGTCATCTCACTTCAAGAGAGTTATCAAGTATGTCATCACCATAGCTCACAAAAAAAAAAAGGGAAACAAAAAAAAACAAAAAAAAAAAACAAAAAAAAAAAAAAGGAAAAAGGGCTCAAACTAGAGCAAAAGAAAAAAAAAGAAAAAAGTGAGCTATGGATTCTAGACTGAAAACCTGCAAAGGCGGTTTAGAACACAAAAGCAACCCTCAAGCCAAGCATACATAAAGACCACGATAGTTGGGGGGCAACAGATGAGGTTTAACTTTCTGGAAAGAGTGGCAAGTTTGAGGTCATCACTATTGAGTTTTTCACCATAATCAAATTTGCTCACGAGTAGCATTAAAAGACCCTTCTTTCAAACCACTTAAACTTAACTTTCCTCAGACTTATCATCCTTATTCAGTTAAAAGACTATCATTGTGAAACATGTTTCTACCTTATTTAATACTGCTCACGAGTAGTATTAAAAGACCATTCTTTCACACCACTTAAATTTAACTTTCCTCAGACTTATCATCCTCATTCAGCTAAAAGACTATCATTGTGAAACATGTTTCTACCTTATTTAATACTGCTCACGAGTAGTATTAAAAGACCATTCTTTCACACCACTTAAATTTAACTTTCCTCAGACTTAACATCCTCATTCAGTTAAAAGACTATCATTGTGAATCATGTTTCTACCTTATTTAATACTGCTCACGAGTAGTATTAAAAGACCATTCTTTCACACCACTTAAATTTAACTTTCCTCAGACCTAACATCTTCATTCAGTCAAAAGACTATCATTGTGAATCATGTTTCTACCTTATTTAATACTGCTCACGAGTAATATTAAAATACCCTTCTTTTACACCACTCAAACTTAACTTTACTCAGACCTAATATTTACCTCTTAATATTATTCTCATTCAGCTAAAAGACTGCCACAAAAAAAAAAAAAACATTCAAACTTAACTTTCCTCACACCTAACATTTACCTCTCGATATCATCCTCATTCAGCTAAAAGGCTATCCTTGTGAATCATGTTTCTACCTTATTGCCTTGCACAGTTTATGTCTTCGAGTTGGAAAGGGAAGAATGGCAGGATATTTTAATTAAAAACAAAGACCGTAAATTACTTTGTCAAGCTTTGCAAATTGATGAAAGTTTTTCTTAAAGGCCAAACCATTATTCATTAATGTATGTAGACTTAAAAGTGAGGACATAGCTTGAGTCTTTCTTTAATAAGATGTGGTTCTTGTAAGAGAAATTTACGATCAAGTGCCATCACAAAGGTCTAGAAATGCTCGACCTTCTATTAAATCAAAGGCGAGATGATATCTCTTTCCACATAAACACCATATTCAGGGGGGCAAAGTAGTCTCTACGAAGCGCAAGAAAAGTACTGCCAAGAAAGAAGCTCAATAGACAAGGGGGCAAGTCTTATGGATCAGAACCTGAGTCTAAGGAAGAGCAATCATTCGGACTGTAACATGGGGGTAAACAAGTGTCCGCACGGCCAGAAGAAAATGGGCAAAGCAGACATTGAAAGTAAAGCCTTTGATGGTATCAAATCCATGACAATGGATGAGTACCCGAAAGAGATATAAATTATGAGGCGGGCCAACTTTAAAGAAATTGAGGCCAAAATTCAAGAACAAGTCAAAGAAAGGGGATTTTGAAAAGAGTTGGGCTTTTGAGGCAGTGAACAAAAGCTGGAAAGCATAAAGAGATTCAATGATAGTCCAAGAAGGCAATTATAAAGAGGATCCAGTAAAGCAAAGATATGAAGAACTAGATCAATCCAAAAAAAATAAAAAAATAAAAAAATAAATATAAATAAAAAAAAAAAAAAACCATCAATTACACATGCTTTGCATTCATGCATTTCACATCATGCATGCATGATTTTTACACGATAGGAATCAAATGGGAAACACATCCACCGCACCGTTACAGCAGTATAAGCTGAGATCTCAATAATATCAGCTCTTACCAATCTATCACTGGATACACAGCTAATATGCAGGACCAACCCGCATCAGGAATTCAAGGATAAGGTAGACAATATGTCAAAAGCCTGGCAATTGATTCAATAATCGAGACTACACCTGGAAGGACAGGATTGACATCAGCTAGTAGTATCCAAAATAAGAGATAGCTATAGCCAAGGATAAGGCAGATATCAAAAAGGATAAAGTAGACAATATTGTCAAAAGCTTGGCAATTGATTCAATAATCGAGGCTACACCTGAAAGGACAGGATTGATGCCAGCTTAGCAGCATCCAAGATAAGAGATAGCTGTGGTCAAAGATAAGGCAGACATCAAGAAATATTGTCGTTGAAACTTTGTCAAAAGCGGACAATGGATTCAATAATCGAGGACTGGATCAACGGATAAAAAAAAAATATATCTATCAAAATGAAGTAGGACCTACTTTTCCGGTTAAACGGCGGATACGGTACTCCGTGACTCTCAAGTCGGTTCTCTCAGTTGCCCATAATAACTGATTCCTTCACCCCTTCTTTCTTTTACTTCCTCCTAGAAAATGGATCCTACTTTTTCCGCCTTGCGAAAGTATTTCCCTTCTCTCCCAATGAACATCCTCAAAAAGATCTACCAAGTTCGCTGTGAACGATTAAGAGTTCTGATGCACAAAGGAATCCCTGAAGATGTGCGGTGGTTAATCGAAGCCAAGGTTCATCTAGCAGGTGAAATCCCAGAGGCATTTGTGTCTCACATGCCTGGTATAGGCAAAAGCTCTTATGCCAAAAAGCGAAGAGCGAAAAGGTTACAAGTCTGCCATAAATGTGGACGGTGGACTTGTAATACTAAATGTCGTTCTTTAGGGATGATCTCTGATAATCGAGAAGATAAAATACGATTCATTAAGAATGGCTTGAGTAAAGACTCGTTGGATGATATCCAATTGACTCTTGAGACGCATTCTTGTGGATCTGTGCAACGTGAACTACTTGGTTTGTGGAGCATTTTCATGAAGAACAAGAACGATACAGTCCCGGGAATCTGACGTTAAACGACCCTATTTGTCAGCTTGTAAGAAAACTGGATGGGAAGCAAATCCTCGACTCATAGAAGCCATTAATCCCGTTACTGGACGTAAAACCAGTGGAAGATGTGAGCCACAGTCACAATCACTGTACATATAATTTATCATATTTAAAATTTTCCATTTTTCTTTTAATAATGTATTTGCTCCCGTAAGTGTAATCGACACGTTATCCATTTCATCGCTATAAATGCATGTTCTTCCAGTCGGTTATCTAAGTTTCCTTCAATAACTAATTCCTTTCCATCATCTCTCAAATTCTTCTCTCATCAATGGATTCTACTCTTTCAGCACTGCGAAAATACTTTCCTTCCCTTCCAATAAAAGTCCTTAAAAAGATCTACCTTGCTAGATGTGAAAGAATCAGAGTTTTTACACGCAAAGGCATTCCCGATAATGTGCAGTGGATAATTGAAGCTAAGGTCCGTCTGGCGGGTGAAGTTCCAGATGCATTTATGCCCCGCATGCCCGGTTTAGGTAAAAGCCGTTATGCCAAAAGGCGAAGAGCAAAGAGACTAGGCGTGTGTTATAAATGTGGGCGATGGAATTGTAATACTAAATGTCGCTCTTTAGGATACATCTCCACAAATCGTGAAGATAAAAGAAAATTCATTAAGAATGGCCTGCGTAAGGAATCTCTGGAAGATATCCGAGAGACTCTTGAAACGCATTCTTGTGGAAAAGTGCAAGGTCAAATTGTCAAATTGTGGAGGACTTACCATAAAGAACGAGACCGTTACAGTCTTGGGAATGTGACTGTAAACGACCCTGTCTGCCAGCTTGTAAGAAAACTGGATAGGAAGGAAGTCCTCGACTCATAGAAGGCATTGAAGCCATTACTAGATATAAATCAGTGGAAGATGAGAGCCACAGTCATGATTGCTGTACATATAAGCTGTCATTTGTCTTTTCTTTTGACAATAATGTACTTGCTTCTGTAAGTGTAATTAACGCATTATCCCTTTCATCACTATAAATATGTGTTAGTTATTTTCGTTTCCTACAATCACTAATTTCTTTCTTTGCCTTCTTCATCAATGGAGTCTTCTCTTTCCGCCCTACGAAAGTATTTTCCTTCCTTCCCAATAAATGTTCTTAAAAAGATTTATCAAGCTAGATGTGAACGATTCAGAGTATTTATGCACAAAGGCATTCCTGATAATGTGCGGTGGCTAATTGAAGCTAAGGTTCGTTCAGCTGGTGAAGTTCCCGAAGCGTTCTTTCCCCGTATGCCCGGCTTTGGTAAAAGCGCTTATGCCAAAAAAAGAAGAGCAAATAGGCTAGGCGTTTGTCATAATTGTGGATGGTGGATTTGCGGCAATAAATGTCGTGCTCCAGGAGTGATCACCAGAAATCGTAATGATAGAATAAGATTCATTAAGAATGGCTTGCGTAAGGAATCTCTAGAAGATATTCGAGAGGTTCTTGAAGCGCATTCTTGCGGAATAGTGCAATTTGAGGTTGTTGGATTATGGATAATTTTCCAAAAAGAACGAGATCGTTACAGTCTTGGGAATCTGACCCTAAACGACCCTGTTTGCCAGTTTGTGAGAAAGCTAGATGAGATGCAAATCACCGATTCATAGAAAGCATTGAAGCCATTACTGGACGCAAAGCCAGTGGAAGACGAGGATCAAAGTCACGATTACTGTACGTGCTAGCTGTCGCTTTTGAAATTTTCCTCCCCTTTTGGTAATAATGTATCCACTCCTGACGTGAACCAAAGTCACGATTACTGTACGTACTAGCTGTCGCTTTTGAAATTTTCCTCCCCTTTCAGCGATAATGTATCCACTCCTGACATGAGCCATAGTTACGATTACTGTACGTGCTAGCTGTCGCTTTTGAAATTATCCTCCCAATAATGTACCCACTCCTGACACGGACTACTGTATATAGCTGCCACTTTTGAAATTTTCCTTCACTTCCGGCAATCACGTACCTACTCCTGACATAAGCTACAATCGCGACTACTGTATATTTTAGTTGCTTTTGAAAATTTCCTCCTCTTTTAACGATAGTGTACCCATACCTGACCAGAGTCATACTCGTGACTACTATGAATAGCTGGCAATAATGTATCCATTCTTGAAAAATAAAATTATTGCCTTATCTCTTCATCTCTATAAATATATCCTCTTTTCTCACAAGGGTAAGGATAGGAATGGAGAAAACCTCAACTCGTAAATCCCGAACTATTTGTGTATTTTCTGGGGCTTTTCCTGGAAAAGATGAAGAGTATTTAAAAGCAGCCAACCATTTGGGAAGAGTATTAGCTGAGCGAAAAATACATTTAGTTTATGGAGGAGGTAGTGTCGGATTAATGGGAGGTGTAGCATCAGCAGCATCTCTAGGAGGAAGTCAAGTTCTGGGTATTATCCCTGGACCTCTGAAATTTATTTCTGGGGGCACGATTGGAGAAGAATTAGTGGTTAAAAATTTGCAAGAGCGTGTGTTACAAATGCTTTTAAATGCTGATGCTTTTATCGCTCTACCAGGTGGTTTTGGCACATTGGGAGAAGTCTTTCAAATTGCTTCCATGGCCCAACTTAATTTGCATAAAAAACCCATTGGGCTTTTGAATGTTAACAATTTCTTTACAGGTCTGATAGCTTTTATGGATTATGCTATGCAGAAGAATTTCATATCAAGAGTGGCACGGCGAATCATAATATCCGCAACAACTGCTGAAGAATTGCTAGATAAAATACAAGCTTTTGTTCCTGAACCAGATCCAGCAATGATTCAGATAGACTGGACACGACAGTCTTTCCCGACCAGTTCACTCCCATAATGGTCATCTACTCACCCTGTTGAAGTATTGTGGAAGAAAGAAGCGATCTGATCCGTTTTTCTTGTCCTTTAGTTTTAATTATCAGCATTTTCTTTCGTATTTCAGTTTTTATTTTCAGGGAATTTCGTTATCTTATAAGATAGTTTCATCCATGCTGATATTAAAACCATAGGACAATGCCTTTAGGTTGGAATGGCTGAGTAAAGAGTAATTTTTATTACTCTTGAGACGCATCCTATTAGGTCTACTAGGCATAACATTTTGGGGTAGTTAAGCTTTAACCTTATTTGGATGACATATCTCACAAGGGAATCTATATTTACTGAAGAAAATATTAGATGAACCTTGGATATTGATTCCAAACATCCGTTCCCTTTACATAATTTGTCAGTGTTATTGTCATCATCAAGATTCACTCATCTTATCGAAGTTTAAATTTTTGCACTCACCTATTATGAAAATTCACACTTTCGAAGAAAATTATTCCAATTTCAATTGCTTTTATATAAATTTCGCTCGAGGTCCTAAGGAAAGCTTCTTAGCCTCAAAATCAATTTTCATCATCGGGGTTTTAAGGATGGAACCTTTGCCTCGAAAACAATCAATTTTCATCGGGGTTGTAAGGATGGAACCTTTGCCTCGAAAATAATCAATTTTCATCATCAGGGTTTTAAGGATGGAACCTTTGCCTTGAAAAGAATCAATTTTCATCATCGGGGTTTTAAGGATGGAACCTTTGCCTCGAAAACAATCAATTTTCATCAATTCGGGGTTTTAAGGATGGAACCTTTGCCTCGAAAACAATCACTTTTCATCATCGGGGTTGTAAGGATGGAACCTTTGCCTCGAAAATAATCAATTTTCATCATCAGGGTTTTAAGGATGGAACCTTTGCCTTGAAAAGAATCAATTTTCATCATCGGGGTTTTAAGGATGGAACCTTTGCCTCGAAAACAATCAATTTTCATCATCGGGGTTTTAAGGATGGAACTTTTGCCTCGAAAATAATCAATTTTCATCATCGGGGTTTTAAGGATGGAACCTTTGCCTCGAAAACAATCAATTTTCATCGGGGTTGTAAGGATGGAACCTTTGCCTCGAAAATAATCAATTTTCATCATCAGGGTTTTAAGGATGGAACCTTTGCCTTGAAAATAATCAATTTTCATCATCGGGGTTTTAAGGATGGAACCTTTGCCTCGAAAATAATCAATTTTCATCATCGGGGTTTTAAGGATGGAACCTTTGCCTCGAAAATAATCAATTTTCATCATCGGGGTTTTAAGGATGGAACCTTTGCCTCGAAAATAATCAATTTTCATCATCGGGGTTTTAAGGATGGAACCTTTGCCTCGAAAACAATCAATTTTCATCGGGGTTTTAAGGATGAAACCTTTGCCTCGAAAACAATCAATTTTCATCATCGGGGTTTTAAGGATGGAACCTTTGCCTCGAAAATAATCAATTTTCATCATCAAGGTTTTAAGGATGGAACCTTTGCCTCGAAAACAATCAATCAATTCGAGGCTTTAAGGATGGAACCTTTACCTCGACATCAATCAATCAATTCAAGGTTTTAAGGATGGAACCTTTGCCTCGACATCAATCAATCAATCCGGGGTTTTAAGGATGGAACCTTTGCCTCGAGATCAATCAATCAATCCGAGGTTTTAAGGATAGAACCTTTGCCTCGAGATCAATCAATCAATCCGGGGTTTTAAGGATGGAACCTTTGCCTCGAGATCAATTATCAATCCGAGGTTTTAAGGATGGAACCTTTGCCTCGACATCAATCAATCAATTCGAGGTTTTAAGGATGGAACCTTTGCCTCGAGATCAATCAATCAATCCGAGGTTTTAAGGATAGAACCTTTGCCTCGAGATCAATCAATCAATCCGGGGTTTTAAGGATGGAACCTTTGCCTCGAGATCAATCAATCAATCCGAGGTTTTAAGGATAGAACCTTTGCCTCGAGATCAATCAATCAATCCGGGGTTTTAAGGATGGAACCTTTGCCTCGAGATCAATTATCAATCCGAGGTTTTAAGGATGGAACCTTTGCCTCGACATCAATCAATCAATTCAAGGTTTTAAGGATGGAACCTTTGCCTCGACATCAATCAATCAATCCGGGGTTTTAAGGATGGAACCTTTGCCTCGAGATCAATCAATCAATCCGAGGTTTTAAGGATGGAACCTTTGCCTCGAAAACAAATAATCAATCAATCAGTCCATCTTACAACGATAGGAGCTTTCCTATCGTTAGAGGTTCTAAGGACATTTCCTTAACCTAAAACAAACAATCAATCCATCAGTCCATCTTACAACGATAGGAGCTTTCCTATCGTTAGAGGTTCTAAGGACCTTTCCTTAGCCTCAAACAAATAATCAATCAATCAGTCCATCTTACAACAATAGGAGCTTTCCTATCGTTAGAGGTTTTAAGGACCTTTCCTTAAACCTTACTGTTTGGGCGGCGAGAACATTCTCAATGCCTACCTAAGCCGGACGAAATTTGGTAACGACTTTGCATACATCATGTCCCATGAAGCATGCAAAGGGGGGCAGCTGTTGACACCCAATTTCGTCCGGGTGTTTTAAAATTTTGAAAAAAATTTTATTAAAAAAAAATTAATTTAAAAAAAAATATATATTACTATTATTATTAAAAAAAAATTTAATTAGTTTAAAATATATTTTTGTTTTGTGAAAATTTGATTTAAAATGATATATGTGTGAATATGTGTATGTTTGAAATAAAATAAAATTTCATGAAAAAAATGACAAAAAATTAAAAGTTTGAGGTAAAAATGACAAAATTGAGAAGTTTCGGAAAAAATTGACAAATTCTAAAAGTTCCAGGAGCATTTGGTAGTTTATCACATAAAATTTTGAGCCTGCCGACGTTTTTTGCTCCAATTGACAGAAAACGACAAAATTGTCAAAATCAGAAGCTTCAGGAACTTATCCTGAGGCTGAGAGACGTAAAGGACTAAAATTGTCATTTTACCAATTTAAGAGATAAGTTTGAAATTTTTTATTAATTTATCCATCAACAGTTCAGCTAAACTTCCTCTATAAATAGCCCCCCAAATTTTGTGCTGAACACAGATAAAAATAGAAAGAAAAGCTTAGAGCTCCGTTTTTAAAATAGAAAAAATTACAGCCTTAGTCCCTAGCTCTCCTTCCTTTCCTCAGAAAATCTCAAAACTTTTCATTTTGACGATTAAGCCATCTTCTCCCCCCCCCTCGCGCGCCCTCTGTTTCCATTTCTCAGAATTCAAAATTTAAAATCAAGGGTACAACTCTCATTTAATCCTTCATCTTTTCAATTTCTTTCACTTTGGTCACTAACTTTGTATTTTATTCTTGCAGAATTAATTACTAACCCTTTTAATTTTTACTTGTTTGTTTATTATTTGTTTATTACTAACCCCTTTTTTTATTGTTGTTATTAACTTACTAACAACTAACTTTTAATACTATTATTGTTACTAACCTTTTAATTTTTGCATTATTACTAACTTTTATAATTGTTGTTAACAATTAATTAACTTTTATTATTGTTGTTAATTAATTAATTTAATTAACTTGGCTAACTTTTATTATTGTTGTTAATTAATTAATTTAATTAACTTGGCTAGCTTTTTATTATTGTTGTTAATTAATTAATTTAATTAATTTGGCTAACTTTTTATTTATTGTTGTTAATTAATTTAATTAATTTGGCTAACTTTTTATTATTGTTGTTAATTAATTAATTTAATTAACTTGGCTAACTTTTTACTGTTGTTAATTAATTAACTTGGCTAACTTTTATTATTGTGGTTAATTAATTAATTTAATTAACTTGACTAACTTTTTATTATTGTTGTTTAACAATTAATTTAATTAACTTTGCTAACATTTATTATTATTTTTAAAGTGGATGGCCAAAAAGCCCCACTTTATTATTATTAATTTTTTTTTCTTTATATAATTTTTTATTTAATTCACCTTTACCCTTTACTAATTAATAAATAAATGAAAATTAAAAGAAGATTATTTTGTAATTAATTATTAAGGCTAATAAAAATTATTTTTAAAAAAAGCCAATTATTTTTATTTTTACATACATGTTTTTAATTCTTTAAAGATAGCAAAAAGTTAAAATTAATTTTAATAGTTATTTTTATCCAGTAAAAATAATAAAAAAATAAAAATAAAACCTGTTTAAAAAAATACATGAAAATTAAGACTTTATATTTTACTGATTTATTTAAAATATAACTTTTAAATCCACTAAAATAATAAATATTTTTCATTAAACAAGAAAACAAAAAGAAAATTAAAACAAGATAAGAAAAAGATAAGAAAGATAAGAAAAAGATAATAAAGATAAGAAAGATAAGATAAGATAAGAAAGATAAGAAGGAAAAGAAAGAAAAGAAAGAAAAATATAGAAAATAAAAATTTTTAGATTATTAATGAATCTAAAAATTCTATAACAAAAAGAATTACGAATTAGTAATTAAACTAATAATTAATTCCATAAAAATAAGAATTAAATAATTAACTATAAATTAAATCAACTTACATATCCGGATGATCCGTCAGGATCTGCGGTTTAAAAAAAAATATCACCCTTTTAATTAAATAAATTAAATAAAAAAAAGATAAAAATCCATATTTACAATATGGATTAAATTATTTAAAAGTTCACCAAATTCCGTGTCCAAATGACTCGGCAGAGTCCATGGTTCGGAATCAAAAATCTTCCGTGTCCAAATGACTCGGCAGAGTCCATGGTTCGGAAGTATAAAATTTCATACAAATTAATTAATTTAAAAATCCACATTTCGACTAATCCAGTTAAAATTTCTAATTTTGAAAATTAACTGAGAATTATTTAAAAGCAAAGCAAAACAAAATTAAAATCAACTAAGGTGCCAATTTTTGGGCGTTTTAACAAAGTTGTTTTAACGTAACCGTACTCCCGATCCCCGAACTCTCGCAGACCAATTTTAAGGTGACCAATCGACCTAAGAAAACTGATTGGTGGCGACTCCCGAAAACCCGACGTTGCCACAGAAGTTATTAAATATAGAAATTTCATCTCAAAATATAATACTTACTAAACATAAAAGTCCAAAAAAAATGAAAGTTGCTAAATGTAGGAATCTCTTCCCCAAATATAAGACTTACTAAATATAGAAGTAAAAAAAATGAAGTTATTAGATATAGAAGCCCCTATATGTGGAACTTATTAAATACATAAGGTAATGAAAGACAAAATTTAAGTTTTAGCATGATGGTTAGGATTGAGCGTTAATGTTTAGGTTTAGGGTTTTGAGGTTAAGGTTTAGGGATTTAGGGTTGGGATTGAGGGTTTGTGGTTAAGGTTAGAGTTAGGGTTAGGATTTAGGTTTAGGGTTAGGATTTAGGTTTATGATAAAAGCTAGAACTGGTGCTAAGGTTAGAGCTAAGGTTAGGGTTTAAGCTTACAGTTTTGAATTTAGATTTAAGTATATGGTTTACGGTTTGGATGGAAGATTTATGATTTAGGTTAGGTTTAGTGTTTAAGGTTTTAAAATTTAGGGTTAAGGTCTTGGGTTTAAGTTTGGAGCTAATTCATTTTAACTTAAATCAACTTAATCCAAAATAGCTTATTTTTATTTTTACATTTTTTTTCACAAAAACAAATTTTATTTGAAATTCAATGTATTTTAGATGAAATAATTCATTTGAAATTAAAGTTCTATGATGTTCTTAAATTTTTTGTAAGTTTTTATTTTTAATTCTAAATTAAGAAACTTTATAAAAAAATTAATAAGATTATAGAAATTATATTTTCAATGGATTATTACACCTACATAATATTGGATTTTAAATAAAATTAGTTCTGGATAAAAAAAAATGTAAAAATAAAAATAATTTATTTTAGATTAAGTTGACTTAAGTTAAATTCATATTTAGGGTTTATGGTAAAGGTTAGGGTTAAGATTAGGATTAGGGTTTAGGGTTTTAATGTTGAGGGTTTATGGTAAAAGTTAGAGTTAGTGTTTAGGGTTTTAAAGTTTAGGGTTAAGATTTTGATTTAGGGTTTTAGGGTTAATAAGTATATATTGGAGACAAATAAAAAAAGCCCAACTAAAATATTTAGCTATATTAACTATATTCAAAATTAGAGTAATAATTAAAAATAAATATTACATTCACTACTAAATAGAATATGATTAAGACCCCTAAACCAATAAATTGTAGAAGAATTCTCAACAAAGCAAAACAAGTTATTTTGTTAATTTATTATTCAAATTCCATAACATCCCTGAACAAAAAATAATTTTAAAGTATTTTTATGTTTCTTAAATTATGTGTTCATAATAGATTTACAATTTAGATAAATAATTAATCTATAAAAAATCATATTTTTTAAATCTCTGTTGACCATATATTTTATATTTATTTGCGTTAAAATCGGGTCTTATTAGGTTCAATCTTCGGGTCATTTCAAGTTTAAGTCAAATCAATCGCGATTTTAAACCATTTCGGGGTTGGGTCATTTTAGGCTTAAGTCACTCTAAGTTCGGGTATTTTGGGTTTAGGTCATTTGTGTTCAATTTTTTTCGAGTTTTACTTCATTTGAGTTCGGGTTTAAGTTGGTTGGATGTAGTCGGGTTTGAGTCATTGATTTTTCTAATCAAATTAAGTTAGATCAGACTTGAATTTGGATGAGCCAGGCCAGGTCATTTAGTCGGGTCAAATTTTACCATCTTTAGGCTTTGGGCGATGAATCATGGAGATAAGTGGCTGGAATCAATAATAGACAACTCAAGTCATGATGAGGCATCAGAGACAGCAATTAGGAGTGGCAAAGAATTGTCAAAAATGGATTGTTGTCTTAGGGATAGACTACTATTCAATGACGCTATTACTACATCAATTAGGGATTTAGAAAAACTTAAGAAGTGTGACATGAAATTTCTAGGGGATGAGAAAAGAATGTGTGAAGACCAAGTTTGGCTTATAATGTGCCAATTAGTTATTCAAATAGACTTGAAAATATTAGGAATTTAATTTTGATGGGCTTGATAACGTAGTAGAGACTTTTAGAGGAATGGATATCTGTGCAGGTGTTATTGGATTTAAAGCATTAAATCTAGATGAGGAGCATTTAAATGGTGTGAAGAATGTGTATTAAGTATTTTGGAGAAATTTGATAAGATAAAGGATAAGAAGAAGGGGCCAAAAATATTGGGTTCAAAGTCGAAAGGTTCAGTGTTGAAAAGTGGCCCAAAAAGATTGGATTCAGAGATTAAATCACAGAAAATGAGCCATGAGAAAGTGCCAATTTTTTCTTTCCTCCATTATAGAGTTACCTTTATTCGTTCTGAGCTTCGATTCGGGATGTGAGCTTAATCTGGGGTAAGGTTGTATAATTGGGTTTTGGCTTAAAATCCATTTTTTTTTATGCTATTTGGGTTGTGAGCTTTTTCTGGGTTTGGGTTTCGTGATTGAGTTATGTCAATTTTGGGTTTTTTTAAAATATTAGAGCATCTCCAACAACTTCTCCATCTTGTAGATTTTCTTTATTTTGGGAAATATCAAGCACTTTTTCACTACAACAACTTCCTTATCTCATTCTCTAAAATAGAGAATGAGTTGACAGAGAAGAGTCAATTCCCTATATTTACAGAAATTCTAAAATTTACTGTTCTCTCATTTCTCTTCCCAATTTACTTTTTGGATCTTTTTCCAATCCACTTTTTGACTTTTTCCACTTGTCCTTAATATTATTATTTTAAATATAAAATATTTGATTATTTTAATAACTAAACTAGCTATTAATTTGAATTTTTTTAAACGCATAATATTTAATTGTTGTATAATAAACACAAGATTCTACAAAATATATATGCTATTGGAGTTGGGGTAAAAATATTATAGAGATTTTACTTTTTAGCTTTCTACTTTGTAGAAATTATAGGGAAGTTGTTGGAGATACTCTTAAGTTCTTTAGGTTGTAAGGTGCTTCACATCATCATTTTTTCTTTTAAGTTGGTGTTTGTATCTTTTTTTTTTATTTTGCTTTTAATAGAATCTTTCATTGTTGATAAAAAATCAATAGATAAATACAATTAGCCCAACTGGTAAAATAGACTCAACTCTGTAAAATAGAGAATAGTTTCTTTCGAAATGTACATCAAATTTATACCTGTGGCAATGTGCGGGTTTTCGGGAGTCGCCACCAATCGGTTTTCGCTCAGGTCGATTGGATACCTAAAAATTGTCTGCGAGAGTTCAAAGGTTCGGGAGTACGGTTACGCTAAAACAACTTTGTTATAGCGCCCAAAAATTGGTACCTTAGTTGATTTCAATTTTATTTTGCTTTGCTTTTCAATAAATTCAGTTAATTTTCAAAACTAGAAATTTTAACTGAAATCATCCAGATGTGGATTAATGAATTAACGTGGATTTAAAAAAAATATTTATAATTAATTTGCGCAATTTTATAACAAACTTGATATTTCCGAACCATGGATTCTGTCGAATCACCCGGACACGGAATTTAATGAAATTTTAGTTAATTATTAATTATTAATCCATATCATAAATTCTGCCGAATTATCAGAATATGGATTTTATTCTGATACTTAATTTTATTCATTTAAAAATTTATGTTTTCTCCAAGCCATGAATCCTATCGGATCACCCGGACATGGATTTTAACTTAAAAAAAAAACTTAATTTTTAATTTGTCATAAATTTTTTGGAACTTTTGGATTTTTAAAAACCTTAATGTTAACTAATTTTAATTTTTTTAAAAAAAAATTATTTTGTTCTTTTATTTTTATTTTCTTATTTTTTTCTTTTCTTATTTTTTTCTTCTTTTTCTTTCTTATTTTTTTCTTTTTTTGTTTGATGAAAGATTTTTTTTTAAAAAAAGATATACTTAAAAATTGATTTTTTTTTATTGTCTGGTTATGATTTTTTTAAAATTTTTATTTTTAATAAAAGGAATAAAAGGTTAATTTTTTATTTTTTTAAAAAAATATATGTATTCCAAAATAATAAAGGATGGGGGCTTTGTTGTAAAAATGGATTCTTGATTAGCACTAAAAATAAGTGACATAAGGTTAATGATTCACATAAAAAAAATCTTCTTTTTTTATTTATTTATTATCTTTTATGGCTAAAAGTGAAATAAGTGAAATAAGTTTAATCATCCACATAATTGCATAAAGTAAATTACAGGAAATTAAATAAATGAAGAAAAAGTTGGGCTTTTTACCATCCACTTAAAATATAAGGTAGGAGGTATAACCTTCCATAAAAAAATTAAAGTGCATAAATTAAATAATTGCAGGAAATTAAATAAATAAATAAAAGTGGGGCCTTTTTGGCCATCCACTTAGAATAAAAAAAAAATAGGAGGTATAACCTTCCATATAAAATAAACATGCATAAATTAAATAAATAAAGAAAAGTGAGGATTTTTGGCCATCCAATAAAAAAAGTAGGAGGTATAACCTTCCATAAAATAAAAGTGCATAAATTAAATAATTGTAGGAAATTAAATAAATAAAGAAAAATGGGGCATTTTGGCCATTCACTTAAAAAAATAAAAGGTAGGAGGTATAACCTTCCATAAAAATAAAACAAAAGAAAGAAAAAAGAAAACAAAAATGAAAAATAAACACTCAAAGTTTGCTGTTAATGGCCTATCTGCAAGAATAAAAGATATCAGTGACTTGTACGAATGAAACAGAAGGAAAAGGGAATTAAAACGGGGCTATACCAAAAAAATTGATGGGTCAGAAATCGGGTTGGATCCAGGTCTGAAACGGATCACGATACGGTTTCGTCTTCGATTCGTCTTCTTCGGTGGTGATGGGACTGGTGGCGACCTGGGCTGGCTTCGTCGGCGACGGGCTGACGAGACGGAGGTGGAAACGGCCGCAGGACGGGGTGGTGATGCGTGGGATGAAGATGATGGAGGTCGCGTACGGGACGGTAGCAACGTGCAGCGGAAGGCGAGGGATGGAACTGACGGCGTGGCGTAGGCGACGGCGTAACTGGCGAGACTGGAGAGACGGCGACGGAGGTGGCTGGACGACGGCGACGACGACGAGGCGGCAGCGTGACGGAGGTAGAAACGGCAAAGTGAAACGGAATCGGTGACGGCGTTGATTGAAAATTGTTGGATGGCAAACGGAGGGTGAGAGCAGCACAAGGGGAAAGTTCAGGTTTTCTGGGAAGAGGGAGAAGAGGCAAGGGACTAAGCTACAGTTTTTCTTTTTTTAATAAAGAGCTCCAATCTTTCTTTTTTTTTTCTCTTTCTTCGCAGATTTCACCCCCTATTTATAGGGGAAGGGGCCTTGGATTCCCTTAATTAAAAAAAATCTAAATTTAATTAAAAACAGACTTATCTCTTAATTTGGTAAAATGACAGTTTCAGTCCTTTACGTCTCTTTGACTTTGGGGATGTTCTTAAAACTTCTGATTGAGACAATGTTGTCTTTTTCTATCAATTTGGGCCAAAAACGTCTGTTTTGGCCCAAAAATGACGTGAAAAATTACCAAATTCTCCTGAAATTTTTTAGATTTTGTCAAAATTTCCCAAATTTCTCAATTTTTTCATTTTTACCCCAAACTTTTCAATTTTGTCATTTTTTATGGAGTTTTCTTTTGTATTTCATACATACATATATACACACATATATCATTTTTAACTAAACCCTTATAAAACAAAACGTATTTTAAACTAATTAACTTAATTAAAAAATTTTAGTAATAATAATAATTAATTAATTAATAATTAATTAATATTATTATTAATTTTTAATTTTTTAATTTTTTAATTTTTTTTATAAAAAGGGTCGGACGAAAATGGGTGTCAACAGCTGCCCCCCTTTGCATGCTTCATGAGACATGATGTATGCAAAGTAGTTACCAAATTTCGTCCGACTTAGCTAGGCACTGAGAACCTTCTCGCCGCCTAAACCCTGAGGAGAAAAACCTTTTCCTCCTCCTTTTTGAGGCTAAGGAACTTTCCTTAGAACCTCTGCGATAGGAATTCTCCTATTCTTGAAGGAAAATTAATTGATTGATTGATTTCGAGGTTAAGGTTCTATACTTAGAACCCCAGCGATAGGAGCTATCTTATCGTTGAAGGAAAATTGATTGAGTTTGAGGCTAAGGAGCTTTCCTTAGGACCTCGGCGATAGGAGCTGTCCTATCGTTGAAGGAAAATTGATTGAGTTTGAGGCTAAGGAGCTTTCCTTAGGACCTCGGCGATAGGAGCTGTCCTACCATTGAAGGAAAATTAATTGATTGATTTCGAGGTTAAGGTTCCATCCTTAGAACCTCGGCGATAGGAGCTGTCCTACCGTTGAAGGAAAATTGATTGATTGATTTCGAGGTTAAGGTTCCATCCTTAGAACCTTGGTGATAAGAGCTGTCCTACCGTTGAAGGAAAATTGATTGATGAAGGGAAACCCTTTTCTCCTTTTTTAGTACCTCAAGCGAAATTTGTATGAAGACAATTGAAGTTGGAATGGTTTCATTGGAAGTGTGAATTTTCATAATAGGCAAGTGCAAGAATTTAAACTTCCATGAGATGAGTGAATCTTGATGATGTGAAATAAAACAGACAAATTATGTAAGGGTATGGATGTTTGGAATCAATATCCAAGGTTTCATCTAATATTTTCTTCAGAAAATATAGATTCCCTTGTGAGATATGTCATCCAAATAAGGTTGAAGCTTAGCTACCCAAAAATGTCCTGACTAGTGGATCTAATAGGATGCGTCTCAAGAGTAAACAAAATTACTCCTTACTCAGCCATTCCAAACTAAAGGCTTTGTCCTATGGTTTTAATATCAGCATGAACCAAACTATCCTACAAGATAAAGAAGAAAGAAATTCCATGAAAAGAAAAACTAAAACACGAAAGAAAATGCTGATAATAAAACTAAAGGACAAGAAGAACAGATCGGATCGCTTCTTCTTCCGCAATGCTTCAACAGGCCGGGTAAAGGACAATTATGGGACGGAACTGGTCGGGAAAGACTGTCGTGTCCAGTCTATCTGGATTATCGCTGGATCTGGTTCAGGAACAAAAGCTTGCATTTTATCTAGCAATTCTTCAGCAGTTGTTGCGGATATTAGGATTCGTCGTGCTACTCTTGATATAAAATTCTTCTGCATAGCGTAGTCCACAAAAGCTATCAGACCTATAAAGAAATTGTTAACATTCAACAGCCCAATGAGTTTCTTATGCAAATTAAGTTAGGCCATGGAAGAAATTTGAAAGACTTCTCCCAATGTGCCAAAACCACCTGGTAGAGCGATAAAAGCATCAGCATTAAAAAGCATTTGTAACAAACGCTCTTGCAGATTTTTAACCATTAACTCTTCTCCAATCGTGCCCCTAGGAACAAACTTCAAAGGTCCAGGGATAATGCCCAGAACTTGACTTCCTCCTAAAGATGCTGCTGATGCTACACCTCCCATTAATCCGACACTACCTCCTCCATAGACTAAATGTATTTTTCGCTCAGCTAATACTCTACCCAAATGGTTGGCTACCTTTAAGTACTATTCGTCTTTTCCAGAAAAAACCCCAGAAAATACACAAATACTTCAGGATTTACGAGTTGAGGTTTTCTCCATTCTTATCCTTATCCTTGTGAGAAATGAAGATGATATATTTATAGAGATGAAGAGATAAAGCAATAATTATATTTTTAAGAGTAGGTACATTATTGTCGGAAGAGAAAGAAAATTTTCAAAAGTGACAGCTAGTATATACAGTAGCCATGATTGTGGCTCACGTCAGGAATAGGTACATTATTGCCAAAAGAGGAGAAAAATTTTCAAAATGGCTGCTAGCATGATTGTCGGAAGAGAAGGAAAACTTTCAAAAGCGATAGCTAGCATGTACAGTAGTCGTGACTATGGCTCACGTCAGGAATAGGTACATTATTCTTGGAAGAGAAGGAAAATTTTCAAAAGCGACAGCTAGCATATACAGTAGTCGTGACTTTGGTTCACGTCTTCCACTGGCTTTACGTCTAGTAACGACTTCAATGCCTTCTATGAATTGGCGATTTGCATCCCTTCCAGTTTTTTTACAAACTAGCAAACAGGGTCGTTTAAAGTCAGATTCCCAAGACTGTAACGATCTCATTCTTTTTGGAAAGTCATCCATAAACCGACAATCTCAAATTGCACCATTCCACAAGAGTGCGCTTCAAGAGTCTCTCGGATATCCTCTAGAGATTCCTTACGCAGGCCATTCTTATTGAATTTTCTTCTATCTTCATGATTTCTGGTGATTATCCTTGAAGAACGACATTTAGTGACGCAAATCCACCATCCACAATTATGACAGACACCTAGCCTCCTTGCTCTTCTCTTTTTGGCATAAGCGCTTTTACCAAAGTCTGGCATACGGGGGAAGAATGCATCTGGAACTTCACCAGCCGACCGAACCTTAGCTTCGATTAGCCACCGCACATTATCATGAATGCCTTTGTGCATAAATACTCTAAATCGTTCACATCTAGCTTGATAAATCTTTTTAAGAACATTTATTGTGAGGGAAGGAAAATACTTTCGTAGGGCGGAAAGAGAAGACTCCATTGATGAAGGAGGCATTTAAGAGAAAAAAAGAAAAAATTAGTGATTGTAGGAAACGGAAATAACTGACTTTGCGAGTCACGGAGTACTGTATCCAGAAAGAAGAACACGCATTTATAGCGATGAAAGGATAACTTGTTTATTACGCTTACAGAAGCAAGTACATTATTGTCAAAAGAAAAGACAAATGACAGCTTATATGTACAGTAATTGTGACTGTGGCTCACATCTTCCACTGATTTTACGTCCAGTAACGGCTTCTATAAGTCGGGGATTTACTTCTCATCCGGTTTTCTTACAAACTGGCAAACATGGTCGTTTAAAGTCAGATTCCCAAGACTGTAACGGTCTCATTCTTTATGGTAAGTCCTCCATAAACTGATAATTTCACCTTGCACTCCTCCACAAGAATGCGTTTCAAGAGTTTCTCGGATATCTTCCAGAGATTCCTTACGCAGGCCATTCTTAATGAATTTTCTTTTATCTTCACGATTTTTCGAGATGTATCCTAAAGAGCGACATTTAGTATCGCAATTCCATCGTCCACATTTATGACAGACACCTAGCCTCTTTGCTCTTCGCTTTTTGGCATAAGCGCTTTTACCTAAGCCGGGCATACGGGGCATAAATGTATCTGAAACTTCACCAGCTGAATGGACCTTAGCTTCAATTAACTACCGCACATCGTCAGGAATGCCCTTATGTATAAAAACTGTGATTCTTTCACATCTAGCTTGGTAAATCCTTCTAAGAACGTTTATTGGGAGAGAAGGAAAGTACTTTCGCAGGGTGGAAAGAGTAGAATCCATTGATGAAAGAAGAATTTGAGAGAAGAGATGAAGAAATTAGTTATTGTAGGAAACTGAAATAACCGACTATGAAAGTCACGGAGTACCGTATCCGCTACTTAACCGGGAAGAAGAACACGCATTTATAGCGATGAAAGGATAACGTGTTAATTACGCTTACGGGAGCAAGTACATTATTGTCAAAAGAAAAATGCAAATTTTCAAATATGACAAATTGTATGTACAGTGATTGTGACTGTGGCTCACATCTTCCACTGGTTTTACGTCTAGTAACGGCTTCAACGCCTTTTATGAGTCGGGGATTTGCTTCCCATCCAGTTTTCTTACAAACTGGCAAACAGGGTCTTTTAAAGTCAGATTCCCGGGACTGTAACGCTCTCATTCTTCATGAAAAATACTCCATAAACCAAGAAGTTCGCGTTGCACTGATCCACAAGAATGCGTCTCAATAGTCAATCGGATATCATCCAACGAATCCTTACTCAGGCCATTCTTGATGAATCGTATTTTATCTTCTCGATTATCGGAGATCATTCCTAAAGAACGATATTTAGTATTACAATTCCATCGACCACATTTATGACAGACTTGTAACCTTTTCGCTCTTCGCTTTTTGGCATAAGAGCTTTTGCCTATGCCAGGCATGTGAGACGTAAATGCATCTGGGGCTTCACCTGCCAGACGAACATTAGCTTCGATTAACCACCGTACATCTTCAGGGATTCCTTTGTGCATCAAAAATCTTAATCGTTCACAGCGAACTCGGTAGATCTTTTTGAGAATGTTCATTGGGAGACAAGGAAAATATTTTCGCAAGGGAGAAAGAGTAGGATCCATTTTCTAGCGGGAAGTAAAAGAAAGAAGGGAGGAAGGAATCAGTTATTATGGGCAACTGAGAGAACCGACTTGAAAGTCACGGAGTACCGTATCCACCACTTAACCGGAAAAGTGGATCCTACTTTATTTTGATGTCATAGATATTTCTTATCTTTGATATTCCATCGAGCTGACGTCGATCCAGTCCTCGATTATTAAATCCATTGCCCGCTTTTGACAAATTATCAACGATAATATTTCTTGACGTCTGCCTTATCCTTGACCATAGCTATCTTTTATCTTGGATACTACTAAGCTGGCGTCAATCCTGTCCTTCTAGGTGTAGCCTCGATTATTGAATCGATTGCCAGGCTTTTGACAATATTGTCTACTTTATCCTTGAACCCCTGATGGGGTTGGGCCCAGCGTATTAGCTGTGCATCCAGTGATAGACTGGTAAGAGCTGATGTCATTGAGATCTCAGCTTATACTGCTGTAACTGTGCCGTGGATGTGATTTCCGTTTAGTCCCTGTTATGCAAAGGCCGTGCATGCATGATGTGAAATGCATGAATGCAGAGCATGTGTAACTGATGGTTTTTTAATGGATTTTTTTGATGGATCTAGTTCTTCATGTCTTTGCTTTACTGGATCCCCTTTGTGATTGTCTTCTTGGACTATCATTGAATCTCTTTATGCTTCCCAGCTCTTCTCCATTGCCTCAAAAACTCGACTCTTTTCAAAAACCCCTTCAAAAAGTTTTTCTTGATTTGTTCTTGAATTTTGGCCTCAATTTCCTTGACGTTCGTCTGCTTTACACTTTATGCCTCTCTGGATAATTGTCCCTGTTGAAATATTCGTGAGTATGATTCTTTCTTGCTAACATGATCATGCTAAGACTTCTGAAGCGATCATCCATGCAATTTCCAAGGCTATCTCCCGAAGATTTATTACTCCTTCTTCTTTGTTAGCCTATGTTCTGTGCCGTTCACAAAGCAGGACCTCAATCTTACCTGTTTTAATTCACAAAGCTTATCAAAGTAATCTACGGTCTTTGCTTTTTCTGAGTTTTAATTATTACTATTCTTCCTACAGAAGTCACAATTTATTGCACACTAAAGGCTAGTAGGAATGTGAGATTTGAAGGAAAAGAACTGGATAGAAATGACTTCATCATTTTTTTTTAACAAGGGAATATAAAAATTGAACGTGAGAATCAAAGGAAAGCTAAAAAGAATTGGCTTTTTATTTATGGGTAAGAGAATATAAAAGTCTTGGGTACAGATGCATAACAATGAAAGTGTAAGGGAAGAACGCTTTTTTTGACAACTTTGATCAAATAGACTTTGGTAACCCTGTATCCACTTCTTCCCTTCTGTCCGAAAATTTCTTCATTATGCAAAGTATTTCTTTACTGAATCTGAATTTACTGGCTTTGGTAACTCTCGTCCATCCATTTCTGTCAGAATTAGAGCCCCTCCTGAAAATGCTTTCTTCACGACATATGGCCCATCATAATTTGGTGTCCATTTTCCTCTAGAATCATGCTGAATGGGTAGAATTTTCTTGAGCACTATGTCACCCTCGTGAAATTGTCGTTGGCGAACCTTTTTATTGTAAGCGGGAATCATCCTCATTTGATAAAGCTGCCCATGGAAGAGGGCTATCATTCTTCTTTCATTAATTAGGTTTAATTGCTCGTATCTAGCCTTGACCCATTCTGCTTCTCTCAATTGAGTATCCATTAGTACCCTTAATGAAAGAATTTCAACTTCAATGGGCAATACAGCCTCCATACCATATACTAGAGAAAAAGGTGTTACTCTAGTAGAAGTACGGGTAAAAGTTCTATAAGCATGTAGTGCAAAAGGTAACATCTCATGTCAGTCCTTATAAGTGACGATCATCTTTTCAATAATTCTCTTGATATTTTTATTGGCCGCTTCTACTGCACCATTCATCATCGGTCGATAAGGTGCCGAATTGAGATGCTTGATCTTGAACTGTTGGCACAAAGTCTGCATCATTGCATTGTTCAAGTTCGTGGCATTGTCTGAGATGATACACTCTGGCAGCCCATAGCGACAAATGATTTCTTTCTTAATGAACCGGCATACCACCTTTTGAGTTACATTTGCATAAGACACAACTTCTACCCATTTAGTGAAGTAGTCTATTACCACTAGGATGAATTTGTGACCATTAGAAGCTTTGGGGGTAATGGCTCCAATGACGTCAATTCCCCACATGGCAAAAGGCCAAGGTATTGCTGTTACATTAAGAGGAGCAGGTGGAGCTTGGATCTTGTTGGCATACATTTGGCATTTGTGACATTTTTTTACGTGATTGATGCAATCACTTTCCAATGTGAGCCAATAGTAGCCAACCCTCATTATTTGTCTTGCCATGGTATGACCACTAGTGTGTGCTCCACACATTCCAGAATGAACCTCTTCCATGATCTTTCGTGCTTCATGAGCATCTACACAGCGAAGTAGCATCGAGTTTGGGGTTTTCTTATAAAGTATGTCTAGGTTTAAAAGAAAACCCATTGACAGTCTTCGTAAAAATTTCTTGTCATTTTCTGATGCTTCTGGTGGGTACACTCGTTCTTGGAGGTATTTCTTGATATCATGATACCAAGGTTTCCCATCCAATTCTTCTTCGATGTTCATGCAATAAGCTGGGGAATCTATTATTTTCATTTCGAACACAGGAGTATGCTCAGGGTCGCTTATCTTGTACATAGCAGCTAAAGTAGCTAAAGCGTCCGGAATTTGATTATCTTCTCTTAGAAGATGATGGAAGCTTATACTGTTAAATTTTTGAGCCAAGTCTAGTATGAGCTTTTGGTAAGGGATCAATTTTGAATCCCTTGTCTTCCATTCTCCATTGATTTGATATATGACTAATGCAGAATCCCCATAAACTCGGAGATCTCGTACTTTCAATTCCAGTGCCATTTGGAGTCCCATAGCACATGCCTTATATTCTACTATATTGTTGGTACAAGGAAATGTAATTTTTGCTGTGAGGGGAAACTGCTCTCCACTTGGAGAGATGAGTATAGCTCCAATCCCTTGTCCCAAAGTATTAGATGCTCCATCGAATGCCATTTTCCATGTTTCATCATCTTCAGAGACTTCCTGTTCTATCATCATTATATCTCCATCAGGAAATTTCATTCTCATTGGCTCATAATCATCCAATGCTCTATCAGTTAGATATTCAGTAATCACACTCCCTTTTACAGCCTTTTGGGTGACATACTGTACGTCGTATTCAGACAACAGCATTTGCCATTTTGCAATCCTGCCTGATAATGCGGGTTTCTAAAAAATGTACTTAATGGGATCAGTCTTGGAGATCAGCAATGTGGTGTTGTTGAGCATGTAGTGTCGTAGTCGGTGTGCTACCCATGCAAGCGCACAACAGGACTTTTCTACTATTGAGTATTTCGCTTCATATGTGGTAAGCTTCTTGCTTAAATAGTAAATTGCATGCCCTTTCTTGCCTGTCTCATCACGTTGACCCAATACGGATCCTAATGAAGAATCCTGTATGGATAAATATAGAATCAACGGTTCTCCAGATTGAGGTGGTACCAAGACTGGTGGATTTGATAGATATTGCTTGATTTTCTCGAATGCTTCTTGACATTCGTTATTCCACTCGATCGGATTGTTCTTCTTTAGTGATTTCAAAAGAGGTTCACACTTGGACGTCAATTGTGATATGAATCTTGCTATGAAGTTGATTCTGCCCAGAAAACTTCTTACTTGTTTTGGAGTTTTCGGGGGTTGCATTTCTTGTATAGCCTTAACTTTACTTGGGTCAACTCGAATCCCATCTTTGCTTACCATGAAACCCAATAACTTTCCTGAAGAGGCTCCGAAAGTACATTTGGCAGGATTCAACTTTAGTTGATATTTACAAAGTCTATCAAATAGTTTTCTTAGCACTTTTAGATGCCCCCCAGTAGTGAAAGTTTTGGCGATCATGTCGTCTACATATACTTCAATTTCTTTATGCATCATTTCATAGAATAACGTGATCATGGCTAGTTGATATGTAGCACCAGCATTCTTTAACCCAAAAGGCATCACCTTATAGTAGAAGATACCCCAAAGGGAAATAAAAGCAGTTTTTATTATATCATCTAAATCAAGTTTGATTTGATTTTACCCAGAAAAGCCATCCATGAAGGAAAAGTAAAAGTTTCCTGCGGTATTATCCACCAGCGTATCAATGTGAGGAAGTGGGAAGTTATCTTTAGGACTGGCCTCGTTCAAGGGCCGGTAGTCCTGACAAACTATTAGTTTCCCACTCTCTTTCTTTTCGATTGGAACTATGTTAACAACCCATTTTGTATATTCAGCAACCCCAAGGAATCCTGCATCCCATAGCTTTCGAATCTCATCTTTTACTCTCAAGATTAGATCCGGCTTTAATCTTCGTAACTTCTGTCTGACAGGCTTCGCCCCAGGCTTCAAGGATATTTTGTGTAGCACTATGTCTGAGCTTAGGCCAGGCATATCTTGGTATGACCAAGCAAATACATGCACATATTCCTTCAATAAGTGGACTAATTCTTCTTTCTCTTCAGGAGAAAATAGAGTGCCAATCTTGACTTCTTTTACATCCTGACTGCCTCCCAAGTTGAATGTCTCAGCTGGTTCCTGACTTGTTGCTCTTTCTTTTTCATCTCGCTCAATCATTTTTAATAGCTCAGAAGATATTTGAAGATCTTCGTCATCCGAGTCGGTAGTGTTTACAGGATTATCAAAGTTCATTCTTTCATTGTCATCAAAGAGAGTTTCAGGTCTGCATTAACCAGAGAGAAACGATAGAGAAAAGAAAATGGCAAGAATGAGATGGATGCAAACTGGTACTTTATTTATAATGTGCATAAATCACAACTTTATTGGAATGAAAAGCAATAACTAAAAGGTTCACTTAAGAAAAAACTACACCCTATTGATTGAACCTTTCTTTAGGAGGTTTTTACTATTGGATTACTTTGAAAAGCTCTCGATTATAACAGGCAGTTCTATCGCCTCCCAATTGTTTAGCACATCCCGTGGGCTACAAGGTTGAACGAGCTCTTCATCTTCGGGTGAATCACTGATTATTGCTTGAATAGAAAGACTTTCTAAAGACTTGTTGATGTTGATGGTCAGCGCGCCTTCATTGTCATTTTTCGGAATTAAGCCACCACTCACGAATGTTTCAATGATGTCAGGGATATTGAGATTTCTTTCCTCTAGAGGATGCCCTGTTAATCGTGCAATCCTCTTTTCTCTCTTTTCAGCTATCGCCTTTCATTTTGTCTTGCCTTGTTGGTGTGAAACCTAGACGGTATTTCCCTCATTTGCGGAGATTTTCAATGGCTCTAGGATTCCTTGTAAATCTTGTCCCAGACCTAACCCAGGTGAGTATCCTCATTTCATCATGAGTTTGGCGATCATGCGACTTGTTTTGGAGATGCTAGGCACGGGTTCTTCTCCATATTCACCGACATAGGTAGCATTAACAATTTCAAAAGACCTGAAGGAGCAATCAGGTATATCTTCATTGACCTCGACATACTGAGCATCCGCAGGTCGAGATAGCAGAATGTCTTCTTCAGCAAAGACTGTTATTAGTTTTCCTTCAATGATGAATTTCATTTTTTAACGTAATGAAGAGGGGATTGCTCCTGCCATATGGATCCATGGTCTTCCCAACAGACAAGTATAAGAAGGATTAATATCCATAACTTATAATGTGATGTGGAAGACACAATGGCCAATCCCTATTGGCAGCTCTATTTCTCCAACAACATCTCTCTTCGTCCCATCAAACGCTCGAACAACGATATGACTGTTGTTGAGGTATGATGGGTATATACCAAGCTTGTGTAAGGTTTCAAGTGGCATTACATTTAGAGCTGACCCATTATCAATAAGAACTCTAGCCATAATTCGATCTTTGTACTTAACCAAAATATGTAGAGCCTTAGAGTGACCCCTTCCTTCTGCTAGTATCTCATCGTCAATGAATGTGATGAGATTCTGTGCCATGATGTTGTTGACAAGGTGGTCAAAATTATTTATGGAAATATCTTGCTCAACATAGGCCTTATTCAAGACTTTGAGGAGAGCTTCTCGATGAGCATCAGAGCTTAAGAGTAATGAAAGTATGGAAATCTTTGCTGGCAGGCGGTTTAACTGCTCCACGATGCTGTACTTACTTTGCTTTATGAGTTTGAGAAACTCAGTAGCTTGTTCATCTGTTACCGCTCGAGGCATCTCTTGCTCTTTGGATGTATTTGTATCAAGAGGTCCACTTGTTGGGTCTGTAACATTCTTATCTTGTTTGAGCTTGTTCATTTGCTCCGGAGAATAACACCGACCACTTCTAGTCATGCTCCCAACTTCTAATGGAGTTGATGTGATGTTGGAAGTGTAATCGTAGCTCCATGGAACAGCTTTGTCTGATTTGTAGGGGAATAGCCTCGGGACTTGAATTCTTAAAGGCTTAAGAGTAGGTTTTGAAATTGGTATGACTAGTGGTCTTGGCATAGCATTGACTTCTTGTTCTTTAATGATCACATTCACATCATCATCTTTATCTGACATAAAAATGATGAGTTGGGATGAGTCTATGAGTCTTTGTAGATTCTCACGGAATTCTGAGCATTCCTGGATAGAATGACTCTTACTGTCATGAAAATCGCACCATTCCTCATCTTCGACTTATTCATGTTTAAAAGAAGACTTCCGAATGATGACCCCTTCTTTCAGAAGGCATGAATATACATGCTTAAAAGGGGTTATGATATCGTTGACTGACTTCTTTATCAGCTGGTGTTCTTCTATCATATTGACTGGTTTAGCTTGATGAGGTGGCAATGGGTTGTGAGTGACATTCGGTTCATCAGAAAAGTCCAACCATTTTGACTCGATTAATTGTTGAACTATGCGTTTCAATGCTATGCAATTTTCCAGGCCATGGCCCGGAACGCCATCATGATATGGGCAAGTTATGTTAGGGTCATACCACCTTGGGTATGGAGGTTCCAATGGCCTTGTAGGAATTGGGCGGATAAGTTGACTTTCAATGAGTTTTGGATACAACTCAGTGTAAGTCATGGGAATTGGCGCAAAAACTTCTCTTGGTCTTTGTGCAGGTACTGGAAGGGTCAGAACAGGTGGCCATAACTGATCAGGCCTGTTGAGAGGATAATTGTTGGGCCTATTGGGAGGATAATCATTGGGCCTATTGGCAAAATAGGATAGGCGAGGCTCGGTAGCCACAGTACCCACGAGGGGAATCCTTATTCCACGTCCTATTTGTTGTACTTCCTCATCCTTTCTTCTGGATGGTCCTCCTCTTTTCATGGCATCATTAAAGGACTCAGTGATTTTTTCGGTTCTAATCTCATGTTCAATTCGTTCTCCAGACATGACAACGTCTGAGAAATTGGTTGTCGAATTGCCAATGAGTTTGTCGTAATATGGATACTTTAGTGTTTGAACAAATAAAGTAACCATTTCTCTTTCCGTCATGGGTGGCTGAACTTGTGCAGCTAAGTCCCTCCACCTTTGAGCGTATTCTTTGAAGGTTTCTTGCTTTTTCTTTTCTATATTCTGGAGAGTTTGGCGATCCGGGGCCAAGTCCATAATATGTTTGTAATTGCTGATGAAGGCCTGAGCAAGGTCATTCCATGTTTTAATATTTCTTGGACCTTGACTTAGATACCACTGTAATGCTGATTTTGTAAGACTTTCTTGAAAAAGTGCAATCCACACCTTTTCGTCTTTTGTGAGTGGTTGTAGTTTTCTTAGAAACAACGTGATGTGAGTGATGGGATCAGCCGTTCCATCGTATTTCACAAAGTCTGGCACCTTAAAGTCTGAGGGGATTATAACATTTGGCACTAAGCAGAGGTCATCCACTGAGAGAGAGCCAAATATAGTGTCACCTTCAATGGCTCGAACTCTTTTCTCTATTGTTTCAAACTTTTGAGATTCTCCTTCTTCCTTTGATAGTGTCTTCTTCTCTTCATATACAGTATCTTGTTTCATGTAAACACTAGCGGATGGACCTGATTCCTGAAACAGGTTTCCTTGAACTGAGATCCGTTGTGGGGTGAGTCCCGGGGGATAAGTGGGATCTTGTGGCTCTTTAACGGGGACTTGGGTTGCTTTCCCCTTAATTGGCTTCATCAATTGTTTCATTTGCTTAGCCATGCTTTCTATCTTGGATTCAATATCTGTAAGACGTCCTTCGGTTTGCTCTGCCATAAGTCTTGTTTGGAGCCGAGTTGAATATCGGTTTTGAGGGCCAATTTTACCTTTTTAAAGTGAGATTCATTTTATTAAACTTTGCATGTATGTGATTGATATAATGCATGCATGCAATGAGTGAGTTTGATTATCCACTATCGTGGACCTTCAAAACTTCTAGTTGTTATTAGAAAGACCAAAAAGTTAGTACAATTTGATGCATGGTTTTGATGCATGAAGAAAAATTACACAAAATAGAAGTACAACAAAAGAAAAATAAGGTTATTAACAAGTTAAATAGCAATTAACAACTCATGAACTATTATGGAACAACGAGTTAAAGCCATAAATATAAGACACGAACAAAAGTGTAGAGCAACGACATAGCATAACAATGACATGCTTATGGCGTTGATAAATGGTAGGAATTCTATGGTCAGTTCTATGGTTAAGTGGGGAGTTCTATATGCATAGGGTGGTTTATCAAAAGGCCGATGGTAGTTCCCGAATCCCATCACTAAATTATAGTGACAGCCCAATTCCTTATCCACGAGGGTTTATGTAAAGAAAGGATTAATTCGAGTCGTAGCTTTTCATGGGCCCATGCAGAGACTATCGTCTCAGGAGGCTATACACTACTTTGCTACTTGAAAACCAGTGAAGGCTTAGAGACCATGGTCTCACAAGGTCAACAACACCAATTCTGCTTTGAAAGAACGGGTTTGAATTGAGGATGCTCGGGTATAGAGCTTCATGTCGTGAATGCAATATGCATGTTTATAATAAGTAAATATAGCACATAAATCCACATAAAAATAAGCAAAGCAGCAAAAAAGAAATCAACTATTAAGCCTGACTCACTAACTCATGTCCCCAGTGGAGTTGCCAAGCTGTGGCAACGTGCGGGTTTTCGGGAGTCGCCACCAATCGGTTTTCGCTCAGGCCGATTGGATACCTAAAAATGGTCTGTGAGAGTTCAAAAGTTCGGGAGTACGGTTACGCTTAAACAACTTTGTTATAACGCCCAAAAATTGGTACCTTAGTTGATTTCAATTTTGTTTTGCTTTGCTTTTCAATAAATTCAGTTAATTTTCAAAACTAGAAATTTTAACTGAAATAGTCCAGATGTGGATTAATGAATTAATGTGGATTTTAAAAAAAATCTTGATAATTAATTTGCGCAATTTTATAACAAACTTGATATTTCCGAACCATGGATTCTGTCGAATCACCTGGACACGGAATTTAATGAAATTTTAGTTAATTATTAATTATTAATCCATATCATAAATTATGGCGAATTATCAGAATATGGATTTTATTCTGATACTTAATTTTTTTTATTTAAAAATTTATGTTTTCTCCAAGCCATGAATCCTATCGGATCACCCGGACATGGATTTTAACTTTAAAAAAAAACTTAATTCTTAATTTGTCATAAATTTTTGTGAACTTTTGGATTTTTAATAACCTTAATGTTAACTAATTTTAATTTTTTAAAAAAAAAATTATTTTGTTCTTTTATTTTATTTTCTTATTTTGTTCTTTTCTTTTTTTTTCTTCTTTTTCTTTTTACTCTTTTCTTTCTTATTCTTTTCTTTTTTTTTTTATGAAAGATATTTTTTTTAAAAAGAATATACTTAAAAAATGATTTTTTTATTGTTTGGTTATGATTTTTTAAAAATTTTTATTTTTAATAAAAGGAATAAAAGGTTAATTTTTTATTTTTTTAAAAAAATATATGTATTCCAAAATAATAAAGGATGGGGGCTTTGTTGTAAAAATTGATTCTTGATTAGCACTAAAAATAAGTGAGATAAGGTTAATGATTCACATAAAAAAATCTTCTTTTTTTATTTATTTATTATCTTTTATGGCTAAAAGTGAAATAAGTGAAATAAGTTTAATCATCCACATAATTGCATAAAGTAAATTACAGGAAATTAAATAAATGAAGAAAAAGTGGGGCTTTTTACCATCCACTTAAAATATAAGCTAGGAGGTATAACCTTCCATAAAAAAATTAAAGTGCATAAATTAAATAATTACAGGAAATTAAATAAATAAATAAAAGCGGGGCTTTTTGGCCATCCACTTAGAATAAAAAAAAATAGGAGGTATAACCTTCCATATAAAATAAACATGCATAAATTAAATAATTACAGAAATTAAATAAATAAAGAAAAGTGGGGCTTTTTGGCCATCCAATAAAAAAAGTAGGAGGTCTAACCTTCCATAAAATAAAAGTGCATAAATTAAATAATTGTAGGAAATTAAATAAATAAAGAAAAGTGGGGCTTTTTGGCCATCCACTTAAAAAAATAAAAGGTAGGAGGTATAACCTTCCATAAAAATAAAACAAAAGAAAGAAAAAAGAAAACAAAAATGAAAAATAAACACTCAAAGTTTGCTGTTAATGGCCTATCTGCAAGAATAAAAGATATCAGTGACTTGTACGAACGAAACAGAAGGAAAAGGGAATTAAAACGGGGTATACCAAAAAAATTGATAGGTCAAAAATCGGGTTGGATCCGGGTCTTAAACGGATCACGATACGGTTTTGTCTTCGATTCGTCTTCTCTGGTGGTGATGGGACTGGTGGCGACCTGGGCTGGCTTCGTCGACGACGGGCTGGCGAGACGGAGGTGGAAACGGCCGCAGGATGGGGTGGTGATGCGTGGGATGAAGATGACAGAGGTCGCGTACGGGACAGTAGCAACGTGCAGCGGAAGGCGAGGGATGGAACTGACGGCGTGGCGTAGGCGGCGGCGTAACTGGCGAGACTGGAGAGACGGCGACGGAGGTAGTTGGACGACGGTGACGGCGACGAGGCGGCGGCGTGACGGAGGTAGAAACGGCAAAGTGAAACGGAATCGGTGACAGCGTTGATTGGAAATTGTTGGATGGCAAACGGAGGGTGAGAGCAGCACAAGGGAAAAGTTCAGGTTTTCTGGGAAGAGGGAGAAGAGGCAAGGGACTAAGCTACAGTTTTTCTTTTTTTAATAAAGAGCTCCAATCTTTCTTTTTTTTTCTCTTTCTTCGCAAATTTCACCCCCTATTTATAGGAGAAGGGGCCTTGGATTCCCTTAATTAAAAAAAATCTAAATTTAATTAAAAACAGACTTATCTCTTAATTTGGTAAAATGACAGTTTCAATCCTTTACGTCTCTTTGACTTTGGGGATGTTCTTGAAACTTCTGATTGAGACAATGTTGTCTTTTTCTGTCAATTTGGGCCAAAAACCTCTATTTGGCGCAAAAATGACGTGAAAAATTACCAAATTCTACTGAAATTAGATTTTGTCAAATTTTTCCAAATTTCTCAATTTTTTCATTTTTACCCCAAACTTTTCAATTTTGTCATTTTTTATGGAGTTTTCTTTTGTATTTTTTATGATACACACATATATCATTTTTAACTAAACCCTTATAAAACAAAATGTATTTTAAACTAATTAACTTAATTAAAAAATTTTAGTAATAATAATAATTAATTATTCATAATAATAATTTTTAATTTTTTAATTTTTTAATTTTTTTATAATTCTTGATATTAAATGTATCAATATCACTCCCCCAAAGAATAAGAGTCAGCCATTGTCTTTCTAGTGTCATTTTGAGGTTGGAGAATTAAAGTTCAAAGTTGGTGGTTTAGGAAAAGAAAAGTTGGGGCCTGCTGTTATGGGAGATATATTGCATGCTCATCTTGGCTCTGTTCTTGCTATCTTTTCAAAATTAGTAGGCATTCTTAACTTAAATGTTGTTGAATTTTAAGCTATTTGTGAGGATCTTAACATGCTAAACTATAAAGAGCAACTGCAGAATACCAAAATATGGATTGAAAGTGGTTTTTTCAATGTAGTGATATAGGTACGAAATTCTGACTCCGGGCCGTGGAGACTGAGGAATCTTAGAGATTGACAACCTTGTATCTCATTTAGACTGCCATATTATAGATGTTCTCAGAGATATACTTGCTAATGCAAACTAACTTGCAAAACATGATGTCAAAACCTGAAAATTTTGGTGGAAAATATTTTCCATTACTTCTGCATTTATGTTCTTGGTACATATATAGGCACATACAATAGTTTGAAGTTATCTTGCTCTAAGGGACCTCATGGCTTAGAGTACAAGTAATAATAAAAGACTAACAACACTAAGCTATGACTAAGCTGGAGCATATATACATGTAAAAAACACAAAACTATTCTAATACCCTTTTCAGATTGGTACATGGATGTTTCAAATGCCCAATTTGTTCCTGAGGTACAAGAATTTTTCTCATCCCAAAGCTTTGGTAAGAACATCTGCAAGTTCATGTTGACTGGCTGTATGAACAGCAAGAATGTCCTTGGATTGAATCATTTCCCTAACAAAATGATAGTCTATCTCAATATGTTTTGTTCTCTCATGAGAAATTGGATTTTCGGCATTATATATGGTTGCCAAGTTGTCACAATAGACATTGACACAGTAAACTACTTTTTTAACTTCCAAGAGATTGAAGCACCATCAAGGAAGGTCACATAACCAATTGTTGATCTTCGAGTAATAGGGCAACTAGCCCAATCAGCATTGTAGTAAGCATGGACACTAAAGTTTCCCTTTGCTGGAAATAAGACCCCACAGCCTGGGGTCCCTTGAGATATCGCAAAACATGCCTAACACTATCCAGATGAGCTTCAGTGGGGTTTTGCATGAATTGACTTAGTAAATTGACTAAGTAAATAATATCTGGTCAAGTTAAAGTAAGGTGTATAAGGTTCCCTACAAGCTTGCGGTAAGTTCCAAAATCCTTCAATAGCTTGTCTGACTTTAACACCAAATGATGCTGTTGCTGCAAAATAACCTTGGTAGGTTAGCAGCCTAACATGCCTGCTTCAGTAAAGATATCCAACGTATATTTTATTTTTGAGAGGAAAATACCTTCAAATGATCGAGCTGCTTCTAATCCCAAAAAATATCTGAGCTTTCCCTAGTCCTTAATATGGAACTTGTTGTCAAAGTAAGACTTGAGTGTGTGAATCTAATCCCTGTTATTGCCAACAATTGTCATGTCATCAACATATAAGAGGATTGCTATAAAATTTTGACCTTGTTTAAGTGTGAACAATGAGTAATCAGCCTTTGACTGCATAAAGCCGAATTGAAGTAAGGAGGTTAAAAATTTCTCAAACCACTACCTGGGCACTTGTTTTAATCCATAAAGTGACTTTCTCATCCTACATATTGTTTTGTCTCCTACCTCAAGAATTATAGTAGGAGGAATCATATAGATCTCTTCATGTAAATCCCCTTGTAAGAAGACGTTGTGAATGGCCATTTAATGTAATTGCTAGTTTTTCTTTGCTGCAACAGCAACTAGACATCTTACTGAAGTAACTTTGGCAACAAGAGCAAAGGTCTCCACATAATAGATGCCTTTTGTCTGACTATAAACTTTAGAAACCAACCTAGCTTTATATCTTTCTATGCTGCCATATACTTTGCATTTAATTCTATATACCCATTTAGAGTCAATCAGTTTCTTTTCCTTAAGCAAGTGTTCCAAAGTTCAAGTCTTGTTCATTTCCAAGGCTTGTATATCATTTTTCATAACATCTCACCACACAGAACCTTTAGCAACATGCTCATAATTTTGTGGCTTAACCTATGAAGATATAGCTATGACAAACGACTTATATTCTAGTTGTAACTGAGTATATGACAAGTAACTTGAAATTGGATGAGCCTTACCTGAGGTTACTGAGTTGGCAACATATGAAGATTTTGATGGGCTGCTTACCTTTGAGAACTCGCAAACGTAATCAGTAAGGTATGATAGTTGTCTTCTTTCTTTTTGGGGTCAATTTTGTGGTATGACATTGACAAGTTCTAGTGACTCATCTACTTGAGTTTCTTGATCTAAGGCAATGTCAGTTTCAAGTTCTTCGAGGAACTCAAGTGATGCTGGTTGTAATAGAGGATCAGTTGACATATGTTCAACTATAGTTTTGTAGGGAAACTGGTTCTTATAAAAGATGACATCTCTAGACACAAACAAATGTTATGCCTTAAAGTCCTACACTTTATAGCCTTTTTGACCCAAATGATAACCAAAGAACATGCAAGGTTTGGACCTGGCCTCAAACTTGTCACTGTTTTTGTTCTAGACATAACACAAGCATCCAAAGACTCTAAGATGCTCAAGAAAAATCGGCTTAGAGAAAAGTTATACATATGGACTTTTTCCAAAAAACTTTGGCATATGAGTATGATTTATTAGATAGATTGTCGTTTGTATACATTCTCCCCAGAACTTTATTTGTAAGTTGGTTTGAAAACACAATGCTCTTGCAACCTCTAGAAGATGCCTATGTTTTCTTTCAGCAATACCATTTTGTGGGGGTGTATCTACACAAGAGGTTTGAAATGAGATACCTTTCTGTTGCAAGAAACTGAGCGTTTGATAAGCTGTAAACTCTAAAGCATTGTCACATCTTATCTTTTATATGGTTTTGCCAAATTAATTTTGGGCCAAGGCATAAAACAAGAATAGATGAATGTAAGCATTAGATTTTTGTTTCAATAAATAAATTCAAGCACACCTACTATGATCATTGACCAAGGTAAGGAAATAGTATGCACCTAAAAGAGAAGCAGTTTTATAAGGCCCCCATACATCCATATGAACAAGCTCAAAAATAAAATCTGATTTATTGGTGCTAAGAGGAAAAGGCTTCCTTGTTTGCTTTGCACGATGACAAGCATCACATGGTTTGAGTTTATTATCCACATATAAATTTGACAAGCGAGAAAAAGTAAAAGGCCTAGAAAAAGTTATGTGTCCAAGTCTTTGATGCCAAACTTCAAAACTTGGTTGTTTTGAAATGAATGCTACGAATAGACTTTTGAGTTCTCAAAAGTAGTACAGGTCATCTCTTATATCACCCTTGTCAATCAGCTTCCTCGAGGTCAGGTCCTAAAGAACACGGTAGGTAGTAAAAAAATATTATTGAACATTTTAATTGCTATGTAATCTTGCTAACAGAAACTAAGTTGCAAGTAGATGAAGGAATCAGAAGCACATCATTTAAGATAATGTCTGAAGATAAGGCTCCTTGTCCAAGAAAATCCACAACTAAATCAAGACTATTAGGAAGTTTTACTGAAGCTCGAGTAGTAACTAATTTTGCATTAAGCAAAAACTGTTTATGACAAACCATGTTCTCAGATATGCCACTATCAAAGATTCAAATTGAGGATTTCTTACCAACATAATTAGCACAGGTTTCCTGTTTTTGACTGGATAACAATGCCATAAGTTGTTCAATCTATTCCTGTGTAAATGGAGACTCGACTCTCTTGATCACGGAAGCTTTCTTCACGCCTAATTGTCCCATTTTTCGAGCACCCTTCGAAGTGTTTGATCCTACATTTGATCCTTTTTCCTTACCAGGCCACTAGTCAGGATATCTAATAATTTCAAAGCATTTTTCTACTACATGTCCATTTTTCTCATAATGTTTGCACTACACATTCATGTCTTTTGTGCACTATGGCTTCTTTGCGACAAACACTGCTGCTTCAGATGCTAGAACACAATGAGTGACTAGACTTTGTTGCTTTTCTTCTTTGCTGATCAATGTGTATGCCTTGTTGAGAGATGGTGGTGGCTCCATGTGTAAAATTTAAGATCGAATGACATTGAATTGTTCATTCAACTCTATGAGAAACTGATGAAGTTTCTCACATTCTCTCTCTATCATTATCTCCCTAGCCATTTCACACGTACCTAGCAAAACATTGTTATACATAGCAAGTTCATCCTACAATTTCTTCAGTTTGGTATAATGAGCAACTACAGGTAATTCTTTTTGTTGTATAAGGGCAACTTCTCTCTTTATCTTATGTATATGAGGTACATTACCTAGGGAAAACCTATCTTGCAACTCGAGCCACATCTCTCTTATGGTCTCAAAATAAGCAACACTCTCATGCAACTGAAGAGAGAGAAAATTAAATATCCATAAGATAACCATAGAGTTGCATTTCCCCTAGTTGTTGAATCAGGGATCGTCATCTTTGGGTTTCTATAAAGCTCCATTGATGAATCTAACCTTATTCTTTACATGCAGTGCATTTAGTGTTGCCCTGTGCCAAGTGGGGTAATTCTCGCCTTTCAACAGGTAATTCATGAGTTTTGCTCCTGGAGTATTATAAGGGCTGAGGTGAAAAGGAAAGTTTAGATCATTAGGTGGAGTAGGAGGGTTTTATGATGATGTTGTTGCAACCGAGACTTTCTTCTCATCATCAACCATCTTATTTAGCATTAGAATGGTGTTTGGGTGTTTGGGTCAAGGCGTTGAGCAAGCATGCTCTGATACCATGAAAATTTTGGTGGAAATTTTTTTTCCATTATTTCTGCATTGATGTTCTCGGGACATATATAGGAATGTACATGAGTTTGAAGTTATCTTGCTTTAGGAGACCTTCTGGCTTAAAGTACAAGTAATAATAAAAGACTAACAAGACTAAGCTACGACTAAGCTGGAGCATATATACATGTGAAAAACCAAGGTCCTTCGATGGTTGATGGGTTGATATATCCTTCTTGCATTCTAGGAATCGAATGAAGCTCCTTATCATTTAGCTTATATTGTTTTTCTTGTAATGACTTTTCTCTTTGAACAGTAGTTATCTTGTCTAATAGTCGGCTATTGTTGCCAATGATATTATGATGAAATCATATGACTACCCCACAGTTTCTATTAAAAAAATGATTATAGTCCATGTTGAGCAACTGCTGGTCTGTATTTTTTTGTGTTTTGTTTCTTGTGACTATTGGGTATGGCTGTAGGCCTAGGATTGATCATTCAGTTTATTCGGTTCAAACCGAACCGTGGTTTATTCAATTTTTGGTTTTTTATGATTAAAAACCAAATTAAGCGTATGAACTAAAGTAAAACTGAACTGAAAATGTTCAGTTTGGTTTAGTTTGAAATCGAAAATAGCCGAAATAAAGTCACATCCAAAAAAAGTGATGCACTTGCAATACTGAAAAACATATATGGCTTAAAAAAACTAAATAGCAAGAAATTGTGGACCATTATAGGGTTTGTGATTTTCTCCCCCAATTGAGCAAACACGATGGTGACGGTGATTTTTCCAACTATTTTTCCCTCAGATCCAACTTCTGCTGCAGAAGCAAAGAAGATTAAAAATCTTAATCAAGTAGGAGCCATCCTTTTCAGTAGTGTTGATGATGAAGGAGATCTTGTGGTTCGGGTGCGTCATTGTTGGTGGTGCTGGAATAGAGTTGGGGTCGTTCTTAGCGGCGGCAATCGGCCCATCAAAAAGAAAAGCCGAAGGGCGAAAGAGAGTAGAGGGCGAAGGTGGAGGCGATTGGAGCGTGAGGGTGAAGGGCAGAAGAGAGTGTAGGGCAAGGGCGGAGGTGAGTGGAAGGCAAGGCTGAAGGACGGAAGCGAGTGCAGGAGGTGTGTCTTTTACTTGTGATGGCCAAACCCCAATAGAAGCCATCAATCTTTTATCTACCTCCCATTTAGCCCCTTATCCTTTTAAACTTGTCAATTGACCCACAAAATCCTCAAATATGACATGAAAATATTTCATTTTTTTTAATCGAAATAACTGACGCTCATAACCGAAATTGATATTATTTCTATTTGGTTTCAACAAAAACTAAACCGAAAAACCGAATCCACCAAATTGAATTTCTAAATTATTTCAGTTTTTTAATTTTTTTCTTTAACTGAATAGTAATCACCCCTATGTAGGCCAGCTTTTAATAACCTAACTACTGTGTTCTCATGTTTGGTCTAATTAATGAAATTTCTTCCCATAAAAAAATTAATAACGAGTAAAACCCAATAAGTCTATGTTTATTTGAATGCGTATACATTCGAAAAAGTCCTGTATCGTATAGGCTTTAGGTTGTCCCAATGTTGGCAACTAAATTTGACCCCGCCCCTTTTCCTGAAAAAAAAAAAAAAAGAAAAAGAAAATTGACCCACTCTATATATAAATCGCTAATTAGCAAGAAGGATTTGCCACGCACCCACTAGGCAAATTGGCAACATCGATTGCATAACAAAATCTTTTGACCATAGAATCGCTTCATAAAGCAAACGCATCCGATTTTATGCTTTGATTTGGATTCCTTAATTGATGCAAAAGATCGGAGAAGATCCACTTTACACCTTTTGTTCCTTTCAGTAAAATATATATGTTCGTTTTCTCATTTGCATTAAGTTAACTAATTAACAAGGATTCCGTCACAAAATAATAATAATAATAATAATTAACAACAATCCCCTCACTACTAAAATCAAGTTATTCAACTGCCAATTTATCAACAGTCAAGACTCAAGAGTGTTACACAGTTAGTAACACATTTCAAAATATATCAACAGTTTCGTGTTAATAATACATGAGCCCCGTTTGGAATTTAATGCAGTGGGGTGGGCCGGTAACATTTTAAGTAAAATTGTTGTTGGTAATCATTATTTAAAGGGTAAAATTCACATGGGGTCACCTAGTTTATTTTTTTGTCATGTCCGGGTAACTTACATTTATTTTGTTCTAGCGAAATATCTTACCTTTTATTACATGTCTTATTTAGGTAATTTCCATTAATTTCAATGTTATGTTTGACGGAAAATGATGACATGGTATTAAATAATACCAAAAAAAATTTTAAATGATGACTTTAGTGCTCAAATTTTTTTCAATTACTAATTTTAGCCCCTAGACTTCTACTAAATTAATTCTACCCAAAAACCCTAGCCCTCAAAAGCTCCTCTCTTACCCGCCGTCGCTAACCACCCTCCACCCTAATCGCCGCCAACCCAGCCACCAACCCCACCACCAACCCTGTTGTCGGCCACCCTCCTAAGGACCGACTCTCTTCTCCTCGAGACCGACTCGATCGGACACCAACCATCTCCCTCGAATCGAACGCCGACTCCGAATCCCTCATTCTTTCTTTCCCCAAATCCCTCGTCGGTCTCGTCTTTGCCAAGCCTGCCGTCGGAGCCCAGCAATCGTCCCAGACATCACCCGCATAGATCCTCTCCCGATTCCCAATTTCCCATGCTTGGATTTTCTGGGTTCAATTTGACATTTCATTTTTTGAGTTTGAAATTATGGGTTTGATTCGACACTTGATTTCCTGGGTTTGATTGTGGCTCGGGTTTGATTCGATACTTGATTTCCTAGGTTTAAAATTGGAAATCGGAGAATAACTAGGGGAGGAGCGTGGGAGGTGGCAGTAAACAAGACGGGATGGCGATTGGGAGGGTCGAATTGATGTGCTAGCAGGGGGCTGGTTATGGGGTTGGCGGCTGGAGGTTGGTTGGCAGCTAGGCTGGTGGTTAGTGGCTAGAGAGTGGTTGGCAGCGGCAATTGGGTGGGCAGCTTATGAGGTGGCTGTAGTAAAGATGGAAGATTAAATGCCTAAATTCACAATTCACCCCCCAACTTTGTTGACTCAGATAGTTAACTCCTTCAACTATAACTCAGGGCAACTCAACCCCCAAACTTCATAAACTGGGACACATAACCTCTTCCATCTGATAGAAATGTTCTTTTTGGTTTCCAAGGGACTTATATGACAATAACATTGAACAAGGTGACCGAACTTGGCATTTTAGCATATTACTGTTTGAGAGGCTGTCTTTCTCCCCAGTTTCACATGTAGGAGATTAGAGAGTTTCTTGGAAAATTGGGAGTATTCTTAACGTGCTAATTAAAACTATGGAAAAAGATGAACTGTTAAACAGTAATTGCTAAAATGCCTAATTGAACCTCCTTGTTCAAAGTTATTTTAATTTAAACCCCTAAAAATTGAAAAAGAATATTTTCATCAGTTAAAAGGGGTTATGTGCCTTAATTTACAAAGTTTGGGGGCTGAGTTGCCCTGAGTCATAGTTGAAAGGGTTAAGTGTCTAAGTAAGCAAAGTTGGGGGTTGAATTGTGGATTTAGGCCAAGATTAAAAGGTTTGAAGGGTAGAATTGGCTTAAGTGAAATTTTAAGTGTTAGAATTAGTAATTGAAATAATATGAAGACTGAAGTTATCATTTTAAGTTTATTTTAGTATTGTTTAATGCCACATCATCATTTTCATCCAATTTAACAATCAATTTGATAGAAAGTAGTTAAATAAGATGCACAATAGGAAGAAGTGTACCTCGCTAGGATAAAATAAAGGTAAGATACCCGGATAGGATAAAAAAAATAAGCTAAGTGATCTATGATCGATTTTATCCATTATTTAAATGTCATATTCCCTTCTTCTTTCAGAAGCTCGAGCTTGTCTACTCTCTTACCATACTTTACCCTTTGCTGCCCCAAACGTTGCCACACACTGCCAAAGCTCGTCTAGTACCTACCCAAGCTAGAAATGACTTGATTTCACTAGATCTAGTGCCGAAAGTATAGGATATTGAAGTATTTTCACCTTTTACTTTGTGCAATATTTTCTTTTTGAATTTTCTTTGGTAGTTTAAGTTTTGAGCTTTGATTTCTTTTTTCATTTGTTTGCTTATTCTCACGATGTTTAAACTTTCCCATTGTCTTCCCTCATTTCTTGTTCAGTTGAGAGGTACGTTTTTAAATTTTTTTTTATTTTCCATAATAAAATCCAAAATATGGGATATTTTGTGGTAAATTGATGCTTGAGATGATATCTTTTGTCACAAAATTTGATGGGTAGTTAAATTCTTCATGCACTTCTCTAGTAATTTCTTTTTCTAATTTTTTATAATTTTAATTTCCTTTTTAATTTATTTATTTTTGGATATGGCTTGGAAAGATGGTCAATTTGAGTGATATATTATTAATTTTTGTATTTAATTATGTTAAAATGCAAATTTTTTTGGCCAAGGTTAGATTTTTTTTAATTTTAGTTTCCTATTTATTTTCAGCTGTTTTATTTTTTTATTTTCCAAATTAGTATAGAAATATGATCGATTTGAGTGATATATTATTATTATTATTATTATTTAATTATGTTAAAATGCATATTGTTTTTTCTAGTCAAGTTTGTATTTATCATATGATTACTATCCAAAGTGGTTACATATGTGTGTGTTAGACAATTTGATTCCTTGAATCAAATTAATCAATCATAAAACCCTAGATCATTCATGCCAAATCATCATGATCAAATCAAAATTAAAACCGAAAACATACCTAGATCTATTGGAGGGTTTTAAAATGAGGATCTTATGGTTTGTTGTCTTTCAAACCGATACATACAAGTTTCTCTTTACTCTCTCTAACGATGGGGACTCAAATGAGGCAGAAAATTGAAGTGAGAAGAACTCTAGTACGCATGATTTGAGGACCACAACATTCTTATATAAAGTGATCATGTTAGCTTTGTGTATATTTTATTTCAGCCAATTATGAAAATAAAAGTTACACTTTGGCCTCTACGCATTAGAGCCAATTCGTTTTAACTTAAGTCTACTGAGTTATTTTTACTTTTACATCTTTTTTGCTTGAAACTGATTTCATTTAGAAGCCAATACTTTGTAGATGTAATAATCTATTTGAAAGTAAATTTTTATGATATTGTTAAATTTTTATGAATTTTTAGTTTTTAATTCTTTAAACTAGAAAAATTTATAAAAATTTAAGAAAATTATAAAAATTGTATTGTCAATAGATTATTGTAGCTACATAATATTGACTTTTAATTAAAATTAATTTTTGGAAAAAAAGATGTAAGAATAAAAATAAGTTATTTTGAAGTTAATTGACTTATGTTAAAACGAATTGAGTGCAAAATTGTCCACCCTTTACAAAACTTATAAAGCTCAAACCTAAATCTTATTAGATCACTTTCAATTGGGCCAAACATTTTGATAGTGTATATAATGCACAATTTATTCACATATTAGCCCATATAAAAATCCAACAATGTGAATGTGTTGTGCATGAAAAAGAATAAATATGGCCATGGTTTGATGCTTAAGAGATTAGTAAAACTATCAAGGCCTAAAAATATGAATATTTTTATTTTTTTACCCAATTTTAGATGAATCATGTGTCATGCAAAAATGGATAGTGATAATCAACTATTATTTTTTGTGTGTTTAAGTTTTTAATAATATTCATTACTAATAAGTTATTAATTTCTTCCTTAATATTTATATTTTCCATAACCTTTATTACATAACCTTACTCAAATGCCAACAGTTTAACAAACAAGTACAGAAAGTGATAGTAGAGGAGATTGTGCAAAAGGACTCTAAGCCCAAGAGGAAGCTAGAGCTGCTTAAAAGAAGACAGCGGGTAGAGTTAGATGCGAATAGGGCCACCTTGAAGGCTAATTGAGTTCAATTAGAGTTTATCTATTGATCATTGAACTTGCCCTACCCGCCCCCTCAACCAGTTCCACAATATACAAATGAGTCGAACTTGAATAATGTTGCATTATTCGGCTTGTATGAATTGTTGATGACTTATTACTATTATACTTCACTATGATGTGTGACTTAAATGCGCATTAATTATATTAATATTAATGTGGACTTATTGACTAGATGTATAAGTTACATATGAAAACTATAAGTAACATGTTCAAAATAATTTCAGGAATGGGCGGAGAAGAATATATAGTTGGGTAGGGGATGACATTGGTAGTTTAACAACAATTTAGACCATTGGTAAATTACCAACTATCAACACATTGGTAAAATACAAACGGTTTAACCCCTTGGTAATACACCAATGATTTAAGTAGTTGGTTAGCTACCAATAGCCTAAACATATGGTATATTACCAATAATTCAAACCATTAGTAATAATCAGTGGTCCAACGCGTTGGTTTGGTTTTGTCTGTTGCAGCATCCAATCCACACACCAGCTATTGTAAATTACCAATGTCTCGGTTACCAATGGTTTAAAATTATAAAATATCAAAATTTCAAAGTTAAACCATTGGTGAACCAATTACCAATAAAGTGAATACCAACAACTTTGCATTGGCAATTTTACATTTTTCATTGTGGAGCCTTTGATAACAATCGTTAGAAGACTCCCTAATTTTTGTAGTGCCTTCAGTTGTGGAAGGATTTAAAGATATAATTAATAAAATCTAATTAAAATTAAGATCAAAGAAAATAAAAAATTTGGAAAAAAAGATTTGTGAACAGATGATATATTACAACCATAACCACGGTAGGAACTGATTAGAGTAAAGCTGATCGGACTAGATAATCTTGCGTACTTTGGCAGGAGAAAAAAGGTTAAATTAGAAAATTTGAAGCACCGATATGATAGGATTTGGGGGGTCGACTTAATTGAGTGTTGTAATTGGGAATAAGTGCATGAAATCGAACTATATAAGTGACAAAGCGAATTATTACATTGAAAAGGGCGTGTAATTGTGTATCTTTTGTGGGTGATAGAAATCCAAGAGTCTTCTCAAAAGTCAAAAGTGATTTGCTTGCAATAAAAAGAAAAGAAGCACGAGTGGCCCCTAGTCATACCCGGGGGCGAAGGGGGATTTTTGCCATTGAGAGAAATCTTGTAAAAATAAGATACTCCATCTGTCATATAAAATATGATATATTTATTTGGATATGAAAATTAAAGTGTGTTTTTTTCTATTCTATTTTTTTAATTAAAATTAAAAAAAAATAGATTACATATGGTGAGAATTTAAATAATAATTAAAAAAATATTTCTTTTTAAATTTTGTATGGTGAGAATTTTAATGAAGATTTAAAAATATTCCTTTTGAGGTTTTGTGTATTCATAGTTTAAACAAGAGTTTTGGGTAAATTGAATATTAAATTTTTTTTAAAAGGGGAATCACTTTATATTTTTTTGGAATTACAAAAAAGGGAATATGTTTCATCAATAGGATGGAGGAAATATTAATTATGATTTTTCTATGTAGTGATTATTTATACCAATCAAAGCTCCATATTTAAGAAGTCTTTAAACCAGTTTTAGAAGATTCTTCATAAAAAGCGACTTTTTTTTTATTTTTTTTCAGATTTGATGAGAAAAAATCCAGACATTAATTTGTTTGAAAAAACAATGATTCAAGTAAGAAAAGGAGCATAGTATTGTTCTTGCCAAAGCTATGTACAAACTAATTATTTAATATTTTTAAAAATTAAATATTTTTTAACTAAATAATTTTTACTGATATTGCAATCATTATTTTTTTAGTAAAATTTAAATTTTTTTAATAATTTTTTGTAATTAATAGATAATTCAAATAATTAATTTTTTACTGTAAAAACAGAATAATTTTTTTCTTTTGGAGTTGAAGAAAAAAAATGAAATAATATTATTGACAAAGTTCACAAGATGCAAACCAAAGTGAATATCTCATACATGTCAGTATGTGTTAATTTGATGGGATAAAACCCAAAGTGGGCAGCATAATTAGGTGAAACGTAAAAATGCAGTGGAGGTGGCGTGATGGAATGATGGCAAACAAGGAAAAGAGCTTTACAATTAAGCGATGATTAGTAGTTTAAGATTATCTTAATTAACAAGTGCGGTTTTTAAGGATGTTTATGGAGTACTATACTATACTTGTTTTTAAACAGCTGATCTACGGGTAGGGTTAATTTGGTTGTTCGAAGGTCTAATCATACCTTTTGAATAAAAACACTTGAAATGACTAATTTTAGCGGTAGGGTTAGTTGAATTAGGGAGTGGTAGTATTAGGATGTGATTCTTGCGAATCTGAAGGATGTATTACAATTCACTTTTTGTGTTTGACCCGTGAGTTAACCTACGATGGATTGATTAATGCAGTTGGGTTAATCCCTAAAAAAATCTATCCGAATTGGCCCGATCTATTTGATTTCTCTCCATACGCAGGCCAATCATTATTTCTCTCCCTCTCAATAGCATTTTGAGTCTAACGTGAGTAATATTGCACTTACAAAATATTCCATAAAAAGTTAAAATACATAAATTTTTATATCGAAATTTAAAGTTGACTGGTTATATACATAATTTTGCTCCAATTTACCATTCACTTAAGCTTTGATAATCATGAAATTTTGTTTGCAGCTTAAAAATTTATGGAATATCAACCAATATTAAGTTTCTCTTTTTCATTGTCATGTTTTCCATGTGTTTTGAAAAATGTCTATTTTTTATTTTGTATAGAAAAATATGATACTCCTAGAGGTGCACTATTTGACCAAAACCGGAAAAACTATAAAATCAAATTAATTTGGTCATTTTGTTTGACTTGTTAAATTTTTTTTTTTTTTGTTCTGTTTTAATTGGAGAGGTCGGACTAAAATTTATTTTTTCACCATCACTTATTGAGTTATTGTTTCAGGCCCAAAATGCCCAACCCCTCCTCCTTCACGAACCCTCACACATTTGACATCACACTACACTAGTCGCTCCTGTGCAAATTAGCCTCTACTGGCGAACCGAGTTCGAATTGCGAACCATCTTTCTCGCACACGCACACACCAGTCACTCGACTCCCATCGCACCCACTCACCACCCGTCCACTGCTTGCTTGCCCGTCACCCACTTGTCGTCTTGCTAATTCCTTCCAAGTTTTGGTCCCCCATGATCTTCACAACGCCAAGAGAAGATTGTTGCTTGCTTCACTTGTTCATTGCCCTGAGATTGTAGACTTTGGTACTAATTTTCATCCTCTCATTCTACTCAATCTCTTACCATCTATATCTAGTTAAGCTGTGAATTTGAGATGTTGTGTTTGTGGTTTGTTAGAGAGGTTTCGGTCTACAGAGTTAGGCTGCTTGTATTTATTGGAATCACACAAAAATGTGAAAATTGTAGCATGTATATAACTAGAACAAAAAATTCGGCTATTTTGGTTTGAAACTAAAAACCGAAATATTTCGGTTCAGTTTTGATAGTTAATTTAGTTAATTAAGATTCTTATAGTCAGAAACCAAAAACCAACCTAACCGATTAATTCGGCTTGGTCCAAACTGAAATAACTGAATACTCACTTCTAGACTACTTCTTAAGTAGGTTAGGGATGGGATTAATGAAGCTGCAGGTTTAGGTAATGACGCCATTTGCAGGTTTTCAGTTGCAAATGAGTGGAGACTAAAGAAAGCCTATGGGCTAGTGGTGGAGGTGCTCCAATAAATTGAGCAAATATCTAAGTTGAGAAAGTTACAATTACACAAGGTTTATCATAACCTACAGTTTACCTCATTTATTTTTGAAAACATACACTTTGCCCCTTGATTTTTTATATTGTACGATAAAAATTTTAAAACTGTAATTTAAATTATACAATAGTCATCATTTAGTAATGTCAGTTTCTCTAATATTTTTTTATAGTCAATAAGTATTTAAAAGTATCAGTTTTTTCTTTCTACAAATGTATTTTTCTTTCTATAAATACATATGAATATTTTTTAAAGGTCTATTAGCTATGAAAAAATAGCAGAAATCTTCAAATTACTCGAATATGGTTATCAAATAGTTTACTTTAGGGTTTCAGAAGTTGTTGAGACACTATAAAAAAAAGTATGGGTAAAGTGTAGGTTTTTAAAATAGCGGGGATAAAGTGTAAGTTAGATTAAACTGTAAGGGACTTTTGTAATTTACCTTATCTAGGCTTGTGTTATCTAATGGGTTAAATTAGTCCCCCTTTATAATTGTCGTTGGCCTAAGAGTACTTATATATATATTTTTAAGTCTCCATTGAATTATGCCACAGGAAGTTCTGGCATGTCGATATCCAAATACTACTAGTACTTCAATTATAAACCTTCAAGAATTTTGTAAGAAATCCTAGTGCTTGTAATGCTTAACTCGATCCCTATTGTACATGAGAATATTCCAACTAATGAACATATTCATTTTTACCAAAGTGCCGTGCCTTAGGCAACAACCAAGTTCTTAGCCTAGTGCTTAGGTTAACCTCTCTCATATACAAAAACTAAAGTTCATGTGATTAAGCACGCACATTTCCTACTTTTTTTCTTTTTTTACCAAATTGACGCGCACATAATTCATAGTAATTTCTTTTACAAAAGCGTGTTTAGAGGTACACACATTTCATTGATCCAACAAGTATTGACACGGCTAATAAAAGGGCAAAAATGGAAACTTACTTTTTGAAGTCAATTGCAGTCCAATTTTTTTGAACAATACAGTCAACATAATAAACTTTGGTCCTGTTTGGAAATAATTTTTATGATTAACATTAGAGTTTTCATAACTTTTTCAAAGGCTAAAATGAAAATGTTAAAGTTAATAACTAAAAGCTACCATTGAATAGTTTTTTCAAAACTTTAACACTAATCGCTAACATTAATACCAAATGATACCTTTATATATATATATTCCACAATAGACTTATTATGCAAGTCGTGCCATTTTTTTTTATTTATCCTACAAGTTTTAATTTTGAAGGTTTTTTTATTTCCTTTCTTAGCTTTGGTAGAGGAAAAATCATAAACATTTAATAATTTTTAAAAAAAATATTATTTAGGGGATTATTAGATAAATATAGAATTAGGTTTCAAATGACACTGATTCTAAGGAAAACCCAAACAATCCTTTTTTTATGCTGTAAACTAACAAAATCTAATGATTCACCTAACAAAATTTTTCCAGAATAATTTTTCCAGAATAATTAGGTGTGTTCTTGTGAAAAATTCCACATTAATTGACATATTTTTAAAATATTTTTAAGAAAAATAATAACTTTCTATGATTTTTTATTCCTAGGGGAACAAGATTATCAGAAATTAATCATTTTTATATAAATTATATTTTTATAGATATATAGTCGCAATAGCCATCATATGATGTTTAATATAAACCAATATAAGTTAAAAAGAAAATAAAATGCATTTTAAAAATGGAAAACGTATATTGTGTGTGGTGGTGAAACTCATACCCTTTTTACCCAAAAAAAAAGGGGGGGGAACTGATCATACCCAACAAATTGGATCCCCTACATACATCATGCCTATACGCCCATTAGACACAACAAGGTTTAGCGGCCCATATAGGCCCACCAAACTGACAGCCCCAGAAACGTCCAGATGCCCAAATATCTCGAAATAAATGAGCTCCACAAGGACCCAACTTGGTTTCGTAACATCAGTACATACTTAAAAAGGCAAATGATTATTTCTTTGATTTTATATCTTGAAATCATACTTACCCACCGTTAAAATATTTAGTTCTAGGTACCTACACTGTATCTCTTTGGTTCTCGTGACTTGATACATTTCTCAACGATTTTGAAATCTATTATCGAGGATCATGCTTTTTTTTTTTTTTTTCAAGTTTTCCTAATTAAGTTGTTCTTAATTTTTAGTAAAATTTATAAGCTAGAACTATGATATTTTATGTGGTTCAATTTTTCTGCAAATAAGCCAATACCTGAGCAGTTCATTCCACTAGGGAGGATGAGAGATTACACAAATACAAAGTAGTATAAGTTTTCTACCATCCTAGTTTTTTTCACTACAATACATTGCCTATAAATAGGCTACACACTGAAATTTTAAATACACCATGCTAGGAAATAAGAAACTTCCCACCAAGACTTCACATATTTTGCTGCATCTCTCCAAGGAAGGAAACCACATCGTCACCTTTTTTTTTCCTTATATTCAGAATTAAATAAAGAGTAAAGGAAAGGAAGTATATAGACTACATATCATAATCTTCAAAGGAGGAGGCTAGATCAACCACAATCCTTTAAAAGTTGAAAATCTTGTGCTGCCGTTGGCTTGTTTGGTTGGTCTGCAACCTAGTGGAGGAACCTGTGATTTTGTAGAGAATACCATTGGCCAGTCCTTAATACCTAGATTTTTATCCTCTTCAAATTGTGAAGTAAATGAATGTGGTCCATCAAGCTTTTTCATTTTATGGTGACAATTACTCTACATCCCCAATTCAATCTTCTTTCTCTTTTTCTTGTTTGGGTGGCAATCAAGCATGAAACTAAAATTGAGGATGATGAATAAGAACAACATGATTATCCTTCTAGAAAATAAGAAGCTTAGTAGTGGTCATAACTTGTTGGGAATAAACTTTGAGTTGAGAACCTAGTGGAGGGCTGCCTAAGTTGTTTCAAAACAGACTTATGGAGATTATCCTTAATATACTAGGTAACCCATTGAGGGATTGAACCATGAGCTAAAGGTTTAGAACAATAAAACCCTTAATGACTAACCAAACTACACTATAAACATATGTGCATTTTTTGTTCCCTTTTAAGACAAATCTATTGTCGTCTCTTATTAGAAGTAGATAAAAATTGAAAAGAATTAAAAGATACCAAGGAAGCTACATCTTTGATGTTAATAGTAGAAATAGACGAGTCTTGGTAAACCTAAAACCCTAGTGAATCCAATTCTTGTTGGAGAAATTTATTCTTACTTTCCAACTCATTCATAAGTACTTAGGAAACTTGCCTAGAGGTTTTAAGTTCCTTATGTTGCTCTTTAACACTTGTAATTCTTGAATTGTGGCATTTAAGTTGTTGAATTAGAGCTTTAGCTTCTACCAATTTGGAATCGAAATTCATCTAGTACTTCTCTAGTTTTAGAGAAGAGATTTCATCAGCCAACATGGCTATCTGAGAAGGCAGCTCATGATTCGTGAGAGCTTGGGAGCTAATTCGGAAGTGTTTATAAATAGCAACTTATAAGATTTTGAGAAGTTAGGCACCAGACTACTACGACCAATTGAGAGTCTCAAGCGTTTAATTCAGCAAGAAGTATATCCTTGATGCTTGTTAATTCCAACAAACAACTATTCAAGTTTTGCTGTACATTATATGATGAAGGGTCCTAATGGCTAGGAACTTCATCATCCTCATATGAGTCATAAAAATGGGGTATAGGTGCTATAATCGACAGCATACAAAATTAGTGATAGAGATTGAAATAATTATTAATATTTGAAATATTTTCTTCAAATCTTTATCTTTAAAAGCTAACATAATTAGTTATTCTAATTTTTAATGCTTAAAACTAACATTACTCCTAGAAAAAGACTTTAATATATGTTTGTTTACATATTCAAAATCCAATCCCTACTAGCTAGCACAGTTGGTAAAAAGGGATGTTGAGATTGGTTTGAATCCTTGTAAAATACTCACTTAATAAAAAAACAAAAGAAGCGAAAATATCATATGTGGCTTGGCGTTCTCTAGGTTTTAAGAAACATGTGAGTGACCTTTTATCCTTTACAAACTCTCATACATACCTTTACTTATAACTTGTAAAATGTATCCAATGACCCAAAAAAATAAAGGAAAAATCTCAAGCTTGCCCGTAAAAATTGTTATAGTTGATCATTTAAGTTCTTGAACATTATCTAAGACCCATGAATGATGAATCCTTGGCTTTTTCTTTTGACACTCATAATCAATGCTAGAAAGGGCAAAAGAGTTAAGTAACAAAGATAAAAAATGGAGTTCGCCATGGACACCCAATCCTGAAAGACTGTAATTACCGTGTGTCAACTGAATTGTTCCATAATTGTGCTAATCTCCTGGGTCAAACTTACAAGAATTGGATGAAGAACCAAATAATCCTGTAGATCAACAATAATAAAAATGTAGTCAGTTAGTATAATGACAACTTATTGGTGGAACTGTGAGGCAACTAAAAGGGTATCCTTTAAAGCCATGTCAAATGCAGAAGAGCAATAAAGGAGAAAACATCCATCCTACAAAATATGTGTAGCAATGAGCTGCATTTAGAGTCATGTCACAACATCCATGTTTGAGGAACTCCATCCATAATAAAGATAACTAAAGATTCTTGAGGCTGAGATGCAAGGTCATTTCCCCATGAATGGTACAGGGGGTTGGGTGGGTTGTGGAGAAAAAAAGAATTGAATGATCTAGTGGCCGAAGCAAAAAAAAATGATCTTGAACTAAAATATTTCTTCTAGCTATAATGGATCAAACATGAAATGGAGTAAAATGAAAAACATGCTCATTTTCTTCAACCAAATAGATCAAAAGCTCAAGACTAGATAGTAAAACTAAACTTTTTCATTTTGGATTTCTTGCCAATAAATTAAGAAGTCATATCTCAAATATAGATTTTGTATCACTTAAAATTCTGCAAAAATTATGCCTTACCAGAGCAGAGTCTTGACAATTTTAGAATAAGTGCATAGTTGTTCCATCCACTGCGATACATGGGGAGCAAATTGAAAAAAATGCAATTGCGTTTAGTAAGATTGGAAAATGTAAGGACTAAGGAGGGCATATAGGAGCCATTTTTATAAAAATTTCAAAGCATTTGAAAGTAATAAATAAATAAACCATTTAAAGTTGTAATTATGGTTTTTAAAACTAAATTAGGCTTCAAAAGGCTACAGTCTTCATACATTCCAATTTGTCTATGAGTATTAAGTGACCATATATTATAGACATGAAATGAATAAGACTAAAATTAAAATGAGCAAAATATAAGGACCAGTTATGTGTAATAATAAGGGCTATAAATAACTTTGCAAATATCACAACAAAACTGTTATATATATTTCAGGCTAAATTAGCCATTATTGTTTTCTTTAGAGCAAATATACTACTCATATTTCTAGTTTGACCAAATTAGGTACTCTTTGTTATTCAATAGTAAACTATTCTTACAACGTGTAATAGTAATGAATGACTTTCAAAATGAATTTCTTTGATTCCTACATGATAATTTCTATATCATTACCTATATTTTACCCAAGTTTGAAAATATTCATTGGGTTGCAAATCCTTAACTTTTCCTCAGTTTGTAACAAAATATACTCATATCACTCAGAATGTTAGTATACAGAACTTTTTGATAAGGTATACTTATTTTAGACAGAAATAATCCTATTGTTTAACAAAGAGTGGCAAGTTTGGCTCCGATAAATATGAGTGGTTATTTGAGTTTAAAAAATTTTAGTGGCCAATTTAAGCCTACAGCAACGTGATTTTTAGGAGTCGCCACCAATCAGTTTACCTAGGTCATTTGGATACCTGTTATGGTCTGCGAGAGATTCTAAGATCGTGAGTCGGTTACACTAAAAATAACCTTATTAAAGCGCCCAAAAATTGGTACCATGGGGTTCAATTTTATCTTTTTCCTAAATCTTTGCTTCTTAACCTGATCTTTGATTGAAAATAATTTTAATGAATTTTTAATTCATTTAATTATGGAATCTTAGATGTTCTAAAAATCTCAGAACTTTATCAAATCCACCAAGAATTTAAAAGGAACATCTTGTTGTAGCCCGTGAGTCTTATCAGACCAATCGGATTCGAATGAATGATCGTCTCGAGATTTTATCAAATCACCAAGAATGAACTTTTGAGAAGTAAATGTTAAATATTGAAAAAAAAATTGTCTTCATTTAGTTTCTTCCTAATTCCTAGATGTATCATGAGATTCAAAATAAAGAAAAATCAAAACTATTCTTAAAAAAAACTCAAAATTGGTTAAATTTAATTAAACATGAAAAATCATGAAAATTGTTGGTGCAAGTTGTTTGAAAATGACTCAATGGAAGAAAAAGCAAAGTTCTGGCCAGTGGCTAAACTGTCAGAAAATAAACTTGTAACTCCAGTGACTAATCTGCAAACAATAGAACCAAAGGCTAGTGACTTAAATGAACTAAATAAAAAGGATCAGGGACTAAACAATAGTTGTACAAAAAAACATAGATGGTTGACTGGGTTGACTGAGCCGAAACGCGTCGGGTTCGCGGATCTTTTGGCCGGATCCTCTTCCATTCGCACGACCGGCGGTAGCAGGGACGCGGCGACTTCAGGGACCGGGGAGCGGCGCCCTGGGGACATCGAACGGGCTAAGGGAGATGCAGCGACGGCGACAGCGGCTTGGGGTGTCGACGACGGAGCTGCGGCGAGCGACAGGAGAGGCGCCTGGACGGCTTAACGTCGTGGAGGGTAACGCGGCAGAGGCTGGCGGGACTGGTGACGGTGCGACGGAAGGAGGATCGAAGGGGAGAGGTGAGAAGTCGCGGCGGCGATCGGCCGTGATCCCCCCCCCTCCCTGGCGGTGTCAGAGTGAACGGTGGCTCGGGGGTTGACGGCACGACGGAGGCGTCGACCTTGGAGGGAAAAGGCGAAGCGTGGAGGGGGGCCAAGCGTCGGCCGGAAAAAGGAAAGGCGACGCGTCGGCGACAGAGGGAGACAGGGGTGACGGCTGCGCGAGGAAAAGGTTTAGGGTTTCTGGGAAGAAGGCAGGAGACGCTTGGGGCTAAGACTGCTGTTTAACCATTTTCATTAAAAGCTTAGGTGGCGTTTGGTTGTAGAAAACAATTTTCATTTTCATTTTCTGTTTCTAATTTTTATTTTCTATATACAGTTTTCTAAAATGCTTTTCAGAAAACATGTTTGGTTGTTTATACAAGAAAACAGTTTTCTGAAAATGAAAAATTAGAAAATATGTTTAGTTAAGAAAATTTTTTTCACAACAAAATTCTATATTTTTACATTGTTAAAACATTCAAATGCAATGCTCATATAAAAGAAAAAAAACATGTTCACATGATAAACAGAGTTTTCTTAGTCATAGTATTTTCCAACATATAATACAATTCCAAAGAGAGCATGTATCAAATATAATTGGATACAATAAAGTCAATGTCTATGTGAGCGAACTCTGCGCCGCTGGTAATCGTTCCACATACGGGTGGCTATCTCATCTCTCACTTTAGCCATTTGGGTTGTTTGAGACACATCAACCTCAACCATTTGTTGTTCAACTCCCAAACCTTCCTCACCTTCAACTATCATCCCTTCCTTTCCGAATTGAGTAAATATTTCATCTGCTTTATCTTGTTGTCGGATAAAATTGTGCAACACACAACAAGCAACAGGAATTAATCGTTGCGTGCGAAGTGGATAGTTTGGTATCTTCTTTAAAATTGGAAATCTAGCTTTCCATCCACCAAAAACCCTCTCCACCACATTACGCGAAGAAGAGTGTCGGTGATTGAACAACTCTTCTTTCCCTCTAAATCCAGTTCTCCCACGAAAATCTCTCAAGTGATATCTTTGGCCTCTATAAGGAGCTAAAAATCCTGGAATATTTGGAAAACCAGAATCCACCAAATAAAAATGATCTGCATAAACCAACCTTAGCAATGGTCAAACAACCTATAACCCTCAATAGATAAAAACAAATTGTAACTAAAATAGCCCAAACTAGTCCAAAGTACTGCAATTGAACATCATTCCGTATACACAACAGAACATAGGTAAACTGTTTCGCCACAAGCACAATAGAACACAACAGAACATGTAATGCAAGTTAATAGCCCTAAATTTAAGCCAACAAAAACCCAACCCTCAAGTCAAAACACTATTGTGTCCCCTAGGCATATAAATTAGTAGCATATATAACAGAAATCAACCATTATTAACATGTTTCTCATGCATATAGAAATCAGTAGCAAACTTAAGTACGAGTGTCTCCTTTTAGAATAATAGAATAGATGGGTTGAAAAAAACATGTCTTTCATGGGCAAAGGAAATTGATTTTCTTCTCTTGTAATTGCATCCATGAATATGCGCGAGTCATTTGCCGTGCCTTCCCATCCCGTATACACAAATGTGAACATCATGTCGTGCGAACAAGCTGCTAAGACATTTTGTGTAACCATAGAACTTTTTCTACCACGAAAATTGTTTTGCTTGGCAGCTGGAGCAGATGCAGCAACATGAGTACCATCAAGTGCACCAATGCAGTTCTGTAGCAAAAGAAAATTAGACGGTGATTAGAAGATTTTAAAATTACTGCTCATATGTACATAAACACAAAAAAGTATGTCATATACCTTGAAATAAGGATACCAATTGTGATTCCTTCGAATTTCTGGTTGCACGAAACCACCTCTGTTTACAGGTCGAATTATATCCTTCCCCATAGTTGCCAAAGCCCTCAAAACCTTATTAAACCAATAGCTTATAGTAGCTGTTGAATGTTGAAATCTCTCTGCCACATGCCTTTGGCTATCAATGTTACACAAAATAGATAAACAGATGGCAAGAGCTTCTTCCACAGATACATCCCTTTCATCCTTTAATAGATTCAACCTTTTCAGTCGATCACATAAATTCAGAAATACATGAGGCCTCATGCGAAAGTTCTCAAAACATCTAGCCGGATGGCCTTGCAAGACTTCTATGACATAAGCTTTACCCGTTAACATTGATGTTCTACAAGGGATCCTTCTAAAAAGGGATCTTTCAAATTCCAACACATATGAAGCAAACATCATATCTCCCAAAGAGTCTATATCATCCCAAGAATCATTTGAGCTAGAGCTGTTGGAATCATAACAAACAATAGTAGAACTACTAGCACCCAAGCATGGCTCAATAGCTGCACAACCAATTAATATGAAACTAAATTAACATATAACATGAAACTCATAAAATAGAAGAAAAAAACCCATCACCTTTGATTGATAAATAATTCATAAAGGTACTTAATACAAAATACTCAAATATTCATAGTTAATCTAATAAAGCATTACAAACCACTAAAGTACTTAAAACTAAATTCGTGAGCTAATCCTCTAAATCATTATTCACTCTAAACTCTTCAACCATTCCTTTCGCCTTAAAGGTGACATCTTAACAAACATTCGTCTCCAAATAGGATCATGGAAGTGAATAAGCGCCTTGTTATAAGAGTTGGAAGAGACATCTTCTACACTTTCAAGAAGATCCATCACATTTTCAACAGAATATGGGTCAGATTCAGGACTAGTAACAGATTTATTTTTCGATTGAGTTTTAGCTTCAAGCATTTTGGCTCTAGCACTCAAGCTCGATGACCACATATCTAAGCATGCCTCAAATTTCTCATATATTGTTTCTTTTTTAGCACGTCGCTCACCCGAAGTATCACTGGTAGCACGCTTTTGGCCAACTTGCTCACTACTTTGAGCTCCTCCACTCAAAAACTCACTCTCAAGTTCACGCTCTTCCTCCTCTGTAGGTGACACTTGAGTAGATGCATAATGAAGCTTTCCAGTAGCGGTGGTGGGGTTGAATATTTGGGAGAGCATGGTGTAATGCTTGCAGCCAGATTTACGATATGTCTTAAAGTTCTTTTGATCTTGCTGCAAATAGAGAAAAAAAAGAACATTAAACAAAATAGTAAGGAGCATTAGAAAAAATAGTAAGTGCAACTTGATTCGAACAAGCAGTCATGTTTTGGAAGGGAAGCAAGTCAGTAATCAGCTCCCACAGCACTATTCCAAAACTATAGACATCGACCTTCTGTGTGTATGGCCGATGCTGGATCATTTCTCTGTGAAGAAGCAACAAAAACCACAGAAATACAAGCTAGAATTATTTACTATGAACACCAAAAACATTGTAAGAGACTTGTGCAGTTGTACACAGTTTTGATGGTTATTACAAGCCAGTTTTAAAGTGAAGGTGCAGGCCAAACGGAGATCAAACGGAGATCATGAAACCCAAGCTGTTATTTGTGGTTGGTGGCCTCATCAATGTGGCAAATGTAAGAGGTGGGGGCATAGGGACGAGTGCCTTGAACCTCATATAGTTAAAAAGCCAAAGGCATAAACTAAAAACTAAACAAATGAGTATAATAAATCACTTAATTATAATAAAATTAACCTGAAATAGGTATAAAAATTACAATTTAAGGCTAACAATGGCTCAAGAGAAATTCATGTTAAATGTACAAGGAACAACTCAGATGATCAGCAGAAAGGCTGTAATAGGCAATGTTACAGAGTAATTCTAACATCATTTCTGCCAGGAGATGCTGAAATGAGAATATATGAACTTGTATACACAAAACAATCCTAGCAAATTTATAGGACATGTACACAGAAGAGATGACGGCGGCAGATGCAATTTGGCTGGCAACTGCCTGTGCTGATGCATTGGAAATAAACGTTCAACATTAGAACAATTTATCTATCCTTTCCTGACAGGAAGGAATTTATCATTCTTCCTCAGCCGTATGGTGGAGCGTGTTCTCCTAACATGTCCGGAAAAAAGACTTGTGTAGTTGTACACAGTTTTGATTTCATTAGCTTGACACAGCATCTCGACCAGTCCATGCAGGCACCAAATAAACCAGAAAGCAAATTCTAATGGCAATGCACAATGATTGATTCTAAAGATTGAAAAGGAATAACAATAAACCCAGTGGAACAGAGTCAAACAACACTGAGGAGCGTGATTGACAACTTGTTAGATTTCTGCTAGGATATCAGTGTACTTGGGATCTAAAATTAGAGTCCGCTGACATCCAGTGACAAACTTATCAGCAATCTAATATTCTTCTTACAACAGCCCATGGACATTAGAACATATACTAAGCTTGTTTTTGGTTAAAAATGAAGGCCCATTTTCTGGCTCTTTGTTTTCCTTAGATAAACAAATGTATGGAAGTGAAGGTTAGTTAAATGATCAGTATTTTCAAGAAAAATGAATTGCAAGTTTATACTGTTTCAAAACCTATAATTTCTACAGACCTATAATTTTTACATTGATAAAGTTGGCTAGGAGATTAGTAAGAAGGGTACTAATCTAGGCAAATCTCCCCTAAGTATAGATAGAAATGTAGACATTTTTCTAAAATCCTATCCAAGGCACCAGCCAAAATAAAGTTCAAATGGACAGAAGAGTGTGTAGAAGCAAATTGAAGAAATGTAAACAAATTGAAGAAATTTTTTTCTTCTACCATAGGAATAGCTCCAACACATCTTAAACATGTCTTAATCAAGTAAAAATATAATATAAATCTTAATCAAGCAGCAACTATAAATGCCAATAACTCATATAAGATCAACAATACTAAACCAAAATACCTTGAAAAAATGCTGCCATGTTTCCTCCGAAGCATGCACAATGTTGGAATCAGCATCCCAAGTGACTCCGGTGTGTTCTAGTAGCTGTGTGAACTGACGAGTCTTAATCCGAAGTCGATGATATTTTGCTTTCAGCTTGTCACCGCCATAACTCACTCCAGTAGCTGCAAACATGTCCTTGTTCATGGCTTCCCAATCACTTGGCTTAAAAATAGGAGCCTTTTCTGGGTGATTGACAACTCTCTCGTACAGAAGTTGAAGGAAGGAGAATTCATTTTTCTCAGGCCACTCTTTCTTATCATCTCCCTCCTTGATGTTCTGAGCCATCTATTACAGAAAAAAGAAGATACAACAATATCAGAAGGCTGTTCACACAAAAACAAAGAAAAAATGCAACAGATACATAGAAAAGATATAACAATGTCGATTGTTATGGTCTTGCCTAGCCACCTATCAACAACCACCATGTCCTAAGCAAAATTTACTGCACAAATAAGTTTCTTAAGCGTAATGTGCTAAGTCCAATCCGTTTCTATGGTAAAAATGTCAAGAATTGCAAGAAGTATGCTTAGGACCATATTCTGCAGGTTTGAAACCAGCATTGGGGAAAATTATAACCTAACCAACCATTTTGATGCCTTCGCGATTTCCAATCATAACCTAACCAACCAAAATTATAATACATATAATGGTTTTCTGTATGAAAAACACATACTTGAAACCCTGATTCTTAACAGTAACTAGCATTTGCAAGTATGGCCTATTGAGTAAGAAAATATAAGGCAAACTAAAAACAGAATAGCAAGCAACAATGATTAAGCACTAGATAACTTTGAGGAAGCCTGCCATTGAGACAGAAAGAAATTTTATAAGTTAATAATGAAATAAGTCTCATTTTAATCAACTTCAAAAGCAACAACGTGCACTAGTTTACATCATCAACATTAAAGGAAACCAGTAAAAGGAAAACACATTTAAAGGAAAAATGATGAGAAACCACAAAAATCATTAAGTACTGGTAGAATCCTACCATGTTCCAATAAAAACTACAGTTTCCTGATGTGTGAACATGTGTTTTTGGTGAATGATTACCATTTTTTATGAAGATTTGTTCTTTGCCTCTGATGTATGCTAGATTAATTCACATGCATCATGTGCAAGCATATAACTAAAACCTTTAAAGTAATTTCTGATCAAGTTGTCCTCTTTGACTATTCTTATACAGTGGCAAAGAACTATCTTCAATATTCAACCTCCAACTTTGGGTCCATTGCCATTTCTTTTTACAGACCAAACTTCTTTGGTCGCAGGTAGGTGGAAGAAACACGTGGCAACCCTGGCATTGAAACTTTCTGCTATTGCTTTGCTCTTTTCTCTCTTTCCTTCTTTTTGCTCTCTATCTTAGCCTCAACAGAATATGTTGGAAGAAAGTGGAAATATAAACGTACTAGTCATGCACACGGGGTAGGGCCATGAAACAACAAAGTTGCATAGCCATATCAACAAGTTAGATGCAAAATACAGTTGAGAACCTCAATCCACCGAGACAAAAACAAGAGAAAAGGTCCAAAATACAATGCCATTGGAATCTAAATTTTCTTAATATTACTAATATCCCTTCGAACCCATTCTCGAATTTCATGAAAGATCCAAACAGCAAAAGAGAGAAGGAATACCTGGTAGCAATGAAAAATGAGCTATTATCCCTGAGTTGTTAAACTGAAAAGCTTAAAAAGAATCACTTACCTGGATAACAGTCTTCGTCTTCGACCCAATTAACGCATCTATCTTCTTCCAATCACGATCAAACCTAAAGCAGGTTGCAAAAACACGAATTAATCAGCCACCCAGTAATTCTGAACGAAATCAGTCCAGAAAACGAGATCGAGAAGAGGATGGGGGAGAGATATATAGAGAGACACAAAGGGAAAGACAGAGAGATCGTACCGGAGGAGAAGTTCGAAGGCGCTGGGAGGGAGAAGTCCAAAGGCGCCGGGAGGGAAAAGTCGAAGGTGCCGGGAGGTCGAAGGCAGAAGGCGTCGGGTGGGACGGGGCCGATCGTGCGAGGAGAGAAAACGAGCCCGATGGTTTTTGGAAAATAGAAAACAACTTAAACCAAGTTTTCTCTTTCCTACTAACATAGAAAATTATTTTTTAGGAAAACTGAAAAAGAAAATTATTTAACTAAACACATTTTCTTTTCATTTTCTAATTTTTGAAAATTTTTCTGGAAAAATTAGAAAATTTTTCACAACTAAACAGGGCCTTAGGGTTTTCGTTTTTTTTTCTCCCTTTTCTCAAAATCTGGACCCATATTTATACTAAACAGCCTTTAAAACGTGATTAACACTGTTTTTTAGTTTTTAAACTTCATCCAAATCAAATTTGAAGAAGTTTAAATCAATTAGGATGCAATCTGGTAAAATTACTAGTTTCAGTCCAATAAAACTCTCAATCTGCCTATTCTGCCCTAATTTCTGTACGAATTTCAATTTGGCCCAAAACTTTCAGAAATTGTCATATTAGCCCAAAGCTTTGCAAAAACCCCATGAAATTTCGTAAAATCGCCAGATTTAGCTCAAACTCTCTAAAATTGACAGATTTGCCCCAAACTTTCGAATTTTGCTCAAAACTTTCTAAAAATCCCCAGTTTCCTCCCAAACTTTCATTTTTGCCCAAATTGACCCTACAAGACTTTTAGGACTCCAAATTAGGACCTAAACTAAATTAACTCATATTTCTAGCTTAGATGATCACTTTAAACTTCTAAAGATTTTTAGACCAAAATAACAATGCAACCTACATGCGACCAGACCCACTAATTATGCAGAACCCTAAAATGACAAAAATGACCAAAACTCCTAACAAATGACCAAATAGTTCCTAAAAATGAAAATGCCCCATAAACTAATTTTTTCTAACCTAAAACTTAAGTAAAAGTCAATGCCCGGAAAAAATTGGGTGTCAACAAGGCCAAAGAACAAACAGTTGTGGTTTTCATGTGATTTTTGCCTTCTACAAAACCTAAGCAACGGTTATGAAAAGCTGTAAATCTCATTCTCACTATTGCAGGTTTTTAACATCGTTACCTGCTTGATATAACATACATTGAAATAAATTTTAGGTGTACCACATGGCCTAATGTGCCATATAAAATTACCATTATTGTAAAAAAAAATTGTATTAAAATGTTATTTTAAGATTAGAAACATTGTGTACAAGTAAGGTTGTATATGATGTTTTTCATCTTACAATAACATTTCAATATAAAGATTCTCCTGTGAGGCGATCCCCGTGTGATACTCACGTGCCCCCCTTTGTTGTTCCCAAATTCTATTCAATCGAAGTTCCTAATGTTGGCAACCTAGCTCTTCGATTGTTGTACTTTCCTATCCAGGCTTCCTATTCTTCATTGGAGTCATCAATATTAACAAAGTGATAATAGTGATTTGTTAAGCTATTTGAAAAGCCAAAGTTTCTATTTCAAATCAATAAATTTATGGTTAGTAGACTTTACTTTCAGCTGGAACCTATCTAACTCTAGTTCCAAAGATTAGTTTTTGAGATTTTCCTACAAGGTCACACAAGCGCGATCATAGTTGTGGTTATACAATCTCCATTAGTTTTTAGTTCTGCTTCTTAATTTGCTTGCTTTAGTTTTGTTTAATTGATTAATTTTTGTAATCAGGGGTCTGATTACAGTCTGCTAGTCTTTCTACCAATCACTAGTTCCATATCTGACACTTGATTCTTGCTCTAATCATTTTCTAGCCTTTACATCTTTAGGCTATAATGATGAGTGTTTATTGCTGACGTTGAAGGAATCATGTATCGTTAAAATTTTATCTGCTGCAAGCTTATTCTTCCCATCATGGCTACTTGGCTAGAGAGTTATCAATAGTTAGTCTTTCTACCAATCACTAGTTCCATATTTGACACTTGATTCTTGCTCTAATCATTTTCTAGCCTTTACATCTTTAGGCTATAATGATGTGTGTTTATTTTATTGCTGACGTTGAAGGAATCATGTATCGTTAAAATTTTATCTGCTGCAAGCTTATTCTTCCCATCATGGCTACTTGGCTAGAGAGTTATCAATAGTTTACGAAGTTGGTGATTCCTTTTGGTCTAGATTTTATCGAACAAAATGCATTGTATTTGCAAAATTGTGCATTTGGCAAAGGTTCATGATCATAGGAAGTTCTCCCCAGCCTTCCTTCAACAATCCCTTGTTCGAAAGTGGCATCTTAGAAATAATGTAACAATTCTAGGATTGGTGGGTTTACATAAGTTTCTTATACACTTATCTAGTCGATATATTTTGTTGAAAATTTGCTTTAAAGCATCATAGAATATGGACGGTGCTTTAATTATGATTCAACTTTAAATTTGTTTCTCTCTTATGAGAAACAAGAGCTTGAGTCTACTTCGGTTTAGGTACAAATTCACTTTTTGCCTCAAACTTTCTTAACATATTCAACTGCTATGTATATTGGTTAGAGGCCAATGATGGTTAAAGAGATAAATATAGATATTTGGCTCCTTATTATTAGAATTGCTTTAGGATTAGAGTTCATATTAACATTATAGAGCCTTTGTTGCCTGGTTCCTTCATGTGTAATTGATGGCTTACATTCATGGATTCAACTTAAATATGAAAATGTCTACAAAATCAACAAATGTTGTCTGAGAGCAGGGCACTCTCCTAATCACTATTCTAATGTTTCTACAAGGATATCCACTCCTCCAAATAGAATTTGATTAATTGTGATCATCTTGTTGATCAAGTTAAGGTTCTTACAAGGGACTCATACTTAACAGCTCCCCAGTATTTTTCCTCTAAGAGTTAACCAGCTCTGTGATAAAAAATCACAAGGTAGAGAAAAGGTTGATAATGGTGCAAACAATGGCTAGCTATGTGATATAAATGTTATGGAATGCTTGTTTGATTATAAAGTATGAGGGGAAGTGGCAGTATCATCATTTTCTGTCTTTAAAAACAAGTCTAAGGCCCTAACCTTACTTAATGCTTGTTTCCATTCTTGTTCTAGGTCTTATACAAGGCAAAGTGATTCTACATTATTAGTGTCGAAGGCTTATAAGAGGTTTTTCAAGTTTGTATTTTTTCTGGATGCTAATGGAAATAACATTCCAGGCTCTATACCAAGTAAGAAAATAAAATCATATACATGTACTTCTAATCCCTTGTAGGCCCCATGGATCTTAATGAAACAAAAAAAAAAGCAATGACAGTTGGGAGAACGAGGAGTACACAGCCTTAAATGTTTTAGAACTAATATATTTCAGCTTAATCTTATGTCAAGTTCTGAAAAGGGTTCTTTGGTTGCACTTGGTAAGGCAGAAACTTCTATTGGATCACAGTCTTTTGATGAACAACTAAGAATGATTACTTCATTTACTATCTACCAACTCAACTTCCCTATCTCTATTACACTGATATATATGGTCCTCGACAATCGACCCTCATCGATTGCTCTAAACGCCAAGAAGGTTTTAAGTTTCAACTATAGAGGACTTGGCCAAAACTTAGTAGTTAAAGCTTTAAATAGCCTTATTCTGTCCAATCAACAGGATGTTCTTTTTCTTAGTGAAACAAGACAACTAGTTCATTTGTTTCTTCAAAACTAGCATGATATAGATTTGGTAACATTATTATTGTTGATCTAATTAGACAAAGTGGTGGCCTTTGAGTAAGGTAGTCGTCTTTAGTCTAGTGTACAATGGATGTTGCTCGGAAATACTTTATTTTGTTAAATGTCTTCGATGAGTTTCACCTTAGTTGGTATTTGGGTTTAGTATATGGACATCCTTAGGCCAAAGAACAAACAGTTGTTTGGAATCAAATTTTGAGGTTTGTCTCATGTTTATTTTATCATTTGTTATTTCTAGGAAACTTTAATCACATTTTTTATTCCTCAGAGAAGATGGGTAAGCATGCTATCAAGTTTCTAAGGGTAGAAAGTTTATTCGACTTTATTTATGTTCTTCACTTAATTGAGTTACCTTTGAAAGGTCCTCAGTTCACTAGGACTAATAATTAGCAAGGAGAAAATGTTGAGGTTTTAGATTCAGGGACGTGCTTTTCTAACTGGTTGTTATTAGTTCCTAGTTTTGAGCTTTGGAATTTAGCAATTGCTCAATCAGATCATGCTCCGATACTATCGAATATTTCTATTAGGGGTCTATTCTTTCTTCGCCCATGAAAATTTGAAACCTTTTGGCTTAAACATCTCAATGTTCTCAGATAATGAATTGGGTGTAGATAGAGACGTACAATAATAAACCCATGATTCAACTAGTTATAAAGTGTAAGAAAGCCCTTTCCCATATACAACATTGGAACAAAAACTTAGTGGGTTCTTTACCTTCCAATTTGACAAAAGCAAAAGCTGAGTTAGTTTGATTATAAGATAAAGGTAATAATTTTGAGCTTTATTTGGAGCTTGTAACCAAACGGTATCACTATATCCAACTTCTCGGGCAAGAAAGGCATATGTTAGCTTAGAAATCTCGTGTTAAATGGCTAGCGCAGTGAGATGCAAAGCCAAAATTTTTTTATCAAATGACAAAGGTTAGACACAATAGCGATAAATTTTCTTCAATTTAAAATGCACAGGGGAAATAGTTGGTTAAAATCCATATAATCTGAAAATTTATTTCTTTACATTTCCAAACTAGTTCAGTTCTTCAATTCCTAAGAATGTGGATTTGTAGAAGTCTTTTTGTTCACATATGTCAAAAAAGTTGTCACCTAACTAGCAAAACCAGCTTAATATGTCATTCACTCCATAAGAAGTTAAACATGCTTTGTTCTAATTAGGAAGTTTTAAAGCCCTAAGCCCAGATGGCTTCCAATTTGCTTTTCTTTAAGCATAATTGGCAAATCATTGGTCTGTTAGTAATTCAAACAATACTTTCTTTTTTAAATGAGGGTTCTTTACTAAGACAGATTAATAGAATATTCATTACTCTGATTTTAAAAAAATAGTTTGGTAAATCAATTGACGACTATAGGCTTATCAATCTATGCATTGTAATTTATAAAGTGATCTTAAAGGTCTTAGTTAATCGGATTCATCCAATGATTAACTCACTAGTCTTAGAGCATCAAAATGCATTTATCCCAGGGCACTCAATTTAGGACAATATCTTGATTGTACAAGAATTGTTTTAGGTTATTTCAAAAACATTAAGGAAAAATAGACCCGGAGCATATAAAGCTACACTTAAACTAGATATGAATAAGTTTATAATAGACTAGATTAGTACTTTGAGACATCTATATTGCACTAGGTGAACTTTCCTGATCATTGGGTGAACCTTATTATGAAGTCTATCACCTTTTGCTTTCTACTCAGTATTGGTTAATGGATGTACTACAGATTGATTCACTCTAACGATGGGTTTACGACATAGAGAACCTTTATCACCATACTTGTTTATTTTATGTGCAGATGCTTTTTTTTTTCTTATCTTACTCATTTCTGCACCACTGTGTAATTGCTTGGAATTTCAGCCAGTATCTCTAGTCCCAATGTAAATTATTTATTTTATTTTATTTTATGATGATTGTTTACTCTTCTTCTATCTTACAATTGGCACTGTTAAAAGCTTGAAAGATGCTTTGAAATTATATAAAAATGCATCAGTCTAGGTAGTGAATCTAAATAAATCTAAATAGAGTTTTAGTAGAAATATTCCACAAAGATTTGTCAAATTGTTCTACAAAACTTTGTCTTTCTCTTGCAATAATAATATTCTTAAGTATCTCAGTGTTCCTTTGAATATGGACCACTAAAAAACTAAGACTTATGAATTTCTTTGGGATCACCTCCAGTCTCAATTGTTTGCATGGAATTAGAATTTGTTTAATTTAGTGGGTAGATTAACTCTCATCCAGTCAACTTTATCTTCTCTTTTGATTTATCCAATGTCTAATTTGAAGGTGCTCGTGACCTTGTCTGATCAAATTTCTAAAACCATGGTTCAATTTTGGTAGAATAGTTCATCTTAAAAAAAGGGTATCCACTATTGAGATCGGTTTACACTTTCCCTTCCTAAAAGGTTTGGGAGAGCCGGGCATTCGAGATATACATCTATTTAACTAAGTTTTACTTGAAAATGCTTTTTGGGTACGGTGCCCAAGATGAGAACTCATTGGTTTGTAAAGTGCTTTCGGTAAAGTATGTTGTAAGAGGTTCCTTATGGCTTGCAAGTAAAAGATCTTCACCTACTTACACTTGGAAAAGTCTACTATATGGAAGGAACTTATTGTTTCTTAGTATTAGATATATAGCGGGCACAAGAGAAAATATTAAATTTGGACTGATAATTGGATTCTAAACTACCCTCCTAATAGATTATGCCAACTAATTCCAACAGTTGGGGTAAGAACCATAAAGAAAGTTAGTGACTTAAAGAACCTAATTTCTAGTTTGCTGAATGTGGAGGCTGTTACTTCTAATTTGCCTGATGAAATCAGCAAAAGCATATTGTCTATCCTTATTTGTGAATATACTTCAATTCTAGATGTCATTATTTGGATAGGGTCAAAAGAAGACATTTACAATTCTAAACATAGCTCTACTATAGCCAAGAAGCATCAACAGTCTAAAAAGTTTTGCACTTATGGTGGGGATCATAGCTCTAGAGATCATGGCACTGTTGATTGGAAGTTCTACAAAAAAACCATGGACTTTAGATATCCTATACAAATACAAAGTCTTTATGTGGAAATATTTTACTAATGCTTTACTAGCTAGATTAAATTTGGTGAAAAGAAATTGCTCCAGGGATGATCATTGTCCTAGATGCCTTTCTGCTCCTGAAACAATTGCTCATATATTGTTGCCTTGCCCTGTATCCCGTTTTGTATGGCATCATACCCCATTACAGTTTGCACCTGATCTAAATGACTCCTCTAAAAATTGGATCATCAAATTATTTCAAATATCATCTTCTAAAATTGATGGCTTGATACTAGCGATTGCCATTCTTTGGAGCATTTAACTATGCTAAAATGATACGCTCTTTGAGGAATGCACTTCAGACCTAACTAGCATATTATTTCAAATGGATCAAGAAGTGAAGTTCTTAAACCAAGCTACAATTTTTAACTTGTTGAAGGGATGACTTGAAGAGAATCATCCACCCCTTCTTTCTAAGGCTTGGGGTAAGAAATCACCTAGTTTTGGTCATAATGTTGTTTTGGTTGATGGAGTTTCGAAAGATTCAATATGTAATATTGGTTATAGGGTCATGCTACTATGTCCAAATGTTATAGCTCAAGCCACTCACCATGGTTCAATTTTTGGAGTGAAGTCTCTGACTGAAGCAAAAGTTAGGGCAATTTTTGAATAGCTTTGTTGAGAAATCGCATCAAGTAAGCAACAGGTCACAGTTTTAATTGATAGTGCAAATGTTTTTTCTATAGATTTCAGGCTCTCAGCCTTCACTAACAAATCTGGTTCTATAATAGAAGACATATGGTACTTGACCTGCAAATTATGTTTTTGCTATTGTATTTCTATCTCAATGAGGGTGGTTCATTCATCCCACATCCTAGTTAGGGAGACTCTCTTGTTTTGATTATTCTTTTTGTTCTTCTAAGTATAAGAAAATGAAAAACATCAAATATCATTTTTGCACATTTCTATACATATTTTTATCATGATTTTTCTAATATAAATAAACTAGGTATGAAATATGATATTTTTACATGAAAACATAAAAAAATGGAATATATAAAATAAAATAAATATTATGCAACAAAAAAACTAATTTACTAATATATGAGAAAAATGAAATAATACTCTAATAATACACTAATAATAATAATAATAATAACACACTTTTTAATATCACATTGAGTTCCTAGGTGGCTCAAGTATGATATTTCCGTCCTAGCTTGTTATTTTATTTATTTATTTATATATGTATGCATTTGGTACATTAACATAAAATGAAAAAGAAATTTCAACCTTACAGAATGCTGCTATAAATTGGCAAAAATGTAATAAAAATTAGTGGTAAATAGTATACCTGCAATAAACGCAATGTACTATGTGGTATTTTGACAGATTGTGAACATTTGTATACTACGTACCTCATATCCATAATAAGCGATATACTGTGATATTTAATACTATGCCCACAATCACAATTCAAATCTATCATTTCTCTTTTTTTTTTCGCCCTTGTTGACTTTGATATTTCCTTTTCATAGATCTATTTCTTTTTTTTTTTTTCAACTGTTGTAGAAGATCCCTTAAAAAAATTATTGTTCAAAATCTTCCAAAATTTTTTTTCATAATCTCACCTATGCCGTTTCTCTGTTCTCTTGGTTTATATTTCTTTTGTTTGCTTAATTACGTAATTGCCTGCTTATGGTGTTTAGATTTTGGACGAATATTACAATAGAAACAAATGAAGAAAATCGAGTTCTTTTCTTACCGCAGGTTCTAAGTGCTTTCCATTCGATGGTTCCGACTTCCGACAGGTTTTCACAGGTTTTGACCGGTTTTTGAATTTCTTGTGATTGAGCCAAAATAATAATAACAACAACTAGGTTGACGATAATTTCGCAAGCCAGATTAGAGTTTGCTAACCAAACCCATAAGCAAAAGCAACGAATCGGATCACTAGCTAGTTAGAACTTAGAACAGATGGAAGACAAGGGGAAGAGTAATCACCTTCAAATCCACCAAGAAAGGCAAATTTATTGCTGAAAGAGGTAAGACTTTGAAAGAAATTAGACATAAATGTAAAGAAATTTTACATTACATTTAATTGGACCATTTTTTGGCTTCAATTGGCCCTTTAATATTGGACAAACTTAACCCTGATGATTAAAAGAAATCAAATTGCAGGACTCAAGGAGGAATTTTGCGAGAAATTTCTGTCGAGCTTAACGTTAAATGTAATTAGAAGGACCAATTAGCAATAAGAAGTAAATAATTCGGACTTCTAGTGTAATTTACCATGGGAAAGATACTTTGGCATTTGAACTTTGAAATGTTCAATTTTAGGGGTGAGCATGGGTTGGGTAAATTTGAAACCGAAACCGAACCACCCCCATTGGGTTGGGTTGGGTTGGGTAAAAATTGATCATGGTTTTCGGGTTGGTTCCACATATAGGAGAACCGACGATTTTTGGGTTGATTCTGGTTCCATATGGAACCAACCCGAGATAGAACCGAACCCGAGATATATATATAATTATATAATAAAAATTATAGTATTACTAATATATCCACACACACACACACACACACACACATGTTTCTTTGAAGTATTATGATGGTTATTTTGTGTTTTTATATTAAACTCTTAAATTGATATTCCAAATTGAAACAGTATGGAAGTTGTGGGATCATTTACAAAATTTCTCCATATTTACTTAAATCACTTTGCTTCATAGACCCACCACTCCTAAGTCAGTTTGTTTTCGATCTTTCATTCCAGACTACTCTTTACGACACAATTATGATATTTTTTTCATTTGAGTCATGCAAAATTAAAAATTTATGACATCAACATATTTTAGGTTTTGATACTAAATAAGATGATCTTAAAAGCTTAATTTTCCATATTAAATGTCATATCAATATTAGAATTATTGGAATGAAGTAAACTAGTTGAGATAAAAAATACCCCACAAGCAACTCATTTGAATCATTTTTGTAAGAACAACATTTTAAACTCTTTTAAATGTATCTAAGTACATATATTTAAATATTAATTTAATTGTATATTATGTTGAATATGTCATAAAACTGATTATGGATGTAGATTTAATGAATTTTAGTGTTGTTATAGATATATAATATAAACCGAAAAACTCGAGAACCAGAACCGAGAATCCCAGAACCATGGTTCTGGTTCTGTTCGGTTCTCGGTTCTGGGTTGGGTAGAAAAATTTTAGAACCGAGCCATTTTGGGTTGGTTCGGTTCCACCATAAAACCGAACCAACCCGACCCATGCTCACCCCTATTCAATTTAGCATGTTGAGCACAAAAATGGAATGTGAATTAATACGGTTTTTGAAGATTGCGCGCCACTTTGGCACTTTTTAAAGTCAGAGATTTAAAATAGAGAACAATTATCGGTTGGATACTACTTGTGGACTTTTACCCTATAGCTTGTTTGCATCTTTCTTTTTCTTGTTGATTTTTTCAGCTATGTAAATACAAGACTCCCAACATGACCGCTTGTGTTTTATTTTCAGAAAATATATTGTGGAAGCTTACGTATCCGTCTTTATAAAAATAATTAATTAAATAAACATATCCCTTCCCACACAATTTTATTAGGCTAACTCACACTTAGTGCATGCATAACACCCCTACTATACATATATTTACAATTGTGTTATCCTTCAAAAATATACAGCAGATACACCTCATCCTTTGAAAACACACTGCAGATCTACCTCTTCTGTCTTTTTTTTACATCTTTTCCTAACTCCAAATATGAGTTTTTCCCTCCCTCAACTTCCTCTTCCTCCTCAGCGTTTTCATTAGCATTCTCTGGCTTCATCACCATCTCCTCCTCCTCCTCCTTCTTCTCTTTCTTGTTATTCTCTTGCCGTTGTTATTAGATCTAGCTAGTCTTCTTTTGCTTCTCCGGCTTAGTCATCGTCTTCTTTTCTCATCATTCTTTCGTTGTTGTTATCAAATCTGGTCTGTTTGTACTTCCCCGACTTCACACCATCTTCTCCTTTGCTTTGGTGTTCTCTCATTGTTATTAGATTTGGTTTATTTTGCTTCTCCAACCTTTTCACCATTCTTTTCCCTCTTCACCATGGTTGTTGTCACTGCTCTCTTGCTATTGTTATTAGATTTGGTACATTTCTACTTTTTCCTTCTCTCGCTATTGATATTAGATCTCATCCATTTGTTGTTTTGATTCATGTTTTGATCTAATTCATTGCTTTTGTCTATGTTCCGATCTGATTAGGATTTTAACTTCTTTGTGGTTTTTCTAGTCTTTCGATTGGGTTCATTGTTGTAATTATAGCTTTGTTCTGATTTTTTGCTTGTTTCACTTATATTTAGTTTAGAATTCGTGCTTTTAATCTGATGCATTGTTTTCTTTTTTATTCAAAACTATTATTCAGATATAGTTTAGAATTTGTAGGAATTGTAAGCAAAACAACAAATTTGAATGAATAGATAACATTCTAAAGTAAAATGAATAACAATTTTGACTATAGATAGAAATTGGAAATGAAACATTGATAATATTGACCAAAGAACAACAATATCAACTAAAAAGCAAAAATTATGAATGGAACATCAAACTCAATTAAAAGCAATAATAAATGTTGTTAATTTCATAAGAATTTATTGTTTCATAAAATGCTGTTTATTTTATAATAAATATTTTTCCAAACACGATGATAGTTTTGTACTCCTCCTGTTTCACAAAAACTAGCAATTTTACTATTCACAGTAATTAACATATGATTTTATTTTACTTTGTTCAAATTTTATTATTAAAATATAAATATTTTATATGAAAATGAAACTTTAAAAATTATAGTTTCTAAATATCATTTTTAAGAATTTTTTTTCAATACATATTAATATAAATATATTCAAGTCAAACTTCAGTAAAAAAAGGTAAAATAGTTAATTAATGCAAAACAGAAAGAGTAAATAATACAACTTTGAGCATAGTGACATTTTTATAAATAAAATGATAGCATGGGTGTATATGGGTGCACTTCATACACCATAAAGCTACTCATATTATTATTATTATTAGGAATATAACAAACATATAACTAGTAAAAATAACACAATCATGTTTAGAATCTCGAATGTATCATGATATTGTTACCTTTTCTAATTGGGATCATGTTTAAAGAACTACTAGGGATTTTTAGTTTATATAGTAAAAATATATTTATAATAACATAAAATAAAGGAAAAATAAATGTGTGTCTTTGTTCTTTTATCTATTCATATTTGTTCTTTTATCAGGTTTATTCATCTGTAAATACTATTTATCTATTTTATCAGTTCTTATTTATTATTTTACCATGTTTGTTCTTATTTTCCATATTTTAGATTTTTTAAAAGAATTAATTAGAATTTTTTTTTCTTTTTTACATGTATAAATCAACATAAATATGGCGCATAAATAAGTTTATTATAAAAATAGAAAAAAATAGAATATAAATGGAATATAACTAAACAAGAGTGAAATTAAAAATAAATTTGTTCATTTTAGTCTCATTTGATTTTTATTTGAGTTATTTATTATTTATTTTTTATTTTATTTGTAAATAAATATATAAAGGTAATGGCCTAATTACCTATTTGACCCTTGTACTACGGTGATTCGATCATTTGCTCAGTTGGACTTTTAAGGGGTCATAATCAATCCCTGAACTTTAATGATCTAAACACTTTGCTCTATTGACTCAATAAATCAGATGTTTTCGTCAGTTATGTAACAGAAGTGCATCTGGTTGCACAATTTAAAATTTTAGGCCTTTAATTGTACAAACCATAACTTTGGGACTTAAACTGTAATTAAACCCATAGAAACCAGAAACTGACAAGATTTTTATACGATTCTATCACGATTCTGGTAGTCTTGATTCCAGCATGATCGATAGTCTCAATTTCGGTGTGATTCCGCACGATTCTAATACGATTCCAGCATGATCGATAGTCTCAATTTCGGTGTGATTCTGCACGATTCTAATACGATTCCAACAGCCTTAGTTCCAACACGACTTCATATGATTCCAGCGATCCTGATTCCGATGTGATTCCAACACTTGTGATAGTCTTTAATTTCGGCAAAATTGAGGGTAGAGTGACCTGGCAAATCAAGGCTTGGAAATTGAGGAGGGCGAATCGAGGTCAACTAATTGAGGAACAAATGAAGGTAGGAGTGATGGATGACATGAGGATAAGACAAATTGAAGAACAGACGAGCAAACGGGTGATCAGTGAGGCCGACAGGATGGGCGATGACCGATGGACAAGGCTAGCAGGACGAGACAGACAGACGGGCGATGACCAATGGATGGTTGGATAAATGGGCGACGAACGAATAGCCAACGACTAATGGACAAGGCCGGTAGGACGAGATAAGATGAAAGGAGTACAAAAAATGGAATCAAAACATTTGGGTCCAAAAGATAAAAAAATTGGAAAATTAAGTGGTAATTATGTCATTTTTTCCTTTTTAAATAAACAGAAGTTAAGTAAATGGAGCAAAGTGCCCTAGCCATTAAAATTTAGGGTTCGATTATGACCCTCTAAAAGTCCAAGGAAGTGAATGGCTAAGTCACTATAGTATAAGGGTCAAATAGGTAATTAGGCCAAAGGTAATTAAACAAACAAACATATATGAATTGTTGACACCCAATTTCGTCCCGGTGTTTTAAAATTTTGAAAAAAATTTTATTAAAAAAAATTAATTTAAAAAAAATATATATTACTATTATTATTAAAAAAAAATTTAATTAGTTTAAAATATATTTTTGTTTTGTGAAAATTTGATTTAAAATGATATATGTGTGAATATGTGTATGTTTGAAATAAAATAAAATTTCATGAAAAAAATGACAAAAAATTAAAAGTTTGAGGTAAAAATGACAAAATTGAGAAGTTTCGGAAAAAATTGACAAATTCTAAAAGTTCCAGGAGCATTTGGTAGTTTGTCACATAAAATTTTGAGCCTGCCGACGTTTTTGGCTGAAATTGACAGAAAACGACAAAATTGTCAAAATCAGAAGCTTCAGGAACTTATCCTGAGGCTGAGAGACGTAAAGGACTAAAATTGTCATTTTACCAATTTAAGAGATAAGTTTGAAATTTTTTATTAATTTATCCATCAACAGTTCAGCTAAACTTCCTCTATAAATAGCCCCCCAAATTTTGTGCTGAACACAGAGAAAAATAGAAAGAAAAGCTTAGAGCTCCGTTTTTAAAATAGAAAAAATTAAAGCCTTAGTCCCTAGCTCTCCTTCCTTTCCTCAGAAAATCTCAAAACTTTTCATTTTGACGATTAACCCATCTTCTTCCCCCCCCCCCGCGCGCCCTCTGTTTCCATTTCTCAGAATTCAGAATTTAAAATCAAGGGTACAACTCTCATTTAATCCTTCATCTTTTCAATTTCTTTCACTTTGGTCACTAACTTTGTATTTTATTCTTGCAGAATTAATTACTAACCCTTTTAATTTTTACTTGTTTGTTTATTATTTGTTTATTACTAACCCCTTTTTTTATTGTTGTTATTAACTTACTAACAACTAACTTTTAATACTATTATTGTTACTAACCTTTTAATTTTTGCATTATTACTAACTTTTATAATTGTTGTTAACAATTAATTAACTTTTATTATTGTTGTTAATTAATTAATTTAATTAACTTGGCTAACTTTTTACTGTTGTTAATTAATTAATTTAATTAACTTGTCTAACTTTTTATTATTGTTGTTAATTAATTAATTTAATTAACTTGTCTAACTTTTTATTATTGTGGTTAATTAATTAATTTAATTAACTTGACTAACTTTTTATTATTGTTGTTTAACAATTAATTTAATTAACTTTGCTAACATTTATTATTATTTTTAAAGTGGATGGCCAAAAAGCCCCACTTTATTATTATTAATTTTTTTTCTTTATATAATTTTTTTATTTAATTCACCTTTACCCTTTACTAATTAATAAATAAATGAAAATTAAAAGAAGATTATTTTGTAATTAATTATTAAGGCTAATAAAAATTATTTTTAAAAAAGCCAATTATTTTTATTTTTGTATACATGTTTTTAATTCTTTAAAGATAACAAAAAGTTAAAATTAATTTTAATAGTTATTTTTATCCAGTAAAAATAATAAAAAAATAAAAATAAAACCTGTTTAAAAAAATACATGAAAATTAAGACTTTATATTTTACTGATTTATTTAAAATATAACTTTTAAATCCACTAAAATAATAAATATTTTTCATTAAACAAGAAAACAAAAAGAAAATTAAAACAAGATAAGAAAAAGATAAGAAAGATAAGAAAAAGATAATAAAGATAAGAAAGATAAGATAAGATAAGAAAGATAAGAAGGAAAAGAAAGAAAAGAAAGAAAAATATAGAAAATAAAAATTTTTAGATTATTAATGAATCTAAAAATTCTATAACAAAAAGAATTACGAATTAGTAATTAAACTAATAATTAATTCCATAAAAATAAGAATTAAATAATTAACTATAAATTAAATCAACTTACATATCCGGATGATCCGTCAGGATCTGCGGTTTAAAAAAATATCACCCTTTTAATTAAATAAATTAAAAAAAAGATAAAAATCCATATTTACAATATGGATTAAATTATTTAAAAGTTCACCAAATTCCGTGTCCAAATGACTCGGCAGAGTCCATGGTTCGGAATCAAAAATCTTCCGTGTCCAAATGACTCGGCAGAGTCCATGGTTCGGAAGTATAAAATTTCATACAAATTAACTAATTTAAAAATCCACATTTCGACTAATCCAGTTCAAATTTCTAATTTTGAAAATTAACTGAGAATTATTTAAAAGCAAAGCAAAACAAAATTAAAATCAACTAAGGTGCCAATTTTTGGGCGTTTTAACAAAGTTGTTTTAACGTAACCGTACTCCCGATCCCTGAACTCTCGCAGACCAATTTTAAGGTGACCAATCGACCTAAGAAAACTGATTGGTGGCGACTCCCGAAAACCCGACGTTGCCACAGCTTGGCGACTCCACTGGGGAGTCGACGTTAGTGAGTCGAGCCTAAAGTTGATTTGTTTTTATTTACTTTGCTTTACTATTATCTGGATTTATATATTATATTTATTTAAGTAAACATGCATAATGCATTCACAAAATGAAGCTCTATACCCGAGCTTCCTTAAATCAAACACGATTCTTTCTAAGCGGAATTGGTGTTGCTGTCCTTGTGAGGCCACGGTCTCCAAGCCTTCACCGGTTTCAAAGTAGCGAAGTAGTGTATTGCCTTCTGAGACGGTTAGTCTCTGCATGGGCCCACGAAAAGCTACGACTCGAATTAATCCATTCCTTACATAAACCCTAGAGGGTAAGGAATCGGGCCGTCACTATGATTCAGTGACGGGATTCGGGAACTATCCCTTGCCTTTTTGATAAACCACCTTCTGCATGTAGAATTCCTTACTCCACCTTAGAACCAGCCATTAAGAATTTCCCATGCCTCGGTTCCCATTTCCATAGGTTTTGTTTTATCTATATGTTTGTATGATCCTATGTGTTATTTTTTTTACTAACTCTATTTTTCCTTATTTTTCCGGCATATACATTTCATCATTAAAGATAAGTATTTGGTGAAAGAACTATTATCATGGATATTCTCGATTATCTTCCCACGGCTGTTACTGGATCATGGAATGACACGGTAATCGAAACTCAGCCTGAAGCTATGGAATATTCCGAAACGGCTCAAAAGCTTCACGGAGATGCTCTGACATCCCATTCTCACGTACAGCTTAAGGACCAGGTATCGGTCCGGATAAATCAGAACGACACCACGGAATTGTTGCAAGTCTGGAATAGTTGGAATTCTACTGATCGGGAAGCTTTTACGGCAAAATATGGTCACATCACTTGCCTACTAAAGGTTACCGTTGATGCATCACTTGTCCGGGCTCTAATACAATTTTGGGATCCATTTTATCGATGCTTTTCTTTCGATAAGATGGATCTGGTTCCAACCATTGAAGAATACAACAGCCTCTTGGGTTGGTCCTCCGACTATCCAATCGAGACTTATCAACATGATAGAAGAACGGAGCCTCATCGAGCCCTAGCAAAATTATTGGATATGCCAGCTTCCAGTCTTCAAACCAAGTTTGCAACAAAAGGATCTCGAAAACTTATCAGTTGGATCGACTTAAAACAATTAAGTCACGTTCTCCCTCAGAAAAATCAACGACGCAAGCTTTTCGCCTTGGCGATATATGGCCTGGTAGTCTTCCCAAGAATCGTCGGATTCATTGAAGGAGACATCATTACACTATTTGAGCAAATCTGCAATGCTCAAATAAATCCGACCTCAGTAATATTATGTGAAACTATCAGGGCATTAAACTTTTGTCGCCAAAGAGGGGGCAAATTCATAGGATGTTCACATCTCCTCAACATTTGGATCAAAAGCCACCTTCCTTGTGAGAAGCAACATTTTGGAAATCGCTTTTCAAAGGACTTCATCCCAATCGAAGCCTTTTTGAAAAAGTGAAACCATTCATCACGACAGCAAGGAAGCATGGGTTGATTATTTCAAGAACATCACCGAATTCCAAATTGAATGGAGAGCCCCCTGGTCTACCTCCACCCGCGTTGTCTACCGTTGCGGCAATTGCCCGTGGGTTCCTCTCTTAGGTATATGGGGAGGAACAAGTTATGCCCCAGCTCAAGTACGAAAACAATTTGGGTCTATGCAATTTATACCCATGACGCATAATCTGAGTAAGTTGGAATTTTCACACGAAGATCCAAATTCAAATAAGCTCGCAATGGGTATTTCAGTTGCGTGGAAAAGAATTTTCATATTGAAGTCGGGGCCTATTATTTCTCCCACTGCTTATTATGAATGGAGAAATAACCGGAAGGAAGGAATAGTTCTATCTGAAGAGGTCATCAGAAAATTGGCGAAAAGAGAGTTGGAGAAAGAACTAGAGGAAGAAAAGGAGAAGAACAAGAGGATGCTCCTTGACATGCAACAGCTCGGTCACAAAACACAACTCCTCGAAGAGAAAGTTGAATACCAAAAACAAGTCATCTCCCAATTGGTTGATGAAACCGATCAAAAAGAGATGAGAGTCAGATACTGGGAAGATCAATACAGATTTTCTCAAGATCAATTGCAAACATTTTTGGTAGAAGTCAGAAAAGTTACAGAACAAGCCCAACTAATGGGCGAAGAAGCCAAGGAGTTAGAAGAACTGAGCTGTCCTACTCCATCAGTAAATGTTCAAAGAATGATGGAGTTCATATCTAAGGCCAGAAAGCAGTATTGTACTTTGGGTCGTTTCTTTTAAACAAACCTTTTGCTGAATGTAATTGAGAAATTCCATTATAGTTTTTCTTTCACCAAGTATTTACAATATTCATGCATGCATCCATCACATCAATCATACACACATAGAATCTAATAAAATAAATATTCCTTTAAAAGGGTAAAATTGGACCTCAACACCGATATTCAACTCGACTCCAAACAAGATTAATGGCAGAACAAGCCGAAGGACGTCTCATGGAGATGGAGTCCAAGATTGAAAGTATGTCAGAACAGATGAGACAATTGATGGAATTAATCAAAGGGAAAGCAACTCAAGTCCCCATCAAAGAAGTACAAGATCCCACTTATCCCCCGGGATTCACCCCGCAACGAGTCTCAGTCCAAGAAAACCTGTTTCAAGAATCAGGACCGTCTGCTAGTGTTCACCTGAAACAAGACACTGTACAGGAAGAGAAGAAGACATTACCAAAAGAAGAAGCAGAATCTCAAAAACTCGAAACAATAGAAAAGCGACTGCGAGCCATTGAAGGAGGCACTATATTCGGATCTCTCTCGGTGGATGACCTCTGCTTAGTGCCAGACGTCGTAATCCCTTCAGATTTTAAGGTGCCAGATTTCGTGAAATACGATGGAACGAGTGATCCCATCACTCACATCACATTGTTCCTAAGGAGACTACAACCACTCACAAAAGATGAAAAGGTGTGGATCGCACTTTTTCAGGAAAGTCTCACAAAATCAGCATTACAGTGGTATCTAAGCCAAGGTCCAAGGAACATAAAAACTTGGAATGACCTTGCTCAGGCCTTCATCGGCAACTATAAACACGTTATGGACTTGGCTCCGGATCGCCAAACTCTCCAAAACATGGAGAAGAAAAGGCCAGAAACTTTCAAGGAATATGCGCAGCGGTGGAGGGACTTAGCTGCACAGGTTCAGCCACCCATGACAGAAAGAGAAATGGTCACTTTGTTTGTCCAGACACTGAAATACCCATATTATGACAAACTTATTGGCAATGCGGCAACTAACTTCTCCGACGTAGTAATGTCTGGAGAAAGGATCGAGCATGGTATCAGGACTGGGAAGATTACTGAATCCTTTAGCGATCCTATGAAAAGAGGAGGACCTTCCAGAAGAAAAGATGAAGAAATACAACAAATAGGAAGAGGAAGAGGGATTCCCTTCGTGGGCACTGTGGCCACCGGACCTCGCCTATCCTATTCTGCCAATAAGCCCAATTATTATCCTACCAATAGGCCCAATGATTATCCTCCCAATAGGCCCAATGATTATCTTCCCAATAGACCCAACAATTATCCTCCCAACAGACCTAATCAGTTACGGCCACCTGTTCCAACTCCTCCAGTACCTGCACCAAGACCAAGAGAAATCTTCGCACCAATTCCCATGACTTACACTGAGCTGTATCCAAAACTCATCGAAAGTCAACTTATTCGCCCAATCCCTACAAGGCCATTGGAACCCCCGTATCCAAGGTGGTATGACCCTAACATAAATTGCCCATATCATGATGGTACCGTGGGCCACGGACTGGAAAATTGCATAGCATTGAAGCGTATAGTCCAACAATTAATTGAGTCAAAGTGGTTGGACTTTTCCGATGAACCAAACGTCACTCATAATCCATTGCCTCCTCATCAAGCCAAACCAGTCAATATGATGGAAGAATACTGGCCGATGAAGAAAACAGTCAATGATATCATAACCCCTCTTAAGCATGTATATTCATGCCTTGTGAAAGAAGGGATTATCATAGGAAAGTCTTCTGGAAATAAAGAAGTCGAGGATGAGGAGTGGTGCAACTTTCATAACAGTAAAAGTCATTCTATCCAAGAATGCCCAGAATTCCGTAAAAGTCTACAAAGTCTTATGGACTCCTCCCAAATCATCGTTTTTATGTCAGATAAAGAGGATGACGTGAATGTGATAATTAAAGAACAAGAAGTCAATATCATGCCAAGACCACTAGTCATTCCAATATCAAAATCTGCTCTCAAGCCTTTAAGAATTCAAGTTCCAAAGCCATTCCCGTACAAATCAGACAAAACTGTTCCATGGAACTATGGCTATACTTCTAACATCACATCAACTCCGTTAGAAGTTGGGGGCATGACTAGAAGCGGTCGGTGTTATTCTCCCGAGCAAATGAACAAGCTCCAACAAGAGAAGAATGTTACGGATCCAGCAAATGGACCTATTAACACATCTAAAGAGCAAGAGATGCCTCGAGCAGTAACAGATGAACAAGCTACTGAGTTTCTCAAACTCATAAAGCAAAGTGAATACAGTATCGTGGAGCAGTTGAACCGTCTGCCAGCAAAGATCTCCATACTTTCATTACTCTTAAGTTCTGATGCCCATCGAGAAGCTCTTCTCAAAGTCCTGAATAAGGCTTATGTTGAACAAGATATCTCAGTGAATAATTTTGACCACCTCGTCAACAACATCACCGCACAGAATCTCATCACATTCACTGACGATGAGATACCAGCAGAAGGAAGGGGTCATTCTAAGGCTCTATATATTTCGGTTAAATACAAAGATCGAACTATGACTAGAGTTATTGTTGATAATGGGTCAGCTCTAAACATAATGCCAATTGAGACCTTACACAAGTTTGGTATAGACTCATCATACCTCAACTACAGTCATATCACTATTCAAGCATTTGACGGGACGAATAGAAATGTCGTCGGAAAAATAGAGCTGCCAATAGAGATCGGCCCTTGTGTCTTTCATATCACATTCCAAGTTATGGACATTAATCCTTCTTATACTTGTCTGTTGGGAAGACCATGGATTCATATGGCCGGAGCAATTCCCTCCTCATTACACCAAAAAATGAAATTCATTTTTGAAGGAAAGTTAATCACAGTCTTTGCTGAAGAAGGCATTCTGCTATCATCTATATCAATAGTAGCAAAGGCCAAGTGACCTTCTCTTCCAAGTTGGTGTGACCCAAATCCCAAATGTAACTGAAAAGTCTGTGGTGCTGAAACTCAAGGTCCAACAGTTGGTCGAGTCTAAGTTGCTAGGCCATGATGTGATTGATAATTGAAAGTGAAGATTTTGAGCTGGAATTACATTGATTTTGGAAGGGCTCCAAGTCAGATCTGACCTAACAGTCCGCATACATTTTCGAATGACAGGAAATCCTTTGAATAAACTTGTATCTTTGAAAGCTTGCAAAAGTAATCTAATAGTAAAAATCTCCTAGATTTAGTCCAGAATCTAGGGTGTAGTCTTTGTTAGATGGACACCTGGTATTCTTTCTGGTACAACAAAAAGATGTAATGCGTGCATTCTACTACTTTCCATTTTTACACTCTTTGCCATTATACTATCTATTATTGCCATCACACTTTACTTTTTGACAACTGGTAATTCTTTTTGTTCTCTTACGTGTACATTATACCACTTTTTAATTCCATTATTACATCTACATATTGTACCAATTTTTACCAAAAATTCAATTATTACACCTACACATTCTATCACTTCTTACCAAAAATTCTGTTTTTACATCCATCTCTCACTCCTTTCCATTATACTATCCATTATTGCTATCATACTTTGCTTTCTAAATGATACTACTCGTGGGTGAAAATAAAAAGTTAAGGAAAATTTGATAGTAATGATCTTGAAAGTGCTGCCAAATCTAGTAAGAAGGATTTCATATGTTGCACCTCAACCCTCAAAAAGAATTCACAGTGGTTATCAACATCCTTGCAAGGAGTCCGGGATTAACTTCCAAAGAAGTTAGCTCTCATATTAAATGACTTCAGTGGCCTCCCAATTCTCACAAATGCTCAATACAAAAAAAAATTCTCAGTTTTCCACAACACAAATTCCAACAAAGGAAAGAAGTTCCTCCCTTCCATCAAAAGCCATTAAAGAGAAAATCCAAACAAGAAAAAAAAATCCAAAAAAAAAAAAGAGACTGAGAAGCAAATAAAGCCACTTGAGTCATCTTACTTCAAGAAGGCTATGATCTCGGTTCTCCATAACACAAACTCCAAAAAAAAAAGGAAAAAGTTCATCCCTTCCATCAAAAAGCCAACAAGGGAAAATTCAAAACCAAAAAAAGCGAGACTGAGAGCAAACACAAGCAAGTAAGGCCACTTGAATCATCTCATTTCAAGAAGGCTATGATCTCGGTTCTCTGTAACAAAAACTCCGAAAAGGAAAAAGTTCATCCCTTCCACCAAAAAGCCAACAAGGGAAAATTCAAAACCAAAAAGAACTGAGAACAAGCACGAGCAAGCAAGGCCACTTGAGTCATCTCACTTCAAGAGAGTTATCAAGTATGTTATCACCATAGCTCACACAAAAAAACAAAAAAACAAAAAAAAAAAAGAGGAAAAAGGGCTCAAACTAGAAAAAAAAAAAAAGAAAGAAAAAAAGTGAGCTATGGATTCTAGACTGAAAACCTGCAAAGGCGGTTTAGAACACAAAAGCAACCCTCAAACCAAGCATGCATAAAGATCACAATAGTTGGGGGGCAACAGATGAGGTCTAACTTTCTGGAAAGAGTGGCAAGTTTGAGGTCATCACTATTGAGTTTTTCACCATAATCAAATTTGCTCACGAGTAGTATTAAAAGACCCTTCTTTCACACCACTCAAACTTAACTTTATTCAGACCTAATATTTACCTCTTAATATCATTCTCATTCAGCTAAAAGACTGCCACAAAAAAAAAAAAACATTCAAACTTAACTTTCCTCACACCTAACATTTACCTCTCGATATCATCCTCATTCAGTTAAAAGGCTATTATTGTGAATCATGTTTCTACCTTATTGCCTTGCACAGTTTATGTCTTCGAGTTGGAAAGGGAAGAATGGCAGGGCATTTTAATTGAAAACAAAGACCGTAAATTACTTTGTCAAGCTTTGAAAATTGATGAAAGTTTTTCTTTAAGGCCAAACCATTATTCATTAATGTATGTAGACTTAAAAGTAAGGAGATAGCTTGAGTCTTTCTTTAATAAGATGTGGTTCTTGTAAGAGAAATTTACGATCAAGTGCCATCACAAAGGTCTAGAAATCCTCAACCTTCTGTTAAATCAAAGACGAGATGATATCTCTTTCCACATAAACACCATAATCAAGGGGGCAAAGTAGTCTCTACTAAGCGCAAGAAAAGTACTGCCAAGAAAGAAGCTCAATAGACAAGGGGGCAAGTCTTATGGATCAGAACCTGAGTCTAAGGAAGAGCAATCATTCGGACTGTAACATGGGGGTAAACAAGTGTCGGCACGGCCAGAAGAAAATGGGCAAAGCAGACATTGAAAGTAAAGCCTTTGATGGTATCAAATCCATGACAATGGATGAGTACCCGAAAGAGATATAAATTATGAGGCGGGCCAACTTTAAAGAAATTGAGGCCAAAATTCAAGAACAAGTCAAAGAAATGGGATTTTGAAAAGAGTTGGGCTTTTGAGGCAGTGAACAAAAGCTGGAAAGCATAAAGAGATTCAATGATAGTCCAAGAAGGCAATTATAAAGAGGATCCAGTAAAGCAAAGATATGAAGAACTAGATCAATCCAAAAAAAATAAAAATAAAAAAATAAATAAAAATAAAAATAAAAATAAAAAAAAGAACCATCAATTACACATGCTTTGCATTCATGCATTTCACATCATGCATGCATGGCTTTTACATAACAGGGATCAAATGAAAAGCATGTCCGCAGCATGATTGCAGCAGTATAAGCTGAGATCTCAATAATATCAGCTCTTACCAATCTATCACTGGATACACAGCTAATATGCGGGACCAACCCGCATCAGGAATTCAAGGATAAGGTAGACAATATGTCAAAAGCCTGGCAATTGATTCAATAATCGAGACTACACCTGGAATGACAGGATTGACATCAGCTAGTAGTATCCAAAATAAGAGATAGCTATAGCCAAGGATAAGGCAGATATCAAAAAGGATAAAGTAGACAATATTGTCAAAAGCTTGGCAATTGATTCAATAATCGAGGCTACACCTGGAAGGACAGGATTGATGCCAGCTTAGCAGCATCCAAGATAAGAGATAGCTGTGGTCAAAGATAAGGCAGACATCAAGAAATATTGTCGTTGAAACTTTGTCAAAAGCGGACAATGGATTCAATAATCGAGGACTGGATCAACGTCAGCTCGATGGAATATCCAAGATAAAAAATATCTATCAAAATGAAGTAGGATCTACTTTTCCGGTTAAACAGCGGATACGGTACTCCGTGACTCTCAAGTCGGTTCTCTCAGTTGCCCATAATAACTGATTCCTTCACCCCTTCTTTCTTTTACTTCCTCCTAGAAAATGGATCCTACTTTTTCCGCCTTGCGAAAGTATTTCCCTTCTCTCCCAATGAACATCCTCAAAAAGATCTACCAAGTTCGCTGTGAACGATTAAGAGTTCTGATGCACAAAGGAATCCCTGAAGATGTGCGGTGGTTAATCGAAGCCAAGGTTCGTCTGGCAGGTGAAATCCCAGAGGCATTTGTGTCTCACATGCCTGGTATAGGCAAAAGCTCTTATGCCAAAAAGCGAAGAGCGAAAAGGTTACAAGTCTGCCATAAATGTGGACGGTGGACTTGTAATACTAAATGTCGTTCTTTAGGGATGATCTCTGATAATCGAGAAAATAAAATACGATTCATTAAGAATGGCCTGAGTAAAGACTCGTTGGATGATATCCAATTGACTCTTGAGACGCATTCTTGTGGATCTGTGCAACGTGAACTACTTGGTTTGTGGAGCATTTTTCATGAAGAACGAAACCGTTACAGTCCCGGGAATCTGACTGTAAATGACCCTGTTTGCCAGCTTGTAAGAAAACTGGATGGGAAGCAAATCCTCGACTCATAGAAGCCGTTAATGCCGTTACTGGACGAAAAACCAGTGGAAGATGTGAGCCACAGTCACAATTACTGTACATACAGTTTGTTATATTTGGAAAAGTTTGCATTTTCTTTTGACAGATGTACACGCTCCCCTAAGTGTAATCGACACGTTATCCCTTTTCATCACTATAAATGCGTGTTCTTCCTTCTGATTAAGCAGCGGATAAGATACCTCGTGACTTCTAAAGTCGGTTATTCCAGTCTCCTACAATAACTGATTCATTTCCCTCTTCTCTCAAATTCTTCTCTCATCAATGGATTCTACTCTTTCTGCACTGCGAAAATACTTTCCTTCCCTTCCAATGAAAGTCCTTAAAAAGATCTACCTTGCTAGATGTGAAAGAATCAGAGTTTTTACACGCAAAGGCATTCCCGATAATGTGCAGTGGATAATTGAAGCTAAGGTCCGTTTGGCAGGTGAAGTTCCAGATTCATTTATGCCCCGCATGCCCGGTTTAGGTAAAAGCCGTTATGCCAAAAGGCGAAGAGCAAAGAGACTAGGCGTGTGTTATAAATGTGGGCGATGGAATTGTATTACTAAATGTCGCTCTTTAGGATACATCTCCATAAATCGTGAAGATAAAAGAAAATTCATTAAGAATGGCCTGCGTAAGGAATCTCTGGAAGATATCCGAGAGACTCTTGAAACGCATTCTTGTGGAAAAGTGCAAGGTGAAATTATCGGTTTATGGAGGACTTACCATAAAGAACGAAACCGTTACAGTCTTGGGAATGTGACTTTAAACGACCCTGTTTGCCAGCTTGTAAGAAAACTGGATGGGAAGCAAATCCTCGACTCATAGAAGCCGTTAATGCCGTTACTGGACGAAAAACCAGTGGAAGATGTGAGCCACAGTCACAATTACTGTACATACAGTTTGTTATATTTGGAAAAGTTTGCATTTTCTTTTGACAGATGTACACGCTCCCCTAAGTGTAATCGACACGTTATCCCTTTTCATCACTATAAATGCGTGTTCTTCCTTCTGATTAAGCAGCGGATAAGATACCCCGTGACTTCTAAATTCAGTTATTCCAGTCTCCTACAATAACTGATTCATTTCCCTCTTCTCTCAAATTCTTCTCTCATCAATGGATTCTACTCTTTCTGCACTGCGAAAATACTTTCCTTCCCTTCCAATAAAAGTCCTTAAAAAGATCTACCTGGCTAGATGTGAAAGAATCAGAGTTTTTACACGCAAAGGCATTCCCGATAATGTGCAGTGGATAATTGAAGCTAAGGTCCGTTTGGCGGGTGAAGTTCCAGATGCATTTATGCCCCGCATGCCCGGTTTAGGTAAAAGCCGTTATGCCAAAAGGCGAAGAGCAAAGAGACTAGGCGTGTGTTATAAATGTGGGCGATGGAATTGTATTACTAAATGTCGCTCTTTAGGATACATCTCCATAAATCGTGAAGATAAAAGAAAATTCATTAAGAATGGCCTGCGTAAGGAATCTCTGGAAGATATCCGAGAGACTCTTGAAACGCATTCTTGTGGAAAAGTGCAAGGTGAAATTATCAGTTTATGGAGGACTTACCATAAAGAACGAAACCGTTACAGTCTTGGGAATGTGATTTTAAACGACCCTGTTTGTCAGTTTGTAAGGAAACTGGATGGGAAGCAAATCCCCGACTTATAGAAGGCATTGAAGCCATTACTGGACATAAATCAGTGGAAGATGAGAGCCACGGTCATGATTCCTGTACATATAAGTTATCATTTGTCTTTTCTTTTGACAATAATGTACTTGCTTCTGTAAGTGTAATTAACGCATTATCCCTTTCATCACTATAAATATGTGTTAGTTATTTTCGTTTCCTACAATCACTAATTTCTTTCTTTGCCTCCTTCATCAATGGAGTCTTCTTTTTCCGCCCTACGAAAGTATTTTCCTTCCTTCCCAATAAATGTTCTTAAAAAGATTTATCAAGCTAGATGTGAACGATTCAGAGTATTTATGCACAAAGGCATTCCTGATAATGTGCGGTGGCTAATTGAAGCTAAGGTTCGTTCAGCTGGTGAAGTTCCAGAAGCGTTCTTTCCCCGTATGCCCGGCTTTGGTAAAAGCGCTTATGCCAAAAAAAGAAGAGCAAAGAGGCTAGGCGTTTGTCATAATTGTGGATGGTGGATTTGCGGCAATAAATGTCGTTCTCCAGGAGTGATCACCAGAAATCGTAATGATAGAATAAGATTCATTAAGAATGGCTTGCGTAAGGAATCTCTAGAAGATATTCGAGAGGTTCTTGAAGCGCATTCTTGCGGAATAGTGCAATTTGAGGTTGTTGGATTATGGATAATTTTCCAAAAAGAACGAGATCGTTATAGTCTTGGGAATCTGACTCTAAACGACCCTGTTTGCCAGTTTGTGAGAAAGCTAGATGAGATGCAAATCATCGATTCATAGAAAGCATTAAAGCCATTACTGGACGCAAAGCCATTGGAAGATGAGGATCAAAGTCACGATTACTGTACGTGCTAGCTGTCGCTTTTGAAATTTTCCTCCCCTTTTGGTAATAATGTATTCACTCCTAACGTGAACCAAAGTCACGATTACTGTACATGCTAGCTGTCGCTTTTGAAATTATCCTCCCAATAATGTACCCACTCCTGACATGAGATACAGTTATGATTACTGTATATAGCTGCCACTTTTTAAAATTTTCCTTCTCTTCCAACAATCACGTACCTACTCCTGACGTAAGCTACAGTAGTGACTACTGTACATGCTAGCAGCTATTTTGAAAATTTTCCTCCTCTTTTAACGATAGTGTACCCATACCTGACCAAAGTCATACTCGTGACTACTGTGAATAGCTGGCAATAATGTATCCATTCTTGAAAATAAAATTATTGCCTTATCTCTTCATCTCTATAAATATATCCTCTTTTCTCACAAGGGTAAGGATAGGAATGGAGAAAACCCCAACTCGTAAATCCCGAAGTATTTGTGTATTTTCTGGGGCTTTTCCTGGAAAAGATGAAGAGTATTTAAAAGCAGCCAACCATTTGGGAAGAGTATTAGCTGAGCGAAAAATACATTTAGTTTATGGAGAAGGTAGTGTCGGATTAATGGGAGGTGTAGCATCAGCAGCATCTCTAGGAGGAAGTCAAGTTCTGGGTATTATCCCTGGACCTCTGAAATTTATTTCTGGGGGCACGATTGGAGAAGAATTAGTGGTTAAAAATTTGCAAGAGCGTGTGTTACAAATGCTTTTAAATGCTGATGCTTTTATCGCTCTACCAGGTGGTTTTGGCACATTGGGAGAAGTCTTTCAAATTGCTTCCATGGCCCAACTTAATTTGCATAAGAAACCCATTGGGCTTTTGAATGTTAACAATTTCTTTACAGGTCTGATAGCTTTTATGGATTATGCTATGCAGAAGAATTTCATATCAAGAGTGGCACGGCGAATCATAATATCCGCAACAACTGCTGAAGAATTGCTAGATAAAATACAAGCTTTTGTTCCTGAACCAGATCCAGCAATGATTCAGATAGACTGGACACGACAGTCTTTCCCGACCAGTTCACTCCCATAATGGTCCTCTACTCACCCTGTTGAAGTATTGTGGAAGAAAGAAGCGATCTGATCCGTTTTTCTTGTCCTTTAGTTTTATTATCAGCATTTTCTTTCGCGTTTCAGTTTTTCTTTTCAGGGAATTTCTTTTTATAAGATAGTTTCGTCCATGCTGATATTAAAACCATGCGACAATGCCTTTAGGTTGGAATGGCTGAGTAAAGAGTAATTTTTATTACTCTTGAGACGCATCCTATTAGGTCTACTAGGCATAACATTTTGGGGTAGTTAAGCTTTAACCTTATTCGGATGACATATCTCACAAGGGAATCTATATTTACTGAAGAAAATATTAGATGAACCTTGAATATTGATTCCAAACATCCACTCCATTTACATAATTTGTCAGTGTTATTGTCATCATCAAGATTCACTCGTTTTATCGAAGCCTAATTCTTTGCGCTCGCCAATTATGAAAATTCACACTTTCGAAGAAAATTATTCTAATTTCAATTGCTTTTATATAAATTTCGCTCGAGGTCCTAAGGAAAGCTCCTTAGCCTCAAAATCAATTTTCATCATCAGGGTTTTAAGGATGGAACCTTTGCCTCGAAAATAATCAATTTTCATCATCGGGGTTTTAAGGATGGAACCTTTGCCTCGAAAACAATCAATTTTCATCATCGGGGTTTTAAGGATGGAACCTTTGCCTCGAAAACAATCAATTTTCATCATCGGGGTTTTAAGGATGGAACCTTTGCCTCGAAAACAATCAATTTTCATCGGGGTTGTAAGGATGGAACCTTTGCCTCGAAAATAATCAATTTTCATCATCACGGTTTTAAAGATGGAACCTTTGCCTTGAAAAGAATCAATTTTCATCATCGGGGTTTTAAGGATGGAACTTTTGCCTCGAAAACAATCAATTTTCATCAATTCGGGGTTTTAAGGATGGAACCTTTGCCTCGAAAATAATCAATTTTCATCATCGGGGTTTTAAGGATGGAACCTTTGCCTCGAAAACAATCAATTTTCATCATCGGGGTTTTAAGGATGGAACCTTTGCCTCGAAAATAATCAATTTTCATCATCGGGGTTTTAAGGATGGAACCTTTGCCTCGAAAACAATCAATTTTCATCATCGGGGTTTTAAGGATGGAACCTTTGCCTCGAAAACAATCAATTTTCATCATCGGGGTTTTAAGGATGGAACCTTTGCCTCGAAAACAATCAATTTTCATCGGGGTTGTAAGGATGGAACCTTTGCCTCGAAAATAATCAATTTTCATCATCAGGGTTTTAAGGATGGAACCTTTGCCTTGAAAAGAATCAATTTTCATCATCGGGGTTTTAAGGATGGAACCTTTGCCTCGAAAACAATCAATTTTCATCAATTCGGGGTTTTAAGGATGGAACCTTTGCCTCGAAAACAATCAATTTTCATCATCGGGGTTTTAAGGATGGAACCTTTGCCTCGAAAATAATCAATTTTCATCATCAAGGTTTTAAGGATGGAACCTTTGCCTCGAAAACAATCAATTTTCATCGGGGTTGTAAGGATGGAACCTTTGCCTCGAAAATAATCAATTTTCATCATCAGGGTTTTAAGGATGGAACCTTTGCCTTGAAAAGAATCAATTTTCATCATCGGGGTTTTAAGGATGGAACCTTTGCCTCGAAAACAATCAATTTTCATCAATTCGGGGTTTTAAGGATGGAACCTTTGCCTCGAAAACAATCAATTTTCATCATCGGGGTTTTAAGGATGGAACCTTTGCCTCGAAAATAATCAATTTTCATCATCAAGGTTTTAAGGATGGAACCTTTGCCTCGAAAACAATCAATCAATTCGAGGCTTTAAGGATGGAACCTTTGCCTCGACATCAATCAATCAATTCGAGGTTTTAAGGATGGAACCTTTGCCTCGACATCAATCAATCAATCCGGGGTTTTAAGGATGGAACCTTTGCCTCGAGATCAATCAATCAATCCGAGGTTTTAAGGATGGAACCTTTGCCTCGAAAACAAATAATCAATCAATCAGTCCATCTTACAACGATAGGAGCTTTCCTATCGTTAGAGGTTCTAAGGACATTTCCTTAACCTAAAACAAACAATCAATCCATCAGTCCATCTTACAACGATAGGAGCTTTCCTATCGTTAGAGGTTCTAAGGACATTTCCTTAACCTAAAACAAACAATCAATCCATCAGTCCATCTTACAACGATAGGAGCTTTCCTATCGTTAGAGGTTCTAATGACCTTTCCTTAACCTCAAACAAATAATCAATCAATCAGTCCATCTTACAACAATAGGAGCTTTCCTATCGTTAGAGGTTTTAAGGACCTTTCCTTAAACCTTACTGTTTGGGCGGCGAGAACATTCTCAATGCCTACCTAAGCCGGACGAAATTTGGTAACGACTTTGCATACATCATGTCCCATGAAGCATGCAAAGGGGGGCAGTTGTTGACACCCAATTTCGTCCCGGTGTTTTAAAATTTTGAAAAAAATTTTATTAAAAAAAATTAATTTAAAAAAAAAATATATTACTATTATTATTAAAAAAAATTTAATTAGTTTAAAATATATTTTTGTTTTGTGAAAATTTGATTTAAAATGATATATGTGTGAATATGTGTATGTTTGAAATAAAATAAAATTTCATGAAAAAAATGACAAAAAATTAAAAGTTTGAGGTAAAAATGACAAAATTGAGAAGTTTCGGAAAAAATTGACAAATTCTAAAAGTTCCAGGAGCATTTGGTAGTTTGTCACATAAAATTTTGAGCCTGCCGACGTTTTTGGCTGAAATTGACAGAAAACGACAAAATTGTCAAAATCAGAAGCTTCAGGAACTTATCCTGAGGCTGAGAGACGTAAAGGACTAAAATTGTCATTTTACCAATTTAAGAGATAAGTTTGAAATTTTTTATTAATTTATCCATCAACAGTTCAGCTAAACTTCCTCTATAAATAGCCCCCCAAATTTTGTGCTGAACACAGAGAAAAATAGAAAGAAAAGCTTAGAGCTCCGTTTTTAAAATAGAAAAAATTACAGCCTTAGTCCCTAGCTCTCCTTCCTTTCCTCAGAAAATCTCAAAACTTTTCATTTTGACGATTAAGCCATCTTCTTCCCCCCCCCCGCGCGCCCTCTGTTTCCATTTCTCAGAATTCAGAATTTAAAATCAAGGGTACAACTCTCATTTAATCCTTCATCTTTTCAATTTCTTTCACTTTGGTCACTAACTTTGTATTTTATTCTTGCAGAATTAATTACTAACCCTTTTAATTTTTACTTGTTTGTTTATTATTTGTTTATTACTAACCCCTTTTTTTATTGTTGTTATTAACTTACTAACAACTAACTTTTAATACTATTATTGTTACTAACCTTTTAATTTTTGCATTATTACTAACTTTTATAATTGTTGTTAACAATTAATTAACTTTTATTATTGTTGTTAATTAATTAATTTAATTAACTTGGCTAACTTTTTACTGTTGTTAATTAATTAATTTAATTAACTTGTCTAACTTTTTATTATTGTTGTTAATTAATTAATTTAATTAACTTGTCTAACTTTTTATTATTGTGGTTAATTAATTAATTTAATTAACTTGACTAACTTTTTATTATTGTTGTTTAACAATTAATTTAATTAACTTTGCTAACATTTATTATTATTTTTAAAGTGGATGGCCAAAAAGCCCCACTTTATTATTATTAATTTTTTTTCTTTATATAATTTTTTTATTTAATTCACCTTTACCCTTTACTAATTAATAAATAAATGAAAATTAAAAGAAGATTATTTTGTAATTAATTATTAAGGCTAATAAAAATTATTTTTAAAAAAGCCAATTATTTTTATTTTTGTATACATGTTTTTAATTCTTTAAAGATAACAAAAAGTTAAAATTAATTTTAATAGTTATTTTTATCTAGTAAAAATAATAAAAAAATAAAAATAAAACCTGTTTAAAAAAATACATGAAAATTAAGACTTTATATTTTACTGATTTATTTAAAATATAACTTTTAAATCCACTAAAATAATAAATATTTTTCATTAAACAAGAAAACAAAAAGAAAATTAAAACAAGATAAGAAAAAGATAAGAAAGATAAGAAAAAGATAATAAAGATAAGAAAGATAAGATAAGATAAGAAAGATAAGAAGGAAAAGAAAGAAAAAAAAGAAAAATATAGAAAATAAAAATTTTTAGATTATTAATGAATCTAAAAATTCTATAACAAAAAGAATTACGAATTAGTAATTAAACTAATAATTAATTCCATAAAAATAAGAATTAAATAATTAACTATAAATTAAATCAACTTACATATCCGGATGATCCGTCAGGATCTGCGGTTTAAAAAAATATCACCCTTTTAATTAAATAAATTAAAAAAAAGATAAAAATCCATATTTACAATATGGATTAAATTATTTAAAAGTTCACCAAATTCCGTGTCCAAATGACTCGGCAGAGTCCATGGTTCGGAATCAAAAATCTTCCGTGTCCAAATGACTCGGCAGAGTCCATGGTTCGGAAGTATAAAATTTCATACAAATTAATTAATTTAAAAATCCACATTTCGACTAATCCAGTTAAAATTTCTAATTTTGAAAATTAACTGAGAATTATTTAAAAGCAAAGCAAAACAAAATTAAAATCAACTAAGGTGCCAATTTTTGGGCATTTTAACAAAGTTGTTTTAACGTAACCGTACTCCCGATCCCTGAACTCTCGCAGACCAATTTTAAGGTGACCAATCGACCTAAGAAAACTGATTGGTGGCGACTCCCGAAAACCCGACGTTGCCACATGAATAAATGAACAAGTCCTTTATTATTTTGTTTCTTGTTCATTTAAGTTAATTCCTTGTTCTTTTTTAATTTTTTTTAGTGTTTTTTTCGTAAGCAGAAAGGAAAAGAAGGAAAAAAAAACTAAGAAGGAAGAACAGAGTATAGGTAATGAGACACTAAACAATGCGCTTTCTCAATGGCAGAATAATGAACTTTTATAATCGAGAGACATTGAAACCTATGAGTCAAGACACAGATATGCCGAATCTCTTCTTTTACCTCAAGATGCGTTAGATGGTAGTCCATAATTTGTAAGAGCCCTAAAGGCAATCTGTGAGAATAGTGCAATTACAAATGTTATTTGTCATAATGAACCTCTTGGCATCAAGGATGACCCTTTATTTTGCAACCAAAGCAGAAGAACATCGGTTTAATAGTAAGTGGTGAGCTTCAGATAATCCATCAAAAAAACAACATATCCATGCCGCAATGCTCCTTTTGGAAGAACTTTTCCAAGTACCATCCACCTAGAAAAATCATAGGCCTTACCAAGCATGGGCTCAAACCCCAAGTCTTAAACCAGGGTGAGGGTGTAGGTTGAATTTCTTAGTTTTTATAAGAAATCAACATGCAAACAAATAGAGTAAGAAAAGAAAAATGCGAAAGAAAAAAGTGGGAAGATAATTACCCAATAAATAACAGAAAACAATGAAAACCAAAAGAAAGAAGAAGAAAAAATGAAAAAAAAATTCAGAAAAAATGTTGCAAATTCTTTTATGTTTTGAACATCTTCTTTTAAAAGCACAAAAAACTAAAGCAACAATGAAGAGATAAAATAATAAAAAAAATAAAGAAAAGGTAAAAAATTAAAAAAACCAAGAATAATACAACAAATGAAAAAACAAACAATAAAACTCGGGAAAAAGCTCAAAATTTTGGGAAAAAAAATTAAAGGGTTTAAAATTGAAAAAAAAAATAAAATAAAAACTTGAATGGAAAAAAGACGGAAATAAGACAAAAAGAAAGAAAACCCAAAAAAGGAAACAAATAAAAAAATTAGGAAAAGGGGGGAAAATGTGGGAAAAGAAACACATTAGGGGTTTAGCAGGAAATCAAACTCACTCCACCACCATTATCCTCTCCATGCAACAACTACTTCACCAAATCTAGAATAACGATATTAATGAGTCGGATTTGGATAGGATGAGGATGATACCACATCCTACCTACTACATTAGACATCCTACCCTTATCCTACTCATTACCCATCGAATGAACAATTTTGGTACTCATATCCTATCCATTTTTATGTAGGTAGGATCGGGTAAAAACTCGTCCATCCACCACACTTTTACAATCATACACATAAAACAAAATCAAGTAAAAAATTATAAATTACATCAATCAAATACGTCAAAAACATTATCAGTATGTAAAAAAAATAAAAGAGACATTAGAAAGGAGCACTACACATAAATTCACACTCCAAACATACCACATATTACAAAAAATGAACTCTAGAATTAGTACATAAAAAACATAGGGAAAAATAATAAAATAAGCTAACAAGGGAAGACACAAAAAAGTCTAGGCCTTATACATAACTAGGTAAATATGTAATAGCATATATATATATGAGTAGGATACAGGGCAGGTGAACCCCAAACCCGCATCTTATCCATATCTGACAGGTGAAAAAAAAAATCATATCCACCCTAAATTTGTTTAATTGTTAAAAAAAAAAAATCGACCCATAGAGTAGGATAGAAAAAAATCTCTATCGGCCTAGTTATCCGTTGACATCTATAATCTAGAAGTTGTTTAAATCTTGCATACCGGCAATATATGTACATTTTTTGCCAGGTGTTGATATGGGTTAACATTCGATTGGTTTAATTTAGAATTAATTTGTATACAATCATCCAATCAATTTTTAGTTTTTACAAAATGTGTCCAAACCGTCTGAAATATGTGTTAAAACCGATTTGAACTATCCTAATTACATTTTCGATTATTCGGTTCATTTTTGTAAGGCCTATGCATATTAAAAAATGCTAAACATATTCAAAATTTTGCATATCATACATTCATACTCAAAAATTTTTTTTAAAAAATAACATACAGTTTGAAACAAGCAAGAAATAATTTTATATATATAGGGTTAATATAAATAATAATAAAATATTTATTATTATTCAGTCTATTCAATTTATTCAGTTTCAGAAACCAATAACTAATCCTATTACCGAACAAAAAACTTGATTTGCTTTGAACCAAACAAATTTTAAAAAATAATCTAAGAATTTTATATAAATATAACTACTTTTTTTAATTTTGTCCAAATAATATTCACGACACGCATCAGACGCACAAAACTGAGTCTTATAAGGAATTCTCCGTCTTGTTATAATTTCGTGGGACGCCTTGCTTGGCAAATGGCAACCCATTTAATAATGAACTGTATCTACGGGCACAGACATCGAAATTCGAAAATGTCTAAGATAGCCAAAAACAAAAACGAACAAACAAAAATAGCATAACTAGTGAAAGCGAAAAGAACTAAAATTGACCTTTAACTACTGAAAGTATGACATTTTGTGTTTAAATGTTTAATTTAAGGCAAAACTAACCCTTAAATTTTTAAGGATGAAGATTGAATATATCTAATTGAAGTAACTAAACACAAATTGAGGTGAGATATGATGAGGAGTAGGGTGCAGCAGGGTTTTGTGTTGAAAGTCCATTGGGCTACATACTCGGGCATGGATTTGAAAGTGCAAGGGGTGTTTTGGATTAGTTTTGTATTAAGATGTAAATGAATAGAATGTTCGTTAAATTATTTGTGAATTATTCAATAAAAGTTGATTTATATTTGTTTATTTAATTAAATGAACTAATATAAACAGATTTTTCTGTTTGATTAATTAACCGAATACGAATAAGGTCTCGTTCATTCATCTGCGTTCACAAAACCATTCGATTATTGCTTGTTTATATTTATTTGTTTATATATTAGTTATACATTTTTTATTATATATATTTTATTTATCATATATTTTTATTAATGTCCACCTACTTCACATACACATGATTATGTCTCAATCTCCCCCAAATTAATCTATTGTCTTTGTTTTCCCAAACATAGTTAGTCATTGTCCTCATAGTGTCAATCACTACAGCATCAAGCCAAGCCCCATAGCCTTAACCCATAATCTTTCTAATCATCGTTTATTGCTTTGTTAATCATTACTAGACTCGCACCAATTTAGATTGGTGGTAACCATCAACTTTAATTATTCGTGTTCGTGTTCGTTTATTAATAAATGAATGAATACGAATAGAAAAGTGGTATTCGTTTATTATTCGTGTTCGTTAAAATTTAAATGAATGAACACTAACATTGTTTGTTTGTGTTCATTCAGTTCGTTTACAACCTTACTAATACGCCATATTGTTTATAGTTGAAGGGCCAAATGAGATTTTAGCCGAAAAGATAATCACTCATTTTTCCTCCAATAAAAACGACTGGAAAAGTTGCATTAAGCTCGCTCAGAAATTGGCCGAGCTTTACTCCGATCTGTCATATGCAATTCTTGCCTTCTCTTCACGTCTTTCTGTTCTCAGCTCTTGGCCAATGAATACTGGTTTCTCTTAATCATTCTTCAATTTCCCTTTGATTCGTAGCAAGAAACGCCGCATTTTTCTCTTCTCCTTTCTTGAATCGGTCTCGGATTCAATATTGGTGGTGGAGTAGCTATGGGTAAGGCGACGGTATGCGCGGCGGTGGTTGGAGCAGCGGTGGTTTGTGCGGCCGCCGCTTACGTTGTCCGCCGGAGGATGCAGAGCACCGGGAAGTGGGCCCGCGCGATGGCTATCCTGAATGACTTCGAGGAGAAGACTGCGGCCTCTGTGTCGAAGCTGAGGCAGGTGGCCGATGCCATGACCGTCGAGATGCATGCCGGCCTCGCATCCGAGGGTGGCAGCAAGCTCAAGATGATTATCAGCTATGTCGATAATCTTCCAACTGGGTAATTTTACCATCTTTCTTTCTTCCTTTCTTCCCGTCTTGAATTAGGTGTTTTCTGATTTAAAGAGTGGAAGATTGGTTCAGTGATCCGGACTCAATATGTGGGAACACGAGCGTAGTCTTGATTATTGATTCGTTAATAGAATTTGAAATCGGAGCTGCCAATTCTGATTTCTTCTAAAATTGCAATCTGCCAGTGTGATTACTTTCTTCTTTTTTTAAAAAAAAAAATAGTTATTTATTGAAATTTAGAGTTCATTGGCTCATCAAATATTCTTATGTAAGAGATTTCGTTAATAGGCAAAGAGGGGAAATTGTTCTTATTTTAGAAGAAAAGACGATTCCTTAAAGCTAAATTGTGTGGTGGTCGCATGACTGAATTCTGGAGATTGGAACCGAAGATTCCATGCTTGGAAGATAATATTGACGCCTGTGTTTTACATGGTGATTTGACCTCTATGATAGTGACTATAGTGCTTTATGTTTTCCATGACACTTCACGCTTAGGTGAAAGCTCTTTGTCAATGTTAGTTTGTAAGCTTGACTCTGTAAAAGAGGTAAAGTGGGAATGTAAAAAAGACAAATCAATAGTATACAATATCAAGACATAATAAGCAGCTGGCAGTTGAGCACATAATAGTTCGCATGTTTTTCAGGGATGAGGAAGGACTTTTTTATGCCTTGGACCTTGGTGGTACAAACTTCCGTGTTCTGCGAGTACAGTTGGGTGGAAAAGAGAAAAAGGTTGTTAAGCAAGAATTCGAGGAAGTATCAATTCCTCCCCATTTGATGACAGGGACCTCAGATGTATGTACGCTGTATTCTTCATCTATTCTAATGGATTTGTTTTTCCTAATTTATTCTGCCTCACGAAGATAAAGTGACGGTGATTTCAGGCATTATTTGATTACATTGCCTCTGCTCTGGCAAAATTTGTTGCCACAGAAGATGAAGGTTTGCATGTTTCACCTGGTAGACAGAGGGAGCTGGGATTTACCTTCTCGTTTCCTGTTAGACAGACCTCAATAGCATCAGGAGCTCTTATCAAATGGACAAAGGGCTTCAATATTGAAGATACAGTTAGTCGTCGTTCCTTTAATCTCTAATATGCAATTTTACTCTTGAGTTATTATTTGTTATAGAACATTCTATTAAGTTTGCTTGCTTGTGTCAATTAAGTGGAACAAAAGCTTTTGAATTTTCTTTTTCCCAACTTCGTCCTGTAAATGCTATATTCCATGGTTTGTGTTCCTTTTGTTCTCCAATACTGGATCTGCTGTGTTGTTTCACCATTGTTGTTTTCTTTGCCAGTGTTTTTCTTCCATGCCCTTGCTTCTAGTAAAAGCATTTACTGAAAGGAAAAAAATCCCACCATGTTCATTCAACTTATTTATCTAGATTTTCTTTCCGAATCTAATTACTGCTTAAAGGGATTTTTTTTTTTTGGTAACTAAATTAGCTTTTATTGGACTTTCATTGTAGTTTATTTTCTGAAATTGTGTCTGTCTATATGTGATGCTGAATATATTTCTCACCTGGAATTTTAAAGGCTTTTATGGTGCAAAGATTTCTTTCTCTAATGTGCCCATTGCCAAATTCATCGACATAGTCTATCCAAGAATGTTTTACCAACTTTATGTTGAAAATCTTGAGGCAACAAATCAATTGTTTGGTCAGACTAGAAAGCAAAAGAAATTGGTGCACAACTTTGTCTGAAGAACAGTTATTTGAGAACATTGAATCAGGCAAAGCATACAACTCTGATCTTCTGTTTTTATCATTATAGTTCTTTTATGAGGTTCAGTTCATCCAACTGTGTAGGTTGGACAAGATATTGTCGGGGAACTAACCAGGGCCATGGAAAGGGTTGGCCTTGATATGCGTGTTGCAGCTTTGGTAAGTTCTATGTTGCCAATGTGCTTAGCTTGGTTTTTCTTAGATATAGTTCAAATGAAACTATTAGGCTGATGGGAAATTTCCTTCTGATGTAGGTCAATGATACAATTGGAACACTTGCAGGTGGTAGGTATGACCACCCAGATGTGATTGCTGCCATAATCTTAGGCACTGGGACAAATGCAGCTTATGTAGAGCGTGCTCATGCAATTCCCAAATGGCATGGCCTTCTACCCAAATCCGGGGAAATGGTAAACATCAAAGCTCAGTTGCATCTCATAGCTAATCTTCACAAACACAGTTCCGTTTTCTGTATCTGCTTGTTTTTCTGTTTTGATATGCATACTTTTGCTCTTTGTTGTGGATATGCATGGCTGTTGCACATTAACCTGTCTATTGCTGAAAAAGTTCAGAACCTTTTCTTCTCACCGACCTCCAAACAAACACGCAGGTCATCAATATGGAGTGGGGTAACTTCCGTTCCTCGCACCTTCCAGTAACAGAATATGATCAAGCATTGGATGCTGAAAGTTTAAACCCTGGAGAGCAGGTGGTTATGATGGTCTTGGTTTCTGCATTCTAGTACTGCATTCCTACAGAATTTTGTTGGTTTTTAGGGATCTGTTTTTTGTTTTTAATCCGTTGGTGTATTAGATGTTTCATATCAATGGTATGGCTAAAGTTTGTGTATGTTTCTTAATTTCCAGATTTTTGAGAAAATGATTTCTGGCATGTATTTGGGAGAGATTCTTCGCAGAGTTCTGTGCAAGATGGCCAAAGAAGCTGACTTTTTTGGTGATGATACTGTTCCACCAAAATTGGAAATTCCTTTTATTATAAGGTTAGATTTTAAGAACAGGAAGTTGTCTCTGATTTTGACATTTGCTTCTGGGCAACCCCTCCCCTTCCACTTCTTTTTCTCCCCTCTAAAGTTGCTTGTTAATACAGAAGAAAATTTTATAGATGACACACTGTTTTAATTTTTGGCACCAAACATTGGTTACTTCTGGGTTACTCAAGAGATAACATGTGTTTTTGTTCTTTTCTTTCAATTTTTAGGATACAGCACCAATTTCGGCTTGAAGTTTGCAGGTGTTAGATACAATATGGACCATGGTCGAGTCATTAACTAGAATGTAGGGATTAGTGTAAATGCATGGAAAATGGTGAACTAGATGTGGTGCAATAAATTCTTCTTTACATTTAGCAAATTATATGCACCTGTCATGGCAGATCATATATGTAAAAGGTGTTTTCTTGGAATTTTTCTGGATCTGTATGGTGTTGGTCAAGTATGGTGATATTTGCAAAATTTGCAGGACTCCTGACATGTCAGCTATGCATCATGACACATCTGCAGACCTCAAAGTGGTTGGAAGCAAGCTAAAGGATATTCTAGAGGTATGGGCAAAAACGTCGCAGGTTTCTTCTGCCTTCTTGTTGAATTCCGTTGCGTCAGATAGTGAGAATTTTATCTTATTGAGGAGCCATCCACATTTGTTTAAAAAACCTTTATCCTTTTTTCCTGGACCTGGTTTTTGACGAGTTAGAAAATAAGTTTTACCATTTAGAATTTGCAGGTACCGTGAAACATTATCACCAAACAAAGAAATCCCCATACGCAAGATAGGCAGTTTTATAACATTTGGCAGCAATTTTCAAATTTGTTTTCAGATATCTAATACCTCTTTGAAAACTCGAAAAGCAATTGTCGCACTATGTGACATTGTTGCATCTCGTGGTGCACGCCTTGCTGCCGCTGGAATCATGGGCATTCTCAAAAAGCTAGGGAGAGAAACTTCCAAAGATGGTGAGAATCAGAAGTCGGTAATAGCTCTGGACGGTGGACTGTATGAGCACTACACTAAATTCAGTTCCTGTATGGAAAGCACCCTCCGGGAGTTGCTAGGGGAGGAAGTTTTCGAGAATGTGGTCATTGTGCACTCAAATGATGGATCTGGAATTGGAGCAGCCCTTCTCGCAGCCTCTCACTCTCAATACCTTGAGGTTGCGGAATGATGAAGAGTTCAAGTGTGGGTTATGCAGAGGAAACTCAAAAAATTTCAAGTTTTGTATATTCCTGGACTTATGCCAGGTAATTTTTCAAGATGACAAGAGTTTATGCCGGAAATCCTTCATTGATGGCCAATTTGACTGAAATTGAGCAATGGATGAACGCAACCAACTCCATGCAGTTTTCGGTTCTGGATATGTGGGGTGTAGGCTTCATATCCAGAAGCCGGGGATTTAGTCAGCTTTTGTGTATGAGTTCTGTTTTGTCTTAAAACCAGAGAATAAAAACAGGTATAAACTCGATAGTTGAACTTTTTTTTTTTTTTTGTGTACAAGCTACTACTTTCTGGAAATAAAGTAGATATTTCAAACTGAACTGTCCCCATCGACGTCTGGCATTGTTGAATGTTTCAAATCCTTGAGCAAAGGAGCTGCATCGTATTCGCTTCTAATGCTCTTAAATCGATAAACAGAAGGATGGTCATATTGGAGCAGGACTTGCAAAACCTGCTTCATTGTTGGTCGAGCAGCAGGCAATTTGCTGGTGCAGAAGACTCCAAGCCTGAAGACGTTGCTCATTTCATCCAGGTAATCTATTTGCTTGATGCCCTCGTCCAAAGCATCTGCTGCTGGAAACCCATCTTCAATGTGGCGCCAAGCCCATTCTGCGAGCGATGTGTGGTCATCTCCGCAGTTCCCCTCCTTTCCTGTTGTTAGCTCCAACAGGATGACCCCAAAACTATAGACATCAACCTTGGCGTTTGCTCTTCCTGTTTGAGCATACTCTGCAGAGCATCCGACAACATCAGTTTAACAAAGATTATAACTTTGTGAAACGGAAAATGCGTGAAAGTGTGTAGATGGCAAGTATGTATTATCACTAACCGGGAGCTAGGTACCCAAAAGAGCCGGCAACTGCTGACATCATTGCAGCTTCTCTGTTAACATTTAAGGTCTTAGCTAGACCAAAATCTGCGATTTTGGCATTAAACTTGGCATCCAACAGAATGTTGCTTGGTTTTAAATCTCGATGGATAATGGGGGGTGAGCAGTCATGGTGCATGTAGCAAAGCCCCTGTGCGGTTCCAATGGCAATCTTCAATCTTGCAGGCCAATCTAGTGCTTGGTGCACATGCACCGAACCAGAGTAAAACTTAATTCGCTTGTGCAGCCACTGATCTAGGCTGCCGTTTTCCAGGTACTCGTAAACAAGCAGCTTTGAGTTGTCATTTGAGATGTAGCACATTAGTTTAACGATGTTCAGATGCCTGATTGTACTCAAGACCTTAACTTCAGCACGAAATTCCTTGTCAAGACTTTGATCCAGCTTCTGCTCGTTATGAATCTTTTTCACGGCTACATAATTTCCAGAATGAGATACAGGAACTCGATAAACCTTTCCCGATCCCCCAGTTCCTATCATGTTGTTTTCTGTTAGACCAGACAAAATGGTTGATTCTGTGAAATTCAGCTTCTGATATGAAGTAAGCTTCCATGTTGATTGTAAGATGGTTTTTCTCTTCCGACGTAATCTGATCACAGCCACCCAAAATGCGGCAGCCAGAAGAAAGATTGCTAGCACAGTAACAGAGATGAGAGCAGGATTAATTTGACGGGAGCCTTTGCTAGATCTTGTAGGTGAGTTGCAGCTCCTCAGGTTTACATAGGTGCTACGTGCGCAGAGACCAGAATTGTTCATGAAGCTGGTAGAGTATGCAGCATTTTCGAACTCACCTGGGATTTCACCAGTAAGATGATTGGAAGAAAGGTTGAGGAAAGTGAGTATCATGCGCCCAATTTGTGAAGGGATTCCTCCAGATAGTTGGTTTTCTGACAAGTCAAGTTCTGTAAGGCGTGGTAGAAGTCCAATGCCTTCTGGAATCTCTCCCGAGAGTTGGTTTTGGCTAAGGTTTAAAGTACTGAGAGACCCCCAGGAGACTATGTCCCAAGGAATCGATCCACTGAAGTTGTTTCGGTCAAGTAAAAGAGTGGTAAGAAGAGGAAGAGCTGTTAATCCATCTGGGATTGTGCCGTTGAAGAGGTTATTACTTGCCCTGAATACAAACAGGTTTCTCCAACTGCTCACTTCATTAGGAATCTGACCTGAAAGCCTATTGTCCCTGATATCGAGCAAAGAGAGGTTTTTTGCCACACTTGTAGGAAGCTCACCTGAAAATGAGTTTTTGCCTATCATCAATGTAGACAAATTCAGAGACGTCCATAGCCCGGAAGGAATCTTCCCGCTCAACTGGTTATTGTAGATCATGACAACTTGCAAGCTACTGCAATTACCAAGTGATTCTGGAAGCTCCCCAGTGAGATTATTGTCAAAAGCTACAAGGCCTACCAGTCTGCCACCGGAGCACAAGTGTTGAGGAAGCCGGCCTGAGAAGTTATTTGATGCAACCTCAAATGCTTCAAGCTTTGAAAACCGACCTAAATCAGCGGGTATAACACCTGATAGGTTGTTAGTGAACAAATGAACGTCTGTTAGTGTAGGAATCCGTGCTATGCTTTCTGGGATTTCTCCTGACAGTTGATTGGAAAACAAACTCAGGTTCTGTAGTGCCTGCAGTTTTCCAACGTCTTCTGGTATTTTTTCTGTCAATTTGTTCTCAGAAAGATCCAGAGCAATCAGATTGGTAGCTGTGATCACCTGAGGAATCTCCCCAGTTAGCTTGTTCTTGAAAAGATACAATCGACTCAAATTCTTCAACGTCAACAATCCAGCAGGAATAGCTCCTGTCAAACTATTTCTTGATAAATCCAGATGCTCTAGAGCTTCCATATCTCCAATCTTATCTGGGATTTCGCCAATCAGATTTGCTGCTGCCATATAACAAGTCTTCAATTTCTTCAACTGCGTAAAACTCGGGGGTAAACTAGAGGGAAGAAGCTCTGAATTATACGCCATCCCCAACTCCTCAAGTTCAGACAAGTCACCAATTTGATGTGGAAGAGAGCCATTAAATAGATTTAAATGGAGCACAAGATGCCTCAACTCCCTCAGTCGAGCAATGGCAGCCGGAATAGCTCCGGAGAAGTTGTTACCGGCTAGACTCAGGAACTGGAGACCACTAAGGTGGTCAATATCAGAAGGAACCAAACCCACAAACCAGTTCTGAGAGAGGTCCAAGTACTGAAGCTTGGAACAATTATAAAGAGATTTAGGGAACTCACCTGGGATGTAGTTTAGGTGAAGATCAAGAACAGTCAGATTGCTGAGGCTGCAAATAAAAGGAGGGATAGTTTCAGTGATGTTTTTGTCAGCAATGACAAGTCCGGTGACTGAGCTGCCAGAGCAGATAACTTCTGGCCAGCCGCACTGGGCAGTGGAGTTCGAAGAGGGAAGCCAGTGGCTGATGGCCGGCGGGTTCCCCCAATATTGCTTAATTCTCAGCAAGATAGCCTGCTCCTCCATCTGGGATCTAACTTGCGTCAGAAGGACGAGTAGGAGGAGACTTGGGACAAAAGCTAGGTTTAGTTTCGACATTGGGACGCTCAAAACCCGAAACCAAAGAGTGCTTGGGGAAGAACAGAAGGCTTGTTGCCTGTTTTGGCTGAGTCGAAATTCAGAGGAGGAACATGTTATGGTCTTCTGCAGAAACGTGGAAGGAACGGCTTTGTGTTTGAACGTTCAAAAGGCTTGTCTTGTCCTAAATTAGAGTGTTGGTGGAATTTGAGAGTGATGGTCAACTGTTGAGATACATCTGTACGTGCAAAATTTAGCAGTAGAGGTACTTGATTTGTAAGACAAAAAAAAAGTGTTTCTGAACAAGTTGGTGGTTATCTAGATGTTTTGGTCTAATTTTTTTTCAAGGGCAAAGGTGTAAATTTACTATTGATGTATTAGTTATAGAGTAATTTTATCATTGAATTTTTTTTCATCTTAAATTTATCATCCATCTGTTTTTGTTAGAGCAATTTTATAACTATTCCTTGAAAATATCTGTGACAAATTTTCTGAAAAAAAAAATATCTGTGATAAAATTGCTCTATGACCAAAATAATAGTAATAAAATTACTTTAACAGAAAATATAGATGGTGAATTTAAGGTGAAAAAAAAATTGATGGTAAAAATACTTTATGACTAATATATGTAAATTTAGACATTTTCCCTTTTTCTTTTTTCTGATATCCCTGATTTGGTTTTGTTTAAAACAGAAGGGAGTGGAAAGGAAAGTGGTGGGAAGCTTCAGAAGCATTAATTTGAGGCTGGAAATTGAAAGCAAAGAGAAGTCAAAGGAAGACGCCTCTGTTGAACGGAGACTTCAAAAATTTTCGCAACTTCGCAATTTTCTACCGAGCAACTTGCGTAGCAGCTTTAACACGTTTTGGAATGTAATGGTACTTTTTTTGCCTTCAAAGTTGTCTTCCAGAAAGGTTTTCTTTTTTTTTTTTTTCTGTAAGATAATATCCTTATTCATTTAGTGTGACATTATTATATCCTTTACGGGACGAGGCCACTTACCAAATAAGTCATTGAGCTAATCCATTTGATTATAAACTTCTATAATGGTAGAATTACAATTTTGCCACTAAAATTAGGAGATGGCGGCAAATTTGCCACTGATGTCTTTGTCCCAATTTGCCACCACTATGGTGATTCGGTGAAGCTACTGTGCCTTAAATAATAGCAAAAGTGTTATTGATGTGCCTAATGACGAGAATATTATGGCTTCATTTGAGAATAGTGCCTGCTTCTAGCGTTAGAAATTGAAAAAGTCATTCAACAGTAATTTTTAACATTAGAGGTTTGAAAAAATTATCAAAATTATTAATAATTTAGCCCAACCTCTAACTTTAATTTTAAAAGCTATTTTCAAATAAAGCCTATGGTTGAGGAGAGAATATTCCTTGCTTTATTAACCCATGCAGTGAGAAGTGGGCAAAACTTTAATGAATGTGTTTTCTTGTCATGTATCTACATGAAACTTGGTTTCAAATACGAAATGAAGTTGTGCATTTTAGTGTTTCAGTTTCAAAATAATATGGGTTTTGGTTTAGGAATTCTACTATATGATTTTGATCTTTGGTGTGTTGTTTTGTGGTAACATAGTATGATATTGAATTGAGTACCGTTGGTCTGTTAATGATCAGTGATATGGCTCTATAATATATAGTGTGAAATTGAATTGCATATGTATGAAACTTGGATATTAGTTTGTAAGTGTAAAGTTTTAAATGTGTGAGATGTGACATAAAAAACTGAGTTAGTATATTATGAAACTGGATTGTTGTGTATGTGTGTGTGTGTAATTAGTTCTTATTACATGGAATTATGTTGTAGGGGAACAAGTTATTATTATATAAAATTGACTTCCTATTGTGTTAAACTATAATGCTATATTGAGATACTGATATACAAAACTAGTTTATATTATATTAAACCAAATTGTTATTTTATGAAATTGAGTTCCTATTATATGATTTTAAGTTTTAATAGTGTTTGAAACTAGAAATTAATTGCACAAAACTAAATTCTTTATATATATATATATATATAACACTCTATTCCTACTGTATGAATTTGGGTGTTAGTATTTAAAACTATGGTACTATTGGACGAATTTAAGTTGCTATTATACGAAATTGAATTCATATAAATATGGAACTGTGTATAAATGCAATAATGAAACATAATGATATATCTAATATTTCATTTTATGGAAAATAGAACCTAAATGAGTTCATTAAATTTCGCTCCTCATCCTTCAACTCTCTTAAAATTGTAGACCGATGTTCGTACCAACTTCCCCGGGGTGATCACTAGTCTGTACTCTGTAGCAGGAGCGAATATGGGGGCAAAAAGACAGAATGGCCATGCTGTCTTCGCACTCTTTGCGTTCGCGTCGGAGAAAAATATTTTGACGTCTTCGGCTCCTTCCATTATATGATAATGATATTATATTGTTTTTTCTTTTTTCATATTCAAAGCAAGCAGTACTAAAATCTTAAATAAGCTTTTAGACAATTAAATAATCTCCAATTTGATCTAAATTACGCTTTGGTTCAATTAACTTCATAACAACTTGATTTTGGTTCAAGTAGTTAGATAAAACAGTTTCATATCCCTTGTTTTAGAACAAATTTATTTTAATTTAAGTCAATAAATTTATTTTTATTTTTACATTTTTTTCTTGAAATCTATTTCATTTAAAAAATAATATTATATAAATGTAATAATTCATTTGAAATTAAAATTTTAAGATATTGTTAAATTTTTATAAATTTTTTTTATATTTTAAAATAAAAAATTTATAAAATTTTAATAAGATTATAAAAATTATATTTTTAATAGATTATTATAGCTAAATAGTATTGGCAATTAACAACGAGTGACCAGTGTATCACCATCTGCCCAAGTTCGATAAAAGCTGCCACCACTCATTGGAGCCTTAATTCTGCCACGACCAGCGAGAACTGATAAAAAAATCGAGCCTAACCCAGAAAAGGCTAACCCAGGAGCCAACCCATTCTCTAACTAGACTCCAGCTAAGCAAAACAACTGTTCAAGTCGTAGGAAAGGCTAGCGGAGGTTTTGGTACCTGGGTTGAAAGCGATTAATTTCCTGGACAAGGATTGCTCGTTGGTCATGGTTGACGGTGAAGGAGTGCTATTATTTTTACTTTACGGACTTATGTGCATAAGAGGGTATAATTCAGAAATAAATTATGTGATTTACATAGGCTCTTCTTTTGTCTTTTTTTTGACCCTTAAAATTAGCCAACATATTTCATTGAATATTCCATAAGAAAATATCATATTTTGTCAGTTGGTTATGTGGATGTTTAATTTATCTGCATTTAGTGGTGGAGCCACATATAGCTGGGGTGCTACCCCCGAAAATTTTGAAAGTCTATAAATATTATATACTAATATGATTATTTTATGAGGAGTTAAGAATCAAGCGCGATATTTGCCTACCCGAACTGGTGAAGAATAATAAAAGGATAAATTGCCCTAACAGTCATAAATCTTTGCTTTTCATTACAAGTTGTGCCATCAACCTCTCAACTATTGCATATTCATCCAAAATCATTGTTTGGCATTACAAATTTACCTTTTCACCAACAGTTAACATTGTTAGTGACCAAATTGAGACAAATATACAACAATTGAGAACAAAAAGCAAACGTTTTAAATAAATTTTTACAAAATTTATTTTTTAAAATAATTATTTTAATAATTTTTTTCTCCTAAGTTTTGATCGTTGCTTGTCTTGCATCTGCCTACCCTCACCCCCCCTGAGCCTAAAAATTGGGCTCGGCCATTGTCTGCATTGAAAACAATAGTGGAAATTTCACTCAAAGAAAAAGGTTAGTGATAGATTAAACTGCACACAAAAAATATATAGTCAGCAAATTCCGCTACGGGGAAAACGTTACCTACAACTAATGTCTCTTCAACTTAGATTTACACCAAAATCATTTTAACTTAAGTCAATTGACTTCAAAATGAAATAGAGCAAGACACTGGTAGTGGGGTCTTAAAAATCATTGTCCCTCGCGGGCTTGGCATGGGTTGATGATAGCTAAATTGTCAAATGTAAAAACTTATGGGGGCTTTAAAGTGTTGGGAAAAAGTTTAAGATCTAAGTTAGGTGTTCTATTTTTTTTTTTAACACAAATTTGCCACATATACTTATCAGGTAAATTGCACCCACGTCCCTTAACTTTTTATTATTGTCTTATTTCAGATCCTAACTTTAAAACCTCACATGTAAAGTCCTTAACCTCAATTTTTTGTTTCATTTTAGACCTTTTAAATGACAAAAAATATTATATTTAACGGAATGGGCCACGTGACATGCCAACTTGGGGTGATTTATCACATGGCACAAAAATGAACCCTAACAATGGTGTGGAAAATGAAGAAAAAAACATTAAAAAAAATTGAAACCCTCAACCTAGCAAACGCTTTCTTTACCGCCGCCAATTGTCTTCGACAGTTGTGCCGGCATCAATTGCCTAGGTCAGTGCAATTGATGCTTTATCGCTGCTCTAAAATTGATCAAAAGTAGAGGAAATCGTGCTCTGATTCGAATGTAGGCATTTCTTGTAATGGCCAATCGGAGATCGACGATTCTTACCCAAGCCCCGATGTGTAACCTCTTTACTCGATTCCCATTGACCTACGATTTGGCATGGAGTACTATTTGATGCCAAAATCAAAGCCGTGATTTCTTGACGATTCGCGATGGGCCAAAGTGAGAGAATAACAAATGATTTCGCAATTCTGTCCTAGGCTACCAGGTTCGATGAGTTCATTCTCATTAGTTTTGTGATTTTGTGATTCCATCCTTGGCCGACAGGTTTGATAGGCCTGATTCAGTAGCAAGCAAATGACACATGATCAACGGCGAGCAAAGGCTTGATTTGACAGCAAGCAAATGAGGCATTATATATTGCAAACAACAGGAGGGCAGACAACGAACAAAGGAAGTGCGATCAATAGTGAACGGTAAAAGAACAGATGGCAGGAAGGGTCACCAGGAGGAGGTAGCGAAGAGACGTTGGGTGGACGGCAGGATAAGCCACCAACGATGGGCAAATAAAAGGAAAATGTGGTGAAGGCAACCCAAATGATTTTTTCCCATTTTTTATACCCATTTTTTAGTATTTTTTTTTCTTTTCTATATCATTTATAATACTAATTCATAATGCCACCATGAAAAATTTTCCACACTGGTGTTCTACGTGACAAGTTCTATCAATTTTAACATTTTCCATCATTTAAAGGTTTAAAATGAAACAAAACAACCATAACCTCAAAATCTTGCATGAGATTTCATCAACCTTAATTTTTTGTTTCATTTTAGGTCTTTGGCTTAAAAAGCGTTAAAATTGACAGAACTAGCCACATAGCACTCTAGCATGAATGATTTGCCATTGTGACACTAATGTGGAAAAGAAAAAAAAATAAAAGGAAAAATAATAGCCTAGTCATTTGATTTTTCAATTCCCTTCCTTAAAACCCTAACTTTTCCTCAACTGCTACTGCCACCCCTAGACTACCGCTCCCCCTGCTCAAAGCTATTATGGCCACAAGCCCTAGTGTTGCCGGCAGTCTTAGCTGCACAATTTTTCCAACCACCAACCCTTCCCGCGGCTGCTGTCCGTTGACACTGCTGTTTGTTCACGCAGCCGCCGAATTTCATGTTTGCTTTCAGCCTCTTGAATCACGCATTCAATTTCATGCTATCCATCCATGCCAAATTTCATATTTGATTCACGCCATTCACTCATGCCTTCGATTTTAGCCCTTTTCGCTGCTCAATTTTTGGCAATTTCGCGTATTCACAATTCAGCTTCTATTGCGAATCGAGTTGCAAGATTTTGCAGATGAGCTTGGGTATGAACTGTTAGTGTTGTGCCTAAAGGCTAATCATGAGATAATTATATTTTGTATATTGAGTCATGATATTTTATTGATGCATTAATCCAGTAATTGTGTTTGTTGTATTATTTCTGTGTGACATAATCAAACGTAATTATAACCCTAGAATAATAATATTCTTAAATGTCCTTAGTCTAGTATTATTGTAGAGTGGGTTGTAATAATACATAAAGACTAGCATATGTGAAGACTAATATAAGATATGTAGTCTACATATGGGTACAAGTTGGAGAACTTGTGTACTGAACCGACCCACCATGAGAACGCTACATGGATTATTATATGAGTGTCATAAAAAATTCTCGTAGTGACATGGTATATGTAGTCCTTTGACCTAAGGTCATCAAGGTTTTTTACATGTGAGTCACATACTTTGATACTTCTTTTTGTTGCTCGTAACTAAGTGAACAAAAAAGTGATCATTGAGTATGTCACATATCATGCAGAGCATTTTGTATAATCAAGATAAAATTTGTCTCTCCTATGTAACATGAGTAATATCTTTGGGCCTATTGATAGAGTGAGACTAAGAAAATGCATGGTCATACTCGGATGAATTGATATACGATATCAATATCATCAATTTACATTAGTCTACTCGGTAATCAAGAAACCATAGATTGGCCTATATGAGAGTGACATATTCCATATCTCATGCTTAGTCTTGATATCTTCGATAAAAGGGACAATGACATATACGGATAATGATCATAGAAGTTTAATCAAATTACCGATTATCTTGTCACTTGGGTAGTAATGATGTGTTGTTAGACACCTCTTACTGTTTATGATCATAAATGTGATTTGTGATCATTGCTAATGTGATAAGAGCCTATTAGGTCACACACATAGAGTTAATTGGATTATTTGAGTGCATGGGCAAAATTGTTTAGGTTTTGGTTTCATAATAATTTTGAATTAATAATTAGACCAAAGATTGAGTCATTAATAAAGCTCAAAATTAAACATAATTGGATTAGGGTTTTGAAACCCATTGGGCTTGGGAGTTGAGTCTCACCATATATATATATATATATCATATAGTGAGAATTTTGTAATTCTTGCCCCAACCTCCCTAACGATGAAATCAGAAGAGTTTTGAAAGTTCCAACTACACTTTTCTCTTTCTATTTTTTGGAGGACGTAAGCTAGCACTGCGAGCATAAGAGGAACACATCTATTGGGACGTGATGGAGGCGTAGTGATCCCAAGAGCTTCGTGTGAATACCGTAGAGAATTTGAACATGTCAACTTGTTCAAGTTTGTAGTTTGACTTAACAGTTGGGTGAATGATCTTAACCGACTAGTTATAAAATTTTTGAACACTCAACTTATTCTATTTCACTTAGATCTTTAAGGGTTTCGGTTATCTTCCGCTGTGCTTCTTTAGCTTCCGAAATCCTACACGAACATGACGGCCATTTAGGGCCATTTCGTTCCACGGGAGTTGAGAGGCCACCGAAGTTAAGGTTGAGAGATGAGCAAACATGGGGCAATGTGGTAAAGGCCGACATGGGTCTGGTGACTCACGACTATGGAAAGGAGCTAAAGGATTTCGGTATTTTTATTTATTTTTCTTCATTTTTCACATCATTGCCAGAGTTGATTCCTTGTGCCATGTGACCAATCATCTCATGTTGACATGCCACAAGGTCAGTTTTGTCAATTTTAACATTTTTCGTCAATTAAAGGAGGGTATAGATGCAATTAACACCATCTATTGCCACATCATCAAAAGATCCCACATTATCAAACAACAGGAACATTTTAGCACGGATTTAAAAAAAGTCACTGTTGGATTTAACTGTAAAAAAAACTATATGGCTAAATTCCATTAGTGACAAATATGCTCATTTTCACGTTAATCTAATATCAGAACTTTTCACACTTGTACAGAAGTCATAAAAATATAATATTTATTATTTATCTCATGGTCCATATACCCGTCAAATCCGTAAAAAATTTGTTGTTTAAAAAAAATTTATATCGTAAAATAAATGATGCTAGACATATCTAGCATTTACAAGATAGATATATCTGTCTTGATTTCAAACCCAGTAAAAATTCTTCCAATTACCTTACACTACCATAAATAATAGTAATACTTCATGTTCCAAAACTTTGCTCAGATTTAAAATAATTAATTATGATTTTTTTTTATCTCCAAATTTTTGGTATATAAATGTAAAGTTTTTATATAAAAATAATAAATGAAAATTTATAATTTCTAAAATTATGTTTTTTAAAAAAAATTCTTTCAAACAATAACATAAATAAATTCAAATGAAACTCAATTAGAAAAGTGAATTATAGCAAGAAAATGAGATAGTGGTACTAATAATTACACCCAGAAAGAAAATTAATCTTTATATCTTACATTCTTTGTACCATTTACGATTTTAGATTGTCTCAAATCTTCATAGTATTTTCATATTTAATAATTACATATTACCACTAAACTACTCATTTTGTTTCACAAAAAATGACCTTTTTACCTTTTTTGTCTACAATTTGAATTAAATAGATTCATATTAATTTTTATTATAAAAATTTTTAAAAAATTATATTTATAAATTAGAGTCTTTAAGATACCATTTTCATATAAAAAGTTCATATTTCTATAAAAAATTTTGAAATAAAAAAATCATGAATTAATTGCTATGAATAGTTAAATGGCCAAGCTTTAGGAGATGGATGACGTATCATTTTTAATATATATATTTTTTTTCATATTTATTGATTTTGTGTAAAATTAAAAGGACAAAAGTGAAAACAAAAAATCTTTTTTAAAAAAATCTACATACTATTTGAAAATGGTGCAAACCACCCAAGATAGGGGAGTTATATTTATTGTATAGAATTATATACACTTTTCATATCATTACTTATTAATTATATTTTGTAGGTTGTTGGCTTTGAGATATGTAATTATATATATGTGATACTTACATTTAATAAATTTAAAAATCATTTTATATAATATTATTAAGTAATTATGTATTGTACCAAATCCTTCTACTTGTTAGTATAGTTAACATTTTTATTATGATTACTATAAAAAATAAGAAATAATAATACTAACAAATTGCTTAAAATATATATTCTAATTTTTTCTGACAATTAATTATGTATCCATGAACAATTACGTATTTTACTTAAAAAAACAATTACATATTTTAAGCAAAGAAACCATCTTCGGAAAAAAAAAAAAAGTTTGAAATACCTCACATGGAAAAGGTAAAAAAAATTAAAGGCATCTCATTAATTTTCACTCACCTGTCACACATTTTGATAAATGCTCTAGAAATTCATATTATTTCTTTGATTGAGTGTTTGAGTCCAAATGCTACTAAACATTCAAAAAAGAGTGATAGTGCTAGGGTTGAAAATGGGCCGGGTTTTATTCTGGTAGCTCGAGCTTGAGCTCAAGTAAGAGATTTTTGAGTCAGGTATTTTCGAGCTCGAGCTCGAGCCAAAAATTGGGCTCGAGTTATTTTTTGAGCCGAGCTCGAGCCCACACATATTCGGCCCTTTAGGTCCTCGAGCTTACTAGGCTCGATATTTTTATTATTGGGCCCTTCCCTTAGTCCCAGCCCACTCCCCTTCGGCAGTTCGGCCTTTCCCCTTAGTCCCCACTCCCTCTCGGCCTCTTGCAGACTCCAGTCCAGAATCCTAGACCCAGACACAGTCTCTCAACTTTTGACTCTCAACTCTCACTGTCGCCTGTCGGATTCATCAGCGCCTTCATTCAGATCAGATTCAGATCGTCACTCTCCCCGTCGGATTCATCAGTGCTTTCATTCAAATTGTCACTCTCCCCGTCGGATTCATCAATGCCTTCATTCAAATTGTCACTCTCCTCGTCAGCTGTCTCCCGAGTCCCTTCTGACTCCCGACTCCACAACCCGAGTCCCGAGTCCCGTCCCGGCTCTCCCCTGCCCTGACTCCCCACCTAGTCACCTACTCGGTGTCGACTACTCCCCTCGGCGGCTCGGCCTTGGTAATTCCTATCTTTCGCGGCCTCGTCTTCGCACTTCGCAGTGGATTCCGATTCTCTCTCGTCTACAACGGACCGACGCTTCCACTCTGCAACGCCGACGCTTCAGAATCAGCACGCACGGCACAATCGGTTGTTGTCGGCTCCGGCTCGTTGCACTTGGAATTTAATTTTTGTTTAGGATTTTCGTATCTAAATTTTTTGTTCTTAATTTTAGATTTTGTTTTAATTCATATTTGTATTCGAGCCTCGAGCACTTTTGAGCCAAGCTCGAGCCGAAAAAATGGGGCTCGAGCAACTTGAGCTCGAGCTTGAGTAGTGCCGAATTGTGATAGGGCCAAGCTTGAGCCCGACGAGCTCAGGCTCGGCTTAGCCCATTTTCAGCCCTAGATAGTGCTACGTCAAATTGGGCTAACAAACATTGAATTCAAGTTAAGGGATTAGCTCGTATGAGTTAACCAAGTTAAAGGGCCCAGGGGGTAATTAGGTGTTTTGCTTTGGTCGAAATTAAACATATTGTTAACATGCTTTATAAATTGTTTGTAGATTAAGCTTTACATTTTCAATTATATGTGTAATCACTTTACTACGTTTGTGAATAGCGAGATTCTAATGATCGAAACTTAAAAGGACAACTAACTTACACTAACCAAAGCATTGACCAGTAATTAAGATTTGTCATTATTATGAAAAGATTTAAAGTCTAATCTGCCAGTACTCCTTGAGATATGAGAACATCCGTACTAGTAGACATCTGTCACTAATGGATCACTAATTTCATTAGGTGTCCAATTATATGATTAGAGTGTTTACTTTAAAGTATCTGACACTGAATTGATAATATCTATTTTTTGTGTGTAAGTGTCTAGTTTTAGTCTCTAAATGTCTACGTGTTATTTTTCAAGTGATTGGCATAAGATGGTTTGATTATTCAAACTTTATTTTTAATTGGGAGATAATCATGTTATTTTTAATGATCTCTAAGTGGAAAAATCATGTAATATTTTTATGGTGTCCTACATGTTTGTGTTTTGTCTGCATGTAGATAAACTTGGATACATTTTATATAAAATTAAATACTATGTAGATGTAATTGGACATTTTATACATAGTATTAGACATCTCACACTTAGAAATGGACATTGGAACACTGATTTTTATATTAGATACAAAGGTGTCCAAATCCATCTTAATTTTCTATTATGTGTCTCCAAGTGTCTAATTATGGTGATTGAATGTCTAGTATAATTGGTTGAGTGTCTAAATTTGACAAGAGAGCGTCCTGTCTACTTGTTTAAGTATATGTTTTAGATCAAAGTGTTCGATTCTAGCTTCCAAATGCCTATATTATGGTGGTTAACTGTGTAGTATGATATGTTAAGTGTCTAAATCTGATAAGGGAACGTATAATATACACGATTCTATTATCCAATTATTCAATTGTAATGGTTGAATATCTAGTATAATAGGTTAGTGTTTAGTCTGATGGGTTAAGTGTTTGGTAAAATAGGTTGAGCAAACAATTTCCATGATTGTTTGACATAAAAAATAAAAAACAGTAATTGATTTAAATTCCTTAAATAGAAATAAAAAATGAAATTTTCTCATAAAAATGTCCTTAAAAATAAAATAATTTTTTTCAAAGTTGAATACAAGATTAAAAAATAAAACAAATAGATTTGACAAAAAAAAAAAAAAAAGAAAAGCAAACGCAGTAATTAAGCGTCCGTTTAGCATACATCCGCTAGGGCGAACGTAAGAATACTCCCTACTCCTTTCGCTCTTCCTCCTATATACCTAAAAAAGGAAAGAGCTAGCCAGCTTACACGTGCAGAGGGTCATTAAATCTAAGAGGGAAAAAAAATAGTTTTGTAGATATAATTTTGACCTCATCTAGTATATGTCTTAGCTTAATGGCAACGCTGTGACCAACCGCACGCTAAAATTGTACACTTTAAATAATATATGCACTACACCTTCTTGAAGAACTCATTAAAAAATTTAAATGTATATAGCGTCATTACTCAAGAATAAATATAAGAGGAAATAAGAAAATCTCACATTTTGAAACTTAGATTGATAAAAAGTATTATAAAAGTAAGAGTAAGAATGTTGATCATTAAATAGGAGAGTTATGTTACCTAAATTAAGCCTACATAAAAAACTGTATAATGAATTCTTCAATTTATTTGTGTACCTTTGTAGTTCTTAAAAAATAAACAAATAAAAAGGAAAAGTGTCAAAATGCCACCTTGTTCTATTTTTGTACAAAGGAATCTTAGCATCTGGTTCATACCGTAATACTTTTGTTAATAGAGGATATTTGTGTCATATCTTAATTCAAAGACAAAAATACCAAATTTCCCAGTGATGTTTAGCTCATGGATCGGATTGCTCACTATAGTTTTTTTTTATTCTGATATGGCCACTAACGTTATAGTTTGTAATCAGATTGATTACTAATGTTACAGTTTAGGATCGAATTTGTTAAAAACTTAACAGTAAATGTTGAAAGGTGTTGGTTTTAAAATCTTGTGGTACTTACATAATTTTTAAAAAAATTCAGGAATTTTATATAATTTATCATTTTCATTTTTTGATGCTACAATCATTGTCATCCATAGTCAAATCTACCATCGGTCCCTCTGGAAATAATATTTAAACCAGTCACCATATTTCGGTACCTGAATTCTAATGGAATAAAACTCACTCATCTAATACTAATATATATCTCGTCACCGGATTTCAAGTATGACGGTATTTTTGTTTACAAATAGTAATATTTAATACTACTTTAACATTGTCTCTGTTATCCAGTGACGGATGTGGTGGTGATCAATGCAATAACTAACACATAAAAAAAAATGAAAATGGTAAATTATATAAATTTTTTAAAATTTATTAAATATTACATTAATATTTGAAGATTTCAAAATCAACAACTTCCTTCGGTTTACTATTATATTTTTAACAGTAGTGGCCAATATGGTCCCAAACTACAACATCCGTGGCCATGTCGGAACCTGGGAAAACTATAGTGGGCAATCTGATCCAGGAGCCAAACATAAGTGCGCCATTTGTCATTTTTTCCTATTACAAACAGCGTCGAGGCGTCTCCGCGATGGCGGGGTCGTTTATCACTTCAGTCATCACTTGGCGGAGGAACCCTAAAAAGGAGTTCGCAGTCTAGTTGAACGGGGAGATAATAATAAGACTGATACTTCTTATTATCTCAGTCCAGGTATTGTTCTTCTACTGGACCCTTCCCAGATTTCTTGATTAGTCGTCTGCAATATAGGTTTAGGTGAAAGGTAACATGCGAGTAACGCTCTCTAATCTGTCAAAAGGCGAGGCATTTCCCTTAGTTATTAGATCTTCATCAAATAATAAATGCATCCAGGAATTGGGCGTCTCAAAGTTTCAATCTTTACAGATTGGCTCTCATGGAATGCTTTCAGATGACTCGTTGCACCCTTTGCTTCAGTCTGGTTGCAAAACCCAGCAAGCTGCCAAATTTCTGAATCCCATAACGTTTTTTAGTGGTTTTGGCGATATGTACTTGGAGTCTAGTAGCCTAGTGAAGGTCAGAAGCATGTCTAGTGGGTTTGGGTTGAGCAGCTCTTTGCCATGTTGCTCTTTTGTAACAGCTAGAAGCTTTTCAAGTTCATTGGGTAGCAGATCTTGTGAAGGGTGTGGTTTAACAGGGAACGGCAAAGCACTTCCTTGGTTAAAAGCTGATAAGACTACTGAAGCCAAGGGCTTGCATCGATCATTGGCTGCAAAGAGTGTTCAAACTATTTGGAAGTTATCGACTGAAAAGGTGAGGAAAGAGGGTAGTAGTCATTTGAAACAGGAAGAAACAACAGAGAAGAGTGGGAAGGTTTCAGGAGTAAAATCTGCACGGTCTTCATGGGAGGAATCAGGAGAAACTTTTATTGGAAGAGATAGAAGAACAAGTACAGTCATGAGCCAAGAAAAGGGAACTGACATTGCAAGGCATGAAGGTCCCAGAGAAGGGAGTGAAGAAGAGGAGGTTCTTGACGATCCAAGGTGGGATAAAATTAGAAGCAAGTTCAGAGGAGCAGCAGAGCTGAGATCTGGGTATGAGAGACCAGAATCTAGAAGGTGGAATAAGCAGGAACAATGGGGTAGAAAAGTATGGAAAGAAGCCACTGAATCAAGTGTACCTAAGATGATTGGTGAAGGGGTTTATGGAGTGGGTCCTGTGTTGGCTGCATTATCTGCTGGAAGAAGAGAGTTTTATGGTTTGTATGTCCAAGAAGGGTTAGACTTGAGTAGTAATAACAGGAAGAAGAAGGATAAGAAAGGGTTTGAGAAAGTCTTGAAGATGGCTGAAAAGGTTGGATTAAGCATAAAGGATACATCGAAGCATGATCTGAACATGATTGTTGACAACCGTCCTCATCAGGGTTTGATTCTAGATGCTTCTCCACTGGAGATGGTGAAAATAAAAGAGCTCGATCCTGTTCACAATGAGGAAGAGAAGAGTGCTCTTTGGCTGGCTTTAGATGAGGTGACAGATCCGCAGAACCTGGGTGCTATTATCAGGTCTGCTTACTTCTTTGGAGCTGCTGGGGTGGTGTTGTGTGCCAAAAACTCAGCTCCATTAAGTGGTGTTGTGAGCAAGGCTAGTGCTGGCTCCCTTGAGCTCATGGAGCTTAGATACTGCAAGAATATGATGCAATTCTTGGTCTCCTCGGCTGATAATGGCTGGCGGGTTCTTGGTGGTTCTGTTTCTTCACGAGCTGTGCCTTTAAATGAGGTTTTGCCCGGTGCTCCCACAATTCTTGTTCTTGGCAGTGAGGGTACTGGCTTAAGACCTCTGGTGGAGAGATCCTGTACTCAGCTAGTTAGAATTCCTGGAAGCATTGCTGCAGACACTGCATGGAGAGAAGTGGAAGACGTGGAAACAAAAGAAGTAAGCTTCGGCTGCTCAGGCAAGGAGTTCCAGTCTTTTTTGGCTGTGGAGAGCTTGAATGTTAGTGTAGCTGCTGGTGTGCTTCTTCACCACTTAACTGGAACCAGAAATAATAAGCTCTCTCAGGCAGAGAACCAGCTAACTGAAGTTCTTCAATAAACTGTTGCAGTACCTTCAGTTCTTCTCTGTCTTTATGTATGACTGCAGAGCTCGCTCATCAAGATATTTGATTCTTTTAGCAGTCAGATAATTCGGCGTAAGTTTTATTATATCAGCATAAAAAGATGGAAACTTATTCATGTAAATTAGCCCTGCTCTGCTCTGCCATGATATAGATTTGGGTAAATTACATGCTTCTTTTGCTCCAAAAGGAGTCCATTTGAGTTGAAGTGACTATCTTGCATTATTATTTGATTTGGCGATGAGCTCCTTCCGAAGGCACATTATACGAATTTTTCTATTATCACTCTTGTCTAATCACACCATCACAACTAAAGAATAGAAGTAATTTCATTTAGGGGCAAAATGGAAATATCAAAATGGGAAATGGTAAAATTCCTTTGTTTGTTGTTCCTATTCTTTTCGCGTTGTCCTAAATGAGTCACTAATCTTCATTTTGTCTTGTTAAAGTCTCTAACATGCCAAATCATGTCCCAATCATCATCTTTTTGTCACTTCCATGGTTAAATTCCATAGTTAAATTTGACGGAATCTAGGTGGAAAATATCAATTTTGATCCCTACATTTTCTTTCTCTCACTCAAAGGCTCAAAGCACTCTCAATCCTGTAAATTTAACATTTCAACGCCTAATATGTTGAAGGATGATCCTTGTAAACAAGGATTCCCAGGGGATTGAGGTTGGATATGCCGTGAGGAACTGCTTAAGCAGATGGAATTCATACTAGAAGGATTCTTGGGGTAGAGTGAAGCAGCTGAGAATGCTCCTAGAGGTGAAGATGCTAGGCCGGTGATGAATGAAGCAGAAACATGGAAAGTGTTTGTGCCAAATATCAAAGCCATAGGAAAGAGAGTGGCACCAGCTGATGTGAAGAGCCTTTTCTTTTGTCGGCCGACATTCCACAGTCGGCTAAGTTCCAGTAGAACATCAACTTGAAATTGCATACTCGGCTGACAAACGCTCGTTATCCGGTTGCGCAGCTTGGGACTCAGATACAGTAACAAGATGCGGAGATAGTACAGATGCAGGGGCAGATAACACATAAGCAGGCTCAGTTGCAGATGGTCTTTCAACACACTGACCAAGACCATCTCCGGCACCTCAAGGTGATGGTGGTGTTGAGCGTGATTATGTGAATTTGTAGTGTTCTTGTAGTTAAAACTTGAAGCCTAGACGTAGTATTAGGCTAGTTATATAGCTAGGGAAATTAGGAAGCACAATGGTCTCTAGGCCAATAACATTTTGGTTTCTGGCCGATTAACTAGTTGGTCTTTATCAGTGCCAAAACGCTCGTCGAAGTTATTAATTTTGGGGAATTTTGCCCATTGCCTTTGATATGTACAATTGGGAATGTACAGCGTGAGATGCCGCTGAGGGGTTGAAAGAGGAGCTAGACATGAATTGTCAACTAATGCGTACAAAGGACGAAAACCACATTCATAAACCCGTGGGTTCGATGTTAAATTAAAATGATCGACATCGAAACTGCAACGGTAACGCCAACAAACAGTTTATCGCATATTTTTACAACCAATTCAACCAAAAGGTTACTCTGAAGTTTTCATCTCATCAGGACCAGAGGAAAATTGATTATCATGCCCATTTCTAATTGGCAATAAAAGTGGCTTCAAACAATTGCAGAAAAGTCAAGAAACAAGGTGGTGAACAAGTGAGACCAGTAACTTGTAACTTTTCTCCCAGACCAGAGCCACAGAAGAGTTGCACACAGAAACAACGTCACGGAAGCAAAGTTTGAGGATTGTACTCTTGTAAGGGTCGAATGGCTTACTTCTGAAGATCCCCAATGTAAAAGTCATCAATCATGTCAAATACCCGTGTCGCATGCTGTGGCCTGCATGGAAAAAGAAAACGGTGATAAAAGAACATCATATCTTATAGATACAGAAAAAAATACAGTCGAATGTGTTCCTTGAGGAAAATATATTTCTGATAAAAGTTTTTTTATCATATTTTTTTTGTCCAGATGGACAGCCAAGCAATGTATGTGGTCAATTGAAAAAACTTATTTGAGGGGAAACCACTTAGGTTACAGTTTAGGCCATTTACTTTTTGGTATTATCAGCAACATGATCAAGAAAAATCTATAAGTCCAGATCTCATTCATCATAACTTGGTTCTAATTGCTGAGCAACAAATGAATAGCCTATAATAAAGGCACAAATCAAACTGACCCATGATTACTATTAGAAACAAATTCAAATTCAAGTCAGGGTGAAACCAGAAGAAATTTAACACACAGATGGAATGATGAACCACAGAGCAAGTGGAACAAAAGAAAGCCTTTAAGTATTGATGTCTAAACTACCCAAAAATATAAGTTATTTTCCCTACCTGTTTATGGATACTTATTTATGGAATGAAAAGAGGGGAAAGACTTTCAAATTTTCAAACTCCGTGGAAAATGAACCAGGACTGCATACCCGAAAAAGCCCTCTGTTGAATCATCTCCAGCATGTGCTAGAATTGCATCACCACCTGGGTGTTCCTCTACATAAGACGTTACATCATAAACCTGTAGTTGTTAAGCATAAGGAGAGAAAGGATTAAGAAACAATAATAGAAGCAAGCTTTCAGCTCAAACTCATACAGTTCAAGCGAAATCTCAAAATATACCTTGTCTTTGATAATGATCCAACAATCAGTTCTCTTGTCATGCAACGCAATCTCTGCTTTACTGTAAAAATTAGATACCTAGCATAGAGTTGGCAATGATCAACATATAATCCAAGGTAATTAGGAGACAGTGATAAACTATAACAGCATATAGCAGTTTCTCAACCAATCATATATCTGATGGTGGGGAGCATATTACACCTTTTTGTGTATGTTTACTTGGTTGCATTGCATTGTATGATTCAATGAATCCAAAGCAATGCAACAAATTAAACACACCTAAAAGGTGTAAAGCACTCACCAATATCAGATACATGATTGGTTAGGAAACTGTTATGTGCTGTTATAGTTGAGAAGCCAATTCAATGACTTCAATACAATGCAACAAAGAAAACATTCCCTCAACGCATAATAGCACAAGCAAATGAGGGTACATATCAGTTACAGAATGCTATTGTTAAGAAAGAAATTATTGTAACCTAAAGGTGGGTTATACAAACAATTACAGCTTGAAAATTCATATCTTTCACAGGTGAAAAACCTTGTCACAAGTGTAGCTTGATTTCCATATTGACATTAGAGAAGGGCAAAGGCATCCAAGAATCAGAAAAAAAACACGGCTCTTTAATCAAATAAACAGGCAATGAAATGTCCACAACCTATAAGAAAGAACCTAAAATTATAACAAGTTGCCTTGAAAATTGCAGGTAGGCATCAGAAATACCTTTATACTAGCATCTGTGGTAACCCCTTTCGTATGTCCTGCATCGAGTAAGCATGAACCAGTTAAATGAAAATCTACCTAAAAGAACGAAAAACATAATTAAATCCGAGGAAAAAGAAACCTAGTAAAAATTACCCTTTTCATGTTGGCGAGGTCTGAAAACAAAAAATCCCAGCATCACAGCCAGAATAGCTGCCGCCATAACGACCATCTCCATACTTGGAATCGAGCTTCTCTCGCTGTTCAGAACAAATTAAACCATCCAAAAAAAAAAATCAACATGGCGAGAATCATGGAGAAAGGGATAGCTTCAAAAACAAAATCGAGAGGGCAGAAATCAACAAAAACTACACACACACGAAGAGATCGGAAGCCTCGGCTCCATTGGTCTATAGATAAACCCCAGCTTAGAATTTATTCGAAGAGCATGATATGGCGCATTTGTAGTGTTCCGCAGCAGCGAAAATAAATGAAACGGAATCGATTTTTTTGGGTGGAAAAACCAGAATGTAGAGAGATGTGCATGTGGGGAGCAATACATGTGTTCACCTGGGAGCTGGTACGAAATGCCAATGTGGGCAGTCCGTTTGCCAGATTGATTTTGGGGGCCACTGCCGCAGCTGGAGAATCCGATGCGCGGTGCTGGATCGGAATCGTGTCGAAAATCTTCGCTGCTTTGTCGTCTACACTCACTGGTCGCTATGCGGCCAGGAACAGGAAGGTGTCTAGTTATTTGGGAAAAGTACAAAAAAGTGACTATACTTTTAGCCATGGACAATTTGGTCATCATTCTTTTAAATGGTGCCAAATGCATTACAGAAGTTTAAGGCCCAGTTCGTTTAAAATTAATTGGATTAATTCGATCTCAGTTTTGACGGTTCAGGTCGGGTTAGAACACGGGTTAAGGGGTATCCAATTGAACCGTTCTAAAATTGTTTCTAATGTTTGCAAATATTACATGTTTTGCCACTGCCGATTCTCGCACACGCCACCCACAGTGCCAACACCCCGCCACCACCCTATGCTTCGCAAACTCTGGCCGCCCTCCCCATGCTTGGGTTTATTAGTCTGCCACTGGATCCATCAATTCTAAGCATGATTATCATTTGCCAGTTGTCTGGAGCGGGTTGCGTTGGGTTGGGTGAGATGATTGGTGTTGAAGGGATAATCCACCGATTGGCTGCCTAATTCGTTGTTGGTTTGATGATCGGAGCTGAAGGAGACTCGGACTGGTGGCAAGGCTAGCGTCTGTCGGTGGTTGCGAGTGGTAGTCATCATCGGATCAAAAGCAATGCGAATCAAGGGCAACCTCGCACGGGGATGCAAACGAGGGATTTTCCACAAAATAGCTGCCCGATTGGTTGTTTGGTTTGCCGATCGGCGCTGAAGTAGCCGCCGACTAGTGGCTCGTGGATGAGATGGCAACCGTCAAACGTCGCCAATACTGGCCTGGCTAGCCGAAAGTTGAGATTCACACGCAAGCGTTAGTGGCAGGGATTGTAAATAAAACAAAAAATATGAGCACTTGAGATGGTTATTGAACAAGTTTTCTTAACCCGCGAAAACCCGACCCAACCTAACCCGATAAAAATAGGATCTCATTAATGCACATTAATTTTAAACGAACTGGCCCTAAAGTTAGGCCCAACTTCATGATTGGGCCGTTGGTTTTGATGACATGTTAATGAAGAGGCAAGTTGACGATTGATGACGTATTAATTGAGACGTCTAAACTGCTTCATTAGTCCCTAATTTGACCAAAATGCTTCATATTGACCTCCAATCTTTCATTTATCTTATTTAGGTACATAACCCTCTCAAAATGGTTACCTCAGATCCACCACCACCTTTAATCCCCCGACTCGATATTGCCACCACCCTTAATCACCTAACTTGACACCGTTGCCACCCTCAATCGCTTGGGACATCATCAAACCCTTAATTGAATGCTCACAACCTTCAATTGGTCGTGCACCCTTAATCGAACCCGCATCTTAAGCGCCTCCAATTGGTTATGCACCACCTTCAATTGAATATATCCTAAACTCATATTCGAAAAAAGCGCATCAATGAGCGTCAAGTGAGGGAACTGAATAATTCTCATTGGAAAATGAAACTCGGCTTATCAGTTACTCAAAGTTGATAAAATTAGAGGACCAAAAATGTCCTTTCACCTTTTGTGTCCATGTCATGCCATTTCATCATTGATTGCAATGCAATCGTCTTTTAATTGCCACATAATCTTCTCTTGACGAAATATTCTAACATTTGACAGAATATTTCCACCATCAATTACAGCAACAACCTATTTGACCATATTTCAAAATATTGATACTTGATTTGGCACTAATTGTTGTCTTTAGTGATGCATTTGGCACTATTCAAAAGAATAGTGACCAAATGTACCCATGGCCAAAAGTACAGTCACGTTTTTTATAGTTTACCCTAGTTATTTTGAACGGCTTGAACACGTTACAAGCCATATAATTCGTACTTATTTGTCAAATAAACCCCTGTCCCTTTTACACGTCAAAACGAGCCCCTTCGTCTTTCTTTATTTCTTCTTTCTTTTTCGTTTCTTTTTGTGTGGGCATACGCGTGAGAATAGATCCCGAAACCATGGTTTTAGTTCATTATACACTTGTGTGTTTGTATAAACTTTGAACTAATACGAAGTAAATAGAATTACACATTTACAATTTTTAGTCACACAGTTAATCAATGAGGAGAATGATTATTTCTCTTTTTTATTTTTCCTTTTTTTTAAGAATTAAAAATGAAATATTCGTTAAAATACTATGCCAATTTATATCATGATTTTGCAAAATTTCCTCATTTATATAATTTTTCATTAATTAATTTATATTTTCACCGATTGGGATTTAACCCAATTAGCACACAAACTATCATATCATATGGCCGGTCAAGGTTCAAATTCAGATTTGTGCAAGAAATTAATTCTCTTTGAAAGCTCTCTTGAATTCATTCTTTTATAGTATTTTGAGTACAAAAAAATATATATATTCAGTTTCATTTTAACACGTCGATAAATATTTCAACTGCCTCTGATTAATGTTTATATTATTAAGCAATCACCTATTTTACTTAGGTAAGAACATCTTTAGATACTTGATTAAGGTGTACAGTTCAATTGGTATACAAGCTAAATGAATAATCACTAAAAATTCAAATAATTCATAAAATAATTATAAAACAATACGAATCCATCATTTTCATTTTTATAGTTTTTCCCTAAAATTGATGTGATTTAAAAACCTAAACTTTATCTAATTAATAATCACTTAAATAAATTTTTTAAAATATAATTAATTCTTATGAATTTTTTCCTCACCTAACGTAACCAAGAAAAAGAAAAACTAATTAAAAATACCTTACTTTTCCAAAAAATGGTTAAGAAAATACTTTTGAAAGTTATTTATTTATAAACTTTTAAATGACATATAAGCTAAGTGAATCATTACTATATCTCAATATAATCATTAATACTTTTAAATCGTAGCAGTAGTATAAATTATAAAACCTTGTACGAATTGTGTGAAAGATGTTTGGGAACTTGTCATATACTCTTCTACTCCGCCGAAAGCAACAAAACCTCTCCAGTTAATGTCTAACTCGAATCTGTTAATCCATCAGCTACAGAATAAAGTTGCGAACTAGCAAGCTGTTGCTACTGAACTGACCATCGATTCTATTCCCTCATTTTCCCCTCTTCCCTTTCTCATCAATCCTTTTCTCTTCAACAACAGCCATATATATCTAATATCTGAACAAGGAAAAGAGAAAAAGATGGGTTGTTTTAAGCCCAAGAGCAGGAGCTCTCCCAAAACCTCTCATAATTTCTCAGCAAAGGAATCTGCTGCTGCGCCGTCGCCTCAGACGAACCTAGAGATGGCCAAAACCCTCCGGCAAGAAACCCTCCTCCGGATTCCAGGATGTACAGTCCATCTGATGGACCAAGGGGAGGCCGTGGAGATCGCCACAGGCGACTTCACTCTGCTCCTGATGTCCGACCAGAACGTCCCGCTGGCGACCACCGTGAAGGTGGGGGAGGACCTCCGGTGGCCGCTGACCAAGGACGAGCCAGTGGTGAAGCTGGACCGTCTGCACTATCTGTTCTCGTTGCCGATGAAGGACGGAGAGGATCCGCTGAGCTACGGGGTGACGTTCGGGGAGAGATCGGAGTTGGGGTTGCTGGACTCGTTCTTGGCGGAGCACTCGTGCTTCTCCGGCGTAGAGGGGGAGCGGAGGCGGGGGAGCGATTTGGAATGGAAGGAGTTCGCGCCAAAGATAGAGAACTACAATAATGTGCTTGCCAAGGCCATCGCCGGAGGGACTGGTCAGATCGTCAAGGGAATTTTCAGATGCAGCAACGCTTACACGAGTCAGGCAGGTTACTTTGATTTTTGTTTATATACCTTGTCAGATTTCAGATTCATGTCACTGTTTATTTGACACTTGTTAAACGTATCAAAATTAAAAACAAAAATGTGTAATTTTTTTTACTAAATTCTCACAATATGGTCAAACCGTGACACTTAATATTTAGTAGCAATTTTATAAGAAAATTTTAATACATGTATCACTACTCATTTTAAAACTACTAAATATATGTGCCATTCAAAGAAATTAAACTCCTATGATTAAAAAAGTAAAACAATAGTATAACAAGTTTAAACTTTTCAATAAAAAAAGTGTAACGTGGCAGATGATATAACTACATGATATGAACCGTTAAAATCAGTATTGAGTTTTAAACTTAAATGTCTCATATCATATTATATATCATGTTTGTGATCTGTTATATAATTAGAGTTTTTTTAATAACTATTTTAGATATATTAAATTATGGAGTGGTTAATTAATTATGTTTGGAAATTATTAAAGGTTTTAAAGGGTGGAGAAATCATTCAAACGGAAGCTGCAGAGGAGAGAAAGGGGGTGACGCGAAGCTACAGCAATGGAGGAAGCGGGGCCAAGGCCACAAAGAAGACAGGACTTAACAAAAGCCTAAAACGGTATCCAAGAACACAATTATTTACTTGTACTACATTTTTAACTTTATTATTTCACTTTTTTGACTTCTTTTGCTCGTGAAAAGGTGCAAAAAGTCAAACTTATTTGAAAAATTTGATTTTAACTGAATTTTACTATCAGACTAAGGAAGTACTATTAGTTAATAGTTTCATCCGGTGCCAAAGCCGATATAATATATACTAAATAATCAGGTATTTTCTTTTTACCACCCCCTTAATGGATCCATATTCAAACAAATAATCAGACTTTGCTGCCATAGGGTAACTGTTTGTGAAAAAATGTAGGGTGAGAAAGGTGACGAAAATGACAGAAAAGATGAGCAAATCAGTGCTGGATATGGTGGGAGTAGCTTCCGGATCGGTAATGGGCCCCGTCGTCAACTCTAAGCCCGGAAAAGCCTTCTTCTCCATGCTTCCCGGCGAAGTGCTTCTCGCTTCCCTCGATGCTTTTAGTACGTCGACCCTACTGTCTAATAACCATTATTAGTATAAAAAAGGTTTTAGTTAAAATTAATTTCAAAAATTAAAAATTAAAAACTACAAACAACGTTTTTGAACCAGGAAAGTATAACTTGTATGCTTATACATATGTTTGTGAACAGATAAAGTTCTAGATGCGGCGGAAGCTGCTGAGAAACAAGCCTTTGCAGCCACTTCAACTGCAGCAACCAGGATCGTTAGCCAAAGGTATTAATATATAGTAGCAGTAGCAGTATTCTTTTTCTTTCTTTCTTTCTTTCCTTTTTTTTTCATGAAGTTTAAAGATGTCCTGCCTTGTCAATATCTAGTATAGTAATTGAGATGGGTAAGCCAAGGAAATTAACGAACTGTCTTGTATTGGTACAAAAGGTTCGGCGAAAGTGCGGGGGAGGCAACCAGAGATGTGCTGGCGACGGCAGGGAATTGCGCCGGCACGGCTTGGAATGTGTTGAAGATCAGGAAGGCCATCACTCCCTCCTCATCTGCCACCTCCGGAATCTTTAAAAATGCTGCCAAGAGGGCTTGAAGTTGAAGATGACCTTAATGGGGGCTACTCTTGGAGTTTTTCGACTTCAAAACCAAATATCATCAAATAGAAGTTCTATTTAACACCTGTACTACAACTCCTTTATAAGTGTAATTGGTCGTTGTTATGTCATATTAACAATGCTTACTAGTTTATGGTTTGCCACTTTTGAGTGGAGAAACATAATAAAATTGCAGCTACCGATTGGATAATGGGTGCTGAAATTTAAGAATTAATTTGGTTGGTGTTTTGAAATGTTGTTTATCATTTCCAAGAAAAATGATGGACAATTATATGATATTTTCCCGGTGGAAAATGGGGATATATAAAAGAGAGTTACAGGAAGATGTGTCTGGCAAGGTGAGCATTATTAGTTGCAGAGAATAATAAGTTTACCCAGCTCAAGAAGGGTTGGTTGGGTTGAGTTGGATAAAAATTGATTATGATTTATGAGTTAGTTCCATCTGTGAAAAAACTATCGATTCTTGGGTTGATTCCAGTTTTATATGGAACTAACCCGATATTGAACCAACCCGAGGTATATGTATTAATATATTATAAAATTTATGATTTTACATATATAATTATTTATTGAAAATTATATTATAGAAGTTTTTAGTCATTTAGTTCTAAACCTAATCCTAAGTCTTAACTATCCTAATCTCATTGCACAAACGTATTCCAAATTTTGTAGACCACTGTTGAGCAAAAAGTTGTGGGTGCAAATTTATTGGATTTTGGTGATGTTATAAAAAATCCGAGAACCGAAACCAAAAAAAGAAAAACTCAGAACCATGATTTTAGTTCTATTCAATTCTTGGTTCTCAAGTTAGATAGAAAATTTCAGAACCGAACCTATTTTGGATTGATTTGATTCTACTAGAAACTCGAACAGACCCAAACCATGATCATTTGTCATGGGACTAGTATACAACAACTAAGCTAATGAGGTTCTCTAGAGCATACAAAGCATTAACAAATGAGCTCCCAGCCAAAAGAGGCATATTGTAGTTAGTAGTGGTGAAAAGGTGCCGGGCTTTGTTCAGGTAGCTCGAGCTCGAGCACAAGTAAAGGTTTTTGGAGTTGAGCTTTTTTGAGCTCGAGCTAAAAATTAAGCTCGAGTTTATTTCGAGCCGAGCTCGAGCTTGATGCTATTTGACCCTTTAAGCTCACGAGCCTAGTAGGCATTATGTTTTATCCCTTCTCTTGGGCAATTTTATGATCAAGCCCGTTACTTATCCTTCAGCCTTAGACTTACCCCCCCCCCCCCCAAGCCACTCCTTTAGTCCCTTCCCTTCGACCAGCTTTCATATCTTTGGTTCGTTCTACTTCTACTAGATACCACATTGATATACCATACGCTGCCACGCACCACGCTCCTAAGTCCTAATCTATTCAACCCCAGGCATGAAGAAGCAGTCGGTGGCCGAACTCCACCAGCCGACGAGGATCACATCACACTGACAAGGGACAAACATTAGGTTGATGTCATTGCATCATGGAGCAGTGGGTTAGAATCGTCGAACGCCTGAACTTGAAGCCAATGCCACAATCAAGAGATTCGAGACAGTTGAAGTGGACCTGGATGCATGGTATTCAATTGAGACATTGCAATCGAACCTGGGAGTGAGGGACTAGCCTTGAGTTGTGATTTGGCAGCTATAATCGAGGCACCTGAAGCCAACACCAACGCCGATGCCAATGCCGATGCCGATGCCGATGCCGGAGGCCGAGATCATCAGCTCCACCTGGTATCTAAGTTTTTCTTTAGGATTTTCAGATCTAAGTTTTTTTTTTCTTTTTTGTTCAATTTCTATTTTTCATTTTCCTTGTTTTTTTAATGATTATTGCCCTGGATTTGCAATGTTTGATGTCGATGTTTGTTATTAAGTTTGGGAAATACCATTAGTAGAGTGATTTTTGTTAGTTATCAACTGTTGCAACTTGAATTGTGTTTCCTACTTGTTTTGACGAAGAAGATGGCTAATTTGTAAAGTTTATGAAATTATGGTAGAAAGGCAAAAGAATTAGAAAGTTTGGGATAAGATCTGTAATTTTCCCTTCTCTTATTCTCTGTTAGAATTACAAATATGATCCTCATATTTCATCCAAGTTATAATTCTGAGACTAAAGATTTGTATGTGTCATTTCAGCCTGACAAGCCTTCGAGCCGAGCTCGAGCATAAAAATTTGGGCTCGAACAATTCGAGCTCGAGCTCGAGTAATACCGAACAGTAAAAGGGCCAAGCTCAAGCTTAGTTGACTCGGGCTCAGCTTGACCCTTTTTCACCCTTAGTAGTTAGGCCCAGCTAAAGTAGGTACAATAGAGTCAGTACAAAATGGGAATAGGGTACAATCAACTTGAACAATGCCCTTCAAAAATTTTGGGCAAGCATCAAAATATAAGAGAGTCGGAGCTAGTATAACCAATTTTCTTTACAAAAACAACAATCACAAGCTACCTCCTGTGATCTCTAGTAAACTTATGAACACCAGCCTTCTTAGTTTTAAGATTTGAAGTTCCATCAATATTTAAATTAAAAGATCTTTCTGTAGGAGCTTCCTATCCTATAGCTAAAGTAGTTAGTTTTAGATGGAGCTTGATGGAACCCAAACGGGCAAAAAATTCAAATGTCTATTCCTTGATTTTCCTAACCACATATAAGGGATTGGAGTGCTTACTCTCAAAGATGCACAAATATCTCTATTTTCAATGGTTCCAAAAAATAGGGGAAATGATTAGCAATAGGGTGGTTTTAGAAGCCTTCTTCTTTATACCTTCATTGCATTGAATTGTTGGGCTTTCCTTAATCTGTATTCTCTAATATTGGTTAATTGGGCCCATATTCACAATTTTATTATCAAGAAGAAAACCAATTTGTGGACTAGGGGTGAGCATAGTTTGAGTTGGTTCAGTTTTATGGTGGAACCGAACCAACTCAAAATGATTTCGGTTACAAAATTTTTCTATCTAACCTAAGAACCAAATAGAACTAGAACCATGGTTTAAAGTTTTTCAGTTTTGGTTCTTAGGTTTTTTATTTGCACCATATACCTATAATAACACGAAAATTTAATAAAATTGCACTCATAACTAGTTTATGAAATATTCAATATACTATACAATTAAATTAGCATTTAAATACATGTACTTAGATAAATTCAAAAGAGTTTAACATGCTGTTACTAAAATTGTTCAAAAGAGTTGCTTGTGGAGTATCTTCTATTTCAATCAGTTTACTTTCCTTCAGTAATTCCAACATTAGCACGATATTTAACATGAAAAACTGAGTCTTTAAGACCATCTTCTTCAGTATCAAAACTTGAAATATGTTAATATCATGAATTTCCAGTTTCATATGACTCATAAATGAAAAAACATGAGGATTGTATTATAGAGAGTAGTCTGAAGTAGATAGATCAAAAGCAAAATAATCTAGGAGTAATCAGTCTAGGAAGCGAAATAATTCAAGTGAATATGGAAAATCTTCGTGAATGATTCCACAATTTCTATACTGTTTCAATTTGAGACATCAATTTAAGAATTTAATATAAAAAATATAAGATGACCATCGTAATTTGTCTAAAAAAAACATATATATATAAATATATTAGTAATATTATAATTTTTATTATATAATTATATATACACATAGGTTTAGTTCTACCTCGGATTAGTTTTGTACATAACCAAAACCAATCCAAAAATCATCAATTTTCCTATATATATGACAAACCCGCAAATCACAATTCATTTTTACCCAACTCAACTCAACTCAACCCAATGGAACAGTTCGGGTTAAGTTTCATGTTTAGGCAAGCCATACTCACCTCTGCTGCGGACTGCCAGTTAACTAGAAGTAACTTAGCCGCTTAACTCCGTAAAGTTTTTCAATTTTTACCCCAGTTGAAAACTGGCCATTCTCATTCATGCTGTTGCACGTCAGAAAATGAACCAGCGAAAGAAATCGCCGTTGCTGGCTTGCTTAGTTGCTTGGTGCCCAAACCCTAGGAGACTACCGAAACCCTGCGACAGCAGAAGAACACAATGGAAAACGAGGCGAAGCTCAACGTCTACAGAGCTGCGCGGACCATAAAGCGCCGAGAAAATACTCTCTACAACGCTCTCAGATCCATCTACGAGGACTCCATCTTCGTCGGCGAGATCGCCCAGCTCTGGCCCGAGCTCCCGTTCGTCGCCAACCTCCGATGTGGCCGCTGGTACTCTCCCAACTTCCACTCCACCTGCTACTTTAAGTCCACCGACGGCCACACCAACAACTGGTCCTTCAACATCTCTCGTCTGAATTTCCATATTGCTCTTCTAGCCGGTAACTTTCCTGCTCCTTTTGATGTCTATTTCGTGCCCTAATGATTCCTTTCCCGGGAATTAATTTTCGTGGTTTTTAATTGCTAGGACAGAAGGGTGGATGTATTATTGTTGATTCTACTCGGAGAGGGAAGCGGTTTCCGGACAGCATGTCGAAGACTATACCCATTTGGGCTTGTGTCCTGAACAGGTCCATTTCGGCTCACCTTGTTGCAAGGCGCAGTTGTAAAGAGCCGGTAATTGCTGTTAACTTCTTTGATGCGTCTAAAAATTTTTTACTTTTGGTCTGTTCGAGGTTTGTTTATAACGTGTAGAGGTTTCACGGTGACTTGAATGATCCCTGGCCTGGAAAGCTACATTTGCTACTCAAGGGTCAAGACTAGTTTAGTTGTTCCCATCTCGTGTTCTATGTCTTCTATGATTTGTGTATGTGAAGGTAGAAAACCAATTGTCGATAGCCCTTTTGAGTGCTTTTTGTAATAGTGTATGGAGCATTTTTTTTTTCTTCATGCAATTTTGTGAATTTTAATAAAGAAACCATACCCACATGTATTTATGAACATGTTAATAGCATCTTTCTGTCTGACTGTGGATTTGTTATAATGCAGCAGTTGGAGGCTTCTCATCACCAATTTGAGAACAGAGACGAGAAATCTGTGGAATGGGATTGCTCCTTGCATCTTCCCCTTTGGATTTCAGAAACAGAGAAGGCGGCTATTGAGGATAGATTAGAAGGATGGACAAAGGAGCTAGATGCCAGTGGAGCAGATATTGTGTCACTTGCATCTTGCTTAAGAAAGCCTCTTCGCCCACTATGGATATCTCAAAAAACTGTTATATGGTTAAATGAAGTGCCTGATCATGATTCCTGGGACTTCACACCAATAATCCTTGTTTCTGCCTCGTCTTCTTATGGCGTCACCCGACAAAGAATTACCTCTGAATTTAGCTGGAATTATATACCAGGGGCTGGAGATGATGAAGAAAGCTGGGCAAGGGGTTTACATCCCAGTCTTTTCTGGAAGCATGCCTATGATCTTATTAATTCAGTACCTGACTTGTGTAATCAGAAGGTTGCTGATATAGTTGAGAAGGAGAGAGTGTATCGTAGCCAAAGGGGGCAGAACGCACCTCAGATCACTGCCAAGCCCCAAAAGTCTGGGATTTTAGGTTGTATATCTTATTTAGAGCAACAATCATCTCTTGATATTTCCAGCCTTACTTTAAACCCTTCTGATGAAGAATGTGCAATATCATGGCTGGCATCAACTAGCATTGCAGTCGGTCCATCTCAACTTGGTATGCCATGTAACTATTACTCTTTTTACTCTTCTTGTTTAAGTAGGAGTAGTTATTTACTTACATCTATAATTTCTAGATATTCCTTCATTTGTTTATTTACTGGAGACTTTCTCCAATGTGTTCAATGTGGTAACACTTGTAAACTAATAGTTGATCACCCATTCACCGTCCATAAAGGCCTCGGAGGAGAGGTTGTTCTATTAAACAAGTTTAGGTTCATCATGGTCATTTGTGCTTCATCTCGTTGCTGCTTGCATTCTTTTTTCATATTTGCAGTGTCATTGTCGTACTTCTTAACCATGTGAGCCCATATAAGTGGCGAAACAATGGAAATCCTTTGATTTCAAGAAAATGCTGATTTCTTTTAACAATCAACAAAAAATATCTTTAGAAAATGGTCCTTGCCTTGCCCTGTCAATGCACAAAATGTCAATCTATTAAGTGTGCAAAAGCTGAATCACTGCATTTTGAGTGGTTGTTGCAAAACAACTCTCATGGGCCTTGCTCTCTGTTTAGCTTTATTCCCCAATTCTTTGAGTTTCTCACTTTAGGTTCCTAACCGTACAGAATAGCATATGTTGCGTTTGATTATGAATCTTCTAAAATCTGGTTTGCCATATGTACAAGTATAATTGTGTTTGTTTGTTCATGTTTCCTTGCATGGCTGCTCAGCACCCTATACTCAAATTTGTATATCTGTTGCGCTAGGTATTACAGGGGCCTTCTATATTTTGTGTGAATTTCTAAGTTGGTCATATATTCACTTCTTATCCTGTGAAACAGCTTTAGGTGCATCCAATGTTGATTGCATCCTGAATTGTGATCAGAAGTCCATCTCTGTTCACATTCAAGATACAGAAGCATATTTGCATCTTCCAATTCTGGTATCTATGAAGCCAAATCAATAGCTTTTTTTGTTATCATTCTGAACTTCCCTTCTAATATTTTGGTTTATTTGCAGAACTCAAAATTGGACCGGTTTTCATTATTTAGAAATCTCCCCGCTGCTGTTAGCTTTGCAAAAATTAATCTTTCCAAAGGAAGAAGAGTTCTTGTATGTTGCCAAAATGGTAAGTGTTCTGCTTTTTCTAGCTGTGTTATAGTCTGACTTTTCCTTCAGGATTTTCTATTTTGCCCTGTTTTCTGTCTTAAAAATAGGTTATTTCTGCAGTAAGTTCTGTTTTGTCGTGGTAATATTAGATAAGCTTTGTTTTCCGCAGCATGTGCTAGTTTGTGTCTCTGTATATGTGTGTGAAAATTCCTATAACAACTCTTAATTATTTTCCAACATATGTTATCAGGTGAAGATATTAGTATATGTGTCTCTCTAGCAATCTTGATATCCTTATTTGATGATGGAGGTATGATTCATTTCTCTTGCTTTAATTTTTACTTTTGTGCATTTCTGTGAAATCCTTTTTTTGGCATATTTCAATTAGAATCGTAAGACAATGTATAAATTTGGTGTCAGCAATTTGTTTGTGTTGATATTTGTCAGGGTTTCTGTTTCTCCTTAGTCCACATAGGCCAAAGGAGGGAAATTATTGTTTTTAGGTGTCACCCCACACAGGCCCTGGCCTATGAACACTCTGTACCACTCGCCCATATCTCTCTTAAGAAAGCCAACTATTAAGTTTCTTAAGTGTTGTCCTTAACTGACTATTCGGCCATGAACAATAAATGAGAGGTTCACAACATAAGGCACATTTCACATTCATATAAACATGCCACACCTTGGCCCATAAACATTCATCATTTACATGACCAGAACCATACTAACAAACATAATTTGGCAATCCAAGGTACTCCAAGTACCACAAAACCTAAGCATACTCAAGACTACCCATACATATACACAACCAAAAGTAGCCTATAGAGTATACAAAACATGGCTACATGCCAAGATTCCCCAAAGTTCAAGTTCACCAAATTATGTTTACAAGCCGAGACCATTACTCTCCAAATAAAACCTTAAGTGTGCCATATAGCAAGACACACTGCAGTACAAGTCCTATAGCCATATTCATTGTCATAAACGTGAAGACCACTATAAGAGCAATAGTTCACACATCCATTGTTGTTCACCTAGACAGTCCCACACTAAACAACCTGCACAAACTTAAGACATAAGTTTTGGCCGAAACCTTGAACAAAGACTTGTAATGTATTAACTTAATCAAGCCAAGCACCACATTGGCACATACCTTAGCACACAAGCACTACTCACACAAGCCAATAACCAAGCAAATACTACTCAAGCCGAGAATCCATTCCTGAAACACAAAGGTATGGGCAATGAGTAAAAGATTACTCAGTAGAGTTCACATACATAACCACTCAATTAAGAGTCTATTTAGTTAAGCCGAGTATCAAACTCAAGACTTAACCTCCTCAAGCCCATAATGCCCTGCAAAACAAAACATGAAAACACCAAAACCACAAAAATACACAACTTACTAGTATAACCGAGACATATAGGCACAAGTATGAATGTAAAGGGGTTAGCAAGCACAAACAACCACCAAAGCACACAAGATACACACTCACACACCACAATGACCATTCGGCTGAAACCATAGCATGTGCCCTTGTGCACCATTGCACTCATACTTCACCATTTTAGTCCACATCCACTAGAGCTCCGAAATGCCTAGCAAATTGGCCTCATTCACTAGGATTTCTAGCACATGCCCATAATTGATTAGCTAATCAGTACTCAAAAACCGAATCATCTCAATAGCCCATCAAGTAACTAAGGTCATTTAGCAAAATTAACCATCACTTAGCCACTTTATCACTTGAATCATGGTATATTACCAAGCAAGCAAGCAAATTAGTGAACCCTACCTTTTCAATCAAAGCTTGAGCTTCTCGGTTATGCTTGAGTCCGAAATGTGTCCTTCAATCAAACTTCCTAACACATTTCAACTATCACTTAATCACGAAAATCACTTGTTCATGGACAAATTTGCAAGGAAACCAAGTGAACTATGATTCTTTACCTCGAAATGCAGCTCGAATGTCTCGGTTTCTCTTGGGCTTTCAAGAACCAAGCTTGATTCATCAATGGCAGCACTTCAAGGAGTTGGAATCACAAAACCAAAGCTTGTTTCCTCACTCAAGCTTCAATCCTCCTCCCTTTGGCTTTAGCCCGAAACCATTTCGGCAAGAACTTCAAGAACACCAACAAGGGAAGCCTTGACCGAAATGATCACTCTTTTGTTTAAGTGGTTACATGCACATCCGGTTATGTGCCACTTGGGACGAAAATGGCTTTAATGCCCGTAATGGTCTCCAACTTATTTGCATGGCTCATTCAACCCTCCAAGACTCCATGACCTTGTTTTAGTCACTAAAATCTAAGTATCTTCCGGCACTAACATTGTTTCTTGGCTCACATTGCCAAGCATTACTCAAATGACCTAAAAGTGGCCATTATCCCAAGTGCATGTCTTGGCCGAGTACCAAGACAAGGCTAATTAGGCAAATCAAGGAAATGATAGCTTAATTCCTTAGTGGGGGACAAGATTTGACCGGTTATAATGGGAATTACCAAAATTTGGTCTAGTATCCCACTAGTCCCCATACAACTTTGCATGGCCGAAAGCTTTCATTCTTGATTTGTAGTTTCACTAGCATCACTAGTTCAAGTGTGCATTGTAGTCTTCCAACTTTGTTTTTTTGCAACAACTCCATGTCTATTTTCTTTGTGCATTTGGGACCCAACAGTTCTCAATTTAGCACATACACCACTGCCCCTATGTTTAAACAACTCTCCATGTTTTTCATAACATTTCTTTTGTTTTCTTGGCCTGGGCCAAGCACTAGGGAATGAACCTAACAGTAGGTCCTTCTGGTTACTTGAGTTCTTTCTGGAGTTTTATTGAGAAGAGTGGAGTCTGTAACGATTATGCACTTCCAAGTCCAAGACTAGCTTCTTGTATAACGGAACTTCTTTCCTTGTTATTACTGTTATAGTCATCTTCGGCAGGCTATTGTCTTGTTTCATTGTTCACTCCTGTAATTGGTTCTCCAAGTTCCAGTATGGGTTATAAACTCGTTCTTTCTCCTAATCAGGAACCTTCGATAGTGGCAAATCCTTCAGTGTGAGAATTGTCACCAAAGTTGAGATGCGGCGGCACCTTATGTTCATCTGTAAATATGCAACCAATGCTCGACCTTCAAGAGGGAATCTGAAGCAAGTCTTTGGTTATCTCTCTACTGGAAAGGTTGCTTCAGATTGATGGTTATTGAATCTTCAGTTGGTGAAGCAGCAACTAAACCAACACATGTTCAAGGATCAAATCTTGGACAGTAAAAGATTTTCCTTGCAACACTTGATACAGAATTAGATCATTTAGGCATGTAGATTGTAGTTAGATTTTTTGCTTGTTTTTGACTAGCGAGATATTGTATAATGTTCTGTAGAGAATCCTGTGGCCTTTCCTTTGATTCCAGTTTGGAAAATGTAATGATACATGAGATTATTTTCAGTTTGGAAATCCATAAATGAGACTACTAACATAGATTACTGACAAAAACTGTTAAGACTCCTAATCACCAAACAGGTGAAGATCAGATGGGAGACTGAACTGCCATGGAGCAGAAACCGGCCCAGTTCCATCACTTAATTTCCAGCTCCTGCAGAACTTGCTTGCTTCACCAACTAATTCCAAGTAAGAGAAGGTAGGTATGAGAAAGTGATAAATATTTTGGTTTGGTCTTTCATGTTTCAAAAGTAAAGAAGTTGGACCAAATAGTACGTGAAGGGAAGAAGAGATACCTGAAAATAGGGCTTGAGCTTGTCTTTGAGATTGTCTTGGGCAGCCACTATCTTCGGGAAAGAGGCTTTTACACTGCCCACACAGACACAGGGAAGCATAAAGTTGGTTAGGAGAGATCTCTTTTCAAAGTTTTCTCAACTACCACTAAAAATGTATTGAAGCATGATTCACCCTTCCAGATTTTCATCCCTGCAGAAAACCTTTGCGTTACTGGTCTCCTCCCAGACTTCCCTAGCTCCAACACTGTAAAGAACATCAATAGCGTCAGTAAAAACCTCCAGTATTGAAATCAATGTTTGGGGACTAAATTCTATCTCATTCATATAGTTCAAAGTCACATAAATGAAACAGAATTTGAAATGTTAGCTCAAGCTTTCCTGATGTGGGGACGGGGTAGTGGAGATCATTCAAATTAATCTAATAAATCCAACTAGTTACCTGGTTGTGTTGCCTTTGAGGTGATGAAGAGCCTTCTCCAACTTGTCGAAGTTGACAGGATTTTCTTCCCTGCTGCTTTTACCGTCAGAATTTCGAAATGATGGGGGTCAAAGAGCAATGTTTATGAATGCATGAAGGCCTAACAATGAATAACTCACAGCGCCAGCGAGAGGGCAGCAAGCAACCTTTCGGTGTCGTCAAAGTACAAGTCCATGACTTCCTCTACTAAGTTGGGAGTGTCTTCGTCCGCCATTTCCTCTACTTCAATAAATTGTTGGTCCAAAATTCCCTAAATCAACTTGAAAATTAGTAGTCTAAATAACAAACTATGCATATACAAGAGATGATGAATATATGGACCTCATCTAATAAGGATTGCCTCATTTGGGTAATCCGTTGAAGCAAAGAATTTTTTTCCATCTAGTTGGTAGAGAATGCAATTCAACTTGAAGATGACAAAAATTTAAACTACCAATAGGCTTATATACAATGGAAAAGGAGAATAGAAGAAAAATAAACACAAGAGTTGTAATCATTCAATACGTGGAACCAAAATACTAAACCATAATCAAATTTTGGATTTTGGACAACTGTGTACTTGAAATTTTAAATAAAAGTTGCAGATTTCCGAATCTAGTTTCTAGATCTTAAAATTAACTCTTTGATTTTGTTATTAATTTTAGTTTTATAGATATTTCTAGATCATTAAATGTTTCAAACTTCCGCTTCTGGTTTCTAGATCATGGCACTCAGTTTCAAATAATGCACCATTTTTTTCACTAGTAGTTCTAGTTATCAATCAAGACAAAATGGAGACTATAACTCTTACGCCTTGTTAGTTCAGTTGAGGGCAACTTGTGAGGCTCCTCGTTTGGCAATCGTGAACAGTTTGCAGAAGATCGATTGTGTTTAAGCCCTTTCATAATATAATCACCTCAACAGTCTCCAAGACTGAGAATCGTGCAATCTTAGAAGATATCAATATACTAATTCAAGGTCCAAGATCGCCAGTTTCAGCTGGCTAGGCACTGGCAAGGTACACTTGGGTGATCTTTATTTATTTACTTTGTCTAATTAAGAAATGTCTATTTCCATTGGAGAATAATTTACAATCCAAATTTTATATATAGTTCATTTCCAGTCCAGTGTCAACCAACCTTGTCTTTCTTTCCAATCCTGCCTCAAGCTTGCTGCTTTTGCTTATTATGAAGACAGTAGTATGGATTTTTTTTCTTGACGCCAGTTTTGGGAATGTAAAAACACAAGGGCAGATTTTGAATCCGCAAGTTAAGACACTTAACATGACATAGGTATGTTCCTGACATATATAAACTGGTAAGACTCTTAAACACCAAACACAAGAACAGATATGGAAGACTGAGTAGCCAAGTAGCAGAAACCCAGCTCTATTCCATTACATAATTTGCAGCTTCAGCAGAATTTGCTTGCCGCACCAACTGATGCTAGTAAAAAAAAAGGGGAGAAAAGGTATGAGTGAGAAAGTGATGAACTTTTTAGTTGGTTCCAGCAACAAAGATTTGAGAAATCTGGGGACTCAACTATATATATTTTTTAAATTATTGGCATCAAATTGTAATTTTCAAAGAATTAGGAGTTCTATTGTTATTATTCCAAATTTGTGAACAAAGCAAAATTGAGTTTAATGTAATGCGCAGAGCTACATTGTTTAAAATAATAAAAATTGTTCCAAGTCCAACTCACTCTACTCTATCATATTATCAGTGGATCAATGAAGAAAATCTGCTTCAATAGAGTGAATCCAATCAAAGTTCCATTAGAGCATGGTAGAATGCACATCCTATAAATATTCGGTTAGGTCTAAAGGAATAAACATAATAACCTACTCTACCAGAGCTCTAATCAAGCCTTTTTCATTAGAATGGAATTTATTACTGATCCACTAGCAATGAAGTAGAACTAGTTGAATATTTTTTTTATTATTTTAAATATCAGAGTCTTACTTTTATCCATCAAACTTTAAACTATTTCATTCCAAAGTTTGGAAAAATAACAAGAGATACCTACATTTTTTAAGTTACAATTCAGATCCTATATATTTTTTGGAAATTTTCAATTTAATCCCCAAATTTTTCAAAATGAATAACAAAGTGGCCCGTAAATTTTGATAAAACTTTTAAATAAGTCACTAAAGTTTGAAAAGTGTTAGTTTAGTCACTGGCGAGTGGCAATAAAGGTGTCAAGTTGTGGAGCTGAAAACATATCTTCTTGGTTGATTTAATCTTGGTGGCTTGGGGTGTTAACAGGTGTCTTTTTTGGTACTGGTATTTTGTTTCAGCGGTTGCGTACTTGTGTTCTTCTCATTACAGTGTAGTTGTCTTGTAAGTTTAATTAAGAATGTTTTAGGCCAATTTTTTTGTGATTTGTTTCTTCAGTTCAAGCAACTCTTAGTATTATCTTGATCAGGCAGTAAAAGATCTTCTGTTGAATTATTTCCTAACATAAAAACACAAGAGATGCATATAGTTTGTAGTTAAGTTCGGAACTCCATAAAGTGAGCTACTAATATTGTGACATAAAACTGGTAGACATTTGGAATCCAGACAGAAAATCAGACGGAAGACTGAGCAGAAACCAGCCTGACTTCCATTAGTTTGCAGCTCCAGCAGAACTCGCTTGCCTCACCAACTAATTAATGCCACAAGACAGGGGGAAAAAAAAGGTGTAAGAGTGAGAAAGTGATGAAGTTTTTGATTGGTTACAACAAGAAAGAAGAAAGAAATTAGTTAGAGAAAACATTAAGGATTAATGTGAAGGAGACCTGAAAGTAGGGCTCAAGCTTAGCTTTCAGATTGTCCAGGGCAGTGACTATCTTCTGGAGAGACGTTTTGATTCTGCTCATGTAGGCACAGAAACACACAAAACTTAGAAGAGGCAAATCGGGTAATATTGGTAGATAGTATCATTCTGTTTTGCCCCTATCCAGACTCTCATTTTTTTGAACCTGAACCTAATAAAAATGTTTTATTTTAGTTACTTATTTGATGAAATTTGTTAACCTAGAATAACAATTTTGATAGAAACTTTTTGTAATGTAATTAAACTATTTGGAAAAATTTTCCAATAAACTTAATTTATACAATATTTTTTATAGTTAATAAATATTTTAAATCATCAGTTTTTCTGATCTATTACTCAGACTTATTTCATTCAAGAGGAAAAAAAACTATTAATTTAAGTTATCTATCATTATAAAAAAAATATAGTTACCAAATATTTTATATTAAAATTTCAAAATTTTGTGCTAGATAGTTACTTTGAGTTCATGGTTTCCGATTGGCCAAAATAAAGCATTTTCAATAAGTTTTACGATCAAAATAGAACAGCCAATAAATTGTAAATAAAAATAGAATAATGATTAAATATTAGGAATTGGTTATGAAATTTACCGAAGGGAAATATTTGAAACTTTCTTTATTAACCAAAAAAAAAAAAAGGGAAAAGAAAAAAATAAACCGTAAATTACTCTTCCAAATTTCCATTCCCACAGACAATCCTTGCATTATGGATCTGCATCGAAACTTGGTTCGCACCAATGCTGTAAAACAATGACGGTAAATTTGGTCAATTAGAGAGATTTTGGTGTTCAAACCAACGTTTTAGAGCTAATCCAACTAGTTAGCTGTTACCTGGATGTGCTGCCTTCGAGCTGATGAAGGATCTTGTCCAACTTGCACAAGTGGACAGGATTTTCTTCCCTGCGGATTTCACTGTCAGCATCTTGAAATAATGGGGTCAGAAGGACACGTTTTGAGAAGATGAAGGTCTAAAAGTGAAAACTCACACAGCTCCCGAAAGAGCAGCAAGCCTCTTTGTAGTGTCTTCATAATACAATTCCATGAGCAGCTCTACAAAGTTTGGGATGTCCTCGTCCTTCATCTCTTCTAGTCCAACAAATCTTTGATTCAAAATTCCCTAAATGAGACCACCAAATTAGTATTCTAACCAAGATCTCCCATGTACAAAAGAGATGATAAATGGACCAAGTAATAATGTATAGACCTCGTCTAATAAGGATTGCTTCATTTGAGCAATGCGTTGAAGCAAGGAGTTGTGTTCCATCTCTCTTCACAAGGCAATACAGTTCGGCAAGAAGATGGTGGAGCTTCATACTATCAATGGGATTATTATATACAATGCCAAAGCTTTGGTATGAAGGAAGACAATGAGAAATAAACAATATAATAACATGTTATACGTCATCATTTGACACGTGGAATCGAAGTACCACATCATAATTATGTTTTAGATTTCAATTTGCTTCACTACTTAAACTTTTAAATAAGTTTGTCAGATTTCGTATCTGGTTTATAGATTTTGAATTTAACTCTATGATTCTACTGCTAACTTTTATTTTAGAAATCAATATGTGTAATTCAAATGAAGTTTTGTTGAAATTACACTTTCTCCTTTAGTGATTTCTGAAATTAGGCTTTCCATCATTGTTGCCTAACATCATTAGTGAGCAACATAAAAAATTACTTTAGGCGAAATGGAGAAACAAAAAAAAATATTACAAAAAATATTTACTTATACAGATGAATAATTATTCGCCGGTAAATTCTGAAGTGAAATAGTTATTGTACAGTAAAAACTATCATATTCTTTTTCTATGTACAAAGGCAAAAATGTTTTTCTTTTATACCATTGAAGACCAATGGGTTTAAAAAATGAGGGGAGAATGTAACTTTTCAAACTACATGTGTGAAAATGTAACTTCAACAAAACCTTAAGGGAGAGTTGGAAATAATAATTATTCAGTAAAAATGTGGAAGTGAAAATTTAAATCTCATAAGGCCTTCCAGTGTATAGGACACCCCTAGCCATCAGTAACCTCGAGGATTAATCTGGCTGGGCTTAGAACATTTCATGGTAGTAAACAGAGAAGGATGAACTTAATGGGATATAAATTCGAAAAATTCATTCTACAAAAAAGCTTTGTTAATATCCTATACGCCGGTGGTGGAAAAAATATTTTTTCCACGAGCAGCTTATTATGGCAATTGCTATTATTTCCTTAACATACCGGCGTTAGTTTTAATGATTTATGCAACTTTTATTTCATGTTAACAACCTCGTTTTTTATGTATCATCAATGATTCCTCAATAAGAATCTCAGCAATTCAGCCTTCCCTAGCTAACAACACGAAATACTAGGAGGCCTAAATTGCATATGTTTTCATCTACAAAAACCCACATCTTTTCTTTTCTCGAACCAAGATTTGAAGACTATGTTTGGAATCCGGTCAACTGAGGCCCAAACTAGAGAAACAATTAATTCAACAGGCAAAAAAGATTATGAAAGTGGGCACCTAGTTTTGAACATTTTGAAGAAACAAAAGAGGACAAATCTAAAACTCGATCAGAAGAAATGATGATGAAGAGTTTTAACATTTTGGATTCTGAAATTGAAGAAATTATGTTAATGGATTTGCATTTGAGTCTCACAAATGCTTGAAAAATAAGTTGCCAGTGGAAAAGATATTTTTCCACCGCACCGGATATTAATCCGATAGGTAAAAAAAAAACTTTGTTTTCTTTGTAAAAGTCTGGTTGCTGAAAAGTTTATATTATAAAAATTTTAGGAAGAGCATGATTATTTTTATAGGTGTTTAAATTAAAAACTTTTTGCAGTAATTAAGTAATGCAGCTCTGAAGAAAAAACGAGAATAATTGTCTGAAGAAAAAACGACATAGCTGGAGAGAAGGTCGAGCAATAGAAAACAACAAAGGATGAGTTTTCCATACTTCTTAATACAATGGACAAATATTTTCTTAGAAAACTGAAAATGAATATTGCCAACTAAACACATTTTTTTTTCCTTCTTAGAAATTTTTTCAGAAAATTTAAAAAATTTTCTACGACTAAACAAGGTCTTTATTTTGTAGTCCATTTGCCGTTGCACATCACCAAACCATTCAAGCTCATATATGAAATAACAGACAAGTTTGAGTTTCTTCATTCTCTGCAGAAGACTTGAGGGATTAGGAGAGCTTGACAAGGGTCGTCGGGGTTGGTTTAATGCCTGTGACAAGTGAAGGAAGGTTTCCAGATTTGAACCGGTCCATGCCTCAAACTTGGTTATGGTTGTCTTGTTGTGAGCAGGGCCAGAGCCAATAGGGGAGCTAGGGGATGTCTGTCTCCCCTAAGTTTTTACAAAATGTATATATGTCTTATAGGATAGAGCTTATATAATATTTTTCTCTCTTGTACATTCTCCCTTATAATTCTTTTAGCAAATGTTCTCTAATAATTTTAAGTAATGAAAGTAACACACAGATTCGTTAATCTTATCTCTTTCTGACTTAATTTCTTCATAAATATACTTGATTTTTGTGACTAAAATTAAAAAAGTCTAATATGAAATAATTAGTTTTATCATCTTAATAAAAAATTAATTATTTATATCTTTAAAATATTTGAGAATGTAAGAAGATGACTCTCCATTCCTTTCTTGCTTGTTTTGCGTCCACATTTTCATAATCTCTCTCCAAACTTTTTCTTGTTCATACATGTTGATATTTTTTTTTCTTTTTGTAAGAATTGGAACATAAAAAGTTAATTATTTTAATTTTTTTTATTTCAATAGATAATTTGATAGTTTTTCTTTTAGTAATTTTTATGTATAATTCATTCATGAAGTTTTCTAATTATCAATTTTTATATCCTATGAAAAATAATGTATTACATTTTAGTTTTTTGACGGTGGACCATTTTAAATTTCTTTTTTTTTTCTCATTTGAAAATAATTATTTATTTATTATTTACCTTAGTTGGACCATTTCTTAGCCAGCTTTTATGTTTGTTTCTTAGACTGCATTTTGTGAAAATTATTTATAAATAATTATTAGTGATTGTTTTATGTTTGTAAATTTTTTTATTGATTTTTAATTTTTTAAATCTGGGTATGAAAAAAGAGTCTATCAAAATATTTTTTTTTCAAAAAAATATATGATGCAAGCGAATATTAGATAAGTAGGATATTAACTTTCAAATGATATTGATTCTAAAAAAAATTTAAAGTTTATATATATATATATATATATATATATATATAAATTACATTATTTCTCAAACATTTTTTAAATAAAGTCTGGTTTGTCCTAATTTAAAATTCTGACTCTTCCCTGGTTGTGAGCTTAGACCCCATTAGTAGAATGCAAGAAGTCATCACGCATTGAAACTGGTGCTTCGCGACCATGGAGTCATTCTTTCAGATCTAAAGCGCAATCGTTGGCGGCTTTTCCGACGAAGATGCAGGCTTTTCCAACAACGATGTTGGTCACGAATTTTGGATGAGCTTGGTCGTTAATGGCATTTGGATCCGGCAATAACATTTCCCAAACCAAAGTACACCTGCAACATCGGGGGCGCTGGTGGGGGTTATGGAATTGGCGGAACAAGAAATTGGTCAAATTAGAGAGATAACTATGGGGGGGGTGTGGGTGGGATTATAAGATGTAAAATCCACATATTGCTTCGATCCTAGTAAACAAATTGTTGACTTTTCTTCCCCCCCCCCCCCCCCACGTGGTTGGCTCTTTCTTTTCTTCTTTTCTTTCTTTCTCTCTCCTTTATCTTTCTTCTGTCTTCTTTTCTCCTAAGTCAACAAAACGGCTGACAAAATTGAAATAGCTGCAATTATAGCAGCAAAATTGGAAAACAGAAGAGAAACAGCTAGCAACGCGGAGGGTGCAACGCGGCTATTTCTCCTATAAATAGCCATGCTTTCTCCTTCTTCAGTGCATCTGGTAGTTTGCTCATAATTTCTAAAGAGCAAAAGAAAATTATGAGATAGAGAGATTTATTTCTGGGGAGTAACAAAATAGTGAGATAATTTTTTGGGGTGTTTGGGAAACACTTGAGTGCCACTATTTTGGGTTTATCTCATACCTCTATAATTTTTTGTCTAGAGAAGATTCTCTCTCTGTAAGCATACTATTTTTATAGTGGAAGAAAATCTTGGAGTTTGTCCCGTGGACGTAGCCCTAAAATTAAGGGTGAACCACGTAAATTTTATGATGCCATTTTTATTAATCATCTTACTCTCGAAGTTATCACCCACTACACACGGTCCCAACAACTGGTATCAGAGCGAGACCCGGTGTTTATATCTACTTATCGTATGCTCTGTGGTTGCCGCTGAAAAGTGGATCCTCCACATCAGAAAATAAGTTAGATTATTATTCACCATTTTTTGCTTGATACTGGGTATTTATTAGCATCATGGAGGCGAAGACCAGCAAGATGATTAGTCTGAACGGCTCGAATTACCACATATGGAGAAGCAAGATGAAGGATCTCTTATATGTGACGAAGATGCACTTGCCCGTGTTTGGTACAATCAAACCGGAAGACAGATCAGAAGAAGATTGGGCATTCGAGCATGAGCAAGTATGTGGTTTCATCCGACAATTTGTCGAAGATAATGTCTACAACCACATATCTGTAGAAACTCATGCACGGACACTGTGGAACAAGCTTGAGGAGCTGTATGCTTCAAAAACCGGCAACAACAAATTATTTTATCTGACAAGATTGCTTCAGATAAAAGACCGGGAAGGTTCATCCATGGCAGATCACCTGAACGATTTGCAAGGAATCATGGAACAGTTATCCACGATGGGCATAAAGTTTGACAAAGAGGTACTCGCTCTTATAATGCTGGCTTCATTACCAGAGTCGTGGGAAACTTTGAGAATTTCACTTACAAATTCTGCACCAAATGGTGTAGTAAATGTGGAATTTGTCAAAAGTGGAATACTGAATGAAGAGATGAGACGAAGATCGCAAGGATCCTCTTCATCACAGTCAGATCTCCTCGTGGCAGATTCTAGGGGGAGAAGTGAGACCAGGGGGCTAAAGCCAAGAGATAAGAGTAGAGGAAGGTCAAACAAATATGCAAAAATTGAATGTCATTACTGCAAGAAAAAGGGTCATATCTAGAGATTTTGCCGAAAACTCAAACAAGACCAAAAGAAAGGCAAAGGACCGAAGAAAGATAACGACAGTGATGATGAGCAAGCAAATGTTGCCGGTGAGTTCAACATTGTCCATGATGATGATATTGTCAATCTTGCAACCCATGAGACAAGTTGGGTGATTGACAGTGGTGCTACCATTCATGTTACTTCTCGAAGAGAATTCTTCTCATCTTACACACCTGGGAATTTTGGCGTTGTGAGAATGGGAAATGATGGTCTTTCACAAGTTGTAAGAAAGGGAGATGTTTCCCTGGAGACCCAGAATGGCACACGGTTAGTCCTGAAGGATGTCAGGCATGTTCCAGATTTACGCCTGAATCTGATCTCAACAGGCAGACTGGATGATGAAGGTTACTGCAACACCTTCTTTAATGGTCAGTGGAAGTTGACCAAAGGAACCCTGGTGGTGGCCAGAGGAACAAAGAACTCAAAACTGTACATGATGCAGGCAAAGCTCTCCCAGGATGCTTCAGGATCTGATGGTAGTTCAACAGATTTACAGTTGATTCCTCCAACGGCAGTACAAAGACAGGTTGGAGAAGATGTACAAAACGATCAACCGGAAGAAGGTGATCATGATGCTCCCATTGAGAATGAACCAGATAATGTTGATGATAATGATGTTCATCAACAACCACCAGCACCAGTGGGTTCTCCAGCTTTAAGGAGATCTAATAGAGTCAGACAACGCTCTACTAGATATCCTGAAAATGAGTATGTGTTATTGACTGACGGGGGAGAACCAGAAAGATTTGATGAAGCTATGGATGACGAACACAAGGGAAAGTGGATTGACGCCATGCAAGAAGAAATGAGATCCTTGCATGAGAACAGAACATTTGAGCTGGTGAAGTTGCCAAGAGGCAAAAGGACTTTGAAAAACAAGTGGGTATTCAGAATCAAGTCTGAAGAATCCAATTCACAACCACGGTTCAAAGCCAGATTAGTTGTCAAAGGTTTCAGCCAAAGGAAAGGTATTGACTTTGATGAGATTTTTTCACCAGTTGTGAAAATGACATCCATCCGTACAGTCCTAGGACTAGCAGCAAGTCTCGACTTGGAAATTTAGCAGATGGATGTGAAGACTGCCTTTCTACATGGTGACTTGGAAGAAGAAATATACATGGAGCAGCCAGAGGGTTTCGAAGTCAAAGGAAAAAAGGACCATGTTTGCAAGCTAAAGAAAAGCTTGTATGGTTTGAAGCAGGCACCTAGGCAGTGGTACAAGAAGTTTGAGTCGGTTATGGGGGAGCAAGGCTACAAGAAGACTACTTCAGATCACTGTGTGTTTGTGCAGAAATTCTCTGATGATGATTTCATTGTTCTATTGCTCTATGTGGATGATATGTTGATTGTTGGCCAGAATATTTCCAGGATCAACAGCTTGAAGAAGCAATTGAGTAAGTCTTTTGCTATGAAAGACTTGGGACCAGCAAAGCAAATTCTTGGCATGAAAATAACAAGAGATAGGAGCGCCAAGAAATTGTGGTTGTCACAGGAGAAGTACATTGACAAGGTACTTCAGAGATTCAATATGGACAAGGCTAAAGCGGTTAGTTGTCCTCTTGCTAATCACTTTAGATTAAATTCCAAACAATGCCCTTCTACTGACAGAGAGAAGGAAGAAATGGAAAAGGTTCCATATGCCTCAGCAGTTGGAAGTTTAATGTATGCCATGGTATATACACGGCCAGATATTGCTTACTCAGTTGGAGTAGTAAGTAGGTTCCTTTCAAATCCTGGTAAGGAACATTGGGCTGCAGTGAAATGGATTTTCAGGTATCTTCGTGGCTCTTCCAAAATGTGCTTATGTTTTGGAAATGCAAAGCCTGTGTTAATTGGCTACACAGATGCCGATATGGCTGGCAATGTTGACTCGAGAAAGTCTACATCAGGTTACCTGATTACATTTGCAGGGGGAGCTGTGTCATGGCAATCAAGATTACAGAAATGTGTTGCTCTTTCAACAACAGAGGCAGAGTTTATTGCAGCAACGGAAGCATGTAAGGAGTTGCTGTGGATGAAGAAGTTCTTAAAAGAACTTGGTTTCCACCAAGATAAATATGAATTGTTCTGTGACAGTCAGAGCGCAATTCACCTTGGTAAGAACTCCTCCTTTCATTCAAGATCCAAGCATATTGATGTAAGATATCACTGGATAAGGAATGCATTGGAAATGAAGCTATTATAGCTTGAGAAGATCCATACTGATGAAAATGGATCTGATATGTTGACCAAGAATCTACCGAAAGAAAAGTTTGAATATTGTCGACTGGCAGCAGGAATGATGGAACTCCCACATGAGGCGGGAGGGGGAGATTGTTGACTTTTCTTCCCCCCCCCCTCCCATGTGGTTGGCTCTTTCTTTTCTTCTTTTCTTTCTTTCTCTCTCATTTATCTTTCTTCTGTCTTCTTTTCTCCTAAGTCAACAAAGCGGCTGACAAAATTGAAATAGCTGCAATTATAGCAGCAAAATTGGAAAACAGAAGAGAAACAGCTAGCAACACGGAGGGTGCAACGCGGTTATTTCTCCCATAAATAGCCATGCTTTTTCCTCCTTCAGTGCATCTGGTAGCTTGCTCATAATTTCTAAAGAGCAAAAGAAAATTATGAGATAGAGAGATTTATTTCTGGGGAGTAACAAAATAGTGAGATAATTTTTTGGGGTGTTTGGGAAACACTTGAGTGCCACTATTTTGGGTTTATCTCATACCTCTAGAATTTTTTGTCTAGAGAAGATTCTCTCTCTGTAAGCCTACTATTTTTATAGTGGAAGAAAATCTCGGAGTTTGTCCCGTGGACGTAGCCCTAAAATTAAGGGTGAACCATGTAAATTTTCTGATGTCATTTTTATTAATCATCTTGCTCTCAAAGTTATCACCCGCTACGCACGGTCCCAACACAAATATCACAACTCTCGAGGAATTTGTGCGAATTTTGGAATCATAACGGAAAAATATTCTCGTTTTTTGATGAGAAATCATCAACATGGCTTTTATTCATACGTTACTTGGATCGAAGCTATTTCGTTTGAAAAGTACAGGAGAGGGTGGGCAAGGAATATTGAGCTAAGCGGCATGCAATAGCTAGATATCTAGGAGCAGAATGAAGCGGCAGTACTGTTGAAATGAGCATAGAGCTGGCAAGACGATAGAGGAGACGATGTCAACGGTGGTTTAAACAAAAATGTTGGGTCTTTGTATCCTCTAATTAGCTAGTAACTAGAGCTTGAGGCTGTGGGTTGTACTTATAATCCTCCTTCGATTCCAACATATAACTTACAAGCTAGCCAAAAAGCCCTTTTGATGAATCCTTTCGTCCTTCTTTTGTATTGTTTGTATGAGTAGTTTAATTTTTCTTCTAATACACATCTTTAGGTATTCTCTTTTCCATGATTAATTAAGATTTGGGTAAATGAACAATTTTCTAATTATGATTTGTGAGGTGGAAGACTGGGTGGACCTTGGTGAAGGGGTGAGAGCCTATTTTTTCTGCTGTTTCTTGCACTACTAAAAAAATTAGATTTTCCAACTGCTATTTCCAACTGCCAGCCGTTGGAAATGGACTGTTTCCAACGGCAGGCAGTTGGAAAATAGTCCGTTGGAAAATCATTCGTTGGAAGTTAATTTTCCAACTGCCTAGAAGTGAGTAGTTGGAACTTCCAACTGTCAGCCGTTGGAAATTAAGCAGTTGGAGAATTTTCCAACGGCTTTATTAAATTTTTTATTTTTTGGTTTTCCAACTGTCTCAGCAGTTGGGAAATTTCCCAGGGCAGTTGGAAATGAAGGCAGTTGGAAAATTTTCCAATTGCTTAAGCAGTTGGAAAATACACTAGCCAGTTGGAAATGAGGCAGTTGGAAAATTTTCTAACTGCCTAACAGTTGGAAATTTTTTAAGCCATTGGAAACATTTCCAACTGCCCAGGCAGTTGGAAAATTTTCCAGATTTTATTTTTAGCTGCGAATTATTTTTTCATTTATATTATTTATCTCTATACTTTCCATTTCCAATCGAATGTTTTGTTTAAACGTTAACCTCGTATGCTGCCGATACTGATATCGTTTGTAGTCAATTTTTAAAACTCACAAAATTTCATAAATTAAATTACTAAGTGAATGTTTGTTAAAACAAACATACAGAATTAAAATTACTAAGTCAAGTTGGAAATTTACTACTAAATCCACATGAGCTCCAATAGAGTTTAAATTACATGCTTTCATAATCCAACTAAGTGAATGTTTGTTAATAAATACATCTAGTAGCATGATATACCTGATCTATGCGTCATCTGATCCCGAGTCATCATCATCATTTGCAGGTAGTGCGGGCGGGAGAATGCCAATTGAATTGCATATGTACTCCATCTCAACTCGTTGTCTCCTCTTCAGACGTTGTAGCTTCCGCTCATAATGTGATGCTTGCTGTGCAGTTTGCTCCGCTACGACTCACTATACTTGTTCAGCGAACTCCGGAGTCTGCATCACATCAACATGTGCTGGATGAGTAAGCCCTGGTCGCCGTAATCCAGGCACGACATGTTGTTCTGATCCAAGGCCAAATACACGCCATTTCTTCCTACCCCCAGCAGCGGCACTTATGATCGCAACCTCATCTATGTCAGGTGCGCCACCTGAATCATCCGTTTGCTGCGTTGCTTCCTCGATCTCAGCAGTTACTATTGCCTGCATATAAAAGTACAGAAAATTTATTAGTAACAAGATCAGAAATTATACTTAAGCATTATGTAACAATTACTTACCGCAACTTCTTCAGTCCGCCTGTTAATGTAATCCCCGCTTTTTTTCTTATGAGTTTGCTGCATCACCTTGAACAATCCTGGGTCCCTCTTCTCCGGATCTTTATCACGCTACATTTGAAACGTAGTCACATTAATTGATTCTCCAAATAAAGTTACTTGAATTATGTGTAAAAGATTATGATTATTTTACCATTCGTTCTCGTTGTTCAGTAATGGAAACCGAACCTCCTGCATATGTAGCACTGCATGCACCTGTGGAGTTAAATGACTCCGATGATGAAGCTCGCATCGTCTTACCCCTTGCCGATCACTCGTTAAACTCTGTGGTAACCCACCATGCTTCCATTTCTGCATACTGCGTGTCGGTCATAAAAGATGCCCTTGCTCGCCGTTTCTCTGGATTCTTTTCTCGGCGGATGTCCCCCAGCGTATGTCGGTAATGACTAGCCGCCAACATATGCCAGACGCGGTAGACCTCATTATGGTGGGCTGGATCCCACTCACATAATCCCTGCACGTTATTATTTATAAAAACTATATAGCGGATCTATAGATTCCAACATAGATGATAAAGACGAAATAGTTATAACAAGTATCTAACCTCAAATACGCGCCACCATGCCTGAATATCTGCTGGACTCGCGCTCGTCCAGTCATGATGTCCCCTAAAGTGTTTGGTGAAGCATCTAGTGACCAACCTTGTTGCTCGTGATGGAAGGAAGCTACATGAAGTGGATGTTTCACAGAATTCATGAAATTAGTCTTACTGCGACTTCAGATACTACATGTTAAATAAACTAATTTGGTACAAGCGGGTGCATTACTTACGTGTTCCCGTGAGGTACTATCCGTAAACGAGCTTGCAGCGGGGCTTGGGATACCGCGGACTGACCATGTGAACTCCCACCATCCGGTGACACTACAAGGGTCGGGGTAGACCGACTACCACTACCACGTGTAGGACCAATGCGAATACCACCTCTGAGAGGGTGAGGATGATGAACAGCTGTTTGTTCTGTTGATGGCTGTGCATCCAAATGATGGGAGTGCGATTGGCCTGCCCGATCATGTCTAGCTATTGGTTCTGCTAAAACTTCTTTCATTTGCTGAAATAGCCCTTTCCCTGGGCAACGTGTATATGTCGCATCTCCTTTAAGTGGCATCTACATTATTATGAAATCCCGTACAAAAGTTTACATAACGTACATTCAAACATTGAAATAAAACTTGCTCAATCATATTGTAGGCTTCAAGTTGAAGTTTCAGTTGCTCTTTACATATATATTAAAAGTTAATTACTAAACGAGAACATTACACAATACAATAACATATGCACGTTTACATTATTATGAGTTTCCAAGTTCATCTGAATTTGATTTCTCTGATTCGCCACTATCAGTATCCCCTGATTCAAAATCATTTTCATCATCACTTCCTTCAAGGGACTCCTCATTGTCAGAGAAATCGTCATCTCCCAAAGTTTCATCCCTCAATGCCATGTCTTCCTCCACAGCTTCCCATACACCTGTTTCAGCTAAATTGTCGATTGGGTCATCCATAATTATGGGAGACCTGTTCACACCGGCCTGCAATTCTTCCTGATATGCATCTTCAACATCAGCTACATTATTATGAACAATGCGTCTAGGTTTGATTTTCAACACCGCCAACCAACCCGTTTTGTCACGTGACTTCGTGGGATAATGGGTGTAGTAAACTTGATCAGCTTGGGATGCAAGAATGAACGGGTCAAACTTCCCATATCGACGACCATCACGAACCTCAACTATCCCATATTGTTGGTGAACCCGAATGCCACGATTTGGAGTAGGGTCAAACCAAGCACACTTAAACAATACTACTTTTTTATGTGGCCACCCAGGATATTCCAGTTGGATAATTTCTTCTAACACCCCATAAAAATCACATTCAACCTCACTTGATCCTGAAGTCCTAATACATACTCCACTGTTAAATGTTGCTTTGTCGCGACCCCAGTCGCTAATGTGGAACTTGTACCCATTTATGAAGTAAACAGGCCAACTCTCAACACGACGAGATGGCCCGCATGCAACATCCCACAGGAAGCGGTCCGTGATAGTGTTCCTTACATCATTCACCTAGTTTCAGAAAGTCATAATATAAATATGTATTTTGGTTATTTATCAAAATATGGGTAATTGGAAGTGTAAGTAACTTACATAGTTTCTAAGCCATGTCTCAAAGTTATTCTCAATGTAGACATCCAGGTCTGCCATCTGTATATTGGGTGCATGCATGCGCACTTCATCAACGAACAAACTACAAGATGGCATAAGAAGACGATGGAGCATAAACTGGATGAGTTTAGTAGAAAAGAAGAAAAGTTTTGTTTCAGAGAAACACTCAAGTATTTAGCAATGGGTATTGTTTCACTTACTCGAGGTACGGCTTCACCTCCTTACAATTCAGTAACACATATGCAGCTGCCACCCTCAATTCATTGTCATCAAGATAGCGATACCTTGATGCCCCATATGGTCGACCCGGGTATCTAAATATAGACCACACTGATTCATCAAATGGTCCTTCGCCGCCATCATCATTACGAGGTACTCGAGTAGCCATATGTGGGATATGGGATTCAAAGTAGTGAGAGCAAAATGTAGAGGTCTCTTCAATTAGATATGCTTCACAAATTGAACTCTCTACATGAGCCTTATTTGAAACCTTCATTTTGAGGTCATGCATACAACGCTCAAACTTGTACATCCACCTATATTGAACGGGGCCTCCAACTCTTGCTTCGTAAGGTAGGTGAATCGGCAAATGTTCCATCGAGTCGAAAAAAGCCGGTGGGAAAATTCTTTCCAACTTACAAAGTATGACAGGTATATTTGCTTCCAACTCGACCATGTGATTCACATCTAACTCTGGGGAGCATAAATCTCGGAAGAATTGGCTTAACTCGGTCAACGGTTTCCATATATTATCAGGCATTGCTTCAAGTGCAATTGGGAGGAGCCTCTGCATCATTACATGACAGTCATGGCTTTTTAGACCTGACAGTTGACTTACATTACTGTCAACACACCTCGCAAGGTTCGATGCATACCCGTCTGGGAGTCTAAGTGTTTTAACCCAATTAAGCACATCAGTTCTGTGCTCTCTGTTTAGTGCAAATGTGGCTTTAGGTTTAACTGCTCGGCCGTCACCCTGAGGAATTAAATGTAGCTCTGATTGACTGCACAGAATCTCAAGGTCTTTACGCGCCTTCACGTTGTCCTTAGTTTTATTGGTCACATCCATCACTGTATTCCATATATTGTCAAACACATTCTTCTCTATATGCATAACATCCAAATTATGGCGGATCAAATTAGTCTTCCAATACGGTAGCTCCCAGAAAATACTTCGTTTTGTCCAATTATGGGTTCTGTCATAACCTGGTATGGTTACAACCTGTCCATTGCAAACTACAGAAGGCAAATGTGAGATACGTTCAAATATTGTTGCTGGTGGTAAACGCTCAGGAGGCAACGATTTCTCAACTTTTCCTCTCTTAAAGGAGACTCTGTTCCTTCTGTATGGGTGATCCAACTCTAGAAATTGTCGATGACAATCGAAGAATGACGTTTTCCTTCCATGCTCAAGTTGGAAAGCTTTACTATAATCCATGCAAATAGGGCACGATAACCTTTCATGAATCATCCATTCGGACAACATCCCATAAGCCGGGAAGTCATTTATGGTCCACAAAACCGAAGCGCGGAGCTGAAAATTTTGTTTCAGTGAAACATCCCATGTTTCGACCCCATCCTCCCATAGCTGCTTCAATTCATGAATAAGTGGTTGTAAATAGACATCAATATTCTGACGTGGACTCCGAGGGCCAGGTATCAATGCAGTTAAAAACATATATGGCTTATTCATACACATCCACGGAGGCAAATTATAGGGTGTAACAATGACAGGCTAACATGAGTATTGTTTACCAGAGTACCCGAAAGGCGTAAACCCGTCAGAACAAACTCCAAGGTGAACATTTTGGGTTTCCGCCGCAAACCACGGGTACGTGGAATCAAAATGTTTCCATGCTTCCCCATCTAAAGGATGTTTTAAAACATTTGGGTCGGATCGATGCTCACTATGCCACCGCATGTGCTCTGCAGTTGACAGTGAAGCATATAGTCGTTGAAGCCGAGGAGTGAGTGGTAAATAGTGCATAGTCTTCCTTGCTCTATCCTTACCTCGCCCATTTGTCCTCGGCTTAAACCGAGATTCACCACAAAACTTGCATTCTGAAGCAGCTTCATTAGTATTCCAAAACAACATGCAGTCGTTTACACAAACATCAATTTTAAAATAGGCAAGACCTAGTTGTGAAACTAATTTCTTCGTCTCATACCAATTGGATGGCATCTTGCTGTCACTTGGCTGCGTCTCTTTCATCAACGCTGCGATACCATCATAACACCCTCTTGGTATATGATATTCTGCTTTTAGGTTTAACAACCAAACTGCAGCAGAAAGTTCAGAATGCTTCTCACATCCATCCCAAAGAGGTGTACTAGCGGAGTCCAGTAACTCAGAAAATTTTCTAAACCCTTCATTAGGTTGTTGATCCTGTTCAGTGGAATTATGATGCATACTTGGACCCGCTGCATCAAATATCATTTGAGCATATGGGTTTATATTTGAACTGTACTCAGACTGCTCATACACATCAAAATTATGAAACGGCTGCTGCGGAGGCTCTGTAAATGCCTCCTCATGAGCTGTCCAGTTGGTATAATGAGACATAAAACCCACTCTGTATAGATGCACTCGCACGTCATCACAATACTTAAACCTCAAATTTTTACACCTCTTACACGGGCAACGTATTTTGTTTCCATCCATGTGAGCTGGGTTACTACAGGCGAATGTTATGAACTGCTCAATCCCTGTCTCCCACTCCTCTGTGTACCCAACTCGACCCGGTAAATACCGACTACTATACATCCAACTACGTTCCATGGAGTCCTACCAATAGATTTATTTTTTTAGTTAATCTAAACCATGTCATTTAAAACACAGAAACTGTAATTACTAAGTTACGGTTTACGTAAGGTGCCCAGGCAGTTGGAATTTTATTTAAGGTTTACTGTTACTACGTAATAGGAAGAAATTCATAATATGATATCCATATAAGTGTTAATGGTACCCCGTTGATGGGTTTAGGGGTTACTTAATACATTTTATGTAACGTGTAGGGTTAATGCTTTTACATATAAATATTTTATCCATATATTTACTTTTTGCGAGTACTCTTATTATTACTATTACTTTACAACAACTCGTCTTATTATTAGTATTTTTTTTCTAATTATTATTACTCTGAATGGATTGCTTATTATAATAATAATAATAATAATAATACTTATTATTATTATTATTACTATTACTATTAGTACTATTTCAATATACAATTATTATTATTAATATTATTATTATTATTATTATTATTATTCTTCTTCTTATTCTTATTATAATAAATTATTATTATTATTATTATTATTATTATTCTGTGATTAATGGTAGTTAAAATTATTATTTGTCTTATTGGATTTATTATTGGCATACAGATTGCCAATAGTAGTAATAGTATTACTACTATTACTTTACTACTAATGTTAGAAAAAGTTATTTATTGTTCCAAATACTAGAAATTATATTATTATTATTCCTATTAATATTATTATAATTGATATTACTCATAAATGATTTGGTAGATCAGAAATAACAATACTTAATATTATTAATATTATTTTTACGTACTATGACTTTACTACTACATTCATAATCCCATATTTATTCTTACAAGTATTACAAATGATTACTAATATTATTAATATTGACATATATTATTATTCAAGGTCAAACTTAATCAAATAAAATTAACTCACTAGAAATACACTAGAAATTTATATTAATGCCAATTATGAAAACATTGTGCTCAAAATTCCAATTAACCATTGTACGTGGCATAAAAATATATTACCCAAACAATTGACTTCAAACCAAATCCATTGGTATTTTTGAAATATACTAAATAATTTAACACACAAATATACTAATTACAAAAAGTTAGCATCCAACTAATTATTTTCTGTTCTTAAATATACAAACTACGTTTGACACATAAATATACTACCTAAATAATTTACATCCCACCATTAATTATTATTTTTAAATATACTAACTAACTTGAGACATAAATATACTAACTAAACAATTTTAAAAAAAAATACGTAAACAATTTACGGAAAAGAAATTTATTTTCCACTTGGAAATATACTAATACTTAGTACTTAAATATTTTTAAAAATATTTCGTAAACCATTTACAGAAAACAAAGAATTTTCTATTTGTAAATATTTAATTACTTAGTAATTAAATTTTTTTTGTAAATATACTAACTACTTTTACACATAAAAGTACTACCTAAACAAACCCATAAAAACTAATTTCAAACGTAAAATATACTACCTAAACAATGTACTTTAAACTATTTATTTAATATTTTTAATTATTCCAACTAATTTGAGAGATAATTATACTACCTAAACACTTTATTAAAATCAAAATTATTTCATATTTTGAAATATAATAACTAATTTCATACATAACTTTAGTACCTAAACAATTTACGTATAAATAATAATTTAATAATTTTAATTATCTTAACTAACTTCACACATAAATATAGTACCTAAACAATTCAATTAACACTAATAATTTCATATTTTATAATTCATCACGAAAATAAAAAAAAATTGTAAGAAAATACACATAAATTTCCAATTGTATATATTTCCAATGGGTAACCTAAAAAATTCACATCCAACCATCAACAACACAAAATCACAAATATTGCATATATTTCAAACCAAATAAACAACTAAAAATCCGGATTATGCGTATTTATTGGTATAAAAATTTAAAAAATATAAAATAAACAAACTTACCTCAAATCACGCTCTATCTTCCTTCAAATGGCCGCAAAGAACTGCAATCATGCAATAAAACCCAAAATATTCAATCCATTATCAACCAAAACAGTGAAACGAGGCAAAAATCAAAAAAAAAAAAAATCAATGAAATTGGAAATAAAACGAAACTAACCTTCAGATCTCCCCAAATGACACCAGATCCACGTACAACTGAGCTAAACGAAGCTGTTTCACGGCTTAATCGGAACCAAAACGTGAATGTGTGTGTTGTGTGATGAAGAGAGAAGCTAGGAGAGAGAGACGCAAATTTTTGCTCGCTGGAGAAGATGACTCACGCTGGGGGGGGGGGGGGGGGGGGAGATTTAAAAACTTTTTTTCCGACGGCTAGGACCGTTAAAACGCATCGTTTCATTAAATGCACAAAAAAAAATTCCTTTCTATTTCCAACGGTCTCAGCCGTTGGAAAACTTTCAAACTAAAAATTGCATAACTTCATTTTCCAATTGTTATAGCCGTTGGAAGAAAGAAATACAAACCATTTTATTTTCCAATGGCTTAAGCCGTTGGAAGTGTAATAAATCCAAATTTTGCAGAAAATCTATTAATTTACCCATTTTCCAACGGCATAAGCCGTTGGAAGTCATATATATATATAATTTCTTCAATTTCCAACGGCTAAAGCCGTTGGAACTATGATAAATCCAAATTTCCCTAAAAAATCCATTAATTTACACATTTTCCAACGGCATAAGCCGTTGGAAGTAATATATATAAATAATTTCTTCATTTTCCAACGGCTAAAGCCGTTGGAACTATAATAAATCCAAATTTCGCAAAAAAATGCATTAATTTACCCATTTTCCAACGGCATAAGCCGTTGGAAGTAATATATATACATAATTTCTTCATTTTCCAACGGCTAAAGCCGTTGGAACTAAAATAATCCAATTTGCATGGAAAATCCATTAATTTACCTATTACTTGGCCCATTTTCCAACGGTTCAAGCCGTTGGAAGTTATATATATATAAAATTTCCATAATTTCCAACTGCTGAGCAGTTGGAAAATATTTTTTTTTAATTCCAACGGTTTTGGCAGTTGGAAATTTCCAACTGCTTCACTGTTGGAAATAAGGCAGTTGGAAAAACAGGTTTTTTTAGTAGTGTTGATTCCCCACCTTTCTCCATACCTACTTGGTTCTGCACAACCCTAATCATCTTGAAGGCAACAATAATTAGCGTTAATTAATTAATGTTTGAAAAATTCTATACATTAATTAATAGCTTTTTAAAATTAGATATAATGTTATAACTAGCATAAACAAATTATTCGAACCGTGGAAGCTAGTTATAAAAATTGTTGCCCAAAGACCGTATTTATGATTTCTCTTTATATGTATATATATAGAAGCATATACAAGGTATATACCAAGGAAAGTTAGAGGGAAATCTGCCAGTTTCTTGGAACATGGATAACGTCAATCTATAAAATGACAAATAAAAATGCACAATACACCTAACATGACTCTTGAACCCTATTGACAGAGATGGATATTCAAATACGCTGCCAATTGAGCTGCATATTGCGGACTATTTATGATTTCTCTATGCTTTTTAGTTTTTGTACTTTATAGGACTCACAATTTGCCTGCTATTCCCTCGCTTAGTGTCCTACATTGAATCTACCGTATAATAAAAGAGCACAATAATCTTTTTTTCTTTTACCAGAAAAAATCTATTAAACACTAAAAAAAAAAACAAAGAAATACAAGCACCTGAGACATTGACGACATCATTGATTATGCACCCCTTTCTAAGGTGACCTATTGCCTTAGACAAGCTAGAATCACCTTCGCCATGCCTAACTGTCTTCTCCGCCGCTAAATCCCATCCTAAATCGCTTGAAATTGAAACCAATCGCTTAACTTCATGACTCGCCACCCACAGGCCTCTAGCTCCCTTGCCAAATGTAGACGACCTCGTTGCAATGCTGGGACTCCTCCGACCGCCACCGCCTGAACAGCTTCCAAGTTCCAACCAACGCTGTTATCTCCTTTAGGACGCCTTGGCCTGACCGTCTTCTCCCGCTGCATCCTCACCACCTGATGAAAACAACTCCCCATCACCTCCTCTTTCTGATTGATTCTTGTCTGACACTGCCACTTCTCCTCTTTTATACCATGAATCTTCAAATACCTCCGATTTTGATTTGGGCCGCCAATGACGTTGAGGTTTTTAAGTCTTTGTCGACCAAAAACGCCCCTTGCAAGAGTAACGATTTTGTGCTACCCATTGGATGAAGCATCTATCAAGTGAATGAATCTCCCCCACCCACGCAAATTTCTCCCTTTAGGAAATATGATTCTTGAACGTCCAAATTTTGAATCTTCCACTAATTTAAAATACATGCCATGTTTGTTGTTTTTCATTCCAAAGAATAACACCCTTTCAGAGGTACAAAATTGGAGTTGCCTTAAACCATGACAAGTGTTATCAGAGAAGCTTCTCCGATCCAATTTATAATGAGTTACATTATTTCTTCCCCTCTCATATCTATTGATACCCGTCCAGATTCAATCATGCAAATGACATTTTCAATTTTTCCCCATTGATTCGACTTGTAAGATTTTTTCTTGATATAAACAGAAATTTCAGCATTAAATCTCATCCCTGAAATGTTTTAGATTTTGCTTCTCTCTTTAGACTCTCTCCCATATAATGGTTAAGTGCCACTATAAAAAGCTCAATAATCTATTTGTCGTAACTTGTAGTTACGTCCTTTACAACTTTCTCTATAATGTTCTTACATCTGAATATAGTACGGACCAAAGCATCCGCCTTGGCAAAAGTATGCTAAGGACGAAGGCTTAACTCTGTTTGCTTTTTTACCTCCAAATTTGTTTGCTTCTTTTTTTTTTCTTCAAATTTTACATTCAATTATGAAATATATCATGTTATCTTCAAGGATATCTTTATGAGAAAAAAAATTCTTTTTTAATTTCTATTTAACGAATCTAAATCAACTATTATTTTTATTTTTAACAACAAGCAATTATATAGATTGTACAATTAGTCTATCATACTAGACATTCAACTTATTATCCTAGATACTCAACGTATCACCTATCATACTAGACATTCAACTGTCACTATTGTACATTTAAACTCCACAATCATGTAGATTATACACTACATTATCGAATTTAGACACTTAACCTATCATGCTAGTTAGACCTTCAACCACTATAGTCAAACACTTGGACGCTACAATCAAATACTTGGACACCATACAAACCTAAACCATATACTCAAATAAGTATACAAGACACCCTTTTACTAGATTTAGACACTTAACCTATTATATTAGATGTCCAACCACCATAATTAGACATTTGGATACCATAAAAATAGAAAAACATGAAGTTAGACACCTTTATACCTAGTATAATAATCAGTGCTTCTATATCTATTTCTATGTATGAAATGTCTAATTCATGTATAAATTGTCCAATTATACCTACATGATGTCTAGCTTTACATAAAATATATCTAAGTTCATCTATATGTAGATAAGACACAAATATGTAGGAAACTATAAAAGTATTATGAGATTTTTCCACTTAAATGTCCTTAAAGGAATATGATTATCTCTCAATTAAAGGTAAAATTTGAATAATCAAACTCTTTTATCCCCACCACTTCAAGTACCAAAAGTAGACATTATCAATCCAATTTCAAACACTCTAAAATAGATAATATTAACCTAAAATTAGACACTTAAAGGGATTAGTGCTACATCAATGATAGATGTTAGTTAGCATGGACGCTCTCATATCCCGTATAATACTGGTTTTCTCATTTAATACAAGCACTAATAGTTTAATTCCTTGCAATGTTGATCTTTGTGTCGGCCCAAGTGCAATGAAAATGAGAAATTTGAATGTTTTCAAAATGAAAAAAATAAAATAAAATATTGCAATCGAATTCACTCAATCAAATATTAATCACAAATCAAACAACTATAAGCAAAACAAAAAACAAAAGAAAAAGAAATAAGGGAAAAAATGCATTAAAATTTATAGATATTCAACTTCAATAACCAAAGTCTATGTCCTCTCATTATACTTTCAACTCATACGCATGCACTAATACTACGCCCAAATGGTTTATTTCCATCCCTTGCTCATAATTGCAATTTTATTGCTGGTTCCTTAACTTTAACTTCCATGACATATTTGTCTCTTACATTAGGTAGGATATCCTGGACAGTGCCCCAATAGCGGAACCAGGATTTTTGGTTCAGGGGGCAAGCCTGGAGGAGAGTCGGCAGAGCTCGGAGCAGAGAGACGACGTCGCGGTTAGCTAAAGCTGTAAATTAGGACTAATTCATACTAATTCAAAGCACAAGGAGCAAATCGTACGAGTTGAAAACGTTGGAGGACTAATAATACATTTAGGCCATGTTAGAATATCCGCTTAATGTAGAGGGAATAACTACTCACTGCGTACCTACTTTCTTCAGCGCCTACCTTACTGCTCCCAATCTTTATATTTTTCCACAACATTTGGGGGAGCAAAATACACACTCAATCCTTAACTTTTGACAAAATCACTAAATTACCACCCATATTTACATTTTCTCTAAATTCCCGGGAGGGCAACAGCCCCCTCCCATATGGTAGCTACGCCACTGCAGTGCCCTAAGGTGAATCTAGAGGATTTTAACATTGCGGATGAAGTAACGAAGGTCTCCGAGGCTTTTGTTGTGCATCCCAAGAATGTTAATGCCGAGACTGCTACAACAATTTTCATGTATCTTGATGCTAGCACTTGATATGGTTCTACAAATGCATGATACTGTGGGCACTGGGCGATCTGTGGCCATCCATTTCATCCACGCTAGCCCATCGTAGCCCATAACCCAAATCTCATAAAAAGACAAAAACAAAAAGCAAAAGAGATAACCTGACATTTTGACTTGTCTACGCTGCTAAGACTGCAAATTTTACAAAAAAAAAGAAAGAGATAACCTGACATTTCGACTTGTCTGCGCTGCCAACACTGCAAATTTTCTCATCCGCTCTCCAAAATCGTCTCTTCACAATTCCCTCTTTCCCTCTAAAACTTGTTCTTTCACGAAAATGGCAAAATTTCCATGTGCCCAGGTTCAGAAATGGCTTATTCAAGTTCAAAGACGTCTTTTTGAAGAGGAGGCCGGGACTTTAACTCTAGAACAGAGCTCCTCCACCGTAAAAGGTTTGAACTTCAGAAGCTCATTGAGAAAGAAAGCCTGATTTCCAAATGAAAAAGCTGCAAATCCAAGAAGCCAAAGAAAATTATGAGAGAGCCACAGGATGTGCGGATCGCCTTCACAATGTGAGAATCATAGAGGAGGTTACTCTTGGGAATCAGCTATCTCTGTTTCAGGAAAAGCTTGTCGAGCTTTTAGTTCTGTCATTCGTGATCACTTTGTTCAGTTTCCCCATGCCCTGCGAGTGTGGTTTTCTGGGTGTCGTTGCGTTTGTGTGGGCTTGCTTCATCTCGGTGGCTCTAGTGATCCTCTTGGTGTGTTGCTATGGAATGTGGAGAGGCCACAACGATATCTTGGTTAATACGAGCGAAGTGTTACAGGAACTGGTGGAGCTTCTGGAGGAACTTATGATTTCGCTCGGGGATTCGCAAGCGGAGGTGGAGATGAAGACAAAAATGGAGAAGCTGAAGAGGTTCTGCCAGTGCGAGAAGGAAGCTTGGAAGCCAGCTGATATAAAGTTGCTCGTGATTGAATATCTCTTCTGTGCCGTGCTGGGTGTGATGATCTGGAGCTGTAACATTCTGTTCTTGATGAAGAATGGGATGTTGGGTTTGATTTGATCATGGTGGTTTGTTGGTTATGCTCAGGAGTACTAAGTCTTTGGTTCTGTGTTTGGTTGTGGTTCTGGTATCATGTTTGTTGCGTCTGGTATCAGCTGTAGTTGGGCCCTTCAAGCGGCATTATTAGCCGGTGTGTTACTAGATAGTTAAGGTTCGCTGTTCTTACTTTCTTTGTTAATTAAGAATGTTTTAGTCCAATTTCTGGTGCCTGTTTGTTCGGTTCAAGATTTCCTGAAGATCTTCATTACATTTCCTTCTCAGTTAGAATACAAAATCTTAATTAACACAGGAAAACACTAATACAAGAGTCTCTAACCTGAAGCTGTTACATGAATGGATCACTATGGAACAGCTGTCTCTACCATCATTCCTGCTTGCTCTTCGTCAGCTCGAATGCTGCTTAAAACGCCTCCCACACCCCACCTGTGATGCTGAGATATAGGGACAGACAGTCCCAAAACTCCTCAGCCATTCGGGGACCTGGTCATAGGAGAGCACCTGAAGACGAACCACCAGACACCTATTGGTACTGTCACATTAGGTTCATCAAGTAGCCTGTTTTCTTCTGCAATCTTGAGTCTTTTCATCTCCACTACAGCTACGACCTTCATTGAAACGGCACAAATACTGTTGAGATTCCACGTGTACTTAGCTTTGTTCTGTCTGATAAGAGTTTAGAAGCAAGTAGGATAGACACGAGTTTCTTGCGTGATAAGATAGCAAAGCTATCGTATGTAACTGGAAGTTTTATCTTCCCAGGAAGTCTTGTCTTCCAATTCTGTTGCTGCTGTATATATTCGGCACCTTTGTGTGCCTGAACAATTGAACAAGATTTCCCAAACTTGCAGCCTATAGCAATGTATTGAGTTGCACCTGTGTTGCAGCAAAGGAAATTCTAGCCGAAAGGGAAGGTGAAAAATTACATACTTTCCTTATGGGCCTAAATGATAACTTTGGTGTAATCAAGTCCTAAATTCTTAACATGGAACCACTCCCAACAATCAATAAAGCATATGCTTTAGTAGTGAAGGAGGAGAAACAACAGAGTGTCGCTGACATGCATCAACCTTTGGGAGAGGCCACTGCCCTTGTTGCCAAAATAGGCCGAAATTACAAAGACAAAGCCAGCCTCCACTGTGATCACTATGGGAAGTCTGGGCACACAACAAGCATGTGTTTTGAATTAAAAGGATATCTTGATTGGTGGGACAAGAGAGAGAAACCACAGAAAAACACTAGTAAACCGAAGCATATGAAAGGCATGACAAACAATGCTTCTATTCAATCAGCTAAAAATGTTCCCTTCAAGAGTATGCAAACTCTCACTCGAGCTCAATATGATCAAATCATTTCATTACTGTCAAGCCAAAATCAAGGTATTATGGCCAACTTCGCTGGTAAGACTTCTGTACAAACTTTTGATTGGATTATTGATAGTGGAGCCTCAGAACATATGTCATCACATCCACTTGAGGTCGCAAATCCTAATACCCTCTCTCCATCTGTTTGTCTACCTAATGGAACGAGTGTTAGAACACATGCTAATGGCCAAGAGGAACTCTCTAAGAATATCAAACTCAAAAACGTGTTGCATGTACCAGACTTTATGTGTAATTTGCTTTCAGTTAGCAAAATTACAAAGGATCTAAATTGCTCAATAACCTTTTTCCCAGATTTTTGTGTAATACAGGACCTGAGGTCGAGGAGGCTGATTGGCATGGGGGAAGCTCGTGATGGGTTGTATTACTTCAAAAGAATCACAACACCAATTGTTGCCACAACCAGACTTGAACCCCTTGCAAATTTATGGTACAAAAGACTTGGGCATGTACCGATTAAAAAGATGGCCTTGTATCCTTAATTAGACAAATCTACCATCAAGAGCACAAATGTTTCTTGTGATTCTTGTCATCGCGCTAAACAGACAAGAAATTCCTTTCCTTTAAGTTCTATCAAAACAAAATAGTCCTTTAATTTGATTCATATTGATATTTAGGGCCCATATCAACCTCTAACCGGTGCTACTATTTTCTTACGATTGTTGATGATTGTAGCAGATGCACCTAGACTTTTCTCTTGAAACACAAATCAAAGGCACATCAACATATCTCATATTTCAACTCCATGATAAGAACTCAATTTGGCAGGACCATTCGTCAAGTTAAGTGCGCCTGAACTTGTTACTGGACCCATGCAAAATTTCTATCATCAAAATGGATACTTCTTCAGACTTCATACGTTGATACTCCCCAACAAAATGGAACTGTCGAAAGAAAACATCGTCATATTCTTGAGGTAACCCATGCCCTTCGCTTTCAAGCTCATTTACCAATTAAATTTTGGGGTGAATGCATTTTAACTGCCACATATCTTATTAACCACATGCCTTCATCCAATTTATTTGGCAAAAGTCCCTATGAAATTCTTTTTGGTAAACCAGCATCTCTTGACCATCTTAGAGTTCTTGGCTGCCTATGCTACATACACAACAAATCAAGAACAAAAGATAAGTTCGAAGCATGATCTAAACCTTGTCTTTTCATAGGATACCCTAGTGGCCAAAAAGCATACAAGGTCTATGATCTAGAAACTCATCAAACACTTGTGTCAAGAGATATAGTTTTCTATGAAGATATCTTTCCATTTGAAAATGACATAGGCAACAATGATCAGCATACACCACTTGTTAAGGCCGATGAAGTTCATTTCTTGGATGAACCCGACACTTCAAACCATTTAAGTGAAGGAGACATATCAAACTAGCAAGACCACTTGTCTAATCCAAAACCTCAAACTATTACCGCACTAAGCGAACATCCAGAGCCTCAACCTCAACGCACCAAGAAACCACCTGCCTACCTAGACGATTATGTTTGTGATTCTGGGACAGCAAACAATTCATCACCAAATGCCAATCAAGTTTCCTCAGGTAAACCTCATCCCATTGCACTACATCTTACATATTCTCAATTTAACTCGGCCTACAAAGCCTTTTTGGGAGTTATCTTGGAAGAACAGGAACCACAAAATTTTCTAGAGGTGACCAAAAATCCAAAATGGGTTGAAGCAATGAACAAGGAAGTTGAAGCCTTACAAAAAAATCAAACATGGACTTTGGAATTGTTGCCTCTCAACAAACGACCGATAGGCTCCAAGTGGGTTTACAAAGTGAAATACAACGCTGATGGAAGTGTAGAAAGATACAAGGCAAGGCTGGTTGCCAAGGGATACTATTAAGTTAAAGAAATTGACTTCACGGAGACATTTGCACCGTTTGTAAAACTCACTACAGTAAGGTGCCTATTGGCAGTAGCAGCTGTCAAGAACTGGGAGCTGCATCAACTTGACGTACAAAATGCGTTTCTTCAAGGCAATCTAAATGAGGTAATATATATGACACCTCTTCCTGGTTTTCTTGCTCCTGAAGATAAACGAGTTTGTAGGTTGATAAAGTCCTTATATGGGCTCAAACAAGCACCAAGACAATGGTTCCAAAAATTCTCTGAAGCCTTGAAGTCTTATGGTTTCCAACAATCAAAGACGGATTACTCTTTGTTTACGCTAAGAACCAACACAAGTTTTATTGCCATCTTAGTGTATGTGGATGACATAATTGTTGCAGGTAACAATGGCAGCTTCATTCAGAAATTAAAGAAATATTTACACACAACCTTCTACATCAAAGACCTTGGAAAGTTATGGTATTTTCTTGGACTAGAGGCCGCACATTCAAAACAATGCATATTTCTTTCCCAACGAAAATACACCTTGGATATCCTTGGTGAAACTGGCATGTTGGGGTCTCGGCTAACTTCTTTTCCATTGCCACAACAACTTCATCTCGGCAATATGCAATCTCAGCCCCTTAATGATCTAAATAGCTATTGGTGGCTTGTGGGAAAGCTAATCCACCCCACAATCACAAGGCCCGACATCACTTTTGCAGTAAATCTCTTGAGCCAATTTATGAAAAAGCCTAGTCAAGCTCACTTTGATGTAGCAAAACATGTTCTTCGGTACTTGAAGGGCACGCCCGGGCAAGGAATTCTATTCCCATCCAAAGGAGAGATGGATTTTAAAGGGTTTTGTGATACTGATTAGGCAATTTGCCCAAATACTTGAAGATCTACCACTGGTTTCCTCGTACAACTTGGAGATGCGCCAATTTCATGAAAATCCAAGAAACAAGCAACAGTTTCTCAATCCTCAGCAGAGGCTGAATATCGTGCAATGGCAACCACTACAAGCGAGCTCATTTGGTTACACACTCTTCTTAGAGATCTTACGATCACAACAACTCATCCAATGCAGCTTCTTTGTGACAATAAGGCAGCACTACACATCACTACAAATCCTGTCTTCCATGAGAGAATGAAGTACATTGAAATTGATTATCGCTTTGTGAGAGAAAAGGTACAATCCGGTGAAATAGAAACTCAATACATTTCAAGCACCCTTCAACCGACAGACCTACTCACGAAAGCATTAGGCAAGAAACAACATCAGTTTCTAGCAAGCAAGTTGGGCATTCTTAACCCACTTGCTCCAACTTGAGGGGGTGTGTTGAGATTCCATGTGTACTTAGCTTTGTTCTGTCTGATAAGCGTTTAGAAGCAAGTAGGATAGACACGAGTTTCTTGCGTGATAAGATAGCAAAACTGTTGTATGTAACTGGAAGTTTTATCTTCCCAGGAAGTCTTATCTTCCAATTCTATTGCTGCTGTATATATTCGGCACCTTTGTGTACCTGAAAAGTCAAACAAGATTTCCCAAACTTGCAAATCTTATAAATACCTTATGCATTCCAGTAATACTACCCAACCTATACGAACAGAAAAGCGAAAAGCAACAGCTATGAAGAACCCAAGTGAAGTAGGTGCAGGTATTGCAAATCCAGGAAAGATTGTTCTGTCTGTCGTTGCTTCTGCTTGGTAAACAAAGTAGAGGTTTGGGCATATATAATAGTCAAAGCTTGTGGTTGTAAGTGCAAATACAGTAACTAGGATCTGTTAATGTAAAATCTCATCACTTGTCTTACTCGTAGCTACCAAATTTTCAACTCATATTATGTACTTAAGAAAAACCAATCACATAAAGGAATGGACCAATTTCATCATCCTTATATTTTTATGACCAAATAAATAAGCGAGTAGCTGTGGGTTAACTCATCTCATAAATTTTGTTGACTGGTCTTTATTTAAAAAAAATCCAAACTAGAAAAGCCAGTTAAACTTTAAGATTCTCTATTGTGACTTATATGATTGAAAAGTGTCAAAATTAAAATGCTAATATGTGGTGTTGATCTTTTGTTAAGTTAACCAGTAAAGTATATGTTAGGTTTCATTTTTATTTTTTTGTTCTAACCAGATCATGTACCGTTACTTTGTACTAGTGAGATTTCATACATCATATAGCATGTCCTATCTAAATCTTTTGTATCATTTTTCTTGTTACTTTTAATATAACTTCACTATAAAATGCCTAAATTAGTCCTTAGATTTCTGTCATTCTACTCCTAATACCCTAAAACTTATACATCGAACACTTTAACCACCATTTTCATAATTGAAACACTTTCCAATCTCTCCGGTCCATCCTTGTTGTCAAATTTTGGAAACTTTCCTAAATTTGAAAACAAAACAATTCTCTTGCCAAAACAAAATCTAAGCAAGAATCGAAAAACCCATTTAAAATCCAATCTGCAAAATCAAAATTTTCTATAAAATCTAAAGAATTTAACTTTAGTTATTCACTTATCCAATTGTCAAAATCAAAATTTTCTTATAAAATCTAAAAACCCATGGGCTCACTTTGTCATTATAAAAATTGAGCAAAACCTACACACCCGCATTCCCATACCCAACAATGAGAACCTTTTTTTGCTTTCGACTCCAAACTTTGATAAATCAAACACATAATCCTTCCAATTAGAACTTGGGGGGACTCAGTCCTTAAACTTTACAAAGTTGGACATATCAGCCCCTTAGTTGGCAGATGTTGATATCTTGTTAAATTAACTTTTGAGGATAAGTAAGACCCTAATTGTATATGATATTTTGCTTGGTAGATCTCCTTGGATGTTGAAACAAAGTCACTTGAAACTCTATGCTCAAATTCTCATTTTTCACTGAGATTGATTAAAAAGCAGATATAAGGTGTGCAAAAAAAAAAAAACTGGTTTAATGGGCAATTTGCTACATTTCTTAATACAGAAAATTTTCAATAAAAGGTATGTTGAGGAACTACCGGTGCAATTTAGCCTAAAATCTCATAGCCATAGGAGTGGTTATGATTAGTTAACCCAAAGCCATAACATATCAACTTGGACCGAGCCCAAATAAGCTAAATCCATAATTTACCCCCAAATTTTAATATCAGACACAAAACCCCTCCAATTATAACTCAGAACCATTGAACCCTCACACTTTAAGAGCTAGACATATCAACCACTTGACCGACAGAAATGTTAGGTAGCGTTTAGTTGTAGAAAACAATTTTCTTTTTCATTTTCTGATTTTAGTTTTCATTTTCTATGTCAGTTTTCTAAAATGTTTGTTGGAAAACATGTTCACTTGTTTTACAAAAAGTAAAGTTGATATTATTGATATACATAAACTAGAAAAGTTCAGTGACTTTGTTGGAAATTGAAAAAAAAGTTGTAGACTATAAATGGAAATTTTCCTAAGTCTATCAGTTTCAAAAGTGAAAAAGATAAATTTGAAAGTCAAACCCCATATTTTTGTTTTATGCCACTTGGGGCCTTACTTTTTCATCCCTTACATCTATATCACCGTCTTGGTGTCTCCATCATCCCAAAAGCACAACACTCCAACACTGTGGCCATCTTCAACCGCCGAATCACCCATTACCGACCATCACTGTGGCCTCATGTCACATCATTGATACTCAATGGCACTATTTGAAGGACGATTAAAGATCCGATTACAATCTCCACACTCCACCGCTGATTTTGGTTTCCGAGAACACCATTGTCACTAGCTGTTGCTACTTTGCCAATCCCGATGAAGCTGGTTGGGCAGCGGTGAGCAAAGGATTGGTTAGGCGGCAACAATAAGGGGGGGTTGGCTGGTGACGCTACGATGAGAGAGAATGGAGAAGTCAAGTAAGATGCGAATGTGATGGAAAATTAGGAAAACTATAAAAATAGTGTTTTCCAATTCTTCATAACACGGAAAACTGTTTTCTTAGAAAATTGGAAAGAAAACTTAACTCCTAAACATGTTTTTTCTTTTTCATTTTCCAATTTTTCAGAAAACTTAGAAAATATTCTGAAACTAAACAAGGTCTTAGTTTTCATTATTTTAGGACTTAAACGCGGGGGTAGTGAATATAAAGAACCAAGTTGGCGTTATAACATGAGTAAAGAACTAGGGTTTCTATATCACGTAGGAATCAATCATAAATAAAGATGATGACAAGATCTTTCCAAAAGTATGAGACCTAACCACATGAAGCATATAAAGTAAAGGGAAAAACATAGAAACCTCTCCAAGGTTTGGTCTAATCTATAGTTTACCCCACCTATTTTTAAAAACCTACATTTTACCCTTCACTTCCTTTATACTGTTCAACAACAACATTTAAAACCCTAATCTAAAATATATGGTAACTATGTTCCAATAATTTTAAAATTTTTGCACAGTTAACTAACATTTAAAAAATATTGATTTATGTTTACAAAAAGAAAAATGCATTTACAAAAAAGAAAAATTAATAATTTAAAATGTCTATTAACTCTGAAAAAAATTAGAGATATTGAAATTACTATAAGATGACTATCAAATAACTTCAACTAGGGTTTCAAAAGTTGTTGTCAAACAGTATAGAATAGAAGTTAGGGGCAAAATGTAGATTTTAAAAAATAAGAGGGACAAAGTATATATTAGATCAAATTAGATGGGTTATTGTAAGTTTCTCTAAGATAAAATATAGATCTAACCAAAATACATAGAATAATCTAAAAAGAAAAACAAAGAAAACCACACTTACACTTGGACGAATGAAAATTTGATTTCAGAAAAATTGATCCGATTGTTTTTCTTTTTTTTTTTTCTAATATATATCATGATGTAATTCATTGCACAAAGTACAAACCACAAAAAGGTCAAACGGTTACAATCAGCTCCTAAACAAGCAACAACTTGAGAAGGAAAATCAGAAATCCACACCATAAATGATAAAACCCTTCAATGATAAATTAACCAATCCTGGCAAGCTCATGTGCTACTGTGTAGGAAATGCAGGTAAAGGCTTCTGAAAGACCATTCAAGTAAGAAATAATTGCCTAAACCTCTGAATGGCATCCATCTCCAAAATAACTTAATTTGTTCACACGAAAGTCTTCAACAACCGTAACCCTTCTTGAGCACTTCTAATATATATATATATATATTGCAAAAGCAAGTATTTCTTTTTAATTTTTTTTTTTATGAAAAAGATAAATATCATTAATTAAACCTCAAGAAAATACATTTCTCTCCCCCTTTTGGCTCAGACGTGTATTTGTTATTATCAGTTTAATTATTTTGTTTTTTAGGTTGGCTAAGTTTAAAAACCCAAAAACCTTTAATTAACAAGTACTAGGGCCTAGGGGGTTGGGTTGGGGGGCCTGACCCTGCTGATTCCACCTTCATCCGTATCCTAATATCAATCTAAAAAATTTTCATGACATATTTACCAAACAAAATATTTAGATAGATATATACTTAAATTATATGCTATCTGTTTGGAGACAATAATTTCTAAATTCTTATAGATTAATGTTACTACATCCATAATATAGTAATTATATTTATGTCCATATAAATAAGAGTAAACCAAGTTTGTAGATGTAGTTACATCTATAAGACTTGTTTGGCAAATTGAGGAGTTTTAGGACTAACTTGGTAAAATTTGAAAAGTTTTAAGACTGAAAATGTCTTTCCCCCCCCAAAATCTACTTCACCAAAGTTGGTCTAATTAATGTTCTGAGAATATGGAAAAATGGTTGTCATAGAAATATTGGATTAAGTCTAATAGAATTGACATAGTCTACTGAAACTTCACTCAGGTCCACTTTGCTATAGTGGATTTTATTGTGAGTAAATTTTATTTATGGTCCCTAACCTTTTGGAAATATCCTAAACGGGCCCCTAACCTTCATTTTGTCTTATTAAAGTCCATATCCATCATATTTTGTCTCAATTATGGTTCTTCCATTAATTTCACAGTTAAATATGATGGGATTTCCATAGAAAATGACACTATTGGTCCTACATTGTTGCAAACTCTAGCATCCAACTCCTAAGCTTCACCTTTTGACGATAGGTTTCAAGGCTCCCAAAAAATGTTGTGTTTCAAGTCATCTGTTTCAATGTCACTAAGGGCCTAGCTGCCAAGGCTAGTTTCCAGCTCAGGTAGTGTAGGGTTTCGAGAGCCGAATAAGCGCAGCAAAATTTAATCGAAATCCTCCAGGATCCAAGTAAAATGAGGTAAACCGAGTGTTCGAAAATTTTCATACCTAATTTCGGTTGAGATCTCTCACCCAACTATAGAGTTGAATCACAAAACCTAAACAGTTGACATGTTCAAACTCTCTATGGTATCCACACGAGCTTCTCGGGATCACCACGCTTCCACCACATCCCGGCAGATGCGTTTCTCTTGCGCTCACAGTGCTAGCTTATGTCCTCCAAGGAATTGTAAGAGAAGAGTACGGCTGTCTCTTTTGGGAAGTTAGGGCAAGGCTGCGAATTTCTCACTAAAAGTTGTATTTATAGTGAGATTCAACTTTCATGCCTAATGGGTTTCAAAGCCCTAATCCAATTAGGCTTTAATTTCAAGCTTAATAATGGCTTAACTTTTGGGCCAATTATTAACACAAAATTATCATGAAACCATAACCTAAATAATTAGCTCATGCACTCTAATAATCCAAATAACTTTATGTGTGCGACCCAATAGGCTCTTATCACGTTGGCAATGATCATAAATCACATTTATGATCATAAGTAATGAGCGGTGTCTGGCAACACATCATTGCTACCCAAGTGACAAGATTGTCAGTGATTCGACTAAACCTTTATAATCATTACCGATATATGTCATTGTCCCTTTGTCCAAGATATCAAGACTAAGCACGAGATATAGAATGTGTCACTATCGTATAGCCTAATCTTTGATTTCTTAATTACTGAGTAGAATAACTTAAACTGATGACATTGATATCGTATATCAACTCATCCGAGTATGGCCATGCATTTTCTAAGTCTCACTCTATCAAGGGGCCCGGAGATATCACTCCCGTTACATAGGAGGGACAAATCCTAGCTTGATCATACAAATCCATCCGCATGATATGTGACATACCCAATGACCTCCTTCAAGTTCACTCAATTATGAGCAACTAAGGGAAGTATCAAAGTATGTGACTCATATGTAGGGAACCTTGATGATCTTAGGTCAAATGACTACATATACAATGATCACTATGAAAATCACTTATGACACTCATATAACGATCCATGTAGCATTCTCATGGTAGGTCGGTCCAGTAACAAATTCTCCAACTTGTACCCATATGTAGACTACATATCTCATATTAGTCTCCACATAAAGTAGCCATTATGTATTATTGTAACCCGTTCCACAATAATACTAGACTAGGGACATTTGAGAATATCATTATTCTAGGGTTACAATTATGTTTATTACGTTACGCATAAACAAAACAATAAACATAATTGCTGGATTAATGTCTTAATAAAATATCATGACTCAATGTGCAAAAATGCAATCATCTCATGATTGGCTTTTGGGTACAACACTAATAGGTAGTGTTCTTTTCATTGTTTCTTTTTCTTGTTAATGGTTTCTAGTTTTGTTTGTTACAAGAATTATGCACTAGCATTGATTGAGGATAGAATTGAATGTATTTAGGTATTCTATCGCCGCCTTCAACCTCCACTGTCACACGCCACCTCAGTTTGACATTCCCAGGTGGCCTTGACCACTAGCGACGCCATTTGGAGGGAGAAGCCCTTCATGACTGGCTCCTGCCCTTTCTCCGTTTAAACCCACTGCTGCCTATCGCCATCCGCAACCTCGGTGACCTTACGACCTCTGCAACTCTGTGACCTCTGCGACCTTCGCAACTCCACCATTTCCGCAACTTCCATGACCTCACATTTCCGCACCCCCAGTGACTCTTGCCGAATTGATCTCCCTTATTCATTGTGGATCAGTGATCACAACAGATATTGCCACTTTGGACTTGATTTAGGCTCCAATGCTGGTGATTTGGGCTCCGATGGTTCCATATATCCGCTAGTTATAGATCTCGAGACGGCGATGGAAGTTGTGGCTAGACGCTTCGAACGGTAATGCGCAAAAGGTGACAGGAGGATTCGTGGAGGGGTGATGCATGATGGTGGAGGAAAATGGTGGCTGACGACAAGCAACACGCAACAGTGAAGGTAAATGGTAGCTGCTAGGTATGGTGATTGGTGTGGAGGGAGAGAGAATGAGATATTAAGAATAAGAAAATGTAGGATGAATGTTTTCATTTTTCATCGTAATTTCGTCACATTTAACTGTGAAATTAATGGAAGGACCGGGACAAAATAGGATGGTTAGGGACTTTAATAGGACAAAATGAAGATTATGCCCATTTAAGACATTTCTGAAAGATTAAGGACTATAAGTGAAATTTACCCATTTTATTGCTGATCTACTGGTGATAATGTGAAACATGTTAAATAAGTTTTTACTGCTTTAAATACTGAGCCCCATCCTTTCCTGGCAAACTTTGAATTACTTCATTCAAGATTTGAGAAATATAACAATAGAGTATCAATATTTTCAAATCTACAATTTGGAGCCTATATTTTAAAAATTTTCAATTTAGTCCCCATATTTTTACAAAATTGCAAAATGGCCCCTAAATTTTGATAAATTTTTAAGTAAATAACTAAAGTTTGAAATGTATCAATGTAATCATTGCAAATAACGACATTAAATGCTATATCATCATTTTTTTTGTTAAAAAAAATATATGCTAATTTGGCAAAATGTGAAAATTTTAGGACTAACAGGTTAGCAATTGACCTTGTTCGGGAATAGTTTTTGTGAGTAACATTAAATTTTGGGTAACTTATTTAATAGTGAAAATGAAACGACTGAAGCTAAAAGTTAAAAAGCTACCTATGGATAGTTTTTCCAAAACTTTAATACTAATTATTGAGTTAATACAAAATAGGGTCATTGTAAGTTGTAGGACTTGTTTAGCACATTGAGGAGTTTTAATACTAATTTGGTGAGATATAAAAATTTTAAGGACTTAAAGTATACTTTTCTCCTTTTTGGCTATTGTGGGCTAGGGTACATGATAAAGTAGATCACCCAAACTTAAATGGGTTTTGTAAAATGGAAAAAGCTTGCTATATCTCAGTTTTTATTGATTTATTCTTTTTTTTTTTTCAATCTGTTAAACTTAAATGGTTTTGTAAAATGGAAAAAGCTTGCTATATCTCAGTTTTTATTGATTTATTCTTTTTTTTTCAATCTGTTAAACTTAAATGAGTTTTGTAAAATGGAAAAAGCTTGCTATATCTCAGTTTTTTATTGATTTATTTATTTTTTTTAATTTGTTTCATTTTGTGAGAGTTTTTAGTTATAGTAAAATGAGCTCTTTAGAAATTATAGTAGTATGTTTTTCATGTGTTCCAGTCAATAGCATAATGTTGCATGAAAAAAATAGTTGGTGGGTTTTGTAAAATAGAAAAAGTTTGATATATTTCAGTTTTTATTGATTTATTCATCTTTTCAATCTGATTCGTTTTATAAGAGTTTTTAGTTACAGTAAAATGAGCTCTTTAGAAATTATAATAACATGTTTTTTATATGTTCCAGTCGATACTATAATGTTGCATGAAAAAAATAGTTGGTTAATTTTGATGCATTTTTTATATCTTGTGTTATGTGCTAAGTACGCATCATGTCGTGCCAAAAATGTGTCACACATTTTATATGTTGTGCTCTACCAATAAAATAAAATTTTGGGATTTTCCATAGTAGCTGCTACTTTAGTAATTGTTGTTGTGAGCTGAAAATTATCTCAGAACAAACTGTCATTATCTTAATTTCTAATAAATTAAGATGAATTAGTACATAAAAAAATCCCATGTTTACATTTTGCTTGGTGAAGACTAGTTCTTCTAATATTAGCTACACTACAACCCTGGCACCGGTTCGAGACATTACTTCCTAGAACCTTTAGAAACTTGTACGTTTAGCTGGCCTAACTGGCATGGCACTATGCAAGAGAATTTATCGAAGTGCCATTGTTAACAATCACCGAAGTTTATAACCTCAAACGGGAAGATGTAAATCCTTTAGGATTAAATGCGCATATTTGTAAACATTTAAGGGCAAAATTTGGTATTTGCTTCACCACAGGGAACAGAATTCCTCTTTAGCCGGGAGGTGACTAAACAAATCGTACGGACTTAGACGTTCAGCTTCTCCCAGTTCTCGTCAACTGAAAATTCCGGTGGCCGGTCACTTCTTCCTTTTTCAGTTCTTTAAAAGTAGGTCCATCAGCTGATCGGTACCGCCGTGTCGTCTTTTCCACCATGTTCGCTAAACGGTTTCCAAGAAATGGGTTTTGTTTGGCGATCCACGGGCGTTCTAACTTCTAACTTCTAACTTCACTAGTTGTCAAGCTTGATTCGATGCTCTGAATTGTTCTCCTGTATGAATTTGTCGAGAAAATAAGTTGCCGATATTTGTTTAGATTCGGATGAGATTAGATTGATTTCATAACTATCAGGTGACGATTGTTTTGCAGTTCCAATGGCGGAGAAACAGTAGAGCGTTAGCGTTCCTTTGGGTGGGCTTTATCTTCGCTAAAATCTTGAGAGGGCGAAGGAGGCTGACAATGGAGGCAATGATGCAGGAGCAATCCCAGCCACCGCAACCGCCTCAACAACCGCAGTTAGTGGCGGAAAGGTTGAACCCGGCGTTGGTTCATGAGCTGAATTTGGAGTCTCTCAAGACACGAGCCATCTCGTTATTCAAGGCCATCTCTCGCATTCTCGAAGACTTCGACTCCTATGCACGCACTAATACTACGCCAAAATGGTTTATTTCCTTCCCTTGCTTATAATTGCAATTTTATTGCTGGTTCCTTCCACTTGAACTTCCATGACATATTTGTCTCTTACATTAGGCAGGATATCTTGGGGCAGTACTCTATGGTGAATCTAGAACTTTTCAACATTGTGGATGAAATAACGAAGGTCTCCAAGGCTTTTGTTGTGCATCCCAAGAATGTTAATGCCGAGAATGCAACAGGTATGGCGATTTTCATAGCACTTGATATAGTTCCACAAATGTATGATATCGAGGGAGATACAAGTTTTCTAAAGTAGAATTTTCCTAAACAAAACTGGAGAATTCGGGTAGTTCTTTATTGTAACTTCAAATAGGCTATTCAGGGATGGAAATGGTCTGGAAGGTCAAGGTCCTGTTCATGTCCTACAGGGTAGGGTTACTCAAATCATTTGTGTAAATTTCAAGTAGCAGAAAGAATGCAATTTGGTTTACTTTATGAATAGACAATGGGAGAAGGTTTTCTGGAAGTTGTATGGTTAATAGCTAGCATTAACTGGATATTATAAGTTAGAATGACCTCTTCTGAGTTTAATCTGAGAGGAACCAGTAAAAGATGTGCAGAAATTTGATTCTTTTAATTCTATGATAAAAAAGCTCTTTGCGTAGGCATTTTGTTTGCCGAGAATTGTGTTGATTGTGAGTTAAGGTGTCCCAGCTTTTGAATTTTTGCAATGTTGTTGAAGTGGTGAAGTAATTCCTTAACTCCTTTTGTGTTCTATGGTGATTGTATTTGTTTTAAATGAAAGTTTTTTATTCATGCTGATTGGTTCTTTGTTTACAGTACTGCCAGTCATGTTATCATCAAAGCTCTTGCCAGAGATGGAAATGGAAGATAACTCAAAGCGAGAGCAGTTGCTCCAGGGGATGCAAAATCTTCCAGTACAGTCACAGGTGGAGAAGCTAAAGGTGATCCTCAGAGCACCGTGCATTTTAATAGTCGTTTTTACACTTATTAATGCAAGTGTATTGATTGCATGCATCTACTTTTCTATATCATAGGCTAGAATTGACATGATTAAAGCAGCATGTGAAAGTGCTAAAAAGGTACTAGATGATACCCGTAAAGCTTACTGTTTCGGAACCCGTCAAGGACCGCCTATCCTTCCGACTTTGGACAAGGGCCAGGCAGCTAAAATTCAAGAGCAGGAAAATTTGCTCCGTGCAGCTGTGAACTTTGGGGAAGGTGACAAGTTTTCTGCTAATATTCTCTACTGATTTATTCCAGCAATATTCAACCACGTATTTTGTTGCCAAATGTGACATAACTGGGCCAATTTTTATGCATTAAATGGTCTGTTTCGAGAAAGTGCGTCCTATTTGGTAGCTGCAAATAATCATGGTTTTTCAATTGAGCAGCTAAAGTGGCAAATATCTGCTTAAACACTAATCAAAGCATCTTTGTCTTTTCCAGATCTTGTTGTATTTCTGAATTCCCCATCAAGAAAAGATAAAACATTCTCTATGTTTAAACTACTGATTGATCCAGTGATGATTATTTTTATGGCAGATGTTTGGTTTCTCTGATTCATTGATCAGGGCTAATACCTGATTCAGATTGTTTGACTGGATTTTTCAAGTTTTTAAGGCCGAGCAATTATCTAGAGTCTTTTCATGGTCTAAATTATTGGTTTTTCTATGAATGTAGGTCTTCGAATATCTGCAGAGCAAAAGCAGATATCTACACTTCCAATGCATTTGGCTGATGTACTGTCTGTAGGTGATGGAATGCATACCTTTGGTGATACATCTGGTACTTGTTTCCCCACCAGCTCTTTCCTCTGGTATATGAAGTTTGTCCTTTCTGATGATGTGAAAATCTCTATTACAGGGACGTACATGAAGGGCACTCCGCCATTGTCATCGAACAATGCTGGCAGTCAGGGAACACCAATACAGGTTAGGTCATTGACTGTTTTTTCCTTAATTTTAAAAGTTTGAAAAATATAGTGCTTTGTTTATGTAGGTTCTCAATAATTAATGCTTTTGCAATTTCTTGGATCTGTAGTAGTTGGAATATTTGCGTTTTACCTTATTTTTGTTACAAAAATGTAAAATTAGACATAAATCTGTGTATATTGTTTTGCTAGAATGCTCAGCATATAACAATAACTGAGTTGGATTGCACTTCATCCAGAATCCAGCTTTACAACCTAACACACTATGAGGCCAACTAGGAATTCTCTAAGATCTAGCCTTTGATGTTTTCTGGAAATCCTGATTTATTTAGCTTCTGATCCTTATAACTTCCTTGCAACCAACATGTGTATCAGATCCTTTCTGTAACCCTCCAACTTATATTGGATGAAATTAAATGAGTTTTTGTTCATCACTTTTAAAGCTTCCTACAAAATCAAATTAGCATTGGATTGACCCCTTCATTCAATCTCAGTGGTTAAATATGGATAAAACCTGAGTTATTATTATTTTGAGCAAGCTGCTATGGTGAAATTTGTAGACACACTGCTCTTAGGAAGGATAGAGTCTGAATTGGTATCAGGACAGGAGATGTGATTGAACCTTTAATCTTCAACTTACTGAGAAAATATAGTTGATTCACTGCTGCACTTCTTTACCAAACAAACAAACAAAACTCTCAGTTTCTCTTGAGGAGGTCATGAATATTAGAGGATTTACCCGTCCAGTTTCCTCAAACAATAAGATACTTGATTGAAGTCACCTTTTAGTTTCTCTGCAAAAATTAGTTGGACAGATGCACAAGAACTTTTTCTCGACTCTTTGCTCTCTTCTACATTAAGGCTGCTTGTATAATTTCAACAAGAATCTGAAGATACACCTGTTCATTGCCATCAAATTTTTTATATGATCAAAGTTCCTTATTCTGGAAGGAATAATTTAATTTATTATCTTTCCTACTCATATTTAGTAGACTAAAGAGAGTAAAAAATCATCAATGGTGGAAGGATCCTTTTTATTTTTTTTCTTTTCAACGGGAGAAAGGAGTTGTTTCAAAAGCATTATAGAATCTCCTAATTGAGGATGACGCACATTTATGCCCAAGTCAAAAGCTGTTTTTTGAAGAGATTCTAGTAGTTTGTAGTAACTGTCTGCTATGCTTCCAACACAAGTTTCATGAGCTTAGGAACCAGAAGTAGCATTAAACATTTGAAGATGATGGAAAGAAAGCAACCTGCTTGCCTTGGAATGCTTTTTCTTCATTTCAGTCCATGAGATCTTTTTTTCTTTTTGATGTAGTCCATGGGATCAAAATCTTAGAGTGCAGTTCCAAATTATTTTTAAATCGTCCTTGTATGATTTGCATCTTGGAAGCTTCATCTTTTGTTTTTTGGTGGTTGCTTTTCTTCTGACCTACTTGTTTTCGGAGTAGTCCTCTGGAGCGCAACTTATGAGCAGGACAGCTGCATCTCCATCCGCTGCCACAAGTACTTCCTCATTTGATAATACAGCTTCACCTCTTCCATATGCAAACTCACCTAGGTCTGGAACAAACATGATGAATGCACCATCTCCCCAGCAACAAACCCAGCAGCAGCAGCAGCAACTACAGCAGCAAAGGCAAAAGCTGATGCAACTACCTCAGCATCAACAACAACTTCTTACCCAGCAACAGTTCAGGCAACCTTCACTGCAAGCATTGCCCCAGGTATGGACTTTGATCTGGAATTCTGGATTTTTCATTGAAGGGATTTATGCAAATGATATGAGATGGTTGCATCAGTTTTCCTGTGGTTGTTTTCTTCTTCACAGATGTTTCTTAGCAAGTATAACATGCATAAGTATTTCTCCTTTATCAGCCATATTCTTTATGGTTTAATGAGGACAGGGAAGTTGAATTGTCAAGAGACTGCTTTTTAGCAATATAGTCTCTGGAATTGAGGAAAACATGGGGTTCTTTTTTACATGAGGGGGGAAGAGAGGGGGGCTGCGCTCCTGTAAATTCATGAGCAATACATCTCTCAGCATGTACTTGGAGTTTTTAATTGAACTACCTTCTTCCTCATGCAGAATCAGCTGCCTTTACATGATTTAACTGGGCAAGCTCAACAGAAATTTCAATCGGTAAAACTCCATGTCACCTATTTAAATCATGAAAATCTCAGGATGATGATTTCTTTTGGGGAAAACATTGATGTAGGCACTGTATGGGATTTGTAGTCTTAGGAGCAAAGGGGGCTTCAGCTGTTGTTGCTCATTTCAATGATTCCCTTTCTTTCTGGGTTAGTGGAGTATGCAGTCTTCATTCTGCACTGTTATACAGTTTGATGGTAGTTGTAAAAGAAGCCAATGTGCATGTCAAATATCTGACAACCTGTATTGTTTTTTACTTTTCATAGTACCTGAATCTTTATTTTATTGTTAAAAGAATTTTAATAACAAAACGCAGAATCTGAATCTCTCTTTCTCTCTGCAAAGGAAGCTTTTTGTTATTGAATTATTGGTGTTAGTTCTCCTTCTCTTTCTGGTTAACTCAAAACTGTATTGGTGGCAGTTGCATGGGCAACATCAGATGCAATTCTCCCAGCCACTGAGCCACCAGCAATTCCAGGGTAGGCAGCTGCCAACTGGACATCTTCAACATGGCATTGCTCAAAGCCAACTTAACCAAGGAACCCAACTGAATCGTCATCTAAACCAGTTCTCTGGTCCTGTTAGTAGTCCGCTGTTTAGTGCTGCTCAGGGAACACCAACCTCCCAGATGGTAAGATCTTTAATTCTACTATTTCAAAAAGAAATCCAGCTATAAATTTTGTTCTGTCTGTGTTTCTGTGTAATCAAACTTAGGATCATGGAGTACAATGTCTTTTCATTGGTGGTTAAACCTATCTAATATGCACTTGTATTGTGGAAACTAAATAATTGTCCGATTAGCACCTGCCAGAGCTAAAGGTGTTAACTAAACCGCCATGTGTGTTTTTTTTCTCTATTGAACTTTATCTTTGTTTTATGCATATATTTATATGTTTGCTGTACTTGTAGAGTTATTTTTTGGACTTGTTTTTTTTTTTCAGATTGCAAACATGTCTGGTGCAATGTCAGCACCGTCGCTTTTACCAAAGATGCAGGTAAGATGCCAGGCTGCTTTGCAAATTTGGTCATTTATGAAACATTATCAGAGAGTTTTCCCCATGAGAGGTAACTTTGATGGTTCAACAAAATATTGCTTCTGAAATTTAGTGTGTTAACTCTAAGTAGGCTTATCTGCCTATCTCATGGCCTCAACTAAAATTTTGGCTCAACTTTCCACAAGAATGTTAACTGCCAAGTCAACCAAGAAAGTCTAGTAGCATTGCTTTGCTGTCGGCATTTTTTTTTCTTGCTCTTAGTTTGCCATGCTTTAATAACATTTGGATTTTGTTAGTAAAATGTGTTACTTAGAGCTGCAGTCAGGGGCATATGTGGGAACATGGGCTTCCATGAAACTGAAAGATTTTGAATTGCATATGTAGTGTTGGTTGATTTAGGCCAATCTAGAAGCAGATATATATCAGGGTAATGTCCCCACTATTTCGTTTAAACCAAACATTTTGGTGGTTTTGGTATACACTTTATAAAGTGAACATTTTCTGTTTTCTTTCTGCAGAGCACCATGTTTATGAGAACTTTTTATTGTGATCTTCTGGTTGAGACACTGTTAGAATTCTTTTTCTTCAGGAAAAGTACGTTTGTAGATTGCATGTGCATGGGATGTTTAATGCTTCTGTAGAAGTTTAATTCAAGATCTATTCTGTTAGTATGAATAGAGAAATTATATCCGTTATATCATTTTCTTCACATGCTGATTTTCCATTAATGAACCTGCTGCAGTATGGATTAACTGGCAGCAATCTTCAGCGAAGTCACACCTCCAATATCTTAAATGATCAGAGTATGACTGCTTTAACTTGTCTTGGTTGGTTTCTAACTATTAAGCTTCTGCAACTAACTTCAATCGTGTTTCTCTTGCAGTGTTTAGTATGGGGGCATCAAATCCTGGTAGCATGATGCCAATGCAAGCACAGCAGCAACCTCAGCAGCAGCTTGGGTCACAAGGTGCATTTGGCAGCATGCCGTCCAATGCTCAAGGTCTACAATCTAATATGGTTGCGCTTCAAAATAACCCTCAAAGCCATCCCAATTTTCCACAGCAGAGGCAGCAAGGTCAACAGTAGTCTGTTCTGCAGCTTTTGCGGTTTATTCAGCATTTTGCATTGATCTGGATTTCCATCCAGCTGTGACGTCTATTTGTTGGGGCTCAGCCCATCGGTTGCAACATCAATTGCGCCGCAGAGGCAGCCTGTTAACATTTACATTAGAAGCGTCTTACTTCCAGATGTGGCTGTCACTTGTCATTTGTAATGCTATTTATCTCTTTGTTTCAAGGCTACTGGAACATGCGCTTGGAACATTCAGACAAATTGGGAAGTTGATGTTTTACTAGATTTTCAATCCAAGTGCACAGTTGAGAGGTAAAAATGAGTGTCTAGGTCCGACTTTTTCAGCCTGATTTGGTCATTGATGATCACTTTGCGTAACATTTTCACTGGCAATATCGAACCAAGACGTCATTAACACCCACACTTTATTTACCGGTATCAGCAATAGACTGAAAACATGAAAACGTGACATATTGACGCGGTCGATGCATCAAAATCAAGGGAAGCCTTCACTTTGGAACAATTCTGTGATAAGATTATCCACATCAAATGCGCAGGATAAATGTTTGTCCGTACAAAATCCAGACATGCCAAGTAAAATTACAAAAGCTTGGAATTGTCTTACCAAACCCCCAACACTGTGGCATGCTCCTCCAAAGGAAACTTCCGACAACCAGAGAAACCTTCCGGCAACTACAACAAAATGCCTACATCAAATTGGCATGATGATTACACTAACAAGGGAAGAGTAGAGGAGTTGGATCTCTCTGCAACTTCCCGTCTGACAGCTCAAGTTTTTTCATCTTCTCTTCACACCAAAACAACTGCTCCTTGCTGATCCTCAACATTCTAAGAACCCTTGATATAACCTTCATGTCGATGAGGCTGAGCAACAACTGGACATCTTCACGAGTGTGTGGCCATGAATTCCTCTTCCATCCTTTCCTCTTTTTGGTTAGGTCCTTCAGCTTGATCCGTTTCTGCAGTTAGGAATTATTCACTGTTGGCGTACAGTTGCAAGAAATAAAATCCAGAAGTTCAAACTTGATATCTTCATGTACAAGTCATGGAGAACGGAAAGTAGGCGCCGCACGACTATGAGCATAAATACTTACAAGTTTCAAAGATGTGCAGCTGCAGTTTAATCATCAAGACGTGTATGAATATTACTACAGCCATAATTAGTCCCATCTATGTTTAAATTTCTCCAAAATCTGGTTTTCAGTTGAATAGAATGTACTCCCTTGGTTACAGAATTGTTGACACTTTTTCCTTTCTTGCAAGGACTGAGGATGTGATGTTACATCAACGTATTATGTGTATTATTTCATAATTAATCTGAACCAAGTGACGCTATTTCAATGAAAAAGTTATTCTCAATGGGTATATGACTTAGTGTTGAAGCTCAAATATGGAGAAGCTGCATAAGCCTTTATTGTTCAAACCTGAATTTACCTAGTTGAATCAACAAAAGTTTGGGTTTTAATTGATCAAGTTATAATGCTTAAAGAGGAATGGAAACACAAGATTCATGCAACCGACCCCAACTAATTGGGATTAAAGCTGATTGATTGAGGTTAGAATGGTTAGAGCATTTAATTGAACAAACAAAAAAGTTTATTCCCTAATTGACCTTTTTCTACATACTAAACTCATTCTTAATTGTGGCATTCTCCTTTACTATCCCTCTCGATGGCATAAGCAATATTACCAGTCTATCAGGTAATTAGATGCAACAGTGATCTGGATAAACTAATGGGAGAAACTATGTAGCCATGCATCTCGATTTGCTTCTTAAGTAACTCATTTAGATAACCGCCTCTAAAAGATTTGTTCTATTAACTTCTTCAATTATGTGGGCTTTGGCTTACCTATAATCTCTACAAATGCATCTACCTTAACCTAAGGTGACAAACAATTTGAAATATTACTTCGATGATTTTGAATCTTCAGATGGCAATGTCAACAGCTATCACATCATGCATCCTTATCAAGTACGAGAAGGATAAGATAAGATGTCCATATAACAAATTGGCTTACCTTCTCAAGTGACGATTGAACCTGTTGAAGTGGGGTAGCCATTGCATTTTGATTTCCAAACAAATTCAGAACAACCCCTGATCTTTTCTTGTCCATCTTGAGGAAAATATAAAATGTAAGAATTGCATTTTCAATTACCCTCATGAAATCATGAGCAAGGACTAATGAATCTGATTCCTCATCTTCCTCCTGCTCTGAACCTGCTGCAAAAAAAATATCCTGTGAAAGCAGCACAGAACACAAACATGTATTTCCTGGTTCAACTAAGCAGATCAACCAATAACATATGCTCGCTAAACTAGGCATCAAGACCACTTTGCTAATCATGCAAACAAAAATCTAAAAGGATCGTGATCTTCATATTATCTTTGCAGTGAGCAAAGTTCAATAACATATTTGATGAGTGGTCAGACAGTAGAAGATACCTTGCATATTTGGAGCCTGAAGTAGCTTAGGCAAAATATGCCTTGCACGAGCATAAATCTCGGGCCTTTGACCTTCCTCAAATGGCTCATTTTCAATATATCTTTGTAATAACACTTGGAATTGTTGGAACTGCTGAGCACTATGGTTGTAACATATGGGACTTTCGGGTTGACACAATATTATCTGGCTCAGTTGAGTGTATTGACAATGGAGTGCTTCCCAAGTTAGGCAAACATGAGCTACATAAGCTGTTTCAAGATCTTGATAAGGATCATAGATTGAATCCTGCACCTGCTCCGCTTCCTCATCAGGTTCTTCAATCTTCTTCAAGGAAAGGCACCGAAAAGGGGACATAAGTTTCTTAGATGCAGATTTTGGAGAAGGGGTTGACGGCTGCTGGGAGCCTGTATGATATTCAAACATTTATAAGGACAATTTCTTATACATTTTGCAGCTATAAAGCTAGTTCAATCTGTAAGTAGTGCTCATTTTACTGTCCTGTAAATCGCACAAGAAAATTCTAAACCCGATATAAAAGCAAAAAGCCTATAAACTCTGTGAGCAGACTAACATCTAGTATAAAGTAGTTCCTCGGGGTACAACTCGGATTAGGAATTTTAATATGTGACAAGCACACTCAAAATCCAATGTGATGTGAACCTCAGAATGTTTTTCCCATCACGTCTAGAGAATCCAAACTCTGTGAACAGAGCCAGCGCCACAGGCCACAGCCAATGTGATTACTCACAATGGCTTCTTACGGTACAAATCTGACAATTACATCAAACAAATTATACCAGAAGAGTTTGAACTGCAATGCCTAAAAGATGCAGCTAAGAACCAAACGTTGAAAGCAAAAAAAGGCAAAGAATTCATGCGGTTCTGTTCTTGCAAACGCCCAAATAAGAGGATAAATAAAAGTTACCGGTTTCCTTGATTTGTTGTGCTCTGATTCGATCAAAAAATAGCATCCGTTCACAGTACTTGTCATACACCGTATCAAATCCAACCCACCATTGCCTGCCTTCTGCTTCCAGATCCCTCCACTCATTAGAGCTAGTTTCACCAGCCTCCTCCACTTCCTCATCATCGAGACACAATTCTTCTTCTTCCGGAATCAACATCATGAAACTGTTCCTCCTCAGTTCCTTCAACCTCCTCTTCACCTCATTTGTTATGAAATCATCATCATCGTCCTCCTCCGTGTCAGCTGGCGCTTCAGCAGTAGTCGGCTTTTTTAGATCACCATCAATATTGTTGTCATTTTTAAGCTCTTCGGGCGCCCGAACAGGCTTGTCCTCCAAATCCTTCTCTGGAACTGGTTTGTGGGGTTTCCTGAACTTCTTCTTAACTTTCAAGAAATCCATTTTGACGCCTGTTCTGCAAACTCAACTTTTTCTTTCGATCTTCGATCTCTGAAAGAATAGCGCAAAAGGGAAAGAGGGAGATCCTATATTATAATCACACTCCAATATTGCCCCAATCCAAGGGTCAAGTGATACTATAGCTAGAAAAAACTACAGAATGCTCTAAGGTTCTCTATTCAAAAGACAACTAAAGAAACCAATAAAAATAAAGAGATCTTAGCCAATGGGAAGAACTTACAAACAAGAACAAACGCAAACTTGGTTTCTGTAAACGCCAACAAGCGCCGAATCAGCTGCTTTTCCTTTCAGAACTACAAATGCAGCAAACACATAAGGAAACAGCAAAGATCAATTATTTAAGGAGAAAATTAAGCAGAAGGAAAATCTTTGGGAAACAAAACCATTGATACGAGAACCGAAGTTGAAGTACCCAGACGCGCATTTGGCAAGAGAATCAACCAAAAGAGTGAATAGCTTCGATGGGATCAAAACAATTCTTTGAACAATGCACAGCCCCACAAATCTGTCACAAAATTTCTGAAACGAATCAAAATGATAGAAGACAAGAAACAAGAAACCCTCATTGGATTTACACGCAGAGGACAGAGAAAGAGGGTGGTACACTGGTACTTGTCACTGAACCGAGTTAGGGAAACAGTGGTGGTCCATAGGAAGTACTGAAGGAAGCAATAAATTGTCTTGTTTTCCATTTTCCAATAAACATTGCCTTGTTTCTTTATGAATTTCTCGACCAAACTAAGGAAACTTCTTTTTCCTGTTAGAAGTAAACGAGATTAACATTCACCCCAGATAGGAGGAGAAAACAAGGGTTTTGATTTTGTTGTTACACCAGATAAGAAAAATAAAAAACTTAAAAAATTGGAATTTTAAAAATTTTAGATTTTTAATATTTTTCTGGTCGAAAGTTGAGATTTTTCGAGATTAATACGAGCACAAGAGTCGATAAAAACAGTGAATCGTACAGAGAATAATGTCAGAAAAAGCAGTCTCTCTCTCTCTCTTGACCGATGGGCAATTCAATTCAAGGGCTCCCTCTCTCTGCTTCTCTCTTTTCTTGTTTTTGTACGCTGTTGGGGAAACCCGCGCCAAAGCGAAAAGTGTTTTGATTTTCTCTTTGTTTAATTACCATTTTACCCTCTCCTTTCCCAATTGTTACTCTCAACCCTTTCTGTATTCAACCAGTTCAGGCCCAAACACACCCCAAAATGGGCTTGGGCTATGATAATTTCGTTGCGAATTTTCATTTTTTATATAAGTTTTTTTTTTAAGAGCCAGAAGCATGATACAAAGTTACAATGACATACTTAGAATACAAATAGTATGAATCTTCGGAAACTTGGAGTGTGAATTTTCTGGCTTTACATAATTTGAAGAGCGTTGTACTACATTTAACATTTGGAGGTGAAATTCGACTTGGCTAAAATGTCGAGCGGAGCATTTATATTGAGTACTGACTTCAAATCGAGCTAGTGAACTATATATGAAATTTTGAAATCAAAGGTCAAGATATCTTAGTAAGGCATTAGTATTTTGTAGTCCCTTCAAAGCTATTCATTCTTTTGGTTGATTCTCTTGCCAAATGTGCTTCCAAGTACTTCAACTTTGACAAGTTGTCAACATCTAAGCAGCTTAATCATAAAGGCATTGTGGTCCTCTAGATGTATAATATGTGTGGCATGCATATTGAAAATTGTCTTCATCTATTTGTTACTTGTTCCTCCATTTTGGATGTTTGTCTTTCCTTGGGCTATACTTGGCCTCATTCTGTTAGTTTCTTAGACTATTGAAAAAGGTTTATTCTAACTTTCTAAATCTCATCATCATGAAATATCCTAGGACATTTTTTTGTCAGGTTTAATGTGAAAAATCTGGTGCACAAGAAACTTGAAAGTGTTTAAGAACATTTCACAATATGTGTAGAGAGTTGTTGGTAAAATCCTGAGCAGAGCTATTGAAGTAGCTTTTTTGATGTTGAACAGAAGGAGTGATTCTGGTCTAGAAAATTAGATTAACGTGAGTTGGTACCCCCCACCTCCAAATTAAGTTGGACACTAATGGTTTTATTCAGCTTAAAAGGTCTTTAGCTAGTGTGAGGGATATCATGAAAGATGATTCCATAAAGTTTATAGTTGCCCTTGCCCATAATTTTGGGTATTCAAATAATCTACAAACCCAATTATGATGCTTAAGGGAAGGCTTAAAGCTTGCCCAACAGTTCTCCACCTTCCATTTTAATCATTAAGATGGACTCTTATATGGTTATACAACTTTTTACTTTGTCTCAATGTACGTCAATCCATCTAATGCCTTTACTGTCGGATTATAAGTCACTCGTGTAGATGTATCAAGTGTTGAAGGTTCAATACACGTTTAGGGAGGCTAATGGGGACTGCTTTGGAGACTGAGGGCGCCTTTGTTTATTGGAAATGCCCTAATTTTCTTTTCAACTTCTTCCTAGCGGATGCCATAGGAATTTCAGCCCATAGGCTGTGTGATACTCCTATGTTAACCCTTGTGTTTTCCCCTTCTGCTCGCCAACTAGACTAGTTTTGCTAGTTGCTTGTGTTTATTTTGGACATATTCTACTTTAGTTTATATGAAGTTTATGGTATTCACGTGTTGTGATGGTTCAATTTATGTCAATATTAAACATGAATATAAACAGTAGTGATCATTGACAAAAAAAAAATTTCATAAACATGAAAAAAAAAAAGTAAAAGTAAAAACCGAGATAAAAAGTCAACATAAATTTTTGGGACTAAGAGAGCAAAAAAAACATCTAAGTATTAAAAGATAAACTATGGAAACTAAAATTTTGTTTTAGAAAATAAAAATAATATGAAAAAAATTAATAATATAAGATAAATAGTGGAATTTCAGTGACAAAAAGTGGGGTTTTATAATTAATAAATAAAAAACAACAAAAAATGATTTTTAGACTAAAAGAATAAATGTAAAGATTTCAGGAATTAAAGGCTTAGTCATCAACTTAAAAAAAAAATGAAAACATTAGCTAAAATGAATCAGCTTGAACCATATAAAAAAGTATTCAACTCATAGTGACTAAAATTTTGTTTTAAATAATAATAATAATAAAACCAAGAAAAGGTTAAACAAAGTCACTATTGTTGATTAAAAATAATAATAAATCATGGTTATAAAGATTTTGCTTTAGAAGACAATAAATAAAAAATAACAAAAAAAAATTAGAGGCTAAGAGAACAAATAGAGAGATTTGGTGACCTGCATATCATAGCAGTTATTTTTTTGTAATAAATTTTAATAATAACAGTACGAAACAAAACATGATACGTGCTTTGAAACAATACATATTTTTTATTAATTAAAAAAAATTTACTAAAATTTTTCATCTCTTATTAAATCAAAATCTAATTTTTAATACTAATGAAAAATTTATCTAGAAAAATTCACTTTCAAATTTAATAATTATACACTAAATTACTTGATTAAACTATAGAGGTTGAAGTAAACAATTGATGCTACAAAACTTAATAATCAATAATGATAAAAAAAATGACTAAAATACAAAACTATGTTTAATACATGTTAATCAATTAACAGTCTAACCATTAACTTTATAAAGATAAAAAAAATGAAAATAAAAAAATTGACTAAAGCTAAATCAACCATAATCAAGCCAAAAGTAGGCAAATTATAATTATTAAAGTTTCATTTTAGAAAACAATAATAAATAAAATCAATAAAAAAAAGTTAGGATCAATACAAAAAATGAAAAAAAATTTAGATATTAAGGATTTAACAATTGACTTAATGAAGATAAAAATAGGTTAACTAAAAAAATAAACAAATTATAGTCACCAATAGCTTATTTTAGAATATAGTACATAAAAAACAACAAAAAAACACTTGGAGGCCGAGAGCAAATAGAAGATCTAATTAAAAAACTATAAAATTTGGGGACCAAAATGTAACACGGATGTAACTCAGAGTCTAAATGAAAAAAATTAGAAAGTTAAGGATTGAAACAGTGTTTTAACCAAAACAAACTACTAAGAAAATTGCAATATAGGTCCTCAGAAAGGCAAGTGCATTACGAAAAAATGATCGAATTCAAAAAAAAAAAAAGAGCAAATTGCATCATTAAAAAGCCAAAAAAAAAGGATAAAAGAAAAAAAATGCGGAATTGTTCATCTATTATAATCACTGTTGATAAATAGTGAAATCTCTTCCTCTTTTAGAATATAGTATAATGAGTATCCATTTTGACTATAAAAAAAAAAAAAAGAAATATGAAGTTGGAGTAACGTGTTTAAAGACTCACCAGCAATCAATTTTCTTAGGCTAATTGGACACCTTATATGATATATGAGAGATTCCAATATCGTAAGCCGGTTACGTTAAGAGAAGACTAACTATCTTTAATACCAAAAAATTGGTACCATGGGTTTTCAATTTTATCTTTTCCTAAACTTTTGTTTCTTTTAATATCTAATCCATAGTAAAATAATTTTATTGATTTTATTTAATTTTAATTAAGTTAATTCCAAATCGTCAATTTTAATAGATCAACCGGATATAGAATTTTGTTTAGATGTCCTTAAATTTGATCATGATATTTTATTGAATCCATAAAAAATTTGAAAAGATATCTTTGTTCAAACCGTTCATTTAAACTTTAGTAAGTCCATTAAGAACAATTTTCTCATAACTTTACCACGTTCACCAAGAACAATTTTCTGAAAGATTTATAGAGAATCCCGTCATATTAATTCAACTAACTTTTGAGAAAAAAAATTATATAAATGATGGATACCTAGCCTAAACTCATAATTCTATGTTTGTCTTAATTTTCAAACTAACTCACGACTGAAAATATAAACAAATAAATTTGAATAAAACATAAATTAACAGAGTGCTCTCACCTCTCAGTGCCTATTCTGTAAAACAGAAAAGTGTTAGTGGCTTACATGAACAAAATAAACGGATCAGGGGCTAAACGAACGTTTTACCAAAAGGGGGAAGGCTTTGATTGGGACCAACACCGTGGGAGGTCGGGTCGGATGGCCGGTCTGAAATCGGGTAGCGTTTGGACCTCCCTACTTCTCCTTCAATTGGGCTACCGACAGAGGGACTGGACCGGCGACGGAGTGGCTATGCTGAGCGATGACGCGGCGACCACCAGGAGGGGATGAATGGCGGCGGATGGAAGGAAGAACCGGTGGGGGTTTCGCTCAGTTACAACTGCTTGTTTGAGCGTTGCCGATGGCCGGGTGACGCTCTTGGGGGCGTAGCGGGATGAGATGAGGCGCATACGATCTCCATGAACCGGAGGCCGTGGGTCGATCGACCGCTGGAAGCGGTGGAAGCAGCGGCAGTTGCTTGGGGACAGGGGCCCGATCTACCATCAGGGACCGGAGATGCATTTTCTCCTTTTCCTCTTCAAAGCTTCCCAGTTTAAGCAGCGACGGCAAAATCTACCCCAACTTCATAACTTGGCTCAACCCACCCGAACTTAAATTCAACCTGGTTAGATTTGACGAAAAAGGTAACAACCCAAACCTAATTGTACCCAAACCAACATGAATCTGAAATTAATTGAAGTGAAATCTAAGAAAATCTAAACACAAATGGCCCAAACCCGAAACGACATGAACCTGAAATAACATAAGCCTGAGATTGACTTGACCGAAACCTAAGATGACCCAATAATTAGACCTAATTAGACCTGATTTTAACCCTCACCCTAAATCTTAACTTTCTTTTTTCATTATTTTTCATATTTAGTAAGTCTCATATACAAAGGCTCCCATATTTAGTAATTTTTTTTTTACTTTCATATTTAGTAACTCCCATATTTGAGGAGTGTAACTTCCATAATTAATAACTTTGTTTTTCTCCAACTTCCACATTTAGTAAGTCTCTTATTTGAGGAATGAACTACCATATTTCTATTTTTTTTCCTGATTTTCATGTTTAGCAATTCTCATATTTTAGGAGAGAATTTTCATATTTAGTAACTTCCATTTTTTTAGGACTTCTATACTTAGTAAATCTCATATTTAAGAAAGGGACTTCCGTGTTTAGTAAATATCATATTTGGATTCTTTCTAAATAAGTAACTTTTATATTTAGTAAATTTAATGATCTTGGTAACCAATTGTCAGAATTACAAAATTTATCTTAAACTTTTAAGTATAGTGCAATAAGGTACCTAAATTTTAAAAAATTTAATTTTAGTCATCTATAATAATTACAACATGAGTCCATGAACTTTTAAAATCTTTGCATTTCCACCCATAATATTTGAAATTTTGTAGTTTAGTAATTAATGTTGAATTGTACTTACATTTCATAGCAATTTCATAGAAAATTCATCAAAATAAGAGCATAAGAAAATTGTCACAGTATGTGTCTAGGTGATAACTAGGTGAGAGACTGGATGGCTTGTGTAATGATAGTTGAAGAATATGACTCTAGAAAAACAATCAAGTATTATAAAGTATTACCCACAGTATTAAATAACCTAAATATGTAATAAACTATATTGAAGAAAACTTTTATAAATTTTTTAATTAAACATACTAAGAAAAGAAAATTTCAACTTAAATTAAATTGCACCATAAAAATTAAATTCTTTAATATAATTTTTAACAAAATTTGAACAAAAAATTGAATCAATTATATTAACCCAAGTGAAACTGAAGGTCAACCTGAATCTAACCTAAAACTAGACATGAAGTTAGCCAAGACAGAAATTGACCCAATTTGTATTAAACTCGAACCCAAATAAACCCAACCCAACCCAATATGAACCCGAAATTAACTCAACACAAAGTCAACCTAAACTCAAATAAGCCAACCTAAACCTAATTTGGACATGAATTTATGCTAACCCGATTAAATTTAAACATAAATGACCTGACCAAAACCTGACCCAACCCACCCAATTGTCATTTTTTTCCAAGTAAAGTAAATTGCGTTCATGGCCCCTAACCTTTAATTATTGTACCATTTTGGACCTTAAACTTGATTTTTTACATGAAAAATCTATAATCTCATTTAAGTGTTCCATTTTTTACCTTTTATAGATAAAAAAATGTTAGTGTAGATGAAAAATGTCACGTGATATGCCAACATGAACGATTTGACATGGTGGCACAATAAATCAATTGTCATGGATAATGTGAAAAAGTAAGAAAAAAAATTGAAACCAAATCAAGAAAAAAAAAACTAGTCCAAACACAAAGCCATTGCCGCTTTCATCACCTTCAGCGTTTCCACCCCTACCGGTCACTTTCATAGTGTCTAAGCTACTCCTATTCTCTCATACTACCATTTCTCCACCTTTCACTGCCATTATTTTCCCTCACCGATCACCACCATTTGCATTAATAACCCAAATCTAGCTAGATAACGAGTCACCTCAATAACCTGCCATTCCCACTATTCGCATCAATAACCCAAATCCCACCCCGATTTGAAGAATCAACCTCTTTTTTTCTCTTTCAATGGGGTGAATTTAGAGATGACACAATGAGGGGTGTAAGGCAATCGTGCAAAGGCGTAAGGTAACAGTATGAGGGTGTTGGGGTAGCCGGGCCAGGAATGGGAGGTGGTGAGGTTGCTGGAAAAAGAGAGTGCGAGGGGGAAGGAAGTGGAAACGGCCAGAGAATCAATCTAAATCTCTAATCTGATTCTTTATATATATTTATAGATATCCTTATTTTTAATTATTTCCATCAACACTAACATTTTTCATCCGCAAAGGTCCAAAATGAAACACTCAAACGATGTTAGGAACTTTTCATGCAAGAAATCAAGGTTAGAGTCCAAAATGGTATAATAATTAAAAGTCAGGAACCAAGAATGTAATTTACTCCTTCCAGGTACAAATTTTATCCCTGCCCTCTTTTTTTTTTTTTTGGTAAAAATTATATAGACTCTCCTGAGATGTGGACAAATCTACATTTGTATCCTCTATATTTTGTATACTTACACATGTCCTCTAAAAATTTAAGTCCACCATTAATCGTTACGGTAGAAAAGAGAAAGTACCTATTTTTGCCATCCAAGCTTTCTTCCCTAAAAATTTTACCCCACCAACTTCTACATCTAACAAGTTAGGCCCCAATTTTAGACTTTCTTCTCCAATCCCACAAACTTTTCTTCCCACAGCAACCTTTTGAGCCCTTGAATTGATACCTAAATAACATAAAACTATTTTACCTCTAACACAATCCGGATCGAAAGAACTATCGAAATACAGATATAAAGAATACCCATCACCCTCATTTTCCAGTCCTCTTTTTCCGACAGAAGCGGAGACAAAAATCAACATGTTCATACTTTTACCTTGCACGAAGACGATGCTTGTCTTAAATAGCTAATCAATCTGGGGATGATCAGCTCATGCGCTAGTATAAAAAACTACGTCATGTTGTAGGCCGTAGAGCTCTACCGCATGTGCACGTGTGATCGGCACCATCTGCTCCTTTTCATTATCACTAGCCGTTCATGATCTTCGATGACATCTCCTCCTATGACCGCATCTCTGGTTGGCCTTTCTTCAGTCTCGATGGGCTTGACATCGATTTCAGATCCCTCGGCATCCCTTGGTTTAAGCTTCCATTAACATTTCTGGGTTTCCTTAAGATCTTCTATTACCCGAACCATCCATTCGTTGCCCACCAAAATTGTTGTCTTGGAGAAGCTTAACGGCTTGGTTAATTAGCTCGTTATGCTTTCAAGGTATCGAATTCAACTTTTTAATCTTGCTAATTTTTTTTTCTTTGTAATTACTATTTGGGTAAATTACAATTTGCCCCCTGAGATTTGGGTGAAATTACACTTTGTCCCTCCTGTTTAAAAAATATACACTTTTCCCCTACCTTTTTAATACAGTCCGCCGGTAACTTTTGAAATCTTAATTTAGACTATATAGTAGTCATCTTTAAATAATTTCAATCTGTATGGTATTTTTTATAATTAATTGACATTTAAAAAATACTATTTTAAAAATTGAAAGAAATACAGAAAGGAAAAACTGATAACTTAAAATGTCTATTTACTATAAAAAAAATACCATAAAGATTGAAATTACTGGAATATGACTATCATAATGACTAAATTAAGATTTCAGAAGTTACTGTAGGACTATATTAAACATATAGGGCCAAAGTGTATATTTCTAAAACAGGATAGGGTAAAGTGTAATTTCACCTAAACCTCAATGGGCAAATTGTAATTTTCCCTTACTATTTGCTTGATCTTCATCTTTTTTTTTTTTTTTTTGGTGTGTGTGTTTTATGTTATGGAAGCTCAATTGCTTAAAATACAACATTAATATAAGCTAATAAAACATGGGTCTTCTCTTCTCAACTTTGGTTGCACTACTAGTGCTTAGCTTCAAATATTCCATTTACCTTTTCCTCTACTAGCTTTATCATTATTTATGTAAGTGTGTGAGTGTGTGTATGTTAAAAGTTTTTTATTAAGATTTGTCCAATATGTCTTGTCAGAACTTGGGTCCTTTGAAAAATGATAGAGCTATTAACACGGCCTCACATAGCCCTGCCCTGGAAACCTATAAGAAAAAGTTTCATGCTGGTTGCGATTGGCTAGTTAATTATGTGAACCCTTGTTAAAACCTCATGCCACTAGTTATATAACCTAGAAATGCAATTATACATGCAAGAGTTGCTTTGACTTGGGTAAGTAGTAAACCATAAAACATTTATATAGCTTAGGTATTTTCTATGAAATTAAATTTTCAAAAAGTCAAAGCAATACAAAACCATCATAGTGTCATCATAATATTCCTACACTTAATTAACCGCATGTGGACATAAAAACAAAGAAGACTATGCCCTACACCCAAAGGCAACCATAGAGTCCATAACTCTATTCATACACATTGGAGGCTACTATCATACAACATACATACACAAAACTAGTGCTACTAAGATCCCATCAACTAGCTTCTACCTTAGATGAAAAATCTCGGTGGCAAGCCTCAATAATCCTCCACGTGCTCACTAGCCTCTGTGACCCAAAAAATTGTAGTTAGTACAATAACAATTTAACTATCAAGTAGCCAAATAAGTAGAATCTCAAGGATTCTCAAGGTAATGTACCTGTAATGGAAACTACCATGACAATCCTTAATGATTGTCAAGTCCATCAACCTTAACATCTGCACAACATAACTAATGGAGTGAGAATCATATGATTCTCAGTAAGGGATCTTCAAACTATATGGAAAACACTAAGGATAACATATATATATGTATGTGTAATCTACTGCAAGTTCATATAATATGAGGCTAAATCTATATGCATACGTTTCAGTCCCTTAGGACTTGTCCTCTACCTAGTTTTTAAACTATAAGGCAAAACATTGTCTACTAGCAAGCATTGCTTACTAGCTTAACTAGTGAAATTCATCACTAGATTTGACTTCCCTTATGTTGTACAGGTGAACATGGTGGATGTGCCTCGCTTGAGTTCTGAGGAACTCACTAGATGTACTAAACCTCCACATAGTGCCTTGAGTTCTTAGACTTGCCTAGGTCACTTGTGTACTAAGCTTCTACCTTAAACCTTTACCAAAAGTGCACTAGGTTTTTACTTGCGCCTCAAGTAATTTTGCCTAGGCTACAAATGCACTAAACCTTCACTCAACACACATACCTATCCGCCAATATGTAGCTCACACTAGTGGAGTAGTAATGACCATGGTTAGACTCATTTACTAGGTTCTTTGGAACTTACCTAGGTGCCTTAAGGTCCTACATTAGAACCTCAAATTTGAAGGCCCAACTAGGCTTCCGATGATACCAAACCTTGCATTGGACTAATGGTGCTCTATTGTGACCAAATATGCTTTCAGTTTGAACTAAAATAAATCTAAACTTGGGCAAATCCAAGCTTGTTGAAGGCATGGAAATGGTAGTGCTCCCTCTTAACTTTGCGTGAAATCTTGAATCACCTCAATCGGACAACTGAGCGAAAAGTCATGACAAAAATACTATTGGGTGTCAAAGCTAGTGGGGACGTGTCACCAACCATCAGTGACACATCGCCACGGTACATAACACTTTGTTTTTGTCACGATGAGCTTGGTGGCGCATCACTAAACCTTGACAATGTGCCCCTAGCTCTTTTGCGCCCAGAAATTCAAGGTTTCATGCCATAGCCTCTTTAGGGCCTTTTAATGGCCTTAGGGACGCATTCAAGTGCCTTAAACTTGCACATACACATGCACTAAGCCACAATGCACCATTGCTACCAAGCCTGCAATGCCCATAAACATCAATCCAAGCAAGACAAACACACTAGTCCACCATGATCAACACAACTCACCAACTAATGTCATTCATCAAACTACTTGAATTTAACAAGCAAACAAACTATAAATGGCACCAAATATGTATGAATCATAAATCTCTTACCTCAATTCCAAGCTAGAAGCAAAGATCAAGCATTCCAACTGTAATGTCCCTTACCCCAAATAGGGTCATCCTAGGAAAACTATGGAACAAAATTCCATACTAGTTGCAATGGCTAGTTATTTATTTGTCCCATTTTAAAACCTTTCATGCATCTAGTTATTAACCTATAATGCACCATGTATGCACTTGCTTCAACTTGAGTTTTAATTTAGGAAAATGAATAAAAAACATTGTAACTAGAATACTACTCGACCTAAAGACATTGGAGGCCAAACTAGCATACATACGTATACTGAAAGACTACTACTGAGATCCATGGTCCATTATGTCCGTCCTTATGCCATTAGCCTCTGCAAGGCTACAAGACAACTATAATTAGCACATACAACTTAATTGGTAAAACTAGAATCAATAAATGATTTACTAGGTGGTTACCTACCATATAAATGCTTGCTCAACAACCCTTCAAAGTCGTCGGCTCCTTACAGATATAATCTACACAACAACACTAAAGGGAGTGAGATTCCGAAGATTCCCAGCAAGGGATTTAGGTACCTGCAAAAAAAAATTAAAAATCTGCAAACAAAAACCTGAGGATACTCATATACATAATATATAAAATCTACTATAGGCCCTGCGCAGTTTGAGGCCTAACATATGTGTATATATTGGAATCCTTTGGGACCCTACCTCTTACTAATCCTCAGATGGACATCACCTCATGCCTAGCGAGTTTTTGGCCCCTAACTCGCTTCTAGCAACCCTTGGCTTACTAACATCCTAGTGAGCTAAGCTTACTAAAAATCTTTCCCTTTATTGTTGTACAGGTGAACATGGTGGATGTTCCTTGCTTGAGTTCCAAAGAACTGTCGTAAGACAAAAGTTTATAAAAAAATTTTCAACCTTAACTCCAATCTCACCCACAAGTGTACGGTGTCAATTGTAGTAGCGGTGAGTCAGGTGTCGATCCCACAGAGAATTGTATGGTAAAGAATCCTATCAAATACCAAGTACGATAACATCACTTTAGCTAGAGCAAACAAACCATGGAAAACAAGAAATAAGAAGCTAAACTACCAAAATTGTGGATCACCTAACCACCAAACCAAACAAATATAACAGCTATCCTAAACACATATTTACAAAGTTTCTAAGGAATTCAAACCAAATGGGCTGCTACATAGACATAGCTTTGACATAAGTACCTACCTAACCCAAATCATGCTTCCTGAAAGTTGCAGGTCGGAAAACTCTACAGTATCAACCCTTCTTTCTTAAGACAACGCCAATTAGTTCCTTAGAACCCCGTTAGACATTCTCATGCTAACCAGTTGTCCTAGAAACTATTAAGCTCAAGTTCTCTTCTAAGGCCTCATAAGAACGATGGTTCTCTCGAATCTACCCATTGCCCATGCTCTATTAGCCCTCTTTCAACCTTAAAAACCTTTCTTGAGCCTTTCCTAAGTCTAGAAAGTTGTTCAACACAAATAGCCAATAAATGAAGAACACATTTAAGCATAAGCTAAAAGAGCCAACAAATCATGGAAATAATCAATGGGTTATGTATTTACAAGCATCAAATCATCTCAAATGGTCCACAACATCCATAGAAACAACAAATCTACACATATTTACAAGAATCTCAAAGTAAAGAAAAAGAGGAGTTAGGGTTAGAAAAACTAAATCCAAGTAGATATCTTTGTTGTAGAAGAGGTTCCACTCCAATCCAAGCATGAATCTCCATCAAATTAGCCTCCTAGCTCCCTAATCCATGGAAACCCTAAGAAAACTAGCCAAAAAATGAGTCTGAAGGGTTTGGGGTTGAAGGGGATCCTCCCCCGTAACTTTTCACTGAGGATTTTTATAAACAGAGTAGGTCTCGGTAACGCGTCGCCACTCCCGGCGACGTGTCACCAATACTCGATAGCACGGATACTCTTCAGTATTTTGACCATAACTTTGCGCACAGTTGTCCAATTGGGGCGATTCACTAGCCCACTTGAAGCTAAGAAGAATGGCTATAATTTTTATGCCTTTACCCAAGGCTGAATCTGCCAAGAAAAGGTCCAAAAGTTGCTTGAAAGTTACCCTTCTTTTACTTTAATCACCTTCACCTTCAAAAACATAAGAATAACACTAGAATGACATTAAATTCTAACAATTATTGCTATGAAGTACAAAAATAAGGGTTAAATAATATACATGCCATACACTTAACAGGAACTCACTAGGTGTACTAGGCTCCTGCATAGTGCCTCAAGCCCTTGGCTTGTCTAGCGTACTATGGTGCTAAGTCTCCACCCAACTAGGTGCACTAGGCTTCCACTTGGTGTCTCAAACTAACAAGCTCGCCTAGACTACCAAGGTACTAAGCTTTGCCCATTTAACCTACCAAGGATGCACTAAGTTTTCACTTGTGCCTTAAGTCACAACTTGGCTACGCCACAAGTGCACTAAGCCTTCATCCATGGGGCTCCATTATCCACCATTACTTGGTTCACCCTATTATAATAAGATTTTCTATGGATGGACTCAATTTACTAAGTTCCATAGAACCCCTCATATGCACTAGGATTTCTCATTGGTGTCTTAAGCTCAAAGCATCCAACTAGACAACCAATGGTGCTAAACCCCTTTAACCTTTCCTATTGGCCTTATTGTAGTACTCCGAGCTCCTCCTAAATCATTTTCCTTCATGCTTTCTTTGTACCCAGGAAAACTTGATCCATAAACTAGTACTTTAAGGAGTTATATGGGGTACTAAGGTACCATTGGTTACCTTCCACCTTAAGGCCTCTTAAGCACTCATTGACCCCTCACTTTGAAGAAAAATACAGAAAAACCTAGGCCAATTCAGCCTTTATTAAAGCATAAAAGTTGTAGATCTTTCTCTTAGCTTTGCATGAAATGTTGAATTGCCTCAATCAGACACCCGAACAAAAAGTTATGGAAGAAATACTACAGCATGTCAATGTTGTCGAGTACTGGTGCTTAGGCACTGAAGCCGGCATTGAGGTGCCAGAAGCATTTTTTTTCTCGGATTCCAAATGGGGTCCTAGGCACTGTAGCGTCAAGCCCTCATACCCTGCACTCCCAAACTTTGTCCATAACATGTTTGGAGGCATCCTAAGCCACCCAAACCTTCAAACCAACCTACCACAAGCTCTAGTTGTGTTTAGGTGATACAATAGGCCATAAACATGCTAACCTAACCAAGCATCAAGTGTCCAAATGATCTACACAAGTGCTTGATCCATATGAGTCCATCACAACACAAATTTTACCATAACAATGCATATCTTGCAAACCACTTGAAACCAACATTCAAGCAACTAAGACATGCATTGTAGGAGTATGTAAACTAAATCCCTTACCTCAATTGAAGAGAACAAGCAAGCATCAAGCATCCACAAGCAATAATGGTTACGCTATGAAGTTTCTATGGTTCTAAGAAAAATCCAACACATAAGGCACCAATTCAAGCTCATTCTCACTAGACCTAAGCTCAATGAAGCTTAAGAAACCAAGAATAATCAAGGAACAACTAGTCATAGCTGAATTTAGAGCTTTCCTAGCTCCAAAATGCGATTTTGAGCTCAAATCAAGCAGCCCTTGCAAAAACAAGCTCTTTTCCACTTGGGTTCTTTATAGGGCTTTGATTTCCACCAAGAATTAATGTTTTGGGTGAGATTTGGCTATGGAATTTGAGAAGGAAGAGGGAGCTATGGGTTTGGAGGTTGAAGATGATGAATAGTGACCTCCCAAACCCTTGAAAATGGTTTAAAAACCTAACTTTTCACTTTAGCCCTTCAACTTCTTTAGTTTTTCCAAAAAGACCCCATGCTCAAATAGTGCCATAAGACTTAGCAATCTAGTCCAACTCTTTGGTTTCTTGTCACTTAGGTTCAAAAGAACAACTTATGAGCTTAAATACTAAACCTATCACCTCATGATACAAAATGATCATTTTGCCCCTGGTGACACTTAGGTGCCAAATAACCTAGGAACCATCTAACCCTTAACAGACTTGCTTGATTTACTATTTCAAACTAATTAAGGCATTTAACTAGGGATTTTGACTTGTTTGGCAAGTCTTACCTGACCGCTGAAAGTTTGCTACCTAGAGGGCCGTAACACCAACACCAAGTAAATGGCTCCACTAAGTTCCACCTAGGTTCTAAGCAATCAAAGGTTCATGGCACCAAAACAACAATAAATAAGCAAAACCCATCCATCAAAAGGCCAAACAAATAATAAATCTCCAAGGAAAACAAGTTACCTCATGTACATACCAAGCACCATCCAAGAAAACGTGGAAATGGCCTTTCAATGCACAAATTCCACTTGAAATTAGCTACCCAGTGCTTAAGCACCCTTGGAGCCTTCAAAAACTACCAAGAACTCTTGATTTTGAGCAAGAATTAAGGGATAAATCAAGTGCGCAAGAGGGAGCTCGAGTTTAGAAGAGAAAATGAGCAATAGTAGTAGACACTCCACCTTTATGAAGTTTTAAAGCTTTTGTTTTAAAAGCCCTTCAAGCTTTCTTAAGTTTGCCAAAAGAACCCTTCCCCAAAATAGTAACCTTAGGTCAAACTTTTGTCAAACCGTCAACATTTAGTGAAATTTTTAGTGCTAAGTAAGGGTTAAATTTAAAACATGATTTTTGACTCCTAGGACTTGACCCAACACCTCAGGATGTAAAATTACCATTTTAAGCCCGGACCTTTTTTGATGTCATACTTTCCTTGGAACCTAGTAAACCTTAACAAACTTGTTTAACCTTGCTAAATGAACTTAAAATAAGGTATTAAATAGGTATTTATTAATCTATACACCTTAAATGAGCTTCCTACTATGAGGGTTATAATAGCAATAGTGGTTATTAATGTTAAGGTCTATGTATCCTTTAATTTCCCTTTCATTGTTTTTTTATTGCTTGAGCTTTTAGTCCAATTTTTATTTTGTTTTAAGGGAAATTTGAGATGAGAGCTCATCTTTAAAATGGGAATATACAGAGTAGAAGGTGAAGGTTTCCTCTCTATATTGTGATTTAAGAGTTCAAACTTGTGATTTTAGCGAGATGGTAGAGCCACTGCTACGGAGGAAGATATTAAGGGTGGAGAAAATGGTAGGATGGTACTAGTGTTTATGGAGGTAATGATGGTGGGTGGAGGTGGAAGGGAGTAGAAGGGATGGAGGGAAATGACGCTTAACTTGTTAGATGTATAAGCAAGTGGGGCAAAATTTTTAGGGAATAAAGCTAAGAGAGCAAAAGTAGATATTTTCTACCAAATTTAAATCTGCTGTATTTGAAACAAATAAGGAACAAGTGTACGTTCACCGATACCTCCAAGAACTTTGGTAATTTTCCCTTTTCTTTTTCTCTTTTCTGCCTCCCAGCCTCAATTTTTCTTCTTCACTATCTTTCTTTCTTCGCCTTTAATTCTCTTCCTCTCTTTTTTGTGTATCAAAAACAAAAAAACTCTCTTCCTCTTTTCACTTCCCTACTGCGATTTGTTTCTTCTTTTTTTTTTTTCTTTCACAATTCTCTTTTTGTTCTCTTTTCCCTTTTTTTCTTTTTTTTATGTCTCTCTTTCCCCATGTGTTATTTATGAAGTAAAAATGTAAAGTCATGGTGGGCTTGAAAGTGTTTAAGGATTTATAAAAGAATCTACAAAAATAAATTTTAGGATTCAAAACCATCTTTATCTCACATTTTATCTCTTGGATTAAAAGAAAGAAAAAAAAAATCAAAACTACAAGATAAATTTAAATTTTAGATTATCCAAAAGAGAAAAAGAAAAAATAAAAAGAAAGAAAAATACCAAAATTATCACAAACGAAAATAAATCTAAACTATTTTTTTCTCCACTTACACCTAAAACTAAAATTATAATCTGGGCAAAATTGGGTATCAATAGAACCATTAATCCATAGATACAAGCTTTAGATTTTTTTAGTATATTTTAGTTTTTCATGAATAGATACTACATGATACATGTCGTGAGTAATAATTATCTATTTTTATTTCTTTAAGAATTGACATGGAAATAAAAATAATTCTTGATATTACGGGGATAGATTAATAATTCATAATTAAATTTTATTCCAATTTTACATGAATAATTATAAAATTGCAAAATTTATTTGAAAATTCGATGTTGCAAGATATAAGAATTTGATTAAAGTAGAATTTTATGTAAGATTTACCTAAGTTGAAACTGTCTTATTATAATCTATCGGATAGATTTATGCATTTTCTTAAAAATATTTTTTTTGGTCTAGCACTAATCACTCTACATTAATAAGATAAAACCTGTTACTTTTTGCCAATCAAATTGTTACTTGCTGCAAATCAAATTTTCAAAATAGACTAAGGATAACTTACACTTAATTCATTTGTTGCACCTTCATTTTCCCATCATTTACAATTTTGTCATCTTAAAAAATGCACTTTTTCCCTCTTCCTTCTTTTCTCCCTAGAACACCTCTTGAGCATTTTTAGCATCTTTTCTTTCTTTCCCATCCTATAAGAGCCCTAACAATCTTATAAAAGTCATCATGAAACACTGCCACCGCCACCATTACCGTGATAACTGTAGTTGAATTGATGCATGTTTAGCTTGGTCCCTGGCTTGTAATTGTTGATTCTAGAGTGTAGGAATTAGTTTTGGCTATTGCTTTTGATTTGCTTAGTCTGATGATCGTGCACTTGTTTTTCTATTTGTGATCATTCTGCTTCTTTGGTTTTTTATTTGAGCTTGTTTTTTTCGTTGTTTTATCTTGTTTGAATCTTTTAATTTCTTATAGTATTAGAGCAACTACATACCTGTGCAAGCGATTACTTGTTCGCAGATTGAAGTACATAGTAGAATCATGATTTTATGTTGCAGATCATTACACTTTGTATAAACTAAAAAAATAATAATATCAATTTAAAATGCAAAAATTGTACATCAAACAAAAAACTTGACGGAAAGAACAACAATTTGGAGCAAAGATAACAATATTCAACTAATGAATACCATTTGCGAGGGAATAACAATATCAATTGAAAAAACAACAATTTCTAGTTTGAAAGCAATGTCAATAAATAAACAACAACGGATAAACTGAATAACAATATCAACCAAATGAATGATAATGACAATTTGGTAAATGAACAACAATATTGGTTAAAAAATAGCAATCTCAAGTTAGAACAACAATATCAATAAAATGAACAACATGACAAGTGAAAAATTACTTCACCATGCATTGAAGGTGAACCTATGCCACGGTACATGCGAAATACCATAGCAACCTAACAAAATATACATAAAAGCTCAATAATATGCAAAAAAAAAAAAAATGCAGTTTTTCATACAAAAAATGACAAATTGCAAAAAATATTTGTGCACGTACCATATACCCATGATAAATGAAATTTTGTGTGAAATACTGTGAAATTTTGTGAAACTAAAGGTGAATAAATGGTTTATGAAATTTTAAGCTGAAACATAACCCTTTTTTTTGTTTAGTTTGAATCGGTTTAAAAGATTGTCATTTCTAGGTTTTTACGTGATTTCAAGTTTCAACTAACCCATAATTACTCTAATTTTGGCACGATAGTATAGGTTTAAATATAGATGTTCTTTTGATCCTGTCTCGCAAAGCTTATCTCATTTACTATATACAACAATTAATTCATGATTTTCTATATTTTAAAATTTCTTAAAGAATTTTTTATATGAAAGTACCTTAAAAACTCTAGTTTATACATATAATTTTTTTTAAAAATTTACAATATAAATAAATATGAATCTATTTAATTCAAACTTTAGTCAAAAAAGTTAAAAGGGAGAACCTTTGCGAAACAGATGAAATATTTACTATGAGTTATTACATTGATTTTCTTATGATTACGCTAAAGGCTTAGTAAAATTTTTTTTGGCATAAATGGTGTAGGCAAGCTTACCAACCAATTCATGATGTTGTTAACTATCAAACATCTGATGACAAAAATAATGGATAAACAAGTAATGTTTTAGAATCAAATCAAATTGGCTACTAATGTTTTTTTCAGTTGGATAAACTATTAATGTTATTCAGAATAATTGAATAAATCATTGACATTATTCAAATGACCCAATTCACTTAATCGGCATTTGAAATATTATCAAACTCCCTCATTATCTTTTTTGAAATTGACAAAATAAACCTATTTGGTTTAAAATAATCTAAATATGCTACCTTCCTCAATAACAATTCCATAGCCACCCCAATTACATTTTCCAAGCATAGTTCGTTTGTTGTTACTTCTAACTCCCTCAAAGTGTACTAGCTCCTCTACCCAAGATGAGATACCTATGGCCCTATGCCATTCTTGAACAATATCTCGCTCATATTAGCGATGCAAGGTAGGGGTGAGGCTACCGAGATTACGGCATAAGGTAAGGCAAAGCAAGAGGAGGAACAACATGACCTTCATCAACGAGACTAGGAGGATCTTAATGATTACCCACAATTAGGAGCCAAAAATGATGTTGGCTTAGAGAGCTCCAAGATAATAAAAAATGTGGAGTCATAGACCAATATTTCTCCCACAAATCAACTATGTGTTTATTTGCCTCAAATAGATTTAAATCTTGATCGACATCAGACAAATGAGAGAGAATGTGGATTCTCCTTTCTTCTACTTTTATCTCTTCTTTCTTCCTTGTGGTACTAGACTAAGGCTCTTGGAGAAGGATAATAAAGTAGAGAATGTGGTTAAAATATTAAATCCACAAACTTTGGACATGCTGGGAGCAGGAGGTGAAAAATGGGATAAAATATTAGTCGGTCCTAAAATTTTTGATGTTTTGCCAACATAGTCCTGAAACTCATCGACTTGTCAAAGTAGTCCTAAAACTATAAAATTTTTAGCTTTGTTAGTCCTAATTTAGATGTCTTGCTATATGGCAGACAGAAAAGCTGATATGGTATATAACGGCCGTTAAATGATGACTTTTAACCTCCTTTTCTATTCAGAGGGTGACTTTGCAATTAAACATATAGTTTAGAGATCCGGTCCACGATTCATACATTTACAGATTAAGCCCCTGAATTTGTCTACCCTACTCCTCATAACGCTAATGCTTTAATCCCTACAAAATTGCACAATGGAATAGAATCATACTCATTCAACCTGAAACCTTCCAAGTCATAAGGTAATCCAACACCTCAGTATTTCAACACTTCTAGCAGTGACCCATTTCAAGCCCTCCATACTCCATACTCTAGTGCCATAAGAACCTTGAACATCTGTCAAACAAAAACCTCTCCACGCTTTAAACTAATAACCCTTTCCAAAGAAATGTGTTTATTGATACTAACATTTTTTACAGAAAAACTCCCAAAAAAGGAAAAGAACAATAAACTGATAAGTTTTGCCTCTTTATTGAGATGTATTTTTATGTGTGAGTCCTTAATAGGTTTCTTCCCAATCAAATCTCTGTTCTTAAATGAATTCTGTTCACTTAGGAGAATGACTCAGGATCTATCTTTGCAATTTTGGCCATAGAATCTGGAACTCCAAAAACATTCTATATTTTAAGTGTTTCATTTGCAGCAGCTATTTCAACCGTATAGCCATTTGGGCTTTGTGTCATGGTCCTAGACAAATGACCATGAAGCTCATAACCTTCCAATTCATAAACATGATAAAATTAAAAGGTTTCAGATACAATTAGAGAATTAACATATATCTAGGCTTTTAGCCTTCTTTCAACAACTTGGTTCAAATGAGTTTTAAATGTATTTTTGTCTTCACAAACTAACAAAAACTGATTACAACACACTTAATTCTAGATTTATAAACCCACAAAATTCTGGAATTAATCAAAAATAAGAAAAATTTAAATTAGTTCTTACCTTTCTTATTTAAGCTTAATTCCCAAGCTTTTCCTGTTATTTTCCCTTTAATAAACAAACAAGAACTAGGCTTAAATCAGTACTTACGGCAGCTACAGAGCCGTATGAAGCTCAAAAACAGGGGAAGAACAAAACAACACTTACTTGAACAAGTAACTTGAAAATCAAGCTTAGGATGATTCCATATTTGATTTTCCTTCAAAAACTTGCTTAATTGTACTTGAATTTGATGGATTAAGCTTGGATTTGGTTTAGCTATGGAGTTTCAAAGGAGAGGGAAGGAGGCTTCTGGGTGGTGGCAGGAGATGGATGAAGAACACAATAATTAAATAAAAGAATTAAGTCAACTTTGGCAAGACACGTATTTCTCACGCAGCTGGTCGCTTCTTTGTACTCAGTAGTACATTGGAGACTTCTTTGTAACTGAAAAGAAACATTAGGACCAAAAATGGAATTATTCCACGTCTGAATCCTCCTTCACCTTAATTACACGCCCAGTCTTCAACTTTTACACAAGTGAAATTTAGTCCTAATACTTTTAGTGGTTGCACATAAACCATTTACAAACAATTTAGTCAAGTTAAAATTTCACAAAGGTAGGCGGGAATCACAAAAAATCGTGATACCTTAAATTCAAGATTTTTCCATCCTCTACCCAACCATGAAATAAAAATGGGTCACTATATAAAATGACTAAAATGCCCTTCTTGGTGCGGTTTGCTTAAATGCCCAAATTTTTCCCCTTTTTTAAGCTACTATATTTTATCAAACCGAGAATTTGCTTGCATTAAATATTATAAATATATTAAATTACTAAAATAACAAAAGTTACCTTAGTAATCATGATCTGAATTTTTTTAGAACGGTAACAGTGATCCTCTAATCAGAGTTGACAACTATTCTATCTAATTTCTCCCTAATCCCATTATTACAAGCTCTTAAATTAGACCAAGTGTAACAACTACCAAAATTGCTCAGTTCTAACATACCATAGGCATTAAGAAAATTCCTAAAATTACTCATTCTACTCTGACTAGAAGGGACTTCACCAAATTTATCCGCCGCATAAAGAAAATCATTGAAATCCCCTAACAAGCATAAAGGGCTAGGGATGCTATCATTTAGAGTAGAAAGACTTTCTTGTGTGTCTCTTACAAGAAAAACATTGGTGGGAGCATACACAGCAGTAAACAACCAAGGAATGCTAAAGAAAGTGTTGTTACTTTATACCTGAATAACAATATGTATGCATCTTTGTTGATGAGGTAGTTCTGTCACATTCAGAACATCAGTATCCTAGAGAATATAGATTCTGCCTGAGAAGCCTTTTGCATCCTGGTGAATAATTCCTAAAAATCCTAAAGATTATGATACCTGAATTGTTCTTTACCCATTTAAATGAGTTTTAGTTAAGACCACAAAAACTGGGCAATATTTATTGACAATATCAGTGAAATTTCTTAGAAATCTTGTGTTCCCCATACCTTTACAATTCCAGCAAATAATATTTATATCAATTGTTAATGGGTTGGTTTCCTTTATATAAAATTTCATATGGCTCAAGGTCACCTTCCATTGGCTCATTTGAGACCTTTGTTCTATTATGAACATGATTGTGTAGGATCCATAGGACATTATAGTGCATTGCTTCTCTAGGGAGGCTCCATGGTGTGATCAACAATCTGATTAGCCATGCTCCTATCATGAAGTGTGCTAGTTTGGCATACGGCTCTGAATCCATGTACTTCTCCTTGTGCAATGTTAGAATCTTGAGCTCATTAGAGGCATCGAACCAAGCTAGGGCTTCAAACTCTTTCCTAATCAACTATTGAAATTTTCCAAACATGAACATTCGGCCCAATTACCTTTCTAGCCATGCTTGCATTGACAATGTGTGTTCTTGGACTTTTTACTAGCTTTGGCATATAGGGAAAGAATTTGAGGATTTTTATTCGGCTGATTCCTTTTGAAACTAGAATAAGTCGATTTCACTATCTGGCTATCTCTTCCAGTTTGATTAGCCACTCGCTCTCTGTTATGACTGGAAAAATCGGTGCGAATAGGGCTTCCATAGAGATTGGCTTTTGGTTTATGATTAACCATGGCTGGTGGTCGGGCATGTTGTATACTTTGATGATGTTGTTCACTAATTCTTTCCATAACTCTACTTGGTGTTTCGATTCATCTCTTATATAATTTCCAGGCATATTGTGAAGATTTTCAGGATCTTATGATAACATACTTTTATGTTATCTATTCATATATATGCCACATGCATATTTGTTCATTTTAATTCAACATGGATATAGATATACATAATACTAATTCTTTAATATATTATTCATGCAGTTGATATAACTTGCTATATAACATATCAATTTTACATACATGTTATGTCAAATAAATCCTAGCATGCTACTAAACCAAGAGAGAATGTGCACCTTTCTTCTTGGTTATCTTTGGTGAAAACTTGAGGGAGAACTTGATCTTAGAGGGGCACCTTGAAGCTTGAATAGAGATGAACAATCTCTATGTAAATCCACCCACAATGCTCTGAAGAAGTGTTTAATATTTCGGCCTCTATAGGAAATAGGAGGAGAACAATTTTCTTTCAAGAAAATGAAGCAAATAGAGTGCAAATTCGTGCTTAAAATGACCAGCCACTAAAGGCTATTTATAGATGACCAAAAGGCACACCTTTACACCAAGAAATGTGTCTTTTAAGCCAAAGAACACTTCCTTTGGCTAAGGGTCATGTATGGTGGCGAAAATACATGTCTTTTAGCCAAGAAACACTTCCTTTAGCCTATAACCACCCATAACTACCTTATGGGCGAAAATACATGTCTTTTAGAGCCAAGGAACACTTCCTTTGGCCTATAACCACCCATAACTACCTTATGGGCGAAAATACATGTCTTTTAGAGCCAAGGAACACTTCTTTTGGCCTATAACCACCCCATAACTACCTTATGGCCGAATATACATGTCTTTTCACTCAATGAACACTTCCTTTGGATGAAAGGACATGTTCTTTTAGCCAATAGTCATCTCTTTTGATGAAGAGACATACCTTTACACAAAAGATGTGTCTCTTGGTGGTTATGAGCTAAAAGCAAGGTGAGCTGGCACAAAGCTAGCTTACTATGTTACTTATGCACCATTGAGCTCCTTTGAGCTCCAACCAAGCACCATGAACTGAGGTCCAGCTCCTAGAGCTGACCTTGAGCTGGAGTTAGCTGCTCTCAGCTGAAGTGAACTGAAGTCCAGCTACACTCAGCTACCAGAAGCTGAAGTGAGCTGACTTGAGCTAACTTGAGCTGAAGTCCAACTACTTTGAGCCACTTATAGCTTAAGTGATCTGACTTGAGCTAACTTGAGCTGAAGTCCAGCTACTTTGAGCTACTTATAGCTGAAGTGAGCTGACTTGAGCTGAAGTCCAGCTACTCTGAGCTACTTATAGCTGCAGTGAGCTGACATAAGCTAACTTGAGCTAAAGAGAGCTACTTCTAGCTGCCTTAGATAGCTGTTCAAGCTAGAGTTAGTTCAATGAGCTCAAATCCTACCTTAAAAGGATCTTGGTGCGCCAAGAATTCCAACATATTGGTAGGGATCGTAGAAGATGAGCTAGGGCTCAAGTGAATCGAATGATATACTTTATCTGCAATATGAGAATTAGAGTTAAAAACCCCTATATTCTAAGTTTGGGCCCTACTAATTGGGTCAATAGTTGGGGGCCCATTTTGATTGCTATTGGGTTTAAACACTAGTTTTCCAGTGTGTTTTTGTTTTGAGCTGTTAGCAATGGTACAACTACAAATTTATTCATTGGATTAGGAATATTATGTCGAAACATTTGTTCTTCCTGTGATAACCCCTAAATGCATTTTTTCTTCCTATGTCCAACACAGCCACACTTGTAACATAACATATACACTCCTTTATAAAGCATTCTCTAAACATGATGATCAACCTAAATTTTTGGCATTAATGATTTGTCCAAATACACCTAGATGCAGATACGAGCATGGTGTTCCCTGAGCCCAGTTGTCGAATTGGCATCAATTTTATAAACCTTACTTAACTGTTCACCTATTCCTGTAAAAGTATATTCATGATAGAATTTAGATGGTAAGCCAAGTAACCTAGCCCAAATAGCTGTGGTGGAGAACATGGCTAATTTAGGTTTGAATTTAGACTCCCATAGATGAATTGTTAGATAATAAGGTCCTATGAACCTAGGCCCTCCGAACAGCACTTTCTGTGGATCTTCTTAGGAGTTAAATTTAAAAATGAAGAAATCTTCCCCCAAATCCAAAAATTTGAATCCTTCTAAGAGGTTCCATTAGTTTTTTCACTCTAGGCATTATCAGATAGTCGTACTCGACTTTTTCTATCCAAAGGTGTAAAATATGATTGAGTTGGCCCATGGTTCTCTAGTTAGCCGATTCTCCTTTCAGGATAATTAGACCACCAGCATCTTTTCTTTAAGATCAATATCTTAATCAAATGCCTCATTGAGATAATTTAGAGTGCAGCTCATAAGTACATATGTATTTTGGTTTTCTTAAAGCATAGTATCTCTGTAAGATACATCCACAACTTTTTTGGAATTCTCTAAATTAGGAGGATTTACCTCCATTTCCATCACACTTTTGATTCTTTTGGTGCTCTGATGGAATTGGTCTTGTTCTTCCAAAGACATCTTTTGTGACAACGAGGAGCTAGCCGTTAGGGTGGCCGTTGTGTAATTTAGGTTGAGAAAGCCATTGCTAAAACTGATTCCAACTAAAGTTTGTGAATGATTTATATTGTATAATGAGTTGTGAGCTCTACCCTAACCGCTTAATTCCAATCTATAACCCTAAACTTTAAAGTTGTTGTTGAACAGGCATATTTAAGTAGGAATGTCAATGGACATCCAACCCAATGGGGATTCGATTACATCCGACCCAATGGCGCAGGGTTTTTTTTTTCCCAGTTGTACAGGTCTAGGTCGGATATGGGTTTTTTTTATTTTTTGCACCTACTGAATTTGAGTAAGATGTCGGTTTGGCGTTCACCCACTCTACATCCGACCCATATATATGTACTAATACACACACACACACACACACATATGTATTAGTACATATATTTAATTAGTACATATATATTAGAACATAAATTAGAACTTTTGATAATTATTTGTTAAACTTATGTATTAGACCTAGACATTTATGCCATATATTATGGATATTCTACCTTAAATATATTTCTTTAACTTATGTTGATTATTAAGCCTTGGCTTCTAGTATTGCTAGTATGAGTAAATTATTTCTAGTATTGCTTTCATGATTTGGTAATTCCTTATTATTGGGCTACTTGTAATTAATTTTGATATGATATTTTCTGTTGAAATATTTTCAAATATTTGTGGTTATTGAAATGTGCTAAGTATGTGAATATTACCCAACCTAATCCATTTAAAAATGAGTATGATATAGATGTAAAATTATTCACCCAACAACTAATAAATAAAATGTAAGTAGGATATCTAATATAATAAATTGGATGTAAAAATACCATCACCCTACCCAAATCCAACTTAGCAACATCTTTGTATTTAAGGACCATGATGATTTGATAACTCATAATAACTGAAATTCGTCGAGGGACATCAAATGGACCCATGAGGTCATCTGACGATCAACTTTTTATGGGCGATCTGCAGCCATGAGCCACCAAAACGGAAGAAGGTCTACCAGAATCCAATTGGAAAGTGGCAGCCAATAAAACGGAAAAAAGTGGTCAAAAAAGTGTTATTTTAAGGACCATATATTACAAACCCAATGCTAAGAGATACTGACAAATAATATTACTTAGTCAATAACGAATCAAGTCGTCAACATTCAGAAACAGAATCATTACTCTCAATGCCTGAAATAAGGTTATTTCAATTTCAACGTAAACATTAGAATTTTACATTTTTATGATTTAAAATAAAAAATAATTCAATTAGATTTTATTATTATCATTATATTTCTGATTTGATTCTACAACTGTGATTTATAAAAAAATAAAAATAGTTTTGTTTTGAAAGTCAATTTCAGCAACATTGGTCTAAAATATAGTCATGCACCACCACCAAAAAGAGAAAACTTTTGTCTACATAAATTCTATTATTTCAAAAAAAATTATGAATTTTTTTTGCATGCAGTATCCGTTTCAAATAATATATATATATATATATATATATATAAGTGAAGACATTATTAAAAATGAGCTATCACATAAATACTATTTTTACATATCATGAAATTTATGATATGTGTAACATACTTTCTTTATCTCATCAAAGACCGCGCTTAGTTTAAGGAATTTTTGTTTTTTATGGGTGTAAACAAAAAAAAAAAAAGGTAATAGTGATACTGTTTTTTTATTAAAAAAAAGAGACAAGTAATTTGGTGTTTAAGAAAAATAAAAAAAAATAAGATATAGGTAAAATGAGATGTATCAAATATATAAAGTATGCCGACTGAATCTTAACCCAAATAACATATATACCATTATATCATATGATTGATCGGATTTGAGTTATATTGTATAAGATATTACTTTTCTTTACAATCGTGTGAATAAAATAAAATGTAATGTAAATCACACTTTTCTAATATCATTCTCACTCGGAAAAAATATGTATATATATAAATGGTACATAGCATCGCCTTCCTATTATATCCGAATCGTACTCCAATGCATGTGTCAAGACTCAAGAGTCAAGAGATGCTGGCTATTCATGGCCACAATTTATAAGCATTTAAATAGTAATTGGAAGCAACCGCAAAAGCCACTCAGGGGCCAGGGCAGCCCCATCACCACCACCGCACCAACTCCCAATCACTTTCTTCTTGCCTTTTTACAAGCAACTTGATTCTGCAAATTTTCCGAAAGCGACTTCTTTTAGTTCTTCCCACCGCGTCAGACTTAGGAGGTCTTTTAAGAATTTCCAAGCTTTGAGGACTCGAGAAAAAGGAGAAATTTTGAGGGGAAAAAAGAAGCTCCAGCGGGGACGGCAATGGAGAATTCCGGGCAAAACAGAGTCTCAGCCCTCAACTGCATCGATCTCTCCAACCCCGATTTCAATCAATCAGTTTCGTCTTTGAAGCAGGTCTCTTCATGTTCGCTTCCGTATTGAGCTGGCTCCCTCTCTGTCTCCCCTGTTTAATTCAGTTCGCGGGTGTTTTTTTTTATCTCCTCTTGTTTTTTCGTCATGAAGGCGTGTTTGGATTGTGGATTTTTCTACGTGGTGAACCATGGGATTAGCGAGGAGTTGATGGAGGAGGTGTTTGCCCAGAGCAGGAACTTCTTTCGGTTGCCTTTGGACCAGAAAATGAAGCTACTGAGAAACGAGAAACACCGAGGGTTTACTCCTCTTCTTGATGAGTTTCTTGATCCTGATAATCAAGTTCATGGTCAGTAGATTTAGTTTACCATGGAATTGCTGAATTTCGTCAACTTGTTTGATAGTTTCTGGCTAATTCTGTTCTCGAACAAAGTGCTGATTGGTTTTCAATTTGGGTAGTAGGAGACTACAAAGAAGGGTACTATATAGGTGTCGAAGTGCCCCCAGATGATCCTGACGCGGATAAACCCTTCTATGGTCCGAATGTTTGGCCTGCTGATGGTAATTTTTTGCAAACTTATGTCCCAATACCATTTTGGTTGGCATTTGTATGATTCAGACTTATATTTGAGGGTTTTGTTTCTGCTCAGATGTTTTACCTAGGTGGAGACAAACTATGGAGAAATTCCATGCACAGACATTGTAAGCTTGAGCTATGTGATATGGCTTTGATCGTAGAAAATGGTAGTTCAGCTCTCTTTTGTTGAGAAAATGTAAACCGGAATTTTTTTCCCCAAATGGGAGATTAGGGAGGTGGCAAGAGCAGTGGCAAGGATTATAGCACTTGCGCTTAATCTGGACATCGATTTCTTTGATAAGCCTGAGATGCTAGGCAAGCCTATTGCAACTTTGCGTTTACTGCACTACGAAGGTAAAACCCTAAACGAGAAAAAAAGAACTTGCATGTTTTCTGCAAAGCTGAGACACTATCTCACCCTTCCAGCCTTGGAATCTATGCAGGTCAAGTTTCAGATCCCTCCAATGGACTATTTGGCGCTGGAGCACATTCTGACTTTGGATTGATCACCCTTTTGGCCACAGATGACGTCATGGGTCTCCAAGTATGAAGAATGAAAGGAATCTGGATTTTTTCCTTGGTGCAATGTTTTTTTGCGAAGTTGACCTTTTACTATCTATTATTGCAGATATGTAAGGACCGAGATGCCAAACCTCAGATATGGGAATATGTTGCTCCAATGAAAGGGTAAGTAGGGGGTGAGCATTCAGTTGGTTCAGTTTGAAACCGATCTGAACATTATGATCTAATTAATTTTCGGTTTTTACAAAGTGTATCCAAATTGTCTGAATTACATGTCAGAACCAATCCGAACTGTCCGAAGTATATTTCAATTTAATCGGTTCAGTTTATTCGGTTCTTTTTCTAAAACCTAGACACATAGTAAATGAAAAAAATAAGATATATATTAGAATTTTTATCTCTCATACCCAATATTAAAGAAAGATAGACAACATATTGTCCAAAATTAGTAGGAAATGATCTTATATATGTATGGTCAATATGGATAATGGTAAAAATTGGTAGGAAACAACTTTATATATGTATGATCATTATGGATAATGGTAAAATATTTATTACTAATTGGTCTATTCGGTTTATTCGGTTTTAAGTGTATAATCCAATAATCAATTCAATAATTGAATGTGAAATTCGGTATTGATCTGAACTGACCAAACTAGAAAAGAAACTGAATCATTTTATCTGAATATAATCTGTCTTTTCGGTTTTTTTGGTTTTGTCTGAATAATGCTTACCCCTAAGGATAAGCTTCTTACATTCAAATGCATCCCTTAGATTGTTGGGGGATGCAGGGTCAGTGAGGAGGTTTCTTGGCCTATAATTAAAGGCTGAACCGGCTCACTTTTGAATGCATTTTTATACGCTTTTGATTAAAACATACTTCATGTTATCTTGATTAAAGTTCTTTTAAGATTTTGATCTGCACATATGAAATAAACATTTAGGAAATTTTTTGGAATGAGAATCTTGTTGGTGGATTGAGGATTTTAACATTTATCTGATCAATGGGTAAAACTTGTTTATTGCTTATCTTTTGCAGGGCATTTATTGTAAATCTTGGTGACATGTTGGAGCGCTGGAGCAACTGCATTTTCAAGTAACACCTACTCTCCTGTATAAAATGCTTGAAATGCCAGTTATGTGACCTTTTATTGTCCTTAGATGAATTAATGGTAGGCTCCTTGGAGCTTTGCCATTCATTTAGGTCGATACAAAATTTATAGTTCTCCAACTTTGAACCCTAAAGAACTCGCATAGGGTACAACTTTATAACTATGGCCTCTCTTTGCATGATAGTGGTACTTAATTGCCTTGAATGCAGAAAGGTGTATATTATTTGAATATTCAGTGACATTCTATCATGTAGAGTTGATGTCTTTTATGGCTGGCATTTTTGGGTTCTTACTGGCAGTATCACATAATGAAGGTTGATTGTGTCTTGAAAATTATAGCTGGTAACTTAGTTAGAAAGGCAGTGTTCTAGACTAATTTCCATAGTTCACTCCTTTCTAACTTAAGCTTGTCATTCCTTGTTATACATTTAAAAGTTTAATTTGTTATTAAATCATTGCACTTTTTGATATGTTTGAAGTTAGATTAATGTTTAAGGGTCTGATTCAAAAACGATTTGCATTGTGCTTTTCTGTGCATACAAGTTCACCAGATATGTCTACTTGGTATGTCTCACTTTTTTTTTCTCATTTACTTCTGACATTGCCTGCCATAATTTTTACCTAGAGTTCCCTTCAAGTTAACTGTGTTGAATTGCCCATGTAGAGCAACTGCCGCCATATGGTTCTCAAATCGATATAAACTGTTGCGCTACATTTGTATGCAGGTCCACATTACACAGAGTTCTGGGGAATGGCAAAGATAGATACTCTGTAAGCCCCTCCTCCCTCTTAATCTTTTTCCCTTTGCACAACTTTCTAAAGATATTTGCGGATGTTTTATTTTACAACCTTCCCTGTATGTATTAAGCATACTCGGCTTACCTGAGAGTTATTATTTCCCCTTGTGTTATACTTTAGTACATTTTGTCCTTGTTCAGTAGCTAATGGATGATCTCATTATCTTTACCAACACTTGCACAAGGCTACTTTGTTCAATGTACTTGTACTTTGTCCATGTGGTTGACAGTCGCTGCATGCTCAAGTAAAAGCTTACCCACTATGTTGACATGGAAGCTAATTGGGAAGTTCATTGTACTGTGATTCCATTCTCCATAGTATGTGCCAGAAAAACTTGGCAATTCCATCCAGAACTGTTACAAACTGACTGAAATTGGTCTTCCCAGATTCTGTTTGTGTTCCTCTAGCAATTACATGACATGTCTCTGCAGTATTCTGTTTCTGGCGTTCAGATGCACGTACACTCTGCATGAATATTTGCTTGCACTTTTGTGTTTTTTGTTTACATGCCCTTTTCTTAGTTTGAGTTTGGGAAGAACCTGTAGTCTCTCTGTCTGCCTCTCTCCGATTCACACACACTTTCTGGTGGCAGATTGCATACTTTGTGGAACCTAGTCATGATTGTCTGGTCGAGTGTCTGCCAACATGTAAATCAGAAACAAATCCGCCCAAGTAAGTGGTGATTTCAGTCATTATCTTCACCAATCAATCTTGTTAAATGTTCAAACCCAGCTCATCTATTCTTCTTTGACATCTGTTAATTCTTGAGTCCTAGAATCTAAGGATTGTGGTTGTTACCAAGAGGTTCAAGTTCTGGTCCTCCCCACTCCCCCATTTACCCCCGCCCACCATTGACCCGCTTGATGATTTGTTTTCCTGTTTCTCCCCAGATTTCCACCGATCAAGTGTGGAACATACCTGAGCCAGCGGTACAAGGACACGCATGCGGACTTGAATTTATACAATAAGAAACAGCAAATCTAAGTCTGCGAAGGCCTCATCTTCGATGATCCTAATGCAGTAAAACTTTCCCTTTCCACAATTTTTTTTATCTGTTTTTGTTTTTTAATGAATAGCATTCAAAACACAGCCACAAAGCTTCAAACACTCTCCCTTTACACAGGATTTGTAGTCCAGTTTCCATCATAGGTTGTTCTTTTCAACAATACTAGGGAAACACCTGCGCTACGCTGCGGGATGGGAGTTCTAGTTGTGTGGAGAAAAGAGAGCACTACCTATAGTTTTTAGCAAGAAGTTCAATTATACATATACGTCTGTCTTTGTTACAAACATGAGCAGCCTGTTTTTATTTGTTACATGTGAAGGGGTAAGGCAAGGGGTAGAATAGGTTGCAGCAAGTGTCTTCTTAATTGCCTTTAGCTGCTGTTGGATCTGTGAAGGAGCTGCTTGTGAGGCAGAAGATAAAGTTAGTGTGGGAATTAGTTGCATGATAATAAGAGTTTCGAAAGATGTATTCTTACAGCTTTCTTCTGCTTGTTTTATGGCCCGTGGTTGGCTGTGGTTCCTCAGCTGACAATGTGTCTGATATGTCTGTAATTTTCCTGCGCAAGAGTAGTATATGTGCCAAGCTAAAAACCTGTACCTGTATCAGAAATAAATCAATGCTTCAAATACCTTCAAGAGAGAAAAGGAGAATATGAAAACAACAACGATTACTTGCCAGCCAAGAAACTGGACACAAACACATTTAATAAGCAAACGTAATTCATTCTGCATACTGATATTCAGAGCTCTCTGTATGTGCAGACCTAGCACCGTCGTTTAACAATATGGTAAAACTTGCAGAGGAGAAACAGATTCTACATATCAACATTATATAGTTACACACAAAGAATAACAGAGAAGGCGCAGAGAAGAAGCCGCAGAGAAACTGTAAATAATACACAAATGCCGCAGGGAACAACCCAGTCACAAACCTATCAAGTGCAAAACCCAGAATCATCCAATAGTCGAGGACTTGCATGTAACCGTGGAAACTTACCAAGACCATCGATTGTCTTTAAACCAATAATGAAATCTAAAAGCTCCTTCTAGTCCCAAATTTTCCAACTGTTCATCCAAGCCCAGATAAAACTCCCATCTGGAGAAAAATATGTCCAAATTCGCAGAATACGCAGACAGAATATGAAACTGTAGATACCAAAATACTGGGAAACAACAAAGAAAACTATACCTTTACTTGCAAAGATATAACAGTCAACTCGAAATATGCATGACCCTAAACATCAGAACCAAAAAAACAAATGGTAAATGTCAGATTAGCGTCTCCCCTGTACCACGTGTCGGTGTCACAACCGCTGGAATTTAACACCTGTCTGTTACAGACAACCGTAACCCTAAAAACAGCAGGAAGCAGAGAACGAAAGTCCTCAAACCAGCATTAGACACTCACTAAAAGCCACATGCCAGCAGGCGGTCCATTGGGGAGGTGAACGACTTCCCCTAAGCACAACGGAGCAACAATTAGGCATCGGAACAGAGATTGGATATAAAATCAGGAATAATGGAACGAAGAATAAAAGGATAAGAAAGAAATTGCGAGAGAAATAACTGGAAGAGACGGAGGACAATAACTGACAGAGCTTAAGAGGAACGCGAAGAGAACAGAGAAGGAAGAAATCGAGCAAAGCAGCTGTGTTGGTTCCCCGTGGAAGCAGGGGAACCCATATCAATCGAAAGAATCTCCAAGCGGTGGCAGAAGCCAGAAGGCAGAGGATCAGATGGCCTCCTTCATGCAAGTTCTGTTATGGAGGCACGTATGAATTCAGAGGTTCTGCAGGGGACAGCTGGCATTAAGAATGAGGCGGAAGTCGGCAGATTCAGGGAAGCGGTGATTAGCATCTGGAGGGGCAAAAGAGATGCCATGTGTCAGCAGGGAACATGCCTGTTCCGCTTTAGTGTATAATATAGATTGTACCATTACTATAGCTAAAAGGTTGTTCCCTCCTAATATTAGAGCTCTGATAATGTTCTACATAAAAAAAAAAAAAAGCTTTCTAAGAAGTCAATATTATGTTTGGTGAGGTTTCTGGAGTAAGCTGTTTTTTTTTTTCTTTTTCTTTTTTAATCCTTGAAATAATAGAAGCGTATAAGGTTGGGTGTACTTATTGTTTAGAAGTTGGTTCCATTAAAGCAGATTTTTTGTCCTCTTTTTTTTTTTTTTATCAACTTTTTCTTTGAATTACCTTGATTTTTGTTTGTATCATGTTATTTGCTTCCAATATATTCATGAATAAGAAAGATTATATTTATGAAAGTTATAATATTGGAATCGCCTTTACTCAAGAGATTTTTTTTTTAAACAAAAAGAAAAGGTTATTAAGAAGCATGTACATAAAACTATAACACCCTTAATTAACATCTCGAAGAAAATGGAAATTTAAAGTCTTAAAACTATTGGATTTTGTTTTTGCTAATCCAAATTAAGTTAAATGAAGTTGAATCCCAGGAGGAAAAACAACCATCTGGGGGATCCACAGGGATGGATTACTCATTTCGGTAAATTTGGCCATATAAATTGATATTAACTTGTTCGCTAATTGCATTTCTCAAAATTGGATTATTTTTGCATAACTGTTTTAAAATTTTAACATTAACTGTTGACGTTAATAATAAATGGATCTAAATTAATCTCAAACTCATGCGCAAAGAAAAGGCTATTACAGAAGCTCCAGCTGGGCTTCAGCTAATAACAAGAGCTCCCACAGCTAGCTAGCTTCTTGGAGAGCTATTATTAGTGGTGCCAAAATAACAAGGAATATATTTGTTGTACTAATAATTATAGGCTGGAAACTCGTTGTAAGGAGCACCGCTTTGATGATTTACCGTTCAACTTTATCTGAGCTCATTCGCTATTTTACGGGTTGCCCTCTAGTTTGATTTCCAAACCCTTACACATTATCCTGCAAAATACTTATAAACGCTACTATTTATAAGCCTTAATTTTGATTCGTGTTTTAAATTTCCCCAAACATATCTTCTTTCTGGTTCTTTCTCATGTTGCTCTTTTGATTCTACTTAAGCGTCATCTTCGGTATCACAAGAGAGAAAATTTTCCTCTACCATATCTTGTAAATATATAGTTCATATATGTCTAATTAGATATATTAATGAATTTTTTTCAATTTTACTCTTCACTATCCTAATTAATTATCCTCATACCCCCTTTGAATATCAATGAGCTAGGTTTGAGCTAAATATAGCTAATCTCAAATCCTCCCCATAAATAATTAGGTTCAGATAGTACATGCCCCATCTCGTGAGTAGCCAGGTACTATTTACAAACCCATTTTAAGGCATATGTTTGATTGTTTTAGACTTCCTTCTTATAAATTTACATATATTTTCAAAAGAATGTATATATTCACAATTAGTTAATATTTAAAAAAATATAAACTAAAGTAATGTAAGATAATTTATGTTAAATTATAATTTTATTTTTGAAATAAAATAATATTTTAAATATAAATATACTAATTTAAGAATGATGCGGGTAGGGTTGGGTAAAATAAGTTAAACTCATACCATCCCCAAAGCTTTACGAGTAGGCTCGGGTTCGAGTTCAAGTAGCCGAGTTCGGGGGGGATAGGGTCATGTAAAGTATTTTTTGACATCCCTATACCCCCTGCCCAATCACTTCTTCTTTTTCTTTAACTGGAAGTAGTGTCTTCTACAAATCATGATCCTTACCATTCTCCTGCCATTGCCAACTCCAAATGACGTTTCTGACAACAACAACACTATTGCACAAGAGAAGCTTACAAATTTAGGATGTTATCAAGATCAAATCTAGAAAAGTCACTGTAGCAAGCCTTCATCGCTCAATTGCAATCGACATTGGTTGTCATTTCACGGCTCCACTATTCGATCCAATTGAGAACATTGGTCACCATGTAAAACAACTCTAGGTCACGTCTCATAACTCCATCATCACATTCTGGAATCGAGGAAGATCATGGAGTCAACGATCTGTCATGCCTAAAAAACCAAGCCAAAATTCGATTAGAACCTGTTCAGAGATGTGTTTGAATGACTATCAGTATGTGTCTAAAGGAGTATACATGTGTTTAAAAAATTATTAAAATGTGTCAAAATGGCTATAGAGGTACCAAAAAGTCACTGACCTGAAACCCAATTTAGAAATGTGTCTAAATGACTATAAAGATATGTCTACATGTAGGCAATATCTGCAAAATGCCTAGACACATTTGCCTAAAGCTTTAGACACCTCTGACATATAATTCAGACACATTTACCTATTGTATTAAATGTATTTTCACCTTTATGATTTGTGATTCTGTATCATCAATAATGTTATAGTGTGTATAGATTGCCCAAACACATCCAAATGTTATTTTAGATATTTTTGCCTATGGTTTCGAACACTCAAACATATCTTTATTTTTTATTACTTGTGGCTTTGATACTTTTTACAATCCTGTTTATGCTTATAGTGTATAGATATATCAACTTGTTAGCTTAGACATATTTAGCATAAATTTCAAACACTTCAAGTATTATTTTAGGCATATCTTGCTTTATTAATGATTTTGTATGCACAGGAAGAAAACAATTTGTTTGTGTATTCATTTCATATGCTTTTCATATATCATTCTAGAAACTTCTGCATATTGTTTATACACTTCTCTAGATTGTCTTTGTGCACAATCTGGTGGCAAAGACGATGGAGGTAATCGATGACTAGCATGATTTTGAGGCATTGACAGCATAATTTGGAGGTGATCAACAATAGGGAAATTTCTGAGGTAGGAGTCAGACTATGTGATTTGGAGGCGAATAACAATGATGTGGGGTGGAGGCATTAACTAGGCCGATCTAGATGAAATGATGGTACAATCTAGAGATAAGTGATGACAATGCAATTTGGAGGAGACCACAACCTGATCTAAAGACAAGTGATGATGACACAAAAAAGGCAACAATTGGCTAGAGTAGCTGCAAAATGAACTGTACAACCAGTAAAGTGGGAGGAATGGATGGCGGGGGTTAAAGTTTCTAGAGAGATAGAGAGATTTTATCTAAGAGTAATTTTGTTAGATTTTATGATAGCTGATGGGTTATATATGGAGAATTAAGGATGAGGTAGTGTGTCTAATTAGCTATACATTTATAATATAATAACTATAATTGTTAAGCAAGTTTTTGACATTAATCTTTAAATTTTTCTCAAGTTCTAAAGAAATATAAATAATATTGTCTCTTAATTTGAAAGTTCCAGTTACTTAAAATAGCCACCTGCTAGTAAATTTTACATTTGTTTGTAAGATGCTATATGGTATACCTTCAGAATGAATGTCAGGCCAAATACATCTTTGGTCCCCAACTTTTAAACGTTGTTACACTTTCATTCTTAACACCCACTTTATTCCACTCTTATCTTTAACGTTAACGAAATGTTCCAATTTTTCCCCTTTTTGAACAAAAAATGTTATGATGAATGGAAAAAGCCACATCAGTAGAAGATTGTACCAAAAAATTCAATTTGGATCCCTAAAAGATTTATTCTCTCTCCCAAAAATCCTAAACTTTTATCAGTTTCACTTTGGCCATCATCTTTATCTGTCCCATTTTCACGGTCCTCTAGTGCCTCCAACCCTTCTACCTCAGCCCCCCAACTGTCCTAGTTTGCCTTCTCCCCAAAAACCTCCGAGTTCACTACTAGCACCCCAGACTCCTTTTGCCTCAACCCCAACCGCCGCCCATACTCGGCCTCAAAATTGAATCCCCTGCACCAAGAGCTGCCATAATCGCAGCCGCAGCCGCAGCCTAAGCCCTACCCTCAATTTCGACCACATCAACCCTCTAACCCCGCACAATCGGCTTGAGCTTCCACTGACCCTCCAACTACTGACTAGATTTCTTTACATCCTCTTGATCAAACCAAAAGCAGGCTTTAGTTTCCCATTGCAATTCCAATTTTGGAGAAGGAGTGAAAGCTCGCACCGGTGGCCAGATGGCCGAAAATGGATGGGTTTCTACTAGTGCATCTGAGGACGGGTTTCGTAGCCAAAGAGAAGATCCTTGGATATGGAATGTATCAGGGTAATGAGTCAAGCTAGAGACATTGCGGATTACATGAGGAAAACCGGCACCCAAAGTCAGATCATTAAGAGAGGATGGGTAAAGGCGGGATGGGACCAATGATGGCAATAAGGGAGGAGTTCATAATTGGGCATAATGTTTTGTTTTGGAGGAGAAGAAGGAGAAGATTAACAGTGGCTAAATTGTTAGATGGGCAAATTTTAGGGTTTCTAAGGGAGAGAACAAGTTTTCAAAGGTTAAAATTGAGATTTTTATTATAATCTTGTTCTGAGCTAGCATATTTCCGTACACTATAAATGTTTTGCGTGTAAAATAGGAAGATAGAATGTTTTAATAACATTAGAAATGAGAGTGGAACATTTTAATGACATTAGGGATGAAAGTGGAACAAAGTGAATGTTGGAAACAAAAGTGAAACAACATTTAAAGACTGATAAGCACAGATGCATTAACCCTATCAATGACAGTAAATAATCTCTCTTAATTTGAGAGCATGTGTTTGTAGGATCTTTTTTTATTATTTTTTGGTAGTAACACCTAGGGATGATAATTGGGTAGGTCGGGTCATGTTTGGGTCAGGTCATTTAAGTTCGGGTTTAATCGGGTTAGTATAAATTTGGGTCTAAGTTAGGCTATTTTGGGTTCAAGTTGATTTCAGGTTCGGATTGGGATAAGTTAGGCTAAGTTTATTTGGGTTCGGGTTCACTACAAGTTAAGTCAATTTCAGTCTCGAGTAACTTCAAATCATATTCGAGTCGACCTTTGTACTCATTCGGGTTACTGGTGTATATGCCAAAATGATTTAATCAATTTATTTTTTCCAATTTTTTTAAAAATTTAATTTTTTTTTGTGTGATTTAATTTAAATTAATTTTTATTTTTTAGTATATTTAATCATAATGTTCATAAAAAACTTCTTTATTATAGTTTAGTATATATTTAGGTAATTTAACATTGTTGATAATACTTGATTGTTTTTCTAAACCCATACCCTTTTATCTATTATTATACAGGTCATTCAGATTCTCACTCAACTATCACCAAGACATACACTATAATGATTTTGCTATGCTTATGTTCCAATTAATTTTCTTTGAAATTACTACAAAATGCAACTCAAGTTCACTATTAGTGACTAAACTATAAAATTTGAAAAATTTTGGATGAAAGTGCAAAGATTTAAAAAGTTCTGGGACCCATGTTGTAATTATTATGGGTGACTAAAATGAAATTTTTTTAAATTTAGATACCTTATTGCACTATACTTAAAATTTTAAGGATCAACATTATAGAAAATTGCTTATCAAGATCATTAAACTTACTAAATATAAAAGCTACTTGTTTTAGAAAAATCCAAATATAAGACTTACTAAATATGGAAGTCTCTTTCCTAAACATAAGACTTACAAAATATAGAAGTACTCAAAAAAATTAAAGTTACTAAATATAGAAATCCCCTCTCAAAATATGAGCATTACTTAACATGAGAATCCGAAAAAAATGGAGCTACTAAATATAGAAATCTCTTTTCCAAACGTGAGATTTACTAAATATAGAAGTACAAAAAAATTGATGTTACTAATTACGGAAGCTATCTTCCCTAAATATAGAACATGCTGAATATGAAAGTAAAAAAAAAAAAATGGAAGTTACTAAACATAGAAGGTCTCATATTTAGGACTTACTAAATATGGAAGATAATGAAAGAGTAAAGTTAAGATTTAGGGTGAGGGTTAAAATCGGGTTTTATCAGGTTTAGTCATTTCGGGCTTGGGTTAGGTCAGTCTCGTGTTTAGGTTATTTTGAATTTGGATCAATACAGACTTAGGTCATTTCAGATTTTAGTCATTTGGGTTTGAGTTTTCTTAGATTTCCTTTCAATCAGGTTCAGGTTCAAGTTCAGCTTGGGTTAGATACAATCAGGTTCAGATGTTTGACTTTTTTTGTTAAATAAGATCAGGTCAGAATTGAGTGCGGATAGGCTGAAACAGATTATCAGATTAAGTTAGATTTTGCCATCGTTAACACTTTAAAAACATGACTGCATATGTTTTTGTTCAATTATAACATTTCAAGCATAACAATATTGTACGGGCCAATATGCAATTTATACATATATTCTACATCAGATTACTTTAGCTTCGTGACGAAAATAATTAATTAATCTTCCTTCTAAATATAAACGATTTATCATATTATGTTTATTGATGTGCTTTGAAAAAAAAATTAAGTATAATATTAGGAAAGAGCACGTCCAATACACTTGGTCATAAACCTAGTTTTCTGAATACTATTACTGTTTTCTAGGACATTTTTGGAAAAAGAAATAGTATGAGAAAAATTGAATGAGACAAAGTTAAAAGGTAAAAATATTGATTCAAAGGGACAGATAAAGTATTTTATTTCTGGCGAAAGTGTTAGGGTTGCAAGTACTTATCGGTCCACGATTTTTTGCATACCATGCACAAAAATTTTACATATAAAAAATTGATGCAACTGTTGGTGGGGTTAAAATGGTCTTCAAAAGTGACCAATCTACCTCATTAGGATGTAAATAAAAGGAAAAACGACTGAAAATACATATACTGCCGTAGTACGATAGATTACAGAGGATGAAGCAAAAGACTATTTCCTGGTACACTCACAGAATGTCCTTAAGGACAGAAGGTGAGCATGCTATGGTTCTGTCACTGGACTGGGTTTTACCTATATAATATTTACACAAGACATTCCCAGCAATTTTCCATGGAAGGTGGCACTTTTCCACGGATCCTTCACTTTGAGCGTGGTCATATACCACATGGTAAATTGCTAGGGCTTCTACTTCAGCATCTTCTGCACTCTCATTGAATTCCTAAACAATGATTCAGCTATGATCAACAAAATGCCTCTCGCTTACCAAAGTTCAGGATGGAGTGGTTTACCTGGCGATAGTTTTGTGTAACCGCATCAGGATCTCCCCCTCCCTGGAGTGCCTCACTCATATCCCCTCTGAAGTTCCGGTAGAGTTTGTTCCATTTTGCCACATATTCGTTGAATTTCGCTATGTACTCTGCTGGAACATCAAAACAGGGGAGCTTCCGAACCTCTGCAGAAGATATGGATAATGTCATCTCTTACAAGCAGCATGAACCAAGTAAATCAGGTCTTTGAACTGACAGCGATGGAAGAGTTTTCCCAGAAAGATGTTTTTACCAATGTTCAACAGATTTTCCTGTTGCTCTTGTAAATGCATTTTGACTCTGTCATGGATCTTCTGCAGGATCGATTGAGATTTGAAAGAAGGCATGGATTCCTTTCCCATATACTCCGGATACACATCTGGCCTTAGTTTTTGTGGAACTTCAACCTGTAGGCAAAAGAAGAGTTTACATTCATATTGATTTGCACGGCATAGCAACTAATTCAAGGTTTTTTTCATTTTTCAGAGAGTTTTCAAGGTAAATTATCAGGGAAAGCAAGAGGCCAAATGACACCAGAACATGCCGATGCAACCCCAAGCAAAAAATAGAAGAGATAAAATAGATTCCGTAGAATATTTACTCAATGCAGTTATCAGGCTGAAAGGATCTTAACCATTAGAGTAATGACCCTTCAGCCACTAAGATAGAGATTTCCCCAACACAAACCTTTGCTCCACCTCCTTTAGGAGCATCAAGTGCATGGTAGTACAGATCTATTAACTGCAGCAAATTTTCCTTCATTTGATTTTTCTCTTCAGAATTTATGGCTCCAGATGCAAGAAGTCGGTCCATTATCACAAACCAGCTATCAGCAGCAATTCCAACTGTGTAACTGTAAAACCACAAAGCCCAAAGTTGGTACTATGAAACAGTTAGAACTAAAATGACATCAGATGGACATATTTTAAAGCAAAATAATAGAGATTGATTGCGTCAAGAAGACCATTGCCCCATGTGCAACCACTCACCTCCTAGTTATTCCTAAACTACGTATTAATGGACTTACTTAACGATCTAACTTCAAGGACAATCTTGAAGCAGATATGCAAGCCCTTGTCTTACAAGAAACCAGCTACAATCCAATTAAGAATGCACATCGTAGACTTGCGTGAATAATCCCATCATCCTAATACTCATCTAAGGTTTTCGAAGTCTGGATTAAATCATATCTTCTACCAAGACATTCACTGAGGAAGCAGAAATCCATAAGAACTTGGATGGAACTGGAAAAAAGATGTGACTTCAGTTCCTTCGGAAATGGCAATTACCATGAGTTAATAGAGAACTAGAGTCCTTGATATACAAAACAAGGGCAATGGTGCATAATGTAAATCAAAGCAATCAAAAAGGAGGCTAGTCTACTTCCTGAACATATATTATATACCCCTTTCACTCTTAAAAATTACCAAGATATAACTGAGCCACAGTACCTTGGCTGAAATCTAGTTGTCAAGAACAATTTAAACAGCTCATCCTCCAAATCTTCAGATGAAAACTCGTTGGGACTTCTATCAGGTTTGCTAGAAGCAAAATTAGACATCCAAGTCCAAGGTTGGCTCTTCTTGTAGTGTTCTAAAAGCTGTATATAACAGATTTTGACAAAATATCAATCATATTAGCCACACTTGAAGGCAGAAAGATGCTTACCAGAAAACCTTAACCATTTTTATGTTAGAAGTAATACAGAATGCAAGGAAACACATTTTGACAGTTACCAATGGTAGAAATTTTTAGTCATAGTAGATGAATGCACAAGCAATTTGAGCAGGAACTTAAGCAACAACCTTGTGATTTCTCGATACAAAGTACATATCACCATCATAATCTCCTCCAGCAATCTCATCTGCTATAGATCGTGTGCCTTTAGAAGAGAAAAATATTCCATATTTTGCACTACCCACATACTCATGCATGGCCTCCACATGTCTAGCTGTCATAACATGGACATCTCCAAAATGTAAACCAGGATTCCGATATACCAGCACTTCCCCTGAAAGAGGGCCTTCATTGCTACAGAAATCATCAGAGAGAATGTTAACAAGTTTCCGCAGACTTGTTTGTCATCACTAAGGAACCAGTGCTTGTGATAGGAAAAGGAACATTGTCAAAAGTATAGATGCAACATCAGAAGGAATTGAGATGCTTCAGTATAATGCCACAAGAAAGCCCCAAATTAATGAACACGGGGTATAAAATAATGGAAGATCTGTCTTTCCACAACTAAAGAGATTATGGAGCAAATTAATAAATTAGTGATTGATTTGATTTAGATATAATTGATGCTGCAGTCAATTAGTTCTATTTACTCTCCTCTCAGGATTTATTTACCAAAATTTGCAACACCGACTTTCTTGGAAATAACCACTTTGTAACATCTCCAAGTTAAGGGAACCAATCATGTAGCCCTTACGAGGACTTTTTCTAGCTGTAGGTCATGTGACCAAATCACATAATCTATTGCATTCTTCCCTTCTCTTCATCTCTTTATGCAATACTTCATTATGCATTTCATTGTAAACCATTTAGCATATTTTATCATAAAACCTCCAAGTTAATGATGGAAAAATATTTTCTGTCCCTAAAGCAAATGTTCAGTTGTTTTATTGGTAAGAAGAGAAAAGGTGATAAGCAAGTTTTATTTTTATTTTTATTTTTTTGCAGAAAATAGAAGTGACAATTGTTTCCAAAAGCATTAGCCTTGACTATCTTAAATTTGCCCCGTAATAGTTAATGTTAGAGCAAATGAAACGGTTCAATCCAATAGGATAAGGAAGCAACATCCTTTACTCACAGAAGGACGCAGACTTCATCACGCTCCAAGTCTCCAGTTGGATCAACTGTCCCCATCACATAATAACTGTCTGCTATAGGAAGCCTCCCATCTTGAAGATTATTCTTTTCCTCATTCATCATTCTTGACAATCGATATTGCAGATAGGACTCATCCAAGGGGATCCCTGATAAAATCATCCTTGCAGCAGCAAGATCTTCAAATTCTCCATCTTGAAGGACGGCTACAATAATATATATATATGGTCAATAGTTAAAAATCATAAGTACAGAATAGAAAAGGTGTTTCCGCTAGAATGCAGAAGAGATAGATGCTTTCTATTGACTATGATGTTCCCAACAAGTACCTCAAGTACCTTTAAGTGAAGAACGCTTCTTCGAGGAAATACTGCTCATTTCTTCAAAGGAACTCATCAATAAATCCAGAAAGAAGTCATCTGGAACACCACCATAGCTAAGAAGTGCTATTAAATTTCTGTTGAGGTATGTCTTCTTCGGTCGGTTGCTTGATGGCAGGAGGAGAAAAAGGTGGAACAAGTTAGTGTTAGGGAATCTAACCTGGAAAAGCTGCTTGTAGTGTAACTGGCATACAGGATTGGCTACTTGACAAACTGAAATTACATGCAAGACTATATGGAAGTGATTTTTGGATTTTCATTGAACACTTGACCAAGTGAGAAAAACAGAACATACTAGCAATACATCCAAGACAAAGCTTTCACAATACATAATCCATAATCGACAGAGTGTTGTTTGCTAGAAGAGCAGAACATGCAAAACTTTACCATGCAAGTACATGGACAGGATTTTGTTCATCAAAAAGCAGAAAGTTGTCACGGGCACCATTATGAGCCACTAAGAAAGGGGATTGCATTATCAACAGCTATACAGCTGTACAGATTCTGGTTACAATTTCTGTTTTGCCTTTCCCTCAAAAGGGAACTCTTTATAAATGCTGCTTTGAACAACAGGAATACAAGTGAATAATGAAACAGATTAGTACCTTGTAGTCACAATCTCAAATGAATTTACGGAGCAAACATTAGATATTTTTTGGTCGGCGGATACTTTAACCATTGATGGTCGGACCTGAATGGTTCGAGCAGGGAGCTGCAAAATTTAAAGGTGAAATTTAAAAATAGCATAAAAAGACTATTCACAAAAACAAAACATAGGTGCACATGCACCAACAATAGCCAACTTCTGACCAATTCCACCTCTAGCCAAAAACGTATACCTTAATTATGTCTCATGTCTTACATCTTCAACAAGTTCAGTAATGAGTAAAAAACTTGAGTCCCAACCATTACTTCTATCTCAGGAACTTACTGTTGAAAATCATGCAGGAAAGCTAGAAATTAAGAAATTCATGTTTATTACTCCTTCCGTCCCATCATATTTTTCAATTTTCACTTTTTTGCAAAGGTTATGGATGTTTATGTATAGCGGTAAGCATCTTAAAAATTGATCAAAGAAAGTAAACAAATGAGAAGGGTAAATTTGGAAGAATATGTATAGCGTGAGAGTGCCATACATTTGGGGATGCAAAAAAGAACTTTTAACATGACAGACATTATGGGACTGAGGGAGTATAAACTTCATAAAAGAGAAAAAGAGTATTAAAATCTAACATCTTGTTGGATTGGGTTCAAATATATGAAAAAAGACAGGCATCAATTTTTTTGTAGCTGAAAAGTACAATTTCATGCTTGTAACAATTTCATTTTTGAAGCCATTTTATGAATAATTTATTTTTTCAAAAAATTCAGCACATTTTATTATATTTGACATAACTTAAAGCCACACCTTTCTATTCAGGACAACCGTTCCTTTGATTGCAGAACCCTTGTGAAAGCAACGGAACTGAATCATCAGAGGCTATAAAAGAATACATATATATATATATTTAGATGAACCAATCCAAGTAAGGAAGAAACCCTGAATATTTAAGAAGGCTAAGCAAACATGGAAGAAACAAATTTATTGATGAACACCGATACCCACAGCGACATTCTTAGTCTCAAGACTGTCCACTTCCCTTGTGTCTTCTAATCGAGTTCACAGAAAAACAAAACAGGACCTTTCCAGCCAGAGTACAAAATATACAAGAAATGCATTGAAAGTTTCAAGATATGACTAAATTGAATTTAAGATGCATCATATGGGGAAATGGAAATTTCATGCAGATAAAATCCGAGTAATGAATCATATTTCACTACTGCAACAAGACTAACAGCTATCACAACATTAATGCAACAAGACTGGTGCTAAATATCTAATCTTTCAGAATGTACACTGCCATTATTTAGCATTATCTGCAACTCTTTACAGTTTAGCTTTCATGAGATTTTGACCGAGTATATGGCTTCCACATACTAGGAGTGATCACCTACGTCACATAAAATGTTACCAGTGCATCTATTACTTGATTTCTTTACACTCCAATGTGAGTGTGTGCAACCTTTTACCTGAGTAGCTAATTTCCATCAAAAGCTAGCCTGTTTTGCTTTCTCGTGCAAATCCAAAGTAACTATAAAGGTAGAAACAATGCAAATAGATGCTCCATATTCTAACTGTTAAGAAGTAGCAAACAGGTTGGAAAAGGATTGAGAGTGCTTGAATCACACAGCAATCTCCCATCCTCTTTATATTAGAGTGATATAGTTATGCAAGGAAGATTGCATGGATTGTGCAATTACAATCAAACAGAGCAAATCACTCTGATTACTAGTATTATTCCTAATCAAAGCAGATAATACCAAATCCTAATGAATCATATACTTCCCACACCAACAATAGGAAACATCTCTATTGTTGATATTATAAACGCTTAGCACACCAGTTCTGCAAAACAAATGAAACAACCTTTTAGAAACCAAAAAAATCTCCACAACAATTGAAACTGCCTTTTAGAACTCCAAAACCCAAGTCAGAAAAGTTAACAAAGTTGTTTGTCCAGAGTGACAGACTTCGCGCTCTTCATAATTCCTAACAAACATGAATGCCTTGCAAATGTGATAAACCACAAAGCTTGAATTCTCAGAGAACAAGAAACAGCTGTCAGTGAAAGAAAACACTGAAGAAGAACAGTTCCAAAAGATAGTACATAAAGTACAATGTGGGACAACACTTCAATAAGCATCCTTACATGCAAGCCAATGAAATGACTGAAAACAGGCTCGTCATGAGTGTTACATAAGGTTTCTACATAAAATAGGAAAGTAGATTTGGTATTTATTATTTAGATATCAATCCTTTAGTTGACTTTCCTTGTATGATGGTTCTCTCATTCTATATAAAGGCAATGAGGGTCTTGTGTATAATCAAGCCCTTTGTTTCTTCCTATGATACTATGTAACATGGTATCAGAGCCACGAACCCTAGCCTAACTCTGCCGCAACCAGCACCAAAAAACCATATCTAACTTTACGTTTCGCTACCCTAACCAATACCCTTATCTATACTTAACAAAATCAAAAACCAAGAACACAGCCACCCCCAGGAGTCACCAGCAACCAGATCAGTACTGGCGGTGTTGCCGAAAAACCTCCCACGCGCTGCCGTCCAGCAACCTCCGGCGACGGCGTTCTAATGGGTGTGCTCGCCTTTCTATCCTAAACAAGTTTCTGGTCTTGTTTTATGTCAATTATGACCAAAGTTTGAGTTTCTTTGCCATCCAGTTAGTCTCTCGTATGCTGCAGTGCGTCGTCAGCAAGGTCTGTGATCTGCTTGTTCATCTCTTCAAGGAGAATGTCAAATCCTGAGAAGAAAAACTCTCAATCAAGTGTTCCAACAATTGTCTCACCAATGGGTTCCTCTACTCAATTTAGCAGTATTCGAATGACCAAATAATGTTTTAACGGTAATAATTACTCTTCATGGACCAAAAAAGTGGTATTGTATTTTATAGGTCAAAGGAAGATGTCACATTTTACTACAGATCCTCCTACCGACCAAAGCTAATTAGAAAACTGGCAAGCTGATGATGCTTAGTTGTTGCACTTGCTATTCAAGTCCATGGGACCTGAAGTGCTAGATTTATTCTCTCATGTCGTCACCTGTAAACAGGCTTGGGATTATGCCAAACTTCTTTACTCTAGTAATATGCTACGCATATATGATGTTTCTATTGAGTTATTTCATGCTAAACAAGAAGGGAGTCTCACTAATTACTTTGCAAAAGTAAAACAAGGGTTTGAAGAGTTGAATGCTTTGTTGCCTATTTCATCTGATGTCCAAGAGATGCATTGTCAGAGACAGCATCTAGTGATAACAATCTTTCTAGCTAGACTGAAACTAGAGTTCGAACCAGTCCGTGCGCAAATTCTTGGGCAAGTAGAACTTCATTACCTGAAGTGTACTCCTGACTTTCTAGTTTTTTTGCTAAGGAGAATCCGACAAATTATAGTTTTAATCGGTCTATTCTTGCGGTTCAGTCTAGTCCACAAGCAAGGTCCGGCTCACAAATTAGAGAAGGTCTTGGAGGACGTGGTGGCAGAGATGGACGTGGTTGAGGTCCACATCCTCATTGCACATACTGTGGGAAAGATGGTCATATTGAGGATACTTGTTGGGATACGGATCCATCATTGCAAGCAGCGCATATAGCATCAAACCCTTCTTCAGCTCTGGCCTCACAATCGTCTATCACTTTATCTCAGGAAGAGTATACTAAATACTTGCAATCTCAATCTGCCCAGCAGGCCGCTTCTCCTCCCATGGTATCTGTTGTCCATCGAGGTAATTTGACAACATGTTATTCGTCTAGCCTATCTAGAAATTAGTCTTGGGTGTTAGATTTTTGTGCCACTGACCATATTTCAGGTAAAATAGCCAATTTTTATCAAATATCTCCTCAAACTTCACACCATAGCCAACTCACCATTGCTGATGGATCTACCACCACCATTAAAGGTATTGGATCCACTCGACCTTGTCCTTCTCTTACTCTACCTTCTATACTTTGTTCCAAGCTTTCCATTCAATTTTATGTCTGTGAGTAAACTGACCAAACAACTGAACTGTTCTGTTTGTTTCTTTCCTAATCATGTTATTATCTAGGATTTGAAAACCAAGAAGACGACTAGAGAAGGATGTGAATCGAATGGAATGTACTATTTTGATAGATTACAGTCATCAGTTGCGTGCCCTTTTTCAGCTTCTCCTCTTCTAATTCATAGTCGCTTGGGTCATCTCTATTTTGAAATGTGAGTCTTGTCAACTTGGGAAGCACCATCATACTCTCTACTTGTCTCGAGTCAATAAAAGAGTTGATGAACCTTTTATACTAATTCATTCAGATGTTTGAGGTCCTAGCCGTACCAAATCTAAATTAGGATTTCAATATTTCATAATTTTTGTTGATGATTTCTCTCGAATGACTTGGTTATATCTAATGAAAGATCGTTCAAAGTTATTTTCTATCTTCTGTGCCTTTTGTGCTGAAATTCAAAACCAGTTTCATACCCAAATCAATATTCTTCGCAATGATAATGCAAAAAAGTAATTCTCTAACTCAATCTCTAGTTACATGCAGCAACAAGGTATACTCCACCAATCCTCCTGCCCACACATATCAACAAAACATAATAGCTGAGAGAAAAATCCAACACATTGTTAAAACAGCTCATACACTGTTAACTCACATGAATGTATCCAAAATTTTTTTAGGGGATACTGTACTCACGACATGTTTTCTTATCAATCATTTGTCATCTACTATCATTGCGGGTAAAATTCCTTTTTCTATCCTTTTTCCCTGTCAACCTCCCATTCCTGTTATTCCTTGTATATTTGCTTGTGTCTGTTTTGTTCATCAGAATCAGCCTGGCACAGATAAACTAGACCCCAAATCTTTAAAATGTGTTTTTTTTTATACTCTCGTTTGCAAAAATGGTACAAGTGTTTCAGTCCTTCCCTAAATCAATTTTTTTTTTCTACTGATGTTACATTTTTTAAAACTACACCATACTTTTCTGATACTCAATTCGTGTCTTCTGATACTGATGACTATCTGCCCTTGCCTTTATATCTATGGCTCCTAACAATCTTAATGTTCCAGTCACTAATACTGCTCCTTCAGAGCTCATTCCTGACAATAATTTAGCTCCTTCAAAGCGTCTTTCTCGTCTTGATTTATAGGTCTATACTCGACGCCCTCATCAAAAAGTACTACCACAAGGTTCACGCTCATCTCCACCGCCTTCATCTTCAACTCCATCGGCTAATGATTTAGATATTCCAATTACCCTTTATAAAGGAAAATGGTGATGTGATCTCTTATAATTCATTATCACCGTCATACTCTGCTTTTATCTCTACCTTGTCTTCCATTCCCTTTGCCTAAATCTGTTTCAGAGGCTTTGTCTCACCCTGGATGGAAACAAACCATGGAGGAGATGTCATCTTTATGGGCTAATAATATATGGGACTAAGTTCCTCTTCCACGTGATCAAACAGTTGTGGGTTGTCAATGGAGGTTTAATTTTAAAGTTCACCCTGATGGTACAGTTGATCGGTTAAAAGCTCGTCTAGTAGTTAAAGGATATACACAGATATACAGCATAGACTACTCAAAGACATTTTCTCCGATAGCTAAAATGACTTCAGTATAAGTTGTCATTGCATTGGCAGCTACAAATCAGTGGTCTTTACATCAATTAAATCTGAACAATTCATTCCTCCACCCTGATCTTGAGGAGACTATCTTCATGGAGCAACCACCCGGGTTTGTTACTCAGGGGGAGACTAATCTTGTGTGTTGCTTAAACAAGTCTTTGTATGGTTGGATATAGTCACCACGAGTATAGTTTAGTTGCTTTAGTGCAGTTGCTATGGAGTTTGGTTTACAACAATGTGGCGTGGATCACTCTGTCTTTTATCAACACTCCAGAGCTGGTAAAATTATTTAAATTATCTATGTTGATGAATTATCTATGTTGATGATATTGTTATCACTGGTGATGATAACGTTGGTATTCAATCCTTGAAATCCTTCCTGCAAATGAAATTCCAGACAAAGAATCTTGGTTTGTTAAAAAACTTTTTAGGTATCAAAGTAGCAAGGTCCAAAATGGGGATCTACTTCTCCCGAAGGAAGTATGTTTTTTATCTTTTAGAATAAACTGATTTATTAGGAGCCTAGTCAATTGCTAGCCCCAATGAACCAAATGCTAAGCTTGATGCTGAAAAAAGAGAATATTTGGAAGATCCTAGTAGATATCGACGACTTGTTGGCGAGTTAAACCATTTGACTATCACTCGACCAAACATTTTATTTGCCACTAGTACCATAAGTCAGTTTATAGAGTCTCCATGCACTAGCCATTGAAATGCAATAGTCAGAATTTTGAGGTATCTGAAAGGTGCTCTAGGACGAGGTCTTTTATATCAAAATTATAGTCATACTTAAATTCAAAGATACATAGATGTGGATTAGGCTCGTTCGTACGATCGCCGATCTACTTCAGGCTATTGTATCTTCATGGGAGGAAACTTGGTGCCTTGGTAGAGTAAGAAGCATACAGTTGTTGCACGATCTAGTGCTGAATCTGAGTATAGAGCAATGACATATGCTACGTGTGAGTTAGTATAGTTGAAGCATCTTCTCCAAGAGCTTGGTTTTGAACACTTATCACCTATGAAGCTAATGTGTGATAATCAAGCAACCACTTACATTGAGTCTAACCCAGTCTTCCATAAAAGAACCAAATATATTGAGGTTGATTGTCACTTTATCTGTGTGAAGCTTCAAGAAGGATTGATCAAAACTCCCTATGTCAAATCAGAAGATCAACTTGCTGACTTTGTTTACTGAGTCTTTAGAAGATTCACGAGTAAAGTCTATATGTAACAAGCTTGGAGCTTATGACATATCTACTCCAATTTGAAGGGGAGTGTTACATAAGGTTCCTACATAAAATAGGAAAGTAGATTTGATATTTATTATTTAAATATCAATCATTTAGTTGACTTTCCTTGTATGATGGTTCTCTCATTATATAAAGGCAATGAAGGTCTTGTGTATAATCAAGCCTTCTATTTCTTCCTATGATACTGTGTAACAATAAGGACCATGAAAATGGGGCACATGACAGATGGATGGAAAAACAATAACCATGGTACTGATACCATGTTAAAGCATCTGTGATCTCTAGGCTATTGGCAATAGATGGCTAGCTTCACCACAACATTAAGACTAACAAACTCTTTTACTCAAACAATGTTGGATAACGACACTTAACAATAATAAAATCACAAACCTTAATATTTTCCTTAGTAATTGGAACTCCTTGAGATATACTTGCTGGGCATAAAGAAGCCAAATCTTCAGATATAAACCCTGTGCCATCTGAAAGTATCTGTGGTTTATCTTTATATTTGTCCTTAACAACTTCGCCATTATCATCCTGTAGTAGTAAATAATTGCATGTTATACAACCAACGAACCTAGCATTCCTATAGTTGTGCACATTATATGACCAACGAACCTAGTAATTCAAGATTCCAAGGCACGCTAGCAATTAGGTGGACCATGAAAGTAGAAACAATATATTGCAACATACCGGGCAACATATTTCAGATATATGCTCAAGATTTACATTTTCCAGATCAAAATCCATCTTGATGGTCTTTGATAAAATTAAAGCAAGCCTGAAATTGCAACAAAAATTTATATTAGAAGATGAAACCTAAACTTAGTCTGGGACATCCATAAAGCATAAGCTTTTTTTGTTTGACAAACAAAAAGCATTGAGTTGCACACACCTAGACATGTAGCGGGCAAGACTAGGCAAAGTATGCACATGCATGAATACTTCTCTTGCTTCTTGAATAGTTTTACCAGATAAAATATAATCTTGATCCTTGTCAATTAGTGCATTTGACTCTATGCGAACAAAGTAGCACTTAACCCCAGCACTAGTTGGGTCTTTCTTCTTTTCCTCTTTGCCTCCATCTTTAAACACTGATTATCAAGTGTACAAATAGACATGCTTATCAATCTGCATCCTTGCATAATGGATAGTAACCCTCAAGATAACCCAAAAGTGGAATACACCAACTATAACAAGTCAAACATGTGCATAATTCTTAAACTATAGTAGTGTTTTAACCTAGATTCTTAATCTATTTCCAATCAAGATTATACATCTTTATCAAAACATTGTCATGGGATGGGTCACTTTATGCCATCAAAACCATAGAAACTAGACTTGACTTGTTAGGGAGGCCTAAACTTAATTGAACAGACTCAGTACAAAAGGATTGGCAAGTTAGGACTTTTAGAGGAGCTTGCTATCAACTGAACAAAGTGAAGACACAAGATTCATGTGGCCGACCCAACTAGTTGGGAGGATATGATTGATTGATTCAATGGTTGCTTGCTTGATAGAATCATAAAATCTAGAAATTACCTCTTCACATGTAAACAAATGCTGTTTCACAAAATTCAGCTACAATATGTCAGTCGTACTTTATGAGGATTTTCAATAGTTTTCAAATATGCGTAACACATTTTTCTTCTATGTTCTTTTTACACACAAAACTCATTCTAAAATGCATTTTTTTTTTCAAAATTTTTGCTTTTCCTTCTCTTTTTACGCAAATAAAAAAAGCATTTTTGTGTTTCCAAACACAGCAGTTGTATCGACTGGTCCATATGCATACAACTAGAAAAATTAAATGATATAAGAAAAGTGATTTTATTTCAAAATAATGCTGTTTAGCAATTTCACATGCCTCATGTTTTCTTGTAAAAAGTAGCTGGAATATATAGTGTTGGAATGCCAATGCGATTCCAATATGCTTCCCTTTATTGCTAGGTCTGAACCAGTTAAAATGTTTCTTTCACTTCACACGGCTAAAAACACTACCAAAAATTGAAACAGAGAGGTAAAGGAAGAAAGCAAGGTATGTACGGGTTGTCAGCACACGAACAATTCTACCATCATTCTTCATGATATTACTCAACACATTGAGTTTGCAGTGCTATGCCAATAAGAAAAAAAAAATTTGTGATGTCATGATGTGTTATGAAGAAAAGTTTGGCAAATGTTGTTTCCATATCTTGATGTCTTGTTGCATCCAATGAAGAATTCTAGGTTGTACCCTTGCAGGTACTAAAAAAGACAAGGTTTTGACATATGCATCAAGCAATAAATGATATTCAGAGTTTTTGGTGCCAACAGCAATCAAATAGTTAAGAAACTCACCAAAAAAGCGATAACGGCGCAAACCAACAAAAATTCCTTCTTGTGCAATATTCTTGTACAAAGCCCAATAATCACTAATGGTCATTCTTTTATCCGAAAGTGATGCAGAAAACTTGACATGCAAAACGTTGTCATCCCCCAAAACCCTCTGTAAGAGATTTTGAGTCTTTTCCAAATTAGGGCCCTAAAGCAATGGAAAAGAAGGCAAGAATAAGGGAGGCAGTGTATGAAAATCCCTCCAGCAGAGTCTTTCCTTCAATGTGTAAAATCTCCATTGAATCATCTCATTGTCTTTATAAAGCCTTGTTCTTCTAAAGGAGCATTTTCAACCCATCAAAGCTGTATTCATCATGATCATACTACAGCTCAATCCCAACTATTCTGGGGCCTGGTATGAATTTTATAATACAGCTCAAAGGTTAGAAGCCATATTAACACTGTAAATTCCCACAAAATTGAAGTGATAATGTTTTACAACATTTTATTCCTAATATAACCCTCTTGTGGAGGTGGAGGGTCTAGGAAGAATGTGGATGTTGCTGGAGAATTTGACTGATGATGTAGCCCTAGCATCCTGAATAAATTATACAAAAGAAAGAAAAACTAACAGATTGCGGAAAATCCATGTGATCAGCATGCCTGAACCAGCAAACTAACATGCATACATACAATTCCAATTGTAGACATCTCACATGTTTTTTTCCAAATATATATGAACAAATGCTTCAACAATTAACTTATGTCATCAAGGATACTGCAATCAGATGAGCAAATTCCGGACAAACATTAGCTTAAAAGTTGATATATTCCACAAACTTCCTTCTTTTTGGGTTTGCAGGACTTTTTGGTTAGATAAAGTCACTTCAACAGGAATTAACTATGATTCATTTACATAAGTCCGCAACTCTGAAATAATATCTATAAGCACTAAGATGAGAGGACACGAACCTTGAACCTGCAGCTCCCATCTAGAGAAACATGACAGTCATAGATATGCGTTCTACGTGAATCCCAATCTAAACACTGGAAGATAATAGCAACACAATTAAAATATGTGGAACTGTCTCACACACTGGAAGTGACTCCAATGCAACAAAGCGAATAACATTCCTGGAAATCTAACTTATAGCGGTAAACCGTTAAATAAGATATAAAATGAGTCATCTGATGGTTGTTAGCAACTCCATTGCAGGGCAAGGCCATCTTAGTACGGTACCAGGAACAAAAAGGAATGGGAAATCCTCCAAAGAGATTGTACGCTGCTATATTCATGGCATAATCTGAACTCTCACCAACACTGAGGGATGCAGCAGAAGAGAGGAGGATAAAGAGCAGAAACATAAAATTGTTCTTAAAGAGCCATTGAAAAGGAAGTGATTTGTATTCCCGTTTTTTTTTGTTTGAGTATATTCAAATAGAAAAATATTTTAATCATACATTTCTCTGTTGGACAAATTACACGGACCAAATTATCTCGCGCTTATAATGTCTACCTTAAGAAATCAATTGTTTCTATTCCCTTTTTTAAAAAAAAAAAAAAATTCTGGACTGAAGAATCATGTGAAATAGTTTCTGATCAGTTCTTATCGCAAAGTCAATTGGTAAGAGTACGGATGGCCTAAAAAACTCAAACACATCAATCAACCAAGTTAACCTTGAGCCGATTTCCATCCTCATCACCTAGACGGTCCCAAACACGGGACTCGAAAGGCTGCATCGAAAAACCCTTGAGGCCGCGGATTTCATCCGCAGTAATTGAATCCTCCAACTTTTTGCTGTCAAAAAAAAAAAAACAGGTTACTAAATAATACGACCAAAACTCCTAAACCAGTACTAACAATTAAGTGAAACTCACTTCCCGAGATAATTCAAGACAAGGAAAGCCTTCCTGAACTCAAGCTCTCCCAACGCCATCAGTTGAGGGCTGAACCTTTGTTCTCCAGCTCCCTCTTCCAAGTTCAGAGAAAGAGGGCTCTGACGGTGCTCCGCCACCAAAGACTGAGTTGAGCCACTGACTGTTATCAAAGAACAAAAACCCAAATGACAAGATTGAAGGCTAGAGCGAAGTAAGATACAGTAAAGGAAGAAGAGACCAACCTTGATTATGCATAAGGCGCGCAGTTCTAGGGGGCGTCGCTATTTGCGGCGGTGACGACGGAGACATGCTGTAGCGCTTCACGGGAGAGGAATCGTGGTTCTTTAGGAGGTACATGAGAAAGCCGTCAAATGTGACTCTGATCACCGAAACTTCGACCTTTCGAAGGGCTTCCAGGGCATTCTTTTCGCCGACCTCGAAAAGCCTTGCTTTCGTCTCGGGCTTCAGCGGCGCTTGGTTCTGATCACGGCAGATTTTGACGATCAGGTCTTCGACGCTTTGCGGCAGAGAAAAAGGAAGTTCCTGGGACGACTGCGACTGAGAGTGGCCGTCCATCACTGGGAAGAAACCAGCGAATCGAGCGGAAATTCTCCAGCTACCGGCGGAAAGTCGAAATAGGCTCGTGAGGGGGGAATTTCGAAACCGTGCAACGGACACAGAGACAGTGAGGGGAGCAGTTGGCTATTTCGCGCTTCTAAAGAGGGTACAAATAGCCTCAGGCCTTGAGAACGAAGGTGATATGACTATATTCAATTTTAATTTAAAAGCTTTTTAAAAGAGTTCTTTGCATTTTTTATTCTCAACCCAAGAAAAATACAATTAAAATAAGATAAATTTATAATTATTCCTGAGATTTACCTTAACCTACAGTTTATCACATTTATTTTTAAAAGTCTACATTTTACCCTCTAATTTTTTTATACTATCCAATAACAACTTTTAAAACTGTAATTTAAACTGTATGATAATTATATTCTAATAATGTTGGTATCTCTAATATTTTTTTATAGTTAATAACCATTTTAAATTATTAATTTTTTCTTTCTGGAAATGTATTTTTTATTCCTGTAGATGCATATCAGTATTTTTTAAAAATAGGTTAATTATAAAAAAATATTAAAAATCTTGAAATTACTGAAACATAATTATCAAATAATTTAATTTAGGATTTTAGAAGCTGTTATCAAATACTATAAAAGAATATAGGTAAAATGCAGGTTTTTAAAAATAGAGTTGGTAAAGTATAGGTTAGATCAAACCACATAGGATATTTTGTAATTTATCCTTAAAATAATTGATTTTTACGACAAAAGAAAAGGGTCTAAAAACTCTTTCATCCCCTGAACTTTGCCAATTTTAACCGTTTATCCCCTAAACTTTGACTCAGATTCACCTAACCATCAAATTATAGAAATTGAAATCTTTTATCTCATTAGTCCACTTAAATGGTTGTGCAAGTTTTATGGGAATGAAACAAAAATAAAATGGAAGATAAAGAGCTAGTTAACCACTTGACTCGAACTTTTACATTATTTCGATTATTTACTTAAATCTTTTCAATTCAAGTAATTTAAGGAACCATCAACCGTGTATGATCTACACAATCCAACCAACATTGTACATCAAAATATGATTCATTTAATTGTAGTATCCAACGCGTTCACAAAACTAGAAGTTTATGTGAGAAAATTGATTAATTTGTCCTTCATTTTCTGTTTTATGTTCCTTTCGGCTCTCATATAACCTAAACAGTCATTTAAATGGGCTGAGAAGGTAAAAGTTACAAATTTTCAAAGTTTGAAGGACGAGTGAGCCCAAATCAAAGTTTAGAGTAATAAGTTCAAATGGGTGAAAAGAGTTTTAAGCTAAAGAAAACTTAACCGCCTGTTCAGTGTAGATTAAATCATGTTAGTTAAATACGTTTTCCATGTTGGCCTATTGGCAGGTTAGTGGGCCCATATTTATTGGGATAATAATGCCCCTTATTGTAACATTATTACACTACTTTGACCAATGTTCTAGTTAAGCCCACATGGGCATGCGTCCTCATCCTAACAACTATTAATAATATCTTTTCTAGCTTAACTCGAATAAAGTAGGTAGTTCAAAACTCATTTGCCTTAAAAGGCTTCCTCCCACCCCTGTTCTGTCGTTCAGAAATTGTTTATGCATGCCAGAATCCCTTAGCGATTGTCCACCTTCCTCTGTTCTCGCAAATGTATATGAAGCCATTGTATATGTGGGCTAGGATCCTTTGATGGCTTCTATTTTACAGCCCGTACATAATATCAAACTAAACCATGGAAATGAAAATGGAGACAATACCTAACTATAGTGGAGCTTCGAGTTAAACTACCTCATCAGTGGCTGAGAATGGACTTTAAATTATAGAATGGATGAACCATGATATGGCCAGCATAATAGTTGAGAAACCACCTTGAAACCAGAAGAAGTATATCTGAAACAGTTGTTGCAGTTGGAACCAAGATAGGGCCATGAATGATGGCATTCTAGGATGATGCTGGAATCTGACCTGGTCACATAAATGCCAAGCCCAATTGATTCAGATGGAGGGACAACCATGAACTCTGATTTGTCAGCGCTTTACCATTTTTTTGGACATCGAGCAAAATGGCAAGTGAGCTTCAGCAACAGTAACAGATGCAAGTTGAATAACGGGAGCACTCTTTTTGGTTCTCATCATAAATTTTCTCATCTTTAATAGCATTTACATAAAAAAGACATGTGCCATAAGTGGGCCACACACAATAACACATTAACCTTAAAAAGATCTGGCACTAAAAATACACTTTCAAACTTCTTAAACAAATTTTTTTTGCAACTATACTATTTTAAAATCTCATCTAACTAAAAGTAACATGGTACTTTTAAATAGGTAAAAGGATCAAATTTGTTACTAAAGTTTTATGTGGAAGAGTACTTTTATCACTGCATTTTTTTTTGTAGATAAAATTATCATTAATGTTTTCATTGTAAGTAATTTTACCACTAGCCATTAATTGGTAGGAAGATTTAGTTTGTTTAAAGAATATTTTATGATACAACTCTTAAACTAATCTTTGAAAATCTTCTCCTTAACCTCTCGCTACTTAAACATTTTTCAACACCCAAATGAGTTGAAACTCTTGTATTTGACTACACAAAGTCATTATTACGCCTTCTTGTTTTCACATTACTCATTGTTAACGAGCAATCCTCCACTGCTACTACCATTAATCCCTTATTTTAGAACTACAACATTTCTAAATTTAGTTTTACCTGCATTAATCAAACCATCTCTGATCAGGATTTGTTTTAAGGAGCATTGTCGAGATGTGTGAAAAAGTAGAGGTAATACAAATGGTGGGAAGGGCAAAGGATGACGAATGGTATAGAGGGTTGTTAGAGTGAAGACGATAGTGAAAAATAACAAATTCATAAATTTAGAGATCATAGTGTTAGGTGAAGAAAACCTAGAACTGAAACTTAAATTTTTCTCCTTTTTTTCATGCTGGCTACATAAGTAATTTTAATTGCTGGTAAAAGATTTACTCCTAACATAAAATTTTAATAACAAATTTGCACTTTTTTAAAAGATTAATGACAAATTTGCTCGTAAAAAAATTCAGTGCTAAAATTACGCTCCACCATAAATTTTGATGGCAAATTTTTTCCTTTTGTCCTTTTAAATATTTAAGATATTACACTTAGATGGTATACAATATTAGGGAAAAGGAATTTAAAACCAGTTTGCTATATTAATTTATATTAATTCAAAATAAATTAGTTTATTTTTTTATTTATTATCTTAAACCAATATTATTTGCAAATTAATACTATCTGGTTATAATAATTCATTAATAACATTTTATCATATATTTAAATTTTATTAGTTTTTTCTTTTTAGGTCAAGCAACTAGGAAATTTTTAAAAATTTAATTATATTAATTTATGATTTTATTTCTTCCAAAATTTATTATAAAAATATAAATATTTTATATGAGAATGAAAACTTAAAGATTATAGTTTCTAAATATTATTTTTAAGAATTTTTTCAATATATATTAATATGAATATGTTCAAATCAAACATCAGTAAAAAAAGGTAAAATGGTCAATTAATGCAAAACAGATTAAGTATTAACTTTTAAATGATATTAGTTTTGGGCATAAAATTCTTAAAAATAAAAATAATAAATTTTACATTAATCTAATTTAATCCCAAATGAATTGTGTATTAAAATTTCTAGCCATTTTGTAAGAATACATTATTTTCAAATATGCATGAAGTTAATGTTATTTTAAATTTATTATTATATCTATCAAATAATTGTTTCAATACTATTTTTAATAATTTTTCATACCATAAAATCGAACAAAGTTATAATTTCTTAAAAAATGGCTTTTTTTTACAAAAAATAAAAAGCAAAAAAATGTTGACCAATAAGTAGGTCATAAAATAAAGGTGATATGACTACATGCCATTTTAAATTAAAATTTTTATAAAATAATTATTTTGCATTTTTATTTTCAGCCCATCAAAAAGCAATTAAAATAATTTAAGATATAAAAAAATAAGTGCACTTTCAAACTTCTTAAACAAAATGTCTTAGTACTACTATTTTAAAATCTCATCCAAGTGAAATAACCTAATACATTTAATGGTTAATTATACTTACCTATTTAACTTGAGTTGATATTACAGTTATGTGATTGAGATTTGAAAATATATACATTTTCCCTATTTTATTTAAAATTTATAAAATTAAAATTTTAAAATTCTAATTTAAACTATATAGTAGTCATATTCTAGAAATTTTAGTCTACTTTATATTTTTTAAAATTATTTGAAATTTAAAAAATATTATTTTACATTTACAGAAAGAAAAAAATTAATAGTTTTAAAAGTCCATTAATTGTAAAAAATAAAAAATTACTAAAATTACTGAAATATAGAAATCATATAGTTTAAATTTGAATTTTAGAAATTTTTATGAAAAAAAAAGTAAGGCGAAAGTGCATATTTTCAAATCTTATAGAAGGTAACTATAATACCAACTAAAATTTAAAGGATAACTGTAAAAAAAATATTCTTAAATTTTTTAAGATGCCACTTTAAGATGATATGAAGTGTTGGGAAAGCAAAAAAAAAAAAGTTTTTATTCTTTTTACAATAAATATATTATTTTTATTTTTATATTAATATTATATCTATCATATAATCACTTGAAAAGTATTTGTTAACAATTATTTTTTCATACCTAGCCTAAAAAATGAAACAAAAGATGCTAATTCTGATCAAAAAAATGTGTTTTTTTGTTTCATGATGCATAATATTTTAATTGCTATATAATTTAGAAAATCACTATATAGGGAAAAAACACTAAAACTCATTGTTATCAGGAGTATTAAAAGGGCTGGAATTATGGCAATGATTTATTACATATGGATGACATGTAACAATTAGAGCCATGACACAATAAGTGCAGGACTGTTGGTGAAATTGTGGAGCAAATATAGTTTGATGTACACACCAGATTATAAAAGCTATTGCATCTCTCCTATATTCTTTGATATATTTCACTGTTTTAACTTAAATTTGAACTGGTTTTGTTCATATTATTATTTGTTATAAAAAATTTAAAATATATGTTTAGAAACTATGAGTATTTATTTATCATTTATATATAAAGATTTTTCATTTATGTATTAAAATGTTGAAAATAAAAAATTATAATTTAATTACTATAAGTGGTGAATGTTGCAAAGAATTTGAAACAGAGAGAGTAATTTCATCTCATATGTATTCTTCTAGCTGGTGTACACAATTTTTTAGAATAAATTGATTCTTGGTTTTCCTGAATATACCCAAGAGTAATTGTATTGAGGTTATGGATTAAAGAAATTTTGCATAATCATTTTCTGAAAAATTTATTCCAACAAACTACTAATACTGGCCATGATAAACTAAAACAAATTTATTTATAAAACATAATTTTGTGCGTTAGAGTGTAACTAGGTCAAGGAGAATTAAGTAGTACTTATTATTTTTTGTATACAATGGAGTAAGAATTTTATAAGATTTTGGAAAAAATTTAAGCACCATATTTTTTGTCATATTATTATACTTTATGTTAGAAAATGCTCATAAAAAAAACATTGTATGATCCAATTTTGCTTAAGTGTTTTATTAGGGTGAAAATAAAAAAGATGTTCATGCTGGCACTATTTGGTTTATGATTAAATAATAAATTATTTAATATAGTATGTTCATTTTATTTAGAACTTGTACATTAATTAAATCTCGACACTTTAAAAAATCTAAAGAATATTTTTATTAGGAAAAATAATTATTATTTTTGTTTTTCTTTGCTAGGCTAAGTAAGAAAAAATTCATGAAAATAATTACCATTTTAAAGAATTATTAAAATATTTATAGGTAAATAGTTTTTTTTATCAAAGTTCTTTTCTATTAACTATAAGTCATACGATACCCACCAATAACCAACAACACTAAACTCTACATATACAATAAGCTCAACTCATGTCATTTATAGCATTTTTGTGATATTGTGTTACACAAAAAAATTGTAAAAAATACATGAGCATACCTAGTATTCAAACCTACAGACTGATGGAAAAAACCATAAAAAAAAATAAGGGCACAAACCTAGCATAATACTTGGACTAATAAACAAACTAACAAATGTTAGCACTTGTTCCAAGTAGATCCCAACATCACCCACTCAAATTTGGCCGACAATATAATGGGGATTGTCCAATCAAAAAAAAATTGGCAGGTGATTAGATGAGAACAAGAAGCTATACAAAACCAAAACCAGAGGACAATCGAACAAAATGGCCTGATTACAAATGGAGTTACAAGAATAAATAGTTTAACATATGCAAGTGAGAAGACTGACCACATAATTACATTCAGGTATGAGGGCAAATCTGCCCACAAAAGCACATGGATTCTGGCAAGTGATTAGCTAAAAACAACGAGCAATATAAAACCAAAACCATAGGACAACAGAACAAAATGGCCTGATTACAGATGAAGTTGCAAGGAGAAATAGTTTCGCATATGCAGGTGAGAAGGCTGACCACATAATTACGTTCAAGTATAAGGGCAAATATGCTTACAAAGCACATAGAACCTACATTTTACCACATCCCCAAATCCAAAACATGTTAATAAGCAATTGTTAATTTTTTCAGATTGCCTGTAAGGTTAGATGCACTTTTTTTAGAGAGGGAGAATAGTTGACAATAGTTAAGGTTTTTGAATAGTATTAATTTTTAAACAATATTAAGTCTAGAAAAAAAAGGGAAAAGTTCATTTGTAATCCTTTACCTTTTATGTTTGTCTTAAAGTGGTTCTTTACCTCTAAAATTGACTATTAAAATCTCATACATTTCAAAGTGCATCTCACCTAAGTCCCTTTTATCACTTTTCCCATTATATTCAATGAAAGTTAATGATGTGGTACATTTTGGATCGACTTGACAATCCAAAATGCCATATATCATCTTATTTTATAACAAAAAATGACTATATTGAAAGAACAAACAAAATTAGGCTAAAACTAACACAAATGCCTAATCTACAAATGCCTAATTTGATGGGCCTAAAATGTAGTTAACCCAAAATAATCTTCTTCCCCAAAATTATTTCTGCAAATAATGTAAGACCATCAAGTTGGGTATTGCCATTGCCAAGCCTCACTGTTGTCTTATTCTTCTAGTTTTGCCATCGACAATGTCTATTGGGTTGATGAAGAGGTCAACAAATATGAATTTCTCATGAGGAGAAAACTCAATGCCGACGAACCTGAATTTCTAGTAGGTAGAGAACTCGCCTATCAAATCTTACAAGTTATGCGTTTCCTGTCTCTAGTCAAGGTAGTATTCCATAAAAAAAATAGATCTCAAGAATTGTATCACGCATTCATGAAGAAATTGAAGTTGTACAATTGGATGCTCATTTGACTTTCATTATATTGCATGTAATCAACAAGGTGTTACTTCTAATTATCGAATGAGCCAAGTACCAGATATTTATTGGTCCTAAAGCACATTTTTGTGAAAAGGAAAGATGAAAAAAAAACTAAATATATGAAATGAAAATTTTTGTGGGGGAGCACGAGGTGAATTTCCACTGTAAAGAAATGATTCCATTGTATGAGGTAGATTTTAGGTGGGGACGCCCTGTTTGGGTGAGCGTTATGAGCTTTGGTTTTGTCAATACGATGTTGTTGATGGATGTCGGCAACGAAGAAAGGGTGGAGGCATGGATCACACTGGAGAAGGAAAGACAATGGCAATGTAGACAAATAGATGGTAAGATGGTGGCAGCATAGAGAGGGAGAGGGTATTGAGGGGGCAGTGGATAAGTCGAAAGTAGGCTGGCAGCATGCCCATAATTTGAATTGGAGAAAATTTAAGAAAGATGAATATTAGGGTTCAATGTCATTTCAAGTCTTTAAGATTACGTGTTTGTGTCAATTTTAGTTTGATATTTATTGTTTTCCATTTTACCCATTTATTATTATGACATAAAATGCCACATGGTAGAATAGATCCCACATAAGCATCTTTCATTAAAGATAACAACTTAATTGACAGAATGAACTAAAATAGGACACGCTAAATGAGGTAAGGGACTTTAAAAGATACTTTTGGAGATAGCAAACCACTTTAAAACAACTCTTAAAGTTAGGATACCATATTTATATTGTACCAAAAAAATAGAACAAATACAAATATTTGGGTAAATTGTGTCTGCGGCCCCTAACCTTTAATTATTGTACTACTTTAGACCTAACCTCAATTTTGTACATGAAAAATCTCTAACCTCATTTAAATGTTCATTTTTCAACCTTTTATGAATGAAAAATGTTAGTGTGGATGGAAAATGCCACGTGACACGTCAAAGTGGATGATTTGTCACGCTAACATAATAAATAATAGGAGAAAATATGAACTTTAATGCCTAAAAACTTTTCCTTCAACAAATTCTTCTTAAAACATTTAATTTTAACAAAAAACTCCCCTCCCTTCTCCTCTCCAGCGAACCCTTTCCTTTATCCACCTCTTGTCTTCTAGCTACCTTTCTCTTTTTCATCCGGCTCCTTCTCATATGGCCCGCCTTCCTCTTCTCTGCCCGCCTTCGATCACTAGCAGCTATGTAGTCCCGCCACAAGGGGGCCAACAATCACAATGGGCCATTTCAACTTTCGCAACAAAGAGTGGCCAATGAGATCAACGCCTCATCAAACTTTCTAGGTGAAATCAAAGGTGGTTTTGGTGAAATTGAAGGTGGATGGTGGCGGTGATGGGGCTGGTACTTGATCATTATGGTGGTGTTGGCAGTGGGAGAAAGGTCGTTAGGTTCCCGTCTGTGGAAATTCCGGTGGCAGCCGCAGGCAGCATTTTAAGGAAAGTCGGGTCGGACGGGTTTGAAATCGGGGAAGGCATGAACTCACCACATCCGTCGAGGGTGTGGCCGCTAAGGCATGGTTCTTGAGGCATTCTTGATACAACACAACCATCGACAGGGAGTTGTGGTGATGGTGGGGATGGTGGCGCTTTAGGACTCCATTGGAGAATGAAATAGGTTTTGCGAGCTAGATCCAAGTCGGAGTATTGTTTTCTTGCTCTAGAGATTTTGGAGTTGTGCTTGATGATGTGTTGATCCAGGGCGAGGAGAGCATGAACTTACTGTAGAGAAAAGGGAGGCAGGTTGAAGAAGAGGCAGGCAGTATGAGGAGAAGGAGTTGGATAGAGGAGAAGGAGGCAGCCGAAGGACAATAGGCGGACGGATGAGAGGGTTTGCTGGAAAGAGGAAGGGAAGGGATTTTTTTGTTAAAATTAAATGTTTTAAGGAGGAATTGTTAAAGGAAAAGTTTTCAAGTATTAAAGTTAGCATTTTCTCCTATTATTTATTATGCCAGCATGACAAATCGTCTATTTTGGCATGCCATGTGGCATTTTCCATCCACAAAAAGGTTGAAAATGAAACATTTAAATGAGATTTGAGATTTTTTATGTACAAAATCAAGGTTAAGGTCTAAAATGGTACAATAATTAAAAATTAGGGGCCATAAACATAATTTACCCACAAATATTTAAAACGAACGATCATTTCATCATGCTTTTTGAATAGTTTTTCTTCATGTTTTTAAATCTTTTTTGTTTCGGGTGGTTATACCTTTGTAAGGTAATTTCTCCTTAAAACATTGTTCTTTAATAATTCCCTTAAATTATTTGTTTCTAGTTTGTACAGGTTACCTTAAATATTTCGACATTTTAAAAAATAGTCATATCAAACTAGGCTCTTCTTTTTGCTTTTGAAAAACAGGGCTCTATCCTATAGGCCTTGACTTTTCTTCGTCACACTGCAAACCTTTTTCTTATTTTTTTTTTTTTTTTCCTTTCGGTCCAAAATATTGTTATTTAATAATTCCATTAAACTATTTGTTTCTAGTTTTTACACGTTACCTAAAATATTTCCACTTCTCCAAAAAAGTCAGATCATAAAAGCAAAAAAGTAAACTAGCCTCTAGCTGATAGGCCCTGTCTTCGGACCTTTTTCTTTTTCTTTTGATCCAAAACCAAAAATATCTCGTTGCCTGTTAGAATGTCAGGTGGGAGAGTGAGATTCGTTGCCGGTGAATATCCATCTAATATGGGTGCGTAAATAAATAAAAATATCTATAATAAAATTAATATAGGTAATAAATTATATTCATCTGATGAAAATAGGTGGGTAATAGATAAGAGGTATTTATCATAAATAAATTTACCCCACCTACCTATAAAACTCTTGAGTATAAATTTTTTATTTATTAACTAAATAATATGCAACACATACATTTAATTAATATTTTACAGTAATTCTTATCGAATATTTTTTTATATGTATATTATAATTATATGTATTTATGATTTTGTTGTATTATACATAGAGAATGACTTTGTATGTATTTTTCATATTTTATTTTTATGAAATTTAGAAAATATAGTTTAAATTACGAATTACCCACAGGTCGTGAGCATAGATGATATTTTTCACTCGCCTGCAAATACTCTCGAAGTCACAGGTACTAAAAAAACCATGAGCATGAATGGCAGGTAAGCAATATGCGTGCCTCATTGTCATCCCTAGTAGTATATCACCATAATATGCTTCAACTATTTTATAAGGACGGTAAAATTTGACTCAACCCTAATGACATGGCCCAACTCACCCGATCCAAGCCCGACTTGACAAAAAAGCCAATGACCTAAACCCAACCTGAACTCAAATCCTATTAAAGGCAAATTTGAGAAAATCCGAATCCAAATGACCTAAACCCAAAATGACTCAAGCCTAAATTGACCTGGACCCAAAACAATCCAAACCTGAGACTAACCTGACCCGAATCCAAGACGACCTGATAACTAAACCCGAAAAGATGCAATTTTAACCATCACCCTAAACCTTAATTTTCTTATTTTATTATCTTTCATATTTAGTAAGTTCTAAATATGAGAACTTCCATGTTTAGTAACTTCCAATTTTTAAGATTTTCATATTCAGTATTATTGACACTCAATTTTATCCAAGTACTAATTTTTGTTTAGTTTTAGATTAGAAAAATTAGTTTAGTGGTCATTTTCATCTTTAGGGGTAATTTGGTCAATTGTTAGGATATTTGGGTCATTTTTTCTATTTTAGGGTTAGTTGATCTAGTCGCATTTAGGTTACATTATTGTTTCGTGTTATAAATCTTTAGAAATTTAGTATGGCCATTTAGGATCAAAATAAGAATTAATTTAGATTATGTGCTAATTAGGGGTCTTAGAGGTTTTTAGGGTTAGTTTAGGAAAAAAGGGGGAGTTTGGGCATGAATTGAGAGTTTTAAAAAAGATATAAGCAAAAAGGTAAATTTTGGGTCAAATTTGTCAACTTTATAAAGCTTCAGGCAAATCCGGCAAGTTTATGAAGTTCTGGGAAAATATGAAAAGTTTTACAAAGTTTTGTTCTCAATTGATGGATTAGGGAAGTATTTGGTGAAATTGGAAATTCACGTAAAATCTGGGGCCAAATCAACAGTTTGAGAGTTTTCCTAGACTTAGACTAATATTTTTATCAAATAACATCTTAAGAGGTATAAACTTTATCAAATTTTATTCAAATAAGGTTTAACCTCTAAAAACCTGGTTAATTTCACTGAAAACTCTCATAGTATAAATATGGGTCACCACCACTTGAGAGAAATCACAAAGAAAAAGCTTAAAAAATTGCAGAAAATCAAATTTTATCAAGAAAAGGGAAAAACTGTAATTTTGGTCATTTGTTTCTCGCAGCTCACCTCCAAAAACCCTAAACTCTCCCAACTAACACCGCCACCCCCTAAAGCCCAAACATCGCTTCTGCCTCGACGCTTCCAGCCACCTACCCTCAGCCGCATCCAATCTCCATCTGCCACAATCAGCCCTCCCAGCTGGCCGCCTTGCACTGCGCTGTAGTCCTCACTCCGAGTAGTTTTCCGTCGCCATTCGCGCCTAATTGGAAAGAAAAGGAGGAAAGCCGATTCGCATCCGCACCCGATTCTTTAGGCGCCATCGTCCCTTTATTCCTCAGGGTCACTGCCACCTCCCCTTCCGGTCCCAAGCTACCAATCGTCCCGAAAGAGCCGCTGTCGAGAGAGTCGAAGAAGAACCCGTTTCGCGACCGGCCAACAGCCCGGTTCTACCCGTTTGACCCAATCAATTTTTTTTCTTTTGGGTAAAACTGGTGTTTAGCCCCTCATCTTTGTATTTTGTTTAATGGAGTATCCATATCTTCTTTGTTTTACAATTAAGTCACTGAGAACATTGTTTTTATTTTTTTTATTTATCTGTTTGCTTGTTTTGTTTGTTAGAATTATGAACTAGTTTGGTCATTAACATTAAGCAGGATTACAAGTTTGGGTTCGATAGATAATTTTTATAACTATTATAATTTTAAATTTAATTTAATCCATATGATACACTCAAAATATCAATTTTAGAGAATTTATTTCGCGCGGGTTTATAAAATCTTAGGATAAATTTAGAATAATAATTAGAAACAAAATTTTAAGACCATATTCGGGTGATCAATTTGGATAATTACTTGAAATTCTTAAAAAATAATAATTAAATTAAATATTCATATTTGGATAATCCGATGGAATTTATGGTTTGGATTAATAATTATCTAAAATCTTCAATAAAAAATAAAAAAAATTAGAGATCCTTACCTGAGTAGTCCGATAGGATCTATAGGTTGGAAAAATTAAAATGTACATAAAATAAGAAAAAAAATCATGGAAAAATTAAAATGTACATAAAATAAGAAAAAAAAATAAGTAGTAATTTTTAAGAGTCTATATCTGAGTGGTTTTATAAAATCTATAATTTAAAAAATTAATCAAATTAATTAAAAGCAAGCAAAACAAAATTTAAATCAAACTAAGGTGCCAATATTTAGGTGCTATAACAAAGTTATTTTAGCGTAACTATATTTTTGAACCCCTCATGATCAATCAACCTAAATGCAAATAGATTGATGACACCTCTAAAAAACACGTTGCTTCAAGTATGTCCTATACTTAGGAAATGTGACTTTCATAATTAATAACTTCCATTTTTTAGTACTTTCATATTTAGTAAGTTTCATGTTTAGGGAGAAGACTACCATATTTAATAGCTTCATTTTTTTCAGACATTTATATTTAACAATTCCCATATTTTGAGAGGAGATTTTCATATTTAGTAACTTACATTTTCTAATGACTTTTATATTTTGTAAGTTTCGTTTAGAGAATAGACTTCCATATTTAGTAAGTACCATATTTAGATTTTTAAAAAATAAGTAAATTTATATTTAGTAAGTTTAATGATTTTGATAGACAATTGTTAAAATTATAGCATTCATCCCTAAACTTTTAAGTATAGTGCAATACGATACCTAAATTTTTAAAAAAATTTATTTCAGTCACCCTTAAAATTACAATATAAGTCCCTGAACTTTTGACACCCAAAGTTTTTCAAATTTTACAATTTAGTCATTAATAGAGCACTTGATTTGCATTTTGTGGTAATTTCAATGAAGATTTATTAGAACATAAGCATAGCAAAATTATCATAGTATATGTCTGAGTGAGGATCTGAATGACTTGTATAGTGATAGTTTAAGGGTATGGGTATAGAAAAATAATTAAGTATTATCAATAATATTAAATTACCTAAATATGTACTAAATTATAATGAAGAAGATTTTAAGAATATTTTGATTAAATATACTAAAAAATAAAAATTAATTTAAATTAAATCATACAAAAAGTCAAATTCTTTGATTTAAATTTTAACAAAAATTGAAAAAATATGAATTGAATCAATTATTTTGGCCTATACACCAATAACCTGATTGAATACAAAGGTAGATCTGAATCTGACCCAAAACCAGACTTGAAGTTACCCGATATTAAAATTGACCCAACTTGTAGTGAACTCGAATCTAAATAAACCTGGTCCAACCTAACCCAAACCCAAAATAAGCTGACTTGAACCCGAATTCATGCTAACCCGATTAAACCCGAATCTGAATGACCTAACCCAAAACTAATCCAACCACCCAATTGCCATCCTTACTGTTTTATAGTCGAGTCAGATCAAACCCCTTTTGAAGAAACTCTTCCAAAGTCTAGTTTGTCATTCACAAGACTTGAATTTGAAATCTTTTTTAAATAGGGAGGAGTTTCTTGCCACTTTACCTTGTAAACATTTTGGTAACTCTGCAAACATTCAAAGAAAACTTAGTGGAAAAAATGTTACTAAAAGAAATTTGCAAAATCATATACTAAATTTCCCTTTAATATTTGGCTTATGGACCGGGTTATTCATTGAAGATTTCTCTAGTACTGATATTACCACTGACATTGCAGTTTGGAAACAGTTATGATTCTAATATTACAGTTTAGGATCAATTGTGCCACAAACGGTTAAAAACCTAATAGTAAAAGTGAGAAGTTGTTGATTTTGAAACATTAGAATATTAATATAACTTTTAACAAACTTAAATTTTTTTATGTAATTTACCATTTTCATTTTATTATGCACCAATCTAAGCCACTTCATTCGTCACAGCCAGATCCTTCATTGGGTAATGAAGGCAAGCTAGAGGAGATACGTTGAACATCAGCATTTCAAACAAAACAACCGCCATACCTAAAATCAAACTCGAAGTTGATTTGATTTTAATGGTATACTCCGTCGATAGTAAAATTAGGTGATGAATAGAGGAATCAGGGATAGCAAAGAAAAATTGTATTTGAATATTCTCTAACGAATGAAATTGGCAGGAAAGACAAAATGTTGGGTGGTGGTGAGTTTGGGTGATCTAAAGACAACATGAAAAGACTTGGAAAACACATCAAAATTGGATAAGCGGGTTTTGTTTGATAGGAATTTCGGTGATGGGCAACGCAACTAAATACAATGCTGAATTTGAATTTTGGTTTTTGAAAGGATCAGTGCTGAATCCAATGACAGATTCAGTGGTTGACACAAAAAAATATATGATAAATTACATAATTTTTTTAAAGTTTAGTAAAAGTTCATTAGTACACTAAGATTTCAAAACCAGCAATTTCAAAATTTTACCATTAGGTTTTATTTAAAAACTATTTTGAAAATCTTTTAATGTTGGATTTATTATTACCCTCACTTAAACTTGCACTACATAAATCATAAAAATGAATCTTTTTTAATCATTATTTAAACTCTAACTACATAAAATTTAAGAAGTAATTTTTTTAATTTTCATTTAAACTCTTACCACACAAAACAAAGAAGATTTTTTTTATTTTAGTTTCAAGGATAAAATTGAAAAAAAAATCATATATTACACATATCTTAAACTCTATACACAGAGAAATGTATCATCCTTTATGGAAATAAAATAGTAATTAATCTAGTTGCTAGGATGTAAACTCTAGAGAAAATTTTCACATAGTTTAAAAAGAACATATTTATATAATCTTACAACTAATAAAAATGAATAATGATATTTTTTTATTACTTTTTAAATCACGTATTATGAAACTTCACTTTGGAGTGTTGAAAAAAATGTGATAGCTTGTGTAATGTTTTGTTATGGTAATTTTAGGAAAATTTTCGTAAAATTTCGAGTTAAGGTCATCTTTCATTTGATAAAGTATAATAGGAGAAATTACAAAAACTTCATATTGCTTAGTTGAACTTATAATTTGCACTTGGATGTTTGGTCCAATGGCTACTTCAAGGTATATTAAGGTTGTTTTGGGCTAAGGGCTAGGATTCAAGCCTCTTTATAGGCAAAAAAACTACCTAATCCTCAATTTCCGTCTCTTAACCTTTGTCATGCATTATATTGTATTGTATTCTGAGTATTAAAAAAACCCTATAATTTGTGCTTCTATTTTGGCCTAAAATCTCATTTCTCCTCAACTATATCAACTCAGACTTTTTACCCATAAACTTTAAATTAAGTTCACCCATACCTTAAACCTTACAAATTGGCACATTTTACCCCTTTGACCCACTTAAATAAAACATAATTGGCTATTTCGGTGATATGAGGACAGAAAAAAAATAAAATGAAAGATAAATGGTTAATTAACCATTTAACACACATAAAACTCTAGTTCTGTCATTTTGAAACAAAAAAAAATGTCATCCCACAATTATAATAATTTTTTTAATCATAAATCTATAGCCTTAAAAAAATAACTTAAGACATTTTACCCCTAAAGAAGTAACAATCTAGTTTATAACATAGTCTTTTTTTGCTTGTTTCACAGACTGCTTTTGATTATATCAGACCATGAAGAACTTGTTTCATTGGTGCTCATTATAAATGGTTTTTCTAGGATGATGACTAGAGTTTAGAAGATCATGATTGCTTTATTCAAAATGAAATAGCCATTTTATTTTCTATTGAAAACGATAGAACTAGAGTTTTATATGGGACAAATGGTTAGTTACCCATTCATCTTTCATTTTATATTAATTTTTGTCCTCATATAAACCAATGAGTCATTTCTGTCTCATTTAAGTGAATTGATAGGGTAAAAGGTATTGGTTTACAATGTCTGAGAGGTGAGTAAACCTGATTTAAAGTTTCATGAATAAAAGGTCTGAGTTGGCAAAGTTCAACGGACAAAGGGGCTTTAGGCCTTCTATTTTTTAAAATATACATTTTACCTTCTATTTTTTTTATATTATCAAATATATTTCTGAAACCCTAAATTAAACTAGCTGGTAACTATAGTCCAAGTAATTTCAAAATGTTAGATATTTTCAAATTGGCATGCAAAACAAATTACAAAATGTCTCCCCTAATATTTAGTCAAAATTACAATTATACCATTTTTGTTCTAGAAGCCTTTTAAAAATCCTTGAGGTTTCAATAAATCAACAATTACCTGACTGAAGTTAATATTGAAGGTTAAAACTAATGGATTATTACTCATTGAGGTCCTAGTTTTTATTGCTTAAGATTTCTCCATAATGTATAAATTGTTCCTAAATTGTATTTTTTAAATGGCATGATATATAAATTGTTCCCTTTAACTTACCTTTTCAATTTTTTTCCTTAATTATTTACCATTCATTTCTTATTTACTTCAATCTCCATATTTATTTTTTTCTTATATATTTTCAAATATTTAGCTTATTTAATTAAGAACATCATTTTTTGTTTTTGAAATTGGCTACTATTCTACTTTTCTTTGCATCCTCATCTTTGATAACTATTAAAGCTAAGAGCCAAGATATGATGATATATGGTCACTTTGTGTGTAGAAAATTAACTATTGTTATCTTGCACACTTTAGTGTTAGTATTTATCTTATAAAAAATTATATAAGTTTTTATAATTAATTTAATTTCAATAAAAATTGAACAATTACTCATCTTTTCCTCATTTTTAAACTCAAGGATAAAACATTATAGAAACACTCTGATTCATACTTAAACAAGAAAAACTGCACTCATATAAGTTCTGAAAGAAAAGGAAGTGACAACCAATTTGAAAAACGAAAGACTCGTTAGATACTCGTGCTCACGTGTGACCGATGGTGCTTAGTGGCTGACGGAAGGGCTTAAGTGTCCGGTTTAACCAAGTTTAAGGAGTTATGTGTACCAAGTCAACGTTCAAGGAGCTATATGTCCGTTTTTATCAAGTCTGAGGGTGTATTATGGATTTTTGACCGCTTTAAGATCCCATCGATGAATCAAAGAACTGGGGAAAGCACCCATTTTCACGATCTCCAACTTCTGAAAACCCTAGCCCCGCATCCGAATCAAATTGGCACCTATCTTCTGAAATAGCCTAGCAAAGTTGGATTCCGATGGCGGAACACTTAGCCTCAATCTTCGGCACCGAGAAGGACCGGGTGAACTGCCCCTTCTACTTCAAGATCGGGGCCTGCAGGCACGGCGACCGCTGCTCCCGCCTCCACAATCGGCCAACGATTTCCCCTACCCTCGTCCTCTCCAACATGTACCAGCGTCCCGACATGATCACCCCGGGGGTCGACCCCCAGGGCCAGCCCATTGACCCCAAGAAAATCCAGGAGCACTTCGAGGACTTCTACGAGGACATCTTCGAGGAGCTGGGCAAGTTCGGCGAGATCGAGAGTCTCAACGTCTGCGACAACCTCGCCGACCACATGATTGGGAACGTGTATGTCCAGTTCAAGGAGGAGGACCAGGCGGCCGCGGCCCTCCAGGCCCTCCAGGGCAGGTTCTACTCCGGCCGCCCAATCATCGCCGATTTCTCACCCGTGACCGACTTCCGTGAAGCTACGTGCCGCCAGTATGAGGAGGACAACTGCAACCGAGGGGGCTACTGCAATTTCATGCATGTCAAGGTCATCGGAAGGGATTTGAGGAGGAAGCTGTTTGGGAGATACCGGGGGTACAGGGTCACCCGGAGCCGCAGCCGCAGTGCCAGTCCTCGGCAGCGGAGGGACTATCAGGACAGGCGTGACCGTGGGCGTGGTCGCGGTTATGGAGATAGAGACTATCATAGGAGACGCGAGAGGTATGAGCGGGATGGTGGACGGAGAAGGAAGGAGAGTCCAAGGCGGAGCAGGAGCCCCGTACGGGAAGGGAGCGAGGAGCGCAGGGCAAGGATCGAGCAGTGGAACCGTGAGAGGGACGAGAAGCAAAACAACTAGTATCACTCTTTTCATGACTCTCTCTCTCTGTCTTTTGGTTTTGTCGCATGAGTTGTTGGCCTCGAATATTCTGCGTGTCCTTCTCATCTCTCTCATATTCATCGTCACTATGAGATTTTTCTACTAGCAATTTAAATGGATTTTGATTAAGAAACATTTTGCTTGGTTGCAGATTGTATCATAGAAATCATTTCCTTGGGGCTGTCTGTAACCACTTGAAACGTTTCTTTGCCTCTCTGTCTTCTTTTTGCTACGGGTAAGCCAAAATTTATCTCCTCTTAACGCTTAAACAAACAACTCTAGATGGCTTGTTCATATCCCCTCTTTACAAACTATCAGGCTTGATGTTCATTTAAAGATGAGCTTGACCCCTTGAAGTCGATTCTATCCATTGGCCAGAAAAACAGATTCTACTCGAGCTCATTTTCGTTCTACCTCTACAATACAAAATTCCCGCGGCTCAAGTCAATTTAAAGTTTGTTTATGATAATTTGAAATTGACTTGAGCTTATCTATTGCTTATTTATATCATTTTCAGAGTCCAAACTTGGAATAACTTGTTAAAAGTCCATACTTATTCCAACTCAAACATGACTCTAGTCGGTGTGATTTCAGCCTTGTATGATACAGCCAGTTGCATTTCCGTTTATGTATTGTAGAAAGTGTAACAAATCAAAGAATGCTCTTCCATTCACAAAAACAGTGTCATATACAAACAATAAAACTTTCCCCTCTTTCAAATTCATTTTAATCGTGCCTAGAGGGGTACAATTATACGCCAACAATTGGCCATGTATGAATATGAACGATTACACCAGAATCCAGGCGATGACTAATCCAGTTTCAGAGACACCTTTGGAAGACTATCTACAGAAGTTAATGGAACTCCAGGTTGTTGCATGTTCTTGCAGTCATCAGGTTTATGCCGGACGAAACTGAATATGCATTACCACGTATATGTCTAAGGTATTTGGTTAGCTATCTGTGGCTTGAATTTCCTGATCCGGGACACCCACCATTCATTGGTAAGTCACGGGGTGCTGAGACCCATAGTTTTAGCAACTTCTCCAGCAGCAAGATCATCTGCTTGCTCCTACACATCAGACGATTCAAACCCCAAAAGTGAGTGCACATAAGATGAAGGATGATACATCGACTGAAGTAATTATGAACGGACTTAAATCCTAACCTGAAGGCGGTGCAGCAAATACATTAAGAAGAGATGTACAAACACCTGCAAATAGGCTTTTCATGTTATCATACAACCAGTGCCAACTGGAGAATCTGGTTCATAGTTGGGCAAGAAATCTGTTCTTACAAGATAAATGACAGAGATAATTCGAGCTGTTGGATACCGCCACAAAAATCTTGTGGCCCTGACTGCCCCTGTATCTAATAATTTAGCTGCCTTCTGCAACTGCAGGAGTAGGTCAAAGCACCAATCAGAGATAACACAACGGAGAAGGCGAGCATTGCAAGGTAGAGAAAGTAAGGATACCTGTATGCTTGCAGCAGCCATGTGACGATGATGCAAGGGAAGAGGCCTGCAAAGAAAACCAACGGAGCGAAAACCGGAAACAAAATGACATCAAAAGCTGAAAAAAGGTCTAGACAAGTTGTGATAGCACAATTCACTTCATTTCAAGATCAACCATATGGAAGGTCACGAGCGATTAATCACGGTTAAAGAGAGTGAAATAAAACTTTGCCATCATTAGGACCTGAAACTTTACAGCATTCCTTTCCAGAATGGGCAAACAAAGAGTTACCTGATGAATGAACAAACAATTCTTATACCACCGCACAAACATACATTCCTCTGAATCTCACTAACTGTACATATTGGCATCTTGATTCGTCTTTAAAAATATTCCATATCTAAATGCCGTGGGTATTGCACAATCTAGGAGATAATTCAAGTCATATCAAGGAGTCAATTAAATGCTCTCGACTTAATTGAATGCTTTGCTTAAAAAATGTCTCCAAACAAGAGGTTAGCCTTGTCATGCATAAAAAGTTAAAAACTAACACCCACAGATAGATGATGTTAGCAAATACAGATCGATCTCAGATGTAAAAGCACCACCTTTGACAGAAAGCCAGGCTATTGAACTCTGACACTACAATGATAGCACATATCATGAACCAAATAAGACACTGAAAGCTTCACAAAGAGGGAAAAAAGCAAGGATACCCATATCTAATCAGGAAAGAATGGACATACTCAAGTGACTTGATCTCAGCTTCTTCATCCCATGATGTTGACGCCCGACGAGAAACTTTACTTCTTTCAACCTCAGTCTGTTCATCACAACGCATAAAATGATTAGCAACCAGGTAATTTGGATATCATTAAACAATTACTACGGATACCATGCGCATATGCTCATTTGAACATAGCAGGTAAATGACACTTTTACCCCTAACTATTGTATCTACTTACTGCCATATCCCACAGATCAAATAGTGAGATAAAACCAAAATTCAAAAGTTCCAGAACCTTCGTCCTCTCCGATCTCCATGCTCGATGCCGACGGCAGCCCGTGATGATAGGTGATGAGATCTGAGGCAAGGTGACGCGGATCTGAGGCAAGACAATAAGATCCATTGGGAGGCAAGGCGAGGTGAGGCTAGGGAACGCGCAAGGCACAAGGCGAGGAGCGGCCAGGTGCGAGGAGCGACGATGCAAGGCGAGGCCAGTGCGTGCATGAGGCGCAAGGTGGGGACCAGCCAAGCGCGAGGCGAGAAGTGGCCAAGCATGAGGTGTGACGGCGCAAGGCGAGGCCAAGGGTGAGGCGAGGCGCGGCAACGCAAGCTGATGCCAGGCGAGCGATGAGGGGAGGCTGAGCGTGGAGGGAGGGCAGCGGCTGTGGTCGGAGAAAGGGCAGCGAGGATGAGAAGGATGATAAGGAGAAGAGGTAGATGAGAGATGCGAAGAGTCTGATCTGTTTAGACATTTTTCTGTTATGCTTTAGACATTTTAAAATTTTTATTTAGACATTTTTTTAGACATTGAATCATATACCTTTATTTGAACATTTCTTTAAATATTTAGACACTTTTACATGTTAATTTGAATACTTTTATATATTTAGTCAGATACTTATTTTAATTATTTCAGACATTTATTTTCTAAAGTTAACAAATTATTTAGAAGTTATTTAGTCAGACACTTTTATATATTTCTTTAGACATTTTTTAATATTCAATTAGACAATTTTACTTATTGATTTAGAAGCTTATTTTATTATATTTTAAAGATAATAAATTGTTCACAAATTGATTCTGTCATTTTTTATTTAGCAATTCTGTCATTTTTTGTTCGTACACTTTTACATGTTTATTTAGACATTTTACAATATTCAATTAGACACTTATTCTCATAGCTTTAGACACTTTTAATTTAACCTTATAATACCTTATAATAATTTGTTTTATATTACTTTGTACATACTTCCACATACTATATTAGACACATTTATATTTTATTGCAGACATTTTTGCTGTTCGGAAGCAACAAGGACGCGCTTGGAGGAAATGATCAGAAGCAAGATCCAGTGGGTGATTGACGAGATCCGGCGGGTGACGACGAGATCTGGTGGGTGATGATGAGATCCGAAGGGTGATGATGAGATCCGGCGTTTGATCGATGAGATCCAGCGGGTGACGATGGGATTCGGCGGGTGATCAACGGGATCAGGCGGGTGATTGACAAAATTTGACGGGTGATTAACGAGATTTGGCGGCAATGACGAGATTCGGAGGGTGATCGACGAGATGCAGCGCGTGACGACGAGATGTGGCAAGAGACAACGAGATCTGATGAGATCCGGAGCCAAGCAGTTGCGAGATCTGGAGGCGGATGATGAGTATAAGATTTGGCGGTGGTGACGGTTCATCATCGGAGTAGACGGTGGCGATAGAAGTGGCGACAAAGGTGAGTTTTCAAGAGTGAGGGTGAGTTTTGGTTCAGCAGCAAATTAGTCAATTTATTTATTGAATTGTGGGTTATATATAGGGAATTAGAGCTAGATTAGTATGTCTAATGAGACATATGTCTACAATATAATAACTATTAAACAATGGAAAAAGATATGGATAGCTCCCAATCCTCGTAAAGCAGCCCCTTTTCTTGGATAACAAATTCTGATAGAAAATCACTAGAAAGGCTGGGTAACCCAAGCATTTGAATGGATGGAAAAGAACAAACCTGGGCTTCTTGAAGACGCTTGATTTCCTTCTCCAATTGAAACTCTGCAGCAGCTTTTTCACTAGCCATGTTCTCTAACTGCGTTTGCTTGTAGTACTGAATCCAATTGTAGAACCACAAGTCAAAAGGTAAAGTGCTGGAAGTCAAAGTGACAAAATTCCAACAGACGGGTTCTGAGTGCCCATTACCAGCAGGTCAGTTAATTCACGGTAACGTTTTTCTAGCTCCATATGCTCCTATTACAACACAAAACAATGAGGCATGACAAAAACAGAATGAATGATGATGGAATAAAACTAACACAGACCAACTTAACTTGATGTACTCGTGTCGTTCCAAAGCAAATTCAAGAGACAATAATATGCAAATGAAAATGCAGTCTACAGCACAATACATGATACTTCGGGTCTTTAGGTGTCTCATGTACACCTAAATACTTGAGCACCTGATTACTATCCTCAAAACATTTTGGTGTCTGGACTAGGCCCAAGAATACTCCAAGTGTTTGTTATAGAGTACAGTGATACATGATAGAAATATCATATTCCTTATCAATCTAAGACACACAATTGATGTAGTTTTTTCGCTACACAAGCACCCTTATACAATTGAGACACACCCACATCAAGGTGAAAAGAAGAGATGATTGAAGAGAGGGTGTTGGTGCTGTTAAAAAACCTACACTAGTGGTGTACCTAAGAATGATTTTTTTTCTTATTTCAACTCTAAAATACGGCCTGCTAAATACAATAAATTAAACCTTCATAGCTAGATTCATTTGTAAAGGAGCAGCCAATAATACTGGCCAACTAGGAACACAGGTCAGTTCTATTATTGATAAAACAACAATTCGATAAGCTTGATTCTTGTTCTATTTCTGAAAAGGACCAGTGATTTCTTGTCAACTCAGAATTAGTACTCACTAATTTCTAGGAACACTCCTCTATCTTCTTCTTCATTTGGTTTTAAATGTCAATCTTATTTCAGTTTTTTATACCATGGTAATCATTCATCCCCCTGCAAGAGGAATGCCTATATCGAACACAGATACCTATGTTTCGTGGCATCTATATGGGTGGGATGAAACACAAGTCGATATAGCATGGCTAGCCACCAAACTAATGACCGCAATATCAGTTACTTACTTTTCCAAATTACTATATTCTTGATGATTCCATAGTGAGAGAAACGTCTTTTTCTTCCTTTTCATGTCCTAATTCTTTACAATAAAGCATGTAATGTATGGCACTGAAAACAATAATCCAGCGCTGACTTTTTCCTAGAGATATGGGAGGATTACTACTCAGGTCTGTCTAAGAAGTAAAGATAACAAATACAGAGTTTTTTTCAGTTCAACACTTGATATATAGGACCTAGATCCTAATCCTAACTTTGACTCCTTAACTCAGTGGCCTCTTTGGCACACTTTATTAAACTTTTCTTCTCACAGATCTCAAAAAAAAAAAAAAAAAAAAACTTTTCTTCTCAACCCCTACCCCCTTCCTCCAATAAATAAAAGAATGGAGGGGGGAAGGGGCAACACAGATTTTCCTTTCTCCACCATAATTATCGGGAAACCTAAGACATATCTCCACAACTAGACCTTCATAAGAACATTCTTTCACCCGCTAATGCTGAGGGGGTAAGTAGTGAATAAAGGAACCAGAAGCGGCCAAGTGAAATGACAATCAGGCAAGTGAGTTCTAAAAGACTTTGGAAGTGAAGATATTGCTAACTGTAACTGACATGACGGTCAATAAGTCCTCCATCAAAATAAACTTGCAGTTCTTTGGTGACAAAACAATAAATGAAGCTATGTGATCTTTTGTTTTTTATTGAAAAAACTTGCATCTCTCTAGTGAAAAAAACAATAAATGAAGCTATGTTGTCTTTTATTGCTTTGTTGCATTTTCTAACTACTGTTACATCAATTTTCGAATGCATGTGCACCTAACAATTGAAAACTTCGTATACAAATAAAGGAAGAACATGAATACAACAGAATTACCTGTCGAGAATAATGCTCAGCATCCCTTTTCATAGATGCCATTTCAACTCTCATTTTCTGCAATTCAGCCTGCAGCCATATAAACTAGGGTTCTTGAACTGGCCAGCAGGGAAGAAAAAGATGACTAACCATAAAAAAATGTATGATTGAAAATATAGTGAATGAGATTTCACAGGCCTCCATGGAAGAAAGCTTGCTCTCAGCATCTCGTTGACCTTGGTGTGCACGCTCCACTTCCTCCTGCCATGCCTGCATCTAATGTTGAAATCTTTTAAGCTCCAAGCAGCTTTGTGCAAGCAATACAAGGAATAAACATCATCTCTTTTGTGATCAAACATACATTCAAAAGTTGAGTTGAGCTAAGTATGAGTTTTTAATTTTGGCACTGTCCCCGTTATTGTTCTGGAGGAGATATACAAATGTGTCAAATGCCCCCTCCAGTGCAGAGTTCATGCAGTTAAAGTGTCAGCTTAAAACAGCAAAAGGTCCAAGAAATGTAGGAAGTATAGCGTAAATAAGCACCTGGATCATATGATTTGTCAGCTCATGTTCAAGGAAATTGTAGTATAGCGTCAATAAGTACCTGGATCATTTGATTTGCATCATCAGGGGACTTCTTTTGTCCGTGCCGGGCACGAACTTCCATATCTTGCAGTTCTTGATTAAGCGATGCACATTCAACCTGAAAGCAAATTGGATCCAATACAGCAAAGTCTTAAGAGATGACTACACCCATTGCAATAGGTGAGGTTCACGTCAGTGCCAATTTACCTCCAGCAGTGCCAACTTCCTCTCAAGCTCTGCAGCTTTAGCTGTCCTCTCGTCCGCCACTCTCTGAGTAAAAAATTTTGGAAAACGATCAGCCATTCTATTAAACATTTTACATTTGATGGGCAAACAAACTCTCTCTCTCTCTCTCTCTCTCTCCTTTTAGAGTAAATGAGAAGGAGTCGCAGATTTTTTGGGTTTGACAAACTTATACATCATATCTCATTAAGGAGAAATTAAAATCAGAAATTGTGCAGTACATTAACAACCAAAACAATATGGAAAGTTCTAGCCACCAAGTAAAATGTCTCAGATCATAAACAACTTTGGTGAAATCCAAATTGCTAGGTAAGCCCAGTAAACATTTCAGACTTAGACAAGGTGAACAAAAGAAATATCCTTACAAGATCTACTCCTGAAATTAGAAAGGTAATTTCAGGAGCCCTACTAGGATATCTCAGCTAAAGAAAAAAATAGAGCATATTTGAATAGATAATAACACCTAAGTGATAAAATTACAGCAATTACTCTTGAATACCTGAATCCTAGCAAGGGCTGTTGATGACTCAACAGCCCTATGCTCTAGTTCCACCTCCCTTTCCATCGCAGCCTGTATCAAAATGTATTCTCAGACAGAAGGCAAAGAAAACAGAACAAAATGGAAAAAGAACAATCACTGACCATTTTGGTTGCATTATGTGCTGACCGTTCTTCTTCTGCCCTCCTTTCGGCAGACGCCAGCTCTTCCCTTAAAGCCTAATCAAAAGAACATTCTTGTCAATTTTAGGATTAGCATATAAATAAATATGAAATAATTCGATAAAAAAATGTTGGTGCCACAAAGAACAAGTAGTTAACCTGCATCATTCTTGTCTCTGTTAACTCCCTGTTTCTCATGATAGACTCCATGTTTGCCTGACAAAGAAATAAAACCAGTAAGTTTTCAATGGTATCACTAATAGAGTCCTAGAAAATGACAACCATGGGGAGGCACATCATAGTACTTGTATGCTAGGAAAAGTTCAAAAGTATGAAAAATAATTTGCTCAGATGGCACAACCCCAGGGGAGGGCTCAAAAGCAACTCCATTATCTTTCCCCACTCAGTGAAATGTTGAACAGAAGCAGAATAAATGGAGCACAGCCACATTTCATTCACCAATATAATGCCAATTTAGATGAAATGGAATTGTAATGCTGGGACCTTGAATTGTTAAAAAGCCCTAAGATGGTAAAAAATGCAAGTCAAACGCAGAGGAATTTATGACTGAAGAGTTGGTGCATTGAGCAAATGGACAGGAATCATAGAGGAGCAAGTTGTATCATATGTGCAAAAAGGAGTACAAAAAACCTGTGAGCCAAAAGACAGATATCTCTTTGGGATTCCTTCTGGTCAATTCATCAACAGACCTTTCCCCAGATTTTTTTTTTTAAGAGACCTTTCCTCAGTTTTTATTGAACATTATTGAATGTAACCAAATACGAATGCAAGCAACATTGTTAAATGCATAATTGATAGACTTTAACATCAGATTACGTGTGTCTGTTATGTCAAAGAAATAAATGTTTCTCAACCATATGAGACATTGAGGGAGATCCAATTTATGTGAAAGTAATGTGACCATTGCCGAAATACAGGGTCATTAACCAACCTGCACTGATGCAAGATTTCCTTCAGATGCTGCAGCCTGTTTCTTAAGTGCATCCAAAGAACTGACAAGTGCCTCAATCTCAGAGTTCTTTGCTGCCAAAGCCTCAAGCATGTTTGACTCAACCCTAGTCACTTCATTTTTAGATGATGACAATTCTTGCTGTAGTTGTTTGATGCGAGCCTCATATGATTTACTCAGCTCTCTCTGTCAAGGGGACGTTTTGATTTTTTTTTCCAAGAAAAATAAGGTATTTAATTGTATTATGAAACAAAATGGCCCTACAAAGGCATTAAATAAAACTTGTAACCTTTTTTTGGGGAGGGGGGAGGGGGCTTAGTGGGTGCCCAGTTTATTTGATCAAAAGAAGCCCACCGGCACTCTAAATTTATTTTAAAAGAAAACACAGGGTATTCACCTCTGCAATCAGAAGTTCCTCCAGCTGTGCATTCTCAGATTTATACTCCTGAAGACGAGTGGAGAGTCCAGCACAAACCTGGAAACAGTGATAGAAGCCTTAACAATTACTTGAGTCTTGACAGAACAATTTATTAACCTGGAAATGGCAGGTAAATTTCCAACAATCATACTCTAGAGTAACATATATATGGCAGAAATTGCTGACTCTCAAGCTTCTCCAGAAACTAAGCTTACTTCCTCTAAAGCAATACCTTCCCATAGTAAGAAGAAGCAAAATCATCCCAAAATATTTATGTAGCCTATTCACTATCCAAATTTTGCTGTGTCACCCAAACAGACACAGATGCACGGAACCTATGTAATGCTTACCTAATTACTATAATATATACACATGGAAAACCAAATGAACAAATAATGGAGCTTCCTCTCTAGATGAATTATTCAGATGTTCATTCAAGCAAGATGTGCAATCATTTTGCCACTCCTTTCAGTATCAACATCTCTTTCATCAAACAACAGACTGGGCCAGTATGCCTCCTTCGCCAAAAATCAAATTCATCATGTCCTTTTTTCAAATGCCAAATCCTAAAAGCTCTGTTGCACCTATCAATATCACCACCTCTTTCATCAAACAACTGATTATGCTTCCTTTCCTAAAAATCAAAAATTTCATGCTCTTTTTCAAATGCTAGATCCTAAGAGCTTACCCGGGCTAGTCTTGCCTCTTTTGATTGACCAGAAGGATTTGTGGTTTTAAGAAGTCCTTGAGCCTGGTGTGCAACAAAGGAACTACTTAAATCACAAGAGACACATGCAAGCCATCCAAATTTTTTGTAATTTAGAGTGACATAGGCTTAACCTCATCAAGTTGGTCCTGTACTCTAGCTTTAGGAATATCAGCTTTTTTGGATAAGGTGACAGGAGTATCAGCTTTGTCCTCTGGTGGCATCTTTTGATGGATTGGAGTTTCAACTCTACCATCTGCATTTATCAGCTGAGCTTCATTTTTAACAGGAGAATCAGTGCCCGCTGGTCCTGAACCCTCTTGATCTATTTTAGAAGGGGAATCCGCATTCCCAAATTTTGTATCTCGGCCAGACTCATTCAGATGATCTGCATCTGAGACCTCAATTTCCTTGAAAGGCAATGGTGAAGGAGGATGCTCCAACTGAACCTCTGTGCCACTGCCATTCAAAGGCTCACTATTTGAAGTTGAAATGGGACCTGAAGCATCAGTTATCACCCCAGAATTTTCATCCTGGTTGGCTTCGTGCTTGACCACCATCTTTGATGGTGACTCTGACAAAGGAATTCTAGAGGCACCACTCTCATTATTGTGGTCTTGCTCGCTGTTTATTTGGGTCAAAAGAGGATCACCTTCAACTTCAGGAGGAAGAGCATCCCTATCTTTCTCAGCCACTGCATTTGGTTCAGGATCTTGTAATACTTTCTTGCTTAATTTTTCTTCTACTGCATCACCAATTTTAGGAGACCCATTTGTGGAGATTCGTTTTTGAGCCTGCCAAGAAATGTGAATCCTGCTCACTTTGTATCCCTTTATTTCTCTGATTTATATGAACACAGTCGAAAAAAACCAGAGGCTGGTGGTGAGAATTACCTTTTTCCTTGGTTGTGTGTTTTTCGTTTGAGAACCTTGTATATTAGGACCTAGAGGTTAAAAAGGAAAAACAGGCTTAGATGAACGAAAGGTAAATGTTATCATACAGGAGGAACCAAAGGCCACCAATGGTCAAGTCTTATGCATCACATCTCTTTGCACAAGGATTTCATCTCCAGCTTCAGTTTTAAGGACCTTTCGGAGTGTATAAAAATTTTGTTAAGTCAATTCGGTTTCCCAATTATATTCATTGTATAAAATCAACTGAATGAACGAGGTATTCTTATTACCATTGGGAAGGACCCCCTTACAAATTTAATACAAAATTAGATCATCATAACTAGAATAAACAATTTAAAAGCAAAAGCAGTTGACTATTTCTTCTATATTGATGCAAAAATATGTATTCTTGCACAATTTGTGGATAGCTTATTTTTTCACCAGGTTTGTATTAGCATATACATATAAGATGTCTAGACCATATGAGAACCCTACCTGATGACTGTAAGTTCACTTGCTCATCTGCCAATTCACTGACAACCAGTTTTGCCCTCCGGTCTACAACTTCAAATAAATCTGTTCCACAATGGTACATTAAAAGAAGGTGTTATTCAGCATTTAAGAAGATAAATTCTTGAGCTTTGGGCTGTCATGCATAGTCACAATGCTGAGTACATGGAGAGGAAGTCCTAGACCACAGAATGCAAAATTTCTATTGACTGTGTGTTATGAAATGCCTGGAAGCAATCAAGATCATCTGTTTACTATGACTACGACAATCATGGGTGACACAGAATTCAATGTAGAAAATTACAGTTGATGGCCTGACTGATTCACACTTCAAACAAAACTTCCTTTTAAGAAATCCAACAAGTCTCTATTTCCCTCTTAAGTTTAGACTGTAAAATATCTTCAGATAAAATAATGAAGAGAGGAAGATATCCTTAAGACTGGTGAACTCATCATAATTTTGCAGTAGTACAGATATTGAAATACAATGGCAAACCCTAAAGTTGGAACTGATGACAGAGCAGGAAAAAAACCGTACCTCCAGAATAAATCTAAGAAAATCCACAAAATCATTCTTGAAATTTCTCAAATTTTCTCGTTTAAAACAACACAAAATTATAGCCCAAACAATATCATTTCACAAGACTGTCCTTTTGGATACCATATCTGGGTTAAAATAGTAGAAACTAAATTTAAAGCACAAGTCAAAGCTCCCAGAAAAAGAACATATTCCACAAAATCAAGCCATCAGAAAAAGGAAGAAGAAGCATGTCACGTGACTTGCTAGCTTGGCCAATTTTGTGTGCCTAACATAGAGTCACTCATCCCAAAATTACAACTTGGCAAATCAAATGAGGTGTTGCCCTTAGTGTTTGAAAATTGGAAACAATATGTGCTATAATTGTATATTAGCTGTAAATTAGTCATTAGCTGTAACTTACCTATTTAGAGGTAAATCTGTGTAGTTTAGGAAAGTGCTACATAGGAATTATTCTTTCTTTATATCAGTGATTTAGTTTCCTGATTTATTATGAGCTGTAAATCACTATAAAAGATCAATCTCAATGACAGAAGAATTTTTTCTGTGCAAACCTATTTTACAAGTTGGTATCAGAGCCGGAAAGAATCCCTTTTCCAGAATTCTCTTCTTCTTCCTTCCTTTCGATCCTAGCACCCTAAAACCATGTCTGACGCGCCTCATCTGATTCCCAAACTGTCCCTCAATCTTCCCTGAACAATCCTAGCAGCACTGGTGTTCCAAAAATCAGTGCTACCTCCTCAGAATCTCATTCTGTCCAAATCACCACCATTCGTTTGAATGGTGACAATTTTCTGAGATGGTCTCAGTCGGTTAGGATGTTTATTAGAGGACGTGGGAAAATAGGCTATTTGACTGGTGAAAAGAAGGCTCCTGCAGTGGATGATCCGGCCTATGCTACATGGGATGCTGAGAACTCTATGGTGATGACATGGCTTGTGAATTCAATGGAAGAAGATATTAGCTCTAATTATATGTGCTATCCAACGGCACAAGAGCTTTGGCAGAATGTAAATCAGATGTATTCTAATTTTGGAAATCAATCACAAATTTTTGAGTTGACCCTCACGGAGAGATGCAACAAGGGGAAGACAGCGTCACAAAATATTTTAATTCCTTAAAGCGGATGTGACAAGACCTTGACCTCTTCAACAACTATGAGTGGAAGTCTCCTGAGGATGCTCAACATCACAAGAAGACTGTGGAAGACGGTCGCATCTTCAAGTTCCTGGCTAGACTTGCTGTCGAATTTGATGAAGTAAGGGGGAGAATTATTGGAAGGCAGCCCCTACCTTCAATTGGTGAAGTTTTTTCAGAGGTCAGAAGAGAGGAGATTTGGAGGAACGTGATGCTTGGTATAAAGGGAACTGGAGTTGCTGAAGGTTCTGCCTTGTTCTCCATAACTGGAAGCAAGGCTCCTGGTTTTCAACACAAATTTGATGAAAAGCAGCGAGTTTGGTGTGATTTTTGCAATAAGCCTCATCATACCCGTGAGACCTGCTGGAAAATTCATTGGAAACCTGCAAATTTTAAAGGGAAGGCCGGAGATAGATCAAACCGAGCCAACCCTACTGCCAATGAGGTAGAAACCAGCCCCCTCACCAAGGAGCCGGTGGAGCATCTTCTGGCACTGCTAAAATCTAATTCGGTACCCAATGTTCCTAGTGTTTCTGTGGCACACAGGTAACAAGTTCTACGCTCTATCCTGTCAACTTAAACCTACTCCATGGATAATAGACTTAGGAGCATCCGACCATATGACTAATTCCTTACATTTGTTTGAGACCTATTCACCATGCCCCGAAAATAAGAAGGTTAGGATAGCTGATGGTAATTTCTCACCAATTGTAGGAAAAGGCCTTATAAAACTTTCTGAGGGAATAGATCTTAAATCTGTTCTCTATGTCCCTAAACTTGCTTGCAACCTCTTGTCGGTTAGCAAAATATCCAGAGACACTAAAACTGTTCTGTTATTTTCTATGAATCCTATTGCATTTTTCAGGACCGGAGCTCGGGGAAGACGATTGGCAGTGCTAGGATGGTTAATGGTCTCTATTATTTCGAGGATAAATCTCTTAGTAATGAAATGGCTCAAGGGCTGAGTAGTATTAGTTCTTTATCTGTTCGTGATCAAATAATGGTTTGGCATTATCGTTTAGGCCATCCAAGTTTTTCTTATTTAAAACATTTATTTCTAGTACTATTTAAAGGGATTGATCCCTCCTTGTTTCAATGTGAGAGTTGTTTAATGGCAAAAGGTCAAAGAAAATCTTATATTCCAAAACCCTATCACGCTTCAAGACCATTTTATCTATTTCACAGTGATGTTTGGGGTCCTTCAAAAGTGACCACAATTTCTGGAAAAAAATGGTTTGTGACCTTTATTGATGATCATACACGTCTTTGTTGGGTTTACTTGATGAAAGAAAAATCTGATGTAGAACAGATTTTTAAAGAATTTTATAGGATGATTGAAAACCAATTTCAAACAAAAATCAGTATTTTGAGGTCTGACAATGGAACAGAATACTTTTATAGAGTTTTGGAAACCTTTTTAAATGAAAAAGGAATTTTACACCAATCCTCGTGCCCCGACACACCTGAACAAAATGGCATTGCTGAACGTAAGAATAAGCACTTGTTAGAAGTAGCTAGAGCCATGATGTTTTATATGAATGTTCCAAAGTATCTATGGGGTGATGCTATACTAACAGCTTCGTACCTAATCAACAGGATGCCTACCAAAGTTTTACGATATATCACCCCAGTAGGTTGCTTGAAAAAGGTATTCCCTGAATCTAGAATCAATTCTGATTTACCCTTGAAAATATTCGGCTGTAGAGCATATGTACACACTCCAAAGAGGCTAAGGTCTAAATTAGACCCAAGAGCTGAAAAATGTGTTTTTGTAGGGTATGCACCCAATAAAAAGGGCTAAAAATGCTTTAATCCCCTTACAAAACGATTTTTTATCACTATGGATGTTTCTTTCATGGAAAATACACCATACTTTGCAAAAAATTTGCTTCAGGGGGAGAAGATAATTGAACCAAATTTTTGGGAATCTGCAGCACCCTTACCTAGCACACTTCTCGATACTTTTTCCGAAAAAGAAACCTTGGAAACTAGGCCTAAAAAAACTGAATCTGATGAAATTGGTCTGGCAGAAAAAGAAATACTACGAATGGAAAAAAATAAATCCAATCTTGAGCCTGTGGTTTATTCTAGGAAAGGCGTCCTTAGAAATGGCAAAGACCAGGCCATTATCCTAGTGCATGGTCAACCGGAAGCCCCAAGCAATAGTCATCCAAATGTCCCAGGTAATCCCTTTTCTTCCTCTCCTATTACTGATTTAAATTTACCACAATCAGATTACAGGAAAGAGAACTCTGCACCCACACCCGTTTTGGAACCAGCCCCTGTTATCCTTGAACAGAATCTTGATCTTTACCTGCCCATTGTCCTTAGAAAGGGGACCTGAACCTGTACCAAACATCCTATTGCCAAATATATCTCCCATCAAAAACTTTCTGACAATCATAGAGCATTCACTACAAACATTTCAAAGCTTGTTGTGCCCAGAAATATTCAGGAAGCATTTGGCGACCCAAATTGGCGGATGGCTGTGTTTGAAGAGATGAATGCTTTGAAGAAGAATGGTACTTGGGAGGTTGTAGAATTACCGAAGGGAAAGAAGGTTGTGGGGTGCAAATGGGTGATTACTATTAAGAGTAAAGCAGATGGGAATGTCGAGAGATACAAAGCCCGCCTTGTTGCAAAAGGTTTTACTCAAACCTATGGGATTGACTACCAAGAGACCTTTGCTCCGGTAGCTAAAACAAACTCGATTAGGGTCTTGTTGTCCCTGGCCATTAACTCGAATTGGCCCTTACACCAATTGGATGTTAAAAATGCTTTCCTTAATGGAGACCTTGAGGAGGAGGTATACATGAGTTCCCCACCAGGTTTTGAAGAAAGGTGTGGAAATGGGAAAGTATGCCGTTTGAAGAAGTCCTTGTATGGACTTAAACAGTCACCTAGAGCTTGGTTTGAGCGCTTTGGCAGGGTGATAAAGCATTATGGATATGTTCAAAGTCAAGCTGATCATACAATGTTTTATAGGCATTCAAATGACGGTAAAGTAGCTATCTTGATAGTATACGTGGATGATATTGTGTTAACTGGGGATGATTGTGATGGGCTGGAAAAGCTGAAGAAGAAACTGACTGAGGAGTTTGAGATTAAAGATCTCGGGACATTGAAATATTTTCTTGGGATGGAGTTTGCTAGGTCGAGAGAAGGCATTTTTGTAAATCAGAAGAAGTATATCCTTGACCTGCTGAATGAGACAGGTATGCTAGGGTGTTAGCCCACTGAAACACCTATAGAACCTAATGTGAAATTACAGCCTGCAGAAACTGAGAATGTGAAGGACAGGGAGCGTTATTAGAGACTCGTTGGGAGATTGATTTATCTATCCCATACACGCCCAGACATATCCTTCTCTGTTAGTATGGTCAGCCAGTTTATGCATGCCCCAGGACCAGCACACTTCGAATCTATCTACAGAATTTTAAGGTATCTAAAAGGGACACCAGGTAAAGGCCTACTGCTTAAGCCACAAGGACACTTGCAGATTGAAGCCTACACAGATGCAGATTGGGCTAGGAGCTTGGTAGACCGAAGATCCACTTCTGGATACTGTTCATTTGTAGGGGGTAACTTAGTCACATGGAGAAGCAAGAAACAGAACATGGTGGCTAGGAGCAGCGCTGAGGCTGAATTTAGAGCTGTAGCTCATGGTATTTGCGAGATCATGTGGATTAGAAGGCTGTTGGAAGAGTTAAAGGTGACAGAGTCATCTCCTATGAAGTTGTACTGTGACAACAAGGCAGCAATCTCAATAGCACACAATCCAGTCCTTCATGACCGCACAAAACATGTGGAGGTTGACAAGCATTTCATCAAGGAGAAGATAGATAATGGACTGGTTCATATGGAACACATACCTACAGGAGAACAGGTGGCTGATATCTTTACCAAGGGACTACACACAAAACAGTTTGATTTTCTAGTTGGCAAGCTGGCTATGGAAAATATCTTTAAACCAGCTTGAGGGGGAGTGTTAGAAAATCGGAAACAATATGTGCTATAATTGTATATTAGCTGTAAATTAGTCATTAGCTGTAACTTACCTATTTAGAGGTAAATTTGTGCAGTTTAGGAAAGTGCTACCTAGGAATTATTCTTTCTTTAAATCAGTGATTTAGTTTCCTGATTTATTATGAGCTGTAAATCACTATAAAAGATCAATCTCAATGACAGAAGAATTTTTTCTGTGCAAACCTATTTTACAAGTCTTAGAATAGCTTAAATCCAGCCTATCAACCCAGAGAAGCAGAAAACATAGTGTTAGTGCTTATTAACTAAATCATGAGTCTATTAGACAAAGTGAACAGCCATATTTGGTCCCTAAATACGTGATACTCCTCTCCTTGCATCCTCATCTGAGTCATTAATCCCAACTACATTGGGGTCAGTGCCATAAAGTTAATAGTGTCGATTAACTGTTTAAAGTTAGCTTACACTACAAAATCCCGTAAGAGCAAGGAAATAAAGTTTACACCCGATGCCCTTCTTGGCCCAACCCTCTCACGAGGGAATAAATAATAACAAGACCCTTCACAAGAGAATCTTAGTTTTTTCCTGTATTCTGAGTTCATAAACCTCAAAGTAAACCAATAGCCATTCTTCCCCGTAGAAAACAGTTCCATGTAATGAAGCCACCCGCAAAGCAGAAAAAACAAATTAGAATCTTTTCAGCTAGTAAAGCACATTACAACAATATCTCTAAGTTAACATGCAAAACTTATAGGTAACGAATCCTCATGTTCATAAGATCTACCCATTACAAGCTATTGCTACTCAGAGGAAGGTCCCTCACGTTCATAAGATCTACTCATTACAAGCGATTGCTACTCAGAGGGGGCAAAACTGACAATTCAGCTGCTAACAGTGAATTTGGAAAATAACCCAGTACTTACTTTCAAATGACCAAGACTAGTGAGAACTATGAATGGGAATGAATTGTTCATTATCCATTTAAAAGTTAGACACTAATGAGTTGGTTAAGGATCATATGTTCATCTGATTTCACCCAAAAAAATTTAACTGGTATTCAAAAAGTAGATGAAATTAGACTTCTAGAATCAGTACATCCTGACCAGGGAGGTGCCAAAAACCAGAAAACAATAAAAGCACCAAAGCAAAGTCAGCTGCTCGTATAACTTTCATTCTCACCAACATTCTATTCACACTAAATTTACCATTCCAGTTACCACATTTAAGAAAGTTTTGGATTGCCTCGTATTTCACCACTTTGTAACCCAGGATTTCTGATTAATTTTGTAAGCTAATAAAAATAAAAACCATCCTCCATCACATCCCTACCACAATCCCGTTCAGCTTTTGGGAGGTACACAAAATTGGTTCTCCATACTAAATTTGGATTAACAAAGTTGAAGCTCAAATTGAACAAAATCAATTCTAAAACCCCAAAAACCAAACTGGAAACAGCAACCACCCATGGCCAGTCACTTCATGGTCAACTAAACAGAACCAAATGTCCGTACCAACGATCATGGTCAGCTAGAAAATTTCCTCTAACCTCACCAAACAGGTAAATCAAATATTTCAAGGCCTCGGATCACAACTTAACACGAACAACAAGAAACCGAAACAAGCTAACAAAATGCAGAAAGAGCCGCCGGAAACAGAGGATCCACACCTTCGGCGGCTTTAAGCCACGACGCCATTGGCTGTGAATGTCGAAGAATCTGTGGCCCTAGATGAAGATCTGTCCAGCTTCCATTCGAACTCGCCAACTCGGGGAGATTAATAAGAGCAGATAAGATGGATTGCTGATTGATCGATTCTCTGAAAGTAATTAACAAGAGGACGTTGGCTCCTAACAGAATGGAAATGCTGATGTCTCGTATTTGTTCTTGAGAGATCTTTCAGATGCCGTTTGAGCTCTTAAGCCTTTGTTTTTTTTTTTAACAAATAAAAAAAACTCTTTTCTATTTCCTTTTTCCTAATTATTGTTGTTTTTTTAATATTATTTCATGACGGAGCGCTGCTACGCCTATTCATATACTAAAAATGATATAGTGAACATATGTCTAATTAGACATAGATGATAATTTTATTAATTTACCCTCTACCCTAAAACAGTTTTTGCTCGTTCAAGCCGCTATCTTCAATAAGCTCTTCTATCACCGGCAGCGCGCGACAGCTACTGCGATGGCTGTAACCTCCCCTCCCTTTACGCTCTTCGATAACTGCCAGTGGTGGCGGTGCTTCTGTGATGGCTGGTAAGCTTCTCTCCCCTTACGCCGGCAACGGTTGCGATGGCGAGATCAGGTCACAAGAAACGAACAGCGAGGAGTGGGGAGATGAGTAACGGAGATCAGCTGCAACAAAGATGAACGATGAAGGACGAAGAAGAGATCTAGCCAGAGGAGATTCGATCTCTGTGATCTAACAATGAGATCTAGCTAGAGGAGATCGTCTCACTGCGAATCGGCGATCCAAGGAGTTGAAGTGGCATGGCGAGTCCAAGGTGAGGGTAGAGGTGAGGCGATGATGCGAGTTTGAGGCGAAGGTAGAGGTAAGGCGACGAGGCGAGTCCGAGGAGGTGAAACGGCGATATGAACAAGCGTATTGGTCCAGACATTTTGTAATTTTTTTAATGGTTATTTAGACACTTTTAGATATTAATTTAGACACTTTTAAATTTCTATTTAGACACTTATTTTATTATTTTGTATATATTTTTTTATTACAAAAATAAATTGTTTACATATTGCTTTAGACATTTTGTAACTTTTCTTTAGACACTTTTACCTATTCATTCAGACATTTTTTTTATTATTTCAAATAGTTATTTTTTAAGAGAGTAAATTGTTTACATATTGGTTTAGACACTTCTAAATATTTCTTAAGACATTTTTTTGTATCCATTCAAACACTTTTTATTGTTTCAAATTTTTTTCTAATTTTTTTGATAATAATAAATTATTTGTAAATTACTTCAGACACTTTCAAATATTACATTAGATATTTTTACATAATTTTTTGGACACATTTGCTTATTACTTTAGACACTTTTGCACATTGATTTGGATACTTTTATATATTTAATTAGACACTTTTACATGTTTATTTAGACATTTTACAATATTCAATCAGACATTTATTCTTATAGTTTTAGACACTTAATGTAACCTTATAATAATTTGTGTTATATAATTTTGTAGACACTTCTACATACTATATTAGACACATTTACATTTTATTGCAGACACATTTGCTGTTCAGAAGCAACAAAGACGCACCTGGAGGAAACGATTAGAAGCAAGATCCGGCGGGTGACGACCAGATCCGGCGGCCGATCGACGAGATCCTGCGAGTGATTGATGAGATCCGGCCGGTGATGACGAGATCCGACAGCCGATCGACGAGATCCGGCGGGTGACGACAAGATCCAGCGGGTGATCGACGAGATCCGGTGGTGACAATGAGATCCGGCGGGTGACGACGATATCCGGTGGGTGACAACGAGATCCGGAGCTGAGCAACTGCGAGATCTGCAGATGATTTGGAGGCGAATGATGACTATAAGATCTGGAGGTGGTGACAGTTCATTGGAGGAGAAGACAACGGTGGCGGCGGCAGTGGCGGTTCATCGGTGGAGAAGACGGCGGCGGTGGCAGTGGCGGCGGCAGAGGTGAGTTTTCAAGAGTGAGAGTGAGTTTTGGTTTAGGGGTAAATTAGTCTATTTATTTACTGGATTATGAATTATTTATAGGAATTTAGGAGTATATTAGTATGTCTAATTAGACATATGTCTATAATATAATAACTATTCATATACATTACGGGTGTTGATCGAAACCGATCCACCGGTGAAATCGAATAAACTGATATGGACCAAATTAAATGGTATGTAATTTTATGTTGTTCTGATTATGAGTTGAATTTAGAAATTTTAAAATCGAATACTATGATGCAATTATTGTTTTTTAAGATTATGACAAATAAAAAACCACGCCGCCTCAACAAAGCTAAATATACTCTAACCCATTAAATCATGTTTTTCAATTTGACATAGGTCATATGGTAGGTATAGGTGTTCATTGGGCTGACCCGGCCCAGGACCAATTGGGCCGAGCCCTCGGTCTAGAGGTGCCGGGCACGGCCTGGGTATAGGCATGCCATTTTTTTAAAAAATTTTAAATTTTAATTTTTATACAAATTCTTGGAGATTAATTGTTTTAAGAGTAAAATACCACCGCCAATGCAAATTTTATAAAATTTAAAGCCAAACGACATTTACATAAATTGAAACGAGACTTATATGAGTTAATAACAAAATGTTCCAAAAAATTAAACTTAAAAGCAAACTTAGGATCTGTTTTCAATAGCATAATCAGATTGAATATAGACTAGGAAGATAATGAGTAAACATAAGATCTAAGCGTCTACCCCGTTGAGGTTTTCACCATCGGAACTCTTTTAGTCTTATATTTGTAATGCAGCAAAACTCTAATCACGGTTGCAGATACAAATCTCAATTGCATTTGGTAACAACCTTGCTCATCTCTACAAAATTACACATTTTTCGGTGCTAAAAACTGACTTGGATGCAACGGTTGAGACAAGAATAGTTAGAACTTCCTTGGCAATGATGAAAAGTATTGGAATTTGGTTGCTTCTTGCTTTCCACCATTCCAAAATGTCAGTCTCACTATTCTCTCAAACCAAGTTGAGGTATACGTCCACTTCATTAAAATAGAAGACTGCAGACTGGGCTGTTTGAGGAGTTTTTTGGCCGGATTGAATGCTGATGAAGCTGACAATGATAAACACCCGAAGGTAAAGAAAGTAGTGTTCTCTATTTTATTTTTATGCCGGTTGGCATAAATCTTAAATAACTCCCTCAAATGCTCCTCAATAGTAGTAGTTATAGCAAGAATGGAAATATGCAATATTTTTAAGAAACTTTAATAACCCTCAAATAACTGTTTTGTGCCCGTGATTTTGACAGTTGGGTCTAGTACAGATGCAAGTAAATAGATGAGAGGGTATATTAGTGAAATATAAAATCTATTTGTTTTTCATAGCCTTAATCGTATCCTTTAAAAACTCGTTATCCTTGTATTGGTTGAAAACCCCTCATTTGAATCACCTTGGAGAAATGCATTATGCACATTATTGCAACTTTTAATTTTTTATTGTAGCAATAGGCAAAAAGTAAAATTACCAAAACCCCCTGAGGTATAAGCGAACTTGCACTTATGTCATTCCTATTTCAAATATCTACACTTACCCTTAAAAAATTAACTTCATCATTCACTGTTAGATAGAATAGGGGAAAAAATTGATTTTGTGCTCCTAGGCTTCTACCATGGAAACTTTGCTCCTCAACTTTTGTATCATTATAAATCAGTTTAGTGAACAAATTAGAAACTCCAGTGAAAATTAAATGAACCATTCCCAAAATCAGTGAAACTGAGCCATTTGCAAAATCGAACCATCCTCCATTGCTTTCATGTCCATTTACCCCATCGTTCATCATCACCAGCCACTGCCTACTTTGATTCACCACCTCCTCATTTGTTAGTTTGCCCTTGTCTTTCTGCTTTGATTCACCCTCATTGTTAGCTTGTCATCATCTTGATGTTGTTAATGATCATTCACCTTCCTCCTCTGTTAGTTCGTCCTCACTATTACCTGCTCCGATTCACTACCTCTTCATCCGTTGGTTTGCCATCAACCCTGATGCTCTTGACAACCATTTGTGATCTTAATGCTCTTAAAGACCATTTATGACCTTGACGCTTATGTTCGACTTCTCACATTCTCTCACAGCCACATCCCTCTTTGCCAACCAACCATCAATGACACTTAGGTTGCCACTCCTAGCGGGCAAATCTAGAAAGAATTGCCTTAAGAATTGTTGTCTCCCATGTGTTACATGCCACCAATTTTCTCCTTCTCCAATTTGGCCTTTTGGGTTTAGTTCATTCACAAGTGTAAATGTTATTTCTAGGTATTGATTCGTTCAAAGAGTAAATCCTAGGGTTCAAGATTTATTGTATTTAGGTTTAATTCAATTTCTAAGTATTGATTTGTTCAAGGAATAAAACCTAGGGTTCAAGATTTACTGAATTTGAGTTTGAGTTCTAGTTGTTTTGGTTTCTTAAATTTCATTTTTTGTTTTTTTTTTTAAGTTGTGGGGAAAATTTTATATGATTGAAGGCTAGGAGGGGAAAGTTAGAAAATTTCCCTTTTCTGTGGCAACAACAAATAATTGAGTTAGCTTTTAAGGAAGGTAAGTGTAGATTTTTTAAATAGGGAGAAAACAAGTGTAGGTTTGCCTACCCCTTTAGGGGGTCTAGGTATTTTTCCTTAGACAAAAAAATCTTGGACTGGTGTGTTTGATAACTAGTGCAAATGTTTTGTTTAGTCAACTCATTCAATTTGATTAAATCCTTTGGTTACCAACCTCACTTCATAATGTTCTATATTTCCATCAGCTTTACACTCGATTCTATAAACCCATTTAGATCTAATGAGTTTTTTTCTATGAGGAAGAAATACCAAGCTTCACAATTTTTTTTATCCAATGCCTTTATTTCATTCCTCATTGCCTCACACCACTTTGGGTCATAATTTGCTTGTTCAAATGAATGTGGCTCCGTTTGACAAGTCAATGTTGCAAGGAAGGTTTTGTGACTAAAACTAAATCATGAATAATTCAAATTATGTGTCATAGAGTAACCCTTACTTGAAGAGGCTCGATTGGCAGTAGATGTGGATGGATAACTTACTATAGGTGACTCAAGAACATAATCTTGCAAGTATGTAGGATGGCGTAATTCACAGTAAAGTCATTCTTTGATGGTGTTTTCAAGTGTCTTAGGGGAAATTAATTCAATGATTGGTGGATTAGAAATGGGTTTTATATTATTTAGGTAGGATTCTTCTGGTATAGGTTCATCAACATCATTTAGGGTGACTGAAGGTTTTGAATGATTACTTGAAAGACACAGAAAAACATCTTCATGAAAGATTAAACCATGTGAGACTAGAACTTTTTCAGTGTCTTCATCACACACTTTGTATCCTTTTTGACCTATAGGATATCCAACAAATATGCAAGATTTAGAATGAGATTCAAACTTGTCTTTGGCCTTGGAATGGACATAACAATGACACCAAAAAACTAAAAAATGATCAAGAGGATGAATTTTGTTATGGAGAATTTGGTAGAGGCTTTTACCGGTCAGCTTTGATGAAGGTGTATGGTTTATCAAGTATGCTGTAGTTAAGACACATTTACTCCAAAATCTTATTAGGAGGTCAACTTAAAATCAAAGGGCTTGGGCTACTTCCAAAAGGTACCAATGCTTTCTTTTAACCACTCCATTTTATTGTGGTGTGTTGGGATAATGAGTTTGAAAGAAGATGCCATTGAGTTAGTAGTAACTGAGTATTGATCCAGTAGTTAATTTTGGTGCATTATCAATTTTGACCAGCTAGATGTTATGCTAAAATTGAGTCTTAGTCATGCATGAAAAATAGAAAATTTTGTATGAGCTTCATATTTGTTTTTCAACATATAAACCCATGTAAATCTACTACAATCATCAACAATAGATAAAAAATAGTGAGAACCTAAAAGAGAAAGAGTTTTATAAAAGCCCTAAATGTCAATATGCACCAAATAAAAAATATTCTCACTAATACTTGAACTTAAAGTAAAGGGTTTCTTGTTTGTTTTGCTCTAAGACAAGCATCACAACAATTTTTCAAATTTTTGAAGCTTAAATGCAATAATTGAGAAACAATTGACAACTTTTTAAAAGGAATGTGGCTAAGTATTCTATGCTAGGTTTCAGGTGATGTCTCAATTTTTGAAGTAGCAACCTTATGTTCTTTAAAAGACTTGAATTACTACATGTCATCCTTTTGTTTACCCATGCCAATCATCCTCTTTAAATTTAGGTCCAGTGAAACACACAGATTTGAAAACAAGGGTATTGTACAATTAAGTTCCTTTGTAATCAATTCATAAACTGACAGTAGATTATTGGTAAACTCAGGGACAAAATGCACTTTATCCAACTCAATATTGGAAGTTAAAAAGGTTGGTCTATAAGTTTGAATTTTCATGCTGGCTCTATCTGGCATTTGTATAGGAGAACACGGTGCTGTTGAATGTATGTTTTTTAGCAACTCTTGATGGCTAGTCATATGGTCAGATGCTCCATTATCAATTATCCAGTCAGATGAATTTATCAAAACTTGACTAATAAAGTTGGCCATAGTGTTTTGATTTTGACTTACAAGTAAGGGAATGAGTTAATCATACTGGGTTTAACTCAATCTAATGATTTTAAGAGCTGTTGTATTTTTGGTTTGCTTTACCAAGGCCTAGTTTGCTAAAGATTGTCCTGGTTTACGGTTCTATGTGGTTTTATTTTGCTGCCCTTGTGCTTTGTCTTTCTGTCACCTATATGGAAAACTAATCGACTCAAAGCAACCATAAGATGTATGACCATTTTTCCTATAATGAGTACAGTGCAGCCGAGCCTTGTTGGGATTTTTGTTGTTCTGTTTTCTTTTGGTTTTTGTTGCAAGAATAGCAACCTTCTTGGTGTTTGCTTAGTTGTAGTCACATTGAGTTGTTTCTCCTATTTGGTAACAAGAGTGTAAGCCTTTTTAGGGCTTGGTAATGGCTCAATGTTCAAAATCTGTGATCTAACAATAGTAAATTGATCATTAAGTCTCATCAAAAAATTGTAGAGTTATAAAGTGGTCCCTTAACCCTAAAAGTGACTATTAAATTCTTCTAACTCAACTCACGTGTCTTATTTTGGTCTATACTTTAGTTCAATCATTATTTCTTATAGAAAATGCCTACATGGCACCCCAGTTGCCACATGACATCCTATTTTATAACAATAAATTACTAGATTGGAATAATACAAAATTTTAAGTTAAAATTGACCCAAATAAATAACGTTAGGGACTTAAATGTATATTAGCTAGCAAGTTATCTTCTTCCCCAAATCTCTACCTGCTGAAGCCAACTAGAGTTTGGCTTTTCTAGCTTTGTCTCTATTTCTGACTGAGCTTCTTTTTTTTTCCAATCGAACCTAAGTTGATCAATCGATGGTGGCATTGATTGCTAGTTGCCTGATAACCCCAATAGCCAAAAAAATCACTAGAGATGCATCGCCATCAAATCATAGAGCCATGCACCACTGACCTTTGTAGGTAAGCTCCAAGGGTTCAAAGTGGAAGTCGTGAGCTTCCAAGCATTCCTAAGCCACCTTCATTGCTGCACATTTAGCCAATTTATGGTAGATGGTGCAACAGATCATCAAAGGGAATGTTAAGCTGGCTCTGTGGCTGATGGCCTTTTATTGACGTTGGACACATTGAAGTTCTTGTTGGGTGGGTCATCACGGGGCCAATTATGGGGCAGTCTCCTCTGGGTGGTGGGTTGGAGTTCCAATCTTTCCTTTGTCTTCCCTCTCTTAGGTTCTGGAGAGTCTTGTGGTTATTTTTTTTTTTGCTCTTCTATTTCCTTGATTGGGTAGTTGGCGCAGTAAATCGACCTATTTGTTTTTGTTTTCAATTTTCTTCCTCATGGTAAGCTTGGTATATTTTAACTTTTGGTTAGGCTAATTTCCTTAAAAAAATGTGAAGGAGAATTTAGAGGGTGCTTATGTAGGAGTTGAAATGGTTAGACTGGAAAGAAAAAATGATGCAATAGGTAGGAAAATCGAGAGATGTCAATAGATGAATGGATTGTAAAAGTGACAGTGGCTCCTTGAGAAGAGAATATTGTGAAAATTAGATTAATTCACCTTTTTAGGTCCATAAAATTACATTTTGTGTCAATTTTAGGCTAAGATTTATGGTTCTTACAATCTTGTCACTTATTGTCATAAAATAGGACATAACTTGTCAATTTAGATACCACGTAGGCATTTTTCATAAAAAAATAATAACTAAATTGACTGTAAGAAACAAAATAGAATACACAAGTTGAGTTAAAAGACTTTAACAGTTACTTTTAGAGTTAAGAGACCACTTTAGGATGACCCTTAAAGTTAAATGACCAAATTTGGATTTTACCTGTTTTTCACATCATGCCACATGTATATGGATAAACACTTGTTTATGTCGAGAGTTTGTCCTTTCATGTTTTCAATTTTGTGAAGTATGTCGCAACAGATGAGCTCTGTTGCTGCATAAAGGCAATTTCACGTTTAAGTTCATGGATGCGAGGAGTATTACCTATTGAGAACCTTTCTTGTAGGTATGTCTACATCTCTGCTACAGTATCTGTGTAGGCAATACTAGTTATGTATGATATTTTTTTTAATAGAAAGATGGTTACATACAATATTAGACTTATGTGAATGTACATATATTGAATTTTTTTTTTAATTTCTAGAAGGCTAAAAATAACCACAAACTTTTATAAATATGCTAATTTGCCCTATCAAACTTTTAGGAATATGTCTATTAAGTTACTACTGTAATTTAACAATTGTAATCAAAGTGTAGGTTGTCACAAATAGTAAAATCTCAGAAATTCGAGTGTCGAATCACAGGGAAGTGAATTAAAAATACAAGCTATAGAATTAAAGAAAGGTTTGGTAAAAGGTATGAACAATTTTGTTTAAAAACTCAATTTCAAGAACATAGCTAAGGTTAGGGGATCCACATTTAGTATATCAGTTATGAATAATTTTAGCCCGTCTTGCCACTCAATTGGGATTCACACATAAAGGAGGTCCCAATTGGGAAATTTAATAATCAAATTCCAGAAACATTAGAAATGAGTTAGAATTAGCATTCATTGATCTTATAACGCTAACACTTTTAGATTGGTTCAAGTATCCATCATATCAACTTTTATCCATAATAACTCAAGATTTCAATATGACCAATAGAGCCAATGATCGACTATAATGAATTAAAACTCTTACTTAACAAAGAGGGTAGCTAAATCAATGAAGAAAGTTAATACCAATAATATTACATGCAATATTGATCAAATACATTAAAATCTTATGAGAGGTGGGATAGTATATACCAGAGTGAAAAACAGTGGCCTCTTAAAAATATTGTAGCACAGCGGCTACTTTTGACAGTTTATCTCACATCTTTTATTTCAAAATCATTTTCTTTTCTTTCAAATTTATAAAACATGTTATGTGTGCAACAAATGATATTGCATCCATCAACATCTCATAAGTCGAGTTTCATTGGGTAGGACAATCAAATTTAAAATGTTTTCAGTTAAACTCGAGGTTATTTTCAAGGCAATATGACATAAACTCTTTGGCAACTTTAGCCCCTGATTTTAAATAATAGATTGTCCACCAAATAGAAGTAATTTCAATCTTTAAAAGATGAAGGCCTTTTTGGCCAGCCAATTTTAAAATATGACAGACATATTTAATGTGAAAAAATGTAGCATCCTTGACAGGTTTCAATGATTTTATCAATGTCTCAGCTGTGACATCATTGTTGGCTATATTGTCAAATGTTATGCTAAAAACCTTGTCATGGAAATAAAACTCTTTAAAAGTTTCAGAAATAACTTAAAATATATTATAACCAGTATGATCGATCTCTATCTGCAATGATACATTTTTTGTCAAGTATTCCAAAAGGCATATCCCACATAGCTTGGACAAGGAGAGCTTCTAGACTTTATAAGTAACCATGCCCAAGTGGGCTAGGTAAGAAAGAAAGTAGTAATGGGCTCGCGAGCACAAGATGGGCCAAAACAGTGGAAAGAGCTTAATTTGCCCCCCTGCACGCAAAGTATCACGAGGCCCGGTCTAAGTCAATTTTTACATTTTCCTGAATTTACTTTTTTACCCTTACCCGGAAAACTTGTTTTTCACATGTTGGAAATCAAAACGGGCTCAACGTACAAAATCATAACCGATATTAATTTTGTAACTCCCGACATTATTATCCCAACGTTCAAATTCGGACCACTGCTACCTATAAATACCCACTCCTACTCCACTCTCATATGACCTCACTTTCGAGCTCTCTCTTCTTTCCCCCTCCTGCTTTAATCCTCGCTGGTTCCTATGTTTATGCTGATTTCTAGAGTATCCCAGGTGTGAGTGCACACTTCCCGGAAGACCCGTTGTATCCTGGGGAATTTTTGCAGACCTGTTCTCCTGCATGTTTTGGAGAGTCGCGAGCTATAATCCTTGAAGACAGTGTATACACGCCTCGGGTCGCTGGTGGTTCGTGATTGTTGCAACTCAATTATTCCAACAATCTCAAGGATTATAGCATGAATCCGAACCACAACAATGGTGCTCCAATCATCGATCCTTTGGACATTGTCTGGGAAGAGCCTGCTGATATCGAGGCTGCAGCTGCCAACTATGAGAAAGCTCTTGCAACTACAATTGTGCAAATCGATCGAGATAAAAATCCCAACCTTGCTGCTGCTTACGATAAGGCACTCGCTAATGCTCGCTTCTACATGAAAGCTGCATCTCCATCGACATTAGCAAAGCCATTCCCTAACATCTCAAAGATAGAAGTGTTTAGTGGAGAAAACTGCAAGAGATGGCAGGAACGCATTTACATACTGCTAGATGTGCATAGAGTTGCTTTCGCACTGAATGAGTCAAAACCGATTGACCCCAAACTGCAGAAGTCTTGGACTTATGTTGATAAGGTATGTCGTCACACAATAATTTCAAATTTATCTAATGAGTTGTTCGATGTCTACATTAAGTACAAGGAAGCAAAGGAAATATGGGAGTCCATGTTGCTCAAATACACAGCGGAGGATGCGGGCAAGCAAAAGTTCATGATCGGGAAATTCTATCGATGGGAAATGGAAGATGAGAAGGATGTAAAAACACAAATCAATAAATATCACAAGCTTCTAAAGGACTTGAAAGGAGAAAAAATCACACTACAAGAATAGTTCGTAGTTGGCTTATTGATTGAAAAACTGCCACCATCATGGAGAGAATACAAGCAACAACTAAAGCACAAGCACAAGCAGCTGTCTTTGGCCGACCTAATCACTCACATCATCATCGAGGACACCAATAGGAAGGAGCAGGGCATAGCCAAAGGGAAGTAATTGACCTCCAGTGCCAATCTCGTCAACTCTAAGAGGTACAATCCAAAACTGAAACCCAACAATAACTTCAAGCCAAGACCAATGCCAGCCAATAATGATGACAAAGAAGTGCCGTCTTACTTCGTCTGTGGAAAAAAGGGACACTTTGCTCGACGGTGCCAAAAAAAAAAAACATTTTGATAAACCTCCTAAGCCAAGGGCAAATCTGGCTCATGGGGATGATGATGATGACATCATTGCTGTGGTAGTTTCACAAGCATACCTTGCTACTAATTCAAAAGAGTGGGTGATAGATTCTGGTGCCACCAGGCATATTTGTGGCAATAGAAATGCATTTTTCTCCTATACTCCACTAGGAGAAGGCGTTGAAACAGTGTATCTTGGTGACTCCCGAGGTACACTAGTTCTGGGCAAGGGCAAGGTATTTTTGAAATTGACCTCTGGAAAGACACTGGCTCTAAGTGATGTATTGCATGTACCTACCATAAGAGCCAACTTGGTCTCCGTGTTTTTACTGATGAAGGCTGGCATCAAGGTCACATTTGATTGTGACAAGATAGTCATGACTAGAAACAATAATTATGTGGGTAAGGGTTATTGTAACCAGGGTCTCTTTGTACTGAGTGTTTCTAATATCATCAATAACAATAATGCATCTTCTTCTGCTTACTTGGTTGAGTCTCTTGATTTATGGCATGCTAGATTAGGACATGTGAGTATATCTTATTTGAAAAAGATGTAATCATTAGGTTTAATCACACCCCCTAGTAACAAAAGTTTTGATAAATGTGAAGTATGTGTTGAAACTAAGTCAACAAAGAAAACTCATGTTTCAATTGAAAGAGAATCAGAATTATTAAGTTTAATTCACACTGATCTTGGTGATTTGAAACATACTATGACTAAAAGGGGAAAAAGGTATTATGTGACCTTCATAGATGATTTTTCTAGATTCATCAAAGTTTATTTGTTAAGAAACAAAGATGAGGCTTTTGATATGTTTTTATTGTATAAGTCTAAAGTGGAAAATCAATTGAACAAAAGGATTAAAAGAGTTAGATCAAATAGAGGAGGTGAGTTTTTATCATTTAATGATTTCTGTGAAAAAAAAAGGGATAATTCATGAGTTAACTCCACCATACTCTCCTGAATCAAATGGTGTAGCTGAAAGAAAAAATAGAACTTTGAAAAAAATGATGAATGTCATGCTTGTTAATTCTTCTACTCATGATAATCTTTGGGGAGAAGCTGTCTTATCTGCTTGTCATTTGCAAAATTTAATTCCTTATAAAAAGACTAGTATAACTCCATATGAAATATAGAAGGGTTATCTCCCAAACTTAAAGTACTTAAAAGTTTGGGGATATCTTGCAAAGGTTATGCTTCCTGAACCAAAAAGTGTAAAATTGGATCAAAGACATCCGATTGCATGTTTATTGGATATGCAGAGCATAGTGCTGCATATAGATTCTTATTGTTGAGAAGTGATGTGTTGGACTGCAACACCATAATCGAAACAAAAAATGTTGAGTTTTTTGAGCATATCTTTCCTTTAAAGAAGGAAAAGATTTCTCGTGCCCCCACTGATGAAAATATCCCTGAACATCAAGTGGAAGATTTGAGAATGAGTAAAAGGAAAAAGAAAGAGAGTTCATTTGGACATGACTTTTACACCTACCTTGTAGATGATCCCATAACTTTTAACCAGGCGATTTCTTTGAAAGAATCTTTTTTCTGGAAAGAAGCCATTCAAAATGAAATATATTCTATTTTACAAAATCAAACATGAGATTTGGTAGATTTACCACCTGGTGCTAAACCCATTGGTTGTAAATAGATTTTTAAAAGAAAACTTAAGCCTGATGGCTCGGTTGACAAATATAAAGCAAGATTGGTAGCAAAATGATTCACTCAAAAAGAAAATGTTGATTATTTTGACACTTTTGCACCAGTTTCTAGGATTTCTTCAATAAGAGTTTTATATGCCTTGGCTTCTGTACATAAACTTATTATACATCAAATAGATGTTAAAACTGCTTTCTTAAATGGGGATCTACAAGAGAAAATATATATGGTCCAGCCAGAAGGCTATGTTTTTTCTGGACAAAAAACAAAGGTGTGCAAGTTGCAAAAATCCTTATATGGATTAAAGCAAGCACCTAAACAATGGCATGAGAAATTTGATCAAGTCTTGTTAGGTAATAACTTTTCAACTACTAGAGTTGATAAATGTGTTTACACAAAACTTGAAGGTGGTAAATGTGTAATAATTAGCCTCTATGTGGATGATATGCTCATTTTTTGAACTACTCTTGAAATAGTTGAACACACCAAAAGCTTCCTATCTTCACAGTTTGACATGAAAAATCTAGGGGAAGCTAATGTAATTTTGGGTGTTAAAATCATAAGGAAAGAAAGTTGCTTAATGTTGTCACAAGAGCACTATGTTGAAAAACTTCTAATGAAGTTTAACTATTTTGAGGTGACACCTGTGAACACTCCTTATGATGCAAACACATAATTAAAGAAAAATAAAAGTGAAAGTGTTGCTCAACAAGAGTATGCACAAGTTATTAGAAGTCTGATGCACCTAATGAACTTCAATTGACCTGACATAACTTATGCTGTGTGTAGATTGAGTAGATATATTCAAAATCCGAATGAAGAACATTGGAATGCTCTGGTAAGAATTATGAAATATCTAAAAGGTACCATGAAATGTGGCATCATTTATAGTGGTTTTCCCGCTGTACTAAAAGGATACAGTGATATTAATTGGATTTCTGACTCTGATGAAACCAAATCTACTAGTGGGTACATTTTTCATTCTTGGTGGTGGAGCTGTGTCTTGGAAATCTTCAAAGCAAACCATCATTGCCAGATCCACTATGGAGTTAGAATTTATAGCCTTAGAAATGGTTGGAAGTGAAGCTGAGTGGTTAAAAAACTTCTTAGCAGATATACCATTGGGTATAAAACCAATGCCTTCTGTGTCTATGCATAGCAATTTCAAAAAATAAAACTTACAATGGCAAAAATAGACACATTCGATTAAGACATGATGTTGTAAAGCAGCTGCTTAATGATGGTGTTATATCGATCGATTATGTAAAGTCATAAGTAATTTGGCCGATCCTTTGACTAAACCTCTGGGAAGGAAAATGATATATGAAACATCAAGGGGAATGAGACTATTGCCAACTTGAGTCAATAGTGATGGTAACCCAACCTATGTGATTGGAGATCCCATGAATTAGGTTCATATGGGTAATAACAAGTCACTGTTAGACCTAGAAGCATTATCGAAACTTTTCCTTAAAGGTCCCTCCTATGGTGTAGATAATGCAAATACTGCATTTACTAGAGGATGAGCAAAAAACTCTTAATGATTTACATAAGCCATGATGGGTAGCGTATTTATGCAGTATACACTTGATGGAATCACCTATATGGGTGTATAAGTGAAGCCGCTTCTATGAGATTTGTGACAGAATCTCTAAAGCACTCATGAAAACCAGGACATGCGCATAGCCGATAAGCACAACACCGCAATGAACAGCAGAAATTGTGGGGGTGTAATGTGATCAATGAATCACTTAAATTACAAAAGGGTATTTGGTTCATAGAAACTAAATGCTTCACCAAGTACTCTGTAAGTTAAGTATCATTGGCTCTAGGACTAGTTCATAGTCTAATAGACACCAGCCACGATGCATTACATTCTTGAGGTTGAAGCTAGTAAGAAACTTTGAAGTAATGCCTTTTGAAATATGTGGGGGATTGTTGTCAAGTATTCCAAAAGGCATATCCCACATAGCTTGGACAAGGAGAGCTTCTAGACTTTATAGGTTACAATGTCCAAGTGGGCTAGGTAAGAAAGAAAGTAGTAATGGGCTCGCGCGCACAAGATGGGCCAAAACAGTGGAAAGAGCTTGATTTGCGCCCTCTACGCGCAAAGTATCATGAGGCTTGGTCCAAGTCAGTTTTTACATTTTCCTGAATTTACTTTTTTACCCTTACCCGAAAAACTTGTTTTTCACATGTTGGAAATCAAAACGGGCTCAACGTACAAAATCATAACCGATATTAATTTTGTAACTCCCAACATTACTACCCCAACGTTCAAATTCGGACTATTGTTACCTATAAATACCCACTCCCACTCAACTCTCAGATGACCCCACTTTCAAGCTCTCTCTTCTTTCCTCCTCCTGCTCTGATCCTCGCTGGTCCTTGTGTTTCTGCTGATTCCTAGAGTATCCCGAGTGTGAGTGCACACTTCCCGGAAGACCCGTTGTATCCTGGGGGATTTTCACAGACCTATTCTCCTGCACGTTTTGGAGAGTCACGAGCTATAATCCTTGAGGACAGTGTATGAACGCCTCGGGTCGCTGGTGGTTTATGATTGTTGCAACTCAATTATTCCAACAACATTTTTGAATGACTCAACTATCATGAATCCAATTTGCAGTGACACAATAATAATCTTGTCCTTGTGGTGAAATCCACCTCTCACTAGTGAATGAGACAGAATGATTAAAAGTAGAAATATATGCTTGCAAATTTTATTTACCCACTTTATAAAATTTAAATGCCTCCCTCATAGCCGTACTCCTAGATCTCTTTTTAAAAGTTAGGTTTAATTGTGATTTAATCCAATTTTGTATATGTATATCTTCAACTTATATAAATGGTTTATTAGTTAACATCATCCATTCCACCATGCCTTGTTTACAATTTTGTTGATTAAATAAAAAAAATACCCGATCCGTCGACAGTACTCCCTAGTTATGTTTGATTGCTGGTACTAGCAACTGCATCCGGACAAAGATTTGGATGCTGATGTTCTATGTGTTGTTTGAGTGTTCCCGTGTTGGAGTTCTTCTTGTGTGCGTGCTTCATTTTGCAATGTTTTCATTTTGCAAACCTCTAGTCGTTTCCATTACCATAATTCTCGAAAACTTGGCCAAAATGCTCCCCAACCCATGCGGTGAGCCTTTACGTCTTACTTTGTGTTTCAACTTCGAGTTGATGGCTTGTCAAGGTGGGTTGGGAACCATCTCCTCTACCAAGATTCCCCTTTAGAGTGGCCTTTACCTCTTTGACATCATCATCAGAAAGTTGATCATCAAGCCCCAAGTCGTATTGAGCCATGTCGAATTGCTCATCATCGTTGATTTGTTGAATGTGAACCCTATGACTTAACGGTCAGGACATGGAACAAAAAAAGGACTTCAAGCCGATATAGGATGAAGAGTTAGTGGCCTTACCCTTTACCTTGGATGCCATTTATTAGAGAATAAATTGAGAAGAAGAGATATGGAAGTGATTAAGAAAAGACTAAGAAAATAAGCTTGAGAGCTTGAAGAATGTATTAGATGATGATAAGAGATTGTTGAGATTGGTGTGAAGAAATATTGTAAATGACCTACTTATTTATAAGAGAGTGGTTTTCTCTTTTTTACTAAAAATCCCCTCAAATATAGTTGTGGTAGGGGGTAAAATGGAATTTTTATGCTTAAGAAAAGTCAACAGGCCGTTGGAAGGACTTGCAGTATAATTATAACTTTTTTTTTTTTTAAGTTAGCACCTGACCGTTTGGGGCCGGACTGCTTAGTCCCAAGCTAACAGGGCTGAGCTGTGTTAGGCCCAATAACGAACTGGGGTGTGCTGGTCCCAGGTGAGCCCTCCTCCTTACTAAGGCCCGCAACCGTGCCCTTCTTGACTTATGCCTTACCCGGGCTTGTGACCGAGGTTGGTTTTGAGCTATGTCGGGGTCAACCCGCCCCGATGAACACCTCTAATGCTATGATTATGCTCAAGTGTAGGTTCAGTTCTATGCATAGAATTAAATATTGCAGTATACCGCTTACTATAGCTAAGCGGTACTCGGTACAATTTTTTTTGTACTTTGTCATTTTATCAAGCAGTATACCGTGGTATTTCACATACTGCTAATTTTTTTGTATACATTTTATCCGAAAACTGCGGTATACCGCAAATACTACGAGACCTCGATGTACATTCAACGGTATTTTTTTTTTGTAGATGTGTGTGAGATTTTTTTTGTCATTTTACATCAAAATATTATAAATATATAAAATATTAAAATATAATTAATACACATATCATAAAATAAATATTTACTTTTACTCTTTTAGTTGCTTTTCTTAGTTAACATAAAAATTTAAATGTTACTTTAAGCCACCTAGGAACTCATTTTGGTATTAGAAAATGTATTGTTATTATTAAAGTATTTTTTCTCTTATATCAATAAAGTAGTTTCTTTCTTAGTATTATTTATTTTGCTCTATATATAACACTTTTATATTTTTTGTATTAAAAAAATATCATCTATCATATATATTCTATTTATATTTGACAAATTATGATGAGAAAAATTAGAATACGTATAAAATGAGCAAAAAAAAATTATTGAATTCATACCATCTTAAAATAATATTCTAACATTTACTTTTTTACGAAAACAGTAATGGTGTGCTGCATAGTACACCATGTGGCATATATTAAAAAATTGGGGTATGGTATACCTTGCAGTAACGGTATTTAACATTTTAGTTCTATACATATAATGTTAAGGTGATAGGGTTATAAGAGAAAGATTAGGATGCAACAACAAAAGGAGAAATGAAAAAAGACAAGACAAGTTAATGTAGCACGGGAAGGGACGATATACTACTATGAATTATCAAAACATCAAAATTGGATTTTTTGATATACTTTATATAGTTCTTGTTCTAATGCTTAATGGACTAGTGCAATCATAGTTGGGTTTTTAGAAGTCATTCTTTCCTTGCTTCTTCTTCAGCTGAAACTAGCTTATGATATAACTTCAGCCTAAAGCCACACATATTTTTATACATTTGTTTTCCTAGCCCATTCATATTTGATATTTTCATATTGTTCTGTCTCATATTTTTTTTGTTTTTTTCATTTTAGTTTTCAAGTTCCAATTCAAGTTGCTATAGTCCTTAGTATAAATTGAAAAATTCATTTTTCTTGGGACAAGTAATTCATATTATGAATCGACAAGTTTTGTTAAGGATGATAAAGTTGACTAAATTTGTTATTTAAGATTTTGATTCCTTATGTGTGTTGGTTTATGGATTAGATTGTATTTTTATCTTTGTTGTTGTAATTGGGTTTATGTTATGTACTTTCATTAATTTTTTTAGTTTTACTATGATGAATTTGTGATGGTAAAAACCGTAATCAAACCATATTTATGTGGCTTTTTTTTGAATTTGTGTACAAAGCGATGTTGTTATGATTTTCAAATTGTAAAACCATTTACTATCTGGTATGATTATAGGTTTAGGTAAAAACTACATGAAACCGTACCATGAGCGCCTTTAATACACAAGCAAATATACACATATGCTGCACTCTAGCAGTTGTAACCCAAGTGTAGGTTGTCGCAAGTAATAAAATCTTGGGAGTCCGAGTGTCGAATCACAGGGAAGAGAATTAAGAAATACAAATTGAAGTTTTAATAAAGAAAGTTTTGATGAAAGGTGTGAACAAGTGTGAATTAAAATTGAAATTCAAATAAAATAGCTAAGGTTGGGGAATCCACTTTTAGTATATCAGTTATGATTAATTTTAGCCCATCTTACCACTCAATTGAGATCCACACATAAAGGAGGTCCCAAAAGGGGAATTTCGTTGGTATTAATTTTCATTGACTTTAAAACGTCAACGCTTACTAATGGGTTCAAGTATCCATCATGCCAACCTTTGTCGACAATAACTCAAGATTTCAATATAGCCGGTAGAGCCATGTTCTACAGAGGAATCAAGCAGCTTTTGTGCCAATGATTGACTATGATGAATCAAGACTCCCACTTAATAAGGAGGGAAGTTAAATAGATTAAGAAAAAAAATACCGTTAACATTGTGATCCATTCAAATCAATCATAACTTCTATACCAAAAGCTTCACCCTTTCACCTTAGCAAAAAGAAGATTAGTTAGCCATAATAAAAGTAAGCAACATGTAGAAAGATGAAATAAACATGGATCGAAAGATCAAAAGAATAATGAGAAAACATTTGGATAGAGCTTTGGTATTGAACATAAGAACAAGAACAAAGGAGAAAATCTAAAAATGATACAACAACATAAATGAAGCCTAAGAAAAATGGCCTCACTCACTCTCCTCCCAAGGTGCCTATTTATAGAGTTTTGGGGTAGGTGAAATAGTAAAAATAAAATGGTAAAATATAGGTAAATATAAATTAACAATGGCAGGCTGTCACTTGTTTTAAATTTTCAACCATCGTAGACATAAGATCAGATCTTCCTCAAACATAGAAGTTGTAGATCTCTTTTTTAGCTTCGAATCGATAGCTTGCTCATTCAAATCGGACATCCGTAGCTCAAGTTATGATTTTTCTACCGAAATTGCTCTTCAGCATATGAAATAACGAATGGTTTCATCTATAATCAAAATTTTGGCAATGAAAACGATCAAACTAGCTTGTGGAATGAAGCAGAGTTAAAGATCTATATGTTGGCTTTCAGATGAATTTGGAATCACTTAGTTCCGACATCTACAACTCCAGTATGATTTTTCTCGTGAAGGGTCGCCAAGTGATGATTTTACCAACGTAAAAAATAAATATTTAATATTGATGAATAGTAAAATGTGTATGAACAGTAAAATATGCGTGAACAGTGAAATACGTGTATGAATAGTAAGTTGGTGAATAGTAAAAAAAATGTGTGAATAGTAACCCAGTGGAAAAATACTCAGAATATAGAAATGAATCATACTCAAAGTGTATAATGATGATTTAAATCATTAATAACAATACACTTATGAATATTCATCAACATACATTAGCTTTGAAACTATGCTAACCTATTAGCAGACATCCTCTCCTGTCACAAGTTGATAAATTTTAAAAAGATTAATCCTCTAGTGAATTCAGTCATAGCTTGTTTTTCATTGTCTAAGGTGAAAATCTTTAGGTAGATGTTATGTATCTGCTTTAATGAGAAATAAAATGCTCAATTAAAAGAATTTTTTGTTGTTCCAATTAATTTTTTATTTTTTAATAGGATAAATCTTGTGTGCACTTGGCACCTTTGTGCACAGGACAAGGACATGGTTAATATAAGAAATATTCAACTCTCCATCAAACATGGAGCTTTAGCTCAAGGGGTTAAAAGTACTTTGGTCATTACTCCTTGGAGGGTCTAAGGTTCAAAACTATACGTCTCTCGTTCCGCCCCCATTTTTTTATGAGACCAGTGAGAGTAAGCTTTAATTTTTTTTCCAGCCTACAAACAATGCTCATCTACCACATCTTACCAGGAAATTAAGAATGCAAGCTGTTTGAACCTTTTTTTTCCTAGCCTAGTAAAATGTTTAATTTTATGATTTATTTTTATTTTCTTAATAATTTGTACTATAATTAATAAAAACACTATATTTGTGTCATTACCATATAATTTGGACTTTAATTAATAAAATCACTTTTTTAAAAAAAATTATTCTTGTTTTTTAAAAAAATTTATCTACTTTTTGTTCATTTTTTTTTCAAATCTGTCAACTAATAAAAGAATAAACATACACAACTACTAAGAAAAGAAAAAATATTTGTTGATAAAAGAACAGGTAACTAATTTATTTAAAGAACAAACATATATTGATACAAGAACAAAAATGTGTTGTAACACCCTTATATCCTACATGGATAAATTGTAGGAAACCTTATGTAGATATATAGGCTCCAGCTCTAGAATATAAGTACCTAGCGTTTATCATTTTTATAAAGGATAACTTACGTGGTGTGAATAGGTATTCCATTAACCGGTTCTGGACCTAGGTCGATACAGAAGAGGAGTTTGTAACACCCTTATATCCTACATGGGTGAATTGTGGGAAGCATTATGTGGATATGAGCACCTAACACTTATCCTTTTCTTAAGGAAAGCTCATATGGTGTGGGCAGGTATGAGCTGACTCGGGACCACGATAGTGTGGCATGGTGGGTATGCACATGCATCGTCTAGTAGGACTGATCTTGGATTTGAGAGGCTACTTGGTCAGGGGCAAAGTAGTTCGATTAGAGAGGTTAATAGGTCTGGGAACCAAGTAATTTGACTGACCCCAATAAGGATGTTGGGTACATAAGGATGGGTGAAGTTTGTAACACCCCCATATCCCACATGGGTGAATTGTAGGAAGCCTTATGAAGGGTCCGGCTTCTAACGATTAAGGTATTGGCTCTAATACCATCTATAATGACCCAAGTCCAGAACTAATCAAGGAAACACCTGCCCACACCACATGGGCTATCATTTATGAAAAGGATAAGCGCTAGGTGTTTATGTTCTGAAGCTGGAGCCTATATATCTACATAAGGCTTCTCACAATTCACTCATGTAGGATATGAGGGTGTTACATGTACTATTAAAAGAATAGACAATATCTAAAGAATGAATAGGAATTGATAATAAAACAAACAATTGTTAGTAAAAGAACAAACAATTATTGATAGAAAAACAAATAACTACTAATAAAAGAATAGATAACTTATTTATCTAAAGAACAAGTAGGAATTGATAAAAGAACAAATAACAATTAATAAAAGAACAGACAGTATCTAAAGAACAATCATGAATTTATAAAAGAATAAACAACTGCTAGTAGAAGAACAAATAACTACTATTAAAAGAACAGACAGCTTATTTATCTGAAGAATAAGTAGGAACTGATAAAAGAACATATAACTATTAATAAAAGAATATACAATATCTAAAGAACAATCAGGAATTCATAAAAGAACAAACAACTACTAGTAGAAGAATAAACAACTACTTACAAAAGAACAAATAACTATTAGTAAAAAAATAAACAACTTATTTATCTAAAAAACAAATAAGAATTAATAAAATGACAAATAACTACTAATAAAAAAATAAATAACTACTAATAAAAGAATATACAACTAGTTTTATCTAGAGAATAAGTAGAACTAATAAAAGAACAGACAGTTACTGGTAAAAGAACAAACAATTACTGACAAAAAAATAAATAACTACTAATAAAATAACAAATAAGAACTAATAAAAAATGAATAAGATCTCAATTTTTTAGTATTGTTTGTTTTTTTTAGACTTTCTGGTATTAAGTTCCAGATTTTTTTAGGGCATATCGGAGGTAATGACATACTAGAGCAAAGAATAAAATTAGATAAAAATGGAAAATAAAAGGAAAAAATATGAAAAAGATGAGAAAAAAATAAAAAAAAACTGGAAAAAGTAAGTATAAAATAAAATTGAAGGGCTACTTATGGTATGGGTGTAAAGGGACTCAAACCTGAATTTTAAGCTCGTGCTCAACTCGAGGAGGGCTCAAGCTTGGCCCAAAAGCCCACTAAGCTCAAATGAAGGACCTTTTATAGAATTTATTATATTCAATTTAGCGATTTAAACCAATAGCTCTTTGATTAGCTAGATAATTAAAGTATTATATATGTTATTATTAAAGGCCCTGTTAGGCCCCTTAACAAAAGGTGTTAGGTGCTTACAAGTTCAAGTTCAGCAATTGCTCTCCTGTGGTGGAATCAAAGGTTCTGATGAGGAACAAAATCGATATTGGGGAAACGAAATCGGAGTTAAGGAAAAAAAAATTGAAGTTAGGGAAAATGAATCAGAGTTGGGGGCGAACAAGGGATGATGGTAGATGCATTGTGCGCTGCCTCTACTGTAGCTCCACCTCCGTCAGCACCAAGCCCACCTCGATTCCAGCCTGCTCTACCTTTGATTTTGCCTTTGCCTATACCGTAACTCATAAAATCATGAAATCGACGAGAATTATGAAACTTATGAGAATCATCAGCTGGTGGGGTATGAACATGGCCACCATTTGGGGCAGTGAGCCGTTGGCTGAAATGTACTGGTCTGCGGGAAAGCTTCAGGTTGGGCGGTGGGAGGGCAAGGAAGGAAGAGGGATTGGCGGACAAAGTTGGAGGGGGTATCGATTTTGGCATGAATAGACTGGGGAAAGAGTTGTACAAGAAAGCTGGCACGGCAGGGATAGTGGGGTTAACCGTCAACGATGCTGGGGCTGGTGGCTAGAATGGCATCGAGCAGGGGAAGCAGTAGTCTAGGGGTGGCAGCGGTAGTTGAGGAAAAGTTAAGGTTTTTGGGGAAAGATGGCGAAAAATCAAGGACCAAGCTACTATTTTTCCTTTAATTTTTTTTCCCTTCCTTTTCCACATCAGTGCCACCATGGCGAATTGCCTCACACTGGCATGCCATATAGCCAGTTTCATCAATTTTAACGGTTTCCATTCTCCAAAAGTCTAAAATGAAACAAAAAATTGAAGTTGAGGACTTCTCATACAAGGTTTTGAGGTTATGGTCCAAAATAGGATAATAATAAAATATTAAGGGTCACGAATGTAATTTAGCCTCACTAAATGATAACAAGACAGTACCAAGAAAATAGTGAAGGGTTTGCCACCTCTTCAATTTTTAATTTTGACATAGAAGTTGATTTTGGCCATTTACGATCTAATTTGTTCTCTATTGGCCGTCAAAACAACAATGTAAAGGGACATGTGCAGGCAAGGCTAGGATTTAAGGAGTGGTGTTGTACTCTCCCCAAAACAAACACTAGAAAGTGGGTTAATTACAGCCCAGGTCCTCTAGAGTTTGTTTAGCAAACCCTTGTACTTCATATATTTAGGATTGTTCACTCTCTTTGCTTCAGTTTAATTTAGTCTTTTATTAGTTTTTTTAATATTTTATTCTTTTATTTATTTTTATTTATTTTTTATCATGTTTATTTTTTAAAATATTATCTGTGCTTTTATCTGTAATTTTTTGTTGTTTTGTTATTAGCTATTTATTCTTTTATGAAAAATAGTTATTTTTTAATAATAGTTATTTGTTCTTTTAGCTCAATTTATTATTCTTTTACAAGTTTTTACTTATTTTTTTTATATAAACTATTTATTTTATGTTTTTTTTTACCATTATCTGTTTGTTTTTTTATGAGCACCTATTAATTTTTTAGAGAAATTAATTTTTTTTATCATCTTTTTTTTTTTAATAAAAATTAGTTATCTTTTAATAACAACTGTTAGTTCTTTTGCTCAACTAGCTATTTCTTCTTTTATTAATTGGCAAATTTGAAAAAACACACACAAAAGTGAATAAATTATAAGAAAACAAGAACAAATTTTAAAAATTAGATAAATATTTGTTATTTTATCATTTTCCTATTGTTTTGAAGAGTTATTTTTTTCTTTTTCATGTTTTTTCTTTTTAGCATTAGCCAAATATTCATTCTTGCTCAGGTATTTTAGAGTAACCAATTGTTCTTTTTTAGAAACTGTTTTTTTTTTGTTAATAAGACTTATTTAGCTTCTTAATAAAAAAAAAGAAAGAATTTACACATTATTTTTACGTTATGAATTTGTATTTTTTATCTAATAGATTTAATTCTTTTATGTTGCAAATTTTTTTTTTTACTTTTAATTTGTTCTTTTTATGCAATAGAGAGTTCACGTTGTCTTGTCTAAAATTTAATGTAAGAAAGAGTTTATATCATAAATCTACCAAAAATAGCAACAGTGAAAAACAAAGAAGAAAAATGGAAAAAAAAAAATCAACACAAATGGCTTGAAAAAACAAGAATAACACAAAAATAAAAAAGGAATAAAACTGGGAAAGAAAGCTAGATAAAAGTGAAATATGAAAGAAAATAGAATAATACATAAAATGAAAAAAAAAGTTAAAACAAAAATAAAAAAATTTGGAACAATAGGAAAATCAAAAGGAAGAAGAAAATTAGAAAAAAGCTAAAAGCAGGATACGAGGTAGCCGAACCTCGAACCCCGGCATTACTAGCTGGGCAATGCAGGGACCAGTTCCCCTAGAAATTGTTGTTCAAAAGGGTTGCAGAGGCAAAATATAAATAGTAAACCGCCAAACGCATGCAAAGATTGTTCCCATCTTTAAACGTATAATTTTGGAAGGGTTTGACAAGTTTCTTGGTGGAGTTACAATGGGGTAGGTTTACCTAATCTTACCCAACTTCATCCAAATTATAACCATACTTTAATTCTTGTGAGCGAATTACTATAGAATGGATGGTAGTCTATAGTGAACTACAGTAGTTTCAATTTAGTTTTATTTTTTTTTGTGTTTTTCTTAGTAATGATCGAACTCCTCTTTCGGCCTCTGTAAATTTGCTTTTTTCTTTTTTTGGTCCAGATACTTTCCGATCTCACGATCAGGCCCGATTTCAAGCACATGAATTAGCTCCTCTAGGCTACAATTTGGCGGCGGTGGTGGCTTGAGGGTCAGACTGCCAGCAATAGTCCCGTAGCAGAATGATCTCTATAGGATGAGAGATGATATTGGGCAGCGAGATTGAATCCTCGGCCTTTCTAGGCTGGGTAAGCTTATAAAGGCGTGGCAAGGTTAAATCCAACGTCAAAGTGTGGTGGTAGAGCTCGAGGACAGTGAACCAAAAGTTGAAATGGGGACACGATGAGGATGATGGTAGGATTAGCAGATTCGCAAGTTTGGGGACTGTTACAGTGTTACTTGTAATGACTAAAACTGCAGGGACTGAAAGTGTAGTTCTTAATTTTACCACGCAAAAGGCCATGTATCTTTCTATAATGCTGCACTTTCATCCTCAAATTTTGGAAAGTTTCAGAATGTAAAATTATCACATTATTTTACAACAAAGTGCAGCAGACCATACTTCCAACAATCTACATAACAATTAGGAATATGAACCGCCGCACCATAGGGCTATCATAAGCCTCGTCTTCCCTAATCAATTTATATTTTTATAGGTTGAAATATGACTTTTATCCCAAAATAAAGTTATAGTTTGATATAAAATATCATATAGCATTACTTTATGTTATGACGTTTTTAGTGTAAACTAATTTTAAATGCAATATTTTCAAGAAATATATATAGAAATATAGTGAAGAAGTAAAATAATAATGTGTAGGTCTAAATTGTGTTGTTGGGTTATATGTATCTACTACAGTATAGATGCTACCCAAAACCTACTTACTAATGAGTAGGGTATATCGACATCCTAAACATAGTATATTATACTATATATCAATTACCACTCTTATCACTATTCATGAACAGTACATGATCTTTTTTTTTTTTTGGCTTTTCCCTTGGTGATGGTCTAACTTCTCTTCTAGCCCATGCAAAATTTTTTTTGTTCTATTTTAATCCCTAAACTTTGCCGAAAATGGTACTGTTCATACAACAACAATAAAATACAGTTACAACAGTGCAGCATGCACTTTTTTTCCTTTTTGGATGCAACTGTTTTTTCATGAAGCTCGGTCACTTTTTCGAGAGACAATAATGTTTTGAGGGAATATGTTGCTATTTTCCCCATTTTCATTTTGTTTCATGTTTTTTTTTATTGAAACACGTTTTGGATCACTAATTGCTTCTATTTCCCATTTTACTCCTTGTGCTCGATGCAATGTTTTGGTCTCTGAATTTAATAATTACTTAACTATAGTTTCTCTACTTACTTTCTTGGTCTCTAAATTTTTTTTCTTTATTTTTTATGTACTATTTTTTAAAGTAAACTTTGGTCACCATGGTTTCTTTGTTTTTTAAGCAAAACCATTTCTCTCTTTTTTCTTATTTACATTTATTAAATCAACTGGTAGACCCTCAATATGTAAAAAAAAATTTAGCCAAGTATTTTCAATTTAATCCAAAATGACTTATTTTTATTTTTACATCATTTTTTACCTGAAATTAATTTTATTTAAAAATAAATATTATGTAGGTATAATAATCCATTGAAAATATAATTTTTATAATCTTAATAAATTTTTATGAATTTTTCTAGCTTTAGACATTAAAAAATAAAATTTCATAAAAATTTAATAATATCATGAAAATTTACTTTTAAATGGATTATTATATCTACATAATATTAGCTTTCAAATGAAATTGGTTTGAGGTAAAAAACATATAAAAATAAAAATAATTTATTTTAGATTAAGTTAATTTAAGTTAAAACAAATTGGCTCAATTCATTTTCTTTATGCATCCCCAAACTATTTTTTTCATTTTCTTTCATTATTTTTTTCTCAAACAAAACTTTAGTCACTATGATTTGTCCACTTTTGAGCATAGTTCGGGTTGATTTGGCCTTACTTAGTTTATTTTTTTCTTTTCTTTTTGCATTTATTAAATTAATGGTTAAACCATTAATTTATTAATATAAATAAAACACAATTTTATGTATAGATCATGTCTTTTCCTTATTGATAATTGAATTTTTTAGTTTGAGTTATTTACTTCGAAAGTTCTATAGTTTAATTAAACAATTTAGTCCACACTTGCTAAAATTGAAAGTGAATTATTCCAAATAGATTTCTCGTCAATATTAAGATTTAGAATATGAATTGATAAGAGATGAAATTTTTTTAAGTGAATTATTTTTTATTGATAACAAAATCCATGGTGTTGAAGCATATATTATATTATGTTTCACAATTTTATGTTTTGATCATAACTAATAATTTTAATAATAAAAATATAATATAAAGAAAGTCAATCACAAAAATTGTAATAAAGGAAATTTTAATAGATTTACATAAATGAGTGAGAATTTTTCAATTAATTATTAATTTTTATTTTATTGCTAAATTTATTATAAAAAAATACCCACTACAATGTACGGGTTGACATTAACTCGTAAATTATTATGCAACAACATCAGTACGGGGCTGAAGCCACTAATTTGAAATGTTGGTTATTTGGGTATGGGTTGGTTCAGGTTGGAATTTTAAAATCCAGTAAATCTGCTTAACATCTTGTCTATAAAGCATGCCTTGTTCTTCGATCTTAAAGCTCTGCAGAAGGCTTTCTCCTACATATGAATTATGATAGTTTTCTCCGTCAAGCATCACCTGACTAATGCACATCCCAGGACTGTCTGCAGAACTTAGATAATAGACTGATGTCGGTTCACTAATTAAAGGGATCTTTGCGCCTGACAAAGAACCATTATTGTTGTTGCTCATCTTTGATTCAAAACCCTGGACCTGATTGCCTGAGCTTCTTGTCGGCACACACCAAAACTTCAAGTTTCACACTCCAGGCGGACAACAATTGGTGAATAATTTCAGCAAGGCTCTGATACCATGATAAAAACTAGACAAAGATGTGAAGAAATTTTTGGATGAATTTTCATGCATATCATTGAACAAGCCGAAGCAATACATATATACATGAGTTAGTAGACCTAGTCAATCTCAATTTCCCTTAACCGAAATTGTAGCTATTCCTAAAGTAGTACAATTCAACTAAGAAACAAAATATATGCAATTATTATTCATACTGATCTTCTTCAGAAAGAGTGATTTTAACAGTAAAAAATTGTTTAGCCTTAAGAGTGGCTAAATTTTGTCACCTCACCTAAGAAGAACCCAGAGGTGGATCCATGTATAAATTACGGGGTTCTATGAACCCTCGTTTCCATGAAAAATATTAGTAAAAGATATACAATTAAGTAATTGGACCCCTTTATATTTTTTAATAGACCCCCATAATTTTTATAATATTTACAGGAATAAAATAATATAACCTTTTTACTTCAAGATCGAAAACAAGTCAATATCTTCTTTCTACTGATAATTAAGACAATGGAAAAAACTTTATATTGGCCATTTAACTTTGACACTTTTTCCTATCTAGGCCTTAAACTTTTTTTGCCCCTATTTTTTTTCTAATTCAAAGGAAAAATTGTGAAACTAATTCAATACAAGATAAAGTTAATAAATTAAGTAATAGATTTTTGTCTCTAACATTATATACAACATGAATATTTCACTTATCTTCTTTATAATTTATATATTTCTTCAGTCGTTCAATCAACAATAGAAAAAAAAAAGATAAATTAGAGCATTTTTTCTAATTTTCTTCTAATTTTTTTATTACTACATTATAGTCAATGTGAACTTATAAGTTTCATCATTTAATGTTAGAATATAATAATTATATATGTATTTGGACCCCAATTTGTAAAAATCCTGGATCCGCTACTAGAAGAACCCCTATATATAATGTTTTAAATTTATTTGATAGGTAAAGTTGAAACCCGATCATACGAAATCAATCCAAAGAATTTGATGTGTGGGTCAAGTTCGAGCAAGTTTCAATGACATGTAGGTGGGGTGAGTTTCAAAGTGTAAAACCTGAAGTTGATGCAGGTTAGATCAAATTTTGGTAATCCGATAGTACCTAGCTACACCGCCAACACCTCTAAAATTCACCATCTCTCTAGATAAATATAAAGGAAATTAAAAAAAATAAAACATAGACAAGCATCTCTTATGGAATATGAAATTGACATTTACATACACAAGCCCTCTCACCGTCCCACTAACACTAGTGGAATGCCCATTTCTGTCTCTACTTAATGTCGATTGATGTCGCCAGACACTACTAAAAAAAACCATTTTTCCAACGGCCATTTCCAACGGCTTCGCGTTGGAAATTTTAAAATTTCCAACGCGAAGCCGTTGGAAATAAGACGTTGGAAAACCAACCGTTGGAAGTCCATTTTCCAACGGTCAAAGTGAGGGCCGTTGGAATTTCCAACTGTCAGCCGTTGGAATCTAAGCAGTTGGAAATTTTCCAACGACTCTATTATTTTTTTATTTTTTTCGTTTTCCAACGGCCTTGGCAGTTGGAAAATTGAAATGTTGGTTTCCAACTGCCTTGGCCGTTGGAAAGTAGGTTTTTTGATATTTTGTATATTCCTGTTCTATTTCCAGTGCATTTCTTTAAACGTCAAACGGCTTAGGCGGTTCAAATTTATAGTATCGTATGTAATCACATTTTGAACGGGTGCACATGCATATATGCAGTTGTAAATCTCAATGAAAACATACACAATTGATCGTACAGAATCATGTCATAAATATAGTTATAACATACACATAAAAGCTTTCACAATTGAAATTACAATATCATGACACAAATATAGTTACAATCCACATAAAAACATATATAATTGAAATTACATAGTTTCATTCTCCTAAAAAGTGTTTGTTTGTTGATGAACACAGAAAGAAATTACACTGTTTGCTGCTCAAATGCGTATGCTGAGGCTGGAACTCAGTGTGGTGTCCTCTAATGTGATCCACAGAACCTCCTGGAACATGCTGATTATGCCACTGGGCTGAATCCACAAGAGGCTGAAGATGTGAATGCCCTACACAGAAAAGAAACATTGACTTGAGCCATTTAACATGATAAGGACTAAAAGAACACATGATGGTACATGGCTCATTTCTGCTACAAGGCACCAAGGTCCAAAAAGGAATGAATTACATCAAACCAAAAAATCGCTTGTCCTTGGCATGCAAGAGTGAATTTACACATGACAAAACATAACACCTCACCAAGCTACTTTTTCATATCTCTTGGTAGCCTCAAGCAAATATAAGCTTATGCAGAAGGGAAAAAAATCTCTTCATATGCACTTTTTCCATCAGTCTTAGACTCTAGTGGCCTTAAAAGATGATACCACACAAACTGTATTCCAGAAGACAGTAGAAATCATAACTGAAAACAGGAAAACTGATTGTTGCTAGAACGTTTGGCAGTTCCATTTTCCTGACTTAGTCCATCTTGGCCACAGTAGTAATCACTTTAACTGCTTAATTTTAGCATTCAGCAATCTCAGTCACAATGGTTTGCTAAGATTTTACACAGCGAGCAAAAAAATAAGGGCGTAAACCCAATGATTCCCTATATATAGGTCATCTCATTCATTGCAGAGGATTTTGTGTAAACTCATCATGTATTCATGCTTAAGAACAAAGTGTCCCATAAATGCTTAAAATTGAAAATTAAAAGAAAACCACTGTCTAAGTTTCAATGGTGTTCTTTTTCAATGAAAAAAAATCAATGGTGTTCTCTACTGCGCTTGGACCATTCAGAGGGGGAGAAAATACACCAGACCAGAAGAATAATGACCTTGATAAAAATCCTTACTATGCTAATTACAAACTAATTTAATTTTTAAAGGTTCTAAAATACCAAAAGGAATGACTTGATATGTCACTGAAGTACAGAACAACAAGCTAAACACTCTATAAGCTGTAGAATTGACAGTAGCAAAGTTTTATAAACGCAAAGCATCTTAAACAATATTTTTAGAATCAGTTCCAAGATACAAGCTACAGCTGCCAATTATAGACAACTCAGGGAGTTAATCACTAATACAGAGGCGTGATAATTGATGTACTTGAGAGCCCTGATAAGATCCTAGTCTAAAATTAAATGAGAGGCAAGGACAAGGATGGGAGTTATACATGATGCTACAGGACGAATTGTGTTATTGTAACCATAGAATCAATGACAGAACAGTTAACGCATTAATGCCAGTAAGCTGGTACCTGGGGCTCAGAGAAAATTAATTCTAGAAAATACGTAGGGCAGATAATTAATTGATGAATAATGAAGCCTAGTAAAACTACTTGGTTTGGGACCATGATAGGAGGGTTTAACTAGGATCACCTAAACAGGATTTAGTTAAGCATAAAAAGTGATTAAGCTTACTGCTAAGATCTATAAAGACAGAGACTTCCATCAATTGCCCCTAAATGCAAAAGCCCCACTTAGCACCAGGAGGGTCTTAGGCCGAGGAAAGTCAACCCTCAAACAAGATAATTCTGCAGTGACTCAAGAAACAGGAGAAAAAGCAGATTTTACCAGTGCTGTTACAGGAGCAGAATCTAGAGAAGAGAAACAAGGGACTGCCACCATAAACGAATCATTTTTAGTTTTATGATCAGAACTTTAAGTTTGATTCAGTATATGCATCAATTGTGATATGCCTAACAATGTGTTATTTAATGATCACACAAAAATAAACTCCAGTTCCATGCTGTTACAGCTGCTAATTTTGTGGCCTTCATTTGGGTTGAGAGCCTTTGTGAATATAATTTTTCTAGAGTATGTAATATTGAAGCCTGTCGCTCGCTTGGACATTTCCTATGTTCTTGCAGAATTCTAGCTGTGATCCACGTTACATTCTATGTGCCGTGAAATGGTGGCATGAAAATGAATTCTTAGTCTGCTGTGCAGCCTGTGATTATATACTTGAGTGATACTTCATTATCATAATGTTTTTGGAATGAACTCAGAGTAACTGTTTCATAAAAACTTCATTTTTATCCCTGGTGCAGACACAGTATAAAAGCTAATTAGGTACTAAACCTAAGAGAAAGAGCACTAGCGCTTGCTTCTTTTAGCCACTAAGCAGGTTAAGTTTATGAAAACTAAATGCTAGTACATATTCTACAGAATCAAGAGTGAGATTACACTTGGATCTTTCTGCAGCAAAGGTCAACAACACTCAATCCTAGGACAAACCGCACATTCACAGTGAGTTTCCTTCTAAGCACCAAATACTTGATAACTCACCCTCTCTTCAACTGTAAACAGAAATCCAGAAAGCACCAAAAAAGCGAAAAAAAACTGCAACACTAAAGACAAACAGCTAAACCATTTAGGACAACAGATATTTCCTGAGTACTATCAATGTCTCCGAAGAGACTTTCTTTCAATACGTAGTGCTAAGCCATTTAGGACAACCTATTGAAAACCAATAACCATGTAAACACCGAAATGATTCATTTTCTCAGAAACCCCAGTAAGTAAAAAAAACAACCCCGAAAGGCCTGTGAACTCGTTACTGTATCCTATAATATTTCACTAAGGCAAAGGATTTCCAGAAGGGGGTTTTTTTTTTTCCAAGTAATAGCTGTTTCTGGGACCATAGAAGGAATGAAGAAATTTGGGTTTTTTTCAAGTCTTGCAACCATTGAGGTATGAGGAGAGTTCAATCCTTGGTTCCTTTCTCTATCTTCTGGAACATTTGCAAGTATCATAGATAGCATGCCACCAGGGTTTTCAATCTCAGGAGAAACTAGTATTTAAGTAATTAGTTACTGTATACTTTAGTTTTTTCTATCTAAAGGTCAATGAAGAATTGACTTGATCAAGACAGATGTACATAATTTCTATATTTTAGTTTTCGATTAACCATATATAATTTCTCTCCAAGAAGGTAAACATCTTTCCATATTCATTTAGCAAGATCCAGAGCACAAATTGTTGACGAAAAGATTGTCATATCAGTGTAACATCTTAGATTTCACACTTGCAATTCAGAGGTTATCTTTCCTTTTGTTGTTCTTCCTCATCATCATCATCAGATCATCAACATTATATACTTTAATCTCAAATTCCAATTACATTGGGGTTGGAGGGATAAAGTTAATAATTCCAATTAGCTAACAAAAATCATATTCACTATAAACTCATGAAACGAAAAAAGCTCAAAGTCAGTCCTCTTCAGCTCAACACTTTTGTGATTGTGAGGAACTAAAGAAGTAAAACACCGAGAATTTATGCAAATACGGTGAATCCTGTTTTTACCTTCACCAGTCACAAACAAGATAAACCAGAAGCAAAGGCAAATTTAAATCCCACCCACCTGATATGCTTTCATCGAGTGATCAGCGGCCTCCTTCCGTTCATCACCACTCTTAAATTCAGCCAAATACCTATAGTAATCTCCTTTCCTACAAGAACAACAGTGACAGTGAAAATTAAAGAAAGCCTCGTTCCAGAAACCAACATGGACGAAATCACACAACCTTCATTCAGGACAACTACTCACATTTTGTAATAAAACACAGAAGATTCACTTCCAGCGCAAGAGGGAATCAGATGCTCATCGATCACCGTCATAATATCACTGCAAATGCCAGGCAACTCGGCTTCCACCTTTTTGCCTATACCCTTTGATTCGCTTCACGTTTAGATCATTTCCTGTTGCCTCCTCTTTCTGCTCAATGGAGAAAAGAATCCTCCACGATGCTCTTCGAGCTCCGATCACATTCTTGTACCCAACGGAGAGCAGATTCCACTCCTTCACAGTCAGATCCACATCAAGCTTAGCTAACTTTTTCATAGAATCCACCATTTCTGCGGCAATCAAAACTTCGAATCAAGTCAACAAATTCACACAAAACCCAGGTCCAAACCCTCGTTTGGTTGCTCAGAAAAAAAATGTACAGAACATATGAACCATAGATCTAAGTGTTCAATTAAGAGTCTAACACAAAAAGTGCCATAGAAAACAGAAGAAATAACAGATCGTTGTAGCGCCGATGAGCTTGCTGGCAGCTTCAGCTGATGCGCTTGCCGATGGTTGTGTCTCAAACGTCTCGGGTGAATCGCACAGAGGAAAACGCAGATGAGCCGCGGATGGGTGAATCGCGACAAGTGAACTTCAGCGGAGCCGCGGAGGGGTGATCGCACAGAGGAGAACGCAGAGGGTCAGTCGAGGGGTGAATCGCGCAGATGAACTGGGAATCACGAGCTGTGGGTAATAAATTTTGCCTTTGGAAAAAAATAAATGATACGGTGCGTTTCAGTTTTGTAATAGCCGTTGGAAACATCTCCAATAGGCCACTGTTCACAATTTCCAACGGCTTTGACCGTTGGAAAAAAAACACAACACTTTCACATTTTTTTCAAAATTTTCAAATTCACTATATTCATTTTCCAACGGCTTAGGCCGTTGGAAAAACTTTGCCTTCATTTTCCGTTGGAACTTGTGTTTCTGTTGACATATTTAATTCTTCCAACGGTTAGGCCGTTGGAAATTACATTTCTTTTATCTCCAACGGCTTTGGCCGTTGGATATTTTCCAACGGCTTGACCGTTGGAAAAGAGGTGTTTTTTAGTAGTGAGAGGAAATTCCACCACATCGAGTAAAGGGAATTGACGATATATGGTCTTTGTAACCAAAAGGCAACTCATAACGAAAGTTAGTATGAGCTTAAAGGACTGAAAGTCAAGTGTTTTTCAATATTATCTCCAGACCCAGAGAAGAAGGGACTTCACTTCATCATGGGCAAGGCATGGAGATGCAAAATTAACAGCTTCTTAATTTACAATTTGCCCTCTTATCCTTTTGATACATGCATCCCACTTACATTCCTGTTCTCTGAATCTAAATAATCCAAAAAATATAAAACCGGAACTGAAGAATGTCCAATAAAAGATAAATGTGTCTGAAACGGGGACTTATTCATCGAACAGAGAAGTTTGGGGAACAAAAGAGCAGAGATGAAATATTTATAAAGTAAGTAAGCGGTTGACCATTTGCTGGGAAAACAGGGAAAAAAAGATGCTATTTTCAATGAACAGTAATTAAAAAGGGCTAAAGAATATTCCATTAACAATGTCATTGGATAAACTGATGGGGCATGAATTTTTGTCATTACAAGGTTTTGGTTCTTCTCATGGCAAGGAGAGTAGTAGGAGTTTTTAGTCTGCCGCTAATATTCAAGGAAGCAAAGTTTGTAACCTTTCTAAGGTACTCATTGATGGTTATGATGAACAAGTTTTAGAAATTTTAGAATGCCTTTATAAAGTTAAGAATCAAAGGAAATGATGCAAGAAGGATGAAACACGCGCAAAAGGATCTGCATTGAAGTATGAGCTGAAAAGGTTGGAATGAGAATTAAAAATTAGGATTTCTATTTTATCCTTTTAAGGTTTTGGTTGTTGTATCTCCTGGGTCTATGACTTGTACTTTAAATGATGTTTGTTAGGGGGTGTTGTAATCAAGGAAAAGAGAGTTTTAATTAGTTTTGGATTTCGGGTTCTGAGAGTGAAAGGTTTCTATGTTTGTTAGGGTGGTTTGTTCCGGTTTCTGGAACTAGGTGATTTTGTACTTATTTTATTTTATTTGTCATTGTTGTTAAAAAAAAAAACATATACAAAATCATATAATATGTAACATCATATAAGTTCACTTGAACCATAGACTTTCCCTATATCCCTCAGAGCTTTTAGTGCTGGGGATGCAAATAGTTAAATTTACTTGAAGCCTTGAAACAATAACATTTTTTTCCCCTTACTGGAAGGTTTATTATTCAATTATAACTTCAATCCTTCAATCTCCTCATGTATAAAAAAAATTATGTTATTTATTTATATCATAACAACAACAATATGTTCTATATTCAGGACGTCATGAAACATTTTTATCCACAAAAATGAAATAAAATATCATCATTTTTTATAGATGATATATAATTCATCAATTCTGTTGATACGCCAAGTGCAATCTTCTTTTTGTGACTTGAAAAATTCTTGTCTGGTGTGGTGCAGGTCATAATATGCTGACCAAACTGTTCACTAGACCTCGTGCTGAAATTGGGAACGTGCGCTGTCAGCTGAACTTGCAAAAAAACAGGACAAACAAGTGCTTCCGGGTGAAACACGTATGTCATGAAAGTAGTTCCATGTTAAATCTTGTAATAACAATTGTTGGAAAGAATAATCCTTATATATTTATAGCCACTCGTTTCATCTCTCAATACAAAGAAGAAGAAAGAGGGAGAGAGAGAGAGAGAGAGAGAGAGAGAGAGAGAGAGAGAGAGAGAGGAAGGATTGGTAGTTATATGGACAAATGGAGCAAGGGCAGGCAAAATGGAGAGGCAAGGCCAGTGTGAAGCTACCCTCCCAAAGAGCAGAACAAGTATGGCCACTTCTAGAGGACTTTTTCGGCCTAGACAAGTGGTTTCCAACCCTAACCACTTGCCTTCCGGTTCATGGCATCTCCGGCCATCCGGGCTGTGTGCGCTTTTGTGCCGGATTTAAGACTCCGGTCAATAACACCGACGTGAACTGGACGAAGCAGAAGCTGCTGTGGATCGACAAGGATGCAATGAGGTTCAGCTACTCTATTGTGGAGGGTAATGTTGGGTTCAATAATTATGTGTCGGAAGTGAAAGTTGTGGGTGTGGAAGACGGTGGGTGTGAGATCGAGTGGCTCTATGAGGTTGACCCTGTGAGGGGATGGAGGCTAGAGGATTTGGATCTGTTTATTGCGTCTGGCCTGGAGGTTATGGCTCAGAGAATGGAAGCTGCTCTTCAGGTCTACAACAATATTACTTGTTCTGATTAAGTCTGATCTACTGATCTGTGTGTAATTACTTGGTGTTAGTGATGTGTAGTTGTGTTCGTTTAGTTGGATGGGTTTGGAACTGATCCAAATAGAACAATCGGATTTATTTTCAATTTTTATAAATTTGATTCAAATTTTAATTAAAATTGACCTGAACCATCTAAATTCTAATTTAATTTTTTTTTTGTTTTCATCTGAACCATCCAAATTATAATTCTGTTTATTCCATTTTTATAATTCAATTTTTTTTTATTACAACTAAATACATGATAGTTGGAAAAAAAATATGATAAAAATTGATAATATTCCATTTTGCACCTATAGTTAAGGGTTGATTCTTAACACATAGTCTAATACTAAACAAAAATGACTCTATATATGTAGAGTTGATGGGTATAATTATAAAATGCGTATTACTTTTTATTTTATTTGATCTGTTTGATTTTAAGTTTAGGAATTAATAACCAAATAAGAAATTCAATTTTGATTCAATCCAAATCAAATAATCGAATCATTTTATCTAGTTGAAATAATTTATTTGAATTATTTGATTTTATCCAAATAATGAACACTCCAGTGACATCTGGCTTGTCATTGAAGCAAGGATCTTTCATGGATCTTATGAGCAATGACCATAAACTAGCCACTAAACCTAAGAAGCGGTTCTACTTTATGAGTATTACTATGAGTACTTCCCATTAGTGTCCAAGTTTTACCGGTTTTTATATAAATACTGTAATATCAATGGTTAAGTTATTTTTTCATATAAACTAATCACATTAGCCATCAGAAGATAAATAGACAGGACTAAAAATAATGTACTTACAGCATTTTTTAAAATGGATAAAAAAAAAACAAAAGATATTGCACTTAGAGACTTCTGTGATATGGAGAGACCTTCTTGAAGCTTATTCACATGGTTGGGAGAACATTATTGTTCAGTCCGATTTTCAAGTTGCAGTGGCTGCTCTTCTAAACTACAAGAAGCCGTATTTTTAATTATGCTTATGGTGTTGTTATTGATGATATAATTGATCTATCATTTGCTGTGGAATGTAACCATGCATGATTCTTAAGTGAAGCTATTATGCGTACTTTCAAAAAAAAAACGAAAGATATTTATTATTTACACCTGTGGCGTTAGTTCCATGTCGAAGTTTTAATACCACCTATGCCGTATACAGACTTTAGGAGGAAACTGGAAAGTGATAACTACCTCACAAGTCTCGTTTTAAATTTTCAAGGTCAAAATTCTGTCAAAAAGCAGTATATTTTATCAACCCTATATCTATAGAGTTCCATCTACTATATAATATTTGTATTGGTTAACATTAATTAGGGAAAAGATGACGAGTCATTTGGTATAAACAGTGAAAGAATCAAGAACAAGTAAAACAATAAGATACATTTAATTATTGGAGTATTTTCTTTCCTTGTTTTTTTTGTTCCATTTAACTTCCTTAATTTGTTACAATATTGGAGCTCATAAATCTAAAATTCGTTCCAGTTGAGACATTTCCAGAGAGGATTTTACATCATTATGGTGTCCTCGATTTTACATCAAGAGAAATAATAAAAGCTATGAATAGAAAACCATCCCTAATTAAATACCTGGAGAAGCGATAAACTTTAGAAATTAAAAAACATGATTCTCGCAGTTGCTAAAAAATATGCTTCTTGCAAGCTGACCAAGTCCTAAAATGTACTACAATATACTTAGGTCCCTCATGCCCAACACTCTGCACTAGAGTTATTATTTGACGACCAGCTCTGGGAGACCAGAAATGGGAAGGCAAGTTCAGGGCCAAGCTAGCAGGCTGCAAGGCAGACCAAATCTGGCCTCTCATGGCGGACTTCTTCAGCATCCATAAATGGAACCCAGGACTTGATACATGAGAGGCCGCAAAGGGTGAACTGGGTCAGGTTGGTTGTGTCAGTCGCTGCACCACGAACGCAGCATTCTTGATGGTCGAGAAATTGGTCGCCATCAGTCTGGCTGAACAGATCCTGACCATGGAAATCCTGGAGAACAACATGGGGCTCCAGTTCTGACCTGTGAAAACTCAGAGACTGGCTGTGTATTTAACTAGTCTTTCGAGCTAAGCCCAGTTGAAGGTTTAAAGCTGCAGGAGTTTCTCTCTAGCTATAAGGCTCTTGGCATAAGAATGGCAAAGAATATGGAAGCGCCTGTGAAGTCCTCTTGGTGAGCAGGATGTATCTGTAGGAAGAAACAAAAGCTTGACTCTTCAGCCGCGTGTGAAGAAATAGAAATAATATATCTCATTTCCCTCAAGAAAAAAGGGGAAAAAAGGAAGCCATTTGTCACAATTAGCTTGCTGATTATAAGCTAGTATAATTTAATAACTATGTTTTGCAACCTTAACATATTGGTTCCATTACCGCAAATTAAAAGAGAACGGGAGCGGGTACAACTATGAACAGGTGCAAAAAAAAAGTTCAATCGATATGAACATTGTACAACAATTGAATTTCCTGGTGCTTCTGATACCGCTGTTACATTAGCTCCTCTTTCGGACCGTAAATCACCTGACAAAAAAGTTGGGTTACTTCCACAAGCTAAGATCTGCAGACTGAAGGCACTGGCATGTGAATCGGCTTGCATCGGGCTTTCGTTCCAAATTACTCATCATCGAAAGCACAAGCTGGCCAGCCAGCCCCCTAGGCTCAAGTGTCCTGAAGGGGGATGATTCACAGGATACTTCTTTCCCTGCAGTTTGTTGTTTGAGTGGGCTGATTTACAAGTTCTCTTCAATTTCATCTGGCACATGCAACTTTTCAATTTCAGCCTGTTTGGAAATGGAAACAACCGAGTAATCAGAGGCTTAACTCTAGCTCATGGGATTTTCATCAATGAGAACATTTATATACGAAATAGTGAAGATGGGTAAAAAAGTGTAGATACTTTGCAAAGAATACAATAAACACTATGACATGTGACAACTTATATAAAGTTCTGACCAAATCAAATTCCAAAAGCTCCCCTAAAACAGAGCTATGTCTCCACAGAAGTAAACAGTTGACACCTAAAATAGTTCTTTTGACTTCCCCCCTATACTGAATTCTCACAGCATTTATGTGTGAAAGAAAGGTGAAAATATGTAGATAGACATTTTGCATGAGTCCAATACCCTCCTCAAACCGACAGGTAGCCAGTTTCATCCAGCTAATACTCACATAGTTCCATAACAGACAACCAAACTCTCACAGTCTGTTGCATGAAACTCGCTCATAAAAATTTTAGTGACCTGCATCATCTATCATTTGAAAATATCTAGTTTTCTAGATCCTGAATAAAAGGAAATTGAATCGATCCGAAGATAATTTGGGAAAACTGGCATCCAATTATGGTAATAGAGTTGATTCCTATAAATTTCACAGAATTGTTGTTGGATGAGGGATTCTGGTTGAAAACTACAATTTCAGGCACTGCAGTAAGGAATCATAACTGATGGGATTTTAAGCTTTGGATATCGAGAAATTGCCGCCAGAAAGTAAAAGAAGACAGCAGAGTAAAAAATGGAGGCTTAGGGTTAGGGACAAAAAAGGGAGATGGAAGCAGCGCTAGCAGCAAGACTTGGCCTTCAATTGTTCAGCATGATTACAAACAGGAAGTCTTATGACGAGTCTCCCAGAAGCATTTTAGGTTTGGATCTCTCTCACCACAACACCATACCAAGCTCAAAACTTTGTTAGAGCCGTCAAACAAAATTTCAGCAAACACAATCAAGAAGAGGAATAAAAGTATAAATCAATCACCTTAATTTCAGCACTATCAGTTGCAGAAGGTTTCATGTCCAAGGCAAGACCAAAATGAAGTATGGCCTTCTCATACATGTTACGCCGCCTGTAAATCTTACCCATTAATGCATACACGCTGCTTTCACGGGGTGCATACTCTTTGAGTTCTTCCAGAACTTCAAGAGCTTCATCAAATTTTTCCAAGCTCATGAGTATATTAGCCTTCTGATACATAGGAAGAGGGTTCTTCTTATCTGCTAAAATAGCTTTCTCCATCATCTCCAAAGATTCCTCACTTCTCTGTAAGTGAGTCAAGAAAGTCCCGATAACACTTGAATAAGAAAATAACACAAGTGAACGTACATATGAACAATAAAGCAAGTAAGCAAACCTTTAAAGCATGTAATGCTGTGCCAAGATAAGACATTATAACAGATGATCGTGGATTTATTTGGAAGGCCATCCGGAAGTGGTGCTCAGCAAACTCATACTTCTCCTGACGAAAGAAAACCATTCCAAGCCCATACCAGGAATTATAATGCCTTGCATCAACACGAAGGGCACTTTGGTAACTCTTAATTCCATTTTCAAAATCCTCCAAAGCTACAAACCTGCAGTGAATTGTAATAACAGGTTTAGCACACAATAGTACCTTTTTGGTAGTTGCTTAACTGGAGGAAGGAGATGAAATGTGCATCATACTCGTGACCACAAAGTGTGTGGGCATATGCAAATCTTGAATTCAATTGCACAGCTCGCTGGAAGTTTTTCAAAGCAGTTTCATGGTCTTTCTGCAAGCTGTAGCAGTTCCCTAATGCACACCTGAAAATCATATAAGAGTATAAGGCTTCTTTACGTTAACCAATTTGAATCCTCTCAAAATAGAAGTAGGTAAAAAGTTCAGGTCATACAGCAATTACATATAGCAATTATATATATAGCAATATATAAGGCTTCTTTACGATTAATGTTATGTTCCTATTTTGCAATTCAATCTAGGTTACAACACTAACAACTATCACCTGTAGGTTGCATCTACATCACTCTAGTTTACAAAAGACAAGTCAAACTCATGTAACAGCACAGGAAACGCAAACAAACAATAGAAAGTAAAGGAACAGAAGAACAGAAAAAAACTACCATGATTGAGGAGCCAAGCGGTCAGTTGATATCAGCTCTTGAGCTAAGAAACTCAACTTCATATCTTCCTTTAGATGCTGCAGCAAATTTAAGTTACAAAGTAAGTTAAAGCACATAAGGCTTAGTTATTTAACTGATGTGTAACCAATAAGTATTTCTGAAATAACTGACTGCAACTTCCACAAAGATGTCACAGAACTCAAAATCCATATGTTATAATATTCCAGGATTAAAAAGACGCACATATAAAACAGTTGAATATATATCCATTCCTTCTAAACTGTAAGGTGACACACGGCGTGCAAGACTGAATGCCCGATCAGCTTCCAAGTAATCTACCAATTCAAAATGTGCCTTCCCAACCTGCAATACAAGCATTCAAACAAAGCCAGTTTTACATTCTACAAATCCATATGTTGATAAAATCAACCAAGGCAGAATAACGTATTACAAAACCACGGAACTATCAAACTAAAAGCCTAAAACTAACAACATCCCATCAATCCTCCATCACCCGTCCCACATTCAACATCAGAAAGTGGTGGATTCAATATTGCATCAATTACAGCATATTAGTGTAAGTTAACATTGTAGAATGTTACATAAATTCTGCACTTAATTAAAAGTAAAATTGGAAACAATTAACTAATTTCAAAGCTATATGAAACAACAAAAAAGGAAGTTTCAATTAGCAATCATGAAATGAGAACTTCACTTTCTCTTCAGCTTTGCTGAAAAGAAACAAGCGCAATGTTCCAAAAGACATAAATATAGAATACAATTACCTGGGCAAGTACCCATCCTGTCTTGTAATGTTTCTCGGGCAATTTTTGGTAGACATCCAATGCATCCTGTGACAACATAAGGATTCCATATGAAAGGAAACATAGACCAACAAGATCAAAGCTTTGTTCAGGATAAACTGCAAACTTACATGACACCTATAAAAGCAAGAGAGTCTGTAGCCTTCCCCGATAGTCCTTAGAAGGCTTAATATTTCTGAAGCACCACCTAAAACTCTTGAGCCAAGCATAGCAACTCCAGCACTTGCAATTGTTGTCCCATCTTGTTCAAGGGCTCTAGCATCATGGGAGGAATATGGACTAGAAGTCGCCGTAACATTTGCACGAGAATCATCAGAAGTCTCATTTCTTACGCCTACACATGTCAAATGAGGATGTCGCTAAGCATTTGTTTTGCTGCTACTCAGAAGTGGACAACCAGACAGATATTGCAAAGAATAATGTGCTTAATGAGCACTTTAGAACAGCCGTGCTAACTCTGTCCCAAAGATTATGTAACCTTTCCATTTTAGAGCCCACCAGCATGTTTAGTGTTTCATTACAACCCAACTCTCCAGCCTTTGTATTTAGCCTGTCATAGATCAATTTGGGACACCAAAGTATTGACAATATGTGACATCCTTTTGAGACAAACAGTTTTTTATTTCCAGAAATAAAGCAACCAAAGTGAAAGTCACATCATCAAAAACAATTTTTGATCTTCAAACATAAATGATGATGTTGAGTCAGAATTTTTTATTTGACAAAAAAAATAAACCTGGAATATGTCTTGAAAAGATCAATTTTGTAGCACTGGATGTCTTAAAAAGATCAATTTTGTAGCACTGGGACTCATAATGCTTTGAACAATGTTGATATTGTAGCCGAAGAACAGAAAAGTTAACCAACAATTAAATAACAGAAAAAAGTCACATAGAAATGGCTTCGGAAATAATTGTACAGCTTACGGAAAAAAAAAAGTGATACATAAAAAGATTCATCACCTTCTTCTACATTTTCGTTGGCCCAAGATTGTGCTCTACGTACGGTCACAGAACGGAGAGCCATAGAACTCAACTTTGTAGCACCAAGGAATTTAGACGAGTTATTACTCCCATTCCCAGCTACTGAAGTGGCAACAGCATTTGTGTTGATCCCAGCATCACAAGAAAGTCTTGTACTTCGCCGAGGAGCAGAATCAGGAAACAACCTTCCAGAAATCTGAAACACATGAGACAGGCTCATAATATGAACACTTAAATTTATATATCCATATGCCATAATTAAATTTTTAGAAAGGGATGGAACAAAATAATTGCTTCAGGGCATGCACTTTGGCTCAAACCAGTTAAGGCTTGCATTTCTCATCAAACTTCACCAGTGAAACGATGCTACCAGATGAGAGGGTAGGTGGCATGACGCAAATGAACATAAAAGTTCTATGTGCACCTTCATGTTCATTGAGGAGAATCATGAAAGAAGAAACCAAAAAGATGAAGCAAATAAAAAAAAAGCAAATGATGAATGTACATGTCCTCTACCTTACGTAATTTTCCTTCATCCACGAACTTTCTTCGAGGTGCCTGAATTGTAGAGTTCACAATTGACTTCGGAGAACTATCAGCATTAAGTGAGTTCATGTTAGGGCCATTTGGCTGTTGATTGCGGCAGAGAGGAGGTGGAGCAGCATCTGGAACCTACAAGATACAGAGACCTTCTGATTGACTATCTACCTTTACCAAGAAAACTTATGGCTGCTGACGGATTAATCCCAGCAAATCAATCAGAAATGCATATTTAAGAGAAAGGTGTGGCTAAAAAAGATGAACTTAGGCCATACCTGTGATGCCATTGGTGAAGGAGTGTTATAAAATGACATATTTGCAGCACCTCCATTTAGAGTCTGAGCAGTACCACCTCCCAACATTGTTGCCCCATGGTAACTATTAGGAACATCTCTATGGTTGTTCCCTTGAACATTTTTCAATTGTCTTAGACTGACATCATCAGAACTAAATGACCTTGATGAAGCCGTGCTACGATCCTCACTATAATTATGCAAGCTTGGGGAAGCCAGACTACTGCGCAAGTAATGTTTTTGAATACAAAGAGCTGCTGCTTCTCCAAAAACTGCTGCTGCTTCTTCAGCAGCACCTAAAAATCAAAAAAGAAAGAAGCACATGAATTCAGTGTAAGGTCTTTGACATCTTATGTTTACAAAACAAATTGACTTTGGTTCTTGAATAATCCACATCATTTCTGTTTCTGTAACAAAAGATTCCCCTTTTATATCAAAAAGGCCTGAATCAATAATTGTGATTTTACATATGGACAATTCCTCAATATCTAGGTGAATCATACAGACAGAAGCTGCACGTTAACTAAGGCAAGGGGAAGAAAGAAAGTAACTCGCTGAAAGACTAGCATGACATTTCACAAAATTTTATGACTTAAATAACCTAAACATAAGAATTTCCAATGAACACCTCCATAATAAAGATAATATGGCAATAAATATTAATCACTGTTCAGCAAATGGATGAGATAAAGTTAGCTTTAGCATGACACTACCAAAGTAAAGAACCCGAAGGCTATTTGTTATGCATACCTAAAATACATAACTCCTCATATGCAGACCAAAGTAAAGGATCCAGAGACAACGCCAACTTAAAATGATGAATAGCACTCTTCTTTCTATCTGTGTACCTGCAATGGGGGAAAGGGATGAAAAACTCAAATAAATAAATAAATAAATCATTGACCTGAAAATCAAACTTGATCATACTATCCTAAACTCAGCAACTGACAAAGAACTTGGAACATTTTAGTACCCAATGTGCATAACTCTGATGGCAATGCACTAGGATTTGTAATGACAACTGGTGCATAAGACTGCTAACATAGGCATAGTAGTAGGTACAGCAAGCAAGTGTAGGCCAAAACATACTCAGATAGGCACAAAAGATTCTTGCTCTTTCAGAGCTTGCAGATGAACTTGCCTCCAGCCGAACAAATTGAAGACACAACATTTAGCTGATTGATTGATTGATTGAATTTAGTATTTGATTAGCAATTCAGTTTCAAGATTGCCCAACAAACAACAATTTCATTTGAGTAGCAACTAGCAAGGTACAGGAAAAACAAGGAACATAAACTGAGGGCTAGTTACGGTTTGCTGTGTGAACCATGTTTTGCCATTTCGCTTGAAAGGAAGTAACTCTAATAGAGCAAGGTATTTCTTCCCTGAATCTACAGAAGTAATATTTTTACCTTTACAACTTTTCTTGCCATCTACATTTAGCTCATTGTTCTTGGCATTCAACACATCTAAACTAAGTGTACTTTTCCTTATTCTATCCTGAACCAGGACTACTATTGACCTTTACTCATAGCCTCAATCTAACTTTCCATACGTCCACTCGCCTATCACAAAATCACACCAAGGTCAGACTTATTTTTTGTCAGAATTTGTTTCTTAATTGCCATCTTGTATGTAGATAGCATACTTTCTCTGGAGATTGTTCATATTATTTCCCTGTTAGCTAGGCAAACTCTTATCAAACAAGATTCTGCATGGCACTTCTCCGTTCCACCCATCCTGCCTTTTCTATATTAACATCTTGTTCAAGTCCTCTAAACTATGGACAAAAAACACCTAAATACGGAATAGGGTCACTTTAAGGATGCAAAATGGGAAACATAATATCACTGAAAACTATAATTTCTCTGCTCACTCAAAGTCATTTATGCACAAACTGTTTAAGATTTTTTTTCTAGGAAGAAAAAGATGAAAAGATCAAGATGAACAAGTAATGAGAATTAATTGTATTCTTAATGAATTGCTTTCTTAATATCCTTTAAAGAAAGGCAGACACAACAGGTTTAGAGTCATGGAAGCCTAGACCAACCTATAAATAAGCCCAAGAAGGTAATGTCCTGCGGCACCATTAGGAATCTGCAAAAAGGAAAATAGAGTGTGCACCTTCATTTCCCATAACAGTGAACAAGTCAGGAAAGATAGAAACAAAAGAGAGAATGAATTAAAGCCTGGAGATCACCATGTTAACATAGAATTGCATGGTCATGTTAAAAGAAAAGATATTATGATATCAGTCATCAAAGACTAATATAAATGCCACTTAATTGCTAACCTTTCTTAACAGTAGTTTGTGATCCGCTCAATGTTTTAAAAATACGACATTTTAATGGTACAGTCACAGATGAAAATAAAAGCCAGCACCTCAATTATGCCAAAAATAGCATTATATACCTCAGAAACAGGCTCATTAGCAGGACATAAAGCTGCTTCAGCTTCCTTAAGAAGATCCATTTGAAAGCATGATATTGCAAACAAGTAGCGGGATTGAGGCATTTGTGCTCCTTCACACAAAACAGAAGGAATTTCATCAATGAACAACAATTACACATGTGACAATGTCTGTTCCTAAAATTCTCCAAATAGGATAAGAAGGAACAATTATGACGTGCATACCCTTTAATACATGATATGCACAATATGCCTGATTGTTTTGCAAGTAGCATGAAGCTAAGAACTGCAAATTCATCTGCATACAATAAAAGAAAAAAGGAATCAGAGTGAGATGACTGCCAGATGAGGTGAACACCGAATGTAAGAAGTGGAATCAAACGTGTTCATACAAGCAAAAAACAGAAAACATTTGTGTCACTAAGAAAAAAGGGAAGGATCAAAACTGATTATTTCTATATGAAAATAAAAGATCATTCTTCCAACTGGGCAAGTCTGATTCACCAAAATTTGATCATGAAGGAACGCTGAAACAGAAATCAGCTCCGCAACGTTACGTAGCTCAAGATTGATCCTATTTCCACTTCCTGGAGATATAAAGCTCTCACAGGGCCAGAAGAGAAACTTCTCAGTAAGAAGAAATCCTTCTTATTAAACAGGGAAAACTGGAGTGGAGACAACATAAGAGGAAATTAAGGAATCCAACTACAAATCGGAACATTAACTCTAACCAAAGAGCAAGGCAAGAGTTGTTAACAAACAGAATGTGGAAACAAGCGATATCTCAGAATCAGGAACAATGTTGGTTTGGAAATCGGAAACAGTTCTGAATTCAAAGAGAAAAAGCAAGTGAGCCTGGACAAGTGACCTCGGAAGGGAACTCGGCGCAAAGACGCTCGCAGAGGAAGATGGCGTTTCTGTACATGAACTGGCGGAGACTGTTCTGAACACAGTCCGCCAGTATAGCTTCCATGGCTGGCTGTCTTCTTCGGAATTTGAAAAAAGAAACGTTCGAAGATGATAGACGTAGGAAAATGTTTATCGTTGTTTTCTCGGGGGTTTTCTGGTTTCTCTGCTCTAGGTTTTTCAAAATTGGGGGAGGCACGTGCGTTCTGGCCTTCGAAATCGAAACTCACGTGACGTTTGGTCGGGCTGGATTGGGGACGGGAAAACGATGTGGAGCAGAACTGGAAGTTCTGGAACGGGGAAATCATGGGTAAACGGCACCCGTGGCCCATAATCTTTTATTATTGTAATCCTCTTCCGTATTATCTGATAGCAATTCGTGAATCTTCCATCTCTTTCAACTCCTCTTTTGCTCTCTTGTTGTCTGCCGTTCGTAAATCTTCTACCGTCATTAAACTCCTGTTGTCTTGAATCTTTCACCGTCATGAATCTCTAGCACTTTGCAGATTTCCTCTCATTCCTGAATCTCGCCCCTTTATTTTGCTTACTAACCTATTCGAAGACGCAGACAGCATACAAGCCTTAACTTCACCTCCTCCATCTTCCTTTTAAGCCTCGATTTCACCTCCTCCACCTTCTATTTCACTAGAGACAGACGGTGGGCGCAGTAGTAGGGCATGAACATTTTTTGTCTGATTGTTTCTTTTTCTTTTGTTTTTTTTTCTTTTTTTATTAGTTTTCTTCCATTTTTTGGCAAATCATTCCACGCTAGTATGCCACGTGGTCAGATCTGTTAATTTTAACATTTCTCATCCTCCAAAGGCCTAAAATGGAATAAAAAATTGAGGTTGATGACCTCTCATGTAAGGTTTTAAGGTTGGAGTCCAAAATAGGACAATAACAAAATATTAGGGGCCACATATGTAATTTACCTGGGAAACCATGAACAATCAAAGGAAAAATTACAAATGAACCACTAATATTTTTAGGTAGTTCAATTCATTCACTAATATTTTTTTGGTCAAATAAATCACTAATTGGCTGACATGAGTTGAAGGGCTCCACATTAGATAGGTCATGCCTTCTTCTTTTTTGGGAAAATTACCAGGATCCCCCCTGGGGTTAGGTCAAATCTATACTTGTGTCTCCCCTATTTCAAATACCTATAGTTACTCCCTTAAAAAATTAACACCGTCATTCACCGTTAGACTAAAAAAGGAAAAATACTAGACTTAGCCCTCTTAAGCTTCATTCATAGAAACTTTACCCTCTAGCTTAAGAAAAACAAAATACATAAAGAAAAAACAAATTCTAAGAGATTAAAAGACCCAATTCAAACATAAAACCCTAGCCTTTCAATTTTGCGTCATTGGTCCAATCAGAGAAGCAGCTGTTGATCCAAATTGTGTCGGCGACGTTCGATTGGCCACCGTTCAAAAGGTCCATCACGACGACGCCTCACCTTTCCTCGGAAATTCCTTCATTCCAGCCCATGATTTGTCATGGTAATGATGCTCTTTGTCACGCTCAGCCCCGGCTCTGGCCTCGTCACAAATTTCAACTCACCACCGCTCTCATCACCTTCCTCTTGGTCTTCGACTAAATCAGCCTCGTCTCTAGCTTCGTTGCAAATCTTGGTCTGGTCACTGCCAAGAAGTGTCTGAGAAGGAGACGGGCGCCAATTAAAAGAAAGCTTCAACCGAGGATTCGTCTTCAGCCAATGAATCGGACCCTGAACGAATTAAAGGATTCGAAGTAGAATCAGACAAGGGGAGGACCCAGGTAAAATTTTGATCAAAGCTTTTGAGTCACCCGATGCCAATAACTCAACGGCGACTGTCATCGAGCAGAAGAGTATGCTTGGTGGTCGTCGAGCAGAAGAGCATAAGGCTTGGCTTGGTGGCAAGTGAATATGGGTTCTACAACAAATTTGACTACTGTTGCCCCATCATTTCGTCATCCCATCGTTTCGCCAATGACCCTAATGTTTTAGTTCATCATCTCCTTGTTTGTTTGATTTGTTGTTTCATTATTTGTTTCTTCGATTCATTGTTTCTTTGCTCTAGTTTGTTGTTCCATTCTCTGATTGAATGGTAGGTGGAGGTGAGGGTGGAGGGAGATGAGGCCTAGTTTGTTAGATGAAAAAGTCGGTGGGGTAAAACTTTTAAGGAAGAAAGTTAGGAAGGCAAAAGTGGGCATTTTTTCTTTTTTTATCATAACAATAGATAAGAAAGTTAATTTTCTAGGGGGTAACTAAAGGTATTTAAAATAGGGAACACAAGTGTACATTCAACCTAACCTCAGGGGATCCTGATAATTTTCCCTTCTTCCTTCTTTCATTCCATCCACGAATTCTTTCTTATTTGACCTCGTTTGATCCATCCTTATTCTTACAATGTTATCTGACAACACCCCTCTCTCTCTTTTCTTCACCTAATACTTATGTTGGAGTTTAAAGCTTCATTGCATAAAAATGGTAGGAGGCCGAGGAGAGGAGGATAAGAATTAATAAACTTGTCAAGATGATGAAGGTTTTACGAAAACTCAAAATTGCCATTGCTATTGGAGCAACCAAACTTGCTCCGTCTCCAAGGAAAAATCAATTCAAATTCATTGGGTAATTTTCTCAAACACCTGGCATGCATAATACTTGAAGAAATAGCCCACCGAATAATTTTGCAAAAGAAGAAAACAATAAAATGATCCACGTAAAAGCTTCCGGGTGGAACAAAACATTCAATCAAGATTAATTAAAGGACAATGGATTTGAAAGAAATATAGTGGTACTAAAGATGAAACATTTTCAGAGATAGGAAAAACAACAAAGGAGTCTAACCAATTTCTCGGTGTTGATTACGGTTGCTGATTAGGTGAAGGTTGACAGATGAACAGGTTCGAAAAGTTGGGCAAAGAAGAAACATGGGAAATACCAGCAGTGGGGCTGGGTTTCCTAGGTCACTCATTTCATTTTGTGGGTAATCCTTTCTAGAGTGATCAAAAAATGAAAGTGCATTAAATAATATTTTACTTTTGCCACATAGTTATCCTTTATCAGAATATTCTTTATTTTTCAATAGTATATTCACTTATTTAACCAACAGTGGTCTATTTAAGTTGATTTTAAAACATTAGTAATTTATTTGACCAAAAAAATTAATTGGTGAATTAGATTGGACCAAAAACATTAATGGTTTAAATTATAGGCTTTGACATGCTCCATTTTTTACCCAAATCATCCAAGTATTTTTGTTACCCAAGTAGATCTTTTTTCTCATCCATTTGTGTTCAAACACAATTATTTCTATTATTTAAAGGAAAAGCTATGTGAAAAACACAAATTACTATTAATTGGAAAATAAAATCACCTTGTAATTTCACAATTGTATAGTCTTTGTGTGTCTGTGATAGTTATAAACAATCACAATAGCATTGGCCTTATTGTTTTACTCTCACTTTCTATAACTTGGGAAAATATGAAGTTCACATACTTCATTGTTTGCACTAGTTGTGGGAGCCCTCATGTTGTTATGGGATTATAGAAATGTAATATAACAATGAAAGATAGCATCATTTTATAGCCTATATAGATTATAGAAAAAATAAAAAATATAGAACACTTCTATGTAATTTACCAATTTCACATTCAATCCATAATAAAAAACCACAAATTTATTAAAGAAAGAGCAAATAAATTAAGAAGAAATTGTGACTTTTTTTTATCTATTCATTCTTTTTTTTTTTCTCTCTTTGTGTAAATTAGGGGATTTGATCAATCTTTTGCAAGGGAATTGAGCTTAATTCTCTAACTAATGTGTTCGTTTGTAATTGTATAGACCTGCTACAGGTGTTGGGGATTAAGATAGAGTTCATGATTACGTAATTGGTGTTTTAACTGGCTTTGTGTTAGGGATTTGTATTGACCTGCTACATGTCTCAACAATTGGAGATTCTTAGTGAGCACAAGCACCTAGATTTAACTCTTCATATTCTGAAGGTTAATGTTGCAAAATTTTGAGCTTGGATTTCCTAAATAAGTTTTCTTTAGAGCAATTTAAATCCATATTTCAACCAAAAAAAAAAATGAATCTTGTACTTTAAGATCCTTGCTTAACCAGAATTGAGTATATTTTTCACAGCTAAGTACAATATTCCACTTTTTTGGTTTTGGTAGAATGAGCTTTGTATCTTATCCACTCTGCATTCACCACTAGACTAGTACTTGACCTTAATTCATACATGCACGGACACAAATTCAAATAGTATAAGTGAGAAGTTCACACATCTAGAGTTGTATTTTTTCAAAAAGGAATACTAGTATTAATATTCATGCATATTTTCATTTTTGCTTTTTAGCGATGTCACCTTTAATGAGTATTTTCCATCTATTGAAGAGTCAAACTTCATTTCAACAATAAAAGATGATGATCTTATCAATACAGCTATTAACAAAAATCAAGTTATTGTGGATGAAATGGCAAATGTTCTTAAACTGGAAAAAAAAAACTACAACTGGAAATAAGGAGTATGAAGAGAGCGATAAGGGTCTTAATGGAGCGCTTGCCAAAAAGAGTATAGCTACACAATCCAAAATTTGGACAACATTTACGAAAGGCATAGCTATGACAAGATGATGTCAGTCAAATGCAATTACTATAGTGCATTTTTCTATTGAAAAAAAACTGGAACAATAACACATCTTGTTAGGCATATGAATGGTTGTCTTAAAAGGAAGTTGCATGTAAAGAAAAACCAACTTTTTAACTTTTAACTTAGTGATATAACTATTAAGCTAACATTCTAGCCCTTACACTAGATATAGTAGATGGAAAATATACCCCATAAAGATGAAGGAAGCCATTTTTCATTAGGTGTTGATGCATGAGCATCCATTCTCAATTGTAGATAAGAAAGAGTTTAATTTCACAATGAAAATTGTCATCCATTAGTTTGAAAAACCTGTGCTACTTTAAAGAGCAATTGCATAAAGATAAATAAGTATGGGGGGAAAAAGTGAAAGTCATGCTAAGGAACATTTCAAAGGTCGGCCAAACAATATATTTATGGAAATAAAAAAGTTAGAAGATTGGGTATATGGTTATTACTACCCATTTTGTCGACTTGGAGTGAATGTTAAATAAGTGGATGCTGAACTTTACTCGTATTCCTCTTTCACATATGAGCGACATCATTTCAAATGCTATTTATAAATGTTTGTAGGGGTAAGGTATTAAGAATAAAGCTAAGATGAATGTTGACCTATTCAGACATAAACATTGAGTCAAGTTGTTCAATATACTTACTATGACTAATTGAAATCAAACTTGGTCTGATGGCACCAAAAGAAGACAAAGCTCGCTTGTTACCTATTTGTTGTTAAAGTACTCATGAGTAATTGAAATTCTAAAGCTATCTGTCTTCAATAAACATTATAAATTTCATATACAAGTTTATGATCCCCTATATTTGTATTACCTGGATCTTTAGGAATATCCATATTTAGATCTTTAGGAATATTAAAAACATTTAGATATAAGGTGTGTTTCTTTTGTGACTTATCACAACATTTGTAACTATATGCTTTGTACAACATACTTCTAAATTTATTGCATATAAAGTTAGTAATGTTTACAAATATGAATTCTGCATATTTTTACCTGCAGCAAGCAAGTGAATGGTTTTGACATGGCACACCATCAATGGTAGAAGTGTCAACTACTAATTTTGTAGGTTACCTCGAGCCCCGTAGAGTCTAGAATTGACATTGTACTTACTGTATCTTTTCTTGTGTTTATGAGATGTGCCCTTTTCTAAGTTTCAGCTTGCTCATTTTTGTGTTTGTTAAAATTGAGAATCATTGTGTTGTTTGTCAATTCAACTTTCAATTGTTCTTGCATTTTGAAATTTTATAAGTTTGGCTTTAAGGCTTAAAGAATGGCTGAAGGTGGTGAAAACACTTTAAACCACCCTTTACTCTTATTACATAATTTAGGGTGACAAACTCTTGTTATATAATTTATGAACTTGGTTGTCTGTGACTTTGTATAACTTATATTGAACTTGGATGAAAGTCTTTGGTTATATACCTGGTGGTAGAAATGGCACCAGGTTGACCTGACCCAGGATCAGCCCGTACTGGCATGTCCTGGGTCTGGGTTAATGAGGACCGGGCTTGGACTGGTCCCAGGGGGCGATCCCGGGTTGGGTCCGGACAGGTTTGGAGGTTTTTTTTATTTTTTTAAAAAACTTAGAAACATAATTAATTGTATATGTAATAAATATTAAAAAAAACACCATTTCTGGTGTAAGTTTTATTAAGTAAAAAAACCAAATGACACTTACAAATAATCGGAATGGGCCTTATATTTTGAAATGACAAAAATGTTCCAAAAATAATGAAAAATAAAAACCTATGATCTATGTTTAACAGTATAATCAAATTAAATACAAACTACATGTATGATTGAAAAAAAAAATTCAAGATTTAGTATCGGATATTACCTTATCATCTGAACTCTTTTGATCTTGCTGTCGGAGTGCTGCGATACCCCATTCTCGGTTGCACACGCATACTTCTACCACCTTGGGTGTCAATCTTGATCGTTTCTCCGATATTACCCATTTTTCTGCACTAAACGTTGCTTCAAATGATACGGTGGAAACTAGAACGGTAAGAATCTCCTGTGCAATTATTAACAAGATCAGAAACCTTGATCTCTTTTGTTTCCACCACTCCAATATGTCGATGTTGCTTGACTCGAACGATGTGTTGAAATAACCATCGACCTTAGCTAATCTCGATCTCGTCGGTCGAAATTGTTTGAGCATTTTGAGGGTCAGGTTGAATTTTGATGAGATTGATCTCTTTAGAGGCTCGGCTTGAGGAGCTTCGAATCTTACCTTATCTGAATGCTACTCACAATATAACTTGTATAAAAAATGCAAGTACTTGAAAGCAGTAGCAGACATAGCCAAAACATTTATATCAGATATTTCTAAATAAGTATGAAAAATTCCTTTAAGCAATGTTATTGTGCTCATTAATTTAACATATGGGTCAAGCAAAGAAGCAACTAAAAAGATAGGTTAAATGTTTTCAAAATACTAAAGTCACTTAGCTCGCATTGCTTCGACAGTCGGTTTTAACAGCTCATTATCTTTAAACTAATGTAAAGCATATGTAATGTTCACTAAATGAAACAAAACTTAATGAATTGTTGGGTAGTAAACACCGGAGAAATATTTAGTAGCCTCGTAAAAAAACTTAAGCAATTCACCTGTTTTAAAACATTTTTCCCAAACTTCATTTGTAAGAAATTCACAACCCATTTTTAAGTTCATGAAATGTGTCAATAAATTTGCATACCGAAGTACATCTTGTAACATCAAATATGTGGAGTTCCAGCAGGTTGGGCAATCCAATTTAAACCATTTCCAAGAAAATTCTTTTTGATTTTTAAAACAAAACCTTTTAAATTCACGAAATACATCAGATCTTTGATTTCAAATACGTCAATGAATTTTGAATATGCTGAATTTCATTTTGGAGAGTTTCTAAATCATTTTGCACACAAAGGTTTAAAATATAACATATGCATTTAACGTGAAAAAATGCACCGTTAAAATGTGGTTTCAATGCTTGACTCAAAAGGCGAGTGACAACATCATTGTTTGAAGCGTTATTAAATAAAATGCATAGGACTTTATCAGCACAAAAATAATCACGTAAAGCTTCTAAAATGCAATTGAATATGTGATAACCAGTATGATCTGTTTTAATGACCCTAAATGACAAAATTTATTTTTGCATAATCTAATCAGAATCAATTCAATGAGAAGTAACACAATAAAATGATTGACCTATAGGTAATGTTCGCATATCAGAAGTGAATGCTACACAATGATCAATAGCAGAAAAATAGGCTTACAAATCTAATTTTCTGACTTCAAATAATCTAAAGTTTTCTTTTCTAGTAGTTTTCCTGGACATTTTTTTTAAATGCATGATTTAATTATAATTTTATCTAAGATTCTAGATACACATCTTCGGCTTGTGAAAAAGATTTTTTGGTAAGTATCATCCAAATTATCATGAATTCTCTACAAGATTATTGGTTAAAACAAAATATACTTGATCCGTCGACGCCAGTTGTAAACCCAAGTTGTATTTGTCCTCTAGAATTAGTCCCAGCACTGGGAAAAACATTAGGATGTTGATTTTCAATATGTCGATTCAGCGTTCTGGTGCCGGAATTTTTTTTATGCACCAATTTTGTCCTACAATGTTTGCATTTCCTGTACCTCAACTCCCCTTCATGTATGAGCTCATAAGGCTCCCAAACCCAAGCAGTTAGTCTCAATGATTTATCTTGTCCTTAAGTTTCCTTCATAGCCGGTCCATGACTTATCGGCGTCGGTTGTGTTAATAGATCCCCGGCCACCGTCACATCCAACTCTTCAACTTCATATCCAATAATTGATCATCGATTCCCAAATCGTAATTTGTCATATCAATTTAGGCATCATCATCGTGTAACTCTTCAATTGAGATACTTTTATCGGCGGGCCGCGAACAGTGACGGAACAAGCCTCAGAGGCCTGTGGTACGGGAAGATGAAATCTCCGTTAACTTGCCATTTCCTCTTAAAGCCATGAGTCACGAACTAATAGTAGTGATTAATGTAAAATTAAGATGATATTATAAAGATATTAAGCGGAGATTAATAAGAAATTTGAAAGAGATTAAGAAAAAAACTTAAATACTTGAGAGAATATAATAGAGGAAGAATAAAGATTGAGTGATGGCGTGACGTGAGGATATAATGAAAATGGCATTGGTATTTAGAGGGGAGGGTCAAAAATTATTTAGACCAAAAAGTCCTTAAAATTTAGTTATTGGAAGGGGTGAAAATGAAATTTTATGGGCTAAAATGGAGCAGAAAGCTATTAGAAGGCCTAGTTTGTAATTAACCCATTTATTTATTTTTTTTGAGGTGTCCGTTGAAAGGAGTCGTTGAGGGCGTTCTAGGCCAGTCTTTGGTCGGGTTTGTCCACGGGGGGTGAGGCAGGGTGGGTTAGGTTCTATATTGGGCCAGGGTGGTCCATTTTGTGAAATTCTCTCATTCAGGACTATATTCAGCCTATATCTATGCAGGTTTTTTCCGAGCTATGCCGAGGCAAGTTTAACTTGCGGGCGGGTCTCGGTTTGGGCCAGGTTGAACCAGCCCATATCCCACCTCTACTTGGTGGGATGTGTCTTGATCATGTAGCTTTTATGTTATTTTTTTCCTTGCAAAAGTAGATTATTAAATCGAGCTTGAACATGCTTATTGAGCTTGAACCGATCTCCATAATCCAAGCTAACCAATCTAGTAGTTCAAGCTTTTCAAGCTAATGAATTGAGCATGAGCCCACTATTAGTTGAGCTCGAGCCTCATTTCTAAAGCTCATCTAGCTTGAGCTTGAGCTCAAGCCTACCCTAGCATAAAACAAGCCGAACTTGAGCTTGGCTTGTTCAAGCTTAGTTTAGTTCATTTCCACTTGAAGTAAATAATATATTTTGAAGTTTAAAATTTAAAATTATTGATTAGAAAAGTTTGAGTGCCAATATTGTTATAAATTTATTTTTGTATTAATTAATGTCATGTCAGCATTTTCCATCAAATTTAACAGTCAAAATGATAGAAAGGACTCATGCGCAATATAAAATAAGAGACGTACATAGGACAAACTTGAGCTTGAAAACTAATTTAAGACATGAAAATAAGCTAAGGACCTTGCGTGAAAGTAAGCGCATGGCTTTTATAAGTTGTGATTTTGCTTTTATCCATTGCACCTAAGAGAAATATGATCTACCTTTGCTGCCTTTCTATTTTCATGCTTCCTTAAAGGGTAATCACTGTTTAGTTAAAACTCAAACAAAAGAAAAATTGAAAAATCAAAATAATTTGAAATTTTGGTTCAATTAATAGGGTTTTTCAAGTCTATTTTTGGTTGAAACTAAATAGAAAGAATATCAATTTTTGGTTAAGAGTCATGGTTATTTCAGTGACCGAACAAACTAAAATTTCTTAATATAATATTGGAGGTTTTGGTGGGTAAGTTGACATATTTAAAAGAAATAGAGGCTTAGTGGAAGGGGAATAAAAGGTTGACGGCTTCTACTGGGGTTTGGTCATCTCTACTCAAACTAGGTTCTACTTTCTAGTTTTTCCCTGTCATCACTATCGTTTTAAAAACCGCCTTTGTTGTGCCATTCTGTTGCTGCTAGCCAAATCATTTTCATCATTTATTACTAGAAAAATAATCTTGGATTTTTATTATTCTTTCAAATAATTTTACCAAAAAAACAATTCTTGTTTCTTGATTTCAATCTTTTGGCAATTTAATCCACATTGATTTCTTGGTCTACGCTTGTAGTATGTTTGCATCCACCAATTCCATTACTTCGCTAGACTTACAAGCATCTTTCGTCTGCAATCTCTATGTATACCAATTACATGCTTACCTCAAAATTTCCACTTTTTTATTCTACAAAGCTCATTTTTTTATTGCATTTGGTCGTTCCTTTCAACGATTTATAGGTTAATCCATGAGAAAAGTAAATGGGTTCCTCGGAAATTGCATCTTGCGGAAAAAGAGCTACAAGTTGAACTATGAGTGAGGATTCAATTTGTTCGGTTTAGAACCAATTAGAATATAATGATCTAATTAGTTTTTTATTTTCACAAAGTGTATTCGAATTGTCCAAATTATATGTTAAGACTAATCTAAACCATTTGAATTATATTTCAGTTTTTTCATTTTGGTTTATTCAATTATTTTTTTAAGACCTAGACACATAATAAATTAAAAAAAATTAAATATTAAACTTTTTGCCTCTTCCACACAAAATTAAAAAAAAGATAGACAACATATTATGCAAAATTAGTAGAAAATAACTTTATATAGTCATATGGATAATGGTAAAAAAATAGTGGAAAATAACTTTATATATATATATGGTCATTATTTATAATGATAAAATATTTACTGTTATTCAGTCTATTCAATTTATTCAGTTTTAAATGTATGATTCAATCACTGATCTAACAACCGAATATGAAATTTAATTTTGGTCCGTATGACCAAACTAGATAAAAAAACTAAACCATTTTATCTAAATACAATCAGTTTTTTGGTTTTATCTGAATAACGCTCAACCGTAAGTAGAATTGATAAGACTATTTCTTTCCATGGATCCAAAGTAAGATTTTCTCAATTTTTATTGTTCAAGGAGCTCGATTACATCCAATGGATTTGCACGATTGCCCATCTTTATGTTGCTTCTTGGTGTCCTTCTATATGTTTTTATTTTCGTTGCTTTCTTTTAGGTTCCTACTCTTATGATACTTAAGTGAAATCTCCCTAATTTGCAAGTCTGGTTAAAGGTACCCTAATTTTAGAACTCAAATTTGGTTAAAACCTGGACTTAATCCTCTATTCCTCGTTAACTAGTTAACAAAGGTACTTTGTATCCTCAAGTTTAAATTTTAGTCATTGGATTAAAACTCCGAAGTAGTATTTTGGTTATATCAATGTAAAATCAAATCAAACAAAAAAAATTTGGTTTGGTTTTTCTTCAGTTCCATCCTTTAATTTGGTTAATTTAGTTATTATACTAAAAAACTAAAAATTAAAATAACAAAAAAAATAGTTTGATTTTAATTGAATTAACCAAATAATCACCCTCTTAAGCACCTAGTAAAAAAAGGGTAAATTGGGCAAATTACCCATTCATGTTTGTGTTATAGGCTGATCAACCACAATTATTTTTTTTACAATTAAATCATCCGTTAACATTACATTACCAATATATATTGGTCACTGCCATTATGTTTATCTAACTATATGATGATTTGTAATATTTTGATGATATGGCGATAGATGTGGCATGTATATGTGACACAATTATGTACATACAAAAATAAAACATTTAACTTAGCCCTTAAATTTTTTTTGACAATCCAAATCCCATTTAAACTTTATTTTGGTATCACAAAATCTCTATATTGCATATTTTTTTCTTCTGAAATGGATTGTTTTTGTTTTCTTCTCTCTTTTACCATCATCTTCATTCTTTCCCTTTTTCTCCCCACAGGTAATAATATATTGCCTATATAAATCCAGGAAACCCTGTCGATTCTCTTTTCCTTATATAAATCTGAATGCTTCATACAACTAACCAAACAATCTCTTTAACCCTCAAAACCACAACTTAAACTACTTCTGACTTTTCATTCATGGTGCAAGCTAGCTAGTTCCCATGTGACAATGATAGCCTCTACATGGCCTGTAAGGTAGCACTTCCGCCATAGGAAACCCTTATTTGCAAGACGTGCATTGGCTGTGGCACACCTCTTACCTCCTGATTTCCTCCCACCCTCAGGTCCTTGCTAACTCACTATGGTGTAAGTGCCTTGATAATGCTTTCATTGATTCTCTATCGGTGTAAGTGCCTTGATAGTGCTTTCACTAATTTTCTATCAAAATTAGTATGCTTCCAATGGTTTAGTAGCGGTGTTTTGTGTGATCCAGGTGGATGAGTCGTTCTCTGTGACGGAGAAGGCCACGGAAAGGCAAGAGCTCCTAAGCGGAATGAACTAGTTATTGGAAGATGATGTGAATCTGATATCTACGGAAGAATCCAATTGGGGCCAAATTGGCCAAAGAAGCAATGAAAACGATCTTAGATCTTGTGGAATCATATATTGTTTTTTAGGTGGAGTCTTTGGATGTGATGGGCTTTGAGCGAACGGCAAACAAGATATAGAAGAATACCTAAAAAAGGCTTATGCCTAGGCTAATTATATGAAGGAGGAAGATGTAAAGAAATAGGGTTAGAGAGTTGGAATCAAATTTCAAACCTAAAATTAGAACATTCATAGGTTAGAGAGTTGAGGAAGATGGTTATTATGCTTAGTTTTTTTAGTTCAAGGTTTAGTGTGCATAAGTGATATAAACCTTGTTGGTATATGACCAAGAAATGCGCACAATATGCTACAAACTCCATAAAAACACACTCCAAGAAACTAGAAAAACACCCACACTAACAAACTTGTGGCTAGAAATGAGAAGTATAAAGAGAACACAGAGAAACCAAAGTTTCTTTATGCATCAAATTAAGTTCGCAAAGAACCAAGAAAATAACCTTTCAAGCAATATTATATTAATGATAATCTCTTTGTTTCTGGGCATACAAAAAGGGCTATATTTATATGGGTACACTTGAAGAAAAACCCTTGAAGGACTAAAAGTCCTAAATCAACTAAAACAAGCATAAAACGCTCATAAAGCTGGAAAACCAGCCTATGTTCGGCCAGACACTTAAAAACATGTGAAAATATACATGTTTACACTAGCTTACACTTAAGTAATCAAAAATGAAAACTAAAAGGTCTAGTAAGCCATGGTACTCCATGTTAAGGCTCAAATGGGGTTGTAGCTATGGTACTCCAGTTTCAACCAATGGCTCTAGCATAGTTCAACCTTGAAGTCCATGGTCTTAGGTTTGTAGCTGTCTCTAGGGTCCATGTGTACACAAGGTTGCACGCTTCTTAGGTGTACATATGGACTAGGGTGCACACCTTTAATATTGTGTACCATGGTATGTCTTTGCTCCTTGTGTGTCCAAATGATGCTCCAAGTGATTCATTTCAGTTTCTAGCTTCATCTTATAGGAAATATTGCATGACCAGCCCATGTAAAGCCGTAGCCAACTCCTTAACTTTCTTCCTTGTGATAAGTCAACTTGAGATCCTTAAGAGGTCCTTGGGTGTGCCTCCTTAATATGCATCAATAAGAACATATAATTCAAGGATAAATTATACTCTAATTTATCATTTTAATTAGCCATCTCATCATCACATTTCATGGAATATTACATGAGATAACAATATATTCCAATTGTTAGTTTCATCAGTGGCTAATTTGTCCTTCATCATAATTATTAGTGGCTAATATTCCTTAAAAAGAAACTTAGATGACCGATTTAATTGCAAAAAATAAAATAGGTGATCTCTGCAGTATAGCACAAATATGAGTGGCAATTTGCTCATTTTACCCAAAAAAAACAAAGGAGAAAAATCAGAGCGACGTTGGCAAGCCAGCTGCGGCTAACCAATCACAGGTCCTCCTATTCATCAGGTCCAATGGTTTGTTGCTACGTCTACATATGAGGGATAGAATCGTCATTTCATTAAAAGACTGAGGCGACCGTCGTCATTCAACTTTTCAGTCGTCCTTCCATCTTCTCCTTCCCTGCAATCCAAAGCCTCTTCTCACTCTTGCTAGTTTGCTGACTGGACGCTCTGCAACAGACGACCGCTCTCTTTCTGATCTTGGCCGTTCATGGCGGCCGTAGAGGCCTCGGCGACCTCAGCTCCAGCGTCGAATAAAACCTTGCGAAACGCTTTCGGCGGTGTTCTGTCCTTCTTCATCCTCCTCTTAATCGGAGTCCTCGCCTTCTCCATTCGCCTCTTCTCCGTAAGACAATGCGATCTCCGTTTTCCTCTAGATCCGATCTAATTTTTTGTTTATTTTCTTGGAAAAAGTAGTGAAATTTTCTTTTTCGGGATTATAGTTACGTTCATTGTAGTGTTGACTTCTTTTGATTCGTGAGGTGGAAGTAATTTGTAGCTTCTGATTGTTAATATTACAGGTGATAAAGTATGAGAGTGTAATTCACGAGTTCGATCCTTACTTCAACTACAGAGTCACTCAGGTTGGCTTCAGTCTCTCGCTGTGGACATTTTGTTGAAAGAAATTGGAGTTACCATACTTACTGATGAAATTGCTTGAGAACTATTAGAGTTTCTGCTGATTTTTTTTTTCATTTTCAACCAAACGCTTCTCTAATATTTCTACCATTGCGCAGAAACTTATCATTTAGCGACAGTTCTTGGTTTGATCATCAGTGTACTCAGTGTAATCCTGAGGCATCACTAAGTGAAATTGACATTGCTTGTATTTTGGTCTCAGTTTCTGACTAAGAAGGGGATATATGAGTTTTGGAACTGGTTTGATGATCGAACCTGGTAAGTTTCAACATTTGCCTTGTCATTGCATCTGCTCTTCCTTCCCTCACCCCTCGGATTGATATTAAGTTTTGAATAAAATTTCATTAGGTATCCACTTGGCCGTGTGATTGGTGGCACTGTTTACCCGGGATTGACACTGACAGCAGGCACACTATGGTGGTACGCACACTGAAAGTTAATTGTTGAAAAGTTCTGGAGTCAGTTTTACTACGGTTTTGGCTCATCATGTCTATGGTTAACTGATTCTTTTGAGCCATGACTCTTTGGTGTCAGGGTTCTTAATTCTCTTAACTTTCCTCTTTCTGTGGAAACTGTTTGTGTTTTCACTGCACCTACATTCTCTGCTTTTGCTTCATGGGCAACATACCTTCTGACTAAGGTTCGTAATTGGACTGAATTTAATAAGTTTTGGTATATTTTTCTGGACATCTGTTGTCCTGATGACATTTACATTTCATTTTAATAGGAAGTTAAAGGTACTGGTGCTGGACTGACTGCAGCTGCTCTATTAGCCATGGTATGCCATGCAAGGGGGATTTTAGCATGTAAAGAGGAACTTTTTTTCAATGGAAAAGAAACCACAGAACTATTATTGTAATTAATGTCCAATAGTTGTTCATGCTTTTGAACACTGTACTTTGTTTTCACTCTGATCTATTGGTATTGAAAGAGATGCTGCTTATATGTCTTGTAATCAATCATTTTAAGTTTTAACCTTTAACATGTTCATTGATAGGTCCCATCATATATATCTCGATCAGTGGCTGGCAGCTATGATAATGAAGCTGTTGCAATATTTGCTTTGATCTTCACGTTTTATCTATATATAAAGGTCAGAGTTTCATTAATGTTTGGCTCAGTATTTCCTTTCAATTGTGAATTTATCTTCTCAGTGTATCCTTATTCAATTTTAAGGTGAGTGGTTTGACGTCTAAGTTATTTTCTCCTGATCTTTGGATAACCCATGACTGGAATTTACATCATATGCAGACTTTGAATACGGGATCTCTGTTTTATGCCACCTTAAATGCAATAGCATATTTTTACATGGTAGGCCATTGGTGCTAATATCTGTTCATTTCTCGCTTTCTGTTCATCATACATGTGTTTCCAATATATTATTTCCTCTTTCAGGTCTGCTCATGGGGAGGCTATACCTTCATTATTAATCTTATTCCAATGCATGTGCTTCTGTGCATTGTAACTGGCCGATATTCTTCTCGGCTCTACATTGCTTATGCTCCTCTTGTAAGTGTCAGCAACTTTTATGATTATTATCTTTTTTTTTTTGGTTAGTGAGATTGTATGTCAAAAATTTGTTTTAACTACTGGCATTTCGCCGTAACATCGCATCTATGTTAAATATATCATGTCAAGAGTTCATGTATTTGAGATAGCCTGAAGGTTACGTGTTGTATTTACATAGAATGAACTGGGGAACTTGAGGATTTTCTGGTTAAGTGAGGCCAGTTTTATACTACAGTCTCTACTAGAACCCTTGTTCTTGACAATTACTCCCTCCGTCTCATATTCTTTGAAACACTCACTTTTTAGCAATTAATCTATGATTTTTTATTTTCAATTTTTAGTATATAAATAAAAAAAAATTTCTATATAAATGATAAATAAAGACCTCTAGTTTTTAAATATATTTTTTTAAATTTTTTTCTAACAACCAATAATATAAATAAATTCAAGTCAAACTAGAGCCAAAAGTCAACTGTTTCAAAGAACTTGGGACGGAGGGAGTATAATGCAACTTTTTAATCTTATTTTTTTGTTTTACTTATTATTTATGCTAGCATTCTGTGTTCTCAAGAATTATGCATGTTCTCTTATACCATAGCTCTGATGTAGGGCAGAATATTCCTCTGAGGATCTTTCATTGATTTAGCTGAAGTTCTGATGCAGGTTGTGCTAGGGACATTGTTGGCTGCATTGGTGCCTGTTGTTGGATTTAATGCAGTTATGACCTCTGAACATTTTGGATCATTTTTGGTGAGCTTTGAATGCACTTTTTTTTGTTTTGTTTTCTGACAGATTTTTTTATTTGGTGAAAAGCTCTAATTTTAGCTCAATTTTTTCTCATGTGTTATTTATGTTGTCAGTTTCTATAGTAATATTTTGTTTTCTTCTTTACATATGGCATTTGTTGGCAACAAAAGTTAGATGGGCAATAGGGGACTGTACTTGGTATCTTCCATATTTTTTATCCAGCCCATCATTAATGGTTCAACATCAGTTGTTAGGATTTTTGGATTAGGGTTCTTTTTTCGTTAGCCTTCATACTGAACTTGGTCAGCAGTCAAATCTAATTACTGTACCAGAGTTGTAACCATTGGCGTGTAGGTATAATTAGCTTGCTTCTTATGAAAAGGATATTGTTGACGGTGGAAAGTGTGTTATGCTGTGAACAGACAATTTTTGTTGATGAATACGACTTCTTCAAGTCAAAACATTTTCTTTCTTGTTCACTTATATACTTTTTTCATCTGCCTCATCTTTCTCATTCTTACAAGGAAATTCTTTGGTTTTGGAGTTGTACCCATGCTTCCCTTGTAGGTTTCCCCCTCTCTTCAGTATGCATGTAAGCTTAAAATTCTGTTCTGCAGGTGTTCATTATCATACATGTGGTGGCTTTTGTGTACTATATTAGAGGACTTCTCTCCCCCAGCATGTTTAAAGTTGCTGTAACACTTGTTCTTTCCATTGGCTTGTAAGGTTTCCTCCTGTTCTCCATCTTCAGTAGTTTGAAGAACTTGTAAATTTGTGTGAGTGGTAGTAGGAATACTCTCTCTAACGGAAATCTTCTTTGAAAGTTGATAAGGTTTCACTTGTTTTTAGCTGGAAGTTCGCTATCATCCTTGACTTGCTAGTTGATTTCACATAAGCTAATCTTTTTGTTGTTCATTAAGGGTATAGAATCTGATCTAGTTTTCTTTGATCTTCAGAGCAGTCTGTTGTGCTGTCGTGGCTATTCTTGTAGCAGTGGTGGCTTCCAGTCCAACAAAAGGATGGAGTGGAAGGAGTTTGAGTCTGCTTGATCCGTGAGTAGATATTTATCATTTCTGTTTTGCTGCATGTGCATGTAAGGTAGTCCTTCCTCCATGTATATAGGATTAAAGGATGTAAAATAGAGATTTTTTACTTCACAATCTGGAGTGTTAGGTTTTTGGCATCAAGGTATCTTCCATTTTGAAACTTAGACTGTAATGAGCAAGGCAGTTGATTGTGATGAAATCAGTTTGCATTTCTTTGTGATTTGCCTTAATTTATGGGTCAGTTAGTAGAAGCACCCATGAAACCTAAGGGAGTTGGCAAGTGACATTATTCAAAGAAATTGAAAGCAAAAAGATCGATGAGTACAAGAATATTTGAAGTCCAATTGAACCTCTAAACAATGCAAGTTTGAGCTTGCAGATGAATAAAAGATCAAAACTGAAACTGAAACCAACCAAATGCACCAGATAAAAACTTAGAAACAGATCCCTTGCTTGATGCGTAAGCACTAGAAACAAAGTTAACATTCTGAATTTCTATATCTTATGATAGCAGTCTGCTCAGGGTTTTGTATGTTTATGCAAGTATTTTGGATTATGTTAGATGTATCCTTTCCCCCTTAAAATCTCAGGGCCAATAAGATGTAGGTATAATCTTTTCTTAGTTCCTGTTATTTTTCAGAAATGCCATTCTGATGTCTCCATTTCTCGTCTTTACTGTGCCAGAACTTATGCTAGCAAATATATACCAATTATTGCTAGCGTTAGTGAACATCAACCTCCTACGTGGCCATCATACTTCATGGACATTAATGTTTTGGCATTTTTGGTCCCTGCTGGTATTATTGTAAGTTCCCAGCCTCCTGATCAATTCTCTTTTTGCTTCTCTTTCACATGCGATTCTGTCACATCAAATGACTTTATATGTTGGCAGGCTTGCTTTTCTCCTTTATCAGATGCAAGCTCCTTTGTCGTCCTCTATATTGTGACTTCTGTCTATTTTTCTGGAGTAATGGTGAGAGGACTGTATGCCCAGTATCATTTGTTTTTTGGTTTTGTTTCAGTTTGATGAGCTTGACTGCTTGAGACACTTCTTACAGGTGCGGTTAATGCTTGTACTTGCTCCTGCAGCATGTATTACATCTGGAATTGCTCTGTCACAATCTTTTGATGTCTTCACTCGATCAATCAAGTTCCAATTACCCAGACTAAATGAAGTCGATGTTAGCAACGTCACATTTATTTCTGTACCGAGTCTGTCTAATTTATCAATTGTGTTATTGTATGTTTTTCAGCCACAAAACTGATATCTTTATATATGAATTGAATTATCAAGGGCGGAGATACTAGTTCAGCTACTGCTGAAGCACAAAATGGTGCAACAAAGACTGAAAAGGGTGAAGAACCGTTGAAGGATCGAGTTTCCAAAAGGAAACAAAAGAAGGAAAAGGAGCATGTTGAGAAGCCTTCCACCAAGCCTAAAGTTGAAAAGAAGAGGCTTCTGGCTTTACCTTTGGAGGCATCTGTCATTGCTTTGGTCCTCCTCATCTTTTTGGGTGCCTTTTACGTGGTGAGTGGTTGTTTCATTGATTCTGCTAGAGAATTGTGGAAAATATCTGGTTGGATTGAGTAATTATGCTAATTAAGGTACTGGTCTTAGGTAGCTTAATGTTATGGCAGATTGGCAGAAATTTATTCTCAACGCACTATTAAACAGGAACTGGGCCCTTCTTTTTCAAATAGATGCAAATTATCTCAACTTTTTGGTTCTTGCTTATCAAGTGACTTGGTCTCTATATCATAGAAGAGATACTTGTTCTGGTTCATATAAAAAATTTAAAAAGACAAGAAAGAAGAAAAGATCCTTGGTGCATTTTTAAAAATCTGTGTTTCTTAGAGCTTTATTTTGTGGTGAAGTCTTTTCTTTCCACAGCCAAGTAGTTTTGTTTTTAGATACTTTAACATAGTATCAAAGCCTAAGGCTCGTTGTTGCATTATCTGTCAGTTGTTAGCCCATTTTTGTTCTCATGGGTTTGCATGATAAGCCTGTTTTCAGTGAGACCTCTTCACTCACTGATGGTTGATTTTGGGTTGAATGCTTTCATGATTCCCTCTGAAATTTTCTACCTTTTGTTTGCAGGTTCATTGTGTTTGGGCAGCTGCAGAAGCTTATTCAGCCCCTTCCATAGTTTTAACATCCCGTTCACATGATGGTCTACATGTTTTTGATGATTTCAGAGAGGCATATGCGTGGTTGAGCCACAATACCGATGTTGATGATAAAGTACTCTGCTTGCGCTATACTGCTCTTTTGCAGCACATCTTTAAGATTTAGACTTTGTGATTGCCAATGATGATTGTTTACTTTTAAGCATCTGGTCCTTTTCTTCTGTTTTCCGTTTCTTTTATTCCCTGTTTTTTGTTCTCTGATGCTGACCCAGCATCTAAAAATCGAATTTCATTCTTGTTTATTCTTCTCTCATTGATTTCTGCTGCATTTCATGCTGTCTATGTGCCATAAATTATGGCAGTGTTTCTTTATGGATGTCCTTTGCTCTGTGAGAGAGTTAGGAGGTAAAAATAACTGATTTTGACTCATAAATTGGAGTATAACGAGTTTAGAAACCCGTAATGGATTTGGGGTTTTTTGTTATATATATCCTGCCTCTATATTATGCAGAGAATCTATTCTGTGCAACTGTGCACCAACACTATACAATCTTTTAGTTTTTCTCACTAGTTAGAGGTAAATAAAAAAAGAATCTATGCTAAATAACTTGATTACAAGCCTGTCTAATTAAAGAGCCCATACTTTGTTTTTCATGGTAGTACATGCAGAATACTGACAATTGAAGTCTAGCAAGTCTTATAAAAAAAATAATAGTCTAGTGATTAAGTGTGCTGATTGACAAAATGTTTCAAGCTATGCTTGAAGTTGAAATTGTGCTGTTGTGTGTGCTCTTTTTTGTTTGTACATATTGTTTCAAAAATTTTGCTACCAATTGAAGATCCACAAAATGTGAATCTTATGCTTACGATGGTGTGTCCTATATTTAGCAAAAAGAATTGCCATGATTATTGTCCTGACTGTTAGCTTTTTGCAGGTTGCATCTTGGTGGGATTATGGTTACCAAACCACTGCTATGGCTAACCGCACGGTCATTGTTGACAACAATACTTGGAATAATACTCATATTGCAACTGTGGGCACTGCAATGTCTTCTCCTGAAAAGGCAGCTTGGGAAATATTTAACTCACTGGATGTAAAATATGTTCTTGTTGTTTTTGGAGGTTTGTTTTCCTTTAATGCATGATGATATTCTTTTATTTATATTTTGAAATATTACCTTGCTGATATCTTATTTTGCTCTTTAGGTTTGGTTGGCTACCCTAGCGATGATATTAATAAGTTTCTTTGGATGGTCCGCATTGGAGGGGGTGTCTTCCCTCATATCAAGGAACCTGATTACCTGGTAAGTTTTATGTGCTTAAAAATGAATGAATAGGACTACTGTTTTAGCTTTTGTCATTTTTTTTTTCAGATTTGGCAATCTTGTCATATCTTTTGACCTTTTTGGCTAAAAATAGCTAGATGATGCTGACCCAAAAAAAAAAACATATTGGTGCTTCTTGGACTTTCCTTTTTAAGTTTGAATGAACTTTTTCAATAAATTGTCTTTTTTTTTTTTCTCCTTTTCTCTATTATGCCATTAACTGCTTCTTATCTTGTTATGTCTGCAGAGGGATGGTCAGTACCGTATTGATTCTCAGGCCACTCCAACCATGCTGAACTGTCTCATGTACAAGCTCTCATATTATAGGTATGTTATTTTCCCTATGCCCGACAACCCTTGTGTTATTTCCTTCTTGTGATACTGATTGACCCATATCCAAATACCGCGTTTTCAGGTTTGTAGAGACTGATGGCCAGGGTTTTGATAGAGTGAGGCAAACAGAAATTGGAAAGAAGCATTTCAAACTCACTCATTTTGAGGAGGTTAGATTTATCAAACTCTTTTCATCATTCAACTGCATTGAGATAGTGACAAATCTTAAGGGTGCCTAGAACAGTTTGTTTGTTTTTATTTTTCTTTTTTGTTCTTGATTTTTTTTCAATGAAGTCAGGAACAGTTGTTAAAATTTAACTTTCATTGATTGATATAGCATGCTTAAGTTGGACATCAGAAGCAGTATCTCTCTTCTAGTGTTAATTTTTCTTCTGCATTTTTATGTTCTCGCTTGTGAGGGTTATGAACCATAATTGATGCCAAATCCCAAGAATGTGGCAACTTTTGGATCTTTTTTGTGAATTTGTTTCAAGTTCCATTTCTTAATCAACAATGTCCTAGGATTGGGGGTTTTCTAGTGTAGTTTACCTATGGAGGTGGCACTTGGTTAATTCTTATTCTCCGATTTGTATCTTCAGGTGTTCACCACTCACCATTGGATGGTAAGGATCTACAAGTTGAAACCTCCAAAGAACAGGCTTCGTGGAAAGACAAAGAAATCAAAATCGGTGAGTAATGCTAATACATTTCCTTTTATCATTGTTTTTTGTTTTGTTTTTTAAGCCTTATATTCACTGATTGTTCCAAATTGTTTTGGCAGAAGTCTAGCTCAAGTAGCAAAAGCAGAACAAGTGTGAAGAAAAATCCTTGGCGCTGAGGGACCTGAGTTGTGTAGTAGCAGTCTTCATTGACATGGCACCCTGTAGGGTAGGAGGCAAAAGTCAACCGCAAACTACAGATAGTCAACCAAGAGATTGTGCCGTTGTAGTCTTGCAATCTCTGCTAAACAAGTCTGCTTTTTGGTCTTTTGAATTTTTTTGGGCCGGAAGAAGATGGGGGAGGGGCGTCTTCTGGAGGGGTTGGGAATAGAAGAAATTTCAGTTCGCTTTAGTTGATGGTACTTTGCTCTGAAATAGGCTCCTTTACTCGTTTGTACAACAAAAATTGCCATTATCACGAGGTCACCTGAATTCAATAGATTTTATTTGTCATTAGGAACGATCTTTCAGCATTTTGAGGGCTTGCTAAACGTCAGTGGATTTGGGAAAATGTCATAACAAATTTAAGCACAGGAAAGCAATCCGATGCAAGGGTTTTAGCAAGTCCAAAGTCAGATAATATCTCGACCAAAAATCTGTGGTTATCAACCAGCCCAATTTGAAGCTAATTCATTAATGTTAGTGACGAACTTTAACAAAGCCTTGTTTGAAATGGACTTGAAAACAAGTACCATTGTTTGATTCATCTGCTCTGCGACCGTGGGGAACCAAAGCGTTAAATTTACGGTTAATGTTGTTAAAAAAAAATTCAGTACGAATCTTTTCTTACTCAATCTTGTTCGTATGCAGTGAAAAATAGTAGCCATCCGGCCCATCTCACATAGATCCAGCAAAAGTACCACAAAAATCAAGTGGCACCACGATCTCACAATTCAAATTGGCGTCCACCAGGAGTTTGGGAGGCTCACAAGGAACAATTAATGAAACAAAAGCAGGCAATTCCAGTTGACGTTTATATCTGCATAAATAGTCAAGATGGGCAAGCATTTTTCTCTCTGGCTACCAAGAAAAAGAACAACACGAACACAACTATTGAGGGGAGGGAGAGGACCAATAAAAAAAAGGAAAAAAGACAGTCAGCCATCAGAATCGTTTATATTTTCATGCGATGCAAGGTGAGCAAGAAAACAATCTAGCATCCACCAATTCTCAACCTTCCCAAACCACAAATTCTGAAAGCCTAGAAACACAAAAATATAGCCGAGAAGTTCCATCTCTATCAATCAACCTCTGTCGAAGCTCCAATTACTAGCAAAAGATTCCACACCCCCCACAACTCACCAAATTGGCAACCTTAATTACTATCTACCTGAACAATCGCAGTTTCTGTACAATGCCACTTTGGCATAAATAAGAAATATATTGCCAGCATCACACCTGAATATGATTTAGCTGAGTAGCAGCAGGGCCAGAAGCAACTTAGAATTGTTCTCACCTAGCACTGCAACACTGAGTCCATTAACTCCTGGGAAAAGAATTGTTAAAGTTTCTTTGGCAAGTCGTAAGTCTTCTTTAAGAACCTCGAAGCTGTTTCATCACAGCGGTAGCACAAGACTCGCAGAATTGTGTTAGGTTCGGTTGGACTCCACCTTTCAGGGGTTGGAGGCAATGGAAGCTTGGATTTAGCTGAAGAGCCAGAAATCTCAAGAATGGAGGTTCTGAAACTTTCAATTAGGCTCCCGGTGTCTGTACAGAATAAGGGTAGGACACCCCTAACTGTGGTTGAGAACTTATCTATTAATTCAGCTGGCAGTCCATCACCATTGGACCAAAATAAGTCTGTCAAGAGCTTAAAATCCTCATCTATTATATCATAGTCTTGCATGGTGAATGCTCGTGAAGGACCTCCTGCAAGTAGGACTAGTAGGAAACCTGCAAAAGAAGCTTTCATCACATCAGTAATTACACGTGCCCTCACTCTGTCGTGTACTGTTGAGGAAATAGCCTCCAAATACTGCTCAAGCTCCTGAAGAAATGGTTCAATCCTGGATGATGAAACTTCACCAACATAGAGACCATCCCAGAGCACATGTTTGAGATCATAGAAAATGACCTTGTATGCTGTTAACTCACAAAGTTGCTGAACCCCTTCTATGCAAGAGGCAGAAGAAAGTTCAAAAACTTTGCCATTACTACTTAAAGCATCATCTACTGCTGAGGAACCTGAATTTCTAAGATAACCATCTATCCTCTTTGCCAAAACTTCCAACTCTATCCGGATATGGTGTAGAGTATTGATTCGGCAACATAGCTGTGGTATCCCAACAGAGTTACCACCATTCACAATCCCAACCTGGGACTTCCTTCTCTGCAGTTGTTGTAACCTGTCCTTTTTTTTAAATACACCATTCAATTTTGATCTTGTTGAGCATCGAGTAAGAGCAGGCATCGATGGAACAAAGGTGCTTCGAGTTCCTGCAGAAGTAAAACATGATTGTCTCAATTTAAATGTTAACACTAAGTTTTGGAAAACCATTCTACTGATTAATACATACCACAACCAGACTTGGCCTTCAATACATAATTCTGAACACATCTATCAACTCCAGCTGTCAAATCTGGAAGAAGAATGGAGTGCATGGGGACTGGTAAAAGGAAAAAAGCTTCATAAGTTTCATCTATCATTCGCAAAACTTCAACAGCAGAAGGAGCAAACCGCTCTTTATTTGCCTGTGGATCCCACACCTACCACAAAATAAAACAGGCAAGATGAATTACCAAAATTTGGCATTTGCAGGACAGAAGGATTAATATTTTACACAATATACATCGAAATTAAAACAAAGAAGCTGAGAGAAAGAGGACTTCAGCAACATGGCTCCACCTTCCTACGCTAAATAAAAGACCAATCACAGACAAGATTACAGAAGAGAGACAGCAAGCAATGAAGTAGAAAACAATAAAGCATGATAAGAGAAGTAGTTAAAAACAAATGCATTTTATTTTTATTTTTATTTTTTCTTTGTTTGGTTCCTTGATTTGCCATTTTCAGGCAAGCTCAGGGAGGGTTTAGCATGCAAGTGGTGGATGGGTTTTCAAGGAATGAAATTGGAAGCCTGAGGGTTTTCTTTTTGGAAAAAGAAAATCCATATTGTGCTTAGGTCAAGCTGAAAGGTTTTTCTAGGGAATTGAGGGTTGGGTCAACTAGTCAGAGGTTGTGAGGAGCTGGACTAAACTAATAAGGCTGCCTGTTCAAACCCTAAGTTTAGCAATAATATAAGCCACTTAGACAAGGCTACAAGGATTTTCTAATGAACATAATCTTGGTTGAACTGGCTCAGTAGTTCATTAGCTAAAATAAGCTAATCACATCATCAAGTTAGCTTCTTTCATTTTACAAACAGCCTTCAATTTTCTGTTTCAAACCCATTTATTTATAAAAGAAATGAATCCTGTTTTTCATAACTGTTCAAGTGTAGATTAATTCACTTGCATGTCATAAAGTGCCTAGGACGAGGATAACTTTTCCATGTAATCATTTCTGACATGCAACATGTTTTTTGCTTTGCTTTTCTTTTTTCTTCAAAAAAATAAAAAAACAAAAACAAAAACAAAAGATAAAGTACCTCCATTTGCAGACCACGGTCAACCCATTCCTTTAGTCTATCAACTCTAGTTTTTATCCATGTTTTCACAAGATTGGCAATAAGAGCTTCAGCCTCATAAGGAGCCATCTCCCTTATTATTGACTTCCCACCGTCCTCACTATGGACGGCATCTTCAACAGCAATCTGCACTAGATCCTTTTCCAACTTGTCAGCAGCTCTTAAAACTTGTAAAGCATCAGGTGTCAATTCAGTTATGCTTGAAATAAATCGTTTTAGCTCAGCTTCGTAACATGAATGAAGGGTGGCTACAGCTACACCAGCTGCAAGAGGGTGCCATCTCTTCAATATGGGGCTAAATATTGCCTTTTCAGTGAAAGCAAATGTTGTAACATCCTCCGCAAGGATAGCCAGAAGCGGAAGCTGATTTTGCTTATTCTTGGTCGAATGCTTCACATATTTCACTCTCTCCATCATCTGTCTACATACAGATCAACACAAATCTGAGCAACACATTTGATAGCAAAAGGAGTGAGGAAGCCCCACTAAATCTCCTAGTCTTCAGTCATTGAATAAAATAATGCAGGCATGAATGTGATGAAGAATATGGGTGCAGGCGTTAATACCATTACAAAATAAGAAAAATCTAGGCCTTCATCTTATGATTCTAGGTTAATTTTATGTAGCTCTATATTTATTATCAAGTTCTTCAGAGTCTAGCCTAATTTAGTTTACTTTTTATTAATTATAAGAATTAAGAGTATTCTGGTAATTTTCCAGGTCTATTGGAATTTAAAAGAGAGAGAGAGAGAGAGGTCCATGCTTTCTTAGATTCTGTGATGCAATCTAATCCCTGGTTTGACACTTAGGGACCCTTGATGTGATGTCCAAGGTTTTTCTATCTTTTCTTCTTCTTTTTTTTTTTTTTTTTTTTTTTCTAAATCATTGTGTAACCCTATAATCCAAAATCATATGTTAAACTAACAGAACAAACAAAAAGGATACTCCTAAGAGTATGGCCAAAGATTTGAGGAAATAAATGAACCCCTGACTGATCCAGAAGACAAGAGCATCATATGAAATTTAAAAAAGTAATAATAATAATAATAATAATAAAAGAGCTCAAAGGTTCAAAAAACCACATTCTGAAAACAAACACAAGATGCCTGGCATAACATGCAAGTTGGCATTCAATAAATACATGCAATACATCAGGATCTTAAGGCCCAGAGAACTTTCACCTATCATACTTTCTTTTCACACACATGTTGTAGGCTTTTCACATCCATATCTTCGAAGATTATACTGAAAAGTTAAATACTTGCCTGAGTGAAAGCAGCACGCAGGGATGACCTTACATATTTATCGACTCTTTCATGAGCCACATTAGTTTCCCTTTTCTTCCTACGGTATTCTTGGGAGATATCTTCCACCATTATTGTTGCTGCTAAAACACCAAGAGTGACAACACTTTCCATTAGCTCTGTATTATCACTGTTGAAAATATCATGATATGATAAAAGCTTTTTCTCTGCCCAACCCAAGACTGTGCTCAATATAGAACTCAGAACCTTGCAGTAACATGGATCTTTAGTTGCTTTGGCATCTTTCTCAACTTCTAATAGCATATTATTGGCAGCAAACAACAGATCATTTTCCACTTGGCCAGTTGCCACATAACGATGAAATAAAGTCCAAAAGAAAGAGAGATTGTGCAACATCTGGTTTATTCCAAGGATTGTCCAAGTCTTCTTTATAAGTTCAAGAACTTCATCAATCTCTTCAATAACCAATGTTTCATCATTGACATCAAAACAAGCTTCCAGCAGCATATGGTATAGTCTGAGATTCAATGGATATCCATCTGCCCAGTGGCAAGTTTCAGATATGGACCCATCAAAGGTTCTGCAAGCAAGAGTCATAACGACACTTCGGAGTGCTTGCATAGGTTCGCTGTTCTTCCCAGTCTCTATTGGTCTCTCCTGAGCTCCACGAAGGATCTGCCGAAGACGCTGAGGAGCCATGTCATTCTTGTGCAGTGGCAAGTGAGGATGCAGAAGGAGCCCGGCTTCAAGAAGCTTCAAGTTCCTCCTCTGCCAATTCTCATATTCTTGTTGAGTGGGAAAATCTGATTGCTTTAGCTGCTGCAACAGCTCAAGTGGCAGAACGAAAGAGTCTATCCGTCTTCCAAGCTAATACAGATACAAGACCAGAAACAAAGCAATCAAAGAAAAATAACTATAAGCAACACTCAAATTACTATATACAACTCTTTAAACTCCATAAACAATGCTAATCTAGTCTGCATTCAACCATCATGGAGCTGGTATGAAATCATTCTCATTATAAAAGCATAAAAATACTACATTTAACATCTCAGAAACTCACTCACTACAAACATTTCAACCATCAGCCGACCAAAAAATCAACCAACAAATGGCAAAAAAAAAAGTCACTTTTAACGGGGAGAAGGGAGTAGCTTTAGATATCAATGGAATGAGAAAAAACCAGAAAATTCAGCAAACCTGAGCAGCAGCAATCCTCAAAAGCGCCCTCCGGATCCTTGAATCCGCCTGATTCGACACTCCCATCTGTATTCTCAACATCTCGCCAACACTACTGGCGTTCCTAACTCGCTCCTGACTCACCGAGTCACCACCCACCTTTCTCCCCGACGATTTCAACCCAAGAGCCTTCTTCACCTTGCTCGCCGCCGCCGACGTCAAGGACCGCTGTAACGACGCAGGAGCTTGGACCTGACCCCTTTCGCTAGTCCGCTCCGAGTGGGAAACGTAAGTCAACGGCTTCCCGCCGGAGCTCCGGCAAGCCCCGACCAGTATCTCATACGAGGTCTCCCGGAGCTCCGAATCGGAAAAAGCCAAAGCGAGGTCGCCAAACGGGCAGGGAAGGGACTCAGCGGCAGAATCTGGCATCGCGGCGTTCCGTGTTGACTCAGGCGACTATCGGCACCGTTATCCCTGAATCTAGTGGATATAGCTAGTGGGTTTCCTTCGATTTCCCTTTCGCTGGGGCTACTGAATGAATTGGAGAAGATCGAATAAAGTGGAACGGGTTTATCGGAAAAGGGTCCGAGTGAGGTGGGATGCTCTTATTGGCAACTACGTTTGGGTGTTGGGTGAGGGGAAAAAAAAGAATAAGTAAAAAAAAGTGTCTTGCTTGACTTTAAAGGAAACGACTGCGACTTTTTCTTTATTGTCATTAGAGCGGGAGATGTTTTATGCAACTGCCGCGGAGAGGACCGGGGCTTTTGAGAGAGAGAGAGAGAGGGTGGGGGAGATGATTGAGTTGAGTGAGTCATTTGAACGAGTAAACTGAAATTCTGAGCTGCCCTTAGTCTTGTAAATTATGTTCAATTCACACCCTAAATTTATATCTATGTCTTCAATGAAGAATTGCAAAACCAAACAAAACGATGATTTTGCCACGTCAGTAAGGCCTTGGAGTCCATGGGGATTAGGATAGTGGAGTGGACCAACTCAGCCTGGCCTGGGTTTATTTAATTAGTTTTGCATTATTATTTCTTTTAAAGAGGAAAATACCACTATTAGACTATGTTTTATTAATTGAAAAGACAAATGATACTTACAAAAATTGAAATGTTAATACATGAGGAAATGACGAAACATCCCAACAATTATCGGATAGAAATACTAGTAATCCTCATCGGATAGGGTCACTCATCAAAACTAAGACTAGCATTAGACTTATTATGGTTGCACCAACTATCTCTTCAGATCACAATCATGCCCGTTTATCCGTTTTTCCTATTTTCCTGGAACCAAAACCTGTTTCGGTCACAATGGTTGATTGTATATGCACAGGCGTTATTATTTTCCCGCAAAGCTTGCACATTTTAGACCTCGCATCCCTTTCAAAATGAAATGTGAATTCCAGCCATACCCAAGGTAACCTTCCCCAAGATTTTTCAGCTTGGATGTGGATGCCTTTGTCGGCCGAATGATCTTTCTTATGTAAAAAAGATTCATTTCTGGTGATGTGGGATGATGAGTCTACCACACCCTTGCCATTTTCTTTTCCTCTTGATGCCATTAATGAAGAGTAATAGTACATATGAAGAAGAAATTTAGAAGAGAGATTGTAGATATCGAAGTAAGGAAGTGTAGGAAATAAACCTTTTTATTTATAGGAGATGCCATTTTTTTTTACAAAAAAGGCCTTAAAAACTAGTTGTTACTAGTTGTTGAAATGGGTAAAATGGCAATTTAAGGTCAAAAATTAAGGTAGAGCCGTTGCCTTGGGGTATAATTTGCCCACCTTTAGCACAAATTTGAAAATTAGCTGTTCAGGTAAATCTGGCTAGGCTAATGCAGGCTGGGCTAAGCTGAGTTCACTTAAAACCCCCTCCTCCCCCCGACCTATAACTGCCCCACCTTTCTTATGCCTCTCCCCAGGTTGAGCAAGGATTTGACCTAGGGTTGGACCCGAGCTGGGCTGGGTAGGCCTAGTCCACTGAACACCTCTAGTTTAGGATGGGTTGGGTTCGATTTGGGTTTTGCCGGACCACTAACATGAATTGAATATAAATACTTCATTTGTACCGGGTTGGATTCGATTTGGGTTCTGCTAAACCACTAGCCCAAATTAAATATAAATACTCCATCTGTACAAAAAAGAATGAATTATATTTTTTGGGACTATCCTAAAAATGTTGAACCGCTACTCATAAAATATTTTTTATGAGCATTCCCAAAATAGATAGAACATTCTCAACTCCTCATGAGCAGCCAGATTTGCTGCTGTCAGCAAAGCATTTGCTAAACATTTCCATAAAAACACCTTAAACTTATAGGGAATCGAAGAAGACCAAATAGACTACAATATAGTAGAGAACTCTAGGTTAAGAGAGGGGGGTAGGGGGGAGCACAGAGAGTTACCCCGCAAAGTTTAACAAAGTAGCCGATTTTTTTTTTTTCCTAAGTTCCATATTGTAGCCTTGCTTAACGATGAAAGAACCCGAGGCATTACCGATCAGGAGATAAAATCCCGAGATCCCGAATTGGAAGGAGGGATCATGTTCAATATAAGGTCAGCAGGGGGGGGGGGGGGGGGGGGGGGGGGGTGGGGGGGGGGGGGGGGGAGGGAGGATTGGGGGTGGGAATAAGGTTAAGCATTGGAAGCTTCTAGGCATCCTCCTAAACTCGAATGGTACCTGTCATGTAATATTTGTTCAGAGGATGGAAAATTTCCGCTGTTGCTGCTTAGATAATTCAGCTAAGGGACAAGAAGGTGCTGCTATTGTTTTTTTCTGGCAGAGCTAATTGCAGACCATTCAAGAAGCCCTTATTTGAATGATCCCTCCCGGACCTACTAAGTCCATTTGCCCCTTATGTAGGTGAGTTCATGGACTTCGATAGCTTGGCATTGGCCCCCGGGCGCAGGGCTCCCCCTCGTTTTTATTTGTTTGGCCAGACGCAGACTGTTCCCTTTTTTCTTTTTAATGTGGATTCATTTTGCTCATATGTATAGCGAAGCTTGTAATTAAGCGAAAAAGTTATTACCCTGCTGGTGTATTTAAGATAAATATATAATTTGTTTACAACCCCTGGTTAATATGCCCCAATTAATGCCCTAACCAATAAATAAATAAATAATAAGATTATCACGTAGTAAAACTCAACTGAGTTTTGCTTAGATGCTTTTAGGTGAGAGGTTGATCAGAGGGCTTTCATTCGAAACATTATTGATGATTGACGAGATTTTGCAACTAATGATAAGTTATAACTGTGTCTCAGTTTCCCTCTTTTTTTTTTTTTCTTTTTGTTTTTCGATGAGATAAATGTGTATGATCTAAGGTGCAATAATAAGGTGACATTCATATTAAAGAAAATGCAATAAGGTGAATGATTTGATTGAGAAATAAGTGCAATCTAAGTCGAAAATCATAATAAGATGTCAGCGTTTCGTTTGCTTTTAAAAATACTACTTTCAGTAACATATTTAAGGATATGTTATTTTCCAATTTAAAAAATTATTATTTTTAATTTTATTGATTGTTTGTCCAAAAACAATACCATTTGAAAGTCAATAATGTATTTACTTAATAACCATTTGGACAAAAGTTTTTTAGAAATTAATTAATTTTTTAAGAATTGATTTCATATCCAACTTAAAAATGATAAAAAATACATATTATTTTTTCAAAATATATTTTGAAGAAAACCATTTTTTATTTTTAAAATATTGAGTTTCAACTGGTGTTCTATAATCTCATCCACTTTGTATCCTACATCCTGCACTCTATCTTACTCAACATAAATTCAAATATTTGCTACAAATGAAAGAAATTTATTGTACAAATTAGAAATCGAACCTGACAGCTATGTGATATGGTGACTTTTCTGCTAATTCAGCTAAGTCCCAGTGGGTTTTAGCATTTTTCTCAAAAGTTTAGTGTAATAATGTTGGCAAAAGATGCAAAACCCTCAAGAAAAAAAGAAACGAAAAACAACTTATTGTTGTCCGTCTTTCGAGACCCAGTAGGCTTTCACCGAAGCATGAAAAAAGAAAAGAAAAAAAAAAAAAAGACTTAATGCCTTCCATTTTGATTTTGGAATAAGCCTAAATCTACGATTTATCCCCTAACTTTGTTGATTAAGACACTTAATTCCTTTATCTATGATTCAGGTAACTTAGTTTACAGAGTTTAGGGTTGAGTTGACCTGAGTCATAGTTGACTAGTAAAATTTGGGGTAAATAATAAATTTATGTCTTTTGGTATATAAATATAAATGACTTTTATGCAGGTGTCGTATCTTCAAGATGAGATTTAAATCTAGGCCCATGAGCTTTTTCTTGGTGCTCGTAGTAGGTAAAACGGGTCATGTGGCCCATTCACTTTATAAAAAGTAGAAGCTAAACATCAGCCGAGTTGTTGTATTTGAAGCGATTGAACACCTCTATTTCAAGTAAAAAATACCACTAATCTCAAACCTTTAATTGCTATTGTAAATTGGTTATAAATCTTCATTTCATCACAAATTAGTCTTAATACTTTATAATTCATTGTAAATTGATTTTTAGCACTAGGTAAGTTTGAGTTAGTATAGAAACCTGAATTATAAAGAGAAAAATTATTATTTCCCCCATTCCAAAATAATTATCAAGTAGATAAAAGCTCATAGTTTAAAGAAATAACAATAATGCAATCTTTCATCAGTAAAACTAAGTATTTATATCAATTTTAACCCTAATCTAAGGTATCTATATTTTTGTGCTCTAGCTTTTCCAATATAAGCATTAAGGTTATTATGTATTAAATAGGACAAACTCAAAATGGAAATGTTGGTGGCTATTTTGGGACTGGAGGAGTAGTTTAAATAGTTCTTTATTGTCAATAAATTATGGCATAATTTGAATTTATTGGAAGACATTTACTGATTAGTTTGAATTCATTAATTTTTATGTAACTATCTGATGTTAATTTTTTTAAATTCTAATTCAAACTATTTGGTAATTATTTTCCTACAAATTCAATCAATTGAATAAATTTTATGGCACTTAATAGATGATTCAAATTATCATTTTTTTTTTTTTGTAAATCAGGTTTCTATGTGAACTTAATTTTACCCAAAGTTAGGAATCAATATATAATGATATATAAAAGTTTGGAACCGATTTACAAAAAAATTGAACACTGAGAACAAGTTTTAAATGAAAGATAAAGGCCTAAGATTAATAGTGCTATTTACTCCTATATTCCCTTACAAGGTTTATACAAAATAAATGTTAAATTTTATCTTCCATTTATTTAAAAAAAGGTGGGAAAATTAATTGCCAAATTAAGGTGAAGCAAAATACCAAAACGTATGGCTCAACTATCTGCCTCAAGCCCGAATGAGCTCCACCGAAAATGATATTTTTGGAATTTGCAAACGTCTATATCATAAAAGTAAGCAGACATATGGTTGTGATGAAATTCATGAATAGAGCTTATATATGTAAGAATGTTCACCTCATAGGTTGACGGACCGTTCTAAAATACAGGGCCTGTATAGTTACGGGTTGTTTTTTCTTTTTTCTCCGAACTTTCTTAAAAGTTGCAAGGAAGGTCTTTTCTTTTAAAAAAAATGCAATTTTCTTGAAAACATAGTTTGGGACATGGTACAGGACGTTGTTAACAACCAGATCATCTTCATTAGGTGAAGCTACTCAAAAGCGGACACGAGAAAGTTTCCAGCCAATATACCACGTATTTCCCAAAATATTTATGGCTCTGATACCAAAATTCCCAGGTTATTATTAAACAAAATTATATTCAAACAATCAAAATAATTAAAGCAACATTACACACTCATAAACTGGAATTCTCAATCAAACTTTATTCATAAAACATAATACGAATTTACAGATAACTAGTGAATACATTTACCACACAACAAGGAAGAACAATGGAATGATTATAAGCTTGAACTGATGAACCAGAAATCCAAGGTTCACCAAGCTCCACACGGTTATCTTATAGATATAAGCACACCACTTGAATACTAGACTATAGAACTTAACTTCTGATGAAAGAAAGAGTGTCCAGCACATGGACTAGAGGGAAAGAGAGATTGTTTTTTGGATGCCTTAACACTAGCAGGAGGCATCCTTATATAGACAGAACTTTAAAGCCTTTAGAGATAAGGCTAGTTGGCTTTTTTCAAATCGGATTCAAAAGAATCTGGGACCACTTGGCTAGTGTTCCATTCTTTCTGATAGTGGGATAATTATTCTAGACAGCTGGCTGGCTGCTTCTGCCAACAAGATAATTATTTTGGACAGTTGGCTGGCTACTTCTGCTACACTTTTATTGGGGCCCTGCTGAATCAGTCTTGTCAGATAAGGATCCAATGCTTTCTTGACTTTTCTGAACTAACTACTTCTGTGCTGATTTAAGAATTCTTTATTTCTTTATAGCCATAGGAATTTGGCTATCCTTAAACTGACCTCCTTGATAAAATTGATTAAGCATATCATTTAAAAAATCTTCATCTGGATCTTCTTCTTCATCAATTATATCGATTTTATCGAATCTGATATTTTTCTGGCAAATACTGGTTAAGGATGCATTTATCCTACTATTTAACCTCTCAAATTCATTCTAAGCAATGAGTGAAATGTGTGTCATAATCCATTTCTTGCTTTTCATGGTGCCATTGGAGAATCCAGAGAATATGGTTCATGATCACAAAAAAGAAATTCGGGAATGACACTTTCTAGTCTTTTTTTAGGAATTGTTCTTGGACCATGCAGAATCCTTCAAAGGATTTCATAACTTGTTATGGGAAAGAGTCTCTGTATAAACCCTTTTCAAAGTACAAGATATAAAACTAGTTTGGGAACCTCTTTTTCTTGGTTTTGAATATGATCATCTAAGAATGTTGATGATCTCTGTTTTGGATATGAAAGACTTCATCCCAAGCCTTGATATAGTCCTAATATGAATATAAAGTATTTTCATATTTTCCTCGGGTCAGGATTCTTCTTCTTCCATATGGAACTTCCCATTTTTCAAATGTCTAAATTTTTTAAAATTTTAAAAGAGGAAATTCCCAATTCTGTTATAAATTTTTCCAAAGATTCTCCATTACTATTTTTAATGGTGATCTTAGCTCTTCTAGGTTTATGTTCAATTTCAACAGACTCAGATTATTGAAGAATCAATTCAAAGAACGGAGGCTTTTTGTGTGGTTGTAATTGCCATTGAGGATCTAGTGGTCAGGCCAATATTTTTCTGTCAGTTTAATAATTGAAAGATGTTTGAAATCTTTGTCTTCTGGGGAAAATAAATATTTTTTTTCTATTTCTTGAAATACAGTTGGTATACCCAGACTGTATAGAGAGATTTCTTGAGGCTTTGGTGGCCTTTGGGAAAAATTATTTTGCTTCTTTTCCTAGGGATTTTTTCCCGAATTCCAATCCATTTTTTTTAAGGTTCTTCCTCAAATTTTATCTTTTTATAGGTCACTTCTTGAAAAGACTTATCATCTTTTCAGGGATCTCTAGAAGGAAATGATGTTGGGCTAGAAAAGCTCTGATAAGTTTTAGGTCCATTTCATGATAGGCTTTTACTTCCATCATTTCTTTCTTGGATTCTTAACAGAGGATAGTTTTGTTTTTCTCGCTCAAATTCTTTTCCATCTTCTTTCCCTTGCAAAAATCATGTGGTCAAGAAATTAGGCAACGAGTTTGTTTCTCTAGTAATATACTCAATATCAAATCAAAGGTAGACAAAATAGGTTGCCACCAAGCAAAAATTACTTAGAAGCTAAATTTTTAACATTCTTAGGTAAAATATCTTTTGGTGCTTTACAACCAACTCGAATTAAAAATTTCTTGTTGAGGAGATCTTCCTCAAATTTGGTAGAACAAAAGACAATTGCAAGAATTTCCTTTTTAATAGTAGCATAATTCTTTTGGGCTTGATTCCAAACTCCAAAAGTAAATCTTACCAATTGTTCTTTGTTATCAATTTTCTGTCTTAATATTCCACCGTAACCAATGTCACTAGCATTTGTCTCAACATTTTTTAAGGCCTCTGGGTTAGGAATGTTAGTACAAGGAATTTCCTTGATTCTTCTTTTTACTATTTGAACAGCTTTAGTTTGTTCTAAACATCACTTTGGAGGATTCTTTTTTAGTCTGTCAAACAATGACTTGTAATTATTGGCAATATCTTTATAAGAATCTGCAACATAGTTTAAACTTCTAAGAAATCTTTATAACTATTTCTTGTCCTTGATTTCATCAGGAAATTTATTAGCAAAACTTATTGACCTATCAATTGGTTTAATTGTTCATTTATGAATCATATGACCCAAAAATTTTATTTTTTTTCTGGAACAATTCCATATTTTTTGTCAATACATCATCAATATAAACAATAGTAAAAGAACTATAACGATTAAAAATTTCATTTATAATTTTTTGAAATTTTGACAGAGCATTCTTTAATCCAAAAGGCATAATATTCCACTCACAGTGGCTAGAGGGGACATTAAATTCTGTTTTATATTTATCTTTTTTGGAAATTTGAATTTGTTAGTATCCTGATTTCATATCAAAATTTGAAAACACCACAGCATTATGAAGCCTTGATAATAAATCTTTCTTGTTAGGTATTGGATACCTAATCCATCTAAGAACCTTATTTACCGGTTTGTAATTTATTACCAACCTTGGTATCCTCCTTTTAATTTTTGAGTTTTTGATAAACTAAAAAGTAGAACAGCTCCATGGTGAAGAACTGTTTCTAATTAACTTCCTATTCATTAATTCTTGATTTTTTTTTTGGAATGAGTCATTAATTTCTCATTCATTTTGATTGTTCTAGACCTTGTGGGAATATTCTTCTCATTGAAGTCTGGTTCACATGTAAGACTCACAATATGTTTTTTTCTTTCCTAAAAGGCATTAGGGACATCAGCACAAACTTTTTTGGCTAAAACTTCCTTGAAATGTTCTATTCTTTGTTTTAATTCTTTATCTTCTAATTTTTCTTCAACACTCTTGTGTTTTCCTTTATCTTGAAGACACATTAAAACATTTTGGTTTTTTCCTAGATCTATACTGAGTTCTCCCAATAATGATCTTTTTGGTGGTTTAGCAAATTAAAAAGTAATTTTTTTTCCCAAACTTCTTAGTAGAAATCCCATTCATACTTACCTTAGAAGGCATTATTGTTGCCAAGAATGGAGTTCCTAGAATTATTTCTTGATTCATGTTTAAAACTGTAAAAATGCTGCTTAATACAGATATCCTCATTATATACATCAACATTTGTTAGTTTAAACCTTATTAGGATTGTTTCTTTATTAGCAGCAGTAATTGATCCGAAAGATCTATCAAGATATTGATAATGAACAATTCTTTCCTTAATACAATTTTTATCAGCTCCTGAATCAACTAAAAATAATTGCTGTTAATTTAAATTGGTTTTCTATTAATAAAGTCATTCTACTGGTAAATTTTTGATTTGGCATGGAATAGACTTCATTAATTTGTAAAGGTTTTTCTTGAGAATATTCTTCTTCTATGATTTCATTTTTTGGGCCTATTTCTAGAATATCTTTTCTCCTTTCTTTTTGTTTTGCCTTGAACTTGAATTCTTCCAAATTCTCCATTACTAATTCATCTTCTGGAAAATTTTGAGAATATCCTTTAAAATTTTGGAGTTCTAGAATCTCAATTCTATTTTTGATAGATTTTATTTCTATTTTGATTTCTAAAATTTCTCCCTTTAATTCTGCTATTGTAGGTTTCTTTTGACTCTTTTGTGCTTCGTCTATCCTTTTCAGAATTTCATTTAGGCTATAAGCAGAAGGCTTAGATAATTATTGGACATCAACCTTCTTCTTGAAATTTTTTCTACCTTGATTTGTCTAATTTTCATATTTATTAACTTTGTCAAGGTGTTTAAGAAGAATTTCTTTTCTTAATTCTATGTCATCAATTTGTCTTGCAAATTCTAGAATTTTTAATCTTCCTCAGTAAGGACGTTAGCCTGGATTACATTTAATTGAAGACTTTCAAATGTATTGTGTAACTGACAAGAGTCACTAACACAGTTCAATCCGCAACTTCCTGATTCAGATTTTGAACTATCTGAAATACTAATTTTATTTATTTCTTCAGAGTTTCTAAAGTTGTTTCTACTGGGACTTCTTCAGGTTCACTTTCACTATTCACTATTTAGCATGATTTGCATTAAGCTTTTCTTCAGACCTTCATCTATTTCTAAAATTTTTTTTTTGTCTTATTCTGCATTTATTAGCAAAATGTCCTGGTTTCCAGCATTTCCAACAAACCTTCTGATCTTTTTAAGATTTTCTTTTTTTTTTAATCCTTCTAGACTATCCTGGTTTCTCTCATATTTTTTCAAATTTTTTTCTCTTATATTTTCTATAGGACTTATGTTTATTTTGTTTTTTAGGTTCATATTCAAAATATGGTCTTGGAATATCAAAACCAGAGTGGGAACAAAATTTTCCCATTTATTTTCTTCCTGTTAATCTTTATCTTTTCACATGTTTTTGCCATTTCATTTCATAACACATTTTTAAACCAACTTCTTTTACTTCTGCTATGATTTGACCATAAGTATAATTTTCTAGATTAAGTTGGCCTTGGGTTTTTTCTTTGATGTGGTCTATAACTAGTTGACCAAAATGTTTTGATAGCCCTTGGATAAATTTTTCTTTCTAAATAGAAGATCTACAATATTCTCTTTCATACACTGTTGTAAGAAATGCATCCTTATACCATTCTAAATCCGACAAAGTTATACACCTCATATTTAACAGCAATTCACTATTTCAACTTTTTTTACTTGTTATATCACCAATGAAATGAGAATAGATTGTACACAACAAAGTGTTTACAACATCAGGCTCACTTGTTTGAATCAACTGATTACCATGTTGGACCATGAGAATTTTCCTTGCATTTTTTATTTATTGTCTCCCTTGCTCAGTTAGACACTTTTTCCACCAATTTCTTAACTGTTCTGTGAAACCAGTTATAATCATTTTAGCAATTTTTGGATCTAAATTATCAACTATTTTTCTAGCAGCTATCCCATACATAATTATATGTTGGATAGTGTTTACTATCTGGTATTCTGACAAATCATCTATGTTCCATTCTCTTATTGAGTTTCCTTTATATTCAGCAAAAGTATAAGGTCCAAACTCATTAGTTAACCTTATATCAACTGGTGATGGCTTCGTTTGAGCATAAGGATGAAACATATTCCAATTCCAAGTGTTAAAAGTTCTTTTCATTAAACCCCCTCTCCCTCATTCAGAACGAATTCTGTTAAGCTCTAAATGTTTATGATCCGTAGAATAGGACTTAACTAATTCTTGGATATTGGGACTTTCTCCAATAACATTAATCTGAAGACCTTTTTGTTTTTTATCAGTAGGTTCTTTGAACTTAATTGTTAATTTAGCTATTTGGTAAGCTAAATCGGTGATTTATCATTTGGTTTTAGTTTAAATTCCAGAAGTTTTTGAGGAAAACTTACTGGAGATTTTATTGTTTCTGGCAAAAGTTTTGGTTTATAAACATAAGCTTTTGTGAGGCCAAACTTATATTTCTCTAAAGATGTTTCAATTCTATTCATTTGTTTACCTATCAACTGAAGGTAAAGATTGGTATAATTATTTTTGTTCTATAATATTTTGGAGATCTCTCTTATCGACAGATTCTTTAGCATTTTCTGGAGCTTCATCAAAAGTCTTAAATGGTGAAGCAGATGTTTTGGTCTATTCTCCTAGTATCACCGTAGTGTTGGGTGGATGTAGAGAAGTGATTTCTTTCCCATCTTTGGTTTTGTAGGTGGACCAAGTTTCTTCCAAAACATCTAATGTAATTTCTTCATCCATAACTATAACTGGAATAAACCATTCAAAAAACTTTAAATTCTTTTTAGTTCTCATTATTCTTTTGTACCAAAGGTGCTTTATTTCCTTTCTATCTTCCTTGGTATAAGTATCATAAAACCATTTTCTTTTTATTTCATTTTTGTCTGACCAAAAATCTTCATTTAAACCTTGAGGATCAGACTTAAATGGTTATGTTAAAACATTTAACTAAAAATCTGAAAAACTAGGATTTGGGGATCCTATGGATACATATTTTGTTTTTTCCTCTTGTTGTCCTAGACTATGATTCTTTTCTAAGACAACTAGATCCATTCTATAAATAGGGTGTGAAGTTTGTTCAATAGATTCTCTAATTCCTCCTACAAGTTTATCATGTTTAGATTCTGGCACATAAGAGCATGAAGCTCTGGTTGGCTTTAAAGGTTTATAAGCAATTCTTGAGGGAAGCCTTTTTTGTTCAAATTCTGAAAAATCGTTTTTTGTAATTCTATCTTTACTGAATCTTATCTCAACTTTTACATTTTCATATTAAACTATTCTTTCCAATTCTTAGGGTTTTAAGGTTTTCATAGATTTCTCATTTTGAAAAATCCATTTTTTTGGAAGTTTAATATCTCTCCATTTGATTGATTTTGGAATAACCACATTACTTTTTTCTTTGTTTGCTTTTAAAAACAAAGTTTCTCCTTGAGTATCAAATTCTAAGGCCTTTGGCTCAATTTGGATTGTCATTACCTTGTAATAAATTCTATAAATCAACGCAAGATTCTGGGATCCTTCCAATATATCAAAACCAAATGTCATGATACTTGCTGTTAAGACTTTCATGATGTGGGGATCTTTTAAAGACATGGTGAAGTTTGGATGACAATTAAAGTAGATTGGTTCATCACAAAGACTTGACTCAACAATGCCCAACAAGGAATAAAAAAACTTGTTATGTCTGCAATCTCTTAGGGCAATTATCATAGATGTGTTTAGACCATTCCTAATTAAAGGTTTCAAAGCAATTTGTACCAAACCCACATGCAAATAATTATAGTGATTTTCTATGTGATCCCTGATCATGTATTTTGAAAACAACTCAAACTTATTGGAATAGTTTTTTCTACGATTTTAATTGCATATGTCATTCTGAAATCAAAAGTTCGATTTTGATAAACACCCCATCTGTCCGTTTTAGAGATATTTCAATTTCCTAATTTCTTCTCAACATTTCGAGTTAATATGGCTTGTGAATTCTTCATCTTTTTATTCCTCATTGTTTCCTCTTCCTCTTCTCTCTTTGAGGTGGACTTAACCAAATTTCTAAAGATTTTATCCATTAGTAATTTTCAATTAGTGTTAGAATCTTTTACCAGATATCTGTCAACATTTTCGCAATCTTACTGCCTTTTTAACTTGACTACGGGTCTTATGGTTGCTACGCGACTTAGGTGATATTCTTGAAAAGATTTTAATAATAATCTTTAATTACTAAGAGAGAAAAGCTATAGAAGTTCAATTAATTTCTAAGTCAAAGAAATAAGACAGAAAATAAACTTTAGGGACTATAATGTTTAGGGGTTTAGACTTTTGGGTGTAAAACAGAGTTTTAGCAAAACATCAATCCTTTAGATCCAACGGTGGAAAAAGAGGGGTATTGATACAGATGCTGTATTTTAGAATCTTCCTAGGTCCACCCTACAATAATATGAAAACAAAAATTCAATCATAACATCTCACAGACGTGCTATCCAATGTTATTTGGTCTAGTGGTAAAGGATCACTATAAGAAAAAAAATTGAGGTTAGGCATTTGGCTTATGCTTCTTTCATCTTCTCATATAAATATTATTTAAAGTTAGTTTGAATATGTTTTATGTCAGTACACATTCTCTATACACTGTATTATAGAATATCTTCCACCTTATATAAAGATCTCTCTATCTATCCATACATATATACATACATATATATATATATGTGTGTGTGTGTGTGTATAACGTACGTTGTTTTATATTGTAAAAAAAAATTTCCACCTTACTTTGAGAATAAAGTGTATTGTCAGTTCTTTCCTCCTTTCTTTTTTCCCTCAATAAGATTCATTAAAATAGTGCTCATATTTTTTTTTGGGTGTATGCAAGAGATCAATCAAAATAATAAATTCATATGAAATGGGGTGTAGGATAGATTTTATAATAACGTTTCTCTTACTACCTTGTCTTATATGTAATTTTTTGTTAAACAAAAATAAATAAATAAATAAAAAATATAGGATAGTATAGATTGTCCTTAAAATATGCGTTCTTTTGCTTTTTCGTCCCAAACTACAAAACATTTATCTACCATCCTTTAACTTTAAAAAGTACCACAATTTTGTCTGCAACACCTCAACCCAACAGCTAAGTGTTCGGACATTTCCAATCATGGTCGGGGTTCGAACCTCCACAGATGTATTGTGTATTCCTTTGCTAATGTGCGGCTTGATACTTATACATGCTAATATCCTAAGATACTTGTACATGCTAATATCCCGTCCCCTAAAATTTTGGTAACTCTCTAAATATCCTAATATACTTGTACATGTTTCTGATTATTAAAAAATAAAAAAAGAAACAACAATTTCGGGACCTCGCTAAGTTAAACCCGCTCTTTATAATTATATCCCCCTTTAGATACTAGGCACAAGCTCCATCTCTTCGAATGCCAATAAAAACACCACCATTACAGATCTATAGTAACTTATTTGTTGGTTGAAAATGAATGGAAAAGATCCCCTAAATTTTGCGTCTTGCTTAAATGATCCTAAAACTTTCCATTATGTCAATTGACACCAATTTGCCATGTTTGTTTGCATAAAAAATATGGTTCTTTGTCCTCCTGGTCCTCAAACTTGCTTCCTCACAGTTGGACTCTGGAACAATAAATTTGCCACAGCAACGCGTAGTTGGTCTACCTAGTTCTAACTCTAAGGCATCAATATTTGAAATATCAAGTATTAAATATTGGCCTAAGAGCTCTTTTGCCCCACCAATCATGTTGCGCTGATTTGGCCACTATTAAACAATTGAGGGATTCTCGATTTGGGTGACTTCAATGGAGCAACAAGTGAGGTTTGGGGTTGGGTGACTGGTTGTTGGTCGTGGATTTCGGCAGTAGCAGCAAAAGGATGTGGTGCCGAAGGGTCAAGGCTGATTGAGCAGCAGGGGGGAGGCACTTGATCCGTTTTGTTCTAACTTCTAACACGTAAAATTCACATTTAAATCCTTTTTCCTCCTTTTTTATTTGATTTCAGTCATCCATGAACTAAAAATTTCATATTCGTGACGAAAATTAGTCACATGCACGCATATTCCCTTAAGGTGGTAAAATGTCCCAAGTTGTAAAATTTTAGGGGTGGTTCAACTTAAGTTATAGTTCAGCAGGTAAAATGTATGAGTTGAGCAAAATTTGTCAGGCACAATGATATTTAGGCTATTAAGGGCTTGTTTGGTATTAGTATTAGAGATTAGCGTCAATAATTTTTTAAAAAAAAATTATCTAAGGGCCAGGTAATTTTTAGTTTTTAGCTCCAGGAGTTTGATCCCTCTTTTGATAAATTATAAAACAAATTCTAACACTAATCATAAAATTATTTCCAAACAGGACTTAAATATTAATAACAGGTAGGACTCCAAGGCATGGATATATTATAACATTTTACCATGGTGTTTTTTAGACAGTTGGCACAATTAGCATGGACAAAACTGGAGTTACATGGGACAATCACCAAGATTGATTGTCAAACTTGATAGTAAACAAAAACTTGTAATTTTTTTAAATTTATAGGACGGTGAATCAAAAGTTAAATAGTTGCAGGTGAAATAAACACCAATCGACATTTAATTGTATATCAGAAAGAAAAAAAATAAAATTATATTATTATTGAACAATTTTTTTTTCTTAAGCTAGTGTTCAGAAACAAATCAAATGTAAGACAATCAAGTATCTCACAGATTATTTTTTTTTCAGAGTATCAAAAAAAGGGAAATTGAAAAAAAAAATCCTTTGAGATCTGTTGAATACTTCACTTACTCCCTTCTTATTTGGAAATCTGCTACTTTAGCCCCTGAGGTTTAATAAATCATTCATTTACCTCCTCTCATAATGATAAGGACCAAAATGCCCTTTCCTTGTCTCCTTAGATAGGTTGAATTAACCATAATGCCCCTAAGAGATAATAACACTTTGTTAAATTAACTAAAAACTTGTACAAAATTATATGTGATAAAATTATTTTTGATTAACAACAACAACAACAACAATAATAATAAAATAAAATAAATCAATTCAATAAAAAATAAGAATAGAAAAAAAATTTCTAAAGTGGAGTCTACTAATGTTAATATTTGACTTTCTATCATCGTGACAAATACATCAAATCTTTTTTTTTAATTTATATTTCATAACTCATTTTTTATTGAAATCTTAGAATTTTTTCTTTGTTCTTATTCTTTATTGAATTGGTTTAGATTATTGTTATTATTACTGCTACTATTGTTGGTGCTATGCTATTATTGGACAATTTACTTCTTACTTAATATAACAACTATTTTACTAAACGCTTTTAGTTATTAAAAAATATATTTAATTGCTGATTTGTCTCACATATTTCACATTCAATTACATACTAGATTAGCTACTATATTTCAAATGCTACAATTAAGACACAATTCTAAAAAAGTAATGTTATTTATACTAAGTTTGACCTGCAAAGTTTTATTGATAATCAAAAAAATGATTTTTGTCACATATAATTTTGTATAAATTTTTAGTTAATTTAGCAAAGTGTTATTACCTTCTAAGGGTATTTTGGTCAATTCAGCCTATCTAAAGAGACAAGGAAAGGATATTTTGGTTCTAAACATTATGGGAGGGATAAGTGAAGGATCTATTAAATCTCATGGGATAAAGTGAAGGATTTCCAAATAAGAGGGGGAAGGTGAAGTATTCATTAAACCTCAGGATGGGTTTTTAAAATTTTTTTTAAAAAAATATGTATCTCACCGGTTCAACGTTCCTAGATGTTGCAGAGCTTCGTGGCCCAGTCCTGAGCTTCGATCTTGTGGGCTACTTAATTAGTCCAAAGGTTACAAGACCCTGCAGGCACGCATCCGGAGATCATATGGTTCTAAACAACAGAGTCCGTTAAGCTGGTGGAGGTATGGGCTTGGGCCTGGTACTTGGACTTGCTCCAAATCCACGGGGTAAAGGCCATTTCCCATTTCGTTGCTTTGGTCTGGTTTTGAGCTTAATCCTCCAACCTGTGTTCTTTGCAGCCTGTTTTAAGTCATTCTTAGCATGTCTATTGTTTATAGATCATCGTTTTAAATTGAATACCTGAGCTTCAATCCAAGAAGTCCGTGGGCTCTTGAGCTCGTAAGCCCTTTTGTGAGTTTTTTAACTTTTAAATACAATATTTTTTCTGAAAGGCCTTGGACCATGTCAGATGTATGACAAACAAAAGCCCATTTATATATACAGTATTTCTTCGAAGCCCAATAAATCAAGGTGGTCAATGAAGCGCTGACCGATCGATCTAGGTGGGCCCACAGGCCTACTTGAGTCTTGATTTTTCGCATCAGAACTTCATGCCAACACCACCTTGTCGGCCACCTAGCCCTGCCGACGTGCTAGCCCTTGGTACAGTGATGGCGAAGTTGTGTCGCTGCCTCACCACCATACCACCGGCAGGGCACCGGGCTCTGCCTCTCTTTGACTTGCTCTTTTATCTCCGCATGGAGCCCATGGGAATCTCGTTTCATGAAGATGATCGAAGGACGATTTAACTGTAATGAACTAAATGCTATATTTAGGGGAAAAAATTATTTACATGCTAGTAATGTTTTTAAGCTGGCCTAAATCATCTACTGTTTTTTTTTTCTTTTTTCCGGCGGAATAAACCATTACTGTTTCAAAATGGGTCAAAAACCACCACAATCATTTTAAATCTTCCTATGTCACTGTCATTTATGTCGCATAATTGGTTCGTAAAGATCCAGATACAACATGGTTCATGGGTTTGTGTTGCTCATCTTTGTCCCATCACCATGCCCATCCTGGAGATTCTGACAAATTTCATGCCAATGAAATATTGCCATGCCGAATATTACATTCTCAGTCCGGAAGGGGATGAGAGGCCTTTTTGCAAATCCTTGGAGTTGAAGACAAAAGAGAGGCCGGAGCTGGTTAAGGCCAAGTTGAAGTCCAAAAAGATGTTTTCTCGGTCGAGGAGGTGCTCGTGCTTCTCATCTTCTTCGAGTAGAGGGTCCATGGAAACTTTGGGCAGGGAAGAGAGGAGAAGAAAGCGGAGACGATGGTTGACATGTTAGATAAAAAAATTTGAGAGGCGTTAAGAGCAAGAAGAGAAATAGAGTTGACATTTTAAGTTGAGATTTCATTACACTTAACATTTAAACTTTAAAGTGATGAGATATTCTTTTTAATTAATGAAGATTGGTTGATTTGAGCCAATTCAAAAACATTAACCAATTTGTGATAACCTACAAACATAAATGATTTATTCATTACCTTATATTTATGAGAAGATTTTATAAAAAGTTTCATTTTTAGAAATTTATGCCAATAATTAGTAAATGGTTTGAATAATTTTTTTGGCATAAAGCCCATTTCCCCCTTAAACTTTGCTAACTTGAATATTTTATCTCTTGAATTTTGATTCAGGTCCACTAGTCTATCAAACTTTGTAAATTAGTACATTTTGTCCTTTTTGCCAACTTAAATAAAACAGAAATGACTCTTTGGGTTATATAGGACCAAAATGAAGATAAAAGAAAAGATAAAGAGTTAACCAAGGTGTTAAATACCATTACCGTTACGTATACCGCACCTCGAATTTTTAAGGTATACCGCAACGCATGCCGTAACCATTTTTGTAAAAAAATAAATGTTAGAATATTATTTTAAGATGACATAATTTGTTTAATAATTTATTTTTACACGTCTTATATTTATTTTAATTTTTCTCATCATAATTTGTCAAATATAAATAAAATATATATGATAGAAGATATTCAGCTGGGATACCATGCACCAGAAATCTAATTGAAGGATATTGCTCAACACTAGAGGGAGGGGACCTTCAAGTTGCTACTATCCATTAAATTTTTTTATTAATTAAGAAAATTAATAAAAAAATAAAAGTAAATGTTTATTTTATGATATGTGTATTATTTATATTTTAATGTTTCATATATTTATGATATTTTTGGTGTAAAATAAAAAAAAAATAGCTATGAAAAATAAAATACCGCGGTATGTACCACGTGGTATTTGCGGTATATTGTGATTTTTTTGACAAAATGCATACAAAAAGTAGGCGGTAGTAAAATGACAAAACACAAACATATTTGTACTATATACCGTGTACCCATGGTAAACGGTATAACATGCGGTATACCGCGATATTGAAATACTATGGAGCTAACTAATCATTTGCTTTTGATAAAAACTCTAGATCAGATGTTTTCAATAGAAAGGAAAAGGACTTTCCTGTTTCAAACAAAGTTGTTGCGATCTAAACCTTAACAATCATCATAAAAAATCCTTCGCAAAAGAACACTAATTAAACAAGTTCTTAAAGGTATGCTATAAGCGAAAGTAATATGTGAAACAAACAAAAAAAAAAAGATAATGTTGTAAACTAAATTACTATTTTCTTTAAGGGTAAAATGACTTAAGTTAATTTTCTTTAGGCCATGGATCTAAGGTTGACAAATTTGCTGTAATTGTGGGATGATATTTTATTTTTTGTTCAAAATGGAAGAACCAGAGCATTATGTCAGGAAAATTATCAGTCAGCCTTTTATCTTTCATTTTATTTTGTTTTGGTCCTCATATCACCCAAATAGCCATTTCTATTTCATTTAAGTGAGTCAATGGGGTAAAAGGTATTAATTTGCTAAGTTTGAAGGGCGAGTAAACCCAAGTTAAAATTTAAGTGACAAAATGCCTGAATCTGTAAAATTCAAGGGGCAAGAGTAGCTTAAAGCTATTTTTATATGGCTGACTCTTGTGTGCGCCAGGTGCACATGTGCGCTTGGCTTATTTACATCTGTGTCATTATGACATTTTTCCTTTTATAATTACAAGTTTACCAATATTTATACTTTTTTTTTTCATTTTTTGATCCAGCTTTGCCTCGAGACTTATAGGTTGCCTTGATTGTTCTTTATTTGTTTAAATTTTATGTAGTGCGTATAGCTTTTTTTGTTTCTTGTTTTTAGTTTCGTTCTATCAATTTATGTTATCATCATACACTTTGTTTTTTTTTTAAATCGTGTTTTGGCAAATCTAAGCTTTATAACTCTTGTTTTGTCAGATTATAGTTTTTGTGAGTGGATTTTGACCTTAGTTTTCTTTTTCTCTGTTGTTGAAGGAGGTGTTTGCTTGTGGGGTGTAATGGATCTAAATCTGAATGTTTCTCTTCCTCGGTCGTCTGACGTTCTTAGCTCTGTTAACTTAGGTACGAACAACTTCTTGATATTTATTTGTGTTTCATTTGTGTAGATCATATTTGGATTATCTTTTCATATTAGATTTTTTTTATGTAAAAGAAAGAACAAACAATGTTTTCTAAAAGAACAAATATGCTATTCTAAAAGATCAAACATACTTTTGCGAAAGAACAAACACCAAAAGACAAAAGAACACGAAGTTTACAGAAACATGGTCATTTATAAGAATAAACGGTGCCTTCTATAAAAAAAACACTTAAGTAACAAAAAATAAACATGTAAAAGAAAGAACAAATAATGTCTTTTAAAAAAACAAACATATAGACAAGAAAAAACAAATATTACCTTCTAAAAAAACAAACAGACCCATAAGTATAAACTCCAAAACACAAAAGAATAAGTAATTTATGTAATACACGAAAATGTAAAAGAACAAATATGCTCTTTTAGAAGAATGAACAAGGTTTTCTAAAAGAATAGAAAACAAATACATCACAAAAGAAGACAAACAGTACCTCATCAAAAGAACAAACACTTAAGTAGCAAAGAACAAACAATGTCTTCTCAAAGAACAACCACAAAGACAAAAAAGAACAATCAATGTCTTCTCAAAGAATAAATAATGTCTTCTAAAAGAATAAACATACTCTTCTAAAAGAGCAAACATGAAGGGACAAAAGAAAAAACGGTGCTTTTTATAAGAACAAATAAATGAGTAATAAAGAACAAAGAATGCCTTCTAAAAGAACAAACAGACACTTATAAAAGAACAAACACAAAAAAATAAAAGAACATTAGCTTATGATCTTGTAATAGCATTAGCTAAGAGAAAAAAAAAAACACATAAAAAAAATGAGATCTAAGGAAGACAAACAATGCCTCCTAAAAAAAAAACAAACACATTCAACTTTGAAGAATATAGAAGAACATATGGCTAACGTTAAAAGAACAAAAATAAGAGATACCATTGATGAGTAGTTTCTTTTGGCTTCTTTCCAATTCTTTTTGCTCATCGTAGATGCTTCTAGTTCGTCATTGGCAACCGGTACGATTTTCTTTCCTTTTTCTTGTTTTCCTTGTTCAGGAGAATCTCTCTTATTTCTCACTTTGATTATCGACATTCTATAAGGATTAAATACGTTTATGGTGCAGAAGAACGAACAACAATGAAAGACGAAACAAGTTAAAGGCATAGGTGCGGAAGATGACAAGTACTTACAATTGCTCGCTAAGCGTTTCTGCATCCCGCAGTTTCTTCATCGTTGTGATTCTCTGATTTACACCGGAAATCAGTTTATCATCGGCTAGGTTTTTCACGACGAAAGTCTGGCAGCTGGAACAGAGATTTTGCCCAGCATTTCAACGAAAAACGGAGTTGAGTGGTTGAAGGCAACAATTCGTCGACGACAGTTACAGGAAGAAAAGCTTCTCGGAGAAGTTGAATTATTTCGAGTTTCGCGCTACAGATATTTATCGGATGACATGAAATGTAATTTCGTGAGGTTTTGACGCAGTGGCATGCTCATAATTTTATAAAAATCATAGTGCGTCTGCTGGATGATAGTTTTTAATAGGTAGAGATTGAAATGATAGTAGTTATATAGTAGGAGGAAGGCTTATGGCATATGCCAGATTTATGCAAATAGTACCCCAACAATAGAGAATCTTGAGTACTAGAGGCACTCATGTAATTACGCCAGAAGGTTGTGCTTGTGGTCAAGTTTCCTTACCTTTCACGTGGTTTTCCCGTTCTCTTTCAAGGGGGGAAAAGGACTTGTCTTGCCTAGTAAAACAAAAATTTGGAGAAGAGCTTCCGAGCCGAAGTTCAGTCGATCTCATGTCCACTTCAATTTAGTCCTTTTCCTTTCGGTACATGAGATGGAATTGGGAGATAATTTAACCTTAAATTATTTAATACCAATTTCTAATAAAAATCATAAGGCCAAAATTTTGGTTGGTACTTTAATTTAATCCTTAATATTATTTTCGGGCACTTGTGGTTTTTGAATGGTAATTTACAGAAAAAAAAATGCCAGGTTTTACTGAAAATACAATTTATATGTGCAGAACGTTTTTTTTGCTATGAAATAAGATTCTTTTGCTTTTCAATAAAAAAAAAAGAAACTGAAAATACAATTTGTACCATATACTAAAAACTTATATTTGGGGGTGAAGCTATACCGCTATACCGTAAACGACATCAGTGGGCAAAAAAAAAATCCTACAATTTTACATTTCAAATAGCAAAAAGTTAATCTAAATTTTGTTTGATAATTAGATAGTTTAAATTATAATTTAAAAAGTTATTGTAAGCAATTAATTTACATTAAAAAAAGTAACAGTATTTTAGCGCTGATCATTTTTCAGTTGTCATAATAACTCAACTATTATAAAGAAAGATATATTATTGAGGATGTGTGCAAGTGACTTATCTAACATTCTTAAAAGTTGTCTAAAATAATATACATATATAAGATGATGGTCTCTTATTCCATCGACTTATACCTTTGGAAACATATGTGAGATCATTAATAAAGCTGAGAGCTCAACTGGAAATGATTCTAATGTGCTCATGGTGGATGTTGTTGAGGATATGTACACGCGCTTTAAAAATATGAGAGTTCTCATATTTTTTTGGGAATAGTTACACTGCTTTAAACAAAAGATGCTTCATTGGGAATAATTACACTCCTGTCTCTTGGTTCACAACTTCATAAAATTAATAGTAAGACATTTAATGGCTTCATGAGCATGATTTTGAAAGTCGGTGGGGCACATACTCTTGAAAGTTTGATGTCGATTTTGGGGTCTTAGTCTATATAATTACTAGTTCTTTTTGCCCTGTGCGATTTATGGGTTTATTTTTTTAAATATATTTTAATTGTATATATAGTTGCCTAGTAATAATAATAATAATAATAATAATAATAATAAGAGATTGAAAATAAATCTACATTTCATACATTTAATAAAATTTAGCTATTTGTAATTTTCTATAAAGAAATGAATGTGAGAATAATGATCTATTTAAAATCTAAAAGGTGAGTTCCATCTTCAACATTTTGCTTTCTTAAGTTCCCTAAAACCAAATAAAAAATAGAATATCAATCCCTAATCATTAAACTTGGAAATGCAAATTTCAATTAATTCTTCCAACTTATATGGGAAATAAAATATGTATAATTGAGATGATATTTTATATTTTTTTTTATCAATAAGTATTTAATGAAAAAATTACTTAAATTAGTTATTAGTACGCAAAGAGAATTAAAAGGAAAATGAAAATTTTAAAAATAGATTAATATTTTTAGCTTAACAACAAAATAGTGTCGTAAAAATACAAACAACACAATTAATTGCATCTAACCATATCTCAAACAATTTTATAAAATAACTAAAACTATTATATAGAAAGATACAAATCCATCCCCACTAATGTGAAAAAGATAGAAGTATTGGATAGTATGAAAAGTTTCTTTCGGTTAAAAAAATAAAATAAGAGAAACAAATGATTGAAATGATTGTGGATAAAATTAGAATTATCTGAAGTCATATATCCAAAGCCTAGCTATTTTGGCATCACATAGCCTTGAAAGTTTTTTGTTCCTTCATCTAGTTGACAAGGTTAGGCTAATTTATACTAATTACTTTTCTCTAATTACTATATAATTATTTTTTGGTTTAAAGAATTGAATTACACATTCAATGTATGAATTTGGCATAATTAATGGATCAAAATTATTGTCTAATAAATGTTAGTAACCAAAAAATTAAATAAAATAGTAGTAAATAATTGTAATTATATTATTGCCATAATACTTTAATTGGTAACAATAACTCTAGAAAAAAACCCCCATAAAGAATCCAATTATATCAATTATTAAATTGATAAACCATGTGAGTAAATGATCAACCATAAATTTATTGGTGTACTTTAATAGGTAGAATTATATTTAAGATGAGTAGAAATAGAAGATTATGACAAAATTATTACTTAACAAATATTCATGAGTGTGAGGATGTCAATGCAATAAGAATCCAAATAATTAACAGAGTGTAGTTAAAAAGTCCCTAAAATATTTTGACATCGAAGAGTGAGTCAAAAGCTTTAAAAGGATTAATGAAACTCCATAATTAATTATTCCAACCTATTATCTAGGTTTCTCATATATACACATATATATGTTTTTCAAAATAAGTGTAACAAGTTTATGAAATTGTACCTATTAGGCAATTGAATGCCTTAACAAAAGTTCTCTTAAGTTGTGAACCAAAAGTGTGAATAGTTTGACAACTTACAAAGAGGATGGTACACAATTTGGTCCCCCCCTCCCCTTTTTTGTGGTTGTTTTGACGACATTTCTAAAACCAGAAAATTTTATCATCAGCTTTTTGGTTTAGTAATTAAAGGCTTTGAGAGATATGAAGGAAGTTCAGGGTTCGAATCCTGACCTTTTCACTTCCTCCAACATGTCATATAAAAGTTGATTCGATTACTATTCTAGTCCTAAAAATGCTGGCGTACCCATTTCCTCAATTAATAGTATATTTCTCCTTATATACTATGATGCTTTTGAATACATAAAAAAAAATCATTCACAACTTGGTTAGAATAAAAACATTCACAACATGATTAGGATAGAAACATTTACAACTTGGTCAGAATAGGAATATTCATAACTTGGTTAAAATATAAATGTTCACAACTTGCTTAGAATAGAAACATACATAAACATTCATGAATTGGTTAGAATAGAAACAATCACAACTTGGTTAGAATATAAACATTCTATGATACTCTTTTTATGGGTCGTCAAAATTTGGACAAAATTTCAGCAATCTTTTAAGTTAAGGGTAACTGACATTGAATGTCTCTAAACTATAACTCATATTGTTTATTCATCCTTAAACTATCAATTATTGCTTTCATCCTTAAACTATCATTAATGTTGTATCATTCATCCTAAATCAATCATACTGCCGTTACAAATGGCTAAATTGAGCAAATGGATTAAAATGGAGGTCTAAAGAAGGAATTTGAACATGAAAAATAATAGCTTTTGAGTTCCAAAGTTTTTGTGAGGATTTAAAGATAATAGATTCAGATTTTGGATTTAATACTTTAACAAAAGTTGTAAAGGAAAGCAAGATAAATTGAACAATAGAAACATTTAAAAAAACTAAAAAAATTTTTGTTGGCCGCCACATGGCCAACAATAGTGGTTTGTGGTAGTAGGCAACAAAAAATTTCAGATTTTCAAAGTTTTTTAATGGTTTGATTGCTCTCGCTCTTCTGTATAATGTTTACCACAGTACCAAAAAGTGGTGGAGTTAGGAATTTTATTTAGGGTGGGCCAACAATATAAAGAAAATATTCATACTATAATATTAGATTAAAATATTTTATAGCATAGAAAAGATGAATAATGTTTATAATTTAAACTGTGTACAATTCTATTTGAAGTCAACAAAATTAGACAGAGGAAAGTATTTCAATCAAATTATATGATTAATTTGAATGCAACTAATTCATCTTATGGTTCTGTTTCTCTAGGGACTATGGCAAGAAACAGTTTCTTAATTTTGTTTTCATGTTCCCAACAGCAAAAAAGAGCTTAGCATGATTCATGAAAAAACTTGGAGGATCAATTTCATACAAAAAAAAATTAGCATAAGAGTAAAAGTGGAGCACCAGAGAGAATCGATACTTGAAGAAACCATTAGTAAAAGATTAAGGGAAAAAGCCGTGAAAATGGGTACAGAGAAAATAAGACATTTCTTTTTCTATATCATAGGTTGGAGGACTAGGAACTAAAAAATTGATAAATAAAATGAGCTTCAATCAATTATATAAAAATGAGTGGGCCACTAAAACTTAACAAGAATAGTTAAAAATAAACCTAATTTTCTAGATGTAAAATTTAATACTACTGACACACACACGCGCGCGCGCACACACACACACACAAAAACACAAAAAATTTAGGATGACCGACACACACACACACATAGAAAAACACAAAAAATTTAGGATGGGCCATGACCCACCCTACTAAATATATACCTCCACCATTGGTACTAAATCCAAAATATCAGCTATCCACTTTGAATTGTAAAGGAAAAAAAAATTTGGGTTTCAAAGTTTTAGTGTGGAGTTGGAACGGTTGGGCTGTGATTTTACATTTGCAGATTTGGTAAAAATTGTAGGAGATAGTGAAAGAAATCCAATCATATGAAAAAGTTTGAAAATCTGAAACTTTTGATCACCGGCCGCTGCAAACCAGCAATACCGGCCATGATCTATGGCAATTGGAGACAAAAAAATGTCCAAATTTTTAATATGTTTCTATGTTTCAATTTATCTTACTTTCATTTATAACTTTTACTAAAGCATCAAATTCAAAATCTTAGCCTTTTATCTCCAAATCCTCACCAAAACTATTGATAGTCAACAGGTGTAGGGTCTCTCTTCGCCGTTCATCAAGCTGCTTCTGGGTAAAGCCTACACAAACTTGTTGACTATTAACTTTGAAACTTAAAAGTTTTCATACTTGCAATCAAATTTCTCTTTTAGATCCACAATTTAACCATTTACACAATTTTGCCCATTTTAAGAGCAAGACTGGGGACAAATGGAGAAACATTAATAATAATTTAAGGATGAATACACAACAACTCATAGTAAGAATGAATTAATAACATGAGTTATAATTTAGGACATTCAGTAGAGTTTACCCATTAGTTAATGCACCTAATTGCGGAAGTCACATAATTTTGATTGGTCAATGGGCATACTGACTAAAAATTCGAATACAAGCTGAACCAATAAAATCTGATTCTTGTAGTTGTATTTACTTGATTGCATTACAAAATGGACCAATAAAATATAGCAATTAAGTGTAATCATGCATTCTAAACGCTAAGCATGACTTCAGATCAAATTAACCCAGGGTTTGCTAGGCTGGAAAAATTTAACCCAGAGTTTAAATTAATTGTGGTAGAACAAGTAGTTCATCATCATAATTAGTTGCCATAGGAATAGTAACTAATTATTGTCATGCATGTAGCTATCTGACTTGGAAAAAGAATGGATGTAGGATTATTTAGATTAGCAGCCAATTAATGTAAGGTTAGTGTGATTTGTGTATCTAAGGAAAAAGTTGGTGCTACTTCTACAGCATCCCACCAACAAACAAGGACGAAAAAGAAAAGAAGATAACAACTTCCCACCAGCATCTGAGAGTGACCCTTCAAGAGCTTCTATTTTGATTGCTGACTAATAATTAATGGGGCACAAGGTTATTTTTAGTCCTATATAAATTATTCTACTTTTTATTTGATTTTTAATTTTTTTTAAAATTTTTTCAAATCAATTCTAAAATTTTGTTAAAGTGTTAATAGTTAGTTCTATATTTATTAAAAAACATTTACTAAAGAGAAATTTGATTTACATAGAGAAATAAATGATAATTTAAACAGTTTATTGATAGGCAAAAAATTACTACACGCTTTGAATTTATTTAAAGATAGTTACTAAATAGTTTAAATTGTAATTAAAATAATTGGTTTCATAAAAATGATTAGTTTTAGGAATAATTGTTTATACAATTGCAAACTTTTAATATTCATTTCAAAAAGTGAAATATTTTAAGACTAGCCGTTGTTGACACCCAATTTCGTCCGGGTGTTTTAAAATTTTGAAAAAAATTTTATTAAAAAAAATTAATTTAAAAAAAAATATATTACTATTATTATTAAAAAAAATTTAATTAGTTTAAAATATATTTTTTTTTGTGAAAATTTGATTTAAAATGATATATGTGTGAATATGTGTATGTTTGAAATAAAATAAAATTTCATGAAAAAAATGACAAAAAATTAAAAGTTTGAGGTAAAAATGACAAAATTGAGAAGTTTCGGAAAAAATTGACAAATTCTAAAAGTTCCAGGAGCATTTGGTAGTTTGTCACATAAAATTTTGAGCCTGCCGACGTTTTTGGCTCCAATTGACAGAAAACGACAAAATTGTCAAAATCAGAAGCTTCAGGAACTTATCCAGAGGCTGAGAGACGTAAAGGACTAAAATTGTCATTTTACCAATTTAAAAGATAAGTTTGAAATTTTTTATTAATTTATCCATCAACAGTTCAGCTAAACTTCCTCTATAAATAGCCCCCCAAATTTTGTGCTGAACACAAAAAAAAAATAGAAAAAAAGCTTAGAGCTCCGTTTTAAAAAAAGATAAAATTACAGCCTTATTCCCTAGCTTATCCTCCCTCTGCCCAGAAAGTCCCAAACTTTGTTTTCTTACGATCAGACCATCTTCTTCCTTTCTCTCTCTTCCGTTTCACTCGCTGTCCCTCCTCTCTTTTGCTCCGTCGCTGCCGTCACGCCGTCACGCCGTCGCCCGTCGCCTCCCCACTCCGCCGTCGTCGTCTCGTCACGCCGCCGCCGTGCTGCCGCCACGCCGTCGCCGCGCTCCGTCGCCCCCCCCTTCCTCCCTCGCGTGTGCTCTGTTTTCGTTTCCCAGGAATTCAAAATTTTAATTCAAAAGGGTAAACCCCTGTTTCACCCATCATCTTTTCAATTTCTTTCTATTAAGTCACTAACCTTTTTATTTTGTCTTTGCAGAAAATTAATTAATTAACTCTTTTATTTTTTTACTTGTTTATTTATTTGTTTATTATTGTTATTATTACTAACCTTTTTTCTTTTTTTTGTTGTTATTAACAACTAACAACTAACTTGCTAATTTTTACTAACCTTTATTATTATTGTTACTATCATTAACTCACTAACTTACTAACTATTTATTGTTATTATTATTATTATTATTAATTGCTAACATAACTAAATTTTATTGTTATTGTTATTATTATTTAACAACTAACATAACTTAACCTTTATTGTTATTATTATTATTAATATAACTTAACCTTTATTGTTATTATTATTATTATTTAACAACCTTTATTATTATTGTTATTATCATTTAACAACTAACATAATCTAACCTTTTTATTATTATTATCATTACTAACTTACTAACTCTATTAACTCTTATTATTATTATTAATTACTAATTTTATTATTACTATTATTATTATTATTATTATAATTAATGGATGGTTATATCTCTTATTTATTATTTATTTAAGTGGATGGCCAAAAAGCCCCACTTTATTTATTATCTTTTAATATTCCTTTATTTGCTTTATGTGTTTTTCTTCCTTTTATTTACATATGTTATTTATACATCTTTTACTTTTTAAATGATTGTCCAAACTAAAACAAAAGAAAACATCCACTTTATTCCTTTAATTTTCCTTTTTTTATGCAAACAATTTTATTTTTTTGGTTAAACTTATTTCACTTAATTTACCTTTAGCCATAAAATAAAAAATAAAATAAAAAATAATAATAACAAAGCAATAAGAAGAAATTTTTTTATGTGAATAATTAACTTTATTTTAGGACTAATCAAGAATCCATTTTTATTACCAAGCCCCAATCCTTTGTTTTCTTTCATATTTTTAAACATTAATTGGAATATTAAAACGTATCCTTTTTATTTCCTAAAAAATAATAATAATAATAAAAAATAAAAAAATAAAAAAATAAAAAATAATAACAAAAATTCAACCTTTTGTTTTTTTCCTTTTTATAAAAAAATCATAACCAAACAATTCCACAAAAATCAATTATTTTTAAGTATATTTTTAGACCCAAAGATTAGATAATTATTTTAAAAAATCTTTCAAAAAGAAAGAATGGAAAATAAAATTTTAGACAACATTTTTTCCAAAATTCCATAAAAATTTATGACAAAAAATAATAATTAATTAATTAATGAATAGTAAATTAAAGATTTTTAATAAATTTTTATTATCAAATTTTAAATGAATAAAATTAAGATAAAAAATCCATATTATGATAATCCTCCGGGATCCATGATATGGAAATTAAAGTATTTAATTAAAATTTCGTCAAATTCCGTGTCCGGGTGACTCGGCAGAGTCCATGGTTTGGAATTAAAACTTCCGTGTCCGGGTGACTCAGCAGAGTCCATGGTTCGGAAATATCAAATTTTTATACAAATTAATTACTAAATATTTTTAAACCGGTATTAATTTAAAAATCCACATCCGATTAATTCAGTTAAAATTTCTAGTTTGAAAATTAACTGAATTTTTTTAAGCAAAGCAAAACAAAATTGAAATCAACTAAGGTACCAATTTTTGGGCGTTTTAACAAAGTTGTTTTAACGTAACCGTACTCCCGAATCCCCGAACTCTCGTAGACCAATTTTAAGGTGACCAATCGACCTAGGTGAAACAGATTGGTGGCGACTCCCGAAAACCCGACGTTGCCACAGCTTGGCGACTCCGCTGGGGAGTCCACGTTAGTGAGTCGAGCCTAAAGTTGATTTGTTTTGATTTACTTTGCTTATTATGTGGATTTATATGTTATATTTACTTATTCTAAACATGCATAATGCATTCACAATATGAAGCTCTATACCCGAGCTTCCTTAAATCAAACGCGATTCTTTCTAAGCGGAATTAGTGTTGCTGTCCTTGTGAGGCCACGGTCTCCAAGCCTTCACCGGTTTCAAAGTAGCAAAGTAGTGTATTGCCTTCTGAGACGGTTAGTCTCTGCATGGGCCCACGAAAAGCTACGACTCGAATTAATCCATTCCTTACATTAACCCTAGAGGGTAAGGAATCGGGTCGTCACTATGATTTAGTGACGGGATTCGGGAACTATCCCTTGCCTTTTTGATAAGCTACCTTATGCATATAGAACTCCCCACTTAACCATAGAACTGACCATAGAATTTCTACCATTTTACCAACGCCATAAGCACGTCCTTGTTATGCTATCTTGTTGCTCTACACTTTTATTTTCTTCGTGTCTTATATTTATGGTTTTAATTCATTTTTCCATAATACTTCATGAGTTGTTAATTGCTATTTAACTTATTAATAACCTTATCTTTCTTGTGCAATTATTCTTCATGCATCAAAACCACGCATCAAATTATGCTAACTTTTTGGTCTTTATAATGACAACTAAAAGTTTTGAAGTTCTACGATAATGGATAAGCAAACTCACTCATTGCATGCATTCCATTACATTAATCACGTGCATATAAAGTATGATAAAAATAATCTCATTGCATGCATTCCATTACATCAATCACACTCATATAAAATCTGATAAAAATAATCTCATTGCATGCATTCCATTACATTAATCACATGCATATAAAATCTGATAAAAATAATCTCATTGCATGCATTCCATTACATCAATCACGTGCATACAAATTTTGATAAAAACATAATCTCATTGCATGCATCCATCACATCAATCACATACACATAGGATCTAATAAAATATACCTTACTTTTAAAAGGATAAAATTGGACCTCGACACCGATATTCAACTCGGCTCCAAATAAGATTAATGGCAGAACAAATCGAAGGACGTTTCATAAAGATAGAGTCCAAGATAGAAAGTATGGCCGAACAAATGAGACAATTGATTGAGCTAATCAAGGCGAAAGCAATTCAAGAAGCACAAGTTCAGCCACCCATGACAGAAAGAGAAATGGTCACTTTGTTTGTCCAGACACTGAAGTACCTATATTATGACGAACTCATTGGCAATTCGGCAACTAATTTTTCTAACATTGTCATGTCTGGAGAAAGAATCGAGCATGAGATTAGGACTGGGAATATTGCTGAATCCTTTAATAATCCTATGAAAAGAGGAGGACCATCCAGAAGAAAAGATGACGAAGTACAACAAATAGGACGCGGAAGAAGGATTCCCCTCGTGGATACTGTGGCTATCGGACCTCGCCTATCCTATTTTGCCAATGGGCCCGATAATTACCTTCCAAATAGGCCCAATGATTATCCTCTGAATAGGCCCAATAATTATCCTCCAAATAGGCCCAATGATTATCCTTCCAATAGGCCCAACAATTATCCTTTTAACAGACCTAATCAGTCATGGCCACCTGCTCCTACTCCTCCAGTACCTGCACCAAGACCAAGAGAAGTTTTCACACCAATTTCCATGACTTATACTGAGTTATACCCAAAACTCATCGAAAGACAATTTATCCGTCCAATTCCTACAAAGCCATTCAAACCCCCATATCCAAGGTGGTATGACCCTAACATTACCTGCCCATATCATGATGGCGTTCCAGGCCATGGCTTGGAAAACTGCATGGCATTGAAGCGTATAGTTCAACAATTAATCGAGTCAAAGTGGTTGGACTTTTCCGATGAGCCAAATGTCACCCACAATCCATTGCCGCCTCATCAAGCAAAACCAAGTCCAAGTTGCTAGGCCCGATGTGATTGATAATTGAAAAGTGAAGATTTCGAGCTAGAATTACATTGACTTTGGAAGGCCTCTAAGTCAGATCTAACCTAACAGTCCGCATACATTTTCGAATGACAGGGAATCCTTTGAATAAACTTGTATCTTTGAAAGCTTGCAAAAGTAATCTAATAGTAAAAATCTCCTAGATTTAGTCCAGAATCTAGGGTGTAGTCTTTGTTAGATGGACACCTGGTATTCTTTCTGGTACAACAAAAAGATGTAATGCGTGCATTCTACTACTTTCCATTTTTACACTCTTTGCCATTATACTATCCATTATTGTCATCACACTTTACTTTTTGACAACCGGTAATTCTTTTTGTTCTCCAACAAAAAGATGTTATGTGTGCATTCTACCACTTTTTAATTCAATTATTACACCTACACATTCTACCACTTTTTACCAAAAATTTCATTTTTACCTCTATCTCTCAATCTTTGCCATTGCACTAACTATTATTGCCATCATACTTTGCTTTCTAAATGATACTACTCGTGGGTGAAAATAAAAAGTTAAGGGAGATTTGATAGTGGTGATCTGGAAAGTACTACCAAATCTAGTAAGAAGGATTTCATATGTTGCACCTCAACCCTCAAAAAGAATTCACAGTGGTTATCAACATCCTTGCAAGAAGTTTGGGGTTAATTTCCAAACAAGGTAGCTCTCATATTAAATGACTTCAGTGGCTTCCCAATTCTCATAAATGCTAAAAAAAAAAAAAAAGGTTCTCAGTTTTCCGCAACACAAACTCCGAAAAGAAAAAGTTCATCCCTTTCATCAAAAAGCCATTAAAGGGAAAATTCAAAAAAAAAATCCAAAAAAAAAGAGAGACTGAGAAGCAAATAAAGCCACTTGAGTCATCTCACTTCAAGAAGGCTACGATCTCGGCTCTCCATAACACAAACTCCAAAAAAAAAAAAAGGGAAAAAGTTCATCCCTTCCATCAAAAAGCCAACAAGGGAAAATTCAAAACAAAAAAAAAAGAGAGACTGAGAGCAAATACAAGCAAGTAAGGCCACTTGAATCATCTTATTTCAAGAAGGCTATGATCTCGGTTCTCTGTAACAAAAACTCCGAAAAGGAAAAAGTTCATCCCTTCCATCAAAAAAGCCAACAAGGGAAAATTCAAAACAAAAAAGAACTGAGAACAAGCACGAGCAAGCAAGGCCACTTGAGTCATCTCACTTCAAGAAAGTTATCAAATATGTCATCACCATAGCTCACACAAAAAAAAAAAGGAACAGAAAAAATATATAAAAAAAAAAAACAAAACAAAAAAAAAACAAAAACAAAAAAAAGAGAAAGGAAAAAAAGGGCTCAAACTAGAGCAAAAGAAAAAAGATAGAAAAAGTGAGCTATGGATTCTAGACTGAAAACCTGCAAAGGCGGTTTAGAAAACAAAAGTAACCCTCAAACCAAGTGTACATAAAGATTACGATAGTTGGGGGGCAACAGATGAGATTTAACTTTCTGGAAAGAGTGGCAAGTTTGAGGTCATCACTATTGAGTTTTTCATCATAATCAAATTTGCTCACGAGTAGTATTAAAAGACCCTTCTTTCAAACCACTTAAACTTAACTTTCCTCAGACTTATCATCCTCATTCAGCTAAAAGACTATCATTGTGAAACTTGTTTCTACCTTATTTAATACTGCTCACGAGTAGTATTAAAAGACCATTCTTTCACACCACTTAAATTTAACTTTCCTTAGACCTAACATCCTCATTCAGTTAAAAGACTATCATTGTGAATCATGTTTCTACCTTATTTAATACTGCTCACGAGTAGTATTAAAATACCCTTCTTTCACACCACTCAAACTTAACTTTACTCAGACCTAATATTTACCTCTTAATATTATTCTCATTCAGCTAAAAGACTGCCACAAAAAAAAAACATTCAAACTTAACTTTCCTCACACCTAACATTTACCTCTCGATATCATCCTCATTCAGTTAAAAGGCTATTATTGTGAATCATGTTTCTACCTTATTGCCTTGCACAGTTTATGTCTTCGAGTTGGAAAGGGAAGAGTGGCAGGATATTTTAATTAAAAATAAAGACCGTAAATTACTTTGTCAAGCTTTGCAAATTGATGAAAGTTTTTCTTTAAGGCCAAACCATTATTCATTAATGTATGTAGACTTAAAAGTGAAGAGATAGCTTGAGTCTTTCTTTAATAAGATGTGGTTCTTGTAAGAGAAATTTTCGATCAAGTGCCATCACAAAGGTCTAGAAATGCTCGACCTTCTGTTAAAGGCAAGGTGATACCTTTTATCCACATAAATACCATATTCAGGGGGGCAAAGTAGTCTCTACGAAGCGTAAGAGGAGTACTGCCAACAAAGAAGTTCAATAGACAAGGGGGCAAGTCTTATGGATCAAAACATGAGTTCAAGGAAGAGCAATCATTCAGATTATAACATGGGAATAAGTAAGTGTCGGCACGGTCACAAGAAAAGGGGCAAAGCAGACATTGAAAGTAAAGCCTTTGATGGTATCAAATCCATGACAATGGATGAGTACCCGAAAGAGATATAAATTATGAGGCGGGCCAACTTTAAAGAAATTGAGGCCAAAATTCAAGACAAGTAAAAGAAAGTGGGATTTTGAAAAGAGTTGGGCTTTTGAGGCAATGGACAAGAGCTGGGAAGCATAAAGAGATTCAATGATAGTCCAAGAAGGCCATTACAAAGAGGATCCAGTAAAACAAAGACATAAAGAACTAGATCCATACAAAAAAAAAGCCATTAGTTACACATGCTCTGCATTCATGCATTTCATATCATGCATACATAGCCTTTACATAACAAGGACCAAACAGGAATCACATTCACATCACAGTTACAGCAATATAAGCTGAGATCTCAATGTCATCAGCTCTTACCAATCTATCACTGGATACACAGCTAATATGCGGGACCAACCCGCATCAGGAATTCAAGAATAAAGTAGACAATATTGTCAAAAGCTTGGCTACCGATTCAATAATCGAGGCTACACCTGGAAGGATCGGATTGACGCCAGCTAGTAGTATCCAAGATAAGAGATAGCTATAGCCAAGGATAAGGCAGATATAAAAAAAATATAAAATAGACAATATTTTCAAAAGCCTGGCAATTGATTCAATAATCGAGGCTACACCTAGAAGGATCGGATTGACGCCAGCTAGTAGTATCCAAGATAAGAGATAGCTATAGCCAAGGATAAGGCAGATATAAAAAAAAATATATATAAAATAGACAATATTGTCAAAAGCCTGGCAATTGATTCAATAATCGAGGCTACACCTGGAAGGACAGGATTGATGCCAGCTTAGCAGCATCCAAGATAAGAGATAGTCAAAGTTAAGGCAGACATCAAGAAATATTGTCGTTGAAAATTTGTCAAAAGCGGACAATGGATTCAATAATCGAGGACTGGATCGACGTCAGCTCGATGGAATATAAAAAATATCTATCACATCAAAATGAAGTAGGATCCACTTTTCCGGTTAAACGGCGGATACGGTACTCCGTGACTCTCAAGTCGGTTCTCTCAGTTGCCCATAATAACTGATTCCTTCACCTCTTCTTTCTTTTACTTCCCTCTAGAAAATGGATCCTACTCTTTCTGTCTTACGAAAATATTTTCCTTCTCTCCCAATGAACATTCTCAAAAAGATCTACCAAGTTCGCTGTGAACGATTAAGAGATCTGATGCACAAAGGAATCCCTGAAGATGTGCGGTGGTTAATCGAAGCCAAGGTTCGTCTGGCATGTGAAATCCCAGAGGCATTTGTGTCTCACATGCCTGGTATAGGCAAAAGCTCTTATACCAAAAAGAGAAGAGCGAAAAGGTTACAAGTCTGCCATAAATGTGGACGGTGGACTTGTAATACTAAATGTCGTTCTTTAGGGATGATTTCTGATAATCGAGAAGATAAAATACGATTCATTAAGAATGGCCTGAGTAAGGACTCGTTGGATGATATCCAATTGACTCTTGAGACGCATTCTTGTGGATCTGTGCAACGTGAACTTCTTGGTTTATGGAGCATTTTTCATGAAGAATGAAACCGTTACAGTCCCGGGAATCTGACTGTAAATGACCCTGTTTGCCAGCTTGTAAGAAAACTGGATGGGAAGCAAATCCTCGACTCATAGAAGCCGTTAATGCCGTTATTGGACGTAAAACCAGTGGAAGATGTGAGCCACAGTCACAATTACTGTACATACAGTTTGTTATATTTGGAAAAGTTTGCATTTTCTTTTGACAGATGTACATGCTCTCCTAAGTGTAATCGACACGTTATCCATTTCATCGCTATAAATGCATGTTCTTCCAGTCGGTTATCTAAGTTTCCTTCAATAACTAATTCCTTTCCATCATCTCTCAAATTCTTCTCTCATCAATGGATTCTACTCTTTCTACCCTGCGAAAATACTTTCCTTCTCTTCCAATAAAAGTCCTTAAAAAGATCTACCTTGCTAGATGTGAAAGAATCAGAGTTTTTATGCACAAAGGCATTCCTGATAATGTGCGGTGGCTAATTGAAGCTAAGGTTCGTTCAGCTGGTGAAGTTCCAGAAGCGTTCTTTCCCCGTATGCCCGGCTTTGGTAAAAGCGCTTATGCTAAAAAGCGAAGAGCAAAGAGGCTAGGTGTCTGTCATAAATGTGGACGATGGAATTGTAATACTAAATGTCGCTTTTTAGGATACATCTCCAGAAATCATGAAGATAAAAGAAAATTCATCAAGAATGGCCTGCGTAAGGAATCTTTGGATGATATCCTATTAACTTTTGAAACACATTCTTGTGAAATAGTGCAATGGGAAATTATGGATTTATGGTGGACTTTCCAAAAAGAACAAGATCGTTACAGTCTTGGGAATGTGACTTTAAACGACCCTGTTTGTCAGTTTGTAAGAAAACTGGATGGGAAGCAAATCCCCGACATATAGAAGGCATTGAAGCCATTACTGGACATAAATCAGTGGAAGATGAGAGCCACGGTCATGATTCCTGTACATATAAGCTGTCATTTGTCTTTTCTTTTGACAATAATGTACTTGCTTCTGTAAGTGTAATTAACGCATTATCCCTTTCATCACTATAAATATGTGTTAGTTATTTTCGTTTCCTACAATCACTAATTTCTTTCTTTCCCTCCTTCATCAATGGAGTCTTCTCTTTCCGCCTTACGAAAGTATTTTCCTTCCTTCCCAATAAATGTTCTTAAAAAGATTTATCAAGCTAGATGTGAACGATTCAGAGTATTTATGCACAAAGGCATCCCTGATAATGTGCGGTGGCTAATTGAAGCTAAGGTTCGTTCAGCTGGTGAAGTTCCCGAAGCGTTCTTTCCCCGTATGTCCGGCTTTGGTAAAAGCGCTTATGCCAAAAAAAGAAGAGCAAAGAGGCTAGGCGTTTGTCATAATTGTGGATGGTGGATTTGCGGCAATAAATGTCGTTCTCCAGGAGTGATCACCAGAAATCGTAATGATAGAATAAAATTCATCAAGAATGGCTTGCGTAAGGAATCTCTGGAAGATATTCGAGAGGTTCTTGAAGCGCATTCTTGCGGAATAGTGCAATTTGAGGTTGTTGGATTATGGATAATTTTCCAAAAAGAACGAGATCGTTATAGTCTTGGGAATCTGACTTTAAACGACCCAGTTTGCCAGTTTGTGAGAAAACTGGATGGGATGCAAATCACCGATTCATAGAAAGCATTGAAGCCATTACTGGACGCAAAGCCAGTGAAAGACGAGGATCAAAGTCACGATTACTGTACGTGCTAGCTGTCGCTTTTGGAAAATTTCCTCCCCTTTTGGTAATAATGTATCCACTCCTGACGTGAACCAAAGTCACGATTACTGTACGTGCTAGCTGTCGCTTTTGAAATCTTCCTCCCCTTTCGGCGATAATGTATCCACTCCTGACATGAGCCATAGTCACGATACTGTACATGCTAGCTGCCACTTTTTAAAATTTTCCTTCTCTTCCAACAATCACGTACCTACTCCTGACGTAAGCTACAGTAGTGACTACTGTACATGCTAGCAGCTATTTTGAAAATTTTCCTCCTCTTTTAACGATAGTGTACCCATACCTGACTAGAGTCATACTCGTGACTACTGTGAATAGCTGGCAATAATGTATCCATTCTTGAAAATAAAATTATTGCCTTATCTCTTCATCTCTATAAATATATCCTCTTTTCTCACAAGGGTAAGGATAGGAATGGAGAAAAGCCCAACTCGTAAATCCCGAAGTATTTGTGTATTTTCTGGGGCTTTTCCTGGAAAAGATGAAGAGTATTTAAAAGCAGCCAACCATTTGGGTAGAGTATTAGCTGAGCGAAAAATACATTTAGTTTATGGAGGAGGTAGTGTCGGATTAATGGGAGGTGTAGCATCAGCAGCATCTCTAGGAGGAAGTCAAGTTTTGGGCATTATCCCTGGACCTCTGAAATTTATTTCTGGGGGCACGATTGGAGAAGAATTAGTGGTTAAAAATTTGCAAGAGCGTGTGTTACAAATGCTTTTAAATGCTGATGCTTTTATCGCTCTACCAGGTGGTTTTGGCACATTGGGAGAAGTCTTTCAAATTGCTTCCATGGCCCAACTTAATTTGCATAAGAAACCCATTGGGCTTTTAAATGTTAACAATTTCTTTACAGGTCTGATAGCTTTTATGGATTATGCTATGCAGAAGAATTTCATATCAAGAGTGGCACGACGAATCATAATATCCGCAACAACTGCTGAAGAATTGCTAGATAAAATACAAGCTTTTGTTCCTGAACCAGATCCAGCAATGATTCAGATAGACTGGACACGACAGTCTTTCCCGACCAGTTCACTCCCATAATGGTCATCTACTCACCCTGTTGAAGTATTGGGGAAGAAAGAAGCGATCTGATCCGTTTTTCTTGTCCTTTAGTTTTATTATCAGCATTTTCTTTCGCGTTTCAGTTTTTATTTTCAGGGAATTTCTTTTTTTATAATATAGCTTCGTCCATGCTGATATTAAAATCATAGGACAACGCCTTTAGGATGGAATGGCTGAGTAAAGAGTAATTTTTATTACTCTTGAGACGCATCCTATTAGGTCTACTAGGCATAACATTTTGGGGTGGTTAAGCTTTAACCTTATTCGGATGACATATCTCACAAGGGAATCTATATTTACTGAAGAAAATATTAGATGAACCTTGAATATTGATTCCAAACATCCGTTCCCTTTACATAATTTGTCAGTGTTATTGTCATCATCAAGATTCACTCGTTTTATCGAAGCCTAATTCTTTGCGCTCGCCTATTATGAAAATTCACACTTTCGAAGAAAATTATTCCAATTTCAATTGCTTTCATATAAATTCGCTCGAGGTCCTAAGGAAAGCTCCTTAGCCTCACAATCAATTTTCATCATCGGGGTTTTAAGGATGGAACCTTTGCCTCGAAAAGAATCAATTTTCATCATCGGGGTTTTTAGGATGGAACCTTTGCCTCGAAAATAATCAATTTTCATCATCGGGGTTTTAAGGATGGAACCTTTGCCTCGAAAACAATCAATTTTCATCATCGGGGTTTTAAGGATGGAACCTTTGCCTCGAAAACAATCAATTTTCATCATCGGGGTTTTAAGGATGGAACCTTTGCCTCGAAAACAATCAATTTTCATCGGGGTTGTAAGGATGGAACATTTGCCTCGAAAATAATCAATTTTCATCATCGGGGTTTTAAGGATGGAACCTTTGCCTCGAAAATAATCAATTTTCATCATCGGGGTTTTAAGGATGGAACCTTTGCCTCGAAAACAATCAATTTTCATCATCGGGGTTTTAAGGATGGAACCTTTGCCTCGAAAACAATCAATTTTCATCATCGGGGTTTTAAGGATGGAACCTTTGCCTCGAAAACAATCAATTTTCATCGGGGTTGTAAGGATGGAACATTTGCCTCGAAAATAATCAATTTTCATCATCAGGGTTTTAAGGATGGAACCTTTGCCTTGAAAAGAATCAATTTTCATCATCGGGGTTTTAAGGATGGAACCTTTGCCTCGAAAACAATCAATTTTCATCAATTCGGGGTTTTAAGGATGGAACCTTTGCCTCGAAAACAATCAATTTTCATCATCGGGGTTTTAAGGATGGAACCTTTGCCTCGAAAATAATCAATTTTCATCATCAAGGTTTTAAGGATGGAACCTTTGCCTCGAGATCAATCAATCAATCCGAGGTTTTAAGGATGGAACCTTTGCCTCGACATCAATCAATCAATCCGGGGTTTTAAGGATGGAACCTTTGCCTCGAGATCAATCAATCAACCCGAGGTTTTAAGGATAGAACCTTTGCCTCGAGATCAATCAATCAATCCGGGGTTTTAAGGATGGAACCTTTTCCTCGAGATCAATTATCAATCCGAGGTTTTAAGGATGGAACCTTTGCCTCGACATCAATCAATCAATCCGGGGTTTTAAGGATGGAACCTTTGCCTCGAGATCAATCAATCAATCCGAGGTTTTAAGGATAGAACCTTTGCCTCGAGATCAATCAATCAATCCGGGGTTTTAAGGATGGAACCTTTTCCTCGAGATCAATTATCAATCCGAGGTTTTAAGGATGGAACCTTTGCCTCGAATTCAATCAATCAATTCGAGGTTTTAAGGATGGAACCTTTGCCTCGAGATCAATCAATCAATCCGAGGTTTTAAGGATAGAACCTTTGCCTCGAGATCAATCAATCAATCCGGGGTTTTAAGGACGGAACCTTTGCCTCGAGATCAATCAATCAATCCGAGGTTTTAAGGATAGAACCTTTGCCTCGAGATCAATTAATCAATCCGGGGTTTTAAGGATGGAACCTTTGCCTCGAGATCAATTATCAATCCGAGGTTTTAAGGATGGAACCTTTGCCTCGACATCAATCAATCAATTCGAGGTTTTAAGGATGGAACCTTTGCCTCGACATCAATCAATCAATCCGGGGTTTTAAGGATGGAACCTTTGCCTCGAGATCAATCAATCAATCCGAGGTTTTAAGGATGGAACCTTTGCCTCGAAAACAAATAATCAATCAATCAGTCCATCTTACAACGATAGGAGCTTTCCTATCGTTAGAGGTTCTAAGGACATTTCCTTAACCTAAAACAAACAATCAATCCATCAGTCCATCTTACAACGATAGGAGCTTTCCTATCGTTAGAGGTTCTAAGGACCTTTCCTTAACCTCAAACAAATAATCAATCAATCAGTCCATCTTACAACAATAGGAGCTTTCCTATCGTTAGAGGTTTTAAGGACCTTTCCTTAAACCTTACTGTTTGGGCGGCGAGAACATTCTCAATGCCTACCTAAGCCGGACGAAATTTGGTAACGACTTTGCATACATCATGTCCCATGAAGCATGCAAAGGGGGGCAGCTGTTGACACCCAATTTCGTCCGGGTGTTTTAAAATTTTGAAAAAAATTTTATTAAAAAAAATTAATTTAAAAAAAAATATATTACTATTATTATTAAAAAAAATTTAATTAGTTTAAAATATATTTTTTTTTGTGAAAATTTGATTTAAAATGATATATGTGTGAATATGTGTATGTTTGAAATAAAATAAAATTTCATGAAAAAAATGACAAAAAATTAAAAGTTTGAGGTAAAAATGACAAAATTGAGAAGTTTCGGAAAAAATTGACAAATTCTAAAAGTTCCAGGAGCATTTGGTAGTTTGTCACATAAAATTTTGAGCCTGCCGACGTTTTTGGCTCCAATTGACAGAAAACGACAAAATTGTCAAAATCAGAAGCTTCAGGAACTTATCCAGAGGCTGAGAGACGTAAAGGACTAAAATTGTCATTTTACCAATTTAAAAGATAAGTTTGAAATTTTTTATTAATTTATCCATCAACAGTTCAGCTAAACTTCCTCTATAAATAGCCCCCCAAATTTTGTGCTGAACACAAAAAAAAAATAGAAAAAAAGCTTAGAGCTCCGTTTTAAAAAAAGATAAAATTACAGCCTTATTCCCTAGCTTATCCTCCCTCTGCCCAGAAAGTCCCAAACTTTGTTTTCTTACGATCAGACCATCTTCTTCCTTTCTCTCTCTTCCGTTTCACTCGCTGTCCCTCCTCTCTTTTGCTCCGTCGCTGCCGTCACGCCGTCACGCCGTCGCCCGTCGCCTCCCCACTCCGCCGTCGTCGTCTCGTCACGCCGCCGCCGTGCTGCCGCCACGCCGTCGCCGCGCTCCGTCGCCCCCCCCTTCCTCCCTCGCGTGTGCTCTGTTTTCGTTTCCCAGGAATTCAAAATTTTAATTCAAAAGGGTAAACCCCTGTTTCACCCATCATCTTTTCAATTTCTTTCTATTAAGTCACTAACCTTTTTATTTTGTCTTTGCAGAAAATTAATTAATTAACTCTTTTATTTTTTTACTTGTTTATTTATTTGTTTATTATTGTTATTATTACTAACCTTTTTTCTTTTTTTTGTTGTTATTAACAACTAACAACTAACTTGCTAATTTTTACTAACCTTTATTATTATTGTTACTATCATTAACTCACTAACTTACTAACTATTTATTGTTATTATTATTATTATTATTAATTGCTAACATAACTAAATTTTATTGTTATTGTTATTATTATTTAACAACTAACATAACTTAACCTTTATTGTTATTATTATTATTAATATAACTTAACCTTTATTGTTATTATTATTATTATTTAACAACCTTTATTATTATTGTTATTATCATTTAACAACTAACATAATCTAACCTTTTTATTATTATTATCATTACTAACTTACTAACTCTATTAACTCTTATTATTATTATTAATTACTAATTTTATTATTACTATTATTATTATTATTATTATAATTAATGGATGGTTATATCTCTTATTTATTATTTATTTAAGTGGATGGCCAAAAAGCCCCACTTTATTTATTATCTTTTAATATTCCTTTATTTGCTTTATGTGTTTTTCTTCCTTTTATTTACATATGTTATTTATACATCTTTTACTTTTTAAATGATTGTCCAAACTAAAACAAAAGAAAACATCCACTTTATTCCTTTAATTTTCCTTTTTTTATGCAAACAATTTTATTTTTTTGGTTAAACTTATTTCACTTAATTTACCTTTAGCCATAAAATAAAAAATAAAATAAAAAATAATAATAACAAAGCAATAAGAAGAAATTTTTTTATGTGAATAATTAACTTTATTTTAGGACTAATCAAGAATCCATTTTTATTACCAAGCCCCAATCCTTTGTTTTCTTTCATATTTTTAAACATTAATTGGAATATTAAAACGTATCCTTTTTATTTCCTAAAAAATAATAATAATAATAAAAAATAAAAAAATAAAAAAATAAAAAATAATAACAAAAATTCAACCTTTTGTTTTTTTCCTTTTTATAAAAAAATCATAACCAAACAATTCCACAAAAATCAATTATTTTTAAGTATATTTTTAGACCCAAAGATTAGATAATTATTTTAAAAAATCTTTCAAAAAGAAAGAATGGAAAATAAAATTTTAGACAACATTTTTTCCAAAATTCCATAAAAATTTATGACAAAAAATAATAATTAATTAATTAATGAATAGTAAATTAAAGATTTTTAATAAATTTTTATTATCAAATTTTAAATGAATAAAATTAAGATAAAAAATCCATATTATGATAATCCTCCGGGATCCATGATATGGAAATTAAAGTATTTAATTAAAATTTCGTCAAATTCCGTGTCCGGGTGACTCGGCAGAGTCCATGGTTTGGAATTAAAACTTCCGTGTCCGGGTGACTCAGCAGAGTCCATGGTTCGGAAATATCAAATTTTTATACAAATTAATTACTAAATATTTTTAAACCGGTATTAATTTAAAAATCCACATCCGATTAATTCAGTTAAAATTTCTAGTTTGAAAATTAACTGAATTTTTTTAAGCAAAGCAAAACAAAATTGAAATCAACTAAGGTACCAATTTTTGGGCGTTTTAACAAAGTTGTTTTAACGTAACCGTACTCCCGAATCCCCGAACTCTCGTAGACCAATTTTAAGGTGACCAATCGACCTAGGTGAAACAGATTGGTGGCGACTCCCGAAAACCCGACGTTGCCACAGCCGTTTACACAATTCTAAAGGTTTAGGACTCATTTAAAAAAATCTTTCAGGCCTATAATAGAAAAATGAATAAAATTTTTAGGACAAAAAAAAAACCTTTTCCTTAATAACTTGATTATTAATTTGCACACTCTTTCCATTCCTTTAATGGGAAAGGATTGAAAACACTAAATTGAAACCCAGCTATACAGTTACGTAGCTTGAGAAATGTTCATTCATGAACTTTTCGCTGCGCAGCTCTATTCATATCAGATTAAATAACTCATGATTTAATATATTAATTTATTTTTGCTAATTTTTCACTGAGAATAAATGTCATTTGAAGATAATATCCTATTCATTTAATAATTACTTAAAAAAATTAATTAATTTTTATGATTCATCCTATACCCAGCTCAATAAAAGAAACATTAATAAAAATATTTTAAAAATTTCTTTTAAACTTCTTAAAAAATAAACTTTCAATTGGTATACGAATTGAGTGAACAATCATTAAAAAAATTATATTCAATACTAGACTTTTTACGGACACATGCCCAAGTCTACATATTCATAATCTTTAAAAGTTAGTCAAAAATTTCAAATTTCCCACAAATGGTTTTGGGTTTGAACCCAATTTATCTTTAAAGCTGCTTTTGGTCCCAATTTCCTATTAATATTTTTAAAATAAGAGCAAGTTCTATACTAATGTTTTAAAGTGGATTTAAATTGACCACCAACTTTTAAAAGACTAATGGAAAAGAGGAAAAAGTAATAGGTTTTGAAATCTTAAAGTGAAAATGTTATTTTTAACAAATTTCAGAAATTTTATGTAATTTATCCTTTTTTTTTGTGTGCCTAGCAAAAAATAAATTTGAAAATTTGAAAATAAAAAATGTTTGAAAAATCAAAAGATAAATGAAAAAACAAAAAACAGGTGCTTATTTTTTATTAAGCATATAAGTAGTTAAAGAAATTTTTCATAAATTAACTTTTAGAAATTTTCAGAGAAATTTCATCTTCTATAAATAATTTTAAACCAATTTTACAAAATGGTAGTACTGTATCTTTATTTTTTTTATAGATATATTAATACTATATTCATGAATAATTGCTAGTAAATTTCACAACTGTTTGGGAAAGATCATAGAAAATGATTATTTACACAATTCGCACACCAATTGGATCCTTAAGAAATGTAACAACAATTTTATGCATTATTATTATTTTTATTTTGATGGAGTTTGCCAAAAGTTACTTAATCACCCTAAGAATTCAAAATATATTACCTTTGTCTCTTTTTTTTTTTTTTGATTAATTTTTTAACGTTAATGGCCAATTTGAGCTCATTTTAAACATTAGTAAAAAATTCAAAATATTAAAAAAAATATTAGTGCACGAAATTGCAATTTTCTACTTACAACCACAATAAAGTAAGGGCTTAAATCACTCCGAACTTTACAATAACGGCACCTCTTTTCATCTATAGCTAAGCTGAAGTCGTATTAATCGGATCTGTTAATTTTTTACATGCTTCCTTGTCCATTCAAGGCTGGATGGTGGACTTCCATCATCCAACAACAAAAGTACTACGTACTCCGTTTCATAAATGTTGGTTTTTTTACTCTTTTTAACTAAAGTTTGATTTAAATATATTTATATTAATTTGTATTATAAAAAATTTTAAAAAATTATATTTATAAACTAGACTCTTCAAGGAACTATTTTTATATAAAAATTTTATATTTTTATAAAAAAATTTAAAAAATTATAAATTAATTATTATAAATAGTAAAGGAAACAAATATTGCAAGACAGAGATAGTATCATTTTTGTTTTAATAATTAATGTGGCCGACATGTAATAAATTAATAACATGAATTTAAGTAAATTGCTTATGGAATGGCAAAAGTTTACTAATATTTTATCTTTATTTTTGTGAAAACAAATATGAATAGTTGATTTGAATTTTGTGGAAGAGCAATGATAGCGAAGCAAATGTCCGCTTTACAGGAGGACGGAGGGACTTGCACTAAGGAGCTTCTAGTCTCAAATCAACGTGTTATGATTAAGAAGGCTGTAATTAAACCAACTTTTGCAACGAAAAGTCTATTGTCGTAACCCAGTTTTGTTCTGTTCCGAATGCTCCTTACACGACTTGTCAATGCATGTCTCACATCATCATCATGCCTCCGTTAATTTTGAACACCAATCCCTCAACAAAGTTTTATTACAGACCTGTCGCTTTGTTGAGATGTTCTGGCTTCGTCATCAGCACCGTAAGATATTTTGAAGCAAGTTTTTAGTGGTTCCCAAATGTTTCAACTTGCTAGCTACAAGGTATAACAAAGCTTTATCTCTGCTTCGGAATTCGAATTAGACAAAGCTATTCGGCCTCTACAGACTTAAACAGTACAAGATTAAACAGCTAGAACATGAGCAGGTTAAGCTTCAATCAAAAGCTGATCAGACCTCCAATAGCAGTTTGATCAATGGAAAAAAACAAAAAAAGCGGCAACTCATTGACCTACAAGCCATGAAGAAATTTATGGTCTTAAAAATCTTGAATCGAGTGGCTGGCAAACTATTTTTCCACTCGTGAAGAAAACAGTGTGGGAGCAGGAATTCAATTTCCATGATTAGAAACCAGCAAGGAGATTGATTGATTCACCGATATTGTCCAGATCAGAGACCATCTTCATCCCATTTTGCTCCTTGCTTCACATCCTTGAACCTTCAAGACCAAGACGTACGCTCAATATTTTACTTGCTTTCATGTGCAGAAAAAAGTGTCAGATGTTCAACAACAAGCCCTTATGGAGTCTAACAGCTCTATTTCAGTTGGGAAACTTTAAAGCTCTAGGTTTAGATGGGTTGGTATTTAAGAAATATTGGTCCTTTATAGTTACTTCTGCTGTGAAGTCTATACACTCCTTCACTCAAGCAAGCTATATGCTGAAAGAGCTTGATCATACTTATATCACTTTGATTCCAAAGATAGCTCCTCTGGAAACCATTAATGATTATCAACTAATAAGTTTGTGTAACACCACTTACAGATCTTATCGAAATCTACAGAAGCAGGATTATTCCACTCTTGCACTCCCTTATATCAAATTTGAAAAATGCCTTTGTTCTGGGCAAGTTAATCCAAGATAATATTGTTATTGCTCAAGAGTTGTTACATGCCCTTAAACATATGAATAAACACATTGGTCTTATAGGTTAAAAAGCAGCCTCAAAATTATATATGCGGAAAGCTTACAATAAATTTGATATAGAGGACTATGGACTTTTTTAATCATTGGATTCACATGATTATGCAATGTGTCACTATTATGTCATATTCTATAATTGTGAATGATTGTACTACACTTTCATTTTGTCCTTTTGTTGGTATTCAGTAAGGGGACCCACTATCTCTTTACTTGTTCATATGTTGTGATAAGAGATTCTCTAGCTATTTGCTTCATCTTCAACACGAGGAGATTCTTTTCTTCCCAATCTTAAGCCCAGTATATCGAGTCCAATTATGAATCACATCTTTCTTTCTTGATAATTGTTTCATATTTTTTAAAACAAATTTGTAGGTGCTCACAATTTGAAACTTGCCCTAAGTCCATATCAAAGGGTGGCAAAGGAAAAGGTTAAATTTCAAAAGTCAAAATGGGTGTTTAATAAGAATGTCACACTTAAATTCATTTCTATGTTTAGATGAATTATTTCTTTCTCAATAAATTGTAATGCCCGGACAATCCAAAGTGATTAGGTCCCGGGTTAAATGGATTTGGAGCATAAGAATTTTTCCTTAATTAGGAATTTAGCTCAATTAAATTGAGAAGACAATATGGCATGTGCATAATTGAGTGTTGAACATCTTAAAAATAAGCTTGGCTTAGGCCAAGAGAAATAGTAATGAAAATGGTGGTTTTTAAAGATGAGGGACTAAATTGAACAAAGGAATTTTTAGTGGTTGGGCTCAATTGCCCAAATTTAGAAAGTTGGAGGACTAAAGGGGGAATTATGCCATTTTAATGGCTTTGGATGCCTTAGCCAGCCATGCCCCTCCAATTCCCAATATTTTATGTCACCTTCCTCCAAATCCTATTATTTTAATCCACCTCCCACCCTTAATCATTACCTTGGATTCTTTCTTCACCTACTTTTGACTTTTTCTACCAAACTTACACAAAAGTCTTCCAATTAGTCTTCCATCCATTAAATCTTGTCTCCCACTCATTTCAAACACATTATTAATTTCCTATTATTTTAATCCACCTCCCACCCTTAATCATTACCTTGGATTCTTTCTTCACCTACTTTTGACTTTTTCTACCAAACTTACACAAAAGTCTTCCAATTAGTCTTCCATCCATTAAATCTTGTCTCCCACTCATTTCAAACACATTATTAATTTCCTATTATTTTAATCCACCTCCCACCCTTAATCATTACCTTGGATTCTTTCTTCACCTACTTTTGACTTTTTCTACCAAACTTACCCAAAAGTCTTCCAATTAGTCTTCATCTCTTTTAATCTTGTCTCCCACCTTCCAAGCACATTATACACTCATTTTCCTTCCCATATGGCTGGCCATTACCTTCCCACACATTAAAACATAATCACTCCACTCATTCAGAGCCATTTGCTCTCAAACTCTCTCATTCTCTCTCCATTTTCTTCCATACCAAGTCTCATCATTCCAAACACATTTCCAACTCTTTTCTCATCCAAATATTCGTCCATAGCTAGAAATAATCATTCCTCAAATTAAAACCAAGTATTCTTGGTTGAATTCAAGCTCTAAGACCATAAAGAGCAAGAATCAGATGAAGAATTCAAAGAAAACCAAGGAGGAAAATTTGGCCATTTCCATTTCTTGGAGGTTTTAAGCTCTACTCAAGGAACTCTTTGTGTGATTGAGTTTCTAAGTTCATTAGAAGCAAGAAATCAAGAAGAAGCTTGAAGAACATCAAGCACAATAAATTGGCGTTACCTCTTCTGTGAGGTTCTGTAAGTGTACACCAAGTGTTCTTGGTATTTTGTGTTATTTGGGTTAATCACCAAGATTTCTTGGTATCTTATGGTTACTAATAAAATTCGGCCCATCTTGGTTCTTATGCTAGAAAACAATTTCTAGAGTCAACAAGCAAGGAAAACGAAGGAAAATAAGCTTATAAAGCTTTCGGTGTTGTGGGTAAGGATTCCTATACTCACTTTATTGCATGGTATAATTCCATGGCCTTTTTATGTGAGTATTCGGGCCCCTAGGTGATGGTCAAAGAACCATGTGATCCTAGGAGTGCTAAGAGGGCTTAAGTTATGTTATTGCTTCGGCAATTCTGTTTTGCTCATGAGCTAAGTTAAGTAAGCAAGCATTATGGGCTAGGAGTTAAGGCGGCCACCTTAATTCCTATGCTAAGTGAGCTCTCCGAAAACATTAAGTATATGAAATTAATGAACTAAAACTTGAGGGATGCTTGCTGCCCTTCTGTGAACAAAGTGTTAAGTGGCGTGTGTTTGTGTGCTTCTTTGATTTGTTGTGCATGCTAACCCCCGATTATGATATTATTGCTATATGCATGTATCTTTTTGTTTTCTTTGTCTTTATGTTTCCTTTGCAGGAATAAGGATTATTTTGCCATTACATTCTTGGCATATGTTAGGCCTTGGAGGCCATAAGTTAGGCATTGGATGCCACGGAATCCTTATTGAGTTTTATAACTCACCCGCCCTACTCTACTTTTGTAGGTAAAGGTTTGCTTGAAAGATCAAGCTAAGAGTCTTGAGTACTCTTTCTGTATTCTAAGGTTGGATTTGTGTATGGTATTGCTCAAAATATTCTAAGTATTCTAAGTATATAAGCTGCTTGTAAACAAGCTAAAAAAAAAAATGTGGACTTTCTGTACAGGACTTGAAGTCTTAGAATTGTGGGAACAAGGTCTATTAAGGTGGAAATTTGTGTTCCATGGCTTTGTGAATTTATGGGTTGCTTTTAAGCATGTTTTTGTTGGTCTAACTTTAGTGACCAAATTATGGACTTAGCTAAAATTTGGCCAAAACTTGGCTTTGGGCTTGTATTATGGACTTGGACATTTTCGGGTATTTTTATTGCTTGGTGGACTTACCAAGGCCCATGCATGAATTTATGGGTTATGTTTTCATGAAATTTGAAGCATGTTGAAATTGGGCTTAAATAAGAACTTAAAAATTTTGATTTTATTCTTGGTTAATTTTGGGCCATATGCATGTTAAGTACTAAAAGGCCCATAAGCCCATGTCTATGTTAAAAGCATGCAATGTTTGGCTATGTATGCTCATTTAGTAAAGAACATGCAAGTAAACTTAGAAAAAGCATGAAATTGGATGCTTGTGTAAAGTTTGGCTAATAAGAAATTTAAATGCATGTATGTGAATTAATACATGCCTAAGCATTAGTTGCATTTAAAGGCATTAAGTGATTATGTGCACTAGTGAACTCCAAAACGCATAAGCATGCAAAGCATATGCATGAAAATAAGTTTTTAAACTTAAGTTGGTGTTTTAGTTGCCATGCATATTCTTGGCTAAGCTCGGTAAAGACCATGAAAATGAACACATGAAATCCACATAGGCACTAGCTTGTTTCTGAGAGCACATCAACTTAACCTTAATTAAAGAACTTAACGAGCTAGTACCGATAAGTATCCTGGGGTTCGTGCCCATAAGTCTTAGTGAGTTTTAAAAGCCCCTTCTGTGTAATGAAAACTTCCGCTGCATGTTTAAAAAAAAAAAAAATCAGGCCCAAATGGGCCAGGGGCAGTTTAGGGCACGACAGCTTGGTATCAGAGCACAGTTGCTCTTAAGGACCAAAGTTTTGGTCTATGATTCTTAGTATAGACTTGTTCCCACATAGGTTAAGTCCACTAATGAATATTTATGAATATTGAGCAATTGTGTGCCTTGCTTGTTGTTAATTCCAGGATGAGAACCAGAAATACGAACCGAGGCCGAAATGAAAGTGAAACTTCCCATCAGGGGAATGAAAATGCTGGCTTTGTGCCAGAGGCCCAAGTTAGGCCTTCTGAGCTCATAAGGGCTAATGTTACTGGGCCTAGCATTGATGCCCAAGAAAGAAGGGAGGCAAGAATGGAAGCAATGATGGAAGCTATGCAGGCCAATATGGCCCAATTAGCAGCTAGCATGCAGATTCTGGCAAGGGGTCAAGCCCAAGTCCCAGAGCCTACTGGGCAACAAAGAGAGCCACCAATAAGAAGGAGGCTAGGAAAAGAACCTATACTCGATGATCAAGCCAGTGAAAATGGTGATGATGAGGATGAAGAAAGGAGAAACCCAAGAGCTAGAAGGATAAGATCTGAGATTAGACAAGAACTGAGGGAAGAAGAAGAAGAAAGTCCAGATGCAGAAGAGCTGGACATAGAAGATATTGATGGGCCTGCCCAACTCACTGTCACCACTGGAACAGTGAGAGCCCAAAGAGGGAGGCCCAATATGGATAATAGTGGAGGCCTAAGAGAAGGCCAACTAGAGGGGTTCCTTGCCCTAAGACCACCAACATTTAAAGGAAGCTGTAATCCAGATGAAGCAGAATTCTGGAAAAACCAGATCGAAAAGATCTTTGAGAGAATGGAGGTTTCCGCTTCTCAGAAGGTCTTACTGGCAACCTTCAAACTAGAAGGAAATGCTGAGTTATGGTGGAGAGCAGTCCATAGGACATATGCTAGCAAAAATGCTAGGCGGCCTGCTCAAAGTAGAAGAGCAATGAGATGGCCTGAATTCGAACAAGTGTTTCATCAACAATACATCGGTGAAGCACAGAAAGACCAAAAGCAGGTTGAGTTTGACCTGCTTGAGCAGAAAGAGCTCTCCGTACTGGAATACGAACAGAGATTCAGTAACCTCATACGGTACGCACCACAGTACGATGATCGAGAGGACCTTAAGGCCAAGAGGTTCCTTCGGGGACTTAGGCCAGAGCTGAGGCAAATACTCAGAGCAGTAGGAGCCCATAAATACTACGACATTGTACAGAGGGCTATGGCCCTAGAGCAAGAATTCAGGGAGCAAGCCATGAATGGCCCTGGAAGTACTAGTGGGATGCAAAAATTCTCTAAGAAGAGAGGCAGAGAAAGCTTGGCATATGAGCCAAGAAAGGGTAACAAAAGAGAGAAGACCGCATCCCCCTATGGGCCACAATGTGAGACATGTGGAAAATTCCATGGCCAGAAGCCATGTTATAGGCTCACTTCCGGATGCCTTAAATGTGGTGCCCAGGATCACTGGGTAAAAGACTGTCCTGTCAGGGGAGAAGATCAGAGGACCCCAGGAGGGTTTAATAACAGATGGGCACAGAGGCAATTGCCCATAAGGAGGCCCAATATGCCTCCACCCCCACAAAGAAGGGACCAAGATAAGGCCAGGAGGAGACAACCTCAGGCTACTGGAAGAATATTCCAGATTGAGACATCGATGAAAGCACGAGAGGACCCAGAGGTCAACAAAGCTGGGGAGGATGAGGAAGAAATAGACCAGGCTAAGCTGGTCAGGAAGACTCTAAAAGGTACCATTTCCATAAATGGTTATGAAGTATCAGTTTTGTTCGATACTGGAGCATCTTTATCTATAGTATCCTTTAAGTTAGTCAAAGATATAAACCTCGAAGTATGCAATACAGATAAAATGTACCTGGTTAAAACTGCCGGGAATGAGGTTATGATAACATACCATATTGTAAAAGATTGCATGCTTAAGCTAGGTGAACTAGAGCTTAGAGCCGACCTGATGGTCTTGGATACTAATGGATATGACATCATCCTAGGAATGAACTGGCTTAGTGCCAATCGGGTGGTTATAGACTGCCATGCCAGGCAACTTTATCTGCCTGGGCACAAACCTCAATCTTTGGAAAAATCTCCTGGGTTAGTCCCAGATTTTCATTTAAAGGTGGTGGAACACAAACCCTTATTACTAAAAGGTGAATACCTAGGGTTAAATGGAACAGAAGTAGAAATAGAGCTGGGTAAAATACCCATAGTAAGAGAATTCCCTGAAGTGTTCCCCACTGATCTCCCAGGACTCCCTCCTGCAAGAGAGGTTGAGTTTGAGATCAAATTAGTGCCAGGAGCTGCACCAGCATCTATTGCTCCATACAGGATGGCTATTCCTGAAATGATGGAACTAAAGAAGCAACTGGATGAGTTGCTTGAGAAAGGTTTCATAAGGCCAAGTACATCTCCTTGGGGAGCACCTGTACTTTTTGTGAAGAAGAAAGATGGAACCCTTAGGTTGTGCATTGATTACAGGAAGCTCAATGCACTGACCATTAAGAATAAGTACCCCCTCCCAAGGATCGAGGATCTATTTGATCAGTTAAAGGGAGCTAAGGTCTTTTCCAAAATAGACCTCAGATGTGGATACTTCCAGCTGAAAGTCAGGGAAGAAGATGTCCCAAAGACAGCTTTCAGGACCAGATATGGTCACTTTGAGTACACAGTGATGCCATTTGGGCTCACAAATGCACCAGCCTTTTTTATGGACCTCATGCAAAGAGTGTTTAAAGCTCATTTAGACCACTTTGTTGTGGTATTTATTGATGACATATTGGTGTACTCAAAGGATGAAGAAGCCCATAAGGAGCACCTAAGAGTGGTGCTAAGCCTGTTAAAGGAACATGAACTATATGGCAAATTAAGTAAGTGCCAATTCTGGGCTAAAGAAATTGGATTTCTCGGACATGTAATCAATGAGCATGGTTTAGCTGTTGATCCCGAGAAAATTAAAGCTGTCTTGGAATGGAAGCAACCTCAGACTGTGAGGGACATAAGAAGCTTCTTGGGACTTGCTGGCTATTACAGGAGATTTGTGCCTAAATTTTCTGTACTAGCAGCTCCGCTCACTCAATTGACAAGAAAGGACCAAAAGTTTGAGTGGAGTGAGCAATGCGAGGCTAGCTTCCGAGAACTTAAGGAAAGATTGACTACAGCCCCAATACTGGTTCTACCAGACCCTACTAAGGAGTATATAGTTTACACGGATGCTTCTCGAGTTGGGCTGGGCTGTGTCTTAATGCAAGGGAAGCAAGCAATAGCCTATGGATCAAGACAATTAAGGCCTCATGAGAAGAATTATCCAGTTCATGATCTGGAATTAGCGGCAGTGATCTTTGCTCTGAAGCAATGGAGGCACTACCTACTTGGAGGCAGATTCCAAGTCTTCACAGACCACAAGAGTCTAAGGTACCTGTTTACACAAAAGGACCTGAACATGAGGCAAAGAAGATGGCTTGAGTACCTGAAAGATTTTGAGTGCGTCATCGAGTATACGGCCGGAAAAGCCAATGTGGTAGCTGATGCTCTCAGTAGGAAGTACACGGGAATACTCAAAGCCACTGGAGAGCCTACCGAGGCAGAGGTACTTAGTTTATCTGGGTTGGCCCAAGATTGGGATAAGTGGGAAATGGACCAAGTAACGGTCTTAACTATTAGGACTGAGTGGAAAGACCTAATTCAGGAAGCTCAGCTTCAAGATGAGGAGATTCCCAGGATCTCTGGGCAGAAACAAGGAAAATTGTATCAAGGATTTTCCTTTAAGGCTGGAATATTATATTTCCGGGATAGGATTTATGTGCCAAATAAGGATGGAATCAGGCAACAAATCCTAGAAGAAGCCCACTCCAGTTTGATGAGTATGCATCCTGGAGCTCAGAAAATGTATAAGGATTTGAAATCCCATTTCTGGTGGCCATATATGAAGCAAGAGATTGGTGCTTCTGTGGCTAAGTGTATGACTTGTCAACAAGTCAAAGTGGAGCACCAGAGACCTGGTGGAAAATTACAGAGCTTACCTATACCAGAAAGAAAATGGGGATCCATATCCATGGACTTTGTAGTGGGTTTGCCACTGACCCGAAGAAAGTGTAATACAATCTGGGTCATAGTGGATAGATTGACTAAGGCAGCCCACTTCTTGCCCATAAACCTTACAGACTCCCTGGAGAAATTAGCCCAACTATACGTTAAGGAGATAGTAAGGCTACATGGTGTACCGGACGATATTGTCTCGGATCGAGACCCAAGATTTGTTTCCAGATTCTGGAAGTCCTTACACCATGCCTTGGGCACTAAGTTAAAGTTTAGTTCTGCATACCATCCTCAAACGGATGGACAGACTGAAAGAACCATTCAGACATTGGAAGATATGTTAAGGTGTTGTGTTATTGACTTCCAAGGAGAATGGGATAAACACTTGCCTTTAGTGGAGTTTTCATACAACAATAGCCATCACTCAGTGATTGGCATGGCACCTTATGAAGCACTCTATGGAAGAAGATGCATAACTCCACACTGCTGGCATGAGCCAGGTGATAAGTTGGAAATTGGCCCAGAACTCATAAGAGAAACTACTGGGAAGATTAAGCAAATCCAGGAAAGGATTAAGACTGCCAACAATAGGCAAGAATCATATGCCAACCTCAAGAAAAGAAGAGACCTGGAGTTCCAGGTAGGAGACCAAGTATGGTTAAAAGTATCTCCTATGAAAGGAGTAATGAGGTTTGGAAAACGGGAAAAATTAGCCCCGAGGTATGTAGGACCATACCTAATACTCGCAAGAGTAGGAAATGTAGCCTACAAGTTAGAGCTACCGCCTGAGCTGGGACATGTACATGACACATTCCATGTAAGCCTATTGAAGAAGTGTGTATTTGATCCTAAACAAGTGGTACATGTCACTAGTGTTCCCATCACCCAAGATCTCACCTATGAAGAAGAACCAATTCGGGTATTGGCAAAGGACACTAGGAAGCTCAGAAGTAAGTGGATATCGATGGTAAAAGTCCAATGGACTAACCATTCTGAGGAGGAGGCCACATGGGAGGTTGAAGCTGAAATGCTTAAGAATTATCCTGATATCTTCCCTAAACTTCTAGGAAATTTGGAGGACCAAATTTCTTAAGGAGGGGAGTGTTGTAATGCCCGGACAATCCAAAGTGATTAGGTCCCGGGTTAAATGGATTTGGAGCATAAGAATTTTTCCTTAATTAGGAATTTAGCTCAATTAAATTGAGAAGACAATATGGCATGTGCATAATTGAGTGTTGAACATCTTAAAAATAAGCTTGGCTTAGGCCAAGAGAAATAGTAATGAAAATGGTGGTTTTTAAAGATGAGGGACTAAATTGAACAAAGGGATTTTTAGTGGTTGGGCTCAATTGCCCAAATTTAGAAAGTTGGAGGACTAAAGGGGGAATTATGCCATTTTAATGGCTTTGGATGCCTTAGCCAGCCATGCCCCTCCAATTCCCAATATTTTATGTCACCTTCCTCCAAATCCTATTATTTTAATCCACCTCCCACCCTTAATCATTACCTTGGATTCTTTCTTCACCTACTTTTGACTTTTTCTACCAAACTTACACAAAAGTCTTCCAATTAGTCTTCCATCCATTAAATCTTGTCTCCCACTCATTTCAAACACATTATTAATTTCCTATTATTTTAATCCACCTCCCACCCTTAATCATTACCTTGGATTCTTTCTTCACCTACTTTTGACTTTTTCTACCAAACTTACACAAAAGTCTTCCAATTAGTCTTCCATCCATTAAATCTTGTCTCCCACTCATTTCAAACACATTATTAATTTCCTATTATTTTAATCCACCTCCCACCCTTAATCATTACCTTGGATTCTTTCTTCACCTACTTTTGACTTTTTCTACCAAACTTACCCAAAAGTCTTCCAATTAGTCTTCATCTCTTTTAATCTTGTCTCCCACCTTCCAAGCACATTATACACTCATTTTCCTTCCCATATGGCTGGCCATTACCTTCCCACACATTAAAACATAATCACTCCACTCATTCAGAGCCATTTGCTCTCAAACTCTCTCATTCTCTCTCCATTTTCTTCCATACCAAGTCTCATCATTCCAAACACATTTCCAACTCTTTTCTCATCCAAATATTCGTCCATAGCTAGAAATAATCATTCCTCAAATTAAAACCAAGTATTCTTGGTTGAATTCAAGCTCTAAGACCATAAAGAGCAAGAATCAGATGAAGAATTCAAAGAAAACCAAGGAGGAAAATTTGGCCATTTCCATTTCTTGGAGGTTTTAAGCTCTACTCAAGGAACTCTTTGTGTGATTGAGTTTCTAAGTTCATTAGAAGCAAGAAATCAAGAAGAAGCTTGAAGAACATCAAGCACAATAAATTGGCGTTACCTCTTCTGTGAGGTTCTGTAAGTGTACACCAAGTGTTCTTGGTATTTTGTGTTATTTGGGTTAATCACCAAGATTTCTTGGTATCTTATGGTTACTAATAAAATTCGGCCCATCTTGGTTCTTATGCTAGAAAACAATTTCTAGAGTCAACAAGCAAGGAAAACGAAGGAAAATAAGCTTATAAAGCTTTCGGTGTTGTGGGTAAGGATTCCTATACTCACTTTATTGCATGGTATAATTCCATGGCCTTTTTATGTGAGTATTCGGGCCCCTAGGTGATGGTCAAAGAACCATGTGATCCTAGGAGTGCTAAGAGGGCTTAAGTTATGTTATTGCTTCGGCAATTCTGTTTTGCTCATGAGCTAAGTTAAGTAAGCAAGCATTATGGGCTAGGAGTTAAGGCGGCCACCTTAATTCCTATGCTAAGTGAGCTCTCCGAAAACATTAAGTATATGAAATTAATGAACTAAAACTTGAGGGATGCTTGCTGCCCTTCTGTGAACAAAGTGTTAAGTGGCGTGTGTTTGTGTGCTTCTTTGATTTGTTGTGCATGCTAACCCCCGATTATGATATTATTGCTATATGCATGTATCTTTTTGTTTTCTTTGTCTTTATGTTTCCTTTGCAGGAATAAGGATTATTTTGCCATTACATTCTTGGCATATGTTAGGCCTTGGAGGCCATAAGTTAGGCATTGGATGCCACGGAATCCTTATTGAGTTTTATAACTCACCCGCCCTACTCTACTTTTGTAGGTAAAGGTTTGCTTGAAAGATCAAGCTAAGAGTCTTGAGTACTCTTTCTGTATTCTAAGGTTGGATTTGTGTATGGTATTGCTCAAAATATTCTAAGTATTCTAAGTATATAAGCTGCTTGTAAACAAGCTAAAAAAAAAAATGTGGACTTTCTGTACAGGACTTGAAGTCTTAGAATTGTGGGAACAAGGTCTATTAAGGTGGAAATTTGTGTTCCATGGCTTTGTGAATTTATGGGTTGCTTTTAAGCATGTTTTTGTTGGTCTAACTTTAGTGACCAAATTATGGACTTAGCTAAAATTTGGCCAAAACTTGGCTTTGGGCTTGTATTATGGACTTGGACATTTTCGGGTATTTTTATTGCTTGGTGGACTTACCAAGGCCCATGCATGAATTTATGGGTTATGTTTTCATGAAATTTGAAGCATGTTGAAATTGGGCTTAAATAAGAACTTAAAAATTTTGATTTTATTCTTGGTTAATTTTGGGCCATATGCATGTTAAGTACTAAAAGGCCCATAAGCCCATGTCTATGTTAAAAGCATGCAATGTTTGGCTATGTATGCTCATTTAGTAAAGAACATGCAAGTAAACTTAGAAAAAGCATGAAATTGGATGCTTGTGTAAAGTTTGGCTAATAAGAAATTTAAATGCATGTATGTGAATTAATACATGCCTAAGCATTAGTTGCATTTAAAGGCATTAAGTGATTATGTGCACTAGTGAACTCCAAAACGCATAAGCATGCAAAGCATATGCATGAAAATAAGTTTTTAAACTTAAGTTGGTGTTTTAGTTGCCATGCATATTCTTGGCTAAGCTCGGTAAAGACCATGAAAATGAACACATGAAATCCACATAGGCACTAGCTTGTTTCTGAGAGCACATCAACTTAACCTTAATTAAAGAACTTAACGAGCTAGTACCGATAAGTATCCTGGGGTTCGTGCCCATAAGTCTTAGTGAGTTTTAAAAGCCCCTTCTGTGTAATGAAAACTTCCGCTGCATGTTTAAAAAAAAAAAAAATCAGGCCCAAATGGGCCAGGGGCAGTTTAGGGCACGACAGCTTGGTATCAGAGCACAGTTGCTCTTAAGGACCAAAGTTTTGGTCTATGATTCTTAGTATAGACTTGTTCCCACATAGGTTAAGTCCACTAATGAATATTTATGAATATTGAGCAATTGTGTGCCTTGCTTGTTGTTAATTCCAGGATGAGAACCAGAAATACGAACCGAGGCCGAAATGAAAGTGAAACTTCCCATCAGGGGAATGAAAATGCTGGCTTTGTGCCAGAGGCCCAAGTTAGGCCTTCTGAGCTCATAAGGGCTAATGTTACTGGGCCTAGCATTGATGCCCAAGAAAGAAGGGAGGCAAGAATGGAAGCAATGATGGAAGCTATGCAGGCCAATATGGCCCAATTAGCAGCTAGCATGCAGATTCTGGCAAGGGGTCAAGCCCAAGTCCCAGAGCCTACTGGGCAACAAAGAGAGCCACCAATAAGAAGGAGGCTAGGAAAAGAACCTATACTCGATGATCAAGCCAGTGAAAATGGTGATGATGAGGATGAAGAAAGGAGAAACCCAAGAGCTAGAAGGATAAGATCTGAGATTAGACAAGAACTGAGGGAAGAAGAAGAAGAAAGTCCAGATGCAGAAGAGCTGGACATAGAAGATATTGATGGGCCTGCCCAACTCACTGTCACCACTGGAACAGTGAGAGCCCAAAGAGGGAGGCCCAATATGGATAATAGTGGAGGCCTAAGAGAAGGCCAACTAGAGGGGTTCCTTGCCCTAAGACCACCAACATTTAAAGGAAGCTGTAATCCAGATGAAGCAGAATTCTGGAAAAACCAGATCGAAAAGATCTTTGAGAGAATGGAGGTTTCCGCTTCTCAGAAGGTCTTACTGGCAACCTTCAAACTAGAAGGAAATGCTGAGTTATGGTGGAGAGCAGTCCATAGGACATATGCTAGCAAAAATGCTAGGCGGCCTGCTCAAAGTAGAAGAGCAATGAGATGGCCTGAATTCGAACAAGTGTTTCATCAACAATACATCGGTGAAGCACAGAAAGACCAAAAGCAGGTTGAGTTTGACCTGCTTGAGCAGAAAGAGCTCTCCGTACTGGAATACGAACAGAGATTCAGTAACCTCATACGGTACGCACCACAGTACGATGATCGAGAGGACCTTAAGGCCAAGAGGTTCCTTCGGGGACTTAGGCCAGAGCTGAGGCAAATACTCAGAGCAGTAGGAGCCCATAAATACTACGACATTGTACAGAGGGCTATGGCCCTAGAGCAAGAATTCAGGGAGCAAGCCATGAATGGCCCTGGAAGTACTAGTGGGATGCAAAAATTCTCTAAGAAGAGAGGCAGAGAAAGCTTGGCATATGAGCCAAGAAAGGGTAACAAAAGAGAGAAGACCGCATCCCCCTATGGGCCACAATGTGAGACATGTGGAAAATTCCATGGCCAGAAGCCATGTTATAGGCTCACTTCCGGATGCCTTAAATGTGGTGCCCAGGATCACTGGGTAAAAGACTGTCCTGTCAGGGGAGAAGATCAGAGGACCCCAGGAGGGTTTAATAACAGATGGGCACAGAGGCAATTGCCCATAAGGAGGCCCAATATGCCTCCACCCCCACAAAGAAGGGACCAAGATAAGGCCAGGAGGAGACAACCTCAGGCTACTGGAAGAATATTCCAGATTGAGACATCGATGAAAGCACGAGAGGACCCAGAGGTCAACAAAGCTGGGGAGGATGAGGAAGAAATAGACCAGGCTAAGCTGGTCAGGAAGACTCTAAAAGGTACCATTTCCATAAATGGTTATGAAGTATCAGTTTTGTTCGATACTGGAGCATCTTTATCTATAGTATCCTTTAAGTTAGTCAAAGATATAAACCTCGAAGTATGCAATACAGATAAAATGTACCTGGTTAAAACTGCCGGGAATGAGGTTATGATAACATACCATATTGTAAAAGATTGCATGCTTAAGCTAGGTGAACTAGAGCTTAGAGCCGACCTGATGGTCTTGGATACTAATGGATATGACATCATCCTAGGAATGAACTGGCTTAGTGCCAATCGGGTGGTTATAGACTGCCATGCCAGGCAACTTTATCTGCCTGGGCACAAACCTCAATCTTTGGAAAAATCTCCTGGGTTAGTCCCAGATTTTCATTTAAAGGTGGTGGAACACAAACCCTTATTACTAAAAGGTGAATACCTAGGGTTAAATGGAACAGAAGTAGAAATAGAGCTGGGTAAAATACCCATAGTAAGAGAATTCCCTGAAGTGTTCCCCACTGATCTCCCAGGACTCCCTCCTGCAAGAGAGGTTGAGTTTGAGATCAAATTAGTGCCAGGAGCTGCACCAGCATCTATTGCTCCATACAGGATGGCTATTCCTGAAATGATGGAACTAAAGAAGCAACTGGATGAGTTGCTTGAGAAAGGTTTCATAAGGCCAAGTACATCTCCTTGGGGAGCACCTGTACTTTTTGTGAAGAAGAAAGATGGAACCCTTAGGTTGTGCATTGATTACAGGAAGCTCAATGCACTGACCATTAAGAATAAGTACCCCCTCCCAAGGATCGAGGATCTATTTGATCAGTTAAAGGGAGCTAAGGTCTTTTCCAAAATAGACCTCAGATGTGGATACTTCCAGCTGAAAGTCAGGGAAGAAGATGTCCCAAAGACAGCTTTCAGGACCAGATATGGTCACTTTGAGTACACAGTGATGCCATTTGGGCTCACAAATGCACCAGCCTTTTTTATGGACCTCATGCAAAGAGTGTTTAAAGCTCATTTAGACCACTTTGTTGTGGTATTTATTGATGACATATTGGTGTACTCAAAGGATGAAGAAGCCCATAAGGAGCACCTAAGAGTGGTGCTAAGCCTGTTAAAGGAACATGAACTATATGGCAAATTAAGTAAGTGCCAATTCTGGGCTAAAGAAATTGGATTTCTCGGACATGTAATCAATGAGCATGGTTTAGCTGTTGATCCCGAGAAAATTAAAGCTGTCTTGGAATGGAAGCAACCTCAGACTGTGAGGGACATAAGAAGCTTCTTGGGACTTGCTGGCTATTACAGGAGATTTGTGCCTAAATTTTCTGTACTAGCAGCTCCGCTCACTCAATTGACAAGAAAGGACCAAAAGTTTGAGTGGAGTGAGCAATGCGAGGCTAGCTTCCGAGAACTTAAGGAAAGATTGACTACAGCCCCAATACTGGTTCTACCAGACCCTACTAAGGAGTATATAGTTTACACGGATGCTTCTCGAGTTGGGCTGGGCTGTGTCTTAATGCAAGGGAAGCAAGCAATAGCCTATGGATCAAGACAATTAAGGCCTCATGAGAAGAATTATCCAGTTCATGATCTGGAATTAGCGGCAGTGATCTTTGCTCTGAAGCAATGGAGGCACTACCTACTTGGAGGCAGATTCCAAGTCTTCACAGACCACAAGAGTCTAAGGTACCTGTTTACACAAAAGGACCTGAACATGAGGCAAAGAAGATGGCTTGAGTACCTGAAAGATTTTGAGTGCGTCATCGAGTATACGGCCGGAAAAGCCAATGTGGTAGCTGATGCTCTCAGTAGGAAGTACACGGGAATACTCAAAGCCACTGGAGAGCCTACCGAGGCAGAGGTACTTAGTTTATCTGGGTTGGCCCAAGATTGGGATAAGTGGGAAATGGACCAAGTAAAGGTCTTAACTATTAGGACTGAGTGGAAAGACCTAATTCAGGAAGCTCAGCTTCAAGATGAGGAGATTCCCAGGATCTCTGGGCAGAAACAAGGAAAATTGTATCAAGGATTTTCCTTTAAGGCTGGAATATTATATTTCCGGGATAGGATTTATGTGCCAAATAAGGATGGAATCAGGCAACAAATCCTAGAAGAAGCCCACTCCAGTTTGATGAGTATGCATCCTGGAGCTCAGAAAATGTATAAGGATTTGAAATCCCATTTCTGGTGGCCATATATGAAGCAAGAGATTGGTGCTTCTGTGGCTAAGTGTATGACTTGTCAACAAGTCAAAGTGGAGCACCAGAGACCTGGTGGAAAATTACAGAGCTTACCTATACCAGAAAGAAAATGGGGATCCATATCCATGGACTTTGTAGTGGGTTTGCCACTGACCCGAAGAAAGTGTAATACAATCTGGGTCATAGTGGATAGATTGACTAAGGCAGCCCACTTCTTGCCCATAAACCTTACAGACTCCCTGGAGAAATTAGCCCAACTATACGTTAAGGAGATAGTAAGGCTACATGGTGTACCGGACGATATTGTCTCGGATCGAGACCCAAGATTTGTTTCCAGATTCTGGAAGTCCTTACACCATGCCTTGGGCACTAAGTTAAAGTTTAGTTCTGCATACCATCCTCAAACGGATGGACAGACTGAAAGAACCATTCAGACATTGGAAGATATGTTAAGGTGTTGTGTTATTGACTTCCAAGGAGAATGGGATAAACACTTGCCTTTAGTGGAGTTTTCATACAACAATAGCCATCACTCAGTGATTGGCATGGCACCTTATGAAGCACTCTATGGAAGAAGATGCATAACTCCACACTGCTGGCATGAGCCAGGTGATAAGTTGGAAATTGGCCCAGAACTCATAAGAGAAACTACTGGGAAGATTAAGCAAATCCAGGAAAGGATTAAGACTGCCAACAATAGGCAAGAATCATATGCCAACCTCAAGAAAAGAAGAGACCTGGAGTTCCAGGTAGGAGACCAAGTATGGTTAAAAGTATCTCCTATGAAAGGAGTAATGAGGTTTGGAAAACGGGAAAAATTAGCCCCGAGGTATGTAGGACCATACCTAATACTCGCAAGAGTAGGAAATGTAGCCTACAAGTTAGAGCTACCGCCTGAGCTGGGACATGTACATGACACATTCCATGTAAGCCTATTGAAGAAGTGTGTATTTGATCCTAAACAAGTGGTACATGTCACTAGTGTTCCCATCACCCAAGATCTCACCTATGAAGAAGAACCAATTCGGGTATTGGCAAAGGACACTAGGAAGCTCAGAAGTAAGTGGATATCGATGGTAAAAGTCCAATGGACTAACCATTCTGAGGAGGAGGCCACATGGGAGGTTGAAGCTGAAATGCTTAAGAATTATCCTGATATCTTCCCTAAACTTCTAGGAAATTTGGAGGACCAAATTTCTTAAGGAGGGGAGTGTTGTAATGCCCGGACAATCCAAAGTGATTAGGTCCCGGGTTAAATGGATTTGGAGCATAAGAATTTTTCCTTAATTAGGAATTTAGCTCAATTAAATTGAGAAGACAATATGGCATGTGCATAATTGAGTGTTGAACATCTTAAAAATAAGCTTGGCTTAGGCCAAGAGAAATAGTAATGAAAATGGTGGTTTTTAAAGATGAGGGACTAAATTGAACAAAGGGATTTTTAGTGGTTGGGCTCAATTGCCCAAATTTAGAAAGTTGGAGGACTAAAGGGGGAATTATGCCATTTTAATGGCTTTGGATGCCTTAGCCAGCCATGCCCCTCCAATTCCCAATATTTTATGTCACCTTCCTCCAAATCCTATTATTTTAATCCACCTCCCACCCTTAATCATTACCTTGGATTCTTTCTTCACCTACTTTTGACTTTTTCTACCAAACTTACACAAAAGTCTTCCAATTAGTCTTCCATCCATTAAATCTTGTCTCCCACTCATTTCAAACACATTATTAATTTCCTATTATTTTAATCCACCTCCCACCCTTAATCATTACCTTGGATTCTTTCTTCACCTACTTTTGACTTTTTCTACCAAACTTACACAAAAGTCTTCCAATTAGTCTTCCATCCATTAAATCTTGTCTCCCACTCATTTCAAACACATTATTAATTTCCTATTATTTTAATCCACCTCCCACCCTTAATCATTACCTTGGATTCTTTCTTCACCTACTTTTGACTTTTTCTACCAAACTTACCCAAAAGTCTTCCAATTAGTCTTCATCTCTTTTAATCTTGTCTCCCACCTTCCAAGCACATTATACACTCATTTTCCTTCCCATATGGCTGGCCATTACCTTCCCACACATTAAAACATAATCACTCCACTCATTCAGAGCCATTTGCTCTCAAACTCTCTCATTCTCTCTCCATTTTCTTCCATACCAAGTCTCATCATTCCAAACACATTTCCAACTCTTTTCTCATCCAAATATTCGTCCATAGCTAGAAATAATCATTCCTCAAATTAAAACCAAGTATTCTTGGTTGAATTCAAGCTCTAAGACCATAAAGAGCAAGAATCAGATGAAGAATTCAAAGAAAACCAAGGAGGAAAATTTGGCCATTTCCATTTCTTGGAGGTTTTAAGCTCTACTCAAGGAACTCTTTGTGTGATTGAGTTTCTAAGTTCATTAGAAGCAAGAAATCAAGAAGAAGCTTGAAGAACATCAAGCACAATAAATTGGCGTTACCTCTTCTGTGAGGTTCTGTAAGTGTACACCAAGTGTTCTTGGTATTTTGTGTTATTTGGGTTAATCACCAAGATTTCTTGGTATCTTATGGTTACTAATAAAATTCGGCCCATCTTGGTTCTTATGCTAGAAAACAATTTCTAGAGTCAACAAGCAAGGAAAACGAAGGAAAATAAGCTTATAAAGCTTTCGGTGTTGTGGGTAAGGATTCCTATACTCACTTTATTGCATGGTATAATTCCATGGCCTTTTTATGTGAGTATTCGGGCCCCTAGGTGATGGTCAAAGAACCATGTGATCCTAGGAGTGCTAAGAGGGCTTAAGTTATGTTATTGCTTCGGCAATTCTGTTTTGCTCATGAGCTAAGTTAAGTAAGCAAGCATTATGGGCTAGGAGTTAAGGCGGCCACCTTAATTCCTATGCTAAGTGAGCTCTCCGAAAACATTAAGTATATGAAATTAATGAACTAAAACTTGAGGGATGCTTGCTGCCCTTCTGTGAACAAAGTGTTAAGTGGCGTGTGTTTGTGTGCTTCTTTGATTTGTTGTGCATGCTAACCCCCGATTATGATATTATTGCTATATGCATGTATCTTTTTGTTTTCTTTGTCTTTATGTTTCCTTTGCAGGAATAAGGATTATTTTGCCATTACATTCTTGGCATATGTTAGGCCTTGGAGGCCATAAGTTAGGCATTGGATGCCACGGAATCCTTATTGAGTTTTATAACTCACCCGCCCTACTCTACTTTTGTAGGTAAAGGTTTGCTTGAAAGATCAAGCTAAGAGTCTTGAGTACTCTTTCTGTATTCTAAGGTTGGATTTGTGTATGGTATTGCTCAAAATATTCTAAGTATTCTAAGTATATAAGCTGCTTGTAAACAAGCTAAAAAAAAATGTGGACTTTCTGTACAGGACTTGAAGTCTTAGAATTGTGGGAACAAGGTCTATTAAGGTGGAAATTTGTGTTCCATGGCTTTGTGAATTTATGGGTTGCTTTTAAGCATGTTTTTGTTGGTCTAACTTTAGTGACCAAATTATGGACTTAGCTAAAATTTGGCCAAAACTTGGCTTTGGGCTTGTATTATGGACTTGGACATTTTCGGGTATTTTTATTGCTTGGTGGACTTACCAAGGCCCATGCATGAATTTATGGGTTATGTTTTCATGAAATTTGAAGCATGTTGAAATTGGGCTTAAATAAGAACTTAAAAATTTTGATTTTATTCTTGGTTAATTTTGGGCCATATGCATGTTAAGTACTAAAAGGCCCATAAGCCCATGTCTATGTTAAAAGCATGCAATGTTTGGCTATGTATGCTCATTTAGTAAAGAACATGCAAGTAAACTTAGAAAAAGCATGAAATTGGATGCTTGTGTAAAGTTTGGCTAATAAGAAATTTAAATGCACGTATGTGAATTAATACATGCCTAAGCATTAGTTGCATTTAAAGGCATTAAGTGATTATGTGCACTAGTGAACTCCAAAACGCATAAGCATGCAAAGCATATGCATGAAAATAAGTTTTTAAACTTAAGTTGGTGTTTTAGTTGCCATGCATATTCTTGGCTAAGCTCGGTAAAGACCATGAAAATGAACACATGAAATCCACATAGGCACTAGCTTGTTTCTGAGAGCACATCAACTTAACCTTAATTAAAGAACTTAACGAGCTAGTACCGATAAGTATCCTGGGGTTCGTGCCCATAAGTCTTAGTGAGTTTTAAAAGCCCCTTCTGTGTAATGAAAACTTCCGCTGCATGTTTAAAAAAAAAAAAATCAGGCCCAAATGGGCCAGGGGCAGTTTAGGGATTATGCATGAGTATACTTATCTTACCACCCGTGTCTAAGGGTATTTCCTCACTAGTGAAGTCACACTTATCTGTGTGTAGATAAGATTTTACACCCATACTCACCATCTGTGAAGATCCATACCTACTAGTGTACTAGCAAATAGTTAATATATTGACAATTAAAAATGGAAAAAACCAACACTAACTCCAATCTAATTGCTCTCTGCCGCTTAGTACTTTAACTTTTTCTCCTATTTTACTTGAACTAGTCATGGGTCACTAGTATGGAAAATTATCTTTCATGGATCTCTTAAACTTGCCACCCAACTATACTCACCAGACAAATAAGATTTTTTACCCATGTCCGTCCCATCATGAGTATTTTTACCCACAAAATCGCCCATCATGGATGAGTATTCGTGAGTCACACATTTTACCTGCCTAGCTGCCATCCCTAGCAATTGAAAAGTGTATTCCTTTGATTAGGACATGTGTTAGGCAAACTCTTACACATTTCTCAGCATTAAAATTCAAACAAAGCTTTCAGTGTGGAAATCAAAGTTGACAAAACATGTAGGCAGGCTTACCCTAATTCAATCATTGTTTTCTTCTTCCCTAATTTATTTGACATCACTTTTTGATGTTTTACCACCACTTGTAATGACCTTCCATAAGCCTTTAATTTGATTTTGGTGGTATAGTTCAGCTAATAAAATTGGCATGCATTACTGTAATTGATCCTTTTTTTCTCCCAAAAGGGTTATGGCAATTGGGAATCATGGACTGTAAGTTATTTAACCAAACTCTACTAGCTTGAACCATTTGAAGATTAATGCATGAAGATCCTTCTTATTTTGTTATTAAAGTGTTGCAAGCCAATTATGGTGACTCTAATTCCTTGTGGAAAGCAAAAGTTGGTTACAATGCTACTGCAACATGAAGAAGCTTTCTCCATGGGAGAAATCTTCTTTTACTAAACATTTGATGGATTATTGGTAATGATTTGTCCATTAACATTTGAAATAATTATTGGCTCCTAGGATTTTCATGTGACAACATCCCTCTCCTCATGTGCCCAAGGTTGCTATTCTATTCTAATAAAAAGCCTTCACTTGGAATAGTTAACTTCTTCAAATGATATTTGACCCTTATATGGCTAAGGCAACATGTCGGCTTACACTTCTAGTCAATGTTAGTGAACCAAATAATGTTGTTTGGGAGAATGCTAATAATAAGGAATTTTCAACTAATAAGGGCTATGCCATGGTCCAAATGGAATGAATTCCTTCTTAAGGTCTCATTAACCATATAAAGCATTTTCTTTCTTTTTCTTCAGCAAATATGGGCTTTTAATATCTCACAAAAGTTCAAGGTCTTTATATGGAGATGCCTACAAGATACTTTACCAATAAAGGCCAATATCGCCGCTTAAGCTAGCCTCGTCAATGCTTTTTGTCTTAGATGTGGTCTTTTAGATGAAACCATTTCACACTTCATTGGAGATAAATATAAGATTATATTGATATTCTAGTGGATACTCTTTGGTGTATTTGGTTTGCTAAAAGTGACTAGGTTTTTCAAGATGTTCAATTCTCATATTCTAATGTTCTTTTTTTAGGGGGATGAGATTGTGAATTCTATCTGTAAAGCCTAAGTTCATAAGAGGTTGACAACTTCTAACTTTCATCACCTACCCATTATTTGATTCAAAACATGGAGTTTGACCCAATGCTCTAACAGCCCTTCAACCTTCCTAATTAATAGAGCTTGGAAATATACTTCTAAGACTGGAGACCTTCATTTTGCATCTACTGATGTCATCCTAAATGCCACTATTTTGACTGATTATGTTCAATCATTTCAAATCATTGCTACCGACAAAACATGCAAGGACTCTCTAGCCTATTTGGATCAAGTTTGGAATCTCCTTGGCTTTTTTACTTGTCTCACAATCATGGTATTCGATAAACATGTCATTGCAGTTGTTAAGGAAAAAGTTACTTTTATTTTACATCTCATTGTCTCCTAACTCTCTCATACTATAATTCTGATTATAAAAAAAGATAAGTTTATGAAATAGTAATTGTATTAGATGGTATGGAAAGCATTATATTCTATGGGAAAGAAATGAACCAAACACCTCTGAACCTGAGTGGTTAGTAATTCTTTATTTTGTAAGTAAAGTGTTTGATTTTTTGAGAAAATTACAAAACCCCATAAAGTTTGGTGAAACTTATAGTTTTGTCCCAACTGTTTTAAATACCTACACTTACCCCATAGCAAGTTAACGCTGTTATTCACTGTTACTATAACAAAAAGAAAATGTTTGACTTTGTCCTTTTCCTTTCTTCCTTCAAAAATTTGCCCTCAACTACAAAAACCCTTTCAAATTAAACCAATTAATATGAAAAAAGAAAATCAAACCAATTTGGAATCTTGCATCTTTTCTTCATCTTTCTTGTAAGACAACTTTTGTTTATGATATTTTTACTTTTTCTATTTTCTTTCCAATTTAATGAGCACCAAGAAAAGAACCCATAAACTGAAGAACAAAAAATGAACAATTTCTTCTCCAAATTGTCAATTGGGACATCTAGGTTCACAGTGAATGATGACCTCAAAGAGGAAGATAGTGAAGGAGTAAAATGAAGGGAAGACAAAGAGGGTGGAGGCAAAAGATTCCTTAGTGGCAAAGAAGATAGTGATGAAGACGACGAAGGCACTCAAAGATGACAACAAGGATCATGGAGGTAGAGGACGGTGCTCAAAGACAGAGATGGCGATGAGGACAACATAAGCGCTTGAAGACAGCTCTCAACATTTCCACCCACTATGTTGCAGACGAGGACGGTGCAATTGTTAGAATTATTTAACTTGACTGGCTAAATACACTTAAATATACATTAATATATGTAATTTTTTTTATTAGCCAATGGATGTGTGTCATTTGGCAAAGGAACACAAACACCTTACCACACAGGATAATTTGAAGAAGTAATGTCTCTTGGAAGAGACATAATATGAGATGAAAAGAGATAGTTATTGAGTTAAAAAGGATATATATACATAACTATTCGCTTTTGCTCTTTGTGAGTCACTCCTTTTGACATATACTTTGATTCTCCTCTGTTCTCATCATCACAAAATAAGGAAACAAGTATTGTGTGTTCAAGTGTGAATAATATAAGGATTCTTCACTTCTATTTGGCATCGGTTTGCTTCAAGGTTTCAAGAAGATCAACTTTTGTTTCTTCATTACTCATTCTGAAACTTAAGGTATGTCCTTAATTTTCTTAATGTTCATATGATTTGAAACTTTCAAATGGTATCAGAGTTCTGAAACTTAAGGTATGTCCTTAATTTTCTTAATGTTCATATGATTTGAAACTTTCAAATGGTATCAGAGCCAAGGTTATGGCAAACATTTTTCTATCAAACAAAACAACAAAACATAGCAAATAATTTCTAAAAATTGTAAACATTTAATATGATGTTCCTTGGGATGTAGGAAGTTGATCTGGAAATTTTTATAATTTTTGGAGCTTATTTGGTTAAGGTTTAAGATTAATATTTTTTGGATAGACAGAAAATTTTGGCATGCTGATAGTTATAGTTATTAAATGTTAAAATTGTTTTAACATAGTAAATGTTATCTAAAAGTTGTTAATTTTTTTTAAAAAAACTTACTAAACATTTAAGGAGGTAATCTTAGTAGTTTCATGATTTTTGGAATTAATTTTGTTCGAGTTTAATAATTTTGTGTTTGAACCAATATGGTGACCGTCAAAGAGAGGCAGTTTAGGGTGACTGTCAAAAGTTGCGTTGGTTAAAATAGCAAATGATGTCAAAAATTCATGAATTTTTAATATGTGCTTTTTAGACATGTTATGTATGTTTTTCAGGAAAATTTCATGTGCTTTAAACACCATTTAATTGGATTTTAATAATTTGTTTACAGATATGGCAATTTAACCAGAAAATGGATAGTTAAGAACATACTTAATATTCTTGGGTTTTAAGGTAATTAAAAATTATAATAAAAATAACAAAAAGTTCATAAATGTGTCTAAAATCTAAATATTAAATTTGACACTAATTAGAGTCGAACTTAATAGGGAAATGCCTTAGACGTTATTGAATATTCAAGTCTGTCCATTTGTGCATACTTGTGATTGATTTAAGACCATGCTTATGTGAATTAATGAAACATGTTATGAAATATCTAATTGTGTGTTAGAATGCATGCTTTTGTTATGTTATCGCATGAATTAGTTGATTTATGTTTGCTTAGTGCTTGAATTAGTCTTTTTGTGGTTGAAGTATACTTACATATTGAATATTGCATAGATGGGTTGCAAGAATATCATTGCCAAATTAAATAACGACCTTAAGCTTGATGGAGATAACTACCCAATTTGGCAACAAAAGGTCCAATTCATTTTAATTGAGCAAGATGCAATTGATGTGCTCACAAAGGTGGAAGAACCACCAACCAATAGACAAGACCCTAGTGCCTATGAGGCATATAAGAAGAAAGATACTATGGCTCTCATCACATTGTTAAGTACGATGATAAATGAGTTCATGGTGGACTTCTCAATGCTTGAGCTAGCTAAGGCAATTTGGGATACTGCCAAGGTCAAGTTTGGGGATGTTTTTTTAGAGAAACAAAGGTCTATGATTCTTAGGTTTGGGAATTATATAAAGAGGCTAGACCATACAATGACCACTCATTTACATGAGATGTCACACATGATCTTTCAACTTAAGGAGGCTGGTCATGTTCTCACATATGAGCAGCAAGTGCAGGCCATAATCTGTTCCCTACTTGATGAAGAGTGGCAATTGATGAAGATCAACTTGCATTACAATAGTGAAATTAAGAATTTTGATGATATTGCAAGATATATGCTTTTGGAGGCAGAAGTCATGGTAATAAAGGACCACTCTATGGCATATGTTGCCAAAACTTCTTTTTCTTAAAAGAACAAGAACATGTTCAGGGGGAAGAAGAAGGAAAAGGGTAAAGAGAATGAACCCAACAAGAAGAAGTTCAAGAAGAGGTACAAGAGTAAGCTTAAGTGCTTCAATTGTAGGAACAAGAGACACTTTGCTAAAAAGTGCAATGACCCACCTAAGGTACATGTTTCCGATGAAATTATCTCTTTAGTACATGTTGTGTCATGTGCTAACCTTATTGAATCTAATTCTTCGTGGATTATTGATTCAGGAGCGACGGGCTACATAGCCAAGGAAAGGACATGGTATATTGCCTATAGGAAGTTGCCTAGAGGGGCAAGGACTGTTTCTATAGGTCACAATGCAAGTTTGGTTGTAGAAGGGATTGGCACGTGTAGGGTCTCATTGGAAACACAAGATTTAATACTTATCGATGTATTATATGTACCTTGTATGGTTAGAAACTTGATTTTTATTAGTTCTTTTATGAACTATGGATATTCTATGAACTTCTCACATGGGCTTATAAATATTACTTATGGTAAAAGTAAGATTTGTTCTTATTCAGTCCATAATGGCTTGTTTCAGTTAAATATGAATGTTGCTAATGATAGTTGCTACATTGCTAATGCCATAAGTCCAATGACGTAGCATGATAGGTTAGGACACATTGGACAAGAAAGAATGAATAAGTTAGCTACAAGTGCCTTAATTGAGTCTTTGTCCAATGTTTCCTTATCAAGTTGCCAATCATGCCTTATGGGAAAGGCTGCAAGAAAGCCTTTTGGTAAGGTAACTAGGTGTAGTAATTCTTTACAATTGATCCATTCTGACCTTTGTGGCCCAATAAGAGTATCATCTAGACTTGGGTTTAAATATTTTATTACCTTTATTGATGACTGTACACATTATGCCTATATCTTATTACTAATACATACGCATGAAACGCTTAGGTGTTGTGAAACTTATGTGAACGTAGTGGAGAATCAATTGGGTAAGATGATCAAGTCTTTGAGGACTGATTGTGGAGGTGAGTACTTGTCAAATGAATTCAAGGTCTTCTGTGATAAGAAAGACATAGTAAGATAACTTACCCTTCTAAGGACAACCCAACAAAATGAAGTGGCTGAAAAGAGGAATAGGACTCTCATGGATATGGTATGTTCCATGATGGCTAGGGCCAATATAAACATCACCTTTTGAGGTGATGCCTTGCTTTGTGCAGCATATATTCTTAATAGAGTGCCTTCCAAGTCTGTTTGTACCATATCTTATGAGTTATAGACCAATATATTACCTAATTTAGGCCATTCACACTCTTGGGGATGTGTTGCATATGTTCACATTGCAAATCATCCATTAGGAAAATTAGGACCTAGAGGAAGGAAATGTGTTTTTTTTTTTTTCCTACTCAGAATACTCAATGGGTTATATATTTTTAGATATAACTCATAAAGGTAGAAATGTCTTTGACTCAAGGGATGTCAATTTTGTGGAAGATGAGTTCCCAAAAGTTGATGAAGATAATAATATGAACTCTTTGGAAGAGACCTATGAGATAGGTCAATCTAATGCCCTAGGAACACTAGATGCCACAAATCCTAAGGGTAGTGTTCTTCCCATGGCAGTTCATTGCAGCTACCTCATGTGTTTGATTACCATGAAGATCAAGCATATGTTATTTATGAGGAAAATCAACATAAAAAAGGAGGAATGAAACAAAAGGTACCCTACCTTAAGCCACAAGAAGAGGCTCCACAAGAGCCACATAATAATGCACCACAAGATGAAATGGGGGTGCATGATGATGTTGTGCCTCCTTATCAGCCTAACTTAAGACGTTCAAGTAGGCAATTTAGACCACCTAGGCATTGGGATTAATGGTGGATTCTAGATGAAAGTAAGGCTAACCTGGTTTCATCTATGGTAGATGAACCAAGCAATGTGCAAGAGACTCTTAAGGGTATAGATAAGGATAAGTGGATGGCTGACATGCAAGAAAAGATAGACTCCATGCATAAAAATAAGGTCTAGGACTTGACTGACTTTCCTCTTGGTCGTCAGGCAATTAGGAACAAGTGGGTTTTCAAAATTAGGACTAATTCTAATGGTTTCAATTGAGAGGTACAAGGCCTCTTTTGTGGCCAAGGGATTCACACAGAAGGAAGGTATTGATTATATAGACACTTTCTCTCCTGTTGTGAAATTCAATTCAATAAAATTATTATTAGCTATTGTTGCACATTTAGACCTATAGTTACATCAAATGGATGTAAAGACCGCCTTTCTCAGTGGAGAGTTGGGATTGGAGATTTACATGAAACAACTACAAGGTTTCATTGTAAAGGGTTAAGAGTACAAAGTTTGTAGATTAAAGAAGTCTATTTATGATCTTAAGCAAGCTTCAACACAATGGTACTTGAAGTTCGATCATGCCATTGCAAACTTCGATTTTGTGATGTTGCCTGAAGATCATTGTGTTTATGTGCTCAATAAAAGTTCTGAATTTACAATATTAATGTTGTATGTAGATGACATCTTGATAGGTAGTGGTGGCTTAAGTTTGTTAAAGACCATTAAAGAATAGTTATCTTCCATGTTTGATATGAAGGACATGGTAGAAACTACTTATATCTTTGGAATTAAGATCCTAAGAGATAGAAAGGCTAAGTTGCCAGTGTTGTCATAAGAGCCTTATATAGATATAGTCCTTGCACACTTCAACATGACAAACTCAAAGCCCATGAACTCCCCTTTAGTTGTGGGTTATAAGGTCAGTGAGGCTATGTACCCAACTACTCCTCAAGAGAAAGAGGAAATAGAGAAGGTTCCATACCTTAGTGCCATAAGTAGCCTAATATATGTCATGTTTGGCACAAGGTCTAACATATGTTAAGCAGTAGGTCTAATGGCAAGATATTCTTCAAACCCTGGCCCTAGGCATTGGAAGTGTGTCAAGAGAATCCTTAGATACCTTAAGGGTATAAATGATTATTGGCTATGTTACCAAGGAAGAGAACTTAGCCTGCTTGGACACTCTGATGCCGATTAGGGTGGAGATACAGATAGTAGTAAGTCTACTTCAGGTTATGTCTTTATGCTTGGAAATGTAGTCATTTCATGGAGTAGCAAAAAACCAAACTTGCACAGCATTGTCAATGATGGAGGTTTAGTTTGTTGTAAGTGCAGCTGCTGTGCAAGAAGCTCTATGGATAGGTTTTTTCCTGGAACATTTAGATTCAAAAGTCTTTATTTAGAAGCCACTCACCATATATTATGATAGGATGACTGCTTTGGCTTATACTAAGGACCCTAAGTATTATGGAAAGACCAAACATATAAGCATGAAGTATAACTTTGTTAGAGATGTAATATAAGAGGAAGAAGTCAAGATGAAATATCTATCTACAGATTTAATGGTGGCTAACCTCCTTTTGCTAAATATGTCAAGGCAATGGGACTCCGTAGATTATGATAAATGTTGGTGTGATTGTTCTTCTTTTTATGTCTACTAAATATGGACTTGGATTGTATGATATTTATCTATTAGTAAAATACACATATGATGGTTCTAAGTCAAGTGCACTTTATCCAGATACCATAATGAAAATAAATTCATAAAAGACAAGTTAAATCATAGGCTGAGGTTAATCTTCTCACACGGGTCATTCGCCCTTGCATCTTTGTGTAAGAGCAAGGATGAGACCGCTGTAGTCTTAAATGTGTGTTATCTCTAAAATATAGAAATATGTGACCTACAAGAGTTATACATTTAAGTGTGAGTCATATCCACCAACATATAACAACTTCAGCGTAATGGTCATCTTGATTTACATAAAATAATCAAGGTAAGATGATATTGGTCATCGAGTTTGCATGTCCACTCATGCATCCTATCCTATGGTTGAGAATTGCTTTATTATATGTAAGAAAGTATGATACTTCATGGTTTAATTTTTGACATGTGCTCATATTATAAAGAATAGTGAGAGAAACACATCTGCCTATTTTAAAAGAAAAAAGTGACACACCTCCCACAAAGTGGTGTTGTAAAACATTTAGAGATGTATAACTAGAAAAACAATATATGATATGTCATAATTGTCTTACCATGAAGTTTGACCAAAGAAGAGTATGAGAAAGTTGTCTCTTGTCTTACTCATATGTGAAATTCTTCAATTAAAACCCTTAGTGACTATAGTTAAATATTAAGGGCTTTGGGTCATTATGGTTGATTTGATTAGTCTCCTAGGGCTTAAGTTGAACAAGCTTGATGTGTCCTATTTTTTGGGTAACCATGTGATTTTTTTTAAAGACTTAATATATTAGACTAAATGAAAGATAAGGATGTAGTTGCACACTACATAAGTAACTGCATATATTGCATATTACATAAGAGATACACTATAACATTGCTCAATTATGGGCCTATAGAAAATGATTTAATTAATGATAATGACATTTAAATATTAAAAAGTGCACTTGAGGTTTAGCGCAATTTAAGAGTTTTTAATGCATGAAACTCATAAAAGAGATTGAATGTGGCTAAACAAGTGTATCATTTTATCTTGGGGTTTTATAAGGCATAACTTAAATACTCCAAGAAGAGAGAGTTATATAGTTCTCCATTGTGAGTCTAACAACCATAATGTGAGAAGATCTTGGTAGAATGCACAGGGTCACACGCTTGACACACTAATGCCACATTTATTGATGATATAATTAAAGTAATATGTGTTAAGGTAAATATTAAGTATATCAATGCGAGTGGGAGCTTGTTAGAATTATTTAGCTTGAGAGGTTAAATATATTCTTTAAAACACATTTAGATATATGTTAATATATGTAATTTGTGCTATTGGCCAATGGATGTGTGCCATGTGGCAAAGGAGTACAAGGACCTTACCACACAGGATAATTTGGAGAAGTGATATGTTTCTTAAAAGAGACATATTGTTTCGGCAGTAAGAAATGTGAAGAGGTAGTTATTGAGTTAAAAAGGATATATATACATAACTACTTATTTTTCTCTTTGTGACTTTCTCTTTTTGACATATACTTTGATTTTCCTCTGTTCTCATCATCACAAAATAAGGAAGCAAGTATTGTGCGTTCAAGAGTGAACAATGTAAGGGCTTTTCACTCATATTTGGCATCGACTTGCTTTAAGGTTTCAAGAAGATCAACTTTTGTTTCTTCATTACTTATTATGAAACTTAAGGTATGCCCTCAATTTTCTTAATGTTTATATGATTTGAAACTTTTAGCTATGTTCGTTGGCATTGGTGTGGGAATGATTATGATGAAGACGAGGACAAAAACTGGAACTAGACAACCGATCCTTCTTTCCATAACACAGATGAGCAATTAGACCTTGTTGATATGGATTCGGGTGAGCATATGGAAGAGATTCATTTGATTATGCCATGGGTATGGTGGAAGGTCCAAAAATTGGAGTGCCGATGAAATTGGGTAGCAGAAACACAAAAACCAATTGAATGTCTGTTTGATTATTTGTTGGTTGATTTTTCTTTTTTTTCATATTAATTGGTTTGAATTGAATGAGTTTTAGTAGTTAGGGGTTAAATTTCTAAGGAAAAATTTTAGGAAGGCAAAGTATGACATTTTTTCTCATTTTTATAGTAACAGTCATTAATGATGTTAACTTGACGTAGGGAGAATGCAAGTATAGGAATTTGACACAATGAGGAAAAAACTATAGGTTTCACCAAACATCATAGGGGTTTTGTAATTCTTCCTTGATTTTTCTGAATGGTGAAGCATGCTTTTTTGAACTTTCACATAGCATCATTTTCGACCGACTATCAGAAAATGGGAAGACATATCTAGAACCTACTACTAATCATTTAAATGACTATGGAAAGGCCGGTATACATACATTAACACTTCCTATAAAAATCTTCAAGAAGATTAATTTGGATTCAAATTAAAATTTGAAATTATGGATAATTAAATTAATTTTAATTTTTTCTTTATTAAAATAATTTCATTTAAAATTATTGTACATATTTTTATTTTTTTTATATATACAATTGCATAAACTAATTTTAAAAAAAAATATAATCCAAAACTTAGATTTTAGTCACTATTATCAATGACTAAACTGTTTAGTTGTTATCTTTTGCACCACATCATTAAGGGTAGCAACTTAGCTTTTAGTCATTGCCTTCAATCTCAAGCTCAATTGCTCCTTTCCAATGACTGGGTTTTTTTTTTTGTGACTTAAGATCAACTGAAGTTTCAATTTCAAAAAATAGACTTTTCCAAATGTCTCATGACCATATTTTCCTTTGTTATCTTCCCTCAATGTTGTAGTGAAATAAAGCACATAGTTTTATATGTATATCAAACGTCAAATTATTGTTAGATAGTTTAAATAAATTTTAAATTTTGATTTCAACAATTAGCAAACATAATATAATGAAAATGTTAAGGGGGGGGGGGGGGGGGGATTTTAGGTTTTAAATATAGGTGATGTACCTACATGAGTTGGTTCAAGTGGAAAGGGCTTGGGCCCTTACGCAAAACATCCAGGGTTCAAATCCTAAAAGATTGTTAATGGAAAATGCTCTGTTGGGAGATGTCCTAGTTTTGGCACATGGTTGTATCTTGAGAGGTCAGTACCCGCTACTGCCGTGATGGGAGATACACTAGCAAACTTGAAAAAGGAAATTAGGTAATGAAAATGTAATAGTATCAAATTTTTGGACTAATCATACTTTGTCTCCCGAGGTTTAAGTGAAATTACATTGTGTAACAATTTTTGAAATCCTAGTTTAGAGAATATGGTAGTTATCTTCTAGTAATTTTAATTGAAATTTTAAGTTACCGGTTTTTTTTTCTTTTTGTAAATGTAAAAATGTATTTTTTTTAAATACCAATTCATTGTAAACAAGTATCATACAGACATAAATTATAAAAAGATAACTACCATATAATTTAAATTAAGATTTTAGGAGTTACTGTCAACAATGTAAAAAAGGTATGGACAAAGTGTATATTTCTGAAATGATAGGGATAAATTGTACTTTCACCTAGACCTTGAGGGGCAAACTGTAATTAGCCCTAATTATTTTTTTTTCTAAAAAAGTGTTAGGAGTCTATTTTTCTAACCAAATTATAAGACATGTAGGTATTAGGGCACTTTAAGATGCATTATCTGGTGTGTTTTAATAGTTCTAACTCATCTGTTACCTAAATTTACTGGCAAATTTATTTTATCATTTCAATATTACTGCAAATGATCAAACTCCAAAATGAATGCCAACCAATTTTTATTTTTTTATTTTAACCAAAATATCTACGATCTATTATAAGAGTATGGATGAGAATAAACTATTCTAAACATAGAAAAGTGAAGAGGTTTGCTGTGTGAAACCTGGAGAATCTCAGTTATAATTAACCTACTTCTGGATGCCTAATTTAAGTGTGGCGTCACTCCTTGAACCCAGCCTTTACCTGTAGGTATCCCTCTAGCCTTTGCAATCTGTATTGCGGTCACGTTGGCCACCATGAGAGGGAACCGGTCTTATGATTTAATTTGTCAATTTGTTTTTTAAGTATCATTTTATTCTTTATATAAAGTTGTCTAAAGTGATAACTTGAAAGAACTGCTTAGTGGTGTAAAACCCGAGTTGGAAGTTGGAACGTGCGTGCTTGAGGATTCATACGACCTCCCAATGTCAAAATACTTTTGGGCAAATGACATACAAAAACTTTTAGAAGGAATTAGTCTAGCGCATTGGATCCACACCTCACGGTATTGCTAAAAGAAAATGTTGACACCTAAAGAACTGAATTTATGGCTAGAACTGAGGTTCCTCAGTTTCCAACCAAATTAAATGCAGAATAATGGGAATAAAATATTTGCTTAAAAGGACAAGAAAATTACATAAATGCAATGAGGTCCTTGAGTGATTTTCTTGTTTGCACTTGCAAACCATAAGGTCATGGGCAGGGCCGTGAGGTCGTGACTCTTGTTCTGGAAGAGAGGTTTCTATGAGTTATATAGTGAGTGAGAGGCAGTATTTTAGTTCATATTGCTTGTTAATTACACCTGAACAGGATGTTTTTAAAACAGTTTGTGCTGCAAAGTAAAATAGACCTAATATATTTTCTATATATTTTATTCCTTTTTTTTCTGACGAAGACAAAATTTTCGTATAAATAATATTGTATTATATCTGAGTGACTGTATTCTCAAAAGGATAGAAAAAAAAAAACAAAGAAAGAGTCTTGATTCACACCACACAGGCTACGAAAGCTCAAAATGTTTCTTAAAATATTTTGAAAATAAAGTTTATAGAATATGATAATTCATTAAAAAAAATTAAATTTCCATATTTCGTTTACACCTCATAAAGAACGAACAATTTAACTATCCTATGTTTATTGAATTAAATTTTGTCGTTTTTAGAAAAATTCAATGGCATATATGTTAACTTTTTAAAAGTTTAGGAACTATTTTGTCTTGCGCAAGTTCACAGACCAAATTTGCAATTTTTGAGAAGTTTAGGAGTTATTTGGTAACATTTCATATTTCATATGTTTCCTATTTTTATTTTTAGTTTTCTTACAAAAATGTATATGGTAACTAGGGATGCCAATTAGGTTGGTCGAGTCAGATCATTCAGATTTGGGTCTAGTTGGCTAGCTTGAATTCGGGTTCAGGTCGTGTTATTTGGGTTCGGGTTAAGTTGAACTAAATTTATTTGGGTTCTGATTCACTACAGGTCGAGTCAATTTTCGGTCTCAGGTAACTTCAAGTCAGGTTTCGAGTCAAATTCGGGTCGTCCTCTGTGTTTGCTCAGTTTACTAATATATAGGCAAAAATAATTGAATCCATTGATTTTTTTTTTAATTTTTGTCAAAATTTAAATCAAAGAATTTGATTTTTTGTGTGATTTAATTTAAATTAATTTTTTTAGTATATTTAATCAAAATATTCATAAAAATCTTCTTCATTATAGTTTAATACATATTTAGGTAATTTAACATTATTGGTAATACTTGACAATTTTTTCAGACTTATATTCTTCAACTATCACTGTATAAGCTATTCAAACCCTCACTCAGCTATCACATAGATATACATTATAACAATTTTGCCATGCTTATGTTCTGATGAATTTTATTTGAAATTACTATGAAATGCAACTCAAATTCAATATTAATGACAAAACTATAAAATTTGAAAATTTTTGGGTGAAAGTGCAAAGATTTTAAAAGTTTAAGGACCTATGTTGTAATTATTAGGGGTGACTGAAATGAAATTTTTTAAAATTGAGGTATCTTATTGTGCTACACTTAAAAGTTTAGGAATAATTGTTGTAAGTTTGACAATTGTCTATTAAGATTATTAAACTTACTAAATATAAAAAGTTACTTATTTTAAAAGAATCTAAATATGAGACTTACTATATATGGAAGTCTCTTCCTCAAACATGAGACTTATAAAATATAAAAGTCTTAAAAAAATAAAAGTTACTAAATATGGAAATCTCCTCTCAAAATATAAGAATTAACAAACATGAAAGTTCGAAAAAAAAATGGAGCTGCTAATTATGGAAATTCTCTCCCCAAATATGAGATTTACTAAATATGGAAGTACCAAAAAATGAAAGTTATTAACTATAGAAGTCATCTTCTTTGAATATGGGACATATTGAATATGAAAGTTCTAAAAAATGAAAGTTACTAAACATGAAAGCCTCCGTGTTTATGACTTACTAAATATGAAAGTTCATGAAAGAAGAAAGTTAAGTTTTAGGGTGAAGGTTAAAATCAGGTCTTGTCAGGTTTAGTCATCGGGTCATATCAAGTTTAGGTTAGGTCAATCTCGGGTTTTGGTCATTTCGTGTTTGTGTCATTTTGGATTTGGGTATTTCGGATTTAGGTCATTTAGGTTTGGGTTTTCTCGTGTTTCTCTTTAATTGGGTTCGGGTGTAGGTGGGTAAATAGCACCTGGAATCCCTAACCTTTACTTTTCCTTACAAATTCATCCCTAACATACCAAACATTGCATATCCGTCTCAAACCTTTGCTTAACGTTGCAAATTCGTCCATTGACTATGGTAACCGTTGGATATTTGCAACTTTAGTTCCTTATCTAGCCACTTTTCTCCTTAAAAACCCTAAACTTCCCCATAAGCCACCGTTACCTCTGGGTACATTCAATTTTATAAATTTTTTTAGGTATTACCATGAGAGTAGTATTAAATGTATTAAGAATTTTATACCAAAATTTTATAACATTTTATGTTTTAAAATAGTACATATAGTTTTTTTCTTACCATAATTCTCAAGATCAATGTAAAGAAAAATTTGAATGCATGTTCTAATTAACTTTGTAATGTTATCTTGAAAAACTTAGTTTATTAAAATTGATGCTATATGTTTTAGACCTTTTTTTGTATGTGAGTTCATAAAATAATTTTTTACTACATAAAATAAATTCTTAAGTTAAAAAATATTTTAAGTAGTTGTTCAATAGCTTAAATTTTGAAAACTAATTATAAAACTCCTACTTCAATGTATTGGAATGAGTTTTTTTTTTTTTTTGCTATACGAACAATCATACTTGCACATAATAAGGTATATTATATTTTACTTGCTGTACTTGTAGTTTTGTTGAATTAAACTAATTAACAACCATGGATGTCTTATTTAAGGAGTAAATTTTATGAATAGTCTCTAACCTTTAGTCCTAACCTATTGAATGTTCTATTTTAGTCCTAAACCTATTAAAATATTTCATTTTAGTCCTAAATCTATTGAAAATGTTTTATTTTGGTCCCAATTTGATGAAATTTGTTAAATCAAAGTATTTGTTTGATAACAATTTTTTTTATCATAATTTAAACTTTCCGGTAACTGTCTTACAATAAATTCAATCTGTATAATAATTTTTTATAGTTAATGAAAAATTCAAATCACTTTTTTTTTTCTCTCTGTAAATTAAACTTATTTTATTTAGAAAAAAAATATTAATTTAAATTGTCTATTTACTGTAAAAAAAAATTAAACTATTTAAATTTATTGGAAGACAGTTACCGAATACTTAAATTAAAATTTTAAAAGCTTTTGTCAGATAATTATTCTGAGTTAATGAATTTCATCTGGTGAGAGATTAAAATGAAATAATTTTAATTGGTTTAGGACCAAAATAGAACATTCAATAGGTTATGGACTAAAAAAAACAATGACTAAAGATTAGGGACCATTTATGTAATTTACTCATTTAAGAAGTGTAAAAAGTATTTTAAAATATTTTTTTAGAATTAAATGTTTTATGTTTTCTAATGAAAAAAAATTAAAAGAGAACATTTCATCTCAGGACCCTAGTATCATTCCTTTTTTAAAATTAAATTACTAGTTAGCATAACTGCTAACAACTTCTCTTAATATTCTTCAAACTAATATTTTGTTGATTTTAACAAGTAAATTAAACTAATTTTAAAAAAAGGTCTAAATAAAAAAAATGGGTTAGAACTGGGTGTAGAGGGTCACGATCCGGGTTTAGCTTCGATTCCCCCTCCACCGACAATGATGGAACAAGTAGTGGCCTGGGCTTTGCTGTGGCAACCAAGGCGACCTTGGGAGAAGAGCGAACGACGGCCAGTGACGTTGGTGGTGGCATATCACAATGGCTGGAGCAGCAGGTGTGGTGCGATTCTTCTTCTCCTTCTTCAATATGGCATCACCGGTGCTTAGCAATGCTTGGAAACGAAAGTATGGGCTGAGACAAAGTGGCGTCAGCAAGCAGGGATGACCAGCAGAAATAAAGCTAGCAGCTATGCATCAAGTGGCAAAGAGGGACAATAGCCAAGGGTGGCAGCAGCTTAAAAGGAAGTTCAGAGTTTCTAGGGAGAATCGTGGCGAGATAAGAGACTAAAGTTGTAAATATCCGTCCCTTGATTACGTTGACCATTGGTCAAGGGACGAATCTGCAACGCCAAGCAAAGGTTTGGAATGGATATGCAACGTTTGGTAGGTTAGGGACGAATTTGCAATGAAAAGTAAATGTCAGTGACCACAGGTGCTATTTACCCAATTCAGGTCATTGATTTTTTTTTTGTCAAATTGAGTTAGGTCGAGCTTAGGTTTGGGTGAGTTGAGTTGGGTTAGATTTTGTCGTCCCTACTGGTAATGGTTTTTGTTTTCCTGATTTAGAAAATTGGGAGTGAAATTTTGGGTATAAAAAAAAGGAAATAAGAAAACTTTGTTCGGAACATTTTTAGAAACAGATTTCGGAATTAGGACTTATTTTTTCTGAGCTTTAACTTTCAATTTTTAATAAAAATATTAATTTTCTAACTTTAGAAACATTAAAATAAGATAGAAATCATGAAAACTTTTAGAAAAAAAACAGAAAATAATAATAAATTTACTAAATGAGCCCTTAGGGACTCAATTAGTTTTGTTTTTTACAAGTTTAGGGATCATAAATAGTTGAAATTATTTGCTGCATTATAATTTTTCAAAACTTAAATAGTTTTTAAATTTTTATTTTCGCTAATATAGAATTAGAAAATTAATTTCACAATATTATTAAAGGGCAGAAAATTTTCGGAAAATGGGAGTATTGGGAAATGATTTTTTAAGTGCAACTAAATAAAATATTTTTAGAATTTTAGTTTTTTAAAGATTCTAAATTGTTACAATTCTTGAATTAAATGCAGCCTAATAATATTTACCATGCACGATAAAAAAATGTGAGCATAAAAAAGACACTAATACAATACCCTAAATTATAGTTTCCACTAATTTAATACTTTATTTAAATTTGATTAGATCAGGCAAAAAAATATTCCCAACAACCATTTGCTATATGCTCCTAACTTTGTAAAATCCATTTTCCAAAATTCTTACAAATGTTCCAAATACTCTCTCCATTACAAAAAACTATTGTAGTATATTATATTTTAGGTATTTATAAATTTTTATAACATTTTCATATTTAGTAAATTAATTTACTTTATTAGTCTTCAAACTATTATTTTAATATTCACTTTTTCCATTTTTTTGATTTATATGTAAAAAAAATTATAAAAAAAAAGTTAAAATCAAATAGCTCAATATATTTATTGAGGGAAGGACTAAAAAGTATCATTATTTCAGCAGGTGAAACTAAGCGCGAATGTATCCCACAGAGTATTCTCCTTCACTCGGCACGTTTTTAACTTCGGAAACGGTGGGCCAATTTATCATGAATTTTCACGGAAAAGAAAAAAAGAGCGTAATGTCCGCAGTTACCCCCAGAGTTTTCTATGTTATTACAGTTCAGTTCCAAACCTCAATTTCATAGCACTTGTTGTATGTACTCGTTGGCCGGTGCTGATTTTATATCTTATTTAGTTTTTCCCTTATTCTGGCCAGTTAATTTAAATATAAAGTATAAAGTATGAAAATTATTTTACACATTACACAGAAATGAAAATAAATCTGAAAACAGTTAATTTTGAACGTAAGTTATTGAAATCATTAATTGAAACAAATAGAGCTCATATATGCAACGTGAAATTAGTAGCAGCAGATTATCTATCAAGTTCAACTAAAAAAAAAAAAAACCACATCATATAAAGCCCTACACAAAGTATAAAAATACATTTTAGAAACATTTTTTCTAATAAAGTATTTTTGTTAATTTTTCTCTTTTAAGTTGGATAAGAAAAAATTTGATCACTTTTAAGAAAAATTTTATTCAAACGATTATAGGGCAGATAGATAATGAAATTAAAAATGAGACTGATTAAAAAAACAAGTAAAAAGATGAATAACTGTATTATAAATAGGTGTAAAATCTAACTATGGTTTCCTAACTTTAAAGGTCATCCTAAAGTAGTTTCTTACTTTCAAAAGTGTTTCTTAAAATTCCTTACCTCCTTTAGTGTGCCTTTTTTTTTGTCCATTCTGTCAATTAAGTTGTTATATTTGATGAAAAATGTATACGTGACATTTACTTTGCCACGTGGAATCCTATGTCATAACAATAAGTGGCTAAAATGGAAGAACAATAAAAATAGGCTAAAATTGATGCAAACACGTAACCTTAAGGAATTGAAGTGACATTAACCCCTGATCTTTATCTTCCTCAAATCTTTTCTGATTCGAACTGTGGGGCTGCCACCCACCTCTGCCCTATCCGCTGCCCATTGGGGCCACTATCCCTTGATACATACTCCCTCGTCATCTACCAAGACAACCCTCTTGTCGCTCTCCTTTTGCCGTCTCCAACAATAGTTCCAATAGTGACTTTGATGAAAATAGTGCTGCAATTTGTGACAACTTCGCTAGTGACATAGACAAGAGATAAGATTTTGAGGTATTTTTATGGGGGGGCGGCATAGACGGAGATATGTGCATGAATTGGTGCAGGTTTCCATTATACAAGGTGGATTTCAGGTGGGCACGACCAAGGTGGGTGAGGTTTGCAGGTTTTAGGTTTGTAAAAACAATGTTGTTGATGGATGTCGATGACAAAGAAGGGGAGGAGGCATGGATCACATTGGAGGAGGAGAGACAGTATTGACGTAGACAAAGAGATGGTGGGTGAGCTTGGGGTTTCGGGTTTGTGAATACAATGTTGCTGATGGATGCCGATGACAAAGAAGGGGAGGAGGCGTGGATTACATTGGAGGAAGAAAGACGGTATTGACATAGACAAAGAGACGGTGAGATGGTGGCAGCGTAGAGAGGCAAACGTGAAGACAGAGAGACGAAGGGGATGAAATTAGGATTAAAGCTTTTAGGTCCTTAAAATTATTTGTCGGCGTCAATTATAGTTTGAGATTTGTTATTCATCCAGTCTTGTTATTTATTAACATGAAAGATGATGCCATATGGCAGTGTGACTGTCACGTAGGTAATTTTTGTCCAAAATAATGACTAAACTAATGATATGGACCAAAATAAGGCATGTGAATTGAGTTTGGGGACTTTAATAGTCACGTTTAGAGTTAAAGGACCACATTAGAACAACCCTTAAAGATAGTGATCAAATTTGGACTTTACCCTTATAAATAGTTTAGGATGAAGAAGTCTAAAACGGTTAAGTAATTAATTATCAACTTGTTGGTTATTTGCATGCATGATACTTGCCATTATTTCTGGCGGGCTAGGATTTAATTTTTAGCATTTACACAATATTTCTCTTATTATGTACATAAATTTTTTTCTTATAGCCTCTTTTTACGATGTAATTTTGAGTGAAAAGAAACTATTTTAATCTTCTATACACAAAAAGGTTTCTTAGTTTAGATGTTGGACCGCTATGTTCTGATCTGAATAGACTTTGTTACATGACTAGATAAATAACGAAGAAAAAAAAGCAGTCAACTTTTCCGTTGATGAAAATCTACGCGCCTCTCCCGTCGAAACTCAAAATCCATTTGACGTGGGGATATCGCTTTAGTTTGGGAAAAGGTTGAGGAGAGAAAGATTTGTGTCGTGTAAACTATCCGTTGTTTGCAGCAAGATTTGTGCCACCAATGGACAAAAAAAGAGTTTTACAAAAGTGATGATGTTTATAAATTTTGTGACAAAATATTATATACTTTAAATTTAAGTAATTTTTTATATATAATATTGTCTCAACGAAATTTTGACATGTCAATTTGCAAGAATTACTTTATAAAAACATGTTTTAAGTCTACTTATTTATGAGGTCCAAATTCAATACTAGCTTAACTCCTCTTTTTCCACTTAACTCGTGAAGAAGACTTAATTTAACATCTCAACCAACTTTTGTTGATATTTACGTTGGTAACAATAGCACCACAGATCCTATTAAAAGAAAAACAAAGAAAAAAAAAAGACAACAAACAAACAAGCAAAGAAACACATATGGATCACCTATTTTAAGCCAAACGTTAAACTAACCTCATGTCTCTCACGTTACCCGACAATTATTCATCTTTTAAATTACTTATTCTTCCTTATGTAAAAAATAAAAAGAAAAATTATTGTCACTACAACATATTTTCTTATATAAAAGCCTATTAAAATCAAAATATTTTAAAATTTCATAGAAATATTAAATTGGGCAACTTTTACAAGACAGATGTACGGTAAAGAATAAACTCTCTAACTCCTCTTAATGAAGGCATGCGCAAGACAGACACAATATAAAACACTCGACTCGTGAAAGAAACTTAAAGTAACATCTCAAGTCTCAATTAACTTTTCTTTATATTTACAATAGTACCACTTAATAATTTATTCCCTCCAATGGGTCGACTGTACCCGAATAGGAAACAAAAAACAGATCTTCTTCTCCTCTAAGTTTTGATGTTCCTCAAATGGAAATACCATTTCACCGATCATAAAGCAAATAGCCAGCGAAGCTCAAAAAGACAATTTGAAAATTCTTTAGTGCATGACTGCGTGTGGACCTCTGCAGAGACAAAACAGAGCCTAAAGCAAGCATCAAAATTCTTGTACAACAAGCAAGGCATTTGGACCCCTGCCCTTAAAACCATAATATATACTGTATTATATATGTTGGTGTGTGTGTATGGGTTCTCTATCTACATTATTTTGTAACCATTTGAGCTTGTTAAGTGAAAAAAATCTCATAGATTAAGAAAAATGAGTTCATCAAAACTGTATACAGTAATGAGGTCCCTCAACTCATAGTTAATTAGTATTTAGTTGGCTACTTTAACATGAAATCTACACACAAAAGGCCATGTTAATTGATAAAATCTCACATCCTAATAAAAAAAGGTTAATTGAATGTTTTAACAAGCTATTACAAAAACTGTTAACCTGAAACCCTTATTTAATTCAAAATATGTTTCGATAACAAGATGATGTTGGAGAAAAAAATTTATACAACGGGTGCATAGCTTATTGATTAAAAAAACAAAGCATATTAATCAAATACAGACACATAAAAAATTCACAAAAAGAAGAAATTTATGAGAATCAAAATTAAAAAAAAAAAAAGTGTCATGAAAGAGGAGAGATGAGGTCAGACACTGATTGATTCATCCATTAATGATTCCATAATAAAGCACCAAACCCAGCTGTGATCACACCTTCTTGCATTTGCATCAACAGCTCGTCCCCGAAATACCCACAATCTTGCTCGTAATTACTGCCGTACCACGGCGACGACGACCCTTCCGGGAACACCCACCCGTCATCGGAGTCCGCGAACACGAACTCGCCCCCGGAATCGTCGTTCGCTCCGAGACTCGGCAGCTCGACGATCTCGCTCAGCCCCTCCGGCGTCAAGGCGTCTGAGGGCGATGACGAAAACCATGGTCGGGAGTTCGAGGTTTCTCCCGCTATATCCATTGCTGCTGCTTTAGCGGCGGCGGCTTGCACGTCTCGGGGCGAGGCCGAAGCGGGTCGAGGCAGCGAACCGACGAGTTTGGGAAAGTTGAGGATAGCGGAGCTGCCCCTGATGCTGAGAGCCGCCACGTCATGGGCGCGGGCCGCCATCTCCGCCGTTGAGAAGGTCCCCAACCAGATCCTGCTCTTCTTCCGGGGCTCGCGGATTTCGGATACCCATTTGCCCCATGCCCGCATTCTCACCCCACGGTATACCGGGTGCTTGCTGCTGTCTCTGGGCCTTTTATGGGCTTTCGGGTCGGGTCGCGGGTAATCCATGAAGTGTATTGGTTTTGTGCTGGAGTTGGAGGACCCAGATGAAGATGGAGAAGGAAGAGAGTAAGCGGACGAGTTGACGCTCGAATCGGTCTCCGAGTTTGCCGAATCAGCCATGGTGACTCGGCCAGTGGCTAATGTAGCTAAAGTTTGCAACTTTGGTATTGTTTACGTGAAGTGACTAAGAAGGATTAGGCCTTTATTGATATCGGGTTCTTTCTTTGCAGAGTTATTTATATGCCTGGAGAAGAGAGTAATAGAGAGAGCGAGAGCTGAGAAGAGGTCTGGCCCGGGGGTTGGAGAGGTTTTATTAGGGAGAGGAAAAGATTAAAAAGAAATAAAAGTAAAAACAAAAAAAAAAAACAAAAACAAAAACAAACACAAACATACACACACAGAGTAGCATGAACTGTGAAGGCCGACTACTGTGCTGACTAGATCGCCTCCTAATGACGCAGCTCATACGCCCTTATCTGAGAAAGAAAAAAAAAAAAGGGAAAGTTACAAAAACCCCCTATATTTTGGTCTAATCTACAGTTTACCCCTTTTATTTTGAGAAACCTACACTTTACCTCCTATTTTTTTTACACTGCCTGACAACAACTTCTAAAACTGTATTTAAATTATACGATAATTATCTCCAGTAATTTTGATCTCTTCAGTATTTTTTTTATAGTTAATAGACATTTTTAACTATCAGTTTTTCTTTTCTATAAATGTACTTTCCCACTTGTAATTATATATCAATATTTTTTAAAGGTCGGTTGGCTGTGAAAAAAATATCAAAAATCTTGAAATTACTATAACATTATTATCATATGGTTTAAATGCAGTTTCAAAAGTTTTTATCAGGTAGTGTAAAAGTAGAGGGGGTAAAGTGTAGGTTTCTCAAAATAGAGGAGGTAAACTGTAGGTTATACCAAATCACAGGGGAGGTTTTGTAATTTTCCCAAAAAAATAAAAATAAAAACAAGTCTATCGGTTTAAGTGCTCAGGAGTCCTCAACCGTTTATGATGAAGACAATATCAACTCAAACTTCTTGGAAGTTTGATTTGATCCTCGAACTTAAAAAAGTGATACAGTTAAGTCTAAACTGGGGTGTTGGCCTGGGGATGAGGCTTACATAAATAAGCTTGCTCCTGCTCTACTTAATTGCCACTCTTATTTCCATAACATTTTCACATCTTTATGTTTTGAAATGTGGTATTTTTTGCTCACGCTACATGCTTTTGTGTCACTTAGTGTTGGTCTACATTTGAGTATATTTTCCGTTAATTAAATTCATGACATGGCAAAGATCGTTTCTTCCGAAGTTGCACCATTTAGCTTCAACATTGCAAAAAACGTTTCGGACGCACTTTGGACGAAAGGTTACAATGTTTTTGTTATCCTTTTTTTTTTCTAACGAGCTTACAGTGTTCAATGAAGGGATTTCTCCTTCCATTTGATTAGCTTATCTAGACCAAAAAAACCACTTCATCTCCATTTTTTTTATATAGGCGTTTTATTTTGCTCAATTAAATGCATTATCACTTCTTTTCTACAATTAAAACTTTGGAAACAATTAATTCTATAATATGTTTGTAAAAAATAATAAAAAATTGTGATTGCTTTAGACATGCAGTCCGTATTTTATGGACAAGATCCTTTTAATTCCAGTTCATCCATTTTCTCATCATTTTAACATAATGGAAGTTATGTTATCCGAAAGTTAGAGAACAAATCTAGTTTAGATAGTTATTATTATACTATAAACTTATTTCTAATTAGACATACTAATATATCCCTAATTCCTCTAAATCCCCTATATATAACCCATAATCTAGTAAAAAAATTAACTAATTTGCTTATGGATCAAAACTCTCCCTTACACTTGAAACCCTACCATTGTCACCATTGATGCCGCTGACGCCTCCTTCAACAAAGTGTCACTGCCTCTACATTTTGCTATCATCATCCGCCTTCGGATCTCGCGGCTACTCACCTCCAGATCTTGTTGCCACTCACCACCCCTTGCCTTCTGGATCGCATTACCACTCGTATCCGGATCTTGCACCATCAATCACCTCCATATCTCAGCATTATCGGTTACCAGATCGTGCCAATCATTCTCTCCGGGTCACATCACTTGTTGCTTTCAAACTTGCAGAATCATCAAAGACAAATATGGAGAAATATTTGACTTAGTGCACAAAAGTGTCTAGAATAAAATGTAATTATGTCTAATATAATGTGTGGAAGTGTTTGCAAAATAATATAAAAGCAATTTATTATAATGTGAAATTAAAAGTGTTTGAAGTTATAAAAATAAGTATCTAATTGAATTTTGAAAAATGCCTAAAAAAATGTGTAAAAGTGTCTAAATCAACTTGTGAACAATTTGTTATCTTTAAAAAATAACTGTTTGAAATAATAAAAAATAGTGTTTGAAGCTATAAGATTAAGTGTCTGGTTAATATTAAAAAATATCTACATAAATATGTAAAAATATCTTAACCAACTTGTGAATAATCTGTTATATTCAGAAAATAATTGTTTGAAAATAATAAAAAAATGTCTAGAAAAATATGTAAAAGTGTTTAAATAAAAATATAAAATTGTCTGAAAACAATATACAGATAAATAAAGGTATATGAATTAATGAATAAAAAAAATCTAGAAATGTCTAAACTGAAATACAAAAATGTCTTAACAATAACTAATAAGTAAAATTTATTTTTTTATTAGGAAAACAAATCCCAAACAGGCGATTTGACTTCCTTCGTTTGCCACATTCTTCATCACAATCTTTATCTTTTTGCATCTGCTGCTTGGACTTTCATCTTTCGCCGATCTCTCTTTCTCTCTTCTTCGTTGCCGATCTCATTGTATTGTCGTCGCTGAATTAAATACCGCGGTATACAGCTTACCGCATATCCACGGTATAAATGTTGTCATATTTTTTCATTTTACCATGCGGCATGCCGCGGTATATTGCATACAGCACACTTTTTATATGTATTTTGTCAAAAAACCACAATATACCGCAAATACAGCGCGGTACGGACTGAGATATTTAATTTTTCGCGCCTATTTTTTTATTTTACATCAAAATATCATAAATATATAAAACATTAAAATAAAAATAATACACATATCATAAAATAAACATTTACTTTAAATTTTTTTGTTACTTTTCTTAATTAATATAAAAAATTAATAGATGGTATTATTTATATTTATAGTATATGCAAAGTATATGGATGGTATTATTTATATTCAAAAAACATATCTTCTATTATATATTTTTTATTTATATTTGACAAATTATGATGAGAAAAATTAGAATACATATAAAATGTGTAAAAATAAATTATTAAACAAATTATGTTATCTTAAAATAATATTCTAACATTTATTTTTTACGAAAATGGTAACGTTATGCGGCGTGGTATATCATGCGATATACCTTAAAAATTCAGGGTGCAGTATACCTTATGGTAACACTATTTAACACTTTGGCCGTCATCACCAATCTCTTCATCATAGTTGACTTCTCATTCTGTCTTCATCACCACCAATCGTCGTTAATCCTCGCTGCCACATCATACCACACCATCACCGCCACCTTTCATCTTCTCTCTTCCTGTCTAGAACACCATTGATAGGCTGCTGGAGAAGCCGATCTCTCTTTCTCTCTTTGTCGCCGCCTAGTCTCACTCTCAAGTGCCCCTTATTGCTATCATCGTCTTGATTGTTGCTGTTGTCTTGTAAAATCAGGTACATAGAAGACTGGTGGCCCACATGCAGAAGTCTGCTTGGTAAGCAAACCAAGCACTACTCTTGAACCATGGATGTTCTTTGAAAAGAAACGGCGGGGAAACATGATTTAAGGTTTGGGTTTGATTAAAATTATGTAGAATAGCAAAAGGAAAATTTAAGAATGCACTACTATGTCTAATTGGCAATATGCTCACAGTATCCATTGTTTTTATATAGGGGTGAAAAATGAACAAACAGCTCAAGCTCGGCTTAGTTTAAAGCTCGTTAGTGACTTGATCGAAAAGTTATCAAACTAAGTCTGAAAAATTTAAAACTCGATATAAAATTCAAACAAAGCCTTGTTTACTTGCTACTCGACTTAACTCGGTCTACTTCTAAATTTTTTCCTTAATTTAAGCGAATAACTCGAGCTCGATTAAATATAAGCTTATTCACAGCTCATTCGTATTGTTTTCAATTTAAATATAAATAAAATATCAAGCTTGATAAATTATTCAAGTCAAATATGATCAGTCTACTACTTGACTCGGTTCGACTTATTTTTAGCCCTAAGTTTAGAGATACTATTTGTAAAGTTTAAGTTCCAAATCAGACTAAGTTGAATTACAGGGCTGACTTATGTGCACCTTTGAGGACTTTGCAATGAACGTACGCATCTTTTTCATCTCTATAGTTCTCTAGGACTTCCTTACCACCTTTAGCGTCAAGTTGAAAATAATTAATTTTCCTCAATTGATCAAGGTAAAGGGACCAAAAAAAAAGAGAGAGAGAGAGAAATTAGATAATTTTTGTTATATTTTTAATTAATAATTTTGATGACGTTAATTATAATAATTATTTTCGATCGAGGACCTAGTGTTTCCTGTTTCTGGCACATGTATAGGAATCCTGGTAAAATAGGATTTAAAGCTTAAGTGTTGATTGCTAGCGGTTGTTATTCTAAAAAGGTATACTCACAAGACTTTGTTCATGTGAAAATTGAATAAACATGCGTAAAAACGTCAAGAAAAAGTTGGAGTTTATCAAATTGGAGAGAGCATCACGACATGTACAAAACACAAACATTTTATATCATTTAATAAAAGAAAGTTTTGTAATTTGTTTTTAATATCAACATTTTTCTAAAACTACGTAGTCGATAGGTAGCTCGTCGGACGAGTCGGGCCCATTCTTTTGGATTTTGGACCATTCGTTTTGTATTTAAATCCAGCAGTCCACCACTACCTCAATAAGTTGGCTCTCTTTAACGGCAATATTTTGTAATCGCTATCAATGTCTTTGAATCGCTTATGAATGACAAAAAATTATAGGCTTTTATACGCTTATGTGTGATCTGCATAGATGAACGCATATGATGTGTCCGTCAATTTAATCACTTTCTCATTTATCAAAATTATATCCCCAAACATTTGTACTAAAATTTCTTGTAAACCGTTCTCAATATAAGAGCCAATATTGTTTATGAATTTTTGACCCACGAACTATGTTTGCACCGTACAAGTTGCCCCCCTAAACCAAAAGGTAGTACACTTTACTCCCTCAACTTAACTATGTAACTCCAACTTAGGGTAGACTGCAGATTGCTCCATTGACACGGTTTTACCACATGCAATCACATGACTCACGACGGTTCCTTACAGCACCAGTAAGCAACGACGGATCACGCGATTGCATAAGATATATAAGCAGTGGCGCGATCCAGCATTTTTCTCTTGTGGGGGCGCAAATATGTGACATAATAAGTTACAAACATATCTAAAGAAGTTACGATGTAAAATATAATACTACCATCATAAGTTCTATTCTATTTCAATTTTTTAAGTTAAATTTAATTTGAATTGATTTATATTCTTATTTGTTAAAAAATTAAAAAAATATATACATTTAGAAATTTTAAGACTTACTATAATTTTAAAATATAATTTTCTTAAATAAGAAATCCTAAAAGTTTAATAACATCATAAAAATTTTACTTCTTATTGATTGTTACATCTACATAATAGTTGCGTTCAAAAAACATTGGTCCTTGGTAAAAAATATTTAAAAATAAAAATATATTATTTTATATTAAGTTAAAATGAGTTGGATGATTTTTTGGTTAAAAGTAAGGTTATTAAGATTGCGATTAGGATTTTAAAACCTTATCAAAATATTACAAGATCAAAGGTATTGATATGATCATAGTATGATCATGATTAGGATCTCATGATTGTAGGATTGATTCGATTGAAGGATCCTACATATCCTACTCTAAGTATTGATTTTTGTTGGAGATAAATTGCATAGATGGTCATTAATATGTAATTATTATTCTATTTTAGTCCCTAATCTATTAAATACTCTATCCGTCCCAATTTACTTGAAACGTTTCTCTGGGCACGAAGTTTAAGGTTTATGTAATTTGTATTATTTTTTTATGTAGTGAAAGTTTAAATAATGATTAAAAAATAAATTTTCTTTTTGGTTTTGTGCAGTAAGAAATTGAGTGAAGATTAAAAAAGAGTATTTATTGGGTTTTGTGTAAAAGGAGAATTTAATTGTTTAAAATTTTTCAAAAGAGGAAACATTTAAATCTTTTTGGGATATCCCAAAAAGAAATACGTTTTAAGTAAATTGGGACGGATGGAGTATTATGTTTGGTCCTAAATGTATTAAAAATACTCCATTTTGGTCATAAATCTTTTAAAAATATTTCATTCTGGTTCCCAATTGGTCAAAATCTATTAATTCAAACTAACTTTCTAATAATGATTTTTTAGATCAAAATTTAAATTACTGAATAACTGTCTTGCAGTAAATTTAATCTATGTTATAATTTTTTAGTTGTTAATAGACAGTTTAAATTACCAAAATTTTCTCTCTATAAGTTAAACTTATTTATTTAGGAAGAAAGAATTACTAATTTAAATTATCTATTAATTATCAAAAAATTATCATTTACTAGAATACAATTATTGAATATTTAAATAGAAATTTTAAAAGCTTGTGTTAGTGTCAGATATTTATTTTGAGATAATAGATTTCATTTGATGAGGGCTAAAATAGATTTAATAAGTTAAAGACTAAAACAAAATGATAATTAAAAGTTAGGGACATTATTCTCTCTTTTATTTGTCAATGATGTAGTTATTTATAAATTTCTTTCAGATTTTTGTTGTATCAGTAATTGTGTTTATCATTGTTATGACATTTAAATTTTATTTACATTTCCAATAATTATGCTTTTGGTAGGATCTTATAATCTATGAACCAATTTTATAATCCTAATATTGACACCACATATAGTGAAAAACAATTTTAGGTAAGATCCCGATTTAAAATTTGTGGGTTAAAAGTACTTTATAATATTTTTTTCTTTAAATAGATTTTCAACAAAGATTTGACGCTATAAAAAACTGAAACAAAATTTCCTTTGGAACCATTTGGCATTTATATGTTCGGAAATCAATATCAGGTTCAGCTTCTCTCTCTCTCTCTCTCTCTCTCTCTCTCTATACTTATGGATTAATTAGATTATTGGCACTTATTTTTATATATATAGTGATTATTTCTAAATTGTAGGATTGTTGTAACCATACATTTTAAGAAGTATTGAAAAAACATTTTTTAGAAAATAATTTTTTGTAAAGTAATTGTTTTTATTACTTTATCTTTTCTAAGTTGAGTATGTTAAAAATATTTATAAAAAATTCAATTAAAATCTAGAAATATTATTATTCAAAAAAATATCATGATTGAGAATGGCAAAGTTAAGCAAAGAAAGCCTCTAATTAAAAATGACAGTGTTGTTCGCTGGGATAAGCTCATCCGTAAACCCTTGAAAGGATGTCATTTGGGTCCGGGTGAGGGGTCGAATGATAAGACCGAGGGCGAGGGGGTCGAGCGATGGGTAACACCTAGCACCTAGCCTGCCGTCCTAAGTTTGTGAAACGTCAATTGTTGGGTTAAATTATATTAATTGATCATTAAATATTAGTAGGCCATTAGATTGGGTTTTGATTTTCATGCAAATTTATTGGATACATGTTTTGTCATAGTTTCATTTCGATGCCTGTGGAGAGCATACCAAAACAAGGCGATTTTTTGCCCATTTATTGGGAAATATTTCCTTGTCTAGACAAAAGAGGGAAAAAAACGTGGTAGAATTAAGACACAAGAGTTACAAGACACATTTTAAAGCCTGAACAAATATCTACTAATAGAGGTGATTACTATTCAGTTAAAATCGAAAATATTGAAAATTTAGTTTTTTGATTTGATTTTGGTTAAAACCGAATAGAAAGAATATTGATTTCGGTTCAATTTCGATTAAGAGTGTCGGTTATTTCAGTAACAAAAAAAAAATTGAAATTTTTTTATCTTATATTTGAGGTTTTAGTGGGCTAGTTGACAGGTTTAAAAGGTGCAGGGGTTGAGTGAAAGGTAGATAGAAGATTATTGGCTTCTTTTGGGGTTTGGCCATCATCCTCAGCCCATCACTCGCCTCCGTCCTCACCCTTGCCACCTTCCCCCCACACCCACCATCGCCCCCGCCATTCAGTCACCTCTGCTCTCGCCCTAGCCCTCCACTTCCCTCTGCCCTCGCCCCCTTCGTCTGCCTTTGCCCTCGCCACCGACGTTTGCCCTTGGCCTTTCACTCGCCTCCACCCTTTCAGCATTTCTTTCAGACCCAACCATCTCAGATCGACGCCTACGTTTAAGCCATCATTGTGTTTTGCTGAACTGAGGGGAGAACGTATAAAGTCCAGAATGGTCCACAACTTATTGTTATGTAGTTGTTTAAGCCACTTACGTTTTTCTTTGTTACAAGTGTATCATTGTATTTGGATGTGACCTTTTTTCGGTTATGTCGGTTTTAAATTGAACTGAACTAGATATTTGGGTTCGGTTTTACTTCAGTCTAGAGGCTTAGTTCGGTTAATTCAGTTTCTAATCATAATAAACTGAAAACCGAATAAACTGAAATATTCAGTTTGGTTTGAACTGAATAAACCGAATGATCAACCCTACCTACTAATGGAGGCATTAATTTGATCTAGATATAAGTTAGTGGGTTGGGAACGCCTTTGGGCCTACAAGTATTTATCGCATGGGTAAGCCAGGTGGCTATTCTTATGGGCTTTTCAGTAACCAGTAACAGATGGTGTTAATTTACCTGCATGTTTTTCATGCGCTCCATCTATGCCACTGTTTTTTTGTTTGACATTTTTAAATATATAAAGTTTAAAAAATATATATATATTTTATCTTATAGTGTCTTTTTAAAATTGCTCTTGGAGATTCTACACAAAATTCAAAAAGTAAAAGGTTGAGGGTAAAATTATAAAGATATTTTCACTGTTGAAAATGTAGTATTCATTTTTGGGACATTGTTAAAAGAAATGTGCTGAAAACACAGGGTATTGCTCGTGTTAGGGAATTATGGGATAGATCAAGAACAGACAAAAGTGGCGTTGTTGCGATCGCTTTCGGAATTTCTCCAGTGAATTGGTTGTTCATCACATTAAGAGTACCAGTTTCTCACATGAAGTAGTGCTAGAATATGGAATTGTTCCAGTAAAATGATTTGAAGAAAGATCAAGCACAGAAAGAACTGGGGAGTCCAATAATGTAGCAGTTTATTGAAAGAGAAACTCTGGATAAAATAGATAATGGAATTAGAACCGTCAATGGCCTTCGTGCCCTGCCTTGCGTTAGAGGGTCGGATGGCGAATTTTTTGGTTTTCTGTCATTGGATCGGTTTTCTTTGTCCCCAGTACATGAGGTCCATCAACGCTCCAACAAAACAAATTATTTTATACTGAATTTTTTTTGATATTTTAGACCTTATCCTTGCGTTCATAATATTAATAGATATTTAAATTTAGGAAAAATTACAAAAACTCGTATAAAGAAGTACCTACTAGAATAAATGGAGCCTATGGACATGGAGGTATTTATGTCGGTAATTTGATCTGGACATAAGTTAGTGGGCTGGAAATGCCTTTGGGCCTACAAGAATTTATCACAGAGGGAGGCCAGGTGGCTATTCTTATGGGCTTTTCAGTAATCAGCAACAAATAGTCAGCAGTACTACTTTACTAGCATGTCTTTCATTGACGAATACATCTTCATGCACTCCCAAATTTTTTTTCAACATTTTTAAATATGCAAAGTTTAAGAAATTTTTTTTTTAGTCTTGCAATGTATTTTAAATTTATTCTATGAAGATTCTTTACAAATTTCAAAAAGTAAAAGATTAAGGGTAAAATTATGAAGATATTTTCCCCGTTGAAAAATGTAGTATTCATTTTGGGACATTGTTCAAAGAAATGTGCTGAAAAACAGGGATGGAGTAAATTCTGGAGAGAAATGCTACCGACAGATGCTTCAACAGACGCTTGGATGCATTAGGTGGAGAAACTGCCACGTCATCCTCATGTTCAGAGAGACAACCTACAACCTACTCAAGCCTGATCCCTGTGTGGTGTGATTGCTACTTGTTAACTCAGAGTTAATTCATTTAAATTTAACTTAATTTAAAATAATTTAGTTTTAGTTTTATATATTTTTTACATAAAATTAATTTTATTTAAAATTTAATATTATATATGTATAGTAATTCATTTAAAATATAATTTTTATAATTTCATTAAATTTATATGAATTTTTCTTTTCTAAGGATTTAAAAAAAATCATAAAAATTTAATAGCATCATAAAAATTTATTTCTAGGCAAAAATGATGTAAAAAAAAAATAAGTCATTTTGAATTAAATTAATTTAAATTAAAATGAATTGACTCTCGAATATTTTATCGTTAAAAAAAAAATTACTAAGTAATTATTAAACAAAAAATAGTTTATTTTTTAAAATCCATTCAGATTGATACCAAAAATGATTGAGTGGGATGCTCAAGACCCATAGGGATGAGCCTACTTGTAAGCAAAGACAAAATTAGAGGTACCATAACATGTGTGCTTGAGGAAGATCCTCTCATACTTAAGTCAATAATACTTTGTGAGAGGAAGAGAGCTTAGACAAAGCTATGGGCATGTACCTAGTGTCTTCTGGTAGGAGGCCTCTTATAGGCCCTAGGACACCACTTGTCATGGAAGAAACTCCTTTCATGGTGTGATCATATACATGATCATAGGAATTGTGCATAATATATATGTACTTCATAACTAACAGTCTCCTTTACTTGTGAAGCATGCTTCCAATGAATTGTGCGGTCTTGGCTTCAAGCCCAACTTTGTGGGTTGAATCTAATATACTCTCATTCCTGCCTTCAATGGGTCTATCCTCTTTAATGAGACAAAACACATTTGATTATCACTGACAAAACTACAATTGATTTTTTTATATTAAGTTTGCTTGAACAGATTGAGAAGATAAAATTATTTCATAATTAAAAATCTTAGACTTCAGTGCATTACACTTTCTCCGTTAAGGTTTAATTGTAATTAAACCTACACCTCTAGATTTGCACCCTAATCTTACCCCAACTTGTTTAATAGTGTTTGAAATCAACTTTTAGAATTCCAATTCAAATTATTTAGCAACTCTTTTCTTTCAAATTTAAAATTTTTAGTATAGTTAATAAGAAATTTAAATTATTTATTTTTCTCCTCTATAAATATAAGACAATTTTTTTTCTTTACTGATACTAAAAAAAGTAAGACGATAAAAATAGATGCAAATAGAATTAGTACCAAACGTGACAGAATAGCGCAGAGACAAACTCCACATTCAATTTTTTTAGGGTAAATTATAAAAGCCTCCTATAGTTTAATCTACCCTACACTTTGCCTCCCCTATTTTTAAAAATCTACACTTTATCCCTACTTCCTTTATAGTGTCTGAGAATAACTATTGAAACCTTAAATTAAACTATTTGATAACTATGTTCCTGTAATTTCAATATTTTTTATATTTTTTCATAACTAACTGACCTTTAAAAAATACTGATATGCATTTACAGGAAGAAAAATGCATTTACAAAAAACAATTTGATAATTTAAAATATTTATTAATTATAAAAAATAGTGATAAGACTGACATCATTGGAAGATTACTATCGTACAATTTAAATTACAGTTTCAAAAGTTGTTATCAGATAACATAAAAGAACCAAGGGGTAAAGTGTAGGTTTTCAAAAACAAATGGGACAAACTGTATGTTAGAATAAACCTCAGGAGTAATTGTAACTTTCCCTTTTTTTAACATTATATGATAGTGATTGTAGAGTATTTTACTCTTCAATTTGCATCAAGTGATATAAGGAAAAGTACATTTTAAGTCCTAAAATTTTTTATTTTTCTAAATGAATCCCAAAACTCCTCATTTGTTGAACAAGTTTTAAAATTTATTACCATTAACTCCGTTAGTCATAAAAGTTTCACAATTTGCCAAATCAGTTCTAAAACTTTTGTTTCTGATTGAAAATGTTGATGTGATATTTAATGTTGTTATCTCCTTTAATTAAGTTGAAACTTTTCAAAATTCAATGACTTGAAAATCCTATCAAAGCTTAGGGTTTAGGGGTCCTCCTTTTTTTTAAAAAAAAAAATTGTAAAGCGACTCCTAAACTTTGATAAAATCTTCAAGACTCACTAAAGTTTGAAAAGTATTAGTTTAGTCATTAAATATAACGACTTTAAGTACCACCTCAGCATTTTCCAACAATAGAAAAAAGTTTTAGGACTGATTTGGCAAAACGTGAAACTTTTAAGACTAACAGAATTAACCGTTATAAGTTCTAGAACTTGTTTGGCAAATTTTAGGACTGATTTGGGAAGATACAAAAAGTGTTAGGACTTAAAAGTATACTTTCCCCGTTGACAAAAAGTGTCAGGACTTAAAGTATACTTTCCCCGTTGACAAATTCTTCTTTTCCGGTTACTGTGGACCAGCCTATGACTTTCTCTAGGAGGAAATTCCTGGAACAATTAATGAAGTTAGGAAAGAGTCATTCTAGTGCTCCATATTCATGCACGCCACATGCTTTTTTTTTTTAATGTTCACACTCTTCATAGTTTTCATCCTTCGAACACACCGAACAGACATATGTCTGCCCCAAACCATCCCACCATATTAATGGAGTTGCAGGTCATGCACCTGGTTTTCGTTACTCTCTTCATGCTGCTTTCTTGCTTCTGCTACTGCTCGTATGGCGACGCTGAAATGTTTGGAAACGAAACTGATCACCGAGCACTACTGGAGTTCAAGGCCAAGGTAACTGGCGACAAGCTTGGGGTCATGAACTTGTGGAATGACACGGTACACTTTTGTAAGTGGCACGGTGTTTCTTGCGGCCAACGGCACCAAAGGGTCGTCGCATTAGAGCTTATTGCAACCAAACTTGAGGGATCCATATCACCGCACCTCAGTAACCTGAGCTTCCTAAAGGTACTTAATTTCGAAAACAATAGCTTCGGGAATGAAATTCCTCGAGGAATTTGGGACTTGGGTAGACTAGAACAATTTGTGCTAGTCAACAACTTGATTGATGGTGTTATTCCCACCAACATCTCCTGTTCTTCCAAGCTCAAACTCCTTAATCTTAATGGAAATCATCTGTCAGGAGTAATCCCGGATAATTTTGGTTGCCTCTCACGCCTCCAAGTCCTTCAGTTGTCATCCAACAATTTCACTGGGAAAATCCCAACTTCTTTAGGTAACCTGTCTTCCTTGAGGGCACTTAATCTACCTGAGAATAGCTTGACAGGGGTTGTCCCTGAATCTCTTGGGCAGTTGAAAAATCTAACCTTTTTCCAAGTAGGAGATAATGGACTTTCAGGTTTCATTCCTTCCCCAATGTTCAACCTCTCAAAGCTACGTGTTTTTAGCGTGTCGATAAATCACTTTCAAGGTAGTCTTCCAGTAGAATTAGGAACAAAAATGCCAAATATTGAAATTTTTTCCATATCCCGCAATGGGTTCACCGAAAGGATCCCTCCATCCCTGTCCAATGCGACACACCTTAGAGTATTCTCAGTTGGAGGGAACAGATTTACAGGAAGCTTGCCTTCTCTCCATAAGCTCAGTAATATTTGGTTGTTTAGCATAGAGGAAAACTATATCGGAAATGGAGAACAAGGTGATTTAAACCTTTTTTGCCCTTTGGTCAATGCTTCTAGTCTCAAGTTCCTGGTCATTGGCAAAAATAACTTTGGAGGAGTAATACCGAAGTGCATAGGCAATTTGTCCACACATCTCACCCAGCTTAGATTGGAGGGGAATAAACTATGGGGAGAGATTCCATCTGGAATAGGAAATCTCATCAACTTGGAGTGGCTTTCATTTTATGAAAACCAGCTTTCTGGGCACATTCCCTCTAACATTGGAAGCCTTGAGAAGCTCCAACTTCTTTTTTTTTTATACCAACAATCTCTCAGGAGAAATTCCTCTTACATTTGGAAATTTAAAGATCTTAAGCAGGCTGACTCTGTACAGCAACAACCTTCATGGTAACATTCCTCCAAGTCTTGGAGGGTTCAACAATTTGGTAGTGCTTGATGTTTCCGGAAACAGACTCACTGGCTCAATACCTCCACAATTGTTCAACGTTTCACCATTTTCTGTACTTCTAAAACTGTCTGGCAACCATTTGACCGGGAAAATTCCTTCACAATTGGGAAGCTTGAAAAATATGGGTGCACTGGATGTTTCTCGTAACTTACTATCAGGTGAAATTCCAAATAGTCTTGGCGGTTGTGAAAGTATTGAACTGCTAGATATGAGTCAAAACCTATTCCAAGGAATCGTTCCTTCTTCCATCGGCTCACTGAAAGGCCTTCGACTGTTGAACCTGTCCGACAATAAACTGACAGGAGAACTTCCAAGACTTTTAGCGACCACTAAATCGTTGGAGGCTTTGGATCTATCCCATAATGATTTGGAGGGAATGGTTCCTTCAGAAGGAATTTTTGTAAACGTAAGTGCCATATCTCTTGAGGGAAACGACAAGCTTTGTGGAGGAGTACTTGAACTTCAACTTCCTAAGTGCAAATTCCTTGGATCCAATAAGAAGAAGCTCCCGACATGGAAACTAACCACTATCATAGTTTCTACACTTGTAGGAGCAGCGCTTCTTCTATTTGTTATTGGTTGTTATTGGCTGCGAAGGAAGAGAGAAGGTTTGACATTGAGCAAGTTGGACCCTCAGTTCATGGAGTTGTCATACCATACTCTTTTTCGAGCCACTGAAGGTTTTTCCCCCACCAATTTGATTGGTGTGGGTACTTTTGGAGCAGTGTACAAAGGAGTTCTTGATGGAGGAAGGATGTTGGTTGCCATCAAAGTTCTCAATCTCCTCCAGTCTGGAGCTTCCAAGAGTTTTATAGCTGAGTGCAATGTGTTGAGAAATGCTAGACACCGAAATCTTCTAAAGATACTTACAGTTTGTTCAAGCATTGATGCACAAGGGAATGATTTCAAGGCACTGGTTTATGAACTCATGAGCAATGGAAGCTTAGAGGACTGGCTTCATCATGCATCTGAACATAATGATTCAAATCAAAGCTCAACAAAGATTCTTAATCTTCTTCAAAGACTGAGCACAGCCATTGATGTGGCTTCTGCATTGGACTATCTCCATCACCAAGGCGAGACACCAATAGTCCATTGTGATCTCAAGCCAAGTAACATCCTTTTTGATGAGGACATGACCGCACATGTTGGAGATTTTGGATTGGCAAGGGTCCTCGCCAAAGTTCCAGAGGGTTCATTAAAAAATGAAACAAGCTCCATCGGGATCAGAGGATCAATAGGTTATGTTGCTCCAGGTAAACTACACATACTTGTACATGAAAATCAATATCTCTATATTCATTTATAAATTTGAATTCAAATGAAGATTGCCAAATCTCAAAGAGAAGTGGGTTATGCTTTCATATTTCATGATATGATTGTCAATATGCAGAATATGGAATGGGAAGCGAAATATCAACCTCTGGTGATGTGTATAGCTATGGAGTGCTCTTGTTAGAGATGTTTACAGGCAAGAGGCCAACTGATGGCACTTTTCAAGATGGACTGAACCTTCACGAATTTTCAAAGCAAGCTTTAAGTGAAGGAGTACTAAAGATCGTTGATCCGGCCATTCTTTTTGAGGATGAAGAACTGGCAGATATTAACGGTAGTAATCCTGTCAGTAGGAGCAGCAAGGAGTTTCAAATGATTCATGAATGCCTGGTTTCAGTGGTAGGAATTGGGGTTGCTTGTTCTGCTGAGTTTCCAAATGATCGAATGCTCATCGGTGACGTTCTCACGCAGCTACGTTCGATCAAAGACAAACTTTATGGGACTGGAGCAGATACAACATCTCATAACTCTCCAGCCTGCTCATAGTTTAGAGAAAACTAAGCAAGGTTTTTTCTTGTGCCGAGCTTGCATTGTCATGCACAATGAATGTTCTATGTCCTATTTCTTTGAAATCAGCTAGAGCTTCAGAACTATTGTAATGTGTCACTTGAGGATTTGCACTATATGCTTTCAGTTTGCATCTACGTTTCACTGCTCTTGCTTGACAGCAAAATGCTTATTGTTATGTTCATCATAGAAGCATAAAAGGTGTTCGAAGGGGAAGGCCTACGCTATGCATGTGAATTACAAGCTTCACAGTCAAGAAAAGGGCAAATCAGAGTAGTTGCAACAGGAACTGATTTCTGGTGAACCTGAAAAGGGTTTGTAGGTAAGGGATCGCTGACTTGGTCCGGATGTTTTGTTTAAGATAGGTAGATTATTGACTTGTATGTTAATTGAGAAGTTAGGAGGACATGTGATAAACATGGTTTGGATGATCATGGTTTTCCAGAGGGGTATTGCTTATTAGGTTCCTAATTTAGTGAACCATCTGAATTACTGTGGTAAAATAGGAGCTAAGCCTTAATGAATTCCTAAAGGCTACTGATCAACTTGAAATGGTTTCTGGTAAGGTTAAGTAAGAGGGTTCTGTAGGAGCAACTGAAGACTGATTTTGGTCTTCTATTAAACCAATAAAGGTTTCTATAATTGCAAGCTGGGGGTTGTTCAACCGGGAAGACTCCGTATGTTAGCTGACTCTGGATTACCCCTTCTAAACAATGAGCTCTCTGTACTAATAAATTCTCTGTACTAATAAATTTAAAGTTGCTTCGTAGCTGCAAATAGCTTCTGGTGGCCTAGCTATGTGGTTTCTGAACTGATTGTCTATACGTTCCTTCTGACTTATTGAATTGTTCATATTTGCATTGCATCCATTTGCATCATTTGCATAGCATGTTACATTATTATTATTAGTATTATTATTTGTACGTTTTCTGCTTGTTTTCTGAGGTTGGTTGCAGGTAAATAGCAAGAATTTTACCTGGTCATTCTGGATAGTTACATGACCAGAAGTGATCCTTACTGAGTTTCCAAGGAAACTCACCCCTTCTGTTCCTTTTGCAGGTTGTGTAGAAGCTAGGCTGTGGCTAGGCTGGTGAGGGCTCTCTTCTGCATAGGCTGGTTTAGGGCAAGTCCTGGTTAGGGGATGGCTGAACCCTAGCCTCTGCCATTGTAGAATCTGCTAGCAAGTTAGGATTCAGCTTCTGTTATATAGTTTCTGATTGTATGTCTCTGTTCCTGTAACTTGGCCTATACATCTCATACCAGTTTTGATTCGGCATGCTTGACAAAATGTGTAGCCTCTGGAACTTCGTTATTCATTAATAACCCTTCTTGTCTGTGAAATAAAATTCCATGATTTTCCAGAAAATGTCTTCTGTTAGTTCAGTAGATAACTGTAAACATGTTTTTGGTTAACCTGTAATTTGACCACCTGTTTTACTTGGGAATTTGGGTTGATAATTGGTCCTTAAATCTGGTTTCATAAGTGAAACGTGTTAGGTTCAACAAACCAGTTTGCTCAGGTCAAATGGTGTGGTTTGGTCAACTGAATTGATTTCTGCTGAACTCTGATTAGTTTTCTGGATGTGAGTGAAGTTCCTAAATTTACTTCTGAAAGCTTCTGGACTTAATCTGGAACCATTCCAATTTAGGCAATCAAACTTGCATCTAGTATGTTACAAAGAAAACCCCTAAGCTTTACTTTGTAAACAACTGAAACCCTGCTGCTCACACATAACAGCGTTCTGGTTAAAAACTACTTAAAAGTCAAGTTAAGCCCAATGTGTTTCGTGAGCTTTCTGTTTATGTGGGCAGAGGACCGTAACAGTATAGTAAAGAGGAAGAAGGCTATTTATAAATATCCAGCTTCTCCCTCTTTTCCTGCTGCTTCTTCCCGAGCTCATACAGCATAGTCAGAAGCGCCTCACACATTTCACAAGCCTCAGGCTCATTTGGATCCCGCTTTTGTGTTGAGTAAACCATCCAAGCATGATCAAGCTTTCTGTTTGGTCTCACTACAACTGAACCAGGAACTTCAGCATCACGGCATGTTACCAATCCATCACTTTTCTCACCATATCTGAGCTGCAGGTGCAGCGCGCATACTGCCATGGCAGCAGAAACTGGGATTACTACAGGGACTTTCCTTCCAGACTGAACAACGTTCTCGGACTCCTCAGACCCAAACATGGGAAGGGGAAGCCAGGGAAGCTCTGCATGTGCTATGTGAGTCATCGTAGCGAGGACACCCGGAGCTATGTTAGCCTCAGAGTGGAAGGAGATAAGCGGAATATCCTCTGGTAGACTGTGCTTCAAGATGAACTCTTTCCGCTTTTCATACGTCAGGTCCTCTAGTGCACGAATATCACCCTGTAAAAGGCAAAACTACCTCAGTTGGTCTAGTCCTTAATAACATATGATCCAACTGGGCTACTATCGCAGATTATTTCCCTTTGCACCAAGGAACATTGTCCGTGCAACAGAAACATGTCCGTCAAAAAACATGCCCCCACATAGACAGACACATCATAAGCATCTAGACAGACATTGCTATCAAGTTTTACAATGTCCAATCTCCGGAAGATGGAAGAATTACCTTAATCAGTTTGCATATCAAAAGTTCCATAATTCTCCGCATTTCTTTGTCAGCAATCTGACCTTCTCGAAGAATATCAGATGCTATGGGGGTGCCACCATATGGGCTCTGCACCAGTGCCAGTCCTGCAACTTTGCCCTGCAGGTCACACCAGTACAGTGATAATGCAGCAGCAGCATCAACCCCACCCTTGCTGTGTCCAAGCAACATCACACGCTTGCCAGATCCCCAGAAAAGCTCCTCGATGTATTGCTTGAGCTCCCATGCATTATGCTCTACTGATGCCTTTCCAAAAGCCAGTAACAAGGCACAATAGAAAGGTGATATTGCATGGCACATGAGAAAAGAGAATAATATCAGAGACAGATTAATTTTCAAAGCAAATGTCATGAACAGAGCTCTAAACATATCTACAATGAGGGGAAAGAGAAGCTTAGAGGATATTTTCTTCCAAATTTTTTTGCGTGGAGATGTCTACAAACTAACTGCTAACTTACCTCACTGTGGATCTTTGCTATATGGCATACTAAACCCATCTTAGAGAAAAACTTCTTAGTGGCCACGAAATACAAGGGACCATGATTGCTGAAGAGGCCTAATACTCACAAAAGAAAACATGCTCCATTGAAGCCTAAGTGATATCGAAAGATAAAACAAAAGCCACAGCAAAAGGATATCCTAAAACCTGGAATTAGTAGATACACAAACGAATCTGGGAGTTTGTGTTCTCCATTCCTGAAGGCAAAACCAGTATATTACCAAGTAAACCAAAAACATGAAGAATGTTGTCGTACAGAGAACAAGTATAACAGAAGATCTCATGGTTTTACTTTGAAGGTTCAAGAAGTAACTAAGTTTAGTTGCAAAACGTTTCTGAACAAAGATGCATGAATGCTTCTGTTACACTACTTGGTGAGCTCCATGCAGCTATTGCTTATAGCATAAACCCAGGGAAGAAAAAAAAAAAGCAACTAAAAAGCGTTCATTACAGAGCTATTCACAATAGGCAGCTTTAGTGAGATTGGTGGCAGAATATTTTAAAAGGGGCTACTTATTTCAACTCAAGGATAACAAAAACCACCCTTATTTTTTCTTTCTTACTTTATAGTTTCAATTATTCCAGAGCTGTGATCAGGCACGATATTGACACAATTGTAGGTCAGTCAATATTCATGTGGAATAATATTCTTAATTTGAGGAGGCAACTGAATTAAATCAAATTGATCAGAAAAGGAACAATTAAACAAGAAGAATTAGTTCTTAAGTAACTGAAAAAGAAGAATGACATGAATATAGTCCACATTCACCACCCTTCCACTGATTACTTTTAGCATTAAAGTTGAAGATTAAATCCAAAAATAGTTAACATGGTGGCAGAGTGACTAAAAATATGGAAAGAACATTAAGGAAAAGAACATAAAATATCCAAATCTCTTCCATAGACAGAAGCGAATATCTGTGTTACCTTATGTCTTCAAGCAGTTCCAAGAACCTTGCTGTACCATCTACCACAGGAGCCATTCCAGGAGCATATTGCAGCCACCCAATGTCATCAGAAGAACCACGCAGGGTTTTCTGCAATCGAGACGCAATGCTGGGGACACATGATAATCACTTATGAGAAACTAGTGAATAACATTGGCGAGAATATGGGAACATGAACAATTTTAGCATGGCATGTGAATTTCCATCCAATAAACACCAAAAGCAAAATAAAATACGTGAAGGAAGCTCATCTTACGTGACATCATCAACATCCCACTATGACAACAAAATCAAGAACTCTCGTGGCTTTTGGAAAATATTACCCATTCTTTCTTGGTGTATTTTCTCTTCGATAGTTAAATGAGAAAAAGGCAAAACCACTGATGAAGTATGAAACCAACTTGCATTACCTGCAGACTTCAAAATAAGCACAGTTGATTACAGACAAAGTGCATCTCCAACAAGCCATAGTCAACCTCCAGGCAAATTGTAAAGCAAACAATGGAAGAACCAATCTACAGGCACAGGAAAAGATGAATCAATAAAGAAGAGTTTTTCAGTGCTAGCACCAGAGCCTATAACAGTCCTGCAAGTTGAAATAATGAGTCCTGCCATACTCAAGTAGGAAAGCAAAGAGCTTAGAAAAAGCTAATAATCTAATTTATCTGTGTACCAAGATTGCTGTTCACCAATTTTTTGCTCATGTAATCATTCTAGAAAAACAACTCAATAAAGGAAAGAAGGCAATGAGGAACAACAAAAGAAATTCTGTTTATTTTATCTACTTCCAAGTTTTGCAGTCGGTGGTGTTTATGAGTGAGTGTATGTGCATGTGCCTTTGAGGGGGTTGTATATTTAAGAATATACACATGATGAAAGGATTAAAATTATACCCTTTAAAAATGAGTGATGCTCCAACCTTACTGCAATTTGATTCTATAACTCGAGACTTTGTATTCACAGGAAATGCTTCATTAAGGTCTAAAGATCTTCTTAGAGAGGTCCCAGAGCTTGTATTTGCAATATAAGAATTCACAAACGCTGAACATTCCTCTACAACAGATCTTAAAATGCTTTGGCTCAAGATTCCCGGTTGTTTGACAAAAGTTTCAGTGAATGAATCTCCGAAGCCTCTATAAACATCCTGCAGAAAAATATCTTCTGCAGACAGAAGATGTTTTTGGGAAAACACAACCATCATCATACATCAACTTTGAAGTAAGTGTAAATGGTACAAAGAAGCTGGCTATGTACCTTACATTCAAAAAGAGACTAATGACAACTTGCAAAGTGGAATCCTAAAAAGAACTCACCTATGAAATGTGTAACTCGCTGATTTATATAAGTATTCAATGTGAAGAGATGAAAAAAAAGGTCTTCCACCAACGAGGGAAATCCAAGAAAATCAAGAGGATCCTACAAACAGAACTATATAAGAAAAAGAAAGTAGAAGGAAAACCAGGATTTAGGACTAAAGCAAAATGGAATCTAGTATAATTATTTAAGAATTGAGCGAATGCTCGCATTCGTTAAAGTGTTCAACCAGTGTTCACATGAGTTGGGGAAAGGATCAAATGCCCTATCCCTGCCATGCCAACTTTCTCACACTATAAAAACCTAAGCCTTTGGTACCCCCTCCACTTATGAAGAGGCAGTCCCACAGGAATGCTTGCGCACAGGCAATGTTTTGAAAAAAAAAAAAAAATAGTCATGCTATACTTCCTGATGCACTTTCCAGCGGAAATATAACAAGATCACAAGAAGACAATCTCAAACATTTGGGGCTGGCGTAAAGCACATGTGAATTTTACTGAAGAACTCAACACTTACAGGTAAAGAAATCTCGAAACTCCCTCCACTCGATGGTAATTCGGCCATTTACGTTTCCACTCCTGAGATAACAATGAAGCCTCTATTAACCAGTTCATAGGATAAAGATATATATATGCAACTTACTTTTCAAATGCAATCGAAATCTGAAGAAACACCAAGTGAACGAAAACCATCCAAAATTAGATACTCCACTATACTAAGAATGAAAGAACAAATGAACTCAGTGCAGATCAAAAAATAGAAGAAAGCAGCAAATACCCAGATGAAAACTTGCACAAACTAAGACCAATCAAATCAGTTAAAACACTCATATCATGGTAATAGCCATAACAGGCATCAAAGAGGACTTACAAAAGAAACAACAACGGGTCAGACACCAAAGTGGGTTGCTGAACAAAGACAAGATGAAGTGATACTGATGAGACAAATCTGCAAAAGGAACAAAACCTAGAAACTGAGGAATGGAAGAAGTGGGCTTTACCACCTGGAATTTATAGGTGGCCCAAGGAAGGGTATGTGCACATACCGCCATTCCCCAGAAAAAAGCAAGGGATATATTTGAAGCAAAGAAATACTCCTAGTAATGAGAGAGAGGAAAAAGAGAAAGCTTGGAGAATTCAAAAAAGAAAAGAAAAGATTTTTTAAAGTAATTTGCAGGGGTATGGGGAAGAGGCGCGACCGATGGGAATTGAAGAATTGAAAGACAAGGAAGAAGGGAAGTGGGAGTGAGAAATAATGATAATTATCGTTATCCAGAAACATTTGCAGAACTATTCTATTCTATTTATATTTATATTCAGCTAGGGTCCCACCTCCGATCGCTTTGACTACAAGTTTCCTTTCCATGATTCCATCCTTCCCACCCAATCCATTTACATTTGATGTTTTCTCTCTGCTTTTTGCAGGAGATAAAGAGCAGCAAAATAGATGGAGGAGGACAATAACGTTATTAAAATTTCTGTTCTTTTCACACAGTGTAAACAAACTCTCGATCTGTTTATGGTTGCTACAAAGATGTACGGTTATTGGTGATGCTCATGATTCTCCCTCAACCAATACTACCAAACGTGTTGACCTTTTTCATTACAAAATTAACATCAAAGAACTATCTTCTGTAGAAATATCAAGTTGAGTTATTAGCCGAAGGCTTGAGTCTGTAAAGTCATTTAAATTATACACCACCAGTTTAGGCAAATAATAATAGCAAATGGACAACAGACAACTAATCAACGATATTGGAAGGTTGACGACCCAATGCTAAAGAATTTCTTGATCCGAAGGGGTTTACTCTCTTTATAATTGGACTTTCGATGTTCAAAGAAGTCTGGGATTGCTTGGAAAAGTCATATGTCAGTTCTTTCAAATAACATGAAGCTGATGATGTGATCCCAATGAGCACTATCATGGACACTAAGTACGAAGATTACAAAGGAATTCAATGCAAAGAGGCTTAAATGTCATAAATCCAGTTTTGTGGAGGACATTTGGAGCTTAGGAACGCATCCACCCCGAGGAGACCTAATAGTTGGAGCCGAGGGGTTCTACCTTAGAAGAAAGGCTCCTACTCAAGCCACCCTGGAAGCTTGTCCGTGCTAGGGTTCTAGCATGTTCAGCCCTCCCCGTCCTAAACACATATGGACCAACATCCCTCCAAAAGGACTATATGGCAAATTCCATGGCCAGATTCTATCCCCCAGTGCTTTACTCCACACAACACTGTGTGTAGAATCACAACATAGTGATTGGGCTGTCTTAATTTTAGGATGGTGTGACTGAAGTCACTACATTGGTGTAATACGAAACATTTAAAAAAGAGTGGATAAACCCACAATTCAACCAAACTTATTATATATATATGTGATATTTTTCTTATTTTTGACATATTTTATGTACATATTTACTAATTTTAAATTGTAAAATCATCAATTTTTGTGTCACTAGTGAAATCTAATTTTAATCTGAATTTTATATTTTAACATTTTTGAATTTTCAAATATTTTAGCGGTGGAGAAAGAAATAAATATATAGTATATTTTAGTCCATATTTTATTTTATAAAAATGCTGGGTCCGCATGTCCTCTTCATGGCAGAATCAAAAGATTGCTGCTGGAAGAAGTAACAATGATAGTCTTCTGGATGTAACACCTAAAATTTTTGTGAGTCACTGTAACCCATCACCCGACTCCTCTCTACCCATATCTGTCCATGGACCAATTACCTTTGTATCCACAATGAGAAATAGTGATTTCTTATTTTCTCAACCCTCCACAATTCAAGTTCAATATTCAACAAAACAACATTTTAAAATTAACTTTTCTTTTTTCTATAAACAAGAGGTTTAGGCTCAGTAGTGGAACTAAAAGGAGACTAGCAAAGGTCCAGACTCTCCCTAAAATTGTAAAATACTTATAATTTTCTTAAGAATTTAAAGGTAAGTGCATTCTGATTCATCCTTTAAATTAGTTAAATTCTTTTATAATGATTATAATTTAGGAAAATATTTATTTTGAACCATTTTTTATGAAAAAAAAAACATGGGTCTGCCGACTCTGCCCTGTTTAGGCTAAAGGGCAAACCTCTAAATTTATGCAACTTCAGGAAGCCTAAGGACAAATATTGGAATGCTGTTGGAGGGGCTTTCACACATCTCCCCTCGTGCAGTGTATTTTTCTCCGTTAATCTTTGATAACTTGTAATATGAAAACATTTCATTTTCATAGTTTTCTGCACATAATTTTTAGTTTGTGTGTGGAAAATACATGTTTTTTTATTATGAAATATTCAGCTTGCTTAAAACAAATGTCCAACTCAAACGATTAAATTGTTCGCCTCGGATAATCGAAATGTTCTGCTCAAAGGAAAACATTTAGAAAAGGTTTAAAAAAAAGAAACAAACAAACAAACTTGGCACGAAATTGTTATCGAAATGCAGAGTCAATGTGAAAGCGCTGTTAATGAATTAAAAGAAGTCAAGAGTCTGCCCGTCACTACTCACTCGCCACCGAACTACTACCATCCTAGGCTAGAATTGTCAAAGGGTTGGGGCCTCAATCGGCACCACAAAACCTTGAAAAATATTTGTCGTTAACACACAACTTCCAAATTGCTGTGCTGAGACTTTTGGGGTAACATGGAGAAGGAAACTGGGTTTATTTGAAAATGATTTTGATACAAGTTTGATTGGTTCATATGGAGGACCAACACTAATTCACACCAACGTCACTTTGGAGATGCATTTGAATTGAAGTGGCAGCTTTTATGTATGATTTCTAAAGATCTTAACATGAACAGTTCACATAGTTACTTGCTTATCAAGAAAACAAAACTAGAAAAAAAAAAAAAAATCTTCCCTGAATGGTCATAGGAAAGAAACAATCTACCAGTCTTTCCAATATGTTCTACACTTGTGGCTTCTCAGCCACTTGGACATCATCAGCATCTGCAACAATCCTTTTCCAGAACCAATGGTTTTGCCAAAGGAGATAGATTTCCTCTATAGGAATTTGCTTGGTTTCGGGCAAGAGGAAGAAAATGAAGCTGCTCATGATGAAAATTAAGCCGGCGAAGACCAGGAAGATTCCATATTTGAGATGACAGAGTGATACAAGGAAACACTGCGCTATCAAAGCTGTGAAGAGAAGGTTCACACACACTACCATGCTCTGCCCAGCGGACCGTGTCTCCAATGGGAAGAGCTCACTTGGAACTAGCCACCCTAGAGGCCCCCATGACCTTCCATAAGCCAGCACAAATAAGCAGATGATGATCACAAGGAATGCGCCAATTCCTTTCGGAAGGTGGTGTCCTTCTCCAAACTTAAGGGCCAAGGTTATGGCCAAAGCAATCTGATTTAGGAGGGAAAGTAATTTAAGTTCAAGATATAAACTCAAGTTGGAAACATATAGTTCGAGAGGAGGTTTCTGACAAGTTTGTTTTCAACTTACCATGTAGCAGAACATTTCAGTTCCAGCTTCCAAGAAGAAAGCTCTCCTACCGAACTTGTCCACAAAAGCCATGGAGATAAGTGCAGCAAGAACTAGAGCTCCGCCGGTTATGACAGATGAGTAGAGAGATGCCCCTGAGCCGAAACCCAAGGTTTGGAACATGACAGGAGCATAAAACAAGATGGAGTTCATGCCAGTGAGTTGCTGGAAAGCAGGGATTCCAAGAGCCCCAATTACCAACTGGGGTCGATTCTTGCGTTTGAGAAGATTCCTAAATGGGTGCTTTATGGCTTGTGCTGCGGTGCTGGCATCAATGAGATCAGCAAACTCAGCATCAACATTTGTGGTGCCCCTAACTTTCTCCAGCACCTTTCTTCCCTCTTCCAGTCTGCCTTGCTCCACAAGACTGTTCGGGGTCTCAGGAAGAAAAACACCCCCAATAAACATTAGAGTTGCAGGAACTGTGGCTAACCCGAGAGATAACCTCCAACCCCATGGATGGATATTATTAGTCCCATAGTTGATCAAGTTTGCCACCAGTATCCCCAAGCAAGTTGTCAACTGGAACAGCTGGTTTACTGCTCCTCGAATCTTAGCAGGAGCCATTTCTGATAGATACAAAGGAACTGCCTGCAAAAAAGATTAAAACAAACTTATGCATTGAGAGGCAGCATAGTAGAGATTTAGAGAAAGACTAATGAAGGGTCTTTTAGAGCTTCCGACTTGATTGCCAAAGCCGATTCCAACTCCAAGTAAGATTCGTCCAATGATCAGCATGGCTATATTAACTGCAGCTGCATTAAGGATTGCCCCAAGAAAGAAGCTAATTGATCCCACAATGATACTTGCTCTGCGCCCTCTTTCTCTTGTTACATGGGAGGCCCCAAACGTGGACACTAGCCCGGCAAAGTACAGTGAAGATGTGAAGAGGGTTAGAATCTGGCTGTCATATTTACAGTAATCAGTTTCGTGGAGATGTGCTTGCTTCCTTCTGTAAATATGTGGGAAAAAATCTATCAAGAAATCATCCATGGAAGTCACCCCACCTGCAAATGGCACCAATATAAGGCTAAGTAAATATGCTCAGCATTCAATTCACAGTATTGGAATCAGAAGTAGAACATGAAACATGGAAAGCAAATATGATCTGTAATTTCTATCTACCAGAAACTTAATACCATCCATTAAGCATTTGGCAGACTAAACCGCAGGAGAAGCTGCATAATCTGTTCTAGCTCTGGAGAAGAAAGCACATTCATGACTAGCAAATTAACCTAATCCAGACCAGAAAACAGTCATCATAATCGGTTACTCCCAGAAAACTACTGAGGAATTATGCAACTTTCTCCCACCATATTTCCTCGTTATGTATGAAATTTCATTGCCTGGAAGATAATCTTGCTGCATATAATTTAGCAATTTAGAAGCAGCAATTTTTTAAATTCCGTTGTGTTTCTTTCCTCCGTCCGAGCCCCTTCTTCTCCAAAAGTAAGAAAGGTTCCATATCCATGTAGATGTAGTAGACACCAACTATTCGGGAATCAATTATTTCCCAGAAAACAGCTTTATGGGAAAGCTTTTCTCTGACATTTGCATGTACAAGGAAACAATTCTGGACTATTGTCTTTTAGTACTGGTCTTACAGAAAAGTTACTGCCTTTGTCCACCTATACGCGTTGTCAGGTAAGCAAAGATAAAAATGCAGAAAATTATCTGTAACTGCTCTCCTAATTTACTAATTCTATTAATCCTTATCTTTCCTACCAACCAATAACACTCCAAGATTTGCAGACTTTTTCACAAATCAAAAGAACCCAGATCGCCGAAAACCAAGAGGAAGCCTGGCCACAAAGAGTTGTATGGACCACAAAAAAAAAAAAACAAGAGGAAAAAGAGCTGACCAGAAACACCAAGATCATATCCAAAGAGAGAGCCACCAAGAGCAGCAACAATGCAAGCAAAGATGAAATAACCAGTGATCTTGTACTCATAAAGATGAGCCCTCTTCAGATTCCCCCCATCAGAGAAGCCTCCTCCAGCCATGGTTCTCCTTTTTCTCGCTTCCCAGCAAACTCTCTGAAACTGAAACTAGCAGACAAGTACTTATTTGAGTAGTTCTGTCTTCTAACCTTGTCCTGGAAAGAATAAAGATTAGTGCTATCTACCATATTGCCAGAAAAGTCGTCGTTGAGGCAACATTCATATATAGATCGAAGCCAGGCCAGCCAGCCAGCCTGGAGTCAAAACAGACTGAGGTAGATGGTCTAATGCCTATTTGTTTACTGTGCTAGTAACTGTCTTTTGTTTTTTTTTTTTTCCCAAGTAGCCGGATTGCTACGTATTTGAGTATTAAAATGGTATTACAAAAACATCCCAAGATTTATGTAAAATTGCATTTTTTTTCTTTTATTTCAGAACCTTACACTTTACTCCCTTTAAAATAGGGGGAAAGAAAGATAGTTTTACATTTAGATAAAAAAAAATTTGACAATTTAAAATGTTAACTAATTTTCAAACTATTGCTAGATAGCTTAAATATATTATAAGATAGTAACATGGATACTTTTCACAATTAGAGAGCCAAGTATAGGTTTGTGAAATACCATGTGGTAAACCATGAGAGTTAGGCATTTTTTGTAATAGCCCTAAAAAATTATCTAAGATACCATAACAGAATTAATTTATTGCATTTTGGTTGCTCGTTCTTGGATGTGTACTTGCCGACGAACAACTTGGGAGTTGGGAGTATATAGTAGAATTATCCTAAATGTAACAAAATTATGTACAAAAATTTGTATAAAAAAAAAAATCTACGTGATAAGAATTTATTTAAATATAAAAAATTAACATATCTCACTTATTTTTTAATTGATTATAAAATTATGTCATGTAGAATTTTGTATGATTTTAATTTTTTATCGTTTAACAATGATTAGACCAAACCGCTAGCTTTTTATTTAACTAGGAGTAAACATTTTTTGTGAATAAAAGTTTTAATCATTGAATCCAAAACGGCTACCTAGGAGTAATTACAGAAATATTTTTTTTTTCAAAATTATTTTTATTGAAATAATATCTAACATATTTGATGCAAAATAATATTTTCCCATACCATTGTTGAGAGTACATAATTTGGATTTAGGAATACAATGAACTGTAATATGTTTCCGAAACAGTAGCGTGAGGGTTTTGTTTTCTCTTTGTTTTTTTTTTAATAAGTTAACCTATTATTTTCCACTTTTGTACCAAATGACGTAAGCTGCAATACATCAAAGGAAAATCGAAAGGTACACTGCACGAGTGTTGTGTGAAAAGTGATAAGTATTAATGAGTCTTGACGTGGAGCAATCCTCGAGCCTAATAGTTATCTTTTGATAGGTTAAATTGCACGATCTATCATTAAAATATGCCTTATTTTATAAATTTACCCTCAAATTATCGAATATTGTAAAATTAGGACTAAAATAACGTTGTTAGCAAAAATGCCCCACCTTGCGTTATCTCTGTCAGTGTTAACGGAAATTTGAGGAAAAATTACAAAATCAGCAACTGAACGTGAGAAAAACAGACACAAGACCCCCTGGACATAAATTTGGAACACACAGCTCTTTAAATAGCCCAAAAACCTTAAAATACAATTTAAAAATTAAAAAAAAACACTAGAAATTTAACATGTCCATTGAAAATTAAAGTATCCAATCCCTTCAAATAGTTATAAATAATATTTTAGATTCTAAAAAAATATAAGTTGACACACGTATATGTTTTGGTTTCAACCTAAACATTAAAACCATAAAACTCAAAAAGTTGAATGAAAAACTACCAACACAGCATGCCATCTTAAATTAAAGCATCCAATTTCTTGAAATAACTTTGGAGACTATTCCAGATGCCAAAGAAATATAATTTAATATACTCACCTATTTTTTTTTAACTTAAACTATAAAATAGGAAAAGAAACTGAAAAATAGAATGAAAAATAAAAAAAAATCACCAATTCAACAAGTCCATCCCAAATTAAAAGCATACAATCCCTTGAAACAATTATGAATACTATTCTAGATGAAAAATAAATAGAATTTGACATAGTTATCTATTTTTCAACTTAAAACATAAAATAGTAAAAACATCACAAAATTATAATGAAAAAAAAATTAGAAAATTACCAATTCAACATGCTCATCCCAAATTAAAGAATAAAATCCCTTGAAATAATTATAGATACTATTACAGATTCCAAATAAATAAAATTTGATGAACTTATCTATTTTTTTCAACTTAAGCCATAAAATAGCAAACAAATCAAAAAATAGAATGAAAAATAAAAAATTACCAATTCAACATGACCATCCCAAATTAAAGCATACAATCCATTGAAATAATTATGGATACTAGTATAGATGAAAAAATAAAGAATTTGACACACTTATCTATTTTTTTAAATTAAACCATAAAATGGCAAAAAAATGAAAAATAAAAAAATTATCAATTCAACATGCCCATCCAAACTTAATGCACACAATCCATTTATATAATTATTCAAAATATTATAGATTTAAAAAAAAATAATTTGACACACTTATCTATTTTTTCCAACTTAAACAATAAAATAGCAGTAAAATACAAAAAAAAATAGAATGAGAAAAAAATAAAAATTCGAAATACCCATAAAAAATTAAAGTATAAAATCCATTTGAAATAATTATGAAGACTATTATATATTTAAAATAAATATAATTTGACACATTTATCTATTTTTTCAACTTAAATCATAAAATAGCAAAAAAACCAAAAAATAGAATGAAAAATAAAAAAATTCAAAATTCAAAATTTTCATCCAATATTAAAGTATAACATATTTTGAAGTAATTATGGAGACTATTCTAGATGCTAAATAAATAGAATTTGACATACTTATATATATTTTCAATTTAAATGATAAAATAGTAAAAAAAAATAAAAAAAATTAAATCATATATAATTATTTTAAGGAATTGGATGCTTTAAGTTTGGATGGGAATGTTGAATTACTAATTTTTTATTTTTCATTCTATTTTTTGTTTTTTTTTTTTTGTTTTTGCTATTTGTGATTTAAGTTCAAAAATATATATAAGTGCATAAAATTTAATTTATTTGTAATCTATAATAGTATCCATAATTATTTTAATGAATTTTATAATTTAATATGGGTTAGTCATGCTCAATTGGTAATTTTTTTATTTTTCATAGAATTTTTGGGTTTTTTTGTTATTTTGTGATTTAAGTTGAAAAATAGATAAATGTGTCAAATTTATTTATTTTGAATCTATTATAGTATCCATAATTATTTCAAGGCATTTTATGCTTTAATTTTTTATGGACATGTTGAATTGGTAATTTTCTTATTTTTCATTGTAATTTTGTTATTTGTTTTGCTATTTTATGTTTTAAGTTGAAAAAAAACAGATAACTGTTTCAAATTCTATTTATTTGATATGTAGAAAATTTTAAATAATTATTTCAATGGATTTTATGCTTTAATTTGGGATGGGCTTGTTGAATTGGTAATTTTTTTTATTCTATTTTTTAGTTTCTTTGTTATTTTATGGTTTAAGTTGAAGCAAATAGGTGAGTCTATCAAGTTATCTTTCTTTGGCATATGGAATAGTCTCCAAAGTTATTTTAAGGGATTGGATGCTTTAATTTGAGATTACTTGCTATGTTGATAGTTTTTTATTCAACTTTTTTAGTTTTATGGTTTTAATGTTAAAGTTGAAAAAAAATAAGTGTGTCAAATTATATATATTTTTTAAATCTAAAATATTCTCTATAGTTACTTGAATGGATCAAAAACTTTAATTTTTAATGGGCATGTTAAATTTATTGTATTTTTTATTTTTTTTTATTGTGTTTTAAGATTTTTGGGCTATTTAAGGAGTTATGTGTTCTAAATTTATGTTCAAAGGATCTTGTGTCCATATTTCTCACATTCAGGGGCTAATTTAATATTTTTCCATCAAATTTCTGTTAACGGAGATAACGGAAGGAGGGACATTTTTTCTACAAAACATTATTTTAATTCTATTTTTGTAACGTTCAATAATTTGAAGGTAAATTCATGAAATGAGGTATATTTGAAGGGTAGATTGTACAATTTAGCCCTTTTGATATTGCCCCGTCCGACAAAATTTATGATTTTTTAACTTTTTTTATACAGCTTTCACAACTGCAACAACGATTAGCATTATTGTTTTAAAAAAAAATTATTTAAGGATAATTTTAATTTTAAATTTTAGCAATTTTATCTCTATTATTAATAAATTATTAAAAATTAAAATACTAATTACTAATGTTGTTCCCAAATACGCTTTAATTTACTTGACTTTAGCTTTTTCAAAACGGAGTTTGATGATGTATATTATTTTTATAAATGAAAATACAATTGTATAAATTTATATGCAAATTGTAGATAAAATGTTGTTGGCTTTAAATTATTGTATTTTTCTCAAAATTCTTAATAACAATTAATCAAAAAATGGGTTAAACTCAATTGCAAAATTCCAAAAAATAACAAAAATTATGAAAGAAGGCATTATGAAAATCATGTTAATGTACTAGTTAGAGTAAATTAATTAGGATAATTTGGATATCAAAGGATAGCCACAATTATAGTGTTTGGTAGACTCACCATGATTTTTTTCAAAAATGGACCATGATTTATCCGTTAATCCCACTTATAGCAATTTGCGGCCAATATTATAGACTTTATCCCCTACTAACACCTACTTCTGTACCAGATTAAAGAGTCAAGCAACACAAAAACGTAACAAAATGCTCCCAGCTTGGACCTAAGCTAGCTAGCTAGCTGTATCATTTTCAGGGACCCGGTTCACTTGGAAGGGAAAATAAATGTGATATGTCCATGACCATAATAGACGGTCATACTAATAAAATTCACTTAAAAGAAATGTAACTTATGTATTTGTGATAATCGGAAGTCGTAATTCTGAAAATCTTAATATATTTGCTTTAACCATTTGAGTTAATCTAGGATGCAAACTACTTCATTGATAGTGTTTTTTCTTTTCATTTTTTGTTGGATAAATGGTACTTTATTTCAATTACCAGTTAGTTAAATAATATCTAACAAACCAACATTAATAATGTGTTTAAGTGATTTTAGATTACATAATATGTGGAACAAATAATATTATTCCCAATAAATTAGTCTTCAAATAAAGCTGATGGCTAATTTAAAATCTCAAACCTTATTGTTATCTTAATCTTTATTCATATAAAAAGATTTATAAGAGAAAAATAGATTAATCGCGAATTAATCGCAAATCACGCATCCTGAATGTCAGCTAAAGCCTAAAACTAAAAGAAGTTAAGTCGCCTCTCAGCTGGCATTAAGAATGTGTGTTTTGTCATTTGTAATCCTCAATCACCCATCAACCTTTTCGTTTTGACAAATTAGTTCATTGGACGCTAGGGGTGCTCATGATACAATTTCATATGATTTTTACCTAAACAGCGACCGTACCATATAGTAAATAGTTTCACAGTTTGAAAATTATAACCATACTATTTTGTATATAAATATGAAAAAAATCACACCCCATAAATTCGGTTTGGTAATGGTTTTTCATGTCACAAATTCATTATACTAAATCCAAATAAATTAATACAAATGCGTAACATAAACCCAATTGTAACAATAAAAATTAAAATATAATCTAATCCATGAAACAACACATATAAGAAATCGAGAAAGAGAGTAATACCCAATAAAGTTAATATTGCAAAGAAAGACACGCATGAAGAAAAGAATCATAGAGCAACGTCCCAAATAGCATGGAGAAGAATCGCACTGGTACAAAGTCAAATGTTTGAGAAAAATAGATTAATCACGAATTAATCGCAAATCACGCATCCTGAATGTCAGCTAAAGCCTAAAACTAAAAGAAGTTAAGTCGCCTCTCAGCTGGCATTAAGAATGTGTGTTTTGTCATTTGTAATCCTCGATCACCCATCAACCTTTTCGTTTTGACAAATTAGTTCATTGGACGCTAGGGGTGCTCATGATACAATTTCATATGATTTTTACCTAAACAGCGACCGTACCATATAGTAAATAGTTTCACAGTTTGAAAATTATAACCATACTATTTTGTATATAAATATGAAAAAAATCACACCCCATAAATTCGGTTTGGTAATGGTTTTTCATGTCACAAATTCATTATACTAAATCCAAATAAATTAATACAAATGCGTAACATAAACCCAATTGTAACAATAAAAATTAAAATATAATCTAATCCATGAAACAACACATATAAGAAATCGAGAAAGAGAGTAATACCCAATAAAGTTAATATTGCAAAGAAAGACACGCATGAAGAAAAGAATCATAGAGCAACGTCCCAAATAGCATGGAGAAGAATCGCACTGGTACAAAGTCAAATGTTTGAGTCTGAATTGTTTCTTTCTCTTACTCTCATATCTCTGTCTCGCCTTACCCTTAGGTTTGCTTTAGGTAATTAGGAATTAGCATTATGAAATTAGGAATCAACTTTAGCAAAGCATCTAAGATAATAAGTACAAAAAGGAGAGAATTATATTGGATTGGGTTAAGCCAGATGGGTTAGGATTATTATGTGGGTTGGATTGCGTTTAAGGTTTAAAATACATTTGGTTTTCGATAGGCCGGTTTGATTTTTACCGATTATAATCTTTAAAAACCTCAACCGCATTATATAATATTCAGTTTTAATATTTCTAAACCCGGATCTCAACCAGAACCACATAAAACCCCATACTATTTGGTTTTATGCAGATCATTTTATTCAGTTTTGCAGGTTAATCGGGTTCGGTGAATGCACTTGTTGAACGCTTTCCAATGCTACTGGCTATTGAATCTTTTTAAAATTGATACAAGAAATGAATATTAAAATATACAACTTTAATGGCTTTTTTCGCTAGGTTGGACTTCCACTTCTTGCTTGTGTTAAAGATTTTTTTTTTTTAAGAAATAATACTGATGGCATATATGAAGTAAGATAGTAGGAATGACAATGGGGCGGATCAGGCATGGATATCCCCTATTCGTCATCTATGCCTACAGTTTTTTTGTACATAAGACTTTGTAGATATCCACAATTTGGTGAAAAATCACATCTGCGTCCATGACCTGCAGGTAATTAGTATATGAGGTTTAAAATGTATATGAAACATAAATACAAAGTCATTGTCTACGTATAATACAAAAAAATCATAAATACACAAAATCATAATATACATACAAGAAAATATTCAATAAAAATTAGTATAAAATATTAGTTAAATGTAGGCGTTACATTTCATTATAATTAATAAACATGAAATTCATACTGGCAGGTTTCGAGAGTAGACGGGACGGATTTCTCCTTGATAGATACCCCCAAGCTGCCACTTACCCGTATCTGTCAGACAGGTATGATTTTCTATCCGTATCCGCCCCACAGTAGGTATTTTTACTAGCCTGTTATGGGCAGATATCCACAAGTTCCGGATTTCGCCCACCTGACTGTCATCCCTGATAGGATTGAAGTACATTAGCTAACCAATCATATAAAGGATCATAATAAATAACTTGTCTTGCAAGGAAATTAGCAGCACGAGCAAGACGAAGAGTTACCATATTTCACTTTCTGTTCCTGTGATAAAAAACAACTGAAGTAAACTTTGAAGCTAAACATAAAATATCCTCTAAAATAACACCGAATGTGAAACTAAACTTCTTACGACCAAAAAAATAGAGCGAAAATTAAAGCTTGAGAATTTCACTCAATAAGAACATATTTCTATCCTCAACTATGCTCCTCAAAAAGAGTAAAAAAAATCGCAAGAGCGTTTACTTGAAGGACATTCTCATAAGTCATAAAAATGTAATTCCTGTAATATGAGTAGTAGGGTATTATCGTCATGATCACGAGCTACAATATCGATCCCAATGAAGGGATATGAACGACAGATAGTTTCATCCACATTCAGCTTGACAGAACCTGCACATCTGGAGCTTCCCATCTCAATTGAACATCAATATTCGGCCTCCGGGGCTGTGAAACTGAAGTCGAACCTATGAAATCCAAAAAACCCCTCACCTGTGCTGCTAAAGGCACTGACCTGTGCTAGAGATTTTTTGTATTTGTAGCTAAATGTTAGGATAGACTTTAAAGATGCTAATAAGAAGTGATAAATGCGCTTTAGATAGTTCAATTGACATTGGCAGGCCCAAACCCATCCCAATACAGAAACAAGCAAATAATGCATAGAAATAACAAGAAAAAAATATTTTACAAAATGTAGTAACAATTTTGCTAAAACTTATACAGAATCTTATGTGACAGAAATTAATTTAATATTGAAAAGTTAACAGGCCAACTTATTTTTTCAACTTCCGTCAAATTATGTGTTTTGTTAGTGTTTTTATTAAGTTTTAGTATAAAATTTTCAGTAATGCAATCAGTATTTGAATAAAAAAAGTGAGTGTGGGCAGATAAATAGGGTAAAGTGCACAGGGATATACTCTATGCAAATGTGAAAAGTCGGCCAAAAACAACTTGGTTTCTGTTAATTCAAAAAGTGAAAAAGAGCTCAAGGGCCATACTATGCTTATGCTGAGCATTAATCGGTATTTAAAAAATTACTGATGGCTTAATGGATCATAAACTGGGGTGGGGAGTGACTGTCTGATACGACATTTGAAAAGATTCTGGACTAAAAGAGAACAGATAATAGAATTACGACAAAACGGAAACATAAATTAACGGTTAGGGACCTTTCACGACATTTTCTCCTCCAAGGGCATGGGTAAAAACGAAAAAGGGCGTCACCTTCACAGCATTTCCTCCAAATATCTCTGCCGTAATGTTAAGCGAAGGTTTTCTTCCCAGGCCCTCACCCAATGGAGAGGTATCTGTTCTTTCTACTCTACACACTGTTGCTTCGCGCTTCTTGCAGTTTTTCTATTCAATTTGTTGTTCTGGTTGAAATCTGTTGATGATAGCATCTGGGTTCTATTCAGTTGTTTGTTGCTAGTATTGATTCGCTCTTGCTGGGTTTGGTTTTATGTTCCTTCTCTTTCTGGGATGGATGAATCTTCAATCTGATTGATTCTTGTTTTGTGTCATGCTGAGAGATTGGCATGAATGAATGATGGCTGATAGGTTTGGGATCTGTATCTGGTCGACTGAAATCGATGCAAATTGGTGAGACCGGTGTTCTTGGGTTTTGCAGTGATGGATATCAACATAATACCAATCATTTGGAACATCTCATGCTCTTTTCTGATAAACTAATTGAATGAATGGTGGCATTTGTCTGACACAAATTAGCACCTTTTTACAAAAATATTTAAAGTAGTAAATTGTTCATTGTTCTTTCGAAGTCGAAGGTCACCAATTTACAACGGAAAGCTCTTATTATAATTTCAGGGCTTCGTTTTCCCCTGCATCTCCATTGCTTGTCAGAGTTTTCTTGTGTTAATTATCTGGAATTGGCTTGTCAGATAATCTATCAACTTTTTGTTTGCTTTGAATCTCCTTATAGGCTATTGAGTGGATTTATTACTGCTTTTTTTTATGTTCTTGATATGCATAATAATTTTCTTAGGAGTAATTATATGAGTGACATTGGTGCAGGCATTTGCATTTATGTAATCTTGTTGAGGAAAGGTTAATCATTGGGATAGATACTTTATAGGGGGGGATTTGTGAAGCCTATGCTCATAGTAGTCATAAGACCATTTTCAAGAAGATGGATGATGACAAGGGGCTTGAGCTTAGCTTGGGTTTATCATGCGGTGCGTCATCTAAAAAGGCCAAAACCAAAAATGGTGGTGCACGGGAAGAAAGTGAGCCAGTTATCAGAGCTGAACATGAGTTTAAAAGCTTCCTTCCTTCAGGTGGGCAGAAGCAGGAGTCTGGAACTGGGTCCCAGTCGATCAGACCTTCAGAAAACTTCTTTAGTGACATGGCCAGTAAAGCAGATGCCTCAGAGGGATTGAATGGAGAGGAGCTCTGGATTGCCAACAGGTTGGCTTCAGCTGAGGAAGGAAAACAGCCGGAGGCTAGTGGTAAACGTAAATTGTTGTTTGGTGAGTTAAATCATCACAAGAGGCATGAACCACAACCCCGTTACACTAGTTTAGGTGAAAATTCAAAAGCATCACGTATCTCCATTGGAATGGAGGATGGCTCCAATGCAGATAATGAAGATGCGGCGGAGTCAGATGCTGATGGTTCAATTTCAAGGCCAATTTCCTGCGATGATGATACACCCAGGCAATTCATAGGCATCGGTGGCTCCTTGGATACTCCAAAACAGGTGTGGCCTTCTGTTGATTCAAAGGGAGCAACTATACTGGAACAACAGAGATCTACAGTGTCATCAGAGAATGAATCTAAGCCCAGAAATCAGTCCCATGGAAATTCATTTTCTGCTCAATCAGTTAAATTCATTCCCTACACGTTGTCTACAGAAGAGGCCAATGCTGTTGGTATGCCAAGATCTTCTAGCCAACCACTTCATGGCATTACACAGATGATGTCTTGTGCCACTAATGAAAAGTTTGGTTCGCAAGTTGTGAGTCCTGGAAATTTTCCAGCTATGTCGAGCTACTCACTGGTCCAGCTTCCCATGTTGGACAAGAATAATCCATGGGAGATGGCTTCTCAGCATTCACAATTCCACCCTTCAGATGTGAGCATAGGTGCACCTATCTCAGGTAAGCCATGTATTATTGAACCAAAAATATGCTTTGGTTGTTAACTTGCTGCAATTTACATGTTCCTTTTATGTTGAAGAAAAGCAATGCTAAAAATCTAGTTAGTAGTGAATAATTTGGAATACATGGGAATAAGTGATTTTTTATTCCCGCTACTACAACTCGACTACCTAGGAATAACATAAGAGGAATTATATTCTCAGCTTTTGTTTCTTATTCTGTAGATTTCATGAGCTGGAGCATGCATTTTTGTTACTGCCTTGAGAATCAGTTGTCTTTGTAGAGGCAGAAAGTTTTTTTTTGTCTATGTGTTTTTCTTCTCTTTCACTTTTTCTTTACATTCCTGGTCCAGGCCCCAGGGAGTGGTAGTTTGAGGGTTTTTTTGAAATCTACGGCCAGTTCAGATTGCATTAAAGCCGTTTAATGAGGTCAGTTTGTTCAAGCACAGTATCGGCCTGAAAGGTGGGTCAAACCCAAACTCGGTTAGGATCCCACCCAACTTACTTATCCCTTCACTTGCACAAAATTATGACTCCCCCCCTCTCCAACCAGATGCAATCGTGTGGTTCGTTCACTCAGACCTGATGCCCACACTTGGACACAACACATCACCATGAACCTCCATTTGTGTCTCTCGCAGTCCAGCCCAACCCACCTGTGTCCACGCGAAAGAGGAGAGCCAATGCAGCTTGCCGTGGATGTGGGCGAGTTGTAATTTCATGCAAGTCAGGGGATAAGTGGGTGGGATCCTAACTGGGCCGGGTTTGACGGGCATTCAGCCTGATGTTGTGCTTGAATAAACTGGGCTTATTAAAAAGCTTTACTGCAATCTGAACTGGTTGGTAGTATGTTGCTTTATTGGTTAATAGCATCGATTTAGGGATAAATAAAGTATGTTTGCACTGTAGGTCCCGTACAGCCAATTGTACACAATTTGTCAGAGGTACAACATGAGAGATTGACATCAGAGAAAGCCAAAGTTGATGGAAACAAGCATGTTGCAGAGGAAAGCTCCTCCATACGTGCAGAAGAAATGAAAGGGAGTAGCTTAAATCCTAGAGAAAATATTGGTACTGACAGACCAATAAGAGAAGGTTTACCTCTAGATTTTTCAGCAATAATAAGACCGGGTATTGCAGCAGACCTGAAATTTGGTGGATCTGGTTCTTATCCAAACTTACCATGGGTATCAACCACAGGTTATGGGCCACATGGCCGAACTATTTCTGGTGTTACTTACAGATTGAGTACTAACCAGGTTAGGATTGTCTGTGCTTGCCATGGTTCACACTTGTCCCCAGAAGAATTTGTTCGCCATGCCAGTGAAGAGTACATTCAAGATGACAACGGTTTGGCAGCATTTGCAGGTACCAGTCCTGCAGCCCCTACTCGTACGTAGATGTTATAGCCATTCCAGTTAATAACCATTGACAGTACTTGAAGGGAATTCGAAAATTTGCTCATGTTAACCAGAAACATTGTTTACTCATCAATCCCAGACTGGTTGAATTGTATGTTTCTTATTCGCCTAATTTTTTCCCCAGGAACCAAATGCTGCAGTTGTATGTAATAACTTATGTGATCACTTATTCTTTCCCAGATGAAAAAAAGGAAAAATAAGATAAGAAAAATTTCAAGCCTAATTCGTTGGTAGATGGGGAACATTCGTGACTCCCTTACAAACGGATAGTTAGAAGAAGCAGTCTACAACTACTGTTATGACTTGTTAGCACTAGTCTTGCTTCTTTGAGGATTGGCAAGGCTTCTGTCTTGCAGATTGATCTTTTTCACCAGGTCTCTGAGATTGAGTAGCCAATGTGATCTATAGATGCCCAGGACATGGCTCAGAATATTAAAACTACTCCATAAAACATGTAAATTGTTCGGCTTGTTTGGTCGTTAAGAGTGTGTTAGAAGCAACTAGAAGACTTCTGCTGTAAGAAAGAGTACCAGTTATATAAAAGACAAGTGATTCAATGCAAAACTATTTGTTTTCTACGTCAAGCTGTAGCAAATACATATTCCATCTAAGTTAACCCCCGAGTAAAACATAAACCGTCTGATGATAGTTGTTAGGTAGCTTAGCTTAGCTTTTCGCTGTGGAAACTAAGTTTAGGACCTTAGCTTGGCTTGGCTTCGTCAAGGTGAGGGGTTGAGGAGATAGAGCAAAATTTGTATGTCTCATTGTGTAGCCTAAGTAGACCCATCGATTCTTTTATGCATAAAACGTGTAAGGGTAAGAGTCTGAGAGAGGAGAAGTGCGTAAATGTCACGGTTTGATGAGGTGTAATGGTAGGGATGGAGTGATTGGGGATGGGATTTCTCCATGTGCAGCCCAGCAAATGCTGCCGGATTTTGTGTGTTTGTGTCTGTTTGGTTTCCCAACTGGGAATTGTTGTCACCAAATATTCAATGTTAGTACCTTTTAATTGCCTGGATTACGTCGTTAAGCGAAGAACCAGCCAGTTTTGTCTGAAACTTTAGGGCTAATTATAAATGTTTTTTTTCTCAATTCGCAGTCTACCCAGATATAGAATCTCTAGTTCCTAAGTTCTCTAGAAAATAAAATAAATACAATTTTTATTACAATAATATGGTTCTAGATTGTTGAATTGAATGACATGGGGAAAAATAAAATCAAGATCTAGCCTTCAGATTAATTTATGATTTATATGATTTTTTTGTTTTTTGAGAGGGGAGTTACTTGGAAGTACAACACAAGTTGCGGGTACTAGCATGTAATCACGTTAGAGTGGTGTTGGTGAAGGTTGAAGTCGAACTCCAAACTTCTAGCAAGGCCTCTTAATCACTTTACCAAGTGGTGGAGATTGTATTGGCAACCAGTGAACTTGTTTTTCTTAGATTTAACCAAACAAACGGCGAATAACTCATCAAACTATTTAGCAATTTTCAATTCAATCTGGAATTGTCATTGAGCACAGTTAATCCATGAGTTTATATTGGGTAATATGATTCAGTTATATTAATTTGAATAGTATCAAGGAGAAGATCTTGACAAAGAAGTGAAGGCGAAGGTAGCTGAAGTGGCATGCATGATTTAGATAGGAAATTTATTAAGATTCACTAAAGTATCGCAATAAATAATAAACCGTTCATTATTTGGGTGACATATTTTGTGGAATTGGATCAAGCAAGTATGTGTACACCAATCAATCTTATTAAAGGAGATGTGATTAATTTAATTCGTTCTCAGAATTTTGGAACTTAAACCAGAAGATAACCCGACATCAGTTACGATTTGAACCGAGCAACAAGCTGAGAGTGAAAATTGAACATATTTTAAAAGTTTGAGGCCTTACACGAGCGTTGAGCCAATCTGGTAAACGAGAACCTAGAATTTGGTGCCGACACGTTGAGCCAATCCAGATGGTTAATTTGAAACTGAATAAACACTTCACAGGAAAAACTAAACGTCTTTTAAGTTTCAAGGCCTTACACCAGCATTGAGCTGGAAGGTTACCTAACCTGCAGCCTGCAGGCATTTTCAATCATTTGACTTTTCTTGGTTAACTTAATTCTATGGGAACATATTTTGACTTTCATTAATTTGATACAAAAGCAAAAAATTCAGATTCTAACAATAAATGGTTAAACTCACAGTAATAAAAAAAATAGGTTCAATTTTTTCAAAAAAAAAAGAGATAAAATACCAGAAAAATGTTTTGATGATTAGGGAGGTGACATCAGGATGGGACAAAAGACTTGCAATTTTTTTAAAAAAAAGATCGGGTGATATGATGTCAAATGTTCTATTGCTTCCCAACTCTCAAGAAAACTCCTAACAAGTCAGACAATTTTTTTATCCAACCAAATGCTTCCCCATCTTGTCATCACTATGGATTTCATATTTTAAAACCCACCAAATTACAATTTTAAAATGATTTATAAATCACAATCAGCAAGTTAAAGCAGCAAAGCTAACAGAAAAAAAGGAGGAGCATATCAGCTTACCCATTTGGGGGATTTGTTTGTTTAAGTCCATGAACATAACAAACCCCAACTCCAATCAACAGCTCTCATCTACACCTTTTACAGGTCTTCCAACAGAAAATAACATCAAATTTCTGGGCAGGTTTTTTGGAGACTAATTAAAAATTTTCTGATGAATCAATCAGGGGTCATATTTCTGCTCCTTTTCTCAGCTTTATGCCTGGTTGAAGCACAATCTTCTGCAGGTTCAGGAAATGGAGATGCCGTCTCAAATTTCCAGCCAAGTCTTGCTGTTGTTATTGGTATTCTCTCTGCCATGTTTGGGCTGACTTTTATACTACTTATATACACCAAATGTTGTCACACCAGGGCTGCTGAAGTCTATGGTAATGACCAAATCTTGCCTGGAGCAATCAGTAGGTCCAAAAGGTTCTCTGGAATTGATAAAACAGTTGTAGAATCGCTTCCTTTCTTCAGATTCTCGTCCCTTAGAGGGTCAAAACAAGGGCTAGAGTGCGCGGTTTGCCTGTCTAAGTTTGAAGATACTGAGGTTCTGAGGCTGCTGCCAAAGTGCAAGCATGCTTTTCATATCGGTTGTATTGATGAGTGGCTTGAGCAGCACTCAAGTTGCCCTCTCTGCAGGCATAAGATCACTCCCGAAGACCCCACCATCTTCGCATACTCGAACAGTATGCGCTTCTCCTTGAATCCATCTGACCTCCGGGAGGATCCTAATCTGGAGCTCTATGTCCAGAGGGAAGAGGCACGTCAAGGGTCTTCCAGGTTCAGCATTGGGGGCAGTTTCCGGAAAACTGACAAGGGTAAGAAAGAGGAAGAAGTTCCAATTCAGATAGAGGCTGATGCTGCTGATGATCTGGATGGTGAAGAACGGGTCTTCCACAACCTGAACCATAAGATTATTGTGTCTGATGTCGTGTTCAAGAACCGGTGGAGCAATGTCACCTCTTCTGATCTTATTTTCTTGAACTCAGAGATGCTCAATGACATGTCCAGCAACAGATTCTCTTCTCTGGAAGGAACTGGTTGCCAGTTGGCAGCAGAAAGAGCTATTCAAAATGAACAAATCAAGAAGATCAAAGAGGAAATGGACCGGAAGAGGTTGCTTGAGAGCAAAGTCACCAATGTCTCAATTCCACATCTTCCTTCTACATCAGAAACTGAAGCAAATACTGCTAATATGACGCCAAAAATCACGAGTTCCGAGAGGAGAGCAATGTCGGAAATCACTGCTCTTTCCAGGTTCCGAAACGCAATCACAAGAAACAGAACAGGCGAATCTTCTCTGCATATAAGTACGAACATGAAGGAAGACAGAACTAGGAGGCTATGGCTGCCAATAGCTAGAAGAACAGTTGAACGGTTTGCTAATAGAGAAACCAGGTCCCAACAGCCACAATCTACAACACAAAATATGATTCTAGTATGAAAAGATGGATTACATAAATCTTTTCACTTCAGCTTTTTTTTTTCTCTGTTCTTTTTGCCACCATTGTTCACCGCACTTCATGTTCATAAATTCTGTATATCTAATATTTGTATGTATAGATTAAATTGAGCTTGATTTTCGGCATAATGCATATAAGATTTTTGTATTATTGTTTTTTTATTTATGTATTTTATTTTATTACATTCTTAAATTCTGAGGAGCCAAAAGAAAGTGACAGATGTGGTTTAGCATATAATTAGTTTTCTGTTTAAAGTACTCTTTGCAAAAGGCGAAAGCCCTTTTGAGAGTTGAAATGTATCATGATTTTTGTTAGCCTCAAAAGTCACCATTCTCATTCATTCAACCCTTTGTTTCTTTCATTATGATTTTGATGGATGGAGGGGAAAGAAAATATCCAGGATTTGGACAAGAGAAGCTTGTCTTGGGCAACACGGACCTGATCAATAGCCACCTCATTCTTTAGTATGTCTACACTACATTTATGGTTGTTTTGTGGGGAGCTTATATTTTCGCTTAAAATTTTAGATACTTTTGAAGATGTCAACTTGCTTAACTAGCAGGGCGAATTGTACGCATTAATCCTAACATTTTAATTATATTTCTGTTTTAACTTCAACTTTCATTTAATTCATTACTCCTTACCAATGTGGTTAAAACGTTTCATTTTAGACATTTTGTAGATGAAATCCATTATCTTAGATGAAAAATGACAAGTCAGCATAGGCTTATAGGGGAAAATGTTTGTTTTAACCATTGCAAAAATTTCATTTGCCAAAAACAAGCCTTTAAACTTTCAAATCTAACAAAAATCCGTCTCATACTTCTTCCTCGCTAAGACTTCACCCAGAATCTGCCTCCGTCTCCGTCGGCCCTGCTGATCTCCCATCGAGTATGCACACAGCACTGTTCGATCTCCCTACCGGTCCCAGTGAATCCACTACCCGACGCCCTCCTTCTATCTTTGCTATCGTCGCCCTCGTTGGTGGAGACGAAGAATGCAAATTGGGAGGCTCCGAGGGGAACAGGAGGCTTTGCTTCTTGTTGGGGTTTGAAGCAAAGCCAACAGCGGCTCCATAGAGGGAAGGAGGTGGAGCGACCGGGGAGACACGACGCCAGTGGAGGATCAGAAGGCACCGTCAGTGGAGGAGGGCGATTCGGCTTCGTCTTGATTCCACGCCAGTGGGCAAGGGCAATTCGGCAGCGAGTGGATGAGGGTGATTCGGTGGCAAGGAGGCGAGGGAGATTCGGAGGCTTCCTCCACCCGATTCCGTCGCAAGAGGAACGCCCGACCGGGGAGATGGGAGGCAGGAGAGAGCTGACCGGAGAGGGAGGCCGTCAGAGAGGGAATAGAGGTAGGAGAGGATTAGCAGGAGAAAGTTTTAAGGCTATTTTGACAAATGACATTTTTATAGGGATTAAAATAACCATTTTCCCTTATGATCTTATAATGATATGACATTTTTTGTCTAAGGTAATAGGTTCCACAAAAAAAAGATCCCAAAAGAAATACTTTAATTACATTAAAGAGACTCTACGACCAAATTTGAAGTTGAGATTAGAATAGGAATAAAATTAAAAAATTTAGATTAACGTGTGCAATTTTTCCCCTAACGAGCATAACATTTTGGTGCTTATAAAAAATCTTTAGTATTGAAACCAAGGTAGTAAGATCTAATCTTAACTTCACTAAGCTAAGGAAGCTAAGGAGGATGAGGAAGATACTAGACACATTTAGGTCCCTAAAGATAAATTATCAAGCAATTATCCAAACCGAAGTCCGAAGCTTTGGAGAATCTAGTCCAAGCCATGGCAGAACATGAGAAAAATGAATTCTAGCCTAAAAAACAAAAGTGGGAAGACTATTCTCTAACTTGGTTAGAAAAGGACAAATCATTTTGTTTTATAAAAGTTATAGTGTTCTACTAGTTCAAGCATCTTAAAGCGGCCTGAGCCTGGCCAAGTTATCATCCAAGCCAAAGACTTCAAAACCCATGATTTGTCAGTTTGCTCGCCCAGCTAACCGAAACCAACTCTTTCTCTTTTCTTTTCTTTTCCCCATTTTTCGGAGGCAACCGAAACCAGCTCTTAAAACAACATAACAGTACTTAATATATACGTTAAAAACGACTAGATGAGGGCGAAAATTTAGTTTGTCCCATTATATTTTAGAAACGTTTTGCCCCAAAGTTGTACTGTTATTGACACAAGTGAAGAAAATTAACTAGATTTTGATTGGGAAATTTTTTTTTTATTGAAAGACATGTGCTAAATAATTTAATTTAGGGTTTGGAAAGTTAATATCAGTAACTTTCTCCATATTTTGACCTAAGTTATACTTTGTCTCATTTATCTCTGGAAATATATATTTTACCACATACTTCTTTTATATTGTCTAACAACTTTTGAAACCCAATTTAAACTGTATGATAGTCATTTTTCAGTAATTTCAATCTCTTTAATATTTTTTTACAGTTAATAAGCGTTTTAACTTATTAATTTTTCTTCTTTATAAATAAAAAAAATATTTTTTAAATATTAGTTAACTATAAAAAAAATATCAAATAGCTTGAAATTACTTGAACATATTTATTGAATTGTTTAAATTTTATTTTTTATAAAATTTTAGAAGTTACTATTAGATAATATAAAAGAAATAAGGGTAAATTGTAGGTCTTAAAAATAAGGAGAGTAAAGTATATCATGAGCCAAAACCACAAGAGTTTTTGTAATTTCTTCTTTTGAAAAAACAAGGGGTATAGCCTTTTATCCTTCCTATGTCAACTAGACAAACATCTCAAATAGTTTCCACAATTTCGGTTTTTGTCAACCATGTTCTGAATAACATCTCTAACATTAATGAGCAGATTGCACCTTAAAAGCTATGTAAAATTGTTCATTAGTCCCCAAATTATTGTTCATTATACCTGATCCTATACATTATGATTCAAATTTAGCCCATGACTATAGAATGTTGTTCATTAGTCCCCAAATTATTGTTGGTTTTGCAATGTAAAGTTGTTATTAATATTTCATGTGAACAATAGACATAATTCCTTTTTTTTTTTAATGCTCAGAATATAAATAAGCATAGGAGAACCTACTAAAAAGTTTGCACCTTAAAAGCTCTGCAATTGTCATGAGGTAGAAATTTATAAAAAAAACATTTTTAGTTTTAACTCAAATTTTACCAGTAAGTGTACAACGTCAATTGTAATAATACTGAATTAGGCGTCGATCCAATTAGGAATTATATGGTAAAGGTTTCTATCGAGTACTAAAGTATAGAGACCTCATTTTAGCTAAAGCAAACAAACAACAGAAACAATGTCTAAAAGCCTAACTTGCCAAAATTGTGGATCACCTAAATCACCAAACCAAACAAATATAACAACTATCCTAGACACATATTTAAAAAATTTATAAAAAGTGCTATTCAAATGGGTTGTTACATAAATAGAGCTTTGACACAAATACAAGTATCTATCTAACCCAAACATACTTACTAATAATTGTAGGTAGGAAAACTCTAAAGTATTGTCACTCCTTTCTTAAGATTGGGCGAATTAGCTCATTAGAATCTTGTTAGACATTCATATCTTAACAAGTTGTCCTAGGAGCCCTTAAGCTTAGGTTATCCTCTAAGGTCTTATAAGAATGATAGTTCTATTGAATCTACCTATTACCAAAGCTCTATGAGCCCTCTCCGACCTTAGAAATCTCTCTCAAGTTTTTTCCTAAGTCTAGCAAGTCATTCAACACAAATGACCAATAAATGAAAAATGCATTCAAGCACAAGCTAAAAAAGCCAACAAATCATGGAAATAATCAATAAGTTATATATTTATAAGCATTAAATAATCCAAAATGGTTAACATTTTCCATAGAAACAACAAATCTACACATGTTTACAAAAATTCAGAATTAAGGAAAAATACGAATTAAGGTTAGAAAAACCAGATCCATGTTGTAGAAAAGCTTGTACTCCAATCCAAGCACCTTAATCCATAAAAACCTCAAGCAAACTAGCTAAAAATGTGTTTGTAGACAAAGGGGATTAGTGGCTTGAACATATTGATCATTCCTAAAAATCTTCAATGCTAATACAGGCACTTGAACATATAGTTATATAAAGCACTCAACAGTAATATAGGCACTTGAACTTATTGATTCTTCTTGAGAATATTCAATAGAAACAAAGAACTTGTGCTTGCCATTAAAAAATTTGAGATAAGTGGCTTGAACAAGTAAATGAGAACTCTTGATCATGAGATACTTCAACTAGGGGCAGACCTAGCTTTTTAAAAAAGATGGACCAAAGATAAGTTTTTTCTTAAATTTCAGTTCTTATAAAGGCATTTTGGTCAATTTTAAAGGGGCCAGTATATGTTTTATATTAAGGCTTAAGGACCAGAAATACAAGTTTATCATGTAAAAATTATTTTTCTTTTGCAAGTAAGTAAAAATTCTTTGATTATTGCCACTTAATCTCAAGCCTTCCAATAGTAGGTCAGTGCTCATGAAGGGCTTCATCATCCTCTACTTAGACTTTACAGAGGATGCATAAGAGGTAAAAAGAGGGGTCTTGACCGTATCATAAGTGGAAAAGTCCATAGGTTTCTCAAGTCTCATGAAGAGATTGACTAATAAGCTTGAAATCAAATGTATCTTGATATTGGTCTTGATTTTGAATTTGATCTCCTATTATGAGATATCTTGTACCTGAAGGGTGAGCTAAGGATAATAAACCTTGGAATGTGGTGGAGGTATCTCTCAAACATATTAATGTATACCAAAATCTATATTGGCACAATGTTGATAGTAAAAGCTTTTATTAGATAGAGAAGAAATTTCAACTTTACCACTAGCTTTCATCCATATTTCAGACAAATGCAATGTTTCTTCATTTAAGAAAGCAAAACTAATAATTTTTCATTGGAATCTTTAGAGACAACTAGTTAAACTAAGGAATTAATAAATTAGTGTTTGGAAATCCAAATTTGATCTAGGAATGATAACATCGTACTCACTCATTTTTCTAAAAAAAAAAATTTTCACCAGTTTCTAAAGTCTCATAAAACTTGTGATGTTGTAAGTTTCAAAGTTGAAAACAAAAACAAAATATTCTATGAGCTTTATTGTTTAATGAATTAATGGTTTTACCTAGAATATGCTAAATTGGTAAAGGTGCCATAGTTGAGTCTATAGGTGCATGTTGAGCACCAATAGGATGCACATTTGGGCCAAAGTTAATAAGTGAGCCCATTGGGTAGCCAAGGGCCATAGATTAGCTTTGAACAATTGTAATTGTGTGCATTTATAATAATTTAGTTCAGGAAAAAAAAAAAAAAGAAAGCAGTCCGTGTGTTATCCAAAACTAAAGAAAGTAGTCCATGTCTTATCCAAAACTAAAGAAAGTCACCATCACTTGGACATTAGTATAAATCATGATATTGTCCCCACCATTTCACGGTATGGCAAAAGATACAAGATGAAGGTTCGGAGTCTGACTTTGACCTCCACCAATTTTCCCTACAATATTTACTGATTTGGTAATTGTTTAAATTCTAACAAAACAGATATTTTCCTTATACCAACAAAAAAACAATAGTAAATCATCGAATATATATATAGACTTCGTTGGTTTCCAACAATGCGTCCAGGCCTTCATTGGTTGCATCAAAAGTAGTGGACCAGTCTAATTTGGGTTAACATGTATTTATTTTTCAAATGCCTAAAACCATTTTTAGCCCTTGAACTTGCAAGACCCAGACACTTAAGCCCCTGAACTTAGACTTGGTTAAACTTACCCCTTAAACTCACAAACATGAGATACATTAGCCTTTTTGGGCCATGTGTACATTATGTGACTTAACGGCACTTACTCTTAATGACAGCTAGAGGTTTATTCTTGCTCCCACTCCCAGATACAACCAATCAGAAATGGCCACCTAATTAGATCATTTATTTTTCCATTAACTAGTATATATCTCATTGTTCAATCCTTCAAGCCTTACTTCCCAAAGTCAAATCCCAAAATCCCATATTCGAATTTGACCACTCCTCTACGGTTTGACAACCATTCTCAGTTCGCCAATGAAAAAACTCTGCACCATTATGAAAAAAGCTAATTTCATTTCAAACCCATCTGATATTCTCTCAAATAAGATTATTTTTTCAATTCTCAACAATCATAGTGAAAACTCATTAAAAAATCATTTTCTCTAGCTTACAGAGCCTTCCACATCATCGAGGCTATCCACCAAAAGACTTTCAGGCTGCTACATACCAATTTTATCCAAAAAGCTCTCCAGCAATTCCTATTTATTGAAAGCCTGAATTTTCCCTCTACCCCTAAATAGGAGACACAATTTTGAACATGATCGCATTAGCTTGCAAAGCGAATTTGTAGTTGATTAACATGTCTAAGTCTAGATTCTTCATGAATATCGGTCTTTCTAGGCTGTTTTCCTTCTGTTGTGGTTTTGTCGAGGTCAATTTGTCAAATGCGATAAGGTTGATGAATTTGTGGCATTAGCAACTGCAAAAGCTAAGTTTGGAATGATTATGGCTAGCAGGATGTAATGTAAGTTGATTACGGATATAAGGATTGGCTGCATAGTTATGGGTTGCAAAAAGCTCAAGTTGCTTTCCTTGATATGGTGCTTGAGGATTGATGATTTGGGTGTTGACTTGGTTGCTCTAAAATACAAAAAGATTACAAGTTTGGATCTTTCTTATTTGCTAGTTTATGTTGTTTTGCAATACTACTTTTTTGTGGCTTTTATGTAGTTAATGTTTAATTGTGGTCAATTTTCTCTGGTTGCTTTTCGTATGGATGTTTTATCTTAGTATTTCTTTTTTACTTCTGATAATGCGTTTTGAAGAGCACTTTGGCTCATGGTGAAACTCGATATATAAGTATCAGTTAACAAAAAAAAAAATCCGCTAAGGCGGCTATTTTTTGCCAATTGTATTTAGGAGTAGGAGCCAAAAAAAAACCTCTGGTTGTCGTTAAGAGCAAGCAATGTTCAAGTCATGTGATGCGCACATGGGGGCTATTAAAGTCTCCTGTGTTTGCAAGTTCAGGAGGCTGAGTCCAAGTTGAAGGAATTAAGTGTCTAGATCTTACGAGTTCAAAGGCTAAAAAAGGATATAAGCCTTTTTAAATTAAACAAAAACTTAGTCATTGTGAATTGGAAAGGGTAAATTGCACCCGTGGCCCTTAATATTTTATTATTGTCCTATTTTGGACCCTAACATCAAAACCTCGCATGAGATTTCCTCAACCTTAATCTTCTATTCTATTTTAGACATTTGATGGATGAAAAGTATTAAAATTGACGGAACTGGCCATGTGGCATGCTAGTATGGGCAATTTGCCATGTCGCACAATGAATCACTAGCTATAGATGCCTGCAATCTGCCACTTAAAAAATTTAGGGCATATGTTATAAAAAAATGAAGAAATCTAGGGTATATAAAGGGTTAGCTCACATCTCTCCTTCCTCCTCCTTCCCCTGCAGCCTCCAACCCTCCCCTGTCGCCTCAGACCTCGGCCTCATCTGTTGCTCCTCCTCTCCTCATTCCCTTGTTCCCTTATCCGTCAGTCCCCCTTCGTCAATTCAGCAAGATTTCGTCTGATTGCAACCCTCAATTTCGGCCAATCGCAGCCTATGATTTTGTCTGATTTCATTGTCCGTTTGCCTCCACCATCCTCTATTTTGCTCGCCATTTGATTCCTCCACTGATTGTACTCGCCTTCTCAATCGATTAACCTTTTTTTGCCAACCTTTGATTTGAATTAAACCAGTGATTCGAATCCTAGCCATGCTGTCGCATCCATCGTCATCTTTGTTGTTTCCTCGCCATCGTCATTTCCTTGGATTTTAGACAGGTTTAGGGTTCGGGGAGGGAGACATGGGATGATGGTGGCCTTAGGACAGATGTATTAGATAGGGGATGGTGGTGATGCCAGGGTTGGTGGCTGGAATGGTGTCGGTAGGGAGAACGGTATCCTAGGGTGCAGTGACAGTTGAGGAAAAGTTAGTGTTTTGAAGTAGGGAAGCGAAAAATCAGAGACCTAGGCTGCTATTTAGTTTTTATTCTTTTTTTCTTCCTTTTCCACCTCAGTGGCACCGTGGCAAATTGCCCACACTGGCATGCCAAGTGATCAGTTCTGTCAATTTAACACTTTCTGTCCGCCAAATGTTTAAAATAGAATTAAAAAAACTAAGGTTGAGGACGTCTTATGTGAGGTTTTGAGATTAGGGTTCAAAATAGGATAATAATAAAAGGTTAGGGGCCACGGGTATAATTTACCCGGATTGGAGACGAAACTAAAGCAAGGGACGAACGCGCGCTAAGGATGAGGCTCAAGGAAAGGATCTTCCGCCCAGTGCTCCGGCGAAAATAAACAAAATCCCAATTCGGTTTCTATTCTCCTTCTCAAATCTTCTCTTTTTCTTTTTCATCTTTTTTTTCCCCACAACCGTTTTTGGACTAAATTCCTTCTCCACTTCATCAACAAAGCTTCGTGCAAGAGCAGCCAGCGTTTCGGGGCATGATCATTCCCATGGCATCGTCCGTACGGCCGTCTCTCTCCTTTCTCAGGCGCACGGCCGCGCCACGTCTCGCCATTTCGATCTTGCACTCCCGCCTCCCTCGCCGCCTCGGTTTCTCTCGTCTTGCCAGCGGTACGCTCGGATTTCTTCATTTTCAATGAGCCACTGCTACAAATCCTGCATTCGGCATAGTTAATCTTGGAATGTGTTTTCTTTTCATCAAATTGTTTAGAATTACTGCTTTTAAGCACTTTGGTTATCCTATCTTTGTTGGTGTGATGTTGTTAGAAGGAATGGTTTGGCAATCCTGAAGCGAAGCATCGGCATTTTGTTGGTACTTGATGAGGATTTTTTTGTCTCTAGAATAGCTGGATTTGGGCTTATCTGGAAATTGCTTTTTAGAATTCTAGTTCGATCATTAGGTTCTCCTTGATACAGAACAATCAACAGGTTGTACCTTGGAATGAAGTAATAGCAAGCATTTTTTACTTGTGGAACTTTCAGAGTTGTGGAAGTTGCACGGTTGGGTTTCTTGCATACTAGTGGTTCATGTCTATTCACTTTCTCTTTACAAATTTAATGAAGCATGTTGGATATTCACACATTATGAAATTTGCCTATTGTCAAAACTAGAACTACAACTAAAACTGATCAATTTATGACCTGCTGCTGTTCAAAATGGTTTCTGAAGCCTGAACTGTTATCCAGCTGTTCCACAATTGCGGTCAGTTGGTCTGAAAACTTCCAGGGCTTTGGAAGTTGAGACTAACACATTTAGGAGGCCTCTAGCTGGAAGTATGGCACAGGCTTGTACAGATGATACTGAAGAAAACATCTTGGAATGGGCCAAAAAGGACAAAAGAAGAATGCTCCATGTTGTTTACCGTGTTGGGGATTTGGAGAGGACAATCAAGTATCCATCTTTGTGTAATTTTATTTCACTTTGCCTGAAAAATCAAGATATCTCTATTGTGCTTTTTCATTTGGATTTTCATGCATTCATAACTTAAGCAAAAACATCCGGTGACTGCAGATTTTATACTGAATGCTTGGGCATGAAGTTGCTGAGAAAACGTGATGTGCCAGAGGACAGATACATGAATGCATTTCTTGGATATGGCTCTGAAGATTTTCACTTTGTTATCGAAATTACTTACAGTAAGTTATTGAAATGTTCTTTATGTTTACTGGAGTTTTATTATATGCCTTTGATGTTTAAATTTTTAGCTGTACCTCAAGGTAATACTGTGAGGTTCGCAAACAGGAAGTACAAGCTGTAAGTCTGGTAATGTGTAAGTGGTTATAGAAGACTTCGTTGGTCCATACTTATGCTTGCATCTGGAGTTCAGATTCTCTTATCTTGTAAACAACATTTGCTTTGTCTCCAATTGCTCTTTAAAAAGTAGACGAGATGAAAATTTAAATGAATCTTGAAAGAAAGATGTGATTATATGGTTGCATCTCGTTAATGTTGTTCTTGTGCATAGGTTTTTGTAGTTTTTTCTTTTCTAGTTTGGCTACTTTCCTAAAATTTTGAGAGACAAATCTATGATTGGAGGATTATTTGGGGAACTTTTCTAACACAGTTGCTTGTGTGTGTTTTAGTTGTTCTGGGTTCGAGAATGTGGATTGGTTATCATATTCATTCCCTGTTTAAATACAAACTTTGGTATAATTCGCATTAACCTTAGGATTCAAATCCATTTGTTTATATCACTTCATTTTATTGTGTTGACAGATTATGGAGTTGAAGAGTATGCCCATGGAACTGGATTTGGTCATTTTGGTATTGCTGTTGAGGACGTAAGCTTAAACTTGGTTTCATGACTCTGATATATTGTCACTGTTCGATTCTTCATGGACATGAAGGTTCTGCATGCTTGTTTAATTAGGTGGCCAAGACTGTGGAACTTATAAAGGCTAAGGGTGGCAAAGTAACTAGAGAACCTGGTCCTGTCAAAGGTGGGAAGACTGTTATTGCATTTCTTGAAGATCCTAATGGTTGTAAGTTTGAACTGCTGGAAAGGGGGCCTACTCCTGAACCGTTATGTCAAGTAATGCTTCGTGTTGGTGATCTTAATCGTTCCATAAATTTCTATAAGGAGGTTAGAAATTCTACAGAAAAGATCATAAATGATGCTTCTGTTTTATTTACATAAATTCTTGTTTGTTTGCTTGTATTCAATCCTTTACATAGGGTGTCTGCAACTTATGTATTTTTATGCGCCTCCTATTGCATAGGCTTTTGGCATGGAGCTACTTAGAACAAGAGATTGTCCAGAGTACAAGGTACATTGACTTTAGCACCACTTTCTTTGCAGTGCAGCAATTGAAACATCTAATCTAGTCCAAAATAACCTTATCTAAGACAAAAGAGAAATGCCAGAAGGATGTTATAGTTTGTTCTTTGTTGTGCCTTAATGTTGGAAATTATGATCTCAGATCTTGGCAACCTTCCTTTCCTAGACATTGACCACGAGAATTGTTAGTTCAGGGATTCAACATGAACCTTCTCCACATCAGAGTATAAACAGCCAGTATGTGTACTAGAATTGTTGTGCTTCACTACTGTCGGATTTGTTCTTTCTTAGATGATTTCTGCTATAAAAGTAACAGATTTATCCACGAATAGCAGATCTCACAGTTTCAGAGTAAAGTTGGTGGAGGGTTGAGGGAAATAATGCCAAGTTTGTCCACGAACCATTTTAGGCAGTAGCTGGATCTTCAAGGCATCACTTGCTGATTCATGCTTGTGGGTTTTTCATTTTCAGTACACAATAGCCATGATGGGTTACGGTCCTGAGGGTAAGAATGCTGTTCTGGAATTGACGTACAATTACGGGGTCACTGACTATGAGAAAGGAAATGCTTATGCTCAGGTTAAAATTCTCGGTCCTCTCATCCTTTTCCTTCATTTGTTTTGCAGCTGTAGTACTTGTTTTAGTTATACTCCGCCGGGGAAAACTTTTCTCTAAGCACTTGAATCTTGGCAGATAGCAATTGGCACTGATGATGTGTACAAAACCGCAAAAGCAGTAGAACTGTATGGCGGAAAAATTACTCATAAACCGGGACCCTTACCTGGCATCAACACCAAGATTATGGTGTGCCTAGACCCTGATGGTTGGAAAACGGTATGCTTCCCTAGAGATTTACATATTCTTGTAAGAAATGTGGGTATATCATATCAAAACTTGAAAATGACTGGTTTTTGCATTGCCTTATTTGTTCCTGTACAATTTACGCATACATGAATAACGCGTACCAACTTCTGGCCATGTCTTTGCTCAAATCATAGCTGCTTTCTAACGACTTGTCTTTCTTTTGTTTTGGTTATTTAGCTTCCTGTGATGGTGCAACCAACTGTTTTCCTGTCTTAATTCCCAGGTTTTTGTTGACAACATTGATTTTCAGAAGGAATTTGATGAGTGAGTTTTGGGCATATTTTCCTCCTTTGTGCGCAAAACCTTAATTTCAAGCTCCATGAGGGTCCCCAGACAGAAACATATACATCCAACCAACCTTTTTTTTCTCCCTTGTAGAGGGCAATTTTGTAATTTCGCAGAGTTTATTGTTCTGATACCTATCTATGTTTCAGGAGAAGCCTACTTTAAGCATGAAAACATTTGACCCTGTTCTGTACGAATTCCATGGTCATGTTCTGTTTCACCCATTCAACACTTTTTTCTTGTTCAAAACTACTCTCATAGAAGATAAGAATTAGGTTGTTACTCTTGGGGTAGTGCTTTAATTTGACTTCCATATAAAGCAGAAAAAAAAAAAAGTTCAGAAAAAAAGTAGAAGTTTGCGAAGAAAATATTGCTCAAAACCTTTGAGATAAGTTAATATCAGTTTTTAGTATCTACGAGGTATGAAAGGCCCGTGTGTTGCGGCGGTCATATAATGTTACAATATTAAGTAAAATAAAAATAAAAAAAAGTAATAAAAATAATTTAGGAACCAAAAGAGAAAATGTAAAAATTTTAAGCATTAAGAATTTAACAATTGACTTAAGAAAAGTTAAAAAAGAAAATCTTATTTCACTAAAAAAATAAACAAACCATGGTGATCAATATTTTAATTTAGAAAACAATACATCATAAAAAAAAAAAAATCAAGAGATTAAACAAAAACAGTATAATTAAGTAGTTATTAAGTTCAGGGTCCACAATGTCAAGATAGTCAAACTCAAGGTCTAATATCAGAAACGGAAATAATATAGGGACTGGAAATGTATTTCACAAAAAAGAAAAGTGAAAGTAGAAGAATAGTGAGATCGACCCTCAAAAAGATATTTTCATTTGAAAATTTCACCAACCTTCCAAAAGAAGCAACCCAACCCAACATCAAAAAAGAAAAAAAGGAAAAGACAGGCAACAGAGTAGGTCACAACCCAGCTCAACATCGAAGGACAAAAGTAGAAAGATACTATAGTTTACTGTAGATAAAACGGTGGTTAGAATATAGCTAGGTTTTTTTAAGCGCACTTTGTAGCAAATATTTTTTTAATATAAATTTTGACATTAAAACAAATAGCAATAATAAATAATTAAAAAATTCTCATTCATAAATGGATGTTAATCAATTAAATTTTGCTTCATTTTAATTTTGGGTTGGGTTTTCTTTATGTTATGTTCTTATTATTAAAATGACTAATTGTGATCAAAACATAATTCTATAAAACATAACACTACATGTGTTTCGAAATGATAAATATTTTTTGTCATAAAAAAATAATTTACTAAAAAGTTTCATCTCTTATTAATTTAAATTTCAATTTTTAATATCGATAAGAAATTTATTTAGTAAAATTCACTCAAAAGCTTTAGAGTTTAATAAAGTAATTCGATCCATCGATCCATAATTGTTAAAATTGAAAATGAATATGAAACATAACATTGTACATGTTTTGAAATGATGGATAAAATTTTTCATTAAAAATTAATTCACTAAAATTTTTTTATCTCCTATTAACTAAAATTTCAATTTTTAATATTCTTTATAAATTTATTTAGAAAAATCCATCTTCAATTTATTTATATTTTTTTTAACCTTTATTAAGTTAATTCTTAAAACCTTAATGTATTAAGTTATTTCTTCAAGCTAAAGAAATAAACCATGATTACCAAGATTTTGCTTTAGAAGACAATAAATAAAAAAATAACAAAAAAAATTAGAGATAAAGAGAACAAATTATGCTCACCAATGTCTTTCTTTAGAAAATAGTACATAAAACAACAACAAAAAAAAGCTTGGGATCAAGAGAGCAAATAGAGGAGCTAGATTAACAGTTACTCCTTCCGTCCCGATTTCTTTGATCCATTTGACTTTTTAGGCTAATTTGACTTGAATTTTTTTTATATTATTGTTTGTTAGAAAAAAATATAAAAATATATATTTAGAAACTAGAGGTCTTGATTTATCATTCACACATAAAATTTTTTCATTTATATGCTAAAATGTCTAAAATAAAAAATCATAGATTAATTGCTAAAACGTTAATGGTGCAAAGAATTTGGGACGGAGGGAGTATAAAATTTGGGGAGCAAAATATAACATTGATGTAAATTTGAGTCTAAAATGGTATTTCTTTAAGCTAAAGAAATAAACCATGATTACCAAGATTTTTCTTTAGAAGACAATAAATAAAAAAATAACAAAAAAATTAGAGATAAAGAGAACAAATTATGCTCACCAATGTCTTTCCTTAGAAAATAATACATAAAACAACAACAAAAAAAAGCTTGGGATCAAGAGAGCAAATAGAAGAGCTAGATTAATAGTTATAAAATTTGGGGACCAAAATATAACATTGATTTAAATTCGAGCCTAAAATGATATTTCTTCAAGCTAAAGAAATAAACCATGATTACCAAAATTTTGCTTTAGAAGACAATAAATAAAAAAATAACAAAAAAATTAGAGATAAAGAGAATAAATTATGCTCACCAATGTCTTTCCTTAGAAAATAGTACATAAAACAACAACAAAAAAAAGCTTGGGATCATGAGAGTAAATAGAAGAGCTAGATTAATACTTACAAAATTTGGGGACCAAAATATAACACTGATGTAAATTCGAGCCTAAAATGGAAGCATTAGAAAGTTAGGGACTGAAATCGTGTTTTCACCGAAACAACATATGAAACAGATTGAAAGCGTAAAATTGCAATACAGATCCTCAGGGAATTCATCACCTTGCTAAAAAATCAAATCGTATCCAAAAAAATGAAAAAAAAAAATGACGAACGCAAAAAAAAAAAAAAAAAACTAATAAGGGCAAAAACGGTAAAGGCACTGTAGTGTACTGTAGTCCGAACAGTAACAGCCTCACGGCTTTTAGAATATAGTGTAATGACTTTACCCGACTTTCCTCCACACCACCTCTCATGCTCTTGAAAAATGGGCATTTAATTGATCGTGTTGTATGATAATTTTTCAGTGAAAACTGGAAAATTTTAAAGCTGCTACCAATGAAAAATATATAAAAAACTTACAAAAAATATTTCTTATAATAAATTGAAAGACTGGTAATGTGATGATTTGCAACTGTGGTGGAAGCAGTTTCCTAGTTTAAATGATACGTTAGAGTTAATAAGCCGGCTTTCTATTTTGAAATAGACTTGTGAGCCGGCCGCGGACACGCAAAGTAACTAATGCTATTATAAGGTAGCTTCTTCAGCCAGCGCTCTAGGTTCGGCCAGTGGTTATGACTTATGAGAGGAGCTAGTGGCTCCATTCTTGTTTTTTTTTTTTTAAAACAAAATTGTTTTTCTCGTCTTTATCCAATTTATTTTTTTCCCCCTCTTTTGTCATCTCATGCAATAAAAGAAGGACTTTCAAGGTGAGTTAGTCTAAGGTTTGGGGTTCTTCCAAGGGATGAGGGGTTTAAATCTTACTAGCCCTCGCTTTCATTTTTTTTTTTATCTTTTTCAGTTTTTTATTATTTATTTTTTCAGTTTCATTTCTTATTTTAATTATTAGAAAATAAAAATCTAGTTCAAGAAAAAGAACAAATATGAATGAATAAAAGAACGTATAGCAAAAAGAACAAACAATAATGAGTAAAAGAACATATAAGAACTAAAAATGAATAGAAAGAAAAAGAAAATATATGCTATTTGCTTACAAAAAAAAAAAAAAAAGAGAATAGCCAAACATTAAGTAGCATATATAACAGTTGAAAAAGAACAAAGAACAATTCATAAAAGAATATATGGGAACTAAAAAAAAAAACAGAAACAAAAAAAAATATAGGAACTAAAAAAGAACAGATTTATAAAAAGAAAAAAACAACAATATATAAAATAACATATAGGAAATAAAAAAAATAGCAACAAAAGAACATATAAGAATTGAAAAAGAACAAACAACAATACATAAAAGAACATATAAGAATTGAAAAAAAACATAAACAAAAGAAAATATAGCAACTGAAAAAGAATAGATTTATAAGAGAACAAACAACAATTAATAAAAGAACAAATAAAAAACAATATAAAAACAAAAATGAAATAAAATAGAGACAAAAGTGTAGAAAAATTAAAAAATGATGAGTTAAACTGGAAATAGAACAATAGATAAGGTTAAATAAAAGAGGGGTAGAAGCAAGGTATTAAATATAATTACTGTTAGATATACTGCATCCCATATTTTTAGGGGTGTAAATGAACAGCATGTTGTGAAATCGTTCTTGAATTGTTCAGTAAGAGTTTGTTTATATTCGTTTATTTAGTTAAATGAATGAACACGAACATATTTTTTTGTTCGATTAGTTAAATGAACGAACACGAACAAGATTCCATTTGTTCATTTACGTTTATGAACTGTTCGGTTATTGTTTGTTTATGTTCATTTATTTATTTGTTCATTTATATTGATTTATTTGTTTATTTATATATTAGTTGTACATTTATTATTATATATGTTTTATAGATCATGCATTTTAATTAGTGTTTACCTACTCCACTCATGTGATTATGCCCTAATCTTTCCCAAATTAATATATTGTTTTTGTTTCCAAAAAAATAATCAGCCATTTTTCTTATATCGTGAACTTGCTGCAGCATCAAGATGAACCCCATTGCCATAATCCATAATCTCTTTCACCATCATCTATTGCTCTGTTGGCTATTTCTAGACTCGCTTCAATTTAGATTGGCAGTAGTCATTAGGTTTAATTGTTCGTGTTCGTTTATTAAACGAACACAAATAGAGAAGTTGTGTTTGTGTTTATGTTCGTTTAAAGTCAAACAAACGAACATGAATATGGCTTGTTCGTATTCGTTCGATTTGTTTGCAGCCTTATATATTTTTAAGATATATCATGTCACATACCGTTACTGTTTTTATAAAAAAAAATATATATTATTTTAAGATGAAGTAAACTAAATCAAAATTTTTTGCACCTTTTTATATATATTCTAATTTTTCTCATTATAATTTGTAAAAGATAAATAAAATATATAAGAAAGAAGATATTTTTTTTATAGAAAAAACAAAAAAAAATATGTATAAAGCAAAATAAATATTACTCAGCAAAAAAGCTAATTTATTGATAAATTAGAAAAATAAATAAATAATACTTTACTAATAACAATATATTTTCTAATATCCCATTGAGTCCCATTCAGTAATTTTTTATGTTAAAATATGAGTTAGAAGACTAAAATAAAAAAAGAAAGTAAAAGCAAAAGGAAAAGTAACCAAAAAATAAAATTAAATATTTATGTTAAAACATGTGTATTAATTATATTTTACTATTTTATATATTCTATTTCACATATTTATATATGATATTTTGATGCAGAATGATAAAAATAAATATCTCACACATGTCCTACAAAAAATAGAATGCTGTGGTACATACCTCACGATATTTGTGATATACTACATTTCTCTTACAAAATGTACATAAAAAGTAATCATTATGCGAAATACTGAGATATTTTGAGCAAAAAAATAACAAAATGTGAAAATATTTATTTCATGTACCGCTTACTCGTGGTAAGTGGTATATTGCAGTATTAAATACCATGGGTAAGAGCTATAAAGAATAGAAATAATATAAAAATGAAAAAAAATAAAAAATAAAACAAAAAATGAAAAAAATATATTACAAAATGAAAAAGAAAATAAAAAAACTAGAAAAAGAAGATTAAAAAACTGGGAACAATACAAAAAAAAAAGAAAAAGGTGGAAAAGGGGGGAAACAGGAAACAAAATTAAAGAAAAAAATTAATAAATAATAATAAAAAGAAACAGTTGGCCTAGCAGTGAATTGAATCTGCATCGGCGGGTTCACCTCCATAGCAGGAACCACTCCGCCAGACACAGATCTTCGTCTGAAATTTATATAACTTTGGGCAAAAATGTCAGATCTTGAATTTTGTAGGGTGGTGCTTGATATTAACCAGGTTCATGTAAGACTTAACTCTTCATTTAATGCGCAAAATTATCATCGTCAAAAATAGAAAAACTTTGTGATCAAGTCAAAGTAACTTGACCAGCGCAATTCAAGCTTGGCAAAAAGAAACTGTAAGGGTAAATGGCACCAACTGTCATCAAACTATTATCTATGTTGCACTTTTATCCTCAAACTATGAAATGTTGCATGATTCATCCTAAACTAATCACAATATTGCATTGTTCATCCTCTGTCCATTCCCACCGTTAAACACTCGCAAAATGACTCAATTGCAACAACATGAAATATTATGACTGAACTGAACAACAATAGAAAAATTGAAAGTCTAAAAACGACATTCAACTGAAAAATCAAAATTAAACTTACGTTTTAAGAAAAATAGGGTAATAAACAATAAAGGAAATTAAAATTAAACACAATAATAATAATAATAATAATAATAATAATAATAATAATAAAATAGAAGTGATAATATCATATCATATCTTTATATATATTATGTTTTGTTAATAATAAAAATAAAAATAAAAACAAATTAAATTAATAATAAATAAAATAATTGAAATACAATAAACTAAAGAATTTATCAAACTAAAATGAAATATTAAATAAAAATATAAAAATAAATAAGAGGGCATAATAAAATTAAAAAAATTCTTATTAAATTAAAAAAAATACTCCTTTTGTCCTACTTTCTTTTCTTTATTTGACTTTTTGAAGTAGTTTGACTTGAATTTATTCATATTATTTTTTGTTAGAAAAAATAATATGAATAAATTCAAGTCAAACTACTTCAAAAAGTCAAATAAAAATATATATTTAGAAACTATAGGTCTTGATTTATCATTCATATATAAAAGTATTTCATTTATATACTAAAATATTAAAAATAAAAATTATAGATTAATTGCTGAAAGGTGAATGATGCAAATAATTTGGGACAGAAAGAGTAATAAAATAAAACGTATAAAAAATAAAATAGTAAAAAATTAAATAAAATAATATAAATAATTAAAATAAAATAAATAAATCATAAAATTTTGAAAACATAAAAGTAAAAAAAATACAAATGAGGAATAAAAATAAAAAATCTTTAGTTTTGAAAAATTAGTAAATGAAAGAAAAAAGAGGAAAGTAAAAGATAAGCGTAACTTAAAAATAAAATAAACCGATAGGATAAAAAATGGTAACATGTTTATTTTTGTTGTTTTCTTATATTTTTTATGTGTTAACTTTTTCATATTTTATTTATTTATTTCAGTTGTTGAAAGTATAATCAACTATGTGCCTTTGCATTAGGAAAGAACCACATGAGGATATGTAAAGAGTATTTAGGTCATTTCACCGTAATCATATATTTTTATTATTTTATTTTTATGATTTCATTATTCTATTATTTTTCCTGCTAGTATTTAATATTTTATTTCTCATTTTTTATTTCATTTTTTATTATTTATATATAAAAGTGTGATATGATTATTTAAATTATTTGATGAAAAATATATTTTTCGTAAAACATAAGTTTTAATTTTTTTATTTATGGTTGAAGTGTTTTGTGAGGCCTTTAATTTTAGTATTTTGTTCAGTTCATTCCAATATTTCATTTTATTGCAATTTAGTCATTGTTCTGTAGCGTTTAACAACGGTACGATTACGAATGAAGTATTGAAGTTAAGATCAAATTTCAATGATAAAACACTACTAATAGTTCAGGACAAATGATGCAACATATCATAGTATGAGAATGAAAGTGGAATATAGGTAGTAGTTGGAGGACAATTAGTGTGTTAAACTGTAACAGAAAAATAATCGGACCGTGCGTAGTACTACAACCCGACCGGCTTAAGGCTCGAGGAGTGAAATGAAATCAAACCGTTAAACCCTACAAAACTCCTAGACGACATGAGAAGTAGAATTTAGGGAAAAATCTTTGAATTCCATTCAGAGAGTAAAGCCGATTGGCATGAAGAAATCGATGGGTGGAGAGAGTAGAAATCGAAGCAACAAGAAACGCAAGAATACGGAGCAACAAGAACCAGTAAGAGAGAATCGAGAGGCGGCTAGCGGAGTGAAAAATCTGAATGATAATCGGAAACCAGTTTCTCCGACTGCCGACGAGCAACATGACTCCGCCGTGATGAAGCCATCGGAGGAAGTTAGTCGAGCAGGAGCGAAGCCAGGGAAGAAGAAACCGAAGCTCGTTTTCCCTTTCGGAAACTACAAAAACTACTATGGCTACCGGGTAATTTAGTGGCTTCTTTTCCCCCATTTTTCTAGTAGAGTTGTGGATTATGATTGTTTTTGTTTTGGCTATTTCAGATTGGTCAGGACTTGGGGGAGGATCCTCGGATTAGTGCTTTCAAGAAGGAGTGGTTCGAGGGCAGGGATTGTCTTGACATCGGTTGCAACAGCGGTGTTATAACTGTCCATACTGGTAATTGTTTCTCATGCTTGCAGTCCATTTCGTTTTGAAGTTAGATTCGTCATTCTGGATAAATACTTTAAGTGTCTATGCTGTAGTAAGAAGCATGCTTTTGAATTGTATTAGTTTTATTGCAGTGTAGTGATCAGGTTCAAAACGTAATGATGCGTTTGAACTTAATACAGTCCAATTTCTGGATTATGAGATCATTCAATGTTGTCTCCCTTTTTTCCCCTTAAAACCGTCATGAAAATGTTTTTGTCAGCAACATGTGGTTTTACTTGGTTTTGGGGTTCAAAATTTTCATTGTGGTGAAGTCATGTCTCCTCAATTGTTTAGTGCTGCATACTTGGGTAGGAGAAAGGTAGATATCTGCAGATTGTATTGAGTGTGCAAAACTGACTTCTAATTTTACATGATATGAGTTTTCCTTTTTATCTTTGTTATTTTCTTCCATTTTGATGAATGTCATAATTGTTCTGCAGCGAAGAAGTATCACTGCCGAAGCATCCTTGGGATTGACATAGACTCAAGTAAGATCTTTTACTTCTATCATGTGGGATAGTTAGAGAATACAGTTTCAGGAAATCCACTCCTTTTCTGTTATGACCTTGTGAAGTGCATTGAGTATTCACTTGCCTTTAGGCATGGGAAATTGACATTAATCTTGCATAGAAACATCAAGTGGATATCAAGCTTTATTTCTTTTGCTATGTACTTGCAAGAGTGTTATACAGTAAGAGTTTCTCAAAGACATAGTTGTTCCTATAGGGGAAAAAAACAGCAATGATCAGCTTTCAACTATGTTTGGATTAAGGAGAAAGGAGGAGGTAAAGGAAAGGTATCTGACATAAAGGAACGGCCTCTCCCTTATTTTGGATGTCATAGGGAGTCGTAGGATGCCCCCTTCCTTTGTTTTCTTATTCTTTTCCATTCCTGACCATCTTGCTAATCATTCTGATTGAGGAAGAAAAAGGGAACAATACACTTTAGTAATTTTGTTTAACTGTTTTATATGATTTGGTAAAGGGACCTCGGTGAACTTATGCAGGAAAAGTTCCCTTCTCTCCTCATGGCTCATTGTCCTTAGCCAAGCTACTCACATTAAGTTGTCCAAACAAGGAGTAGGTTGATCCAGTCCTTTTTCATTCCCTGGAAAACTTTAGACACTCCATTATGATATTGAGCTTCTATGTTGGAGTTTGTCTGGGTTCAAGTGTTGGAACAGTAGAACAGCTGACACAATGATATCTTTCAGGTCTAGTTGAGGCTGCTTACTGGTACCTCAGGAAAATTGTCAAAATGGAATCTTCCAAGAAAAAGAATGCAAAAGATTCATGTGTAAAAGTTGGAGAGGATGCAAATGGCTCTGACTCGTGTACTACTGCTTTGTCCACTAGTGAGGCTAGTCAAGTCTCAAGCCCCTGTTCACCTGCACAAAGGGATCTCTCCGATGTAGTTTCCTTCCGTAAAGAGAACTTTGTCAGAAGTAACTTTTATCATGACAAGCATTATGATACAATTCTTTGGTAGGTGATACTTTTATCTATTACTTCAGCTCACTCTAGGTGGATTTCTACTTAATGTGGATAAATTTATATTCTTGGAAAAATAAGATGTTTCTTTGCTCATCAAAAGAGAAGCATCGTTATCTGTACTGGTCTTGCACATATACATGGTGATGGTGATCTTGAACTGACAAATCGATTCAATTAGCTAGTTTGCTTATTTAGTGGTGAAGTGAATGTCTCTGCTTGGCAGTTTGAGCGTGACAAAGTGGATTCACCTAAATTGGGGTGATGATGGATTGATAGCTTTATTTACGAAGATGTGGAAACTTCTTCGTCCGGTGAGAATTGTTTATTTTGTTTACCATCAGTTTCTATTTTTACAAATATCTTGCTCTATATCACTTCTATCTGTTGATGCTTATAGATTGTAAGTCACCTGAATCACTAATGTGAACAGGTGGCATTATGGTCAGTTTCTATTTTTACAAAAATCTTGCTCTATATCAGTTCTATATGTTGATGCTTATAGATTGTAAGTCACCTGAATCACTAATGTGAATAGGGCGGCATTCTGGTGTTGGAACCTCAGCCATGGGACTCATATGAAAAGAATCGTAAAGTTTCAGAGGTTTGTTTACTTCTCTGATTATCATTAACTATTGTCTATTGTCTACATCAATTTTTCTATTTCCTCTTTGTTTTTGTTCCTCTTTCTTGGTTGATACAAAATTTCTCCAACCCCAACTAAATTGGGTATGGCTGGCTAGATGATTGATTGATCGCTTGAATATACCAATAATATGATTGGCATACAAAAGGATACTGTTTATGTTAGGATCAATATCAGATTGAAAGGCGGGCAAGTAGGATTGAAGGTTTTCAATTCGACATTAGTTGCCTAACATCTTCCTCATTTTAGATTCCTGTTATAAGCGCCTGGTTGCAAAAAGTATGTGCTGTCCACCAAATCTTGCCAGGCACAGAACTGGTTTATTATCAACTGTTAAAATCTTGTAATTTCTCATTGATAGGTAACCCTTATATTACTTCTGATCCAGCATTTTTTTCACCTGTGAACATTATGCAGACGACAAATATGAACTATTATAGTATTAAGCTTCACCCGCAGCATTTCCAGGAAATTCTTCTGGACAAGGTGCTCTTTTTCCTCCTATCTTCACTCCATACACTACTGCCGCCATGCTTCAACTCCCCGTGGGGTCCTTCCCTCCCTCTCCCCCTGTTCCAATACAAACACAGGCACACACATAAACACAGAATTTTGTTTGTATTTCTTCTCTTATATTGGTGTTTGTTAGTGATTGTAACAAATAAAAATCTTTTGCAGGTAGGATTCAGAAAAGTAGAAGATATAACTTGTGGCTTGCATGATACAAAAATGGGTTTTGACAGACCCATTTTCGTGTTCCATAAATGATTCTAGCTGCAAGAACTGCTTGCCTGAGTATAGGTTGATCCTTCATGGTAAGTAGTTAGATTTAGCAGTAGCCTTGTTGATGGTGCAGAAGATAATTAATTATGACCGGAGAATTTTGGGTCAAGTAAATTACGATTTAAGTGGGGGATGGCCTAGCTTCAATGCTCAATCTCCACATTTTGTAATGCACAAAATGTACTTGATAAGATATGAAAAATTGAAAATGCTTTTATTCTGCTCCGCATTGTTCACTAAATTTTCTGCTTGCCTTTTGCTAGCACTAGGGATGTCATTGAGCCTGGCCCAAACACATTGGGCTCGAGCTGGGCTCAATAAGGATTCAGGTGGACTTGGACTCGATGAGTTCTAGACTTTGGGTTGAGCTGGGCATGATAAGTTCGAGATGCTCTATAATATTAGGGGCTACTTGTAACTTTTGAAATCTTAAATAATCAAGTGTAATTAGGACCTTACTCTAGGGGGTAAGTGTACTTAATCTTGCTTATAATGGCGTAACCCTATACTTTAAAATCGTAGGGGTAAGTGCAATTATGATCTAACTTAAGTGTAATTAAATCTATATATATTATAATTATTAAAGCTTCCTTATTTTTTATGAATAATAAATCATAAATTGTAAAATCGAACTAAATTATAATATTTTATCAAAACTTTCTGAAAAAAAATATAGAAAAGATATAACAACGCCAAAAACCTTAAATCTTAACAAATTTAAGTTTTTTTTTTTCAAAATAGTAATGATTGACCATATATTTGGAATTTTTTACCAAATTAGTAAGTGACAACTATTGATATACAAGAATAAATTTAAAATCTAATCTTCAAGTTGTATTTGAAAGAGTTTGAAATAAATATAATTAAGAAGTGAAATGGATGTTAAATTTATGAACATGAATAAGGGTCTTGGATACAATCATTTTAAGCTGCTTCTTATCAATAACACTTATAATCATAATTAAATACCTAAAAAGTTGTTACTATTTTAGAAAAACATAGAGTATGTACACAATATCAATTGCACAAAAGTATATATAAAAACTTAAAGTTTTGAATTGTAAGTTGTAAGCATTTAGTATAATAATTTAAGTTCATCAATTCAATCTATCTTATAATAATTGGCTATCAAATGTCTAACTTGATCTAAAATTTAATAAGTTCAATTAAATATAAAAGTCTATTTTTCAACCTATAATTTTTTTTTTTTTTTTTGCCCAACTTTCAACCTATAATGTGAAATCATAAAGTTAAGATTCTAAAGATTTTTTGAGCGAATAGAATAGGGATTTCACAAGATTCTACTTAAATTAAGATTTTACCTTAAATTGAATCATTTTTCTTATTATGAATCATAAAATCATAAGATTTTAAAATTTGGACTGGGTTTGCTTAAAACTTGGCTTATGTTTGATAAGTTCAACGCCAACTAGTTGTTGAAAGCTCAGTTTGGTATATAACAGCTATAGCTAATAGAGAGTACTAATTGGGCTCTTGGATAATTTGTTTTTCATTTTTCCCCATAAGATCAAAGGCTAAGGATGTCAACTATACATACACACACACACACGATTGAGCTTAAAAAGAAACTAATAGTTATTTGGTGTTTTATTATTGCTTTATTTTGTTTTCAAACATACTATTTCACCACGAAAGTACCATCAAGCGTTTGCTTAAGCAACCAAGGCTCTACAGAATATTAATTACCACTTTTCCTTGGCCTTCTTAATAGGCTAATTATAGTTAGCCCTTTGAAATTCATGTGAAATTACGTTACCCTCTCTTCGTTTCAAAATTAGCTATGCTTTACCACTTGGATGTAATTTTTTTAATGCAGTGTTTGACATCAACTTTTTAAAATTTTAATTTAAATTGAACAATACTTACCTCCTAATAAACTAAAATTATTTAATATTTCTAGTAGTTTAAAGTATATCATTTCTTTTATCTATCTGAATGTCAAATAGTTTTTTTTTCCTTCGGTTTACCCCCCCCCCCCCCCCCCCCCCCCCCCAAAAAAAAAAAAGAAAAAAAGAAAAAAGAACAGAGGGACAAATTGGCGCAAGAATGTCCAACGGCTCGTAATCAAATATTCAAAAAAATCAAATTTCAAGTAATGTGAGGAAACCTAATTACATTCTGATTCCTTGCAGGTGGGGGTTTCATTCTTTCCAACTCCTGCCTCGAATCGAACTCGTCTCCCTCTGGTTATATATACTATACCGTACGACAATCTCTTTCGTCCCTACGGCTTCCTCTCCTTCACCTTCTCCACCTTTTTTCTTTCTCTGCCCTCGTGCGTCGTCTCCCTGGCTTATTAGTTTCTCTTCCCTAATTGACTTTCTGATCATCTGCATCCAATACGTAAGTAACTAGAAGAATGGACGTAGATGAAGAAGCTGCAAGCGCTGAGAGGGATAGGTTGGCAGCTGATCAACCATCCCCAAGTTCTCAGTGGTCGAAACCCGTTAACAAATCCCCAGGAATCTGTCTCTTCGGCGTCAACTTCCTCTCCCCAACCAAAATGCCACAGCAGGGTTCGACAACACAAGCTGTTCCGGCCCAGAAGACAACTGAAGATCAGAAACAAGTCAATAAGTTTATCCGCGACTGCTTTTTCATGGCCCTACCTACCAATTCTCTTGCTTGTCCACCTGTTTCTCCGCCCGCGTCGGCTCCCTTTCTTTTCCCTCGGCTTTCTGATTCAGTAGAACTAACTAGAGTTGGACAAGATGAATTAGAAGCAAGCGTTGAGATCAGTGGTACCTTGACAGCTAAGTTATCGCTTTCTCAGCCCAACCCCTCTAACAACCCACGTCCAGGAATCCATCTCTTCGGCGTCTTCCTCTCCCCTACTAACATCAACATGCACCAGGTTTCAACAGTTCCCACCCAAAACAGATCAACCCAAGATCAGAAACAAGCTAAGTCTGGCTGCGGCGACTACTTTTTGGCATCGCCAGCTTCTTCTACGACCAAAAAAAGGGGAACAGTAACTGCGGAAGACAAAGCACGGGCTTCCAAGAAACAGAAACAAGTAACTACGAGCCCGGGTCCAGGTGAGTTCGAGAAGGTGCTGACGGCCAGCGATCTTGGTCATCTGTCAAGGCTAATGCTTACAAAAAGCTACGTGACGAACCATATTCTGCCTCTCTTGAGTTCGGATACGATCGACAGGGTGAACAACGGAGGACTCGAGGTTGAGGTTTTTGACCAAGAAACCGAATCGACGCACAGGCTGACCCTGAAGCTCTGGCATTCCTCTAATTCTTACGTTCTCTGCGGCAACTGGGTCAAGGGGTTCGTCAAGAGGAGGAGCCTGGAGCTCAGGGACAAGGTACTACTCTGCTGGGATGGACGCAATTCCAGATTCCACTTTCGGGTCCTGAGCCGTGCCTAATTAAATCCACAATCTTCTTGCAGACAATCGTTAATTGTTTTTTGTCGTTAAAATTTGTTACTACCTTAATTATATGGGCATGTAAAAATACACATAATATGAACATCATTACTTTTTTCCTACCTGAATACACACACAGACACATACACACGCCATAATTAATTAAATTAAATTATCACTTTCTGAAAATTAATTAAGTTAAAAGAAAAATAAAAAGAAATTACACGGTCCCCTCCCGGAGAGAGTGTGTAATTTGGATGGGACTTACCTAGACAAATATATGTGCCGGTTTAGATGAAATCCCGGTTTACTACGGTCTACGTTATCCTGCTTGACAAATGTTGAGACAATGTTACAAAGGTCAAAGGCTCATTTAGAAAAGCATATATAGAATCTTAAGATTAACATAGAAAACATGTAAAACTTTTAGGACGGCTACATCGAGTATGATTAATACTTGCAAAAACTCGATTAGATTTTGCAGCTCACTCACACCCTAACAATTTCTTATTAAAAAGGTAGGTAACTGGGTTGGTTAACTATTGATGGTAATAAACGTAATTACTATTGAATGCAATAAACGAATTTCAGCTTGCCAGCAAGAGATTAATTTGATTTCTCAGGGTCCTGAAAAGAGCGAGAAACCAAATGCTTCATTATCTAATGGATTTTCTCGTTCTAATACTCCATCGGAGAGGAATCAGTGTTAATCAAATCTATTCCTATCTAATGCAAGGCTATTGGATCAAATGATAAAAGCCATTGTATATCACAGACACGAGAATTGACCAAAACCCAAGACAGCAAGAAACTAATGACATCAAGCTGGCTTTTCATAAGAATTTTGGTCCCTGAACTCCGAAATGGCGGTCCGAATTTATATATACAGACATACATACATACATATATATATATATATTGCATTTATAAAGAGAATACTAACAATTTAAATTTTCTGTTAAATACCAAAAAATGTTAAATTTTGTGAAGACAATTGCAATATAGTTTAAATTTGGGTTTTAAAACTTGATAACCAATAATAAATATAAAAAGTAGAAGGGGAAAGTGTAGCTAATGCCAAATTTAGAGGAAAAATTGTAAACGAGAAGGATGAAAGAAGAAGAACTGCTGATCTTGGAGTAAATTGCATAAATAGTTCCAAATCTTTAATTTTTATTTTATTTTAGTCCCTAACCTATTAAATATTCTGTTTTGGTCCTTAACCTACTAAAATTGTTTGGTTTTGGTCCCTCACTAGATGAAATTCATTAACTCAGAATAATTGTCTAGCAAATAAATTTAAATATTTAAATATTTGGTAACTGTGTTTCAATAAATTTAAACAGTTTAATATTTTTTGATAGCAAATAAACAATTTAAATTAATAATTTTTTCTTTCTGAATAAAATAAGTTCAATTAATACAAAAAAAAGATGATTTGAATTTTCTATTAACTATAAAAATTATTATATAAATTAAATTTATTGTAACACAGTTGCCGAATAGTTTAAATTATAATTTAAAAATTTTTTATCAGATGAATATTTTAAGTTAACATATTTCATTTAGTGGGGACTAAAATGAAATTTTTTTAATAGATTTAGGACTAAAATGAAACTTTTTAATAGGTTTTTGGACCAAAACAGAACATTCAATAGATTAGGGACTAAAACAAACAATAGTTAAAGATTAGGGATCATTTATGAAATTTATTCCCTGATCTTGTTATTTTTAAAGAAGAAAAACGAAGTCCCTTGGTTGAGTATCGCTCGCTTTTCAACGTCTGGCCGGCAACCACTTCCCTCCTCGTCCTCGCCGGCAGGGTTCCGAAGTGATTGATTCCTTCTACCAGGTAACCGGCCTACTCCTCTCTCCATCATTAGTACACCTTCTGAAATTTTTTCTCAAGCATACTTGAGTCGCAGAGGCTTTCGATCTTCTAGCCCTTTTATTTGTTTTCGGAGCTTCTGTCATCAGTAGTTTCAGTGAACTGATCGATAACCCGCTATTTCGACACTGCAAACCGACAAGTTTGTTTGGCTTTTTATGTGAATAGAATTGGTTCCGAAACTCGTTTCCTTTTGATGCTTTGATCAGGTCAGTAGGTTTTATGTTGGATCTTAGGTTGAGGAAATTGTTGAGTAACCAGCTCACAAGTAAACAGGCGAAAGAGGTTCATGCCCAGATCCTTAAATATGGTCTCAGCGATCTTCTGCCCCTCTTAGTACATCGAATCCTTCTGCCTTCTAGCAGCTATTCTAGGGCTGTTGCCCGATATGTGCAACGAATCCTTTTTCGTTTGAAAAGGAAGGATGCCTTTTCATGGAGCTGTGCGATCCGTTTTTCATCTGTACATGGGCAGTTTAGAGAATGTATTTTGCTTTATTCTCAAATGGGGAAGGTGGGACTCTGCCCAACGTCACATGCTGTTTCATCGGCTTTAAGAGCGTATGCTAGAATAGAATGTCCTGTTGGTGGGATTTCAATTCATGCTCAGATTCATAAATATGGCTTTTGCCACTGCATTTATGTACAAACAGCTCTTGTTGATTACTATACAAAGTTGGGTGACATGGATACTGCATGTAAGGTGGTTGATGAGATGCCTGAGAGGACCGTGGTCTCATGGAATTCAATATTATCGGGGCATTTGAAATCTGGAGACTTAGTTAAGGCTCATGAGTTGTTTGATAGGATTCCTAGGAAGGACATTATATCATGGAATACGATTCTCTCAGGGCACACAAAGATTGGAAATATGGATCATGCATACTCTTTATTTCAACAAATGCCTGAGAAAAACTTGGCTTCTTGGAATTCAATGATTGGCGGTTTTGTAGAATGTGGGAAATTAAATTCTGCGAGGAACCTTTTTGATGTTATGCCTCAAAGGAATAACATTTCCTGGATCACCATGATCACTGGGTACTCAAAAGTTGGAGATACTGATTCTGCTTGTGAACTATTTGATCAGATGGAGGAGAAGGATCACCTATCCTACAATGCCATGATAGCTTGCTTTGCTCAAAACAGTCGGCCAAAGGAAGCCCTGAAGCTGTTCGATGAGATGCTTAAAGCAGATCCAACTATTCATCCTGATGAAATGACTTTCACAAGTATCATATCTGCTTGTTCACAACTGGTGGAACTGACTTTATGTTCATGGGCTGAGTCATTGATGAATAAACTTGGAATTCAGATGGATGATAAAATGGCTACATCTTTTATTGATATGTATTCAAAGAGTGGGAGCCTTGATAAGGCATACAACTTGTTTCATAGTCTGAAAAAGAAGGACGTTGTTGCTTACAGTGCCATGATATTTGGGTGTGGCATCAATGGTAAGGCTGTTGATGCTACTAATTTGTTTCAAGAAATGGTAGTTGCTCAAATTTGTCCAAATCCAGTCACATTCACTGGCTTGCTAACTGCATATAATCATGCTGGTCTTGTTGAAGAGGGCTACCAGTGCTTTAGGTCCATGAAGGACCATGGACTTGTACCTTCATCTGATCATTATGCTATCATGGTTGATCTTTTAGGAAGGGCAGGAAGATTAGAAGAAGCATATGAACTAATAAAGAGTATGCCAATGCAGCCTCATGTAGAAGTTTGGGGTGCTTTGCTACTAGCCTGCAGTTTGCATAATAATGTTGAGTTTGGAGAGATTGCAGCTCAACACTGTTTTGAGTTAGAGTCTGCTGTGAATGGTTATCATTCTCTACTTTCCAACATCTATTCCTCTGTTGGGAGGTGGGAAGATGCTAAGCAATTGAGAGTCATTATGGAGAACAAGAAACTGGCCAGGACACCTGGTAGTAGTTGGATGGAAGAAAAGTAGTCCTTCAAGTTGAAGGAACAAATATTTACTGTAAACTTGAAGTTGAGCTTATATTGGACGGAGGGATGGTAAGTCAGATGCCCTGCTGACTGTAAAAATTAAAAAACATGAAAATTGTCATGGATTTGTAATGTCAGTCTAAGTAGTAGAAGTTAAATGACACGAATTTTGTGCCTGTGACCACAGTTTGGTTGTTGTACGGGATAGTGTGTAAAACCAGTGTCATGAAATCTTTTACATATGAATGGAGAAAGAAATATATGTGGTTGTTGACTTTGGGAGTTCACCTTAGGAGGGTTGCAATAGGAAAGTCCTGCAGGGTGATTGGCGGTGATGGGGACATCAGTTTTCTTGGACTGCTTTCTTCAAGTTTTGTTAATGAGCAGTAAGAGAGAGGTTTAAGCTTTCTGTTATCTCCCCCTAATGTGCTTTCGGTTGTGCTATGATTGCAGGTTAGACCTGAAATCTTTTTGAGGCGTCATGGTTAATGCTACCAAAGGACTCTTTATTTCTTGGTACACTTTGCTATTTTACATGTTGTATCATTTATTATAATTTTTACATTTACTTTCACCTAGCATTTTTGTTGGGACTGGGCAGTATAATCTTATCCTTCAAGTAATGATGTTAAGATCATGTTAGCAACTTTAAACCAAATAGTTGAAGTTAGTAAGTTAATGGGGGAAAATATACGCTCATGGAAGCCACAATAATAGGAAGTCTTGGTGCAAACTGGGCTGGCAAAAGGGGAAAAAAATGATAATAATAAAAATAACAGAATCATAGTAACTTTTGGATATCATTGTGCAGATTATGTGAATAGGTGTAAAGGTAGAAATTGATGGTGTGAAAAATGTGCGGTTGATCGTTGGCTGTTCGTCTGTAGAGTGTTTAGTCAGTCCTTGATGTTTACATTTTTTATGAAATCACTGAGCTTACTTGAAGAAAATGGTATAGTAGTCTATGTTTGGCTAATATACGATTGCAGATTTCAGTAGATTTGTTTCCTTTAGCCTAATAATGTGCTTTTGCGTGTGTATTTTTCTGAAGTGATATTCCGATGGCACAGTTTATCATCAATTTGAATGCATCGCTGCCGCCATCACAGAAGTTCATAATACAAGTTTTGGACAACACTCACCTTTTCGTGCATCAAGATGCAGCCAGTAGAATTCGGACCGCCATTTCGGAGTTCAGGGACCAAAATTCTTATGAAAAGCCAGGTTGATGTCATTAATTTGTTGCTGTCTTGGGTTTAGGTGAATTCTCGTGTCTGTGATATACAATGTCTTTTATCATTTGATCCAATAGCCTTGCATTAAATAGGAATAGATTTGATTAACACTGATTCCTCTCCGATGGAGTATTAGAACGAGAAAATCCATTAGATAATGAAGCATTTGGTTTCTCGCTCTTTGCAGGACCCTGAGAAATCAAATCTCTCGCTTGCAAGCCGAAATTCATTTATTTCATTCAATAGTAATTACGTTTATTACCTCGTTTATTATCATCAATAGTTACAATCGGTTAACTAATGGAAAAAATAACAAATTAACCACCCATGTTTTCGTTTGACTCGATTTAGCCGCTAATAGTTTTTTGGAACAAAATAAACAACTGAAGTTACTTAGTCGGTTCAAATTGGCTACTTAATGACAATTTAATGAAATATTCCATTTTTGGATGAGATATTCAATTTATTCCAAGACAAAAAATAATAAATAAACCACTAAAATTTTTTTGTTGGCCGATTAAGCCACTTATGTTTGTTTTTTGATCGAATAAGCTATTAATATTTTTATATGAGTCAAATTACTCATTCTATGTTAAATTTAATATTTTGTTCAACCTTTTATGGAGACCAAGTTAGCATTTTGTAGATAAAATTGGAAATTTTGGAGGCTTATTTTTTTTTTTTTACGGAGAAAATTGATGAAATTAGTAGTTTATTTCATTATTTTTTATATTTTATTAAAATATAAAATATTCTATTTAAATGATTTTTGATAAATTCCTTCTCTTATCAAAATGAGATAAAAGTTATAATACTTATAATAAGATTACTTTGACTAGCTAAAACTGAAAATTCATCGTCCTCAGCCATCACTTTTGTCCATGCAAACAGCTTCAACTTTGAGTTTATCTTCTCATTCTTTAACACTTAGTACTGTTGTTAATGTGAAATATAATATATCCACTAGCAGAAAGAAAGGTCAATAATGAAATTTTAGATATTGATTTTGGGGTTTGAAAAGAGAGGATGATCCATGATTAATCAAAATATTAACAGATTTCACACTGTGACAATAAAAGTTACATATTTAGACAATTTTGAACTAAAAGTATCAATTATATAAAAAATAAAAAAAGATGGTGAGCAGTTTTGTAATTTTTTTATTGAATTTTAAAGTGTAGTGGGTGAATAGGGTTATTTGAATAATGTTTGTGGTTTATTCAGTTATTTACATAACTTCGATTGTTTATTTGAGTTGCAAAAAATATAAGTGATTGATTTGGGCCAAGTTAAAACAAAGTGGTTTTTTTTTATTATGATTTTTGCCATTAACCAACCCAGTTACCTTTTTAATAAAAAATAGTTAGGATCTGAGTTGCAAAATCTAATCGAGTTTTTTCAAGTATTAATAATACTCGATGTAGCCGTCCTAAAAGTTGTCCATGTTTTCTATGTTAGTCTTAAGATTCTATGCTTTTCTAAATGAGTCTTTGAACTTTGTAATTGTCTCAACAATTGTCATGCAAGATAACGTAGTAAACTGGGATTTCATCTAATTAAACCGGCACATATATGTGTCTAGGTAAGTCCCATCCAAATTATACACTCTCCAGGAGGGGACCGTGTAATGTCTTTTTATTTTTCTTTTAACTTAATTAATTTTCCGAAAGTCATAATTTAATTTAATTAATTATGGCGTACCCCGTACCAAAAAACAAAAAAAATAAGGAATCAGGATTATTCAGGTAGGAAAAAGTAATGATGTTCATATTATGTGTATTTTTACATGCCCATATAATTAAGGTAGTAACAAATTTGAACGACCAAAAACAATTAACGATTGTTTGCAAGAAGATTGTGGATTTAATTAGGCACGGCTCAGGACCCGAAAGTGGAATCTGGAATTGCGTCCATCCCAGCAGAGTAGTACCTTGTCCCTGAGCTCCAGGCTCCTCCTCTTGACGAACTCCTTGACCCAGTTGCCGCAGAGAACGTAAGAATTAGAGGAATGCCAGAGCTTCAGGGTCAGCCAGTGCGTCGATTCGGTTTCTTGGTCAAAAACCTCAACCTCGAGTCCTCCGTTGTTCACCCTGTCGATTGTATCCGAACTAAAGAGAGGCAGAATATGGTTGGTCACGTAGCTTTTTGTAAGCATTAGCCTTGACAGATGACCAAGATCGCTGGCCGTCAGCTCCTTCTCGAACTCACCAAGACCCGGGCTCGTAGTTACTTGTTTCTGTTTCTTGGAAGCCCGTGCTTTGTCTTCCGCAGTTGCTGTTTCCCTTTTTTCGGTCGTAGAAGAAGCTGGCGATGCCAAAAAGTAGTCGCCGCAGCCAGACTTAGCTTGTTTCTGATCTTGGGTTGATCTGTTTTGGGTGGGAACTGTTGAAACCTGGTGCATGTTGATGTTAGTAGGGGAGAGGAAGACGCCGAAGAGATGGATTCCTGGACGTGGGTTGTTAGAGGGGTTGGGCTGAGAAAGCGATAACTTAGTTGTCAAGGTACCACTGATCTCAGCTTCTAATTCATCTTGTCCAACTCTAGTTAGTTCTACTGAATCAGAAAGCCGAGGGAAAAGAAAGGGAGCCGACGCGGGCGGAGAAACAGGTGGACAAGCAAGAGAATTGGTAGGGAGGGCCATGAAAAAGCAGTCGCGGATAAACTTATTGACTTGTTTCTGATCTTCAGTTGTCTTCTGGGCCGGAACAGCTTGTGTTGTCGAACCCTGCCGGGGCATGTTGGTAGGGGAGAGGAAGTTGACGCCGAAGAGACAGATTCCTGGGGATTTGTTAACGGGTTTCGACCACTGAGAACTTGGCGATGGTTGATGATCAGCTGTCGACGTACCCGTCTCAGCGCTTGCAGCTTCTTCATTTACTCCCATTCTTCTAGTTACTTACGTATTGGATGCAGATAATCAGAAAGTCAATTAGGGAAGAGAAACTAATAAGCCAGGGAGACGACGCACGAGGGCAGAGAAAGAAAAAAGGTGGAGAAGGTGAAGGAGAGGAAGCCGTAGGGACGAAAGAGATTGTCGTACGGTATAGTATATATAACCAACGGGAGACGAGTTCGATTCGCGGCAGGAGTTGGAAAGAATGAAACCCCCACCTGCAAGGAATCAGAATGTAATTAGGTTTCCTCACATTACTTAAAATTTGATTATTTTGAATATTTGATTACGAGCCGTTGGACATTCTTGCGCCAATTTGTCTCCTTGTTCTTTTTCCTTTTTTCGTTTTTTCGGTTGGGGGAGGTAAGTATTGTCCAATTTAAATTAAAATTTTAAAAAGTTAATGTTAAACTCTGCATAAAAAATATCACATCCAAGAGGCAAAGCGTAGCTAATTTTGAAACAGAAAAGGACAATGTAATTAATTTCACATGAATCTCCAAGAGCGAACTATAATTAGCCTATGAAGATGCCCAAGAAAAAGTGGTAATTAATATCCTTTAGAGCCTTGGTTGCTTAAACAAATGCTTTGATGGTAATTTTGTGGTGAAATATGATGTTTGAAAACAAAACAAAATAATAATAAAACACCAAATAACTATTGGTTTCTTTTTAAGCTCAATCACACACACACATATATAATTTAAGGTAAAATCTTAATTTGGGTAGAATCTTGTGAAATCCCTATTCTATTCGTTCCATAAATGTTTAGAATCTTAACTTTACAATTCCATATTATTAGTCGAAAAATAAACTTCTATGTTTAATTGAACTTATTTAATTTTAGATCAAGTTAGACATTTAATCTAATATTATACTCCTTCCATCTTAGCCCATTTGCTCCATTTACTTTTGCACGAATATTAAAAAAATCACTGTTTTGACTCACCTTTCCAAATTTGCCCTTATCTTCATCTCTCTAACTCCGCCTCCTACAAACTTTCTAGTGTCCTTCCCTCACCACAGCTCCCTCATCACGGTCCTTCCTTCACCGCCCCCCTTCGCCGCCGCTCCTCATCTTACCATCACTCCTCACCTTGGCGCTCCTTCCTCCCTCGCTGTCACTCTTCGTCTCGCTGCTGCTCATCGCCTTGCCTCGCTTTGCTCCCATTTCCCATGATTCTCGTGTCTCTCTCAGATCTCACTCACCGTGCCTTACTTCACTCCGATCTTCCCTCTGGCCTGAATTCATGTCAATCCCTCTTATCCGGCCTTGATTCATGTTGATTCGCGTTGCCGTCGTTGCCCGATTCGTGTCACCTAGTCATTAATTCACCAGCCTCGTTCGCGTCGCCCTCTCTACATCCATCGGTCGCACCTCAGTCTTTTGGGCATTTGTTGTCGACCACATCCGTTAGTCGAGCTTTTGTCGCCTCGTCATCGATTCAGAGTGGAACCACGCCAAATGGAGAGAGAGAATGGAAATTGGTAAAGGAGAGAGAGAGAAAGAGAAGGATCTACTCGGAGGGGTGGGTGTCAGATGATTGGTAAGTAAGGGAAATAATGGTAAATGAAATGTAAAAAATTAATTAAAAGGGAAATGGTGCAAGTGTTTTGGGACTACTCAAAAAGGAAAATAAAGTAAAATATATAGGACGGAGAGAGTATAATAAAGCAGGATCATTTTCATGTTTAGAAATGTCTTTCCTTTAATTTTTGCTTATGTGTTTTTACTCTCATGCTGCCACATCTCATTTTTTGTAATGACCTTCCAATTTTGTCCTTTTATTGGTTATAAAATTACGTTTCTTCTTTTCAATTACTATGATATTTAAAAGAAAAGTCAACTATGTATTAATTTCAAATTTTATACATATCAATTGAATTTGAAAACTCAATATTTTAAATATATAACTTTCATAAATAAATATTCTATTTATTTTATTAGCCATATGTTATGTAACCTATTTTGAAAAATTGATGTCTTTTCTTTCATATTTTCCTCTATATATTTTAATACATCATAATCTTACAAACCCTACACAAACGTAAGCATCTCTCTTCTTTTCATTCAAAAAAATCATATTTATCAAGATTGAAATTATGCATGATTGTTTGTCATTGATGTCTTAGATTTATGCTTCTTTTTCTTCTTCTTCTTCTTCTTCTCTTTCTATGTATGTACGTATTCTTTTATTTTGGGATCCTATTTTGATTGGCACAATATTGTTGTGTCATGATACATTTTAGTCCTATGAAATTTTTATTTTGTATGTTTTCAAGATTTGAATTATGACATTTTATCTTTTGGATTGCAATTCTAACTAAATTCTATCTATATTGTTGGATTTTTTTAAAAAAATTATTGATTTTTCATCATTTTTATATTCAGAGACAAACTTGTAAGCTATGTAATGGAAGATACAAAAACAAGACAAAGACATGGAAATGAGTTGATGGGAGACAAGGAAATATAAAAAAAATCTATGTTGTATAATATAAGTTAATTTTTTTTATATATTTGATAATATGTTACTTTTTCATTTTTTTACATCTTCTAAGCGTATCATTTTCATTATGTAAAACCCATAAATTCTTATTATTAAAATTATATAAAACCCATAAATTCTTATTAGTATAATTATACTATTTAGTCAGTCTAACCTATGATAAATATAATTATGTAAAACCCATAAGTGTATAACGGTCATGTTTTCACCGTAAAATATTTTATTATTTAAAATAAAAAAATCACATCAATTAGTACCTATTTTCATAAAAAGAAAACAATTAATTTTTTAAATAATTGTAAATTTGAATCACTATCTAAAATAAATGGAAATTTCAACATTAATTGTTTCCAAAATAAAATCAATGGTAAAAAGTATTATTTTTTTATTCAACTGTAAAGGCTTAAATTCAATCTAAAATTCTTATATGATTTTCAAAATTGTAATTTTTTTTTGTTGAACCAATGCATCAAATTAATATAAGCATTTTTCTTGTTTTAAATTGATTTGGTCAACTATGCATTATAAAAAAAAAGTAAACCATGTTATGATGTGTGTTATATTATTACCTTTAGTACATCTTAGACTTTTCTTATTCCCATTACAAATTTTCCCATATATATGATTACATATTGAAAACAAAATCTAAACTAATAGATAATAATGGACATGTTCTTTATTCCATTTTTTTTTCTTTTCATTCAATTTTTTTATTTTTTTTGTGGTGTGGTTGGTTACTATTAAAAAAATTTTCTTATCATTTATTTTGTTAATTGTTATTTTATTTTTTAATTTTAAAATTTTAAACATATTTTACATTAGATGGTTTTATTATTATTTTCATCACTCAATCATGTTAATTTACCAAAAATAAATGACTCTTGATTGGAGTTTTTTTTATGTTAGCTTCAAATTATAACTTTCTTCCATTACCTTCATCATTTTTTCTTTAAATGTTTTTTTAAATTAATAATTAAATAAAGAAGCTAGCACTATATTAAGGGTTAATTAATATAGGCTAATACCATATGAGGGAGATGGTCAAACATAAAATGTAATAAAAAATTAACATCAAGTTAAATTTTTTAGGTTGTCATTTTTTTGTGTGAATAGGTCAAATTTTTTTATTTCTATTAGATTAATTTTACTCTAAATTTTATTAGTTTATGACTTTATTATTAATACTCAATGCCTAACTAAATATTTGTATCATAACCATAGAGTTGGAAATCAACTTTCCTTTTTTTTTTTTCATGTGCCTATCAATTATTATTATTATCAACTTTTTGAAATAAAAATTATCCAATAGTTGGGATTCACCTAATATATAATTGTTATCAGGCTGTGACATTGATGAAAAGTTTCAGTCGAGCTGTAGCTAAAGGTGTTCGGGTTTGGCTTGACTCAATTAAAACCTTAAACTATACAATAGATAATTAGTTTTTTAAACAATCATCTTGAAAAGTAAGGAACATTTTTTCTTTGAAAAAAAAATTAACAACAATTTCATTAAAGTACAAATCTTTTGATATAAAGTATGTATTTATTTTGATAGGAAGTTTTAAGTGCTTGCTGAGAGGGTGGGTTAGGCCGATCATGGGTCATGAGTTGTCCTTGGTAAATAGAGATGTGACAAAAAAGATTCGGGAAGGATATTGCTAAATCCAAATCATTTCAACATGTGAGTGAGTTTGCACTCGAATCCCACTGGTAGATATGATATATATCATTTTTCTATATATTTTTATGTATATTTTTTAAAAAATATGTATGTCTACAAATAATTAATAAATAAAAAATTATAAAATTAGGTAACATAGAAAAAATTACACTAGATTATAACTTTATTTTGAGATAAAATAGAAATTTTTAGAAATAAATATACTAATTTATAAGGGGTAGGATGCAATAGAATTAGTTAAACCCGTAACCTTCCCAAAACTTTATAGATAAGGTCGAGTTAGAGTGACCTGATTTAGGAAGGGTAGGGGCAATAAAGTAATTTTATCATCCTTATTTATAATGGCCAAGCTCGGCCAATCATACTTAATATTATATTTGATTTATTTTTATATCAAAACCTATCATTTGAACGTCTTGATATGGATATGTTGATTTTCTTAATAAGTTGTTGTAAAGTATAATGGGCAACTTGCCAATTTCTTAAAACTTGGAGGACATACGAGAAAAAATTAGCAATTCAAGAGAGTGACAGTTAGGTTTGTGTCCCTTGACAATAGCTGTGCTAGAGGACCGAGATTATGTTCCTGAAACTAATACTTAAAATGCTCATACTTAACTTTTTATTTTTCTTATTTCCCCATACATGTTTTAGTAGCTTGATGCTCCATAATAAATTTGTTTTCTTGCTTTTTGTGTAAAATTAGTTAAACTTATAACAAGCTTTGTGGGTAAGATCAAGTTTAGGTGGTTGGGATCGGGTAGGGTAGGGCTAATAGAGTTATTTTCGTTATCTCCATTAGTAGGGTCAGCTAGATCAATTGTACTAAGTTTTGTATATAATTTAGCCTATACCAAAATCTATAATTTGAGCACCTTGATATAGCTATATTTCACCTTTTAATAAGTTTTTATAAAGTATGTGGGCTACCATGCATGTTTCTCAAAACCTATAGGAATACAAGATGAAATTGATAGTTTAGGGAGTGCAGTAGGGTTCAGTGTTTTCTTGCGATGTTAGGGAGCTGAGACTGTATTTGTAAAATTAATAGACTATGTTTGTAAAACTAATACTTAAACTACTCATATTTATTTTTTTTATTTTTCTTATTTTTTTCCCTATGTGTTTTAGTAGTTTGACACACCATAGTAAATATGTTTTTTTTTAAGTATATATTTTTCTCACTCTCCAATCTAAAATTTTGTAAACAGTGTATAAAAATAAAATTTTGTATCACCTCTTGCTAATATCTAAACTATATTCAATGATTTGTTAATTGTTAATTTTTTTTTTGTAATGTCTTACATAATTGTCTTAATTTAGATATTCTATAATTTCCTATCTAATTCATGTTTTATTCCTACTATGAACTATATAAAAATTAAAATAATATGCAATATTAGTAGAATATTTTATTCATTTTGAATAAAATTTCTTGTTAATTTACCTAACAACATATGATTATTAATTATATAATCATGTATTTTTATTTAAACTATTGCATATACTATCAAGACACATATTAATACTACTTTATTTTACTTGTAAAGTGTTTGTGTTGGTGAATAACATTTTTATCTATTATTTTATTTAAAATTACCATCACACTATTTATTATTTCTAAGTTTTTTTGTTCTCATGGTAATATTCAATATTTAAATTATTTTTTTGATATTCATATACTTTGTATTTTAAATTTAACAATAATTTCTCTATAATTTAATCCCAAGGTAATACCGGGTATTAAAGGTCGTTGCCAATTATTGTAAGATAGATTGAATTGATGAACTTAAATTATTACACTAAATGCTTACTACTTACAATTCAAAACTTTATGTTTTTATATATACTTCTGTGCAATTGATATTATGTACATACTCTATGTTTTTTTTTTTCTAAAATAGTAACAACTTTTTAGGTATTTAATTGTGGTTATAAATGTTATTGATAAGAAATAGCTTAAAATGATTGTACCTAAAACCCTTATTCATGTTCATAAATTTAACAACCATTTCACTTTTTAATTATATTTATTTCAAATTCTTTCAAATGCAACTTGCAAAATTAGATTTTAGATTTATTTTTATATATAAATGGTTATCACTTACCAATTTCGTAAAAAATTCTAAATATATGGTCTAATAATCATTACTATTTTGATAAAAAAAATAAATTTGTTAAGATTTAAGGTTTTTGATGTGGTTATATCCTTTCTATGTTTTTTTTCAGAAAGTTTTGGTAAAATCCTATAATTTAGTTTGATTTTACGATTTATCATTAAAAAAAAAATAAAAAATAATTTTAGGTAAAATCCCAATTTAATAATCTTGGTTTTAAACATTGCCTTTTTTAATGGAAAGATTCATCATCTTTTATTTAGAGACTAATAAAGATTCACCATCAACAATACAAACAACCTCTTGTAGAAGCAGCTCTGTTCGAAGTTCATAAGAGGTTCCTGATAAAGACAACTCATTGATGCGCTCCCCCAACTTTGTGTTTAGGATATATTTGATTGGAGTTGGTGCGGGTTCGACTAAGAGTGCGGTGATGTCCCAAAGCGATTAAAGGTGGTAGCAGTGTCGGGTTGGGTGATTGAGGGTAGTGGCAACATTAGGTTAGGCAACTAAGGGTGGCGGCGGATCTGGGGTAATCATTTTGAAAGGTTTATGTACCTAAATGAGACAATTGAAAGAATAGAGGCCAATATGAAACATTTGGGTCAAACTGGGGACCAATGGAGTAGTTTAAACAACTCGATTAACAAGTCATCAATCGCCAACTCACCTCTCAATTAACACGTCATCAAAACTAACAGCAAAATCATGAAGTTGGACCCAACTTTAAACTTCATTAATACATTTGGCACCATTTAAAAGAATGGTTACCAAATATGCCTATGGCCCAAAGTACAGTCATTTTTTTTTGTACTTTTCCCATGCACATATTAGCCTCCTCATCTCAAACAGCATATGACTCCCTAGTAAAATCTTTGTCGCTGTAGCATTTTTACCTCTCCCTTATTGTTGCCTCCTATTTTCCTTAGCCAAGTCCTCAAGCTTGCTTGTTGTCGCCCCCGGTGCATGATTATCTTTCGCCAAAATTTTTGCAATCTCCTTCTTCAATGGAAACCCAAAATTTTTTGTCTTAATTTTCATCAAACTCGACCATCCCATCAATAAAATGACCCCAAAATCGAATCTTTTCATCTCTTCCTTCCTCCTTTACTCAATTCAGAAGTTGGGTGTCTTTCATATCTCTTAATTTTTGCCAACCTTCAAAATATTTACAATTTTTAGTAGATTAAAGTGTCTAAGCAGTGTGGAGAGCGGCGCTGTTAAGGAAGCATCAAAGTCTAGAGTTAAGCCCAAAAAGCTGGCTATTTTTGTGTCTGGTGGTAGGTCAAATTTCAGGTCGATTCATCAGGCTTGCATTCAGGGCTCTGTCAACGGTGATGTAGTTATTTTGTCACTAACAAACATGTTAATACTGAAACTATTGCTTAGTTGCTTATGCTTATAAACCAATAATACTGCTAATTTAGAATATATTGTAAGTTTTTTTTTTGGTGAATTGGTTACGAGTGTAAATGAACCTTTTTTATGACTAATTTAGTGCTGTAATAAGACCTTTTTTGGACATTTTCTTATGGCAGGCTGTGGGGGTGCAGAATATGCCAGAGGTAATAGCATTACAATTGTTCTGTTCCCCAAATCAAGACGTGAATATAATTGTCTATCATCAGATGATCTCATAAATGTTCTTAGTTTTGGCTCTCTATCATCAAATTTTGATGATTCTTTGTCTTTCTTTGATTCTGCCAATGCCACTTTTGCCTAAAATAAAAATATATTACCTCAAAAAATTAAAAATCTTCCTCAGAAGCCTATTGGCTTCACAAGGAACTCCAACTTTAGTTATTGATTGTTGAGAACCTACAAGCTATGAAACAATAATCAAGCTATCACTTAAAATTGAACTATCGCTCAATCTGTTGCTTTTGTCATCCATATGGTTTGTAGTTCTAGATAGATTGGATTAAACTAGATCTACCATTGAAAAATTTTTGCTCTTTTACGAAATTTGCTCCTTTGTAGGGTTTAGTTCCCCCTTCCCTGGGACTTTCATTGGAATGTTTGGATTGTCCAAAATGCCCCAATCAGTGGTTGGCATGCTCATTGATGTGTTTTAAGTATTGCCAAGAAAATTTTGCTGAGTTATTCTGGCATGAAGTTAAGTGGTTTATCAATGATCTGACAACCAACTATAGTAACTATACTTTCTTTGTTAAGTGTTGCATCATCATCAACTTTAAAGAACCTGAAGAGTTGTTTTTCAAAAAAAACCAATCATTTATGCACTTGTGGTTCATTAATAGATTGTGATGTGATTGAACAGTAGTTTTTTTCCGCATATGCCTTTGGTTTGTGAACAGATTTCTACGTCACAAGGTTTCTATTTTTGTTCATGACCATGTTGACTTTTTTCCCCCCTCCATGTGGGGTTCATTTTTTTTTTTCCTGCTTCTCTATTTTCTTTTCTCTCTCATTGTTTTGCTTCTCTTCTTGGTCAAACATTGTGGCTGATGGTTGAAAGCTGCAAAAAATTGCAACAGAATTGAAAACAAGTGGCGAAACAGCCAGGTTCGGTGCCAACTTTGTTGAAAAACGGAAGGAAGTAACACGGTGCATTGGCAATAAATAGTCATGCCTTCTCCCCAGTTAAATTGTCCCAGAAGCTTGCTCTGAGAGCAAAATAAAATTATGTGTTAGAGATTTATTTTTTAGGAGTGACAAAATAGTGAGATAATTTTTTGAGGTGTTTGGAAAACACTTGAGTGTCACTATTTTGGGTTTATCTCATACCTCTAGAATTTTTTTGTCTGGAGAAAATTCTCTCTCTGTAAGCCTACTATTTTTATAGTGGAAGAAAATCTCAAAGTTTACCTCGTAGACATAGCCCTAAAATTAAGGGTGAATCACATAAATCTTCTGGTGCTATTTTTACTGATCATCTTGCTCTCAAAGTTATCACTCGCTACGCAATCCCAATAATTGGTATTAGAGCAAGACCCAGTGTTTATATCTATTTATCATATGCTCTGTGGTTGCCATTGAAACGTGGATCTTCCATATCAAAAAATAAGTTAGATTATTATTCACTATTTTTGCTTGATACTGGGTATTTATTATTATCGTGGAGGCCAAGACCAGTAAGATGATTAGTTTGAACAGCTCAAATTACCACATATGGAGAAGCAAAATGAAGGATATCCTATATGTGATGAAAATGCACTTACCCGTGTTTTGTACAACCAAACTGAAGGACAGATCGAAAGAGGAATGGGCATTCGATCATGAACAAGTATGTGGCTTCATCTGACAATTTGTTGAAGACAATGTTTACAACTATATATTTGCAGAAACTCATGCACAGACACTGTGGAGCAAGCTTGAGGAGCTGTACACTTCAAAAAATTGGCAACAACAAGTTATTTTATCTGACAAAATTGCTTCAGATAAAATACCGGGAAGGTGCTTCCATAGCAAATCATCTAAATGATTTGCAAGGAATCGTGGAATAGTTATCCACAATGGGCATAAAGTTTGACAATGAGGTACACGCTCTTATAATGCTAGCCTCATTACCAAAGTCTTGGGAGAGAATTTGAAATTTTCACTTACAAATTATGCACTAAATGGTGTAGCAAATGTAGAATTCGTCAAAAGTGGAATACTAAATGAAGAGATAGGATGAAGATCGCAAGGATCCTTTTCATCACAGTCAGACCTCATCATGGTAGATTCTAGGGGGAAAAATGAGACCAAGGGACCAAAGCCAAGAGATAAGAGCAAAAGAAAGTCAAACAAGAATGCAAAAATTGAATGCCATTACTGTAGAAAAAATGGGCACATCAAGAGATTTTGCCGAAAACTTAAGCAAGACCAAAAGAAAGGAAAAGGACCGAAAAAGGATGACAGCAGTGATGATGAACAAGCAAATGTTGCCGATGAATTTAACATTGTTCATAATGATAATATTGTCAATCTTGCAACCCATGAGACGAGTTGGGTGATTGACTGTGGTGTTACCATTAATGTCACTTCTCAAAGAGAATTCTTCTCATCTTACACATCTGGCAATTTTGGTGTTATAAGAATAGGAAATTAGGGTCTTTCACAAGTTGCAGGAAAAGAAGATGTTTCCTTGGATACCCAGAATGGTACACGGTTAGTCCTAAAAAATGTCAGGCATGTTCTAGATTTGTGCCTAAATCTGATTTTAACAGGTAGACTTGATGATAAAGGTTACACCAACATCTTCTTTAATGGTCAATAGAAGCTAACAAAAGGAACCCTGGTGGTGGCCAGAGGAATAAAGAACTCAAAGTTGTACACGATGTAGGCAAAGCTCTCTTAGGATAATGTGAATGCAGTGGAGAATGATAGTATAGTGGAGTTATGGAATAAACGACTAAGTCACATGAGTGAGAAAAACATGACTCGTCTTGCCAAAAAGAATACATTATCTGGACTGGATCAGGTCCATTTGAATAAATGTGCTGATTGTTTGGCAGGAACGCAAAATAGAGTGTCTTTCAGAAGTTTTCTCTTTCTAGAATGAAGAATGTGTTAGATCTTGTACACTTATATCTATGTGGGCCAATGTCGAAGTCACTTGGTGGTTCTCGATACTTTGTGACTTTCATTGATGATCATTCTCAAACAACATGGGTATACACTTTGAAGTCAAAAAATCAAATGTTAGAAGTTTTTAAGCAATTTCTAACCCTGGTTAAGAGGCAAACCAGTAAGAAACTAAAGTGCATTTGAACAGATAATGATGGAGAGTACATTGGACAATTTGATGCCTATTTCAAATAGCATGACATTCGACATTAGACAATACCTCCTAAGACACCGCAGTTAAATGGTTTAGCTAAGAGGATGAACAGGACTTTGCTGAGAAGAACAAAATGCCTACTCTTGCATGCAAAGTTACCTCAGATGTTCTGGGGTAAAGCATTGCCAGCAGTTGCTCACGTGTTGAATCTTTCACCGTGTGTCCCTCTACAATATAATGTTCCAGAGAATGTATGGTTAGGAAAGGATATCTCCTATGACCATCTGCGAGTGTTTAGCTGCAAAGCCTACGTGCATATCCCGATGGATGAAATATCTAAACTTGATGTTAAGACATGATAGTGTGTGTTTATTGGCTATGGCCAAGATCAGTTTGGCTATATGATCTAACCATAAAGAGGCTTGTCAGAAGCCGTGATGCTGTATTTGTTGGAAATCAGACCGTTGAGAATATTAAGAAAGCTGAGAAAAATGATTCAGGATTTTCTGGTAATTCAACAAACTTGCAGTTGATTCCTCCAATAGCAGTGCAAGGACAGATTGTAAATGACATACAAAATGATCAACCAGAGGAAGGTGATCATGATGCTTCTATTGAGAATGAACTAAGTAATGCTGATGATGATGGTGTTCATCAACAACCTCTAGCACCAGTTGATTTTTCAATTTTAAGGAAATCTAATAGAGTCAGACAATGCTCTACTAAATATCCTGAAAATAAGTATGTATTACTGATTAATGGGAAAGAACCAGAAAGCTTTGATGAAGCTACGGATGATGAACACAAGGAAAATTGGATTGGCACCATGCAAGAAGAAATGAGATCCTTACATGAGAATAAGAATTTTGAGTTGGTGAAGTTGTCAAGAGGCAAAAGGGCTTTGAAAAACAAATAGGTATTCAGAATCAAGTCTGAAGAATCCAATTCACAACCACAGTTCAAAACCAAATTAGTTGTCAAAGGTTTCAGCCGAAGGAAAGGTATTGACTTTGATGAGATTTTTTCATTGGTTGTGAAAATGACTTCCATCCGTACATTCCTAGGACTAGCAGCAAGTTTCAACTTGGAGATTGAGTAGATGGATGTGAAAACTGCCTTCCTACATGGTGACTTGGATGAAGAAATATACATGGAACAGCTAGAAGGTTTCGAAGTAAAAGAAAAATAGGACTATGTTTGCAAGCTAAATAAAAGCTTGTATGGTTTGAAGCAAGCACCTAATCAGTGGTATAAGAAGTTTAAGTAGGTTATGAGGGAGTAAGGCTACAAGAAGACTACTTCAAATCAATGTGTGTCTGTGCAAAAATTCTTTGATGATGATTTCATTATTATATTGCTCTATGTGGATGACATGTTAATTGTTGACTAGAATATTATCAAAATCAATAGCTTGAAGAAATAGTTGAGTAAGTCTTTTGCTATGAAAAACTTGGGGCTAGCAAAGGAAATTCTTGCCATAAAGATAACAAGGGATAGGAGCAGAAAAAAATTGTCGTTATCACAGGAGAAGTACATTAAGAAGATACTTCAAAGGTTTAATATGGACAAGGCTAAACAGTTAGTTGTCCTTTTACTAATCACTTTAGATTAAGTTTCAAACAATGCCCTTCTACAGTTAAAGAGAAGGAAGAAATGGAAAAAGTTCCATATGCCTCAACAGTTGGAATTTTGATGTATGCCATGGTATGTATTGATAAATGTTAATTTTGTGGTCAAATACGTTGACTTTTTGTCAACTTTGACCACAATTTTCTACCTTATCACTCAATATTTTTTGGCTAATTCTTGCTTTGATCCTTCATTTTGTAGGTTGGAGAAGCGGACCATAGTATTGGAATGGCACCGGGACAAGCGGAACGAAAAACGGGAATGCAAAAGTCAACGGAAGTTATAACTGTGGCGCTTAGGCGCCAGGAGCGAGGCCTAGGCGCCACAGTACAAAGTCCTCTGCAAAAAAAAATGCACTTTGGCGCCTAGGCACCCAGATATGCCCTTCTGGCGCCTAGGCGCCAGGCACCTCCTTTTGGCGCCTAGGAGCCAGTCACCCGGGAAAGTGGTCCCCTACCGCAAATTTGAACTCAAACTTGCTATTGGCCAAGGATTTCTATCCAATGGGTTTGGTGAGTGAAAGGGACATCCTCAAGAGTAGAAGAATCTGGAACCTAGCAAGAGGGAAAGGATCTTCTTCATCTTGGCTTCCTAAAACTAGTTTTTGGGTTTTTTCCACCATAGTTTGTATTTTCTAGCTTTTCTTAGTTTTTTCTTGGTGACCATTGGAGGTAACTTGGAGATTGCTTGGAGTGCTCAAGGAGACTAGCTTGGAGACTTTGGATTCAAGAGCTTCTAGCCATCTTGGGTTTACTCTTTCATCTTCCTTGTAGTTCTTCATAGATGTTATTATGTTTACTTTCATGATTATGTTTTATTTAGTTATGGAGTAGTCTTCTTTTGCACTTTCTATGGATGTAGCTACTTGGATTGATTATGTTGGATGAATTCATGGTTATGTGATGTTAGTTTTCTACCAAATGCATGTTTATTCTTCTCTTGAGCTTAATGTTGTGTTAGCTAGTTGATGGCCACAATTGGTTGTACTATAAATTGCCTCTAAACTCTTGAAAAAGATTAGAAGTAATTGGACATAGGAGAAGAATTTAAGGGCTATGGACTTGTTGGAAAATTAGTCTATGTCCTTAGGTAAAGGTAAATTGAGCTCTAATGCCTCTTTCTAAACTTGTAATCGGGTGAAAATCCTTATTAAGTTTAGATTAGAGAGATTAATTCTTTCACTTGGAAAAATAAGAATTTAGTTGAATAACTTTATCAACATACATTAGAAATTAACCCACTCACCTAAGTTCACCAACAAATCAAGACAAGTAGTGAACCCATAGGAAGTGTCCTTTCATGATTTGATAAAAACTACAATTTTTACATTGCATACTTGCATTCTAGATTAATAGTATTCCATTTAGGTAAGGTTAGTCACTTGTTTAAGTTGCCTACATTTTCATCCAACTTTGGTTGTTTAGCTAAAGTTTACTTTGAGTAGTGGTCCTTGGCAATCAATTTAATCAATCTTCGTGGGAATGATACCCACTCACCCCATCTACACGTCTACCGTGCACTTGCGGAATAGTGGTTTCAAAATTTCACAACAAGTTTTTGGCGCCATTGCCGGGGATTGATTGTATTGATTTGTTCAATATCATTGCTAGAAGATTGACTCTAGACTAAACCTTTATTTCTTTACTTTTTTGTTGCCTTTGTGCTTGGACATTTCTATGATAGGTACCATTGGTGTATGACCCGTTCCCAACACTCTACTTTGTTGCCATTCATTCTGGAGATTGAAAGACATCTTAAAGAGCTTAGAGCAATATCATGCTTGGGAGAATCAAGCTCCACCCCTACTTCCATGGAAGGTGGAGGTGATAATCTTAATGGTAATGGGTATAATGGTGGCAATGGAGGAAATGAAGGGATGGATCATCAAGATGGAGTCTATCCAAGAAATCCACAAAGGCCTATTAGGGAGTACATCCGACCCTTGGTGACGGAGAATTATTCGGGTATTGTGAGGCCACCGGTTCAAGCCAACAACTTTGAGTTGAAGCCATCCTTGATTTCTCTCATCCAACAAAACCAATTTGGAGGCTTGTCTTCGGAGGATCTCAATACTCACATAGCGGATTTCTTGGAAGCTTGTGACACATTCAAGGCTAATGGAGTCTTCACCGATGCTATTAGACTCCGATTGTTTCCTTTCTTACTCCGGGACAAAGCTAAAGGGTGGTATCAATCACTTCAACCAGGGAGCATTGCTACATGGAATGAAATGGCCAAAAAATTCTTAAGCAAGTTTTTTCCTCCATCCAAGGCCGCCCACTTGAGAGCTTCAATTGTGACATTCAAGCAACATGAGATGGAGTCCATTTTGGAGGCTTGGGAAAGATTCAAGGAGTTGCTTAGGAAGTTCCCACAACATGGATTCTTGGATTGGCAACAAATCCAACTTTTCTATGAAGGCTTAGTACCCACTTCAAGATTTATGATTGATGCTTCGGCCGGTGGATCATTGATGTCAAAGACGGCCGGTGATGCTTTCTAAATTCTAGAGCAATTGGCACTAAATAGAGAGCAATGGCCGGGAGAAAGAGCTCAACCAAGAAGAGGGGTACTTGAGGTTGATCAATTGACCGCCTTGTCGGCACAAATGGCTTCTCTCATGAATCAAGTGTCAAAGTTGACCAATAAAAAGGAGACAACTATTAAGCAAGCCGTCGCCTTTACCTCTAACACATATGGTGGACATATGGATATGGAGCTTGAAGAAGCGAATTTCATGGGCAACCGGAATTTTGGGTTTAGAGGAAACCAAATGGGAAATCAATATAACCCAAGTTGGAGGAACCATGAAAATTTCTCTTATGGTAACACAAGGAATGTGCAACAATCACCACCACCTCCCGGTTTTAACCAAGTCTCAATGGAGAAGAAGCCCTCTATGGAAGAAATTATGTTGCAATTCATGAAGGAGACAAGAGATAGAATGGAGAAGAATGAAGCCAAGACGGCTAGCTTGAGTGCTAACTTAGCTAGTATGGAGGCAAATGTGAGTGCAAGCATCAAGAACATGGAGAATCAAATTGGGCAATTGGCTTTGGCGGTGAAGACATCTCAAAATGGGAAATTTCTTAGTGACACCGAGATAAATCCAAGAGAACATTGTCAAGCCATCAAACTTAGAGGAGGTAAGCAACTTGAAGATCCTTACAAGAATAGACCTTCTCAAGTCACTCCTATGGTTGAGAATGAAGAGCAATTGGAAAAGGAACAAGTGGTGGAGTTGCCTCAAGAGCTACCATCTAAGGTTCAACAAGCCCCACCCAACCCACCTTTGCCTTTCCCACAAAGATTTCAAAAGAAGAAGCTTGAAGAGCAATATGGAAAATTCTTGGAGAATTTTAAGAAGCTTTACATAAATATTTCTCTCTTAGAAGCTTTAACTCAAATGCCCAACTATGCCAAATTCTTGAAGGACATCATTGCAAAGAAGAGAAAATTTGAAGATTATGAGACCGTCAAGCTTAGTGAAGAGTGTAGTGTGGTGCTACAAAGGAAACTTCCTCAAAAGCTCAAAGACCCGGGAAGTTTCGTAGTACCTTGTTCTATTGGCCCATCTTCTCATAATATGGCAATGTGTGATCTTGGTGCAAGCATTAATCTTATGCCATTATCATTTTTTAGGAAATTGGAGTTGGGTGAAGTTAAGCCATCCACCATATGTCTTCAACTTGCCAATCGACCATTGACATATCCAAGAGGAGTGGTGGAGGATGTGCTTGTAAAGGTTGAAAAATTTGTATTTCTCGTGGATTTTGTGGTACTTGATATGGAGGAGGACCGGGACATTCCTTTAATCCTTGGAAGACCTTTCTTGGCTACCGGCAAGGCATTGATTGATGTTGAGCAAGGCAAGCTAACATTGAGGGTCAATGAAGAGAGCATGGACTTCAATATTTCTCAAGCTATTAAAGCTCCGAATGAGGTTAGTGCTTGTTTCCTCCTTGATGTGGTGGATACTTGCATTGGTGAAGTGAAGAAAGAAATTCTATATGATGATTCACTCTTGATGACTTTGTTGAGTTATGATGATGCTATTGGGAATGATGTTGATGATATGTCTATTGCTTTGAATGCATTAGTGGATGATAGGACTTTGGTGAATACATGTGAGAATTTATGCATGCTTGATGTGAATGAGAAAGGTGCACCAAAGTTGGATTTGAAAGTGTTGCCTAGTGATTTGAAATATGTGTTCTTGGGTCTTAGTAATTCTTATCCGGTGATTATCTCTTCATGCTTAACCTTGTTGGAGGAAGAAAAGTTGTTAAGGGTACTAAGGGAGCACAAAGATGCACTTGCATGGTCTATAAGTGATATCAAGGGTATTAGCCATTCCATTTGCATGCATAAGATTAGAATGGAGGACACATACACACCCTCGATTGAACACCAAAGAAGGTTAAATCCCGCCATGAAAGAAGTGGTGAGGGCGGAGATTTTGAAACTGTTGAATGCCGGTATAATTATCCCATCTCCGATAGCCAATGGGTTAGCCCCATTCAAGTAGTACCTAAGAAATGAGGGATAACCATAATGACGGACCAAAACTTGGATATCATTGCCACTAGAACCGTCACCGGTTTGAGAGTGTGTATGGATTACCGGAAGCTCAACAAGGCCACAAGAAAGGACCATTTCCCTTACCTTTCATTGATCAAATGTTGGATAGGTTGGCCGGTCATAAATTCTATTGTTTTTTTGATGGATATTCCGGGTATAACCAAATAGCCATTGCACCGGAGGACCAAGAAAAGACAACCTTCACTTGTCCTTATGGCACTTATGCATTTAGAAGGATGCCATTTGGGTTGTGCAATGCACCGACCACATTTCAAAGGTGCATGATGGCCATCTTTGCCGATATGGTAGAGAAGATTATGGAGGTATTCATGGATGACTTCTCGGTTTTTGGCTCTTCCTTTGATGATTGTTTTGGAAATTTAGTGAAGGTATTGAAGAGATGTGAAGAGACCAACCTTGCTCTTAATTGGGAGAAATGCCATTTTATGGTAAAATCCGGCATAGTTCTTGGACACAAATTTTCTTCCAAGGGTATTGAGGTAGACAAAGAAAAAATTGTGGCCATAGAAAAATTGCCTCCACCAAAGAATGTGAAAGGTGTGAGAAGCTTCCTTGGACATGCGGGTTTTTATAGAAGATTCATTAAGGATTTCTCCAAGATTGTGAAGCCTCTTTGTTCATTATTGGAGAAGGATGCCAAGTTTGAGTTTGATAATTGTTGCTTGGAGGCATTTGAGTTGATTAAAAAGAAGCTTGTGGAAGCACTCATTGTTGTCTCACCGGATTGGAGTCAACCATTTGAGATTATGTGTGATGCAAGTGACTTTGCGGTGAGAGCGGTGCTTGGCCAAAGAAGAGAGAAGATTTTTCGGGCCATCTACTATGCAAGTAAGACCTTGGACCCGACACAACAAAAACTAAACCACCACGAAGAAAGAGATGTTGGCGGTGGTGTTTTCTCTTGATAAATTCCGGCAATACATCCTTGGCACAAAAGTGGTAGTGTTCACCGACCATGCGGCTATTCAGTATTTCTTCACCAAGAAGGACGTTAAACCAAGGTTGATTCGGTGGATTTTGCTTCTACAAGAGTTTGATGTTGAGATTAGAGACAAGAAAGGAAGCGAGAATGTAGTAGTGGATCACCTTTCAAGACTTGAGTTGGAGAATGAGCAACATTCATTGCCCATTAAGGAGTCATTCCCGGATGAACATCTTCTAGAGGTAAAAGTAAGCACTCATTGGTTTGCCGATTATGTGAATTATTTGGTATATGGAGTGTTACCTCCGGAGTTGAGTTCCCAACAAAAGAAGAAGTTCTTAGTGGATGTGAAATACTATTTGTGGGATGAGCCCTTGCTATTTAAGAGATGTGCCGATCAAGTCATTAGGAGGTGTGTTCCTAAGGAGGAAGTGTCGGATATTATCCACCATTGCCATTCATCTCCTTATGGTGGGCATTTTGGACCAACAAGAACCGCCGCTAAGGTACTCCAATCGGGTTTCTATTGGCCTTCTATTTTCAAGGATTGCTATGCTTTTGTGAAGACTTATGATAATTGTCAAAGAGTGGGAAATATCTCTAGAAGACATGAGTTGCCACTTACTAATATTTTGGAGGTTGAGATATTTGATGTGTGGGGTATCAACTTTATGGGACCGTTCCCACCTTCTTTTGGTTACTCCTACATATTATTGGAGGTAGATTATGTCTCTAAGTGGGTTGAAGCCATTGCCACACCTACAAATGATGCCAAGGTAGTGGTAAAATTTCTCCAAAAGAACATATTCTCCCACTTTGGTACTCCAAGAACCATAGTGAGTGATGGAGGGTCTTATTTTTGCAACAAGATCTTTACACAATTGATGGCTAAATATGGTGTAAGACACAAGATGGCTCTACCTTATCACCCACAATCAAATGGCCAAGCGGAGGTTTCCAACCGAGAAGTCAAGCAAATTCTTGAGAAGATGGTCAATGGAACAAGAAAGGATTGGGCAAAGAAGTTGGATGATGCTCTTTGGGCTTATCGGACTGCCTACAAGACACTGATTGGAATGTCTCCTTATAGGCTTGTGTTTGGCAAGCCTTGTCACTTACCGGTGGAGCTTGAACACCGTGCATATTGGGCAATCAAGAAGCTCAACTTTGATTTGAAGAAAGCCGGTGAAAAATGACTTCTCTAATTGAATGAGCTTGATGAGTTTCGTCGGGAAGCTTATGAGAGTGCCAAGTTGTACAAGGAGAAGACAAAGATGTGGCATGACAAGCTTATTATGAGGAGAGAATTTGTTCCGGGTCAAAAGGTGCTCTTGTTCAATTCAAGGCTTAAATTATTTCCGAGCAAATTGAAATTAAGATGGTCGGGCCCATTTGTGGTGGAGAAGGTCTCACCTTATGGAGCTATTGAGTTGAGGACGGATGATGGAAGAACATTTCAAGTGAACGGGCAAAGATTGAAGCACTATTATGGAGAGGAGCCTCAAATTTCCGACAAGCTTCGCTTGGCGGATCCAACCACTTGATTCACCACAAAAGGGAAGTTGTCTAGCTAAAAACATTAAATTTAGCGCTTTTCGGGAGGCACCCCGATATTTCATCGCATTTAGATCATGTTTTGTTAATTTAAAAGTTGTTGCATTTTTATCTTGAATAATAGGAAGCAATTTTATGATTTTTGTAGGTGGAAAGAAGAATGAAAGAATCAACACTTTCGAAATTTTTCGTGCATGAATTTTGGTGAAAATTAAACTTGAGGGTAAGATTGAACAAAATAAAAAAGTTGAACGCCAAAGGGAGGAATTTGTGCGCGAGCACGGGCGCCGCAGCGCCGCCCGGCGCCTAGGCTCCAGGATGCGAAAAAACACACAGTGGGTAACCTTTCTGGGTGCCGCGGCGCCTAGGCACCAGACGCTCGACAGGCACTTCAACTCCCCTTTTTCCCCAATTCCCCTGCATACACAAAACACTCACCTTCTCTAAACCTTTCCACCTTCGAACCCTAACCTTTTCGTGCACTCCACGACTCAATTTTATTGTCAATTGCTGCACAAACAAGGATCAAGTAAGTGATTTTCATCATTCTCTCTTCAATTTTCTTACTTGAAATTCTTGAATTCATATGGATTGGTGTATGTGCGAATTTGGGCAAAAATGGAGGTTTGCGTTGATTTTGTTTGGATTCTTGCTTGTTGTTGGATTGTTGTTGATGGGTAAGAGATTTTATGCTTAAAAACAACAATTTAGCACCAAAATCATGGCTTGAAAACCCCACCCATGGAGACCCACGAAATTTTAATGGTGAATCTTGTCTAATGCATGTTCTTGATGATTTGGTTGTTGTAATTGCCTGCTTCTATCTTATAATGAATGGATCTAACAAGAATTGTGAGTAATTTAAGCTACATTGTAAGAATTTGAGCTTGTAAGTTTTCCGGAAAATCAAGAACATGAATGTGGGTGATTTCACCATATGGGTTTTCGAAGCATAATGTAGCTTTATGTGAGTGTTCTTGGCATTAGTTCTTTGCTTTTATTGCATCTAGGTGTTGCATAGTATATGATTGAACCTTCCATTTTCACCCGGATGCTTGTTTAATTGATGAAAAATCATGGAACTTTTGCTATGCCATCATGACTTGTTTTGTTCATACCATGTTCATGGACTTACCTCTTCACATGTGAGCTTAATTGGCTAGACATATTAACTCAAGTTGCATCTAGGTAGTGCATAAATAATGGTTTAAGCCCCCATATTTGATTAGGTGCACATTTGTTAGTGCCGGTAGCTTTGTGAAGTTGGTATGCCATATTTTGCAACAAGTTCATGATAAGCCTTTTTGCCTAAATAAATTCATGCCTTGAGGTGTATAATTTGTCCAAAGTGATTGCTTGCGGATGTGTGTAGTGATGTAGACTTTTATCTTGGGGGGTGGAGGTATTTGATTGACTATATGTGCCTTTCATTTTAGTTATGAGATTATTATATATATATGTTGTTGCTTGGTGTAGGAACAATGGCACCCAGAATTTTCAAAGGGAGGAGTACTGACAAAGGAAAGGGCAAGAGGGCACGGGAGGAGCATGCCCAAGAGCCGGCCATGGAGTACCCCCGCTTTGTCAACAAGAAGGCCGAGGAACTATTTGAGGGCTTTGTAAAAAGGAAATTCACCATTGAGAGAGGATTTGATCTCGGAGCACCGGAGAATGCCGAAATCTTAGCGGTGGTGGAGCGGAGAGCTTGTAGGACATGGTGCACTACTCCACGCACCATGGTCTCTCGAACGCTTGTGGCGGAGTTTTACGCCAACTTGAGCGCCACCCAACCCAAACACCATTCGGCCAAGACGGTAAAGGTTCGAGGGAGGACCGTGCACATTGCGCCAAACGACATCAACAACCACCTTCAGATCAATCCCGAGATCGGAAACCCTCCTAAGGATGGCGGCTTTGATTAGATGACAACTTGGATATGTGGGCGGGCTGTGCCTTGGACTCATAGCAAGGATAACCCCGAGAGAAAGATCCATTTTGCTTCATCCTTCCTCAAGCCAAAGATGAAGGTGTGGCATTACTTCATCAGCTCTAGGCTTATACCATCCACTCATCCGTTTGATGTGACTCCGGACCGGGGTCAAGTCCTCTTTTGGATTGCCGCTAACCAACAAATTGACGTGGGAGCACACATAGCACAAAACATAAGTAGGGCGGCAAGAACAAAGAGAGGTAACCTCCTGTTCCCACAACTGATCATGGAGCTTTTGGCGGAGGCCTGAGTTCATTACCCGGAGGACCCACTCATCTTTGCTCCTACACCTAAGGACATCTCCTTGAGCAAGCTACATGGTTATGATTTGGCGGGGGGTGAAGAGGCCGAGGAGCACCATGAAGAAGATGAAGAGGCCCATGACCCGCTAGGCCCGGAGGGAAAAGCACCACCACAAGAGGAACCACTCATTGATCTTACTCATGCTTCTAACGAAGCCCTCGCCATCGCCCTCAACAAGATCCATCTCGTTATTGGCGGGTTTCGGGATGAAGTGATTTTACGTGTTGATTACTTGGAGGAGCGATTCACCTCCTTTGCTACTGAGGCTCGGGAGGGATATTCACTTTTGGCCGGGTGTACAGAGATGATTTCGGCCTAAGTCAAGTGGGGGGCCATACAACAAAACCCCGACCTTCCTCCTGACTATCCACCTTTCCCACAAATCCCGTCTCACCTCCATCCTTTCGCCCACCCGTGGTATACCCCTCACCCACTAAACCATCCCCCCCTTTTTACCCTCACTTCTCGCAGTCTGCCCCACAGGACACATCCACCATTCCTCCTTCTCATCCACCGGCCGGAGAGTCATCCGGCGCACCTGACATGCCTGAGGATTAGTTGGAGGCGGGAACATCCGCCTCCCTGGGTATGATTCTTCATGCTCTCTCTCTAGCTTTTCCTTTATTTTAACATTGAGGACAATGTTTAGTTTAAGTTGGGGAGATTGCTTGTGGATGAGTACTTGTCTAGTTCTTTGCATGATAGTTGTTTAGTTGATTTTGTTGTTTCCCTTGCATGGCATTTAGCTTTGTTATTTGCACATTTTAATTCCTAGCATTCATTAGAGTTGAATGTAGAAACATGTAGTTGCATTTAGGTTGTGTGCATTTAGGGACCCAATGCATGCTCTTTATTATGATTAGAGGAATTCATTTACAAGTTCAACTTGATTGTAAATTTTGTTAAGTAAAGAAAGATTTTCACTTGTCATTAATGGTAGAAACCATACCCGGTGAGTCTTTGGACCTTGTGTGGCACACTTGCATTATAAATTATTTCATTCATTGGAGTGGTGCTTGTTTTGCTTGTGAATTCCTTAATTTGCTTTTGGACCCCATCATATCCGAATTGATGCATGCAAATAAAGGATGAAAATGACAACTTACGGCTAACTACATACCTAAATGGCTAACCCTTCATTATAATCCTTAGTGGACCCCTTTGACCCTTTGAGCCTTTAAGCCATTTTTGTTGTTTAACCCACATAATTGAGCCATATCCATTGTTATTTATCCTCTCTTGTCCTTAAAGTAAGTTGAGCATTGCATATATGGGCTTGGGAAGGGTAAAAATTTGTGAGTTGTGTGAGTGAGCAATAAATAAGTTTGGGGGAAAAATGTTAGGTTATGAACTTATTGTTGAGTTTATGTAGCTATGGTTTGAATATACTTTGGATAAATCATGCACATTTGTTTGAATTTTAAAAATTGGGTGAATTTCTAGTTGTAAGAAAAAAAAATCCTATCTTTCCCTTAATAAAAAGGTAAAACGAGTCAATATGAAAAAGCCCTCGTTAAAAAAAAATAAAATAAATAAATAAAGGGAAAGGTAGAAGTACTTTATTAATTTGAAAAGGAGTTCACTCATGTGTTTTGTCAAAATTGTGCATATGGGGGTTACTTGATTTGTTGCTTGGAAGTCAAGAAAAGCATTTTTAAATCAAAATACCTTGGGTGGGACTTTAGATTTAATTACAAGAATTGCCCATGGTGTTTATGCTTAACTTACTTCTTTAGCCCCACGTCAAAAGGCCTCCATCCGATTCCCGTCCATACCAAGCCCGACCACAGTACAACCTTATATATATGTCATTGGACTTAAATTTGCATGCATACTCCTTAGGGACAATTCATGGGTAGTTTGGGTCCTTTCACAAATTTGTGGATGAAGTGGCATTATAAGCCTTAGATATACTAGGCAACCATAGATTAGGGAGTGAAACACTTAGCGAGCAATTACCTACCGTTAATGACAAAGTTCTTTTTTCATTACTTACCTTAATTTCTTTTGAGTTGAATTTGTACTTTGAATGAGTTTATGATATGATATTGAGTATATGTTGTTAACTTCTATGTTTTGATTGCTTTATGTTTTTAGGATAATAAATGCTAGGGACTAGCATTCTTCTAAGTTTGGGGGAGTTTGATAAATGTTAATTTTGTGGTCAAACATGTTGACTTTTTGTCAACTTTGACCACAATTTTCTACCTTATCACTCAATATTTTTGGCCAAATCTTGCTTTGATCCTTCATTTTGTAAGTTGGATAAGCGGACCATAGCATTGGAATGGCACTGAGACAAGCGGAACGAAAAACGGGAACGCAAAAGTCAACGGAAGTTATAACTGCGGCGCCTAGGCACCAGGAGCGAGGCCTAGGTGCCACAGTACAAAGTCCTCTGCAAAAGAAAAATGCACTTTGGCGCCTAAGCGCTAGGCACCCTTTTTTGGCGCCTAGGCGCCAGTCACCAGGAAAAGTGGTCCCCTACCTCAAATTTGAACTCAAGCTTGCTATTGGCCAAGGATTTATATCCAATGGGTTTGGTGAGTGAAAGGGACATCCTCAAGAGTAGAAGAATCTGGAACCTAGCAAGGGGGAGAGGATCTTCATCATCTTCTTCATCTTCATCTTGGCTTCCTAGAACTAGTTTTTGGGTTTTTTCCACCATAGTTAGTATTTTCTAGCTTTTCTTAGTTTCTTCTTGGTGACCATTGGAGGTAACTTGGAGATTGCTTTGAGTGCTCAAGGAGACTAGCTTGGAGACTTTGGATTCAAGAGCTTCTAGCCATCTTGGGTTTACTCTTTCATCTTCCTTGTAGTTCTTCATAGATGTTATTATGTTTACTTTCATGATTATGTTTTATTTAGTTATGGAGTAGTTTTCTTTTGCACTTTCTATGGATGTAGCTACTTGGATTGATTATGTTGGATGAATTCATGGTTATGTGATGTTAGTTTTCTACCAAATGCATGTTTATTCTTCTCTTGAGCTTAATGTTGTGTTAGCTAGTTGATGGCCATAATTGGTTGCACTATAAATTGCCTCTAAACTCTTGGAAAAGATTAGAAGTAATTGGACCTAGGAAAAGAATTTAAGGGCTATGGACTTGTTGGAAAATTAGTCTATGTCCTTAGGTAAAGGTAAATTGAGCTCTAATGCCTCTTTCTAAACTTGTAATCAGGTGGAAATCCTTATTAAGTTTGGATTAGAGAGATTAATTCTTTCACTTGGAAAAGTAAGAATTTAGTTGAATAACTTTATCAACATACATTGGAAATTAACCCACTCACCTAAGTTCACCAACAAATCAAGACAAGTAGTGAACCCATAGGAAGTGTCCTTTCATGATTTGATAAAAACTACAATTTTTACATTGCATACTTGCATTCTAGATTAATAGTATTCCATTTAGCTAAGGTTAGTCACTTGTTTAAGTTGCTTACATTTTCATCCAACTTTGGTTGTTTAGCTAAAGTTTACTTTGAGGAGTGGTACTTGACAATCAATTTAATCAATCTTCGTGGGAACGATACCCACTCACCCCATTTACACGTCTACCGTGCACTTGCGAAATAGTGGTTTCAAAATTTCACAACATGTACACAGCCAAATATTGCTTACTCAGTTGGTGTAGTGAGTAGGTTTCTTTCAAATCATGGAAAAGAACATTGGTCTACAGTTAAATGGATTTTTAGGTATTTTATTGGTACTTACAAAATGTGCTTATGTTTTGGAAATATAAAGTCTGTGCTAGTTGGTTACACAGATGCAGATATGGCTAGCGATGTTGACTCAAGAAAGTATACATCAAGTTACCTAATTACATTTGCAGGGGAAGCTGTGACATGACAATCAAGATTACAGAAATGTGTTGCTCTGTCAACAACTGAAACTGAGTTTATAATAGCAACAGAAGCATGTAAGGAGTTACTGTGGATGAAGAAGTTCTTAACTGGGTTTCCACCAAAAGAAATATCAATTGTTCTGTGACAGTCAGAGTACAATTGACCTTAGTAAGAAATCCCTCTTTTCATTCCAGATCCAAGCACATTGACGTGAGATATCACTAGATAAGAAATGCATTGGAGATGAGGCTATTATAGCTTGAAAAGATCAATACTGATGGAAATAGATCTGATATGATGACCAAGTTTTTACTGAAAGAAAAGTTTGAATATTGTCGATTGATTACAGGAATGATGGAACTCCCACATGAGGCGGGAGGGGGAGATTGTTGACTTTTTCCCCCTTCCATGTGGGGTTCATTTTTTTTTTCTTTTCCTCTCTTTTTTATTCTCTCTCATTGTTTTTCTTCTCTTTTTAGTCTAACATTGCGTTTGATGGTTGAAGGTTGCAACAAATTGCAACAGAATTGAAAATGGGTGGCGAAACAGCTGGGATTCGGTGCCAACTTTGTTGAAAAACGGAAGGAAGTAACATTGTGCATTGGCTATAAATAATCATGCCTTCTCCTCAATTAAATTGTCCCAAACGCTTACTCTTAGAGCAAAAGAAAATTATGTAAGAAATATTTATTTTTGAGGAGTTATAAAATAGTAAAATAATTTTTTGAGGTGTTTGAAAAACACTTAAGTGCTACTGTTTTGAGTTTATTTCATAGCTTTAGAATTTTTTTATCTAGACAAAATTCTCCCTCTATAAGTCTACTATTTTTATAGTGGAAGAAAATCTCGAAATTTATCCCGTGAATGTAGCCCTAAAATTAAGGGTGAACCACGTAAATCTTCTTATGCCATTTTTACTGATCATCTTACTCTCGAAGTTATCACCCGCTGTACAATCTCAACAACAACCTTTCCAAATAAAGGTATTGAACAGACCCTCTATATGCCTCAACTAGCCATCCAAACAGGGAAACGCTACATATCAGTAGGCCTGAATATAAAAAATGGTACAAAAATTACTAAATGGGTTTTACAAGCATAACTCGAATGTCTGACAGTTCAGTATCCAACTGTGGAGGCGTTGTAGCCCCGTTAAAACTTGTTACATGAAGCAAAATGATGGTTAGGCCATAAGGAGGATGGAAGCTTATAAAGGAAACAATAAAGGAAACAACAGCTGTGCAAAAATCTTAAAATACTGTCTCAGACTTGCTGGTTGTATCATCAGAAAAACTGATCAGGATTTTCTTTGCTTTGGATAAGAGGGACACCATCTTCTCTCCAAACTATTCGATCCTCGCATATGGCAGCCACCACCTCCACATACAACTTATGTTCCTACACAACATACTACTATTAAACGACAAAGTTCATAACAGAATAATGCAAAGTCCCAATCACGCATCACTTGAAAGAGATTCATATGTGACAGCAAAAAAGGTGTTTAATCTATTGCTAAAATAACTTGTGTGAAAAACAAACCAAAGATGACAACCTGCCTTGCCCCGCTACTCGTTATTCACATTTAAGAACAGAAGAAGTAGAGCCAGAAATCTTACCTCCACAAGAACCCTAGCGGCCAGCTCCTCTGCAGTGTCATTTGCCAATACAGGAACAATTCTTTGAGCAAGAATCCGTCCAGTATCATAATGCTCATCGACAATATGTATTGTTGGGCCAGAGTATCTAACATATAGGAGGAGTATGGAAAGTTCAACTAAAAAGGTGGCATGTTTACACGTGTCATCAAAATTTAGGAACATGAAGAGCAATGGCATTTTTCAAGCAAAAAAGAGAACATTCAAAGTACCTTGCTCCACAAGCAACAACAGCTTTATGGACCTTCATACCATAATAACCTTTGCCTCCAAAAGCTGGAAGTAGGGAAGGATGGATATTTATGATAGATTTGGGATACACTCGGATTAACTCAACTGGTATCAGCTTCAAATATCCCGCAAGAAGTATAAAGTCAACCTCATATCTCCTGAACATTGAAAAACATATCAAATGTGTGTTGGTTTTCATAATCTCAACCTCATATCTCCTGAACATTGAAAAAATATCAAATATGTGTTGGTTTTCATAATCTCCAGACATCAATCAGAAAAAGAAAACAAATATTTATTGGGACTACAACAAATATCATAAGGTTTCTCAAAGACATCTTAACTTCTTGGATTCCATGTGCAACAATCTACCACACAGAAGAAAATAATTATCAGGATATTGGAAAAAAAATTATGTGGCAAAGCAAGGCCAACTGCAGTAATGACAAAAAGGATAATATGCCTCCCTGTCTTTTGGAAAGCTCTTGCACTTGGCCAAAATCTTTTGTAATTATTCCTACTCGGTTAGGAAAAAGCATATGCAGAAGAAGACTACTGCTCAATCACATCACAATCTATTAACGAACCACAAGTGCATAAATGACTGGTTTTTCCTGAAACAACTCTTCAGGTTCTTTAAAGCTGATAATGATGCAACACTTAACAGAGAAAGTATAGTTACTATAGTTGGTTGTCAATTCATTGAGAAACCACTTAACTTCATGCTAGAATAACTCAACACAATTTTCTTGACAATACTTAAAACATATCAACGAGCATGCCAAGCACTGATTGGAGCACTTTGGACAATCCAAGCATTCAATTAAAGTCCCCCCTGGGGGGTGAACTAAACCTGGCAAAGGAGCAGATTTCATAAAAGAGCAAAAATTTTTCAATGGTAGAACTAGTTTAATCCAATCTATCTTGGACTGCAAACCATATGGATGCCAAAAGCAACAGATTGAGTGATAGTTCAATTTTAAGTGATAGCTTGATTATTGTTTCAGAGCTTGTAGGTTCCCAACAATCAGTAACTAAAGTTGGAGTTCCTTGTGAAGCCAATAGGCTTCTGAGGAAGATTTTTAATTTTGCGCTGTAATATATTTTTATCTTAGGCAAAAGTGGCCTTGGCACAAACAAAGAAAGAAAAAGAATCATGAAAATTTGATGATAGGGAGCCAAACCTAAAAACATTTACGAGATCATCTGGCGATAGACTATCATGTTCACCTTTTGATTTGGGGAACAGAACAACTGGAATGCTATTACCTCTGGCATACTCTGCACCTCCACAACCTGCCATAAGAAAATGCCCAAAAAATGTCTTATTACAGCACTAAATCAGTCATAAAAACGTTCATTTACACAAACAACCAATCCACGAAAACACAAAAAAAAGATACAATAGATTAGAAATTAGCAGTATCGTTGATTTATAAGCACAAGCAACTAAGCAATAGTTTCAGTATTACCATGTTTGTTAGTGACCAAAACAACTACATCACCATTGATAGAGCCCTGAACGCAAGCCTGGTGAATCGACCTGAAATTCGACCCACCACCAGACACAAAAACAGCCAGTTTTTTGGGCTTAACTCCAGACTTTGATCCTTCCTTAACAACGCCGCGCTCCACACTGTTTAGACACTTCAATCTGCTCAAAGACTGCAAATTTTTTGAAGGTTGGCGGCAATTGAGAGATATGAAAGACACCAGGCTTCTCAATTGAGTACAGGAGGAAGGAGAAGACGCAAAGAGTCGATTTTGGGGTTGTTTCATTGATGGGACGGTCGAGTTTGATGAAAATCGAGACAGAAAATTTTGGGTTTCCATTGAAGAAGGAGACTGCAAAAATTTTGGTGAAAGATAATCACGTAGCAGGGGCGACAACAAGCAAGCTCGAGGACTTGGCGGAGGAAGACAGGAGGCGGCAATGCTTGAGAGTTAAAGAGACAACTGCAACAAAGATTTTAGTTGGTAAAGACAGGAGTCATACGCTGATTGAGATACGGAGGCTAATATGCGCATCTGCGCATACCCCGTTTTTTTTTCTCACCGATGTCCCTGCTAATTAGACAAAATTACGTACTATACCCGTCGCATAACCATGTCTCTGGTTCGCGATTCTTCCGTCGCGCTCTGTTCTCGGTGCTCCCTTCCTCCGTCTGCCCGCCGCTACTCCTCACGCTTTATAACCTGATAACCACTTGTACTATGCCGTCCACGCCTTCATCGCAGTAAAAAAGTCACTATGACGAGAGCGGACAAGAGATGGAAGTGAGAGATTGACTACCGAGAGAGTGTGCGTGACGGCGGCGAGCCGAAAAGGGAGGCTAGAGAGAGAGGCGAACTGGGAGAGGGTGGAGAGAGAGCGAGGAGAACGACGACGAGAGCGACGGAGGGAGAACGGCGGCAAGAGAGCGATGGAGGGAGAACGACGAGTCGACGACGGCAAGAAAGCGACGGAGGGAGACCGATGGCAAGAGAGCAATGGAGGGAGAACGACGGCGAAGGCGAAGAGATGAGGTTGGCGGCTGAGGCGTGAGAGAGGTAGAGCGCGGCACAAAACAATTACGGTTAAATGTATAAGGGTGCCAAAAATGGGTTGCGTTCTTAGGAGAAGTGGGCTGGGCTGGGTCATGTTGTATAATGGGCTAGAGGTTAGAAAGGATAGGTTGTAGGGTAGTTGGCTGATCTGGTTATAGAAAATAATATCAAAACATATTAAAATTGGGTTATTTCAGGTTGTTTCGAGTTAACCCTATTCAATCCAATTTTAGAGTTCTAAAAATAGGATTGGAACGGGTTTGCCCGAACTAACATTTTTCTACATTGCAACCTGATTCGAACCCAAAATTTATGGTCGAGTTCAGTTCTCGGGCTGCCACTTACACCTTTCGTTTTCTTCAAAATGCGGATATTGCCTTTGCCGGATTACGAACCTTCTTCTTTTTCTCCCATTGCCACTGATTCAAAATGATGATTTCGACACCTGACATTTAACAATATGAGTTCTTTGTCTAGATCAAATTTAAGGAAGTCATCGTCTTCACCACCCTACAGCAATCCAGGCTGATGGTAACCTCACTACATCACCTTCGCCATTCAATACCAATTGAGAGCAGTTGTAGCCATCCTAAATGACTCCAAGCCACACTAGCTAATTTCGACACAAGATTTTAGAAAATTAGTAAGAGATTGTGTCGTCGATGATCTGTTATACCACAAAACTAGTTTTATATACTACTTTAAATTTTTTTACATATTCATTCAAATATTTTTACTTGTTACTCATATATTTTTGTTATATTGGTTCAGACACTTTTACATATTTATTCAGTCATTTTTACGTATTTATTTAGATACTTTAACTTATTGCTTCAAAAACTTTTATTTCTAAATATAACAAATTGTCTACATATTCCTCTATACACTTTTACATATTGCGTTATACACTTTTACATATTCATTTGTATTCTTTTTTGTTTTTAAGAATAAACTGTTTGTATATTGCTTTAGACACTTTTTCATATTTCTGAATAAAATAAATTATTTTCATATTATTAGAAGGGAACAAATTGTCTATGTATTGTCTCAAACAATTTACATACTTCTTCAGACACTTTTTGTGAACACTTTTGCATTTCATCATAGACACATCATGCAAATTATTTCTATGCAAAATTTGGTCATGAAAATGAGGGAAGAATGGCCTAGTGGCAGCCTAGAATGGCAAGGATCGAGGCAAAAGAGAGGAGAAGACTAGCAATATCTTGAGGCAATAATCAACGCAATCAAAAGGTGATAACCAAAGGATCTAGAGGCGAGCGACGATGATGTGCTTCGAACGTGAATGATTGTCTATGTGATTCAGAGCCCAGCACAGTTGGCACAATCAAGAGGTGAAAGGCATAATCTAGAGTCGAGTAAATATAGGTTTGATTTGGTGGCAAACTATGATGGCAAGATCTAAAAACATGTAGTGACGGTGCAATTTGGAGGCAAGCAACAGCAGTGAGATCTAGAGACAATGATCATTTAGAGAAGTTGCAATATAAAAGTGACAGTTTGTTGGAAAAGCTTCGATTTAGCAGTGATAGTTCAACAGCGGCACTGGTAGCAATGTAAGTTTTTTGGAGGGGGGGAGAGAGTATGTCTAGAGATAATTTGGTTAAATTTTAGGTTGGGTGGTTATATATGGAGAAGTAGAGGTGGATTAATATGTCTAATTAGGTATGTCTCTAATATAATAACTATGTTTGAAATGGTAAATCAAATTGACTAGTTTTTGAGAAATGAGAAGTTGTTCAATCAAGTCTTTCAAGATTTATGAGTTGCTTTTATACATCAGTACATATAGCCTAAAAGATGTACTCCCTCTATCCTAACAATGTTGCTTCATTTGGTTTAGTGTGGAAATTAAAAAAGTGTAAAAAAAAATTATGTGTTGTTTCTATATTTACCATTAATTTTTATATGTAAAAAATGATTTCTTGAATTTTTATTTTTCAAAATAGATTTTTCAATCATTATTTTTGATAGCCGAAGGGCTATCGCCTCTATTTGACCCGAACTCGGAGCATCAGGAAACGCGAGGAAGCTATTAACCCCCCCGAGGTACTAAACAGACCGCCTTCGGAGACGGAGAATCAGCTATTATAAGCCGAAGAGGATCTCCCTGAAGGCGGAACCCTGAATCAGGGAACTCCCCGAACTGCGGGCATATTTTCGCGAAGGGGCATCATCCGTACCAGAGGACGACCTCGGCCAGGGACCTCGGGAGTGCGGTATGAGCATTTAAGGAGCCTCTGACATACCGCCCACAGACACTACATGTCACCTCAAATGGTGATTTGACACGCCGACGCCGTCCAGGTCTTGTCACGACCTGTCTCGGTTCGAGACTCAAGGAGCCTGCCACCGGCTACTTGTCCCCTACGCCCAGAAATTCAGAGAACATCCGACCGAACACGTGTCACGATCTGAACGGGCTGGACATTCCTATAAATACCAGGAAACAAACCCTGGCAAAGGGTTGGACTCCTCCCCCCCTGAGAAAACACAGGCAGGCTCACTAAAAACTCTAGTGCTTCCCCCTTACATTCTCAGGAGACTGACTTGGGCGTCGGAGGCTCCTCTCCGGAAAGCACCCCGGGGACCTCCTAACCCCCTTCTCTAAGCTTTGCAGGCACGTTCCCCTGGGAAACTCCAGCACCAGACGCTCCCCTCCACAGGAAGTCCCCCCGGAAGTCACCATGCCTTCCAACGACGATATCCCCGGACATCATTTGGCGCCGTCTGTGGGAAACCATCCTCGGGTCGCCGTCGTTGAGACTCGGCGTTCTAAGGATAAGGGACTCCCGAGGTCCCCGTCCACGCCTGAAGTCCAACCGGCCACTGAGCAAGCCCCCCCAGGGACTTTCACGCCTGAGGAAGAGCGCCCTCTGGTCATAACCATGAGCTTCCTACGCGACTTTCAACGTTCTGTTGTGGCTGAAATGACACAACAGATAGACCGAAGGTGGCCGCAACAAGCTCAAGCCCAAAGGCCTCCTTCGCCAGCACACCATCGGGAAAAAAGCCCCAAACCAACTCATCGTAGTTCGGGATCCGGAGACCCACGAGAGGAGTTTTCAACAGAAAACATGCCTCTCGGGGCACGACTCGCGGGACAAGTGGGGTCAAGGCAACCCAAAATCACACACAGGAAGAGCCAGTCGCCTGAGGCGAGGTCCCCGTCCCCTTAGCGCCGAACTCGCTCCCCGAAGAGGCACCGACAATCCCCCCTGCCAGAAGAAGAACCTAGTGCCACGGCCCTTATGGAGAAAATATTGGCAAGGTTGGACAGGGTGGAGAAACAGGTGGCCCGTAAACCCGTCTGGGCTAGGCTGTCTGGGACCTTTTGTGGGGACGAGTCCCCATTCACCCAAGATGTCGTTGAGGCAGCCATGCCAGGTGATTTCAGAGTACCTCGGCTGGAAACTTATGATGGCCGTACTGATCCACAGGCCCATCTGACCAAGTACAGACGCAGCATGATGATGCACGGTGCCGACGATGCTACCTTGTGCAAATGCTTCGAGGTCTCTCTCAGTGGGCTAGCAACAGCCTGGTATAATTCATTGGCCCCAGGAACCATCACCGAATTCCATGAGTTGTCCACAGCCTTCACGCAGCAGTTTATCGAGAGTCGGCCGACGGCGAAGATGCCAGTTCAGATGTTCGACATAGCGCAAAGAATTGGGGAGACCATACGCGACTATCTCGAAAGGTTCAACAAGGAAGCTTTGAGCGTCCCGGACTTCCGGCCCGAAATACGCATCCTCGCCATGACACGGGGCCTTCGGAGGGACTCACAGCTGTTCTATGAGTTCTCTAAGGACCCCCCGGACACCCTCGGTGAATTTTACCGAAGGGCCGAACAGCACATGACTGCCGAAGAACTGAGAATGGGCGGACCGAAGTCCGATCACGCCCGGGCCGAAGGGTCCAGCCAGCAAAATCGGTATCCCACCGAATAGGCAGGCCAACCTTGGAGGACACGAGGAAGGAAACTCCCAATTTTCACACCCCTGAACACCACACGTACAAACATCCTCATGACGATGGAAAGGCAGGGGACGCAGGTTCAGTGGCCACGGGCCATGACCGCCGACAACAGAAAGAATATGAAGAAGTTCTGCCAGTTTCATCGCGACCACGGTCACGACACCGAAGACTGCTTCCAGCTGAAGAAGTATATAGAGTCGCTGATAAAACAGGGCCAACTTCGACGTTATCAGCGCATGCCTTCCCCGAAAGGGAGAAAAGAGGAGGAAGGAAAGGCAGAAGATAAGGACTACGACTCCGACAGGCGGAGAAACCGAAGTCCGAAAAGGTGCCCCCCACCTCCAGCGGGAATCATACAAACAATTACGACGGGACTGCCATCATCGGAAAGAAAGAGGAAGGCCAAAGAAATAGCAGTCATGGAGTATCAAAATCCAACAAAAAAGCTGGCCCGAAAGGATGGTTCCGCTGTCATTTTTCCCCATGACGACCCATTGTTGATCATGGCGAGAATAGGAAACTGGGACGTCAAAAGAGTGCTGCTCGATGACGGATCAAATGTCGACGTCCTGTTTTCACACTTACTGCCGAGGTTGGGTGTATCTAGCAGCGACCTCAAGCCCGTCACCTCGCCTACCTTCGGGGTAGGTCCGACCGAGCTGCCCGTCCTCGGTTGGATCGATCTCCCGTTGATGCTGAAAGGGACTTCGGTGATGGGGATAGAAGAGTCGTACGCTTCTACAATGGCAAGGTTCATCGTTATGGATGTCCCTTCATCGTACAACGCCATCCTTGGAAGACAGACACAGGGAAACCTGCACATTCGCCCTGATGTCAAGTACTTAACCGTCACTTTCGCCGCCAAGGATGGAGATGCGGAAATCTTCATAGACCAAGGCGAAGTAAGGAAGGTGTTCGTCAAAACATGAAAAGCTCCAGCAAACAACTCTGCGCAAGCTGTGGAAGCAAAAGCACCAAAAAAGGGCGAGATAAAGAATCCCGCGAAGGCGAAAACGGAAACAGTAGAACTTGTCCCAGGTCAATCTACTCGAATAGGGAAGAGCTTGGCCGAAGGTGACAAGAAAAAACTTGTATCTTTTCTACTGGAAAATAAAGATCTCTTTGCCTACTCGCCGAAAGATATGTCAGGGGTGAACCCTGGCGTAATACAGCATAGCCTCAAAGTAAGTCCGGAAGCAAAGCCTGTCCGGCAAAAGAAACGAGGCTTCTCAGCCCATAAAAATAACTTCGTCAAAACTGAAGTCTAGCGCCTGTTAGACGCTGGTGTCATCAGGGAGGTCAAATACCCCGAATGGTTGAGCAACGTGGTTATCGCCCCTAAAGAAGGAAGCAGCAAACTCCAGATGTTCATCGACTTCAGAAACTTGAACGATGCTTGCCCAAAAGACTCATACCCTCTCCCACCGATAGACCAATTGGTAGATTCAACTGTCGAATACGGGCTCCTAAGTTTCTTAGACGCCTTTAGCGGCTATCATCAAATAAGGATGAACCCCGAAGATGAAGAAAGAACCGCCTTCATCACCGAAGGAGGAACATACTGCTACGTCAGAATGCCCTTCAGGCTTAAAAATGCAGGAGCCACCTACCAGAGGTTGATAAGCAAGGTCTTCAACGACCAAATAGGGAGAAACATGGAGGTGTATGTTGACGATATGATAGTCAAAAGCAAGCTGCCTGACGACCACATCGCAGACCTAAAGGAAACCTTCCACAAGCTCAGAACGTTCGGGATCCGTCTCAGTCCTGAAAAGTGCATCTTCGGAGTGACCTCGGGAAAATTCCTTGGGTACATGGTGTCGGAAAGAGGCATTGATGCTAACCCAGAAAAAATCAAGGCCCTACTCGAGTTCCGAACTCCTGCCACAATAAAAGATGTGCAGAGGCTCACTGGAAGGATAACCTCCCTCAGTAGGTTTATTTCCAGATACGGAGATCGGTGTCAGCCATTTTTCAAAGTCCTCACAAAGGCAGCAAAAAAGGAGGACAACCTCGGAGGTGATGACCATCCCTGGAGTGAAGATTGCCAAAAGGCCTGGGAAGAACTAAAAATCTACTTCGCCAGCCTACCTACTCTGCGACAACCTCGCGAAGGAGAGCCGCTCGTACTATACCTTGCCATCACAGAAAAAGCTGTGAGTTCGGTCCTTGTAAAAGAAGAGGGGCCAAAGCAATGGCCGGTCTATTATGTCAGCAAATCTCTGCATGGCGCCGAAATCAGGTATCCTTTGTTGCAAAAAGCTATATATGCCTTGGTGCTGGCAGGAAGAAGACTACGACCATACTTTCAAGCTCACCCTATCATCGTCCGAAGTAGTTTACCACTTCGGGATGTCATGAGGAAGGTGGATCATTCCGGAAGGCTCTCCAAGTGGTGTATAAAGCTTGGCGAACACGACATCGCATATGAACCTCGGAAAGCCATAAAAGCTCAAGCACTGGCAGACTTTATCGCCGAAGTACCCACCACCGAGGACGGCCATCTGGATCCTGGCGAAGGTGATCCCGAATGGACTTTGCATGTTGACGAAGCCTCGGGGTCCGAACACCAGGGAGCTGGCGTGATTATCAGAGGTCCCGAAGGCCTTGAAGTAATGAAGGCCATCAGGTTCAGCTTTAACGTCACCAACAATGTGGCTGAGTATGAAGCCCTCATAGCAGGATTACGCCTAGCCAGGAGAATTGGCGTGCGAAATCTAAAAGCCCACAACGATTCCCAGCTAGTAGTTCGGCAAACGGCAGGAGACTATGGGGCAAAGGACCCGACCTTGGCAAAATACCATGAACTGGTGGCAAAACTCATTCGGGAGTTCGATACCATGCGAATCGAAAACGTGCCTCGACGTGATAATGCCGAGGCAGACTGCTTGGCAAAATCAAAAGTATACACCGAGGTGCTGGGTCACCCGAGCATCACAGTGCTGAGCATATCAACTTCGGGAAAAGGCTGGAAAGACCCGATAAAAAGATATCTCGAGGACAATACACTCCCCGAAGACCCTAGTGAAGCTGCCAAAATTCGAAGACGCTCCGGCCGATTCTTCCTAATTGGTGAAGAATTGTATCGGTAGGGATATGCAAACCCACTACAGAGGTGTGTCGGCGAAGAGGATACTGAAATGATCCTCGAAGAAGTACACGAAGGCGCTTGTGGTTCGCACATCGGAACCGACGCCCTTGCAGCAGTAATACTTCGCCAAGGATACTTCTGGCCTACCCTGAGAAAGGACGCAAGGCAGTTCGTCCAGAAATGTGGTAGTTGCCAAAGACACGCAAATATCCAGAGGACACCCTCGGAAATGGTGACTTCGGCTGATTATCCCTGGCCCTTCGCAGTCTGGGGCATTGATCTCATTGGGCCATTCCCAACAACCCCTGGAGGCGTAAAATTCTGCGTTGTAGCAGTAGACTATTTCTCCAAATGGGTTGAGGCAGAACCACTAGCGACTATCTCGGAAAAAGAAGTGCAGAAGTTTGTGTGGAAGAACATCGTATGCAGATTTGGCCTACCAATGGTGCTAGTAGCTGACAATGGATCTCAGTTCATAGACAAAGGATTCCAGGAATTTGTCAGTGACCTCGGAATAAAGATGCACTTCGCCCTAGTAGCTCACCCCCAAAGCAATGGGCAGGTAGAAGTATCTAATAGGACCATGAAAGATGGTCTGAAAAAGAGACTGGGGGAAGCAAAAGGGAAATGGCCAGGTGAACTCCAAAGCGTATTATGGAGCTACCGAACAACACCTCAAAGAGCCACAGGGGAGACACCTTTTTCGCTAGTCTTCGGTACAGAGGCCATCATCCCAATCGAGGTAGTACGACCATCAGTACGGGTGTAAGTGTTTGATGAAAGTGGAAACGACCTCGGCCTAAGAACAAAGCTTGACCTCGTCGGCGAACACAGAGAAATAGCTGAGCTGAGAAGAAAAGCTTTTCAGCAAAGAGTGGCCGCGGCCATAAATTTACGAGCCAGGCCAAAAGGGATCAAGAAGGGAGACCTCGTTCTCCGAAAGGCTGACTTCGCACCCCGAAGGCCATCCCACGAAGTACTTCGCGCAAATTGGGAAGGACCTTATCTGGTTCTTGCCGAAGTACGAAAAGGCGTGTACAGACTCGGCGACGCCGATGGCATAGAATTAAAAAATACTTGGCATTCAGATGCCTTGAAAAAATTCTATGCTTAAGGTTTCGTGGAAGAATTGTGTTGTACAAATCAAAGAAATATTCTAAGTACAAAAGTTTCTTAGAGAAATTTTTAAAGTACGAAACCAGAATTCCGCGAAGGTGCTCGCCGAAAAAAGCGCAGATGATTTCCCAAAGTCACTTGAGCAATCATGTTCGGGAAAAATGGGAAATAACAAGGCGTGCAAAGATACTCGCCATGACAAAAACAGGTACCATTTCCCGAAGCCTTTCGAGCGAATGTGTTCGGGACAAAGGGAAATGAAAAAACTTGCAAAAAGACTTAGCCAAAAAAATCTTCATTAAAGATGAACTGGCTTACAAAGGTGAAGTGCCCGAAGAAGAAGCACAAAAAAAAATGAAGAAGAAAAAAGGAAAAGGCGCTTAAAACAGCCTAAGAGTTCTCGGCGTCCCGAGAGCCACCAACTTCTGCGCCCTTTTCCAACACTTTTGGCGCCGGAATTAAGGAAGGCAGGTTCAGGTGCTCGATCTTCGACCAGGACCACCGAGGCCCCTCGGGAATGTTCAAAGCTTCCAAAAAAGATAGGTCCAGATCTGGGAACCTCTGAAGGACTTGGTGCCGAGCAAGGCAAAACCCGTCCTGGAAGGTGACCTTGGTCATTTAGTCGGATTTATCATTCTCGACCTCAAGGTCCTCGAGCTCGTCCTTCAGATCCATAACCTCCTTCTTCAGCGCCTTTATCCTCTTCTTCTTCTCAGGCTCCTTCTTCAAGGCATCAACCTCGGCATGAAGCGCATTCTTCTCAACCAACAACGTCGACAGGAGTTCTTCGGACTCCGTTTTTGACTTTAGAAGAGCTTCGTTGGCCGAAAGCAGTCCCGCCACCTCAGAGCCGAGGTCGGCAATCTTCTTGGAGGAGTCCCTCAAAATCTCCTCTTTTTTCGCCCGAAGGGCGGCAACCTCCTTCTCCGCAGCATCAGCCAGCTGCAGGTTCTTGACGGCCAGTTCCGAACAGATGGCCTTCGATTTCTCTAAAGTCTCTAAGGCCGAGTTTCGGAACTGCATCTGCCTGGCCACCCGAACTCTGAGGTAGCCAGCGTACGCCATCAGCTGCAAAAAGATGAAGGCAAGGTCAATAAAAGCCAAACACTTAGAAAAAATTCTTCAAGGGAAAAGCAGCATACCTGAGCAGCGTGCTCGGTAACCTTCACTGCAAGGATGTCATCGCCCGGGTGAGCCGCCGCAATAGCCCTGAAGGAGGCCTCAGTAAGCACCCTCTTCGCGATCTCCTTAGCCATTTGAGGACAGTCTCCGGAGAACAAATTCATGTCCTCGGTAAACGTCCAAAAAGGCTCATTCGGGATCTTCCCTTTCGGGACTTTGGCATCACGGAGAGCTCGCTTCTGGGCGTGTTCGGCCGCCCAACTTGGAGTAAGTGACTCCTCTGCATGGCAAAACGAGCAGCTGGTAAGAACAAAAAGAACTTTGAAAAATAAAAGCATTACACTTCGGCGGGAAAGGCAAACCTGGCGGCACCTCGACGACATCATCGTCAGAAGCCGGGGCCTCATCGGTAGAGATATCCTTACCCTTACGTTTCCGCCGCTCCTCAGCACAAGGAGCCTCCACCACGGCATCCAAAAGAGCCTGCGACGGAGTGGGGCTCTGAGGAGGGACATCGGCCGAAGAGACGTCAGTTGCGACCTCGGAAGGCGGAATGGCAGCGACCTCGGGCTCTCCACTTTCCTCCTCAATACTTTCCAAAGGGGGAGGAAGAATAGTCTTCTTCGCCCGTTTGGCCGAAGGTCCAGCACCAGTGGTTTTCCGCCTTCGGGAAGCCGCCTTCTTCGTCTGCTCGACCTTCTCTACTTGGCCGGTGAAGATGGACTTATAGAAGGCAGCAGTGCCGTCGCCCATCTCTAAGAAGGAAAGAAAGCATCAGCGTAAGTCCGAGACGAAAGCTATAACAACAGGAGTCAAAGATAACTTACTCTCATAAAAAGTTTCATAAGAAACTTCCTCCCGAAGAAGCTGCACCAACCAGGAATCCTTCCCGGCGATAGAAGGAGTTGGCATCTTGAGGTCCGTCTTGTGCTCCTTTACTACCTCTAACTCCCGAAGAACCTCTTCGGTCATCAACCTCCAATTGATTGGGAAGGGGTAAAAAGAGCGCGAAGGTACCTCGGGACCCCAGTCCGAGACAGCACGGATACGGCCGTCGAAGTCCTTAAAGATAGGAGCCAACTCCGGAGTTAGCAGTATCCTCGGATCCACGACGTCCATTTCCAGCTTTCCCTGAGCCCATTTGGTCGGAACATACGACCAGGCCTCCTCTATCTTCAGAAAGAAAAATTTTTGTTGCCACCTTTGCCAGCTGTCCTTGGTGGCGAAGGTGAACGTATATTTCTTGCTCCCGGATCCCCGAGGTAGCATGAAGTAAAAGCCACCATTCGGGACCACAAAGAGCTTGTAGTGCTGCATAAAAATAATAAAGTGGGGTTCTATCCCGAAGACGCCACACATGCAGATGAAGGCGTTAAAATAGCAGTACGAGTTCGGGGGAAGTTGATTTACGGCAATGCCATGAAATTGGCAGAACTCGCAAATCATCTTCGGAGGAGGGTACCGAAGTCCGGCCTTCAATTGGGCTCGGAAAACGGTAACCTCATTACTACGGTTTGAAAAACAAAACTGATCAGAACGAGGCAACCTCGTAACGGCATACGAAGGAAGAAAGAACTTTTTCTTCCATCTTGCCAGTTTTTTGGGGGTGGTGCAGCAAGGATGAGATAAAAGAGGCTGCCAGCTCTGGGGAATAGGCATATTTGCAGAAAAATGGGCTCAGAAAAAGGCAAGAAAACAAGTTCCGGAAAAAACTCTGAAAATCAGAAGAGTCTGGAAAACAAAAACCCACCAAAAGACTTGCCAAAATCTGAGTTTGAAGTTGCCGTCGTGAAAGGTTGTCGGAAAAACTCTTATTAAAGCAGCTCCGCCGCAAAAAGCAAGAGAAAGCGCAAAAGCAGTGGCAAGTAGGGAAAAGAGCAGAAGCAAAAGCAAAAAGGGAACTTATGATGGAATGGGCTATATATAGGCTGGAAGTAGCTAGTCAAATCGGCGTCATAAGTACCCTTTGAAGGCGAACCGTCGCAATAACTGCTCTCTGCGCACCGAAAAGACGCGCTCTCTATGACCGACACGACTCCCCTCAAATAACAATGTGCCACGTGTCAGCCGCCACGCCAAAATAGGGGACGCGCCTTCTGACACCCTTAAAAAACTGGGACGCGCCGCTCCAGACTGACACGCCTGGTCATGAGACGCGACGCTGCACAGACCTGCAAAAGGAAAAAGGAAAGAAGTAAGTAGCCTCGAAGACACCAAAAGACAGACTATCGCCGAACAGCCCATATCTTCGGGCAAAAGGTGTACCTTCGGCACAGGTTCTACTCCCTAAAAACTCCCAAAGAGCATCCTCGGAAAGACTACAAACCGAAGTCTCTACTTCGGCTTTCCAAAGGGGGGCATGTGATAGCCGAAGGGCTATCGCCTCTATCTGACCCGAACTCACTCGGAGCATCAGGAAACGCGAGGAAGTTATTAGCCCCCCCGAGGTACTAAACAGACCGCCTTCGGAGATGGAGAATCAGCTATTATAAGCCGAAGAGGATCTCCCTGAAGGCGGAACCCTGAATCAGGGAACTCCCCGAACTGCGGGCATATTTCCCGAAGGGGCATCGTCCGTACCAGAGGACGACCTCGGCCAGGGACCTCGGGAGTACGGTATGAGCATTTAAGGAGCCTCTGACATGCCGCCCACAAACACTACATGTCACCTCAAACGGCGATTTGACATGCCGACACCGTTTAGGTCTTGTCACGACCTGTCTCGGTTCGAGACTCAAGGAGCCTGCCACCGGCTACTTGTCCCCTACGCCCAAAAATTCAGAGAACATCCGACCGAACACGTGTCACGATCTGAACGGGCTGGACATTCCTATAAATACCAGGAAACAAACCCTGGCAAAGGGTTGGACTCCTCCCCCCCTGAGAAAACACAGGCAAGCCCACTAAAAACTCTAGTGCTTCCCCTTTACATTCTCAGGAGACTGACTTGGGTGTCGGAGGCTCTTCTCCGGAAAAGCACCCCGGGGACCTCTTAACCCCCTTCTCTGAGCTTTGCAGGCACGTTCCCCTGGGAAACTCCAGCACCAGACGCTCCCCTCCACAGGAAGTCCCCCCGGAAGTCACCATGCCTTCCAACGATGATGTCCCCGGACATCAATTTTTTTGGAAAATCATGCTCCTACTTATAGAACTAGAAAAGTGACTTTAAAAAAATTATGAGTCAATTTGTTTTAATTTATAATCAACTTAATTTAAAATATATTTTTTAATTCCCCCTTTTTTTCCCGAAATTAATTTCATTGAAAGCCATATTATGTAGGTATAATAATTCATTAAAAAAAATTTATGAATTTTTTAATGCTTAAAAAAATAAAAAATTATTTAAAAAATTAAATATATCCTAGAAATTTTACAACCAATAAATTGTTACACTTATATTATAATTGTTTTTAGATAAATAAGATAAAAATATAGAAATAAGTCATTTCAAATTAAATTGATCTAGTTAAAATGAATGCTCTACAAATAGATAGCCTCTAATAGGAAGTGAGATCCAAAAAATCATTCTCCTAGTCTAACCGAACACGATGTTATTCGAACTTTTGTTTCTTTAATCGATACCCAATGAAAAAAACCATTTTTATGCTCTAAAAATTATGAATTGTTTTTTCCCAAATATTATTCACCTGCAATTTTACTTGTCGGGGATTTTGAAATCCTTCAAACAAGCTCCCCCTTATTAAAATATACAGTTATTGAAGCAAATGTTATGTACAGTCGGCAAATAATTCTATGACAATCACCTCTATAAAATGTTTTGTAGCTATAGGATTGTTGGCTAGAAACTTGATACCATCAAATATTGGCAAAGTATTCGAGTAAAACAAAATGTTGTCCGTTCATCAATAACCTTCGAAGAAATCAACAAAGTTCTTTCTCTATTTTGTTTTAACATATAAGAGACCGGAAAGAAAGAAGGCAACTGTGGATAACTTCAGAGTACTAACTACCGAGGCAACGCTCAAAGCTGTTGATTATTCCTCCTCCATAAAAATGAGAAGTGAATAATTTTTCTTTCTTGTAACTTTTGTATGGAACCAGAAAATTACGTAAGGGGCATTTTGGTTTTATCAAATTGACGAGAATCTAAAAATAATAGTTCACTAACGAAACAGAAAAGTTGAGTGCTTGAAGAATCTGAAACAAAAAAACGAGAAATATGACACATAATGTCACATTAGTAAATAGATTTTTAGTTAAAAAAATAAACTTGAGACGCTATAATTTCCATTTTAGTCTTTAAAGCCTTCACTAGAGAACTGAAATTAGTTTGAAAAAGAAAAACATAACTACAGTTTTTAGGCATCTTTTGAAGCATTTATCCACAAAATCTTAACACTCTGGTTTTATAAGATTGGTGTCTTGAACATTTAGTGAATAAATAGGTACAAACCACAACAAAATCGATTCCAGTATTGTTCATCATGTGATCTTGTGCACTTCTATGACACCCCTGGAAACCAATGGAGACAGCTTGCCATGCTCAATCCAGAGTAGCTCAAATCGGCTGTACTTATCTTGAGCTTGTGTCATATAGCCCAAGCCCAAGCCCAAGCAAGTGGACCAGACTTGGGCTGCATAGCCCACTTGTAACATCACTAACAATCAGCAATATGATTGACTAGTAACCGTTTCGCTTTGTCACGCCACCAATACCCAGTACCATCATCTGACCATTGCACCTTATGGTATAATCTAAGCCAAAATTCGACGATAAATACGATGAAAGCATACCAGGATCACCTATATTTGCTTCACCTGCTAGTTTTCTCCCTGGTTTTTGCTCTAAATTTGGCTCCACTTCTATCTGATCTGATCCAAGTCCTTCAGAAGCCTGGTAATCGTATTTTTCATCACTAATGTTAATCAGCTCATAACTCAGTTCAGACAATGCACGCCAACTAGCCGTGCACATTGAAACACTAATAGCTTCTTTGCTCCTAGGCTTCATTGTTGCGCTTAAATATTAACCCAAAACAAACTTGCATGGTTTCAACTTTTCTGTCTTGCAGAGATCATCAGAATCTGCTTCTCCGTGACTACTTTGCAGAGCTTATGTATGACTCGAAGTGAACTTGCACGGTTTGGAGTCTGCTGCTCTGAAGAGACACCAACAGAATTCCACTCATCTTCCACTACAGCTGGAGATGACACCCAGTCATCTGGGTAATGAGTTCTTGACTCTGGCTTGTAGTGTGATTTGTCACCAAACACGCTTATATTTGATTAATTCGTATCTATTCACATTAACCTCTATTTTGACCTATCACCACACTTTATGCTTCGCCTTGACTATTTCTTCTGAAAATCACCACATAAGATAGCCATCCTTGCAATAATCACAAGAAATGGATCAGATGATGTGCCTACTAGTATGAGTTCAGGCAACATTAAGCAATCTGACTCCAGAAGCATAAAATTGCTGCAAAATCAACTGCATCATTACTCTCACTCGTATATGAACCAAAGAAGAAATGACTCATACTTTGCGTTCTCAGAACCTCCATAAACATGCCATAACGGTGACCAGCACTACCCCTTTATGATCCCTCCAATCATCGGAAAGCACTGATCAAAAAACAGCTTTATGCTTTTACAATCTTCTCGAACTAGCACAAGCATCAATCACAAAAGCACAAAACACAACAAAGCCGTCCCTTATCCTGTAACGTTCTTCTCCAAATGTTGCCAGCACCAACCACATGGTGACATGGACAAAATATCCGCTGACAGTCTTTCAATTACATTCCATTCTGACTTGGCTTTAGTTCCATACTTGACGATTTCAACACGGACTCACAAAGGTGAAAGCTAGCAAGCTAAATGAACTTCATCAAGATAGAGATGAAAATGAAGGTGCAAATCAACACAGATTAGTAGCAGACTGGGGAGTAGAAGATTATCCCACCACACATCATATCTTTCCTGGCTGTTTCTGGCACAACAGTTAGGTAGGATAACCCTGATTAGCAACAGCAATTACAGACAGAGCCCTTCAATGTCAGTAAGTTAGCAGGACCATTGGATGTTCATCATGCGCCTGATCCTGTTTTGTCCTCCACAGATTTGACACCCTAGCAAATTAAGATCCTGCAAATTACAAACTTCAGCTGAGATCTACCAAAATGGCATTACTAACATAGAAAAGAAAAGGAAAAAAATACTCAAATATCTTCAGCTGAGTAATTCAATCAACCAAGAACTGCTGATATTTCACTGTACTTGCAGGCACATAGTCACATAAGCAGAGTCAAAAGTCTTCTAACAAAACAGAGAAAATGTCCAACAGGAAATATTCACTTAAAATAACAGTTGGAGGGTATTACAGCACTTAAAATAAAAGTGAAGAAGAAAATCTTAAGTTCCAGGTCTGAGTTCTACTTTCACCAGAGTAAAGAAACTTAGAAATAACTACAACTTTTGATTTCTCAACTTCATCATCAATGCAAACAGAGAAAAGACAAACAAGAGCATGTTCAAAAAACTTGCACGATAAAAGGATCACACAACGAAAATGCACAATGAATCACTTAGACCCAACAGGACATTTTGCCTAACAGGTCAGTTTTGAAAACCTTTAGAGCCTAACAAAATCATGCTTGAAAATCACTACTTAAAAGTTTTTTGTTTTTAACTAGCATAAGTCATCCTCCATTGAAATGTACGCAATGACTGGATGATCAATGTTAACAGGACAACAGCTAAGAATCACAGAATTCTTTGCCTTTGAACAAATACTTCAAAAAGAAAAAGAAAAAGAAACTCTGAAAGTGACTATCAGCCAAGTTTGTTAAATACCCATTCTCATGATATAAACTCTTGTTCACTTGGGAAAATATTCATTGATCACTCATTTGCAGGTATAGAAGCTCACATCAGAAGTTCAGGAATATTATACTACAGAAGATCTGAACACTTCAGATGGAGCTCTATTAATGTATGGGCAGAAGAATGTTGCTGAAATAAGTATAAACTATATATTTGTGTATGCACAGTGTATGTAAGCAGACATACAGGAAGCAGATGACTTGTTCAGAAGATACATTAAATGCATAAGGAACAACTACCAAATCAGCCTTCAACTGCTCAACCAGGACATGTCTCCAGAAGCCACCAGGAATGGTTCATGAGTATATTGAAATAACAAGTCACGAATGTGACATGCAAAATGGATTTAGCATTTTCAGTAACCACACCAAAGCTGCACATATTGGCTACTGAAGAATGAAATCTTACGCGTACTGCTTAATAATTTATATGGTTGATTTGCAATACATGGTTCAAATAAACCAAAAGTACAGGATAGAAATGAGTTAATTGTGATGCCTATACACAGAATGGGCAAGCATTTGGTTTCTGCATATTTTGTAATGACCAATGTGTTTGTTGTCACCTTAAGTAGAAAAATAATACCGCAACTGGCACTTTAAAACAACTACACAACTCTTCAACTTAGCAGCATATTCACAGCCCACAGCCCCTTCAGATACACCATCACAAACTTCTCAAGCAGACACTACTGAAAAGAGATAACCTTGAATCATCACAAATTGCTGTCACGTGCATGTAGAGTGAGAACCTTCACCATATGGATGTCCAAGCCAGAACAGGAGCTTTAACTGAGCACTCCACAACATGATTAGACTGGATAAGCCTGTTAAATAACCATTATCATCATTTGCCAGATGAAATACGCTGCAGTGAGGAAATCCAACTGCTGGAAGGCCCAACTTTATTTGCATGTGCATGACCAGAATTGGAGCCTTCGGGAGGCAACATCGCTTTCTGGACATTTCTCTTTGAGGACCCAGCCAGTGCATATGAAGTGGAGGGAATATGGACATCACTGAAAATCTGGTCCAAAAAAGAAAAAAGTTCAACTTTCACCTTGGATAAAGTGAATTCAATGATACATCTACAAAGAACATTCTTTTGTCAGTGTACACAAGCATAACATCAAAATGGAATAAGCAACTTACATTTTTGTCAACAGGGTCTGAGATCATATTCTTCCCAGTACTTGGTTTAAATTGCATCCGCACCCCTGGACCGGTATCATTGCTTGTTCTTACACGCTCTGAGACATCAGCTGAATAAGGAGCATTCAGTCCCCCTGGAGATCAAAGAATCACAGGTTTGAATGACAATTCAATTCAAAATCTTAGTAACAGCGTCATAAGATCTCAACAGTCACACATCTCAATCTTAACTAGCTCTCTCACTCTCTATCTGCATCTCATAATATTCTAACGCATGATGAAATATAGCAAATAATGGTTATCTAAACATCTGCATATTAGAATAAATAACCATAATTTTGAAAGCTTTGGATTTGAGGCCATTGCTTAACAAGAACTGGCCAGTTGATAGTTTAGCAAGAGGGTAGAGAAAGAAAACAAAACTGCAAGCAAAAATCATTTTGCAGAAGAAACAAGACATGTGGAACTAACCACTTCCTGCTAATTAGTAGTCAACATGTAGCCAGCAAGTGAACAACAAACATAGATCAATTTTCAACCATAAATAATAAGATCTAATATTTCATTGGTGTTTGCATCAAAATCACCTTGTTGAAGATGTGATAATTATGCTAACATGGTAAATCTAAGTCATGCTTCTCATGCAGTGTAATTATATCCATCCTTTGGCAATTCAATTAGAATAAGCATGTGCTCATAGAGGAAAGCTTTTGATTCCATCATTTTCAACTATATGACTCAAAAAGGAGTAAAGGAAAAGGCGAAAGAAGAGGGAACAGAATTGAAAAACTGAACTATAATAATTTCCTACATGTAAGAATAATTTACTTGGAATTATTAATACCACATAAGTTATAGTCACCATTAAAAAAAGCCTCTTTTAAAAGAAGGAAAAAAAGAAAAGCTATTTCAGAGCGTGGTTTCCTTCCTATAGTTTTCTAGACCAAATCAGTAGTTTTAGAACCCAAAGTGCAGCACCAGAGCTAACCTTGATGATTATTCTTATTAATAGCCGATGCATGGCCACTGCTTGCCCCAGGAACCGGCTGCTATCCACAGAAATACAAGCTTGTCAGCATCGCCCAGAAACGATACAGCAAATATGTATGTTCCTTAAAATACGATAGTGCAGAGAAGACAACCTGAAGACACTTACAGAAATTTGAGGCTGAGCTCTACTTTTCTGCGCCTGCTGGTACTTTATAATTGTCCAATCAAATATGTAATCAAATTCATATCCTACACAAAATGCAAAATCCAAATTTATATAGGACATATCTGTGGAATTATGGCAGCATGCCCAACACATCTGCCACAACCTCATAATGCATATTCCCATTCTGAGAAAAGGAATCTATAAAACAAAAAGAAAATGAATCTCTAAAATGAGAAATGAATACGTAGCACATAAGATGAAAAAAACATTCACACAAGTTAATAACCAGCATCAGACACATTTATCAATACCTTCACGAGCAAATAAATCACGGAACAGCCGCTTCAAAAATCCGTAATCAGGTCGCTGATCAAATGTTAATGAATGACAGTAATGGAAGTACGAAGCGAATTCCACAGGATGAGATTTGCAGAGAACCTTTTGAGGACAATAAGAGTAGTTATGTCAATCACCTAACAACTGGACAATTGTAGATATCCTAAAGTATCCATGAAAGACAGACGCACCTCAATGGGAGTTGATACCTTCTTCTCACATATCTTATCATACTTCTGCTTCTTTGTAGCAGCCTTTAAGCCTTGCCATGGGAGGCTATGCATAGAAGCATCTCAGTCAATATCATGTACCCATACATAAATAGCCAAGAGAATAGATATTTGTTTGAACATGGCTGGAAAGAAAGAGGCTACCTTCCTCTCAAAAAATAAAGGAGCACATAACCGAGTGACTCCAAATCATCTCTCCGGCTTTGCTCTGCAGAATTTATAAAAATATGACATTAAGACTTCACTCCACTTTCTAAGTTCAAGGTGGAATAAAAAGTTCTTACATACCAATTCCAAGATGAGTATTGCAACTTGCGTAACGTGCAGTCCCTGTTAAATTTTTGTTTTCTCTGCAAGGCTCATTCACAAATGTAGAAACATTTCTTCAGATGGTATGGGCTTGTTAAAGTAACAGTTAGACATTCAAATCAAGTAAAACAGGAGAATTCAGACGCAGGCAAGATGATGCCTTAAGCTTGACATACCTGTAGGGGATATGCCGGTTGGTTGTGGCTTCACGATACCTTTTTGCAAGCCCAAAATCTATTATATAGACCTGAAACAGGTGGTAGAAGAATAAAAAACGTATACCACGTTGCACCTGAAATGTTGCAAGTATGACAACAAAGTGTAAACCTGATTTGCTTTGCGTCCAAGACCCATAAGAAAGTTATCAGGCTTTATGTCTCTGTGCAAAAATCCTTTAGAGTGCACATATTCTATTCTTGTAAGCTGGAGCGAAACTAAAGATTAGCATGCTGTCATAAAGCAGCAACAACAGTCGAATAGAAAATTAAGAAGAAGAATCCACTGGGGAATTTCACCATTTGATCAGCCAACATCAAGACTGTCTTCAGTGAGAACTTTCTCCCGCAATACACAAAAAGGTCTTCGAGACTTGGTCCCAGCAAATCAAGTACAAGTACATTGTCTTCCCCATCTACACCGGACCATTTAATGCTTGGAATTCCACCTACAAAACCAAAATCACCAAGCAGAGTCAATTGTCTCAGCCGTATCTAAGAAGCTGCGAAGTTGATCCGAAGTAATCAAATCCAGCAAGACGCAAAACCTACTTCCTCCCTGAAGAATATTGTATAACTTGGCCTCGTAAAGTAGCTGCGGATGTTTTGTTTTAGTGTTCTCCTGCAAATAACAACAAAAGACCAAATGAACTTTATTCTCAAATCTTAATATACATCTTGCGCTTAAAGTTAAAACAAAATGATATAAAAATATTGAAAGTTGAGGCTGCACATATACAAACGCGAACAACAGAACAATTTTCAGATAATAAAACGAGATCGGATCACGATCCGCAAGGATTAAAAGCACCACTTACGATCTTAACAGCCACAATCTCGAACGTATCAATATGAGTAGCTGGAAGAAGAATCGAAATCCAAAGACGTGAAATTAAAAGCAGAAATCACCAAGGAATTACAAAAAAAAAGAACAACAGAAGGGAGAAACAAGAAGCAGAATCAGATCGTTACCGAGGAAGATTTCACCGAAGGAACCGCTGCCGATCTTGCGACCAAGCTTGTATTTGCCGCCGACGATCCTTTCCATGGTCGGTCCGATTCCGGTCAGATCATGAGACGTTTCGGATGCGGAGAATTCAATTGTGACGGATTTGGATGATTATTTTGGTTTGTATGTGTGTGCGTATTTATTCGGATGAGCAACTGAAGCCACAGGCGCAAACGACAGAAGCTGCGTGGGAGTGGAGGCATTGGTGGGTCAAAACCAAAGGTTTTATTAAGGAGCAGTTTGGGGATTTTATTTTAGGCTTCGTGTGGGGAAGTTGCGTCGGTCCTTGACCAGTTTGACCAACGATTAAGTTTCGCCGTCTCCGCCGTTTGAGAAAGGCAAAATGAGTGAAACGCCGCTCATCTTAGTCCATAGGGACAAATTGCTACCAACTTTTTGAACGGCAAATGTGCTACCAACTTTTTCTTCTTGAGCATGCAAGCAGCCACTTTTAAAAAGATCCAGTCCAAGTGTGTGCTGATGTGATTCATGTGAACTTGGGCTATGACATGTTTGATACATGTCGCCATCATCACCACCTTAATAAGAAAAAAGCATTGAATTGTCAAAAGAAAATCAAAATAAAACTTTATTTAGAATTGATCACCAAACAATTACAATCCTTCCTGATATGGATAGATTTTGTTTAGATAAGCACATAAATAAAAGCCCTATAGTTTTGAACTCGAGTTGTTGATGAATACTAATTAGTTGAAGCTTGAATCATGTGAAAACAATAGGGATTAAATTTATTAACTTCGAGACAAATAACAAAGATTAGAGGCTCTTTTGTCAGTTGGAAGGTTAGAAGGTTAGAATATGAGTTCGTTGCTACAGTTGTTAGGCTTGCTGACGGACAACCCCATTCTCTACTTGAGAAAGGGCAAATCATATTTGCTTGGAAATTACTTTGATAGATTCACCTAAGCAACGTTTAAGATGTCGAGATCAAACAAGAGCTGGTGAATATGGAAGCTAGCTTTGAATTGGAGCCAGAACGCCCATGGAGAGAACTAATTTTGCTAATCACAACACTTTCCTCATCTCATTGTGGCTACTTTGCTTCCTTCTTCCAGCAATTGACTAGCATCAACTTGTTCACCTTCTTCACTCCAATCCTTTTGAGAGTCATGGGACAAGACCAATGTGGTTCACTCTTTTTTACTTTGTTTGGTGCCATGTCGAGTCTAGGGTGTATGATTGTGCCTTCTGCAACATATAGATCATATTCATAATTTAAGGGTTTAATTGTCCCATTTAAATTATTTTAGGGACTTAATGCAGCTTGTTGATGTCTAGTTAGTCATTAATCAGTCGTCACGGGAAAGCCGAAAACCCAACCAAATTCCGACACCATTTTCTGCGTCACTGCTGGGTGCGACCAATGATCGGAGACGTAGAGAAGATGGTGGCGGTCGGTCTGGTCTGGGGCGCCACCAACGCCTTGATGCGCCGTGGCGCTCTCCTCTGGGACCAATCTCTCAAATCCTCGTCGCCACCTTCAACGACGAGACCACCTCCGAAACTCCTCCACAAGATCCTCAATTCCCTCTCCTCCTGGCTCACCCTCATCTTCTTCTGGCAGTACTCGCTTCCCTTTTTCATCAATCTCTCCGCTTCAGCCACTTTCTTCTCTATCTTGAGCGATGCCCCGATTTCGCTCGCCGTTCCCGTCACCAATGCGACGACCTTTGCGGCCACCGCCGTCTTCGGGATGCTACTCGGGGAGAAGACCCGGGTCGGGCTCGCTTTGTTGGGTACGGGTTTTATTGTTGCTGGCGTTTGGCTTTGTATTTCGTGATCGAATTTGAATTTCTGTTGCTTGGATTAACCGGGTCTTTCCCTGGTACTGATTCTGGGTGGAACTTTAGGACCTTGTTCTAGTTTTTCTTTTCTTTTCTTTTCTTTATTTTTTTTTTTTTTCTGGAATTGACTTGGTTGCTGTGGAAAGACATCCTCTCTATAGTTGGAAGAAAAAATTATACTGATTTTTATTTTAGTTGGATTTGAGTTTGATGCAGCTTGAACTCGTTTTATTTCTTTGCGCAAAACACATTTTTAATGACTTGTTGCTGCGCTATGTTTGAGGATGAATCATGAGATGTGAAAAGAAAATATTTTGCCAAATGGTTCAACTAAATTGTAGGAGGAAGTCATTAGATTAAGCTTTTCTCGACCCTTAATCATTCACATCATCCCTACCAAACGAAGCCAAAAGAAGAAAAGATCTCTGCTCCCCTATGTTCATGTTTAGAGAATAACTTCCTTTGGTTTTTTCTGAGTTACTTCACAACTGCAAGATTAAAAGCACTCAAGTTTCAGCATTTGAATGTAAATTGTGTTGGAGTTGCTATCGTTTACAGTGACAAGGATACAGTTTTTGCTGGAGGATTCTGAAGAATCTGGATTTTAGTGTTACGTTTATTAGCTTTTAATGGCCTAGAGATTGTGGTTGAATGAAGCAGTGTGCATCTAATATATGACTGGAGCTCTGGTGATACACAGTAAACAGCCTAGGTGGGCACTTTTTTTGCTGTTCATTTAGCTTTCCTGTCCAGGTTTCCAGGTACTTCTTCTCTGGAATATATGGGTTTTTTAGAAGGGTCAGTTTTGGTGTCCAGGTTTCCAGGTACTTCTTCTCTGAAATATATGGTTTTTCCAGAAGGGTCAGTTTTGGTGGTAGCTACTGTCAGGTTCAGTTGTAGCGATTTCTTTGATTTTTTTTTTCCCTTAAAAATCATGTAACAGAACGTGTAAATCACTGAGATTGATCAAGCATCAAACTTTTATTATAGAAAAAGAATCGATCAGCACAATCAGAGTGGACAAACATGAGAAAGCTTACTGCAACTATAAAATGAGAAAATACGTGTAGAACATGTATCACTTGTCTCCTGTTGAAAAAGGACAAAGCTCGCAAACTGTAGGAGAGGTTCTTAAACTCTTCGTGTTGGTAGCTTTGTTAGAATTGTGGCTTGGAGCATTCAGGAGGCATCTGCCAGTTGAATCTTTTACCATCTAGGCAGTAATCATACACCATATAGTTGTTTCTCACCCAATTCATTTGACCTAGCTTGCTGTAGCTCAGCTGGCTGTAGACAGGGGAGGTCCACCAGTTACCAGGGGACTTGGAAGCACATTGGTTGATACTGACAGGTCCATTCCACTTACAAGCCCTTGCCCTAAACCTCTGGTAATGGGCAATGAAGGGAGCACTGTTCCAGTCAATTTTGATGCGCCCACCTTGAGTTGCCCAGTTATCAGCATCCCATATGCTAGAGTACACCCTCATTCCTTGCTTGTTTGGGTAAGCAATCCCTTGACTCTCATAGTTACGGAACACACGAATTGGTATACTATCAACATACCACCTAATTTCATAGTAATGACACCAAAGATTAAGTAGTGATTAATGATTTCTGTCACAGAAAAATATTGTGCGGTAGAGCTTTTTGATAAACTTACACAACTTCAGTAGGATTCCAGTGAATGGTGTAGTTGTGGAAGTCGGTGGTTGGGTCAAACCATGGGTAGAATTGTTGCTCCTTGTTTCCATTTCCTAGAGTATAAATGTTTGTGTGTATGATGTATGGTTGGCCAGAAACATTCCCCAGGAACTCAAAGTCTATTTCGTCGTGTGCACTTCCAGTAGAGGAGAGCTGCATTATTCTGAGATAGTAAGATAACTCTCCTTTACTCTCTGTCCTCTTTCTCTAACCCTTTTCTTTTTAGTTGATCGATTCATCAAGAAGGAAATCAGTTTGATTTGACAAACACAAGATGTTGATGACTCGAGTTGCACTTACATAGTAAGCTGTAACTGTTCCAGCAGAGTTTCCAGGTACCAGCTTGATTAGCATTTCAATACTTCCAAATAAGAACCTTCTCTTCGATGTAACACCAGAACCTGAGAATCAGATAGAACAAAACAAAAAATTACAACAAAAAAGAGCTGTACCTGCTTTCTTTTTTCCTTCACTGACGAACCATAAAGCAAATTGATTTTAACCCAATACCTGAATTTCTATTTAAGACTAGTTGAAGGCTGTCACCATTGTTGGTGATTTGCGATAGACTCGAACCCCAGCTTATGTACATGCTTTTGGAAATTGTTGCATGAACCGGAACCTGATCCAATGCAAGTGCAGCTATGAGTATGGCCAAGAATGAGGCAGGAAATCCATCCATCTTTGTTGATGACAATGGAGAAATTTCCGCTGCTTTTATCTCAGATGGTCTCTGTAATAGGATGGATGTTTTTGTCGAGATCTCTGATGGCCTTATATAGCATCATCCAGCAAATTTGCCTTGGACAAGCTGGTGCTCATGTCATGAATTGTATTTAGCATTTGGAATATATTGACCTTTTCAAAGTCATTTTTTTCTTCTTCTTTTTTTTTTTTATTTAAAAAAAAAGTTGTTTTTATTTTTGTCTCTAATAATAATAGTCGTTCTCATTCTCCTCACATAAAACTATGGATGGGAACCTGAATATATTAGGAACAAACTGAGTTATTTATCGGGTGAGTTGATCATAAATATTCGTTGGACTTGGTTCCAAATATTCGACTGAAGTTCAGAACTTGTCGGGAAGATTCGTGCCCGAGAAGAAAAGAATGGCCCAATTCTTGGTGCTTTTCTTTTTCTTTTTGCTACTTGTTTTAGTGGCGTTGCCTGAGGTAGGAGTAACTAAGAGATGGCTGGGCAACGAGCTCACAAGGGACGCCAGCTGGTACGCGGGTGGGAGCAGGCATAATTGGAGCTCCGGGGCGAGGCAATCCAACCCGTTAGGTAGACGTGCGAGCTATGCCCTCTTAGCTACATATAACTTATTTGTGGAATTTCCTTTGTACTTTAATTTTGGGAAATAAATAAAAAATTGTTCTCAACAGAAAAGTAGTATCCAACTTCAAATACAGCTAACAATGATTTTTTTTAACACCCGCAGCTTAGTCGGCCTGTTTAGAAACGCACGTTTCCACATTATTGATTTGAGTTTCATTATTTTTTATGATTTATATACTTTCTTGACGTGTATAAAAAAAATAGATAAAATGACTTTTTTTTTTTTTTTTCTTTTGGAGTGTATGAGGGGTTTTAAATTATGGTTAAGAGAGAATTCAGGGAAGGGATCTAAAACAGGGGCAGGGCTGAATATACAGCCCAAATAGAGGCCCCAGTGCTATAGTGGGCCGTGTAGTATCTTGTATGGGTAATTTGAGCTTCGAAGAATTGAGGGAAATTTTATTAACATAATCTAAAATTTAAAATCTAGTTGAAGTGACAAACTAAATGAAATTAAAACTCATCGAGAATGAATAAAAATACATTTTCACGCACGAAATCATTCAAATAAACAAGAAAAAGAAGAAGCATTTATCAATACAACCAATTACTAGTGTCGAACCATGTCCAAATTAATCAGCGAGGGAAACGACCGATGGATCGAGCTCTGCCTCAAATCTCACTTGGTGAGCTGCACCCAGATGGCCTCTTTACAAGGCACGCCATCGTTGTTGACGAAGAGCATGTAATATCCCGGCGGCGCAATGTTGCCGTGCTGCGGCGCCGACACCTCAATATTGTACATCCCCTGATTCACGATGTTGACCTGAGCAATTCCCAGCTCGACCAGTCTCTGGTTCATCGAGATGCCATGGGTCGTGAAGGGCGGCGAGTATATCACCACCTCCAACTTCTTCTGGTCCACCTGCAACCCGCTAATCTTCACCTGTGCACCCACGTTAACAACAAGGTCTTAGCCTAAAGGTCCAAGTAGTTTGTGATTATTGTCAAGTGGTCTAAAGTTCAATAAAGAGAAACGGAAGGTTTACCTGCACGTTGAACCTCTTGCCGTAGTTGATGTGCTCGCAGGAGGCCTCCGGGATTATTTGTGGCCGCATCACGTTCCTCGCTGGCTCGAGGTAAGGTGGTGAGAACTTCTCGACGCGTAGCTCAGTTGGGAAGAGAGCGTCGAAGATGTACCCGTTGTTGGTGTTGCTTCCGGCTACGAGGACTTTGGCGTCGGGGAGGATGGCGGAGGTGGAGTGGTACATCCTGGGGATTTCGGACCCTTGGAGCTCCAAGCACCTACCATGTTTCCTGGTTTGGTAGATAACGGGGACGAGGTTAGGGTCTCGAGCGTTGTCCCACCCGGCAGCGCCTTGCTTGGCGCCGTTGAGGATGAGAACGTCGCCGGTGGGGAGGAGCATGGCATCGCCCATGACACGAGGTGACGGCATCTTGGTTATAGCCCACTTGCTGTTCCGCCGGGAGACATCGATGCGGCCACACTCATCGTTCGCTGGCAAGAACTTTTTGGGCTTGATCTCGTTGGCCCAGTAATAAGCATCATGCGGTGCACCGCCGCAGATCAGAACCTCCGCCGGGACGATGTTGCGGTTGTCGTCAGGCTTGAGGATGATTGGAAGGAGCGTGGAGGCCGCGCCGGCTGGGTAGTTGCGGGAGGCGCCGGGAAAGATGGGGAATTCATGGAGAATCTGGTTGTTGTTGGGGTTAAGGAGGATTGAGCGGTTGTTGGCGAAGACGAAGAGGTTGCCGTCAGGGACAAGATAGACGAAAGGGTAGAGATTGTTCTCAAATGGGTCGAGCGTGTCTTTGAGGAACTGGAAAGGGACCGCGGCGGGGTTCTTTTGGCCCTCCGGAGGGACGAATTCGTAGGTCTGGAAGTTCCGGCCACCGAAAACCATGAAACGGCCGTCGCCCAAAGTCACCTGCGTCGAGTACCACCTTTCGCTGGCCAGCACGTTGTCGTATTCCCTCCATACGCAGTTTTCACCGATGCCAAGGTACCTTGCACTGTTTGCTCCGGCTTGGTAGCCGCCGGTACTAACTAGGGTTCCGTCAATGGCCAGCGCGCCCGATGAACACCACGTATCCGTCATAAGCTAAAATTTATCAGACCCGAAAAGGAAAAGATTAACACTAATTAGGTTTATACAAATTTGCACGTAGGTTAAATAAAGTTGGAGATGGAGTAAACCAGAAGAGGTCTAAGCTCGCCGGTATTGACGTCCATGAGGACGGAGTGAGCCCAACAGTCGACCTCACCGGGGCGGTCGCGGATGGGGTGGCACTGCGAGCCCGCCGGCAACTTGATCTGGGAGATCAACCAGATGGTGGAATCGAACATAAGCACTTTGTTTATCTTAGGCATCAAAATCATGTGCATGGCGGACACACCGGAGTTGTCCTTGAACAGTTCCCACTTGCCCTTGAACCCCGTCGTGGTCCCTAACGAGTCTTTCTCATCCTCAAGGCCAGCGCCGGCAGTTACATCTTCGCCGCCGTCTGAAACACCCGGCTCATTAGAATTAAATTGGAACATCTCCTCCTCCCTTTCCTTACCATCATTTTTGCCTTTATCTTTTTTCCCCTGCCCTTTCTCGTCATCGCCGTCCTTTTCCACGTCTTTGCCGTAAGAGAAGCCACCGTTGAAAGCAGTCTCGAACTGGGCGTGGTGGGCATGTCCGGTGATGAATAGCAAAGCGAGAATACAGAAGGATATGATCAAGAGTTTCGTCATTTTACCACTCTTAGCTTTCATCTCAGTCTCCAATTGTCGTAAATGAGGAGTTGGGGTTGCTTTTTTTTATAGTCTGGTTCGGTTTCTCCACATTTTCCTCTCCATCACTCCTTTCATCCCTGGTTAGGGAAGAAGTTTTTTGTTGTGTTCCAGAATCGACACTTTCTTTTGCTCCATACGATCGAATAGGGACTTTGTCGGGTTTATGTGGCCGAAACCTTACAACGATTTTGACCCAATTAACAAAAATCACGCGTTTAGTAAATTAGTGAGTTTTTTGCTGTAAGAATTTTTGGGAAGACAATTTTACCTGATTTCTAGTAAAATGATTTTTTTAGTCAACTACCGCCTCAAATAATCTTTATTTTGGCCAACGAGGTCTCAGACCTATTCTTATTCAATTTGTTAGTATTTGTTCATAAAATTTTGCTAACTGTGTTAAGAATTGTGTATAAAATTCTTACTAATTTCAACATTTGATTGTACAAATGAATGTAAAAAAGCTAACTGTTGTCACTTACTTTTTCATTTGATTGTACAAATTCTTACTAATTTCAACATTTGATTGTACAAATGATTTAATTAGTAAAAGTGTTGTGAGTTAATTTTAATACATGTAGCATTCATCTTATTCATATATTCTAATTCACAATATAATATCTGCATCTTAGTGATTGCATGTAGTGTATCTAAACGCTATATTCATTTCATGAGCCTAGCTTGTTTAAGAAATCATTTTACTAGGTAAAAGAGATCTTTAATTGTGAGAGGTGATAATTTGAAAGAATGAAATTTTAGTAATTACTTTGGTTCTCTAATGAAATACTACTATAGCTAGAATATTTGCAACCTATCCTTCAAAATTTCAGCTAGCGATCATTTTCTTACTTCAAAATTTGGGAAAGGTATGCTCATGCAACCAACATAACTTCCTTTGGGAATTGAAGGGCCAAAGTTGGAACGTGGCCAACGGGATGGGTGCAAGGGGATTAAGTGAGCTTGTTGTGCGTCAAAATTGTGTCAACTTAGGGGTACTGTTGGCGGGTTGTTAATTCTATCTGTCATCATTGTCACGTCATGCATTTTGAACGATCGTTCCATTTTATATTGTATAATTGCGGTTCAATCATTTTCACTTCCGCACTGTTATTAGCAGTATTTTATATTAGGGTAAATGAGACCAAGTGTCTCTAAATTATGGCTTTTGTTATGTATTTATCTTTAAATTATCAATTGTTGTTTATTCATTCTGAAATTATCATTAGTGTTGCACTATTCATCATTTGTTAATTCTATTGTTAAAATTAGTCAAGTTTAGCAAATGAGCTAAACTAGGAATCTAAAAGGAGTTTGGAAAATTTTAAATTCATGAAATTAATATATTTCAGGTTTTGATATTGAAAAAGATGACCTTAAAAGCTCAGCTTTTCATATTAAACTAGTTTACATATCCTGCGTTACTATGAGATTTTAGGTTATATTGAGTTCTATAAATAATAAATATTTAAATATTATATAAATATTATTAAGAAAATATTATCATCAAACCAACAATTTAAAAAGTATCAAATTATGTTAATATGATATTGAGTATTACCAACATGAGACAGAAGATATTCCACAAACAACTCTTTTAAGCTATTTTGGTAATAGTATGTTAAACTCTTTCAAATGTGTTTAAATACATATATTTAAATACTGATTTAATTATATATTTGTTAAGTATTTCATAAACAGGTTATTGATGTAATTTTATTGAATTTTGGTGTTGTTATAGATATATGTTATAAACTGAAAAACCTGAAAACCAGAACTGAAAAACCCAGAACCTTGATTCTGGTTATGTTTAGTTTTCAAGTTGAATAAATAAACTTTGAAACTGAGGCCATTTTAGATTAATTTAGTTTAACTATAAAACCGAATAAACCCAAACAACGCTCATCCCTGAATAGAATTGTAAAAGGGTAAAAAAGTAAAGTCGTTGGAGGGTTTTTCGATTCTGCCAAAAAATATGCAGAAGGATGAGACCCGGACAGAGAAACCTTAAAAACCCGTAGCTGAGGTCGATTTCGCGCGCCTGAGACGTGAACATTTCCTAAAACCCTACCGGTGAAATAGGTCGAGGTAGGTTTCCGGGGGCAAATTTTTCTCGCTAGCTCTCGAAGCTCTTCTCTAAGCGTTGTTTCCCCTCAAATTTCTCTAACCTCCTGTTTGTTGTTTACTATTGCAGCGAGGAAAGATGGTTCTGTCGGAGGAGGAGATAAGGAGGCTGTGCAGAATCCGAAGGACGGTGATGCAGATGCTGAAAGATCGAGGCTACTTCGTCGGAGACTTCGAGATCAACATGACCAGAGAGCAGTTCGTGTCCAAGTTCGGCGAGAGCATGAGAAGAGAGGATCTTACAATCAACAAGGCGAAGCGAGATGATAGTACCGATCAGGTATCTGCCTAGAATTCTGGAATTGGAGAGTTTTGGAGCGTTTCCATTTTGTTAGTTTAAATCTCTGAGTCGAAGGGAAATGTTGTGTAGTAGTTGCAGGAAAATATTTGTTTTCTGTCGACTAATTCGTCTGTGTTCCTAGTGAACTGGATAATAAATAAAAAGAACTCAAATGATTGAAACTGACCAATTGCGGTTTCCAAAATTAGTTGCCTTGAAACATGGGTGCTTGAGCTAATTGTACTTGCTACTCGCCACAAACACAAGTTTTTGTTCCCGTCACATGATCAAGGTATCAACCCCATGAAATAGGTCTCATGTTCTGTCTCTGTGACCCTGGATTGGTCCAATTCACAAGTTATTTCTTGTATTCTTTCACACATGAAACATTTTCTATGACGGAAAGATGGGCACTACTGCATTAAATTGATTGTCCGGTTTTCAATTTAACCTTAACTGCAAATATTTACGACTTAGTTATCGGTAATTGGTCTTTAAGTAAGATGCTTTAATGTGGTATTAGAGCTCGGACTCTATTGATTCTGGTGCGCCCTCTCCATTATCACTAATTGATTTTATGGTGGACGCTTTAACAATTTGAACATATGAAGCATGTTTTGGGAAGATTTTGATGTTCTGTGGCTTTATCAGTAGGCCCCCGTTGCTGGTTACTGATATACAATTTTGCTCCAGATCTATGTGTTCTTTCCTGATGAAGAGAAGGTTGGGGTTAAGACCATCAAGGCATATACCAATCGGATGAAAACAGAGAATGTTTTTAGGGCCATACTGGTTGTTCAACAGAACTTGACTCCCTTTGCGAGGACCTGTTTAAATGAAATATCTACAAGATTCCAGTTGGAGGTTTTTCAGGTCTGAGTTTTTGGTTTGCGATTATATTACAAATTAGTCCAGGAGATGTTGGGCTTTTGTAATGCTCAGAAATTAGTTAATTTCATGTAGAAAGGTCATAGGGGCTGTGGGATTGGCTATTCCAATTGTTCACTTGTTAAAGAAAATCTGGCCCGAATGACCCATGTAGTCCAGTGTGGTTTTGTCATACGATGGAATAAATTATTTTCAGCCATATCCATGCAGGAGGGAGAGCTTCTAGTCAACATAAAGGAGCATGTTCTTGTTCCAGAGCATCGAGTGCTTACAACTGAAGAAAAAAGGACTTTACTGGAACGATATACTGTGAAGGAAACACAGGTGCTTTTTTGTCGTTGTATGTTCATATGCCCTAGAAAATGGAAAAAGATCCAATTGAATATGGGTCTACCGTGGGTGGAGTGTAGGGTGCTGTCTCAATAATAGGTAACTAAAATGGGACACTAAAAATACTGAAGTCAGAAGATGTTACATGACAATAATTAGTATAAGTTGGAAAGAGAGTTTTGGGTGGCTGCATATTTTCACCACCGCTGGAAGTTCCTGTAACTTCTAACAGTAGTTATCAATGTTATTTGATGTCGACAGTTACCACGTATTCAAGTGAGTGATCCAGTTGCAAGGTACTACGGGGTGAAACGTGGGCAAGTGGTGAAGATAATCCGTCCTAGTGAAACTGCTGGCCGTTATGTTACATACCGATATGTTGTGTAACCATGTCCCAGTCAAGCTCCCTGTCCTTTATATGTACAGAACGCCATTTTCTGTCTGGAGAGCATGAGAAGGTTAGCAACAGTATATGTAGTGTGTAGGATGTAAAATTCCAGTGCTTGAGTAGAAACAAACCCCGTAGTATGATATGTAGCTTTATGAAATGCTAGGACTCCCCGTCGACAAGCTTTCCTTTTCTTTTTGTCCATACAAGCAGTTAAAACTGTTGAGACGTTTTGAGTATGTTGAAGAAGAAATAGTATCATACTTTGAAGGTTGTTACCATCCGGCAATTATCCTTTTGGCATTGTATTTGATGTCACAGTTCGAATGATGACAGTTACCGCATATTAAAGGGGGAATAAAATTTCGTCATTGAAGGGCGAATAGAAATGTTTCTTCAAATTTTCGTTCTAGCCAGCAGCAAAATCCCCTGTTCTGAAACCAGCAGAATAAGAGCGTGTTCATCTGCAGATGATCATTTTTTACCATTCTGATGCAGTTTGAAGAAGCTCCTTCCATGTACTTAGTTTTTCCCTAGGTTTACTCCTCAAAATCCCAAGTCTCTTCTCCTCCATATCGATCTTTTCCCAGTCATTAAAAGTTATGGCTCTTACATTTCTAGCCTCCAATAGCTGCAGCAGTCCTTCCCTGCCATGCTTTGGGGAGCTTGCTGCTGATGCTATTGCTCCTCGTTCAATGTCTTCTGATATGCTCTCAACCTACAATTTCACCGGTAGGAACATAATTTTGCAGAGCAAGGTTGAGTAAATTGACCCTTTTTAACTTCCAAAGCGATTACCAGTTACAAAACAATTTGGTTGGTCTTACTAGTTACAAAAGCAATCGCTTGTTTAGGCAAAAAAGAGAGCTTACAGTTTCTTCAGCACAGTAAAGGTTCGTAGCAATAATCCCAGTTGGTCCTCTCTTCAACCACCCACATACATAAAGCCCAATTTCATACTGCTCAGGGTTTGCTGAAGCATGAATCAAAACTCGACCTCGGATATTTGGAACAACACCTATGAAACATGGCAAAAAATAATAATAATAATAATATTGTTCAGGTGGATAGAACCTCAATCAGAAGAGCTTTGCAGTATCTAATCTAAGTACAGAAAATGACTAGAAATGTTGCCCTCTACCTTTTTCACTATCAAAAGGTAAGCCATCAACTGGTACAGATTTGTAACCAATGCTCTTTAGCACAATCCTGCAAAAAGAAGTTCCTTATTCCAGTCAAAGAAAAAGGTTTGTAAAACCATCTTAGTGTCGGCACAATCCTTTTCTATAGATTGTAGATCTCTTGGAAACGAACAAATGTTCACAAAAGGAGTGATGCTTTAGCTCATCTGATTTAAAAAGTTAACCATTTAGTAAACTAATCACCTAAAGCATCCAAAACTCTCCTTTCCAACACGGGCTCCAAGAATTTACAAAGTAGGGGCAAAAATAAAAGAAAAAAGAAATAGAAGAGAATAAAAGATAGAGTGCCCAATTGGACATAAAAGAAAAATAAAGTTCAGATTGAGGACAAAAGTTTACCCACACTGAATATCTTCAAATTCTTTGGTACCAACTGCAATTTGTTTCCCAGAGCCAACATCTACAAATCAATACAGTCTAGTCACTTAACCACAAAATAGGTTCAGCATAAATATAAAATTTAATCCCTTCTTCCCCACAGCATAAAGTTATTAATGTCAAACAAACCCACAGCTAAAACACATCAATAAAAGCCTAATCAACCTCTTTCTATTGGATATATGTCCTAGAAAGCCAAAACATTCAGTTGGTCCTACTTTCCAAATCACATGACTGTAAATTTTCAGTGACATCACATTGCCACTGCCTTTGGTGCCTTTACATTGCAGGCTAGCTACATTCACCAACCAGATACAGAACAGATGCAACACAAACATCGCAAGTTTACTAGGCCATACCTTTAAGAAGTGTCCTCTCAAGATGCACCCCAGAAACATGTCCCTTTCTTTCATCTGACTCCAGAAATCTATCAGGGCGGCGGAAGAACACAAAGTGAAGTTCACGTTGACCTGTACTAGGTTGAGATGGTTGTGAAGCAGCTGCCTTTGAGAGCAACTCATAGACCCTCTTCTGGATGCGATTGCGTTTCATTTCTTCCTTTTCCAAGAGAAAGAACAGCTCGAAGTAAATATCAGCAGAATGATTACATCAAGGCAGCAAGGCAGCAGTGAATAAAAAATGGGGCCAAAATATCTATTTTTTTAGATTGATTCAAAACATAAATAGCACAGAATGAAAGCATATTTGCATCAAATTAAACTGGAAGCTAAAACTTACCTCATCTGCTGGTGTTGTCTGCAAATCAACTTCTTTAAAATGAAAATACAAATTTCTAGTTCCTGAGAAGACAATAAAATCCTTCCCTCAGCAACAAAAAGATAGCACAGATGTTCAAAAAAAGTAATCAGCTGGACTATTACTGGAGAAAATAATGGAATAAACTGGAGCATTTTTCAGCACTGATGGTTAAAGAATCTCAAAAATATGATTTCTGGTTAACCACACTCCTTGAAAATAATACCTTTTTGGAAATGATGACCATGGTGAAGTGGGGATACACATAAAATCTATTCACTTACCTACATGCTCTGATCAGAACCGGAGGTTCCACAACAGAAACTGACATAACCAAAAAGAATCATATAATCATGCTATTTAGAAAAATTGCATGCATGTATACAAATGGCCAACTGTTATCCTTACAAACTGCAAAAAGATTATTATACAGTTAAATATGGTTTTCAATGGGCAGATTAAGAGATGAAATCCCATAACGTGAAAAAAAAAATGTGAACAAAACGTCTGATGGGGCATTCATAGCATATATCAAGCATAAGTTCATCTAGTCACGTTGCAAGCATTGAACAGCCTTAATCAAACAATTACAAACTTATAAACTGAAAGCAACAAAAGAAATTGTGGAAAAACGAGTTTCGCGTTCCAAACGCACCTAGAAGTTCACGTAGTTCTTTTGCAGTACAAGCAGCTTGGACTGGTCCACGTCTACCAACAAGATATACTTTCCTGCATTGTATGTGTGTGTGCTTATCCGTCAGTTTTAAACTTTTAAACAAATGATCCAATTATTGAGTGCTACAGTGACAGATAAGAAACCTTATAGAACTCTGCTCCAAAGCTGTCAGAGCATAGCTGGCTATATCAGTTGTTGCTAGTTCTGATATTGGCCTTAAAAGTATACGAGCAATATCAAGAGCTACATTTCCCTGTAAATAAAACAGACCATTTTACACTACAGCTGTATAGATTGGAAATCACTTGCAGAGTCTGGTAAAAGATAAGAGAACTTTCAGAAGAGATGGAGTGTGAGAAAACAAATCAACTCATTAGACCTACATGGCATGTAAAAGTTATATCATTCACGGATGTCCATTCAGACTATGTATGACAAGATTCTTATGCAAGACACTTGGACAAATAGCCACATTCAAATGTCCTGGATTTGCTGTTGGCACACACCAAACACCATAAGACAAACTGCATCTTTAACATCTCAATACTTGTTCACACTATTATCAGCTGGCCTAAGCTACCTGTAAAGTGGGACTAGAAGTCTGATAGGCATCACAGCAAGAATATTTGAAGCATCATGATTGTTGAGAAATGTAAAGTGCAAAGAACATATCATGATCAAATATTATAAATGAAGTAACAACACAGCAAACAGCAATTTCGCCAAGTCAGCTTCTTAAGCACAAAAGCTGGGAATCACCTGACCAAGAATAACCGCTGTATCAGTACTCTTCAAATCTGGATTCATATGCTTGCAGTCTGGATGCCCATTATACCACCAAACAAATTCTCTAGCTGAGAGTATGCCGTTCAGATGCTATCAACATGAAAAGAAAAATAACATATATCACTGAGTGAAACGTTACATGACTATCAAGCGGACATTGTAAAGTCAAGAGGACTAGAGTACATACTTCCCTGGGTACACCAAGAAGCCTGTCACTTTCAGCTCCATAAGCAAGGACAACCTGCTCAACCAGATTCATTTCAGCAAGTTCAATCACGAGAAATGGAAAGAGGAAGGCAACTTGCAGCCAAAACAATGAAATATTCACACACCATACAGCAGAATTTCATATCTTACAATATCATAAAGATCACGGAGCTCTGCAAGTGAAACAGAAGATCCAACAGCAACATTCCCGAAGAACGAGCACCGTCCATCATGAGCAATCCGAGTAAACTGATTAATTGCAACCTGCCACATATCTTCAGGTTAAACAAGCTTAATTAACCAAACCCATTTTTTCAGATACATAAGCAAACAAGAAAACAAACACCTTGAATATGAAGATCGAACCTTTGTCTCCGGATGATCAGGTGCCACACCAGAACGAACCAATCCGAAGGGTGTCGGCAAGCGATCGATTATGTCGACTTGTGATTCTTGATGCCTTTTCAACATCTGGGTGTTCAATTTCAGGTGAAAATAGTTGACTGAGCAGGAGCTTATTACATGGTTTCGAATGCATTGGGGAATAGAGTACCTTGTCGGCAGTGTAGAAGCCCGCAGGTCCGCTTCCAACAACACAAACACGTAAAGGTTGAGGAGAAAGAGTTGAAAGGTTTCGCGAGAACAGCTTCATTGCTTGGAAAATCCCCATTTTCTTTTCTGGATCGGTTGATATCTCCGGCGAAGTTAACCGGACATAGTCGTAGACAGGGTGAGGCTCTGCATTAGGGCTAACCAGACATTCAAAAGGCCTAAAGGCACTTTTGGTCCCTGAACTCGGTTGACGCAGACATCATACCCCATGAACTATGAATCAGTCCAACTCACCCCTGAACTTGTGAAAATGATTAGGGGTGTAAATTTCATGTTTAGGGTTGGGTTCAGGTCGGAACCCAAAATTTTCAAACAACTCCTCCATCCAAAAAATGTAACCTGACCTAACCATATTTTTTTTTACTTAACCCGAACCAATCTTAACTCGAAAATATAGGGTTAGGGTTGGGTTTACCTAACACCCCCGTCGACAAAGGATGATGACGATGATCTCATGAGAATGAATAGTAGATGAACAACAATCTACTAGCAGATGAACCAAAGGCTGACAAGGAGGTCAATGGCGGAGTTACGGGTGAAGGAGAGTGCGATCATGAGAGTGTGAAAGAGGGAGCAAGACAGAGGAAAGGGTGAAGCTGCTGTAGCCGAGCAAGAGGATGGAGGGTTAGAGCTGCTCGACGGAGGGAAGGAGCATAGCAAACTGAAGCAGATAGAGCAGCAGATGCAATAATAAACACAATGAGGGGCTATAGCAATAGCAGGTAGTGAAGGGCAGTGGGGGTAATTGGGAGGTCACTTAGTTTAGGGTTAGACTTAGGATATGGGCCTAAGGCCCCAAGCAAATTAAAGAATGGGATTAGGCTAGGCTAGGTATAGGTATTAGGAAATTTTGAGATAGGGATAACCTTCAGGTCAATCAAGTTGGTTTCGGGGTTTAAGCAGAACCAACCTGATTTTTGTGTTTTGTAATAGGGTTGGGTTCAAGTTGGCCCGTATACATGTTTTCCTTTTCACTGACCCCGCCTTAACCTAACCTTATACGTCAAATTTCAGGTTAGGGTTGAAACTTTTCACTTAAAAAAATGATATACTTTACCCCATATAGCCCTTGTGCAACACACATGATAGATGGAAAAGAACACCCTTCTCGCCGTTTCCTTCTCCACCCTTCACTCTTCAACAATGACCTCTCCTCCCTCAATGACTTTGATAACCCTAACCTCTCATCTTTATCCTACCCTTTTGATAGCCTCACCTTTTCCTCTGATCCTCTTCATTGTTTTGGTTTCAAATTTCTTTTTTGATGTAGAAAGAACAAAATGAAGAAATAATAGAGACAGAAGTTGATTTGGTTTAGTTTTATCTTATAGGTTTGCCACTGGATCATTTTTTTTTTTTTTGCGCTTTCTCGTCACTCTAAATTTGTTGTTTTCTTGGCAAAATGGTGAGTACTCTTCCATTTGCTTCATTGCCTTATTACAGTTGCTCTACTATTCAATTCCAAACTTGCAATGATGATTTTATTTTATTTTTCGGGATTGAATTCAAATTTTCATTTCAATTTGCCTAATTAGATGCTAATTTAGTTGGAAATTGAGTTAAATTTTTGTGTTTGTTTATTTAGTGATTGGATTTGGGTGTTTTGTTTAGTTACAGTGTCTGGTCATTTGATGGTTTGATCACAGTTCAAATTTTGTCTAATTTTTCTCTTGTTTGTTCTAGTTTGATTTGGAATTTTTAATACATGGTTTTGTTGATTTTGTATTTTAGGTCAGTCACTATTTGTGTATGAGGTTTGTCAATTTCATTTTTGCTAATGTGCTTGAAGTTTCGATTTCTTAATTCCTATGTTGCATATAGTATGCACCTTCCAAGTCATTATCTTCCTCAAATTTTATGGAAATTGGATGAAAGAATGTAGAAACTTACATTGGGCTCTATATTTTGCAAATAATACTTTACCAAAATTGACTTGGAGATTAGGGATTCATGAAGTTTTTTGGTAGTATGTGGGAGGATTTTGATTATTGTTAGTTGTTCGTGATACCTTTTTACTATTTCTCCTTGTTTGTAGGCAAATGCAACATTAGCAATGGCTATGCATGATCTTATCGCCATTCTTTTCTCATCCAGTGTAGTGGCCATAAATGCCATTTGTTTTCAAGTCATCATATGATGAGCACATTGGCCAAAAGAAGTAAAGTGTCCTATTTTTGCAAGTTTAAGGATGAGTTGGATTGAGTTATAGTTCAGGGGGTTAAGTGTTTGAGTCACATGAGTTCAGGGATCAAAACTGCCTTTAGGCCTCAAAAACATGATGGCTAACATTGATTACATTAGGCCATAAGTAGTTCATGCTATTAAGCAAAGTCAAGTTCAAATTTTAGGATTTTTCAAGCTTGAGCCCCTTAAATTCTTAATGAGACAAAGATCGGTCCTTAACTATTTAACACCCCGTATTGAACCTTAAAAAGGGGTTCAAATCAAATTTGTATTTTGAGGTTTGGCCATTCTTTTATGAGATTTCCAGATGAATAGCTTTTTCACACTAAAAGGTCATCTTTCAAGAGTATTAAGTTTTTCTTTGTGTGAGAATAAACCATTCTGGTACAAATTTCTTTATATAAATATTTCTATAAACAATTTTCTCTAAAGAAGATCAATTATGTATACACAACTAGCTGTCAGTGAAATAAAATACTCTTATAAAAAAAGATTAGCTATTCCAGGGGCATTGCACAATACATATAGTCCAATATTCAATTATTCATAAAGTTGCCACTATACCTCAAGTTTTTATAATTTATGATATTGCCACTGTGTCACAACTATCTTCGCATAATCTGTCTTAATTTCTTATATATTATGACAATGACATCATGCCACAACTGGTTACTACATTGGAGTTCTTCTTTGTGAGATTATTCATGTTCTCTAGCTGAATTTAGTTATTCCTTTGATACATATTACTGTTCCTAACAAATCTACATGTTCCTTATACTATTTAATATTTGCTTGCTTTGGTTGTAGTAGTTGTTTATTATCAAATACTTTATATTCTTTTGTTGAATATAATTATTCCATTGTCTCATTTTGTTATTCTTTGAAAAATATATATTTTCTTTTTTATATTTAATAACTACTCTTGTTATACTTGTAGTAGTTATTCCTTGTCAAATAGTTCCTTGTTCTTTAAATAGTTGTCACTTTGATGCATATTACTGGTCCTTAACAAATCTACATATTCCTTTTATTATTTAATGTCAGCTTGATATGTTTATAATGGTTATTTGTTAGATGCTTTTATTCTTTTATTGGATATAGTTGTTCATTTATTTTATCTTGAGGTTTCTTGTTAAATCTACTTGTTTATTTTGCAATTTGCTCATATTTCATTTTACACAAAGTTATTGTTCTATATAAAAAAAACTCATGTTTCCTTATGCTTTCTTAGTATTCCCTAGTTTATCTTTTTGTTTCATTATAGTTTCTTGTTATTATTTTATATGTAGTTTCTAGTTTTCTTTCTTTTGGTACTTGTTCCCAAACATATTCTTATTGTTTTGTTTATATAATTTTGATGTTCCCTTGTTAATAAATTTTTTTTGGTAAGCTGGATAAAATAAAGCAACATTATAAGTTTGACAGGAAGGCATTCACTAATGCATGAAAATTATGTTCCCCTGTTAACAACTTTATGCTATATGTTATTCTTATTAATCTGTTAACAACTTTATGTTATACTATTCTTATTAACTCAACTATTCCTTGGCTAATTATGTTTGTTACATAATTTGTATTTTTCTTGTTCTTTGTTAAGAATTTAGATGCTCATTTTATATACTATGTTAGAAAACTAGGAAAAGAGGAAGAAGGAAAATGAAGAAAAAAGGGGGAGAAAAAAAGAAAAATGGGAAAAAGTAAAAAAAATAACAACATGGACAAAAAACTAAGAGAGGTGAAAAAAAATTAAAAGTTTGTGCAACACAACCCAACAAAAAAATTAAAAATTAAGGGCATGAATGAACATATGTCAAACTTAGTTCAATTTTAGCAGTTGTCCCTTATTATTCAGTCACTTTGGTATGCATGTAGTAATGTGAAAATAATCAATACAGACAGCACACTATAATTTCTGAGTCTGAGAATATTAGAAGTGACACGGCCGTACTTGGCCCTTGTCCAGGAAGCTTGTGAGAGCTGGTCTCACGGTGGTTACAATTGACTAGCTGTATATGTGCGCGGATTAAAAATTCCATGATACTAGTTGATTAACCTAGAATATACAAGATGCATGCTCTTCATGCTTTGACTTGGATTAACAAAATTCCATAAACCATTAACTTGGCTAAAAAATTTCTAAAGAAAACAAGTTCAAATAGCCAAAATATACAAAATCAACATTTATGTGAGTTTACTACATATAACAACTGTGTGGGAGCATTCATACATAAAGTAAAATAATGCCCTCACCCAAGAGCAACCTTAGAGTCTAGGACTTCTCAAAACATAGACAATAGAGGCAACTAGAAGTACTATATACAAGCCTCAACTAAAATCTTCTCGAACTAACTCCCACTTTGGATGCAAGTCCTAGTGGCGAGTCACAAAAGTCTTTTGTCCAAGTGCTACTAGGCTCTGTAGCCAAATGAAGACTATAGTTAGTATTGTTACTTAACCAACAAGTTACCCAAGTAGACTAGAATCATAAAGATTTTCAAGTGAAATACTTGCAACAAAAGCAACTACCACGATAAACCTCAGTGGTTACGCGGCCCAACAACTTTAGAATATGGACAACATAACTAGGGAGTGAGAATTCAGTAATTCTCAATAAAGGTCTTCCCTGTACCTACAAGAAAATTATTAAGAGCTCCACATATGATAACATATGTAACCTGCTGTAAGCTCATACAGCCCGGGGGTCTAATATATGCATATACCTAGGTCCTTTGAGACCTCTCCTCGTCCTGGTCCTTAAACTACAAGGTATTGTCTTGTCCTTTAGCAAGCTTAGCTTGCCAATCTAACTAGTGATAAATCACCATTTGAACCTCTCCCGTTTATGTTGTATAAAGGCATTATTGTGGGACTATTATAGACTAAGTCATAAAGACCATGTAGATTAGGTGCACTAAGGTTTCACCTTGCAACTTCATGGCTAAATGCATAGCTAGGCTATCAAAGGTTCTAAACCTTTCACCCAAGCTAGTAATACCTAGTTGTGATCCTTTATAAACTAGTTTTCTTGCTTATGGAACAAGTAACCATAAAGCTTTACAAAACTCAAGAAAACTTCTAGGTTTTGAAGGACTTTTGAAAGTCTCGGAGTACCCCTGGAATGCTTAGACCCCAAGGTGCCCTAAAAATCCCCTTAGGTCTCCCCTTGACCTTCTTAGCCAAACTTGAAAAATTCAGCCAACATGCATGTGTCAACGCGTTGCCGTCGTCACAGTTGGTAACGTTCTGCCAATTTTTCCTGTAATGGTGACATGTCACGGGTACTGGCGATGATTAGCAATGCGTCGCCAATACTTGCGATAGCCTAGAAAATTTTTAGTTTCACTGCTATGAATTTTGGACATTTCCTAAACATATCAAACATGTTTGGATAGCCTCCAAACTTCACATACATGTAAAACATGTTACATAGATCACAACAAACTATCACAAGCCAATCTATGATCCATTATAATATCATTTCAATCATCACAAACCTCATAGTCCACCATAATTCAACCTTGTCCACTAACTAATGCTATTGCTAGAACTACTCGAATTCATCAAGCAAACTCATTCCAATAGCATTAATTGAACTCGAAAACATTAACTCTCTTACCTCAACTCCAAACAACAAGTAAGAATTATGCAACTCTTTTGCACCAACCAAGTTCCACAAACTCCAACTTAAGTTCCAAGCAAATATGGGTGCAAAACATCAAGTTACTAACTCTTAATCAAAACCCAAGCTCCCAATAAACTAATAAACATGAAATCAATCAAGAACACATTGCTTACCTCGTATCAAAAACAGGGGATAGAAGGAAACATGCTTCCAAGCTCCAAAACCATGATTTTATGCTTGAAGCAAGCTTCCAATTGCCTATATACTTATGGTGGCTCTACTTTTCACTAAGAACTCTTGATTTTGGGCTCAATTGGATGAAGAAATGATAGTGTGAAGGATGAACTCGGGTTATGGCAGCCACCCTTCACTTTACCATCTTATAAACCTTATAAACCATATTTAAAATTCAAGCCACTAAAGGATTAGACATGGAACACTTAAACCCCTTCCTTTTTATAACCTTAGTCATTCTTGATCTACTTTGTTTATTTCAACTAAGTTTGGGTTAAAGTTAAAAGTTAGGTTATAAATACTCATTTTAACCACTCAAGACTTAGCCTGACTTGTCAGGATGTAAAATTACCATTTTACCCACAAACCTCATTAAGTGCCTTAACATTTTCAGAACTTAGCGAACTTTGCTAAACTTTTCTATTCTTGCTATGTAAACTTGAATTAAGATTCCAAACTTAATTTAGAGCAATTTACCTTCCTTGGGCATGTTTCCCACTAAGATGGCCATAACAAGAAGTACTCAATGTAGTGTACCTTAAAATTTTCTCCAAAACCTAAGTGCCTCAAAAGTCCTTAAACTTTTATGACTAACATATTGTTTCCTCCAACTTTAAGTGGCTTTAATTAAGTCCTCAAACTTTAGGAAGTACTACACTCAAGTGATACATTCATTTGATCCCACTATAAGAAAAATTTATAAACACAACTAACAGGACGATTGAGCTTCAATCACTAGTCAATTACCTTAATTTGAGTGATTGAGGAGCAATTGAAGAGATCAGTCACCAGCTTTTTAGTCACTATAGCTATCAATTTTTTAAATTAGAGTCACTTTTTTCAGATGTTAAGATAACTTTAATTACTTTCCCCGTCACCCCCACAACAAAACATGTCTCTTTCTTCCTACATAACTACCATTCGCTCTTCCTCTATAATTTCATCTTAATTCCATTTAAAGCAAAATCATAAGAAATCCATTCCAAACAAGAGAAGGAAGCAAGTAGCTTGGGTTTTTTCAGGGTTCAGAAGATCTAAACAAACATAAATGAAGATGATGAGAGTTCAGTTCTTGGTCATGGCTATTTTTTGTGTTGCTTTAGCTCTACTCCTACTTGGAACCATTATTACCCAAAATTAGCTCCAGCACGCACTCCTACAAAATGATGGAGTGGCGTTGGATTAAAGGATTGTCTATGTTTTGATATTGTTGGCTCTTTTTCTTACATGTATCATTCATTGAGTTGAAGCTCTAAAACTAATTTAGTTGGGATTATTACCCCATTAATGGGTCAACCGATTGCATCAGTCAACAAGAGCTGCTGATGTGGCAATGGAAAAAAAGCTAAAGTTGGCAAAAATTACAGAGAATGTCATTGCCCAAATTCTGTCTTTCTCCCTTCACCAGGCTCGCAAAAAAAAAAAGTTGGCAATCTATCCAAACCTAGTAATTTCTTGTGCAACCAACATCTTCTGCTCTGGCAGCCACCTCCCGTGTGGGATCAGGTCATCTCAAGCTTAATTGGACCACTCATTGCATCATTTGTTCGTCCATTCTCCTATTTCATCGTCTTCAGCATCTTTTTCATGAATCCTATCTCCGACACCATCCGTCGCGGTAGTTCTCCCTTCTTTTAGGTTGTTTTTTTTTTAGTTTTTCTCCCTCATCTCCCACTTCTCTTTCCTGCTTCGTTCATACATGACTCACATTGTTTTTTTCTTTGTTAGGTATGTTGTTGCCTAGCTCGTGTTGGTAGTGCTAAAGTTAGTTACATTGTCGAACAACAAAGGTGAACAGGTTGCCACTTCTTTTTTTATGAACCTGGTGAGGAGAGAAAGATAGACTTTGGGCAATGGCATTCTCTGTAATTTTTGCAACTTTAGCTCCTTGTTCACTGCCACATCAGCAGTTTTTGTTGATTGATACAATCGGTTGACTCATTTATGGGGTAATAATCCCAATCGAATTGGTCCCTATTCTCAACTCCTCCTTGTTTCTCATGCTCCAGCTTGAAGTTTTTTACTCTTCTTGTTTCTTTCTCAAATATTAAGATCATTATAATAATTATTTTCATGTTAATTTCATGCTAAATCAATTTCATTTTAATTTTTGGATTTATTATTTTATAAATCCAGTTGAAATAACTAGAGCAATTAGTTTCACACTAATTTTAATACTTGGAAATAAATGAAAAATACAATTGAAATAAGTGAGCGACTGATTTTCAGTTTGCTTATATGAGTAACTGTAGGTTTTAGTTGCTCTAATCCAGGGCTTACACAATTGGAGCGACTAAACCTGTTAGTTGCTTAAATTAGTCAATGTTCAATCGCTCTCAACTAGTGCCTAGGTTTTAAGTGACTGACATATTTAGTTACTTGTTATGATTGACAAATAACAACTGAAATGTCCATACTTTTGTACATTTTTCTTGTAGTGTCCTAAAAACAAGTACTACCCTTTGCAAAGTTTGACGTTCATGTTAGACCGAGCTGAAGTTAAATAACCAATAACCAACTCATTTTAGTTGTCAAACCTTTTTACTTTGAGGGCATTTAGGCATTTCTTCAATTATTTCATAATGCAATGGATCAAGTACATGTGATAACTAAAGGTTTAACCCAATGGTCACTTTAAAGTATCCTAGGATGGCTCCTGATTTGAGAGCCAAGATTCAAGTCTCTCCGGGGGCCAAAAAACCCACCCAATCTCTAATTTTTTCTCTCTTAACCCTTGTAATGTCTTGTATTATATTGTCTTCTGAGTACAATATATATATATGTGTGGGGGAGGGGGTTAAACAAAAGATGAACTTCAAACATTCAAACATAAAGAACTTCATAAGCAAATCCCCACACGACAAAACTTTGAAATTACTTGATATTAATTTGGTATTATTTGAAATGGACTAGTCGAGATCAAAATGATCTACGTTTGGGTGAAAAAATAGAGAAGTTCATGACTTAAAATGCCAAGATCCATATCAATTCCTAAGATGACTTATATAGCTATTCTTTTTCTTCACTATAGTTTTGAAAATAAATATTTAAATATCTCTCAAAATAAGTAAAAGTAAGTAAATCCGAAACGTATTACTATATGCGTGCATACCATAGACACAAAAAAGACAAACATTTTTTAGCAAAACATTACTATTACAAGTCACAAAAATGTATATAAACCAGTTTTTTTGTATTAGTTTCAACTAATTTATATGTTCAGTGTTACCACGAGATTAAAAAAAACAGGCAAAAAAATCAATAATTTCTTAACATTATAGAAATTCTCGTAAAATCTTATAATTGTAAAATAAGGAATTAGAAATGGAAGTTCATGATGTTTAGAGCTATGTTAGTCCATACAAAAACATCTAACAATATATTGTAAAGTCTTGTTAATGCATCACAATGCTAGTTGTAGAATTAAGTTTATGACTACTTAGTGTCACAAAAACGCTCAAAATAAATTTTTATCGGGTTTGGATTCGCTAGGCTAATAGAGTTACAGTAGCAAGTAGAATTTTCATATTATAATATACTTCATTCCATTATAAAAAAATAAATGTATTTTACTTGTAAGGAGAGTGAAGATTAGGTGCAGCAGCCAGGGAAGAATTTGTTAAACTAGAAATGAAATGATGTTTGAGCTCTAACATCGAACCTGTAAATTATTGTTCAGATTTTTATTAATTCTGAAGTGCACTTATTTTGACCAATGAATAGATATTTCAACACAATGGAAATAAAACTAGGAAAAAAAATAAACTGGTATAAATATAATTTAGAATAAATAGGGAAGTACACTTATTAACATTAAAATAAATAGGGACATGGTATGCCATATAATTATCACAAGAAAATGTAATTAAAATATTTAAAAAATTGCAAAACTTTCATTATATAATGTTTTATTAACTTGGCTTGACCCAAGATCAAACCTAGCTTGGGCACAACTTAAGGTTAAGCCTATCCCGTGATTGTGTAGGTTGTTGTTGGCCTTTCCCCATTAACCCGTGCCCGGTTAAGCTAAGACTGGTTGAGGCTAGTTTAGCCACAAACACATCTCTACCCTAGCGATCTGCTTATAAATCACTATAGTCAAACATTCTCTACCACTTATACCAGGTTCTGTAATTTCATGCATATCATCAGTGCATAATAGTGGGTAAAGAAATTTTTTCATCTCATTTACCTACCTACAAAAAATAAATTAATAGGAACAACATAAACATATTGAAAAAAAACTTTCTAAATGATAGTTTTTCCATCATTCACTATAATATAAAATCTAGTTAACTGAGTTAAATTTTTTAGTATGACATTGCCACAAGATTCAAAAAAATTAGAGTAAAAAAACATTTTATTTTAAAAAATGTTAAAAAAATAAAAGTGAACTATAAGAATGTTAGAATTAGATTTTAACATTTTTAAAGTGATAAAAAGTGATAAACACACTTACATCTATTGAAAACAATTTGTCAATACTCCCTAAATGGAGCCGCAAACCTATCTTTACATGTGCCTTCCACATTTAGTACATTCATATTTAAAAAGTTCTTTATTACAAGATACATTCATAACTTAATGTACATGAAATTTTTTTTTTTTACCCATTTGGGGTTCACTTGAAATTGAAAAATAACTTGAATTATTTGACTCAAACATAAAAAAATTATTAAACAACTAACAGACAGTTTAAATTATCATTTAAATTTGTTTATCTTCCATTTACTATTATGTCAACTTTGCCACGAGAGGAAACTGTTTGAATATAATAAATTTAATAGTTAGATTAATAAGTAAACATTCATGTGAGTAGTTCAATCATGGATATCAAAAGATATCCTACCTTCACTAAACATAACCACCCAAACCTGCCATTATCTATAAGCCTTAGGGATTGTGCGACTTAAGCTTATCATATCCAACCTTACTTGTGTCATCCCCATTTAATATATTCATATTTAAAATAAATTTTATGTTCCAAAATAAGTTCATAATTTAGTGTAAATTAAAAAAAAATTAACCCATTTAGATTTCAATTGAAATGGGAAAAAAAACTTGAATTATTTGTTTCAAACATTAATTAATTTTGTATTTTAGGTGACCCAAACCTGGCCCATTCTAATAAAGTAAAAAATGGGTTGGAAAATGGACCTTATGTAAGTCTTAGGCCTAGCCCATTGGTAGCCCAACCCATTTACCTAACCCTACCCCCTGACTCATAGATCTCACCCTTTCACGATCTCTGACTCAAATCTCACCCTTTCACGACCCTATCACTCGATGAGGATGATGGGCACTTTCTCACCCTCACATTCACAAACAATACCACCAGTGGCCTCCCTCCTAACCTGCCACTTGCGCTTGCGTCCTTAGGTCTTTCCATAGTTCACCTCGCCAATCAACCCATCGTAGCAATGCCTACTTTTGCCTTGCCTTCCTAGTCCCTATCCCTTACAGTTGTTCGTCGTCCTCTACTCATCCCTTCGATCTAACATTCCTACAATCCTGCTACTTCACCCATTGGCCATAAGACGTGCCTTGGCTCATTCTTGCTAACATCGGCGAGATGGAGTCATCCATTTGGACCATTTCCACTAGAAGTTGATTTGCAATTTTTAACTTAATTTTGAGCAAATCTCTTGACATTGTTTCTATAATGTTGAGCACATATACATCATTGGTTATATAATTTTGAATATGTCTGTTTCTTGTACTATTTTGAACCAATGCATTGTCCTAAACATTGTACCATAAATTTGAATGAACAACCCAATAAACTTACTTGATTACCTGAGATTTTCTCCTGAATTGGATTGAAATCATTTGTGGGCTTTGTAAGCTAAATGGAGGGAGAAATTTGTTACTTGTTGAATTGTCTTTGGTGTTTACTTGATATTTTCTCGCAAATTGGATTGAAATCATTTGTGGACTTTGTAAGCTAACTGTAAGGAAAAAATTGTTACTTATTGTGCTTTGTTTCCAACCGACAATTTGATTGTAGTATCGCGATGGGTTCACGTAGGAGCTTCTGTTAAGGCCAGATATATTGTTATTGTGTTATGCTGATTTGCTGGTTTAGTTAACTGTTGCCTCTTTTTTAGGATTCACGTTCAAGTCAATTTCTCTTTGGTTTTGGTAGGTGCTGGTGTTTCTGCTATTCATTCTATTGAGTCTAGTGTCAATAGTTGTCTTAGGCTCTATTTTTTTGCGTTAAAATGCAAAGCAAAAACATGGTTTTTCAAAATTTAGGCAGACAGGGGAGATTCGGGTCAGGAAGGGGGAGAGCTGGGTTAAAGGGATGGGTCGTAAAATACCCTGGGGATTCTGTTAAAATTACAACTTCTGCCATTGTGTAAGACCTAAGACATGCCTTTTCCCCAACTTTCCCACATTCCTCCTCCGAGGCTCTGTCGCATAGCTGTGTTGCCGATCTCACCTTTCCACTGCCAAGCTGAGCCCCTTCTCCGCCACGCTTCCTCCTCGCAGCCTCCTCCGCCGATGTCGCTTCACCTCCACATGTCCTCCTCTGTGAAGCCTGTTTAGCCCATCCCGCCTCTCTCCCGCTACCACTGCCATGGTTCCATCTTCCCGGCACTTGTCACCTTCGTCCGCCACGTAGCGGGATGCCAATTGCGGCAGGAGTCACCCAAAGTCAGTATCCTTTTTTCCATCTCCTTTGGATCTGGCTTCCATATTCCCCCTCTTCCTTCTTTCCGATCTGCTCCTTTTTCCTACTGCTTCTCCTCCCTCATCCTTTTACCTCTCCCCATTCCCACTCCTTTTGTTCCTCATTTTTCAGTGGATGCAGCTGCTCCTATCTTGTTGCCTCCTGTTCCCCTTCCTGCGGAGATCCTTCACCTCTTGTTTCTGGTTTGACCACAATTAATCTATGTACGTGGAAAACAATTACCCCATGTGTTTGTAACTTCATATTTATGGAATCGTACAATATATTAGATATTAGAATAGCGAAGGAAACCGACTGTTCTCCAAAAAACGTTTGTCAATGTTCTCTTAATACAACTTTGCTGATGTTGCACTCAAGTCCATTAATCTGTCTTATTAGCTATTGTCCATTACTTATGTTATTACAACAATAAGTATGGCGTAATGGCATTGCGAGAATCCGACGTAAAAACACTGCAACTGCATCATACACCCTCCTCCAATGAGACAACTACATTCATATTACTCCATATTCATGCTTACTTCCATATAGCTATCCTTATTTTCATCATCATGACAGATTACTTTCATTCTACTCACCATTTATCTTCGAATTAATCATGTAATTTCATTTTCTTTAACTTCTTAATTCTTGATGATTCACCTAAAGTTCTTCAACTTATAGTTTCAACAATGTTCACAATCCTTGTAAACCATGCCTCTATGTTTATACATTGTTGTTTATGTCCATTTTCTAAGTTTCATTAGCTCTGTAAGGGTTTCCTGCACCTATTTACAATTGTTTCTCCTAGCATGACGTCTGTAATGTTGATTAAATTTTTTAATAATACCATAGGTGAATATGTGTACATACCTCTCATTACCTTGATAAATTTTGGTAAATATGTATAACGATTGTTTTCATGTTTAAAGCATTTGGATGGATAATGTGCGTCTTGAATTTCACAAACTCATGTTTGTAGGGATTAGGTTGGATACATTTACAAATCTTATGAAGAATGTCTGCAACAAACTTACAGAGTTCTTGGACTCGCCCTCCTTTGTGTAAATGTAATCTTGAAGCCAATTCTTGTGAATCAAACAGGGTCCACAGTAAAGGGAAACAATTTTGGGGCTGCCCACGATACTCTGTAATTAATATGATTTTTTTATTTTCAACCATGTCATTGCTCTCCTCTACAATATGTCCTATCATTGAAATGAATTGCATTTTTTTTATTGGTAGGGCGATGGAACTCGTGGCTGTAATTTCTTCAAGTAGGTTGAAAGTGAACCTAGTGACAGTGGATTGAATTGTTCTTGTAAGGTTGATGTTGAGCGGATAATGAAAGAAATGACAGAGTTGAAGAAGTTATTGCAGGCAGCAATGATATCAAATTGTGTTAATGTATCAGTTGGTAGAGACGTTGCAGAGTTAAAGGTGTTAATGCAAAAGCACACAGAAAACAGGGTGCTTCAGTCACGGCTGCTCTTGCTTATTGTTGTTGTGGCAGTAGTGTTTGCTTTCATCTTCAAGAATGGTATGTCATATCTTTAGGATTTATTATTTCAGTTTTGGATGCCAAATATGAATAATTGGCATTGTGATTCAACCATTCCCCTTCTACTCTAATATAATTCAGATATTGTGTACATACATTGAATTTCCCTCCACCACCGTTGATTTTAAAAATTTCCATTTGGACTATATTGTGTTAGTTATTAAAAGGAACATATTTTTAACAACACATAAATGGTCCATACTGACTATCTTTATGGACCGTGGCGGCAAGGACATGCAAGAATATCACATAACATGCTTGAACAGTTACAATTAGCACTCTGATGTTCATCTCAATTTACAGTTAGCCATTTCTTAACTTTATTACAATCCCCTTTGGTTTCAAGGAACGTACACGGGTGTTTGTTATTACTAAAACCAATGCTTGATTCATTTGTCGCAATATAGTAACCACCAAGCATTATAGCTACATCACACTCGCCTCCTACAAACAACTTGATTAATGAATGCTGACTTTACAACGAAATATGTGGCAGTATTGAAAAGAATTTAAAAAAACATGCCCCTCTGTTTTAAATAATTAAAAATATATATAATAATTGGTACCGTACGGGTATATTTACATTAACGTACTAATACAGTGCATGTAACATGTCAGTATATAATCTACAATTAAGGGTGTGCCAGCTTTCAGAAACAAACAAAATATTTTCCAACTCATGAGGTTGCGTATGTAGTTTTTAAGTGCTAATATAACAACAATTACAAATGACAAGATTGGGTTTTGTTAATAGTCCAAATTGTATACGCTTGTAAGGGCAAAAAAGGTAGTCCAACATTTGTGCACATTTGTTCTTTTTATAGTATAAGATATATACAATTATTATGTTACACTATTGGTAACAGAGAAGTATATAATGTTAATGTTTGTCGTCGAGAACAACAGTAATTATATTTTGCGTTTCAACTTGTTGTTCTATTTCTTCTACCCATATCCTAACCATTCATTATGAAATTAAGCGGATGAAACATGTAAATTGTATTGTTGTCATAGTTGATGCAAATTTGACAAAATTTTATCCTTCTTTGTACTATAAACTTTTTCAGTTAGGGAAACTAAATTTCCAATAGTATATGTAATTCAAACAAATACAATTGTACGGATAACTTCAAAACCATTACACACACACACACACACACACACACACACACATATATATATATATATATAATACTCATAGGGATAGTGGCGAATATAATTCCAGGCACAAGCATTCATAACATAATGCACCTGAGAAATAGAGGTGCACAACGGTCCGGACCGGACCGGCCGGTCCTAGGCCTTAGTATTTTGGGCCCAGGCACAGCCCGTGTTCACACGTGCCTGTCCCGTGCCGGTCCTGACCCGGTCCCGTGCCGGTCCTGGGCCGGTCCCGAGCTGGCCCGTTAAATTTTAATTTTTAAAATTGTAATTTTTATTTTAATTTTAAGTTTTAGTTTTTATTTTTAATTTTTAGTCTTCACTTTTAAATAACTTAATAAAAACAAGAGTCTGAGAGTTTTTTTATAAGTAATATTTTATAATCTAGTTTATCTTAAATTCCACTTCATCTTCAATTCTACTATACTTTTAAATTAATCAAACGTTAAATGAATAACTTAATAAAAATAAAAATAAAAGGTAAGAAATTGACGAAAAAGTTTGGAAACTTTTATATATTTGATTTTGAGTTAAACCATTTTTTGTAACCTTTATTAAGTCAATAGTTGTTGGAAGGGGCAAAAATGTAAAAACAGGGGTCAAACAAGGGCAGGGAGCCGTTATAGGGACTGAAACTGTAATTATCCCCTTTTTTTAATATTTTCTGAACGTTGCCAACGGTCAGCGCTCCGCCGCTCTGGCGCCTAGGTGCCAGAAGGGGTGGATGGGCGCCTAGGCGCCAGGCGCTATTTTTCTTGGCAGAGCACTTTGTACTGTGGCGCCTAGGCCTCGCTTCTGGCGCCTAGGCGCCACAGTTATAATTACCTAGAATTGATTCATTTTTTTTATCCAAATTACTATTAGTCAAGTCAATACATTAATTAGTGATGGGAAGGTCATTAACGAAGATCTAAAGTTGAGAGATTCATTAACCGAGATACCATTAATGATAATGATCTTATACATGTTAAAAAACCTTAAGTCAATGAAACAAGAGACCATTACTTTATATATCTATCTTATTTTAGACAACTTTTAATCTTATAGGACAAGTCACTTGTGCATATCCACAACAATTAGTTTAAAATACCAGCCTACTGTTAACATTTATCACCGTGGGGCCGAGTCGGTCCCCGTGCCGGTCTCCGTCACCTCCTGGGCCGTGCCGAGCCCACTTGGCCCCCCTTTTCCAAGCCCATGAACGGCCCACATGAAGCCGGTCTTATGCTGTGCCCATGCCGAGACGGTCTTGACCGAGCCTGGGCCGGGCTTGACGCGAGCCGGTCCCGAGCTGGGCCGTGCCGGGACCGGCCCAATGAACACCTCTACTGAGAAAGTTGTCCTTCAAATATGTAATTAGTGAAGTTAAGAACACATAAACATTGATGTGCTCTTGCTCTCAAACGTCCACAGTACCATCAATGACCCTTCACGGCCATGTGCCATTATGAACCCTTTTCAGACTATGCTGAACATAATCATGTCAACACTGATGAATCATACCCCAAAGGAATATATTCCTCACGAGACATGAAATCGGCACAAATACACATGTTCATCTTGATTATGGGTTACCTTTCCCATTATCACATAACAATAAACTAATCTACTAAGGTGGAATGACAATTGCAAAAGAAAATGATTGGCCATTTCCAGCTTTATCAGTGAAGTTATCCTTCTTGCATACGGTTGTTAGAAGGCCCCCTTGGTGATACTGCAAAACGAAGTGGAAGAAAACTTAACCCGAGCTGCGACACCGACTAGCCTTCATGTATGACGATATAATGGGATCACAGTTGGTTTCCATGGTGCCTAAAACGACGAACCTCATGTTGTAACCATGCAAGTCTGGCATTATCATTGTCAATCCCATTTAGCAACATCTCAAACCCCCTAATAGAGTCAGTAAGAGACGAGGTCGCATTAACCCAAAACTCATCTCCTTCAACAACACCAGGAAGTCGACGCAGCGCTTGCATACACCGGCGTAGCGTAACAGGGGTAGCAGACGAACCATAACCAGACTCTCCCGACATGGTTGCGTCAGATGGGCGGGCGGCAACCCAACCACTGCGTAGAAATGCCGGTTGTGATCTAGTCGGAGCTGGTGTATATGCTTGCGGGTACATGTAGCTGGGTTCCGTCGAGTCGGAATGTATCTCAATTATCTCAACTTGATGTTGGTAGGACTAAGAGAACAAACGTCTTGGCACAGGTGCACAGACTTCAGTTTCGTTCTGCACGAACAATGAGGCCATCACCTCCATTTTGGTTCTCGCCGCTCTCGGATGTTGCTGAGCTCCGGATGGGACTGTTAAACGAATATGGAAAAAAAAATAGTGTCAGTTCATATCTTAGTCATCGACAACCATTGCACTCAACCGTGTGGATGCACATTCAGGCGACCTAAACCCTAAACCTGATCCATCGAACAAGCGCAAATATTTCGTCTTACCTCGAGCTTAAAATTCCACCAGTTATTAGACGCTACAACTTTCCCGGTTTTTGGTTCCCATGTCCATCCATCATGTCGTGGCCCCATAGACACCAGTAGGGGTTTGTACTACCACCGAAGCCTTAGCCACAGGTTCTTCATTTCTTAGTCCGAGCATTGGAAATCCCTTATCTGCCCCATCTGATTTGCGATGGACTGCCACCCCACACTTGACAAACGCTCACCAGTCCATTCACCCCGATTTTTTGCCTCAATAGCAAATTCAAGGAAATTGTTAATATCGACGTAAGACCAATTTCCATGATACATGGCAGCTTCATGTATGCCATCCGACCACTCCAGCTCGTACCTACTGTTTCCATCACTGGCCATGAATATACTGCAGCAACAAAGAAAAACATATCATTACCTAAAACTGACAAAAGATATTGTTAGTAATAAATATAGAAATCTTTTAAACTGTAGTTAAACCAAATCAGTCGCTGAAGACTTGTGTTTGGGTGTGGCCATCTCTGGAGCACAAGGAAATATATGTAGCGTTGTTCTCCCCCCCCCCCCCCCCCCACAACCATATCGCTCATTTATGGTAACAAAAATTTACAAAAAGCCCACCCACGGTTTGTGCGACCGTACACTTTGCTCCCTTAATTCCTAAAAAACATAAACTGAACACCGTATGTCCTTTACAGAAAATAAATCAAGCGCTACAACCAGTGGCGGATCCAAAACTTATGCAATGAGAGGTCCAAATACATATATAACCATTACAAATTCTAACATTAAATAATGAAGCTTATAAATTTGCATGTATAATAATATAAGATCTTTTTTCATTAATCAAATGACTAAAAAATATATTAAGTATGAAGAAAATGTGTAAGCTATCCACATCATATCTAAGTAAGAGACAAAAACGTCATTTTAGCCCCTATATATACATTCAACTTACCTTATTAAATTTAGCTCACTTCACAAATTTTCTTTTGAATTTGAAAAAAAGAGCATATTGAAAAAAAAAAGAATTAAATGAGTGACAAAAAAAATTCAAGGCCTAGATAGAGAAGTGTGTGAAAGTTAAAGTGCAAATATAGGATTTATACCGTTATTCTAATTGTCAGCGTAAATGAAAGACTGACTTATTTTCTATCGTTCGTGAGGTAAGAAGAACATATTATTGTGTTAGAATATATATTATAAAAATTTTGAGGGTCCATTAAATATTTTAAATGGCTCAAGTTACTTAATTCTATATATTTTATCAACATTTGTTCATGAAAAATGGGGTCCATAGACCCACCTTTTATAAACATATATGCGCCCATGGCTGCAGCACTTGTGAATACACAGTCTCAAAATCAGTTGCCCGCACTTGAATAATTTTTGTACAGTGTGTCAAAATTAGTAGCATGTATAGGAACGAAGTCCTTGCTAATTTACAAATATCAATTATTTATAAACAAAAAAAATATGAGACCGTGTGACTGTAATGGAATACCCCCAATCATTAGTATATTTATGTTGAAAATATGATTTTTCTTTCAAAAATAGAGCCATCATTGAACATAAATTACCTTATGTTACTTTACCTTATGTTTTTTTACGTATTAATTAATTTTCAATATATACATTCTAATTCAAAATTTATGTAAATATGTAATAAGGATGTTTAAGAAAAGAAAGCATATTCCTAAAAATAGGTTGGTGGGTAGTATCCGCTTACGCACAAGGCAGGTACTATCTGAGCCCGATTACTTGAGTGGACGACTTTAGAGTAGCTATACTCGGCACAAACCCGGGCCCCTAACATCCCTGTTGTTTGGTTGAACGCTGACTGAACACAATGTACAGTGTGCAAAATTTTTTATTTATACTTCATTCATACAATTTTTATTTTATTTTGTATTTTTTGCATTTTAAGACGCTGAAAATGGTAATTTCCCGATAAAATGATACAAAAATTTACCATGTGGTTTCTTGTCTACATTATGGGTTAAGTCATTTGGTATAAACATATGTAATCAATCCTGATGTTGTATTGACAGACGGTATGTTCAATTAATATCGAATTGAGAAATAAGAATTTATCAGTGTGGCCCGAACATAGCAACACTTGAAATAAAATGACACAGATGGTTAAGCAGTTGCTCCCATACATAAGCAAATGATATATGTACATACATAGTACCCAACTAAATGTCTACAGATAACCCGAACATATGGTACAGAGAAAATGTTGAACACAGGGTGCATATCTTATTTTAAGTAAATGCATTTGTCAACTAATACTATGCCGTGGTTGTTGTCGTGAATGTTGATGTCCCCGCCTCCCCTTATGGTGGAGGCTTTGGGTAATTGCATGCCGCATGTGAGCCATTTCATTCCCATCCAAATGCAACTCCTGAAATGGTAATGGATCATTATGCGAGGAAGACTCTTGCGAATACCTGTCATGATCAACACTTGCAAGGTCTTCGTCTTCACAATTGTGGACCCAAATGAAGTTATGCAATGCAGCAGTGGCAACAACTAATTTCACCAAAATTGTTCCATCAAATTCATGCATTAGTCGAAGAATTAGCCATTTCTTCTTCCAAACCCTTATGGTGCGCCCAATAATGTTGCGTAAAGATGCATGGTGGAAATTGAACTCTTGCTCCATTCCTCCTGGTGCTCTCCCGTTAAAGTCAGACCGATGATATGGAGCAGTCCTATATGGGGCCAAGAATCCAGGCCTGTTTGCGTATCCAGAGTCAACAAGATAAAATTTCCCTAGTTCATTGCAAATTAAAAACAAAATATGTTACGATGTATCATGGAAGATGCTATATGAACAGATAATTAAGCAAGCATTTACCAGGTGGTGGAAATGGGAATGCAGAAGTTGGATTGGACATACTATTCCTTAAAACAGCCATGTCGTGCTGAGAACCGGGTGTGCCAGCGTACACATGTGTGAACCACATATCAAAATCACACACAACCAACACATTCTGGGTTGGCTCTCCCTTCTGACCAATATAGTAGTTGCACAGGTCCTCACTCTCAACAATTGCGGGGATGTGTGTTCCATCCAAAGCTCCGATGGCATTATGAAATTCTGGGCATTTATCCATAACATATTCTGGTATACTTGAAAACAACGGGTCAGCCGGTGTGACAATATGCTCTGCCATTTTACACACTACATCCAAAACAATTTTGTACCAAATGTTAATCATTGACGTTGAATGTTCGTACCATCAACCAAGTCTACGTTGTGTGTCCCCATGTGCACACAGGCTAAGGAATATGGCTAACACCTCATGTGTCGTCATGTTTGTCGATCCCTGCAACCCATAATGTTGTACCAATGTTTCATGTAGCTCTTAGAAGCAGTCAACTGACATGCGATATTCATCATAAAATTCACAAGGCCCTTCTGTTAATTTCCAGAACAATTGCTCCCCCGTCTGGATGGGTTCCCTATTTGGCAGTCGGTCATTTTGCGAACTCGTTGACCCATCAGAAATAATTTCCCGTAACACAGCTCTTGCAATTTCCTCATTCTCTGTAGTTGTTTTCTTAGCTAAAAACCTTTTAAGTCGATGTAACATGTTCGTCATTCTTGTGTGCTATTATTGCAAGGTATGCGAACTGTTGCCTGGAAGAATAGGAATACAGGTAGAACATGTAAGACAGTTAGAAAGGAGTTTGGGGGGCCTACCATAGATACAGAACAAGAAGACTATGGATATGGGGAATGCAATGAAGTGATGTACGTCAAATGCATGGATCATGCCATTTGCATCAACCCTGAAGGGTAACAGGGAAAACATAACACAAACGGTGGATACTCAGTACCTAAATTGGCCGAACAGAGAAATAATACAGACATAGGTGAGGACGATCTGATCACAATGACAAATCTGTTTTAAAATAACCCTAAAGACTTACGTACGTGGCAATCAATGAAAAAGAATCCAGCAAAGCAGCAATATCAGTTTAAAATTACTCTACCCATCTATAATCTACACATTCCTATTTCCATTCACCCAAACTGCATTACTGGAAACCACAGAGACATAGCGCAGCTCAAGGGCGTCATCCCATCTTTTTTTTGAGCTGGTGACGCAACCAGTTTAGCTGAACCTCTGATGAACCACCACAACCTCGAAGAAATAGAGGAATAGCCTTTTCATTGGCCAGGAAGAAGTCAGATGCTGCCATCCAGAAAGGATCACCATACATCACCCCAGGAAGCTCCGTAACCGCTTTCATTACGATACCCATGTCATTCGGATCAGACATAGCTTGAGCAAGCTCATTCCATTGCGCTGTTCGGCCAGTGGTGAGGTAGTCACTGATTTTTGAAAGAAACTCAGTCCTGTCTCGTTCACCAAATTTACGCTTTCTTTGGCCAGATGATCGACTAAAATGAGCATCCAGTGTTGAAAATCGTGACTGAGGTCCATTACGAGGAACAGCATAATCCCTGACTGTTGCCTGACATCTGCAGCCAATACCCAGACCTCGTCGAGGAGCTCCATTCTGCATTGCAACAGTAGGTCCACGTACCATTGGCTTGTGCATTTGCTCTTTGGTCTTTGTGTCACCGACATTTTCAACAGGGTCGTCTGCTGCATCTACATTTAAGTTTGGCTGACGTGGACTTCCACCCATCTAGGGAGACCACCCAAATCCTGACAAATCTCGTACAGGAGCAAACATCCTCTCCATGTCAATAAGGTTTGGTATGCGCTTACCCCGAAGTAATGCTGCTTATGGGAATTGCTGGATTAAGAAATGAAAAACAACGCAATTTAACTATTCAAAAACCATAAAATAAGAAACAAGTAATATCAATTAATCGAGAACAGGTTTATTGCATGTTTACGAAAATACAGTGAAAAAATGACCACAGGGAATGAAAGTAAGATAATAACAACAGTGTTGGTTACCTGAATTCGATCATTCCACCATTCTTCATCAGCCAATATGCTTCCTCGCTCATAGTCCCACCCAAGACCGGTCATGGACCCAATAAGTATCTTTGTCTCCTTGTACTGTTTCTGAAGTTGCCTCAACTTGTTTTTCATCTGAACCCTTGTGTACAGGAACCCAGTTTCCTGTCGGAAACTGTCGTATACATAGTTCCACCCAGACTTGGTTAAGTGACCCCCTTTTGCTAAGTTGCGGTCAACTGCTTCTGCAGCCCGCCGACAAAAAGTATCAGTGGTTGCCGGATCCCAATCTGCCCTTGGCCCTTTGCCAACATCCGTTATTCCATCATGATGACCAGCAGCATTCACGCCAAACATAATAGTCCTAGACCTCAACTGCCAAGGAAACCCACAGATATGTGTGTCACATGGCATGGCTAGAGTCACATCAAATGGGAGGAAGAGACAGAGTATTGAGGAAACAACAAAGAAAAAATAAACCAGATCCACCCAAGCAGAAAGCATACCAGATAAATAACACACATACCATAATCTATACACAATATCCATGTAAAGTGAAATTGCTATGTACAATGGGATGATGATTCGTGCATATGCACAACTATATAGCTGATCATAATGACAGAAAATAAAATAGAGACATAGGAAATAGTAAACAGTACCTAGTAGCCTTTTGCAGGGAAAAGAGTGGCAGCAGAATCGACAAATCTGGTACGAAGCTTCATACAATACAATAGGTAGGTCGACTATGCACAGTGTTGCTACCTCAGCTGTTTCCAAATGTTCAAAATGAAAAAACTGAAACACAAAATATATGTTCTTCGTAAGTAGGATACATATAAAAGCCTTGCCATACCTGGATATTTATATCCTATATACAACAAGCAGGAAGATTGAAACATAAATATAGAAGCATACATTCCTAAAACATAGGAATAGGGATGCAAAATATTTGTATGCAATATTGTAATAAGGGGAATGTAAATTTGTAATGTATAACCATAGTTTAGTGAAAGGGGAAATAATTTTTATGATGCAAATGTATGACATTTCTTTGGTCCTGGTGTAGGACACAAATCTAAAGTGTCCACCAACCAATTCTGGTAGTTTGTCATATAAATCATTTTTTCATTGGCAAAATAAGTACTGGCTTAGGTGGGAAAACAATGTTTATCATTACTGTGTGTGATTAGGTTAAACATTTTACAAGCCAACTTGTTTGTCATTATGATTTAACAGTCAATATATTGTCCACTATATATTACAATGCTGCCACATGACCAAGAACAAATATATAAAATCAAGCATAAATATAAAAACTCGTAACTACAATAGTTGATGCGACATAAGAAGAGACCATCCAATACAGTTATGAATGTTTGTATTTGAATATTTTCTATTACATCAATTATTGGTGGTGTGTGCCAGTAGTATTTCTTTGCTATGAATTGGAAAAACTATATGACATAGACCAAAGACGTATCCGTAGCATACAAAAAAGACAAATAGTAAGTAGTTCAAAGTCCAGGAAAAGAGAAATCAGGTGTAGCCCAAGCTCTAGTAAAGTTGATTCTCAGGCACAAGTAGTACAAACTAATGCTACCCCGACCCACTGCTGTCTTATGTCTTGGAATATGAACTAGTAGGATGCCGTTTGGTTGACTGGTTATACATGCATCGTCAACAATGCAGCACATAAAATCAAGCACAGAAATACAAATATAGGTTGATGCATAACAACAAGGAAACGACCACAAGGTTTCAGGATGCAATGAATTCACAAGAAAGTGATAAAAATCTTGATTAGTATTATAAGCAAAGAGGAGATGTGGTGAAATTAAGATGAATGTATGTAGGAGCCTACCAAACTTCATGCATTGGTGCTACTGTGTACGTGCACTTTTAAAGTATGGGTATATAAATTTCCCTAAGGGCGGCAACGTGAAGGAAGAAATGGATGTAGAAAGACAAACAAAGGGGAGAATACAGAGCGAGTGGAAAGAGTCGAACCTGGAGCCGGATGAGGGATGCCGCTACGTAGGAAGAAGGTTGATGTAGGCTGAAAGAGGTGAAGGATCTCCGCAGGAAGAGGAACAGGAGGCAGCAAGGTAGGAGCAGCTACATCCACCGAAAAATGAGGAACAAAAGGAGCGGGAATGGGGAGAGGTAAAAGGATGGGGGAGGAGAAGCAGTAGGAAAAAGGAGCAGATCGGAAAGAAGGAAGAGGGGGAATATGGAAACCAGATCCAAAGGAGACGGAAAATGGGATACTGACCTTGGGTGACTCTTGCCGTAATTGGCATCCCGCTACGTGGCGGACGAAAGTGATGAGCTCCGGGAAGATGGAACCATGGCAGTGGTCGCGGGAGAGAGGTGGGATGGGCTAAGCAGGCTTCACGGAGAAGGACATGCGGAGGTGAGGTGACATCGGCGGAGGAGGCTACGAGGAGGAAGCGTGGCAGAGGAGGGGCTCAGCTTGGCAGCGGAAAGGTGAGATCGGCAACACAGCTACGTGACAGAGCCTCGAAGAAGGAATGTGGGAAAGTTGGGGAAAGGGCCTGTCTTAGGTCTTATACAATGGCAGAAGTTGTAATTTCAACATAATCCCCCGGGTATTTGACGACCCATCCCTTTAACCCGACTCTCCCCCTTCCTGACCCGAATCTCCCCTGTCCGGCTAAATTTTGAGAAACCACGTTTTTGCTTTGCATTTTAACGCGAAAAAACAGAGCCAAATTTTGGTATTTACTCTTTGGTTTGCCTGCTTTTTTTTTTTTTTCCTAAATTGCATTTCTAAAATGCTATTTCTAAAATTTGCACGTTCCACATATCTCCCTTTTAACAAATATTGTGCCATGTCATTTTTGGTGCACTTGTTTATTTAGTGCTTTTGCCTTCCAATTTTAGGCTTAAAAGTTGTAATTTATTCAATTAATATTTATTACAAATAGAGAGTCAATAAATGTTTGGAAATAATAATTTCATTTCTTAATTGCGTCAAAAAAAGCAGTATTAAAGGCATATAAATTAATGTTTTTTTTTTACTTTGCAAGAAATGTATTTAGTACAATTGGTCATCCCGAGAGATTGTAATTATGAGTTGTTATCACATTAAATGGGAAAAATTCAATGGCATTAAATGAGAAAAAATGTGTGTTTCCTTTATTCTCTGGCTGCTACTATGCATTTTAGAAATGAAACAATACAGTTGAAACAAACCATTTCATTAAAAAGACTAACACCATTAAAAATACTGTTATGTTTATGATGGGTAAATTTAGAATACCACTTTTAATTAAGAGATTATTGTTGTGCTGTGAAAGATTTATAAAGTAACACATGATGTTCTGTCATGAATCGAATTAAGGAATTTATCTATAACTCCTTTAGATATGTCCTGATATATATATATATATATATATATATATATATATATATATATATATATATATATATATATATATTCATTATGGATTATCATTCTTATATAAAGACTATTTACTCAAACTATTGATTTATTGAACTCTTACACTTTAAAATATCTAAAAACTAATTTTTAAGATATCTTTTGTTAAAAGTAAGTATTTTTCTATTAATGTTTTAACTTATATAACCTGAAAAAAAAAATAAAAAATGATAAAAAAATATATATTTTTTCCACAGAAGATATTATAAAATTATATTTTAGACTTTTAAAAGCGTAGGGTTTTAATAAATAGGCAATTTGAGTAAATAACCACTTTGTATAAAAATAATGTACAATAATTACATTAATTAATACAAATCAAACTGGCCAAGGTATACAATTTTCTCATCAGAAACCCAAGCCGTGTAATTAAGAATACTCAGGGTAATTAAACGCCAAATTCTTAGAGGAAAGTTCATACTACATGATAGATACGTGTGGGCATTTGATGATACAAAATTAATCTGTTTGAGATTGATAGTTGTTGTCGTTATTACTTATTTTTATTTACTTTTTTTGGCCATTGAGTAGTTTTTTCCGTCTAATAGATGAAAATTAATCTCTTTGAGATTGTCGGACGTTAAAACACGAACATTGAATTGAATTCAGGATCTTTTAAGGTGTTCAAATTCCATCAATTTGGATCAAGTTAATAACTTGAAGTTTGATCACATGCCGTTGATTGTTTAAAAACGTTGTTACCATGCACATCTCAGCCATCTCTATGGTCATCTACTATTAGAGACTATAAAATAAGGTAATCACATTTAGGGGTAAATTGTGTGTTTTTGAAACAGAATTGGCAAATTGTATTTTTACCCAAAAGTTAGGGTGTTCTTTTTAATTTACCCTATAATTAATAACGTAACTAAGAGTTAATGACCTGTTAATAATATAACAAAGATACGCTCAGCACTTTAGAGAGTTAACGAGATTTGTTTTACCCACACATTGTAGCGGGTTTTTTTTCCCAATAAATTTAACATTAAAATAAACTTTAATAATAAATTATTAAAATATTCTCATTTATTAATTTATGTAAACTAATTAAATTTTAATTTATTTTAATTTTGAGTTGAGCTCTCTTTATGTTATATTTTTATCATGAAAATGATTAGTTATAATCAAAACATAACACTGTGAGATATAACATTATATATACTTCAAAACGATAGATAATTTTTGTTATTAAAAATTAGTTTACTGAAAATTTTCATCTCTTATCAACTCAAATTTTAAATTTTAACAATGCCTAGAAATTTTTTTAGAAAAATCCATGTTCAATTTTAATAATTATAGACCAAAGTACTTTATTGAACCATAGAGCTTTTGAAGTAAATAACTCATGTTAAAAAACTCAATCATCAATAATGAAAAGATATGACCAAAAAAAAAATTATGTTTAATTTATTTTAACCATTAACTTAATAGAGGTAAAGAAGCAAAGAAAAAAATTAGCAAAGAGTTTAATACCAAGAGAGGAAATAGAAAAATCTTAGGTATTAAGGGTTTAACAATTGAATTAATAAAGGTAAAAAAAATGCTTTAGCTAAAAATTAAACATATCATGATGACAAATGTTTTGCTTAAGAATATAGTACATAAAAAATAAAAAAAATTGGGAACTAAGAGAGCAAATAGAACAAATCTAGCTAAAGAGTTATTTAAGTCCAGGGACCAAAACATAAAACGGGTCAAATATAGGGACTAAAATGGGAAAGAGTATAAATTTAGGGACTAAAACGCGTTTTAACCAACACGAAAAGTAAAACAGGCGGAAACTTTAGAAATGGCAATGCAGGCCTTTAAGACTCGAGGACCGCGCAAAATGGATCCTGAGGTTCAAAACAAGACGATCGCATCCCAAAAAGGCCCAAAAAAAACAAACAAACAAACAAACGAAGCACTGTTTAAGAACAGCAATTCGTACTGTTCATGAACAGTGCCATTGCAGACTTTTAGAATATGGTAGTAAAGTAATATGTCTTATGTACAACACAATGGTCCCATGCATGCAGAGGATATGGTATGCTTAATTTTCCACGTGCTCCTATTTTTTGTGGCTCGTGAGAGAGCCAATGGATCAACTCAACTTGTGTCTTGAGCTACAAAATATGTGAGAGGTTGTTTTCCTTCTTCTTTTTTTTTTTCTTTCTATTAATTATCTTTTTTCTTCTTCAAGTTGGTGTTGGATCCCAAAACTTATTTTTACAGTAAAAGTCATTACCTAAACTAAGCTACCAGTTTATTACCATTTGCTCGTTAGGCCAATCATCACCAGTTTTGGAAATGGTTGTCTTACCTTAGTAATAACAATATATTTAAATTCATAAAAATTAAAAAAATATTTAAAAATATATTCAAATATAAGATGTTACGGGTAAAATATACTTCTTAAAATTTGAAAGATGTCAAGTTACAATTTAATAGTGTTGACACATAATACGTCTGGTGGGATTTGAACCTTAGATAAAACGATAAGTTTCTTAACTCTCAACAATTATATCAAGTGGCGAGGAGGAAAATGCTGAATCCGCGCTGGTGGGAGGCATTTCTATGCAGCCCTTCCACATATGATATATTCATTTCCTCTCAACTTGTTTGGATTTTTTTTTTAAAAAAAAAAGAAAAACCAACATCAATTTAGGGATCCACAAACCACAATAAACGTGTAAATTCCAGCAACTCCTTGCGAGACCAAGACGATTATGGTTTCTGCACTAAATTTATTTTAACTTAAATTAATTGATTTTAAAATAACTTATTTTTATTTTTACATATTTTTTACTTGAAATAAATTTTAATTAAAAGTCAATATTATGTGGCTGTAATAATTCATTGAAAATGTAATTTTTGTAATCTTACTAAATTTTTATTATTTTTTTGTTTAAAGTATTAAAAAAATTCATAAAAATTTAACAACATCATAAAAATTTACTTTTAAATAGATTATTACACTTACATAATATTAACTTTCAAATAAAATTGATTTCAAATAAAAATAAATATAAAAATAAAAATAAATCAACTAATTTAAGTCAAAATGAATTGGCTCAATAGAGTAATTTCTTTCTTGACCTTTCAATTTGCGTGATCTTGTATTTGTACATGTTTTTAACCAAACACCAGCTAAAGACACCATTGGTTCCAACCTTTAAGTGTTATTGCAAATCAAACCCCAGCCTTTATATTATTGTAAATTGGTGTCAGACTTTTATAATTCATTATGTATTAGTTCTTAGCCTTGTGTAGGCGTAAAAACTCGATTTATAGAAATTAAAAAATGATAGTTCAAATGATCCAAGAATTATTCAAAAATTATGGAACATTTTAAATTTATGGAAAAATAATTACCAAGTAGTTTAAATTAAATTTAAAAAGTTAATCTCAAATATTAGTTCATGAGAGTTTAGGAATTTAAACTATCCTATAGTTGTCTTTCAATAAATCCAAACTATGTCATAATTTTTTGGTAATTAGTGAAAAATATAAGCTATCAATTTTTTCTTTCTGTAAATTGAGTTTTTGTGCATGCTCAGGACTAGGACAAATATAAAATGAACTGTAAGGTTTGGGACCAATTTACAACCAAACGAAAGTTGAGGACCAATCTTCAATAGAAGTTAAAGATTTGGACCATTGGTACTATTTACCCCCCAAACAACCCTACATAAGCAATGTTTTTGATTCTGTGCCACAGAGGAAAATGGGATTCAGAATATTGCTTCTTTGGTCGTTGATGATCATAGGAATTGGGAGCAGGGGAGCTTGCGGGGAAGTGTCCAACGGGACCTGGAAGAAGAACAGGAAAATCAACAAGATGGGCACATTCTTGGGGATCATTGTGCCAAATGCCTTTGAGATGAGTCCTCTTCTTCAATCCGAGAGCTTTGTTGCTGATCCAGACCTTCCATTCTTGGATATTTCGGGTGATTAATATATTCCTTTTTTGGCTTAGTTAGTTGTTAATATCACTTAAATGCGTGATTAGATATCCCAGAACCTTGGTTTATGCACTAAGACTAGTTTTCCTCTAGTAAGCATTTATTTATGTGATTGTGATGCAAGATATTGTAGAGAATCTCTTATTTATTATTAGGTGTATGGTAATCATAATTCACAAGTACTGAAGCATTGTTATTTTTCACCAGGGAGAAGGTTTCGATTTGGAAGGATTAGTGATGAAAAGGTTATTGTGGTTATGACAGGACTGGGCACGGTAATTGAAAGTTGAAACTAGATAGTTTATTCATTCAACCTTTTAAATATATATATATATATATATATATATATATATATATATTTTATGATTATTCCATTTTAACTAAATTTATGTTTTTCTGTTATTTCTTCTTCCCCTGGTGATAGCTTAATGCAGGGATAACCACACAGTTGATGCTAAGTGTGTTTAGGGTGAGAGGGGTTTTGCACATTGGAATTGCTGGGAATGGAAATCCTGGGCTCCAAATTGCAGATGTAACCATCCCTCAATACTGGGCTCACACGGGCCTCTGGAATTGGCAGGTATAATTATTAGATAAAGTATAGTGATTAGCTGATGGTTAATCGGACGGATGCCAACTGTTGGATTGTTGTGGCAATCCTAACAATTTAAGGCATTCACACGCATAAATTTTTCCATATATATGTACATGTTGCGTTAGATCCAAATAATTAATCTTAGTAACTCCCATTTGGTTGGGCAAACTGATATTGGTTAGAGGTATGGTGATGGGCCTGAAGATGAGTTGGCTTTAGAATCCAATGGAGACTATACAAGAAGAATTGGGTACCTCAACTTTTCCGAATTCAACAACAATACAGAAGCTGAGAACCTCTTGAACAATGTCTGGTTTCAGCCTGAAGAAATCTTTCCGGTTTCCGGAACCCCTGAAGAGACGCAGCATGCCTTCTGGGTTCCTGTTGACCAACATTATTTCGCACTCGCAAATCAAGTTGAGGTAACATTAGTATATATATATATATATATATACATATATGAAATGTTACTTTGAACATTTTATATATCAGTTTAGATTATTGTCATTTTTTTTCCCGGTGAAGGGTTTGGAACTTGGGAGGTGTGTGAATGAGACTTGCTTGCGAAGAAAACCGGTGGTGGTGAGGGTGGAGAGAGGGATCAGCTCAAATGTGTATGTGGACAACGGTGGTTACAGAAAGTTCTTGAACACGAAGTTCAACGCGACAACCATTGACATGGAGAGTGCTGCGGTTGCCCTGCTCTGTCACCAGCTCACTGTCCCGTTCATAGCGTTCCGGTCGCTGTCGGATCTTGCCGGCGGAGACTCTTCCGCCTCCAATGAAGCAGCCATGTTTTCCTCCTTAGCAGCTCAAAATGCCGTTGATGTTCTAATCAAATTTATCACCCTATTATCTTCATAAAAATGTTTAAGTTTCTAGTAAGTTTAAGATTGTAATTAACTAAGAATAATAAAAAGATGAGGCTGGATAAAATCACATTATTTTTTGTTGCAAAAATAAAATTACATGCTAAGTGTGTGGTTATTTAATTCCGAACACGCATCAAATTCTAATAATTCATTATATAGATCATTTTTGAAAAAACAAAATTGTCTATATATATATGAACAAATTTCCTTCTTAGCTACATAATAATCTCAACGTTGGCTGTAATGCAATAGCGGACAAGAAAACGATGACAAAAATTGTTCGTCCTAACTGATAGATATATAATAGAGAGATAATCTCTTACGCCATGAATCTTTAATCACATCAAATGTGATTTCCTTGGACTAGATTTTTTTTCTTTTTAAATTTTCTATCATATAAATGAGCAAATGACAAATAACTTAATAACACAGCAAGTGCGTATATATACGTGTGTGTAATATTCTAGCTTAGGCGCATTTAATTGAAATAACCTACTTAATTAATATAAATGAATTGATCAAAAAATAACCTACTTAAGATCAGACGAAGATATAAACAAAACTCGGTGAGGGGAGACCGTGTATGGGTTGGTTGGGCCATGCGGGGCTCCATGTGTCGGCGACGACCATTCCCTCGCTGCCGGCCTGGACGGCAGCTCCACAGCTCTCTCCTCTTTGGCTTTAGGGAACTCTTCAATGGTACCCGAAGAAAGAGTAAGTAGTTGCATCAATCATTCCTTTCCTACACTATGGTTCTTGTTGCGATTTGGTCCTCAACCTAAAAATTATTGCTTAATATCATCCCTCAAATATGGGACTTGTCCATATTTGGTCCCGGAACTAAACAAACATTACTTAAGAAATGTTTAAAAAGTTTTACAAAAATGGTACAGTTCTATAACACTATTAAGTTTGACTTTCAATTCATTATCATATCTCACTTTGTGTTCTAGGTAATAACTCTATTTCATCTAACAATGAACTTTAACAACATGATACGAATTCTAAGGTGCTAAAACACAAAAAAACCAAATATCAAATACTATATAGAAATTTGAGGCGTATTCTTCACATTTTTAAGTTGGCACAAATTGATTGAAATGGAGCTATTGCCCGAAATGGGACATGGGACAATCATCAAGAACTAATAATCAACCTTGACTGTGTCCTAAGATTGCAGATATATAATATAACTGTTCAAGCGCGATAAATAATGATTCAAGAGCAACAATATGAATAGCTGAGGGACAATAAATGTTATTTACACCTAGCAACAGATTCAAATTTGTGCCGAAGTTCAAAGGCAAGAAATGACAAGCATACCCTTTCATGCTAAACTGACTGCTTTTCAATTATTCTCCAATTGCCAATTGGTTGAAGTTTAGTGAGGGTCAAACCTGTCATTTGACAAAGCCGTCCCCCCCTCCTTTGGCGCCACCAAATCATTACCGTCAGTTGATCTTTTGCTTGTCGCTCAGAAAAATTCCCTTGTTTTTTTCACCCGCAATCCCACAATAAGCGTTCCCCAACTCTCCGCCGCAGCGCCACCATGGCCACCACCGCCACCGCTGTCGCCACCACCTTGTCCGAAATCCTCGGCCACGCCACTGAATTCATTGCGGAAATCCTCATGCGGTCCGAACTCCGCCATCGCATCTTCTCCGTCCTCCGCCGCAAGGTTCCCCCGTCCGGCCATAACGCCCTCAGGGCGGTCAACCTCGCCGTCGATACCCTCGAAAACTCCATCTCCGCCCCCAACTCCACCTCCCAATCCAACTACCTCCGACTCCGCCAGAAGCTCCTTCTCTCGTACCCAGAAACCGCCCTCTCCTCCTTCCTTCTCTCGCTTATCGACGCCCTCTCCGACCAGCCGGTCGCCGCCGCAGTTCATCTTCTAAACATTTTTCTATCAGAACCATCCCTGGCTCGAGCGGAATTAGCGCCGTCCCTCTTCGAGGAACTCTTTCTCGTCCATTTCCTCCCTGTTCATAAATGGCTGAACGAACAGAGAGCCGAAATCCTGTCGTTCTCGCAACAGCAGAATCTGGGCAATTTCGAGGACGAGGATGACTCAATTTGTGATATGTCAGTGGTTCTTCCCAGCAATAAATTACTTTCGAAGATAAGCGGAGATCAAGCTTCGGAGTTGAAAGATCTAGAGGGGAGTTATGAAGAAGTTGTTGATGAAAACTGCAGGGTTTTGGCCAGGTATTTCATAGGGGTTTTAGAGAGCGGTAATGGCGGCGGAGAGATTAGTCCTCCAACTTTGGTTCTTCACAAAATTGGGAAAGTTGAAGATTCAAACAGCAGTGAATATGAGAAATTCAAAGTCGAAGACAATATTGAGCTCAGAAATGGACGGTATAATGTAATAGCTGCAGCTTCCATCAAATTTTTTCTTCAATCCGTTTCTTCTTCTTCTTCCTCCTCCTCCTCCTCTTCTTCTTCTTTTGAAAAACAGTAGGATTTTTTTTGGTAAAACAGAGGGGTTTTTTGGTTTGTCTTTATGTTTGAGGATATTTTTGTTTCAAACGGATCAAATTTAGATTGAATTTTCTCTAGTGGAGTGGATCCCTCACATTTTCAATTTGTTCTATTGTTTGTCAGATTGTGTTTGAATTTGTTTAACAAATAGAATAAGAACCCAGAGAGAACGAATTGATTAGTCTAGCAAGTTCGAGTTTTCTTTGACTGGTTAGATATTTGTCAATTTGGAGAATCCTGCATATGGAAGTTCGTTTATTAATTTTCTTTTCCCAGAACATAGAATAAACAATCGTGCTTCCTGCAAATTGCGTGAAATAAAAAGGCAATATTTGTTAGATTTAATGATTGATATAAGAAAATCGCTGCAAAAAGTATTCTTTTTTCCCCCTGCTATAACCTCTTCCTGCTTTTATGTTTTGCTCAGAGGTTAATGATTTGTCTAACTTCTTTTTCTTTCCTTCACAAGCCTATATGGTCTGAAGCAGGAAGATCAGTTGAATTTAGCAGTAAACCGAATTCTCCAGCATTTTATCCTCAGAGAGTCCCTCCACATGTCCTTAGGAGACAGAACTCAAAGCCAACAACAACATCATTCAAGTTGAAGTCTGATTCAGAACCCGAGACCTTCTCGGATGAGAACTCGATGGATTCTTCTTCCTCAGATTGTGAAGTGGATGGTGAGGTAATCGATACAACCTATGGAAATAAACAAAAAAATAGCTGAGCTTAACTATATGGAAATAAACAAAAAAAAAAAAAAAGCTGAACTCAACTATGTTTGACAATAACAATGTTGTGTAATAATTTGTAAAGATCATGATAATCTTCTTTTGTAGGAAGCAAACAGAAATATGGCATTGTTGTTGCAGCCTAGAAATCTCCAAGCTCTTAAACATAAGCAGCCCAGCTCTGCAAATTCCAGCCGGTACAGGTCACTGAGAACCAATTAAATCATCTTTATATTGTTATAGTTATCTCTCTGAAACAATTTGGACTTTTCTTCCCTTCAGCTCTCCGGATTACCGTCAAATGGCAGATACAGACAATTTATCTGGAGGAGTGAAACATACACCTCCCAAGGACTTTGTGTGCCCTATCACTAGCCATATATTTGATGATCCGGTCACTCTTGAAACAGGCCAGACATATGAACGAAGAGCGATCCAGGAATGGATTGATAGAGGGAACTCTACATGTCCAATTACACGCCAGCGGCTGCAAAGCACCCAGCTGCCTAAAACAAACTATGTGCTCAAGAGGCTGATCGCCAGTTGGCAAGAACAAAATCCAGGTTCAGTCTCACCTCGGCCAGAATGTTGGCGAGTTGAAGCAGTATGTGAACCGGTAATGCAGCCAGTACTGATACCTGCAACTTCTCCAAATAGCGTCATAAGCCAAGCCACCATGGATAGGACCCTTAATGACCTGCGTCACACAATCGAGAATCTTTGTATGTCTGAAGTTCTTAAAGAGTCTGAGATGGCTGTCATGCAGATTGAAGGGTTCTGGAAAGATTCAGATATTCAATTGGACATTCAAACCATGCTCTCAAAACCTCCAGTCATTAATGGATTTGTGGAGATTCTCTTCAATTCTGTTGACCCCCATGTGTTGAGGGCAACTGTATTTCTTCTTTCTGAGCTAGGATCAAGAGATAAAACTGTGATCCAGACACTAACAAGAGTTGATTCTGACGTAGAATGTATTGTAGCATTGTTTAAGAAAGGGGTAATGGAGGCTGCAGTGCTGATATATCTATTACAACCTCCAATTACTATCCTAGAAGAGATGGACATGGTAGAGTCTTTTCTAGCAGTTATCAAGAAGAAAGACAAAGACTTTCTTACTATGCGTTTGAAGCCAAAGTCTGCTGCTATTCTCATGTTGAGGCAGATTCTATGGAGTGATTTAGAGGATCTTGTGTCCTCAACAGTTGGTAAAATTGTTCGTTCAAAAGTGATAGAAAGTATTATTGGTAGCTTGGAAGCTGAATCAACTGATGAGAGAATTGCAGCAGTTGGCATCTTGTTGAAGTGCATGCAAAAGGAAGGGAAGTGCCGAAACACCATTGCTGATAAAGCTGAACTGGCTCCTGTTTTGGAAAGCTTTTCAAGAGCTAGTGGAGGACAACAATTTGAGATTATAAACTTTTTCTCCGAGTTAATCAGACTAAGCAGGTACATCATGGCTACTTGTGCTTCGTCATGTTGGATCAATGAGGTGCATGTTAATTTTTTTCCTTTTTTTTTGGTTGTAAAAAAAGAAGAGCTTTCGTTGCTTCAACCAAAACAAATCTAGGGTAATAAAACGTCAGACAAAAGTAAGTGTTAACACTGAAATTGTTTTCCCCAAGAGCAGTAGAAACTAGGATGAATCATTTGGTTTTCCCCTTTCTCTAGTGGACTAGAAGTCTGAAATACAAATATTTGGTTTATTGCAGGAGGACTTTCAATGAGCAACTTCTTCACATCATAAAGGATGAAGGTTCTTTTAGCACAATGCACAGTCTCCTCGTTTATTTGCAGACAGCAACTCAAGAACAAAGTTCCATTTTGTCAGGTCTCATATTGCAGCTTGATCTTCTGGTTAGCACATTTACCCATGCCACGTCTTTGCAATAGTGAATCTTAGTTGATGAAGCTTTTCTTGTTTTTAACAGCACGCATCAATTTGGAATTTTTAGCATATGATGCAGTCAGCCTACATTGGTTATGCCTTTTTTGAGTCTTTCGAAGTTGACTGTATGCGCGTTGGTTTTGTAGGCTCAGCCAAGAAAAATGAGTATATACCGAGAAGAAGCAATAGATACACTCATCTCAAGCCTAAGAAATTCTGATTTTCCTTCAGCTCAAATAGCAGCAGCAGAGATGATAGTGTCACTGCAAGGGAGGTTTACTGCCTCCGGCAAGTCCCTTACACGGGCATTTCTTCTAAAACAAGCAGGACTAGAAAAAGGTTACAGAAATCTTATGCAAATGGAGCAGATGAATGACACTTCTGGTGAACTTGAAGACCTGTCAGTACGTTGTTAGAGAAAATGTTACAAAAATCAAATAAATAGTATACTTCTTTTCAGCTCTTTTAGTGTAGGAGACTAGGATAACTGCATATAATAGAACAACTTTGATGCAATACTAATTTTCTGTTGCTGGTTTGCTTTTTTATCCCGGTGAACAGGATGAAGAGAAAGTAGCTGATGCTTGGGAAAGAAAAGTGGCATTTGCACTGGTTACTCATGAATTCGGTTTGCTGTTTGAAGCTTTAGCGGAAGGGCTAAAGAGCAAATATGCAGAATTATGCTCAGCATGTTTCATAGCAGCAGCATGGCTCATACACATGCTTAGTGTTCTTCCAGACACAGGAATACGAGGAGTTGCTCGAGGTTGCTTACTCAAACGCTTTGTGTCCATAATGAAGTCTGCCAAGGACATTGAAGACAGGACACTTGCACTTTTCGCTGTCAAAAGCTTCATGCAGGAACCAGGTGGACCTGCAACTCCTTCATTATCTCATGCATTGACTTATTTATTGATGCAATAAAGCTGGGTGACTGATTAATGATTATATGTATATTGGTCTCAGAAGGACTACGCGCTGTGAAATCCCATGTGAAGGACATTCTGAGAAGTCTAAGAGAGCTTAAGAGATCCTCTCCCTTGGCATGTGAAACTCTGAAACTTCTTTCAGAAGACCAGGAATCCAGTGCGGTAAGTTTGTAGAATTTGTGATGTCAACTTCCTGGCTTCTCCATTATCGTTTTTCCAGCAAGCTAGGATGATCCTGATTATTCTGTCTGGCTGCAGGAATTGTGGAGTCATAAGGAAATAGCGCAAGTAGACTCCAGTGAGAATGGAGAAGTGCTGTCAATTGCTTATCTCAAAGACAAGATCTTTTCTGGGCACTCAGATGGTACTATAAAGGTATACATACATTACCATACAATAGGTGGTAGATGGACCAACAAGTTTAAAAGTAATACCTATCTGAACTGAAGAGAAACTTGTGACTCTCACTTTAAACCGACTTTTTTTTTTTTTTCGGTTGGAATTTCAAAGGTCTGGACTGGTAGAGGCAGCATTCTGCATCTTGTTCAAGAAGTTCGAGAGCATACCAAGGCAGTCACAAGCCTGTCAATTTTACAATCAGGGGAGAGACTATACAGTGGATCACTTGATAAAACAGCAAGAGTATGCACTTGTGCCCTTTTCCTGATTACATCTTATTACTTGCATAAGCGTTACACTCTTATTTTTGATAAGCAGGTATATTCACTTGGAGAGGAAACTATAGAGTGCATACAAGTGCATGACATGAAGGATCAAGTTCACAACTTAGTGGTGGCAAACAGCATTTCATGCTTCATCCCTCAAGGCTATGGTGTCAAGGTACAATATACTAATTGTGACAGTCCTAGGCGATTACTTAAACGAGAAGTTAATTATGCTTAAGCCCTTGCTACATTTTCAACTAGGTTCACTCATGGAATGGAAAATCAAAACTACTAAATCCAAGCAAACATACAAAGTGCCTGGCTCTTGAACATGGGAGACTTTATTGTGGATGCCATGATAACAGTATCCAAGTAATGGATTTATTTGACTTCTAATTACTAGCTTTAGCTGCTATGTTCTATAGAATATAAGGGAAGTCTTGGCTTCAGGAACTTGATTTGGCAACGGGAACTCTGAGTACCATTCAAAATGGCTCGAGAAAATTACTGGGAAAATCTAATCCCATCAATGCTCTCCAAGTTCACAATGGCTTGTTATATTCAGCAAGTGCCCCCTTGGATGGTGCAGCTGTAAAGGTATTTGCCAAGTTAGCAGACACTAATAAGAAATTAGTGAATATGATCCTAAAATTTCAGGGACTGACTTCATTTCTCTAACTTCAAGATTTGGAGCACTTCTAATTATGCCATGGTGGGCTCACTGCCAACTATATCAGATGTTCGGTCTATGGCCATGAGTTCAGAGGTGATATACTTGGGCTGCAAGGGAGGAACGGTGGAAGTCTGGGATCTAAAGAAACATATGAGAATCGAGATACTTCAAACGTGTACAAGTAGTAAGGTTGTTTCCCTGGCTGTAGATGAGAATGAAGAAGTTTTGGTCATTGGAACTTCTGATGGAAAAATCCAGGTAAATTAGTTCCTCCATCTTAATTTTCAACAAAAGTGTTCATCTTAGACCTGTTGTTAAGTAAAACTTATTTTCTACTTTTCCGCAGGCATGGGGATTGACTGCTTAAGTTAGTGACTGCTTCAGTTAGTGGAGGAGATGATCCGGCAAATCTACAAACGACAATTTTTCTTGAGATTGAGAAACAGATGTTGCGTCACTTTGCTTTTGCATGAATTTGTAGTGTTAATTAACTTTAAACAGTTAATTGACATTATGAATTTTATGCCACCTAGTCGAACAAAGTTGGTACATAAACGTAGTACAGTGGAGTATGATGATGATGATGGAAGAACAAGCATGTATGACCATCACTTTGAAAAGAGTTTGTTTATAAGCACATTCCACTTTTTGTACTCTTCAAATAACAGCCACTTCATATGGGACTTATTGCCGGAAATTGTATAGAGCTCAAAGCTAAATAATGTACTTTTCTTCTGTGTAAGACTTATCTAGAAATTTGTACAAAATGTGAAACACTTGGAATACTCACTAATAGCCGAATGGCATATTTCCTAGGACTAGAGATGCATAGTGGGCCGGGTCGGGACCAGCACACGTCAAGCCCGGCCCGAGACCTGTCAAACCCTGCTCGGCACGGGCCCGTATTAAATTTGGCCAATGGAGAGGCGGTTATGGACCTGAAGGAGGAAAGGGAGAGAAGTGGGCTCAACACGGCCCAAGGGGAAATTGGGCCCAGCACACATCAGGCCCGGCATGGGACCAGACCGGGCCCGGCCCAGCACGCCTGACGCAACGGTCAGCAGCCTCCAATGGCTCCAGAATTTAAAAAAAAAAAGGGAAAATGACACAGTTGGTCCCTATAACGGCCTGTAGACTTTTTTTGACCCCAAAATTACTTTTTTGCCCCCTAATAACTATATTCTAAGGGCTTTTTAGTAAAAAAAAAAAGGTCTTCCCCTATAAATAGGGAGGTCATTTCCACCATTTCTTCACAACAATCTTAGCAATCTCTCCTTCTTTACTAATACATTTTCTCATTTCTTTGAAGCTCTCAATCTTATTTTCTTCATTTTTCTTAATTATTCCTTAATTACTTTTGAAGCTTGTGATTTTCACAAATAGCATCAAGAGAAAAGGGAAAGGCCTCAAACTCTTCATCCCACACCCGTTTGAGGTCTTTTTTTCGAAGCCTTTCCCAACTGGTGACCTGTGGGGCTCATATTCAACAAACTGACGATGACAAGCAATTCGATATGAGTCAATACGACTTGGGTCTCGACGATCAACTTTCCGATGATGACGTTGAGGAAATAGAGCCAACGGCATCAGAGAATGTTGGTGGAGGAGATGATTCTCAACAGACCCCGACAAGCCATCAACCCGAACTTTCACCACAAGGTAAGACGTCAAGGCTTACCGCATGAGTTTGGGAGTATTTTGACCAAATTTTTCAGAAGGATGCTCATGGAAATGATGCGAGGTTCGCAAATTGCAAACATTGCAAAATAAAGATTGCGCACAAGAAGAACTCTGGCACAGGAACACTGAAACGTCACATGAAATATAAGCATCCGAATTTATATCCAGATGCAGCTGCTAGTACTAGCGATCAAACACAGCTTGCAAGTACTGCCGGCAGATCATGTATTTTTAGATTTAATCAAAAAGATTGTAAAGAATGCATGGTAGAATGGATAATGTTAACTGAAAAATCATTTACACAATCGAAAGATAGGCACATGAAAAAATGGATTAAATCACAATTAAACCATGCTTTTAAAAGAAAATCTAGAACTACGGTTAGGAGGGAGATATTTAAAATTTATGAAGCTGGTAAATCAAACTTACAAACATACTTCTTTGCTTTTGATCATTCTATTTCATTCACTAGTGACATGTGGACTCACCACTAGGACGAGATTATTATTATATAACAGCACATTGGATTGATGATAGTTGGGTCGTTCAAAAATGTATCATTGCATTTAAGTGGATAGAGGTCGATCATACTGATTGGAACATATTCCAAGTTATTTTAGAAAGTTTAAAAGAATTTTTTTGTCATGACAAGGTTTTTAGCATAACATTTGATAATGCATCAAACAACGATGTCGCGGCTGAGACATTGAAGAAATCACTAGAATCTGTCCGTGATGCCGCATTTTTTCATATTAGTTGTGTATGTCATATTTTAAACTTAGCTGTCCAAAAAGGTCTTCAAGTTTTGAGTACTGAAATTACTCCAATCAAGTGGACAATTCATTATTTTAAGTCAAGAACTAAAGTTTTCAAAGAATTTAAGTAATATTGTCTGAAAAATGGCCTCGATTTTAGTTGGAAACGTTTTAAACTTGATTGTCCCACTCGATGGAACTCGACTTATGAGATGTTGATGGATGCGATGTCATTTGCTGCACACATGACATGTTTTATAAATGTCAAAGAAAACAAAACGATTTTGAAATAAGAGATGTGGGATAAACTGTCAAAATTGGCCGCTGTGCTACAATATTTTTATAATGCCACTGTTTTTTGCTCCAATGTATACTATCCCACATCGCACAAAGTTTTAATGCATATGGCCAACATTGCATGGGTTTTTAACCAATACAAAGATGACGAGTTCTTAAAAAACACAATTAAGGCCATGAAAGACAAATAAATTTTATATTTCAATACTATATCGCCAATCTATTTACTTGCATCTGCACTAGACTCGACCGTCAGAATCACGGGTACAGAGTAGCTACTTGAGGGTTATTTTAGTTTCTTAGAAATGTCACATATTTTTGTTCATGATATAACTGCCACTATTGATGAGCACTTGCGAGAGTTATTTAAGATTTATGCCGATCGGCATAAGGATAAGGTTGTGAATACTACTTCATCTACCATTGGGTGTTCATCATTGTTGGGCTCATCATCATTCAATCTGGCAGAATAACTCCTCAAACGGCCTCGTGCTGCAACATCCGGCCTTAATGAAGTGGACACATACCGCAACTTGGTTTGGAAGAATAGTGAGACTGACATTAAAGAATGGTGAAAAGTAAGAAGCAACAAATTTCCAATACTTTCCATAATTGCCAAAAAAGTTCTAGCTGTTCCCGTTTTAACCATTGCATCTAAGTCCGCTTTCAGCGCTGGAAAACGTGTAATTTCAGAGAAACGCGCAAGGTTATCAGCAGATACAGTTAAAGTTTATATATACAACCGTGATTGGGGTCTTGCAGCTTTAAGATTACAAGACCACAAGAGTTCCAATGAGGAAAACCCCGATGCGATAGATACTTAAATCCACAGCCTGCTCATTATTTTCTTACTTTGTATTTGATCTAATTTTGTTGTTTAGCACATATTGTAGTTTTTATTTTGCATTTACTTTTATGGAACGTTTTGCTATTGACTTATGTAAAGCCCGTTTCATGTTATGTAAGTGTAGTTTGGCTTTAAAATTAATAAAATTTCACATCGATGGTAGTGTTTTACTCTTAAAACAAGTAGTTTTAAAAAAAGTTATTTTAAAATCAATTTTTAAAAATATAAAATGAAATTAAAATTAAAATTAAAATTAAAATTAAAATTAAAAATTGAAATTGAAATTGAAATTGAAATTGAAATTAAAAATTAAAATTAAAATTAAAATTTAAAATTTCGGGCCTAGGACTGGATTCGGCCCAGGACCAGGTCAGGCCCGGCACGCCTCAACCCGGGTCGTGCCTGGGCCTAATAAACAGAGGACCAGGCCCGACCGGTCCGATCCGGTCCCAAGCCGGGTTGGCCCACTGTGCATCACTACCTAGGACTAATCATTCAGTTAATTTGGTTATAACCTAAATTGAATAACCGAAACCAAATTTTTGAAATAATACAGTCTTTAGTTGTAAAAGCTCGTAACTGAATTAACTGAATTGTAACACAAAACTAAATATAACATTTTTGAGTTTATACCTAAAATAACCGAATTTTTTAGGCAACCTCACAAGTGGTGGTGATGACAACGTGGACAAAAATGACAAAAAGACTAACAATGGGGAAGAAGGTGGAATTGGTGCATAGCAAGAGGATAACACGACATTTGCATTTGTTCATGTTGAAGAGGGAAGTTGAGATGGCAACGACTGGTGGCCAAAGTTGGGAAAAATAGTGGTGGCGGCCGGTGGCGACATCAACGAAGGCAGTCTTGCTATGGTGGGTATGGGAGGAGACGAGATGAAGGTGAAGACACCAAGGATGTGCTTGTAAGGGAAAGGGATGGGCTTTCTTTTTACTATTGCAGGTGGAGGAGTAAGAGTAAGAGCAGTTGAGCAGGAGGCCTGCCGCCGCCAAGGAAGAAGAAGAAGCATTGAAGAACCGAATATGAAAACCCTAATTTTAATATATCTTGGTTTGGGTTTATCTAGGCTTTGTATTATTTTTTATTTTTTTCAAATTCATTAGTTTGGGTTATATATAGTCAATTGATTACAAAATGATTTATTTTTATTTTTATATTTTTTTTACCCGGAATTAATTTAATTAACAGCCAATATTATGTAGCTGAAATAATTCATTGAAAATATAATTTTTTTAATCTTACTAAATTTTTACGAAATTTTCTAATTTAAGGTATTAAAAAAGAAAAATTCATAAAATTTAACAACATCATAAAAATTTACTTTCAAATGGATTATTATATATATATATATATATAATATTGACTTTCAAACGAAATTGATTTCAAGCAAAAAAAAGTGTAAAATTAAGTCAGTTGACTTAAGTTAAAGCAAAATGACTTTTGAAGTAATAAAATACAGTAGGCCTAGCTGACATTAAAACTTATTAAATTTGTAAGAATTGATTAATTCAATCACCGAACTTTTTCATCACAAAAAAAAAAAAAAAATCAAACCAAAAGCTGATATTAAAATTTGGTTTTAACCAAAACCAAACAGATAACCTAATTGTCATAACTGAAATTATAAAAAAAAAATGCGATTTTTGGGATCAAAACTCGATAGTTGCTCACCCCTAGCAGTTGCTAGACAGTTATACATTTAGGTTCCATCTTTGAACGAAATAAACGATTAGCAATGGGTGGTTGGATGATCTTTTGTACAATTGTTTGGCAGGTTAGGCACGTGTGAGGACTTGAAAGTCAAATATGGATGTGGGGTCGATCCCAAAAAAGCATGACCTTGTCTCGCCCTTAGAACTTTGCAGTTTCCGAACCTTTACCCCTTTTGCCCGTTTAAATGAGTCGTGTTTGTGTAAAAATGACTGTATCCATTTGATGAGGACTACAGTGAAGAGAAAAGGAAGAGGAAGGGCTAATTAACAATTTGTCCTACTTTTGGCCACCACTCTCCACTGGTAACCACCGTTGGAGGTGGAGGTCCACCGAAAATTGTCCCTACCCATCCAATTTCTCAGGCCCTCTAAGCAAACCAGCTTCCACGACGCTGTCGACCCTCTATCCTTTCATCCTGGTTTTGTATCTACTCTTGAATAAAAAAACACCATTCTTCGCGGAGAAAAAGTACCTTTGTCTGACAAACTCCAACTATTGCTTACCGTTTGATTTGATCCGTGAATTGGAGATTTTAGGTTTTACGCATTTTCGATTTATGATTTGTAGCCATCATCTCCCCAAGTTTCACGTTTGCTTAATCCCTCCAATAGATGACTTTTCCGGCCGATTTCTGCCCTAGGTGTTGCTGTCATTGTCTTAGTCGGTGATTCCTGACTCAATTCATCGTCTTTCTCCATCGCCAATTTCATCTATACTTCTACATTAGGCGTGGCTGCAATCTCTGCTTCTTCTTCCCCCATTCTCTACCTAGTCCTGATTCGGGGTCGGTTAACAAAGACCCAAGAAGGAGGGAGCATTTGCTAATTATGGGGCTTTTCATTTGTTCATTCCAGCTAGCCACTGACCCAGTTTCAGATGTTCAACCTTTACCAAGGTTTTTTTTCGCTTCATTCTTTTGGCAGGTAAGCTACTAGTCTTCACACTTCTCAACTTTTCTTCTAAACTTATTCGACGCCGCCATTGTTGATGTCATGATGTGCTCATTCCTAGAAATAATAGTACTCGTCACTTGTCAGAATTTTTTTTTTTCCAAATGCTTACGTATCTTATGTGAACTGTTTAGAGATCACCTATATAGTATAACTTATGTGTATGTGCTAAGGAGAGGATTAGAAATCCATACTGAAAATGGTGATGTTCTATAAGAATTATACTAGTACTATGTTTTCTTCTCCCCAAATTAGAACAATACTTTATCATAGTGAGAGAAATGACACGTAATTTCGGATAAAGGAAGGTTTTCTTTTGGCATCAAATGTTTGTCCTTGGCTGGTTTATTAGCTGTTGGTACCTAGTGATTGTATGTTTTTGGCATGGCATGTTGTGCAATTGGTACTTAGTTCAAGGGGTAAAAGGTATAAGTTGCCAAACTTCAGGGGGTAAAAGAGCTAAAAGGACATTTTGGGTAAGAACAACTTGTGCCAAAATCTAGGGCAAGTTGGCAGTGAAGAGAAAGTTGGTGCCAAAGAAATGGATAGGAACAACGTGTGGTGTCGAAGTCGAAACCTAGGGCATGTTGATGTTGGTAAGGGAGATGAAGATGTCAAAAAGACATATTCTTGGTGGATTGTTATTGAGTTTCATTGAAGAAAGTGATGACTTAGTTCTCAAGGTATCACTCACAGTGCTGACTTTTTCACATTCTCCCATTCTATTTTTAGCTTTTTTCTTTTTTTATGGCGACAAGAAATTTTATTAAAGAGAGAAAAGTACAAACATCATCTTAGAGGGAAAAATGATGTAAGTAGAATCAAACCCCAACAAACCAAACAATAAAGAAAATAAACCCCTAAATCCAAGCACTTAGCCTTAAAACCAAAACACAAACTCAGAAAAAATCAACCAAAAGCCCACCTACAAAACAAAAGCCCCATAGAGATTCCTACCTTAAAACCAACTTATCTTGGGGGTAAAAGAAAAGCAGCCTGCATAATTCCTCCTTCCTTGAATCTTTTATTTTTCTATTGTAGTTTATACTGTTCTCCAACCTTTTTAGTTCACAATTTATAGCCTTTTCTTTTCGTTACACCACTTTCTAACTTTGAGTGAACTTTTCAATCACTCATTTTTCCTATCCACCTCCTTAACAAATGAGAAGTCCAGTTCTACAAGCTCCTTAAAAATGAATCTTGATATTTTACATACCCTCTTCAAAAACTTGTCAAGCCAAGCAAATCCACACAAATGCAAGGAATATTCTCTGGTACCAACACCATCCTCCAGATGAATTACATTTAAAGGAATTGTCTTAGTTATAGATGAAGCTTGTTTTACCTTTCCTGAATCAAGCTCAATTTGGGCCCTGCAAGAAATTACTCCAAACCATAAAACCATAATAGACTTTTCTTGGACTTGAGAAGCTGATATTTGATTATTTGAATGATCGGCACCTAAACCTTCATTAGAGATAGAATGCACCTCCACACCTGCACCCACTTCATTACCTATACCCTTCACAAACTTGTTTCTAGCAAATGGAGGATTTGATTCATCCTACCTAACAACAGACCTTAAAGCCAAATCTGAAACACCACAAATTTGAGGATTTGAAGATGGAATATGAAAATAAATGGCGCAACTTCTTTTAAAACATAATTTCATTTAATCCCTATGCCCTCAAGAGCAGCAATAGACTTTATAGAGGCGTTTCCAGCAGAAGGAGTAATAGATTCATCTGGTGTAATAGATAAGCCCGAATTCCAACTAGAGTTACTTTTCCAAACACTCAATTGAAATTAGGTTCAAAAACTCACCTTGAACCCGATTTGTATCACTACTCAAATTTAATGAAGGCCCAGTTTTCTGATTAGGCCTTAATGAAATCCATATCCGTTTCACCCATTGCCTTGTGGGCTTCTTCCCTAAGTGATAAGATTGTCGATGATTCGACTAAACCTTTATAATCATCACCGATATATGCCATTGTCCCTTTGTCCAAGATATTAAGACTAAGCACGAGACATGGAATGTGTCACTCTCGTATAGCCCAATCTTTGGTTTCTTGATTACCGAATAGACTAACTTAAGATGATGACATTGATATCGTATATCAACTCATCCGAGCATGGCCATGCAGTTTCTGAGTCTCACTCTATCAAGGGGCCCGAAGATATCACTCCCATTACATAGGAGGGACAAATCTCATCTTGATCATACAAATCCCTCTGCATGATATGTGACATACCCAATGACTTCCTTCAAGTTCACTTAGTTACGAGCAACAAAGGAAAGTATCAAAGCATGTGACTTACATGTAGGGAACCTTCATGATCTTAGGTCGAAAGACTACATATACCATGATCACTATGAGAATCACTTATGACACTCATATAACGATCCATGAAGTGTTCTCATGGTGGGTCGGTCCAGTATACAAGTTCTCCAACTTGTACCCATATGTAGACTACATATCTCATATTAGTCTCCACATATGCTAGTCATTATATATTATTGCAACCCGCTCCACAATAATACTATACTAGGGACGTTTAAGAATATCATTATTCTAGGGTTACAATTATGTTTATTACGTTACGCAGAAACAAAACAACAAACATAATTGCTGGATTAATGCCTTAATAAAATATCATGACTCAATGTGCAAAAATACAATCATTTCATGATTGGCTTTTTGGGCACAATACTAACAGATCTTGGGGTCAACATTAGGCGTAGTTTGAGTTTGGGCATCCAGAAATCATTGTGACTAATGGGGCTTGGCATCACTAATCGGGTCAAGGTGTAGCTACTTGCGTGTGGTTGGGTATCAATGCCCCTCCTAGATACCAACGAGGAATGCTAATTCCCCAGTGTGAATCGACATTATAAGCTGAACTCTCTATTATTTTTGGAGTCATTTCTTTTGTAGTGGATAAGGACCTGAAAATAGTACCTCTACTAATTGATTGTTCGTGGGCTCTGTGGGCAATATCGGGCAATTTATCAATCCCCGTGAAGCATTACTAGGCTATTCACTAGATCAAGACTATCATTGAATCCATGCAGCTCTGTTTGATCTTGATTATGCCTAGACAGAAAGTCATTCTTGCCCACCAACTTGCTCCATCTATTATTTCTTAGCCTTTTTTTGTATTTTTTATTGAAAAAAAAAGGTGTGGAAATGGATAAACATCTAAAGTTAATGCCAGAACTTACCTTGGATCAATTTTCCTATAATAATAATAAGGTCAAAGTATAGATTATATAACAAGCTTATTGTAATTCATATAAAAAAGATTAAGGTTTAATACATAATTCCCCTAGTCAATTTTTACTCAAACATTTTGCCCATCATACTATAAAACAACAAACTTCGATCCCAGAACTATCAAGACTTCAATAATTGACCCATTTTCACTTAGTGCTTATATTTAGTATTAGCATTAGTGGTTATCAATAGAGTTTTGAAAAAAGATATCTAAGTGTATCTTTTAACTTTTAGTTTTAGTGGTTTGGTCTCTCCTATTAATAAATTATTCAAAACTCTAATGATAATCACAAAAATTCTTCCCAAATGAGGTCAATAACTCAATTGTAGTATGACATATGAATGTTAAACACCATATAGTAGTAGAATAATATAGATGTAAAAATTGCTTGCTAGAATGGAATGAATTTATTGACACAACTATAAAGCCTTATATAAGTGTGACACAGTAGCAAACTCAAAGATATGTTTTTCAACAAAACTACTAACCCTACTAACTCCATAACTAGAACCAATTAGAAAATAAGAATTAATCCCAAGAAAATCTGAACAAACCAACTATCACCTAAATAATAGGAGTAAATAAACAAATGAATTAGTAAAAAGGCCATGAGTTGGTGTTGTATATTAACACTCCCCCTTAATACCAAATTAATTTATTGTTTTTGTTTTCCTAAACCTAATCGGTTATTCCCTCCATAGCGCAAACTTGTTGCGGCACTAAGCCAAACCTCATAGCTCTAACCCATAAACCCTCCTACTATTGCCTATTGCCTCATCAGGCATTGCTAGACTAACTCTAATTTAGATTAATGTCAGTCATCAATTTTAATTATTTGTGTTCGTGTTTGTTTAGTAATAAATGAAGGAACATGAATAGAGAAGTTATGTTTGTTTATTGTCGTGTTCGTATTCATTAAAGTTAAACAAATAAACACAAATATGGTTTCTTTGTATTCACAGCCCAAGTTCAATAGGCTAGACAAAATTTAAAGCTAGTAGTGAGTTTTGAAACTTGAGACCTCAAGAATAATTATGACCAAACTTAGAAAGATAAATATAATCTATAATAGTGTTCTTTCAACCAATATGTAATCATAAGTTTTGAAACTTGAGAGTAGTAAGTGTAATTGTATCCAACTCTAGGGGGATAAGTATAGTAACCCATAATTTTTTATTCTTTTGAGTAGTAGAAAACAGTGTCAATGGTATATATAGGAGTTTATAAATAATGAGGATTATTTTACATAGTTCTTAAAATTTGGAGGGCGTTAAGCTACCTTTGACATTTTTATTAGAAAAATTGTAGGAAGATTCAAACTAGGGTCATCCCAGGGCAACATCCCTCAAGGCCAACTAGAACAAAAGAAATTGTTACCCAAAAGCTTTAAGCTTGGCATAATAAACCATTAGATATGCTTTTGGGCTAAAGCTTGATGTTGAGTTTCGACTAGTTAGATTCAATAAGTTGAAATTGATTACCAAAAAAATAAAAATAAATTTAAATTGAATTCAAACTAGAGCTATTTGTTAAGGGCTTTATTTGTTAACAACCATGTTCAATATCAGTACAAACTATTAACGAACAATTTGCAGTTAAATTTTTTACTATAGTTATCTTGTAGGTCTCTTGGTATTAATTTAAATATATACAACAACCAAAATGAAAAAATAAAATAAAACAAAACAAAAGAACAACTTTATCGACAGAGAGTATATCCAGTAAAAAGTTTGATAGATAAGTGTAAAGGTGTATGGGTTAGAAAAATTTGAAACTCAGCCCTAACCACCTTTACTAAGTTGGTTTGAGAAAAAATATATCATAGTTTGCATGTTGAATCTATATCTGGTAGAATTATCAATTTTTTTTTTTGTTTTAGTTCCATGTAGAACTAACCTGAGGTGGAACCAAATACTAGGTGTATATATATATATAATAAAAATTATGATATTAATAAATTGCTCATATATTTATGTAAGAAACATATACATTTAAACATGTACATTGGAGGTTATGATAATGTTAAATTGTTCATATACTAAGAACATATATATTTTAACATGGATTAAGTTTTGTATTATGTGGATACAATTTTATTTGATATATATATATATATATATATATATATATATATATATATATATATAGGAATTGAAAAATCCGAGAATCAAAACCTAAAATATTAACTTTATGGTTCTTGTTATGTTTAGATATCGGCTTTTGGATTGGGCAGATTTTTTTGTTTTCTAAAATCATTATTATTTTCGATTGGTTTAGTTCCAATAAAAAACAGAACCACTATGACCCAAGTGGACTAAAAAATAGTTTAGTGGCCTAGTCAATGAAAACTACAAAAGTTTAGCTTCTAGTTTCTAAGTTTCTAAGTCAATGAAAACTACACGTAATCATTTGTTTTCAACAACCTTGAGGTGTTCCAAGCTATTGGTTTAGATTAATTCTCAGTCAGAATTTATGGCTATAATTAGTCCATTGTTTTTAGGATATAAGATTGTGAAGAAATTTGAACTCTATAGGCAAAAAAATTATTAGTCATCAACAGCTGTGTATTAAGTGAATTAGGGAATTTCAAAACAGATGGCCAACTATGGCAATATAAGTGAAAGTGTAGAACTACTTCATAAATAAAAATCAAGGGTTCAATTGTTAGTTTCTGCAACTATGAGTCAATTTGAACGTATCACCTATTCTCTGAGGAGGTAACAGCAATTCCGCACCAAGGGCGTTTCTTCCCTCTCGCCTGGGACGAACGAAACCAAATTACAGACTCGTCAAGAAAAAGAAAAGGAAAAAGGAATTTCAAAAAAGAAAAAGGAGAAGGAAAACCTCAATTAAACCCTAATATGGTGACGCTTTGAATTATTGCCGCCCCTCATTTTCAAACGGGGAATCAGAAGGTCTCGAAGATGGATCCTGTGGCTGCAACGGTGGAGAAAGTAAAGGACTTCGCAAAATCGACTCACACTTTTATCTCCACCGTTGTCCTCCGCCGCCCGAACAACTCTTCCAGCCGCAATCCGGTACTTGTAGAATTCGCTTCTCTTTTCTCGTATTTTTTTTTCCTCTCTATGAATGGTGCATCAAATTGCTTAATTCCCCAACTTTCAGATCGAAATTCTGAAGCGGCTGCAACGAGAAGCCTTTTCGGACCTAATGAAGCTCCGGGAGCGGCAAGACAAAGTCGAGAATTTGCTCAGCTTTTACGGGAAATCCGAGGCGAAAACGAGCACCCATTTGAGGGGGGAGGTTGATCTCGTGGGAGCTGTGTTGTTTATGAGTGATGTTGACGAGGAACACTGTGAAGCAATCGACCGAGCTGGGATAAGAACTGGGCTCGATTCAAGGTTTGTTTTTGAAACAAATGTGAGAGAAAAAGATAGTCTTTTTGTGGAGTTCGCCACTAATCAGAAAGGGAGGGAAATGGCTGGTGATGATGGCTTGAGGAGCTCACTTTCTCTGGCTAAAGTTGTTTACAAGGCAAGTACTTGTGATTGGCTTTCTGGGGTTGCTATTCCAGTTGGAGCTCAGTTCAGAGATGTTGATGTTACTACAAACTATTCACATCAGGTATACTTCAATCACTCTTTGATAATGTGGGTTATTGGGCTTTTTGCTTGGTGTTATGGAGTTATATGTTGTTCAATGAATTGAAAACTTTTGGTGAAGGCAGACAACAATCTGACCTCAAAATGTTAAATTGAGTACTTGTTACTTATATCTGGGTCAGCCTTGGAGTTTGGACGGGTAAGTTGATCAGATTATGTTGTTTCTCTGGCAGGGGAACGGCCTCACTGATATGCCATATTTTGGTCCTCCTCTTTTGAATAAGCACATTGGAAGTGCAATTGGGATAACAGTGAGGAAATGGAATACTGTTGCTTCACTAGCTCACTCTGTCTCTGGGATGGGAATGCTTTCTGGTTTTGATGGAATGGGGCATTGCTTGAACACTTTTGGACAAGTGGTGTGTCAACTTCCTAGACAGACGAAAGTCTCATTTATGGGTCTTCACCAGGCAGCCAAATTGGCAGGTCATTGTATTCGCCTTGGGGCTCTCGCAGTCCCTATTGGTTTTTTGGTACCTGAAGTAGCTCCTGATGGTGGAGTTGAAGGATCCAGTTCCCCTTTGAGAACAAAGACCCATGAGTTTGTCTCAACTGGCGCTGTTGCCTTGAAGATGGAGTCTGATCTAGATGAATACACAAGACTTGGTGGCTGGATTGAGATGAAAAGATCCAATCCAAGACATATACAATGGGCTGTTAGCATGACCGATATATCCGAAGATGAACTGGGATGGGGTTTAAGTCTAGGTGGTATAATTGAAGATCCAAAGATTTGGGACCAGTTTCAGGTTGAGTCTTACGTGAAATTCAACTTGGGTAATAAATTCAGTTTGAAGCCTGGAGTTGCGTATGTTATAGATGGAAACTCCAGAACGCTGGCCTTTATGCTTCGCTCTAACTGGTCTTTATGAAGGTGAAGGTATCTATAGGTAGGATGATCCCATTTGTTCTAAAGGTGAGAGTTCTTTCAGGTCCTCAAAATATCTGTCCTACAGTTTGCTTGGAACTGCAACGGACCCTTCTGCTGTGTTAGCTCAATTAGCACAAACCCTCGAGCACCCATGACTCGTCAAATATCGTGGCATCATGTGATTTCCATTTGCATTTTTCATTGAAGAGGGACTTCTGGTTCATTTGAGTTTGCTCCAATTGTGCAAGTATCGGCAACAATGGTTCCACTCTGGTAACGTGACCTGGCTCGTCTGTGAACAATCTTTGTTGGCTACAAGCCCGCAAGTGTACATGCTCCATGAACCGGTTAAGATTCTTGGTTGCATTCCGTAATTTTTTGAAGAAAAAAGGGAAAGAAATCAGATTGTTTAATATGAAGATGTCGAGATCGGCCAAAGAAAAATAGTTGGAAGAAAATTAGGGTGTTCGATATTGCATCAAAGATGATCATGAGGTCACAGTCCTTTTTCTCTTTTTGGTACATTGATGAAAAAGAGAAGAAAAGAAAAACTAAACACGAGCAAAGGAGAATCCAAGACTATCCGCCATTAACATAAGACCCATCCCCGGGGGAGGCCGGTCAAAAACGATGAGTTGCTGCCCCCCAATTGTGGCCAAGATTTGCCATAAAGTCAGTACAGAAATTACCCCTCAGAGTGTGACAAACTCCATTAACTCTCCAACGTCCCATCAAACTTCGAAAATCCTTTAAAATTTTTCTATCATAAAACTATTGTAACATATTTTATTTTGGACCGTTTCAAATCTTTACTACATTTTTGTATTTAATAAATTATTTTATCTTGCTATTTTTTAAATTATTATTTCAATATTTACTCTTTTTTTTTTTTTTTTTTGTGAAAGAGGGCAGTCAATATTCACTTCTTCAACTTTTTTAATTTATATTCAACAAGTTAAAAGTTAAAACTGAAAATAACACAAATGTTTTTCACTTTCTTAATTTTCATGTCAAATTCAAGTGGTTCAATAGATATAGTTCGAAAGGAGTAGATCTCTGGAATATATTATATCCATTGTTCCTGCACTAAAACACACACTTTGTTTGATAATTGCATTAGTGTGTGGCACTAGATGTAGCTTTTCGTTTTAGTAGTTTAAGAGAGCTAGTAAGTTTCATTAGAAATAAATTATCCAAACTCTAAAGATAATTTGGATGATATTCCCAAACAAAATCTTAAATCTAATATAGGATATCGTAAGAGCTATCCAAGCCAAGGCATTGAGGACAAACATCTTAACCTTATCCAAGAACAACTCTTTTTATTGAAATTAAAATTTTAGATAATTTATTAACGGTGGAAATTAAACTACTGAAGCTAAATAGTGCCTTTATTCTATATGCTCTATACTCTTTTTAATTGTTATGATTCATGAATTACTAATTTAAGTGTCTGGAGATTTCTATTGAGCTCAACAACTCTATGACTCCTAGCTCATATTTTTTTGGTGCGTACAGGATTCATATATCCTCTTGACTTTACTCATCACTTCCTAAGGACCATCCCTATTCCCTACTGGGAAAGCCCAAGAGAAGGTCAACCGGTGCCTTTATGATGCTCGTACTTCCTCAATCGAGTAGTGTTGTTGATGTGATACTAATTACTAACATGTTGAACAATCAATGACAGATTGATCTCCAAATGTGGAGGGAGATGTTGAAAGTCGTTGATCGTCGATTATGCCCTTTAGATCTCTTTCACATGGGAACGGCTTCTTTGAATCGGTTTTCTTCTTGTTTCTTGTTTCTTTTTTGTTTTCCAGTTAATCTATATCGTTTCGCTACACAAGTTTGGAATCAGCTTTTTATATATTGAGAAAGAATTAACATAAAATAAAACCAAAGGTCAATGATGCTCTTTAAGATATCTTTACAATGGCACTATGACTTTGCTTTGTCTCTACCTCTCCCAACCTATCTATAAATTTTGGAAGAGTTACGACTTTAACTGATTTATTCAATTCTACCCGCATCTCAGTCAAATAGTATATTTATATCTAAAATTTGACTTTTGCCAAAAAAAACATATATATATGAAGTAATAACTTATGTAAACTGTTGTATATTACTTTATTTTATGAATTTTTAGTCATTAACTATTCATATAGGGAGAATGGGCAAAAATGCTACTAATGTTAAGCCGGTGGAGCAATTTTTTCATCAATATTTTTTTTTATATAAAATTGCCACTAACTTTACTTGTTAGGAGCAATTATACCACCAGTCGTTAAAATTTTTTATGTTCTAAACGTGAAAAATATGGAGAATATGTGAAATTATATTCCAAGTTTTCTCTACCTAAAAGGCAAATACTTCAGCCCCTAAGTTTCTGAATTTATTATTTTCATTATCACCTTCATCATGTCATTTTTTTCCTTTGAAATCAAACTGGGTTTTTCTAGTTTTCTAAGTTCTAAGGCTATGAATCAATTAACAAACTTGATGAGGTTGGCACTGTTTGTTCAGGTCGTTAATATGAGGGTTTCAATTATGAGGTTGAGGAAGACAAAGAAAACAACAACAATGATGGTGGCACTTAGCCCAGTCGAGATCATGCCCGTTGAAGAAGACAGTCAAAATAGCATCTTCACCAAGTTGAGTACTTAGGAGCTAGGGGTTAAGAAATATGAACCAAACTTTGAGGGGCTAATTTATTAAAAGTTCTCTAATTTTGTTAGTTGCTGATGTTGTGTTGACGTGTCGCAAATAGAGGTGGGACGTGGGCCGGGTTGGCCCGGACCGAACCGGACCGCCCCGCAGTCAAACCCGCCCCGCCCCGCCCCGCCCCGCAAGAGGCCCGCAATTTTTGTGGGCCCGAATATAGGCCCAATAGGAGGAGGGGGACGCAAAAAAGACCGGCCCGGACCAGACCAACCCGCCAGACCGGACAGCGCCCGCCCCGCCGACCTGCGCGCAATGGCTCTGCGCAACGTAAACCTGCAGAAATTTTTTTTTAAAAAAGGGCTAATTACACAGCAGGCCCTCCAACGGTTTTCTGCTCCATTTCAGCCCCCAAAATTTCATTTTTGCCCCTCCCGACAACTAAATTTCAAGGACTTTTTGGTCAAACTAATTTTTCCCCTCCCCCTATAAATACCAATGCCATTTTCACTCAATCCTCACACAATCACTCAACCTCTCTTCTTCATCTACTATATTCTCTCAACCATTCTCCTTATTTTCTTAATTTCTTCCAAATTTGTTACTAATCTCTCCCTAATATCTTCATAATCCTCTCTTGATTTTGCATTAATCACTACTATTAGTACGTGAGTCATGGCTTCAAAAGGAAAGGGCAAGTCAACAGATAGTTCATCTTCCCGCAACACCGGCCTCCGAGCCTTGTTCCGTCGCCGATCTCGGCCCGCCGATAAAGGCATTTCAATTCAAGAGTTTCACGACGATGATGCCGGAATCGATATGACGAATTACGATTTGGGTCTCGACGATCAATTATCCGATGATGAAGTGGAAGAGTTGGATGCGATGGCGTATGGGAATCCGTCAACAGAACCGACGCCTACAAGTCATGCACCCGGCGTGGAGGGAACTCAAGCACAAGGTAAATCCACGAGACTAACTGCTTGGGTTTGGGAGCATTATGAGCTCATAAACAAAGGGGAGTCGAGGTACGGAAAATGCAAACATTGCGGGAAAAATTTTGTGCATAGAAAGAATTCCGGCACTGGAACGCTGAAGAGGCATATTGAAAATCAACATGCTAACGTCCTCCCTAGTACCGAGACTAGTTCTGGAGGACAAACACAACTTTGGTCTACAACCGGCGCCGGCGGACCAGGTATATTTCGTTTTAACCAACAATCTTGTAGAGAAGGTATGGTAAATTGGATGATGCTTACCGAAAAACCTTTTTCACAAGCTGAAGATATCCACCTAGAATCTTGGATAAAATCACAATTAAATCCTGCATTTAGAAAAGTATCTAGGAAAACTGCTAGGAAAGAAAGCTTTAGACAATTTGAAACCGGAAAATCAGATTTGCAAGCATATTTTTCTGCTCTTGATCATTGTGTGGCATTTACTTCTGATATGTGGACATCACCTATAGGTCAATCATTCTATTGTGTTACTTCTCATTTGATTGATTCTGATTGGATAATGCAAAAACGAATTTTGTCATTTAAGGTTATTGAAACAGATCATACTGGTTTTCAAATACTTAATTGTATCTTAGAAACTTTACGTGATTATTTTGTACTGATAAAGTTCTGTGCATTTCATTTGATAATGCTTCAAATAATGATGTTGCCGCTCGTCTTTTGAGTCAAAACTTGCAACCACCGCTCAACGGTGCATTTTTTCACGTTAGATGCATGTGCCATATTTTAAACATTTGTGTGCAAAAAGGTTTAGAAGTTCTCCAAAATGAGATTTTGCCTATTCGAAACTCATTAAAATATTTGATGTCCAGACCTGCTATTTTTCGTAAATTTAAAAGCTTTTGTATTGAAAATCAAAAACCATTTTCTTGGAAACGGTTTAAATTGGATTGCCCAACCTGCTGGAACTCCACATTTTTTAGGTTGCAAGATGCATTACCGTATGCAAATTTGTTGTCACATTTCATGAATTTAAAAATGGGTTCTGAATTTCTTACGACTGAAATTTGGGAGAAATGTTTCAAAACCGGTGAATTGCTTAAGTTTTTTTACGAGGCAACTGAATTTTTCTCTGGTGTTTACTACCCAACAAGTCATCAAGTTTTGTTTCATTTAGTGAACATCACATATGCTTTACATCAATTTAAAAATGATGAGTTGTTAAAACCGACTGTCGAAGCCATGCGGGCTAAGTGGCTTCAATATTTCTCAAACATTCCACCTATCTTTTTAGTCGCTTCTTTACTTGACCCGTATGTAAAATTAACGGGCACAACAACACTGCTTGAAGGAATTTTTCATACTTATTTAGAAATGTCTCATATAAATGTTTTGGCTATGTCTGCTTCTGCTTCCGAGTACTTGCATTCTTTATACAAGTTATATTGTGAGCGGCATTCGGATAAGGTAAGATCCGAAGCTTCTCAAACTGAGCCTCCAAGGAGATCAATCTCCTCAAGATTCAACCCAGCGCTCCAAATGCTCAAACGACCTCGACCGATGACATCGGGATTAGCTGAGGTCGATGACTATCTTAACACATCATTCGAGACAAGCGACCTCGACATCTTGGAGTGGTGGAAACAAAAGAGATCAAGATTTCCGATCTTGTCGATAATCGCACAAGAAATTCTTGCCGTTCCAGTATCGACCGTCTCATCTGAGGCAGCGTTTAGTGCCGGAAAACGGGTGATAACAGAAAAACGGTCAAGATTGACACCCGACGCGGTAGAAGTATGCGTGTGCAACAGAGATTGGGGCCTCGCAGCACTCCGGCATCAAGACCAAAAGAGTTCGGATGATGAGGTAATATCCGATACCGAGAGTTAAATTTTTTTCTTTCAATCATACATGTAGTTTGTATTTGATCTGATTATGCTGTTCAGCATAGATCATAGGTTTCTATTATTTATCATTTTCGGAACGTTTTTGCCATTTTAAAATGTAAGGCACGTTCCGATTATTTGTAAGTGCCGTTTGGCTTTTTAACTTAATAAAACTTACACCGGAGGTGGTGTTTTTTCTTAAAAATATTTATGACTTATATAATTAATAATTTTTCTATTTTATATATATATATTTTTTAACAAAAAAAAAAAAAAGAAACCCGCCCCGCCGTCGCCCCGCCCCGGGACCGCCCCGCCTAGAGCCGGTCCGTGCCCGGGCCTCAGAAACCAGGCCCAGGTCGGTCCGACCCGGTTCCCACCTCTAGTCGCAAATGTAGCAAAAAATATTCTCATTTTAGATAGAATGTTACTACCATTAGACGTGCAGTGCCTACATTGCTTTCTTTTTCACAATTTCGGTTGTAGAACTGCTACCATTAAGTGAAATTAGCGCCAATTTTGCATAAAATATATTGATGGTAAAATTGCTTTTATCAACCTAACATTAGTGGGTTTTTACCCATTCTCCCATTCATATATGTACAAATTAAAAAAAAAAAAAACAGATTTTTGACAGAGCTAGAATATGCAGGCTGAGATGGTTTGAGTTTAGGTAAGTCTCGCGGCCTCCGTTGCCATCTTGTTTGCCTAGTTTTGAGGGTCAAACGTCTCTGAATACCAAATGTGCTCTTGGCATGGGAAAAAGGGGAGCCTTCGGGGCTGGGCCACATTTATCTAAACAAAGCCATTTGTCTTCACTCAATTTTAGAAAAATAATACAGTAGACATATTTCATTAATTTATTATTTTGAATCCATTGAATATAAAATAATGACTCCACCCACTAATAAAAGACATGGAATAAGTAACAAAGAGATAATACTATGGCTTTTCTTTATGGTATATAATATACTTAAGTTCATTCATTGAATTTCTTAGCTTCACCCAGTTAATTTTTTTTTTAAAATTGTATCAGCAATTTCAATAACTTTAAACTAAAGTTGCTTTTGTGTGTGTGTGTGTGTGAACTCTGTTTAAAAAACAATACTAATTAATATGCGATAAGTGATAGTTCTATAAAGTTTCGATTAGAACATCTCAAAATTTTCAATGATTGGGTCAACTCCATATGACTTGGTCAGTCAACCTATAATTTATTGGATTTGGAGGTCTAATTTGGCCATTAAATTATAGAGTTATAAATAAATGCCCAGTTGAGGGTATGGAAATATTATTTGGAGAACTTCCAAACTTCCAAGTCGATCCCTTTTGCTTTCACATGGTAGAATATTTTTTTTTTTTTAAATAAATCTTTTATAGCGTTTTAATTAGGTAGTGGATATAATCAAAAAATAATTGACATGGATTTCCGAGTATACAAGTACCAATCATTAGTCAACTTGCAAAAAAAAAAATTATAGGGATGTATACCGTAATTCCATCTTTTCTAATTTCGTTGCAATATTTTCCTTCTGCAGAGTCCCAAATCAATGCTTTGTTAACTTTTTCTATGCGTTGCTCTATTTTTCTGGAAGAGTATGGTTATGGCCTTATGGGTTCCTCTATTAGGTCCGGCAATTTATAACATTTTCCAGGTCAATTTTGTTATATGAATTTACCACATCATGAGAGGATATTAAAAAAAATTGGTAATATATCAGAGTCCAAAGATTCACATTGAATCGATTGAACTTCAAATAATCCATAAAGTTTTTTAATAATTCAATTTTGAATGTATAATCCAAATTTTTAATCTCAACTTTGAAATGAAAAAGATTTCTTTGTTTAATGATTTTTGGTACTACCCACAAGATTTCTTAAACCAATAAATTAAACTAATTTGTGCCTTCTTGACTATTTTTAGCTCGAGAATATATATTTAGGGAGAACTTGAAACCATTGACTTTTTGTGTCACAACTAGGACATTATTACACAAATTGAGCCACCATTTATAAACCCTCCTTGTCTTCTCAACCAGAAATTGGGCCCAGCCAGCGGACTTTCCTTGGGTTCTCAGGCAGCGGACTCCAAAGCTTTTATCAAATCCATTTAATAGGCCTATTGAAGATCGCCAAAAAATGGGCATCTGGTTCCTATAAATACCCGCCAGTCTCTTCCGCCGTCCAGTGTCGTACCAACACATAATCTGCGAATTCAACTCTTCCGATCAGATTTCCCGATCATCGTTCTTGCCCAATCTTCCATGGCTCCAATAGCTGTTGGTGACTCTCTCCCCGATGGAACCCTCGCCTACTTCGACGAGTCCGATCAACTGAAGGAAATCTCCGTTCACTCCATCGCCGCCGGCAAGAAGGTCGTCCTCTTTGGCGTTCCCGGGGCCTTCACTCCCACATGCAGGTAACTCGGCCTTCCGATCGCTCTCTATTTCGAATAAATTCGCTTTAGTTCTCGGAGATTCGAGTGCCTAGTTCTCGGAAAATCCGTCGCGTATGTTGAAATTTTCATTTTCCAAGTACATACGGTATTGACGCCTTCTGCTAATCTAGCTTCGTTTAGCTTGAAAGTAACTCGTTTTGCTGGATCTCGATTTCGTCCCAGAGATATCAATCGTGATTTCTAGGGTTTTGACTTGGTTCTACTCGATGCAGCTTGAAACATGTGCCTGGATTTGTGGAGAAAGCAGATGAGATCCTAGCGAAGGGCGTGGCTGAGATTCTCTGCATCAGTGGTATAAAAATTCTCTATATCCGACTCTCCATTTCTGCATTTTCCTGTTGTTTGACCTAAACTGACCCTGTGTTCTCTTCTGCAGTGAACGACCCATTTGTGATGAAGGCATGGGCGAAGACCTTCCCAGAGAACAAGCACGTGAAGTTCCTTGCCGATGGCTCGGGCACCTACACGCACGCTCTTGGGTTGGAGCTGGATTTGAAGGAGAAGGGTCTGGGCGTTCGCTCCAGGAGGTTTGCTCTCTTGGTGGAGGACCTTAAGGTCAAGGCAGCCAATGTTGAGACCGGCGGAGAGTTCACCGTTTCCAGCGCCGACGACATCCTCAAAGCCCTTTGAGCCATCATCTAGCAAGCGTCTGTTTGATTGTGATTATGATCACAGATCATGTGGATCGCAGTTTCTGTTTCCCCATAGTTAACGGGTATATGTTGATGATAAGAGTAGTTTGAAGTCTTTGGGGTTGATATTTGGTGGGTAAGGTACTCGGGAAGTTTTCAATGTTGATTATAATAAACATGTGTTCTTCTAGTTCCTCCTTGTCGATGTTTTCTGAATTCCCCTTGTTTGTAGTCTTCATGATTCACAGATAGTTGTTTTTTGACTTTTTCATTTGCCCCTTTTCGACAGTAGTTTCAAAACCCAAGCTTCATTTTTGTTGGGGATCTTCGTCACCGATTGTCACCAAATTATAAAATTTTCCACCATCAGCCCGAATTGGATGATAATATTGCAATATGTTTTTTATGATTAAACTGAACATTTTAAGAAAAATTGAAGGTCTAAAGAAATGATTCAATCACAAATATATAATTAAAAATGTCTTACAACTGCCAATTATTAAATCTAATTTATTACTCCCTATCCCTTTGTACCAGTTTGTTACTCTCTTATTTTACCAATCGCGCTCCATTTGGTTTGGTGCAAAAATTTTAAAAAGGAAAAAAAATTATGTTTTGTTTTCACTTTTATACTTAATAGTTTGCACGTAAAATGGAATAAAAAAAATGGATATTAAAATGATAGTTTGACTTTGAACATTTAAGCTTGTTGCTCCCATTGCCTTGTTTGAGCTAATCTACTTATTATGAAGCCAACATCTCTGGAAAGCTCATTTAATACAGATAATTGTTGGCATTTTGTTAAAAGTCAACTACTACTTGATTTTTGACATTTGAGTCGTGTGCTATTGACTTCTATAAGTTGGTGTAATAGTTCTCAATAAGATTATTCGAAAGCATTTTATTTAACCAGGATACAAAGAAAAGAGATGAAGAGCTCATATCAATATGATGGAAAGAGCCTTTTTTAGGAAAAGAATGAATCCCAAACTCTGCCTCCAACCTTCTTCCTTGTGTGGAGATAATCACCTTGAGATACTGGGTTAAGCTTCTTCCTCCTTTCCTCTCACCCTTTTATTTGGGCACTAAAATGAAAACATGACTGAAGAAGAGAAATGACTAAGTCTTCTATGTCAAGAGAAGAACTATGGTTAGAAGTAAGCCTTTTGTGTCAAGAAAAGAACATTGGTTGGATGACACTGTAATGGACAAATAAGAAGCTTGTGCAGAAAAGCCTTTTAAAGATTCATTGTAATATTTTTTTTTTGTGGGACCTTCAAGAAAATTTTGAACATACCATGTCATTTAATCTAGAATAGCAATAGTATGAGCAAAGGATTTATGACAAAAGTGCCCGACCCTCGATGCATAGATGACTTACAACAAATACAACTTTTTCTTATATTTTTTTTTTCTAAAGCAAGCCCATTTTCCTTCTTGACTAGATGTAAGAATTAATACAGCTAACTTATTGGCATACAAGAGCTAGGTAATTTCAATAGAATCCAATAATGTTTCAAACTTATTGTTTATGGATGAAGATAATTTGCCTTGTCCAAGTTGCCTTTTTAGCATATCTAACTCTTGCATGAGCATATGATTCTTGTGTTCCAATTCATTTGAATGCACTTAAGAGATCTGAACTTTTAAGTTGCATTCCCTATGTTGCTGTGATAAGTCCAATAGTTGTTAAAGGAGTTTAGAGTTTCAATTCTCAAGTTTGTCAACTTCTGACACATTGGATATAAATCTTAGCTGGTGTTACTCTAGGTGACATTGAGAAAGGAAATTTAATTCTCCAAAACTAAGATTCTTGAAGATATCTTTAATTGTGTGGGTTGATGAGTGATAACCTTGAGGAAAGTATTGCTTAACCATAACTTTGAAGATCTCAAGACAGCTAGGAATTTGGCTATTGATGTCGATTGATAGTTTCCGACTAGCCAAAACATCAAGGACTTTATCCTCAAGCTCGGATAATTCAAACATGAAGTTACCCCAATACCCTACAACTAAAGTTGAAGATGATGATGGTCTATGCCAATTGATAGTTTCTGACTAGCCAAAACATCAAGGACTTTATCCTTAAGCTCAGATAATTCAAACATAAAGTTACCTTAATCCCCTACAACTAAATTAAGTTAAAGATGACGATGGTCTATAGCTTGACAAGTCTCTAGCTTCAAATATATCATCGTAACCAACATCAATACAGTCTTCAAACTCCATATCAAAGGAATCATAACAAATATTTACAACCTGCAATAATTTTTTTTTCCTTTGCCATGATAAGAAAAGGGCTTTAAGGAAGAAGGTCCTTTAGAAGTTCAACAGTTCTTGAAGCCAAACATTATAGCAGATAAAGGGGAAGGTCTTTTGAAAAAGTGGCACTCCTTTAAGGCAGACATTATAACAAGTAGCAAACTAGTTGAACAATGAACTGACTATAGAAACAAACTCCAAACAAAACAAAAAGGAAAAATACTAACAAAATGCCAATTTAAACTAGCAGTCTAATTAACAACATAAATTGACACACATAGACGTACCACACATTAGAGTTTAAAGCAAACAGGAGCAACGACAGGCAATCAAACAGGTAAAGGATTGAACTCTAAAATAACTTGAAATGGGAACTTGGACAATCATAAACACTAAGAAGACAAACTGAAACCATAGATCACAAGGAAATTAAATGGGTGGGGATAAGACAAAGCTAATTCAATCATGCCAAAGCTAGATAAAGAATGGAGGGAAAAAATGGGAACATTATAAATTGGGAAAGCAAATCCAGATGGAGATAGGAAACAAATCCATAGTAGACAATTAGAGATAATTGGGGAAAGAGAAAACTTAATGGGATTGAAGGATTAGCAATGACAATGGCTGAGAAGGCAACGCTAACTTCGTCGCTTGCCTCCTTCGTTCTTTTAAGTGCAAGTCACTACATATTGAAATAGAATATATTGTAATAGTTTCGGGATTGAAGTATAATTTTGTCTCTTTATGAATGCAAACTTAATTTAAAAACTAATACATAAATTGATTAAGAACTACTCCCTCTGTCCCAGGTTCTCTGCACCATTTCCTTATTTAGTAAGTTTTTTACATCTAAAATACCATAATATCCTTATTTAATTCTCCTAAAAAAAGGTTGAAAAGTCAAGTAACATTCAAAGAAAAGAATAGACAAGCTTCTTTCTCTCTCTCTCTCTCTTCATCTGTAGCAAAAAATCAAAAGAGATCTGACAAGGAGATCGGAGACGACACTAAGAGAGTGGAGGCCACAAGGAGATTGGAGATATGAGACAACAAAGAGATCAAAGATTAGTGACAACGAAAGAATTGAAGGCGATGAGAAAATCAGAGACAATGAGGATATTAGAGGCAACGGGGAAATCAGAGAAAATGAGGAGATTGAAGACGATGAGGAGATCAGAAATGACAAGGAGATTGGAGAAGGTCAAAGGAGACCAAATCGTGGTTGAAGAGGTCGAAGGAGATCAGAGGAGTTGAATCGCGGTCGAAGGAGGCCGAATCACAGTCGAAGAAGGTCAAATCATGGTTGAGGATGAGATTAAGGAAGGAGCGCCGGAGCAACAGGGTGATTTGGAGGAGGTCTGGTAAAAACACGATGGAGCATGGTAGCAGAGATCAGAGGAAGTGGAGAGAGACAAAGGGAGGGTGATTCGATGGAGAGTTAAGGAGGAGGAGAAGAGAAGGGTAAATTTGGAAAGATGTGGAAAACAGTAACTTTTCTTATTATGTGTCAAATGCAAATGGTGTAAAAAAAGTGGGACAGAGGAAGTATTACATAAATTGATTTATTAATTTTAGGAAGAATCCTATAATTTCTATCAATCTTAATTTCATATTTATGGTCAAATTTTTTTCTTAAACCATCAATTTAGTTAAAATGTTCAGTTTAGACATAGAAGATGAATATTGCAACATTACCAATAGTAATAGGTTGGTAGTGCAATAATTTATAGTTTGAGAATAAATATGCAATATAAGTGATAGTTTCCAGATGGTTTGTGTTGTTTATCTCTTTGGTTAACTTCTATGTAGTCCTGTTATTAAATGAAGCCATTTATTTAGATTGGGTTTATGGCTCTTTTGCCTCATGAATTCTTATTAGCAAAAGTGCAACCAAGAGAGATGTAAATTGGTTGATTTTTAAAAATAATTTCAAAATAAGCTTTTGAGGCCTTTAAGTAAAAAACAAATTAAAGAACAAAAATGAATCTATTCTATTCAGAAAAAGTCTAGCACAATAATCCTAAATTTTTTTTTGATAGTTTGCTTTGAAAGGATTTTGAAAGTAAGTAACTTCAAATAAGACAAGACCACAAGCTGCCAAGCAATAAGCAAACAAATAAAGGAAGATAAGCTTGCACACAAATATTTTTATAGAGGTTCAGTCTCTTGTCTTGAAAGCCCACTCCCCTCCTTGGGTTCACCACTTGAGACTTTTCTTCTCCACTATTAATTTAAGAGTACAAAATGCCTTACACTCTTTGGTAGTTTTCTTTACCAACAACACTCACTAGTTTTCTTAGAAGTTAATTAGAAACCTCACCAACACTCTTTTTCTTCTACAGAAATAACTCAATCTCACAAGGTAATCTCACCAAATTAGTATTTATAAGGTTGTAAGAACAATTGAAGCACTAGTTGCTAAATAAGTAAATGAACGCACTAATCTCTTGGCTAATCTCAACTTTGAGTACTTTAATTTAATCTTGATGATAGATTCTCAGTTCTAATGGCCAAAAGTTCTTCCCAAAGTGTTTCTTCATGAGTTTATACTCATTTAGGAGCCAAAGAGACATTGCAAAGTAGCTGGAAAAGTCAAAAAAACTCTTAAGAGATCTAGTGACTGTTGTTTTCAAATTTGATAGTTTTTAGCTTCAGCCTTCCAGTTTTACTCAATTGAAAATTTTCACTCCATTGAAATTTGAGTCTTGCATCACCACCCAAGATTTAAACTCCAATGGCTAGCTTGCTCATTAATGACATGTCAGCATCATCTAATCCACGTAGCTAGTTGAGTTAACATGAATTTAATTTGAGTTTCCAAATATTTTCTGAAGAAAAGATTCACACACAAGCTTTGCCTGAAGCTTTCACCTTGTTGAAAAAATTCACTCGAGTCTTTTTCTTGTCCACAATCAAGAAACTCTCATGTTCAAAAAATTGCTCCAATTTCGACAATTGAAATTTTTTACCCTGTTGAAACTGCACCTCAAGGAGGTTTCAACCTCCGATCTTCCAGACTTCAATGTTTATTTCACCCATTTAGTTTCTTCTTTTACAAGCAATACTTGGATCAATCAAGTTACTTGGAAGATAATTAAAAACCATTTTTACTTATCTTGATCAAAACTTTATCAAAAAGAAATCAAAGCATAAAACTTTAAAGATAGAAATTGATGCATATAAATCAAATGTGTTTTGTAATCATCAAAATTAAACATTCATGAGTCATGAGTGAAACAAATCCAAGAATTCTCATTTTCACTGATTTTAGAAAGACGTAACCATGGGTTAACTTTTTATTTTTAAGTATTAGTACTTGTTTTACGTGTTATAAGTTGAATGATGTAACAATTGTGGAATAGATCAGGCCTTGTTTAAGATAATGCCATTTGTTGGTTTTTTTTTGGGGGGGGGATAAACTGGTTAATCTGATGCTTTTGTCTTGATGGAGGGATTTTAAAATGAATTTCATTTGAAATTAAGATGTATAACTCTTTCAAATATTCTAACCCAACAATTTCGAAATAACCTCACTCACCCCGACGAAGTGGCGAGAAGTACAGATACCCACCCCAGTTTTCTGGTTGAATTCCCCTCTTCCTCCAGTACAACAAAATGTCATCAGTGCTGAGTTGCCTTTTCAGATTTTGAATAAGCAGACTTTTTCACTCTACCTCATAAATCCTATAATTTTGTAATAATTGGTTATGAGTAAAAAACAAAAAAAAAAAATCTTTTTAGGCAATACATAAGCCAAGAATAGGCAACTGCCTCCACTACTGGTACCGTTTTTTGGCTTTATTTCTGAGTACTCTCATTTTAGCTTCCAGTGTTTGCCATTATCAAGGTGTTAAATATTATTACCACTAGGTATATCACACAACAAATTTCTAAGGTATAATGCATAGTATACTGCGCTGCATACCGTTACCATTACTACAAAAAATAAATATTAGAATATTATTTTTAGATGACACAATTTGTTTAATAATTTATTTTTACACATTTTATATGTATTCTAATTTTTCTCATCATAATTTTTCAAACATAAACAAAATTTATAAGATAAAAGATATTTTTTTAATACAAAAAACATAAAAAAAATGTTATATATAGAACAAAATAAATAATACTAAAAAAAACTAATTTATTGATATAAGAGAAAAAAATATTTTAATAATAAAAATACATTTTTTAATACCATATTGAGTTACTAGGTAGCTTAAAGTATGACGCTTCTTTCTTAACTTGCTTTTTAAAAGCAACATATTCATCCCACGTCATGGAATTTTGGTTTTGAGTCAAAAAATTATGTAAATAAGAGTAATATTCAGTTGCAGTAGCATGCACCAGAAATCCAGTTAGGGGATATTGCTCAACACCATGTTGTGGCTGAAAAATGTGATGATTGTCACCAAATAGATTATTAAAAAAGATTGGGGCCAATGATAATGAACCTTCGGCCAAAGATGATGGCATTTGTTGTGGATATCCATATGATCCATACAGTATGGAGCCACTGTCATCAATTAAAATTATGTTGGGACTACTTGAATTTTCTTCATTGTTCATCGTCATTGAGTCAAATTGACTCACAAAGTCATAGTTTCTATAATTTTTCCCTTTTTTTGCCATTGCCCCATGTCCTCCTCTTTTTGATTTATGATCCTCATCTTGTGTAACATGTGAAAAATTAGCTTCACATGAAAAATGACTCATATAACCAGTAGAACTTTGTCTTTTAATGTCTTCAAACATAAACCTTCCTTTGGCATTAGAAGTTCTAGAACGACTTCTATCTCCACTGTCGCAGTAATAACCCGTATCTCCTTTATCATTGTCATCATCATCATTGTCATTGTTGTCACCATCATCGTCATCATCATCATATATAACATCATTGGAACGGAAAGCAAACCCTAGTAGATAAGATGAAGAAGCACTTCTAGTTTTATCAGAAGATTCAGATGAACCAACCCTTTGTTCATTATACGATCAACGTGAATACCCATTTCTTGAGCATATTTTCTAACTCGTGGATCTAGATTTCCTTCATTATCATCCAAATGTGCTGGACGTATCCACTAAAAAGTGGATATTCATCTTCATCACCAAACTCAACCGATATATGATAAAGACTTAACGGATCATCCTTGCCATCCTTTTTCCATGATTGTCATATCTCTAACATGAAGTTTCATGTTGTAATAGCAAAAGACAAGATTTTGTAGACTTGTATGAGCTAATCAATTTTGTTGTTTGGTATGAATTAATGCAAAAGTGCTCCAATTTCAGTTACAAGTTGAAGAGGATGCCGTTTGAGATCATATGCATAAAGCCAAATTTATCAAAGTTTATGTACTAGTCTCATATAATTTCCACCAATCAACTGCAATCATATAATAAAAGTTTTATTAGTACAATATATCAAAGTTAAATTGAAAAAGGTTTAGTAAAATGTTGTTTACATTTATTCATAAAATATCACTAATTTATATTAACCTGGTTTCAGCTTTTGTCTTGATGATATTGTATATGAAGCTCTAAATGACTTTCTTGCTTCTCTAAATATCATTATCTGTTTTAATAGAAAGAATCATTAACAAAAAGAATCTAAAAAATAAATAACATATTATATAAAATGAGATCTCATGGTACCTCATTTCCAAATGAACCAATTTTCGAAGAGTATGGATCTAAAACTGAAAAAACTTCATGGATAGCATTTAAGAAATATGGATTGTCTCCAACACCCTTCTAGTAGTGATACTTAGGATTCAAAACACGGGCTAAAATAACATTTACAAAATTATATTAGTTAGTATTTCCTGATAAGACAATTACAATCATTACCTTTTAAAAAATATACGATGTAATATAAAGGTTATCTGCTGCATAAAGTGGGTGCTCTAATGTTTTATCCCACTGTTCCCCAATGATTTTCAGCACCCAATTTATAGATCGAATAAGACTTATATATGTTCTTTCGTAAGCCGAATCGATTCAAACACAAAACTCATAGTTGGTCATACTTTACTATCAACAATTTGGAGTACTCTATATAGTGGTTTATAAATTTGACAAACTCTTTCAACTTGATCCCAAAAAAAGTAAGTCAAGATTAAAGTCTCTACATACCTTCCAATTGAAATTCAACTTAATTGGTGAGTATTCTACTGATTTGATGTAAAAAGTTCTTTTAACCCCGTCATTTTCTTCAATAAGCAATCAAGTGCAATATAATTTGTAGCAAATTTAGTGGCACCAAGACAAATGATATCGCCTTTGTAAAATGTTCTCATTTGCGATAAGAGCCAACCATAGTTGTATATAAAATTTGTGATTTTTCTTCCATCCTCAATGACTTTTTCACAGTATCTTTCCTTGCAATTGCTTTAAACACCAAGTCAATACAGTGTGCTGCACATAGTGTCTAATATAAATTTTATTTTTTCATCATTTTTTTGCCGGCTTTCACGTATGCACTCCCGTTGTCTGTTACCACTTGCACAACATTTTCTGTGCCAACTTCTTGTACAACCTCCTTCATCAAACCATAAATATATTTGTGACCTTTGATTCTATTAGAAGCATCAACTGATCTTAAAAATATAGTATTTCCCTTATAGTATACCATGAAATTGATGATGGATAATTTTGTTAGCCCAGTACAACCATCACACATAATGGTACAATCATATGTTTTCCACTTTTCTTTTACCTCCTTCAAATATGTATGCATCTTAGCTATCTCCATGTCAAGATATTTTGTTCTGATTTCATAAGATGATGGAGGTAAAACTCCTTTTCTAGCCATTTGAATTCCTGTCACCATATTTTTAAAATAATGTGACTTTGCTTTTGCTGCTGGTACATTGTCATATATACAAAATTTGGCAATCACGTGCCCTATGCCCTCTCTCAATGACTTGCCTTTGAAATAGTCTCCAACACTTTTTTGCTTTGCACTTGAAGATTTGTAATGAAAAGCCACTGGTGAAGCATGAGTTGATGATCCTTTAACGCTTTGACTATGTTTGAACATAGAAGAAATTTTAGAGTTTTTTGTTTACTACTATTTCCAGGGCCACTTTGATACCTTGTATTTTGTTCCCTTTCTCAATAGGATCTCTGTGATTCACAAACTGCTTGCCTGTATGCAGCTCTTTTATTATATGAAATATCATGAGGATATGCAAAATCATCATCACTATCATCATCTTCTATGTTAATTAACGTTCGCCCCATCATGCCTGATCTCAATTTTGCTCTAATGTCCTCTATTTGTTGGGATTTTGTCATTTTATTGCTAGCATACTGAGCCAATATAACTCTCATTCCTTCTTTAACCTCTGACGATACTTGCTCACATGGTTTACAATTTCTAGATGCATCAACACCGGCTAAATGTCTCTTCCACCGCCTTTCATGATGTGTCCACAATATTTGCAAATTGTGCCATTTATTATGCCAGGATCTCCATGATCCCACTCAGTATCTTTTGATCCTCTTGACATTGTATAATATGCAAAAAAAACTTCCCTAAAAATTAAACAACAATACAAACTTTAATTGAGAAAAGAATGTAAAAGAAAGGATAAAAAAATAAATAAAAATTGTGTCAAGAGTAAAGTCTTAAAAAAATTTCCCTCAGAATTAAACAACAATATGAACTTTAATTAAGAAAAGAATGTAAAAGAAAGGATAAAAAAAATAAATAAAAAATTGTGTCAAGAGTAAAGTCTTAAAAAATTTTCCCTAAAAATTAAATAACAATATGAACTTTAATTGAGAAAAAAATGTAAAAGAAAGGATAAATAAATAAATAAATAAGTGTGTCAAGAGTAAAGTCTTTATATACCTTCCAACTTGGGAATGAATTTTTTATTTCAAGCTAAGTCATATTGCTGGATTGTCCAACAAAAAGCTTCAGATGTTGTAAAAATTAAAGATTTTATTTATTAGATGGATGTGTTGAGACTTCAAAGTCTCAAAAACTTGAGAGACTTGAAAATGTTGTGTTTGGAAGACTAGGCTCTCTATTTTATTTTACAAACAAAAGTAGAACCAAACAAAAGCATGAAAAGAAATAAAGAAGCAATAATGCATGTGAGATAAAAAAGTATGAAAAGTTAGAAAAAAGCAAAAAAAAATAAAAGTTGGAAAGAAAGAATCAGATAAAGTCACTTGGTCAAACATCTACTCAAGGACAACAATGCATGTAAGGTAAAAGAGTATGAAAAGTAACTATGAATTAAAAAAAAAAAAAAGGAGATAAAAACAAAAGTTGTGAGTCTGTGATCAGCTGACAATGCATCAATTAATTTTGCATATACTACAAATATAAATAATATCATTCATTAATATTTTATATTAATTAAGAAAAGTAAAAAAATTAAAAGTAAATGTTTACTTTATTTTATGATATATGTATTATTTATATTTTAATGTTTTATATTTTTATGATATTTTGATGTAAAAAATATATATTTATGAAAAATAAAATACTGTGGTACGTACCATGCGATATTTGTGGTATACCACAGTTTTTCAACAAAATACATACAAAAAAATGCACAGTATGCTAACAAAACGTGAAAATATTTGTACCGCGTACCACATACCTACGGTAAGTAGTATACTATAGTATTTAATTCAATGGCCATTATGTACAAGACCATGAGCACTCATCAATCTCTAGCTCTTTCCGCTAGTTAAGGGATTGAGGGATACAGTGGAAGTAGGTGTTTAAACCCCAACCTCCTCCATATAACGCTCTAATGCTAGTTTAAGTGTTTTCCTGATTTAAAAAAGGCGGTCATTTCTCGTTTTCGTTTTCCTTACATATAAGTATTTTCTAACTCTTATACCTTATAGAGATACTTCTATTACCAAAAAAAAAAAACTCTAGATGTTCTATTTTGTTATCAATAAAATTGATTCGAAAGTGTTCCCATATGAATCAAAAGGCGCTAACCTGTTGCCCGTGGCAGATTCTAGTTGCATAAAAATGAGACGAGTAAAGAAAACATCAACACACTCTTCATAAATCATGCCCAAAACTGAGGCTCTCTAATGAGCAAAGTACATATTAAAAGCCAAATGGAATTCAGGGAAAACAAAAACAAGGCGCTGCGATTTTGGAAAGGGTATCTCTAAGCATAATTAAAAATAACTAATACAAAGTTACAAATGCCTCAAGAAGGAGAAGAAGCCCCTATCCTGGGGAGGGGTGAACATTCAGCCTATGCTTGGTGATAATGATGCAACTTGTACAACAACACCTTACCTGCGGCATTTCCGACAGCCATAAAGCCACCTCCAGGGCTAAAATCCAAACACCGGGGATAATGCATATTCTGATTCGGTGGAGGCCAGTTAGAGAATACAGTGAGTGATGGTACATGAATCAACTTTAAACTATTCTTCTTCATTGTAGAACAGATTGCCAATATTTGTGCGTCATTGTTGAACTTCATGAAATCAACTTTGGTTGTCAAATTCTCAACAACTTTAACCGGTTTTCTCTTACCGCCAAGGAACTCACCCCTATTGTAGATATTGACTATACCACAGTCGGAACCAGAAGCGAACAGTATTCCATCCGGTGAAGTGCAAAGGGCTGTACCATTTATGGAGCCCTCGTCGTCGCCCTTGTGGATACAAGTTCTTGTTCTCAAATCCCAGTGATAGACCTGTCCATCACCTCCAGAGCTCAGTAATTGCCGCCCATCGTCAGCAAATTCCAGAGATCGCACAGTCCCATTCATCTTTAGTGTTCCGATCAGTTCCTTTGTTTTGGTTGAAACCAGTAAGATATAACCTTCGTTGCCTACAAACGCCAGTGTACTAGAGTCAGGAGAAACTTCAAAGACCTCCAAGCTTCTCTCTTCTCTGCCAACCAACGGTCCTACTTTATCAACTTTTGCTTTCACTAAATCAAAGCTGTAAAAGAATTTTCTTCTTCCCGCTATGATTACCTGAGAACCATCAGGTAAGAAAGAAGCCCGTCGAACAGGACAATCTTCAAGGAAGACACTCTGGATTTTGGTATTCCGTCTTCCATCAATCTGAAAAAATCTTACCCTTTTATCTAATCCAGCAGCAAGAAGTAATTGCGCATTCCTATGGAACTGAACTGAACTTATAGGACCATTAGAAGGATCCTCAATATTTGCATCTACAAGTTTTGAGTATTCAAGGAGCCCGGATAACAATTTGTTACTGCTCTTCACCACAAGCTCTTCATCTGTACGAAGAATATCATTAACACCCTCTGCATTCTCATAATCAGGAGCTATAACAACCCCATCCTCTTCATCAGAAGAATCATCAAAAGCACCATCCTTCCTTAAATGAGAATCACTTTGAGCCCACTCTGTACCTGGATGCAACTTAATGTGCTGAGCTCGCAATCTAGAAACATAATCTTTACCAGAAATCAATCTCTCATCCTCTTCCTTCCTCAGCTTCCTTAGCCTATTTATCTTGGCTATGTCTATATTAATTTGCTCCTCCTCCTCATCGACCCAAACTGCTTTTCTTTGCTTCTTAAGCTTTTGATCTTTATCTTCATCGGCAGGTTCAAAACCCTCATCGTGCGCTGAAAGCACACCATTTGTAGAATGATCCACATAGAACAAAGCCGAACCATCCTCTTTAGCCTTTTCATCATCCTTCCCAAACTCAACAGGTGAATAAAGGGTCGCAAACAGAAAATTCTCAAGCTTATTCATTTCTCTTTCCTGCTCCATTTCCAACTGTTTTTCCTTCTCTTTCCTCCGCTTCTTCGACCTCAAAACATCCAACTCGGCTTCCTCAACACCATTATCACCACCACCAATCAAAGGTTCATCACCATCATTCCGCATAGGCTTCTTCACCTGGACTTTAGAGACCACGTTTTGAGAAATTAAACTCATCTTGCCTTCTCACTGCAAAACCAAAAAACGAATTGGAATATATCACATTACCAGATTTGGAACTCTCAACCAAACCAAGTTTCTTGCTGGTCACACACAACAAAACAAGCGCGCTCAACCTAAAACGAAAAACACAAAAACATAATTCGATTTCAGAAAACAACAATGAAAGAATTTGGGGACTAGCGACTTACCGGCTTCGAAAATTTTAAGGGAAAATTCTTCGCCTAACCGTGCAACGGAGGTGAACGGGTACTTAGCAATAGCTCCGTGAACCTCCAGAAACTAGGGAGAATCAAATAAAACACATTCGCCGGACGCTTTTCTTCAGAATCGGCCGCTTATGAGTATGAGCCTGTGCTCTGATTTTAAGTAGGGCGGTGAAGGCGCAATACGGGAGGAAAAGGTTGGAGGGACAGCGCGGCGAAGCCGATGATAGGGTTTCGGTTTTGTTTCATAATATTGGGCCGTTATTGGGCTAAAGAAGAACTCCTCGAACTATTACCTACTGATCATATAAGCTCTTTAAATATATCTAGGGACAGATGAAGCCTCAAATGCATTATTTCGATTCTCGAATGTTTGAATTGTTATTATTTATCCATTCGTAGCAGCACCTTTTGGTAATAATCGTAAAATGACTGTGAGAATGTAACAGTCCATCAATGTTTTCACATATTTGATGTGTCATGGGCCATTTATTCAACACAGGCTTCTAACATTTTAATCGGATGGCTCATGATGCATCCATTAAGGCATTCCATTCTAATATCTTCTAATCTCACATTCATCAAAGATGTATTTCTAGGAGTAGCAACTCCATAGTTGTTGATTTCCCCTTCAAACTCTAAACAACGAATTAGATGAATTCATCACTAATAGTCTTAGGTCTTGGCAAATGGGAAAATTATTCAATTCGAAAACTGAGACTATCCGTCTTAATATGAATGTATAGTGGACCTTCATGTGTAGCTTCTTAGGGGAGGGAGGGGGCAGCCACCTCCCCTAGAATTTCAAAAAAATTTATTGTCTTGTTGGATATGTGATAAAATTGTAGAAAAACTAAAGTTATGTATCTATCTGTAAGTTTTGTAATTAATAAGGGGCTCTAGTATATTTTATTCTTTAAGGTCTTATTGAGTAAATTGCGTGATAGTCCCTAATCTTTAATTATTATTTCATTTTAGTCGCTTTAGCTCCAAATGTATTAAAATCATTTCATTTTAATCCTAAATCTATTAAAAATATTTCATTTTGGTTCCATTGCATGAAATATGGTAACTTAAATTTTTCTAAAAACAATTTTTTATATCATAATTTAAATTGTCTAGTAAGTGTTATATAATAAATTTAATTTGTATAATAATTTTTTATAATTAATAGAAAATTCAAATAACTATTTTTACTCTATAAATTGAACTTCCTACATTCACAAAAAAAACTATAAAATTTAAATTGAAATTTTCAATTGAATTTAATTATTGTAAATTTTTTAATTCCATATATCTATATATATAAACTATCTATTAAATTTTAAGTTATAAACTTTTGAAATAAACTTAATTATTATAAATTTTCAAATTTCATATGTTTATATATAATATTATTTAGTATTTTATATTATTGATTGTAAGTTTATACATAATAATAACCCGCCCCATGCCAAGGCTCCACCTCCACCCCCTAAGCTGAATTTTTTGCTACACCTCTGTTTGTAACCATCGAATCACGTCCCGTATCACCATGAGATGCAACCAGACAGTTATAGCAAGTGTCATGAACCATCACAATCACTTTCCCGGTATAATGAGCGTAATGCTATTACTAATAGCTAATTGAGTCATGTGCGAAGTGTGTTGCTGGGAGATGCAGACTGTTGTGGGATACAGACTATTGTTTATGTAATTTAAAATTTCTCAACATTCACGTTATGTTAAGAATGCCACTGAAGCAAACTACCCTAGCAGACTATTCCTTCTAGCCGATCTTGGTTTCTTTATCTTAATAATGACAAGAAATTTACACAATTTTCAGAACGCTGCGGAATGAAGTGTATCTGTTCTTCAAGTATTTTTGTGGTAGTATTTGTCGAGCAGCTTCTCAGAATACTCTCCGAATGTAAGTGCACCATTTGCTGGTATCAGCTGAGACAGAAAGGAAAACGAAAAGGTCAGCAACACGTACATACGATCGTCAATTTACCTGAATAGTATCAAGCCTTTCCAGCGTTATCTATTTGACCTCTGGACAATGCCTACATAAATATGAAAGCTGAAACAGTCTGTAGAGATATGTACTAGCTCTTCTCTAGCAGACTTGCACTTGTCCTAGCTACCAGTTACATGCTTTTCCTTCATCTAGCGAACAAGAGTGTGAATCCTACCAGCCCTCAAAGAACCCGACCTCCGGTGGAGTTAGGCCTCACTACCCCAAAGGCAACAGTTCGATTCCCCCCAATCCGCGCTAATTTACCCCCCATGAAATGTAAATAGAAAAACTTTAATCAACTCCGGCGTGTTCCTGGGACTGTAAACTGATGAATCACATATACTTCACACCTATTGGTTTCTGTACATGGTGTACATGTCTAGGATTTGATCTGCTTACCTCTTTATGAATCTGTACATTGTCTGGAAAATGGAGTCTTTCATCCCTACAGAACGGCAGTCATTAAAGTAGAAAGAGATAAATTATTTGCCTGATGCTGATAAATCAACCAAACTATAGACAGTAACATAGGAAAACATAGATGCTGCATGATACATTTTCACACAAAGTACTGCCTGCATTCTTCCACCTCACACACACACAAAAGATTATTGGTGAGCTTACCAATCAGGTTGCATAAACAATGCAAAAGTCGATCTTTCAACACCTGAAGCCTTTCCATTTGGTGCCTGAAAAGCAAAACGAAGATGCTATTGCAACAATTCAAAATGATCACTCTTCAACAGGAAATCTACTTTAAAGTACAGGGAGATGATTCAGCTAATTTCGAATAGCAGAAAAGTATCATTGAAAAATCATGCACACCGAAATTCGATTCTGCTCTAGTCATCCTCTAGATGTTGTCACAGTTTCCGGTTTGGGTTGTGTTATTATACCATTGCAAGCATCAATTACTATCCACCCCGCAAATAGTGACCAAAGGAACCACCAAAGATGTAACCACCACAAGAACAACTTTACTATGGAAATGAATTGAACCATTAAAACACCTTGTTCCAGAGGTCAAATGAGAAAAAGATGGAACAGAAAATACCTGAACACAGTGAGGAGTTGCACAAAGATAACCTCCAGAAAGTATTTCTGCCGTCTCACCAATTTGGTATGCAATTTCATCTTCTCCAAATACAACCTAATCATGGTAACAAAACCAAGTTAAAGGTCATCCTTCAGTTAATATAGAGAATCATCAAGCAAGGTTAGAAGCTCTCTGTAGTCCAATCAATGTGAATCACACATCAATTTTCTTTTGAGATGGCAAGGATTATGCTTCTAGAAATAGTAAATCAGATCATGCATATGATGTCCACTTTCCATCACCCATTGTAAATGAATGAAGAGTCATGCTTGTATATTCAGAGAGCATAGTCACCGAAAATTTGTACTTTGACAATCTGACCAGCCCGTGTTTTTATATACAGTCCTGCAGCACTATCAGGGCAAGATACTTCTGTGCCATCTCTCGTAAACATGCCACAGGTAAGACCTACAAATGAATGAAAGGTCAAACCCAAATGCTACTTTTACAACCACATTATCTCCTAATCTAAAATAACATTCCCAATAAATGTAAGGACTTATTAGAATAATGGTTAGTCATAATTTTAAAACACCATTAAGTCACAATATGCAGATATAGTGATCATTAGGCTGAATAATGGTCAGAAAACTCTAAAAGGGTTGACATTTCAGAACCATAAGCTTTAGAAACAATAGACAAATTCGAGATATATTTCCTGATAGCTGCTCATGAATAATTCTTCTTCAGGGAGCATGATATGAAATTTTTCATCATGATAATGTCTTTAAGGTTTCCAAACATTGTGCCCATAGAAGACAAGAATCATGCAATCAATCTAAAACTACCACTGTTGATTAACTACCATATTTTTGCTCATTTCAGATAATACAACTCATATACATGATTAACTGGTTAGTGTAGAAACTAGTCAGACTGTATAGAGAGATGATAACTAAGTAAGGAGCTCAACAGACATTGCTTGGCAACCAATTTTGCTCAAACTACACGCTTGAATTCTTGAAATCAAGAAAAGATCAGGATATAAAAGTAGCAAATAAGAAATTGGCTACAGCATATTGACCTGGGCAAAAAGACCTGTGTAGATTTTTCCCATATAGAATATGAAAAGCTTTTACCTGTCAGTGAACCATGATCTGTATGCCATCCACACCAAGATGACATGGAGCCATCATCTACAATATGATTGCTGCAACAAGCAACATGCTCTTTTCAGTTAAACCACAAATTAGAACAATTCCATTGAAATGAAATCTGTTCAGTATATCATTCTTTGCCTAGGCAAACCAATACTGGGAAAAACATTCCTGTTTTCTTATTAAGCAAAATCTACAATGGTCTTCAGCTGGAACCAAATAAATGGGAGCCTACATAATACAACACAAGTGTCTGCAATTCTGTAACGATAGCTTAATTTTTAGCATTCTGGATTCAACTTCATGCCTCATTTGGCACAAGAGATCATGAAATTATTAGCTCATTAGAGAATTGAGCAGATAATACACAATATAACACAGATGACCAAACTAAAATGCGTTTTGTTCCTTTTTTTTTTCTATGTTGTTGGATGAGATTAACTCTCAAATTCCATATTTTATCATTCCAAGCCCAGCTCAAGAATTCAACTGCCATACAAATGAAAATGCAAATCTTCTTATGACAGAGACAGTATGTGCTTGTAAGCTTCAATCAAAGAGACAACCCCGACATTTCTCCATCTTGGCCACATAAGGTATCATAACAAATCTGCCTCTTCCAAAAGTAAATCAGAGGACAGAAAATAATCACCTGTTATCTGAAGGGTAATAATAAAGCAAGCGGCCTTTGTTACATCGAGAGCGCATCAGTATTTGTTCCAGGCCTTTATCCTTGCTTAATTTCATCTCTCTTGATACTGTTTAAGTGCTCATACAAAAAAAAAAAAAAACCAAAGAAAGAAAGAAAGAAAGACAGTCACAAGTCAGAATACCATAACAAAATATTCAGGTAAAATTAGCATGCACGAAGCACAATGCATCATAGAGTTGCCTTTTTCTTTTCAGGGGGACGAACTCTGTGCTGCATAAACATGATGGTTTGACCCAAAGCAAAGTCTATGGCCTTAAAAAAACTAATGGAATCAATGTGTTCTGCAGAAAATATCAGCTCCTTCTAACCACAAATTCAGTGAAGTAAATTGGTGGTGAGAACAGAGGTAGCTTTAATTGGATGCAGATGAAGCCCTCCCCCTCTCTTTAGACACCAAAATAAGCACAAATTGTAGAACTATTCTGGAAACTGATTCTTCTCTTTTTTGGCTCTTCTTTTTGAGAAAGGGGGGAGGGGTATGAGCAGGGTCATGGGATAGTGAGAATTTGAACCTTGGACCTAGTTGTTGTTACTACAAGCCTTAACCATTGACCATTGGTTGACGGGAATGCTTCTTCACAGAACGATAGACATTTCCAATATCCTGACATTTTGAAAGCCTTTACCTGGGGGCCCTCATCCTCTCCCTCAATCATTTCTTCTTTTTAGCAAAACAGACCATCTGAAATCATCATACTCAGCACTACACTTACAATATGATGTATTTTACTCTTATATCTAAATAGTAAATTAGCAATCTAAGACTCGAAGTATCCATGTTATTCATGTCTATAGCACATATAAAGTGAATTCAGTACCGTAACAATCGCAATGAGAGGCCACCATCAATCCAACATCAAGAATAAGCTTCCCAAGAGCTTTGAAAGCTACAAAACAAAATCATTTCATCAATACCTGTCTGTTCAAAAACACCTGAGCCAAAGAGATTACTTCAACCAGCAAAAAGTCCAATGCAATGTAGAATAGCCCTTATTTTAGACTAAACACACACACACACACAAAACGAGCACAAATGTGCTAGAATCATTCAAACATCAGTTACAGAAAAATACACGTCAATATACTATTAACTTCAACCTCTTCAATTTTTCTTTTTCTATGGTAAGAGAAGACATTGCAGTGCTAACTTCCACTATAGAGATGGTAATGGAAAATGACACCAAAGTTCCAAAACTATAAGTTTCTATAATGACTGGGATTGGCAATTTTAAACAGAAAATGATAACAGACTTCACACCAAAGAAATGAGAGGATACCAATTTCTAGTTCTGGTAGTGCGGAGCAAGGCCATATATTTGATCCACAGTATGATGGATATCTATATCATGAGAAAAAAGTGACAATGATTATCCAATGAAAGAACATGTTTGGAGTATCAAGGAAGGGCAGAAGTTATCAAACCAAAATCACGTCAACACTTTAAAGAAAGAATCTCTAATAGTATAAAGTGTATATGCACCAATTCCTTACATATTATTTAACCAACATTAACAAATATATACCAATCACACCAAACAGCGCAATTCCTTTAAAAAATGAGTAAAACTAACACCTTTGGATCAAGTAAGCATCTGTTGTAGGCACATCTACTGTTGGGTTTGCATAGAATGAACCTTTGAGCAAATCTGTAAAGCATCAAACATCAAGCTCATAAAATGAATGTGACTAAGCTAAAGACTGGACAATAAAAGATTATTCAAACACCTGACTTTAAGGAATTGAACTACCCCCCACCCCCACCCCTTAAAAAATTATAAGTACAGTTCAAAGACTTAAAAGTGCATGCATATTGCAAGAAGTTTCACTCTCACACAAAAAGTCAAGTGAGCAAGCAAGATAGCTAATGTTTATGCAGATATAAGGAAGCCAATGAATGAAAATACTTACCAGGCTTCCCAGACTCAAGTTTTTCTTTCCCATGGCTCCACCCAAAATTATACCTATAGATAAGCGAGTCAAACTATAAGAAAGTAGAAAGTTGCAGCATGAAGTAATCCATCATGCTTCTTGAATGAGGAAAATTTTGACACAAAGATCATATAAGTTGGCACAAAGAGTAGCATGGATGAACAAAGTCACTTAATCCTGATTCAAAAAGTAAAAACCTGAAAACCTGTCATGCAAAATTTCCAGTTTCCAGTTCAATAACTCCAGTCCCTTACAATTTTATATACAATGACAAATATATCATGAAGTAACTAAATTCAGCAAACTTTAAGACCTACTATCAGATTAATCACACAGGCTGTCCGGTGCCACAATGATTGCCCAATGCAGAAATCAACTATTGTTCTGATTATCTTTCCTTTTTATTTTCCGAAGTTAGAGAGATTGAGTGAATCACTCACACAACATTTACAGGTTCATTGACATAAACATGTAACTCAAACATAGCTGAATAAATAATTCATTTGTACTGACAGTAACAAATTTGAAATTAATATGTAAATTACTGGAGCTTAAAAGTACCTGCTATGTCCATTAAAAAGAAAAGGTACCTGCTATGAGGATCTTCAATTTCCTTCTTCACCTCTTCAGGCAATTTGGCTAATCTTTTCAAAGGAAAACATAAGTTATGCAAGTAAAAGTAATTCAGAATACTTTATCTTCAACCTGAATCCATATTCCAGAATAATTGGTATAAACTATAAATACCAGAAGTCTATTTTTTGGAGCCTATACCTGGGTGCAAGACGTAGAAGATTTTGACGTAATAAAGAAAATCCCGGAACCTATCATGACAGGAGCAAATTTGAAGAAAAAAACACAAAAAGAAAAAAATCAACATGTCACAATGTGAACTACAGTATGGTTGAAGCGCTTATGTGGCTAAATGAAATCAAAGATAAGCAGAATGAGCATTTGCTATTTTGTAGCAACAAACCACCTAAATGTCCCGAAATGATAGTATTTAAGCCAAACATCACTCTACTGTAGAAATGGAAAAAAGCAATATGTTCAAAACCAAAAAGAAAGACCTCACTTTGTAGCACTGTTTTTTTTTCTTTTAATCTTGACTTCCTATCACCATTTCTCATAACTATCATCGTCACTGCATCTACCATTGAGGGACTCAAAATCATGTTTATTACCAACTAAAATAAGCCAAAACTATCCATAGCTAAATAATCTACTGAAAAGGTAGGACCATATCGATGCCAAGTGCTTATATTATACTACATTTTATCTTTAGGTTTCTGTCTGCCCTTTGCATCAAATTTTTTAACCCATATTTGACGCCTCATAGGCTTTCATGCAATTCCAAGGAAGTTGAAGTAACTGCAGAAATCCTTATGATGCCTGGTTAGATCACTTATCAGCAAAAGACCTCCCAAGTGACCACGCTCGTTATTCATCTTCTAGTATCCTGATCATCCGATAACTCTCAATATGTTTAGCCAACTTACATGTTCAGATTGATTCTTACAGCAAACAATATTGTATGAAACTTGATAGATATTCCTCCAACTGAATGTGTTCAGATAGCCTACTTAGAGAGTCATAAACAACCAATACTGAAACCTATTTTTGAAAGCTCATATATAAACTCCGAATAACCAGCTATATTGTAAGACATTAAACAGAAATTGATGCCAGTAGTGAGTGCGAGAATAAGAATAATAGGAAACGCAGAAAAAAGGAGATTAAAAAAAAATATATAGATAGAACAATAAAAAAAACTTGTGAGGGAGCATCTCATACGTCAGCAACTGATAAAATTCCCAGGCCGTTTGGTCCAAACCCTTCCTCAATCTTCGTTGACAAGCTACCATTCTTGTCCTATTCACATGATTGAAATCCGTAAACATGAAACCAGCGAAAACATATCAAAAGCCGAACGACCAAAGGTTTCCTACAATTCCTGAGCAACCAAACAGAACGTAAAATACCTGCAGTTCGGAAAACGATATGGTGACCGTGCGGAGAGTGGGAAAAGAGCGATCATCGGTGGCGGCGGCCATACCGAGGCAAGTGATTTGGCGGCGAGCGGGCAGCAACGGGGGGAGAGACCCGGCGGAAATGTGGAGGGCTCGAGCTTGAGGTCGGGGACGAGTTCGGAGAGGGCAAGTCATTGGCAAATAGACGCTTAAACGTAATTAAATTGCCGACTTGTTTGTCTTGATGCATTGGAAGGTGGCGGAGCAAGAAAGGAAATGAACGGCTCGTTTCTCTCTCTCGGCTCGGCGTATTAGAACGATACCCTCGTGCTTTGACTGAGACCCTATTTGGAGCTTTTGGAGATACAGTTTCCTTTCGGAGGAAAAACCTGCCTCATTATTCAAGAGATTTGATTTCCTCAATTTATATATCTCGAGCTAAAACCAGGATAATTGCGATTAAACCTCGAAGGAGTGATAAAGGAATGGCCGAATGGGAAGGGAGGGAAGAGAAATAGATCAATGAGTTATTTCCGCCAAGGTGGGAAAAAAAAGGTATAAATGATGGGAATAGAATTTTTATGATATCATAAATTTTTTATAAAATTTTTTGGACATTAAAAAAATAAAAATTTATAAAAATATAACAAAATATAAAAAGTTATTTTTCATTAAGATAACTTAAATTAGAATGAATTTAGTGTTAATTATTTTCTTTATTTAATAATAGAAATATCAATTCTTGTTGTCATTGAGACAACTTTAGTGAATGAAATTGTGACGTTTATATAGGATATTTGTTCCGCATATCTTATCTTAGATTTCATTCTCTCAAATTTTCAATGAGAATTTGTAATTCCACATAAAGGTTTGATCTAGATTTTGAAAAGATGAAGACTTTTGTAAAATTTTTAGTCGAAATTAAATGGCCAAATTAGATGTAGAGTTTTTTGTTTTGTTCAATTGGATGCTACTCGTTAGAGAAACAATAGTAGAAGAAGGTTTTCTAATCTTTCAACACCACTAAGTCAACCACAAAACATTTGTAAATCAGAGCTAAATAAATGGTAAATAGAACTAAAGCCACTCATTAACTTTGAAAATCTTGAAGCAACGACCAGCTTTTGAATTTCTACAATATTTTCTCATATTTAACTATTAGCCATAGAAAAACTTTAGAATTTTAGGGGTAGCAACTTTCACCATTGTCCTAATACGGCCTTGCTCGTCATATAACAAAATGAGCTATTAATAATTATTTTGATACTCCATCTGTCCCAAAATTTTTACTTTATTTGACTCTTTATTGTATTTTGATTTGATTTTTTTTCATATTACTGTTTGTTAGAAAAAATTAAAAAATATATATATTTAGAAACTACATATCTTGATTTATCATTTGTATATAAAGATTTTTCATTTATATATTAAAATATTAAAAATAAAAAATCCTAGATTAATTGCTAAAAACAAATGGAGCAAAGATTTTGGGACGAAATAAGTATATAATAATTATTTGTTTAATTTGAACATCATTTGAAACTTTATACTCAAAGAAGTCCAAAAGGTGTTTTTAGAACTTTTTTTTTAAATTAGATTTTTTATTAATTTTTTTCTTTTATTGGATGTTTAAAAAAATTATTAAATAAAAAAAGTATTCAAGTAATTGTTAATTAGATAGAGTATTAGTTTTGAAACAAAATTGATTTTAGACGAAAAATTAGAAAAAGATAGTTGCGAGTTTATCAATAAACATAGAAAGAATAGAAATTTAATGTGGCGTTTAGTTGTAGAAAAAAATTTTCCTTTTCCTTTTCTGATTCTAGTTTTCATTTTCCATGAACAGTTTTCTAAATGTTTTTCAGAAAACATGTTTGGTTGTTTCTACAAGAAAATAATTTTCTGAAAATCAAAAATAGGAAAACATGTTTAGTTGAGAAAATTTTCTTCACAACAAAATTCTATATTCTTATATTGTTAAAACATTCAAATACAATACTCATATACAAGAAAAAAAAACATGTTCATATGATAAACAAAGTATCTTAGTTATAATATTTGTTAATGTATAATACAATTTCAAAGAGATTATAATATCAAATATAATTAGATACACTAAAGTCAATGACTATTGAAGCGAACTCTACTCTGCTAGTAATCATTCCACATACGGATGATTATCTCATCTCTCACAACTTGCTCACTGCTTTGAGCTCCTCCACTCTCAAGTTTGCATTCTTCTTCCTCTGTAGGTGGCACTTGGGTATATGCATAATGAAGCTTTCCAGTAGCAGTGGTAGGGTTGAATATTTGGGAAAGCATGGTGTAATGCTTGCAGCGAGATTTGCGATAGATCTTGAAGTTCTTCTAATCTTGTTTCAATACAGAAAAAAAGAACAATAAACAAAATAGTAAGGAGCAGCAGAAAAAAAAAACCTTGAATAACATAATTATTTATGAATTAATGTCACTGCAATTAAAAGTCAGCCCCTTGGTTCCCAATGCAATAGTAAATGAAAGTACAACGCAATTTGGTTCTAAAATGCATTTTCATAGATGATATCACTATCCTAACTGAAAAATGCAGCCGTTAACAAGTCACAAGTCCTTAAAAGATGATAATTGAATAGGAGAACTAAGTCCAACTTACCTAAAATAAAAAAGGACCTGGTTAATAAAAGTAGTCAGTTTATTACTATAAAAATGATCTAGTTAATAAAAGTTGGACAAAAGAGGAACGTATTATTATTAGCAGGCAAGTCGAAAACAATCCTGAAAATGAAAAAGTCCATCAGTTTTTCAGCCAGCAAAAAAAAAAAAAAGGAAAAAGTTCATCAATCTTTCACATGCAGCTTCCTCTACTGTCTTTGCAAAGTGGGCATTTCACTACAGATGTACACTACTTCATCTCACAACAACAAGCTACCAGTACAAACAATGTACTCTACTTATACGCTATCCTTCTACCAAAACCAGTAGGAAGTTATATATTCAATAGTTAACAGCTAATACAACAACATAAACAAGAAAAATATAACAAACATCAGATAGCTGCACTACTAGCTCCAGGTTTTTTCATATTGAAGAAATAAAAAGCATATAAGACAGTATACCTTAAAGAAATGTTGCCATACTTCCTCTGAAGCATGTACAATGTTGAAATCAGCATCCCAAGTGACTCCAGCGTGTTCCAGCGACTGTGTGTACTGACGAGTTTTAATTTTGCTTTCAGCTTGTCACCACCATAACTCACTCCAGTAGTTGCAAACATGTCCTTGTTTATGGCTTCCCAATCACATGGTTTAAAAACAGGAGCCTTTTTTGGGTAACTGACAACTCTCTCATACAAAAGTTGAACGAAGGTAAATTCATTTTTCTCAGACCACTCCTTATCATCTCCCTATTTGATGTTCTCAGCCATCTCCACAAATTCAACCAGAAGTCAATAACATAATGAGTTGGTAACAAAACCAGATGAGAAAAAAAAATGAACAGAATAGGAAAATTCAACTAGGATATAGACATGTAAGTAATAATTAACCATGTTAAAGCACCTGATTATCTAGCACTACTTTGATTATCTAGCATTCCATATTCAATCAATAAACAGCAATAATTCTCCCTGAAAATGACATGACCATTTCACAATAAGCATAGAACTCTAACAAGTCAATATGGCCTATCAACATTACTAGCAACATGATGAACAAACGATGTTGATCAAGTTGAGGCCTTAAGTGCCTCTCTAAACCCACAATCAAATAAGCTCTATGTTCAATTTCGTTATTGTCCAATAGCTCCATTTTTAGCATAACCAAGCTGTACTAAAACGGCGACATCTCACTATTGAGACACCGGAATTTCAAACTGTAAAATTTTCAATAAAGTACATATATAAGGTTATAATTTTGCTAAATATCAGCTTTAAATATGCATCACATGAATTATAGCATAATTTAGAATAGTTTAGTTCGTTGTTGTCCAGTATCTCCAATTCCAGCACAACCATGTTGTACTAAAACAGTCATATTTCACTGCTCAGACATTGGAATTGCAAAACATAAAATTTCAGGTGAACTACACTAACAATGCTATAAATCTGCTAAGTATTACCAAATAAATGGCCATTTAGTTTAGTGTATATGAACTAATACTGCATCAATGCCCCGGTCATATATAATATTGCCCAATAGCTTTTAGCTTAAATGGAAGCCAGGTCACAAATTTGCGTAAGAAATCAAATAGAGCAACCAACTAAGCCACTGGAATAATATAAGTTAATTACAATATTATGACAAAAAGGATAAGACCAGAGTATACCTAATAGTTATTAGCCATAAATCTACAATTCAAATAACTTTGGTGGCGTGTCAACAACATAAACACCACTGGACATAAAGACTTTGCTTAGATTTAATTAAAAGGGAAATGGATGGGTGGGGAAGAGATGTAGGAACCAATTATTATAAGGATCAAGCAAATAGAAAAAGATAAAACCATATACGTGGTTTCAATTAACAATTTAACTGACTTATGATGGATAACGAATGTGGTTGATTCTCACAACGATCACCATCTTGAGAGATGCTAAAGCACTTGCTACAGAAGCATGTTTGAAATAGTTCAGAATTTAGCAAATGGTTTTAGCCAGAGGCTTTAATGGTCTAAATGACAAACTTAAAATGGCTGGTTGTTTATGAGTTTAGAACATAATATTGCCAAATCAACTACCATGCCAACAACTTATAATAATTGCACTAATTGCACTACAAAAAGCTCAAAGAGAACTAATCTTCACTTTCTAGATAGCGTTCCAGGGACCAAATAAACAAAAGGCATAGCAGGAGCCATCAACAGGAAGGGTATCCTGCAAACAAGTAAAACAAAAATATGAAAAAGACACAAAATCAAGCATAGCAATACCATTAGCTTCTTAATCAATAAAATTAGAAAGAATTATAAACAAGCAAATAATCATAAACAAACACAAGTGAATCAGATTGAGAGAATGAGAGAGATTAGATGAACCCAGCCGAATCAAATGAACGAACAGACCCATCTAATCATTGTAAACAATTGGACTCATTCAATAAAGAACACATTCAAAGAGAGTTCCAATCGAGAGAGATCGAGAGAGAGGTTGAAAGGCTTACCTACGAAACTACCAAAGGCCTTCAAATGGTCGGGATGACTCTCGGTGATGGCACTGGTGAGGCTAGAAAGCTAGAGATCACGCAGCCCAGAGACCCATTCAACGAAGAACTCAAACAAATCAGATGAATGAACCTAAGCAAAAACAGAAAGAGATTGAGAGGATGAGAGATCAGATGAACGAATATGCGAATCAAATGGTGATGGAGAAAGGACGGAACAATCAGTTGATAAATCAGATGATGAGGACTCAAACCAAAACAATCAAATGATGATGCAAGGCAGGCATCAAACGACGAGGACTTGGAATGGAGATGCCATGGCTGACACACTTGGTCAAGTGAGAGAGACGAGCACCGAGAGCCTCAAAGATCGATCGGAGTTTTAAGTTAAAAAGTGAAAACTATGTTTTCTAATTTTTGAAAAATGGAAAACAAAAAAAATGGTAGTTTTCTAATTTTTAATAAAGTGGAAAAATGTTTTTCTAGAAAAATGAAAATAAAAATTAGTGAACTAAACAAATTTTCTTTTCATTTTCTAATTTTTAAAAAATTTTCTGAAAAAATTGAAAAATTATCCAAAACTAAACACACCTTAAGTATTTCCAGGTTTTATAAACAAAATTGAGGCGGTTAAGGAATTGAAACTTCAACTAAGATACTCTACCCCAGCATACATGATACAAAAATAAAAAATAATAGTGGCGAATTTCAATTCTATACTTTTTAAGTACTTGTTTTGTTAATACAATCAACTATCAAGACAAGCACAAGACTTTAAGCTTCCTTAAGGTGAATAACAGCTAATATTCTTAAGTTTAGTCAAAATTACATTTCCCCTCATTTTGCAGGTTTCTAATTTTCTTCCCATTTCTTTCTAACAGTGTTAGACAACAAAACAGGAATACTATTTTATATTTAAATAGGGGGAAAAAACTCATCCCTCCATGAGTAATCAAAGAAAGTTTCTTCTTTCAAAATAAAATAAAATAAAATAAACAAGCAAACATTGTAGCTTCACAAGAAAATGCTACATCACGTTGGAAAAGTAGGGCCCGGCCAAGCTCTCAGTAGGACTTTACCTTTGATGGATTGGCTAAAATATGAGTAGTGGACAGCCCAGTTTCATATGAAATATATTACACACGCGACAAGAAACAGTAGAAACAAGCGTCTTCATGAACCTGTAAGTGCGCCCTAATATACACAATACACTACCCTCAATATTATCCGTCTGATTGTGAAGCTTGCTCCAGAGTAATCTGCTGCATGCCTCCATTTTATATCATTCTTGGGGAAGGAGAGCTATCTCGATCTCTTGGAGCGATTTACCTTTCGTCTCCATCACATTCCTCTTAACAAAGATCACAGCCAGCATGCAAAAGCCAGCAAATATAGAGTACAAGAGTTGCGGGCCAAGTAGATCCAGCAAACTTAAGAACAGTAAACCGACGAAAAAGTTTATCACCTGAAATCAGCAAATTATCAAATAAGGCTTGGCAGAAGAAAGATTAATAACGAATGTGGAAAGAACCAAAAAAAGCAGATTACCCAGTGCACAGACATGCAGATTGCCATAGCTTTTGCTCTAATTCGACTGGGGAAGATCTCCGGTAGTAGCAAACCAGGAACGGGACCAGCTCCAATGGCGAATGTTAAGACAAACCTTCACGATAGTTATGACTAGGTTAATAACTTGTTATGGTGGCTCTGCTGATCCTCCAGTCTCCAGAAGTAATAAGATCATGCATCATAACTAAAGTTTAATGCTATGCGGTCATATTGAAGGTTAAATGCTCTGTTCCTGGCCCAAAGATATCTAGTTTATGGTTGACACCAAGGGTGATCACTAGTACCGGACTGAAACCTTTATACACTGTTTTATTTTGTAAATTAAAATTTTTATACTTCTCCATTGATTCAATGAAATATTTATCACAAGTCACTGTCCATCTAATTCCGAAAATGAAGATATCTAACGGGACAAATGTTCCACATATGACTTCCATTTAGAACCTTCAATAAAAATAACACACACATCTAACATGAACTAGAAGAATGTTAATATGCCGATTTAATCCCGCATATGTTCCAACTATGAGGATTAGGATATGTTTTTAATCCTTTATATCAATCTGGGGGAAAATAACCAAGAACTGCATTTCAAATTATGAGATACAGATACTTACATGAGCATGCCACCAACAGATAGATACAAAGCTCCAGAGCGTGAAGCATATGAAGATGCTGCACCAGCTTGAAGAATCATTGATACTGCCTGAAAATGTACAATGGATATAATACACATATGTCTAATTAGACATAGCATAGATTTTACATTTCTACCCCTTACTATTGTCAAAAATTTCTGACAAGAGGACACTCTAAACCCTACCCCTTCACGAGAACTACCACGACTCCCATTGACCAAAGATGAAGCTGAAGCGCCGACCGGAGCAAGATGACGGCAGTAATGGCGGCTGGAGGAGGTAAAGCTAGGAGCGGCGACCGGAGAAGGCGGAGGACGGGGATCTGAGAAAAAGATCGGTGACAAGAATCAGCAATTTGAAGCGAGGCGGCGATGCCAAACCTCGCCGGAAAACCAAGCCTCGATTACGACGCCGTGTGTAAACCGACCGACATCCACGTGCTGAAGAAAACTCCGTTCAATCACGTTGGAAACCTAGAGAATCCGACTCTCTACACGACGCATCAAATCCTCGAGTCGTGGATCCAGACAGGGAACCAGCTCCTGAAACGCATCTCCGAGGGGATCAATTCCAGAAGCTTCGGGAAGGCCGCTATCAATTGCAACACGCTCGAGAAGACATGGAAGCTTCTGGCGGAGATCGAAGATCTTCATCTCCTGATGGATCCGGACGATTTTCTTCATTTGAAAAGCCAGCTTTTGATCCGGTCATCGGCGGACGAGACGGTGACTAAAGGAGGAAGGGGTTGTGGAAGGAGGGTTGCGGAAGAAGCAGATCTGGGACCAATGACTAAAGGAGGAAAAATGGCGGCAGAGAACCAAGGCTAGGTGAGATGCAAACGCTGCAGAAGACATTTTGTAATTTTTATTTATACACTCTTATACATGACACTTTAAATGGTTATTTAGACACTTTTAAATATTGATTTAGACACTTTTAAATTTTTATGTAGACACTTTTTTTATTTTTTCATCTACATTTTTTTATCATAAAAATAAATTGTTTGTGTATTGCTTTAAACATTTTGTTACTTTTCTTTAGACACTTTTACATATTCATTCAGACACCTTTTTATTATTTCAATTAGTTATTTTTTTAAGAGAGTAAATTGTCTACGTATTGGTCAGACACTTCTAAATATTTCTTTAAACACTTTTCAGTATCTATTTAGACACTTTTTTATTGTTTCAATTAATTATTTTTTAAGAGAGTAAATTGGCTACGGTCAGACACATCTAAATATTTCTTTAGACACTTTTCGGTATCCATTCAGACACTTTTCATTTTTTCGAATATGACATGACTTATACGGCAAGATCATGATGTATGACAGTTCGGTAGCAGCACCGGCGCCGGCATTGGTACCAGCACCTGATAAGACAACAGTAGCAAGCTAGGGTTTTTTTAGAGAAGAATATTTTAACTAAAGGTATTTTTGTCAATTTTTTTGATGATTTATGCCTTATATATAGAAGATTAAGGGATAGGTTAGTATGTCTTAGACATATGTGCATAATAAAAGAACTATGAAAAAGGGGTCAAGTACGTCATGTAAAGACCAGAACATAAAATTATTTTTGCAATCTTTAACTCACACCTTACGCAGGCCTGCTTTTGACATATCATGCCTGCCACACATGCATACACTATGCACTACTTCACAAATACAGGAAGAAAAATATTCATGCAAAACACACCCCTATCCAAAAAAGAATAAGACTTTCACTCATTTTTCACAAAATTTAAGGATATTATGCCACATCATAGACTTATTATGAATTTTCCTTTTACAAATTTATACTATGTGCAAAAATGCTGTGAGAATGATGCTTTGGTGGTAGATGGTATAGGTGAAGTTGGAAGAATATATGACAGATCTTGATTTAGTTTGATAAAAGTGAAATATGAACAACCAACTTGTAGCCACGCGTATAAAATATGCTTGAACACTTTACCCCTTCCCCACACAGCATTTATAGCATAAAAGGAAGCACAACATGAAGTTCTATCATCTAGAGAACAGTAATCGGTAGTACATCAAAGCAAAGGAGCAATATACATGGAATTAGCTTACCATGCCAAAGAAACTCGAAAGAAGAAGCACCTTCCTTCCCAGTTTGTCCATTAAAATCATAGCAATAACAGATCCTGAAAAGAAAACAGGAAAAAATTCAAGAGATAAAATGCAAAAAAATAAATATTCGCAAAAGAGCACAACAGTGTACCTGATAGATTTGCAACTCCTATGAATACATTGGCAAGATCTGATGGCACTCCCACACTTTTAAATACAGATGAAGAGAAATAAAACACGGCGTTTATACCAGATAGCTGTTGTAAAGCAAATAGGGTTGCCCCAATAAAAACAACTGCAAAAGGAGGGCGTGAATAACAGAGCCAAACAAAGCAAAGAGCGGGAAGAAAAGGCATCTATACATGCCAAACAGATAACAACACTTGTAAAATTAAAGTGACATATAATTTCTACCTCTACTATGGCGACCACAGATCAAATCCAAGAATCTCACAGATTCCAAATCCTCGCCTCTGTCTAACTTGGACAGCTCTGCCATTGCATGTTTAACATGTGCTCCACCCAAAAGCTTCTCAAATACGCCTTCAGCTTCAAGCAGTTTTCCTTTCTGCACAAGAACACCGAGCAACTATAACAATCTATCCTCAAAATAAGCATTTAAGAAGAAGAGGCAAGCAATAGATGAATTGAACATTATATGAGTCAAAATCGACCAAAACATCATGAAGAGAAGTATTGCTTAAACAATTATTTCCACTACAAGTCTACAACAACAAGAACTTTGGAAAATGTAAAGAGTAGGAAGGAATCTATTCCAAAAGACTGCGGAAAAGGAAAAAGAGAAACAAGACTAGCTGAAAAAAGTACGATGAACCACAAAGTATTATGGTGGATTGAGGCAAATAAGAGCAACATCTAGAAGTTACTAATTTCCAAAACCAGTAATAGCAGGTAAATCTCACATTTGTGTAAATTTTGATTCAGCAAATGCTTTTTGGCTAGAAAATAACATTTCAAAAAAGCAGACATGTTTAACCAAATCAAAACAAACCTTGTACAACCAGTGAGGACTCTCAACACAGAACATCATGGCAAAAGCAAGTAATCCTGCAGGAATTGTAGATACCCAGAAACAGATGCGCCACCTGTAAACATCAGAAAACATGTACAAGATTAAACATCGTAATCATAAAGACCACAAAGGTGAAGTGCATATTCCCTACCAGCCATAAATTTCTTTGACAGGTACTCCAATAAAAAGAGCAGCCATAAGTCCAAGACATGTCGCAATCTGTATTAAGCTTCCATATGTGCCCCTCACAGAAGCAGGAGATACCTGTTCAGATATGTGTGATGAAAGAAAAACAAATCCAGGAGTGAAGATGGATTTCCCTTCATTAAACACAGAACACAGTTGACTACCTCTGTCACATACAGAGAGGCAACAGGAGGGCCGATACCCATTCCAATCCCAACTATCATCCTTCCCAGAAGCATGCCTGTCACAGTTTTGGTGGTTGCACTGCAATGGAAAATTTTGTCTTCAGACAACAGATCATAAGTAGTGCTAGTAAGAGAACCTGCAAAAGAATCAAAGCGATTCTACTGTACTTTCTTTCTTTTCAAGCAATGCATCGGAGAGGGAAGCAAACAGGTAGACCACTGAGCTTCAAAGCAAAATGGATGTAACTACTAGAAAATGCATCAGCAACTTTTCGTTCATGACATCATTTAGCTAAAGTCAGGATAGATGGAAGGGAAAAAAAAGGTTACATGAGGAGTCCTAGAGGACTTGCTACTCCCCTTGTTTGGTTTAGCAAATACAGGGGAAAATAATGTTAAATGACTAAGCTAACCATGAAAAGGAAGAATGCACTTTTTGTCCTTTCCTTTTAAGGTAGTGGATATATTGGATATAAGGGTAAAATCCACCGGGAGTCACCTAGCTTATTTTTTTGTCCTAAACGGGTACCTCACCTTCAAATTGTCCTACCGAGGTACCTTACCTCTTATCTCGTATCCTGTCTAACTACTTTCTGTTAATTTCAGCGTTATAACTAACGGAAATTGCTTACGTGGCATTAAAAACATTAAAATAAATCATAAAATAACACTTATGGTCCTTTAATTTTTTTCTATCAACAATTCTAAACCCTAACATTCTAAATATAACCATCGCACAATATTTAGCTCCTCTGCTTCATCACCGCCACTGCCGCCGCTGCTGCCACTCACTTCTCACTCATCACCGCCACCGCCACCACTCACTCCTTTCTCCCTCCATCTCAATCTCTCCACTACACCAACTGGGTTTCAGCGAATCGCGATGGGTGCTCCGATCATGGCAGATTCAAGGGTTGGAGGAAACCCACCATTCAATTGCCCGCTGTCCCCTCCGAGTCGACGTTCTCCTCATGATTGTTAGCTCGTCATTTGATTCCACCGTTCAATCAGCCATAGTTTCCAATCTTCCATCTCCACTCTCACAGATGGCGTCGTCTCTTCACCTGCTCCGATTTGGTTTCTCCACCTAATCCGATTCGGTGTCTCCACCTACCCAATCGTAGACCAGTTCTGCTGATGGAAGCGGTAGACGGTGAGGTGAACGGCGGCGAAGGTTAATGCAAGCCCATGGGAAGGAGCAAATTGAAGTGCTTCATAGTAGAATCAACACCGCAACTTTTGTATGTCAGGTCGTCGCGAGTTCATAGCGCGATCGTTGTCTGTGGCTGCTATTCTCTTAATCAAGGGGACAAATTGTCGCAAGTTCTAGCGGCCAATTGGTCATGAATTTTTGGGGATTTTGTTGGCTGATTGACCGACGGCGAGAATCTGGCATCAATTTCTTGCAAGATTGAAAGAGAATCGGAGAGAAAGCGAGAATCAAAGAGAGTGGGACAATGAAGAATGAGAGGCTAAGAACAGTAGGGTGAGAATCGGTGATGAACTCGACTTGGCTGGGAGAAGTTCTTGCTCTGGGGAAAGAACGGTTTGGCCCACAAAGGGGGTGGTGGAAACGAGGGAAATGGAGGATGAGGGGTCGACCAAGGTCAATCTAACGGAGGAGGAGGTGGTGATTTTGAGTAGGCGATAGTCGGCAATGGTGAACGGCGGGGTGGAAGCCATAAACGGACGAACACAGTGGAGGATGTTTTGATTCTGGGAATGGTTTGAATTTTCATTGTTGTCTCTAATTTGTTCATCGAATGTTAGGATTTAGAATTGTTGATAGAAAAAAATTAAAGGACCATAAGTGTTATTTTATGATTTATTTTAATGTTTTTAATGCCACGTAAGCAATTTCCGTTAGTTATAACGCTGAAATTAACAGAAAGTAGTTAGACAGGATACGAGATAAGAGGTAAGGTACCTCGGTAGGACAATTTGAAGGTGAGGTACCTGTTTAGGACAAAAAAATAAGCTAGGTGACCCCCGGTGGATTTTACCCTTGGATATAATACTCTCCTTGTTTAGTGCAGAAAATACAAGGAAAATGTCACATGGGCTATGAAGCTAGCAATTTAAGAAAGAATGTTGTTTCCTCTTTTTCTCCCCCTAATAGACCACCCCCCCCCCCCCCCCCCCAAAAGACCACAAAGAAACGGGGGAGTAGAAGAATGATAATTTTCTCTTTCTAAGTTCATGCGTAGTTAATAAGCTATTACATTGACCATTTTGGCCTATAAATATTCCCAAATAGAACTCAACTCTGAAGTCTTCAAAGATTTCATTGAGTAAATATGCTGACTATATCTGACTATACCAGAATTTCATAAAACTTACTGTTTAATGGATTTGACCAAATGGAAATTATATTCATGTATTTCACATCGCTATCAAATCCAAGTGAATGGTTGAATCAGTTATGCAGAAAATAGAGAACAAATTTGACAGTGAGAAAAGCTTGAAAGTTTTACACTGGTGTAAGTACATTCTACTGCACTTTCTTTCTTTTCAAGCAATGCATTGGAGAGGAAAGCAAACAGGTAGACCACGGAGCTTTGAAGCAAAATGGATGTAACTACTAGAAAATGCATCAGCAACTTTTCATTTGTGACATCATTTAGCTAAAGTCAGGATAGATGGAAGGGAAAGAAAAGGTTACATAAGGAGTCCTAGAGGACTTGGTACTCCCCTTGTTTGGTTTAGCAAATACAGGGGAAAATAATGTCATATGACTAAGCTAACCATGAAAAGGAAGAACGCAATTTTTTGTCCTTTCCTTTTAAGGTAGTGGATATATTGGATATAATACTCTCCTTGTTTAGTGCAGAAAATACAGGGAAAACGTCATATGGGCTATGAAGCTAGCAATATAAGAAAGAATGCTGTTTCCATTTTTTTCTCCCCCTAACAGACCACCCTCTCAACCCCCAATAAACCCCCCCCCCCCCCCAGACCACAAAGAAAGGGGGGAGTAGAAGAATGAATCCCTATGAGATATTTAATTTTCTCTTTAAAAGTTCATGTGTAGTTAATAAGCTATTACATTGACCATGTTTGCCTATAAATGTTCCCAAATAGATCTCAACTCTGAAGTCTTCAAAGATTTCATTGAGTAAATATGCTGACCATATCTGACTATACCAGAATTTCATAAAACTTACTGTTTAATGGATTTGATCAAATGGAAATTATATTCATGTATTTCTCATTGCTATCATATCCAAGTGAATGGTTGAATCGATCATGCAGATAATAGAGAACAAACTTGACAGTGAGAAAAGCTTGAAAGTTTTACACTGGTGTAAGTACATTCTAGCTTATGAAACAATGTTTCTCAATAGCTATTAAAATTCCTTTTGTTTTCAATTTTAAGGACCAAAAAAAAGAAACTTTGCAAAGAAAAACTAAGTTGGCTTTCCTTATGTTACAGTTAGTTAAATTCCCAAACAATCGAATGAGACCTTCATCCTTCTCTTTAAACCCACTTATCTAAAATTATATCCCCGTGAAGGAAGATAATCCAAATACAAAAAAACAGAAAGAATGCCAGACTACCGTATTTTTCTACAGGCATTGTTGGTAAAAAAAAAAAGTAAAGTAAAGTAAAAAACATCCACATGATATAAAAGATAATGCTTGGTCTAGCTACTATAATTCACTCTTTGGTAGGAGCTAAAGTGATAAATTGGTCAACCAGAAGTCTTTTGTGAAGGTAGATGTACATTCTATTGATATTCCATATTATGAATGGATGCTCTAGTAACAACTACCTTCAAGCAAGCAAACAGAAACAGACGATCAAAGGGACATATAGACCGGTCTACAGGAAAAGAAGAAGAAGGCATTTCTTTCAGTAGAAGTAACATAAACAAATAAAAAGTTCCATTAAAACAGAAGCTGCTTAATTTATCAATGGTTTGAAGCCAAATTTGGTTAAGCATGTACATGTGAAACTTGGTTTAGCACAAGTATGTATCACCTGGCAGAAGCACCAAGAATCATAGGCAAAGCACACAATTGAAATGCTCGACGCCTGCCAACACCATCTGCTATCCAACCACTGAATAGAGATCCAATTAGAGCACCAGCCAAACATGTACTTACCACCATACCTGCCAATGTTTATCCAGTTAAAACATGCATCTAAGTAAACAAATACAGAAATAAGAAAAGAATCCTTTGTCCAACACCTTCTACCAAAGTATTCCCATGGAAACCAAGATCCTGAGCAATGATCTCAAGTGGTTCGTTAACAACCCTGCACCAAAGAGCAGGAAATATTGGTGTGAACTCTGTTTTGATTTTATAAGATGATAACAATTATTAATATAATAACACTTCCGATTAGTTATACAATTTTTATTCACATAGTTATACTACTATTGTTACAGATTTTAAAAAAAATTAAAATGGAAATTGGAGAAAATAACAAAATACAGTTTCAGGCAGAAACAAACCCAAGGTGGTAGCCGAATAAGAATGAAATTATGGTGGCCGCTAATACATGTGGGAAAGAAAGCTTCCACGAGGGATCCATAGGTTCCATACCAATGCAGTTACCTGAGAGGACAGAAACACACAGATTCATGTCAAACACATCTGTGTTTAAGAAAACTAGACAGTCCATATAGTAAAACAATCTTTATCACAAAATTATGATAGGCATTACTCATACTATGAAAATGCAATGCATGATTCGAGTTTGTTATGTGTTAGCTTTTATTGCCCCATGACTCTCACCATTGCTTCTGTCCCCCAGCATAACTGAAAAATGACTAGAACCGATCACCAGATACTTTACCTGAATCAACTTCCGGATCAATTACAGTTGTATGATCTCTTGCAGGCGTCCTCTTGTACATTGATGCCTGCCGTTGATATCCCCACATGCCAAGTTACAGAATCCAGCTTAGGAGTCCAAGTAGCCAGAACACCAACAAGTTGGAACGCCTTTTCTTTATCAGCCACACCGTCAAATGACTGTCATCAGTTTTTGCCGATTGAATCCAAACGTTCAATTCTCAAGACACCAATTGAAAAGTGGCTAAAGTAAACACAACATTCCATTGTGCGAATTGATCCTACACTCTTCAGCTCCAGTGGAGCAACCGGCGAGGGAAAAAAGAAGAAGAAGAAGAAGAAGATCCTACACTATTCCTAGAAAAAGCTCCTTTCGCTCGCTATAGAGGCACTAAATGAAGACGAGAAACAAATTGTTGCTACTTTAAGTTAATTATCGTGATAACAAATTGCATCTCAACATTAAATGCAGGCTATTAACACATCTTTTATTCAACGGTATTACCAAAATACGTTTTCATTAATAGAGACTTAGATAACAAGACAAAAAATAAATCCAGGAAACCAAGAAGCCAGCTAACCAGCAACTCCAAAACCATCGTTTACCCCTAAGTTCTGAATGATGGATTTTAAGATCACACTCCAACAATACCTTAAATTGAGAGGAGGAACGTGAAACTAAAACCTAACCATGCACAAGAAGAAGGGGAAGGAAAACAGAGGGTATCTTAAATCAACCAGAAAAATTCACACCTAGTCATTAGACGTTCCTGAACAATAACCAAAACCCTGATCAACGAAATAATCATATGAACTCCTCCCTCCCCCCCCCCCCCCCCCCCCAAAAAAAAAACATGAGAACTATGTAACTCTTCCAATGCCAGACGCAAACCCATAGTCGATCAAAACTCTGCCCCAAAAGCTAAAATCAACGTAAAATGGAAAATTTCGAATATCCTTACCACGATGCAACGGCCAGGAAGATCAATTCAGATCTCAAGAGTTAAGAACAAAACCAGCCGAGAACTTTTTGTGCCAGTCTCTGAAGCAATCGAAGGCTTGCTTACAGAACAGAAGCAAAATTGTCGCAGATGATCGAAATCTAAACACGAATTTATACGAGGCAGCGAGAGAAGCGAATGAGCGATTGACTTTGAAGACTGGTGGGATGAGAAATGTGGCTTAAGGACGAAGAGTGATCTTGAATGCTTACAGTGTCAGAAGCAGAGCAGGACCGTATTTTTGTACGCTGTGAATTCGTGGGGGAGCGAAAAGGACAAAATAGCAAAACAGTTCTTCTGATTTATTTACCACTAATGTCCCTGAACTTCTCCAAATGTTGCTTTTTGGACCTCTTCGTGATTTTAGCAACATATTAACATCAATAACAATAACACTTTAGAGATTTCAAGCTCTAACTTTGTCACAACAGTTATTAGTTTTGATCATTAGTTTAGAAAAAGGAAAATGTAGAAGAAGTACCGTTAGATTGAGAAACTAGGGTCAATTCATTTTAACTTAAGGCAATTGACTTCTTTTTACTTTTATATCTTTTTTACCTGAAACTAATTTTATTTGAAATTCAATACTATATAGATGCAATAATCAATTTGACATTAAATTTTCATGATGTTTTCAAATTTTTATGAATTTTTCTTTATTAATTCCTTAAACTAGAAAAATTCTTAAAAATTTAGTAAGATTACAAAAATTATATTTTCAATGGATTATTGCATCTACATAATATTGGTTTTTAATTAAAATTAATTCTAAATAAATAAAAATAAGTCATTTTGAAGTCATTTGACTTAAGTTAAAATAAACTAGCTCTAGATTTCTTTGTTCCAAGCGTTCCAAAATAATTTTTCTCACAACAAATTAAAGATTAAACTTAGTGTTTGTTTATAAAATCTTATAAAGGAAGTACATAAAGGCAAATGCTGGTCCAAACCCTACCATCTATTTACCATAGATCTCTAGAATTTTATAGGAAGTCTACCTTATTGAACAGTTAAGATTATGTCTATCATACAATCAGAACCTCAAAATTAAACAATATCGGGCATTCAACACTAACCATATACAGTAGCATCGGGCCACATTTAAGTGAGTGAAGATAACTACTCTCATTAAGTTTTGACCTAACTACATTTATAGTATTACATTTTTCATAAAATTTGCAACTTGAGCCCGTAAAATTTAGAGTCTACAACTATATGTTATAGAAGAATTAGCTTTTGCTCCCACTACCCCTTTTTTGTAGCTCTGCCCCTGAACATGTTCTCCTATAGCCACTGCATGTTGTACTTGTGTCTCATGTGTTAATATGTTTGAGTGCTGTTTACGCTATGTTTGATAAAACAAAAAAATAGTGAATACAACTAGATCCAGCACCGTAGTTTCATCCCGTAAAAGAAAGGGACTAAATTGATGATTTAAAAAAGAAATATAAGGTTAACGTTGCATAACCATTTATCTATTCCAAAGATAAAATAAAAAAGAGTACTAGAATATTCTGAGTATATTAAAAAAAAAAAAGAGTACAAGAATGGGTTATGATCAGGTGTTCTGCAAAAGCCCATGCGACAGGCACACGCCAGCCAATCAACGGTGACGAATGAAGAATCTAGGTGAGACGGAAAGGGACTAATTGCTGCGGGAACGACACGTGGTGGTGCATAGAAGCAGAGACGTAAATGAACCGTGACGACATGCGAGATCCAGGAATTATCTAGAGTCAAGAGTCAACCAGGGGTGCTCCAAACCCGATCCGATACTTCCTGGGGAGAGGCTCACTGGGCCGGACTGTAGCTGGATCAAATCTTTTTATTTCTGTTTTTGTAATCTGATATGAAGCTGGACCAAATCTTACCTCCAGAGCACGTGTTATTTGTACCGATCATCTAGAAACAGTGAAAAAAAAAAAACAACAAAAGAAAATTAAGTCCGCAAAAAGAAAAAAAGGTAAAATCAAGCGATGGTCCTTAACTTTTCGATTTGTCCTGAAATGGGTTCTTTATAGCCTAAAGCTTATTTTGCCTCCTGAACTTTGCCAACTCAAACCTTTTACCCATTGAACTTTGACTCTGTTTGACTCACTTTTCAAACTTTGCAAACTGGGACTTTTTACCTCCTCAACCAGTTAAATGGAGAATGTGTACTAAGATAAAAATAAAAATAGAACTAAATGACTAGCTATATCATTTTTCCGATGGTTGACCATTGTGAGCAAACAATAAGCACAAATGCTTCAGTTCCACATTTGAGATTGTTTATCTTTTTCTTGTTATCGCCTATAAGTTCATATTAAGGCTTTTTATTGTTTGCTCACAAAAGTCAACAATTAGACAAATGATTTAGTTAGCCCTTCAATTTTACTTTTATTTTCATTTTAGTACACATTCTTCATTTAATTGGACCAATGGGGTAAAAAGTCCCAATTTGCAAAATTTGAAGAGCTAGTCAAACCAAGTCGAAGTTCAAGGTGTAAAATATCCGATTTGGCAAAGTTCATGAGGGTAAAAGGTGCTTTAGGCTATTTCTTTATTCAATTTATGTCACCATAAAGTCCCCTGTCAGTACCTCATAACATACGCCCCACCCGAGTCCCTTTTTGTTATTTTTTTTAAAGTCACATGACATCATCTTTTATAACCCCAAATGTCTATACTGAAATAATAATTTTATACCAAAATTGATACAAATACACTATTTTAGAATGTAAAATATGGATTAACACAAAATATATTTCTTCCCCAATCACCGTCGACTCCCCTTGCCTCCATCGCTTCAACCTTCATCTTCTTCCCCAAAGCATTGCCACTACTCCTGCTGGAACCCACATTCCAACCCATTCATCCCCACCACCAGGACCTATTTTGGCATCCAACAGACCAACCTAGCCACCGAAGTGTCAACCAAACCAACCACTAAAGCATCAACATGACCAGCCCAAAAACTCAATCGTTAACACAAAATCATCCCACCCGTTTCGATGTAATCCCTTCTCCTGTGATATGGCACCTGGAATCAGTGACCAACGTGACAATAGTATTGCCAAGGTGGAACGCTTGCATGCAAAGTTAGTTAATTTCTTGCTGTTTGGTTTTCGTGTATTTTGGGCTAAGGCCTTGTAACCATTTTTGTCTTATTTGGCAACATTCCTAAATATCCCAATAATTATAAATCATTTGGGTCATAATCATTAAAGAATGAATGAGAATTGATATCCTCATACTCTTTCTCTGTTTTCTGTCTCCCCCTCCCTCAATATCTGTTCCATCAATGTCAGTCCCTTGATTCCCAAAGGTCGTAATCCTTCCCTATCGAAGGCAGCTCTTATGTTCTGCTTCAAGTTGGTATCAGAGCACCTTCTTGGCCATGGCAGAAACGACAGGGGGACAGGAATGGTAGAAAACAGTTGAAGATTTCATGGAGAAATCTCGAGATCAGAATGATCGGGTGAGCTGAGACATCGCAACATTGAGCAAGATGATCACTGGACTAGCTATCTCCTTACCTCCACTAGCACCTTCCCAGGTTTATAAGGTAACTGATACTAGTACCAATGGGACCAAACTAATATCGACCAATCATGAAGGCTTAACTATGGGTTTGAATTTGTCGCGACTCTCATTATTGACTTCCTTCATTTTGATGGGGAAGATGTGGATGATTGGATCTACCGTTATGAGTAATTTTTCTTGGTAGACTCCATGGACGAAGCTCTGAAGGTACCAGTGGCATCAATCCATCTTACGGGGAAAGCCTCGCAATGGCACTAGGGGTTTATGAAGAACTATCCGACGATGGCCCCATTGTTTTAGAGGGAGGAAGCTCTACGAGCTCGCTTCAGTCCTATATACATTGATCCAATGGGTAACTTGAAGAATCTATGCCAGAAGGGAATGGTCGTAGAGTATCAATGCCAGGTTGATATGCTTCTCAACAAGGTAATTTACCCTCTCCATGAAGAGCTCATAGTTAGTCTATTCCTCATTGGACTATATCCTAAAGTGCAGATATCGGTACGGATGTTGAATCCTTGAACTTTAATCCAAGCTCGAGGGTTAGTTAAACCTCTTGAGATGGTCAATCTGACCAGGTCTGTTCGACCTCAAGAATGAGCTAGAGGGTTACTTCCAACACGACCCCCACGATTGGCTTTACCATCCATTCAGAAGCTTGCCCTCCCAGCCCCGCCTTTTGCTTCCAAAGTAGAACACAAATGAGTAAAACGTCTAATGGAAGAGGAGATGGCGGACCAAAGGGCTCGAAACGAGTACTATTAGTGTAGTGATTCATATACACATGGGCATAAATATAGGATGCGGTAGCTACATAAGGTTGAAGTTATTTTTTATGAAGAGGATACCATAGAAGCAATGGAAATTGATGAGGTAATGGAAGAACTTATGGAGGAGGGACATTCTTGTGATGCTCCTTTCATTTCCTTGAATGCTCTCTCAAGGCCCATCAAGGTATAACACAATAAAGGTCACAGGGCTGCTTAAAGGAAAACCTGTGCACATGTTAATTGATTCCAAAACTGCTCATATATTTTTAGATGAAGCAATAGCCAAACGCATGGGTTGTATAAAAGAAAACATAGGTCCTGTGGGGGTAAAAGTGGCTAATGGGACTATCCTCCAGAGCGCTGCCATGTGTAGGGGGTTGACATGGACTTTAAGAGGAATCAAATTCAAGGCTAATGTGTTATTGCTACCCTTGGAAGGATGTGAGATGATTCTTGGGGTCTAATGGCTTAAGACCTTGGGAGAAATCCAATGGAACTTTGATCAACTTCGAATGTCTTTTTCCTACTTGGGAAAAAAAAATCACATTGCGTGGCTCAACAACTTCAAATGCTAAGCTAGTTTCGAGCAAGGGAATGCATAAATTACTGGGGCATGCTCAGAAGGCTGTTGGAGGGCAGGCCTATGCTATTCAAGTTATTAGTGAAATGGACGCTGACATTAAAGCTTGTTATGCCATTAAGGTTGACTTGCCTTATAATGAAGAAATAAAAGCCTTACTCCAACAGTTTGATGGTTTGTTTGCAAAGCCAGTAGCCTCACCACCCCATAGAGCTTATGATCATCAAGTCAACCTTAAAGATGGAGTTGAACTAATAAATATACGGCCATATAGATAACCCTCTGCATAGAAGGACATCATAAAGCAAATGATACAAGAAATGCTAAAGGCTAGGGTTATTAAAGCTAACAAGAGCCCATTCTCTTCCTCTATCATGCTAGTTAAGAAAAAAAATAATTCATGAAGGCTATATGTTGATTATAGGGAACTTAATAAGGTCACCATTAAAAATAAGTTCCCTATACCTATCATTGAAAAGTTATTTGGTGAGTTATATGGAGCCCGATACTTTACTAAGGTAGACTTTAGATCAGGATATCATCAAATACGCATGGAGCTAAATGACATTCATAAAACCATCTTTTGAACACATCATGGGCACTTTGAGTTTCTTGTAATGCCTTTCATATTGATGAATGCCTCATCCACTTTTCAGGCCCTTATGAATAAAGTGTTTGGTCCTTACTCTCACATGTTTTGTTTTGGTTTTCTTTGATGACAACCTTGTTTACAGCAAGGATTGGGAAGAACACTTGCTCCATGCTCAGAAGGTATTAGAGGTACTACAAGAACACTCATTATACATTAAAAAAACAAGTGTAGCTTTGGTCAATCCACTATTGAATATTTGGGGCACATTATTGAAGATTGCGAACATTTAAGAGTAGCCAACTCTTAGAACGGTCAAGCAGCTTTGAGGTTTTCTCACACTTACAGAGTACTACCAACGTTTTATCAATGGGTATAGGTTGATCAACAAGCTTTTAACACAGCTCCTAAAAAGAAATAACTTCAGTTGTGTTGGCTCAAGTGCAACCAAGATGGGGGTGAATTGATTGTTTTAAAAACTTTAGCAAAATCAAACTGTACAACTAAATTCACTTAACCAAAAATAAAAAATAAATCAAGTAATGCTAAGCATAAATGAAGCAAGTAAATAAAAAGGATAAAAAAAAGAGTGCACCGGGATTTATAAATGTTCAACTCCACCAACCGGAGTCTACGTCCTCTCCTCAAGCTTGCCCACTTGAGATTTTATCCACTATCTCTTGATCAAGATTACAATGGTGTTTTCTTCAAGGTTTACACCAAACCAATCTCTAGTTTTGTCCAAGGCTCACTAGAAATCACTCCCTAGTTTTCTTCAAGACTCACTAGAAACCACTCTACACTCAAGAGATTCTAAGACTTGAAATGTTTGCAAACTCACAAGCTCACACAATAGCACTCAAGCTAGATATACAAGTGAAAGCATAACTCTTGGCTCTTTTCTTAAATGATGAACACTTTGATGAGTATTTGATGATGAATCTTCACTTTTAATGGCCAAGAGTTATTTCCAAGGTGTTTCTTCATATATTTATGCTTATTTGGGGGCCAAAGAGACGTTGAAGAACCGTTGGGAAGGTCAGAAATGTCTCCAAGGAAGCAGGTGACCGTTGCTGTCAAATTTGACAAAAAATCGCGTTTGTCACCCAGTTTCACCTGGGTGAAATATTTTTACTCGGTTGAAAATTCTGTCTGATAACAAAATCCAATGTTTGACCTTCAACGGTTATATTGGTAATTAGTAAGCTGTTAGCACTTTATACATGTGGAAATTTGACGTGGCATGAATTTATAATTAATTTTCAAAGATTTTTTGAACCAAAAAATTACACGTGAGTCTGGAATCAATATTTCATCCGGTTGAAAAATTTTCAGTCGAGTGTTTTCCTGTTCTAGAACCAAAATACTATCGGGTTTGAAAAATCACTCTAGTTTCACCTAGTTGAAAAAATTTCACTCGAGTGTTTTTCTGTTCTAGAACCAAAATACTCTTAGGTTCGAAAAATTACTCCAGTTTCACTCAGTTGAAAAAATTTCACTCAAGAAGTAAAATGCTTTCGGATTTGAAAACTGGCTCCAGTTTCAACACGTTAAAACATTTTCACCTTGTTGAAATTGTAGCTCCAGGATTTTCTTACTTTCAAACTTTCAAACTTTAATGAATTTTTCTCCAAAATGATTTCTTCCTTTATAAGCAATGCTTGAATCAACATAAATACTTCAAATATACTTATGAAATAATTTTCCTTCCAAAGATCAAAACTTCATCAATAAAAGACCAATGTATAAATATTTAGGTAAAGCTTTGAAACACATAAAATAAATATGTTTTGTTATCATCAAAATCAAATAAATGTGAGCCATGAATGGAACAGATCCAACAAGCTGGAACTTAGAAACTGAGGAGGCATTCCAACAATTGAAGCAAGCTCTAAGCTTTGCCTTAGTATTGGCCCTTCTTAACTTTAAAGATACCTTCACCATTGACACCGATGCGTGTCAGTATGGAATAGAAGCTGTCTTGTAGTAATAGGGACACCTCATCTCGTATTTAAGCTGGGCACTTTCACTACGACAACAAGCCTTATCTACATATAAGAATGAATTCTTAGCCATTATTATAGCTGTTGAAAAATGAAGACCCTATTTGCTCGGACAACACTCCATAATCAGAACTAACCAGCGCAGCTTGAAGTTCCTATTGGAACAACGCACATTGACCCCGTTACAACAGAAGTTTATTGTTAAGCTTATACCTTATGATTATGATGTACAATATAAAAATGGGAATGAGAACTTGGCAGTTGATGCTTTCTCCCAACTCCCTGTACAAGAGTTAGAACGCGTGGCCCTTTCCATGATTAACACTACTCTCTTGTCTGAAATTATAAGTAGTTATGATCAGGATGACCATTTAAAGAAGATCATAAAGGAGTTCAAGCAAGGATCAGACGTCCACCCCAAGTATACGTTCCATCAAAGAATACTTAAAAGAAAGGGAAAACTTGTAGTTGGTAGAGACACACAACTATAACTGAAGATCATGAGCTTGATTCATAACAGGGCTATAGAAGGACATTATGGGGTTGAAGTCATCATTAAGAAGCTTAAGGGCTGGTGCTATTAGAAAGGTATGGACTGAGACATGCAATTTTATTCAAAATTGTGATATATGTAAAAAATATAAGGTGGATAACGCAGCATGTCCTAGGTTGTTGCAACTTATTCCTCTACCTGATGTTCCATGGACAGATATCACCATGGATTTCATGGAAGGCCTACCAAGAATTTAGGGCAAGGGCATCATTCTGGTGGTCGTAGGCAAGATGGGCAAATATGCTCATTTCATGCCTCTATCCCATCCACTGTCCCATCCATATTTCGCTACCATGGTAGTAAAGGCACTTATAAAAAATATCTACAAGTTGCACGGCATACCCTGGACCATCATCAGTGATCAAGATTCCACTTTCCTTAGCTCATTTTGGCAAAAAATTATTCCATCGTCAAGAGGTGTAGCTCTATATGTCGACCGCCTATCATCCATAAACCGACGCCCAAACTGAGGTCGTAAACTAATGCTTGGAGACATACTTGAGATGCATGACGACTGGTAAGCGAAAAGAATTGGTGGATTGGCTGCCCCTAGCAGAATGGTGGTACAACACCAATTATTATTCGGCAACAGGCTTCAGACCTTATGAGGTTTTGTATGGACATAAACCACTGATGCACATACTTTATGTCCTAGGAGACTCTATTGTTGATTCGGTTAACCGTAGTTTTTCAGCTCGAGAAGAAATGATGAAACAACTAAAAAAGAATATGTTGAAGGCACAAGCTCGCAAGAAGCAATAGACTGATAATCGTCATTTAGAGAGGGAGTTCATCATTGGTGATTGGGTGTATTTGAAGTTGTAAAAATACAGGCAAGCCTTTTTTAGTAAGGCAACCCAGCAGAAATTGAGGGCCAAATATTACAGATGATTTCAGATTGTGGATAGGGTGGGCAAGGTCACCTACAGACTTTTGTTGCCTCTAGAAGCTAGGGTCCATAATGTTTTTCGTGTCTCCTTTCTTAAAAATAAAATTGGTGATGTCCCTATTATGACAATTCTACCCAATTTTGATTAGCCCGAGAAAAAGGTTCCCATTCCATTCTGGATAAAAAAATCCATCGACAGGGAAGCAAGGTGGTGACACGTGTTTTGGTGCATTAGTCCAATTCGGCTCTAGATGAGGACACTTAGGAAGAATATGCAAGTTTGAAGGTGAAGTTTCTTGATTTTCATGACTCTTGAGGACAATAGTCTTTTAAGGGGAAAGGCTTGATATGGTACCTGGAATCAACAGCTAATGTGGCTGTAGTATTGCCAAAATGGACGCTTGCATGTAGAGTTTGTTGATTTCTCACTTTTTGGTTTTCGTGTATTTTGGGCTGAGGCCTCGTAATTGTGTTTGTTTTCTCTCACAACATTCTCGAATATCCCAATGATTATAAATCATTTAGGTTTCAATCATTAAAGAATGAATGAGAATTAATATCTTCCTAATCTTCTTTCTATTTTCTATTTTCCCTTCCCTTAATTTCTGTTCCGTCAGCATTAGTCCCTTGATTCCTGGAGGTCGTAATCCTTCCCGATCAAAGGCAGCTCTCGTGTTTTGCGTCATCCTATTGCCTCAAGTTCCTCTCTTTTCTCCTCCACATATTCTCCCCTCCCCCTTTTCAGCCCAAACCTAAGCAATTAGAGCCCTTTCGACTTAGCGTATCTCAATCCTATCTCACCCTGGTTCAAGGAAAAACCTATCTTTTCTCCGATTCACCTTCTAATGGTCAAGAAAAATCCATCTCTTCTCAACATACTTTGGATCGATGATGACACTGTAGGTTGATCACGCAAAGGCTAGGGTCATTTATAGTAGAAATAGATTTCGAGGAGGATAAAGAATTCGGGTTATTAATGTTTTAAGTCCTAAATTATGTGTTTATATTAATTTTAGCTTAAAATGTTTTATTTTTTCAGTATAGTCATTTGTAGTTGTAAAAGAGGATGTCAAGTGGCTTTAAAACATTGTCATGTCTATCTAGAAGCGCTACATAAATAACTTCCATCCAAGATAATGGAAAATTTGATAAAAGGGACTCGAGTGGGACATGCATCATGAAGTAGAAGATTTTATAATGACATAGATTGAGTAAATGGACAATTTTAGGACAAATAAAAAAGCTAACGAATCACCGATGGATTTTTACCCAAAAAAATATAAACATAAATTAATAAAATGAAACAATGACAATATACACCACTTACCAGTCTAGTTGTCTGATATATTAACAGATGCATTATGTACTCATTTTCTCAATATAAGAACTATATCTTGCCCTTTTGTGAAAACAATTGTTTAAGACTAACTATAGAACAATATACACTTGGAGTTTGTGGATACTACAAAGTAAAATATATCCATAGAATTATAATTAGGGATGGTAAAATTTAACCCAACTCAATGACCTAGACTATTTGACTAGAACTCAAGCCCAACCTAACTCAATTTGATAAAAAAAAATCTATGACTTGAACCCGATTGTACCAAATCCTATATGAACCAGAACCAGAGAAAACCTAAACCTGAACCTGAACCTGACCTGACCCAAACCCGAAATGACATCATGACTAAACCTGATGAGATCCAATTTTAAGCTAAATCAGTATAAACTATATGATCGACAAAGATTTTTAAAAAATTATGATTTAACACAGGTGACTGAGTTTATTATATTTTATTTGTTTTGCATTATGGAGCAAGTGAGTAAGAGTTAAGAGAAATAATTAGTGAAATGGAGAGAGTGATAGATAGAGAGAGAGATAATTAGGTTTTAGGAATTATAATATTTTACTAAATAAATTATATATTAATATATCTTCATAAATTTTATATTTTTTTATGTCTAATTAAATTAAATTTTAATCAAAACATGACAAAAAAAGTTGAATCAATTCAATCATTTCAGCTTATGCATCAATGAACCGAGTAAACCAGACAATCAACTTGAATCTAGTCTGGAACTTGAATACTCCGACTTATATTGGATTTGAAGCAGAATAAACCTAACCCGACCCGACCTCGAAACCTACTTAACTCAAACCCAAATAATCCGACCTGGCCAGAATTCAGTATAACCCAATTAAACCCAAATTTGAATTATCTGACTTCAACTTGACAAAACTCACCCAATTGTCATCCCTAATTATAATACAACTTTCCTTAGGTACTACATTTTGTATTGAGGTCTTCACCTCTTTTATGCCCAAGCGAATGCGTTCTCAAAAGTTGTCAAAGATTTTGTCAATGACACAAAAGTTTATTCAAAACAGAGAATTAACAAAAAAAAATGGTCTATATGTCAATTATTTGGTGCCTTATCATATTGACTTTCACTGAAAGTGTGTAATGGATTGGAGGTTTTAGGTTCAATTTCTCCAATCTCTGATTCATAATTTTCACATGTTGCTTTTGTGTCCCCGAAACTTTTCCCATTTTCCCGATTCTAGTCTAACTCGACCATTTTGCCACTTTTCTTCGTCTTTTTATTACTCTTTATCTTCAATCTTTCTCATTTTCATAATGATATGAACATCACTTTTTTCCCTATGTGCTTAGAATTTAAATGAACACTTATTTTTGTTAGAGTTAGCCTCTTTTTTGTAGTTTTATATTTTAATAATTTTTCCCTTTATTGTGAAACGGAAAGCAAATTACAAGACTAAAATCATAAAAAAAATTTAGTAAAATAAACATAAAAATGAAACAAGAAAATCAAAATGGACAACTAAAACCAAAAGAACAAAGAAATAACTCAAATGAACAAGAAATAAAAAAAAATCATGTTTGATCATTTATCAATTAGTGATTATTTTTTTGTGGCTTTTAAAAGAACAAATTCATAACGTAAAAAAAATTGCAATATTATTTTTTTCATTTATTCTTCTTCTTCATTTGGTTTTATTGTTTACTACTGTTTCTTAGATAATTGTCTTTCCACCTTTTTTACATTTTCATTTTCTTACTCTTTTTTCAAATGTTGATTTCTTATTAAAAAAAATAGAGATTCAGTCATAAAGAGTGAACACTATAGGAAAAATAAAAAGAAACAATAAACTGACTTAAATGAATAAGAAACAAAACTAAAAAGAACATGTTCAATTATTCATTTATGTTTGTGCATAGTCATTTTTATTTATTCACTGACTAACAAAATGTAAAGCAAAAAAAAAAAAAAAAAATACTCAAACAAACATCAAAATGAAAAATAAAATAAACAAATGTTTTTTTAATTTCATTTTTTGTTTAGTTATATTCATTTATTTTTTTTATTTTTATAATAAACTCATTTGCATGATATGTTTTATGTTAATTTACATATGCAAAAAATAAAAAATCTAAAAAACATCCATAATATAGAAAAATAAGAAAATTTTTTATAAAGAACAAATAGTATTTATAAAATAACAAACTTGATAAAAAAAATAAATAGTATTTATAAAATTAAGCTAAGTAAAATAACAAATAAAACTGATAAAAGAACAAATGTGCGTGTTGTGACCATTGCCTAGGCAAGACTTACTAAAAGAAATGCACTATTTCTATATTGATTGACCAATGCATTAAGAGACCTATTTGATATTTCTTGTTAACATAATCAAATCAGTATTGATTTAATTTGTTTTCTTATTATAATATTATTGACTTTATACATCAATTTTGTATACATAACTTGTTAAAAAATATAGATTATTCACTAGAGCCATTGGTTCACTAATCACTAGTGGTCTATTTACAATCAGTGGCGGAACCATAATTTTTTTGTTCGGGCGGTGAGCTCAGAGGATAGGGACGGCGTCACTGCGAAGTAAAGCTGGAGATTGAGACAAGGTCGTACTAATTCAAAGATAAAGAAGCAGCTCGTGCGAGTTGAAAAAGTGAGATGACTAATGGTGTATTTAGGCTTTGTTAGAATTAGAATATCTGCTTAAGGCTAGAGATAATAATTACTTATTTAGTCCCTACTTTCTTTAGAATCTACCTCATTGCCCCTTCATCTTTACACTTTTACTGTCTATAAACACTTTACCTCCACGTGTTACACCCGGAAAGTGATGAATGATTAATTACCGGGTTAAGTGGATTAGTGGCATAAATAGTTTCCTAATTTGGAAACCTAGCGAAATTATTTGTAGAGACTTTGAATTATTTATGGAATGGGCATTAATGAGTGTTGGACACTCTGAGAATTATGCTTGGCTAAGGCCAAGAGTTTGGGTGATAAAAAAATGGCAAGTTTGGAAGTTGAGGGACTCAATTGCACAAAGAAAAGTTGGGTGGGAGGACTCAATTGCAAAGTTGGAGAAAGATGGAGGACCAAGTGAGTAATTTGGCCATTTTTCATGAAAAATATATGCATGGCCGGCCACCCCATGTTACCAATTTAAAATTGGCCTACTACACATTCCACTCATAATTATTTAATCCCTCCACTATATCCTCCACTCACCAATTAAATATTACCACACTTACTTTTGTCCCCTACTTTCCCAATTTGACTATTTTATTACCCATGCCTTGTCTCCCACTACAAATCCCACTCACCATATTTTAATCACCCACTTACATTGTCTCCCACTTTACATTATTTAATTCTCCCCACTATCACTTGTCCAAGCAATGCTTTAATGAACATTTGACTTATTCTCCCACCTTTTTCATTCAAAATTCGGCCATACCTCCAAATTATGCATTTGATATGCATTTTGGGTGCATTTCACTTCATTTAGCACCATGACCACCCACCTTCTTTGAATATATGTTTAATGCACATTTAGAATGCATTTGAGTTTCATTTCTCTTTCATTTGCAAGTGCATAACCGGCCATCACTCCCACTTTCATTTCATTTTTCATTTCCACTCTCTCTCTAGCACCAAAAGCTCTCCCTTCTCTCTAAGTTCCAGCCATGGTGTTCTTCAAACTCCATCTCCTTCTTTCTTCATTTAAGATTCGGCCATAGCTAGAAATGCATGTTCTTGCACATGCAAACACATTTTCTTGAAGCTTTCAAGCTCCTAAACCCATCTAGACCAAGAACAAAGTGAGAAATCAAAGAAAACCCATGAAGAAATGCTTGTGAAGTTTCGGCCATATGGATAAAATGGTGTTCTTGAGCTCACCTCAAGAGCTCCTTACATGCATGGCATTTCTAAGCCATGAAGAGCAAGAAGATGAAGACGAACTCCAAGAAAGTGAAGCTCAAGTTTCGGCCATTTAAAGGTTGTAAGTGAACCAAGTTTTTCTTGGTAGTTTCATGTATTTTGAGCTAGATGCTACTCTCTAATGACTTGGCCATGTTGGATTTTTGCAAGGAAATCAAGTGGATATTTCGGCCATGGAAGGATATTGTTGTTCTTGAGCTCAACTCAAGAGCTCTTTATATGCATGGCACTTTTAAGCCATGGAAAGCAAGGATGGAGGTTTCGGCCATGAGTATACATGGCATTTGAAGGCATGAAACCAAGTGTTCTTGGTGCCTTGAGGCTTGTATGGCCATTCCAAGGAAGGAAACAAGCAAAAGATGAAAGAAAAGCAAGAGGAAAGTTTCGGCCAAGTGTGAATCTTGGCATGCATGGACATTTTTCCAAGTGTTCTTGGTATCATTAAAGTCCTTGTGAATATACAAGACAATGACAAAAAAATTGGATACAAAAAAGGAGAATTTTGTAAGCTATGGAAGTACTAGAAGATTCGGCCAAGCAGTAATCTTGGCATACATAAGTTTAAACCATGTGTTCATGGTAGTACAAGTGTTCTTATGAACATGCAAAGTGTTAGCCAAGTGTTCTTGGCATAAATGGTCCTTAGAAAACTTGTGGGACTAATTTGAGCAAGAAAAAGAAATGATGGGGCTATTTGGGCCAAAAGTTAAATTTGAAGACCCAAATTGAAAACCAAGTGTTCTTGGTCCATAAATTATGAAATGGGCTATTTTGGGCCATAATGGCATTATTGGCAAATGGGCTAAATCCTGAAAAGGTTAATATAGGCCCAAGTCCTGAAAAGGTTAATATGGGCCTAAATGATAAGTTGGGCCAAGTCCAGAAAAGGAAATAAACAGGCCAAGTGGGCCTGAGTTCCTGGAAAGGCCAAGTTGGGCCAGAATTCCAGAAAAGGCCAATGTAGGCCTGAGTTCACAGAAAATTGGGCCTCAGTTCACAGAAAGGCTAAGTGGGCCTTTACCGCCTTAAGTGAGGTTGAGTCCATTAAGGAAATGGCAAAGTTCCAACAACAAACAAAGCAAAGCAAAGCAAAGGCAATGAGCAAAAGGTTACACCAATGGTGGTAAGGATCCTTTACTCACTTATTGCATGGTGTACTTCCATGATATTGTTTGTGAGTATAAATGCCCCTATGTGATGGTCATAGAACCAAGTGACCATAGGTGTGCAGCGGGTTAGTTGTTCTTTGTGTGAGGGCTCATGTTACTTTCTTAGTTTAATAATTGGGCACGTAAGTGCATAATTGATGAGGTATCATTGGTTTGGCAACTTTGGGCACGTAAGTGCATATTGGACGAGGATTGTTGCTTCGGCAACTATGGATATGAATAATGGGCATTTGTTGGATATATATATGGTTTGATTAGCTAATCAATATAAAGGCAAGTGTTAGAGTTTATAGTAAGAATGGCCAACTTACTATGTAACTTGGAGCTCTAGGGGAACGGGTGGTATGATTAAGAAGGAGAATTGAGGTTTAAAGTCTTGGACACTTGCCAGGGGTGCCAGTGGTGCCAGGGGTGTCATTGGTGCCAGTACTGCCAGTCTGGCCAGGGGTGCCAGTAGTGGGTGGCAGTAGTTGCCCAGGAAAACTTGTGGTTGAGTGCGTGTGTTGTGTGCTTCTCTGAACCGTTGTTGTTTGTGCATGCTGGCCCAAATTATTATTATTGTTGTTGTTGCTGCTATTGTGTTGTATCTTGTGTTTTCTTTGTTTTAGTGTTTTCCTTTGCAGGAACAGGATTTATTTGCCATGATATTCTTGGCATGGGATTTAATTGCCATGACATTCTTGGCTTAAGAATAGGCTTTGGAAGCCATATGTCACTACGAAAGTCACGAGAGATTACCTCATTCTGATTTGGCATTGCCATTACGTTCTTGGCACAATTTTGGCTTTTTAAGCCGGATATGACTACGAAAGTTATGAGTTACTTACCTCACACCTGGATCCTTACTGAGTTTTATAACTCACCCGCCCTTCTTTACTTTTTTCAGGAAGTGGATTGGATGGCTTGATAGATCAAGTAGGGAGTACTAGAGTACTCGTTATGTTTTGCTAAAGGGTTGGGTATGAGTTTAGTGTTGCTTAATATATTCATTTGACTCTAAGTGACTTATGTGGTATATTTTACTTGCGGAACAAGCTAATGGTTTGGACTTCCTTGTGCAGGCTTGCGGAGTCTAGAAGTTGTGGGAACAAGGTCTATTAAGCTGGAATGAGTTCCATGTTATGAGTTAAAGTTTGGGTAGACATAAGAACTTGGTCTGTAAAACCTAAACTTAACTAGTTATGGACATATAGCATCCTTGGTATGTTTTCCAAGTAGGAGATGCTTGTTAGATGCACATTGTGATCATGATTATCTTAGGATGAATTTTGATGAAATGCCATGATGGATATTCATGTTATGTGTACTAGACTTGGCTGATGCTCATGGATATACAAATGTGGTTTTCAAAGTTGAAAATGAGATGGGCTTCTTTGTTGCCATGCATTGGATTAGTACACTTGATGGACACACATCCTATGCACTTAATGGATTAAGTGTATGCTTTGCTTGAATTGCAAGTATGATTTGCTGATTATGTGTGTAACTAAGGGAAGACTTCCAGTGAATCTGGATTTATTGGATTTTTTTGAAATGGCATCTAAAGACTTGTGTGTGTAACCGGCTAAGTGGTAAAGTCCATAAATGGAACACTAGAATTCCACATAGGTATTAGCTCGTTCCTAGAGAGCACCCTGACAACACATTGAAAGTATTTAAGTAACAAGCTAGTACCAGAATAGATCCTGGAGTCACGCTGTAGGTGCTCATAACTAGCTAATAAAGCCCCTTTAGTATGAATAACTTCCGCTGCATTAATCTGATAATCGGGCCCAGATGGGCCAGGGGCAGTTTGGGGCGTGACACCATGCGTTCTATATCACCTAGATCAAGCCAACTGATGTGTGACCCAATTTTATTACAAATGACTTGAAAGTCAATAAACACAAAGGTTTCAAGAATCAACACCCCTTTATTTATTTCCTTTTTCTTTTTTATATCACATAACTTAGATTGTACCATTTTGAAATTTGTTATCAAGCTTCCTTTATCCTTATTTGGAGCTTCACCCCTTTTTCTAGGAAGTGAGAAAATAAAAAAAAAACAAAAAAATGTTATTCTTTTTCTAATTAATATTGTGCTCACCTAGAATTGTGTTTTTTTTCTAATTAAAAGCATTCATTTTAAATATATAATTATTTTTTAAAAAAAAACATGTGTTAATGAAAAACAATATTTAAAAAATGTTTGGAAAGTATATCTAAATTTTAAAGCATTTGAGGTCAGAGGTCATGGTTCCAAGGTTTGATATGTAAGGATGTTCATTTGGTTGGATTGGTTTTAAACCAATCTAAATACAACAATTAAATTTATTTTTGCTTTTTTATAAATTTGATCTAAACTATCTAAATTACATATTAAACTGATTTGAATCATCCGAATTATAATTCATTTTTTTTATTTTTATCCGAATCATCTAAATTGTAATCTAGTTTATCTAATTTTTATAAGTTAATTCCTTTTTATTAAAACTAAACACAAGGTAGTTGAAAAAATATAATAAAAATTGATAATATTATATTTTATATCTAAAATTAAGGTTGATGCATAACATATAGTCTAAAATTAAACAAAAATGACTTTACATATTTAGAGTTGACAAGTATAATTATAAAATAAATATTACTTTTTGGTTTATTTGGTTTGTTCAGTTTTAAGTTTATGAACTAATAATCAACTTGATAATCAAATAGAAATTTTGGTTTTGATTCAATTCGAACCAAAGAATTGAACAATTTTATTCAATCCAAATAATCTATTTGGATTATTTGATTTTATCCAAATAATGAAAAAAAACTTATGAAAATGTAAGTAAGTCCCTATTTACCATCCAATTACATGTAAATAGATGTGAATGTTTATTTTAATTACTTATGAAGTTTATGAATCCATTATTTTTAATAAATTTTCAATGGGCTAGGTGATTTCAACTCATTTTTGTTTTTGTTTTTTGTTTTACACCTAAAGATTGATGAGCCTTCGAGTATTTAGATATCATTTAGCAACAACATAGCTTATACTCCCTCCGTTCTAAAATTTTTGCTCAATTTGACTTTTTGTTACATTTTGACTTGATTTTTTTTCATATTATTGTTTGTTATAAAAAATTAAAAAAATATATATTTAGAAACTACATGTCTTAATTTATCATTTTTATATAATTTTTTTATTTATATATTAAAATATTAAAAATAAAAAATTTCAGATTAATTACTGAAAACAAATTGAGCAAAAATTTTGGGACAGATGGAGTATTAATTAAGCACTAAGGGTTATTTGACTTTGGATGGTCTCTGTACACCATAAGAACAAAAAATGGTAATACAACATAGAAGCAAAAATCAGGTAGACTAAGTCTTCTATAAAAATCAGATAATGGTGGTACCAAGCAAACATTTGAGTTCTATAAGAGCATACTCATGAAAGGCAACATGCCACATCATTCCACTGGCTTATTTTCCATTGTACGTCCCTTCTAATATTGATGGGCATGATTTGTTGATAAGAGTTCAATTTTTGGATTAGCCTTCAGATAATTTAGGTTACAGAGGGTTGGTCCTGAGCAAGGTTATTAAAATTGGGATTCTATCTAGAGTTGGTTTATTTTTCTATAGTCGTAAAGTCATAAAAAGTCGTAGAGTCATAAAAAGTCGTAGAGTCATAAGATTCTACAAAAAAACTATTAGAAAAATATGAAAAAAATATAATCATCTAGATGGAACCAAAAAACAAAGTCCAAATGAAAAAAAATGTTTTATTTGCTCTACTACTATCCCACATGGATGAACAAAAAGGGGAAACAAAAACTTGAGAGATTACAAAAACACATGACTAGTGGTTTTCCTATTCATTGTAAAAGTTCTATTACTTTTTTATCCCACGTGGATGGGAAAAATGAGCAAATAAAGGTTTGAGGGGTTATAAAAACCCATGGCATAATGTTACTTCCTTGCTGCCTGTGCTCGTTGTGTTCTTCGTCTTCAAGTTTGTTATCCCACATGGATGACTAGTTTTGGTAACAAAGACATTGTGAGTTATAAAAACATGTGGTTAAAAATTTTCACCCCCAAGTGAACTAGTTGGGTGTTGTATGACGTTTTACTTAACCCGCATGAATGATTTATGAGCAGAATCGAGGTTAAGGAATTATGCATACATGGAAAAAACTAAAAGTCTTTTTGTTATCCAGGAAGCAACCCAGTGTTTGTATTTTTCTAGGAGTCCTTGCTCTTTAATCTCACATGAATGAATTTTATTTAAGGCCCTGCGGAGTTCATAAGTTGTATTTGCTCTACTAGTTCTATCTCCCACATAGATGAATTAAAAAAAGAACAAGGCTTGAAAGTTATTAAAACGCATAAAGGCTTCTACCACTGTTTTTGCTACTATTTTTATGTCCCACATAGACGAACTACAAGCTGAACAAGGCATTCGTAGTTTTCTTCTAATAGACATTGTTGCTTGTTTTCATTTTACCCATCCTTTGTCCCACATGGACACGGTATCAGAAGGGTAAGGCACTGAGGAGCTATAAAAGGCATGACTTTTTCCTACTTCTACCCGCGCTTTTAGCTCAACGTCCTTTTGGGTTTATGAGGTCGTATAGTCTTAAAGCTTTAGCATTTTTACAAATAGAGTCACATTTCTACGCGATTCTACATTTAAATACGTTTTTATCATGACTCGGAACGTATTTTGTGCCTACAATCATAGAAATGTACGTTTCTATGTTTCAAAACACGTTTTTAATAACCATGGTCCTGAGTAATGGGTGGATCTACTATTAAACCTATGTGACACAATTCTTCTACTTTGATTACACATTCATTCTAAATTAGGGGTGTTCATAAAAATCAATCAACCCGCAAAATTGAACAAACAAATTCACCCCAAATTGAACAATATACAATTTATACAATTTCGACTATGGTTCGGGCCTAGAAATTTTAAAACCAAATATTATACGATGAAGTTACGATTTTTAAATGTCATAATCGATAAAAAACTGCATCGGTTCAATTAAACCCAAATATACAATAAATCTATAAGTCCCCAAATAAACCAATCACACTTTAAACCCATAAGTCCAACTGACCTAATTCATATTTTTCTAATCATAGCCTATCCCAATATTCTATAGCAAAATCTATTACAATTTACAACTTTCCCTCCAGTTTGATGGTCCCTTTCCTTGTCATTCGTTTACTGTCTTGCTTTGCATCAACCATTTATAGTTTCCTAAACAAAACCTAAGATGAGATACGAGACACAAAGAGTACTTGATTGGATTGCATTTGAATTTCTCATATGTGCTAGTTTATGAATTGAATTGTATTTTCATTTTTTTTATTTCAATTGGGTTTATATTATGTATTTGTATTAATCAAATTTAGTATGATGAATTTATGGCGTGAAAAACTGCTACCAAACCATAATCAAACCATATTTATGTGGTGCAGGTTTATTTTGAATTTGTATATAAAGCAGTGCAGTTATGGTTTTCAAATTATGAAATCATTTACTATCTAGTGTTATTACGGATTTGGGACAAAAACTTGCATGAAACCGTACCGTGAACACTTTTGTTTCACCATGAACACTTTTACTCTCCATAAACGCTTTACCTACGTGCTCATTCTATATTACCTAGATCAAACCAATTGATGCGTGACGCAATTTTATTACAAATGACTTGAAAGTCAATAAACATAAGGGATTCAAGAATCAACACCCTTTTGTTTTTATTCCTTTTTATTTTTTATACCACAGGACTCAAATTTTACCATTTTAAAGTTTGTTATCGAGTTTCCTTTACTCTTATTTGGAGCTCTACTCCTTTTCTCGGAAGTTAGGAAATAAAAAAAAAAAACAGAAACATGTTATTCTTTTTCTAATTAATATTGTGCTCACCTAGAATTGTTTTTGAGTAATTAAAAGCCTTCATTTTAAATATATAATTATTTTTTAAAAAAAATTTATATGTTAACGAAAAACAATATTTAAAAAATGTTTGGAAAGTATATCTAGATTTTAAAGCATTTGAGGTTAGGGGTCATGGTTTCAAGGTTTGGTAAATAAGGATGTTCATTCAATTAGATTGGTTTGGAACGAATCTAAATAAAACAATCAAATTTATTTTTCATTTCTTATAAATTTGATCTAAACCATATGAATCTACTATTAGTATATAAAGCAGGATAATATAAAAGGATAGAATAGTCTTTTCCTTAATCTTGCTGATGTGTTTATACTATAATTTGACATGTGGCATTTTTCTTTTTATTCATGCATTTAAAAAATGGAAATAAAATGTTTTCCCAAAAATGGCCTTCACTTAATGGTTGGACATATTAACTTTTAATGAAATGGTTCATTGCACAAACTGGTTTCCATACAAGCAGCGAGAAAAAGGGAAAAGGGTAAATGATAGGTTACACCAATTTTTTTATTTTGATTGCAACTTTACCTCCAAGTCTGAAAACCTATAGATACCTCATTTGTTTACCAACTCAATTAGTGAAAGAGGCACTCTTGCATTTACAAATATGTTGTTTTATAGATATCAACAGTTAACTATCAAGCTTTTAAAGTTTATCTTGATGATTTTAAAAAGTCTGGATGGTAGTAAGAGACTAAGAGTGTAAGCAAAGGATTCGAAACTTATGGGCCAAAATACATATAGTACTAAACTTTAGAAGAAAATTTAAATTTAGCAAAAAAAAAGTTAAAGAACTTGGTTAACCATTTGCATTTATTTTCATTTATTTGCAAAACTAATGAAAATTATTTAATACAAAAATTTGGAAGAAAAAATTAGATTAGCATCAATCAACATTTAATTCCAACACTTTAAAAAATCAAAGGAATCAATTCATTTTTCAGCACTCTAAATAGTTTGAGGAATTTTCATTCCAAATTTAGTAGATTTTAACTTTTGCATGTCTAAAAGGCATTTACGCAAAAAATAATAGCCTTTCAGTTTGAATTTTTCATCTATCCTTTACATTGATTTAATTAGAACTTTTACATCACCAATTTGGCAAGAATTAAATTTCAAATTTATAACATTCAATTTCTATATAGTAAAATTTAACTAGAATACCATTTTTTAGTTGCTATAGAAAATAATTAAATTTAAATTTAAAATTTACATAAATCAATGGATTTATTCCACCATAATTCAGGTTAATTAATAGCCCAATTAAATGTCACTTCAAGAATTAGTTAATTAATCTTATAATTAGCTCTAAATTGAAGCTTTATACTGAAAACTACACCTTAATTGGCTCCTCCCAATTTCAACCAAATTCCATATATATGCACCTTTCTTTTACTACTCTTAAATATAATTAAATTAATCTAAAATTAAAAAAAAATAATGCTACTGGATTTGACCCCATATTCATTTCCTGTACATTAATATATATACAATTTTTCTATACTTAATGGTTAAATTTGAATTGTAAACATGCAATATGATTTGTGTTTCCGTTTGGGTAATGATTAAATGTCAAATTGAGTTATGCTTTAATAGCATTATTTTCTTAGTATCGTAAATAGTATGTTTTAATAGCATTATATATGTTCTTAATTCCATTACTGCGTAAAATATAAAACACTATATAATGAGATCTCAATTTCATTTCATAATTCCATGAATGTTGTTTTGTCTATTCATTCTCTTTGATAGTCTTTCTTTGGTGTTTTATTTATTTTTGTTTATTGCAGTTTTATTTTTAAGTTCTTGGCTCATCTCATCCAGTTTTTTTTTTTTGTCAAATAGGTGATTGCATTAAAAAGACAAAAGCAAACAAGGGTCCTTAAAGAGGAACAAAATATCTGTTCAGATTACAAGCTCTTGGGAAAGAAGTTACCATCCAATTTCATAAGGTAATGATGTTTTCTTGATCTCCATATATATTATATTTTCATTTGTAATTTAGTGGATGAATTCGTTCTTTTCACAAAGTTATAAATTATCCTACCAATTAATTTGTTTATATCATTACATTAAAGAAAATCCGATGATCATGTACAAGAAGTTCAAGTGTATTTCCTATTTTTATAAAATTAATATTTTGAGATTTGTTTAAAAATATACATTTTTAAATTTTGAAGTTAGGGCTCTATTGGAAGAGACTAAAAGCTATGAGGGTTAAGATTTGATTTAATCCTATTGTGGTTTCGGCCCTTACAGCCAATAACCTTTACAGGGAATTAATTAGGGTGCAATTTCATCAGCAAGACTTAATTATATATGTAGGAAATAAGGTTACTTTTGCAAAATATTGTGCTAAGATTGTTACATGGCTTGATAGTGTGAAAATTAGTCTACCAAACCCATTTCCTTTTCTTTTTTCATTTTTCAAAAAATTTTCTAGAAAATTTGGAAAATTGCTATGGAGATGTCGGATTTGGTTATTGACATTTCACTTTAAGTCTATAAAATTATACATTTGTCCATAGTGAAACCTCAAATATATAGATTTCTTTTTCATTCGGGCCTTTCTAGTCTTCATTTTACACTTTATCTCCATACAACAAACTTCGTGAATGTCAACTTAGTCATTCACTATAAAATCTTATATGTTTTAAATATATTCATTTCCCTTGTAATTTTATTTAAAACTTAGTTTAATGTTGTTCTACACAGATTCATAAAGAAATACATTAATTGTAGGAGAAAGCTGATAAGCTTAGGTAGAGTTCAACACGTATCCTCCTTAAGATTTTTTTGGTAGATGTAAATTTGAGTTTGGGGATAGTACATGCAAGTAGGGGTTTTCTTTACAAATAAATAATAACTAAAAAGTTAAAAATAAAGTAACAAAGGAAATTTTACCTAGTATTTTAACTTTATTTTGGGATAAAAGTCAAGTTTTAGGGATAAATATACTAATTTATAAATGGTAGAATCAACAAGAATTCATAAACCCATAACCTTCTTACGGCTTTGTGGGTATGGTCAAGTTCAGGTAGCCAGTTTAAGAGAGGTAGGGGTAGTAGAGTAATTTTTTTTATTGGTTGGGGCAAGCTATGCCAAAAATCTATCATCTGAATGTCTCGAGACAATTATATTCATTTTTTAATACTCAGAAATATTTCCAAGTAATGATAGTTAGAAGGTGTTGTAAAGTATGAACGGCAACCTACCTGTTTCTCAACACTTAGAGGTTGTACGAGAAAGAATTGACAAGTCAAGAAAGTAATAGTCAAGGTCAATATCCCTTGGCAGCAGCTGGGCTGGGGAGGCCATTGGTATGTTTCTCAAACTAATACTTAAAAATACTTATACTTATTTTTAAATTTTTCTTATTTATCCATACATGTTTCAGTAGTGTAACATTCCATAATAAAATTGTTTTTCTTGCATATATATTGTTCTCATTGATCAATAATCTAATTTATACAATTTATGCTAATGTACAAATTATACTCAAGAATTTTTTAACTGTTAATTTTATTTGTAATATCTTATATAATTATCTTAATTTAAAATTTCTTTTCTGCTTAGAATTATTTACATGGGTCATGAAGCTGGAGCAAAACAGTTGAAATTTTGTGGGCTTGGCTAAGAAGAGATACAAATTTCACAAAGCCCATATGGACATGAAAACAAAATTAATTAAAAACTATTAAATACCAATTATCATAAAAATTGTAAGAATGCTGTTGTCAAAATTTTTTTCTAATTTTTAAGTATTGCTATCAATTGTTGAATTATGTCAAGCTTTAATTACAGGCCCATGTCAAGCTTTAAGAACTACTGGACAGTCAGGTTATTATTTTCTTGCTGATAAATTGATCATCTTGTATTGATTCTTCCTCAACTGTTACAATTGAATGTACTTTCTCAAACATGAAGATTGTGAAAAATAAATTGCTTAACAAAATCAATGATAACTTTCTACATGATAGTTTGATTTTGTATATTAATAATGACATTGCAGAGGCATTTCATTTAGATTCGATACTTAATGCTTCTAGATATATAAGAAATCGTCATATTAAATTATGAGTTTCAAAAACTTATTATTCTATTTTTGTAAATTTTATTTTTATTATATTTTATAATATTCTCATATATAATTTATTATTTAGTATAATATTTTTATTTCTTTATACCTTAAACATATCCCACACTCACAATTGTAAAATCCTGGCTACGGCAATGCCTTGGGTTGCTAGACTTAATTTAAACATTTTATTATTCTTTACCTAATTCATGTTCTATTGCTACTATGAACTACATAAAAATAAAAATAATAATTAATATTAGTAGAACTTCCCAATTTAAATTCAACTATATTTTCTCTACAATTTACTCCCAAGGCAATGTCAGGTATTAAAACTAGTTACATACTAAAACTGATCTGAATCATCTGAATTATAATTCATTTTTTTATCCTAATCATCCAAATTGTAAATTAGTTTATATAATTTTTATAATTTAATTTTTTTATTAAAACAAAACACAAGGGAATTGAAAAAATATAATCAAAATTGATAATATTCTATTTTATATCTAAAGTTAGGGTTGATATATAACATATAGTCTAAAATTAAACAAAAATGACTTTATATATGTAGAGTTGACGAGTATAATTATAAAATACATATTACTTTTTAGTTTATTTGGTTTATTCAGTTTTAAGTTTATGAACTAATAATCAATTTGATAATAAAATAAAAATTTTGGTTTTGATTCAATCTGAACCAAATTATCAAAAAATTTTATTCAATCCAAATAATCTATTTGGATTATTTAATTTTATCCAAATAATGAATACCTTTATTGTTAAGTATTGCTGAAAAGGTTATTGTTTAGATTGAGAAGTTTAATTGCTGCCCGTTGGTACCGCAACAGTGTATTTTTTTTGCACATGATCTCGCTGCATCACTTATTTCTTAGTCTCTTTTCTAATTTTGAATGCCAAAAAAAAAAATATTAAAACGTTCTCATCCTAATTAATAAAATTAATCGCTAATACCCTCCAAAAATTTATTATCGCTAATTAACCCTAACCCTAAACCGATATGGAACGTAAGAATATCAAATCCGAGTGGTTTTAGCGCCAATTACCACAGCCGAATCTTATATGCTTTCCCTACAGCCAATAGGAACACGAAAACCCTCCACATGGATTGCGAAGTTTCCCCATCAAAACGTGGCAATACATGAATGGCGAATCGCTATTGTGTTCGGTGGTCCCAAACACACGGAACAGTGTTTCCCATCACACACTTTCAGGTTCTCACTGCTTTTGTGGAACCCTGCGTTAAATCCTGGCACTCGCTTCCTATGAATTTCGACCGTGAGATCTTTTGGTTGGATTATGGCCGTCGGATATAGAAACCAGACCAATCTCACCCTTCAATTAACCCAAAATTGAAATTTCAAAACTTTCGATAGAGAGGGAGGACAAGACTGAAGAGAACTCTTACTCGCCAACAAAAGCCACCCCTCTCTCTTGCTCCGTCGTCTTATTCTTCTGGTCGCATTTTTTCTTTCGACGAATCTCTGCTCCGGAGACTCTAGTTCCGCCGCTGCCGAGGGATTTTTCATTCGGAAGTTCTGTTCGTATCGATTGTAATCCCCGATCCTTTCAAAGTTTTTTGGCAGTCGTCGATTCAAATTGTGAGCTAGGGGGAATCGTCAGATATTCTACGTGGCTTGCTGCTTTGGGCGTTTTGAATTGCATGTTGGATCTGGGTGTCCCTGAATTTCGGTGGATTCGGTGAATTTGTGCTATTTGTTTGTGGGGTTTTGGGCCTTATCTTCTGTGTCTCGATAAATCCAAGTTTGATCGGGGTTTTTCTCAGCTTTGAAAGCTTTGATGGGCGAAGGAGAAGAGGCTGGCGAATTCCCGCCAAAGAAGGGTTCCCAAGATTTGGCGGATTTCCCAGCTAAGAAGCTAGCTAGGCAACTCGATTTCACAGCCGGTTTTGGCGGGGTTTCTTCCCCTGCTGTTGTTCTACCTGATCATCCGCAATCCATTTTGCCGGCGCCAGCTGCCTCAGGTCAGCAGCATCAAGGAAAACCTCCTGTTGTGACGGTGGCACCATCAGCGGTTGTGCCCGCGCAGCCGCCTGTGTCGACAGTGCCGACGAGGCTGGTGTAAGTTTCACCTCTGCCACGAGATTTGTGGTTTTTTTTTCTCTTCGCCAGGGAAATTTGTGATCTTTTATGTTCGCCATTATGCGTCTGAGAGGGTTTTGGTTTTGAGAGATTGTTGGATGTTTCTGCCTGGCGATTGTTTCCTTTCAAATACCCTCTTTTGAGAGTGGAGATTTTTTTTTCCGAGTTCCAACTCTTAATTACTTTGTAACAGCTTAATTACTTTGTAACAGCCTTTTTCTTCCTTTTGAATTTCCAAATTAGTAGTATGAGATTCTGCTGGTACTGCCCTTGAATTTTTTGAATTAAATGCTGCTGAGTTGAGAAGTGGTGATCTCTTTTTCACACAGGTTTTTTAAGCCACTTTAATACTAATTGCGATTAGTTTTCACCATTTCAGGCATTCTGGCAAAAGCTGTCTAGTTTCTTTATGTAATATTTGCATCCATTGAGGATTGTGGCTGGACTTAGAAGTGCTCATCCTTCTTGTGCTATGATCAATACAGTGTCAATTAAAATGTTTTGGCTCTTGATCTCAATAGTGTCAAACGTTTGCTGCATCTGCTATTTTATCCTTATAAAAAATTGATATTCTTGGATGACAGTGAACTGGATAATGGTGTTTTGTTGGAAGGCTTCATACAGGAATCTAAACTATGTCCACTTTTTTCATTCTTTAGAAAACCAGAATCACCAAAATCAAGACTGAGGCCAAATGTCGAAGTGAAAGATGGAACTCCAAAGAAGCAGAAACAGTGTAACTGTAAACACTCACGCTGTCTTAAGCTGTAAGTACATTAGCTTGAATTTACTTCAGCATAATATAGCTTTCCATTAGGAGTTCTGTATATTCATTAGGCAGTTTTTTAGCCAATTATCTTTTTCTGTTAAGGTGTTCTTGTTTCATTTGAAACGCCACTTCCTTGGGTAAAGTGCTGAACATTGGTTTCTTCCTCATTTCTATTTCAAGCATAAAACTGCAAGAACATAAACTAGTTTCACCTCTTTCTCATTATAAAGAAGGAATGGGAGGAGGAAGAATGCTGTTGTTGTAATAATGGAGACTAAACTTTCCTTTTTGGCTTGGCATATGGATTTGTAGTGACGTTGTTGTGTAAGTCCTTGAGCAAACACAGTAGTTAATGAAAGGAAATTACAGATCTCATTTTTATGTCTCCTGTCCAAACCATTTCTAGTATTTGGCATCAAATGATGTGGTTTATCCAGGGCTGCAACAGTGGGAAAAATCATTCATGGTTCAATTACAAATTTATAAAAGTGCATTCTGCAATTTTCAGTTCACCTAGGTCATATATCCAAGCTTATGGTCAGTTTGGGCCCAGCAACCCATATTTGAAACATTTCTAGTTGCTATTCCCTTCAGTACAATTTTTTTATGCTAGAAAAGGTTGGCACACCCCTCAGATTGCCAAAAGAGGATTTACTATTTTTTGGACTTTATTGGAAAATAAGTTTTACTTCAGTGTTCATCACTCTTCACTAAAACTGCATTCTGATGAAGAGTTTTTAATCTTCTTCTGTACTGTCCTTTTGTTGGAGAATTATGGGAGAGCAATCTTTTAGTAGCGGGTGTTAAACTTCTAGGAAGTATTGGAGATGAAGGTTGCGCTGGATCAAGTATTTGTTCCTATGGGTATAATGAGGCTGAAATTTCTTTGACTCCTCTCCAAGCAGTTAACGCTGTAGATAGGAGTGCAGCATAATAAGTTTTGAAGTAGTTAGTTACACTCGAGCCCACCAGGCAAGGTTTTCTAAAACAAAAAGGTTATTGTATGCTTGTTGAAGCTTTAGAATTTTTATCTCATAAATAATTGTGGATGCATTTTTTTGATACCTCAACAAAATCTTTTCTGTTAAGAGATGTCTTGATAATATCTTGTTGCTTCGAATCTTTCATGTTTGCCTTCCCCCTTCAAACAGGTGCATGTAATTCATTACATCTATGGAGAAGTTTTCCGCTCCACTTTTAGTGTGTAAAAATTATTTTTAATTTCATATGTTAAAAGGTGTACAATTTTAGGAGTAATTCACCTATTGAAAATTGCATAATTTCCTATGATGGATATGACTTTATAAAATATTCTATTAGTAGAACACTGCCATCTTTATAGAGGACAGCAGCATAACTTGAACACTTGTGTGGCTAAACATGTAGAAAAAGTTGGAAATAAAGTTATTCGATTTTCAAATCACTTGCATGATGTTTGAGGAAACATATATGGAGCATCTGGATCTAGGCTTCACAGGTCTTTCTGTTCTTTCTTTCTGATGTTGACTTGAGATTTCCTAAAGGGATATATCATCAGGCTAGGCTTGTGGTTTAAGGGCAGTGGTGCTTTATTTGGACTTGCTTAGAAACTTTGCTTATATATAGTTCACCAAAAAGGAAGTTTTGTTTGGTGTTAATGCTTATAATTATCTGTCCATGATTTTCTGAATTTTATGCTCTGCATTGCTAACTTCCTTGGTAGCTTCTCTTAAAAGGAAAGAAATTGTGGCCTTGAGCTGTTCGGATATCAGTGTGTTTATGATGTTTGTGTTGTTCATTTTCTGTAATTCTCTTTTGCTGTTGCTTTATTTGCCCATTTTTTTCTTTTGTAACTGGTTTGTGGATATATATGATAATTGAAGTTGATTATCTAAATGCCTTGATCAGGTACTGTGAATGCTTTGCATCTGGTGTATATTGCAATGGATGCAACTGTGTCAATTGTCTCAACAATGTTGAAAATGAATCTGATAGGCGGAATGCGGTTGAAGCAACTTTGGAGCGTAATCCAAATGCATTTAGGCCGAAAATAGCAAGCAGTCCAAATAATCCTCGGGATAGTAGGGTATGTGAGTTGATCTTTGTCTGACTATTGATTTTTCCTGCAGCTTTGAAGTGATGCTACAGTTGAGCTTGGCTAGATACTGAATAAACGGAATCAAAGTTATCTTGGCTGATTTTGACATTCGCTTGTAGGACATTGGCCTGATGCTATTTGTTGCTTGCTTTATCTTGGAATGGGCATTGGCCTGTCAGTGTCAGTTGAAACTTTGTATCAGACTTTTCCAGAAAATGATGGTTAACTAGGTTGATGCTTGAATATTGTTTGGTTCTCTCTTGATTACTCTGTTCTGTTTTATTTGGGAAGTTTATGTGGACTTGACGCAATCAACTAATTTAATTAGGAAATTGAACATATGCTGAGTTTTGATTTCTCTGGGATAATGCATTTATATGGTGATAAGCTACAGATGGTTAGTTTGATGGTCTTCTAGGCTCTTCTATGGTTAGCGTTTACCAGTGCTGTTATTGAATATTTAGCAGGAGGAGGCTGGGGAGCTGTTAACATTAGGAAAGCACAACAAGGGATGCCACTGCAAGAAATCCAGCTGCCTCAAGAAGTATTGTGAATGTTTCCAGGCCAACATTCTCTGTTCTGAGAACTGCAAGTGCTTGGACTGCAAAAATTTTGAAGGTAGTGAAGAGAGACAGGCTCTATTTCATGGAGACCATGCCAACAATATGTCATATATTCAGCAGGCTGCTAATGCTGCCATAACTGGAGCCATTGGATCTTCAGGCTATGCATCGCCTCCAGTGACTAAGAAAAGAAAAGGTCCAGAACTCTACTTTGGGTCAACAGTCAAGGATTCATCTATTCACAGGCTTGGACAATTTCAACAGGTGATCATGGTTTTAGCATATTGAGCAGTGGTTTTTTGGGAAGCTAGTTAGTATTTCTTCCTATGACATGTATGCAATCTATTACTCAAGTTTTAAAAGAAAACAATGGCCTTCACTTGTACGGATGCGTTATCATTCCCCTTTATTGTTGCTAAATGCTATGTGTTTCTGCTGTTATTTTTGCATTGTTTCTCATCATTATATATTTGGTAATTCCGTTTAGTTAATCATGAAGCTATTTGTTCCATTTTCTTCTTTTGCAGGGTAACCAATTTAGGGCACCTGGACCTTCTTCCTTTCCACCCTTGCCTGTTGCACGTGCTGGTTCGACGGCGACTTTGGGTGGCTCAAAATTTACATATAGGTAATATGAGTTTTCAACTTCTAATGACAACATGAGTCTTCGACTTCTAATACAGAATCTTGCTTCTTTGTAGTCCCTAACTTGTTCATTATGATTGAAGGTCTCTCTTGGCAGATATTATTCGATCACAGGATGTGAAGGAACTTTGTTCTGTTTTGGTAGTTTTATCAGACGAAGCCGCAAAGACAATTGCAGGTACATAATGAGTGCTTTTGGAGTTGGGAACCAGATACTTCATCTCAGTAAAGGTTCTCTTACTTTGACCAGGGAATCACTGTTTGCTGGATAGTTTGCACAATAGTTTACAATAATGTTACTTTTGCACTCTTTTCCTTTGTCTCTCTCCTCGCCCCCCCCCCCCCCCTCTCTCTCTCTCTCTCTCAATACTGGTCTAATTATTCTACTTTGATGTGGTGTTATGTCTAGAGCATAGAAATGAAGCAGATAAAATGGTGGATGATCAGCAAGTAAGTTCTATTGCCTTGTCAACTCAGGACAGGCTGCAAAGTCAGAAGGACTCTGATGCTGACAAAAGGACTGCTATTGAATGTTCAAGCCCTTATGAATCTCATAAAGCTGGCCCCAATGATTCGACTTCAGATGGTGCCGATGTGCAAAAAGGAAGGCCCATGTCTCCTGCAACTTTGGCATTGATGTGTGATGAGCAAGACACAATGTTCAAAACAGCACCTTCTCCTAATGGGATGTTAGATCATGGCTGCAGTACGTCTTTAAATTTGCCCAATGGGCAAGGCCCAACAGAGATCTATGCAGAGCAGGAAAGAGTTGTTTTGACCAAGTTCCGGGATTGTCTCAATCGGCTTATCACCTGTGGAGAAATTAAGGGCAAGTCTCTCACCTTGCTTGAGAATTTAGCACTAAATTGAAAATTTTCACTTTTTTTTCCCCTAATTTCCTTCAATTCTTTCATAGATAGTAGGCACCTGATGAATTCATATTATATTTTGTAGACTTAGAGTTTCTTGTGTTAACGTGTTATAGAAAGAATTGGGGGAACCATCAAAATGTAGTCTTCTGTTTGACAGGAGTTATCTAAACTATATGGAGCAAGGCTCTCCACGTTCATTAGATATCACTTGTAACCATGCTTTTGTTGAAGGAAACATCAAAAAGGAAAACATGCAACCGTGAATATGAATAACTTATTACTACATTAATATTGATCAATTAAACTTGTATAACATAAAGATCAACTGTTTGGAAATCTATTGGTTTCGTCACAGTATTTACTTGGTAAGGATGTAAGGTTATGTGAGGAGCATCAATCAGTGCACTTCTATAATTCTGATCATGAACATAGTAAAGTCAATTGCTTCCCAGAGAGGAGGATTAGGAGTACTTGTGGTACCATTGTGACTTTTGGGAGTTAACCATCTCTTGCTCTTTGTTACAGAAACTCAGTGCTCATTATTGGCTAGAGCAGAGATGGCAAATCAAAAGTCCCTGCTTGGAAACATTGCTGAAACTACGAGAACTGAATCTCTTAACAGACAGGTTCAAATCAACAATGGGGTCGCAAAAGCTGTTGCTCCTCCGGCTGCCAAAGCACCTCAGGTGGCTGCAACAGGAGTTACCACCTCCAGTAGTGACCCTCCAAGAGCTCCAGCCCCCTCTGAGAGTTGGAATCCTTAATCAGAAGGTGAGAGATGTAAAGATACTGAAGCAGAAGACTTACCAAAGGTATGCTTCTGCAGTCATTTAACTCTAATTTTCCATCCCATTCCCAGCTTGAACCCATGATGCTGGGCAGAGATGAGTTTTGGCGTCATTGGAATTGACCAATAAATGTCTGATTTTTGTGCCGCTACTCGAGGCTAAGACCTGTAAATTGCAGAGCTCTCATGACGCCTGAGCACACACCATAAATTGTGTATTTTAGGTGCTAGGAAATGCCTGGTAAGGTATTCACCGCTTTTCATTTTATGTGAAGGGAACTATATACATGATCTTTATTATTATTATTATTATTATTATTATTAAATTTGTAATATATGGTCACGTTCAAGAGTTCTTACTCTTGTAGAGTAGTTTGTGGGTTAGGATTGGTTGGCTTGCCCATTCTTGAAGGGATTTTTGAGTAGTTTCCAGTAATGCACGAATCTTGTCCTTAGGTGTGCAATATATGTTTTCTTTGGGGGGTTTGTTGACCACAAAAAGTATGTTACAAAATTATGAGTTCAATACATGTAGTGTGGTCTTCTAGAAAGGTGAATTTTCCTCTCTCATTATTATAAAAATACTTATTCACAAGCTTCTTGCGGAGCAAGTGCTTCTCATTTCCCGTCTCTCGGGAAAACCCCTTTTTTCTCTGCCGCTATTTCCAAACATCTGGTGACGAACTCCTATGTTCCTTGAATTGCGTCATATCTGAAGTTTGCTGATGATAGTGATGGCGCCGATGTTGGTAACGATATTGACCTAGGATTCCACGAAACAAAAGGACACGTGGATCATGTGCATTTATAATTTAACTGACGCTCTCTCTCTGGCAGTGGTTCAGAAGACAATTAATAATTGTCCCGTATTTTGTTGTGGCCTTGTGGGTGATCAACAAAGATTAGAACTTTTTATATCAATGACATCTATATAAAGAATGTTAAAAAGAGTTGTAAATTTAAAATTTTATTTTAATTTAAGTCAATTTAATCTAAAATAATTCATATTTATTTTTACATATTTTTTTTTATCTAGAATTAAGTTTATTAAAATTTAATATTGTGAAGGTGTAATAATTTATTAAAAATGTAATTTTTATAATTTTATTAAATTTTTATGAATTTTTTATTTTTAATGTCTAAAAATAGAAAAATTCATAAAAATTTAATTACATCATTTAAAAAAAATTAATAAAAAATTAATTACATTATGAAAATTTATGTTCAAATGGATTATTTGATCTGCATAATATTTGCTTTTAAATAAAATTAGTTTTCAATAAAAAATATAAAAATAAAAATAAGTCAAGTTGAATTAAATTGACTTAAAAAGAATTGTTTACAATTTGTTTTGTCATTTAAGCATAAGCATGGGATGTTGACTGTAATCACCGTAAGTTCAAGGATCTAAAATATAAAAAATTAAAAGTTTAGAACATTTTTTGTGTTTGTTGGCAAAGAGTGACAAAATGTCTAGTTTAACATTTTTGGATCAAAAGATATTATCATACATAATAGAGTACCTATTGCATAATTATTCAATTTTGGTTTTGGACATTTCTTTGACGCGGTACAAACCACCTTCAGCTATTAAAAAAAAAAAAAACTAAGCCGAAAAATACTCCATATAACTTTCACATCAAAATTTAGACCTTGAATTTATGTTTGACTCGGTATCTTTTATTTTTGGGTAAATTATAACATAAATATATAAAATTTGCAGGCAACTATTAAATATAATATTGTAGCTTATAAATATTATTTTCTAGAAGTTATCCAACACGAACAAGAGAAATTGAATTAAACTCGACTGTAAAAGGTGGTGCGAAATTATTCTTGAAAAAATAATCTGTCAACGCAAACATCAGAGCCGTTACAAATCAACTGAAACAACTCAAAACGCTAAGCAGCTGAGAGTAGTCTCTTATTAACTTCGGCTTTCAAGCCAGGTCCTTGGCAAAGATTTCACATTTTCACTGCAGCCCGAAACGTGCTTCCTTCACTCGTCTGTAAAACCAGATTCGTTTACTGTTTCAGAAGCTTCATAAATGGCAGAATGGTCACTACGACGGAGCATTGTCCCCCCCACATCGATACAGAGTTACCAGACGACATATGAGACTGTCTACCTACAGCCTAGACCTTGAAGTTTGTGAAGATTGTGCTGGTTCACTCTGCGGCAAGACGAGCGAACATAGAAAAGAAACATCAGCATCACTTCATTTAATTTCTTCGGCCAAAGCAGAGTTGGAGTATAATGATGCAGATTCATACTAGCTCTATTCTTAAGAGGTTCAGCATCATAACAGTTGATGAATTCACGTCAAAGTTTTTATTTTGTAGATGAGCATGTTGATAGGCAGAATATATGCATGGGCAGGTTGCAAGTCCATGAGATGTTCAGCAGGATCGTGATTAAACAGGACCCATAATTCCGATGTGATACAACTAAGACGGCATAAACACAAAGAAAAGGACAGGCACTTACCAGCGGCATGCCTCTCATTGCCCTTTCTTCCAAAAACCTGGAGGGCTTGAAAAAACTACCGTACATCTCTGACCATCTTTTCAGACTTGAATAGACATGTTTTGGTCCTACAGTATCCGCCCAAAAGACAATACCACCACTACAAAAAAGAAACGCACATACATACACACGTGTAAGATAGGGTTTAGCAAAACCTGTACATCCCCATGATTTAACAGGTTTAAACTTTACCTGCTTGCGGGCAGACAAATTTTAGGGCAGGTACACCCCACCAAACCATTTGATTGGACTGTTATATTTCTATGATAAATGTGTTTTCTTCAACACTTCTCAATTTACATGTGATATGCTAATTTTCAACCAAAATGACATAAAACCAATGTAATAAACGATAGTTTATACTTGGGTGATAACATTACTTCATCACAGAACTTCGGTTTCAAACATAAATAAACCATCTCGGAAAGGTTTGGGTAAGGAACAGCTAAACCCGTAGCAGCCCAAATCCCACTGAGAACACGCAGGTAGAAGCAGTTCAAGTTTGGGTGGCAAGGTTCAGGGAGGGGCAGCTCAGATAGGTTTCCTTTTGACATCCCTAACATCTTCCACTCCCAAATCATATCATCTACCAATGATGTCCCTTGCATTCAAAATAAGATATATTTTTAATGGAAATCTAGCATGTACAAGCTTCTTGTTGCAGAGCAGACTATAATAGCTAGGACACCACATAGGCAGATTCTGTGGCATCTTTGGTGACATGGTGAGTGGTAACACGAATCAGGGTAGCATTTAGAGATTATTTTAGAAACTCTGCTACTTGATAGCAATAAACAGAGACATCTTAGCAGTTATCAGGGGCTTTACCGGTAAGATGGGAAGCTCATTCCAAGAACAGATGCAATGTCAAGGTCTGATGCTCGAACAACCACTCCTTCGTCCAGAACTCGGCAGGCCTCATTAACAACAGGAAATAATACCATCTCTAGGATTTCCTTGTCATTGACTGATATTGGCTGTAAATAATATTTAAGGAAATGTCATCAGGGAGAAAGAAACCAAACCATATCAGCCATCATCCAAATAAAAGGTTGGGAAGAAAAAAGCTCAAAATATTCCCTTGTTCTTTAGCCAGTGTGACAGCTTTGAGGTGAAAAATAAACCAAAAGGCTAGGATGTCAACAAAAGTTGCTAGTTATTCTTAGAAAATAAAATTTGGTGAAGCAACATTACCTTCCCACCAGGCATGACTTTAGTGAGTCTCCTAGCCTCCTCAATAATGGGCAGTACTGTAGGATCAGGTTTTGGTTTGCTTCCCTTCCCATATATATAGTATCCTTTTCCATTGTTTTTCCCTAAAACAAAATTATGAAACATATAACTGGATGGCACATCAAACAGAATCCCAACAGGAATAAATGTAATAAAAAACCTCAGTCAATTGCAAAAGAAAAAGATAATAAAAATTTACCATTTCGGCCACTTTTCACCAAGAGCTCAACTAGTGGGGATTTGAATGTCCTGTCAGGAAATGCATTGGCAAATTCTTTTCCAACCGCCAAAGCTACACCATATCCAGCTAAATCCTGAAGCCTGTAGGCATTAAAACAGGGACACAATAGCTTAACACCGATCCAGTTTGCAGTATCAGCCCAAATGCTTTGAAAAAGGTCTCCATAGGACATGAGGCACTGGATAGGAAAAAATAAATAAGCATAGGATGTTACCCCTAAGCTAATACTCGAGGATGTATCGGGAACAGGCTCAAGAAAGGGGCATAAAACAATAATAAAATCATATTCTTTGTGGTCTCACTGCAAGCATTTTTCACGAGATGCAAGTCATCTGAAGGTGTTTGCTCCATTTCTAGTGACTAAAGTGCCAGGGGAAAAAACAGGACGCGGGAAATATGAGAAACCTCAAGGTACATATATGAACACATATACAAACACAAAAAGGAAAAATACTTTTTTGTTGCGAATAAAAATCCACAAAGTCAACACCATTATCTTGCATTGAAAATCCTTCCCTAAATAATGTTACCCTCGCTCCGGAAATGACTTGAATTCATCTAATTTACATTCTCCACTTCAACACACCATCAGCAAGTTACTGGCAAATAAACTAGCAAAAAGGAAAAGTCAAAGCTCGAGACATCTCAAAAAGCTTAGGATAGAGAATTACTGGAAGGGACCCATAGGAAGGCCGAAGTCACTGATAATCCTGTCAATTCTGAACACATCCACACCCAAATTGACCAATAAGTGTGGACCTTGTGTGTAAGGGAAAAATGTTCTGTTAACTGCAAAGCCGGTGCAGTTACCGACCACTACAGGAACTTTCTTTATCACTTTTCCAACTGTCATGAGATCAAGAATTACTTGCGGGGAAGTTTTCTCTGTTCGAACAATCTCCAAAAGAGGCATCACATGGGCAGGACTGGGAATAAGAATAATGTTAACAAAGATGTCACAAAGACTGCAAACAAAAGGGATCACATATCCTTGTGGAGGAAAGAATAAATGATCACCTGAAAAAATGAGCTCCTATAATACGGCTTTGGGAAGAGGTCTTTTCTCCAACTAAATTTAGGTCAATTGTAGATGTGTTTGTAGCCAATATACAGTGAGGAGGGCATTCTTTCTCAAGCTCACCAAATATTTTTTGCTTTAAAGGGATATTCTCAATTACTGCCTGCATGGAGGAACAGACAAAACAAAGTAAACATCAATAATGCAAAACAAGCGTATCCCTCACATCCATATTTGTAAGAACCAAAACATACAACAAACTGCACATGAGAGAATGATTACAACATTTGCCAGAGGAAAAGTAGTTCAGCAAGGGGCACACTCCTAGCACATAAGATAATTTACGCCTAGTAACTAAGGCAACAACATCGGGGAAGTCTAAAAGATGAAAATATTGTAACTTGCCTCTATGACCATGTCCACATCTTTAAATTCTGAGTAGTCCAGAACTCCTTTGAGCATTGAAAGCATTTTCTCCGCCTTATCTTGCATCAATCTACCCCTACTTACTAAGCCTCGGACATTGCCTAAAACAAAACCCCAGAAAAGTGAAACAAGGAGGCATAATGTCAAATTTCTGCAGCACAGGAACATTACTGAGCTTATAAAGCATCTCTTGAGAGAGAGATAGAGAGAGAGAGAGAGTATTGTTCTAGGGGTAATGATAGAGCATTAGTTAGATTCTGTGAAGTTAGATTCTATGAATACTGAGCAATCACTCATTTGCAGAACTTAGAAGGCCACCTTCTACAGCTCTTATTCCCTTGAGAAGATATTCAGAGTTCACTTCTTTGAGAACAACAGAAATATTGCTTAGAATCAGTGCTGTGGCTATTCCAGAGCCCATTAGGCCTCCCCCAATGACAGCAGCTTTCTTGATGGGCCTTGGTTTGAGACCAACATCGGAAACACCAGGAATCTGTCAGAGAGCAACAGTAGATGAAATAACATGATGATTAACCATAAGTTAACATTAAACATGCTATGTATCCATTTTTGTACAACTCAGTCTCCTTTGGCTCAACATGCAGAGAACACATACATAGGAAATGACAAACCTCAGCATTACCATGCAAAAGATGAGAATACAGTTACCTTTGATGTTGCACGTTGAGCAAAAAATACATGTACAAGACCCTTTGCGGTTTCTGACAGAACCAACTCCTTAAACAGTTTGGTTTCCTGAAATCACAACATTCTATATAAGCACTGCAAGAACAAGATGTCATAGAGCTGCACATGATGCAACAGTACTGTGCATGTGAAGCTAAATGCAAGAATTTTTAAAGATTTCTAACTCTTGTGATCACAGAAAATATCAATAACATCAGGTTGTACACAGATGTTTCTCTAACAAAAGTGTTTCTCTAACAACACTTAAAGATTGATGCAACAATATAAAAAAATCATGGTTTGAGAAAAAAAAAATGAAATTACCTTCAGAACACCATTATATCCCCCATGGACAACACCTTCCTCGATGACATCAAGGCACACCCGGTGCTGGGGCAGATTCTTGGCAGTCTTTTTAGCTTGTTCCCTAGCTGCTCTTATTATCTGACGTGCTTCAGCCAGCGAGCCAATTTTATCTGTCCTATGAAGTGAACGCACCCATGGTTTACGTCTCTCTGCAATATCCAAGGCCCACTGCCGTGATACCTGCAGTCCTTCTTGAGAGGACACAACAGCATCGATAAGGCCTAGCTTTCTCCCCTCTTCAGACAAGATAGGTTTGGATGACTGCAAAGTGTATCAAATCATATGACACTAAATCAGTGTGGGTAATGAAGATTGGATAGTCAACAAGATGATAGACAAATATGGGCTCTTATATAACATACGAAATGTTAGACTCAATCTAGACAAATATGGGCCCTTATATAACTTACGAAATGTTAGACTCAATCTGTACATAAGTATCAACACTAGCAAGGACCACTCAGCCACTCTTGTTTTCTACCAGAAAAAAATAGTAACAAAAATATATCTTTTTTATACCCCGATCTCCCCCTCTGTTGTCCTTATCAGTAACAAGCCAGTAAGTACTTCACAGCATGACATGAGATCTAAACATCATGAACAATGTAATTTTCCTTAAGAAGTTCTAGGGTTCACAACCTAATCAGTAATAATTTTCAATAAAACAATCATCCAGCCCATCATCAAGAAATGTCGTACCATCATCATTTCAATGGCTTTCGACAACCCTACAAGCCTTGGAAGCCGTTGTGTGCCTTAGAGAAGAGCCATACAAGTATCAGTCAGTAAATGTTAGTAAAAGCACAATTAACATTCCAAACTACAAGATCTTTTTGTATGCTATAGTGAACAATGTTTCTAATTGCATCGAAGAAGCAGCAGTACCTCCAAAACCAGGAATTACTCCAAGTGACAATTCTGGCAGACCCAACTGAGTTTTTGGGGCAGCAATACGTGCATGGCAGCCCTATGAATTATGAAGCACATGAGGATTTTACTGCTACAGATGTTGAGTTTCATAAGTGGAAAAAGAAGGATTCCATAACCTACTTAAAAAAATTAATGCTGTAAGTTTTTGCACAATAAAAGGGACAAACCATAGCCAATTCTAAACCACCACCAAGAGCTAATCCTTCAACAGCTGCAACAACAGGCTTCTTGCAATCTGCGGCAATTCAGAAACAGGGAAAATTTAAAGGCTTTCCCCCTTACAAGCGATGTATAGAATGGAGGGACATAGAAAAAGAAATTGAAATTGTAATTCAGCAGATTAAAACCAACCAAATCTCAAAGAAAATTTGGAACGAACAAGTTTCACACAATTTCCGGAAATTTATTGATTTTACAGTATATCATGTCTTGAGTTCAAATTATTTTGTACTAAATTCACTAAAATTTCATAGCCATGACTTGATACAAAAAATGCCTATCGAGATCCAATATAGCTGTTTGCATCCTTTATACAATTGAAATACAACACTCAGTTGGATTAAAGTGATTTATTTTAGACTCCGAGAACACTATATGAAGTCCTGTTTCAAGAAAGAACTAATAGATGATTTCAAAGCGATACGTTAGGAAGAGCTAAGCATTTTCTGCATCATAGTGGCTTGAAACTTTAAATTCAGCTCAATCCAACTCAACACCTAAATTTCAGGCATGGCTCTCAAAACAAGTGATTCATTTCTTATTGAATCATACAGTGATTTTTGTTACCACCCGTAATGAAATAAATTCTTCGTTCAATTGGTATATTCTTAGCAAAAAGTAAAGGAAGCACCTTCAATGACGTTGACCACAAGATCAACTGATACGTCAGGCACCAGCGAAACATCACCTATCAGCCACCATCATATCGCAAATCAAAATAAGTTCAGAGAACAATTAAAAAATCATCATTGGCTGAACTAAACTGAAAGGCATCTAGAACTGTGATTCATACCAGTCGCATGAACTTTCTGGAAAACACTAATGTCAAAACCCCCAGAAAACTTTCCACCCTTTCCTGCAGTATCATCAACCATGAAAAGAAAAAAAAAATTGAAAAACTAAGATCAAATGAGCGAGCTCCAATAACACACAAGCAAACAATTCCAAACAAACACAAAAATGTTCTAGGACTCAATCAGAAGCCAGAACTGGACGATGAAACTAACCAGTCAAAACGATGGCCTTGACATCGGCTCTCCTAGTTGCCTCAAGGAACTTCTCCTCCAACCCCGCAATTACTGAGATTTCAAATATGCTTCAGACGAAAGGGGGAAACCAGAACAGTGCAAAGAAAAAATTCACTAAGAAAGCTAGTCTTAGGCTTACTCGGAAGGGCCATGGCATTAACGGGGGGATTACAGATGGTGATCACGGCGACGCCGTCGTGCCCGACCTCCATGTTGACTCCAACTTCCGCCATGCCTGCGCTTTTTCTCTGCCTGGATATGAGTACCGAACAAACAGCGGAAGAAGACGCTTGCTTCTGAGGCACTTCTTTTTGGCGTATGGCGAGTGCGATCACCGAGACGATAAAAGGACAATAATTTAACAGTTGCCGAAAAGGCTCAAGCTTGGACGGCATTGACATTGTGATCTTCCGTCCATTTTAACAACCATTTTCGATAGGATCAACTACACTTTCACTCCCAAGGTTTGATATGAATTACATTTTAGCCCTAAAGTTTTGAAACCTACTTTTGTTGCCGGCTTTTAACATATTCTAATTCTGATTTAATTTTTTTTTTGGCAATTTTACTGGATAAAAATTGTCATCCATTAAAATTAAATGATATGAAAAAATTTTAAAATTAATAAATATTTTAAGATATTGGTTTTTCTTTTATGTAAATGTAAGATAATCCTTTTCTCTCCTGAAGTTGAAAAAACAGGGCTTGGAGTACATTTCCAAACTTAGAGGGTAAGTAATTTGTATAAAACTTTAGCGATAAAAACTTTGATTGACCCTCTAAATATTTTCATCTGACTTAAAAGAAATTTCACATATGAGGAAAACTTCCTTGGGTAAAAATGTGATTTCATAACGTAAAGTCTTCCTTCTTTTGGTAGAAATGTGATGCAAATACATTATTTTCACATGCTTCCTTGAGTAAAAAACGTGTTCCAAAATTTGAGTTATTTTCGGTATGTAACTCAATACTTCGGTATTTGCATTCATTTTTTTATGCTAAGAATTAATTACATTATAAGTTTTTCAAGGCGGGTTTAGGAGTAAGAGAAGTTTTTTAAATGTTTAGGAGTAAGAGAAGAGGAGAGATGCCTTGAATCTGGGTATGGGTTATGGAAAAGTAAAGTCTTATTCACCTCTTCGAGAATTTAAAGACTGTATTCAATTATTGAAAAAAGAGTAATTATTTATTACTTTTGTTAAAAAATGGCTTTTGATGATATATGCATGGCATGTTGAATTATAAGTCTCTTTTTTTGGGCAAGAATTCTAGGCAAAAGTGTATTAAACTGTTGTTGAAAACTGACAAAACTGAGAATCCTTTTTGTGTTTGAATTGCTAGTTCTAGCAATAGCTCAGTAGCATCCTTTTCAGACCTGAACTTTGGCCCAAAAGAGTAGGTCATAATACAACATATAACATTTTTTATATACCAAACTTTTATCTGCAAAAGTGCTAATTAGTTGCTTATTTTTAAGTTCCTGCTACCGAGTGCCCAAATATTGAATTGGGTACCACGGAATTCTCATAATTGTTTTTGTCAATTTTTTTTATAGTCATGCATATTCATCTAAGTATACCCAGAATTTAAAAAACAGTTTAGGGGGCCAAAATCAATATATATTGTGCAAACATTTAAGAAAAAAATTAGAGATAATATAAAACAGCATTTTTCTATTACTTTAACGAGAAAAGTGACGTTCTTAAAATATGATGAGCTAACTGTAACTTTCTCAGACTTTTGGTAAGGTTTATGTAACTAATCCATAGATTAATAGCTCTTTTAAATACCTCTTATCGCTTCCACTCTTTAAAAAGTTACATGAGTTACGTTATAGTTCTCAAAATTTAAATCTTTAAATGAACGGATCACCATTAATTTCTTCTATTTTATCCTATTTGTACCATAAAAAACATATAGGATAAAAAAGACTTTTGATAAATCCTTGCCTTAAAATGATCAGCCTAAGAGTATATCCATTATTGATTATACTAGTTGATAAAAGAGTAGTATCAGATAAACATGTCTAATTTACTTATGTTGTACTTATTATGTAATTTTACAAATAAGTCACTAGTGACATTGACATTTATAAGTTTTTTAAGGGAGTTATAGTATGTTTTTGGTCCTAGAGTTATCTTTTTTCTTCTTTTAAGCTAGTCGTGAACTAGGGGAAAAAATATAAAGATTTCACATGGAAGTGTTTAAGTTTTTGAACGGAGTGATTAGGTTTTGGCCCTAGAGTTATTATTTTTTTTAAGCTAGTCGTAAACTAGCGAACAAATAGAAAGATTTCACATGGAAGTGTAGTAAGTAAACACAATTACGGATCCTACATGAAACGTTTTCATTGCTTTGTCAAAAAAAGCCTTCTATAATAACTATGACTAGCATAAAAAAAGTACATGCATCAATATTATATGGAGGTTTTATTTTCTATAGTATTTAAACATACTATGTTTAAAGTAACTAAATAATCATAAAATTGTACAGAGTTAAATTGATTTTTTTTCCCTTTCGAAAAGGGAATGCTTCATTTACGTGTGTAAGACTTCCTATTTCTTGAGTATCCTTCAATATCTTCACATAGAACTACAATAATGTCAAATATATAAGAGTTGGTAAGTCTATTTAAGATTAATAATTAGTGCCTTTTGTCATCAATAATAATTTCCATCTTATTAAAAAAAAAAAAGAGCCCTTTAAAGCATGTGTGGAAGAAATTAGTACACTACATGTGCCAATCAGATGATAATAAATGAACCCTCATAGTCAAATGGTTCGTCACAATGACAAACCAATTATTTTATTTTATTTTTATTTTTATTTTTTGTGGAGAAAGAAGAAAATTACAAGAGCACTAGGAGCGCAACCATTGCACACCTTACCTATCCGCAAGCATCAAGTGATGAAGAGCACGAGGAGGGTCAGTGAATAATGTTTTTCAAAACGGTAAGAAATGACCCTTACTAGCATGGAAGTCAACACACCAGTTATTCTGTTTTAAGGTGTGATTGATGTAAGAAAACACATACTACTCCATCAAGGTAACACAATTTGAATAGGGATGCCATATGGATGGTTGGTGGACTTAGAATTCACCAAATCAATAGCTAGCCGAGCATCCATCTCAACAATACATCTGCAACAACTCCGTGCTCTTTCAACACCCAGAGACCCTCACGAAAGCCAAGCAACTCAGCCATCAACACCATGGTTTTGCTTGTTTGGAAGGTGAAGCCTGTCACCCAAGAACCCAAGTTATTGCGAATAATTCCACCAGATGATGCTGACAAGCCTCCAAACTGAACCGTACCATCAATGTGTATTTTTACGTGGCCGTTTGAAGGGGGGTGCTACAAGACCCAATGAGCTTTCAGGCTTCTAAAGGCATCTCTAATAACTTCACTAAAATTTCTATACGATGGGGAAGTAAAAAGTAAAATCTTCATAATTTTTTTGCTTCAACTCCAACAGCTTCTCTATTTTGTAGAATTTTGTATTTATTACACAACAATTAAATATTATAAATTTAAAGTAAATTCAAATTAATGACTAGTTTAATTATTGTATAATTAAATATTGTTGAAAATATAAAAAATTATTCCTCCTGTTTTACAAAGAATAACTCTTTTACCTTTTTGACTAAAATTTGGCTTAAATATATTGATATTAATTTAAATTATAAAAAAATTAAAAAATTATATTTATAAAATAGAGTCTTTAAGGTACCATTTTCATAAAAAAATTATATTTATATAAGAAATTTTGGAAGAAAAAAATATGAATTAATTGTTATATAATTAAATATTGTGTAAAACGTAAAAATCTACTACCTCCACTTCACAAAGAATGACTATTTTAATTTTTTTAAATAAAGTTTGACTTAAATATATTCATATTAATTTGTGCTATAATTTTTTTTAAAAAAAATTATATTCATAAAATAGAATCTTTAATGTATCATTTTTATATAAAAATTTTATATTTCTATAAGAAATTTTGAAAGAAAGAAAATTATGAATTAATTGTTATGAATAGTAAATTGGACAATTTTTACGAGACAGAAGGAATATTATTTTTCATTCCCAAAATTTTTTTGGAGTTTCTGCAGAAATGGGGAATAAGATATTTTCTTTCATCTCATTTCCTATCTTAGAGAATAGGATGAGAAAGCTGTTAGAGTGAAAAATGACTTTATATTTCCTAAAATGAAGAAAAACTATAAAATGGGGAAGCTGTTAGAGATACTCTAACTTACAAGTCCATCCGAGTCACTTCCAATCAATCACGTTCCATTTGGAGCACCAGTCAACCACTTGCTGGGGAGTTTGAGCCACTCTTTGGAACACAAACTTGTTTCGAGATTTCCAGAACTCCCAAAAAATCGTGGCAAACAGACTTGCCCAAGAACAACCTGCACTCGCTGTTGGATTTGATCAAAAATTTACCTTTAACCAATAAAAAAAAAAGATGTAAGCTGCTCTGGTAGGATAAGAGAAGCCCAAATCGTTTCTGCAATGGGGCAACATTTGAGAACATGATTTGGATCTTTAATGTCTGCGCCACAATGAACACAACCTTCTTTGCTTTGTTCCAATTTGTCATCAGACAATCTAGCACCACTAGCTAAAGAAAGAACCTTACCCGTTCAAGAGTACTAAGCTTCCAAACGCACGATGACACCTCATCATAAGATGAAGAATACTGCTTCTCTACAATGACAAACCAATCTAGGCCACTGGTCTATCACTATGATGAACCATCTGTTACCTATTTTCCAGATAAATAGTATCATTAATCCCAAATCTTAAATGTCATTACAAAATTGGTCCTAAACTTTCATGTCATTGCAAATTGGTCTAAAACTTTTTATGGTTCATTGCAAATTAGTCCCTAGTGTTAGGTAAGACTAAGTTGGCATAAGAACTAAATTTATAGAGAAGAAAAAATGATAACTTAAATGATTTATTAATTCTTAAATAATAATACTACAGTTTGAATGTATAAGAAGATACTGAACAATTTAAATTAGAATTTAAAAGTTGATATCTGATAGTTATATAAGAGTTAACAAAATGAAACTATTCGCTAGTTGTATTATAACAAATTTAAACTTTGTCATAGTTTTTTGACAGTTAATGGATTAAGAAGTCTAACGGTTTATTATAAAGCATGAGTCTCTCTCTTAGCAAGTTAGGTGTTTTATCTTATCTTTTTTTTTTTTTTTTACATAAACTCATTGCATCTATTGTCCATATCATCAAAAGATCTCATGACATCACACAGTCAAAACATTTTAATCGTAGTGGTGGATTTCACTTAATCGAAAATCTTAATGGCCAATTTAAATATAAAAAACTATAGTGTCCTATTTCGCTGTAGCAAAAACTACAGTGCACAATTTGCCTTTTTTGCTTAAACGGACCAAACCTTTATAATACAATATGCATTGGTTCATGATCTTAGGCAAAACTGAGTTGACATAGAAACCCTATTTATAGAGATGAAAAAAATGATAATTTAAATTATTCACAAATTTTCAAATAATGATGACACAGTTTGAATTATTGGAGGACAATTATTGAACAATTTATATTCTTTAAATTTTTATATAACTATGTGAATCAAATTTTTAAATTCTAATTTAAACAGTTCGTTAACGTTCTTCTCATAAGTTGAAATTGTGCAATAAATTTTAAATAGTTAGTAAACCATTTAATTATTAGGTTTCCCTTTTTTAGAATTAGTTTTCGATGTCAACTCAATTTTTATTAGAGACAGGGATCAATATGCAACAAATTATAGAGATTTGTTATCAGTTTATAATGAAATGAACGTTGAGAACCAATTTATGATAATAATTAAAGGTTTGTGATTACTAATGCTATTACTCGTTTTTTTAATTCATAGGGTGGTGAAAATTTTAATTCTTAAACTTGAAAATCTTAAAAAAAATAGCAAATGACACCAACCTTTTTAATAACGGTTGTTATTAAAATAATAACAAATAGCATACGTATTTTGTTTTTCTTAAACTTGAAAATAATAACAAATGCTCGCAAGATTGATGCAAATAGCATAAGTATTTTGTTTTTCACATGTGTAGTGTGTGCATTATTTAATCTTATACCAACCCAAGTATTCCGTCTTATTGTCAAAGTTGACCCGCGATGACCTTAGGAAAAGGTTAAAGAATTCCTCCTATTGGTACTCGAATGTTGACCCAGGCTGATGTCTTTAGGACCAAAGGTAAATGAAGAAAAAAAGAAAGATAAACTTCACTGATTATCCCTAAATTATGTTTAATATTGCTCATTTATCTCTAAATTATTAAATATTACTTAATCATCCCTAAATTATATTTAGTGTTGCTTAATCATCCTATCGTTCATTACAACCATTAAGGATAGACAGAAAAATGATGTGGCTGCTAATGTGACATGAAAAAATAATGTGGCTGTTGATATAATATAATTTTTTTATTAATCTTTAATGGTATGATAGTTAGCAAGACAATTAAGCAATATTAAATATAGTTTAAAGATGATTAAGTAACGTTTGATAGTTTAGGAATGAATAAGTAATATTGAATATAGTTTAGGGACAATCAATAGAATTTACCAAAAAAAGAATTATAAGTTATACAAATACTATGAGCAAACTAAGAACGAATTCTTGTGTTCCGCATTGGCCGGTATGGTGGCAACATGGAAGGACATCAATGAGCAAAGTCTGCAAGTGGCAGAGATAGAATTTTATGATCGGGTGTGCCAATATAAAAATTGTTTATGAAACTGCTTTTATATATGTAAAATTAATGAATCTAATTTTTGCTTTTGAACGCTTACAAGTTTGTAAAAAACAAAAACAATTGATGTGATTGTGAATTTAGACATTTTATCGTTAAAATATACTTACTGAAACCTTATACTATAAGAAACATGGAAACCAATTTTAAAATATTGTTTATAAAATATAATGAATGTTTATTCATTTTCCTTTTTTTTTTTTAGGCTGTGAGAGTCAAAAGAATTCATAAAATTTTAATAACTTTCTAAAAGTATACCATCAAATTGATTATTAGACATATAGTATTAGTTTTCAAATAGATTTGATTATGAAGGAAAAAATGATAATGCATTTTAAAAATGTAAACTAACTAGGTGGTAGTTAGTTTAAAACATGTGCTAGCGAATTATCATTTTCTACAGAAAAAAAGTAGCCTAAAAAATAATTATCTAACAATGTCTTATTTACCCAAAATCAAAAGTATATTTCGAAAATAAATTTTAGAAGCCTATGTTGTTCTATCAAATGAAAATAAAAAGAACAATCATGTGTTTATTACAAAATTAATGATTAAGGATTGTTGGAGTTGGTGAAGAGTTTGTGTATGTTTAATTAGAAGAAACCACTAAACTAAATGAAGACAAAAAAATTAAATGCTTTGACAAAATGAGTTTAATGTGTGTGTCTCCTTCATGAAAGTTAGAGTTTTGTCACTCTCATGAGTCTGGTTTGTCCTAGTCTGATTTAGGGTGTTGGTTTGTAGGTTTGTTGTGTTTTTTACAAGTGGGAGATTTGTTCATTGGCAATGGAAAATGAAGTAGAGGATCTTGAAAAATCGTGGCAAAGGTTTCCCTTGACAGAGAAAGAACAGGTTGTGCTAGACGATGAACATGTTGCGTCTAGCAGATCAAACGAGAATTTTTTCCTAGTGGGTAGCCTATGCAGGAACCATCAATTTAATAATCAGGCCCTGTTTGCAACAATAAAGTCTTTGTGGAGGCCAATCAAGGGAGTTGACATGGATGTGATTAAAGATAATAGATTTCTCTTTATGTTTTACACAAAAAGTAATCTGAGTAGGGTTGTGGAAAGGTTTTCTTGGCTTTTTGACAAACACATATTGTTGTTGAAGAAGATCTCGTACATGGAACAACCAGCAAATGTAACCCTTCACTTTATGCCTTTTTAAATTTGACTCTATGATCTCCCAGTAGGTGGCATGAGAGAAGATGTTGTGGAACGGTTGGGATGGCAAACAGGTCAAGTAATCTAGGTAGGGCGTAGAAAGGATGGTAGAGTTGGCGAACATTATGTAAGGGTTCACTACTAAAATATAGGACTTTACCAACTGCCATTTACCAACGTGCAGCAGTTGGTATTCGATACGTTGGAAATTTTTTTACCAACGTGCAATTAATAACACATTGGTAAATTCCAACGCGTGCACGTTGGTAAAATTCACGTTGATAATTACCAACGGCTATAAACCAGGCTTAGTTTCCATCGCGTAGTTGTACCAACTGTCCTGACAGTTGGTAGGAACCCGCGTTGGTAGTTACCAACTTACATCAGTTGGTAAGGGAGTTGTTATGAAGCCGTTGGTAATTACCATCACCGACATACACATTGGTAACAGGATGACAGTCGGTAATTACCATCGTGCGCAAGTTGGTAAGTTCCCCGTTTGCACGTTGATAAAATACATTAAATGTTCCAGGTTTCAGTTGTTCCGTATTTTTCCCAGTTTGAATACACATTCAAAATTAACATACCAATTCAAAAGTTCACCCAGCTTTACTCAGCAATAAACATTACACAGCTATGCAAACGTAATTAAAATAAAATATTCTCAAATACAGCATAATTAAAACAAGAACATATATGTCTGGAAGAAAGCATTCAACATTCAACGGATTACACATTTCAGTAATTTCAACTGAGTCTTAATTAGGTATAAACATTATTATGTAAAGGCTCTAACACAAGAACTTGGGAAATGCGCTTACCTGTTGATGACGCCCATCACGGAGTCCCGACTATCTCCTCATCTTCCGAGTCCGAGTCATCAGGATACTATGGAACTGGTTGAGCTGGCGGGCACGGAAGGTTTAGTGAATGACAAATAATCTCCAACTGAGCCCGGTTTGCCTCCAATGCGGCTCTCTGAGCCTCCATCTCTGCTCTCTGTCTCCTCTTAATTCTCTTGAGCTTCCTTTCGTACTCCGCATCCCTTCGCGCATTCTCCTCCGCCATCATCTTCTGTACTTGCTCGTTGAATTGCGGTGTCTGTGTGATGTCAATAGGCGGGATGGCACCTGGCTGTCGGCGTCCCGGTATAGCACATTGCTCAGATCCTAATCCAAATACACGACCTCTCATTCTACCGCCAGATGTAGTACTAATGATTGCTAGTTCATCAATTGCCTCTATTCCATCTTCTTCTTGTGTTTGCTCCTCAATCTCTGCACTGATACGAGTCTACAGAAACATAATAAAATACATTTGAGTGTGTCCTTATTTGTAAAACATTGTAAGTTTCTTAAGAATATTCTGTGAACAAACAGTTATAATACTTACAACAACTTCTTCACAGCGCTTAGTAACATATTTCCCATTCTTCATTTTATGTGTTGCTTGAAGGACTTTAAACAAGCCAGGGTCCTTCTTCTCAGGATCTCTTTCTCTCTAATTGAATGAAACGTAACATTAATATGTAATTTAATTTCATTAGTATCTTAAATGTTGTTTGAAAGAACATTACCGAGATACATACCATTTGCCCTCGATGTGCAGACATCGAGATAGATCCCCCTGCATATGTCGCACTGCAAGAGCCAGATTGTGAATCCTCGTTAGTCACTGTTGCTCGCATTGCCTTGAACCTAGCGGACTTCTGAATGAACTCCGGACTCGCCCAATATGCCTCCATTTCCGCATATGCAGCATCTGACATAAAGTTTGCCTTCGCTCGACGTTTAACAGGATCTTTCACACGGTGAATTTCTGACATCATGCTTCTGTAATGTTGTGCTCCCAAGATATTCCACACCCGATACACCTCATTATGGTGTATCGGATCCCACTCACAGCTCCACTGTACAGGTTAATATGTTTAAACCATTAGCATGGAAAAAAACAATTCTTAATCTTATAACATTATTACATCATTATCATAGTAATAATATTGTTATACCTCAAAAACACGCCACCATTGCTGCAGGTCTGATGGAGAGACGGAGGACCAATCAGAATATGGTTTGAAATGTGTGGTGAAACATGGTGTCACTAACCGTGTCGCCGCAGCTGGAATGAATCTGCGCGTTCAAATTGTTAGTTACTGACTTGTTGATGATTCCATGTAAAGTAATTACTCTTACTAATATTAATATGTGTGTCTGGTATTTATCACTTACGTGTTACCATGTGGGGATATCCTCATCCGCGGTCGGCCTGCTGTTTGTGACATCGATGATGGGATGTCATCAATATGTATATCATCATCTGAGGGATGAGTTGTCACTATGGGGTGCCTCACGTGGCGCGCACCAGATCCATGTCCAGATGGTGTGCCTCCACCGTCGTCAGATCGGTGCTCATGTGAGGGGACGTGCGTGGCTGGCACTGTTGTTCCCTGCGTCTCTACACCGACATCCTCTTGTGCCCGGGATGAAGAACCCATCTTATGTCGTTCATTAAGTATTGGCTCCATTACCTCCTTAAACTGCCCAAATGGTCCTTTCCCAGGTCGGCATTTATAGGTGTTATCCCCTTTACGAGGCATCTGCATTTATTATTAGCTAAGTAGGTAAATTAAACATAACATATATTGACTGGCATATATTGTGGAGTATTAGAGGTACATAAATTTACCAAATATTTTGTACACATTAATTAGAAATGACAGGTTATCATTATTCCTAGTACATGTTATCTAATCATTCATTCAACCCATTGCTGTCATTCTCGTCAAACTCCTCAGACTCTTCAGTGTCACTGTCATCGGATATAAACTCCTCCTCATCCTCTGTCTCGCCATTAGATCCCCCCTCCTCAAGTACATCTTCTTCAATATCATCATCGACACCCGGGTTAGCTAACTCCTCAATTGGGTTATCTTCAATTCTTTGACAATTCACGGATCCACTGTCTTGATACACGTCATCCTTGTCCAGAATTGCATACTGTATTATCCATCGAGGTTTTATCTTCATAACAACTGACCACCCGTTTCTTTCACGTGACTTACTCGGATATTGTGTGTAGTAAACTTGGTCAACCTGTGATGTTAGAATGAAAGGATCAAACTTCTGATATCTGCGGCTATTCCGGATCTCAACTAACCCAAACTGTTTATGCATTCGAGTTCCACGTTCAGGTGTTGGGTCAAACCAGTTGCACCTAAACAATACAACATCCTTATGTGGAAAGCCCGGATATTTGAGTTGAATAACTTCTTCTAATATACCATAAAAATCACATTCAACTTCACTTGCACCCGTACTGCGTATGCAGACTCCACTATTAAATGTTGATTTATCCTTCCCCCATTCACTTATGTGAAACTTGTACCCATTTGTGAAATAAACCGGCCATGTCTAAACCCGACGTGAGGGCCCACATGCAACATCCCATAAGATGTTATCGACAATATTATTACCTGGGTCATCAACCTATGTAAAACATTTTCAATTTAGGACAATATATATGGAGACTTTTATAACTTAACATATTGCAATACATACTGACTAAAAGCACACGTACATAGTGTCGGAGCTAGGCTGAGAAATTGTTTTCAATGTGTATGTCCATCTCAGACATTGTTATCTCGGGTGTAGTTTCCCTGACCATGTCCACAAACATACTGTGGACAATAACAGAAACAATGAAAATATATTAGTTTTGTTTGATGAGTAGTCCTGAATTTCAACATAATCAAAGTTGGAATGCCTTTTCATGAATGATGACTTACTTTAGATATGGCCTGATCTCAGCACAGTTTAGAAGAACGTATGTGGTTGCAAGTCTGAGTTCATCGTCCATGAGGAATCTATATCGGCATGCACCATATGGACGTCCCGGAAAGGTGAATATGGACCACAAGTCACCATTACATGGGACAGGACCACCATCATCATTTCTCGGTACTCGGTTCATCATGGAGGGAACATGGGACTCAAAGTAATGAGAGCAAAAGATGGAAGTCTCCTTTATAAGGTATGCTTCACATATCGATCCCTCAACATGAGCAGTATTAGAAACCTTCATTTTTAGGTCATGCATGCACTGCTCAAATTTATACATCTATCGGTACTGAACAGGTCCTCCAACCCTTGCTTCAAATGGCAAGTGAACTGGGAGATGCTCCATGACATCAAAAAACCCTGGAGGAAAAATTCTCTCAAGCTTACAAATTATAATTGGAATATTGGCCTCCAACGCAAACAAGTGATTTTCATGCAGCTCTGGAGAGCACAAGTTTCTAAAGAATAGGCTTAACTTCGTTAATGGCTTCCAAATATTCTCGGGTAGCACTTCAAGGGCAATGGGGAGAAGCCTTTGCATCATAACATGGCAATCATGACTCTTCATGCCATACATATTGCAACCAGCTGTATCAACACATCTCCCAAGATTCGAGGCATATCCATCAGGGAGTCGTAAAGATTTTACCCAAGCAATAACATCTTGCCTTTGGTTAACATCAAATGTGAACCTCACCTTTGGTTTGAATGAACGACCATCATCAAGTGGAACCATGTTTAACTCCGGCCGATTACAATAAATTTCCAGGTCCTTTCGTGCTTTCATATTATCTTTCATTTTGTTCTTAACATCCATCACAGTATTCCATATATTCTCAAACACGTTCTTCTCAATATGCATAACATCAAGATTATGTCATATTAAGTTCGTGGCCCAATATGATAACTCCCAGAAAATGCTTCGCTTCGTCCAATTATGTGATTTCCCATAATCGCACGGTCGATGTTGTGGCATATCGTTACCAACTGATGGAATCTATGAGATTCTTTCAAATATATCTTCACCTGATAAGCGCGGAGGAGGCAATGACTTCTCTGATTTCCCTTTCTTAAAGCAAGTATAATTCCTTCTATATGGGTGGTTTTGGCCAAGGAATTGCCGATGACAGTCGAAAAATGAAATTTTCCCGCCATACTTAAGTTGGAATGCCTTACTTTCGCCCATATAAATAGGGCAAGACAATCGCCCATGTGTCATCCACCCTGATAGCACGCCATAAGCCGGAAAGTCATTTACGGTCCACATTAATGCTGTTCGCAGAATAAAATTTTGTTTCAATGACACATCCCATGTTTCAACGCCATCAAACCACAGATGCTGTAGCTCGTCTATTAGAGGTTGTAGATAAACATCAATCTTATGATTTGGGCTACGTGGACCTGGAATCAGCAACGAAAGGAACATATAGGGTTTTTTCATGCACATTCAAGGGGGCAAATTATACGGAGTAACGATCACAGGCCAACAAGAGTACTGTTTTCCAGATGGTCCAAAAGGTGTAAATCCATCGGCACACAACCCCAATCTGACATTTCGTGCTTCCGAAGCAAACCATGGGTAGGTCTGATCAAAATGTTTTCAAGCTTCACCATTTGATGGATGTTTTATAACACCTGGGACCCGTGTTTGCTCTTTATGCCACCTCATCTGCTCAGCTGTTGCCAATGATGCAAATAAGCGTTGCAGATGAGGGCTTAGTGGTAAATAATGCATGGTTTTTCTCGGTCGATCTTTACCACGACCTCCCTTTTTTGGCTTATATCTCTAAGCTCCACAGTACTTACAAATACGCACACTACTGTCATCTTTCCAGAACAACATACAATCATTCACATAGACGTCAATCTTCTCGTGAGACAGACCCAACTGGGAAACTAATTTCTTAGTTTCATACCAATTTGATGGCATCTTACTATCTGTTGGTTGAGTTTCCTTCATCAGTTGGGCAATGCCAGTAAAGCATCCTCGTGACATGTGATACTCAGACTTAAGGTTGAGAAGACGGACAACAGCAGATAACTCAGAATGACTTTCGCACCCATCCCATAAAGGAGTCGATGCTGAATTCAAAAGATTAAAAAAAAATTTGGCACTTTCGTTCGGCTCTACAACATTAACTTCCGGAATTTGTAAGTAACTAGGGGCAACGGCATCTAATACCATCCTTTCATATGGATTCGTCGAACACCCCTGGTCAAACTGATCAAACCCAACCACACCTGGAGCCGTATTTGATGCTTCATTAAATGGCTCACCATGAGCGGTCCAATTCAAGTAAAAAGGCTTAAACCCCCATTTGTACAGATGAACTCTGACCTCATCAGACTGATTAAACTGCAAATTCTTATATTTTCAACAAGGACAGCGAATGCATAACCCGCTCATAGTTTCAGGGTGCGAGACAGCAAATGATATAAATTCTTCGACCCCGGACTCCCACTGTTGTGTGTAACCCGTTCGGCTAGGCAAGAGACGGTTACTATACATCCAACTACGGGCAGATTCCATTACAAACAAAATATGTTCCTAATCATAAACACCTCAATCTATTAAATGATATACGTAGTCAAGTTTTATATTGAGTTAATAAAAATAACAAAAGTTCATTAATGTTTACGTAAGTAACTTAAAAAATTGTTAGATAAACAAAGTTTATTCTCAATCTTATTGTTCTTATGATTAACGTACGATCATTATTATTGTTCTTATTGTTCTTATTATTCTTATTGTTATTAGTATGTAAATTAAAAATTTTCTTCATTATATTTTATTACATAGAGGCTTTACTAAGTAAAAAAGGTAATGAATAAAGAAAGTTAATGTTTAAGATGAGAGTTAAAACTGTCCTGATTATTCCTTTATGGTTTGGGGTTTTAAGGTTAGAGTTTGAGGGTTTATGATTTGGATTAAGAGCTTATAGTTAAGGTTAAGGTTAGAGTCTTGGGTTTATGGGGATTAAGGTTCAGATTTTTTATTTAGCATTTATGGTAAAGTTAAAATTAGTGTTAAGATTAGGGTCTAAGTTTATGTCTATTAGAGTTTAGATTTAGGTATAGGGTTGATACTGCTACGATTATAGACTTATAGTTTAGGTTAGATTTTGTCTTTAGGGTTTTAAAGTTTAGGTTTAGGGTCTTCGGTTTAAGTTTAAATTTATGGTCTAAGGTAAAGGTTAGGGTTAGGAAGCAGTTTGCGTTCAAGTCATATTTGGTACAATCAGGCTAGCTGGATTTTGTCGAAGGACAGTGACTCCTCCTCTTCAATGGTCGTCATTTATTAGTGAAAACGAGTATCAAACCAAGATCTTTGAAATGATTTTGTACTTCGGTGTTGGGCTGAGTTGTGACCCACTCTGTTGCATGTCATTTCATTTTGTTCTTTTTTATTGTTGGGTTTGGTTGCTTCTTTTGGAAGGTTGGTGACATTTTATCATGAAAATATCTTTTCGATTCTCGATTTCGCTATTCTCCTACTTTTACTTTTCTTTTTTGTGAAACACATTTCCAGTCCCTATATTATTTTCGTTTCTGATATTAGACCATAAGTTTAATAAATTATAGTGTTTTTGTTTAATTCCTTGGTTATTTTTTTTTAATGTTTTATTTTCTAAACTAAAATATTGGTCACCATGGTTTATTTATTTATTTTAGTGAAATAAGACTTTTTTTTCTTAACTTTTCCAAAGTCAATTGTTAGACTCGTAATACCTAAAGTTTTTACATTTTCTCTATTAGTCTCCAAATTAATTTTTTTATTTTTCTGCATTATTATTGTCATATTATTGCAACATGGTTTTATTATAATAATAATTTTTATTATCATTAGACCATGACATAATATAACCATTTACACTAAAGCACTCCAACTAAACCATAACTATACCTATTACCATCAACTTATACAAATAATCATTCCATAAAATAATATATACAACGCACAAAGAAATTACATATTGACTCTAATCCATAAGAAAAAATATCCACAAATAACAAATAATTAACATAAATTGCATATTCAAATATCAACAACTATGTTCAAATCACAGTGACAACACATAAGTTTTATTATCAATATTAATAATTAAAAACAATTTCCTTTAAAAAATTCCGTTTTCAATTAGAAAGGAAAAAAAAATAGAAACTTACCTCGAACGACTTTGAACGGAGAGAAAAAATAATGGGTACATCTTCAGGCTCACAGATGCAGGGAGGAATTGAAAAAAGGGGGGGGGGACTTAATATCCTGGTAATATAAGAAATTTCTGCAAATGAAACAAAGAAATGTTAATCTACACGAGTATTTTAAACAAAATACGTTATAAAGATTATTATTAGTTTCATTATTGTTATTATTATTATAATAATAACTATTATTATTATTAGTATTATTGTAATTATTATTGTTAAGAAGTGATCAAAGGTTGATATTAAGAAGTTGTCTTTTCTCTCCTAGAAAAGTTTCTATATTTTATCTCTAGTTTTTAATAATCTTATTTAGTAGAACAAAGACTGATATTAAGAAATTGTAAGACCCTGATTTATATATTAGGATTAGTCGCCATCTTCCTATGTGAGAGGGAAACTTTGCTCTCCAAACATTTACTTTGCCAGTAATTTTATTTATCAAGGTATCATTGTCCTTCATCTTTCATTTTGACGAACTAATAAGTACTCCCATATATCTAAAAAACATTGATTTTCTTGAAATTTCATTGTTGTGAACATTCCTAACTTTGTCCCTTATTCAGAACATTTGAAGTAAATTTTAGTCTTTTCTTGACTTATTTTTAACACTATTAGATTTTCAAATTAATTAACAGAAATTAATTATACTACCTAAGCAATTTACGTAAATCAAAATTATTTCATATTTTTAAATATACTAAATAATTTCATACATAAATTTAGTACCTAAAAAATTTACATAAAACTAATTATTTATTATTTTAAATTATACTAAATAATTTCGCACATAAATATACTACCTAAACAATTCACTTAAAACTAATAATTTCATATTTTATAATTAATCCCGAAAATAAACAAAAAATTGTAATAAAATGCACATAAATTTGCAATTGTAATGGGTAACCAAAAAAATTCACATCCAACCATCAACAACACAAAATCACAAATATTGCACATATTTCAAACCAAATTAACATGTAATAATCCGGATTATGCATATTTATTGGGGAATAAATTTAAAAAATATGAAATAAATCAACTGACCTCAAATCGAAATATTTACTTCATTCAAATGCCTCCAAATAACTTCAATCCTGCAATAAAAACCAAAATCTAGCCTCCATTATCAACCAAGAAGCTCAAATAAGGAAAATACCGAAAAAAAATTTCAAAAAAACTCGAAAAAAAACCAAACTAACCTTTAGATCGCCCCAAACGACACCAGATCCACGATCCTCATCCTCGACGAAGCTGTTTCAGTGCTTAATCGAAGAAGAAACGTGACTGTGTGTGCTGTGCGAAGAAGAGAAGGCAGGAGAGAGAGATGCGAAGAGAGCGAGATGAAGAAGACGACTGGAGCTGGGGGGGGGGGGGAATTTAAAAATAATTTTTCCAACGGCTAAGGCCGTTGGAAACCTAAACTCAATACTCACCGTTTCATTAATGAGCTTCCAACGGTTAAAGTCGTTGGTAAATGTACATGAGCCTTTTGCTTTTCCAACGGCTTAAGCCGTTGGAAACATTAAACATTGAAACCACTAAACTATTTAAATTTGTACCTCATTATTATATATTTTTTCCAATGCATCACAGTAGGAAACTATTCCAACGGTCACAATTGTTGCTAATTACCAACAGCTTAGCCGTTGGTAAAAACAAAACAAAAAAAAAAATTCCACCAACGCGTGCACGTTGTAAATTTTTCACCAACGGTTCTACACGTTGGCAATTACCAACGGCTTAGCCGTTGGTAATAAAACAGTTGGAAAATCATGATTTTTTAGTAGTGTGAACTGACCTCTTGTATAAGGTGTATTATTCAAGCCCAAGGGCTTCCCTCAGGTTTTTGTGAGATTCAAATATGATAGACTTCAACTTGTTTACTTTCATTGTGAAAAACTGGGACATATGGATCAAGATTGTGACATGCTAGAGGTGTCGGACCAGCTTATATAATATGGTAACTTCTTGTGTGCTTTACCAGCGAATAACAAAATGAGGGCTATGTTGGGAAAACATTGGAGCAAGGATGGACGAGAGGGAAGGTTAGCCTTAGATGAATCAAACGTGGGGACTTCTAGTGAGACTTATGGTGATACTAGGCATATAGTCGGACAAAAGCTCGACATGAATGCGATGGAGAAAGATGATGTGAGCAGTGATGTCGGATTGACCATTATAGGCTAAGAGAGTGTGAGGGGGAGATAATGCAAAGTCTTCCACTTATAGCAATAAAGAACGCATGCAAACAAAGAAGGGAGCAGAAGATCAGAACTAGATTGGAAGTACAATGGCACAAAGTGTTAAGAAGGGGGTGGTATTAAGGATGAAGTGGCTAGTAGGGAGAAAGATAACAGCAAAGGCCAACCTACTAAATTTGGAAATATCAAGGTTACTACATACAACAAAAAAGGGTATTGGAAATGTTGAGCAAGGAATGGCCAGGTGAAACCAAATTAGGAGGATGTGTGTGTAGTGAATAGAGGGGAAACGCTGAAGCAGGCAGGGGTAAATGCTATGGAAATTGACTTCGTGTTGACTAAGAAGTAGGATATAGAGGCTAAGATTTTTACATTAGCGAAGGTTGCTGGGTAGCTTCGCCGAGAGCCTTGGTTACATTATTTATGAACTGCTATGGTTTGGGAAAGCCACGGCCAGTTTATAATTTGAAAAACCTTCTTCAAAGAGAAAATGCTATGATGGTGTTTTTATGCGAAACTTGGCTCTCTTTAGAAAAAATGGAATGTGTGAAGGTCAGAATGAGTTTTTGAAATATGTTTATAGTTAACAGTGCAAGAAAATCTGGAGGCATAGCATTCTTGTGGCATGATGAGGTAGTGGTAAATTTACTAAGCTTTTTAAAGAGTCATAACGATGTGAAGGTTGAGGTTTAGGGTAAGACATTGAAATGGCACATCGCTGGTTTTTATGGAGAATTGGATCGACAAAGAAAATATCTATCATGGAACTTATTAAAGACGTTGAAGGATAAGCACTTGCTTTTATGGCTATATGGAAGGGACTTCAATGAAGTACTGTACTCATCGGAGAAAAATTGTGGGAGGCTTGGGAGGAAAGACAAATGGAGGAGTTCGTGGAAGTATTACTTTCTTGTGGGCTTACTGACTTGGGGTTTAAAGGACCTCAGTTCACTTGGCCTAGAGTTCACAATAGTGGAGAGTAGGGGTGGTAACGAACTGAGCATTTATCAAATTATTCGAGCTCAAGCTTGAATTCATTGTTAATGAATAGAGCTTATCAAACTTCGAACTTGAGCCTAAGCCAATTTTAAAATTCAAATACCTTATTGAATCCAACTCAAACCTATCATTGTTCAATTTGATAGGGTTTTGAGCCTATTGAACTTTATATAATATTAATATAAATGTGTTTAATTTGTCTATTAGAGTAATTAAATATTATTAAGTAATACTAAATATAATTAATTTTTCAAAACGAGCTCAAACTGAGCTTACGCATCAAGCTCTTTAATAGGTTTTTTGAACCTCTTGAACATTCGAATCGAGCTTAAGCACCATCCTAAGCCGAACTCGAGCATTATTTCTCTAAACTTGTTGAGCCCGAGCTCGAGCCCAAGCACCCCTCATAGTAAAATGAGCCAAGCTCAAGCCCCAAAGGTTAGGGCTCAGCTCAGCTTGATAATACCACGAATAGGAAAGTTATTAGGTGCCGAGTTGATAGAGCAGTGACATCTCGATCTTGGTGATAGATGTTCCCGAAGGCAAATGTGAAGGTTAGAGACATAATTTTCTCTGACCATTGTGTAATCTTGGTCTAGTTATGGTAAAAAATACAGCCTTGTAGAGTACAGATACCATTTTGGTTTGAATCCATATGGCTTCGAGATGACACATGCAAGGAGGTTGTTATTAGTGCTTGGATTGGTCAGTCCGAATGTGAAAAAGGCTAGATATTAAGTAATGTATTGTGAATATGTAGATGGCACTAAAGGTATAGAATGAAACAAACTTCAGGCATATTCAAAGGTAGAAGCAAGAGCTTGTAAATAAAATTAAAAGGGCCAATCTAGAGGCTTAAACCCCAGAACTATATCATCACTTGTGGGGGTTGAAGACTGAACTTAATGAGATTTTGTACAGAGAAGAACTAATGTAGAAGCAACAGTCCCGCATAACACAGTTATAAAAAGGGGACAAAAATACAACATTTTTTCATGCTTATGCATCATTCAGCAAAGTTACTAACCAAATTTAGCATATTTGAGATGGTGTAGGGACATGGTATGGGGAGACATTAAACATTGCTAAACTAGTGGAGTCATATTTTGAAACGTTTTTTTCATCAAACTACTCAGGAGTTGTGGAGAGTGTGACTGATGTATTGGAAGGATGGGTCTCAAATGCAATGAATATTGTGCTAGATAGGCCGTACACAGTGAAGGAGGTGACAAAAGCCTTTTTTGATATGCACCTAGTGAATACCATAGGACCAGAGGGTCTTCCAGCATTATTTTTTCAAAAATTCTAACTTGTGGTAAGTCATTTTATTGTTACTTTTCTGCCTAGGTGTGCTAAATGATGGCCAATCTGTGTAAGGGATTAATCATACTCTATTGGTGCTAATTTCGAAGGTAAAGAACCCAAAGGCGATGGCACAATACCAACCCATTAGCCTTTTTAATGTCGTGTATAAAATAACCTTAAAGGCCATTGTCAATAGGCTGAAGCCTCTCATGAATGAAATCATTTCAGATGAGTTGTCTATTTTCCTAAGGGGATGGCTTATATCAAACAACATTTTGGTGGCATATGAGCTCCTACACTCAATAAGGAACAAAAAATGTTGTTGAGAAGGGTTTTTAACTCTTAAGCTTGACATGGCAAAAACATATGACCAGGTAGAGTAAGCGTATCTGGAAGCAGTTATGTTAAAATTGGGTTTCTATGACAGCTTCGTAGGTTTTATTATTCAATGCATTTCCTCTGTGACGTACTTTGTATTGATCAATAGTCAACCCCACTAAGTGATTCATCTTGAAAGAGGCTTATGGCAAGGTGTCCCTATATCACCTTATTTGTTTCTCTTGTACATAAAGGGCTCATTAGGTCTTTTATGGAAAAAGTATATAGGGAGGGAAAATTTCAAGGATTTAAGCGAGCTGAGCAGGAGCTTCTATTTCACATTTATTATTTACAGGTGATAACATGGTGTTTTGTAGAGCTACCAGGGAGGAAGGTCAAGCCCTTGTGAATATATTGCATGAGTATGAGCATGCATTAAGTTAGTTAGTCAATTTTGAAAAGACCAGGCTTTTATTCAGTCCTAGTACAAAAAGTGATGATGAACTGGCTTTCTTAGATTTATTTGGGGCAGTGGAGGGTTACAATATTGATAAGTATTTGGGGCTCTTGTGCTCGGTGAGGCAGAGAAGGTAAGAGGCTTTTAGCTTATTGTGGGACAAAATTCCAAAACTAGTCAATGGATGGAAACACAAAATTCTATCGTGAACGAGCAAGGAAATTCTAATTAAGACAGTAGCTTGTGCCATTCCTATTTACGTCATGGTTGTTTCTAAAATTCCAGGAGGCATTTAGGAGTCCATTAAGCACCTATTAAATCAATTTTGGTGGTCTTATACAGATGCGGAGGTATTCATTGGATGTTGTGGGATAGTATGTCGACAACGAAGGAGGAAGAGGGTTTGGGGCTATAAAAAACTCTCCATCTTTAAACAGGCGATCTTTGCAAAGCAGGGGTGGAGACTAATTCAGAACAAAAAATCATTAGTTTTGAGAACCCTTCAAGCTAAATATTATGCTAGCTTCGGCTTTCTTCTTAGTAAAAACAAGGACAATTCTAGGTTTACCTGGCAAAGTTTGCTCTATGGCCGAGATCTGTTAAAGCTTGGATTATGATGGTGGATTGAAAATGGACTAAAGGTTAGTGCGCTACAGGACTCGTGGATTCCAGATATAGATGGGTTCAGGCCATGCTCAAACACAGCTCCAAATTTTCTTCCCACCTGTTGGTGTTTTTATTGACTTTAATGGACGACAATGGGACATAGCGGCTTTTGTGGAGCACATTTTCAACAGAGGAGGTGAGGTGTATTCTACAGATTCCTTTACTATATTTGGATAGAGAGGACCATTTAATCTGGCACTTCAACTTTGACGGTAACTACTTTGTGAGTAGTGGTTATCACACATTTATTCAGATGATGGAAGGCCATGAAAGCTCTATGTAGGACTGGAAAGTGTGGAAGAAAATCTGGTATATGACGACTCCTAACAAGACAAAGAATTTGCTGTAGAGAATCATACACAACTGCCTCCCCGCAAGGAAAAATCTAGCTAAAAGGCGGATCATCACAGAGGCGGTGTGCCCACTTTGCTTATCGGCTGAGAAGATTGTTTTAAATGTTCTTCGAGATTGTCGTGTAGATCAGCAAGTATGGATGATGCACAATATGAGGGTAATATATTTGCAAAGAGGGAACACCACCATGGAGTGGCTGGTGCAGTGTGAAATAAGAGGAGAGGTTGTTGATTGGGTTAAGTTTGGGGTCATAGCTAGCGTATTATGGGCAAACTAAAATGGTGTAGTGTTCAGAAGGCCAACAATGTCCATTAAGACAATTTCTTGGAAAGTCCAAAAGGATGTGGAGCTCCAGTCATCCCTTGCTTTGCTTGGGAAAATCACGCATAGATGGGAAATGTTCTTCGACTGGCTTTCTAAATATTAACTTTGATGCAGCAATAGATATGGGGGCAAGGTGGGACTTGGTGCAGTGAGACAAGACTCCAGAAAAGAAACTAGTTGCAGCACGAGCAAGCTGTCGATGGGTTGTTAAACCCATTTTATAGGGAGTGCTTTATGATACTGGAAGGAATTAAGTTGGTAGCCAACATGAGTGTGGACAGAGTGATTGTGGAGTTAGATGCTCTGGTAGTAATACAAAGTATAAACTTGGATGGTGTGGGTTTATCTAAAGTTTTCTCCTATATTTACGCTATTCGGAAACAAATGAGGAGATTTTGAGCCTGGCAGGTCACCCATGTGGGGAGGGAAACAAATATGGTGGCCCATGTTCTAGTGAGGAGAGCTTGACTTTGGAGGTTCCGATGGAATTTAGAGGAGAGATTCATGCTCCGATAACTTATTTGATTGTTTCGTACATTAGTTGTAATGCATGAGCGTTGGTTCAATTAATGAAGCTACCCATAAAAAAAATGAGTTTAATGTTGTGTAGTTGAGTCAAGCACTAAAAACTAAAAATAAAATACATTAATTAAAAGCATATACGAAAAGAAAATGGAGCATTCAAAACATAACAAAAAAAATAAAAAATTGATCTAATTCTCAAGAATATGTGAATATTTGATGCTATATACTATATGTTTAAATGAAGCAATTAAAATTTTAGGGTGCTCCACCATCGAAAGCCAGGGTTAAGGAGCAATGCCAAGATTTTCCTGGTTTCGTGCAGCAAGCTCATTCATCTACTTGATTTAGGGTAGTTTACTCTTATTTCAACTATTGTAATAAATTAAAATAGATTTTGATTACCAAATTTTTTTTTTCTTTATCAAACGAATAATGAACGCTTAATTCATAAGTATATCTTTAATAGATCTTTAACCATTGTACGAAACTTCGATAATCACAGTGAAACTTGACTACTCCTGATTGAATTGGGTCGGAACCTCATCGAAATAGAAACTATATAAAAACTTATTTGAGTAATTCTTGCGTGAATCGAGTTTATACCATGCATCATTCCTGTAAATTTCAAATATTGTCAATTTGGCCCAGCTTCCGAGAAAGTTGACAATCAGGCCCCATCAACGAAATAAATGCTTATATATGCTTTTAGAAAACATTTTCAAGAACTTCGCAGTGGTTTGAGTGGTTATCGAGCAACTAGGGTGATCTAATGTCATCAACCCACATTTCAGGCTTTTTTTTTAATTTTCTTTTGTTTTAATTTTCCCTTTTTTTTCCAACTTTCCAATTTTATTCTTTTTAACATTCATTTTCTCATCTTTTTCCAGTTTTTCTTTTTTTTTTTTTTTCATTTTTTCTTTATTTTTAGTTTTGTCTATTCTTTTGTTCCCAGTTTTTTTATTTTCAATTTCTCATCTTTTTCTAGTTTTTCCTTTCCTTTTCATTTTTTTGCATTATTTTTTTTGTCTATTCCTTTGTTCCCAGTTTTGTTCCATTTTTTTCTCATTCTTTCAATTTATCTACATTTTCTTCTTATTTATATTTTATTTTTTATTACTTACATTATTTTTTTTAATTTATCTATCTTTTTCATTTTTTCAAAAATTTTTGAACTAATAAAAAAATAAGTAACTAGTTGAGTTAAAAGAACAATAATTACTTGTAAGAAAACATATGCTTTATCAAAAAGAACAAATAATTAGTAGTAAAAGAAAAGATGGTTCATCAAAAAGAACAAATTAATACTGATAAAAGAATAATTAATTTCTCCCAAAAAACTAACATATACTCACAAAAGAACAAATAAATAATAATAAAAGAGAAAAAATAAATATTTTATTGAAATTGATAAATAAAAAATAAAAAAATTATAAATAAAAAAATAATAACTGATAGAATAATAGATAAAATTGATAAATCAATGTATAAAACTGATAAAAAAATATATAAAATTGATAAAAAATAAATAAAATTGATAATAGAACGTATAAAAATTTAAAAAAGAATAGATAAAATTATTAAAAAAATAGATAAAACAAATAAAAGAACAAATAAAAAATGATAAAAAAATATAAAACTGATAAAAGAACATATAAAATTGATAAAATAATAAATAAAAACTGATAAAATATTATATAAAATTGATAAAAAATAGATAAAACTAATAAAACAACAAATAATAACAAAAAAAATAGATAGAAACTAATTGTTCATTTATCAATGACTGTTTATTTTTTTTACTCAACAAGATATTTGTTCTTTTTAAGTGAAAAAAAAAATTTTTAAAAATGAAAAGTGAGCAGACTAGAATAAGAAAACAAAAATAAAAATAAAAATGGAATAAGAAAATAAACTAAAAATGAAAATAAAAACAACTCAATCAAAATGAGTTGCAATATTTGATGACCGTTGCCGTAATGTAATTTTTTTATTTTTATTTTTCATTTTATTTTGGATGGGGTAAGAAAACCTTTGGGAAAGGTTTGAAGTAAAAAACAAAACAAAGAGTGAGAAGCCAAGCCCAAAATGGTTAAAAAGGAAAAAAAGAAGTTTAGAAACTAAAAAAATTGAAAAAAGAAAGGCCAGAAGAGAAGATAAAATGAAAATGAGTGGAAAAAAAAAAAAGGCGTCTCGAATGATAAATAAAAGACAAAACAAAGAAGCAAAAATGGGATTGACGAAGCCCAGGGCAGTTAGGCTAGCGAGACCTGAACCCGCCCACATTACTAGGAATAGAGAGGCTTCCGCTGTCACTCTGACCAAATATCCACGGACCACCGTATGTGGGGCTTGAAAAAATGTAAAAGTAAAAACTTGCAAATCGGCCAAAATGCATTGCTCGTCCTTAACTTTGTCAACCTGCATGAGTGAGTCCCTTAAATTTGAATCATCATGACTTAGTCTTCTAACTTTGGAAAATGGTGCGATTTAATCCCTAAACTTTGATAAAGTGTGCAAGTTAGTCCATCAATAGACGGAGACTTTAGTGCAAAATACATGACAGTGACTAAGCTGCAAAATAAATAACACTAAATGCTTAGAGCACTAAATGACTAACATGAGGTTTTACCAGTTAAAAGGCTAGATCTTCTCCAACCTACGACAGAGCACCTGTCATCTTGTAACATCAATCAGCTAAACCTGGCCAGGTAGGACAATGACAAGGTCATAATCGAAGGTGGGATTGGTGCAAGAATTTTGAGGTAGAAGCAGATCCTTGACCTGTTAAGAGTTTTGAAATTGATGGTTGGTCAAGGGTTGGGTTTCTGTTTTTAGGACAACGGGCTATGGAGATTAGTGATGAGATGTGAGGCGGGACGAGATGGGTGCTAGGTGGTTGGTTGTGCAGCATGCATTGTTTTGCTCCTATGTTGAATTAATCGAATTTGATTGTCATTGTTTGTTTTGCCGTTCTTTTTCCATTTCATTACAAGGTCACTGATGGGCAGTAATGGGAGGTAAGATGGATGGGCAATGAAGTGAGGTTGACAAGAAAACAAGGCTGATGGGAAAAGAGGCGATGATGATGACTAAGAGAGGAAGGAGGACAACAAAGAAGTGGGAGGAGGCCAGGTTGATGGGAAAACGATGCTAGGGCAAGAGAGGCCAGCTGATGGCCTTGTGGAAGATAGTTGAATGCAAAGGCAAAAAAAAAAAATGCCACCAATTGGGTTTCATGACTAAATTGAAAGTATAAAATATCTAAACACAAATACAAACTATTAAATAGAGTTCAGTGACTTGTAACATAATTTTACCTCAGCAAACTACTAACACTGTAGCTCAATCCGTTAGCAAGGGACTAAAGTCACATCATTTTCCAAAGTTGGAAGATTAAATAATGCTAAGACCAAGTTGAGGGACTAACTCATGCGAAGTGACAAAATTAAAGGACTAACCATGCATTTTGGCCCACGTAAATCTATCCAAACTTATTAAATTAACGCAAAGTATCATTAAATACTTTTCAAACATAAAGTAAACAAACTTATATATTAAGGGTTGGTTCATTTCACATTAATGAGCTTAATAGGCCATTTTTATTTGTGGGTCTTGACCAGGTATAGAGTGGGTCAAGACAACTAGTGTGTATAGAAGGCTAATTGGGCATGAGGTTAGGGTTATTTACTTTTTTAAGCCACCATCTGCCATCACATACACTCCTTCCTAATGAAGAGAAGGGCTTTGTTTACTTGCTCTACTCCAGTGTCATGTGCAGAAAATGCAAAACGGCGACAAGCTTGTAATCTAGACACAACCAATCAACTGAGCTTGGTTTGAAGACAACTTAAGTGAGTGGCGGTGTTAATGGATGACTGACAACCAAAGCAGCAGAGGTGAATTTACATATAAGATCATGAACCCAGTATAAAACTCATGGATAAATAACCAAATAAATCAGCCATACTTGATTCAGCCGAACATAACCATTTCTCCTATTTAAAGAATCCAAAAATAAGGAACTAAGGCACATTTAAGTGAATCTATGTCAAAGTCAATGGGCAAAATAGATAAATAATTGGAAATAGATGGAGGTGGGAGTCAGAATCACCCATCCATTGTTGCTGTTATACAACGGTGGATGGTGGAAGGTTTGCGAAATCAAAGTTGTTGCTGGAAAGTCCACTATCAATGTTGTCCACGGGAGTTGGGAAAAGCTGGAAGGGGCTAAGGGGAATTGGGTCCAAGGCTCTAGGTGGTTGGAGGAAAAGCTCGCAAGGTGGAGAATTGCATCATTGGTGGCAAATAAAGAGGACACAATGACTGCTTGCTTGTTCTTGTTGCCTGAGAAAGAAAGAATGATGGGAGAGAGTGAGTTTACACTTTGCTAATGAATGGCACAGGCCTGTAATTTTCACCAACTTCAGCCCCCTTTTCATACCCATCCCATATACTCCATTTTGACCAGCCTAAATCAATTGGCCAATTAATCGGTTTAATTTTATTCAAACTGCCCCTAAATGATTGGCTTCACCTTTGGTCAAGGTTCATCACATTATTTCCATAAATTAGTTCGTAATTTTATAAATTGTTTTAGTTTCTGAATTGTGAATTTAGTGAAATATTATGTTAAGTTTGCAATCGCTAATGCAAAGTGGAAGTAGAGAGTAGGAACTAAATACATGGAAGTTTTCTTCTCCACTAGAGCCTGGAATTAACACCTAATTCATTTTAATTTAAGTTAATTTAATTCAAAATGACTTATTTTTATTTTTAATTTTTTTTACTAGAAATCAATTTCATTTGAAAATAAGTATCAAATAGGTGCAATAACTGCTTGAAAATAATTTTTTTAATATGAAATTTTCTTTTTTTTAATGCATAAAAAAATTTCATAAAAATTGGATAACATAATAAAATTTTGCTTTAAATAGGTTGTTACATCAACATAATATTAGATTTTGAATAAAATTGACTTTGGATAAAACAGAAGTAAAAATAAAAATAATTCATTTTGAATTAAATTGGCTTAAGTTAAGTTGAATTTATTCACACGTATTGGTTTACGCACAACTGATGAACATGTAAAATTATTAATTTTTTTACTTATAAATGGAAGACAATATCTTTCTCCATTAAAGTTGAAAAATTATGGGGGTAAGAGTGTGTTTTCAAACTTGAGAGCTGTTAGTCTAATTAGTACTAAATCCGAAGGAGTAAAGTGTATTTGATTCAAAATTTTGGAATCTTGAAATAGCTAAAAAATAATTTCCTAAATATGCTAAAATTTACAAAATGGTGTATAAAATCCTAAGTTACAAGAGTTGATTGAATTCAAAAAAACTAACATGCCATACTTGGTTTTTTTTTTATTAGACCGTCCCATATAACTATATAAGATGTAACAAGGTTATGGTACAAAATTTTTAATACATTTAATACTATCGGAAAAAATACTCAGCAGTCCACCATCGGGACACTAGCAGTGGTTATTTCAATGTCAAAATCTAGTTTGGATGGATGACACACATGGCTTGTTTGAAAACATTTTTTGTAATTAATGTTAGAATTTTGAATAATTTCTTAATGATCAAGATCAAATTGTTGAAACTAAAACTAAAAATAATCTGTAGATAACATTTTTAAAACTTAAACGCAAATGTCAAACGAAGCCACTATATGCTTTGATGAAGCCATTTGAATGAGAAACAATAAATTACTTTTATGGTCTCCAACCTTTAATTATTATTCCATTTTCATTCCTGATCTCCAAATGATGCATAGTATGTCTTTGACCTGTAAAACACATTCCATTTTCATCCTTTTATTGACCAAAAACATTAATTGTGATGGAAAACACTACATCAACATAACTAATGACACTTTTTTTCTTCAATGTTCTTTTTCTATATTAATTATGACATTAAATTCTATTTTGTTTCACTCATATTTTTGTTAGAAAATTTTTCTTATGCTAGACTTTAAATAAATAATATTAAAAAAATATTAACTAAATAATAAAAATATGATAGTCCATCACTGATAATTTTACAAATTCTAATAAGCTCCAAAACAATTCAGTAAATACTTAATAATGCTTAATTTTACAATTAACTTACATTTAAAAATATTGATTTGTATTTACAGGGAGAAAAAATATTTATAGAAAAGGATAATTGATAATTTAAAATATCTATTAACCATAAAAACATTCTGATAAATTGAAATTACTGTAAAATGATTATAATATAATTTAAATTAAAATTTCAGAAGTTGTTATCAAACAGTTTAAAATAAACGAAAGATAAAGTATAGGTTTTTAATAGCAAAGGGAATAAAGCATGGGTTAAGTTAAATCATTAGGATTATTATGAACTGTTTTCTGTTGCATGGGCGATGCATTAGGACCCATGTATCCAGAATATTAACCACATGTGAACGTGGGCCTAAAGCCCAAAAGAATGAATAAAGACTGCTCAATGATGTAAACCAGCTCGAGGAAGACCAGAAATAGAAAAATTGGCGTAAATGAATAATATCTTATACTTTGTCTACTAGATCATTGAAGGCTTAAACTATGAATTGACAACTCAGTACTAGTACTTTTGAATTTTAGATAGTTTAGTCCAAAAAATGTAGGGCTGATCATTCGGTTTATTTGGTTTTCAATTTATTATGATTAGAAACCGAATTAACTGAACTAAACCTCTAGACCAAAGTAAAACCAAGCCAAAATATTTAGTTTGGTTCGGTTTAAAACCAAAATAACTGAAAAAAGTCACATCTAAATATAGTGATGCACTTGTAACAAAGAGAAATATAAGTGGCTTAAACAACTACATAACAATAAGTTGTGGACTATTCTGGGATATGTACATTTTCCCCCAAGTTGAGCAAAACACAATGTTGGCTTAAACGAGGCACCGATCGGAGATGGTTGGGTCCGAGAGAGATGCTGGAGGGGTGGAGGCAAGTAAAGGGCGATGCTGGAGGTGAAGGCAGAAGGCGAGGGTGGGGGCGGAGGTAAGTGGGGGGCCAAGAGCAGATGTCGATGGCGAGGGTAAAGGCAGATGGAGGGGGCGAGGGTGGAAGCGACTGGAGGGTGGGGGCGACAACGGGTGTGGGGGGGAAGACGGTAAGGGTGAGGACAGAGGCCAATGATAGGTTGAGGCTGACAGCCAAACCCTAAAAGAAGCCATCAATCTTCTATTTACCTTCCACTCAACCCCTGCACCTTTTAAACCTGTCAACTAGCCCACCAAAACCTCAAATATGATGTGAAAAAAATTTCAATTTTTTCGGTTACCGAAATAACCGACATCCCTCACTGAAATCGAACAGAAATCAATATTCTTTCTATTCAGTTTCAATCAAAATTGAATAAAAAAACCCAATTAATCAAACCAAATTTTCAATTTTTTTTGGTTTTTTAATTTTTTTAGTTTTAACCGAATAGTGATCATCTCTAAAAAAATGAGTTGGACAGTCAGGTGAAATCATGCTTTCAGACACTATTTGCCACCATTTGATCAAGTTGATAGACTTGGTCACGTAATCGCTCATTAAGGAACTCAAATGGTGGCAAACGACATTTGAATATGTGACTTCACCTGACTAACTGGCTTATATTTTGCACTAAATCACCTTAAACTCAAAAGTATGAGTCTTGACTTGTGCTAATTCACAGTTTAGGTCCTTAAGTGATCCAGTAGTCAAAGTTTGGGGGTATTTTTCTGCATTTAAGCCAGAAAAATTCACTGAAAATTGCTTCTAACGGCTTTGGAACTCAATTATGAAAATTGCTTCCTGGTAAAACGATGAAGATGGACAGGACAGGATTTCGCCTAGGGTTCTTAGGTTTTACCAGGATTCACGTACAAGTTTAAATCTTCAACGTTGAGGGCAGATACGACGAGTACCCACTTCCGGTTCCTGGATTCGGATGATGCTGTGGGCATCCGGCCGATGATTTAAGGTGGGGTTGAATGCTACTGTTACTGCCCGCATGTTTTGATTGTTTTGTACCCATAAGATTTAGCCTAAGGGTGCATTTGTAATTGGAGCAGCCGATTCCAGACAGAATAAAGTTATACTGGAGAGTGACATAGACAGGGAGCCGCAGGCATGGCCTCCTCTACCTTCACCGCTCTGCAACATCAAGAGCTCCGCTTCTTGGTTCCACCTTGTACGTTGCCATCCCCACTTCATCCTTTCAATTTCCACTCTTCTTGTCAACCTCTCTGTTCCAACCACACCCAGCTCCAGAAAACCCCTTATCCCAGAGCGCGCTTTAGCGCTGCTATAACTCCAAAATTGTCCACAAGAGACCCTGAAACGTCGAGGGAAGCTTTCGTTTTGGAACATGCCGGAGAAACTGGTTCTGGGGTTGGTCCTTTTGCCTCCCAAGACACGAGCAACGGGAGAAATTCTGTTTCCCCCTTGAGTTCAATACCCAGGGTCGGGGAGAGTGCTAAAAAAATGTCTGTCAATGGTGCGACTGCAAGAAAAAGTAGAAAAAAGTGGTTTTCCTGGTCTAGAGATGAGACTTTAGTTGCTAAATCGTCCGCAAGTGTGGACAGTTCAGTTGACAAGGAGGTGTATGAAAGAAATGAGGGTGGGAATGGTGCTATGGGTAAGAGAAGGATAGGGAAATTGTCAAAGAAAGTTAAGGCCCTCAAACCGGTAGGAGGGCTGAAGTATCAGTTGGATAAGTGCGCAGAGAAAGGACGTCTAATGGGAGCAATTGAGTTGTATGAGAAGGCCTTGAAAGATGGGATGAAAATGAGGCCGTACTATTATACTGTGCTTTTAGATCTTTGTTCTTTTGCAGCTGTGGGTGTCATTCGACCTCCTAAAAGTTGGAGTGGTAGTCGAAACCCAAATTTGTTGACTGCCCCTGCGGAAGGCTTGATTTTGAATTCCAATGCCATGGTTTATTCACTGAATAAGGCGGACAATAGTAATGGTTCTGCAAAGAGCCCTCTTCGTAGTGATAAGAAATGGACTGATAGTTCTGTGCGTCACAGAAGTAGTGATAACTCAGAGTTAACTTGTACTGGGAGATTTGATGGTTTAGATGATAATTTTGATGAGGGGAATCCCGCGCTGTCCTCAAATGGGTTGTTGAAACCTAATACCTTAAGTCTAGATGGTATTGATCATGGGGAAATGAACAGCAGGGATAATATATGTACCAGTGGTGAAAGAAGTAGCAATCAGGAAAAGATTGAAATTCAGGTGACTGAGAATTTTAAGAATTATGCACTCCAAAAAGGCTTTCAGATTTATGAAAAGATGTGTTTGGATGAAGTCCCGCTGAATGAAGCAACCTTGACGGCTTTGGCAAGAATGGCTATGTCAATGGGTAATGGAGACATGGCATTTGATGCAGTGAAGCAAATCGCAGGACTGGGAATAAAACCTACACTGAGGTCCTATGAGCCTGCTCTATCTACCTATTGCAATAATGGAGATATTGAGAAAGCATTTGCTGTTGAAAAGCACATGTTGGATCATGGTGTCTGTCCAGAAGAGCCAGAATTGGAGGCACTTCTAAGAGTAAGTATAGGTGCCAGTAAAGCTGACAAGGTTTATTATTTGTTGCATAAGTTGAGAACAACTGTTAGAAAGGTGTCACCTTCCACAGCAGATATGATTGTTAGATGGTTTGAGAGCAAGGCATCATCAAGAGTTGGGAAGAGGAAAGTTGACCAGATATTAATAAGGGAAGCTATTCAAAATAGAGGTGGAGGATGGCATGGGAAAGGCTGGTTGGGAAAGGGTAAGTGGACTGTATCTCGTTCAACAGTTGGAGCTGATGCGCTGTGCAAATGTTGTGGTGAGAAGTTGGCCTTCACAGACCTTGATCCTGTAGAAACAGAGATGTTTTCTGAATCAGAGAAGTTTGCTGAATCAGTTGCATCTATGGCTATATGGAGAGAAAAAAACTCAAACTTCCTAAAATTTCAAGTATGAAAAGGCCCTTTATTATTTTTTGGTCTTCCAAATCCTATGTGTAGTATGCTGATGTGGACCAAGCACAACCATATGTAATTGCAGAAATGGCTTGAAGACCATGGGCCCTTTGAAGTTGTGATTGATGGAGCTAATGTTGGCTACTCTGATCAGAGGGTATTTGAACCGTATAAGGTTAGTCATGTTGGCTCAACAAATATTACGTATTCTTGTGGCTGAGTTTCGATATCTTTAGGTAGTTGATGAAGAATACAGGCCTAGGAATCAATAATATGATGATATTAGATTGCTCTAGGACCTTATTATTCTTTGTTAATTTTATGCATCAATAAGCTATTATGAAGAGTCTAGCTTAATTTAGTCTATCTTAATTAATTTTCAAAGAATAAGGGTATTCTGGTAATTCTGCAAATTATTCCAGATCTTTTGGATTAATTCCAGAATTTATTGATGAGTTTTATTTAAGTCTGTTTAGGTTTCCTTTGTTGTTTAGGAGTTATTATTGCTTGTAATAATTGTAGAAGTCCAACTATGATTCAGTCCTATTAGGATTAGGTTTTCTTAACCATTATGCAGAGTTGATTATTAAGAAAATTGAGAGCATAGCTTTCTTTGGATTATGAGACGCAATCTAGATCTAGATATGACATCCAAGGTTTTGCAATCTTCCTTTCCTATGTTTTCCTAGTTTCCAGCACTTACTCTATCTTATATCATCCCCCAAAACCCTAAATTCAGCCCTATCACGTAACCTCTTCTGCTATCCTGCCTCAGTAGTTCATGTCAAGCTGCTCTGTTTCAGATCAATGCTGTTGTCAATGAAATTCGCCAGAGCCTTCCATTGAGGAAGTGGCCACTTATTGTTTTGAACAACAAGCGTATCACTGGACACAAGCTGGGTAAACCAGTAAATAGATTATATGTTCACATGTGGAGAAATGCTGATGCACTATATACAACGCCTACTGGATCAAATGATGACTGGTGAGAAATAAATGCTCTGAACATGGAACTGTGCTTGCCTGATCTGCGTACATACAATTTAACGTAACTTTATACATGGCGATATAGTTAGATCAAGTTTTGGCACCAGTAACGTGCTCTGCTTTTTTATTTGTAGAGCCCTAGGTTCTAACACATGCTTCAGGTATTGGTTATATGCAGCTATAAAGTTCAAGTGTTTACTTGTGACAAACGATGAGATGAAAGATCATATGTTTCAACTTCTAGGGAATGACTTTTTTCCCAAATGGAAAGAAAGACACCAAGTGAGTTAATCTTTTTCATTAAAGAACTTAAAAGGATTTTCCTTTCTCTTTCTTTTTCCACTTCTAAATGAACTATGTTTCTAGTTCAATTTTTTTCTCTTTGATACAACCCAGAAAAGTCACACTTCTGATTTTTTTTTTTATTTTCGTAATTATTTTAGGGTTACTTTATTTCTTTAGTTTGAGATATATTCTGTGGTTTTATTAGGTTAATTGAGTCTTAGTTTATTATAATATTTAATAGGTTTATGAGTAAAAGTCCTAGTCGTATTCTTTTTAGGCTTTGTATTATAATTTAATTAATAATTCCCAGTAGGATTGTGTTTGAAGTTGTCAGCTCTTAGGGAGATTCCTATTTCTTTTATGAACAGTAATCGCTTAGACTTAATAGAAGTAAAGTATTATACTACTATTCCTAATTGAAGTAGCTATCGACCAAGCCTTTTACAAGGCCCTAATGTATACAGCCGAGGCATAGATTATTCATACTTTGTATCAATAAAATGCAGAGTTTTGTTTTTTTTTTCTTTCGCTTTTGGCATTTTTCCCAAACCCTAACTTGTTGAGTACAAGTCAGTTTATCTTTCAGGCTTCCATGGTTGCATCACTTTTAAGTTATCTGAGTGCAATATGCTTAGTTTCCATTGGACTGCATTTCATGGAACACGTCTCCTTGTACACTTCAGGTGCATTTCAGTTTCCCTGGTACTAGTCCAGTATTGCATATGCCACCTCCTTGCTCTGTTGTGATCCAGGTTAGTGCCTGCTAGCGTTTGGATTTCTTTTTTTTTTGTTTCCTTAGTCAATCAAGCGTGGGAATGAATTTGCAGTTTACATTGTCATTGGGTGCCTTGAAGAAATGAGAATAGTATGACGCAATTAGAAAATATGGTAATTGCCTTAATGTGTAAACGTGTCAACAGGAATCAGAGAACGGCTGCTGGCACATTCCTATTGGTTCTGAAGACGGTTTTATCTCCGAAACGACATGGTTGTGCATCACACGTACTCGTTCAGACACTAGAAGGCAAGATTCAGCAACTATGCCAGAAGGTAATGCCAAATTCAGTGTGGGAACTCATGCCTATTGTATTTAGTCTTTCTGAAGTCAGTCCACTTTAACTTGCCATTTACAGAGTTCTGTTTTCAATAATTATTCTCAAGTTCAAAATATCAACATCGAAATAATGCTCTATTCTGATGCATGCTTAATTTGGAGAACACTTTAGCACGTCAATTGCATCCGTATTATTGTATTTTTGTCCCACAAACACGAAAAACATCATTTCTGTTACTTCGCTGCATTTTATTCAGTTACAGCCCACCAGACTTCCTTTAAAAACCAAACTGAGCTGAAGCAAATGAATATCCAAATCCTTTAAAGCAAAAGGCATGTCCTTAGTAATGGAATTTTCAATGAGGTTTTGCTTTTGCATTCAAAGTATTTAGAAGTCGCAAGATAGAAACATGGTAGTCCTGTAATTGGCATATGCACCATACTTGTTTCGTGTAAAACTGAGCTGCTTTTGATAGCGCCAGTGTCCCACATTCATGTACTTATTTTAGTTATATTCAATCGGAGTGCAACTTAAGCATTCAGCCATTCCTACAGTTGCTCAAGCTGAAGCAACTGTGGAGTCTCCAGCCAAGAATGGCCTGAACCATGAGAAACAGAGAAGGCCAACTGAGGAGGTACACAAAAGCGTGAGAGACATTGTGTCAGTCATCATGTCCTTGGATCATCGAACGACGACTCTATCTAAAATCGAGGCTGCAGAAAGGAATGGAGGCTGTGTTATTGATTTCCAAATATGAGGCCGATGGCCCTGTTGAAAGATGAATTCTCGGTTCTAATATCTGTGTATAGGCTTCTCTCATCTTAGGTCGGTTTGCACATTCCAGAATTTTTAAGTGTAGTATTCTGGAATGGAACCACTTGGATCATTCATATCATTTTAACTGTCAAATGATTCCTCTACCTGAATTTGCAGTTTTTTTTTTATTCATTTCACATGCTGAGGATTGAATTATCAGAAGCTCAAATAAAATAAGTATCCAAGTTCAGGTACTCAGGTGGATTGGAATCCTGTAGCCTGTGACCATGATTGCTATGATTAGTACATCAAATGTGCCACGAAAATGCAAAAATCAAACAAACCAACCCAAAGTTAAATTGTATGACAGTAATATTTTGGAATGTAACAATCATAATTTGAATATTGTGTTTACTTGGATGGAGAATATGGTTTCTTGGATTCTTATTTTTGGAAAGAGATGTTTCATTCATAGTTTGTCAAGAAAACATTTTACCATGTATGGAGTTAGGAAAGTTATTTTCTAAAAAATTGTGAATAAATGAATTTTACTAGTAAGTGAGAATTGAGTAGATTATTCTTTTCATTTTTATGCTTTAAAAATTATACATTGTTACTCTCCAAAATGTTACTGTCTTACAGTCTTATTATCCTAATGCATTCAATAATGCTTAGACATTCCAATATAAGCTCCTCCATTTGTAAATGTTAGTGCTACTAAACTTAGGAAAGTGTCATGTTCTTGTGGTCCTCCACCATTTGGTTTTATTATTAGATATAATAATTTAAGTTGAACATTTCCAGTTATATTATAAGATAAGACTATTCCACATTGCATTAAAAGATTATCAAACTTTGCTAGATTATTGCATAGCTATGGTTATAAACTAGTGTTCAATAGCTTGAAAACAAAACAAGTAAAATTCCAAATCATATGCTGGTCTCACTGGATTATCGTGTCAGCAAAGTGACTCTACATTTTACTCACAAGCCAGAAAGAGCAAACAAAAAAAAATGAAAAGTAAGAACAAAAGGAACAGACACAGGATCACGGGGGCTGCATATTTTGTTTTGGTCATCTTGTGAATCTCTGTTTAATTGTCCTTTAGTTGGAGAAGAGAACAAAACACATCACAAGTGATGGGCCTTGGCCAACCAGAATCCTCTGTTTCTTCACTCACGTTCCAGCTTACAAGCCTAGCCTAGCTAGCGAGCTACAAGCCTCATTAAAAGGCTGGCTTTATCTATCTCTCTTCTTCTATCTTCAACTCTACATCATCCATGGAAGACGCAGAGGAGACTGTGCTTGAACCAGAACTCGAAATCCCTGCCCCTCAGAACAAAAAGGACGCCGTTGACGATTCTGATGACACCTTTCGCTTTGATAAGTCTCTGCAGGTCTGTTTTCCTCAGTAACATAACATCGTTTGTTTCTTTCTTCTGCCATTTTCTTTTCTTTTTTTTTTTTTCTTTCAAATGTTTCTTGTTTCATGTTTCAATGCTTACTTTCTTTCTTTTTCTTGTTCTTGGTTTTATTGTACTAATTCCCAGGAACTGAGGGGTTTGAGGTCTCAGCTCCATTACGCTGCAGATTACTGTGAACAAACATTCCTCAAAGCTCAGGACAAGAAAATGTTAGAGAGCCTTCCCCTGTAACTTTGTGTGTGTATGTGTACATATAAGACGGCAAGAGAAGAGAAGGGGTTTTTGTAACTTTTGAAACTAGAAACTCATTTCTTGTAGTTGTTGGCTTTTTTGTAGTATGGTTGATAATACGAAAGAGTACATATGCAAGGCAGTGGTGACATTTGTTGATCACCTGGGCAGTGTCTCCGCCAATCTGGATCACTGTATCTCTCTCTCTAGTGCCTTTTCTGAGGCAGAGCTCCGTATCAATTGCCTTAAACAAGTGAGTTGAGTTCCCTTTCCCGGGACATCCACATGTAGTTATGTTCACGCTTCAGCAACAACGTTAGCTATTGGCGTTAGAGATCTGTAAAAACTATTCAAAGATCGCTATTAGCGTTAATTTTTTTAATTTTTTTTATTTTAACTGTAACTGTTTTACTCATCTACTATTTTTTTTTATATAATCCATAATTCAAAAGTTTCAATGCTTTGTTTTACTGTGTTATATACAGAGACTTGATTTGTGCGATCAATATCCCCAGAAGGTGGCACTGACAAGATTGCGATGGAACCCGGTTTTGCCAAGACATTACCGTCGTTATCTATCAACTCGTAGTAATCTAATCATGCTTACGCCAATAATTAGCTCTAATTATTGAGTAAATCTTTTACTGTGGTAAAGATATTTATTTAGAATTGTTTTTTTTTTTTTTTGTTGTAGCAATTACGACTGTTGAGAAGAGTGCAAACGAAGAACCAGACAGAAACAGTGAATACTTTATAGACAAGCATGTTCTGGAGTTGGATGATCTGCCACTTTTCCTCCACACTTCAGCAACCAAATCCAGAACACCTCCCTCCAAGCCTTGTTCTGCTGTGGAGGAAAACCAATCTGCCTCACCATTAGGTACTACTAGTACAATTTAAATTTAACATTTTTAATATCCCCCCATTAACGTTTCATCTAGATTTTTCTTATCTACAGTACTATTTTTAAAGAGACTTATCTAATTGATGGGAGTTCTTTTAGTTATAACTTGTTTCTGTGAGATTCTTGAATGTGTCTGTAATTCGCAGTGCCTGTACGTGATGTTCTGTCAGTATCATCCAAGGCTACAAATCCCACCTTTCATTTTCAGGTGGGTTACCTTTTTTGCCTCACAGCTTATTTAATCGCTTCAATTAATTTTCTGTTAGTAATTTTTTATTTTTTTGGGTGTAGCAGCAGTTTGGTCCTCCAAGAAACAGAAGAAAGGGCTTCTACAGGAGACGGATTCAGGGTGCTGATAACATCATTGCTCTCATCCGAAGGGCCAAAAGAGCACCATAATAGACCAGGAACATTTATGTTTGTGAGGAAGAACAAAAATAAAGCCTGTTTCCTGGTGACTATGCCATGTTCTGACAAACCTAATCCCATTGTAAGGTCGGTTATATGAATCTTGTGTCTCTGTTTCATTTGGTCGGAGACATTCTCCGGCAAAAGAAAGATCAGATAACAAGTATGTACATCAGCAAGCTTGTCCTAACTAAAATGCATGAGAAGGAATAGTTGTATACACACATGCGTACAGACTAAGTTATGTACATTAGCTGATGATTGTTAATGGCGCTCACTTGGGCTTCTCATCACACTAGTCAAGATTTCTAACTTTTCAAGGTAAGATCTCCGTTTTGGTTCGGCAGAAGGTGAACTCTTATGCGGCGTTCTGTCGTTTTCACCTTTGAAATGGCATTCTGATTCTTTCTTCAAGCTGTCCTTTTCCTTGGCTCGAGAGCTCCATCCCATTATCTCAGACAGTGTTCTTGGGGTGTATTGTGATGTATCAACTTCTTCTTCATGGTTTGCCGGGTAGTCTACAGATGTACTTTGTCGTACTGATGCTTGATTTGTGTCTGCTTGAAGGACATCCTCAATGCTGGACATGACTCTAAATGCTAAGCTTTCTAGTACTCTAGAGTAGCTCTCCAAAATAGCGTGTCCAACATCCTACAGAATCCAAAAAAGGTCAAGACATATGCTTTCATCAGAGCAAATGACTTGCAGTTCATGATTTGTTTTGTTTCATACCATGTTGTGTTCAATCTTGGAGACGTCGAGGAAAGACTGTGCAATTCCGGGGAATCTTTGCTTGAGTATAAGCAAGATGGTTTCTGCCCTCTCTTCAAAAAGTTCCCTCCTCTCAAAACTGATACTCCATGAAGATCTCCCGTCTTTGTGCATTTTCCTCTTCCAAATCACAATTGATGCCTCGATCTTGTTCTTTAGGTCCTCCACTTTGTGTTCTGTTGATAAGTCCATGGTTGAAAGGAACTGCTCCGGCTCAAAGAGCTCCACTGTTATGCTCTTGTAAATCGAATCACCAAGGCTTGCTCTTCCATGCTGTGTCAGGGTGAAGATGTTAGCAACTGGCCATTCACCTTCAAAGCTTAACTAAGTTTACTTGTACAAAAAACCAGGATATCTTCAATGCTAGCTTTTACCTTGGGCAGGGACTCAATATAGCTATCTGGAACCGCCATTTCGGACAACACTTGGGCATTGATGGCTAGTGCCGCTTTCAGAACTTGGTTCACAATGTCCTTCTGAAATTGCAGCCACCTTCTTGATGATTCCGACAATCCACTTTCAGGAACTCTGCATGTCGGATGCCACCATTTGTCATCGTTTTCAGCAGTGTTTTTCTCGTACCAGAACTCATTGTTTTTTTCCCCGAAGTTGTCAAACACTCCCTACTCAAAGAGAAAAGGCAATGTTCATGTATGAGTTTTCAACATTTGAGTCACTTACAAGAGAACATTTAGATGCAGGTAGTGCTCACAATAAGCATGGCATCAAGTTTGCGCAAGGCGGGTATGTTCATGAGTAGATCACTTCTCTGCCTTGTCACCATAATCTATTAAACACAACCAAATCAGCAAGGGCATTAAACATTCTCTAGAGGGAACCAAAAAACTATGTGCATACCTCCATTTCTGCGCCATCTTTTAATTGTTGGCGCGAAGGAACAAGCTCAACAATGTGGTCAGCAACAGATAGGAGCCAATCCATCTCTGTCCTCCACTTGGCTTTTCTCTTAGGAGACATTGGTTGCAATTTTGATTGTTCTCCAAAAACAGATGCTGAATAGTTAAATTCGAGAAAAAATAAAACAAAATCGTTAGGATCAATTTGGGTAGTCCTTCAGTGATTTTCATGTATCATGTACAAGGCATGTTATAAGAAGGAAAAATGGAAAACACCTGCAAGGTTTGTGATGGCATTTGACAAAGCTAAAGCTGAAGAAACACCTTTTCCTCCTCCTGACATGTCTTCACCCAAAAGCAACTTACAAAACCTTTCCTTCATCTGTTCCGTTTCTGCAAACAGCAAACAAAAAGTTGTCGCCAGACCTTAATAATCACTCGGATTCAATCAACTGATGGATAACTTTTGGGTCCGCTACATGAATCATGTGACTTCATTCTGTTGGGTTTTTACCTGATGGTTGGTTGTCGTTTGGGGTTCTTGGTGTAGCCTCAGCCCCATCCTGATTAGAAACCGGCCTGTTTTGAAGACTATTTTCATCAAAATCCGTCTTCTCTTCAAGTTCTTGTTCATCAATATGTTCTGCCGCAGGGCCACACTTTATCTCTAAATTCCTACCTTCTGATTTGCCGGGAATCTCAAACATGTTTCTGAAGTTAAAAGACCTTGCTTTCTGAATGCTGGGGCGTTGTTCCAACGCCATAACCATCTCCTCACAACGACTTTTCGTTCAGCGGCAGATCAATAATGAAATGCAGCTGAGGATGATAAAAAAAATAAAAAATCAAAATTTTAAAGGGTAAAAGGGAGAAAAGGAATTCTACTCTGAACTATTGGAAAGAATCAAAATTTTTTATCAACCGGGGGAACAAATGGAGAAGAAAAAGGAGAGACTTTTCCTTTAGAGGGTCAAATTCAATTGAGTGGTGGTCACTGAAATTTTCTGTTTTTAACAGCAGAGAATGTGAGGTGCTTGAAAGGAAAGATGAATAATAATTTCAGTAATGAGATCGGTTCTGATATGAGGAAAACTAAAGGCGGAGATGTCATAAATAAAAAGGTTAGAAACAACACAGGCAAAAAAACACTGAACCAACTTGGTTAACCAAAATCTCTCTTTCCAAGTCCTCCAATCGAATCCCTAGTCTCTGAAAAGGTAACCAAATCTCTAATAAAAGTAAATGATCAAGAATTTGGTCAAATCCTCCAACCATGTATGCTAGTCCTAGCTAGAAAGTTATTAAAACTTATCATCTTCAACACCCCGCTTATTGGGTTATATGCAATGTACGATATCTACCAACGACGTAAATCTTGTTCCTCCACCCAATCTTGAATTAACCAAGGATCAGACTTTAATAATTTCAAAGTTTGAAATTGTTTTTTTTCTTCTTTACATAAAATGTGCTTCATTCAACTTAAATCAAAACATATAACAACTAGTCCAGAAGAAGAGTCTCCCAAACAACTCTTCTGAATGAACAAAGACTCTTTCTAATTAGGACATGAGCAATTCCATTTTCATAGAACGTTTAACAAACAAGAAAAAGCATGATGAAAAGAAACTACATAAGATATGAGTTCAGCCAGCAAGAGCTCCGAAATAAAATAAAGACGACTGACGTAAAAATAAGAAAAAGTAAAAACTTGCAATAATCTACTTACAAGTTAGTGGGATATGAGTTGGCGGCAGGGCGAGGAGACATATGTTGTACTTGTAGTTGAAGCGAAGAGAGATGAAGACTTGGCGGAGAAGGTCAACTCACAGCAGCATCTCAAGATCACAATTAAGACTGTTTCTTGATCACTTAATCACTTAAACAATTACTTAATATAATTTTACATTCTCTAGAATGGTACTTTATTTATCTAATAAACACCAAAATCATATTAATTTTTTTAATAAAGTAGTGAATTTTTGTGATTTTTCCTTACTCAACCTAAAAAAATAACAGAAAATACTTGTATTTCACAAAAGTTGAACTAAAAATGCTTTTTCTGTTTCAGAAGCAAATTTATAAGAGTAGACAGGTGGCTTTTTCTCTCTCTCTCTCTCTCTCTCTCTCTCTCTCTTTTTAACTTTAAACCATTTTATTTTTTTGATTTTGACTTTCATTTTTTTGGTATCAAGAAACATCTTTTCAAATAGGTAAGAGAATTTAAGAGTATTTATAAATAGTTAGAGGTTTTGAAACTTAGATGGCGCCCGTTTCGTTTTAGCATTGTTTTGATGTGGGCTTGGGCTTGGGCACTCGTAGAATCCGAGTCGAGGCCTGGGCAGCATCTCGCATTGCTAAATCAATGTTATCAAACTCGACCCAACCCTGCTGATTGGACAACTTCATTCGTGACCAAGGGGTAATGCGGGCCAAGTGTCACACTTAAACCTTACTTTGATCAAAACCCGGTCAAACTAGGAAAACTTAATGATCATTAACTCAATTCACTTGGGCAAGACTGATTTTATGTGGGCTTTGCATTTTTTTTAACCATGTGGGTTTGGTAACTCTTTTGATTTAATTGTGTTCAGGTTATTGCTTTACTAATTGGCCTAAAATATGAAAGTAGGACAAAAACAAACAAAAAGGTCATTGGTTGATTGCATTGATGCTTTTATTTGTGCTTGCTTTTCAAATGAAAAAAATTTTAACTTTGAAATCTGATGATAGGATATGCACACATTGAAGTTAAGTGTTATTTTATTATAAAATATGAAATAGTAAAATGTTACTACCTCCGTCCTAAATTAGTTGAAACATTTGACTGGGCACGGAGATTAAGGTGTATGTAATTTGTGTTAATTTGTTATGTAGTAAAAGTTTAAATAATGATTAAAAAAGAAAAGATTCTTTTTTGGGTTTTGTGCAGTGAGAGATTGAGTGGATATTAAAAAAAGAGTATTTATTGGGTTTTGTGTAAAAGGATTATTTAATTGTTTAAACTTTTCCAAAAGAGGAAACGTTTCAACCTTTTTGGGACTTCCCAAAAAGGAATATGTTTCAAGTAAACTGGGACAGAGGTAGTATTATATAATTTACATTGGAAAAAAAAATATAGAAGTAGGTTATATTTTTAATATCAATTGCATTAAACACTTGGTGAGGTTAGAGGTTGCTTTATATGTGAAGACTAATGTGTGTTGTGGTTGTTCCACTTGATCGAACCGGTTGACCCATTATAACTTGACCATCACTCTAAGTTACTCTCCAAGTAGTGTTTTACAACATTGTTGCTAATTGACCGGCACTGGTGGGGACTTTTACTTTTTTTATGTTCATTGATTTCAAATTTTTTTAGTCGGCAATAAAAATAAATTTATTATTTTTCTATATTCAGAATTAACTATACTATATCTTTTATGGGTTTAAAAGTAGGGGAAGGGAGAGAGGTGTCTTAAACCAGGGATTAAATTGTGTAAGGATAGAGTCCTATCCATCCGCCTAGGGTTTAGAAACAAAATAAATTGACTATTAAAAAAAAACACTAGTGTTAGTTTTTTTCTTGGGTACACCGAAGTACTTCTATTTATTGATGTTCATTCATTACAAATTTTTTTTTATAGTCAAGAATGGAAATAAATTTATTATTGAAAAAGAAAAAGAATCATTAGTTGTATTTTTTTTTTTGTTATACAAGCATTTTTACAAGTATGTCGAGTAGAAGATAGTTTATAATATAAAGGAAAGGATAATGTATATTTTTTGAGATTTAAAAGACACCCAAATTAACATTTGGTATATTTTTTGAGAAAATAAGAGAAACTGGGCTTCCCCAATGTGCTTATAACCAACTTGGTTAAGTTGAAGGGACAATAATAGTTGTTTTAATGGATAAAAAATAAATCTTTGAAAAAGCTATATAATTTTTTTAATTATGGATACGGTGAGCATATATCTAATTAGACATATGAGGTGCTTTTCCAAAATTACCCCTTACCCTAAATTATTTTTTTTGTTTTTCCAACTCATGTTCCTCTACTCTCTCAGGCACTCTTTCTTGACGGCGCAGCCGGAATCGAGACAAAACATGAAGGAAGGTGACGCGAGGTACAGTCAGGGGCGAGGCATTGCCAAGGGCACACGAGGCGCGACCAGGGGAGAGGCAAAGCGCTAGGCGTGGCCAAGGGCGAGGTAAGGTGTGGCCAGGGGTAAGGCAAGGTGTGGCCAGGCGCGCAATGAGGCACGGCTAGGGGCAAGGGGAGGCGAGGCACAGCAAGGCAAAGTGCGAGGCGATGGGAGGCATAGCCAGGGGCGAGGAGCCACTTTTTTAGGCGATGGGAAGATCTGCACCACGCGATTGACGGGAGGCCGAGCGACATTGCCAAAGAGCGACGAGAAACGAACTGCGATGCGACGAAGCCACGAACGCCAAAGAAGCTGAGGAACCATGAATGGTGAGGACGAGATCCGGAAAATGAATGGTGTCGTGAGATCCGAAACGAACAGCCAGAGGCGAGGAGTGGGTATTTTGTAATTTTTTAAATGATTATTTAGACACTTTCAAATATTGATTTAAATAATTTTAAATTTTTATTTAGACACTTTTTTATTATTTCGTATACATTTTTTTATCAAGAAAATAAATTATTTGCGTATTGCTTTAGATATTTTATTACTTTTCTTTAGACACCTTTACACATTCATTCAGATACTTTTTTATTATTTCAATTATTTATTTGTAAAGAATGTAAATTGTCTACATATTGGTCAGGCACGTCTAAATATTTCTTTAAACACTTTTACACATTCATTCAAACACTTTTTTATTGTTTCAATTAGTTATTTTTGAATAGAGTAAATTGTCTACGTATTGGTTAGACACTTCTAAATATTTCTTTAGACACTTTTCAGTATCCATTCAGACACTTTTTATTTTTTTCAAACATGACATATGACGTATATGGCAAGATTATGACGTACTGGCACCGGAGGAAACAGCAGTAGCAAGCTAGAGTTTTTTTTTGTAAAGAAGAATATTTTAACTAAGGGTATTTTTGTTAATTTTTTTTTGATGATTTATGCCTTATATATAGAAGATTAAGGGATGGGTTAGTATGTCTAATTAAACATAGGTGCATAATGAAAGAACTAATATTTTTTTTATAGAAATAGTAGTAGACTCTTATTTTATAGGCCTAAATGCACCAGTGGTGCTTTAAGTTTGTTGACTCTAACGAGTTAGTGCTTAAAGATTGAGTCATCACCATTTAGTCCTTTTAAGTTTGATAAATGTTGCGACTTAGTTTTGTAAATTGGAAAGTCCATGCACCTTAGTCCTTTCAATGGTCACGGACTGTCATGTGTCATTGATGGCATTCACTTCTTGCCTTCCCCTTACCTTTTTAACAACGGCAGCTACTGGAAGAGCCATTAGCAATAGCCGTGTGTAGCAATCTTCTCATGGAGTATTCGGATGGGTTGGCGAGGCTACCAAAGAACTAGTGACTTCATTAGCACCATCCTTGTGGCTGGCTACCACCATCTTCGGCAATTAACTTTCAAAAATTTGCAATTTTCATGACTTGACGATGATATACACCGCCAACGTAAATGTCAATGAATAAAAATGGAATTAAAGGAGTTTTGCTCCTCAAAGGCTGTTGAACATAAAAGAATCAATCTCATTCATCAATTTCTGCATGCAAGATATTTAATTTCAAAAATTAAAGTTAGGGTTCATAAACAACTTTGAAAAATCAGATTTATTTTGAATCAAAATAGAAACAAACCATGCAAAATTGAGATTTGAAAACCATGGGGCTATAGTTGTGCGGCCTAAATACTACAAGATTGAGTTATGCACTAATGATTTTAAGGAATGGTGGCGCTCAAAGAGCCTCGAGAGCATTTAGCCTCAAAGGAAAAATTTCAAGCTTCATGGTTTCTAGTAATTTGCATCTTAATCTAATTTCTCCCGCTATATCCAAGTGGGTACTAGGTGTTAAGCAACACAATCCATCTTGCTGTCTAATTAAGGACTAAGTCGCAATATTTATCAAACTTAAAGAACTAAGTTGTAATAAGTCACACGTTAAGGATTAACTCGTGCGAGTCACTAAACTTAAGGGACAACTGCAGATTTAGGCCTATTTTATATGCTTTATACTACTTATATGTCACCCCTTTTTCTCTTGAAGCTGGAGCCATCACTCTCCATAATCAGGATGAAAATAACTTTGCATGAGTTAAAATAGACGCTAAAACTACTCAATAATTTAAAAATTTAAGCAGCATACAAAATTTAGGGTATTTGCAGGTCAGGGTATGACCAGGTTTTAACTTAACCTAACCTATTTGTATCATTGACTGGGTTTCCCAATTTATTACTCAACCTTACCCGCATACCCTTAAACTAGGTGAGAACCCGAATCACATAAAAATCGGTTCGGGTCGGTTATGTATGATTAGGTTTTTATATTTTCCTATAAGGTAACAATTTTTATCCAAAACAGTTATAAGTAAATAACAAACATACAATCATACTTTAAGTTTTAATTTATATAAAAAAATGTCTCAATCCAAATAATATTTTATGTACCTAAAACTCTTAGAAAAAAAACAAATCACTTGTATAACATTAATATAAAATAAAAAAAGCTAAAAAAAGTAAAAAATATGGTTTAAACCTACTTTAGTTTCAAATAATGATCTCAAAACTCAAATAACCTTGATATTAATAAGCGAATAAGAAAGATCAACTGCAAAAGCTCACACTCATTGTCATAAATCTGTATATTATAAACAAAAACCAATTTGTAGTAATCTGCATAAATAGCTGAATAATCTAGCTCTTCTCTATAATTTTATGTCTCTTTGCTTTTTAATCTATATGTATGTCATATTTGTCAATTTCTATACTCAACGACAGAAACTAAATGTGTACAAAATAACTAAAACCTCATGGTGAATTTCTACAAAAAAATCTCAATCCAAAATAGCTATAAATAAATAAAAAATAGATTGCACGGTAAGAGAGAAAAGTGTGAGTTCTGAACACTACTATCATGTTATTAGAGATTATAATTTAGGAATTAAGAAAAGAAGTGGGTCTGGTGGAGTTTATGTAAGTTTTACAATTGGAACTCGCTCCATCTACCATGAATGATTGTTTCACCTTTTTACTATTCACCCTCGACCCTAACTTACTTAAAATTCACATTACTATTAGTTCAGTTCAATTTAAGACAATCAATTTTACAGGTTGATTGGGTTGGATGAACACCCACATAAAAAAATGGGTGAACCACGCTCCAGGAAGGTGAAACTCTTTTGCACCACTGGCCCCAGGAGATAGCATAACACCATGGCATTTTTATAAATAAATGCAAATTAAGGCATGTTTGCCATTAAATTTCTGACCCCCGCGTTGACCCGCTTATCACCAAATCCGGTGGCGCTTAAAAGTTTGAATTAAACAATTTTAGAACCTGTTTTAATTCACGCCGAATTAAATGAAGGCAAAAATCACAAAAAACCACCATTGTATTGTATTTGTTTCGGCCAAAATCTGCTGCTATTTTTTTTCAGCTCAATATACAATTTGTCTTTATAAATGGACTAAATTGACTACTCTTTATTAAATTACAAAGAATATTCCTGTGTAAAATAATTATATTCTGTAAAAAAGGCATTGTACTATAATATGCCGAGTCAAATATGTATGTTTTGTTATAAAAAAAAATTAGAGATTGCAGCATGTGTAGAATGTGTTAGATTTGGATATAAACTAGGAAATGATGTAAAAATTTACATATAAAAATAAAAAAATATTATATAAATAATTTGTTACTGTCACACATTAGAAGTAACAGTTTAACGCTGAATTGATAATTAAATTTATTAGAAATTGACTAATCTAGCCAAGTTAAAAATATGAATAGTATATTTAAGCTGTAAAACAAAATAATAGTGATCTATTTTGACCGAGACACAATAATTCGTAGTTCTTTTTATTTTTGCTTAATTGAATAACAGGAGCACGATGAACGCCCACAAACAACAGGAAAGAAAATACAAAGCAGACTTCTAGTTGTTACTTATGACAGGGGAAACTTTTGGTTTGGTCATCACCCCCACTGGGCCCTGTTTGTACCTGCAGACTTCCGTGAATCCGTGATTCTTCTTTTGTAACTTTACTTCAAGTTCTAGCTCTTCCGTCGTACTAACAAAAAAATGTTTGTGCCGTAACCTAGAAACTTTTTTTATGAATAAGACCAAAGAAAATTGTAGATTTTGGTTCCAGCATATACTTAAAAGAAAAAGAGAATAGGACTTCTGTAGCTATGATCCGTCTAATAATTTCACACATTTCCTTTGATAATTGAGATAAATTTAAAAGTGGTCACCCTTCTTTTAAATTCATGTCAATAAATCGGCCAAAGTGTGCCAATGGCCTCAAAACATCCCTTACTCGGATGAGTCATTCTTAAACTAAAACTTGGTGTATATAATTCCTCGAACTTTGAAAAAATATGGTGAGTTACTAGTAGCGGGAGATGCACATTTGCACCGCACATGATTGATACTCACATCCTCATATTAACATATGAGATGTTAAATGTGACCGGGATGTGAGTGGTAGAGTTGAAACTTAATACCTAAATTAAAAAAATAGAATAAGAAAACAGAAAAAGAAAAAAATATTGACCAAAGTTTGATTGACTCATAGGTCTCCTTCCCCCTTATCCCTTGTCTTTTTCTTCTTTCTTCAACACCATGAAAAACTACAACTAGAGAATTCTAGATGAGAAAGCCCATGAAGCAAAAATCGATTATCCATCAAGCAGTCCTTCCATCACCTGCTCCAAGCTTCACCTCTTCTCAATCATTCTCTTTTCCTCTGTTTTCTTCCTCCATTATTCCTCTCCACCTACTTCTAAAACCCAGTTCAATTCAATCAACACAGAAGAACAACCAAAACTAAGCAAAACTCAAAAGTCATACCCACCAACAATCCTAAATCCATGTCAGAATCAATGCATTTATATTCATAATCTCCCAACCCCTGTTCAACGTTAATTTGCTCAACATGGCCCTTTGACAAATCCATTCCATCTTAAACTCTAATTCTGGTCACTAGATCCTAATGACGTTTTATGGGGTCAATCTTGGTACTCCACCAACCATTTCTTGTTGGAAGTAATTTTCCATGACATGATGATGTTTTAGCCCTGTTTTACCAACAATTCCTCTGCTACTTTCGCTATCTTCTTCCCTTACCACGCAGTAAGGTGATCTCAATGGCCCCATCTATGCTCGTTTGTTAGTGCAACAAGGTCGAGAAAAAAGAGTTATCAGAGGGATGAGCATCAACCATTGTTGAGATTCAGGGAACAAATGCAAGCTCTTGGACATTGATTCTGCCAAAAATAATTGCGATTTAATTGGCCAATCTCTTTTCTCTTACCACTCGCATCCCAATCGCATTTGACCTATTACAGGTGAGTAGAGGATGCCATCATCATGATGTATGTGCGTGTTTTCTGTTACCAATGGACTAACTCTGCCTATTTGCTAAAGTGTGAGGGTTTATGTGCATTGAGTTCCAGTTGTGGGACTGATGTGTGCGAATAGGGTATGTTTGGGGCCACTGGCGTACTTTTCCCAAATAAATAGTTACTATAACCGTTAGATTAAATGTCACTCAAGCATCAATACTAGCTGCTTTTAGGTTCAACACATGTTTCCGGAGGGCAATATTGTACCCAATACGCTGGCCAAAAAGGGCATGACCATAGATATAGATTGATTATACAATTACAATTTACGTCTTGGAGGTGTCTATGGGGATGGAGACCCAAGACTTTTTAACACTCTAGTCTTAGTTGATATTATGGCCTATGGAGATGGAGACACAAGACTTTTTAATACCCTAGTCTTAGTTGTTATCTGAATCATTTTCATTTATTGTTTACAAAAAAAACAAAAAAAAGACTTTATGTAACATGTACAAATTTTAGGCATAAGTTAAAACTTAATCATCACTTCGCAGTTGCAAACGCATAATAATGATATGCCTACAAACGTTGGTGAAGATGCTAATTAATTAACTATCTATCTCATAAAAACAGTTCAATTATTTAAAACAACTCCCAAAACCAAACCAACCAAAGACAATAACATCGACTTAATCGTTTGTCGTTACTACCACAGAGCAAACCCCCCCCCAAAAAAAAACCATGCGCCCTAAAATCATAGCCTCACTGGCCAGCATCACGACAAACAGCTCATAGACGCAACTCAACTGCTCCCAAGTCACAAGTCCCAACCCTAAAAACAACGGTTATGTATGATTTTTAAGAAGCGCGTCAGTCATCTCTCGTCTCGCCCGCCCCGCCAGCCAGATGAGACGTGACGACCCGGGCCGACTCATTATTTCTTTTTAGAAAAATAAAATCGGAATTCGTAAAAAATCCAGCCAGATTTCTCTGTTTGACTAGCGACACACCACACTGTTCTTTCGTCCTCTTCCGCATCAGATTGGCAAGAGTCCTCTGCCTCGCCTTGCCTTGCCAGCTAGGGTTTTCTGCCGGTGATGGGCGACGATAAATCGGCGACCGTTCACGCCGCCAGAGAGCGAGATCGGGAGCTTCTCATCCCTGTCGCTGATTCCGCTGCTGACGATGACTCCTCCAAACCCTCATCCTCTTCTTCTTCTTCTTCTTCGCATCACAACGCTGGCCGCGAGGTAGCCTATTCTTTTCTACTTCGAGTGGTTTGGTTTGGTGCAATTGTCGACCGAATCGCACAATTTAATTCCAACCTCCTTTGCTTCTGTATTTCGAAATGTGTCCGGTTTTGGAGCAGCTTTGCTGTTCAATTTCTTGAAGCATAGTTCCGCTATCTAATACTGCAGAACTCACTACGAAATATTAGGATTGTAAACAAAACTTTCATTTTTTTGTTTATGGATTATATGTAGAATAGGAGCATCTAATCTTTGAGCACTAAAGTGATTTTAGCTAGTAAGCAGGTTATTCTCATATCGGTTAGCAGAAGATGGTTTCTCCCCAACGGTAGTTTGTTGGCTTTCTTTAATACGCCTTTGCTTGCAACAGTTGCATAGACCGTACTCTACTGGTCGTATAGAATTGTTTATTTGTTTTGGATTTCCATGGGTGTGTTTTAAGTCCAATTGTTTGGTTTTGTAACTTTGTTCTTGTTTGTTGCTTCTATTAAACTCCTTGATCATCTTTATTTTATTTAGAAAAATACATTTCTTAATTTCATTGTTCTATGTAAAACCAACTTGAATACCTGAGATATTTTGCAAACTAATTAGCCAGAGGCTTCTTGTTGCCTAGTTGAGGAGCCAAGGAAGGTGAAATAACTGCTGATTTCCTAATTGAAGCAGCTTCAGACAGATCTTTCTCAAATTCTCTGAAATTTTTTGTTTTCTAAAATGCAGACCTTTTACCGGGTTATTAGGAGCTGGGCTTCCAAAAAGTTCATGACAGGATGGTGAGCAACTCTTTCTTCTCTTCTTCCATTTTCTTCTATACGTCTGTTTCTGTTTCTGCCCTTTGTGTGATTGTGCTCCCCTCACTGAGAATAGTTTGTGTCGTTATACTGTTATTCTGTTGTATTATCTTTTACTGTGACTTTACTTTCTTTATGATCATGAACAGATTCAACTATCAACCTTGAAACTGCTTTTACATGGGAAGTCTGGTATATTGTATACAGAAACTGCCATTTCACATATCTTTGCCTAAATGAGTGAGACAACCTCTCATTTTTAGCTGGGCGCTTGATTTACTTTTCTCGAGCCTCTTTCTAGTTTATTTAGAAATCCTGCCATAAATTGATTAGTCTGCTTCTTGGCTTCGAGCACAATTGATTAGCAGTTGATTAGTAGTACATTTGCATGCATTCCACTTTGCAGAAATTGCACCTCATGTTATACAGTACACAGACTTTGTTTGGTTTTAGTGCAAACATTTAGTTGTTATTACTAGACTGTCTTTGTCTTGCTTATGTACAGGTTGCTCACTCTTATCTGTTATGCAGTGTCATTTTGTTTCCAATAGCTATCACCTTCTACATCACATGGTGGTTTATTCACTTTGTGGATGGCTTTTTCTCTCCAATTTACACGCAGCTTGGAATTGACATATTTGGTAAGCATGAAAAATTATTTTTCTGTTTCTTAGCATCACCTTTTTCCCATTTTAAATATCTTTAGTATGGTTCTCTATTGTATTAAATCAGTTCACATATTTCTTCTGTCTTTGAAATGTTTTCCTTGCTGATATATGAGCGTTTAGGAAAATGTATCGCCATTGATAGCTTTGATCATTAAATTGTGGTTGCATTTCCGATTTTCTGAGACATGCTCAATGCTTTCCATTGCCTTCTGTTTTGTAAAGCTTATACCCTGATCTTCTCCATTTCAATAGTTAGCATTCTTCATGGTGGAATCAACAGAGCCCTTAGCTGTTAGCATTATGTCGTTTTGGAATGAATTCAGTGGAAGATTGCTTACCCTTTTGGTTAATTGCTCGTTCCTCAGCATGTAGTGGATCCTCTTTTTAGTTAGTGATGTATTTTGCTGAATTCATGGTTGTATTCCCACTTTCATTTTTCGTACTCAATTTACTTCTTGTTGAATGCTTGAGTTTAGGAATAGTGGAATAGGATTCAGTGTTGTGAGTTTTTTTTTCAAATTACTCTATTTTGATATTAGTTCCCCAGACATATTTTCTGGATAGGTTGTCTACCAAAAGTTTTGCTGTTTCATCTCCTTTTAAGAATCCTCCACAAGTACTATTTATTTAACTCAAACTTTTCATGTGTCATAATGTTTTGAGTTGCTCTTGCTTCTTGACCAGGTCTTGGGTTTGTAACTTCCATAATGTTCATCTTCTTGGTTGGAGTATTTATGTCATCATGGCTGGGGGCATCTGTCTTGAGCCTTGGTGAGTGGTTTATCAAACGTATGCCTTTCGTTCGTCATATCTACAATGCCTCCAAGCAAATCAGCACAGCCATATCACCAGGTATGATTGTGCATAGTTATCATCCATTCAACCTATTGGAATTTATATTTGGAAGTTGATCTTTTTTCTTTTTCCCCATTTCTACCGGCTCACATTCTTTCCTTTTATTTTTCCAGATCAGAACACGCAAGCGTTCAAGGAAGTTGCCATCATAAGGCATCCTCGTATTGGTGAATATGCATTTGGGTTCATCACTTCAACTGTCACTCTGCAGGTGCCCAAGTGTTTTTTTGTTTCCAAAAAGTCATTGTGGGACTGCAAGCTCTTGTTATGTCTGAATTTTACTGGGAATAGAATGACCGCATTTTGACTTATGGATGTGTTGGCATATAAACAGTCTCTTCTACTTAGCTTCGATTTGAAGGTTAAGCTGTATATAGGGTTTATTCCCATGACACCTTAAAGTTCAGTGTGGCATTACATTGGGCCTTTTAACCATTATCTTCTCGGCTACAAATCTTAATGTCTGCAGAATTCCAATAATTTTCCCCCCTTTTGGTAAGACTTGGTCAGTTAAATTTGGCATGCCACTGGCTAGAACTCTTAGCCAGTATTCCTCTGTGCACTGAAACTTGATTTCTTAAGAAAGAAGTACAAGCATGTTTTCATGTAAACTACTCCCCAAAGTGTTTGATTAAGGACAAGAAAAGGGTTGCTGTAGTTCTTTTCATGATTGGATGAGTATCATGATTGCATTTACTTCAATCTTGCATTTCATTTGATTTTATTCTTGGTTCTTTGTTTAATGTTTTTGGTGTTTTCATGATGGCTGCTTGCATTTCACTAGTTCCTCTGTAACCATTATCTTTAGATCTGAGCACACAGGCCGCAGCTCAGACCTTAGAATTTAGAACTGGTGGACTGTTGTATTTGGCATTTATTATAAGCATTTTGTTCTATACGCAGAATTACTCTGCTGAAGAGGATCTCTACTGTGTCTATGTTCCGACGAATCATCTTTACATTGGGGATATATTCCTTATCAATAGCAAGGATGTTATAAGACCAAATTTATCAGTTCGGGAGGGAATTGGTAAGGACTCGGACTTTTTATGTCATGCTAGTGGTTGGAAATGCCTATTTGGTCATTTCGCATATAGGTGCTAGTGACCCATAACTGTTGCTTGAGGTGGTCTATGGTCGCCTTACTACAGCACATCGATAGAGCAGGGTGCAACTTTGAAAAGACTCATGCACATGCGGATGACCTTATTGTCTTGAAAACATTACTAGTATTTTTACGAGCATCAACCTGGTCATTTTGAAGCAACTGAAAAGGAAAATCATTCTCAACTTTGCTCTCTGGTAACAAACATGAATTGATGGATGTTTCTTCTTCCGTGCAGAAATTGTGGTATCAGGAGGCATGTCCATGCCTCAGATCCTGTCAACAATTGATTCACGTCCACAAATGGATAGAAGTAGACCCAACAGAAGCTGAGCTCAAAGGCAATAGTTGTAGGGCCAATGCTTTGTTATTTTCTTTACTTTTCTTTTTCCCCCCTTATTTCTTCACCCTCCCCAGATTGATTCATCAGAATGGCCGCACAATCGGTGATTGTCAAAAAGCGTGAAATTCAATGGTTGTGCAAGATTCTGATGTCATATGTAACATTGCCCCATAGATGTAGTGTTTGTTTTGCAATATAGTGTGGTTTTGAAGTTTATGACAGGCAGGGAAACTGTTTTGTGATCATACCATGACGTGAATGGGCTGCTAGTGTTCTATCAAGGGTTCTTGGGGCTGAATGTCTCTACTTCTATAGTTTCTAGGGTTGCTTTTTTAAGTGTTTGAAAATGTATATATTTCTCGTTAAAGTAGTGTTGTATTTCTCGTTGAAGTAGTGGTAATGATGGAGTTGAAATTAACTAACTACTAATGTGTCGATCAATAGTAAACTGATACAATTATGGTTTCGTGGCAATTATGGCCTTTTCTTTTGCAAAATGCTAGCGGTACGCTATATTTTAGAAGTGCTTATACATAATTTATGTGGTTGAGTTGGCTGACTATTTGAAATTTTTAAGTGAGCTTCTAGTAATGAGTAGGGATGACAATTAGATGGGTCAGGTTGTTGAGGTGCAGGTTTAATTGAGTGAATTGAGTGAGCATGTATTCGGGTTCAAATTGGGTTATTTATGTTTGGGTTAATTTCAGGTTGCGTAGATTTCAGGTTCAGGTTGGGTTAATCCATGTTTGTTTGGGTTTGGATTCAATCAATCAAGTCATCGGGTCTTAGATTGAATTCAATTTAATTGTCAGGTTTACTTAGTTTACCGATATATAAAATGAAATAGCTGAATAGATTCAATTTTTTTTATTTAATTTTGATTAAAATTTAATTTAACTAGACATATAAAATAATATAAAATTTATGAAGATATATTAATATATAATTTCTTTCATAAAATACTCTATTTGTGTCAAATTCTTTGTAAAATTTACTATTTAATAATTAATCTATAATTTTTTATTTTCAACATTTTAGTATATAAATGAGAATATTTTATACGTAGTTTTAGGTATTTGACTGTTTCTCATGGGTTTTTTAATTTTTCCCTTATCTTCCTTCGTTCTAGTCTGATCTGGTTTGTGCTGCTCTGCAGACAAGGAGGCCGGTAACAGTGGAGGAAGGTGAGGCTGAGTTGGTGACAGTGTAGGAGGGTGAAGGCAAGAGGCAGCGGTGGAACCCACCCTAGCAGTCCTATCGGAGCCCACTTTGTCCTCAATTCGCCTCCTCGATTTGCCTCTGTCGGTTACAAATCCGTCGATTTGCCTTCGTTGGTCACCCCTCCGTCAATTCGCCTCCATTGATTTGCATCCGTTGATTCGTCTTCATCGGTCACCCTTCCATCGCTCATGCATCCGTCAATCAGGCATCCCATTGGTCATGCCTCCATTGTAGATCCTGCAGCCATCGATCGCTCTTCGTTGATTGTGCATTCATCAGTCATGCCCCTATTGATCACACATCCATCATTGATCGCCTCTGTCTGCCACGCTTCCGTCACCGATTCATAGTGCCACCATGTCAAAGGGAGAGAGTAGAAATTGGGGGAAACGAGAGATAGAAAGAGAGAGTGTGTGGATCTATTGGGAGGGGAGAAGGAGAGAGATGAGTTAAGTTAGGGGCACAATAATAAATGAGATGTAAAAAGTTACTAAAAATGGAATTGGTGTAAGAGTTTTGAGACTACCTAAAAAGAAAAATTGAATAAAATATATAGGATAGAGTGAGTAAACAAAGACTTATAGTTTCTAAATATATAATTTTTAAATTTTTTTTTAACAAATAATCTCCCTTGTCCCATTTTCTTTGTTTTATTTAACTTTTTTGGCTAGTTTAACTTGAATTTATTTATATTATTTTTTATAAAAAAAATATATTTAAAGATTATATGCCTTAATTTATCATTCATTTATAATTTTTTTTATTTATATATTAAAATATTGAAAACAAAAAATTATAGATTAATTGTTAAAATATGAATGGTGTAAAGAATTCAAGACAGATGGAGCAATATGAATAAATTCAATTCAAACTTTTCAAAAAAGTCAAATATTTCAAAGAATATGAGATGGAAGGGATATTATAATTTCTAAAACCTAATTATTCTTACCTCTCTATCATCGTTTCACTTATCGTTTCTCATAGTTTTTATTTGTCGTTCGCTCTACAATGCAAAATAGATCAACAGAATAAAAGAAACTTATTCACATATATTAAATCATAATTTTTTTAAAGTCTTTATTGACCATATATTTTTTTTATTGATTTAAGTTACAATCAGGTCTTGTCGGATTTAGTTATCGGGTCATTTCGGGTTCAGGTCAAGTCGGACTTGAGCTTTCTCGGGTTTCACTTCAATCGGGTTGGGTATAATTGGTTTCGGGTAATTGCCTTTTATGGTCAAACCGGGTCAGGTCGAACTTGAGTTCGGGTGGGTTAGATTAGGTTTTCAGGTTGGGTCAAATTTTGTCATTCCTACTACTGAGTGATGGGTCATTTAATTAATACTATATAGAACTGTTCTGTCCACCGCAAAAACAGCACCAAAACAGTTTATTGTTGCAATTGTATTCTTGTACAATATCCATAAAAACACCTTTATGGGGCGTGAGTTCTCTGTATTAGGAATCTGTAATACCAGCGACACGCGTTCGTTGGCATCGTTACTCTCTAAAGAGTCTAATCTAAACACCATTTGAATCGGTTAAAATTTTTCTTAGATTCATGTTCATTATATTTCCTTCCACATTTTGCTATACATTACATGTTTTGTTTACAATAGTTATTCTTACGTGTTGTTTTATCCAAAGTTTTCTAGCTAGAGAATGTAATTATCATTTAACTACTTGTTACTCAATTTTGCGAGATTGATGATGTCCTCCGTACCATTTGTTGGCTTTGGTTCAGCCTATTTTGTAGATGTTTATCCATTAATAATGTGACCACGGAATACCCGATTATATATTCTCATCGCATTAGCTTCCTTATGAATCAGTAGCGTCATTCACATTGAAATTGTATTTCAGTTTTTTTTATTCTCAGTCAATTGGTTTAGTTGCTACTTGAGAAATATGAGAGTACTCAGAGGTTTCAACCCCGATCTCCCATATAATATATTAATACTTGTTCAGGTGTTTCTTGAATCTCGAAAAAATGAATTCGTCATTTTATTATATATGAGTACATAAAGAAAGGGAGTTTTCCCCAGCTAGTATGATAGGAGTCTGTAAAGGTTGAAAAATGAAATAAGTTGGAAGAAAAGCTTGCAAAGTTATTGTCTAAATGAGTGATCTAATGTCTATCATTAGTTATGTAACAAGATGACTGCTAGGACTTTGGAGACAAGAACTGTGAAACTAGGGTACTGTCTGTATACACAGGGAAGCGTTATAGTTGTATTAAGTCTAATAAAATTATTGTCATCAACTAACAAGATTGCCTAAAGAATTGTTCTATTCCATCTCATTATTTCCTTTAGCATAATCGGGGCTTTAAGGTTATGCAAGTGTCATAGGTTGAAAATGGAGTTGTGGTTGCCGGTTCATCTAGCACCTAAAATACCCATATATAGACATGGCCTTTGAGCATGGATTAGAGATGAGGTTATCAATTTGAAGAGCTAATTGTTTGTCAAATTTCATCCAACTTACTTAGTCGTTGTTGCTCGTTTTCTATTTCAATTATTCATATCAACCTATTTCAAGAGAAAATTTAATTATCTGTGAGCACTTGGCTTAACGGTTAAGAGTTAAGACACCCACAATTTTAATCAGAAATTAAATTCAACCAAATGCACGCTGTGCCAATTAATTTGCATGGTCCTAACTTTCATAGGTGATAAAAAAAAAACTTCAATTGGTAGTAGGTAGTGTAGAAAAATCTTATGACAAAAAAAATTTAGGTTTTTTACAGTTACCCATATAAACTTTAGGTGATATTATATTTAAGCACTCAAGGTTTGAAAATTTGAAAACTTGAGCGCTCAAGGTTTGAAAACTTACACTTATCACATAGCTTTTTTTAACGTTGTCAGTCGTTTGTTAGACAAAATTGCAGCTAGTCTCCTCCAATTTAGTTTAATTTACAATTACACCCAAAGATTTAGAAATCTACAACCGTCTACTCGATTGCTCCGCCACTACCCACCCCCTCTTTCTTCCCCAGCCACAATCGATACGAATTCAATCAGAGATTCCCGACCGAACAAGCTCCAAAATGGAAAATGCCAGATCTCAGAATTTGAACATGAGCTTAGATGAATCGAAAAACAAATCCAGAAAACGATTTCCTTGCTTTCCTCGCCCAATCCCTAGCAGGATCCTCACGGAAGGGAAATTTTTAACGTCGCCGTCGAGCTTTGGGGTCTGATTACGAGCAATGGTGACTTTACTGTCCCTAACATTAAACTAGAAGAGAAGCGTGTAGAGGATATTGATCCAGAAGAGAAGCAAGCGCAGAAGTTCGATTTCGACAATGCTACGCATTTGATGTGGGAACAAACGGGGAGCTAGAGAGGATGAAGAAGGAAATTAGAGTTGTAGAGATCAGTAGCGGGAGGAGACGCAGGTGGAAGGTGTGCATTTAAATATGGCGGTGGTCGAGGAGGCGTTGACGGTTCTGAGATTGGGGCCACTGGCACTGGGGAGTGGCAACGGCCCGGCGGACTGGGGGAGGTCTTGCCGGCTAGGTTTTGGGCTGCAATTAGTAACAGATTGCTAGAAAAGGGAAGAAGAAAAAAAAGGCCATGGCCTCCATTCTCTCGCAGGCGGCGCTAACGTATCTGGTTCTGATGGTTTAGCTCTGCAACAAGGAACTTCAATTGACATAGATACGAGAATGCTGATTCATGCATAATTGGTGCTACGTCTTCTGGTTTTGATTTGGCTTTTTGAGAAGAAAACCAATTTCCATGTTCCAACCTCGATTACCATCCACCTGGAGCATGGGCTCCAACTTAACAGACGCTATTGTTAACGAGATTTGTGGAGAAAAATAAGAAATGAAACATTATTCCATACAAAAATGCTTTCTAATATACCCCCACTAAATTAAATCCTATTTTGACTCCCCATTATTCCATACAAAGCGGCTGCCATGATATATATATATATATATTTGGGTTTTATATGTATGCTTGTAGATTTCATGTAAAGAACACAAATGCTACATTTTTATATGTATGTTTCTATTTCCGAATTGTATGAAACTGATTGTCATTGCATGAAACTAAGTTTCTTTTACGAAACTGTGATCCTAGCTTTTGCATGAATTTAGGTTATTATTGTATGAAATTGAGCACTTTTTGTATAAAATTGAGCTTCTTTTGTATGATATTGATGTCTTATTATATAAAGTTGAGTTACAATTATATGAGACTAAGTTCTTGATGTATTAAATTGGATTTCTATTTTATGAAATTGATATAATGACATAAAAAATTGAATTACTGTTGTACAAAAAAAAAAGATATATGAAAATAACATATATGATAATTATCATATTTAATTTTCTAAAAAAAGAGTTACGTGAAATATGAAAAAAAAAAAAAGTGAATGAATGACACAAAACTTCTTTGGGTAAATTGCACTCGTGGCCCCTAACCTTTAATTAGTCCTATTTTAGACCCCAATCTCAAAACCTTGCATGAGAAGCTCTCAATTTCAATTTTTTATTTCATTTTAGACCCTTGGAGGATGGAAATCGTTAAAATTGATGGAATTGACCACGTGGTGTGCCAATGTAGGGTAATTTGCCACATGGCACAATAATCATCTGTTGGCGATGATGTGGAAAATATAAAAACTAATAAAAAAATGAAAATATGGAAAAAAAGTAATAATAATAATAATAAAGAAAAAAAACATAAAAAATAGGAAAACCTAGATCCGGCCATTCCCCTCCAACGATCTAGCAACAATCTGCCGGTGATTCCAAATGAGCCTTCTTCTCGCAGCACAATTTGCTGACAATTCCTAACGAGCCTTTGTCCCACAGCACAATTCGCTGACGATTCCGCAGCGCTGTTGCAGTCTCCGACAATCCGGCCAATCCCCTCCAACAAGCTGATGATTCCATTGCAAGATTTGCAACACAAATTTGCGACGATTCGTAACCCAAAGCTAACGATTCATTGCCGATTTTCAAAGAGCCTTCACGTAGTAGGACGAGATTTGACATTAACAAAGATTGCCATGAACAGAGAACCAAAGCTGCATGATGATGGTGGCGACATTAAGCCGTTAGTCGAAGCAGAGGCATTAGGCAAACAAACGCTGAAGGAGACTATGATGGCACTGTGCTGTGGGACGAAGGCTTGTTAGGAATCATTGGCAAATCGTCGCTGGATCATTGAAGGGGATTGGTTTGGCCCAGCCAGATTTGGGTTTTGCCTTTTTTGGCATTTTCTTTCTTTTTTTTATTATTTCCTTTTTCCAGATTTTCATTTTTTATTACTTTCCTTCTTTTCCACATCATCACCCACAATTGATTATTGTGCCACATGGAAAAATGGCCCCATGCTGGCAATCCACATGGCCAGTTCTATCAATTTTAACTGTTTTCATCCTCCAAAGGTCTAAAATGGGACAAAAAGTTGAGGCTGAGGACTTCCCATATGAGATTTTGAGGTTAGGGTCCAAAATATGACAATAATAAAAGGTTAGGGGCTACGAGTGTAATTTACCTAAACTTCTTAGCGCAAAATTAGAAATGAAAAATGACTTTGATATTATTTTCATTTGTTTTGTTAAGATTATTTGCATTTAGAGTAGTTTCATTTAAGTCTAAAGTTATATTTTGCCACTACTTGATATATTGGTTTGTTAAATAAAATGTTCGAATAATATGAGAGAGAGAGAGAGAGAGAGAGAGAGAGAGAGAGAGAGAGAAGAAGGTGCAAGGATAAAGATAGTGGATTAAAAAAAATGCAAAGAATTAAAGTGGAAATTAGTCTTGAAGAAGATTTAATTAATGATAGTTAAAGCACAATCACTTGACTTATTCTAACTAATAACAAATTTCCTTTTTATCTACAATTAACGGAAACATCACGGTAATTTAATTGGGTGTACATCCACTTGGTGTATTTTAGACTTTTCGAGGTAAAGGACCTCACGGGACAAATCCAAAGTGGTATTTTAAATGTTAATTAATTATTAAAAAAATACTAGGTAACTTGAGATTATTATAACATAGTTACTAGATAGTTTAAATTAGAATTCTTGAAGTTGCTGCCAAAATAATATGAAAAAAGTAAGAAGAAAATGTAGGTTTCTAAAGCTTTTGGTATAATTTTAAACCAAGCTAAATTTAAAGAGGCTAATTGTAATTTTGACTAAAGCATAATTTACAGGGTTTAAAAAAATTGGAAAGTGTAGGTTTTCAAACTACAGGGGGGAAAGTGTAATATCACATAATGTTCGGGGCCACGGTAAAAAACCCAAAAAATTTTAATGGATAGTTTAAGGGTCAAATTGCGATTTCTTAGTTCAGTTCCTACATCACAAAATACAAATAATATGACAAAGTGCGGGAGGGAGACAATGCAGTTTGGTCATCTCCCACATCGGAGTCATAAATCCGACATAATCATACATAAATGATAGGACGATTAAGGTTAACGACCGTTAAGGACGGCGTTGATGACCCCGCTCGAGTTCAACTACCACAAACGGCAACACCGCCGACACGCGTCACCAAACCTCCAGCTTCGGTTTGACGGCGTTACTGAACCTACTCTTGTCGCTCTCTCTTTTCTCGTCTCCTTCTCAGCTCCAGTGCACAAAGTGTAAAAAGTTCCAACTGATCTTCTCCAGTACTTTCCTCTCGAGCCAGAGAGCAAAAAGCCACAAATTCCCTTCACCGGAACGATGCATGCGAAGTCTGATTCCGATGTCACGAGCTCCGTCCCTTCTTCCCCTCGCTCCCCCAAGCGGCCGATCTACTACGTCCAGTCGCCGTCCAGGGACTCCCATGACGGCGACAAGTCCTCCACGATGCAGGCGACACCGGCGTACAATACCCCCACTGATTCGCCGTCGCATCCCTCCGCGTACGGCCGCCACTCGCGGGCCTCGTCTGCGAGCCGCTTCTCCGGGTCGCTGAGAAAGGGAGGGAGGAAGAGGAACGAGAAGGGGTGGCAGGAGTGTAACGTGATCGAAGAGGAAGGGGATTATGGTGATTTGTACGACAAGGGGGTTTCCCGGAGGTGTCAGATTTTGATGGGTTTGGTCGGGTTTTTTGCTGTGTTCTCGGTTTTTTGTCTCATCATTTGGGGGGCCAGTCGCCCCTACAAAGCTCGGATTGATGTTAAGGTATACAAGACTTGCCTAAAATTTTAAGCATTTATTTATTTGGGCTCCTCAGCTTGTTAATTTCGAAATGTGGACTTGCTACCTGGATGGTGATGGGATTAATTTATTGTTATTTTTTGGTCTTTCTGTTCCCTTGGTTGAAAGGTCTCCAGTAAAAAAAATGCAGATTTCAGGCCAACGTAACTTTGGACGAATGTACAAGTTCCTTAAGAGTGATTCTTCGGTCGTTTACGAGATTATAGATCAATGTGGTCTATTTTGAGAAGTGAGATCTAAGTGGAGATGTTCATATGTGATGATTTTATGATTTGCTTGTCATTATTCCTTAAAAGTGAAAAGTTTATGGTAATGTGAGCTGATTTGGGTTTAGATAAATGAAGATTCATATGGGTGATCTCAGCTAATTATGATTTGAACATGGTTGATGGATTGCTTAACAGAGTTTGGTTATAGAACGGTTGGTTTATGTAAGACTCTGTGCTGCAGAGCTTGACAGTTCACAATTTCTATTTCGGAGAGGGCTCGGACACGACTGGTGTGCCTAGCAAGATGCTCACTATGAATTGTTCTGTGAGGATGACTGTGTACAACCCTGCTACCTTCTTTGGCATTCATGTTAGCTCTATCCCCGTCAACCTAATGTATTCCGAGATCACGGTTGCAACTGGCCAGGCAAGTTTTTGTGCATATTCTTGAAGGAGTCCAAGTTATTTGTTTCAAGTTTAAACTATCCACGAATAAATGTCATTTGTTTGCTTCAAACATGTTCCTTATAAACTTGTTTATAAACCTGGGAGGTCTTGTGAAGACCATGCGGTTCTTGTGTAAGAATACAAGACCAGACCAACAAACCAGTCTCAGATTAGCTCTTTGATGCTTAAATAAGTCTGTGGTTGTCTGTTGAATTTAGATAGTAGTAGTATTTTTGCACTCAGCTCTGTAGCTTCACATCTATGATTTCAGTTGAAGAGATACTATCAGCCTCGAAAGAGCCAGCGCACTGTGCTGGTCACTCTCCATGGAAGCAAGGTTCCTCTGTATGGAGCTGGGGCGAGCTTGGCAATTTCCAAGGATGAGGGTGGAGTCCCGGTGACATTGGTATTCGAAATCCGGTCTCGAGGTAATGTGGTGGGGAAGCTGGTGAGATCAAAGCATCGGAGGGGCGTTTCCTGTTCCATTGTTATTGATTCCCATGAGAGCAAGCCCATCAAACTGAAAGACGATTCATGTACATACCATTAAGCTAAGCCAGCTGCAGCCTGCAGTTGGTCTCCCTGCATGGAAATCAAGAACCATGGCTTTTCTTTTCTGAGTATTTGTGTGGCTGACTCGGTGAAGAGCATTTCCGGTAGAGGGATTATGAATGTGAGAGTGAAAGTTTCTTTATTTTTTATTCCTTGGGATATGGTACTGGCCTAGCCTAGGTAGCATCCCTTATAGTCATTCTGTCCCATGAAGATGTTACTTGTTACTATTAAAATATTATAAATGTTGTGTATGTTAAGGCCCTATTCGAGGAGCCGAAAAGAAAACAAAGTCTATTTAACAATATCCTAAATTTTTTACTTCATTTCAGTTTTTTTAACTTAAATTTATTTATATTGTTATTTTATAATTTTTTAAAAAATTACAATTTAAAATACAAGCCTTGTACGTTTTAATGCAATTTTTTTAAAACTTATTTAGTAAATAAAAATATAAATAAATTCAAATTAAAAAAAAAATTGAAATGAAGCAGAGAATTTGGTAATTTAAAATTTACAGCCCTTCAAGTAAAAGAAAAATCATCGGTTTTGTGAACCATTTAAAAGAGAACTCTTAAGTAGTCTTTCTAATATTGCTTGACTAAATAATAAGTATATTAACAATTTGGGCAAAACAACCACACATATGGGAGGACCATATTTATGCAAGGGTCAATTATGGCTTTGATTGCGAAGTACCTTAGCTGCTGAAATGCAAGAGAAATGGTTTTTCACAAGTAAGCTTAAACGTAACAGTCAAGTTTAGATCGATTGAGAAGATTTCATCTTTTAGCTCTGCACTCCCATTTGATCTTTCTCATTGTTGCTGTGAAAAGAAAATTAAATTATACTAGTCGAATATAGATGCCTTATGCGAGTTTGTTAAAGATGGCTAAATTACACCATTTGTCTCTAAACAATACCTTAAATTATAAATCTGTCCCTGTAGCAAATTGTCCTTAAAATATTATTTCATTGAAAAATTGCTTTCTTGTTTGCAGATTCTCTCTAGGCCTCAAACTGGTAAATATAGAAGTTCATATTTGAAATTTGCTATATATTTTTTCTAAACTATATTAAATGAAAAACTTGCTAAAAAAAATTCTACTTTATACGATTTTGCTCCTTTTTTGTTTCCTTAGAAAGTCATACCATGTTTGAAGGTATCACTTTTTTCACCCGACACCTAACAAAGGTCTGCATATGAAATGTAAATATTTAACAAACGGTTATTTTAAAGGTACATTTGTTGCGTTTTTTATTTTAGGGGCAACACAGTTAAGGCCAAATGCTGTAGTTTAACCTTCAAATAAATTAGTTGGCTAATAGGTCGACTTATATTGTTGACTTATACACTTTATCCTGGACTATAACTTAGAATGACTCATCCCTTAAACTTTAAAAATTGGGATAGTTTGTTCTTAGAACTGTGATCCTTTGCCCTTTTGGCTGACGATCAAGTTAGTGATTCACGGGACAAAATCCCATTTTCATGATTTGTGAATTGAGCTGATTTTAGGGACAAATAGACATTGGAGTCCAAGGTGGGTCATCCATCGAACGGTGAAAAAGGACATGCTTTCCTGTACTTCTCTTTGTATTCTAGTCCTATTAGCCTCTAGATCGTTTGGTTCCTCTACTTCAACTACAAATTGGCGACTTCTGTTCTGTCTCTCTTGACATGTTTAGAATCTGGAAATGGTACCAGAGCTGTCTCTCTCTTCATCCGCTGAAGACCCAAGTCGTCAGCTCCGGAGTTCTATGGGGCATCGGAGACATCGCTGCTCAATACACCACCCACTCTTCCACGGCAAACAAGCGCCTTCAACACTCTGTGAGCACCACTTTCTTTTGATGGTGTTGATTCTCTTGTTGGCGATTTTAGATTATTTTAGCTTCTGGGCATCGTTGTTTTTCTCTGTTCAAGTTAAAAGTCCCTTTGAGAAATAGAATATCTGCCCTGACTAATTGGATTAAGGCTTTGAGGCATAGGTGATTGATGATTGATTTGTACACATGTCCATACCAATTGATATTGTGGCAGACCTCTTCTGCCCTTCTTTCTTTGTTGTACTTTAATTGCAGAAATTTAAAGTTCCCATTGGCATGATTTTTCTCTGAACCTCTTTTTTTTTTTTTTTTAACATGAACTCGCAACTTCATCATGTTAGGTTTTTAAGGCTTACGATATCGAAATAAGACTTCAAATATTCTGTTGATTTATCGTTTGTCAAAGATCTGTCACCCATTTGGTCTTATGCTATCAGTCTTTAATCATTCTCCTCATCTAACAACTGCAGCCAAAAATGAATTTTTATAGCAGGATGCCGAGAGAGAATTCAAAATCAGTTGGAAACGTGTAGCCGTCACCAGCATGTTTGGATTTTCCTTTGTCGGACCGGTTGGCCACTTCTGGTTTGTTCTTCCTGCCTTGCTTCTTTTCTGTTTCTAAAGAAATTTCTTAGTACGCTAAGATTTGGCTGTGGAGGGATGGAAAGGGTTTTAAGGCAAATGGCAGCTGGTGCTAATCTGTGCTCATATTTGATGCTCTTTTCTTTTTTTGGCACAAATTGGCAGTAATGGAACATAAACTCTGCCATATTTCTAACCCTCTTCAGTATGTCACCACGATATGAGAAACACCTTTGTTAATATATTTCGGATTCAACAATAATCACAGAGAGAATACAGGGCATCTACTGAACTTTGCAAGGGAAAAGGGACACATGATTTCTAATGTGACTCTGTTAAGAATTTAGTCATCTTCACTTCTTTCTGTATGTGGTTTGGTACTCCGTTCGGCTTTGTGATCTCTCTAGGATGAAACCCTGACTGAATGTCTCACCTCCTTGTAGGTATGAAGGTCTAGACAAATTTATAAGGCTCAGACTTAAACTGCAACCGGGGTCTGTGCGGTTTCTAGCTGCAAAAGTAGCAGTGGATGACATTGTCTTCGGGACAGTTGATTTGCTTGCATTCTTCACTTACATGGGGTTTTCCTCCGGCAAGAGTGTTACTCAAGTGAAGGAAGATGTGATGCGGGATTTTGTTCCAGCCTTGATCTTAGAGACCGGCATATGGCCGATAATTCAGGTTGTAAATTTCCGGTATGTTCCTGTGAGGTACCAACTTCTGTACGTGAATATCTTCTGTCTAGTAGACAGCACCTTTTTGTCGTGGATCGAGCAACAGCAAGATGCACCTTGGAAGGAATGGTTTACATCTTTTAATCCAGTGAAAAAACGAGGCGATTAAGTCAGATTATAATACTTTTACCAAGCTTGTTTTCATCTCAAGCTGGAATTGATGTTGGTAGTGACTTGAAGGGATTGTTTCAAGCTTTGAATTTGGTACATTTTCTTAAAATTTTTTGCAGTGGATTGTCCATCCAGGTTTTCTCAAAATTGTTTTTAGGTTTGGTGAGCCATGATGAACTGATGCTAAATCAAGGACGCTTTTTAGCAGTTTCAATGTAATTCTGCATAATCTTATCTGCAATCATGTGTAATTACAAGAAACATAGGCATAGTAGCTTAAACTAAATGGACTGAAGTAATGGACGAGACAGCAAGGCAAAACCTATTCAATTGTAAGAATCAGTAATACAAGAAACTGCGTTAGAAGCTCTCTTATAACAACTTTATTAAGGAAACAATGTTCTCTGCAAGCATCTCAAAATTTTGAAACCAGTGAATTTTGAATGATACAGTTCCATGTACAAGGGCACTGCTGGAAGGTAGTCCAACCTAAACAAGCAGATTATTACCTGAATAGAACACAAAAAATGATGAGCTCCCCTGAACAGTACATATGCATGGCTGATATTATTTGATGTGAGATGACACCGAGAATAGGCTCGTAAGAAAGATTAGATAAACGCATGGTAGCCCCCTCCAAGCGGTACCCTTGGCCTGAATTCGGCAGACACCATCAAGCAAGGGCAATCTTCAAAGCCGATGTTCTGGAACATTGTTCAGAAAATCATCGGTCAAGTCATGAGCAGAAAAGAATAGCAGAAAAAAGCACTTCCAGATCACGAAGTGTGTAAAAATGCATGACCAGGCACATTATAGCAGGGAATGAAAGGTCATATAAAAAGGAAAGAAGTGTCTCAAGGGCACAGTGAAATTTTCAACTGTTTGTGAAGAAAATATATTCATGTAGGGCAACGCACATAAAAGACTAATCCAATGGCCAAATATTGCCTGAGGTTATAATTTTCACTTTGGATGAAGTTGGAGGAGAATAACCTACTGGTATACTCAGTAGTAGGCCATGCCGATCGACGAGGACCGGGAGGCTTCTCCTTGCAGCCACAGGAATAGACTTCAAGGAAAGTAAAGCTTTTCTTGCAGATGTCCTCGAATAACTTGAACAGAGTTTTGCCTTGTCAATTTCTGTTCTCATTTCACTCGATAACATAACCTTTTTGTATTCAACATTTTCTGAACTCGGAGACCTTGACAACTCAGAGAGATACAGCCAATCTGCTTCAACCATCGGACGTACTTCAGCTACCATATCATGCTTAACGACACAAGAAGAACAACCGCACCGCCTCTCATCTCCCGAGTTTGAGCAGAAATAAGATCCCTGCAGAATTTCGTTGCTAGAAAATTCTTCATTCATTTTCCATGATATAAGGAATCTGTTCATGAAATAGCAAGTTTGCCCTGGCCGGAGTTGACTAGGATATGCACCAAGAGATTCCACCTCATGCTCACAGTCAGAAGTAGCATTTGTTTTAGACTTAAAACGCTCAGTTTCCTCCTTCTGAAGCAATAGAATGTTCCTATATGTTGACTCATTGAGAATACCTAATCTTCTTGCTTCATCTATAACTGACACAGACATTGTGCTAAAAAAATGCACCTCTGATGAAGATGGCATCAAAGTACTGCGACAAGATTTTCCATTTGTAATTATCTCTTCTAGCTCATTGGGAATATGCTGCTTCTGCTCTTCACTTTTGTGCTTGTAAACCAATTCAGTTTTAAAGGGCAAAGGACAGTTAACAGAGCAGCAGACTAGAACTTTGGTACCTTTGGACTTAGGTGCTGGGCACAGATAGCAACCAGCTGCAGTAAGGGAGGTCTGAGAGATAAGAAAATAAAATTAAAAAAGAAAAATGAAAAGAAAAAAATAATTGCAGTTCAAATGGAAACATGGAATTAGCACAAGAAAATGCAAGTAGAATAAGATTTGCTATACCCTGCATGGGACAGCGCGCATATATTCCAACAGCAATTTAGAAGCACTACCTCTAATTGGTCTCTGCCTCTGCGAAATAAACTGCAAATCCAGAAAAAAAAAAAAACTGAATTAGCAGAAGACAACCAATTGATTATGATGAATACAACCTGAATAATTAGCACCTGTAGGACCAAGGCCGAAAACCTTGAGATGCATATGTCCTCAAGTCTTGATGAATTAAGCTGCTCAAGATCAATGACAGCATAACCACGAGGCTGTGATAAAAAACATCAACCAATCAATACCAGCAAAAGGCTTCTTTTGTGAGCCGCATTGAATCATGAACTCAAGTTTTGCACAAAACATAGTGTATGAAATAAAATGCTTACATTTATTATGGTGACACTTTGTCTCATCAAATTGTGACATATTTGATCAACATAGGAGCGTGTTTTACGACAGGCATCGATAACTGCTTGCAGTTCAGTCTTGAAGATTCCTGATGAGCATGAGAATGTTAGTTTAGTCAAACCTATTTTGCTTTTCCAAATAAATTTTCAAGGCATCATCTTCAAAGAAACTCAAGCTTCAGCACCAATCAGAAAGACCAGCAAGTCAACCAACTAGTTTTCTGAGGACAGCGAAATTTTGGCAAGACATTTATGTTTCATCAAACATATCGTAACTCACTGGATGATAAACTTGCCAGTGACATCCGAATCCTATTCCGAGCAAATAATGAACTTTGATTTGTTGGATCCTCAACCCAATCCTGGTCACTCTCTTGGCATATCTACAGTGGAGCAGTAGTGTGGGACAGATCCAGTAAGTTCTACTAAGGAATCAAGTGAAGCACACTTTCAAATTCATGCAGAGAAAATTATCAGAAGATGCTAAAAAAAATAAATTTTGCTATTGTTTTTCTCTGCTTTAACCTTGTATAAATCATTTTTCAAAAATTCCAGGAGCGGACGCACTAGAAGAATTCCATGATAATCCAGTTGTTGCCCATAACTAATATGGGAAGGGAAAACTTGAGAAGTCAATGCCATGCCAGCAAGTCCAAGGACGCCACTGCCACGAGATGACCGAAGAATAAATAACTCTGCCTGCATTAATTATAGAAGTTAACACATAGTGCTTTATGATGGATTAAACTCATGCTAGTCTCCAATTAATAAGCACAAGGAGTACCACGCTTCACCTAATAGTTTGGGTGCAAACCTGGTCGTCCGTGTGATGCGCAACAAGTAAAACACAAGTCCTGTTCTGAATACATGCACTCAATAATCTTTCATACCTGAAGTTCAAACACAGATAATGGAAGAAAACCATTTGATCAATCTGCTTTTCAAAGGAAGAGGGAAAAGGTTAACCGGGTAAATGAAAGCTAGCAGATTAGCATCATTTGAAAATCAAAAGACCTCAATTCACGAGCAGCTTCTTGCAAATGACCTTGTTTCGGCTTACCCTCCGGCCATTGACAACTAGCAATCTCACATCTGATTCCTACATAAGATTCACATTAGCTACCTAATAATGTCACGAACTCAAACTCTATTTCTCCATGGGCAACAAACGAAAAAACTATACCCATTTGAGAAACCCGACACCGAACTAGGTCAGCCTCATCTTTGCTTTCAGCACGCAGTCCGTGATCCACAACTATTGCTAAAAGACCATCAATAAATCCTCCAGTATTGCCAATCCCGTTTAGGCCTTCAATTTTCCAGTTCGCCGCTAAGACACACAGAGCCATGCTGTCTGGTCCACCAGACACCCCTACAGCTGAAACCCAACAAACAAACCAAAAACCTATGTCACAAAATTCTGCAAAACTAGGGGACTAAACAAGACGACTTCTTTGAAACGGAGTGAATTAAAGAAAGAAAGTGAGCATCAAAGAAACGCAGAAATTGAAGTGTTGAGAGAAAGAACCAATTCGATGGTGAGGTTTGAGGCCAGCCATGGCCATTTTCCGGGAAAAAGCTTCTCTGTATCCGGCCATGTCCGTCGCTGGTTCTTCGAGGCATGCGCGGCTGCAGAAGAGGCGAGTGGAACGAAAATTTTCAGCCACGCCATTGAAATGCCGAGGAAGAAAAAAAGGAAGGAATTTGGCACAAAATGAAACCCTAGCCATAGCTCTGGTCTGTGAACAGAGCATGAGGCCTCGCGCCATGCTCTGGGTTTTTCACTTTTCGCTGGTCCGCTGGACCGCTGGACTGTGTTCTGCCGTTTTACTCTATATATTCGTTGCATTTTAACGGCTCAGATTTTCTTAGAGAAAGATATCCAAAAGAAAACAAAACGACAAAACCAAATCAGGGTTTTAGGGAGTTAACAAAATAAATAAATAAAATAAAATATTAAAACTGCATCTTACTCCCTAAGCTATAAAAAAATTTCCTTTTTATCCCCTAAAGGCCTTTAGGGATCTTTTTCCAAGGCCTGGCCACCGCCCTGCTGATCGATCTTGAGATTTATTGTATCCTGGTGTGTTGCGTCTTTAATAGCCTCAATTGAATTAATTTAATCCGTCTCCCCCAACGGACATAACATCCTCTTCTCATTAGGGATGACAATGGGTCAAATTTGGGTTGGATGAAAGTATTATCACATTCTACCCGGTGACCTTGAACTCTCCATTAGTATCTCATATCATACTCATTTTTAAACGGGTTAGATCGAGTAAAACCTATCCACCGACCACACTTCCGCAATCACAATTTTATTGAGTCATGTTATGTCTAATCTTATATTTGTTACTATTAAAAACATTTATTATATTTTATCTATTAAAGCAACTCATATTTGTTCTTGATTCCATATAACTTATCCATTATACTTTTATTTTCATCACATATCTAATACTAATATGTTATACACACACATATATATATGGGTTAGATGTGGGGCAGGTAAACTCTAAACTCGTATCCTATTTAAATCCGATGGCAGGTAGAAAAAGAAAAATCACATCCGACTCAAACCTAATTGATTACTAAAAAAATCTGATCAATTAGATCAGATGCAACTGGGTGCCAGTTAGATTGAACATCCATTGATATCCTTACTCATCATCCAAGTGTAGTTGGGTACAAAATTAGAAAATTTTACCTTCTGAGGTGTTTTACGTAACTGAATTTAATTTTCAGGACAGAAAGGTAATTTTTTTGATAGTTTAGGGGTCCAAAGTGTATTTTTAGCCCAAGGAAAAATGAAGAGAAGGGACTTCTGCAACTTGGAAGTCTTCTCCGGCTCGTCGGAGTTAATTGATGAACAGATAACTGATCTGTTGAACTCTGAGATCCAACTGAAGCAACTAGAAATCTCATAACTCTCCGTAAATCTATGTCTGAATTCTCCCGCCAAATCAACCCTTCTTCGATTTCTCGGGCGAGCCCGCGGCCATGATCACTCTTCCTACCTCTTCGTTTCCGTTCAAATCTGCTCTTTTTTTCCTCCTCCTCTCCCTCTCTCTCCTCCGGTTTAATATACTTGACCAACCCACCCCAGTCAACCAAACCCTAACCCTACAATCTCGTAACGATACCCATTCCCTGCAAAATAACTACATAGTCCGTTTCACGGAGTACAGGCATTCGTCGGAGCACCTAACCTACTTGAAGTCAAGCCTCCGGTCGGGAGGCTGGGAATGGGTCGAGCGGCGTAATCCGGCGTCCAAGTTTCCAACGGATTTTGGGTTGGTATCGATTGAGGACTCGGTGAAAGCAAGGATAATTGAGGAGATTGAGGAGTTAGGATTGGTTAAGGATGTACACGTTGATTTGAGCTATAAAAGGACCTTGCTTGGTGGAGCCTTTGAAGATGGAAAGAAACGTCCGGGAAAGATTTTCACTTCGATGTCATTTACTGAGCCCGAGAGTTATCAAGAATCATCGTTGAGTAACATTTCGCTTAACTGGGGACGCCATCTTTTGATGCAGGTAAAGGTTTTTTTTTCCCCTTTTTTCTTGCTCCTTTCTTCTTGGCAAAAAATTGAGTTGCAGCTATAGAAAGTAATTTTTTATTAACCAATCCATGCAAAGTGAATATTTTCTTGGCATTCTGCAATCTCATGACTTTAAATGTTTCTAGCACAAAATGGAAAATCTCTGTAGATGAACTTGCTTTGACATTCTTCCTTTTATGGCAGAGGTCTCAAGTTACTTCCTTGTTTGGGGCGGACGTTCTATGGGCCAAGGGGTATACTGGGACCAAGGTCAAAATGGCCATATTTGATACTGGAATACGTGCAGGTCATCCACATTTTCGTAATATTAAGGCAAGTTCCTGGGAAATTGTTTTTGAAATCTTTTATTGATAAAATGGTTTGGCATAGAATACTGTTGCTTCTTTTTCGCTTCTCCAACTCATTAGTGTGGTTTTCCCTGATCACTGTTGCTGTTGTGATTCCTGAACAACTTTCAGGAACGCACAAACTGGACCAACGAAGATACTTTGAATGATAACCTTGGTCATGGAACATTTGTGGCTGGTGTAATTGCTGGTAACGATGGAGAATGTCTTGGTTTTGCCCCAGATACTGAGATTTATGCCTTCCGTGTCTTTACTGATGCACAGGTAATGCTGAGTGTTGCCCTCCCTCCTTCTCCCTCTCCCTCTCCCTGTCTCTCCCACACACATGCGTGCGCGAGTGACAGACTCGCACATTCATAGTATTCCAGGAAATTACCTACTTGATAGTCTTTCTTCACAATATTGCCTTGATTTAATCAATTCAACTATATGAGAATTATGCGTACTTCTATCACTGTTGGAAGCTTCCTCAAATTGTTATTCAGCCTAAGCAAACATATTTAAGCTAAGAGCTATATGCATTAGTAAAGAAGATTATTAGTATTATCTTTTCCTAGTTGATTCTATCTAGTCCAGTTTAGTACTTGGTCCAGTCCATAAAATTTGGCAAAAATATGAGATGCTTTTATTCAGCTTATTGCAGGTATCATACACTTCTTGGTTTCTTGATGCATTTAACTATGCTATTGCGGCCAACATGGATGTGCTGAATTTGAGCATTGGTGGACCTGATTACTTGGATCTCCCATTTGTAGAGAAAGTAAGTATCTCATAGGTTTTTTCATTTAAATTTCAGGAAGTTTTTTCAATTTTGGTGTAAGAAGCTCTTATCTCTTTCTGTGCCAATATTTTTTAATTAGGAGTCATGAACTTTTGATCTTTTGGTCACTTTGAGATTCTGAAATTTGAACCAACATGAACAAGATGCGCCAATCTCCCATACATGTTCAAACATAATAGCCTATTTATAGAGAATGATCTGGAGGAAGGGCTGATCACTCTCTGTCTTCCATTTGTCATTGTAGGAAGTAGAATTGCCTGTGAGCAAATAGCCCTGGGTTTAACAATTAAATAGGTGCTGCTAAACCTTGCTCTTGGTTACCTTTGTAAGGGATACGATTATATTGATTACCATCTTACAATAAAATAAAGGACGAGATAGAATGTGAGATCTAAATACATATCTTTCTGTAGCACCAGTACTAAGTACTCTATCATTTGGTGGGAATGCCTCTTTCTTTTAAGCCTTGGCCATGCTTGGCTACCAGACATCTGTGCAACAAAAACCTATCTTCCAAAAATTATATGAATTTTGTTCTTATTTTTTTTTTTTCCAAATTGGATTCTGGGAGGCCTGTTCCCAACATTTACTTCTTGAGGAGAAGTGTATGATCTCTGAATATTTTATTTTGTGAAGGATCAGAATCGGTGTTGACTTTCTCAATGGTGTATTATCCTGTTTAATTTTTTATATTCACGCGTTGTATCTACTGTGTGAATTTTATGCCACTGAAGCCTTTCATGTTTTTATTTTGCTTCCTTACCTTTTTTTTTTTTCAGGTTTGGGAAATAACAGCAAATAATATAATTATGGTATCAGCAATTGGAAATGATGGACCTCTTTATGGGACTCTGAACAATCCAGCTGATCAGAGTGATATTATTGGTGTTGGTGGGATAGACTATAATGACCACATAGCCTCATTTTCCTCCCGTGGCATGAGTACTTGGGAAATACCTCATGGGTACTCTTTATCTTTCTTTTGTTTCAGTTTTATTCACGTTTTTTTTTCCTCAAGAGTTTGAGGGGTTTTTTTTTTCAGGGTGGGGGGTGGGGAAAGCAACTGAGAACATCACATTAGTAGTTTGTTGCTTTGTGGATCTTCTTCTGTAATTATTTCCTTGGATGTATATTGGGCTTCTAACATTGAAAGAGAGGTTGATACAGATCACTTATATATCATTTTGAGAAGTAGAGATAAGTGGTTAACATGTGCAGAAGTGGCTTCATTTCCTGTGTACCTTTTTTTTTTGTCCAAGGTTCTGTTGAGTCCAAGAATCAGATACACTTTCTGATTACTAAAGTGTTTTATTCGCATTTATGATGATATGACTTATTGGTCTGACTCAGTTTATTTTCTTATATGGCATGTCCTGTATCTTGATTTAGCCTATCCTTTTCATCCAGTGTCTACAGCCATAATGTATGCATGCTTGATGGACGATTTGACTAGTATTTTCCTTTTTGTAGTTATGGCCGTGTTAAACCTGATATTGTTGCATATGGACGGGATATAATGGGATCCAAGATCAGTACAGGTTGCAAAAGCTTGTCTGGTACCAGTGTAGCGAGTCCAGTGGTTGCTGGTGTGGTATGCCTGCTTGTCAGTGTCATTCCAGAGAACAAGCGGAAGGAGCTCCTAAATCCTGCAAGTATGAAACAGGCACTTGTAGAGGGTGCTGCAAAGCTTGCTGGTCCTAACATGTTTGAGCAGGGTGCCGGAAGAGTTGATCTGTAAGTTCTTTCTCTAACAGAGCCTTGCTTTGCATTTTTGGGGAGTTACTATTTGTAAATTAATGTTTTCTTCTGATATATGTTTATTGTCAATATTGTTAGTCTCTGTATCAGCAGCCCTGATTTTAAATATTGTTGTCAGATTAGAATCTTATGAGATCTTGAAGAACTACCAACCTCGAGCAAGCATCTTTCCTCCTGTTCTTGACTATACAGACTGTCCTTACTCCTGGCCCTTTTGTCATCAACCACTCTATGCTGGTGCCATGCCCGTAATATTCAATGCTACCATTCTGAATGGGATGGGTGTCATTGGTTACATTCAAGGAACACCATCATGGCATCCTAAAAGTGAGGAGGGGAATCTTCTTAGCATTCACTTCACTTATTCAGAGATAATATGGCCTTGGACTGGTTATTTAGCTCTCCACATGCAAATCAAGGAAGAGGGTGCTCATTTTTCTGGAGAGATTGAAGGCAATGTAACTGTTACGGTATACAGTCCTCCTGCTCAAGGTGAAAATGTTGCTCGAAGCAGTACTTGTGTGCTTCAGCTGAAAATAAAAGTGATTCCAACACCACCAAGATCAAAACGAGTTTTGTGGGATCAATTTCACAGTATCAAATATCCCCCAGGATATATTCCACGAGACTCGTTGGATGTGCGTAATGACATTCTTGATTGGCATGGGGATCACCTTCATACAAATTTTCATATCATGTTCAACATGCTAAGAGATGCTGGTTATTATGTTGAAACACTTGGTTCTCCTTTTACATGCTTTGATGCTCAGCAATATGGAACACTACTTCTGGTTGATCTTGAGGATGAGTACTTCAAAGAAGAGATCGAGAAGTTGAGGGATGATGTTGTCAATACTGGACTGGGATTAGCTGTGTTTGCTGACTGGTATAATGTAGACACAATGGTAAAGATGAGATTCTTTGATGATAATACTAGGAGCTGGTGGACACCGGTTACTGGAGGTGCAAACGTTCCTGCACTCAATGATCTGTTAGGTCCATTTGGGATTGCTTTTGGTGATAAGATTCTGAATGGAGATTTTATAATTGATGGTGAACAAAGTCGGTATGCATCTGGTACAAATATAGTGAGGTTCCCCAAAGGTGGGTACTTACACAGCTTTCCTTTTCTGGATAGTTCAGAGAGTGGAGCCACTCAGAATGTGCTGCTAAATAATGGCATGAACAAGGTGAGAAGATTAAGCTAGTTTGTTTTTCTTCTTCCCTTATTTTGTTGTCTTGTTCATTTTCAAGCAGAGTTAACTTCTCAAAATAATTCTCAAGAAGAAACTAGTGAATGAACGCCAAATTTATCTTATTTGTCATCTTCTGCAGGCAGACTCCCCCATTCTTGGCCTTATACAGGTCGGTGAAGGTGGGATTGCGGTATATGGTGATTCTAACTGTTTGGACAGCAGCCATATGGTCACCAATTGTTATTGGCTTCTGAAAAAGATATTGGATTTCACAAGCTCAAATATCAAAGATCCTGTGCTTTTCTCAGATTCTGTTAGGCAAGATAAGCCTTTATATGAAGATGACTTCCAATTACCATCCCGAAGAACTGATATAAATTTCTCTGCATTTTCTGCTGTTGCGGGAAAAGATATAATCTGCCGGAGTGATGCTAGATTCGAAGTCTGGGGAACCAAGGGGTACAATTTACACGTAAGGGGAAGGAACAAAAGATTGCCAGGCTATGCTGTTATTGACTTAGGAAGGGGATTGAATACCACGCATGAGATTTCCAGATCAAGACGTCCCAAATTTACAGAGAAAAGCAGCACTGATCTCTCAGGAAACAATTATTTCAGTCTCCTGAAGGATGAGGTAAGGAGTATCTTTGTTTCCTTTATCTGACTTGTAATGTCTCGAATTGAGATGCTGATTGCTTCCCTTCGCCAGCAGATTGACATGCCTGTGCTACTAGCCAGTCATTGGATTGTGCCTGTTGTGGTGGCTTTTACAGGTCAGTGAAAAAGCTTTCATTGAAGCACAACAGACCTTAGTATCTTAAATTGCAACTCTATTTGACATCTCTCGCCTCTGCTTTGTTCAGGTGCCATTCTGCTTTTCAGTATCTGGAGAATTCGACAAAAGAGACCAAGACGGCGGCGATCTGGCTCTGGTCGACTGGCCAATCTATAGTAGGGTAGGGTTTCTGAATTTCCTTTTCCCATTTCAGTGACAATCTTTGATTAATGTCCTGGATTTTTGAACTTCCACAGTATCTCAATGAGATTGAGCTTTCTGTTCATAGCAAAAAAGGAAGGTTGAGTTGTTGTCGTCTCTTTTTTCATAACTGGCGGCAAATTGAGTTATACAAGTTTAAACGCGAACCAAGCTACTCAACCGGGAGCCTTCTGATATATAAATGGTTGGACTTAAGTGACAGTCCGTTACATCAGTTCAGGTGTGTCCTTAGTATTTGTCCTTTAGTATTTTCCTGTATGGAATTCCTGTGATCGTTGTCGTAGTTCATTTGGCAATTATAATGGTTAAAACCAAAGGAAAGTTTATCAAGCATGCGTGCTCAAGGATTGGGGTTGCCAGGATCTCAAAACTAGAACTGTATCTTTTGTCCCTGTATAATGGTTTCTAGAGTCAAATCAGAATTATGAACCAACACAAACCCAATAATATCAGATGTGAGACAATAAGACACTGGGCTACATTGCCTCTCTTTGTGAAACCCAGGAGGTATACAAGAATATCGAGAAAATAGACGTCGTGATCTATGCTGAGCTTATCTGGTCCCAAGAGTCAAACTAGCATTCACATCCTCCAGAAGATCTTTGCTGCTGTCCACCTACGTCAATGGTATCCGGAAGGTAGCTTCATTTCAAAAGTTCAAAGAGGTTAGCACCTGCATAAACTTGCTTGGTTTTGCAGCGATTAAGTAACTTTGATATCAATCTGAATCAAAACTGAATAAGGAGGACTTGAATCAACTGTCTAAACTTCACTATGATTTGAATGGGAAACAAGGAAAAGTCAAGCGCATCAATAGAAGTATTCGATGCATGATAGCTGGTCCCAGCATACCATTTCCGCTCCAAACAAATCAAGGGTTTTTGGACCTCAGCAACCGAGGATGCAAGCACTTAAAAATGGTAAAACGACAAAGCATGAGTGCTGAAAAATATAATGTGCTGATTACAAAAATACCCTTCCAAATGTCATACCCCTTGCCCCATTATTGAAGTCTACTTAACTTTTGGCCTGAAATTCGACTTCCAAATTTTTTTCCGATGTTATGCAGTTCAAAAATGAATAGAAATCATATTTGAAAACCAAATGATCTAATGTGCATGAATCTCGGTTTTTTCCAACATGTTATTGATTTAGAAGCAATTAGTTGTAGGGACTAGTTTTGGGACAGAGGATGTACTATGCATATCTAACCATTAATTGGGAAAACTAGGAATTACTATAGCATGTGCCGGAACACCATAGATGACCACTTTTCAGAGATACTTACAGTTCTTCTTCAGGTTCGTTTTTTAGAGCATTTTTGGCTATGCACTGGAAAGCTGCTTCTACATTGAAACCCTCCTTTGCAGAAGTTTCAAAATAGGGGATGTTTCCTTTGGAAGCACACCATGCCTTTGCCTTCTTCTCAGACACCTGAAAGTGGACCACGAGCCACGCATTACTCACAATGATGGTTGATAGAATGGACTACTTGCGTACTAATTCTACTATGTTTTTAATTGATTGCATACAGAACCAAGCAAATGCTTGTGCTGTTAACTGCACTGAGTTACTACAATAAAAAAAATTAATGGAAAAAGAAAAATTGCTAGCTTTACGCACTGCCATGGAAAAGTGCACTTTTCTTATGTTACACCATGCAATTTATTCCTTAATCTTCTTTATGAAACCTAGTACCTTAGTCAGTGTATTGCTATGCCTACAAGCTAGGAAACCAAGTATACTCAAGGAATGGTGAAATTAAGCTTACCACTCTGCTATTCCCAGCATCAACATCTATCTTGTTCCCCAATACAACAAATGGGAAGTTTTCAGGATCTGAAGGACTGGCCTGAATAACAAATATTTGTTAAAGACTTCAGTCATGCAAATATGCTAAGCACTAGGAAATAGCAAGTGAAGAACAAATACCTGAATCAGGAATTCCTCTCTCCAGTTGTTAAGGTTATCAAATGATTTCATGACATTCACATCGTAAACTAGAACACAACAGTCTGCCCCACGGTAAAATGCCACACCAAGACTTTGGAACCTTTCCTGCCCTGCTGTATCCCATATCTAAGCAATTACAGTCATAAGATCATCCATCTTCAGCAGCAATTCATGTAAGTAGGTTCCAATTCTTCATACTTCCATTATCTTTAGCTGTTTGATCAACTATCTACCACGATATGGCTTAAGTAGGAAGTATGACTAACAGGAGTGGAAAATAACAATTCTATCGAAACAAAGAAACTCTCAAGAGGTGCCTATCTCACATGATTAGTAGAAGATGTCAGACAAGGAACATTTACTTATATTCCAATGTTGAACACCAAGTATTGCAGCTGTAAATGAATCTCAGTCTGACCAACTAGAAAGAACAACAGCATGAGGCAGTAAAGCTTTTGTTCCTCATACATAATCCTTAGAAAATGATTTACTGTCATTATGGAAAATTTTCAAAATGCCAATGAGACAGAATGCTCTCCAGCAGCGAAGTATATGGTAACATAATGCATCTTGCTCGAAAGTTTGAAACACATCTTCACCATCAAATTTTGAGATGGAGATGGCACTAGAAAGATCACGCCACAAGGTGCCATCCATATTATCTAACATGCATATTGGTACTTCAATAACTAGATCCAGATCTTTTATCTAGTTCATCAAAATGATGGAACAAATGCCGCAATTGTTTTGTGCTAAGAGCTAGACTAATGACACCCATACACCCAATTGCAGATGCCAAAAAGAATGGACAATGGAAGCTATATTTCTCAACCCCACTTAAGAAAATGCAGAAAAAGAGATGATCATGGACCTGCAATGTGAAAATTCTATCTTCAAATTGAACTTCCTTTGTCAAGAAATCAGCTCCGATGGTCGCCTTGTACTGGTTGCTGAATTTGCGGTTCACATACCTAAACAACGAGTCAAAGGCTAACCAAACAAAAACAAATGCATGTGATTCGTAGTAGTAAATAATTCTTCACGAGCTTTTCAGGATACTGATTCATCAAAGATGTCTTCCCCACCCTGAGAAAGAAAAACGATTCACATGAGGAAGAAAAGAAATCCAAATCGTGAAGCAAACCGAAGAAAGATCCATCGTATAAACTAGAAAAAACAAATCAAGTAAAATTAATTAAAAATCGCGATAACGAAAAAGGGTGAAACAGGAAAAGGAAAATCTGACCCGCTGTCGCCGAGGATTATGACCTTGAGAAGCATGCGTCGCCGGGAAGAAGCCATTTTCGACTCAAAACGTCTCAAATCTTGGTGAAAGCTATTGGGCTTTTTCTCGATTTTTTTTTTCTCCAGGAAAATTTGAGATCGGACCTTTTCTTTGGGGGGGGAGGGGGGTGTTCAAGAAGATCGAATATTCACAGCAGAAGATTCTCTCGCTACTGTTATTTTCTTGTTTGTTTTTCAGAACTGAACGGATAAAAAAGTTTTTGAAAAATTGTTTGTTTTCTTTTGGGTTTGGTTAGTAAATGAGGTTTGGATTCAACAAACGGTCATCAACGCACTCTCCGTGCTGGTTGTTGAATTTCTGTCATGTCTTTTCCCGAAACTGTCATCTCAGTGTCGATGCACTGTTGTAAGCATTTGAGTAATTTCATCTAGAATTGATTTAAACACAATAATTTGGTCGGTTTTTAATTTTAATCACATGTCAAAATTTATTCAAACTAATTTGAATTACATTTCAGTTTATTTGATTTGATTTCTCTTCATAAGACTCAGACACAGAATAAATAAAAATATAAGATAAGAAATATCCAACATTTTACATCTCATACTTAAAATTAAAGAAAAATCAATAACATATAATCTAAACTTAGTATGAAATAGCTTTCTGTATGACAGTCAATATGGATAATAATCAAATATTTACTATTATTCGATCTATTCTATTTCAAGTGTAAATCCAATAACTGATCTGATAAATGAATATAATGTTTGAATTTGATTTGAACTGATTGAACTAGAGAAACAATTGAATCATTTTATCTAAATATAATCAAAAAAATTTATTTTTTTATTTTATCCAAATAATACTCACCCTTATGTATTATTACAAGGTAGATGTAAGCAAATTTTGCCACTAGACTTAAGGGCTGTAAGCAAATTTTCTATCAATTTTTTTTCCAACATCCATTTTGCTATTAATGTTATATGATCAGAGCAAGTGTAACCACTAAAGTTACAAAGATGTTAAATTGGTTGTCATGGAGTGTCTGTGCAAGGCTCAATATAGCCGCATTGGCCAATTTCTAATGACATGAATCAATAGGCAAAGATAACGCTTTCCTAATCTGTGTGGTGGTGTCTACTAAGTGTAGAAAACTGCGAGATTTCCATTTTTATAATGAAAGTTAATTGACAAACTTAGATTTATAGAGCTTTTCAAGCCTCTAAACCTGAACACCTATTGGTTGTTACTTTAGTTTATATGCTATTGATGCCGAGAAGACTATAAATTAAAATTATAATTTTGAGTTTTTTCGAGTCACAAACTTAGTACATAAATCCATGTGAGAGGGTAGCAAATTGAGTTGCAATTTGCTAATTGGCACTTTTAATATGGATTCATACTTTGATCCTACTCTCGGAGTAATTTAACGTGAAAGGGTTTTCATGTTTTTAATTAATGGAGATATGGCTTTGAATGGTCCTATAGTTTTATTCCTTTATTACCTTAGTTGGCTTTTCCTTTTTCACAAAGTTCAGACCTCGCTCATCTTCGTTTCCTCTTTTTGTCGCACATTCTGCCATGTGGCAAGCTGTATAGTTCGTTATCCAACAAGTTTATGTCTAAAGTTGGCTATGTGAATGTCAAACTTGGTGGCATAGTTCGTGGGCAACATCACCGGCTGACCACTGTTCTATTGGCCATAGTGCACCTTTGCCTGAGCGAGATTCAAATAAATCCAAAAATCCTTCAGTATTCAGATGGATTCATCTTTCTTTTCAAATGTACCAAGCTTCGAATGACAATTCAGACTAGAGTTTCCCCATTTTTCGGCCGAATATGAAACCTCTCTCCATCCATAATAGGAGTTTGTACACACGACAAAAGAGAAGCTCCCCCACTAGTTCGATTGTAAATTGTCCCATCTTTTAATGGTATTCACATTAAGTCCATATGGGTCAGACATAGAAAAGGGAAAAAATGTATTAGCTCACCCTTTTTAATGCTAAACAATCCATGTGGATGCACATTTTTATTATGGGCACATGGATGTAAGTTTTTATCTTTTAGTCATAACCATCATTTTTCTACACATAAACTACCTATCACTTGGATTGGCTCATTAGTCTATGTGTCAATTATTTGTCAACACTTCTTAATTATTACTTCATTTTTTAAATTAGAATACTTCATACTTTAATGGTATTCACATTAAGTCCATATAGGTCAGACATAGAAAAGGCAAAAATGTGTTAGCTCACCCTATTTAATGCTAAACAATCTGTGTGGATGCACACTTTTATTACTGGCACATGGATGTAAACTTTTATCTTTTGGTTATAACCATCATTTCTCTGCACATAAACTGCCTATCACTTGGATTGGCTCTTTAGTCTATGCGTCAATTACTTGTCAGCACCTCTTAATTATTGCTTCCTTTTTGAAATTAGAATACTTTATACTTTATACTCTTTTACTTATTAATCGATTAGAATCTCACCATGCTATTTCATTATTCTATTTTGAATAAAATTCTTGTTTTTAATATTAATATCATATTTTAAGGTGTTTTTGAGTTGCTCTCATTTTTTGTATTTTCACACTTTTTGAATAAAAATTTGGCCGCGACAAATCGGATCAAGCCTGGTGAAAGGTGATAAAAGTTCTTTGAGGGCCAGTATGAGGGAAAGTAGACTCTTTGACATTAGAATAGAAATGAGGTACATGATGCCCATGCGTTGTGGCGGTTCAATCTGTGTCAATATTAGAATGAATATAAACAGTGGTAATCATTGACAAAGGCAAAAAATTTCATAAAAATAAGAAGAAAAAAAACAAAGCAAGAATCGAGATAAAAAAAAAAACAAGGCAAAGTTTTGGGACAAAAAGAACTAACAAAAAAAAATTGTACGTATCAAAAGATAAACCTTAGTGGTTAAAAATTTCTGTTAGAAAAGAGAAATAATATGAAAAAGTTGATAAAATAAGACAAAGAGTGAGATTTAATGATTGATACAAAAAAAAATGGCAAAAAAATGGTCTTTAGACCAAGAAAACAAATGTAAAGATTTCAGGAATTAAAGGCTTAATCATCAAATCAATAAAGAAAAAAATAAATGAAAATATTAACTAAGAAAAATTAATATAAAAAAATAGAAAACTCTTATATAGTGATTAAAGTTTTGTTTTAAAAATAATAATAAAAAAATAACAAAAAAGATTAAACAAAGTCATTATGGTTGATTAGAAAAAGAAAAGAAACAAACAATGATTTTCAAGATTTTTCTTTAGCAGACAATAAATAAAAAAGAACAAAAAAATTAGTGGCCAAAAGAACAAATGGAAAAACCCTAGTTATTAAGTTTTGGGATTAAATTGACCAATGAACAGAAATTAAGGACTACAATGGGAAAATGTATAAATTCATGTACCAAAAATGCGTTTGATAAAAAAGAAACGTGAAACAAACTGAAATTATTAAAAATAATGTCATAGGCCCTCATGAAAGTGATTTTTATATGAAAAAAATGATCGAGTTTAAAAAAAACCAATCACTTAAAAAAACAGTAAAACACAAAAGCAACAAAAGAATACAATGTTCATACACTGTGATTTTCAATGTAAATGAACAGTAAAAAACACATCATATTTTATAAATATAGTGAAGTTTTGATAACTATACATTGTAGTTGGTATTTTTTTCAATAAATTCAGCATAAAAATATTTTTAATAATAAGAAATTAAAAATTTCTCACCAATAGATTCATATTAATCAATTAAAATTTTGTTTTATTTCAATTTTTGACTTGGGCTCTGTTTATATTATGTTCTTATCATTAAAATGATTAGTTATGATTAAAATATAATATTGTGAAACAAAACATTGTATGCATTTCAAAACGATACATATTTATTATGTTATAAAAAATAATTTACTAAAATTTTTCATGCCTTATTAACTCAAAATCCAATTTTCAATATCAATGAAAAATTTATCTAGAAAAATTCACTTTTGATTTCAACAGTAATGGATTAACTTATTTTAGTAAACCATAGACCTTAAAGTAAATCATTGGTGCTATAAAACTTAATCATCAATAATAAAAAAATGGCCAAAACATGAAAATGTATTTAATTTATGTTAATCAATTAATGATTTAACTATTAAATTAGTAAATATAAAAATAAAAAAATTGACTAAAGTCAAATAAACCATAACCATAGTCAAAAGTTGGTAAATTATAACGATTAAGGTTTCATTTTAGAAAACAATAATAAAGAAAGATAACAAGAAAAAGTTTATACCAAGCCAAAAAATAGAAAACTTTAGGTATTAAAGGTTTAATAATTTTCTTAGTAAAGTTAAAAAAATGATTCTAACATTTATAATGTAGGATAACATTACATAATATACATGCAATAAGTTTTTCCAAAATTTTACATATTAATAAAGTAGTGGTAAAATGGAACATTTTAAGAACCAAACACCTATACATAATACAAATTGTGCACTATTTTAACTAATTAAAACTCATAATCAAACTCATATAAAGTACTTTGTGCAATATGTAAATTGTGCATATATTTCAATTCATCAAAACTTTGAATCTAACATATTTAACTAAACCTTTGAATAAAACCATGTAAAAGAAAAAACTTTTGGTATTTAATATGGTTAATGAAGGCATATCTATCATTTTCTTTTAAGAATCTATTATTTTAAATTTAAACAAACCATATTTTATTTTTCTCTAAAAGTTTCTAATAGATTGAAAAAGTTGGGGACTATTACGGTAAAATTGTTATATTGAGGACCAAGATGGGATTTGACCATTTAACCTGTGAAGTAACCAAAAAAAAAAAAAAATGAAACCACCGTGTTATTGGACAAATATACTAGCAATTCCTGCATTGTTGTTCCTAGAAAGTAGTGGTCCCCAAGTGTTATTATCTGGCGATCTTACCACCATCAAAGAAATAGTTTCCACCCTATCTCGTGACAGAATGTGAAAGTTTGGGATCATTCTGGCAGACCTGAAATATTCAAGGACTAAAATAGATGTTTTACCATAAAACCTGGAAAAGCAAAAAACAAAATAAAAGCGGCAAAAGGGGTTATTGTTGATGAGCAGTAAACCCTTACATCTTTAGAATATAGTACGAGATACATGGAGGCAGCGCGTTGTGGCGGTTCACATGATCATTGCATAAATTCGTAGAAAGATGTAGAGACTTGATATAACAAAAAAATATGTTTTCAAGTTTCAGCTCTTATAATTTTTGAACAAAATAACGTTCACACCTTGCTAGGTAGAGACTGGAGTAAAAAATACTACTACTAGAAATATACGAGAAACAAATCATGGTTGCCTATATTTTGTTTTAGAAGACAATAAAAAAAATAACAAAAAAAATAAAGACTAATAGAACAAATGGAGAGGTTTGGTGACCCGCACATTGTAGTGCAACACAAAACATATTACGTGTTTCGAAACAATAATGATAAGATAATGATAGAAATAATGATTAAAGCTTCATTTTACAAAACAACAATAAAGAAAATCAATAAAAAAAAGTTAGGATCAAGACAAAAAAAAAAGGTAAAATCCATCGGAGGGTCCTTTAGCTTTTTTTTTTTGTCATAAATGAGTACCTTACCTTAATGATGTCCTATTGAAGTCCCTTATCTCATATTGTGTGTCTCAATTAGGTACTTTCTGTCAATTTCACTATTAAATTGGATGAAACATGCTGATGTGGCATTGTTTAATACTAAAAAAAATGTAAACTACCAATTTTGGTCCCTAAATTTTTTCAATCAATAATTTTAAAAGGAATTTTCTATTTACAGCATCCCGTTCAAACCTTTGCCACGAACTCCACTGTCACACAAATCAAACCAGAAATCAAACGCACAAATCCAACTAGAAATTTAACCTCTACCTCGTTTCTCTTTTGGCCTATACTTCGCTCCACATCAAAGTCCCTCTTAATCCAATTTTTAGGGTTTAACCTCACCATACTCGACACCCACCGGCGACCCATACCCATAAACCGACGACGGATCTAAATGGGCAGGATTCTAGTTGCCGTTCCTCTTCCACTCCCATCTTCACTCCGACGTTGGTGATTGTCTAGAGGACTGAAACCAAATCCAAGTCTGATATCAAGGCTGAGAAGATTTTCGTCTCCGCTCCGATGTCGGCGATCATTCGGAGAACCGAAACCAAATCAGATTCACCAGGCAACTCAGACAATCTAAGCTTACCTAACACAGATCCGCCGGCTAAGAGGATTTCCGTCAAATGATTCAGACAATCGAATAGGTGCCTAGAGCCAATGATTCCGATTTCACTCAAACCGCAATCGAAGGGTTTTGGGGAGATGAACCAATCTACGGCAGAAAGTGACAAAGAAAATGAACAGACCGCTGCCTGAGATTTTTTGTTTTCATCGAGAGTCAACCGTCACAAAATGTTGGATTTCCAAAATTGGCGAAGACGACCTGAAAGGCATTGTAATGCATCAAGATCCCATCGGCCTATAGTGTCTGGAACTGATTTGGCCTGAGATTTTGGCTAAAAATTTTGGCCAGAGGAGCCGAGCAACCTGAGATCGCCATTGCCGGCGATGGAGAGAGAAGAGTTGGACTTGTTCTTGTTGTTCTACGGGCATTTGTTAATTAGGCTTGTTCATGATGTTCTTGCATTGAAAGGACAAAATAAAAAAAAAATTAGGCTTGTTATTGATATTTAAGAAGTTTGGAAGAGTTAAAATTATTGATACAAAAAGTTTTTTGGACAAAAATTATTATTTTGCATTTCTTTTAGTATTAAACAATGTCACATCAGCATGTTTCATATAATTTAATGGTGAAATTGATAAAAAGTACCTAATTGAGACATACAATATGAGATAAGGGACTTCAATAAGACAACTTTAAAGTATGATACTCATTTGGGACAAAAAAAATAATATAAAGGATCTCCGATGGATTTTACTCCAAAAAAATGGAAAAACTTTAAGTATTAAGGATTTAACAATTGACTTAATGAAAATAAAAATGGTTTAACTAAAAAATAAATAAATTTTAACTAAAAATAAATTAATTATTGTGACCAATATCTTACTTTAGAAGATAATGCATAAAAAACAACAACAAGAGAAATTTGGGGGCCAAGAGAAAAAATAGAAGATTTGATTAAATAGATATAAAATTTAGGGACTAAAATATAACACAGACATAACTCAGATAAAAAATAAAAAATAAAAAGTTAGGGAATGCAATCTCGTTTTAACAAAAAACGTAATGTGAGATAGACGAAAATCGGGAAAATTACAATGTAGGCCCTAAGAAAGGCAACTGCCTTACGAAATGAGATAAAACTAAAAAAAGTGGAAATCACACAAAAAAAAAGTCAAAAGCAAAAAAAAAAAAAAAAATTGCTGAACCATAACCTAAAATCAACTGGGCTTAACTGGTACAAAATTGAGTTACTGTTTATCCAACAGTACCAATGTTAATATTTAGAATATAGTAGTAAAGTAATATAATTGGTATGTACTTTTTCAACGAAGGAAAGCTAAAAAGAGTAGAATCAGATCAAATGTAATTTGAATCCTGGTTAACAAATGAAAGAATCGGATCAAAAGAAGTTCATTATTCACTGTTACGAATCACTGCACAATTTCAGGAACTAGCACTCTTTAATCAGTCTGTCATCCAGAGCATGAAAAGAAAAAGAAAAATGCACATTCTTGCAGCAAATTCTGAAACCAGTCAAGAAGCTCCACTAAAACCTTGGCTGTTCCGCTTCATCCTCGCCATCTCCATTTCTTTAGTGTTTAGTTCACTGCTTGAACCAGAAGGATACAATCCATACTCACTCGTTTGGCCGCTGTACTCGCTGCTAGCGCCATATTCCTGGCTTTCCAGTGCCATTTTCCTGAACCTTTTCATGTCCTCATTGTATTGTTCTGTGTCATAGTCCGAGCTATGAGAACTGTACATCTTGCTTTCTCCCGGTTTGACTCCTTCGTTGAGGTCCGCTAAGGAAACATCTCCTTCTAAGACACGCACAATCTGTTCATTTTTTGCAAGTCTATTGTCAGCCCACAGTAAGTGGTTTGGAGTTCCAGGACCAAGTGAGGGTCTGATATGATTGAAGTAATACCTGGCTCATTCTTGGTCGGCGTTTGGCAGAATGACGAACACAAGCAGCTGCACAAGCAACCAGACGAGCCATCTCACTCGGGTCATACTCATTTATCAACCTTGGGTCTACCAGACTATCATAAGTTCCATTGTCTGCGGCTCGTGTTAGCAACGGCCTTGCCTGCAATGTCAAGTTGCCAACAAGTGAAACACCAATCAGTTTTTCAATAGCCAGAAGTCTGTAGCAGCATCAACTGTATAGACGTGCACACTATGGAAGAACCCCAAGTCAGGCAACACAATTTCATTAACTTACCCAGTCCACTAAGCTGTCCTCCATCAGAGATGAATCAACAGGTCTCCGTCCACTGATCAGTTCCAGAAGCATGACACCAAACGAGAAAACATCTGATTTCTCGGTGAGTTTCCCACTAGCAGCATACTCAGGAGCAAGATACCTAGGGTGGGGATGTCAAGCATAAGAGACAAGCAAGCAAAGCGAAGTCCAATTCTTACAACTATGAACCTAAGAATTCTTGAGCATAGAGTAGAAAGCCAAAAGCACCCGTTGCCAACTAATTAGAAGCTAGCAAGTGTCACTAGGGTTCTAGTAAGTACTATAAGGCCTCATTCTTACCCAAAAGTACCCATCACCCGGGTTGAGACGTGTGTATTGAAGTCAGAAGAAAACTTTGCCAAGCCAAAATCAGCAACCTGAGAGGAAAATTGTAGAGTCATATCTAATGATTCATCGTTTAAGGGCAAAACAAGAATCAAAGCATAAAATGCAGAAGAAAATTCTGCTGCTTTTAGTATCCTGACTGAATACAGTTCTACTGAACTTCAGGCAAGTAACCGATCAGATACCTTTGCCTCAAATTTGAAATCCAAAAGAATGTTAGCTGCCTTGATATCACGGTGAATGATCTTCGGTTGACCTGTAGAAATGGGAAAAGATCAGCTTGAAGCAGAAGTAAGTTGAGGAAGTGAAAAACCCAAAATATTGAGGTTGGAAAAGAAGGCCATACAATCTTCATGTAGATATGCCAATCCTTTAGCAGATCCTATAGCAATTTTCATCCTAGTGGACCAGTCCATGGTAGGACGTCCCCTGCCTGCATTTGTCATTCTTAACCCAATCAGTTACCAAAGCCACCAAAAATCTTAAGAGAACCAAATAAAACAAAAGCCAAGAACTACATGAGAAATGAAAGAACTTGTTGATAACATATCTACAAGCTCACCATGCAAGTGAAACTCAAGAGTGTTGTTGGGAACAAACTCATAAACAAGCAATCTCTTTGCCCCTGTGATGCAGTACCCAACCAATGAAACAAGATGCTTGTGATGCACGCGGCTTATAATCTCAACTTCAGCTTGAAATTCTTTCTCCCCTTGTCCACTTCCAGCCTTCAGCTGTTTGATTGCCACTTCTCGACCATTCGGAAGGACTCCTCTGTGCACGTAACCAAAACCGCCTTGTCCAAGCATATTGGCATCAGAGAAGCCATCCGTTGCCCTAGCTAATTGCTCATATGTAAATGTGCTCTTTGAGAAACCAAATGCCATGCCAGGTGAAGGTGATGGATGTGCGTTTTCACCATCGGTGTGATCATTTCCAGAACCTCCATTACCCACTGCAAAAGGAGGAGCTGGTGGTGGTTGCGGGGTTGAGACCCTAGGAGACGGTTCTGATATATGATGTGGCCTTAATGAAGCAACAGCTGGTGGTATTTGACTATTTTGATTGCTTGGTGGCGTTGGACTATGCATCGGAGGGGGTTTGACCACATGACCCAGCGGACGAGGAGCGTTTTGTTGCCAATAATATTGTTGGCCACCGTAAGGATCAGCTGTAAACAGAAAACACCAGCAGCCCTATTTCATCAATTGTGCTCAGGATTCAAAACTAAAGCAGCAACTGCAAGTAGATCACTTTGTCTGATCTGGCTCCTAACATGCAACACAAAAGACCCACGACCTAACAGTTAGAGTTTATAAAAGATAAGTTGCCGGTCAAAGTTTCCAATTAATTATGGTATTCTTCACCAAGAAGAGACTAACGTCTAGTCAGTTTCATATCAGTCGTCAGAGAGAACTTGATCCAAACGAGCACAGAGGAAGAGAAGAGTATCAACTTGTTCAAATGTCACCCAGATAATGCAAACTTATACACATTCCAATGAAAAAATCCAATTTCATTTTAAAAAAATAAAATATATCGTGAAACCAAAACATAAAACAGCGAGTACCCAGAAACAAGAAGCCAAGAAAGATTTTACCTTTATAGCCAGCCGGTGGTGGCGGCATATAGTAACCTTCTTCATCGTATCTTCTTCTCTTCTTCTTCTTGCAGCAACAAAAACATAACAGACCCAACAGTACCAGCACGGCCACGCCTCCAATGGCAAGTCCAACCACCAGACCCCTTGACAACCCCTCACTCGAGCCGGACGAGGGAGACGATGACGAAGGCGGAGGAGGAGAGGCAGTTCTGGAACTCCCGGGAGGCGGTGGCGACGATGGCCTCCCGGACCAGCTCGCAGGCGGCGGTGGCGACGGGGTGGAGGATGACGGAGGGGGCGGAGAACGAGTAGGAGTCGAAGACGACGGAGGCGGCGGTGACGGGGTAGAAGGAGAGGGAGGAGACCGCGTAGGGGACGACGCAGCCGGTGGTGGAGGGGAAGGCGTGGACGGAGGAGGGGCAGATGTGGAGGGCGGAGGTGGGGACGGGGTTGGGGATGGCGGCGGGGAGGACGCTGGTGGTGGTGGTGAAGGAGATGTGCTGTTGGATGGCGGAGCCGACGACGGCGACGGAGCAGACATGGAAATTTTTTACGTAATGTCAGTGAAAAGACGAGAAAAGGAAAACAAATACTAGTGGTAGTGGAAGGATAACGAAAGAAAGGAGAGAACTTTGTTGAGCAATCAAAGTTCTGTTTTTTCGGGTTTTTTGGTTCTGTTTATGTTTCTTGGCGTGCAGAGACAGTCAGAGAAAGAGAGGAAGTTGGCGAATGTTGAGGATATTAGTTCAGACTCCAGATTTGAAAATTTTTAAAAAGGAAAAAGTAAATATTTTTTATTTCGGTTTTAGAAAGAAGAAGACAAAAAGAAACAAATAACAAAAAAAAAGCGTCTTTTTGTTTGAAGATGTTTTTTTTTTTTGGTTGAAGAGGTTTTTAAGCAAAAGCGAGCCGGCTGGTCTCTCACGGTCACAGCACGGGAGGAAAGAGCTGACCGAGCTGTTATGTGGGACCCTACGCGGCTTGCCTACTCGCTTTGGGTGGTGAATTTTCCTTGGTAATCCACTTTGTAGTTTATTCTTCTGTTATGATTTTTTTTTTTTAGTACTTAGGAAGGTAGGAATTGATTTGTCTGTTATGATCTTTAGTTCAGCCTAAAATCCCTTTTTTTTTTCCGTAGAACTATAAAAAGTATGATCTTTTTGGCCCCATAGTATGGTCGGTGATAGATGATATGCTAAGTTCCGGAAACAACACAAAAGTTTCAGAGTTCGAAATCTAATTACTGCTCATAACTGAATTGCCCAATTTAGTTTCACGAGTCAAGTAGACTCTATTGATCTGAAACTAGCATCGGAAATTATAAAAGGCTCAGTTTCCAATTGGAGTTTGGGTTGAAAGCTTATTTGCCCCGAGCGCACCGCTCATTGGTTAAGCTGTGAGGGAGAGGGCACCCGGTGAAGGTTGGGATTTAAATCCCAACTTTTACCTCTTCCTTTTAAATGTCTAAATGTCGTATATGTTGGCTCAGTAGTCTTTTAAATGTAACAAAAAAAAATATATACATTTTTCTTAGATATCTATGTATTTTTTTTAACTCTATATATTTATACAGATATTTTTGAGTAACAAAAAAGAAAAACTTTTTTGAAGCGCTATTATTATAAGTAGCCACTCAAGTAGGTGTGAGCATTCAGTTAATTTAATTTAGAGCCGATTTGAACATAATGGTCTGATCAATTTTTGGTTTTAATAAAATGTATCCAAATTATTCAAATTTCATGACAAAACTTATTCAAATTTTCTAAATTACATTTAAGTCTATTCGATTCGGTTTATTCAATTCATCTTTCTAAGATCTAGACACATAATAAATGAAAAATAACATAAATGCTCAAAATTCTACCTCTCATACCCTATATTAAAGAATGATAAATAACATATAGTTTAAAATTAATAAAAAATAACTTTATATATGTCAGGTGAATATAGATAATTGGTAAAACATTTTTATTATTGGGTTTATTCGATTTATTCAATTTTAAGTATCTAATAATTGAAGGTAAAATTTAATTTTAGTCCAAAGTGTCCAAACTAAAAAAACAATCAAACTATTTTATCAAAATATAATCGATCTCTTATTTTTTTCAGTTTTTTTAATTTTATCATAATAATACTCACCCCTCTGCCCAATGGCCAAGACGTGAGTTTAGAAGTTCAAATAGTATTGGCGAAAAAGCTGTAGTTTGGAGTGCTAAAAATTTCATATCCTTTATAGTCCGGAAAACAAATCTGGATTTTTTCAGTACTTTGTTCGTTTCAGTTTCTTTTCAGTATTTTTTTTACCCAAAGCAAAAGTTTCTTTTCAATATGTATCTTTATGAAAACCTTCTTTATAATTTTACCGAGTTTTAAACTGGAAAAGCAAAAGCCAAGTTAAAAGTTTACGCAAAAAAGAAATTGCATCAAAGTTTTTCCAATATTGGGGTAATTTTTACTGGCGTACGCGTTTGGAGCGGGTGAAGATGGATTTGTCATTTCCCTCTATAATGACTAATTCACAATTTTTTTGGTAAATAATTACTGCTTTTTTTATTCTTTAGACACATATTCTAAGATTATTTTTTTTTACAGTTAAGGAAGAATAGCAAATGGCTGGGAGAAATTTGCTGAAAATTGATTCCACCGACCTAAAATTCATATGTTTGAATTTGTTTACGTTATATGTACTTACATATTTACCAGTAAAACAAAACTTTATGAAAAAATAATTGCAATTACTGAACCAATACTTCAGGCATAAATAATTGCAAGATCATAATTATATGACAGACTGTCATTATTTCTCAAAATTATAAATAAATCTGGGTTATTTATATAGACGGGATCTATTTAAAATTTATAGAACTCATTTAAATTGATAGTACGATATCTGTGTATCATTTGTAAAAAATAATGATAGACTATTACATAATAATTGTCTCCTCTTCAATCCCTACCTTCCCATTCGACAGCCAAAGGCAACGGCTAGCTGAGCTCGATCACAATGTAGCTTTCATCCCAGAAGAATGGTTTAGAAGATTTTGACCAATTAAACCTCTCTTATATTCTTATAAGCTTTTTGCTGGCTACTAATCATTAGCAGCTTGCAGCTTCAAAAAGCAAATGAGCAGACGCCAGACAGATGAGAGGCAAAAAAGGACGAGCGGGTCCAGACGATCACAAAATCTCCTTGTCTGTATTATTCCGACGTCGTTTAGGTTGAGGCGTTAAGCCTTTTGTCTTCATCATTGGGCAGTTACCTATAGTTTTGTTGGACCAACTTGCCCATGTCATAGGAAAATTTGGTTTAAGAGATCACAGTTTCCACTCCGTAATTTTAAACGCCACAGTACTATTGATTGAAAAATAATCCATCGATGTTATTTCTTCCAATACTCATTGTTTAGGATCATTTAAAATATTTGCAATATTTCTATAAGGGTAAAATTTATACATGATCCCCTAGCTATATCAGTCGTTCTAATGTGGTCACTTATCTCAATTAGTGCATCTTAAAGTCCCCTAACTCATATGTTATGTCTTATCTAAGTCCCTTTCATTAATTTCTCCTCCCCTTGAAACTTTTTTATAATTTCTCCATTACCATGGTTGGAAATTGCTTATGTGGCACTTTCTAGGTCCTTCATTGTCAAGTAACATCTTTTTTATAACAATAAATAACTACACTAAAAAAAAATTTAAGCTAAAATTGAGACAAACAAACAATCTTGGGGACTTAAAGTAATTATCCCAATTCATACTCTCTTCCCCAAGTGAATATGTTTGTCACCCAATCTATTCGTAATCTCCTTTGCCACTGTAGCTTTTGCTTCCCCAACCCCGCAGCAACCAAAGCAGCCTAATTGCCTGACCTGAGCTACGAGTCTAGAAATTTTATCCTCAACCCAAAATCGCCTCCATATCCATCCAATTTTTTTTTTTAAATATATGCAAATCATATATCTACAGAAGATGAGGCAATCACAAAGCCATAGCCGAATGTCTTGAATTGAGGATTGAAAATTAAGGCATGATGGGAGACATGTAGGAAGGCATGGCGGTGTGTGGCATGAGACGACAGCAAGGTACAGGCAAAAGCAAGAAGGATCGCCGCAAGCACAACTATAGGGTATCTAAAAAAGGTCCTAACGATGGAGGTGTGGCTGCTAGTGGGAGAGACACGGAGGCAATGACTCAGTTACTGGGAAAAACACTCAGATTTATTTATTCTTTTGTTGTTCCAACTTCCGCTTCTTTATTGATTGGATTTAATTAGGAAAAAAATTTCCATTGAACTCCGAATTGGGTATCTAATATTTATGTGAGATTGCTTGAAATTGGACTTGAATGAATTTGGAAGAACAAATTTGAGGCCAAAATCATTTTCTGGTTAATCAGCTGGGTAAGTTTGGCGGAGAGAGAATGAGTTGGGCTAATTACGTTTTAAGTTCCTAAAATTGTTTATTTGTATCAATTTAGCCCATAGTTTCTTATTTTTCAAATATAGTTATTTATTGTTATAAAATAGAATGACACATGGCAGTGTGGAACTTAGAAAGTGCCACATAAGCAACTTCCATCCAGGATAACGGAGAAGTTAATGAAAGGGACTTATATAGAACATGATATATAAGTTAGGGGACTTTAAGAGACATTAATTGAGATAAGGAACCATATTAGGACAACTATTATAATTAGGGGACCATATGTGGATTTTACTCATTTCTATAGCTAAAAATTAGTTTATCAAGTTACGATTCAAATTATCATTTCAACATTTTTTTTTTCACTTTTATTGTTTAATACACAAAAGTTAAAGACAATGAGAAACAAGGCATGAAATTTTTCCTCTATCTCAATAAATTGTGTCAAATGTAAATATTTTAAATAACTTGAGATGAATGTAGTATTTGTTTTGACTCTTATTTTAGAATATGTTGGATCAATCCCTGAACTTGTAATTGATAAATCATCAACTATATTGATAAAGGTTAATATTAAGCATAATGAACTGAAATCATTAGTTACGGAAAAACACTATTTACGTATTTTATTTCACTGTGTAGCTCATATATAGTTTATATGCTTATAAAAAAAACTAGTGCTTTAACAGTTTTCCCTTAAACTTATTGTTTGATTTTTTCCCCATGTTTAAAAGGAAAAAATTAAAATTTGAAAAGTTGCTTCCAGAAATAATGCCTTCTTTCATACCTATATAAAGATTAGAAAATGGCTTACAATTTAGATAAATAAAATGTTAGCTTTTAGGGAGGTTGGTTGAAAACCCTAGTCGTCAGCTATCCTTTCTCTCTCTCAAAAAAATCCCTCTAACATTAGTCTAATTGGCTAACTTGGATTTGGCAATCCCTCATTAATTTGTACTTTGCATGTTATTTTTTCAAATAATCGATTTTATTAGTAGAGTTTTATCTTTATTTTTACCAGATCCAGTTTTTTTCTTTTTATCAAATGAGACGGAGGAGGTGCAAATTGAAGAAGTAACATCAGGGAGTTCTATTCAATAGGTCAGCTGATCTGCTTTCTTATAATAGATTGAGTGTTAGTGTAATAGTGTTTGTTAGTCTAAATGTTATATTAGGTTTGTATCCTTTATTTTAATTTGAAGGTTTTTTCTATCAATTTTTGTATGTTTGAATACTAGATACACTCGTGTATATTCTATAGTTTTTTTTGTATAATACAATATTATAGAGATGCGCTCTAAACGATATGAGTTGAACTTATTATCTATATGAAGTATAACTAGTAGCCGATCCACAATTTATATAAAGGGAGGTCCAAATACATATACAACTATGAAACCCTAATATTAAATAATGAAACTTATAAATTTTTATATATCATAATATAATATGAAAATAATGTCTTTTAGGAAAAAAGAATATAAGAATGATTTGATTTAGCATTTTTTATGCCCTTAGTTAAATTAGTTTAACAAGAATTAGAAAGTTATATGAAATATGAAGAAGATTAGCAAGATATTCATGTTGTATAGAATGTAAAAGACAAAAATCCCCCTTTTAACACTTAAATTTATATATTTTTTTTATCTAACTTATTGATTTTATTTTATGTCCAACCAACTCTATAATTTTTTCATATATGTTTGAAGAAAAAAGAGTGGCAAAAAGAGTTTAATGCCTAGATATAAAAATGTAAGAAAGTTCAAGGGTCATCTGCTATGATTCTAAATGTCAGTAAATAGAATAGAATAATTAATTTTTTATCATGACGGACACATTCTTTTGTTTCAATATATATTATAAAAATTATGAAGATCCATTAAAAATTAAAGGATGTTTGGTTACTAAATTATGTAATTTTTATTAACAATTTTCTAGAAAAAGAGGGACCATGGACCCCCATAATTTACATATACATCCACTTTTAAGTACAACGTTGTATCTTATTGATAATTGTTGCAAGCGCCATTGTTTTTCTTCAAAAGTAGGGCTACAATTGATGAAAAAGAACTTTCATACAAAAATGTTTAAAATTGTAAATAATGTTGGAATAAAATGAATAGAAAATTGAACATGGACAAAAGAAAAACTTTGTCTTGGTATTCCCAAGCAAAACTTATAGCTACGGGTACGTGAGTTCGAATCCTTCGTACGTATTTTATGGGGGAAAAGAAAAACCGTTATGCTGCACCTTTTTTCCCCCCTTGAAACTACTCAGTTTGAATCACATAATAATAATATAAAGCCCTGTAATTCTGTAATTAAACATTACCACCGTCCCAAAATATATTACTTTGAGTACTGCTACCGAAACTGATCTCAGTAGTGCATGCTTATAATTAAACATAATATGAAAACAGATGTATTATTTCTCAATGGAGACCTCCTTTGATTAGCGATTTTGACCGAAGTACGTAATTTAAACTTTTCGTTTGACACAAAGCAAATGATTAGCTTATTTCACAGATGCTGATTAATTACCCTTATAATGATCTTCTACGTCTCAATAAAGCATGCTTTTTAGTAACGGAAAAAAAAAAACAAATATAGGAAGTTGATCTGTGTTAAAGTCAGCAGAATTAGGCAACTGTGCTCTATATATTCACAATGACATTATTCTTTTGTTAAGAGGGAGTTTTCTTTTGTTTTATATTGCAACCGAATATTGCTACATAACAGTATCTTAGTTCGGTGAATAATTAATCTTCAAATTACGCACTAATCATTGATTACCCAACAATCGAACCATATATATCATATAAAGTATAAAAGCCTAAATGCCTATTACTCCCCTGAACTATATTGATTTGGATAGTTTAGACTATGAACTATGAATTGTGTCAACTCAAATCCTGAACTTTGGGAAATTGATCACTTTGATCCTTTAACTCAGAAAAAACCTCATGTGATCGCATGTGCTATGGATGACATAGGCAGTTTAACGGAGGAACAATGAATGGGTTCTTCAGACACGTCTCCTCCCTTACCCTTCCGCCACTCGTTTGTAAGCCCACCATCCACACTCTGGCCTCCTCTGCTTCCTCACCCTCACCATCCTCTCCAACCTTTCTTTCACCTTTCTTTTCTCCCACCACTATCATAGTAGCCCTCTCCCCCCATCCCCTCCTCTGCCCCATCTCTGCCTTCTACAACCTCTTCCTTCTCTCCTTTCCTGGCATCATGTACAATGTAGCGCTTGATCTACCACCACCTTTGAGCACTCCAAGTCCTTCACCCATGCCTCCTCCCCCGCCCCTTCTTTTGGGCTCTAGTCTAATTGAGCGAGGATTCTTCCTGGATCCTATTAAGCGGACATTCTAATTAGGTCTAATGGAGAGAACCAGTAGAAATCAAAGAATTCCCAAATAGTAGCAGATGAGTTCTTCATCGATGGGGTCAAATCGGAACCTAGGAGCAAAGTGTTGTTGGTGAATCACACCCCGTGAATCAATCTTCGATCAATATTCAATAGTAAAAAGGAATCATGCACTGGTGGAAGAGATCGTTGGATAGGTGGAATTGAACATCATATAGGTGATATTGGGTCCGATTATCATCCTTGGCAGTTGCTTAACCTATAACCTCGGCGGGTTGTGCACTTTTCTCCCTTCCATTTCCAACAGGTTGAAGAAAACATGTTGGAAATGGTGGCTTGGGTGTTGGAGATGAAAGTTTAGGGTAAAAAACAGAACAAATATAATTTGCATGACTATTACATAATTTTTCATTTTTACCAATGGACAGACATTCATCATAGACATTAAATTGCTAAATCAAAGTATCAAAGTGACCATTTTGTCAAGGTTCAAGGTTCAAATTGATCCACTTTATAATTTAGGGGATAAACTATTTTTAAGTCACTGTAATTCAAGGGAGTAATAAATATTTAGGCCACGTATAAACTCAAACATTCGTACACACATAATTATTATTGATTAGAAATTTTAGAAGGGTAAAAGTACCACTCATCCCAAATCTTTGATTTGCATTGCAAATTAGTTCTCAACCTTCATTTGGTTGCACATTGGTCACAAATCTTTATAATTTGTTACATATTGGTCCCTAACCCTATGCAAGCCTAAGTTGGTACGGAAATTGATAATTTGATTGGTCTATTAATTATAAAAAAATTATGAAAAAAATTAAATTTATAACATAGTTAATAAACCATTTAAATTATTAATTTTTTCCTCTAAGTAAATTGGTTTTGTACTACCTCAGTCTTGGGTTTAGAGAATATCACAAATTATAAATCTTAGGACCAATATGCAACCAAATGGAGGTTGATGATCAATTTATAATGAGAAAGAAATTTTTTTGATTAATGATACATTTTACCCAATTTAAAAAGTACAACAATTATAGCATATCGTTAGTAATCAGGCCACACTTTGCTGCATGTCGATTAATAACGGTACAAATTTTTCATGCCAATTACGTTTAGATTGAAAAAAAATGTTAAAAAAGTAATGAATTCAGAACTAAGTCATGATCAATTTCAAGGTTTTGGAAAACTAAGTTAAACTTATTGGTGACCAAATTGTTTTGGAATTTAAGCACAAAATGAATTCTTAGCTATAACTCATGCAAGTTTGGGGCTTAAAACATAAAATTAAAATTTTATAATGTCTTTTGTGTTTATTAAGATATAGAGACAAAATGTCTGATTTTAAAGTTTGAAAGCTAACATATATTATCAAAATTTTAGAGTACCTATTGCATAGCTTTGCCTTTTTTTTTTTAAACCGAAATACCACGAAATGTGCAACTTTCATTACCACAAAAATAATGCTAATACAACCTACCTGAATACCCACTTAATATCTAACTCAAGTCTATTCTGCACAAGAAAAAAAATATGCTAGATGATGACCTTTAGTTGCTGACTCCCCTTATGGTGAATTCTTTCATTCCTCTTTTTCCAAAGAAAATATATCAATGCAGCAAAACAAGCTCTCCTTATCATAGCCTTATTACTTCTCCCCCTAGCCATCCAGACCATCCACATCCATACTCTGGGCCATTTTCTTGGGGCATTTCTCAACCTGACCTTACACATAACCTTTCTCTAAACCAACACAAAAAACTCACAATAAAAAAACAAATGATCTCTTGATTCTTCCTTCACCAAACATAATGGACATAAGATTAAGGAAAGCTGAACATGATGCCTTAATCTATCAAACGTAGCAAGACAATTCAACATGGCAAACTAGTAAACCACAAAAACTTAAGGAACATAATTTCAAACAACCTTGCACTAGTACACCTAATCATAATTTTCCACCACATGCAGACAGGCTAAATTCATACTAAATCTCTCATTTTTATCACAACTCAAAACATGATTATGCATACAATCAATGAACAAGGATCCAGTTTTTTTAATTAGTTTCGCCTTTTTTTTTACATCTTTTTATTTTTATTTTGTATAGATTTTTAATTATTTCAGTAATAATGAATTAAATAATAAAAATAAAAAATTACCAAAACCCTTCTGAGGTTTAGTTAAACCTAAACCTTTGTCTCCTTATTTAGAATACCTACACTTACCCCCTTAAGAGTTTACTTCTTCATCCACCGTTAACATAGAAAAGAGAAAATGTTTATTTTGCCATCATAGTCTTCTTCCATAAAAACTTCTCCCTTAACTTTTACATGAGCTACGCCCATCACTGGTCAGATTGGATCCCAAACCTAGATTATCTCTCTTTTTAAACCAAATTCGCCGCACCTTTTTTTTCCTAACCCGAATCCATCATCGGTTCCCCTTCCTTACTCTACCTTTTTTTTTTTCTTGCCTTTTTCACCAAATCTCGTTTCTCTCTCCTTACTTCAACTCACATGCTCAATTAATCCCATCTTTTACTTCAGATCCGATCTCAGCTTATTGACGCTAAAACCTAGCCCTTGACACCCGCCCATTTCCCCAACACCCATAAGCAATCTTTTTCCCCCATAAACCCTTATGCAAAACCCCATTCTCGGTCTGGTGATGGGATCTAATCGACTGAGGAATATGTTGTCTTAGGTAACGGAGGCCATCTAGGAAGGAGAATGAGAGAGTCCATGACTTGGTCCTAATGAAACGAACTGAACTCTACCGAAGCCTCGTGCCTTCCATGTTGTTACAATCAATAACAATCTCAATGATGAAGACTGAGTGAAGGCTGAGCTTGACTCGAGGAAGTGGATGAGGTCTTTTGCTATTGCAAATGGAGGGATGTCAATTTAGTAGCTGTTGAGGGGGGGGATGGCAAAGAGTTGTTATCTGGTGTTCATGGTATTGTTATCTGGGCATGACATGTTGATGAAGGCTGACTTTGATCTTGTTCTCATTTTTACTGGGATTTGGGGTTGGAAATTGGCAAATAGATAAAATGAGCCATTGTTGCCGTTATCGGTGGGTGATTTGGTTCTCGTTTCTTTTGCCAAAGCATTGCAAAAAGCTATACGGTGACAGAACAATTCCTCATGCAAAACACACAAGAAAACAAAATAAAAAAAAATGTATTTACCTTTTTTTTTCATTTCTTTTTGCTTTCTAGTCTACTTGAGGACAAAAGTTTGTTGTCTATAAAAGAATTTTTAAGCCTTTCTTTTCATGTGTGTCCACAAGGCTACTGTTCTTGAATCAAGTGACAAAGGTTTGAACTTTGAAATTTGAAATCCATTTTGCAGCAGTTCATTTGGGTTGAAATTTGAAAGAACAAATTTCTTTTTTTCACTTTCTTCAATTATTATTAGAGACCCATGATTGTTCATCAACAACTAAATCATAAAATTTCATACTTTTAATTGTTAATATCTAATTACTTGGAGAAGAGGGTTTTCACAGTAGCATATGTATCCTTTAGTTCCACAGATTTTGGTTACAGTCAGATTGAACTATGCCTTTGTGGAAATGTATGCAATGGACCAACAATGAAGAAGAACTTGGCTTTTACTTTTTTGATTAAGTTATCATGATGGATGGTGGCGGAGGCAAAAGAGGAGGTGAGTGAGGAGGGATGAAGGTAGGGGTGAAAGCTTTTGACCCTAACCCAAAACTTGACATATAGGGTTAGGTTAGCGTATAGAAAAAGTGATATTCTTGTTAACCTGAATTTGAACCAATTTTAAGAAGAGAAAATTGGGTTAGTTTGGGTTAAACCTGATTTCAACCTAATTAACCCAAAACCCAAGGCCCATTATCTAAGCCCAATTCTATTGACCCTAGCATCCCCCAACCCCCTTTTCATGTCCCTAGCCATTAGACTCTCAAGTCTCACCACCATCCCTTCTGTGTCTTTGCTGCCTCTGCCCTCTAGCCGTCCTTTCACTGCCTTCGTTTGCCCTTACGCCACCCTCCCTCATTGCTCTTTTTGTCATCATCATCCTCAGGTTTGTTCAAAGTCATCATCTTATAGTCCTTTGTCATCATTGATCGTTCTCTATTCGTCTTAGTTGTCAACGCACCAATAGATCGATCAACGTCCTCGCCTTCTTTGTGCTTTAGCCGCCATCCCTCTACTCGCTCGATCAATGCCCTGCCCTCATCCAAGAGGTCATCGATCAAGACCTCAATGCCCCTATGAAGCTTTTCTGTCTTCTTTTTCTCGATCTCTCAATTCTTATTTTGGATTATTTTGTGTAGATCCTTGGATTATTTTATGTTTGTGGCAAGATTTTTAGCTGGTTCTTAACATAGATGGCGAAGGAAAAGACAACGGAGGGGTATCAGAGGCAAAACGATAGAGGAAATGGTAGCCGCAGCACATTTGGTGGCTGGTGTCGGGTAAACCCGACCCTAATCTGAAAATATTAGGTTAGCGTCGGTTCAGGTTCTCTTTTCATTTTGGGTCGGTTTGTGTTTAGATTTTTGGATTGAGAAATAAACCATTTATTTTAGGTTTTGGCTTAAACTTGACCTGAAACTTTCACCCCTCCATGAGATGCAGAATTTAGGAGACAAAAATTTTTTATGGAAGGAGGTTGAAGGGGTGAAATAATCATTTTCTCTTTTCTGTGATAACTGTAAATGACAGAGTTGACTGTTGAGGGGTAAGTATATGTATTCTAAACAGTGAGGATAAAACTGTAGGTTTAGCTAAACCTCTGGAGGGTTTTGGTTCATTTTTCATAAAAAAATTGTCTGGTTAGGGTGGACAGCTCGAAGATAACTGGCGGCCAACCGGACGAGCCAGAGAAATGGGAATTATGGAAGCCGCCGCCGCCAGCCACATGACACCATTTTCCTAAAGCAGACGCAGACGCGGACGCGGACGCGGAGAGAGGAAGACAGGAAATATAGGAGACGAAGACCCAACCCAAAAATCGCCGCCAGCCTCAGTCCAGACGAGGGCGAAGCTATTTTCATCTGCTTGTATTTGTTTCTTCCCTGACCCGACCCGACCCGGCACCTTTTGACTCCTTCCCTCATTTTATCCCTTCCGCTTCTTCTGCGAGCGAGCGAGGGAAGACGAGTAAGCCGCCCTGTCGCCCAGAAAACATTAGAAAAGCCTCCGCCGCCGAATCATTCGGTCAAGATGCAGAGGCCGGGGGTTCGACGGCCCAGATCTGCCAAGCCCGCCACCGTCCACGGGTTCGCTCAATCTGGCGATCTTCTTGGCCTCCAGCGCCTCCTCCGTGACACCCCTTCTCTTCTCAATGACCGAAACCCTGTTGTGAGTTTCTTCCTTTTTTCATTTCTTGCTATCTCTTCAATCGAATTCTCTGACTTGCCTTCTGTTCTGTTCTTGAATTGGCTTCTTTCTTCTTTAGATTCTGATGCTTGCTGGGAATTGTAATTTAAGGTTCCATAGATAAATGATATTGTAGAAATCATGGTAACCAAAGGAAGACTTGGATGCGATCGACTAGGCACCGATTGGTTCCATGATTACCATGGAATTGCTGAAACCCAATTGTGTGGTCTCAAGTACATTAAGAATCTCTCATTATGCAAATTGGGAGCACCACCTTGGTTTCCTATTGTTGCTTCCGAACAGTTGCGTGATGATGGATGCTTTGTGCACTGGGATAGGTTGGTAGACAAAGGCTCTGGAAAGCTTCCCTTGCTGGTGTTGAGTTGATTTCTACATCAAAACAATGCATAAGTTGTACATCGAGGAGCAGAATTGGGCCAACCTCTTTGCACTACATTACCCTAAACGTGGAGCAAAATTATGATGCATTTTCTGAAATGCTTTAGGTGAACTTGTGCGTTGAAAGCTGTCTTCTGCATTTTCAAGATGCTCCAGTGAAGGAGAGGTTCTGGCATGACTAGGATCCTTATAGAGGATAGACTTAGTGAGAAGGCATTCAAAGGATTCTATTTGTTTAACTATGAGGATCTTCCCTACAAGTCCTCATTCTCTCATTTTTATTTCCTGATTTAGAATGTTAAATTTGAATGTCTATCAGCCGCTACACATTACCCCTGGCCAACTCACCTGCCTCCAATTGTTTTGGCTCTGCTTCTCTGTGACCTACATGCCGTTGAATTATTTTTTTGTATGTTACAAACTAATTTTTCAAGTTATTTAACTGCAGATGGCACAAACACCACTTCATGTTGCAGCTGGTTATGATAGAGTTGATGTTGTTAAGTTTTTGCTGAACTGGCAAGGCCCGGAGAAAGTCCAGTTGGAAGCCAAAAATATGGTATAGAGGAAGATGATTTATCTGCTTCTGGCTTTACTCGGCTAAACTTGCATATTTTCAAGCATTTTTAGTTTTCATTTCAAGCCAATTTTTTCTTTTGATTTTGCAGTATGGAGAAAGTCCATTGCATATGGCCGCCAAGAATGGTTGCAAAGAAGCAGTGCGGCTACTTCTTGCTCATGGTGCTTTTATTGAAGCCAAAGCTAATGTGCCTTTCTTGTCTTTATTGTGTGCTTTTTGCAGTATGCAGTTACATCTAACACACCAAAGGCTAACATAAACCTTGTTATCTGTCCTGTCACTCTATGCAGAACGGAATGACACCATTGCATCTTGCTGTTTGGTCCTCGATACCATCTGAAGACTACTCAACTGTAAAGACACTGCTTGAGCATAATGCTGACTGCAGTGCTAAGGACAATGTACTGTTCACATCCCTTCTTATCTGCAATATATTCTGCTCTCATGCCATCCATCTAGCCGGAAAGGTTAAATTACAATATTATTTTGAGCTGCAGGAGGGAATGACTCCTATAGATCATGTGTCAAAAGGCCCTGGGAGTGAGAAGTTGCGGGAGCTTCTGAACTGGCATGTAGAAGAGCAGAGGAAGAGAAAAGCTATTGAAGCATGTAGTCAAACAAAAGCTAAGATGGACGAACTAGAAAAAGAGCTCTCAAATATTGTCGGTTTGCAAGAGCTGAAGATGCAACTTCGAAAGTGGGCAAAGGGGATGTTGTTGGATGAGAGGCGCAGGGCCCTTGGACTCAAAGTAGGTGCCAGAAGACCTCCTCACATGGCATTCCTTGGCAATCCTGGAACAGGTCAGTATGGTTGGTTGATTGTAGGACTGCATTATGGACTGGATCATTTTCCCCCTTGAATATCAATTAGGCTAATGAATATCCTATTCAACAGGCAAGACCATGGTTGCTCGTGTCTTGGGAAAGCTCCTACATATGGTGGGAGTTCTACCAACTGACAGGGTAACAGAAGTGCAGCGGACAGATTTGGTAGGTGAATTTGTTGGTCATACGGGACCCAAGACCAGGAGAAAGGTATTCCATCTTGCTGTCTAAACCTGCTATTAACCCCTTTGTTGCTTTTAACTGTATCAGGAACTTCATTTGCTTCACATGGCACATAATGTGAAATGTTGCTGTGCAGATCCAAGAAGCAGAGGGGGGAATTCTTTTTGTTGATGAAGCATACAGATTAATACCCATGCAAAAAGCAGATGATAAAGACTATGGGCTTGAAGCACTAGAAGAGATCATGTCTGTTATGGACAGTGGAAAAGTGGTAGTAATATTTGCTGGATATGCTGAACCAATGCAGCGTGTAATAACTTCTAACGAGGGTTTCTGCAGAAGAGTGACAAAATTTTTTCATTTCAACGACTTTAGCTGTCAAGAGCTAGCCACTATCCTCCACATCAAGATGAATAATCAAGTGGAAGGCAGCTTATTGTATGGATTTAAGTTAGATGACGGCTGCAGTATAGATGCAATATCGAATTTAGTTGAGAGAATTACAACAGAAAAGCAGCGCAAGGAGATGAATGGAGGTTTGGTGGACACGATGCTAGTAAATGCCAGAGAGAATCTGGATTTGAGGCTCAGTTTTGACTGTATAGATCCTGATGAACTTTGTACAATCACGATGGAGGATCTAGAAGCAGGAATCTAGCTTTATTGTGAGGAGATGTTGTAAAATATTAGGACAATGAGCTTGGTACAATACAAGGCGGCCTAATGGGGCTTGGAGTGTAATTGTTTCGCCAACATATTGTGCTGTTATGTTTACTAGGTCCTAAGGGAGGTCAGCTGAAATGGCAACTGACGATTTGGAAGGTTGGTGGCGGGTAGCTGGCTTCACCATGAGAAGGAATTAATTATTTCTCTTCCAGTCTGGTAAAATTGATTTGCTATTGGGTTGTTGATTCTTCGCGTTGGAGGCTTTGTCATTCTTTGTGATATTCTTTGTAACTAAGGGTCGCAATAAATCTGATTATTTCAGTGCGTTGATGCATATGAGGGAGGGTTGTGTTTGTAGCAATGTGCAAGGAGAGCAAATAGTTTCGTTGCTCATTTATTGAGAATTCTGAGAAGATATAAAAGAAGCCAAAACAAAGCAAAGCAAGAAAAGGCTGCTACTACTCCATATACAAAAGAAACAATTAAAAGAGAAAAAAGAAAGAGATTAATCAGCTTCTCCCGTTTTAATTACTGGGAGGGATGTGGAAGCCTACAGGTTTGAACAAGTAATTGATGCTAGTTTTCAACTCTTATACATGTAGCTAGTTTTTATCTGATAATTAAGAAATAGCTTAGCTAGGAACACGTCAGAAGCAGAGGGATAAATGGGAGATGGAAAGCCGATGGACTGGAGCGCATTAGCTTGCCTCACAAGTCACCTGAAGCGTATAATATTGCAATGCAAGTGCGCTGACTTTCCAGAAGACTCGACGTTTCTGTCTGAGGAACACCGACTTCCCAAACCCTCTGCTTTCCGACGGCCCATCTGATCACGATCACTAATCAACCCCCCTGCAGCATCACTACAAGCAGCATAGCCATTGACACTACCGTCAAGGCCAAAGCCAAGATTTCGAGTTAAGGGGCCGGATCGTAGTTCTTTTATTATTATGATTATTATTATTATTATTATCAATTTTACGTCAAGTAAAAGAATACATGTATATTTTAACTACATGACAAAAATTACTTTAAATTTGGCAATTATGTTATTTACAGAAATTAGTGAACTTATTGATCAAAATCGATCATATAGCGATTTCAACCATAAACTCCACGCTACAGCATGAGTTGCAAAGACGGCTATTATTATGGCATGGTTTTTAGTTTCAGAACTTTTTTATTTTCTTTTTTTATTACCGACTAGGTATCTTCATCCGTTTACATGAAATGTTTTTAATAGCCAATCAGCTCATCGCAAAGTATTGTATGTTCTATCCATGGTCACATGGTTTTGTCCTTTAAAGGCGCCTCACTTGGCAGAGGATGGGTTAGGCTGTATGAAGTTGTTAAGCCCCTCATTTCAATCCCCATGGGATAGCTCCATTGGCAACATATGTCTCTCTACCCAGATGAGGGGCTTAGGAAGAGGATTGGGGTTAAGCCCTCGTGGGAACACCTGCCGCACTATCGTGGTTTCGAAGGGCCTAGGAAAAGGATGTGGGTCATTAGCCTCACTATTGTCAACCCCATAGATGGTGTCATTTGATACTCATACTAACAAGAAGAATGACAGTTGAATCAGTGCTCCAACTAGTTAACTCAAGCAAACTAGAACCTATGAATCTGTGCCTAAGATAACGTCAGAGCTCCTGATAGTGTTAAAAGTACATACAACTTCTTTTAATGAGAAAATGTTAAAATTAATGTACAAATGAATAGAACTAAACCTTGGAAAAAGGTGTAGTATAAACAAGTTGAAATGAACAACCCAAGATAGTATTTTTTTTTCTCCATTAGGATATAATTATGTGTTTATTGAGATTCAAAATCAATTCCAAGATTATATAAGATCTATGTAAATTGACTTAAGTCAGCTCATATTCTAATTGCTTTTAGAAAAAAAAATACAATAGTATCAAAAAAGCTAGCCGTCGCTCTCCTTTTATCTTCTCTATATTGCATTCATCCTCTTTTCTTTGCATTTTCGATTAGATATGAGTATCAATTTGAGCATGCCAGTTGAGTTACTATCGTTATTTCACCTGATCAATCACCTTCATCTTTTTTTTCATTATTTGTTCTTCCTCCTCATCTACAATTTTTTTTTTTGTTGGCAAAAGCATCATTTGGTTCATTCAACATTTTACTACAGACAGTTCTGAGTAATCTATTTCGATTAATAGATTAAGCAGAGTGTGAAAAACTATAAGACAGACGTTTCCAAATAAAGAAGCATGTGATGACATTTTTTTTCTTTTAGTTTTTTGGTTTGTTTGAGTCATCATCCATATTTTGTGCATGAATAGTTTGTTAGTCTATTCATGTATTGGTATGTTAGTCCATAGAGTATTTATTTGTTAATGCTTTAGTTTGTTTTATTGGTTTGTCTCTATTAGGCTGTAGGCTTAGATATTAGATCTGTCTTGGGTATTCATTTTACAGTATTATGAGGAATAAAAAGTGTGAAAGGCAGGCAATTAGAATATATGTTAGTATGCTTATTTGTACATAAAAGAGGGAGCAAAAGCAGTAGGAAACGGCATGGTTGAGAGCAAGCTACATTGAGTGAGTCTATCCCAGGAGTGTTTGTCATTTTCACTTCAGCTTTACGTAAAAGCGGAAGTGAGAGCAAGAGTGAAAAAACGGGATTGCCAAAAATATGCTATACTTAAAAGTGTCTTAAAAGCGGCACGTATAATTTTTATTTTATGAAAATTTGCATAAAAATATATGGAATAAATATGAAACTTAATATATAAATCAATTCAAAATAATAATTGTTAGATCATATAAAAGTGAAAAAACCTAAATCACTTATAATACAATATAAAATCAACAAATGACAAAAAAATAAAACACAAAGATGGGCTTGGACATAGACCTTCCATCTAGCCCAAATTATTATCTTCCTCTCTTCAACCTAGCCTACGTTCCAAATCTAACAACTGGGCTTGGGCTTAAAGCCTTAAACTTCCACAGTTCCACCTCGTCTCCCAATCTCCTATTTCTCTCCTCTTGCCCGCAGCTTGAAACCGTCGTCTGCGGCAAGCTCTTCCAGCAGCCGGCCATTCCCAGTCTGCAACAAGCTCTTCCGGCCACCAAGCGCTGGTCCCACCGGCTGCGGCAATCTCGCAATCTCTCCTTATTTCCCTGCCCAGCCTTCCATGCCGCCGCCGCCGTTCCTCACTCCATCCTCCTCCTATCCTTCACCGACGGAACCTTACCCATAGAAACTGGAACCCGGCGCTTTTTCATAGAGAAAACGCGTTTTCTGCGCCTTTTTTTTTCCGAAGATCGCAGATTTTTTGTTCGGACGCCGGTGCGGCGGCCCAAACGAACGAATTTGGACACGTAGCATCGGCCTCACGTAACGTCTTCTTTAGACACTCCGCCTTTTCCCTCTTTCCAAACCATTGCAATAGATTCTGAGTATTAAAAAAAGAAAAAAGAAAAAACAGGAACTGGTTTACTTCGCCATCAATTCTTCAACAATGGGTCCGAACCAGCCCTCTTCTCATCAGCCCAGCGACTCGCTCTTTCTCAGTGAACAGTCACCCAATTGGCCGAGCCCTGTGCTGTTATCAGCAATTGTGCTTCCGATTTGCGGCAAGAAACAGCTTCGCCTCGACCAAAGAAACGGGGTAGAGGAGGCAAGAACCCAAAGAGCAAAACAGGTGCTTCCAATTTGCAGATTCCTGGAATCCCATATCATGCGCCAACCAATTTAATGTGCCAGCAGCAACAGGCTATTGTTCGTCTCTAATCTTTAGATGTTTTCACTTATCAAATATAGTTATCGATATTATAAAAAAAAAAAGTTCTTAGTTAATTTTGGGTTGCAGGAGGGAAAGGCTTCCAGTGGAAAGCCTTCCACTGATCTCGTCCCCGAGGGCCCTCGAAGCGACAAGTTGCAGGGGTCTCTAAACCGGCCCGAAACAGCAAAGGAAGAAGAAAGCACTTGAATCGTGTAGGCAAAAGATGGACCAACTTAAAACTGGGCGATAAAAAATTGTGGGTTTGACTAAGCTGAAGGTAAAACTTCATCAATATGCATGACTTAATAAACAAGTTCATTAATTGACTTTTAAGTTAGATGTTTTAACATGGTATCAGAGCTTATATTTCACTTCTCCTATCATTTGCCCGAATCAGGTTTGTTGGGTTTGCTTTCGATCTGTTTCTGATTTCTGTTACACATGCATGCTAGCTGAGGGCCTGTATATTAGGGTGAGATTTAAATCCCACATTCGGTCATTTGTTACTCGATTGAGATTTGTCGGTTTTGCTTTCGGTCTGTTTCTAGTTTTGGTTACACATGCCATCTATGAAGCGTGTACTTGCTTCGAATGATGGCTTCCGCAGGGGAGCGACGAAATATTTTCAGTTCCATGACTTCAGCTGCCAAGAAGTAGCCACAAATGCTCCACTTCTTGTATGGGTTTAAATTAGATGATGGTTGCAGTGTAGATGCGATAGCGAAACTGGTCGAGAGAATGACAAAGGAAAAGCAGCGGCAGCAGATGAATGGTGGTTTGGTGAGTACAGTGCTTTCTGCTATGCTTGGGGTGGGATTTTAACACATTAAACTCTCACTTTTAAGTTTCCTCTCTAGAATTTTAAAATACCAATTTAAAATGAAATTCTACATAATATTACTCGATCCAAAAAAATTAATTTTGGGAATTATGAAATTTAAATTGTAAACACCTAGTCCTTCTAGCATATGCTATGTTTCATCGCAAAAAGTAAATACATGACGATAGAAATTATTTACTCAATTTATTATGTTATTCTCACATATTTTTATATACAGTGATTCTTTGCTCAATTTATTATATTATTATGAAGGGATACCAATGAGGATTTTAGTAGTTGTAAAAATTATTAGAGCCTAATTGGGTACCACCTCATATTTGCTTTCATTAAATGACAAAATTACCCTCATATCTATAATTTAATCCCACAAATATCCATTTAATGTTTTTCCCAATTTCCACCCATATTTGACCTTTAATCCAAGATATTGATGTTTATCCATTGAGTTTATGTTTTTACCCAAACTAAAACAACGAACTGTACAATCTATTTTTGGTTTTAGGGCTGTTTTACATTTATTAGCATTTCAATTTAATTTGAATGACGAATCTTCCAACCATATACAACTAAATAGATTGGGCAAAAAAATTTATGAATTCCGTGTAAAACATATCTTAATAACTAATTTAATACCCTATTATTATGTATTTTGAATACTAATGTTTCCTCCTTTTTTCATTTTACTCTAGCATATATCACTACTAAGGTATAGGGCTTTACCGACTGTCAGTTACCAACGTGCAGTAGTTGGTAACCTGAATTTACCAACTGCTGCACGTTGGTAAATAGCAGTTGGTATTCGATACGTTGGAAAATTATTTACCAACGCGCAATCAATAACACGTTGGTAAATTCCAACGTATACACGTTGGTAAAATTCACGTTGGTAATTTACCAACGGTCATAAACCAGGCTTGGTTTCCATCGCGTAGTTGTAGTTAAGCAGTTGGTAGGTAACTTACCAATTGCCACCAGTTGGTAATTACCAACTTACATCAGTTGGTAAGGTAGTGGTTATGAAGCCGTTGGTAATTACCAACGCGCGCAAGTTGGTAAGTTCCCCGTTTGCACGTTGATATTATACATTAAACGGTCCAGGGTTCGGTTTTATCGTATTTTTCGTAGTTTGAATACACATTGAAAAGTTCGCCCAGCTTTACTCAGCTATAAACATTACACAGGTATGCAAACGTAATTAAAATAAAATATTCTCAAATACAGCATAATCAAAACAACAACATATATGTCTGCAAGAAAGCATTCAACATTCAACGGACAACACATAAGTTTTTTTAACTGAGTCTTAACTAGGTTTAAAAATTATTATGTAAGGTCTCTAACACAAGAACTTTGGAATTGCGCTGACTTGTTGTTGTCAACGCTCATCATGGAGTCCCGATTATCTCCTCATCATTCGAGTCCGAGTCATCAGGATACTGTGGAACTGGTTGAGCCGGCGGGCACGGAAGGTTTAGTGAACGACAGATAATCTCCAACTGAGCCCGGTTTGCCTCCAATGCGGCTCTCTGAGCCTCCATCTCTGCTCTCTGTCTCATCTTAATTCTCTCGAGCTTCCTCTCGTATTCCGCATCCCTTCGCGCATTCTCCTCCGCCATCATCTTCTGTACTTGCTCGTTGAATTGCGGTGTCTGCGTGATGTCGATATGCGGGATGGCACCTGGCTGTCGACGTCCCGATATAACACACTGCTCAGATCCTAATCCAAATACACGGCCTCTCCTTCTACCGCCAGATGCAGTACTAATGATTGCTAGTTCATCAATTGCCTCTATTCCATCCTCTTGTTGTGTTTGCTCCTCAATCTCTGCACTGATTCGAGTCTACAGAAACATAATAAAATACATTTCAGTGTGTCATTATTTGGTAAACATTGTAAGTTTCTTAAGAATATTGTGTGAACATATAGTTATTATACTTACAGCAACTTCTTCACAGCACTTACTAACATATTTCCCATTCTTCATTTTATGTGTTGCTTGAAGGACTTTAAACAAACCAGGGTCCTTCTTCTCAGGATCTTTCTCTCTCTAATTGAATGAAACGTAACATTAATATGTAATTTAATTTCATTAGTATCTTAAATAATGACTGAAAGAACTTTACCGAGATACATACCATTTGCTCTTGATGTGTAGACATCGAGATAGATCCCCCTGCATATGTCGCGCTGCAAGAGCCAGACTGTGAATCATCGTCAGTCACTGTTGCTCGCATTGCCTTGAACCTAGCGGACTTCTGTTTGAACTCCGGACTCGCCCAATATGCCTCCATTTCCGCATATGCAGCATTTGACATAAAGTTTGCCTTCGCTCGACGTTTAAGAGGATCTTTCACACGGTGAATTTCTGACATCATGCTTCTGTAATGCTGTGCTCCCAAGATATTCCACACCCGATACACCTCATTATGGTGTATCGGATCCCACTCACAGCTCCTCTATACAGGTTAATATGTATTAGCATGGACAAAAACAATTTTTACTCTTATAACATTATTACATCATTATCATAGTATTATTATTGTTCATACCTCAAAAACACGCCACCATTGCTGCAGGTCTGATGGAGAGACGGAGGACCAATTAGAATATGGTTTGAAATGTGTGATGAAAAATGGTGTCACTAACCGTGTTGCCGCAGCTAGAATTAATCTGCGACGTTGAAATTGTTAGTTACTGACTTGTTGATGATTAGAAGTAAAGTAATTACTCTTATTAATATTAATACGTCTGTCTGGTATTTATTACTTACGTGTTCCCATGTGGGGATATCCTCATCCGCGATCGGCCTGTTGTCTGTGACATCGATGATGGGATGTCATCATCTGATGGATGAGTCGTCACTATGGGGTGCCTCACGTGGCGCGCAGCAGATCCATGTCCAGATGGCGTGCCTCCACCGCCGTCAAATCGGTGCTCATGTGAGGGGACGTGCGTCGCTGGCACTGTTGTCCCCTACGTCTCTACACTGACATCCTCCTCGGCTCGGGATGAAGAACCCATCCGATGTCGTTCATTAAGTATCAGCTCCATTACCTCCTTAAACTGCGCAAATGGTCTTTTCCCAAGTCGGCGTTTATAGGTGTTATCCCCTTTACGAGGCATCTGCATTTATTATTAGCTAAGTAGGTAAATTAAACATAACATATACTGACTGACATATATTGTGGAGTAATAGGGGTACATAAATTTACCAAATTTTTTTTACACATTAATTAGAAATGACAGGTTATCATTATTCATAGTACATGTTATCTAATCATTCATTCGACCCACTGCTGTCATTCTCGTCAAACTCCTCAGACTCTTCAGTGTCACTGTCATCGGATATAAACTCCTCCTCATCCTCTGTCTCGTCATTAGATCCCCTCTCCTCAAGTGCATCTTCTTCAATATCATCATCGACACTCGAGTCAGCTAACTCCTCAATTGGGTCATCTTCAATTCTTTGACAATTCACGGATCCACTATCTTGATACACGTCATCCTTTTCCAGAATTGCATACTGTATTATCCATCGAGGTTTTATCTTCATAACAACTGACCACCCGTTTCTTTCACGTGACTTACTCGGATATTGTGTGTAGTAAACTTGGTCAGCCTGTGATGCTAGAATGAAAGGATCAAACTTCTGATATCTGCAGCTATTTCTTATCTCAACTAACCCAAACTATTTATGCATTCGAGTTCCATATTCAGGTGTTGGGTCAAACCAGTTGCACCTAAACAAGACAACATTCTTATATGGAAAGCCCGGATATTCGAGTTGAATGACTTCTTCTAGTATACCATAAAAATCACATTCAACTTCACTTGCACCCGTGCTGCGTATGCAAACTCCACTATTAAATGTTGATTTGTCCTTCCCCCATTCACTTATGTGAAACTTGTACCCATTTGTGAAATAAACCGGCCATGTATGAACCCGACGTGAGGGCCCACATGCAACATCCCACAAGATGTTATCGACAATATTGTTACCTGGGTCATCAACCTATGTAAAACATTTTCAATTTAGGCCAATATATATGGAGACTTTTATAACTTAACATATTGCAATATATGCTGACTAAAAGCACACGTACATAGTGTCGGAGCCAGGCTGAGAAATTGTTTTCAATGTGTATGTCCATCCCAGACATTGTTATCTCGGGTGCAGTTTCCCTGACCATGTCCACAAACATACTGTGGCCAATAAGAGAAACAATTAAAATCAGTTAGTTTTGTTTGTTAAGTAGTCCTGAATTTCAACATAATCAAAGTTGGAATGTCTTTTCATGAACGATGACTTACTTTAGATATGGCCTGATCTCAGCACAGTTTAGAAGAACGTATGTGGTTGCAAGTCTGAGTTCATCGTCTGTGAGGAATCTATATCGGCATGCACCATATGCACGACCCGGAAAGGTGAATATGGACCACAAGTCACCATTACATGGGACAGGACTACCATCATCATTTCTCGGTACTCGGTTCATCATGGAGGGAACATGGGACTCAAAATAATGAGAGTAAAAGATAGAAGTCTCCTCTATAAGGTATGCTTCACATATCGATCCCTCAACATGAGCTGTATTAGAAACCTTCATTTTTAGGTCATGCATGCACCGCTCAAATTTATACATCCATCGGTACTGAACAGATCCTCCAACCCTTGCTTCAAATGGCAAGTGAACTGGGAGATGTTCCATGACATCAAAAAAACCCTGGAGGAAAAATTCTCTCAAGCTTACAAATTATAATTGGAATATTGGCCTCCAATGCAAACAAGTGATTTTCGTGCAGCTCTGGAGAGCACAAGCCTCTAAAGAATAGGCTTAACTCCGTTAATGGCTTCCAAATATTCTCGGGTAGCGATTTGAGGGCAATGGGGAGAAGCCTTTGCATCATAACATGGGAATCATGACTCTTCATGCCATACATATTGCAACCAGCTATATCAACACATCTCCCAAGATTCGAGGCATATCCATCAGGGAGTCGTAAAGATTTTACCCAGGCGATCACATCTTGCCTTTGGTTAACATCCAATGTGAACCTTGCCTTTGGTTTGAAGGAACGACCATCATCAAGTGGAACCATGTTTAACTCCGGCCGATTACAATAAATTTACAGGTCCTTCCATGCTTTCACATTATCTTTCGTTTTGTTCTTAACATCCATCACAGTATTCCATATATTCTCGAACACGTTCTTCTCAATATGCATAACATCAAGATTATGTCGTATTAAGTTCGTGGCCCAATATGGTAACTCCCAGAAAATGCTTCGCTTCGTCCAATTATGTGATTTACCGTAATCACACGGTCGATTTTGTGGACCATCGTTACCAACTGATGGAATCCATGAGATTCTTTCAAATATATCTTCACCTGATAAGCGCGGAGGAGGCAATGACTTTTCTGATTTCCCCTTTTTAAAGCAACTACAATTCCTTCTATATGGGTGGTTCCGGGGGAGGAATTGCCGATGACAGTCGAAAAATAAAATTTCCCACCATACTTAAGTTGGAATGCCTTACTTTCACCCATACAAATAGGGCAAGACAATCGCCCATGTGTCATCCACCCTGATAGCATGCCATAAGCCAGAAAGTCATTTATGGTCCACATTAATGCTGCTCGCAGAATAAAATTTTGTTTCAATAACACATCCCATGTTTCGACGCCATCAAACCACAGATGCCGTAGCTCGTCTATAAGAGGTTGTAGATAAACATCAATCTTATGATTTGGGTTACGTGGACCTGGAATCAGCAATGAAAGGAACATATAAGGTTTTTTCATGCACATCCAAGGGGGCAAATTATACGGAGTAACGATCACAGGCCAACAAGAGTATTGTTTCCCAGATGGTCCAAAAGGTGTAAATCCATCGGTACACAACCCCAATCTGACATTTCGTGGTTCCGAAGCAAACCATGGGTAGGTCTGATCAAAATGTTTCCAAGCTTTACCATATGATGGATGTTTTAACACACCTGGGACCTGTGTTTGCTCTTTATGCCACCTCATCTGCTCAGCTGTTGCCAATGACGCAAATAAGCGTTGCAGACGAGGGCTTACTGGTAAATAATGCATGGTTTTCCTCGGTCGATCTTTACCACGACCTCCCTTTTTTGGCTTATATCTCTCAGACCCACAGTACTTACAAATACGATCGGTACTGTCATCTTTCCAGAACAACATACAATCATTCACACAGACGTCAATCTTCTCGTGAGACAGACCTAACTGGGAAACTAATTTCTTAGTTTCATACCAATTTGATGACATCTTACTATCTGTTGGTTGAGTCTCCTTCATCAGTTGGGCAATGCTATTAAAGCATCCTCGTGACATGTGATACTCAGACTTAAGGTTGAGAAGGCGGACAGCAGCAGATAACTCAGAATGACTTTCGCACCCATCCCATAAAGGAGTTGATGCTGAATTCAAAAGATTAAAAAAAATTTTAGCACTTTCATTCGGCTCCAGAACATTGTCTTCCAGAAATTGTGAGTAACTAGGGCCAACGGCATCTAATACCATCCTTTCATATGGATTCGTCGAACACCCCTGGTCAAACTCCCTAAACCCACCCACACCCTGAGCTGTATCTGATGCTTTATTAAATGGCTTACCATGAGCGGTCTGATTCAAGTAAAAAAGCTTAAAACCCCATTTGTACAGATGAACTCTGACCTCATCAGCCTGATTAAACCGCAAATTCTTACACTTCCGACAATGACAGCGAATGCATAACCCGCTCATAGTTTCAGGGTGGGATACAGCAAATGATATAAATTCTTCCACCCTAGACTCCCACTGTTGTGTGTAACCAGTTCGGCCAGGCAAGAAACGGTTACTGTACATCCAACTAAGGCCGGATTCCATTACACCCTAATTCTGTTCGTAATCATAAACACCTCAATCAATTAAATGATATACGTACTAAAGTTTTATATTGAGTTAGTAAAAATAACAAAAGTATGCTTCAATGTTTACATTCTCAAGTTTACAGTATTTTTAGATAGACAAAGTTTATTCTCAATCTTATTGTTCTTAGTCATTTTTTTTAAATTAGATTGCAGTCACTTTTTACTCATTTTTTTTCCTAATTACACTACAGTTGCCCCTTTCAATGAGTAAATTGATTTCGAGTTTAGGGTATGTGTATTGGGATTTTGTTAGGGTTAAGGGTTTTCGATTTTTTTTTGTAAGGATTTAAGGGTTTTAAGGGGTTAAGGGTATTGGATATAGGCTTTGGGTTTGATATTTTTGATATTTTGTCTAGGGTTTAAAATGTGTGTTTAGGTATATGAAATTATCTACATAAGGTTATTGGGGTAAATTGAATTAATTCAATATTATGGTTTTGGGAATTATTTTAAGGGCTATTTGGGATTAATTTGGAGACTTTTTTATGATTTAGGGATTACGAATTTTTATCGGGTTTAGAGATATAGAAAAAGGATTTAGGGTTTTTAACGGTTTATGATTATTTAAATTATGAATATTACAGTATTGAAATTTAGGGTTTAGGGATATATATTTAGGGTTTAGGTTAATGGTATATTAGGTTTAGGGTTTTAAGGATATAGAATTTGGGTTTAGGGGTTTACAGTTTATGGTTTAATTAGGCTATAGGGTTATGATTTAGAGTTAATGTTAGTTACTTAGCTAGGGTTTAGGGATATAGAATTAGGGTTTAGGGTTTATAAGCGTATAAGGTTTAGGATATGTTAGGGTTTAGGATTTAGGGATATAAAAATAGCTACGGTTTAGGGTTTTGGTTCTTAGGGTTAAAGGATATAGAATTAGAGTTAAGGGTTTTAGGCCTTGCAGTACTAATTTGGGTTTTAGGTTTGAGGTTTGTGTATTTATGGTTTAATTTAGGGTTTTAGGGTTTACATTTAATTAACAAGGGTTTAGGTTTAACGGGTTGTACTTAGGGTTTAGGGTTTGGGGTTTTAGGTCTTAGTGTTTAATTTATGGTTATGGGTTTGTGTATTTTGGGTTTAGTTTATGATTTTAGGGTTTTGGGGACAGTATTTAGGGTATGAGATTTAAGGTTAATTAATGGTATATGAAGTTTAGGGTTTTACATCTTTGGGTTTAATTGAGGGTTTAGGGATATAGAATGTGGATTTAGGGTTTGGTTGCTTCTTTTGGAAGGTTGGTGACAAATTCGAATGAAAATATCTTTTTGATTATCGATTTCGCTATTCTGTGAGTTAAACTTGTCTTTTTTGTGAAACACATTTCCAGACCCTATATTATTTTCGTAAATTATATTAGACCTTAAGTTTAATAAATTATAGTATTTTTGTTTAATTCATTTCTTATTTTTTTTAATGTCTTATTTCCCAAAGTCATGACCATGATTTAATTAATTTTTTCAGTTAAATAAGTCTTTTTTTTCTTAACTTTTCCAAAGTCATTTGTTAAACTCTTAATACCTAAAGTTTTTACATTTTCTCTATTGGTCTCTAGATCAATTTTTTAATTTTTCTGCATTATTATTGTCATATTATTGTCACATGGAATTATTATAATAATAATAATTATTATTAACATACTAATGACATAATCTAACCATTTACACTAAATCACTCCAACTAAACCATAACTATACCTATTATCATACACTTATACTAATAATCATTCCATAAAACTGAGCATTATACAACGAACAAAGAAATTACATATTCACTTTAATCCATCAGAAAAAATATCCACAGATATAACAAATAATGTACATAAACTTTAAAATTCAAATACGAACAACTATTTTCAAACCACAGTGACAACACATAAGTTTTATTACCAATATTAATAATTAAAAATAATTTCCCTTCAGAAATCCCGTTTTCAATGTGAAAGGAAAAAAATAGAAACTTACCTCGAACGAGTTCGATACGTCTTCAGGCTCACAGATGCAGGGAGCAACTGAAAAAGGGGAGGAAAAAAACTTAAAATCCTAGTAATATAATAAATTTCTGAAAATTAAAAAAAGAAACGTTACTCTAAACGCGTAATTTAAACAAAATTCTAATAATTATTATAATTATTAGTATCCTTATTATTAGTATTATTATAATTGAAAATAATTATTAGTTTTATTTTAATTATTAGTATTATTATTATTTGTATTATTATTATTATTATTATTTGTATTATTTGGAGGTAATATTATTATGAATATTATTTCAACTATCACTAACCAAATATTTCTAACTTACTACTACCACAATCAACTAGTAATAATTATTATTATTACTATTATTATGTTTATATTATTGGGTACAAAAATAATAATAATAAATTAGTATTATTATTATCATTAGTGATTTGTTTGTTATTTTATCCATAGAGAAATTATCCCACAATCTAATTTTATCCAAGATAATTACTAAGAAGAAAAACATTTTAATGACATCACTAAAATTACCCATATTAAAAAATTAATTAACACAAAATAAATGGGAAAGACCCAACTAAATCACCAGAAAAATGTAAAATGAACAGTCATAATACTAAAATTTTAAATACAACATAAATAAATAAAACATATTCTTTCCTAAAAAAAGAATTAATTCGGATAATTAAAAAAATTTAATAACTTACCTCAACCAACTTGCGCAGCAACTGAATCAACACAATGAGAACACAATCCACCTCAAATAAAAGCTGAAATTAAAAGAACAATCCATAAAAACCAAGAACTACAATTTTCGCAAGTATATACGTTAAACTAGAATATAATTAAATAAAAAATCCATACCCGAGGTCGCCTAGCCCAGATCTATCCTTCACGGCTGCGAACGGCGCAAACGGCCGAAAATCGGCCGGTTAGCGCAGCGACGGCGATGCGACACACAGCAGCTCGCGTTTCTCTCTCCCTCGACGCGGACGCAAAAATGGCAGCTGGGGAAGAAGACAATTTAAAAACAAATTCACCAACGGCTAGCCGTTGGTAAATTTTTAAATGAAACGCTGCGTTTAAATTACAGATTTACCAACAGCTAGCCGTTGGTAAAGTACCCTACAAAAAAAAAAAATTTTACCAACTGCTGGGAAGTTGGAATTTTACCAACGGTTAAGACCGTTGGTAATTACCAACGGTTTGCACATTGGAAATATAATGATTCTACTCTAATTTATTCTGCCATTTTTTCCCCCACTGGCTGTCCGTCAAAATTGTTTGTCATAAGTTGTAGCTATTTAAAGAAAGTATACAAAAACTCTAGCATATATTATTAACACAATTGGTCAATGCTTCTATTGATTAATTTTAGTTTTATTTCAACTCAAATATATTACTTCCATGGATTCTCAAATCATTTATATGTTAATTATCTCTTGATTCCTATTACAAATTTTGGAAAATATGGTCTTTTCCTAAAATATAAAATAGGCAAAGCAAAATACATTCTTCCCATATTTTTTAGTCTTTGTATTGTGTTTAATACCTCTATATTAATCCTTTCACTTTGGTTATTTTTATTTTATCCCTAAGTTTGAAATACTGAATATATTTGTATTGCAGCAACTACCAAATTTCCACCATTTTGATAAGGTCCAAATTTAAATGAGACTAATTCTTGATTTATTTTTTCCTTATTTTTTGTATTAAATTAATTCTCCTTACTTTTTTTTTTTTGAAAGATAGATCATATTAAAGAATTAACTTGAAGAGTTAACATCGAGGATAGCCAATCTGGAAGCAAATCACCCCATACAGAACTACCAAGACATCTAAGGCCTTTTTTAGCGAGGACATGGGTAGCACTATTGTCCAAACGACACACAAAAGAGAAGGAGCATGACTTGAAAAAGCTAGCTAAGACTCGAACCTCATCTAAAATGACACCAAAATAAAGTCAAGAGGGGGCTGCCCCATTCACAAGTTCGCTAATCAATGACAAGGAATTTGCCTCGATGATGATATGCATGAGACCATGATGCCATGCTTCACTTAAACCTTCGAGGATAATAAGGGCTTCTAGGTAATTCTGGTCAGTTGCCAAAGACTAGAGACCATAGCTAAGCATGAAGAAGATGTTTCCATATTCATTATGGCCAGTAATGCCTAGGCTCCTCCATCATTTCGCTAGCTAATCCAAAGCAGCATTAAAGTTAATTTTCACCACCTCTCCTACCAATTACATGCGAGTGATTGAGCACTAAACTTCTTCAGTACCCCTATTTTATAGCTTAACCTCTATCCCTTTAGCCAGCATTTAATCTCCGATGCAATCTTACCTGGGGATTAGGAGAACGATTCATGAACCTCTCTATCATAATGAAACTACAAAAACCACCCATATACCGGCAGAACCAAGTCCAGGTGGTGGTTTCCTTCCATCACAGCCTGTAAGTCATCCTGCCACTTATGAGGGTTGAAGGAAACTCGAATACCAAGCTCTTGACACACCTTTACTACTAATCAACAATCCAAAATAATATGCAGTGTCGTTTCCTCTAAACTGCTGTATCACCGGCAACAAGTAGGAGTGTTTAGATCTCTTCTTTTCAAGTTATCACGTGTAGGGAACACCTCCATGCAAAGCCTTTAGAAGAAAAGATGAATCCAGGGAGGTACAGAAAAGTGCCAAAGCAACTTCCAAAAGTTCGAGTAGACAAAAGGATACTAACCATAAGTTAGAGCGTAAGATAGATAGTATGCTGGTTTCACTGAAAATTTGTCATTATCGGTCATTCCCTACGTTATGACGTCCTCTTTGAATCTAGGGAATAAAGGGATGGGCTTGATAATAGCTGCATCCGACGGATGGAGAAGGGCATCGATCAAATTACCCACCATCCACTGTTCTACTCCTGGGACTGGGCTTTTTAAGAGCTTTAGAGATGGGGAAGAGACCCATCTGTCATTCTAAAGAGAGATACTCGTTCCTCTTCTAACTCTCTAAAAAGCACCAGCTTTTAGTACCTGACGTCTAGCCAAAAGGCCTTTGTATACAATTGACATGCACTTGGGTTTTTCTATCCTCAAGAACGTCAAAAAAGGGTAATATCTCTCTTTGAAGACTTTACCAACCAAACCTTCTAGGTTACAAACTATTCTCCAGGTTTGCTTTGCTAACATGGCTCTATTGAAGCATTCCAAATCATGAAAGTCTAATCCCCTAGCACAATTTGGCACACATAAGCTATTCCAAGCCCACCATACAATTTTCTTTTCCTCTACATTTGAAGACCAAAAGAACTGAAAAACTTAAGATTGTAACTTACCACATACCTCGGTGGGAAGAAGGAGACAACTCATCAAGTGAGAGGGCATAACTTGGATCACTGCTTTAATAAGCATACTACGACATGCCTGAGAAAGCAAAGAAGCCTTTCATCTCGCAAACTTCCCCTTCACTCATTCAATAAGGTACTCTAACTGTGCCTTTTTCTTTCTCCCCAAAAGCCAAGGGAAGCCAAGATATTTGTCAACCTTTAAGTAGTTTTGCGTCCTAAGTAAGTGAAGTAAAAGCCTTTTCACTCTCAGTCAACAGTTTAGGCTGAAGAAGACAGATGATTTCTGTATGTTCATAATGTAGCCTGAGGCATATTCATAGAGCTGTAGTAAATTCATCAGGTGCTTCAATCTGTCTTCTCTAGCTTGTAAAAACAATAGACTATTGTCTGTAAAGAGCCACTGATCCTTTTATTCATCCTAGCTTTCCTTAACAGGGCTGACAAACCTTATACACAAAATAAGAATAAGAAAGAGGAGAAGGGGTCACCCTATTTAAGCCCCCTAGTAGCTTTAAATGAACAGGTAGCCTGACTATTAACTAGAACCGAAAATGAAGAGGTCTCTACGTAAACCATAATCGACTCCATTCGACGATGAGAGAACCTCATTTGTGCCATACTACTTGTAAAAAGCTTTATTTAACCCAATCATATGCTTTCAACATATCCAATTTGATTGCCATTATGCCCATTCCTTGACCATATCTCAAACTTATTGCCATTGTGCCCATTCCTTGACTATATCTCAAACTTATGAAGGTCATCAAGGTTCCTTACATGTGAGTCGCATACTTTGATACTTCCCTTTGTTGCTCGTAACTGAGTGAACTTGAAGGAGGTCATTGGGTATATCACATGTCATACGAAGGATTTTGTATGATCAAGATCGAATTTGTCTCTTCTATGTAACGGGAGTGATATCTTCGGGCCCCTTAATAGAGTGAGATTAAGAAAATGCATGGCTTTGCTCGGATGAATTGATATACGATATCAATGTCATCAATTTAAGTTAGTCTACTTAGTAATAAAACAACCATAGATCGGGCTATATGAAAGTGACAAATTCCATGTCTCGTGCTTGATCTTGATATCTTGGAAAAAAAGGGACAATTTCATATACAGATAATGATCATAAAGGTTTAGTCTAATTACCAACAATCTTGTCACTTGGGTAGCAATGATGTGTTGTTAGACACCACTCATTGTTTATGATCATAAATGTGATTTATGATCATTGCCAATGTAATAGAAGCTTATTGGGTCACACACGTAGAGCCAATTGGATTATTTGAGTGCATGGGCTGAATTATTTGGTCTTTATTTCATGATAATTTCTTATTAATGATTGGCTCAAAGGTTGAGTCATTATTAGGCCCGAAATTAAAGCCTAATTGGATTAGGACTTTGAAACTCATTAGGTTTAGGAGTTGAGTCTTACTATAAATATATCATATAATGAGAAATTCGCAGCTCTTGTTTTAGCCTCATTAAGGATGAAATTAGAAGAGTTCTGAAAGTTCCAGCCATACTCTTCTCTTGTCATTCCTTGGAGGACACAAATTAGTACTACCAGCGTAAGAGGAACGCATCTACTGGGACGTGGTGGAGGCGTGGTGATTCCGAAAGGCTCGTGTGGATATCGTAGAGAGCTTGAACATGTCAACTGTTCAAGTTTTATGATTTGATTCAACAATTGGGTGAAAAATATCAACCAAACTAGGTATAAAATTTTGAGCACCCGATTTACCCCGTTTCACTTGGATCTTGAAGGGTTTTGGTTACATTTCGTTGCATTTTCTTAGCTCCCGAAACCCTACACTTAGACCTTCAACTGTTGAGAAAGAGTAAATATTATTTATTCCATAGATTTGAGAATAATATAAATTTACATATATACATTTTATGATTTTGATATGTCAACCAATGATGCCTAATATAGGATATACTTGAACATATTGAATTACATAAATGTTAACATGTTAAGTTCATGATTATTCAACATGGAATTCACAGTTCTTAAAGTAAGAGTGAATATTGTAGAGTATATCTCTTGGTTTTTCATATTAAGAAATCCACAAGGTCAATTTAGAAAACTATTGTTTTCAGAAATATTATTTTGTATATAAAATTATATATAGGTAGTATATATAGATTTTATAAATTTTTTTTCTAAATTGTTTAAGTCCAGATAAAACTTGAAGAGATGTGCACATATTTGATTTCATATTGACAGTGCCACGATTTGAATGTGGTTAGTCTAGTCCGGATTATGTGCAGTAATATTGAACGGTGAATGGAATGAAATAAAACATATGAGTACTTGTGAATTATCTTTGAAGTCCTGGGAAATTTTATAAGGTTATACAAAATATTGTACTGACTTGTAAATAATAAATTAGTTGGAGACTAATTTGACAGGATTATAAAATTTCAATGGGTCCCACATCATATTCTGATCTCTATCCGAATTTGCCTATAAAAAAAGTTGTTATGCATTGATAACAATACATAAAAGACAAACATGAAATTCTTCACTAGAAAAATCACGTATAGTGCAAATAGGAGAGAGGAAATTCGAGCGTGTAAAGTTTGGAGAATTCTACACCTGTAGAATTTTAAAAATAAGATACCCGTGTGATTGTTTATATAATTTAATCATAGTGCATGCTAATTTAATAGCGTAAAACGGGTTCAGATTCCCAATGGATCCAAAATCTCAAATTGATTGTAGTCTACCATGGTGCTGAAGCCGGTTTCAGGTATGGCGGCAGCAACAATGGTTAATGGCAATAGAGGAGAGGAGGGATTGAAACGCGGAGAGAGGCAAGCAATGTGAGCGAATTTTGAAAAATTTGAGGGTGAGTTTTTGAGTATTGATGAGTAAAGCTAGTACCAAACAGATATTTCTCATCCAATTTTACAATAAGTGATTTGTCACTTGATTAGATATTAGATGTGGAACAACTTTACAAGTGTTATTACAATTCATGTTTGTTGACGAATGTCATTTGTTTTGTCGTATGACAATTAATATAATATAGTAATTTAATTGATTAAATACATCAAAATTAGTAATTAAAGAAATGAACTAATAATTGTGGCAAGATCGACGGAGTATTTGCTATGATTATATTTGTTGCAATTGTTGTAGATCGCAACGATTCCAATCATTGCATTGGAATCAAGGCAAAATCGTCACTATTATCGCTATTATTACAAAGATTATAATCGTTGCACATCTATATTATACACTAAAGCGGAACAGGCATGTTCCCTGCTGACACATGGCATTTCTGAAATGGTTTAATGCTGCTTTTGCTCCTCTAGATCTTATATCTTTTGCAATATAGTTCATCCACTTGTTATGTCTTTTCTAATGTAGATGCTAACTTCCTCACGCCTACAATTGAAGAATTAAGCGTCTCTTCATGAAACTTTCTGCTAGCTACAATTAAGGCATGAACCGTCTCTTCCCCACTGCCACCTGCCTTCATGTTAAGGGACTACCAGCACCACTAAAATGGAAGAGGCATGTCTCCTCCTGCCACATGGCATATTTCAACAATCGCAGCTTTTTTCCTTATTAATAACTGCTAATCACTGCTTCCCTTAATGTGCCGACTTCCTCCTCATGCTTAATGCCAGCTGTCTCCGGCAGAACCTCTCAATTGATACGTGCCTCCATAACATAACTTGCATGGGGGAGGGCATCTCATCCTCTGCCTTCTGGCTTCTCCCACTGCTTGGAGATTCTTTGTATTTATATGGGTTCCCCTGCTTCCACGGGGAACCAACATAACTGCTTTGCTCGATTTTTTTCCTTCTCTGTTCTCTTCGCGTTCCCCTTAAGCTTTGTCAGTTATTGTCCTCGGTCTCTTCCAGTTATTTCTCTTGCAATTTCTTTGTTCTCCTTTTATTCTTCGTTTCATTATTACTGATTCTATATTCAATCTCTATTCCGATGCCTAATTGTTGCTCTGTTGTGCTTAGGCCAAGTCGTTCACCTCCGTTACTGTACACCTGAAGCAGTAACTATGGAACAGGTTTGTTCGTCTGATTTTTGTTGCTTATATACCCAATTTGTTCCTTCTGAGGCTTTCTCACCCTGGTCTCTTTCTCCCTGCAGTGTAATTAAATTCACTGTATGCTACTGTCCGTATCTTCTTGCATGCGAAAGATGGGGGCCTGGTTGTCATGTGGCATGTTTTTTGTGGGTAAATTATGGGGGTTGGTCCTTTGGTTTTTGTAACTTAATGAATCTGGTTAGGCAATTCAGTTTCAGCCCTCCATTGTACAGGCCAAGCGACGTCAGTGTAGAGGAAACACAATGATTGTGTGTCTAGGTGTCATTTGAGGAAATGTATGATGACTAGCGTGGTTTGCAGAGGTAAAGTAGGGTGATACTGCTAACTTCATGTTTTCATTATTTTTGTTTTTCAACACTGATTTGTGTCAGTTTTGTATATGTTATAAAATAAGGTGATTTCTATACCTCATTGTTTAAAACTAACATGTGTCCGTTTTGTGTGTGTTGTTAGGTTAACGTGTCTATGTAGGAAGATGGTATGGGATACGTGGGCAGATGGAGAGGAATTGCATGCAATGAAGGGATGGTCTCATCCGACAGCTATAGCTAGCAGTGACGGATGATAATAAGTGCTTGATTCCCTTGCTCCGTGTATATAGGTGTTGCCAGCGGAAGCAGACAGGTTGCTCTTCCTGATATTTGCTCTTTTGATCATCTACACTTCCAATACAGTGTAGCATCCACAACATCTATATCCATACTTTGTTCTCGGTCTGTTTTGTATCTAGATTTTGTTCTCGGTCCTTTTGTCAGTTTCCAGTGTATTTCTGGCATTCAGCTGTAGAATTTGTGTATTCATCATGTGTTGTTCGTGTCTACTGTTTTATTGTTTCGGTTCATATATATAGGTGTTGTCGGTTTCCAGTGAGTCGAGTGATAGTTTTCATAATTTGTTGCAGCTGACAATAGCTGGATTTCGTATCAGTGTAAGCCGAAGAAGGTGATTGCTAAGCAATTTAGGTCCCTTTTGGATGTTTATCTAGATAGTTGTTTTTTCTTTTGCATTGTTATTTTGTCTTTTCCCTTTTTGGTTGTCTCTCTTTTAGCTTTCAAGTTTGTAATAGTTATGTTATTTTTTATTCGCAATTATTTGTTTGTCTAAAATGGAGCTACTTTGCTTATCACCAATAACTATTTTAGCTAAATTATGTTCCAAATTGTTGTTATCTATACCTTTATATGTAATAGAAGTTCCAGTCGACGGATTTTTTTTCACATCTGTCTGTGTTCCTATATATGCCTTCTTCCCAACAAATTGCAATGCCCATTATTGTGTATGGATAATCAAAAATTGATGTTGGTCATGACTTAGAAAATGATATCAGAATAAGAGTGTTGAAGACAACTGTAATCTGAACATCTATAAAGCGTGTCATTGTTTTCTATTGGAATGGAAATTTTTGTTGGAATTCTCAAATTATTATGTTGATTTCGAAACTTCTTTTTTTGAGAAAAAATCAAGTTGTTTTTAGTTTGCTGTATATATATATATATTATCATTTAATGAAAATTGGTATTAGAATTTTGGTAAATCGTAGCCCCAACCAAAACAAGGAATAAAAACTTTGGCTTTTGAGTATATTTTTGCAAAATATGGTGATGGGAGGGACTAGGACATAAATTAGATAAAATAATTACTCATATATATATATATATATATATATATATATATATATATTAGGGTATACCTAAGGATGCTATTAAGTTTATCAAAATCTTTGAAATAGAAACAATTTATAATTTGCAATTCATGTTCTTCTATATTTATTGCAATACAAAAACCTTTACCCGCAGCGGAGCGCGGGGAAATTTTCCTAGTTTGCTTTAATATTGTGACAATTCTTATTTGTGACAGATTTTTGCCACAATTTCATGCTATGGAATTTTTTGTCGCAAAATTAATCTTTATTATTATTCAACTACGACAAGTTCCATAACAAAAGCACTAGATACTTGTAACAAAAGGCCATTGTTTCGTTACTAATATGGTCCATTTTATTGAACTTTAATTTTCTTTTCTAGTGTCATTTTCTTATACTTATCTCATTAATAGTTGAATTATAAAAGTTTAGATTATGAGTCAGTTAAGCCTCCATGGATTTATTAAATTAATTCTGTTTTTTTTTTAATGTTTACCTTCTATTTCTATTTTTGCATTTACTTATCAACACCAGTAACTTATTTTGTCTACATTATTTTTTCCGGGTCTTTGTTGAGTTTTCACAGGCAAAGTACATCATCCTTGACAGTTGACATCAATCTCGAATCACAAACGAAAGAAGATAACGATTTAAGACCAACTACTTGACCAACCTATCTTTCTATACACCAAGCTAGTCACTTAAAGCTTCGGTTCACATATGAAAAAAAACTATATTGCCTTTGATCCTAATCCAAAGCCGGATATATAGAGTGCTTATGGTCTCAACTCAAGCTAAATCTTAATAATCAACTATTTAAAAAAATAAAATGCATATTGCCTTTGTTAAAAAAATGGGTAGCCTTCGTTTATTTTCCACTATTGGAATTCCCATAAATCTCAAAACCAGGAGTGTTCATTCTATTGGATCGGTTTAGATCCAATATTAACAAAATAATCTGATTAGATTTTGATTCTTATGAAATTAATTCAAATGATTCGAATTGTATGTTAAAACCGATTTTAAAGCCATCTGAGTTATAATTCAATTTGTTAAGTTTTATTTGAACAATTCAAATTATAATTCAGTTTATCTAATTTCCTATTTGGTTCTTTTTGTTTTAATAAGAACTAAGCAATAGTTGAAAAAAAAGAAACAAAACTTAAAAAATATAATAAAAATTTATAATATTAATGGCCTGTTCTGCTAGGATTAATTGGTTTGAGTTTTCATATTATTGCTGACAGGTCATTTGATGGGGAGGTGGGTCCATCTTTTTTAATTCCCGAATTGCCCCTAAATATGGATAAAATTACCCATGATTCAAGACAAATCGACGAGCTATATCCGATCTCAAAGCTTGAACAAGGGGCTGGGTTCACCACTGGAGGCTGGTTGGTTATCATAATCGGTGATTCAAGAGCTATGTCCCATGATTCAAAACAAGTCAGGCACCATAATCGATGAAAAATCACCCTAAAATCAGAAGGAGGTGGCTAGCTGCTCCGATCTACCAACATGCACAAGCATAAAGGGACAACTCGGTGCTTTGATCGACCAGCTGGTTCACACAAATATTGATGCTAATAGCTAATCAGTGCTCTGATCTACCGGAGCTGGATAAAGAGAACCGCCATAGAGGTAGCCGTTAATGAAAAAGGCGCTTGAGATGGCAGGGATGCAATGGGGGAAGCGGTCCAGTAGAGAAGGCAGTCAATCTAGGAAAGGTCGGCATCACACTGAGCGAAGGCGTAGATGGAGGAGAGGTTGGAGTGGAACTTGTAGGTGGTGAATCGGTGATCGTTGACTAGCTGCGAGAGGTTCTACATTTCATTGGTAAACCAGCTGCCTGGTTTTCATCATAATATTGGCCGTCTTTGGTGACATTTAGCTTAGGGAAACATTTGACAGAAGTGGGCGCCAGACAATAACACATTAGCCAAAATGTATTAAATCCAAACGATTTGACCCTAAATTTCACACCTATAAGTTAAAGGTTGATTAATAATATATATATATCTAGTCCAAAATTTTTTAAAAATTGACCTTATGGTTGACATGAGTAATTGTAAAGTATGTATTATTTTTCAGTTTAATTTGAAACTAAAAACCTATATGATAACGTGAACAAATCCAAACTGAATAATCAAGCAATGGAACCAGTAATTTTATCCGATTTAAAAAAAACCATTTGAATTTTTTGATTTAATCTAAATAATGAACAGCTCTACCGGCCAATAAGTGGCGTCATCCTTCCCCCGTAGGTTGAAGCCCAATTGGAGCCCGACCCACGCAGCGATAACCGCCACCTTTCCCTGTTAGCCCGGTAACTCACCAGTCCTCTAAAGCTAGCCGCTGCGGTGCTCCCTTTGCGAGCCTTGTATCCCACGCCAAGCACATAAAAGAATCAAGACCAGCCCACGGAAGTCTGACGCTGATCAAAGCGCCGTTCAGCCACCTTCCGAATCCTGAAGCATCACGACGCAGCCGTTTGTCGATTCCTGCCACGGTTTGCTGCCATCGGAGGAGAAACCTCGCGAACAGGAGGTTCGCACATCATATCCGTCCTGGCTGCTTGAAGTATATAAGTTTCATATTCGCCGCTGCCAGAATTAACTGTGTTGCGTTTTGTGCAAGTTTTTAGTCAGAAATTTTTATGCATTTTTTTAGAATATCCTTGTCGAATTTTCTTCATATGAATTTGATGTGTGTCAAGCAAGTTTTGTTTATGGCTAATTAATTACTTCGACAACTTTTAATCACTGATCGTTATGGTTAGTTTTTTTTTCATCTATTATTCATTTTATATCGAGTGTTCAGTTAGTTATATATAATATTCTTAGTTGATTTTTGGTAGCAGGAAGGGACTGACTCAGTTAGATATTGTGCCAGAAGGCCCACAAGGTGACAAGTTGCAGGAGCCTCTAAACGATCGAACAATAGATCAACTTGAAAAGGAGCACTCAAAATTTGTGGGTTCAAGTTTTGTGGTGATTATAAATTATACATCATCAGCAGCAGGAGGATCCATTGGATGTTTGGTTCACATTTTTGGGTTAGTTCTAGGATGGAATTAAATTTATTTTTTCTCATCAATTTGCCAAATTTTGATCTGTTACTGGGGTCGGATGTGGAACAAATTTTGGTCTTCAAATTTCATTTCGTAGAGTAGTTGGTATTATGTGGAAAATCCATTTGAAGACTTCAGGACAAAATGAAATACTTGGCTTGCACGTGTCATTGAGTTGCTTAGAAGTTGCGTTTGTACTTTTGTAGCAATGTGCACATTAGCGAGTAGCTTCAATTCATTTTTCCAGCGATTTGGACGGATAATGAGAGATCTGGAGAAAGTAGACCCTCCAATTATCTTTCACGGTGCCAATTCTAAACCTTGCCGTGCAAGCCACAATTTGTATAATTGGTATTGCGTCGACCATTGCACCCGGGCTAGGTTCACATCCTGTTTGCTTACCAGATATTTGCACAAAATGTTTAAAACACTTACGTTCTTTCATTTATTTTTTTTTTAAACATTCATTATTTTTAATTTTATTAAATTTTTATCCATAATAAACATTATTTGAAAGCATCTTATATATATATATATATATATATATATATATATATATAACTTCTCATAATGACCAACCAAGCTATTCAAGAAGTAGTAAATGTAGCTTAAGGGCTTCCCCTACCCAATATCACTATTTTAACATATTGGTCTTTAGCGTTGGCAGTGTTGTGAAGAAGGGTGTCCAACGTCATACTAGTTAGCTTAGTCTAATCAATCGATCACATCATCCATGGAGATTCTGGATCGCTCTACTCTGGTGGTTGTGCCAAGACAGCATGTATTTCCAGGTTATCGTTATGCTTAAATGTGAGCATTATTCGGATAAAACTAATAGAGCAATCACATATAGATAAAATAGTTCAGTTTTTTTTATAGTTCAGTTGGTTCAAACCAATTTCTTATTTGTTTATCAGCTTGGTTATCAGTTCATATACTTGAAACAAAATAAACCAAATAGCTAGCATAGTAATAAATATTTTAGCATTATCTATATTCAATCAACATATATAAAACTATTTTCTACTGATTTTGGAATATTTATTTTTTTTTAGGTATGAGATACAAAATTTTGAGCATTTTTTATTATTTACTATGTGCATAGGTTTGGAGACAGAGAAGCTGAATAGACTAAAATGTAATTTGAATGGTTAGAATTAATTTTGACATGTAATTCAAAAAATTTGAATACATTTTTCTAAAAATTGGAAATTAATTGAATTATTATACTTGGATTGATTCCAAATTGAATCAATCAAATGCTAATCTAAGTTGCACAAAGCATCTTGAAGGTGACAGTAAAGAGCAAGAGCGAGAGCGAGAATGATAAAACATTACTTTTTAAAATTTAAGTAAGTAAAAAGATTGAAAAATTAGAAGCGGGAGCAGCAGCTGAAAGTGAAAGTGAGAGCGGCAACCTAAAATAGAAGAGTTATGCAACTTAAATGCTAACCCTCCTTTACGCTACTTGACCTTCTTTCTGGAGCTTTCTTTTGGTTCTTGATTTTGTTATATATTAGTTGGGCTTGGGCCTACTATTCCAGATACAAAAGTACTGCTCTGTTTAACCCGACTTCGGCTTGAGGTGGCTTATTTGAGAAGAGCTATGGCCAGCAGCCAGAGAGCGAGAGGAGGAAAACGAAACTAGAAAATAAATAAATAAATAAAAATCCAGGCTGGGCAACGGCAGAAACGAGAGAGGAGGAGCTCCAACATTTCTGGTTGAATTGGAAGGATTTAGGATCACAAATTGAATCCTAATGGTGGTGACCTCGCTCTCTCTGCTCCCCTCTTCCTCATCCTTCGCTTCTAACGCCGCCTCCGATTCCTCTTCAACCTCTTCTTCTTCCTCCATTCTCACTCTCGCTCCTGCTCGCTTAAACCTCTCCTCCAGGCCCAGCCACTACAAGTTCCTTTCTCTTTCGCGCTCTTTTCGCTCTCTTGTTCTCTCCGCTTCCTCCGCCTCCCACTCCCTCGAAGATGGCTCCGCCAACTACTTCCTGCACGGCAATTCTATCGCCGATTTCATGAGGTTCCGCCGGGGCTCCCACAAGGGCTGCAGTGAGTTGCAGACTGCTGTTGTCTCTTACAGGAAGCGCTTCCCCTGGTCGCTTCTCCGCCCTTTCCTTCAGGTTAATTTGGCTCTCCCCTCCCTTTGTTTGCTCCAGTTCTTGATGGGTTCCGTTTGTTTGATTTGTTTGATTCCTTCTGATTGTCGAATTTCTTTCATGTTGTGGTGTTGCAGGTAGATTTGGTCTCCACCATTCACATCGCAGATAAAGAGTATGCTCTCTGTATTATTTCCAACTACACATTCACTCTATGTTCCTGGGTTAATTTAGTCTTCCTTCCTGAAGTAATTGATAAACTCCTGAAGATGATTGATTCTAGCAGACTTTTATCTGATAAATATGAAAGGAACAAACTGAAAGCTTGGTAGGAAAATTTTCTCATAAATAGCAAGCTTCGAGATATGAGGATTTCTAGTGTAATGCTCAAGGGAACACGAAATTTTGGTACTGTTGCCTGCCTCATTTACATCTTTGGTGCATTTTTATGCCAAAGAATAGAAAATACAAACAAAATGGGCAGGTCATTGAAATTATGGATGCAAGGTAGGATTTGGGCAATGCTTTGACACGAGTGCTCTGAGCATGTGGAGATCATGTGGGGCTTCTAATACTTCAAATGATAAGTTCGTCATAGGGTGAGTTGAGGGTGTGGAAAATGGAAGGCCGAAGGCATTAGTTCAGATCAGAAGTCTCTTATTTAAATCACTGTAGGGTTTCTAACACCTGAGTAATATCATACAAATTGGCTTTTTTTTTTTCTTTTTGAATTTTAAGTTCCATGATGTGCTGATTGTGTGTGTAATTTTTATCTTATCAGCATGAGTTTTTGGGCTGCTAGAGACTGATGGCTAATGCATGAGTGTGTTGAAGATTGGTCTGGAGCACTCCAGATCGACAATTTTGCATGAGCTCATCATTCATGAGATGATATTCCTCACATTTGAAAATGGCATATGCTTGCTTGTTGAGGCTTTCCATACCCAACCTTTTCCATTGTTTGAATGTTGGAACACTTTGATCTGAATGAGTAATTCATACTAACTTTGTATATAGGTACTTTGAGGCACTACAGAAGGAACTTGCATCATATGATTGTGTCCTTTATGAGATGGTTGCTAGCAGAGAGAGCTTAGAGAATAGAAGAAATGCTAATACAGCAAAAAGACTTAAAGGCTCACGTTCTCGGGGTTTCAACATTCTTGGATGCATTCAAAGGCAAATGGCCCGTGTTCTCATGCTTGATTTCCAATTGGACTGTCTTGATTATCAGGCTGAGAATTGGTACCATGCAGATCTTGACTATGAGACTTTCAAATTACTTCAGGTTAGGGTTTACATGACTTGTTTTTCTTGAGCTCATGAACCATCAAAAGATCTGAAAACCTAACTAGTTTGGGCTAAAGGCTTAGTTGAGTTCAGCTGAGTTGATTACATGCATATACAATCGGACAATCCAGTACTTCATCATTGTCAAGAGGGGTTTTCATTGATTGTTTTTTTTTAGTAGCTTTATTAATTATGCTATTTCCTGGCGGGAATTTGGTTTGAAGATTTGTTTATGAAAAAGATGTGCTAGTGGTAATGTCATTTGTTTTATGTTTGTATTTTTTCTGTATTTTCTTATAAAAAGAATTTCCACCCTTTTAGGGATTCTGTTCTTTGTAATATATATGTGTATACATTCTTAACAGAAGGATGTGTTGTTATAGATTTTTTATTTCAATGATTCAGGAACTTCTGTTTCTTTATGAGCATGCCTGCAATAAGATTTTTTATTCATTTCATTGAAATGATTACATGACCTTTCCTAGAAAATGGTTTAGGTCAAATTACTATTTCATGAATGGCAGCTGACTTCTATACTCACTATTGTGTACTTCTTTCAGCTTGAGAAGGGTGAAAGCTTTTTCACATTTGCAAGGGATATGACACTAAGATCTACAAAAGCCATAGTGCAGCCAGCTTTGATTCCAGATGACCTTGATCCTTTGAGATCTAAGCTTCTATGGGCTTCACGAGTACTTCCTATGCCACTAGTAGGACTTCTCATTATTGGAGGTGTTTGTGCAGATGTAGGAAATCAAGCATCAGAATATCCTGAGCTGGAGGCTTTGTCTAGGCTTGATTTTGGTGCTGCCCTGAAGGTTTTCCTTGCTAAGCGACTGACTTCTGAGTAAGCTAGCTTGGCCCGTTTGCTGTTTTGTCATTCAAAATATTTTAGACAGTTGGCTGATGCACAATAATTGATGTCTCTGTTTATGGTAGATTGAGTATGTGTATGGTGCTCCTGGTAGTCATATTGGCTACTTATAGTTCCCAACTCCATGAACAAGTACCTTAGTTGCAACTTCATGTTGGTGCACATTCTTGTATATTAAGTTGTGTATCAGGAAATTGATGTTTGCAAACATAAATTCTGAAGGTTCACCCTAGTAACAGCTGACATAGAAGAGAAATCTGTTATCATCGGTGAGAGGAACAGAGCTGCAGCAGAGGCACTTCAAAGGGCAATTGATGATGGCCACAATAAGATTGCCATATTATACGGTGGTGGCCACATGCCAGACTTGGGGAGGCGACTAAAAGAAGAATTTGACCTGGTACCTTCCCGTGTTCAGTGGATAACAGCTTGGTCCATCAGAAACCGGGATCTCGAGGGCAGCTCACTTCCATTTCTGAAGATAATGGCTGAAATTTCAGGATGGCCATTGAACCGCTACCAGACACTGGCATTATTGATATTTTCATCTGTCCTTGCTGTGGATCTCTGGTTCTGGGAGCTCTTCTGCAGCACAGCAGTGAACTGGGTTTCGGAACTTGTGATTGAAGTTTCTCGGTATGTTGACAATGCTCGGTTCATGTGAAACATCTAATTCACACTTAAGAGGATAAATTGTTTCTGGTAAGATATAGACTAGATGATGTATATTCCTAGTATTTAATTATTTATTTACCAATGTAAATACTGCAGTCACCGTTCATTGATAGACCCATAGGGAAAACAGATTGTTTTCCTTGCTGAAGCCAAAAGTCTAAGAAATTGGCGACATATCTGATTGTCACATTGATCATGTTTTATTATCTTGGCACATGAAAATTAAACAGTATCAGTTATCTTGGTTGAGAAATACTTGTTCTTATTTATTAACGAGGGGGTTCGCACAGGTGTTGCTGGAGCAATGTTTCTCAAATATTGAGGTTTTAATTAATGAAATTTGCCTTGGACGTGAAAAAATAGGTATACATATCGACACCTTTCAAACACTGTTTGCTATTCTTTACAAGCTAGTGATGCCCTCACTGGCAGGAAGATGAAAGAAACCGAAGCCCCCGGGTCTCCTTCAAACAATGGGAATTGATTGTTGCTCCCAATTTGAGTATCTTCATCGTTCTTCATCGACAGAGTCACCCATCTTGGAGCTGCCTTTTCTTCGCCATGCCAGGCAGAACAACTTCATTTTAATCTCTAGTATATACCAGGACCGGAGAGGAGCTGAATTCTTGGAAGGATGCCAGTGTAGCTACAATCCTCTTGATGAACCCTGCCAGACCTCAACACCTTGCTGGTCCTTCCTTGTCACAAACATCTTGTTCCCACCAAATGCAAAATTGGTGATTCTGGATCCTCCCATTTTGTCACCTCTCCCCAGCAAATTCTTCCTGAAAACCCTATCCTCTGAACCCGAATTCATCACTACCTCCGACCACAACTCCATATCCCCTCCTGCGCTGCAGAAAACCTGATTCCCGTTGCTCTCTATCTTGCAGCCCAACCCCTCTTTCTTACCATTTATCACCTTCCTGCCTTCCCCAAGACAAGTCCATGGATCACTACGGCCATTTTCGCCGTTCGAGCTCGCTAGCCTCCTCATATCAGCATAGTAGACATCCTTCGAATTCACTCCCACCTTGAACATAGCATTCAGACCATCTGAAACACAGACATCAGCAAAACAATCGACCGTCTCCTTCAACTCGAAAACCACATTCCCCGACCTGAGGTCATAAAATTTGATGTTACCCATCACTCCGGATAACCCACTGTGTGATCCGGATGCCATGAGCAAGCCATAGCTCGAAACCCATCTCAGTTTTGTAGCCGGGATGGCAAAAGTAATATCAGCGCCATAGATCTCGTGATGACCGATCTCAGTAACTGGCCTTAAAGAATTGATATCATAAACCATGATAGTATTCGAATTTCTCCTGCCAGATTCGAAGCTCGTGAACAGGAAATCGGTTGACGACCCAATAGCCTGAACCGTAGAGCTCGATTTCGTGGAATTTTCCCAGTGAAGAACCTCCCTCAAATACCCATGCTCGAGGTCGATGATCTGAAGCCCGGAAAAATCAGTAGCACCGGCGGCGGCAAGGTTGGGGGAAATGGCCAGCAACGAATCGACAGCGGTGAAATTGGTGAGAACCGTGGATTTCCTACGGAGGGACCAGTCGAAGGAGGTAATCCGGCTGCCGTGAGCGACATGAAGGGATCCGGAAGATGTTGAGGCCACGGCGGAGGGAGAGTCGCGGCCATTGAGCGGGAGGAGGAGGGACTGGCGGAGGGCGAAAGCGTCGAAATGAGAGGGGTCAGAAAGCGAGTCGAGGAGAAGCGATTCGAGGCCGTAGAACCGGGACTCGAGGAGGAGGTCGTGAAGGTCGAAGAGGCGGAGGTTCGAGGGAAGAGAGCCGGTGCGGAGAAGGGAGAGAAGGAGAGAGAAGAGGTCAGGATCGCGGTCGAGGAACGGCGAAGGGCCGGCGAGATGGGAGAGAAGGGAGAGGGGTCCGGCAAGGGCAAGGGTTTGTTTGGTGGTCTGGAAAATCTGGCCGCCAACGTTGAGAGAGATGATATTGGAACCGGCGGCGGCGTACGGCGGCATTGAAATAAATGTGTGAGAGAGAGATTGAGAGATTTCTGGTTCCAGTTTTGGTCTGGTCTGGTCTGGTCTGATGCGAGGGTGTTTGTAGAAAGCCGAATAAATAGAAAACTCAATTCAAAAAAGGTGGGTGTGGTGGTCAACCTTCTGGAACTCAATAAATAAATAAATAAAATAAGGAAAATCAGAGCAAACACGCCGTCCAAAACAGACACAAAATAGCATAGATTAGTCGCTAAAGTTCCATTCCATTTTCAATTAGGTCACTATTTGGTTGCTTTTTTTTAAGAACACCACTCAACTGTCCGAATTTTTCAGCTTGATACTCTGGTCAATTATCGTCTTTCATACATTAAAAATCTGGAAGTCCACCGGAGCAAGTGTTCGGATCTATTATGATATATTTAGGGAGGACTCAACGACCGCTTTTATCATATAAAACTCTTTTTAGATTTTACATTCAAGTCCAAAAAAAAAAAAAAGAATTGTCTTGTGCAACTTGGTATATTCATTTCTCAATTAGGAAGTTCGTTAGTGTTGATTAAAAGTTTACAATCTTCTCTTGTTTACTTGAAATAAATCGTTCAAAATACTGTGTGTTTTTTTTTTCTCTTATTTTCTATAAAATCACGGAAACTTAAAGTGGTTTAACTGATGTGCAGTCTTAAGAAAATGAAACAATTTTGAGGAAAATAAAATGTTGATGATAGAGACGCCAAATTTTGGGGATACGATGGAGCGACCTGATCGTATGATGATCGGATTTCAAGTCTTCCAGTGATGTGATCGAGATTTTATAAAATATGGAGACCTAAATGAAACGTTGAGTTAAAGTCAGTGACCAACAGAAGACGTCAGGCGGCGACGCTTTGTTTTGACTGCTCTCATCTGGACTCGATTCTTGGCAGCTTCTCGAACTTGTATCACCGAGTCCGATTCTACGCGACTACAATGTCATCTTTTTTTGTTAATTCATTCACTGGATTCGAAAAATTATATTTTGCTAATGTTTACACTTTTATTTTTGTCTCCAACTCCATCTCTGTGGATTAATATTTTGTTGCTATTCAACTACAAATTAGTTCGTTCATGAAGAGTGCCGCTATCAGTTGCTCAAACAAGACTGGACATAATTCGGCCACGCAAACGTTTGGCTTTGCTTGAAAGAGGCAAGGTTTCTGGAATTAAGATTTTCAATAATATGATACGCTATCTAAATATCATTTTTACAATATATATATATATATATAAGACAAAAATATCAAATATTGTATACTAATTATTTTATCATAATTTTCCTAATACAAATAAAATATATACGAAAATGATATTTTTATAAAAACCTAAAAAGATGAAATATATAGAATAAAATAAATATTACTCATCAGAAAAACTAATTATTAATATATAAAAAATAAATAATACTCCCTCCGTCCCATATTTTTTTGCACTATATTCTTCTTTGGGTCGTCCCAAATTTTTTACATTGTTTCTTTTTTTAGTAAGTTTTCCTAAAAAATTTTACAATTATACCCCCTCCTCATCTACTCTTCTCCTTTGTTTTGAACATTGCTTAGTATCTTCGATCCCCTTGTTCACCGCCAGCATGGTTGTGGCCAATTGGGGCAGCGGGTGGCAGGGCGAGGAGATCAAGGCAGTGAACGACAAGGTACATTGGAAGCAAGAAGTGATAAAGATGTCAAAGACCCATCGAAGTCAAGATCGGAGAGAGGGCGAGATTGGATCAAGGAGGTCGAAGACCCGTCGAAGGCGAGATCGGAGCAAAGAGGCAATCGAAGTGAGAGGCCGAGATCGATGCGACTGGTAAAGAGATGAAGTCGGTGATCGTCGCGATAGAAGATATGCAAGCGTTGATGTTGAGGACAGAAGCGAGGAGGTGATGAGGGCAGAAGCAAGCAAGGTGATCGGTGATGGGAATTGACACGTCGACGCGTTGGGGTCGGAATTGATGTGACAGCGAATGAACGGTGGCTAGCCAGCAAGGATTGGGGCGGTGAATCGTTTGGCGTTGCAAGAGGGCAAAGTTGTCCAAAATGTGCAAAATGTTACTCACCTAAAAAACTGTGCGAAGTCAAATAATGCAGTAAATGCGGGACAAAGGGAGTACTTAAGTAATAATAGTGCATTTTAAATACCACATTGAATTTCTATGTGACTTAAAGTATAATGTTTTTGTACTAATTAGGCAAAATTGAAAAAAAAAAATTAATTACATTTGGATAAAATGGTTTAGAGTAAATTGAATAAATGATCCCTAACCTTTAACTATTATTTTGTTTTAGTCCCTAATCTATTGAATGTTTTGTTTTGGTCCTAAACTTATTAAAAAGTTTCATTTTATTCCTAAATCTAATAAAAACATTTTATTTTTGGTCCTCACTAAATGAAATATATTAACTTAAGGTCTGATAAAGAATTTTTAAATTATAATTTAAACTATTCGGTAACTATCTTACAAGAAATTTAATCTATATAATAATTTTTATAGTTAATAGAAAATTCAAATCATGTTTTTTTTTTCTTTCTGTTAATTGAACTTATTTTATTCAGAAAAAAAAATTATTAATTTAAATTGTTTATTTGCTATCAAAAAATATTAAACTGCTTAAATTTACTGGAACACAATTATCGAATATTTAAATTAAAATTTTAAAAGTTTATGTCAGACAGTTATTCTGAGTTAATGAATTTTATATGGTGAGGGACCAAAACCAAACAATTTTAGTAGGTTAAGGACCAAAACAAAATATTCAATAGGTTAGGGACTAAAACGAAATGACAATTAAAGGTTAGGGACTATTTACGCAATTTACTCAAATGGTTTAATTATTTTTTTTAATTTGGTTGGTTCAAACCAAAACCAAATTTTTTATTGGTTATTGGTTCCTTATATACTTCAAACTGAATACACCGAATAATCTGAATAGTAATAGATATTTTATCAGTATTCATATTAATATATATATATAATTGTTTCACTCAAATTTTAGCCTATATGTTGTTAAACCTCATTAGTTTTTAGTTTGGTTACGCTCTAATGATTGCTCCTGTCTACAATGCAGAGTGCTCTCCCCTGCCATGACAAGAGGCTTCTTGTCTTCCTTACCTGAAGTCGTCATTAACCTTGGGATTTCGCACGGTTTTGTCTCCAACTATGTTTTCTCGAGTCTGCCGGCAAGCATATGCTGGAGATTGATGCTTAAGGTTGCAGCATTGCCTGTGTTTGTGGCTGCTATTGGAGTTCTCGTGATGCCAGAATCGCCGCATTGGCTTGTGTTGCAAGGAAGGTTGGTTGAGGGTTGAGGCAAAAGACGTTTTGACGAAGACATCGGAGAGTGAAGAGGAGGCGGAACTCAGGCTGATTGAGATGAGAACTGATGCTGGTGCGCAGAGAGGGCATGGAGGGGTTTGGAAAGGGCTGATTCTTGGGCCAAGTTCGCCGACTCGACAGGCTTTGATCATTGAAATTGGGATTAACTTCTTCATGCAAGCATCTGGGAATGATTCAATTGTTTATTATAGCCCTAAGGTGCTTAGGGAGCTGGCGTGTGAGAGTGAGACAAGAAACAGCTTATGCTTGTGACCATCCATCCTCATGGGACTTGTGAAGAGCTTTGCGTTAGTCCAGCACTATTCTTGGACCAGTTTGGGAAGCGGCCCCTTTTGTTGTTGGGCTCAGTGGGCATGGCCTGTATTTAGGCTGGGCCTAGGAGTGCCAAGAAACCCATTTAGGCCTATCACTTGGGTGTATTGGGCGGAAGTATTTCTATCAGGGTTATAAAGGGCTCAAGGCTCAAATTTAGTCGTGTCAATAAACAGTTTGGCCAGTGGGATTGTGTCCATGACATTTTTTGGGCATATCAGATCAGCGAGGATTACCGTCGGAGGAATGTTTGTTTGTATTTGCTGGCATTATGGCAGTTGGAGGGAGCCATTTTCTTTTACAACTTGTTGCCTCAAAAGAAAGGCAAGGAACTTGGAAAGATTGGAACTCTATTCGAGGATGTAACTAAAAAAAGCTCTAGAGCTCTTGATTCCTAGTTGTTTTCTTTTATAGTTAGTACTATGTGATTTTTCTTTTTTTTTTTTTTTGTTTTTTTGAAAACTAATCCCTCCAAAGTGAAATTTTATGTGATTATTCTTTTTAATAAAAAAGTAGTGCTATTATAAAAAAAATGAGTTATAGATATATAAGTCTCAATTCGTTAATTTTTTTCAAGGACAGTTACAAAATGATAGTACCAATTTGTTGGGATTACAAATGAATTTAAATTAGGGATAACAATAAATAGGATGTTGGTAGGATAGTCCATTATGTTGGATACCCAATTCGTATCCTATTCATTATTTGTCGAATTTATAATTTTAATATTCGTATCCCATTCATCTTATAGCGGGTAGAATTGGGTAAAACCCATAAACCCGCCACATACTATCATAATAGAAAATAGTAATTTTACAACAAAGTACCATAATAAAAAATATTAAAATGATCTTGGAGAAAAACAATATAAATAATAAAATATACATATAGTGCAATAAAGATACATGTACCTAAATGAAAAAATTTCATGTGTAAAGTCTCATAGGAAAAAACTAACTCACATACCTGGCATTGCCATAGAATTTTAAGTTATATTGAGTACCTTAAAATAATATATATTTAAATGTAATACAAATATTATTAAAAAATTATTATCACTAAAATTGCAATGTGAAACAATCTTGCCCTCCAAAATCAATATATATGGTTCTATTGATTTGTAGCATAGTAGAAAAATTTGTAATCTTATATGTTCTAGAATCTAAAGATAAAAATTTTATGCATGACGAGAGGGTACAAAGAAAAGAGTTAAATTGAGAAATTCTAGGTTTGATAATCTATACTCAATCTTGCTTGTTGTATCTTAGGAAATAAAAAATGATGTATGCAAAGTTGTCAAGATCGGGATCCTACCCATGATCTTTTTTGTCAAGCAACATTGGAATCGTAAAATCAGATCATAGATTATAAGATCATACCAAAAGCTTAAAATTTCTTGTGTAAATAATATAATTTATGTAAAAGGCCAATTATATTATAAACTCAAGTACAATTTAAGTGTTACAACAACGGTACAACATAATTATCGATACAATACGAGTAAAGTTCAAACTTTAATAGCGTATACTTCCACATAACCAATAAAATAATCAACACAAGTTTGAAAGAAATTCATGAACAAACACATTATTGACAAATAAAAGAGAGTACAATACCCATAATTTAAATATTCAATAATTGAATTTCAATAAATTTAAAATGTATAATAATTTTATTTACAATAAGTAGATAATTTAAAATTAGTAGTTTTTTCTTTTTGAATGAAATAAGTTCAACTTACAAAGAGGAAAAACTGGTAATTTGAATGTCTATTAACTATAAAAAAATTATTATATATATTAAATTTACAGTAAGACAATTATCGAATAATTTAAATTATGCTCTAAAAAGTTGCTATCAGACATTTATCTTGAGTTAACAAATTTTGTCCAATTGGGGATGAAAATGAAATATTTTTAATAGATTTAGAACCAAAATATGACCTTTTTAATAGGTTTTGGATCTAAACAAAACATTTAATAAACTAAAGATCAAAACAGAATAATAATTAAATGCTAGGGATCATTTATGTAATTTACCTTAATAAAAGTCAATACCCGGGTAGGATCAGTAGGATCTCTCGATCCTACAATGATCCTACTAATCATATGATCCTAGTCATGATCCTACCACGATCCTATCATGTCTTTAATCCTACAATGTTTTAACAAGGTTTTCTATGTTAAGATCGTACAATCCTACGATCAAGATCGTGATTTTAACAATCTTGGTTATAGCTATTGTAACTGCTAAAGCAACTATTAGATTGGCTATCGTTTCATCAATTTATTGTAACAGAAAATTAACACGTATCAATCAATCAACTTTATTGAATAAGTAAGAATAACAATCAAAATTAGAATAGCCACTACTTTCAATTAGCATGTAGAATATGGTAGAATCTAAATTCTATTTATGCAAACGTCCCAGCATGTTGTTACCTAAAAGCACTTGTCACATTAAACTACCAAACTATCAAATACAACAGGGAAGAGGAAAAAAAATACCTTGGATCCATATTAGCCAAAATTATCACTTCATTCAAATTTTTTTCACATTTTTTAAATCAAGAAAAAACAGCTTCTAGTGTCCACAAAGAATTCATTTTCTATAAGATAAAGCTAATGACCCTGAACTCTTTTTCAGAAATCTAATTGAATGAGTTAATCCAATTAGTTCCACCAACACAAGCTGGATGAACGTAGTAATGCCTACGGATGCACACACGCAGACACACACAATGTTGTCGAAATTGAATGAAGTTAAAGGATAGAAAGAAAATTAATATTGTGATGCTCAAAGATGAAAAGATAAGAATTAATATTAGAAATTTTGCAACAATTTTTGATACACCAAGATGTCCTTTCAATTGGTTCAAAGTTAAGAAGTTATCATCCTCAATGAGTATTATTCATGAAAATTCAAGCTTATTGATTGAATCTGATCAAATGTAAAATTTTATATTTATAAACTTAAATATGAAGAGTCCCACAAAAAGTGTAAAATAACAATAAGTTAGTATACAATTAGAAAATTAGTAGTCACAAATGATGAAGAAAGTCCATATGAGTTAAGGTAAACAATAATCCAACAAAGGAAGATTTCAAGTCCTAAAATTTGAACCTAGCCACCTAAAATAATCCTACAAACACCTCAGCCAAAATCCAAACAACTTTAAAATATACTAAAAATAATTTACGGAGAATGGCCTAAATGAATATTTCCAAAATTTGGAGACTCAATGCATCGGTGTAGAACATTCAAGGACCATATTTTTAGTTTATTCCTCTTTCCATATGATTCCAAATTTTACTTACAATGACATAAATATAAACTCTCTTACATCTTGGATCAGATATTTGTCAATATATCATTAATCTTAGATTAGATTTGTTTATTTAGGTTACTTAATTAGGTTTTTTCTTTTCTTTATGAATTTACTGATTTAGAGCTGAGCTATAGCTCATCATGGTAACGTGTATTTACTTGTTTTTTCCCCCTTAATGTCAATTTGTTTGATACAAAAATTAAGGAAAATTAAGATTTCTAACATTAATTACAATAGTTGGCAATATATTATCAGTCTCATATTTGATTTTGTTCAATTAGGTTACTTAATTAGATACTATTTTTTCTTTTCTAAAATTATTGGTTTAGGGGTAGTTGTTAATGATAATGTGTAATTACTTTTTGTTATTATTAATGTCAATCGCTTTGGTACAAAAATTAAGAAAAATTCAGATTACTACCATTAATTATAATAGTTGACAATATGTTATCATTTTATTATGATAAGCCAACATGATCCAAGTATATAGGATGTGATTTTGATTAATTAGGTTGCTTAATTAGGAATAAATTTTTTTATTCACAATTTTGTTTAAATTTGGTACTTATGAAAATTAGGTTTTAAATTATTATGCCATTAACTTTGGAATAGTGAATTATTTCCCTTTTTTATGTTTCTTATGTTGGGCCAAGAATTGCTTATAATGATGGTATTTACCTGATTTTTTTTTCCTTGAATATGAATAAGTTTGGTATGAAAATTATGGAAATTTTATTGTAGCACCGTCAATGTATGGTTGAGCATATAATTGGATCAAACTAAATGGTACATCTGACGACTAATAGTCAACTTAATTAAGAGATATAATCATATGTATATTGATTAATTAGTTTGTATTTAAAATTTTAATTACCAGTTGTTTTATATTTTCTTCATAATTAATCATGATAAAGTGAAATTGATATGATCAGCCTCAACTCACCAAAATTTGGTCTAGTATGCCATAATTAATCATAGATTACTCGTTTTAGTCATCTTTCAATGAAAATGATTAGTGTACTATATTAAAAATTAGGAAGATAATTTTTTCCCTCCATAAGTGAAAAAGAAACATGCTTTTTTTGCAACACATACATTGTAGTAACCCAGGTAGTGTCAAATCCTCCTGTAGACAATTGAAGCAGAATTAATCAGCAACCTGTCTTCTAGGCACGACAAATACCATGCACTTGTTCCTGATGCCCCAAAAGGCCTGACCTTCATCTCGAATCCGAATTGAACCCCAAAATTCATAGACTAAACAAAAATTTGAAATACAAGAAGGAGCAACTAGATACACTTTACTCATTGTTGAGTAAATGTAGAATGTATGGTTTTCTATTTGATTTATTACCTTATATAGAGGTCGCCCTCCCCTATCTAATGCAATATTTGTGTAATTCATTAACTTAAATTTATTGATTGTGTAATTAATTCAATTGTATTGAAGTATGTATGGACAAATTAGGAACTAAACTCACGTTGATAAAGGATTTCTTATCAAGTTTTGAAAGTCAACTTTAAACGCAATATTCTCCTACTTAATTGTAGGCTAAATTGGGTGAAGGACATTATTGGCAAATAATTGTAAAAAATAGTAACTTTATTACCTTATTTGTCAAATTTGTCACATGTCAATAACATGTTGCGTCTGTTAAGTGAAAAGATTTGTTACTGCTTAAGTGTATTCTGCTTTATATATATATATAATAGATAATACATGTAAAAAATACGGTTCTAGGTCACCAAGCTAAACTCATGTCCATCATCTCTATACAGATATTGGTACTTGGGTATACCATTTTAAATGGAAAGTAAAATCTAGTAAAAATAAGCTATATCCATACAGAACCATACTTAAACTTCAATCCTATATTGGGCAACATTTATTTACAATAATAAGGGATGAACAACAAATATCATGTTTGATGACTTTTAAAAGACATGTTTGATCATACAAAGCTCATCCTGAAGCAATATTTGGCAAACAACAACATATAAGAAAGAAAATCACACCACTGTAAATCATCTGGTGGATCGTATGTATGTATGCAGGTGGGATACGAGATGGGTAGGTCCAAACCTATATCCTCTTTACATCTAATGGGTATGAAAAAAAAATCTATATCCACTTAGCATCCATTTAATTGTTAAAAAAAAAATCCATATCCAAACCCTTATGATAGAATATAAGCGGATTCCCATTAGAGTGAATATCTATTAACATCCCTAATTTAAATGGTTACCTTCGCATGAATAAAAATGAACTCATACCAGAAAAGAGTTATGCATAAGCCTCTACTCATTAATTTCCACAAGGGGAAATCATGAAAAGAAATTGTACTCTAATGCACAAAGGTTGGTCCTTTGAATTTTTAGGAAATGCTCATGAATGTTGTTGTCGATGCGCATCTATCATCCTGTCAGGTGCATGATAACTACTCTTTCTTAAACTCAATTTGTGCATTTAACTACTCTTTTAAAACTAATTTACATATCTGGCATTGTCACGAAACTCCATGTTATATCGAATTTTAAAATATATGAATATTTAAATGTTAGGAAATATTGCAATAAAACCAACAATTCAAAATACTACAATAATATATCTTAAGATAGTATCACTAACAAATTTATCTGTTTTTCAAACCTTTAAGTTTTGATCATCGCTCAAATGCTTTTCTTTTGTTTAGTCTTGAAGGAATACATTGTAATAATTCTTCATATAGAAGAATGTGTTAAAGATATGTAACAAATTTTGATAAATAGGTATTAAACTTTTTTCTTTTTGTTAAAAGATTTGAACTTATGCAATGACTTAATCAATTGTTTATTTGTTGATGAAGCATGTGTGAAAAAAGTAAGGCCAACATTAAAGATATTAGAAATGTATTTTTAAAGTTCGTTTCTAATTGTTGCTGTTTATTTTTTAGATTTGGTGAAAAATTAATGATAAACGGATCGGACCTGGCATATTATCAAGTGTATAGGAGTGAAGTGGATTAGGCCTGGCCCAATTGATTTAAAAAAAAATAGGGTTAATTACACCTTGCCCATAAGGTTTAGGTAAAATTTTACTTTGCCCATTTTCTTTTGGAAATACACACCTTGTCCCCGGCCTTTTTAATACAGTTTGATAGTAACTTTTGAAATTTTAATTTAGATATTACAATAGCCATACTCTAGTAATTTTAATATGCATGGTACTTTTCTTATGGTTAATGACATTTTGAAATTATCAGATTTTTTTTTCTATAAATGTAAAACAACATTTTTTAAATGTCAATTTGCTATAAAAAAAATATCATACAGATTGAAATTACTTAAAGATGACTACTTTACAGTCTAAATTAAGATTTCAAAAGTTGTTACTGGCTATGTTAAAAAGGCATGGGCAAAGTATATATTTTTTAAATAGGAGGGGTAAAGTATAATTTTACCTAAATCTTAGCGGAAAATTATAATTATTCCAAAAAATTAATGAGATAAGCGGAAATAGAATCAACTAAAAAAATAATGACTTAAACAAAAAAAAAATGTACTGGGCCCAATAGGTTAAAAATTTATTTCGATTGGGCTTATATTGGTGCGTTACAAAAGATTAATTTGTTTACGAATAACGAATTGTTGTGTTGCAAGAGATCAATTTGTTTACAAAAGATTTAATTAATTTGTTTTAGTAATTAAAATGAATAACGAATCAGATTTTTTTTAAATGTCAATTAGCTATAAAAAAAATACTATACAGATTGAAATTATTTAAATATAACTACCGTACAGTTTAAATTAAGATTTCAGAAGTTGTTATCGACTGTATTAAAAAAACAGGTGCAAAGTGTATATTTTTAAATAGTAGGGGTAAAGTATAATATCACCTAAACCTGAGTTGAAAATTATAATTATTCTAAAAATTAATGAGATAAGCGGAAATAGAATCAACGAAAAAAATAATGAATTAAACAAAAAAAGTGCTGGGCCCAATCGGTTAAAAATGTTTTTCGATCGGGCTTATATTGGTGCGTTACAAAAGATTAATTTGTTTACGAATAACGAATTGGTGCATTACAAAAGATTAATTTGTTTTAGTAATTAAAATGAATAACGAATCAGGTTTTTTTGGAAGTTAATAACGTAATAAATCAGGTAGATTGAGAAAATAAATCTTGGCATTTAATTAGTTCTAACTATTTGAATTAGCAATTAGGATTCGGTTTGACATTAATTTATCATGGCAATTTAATAGGAAGATTGTTCGATTATTTGTTATGTTCCTTTGTTAGAAAGAATCGGTTTTATACTTTTTTGCGACTCAAATGAAACAAATAGGAAGATTGTGTACATAAGTAATTTGTTTTGGTTGATTAGAATAAGCAAGAACAATGCTATCTTGAAAGACTGAACTTCGTATCCATGTAGAAAACGTTTAGAAACATTAGTGCTTGGGTTAATTAATACGATATAAAGATAATTGTATTTATCTACTTCTCATGTTCCGTGAATAGTCGGAACATTGAGTAAGATCCAGAAACATTTAGGGAATTGCTCTGATTTTATCTCTTTTCGTTCTGTTTGAAGAAAGGAAGGATCCTCCAGAATTGATCTTTCTTTTAGTTGTTGAATCTGTTTAATTGATTAATGTGAAAATACCAAATAACTCTGAAATGTATCATGTTTTTATAATATATATTAGATTAGATGGCTAAATGAGGAAAAATTTATAAAATTTAATAATATCATAAAAATTTACAATCAATAAATTATTGGATTGTAAATGAAATTGATTCTAAACAAAAAAAATGTGAAAGTAAAAATTATTCATTTTAGATTAAGTTGACTTGACTCTTAATCCTCATCATGCAAGAATAACCTTAATGAAAACGGAATTTGAATTTTGAAATGGTCGTTATTAATTAACTAGGACTTGATTAGCTAATAATTAGTTTATGAATAGCGCCACAAGAAAAACTACCAAAGGCAAAACGACAAGTGCACATGAAGGTTTTGACAAACCCCCAAGCTACAATCATATAAAATGGGCATCCAAATGCAAACTATGTGATTCTAGCTATCCCTGTAGTCGTATTGTATATGTATCTCGAACGGGAAAGCAAAAACATGAAAATTTCAGAGCCAAAATATGATGATTGAAAATTGATTGAGCTTGAAGGGCAAGCAAGCAAATGCCACGAATTCCATGCAGAAACACTAGAGCTTTTCCTTTTGTCCGGAAGCAAAATTCGGACTCGAAAAGGCTGAATCCCAGAACCTGTCCCTTAGCTCTTGGTGATTAAAAGGGCGAGAGGTGTACCCATTTGACATGTTTTGGTGCTCTTGGAAGCTTCTTGGCCTCTGAAGATCCCGTTTTTCATTTGGTGAAAATTGACATTTCCTGGGGAACTGCGACGGGAAACATTGCAGAGATTTTAAAGATTCAACTTCCTGTATATATATATATCTTCTCTGTGGGTAAGACTATCGAGTAGTGCTCCATATTTTGGGCGGCCCAAGATTTTGGTCAGTCTCGTTTGCTTGTCTTTTGATGGGTGGGATGGAGCCGGACGCCCGGAAAGGGACAAGCTTTTAGTGTACAAGTCCACTAGTGAGGATTGGGACAAGGAAAAAAGGAGAGGGCTACAGCTAAATATTCAATGCATCAAACAAGAAAAAGTTGACAATATTACGCTTTGAACCTCTCATTTCAAAATCTTAGACGTCTCTCTCACAACTCAAGATCACATGCTCTGTTTCTCTCTCTCTTTCTTCTTCTTTTTTTTTTCTTTTAAATATGAAAATTTTTCAGTAATTAAATAAAGGGGTTGCTTGTATTGCAATTTGAAAGTAAGCCGTTAGTGGATATTCTCATCAGCTATAGGGTTTAGGCTTTGTTAATGTGTTTCTCAATAAATCATCAAAGTGTGATAAGTTTGCCAACTTTTTTTTTGACCTGACAAAGAAAGCCTAGCTATATTGCAGCAGAAAAGTGGTACATTCTGTTACTTGCACAGTTGCACCTGCTTTAGCTTACCCTTAATGAAATAGTACTAGTAGGGTCTTTTCCCCAACCGGGCTTCAATTTCACTAGGAAGAATCGTGAATTGAACAGTACATTTAAGGGCTTCTCATGAATAGTTATATAGTTGGCCACGTAAGGAATCTATTCCATTTTCCAAAGAGAAAAAAGATTATGAGAAGATTAGCAAACTAATTCCTTATCCTAGTACTTGAAAACTGCTTTTTAGCCCCAACTTCCTTAACCTTAAAGACTCACTACTCTATTTAGGCACTCTTCCAGTCTTCCTCATCTAAGTCCCGCTGCAACATTGATGTGCTCCTTTGAGACTGTGCAACCCCAGCATTAAGGACACTGAGGTGTGGCGGGCGGCCCTAAAAGTTGTGGCCTTGCTGCCTTCACCGTCGCAATTTGTTTCATCGTGGAGGACGGTTGCTACGTTTTGGTATATTGCTCTGACTGTCGAATTGGAGGAGGTTTCATCACAAAATATGTTCGATTGATACTAGATTCACCTAATTAGTCTCTCAATTCCATAAAAATAAAATTAGGGTTCATGAATATTTTGAAAACCTAGAAAATTTTCAAGTTCAATTATATATGGCTAAACCAAAATAAGTAACTCATATCTTGTACTCCTTCCGTTCTATATTCTTTACACTATTTGACTTTTCGCTTAGTTTAATTTGAATTTATTCATATTAGTATTTGTTCAAAAAATATTTTAAAAAATATATTTAAAAACTATATATTATTATTTTTATATAAAAGTTCTTCATTTATATATTAAAATATTAAAAATAAAAAATTATAGATTAATTACTAAAAAGTAAATTGTGCAAAAAATATGGGACGGAGAAAGTAATTATTTCTCGTTCCAAGAAGAAGAAAGCTCATCCCACAATTGGCTGCAATTTATAATGTATATGGCCAGATAAGACCATGAAGGATGCAGCTCTCACTCATGTGGGCAGGGTGAGCGTGAGAGTAAAAACTCAAGGGCTATAGTTGCCGGTGAAAAAAGTAAATTGGAGTTTCCCCTCTTTTTAGTTATATATTTATTTATATTTACTCTCAAATTGTAATATAAATACAGATAAAATAGAGTTTTTCTATTGGCAATGGAAAATTTTATTAGAAGAAATAGAAACAATTAAATAAGAGTTACAAATATCATTTTAGAGGCAAAAAAAAAATTCCAAAAAACACGATTCCAAAAAACATCACAAATTCATAATCCACCCTAATAAATAAGAAAGACCCTAGCCTAGAACTCTAACTAGAATAGAACCCAATATAAAAACAAAGCCCATGCTCATACCCATAGCTCATAACCTTTGAAGGCAGTCTTATCTCGGAGAAAAATAAAATACTAGTCTTATCTAGTAACTTACAGGCAGTTTGTTTTATGTTAATGTAAGGAAATTAACACGTTAAAGAGGCTATTTATTTTGACTGATTGTGGGATTCACCATTTATTCACTTATTTGCCCCCCAAATTTCACATATTTTACTTGTCTTTCTTCGGTGCGTACAATTCAGTCGACAAAGAGCTCATAACCGGAGTTTTGTTTCGTTTAACGGCAACGAGCTTCCAGACATCCAACTTGGCATCTCTAGGTCGGATTACGGAGGCTCGGCCGTAACAATTTCAGATCAAGACACACTTCGCGCAAGTGCCCGTCGATGGACGCTTCAAAATCAGGGATGATCGTCTTCGCCGTACAGTCGACGGAGAGCTCATAACCGGAGTTTTGTTTCGTCTAACAACGACGAGCTTCCAAACATCCAATTTGGCATCTCTGGGTTTTTATTACGGAGGCTCGACTGCAATGATTTCAGATCAAGACCTACTTCGTGCAAGTGCCCTTCGATGGACCCTTTGGAATTGGGGATGATCGTCTTCGCTGTACAGACGAGTTGGAACAGGGGACGTTCGATCTTGGTGTCAGGATAGACATTGACGATAAGCATTGCGGCTCCGTTGGCGAAGAGGGCCTGGCTGACAAGGGAGTCGGGGTGCATTTCAAACAGGCCGCAGAAGGTCATGACGGTGATGTCAGCACAGACCATGAGGATGCAAGCGCCCTTGTTGTTATCGGCAATGTCTTTGCTGAGGCGGAGGACGGTGTCTCTTGTGAAGCGGTGGAGAATTGGAGATCGGAAGGAAGAATTGGAGATTGAAAGTGGAATGGGTATGGGTGCTGTAGGGATTTGGAAAAGGGGGAAAAAGGTAACAAAAAGTGAACGTATTGGACCCAAGCTAAAAAAACGTGTTAACTGATTTGGGTTAAACTAAAAAGAACTGACCTAAATAATCTCTTACTATAGTTTTTTTAATTCACATTTCAATGCTGAGCTTCGTTGCCTTGAGCCCATTTTTTCTGCCCCTTCGTCTAATTTTTTTTATTTCTTCAAAATATCCAAATCAATTTCATCACACCCATCCAATGACTCCTCTTAGGGATTTTTCTCAACCTTATTTTTAGAACCCTTTACCACTTGATCACATTTACTATTATTAAAGATGGCATTATCGCCCACACAATTACTTAGTTGGCCCATGCCTAGGGATAGCAAAATTTGACCAGACCCGAATATTTGACTTGACCCACCCGAACTCAAGCCTAACCTAACCCGATTTGACCAGAAAAGTCAACAACCCAAACCCGATTGCACCCAACCCGACTTGAACATGAATCCGATTGAAGTGAAACCCAAAAAAACCTGAGCTCGAACCCGACTTGACCTTAACCCAAAATGACCCGGTGACTAAACCCGACAAGACCCAATTTTAACTTAAATCAACATAAATTATATAATTGGCAAAGACTTTAGAAAATTTATGATTTAATATATGTCAATGAGTTTTTTTTATTTTGTTGATTTGTTTTGTGTTGTAGAGCGAATGAGTAAGAGCTATGGTAAACAATTAGTAATGTAGTGATAGAAATATAAGAATAATTAGGTTTCAGAAATTATATTACTTCTTCCGTTCTATATTCTGTGAAATATTTGACTTTTTCAAATAGTTTGAATTGAATTTATTCATATTAATCCATATGTCTTAAATTCTTTGCACTATTCATATTTTAATAATTAATTTATATTTTTTTATTTTCAACATTTTAATATATAAATAAAAATATTTTATACATGAATGATAAATCAAGACTTATAGTTTTTAAATGTATATTTTAAATTTTTAATAAATAATAGTATAAATAAATTTAAGTCAAATTAGTCAAAAAAGTTAAATGGAGTAAAAAAAATGGGACAGAGGGAGATTATTTGGTAGAAAAAAATTAAGAGAGTATATATTTAGAAACTATAGGTTTTTATTTATTATTTAATATAATAATTTTTCATTTATATACTAAAATGTTAAAAATAAAAAATTATAGATTAATTGTTAAATAGTGAATGTTTTAAAGAATTTGACACAAAGAGTATTTATTAAAGAAATTATATATTGATATATCTTCATAAATTATACTACCTCCGTCCTATTTTAGTTGAAATATTTGTCTGGGCACGGAGATTAAGGTGTATGTAATTTGTGTTAATTTTTTATGTAGTAAAATTTTAAATAATGATTAAAAAAGAAAAGATTCTTTTTTTGGTTTTGTGGAGTGAGAGATTGAGTGGATATTAAAAAAAGAGTCTTTATTGGGTTTTGTGTAAAAAGATTATTTAATTGTTTAAACTTTTTCAAAAGAGGAAACGTTTCAACCTTTTGGGACATCCCAAAAAGGAATATGTTTCAAGTAAATTGGGACGGAGGGAGTATATTATTTTTTTATATCTGGTTAAATTAAAATTTAATCAAAATTAAAAAAAAAATGGAATCGATTTAGCCATTTCGACTTATGTATCAGTGAACCGAGTAAACTCAACAATCAAGTTGAATCTAATTTAAGACCCAATAACCTGACCTGATTGGATCCAAACTCAAATAAACCTGGTCCGACTTAACCCGAACTCTAAATCTACTCAATCTGAAATCAACATGAACCTAAATAACTAGACCTGAACCGGACCTGGACCTGAACACATGCTAACCCGATTAAATCTGAAGCTAAATAGTCTAACCCAGATCTGACCCGACCAATTCAATTGCCAACCCTACCGATGCTCAAGGGGTGATGTGAAACCCAAACCTCCAGCTCACTTTGTGCACCACCTCATTTAACCAGCAAATATTTGTCTGCTCTATCACACGCTGTCTCTCCCGATCAGCCTAGCTAATATGCCCATGCCTTTTCCATGACTATCCTTTTTGCTGCTGCTAATATCCAAGGATACACATTGAGCTCCATTGCTGGAATTTGCAACCACCGAAAGAGAACTCTTTCTACTGCCGCCTAAAAAATGTCCACCCGATTCTTTGTCTTCCAAGCTTAACTTCTGCGCCCCATTGCGACTAGATAGCCATCTTTCATTGAATGCCATCGTCTCTCCTTTATGAAACCCGTGTGACACTTTGGCTCCTTGCTCATGCCCTTTCTACTTCCCGGTCCGAGTTTTAATCCCATCTCCAAGCTTCATTTTCTCCACTAGCCCAGTTTATTTTTCTTTCCCCCCTCCTCCATTCCTACCGATGCCACCAGTAAAAACGAATGATGCCACCCACTCCATGGTGCTTTTCTCTTTCAGACACCAAAATTGACCATACCCAACACGAAGGTGGTTATCACCACTGTTGCTACCCGTGCACCAATCCCAGTATAACAGAAACTTGTGCAAACAATGAAAATGACGCCATCCCTGTGATTTTGCCCCCTTTGGAATTATTATACTTGAACTGTTTAAAATTTTCACTTTAATCAATACTATAAATTTCCCATTGTTGTTTTCTTTAATTGAAAAATAAAGATGTCTCCCATCGATCGTCTGAAAATCTGCCTCTTACTTCTTGCAATGTCATAATTTCCCTTCCAACAAGAAAAAGACCACATGATCTCTTCACCAATGGGATCGATGGAACTCCTGCACCAACACCCGTTTTCGACAATTCAAACCACATGTTCAACTTTTCCTTATTCAATAAAAATATTGTTAGATTTTTTCTCAATGAAAAATGATATTTCTGCATCAAATCTTATTGAGAATACTTGAATTTCTAGATAGAGTAGCAAGAGCTTCTCACTCTAGAACCCTCTTTTTTTCCCACCATGCTTAGATAAAATAAAGTATTGCTAATAGATAAGGGTGAGCATTGGTTGGATAAACTCAAAATTCAACTCAAATCACTTGTACGTGATTGGGTTGGTTGGGTAAAAATGCGTTATTATTCATTGGTTGGTTCTATATTTAGAAGAACCATAAGCTTTCAGGTTAGTTTCAGTTTCATATAAAACCAACCTAAGGTGAAACTAAACTCGAAGTATATTGTTAAGTATGTAACATAAATTATGGTATTACTAAATTTCTCATATATCCAACTTTTGCAGCAAGCAACTCCCATTCCCTAAGCTACAATGAAAAAACCCATCGATGACGGCTAACCTAGCTTCGCAACTCCTATTTGATTGTTCTTTTCTATGCGGCTTCATCTTCCTCTTCATTCTTTCTCTACTAGATGGTCTTCCATCACCGATGCAAAACATTATAATCCATGATTTTGGCTCTTCACTGCTATGAAGTTTTTTTGTGAGTATAAGCTTGTCATCTAGTTGATCGACTTTAATCAAGCCCCTTCAAGCCGCCCACCCAACTTTTGTATTTTGTTTCTTTGAACTTTCTTGGTAGGAACTTGGGTAAAATCCATATTTAGTCCCCTAACTTTAAGGGTTGTCCTAATGTGGTCCTTTATCTCTAAAACTGGCTATTAAAGTCTCCTAACTCAACTAACGTGTCCTATTTTGGTCCCTACTGTCAGTTCTGCCGTTATGTTGGATGGAAATTGCCTACATGGCACTTACTTTGCCACGTGGCATCCTATGTCATAACAATAAGTGGCTAGAATAAAAGAACAATAAATAATAGGCTAAAATTGATGAAACATATAATTCTAATGACTTTAAGTGACATTAATCCCTAATTTCTATCTTCCCCAAATCTTCTTGGATTTGAGATCGCCGTCGCCGACCACCTCTGGCCTACCCGCTGCCAATCGGAAATCTTCTACAAAAAAAAAAACAGTCTTCTACTCAACTGGAGCCATGTGAACCCAAGGACTCGAATCCAGAGGACAAACTAGGAGAGGCAGCCATACCCAGAACAAAAAACACCTGTCCCCAGCCGGAGGATGGCCCCAAGCGATGCCCCGAGCACGTCCTACCTCTTGTCGGGTCGGATCCCGAAAGCTTTGGGCTCCGGCGGCTTGAAATTCGGAGGAGCAGCAAACGTCACTGAAGCGGAAGGCTGAGCATCTGGTTTTTCCTCAACTGGCGCTCGTAGTCGAAGAGGCGGAATTCGGTGCGTCCAAGGAGGCCCTGATCGAGATAACTGTTCTAGGTCGCGAGTTCCGCGGCAAAAGCGACGTCGGAAACAGGGGTTTAGGGAAGTTAAAGACTCCGGCCATGGCTGCGTCTGCCGACACACACCCATTGTCGGCTCCGCCGTCCTCAAGCAAAAAGCTCGGTCTGGACTCGTGTGTCCCCATCCATAACTCAGCGTAGGGCCTATTCGGCTCAATCTCGGCCCCGGAGTTGCGAGCGAATAGCCTGGCGACGGTGGAGTCGGAGCCGCGGCAACCCTAGTCGTAAAACTGGACGGAAGCTCTGAGGTGGAGGAGGGCCTTGGCGTCGGAGTCGGGCATTGAGGTGGGGGGGCAGCGGAATTGGGTGGGCAAGAGGAGAGAGTGAAGAAGTTAAAGACTCCGGCCATGGCAGCGGGTAGGCCGGAGGTGGTCGGCGACGGCGAGCTCGAATCCAAGAAGATTTGGGGAAGATAGAAATTAGGGATTAAATCACTTAAAGTCCTTAGAATTATGTGTTTCATCAATTTTAGCCTATTATTTATTGTTCTTTTATTCTAGCCACTTATTGTTATGACATAGGATGCCACGTGGCAAAGTAAGTGCCATGTAGGCAATTTCCATCCAACATAACGGCAGAACTGACAGTAGGGACCAAAATAGGACACGTTTGTTGAGTTAGGAGACTTTAATAGCCACTTTTAGAGATAAGGGACCACATTAGGACAAACCTTAAAGTTAGGGGACTAAATATGGATTTTACCCGTAGGAACTTGGATTGGTTTGCTAGTACCATTTTAAGTATTACTTTCTGTTAGAGTGCTTTGTGGTACTATTTTTATTAACTAAGATTTTTCGGATTTAAAAGTTTTTATGTTATTGAGAAAGAAAAATAGGTGCTTTACTCTCAATTTTTAACAGTATGCCAATTTTAGGTAGATTTTCTTATATCTAGTTTGAATTTTGGTTTATTGGTACGAGTTTACAACTTAATGGTTGATTTCCACCTTCATTAGTTTTAAATAAGTTAAAATATACTACCTCCGTCCCAATTAAGTTGAAACATTTATCTGGGTATGGAAATTAAGATGTATGTAATTTGTATTAATTTTTTATATAGTAAAAGTTTAAATAATGATTAAAAAAGAAAATATATATTTTTTTAATTTTGTGCAGTGAGAGATTGAGTGAATATTAAAAAAAGAGTCTTTATTGGATTTTTTGTAAAAAAATTATTTAATTATTTAAACTTTTTCAAAAGAGGAAACATTTAAACCTTTTGAAACATCTAAAAAAAAATATATGTTTCAAATAAACTGGAATGGAGGGAGTATATTATATTGGATATCATTTCTACCCCTGAGTGCTCCCTAAAGATATGAACTAAAAAGGCCTAGGATGGAACTGGAAAATTGGATCCATAGTTTAATTTTGTTCAATTTTCGGTTCTTAAGTTAAATAGGATTTGAATTGTTTTTTTTTTCGTTAAAAACCTGAACTAATTTTACCAATACTTACACTACTCCTAGACATGCTCAGAACTCCTATCAATGTCAAATCCGTTACTTTTGCCGTTTAAATATTGTAAAGTATGTAGACATGTTTGTCAGGTAAAGGTTTTCTGTTATCTATTTACTCTATTCCACTTTTTTTTTTATTGTGTTTGACCTTTTTAATTTATTTGACTTAAATTTATTCATATTATTATTTGTTAGAAAAAAAATTAAAATATTATATATATATATATATATATATTTAAAAATTATAAATCTTAATTTATTATTTATGTATAAAATTTTTTCATTTATATGTTAAAATGTTAAAAATATAAAATTATAAATTAATTATTAAAAAATAAATGATGTAGAGATGGAGTATTTTTTAATAAATTTATTAATTTAAACCTGTAACTATTTTTTAGCCTCGCACTAACTTTTGTTTTTTTTAAAAGAAAAAGCTACACTGCCAACCTTTTCCCCTGGTGCTAAAGACCACTTTAATTTGAAATAATGATGTAATCAGCTTATTGTTGTCCTATTATAGTCTGAGGATGTTGTCAAGAATTCGACAGTGACACATTACGACCTACAGAAAAAGTTTAGGAATTAAAAAAATCAGTCAATAATAATTACCTAATTAGTTCAAGAAAAGTCGTCTCCAAAATCCAAACATTTGCTAATGCAGGACAACGAAAAGGACGAAAACCCGGCAGAAAGTATCTTAATTACGCTTCTCATTCCCATTTAATTATTTCCCTACAACACCTCGAAAAATCTGTACATTAGTTAACTTGATGAACAGTTAAATAATTATATAAAACTTACAATAAATACTACTCCCTCTATTCTAAAATTTTTATTCTATCTATTTTTAACAATTAATTTAAAATTTTTTATTTTTAATATTTAAATAAAAAATTTTTATATATGAATGATAAATTAAGATATGTAATTTATATATATATTAAATTTTTTTAATAAATAATAGTATAAATAAATTTAAATTAAAATACAACAAAATATCAAACAGAATAAAAATTTTGAGACCCGAGGAGTATTATAGATTCCCTTATGAAAGGATGCTATATAAAAAGTAAACTAACGATTTGACATACAATTTTAGGCAAGAGTCTTACCAAGTTGGTTGAGTAATTTTTTTTTTTTTATAAAAAATGAATTCGATTCAAAACTTTATGTATATATGAAGGAAAAAATTTACATAAAAGAGGTTCTTATTTCGATTTACAAAGATACCTTCCACAAAAAAAAAAAATTATTTAGACGAAAAAAGTTTTGGAAAACTCCCTTTTCATATATAATGTACTAACATTCATTGTGTATGTATATATATGTGTGTGTGTCATTAAAACATGTCACTTTCTCTTCTATTTATTCACTACAAACAAAACGGAACAACAGCTCCCTCTCAATATTCTTCTACATTCCCTTGCTTGAGAAAAGCTCTCTCCTTTTTCCTCTCCAACTCCCAACTCCCAACTCCCATCAATGGACAGCCGATTCAAGAACCGATTTTCTCGCATCTTCCGCTCCTCTTTGTCCTCTTGCCGGAACCGGAACTTCTCCGATGTCGCCAAAAAAGCTGTCTTTTCCCTGCAAAACAAGTCTGATCTTAGTTCCCGCATGTCGGAGGACCCGTTGCTGTCGTCCCAGAAGGCCCGACCTTTTCCCTCCATCTGCAAGCCCAGATGCCCGGAGCTGATCTCCGCCATCGATCACAACTGCATCATGATGGCTTCCCGTCCTCGACGGAAACTCTCTGCCAGGAAATCGCCGTTCGTTTTCCTTGACGACTTTGGCGGCCGAACCTGCCCTCCCGCCTCCCCTGCTTCTCCCCTGTTCCCCATTTCGGAGTCCAAAAACTTCGATTTTTACGAGAAAACCAAGAAGAAAAAGAAGGACAAGAAGGAGAACAAGCAGAGCAAGAAGAACCAGAAGACTAAACGGAGGGTTCACAATGCGGCTACGTTTTTCAGCTCGTCCTCCCAAGATTCTGTCACCTACCGCCGATCATGGTGGTCCAGCAGCGACGAAGACGGCGAGAGACAGGATGAGACGGATACGCTATTCTCTTCCCAGTCTCTCTCCTCCGACTCGTCGGGTTTTCGCCGCCCTCGGAGCTTTCACCGGAGAAGGGTCGTCAATCCGAAAATTGGAGTGCTGCCGATAGAAAATGGAGCGACTAAAATGAAGGACAGCTTCGCGGTGGTGAAGAGCTCGAGCGACCCGTACAACGACTTCAGAACGTCGATGGTGGAGATGATCGTGGAGAAGCAGATATTTTCGGCCCAGGGTCTGGAACAGCTGCTTCAGTGTTTCCTATCGCTGAACTCGAATAACCATCATCGGATAATTCTGGAAGTTTTTACTGAGATCTACGAGGCTCTGTTTTCCAACTGGCCTTAGCTTGGACAACTAGATGATGGAAAAGAACAAAACAAGTACTCTGTTTAGAACCGCTGTGTTCTGTTCTAAGTTGGGATGGCCTTCATTTGATGTTAGAAATTAATGTAAGTTTAGAGTTCTAACCAAACCGGATTAACTTGTTCTTTATTCTGTATCTGTTAGTTGATTAGTGCTTGATCGATCACTCATCCTCCTACCGTAATCGTTAAAATCTCTTTGATCTGACTGTTCCTTTGCTTTTGGTTTTTTGCCACTACCGATACGATAAGGTCTGAAGTCTGAACTGGGTCTGGTCTTCTGTTTGTTTACCCTTTTCCTGTCGAGAGTTGGGGAAAAGAACTGTGCTCCGAAAAGATGTAGCTGAAGAAGCATCCATAGACGATCTGGCCTTTCATGTAAAAGTAGAAAGACAAAATTTTAAACGTTTCAGTGCTTCACCTTCTGCGTGAAAAGCCATGAGGTCTTCCCACACGAAAAGGTAGAGCTGACGATTGTTTGATTCTAAAGGGCGTCAACTTTTTGTGATAGCTAAATTAGACATAAGAATATTCAATTTTTGTTGCTTTAACAACTTTTAAGCCCCCTAATGAAAAAAAAGAAAAAAGAAAATCAAGTTCTGCCCATTTAATATAACGGTTTACAATATCAAAGTCCAAGAAATAAAAAACTGTTACAGTTATATATACCAAAGGTCTCTTTACCTACATTTTGAGTTGGCGTTGTTTACGTTTTATTTAATGTTCTTAATTGCATCACTACATGCCATAAAATACCTTTGTGATTATAGTTAAGTTGAGATTCACAAATAAATAATTTTTGATTTTTTACTCTAGAGGTAAGATAAATATTTGGCTTTTTTATGTAGAGTGTAGATGTTAGTACATGATTTGGTATATATCTATAGTTGGAACTGAGCTCACTTAAAAAAATGAACTTTTTACACGAACTTCTTTTAAAACGATAAAAAATTAACACGTCAAATGTTACCACTTTCACGAAATTAAGACCAATTCAGGATTACTCCTCCGTGTTTAGAAGCCAGTTTGGGCGGAGCTTCATGAGAGTCTGAGACAGGTAAAGAGAGATATTTGCTGACTTAATTTTAATAAGAGAATATAAATAAGAAGCAAAATTGAAGCAATTATTGTTTGGCTTCATTGCAGCAGACTGAGACTTCCGACTTGGATGCTACTGAAAAGTCGCGCTCCTTCAAACGAAAGGAAGATGAAGTTGTCAAAATAAGAGGTATTTTCTGTTCTACTGTTATTTATTAACTCATTATCTATCTATCTCAAGATTAGATGTATATACCTCAAAATTAATTTACTACTATCATGAAGGACTGTCCAATTTATTTCACGTGAGCTCCTAGCAATTTAAGGCACAACTTGATTATAGGACTCTTATGATGCTAATTGCGATAGAAATTACTGTTTATCTGGGCAGGTGGGCCTATATGGAGGAACAACCCAGATTGGATTATGATGCATGTCATCTGTTATCTTTTAATTTTTCTTAGTTAATTGACTATCTATATTTTATGGGGTGCCATAATTTTTTGCTTTGGTTATTATTAACCAAGTAATTTGGGGGAGAATTATTTGTTCAAATAGTTTTGTTACAAGAATGGAATGGCCTCTCTTGTACACATTTTCCGGATGTAAAATTAATCGTAATGAGAAGAAATGAAGGTATGTCGGGCCACAATGTAAGTTAAATTCAAAAGTGAGAGGCTATCTAGCTGGCTAAGCCAAATAATAGTGGGTTTGGACTTTGGAATGGTTGGGGAGTCTCGGCCTCGGGGCCGTGGGGGGTGGTGGAGGACTGGTGGGTGATGGGGAAGTTGCGTGAGAATAGGAAGGGGGGAAGAGCAAGAAAAGGAAAGCAGGACGGTGCGAGAAGTTCTCTCGTGTCACCATCTTTCGCGGCCTCCTCCTCATGTCCTGTCCTCGACAACCAAAGCAGATTAAAACAGAATGATCTTGCTTGGGCTTCGCATTGGCTGCTCTTCTTAATTCTACTCTTGTCTTATTAATTCCCACACCAATTCTTCTGCATGCGCTTCTTCTAGCTCCTCTTATCTATCTAACAGTATACATACATGTATAGGACGGAGCTTGGTAGGACCACGTACTACAAGTATTACTGGGTGCTCATTAATTGACGAGAGTTGTGGCTGATGAGTGGCTGGCTAGCTTTTTGGGTTTGAATTGAAAATAAATAAAATCATACGATATGACCAATCTCCATCGATCTCGTATGTTGGCTTTCCTCTCTTGTTTTATGTTCAGAGACATATTTATATCATCGGTTGTCGGAAGCAATTCCAGTTTCGTTTGCCATTAAATGCTCTCTGATGACGAGTCTGACCAACCTCAGCTCAGCTCTGCCCCTGCCTGCGTGCTTATTGCCCTCCCTCCTATGTTTTGCTGGATATCTAGTAGCTAGCCAATATTCTACCACCACCACTACTACTACTCTTTATCTACCGGTATCTATATACATAGGATTATTATTACTACTACAATTTGTTTCTCATTCTCTCTTCATTCTTTCGGTTCCTGAGCCGTCGATATCGCCTCCCTCCCCTCCCCTCCCCTCCCACGTCACTGACTCACTCTCTCTCTCTCTCTCTCTCTCTCTCTCCTCTCTTCCATCCCTACCTATCTCATGATCACGTGAACGCTTCTCGCTTCCTTCACCTTCCTAACTTATTCTTTCTCAATTCATTTAGTATTTCAATTCCCTGTGTTGTGATAAATCAATTAATTATTAATTTCAATCCTTTGTCTCACAATAGACTAGCTCTCCCTCCTAGTTAGTTTCAATTTCGGCCGAGATACAAAAAAATTACTAATAAATTGTAAGCATTTTTTCAGTTTTGCCCACATGAAAATGTCAATTATTAAACTATCACATTTCAAATTTCAGTGGCTCACTTGAAAATTTTATAAAGTTTAGGGCCGCTTTCTGTTTTTTCAAATATAATGACTAAAATGAAAATTTTTAAAAATTCCACATGCGTTCTGTTTTTTTTTTATCTCCGCTTGCTTATTAAATTTGACTTAAATTTATATATATTAGCATTTGCAATTTCTTTCAAATTGTGACTAGATTGTAATTTTGAAATAAATGTTTGATTTCAGAAATGAAAAAGTAAAATGATAAATTGATGTATATTTACTTCAAAAGAAAAAAAGAAAAATTTGCTCATACTATTGACAAGACCAGCCTACGACCCCAGGCCAGGCCACCAAAAAACATACGATCAAAAATACAAGAGAAAGAGACTCCAAATCAACCGATTAGGACCAAACAGAAGAAAGATTCCGTCTTCATAGCCTCCCTTATTATTAACCCAAAGGTACAGCCTTTGGGAGGATCACTTGCAATTTTCAATATATAGGCTAGGTCCTTAGATTCTCACGAGTCGCCACCAAACGCAAAACTCATGAATTGCAAACACCTCAGCAACCAACATTAAAATCAATAGTGCTCACTAGAATAGAAAAACTGCTATATAATATGACTGATCAGCTAGCAAAGATGATCCCCCACAACATTCCTCCAGTTGCGCTTGGAACCAGCTTCCTGATCATTTCAGCGACCCATCAGCATTAAACCAGGTGCCGGAGGAGACCAAACAATAGAACTATTCTTCCTGCTCCTCGAACAAAAAACTTTAACTGAATCAATATTCAAAAAGAAATCTAAAAAATACAGGACAGAGCAGCTAGCTTGCTCTACACCAGTATCCGGTCGTCCACCCCAAGTTTGGAAAGCTCCAAAACTTGTTGGCCATTCGGCTCCCGATCTCAAAAACCACCTTCTAGCAACAAATCCAAGGTGTTGCCCCCCCAAAAAAAAAAAAAACATCCAAACTTCCTTGCGTGAAACAACACTAAGCATGGCCGCCGCGGACCATCACCTGAACAGACCAGGAACAAACTGCACCAAAGGCCCCAAGTTGCAGATTCAGTAGCAACAGAGCAAAACAGACAAAAGCCCTGCTCCGCCGTGATTATCTGTCGACGCCGTAACGCTTCCTTAGTAGCAGCTTTTCGCTGCAAAAGTTGCCAACCAAACAACAAAAATTTTGGAGGCGTTGTTAAATATAGAAGTAATGCAAACTTGCAATGATTTTAATGGTGCCAAAAAGTAGCAGTTATGGCAATAAGTATGAGATGTTGCTCATAATTAAACTCACCTTATGCTCGGTTATTATAATTGTATAAGTTGGGATAGCGGGATCCAATTTATTTCCACATCAAAGGAATTTAATAAAAATAGAAGGATTAAATCTTAGAATCGTCATTAAACTTTCATAATATTGCTTATCACGACAGGAAAAAAAAACATCTGCGTTGCTTTTTATATAATTTTCCCTTTATCTTCCCTACCAATAGTCCTGCAACCATTACGCTGTGCACTCCCCACATACATCACGTGCAAACCAGATGTTTGTACATAAAAAAGTCATATATGCCATTGTGTTTTCGAAGTATCCATCGATTCACAGACTAAAAAGTATGTTGGTAGAACATTTTAACTGACACACCTTGTATGTGTCGGTATATGTAAATGCGCTTCACCAGCACAAGCAGAAATTGTTGATAAAACTCTATACCTACTCGACTTTAATTGATTCATTGTTTTGCATGTTGGTGAATCATCGATGAACCTAATATTTACCGACATTTGTTTTGTATCAGTGAATTGTAGTGTCTCTTCTAAAAAAAGATTAAGAAAATATTACTCCTTTTTTTTTTCTTTTTTCTAAATACTTGGCCTTTAATCTCTTTAGGGCAGTTTCAAAATATCTGACCATACTCTTTCCCAAAATATAAAATATTTGACCTTATTCTTCCCGAAAAGATAAAGAAAACATTATTGTTTACCATTTATATTATATAAAAAACACTAAAAGATAGATTTTTCTAAAACTATGTAATAATTCAAAGTGACTAGCTAAATAGGAATGAAGGGAATACTAGTATTCACCATTTGTCTTTCTTACAAAAGTACCAAGAGGTCCAAGACAAATTAATCATCCTAAAGAGGCGTTAAAAGTTAAAGAGCTCAAGTAGTGAGAAAGGGAGTGAGTATGATACTGACTTGGGCATGGGCTATCATTGGCAACATTAGGCTATACTTGGTTGCTTGGTGGGCCTTATGGCCCAACTATCCCTGCTTATTCGAGCCTCCAGCTCCTTATTTTTGTGTTTGTGGCGTATGATGTACTCTATCAATTACTTCAAAATAAAAACAAAAAATACAAAAAACTACTTTTGCAAAGGATGCGAATTTTTTTTTCCCAATCTTTTGCTCAGGGGATGAGACCTTGTGACTCAACTAACCGTTCCTTCGTCACCCCTGCTGAAATGTTGCATGCAGAAATACGCTAAAAGTAGCCGAAAGAAACAGGGCCTTCTTAATTTTATCTGGGCCAGAAAGGTGTGTCGCCCATTTTGGGCTCCAAAATGCAAACCTAATGAGGTTGTGCTCTTTGTTATGGTTTGGGTCCAAATCCATAATTGGTAGGTTAAGCAGTAGAAATTTTCTAAAAACACCCTAGCTCATTAAAGGAAAAAAGCTGCATTTGGGCATCCAAATCATTTGTTTTTCAAGTATAAGAGTTTGAGTGGCTCTTAATCAGACATTAATAAGGTCAATTAAAAAAGGAAGCCGTAGTCAACGGTCAATATAAAATTAATTAGTCCAGCTGGAGCTGGCAGCGTGAATCACGGAATGCTGTTTTCCCGCTCGTACTGGAGAATAATTTCCATGAGGTGAGAAAGCGTAAGCTTTATGGCCGCGGGGGTCAGCAGCCTCAGCCAACCAAGGAAAGTTATTGTAAATATAAAACATAAAGGGGCACATCAAATTGATTAATTCTAGAGCATCTGATCCTCGAAACAACTATAGAAGAACTAAAGTAATCTAGAGTATCATTCATTGAATAGGCTAAGATCAATCGGGAAAATTACAAAAATCCTTATATGGTTTGGTATAACTTACACTTTATCCCCTCTATTTTAAAAAACTTACATTTTACCCTATTTCCTTTACAGTATATGACAACAACTTCTGAAATCCTAATTTATACTATCTGATAACCATATTCTAGTAATTTTAAGATTTTTGATATTTTTTCACAGTTAACCAACCTTTAAAAGATATTGATATACATTTACAGAGAGGAAAATACATTTATAGAAAGAAAAAAACTAATAATTTAAAATATTTATTAATTATAAAAAAATATTTAAGAGTTTGAAATTACTAGAAGATGACTATCATTTTGTTTAAATACAGTTTTAGAAGCTATTATCAGACAGTATAAAAAATATAGGGGATAAAGTATAGATTTTTAAAATTAGAGAGGGCAAACTGGAGGTTAGAGCATAACTCAGAAGATAATTGTAAGTTGCCCAAGATTAATCTCCTTAATTTATCATAAGATGTTAAAGTTTGGGCAATTCTCAAACGAAGTCTTTTCAAACCAAAGCAGGACCATGAAACTTGGAAAACACTATACGAAGCCTTTCTTTTGAAGTAACGATTAAGATTAGTATTAGATTTTGCAATAATTTATAAATGATTGAGGTAAGTTCATCATGTCCCTAACACTAAAAATCATTGTTGTATATGCTTTTCTAACTTCTAACATTGTTTGTAAACAAATCCCTTAAGGATAAGTTACATATCTTTTTTACAATTCCTTAATTATATTTTTGCAGATGTCATGACCTAGCAAAACATTCTGAGACAAACTGGAAATTTAGAACCCAACAAAAAACTACAGCTTTACGTTCAATATTCAGATATTGCCATCCAGACATCTAGATAAAATGTTTGGTGTTATGTCATATGGTGTTACGGCTCTCCAAAAGTTTGGACAATAATTGTCTAGGTAATTTTAGTTATTTTAGTAATTTAATATACTTAGAATATTTAATGTAAGCAAATCCTTAATTTAATAAAATATAGTAGCTTAAAAAGGACAAAAATTGATCATTTAAGTAAAACGGACGAAGACTGACATTTTGGTCAATTCATACAGTGAGCCATTTTTATTGCACGGTTAGATAGATGATGGAAAAATATTGAATTTGAGGTATCACAGTTTTTCATGATTCCTGCTCAACCCTTGTAAAATTGTGATAAAATTTGTGAATTGACTAGATTGTTTATAAATGGTTTATGTGTAACCCTTATAAGTATTGGGACTAAATTGCACGTATGTCAAAGATATGGACTAAGCGTGTAATTAAGTAGGATTCAGGTGCGGCATAATGGTGGTTTTGGTCCTCAGGTTTCTGTTTGGTTACGAAGACTGCCCAACGTACAATTTAGTACAAAAAAGGGGACCAGCTGCGTGATTTGACCTTAAGCACACAAAAGTTGACTTAGTTTATTATTATTTTTCATTGTCTTCCTCATCCATAGCTAGCCACCACCCGAGAGTCTCCTTCCATCTCCTCCAAACCTCATTATTGAACCATCCAAGCTCCAATTTACAAAATTAATCACAAATTCAAGGAAAAATTAGGAGAAAAGTTGGATTTCTTGTATAAGGAGCTAAGTTTTAAGCTCATTTTTGGTAAGCAAGAAAGTATTTATTTTTCCCTTAATTTCCTGGTATATTTCGTTGGTAGAGGGGCTGATTTTGTTGATTAAATTGGTTCCAAGCTTGTTTGTTGAGAGAATTAAGCATGAAAGCTTGAATCAAGCAAGTAATTTGTAGGGGCTAAGGCTACGGTTGGATTTGGGGAGGTAAGGTACCATTTTATTTCCGTTGGTTATTTTGGCTGGGAATAAGTTATAAAATTGAAAAAAAATTGACCTTTTGGTTAATTAATTGTTACAGTTGTTAAGTTAGCAATAAAAAATCAAAGAGGACTAAGAAATGTTTTCTTTGTGTATTTGTTGAGTGAAGGGTCGGTTAATTGAAGTCCAATGAGGGCGTTAATCCTAACCACTCAAATCATAAGGAATGTTATAATATTGTCCTAATTATTATTTATTTATATAGCTAAATGATCAATTAAAAGAGAAATATTCAAACTACTATAAAGGGTACAAAGAAGAATACAAAAACTGAAACCATAAGGACACTGAAGTTGGTCTTTGCTTGCATTAACTATTACAGGTAAGGGATTTTAAGTTTAAGTTTAAATTGATATATTATGAATTTTACAATGCATTAATTAAGAGAGTAAGATGTGGACAAGAAGTGGCTTAATGACTGAGTTATTAAATAGCCCCTAAGTAAGTATACGGGTACTAAGTATTCAAGATAGGGCTTTGAAGCTCAAGAGCACCCTAGCTAAACTATCAAGCTTGGCAAGAATGAGCCACCAAGTTTAAGAACTCTTGTATAGTGTGAGTAAGGTAAAGTAAGTGACCAGCCAAGTTTGCTAAGGCAAAAATTAAGCTCTTGTAAGAAGGACTAAGTTAAGGATGAGTTTTCTGCTATAGAATCTGTACTAGTAGCCATTATTTAAGATCTCAAAACATTTTGAGCTCATGTTAAAATGTGTATATATGTTATATACGCTGGGTCCTAAAGATTTTCTTGTAGGTATTTGATCATTTACTGAGAATTTGTAATTCTCACTCCCTTAAGTGTCCATTGTGCAGATACTAATAGTGTGAAGCCTAACACTCACTTAAGGGTTGTTAAGCAAGGTTTTTGGTGCAGGTATTTAAAGTATTATGAATATTTAATAGTTTTAATTTATTAGTTAGTTATAATATTGTACTAACTAAGTTATTTAATATAGCCTTGACAGATATAGGCGATGTGCACAAGAAAAACTGGGCCTCTCATTTCTGGAGTTTCTGTGTTCAAGTGAGAGTTATTTTGATAGTCTTAGACTTTGTACATGTTGGGTACTAGTGTACCAAGGAAATGCCTCTAGTTTGACTAGTATGTATGGACTTATTTAGTGCATATGTTTGTATATACACTATTGTTGCTTATGGATGGACATAAGTTAAGTGTTATGTGTACATAAGTTAATACTTGAAGTTTAAGTAAACATGTTTATATGACTTTGGTGTGTGTTTCAAGTGTTTTATGAATGCCATGAAAAGTATTTTGAAAGGTTTTATTTATTACTTCTTTCCCAAAATGCCAAAGTTAAACATGCATTGATTCATGTCATAAGATAATCAACTAGTAGCATATAAATTTTTAAACAACGCAAGTATTAGCTTCGTCATTTGCAACTAAAAGCAGGATTATTAAATTTTAATTATCCTAAGATCCTGAGAACACTCTATATTAAGGTACGCGAGGTTCCTTTACATATGGTGTTAAGTTCATTAGGGTTAGCAACAACAAGAAGCTCGATTCAAAGGGTGGGTACTTTTAATTTGAAACTCAAGCATCCAATGCACAAGAGAAATTTAGAAAAACACAGCAAACATAATCCTCTAAGAAAACCCTTATTTTTTCCTCTCTTTCAAAACCTTTATCCTAACTTTCTCTTTCACCATAGTTGTCAAGGAGGCCGATGACCAGACCCTTGCTTGCGTCCTTTCCCTTAAGAACAACTGGTGCGACGTCGACACCGTGAACCCTGATGGTAGTACCACTATTCTCTTCATCTTCAGCCTTAGCTCTAAGCCTTGTGTACAACTCCTCACTAACGTTGGTGCTGACCTAGACCACTGCAATAATGCTAGCGATTTAACCGCTCTCCACATGGCGGCAGGCTATGTGAAGCTAGGCATGGTGAAATTGCTTATTGATCTTGACATGGATTTAGAGGTGGAAAATAGCAGAAGGCTGACGCTGTTGGAGTTGGTGAAGCAGATTTTAAATGTGACGTCAAAGGGAAAGACACTGAAGCAAATTTAGTGAAGTGTAAAGACGACAGCGAGAATGAGTGGGTTAAGGCAGCGTTCATGATGGTAATTTTGAGGCAGGGTTAGAATAAATTGTAGTGACAGGGTGAGGGAGAAGGATGAAGAGGTGAAAGAGCAGGGTGGAGGTTGGCTCTCCCCCCCTATCTCAATTTGTGGCTCTCCCCCCTATCTCAATTTGTGGGTTATGGCTTTTAGTGTCGATTTTTTATGTTGTTTTCTAGGAAATGGAAGGAAATTTGTTTCCTGGATTCTTCTTCCTCAAGAAATCTTTTGGAAATGGCTCTTTGTTTGAATGAAAGTTCGAATCTTTTTCGGGGAAACAGAAAGTATTTTTTATGGTCTGGTTTTTGTGAGGTTTGTTTTTGGGCTAATGTAAGGGAAGATTTTCCTTTTAGATGCATATTCCTTTAGAAATTTAGGGAACTGGATCTATTTGCTTGAATGGAAGTTTGAATCTTTTTTAGAGTCTAATCTAACTGAATCGAAGCTTGTGAACAATTGAATTTTTTTTTTGTATGGCTTTCTCTTTCTCACTCACTAAATTAAGATTTAGAATTGTTGAAGGGAAGAATTTTGAGGGTGAAAATTGTTATTTCATACTTATTTTAGTGTTAATTAATGTCACATTACCGATTTCGGTTAGATTTAGTGAATGAAATTGACAAAAAGTATCTAATTGAGATATGCAATAAAAGATAAGACACTTTGGTAGACACGAAAATAAATTGGATGACCCCAACAAACTTTACCCATGTCATATGCTTCAAGGTTGACTGGTCATCGTTAGCTTATGAACATGTGCTTGGTTTGTGACGTGTAATGTGACAAAGCTTGCCATGTACGTGCCAAGTGGACGCAAGACGTAGCCTACGCATGGTTCAGAGAAGTGATCAAGCATGTGACATGTCACATACCATGAACAAACCTAAACATGGAGCAAACGTCTCACACTCTCATTGGATGTCTGAGCATGTGCTTGTGTGTGTGTGTGCCCGTGCTAGCCTACGCACTTGCATGTATGACACCGCCAACTCTTGTATTGTTCCACCCTCATTTTACATCATTGGTGTTTGTTTTATATGTGTCTACGAGTTCTACTATTAGAACTTTTTTATAAATCCATTCTTTTTCTCATAACATATAGTTTTAAATAAGTTGGTTTCATGCTTAAGAATAATCAGTGAAGGTTAGTGACAGCCGAAGGTCTATCGCCTCTCTCAGTACATACATCCTGCCAATAGTATGGTCAGGAAACCTAGCGTTACCAGAAAGAGGTGATATCACGGACCTCAGAAGGAGCGAAGTCAAATACCCCGAACTCTAGAACGTTAGGAATTCCAAGGATGCTACCGGCTCCCTCGGGGGACCAAATGGATTACCTTCGGAGATGAAGAACCACCTATTTCAAGCAGAAGAGAATCTCCCCGAAGGCGGAACTCCCGAACCAGGGAACTCCCCGAACTACAGGCATAATTCCCGAAGAAGGGCGTATGTACCGAAAGACGACCTCTCCGGAGAACCTCGGGAGTACGGCATGGGCATTTAAGGAGCTTCTGACATGTCGCCCACATGCGCTACACGCCGCCTTGAAGAGCGGTCTGACGCGCCGACGCCGTCCAAGTCTTGTCACGACCTGTCTCGGTCCCAGACCCGAGGAGCCTACAATCGGCTACCTGTCCCCTACGCCCGGAAGTACAGATCGCATCTGACCGAACACGTGTCATGATCTGAACGGGCTAGGCACCACTATAAATACCAGGAAACAAGCCCTGGCAAAGGATCCGACCCCTCTCCCTGAGAAAACACGAACAGGCAAGACCACCTAGCCTCTTAGTGCTCTTCCTTTATCTCCTCTCAGAACACTGATTTGGGCAACACTCCGGGGACCTCCTGACCTCTTTTCTTCTGAGCATTTCAGGCACGTTCCTCTGGGAAACCTTTGCTCCAGACGTCCTCCCTCACAGGAAGTCCCTCCCGAAGTCATAATGTCACTCGACGAAGATGCTACCGGGCATCAGTTAGGGATTTGAACTTTGTGTCCGTTAATTTTTTCATAAATATTAGACGCTGATTCAGTAATTTTCTAAGTTCTGGAAAACTAGACATCATCTATTCCCTTATACGTATATTCACATACATTCTTACATACACATACAACTAGAAGTATTCATAGGTTTTGTTTATTGAAATGGTACAATTGGTAGAACTAAAACATATAGTAATATAAAAAAGGTCATAGACACTTTGGAATATAAAAAATAAAAAATGAGAGTGATAGTAATTGCAATTCCATACGCTCTTTTTGAGATTAGCGTTGATTATTAATATTAGAGTTTTGAAAAAAAAAAAACTATCCAATAAGAGCTTTTTAACTTTTAATTTTAATAGTTATTTAAAATTTTTACACAGATAAAAAAAAAAAGGGTCTCGAGCCAATACAAAGTTTTGCAATTTTTACATCAATGAATTCACATACAAATATTTATTGAACTAAACAAGTTGATTGAAGCAAAAAAAATTATATGTATAATTCACTTGAGTTTGTTTATCGAGTCGGTTAAATTGATCTCATAAACTCTTGGAGTAAATATGAGTCTTCAAACAATTGAAGAAACCACCAAACCTTTTCAAGGTTCCCCAAAAAGAAGAAAGCACAACGGGAAGAAAGGAGCGTTTGGTAACTCTAAAGGACCCCAAAGCGGAACCAAAAGACCCAGACAAAAGCACTTTTTCCATTCTTTTGTCTCTCTATATATAAACAAAGAAACCATCCCAACGACCGCCAGAAAGATCTCTGATCCTTCCCTTGCTTTCAATCCCACCAAAATCTTACTTACTCTCCCACTTCAATCCTCCGCTCAAAAATGTTGCCACTCAGAAATTCCGTTTCAAACTCGTTGAAATTGTTGCGAAAAACCCTCCAAACTCTAACCTCTCTGTTTTCCTGCTCTGAAACTGTCCAGTATTACAAAATTCCCAAACCTCACCCCAAAATTCAAAACTCATGCAACCCAGAAACCAACATGAGCGAGAGCGACCAAGCCAGCGCTTACAGTTACATCGAGCTCGAAAAGCCCAGGAGGTTCAAGGGCAAGACTGAAACCCCAGTTCACAGAGAAAAGGCAAGGGAACAAGAAACAGGGGAGAGGCTGCTGGTGACTTCAAAGCTGAAGGAGATGGAGATGTTGGACATGAGCAATGTGGATCATGTGCTTGACATCGAAGAGGTTCTGCATTACTACTCTCGACTTCGCTCTCCTGTTTATCTCGACCTTTTTCACAAGTTTTTCATGGAAATATTCTCTGAATTTGCTTGTCCGCCGCCCACCTCGGGTCCCAACAGGATTCGTTCTAGACCTACGTTCCAGAAAACCAGACACTAAGCTTGATTTACATCTGTTTGCTGCAAGACTTTTTGCAGTTTGTGTTGTACATTTCTATGTTCTAGTATTTGTGCCCATGTCTCCACGGAGCCAGAGTAAATCTGTGATCCTTTTTCTATTTTTGCCAGATTTCTGAAACATGATGAGTAAGTAGAGTTTGGGACAAAGGATGCATTTTACTTTTTGGTGTAAAATGAATACCAAAGTTAAAGGATTCTGAAAATTCTTGAAAAGTATAATGCAGAATTATTAAACAATTGAAAATGATTTCATTAAAAAAAAAATAAAAATAATTGAGTATCAATGGTAGGAAAAAGATTAATGCAACACCGTTTGATTAGATTAGCAGAATTATTATTTAAATTCCCACTTTCTAATGGAGAAAATCCATTCACAATTTTGAAAATGTAACTCTCGTCACTTTTCAAGTAAGAAAATGATCTCTCAATAAATTATGAATACGACATTTCTTTTGAAAATAAGAATTTAAGAAATCGATTTGTCAATGTAATCAAACACAATACTGTCTGGATTCTTATTCCAACTAATAATACTCGATCATTTCCATACTTTAAAAGTCATAGCATTGTTACTTTCTAAAATATCACTTTCTTATAATATTGTTTTCAAAATTTTTTGAGAAATCGTGAATAAAAGCAACTTTAAGACTAACCAACGGATAAAATTAACAGTGGATTACCTAACTTATTTTTATGTCATAATTAGATACCATATCTCAAGACTATCCTAATGAGCAACTTTTTTTTTCTCATTGTGCGTCCCATTCAAGTACTTTCCATCAAATTTTTCATTAAATTGGGTGGAAAATGTTTGACATGGCATTAAATAACACTAAAACAAACTTAAAATTACAATTTTGGTCATCAAACTTTTCCAATTACTAATTATAACCCTAAAACTTCCACTAACCTTAATTTTGCCCCATCCAGCCTCACAAAACCCTAACCTCGTCTTTGCCACCGCCACCTAAAAACTACTAGCCTAGTTGCAGCTGCTGTTGCCAGCTACCTTTCAGTTGCCAGCCTAACCACCCTTCAGTCCCCCGACCGCCCTTTAGCTGTCGATCATAACTGTTACAAAATACTCTATGATAGTGTTGACCTTTTAGCCCTTCAGCTGATCATCACCGCTACAAAATCCTCCATGACAACAACGACCCTTCAGCCTTTCAGCCCAATACCCTCAATGACCGCTACAAAATCCTTTTGCCCTTCAGTTGTCAGCCCTTCAGCCGAAACCCATGGAACCTTGATAGTCACGGTTGTCTCTGCCCTTTCGCGATGGCCATTGTTGTTGGCTGTTGGTGGGTTTTGTTAGTCTTTCAATGGGCAACAATAGCCCTATTATTTAGGAAACCAATTTCTCCTTTTTTGGAATGAATTGAAGTTGAAAATTTTTAGGTTTTTGGAATTGTTTAAGAAAAGCAGACTTGATTCGATGGACTTGAGAGCTTTATGTGCGAAATCGACTTGATCTGAGTACTTTATTGAGCTTGGTGGTAGATTTGAGCTAGTCCATGTCGGTTGGCGAAAAACGATGCAATTTCTGGGTAATGGTTGGGGAGTAGACGGAGGTGGCAGTGAAGAGCAAGAGAACTGAGGAGGAGAGGGATGAAGGGGGTCATGACAAAAGTTTAGGGTTGAAAATTGTTAATAGGAAAAGCTAGAAGACTACACGCATTATTTTATGATTTATTTTTGTGTTTTTTATGCCATGTCAACATTTTCCATTAGACTTAACACTGGAATTAACAGAAAGTATCTGACTAAGATGCATAGTAGAATGAAAGGTACCTCGCTATGATAACTTAAAGCTCAGATATCCATTTAAGAAAAGAAAAATAAGCTAAGTGATCCATGGTGGATTTTGCCCCTATAACCGACATTTGAAATCTTGCATGAGTGATAAGATATAAAATTATCCATGTGCTTACATCTTCGATTGCTTGCAAAATTGTAGGTTTTCTCCAAATTTAATTTAGATTATCTTGTTTCCCAATATCTTTTATGATATCCTCGTAGTGTAGTATAGTGGTGCACTATAGGCTTGACATACCCGGGATCAATCCAACCTAGGCCTTGCTAGGTTAGGCTCGAGCACGGCACACAAAATTGGTGCTAGGCCTAGGCTTGGGTTGGGATTTTTAATTTTTATAATTTTTTTTTCAAAAAATAATTGGTAAACTATGATTTTAGAGAAAAACACCACCATTGGAGTAATTTTTATTAATAAAAAGCCAAGTGGCCTGACATGCAAAATTCATGCTTGGGCTTGGGCTGGGTTTTTTTTTTTTTTGTTTTTTTTCAGACAATAATTGGTAAACTATGGTTTTAGAGAAAAAAAAAATCACAATTGGCATAATTTTTATTAATAAAAAGCCAAGCGGTACTTGCAAATAACTTAGAGTGGGCCTTACATGAGAAAATGATGAAACATTCAAAATAGGGCTAAAAATAAAACCTATGATTTGTGCTTAATAGTATAGTCAGAGGATGTGGGTCGGGAAGCTTGAGCAGTTGTGCCGCGGGGTTGAATGGTGTTGATGATGAGGAGGATGAAGTGCCATCGATGGAGAAAGTAGTGGTTCTTATCTTGTCTTTATAGCGGGATGAATACTGCTTATATAGCTCTCGCAAGTGCTCATCAACTACTCATATGCTCCATTTCAAAAAAACTATAGTATCCCTCAAGTAAAGACAATGTACTTTAAATTTTCATGGTCGGGGTCAAGGCAAATGCAAGTAAAAAGATGGGGGAAATGTAAGAAAAATATGTAAGCCACTAGCCATTTATTGCTTTGACGGTGTCTTTTAAAAACATATTTGTCTTCTACTGTTTCAAAACATAAACAATATTTATCAGATATATCAAAACATTGTGGACAATGGGATAGTAAATATCAAAGAAAAAAACGGTTGCCTCATAAAAATACTGTAATAATTGCCAAAGTTTGTAATACTTGTCACACAATTCAGCTGTTAGGACTTCCTTATCCCTTTTCAAGTTCAAAAGCATAGTCAACAATGGTGCATATGGATATACATCTGTCAAAATCTTGTATATGGAGTTCCACCGTGTGGGACAATTAAGTTTAAAATGTTTCTAAGAAAATAGTTGGTTGTATTCAAGGAAATATATTTTGAATTCACGACAAATTTTGGGCATAGATTTCAAATACTGTATTGCACTACGGGTTGGAGAGGAGGCCCTCTATTTATAGGAGAAGCAAAAAACTTGTTGGATCAAAATACCCTAAAAAACTAGTCATTTATAAGAGTTAGATGGGGGTAGAAAAGGTTTTTTGGCCAAAAAAGATGCTACCAGCCGCTTGGGGTTCTTATTGTGTAATTTTATCTATTTTTATTTTTAATTAGGTGGCCATTGACTGGGAAATCAAATAGCCCCCCGGACTAGCCGAGCTGGTCCAAGCCATACCTAGGCCCAAGCTCAAACCAATCTTGCGTCAGTCTTCGTTTTGTATTTCTTAAGCTCATAAATGGCCCATAATTAAATGGGCTTCTACCATATTGTGTCGGGGCAGGTTTTGACCGAGCCAGATTTGAGCAGGGTCTGTCTGGCCCAGTGCACACCATTAGTGTTTTGTATAATCCAAATATTTATTAAAAAGGGTAAAAAAATAAAAACCATAGGCAAAGTTTGGCGGTATTCTAACATGCTGTGAGAGAGATTCTGGAGATAATATGCACACACATTGGTACGCTCACACAAGTTAGACAAAATCATAACTAAAATTGAATAGAAATGATTATACTAGTTTAATATTTAGTTTTTTATCTTTGTAAGTAAACTTGTTATTTGCAGCCGTTAAAATAAAAACTAGCTAAGATTTAAACGGTTATAAGTAAATATCTCATGTAACATCAACCTCACTATCGAGCTTACCAAAAGTAAAAAAAAAAAAACTCACTATCTAGTAATATCTTTACTTGGGAGGGCATGTCTGAATCTGAGCGCTCCAAGATACCATTTGGGCTGAAGATATGGGTGGGGCTGGGCCAGTGCTCCTACTCGAGTCCAATGAGAAAAAGAAACAAAGGCGAAAGAAAGAAAAGCTTCCAGGATATTGGATGGATCGTGGATGGTTCTCTTTCTTGCTGTCCTTTGGGTCGTTTGTAGATTTTGGGCAAGTAGCAACCCAAAGGCTCTCACGCCCTACGTTCAATAATAGTAGTTTTTCTTTTTCTTTCTTTTTTCTTTAAAGAGAAATTTATAAAATGCTTTTCTCGGAGTAACTATAAAATGCTTTTATGCACACAATTCATTTTAAATAACATAGTTCAACGGCACTTACAAGGATGAAGTAGAGGTTAGGGGTGAACGATAAACAACGGCTAGAATTTGTTTCGCTTTAAGCCTTGTTTATGGCTAACTCAAATTATTACCAAACTAAGCATGAACAAATTTTAAACTTGGTAAATAATTCAAACAAAGCTTAATTTATTTATTACTTACTAAACTTGGTTTGATTTTAACTTTTTGTCTTAATTTTATTGAACAGCTCAAGCTCGGTCGGTTTAAAGCTCATTCTTACTTTTTTCAATCTAAATTTGAACAAATATCAAATTCCATTGATATTTTAAGTTGAATATAATTAGACTATTATTTGACTCGGCTTGACTCACTTTTAAGTGCACATATAAAAGCAGTAAAACCTATTTTGAAAAATAAGAGTAAAACCAAAGCCAATCATCTTTTAGTTCCACATTTCAATTAAGGGATCTACGAACTAAACAGTCATTTAAAACCCTCATAAACCTGACCTAATCTAACTTACAGACGTTGGATAATAAGCTGATCGACTTGAGCAACAGTTTTCTGAATGAGATTCACCAATATATACCACCTAATACGGAAGTTTTAATGAATGAGATTCACCAATATATACCACATAATACGGAAGTTTTAATGAATGAGATTCATCAAACCAACTAATACACAACTAGGACTCAGATTTGTACCCAAAACCTTGGGTTGATAAATCGAAAGACCACTTCTAGATAGATGTATATATATCACTCTTCCGGTGGATATAGAATATTTTTAAAATGAGGTCTATATATATAAGTCTAGATTATAATTAGTCATAAAATTTGAATTGATGAAAAGTTAAATTTTGAAGTATAACACATTCATTTAAATAAAAATTTTATGTTAATTCGTCATATTATTTTAAGTAACATGTAGTTCCAATTTGAAGTAATTAAGTCATAGAAATTTATTGATTTTCAGAATAAAATACTTCTATAGTCACTAAATATATATAACTTGCGTTTAATTTAAAATTGAATAAGTCTCTAAAGTTACTTAAAAATTTTAAAAACAAATTTTGAAAGAGAAATATCAATGGTACTTTTACAAGTAAAATATGAAAACATTTAATTAATTTTTTCATAAAAATCAAAGGGTAGTCTAGAAAATAGCACTTCCAATAGGAAGTAATGTTCAAAGACTAAAGTAGGTTGACTCGCAATTTGCAAGCTAACTTAAACCCTAGTGGACATTATTGTCAGCTATTAGTTAGAGTTTTGGAAAAATTATTTAAAGGTAGCATTTAACTTTTAGTTTCTAGGGGTTCAATCTTCATCCTTAATAAAATATCCAAATGTATAACATCAATCACAAAAAGCTATTCTAAAATGGGCATTAACCAATTAATTAACAAAAACTCTAATGTCAATCATAAAAAGCTGTTTCAACAATTTTTGTGAAGATGTTATTGTATTTACTTTTTGCAAGGGTTTTATTTAAAATAATGGTGCCCAATAAAAAATTAAAGTAGGATCCCAACTTAATTTTACATACTTTTTACTTACATTTTTCTTAAATAAAAGTGGGTTCTATAGAAGTTATGTTTTTTTGTAAATAAAAGTGGGTTCTATGGACATCACTTCCATGTATTTAAATCCGCCTCTGCACACTTCGGACAAGAAATCTTCAATTAGAGGAGAAAAGTTATTTGCTTGTATCCTCAACTGAACCAGTATTAAAATCTCAAAATTTTAGACCAAATCCAACTGGGGCTAAGGGATACACACACCCTGTCTGCTTGTTAGGATCAACATTGGATTTCATCAAAGCAATTCCAATTAATTACCATGTGAAGAGGGATATAGAAAGATTCCCAAAGTATCAGGTTGGAGATTCGGAGAGATGCGGTGCAGGAAGGAATCAAGTGCGATACCCACCGGCCACCGGCGTATCTATTCACCTTTTAGGCTTCCAATAACAAGCACGCAGGCAAGGGACCAGCCTTCTTCTTACCCTCCCCTCTAGCTACTCGCAGCCCTTGAGAGAGAGAGAGAGAGAGAGAGAGAGAGCTTTTTCTTTTGCCTCACTTGTCTCCCTCGGTGCACTTGGGAATTAAGGGCCTCATTGAATCATCTTCAATGGGTGGGGGCCGGCTCACCCTTGTGTACATGTTCGAGTCTACCCCAGCTTAACTCTTTACATGTGCACATAAAATAACAATTGAGGACTCTATTATTGCTACATGCATATCTTTAATATATACTAAAAAGTATAAAAAGTATGAAGGTGCGCGAATATGGAAAGATATTTTTTTCCCTTATATTATAAATTATTTTGTTCTTGTAATGAAATTTAATTTTATCATTTTCTATTAATTTGAGTTATATTAGCACTAGAACACTAAAATAAACATTTAAGTTGCCATTAAATTTTATTTTTTGTTACAAATTTACCCGCTCTTAATTCTATATATAGAATCAAGTACCATATGCAATTTTTTTTATGTTAATCTTACATTCAATGGCTAAAACTCCTAAATCACTATTAAAGTTTTTTATTTTTTCTTTTGTATGCCTTTGGTTCCATAATATTATCAACTAATTATCTCAAGTACAATAAATATTTTATAAAACTTAAAATTTCAACTTAATAAGTATGACCTAAGTATGTTCTACTATAAAAAGTATCTTTGAATATAAAATCTTTGTCAATTAAAATTTTTTCCAACTTAGGTGAATGTATTATATGAAAGCTTACATATTTGGCTTATCTTAGAGCAATATATAATATAATTTAAGTATGACTCAGGCGCCTATTATAAAAAAAAAAAATCATTGTAATAAAGGTCACTGGGAAGAATTTTAGGAAAAAAAGTTCTTAGCTATTAGAATTAGTTGCTTATATCATAATAAGGGGAGTTTTAGTAGCAATTTTATTTTTACATTTTCCAATATCTTAAAATATTGAAAAATTATAACACTAATTTTTCCACATGGTCATCCCTTTTAATATTTTAACAAAAATTTTTATTTTTAGCAACTAACTCTTTTTCTATACTAAATAATATTAAAATAATTTTTTCATTTTTAATTTTCTTATAACCAATCAAATCTTATAAATTGTTTAAACAAATTGAATAATTTTTTTAAATATTATATTTCATGATAGAGGCCCATAGCATAAAAGTAGTTTTAGAGTTGTTAATAGATGAAGTTAGTGATTTTATATTATGATTGCAAGTTTTTATTTTTTTTGATATTAAGTGTAATAAGTATAAAAGTTTAGGGACTTATATATTTAAAATTTATAATTAAATTACATATTTTTAGATCCTAACTACTAGTTATGACCACATATGGAATTATATGACAAAGAAAGAAGCTGTAAGATTCTCAGGGGAACATATAATAACTTTTAGTGGAACAAAAAAAATCTCAGCATGTACTATATGTATTGGATCAAAATAGAAAAAATAGAAAAAAAATTGGTGATTGTTTTCTACATTTTCTATAAATCTTTTATGGCAAAAAAAAAAAAATGCCACTAAATTTAGAATTTTGTAACAAACATGTCTTTGATTTATATGACTATAAAACATATCTAAAAACATAATGTTTATCAATTTATTTACTTTTTAAACTTTAAACATTTTAATCAAAACCTAAAAGTTCAACTTAATATCTATATATATTTATAATAAAAAGTGCAAATATATAAAGTAACTAAAACTTAATTTATAAGTTATTAGTTTTCCTTTCAAGAATGAGAAATTTGTTCTATTTTAAGGAGTCTATCAAACACACACACACACACACACACACACACACACACACACACACACACATCTTTCAACTACGTGGGACAAGTCACTTGTGCATATCCTTAACAATCTCCTCTTCGCAAGTGATTTCACCACATATGGCCACGACACTCCCCCTTGAGCGGACGACTTGATGCATCGGGAGCATACTCAACTACGGGCACATATTCTTCACTCAACACTTTGTGTCATGAAATGAGTATCGAACTCCAGCACATTAACATCGTTTCCAATCAAACCATTAGTTCTGATACCAATTATTGGGAAGGTCTGAACCAAGAAGATCTATTAAGCAAGATCCCACATATAATAATGGTCTCACACATATTCCTAAAAGCTTAAGCCAATAGGACAAACAACTACCGTCATATATATGTATCTCACTTTGGACTAGTTTAAACCATGTGGGGATAAGCCACTTGTGCACATTCTCAACAGGTTTTCAAACCTCAATGATGTGATTATAATTTCTAAATCAATGAGTAAGTAAGCATTAATTAGCTAAAAGATTTAGAAAAAAAAGCTACATAAGACTTGATCTCAATCTTTAAAACAATCACACTGACTCAGCTATAAAATCGAGGGCAAGTATAGAATTGAAACTTTGAGGGTAAGTGTATTTTTTATTAAAAGTCAATAGTCAAGTAATTAAGCTTTTTTAGCAATGCATAATTACTTATAGTTACATATTTTGAAAAAAACTCAATATTTACTTACCAAGTGTATACTTTGATATCATGACTCATATTTGTATCATACTTATTGAAAGAAAATTATTTTTACTTAAGTTTCTCATTGAATGTCTTATTAATGGACTTAGCATATATGTATATATATATATATCTATATATTAACAAAACCTCAAAACATTTATTAAAAAAATTAGCTTATGTCTCTTTAAAAAGTCAAAGTTATGCTAATACATTAATGATAAATCTATTTAATTGTTTGAGCCAACTAATATAAGAACATTAGTTCAATCATTAACTTTTTGAATCTAAAATATAAAAATTAAGATAAAATTTACTAATTTAAATTTTAATAAAATTTCTAAATACACAATATCATTAACATTAAACTAAGATCATTTCTTCACTACAACATAAAGCTATATTGGGGCAAATAAATAATTGTCCCCTGTAATGGTGTTGCCAATAATATTTAGAGACAAATAGGAAACAATTAATTATGTCCTTTAAAAAATTAAATTAAAAGCAAATATATGAGTTTTTGGTTCCACTTATGGAAGTATTTTTCTGTCACATAAAATATGAAAAAGTGATTATATTTGTCATTTATACTAATTTAAAGGACTAATAAATTTGTTTCCCATATCAATTGATTAATAAATTAATTTTATTTGGATTAAAAGCTTAGATTAGTGTTGAAAGCATAGAATAGTGTGCCAATTTATTTATTTATTTATTTTGCGCATCCATTTCTGATCCATATGGCCTATTAGTATTTTGCTTCTGGTTTTGTTGAGAATCAAACTTGCAGCCTCCTTGAAGCTTAATCCGTCCTCAATTAGACATCCGACCACTAAAGCTAATAATTTTTCCACTTCAAAAAATGACACTTCTATATATTTATATATTTATAGTAAATGATTTATTATTTTTAATTTAAAATTTTGCAGTAAATGTGTGTGTGTATCATTTTTAAATGCACATGCTAGATAAAATTTTTTAATTTTTAGTAAATCTTGAGATATTTACAAGGACAAGAAGATATATAAGCTCAAGGAAATCTAGAAAAGGAAGTTCAACATCAATTTTTTTTTAAATTTAATAATCTTGTAATCATGGAAGAATATTAAACTTAAATAATCTTGTAATCATGGAAGAGTATCACGTTTTTTTTTTCTTTTAAAAAGGTTTTAAAGAAACACTTATGCATGCCGCAAAATTTGACGCATATAAGAATAACTATTAAATTTGTTGCTAAATGTAATTTTGAGGGGTAAATCTTTTATTTGACTCCTATTATTTGCTTCTAATAGTAGTTTCTCTTGTATAGTGCTTAATAGATTGCATACTATTAATTTTAAATTTTACACTGAGAATAGAAATTTGACATTTTTGATAAGATATTAAATGTACGAGGAAGAAATTTTTGTAAGTACTCTACTATCACAAATAAAAAAAAAATTCTATTTTGCAACTAGTATTTCCTATAGGATATTCTACATTGTATTATTATTATTATTAAATAAAAATCAAATACGATGAGTAATCTATTGTATTGCACGGCGCAAATGAAAATAATAATTATGATGAAATATTATAACAAAAAATTATGTAAAAAGTAGAAAAATGAAACTAATAAGGAATATATATAAACTAAAAAAAAAGTAAAATCAGTGTAGCTACTATTTATTTTGAATAAGATAACTAGAATTATAATTATTTGAGTAAAAATAACTTAATATTTTGATTCACATACAACGGATATGTGCATCTGCTAGTATATATGAATTCTGATAGCTAGATAACCTGGTCTTGAAAGAGTAACCTGGCCTTGAAAGAGACTTCGCTTCCGTCCGGTTTGTTTTATTTTGTTTTGATTGCTTAGAACATTTTCATGGGGATTATGTGGACAAATTAGGCTAGCAGTCCTTGCTATCCCCTGAAATTTCACAAAAAAATTTATCATTTGAAAATCAAACTCAATTTGTACATAAACACATTCAACTCACACATTTTTACTCTTTTAAAAAACAAGGCTACACAATAAAATTTATTCTTTTCTATTGAAATAATACATTCAAATCTTCCGACGAAAAGGGCACTTGAATGAAAATTGTGAAACATTCAAATCAAAACATTAAACCAAAAATCAATTGTGTAATCGTCAAATTTCAAGTTATATCGGCCGGAACAAATCCAACATTAAAAAAGTAGTCCCCCTGGAGGACACCCCTACCCCAAAAAGACTAGTGAACAGGATAAAGGAGCAAATTAAAGCTGTTTTCTTCCCAAGTGGAAACCGCACATGAGCAGAGGTAGAGTTTGGAATCCCCATAACATGTGGAGGGGAGCAAGGTGATGATCCTATTGGTTATGGTCTAATGATTGAAGCAGAAGAATAGGCCAAATTGCGTTGTAAGTGGGAGCGGGGGTCCAACAAAACAATCGGCTCAAGACCATATATGGACGAAATGCCTTTATTTTTATTCTCAGCGCTCATGAATCGCAGTGTTCTTGCTTTGGCCGATCAAAATCCTCTAATCCGACAACTCATAGATCTCTTCGTTCACGTTACAACAGTCGCTCCCAATACATTGAGCTTCTGCCTTCATGTCTTAATTGGCCTTTTCATCTACGTGCTCAAGTTTCATATGCCTAAGCCACCCCCACTTATTCCACGTTTACATAAAAAAATACAAATACCCTGTCTCAAAAATAGCGGCATACTTTGTCCAACATTATGAAAAAGATATACATGTGTACATATGAAGAATAGTGATCACTGTAAAAGCGGCATATGTTTAAATAAACAATTGAAAGTCGATTTCTAAATGGTCACTTTTATTTGAAAAACAATCTTTATGTGACAAATTTTTCGGTCCCATACAACCTGGAAGTCTAAAAATCAATTCATTTTTTAAGAAAATTTAGTATAAAACTAATGAACACTTTAATTTTCAGGACGTAAAATAAATACGAAAATTAAAATGTACATGGTTATCACTGAAGAACTGAGTGATATTTTCCTTGATGAAAGATATATTTTTGAGCATGTTGCGGAAAACATGACTTATTATAAATACAAAGAATCATATATTTAATTAACTTAAATACATGTAACTAAATTTGTGGTTCACACCCGATACTTGACTAGAATTCTTTTGATGATAATAGAAAAGTGTGTAAGGTGAAATAGAAGAAATAGAGCCACTAGTAGTTGTGTCTGTATCATTTATTTTTTACACAATTCTACTATCCTCTATTTATAGGGGGTGAACTAAAACTTATAGGGGGTCACAAGACTCACAATCTTTCATAAAAGAGTCACAACTCTTCATAAAAGGTTACACTAGTTCACCAAAAAGTATGTTTATTCACTTATAACTTCTTTCTTTAAAATAGGGTTATAACCATCTTTAGAATGGATGTGTTGGTTCGGCCATAGAGTCACAACTTTTTGAAGAGTTGCGTCATCTTAAATCAAAGCCATAACTACCTTCTAAAGGTTGTTAAATTCGCCTAAAATATAACTCTTCACCAAAAGTAATGTTATTTCACTAACCAACGTAATTATAATGCATAACTACCTCTCCAATGGTCATATATATCAAGATAGACATATATTTTTTTTGTCTAAAGGTCATATCCTTATATAATATGAGTAGTTATGAGGGTGGTTATTAAACAATCATCTCATGCATCAAAGTGTACATGTACACATCACATAATCATCATATGACATCATCCAATTGATTCCAAGGTAATGGTGTGTTGCATACATGTGCCATATTATCCTAACCACTTAATTACCTTTAGCTAATATTAGAAGCAGTGGCGTGAGCTAGTGTAACAACATCAATTTATGGTGCGACAACACCAATCAGTTTTAAAAACAAATATATCTTAGTGCGTCTATGAAATTTAGCAATCACTCTTGCTAATTAAATTCCAACAGTTTTAACTTAAGTCAACTTAATTCAAAATTATTATTTTTTTATTTTTACATTTTTTTGTGAAATTAATTTTATTTGAAAACACATATTATATATGTTTTATAATCCATTTAAAAGTAAATTTTTTTAAACTTGTCTATTTTTTTAGGCATTAAAAATGAAAAATTCATGACATTTTTTTAATCATCAAGGACAGTTGCCAATTTTTTTGTGCCAAGTGAGAGACTCATGTATTTGAACTGACAAGATTTATACTCAACTCCATAGCAAAGCCATGAGCGGTGAGTTAAACATTTTCCTTAATGTAGCTATAATGTTAATAGGTCACCATTATTTAATGGAAGATTACTCTGATGATTCTATCTAATCTGTTAAATGACATTATAGTCTTATAAAATTTAAGAGAGTTGATGTTTGAATGTTTGATGAATAGTTGGTTAACTTTTTCGCAAGAGTTTGTTTATATTCATTTATTTATAGTTAATTTGTTTGGTGTGTAATACGCCGCATTAACGCGATTTTCCAGTATGCACATGACCCAATAAAAGTCTCAATTGAATATAGCCTTGAAGTTCTTCATTATTATAGTTGGCCCAAAGTCCACACACCTTTGGTCAAAATGCATAGCCTTTCCATTTTCGTGTATGAGAGAATTAATCACTAGCTAAATAGAAAAAAGCTTAACCTCGCGACATAGTCCGTATCACCACCCTTTCCATCGCCCCATCTCACCTGTTGCCCACCAGTCTAGATCCATCTCTAGTTGGACTTATGGGCCTTTTTCACGACCAATGTCAAATTGTGCATGGATTCAAGTAATTTTCTCGTGATTCCTTGCCATTGTGCTCAAAACCTAACATAATCAGGACTAGCGAATTTGGGTGAATGCAATTTCATTGCATCTAGACGGGCATTTTTTAGTGAGGATCCAAACATGGTAGTGGGGTTAGGAGCAGGGGGTGGCACATAACAACCAGGAGTAGTGGCATGGAAACATAATTTCTTGAAGCAACATGCCCAATATCGTTTAGCAATCGGGTTTGACCCGGCCGGACCCTCAAATAACAAATTCCTTTAATAGGTTAACTCAAAACGAACTAAGCCTTAGTTAAATGAATGAACATGAACAAAATTTTATGCTCGTTTATGTCAAACGAATGAACATGAACAAAGCGTCCTTTGCTTGTTTATGTTCACGAATAATTAGGTACTTTATTTTTTTTTATGAATTCATTTATTCTTAACATTTAGCTTTTGTTTGTTTGTTTATATTTGTTTACAGTGGCACAGCTAAGGGAAGCAGGGATGTGTCACCTTACCCTCAACAATTTTGAGAAAAAAAATAAATTATAAGCTATATTGGTGAAGATATATTTACAAAAAAAAAAAACTATTAATGTTTTGAGATTACTTTATTTTGTTTCTCAATATTTACACAGAACAATTTTTTGTTTCCAACAGTATTGGAATAATTTCTTTGTAACATAATAAGTAAAGGTAGAACTCTAGGAATGCATATAATTTCTAAAAATTTTTCTATTTTTTCACTCAATTTTTATATAGAACAAAATACTCTCAAACAAATTTTTTGGAGCATAAAAATGCCATTTATATGTGGTGAAAATTTTATTAAAATTCTCATCAAATCTAGCACTACAACAAAACATTGAAACATTGACCAACAAGTGCCACCTTTTTTTCTGGTGGCCAACAAGACGGTTGCCAAAATGGTGGTTAAAAGGTAAAATAACTTTTTGGGCAACCAATGACTATTGTTTATTTCTATGGCTAAAATATGGTGGCCAAGAGGTTGCCAGAACTATCCAAAATTTAAACTAGCAATCGAGGTATCGTCATGATTATGTCACCCATGCTAGCAATCTAAATGATTGGCTCAACTTATAATTTGGGCCGTATATTCGTAAACAAATCAACAATTATAAGCCTCTCAATCCTTCAATAAAAATATTCTTAAATTTTCTTTATCATCCCTCTCATCTATCTTGTCCATCTTCTTCACTGCCTCCCCCCCTCAAGATCAACCTAAGATTTTCCTTCTCCATGGAATTATTTTCCTTTTTCCTCACAACCAATATGTTCCTCCATCATGGTTGTCCCCATTTAACAAGTGGATCCTCGACATCCAAGGTTATATTTTTCTAGTAATTCTCAAATCACAGGCCAACATTTGCATCAATCTGTAGCCAAATGCTGAAAAGAGAAGATTAATTTCAATATCCTAGTAACAATCAATATGGGCATTGTTGTTCTCTTGTTTGTTCTGTTTTGTATAGTATATTTAGTTTGTTTGTTGATGCTGCATATTTCTTTGGTTTGTGTCTATACAAATTATAGTCACTAGGAGTTTCAGTGCTCCGCTATATATTTTGTACACTTTTTATTATTAATAAATTCATTTTCTTACCTCTAAAAATTGAATCTAGTGATTCCCTTGTGGCACCAGGGCTGTTTCTCCTTGGTTGGGAGATTTTCTTATCATTGTTCAACTTGCAAATTCTTTGCATGTAGCATTATGGATGATTTGTTATTACAAATTCGAGAAATGGCTTTTACATATGAGGAATCAGAGGAAATTATGTTGGATAAAAATATTCCATTTGTAGATGATTCCTATTGCTTGCTAGTGAAAATACTTGGTTATCGCTCTATTATGCCTGAGGTTCTATAGGCTACTTTATGATCTGCATGGCAGCAACAATTTCAATTTGAAGTGTCATTTACATGTATGGAGTCATCCCGTAATTTGTTATACTTTTGATTCAATTATAAAGTGGGGAGAAGCAGAGCACTTTATGATAGGCCATGGACTTTTAATGAGCATTTAATTATTTTTCCCCCTTGCCAATCATCTGGTAGACCATTTGAGGTTGATTTTTCTAAACCTCCTTTCTATATCCATTTTCTAGATGTTTCTATGGCTTGATTGTCTATTGCATATAGTAATACTTTGGGATATATCTTTGGCTCTGTCTTTGATATGGATATACGAGGTCCTTCATTGCGATGTCAGGTTATGTTTGATATTACAAAGCCAGCTAAGTGCATGATCAAAGCTGTGTCTCCTGATGGACAAGTTCAGTGGTTCCGTGTTCAATACGAACGTCTTCCACCTATATGATTTCAATGTGGTCGATTTGATCATCTTGAAGGAGACTGTCTTCTACCGCAAGTTTTTGGTCCTCATCCATGTGGTGGTTGGTTGAGATTCACTCCAAAAGTAACTAGATGGGAAAAAATAGTGGTGAATAACCTTCAAATTTCTAAGACGTCCATTCTAACTACACCTCAAGATACATTTGCTAAATTGGATTCCATTCTTCCTAGAAAATCTACTTTACAAGTGCTTACTTCTTTTACACAAAATGGAAAGGTAGACATTCCTAATTTTGATTTGGAATTAGTACATTAATATGATAACTGTTCAAACTCCAAAGTTAAGGAAGGACTTAAAGGTACAAGATTATAAGGAAATGGACATACCATTGTAATCTAAGATCGAAAAGGTTGGAGACTTCAGGAGACACAAAAAGTAACTTTAGTGCTAAGAAGATTTTTATGCCCAGAATTTGAAAGTGGAAGGCGACAGCTCATTTTCCTGCTTCTATGGAGCATGATACCAATCTCAAAAGGAAGAATCTAAATCATTTTAAGGAGGTAGCATCTCCTTCAAAAAAAGTGCAAGCATCATATTTTGCAAAGGTTGGTGATGACCAACTCAGCCATCAGCAATGAGTTGTTTACCTTTGAATTGTTAGGGATTGAAAGCATCCTAAACAGTTCATGTTCTATAGAATCTCATTAGGTGATTGCCTCATAATATTGTATTTCTTATAGAAACTTGCAAGTATAAATATGAAATGAATTATATTCATACTCAATTACATTTCCTGTCTTGTTTGGCTATTGATTGTGTAGATAGTGGTTGAAAAGGGTTGGATTTAATGTAGGATGAAGATACTATGGTTGAACTTTCATCAATGTCAACATATCATATTGATACTTGTGTTCACCTTTAAGGCTCTTCTTTATCATGGTGCTTTACAGGCTCAGTTTTTACTTTACACACATGCTTTTGCTAGGGACGAACAATGGGCTACTTGTGGAGATTTTAATGAAATATTTGACTCTTAAAAAAAAAATGGGGGTACTATATGTTCATTATCGTAGATTGAAGCATTTCATTCAGTTGTTGATGATTGTGGATTACATGATTTAGGGTATTCTGGTCCTAAATTTACTTGGAAATGAATGTGTCATGGGAATACTTTGGTTCGGGCAAGATTAGATAGGGGCTTGGCTAATACATCATGGTTGAATTTATTTCTTAATGCACATGTTTATACCATACCATACTTTTCCCATGTTTTGATTACTGTGTCGTCTATATTACTTTAGTTGCTTCTCTAATCTAAAAGGGATCATGGCTGACCTTGGAGATTTAAAAGCATGTGGATCTCCAATTCTCATTGCTTTGAAATTATGCAAAATATGTGGTGCTTGTCAACTACTCTTGATCGGGGTAGCTTGCATCAGAAGCAACATCTTTGCCAATTGTGTCTCTTGGTTTGGCATGATACTAAATTTTGTTCCCTCATTCATCAAATAAGAGACTTGGAACATAAGGTAGAGTCCTTTATGGACTCTAACATATCAGTGTTAGTGGAGCTGCAAACAAAGAGTTGCAATACTCTTGACGGACTACTAGAAAAAAAAGAAACTTATTGGGGACAATGATCAGAGGCCTTATGGTTACAATCTGGAGACCACAATACTTGTTACTTTCAACAATCAGCAACCACTCGAAAACACAAGAAATATATACAAGGCTTATTTGATGACTTAGGTTCATATCTCTCTAGGAAGAATGATGTATAATCACATGTTATGGATTTTTATAAAAGGTTGTTCTCTTTAGAAGGGTTGACAAAAATTAATGCCGTTGTTTCTTGGGTTACGCCGAAGGTTATGAAAGAGGTGAACTAGATACTACTATGTATTTTCATGTCAAATGAACTTAAACAAGTTCTTCACTAGATGAATCCTCATAAATCGCCTAGGCCATATGGTTTCTTGCCTCTATTCTACCAAAAATTTTGGTTATATGTGGGTGATAATGTATCTTGTTGTTTTTGTGTATTTTGAATGGAAGAGATATGCCGACAAGTCTGAATGACTCTTTTATTGTTTTAACTCCTAATGTGTCAGAGCTTAAACAGGTGATAGAATTTTGGCAGATCAGTCTTTGTAATGTCTTGTATAAGATTTTATCCAAGGTTGTCAGAAACCGACTTAAACAAATTCTACCTAATATTATTTTAGAAGAACATGAAGCATTCATGCTAGGTAGAGTTTTGTTTGCTAATACAATCATTGTTTTTAAAATTTATCATTTTATGCACTCATTTCGGATTTATCAGAGAATTTTATGGTGCTTAAATTAGATATGACAAAGGCTTATGACTGCCTTGAACAGTCTTGAACAGATGATGCTGGCATTGGTATTTGCTGTACCTTGGTTGACACAAGTGATAAAATGTGTAAAGATAATTAGATATTCTGTCTTAATTAAAGGAATTCCTACTGATATATTTTAGTCATCGTGAGGAGTTTGGTAAGGGGACATATTTCTCCATATCTGTTCTTGCTATATGTTGAAGGATTATGTTCCATACTACATTTGGCCATGGCTCAGGGACTTCATATAGGAATATTAATTAGTTATAAAAGTCCATCTATTTCTCATCTTTTATTTGTTGATGGTTTACTACTTTTTGAACGTGCATCAGTTGATGAAGGACGACTCATCTTAACTTTCTTGGAAGAGTATCATCGAGCCTTGGGTTAGCTTATAAATTTATCAAAGTCATCCATATTTTTTAGTGCCACTACCCTGGCATGACAATGTGCATTGCTGAAACATACACTTGGAATCACAACAGAATTAAGAGGGAAGGACAAGTATCTTGGTGTTCCTATTATTCTGGGCAGGAAAAAAGTTTGACCTTTTGATTTCTTATGTGATAAAGTACGCCAAAAATTAAAAGGATGGAAAGCAAGATTGTTATGTCACGCAGGAAGGGTGGTCTTACTTATATTGGTTCTCCAAGCAATACCTTCTTTTGTTATGAGTTGCCTTCTCATTCCTAAGATGATAATCAATTCTTTGCATTTGATGATGATAAACTTCTTTTAGCATCATAAAGCTAAACAGAAAATGATTCATTGGCACTCTTGGACTCATATAAGTTGATTTAAACTAAATGGAAGATAAGGATTTCATGATCTCAAGGCTTCTAACATTGCATTGATAGCAAAACAGTGTTGGAGAATTTACAAAAAACTAGATTCTATGGTTGCTCAAATTATTAAAGGTTACCACTTTCAGATACTTCTCTATTACATGGTTCTGATGTTCTGGCCTCTTCATATATTTGGAAAGCAATCATTGGGGGGTGTGCTCTTCTTTGAGGTAGAGGTTTATCAAGAATAGGGGATGGTCGTTCTGTAAGCATTTGTTATGATTATTGGGTATTTCCTGTGCCTTATTTCTTTTTGCTAACAGAACCTATCTCTAACATAGAAGAATGGACTGTAGAAGACTTGTTTGGTTTTGGATGAAATCTCCCTTTACTTTTTTTATGTTTCACCCACAAGATGTGTCACATATTATTCAGATTCTAATAAGTACTCACCTAGTATTGAATGTATTTTACTTGGGGAGTAGAAACAAAAGAAACTTATACTACACGATCAAGATATCATATCCAGTATAGCATTATGCATTGTGATACATAATCATCTACATATGAACAAATTTTTTAGTGTGGCTTCTAGAATTTGAAACTTCCTCTTAAGCTGCGTAATTTCTGGTGGCGGGTATTTTCAAATTGTCATCCAACTCATGTTAGTCTCTGGTAAAGACAAGTCATATGTTTGGCTTGTGGTACTGATAATGAATCTATAGAACATGTTCTATTTTATTGTCCATATACTCAGTGGATTCTTCATGCTTTTGGTTTTCAAAAGTTATGAGTTATTTTTCCATATATGCGGGATATATTTTGAACGGTATAAGGAGCCTTCATGGCATCAGGCTGGAATTGATTTCTTATTATTGGATGGCATACATGGAAAAATATAAACAGATGTGTCTTTGATAGGGCATGCCTCTTTCTCCATTCTATAACTTGTCAGATTGAGATATGGTTTCAGGAGGATTATACGTTTCATCCCTCCCATTCAATACACTAGCCCCATCCTTTATAGCATCCTTTTCATTGTTGGATTCCTCATCTGGACAATACTGTTTTGATTAATGTTGATGCAGGTATGTTTGTGGCTTTTGGCTTTGTTGGAATCAGAATTGTGGCATGAAATGCATCCTCGTCTGCTCTATTCATTGTACCTCGCACAATTCCATTTGTTTTTGGTATCACATATCTTAAAACCTTGGCTATTTGGAAAGGCCTTTTGGAAGCTTGTTCGCATGGTTGGAGAAATATAATTAATCAATCCGATTTACAAAATGCTGTGATTGTCCTCCACAACCATTAGAAGCCTTCACTTTATGCTTATGGGGTCATTATTGATGATATTATGCATCTTTTTATTGATTTTAATTCTTGTAGTTTCACTTATATTCCTAGGACTGCAGATTGTATAGTACATACCCTTGTAGCATTGTCAAAAGATTTAGTTGCATGTGCTGAATGGCATAATCCTTTGCCATCTTGTCTGACTGAAGTTCTTCTCACTGATCCTTAATGAATCTATTATGATTACTTTAAAAAAAGAATCTATTTTCTTTCAAACAAGAATTGGTTGATTACTCCGAAGAAACCTAAAATTACTCCTAAAAAATAGAAAAAAGAACAAAAAAAATACTCTAGTCATTGGTTAGTTGCCTAGAAGCCAAATCACATCTAGCCAACAAACTTTCAAAAGAATGAAGAAAAATAGTTAGTTTGGCAACGGAACCAAAATAATCACTCCTAACGAACGAAATAAATGGTGGTTAGACTGTAGTGACCAGGTATTTTGTGACTATTTGACCATTGTATTTTTGGTAGTTCAAAAGTAAGTTAGCCACCGTTTAGCCAATCACTATTATGCATTTATGTTGAAATCTAATGGCCAAAGATGGTGAAGACTTAATTTTAATGGTCCAAACTTGTTGAAAATTATCAAACAACTAACAAGAAATTAAGGACAGATTTTACACCCTTAATCTCAAATTCCTGACTACGGCATTGTTTATTTATATTGTTCAAGAACATATTTATTCATATGGTTCACGAGCATATTCATTTGTTGACGTTCAGATTTTATTAAATTCATTTCATTCATGGCAGTATTATTGTCAACAAACGAATACAAACAGAGAAAATATATGTGTATCATATTCGTGTTCATTTTAAGTTAAATAAGCAAATGCAAATAAGATTTATTAATGTTTAGTTGATTTATTTACAGTCATACATTTAATAGTTGGCCATGATAGTGTAGTCTGTTATCGTGGGATTTTCTTTTCAATACTGATATATGTGTGTGGTTTGGGCTTGGGAATTAGGATGGCTGTGCTGAGCTTGACTTGTGTCTGTAGTGATAGCCAAAGGGCTATTAACCCTTCCAGAATTCCCAAAGAGACTTGAGAAGCACTACCTTCGGGAAACATGAGTGACGAACCTAGGGAAAGAGGGGGCCCTTAGCATCCTCGGGAAGAACACCACCTTATAACCGAGGGGCCATGATCCCCGAGATCTCCAGATCACCTAGCCAAAAACCACCATCGGGGAAGACCTAGTACTAACCTCGATGAGCGACAACCACCCTTGGTAGGTAATAGAACCGACCTTGAAAAATCTATAAACTACCACTTTCGGAATAGGGAACTCACCAAGTTCGGGATAGTATATCTCCATCCTCGACAAGGAAGAGCATCTTTTGAAAGTGCCCCACTCTGCTGAAGGGCCTTTCCTAATATCCCTCGGTGGCTATATTGAGCCGAAGGAGGGCCTCCTATTCCAAAGAAGCCTTATACCCCGAAGGGGTCTCATTCTTCGAAGGGGTCTTGCGGAGATATGACAAAAACAGTTAAGGAGCTTCTAACAGAGAGATCTCGCACACGCCCCTGCCTTCTGACCAGAACGGCCTACGGCCAGTTGGAGATACCTATCTCCGAGGGTACAGATCAAATCTGACCGGACACGTGTCACGATCTGAACAGGCTATGTCAAACAGCCTCATCTCTCCACCCTTTTATAAATACTCAGGAACAACTTTGGTAAGAGGGACAGAATTCTCGCTATTTTCCCACTATTTGTTTCTTACTACTACTACTCTAAAAAACACTGACTTGGGCATCGGAGGCTCCTCCTCCAAAAACACATTCCTGGGAGCTCCTAACTTTTGTTCTTTTGAGTGTTTTAGGCACCTTCATACCGGAAGTCTCTCCTTCAAGCCAGCATGTCATGCAATGATGTTGCCACTGGGCATCATTTGGCACCGTCTGTGGGAACTCATTCTCAGGTTACCGTTATTGAGACCCGATGTTCTAAGGACAAGAGACTCTCAAGGTCCCCGTCCGCGTTGGAATCTCAAACGGCGACTGAAGGACCTGCGGTAGAGACTTCTTTGCCTGAGGATGAACGTCATTTGACGGTCACAATGAGCTTTCTGCGGGACTTTCAGCTCTCTGTTGTGGCTGAAATGACCCAACAGCTTAACCAAAGGTGGTCACAACCACTTCCTGGGGGAAGGGCGCCTTTTCTTAGCACCCAGCAAGAGAGGAGCCCAAAGTGACCCCATCAGAGCTCTGGAAGTAGGGGCTCTCACGATGAGTCTTCAACGGAGCACATATACTCCAGAGGACGTCGCATGGGAGAAACGGTGTCCAAAGAACTCAAGACTTCCCGCCGGCGAAGTTTGTCCCCGTATGGGAGGTCCCAGTCCCTCTGGTGGCAAAGTTACTCTCCGAAAAGGAAACGTTGCTCTCCGTCGCCAGCGGCCACTAGACAGCGAGCGGAAGACAGTGCTACCGCCCTTATGGATAAGATCCCAGAGAGGTTGGAAAAAGTAGAAAGACAAATCTCCCGGAAGCCTGTTTGGTCGAGGTTGTCGGAGAAGTTCACTGAAGAAGAGTCACCCTTCATTCATGTAGTGGTAGATGCACCTATGCTGAGTGACTTCCGAGTACCTCACTTGGAAACATATGATGGACGTAGTGACCCCCAAGCTCACTTGACGAAGTATAGGCGCAGTATGGTGTTGCACGGTGTTGATGATGCCACCCTCTGCAAATGCTTTAAAGTCACCTTTTCAGGGCCGGCAACTGTGTGTTATAACTCCCCTGAAACCATAATGTGTTTCCAAGAGTTATCCGCCGCATTCACCCAGCAGTTCATCGGAAGTAGGCCAACGGCGAAGATGTCGGTCCAAATGTTTGACGTATCCCAAAAGAATGGGGAAACCATTCGGGACTATGTTGAAAGGTTCAACCGAGAAGCCCTGAGCGTGCCTGACTTCTGCCCCAAAATTCGTATCCTCGCTATGATTAGAGGACTTCGAAGAGATTCACAACTCTTCTATGAGTTCTCCAAAGATCCCCCGAACACCTTCGAAGAATTTTACCGAAGAGCTGAACAACACATGACAGCTGAGGAATTGAGGATGGGGGGCCCGAAGTCTGATCACCATCATTTCGAGGGTCAGAGTCACCACTCTCGGTATCCTACCGAGGATGGAAGCAGACCTTGGAAACAAAGAGGGAAGAGGCCGTTGTCGTTCACTCCCTTGAACACCACAAGGACAAAGAAGGACTATCATCCAATGTCTGAAGGCCATGACCTCGGAGAATAAGAAAAACATGAAGAAGTTTTGCCAGTTTCACAGAGACCATGGTCACAACACCGAGGACTGCTTCCAGCTGAAAAAGTACATCGAATCTTTGATCAAACAAGGCCAATTACGGCGATACCTGCGAATGCGATCCCCCAAAGGAAGAAAGGAAGAAGAAAGGAAAGGGGAAGATGAGGACTACGATTCCGACCAACGTTGGAACCGAAGTCCCAGAAAGCATCCACCACCTCTAGTGGGGGTAATCCAGGCAATCACTATTGGGATACCTTCAGCTGAGAGAAAAAGGAAAGTTCGGGAAATCTTAATGATGAAGTTCGGAAACCCAGCGAACAAGCTTGTTCGGAAAGATGGGTCTACCGTGAAGTTCCCTCATGATGACCCCATCCTAATCATGGCAAGGATAGGGAGTTGTGACATCAAAAGAGTGCTAATTGATGATGGATCTAATGCTGACGTTCTATTCTCCCACCTGTTGCCGAATTTGGGCATCTTCAAGGGTGATCTCAAATCCGTTACTTCCCCTACATTTGGTGTAGGTCCCTCTGAACTCCCTATGCTCGGGTGGATTGATCTGACCTTGATGCTAAGGGGAACTTCAGTTCAGGACAAGAAAGAACTCTTTGGCTTCACAATGACAAAGGTTCATTTTTGTAGATGTCCCTTCTTCATACAATGTCATCCCCGGAAGGCAGACACAAGGAAATCTTTATATTCATCTAGATATGAAATACCTAACAATCACCTTCGGCACGAAAGAAGGGGACGCAGAGATATTCATTAATCAAGCTGAGGTGAGGAAAGTCTTCGTGAATGCAAGACAAAGTCCAATGAAAGGTCATGCATAGACTTCGGAAGATAAGAGCATACTCGCTGAAGAGGTAATTGGAGAAGGAGTAGGTGACTTTGAAAAAATAGAAACAGAGGATGTAGAACTTGTCCCGGGCCGAAGTACACGAGTGGGGAAACAATTGGCTGAAGGTGACAAGAAAAAACTTGTATCTTTTCTATTAATGAACAAAGATCTATTTGCCTACTCTTCAAAGGAGATACCTGGGGTAGACCCTTAGATAATTCAACATAGCCTTAAAGTGTGCCCAGAGGTGAAGCTTGTTCGAAAAATAAAGCGCAGCTTCTCGACACATAAGAACAACTTAGTCAGAGTTGAAGTCTAATGGTTAACAGAGGCAGGCATAATAAGAAAGGTCAGGTACCCCGAATGGCTTAGCAATGCTGTCATTGCCACAAAGGAAGGGAGTAATAAACTCTGAATGTGCATCGACTTCCGAAATGTAAACAGTGCCTGTCTTAAGGATTTATATCCTCTCCCACCGATAGATCAATTGGTAGACTCAACCACTGAATATGGTCTGCTTAGCTTCCTCAACGCCTTCAGTGGATACCACCAAATTCAGATGGATCCTGAAGATGAGGAGAAAACCACGTCCATCATTAAAGTCGGGACCTACTGCTACATCAGAATGCCCTTCGGCCTTAAGAATGCAGAGGTCACATACCAAAGGCTGATGAATAGAGTGTTCAACTCCCAAATTGGGAGAAATATGAAAGTATACGTCGATGATATGATAGTTAAGAGCAAAATACCTAGTAGTCATATCCTAGACTTAAAGGAAACATTCCACTGACTTTGAGAATTCAGAATCCGTCTCAACCCTGAGAAGTGCTTATTTGGAGTGAATGCGGGTAAGTTCCTCAGATTCATGGTATCGGAAAGAGATATTGATGCCAACCCAGAAAAGGCTAAGGCTTTGCTAGGATTCTGAACTCCTACAACGAAAAAGGACGTCTAAAGACTGACGGGGAAAATCACGGCCCTTAGCAGATTCATCTCCAGATACGGGGATAGGTGCCGACCATTCTTCAAAGTGCTCACCAAAGCAACAAAAAATGAAGGTGACTTCGGTTCCAAGGAACACCCTTGGAATGAAGAATGCCAAAAGGCTTGGGATGGGCTCAAAAGCTACCTAACCCGTCTGCCAACACTTCGGCAGCCGCGGGAGGGTGAACCTCTCATCTTCTACCTTACCGTCACTAAAAAGGCAGTAAGCTCGGTGTTAGTAAAGGAAGAAGGAGGAAAGCAATGGCTAGTGTACTATGTTAGTAAAGGAAGAAGGAGGAAAACAATGGCTAGTGTACTATGTGAGTTAGGTACCTTCTTCTGCAAAAGGCCATCTATGCCCTAGTACTGGCAAGTAGAAGGTTATGACCTTACTTCCAAGGGCACCCTATCATAGTCCGAAGTAGCCTACCTTTTCGAGATGTCATGAGAAAGGTGGACCACTCGGGAAGATTTTCAAAATGGTGATTGAGCTCGGTGGATACGACATCAGCTATGAGCCGAGAAAGGGCAATAAAGGCCCAAGCATTGGCAAACTTCATTGCCAAAGTCCCAAAAACTGAGGATACCCCAAAAGACCTCGGAAAAGATGAACCTGAGTGGACAGTCTTTATTGATGGAGCTTCCGGTTCTGAACACCAAGGAGGTGGAGTAATCCTCCGTGGGCCCGAAGGTATGGAAGCCAGGAAGGCCATCAAATTCGTATTCAATGTCACCAATAATGTGACAGCATATGAAGCCCTTATAGCAGGCTTGAGGCTGGCAAAAAGAGTTGATGTAAGGAATCTAAAGGCCTACAGTGATTCTCAGCTAGGGGTACGACAGATGGTGGGGGACTACGGGGTAAAGGACCTAAACTTGGCAAAGTACCATGATTTCCTGAAAAAACTCATCTAGGAGTTTGACATGGTACATATATAAAATGTACCTCGTCGAGACAATATGGCGGCCAATACTCTGGCCAAATCAAAAGAGTCCACTGAGGTACTGTATCAGCCAAGTGTGGCGGTAATGTGCATAGCAACCTCCCGAAGGGGGTGCAAAGACCCTATCAAGAAATACCTCACAACGTTGGAGTTTCCCGAATATTTTTTCGAAGCCGTGAAAGTGCGAAAGCGCTCAGGAAGATACTTTCTGATTGGGGAAGTGCTGTACCGGCAAGGGTACGCAAGTCTGTTACAAAGGTGTGTCAGCGAAGAAGATGTTAAGATGGTCCTCAAAGAAGTCCATGAGGGAGCATGTGGTTCTCACATAGGAACTGATGCCCTTGCCGGGGTACTACTCCGCCAATAATACTTCTGGCCTACCTTGAGGAAGGACGCGAGGCAGTTTGTCCAGAGATGTGACAACTGCCAAAGACACGCTCCTGTCCAGAGACTACCCTCAGAAGTCATAACTTCGGCAAACTACCTCTGCCCCTTCACCATATGGGGTACAGACCTCATTGGGCCTCTCCCAACAGCTCCCAAATGAGTGAAATTTTGTGTAGTCACAGTAGACTACATCATCAAATGAATCGAGGCAGAGCCTTTAGCAGCAATATTGGCGAAGGACATACAGAGATTTGTCTGGAAGAACATCATATGCAGATTTGGCGTTACAAGGGTGATAGTGGCTGATAATGGTTCCCAATTTACTGATAAGGGGTTCCAGGAATTCACTACCAACGTCCGAATTAAATTGCACTTCACCCTGGTGGCCCATCCTCAGAGCAATGAACAGGTTAAAGTGTCCAACAGAACAATAAAAGATGGTCTGAAAAAGAGGTTGAAAGAAGCAAAGGGAAAATGACCAGGAGAGCTTCCGAGTGTGCTATGGAGCCATCGAACAACTCCCAGAAGGGGCACAGGTGAGACACCCTTCTCACTCATCTTCGGAACAGAGGCCATTATCCCCGTCGAGGTCATACAGCAATCTGTTAGAATACAGGTGTTCGATGAAGAAGGGAACAACCTCGGTTTAGGGGCCCAGTTGGATTTAATTGACGAGCATAGGGAGATGGCCAAGCTTAGAAGAAAAGCTTTTCAACAAAGAATAGCCGTTGCTACAAACTTGCACGTCAAGCATAATGGAATTAAGAAAGGGGACCTCGTCCTCCGAAAAGTTGAATTTGAAGCCCGAAGATCATCCCATAGAGAACTTTGGGCAAATTGGGATGGACCTTATTTGGTCCTTGAAGAAGTTCGGCCAGGGGTCTACAAGCTCGGAAATACTGAAAGAGGAGAGTTGAAAAATACATGGCATTTAGACTCTCTAAAAAAAGTTTACACTTAGAACATTTTCTGGTTGAAAAATTATGCAAAAAGTACCAAGGGAGGTATAATCGAAGATTGCAATTTCTTGTGACCGAACATGGTTCCCTACGAGGGGCATCGACCGAACATGGTCAAGCCTGAAGGTGGAAAGCCAAAAGTGGTTGTTTCCTGAATTACATAAGTTAATTCCCCTACTTAGAAATTTTTTTCAAGGTGGTTGTCTCTGAAGGTGTCCAACCGAATGAGGTTTTGCCAAAGGTGCCTATGTGCAAAGTTATACATTTTTGCCAAAGCATAGTGACTGAACATGTTCGCTTCCGAGGGAGAAAACCGAACATATTTGCTTCCGAGGGGTGGAACCGAACATGGTCACTTTCGAAAGGGCATCGTGAAAATAGGCAAATTTTGCCAAAGGAAATCAAAATTAACCGAACATGGTTGGCAAAAAAAGGCACTTAACTATTTCTTACACAGGTTAAGTTTTGCCGAAGATATTCAACCGAACATGTTTGATTTTATAAATACCTAACTACCGCCCCAAAGGTCGTTGACTAAAGATGGTCACGAAACCCCTCGGCCGAAGATAGTTGAGTGTTAAAGAATGAAGATGCTATCCGAAGACCAATCATAGACTTAGCCAAATTTTGAAGAAGAGAGAAATTTCATTAACACTTCATCACAAAATACAAGGAGCAGATTACAAGGAAAAGAAGAAAAATGAAGCCTATTCGGGGCCTCGTCACCTGCTGGCTCCTTTGCATTTTCGGTTTCCTCACCTTCGGCGTCGTCTTCTTCAGTAGTAACTTTTGGGGCCGAAGGTGGATTAGCTGGGAGATTGAGGAACTCTATTCTCGACCATTGCCAAGATGGTCCTTTGGGGATATCCAGGGCCGCCAAAAAGGAAATGTCAAGGTCGGGAAATTTGGACAGAACTTGGTGACGACCCATGCAAAAACCGTCCTGATAACAGGACTTAGTTGCCTGATCGGACTTAGCCTTCTCTGCATCCAAGTCCTCCAATTCTCTCTTAAGGACCTTGACCTCCCTTTCCAACTTCTTCTTCTTTGTCTTCTTTTCCTTCTTCAGCCGATTGACCTCGGCTTGGATTCGGAGTTAAGAGTAAATGCCTTTGTAAGATCAGTAACGGCATCGTCTTTCTCCTTTTGGAAAGCCTTGTTCGCCGAGGTCAAAGATATCACCTTCGCACCGAGGTCGAACATCTCCGACAAGAAGTCTTGTATCAGCTCCCTTTGGCTTTTAAGCACCTCCTCCCGAAGGTTAGCCAGATTCTCCTTGGATATCTTATTAAGCTCGCCGTACTTAACGACCGAGTTGGCAAGGAGTTCCTTGGCCTGAGCCAAACTCTCCTATGACCGACTTCGGACCGAGGTTTGTTTCACTACCCAGGCCCGAAGGTACCCACTGTATGCCAACAGCTGCAAAAAGGGGAAAATTCCGAATAAGGGTAAAAAAGGAACTCAGAAAAGGAAACTCAGAAATTTTCTGAGTCCTAAAGGATTGAAGTTTACCTGGGCAACTTGCTCGTTCATCCTCGCGGCAAGGACTTCTTCGTTGGGGCATTCTTCGGTTAGGGACTGGAAAGTGGCGTTTGTCAAAATGCCCTTCGCCATCTGCGGAGCCATCTTCTGACTATCCTCAGAGAACAGGTTCATGTCCTTCGTGAAAGTCCAGAAGGGCTCCCTCGGGACCTTGTCCCTTGAGATTTTGGAATCCCGAATAGCCCTCCTTCGGGCATGGTCCTCCGCCCAGGGGGCCTGTATTTCTTCACCTGCAAAGTCACGCCGAAGTTCCATTAGAACATTATCCCTTAGCGATTCATCTATAAGGTCCAAAATACCAAAAATTCCCAAACTCTTGGAAGAATGGCTAAGGGACAAACCTGGAGGAAGTTTGGTGTCTTCTCCCTCGGAGTCGCTGACTTTGAGGACTTCAGCAGGAACACCTTTTCCTTTCCTTTGTTGGCATTCCTCAAGCTTTTCGGCCGAAAGTCCACTGACTAAAGTCCCCAAAGTTTCCGTAGCCGTGTCCGAACCAAGCGGAGTCGAACAGATGGCCGACCCCGAAGGTGGGTCAGTCCGAAGAGGAGTTTGGTCGAATACCCCCGCATCGTCCTCAGGCGAAGGAGGAAGAGAGTCTTCCTTAGCCTTCTTTGACTTTAATGCCGAAGATGGTCCCATTGGTGCCTTTTTCCTCTTCAGCGTCGCATTTTTTCTTTGCTGCTCCCCATTCTCAGCTTGGTCGAGGAAGAGACTCTTGTAGAAGGCAGTAGACTTGTCACCCATCTTTACAGAAAGAAGAACATCAGTGTAAGTACAGAGGATTTATATGACAAAAATCTAGAAAAGGACTTACTATCTTCAAGAGCCAGATAGGTGAGTTCGCCCCGAAAGAGCTTTACCAACCACGCCTTCTTGCCATCAAAAGAGGGCTTGAGCATATCCTTGTCGGTAACATGTTCCTTGACTACCCCCAGCTCCCAAAGGACCACTTCGACCATAAAGTTCCACCTAATGGGGAAGGGGTATAGGGAACGCGGAGAGACCTCGGGATCCCAATTCACGACAGCCCCAATACGGCTGTCAAATTCTTCAAATTGGGCTTATAACTCCAAAGTTAGTAGCTTTCGGGGATCTACTACATCAATATCAAGAGTCCCCGATGCCCATTTGGTTGGCACGTGCTTCCACTGCTCATCCACCTTCAGAAAGAAGAACTTCTTTTGCCATCCTCGCCAACTGTCCTTCGTTCTGAAGGTGAACGTATACTTCTTGCTCCCAGATCCCCACGGAAGTAAGAAGTAGAACCGGCCCTTCGAAATGAGGTGGAGTTTGTAGTACTGCATGAAGAAGATGAAGTGGGCCATTATCTCAAAGACCCCACACATGCAAAGGAAGGTGTTGAAATAAGAATAGGAGTTGGGAGGAAGTTGGTTCACGGCTATGCCATGGAATTCGCAAAAGTCAAACTATCTTTGGAGGGAGATACCTAAGTTCGGCCTTCAGTTGAGCCCTGAAGACAGTAACCTCGTTCGGATGAGGGGCATAACTGGGCATACCAGGGCTAGGAAGCCTAGTGACAGCATAAGAAGGAAGAAAGAATTTGGCCGACCACTTTTGGACTTTTTTTGAAATGGCACAGCTTGGATGAGAGTTAAGAGGAAACCAACTCTCAGGGATGGGCTGAACTTCAGCTTGTTGAGAAGACATGTTTGTCGAGAAGGCTTTAACCTTGAGAAGATGAAGGAGAAAATTTTGAGAAAAAAATTGAAACTCGGAAATAAACCCATCTAGTTTGGACCAAGGTATGAACTTCGGAAGACCATCGCAAGGGTTGTCGGAAATCACTCCGCTGATGGCACCACCGGCAAAGAGAAGGTGAAAAAGGAGAGAAAATCAGAGAGCAAAGGCAATGAAAAATGAGTAGTGTGGAAGACTTTGGAGGAGGAAAGGTTTATATAGACCGAAAGAGGCAAGCGAAGCGTCGCCATAACGACCCATCACAGGCGAACGGACGTAGTCGACGTGATGGATGCAACCGTTCACCAGTCGCCTGGTGACACATGTCACCTGACACAAGAAACAAGGGCACGCCTCCTGATAGCTGCCGGACCTATGCAAGTCTAGCTTGAAGTGACGCGTCTACCTAGTTAAAGGATATGACGATTCACTGTTAGGCATGAGTCTTTCCCGAGGAGACACGTCTATCTGGTTAGAAGATGTGACGATTCACTGGCAGGCAACAAAAAACCCAGAAAGGGAATGTGTACACTTTGGCCCGAAAGAACAACTTCGGAATCACCAAAAGCTTGGGCAAAGAATGAGTACCACCTAATGCCGAAGGCATTACCTTGGCTAGGAGAGGCGTCCTGAACTGAAGAAGGGCCCTTATTCGAAGAAGGTAACATCGGTCAAAAATTCAGTTAATACTGCTGAGACAACTATCACATACCACAAAGAGTTCCATGAAACGCTTGCAAAAGCTTAAGTACCGAAGATATAACTTCGGCTTTTCGAAGGGGGCATGTGATAGTTAAAGGGCTATTAACCCTTCCAAAATTTCCAAAGAGACCTGAGAAGCACCACCCTCGGGAACACATGAGTGGCCAACCTCGAGAAAAAGGGGGCCCTTAGCACCATTGGGAAGAACACCACCTTATAACAGAGGGGCCATGATCCCCGAGATCTACAGATCACCTAGCCAAAAACCACCATTGGGGAAGACCTAGTACCAACCTCAGTGAGCGACAACCACCCTTGGTAGGTAACAGAACCGACCTCAGAAAATCTATAAACTACCACATTCGGAATAGCAAACTCACCAAGTTCGAGAAAGTATATCCTCATCCTTGGCAAGGAAGAGCATCTTCCGAAAGTGCCCCACTCTACCGAAGGGCTTCTCCTAATAGCCCTCGGTGGCTATATTGAGCCAAATGGGGGCCTCCTATTCCGAATGAACCTTATACCCCGAAGGGGTCTCATTCTCCGAAGGGGTTTTGCGGAGATACGACAAAAACGATTAAGGATCCTCTGATAGAGAGACCTCGCTCACGCCCTTGTCCTCTGGCCGGAACGGCCTATGGCCAGCTGGAGATATCGATCTCCGAGGGTATGGATCAAATCTGACCGAACATATGTCACGATCTGAACAGGCTGTGTCAAACAGCCTCCTCCCTCCACCCTCCTAACCCTTGTTTTGCTGAGTGTTTCAGGCACCTTCATACTGAAAGTCTCTCCTTCAAGCCAACATGTCATATGACGATGATGCCGCCAGGCATCATGTAGATCTGTAGCTCATGTTTGATCACATGCGTCTCTGTCTCCTTGCACCATGAACACTTTAACTACGTTACTAGCCTCTAATTCATGAATCTATAAAACAAACCTAGTATGTAGCACCTCTCCAAAATGGATTTGGTGTTGGGTGATATGTTGTGGAAGTTGGTTTTGAATCCCGTCTTCATTATTTTTCTCCTAAATGTTGCATATATTAATTTGATGGCTTTTCTATTCTTGAAAAATCATTTTTTAAAATATTTATGTACCATTAGTTGTAGGGTAAAATCCATATTTAGTCCTTTAACTTTAAAGGTTATCCTAATTTGGTCCCTTAAATTTAAAAGTGACCATTAAAGTTCCATAAATTAATTAACACGTCCTATTTTGGTCTCTACTGTTAATTTTACCGTTATTTCAGATGAAGATTGCCTAAATGATGACTATATTGCCACGTGGCTGCCCTTTTCATGACAATAAGTGGCTAAACTAAAATAAAATAAATATCAGGCTAAAATAAAGTAAATGCATGATCCAAAGGTCCTAAGGCATAGTTTAACCTAAATATTCTTCCCCGAATCGACGCTGCCCACATCGTCTTCCCCCTCTATGCGATCATCCATCTTGCCGTCTGTCCGTCTGTGCTGTTATCGTCCATCCTCGGCCAGTGTGATCCAGGCCTCCGTTGCCTCTCCATCATCGATGTTCCCAACAAAAATCCATGCCTCCACCGGAAGCTCACAAAGCTCGCCATCCCGACTGCAGGACCAGAAATCCACCCGGTACCATGGAAACCTTCACCGATCCACGCACGTCTCTCAGTCTATGCCATCCCCACCTTCTCCGTCGTGCTCCCTAACAAAAGTGCCATGAAATCTCGTCCGTATTGGTAACGAAGCCATCACGAATTATGGCACTATTTCAATCAAAATCAGTGTTGGAATAATTGCTGGAGACGGCGGAGAGGAAAACAACGGAAGGATGAATAGGGGGTGGGTATCGAGGAAAAGTGGGTAGGATTGGGCAGCGAACAAGCCGGAGGCGTGCGGCGGCGTACCCAGGGTTTGAATCGGCTACAGTTTGGAGAAGATAAAGATTAGGGCTAATGTCACTTTAAGCCTTTAAAATTAAGTGTTTGCGTGAATTTTAGATTGATTTTTATTTTTTTCCATTCTAGCCACTTATTGTTATTGCATTTGATGTCACGTGGCAAAGTGAGTGCCACATAGGCATTTTTTATCCAAAATAATACTTGAACTAACAGTAGGGACCAAAATAAGGCATGCAAGTTGAGTTAGAGGATTTTAATAGTCATTTTTAGAGCTAATAGACCATATTAGGACAACCTTCAAAGTTAAGGGGCTAAATTTGGATTTTGTCCATTAGACTTATATATTTATACAAATGTTTCTAAATAATAAAAATAAAAATAAAACAAACTTGTGTCTACTGTTAGCGACTCAGTAAAAACTTGAAGCTAATTAATAAACTTATCATATCAGCCGCCAAAAAAAGCAGCAACAAACTAAGAGCTAATTCATTTTAACATAAGTCAACTTAATCTAAAGTAGCTTATTTATATATTTATATTTTTTTTTCCGAAACTAATTTCATTTGAAAGCTAATATCATGTAGATGTAATAATCCAATTGAAAGCAAATTTTCATTGATATTATTGAATTTTTGTGAATTTTTCTTTTTTTGGCATTAAAAAAAATAAAAATGTATAAAAAAATAATAAGATTATAAAATTTTATTTTAAATGGCTTTCAAATGAAATAGGTTCCAAGCAAAAAAGGTGTAAAAATAAAAATAAATCATTTTGAATTAAGTTGACTTAAGTCAAATTAAATTGGCTCTATTTTTTTTTTTCAAAACGAAGTTTTTATCTTTTTTGGATTTTAGTTTTTTTTAATACAAAAGAATTTTTAGAAAATCCATGTTTTTTCATCGAATTCATTTATGATCCCTACCTTTTTAAGTTGTTGTAAATGGATCTCTAAAATTTATTTTATCCTTTTAAAGTCTTTAACCTCCCTATTTTTGTCTAAAGTTTGGCCATCCAGTCAATTGCACTGTTAAATTTAACAAAAATTTTGGGAGAATTCCAACTTTAATCTATACATCTTCTCTCTTCCACTCAAAGTACCCATGACCTGTAAATTTAACACATCAACCTTCTCTTTAATCCATTCTAACTCCTTAGAAAAAAATAATCAACTCTTGTTAGTTTCCTTGTCTTTTTAAAAATCACTTGTTCATTTTTGCTCTTCCATAGTCAAAGCCAAAGCTGAGATAGCTCTCCTAGTAAACTACGGGTTTTGACTAGATAAGTATTTTTATGTAAATGTTTTTATTTAAGTACCTCAAGATAGCACCTTGTTAAACAAGAAAGACAAGCTAAATTAAATAAAAAAGAGTCCCTAAGTGCAGTTTGGTTCCTAAAAGTCAAAATAGGGCAAAATGGAAATTTTGACCCAAGCGAATAACATGACTGTAATTTCGATGAAATTAGAGTCATGTAAGGAATTTTGCCTAATTAAGTCAAGACCATTACTGATCTTAGCTATTAGAACCATCTTTGAAGGAAAAGAGTAAAAAGTTGCATTAAGTGCTAAATTGAGCCATTTATGTCTTAAGTGGCTTAAGTCTCCAAGAGGCTAAGTGTAGGAAGCTTTTGGGCATCTTTTAGGACCAAAGAAGGGTGGCTTTGGGTGAGTGTTTGGTGACTAAATTGAAACAAAGGAGAACTTGAGGCTCAAGGAGCAAGAAAACAAAAAGTATGTTTTAGTAGGGTGGTTAAGATATTTTGGGCTAGTTGACTTCTTTTATCCATTTGTTTCTTTCCTGAAATTTGTAGCTCCCTCTCCCAAACAAAATTTCTGCTCCAAAGCTCCCAAATTCTACAAATTCCTAGTGAATTTGAAGGCCCCAAGTTGATTACAAGAAGCCTCAAGCTCATTATTAGTGTTCTTGCTTCAATCTAGCTCTTTGATGCTTGTTTTGATTCTAAAACCTAAGGTAAGCTTCTTGGTTTTGTTCAAGTTGGTTCTAAGCAGGTTGTGTAGCTAGAAATGGTCTTGATTTGAGGTTCTTGGTGCCATATCATGTTGGTTTTAGGAATGGAACTCAAGAGAGCTTGGTTGAGCTCAAGTGAGCTTGCGCTTTGGTTCTTGCTTTGTGGCTGACTTTGGGGCAAGGGTTCAAGTTAATTCAACTCAAATAATGCTTAAAAATGTAGTATTATGAATGGGAATGAAGTAGAAACAAGACCCATGTGAATTGGCCTTAGGATGGGAAAGTTTGAGCAAGTTTCGTGCAAGTTCGCACGTTGTCGCGCAATGCTGTAGGGCGTTGGTGACACGTCATGGAGATGCATTGCCATTAGATGCCAGGATTCCAGAGCGTTGATGCCTTTTGTGACGCATCGCCGACAGCGTCACCAACGCATTAGTCCCTCAAGCTCGGGGCATCCTAAGAGGCTTCAAACTCTTGGTTATCATCCCTAGGCTATTTTCAGACATTCCGTAGCCTTGGTAAGGTCTTAGACTCATTCCTAAGTTAAGAATTATGCATTATTTAAGAGGTAACTAAGTATTATGGTTAAGGTAGAGCTAAGTAGAGTGGCTAAGGGCTAAAAGTGCTCACGTTGTCAAGAGGGCATTAGGGGGGATTAAGTCGGTTTCAGAGGCTACATTGGCCTAGGAGAAAAAGGTCTCAGACCTAAAAGAATTAATTAAGAAACCTAAGAAGATCCCAACCGAACCATTTAGTTTGGTAAGTGAGCCAATAAGGAGCTCTAAACTAAGCTCCATGAGCTTGGCAAGTTAAATCACATAAGATGGCTACCCTATAGAATAAATTAAGGGTAATGCAGGTAAGTTTTCAAAGAAGGTGACGACCTACTTTAGGACCCATAAACGGGACTTAAAAGAGGTAAAGTATTCGGGATACGAGAGCTAGTGTCTTAAATGCCTCCGCCGTTTAAGCACACTGCAAGTATAAGGCACCTAGGGTGCAAAAAGGCCCAAGGATTATGTAAATTGGATATCATACATTCATGCGTTGCATATCTTTCATGATGTTGTCTTGTGTTGCTTGTTGGTTGATTACTTGATTGTTGTTTGTCACGTTTGCATCGCTCGCTCGCTATCTTCTTTGTTAGTACCCCAAGGGACCCTTACTGAGTGCATTCATGTACTTGCCCCTTTAAGTTTGTTGTACAGGTTTAACATTGGGCCTAACAACTAGTAGATAATTGTGGGCTAAGCTTCCTCTTTTTACAGGTACTATTTCTCTAGAATCCTTGTGATTCTAAGTTTACTTGTGGACTAAGCTATATACTAATTAAGTTTTATGCCTTTACAGTGTAGAGGTTAAGTGGTGCACAAGGACTAAAGAAAGGTTTGCACTTGGAGCTTTGATAGCTTAAAAGTTGGGCTCAAGTAAAGGATTTTAGTTAGGTTTTTTTGTTGTGTATATAATACTTTGTGTACTAAGATGTTGCCTTTATTATGATACATTGTGGCATAAAACCATTGAGTTACTTTTGGGTGCATACTAGTGATGTTAAGTGTGCACAAACAATTACTTGAAGTCGAAGTAACTAATATTTTATTGTCTTGGCACGGTTTAAGTATGTTTTAAATGAAAAGCTCCTGCAATATTTTTGAAATAGTTTACTTATTTGTTTGCATTGATAGTAGGGGTGAGCATGGGTTGGGTAAACCCGAAACCGAAACCGAACCACCCCCATTGGGTTGGGTTGGGTTGGGTAAAAATTGATCATGGTTCTCGGGTTGGTTCCACATATAGGAGAATCGACGGTTTTTGGGTTGATTCTGGTTCCATATAGAACCAACCCGAGGTGGAACCGAACCCGAGATATATATATAATTATATAATAAAAATTATAGTATTACTAATATATCCATATATATATATACACACACACACACATACACACACATATATTTCTTTGAAGTATTATGATGGTTATTTTGTGTTTTTATATTAAACTCTTAAACTGATGTTCCAAATTGAAACAGTATGGAAGTTGTGGGATCATTTATAAAATTTTTTCATTTGAGTCATGTAAAATTAAAAATTTATGACATCAACATATTTTAGGTTTTGATACTGAAGAAGATGGTCTTAAAGGCTCAATTTTTCATATTGAATGTCATACCAATATTTGAATTATTGGAATGAAGTAAACTAATTGAGATAAAAGATACCCCATAAGCAACTCTTTTGAACCATTTTTGTAAGAACAACATTTTAAACTCTTTTGAATGTAGCTAAGTACATATATTTAAATATTAATTTAATTGTATATTATGTTGAATATGTCATAAAACTGATTATGGATGTAGATTTATTGAATTTTGGTGTTGTTATAGGTATATGGTATAAACCGAAAAACCTGAGAACTAGAACTGAGAAACCCAGAACCATGGTTCTGGTTCTGTTCGGTTCTTGGTTCTGGGTTGGGTAGAAAAATTTTGGAACCGATGCTATTTCGGGTTGGTTCGGTTCTACCATAAAACCGAACCAACCCGACCCATGCTCACCCTTAATTGATAGGACAAAAGCTTGCATATCTTTTGTAGGGTAGGCTAAAAAACTAGTTGCACGTAAATTGTTTTAATGTTACTTACGAGTAATAGCTAGCCAATAGTAACTAAGTGGGATTTACAATGCCTAAGAGCCTACAAGCCTAGTAATTCGGGGCGTTGGGACCTTGTTCCGCAACAAAAGCTCTGTAGAGATTTTTGGACTCCTACACAATCAAGCACATACAACAAAACCATTAAATGTAAGTTCGCAAACCCTAACAAACAAATCGGAAACCAAAATTGAACTCCACCAACTTTTTTTAATCTTCAATTTTTTGCAGATTTTCCAATAGGGGATTACGTCTTGATATGGCCTACTGATCCCACCAAACACTCCTATGTTGTAAGGATCGAGTCTGACACCCGCCGGTACTACCGGCCAGAGGAGTCCATTGGCGGCCACTGCCAATTCCATGAATCTAAGAAGGCTTTCTTGTTAGACACTAAAAGCCATGTCCTTTGGGCTTTCATCCCCGTTCGCCGCCATGAACTGGAATGAAAGCTTTGCTATTGCCTCAACGCTCTTGAATGGAACATTTTCTTGCCACCACCACGAGGTCCGCCATTTGCTTGATCCTATCTAAATCTACCCCAACAACCAGATCCTCCAATCATTGTGGAACTTGTGCCACTGGTTGTAGAGGAGGATGCTAGGAAGACAAGGAATAAGGAGGTTGTGCTCTGGTGGGACATGCCTAGCAGTGACGTAGGTCGATGGAAACGATGATTTCATTGGTGATGGAGAGTCAGAATCTACAATGGGTGTAGGGAAGGCTGGTGAAAACCTAGGGAGGAGTAGGTAATGTCGATGTATGGAATAGATTTTTTTCTTCTGGGAAGTTGAATGGACGAGAGAGAAAAAAAATGTTAAATTTAAAGTCTTGATAATGCTTTGAGTGGGAGGAAGAAAATTTAGTAATCTAAGTTGGCATTTTTCTCAAGATTCTATTAATTTTAACTGTAAGATTGACGAAATGATCATTTTTGGGATAAAAATAGGAAGATTATGAACTTTAAGAGGATAAAATGAATATTATAAACCCATTTAAGATTATACAAAAAAGTTAGGTACCACAAATGAATTTTACGTTTAATTTAACTATAGAATATGAACCACCAAAAGTCATCAATAATCGTATAGCACAGACATGATATAAACGAGTAACAAAAAGAATACAGTACCATATAATGTTATTACAACTTGCAATTGTTATTACTAGAAGATTTAAGGAAGAACATCATGGGTCTCCCATGCTCTTAGTTGATTAGATGATTTTTATCTAGCATTCGTTAATATAAATTTATAAATATTGGTTGTCGACAAATAAAACAATTTATTAATGCGAAATGAATTTTTCAAACGATCAAAGCACGAGAAGTTGGTTTGAAAATTAAAAAAACACAATAAACAAACAATGCGCGTTCATGTGCCGCATGTGCGTGCATGTGTAGCGACAAGACAACCCTCCACTTTCCTAAGAGAAAAGTACCAAACTTGGTCGAAGCATTCCCTTGGACCCAAAAAAATGCAATCAGAATTGTGATGATGATTATGGTGACTGCTGGAGGAAAAGGTGGCAACTTATAAATTGGCGACAAAAAAAGGAAAAGAAACAAATTGATTCATGATAAGAATCATCCTTAATTTTCACAATAATTAGAAAAAGAGTAGAGAAAAGTCCTCCTACAATATCAAAGAGATCAATCTTTACTTTTTTTTTTTGGTATTCAGAACATTAATCTTTACTTATTAGATAAAAGTATTTGTGTTTATAGTTAAAAACCCGAATTAGACATAATTATTATCAAGTTATCAGTTCCCAAGCCCAAACGATCAAAGGTATCCACTTTCCATCCTAAAACCCTTAGTTTAACTATTAAGTATGTCTAATTTTTCTTTTTCCAAATTAAGAGCCTAGGCCAAAAATTTTAAGCCTAGGAGTCTAGCTAGGTTTGTCCCCCCCCCCCCCCCCCCCTTTTTTTTCTTTTTTACCTACGTTTGTAAGTATCATCTTATTTATTGTTCTGTTTCTTTTATTATTAGTATTATTATTGTTTGTTTTGATGTTGATCTTTTTCTTCTTTCCGGTCCATATACTGTAAGTTTGATAAGTGGTTGTCTAATATTTTCTTAACAGTCTTTTTCTAAATCTTAATTTGTTGAGATAATTCATTGATTACATACAGATAATTTTAGAAAAACGGGAGAAAGGGCAAAAATGCCACTTTTGTCACCAATATTCTTTTAATGATAAATTGCCACAAACGTTGCTTGTTGAAAGTAATTTTGCCACTAATAGCTAAAATTGCTTGCATGAAAAATGTGAAAAAATGAAAGAAAATAGTTCCTCCGTTTCAGGTTTTTTGCTCAATTTGTATTTGGCGTAAAGTTTAAGAAATGATGAAAATGCACACATTTTTTCAATTATACCCCTGTTTCTACCTTTTCCCCTCCCCCTTTCCCCATTTGCTACTTAACCTAACCACCTCCAGTAGCCACCGTCAGCCGTTACCCCGATCTCATGCCATCACCTAGATCTGTAGCCTCGCCTTCGTTACCTCCATTGCCTCGATCTCGCCTTCGTTGCCCGATCTCACCCTTCGCCTCGCCTCTGTTACCATCTTCATGCCAATCGCACGCCTCACCCTGATTTGCTGTTGCCAAGTTCGCATCTGGACCAAACTCGTTTCAAAGTTCCACATCGTTGTCGTCATGAATAGAGATGTGGCACTTCTCGTCAGGGATTCGACACATCTCCTTCGTGTATGATTGGATAGTTTGTCGTGTTCGAATTTTTTTCTTGTTGTCTAATCATGAACCTATTTCCTCTCGCTTCCTTATCGTTTGATCTCTTGCATGTCATCACCATTGTCTCACGTAAGGATGGTAAAATTTGACCGGATCTAAAACATGAACCGACCCACCCGATTTGACCCAATTTGATTAGAAAAGTTAATGACACGAACCCGGTTGTACTTAACCCCGACCTAAACGTAAACCCGATTAAACTGAAACCTGAAAAAGCCCAAAACCCAAATGGCCCAAATCTGAAATAGCCAAACCTGAAGTAACTCGAACCCAAATTAGACTGACCTGACCCAAATCAGACTTAAACATGAGACTGACCTGACCCAATTCTGAAAAGACCTGAGTCTAAACCCAACAAGACTTGATTTTTAGGATTTATTCAATTAGCCTATGACTTTATGAGATCATCAAATTTTGCCTCATAAAATTGCCAAATTTACCTCAAACTTTCAAGAGTTTACAGATTTGTTTCAAAATTTTCAATTTTGCCTAAAACTTTCTAAAAACCTTCAATTCATACCCAAACTCATTCATTTTGCCCACACTGACCTCAAACGATCTTTAGGGCTCCAAATTAGTACCTAAATTAAATTAATTCTTATTTTGACCCTAAATAATTACTCTAAATTCCTAAAAAATTATGACTCGAAGTGACAACATAATTTAAATGCATATGATCCTACCAACTTCTTAAGTTCTAGGCCAAAAATGCGCATATGATCCCTTAACTTTGCCAACTCTAACGAGTTAGTTCTTTAACTTTGACTTAATACAAGTTAGTCCCTCAATTTTGAAAAATTTAGCAAGTTAGTCCAAAATAAATGTATGGTTGTTAAATTTTTGTTGATGTGGTGTGGGGCATTTACAGCATCTACGTTTTCCTTCGACTTCCTTGTTCAACACCGTCGCCATCTCTCTTCCCCTTACTATTACCTATCGGCCATCTCCATCGAGTTTGCCCCATCTCTATCAAATCTAGCTCTATCACTGTTGAATTTGGAACGGTTTTACCAGTCTATTCCTAATAGCTTGATAAGACGATGAAAGCGAAGAGGATGATAGGCACCGGGAGAGATGACGGCTGGGCGAGCAAGAAGAGCGAGGAGACAGTAAGCATTACGTGTGATGACGGCTAGGTGGAAAAGGACTGCAAACAAGAAGGGCAAGCAAGAGTGGTGGACAATGAGGGATGAGGGAGATTGGCATACAAGGAGGGATGAGGGAAGCGGGTGGCTGACAAGGGAAGAGAGAGGGCGAGGAGAGAGGAGAAATGAGAGATGAGGGATGGGGGAGACGGACAAATAAGGAGGGATGAGGGGAGTGGGCAGGCGACGGGGGAGGAGAGAGGGTGAGGAGAAAGGAGAGATGAGAGAGGGATGACGGCATAAGTCACAGACCATCAGACATAAGACTAACTCATTTAGTTTAGCAAAGTTGAGGGACTAACACGCTTAATCTAGAAAGTTAGAGGACTAACTCGCACTGAGTCAAACAAAAAGGACTAACCCGCTCAAGTTTGCCAAGTTGGATAACCATATGTGCATTTCAGCCTAAGTTCTAAAATGACCGAGTTTATAGTTTAATGAATTGAATTTGCAAAGTTTTGAATAAGGTATTTTTATTAAAAAAATTGTGTATTAATATATTTATATCTAGTTAAATTAAATTTTTTAGATTATTTTTTATGCTTAACAATTTTTTAGTTATGAGGTACCTAAATTTTAAAATTTTCATTTTAATCACTCATAAAAATTGCAACATGGGTCTATACACTTTTCAAATATTTGCATCAAAAAGTAAATTATTTAATTTAAATTTTATCAAAATCTAAATAAAAAATTGAATTAATCAAGTTATTCTGACTTATGCACTAGTAACCCGATTAAACCCGAATCTGACCCGAAACCCAAATAATCTGACTTGAAGTTATCCGAGACTGAAATTGACTCGACTTGAATTCAAGACAAACCCAACCCGAACCTGAAATCTACTCAACTTGAAATCAACTTGAACCCAAATAACCCGACCTGAACTAGAATTGATGCTAACCTAACTAAACTCGAACCTGAATGACTTGACTCAAACCCAACCCGATGCACCCAATTGCTAACCTTCTCGTGGCTAATCTGTCGAGTTCGATTGTCACATCTGATCTACCATCACCATTGTCCTGTAGGCTCGCATATGACCTTATTGAGGAAATAGGTTCACGATTCCTATGACAATGGTGGGATGTAGAGAACCAATGGCATCGTGATGGCTGTTGTAACACCGATAGCATTTCATTTGTAACCCTCATTTACCTGCAAGTGTACGGAGTCATCATGTACTAAAAGACAAATATTGGTATCGTCCTATGAGATAGTGATATTTTTACCAAGAATTGAAATTTAACTACTCGAGCTACTTAATCAACCACATAAAATTATTTAAATAGAGAGAATGAAGTTGCTAATTACGAAAGCACTAAAAGATGATAAGCTAAAAAGATACACTAGGTACTAAAATAGACTTGTAAGAGGGGCTAAAAATGGGAAAGCCATCCCCCTAGGATTCCACTCCCTTTCCTTGCTATCCAAGATAATTAAAGCCCTAAGCTAGCCTCCCCTTGTGTGGTGATGATGTTCAAAGTTCAAAAACCCATTTCTCAAGACAAGTTTTTGCTCACCCATGATTAAACTTGGCAATACCTAAGCACATGTTTTAACCTAAGATGGATAAAGCCTTAACCCACTTTTAAACACTTAATGAATTCCTAGATTACCTATAATCTAAGAGATTATGCCCTATGCCTCTTTTCCATCCCCTTTTTGTTCTTCTCTCAAGAACTAAGTGGGATTGGTGAGTTATGTGTGGTGGCATTTCACACATAACATTTAGCACAAGAAGAGGTAACACAAGTGATCCACATTCATAAAAAGTAAACAGAAATCCATTGAATAGCAAGAAAAAGAAGTGTTCTCTTAGAGAGATGTAACAACGTACTCACAATCCATCATGTTGTTCAACAATAAACCCATAAATAAACTAACCATAAAAATCCAACTAAAAGAGAAAAGGAAAAAAAGAAACCCAAGATGGACCCTATAAGTCTAAGCCTCATTGACTCTAGTCTCATTCTTCAAGCTTCAAGCCTCCTCCAATGGTGGAAATCCCAAGAAGTGATGAGAAGAAGATGATGCCAAGGTAGGTAGTGTTGGAGCTCTTCATTCCTCATTCTATTTATACCCCAGGCCACTTCTCCTTTCTATACCTCTTCCAAAACCCTAAAGGGATAAAAATCCCTCTTGCAAGGACAGGTCATCAGGTAGGAAGTGTGGGGGACCTCAAAATTGTGAGAGTTGGTAAAACAGAGCAGACGTTGGCGACGCATCACCAACTGGGTCGAAATGGTGGCGACGTGTCGCCATCTGGTTAAAAATTGACAGAACATCGTAAATGCTGGCAACGCGAGTTGGTGAAACAGAGAAGACATTGGTGACGCATCACTAACTGGGTCGAAATGGTGGCGACGTGTCGCCATCTGGTGAAAAATTGACAGAACGTTGTAAATGTTGGCGATGTGTCGCCAACGTTTCATTTCAATTTCAACAGTTGCACTTGCCCAAACTCTGTCTTGCTCAATCCGACTTCAAACCGTCATGTCCACAACACTATCCAACTTGTAGAACGCCAATGAAAAAAAGAAAAACTCATATAAAAGGGAAGAGATACAAGTAATTAGCGGTCAAAGTTGCCAGAAAGTCAACAACTTTGACCGTTGAATTATGTGTTAACAAACTCCACCAAACTTAAACCTAAGCTAGTCCCTAGCGCCCTAACCTAGAAAAACTAATCACAACAAAACATAAAAACTACAATGTCAATCAACCGCCATGCTTGAACTTTAATGGTCCACGAATTCAACTTCAAAAGAAGAAATGGAGACTAAGGATATAAAAGTTTTGCTACTTAAGGTGGAGCCCTTGAGGGTATGACCCTCAACACTTAAGCTCGATTCTTGCTAATAGGAGTTGAGCCATATAACTTGAAACTTATACGAAGTTTCCATAGGCTTACAAAAGGATCTAACTTCCCCAACCATATTCTTCTACGGTCAGTTGTATAAAACTCAAAGCTCAAATAATTTTTCAAAAGGTTGTAATGGGTCTGGGCTAGGAAAATAAGAGGAACCGGATGAAGGCTTTCTAGGTGGAGCTAATAAGGTAAAGAAAACTAAATCAAAGGCTTAAAAGAAACAATTGAATTGAACAAGCGTCAACCCAAAGTCCACCAACACATTATACCTTTTACCCGACCACTATTTCCTCTTCATGTATTTTACCGTTTAGCAAGTGTACAAACAAGAGCTCTGCCTATATCCAAGCTACTAACTTAATATAATCCAAGGTGATCTAAGCATACTTATGTCTCAAGCATCTTTTTTGAGTTGTGATCAACTCTTGCCTTAAGAGATTACCCCAACCTACTTCAACACTATGAAACAGCGAAGTCAAAATTATTATTATTATTATTATTATTATTATTATTATTATTTTTCATTTTCAATTCTTTTCATCAAAACACCCTCAAACTTGCTTTTATTGCACTACTTCATTCAACTTAATGCAGCCTCTTCTAAGCCCATGATTTACATTTTCCACCTTGGGTGAAAGAAAGGAAAGAAAGAGAGTGAGAGCTCAAAATATGGGTGGAAGAAATAAATAAGCAATTAGGCACAAAGGGGCTTATTAATAGGAAGCATGATGGGGTTGGCTATTTGGGGAAAAGGTTCATCTTATGAAACCAAACGAGCAAGTTCTAGATCGGAACACAGCACAAGGATATCAGGAAAGTACAAGTTCATAGCACAACTTCCAAGCTCAAAACATCTCACCATAAAGGTTCCACCAAAAGTTTCAAAACTAACTTTCCAAATTCACCAAAATTTCAAGGGAGTAAAACTAGCAACCACATCCATCCATATGCAACGATGGTTTCCATTGGGTCCTAAAAAAAAAAAAGAACTAAGAAAAGACGATAAGAAATCAACGTATATGCTCATACATGTAACCTACAATGATTAAATGAGTAAAACAACTTAGACTAAAACAAATAACTTAAACTAAAATAATGGCATAAACAAGGAATGTCAGGTATCACTATAAAACAAAAACCCCCCAAACTTAAGCACAACATTGTCCTCAATAGGAGTGAAGAATAGAAAAGAGTTGTTCAAGAATTATACCTGCGCGGTGGGGGGGGGGGGGGGGGATGTTCCTGCCCCTACTAATCCTCACCCATGTCATCGTGGCTAGAAGAGCCATTGGCCGGAGGAAAGGAAGATGGACCTTTAGACGAGTCACGAGGAGGACCGAAATGTGGGTAGAATGAAGGTGGGTGGCTGGAGGGATGCGGCATGTACCACTGGTATGTCGAGGTGTGGAAATGTGGTGAAATGGATTGGAATGATGGGTATTCCAGAGGTAGGCTTTGCTGCTGCTGCTGGTGGCCCCAACGGACTTGGCCAGAAAGCAATTCTTGATTACCGGCGAGGAGAGATATGACTTCACGCATTTCTCTAGCAAAAGAGGCAAAGGTACCACCAACCGATTCGAACCGAGCTATCAACTCATCGTGCTGCTCTTTCATGAGGATGTACATCTTGTTAAGTGCCACGGCTAATGATGCCGGAGTAGTGGTAGCCAGATCGATCAATTGCTTAGAAGCCCCCATTTGCTCATCTCCTCCTTGATCCTACTCCTGAAATAGCTATTCCTCTTCTTTTTCTTCAACTTGCTCGTGCTCCTGAATGGCATCTTGGTCCTCTTTCTCTGAAGCTATCTTTTGAATGCCTGCCGATGCTCCACTGAGTTTGTCTACTGAAATTGGCCTTATGACCAAAGATACTTTTAAGGAGTCCTCCAAGTTAACACTGGCCCTCAAAAGAAAACTAGTGATTAACTGTGGGAAGGGTAGATTCCCCCACTTTGACTTTGCGGCACGAAGGATATGCTTAAAGACAAGGCGCCCGACATCTATCCAAAAATCCATGTAATGCAATATAGGACCTCCAACCAATCTGGGGTGACCTCCCGAATGTGAGTCGTCGAGACGAGGCGACAGGAGATAAAGTAATTCCATGCTTTCATCTCAGGTGGAAGAGCTGAGGAGCTGAAATAGAGCTTCCTGTGAGACTAATCCTTGCTCAATGTCTAGTTGATCGGCCGACCACATACTATCTGAGCCATCTGCTCAAGGGAGGCTTCCTTTATTGATTCTTCAATTACCGGGTTGATCTGAAGCAAGCTGTTGATACCTGTGTTGTCGTAGTGCACTCTGTGAGTCCTCACAAAGCAAACCTTCGCCTAGCGATTTAGATAATAAGCCCCCATTAGGTTTACATCGAACTCCATGATTAGGATTTTAGGCACCTCTACTCAAGGATGAGCAACCCAGTTCCACCATCCTCGCCTCTCCACCACTCTCATAATACCCTTGTTTTCTTTCTTAGAGAAGTCAAAGCCCCATTCTGGTGTCAACTTGCGAGTCGAGAACCCCTCGAAATAGTTGTGCGCCCGAGAAAAAACAAAGTAGTTCTTGTCGTAAGGAGGTTCTTGAGGCTCTTCCTCACGGATCCTTTTTTCCCTTTCCTTTTCCTTAAGAGAATGAATTGGCACTGACTTGCGAGCCATGTTTCCTACAAAGCGAAACAAAATTTACTCCAAATTCCTTGACATAAAAAATTACAAGACAAAGAACTAGCATTCACGACCACTAACACCCTTTTAACTTGACAAACTTCACAAGAAAAGCTCATGCAAAATTGAGGTATTTCAATGCCTATTTCATGTTCATGCTAGCATATTGGAGCATTCCAGGAAATTTTTCTAAGTGTTGTAAGGCCCGGGCATGTTGGGATTAGGCAACTATGCAATACCTACTTGCTAATCGAGCATTTCATCATGAAGAACGAAGCCTAGGCCAAGAATTGTATGCTAATAAACATGCTAACACAAGAATACCCATCATAGTCCATTCATAATTCTTGCCTTTGGTACATATGAAAATCATGTTTTCGGGTGTACACCAATGGCAGAAACTTGCAATATGCAATACCTAGATGCAATCGATGCAAAGAATTGAGATAAACTAGAAGCACATGAAACTACATTGTTGAGCGAAGTACTTTTGGAGGAACTTGAGTTACACTTTTCCGGAAACAATCACATGTTAAATTCAAGCACCCTAGAGAAAATTAGTAAGAATTCAAGCTTGACCCACTCCTAATTCATGTAGATAACACTTTTGGAATCCATCAACCAACAAGAATAAGCATCATCAAGAAATTGGCATGAAAATTTCGTGGCCCTCTTTGTGGGTGATTTTCGAACTATGATTTTCATTCCAAATCCACAACCTAAGCCATAAAACACTCCCAATACGTACATATGCTCAATGTAGATCAAAATCAAGCAAGGAATCCATAAAACCAAAGTGTGATTAACCAATTTGAGGACCCTGCAAGCATGTGCGATTCACACCCAATAAAGCATCCAAAAGTACAAGGGAAGAGAAAGAAAAGGAAGAGGAACTTACTTGCTTCGAATCTTGAGAGTGAAACCAACAAGAAGATCGAACCGTGAGGCTTATGGAAGGGCTAGGGTTTGAGAGTTGAAAGGTTCTTTGGTAGAGGGGTGAGTTAAAAAGTGAAGAGAAGTGAAAACATAAGAGATAAAAATGACAATTCAGGTATTGGCGATGCATCATTGACTGAGGCGAAACTATGGTCACGCGTCGCCACAGTTATGTATGTTCTGTCAATTTTTGCAAACTAGCGACGCGCCACCAACTAAGGTGACATTCTGGCGACGCATTGTCATAGTTATGAACGTTCTATCATTTTTTCCCGCAAATTGGCGATGCATCGCTAGGGTTTGTGAACTCACCCTTAGTTTTTTGTAGTTTTGCAATTTAACCACCTAATTTTCTATACTTACTCACTTACTAATTGACCAATTAAAAAATTGTACCTCCCCAAGTTGAACTAGTGTTGTCCATCCTCTCATTTCTCCTTCCTATGGCTTTTCCAACCCTATAAAACACATTAAAACACCAAATAACCACAAAATCAAAAAGAAAATACTAAGTAACTCATGAAAGCGAAAAGACAAGATAACGGGAATCGAGTTGCCTCTCGACTAGCGCTTGGTTTTACGCTTCTAGCTAAGTGCCTTTGACTATTCCTTCAAGGGTCGGGTTCGGCCAATTGGCCAATGTGTCAAAGTTCATCACCATAGTAGGCCTTCACTCATTGTCCATTGACTTGAAATATGGATCCATCGTGACCCTTAAGCCCCCTATGGCCTGACCACTTGGATTTTAATTTTCCCAGGAAAAGCCTCAACCTTGAATTGAAAAGCAGCACTTTTTGACTCGGTTAGAACTCCTTCTTCACTAGCATCTTATCATGCCAAAGCTTTGTTCTCTCCTTGTAAACCCTTGCATTCTCATAAGCATCAAGGCGGATTTCATCCAACTCATTCAATTGGATAGCTCTCTTCTCTTGGGCACTCTTCAACTCAAAATTCATCTTCTTCACCGCCCAATATGACTTGTGCTCCAACTCCACCGGTAAGTGGCAAGCCTTCCCAAACACAAGTCGATATGGAGACATTCCAACAGGTGTACGCCTAAAGTGCATCACTCAAATTTTGTAACCAATCTTTTTGATTGATGCCCACCGTCTTTTCCAATATTTTCTTGATCTCCCGGTTTGAAATTTCGGCTTGACCATTCATTTGTGGATGATAGGGAAGGGACACTTTATGCCGTATACCATACTTTACTAGTGCTTGAGCTAAAGTCTTGTTAATGAAGTGTGATCCCTCGTCGGAGATAATTGCTCTAGGTGTTCCAAACCTTGCAAAAATATTCCTTTGAAGGAACTTGACAACTACATTAGCATCACAAGTAGGGTGGCAATGGCTTCTACCCATTTACAAACATAATAAATCGTAAGCAAGATATAATGATTACCAAATAAGGGAGGAAAAAGACCCATAAAATTTATACCCTATAAATCAAACACTTCTACCTCAAGAATATTTTGCAATGGCATTTCATCTCTCCTAGAAATGTTTCCTAACCTTTCGCATCTATCATATGTCTTCATAAAAGTATACGCATCCTTAAATAAAGATGGCCAATAATAGCCGGTTTGCAATACCTTACTTGCGGTCTTGGAAGCTCCAAAGTGACCACCACATGGTGAGGATTGACAATGGTGAAGAACACCTTTACCTCTTCATTTGATATGCACCTCTTTATAATTTGATTGGCACACCAACGAAAAAGGAGAGGCTCATCCCAAAGATAATGTTTGACATCGGTTTGAAATTTCTTCTTTTCTTGGTAAGACAAGTATGATGGCAAGACTCCACAAACTATATAACTCACATAATCCGCATACTATGGAATCTTACCTTCCACTTTGAATAGACTTTTATCTGGGAAGTGCTCTTGAATAGGTCTCTCTAAAGGTTGCTCTTGGCCTTCCAATCTAGATAAGTGGTTAGCTATAAGATTCTCACATCCTTTCTTGTCCTTTACTTCCAAATCAAATTCTTGAAGTAAGAGAATTCACCTTATAAGTCTTGGTTTGGCATCCTTCTTGGTAAACAAATACTTAATTGCCGCATGATCGGTGTAAACCACCACTTTAGAACCCACAATGTACGATCGAAACTTGTCCACTGCGTAGACCACCGCCAAGAGCTCCTTCTCCGTTGTGGTATAATTTTGTTGGGCTCCATCCAAGGTTTTGCTAGCATAATAAATAACTCAAAAAATCTTTTCCTTCCTTTGCCCCAATACCGCTCCCACAATGAAATCACTAGCATCACGCATGATTTCAAATGGTTCCTCCCAATTGGGTGCTACCACTACCGGTGCACTCACCAATTTCTCCTTCAAGATCTTGAATGCTTTCAAACAACTTTCATCAAAATGAAATGTCATATCCTTCTCAAGCAAGTTGCATAAGGGCTTAGCAATCTTGGAAAAATCCTTTATAAATCTACAATAGAAGCTGGCATGCCTTAAGAAACTTCTCACCCTTTTGACATTGGAGGGAGGTGGTAGTTTTTCAATGGCCGCAATCTTGGCTATATCTACCTCCATACCTTCACAAGAAATTTTATGCCTGAGCACTATACCCGAGCTAACCATGAAATGACTCTTTTCCCAACTCAAAGCTAAATTAGTTTTTTGATATCTCTTTATGACCAGACCAGAGCTAGATTATCCAAACATGCATCAAAAGAATCACCAAAGACCAAAAAAATCATCCATAAATACCTCCATGCATTTTTCCACCATGTCCGAAAATGTGGCCATCATACATCTTTGAAAGGTTGCCGGCGCATTGCAAAGTGCAAATTGCATTTTTCGAAAAGCATATGTACCCCAAGGGCTAGTAAAAGTAGTCTTCTCTTGATCCTCCAGTGCTATCATAATTTGATTATAACCCGAATACCCATCCAAGAAGCAATAAAACTCATGCCCTGCCAACCTATCCAATATTTGATCAATAAAAGGAAGGGGGAAATGATCTTTCTAGGTAGCTTTGTTGAGCTTTCGATAATCGAAACACATTCTCCATTTAGTGACTAACCGAGTAGAAATCCATTCATTGTTATTATTGCCCACCACGGTTGTAACACTCTTTTTAAGTACCACTTACACTGGGCTTACCCAATAGAAGTCTGAGATTGGATAGATAATACCGGTATTGAGTAACTTCACAATTTTCTCTTTTACTACTTCCTTTATCTTTGGATTTAACCTTCTTTGAGCTTCAATGGAAGGCTTAAAGTCATCTTCCATAAGAATCTTGTGCATGCAAATTTCCAAGCTAATTCCTTTGATGTCGGAGATGGACCAAGCTATTGCCCCCTATGCTCCCTCAAAACTTGAATCAATTTCTCTTCCTCCAAAGTAGTCAATGTGGAAGAAATAATCATCGGAATGGACCCCCCATTGCTAAGATAGACATACTTGAGATCTTTCGGTAGTGGCTTCAACTCCAACTTAGGCTCTTTCTTGAGATCACAAGATAAAAGTTTTTCTACCCTTTTGTTTGGAGCCTGTAACTTCCCACAAGAATCAAAGGTAACCAAGGTGCTTATTACCTCATACTCTCCCTCACTACATGGAATTCCAAAAACAAGTGTTCTTCCAATGGGGTCCTCTATAAGCAATAAATCCCTTTTCTCTTTAATAGAAGAATCAATCACATCAACCATAAAACACTTGGGCACCTCATCATCAATAGATTTCATGGCTCGAGCAAGATTGAAAGTAATTTCCTCATCATTAGCTCTCAAAGTGAATTTACCTTTTTCCACATCTATCATGACTTTCTCGGTAGGGAAAAATGGTCTTCCAAGTATGATTGGCATATTTCGATCTTCCTCCATGTCTAACACTACAAAGTCCACTAGGAATATGAACTTGCTGACCTTAACCAACACATCCTCCAAAACACCTTTTGGAAAGGTGAATGATCTATCCGCCAATTGGAGACAAATCGATAAAGGTTTCACCTCTCTAAGACCAAGGCTCCTACAAATAGATAATAACATCAAGTTAATACTAGCCCCAAGGTCGCATAAAGCCTTGTCACAATGGAAAGACCCAATGTCTAAAGGAATAGTGAAACTTCCCGAGTCCTTGAGTTTTTGAGGCACCTTCCTTCGAATAATGGCACTTACTTCTTCCTTAATCAAAATGAGTTCATTATCAAGGAACTTCCTCTTTTTAATGATCAACTCATTGAGGAACTTAGCATATGAAGGCATTTGATTTATTGCTTCCAAGAAAGGAATATTGATCTCCAATTTTTTTGAATATTTCAAGAAACTTCATAAATTGAGTGTCCTCCTTCTTGGGTTTGAACCTTTAGGGGTATGGAAGAGTAGGAATATGCTTTGGTGCTTCCCCTTGCATGGGCACATTTCTTGCCTTCCCCTTTGAATTATCATCCTCACCTCTTGTTGATGACACTTGAACATCTTTAATACTTTCCGTAAGGTGGGTTCTTGGAGAGGATAATCTTCTTGAATGGGTGGCTTCTTGGGTTGTGCCACAACATTCCTCCTACTTTTTAGAGTAATAGCTTGGCAAGACTCCCTTGGGTTGACATCCGGATCACTAGGTTTGGAGTTGCCGCATAGAAGTAGCTAGTTGACCCATTTGTGTTTCCAAATTTTTTATTGATGCTTGAGTGTTAGCTTGCATCGTCTTCATCTCATCCTCCAATGCATAAATCTTTTTGTTTTGTCGACTAGCCATCCCCCACACTTCATGCATGGACTCTCTCATCATTCTCTTCATGAAGTTCTTCAAAGAGGCCTCCGATTCATTAGAGGTCTCACCTTGTGGTTGTATAACACCTTTTGGATTTGAATAGTTGAACCCTTCATGTTGACGATTCCTTGGAAAGAAGTTTCCTCCTCTTTGCTTGGGTGAGTAAAAATTCCGGTACTCCACAAAATTCACATCTTCTACTTCTTCCACATCCTTACTAGCCATAGCTTGTTGCAATTTCATCCTATCTTGATTTTTTGACAATTTGGATACCATGCTAATGAGTGCCGAAAGTTGTGCTTGGAGAGAGGTATCCTTGTCTACCTCATACAAACCACTTCCCTTTCTTGGAGCCCTTTTTCCACTAAGCTCAAGGCTTTTAGCCTTATTATTTAATAATTCAAAGCATTCCTCCACATCTTTCAATAATAAGAAGCCACCGGCGATGACATCAACTTATAAATGAGTATTTAAACTCAATCCATTATAGAAAAGATGAAGTTGGTGATCTTGATCAATATCTTGAGTTGGAACCGTCTGCACCATCCTTTTGAAGCGCACCCATTCATTTTGCGTAAAGGCCAACAACTTGTTCTTAAGCTTAAATGCTTTTTGAGATGGGAAAAACCTCCAAATGAATGCTTCATATAACTCTTGCCATGTATGAACCGATGTAGGCTCCAAATTCTTAAACCATTCCGTCGCTTCATCCACAAAAGAAAAGGGGAAATGTCTCATCCTTTTTGCATTTTTACTTACACCTTCCAAATCAAAAGTATCACATAATCAAACAAACTACTTGATATGGTTGTTTGGATCTTCATCAAGAGCTCCTCCGAATGGATGTGCTTCAACTAATTGGAGAACATGGCTAGGAATCATGAAAGCTTGCCCTCGAAGTAGCACCGGTCTTATCATGTTATCATGGTCCTCCACCTTTTGAAGGCGAAAGTAGTCAAGCACCGATCTACCTCTTCTTCTAGCACCATTACCATTGTCCATCACTTCTTCAACCCCATTGGGATCCATGGCATTGACATTCATTTCCCTTCCAAGGTTCCTCATGTCATTTTCTTGATTTCCTTCCATATTAACGGAATCGGAAGTACTGGTGTTACCTTCCTCAACAACCTTGCTTCTTAACCAAAGTTCCCTTAAGCTTATTTCAATCTTCAGATCAAGTGGTACCAATTGAGACAAGAGCTCCGGGTCATGCACTAGATATACCTACAATTGACAAAGAAGAACACACTAACTACAAGGACAAAAATCAAGTAGACAATAGTAACCTCAATAACCAAGGTAAAAAAAAAATCTAATCAATATCCCTGGCAACGGCGTTAAAAACTTTGTTGTACACAAAGAGCTTTTCATTTATAACCCTCATTTACCCACAAGTGTATAGAGTCGTCATGTACTAAAAGGCAAATATGGGTATCGTCCCAAGAGATAGTGAGCTTTTTACCAAGAATTGGAATTTAACTACTGGAGCTACTTAATCAACCAAGAAAAAGTATTGAAATAGAGAGAATGAAGATGCTAATTACTAAAGCACTAAAAGATGATAAGCTAAAAAGATGCACTAGGTACTAAAATAGATTTGTAAGAGGGGCTAAAAATGGGAAAGCCAACCCCATAGTGGGAAAGCTAGCCCCCTAGGATTCCACTCCCTTTCCTTGCTATCCAAGATAATTGAAGCCCTAAGCTGGTCTTCCCTTGTGTGGTGATGATGTTCAAAGTTCAAAAACCCCTTTCTCAAGACAAGTTTTTGCTCACCCATGATTAAACTTGACAATACTCAAGCACATGTTTTAACCTAAGGTGGATAAAGCCTTAACCCACTTTTAAATACCTAATGAATTCTTAGATTACCTCTAATCTAAGAGACCCATTATGCCCCCTTCGTCTTTTCCATCCCCTTTTTGTTCCTCTCTCAAGAACTAAGTGGGATTGGTGAGTTGTGTGTGGTGACATTTCACACATAGTATTTAGCACAAGAATAGGCAACACATATGATCCACATTCATAAAAAATAAACAGAAATCCATTGAATAGCAAGGAAAATAAGTGTCCTCCTAGAGAAATGCAACAATCTACTGACAATCTATCATGTTGTTCAACAATAAACCCATAAATAAACTAACCATAAAAATCCAACTAAAAGAGAAAAGGAAAAGAAGAAACCCAAGATGGACCCTAAAAGTCTAAGCCTCCTTGACTCTAGTCTCTTTTTCCAAGCTTCAAGCCTCCTCCAATGGTGGAAATCTCAATAAGTGATGAAAAGAAAATGATGCTAAGGTAGGTAGTGTCGAAGCTCTTCATTCCTCATTCTATTTATACCCCAGGCCACTTATCCTTTCTATACCTCTTCCAAAACCTTAAAGGGATAAAAATCCCTCTTGCAAGGACAGGTCATCAGGTAGGAAGTATGGGGGACCATCAAAATTGCAAGAGTCGGTGAAACAGAGCAGACGTTGGTGACGCGTTACCAATTGGGTCAAATTGGTGGCGACGCGTTGCCATCTGGTGAAAATTTGACAGAATGTCGTAAACGTTGGCGACGCGTCTCCCAAGTTAGTGACGTGATGCCAACATTTCATTTCAATTTCAACAACTTCACTTGCCTAAACTTCGTCATGCTCAATCCCGTTTCAAACCACCATGTCCACAACACCATCCAACCTATAGAACGCCAATGAAAACAAGAAAAATTCAGATAAAAGGGAAGAGATATAAGTAATTAGCGGTCAAAGTTGCCGAAAAGTCAACAACTTTGACCGTTGAATTATGCACTTAACAATGGCGGTAACCACCGGAGGTTAGAGAAGCATCGGACAGAAGAGTATCTGTCCAATTAGTAAGTGGAATAGGAGGGGTATAAGTGTTAAGTTAATTGGTAAAACTTACTAAAAAGGGAAATGGTGCAGAGAATTTGGGATGACCCAAAATGGCAAATGGAGCAGAAAACCTAGGACGTAGGGAGTATAAGTGTTAATTCAAGTTTTCTTTACTTAAACCCCTAGCTTCTAAATTTATGAATCTATCACTTTTACCGTTAGCGTCACCATTTCTTTCCATTCCTTAGAATGCGACTAGGTGTTCCTTGTTTCCTTAGATTTTTTGGGCTGGGAATTAACCAACATACTTGACAAGCTAGACACTACATGTTCGGGTCATGGGTGGGAGGGTTTCAGACATAAGGTTAAGGAAGATGAAGAGGACGGGGACAGTGATGGTGACAATAGTGGGCATAGGGAAGACGATGAAATCAGCAACAAGATTTGTGTGAGGGAGCTGTTGGCCTAGTTGAGATCATATAAATTGGAGAAGATGATCAAAATTGCAGATTAGCAAAATTGGGCACCTAGGCGTTAATGGCCAAATTTTTAGGGTTAGTTCAATTTCCTGGTTGTTGATGTGGTGTTGACTTGTTGCATACGTGACACGGAATATTCCTACTACTGGATATATAACCATTAGATGCTTGGTAGATATATCGCTATTTTTCACAACTCAGTGATAAAATTGCTCCAAGTAAGTAATATTAATGGATTTTGCATTAAAAAATTGTTAATGGTAAAATCGCTTCTGCAATCTAATATTAATGACATTTTTACCCCTGCTCCCTGAAAAAGTTTATCCGCTTCCAAAATAGAGTATCATTCACTGGCATAAACGCTTCTCATATAGTTCTCACGGTTCTCTCATCCCATCTGGTAACATGCAAAAGCCCACCTCGACACACCGTGGCCGGTTATAGATCAGAGAAAATTGGTAAATCCGGTTGGCAGATGATGAAGCTACAATTAATACATAAATACTTTCGGAGCAAGCCATAGATCAGTTATAGTTTTGGAAAAAAAATGGCAAATGCAATTGCCAGGTGAGGGAACTCCAATTAATGCGTGAAAATTTTTGGAGCGAGCCATATCAACTTGGCCTATAAATAGGCATTGGATATACCCAGCTCATTGTATCCCAATTTTCTTCCTTTAGAGGAAGGCAGAAGAGTTAAAGAGTTGATTTTTCTCCTATTTTAAGAGTGATTATAAGTTTTGTTCCCTTAAATTGTTTTATCCTTACCTATGGCTTTTAACCTAATTGATGTACGGTTTTTCCACGTAAAAAATATGTATTCAATCTTCTCAGTCATACACTGTCAAATTTATCAACTTCGACTTGCCAAGTCTAATGGATTTGTCAATCAGAACGAGGATGACATGTACAGATCCTTGTATTCTTATTTCTACAACGGTATCGCAGTTCAAAACAAGCACGCCAACATGTAGAATAACCTCATGCACTCTATTTTTTAAAACGTATTTGGACTTGGAAACGTCCTCCCAATTTTTGATTTCTTCCGGCTATTCACCTATATAGCTGTAGCTAAGAATAACAAGAGATCAAAATCAAAATGATGAGGCATAATTATTTACGTCAACAAGCACATCTTCTTCAAAATGGGGCTGAGGGACCACGATCTAGAAACAAAAGTCATTTCCTTTTTATACAACATTTAATCGTACCGGGGGCATATTTACTTGACCAAAATCACTTGAAACTGGCGGCTACGGGACAGTGGCTGCTGAACGGTGTTAGAGAAGGTGCGGCAGCTTCCTGGGATTGGTAGATATCCTGTGCTATTCTTGTGGCGTCCATGGATGTCCCAAGAAGTCCCCGTTTGGTGAAACCGACAGCGTATAGCCCGCAATCGCCTTTCCAACTTTCCGGGAACGGCTTTCTGGGAATTCCATCTTTCTCACTGAACATTATGTTCTCCTGTCATTTGTCGTGTCACCAAATTACATCCATTCTCATGTATGTCCCGACAGAAAAAATCACAGAACTAAAGACAAACAGCGACTGATCAGAAATGAAAAGAGTGCTCTACCATTCTCATGTTTGCCCTACCATACTTATGTTACAATTTAATTAGCTGGATCGTTATTAACTATCACATCTCACTCGCTTAAATTTAATACACTCTATAAACTACAAATATACACATGAGATATTGAAAAATATTGCCGTTCGGAAAAAAGAATGAAATATCTAATACTTTTTAAAAAAATAAATGGACACCTTCAACCATAGTGGGACATTGCTTTTGTAACCAGTAGCGAGGATGATGGAATCGAAGTTTTGAGTTCTTCCATCGACAAACTCTACAGCACCCTTAGTTATTCTTTTTATAGCCGGATAAACCTACAAAGAAATTCATAATAGATTTAGAAAAATCCCAAAAACACAGTAGAAAAGAAATTAAGAAAAAGATTTTTTATTCCAGATGTCTTCTCCAAATTAAGAGGCTGCTTTTGGAAGGAATAATTAATAAGCCGAAAAGGGGAGGAAATTGGAAATTTTTCGAGAGACAGAGAGAGAGAGTAAGAGAGAGAGAGAGAGAGAGAGAGAGAAAGGAGAGAGAGAAGAAGAAGAAGAAGAAGAAGAAGAAGAAGAAGAAGAAGAAGAGAACCTTGATATGGCCGGATTTTATGTTGGCAAGAGTTCCAACATCCAGGACAGGGGTCTTGCTGGAGGTGTTCTTGAGCTGTAGGGGGCCGATCTCGGGGCGGTGGAGGCCGAGCTTGGAGGTATCGCCAAGGATGAGGCGGGACATGAAGAGTAGGAGGCGATCCACCAGAGGCAATGGGAGCCACTTGAGGAGCCACATGGAGAGCCCAAAAGTCGACCTTCCCAGCATCTCTTGAGGCAAGACGTGCACCTAATTAAGCACGCTTTGATTTAGTACCACCAAGGAAAAAAATTTCTACTAGTAAAAAGAAGAAGAAATAAAGCTGATAAAAGGAATGATCGAGAAGGAAGCCAAAAACTAGAGACCCAACCAGGCCAGGCCAGACGCACTAGCTACCTAGCTCTCACACGCTTCTGCATGTCTTTTCTTATTCCGTTTTTAGTGCACACTTTTGGAATCTTCAACTCTGGTTTTGTGGTGGTTCCCTAGACATCACATAGATTTTTACCAAAAGAAAAGTAAACATGAAAGAAGCCTGATGGACTCTGGTACTGCTAACTTTTTTGCTTGCGCATGCAATTTGCTTAACAAGTTCCAACAAAAGTATTTATTAATAGAACCCAAAAACATTCTCACCCCCTCTAGCTAGCTTGCCGTTCATCAGGTTTAGACCTACCTTTTACGTATTTATTAATTAGTTAATTATTCGTTTTGGTTGACTAATTAAAGGGTATTCGAAATCTTATTAAAATCAGGTTTCTTTTTCCATAAAAGCTAGCCCCAAATGGCCTCCACTTTGTTAAGAATATATTTTTTTTAATCAAATGGCTTCTAATAGCACATAAAATCTAAAAGGTAGAAACTTAAGACTCAAGGAATGAATTAAGAAGAAGCTCCAAAAGGAGTTTATGCTATGATTCTCACCGCTTTACTCCACTTTCTCAATACAAAACGCATAATTTTAAATGTTGTACTTAGAACCTTCTCATCAAAGCTTTTTGTTTAGGTGTCCAAAGAAACAAAGTTTGTATTTCAAACCAAAAAGACAGAGAAATGTACGTATTACATAATAAGCTATTCATAAGAGAGTTTTACTTTTAACAGTTCCATGCACTCATTTTTTTTTTTTTTAGAAGTAAATGCATGAAACTTTATGTTCATGATATAATATTTAGTACAAATAATTCTACTTCTTTTTTTTTTTAAATATAGGAGTATTGTGTTTTTTTTAGCATTTTCCAGCACCAGAAAAAGGCTTTTGCTCACCGAGTCGCGGACCACCAAAGAGGGGTGGGCATTATAGTTGCAGAGATCCAAACAGACCTCCATGCCCGAATTCCCACACCCAACCACCAACACCTCCTTATCCCGGAAGGTTTTCCCACTCTTGTACGCGCTCGTATGCAAAACCGGCCCATCGAAATGCTCCATCCCCTCCATCTCCGGCACCACCTCCACCGCGTTCTCCCCCGTCGCCACCACCAGCCATTGCCCAACATACTCCATCTCCTCTCCCGCTTTCGTCCCAACCGTCTTCACCCGCCAAAACTTTGTCCTGGGATCGTATTCCGCCCTCACCACAGTAGTGTTGAAAACAGGTTCCAGCTCGAAATGATGCCGGTAGCGTTCTAGGTACGCTAGGAACTGCTGTTTGGTCGGGTAAGTAGGGAAGTCATCGGGAAAATTTAGAAACGGCAGCCGGCAAAACTGCTTAGGGAGGTGGAGGCGGAGGCGGTCATAGGTCTTGAGCCGCCACAGGGAGGCGATGCAGCTTTCCCGCTCGAGGATGAGGCTGGGGACGCCACGCTTCTTCAGGCACGCAGCGACTGCGAGTCCTGACGGACCGGCACCAACAATGATGGGGCCGGCGGCTAGGATTCTGTTCCTGTCGAAGTTGTCATGAAGTGTCTTTCCTTCTAGCTCCTTGAAGAAGTCCATTAAACACTGAGCTAGCTAGCTATCAAAGAGTGAACAAATTTTGTCAAGGAAATAGGAAACAGAACGGAGTCAAAAGTTGGGACGAAACAGGACTCATGGGGTGATAGCTGGTAAATGGAGATTAGTGAGTAACTAGGGTGAGATCAATTAATTATATTTGGATCAGGGATACGATTGTGGTCAATATGGATTTCCCGGGTCGATATGTGGGAGTTGCGGGACTAATTGTAACTCATAAGCGAGAGGTCTTATTCTTATTCATTTGATGAGGAAAGAACATTACGCTATTTGGGTCGACATGTGAGAGGCTTTGGAAGTTGGCGACGGAATACTGGAAACAGCGTATGGTATATACTATATATAAGGGACTGTTGGTGGTATGCTATGTAATTATGCAAGAAGAATATAACAAGCTATATATATTAGGGCGAGCACAACTAATGAGAAGCTAGCGTATGATTAGTCTTTGGCTGGAATGAGATGATTCACTTGTACTAAAATAATTTCTCAAACATATGAGGAACAAAAGGAGCTAGAGCTGGCCCTAGGGGCTCTAGTGCAGTGGCAAAGGTTTTATCTCCTTATAAGGTAGGAGCTATAAGTTTAACTCTCCACTCCAACTTGCTCACCGAAAAAGCTTCCAATTTATACCTTGACCACATGATGAGTTAACCTGATGCCGATAGGTTCTGGGTCATTAAAAACGGAGATAAAGTTGTGACCAAAGAGAAAGGTCTAATCATTTTTACGCCCTCAAGCTTTGTTGACATAGTTATTTTCATACCTAAACTATGAACCATAGCAACCTGGTCCATGAAGTGAACTATGGATATATCACGCTAGTTTGTGTTGCCCCCTTTGTTTCCATGTTCGTTAGTTAAAAATTTAAAACTAATCCACATAAAAAAGAAGACTATGTTTTCAACCACCAAACTTCTTGATTCTCTCTTTTATGTCATATACTTTAATGTTAACCATCCAAGCCACTCCTGCAACTCGAGTCCCTCTCCCACCCCTACATTGCCCATCCACCATCTATTCTCTTAGCGTCGCAACCACCTAAGCCCTTATTGTAGCTAGTGCAACACACTACCCCGATTATCTTCTATCTCGGTCCAACAATTTTCTTGCATGGGGCATTCACTGCAGTCCCCAATTCCATCCAAAGTCACCACCAAAGGCTTCCTCTAGTGACATAGCCAGAAGAGAACTATCACCTCATCTTTCATCTTTTCCTTTTCAATCACACGATGCTGGCAAAATTAACATTTAGTTTTATCAGCATTCTACATGCTCGGGTTCATTGACTAGCAACTTTTGGTTGAGAAACAATAATGACATGGTGCGAGCATGATGGAATGAGGTACTAGGGTTCTAGAGTTAGAGATTGGCAAATTAGAGGAAGATGCATAGCCGTAAAATTAACAAAGACCTAGATTGGAACTTTTTCTTTTTTCTTTTTTTAGTTTCTATCATTTTTAAATTTGTCTTTCTATAAAGTTTCATTACATTTATTTGTAAATTCTATAAAATTTTAGGGACAATTTTATAAATTTTTAAAATTTCAATGACTAAGTTATATATAGCTATAAGTATTTCAAAGTTTAGGGGATGCATTACAATTATTTAAACTCCTAATAAGTTTGTGCTTAGTTACCATTTATTATATTTAAAACTATGTGTTTTTGTAAACTAAATCTTTAAAGTGTTACAATTAGGTGACTAAACTCTGACCAAGTTAATGTTGCTTCACAATAAGTGAACCAAGAGTCCATGCAAGTTGTCCTATTGTCTATAGCTTGACGATTGGTAGAACCACATCATAATTCGAGGAATAAAATACTTAAATTAACGTAATTCGATGATTAAAAAATAATTTAAGCAAGATATCAATCCTTAATGTTGGAGATTAGAAAGTGATTTGGGTAAGAGTAATGTTTGGATTAGTAAGTGACTAGGGTGAGACTAATGTTTGGATTTGGGATAAGTTTGTGGTCAATTTAGGTTAGTGAGTGATGGAGATTAGAAAGTGATTTTTTTAATAGCTAACAAAGTGATAGCCGAAGGGCTATCGCCTTTATCTGACCCGAACTCGGAGCATCAGGAAGCTTTTAGCCCCCCGAGGTACGAAACAAATCACCTTCGGAAACGGAGAATCAGCTATTGCAAGCCGAAGAAGATCTCCCCGAAGGCGAAACTTGAAACAGGGAACTCCCCCCGAACTGCGGGCATATTTCCCGAAGGGCATCGTCCGTACCAAAGGACGACCTCGGCCAAGGACTTCGGGAGTACGGCATGAGCATTTAATGAGCATTTAAGGAGCCTCTGACAGGAAACCCACACGCCACCTGAAACGGCGACTTGACACACTGACGCCGTCCAAGTCCCATCTCAGCCACAAAACCAGGAGCCTGAAGACGGCTACCTGTTCCCTACGCCCAGAAAGGATCCAACCAAACACGTGTCAGGATCTGAACGGGCCAGGCATTTCTATAAATACTGGGAAAAAGGACTTGGCAAGGGATCCATCCCCTCTCCCTGGGCAGCCCTCACCCATAGCTGAAAATATGTGCAGGCTAGCTCTCGCACCTTTCTAGCGTGCCTACTTTATTCATTATCAGAATACTGACTTGGGCGTTGGAGGCTCCTCCCCGGAACACCATCCCGGGGACCTTCTAACCCTTTTTCCTGAGCTTTTCAGGTATTTTCCCACCTTGGGAATATCTCAGCAAGACGTCCTTCCCCCCCGGAAGCTCCCTCGGAATTTACCATGTCACTGGACAGAGATGTCGGAGGGCATCACAAAGTAAATTCATTACTCACAAAACCTTAGTACAAACAAATCTAGCTAAGAGTTAGATAAGAAAGTAACATAAAGAAATAACCATAGAGCCTATAACCCCTTCGCCAACCTTACCCCACCAAATAACCTTTACATTATAATGAGTTTTGTACAAATTGCCTAGGAATAACTACCTAGTCCACTTAATTGCAACGTAGCTTGGAAACTCTATTACTAATCCACAGAAAAGATAAGGCCTATATTTCATAAAGGACTTGGCATTATAGTTATAAAACTTTAAATTATTGAATCTCACTTATTCATTCACCTCTATAACTCCCAAATTGTGATAAACAAGATTGTTTCCTAAGCTTTCTTTTGACTTTTGTTGAAAAATTTAGGCATATCATCTAACATTTCAATAATTGAAAGATTTGTACAGTAGTCCAACAACCACTACCTGCACACTTGCCACAATTTGCCTCTAAAAAGGAAACTCTCTCCAGGACATGATCAACTAATTGTTCTCCAGATTTGCAAATTGCATAGTAAACATCTTCAACAACAACTCCATGTTTAGCCAAGTTGAATAAAGTAGGTGACGCCCTGAGACATCTTCACTGGAAGGCATGGTGACTTCCGGGAGGACTTCCTGTGAGGGAAAACGTCTGGAGTTGAGGTTTCCCAGGGGAATGTGCCTGAAAAGCTAAGAGAAGAGGGTTAGGAGGTCCCCGGGGTGCTTTTCCGAGGAGGAGCCTCCGACGCCTAAGTCAGTTTCCTGAGAAGGTAAGGGGGAAACACTAGAGTTTTTAGTGGGCTTGCCTGTATTTTCTCGAGGAGGAGGAGTCGAACCCTTTGCCAGGGTCTGTTCCCTAGTATTTATAGAGAAGCCCAGCCCGTTCAGATGACGACACGTGTTCGGTCAGATGTTCTCTGAGTTTCTGGGCGTAGGGGGCGAGTAGCCGGTGACAGGCTCCTTGAGTATTGAACCGAGACAGGTCGTGACAAGACCTGGACGGCGTCGGCGTGTCAAATCACCATTTGAGGTGACATGTAGCGTCTGTGGGCGGCATGTCAGAGGCTCCTTAAATGCTCATGCCGTACTCCCGAGGTCCTTTGGGCGAGGTCATTCTTTTGACATGGTCGCCCTTCTTCGGGAGTTATGCTCGTGCTTTTGGGGGGTTCCCTTGTTCGGAGGTTCCACCTTTGGGGAGATTCCCTTCTGTTTGCGATAGCTAATTCTCTGCATCCGAAGGCGATCCGTTCGGTCCCCCGAGGGAGCCGGCACCATCTTTGCGATCCCTGGCATTCTTGCCGAAGTTCCAAGTTCGAGGTGCTTGGCTTCGTTCATTCCGAGGTCAGTGATGGTGTCTCTTTCGGGTGATGCCAGGCTTCCTGATCATGCTTTCGGCAGGAAGTACATACTGGGAGAGGAGATAGTCCTTCGGCTATCAGTAGGTAGCCACTGTTGAATTGCCCTTCACACACAAACGTTAACTTTTTATGGCACAGAAAAATTCCACCTTGTTGGATGACCCACTTATGAACAGGGAAACAAGGCATCATCTATCAAAAATGAAAGTTGTTTCACCATGAGCACCCCATTAAGATCACCTTGCCACCACCACTTATTAATGCAAACCTCTTTGGTATAATGATCAAGAAGCTCACCTAAGATATTTTTTAAGCTCCACAGGACATCAAAGAGCCTGGATTTAAACCCCCACCCCTAATCAACTTGTGATTAGAAACAAGAAATATAAGAAAACCAATAACACAAGCAACTTGTGCACCAAGGTAGTCCTTAAAGAAGAAAAGAGAATTTCTCTTTGAAGTAGCAATATTATTTCGTATAAAGGTTGTGTTTTACAACCAAAATATGTGCCTTTTTATAAGCTAAAGCTAGGGTAAAAGACTCAGTAAAATTCATAGCCCGTGCCACATAGGAAACTTAGGTACAAAAGACTTAAGAAAACTTAGTCAAACTAGGATTCCTATAACCTTTTAAGACATATTTAAGGTGTGTAGCGTATGCCACTTATCCTATGTGACCTGAATCAATTCCGTAGCTTGAATAACATCCTAAATAATGTAAATAATCAGGAAAATAAAGAAAATAAAGTGCAAATACAAGTTTGGCCCTAAAAACCCCAAATGGTCTTCTTTGGTTCACTTATGGGCTCCTTAGGGTTTTTGCTTGTATCTTCAACTTCAAGCTTGAATGTTTGAGTTCCATTGACTTGATACTTCTTCTTAAATGTTGGAAAGAGGTTTTGAAATGTTATAGCTCAAAGATCCAGCTTGTAGAAGAAAAATGGCCTTGAAACACTTCAAGGAGGCTCCAAGGGTACACTTGGGGTTCATTGTCTTGGGACTTGTCTAGGCACTCTAGAATTAAGCACCAAGCTTGGCCATGATCCTTATATGATGTCTTGATAGTTCCAGCAACTCCTTGTGAAATTTCAAGTCCATTCTCCATGAAGAAACTTGACACATAAGCTTGAAGTGCACCAGTGAGCTCCTTAGCCTTCTTTCTCATTACAGGTCCATTAGCTATCTTCAATGGGTCCTTGCCATCCTTGGTTGTGCCTTCCATGCTCATATCACTTATCCTTCACATCCTGTTGCAATTGAACACTCATCAGCACCTAATGCAATTGTTCCAACTCACCCAATTCTCTTCCCCTCAAATCTCTCCTCCACCTCCATAACCAACCTCCCCCCTCAAACCACCCTTTTTTTCACTCCCCAACCCCTCTTTTTGTTATCCTTTAGCCAATAAAATAGGAAATTTAGTTTGTAAACTTACATTTCCCACCCAACAATCCTCCTAAAATTTCACCATTTTCCTATCATCCACCTTTTTCCTAAACTAATTTACAAACAAAACACCTCTTTTCTTAATATTAAAACTTGATTTTATGATATTTCTGCAAACTCCTACCCTATGACTCTCCTCCAAACTCCTTCCAAACCCCTCATCCATCCCAAAAATACCACGAATAACAAAGCCTTTTCCTCCACTCTAAGCCGCTGCAACCATTTTCCTAATAGTGCCAAATTTTTTGCCAAGATGCTACCCATAATCGGCCCTCGTAACTTTTTTCTGGCAACCACCTTACTCCAAGAAACTCTTGCTAATTTCGTACTCTGCCCTGTAGCCCCCAAAGAAATTTTAATCCTTTTACTCTATACTTGTTTGATCATACTCACTAGAGCTCAAAAAAGAGAAAAAAAAACATGGGAAAGCTTATTCGAACTAATTTTATTAAGGTTAAAAGATCACAACTAATAAAATTTTTTGCTTTTACAAGCACAACTTACTGTTAAATTTCCCCACTACTTACTACCATGTTTTTACATTTCTCATATTTACACCAATTAGAAGTCCAAGATAATTATATGTAAATTTCCCCACACTACAATTCATTTTCTCATTCAATTCAATTACCTCCAATTCAACCAATGATTTAGGTGAGTGTAATGTTTTGATTAGTGAGTGACTAAGGTAAGACTAATGCTTGGCTCTAGGATAACTTGTAGGATTAATCATAACCAGTAAGCAGTAGAAGGTCTTACTTTAATAATCCATTTGATAAGGAAAGAACATAATATGGTTTTTTGCTAGGTTAATGTCACTGGTCATCCCTAAACTGTGTATATGTTGCTTAATGGCCCTAGAACTATCAAGTGTTGTCTAAATCATCCTCAAACTATTTAATTGTTGCACCTGTCATCATACTATTGTGTTAGGCATTAAAAAGTGATAGAAATGGGGGGGAAATGCTCAGTCAAATATAAAACTTAGAAATTTTTTTTATTTGAGTCCTAAAACTTTACAATTTTCAACTTAAAACTATGAAAATGGATATACTCTTTTTAATCTATCTCTTTCTTTCTTGTAATTGCTCTTCAAAAGTTTTGAAGTGTAGGAACTCAATTTTTAGGGCTAAACTAAAAAATTGTAATGTTTTAAAACTCAAATAGAAAGCTTTTATAAGTTTAGGGCTGACTGAGCATTCCTCCTTGCTTCGGTCTTTTTTCAATGTCTGGTATACAGATGGATGACGGATGCAACAATTAAATAATTTAAAGATGATTCACACAACCCTTTATAGTTATGGAATGATTAAGTAACATCAGACATAGTTAAGGGACGACCAGTGATATTAACCCCTTTTTTTCTTGACATGTGAAAGTGATGTTGAAAATGGGATCGTCGCTGGCAAGTCAAACATTAATAGAAGTGGTGCATAGTGGTACTACAAAGTAAATACGTTAAATGCTGAGTTTGTCCCTAACAAGTGTGTTAGAACTTCGAATCCTTGAGAGATCAAAACTAATAAGATTTGTTTTTTTTTTTTTTCAAAACTTATGATATCTGGTTTTTACTTTTTGGGTAATCAAGAGCATGTATAAGTATATGTCTAGGTGAGGAGTTAATAGGAAGCTTTTGAATAATTAAGTTGTCTATCTCACAAAATTAAATTTAAAAGACATTGAACTGCATTTTAACAACTTGTTTAATGAGTTTGTGTATGAAAATACCTCGAACCCAAATCTCAAATGCGATAATGCTTTGCTTTCTTCGGTTGAGCTGGATAGGTGTCGGTAAAATCTCAGATATCTAATAATGATGTAAAAATTTATATTAATTCAAATAAACTAATAAGATGGGGAGCATATTATGAGGTATAGCCCTCATCTAGAAAAGGTTAAGCTCATAGGTACATGTATCATGATTATTCATCAATTTGTTATTATGTGAGGCGTACAAAATGTTACGTAGAAAATGATTTTAAATGCATTTTGTAGTTTTAATTTGGCTTATTATTGTTAACTATGAGATCCACTTCTATTTCAAATACTTAATTGACTGCATACATCAAGAATTATATGATAACACTGTTATTGACCATCTAGAACATTCCACTTAGAATAAGTTAAATCAAAATGTGATAATTTTCTACTGCATATTTTTTACAATTATAACTAAAGCAACATAATAGGTCTTCATCTTGTATGCAATTGTGTCATTTGTCCTTTATGGTTTCAAACCATCAATTTTTGCCATGCTAACGTCTACTCGATCGAGATGCCCCAAGTTTGAAACCTTGGCTTTGAGTTTTTCAACCCTTGAACTTTCAAGGCTAACATTAAACTCCATAATTTCTTTTAAAATCTTGACTTTTGCTACTTCCTAACCTTTTATGACTGATAGTTGATCCCTCTATTTGCGCCAACATTTCAAATTCATCACTTTGGTTTTATGCTACAAAATTTGTTTCCATTTCCTCAATTGGTAATAGATAAACTTAAAATGTTTCAATTCTTTAAAAGCTTGAAATTATTATAGCTTAATTTTGATTGAATCGTGTGCGTGTGTGAGTGTGTATGTGTGTATGTGTGTGTATGTATTTTTTTTTCAGAAAGGAAATAAAAACAAAAAGAAAAAGAACAATACAAAGTAGAGGATACCCTAAGGGCCCTAGTGGCTGAGCGGTGCACATTAATAACAACTGAGAGACGTACAACAAGGATATATAGAAACCTTTTTAAACTGCATGTTCAATTGGCGAATGGCCTTGATGTCTTCGATGACCACTAAATGGACCCAATTATAGTCAGCAATTTACAAAGAGATTACTAGACAGTTAGTGAGAATAGTAACATTATCCATGTGCCACATCCTAGCATTTCTTAAAGCTTCCAATATGGCCATGATCTTTGTACATAAAGCTAAAAGGCATTCCCCCGCCAAGCGATAGCAATCCATAATGGAAGATGAAGATGAGCCTCAAAACTACTAAGCCAATGCACCCATTGTAGTAGACAGGTTCCAAGCCCCATCAACCTAGAAGATCACTAGGGTGGGTGGGGGGTAAACTAATCAATTACCCAACATCTAATGTGTGGAGGTGGACAGGGCTGAAAAGATTTAGTGATGAACTCCTTATAACGAGTAGCGACTTGGACTTCCTGGATGAAAGAATCCTTAGTCTGAATGATCTGAGAAGACTCCATATTAAAATTCTAAAAGACCTTAGCATTTTGAGACAACCAAATGCTCCATAAAGTGATAATAATTTGATCCCTTATATTCGAATTCCATGAAGTACGGTCAGGTAGACTTTGTAATATTCATTAAGTGAAATATAGTCCGTGATTAATCAACATAATTCCCAGTGTATTCTCCCAAACATGCCTTGATACAGGGAAATGAATAAAGAGGTGATATACATCATCATCACCAGAATTGCAATGAGGACAGCTTGTGGAAATTCGGATGCCCCTCTTTGCAAGCTCCATTCTAGTTGGTAAGGCGTTATTAATACATTTCCAAATAAAAATTTTGAACTTAGATGGGAGATCTGAAGATCACAACCATTGAATAAATTTATGTAAAAGAGCTAGGTAGATGAGAGATGCTTTTTAAAAGAGATAAAACATAACCTATTTTGGTTGTGTATGATCCATGTTTTGCCCCTACCTACACAGGCCAATCCTTATCCCGGCACAAAACTCAAACAATAGTATTTACCACTTTTCTTTTGAAGATTGTATGGAGAAGACCAATATTCCAATCAATTGAATTTGGAAGCATTAAATCATTAACCTGGAGACATTGATTGGGGAAAGATCACATGTAGGAAGATGAATCAAGTAATGAACAAGTCTATCAAAAGGAAACTCTAGGATCCAATGATCCTTCTAGATATTAACAGAGCGTTCATCCTCAATCTGCTAGCAAAGTTTTGGTTCAATAAGCTTACAACCAAAGATTAAACTCAGCCAAATCATGGTTCAATTTGAACCCAATCCTATTTTCCATAATGAGTCTCCATTGCCATACTTAGCTTGTAGCACCGAAAAGATTAGCAAACTTGGGTCTTTATGCATAATCCTCCAAAACAATTTCACTAATAGTGCTTGATTAAAAGTTCTCATGTCCCAGAATCCTAAACTCCCATGACCTTTAGGAAGTAAAAGATGGAACCTACTATGAAAGTGCATACCGTGGTCCTGCAGCATCCCATGCCACTAGAACTTGACCATTGATTTAGATAGTTGATTACTGTGGGATATGGAATAGGAAAATAATATAGATCAGGATGGATAACAAAGAAGCATAAATCAATGTCAGTTTTTCCACTGGGTTTAGTAGCTTCCACTTTTATGATGTGATCTTAGAGTCAAAAGAATCATTATGGGGCATGTCACAATCAAATGGATTCCCAGTTTTATATATTTTCATTAATTGAACAATAATGAAGTGTGTACCCCAATCTATTACATAAAATTGAAAGGTTAAGGGATTTTTGTTGTTCTTAAGGATGTTGCTGCAGTACTTTTTTTTTTTCCTTTTGCTACAGCCTATTTTCTTCTTCTGACCTAGAAAGATATCCATAAACATAACATTATGTGCACTATTTATGTGTCATCATATCATCTAGTCCTCAAATTTTGAAATTTGGCATTCTTGCTGCTCTGTGCAATGAACATAAAAGATAATTTAAAATTTTAGTTTTGCATTTTAGACCCTGAACTTTTATGACTAACTGTCAAGACCTCAATTTACACTTAAATCTTAAATTTACTAGCTTAACCTTATGTCATATGTTTTCAATTTATTGAATTGACCAACAATGATTTTGAAATGTTCCAAGTTTTAAAACCTTTAAATTAGTTATAACTTAGTTTTGATTCAATCATTTATAACCTTTTTCCTGTAAGTAATTAGTATGAAAAATTTATATTACCTCAATCTCATATTGCTTGCCCTATTTAAGTTTTTTACTTAAATTTGACTTAAATTTATTTATATAATAATTCGTAAAAATTTTTATGAAAAATTATATTTAGAAACTACTCCTTCTATCTTGCAAAGCTTAGCCTTTGTATCATTCAAAGTAATTAATTCATCATTTTTTTCTTTTAAAATTTCTTATAGAAATATAAACTTTTTATATGAAAATGGTACCTTAAAGACTCTAGTTTATAAATATAATTTTTTTATTTTTTTATAATAAAAATTACTATGAAAATAATTAAGTTAAACTTTAGTTTAAAAAATGTAAAAGGACCATTCTTTGTCAAATGGAGGGAGTATAAGAACTATAATTTTTAAATATAATTTTTAAATTTTGTTTATCAAATAATAATATTATTAAATTTAAGTCAAAGTTAAGTAAAAAAATTAAAATAGAGAAAATAATATGGAACAAAGGGATTATTTTCATTGATCTATCTACAATGAAGTGTAGGCGAATTATTAGTATATGTTGTAAACATGGTTACACATTTTATGGGCATCGACATGTTATAGTTCAATTACTATTCATTACTTTACGTTGGCCACTCTCAATATGTAGTACTAATACAAAAGTAGGAACAAAGAGAGTCCCAATTCCCTTAAAAAATTTTAGTTTAACCCCCAAACATTTTATTAGTAATTTGTCTGCAAACAGAAAAAAACCTATGTTTTGGATCATTCTTTGCCTTATATTTCATTTTAGCCTTTAAACATCCTAGTAGTCATGTATTTAGGATGAACAAAAGTTCCACTCTCAATGACATATTAAAATGCACAGGCGCAATTTTAGTATAATAAGCAAACTCTAAAGTAACAATTCTTTTTATGCTAAAAAAGAAGGAAAAAATTAAGGAAAAAATGAATCTATAATAAAGGTAGCAAGATCATGCACTAGACCCACACGCTAATAAGGCATAACAACTGCCGAGTAGCAATCCAAGGACTCTATTATAAAGGAAAGTGAGCAAACAAAGGGAACCAGAGATGAACTAAGATCAAGGTGCTTTGCAAAACTGCCAACATCTGTGAGCAATCCATTAAAATCATAATATTAAGAAATGAATATGTAATGGTTAACCATACAGCTCCTTAAACAGTAATTGTACCATGCAAGACCATCAGGGTTACAAGGAAGAACATTCATACCCATCCATAACCATGTTACAACCCCCAAACCTAAGGATCTCCATTAAGCCCTATCAACCACAGAGCATATAACCCTTTTCTAATGTGTACTAACCTAACGGGGACATATCCTAATAGACAACACCATTACTAGCATAGAGACAAGGTGAATTAATGTCAAAATAAGTTGCAACATCTGGGTAAGGAAAAGTAATCCAAGTAAATCCTCATTCTAACTTTGACCTTGATTAGAGGAGAGATCTGTTACTTCAAAATATTTAAAGTCCTAAAAGGATGTACAAGTAGCTTGAAGCAAATTTGGGGGATCACAGGAATCCAATAATCATACTAGACCCAATTCAAGATACCATCACTAATGATCCATCGATAGTCATGACCCGAAATGTTTTTGACATATATTAAGCCTCGCCAAATGGGAATAACATTACCCTTACTCTTAACTGACTAGACTGGCTGAGAGCTACCATATTTAGTAGAAAGCACAATAAAAACTAAGTTATTCTGGTTTCTAGGAAAATTTCTCCAAAAAGTTTACCGAGAAGGAAATGATTAAACAACTATATGTCGTTAGTGCTTAGATCCCCTAGTCCTTTGGGTAATATCAGGAGGTTTTCACTACAAAAAGGGGGGACTTTTTGCGATGAACAATTATGACAATTTTGAGTACTGTAGAAACGGATTATTGCAAAATTAGAACAAAAATGACCTTGGACTAGTCAACAATAAGAATTCTGATGATTTTCCTATGATTTTGTCCACTACGATTTCTAATCATTGTAATTTCCTATGATTTTGTGACATTTTTTTTTTATGAGCAAAATTATTTAAAATATTTTGGCATGAATTTCTTGAGGGGAAATTGGTGACTCATTTGCTATGAAAAAAATCCTAGTAATAAAGAATAGAAAAATCGGGGGAAATACGACTACAATCTTTCCATAAATGAATCTCTAAAACTCTAAACCCTTAAACATTGAACCCTAAAACTTAAATTCCTAAATCCTAAATTCTTAACCTCTAAATTATAAACATTAAACCCAAAACCCTAAATATGTACTAAACACTAATCCAAAACCCCTCAACCCTAACTACAACCCTCATTAAACCCCTAAAACCTCTAACCCTAACCTTAATCCCTAAACCTTAAGCCGTAAATACTAAACCCTAGCCCTAAACCCTAAAACCCTAACTCTAAAAGCAAAAGTTTAATCCCTAAACCTGTATAACTAAACTCTAATTATTAAACACTAAACCCTAACCCCTTAATCGTAACCCTTAAACACTAACATTAACCCTAAAACTAACCCTAACCCTAAACACTAATACTAAACTATAACCCTAAACACTAAACTCTAAATACTAATAACCCTAACACTAACCATAACTCCAAACTTTTTGCAGAATTCCAAATTTAAAAACTCAAAACTTTTTGGAGACTTTCAAATTTAGCCTAAACCTAAACCCTAAACCCATCAACCTTAACCCTAACTCTAAACACTAACCCTTACCCAAAACCCCAAAACTAAAAACTCACTAACACTAAGCCATAACCATAAACACTTAACTATAAATATTAATCCTAAACTTTAACCCTAACACCAAACCTTTTGGAGATTTCCAAATTTAGCCCTAACCCTAATCCCTAAACACTATACCCATCAACCTTAACTCTAACCCTAAACACTAACCTTAACCCTAAATCCTAAAGCTCTAAACCCTAAAACTAACCCTAACCCTAAACATTAACACTAAACATGCATAAACCTAAAACACTAACCCTGAATCCTAAATGTTCCATTTTAGGGGTTTCTATATTTAAAAAGTAGCATATCTTTTGAGATTGCCATATTTAGTAAGTGTAATAACCTTGTAGAAATCTATGAAAATTACAACATTGGTTCATAAGTTGTCTATATTTATTAAATTAGATTTCTAGTGTTTGAAAATTTTAATTTTTCACCGTCAATAATAATTACTACAACAGAGCTAGAACTTCTCATTAACTTTCAATTTAACACAAAATTTTTAAGTTTTTTCAGTTTATTAGTAGTTCAATGTCATGGGAAAATCCTACAAATAAATAGAAAATTAAGAGTAAATTATAGGGAAAAAGTAGGAAAAATTAAACCAAATGGAGGGAAATTTGTGCGGGAGTTGAAAATTTTGTTAGAAACTTTGGGTGGGATGTTTATGATGATTTTTTTTTGTAGAAAAAATAGTGGTAAAATCAGCCTATTTGCAATGATTTTGCATCAATTTTGGTGTAATCAAAGCTAAATCATAGCAAAAAGAAATGATGAAATAAATCATCACAATATCGAGACTTAAACGCTCCCATGCCTCTCGCCCACTCATTTCTGAATCAAAACTCACATCTTTTTCCGCCTTTTCCTTTCTTTCCCCTAGCCTCCTCATCCACTGAATCTCCTTATTTTCTTCCACCAAACCTCATTCTCCCTTTCTCTGTTGAATCTCCTCCACCGATCTCCTACTCCTCTAGCAAATCTCCTCTACCAGTCTCTTCCTCTACTAAATCTCCTTCATGCTGCAATCGTCTCTCCTCTCCTTCCTCCTCCACCCCACAGCTGTTTGTCCCCTCCTTCACTCCTTCCGCCATGCCAAATCTCCCCTCCTTCTGCCATGCCAGATCTTTCCTCTCCTTCCTCCTCTACCCAAAGGCCATCTTTTCTCTCCTTCCTCCTCCACCCCATCTCTCTCAACTGAATCTCTGCTCTTTCTCAACAATTCCAATTCTCAATTTTTTTAGTTTGATTTGATTTGTTTGGTTTGTTATCTGATTAATTTGAATGGTTTAGTTTGACTGATTATTGTTTGTAGACATTTATTGGTTTATTATATATGTGATTTTTTTGCTTTTATGTGAATTGTTCGTTTATTTTGTAATTAATTGGAATGGCTTAGTATGATTTTGGCTTGTTTATTTAATGGGCAAGTGGAAGCTAAGGTTAAATAGGGTAATTGGTAAAAAGGTAAGTAATGGAAGTTTGAGGACTTAATTGAAAAAATAACAAAAATTCTGGATAAAAATTTAATTAATTAAATTTTAAGAATTAGATGACAAAAGAACCCAATTAATGGTTAAAAAGGTAATTAATGAAAGTTTGAGGGACTTAATTGACAAAAAAATAAAACTTATGGATAAAAACTGTAATTAGTTAAATTTTAAGAATTAGACAACAAAAGTGCAAAATTAAGGTTAAACAGGTTTTTATTGAAAGTTTGCTTATACTTTTCTATAAGTTACTCAATATTAATTAATTATCTGACATATTTTTGTAAGTACATACTAACACCGGACTGTGGACTAGGTCCTTTGGGGTCTTCGGGGCTAAAGCTAATGATGAAAGTCCCCACAACAATCATTCGTTGTAGCCACAACATTGATATTTTTGTTATTGACGTAAATAGGATTTAGGTTTTTTTTTTCATATTTATATAATTAATTGACATAATTATCCAAATTATTGACATTTGTATTAATAATATCGTATTATTGAGCTACAATTAATTTACTAGTAAAAATTCATATAATATACCAATTTGATTGACTAAATACACTAAAATTAGTAATTAAAAAATAGATAAACTAAGAATCGTTTGTCGCTAGTTGTGACGATTATAATTATTGCTAGGACTGATCGTGGGTCAGCTTGGTGTGGGCTAAGGGTATGACCGAACCGAACCGCAATACCATTGCTTCTAACACATACACTACCACAACATCAAAATCCATTAAAATTGCTTCCATAATAAATTTATTAAGCATTCAACATAATACATAATTAAATCTAGATTTTAAATACAAATTTATGTAGTTAAATTCAAAGTTTGTTACGCATATTCTTTCAAAGTTTATAAAGCATTCAACATAATACATAATTAAACCTTAACCCTTTATCCTTGTTTATTTTGACCGAGAAAGAGCAAGTGAGAAACCTGGACTCATTTGTGAATTAGGAATAGTCGATTAGGACCATTAGGTTTTGTTTAAAAAGATATAAAGACCCCTTTACTTAATCTACTATTTCATATTTATCATTATATGATATGTAATATATAACTTATAAATTTTAAAATGTATTAATATACCTCAGTTCAATTTTATTTCGGGTTGGTTTCATATGGAACTGGAACCAACAAAAAAATCAATAGTTTTTTTTAACAGATAGAACCAACCTACGAACCATGATCAATTTTTACCCAACACAACCCTACCCACCCCTAATGGGTTGGGTAAATCCATAGTTCTATCCAATTCGTGCTCACACCTAATCGTCACATAGATATTGAGGAAAAAGGGAATCATCGCAAAATCATCGCTATTTTTGTAATGATTTTAATTGTTGCACTTTTGATAGATATTGCAATAATTCCTATTTGTAACAGGAATTTTTGCTATGATTACTCGTTGTGGAATTTTTTGTGGCAAATTTAGGCTTGACTAGGATTCACCTATGATAAGCTTCATAGCAAAAGGTCTTTCCTCCTGTAGTGTCTTATGCTTGAGATGAATACTCTACCTGCCTTGAGATTCCGACCACCAGAACTAGATAAACACACTGGAGATCTTATTAGATGCCTTGAGGGGACCTTAAACAAAGACATACTATAAGCTGGCAGGGAAGTCAGGGTAAAGCTTATCAGAGTTACCTATTTAGCAATGTTCAATAATTTCCGTTTCCAATTTTCCAATTGATTTGAGACCTTATCTATTAGAAAGTGGAATGATGAAGACTAGGATAGGTCTTGACAAAGAGGGACACCCAAATTGTTTAGAATTCCAAAATTAATTAAGATTGGAGCATACCACATAACTCACTAACCAAACTAGATGAACTGTTAAGACTAAACATCCATTCGGATTTATAGAAGTTGATTTCCTGACCAACCTCACTTTTATACAGATATAAAGCCTACTGCAAGCAGTTTAGATTGCTTCATTTGAAGGCCAGAAGAAAATCAAACAATCATTACAAAAAAATAATAATAAATAAGAAATAGAAGGCATCAGACCTAGAGTTGGTAAATGTTACTTCATCTCTCTCAAATTTTTTACATCATTCATTTTTCAGCAATTAATTTATAATTTTTTATTTTTAACATTTTAATATATAAATAAAATATTTTTAGATATAAGTGATAAATCAATACCTATAGTTTCTAAATATATATATTTTTAAATTTTTTTAAAAAAAACAATTTGAATAAATTCAAATCAAATTAGCCCAAAAAAATCAAATAGAGCAAAGAAAGTAGGACAAAGGGAGTATTATTTATAAATCGGATTTCTATATCAACTAAGTCTTACATAAAGTAAGGATGTATATACATCAAATTATAGGGATTTGGGATTAATAAACAATGAAATTGTAGTTGACAACCAATTCGCAGAAATTAGAGATTTGGAACATGGTACTCTTTATTATAACTCTTCCGCTGTCGTGGAGTATAATGATTCGATGTAATTAGTTAAAGGAACTTAAGTTGGACTTGTTCGGAGCCGAAGGCCTTCATTGGGTGCTGTTGGCTCCTGCCAATGTCATTTTTTTCTAGGTTGAAATAGACTTTTACCTCTAAGGTTTGATGTAAATAACTTTTTAACCCCAAGTTTGCGAAACTGAACTATATCTCTTACTTTTTCTACATTCTCAAACATCAACTTATGAAATCCCTATTTAAATTGTTTTGTGAGTATATATCTTCTACTAAATTTAAATATTATAATATTTTTTGTTACTGTACTTTGAAGATGCAAGGTACTTTTTCTCTATTAGAGTTGATAAAACGGGGGAATAAGAGCATATTCTGAAACTTGCCCATGAAATTGTAATTAATACTAAATCTCATAGGATAAAATGTAAGTGACCCTTATATTAATTGCAAATAAAACTTCTGGCTCATAAGATTGTTAGGTATTCTTACCTTCATGAGGGGCTTATTATTAGTTGGGTTGTATCCTTTATAAATAACAAGTTAGCTGATGCTCTATATTTTCCAAACTTGTATTAATGAAGCTTTTGAGTTTTTCTCACAATAAAGAAAACTCTTTCCCTGACCTTTCTAAGAAAATATAATGCTTGGAAGGAGTCCCCAACACTTAGTCTAGGTGGCAAAAAGGGACACCTAGCTCTGGTAATGGTAAAGATTCGAAATCTTTTCCCTTCCCCCAATCTCAAACAATGTCATTAAACACTATTTCAATGGCCTTTGGTTTATGAAAAAGTAGGTATTTCCCTTATTTCCTATACTATATAAATACTTTCTCAAATTTTACACTTGTATGCCTGATTCTGAATATTAAAAAAAGAAATGCTCGGAAGAAAGAGGTGGCAACAAGTTTTGATGTGGGTTTATAGCAATTAAGTTCGACTGAATTATTGCTAATTTGCACACACAATACATTTAGGATTAATATAAATAATCTTATGTAACAACGTGTAAACTTTTTTCTCCACCAACACCTTGCCGCATAGAAACTGCTGGTTAGAGTTTTACATTAACAGTTTTGACAATAACAAAGTACATTGCTACGATAAGGGCTCCATCTTTAGCTAATGGTACCAACTCCGCTCATGGTCCAAAAAAAAATCATAATCAACACTCAATAGATCAGAGAAATTTAAAACATCTCCATAATAGTAGAATTTTCAGCCACTTGCCCTACAGATCAATCTCACGGAGAAAATTGACCCCTCCATCCTCATCGCTTATGTCGCAGTCATCCTAGCTATAATTTGTATCTTCTTGTCAAGAGTTCTACTCCAAGCATTATATATCCAAACTCAAAAAAAAAAAAAATAAATAATAAATAAGATAGAAAGACAAATGATTGAGAGACTTTGGTCATCATTTTTTTTCAAAACCACTGACTAATTCAACATGTGACTTGGAAAAAGTGCTGGTGATGAAAGTTATTCAAACGAAATCACAATATTTTCGTGCCTAAGAATTCAATTAATCAGTTTTCACAAGAGCTGAAAACTCTCGCAATGAGGTTGGCACAAATTACAAATAAGTCACTCACTATTCAATTTAAACATACAAGATATTTCATTATACTCCTTCACTACTAAAAAACAGCATATTTCCAACGGACATTTCCAACGGCTTCGCGTTGGAAATTTTAAAATTTCCAACGCGAAGCCGTTGGAAATCTGACGTTGGAAATCCATCCGTTGGAAGTCCATTTTCCAACGGCTCAGCTAAGGGCCGTTGGAATTTTCAACTGTCAGCCGTTGGACCATGAGACGTTGGAAAATTTCCAACGGCCATTCTTTTTTTTTTAATTTTTTCACAATTTCCAACTGCACGTTTTTATCTTTTGTATATTCCCATTCTATTTCCAATGTTTTTTTTTAAACGTCAAACGGCTTAGGCGGTTCAAATTTATTGTATCGTATGTAATCAAATACTGAACGGGTGCACGTACATAAATGCAGTTGTAAATGTCAATAAAAACATACACAATTGAAATTACAAAATCATGTCATAAATGTAGTTATATATCCACATAAAAACATACACAATTGAAATTACCAAATCATGACACAAATATAGTTACAAATCCACATAAAAACATACATAATTGAAATTTCATAGTTCTATTCTCCTAAAAAGTGTTTGTTTGTTGATAAACACACAAAGTAAAGTGATATACCTGATCTAGTCTTCATCGGATCCCGAGGCATCAATATCATTGTCAGGATGCGCGGGCGGAGGAATTCCAACTCGTTGACATATGTACTCCAGCTCAGCTCGTTTTCTCCTCTTCAGGCGCTCCAACTTCCGCTCATAATAGGATGCTTGCTGTGCTGTATGCTCCGCAACCACTCGCTCAACTTGTTCAGTGAACTCCGGCGTCTGAGTGACATCAACATGTGCTGCAGGAGTATTTCTTGGTCGTCGTCGTCCAAGCACAACATGTTGTTCTGATCCAAAACCAAATACACACCTTTTCTTCTTTCCACCAGCAGCTGCACTCATTATCGCAACCTCATCAATGTCATGTGCGACTCCTTCCTCTTCCATTTGTTGCATTTGTGAGTCGATCTCAGCAGTTACCTTTGCCTGCATAAGGGTAAAAATTCGTTTATTACTAAGTCACTACTTATTGTTATGTAAAAAGGTAAATTTATATAACATGATTATTACCGCCACTTCCTCAGTCCACCTGTTGACGTATTCCCTGCTCTTTTTCTTATGAGTTTGCTGCATGACCTTGAACAAGCCAGGGTCCCTCTTCTTCAGATCTTTTTCACGCTACATTTGGTTGTTAGTAAGATTAATGTTATTACACCATAAATAAGTTGAATTATGTGTAAAAGAGGTTCATAAGTTTTACCATTCGCTTTCGGTTTTCAGTAATTGAAACCGAGCCTTCTGCATAAGTAGCACTGTATCCACCAGTGGAGTTAGCCGACTGCGATGACGATGCTCGTATTGTCTTACCCCGATAAGATTTCTCCTGAAACTCCGATGTAGCCCACCATTCCTCCATTTCTGCATACTGTGCGTCGGTCATAAATGACGCCCGTGCTCGCCGTTTCGCTGGATTTTTCTCGTGGCGATGCCACCCAGCGTCGATCGGTAATGATTAGCTGCCATCATATGCCAAACGTGATAGACCTCATTATGGTGGGCTGGATCCCACTCACATAATCCCTATACATAAAATAAAATATAAGGAGTCTAATAGTTATCAACATGATTTCTCAAAGCTGAAAATGTGAGACCAAAGTGCAAACCTCAAATACGCACCACCACGCCTGAATATCCGTAGGGCTTGCGCTCGTCCAATCATGATGTCCCTTGAAGTGTGTGGTGAAGCATCTAGTCACCAACCGTATTGCTCTTGATGGAAGGAAGCTAAATACTTGCATGTTCCAACACAATAAATATTGTTTTCATTGAAAGTAAATGAAATGCATGTAACATAAACTATTATTGTTTATAATGATACATTACTTACGTGTTACCGTGAGGTGTAATCCGTAAGCGACCCTGAATCGGGGCTTCGGATACCGCTGAATGACCAATGGAATTCCCCCCATTGGCTGAAGGTACAGGTGTCGGAGTAGATCGACCAGCACTACAGCCGAGTGGAGGAATGCCAATATCATCTGTACGAGGGGTGGGATGTGGAAGAACATCTTCTTTTATTATGGGCCGTGAAGTTGAATGTCGGGAATGCGATTGGCCTGCCCTTTCATGTCTGGCAAGTGGTTCTGCTAACGCTTCTTTGAACTGCTGAAATAGGCCTTTCCCTAGGCGACGTGTATACGTTGCATCTCCTTTAGGTGGCATCTGCAATTTTATTAAAAACCATACAACATTTTACAAATGCAATATATGGCGAGTAGTATTGCTCTTGCAACTGCACCTATTACAGTCAATTTAGACTTACTATTATTATTATTATAATAATTCCACGTTCACATTACATTTTCTAAGTAATTGCATGTTAACATGACAGTCAATGGACGTCATCGTCCTCAGATTGTGCCTCTGAATAGCTATTCTCAGTATCCCCATATTCAAATTCATCTTCTTCATCACTTACTTCAAGGGCGTCCTCTTCCTCAGATTCATCGTCATGTTCCAAATTTTCTTCCCTAATGGACATGTCATCATTTACAGCTTCCCCCACTCCTGTTTTAGCTAAATTCTTGATTGGGTCATCCATAATTATGGGTGGATTGTTCAGGCCACCTTCAAAATCTTCCTGATATGCATCATCGACGTCATTAACATTATAATGAACGATGCGTCTAGGTTTGATTTTCAAAACGGCTAACCACCCTGTTTTTTCACGTGACTTTGTTGGGTAATGCATGTAGTAAACTTGATCAGCTTGGGAGGTAAGAATGAACGGGTCAAACTTCCCATATCGGCGACCATCACAAACCTCAACTAACCCATATTGTTTATGCACCCGAGTGCCACGATCTGGAGTAGGGTCAAACCATGCGCACCTAAACAATACAACATTTTTCTGTAGCCATCCAGGATATTCGAGTTGAATGATTTCTTCTAACACCCCATAAAAATCACATTCAACCTCACTTGATCCTGAAGTCCTTATGCATACGCCACTGTTAAATGTTGCTTTGTCGCGACCCCAGTCGCTAATGTGGAACTTGTACCCATTTATGAAATAAACAGGCCAAGTCTCAACACGACGTGATGGCCCGCACCCAACATCCCACAAGAAGCGGTCCGTGATATTGTTGCGCGCATCATTCACCTAGTTACATGTCATAAAGTTTATGAATATTTCTTTCCCTTGAGAAGCAAAATATGCCTAAAATTCAAGTGTAGGTAACTTACATAGTTTCTAAGCCATGTAGCAAAGTTATTCTCAATGTAGACATCCAGGTTTGACATTGCTATATCTGGTGCATGCATACGCACTTCGTCAACAAACAAACTACAAGATATACATAGAGGTCATTTTAGCATATACCTAGATGATTAAATTGTATAAAGGAAGAAAGGTATTATTATTATAGTAGAATATATAAAAGAAATATGTGTTATGGCACTTACTCGAGGTACGTCTTCACCTCCTTACAATTCAGTAAGACATAAGCAACCCTCAATTCATTGTCATCAAGATATCGATATCTCGAGACACCATATGGACGACCCGGGTATCTAAAGATAGACTACACCGATTCATCATATTGTCTTTGCTCGCCATCATCATTACGAGGTACTCTAGTAGCCATATGTGGAATATGAGATTCAAAGTAATGTGAGCAAAATGTTGAGGTCTCCTCAATTAGATACGCTTCACAAATTGAACCCTCTACATGAGCCTTATTTGATACCTTCATTTTTAGGTCATGCATACAACGCTCAAACTTGTACATCCACCTATACTGAACGGGTCCTCTAACCCTGGCTTCATAAGGTAGGTGAACCGGCAAATGTTCCATCGAATCGAAAAAAGCAGGTGGAAAAATTTTTTCCAACTTGCAGAGTATTACAGGAATATTTGCTTCTAAGTCGACCATGTGATTCACATCTAACTCTGGAGAGCATAAATCACGGAAGAATTGACTTAACTCAGTCAACGGTTTTCAGATATTTTCAGGTATCGCTTCAAGGGCTATTGGGAGGAGCATCTGCATCATTACATGACAATCATGACTTTTCATACCAGACATATGACTTACATTACTGTCAACACACCTCCCAAGGTTTGATGCATACCCGTCTAGGAGTCTAAGTGTTTTAACCCAATTGAGCACATCAGCTCTTTGATGTGTGTTTAGTGTAAAAGTTGCTTTGGTTTTGCATGCTTGACCGTCGGCTTGAGGAATTAAATTTAGCTTTGATCGACTGCACAACATCTCAATGTCCTTACGAGCCTTAACGTTGTCTTTAGTTTTATTCCTCACATCCATCACTGTATTCCATATATTGTCAAACACATTCTTCTCTATATGCATGACATCCAAATTATGACGGATTAAATTATTCTTCCAGTAAGGCAACTCCCATAAAATACTTTGTTTTAACCAATTATGAGTTCTACCATAACCTGGTATGGTTATCACCTCTCCATTCTGAACTACAGATGGAAAATTTGAGATACGTGCGAATATTGTTTCAGGGGGAAGACGTTCAGGAGGCAATGATTTCTCAATTTCTCAAAGAATGAAGTTTTCCTCCCATGCTGAAGCTAGAAGGCTTTACTATTCTCCGTGCAAATAGGACAAGATAACTTCCCATGAGTCATCCATCCTGACAACATCCCATAAGCCGGAAAGTCATTTATGGTCCACAACACTGAAGCACGGAGCTGAAAATTCTGTTTAAGTGAAACATCCCATGTTTGGACACCATCTTCTCACAACTGCTTCAATTCATCAATAAGAGGTTGCAAATAGACATCAATATTCTGACGTGGACTCCAAGGGCCCGGGATCAACGAAGTCAAAAACATATATGGTTTCTTCATACACATCCACGGTGGCAAATTATACAGAGTAATGATGACTGGCCAATATGAATATTGTTTACCAGAGTTTCCAAACGGAACAAAACCATCAGAACATACACCAAGGCGAACATTTCGGGGCTCTGCGACAAACCACGGGTACGTGGTATCAAAATGTTTCCATGCTTCCTCATCTGAAGGATGTTTTAAAACATTCGGCTCGGATCGATGCTCACTGTGCCACCTCATGTGCTCTACAGTTGAAAGTGAGGCATATAGTCGCTGAAGTCGATGAGTTAATGGTAAATGGTGCATGGTCTTTCTTGCCCTATCTTTACCCCGTCCACCTTTTCTCGGCTTAAACCTAGATTCACCACAAAACTTGCAGTGTGTAGCATTTTATCATTATTCCAAAACAACATGCAGTCGTTAACATAAGCATCAATTTTTAGATGCGCAAGACCAAGTTATGAAACTAATTTCTTTGTCTCATACCAATTCGACGGCATCTTACTGTCACTTGGCTGTGTCTCTTTCATCAAGGCCGCAATACCATCATAACACCCTCTTGGTATATAATATTCTGCTTTAAGGTTTAACAAACGAACTGCAGTAGAGAGCTCAGAATGCGTCTCACATCCATCCCAAAAAGGTGTAGTGGCCAAATACAATAAATCAGAAAACCGTCTTAAACCTTCATTAGGTTGTTCATCGACTTCAATAAAATACTGCTGGGAACTTGGTCCAACTGCATCAAATATCATTCAAGCATATGGGTTTAAATGTGAACTAGACGCAGCATGCTCATATGAACCACAATTATCAAACGGTTGATCAGACGTTTCCTTAAACGACTCCCCATGTGCTATCCAGTTCGTGTAATAAGGCATGAATCCCATTTATATAGATGCAATCTAACGTCATCACAATTCTTAAACCTCAAATTTTTACATCTCCTACATGGGCAACGTATTTTGTTCCCATCCATATAATCTGGATTACTACAAGCAAATGTTATGAAGAGTTGAACCCCTGTCTCCCACTCCTCTTTGTACCTAACTCGCTCAGGTAAATAACGACTACTATACATCCAACTACGTTCATGTTCCATGGAGTCCTAACAGAGGAAATTATATATTTACTTTATGACATATATGAAATAATGAACACATAAAATTAATTCTGTAAATTAAATCATATTAACAATTAATTCCACAGATCGCATATACACTTTTTAACTTAACTGTTTAGGGTCTATGAGTTCATCAACTAATGCATTCTAATATATGTCAACCAAGAAGCCCACATCTTTAAAATTTTGAAAACATCATTTTTCATGTGTCATGCTTATTATGCACATCCAATCAGAGAGCAAATTAAACAGCAAGTATTCATAACTTCAAAATATACATAGCATAAGAAGGCATTCCATCTATAGTATAGATAACTATTATTACAATTACGACAAATCTTGTCGGGTTTATTATTATTATTATTATTATTATTATTATTATTATTAGTATTTTATTAGTACTCTTAGTTTAAAAATAATGATTTTAAATATTATTATCATTATTATTATGATTATTGTTAATATTATTATTACTATTATTATTATTATTATTATTATTATAGTACTCTTAGTATACTAATTATTATTATTATTATTATTATTATTATTATTATTATTATTATTATTATTATTATTATTATTATTATTGTTATAGTACTCTTACTGTAATGATAATTATTTTAATTATTACTATTATTACTATTATTATTGTTATTATTATTAGTACTACTATTATAATAATAATAATTAATTATTATTATTTTAGTACTTCTTTTAGTATAATAATTATTATTTTAGGTTTTAGGGTTATTATTATTATTAGTACTGTTATTATTTTTTAATTACTACTCTTACTATTACAATTATTATAAAAATAATACTTATCATTATTATAATTATTAGTCTTATTATTATTATTATCATTATTATACTACATTAGAGTAGAATAATAATTACTTTAATTATTGTTAATATTATTATTATTATTATTATTATTATTATTATTATTATTATTATTATTATTATTATTATTATTATTATTATTATTATTATTATTGTACTACTCTTACTATACTAATTATTACTTTAAATTGTAGTAAAATAATACTTATTCTTATTATTATTGTTATCATTATTATTCTTATTATTATTTTAGTACTACTCTTACTATAAAAAGTATTATTTTAAATATTACTAAAATAATTATTATTATTATGATAGTTATCATTATTTTTGTTATTATTATTTTAATACTACTCGTATTATAATAATAATAATAATTATTATTATTATTATTACAATAACTTGTTATTATTTTTATTATTACAATTATTATAATAGAACTACTCTTCGTATATTAATAATTATTTTAATTACTATTACGAATATTACTATTATTATTGTTATAATTATTTTTTTTTTATTCTTATCAGTATTATAATTATTGTAGTCCTAATCTTTGTACAATAATTATTATTTTAATTATTATTAGTACTATTATTATTATTACTACAATTACTACTATTATTATTGTTATTATTATTATTCTACTACAACTCTTACTAGTATAATAATTATTTTGATTATTGTAATTACTATTATTCTTGTTCTTACTACAAATTTTAAAATTAATCCCGAAACTAATAAAAAAATTAACAAAATGGCCTAAAATTTGAAATTACCATTTCACATCCAACAATCAACAACTAAAAATCATATACATTCCACATATTTCAAACCAAAAAATCATATACATAATCCACATTTACACAATTTTAACCGAAAAAAAATGTAAAAATTTAAAAATACGAACTTACCTCAAATCCTTACTTCAAATGCGTTTATTATGATGTTCAAGCTGCCACAACAAGTAAAATATGAGACCCATTACCATTATTAAACATCAAACCATGATAATAAAAAAAAAAAAACCAAAAACGCACCGGTGAACTCACAAATATCACGAACTTACCTACAGATCAAGTAGATTCACTACCAGATCCAACAATGCCGTCCTCAATTAACACGTATCTAGCCCTGGGAGACGAATTTTTGGTGCTGTGTGTGCGTGTGGATGGCTTTTGTAGAGAATAGGAGAGAGAGAGAGAGAGAGAGAGAGAGAGGAGCGAAGAAGACGATCTGGGCAGCGCGAGCGGGGGACCTTAAATTTACATTTTCCAACGGCCAAGGCCATTGGAAAACAATAAATGAAACGGTGCGTTTTACTTCTCCATTTTCCAATGGCTCTAGGCCATTGGAAACCAATCATCAGGTTACTATATTCCTCTTCCAACGGCTAAGGCCGTTGGAAAAAAAAAGTACACTATTACGTTTAAAAAATTTTCAAAATGTTGCTTCACTAAATTCATTTTCCAACGGCCTACTCCTTTCACATCTTCAATTCTTCCAACGGTTAGGCTGTTGGAAATTAAAATTCTCTTAGCTCCAACGGCCTTGGCCATTGGATATTTTCCAGTGGCTAGTCCGTTGGAAAAAGGGCTTTGGAAAAATCCATTTTCCTAGTAGTGCTTCTATCCCAAATCTTTTATTACATTCCAATTTTTAACCTAATTCAACTTGAATTTATTTATATTATTATTTTATAAATTTTTAAAAAATTATATTTAAAAACTATAAATCATGTAATTTCTAATATAATATTTTTAAAAATTGTTTAGTAAATAAAAATTAAGTTAAATTTAAGTTAAAAAGCTGAAATGGAGTAAAGAATTTTATACTGATATACTATTAATTATCTATTTATATCCAACAAGGGTGTTACCCTTATAAAAAGAGAAAAGCTTATGTCACTTACAATTAATTGGTTCATTGACCTTTCCATTCTTTTCGATCTTCGACTTCGACGCTGACAACGCAAAAATGGCAATGGATATTGGAACCAAGTGGGGGGATGTAGCAGGCAAGGTATTCAATTATGACAAATGTGGCCAATCATATCCGAAGTTGGACAACAGTGGCCAATCTGTTCTGTTTCTATTTGATTCGTGTAACCGCGTGGAGCAATTAAATTAATTAGTGAACGATTGGTTTGGCTATCTGTGGTCGTGAACTGAATACTTGAATCGATGGCAACTCAGATTCGTAAGAAAATCAAAGTATTCGATGATGGAATTAGCTTATTTAGATTTATTTAAACTAATAGTGTCAATTTTGTACAAATTAAATAGATAATGGGGTTTCAGTACTTTTCACGCGGAATGGGTGATGTGAGATATTTTGATAAAGTTGGTGACTTATTTGAATCAAAGTAAAGAATAATTGTAGATGAACCTCAATACCTTATACATAGATTTTAAACACCCATGCATATGTCAATAATTTAATATATAAAATTTAAGTATCAACATATTTTGAGATTAAAAGAGTTAATAATATGCATTTCATTGTTCCGAGAAATATTTTGGTTCATCATTTTCCCAGAAAATTGTGAAAAGAAACTTGTAAAAATGTGTTTTGTGTGCATGAGAGAGTGGTGAGAATGATATAAATATTTTTTCAACTTAATTACAAGTCAGTTACATATGTAAAATAGGTGAAAATATGTGGTAGACGCATTTTATATATTTATCATCTAAATATATCACATCAATTACTCTAAATTTTGTTAAGACAATATAATGAAGTAAAATCCCTTCGCCCTTGGTATAATTAGAGAATGTGGGGAAGCCCAATATCTTAACTCTGGCATCCCAACTCCACTACATCATGCTATATAACAAAGTTGAATTCATTGTCATTCTTATCTCGAAAAAGCTGACATATATTAATATATATTTATATTTATTATAGGAATTAAAAATGATATTTGAACTTACGGTTGGTGTTTGACGATGGTGTTGTCGTAGGAGATCGATATTCCGAAATCTAGAAACAATTTGAGACATCCCCAATCATAGACGGAAGCTTGAACCGAATTGCTAGTGCTCCAAAAGTGGGATGGTAAATGAAAGGGAAAGCTCACACCACATGATGTTGAACTTCAGGGCAGAGGAACAGTCAAATGCCCATCCTTCCACCTTAATTAATATATGCCATCTGGAATCCGTTCCCCTTAATTCCCTTTCATTTCATTGGTATAAACTTGTGTTGGGTTTTTTTTTTTTTTGTCACAAATTATAAAGAATGGGGAATTAGGTTGTGATTAAACTACATTTTATAAAATATAGAATACTTTGGTGGCCAAGGAGTAAGAATCCCAAGCTGGTTTGGTTTCGCAGGCGTACAACAGTATTTTTAAAACCAATCCATACTTCAAACCACCAAGGTTTTGAGGTCACAATCTAATCAATTTAACTGGTTGAACAGTCGGTTTAGTTCTCATTTGTATTTATATTGTGTGGGTGCTAAGTAACATAAATAAAATGGGAATAATGATGCTAAAATGAAGTTTTATGATAAAATAAAGACTAAATTTTTATTTTACCTAAAACATTGAGTTACAAACCCTAAGTATAAATAAAATCTCTTTTCCAACCCCCCACAGCCACCACTTTGCTCTTCTCCCTCTCTTTCATCTTCCTTTGTTTTTTTTTTTTCTTTTTTTTTTTTTTTTTGCCTAACTATAGAATTAACCCTCAAACTTGTCCAACTCGGTGAGTTGGTCCGAAACTCAGCATTCAGTAAAACTTGGCCCCTGAACTTTGAAAAAGCACGCACTTAAGTCTGTTAACCACAATAATAAACATTCTCTCTCCCTCTCTCTCTCTCTCTCTTTATTACTCTGTTTTTTACTCCGTTTTCCATGCCAACAACGTTGCTGACCTACCTTACTAGTCTGTTGAAGTCAACATCTTCCGATGAGGTCGTCCTAATCCAAATGCCGAAGCGCTCCAACAAGCCTACTGTAATCACGATAAACTGCCCCCAGTGGCGGATCCAGGATTTTTGGTTCTGGGGGGCAAGCCCGGAGGAGAGTCGGCGGAGCCCGGAGGAGAGAGACGACGTCGCAGTTAGGTAAAGCTGTAAATTGGGACTAATTCACACTAATTCAAAGATCAAGGAGCAAATCATACGAGTTTGAAACGTTTGAGGACTAATAGTGCATTTAGGCCATTTTAGAATATCCCCTTAATGTAAAGGCAATAACTACTCACTGGGTCCCTACTTTCTTCATAACCTACCTTATTGCCCCCCCATCTTTATATTTTTCCACAATATTTGGGGGGGCAAAATGCATACACAATCCTTAACTTTTAACAAAATCATCAAATTAATACCCCATATTTACGTTTTTCCAAAATTCCCGGGGGGGCAACAGCCCCCCCCCCCCATCAACACGTAGCTTCGCCCCTGACTGCCCCCTGACGAGCACGGCCTCTACTACGACCTCTTTAGGATCCTTCTCGAGTTCGGCTCGCATATAAATCAAGCTGGTATTTTGTTTTCCTTTCTCTAGAAATCATTACATTTAAATGTTTAAATTATCTTTCTTTTCATCAATGACTAATTGGGTTTTCCCCCCCAGATTCCTCTCCCACAGAATTCAATTAATTTTAGTTGAGCCAAATAGCTTCTCTGCATGTTGATTGAGGTCTCTCTTGGGACCGTGCATCCAAAGTCTTAATGAATTTGTTGTTAGAAATGAGAGGTTTTGAATTTGTCTACATTGCTGTGTTATGATCCACTAGTATTGCGATTGGTTCATAAAATGATTGTTTGAGTTAGTTCAAGATTAGTGATAGAGTTTCTTTGTTTGTCATATGAAATGGCTAGTTGGACCTAACTTGATGCTCTTGTTCCATTCATTTTGCCCTATTCTAAATATATTAATTTTGTGAATTTAGCGTTTGCTAGTGCTTGAGTTGTCTTTCTAGGTTAAATGACATGATCTGATGGTCATGTGGAATGAGGGATGATTGTATAGAAAAAAATTTGATGAAGACACTCATGTTTAGGTTAGAACTCGTTGCAAAAGGGCCTTCTTCTTGTTCTTCTTTGGAAACCCAGAAACAGAGCCCACTTCCTTGGTTTCCTCTGTCGAAGAAACAAAAATCTAGTTCCGGCCATAAACAAAGTAAATTTAAGTAAAAAACAGAGTATCTAAGAGAGAGAGGGAGTGTGTGTGTGTGTGTGTTTGAAGAGCCAAGAGGGAGGCAAAGATAAATAAAGAGATTGAAGAAGAAAAGGCCACCTCAGCCAATAAATTTCACTTCAGCCTTTCCCAAACGCCGTCCGTTTATTACTATAGCTAATGGACTTAAGTACATGCCTTTTCAAAGTTCAGGGGCCAGGTTTTACTGAGTTCTGAGTTTCAAACCAAATTGCTCGAGTTAGGAAAGTTTGGGGGTTGATTATGTAGTTAGGCCTTTTTTTTCCTTCTTCTCCTTCTTCTTCTCTCTTTTTCTCCTATTCGACTCTTCTTTTGTTTTTTTCTTTTTACTGTTTTCATCTTCTCTCTTTTGTTTTCTTCTTTTTCTTTTCTCTTTTTTCTTCTTTCATCTTCTTCTTCGTTTCCTTCATTTTCTTTTCTCTTCTTCTTCTTTCATCCTCTTCTTCATTTCCTCTTTTTTTCTTCTTTCTTATTCATCCTCTTCTATTTTTACAATTCTTAAATAATTAATTTTTAAACACCAGCTCTTTTTCAATTTGGTAGTTCGGCAGTTTAATGGTTGAGGCGAACACATGCTAGTGGGTTGGACAGTTCCCTGTTGAACCAGTCGGCCTAGTTCGGTTTGACAATGTTGGTGGACAGTAATAAGTATTGAATCTTTGTTTTTTTTTTTTTTTTTTTGGCTAAATTACATGATCTGCACTTATAATATACCTCATTTCACATATTTACCCCAAATTATTAAACTTTGAAAAAGTATAATTAAAATAACATTTTGTAATAAAAATGTCCTTCCTTCTATTATATCCACTAGTGTTACGAAATTTCAAGGGAAAAATCTAAAATTATTGAGTAAAATGGGCACAAGACCCCGAACATAAATTCTGGACAATTTTTGTGTTAATTAATACTAAAATAAATGTAAAACAATAATTTTGGTACTTAAATTTTTTTAATTAATAATTTTAACCCTTAAACTTCTAAAAAAGACCTTTTTGGTTGGGTTTGATTAAGATTGGAACTTGAAAGGAGAAAATAGAGGAGGTGATGTTTGAAATGAATATGGTTGCCTTTTTCTAAAAATTTAAGGGTTAAAATTATTGGAATTTTTTCCCCACAATGTGGCTAAATGCATTAGCAATCCTTCAACTTGATCCACTTCCACAAGTCAGTTCCTCAACCACAACTCAGTATATTCAAGTTATTAAACCTTAAATGATTGTGTGACTTGGTCTAGCTTTGGACGGTATCAGGATCGGTTTAGAGGAGGATAGAGGCCAAATTCCCATCTAATCCTTAATATCCCCGTTGTCCATATTTAGTACCCAGAAAAGCCAGTCTCCAGCCACCACAGCGAAAATCGCGTCTGGATAAGGCTGCCCGAATGTACTCCTAGTCCATGGTCAAAGAACAATAGCACCTACCATTTTCAACGTTTGAAGGCTTGGGGGTTGAATATACTAACTGGGAGTTAAGGGACTAAGCCAGGGGAATTGGCCAAGTTGGAGGACACTTTGAATAATTTATGCCGATAAACGTATGAATGGTCTTGCATAATATAATGATCTGTACCGTTCCAAGGGTATCTTTCTTTCTTCCCCAACGACTTTATAAGCTCTTTGTGTTTATCGTCTTCCAGTTGAAGAGAAGCGTCAGGAAAAAATGGACGGAGAGATTTTAAGTTTGTGATTCGGCCGGGCGTGCCCTTTTCTCTTTTGCTTCCTATTGGAGTCAGTAAATTCTTGCCAGACTCGTGCTTCATTTCATATCTTTTTCTGTCTGACTTTCTCCTGTTGGTTCGATTCTTTCGAATCTCTACTCCTGACACCTGCACCAAATCCAATTCATATATACTTCTTTTGCTAAATTCTAAAAACGCAAACTTCAACTTTTTTTCGGTAAAACCATACGCAACTGGCTGCCTCTTACTGAATGACGAAAGTGAACATTCATGAAATTATGATCTGACCTTTGTTATTGGTCATGTGAAATAAAGGAACCAAGCCAATCTACTAATTTACTAATTAACAACCGACGATTTGATCGGTAAATCCATAATAATTTAAGTTGTTATTTTGTTTCACGCACTTTCATTTTTAAACAAACCAATGGCATTTTGGACAATTCTTAAGTGAGGCTTTCCGGGAGGAGGGTATGCAAGTGAAACGAATCCTGGAGGCGACGAGAGAGCTTGGGGGCAGTTGGAGGAGAAGTTTGCTGAAAGTGTTCAGAGTTCAGGAGGCGAATCAAATTTTAGAAAGTGTCTAGGGGTACCGACTACCGTGGACAGGAGAAAAAAGTCGGCATTTAGCTATCTTAAGGGACGCATTCAGAAGCTTGTTGATGGTTGGTTTCTTTCATAAGAACACTTTCGAAAGCACGCAAGGAGATTTTGATTAAGGAGATGCTGATATATGTAACGCAGTTGTTTATATAATGATATATTATTGGAAAAAAAATCTCCAATCACCCACACTTGCTGCGGAGAGCAAATATTATCAATCAGAAACATCCAAATTTAACGTAATTCCACACTTAACTAGGCGATATCCACAGTTGAAAGAAATTCATTCAAACAAAATATTGATATTATAATAGATGTATGTTAGTGCTCAAGCTGGCCTATAAATCCCCTACACACTACTGATAACTCCAATATTTTGATCTCATATAATTACAAGATATTAGAATCATAAAATATTTATCATCTTTTATCCTAAGTTATCTCATTAGAGATACAACTCTAAGTATAGTTTTCCTAATCCACACCTCCTGTATGCAACCATGTATAAAAGCTGAGATTATTGAATGCAAAGGAAGATTGCATCAAACATCAAATTTTTATCGTATCAAAGTAAAGCTCAATCTGAAAACCCTAAAACCAAAATTGTTGTCAGAAAGTATGCTTTACTATGCCAGATAACAACAAAACCATCACTATCGGTTCTAGTACTGGTTCAATGGCATCAAGATCAGTTCCTTCCTCTTTATTTTACTTGAATGTGTCTGATAGTCTAGGTACAACATTGGTCACTTGCCTTCTCCGAGGGGATAATTATCCAACTTGGCACCACGCCATGAAGAACGGCCTACATGCAAAAAAATAAACTTGGCTTCATCGATGGATCCCTTTATAAACTTAACAAAAAAGATGTGAATAGGTAGATGTGGGAGAAAAATAACTCAATGGTTATCCCGGTTCTTTCAATTCCTTGGGTTCGGAGCTGCACAACAACATAGCTTATGCTGACATTACAAGTGAGATATGGACGAATCTCCATAAGTGTTTCTCTCAAGGTAATGCCCCAAGGATCTATGAATTAAAACACAAAATTTCTCTAATGTAACAACAAGACTTGTCAATTTTAGCATATTATTCAAAACTCAAAGCCTTGTAGGATGAGCTAGCTATATACTCCACCATGCCAAAATATACCTATGGAGCAACAAAAGAATTCCTATTCGAAAAAGAAGGTTAAAAGTTGTTTCACTTTCTTATGGGACTAAATAAGAAATATAGTATTATCAAGCCCTAGATTCTCAATTTAGATCTGCTACCAAACATCAACAAGGCTTATATGCCCTTGTGGATAAGGAGGATAAACAACAAGGTATGGCCACCTCTTAAAATACAACTGGTGAAATAGTTGCCTTCACTGTCAAGCAATCTAAAGGCCACAATTCTCCTGCAAACAAAGACCAAGAGAATAACAAATTGCGATGCTCTCATTGTAGGAAGTCTGGACACCTCTTGGTAGGATGCTTTGAGCTTATCGAGTATCTTAACTAACTGTAAACCTGATAAATGAAGGCACCAAATAAATCAGCACAAAAATGGAGAAAACTAGCAGGAAATAAGGTAAGTACAAACAATAATCTGGTGGTTTCAAGGTGATTGATGGTAGGCTTAATATTACTCAGGACCAATTTAATCAATTGATGTCCTACTTATTAAATCAAATACAGCTGCCAATTTTGCTGGTAAGGTCTCTAAATTTGCCTCAAGATGGATCATTGACAGTGGCGTTTCGGAGCACATGACTTCACAGCAAAATTTTTTGTCAAATTGTCAACCCTCTACATTATTTCCACTAGTAAAATTACCAAATGGGAGTAGTTTGAAAGTTCATTCTGTTGGCCAAACTTTACTTTCTCCTGATTTTCGATTAGACAATGTTCTCCATGTGCCTACATTTGCTTGTAATCTATTATATGTCAATGAAATTAGCAAAGCATTAGATTGTTCCATAACTTTCTATCTAAACTCTTGTGTGGTACAGGACCTAAAGTCGAAGAGGCTAATTGGCAGGAATAAAGAATGTAATGGCTTATATTACTTCAAGGAATTCAAGGCACATGCAACTATTCTAAACAAATCTCAAAGTGATGTGGTTACCTGGCATCGATGTTTCGGCCATTTACTTTTTAAGAAGTGGTCTTTATTCCCTCAGCTTAGCAACTTATCCTTCAAAAAATTCAATAAATGTTGTGATTCTTATCATCAAGCAAAACAAACCAGGTAAACCTTATCCTTTGGTGTTTCACCTATCATACACTCTGTTTACCCCTAGGCACCAAGCCTTTCTTACAACTATATCTTCTAGCATAGAACCCTAATTGGTGAAAGGCAATAAAGCAAGAGATCCGGGCACTTGAGAAGAATAAAACATGAACATTGTTGAAGTTGCCACCTGGCAAGAGAACCATTAGCCCTAAGTGGGTTTACAGGATCAAGTATAGAGTAGATGGCTCTATCGAAAGACACAAGGTGCGACTAGTAGCAAAAGGCTTTAGTCAGGTTAAAGGAATTAATTATACTGAGACATTCACTCCTGTAATCAAACTTACTTTAGTTTGTTGCAAAATTGCTATTACTGTAGTTAATAACTAGCATATTCATCAACTTGACATCCATAATGCCTTTCTTCAAGGTGATCCAAATAAGGAGATTTATATGTTGCCCTTGCCTAGATTAATCAATGAGGGAGACAATTGAGTATGCAAACTTCAGACGTCATTTTATGGCCTTAAACAGGTGCCTCAACAACAGTTCTAAAAGCTTTCAAGTGCCCTTGTTTAGTTTAGATTTATTCAATTAATAGCAGATTATTCTTTATTTACTCACAAACATGAAGACCTTTTTACTGCTGTCTTGGTATACGTCGATGACAAAGCTTATTGCTGGAAGTGATACAGCCCAGATAAGCAAGTTGAAGAGTCATTTGCATGATAAATTTTACTTGAAAAACCTAGGAAAACTGAAGCGTTTTTTTGGCTCGGAGCTAGCTTAGTCTCCAACAGGAATTTTCCTTTCTCAAGGGAAGTATGCTTTTGATATATTGAAAGATATAGGCATAACGGGATCCAAGCTAGCTTACTTTCTTATTCAACAACAACATCGACTTAGTTCCATTGAAGGACCAAGTTTGAAGAATCCTAGAATGTTTAGGAAGCTCATCGGCAAGCTTATTTATCTCACCATTACTTGACTAGACATCACTTATGTGGTTAATCTATTGATCCACACTTTCTACACTTCCTGTACGTAGCCTTATGTAAAAGCTAAGATTATTGAATGCAAAAGAAGCTTGCATGAAACAACAAGTTTTCAAAACCTAACACATATTATATACTTTTTTAATCACAAACAGTTATGTAATTAATTAAAAACCTTGATCTAATTCTTTAGCATACATATCTCAAATTTTAAATACTTGTTCTCCCATTGTAGGCGTGGAACCAGGATTTCAAGTTTAGGGAAATGGAACTTAGGATTTTTTAATATAAATTTATAGATATAAATAGCTTTTTTCAAATTATAGAAAGAAAATGCTAAAATTATAATTTGAGCAAATAATATACTAAGATTATAAATTGAGCCCTTATAATTAAACATGTTGGAACTTACTAACTTTAATATTCATACTCATGTAGTAATTTGAAGCATCAACTCCATATTACATCATGAGCATTTCTATCAGTTAAAAATAGCTAAAGCTTAAGAAAAATAAATATGTTTTAGAGTTATGTGAAAAAGTCAAAAGCTAAATGTACCTTATGGAATTGCAGTTATGCTCATCTTTCTTTCATCGAGTACAAATCATCTATGATCTTATCTGTAGAAAAAGTTTATACTATTTTCTTTTCAATATAAATAATCAAGTAATTCTTCAAAAACTCAACCTCCATGCTAGTCTAGAGCCTTGTTTTCAAAATTTCCATTGCCAAAAATGCTTGTTCTATTGTCACAGTCAAAATAGGAAAAGTCAATACACGGTAAAGCAGTCTATCAATTAACAGATAAATACCAGATTTTCCAATTTCCTTCAATCCTCTACACAATTCAGTTGTAGGTTTTCTGTTTGAATGAATCCACAAATCATGATCAAAACCACTAGACAAAGCGATAAATATAGAAATTAAATAATGCAAAAAGAGCAAAAATTGCTACATGATACTTTACAGCTCTCTGTTGCCTCAAGGAAAACTATGTAAAGTACTATATGCAGAGGCAAAGTACTATATGCCCCAGTCAAGCAAATTATATGGCTTTTAGGTTAACTGAATCATTCTTGACTTCATGTCTTTTCTTTTATCACATTCTAAGCTAATTCTAATTTGTCTTTAGTAAGCGACTTAACTGACCTAGCAATAAGAAAACCTAAAAATTAATTGGATTTTCAACTATAAGAAAAAGACCAAGGCTAATATATTAACATTGGGTATTGATTTTTATGCAAGAAAAAGTTAAAATCGGTATTTTTACCTTCTCTACTACTCTCTCTGTTTCACAAAAACTGACATTTTTACTGTTCACGGCAATTAATTTATGATTTTATTTATTTTAAAATTTATTATAAAAATATTAATATTTTATATAAAAATGAAACTTTAAAGATTTTATTTTCTAAATATTATTTTTTAAGAATTTTTTTCAATACATATTAATATAAATATATTCAAGTCAAACTTCAATAAAAAAAATAAAATGGTCAATTAATGTGAAACGGATGGCGTATTTGTGTTTGTTATATATATTTTTTTACTATTTAATTTTGGAAAATAATTCATAAAATACACATCTATATCTATAATGCTTAAAAATATTGATCTAAAAAAAATATTGAAAAACATTAAAGGGCTAGACACCCCATCCCCTAGCTCCACCTCTATCCCATTGTATACTATTTATGTATCAAAGTGTACGGGTTGGGTTAGGGTAGGTTATGGTCAAAACAAAAACAGAAATTTGGGTATCGGTTTATTATATTTTTGGAAACCTAAATGATGGGACCCAACGAGCATTGGGTCAGTTGTTCCTCTTTTTTATGGCTAGATAGGGTTAGGTTGTTCCTCACATAGTCCTTCTTTTTATTCTTTAATGGAAAAAAGCAAATTTCAGCCATCCATTTTATTCAAGTTGATTAAATCTACCACTAATATTTATAACAACTCAATTTAATCACTTTTACACAAGATTTTAAATCTCATACCAGATAGTGTATCATTTTTTTATTGGTGTGGTACAGTGTCGATACAATATCATATTATCTCGAATGTAACCGTTTCAAATTTTTTATATATGTAGACATATATGAAAATAAAATATATAAAAATATAACATATTAACTCATAAAATATACAAAAATTTGAGATTTTTAAGAGTGTGAAATGTAGGTTATATATATGTAGATTAATTAAGAGTTTTTATTATATAAGTGTTCTACTATATATATTAAAACCATAATTTTTCAATGTATGAAAAAAATAAAAGTATAAATTTTTTTTAAATAATAGTAGATATTTGTTGTAAAACTAATCAGTTACACATGTGTGTGTGTGTGTGTGTTTGGCTGGCATCGGTACATACTAGCTCGTACTGTATGAATTTAAAAACCATGATTTTATACTCCATCCGTTTCGCATTAATTGACCATTTTACCTTTTTTTCCTAAAGTTTAACTTGAACATATTCATATTAATGTGTATTGAAAAAAAATCTTAAAAATGATATTTAGAAACTATAATATTTAAAGTTTTATTTTCATATAAAATATTCATATTTTTATAATAAATTTTGAAAGAAATAAAATCATGAATTAATTATTGTGAATAGTAAAATGGTCAATTTTTGTCAAACGGGGGAGCGGCATTTTTTGGATATTCGAGTGAGTTCCATCAACAACAAACATGTGTTTCATGTGACTCCAACTCGTTGTTAAGATGATATAGTGGTAAGGATTTGATCATTTTCCATCTCACTCTAGCCGCAACTTCTCTCACATCTCCATCATCATTCTTTTTTGCTCTCTATTTATCTAACTAGGCATGGGTACCAATCTAGCTTGGCTTCTTGATCTATTATCGTGATTCAACCCACTTATCTTTATTCACTCTCGTTTCTTATTTTTTTCCATTGTTTTCTTCCTTGTTCTTTAAAAAATTCTTCACCATTTTTGTAAGAATACCATCTGACTCATTTGATACTTTATGGCAGATAGACAGTGGTGGAGCCACGTTTAACCCAGAGGGGGCAATTGCCCCCACTCAATTTTAGAAAATTTGGGAAAATTACATATTTAGTGTTGTTTTTTTAATAAAATTTATAAATTGACCCCACTGGTTTTAAATTTTATAGTTACATATTGTAAAAGAATTATCTATTGCCCCCACTGATAATTTTTTCTAGCTCCGCCCCTGCAGACAGATCTACATGGTCTACTTTGAACTTGTTCATTACAAGCAGAACTATGACTGATTGAAGTGCAAAAAGTGGTTGGTGCATAAGTGGTGAGGCATTTTTTAAAAGTTGATCGAGAGATGGTTTTGTTTTATTTTATTTTTTCTAATTTTTGGAGTCACCTTCCAAGTTATATGCTTGAATGGCTTATTAGTCTAATCATATGTTAGTTTACTAGTCCAACCATGTGTTGGTTTGTTAGTGTTTTAGTTTATTTTTCTATTTGTGTTCTTGGTTTCTCTTTATTGGTGTGTAAACTTGAATATCAATATATTTAAGATATTTAAGTAAAATTTCTTCACATTATGGGATCAGAATGATTAAAAAATATGAAAGACCTACAACTGAACCGAGCACTCTTTGCACCTTAATGTAGCATTCCACTAGACAATACTGTATATCTTATTGTTAATGAAAATGACTTTTAATTAAAAAAAATGATCATTATATCAAGCTAGTAAAAACTACAACTTATTAACATTCATTTGTATCAAAGAATACAAGATTTTTGCCTTAAGTCTGACTTGGAAACACACATAATTAAGGAAACCATTTTACAACATTAAAAAATATAATATATGTAGTTCAGATCAGCTCAAATACCGATTGGTTTTGGTATTTTAAATCTGGACCCAACTTGCCTAGATCTTAGGTTTTCAAGTTTTGGGTTTTAAGTTTTTGAGGTTTTCGGGTTTGGGAAGTGGCGATTGGATCAAATTTTCAGGTTTCAGATTATTTTGCATATTCCTAATCAAAACCTTATTTCTAGCTTAAAAGTCTTAAATTATTTGTCTTTTTTTCCACACAATGAAAATTAAGCTAGGAAAGACAACCATTACAAAAAAGGAAGCATATATTTTCAGTAAGTTAATTGCACTCATGGCCCCTAATCTTTAATTATCATTTCATTTTAACTTTAACCTTGATTTTGTTCGTAATCAGTCCCCAACCTCAAGAAAAGTTCCAATTTAGCCTTTTCTTGGATGAAAGTGGTTATGTTGGACAGAAAATGTTACGTCGACATAAGATTGTTGGGGCAATAGTAGTTTTAGACCCTGAAAACTTTTTCTTTATCTTAGAAACCTTGAAACTTTTTCATGTAACTATCTAAGCACCATATATATTCACGTTCATCACACTCTTGTCCTTCTCCAGTCATCACCTAGGTAGCCAACAACCTTTCCAAACAATGGAGGGTTACTGGGGTTAAGGTTCCAGTGGCTCAACACCCACCGCCATCACAGATGGTGGCTACCGGTTTGAAACAAAAACCCACAGACTCATTAGAGTCAAAAACTAAGTCTTTAGATCTGTTTCAGACCCAACTTGAAAAAGAGTTGGTTTAACCATTATTTCGGCAATCAAAGGCTACTAAACCTTAAGGTTGCAAGAACTAAAGGTCTAGCAACTTCAACACCCTTCCAATCGTAGAAGGATCAGCCAATTCCAACGTCGTCAATTGCCATTTAAGGGTATAGCTACCCTTGACTTGGTAATTATCATCAATGTTTTCAATTCCTCCAATTTAGCCTCTGTAATCTCAATTGAAAGTTAAATCCTCAAGAACCCTAACTTTTCGTTTATGGTCTAAATTAAAAATTAATCTTCTATGGACGAAATTCATTTTTCAAACCATGGGGCTTTTGTAGATCGACCTTCACTCTATAAATCCCAGTCAACTATTGTTGTTCTGATTAACAAAACTAATATTCTTGGGTCCAAATAGGTCTAAACTTTTCAAGCCAAAAATAAAATTTATGATGTTTTGGTATGAACATTGAAATTAAGGTCTCATTTAAGATAAAAGAATAATGTTAAGGATAAAAGGTGTCATTAGTCGTACAATCTTATGCTGATGTGGCATTTTCTAGCTAACTTAACAACTTTCATTCAAAAAAAGGCCAAAATGGAGAGTTTTATCAAGGTTGGGGACTTCCTATGAAAAAAATGTGCTAGGGTAAAAAATGAAACAATGAATAAATTAAGGGCTACATGTGCAATTAACCTTATTTTCAACGTAAGATTGGAATAGAAACTTACATTCGGTGTTGGAAAATTTGTCTTATAGTATCATTTATGTCCTACAGATTTTTAATTAATGGAAAGGTTCCCATAATGTCCTGCTGTACGTAAAGCAATTAGGAGATTTACATAAGGAATTGATTAATTTTTAAATAAAAATTCAAAATCCTCATGATGGAAATTAATTGCTAAAATTGGGAGACCCTAAAATGATTTTATGTTAGAATTTTAAAGACTACTATAACTCACCATTGAATCTGCTACAAAACTAATTAAAAATGCCTTCTAGGGTCAGGAATATCAAATCTTAACTATCTCGACAACATTTTTCTTTGTTTTTTTGTTCTCAAAAAGGAATAAAAAGATAACGAGTGAGAGATAAAAAAGAAAAGCATATAACGTTACACGCCATGAACTCAGGATACTGAAGCAAGTAAATGGTTGATGAGCATAAATTTCAGAAAGATGAGCCTTCTTGAAAATATCAGTGGACCCTATAGAGAATTTTTGCACAACATTTTGGCTTATGGCAAGTGTCTAAATGTTTTGTGAGCCCACAATTCAAACATATACAACAAGTCTCCTCCAACCTAAAACGAATCCATTTTTCTTCTAAACCTAAAAAAGGAACCATCACCCCTAACTTGCTAGCAGTGAGAAACCTTGAGATGTTAATATACTCTGTATTTTTTTTTTTTGTACACAAAATGAAGCAACTAAAAGATTAAGGGAAAATAAGGAACAATGAAGTTGCAGCATCGTGAGCAGGAGTGACTCACTGTCTAGGTACTGCAACCACTATACAACGATCAAGAGACTTCATTATAGAATATGTATCCTGAGGCATACAGGCCATTAGGATGTTGAGCTCTATAGTACTTTTCAGAGTTGTTAAGACCTGCGAATAGTCAGTTAAGATTATAATATTCAAAATTAAGAGAGCAAAGGTAGACTTAACAACTCCTTAAACAGCAATGATCTCGGCTTCAAATGTTGATGCACAGTTTGTCTAGGTACGCCATTCCTAAGATCTTGGAGGAGCATTAGCCCCCATCTAGAGCGAGGCTGCCACCCCTAGCTCAAAAGATCGACGCCAAGCTTCATCAATGATAAAAAGCTGAGGAATTACCATAGGATGGCACCACTTACTTTTACATATGACAATGAGGCATAAAGAAGGTAATTTCTAGATGAAGTAAGAATATGCATAAGGGCATTCCTCCTACTGATGATAGATTGAACATTGAACTGAGCATTTTAAATACCATTTCATTTCCCCCAAACCAAATGGTCCAAAGAGTGGATGCTAGGAAATATAACCATTCCAATTGCCTTTTGCCTATAAATGCAAGCAAATCCAGAAGCCAACCTTTAAAGCTAGTGTTTGGAGCATTTAAAGGGGCAACATAGAATTGACCCCAAACATCCTTAATATCCTGACATCCCCAGAATAAATGAAAAATAGTTTTTTCTTGCAATCTACATCAATAACATGTAGGATCGACAACACCCCCATGACAGGCCAGATTTAAAACTATTATGAGAGTGAAAAAAAGGCCTTTCCAAATTAAAACCTTAAATTTCTATGGAAGGCTTGAGGCCCAATGTATTTTAAGGATCTTAAAGAACCATAGGTCTATAGAAAGCCCATTACTACTATAGCCCACTTCAGTATAAGGGTTAGTAGACTTGAGAAGCTAAATAGCATAACATTTCTTCGAGGTATACTGACTAGAAGAACTAGAGTCCCAGCAAACAAATTCATGCCCCGTAGAGGGTAAAGGAGGGGGAATAATGAAAACAAAGTGCACAATTTATGGAGGAAAAAGAGAACTAAGCATGTCCCAATTCCAATCTTGGAATGTCCCATTGGAAAAATTTTAAACTTTTAGCCTTTTATGGCCACAGAATGCTAGCCATAAAGATCTAAGTAAATTTGGGGAATACTTAAGCCCCAATGAGCATACCATACATAAGTAGAACTACCATCCCCAATAATGCAGGAATGGGAAGAATCCTAAATTTTGCGCCCATAAAGTAAGTCATGCCAAATCACAAAGGAATTATCACATTTTTTTATAAACCAAATGGACTCTGAAGCACCATATTTAGCCATGAGCACCTTATAGACAAGTTTACCCGGGTTGCCAGAAAAAGTCCTCCAAAACGTCCTAGCTTGGAGGGCCTGATTAAAGAGTCTCATGTCTTTCAGGCCTAAACTCCCTAACCACTTGGGTGACATCAACAGCTTTTTATGCTTTAGATAAAGACCCTGCTAGTCTAGAGAGCCCGACCTCCAAAACTTGATATATTTACTAGATAGTTTATCCAACATAGATACCGGAACTTTAAACAAAAACATAATGTAGACCAAAAATGAAGTTTAAGTGAAATTGATCAAAGTTAATCGGCTTGCATTATTCAATAGTTTCTGCTTCCATCTTTACAACTAAACAAAAACTTTATCAGCTAGGAATTTGAATGATGAAGACTTTGATAGCTGCTAACACAATGGAGCCCCCAAATAGTTATGAATCTCAAGATTCACCAAGAAAGTTAACAGATTATAAAATTCTTAAATGTAATCATTGGGAATATTATGATTGAACATCCAATTAGACTTAGCATAATTTATTTACTAGCCCGTCGCATGATAAAATAACTACACAGAATCACATATTACTTTGACTAAGTCTTTAGAAAGGCAAAAGAAAATGAGGTAATCATCAGCGAAGAAAATATGGTTTACGGGCGGTCCATTCTGACTTGCTTTTAGACCTAGCAAAGTACTAGATGATTGTAATCTTACTAAATGGCTAGAAAATGCTTCTACATAAAGGATAAATAGATAAGGTGATAGGGGATCACCCGGACGCAAACCTACAGTATGAAACAATATATACACATTGAATTAGAATATTAATCCAAGAATCTGGGAACTTCATACACTATAAAAGTTTCTTCAAGAAAGACTACTAAATTGTACCATAAGCCTTGCGAATATCTAATTTCAGAGGCCTCGAGGACCACTAGTCCTACTAGTAGTTTTAACTACATGGAGGATCTCATGTGCAATTATGATATTGTCTTGGATACTTCTACCAAGAATGAAGGCATTTTGAAAATCAGAAATCAATGACAGAATGATGGATTTCAATTGTTCACTAGAGCCTTAACAATTACTTTATAAATTGTACCGTAAAGATTGATTGGTCGAAAATCATCAACCTGATGTTGCCCTTGAATTTTAAGAATAAGAGTTTTAACAGTGTGATTAAATTGCCTTAGTAAGTCTTCCCCCACTTACAAAAGCAAGAGTAGCTTTGCAAATAGAATCCTCCATAATATTCCAATATTTCTTAATCACTATCAAGGATGACCATCCAAATGTGGAGCTTTGAGGTTACCTTGTTCAAATGTAGCCCTTTTGATTTCCTCTTTAAAAAAAAAAAGTATTAGAAGATCCATTTTCTATTGGTTAAACAGCTTCTTAGAAATGAAGGAGCAAAGCTCAAATTGAGCTGTCTTAAAAACTGGTGGGAGATTATTGTATAAACTATCAAAGGAAATTTTCTCCTTGATTTCTTCTTCATCAGAAATCCATACATCATCTTCCAACTGTAAGGCCAAAATTCTGGCCTTAACACATCTTGTTTTAGTTGTGAGATGGAAGAACTGGGTATTATTGTCCCCTAAAGCCAACCATTTATTTCTTGATTTCTAAGCCCAAAACATCTCTTCATCCACCAGCAAAATAATATGTTTTCAACGGAGGGCCATCACCATAGAAAAAAATCAATAATATTATTTGAAGACTAAGCTTGTTAAAGCAATTTTTCAGTTTTCTCCATTTCTTGACTCAAGCACCCTATCAAGAACATACTTCACTTCCTCAAAGATGGAACCAGTTGGGACCACTTGAAGGCCACCTGAAACATTTTAGAGCCCAAAATAGATGAAGGCCGAATATGTTTAACTGTCTCTTCACACTAATGGAATCTCAACCAAAATGCCTTAAGCCTTTGGGGTCTGTGATAGAATCGAGTAATAGGTGTGGTATCCAAAAGGAGGGGAGCATAATCTAACCGCTGAATAACTAGGTTAACTAGCTGGACGAAAGGGAAGATATGGAACCAAGCCTTATTACAATAAACTTTATCTAGTATTTCATAAACAACATCCGCACCTTGTTAGAAATTAGACTAGGTAAAAGTTGGGCCACTACAAGGAATTTAAGTCATGTCTAATTCATCTAGGAAGGCCTGAAATGCTCTGCCTTTGTGCAAATACGAGCATCCCTATTAGAATTCTCAGAAGAATTCAAGACCTGATTAAAATCTCCAAACAACACTAGTGGTCTAGGATATACTATTTTATAATAGACAAAATATTGTGCCAATTCGATTACCTGAGCTGCATATTCAGATTCCCATAAATATATCCTAAGAACTAAGGGGGACTAGTGTCATTAGCCACATGGAGAGAGAACATATTAGCAGATTTAAAGATAATTGAACAACAAACCTGAGATGACTATCCCACCCAAAGTCCACCTTTGCTTCCTTAGGGATTGAAATAGTCACAATTATCAAATCCCAACCTTTCTAACTTGCTGGAAATCAAGGTACTTGCCATTCGAGTCTCCATTAAGAAAATCAAAGGGGATCATGTATTTATTACTAGTCTACGAACATGGTGAATTGTAGAGGGATGACCCAACCCTAGACAATTGGGCCTTTATTGCTCACCATGGGTTTGATAAGGTTCTAACCTAGAAAGACCTTGTTTCATTTGAAAAAGTTGATCAAAAATGCATACAGATAAGTCTAGTGATGGACAGGGGCCAAGAGAACCAGTACCAACTCTTACCGCGGATACATCCTTAATAAAAGCAAATACCAAATTAGGCATTGATGAATCCAGTAGTGTAGAGATATAACAAGACCTCTTAAAAGGGTTATCCTGTATACAGTCTAACTTATCAGTCCAAACCGTAGACCTTTTTCGACTTCTTTTATTCAAATTCCTTTTTAGCTTTTTGAATGTTTGTCCTGAATTAGAAAAGAATGGCCTATATGGATGTTTTCACCCAAAAATGGAAAGTTTTGGGCATGTTGACAGTGAACTGCAGAGAATGTCCTGGATATACTCCCCCCTTAGACCATGAACAATAGGCCATGAGCTTCTGCCTTTTTTCTGGGACACTCCAGCAACTGACCTGAAGAGATAATCGAGCCCACCTGACAAATATGAATAGAGTCTCTTCAAACTCTAGAAGACATGCTAACAAAATCAACTATGCTGTTAAAGGTTAATGGCCCCATGAAAAGGCCCGCAACATAGTCGAAGGAGGAATTACTCAACTCTAAAATAACGGGAGACAGTTGAACCCCTTCAGCCTTTGCTACTTCTGATCCAAAATCATTGATGGACCCTAAAACACTCTCTTGATCCATTTCAGGCTCAACATCCTAAAAGCGATCTTCCTTATCACCTAACCCTTGTTGATGATCACCTATCAGTTGTTCTGGACCTTGCCAAACTAGAGAGGCTGCACCATTTGCCCCTACCTGCTTTCCCATTTTTAACAGTAGACCTGGTCAAAGAAGTTCATCAATCATAGGATTATCAACAATGCTAGTAGACGACGACCAAGAACAAAAAAACTCATTCTCCAGAAAGTTAAGTCAATGGAGAAATTCTTGTTGATCTGCTTAACTGCCAACCATTGATCTTTAAAGCGGTCCAAATGCTTGCACATTGCCAGTGAAACATGGCTTATAATAATCCACTTCAACATAGTTAGGCTTAGACAAATGCATCAAGCATAACCTTTCATTGATGGCCTGAGCAATTTGAGGAAGAGATTTGTTGCAATGAGGTTTTGAGTGGCCTATACACCCACAATGTTTGCATAACTTGAATATTTTCTCATACTAAAAAGATGCCCAATGAGTCTAGCCATTGATTAATTCCAAATAAAACCCTGGGAGAAGAGGTTCATTGACACTGATAATAGTCTCAAATTGAAGATAACTCCGTCTATGAGGACTAGACTCTTCCATATCTACTTCTAAGAGGACCATCTCGATTAGCAATTTCCTTAGTAGTTTAAAAGTTAAGATGCATAAGTGGAAGCCCATGCACCTACACACATATAGTAGTAGACGAGAATTTAGGATCCTCCACCCTTATATGTGGCTGCAACCGTTGCACCAAAATTAAAGCCTCATCCATGTTCCATGGGGCCTCAGCTTCCAAATGAAGTAGATCATTCCAACTTTTGAAATGAAGGATAAACCGATTCAATCCCACACTTCCCATAACTGAGATGTAATCCTCCATCTGCGATGCAAACTAATATATGATTGAATAAAAGCAGTAGAAAATGGTCGTCGGTCCACCACTTAAACATTAGAGACCAAGAAAGGAAATCCTTGGTTTGTTTCAAGGGATCAACACCCGTGGCAAGAACAGCTCTATGTCAAGGAAGATAATCCGGGGGAACAATGGCAATTGAGTTAGACCATTGTTGCTTTGGAGTATACTGCCATTTTTTAGGTATTACATCCTTTGGGGAACCCATAGATATGAGAGCCTAAAAAGAGAAGAAAAAAACCAGCAGGACCAGCAGAAATAGCAAACCAAGTAAAAATGGAATAAAAGTATAGGCAGTGATTCACAAGGCCAGCAGTAACGAAGATGAAGCAGAAATAGAAGCTGTAAATTCACAAAGAACTCTTCAGATAACGAACTAACGAGCAACAACGAACCAGAGAAACAAACTCCAATTTTGATGGACAAGCAGCACAGTTTACAGCGAATAGAGAGATCTAAAAGGACTAACCAAGGAAATCATAAGTAGATGGGTATAGAAGTGGATCGCAAATCGGAAAACAGCAAGAACCGGTTAGAGGCGACTAATTGTTTCTGACATTGGTAAGCTCTCTTCTCCCTACAGCAAGAAGTAAAACACCTGCTGCAACCAGATCTCGAAGACACGGCGATGGAGGTTCGTGAGGAAACCAATTTATCTCCACTTTAACAGGGATTCGTCGACTCCGAGCAACCAATGGCAGCCGGAAAAAACTTGCTCGTCGAAGGAAATTTGGGGGCGCGTGAAATCACGCTTTTCGCCTCTCTGTCTAGCTAGAGTTCGCAAGGGATCCGTGACTCTACAGAACTTGATTGTGGTTTATGGACTACTCATTTCTGTCAACAAGTCCACTAGCTGGCTGCCACAGGCGACCTGTGCATGACCTACATAATTGTGGCTTGTAATACCCTTTTTTTGTTTTCTGAGTACTCGTGGCCTGTAATAGTCGATACTCAGTAGTTAGTGGTGTGCATCCATGTCAATCTATTATTATTACAGTGATGCCTTTTGCCAAAAAAAAAAAGTTAAGTAAAGAATTGTAATCGTTTTTATACAATAAAAAGTGTTCTTAGGCTTACGAATAATCCTAGTGAGATAATCACTATCTCTCGCAATTATTGTCTATTTTAGAACCTTTTAGATCAGCAATAAACAAGGAAGTCTAATGTGTATTATACCTTATGTTTATATACATTCTTATTCTAATATTGTCCTTTATAGTATAAAATAAATGTGAACATATCAAATTTCAAGTGACCCTGAAATTGAAAATATGTAAAAATTAGATTCCAAATATGTACAAAGACAGTGAGGGATTTATGTCAATAATGTATGACATATGTACAAACAAGATAACAGATATATTACCGATATATTCAATAGTATGTATGAGTTCAAACGCCCCATAAAAAATATGTGTAAATGTGTCAAATCTTGTTTCCAGTCAAAATTATATATATGTACAAATCAAATTACAGATATGTATGAACTTGATGTACAAAGAAAGTAAAAGATATGCCCAAATAATTTGAGACATATTTATAAATGATATACCAAATATGTTACTGATATATTCAATTATTGATTATAAAAACTGTAATAGATATATTCAACTGTATGCAAAGTTCGTTTGTACATATGCAATTATATAATTATATGATTGTCTTTATGTATTATACATGCTATACTTTATTATATAATTTTTTAATTACATATTGTTTTCACTTGTGCACATATGTCTGCCAGAAAAAAAAAACAATAGAGACTCATTTAAAGAAAACAAAAAAAAAAAAAAAAGAGGATAGAAAAGGGGTTTGACCAAAGCTATTTGTTTTTTCTTTTCCAGGCGAAACCCTAGGTAGACAAACTAGATGTCTACAATCTACTTCTTTCGAGTTGGAGATGTTACCTTGATTATTAGTGGCATCTCGATCATCATGGAGAAAGCCATGAACAAGCTCGAAAAGGTAGGGGTCAAAATTAGCAACTGAGAGTTTAAATGCTGGTGGGCATTGGCCATCAGATTGGCCTTGAACTTATTGATAAGGCCATTGGCATGTCTCTTCACTCTTCCAGAACCATAAGGAGGTTTTGGAAAAAAGATTGTTCTAAAATAGAACAATAGTAGATGTTTAGCGACGCGGTGAGAATGATGGCAAGAGAGAAGTGAGGATATGATAGAGATTAGCAAATTTGAGTGCATGCTAAAGAATGGTTAAAGGAGTAGGGCATACATTAAGTATAGTATGAAAATTCTGAAATATAATTCATAAATTTACTTGTGATAGTCAATGTGGGATCATGTTGACTAGATAAAAGTGGACTAGAACCTTTGGGGTTGGTGAACCAGATATCCTACAGCCATAGACACCGTTAAAGCCCCAAGATATTTTTCCCAAGGGAAATCCTCTAACAATCAAGTTAGTTCTTGATAAGAAGGTGGAAACGGTGGAATGCAGGGTGAAATTTTACACCACAAGATTAGTGAGTAGAGCTTGTTTATATAGCAGAGGGAGGATCTGGGAGAATTGCTTCCAGATGGAATTATCTCATAATTGGGGTATTTTGTTTCCATCTTTGTTAGGTTTCTTCTTTGATTCACTTAGGGCTAGGCATTTTGCTACTACCCTTTTTAATTATGGGCTATGAGTAAACCCACATGGTACCAATAACTCTTTCTCTTCTAGTGAAAATGTGGATCTGAGTCCTACATTTTCAAAAACAAAAAGTCAAAACGTCGTTGGTCCTTTCTAAAAGAGCTTCTTTTAATGCTTTGTTGTCATGCAATAAAGTACAATGTGATGCCCATCTGAGCTATTTGGGCTTTGCCATATAATATCACATTGGATGGGGTATGATACCCCTTTCAGTAATTTTTAAAGGTAGGCATTTAAAATGTTGTCAAATCATGGGAGGTTATCGTTAATCCCTTATCTCCACAACATTTGGCAAGTTTAACAGTCTGGTTAGAAGGCAAAGTGACGCCTATTAAATGCTTCTTTAGAGAAGTGACTCAGCGTGACTCTTCAGGTGGCTGCTCTTTACTGTATGTCATCTCTCTAGTGACTTAAATATTTTCTATAATGATGGTTGCAGTTTCTAAGGGATCACCTTAGAGTCATGATCCCCTCTATAATTAAGATATAGTTTTTTACCTTTTCCCTTTCACTGTTTTACTGCCTTTTACTTCTTTCGCTTCTTAGTGCTTTTTCACTTCCTTCATCCAAAGCTCTTTTTTGGCACTGTTTGGTTCTGTCTTTACTAGTTTCTCCACTTTTTTACAAACAACTTTAATCAGGTAATAAGTTCTGGCTTTTTTGCCTATTTCCTTTTCTTGTTCCAACATAATTCAATGTTAGGTTTTCATATTTTGGACTGGATTTTCTTTGTTGTGTTGCTTGGTTTTTATTTTGTTCTTTCACCATCTATTGTTTACGGTGGCAACCATTACCTTCTCTCCATTAGTTTTTTCAGATAGTATCTTCAAGGTCATCATTGGGAAGGGCTTCATCCCCGAATCCCCCTAATAGGGCAGGTGAAGTGGATACTTTAAGGGAGCCCTTCGTCCCTAACATTTTAGTGTTAAAAGGGATGAAAATGACTTTTACCGAGGAAGTCTTAGCTACCAACCTTAAGACATTCTTTTGGCCTAACAGAGTTGTGGCTGCCCTAAAAAGGAATAAAGCATTGCAAGATGGGGACCTCACTGAGGGTAATCCAAGGGCCGATGTTCTTATGGCCTTTGTGAGTCAGCTACAAGCAATGCTTCAATTCTCTTTCCACCCCCTGGTTGAGCAGTTTTATGAGCACTACCAGATGCCACTCTCACAATTGACTGTTGTGAGTTTTAAGCCCTGATCCACAAGTGCACAGTGGATGTTAAAGTTGAATGAGAAAAAGTATCGTTCCCATAATGATTGATTGAATTGTTTGTGAAGTACCACTCCTTTAAGTTAACTTTAGCTAAACAATCAAAGTTGAATGAGGATTTACACAAGATAAATAAGTAACTAAAATTAGCTAAGTGAAATGCTACTAACCTAGAATGCAAGGATGCAATGTAAATTTGTGATTTTTTTAATCAAATTATGAAAGCACACTTTCTATGGATTCACTACTTGTCTTGATTAATTGGTAAATTTAGGTTAATGACTTAGTTTTTTTGGCTTGTTGGTGAAGTACAGAATTCAATGCTTACTTTCCCAATTGAAAGAATTACCCTCTCTAATACTAGACTTAATAAGGATTCACATCCGATTACAAGCTTAACAAAAGGCAATAAAGCTCAATTTACCTTCACCTAATGACTTAAATTGGCTTCCCAACAAGGCCATTATCATTAAACCCTTCTCTTAGGTCTAATTACTCTTAATCTTTTCCAAGAGCTCAAAAGCAATCTAAAGTGCAACCCATTATGCCCATTAATTAGCTAACACAACATTGAGCACAAAGGAATGATAAATAAGCATTTAAAGGAAAACTAAATCACTTAACAATAAATTCATCCAACACAATTAATCCAAGTAACTAGATCCAAAGAAAGTGTCAAGGAAGGCTATACCATAACCAAACCAAACACAAAAATGAAAATACATAAAAGAGCATCCATGTGCAAATACAAGAAGAAAGAAGAAAAGAATGTACCCAAGAAACTTTAGATTCTTGATTCCTCAAGGCTTCTAAAAGTCTTTAAGTCCTCCAAGCCTTCTCTAAGTAAGGATCCACAAGTGCTCCCAAGAAAGATAAAGAAATGCAAAAAATGGTGATAAAAAACCTAAGTCCAAGATGAAAAGATGAAAAAGAATTGAGAGCCTATAAGTTTGATTTCATATTTTTTTAAGTCTTGGAGGTGTCTCTTTCATTCATCTACCCATTTAGATCAAATCCCCTAACCAATAGTATGCATATATTCAAATTAGATGTGGGAGACTATTTTTCTCCGGGTGCAAGGGCTCTTAGGCACAAGAAAAGGCCAAAATTGGTGCATAGGAGCCCAAGCTCAAGGTTCCTGAAGCCTAGGTGCTAGAGGGTACATTTTTAGGCTGGGGAGATTTGAACTATGATGCTTAGGCTTCGCTCCTAGCACTTAGGCACTACCACTTCAACAACTTTGACACCTTTTAGTATTTTGGCCATAACTCTATGCACAAATATTTTATTGAGGCAATTCAAAATCCCACGCGAAGCCAAAATGAAGGGCTACAACTTTTATGCTTTAACCAAAGCCTCCATCTTCCAAGAAAAGGTTGAAAAGTTGCTTGCAGGTCACTCATTTTCTTGGCTTTCTTTGTCATCAAATTTTCTTGTTTTTGCTCCAATTGCTTTTATTCCTTTCTCACCCTTCCAATAACTCCTAGCACCTACAAAATAAAAAATAGAAGCAAGAAACTAGGAAAATAATGATGAATTGAGTTCAAAGTTTGAGGTCAAAGTTTACATAAAAAGTCAACACTTAACACCCCCAAAACTTAAATATTTGCTAGTCCCTAACAAATGCAAACTAGAAAAATAAAACAAACAAAACATAAAAAGCTAACTGTGCATACCCAATACCTCATTATGAAATCATCCACTTCACAAAATTAACTCAAGAGAAGTTAAGGTAAGTAAAAAAAGAAAAACTTTGTCATTGATGGTAAATTATCACTCTCTAAGTATTTCACTCTCTATTTCAACTTGGCTTAGTATATGTAAAGGCTCACAATGTGGCTTCACCCAAAAATTTGCAAGTGGACTCAAGCTACCCACTTATTGTCCCTAAGGAATATACATGCAACATTCAACTCCAATGATATATATCCAAGGTTGTATTGGGGCCGGGTTTGGTATGGATGAGAATTGGTAGAAGGCATTTTATGGTAGAGCTAAGGAAACAAGTTAAGCATTTTACACAATGGGCACATACAACTTTTGACTCTCAAGACCCACCTAAGGTATTAAACACCTAGAACATGCTATTGTTTAGCTTCCAAGTAATTTCCTAACAACTTTACAAGCATGATTTTAACAAAATATTTGAGTAAACCTCAAGCACTACAATGAAGCACTTTCACTTTCCTATTTTTTTTATTCGATTCATTTTTTTCTTTTTTTTTTCTTTTTTTTTATGAGGGCTTTTCATATTGTGCTCATTTTACCCTTTTTATAAAGGGAAAAGTGATTTTTAACAAAAATAGGAAGAAATTCACTCAACATTTTAGAGTACTCAAAACCATGCATGCTCTATCAAAATACTCAAGCCACAACTACATATTTTTCTCATTAGTACAAGAACCCAACATTTTCCCCAAACTTATTCATTGCTCACACTCACATGAAAAAGGATCCTTACACCTCATCGAGCCCACAAGTAAAATTCTCAACTCATTTCAAAGACCAAGAAATGGTGAGTCAAAATTGGATATGGCTCAACATGTGGGTTTAAACAATGAATATGGCTTAACAGCTCAAAAGGGGTTAACTAAGAATTATAATAAAAGGTCAGTCATTTGGATATGTAGTTAGCCCTAAATTTTCATTTTCATCCTCTATTTATATGCAACTATTTGGATATGCAGAGGTTCATAAGCAAATTAAATATTCTACACACAAAGCAAGCACCACTCAAAAGAAAGAAAATATCCATGATGCTGAAGTATCATCCAAGGGCCAAATGTCTCACTAGGTGTTGTTTTCACCATTAATGAAAAAAAATATCTTTCTTTACCTAACAAAACTTACAAGTGATTTGATTTTGTAAAAAGACTTAATCAACCATGATAAAGAGTACACATTGGATTCCTAAATGGACACAACCTAAAAATGCAACCATATGCTACTACATTTACCCACTATATACAATACATGATAATGAAAATAAATATGATATGCACGTAATGTCACGAGAAAAAGCTCATCAAAAACTAGTCAAAAGAAATAGCATACAATTAACTGTCAAGTCCTAGAAAAACACACAAACAACTGTCATCCAAAAACATATCCATCCCCTAAACTTAAAACCAACATTGTCTACAATGGTGACAAAAAAAGCAAGAAAAGAGGTTGTGTTCCAAGATTCATACCCGAAAGGTGAAGGTTCTAGCCTCCAATTACTCCCACTCAAATTCTTAATGATGGTGACACTTCATCTTTTCATATTTGCTCTTGATCTTTCCACTATGCATATATAATAAGTACAAAGAATAATTAAGAGACATTTTTCCTAAAACTCAACTTATTGAAAAGATAATTAAAAACATAAATGAGAGAAGAGATGTTAAGGTGCCTCCCCACAAACGCTTGATTTATTTTCTCTAGCTAGACACCAACACTTTTGTTTTTAGGCACTAGGATGCCTGATGTGATTCCATACTCTCTCCATTGTAAGAATATTTCCAATGCTTGGAAAGTCTAATATGCATCCAACAAGTCCATCCATGAGTTCTCATTTCTTTCCTCCTTAAGCATTTTAGGGTTCTTTACATTTCCATTTTTTATTACTACCCATTTTTTCTTCATTGCTTTCTTCTTTTTTTTTTTTCATCAATGAGTGTCTTGCCTCATCTTTTATTTTCTCCTTGAGATTTGGGGGCTTAAATTCATTGATTTCTCTTGAGTTACTACCCATAACAAAAGTAGGAGAATTTCCTTGGTTAGATTCTATGACCATATCAACCATGTATATTTCCACCTTAGGAGGCAGAGTGCTAGAATCAAACATGTTGAACTCTACTTTTTCATCCTCAGCATTGAATATGAGCTTACCTTCTTTCACATCTATAGTTGCTCTAGCGGTGGCCAAGAATGGTCTTCCAAGGATAAGGGGGACTTGGTTGTCTTCTTCCATATCAATAATCACAAAATTCATGAGGAAGACATATTTTTCAACTTTCACTAAAACATCTTCTATTACTCCCCATGGATACTTGATAGACCTATTCATCATTTGTAATTATATTGTGAAGGGCTTCACTTTTAACCCCATTTTGTTTGCAATAGACAAGGGCATCAAGTTTACAATTGCACCAAAGTCACATAATACCTTCTTGAACTCAACTTTTCCAATTATGCATGGAATAGTAAAGCTCTTAGGGTCCTTCAATTTTGGTGTAAGCTTTTATTAGACAACTGCACTATATTCTTCTGTGAAGTATATGATCTCAAACTCTTCAAATTTTCTTTTCTTTACAAAGACTTCCTTAAAAAATTTACTCCAATTTGGCATTTAAGTTAAAGCCTCCAAGAATGGGATGTTGGCGTAAAGCTTCTTAAAAATGTCCAAGAACTTAGCATATTGATCATCAAGCTTTTTTTTTTTTAGGAACCTTTGTGGGAAAGGTAAGAGTGGGTTGGGTTGGGTGGGAGTTTTTGCACTTTTTGGGGTTGATCTTTCAGTGACTTTATCACTTCATTGCCTTCTTGAACTTGCACTTCATCTTCCAAGATTGGCTTCTCTTGAGTGAAATTTAACATGTAAGGATCTTTAAGCTTTTTTCCTCCTCTAAGTGTAATTGCATAACATTGCTCTCTTAGGTTCAACTCAGTATCACTAGGGAATTTGACTTTTTTAAGAGTCTTTATGGAGTTTGCTAATTGTCGCACTCAGTGCTCAAGGCTCTTAATACTTGCACTTATGTTGGCCCCCATGTTTTTCAAGTTGGTGCCTAAGTTGGTTATCTTTGCCTCATACTTCTCCATTCTATCCCTTGTTTCTTTCATGGATTGTAACATATTTTTTTCCAAAAAAGGCTTCTTGTCCATTAAAGCTTGGTTGAAATAAGGAAAAGGTGATTGTTGAACATTTCTTGTGTTGTCATAGGAAAAACTCTCATGATTTCTCTAATTGGAGTTTTATTGGTTCCTAAGTTTGTTACCTTCATATCCAAAGTTTTGATTGCTCATGAAATTAGCTTACTTAAAGGTGGCCTCATTTGCATAATAAATGTTGGAAATGGATGCGGCAACTTGTTCAATGGTTAGCTTCTCCTTGTTAATCAACTTGGATACTTAATTCATCAAATATGCCATTTATGCCGACAAAACAGTCAATTGATCCACATCAAGTATTCTTCTCCTTGGTTGAGCTCTTTCTCCCGGTCATTGCTTTATATTTAATGCTAATTGCTCACGAATTTAAAAGGCATTACTGGCTATCATAAATATCAAGGATCCACTGGCCAAAACATCAATCATAAATCTTGAAGTGCGTACCAAGCCTTCATAGAAAAATTGAATTTGTTGTCAATCCAAGAATCTACATTATGGGAACTTCCTAAGCAACTCCTTAAACCTCTCTCATGCTTCCAAAATGGACTCCATCTCATGTTGCTTGAATATCACAATTGAAGCTCTCAAGTGGGTGGCCTTTGAAAGAGGAAAAAACTTGCTTAAAAACTTATCGGTCATTTCATTCCATGTGGTGATACTTCCCAGTTAAAGTAATTGATATCATCATTTAGTTTTGTCCTATCCCAGAGTGAGAAAGGAAACAATCGGAGTCTAATAGTATCAGTAGAGGCTCTATTAGCTTTGAATGTGTCACAAGCTTCCAATAAATCTGCTATGTGATTGTTAGGATCCTCCAAAGCTAAGCCTCCAAATTGGTTTTTTTGAATGAGAGAAATCAAAGCTGGCTTCAACTCAAAGTTGTTAGTTTGCACCGGTTGCCTCACAATTTTCAAATAATTCTCCATCACCAAGGGTCGGATGTACTCCATAATAGGCCTTTGTGGATTCCTTGGATAAACTCCATCTTGATGATCCATCCTCCCATTTCCTCCATTGCCACCATTACACCCATTGCTGCCTCCAAAACCATTAAGATTATCCGCTCCACATTCCATATGTATAAGAGTAGAGCTAAATTCACCCAAGTGTGATGTAGCACGAGGCTCTTTAACATGTTTCTCTATCTCCGGTATCAATGGCAATAAAGTAGAATATTGGGATCGGACCATACACCAATGGTACCTAGCAAAAAATAACCTAAGCACAAAGACAATAAATAAGTAAAGAAATAAGGGTTTAGTCTAGAGTCAATCTCCTAGTAATGATATCAAACAATTCAATACAATCAATCCCCGATAATGATGCCAAAAACATGTTGTGAGATTTAAACCCTAATCCGCAAACACACAATGGACATTGAAATATTACACAAGCACCATATTTGTTCATTATGAACATGGTTTTGACTTACGTGAACATCGTTTATAAGAGTTTCATCTATATATAACTCATCTTTAAACATTGTATGAACAAACGCTAATAAGTATATAAGTATGTGATCTTATAGATTAATAGTGGTTCATAGTAAAAGTATACACGTTTAAAGGCGAAGGTAGCCCCTTCCTTCTGTTGATGATCTACCCTGTATCTGTATGGGTATAGGACCCCATTTACTTTTTGATTAAATTAAATATATGCAAACATATATACATACCTCTTTAAAATTTCTGATCTATCTTTCCCGTACAAGTATATTTGTTTTGTCAATTAAAGCACGTTTTTGAGCTTGAGATTTAGCCCAAGTAGCAAAATTAGATGAACCTCTGCATTTTGGGCCTTGAGCTTAATAGGTTTTCGTTTTTCCTTTAATAAATGATTTTAGTAGACCTGTTCCTCCCGGGGGCAAAAACACTGACACACTGCTTCTATTTAAGAAAAGTGGTTCAAATTAGATTCTTCAGCATTTTCCTTTAAAAACAACAAAACAAGTGAAGTTCGCATAAGAACTTTTATAGTGGCTATATTCAACTCAAATTCATGTAACTATTAGCTACTGCAAAAAAATAAAAAATGAAAATTTTGTTTGAAGATAGTAGTTCATTTCACACATATTGAATTTAAATTGGGCCTGTAGAAGGAAATACGATGGACATAGCAGTAGAGAGTACGAAATCAAAAAGACCCGAAGATTAACACTGGGGCAAGGCCTACAAAAACGTTGGGCTTGAATGCCCAATAAATTTCAAGAATGCCCAATCTATATATAAACATGAAAGGAGAAGGGAGGTGTGGGCGACATGCTGTTTTTTCTCTTTGGATTAAATGCCAGTTTTTTTCCTCAATTTTTTGGTCCTTTATGGTTTTGGCCACTGAGATGGGAATGTTCCATGTAAATGTCAGATAGAATTGTGACACGTGGATTATGATTTTGGCATTAATTCTGGTTTGAGTCGCCAAGATAAGGCCTTGGTTCAGTTAGACCCGTGCATATGTATGATTTTCAATTAGATTCATGTGCATAAAAGTTAAGCCTTTGTTTTTTTTTTTTTTTGTTTTAAAATATTTTATACTCCTTCCACGTTTAGAATAATATAACTTCCTGGTAGTTTTAAAATGTTTGGCTGTTCATAGATGTGAGGTTTGAGCAAGAGTGGCGCCAAAAAATTGTTTTAACAGGGACAATCAAAACTAATTTCATTTATTTTATAATGAGTAGGGTTGTTTCAATAAAAAAAAATGATGAGTGGGGTTGTTATCTAAAATTTTATGGAGCCATATTGAATATTTTTTATAAAAGTATATACCATATATATAATTTTTTCAAAATTCAGTGGTGGTAACTTGTAGACTGCTTCATCTTGAGATTTGAGATGGCCCAGGTGATAGAAGGAAGAGTTGGAGGCAATAATAATTGTAATTTTTTTATTATTGGGTTAAACCCAATAATAGTCCCCCACAAATTGTTCTGACTGCATTCAGGTTACCACTTATTGGAATGTTGCGGAAGTCTAAAGCCATGATTATTTTGCAATATCAAAATTATGCTTCCACTAACATCCAAGAAAGCAAGTGACTTAGGTCATTCAATTCTTTTGCCAAGTAGCGACTTGCATGACAAGTTGCTATGGCATGTTTACAAGTGTGGTTGGTGAAGATGAATTCAAGATCCACATGTTATCTTACATGGAACTGGTTAGGCGTGTTATGATGCCGATTCTGCAAGCCGTCCAAACCAGAGGACCAGGTGGCTTCTGCGACCAAGGGCGAGAAGCTTCGAGTGGTGATTTTTTCTTTGACACAAGTTTTTTTGCCATGATTATTACTATTTGCTTAATGGCCCATTTGGAGGAGGAAATTTTGGATTTTGACTTCAAGATAGTTGAACCTTAAATACACTTCAGGTGGAAAACATATTGAAGCAAAATTTCAAATTCAATTGTGCATGCCATCACCAAAAAATGGGTTTTAAGCAAGGGCTACTCTTTAGGAGTATCACCAACCCATCAACTGATTCAATAAAGCAATAAAAACAATATTTACAAAATGTCCCCCATGTAGCTTCACTTCTCCGTATAATAAATACGAACAATATGCAGGCTTTAAAATACTAACTTGTATGTATATATATATATATATACTAGATGGTTTAATTTCATGTCAGTTCCTTAATTTTAAATATCAAACTATTTTTAGTCCTTAACTTATTAATCATTTTATTTTTAACCTAAACCTATTAAAAATGTTTCAATTTGGTTCATCACCAAATGGTGTCACATATTATGCTTTTAACAAAACTTTGTTCTAATTTTTACTTTCCTAAAGGTAATTTCTCCAATCATATATTATATTATATAAATGCTAATTAAATTTTTAGATTTATTAATTTATGTTTTAGCAATATATGTTAGACGAGTAAATTTCATGAATAGATCATTAACTTTAAATAGCGTATTATTTTAGTTACTAACCTATGGAGTGTTCTATTTTAGTCTAATTAGTAAATTGAATAAAAAAAATATGAAATCTTTAATTTGGGTTGTAAATACATCTCTAACCACTTAGTTTAACTTAATGGTCCTAAACATTTTCCCCTTAACGCAAATTCATCTCTTGCTCTAGGCTAGATCAAGTCGGTATAGAAATTTGATTTATAGAGGAAAAAACTGATTATTTAAGTAGTCAATTAATCATCCAAAGATTAGAGTACAACTTTTGATTTAGTATAAAATAATTTTTTAATAGTTTAAATTTATTAACTCTCACATAATTATCTAACATTAATTTTTAATTTCTAATTTAAAATATTTGGTAACTGTATTTCAATTAAGTTAAAGTGTGCCATAATTTTTTGATAGTTAACAGACTACATAAAATATTTGTTTTTCCCTTACAAATCAGTTTTCTGTACTAACACGGTTTAAAATAGGGTCTTGGATGAATTGTAATGAAGAGAAAAGTTTTGGGACCAGTAAGCAACAAATGATACGTTAGGGATGGATTTGCAATGCAAAACTTAAATGCTTGAGATTTTTGTGCAATTTATTCTAGTTTATATCTATTAAAAATATTTCACTTTAGTCTCTCGTCAAATAGAATCACATATCATCATACTTCCACAAAATATTGGTCCTAACTTTTACATCCCTAAAGATCATTTCCTATATCACATATTATTCTATAAATGTTAATTAAATTTCTAGAATTCTTAATTTAATTTTTAATGATTAATAAAGCATTTGATGTTATAATTATAATTTTATTTATATTTATTCTACATTATATAATCAATATTTTTTAGCATTTCTTTATCTATGCTATATGGATTCAATGGTTTTTTTTTTTTATTCCCACGCATTACATATGTATGATTAAAATGAAAATATATTGCCATATAGAAATCCTTAATACATGTATATCCATATATATTTAATGAACAAAGAAAACTAAAGATTAAACTACAAAGACTATCATATTATTCTAAGAATAGTGCATGGATAATTTAAATACTATTTACAAATACTAAAATGCATGCTTATGCATAATGATTAACAAATTTTTATGGTGAAAGTGTAAAACTTTTGCTCTTGTCCAACTAATTTGTCTCAGTCCTAAAGTATTACAAAGGTTACTATCCATCATGTCCTTCAATCTAAAGAAAGTCAAACATTATTGCCTTATTTTATAACACTTCTTCATTTATAATTTCTTTTTTAGATTTTTTTCCTTCCAAACAAATGCCCTAAAAATCCTCTTAATTTTAAAAAAAATTAAAGAAATAAGAAATTTATATTTCTTCAAATACCTTATGCTTACTGTCTTTTTCAACCACAAACAACTTGACTATTAAAAATTTTTGCTGATTTAGCAATTTGAGAATAGTCACTTTGTATTTTCTCAATCAACAAAGATAACTTTAATGCTAGCAACAGTCTTTGCTCTAATTTGATGTTATCTATTTCACTTTTGTAGAAGATAATTTTTTATTCTTTCTCACTTAGTTTCAGCCTCTGTGCATTGCAAAGATGTTCTTCTACCTCTTTTATGAAAATTTATAAATCAATGGATACCAAGAATAAAGTGAGTAAAAAACCCACTACCTTAAGTCCTATAGTTGATTCAATAATTGTACTTTTTATGTTTTTTCCATAACATAACCCATGTTCACTTTTAGTTTTTTTTCCATAAGTAAAGCTCATCTATGCCACTATTAGTTTATAAAATAGATATCTTCTCTTCATATGTGTTGATTAAAAAATAAAATAAAATTTATGCTACTTCAAAATCACCTCACTTTATAATAATTTTCTAAATTTTCATAGTAATTAATAATCAAGATAAATTTTATAATCAAATAAATATAAATTTTTGGAACATTAAAAAAAAAACTAGCCATGTGCATCGTACAAGCATGTTTAATATGTGTGTGTGTGTGTGTGTGTGTGTGTGTGTGTGTGTGTTACTTTCCTTAAATCACTTTATTGCTAATCGAATACAAACATTATTAACTGCAGCTCAGCCATAGGCTACTATGCGTCTAGTTAATGATGATTCAACAAGTTGATATAAAAACTGGCTGGAAGGCCGAGACGTGGATAGTAACACATTATTCAGCAAGTATAAATGGTTTCACTACAAGAGCTTTTCAATTTCTTAAAGTGCTTGCTGGTCTCCCGTGCCTACAGCTTGCACTTGTATCCTTGTCACATGATCATCTCATTATCGGCTTCGTCACTTCGTATGCAAATACTCCTTTTGTTATAGAGTAGTATTGTGAGAACCCTTATTTTATCAGGTAATTAATTTATTTTATTTACAAAATCATTGATAAGATTACACTTGCAAGCTAGCTTTAAATCAAATCAATGATTCAAATAGCCCTTGAAGTTCTTAGGATTAAAAATCTAAGGTTTGACCATAAGGGCAACTAGGGGTATTTTGGTAATTTGGCATGTCAAAGGTCAAAATGTGACCAAGAAAGATATAATTAAGTGTCTAGAGGTGACATAAACATCTTGATGAAATTTGAACTCAATTTGACTAAAAATTGGCTTTTTCTTGCTAAGGAAGCGAGGAAGGGCAAAATGATAATTTTTAAGTCAAATATGGTAAAATGGTCTAGGAAGGTGAGAAATGGTATTTGAAATCATTTGGTGAATTTTGGTGAATTTTGAAATTAAATTGGCCAAGTTTGAGACTTTTCTTATAAGTGAAGCTAAAAATGACATTTTGATATTTTTGGTTAGTCAAACTTGGTCAAACTCGGTAAAACAGAGTCAACCCTAGTCAAGGGTAGGAAAATACATGGTTGGAAGTTGAGGAAAGAAAATCTATGAGTTTGGGTGCAAATGGAGATATATTTGAGCATTTTATAGAGGTAAGTTCTTTTTAACCATAGGTTATGAAGCCTAAAAGGCACTTTCACCTCAAGCACTTTTGTGAAACTTTAGGGAATGATGCGGCCTAGTTTTGAGGTAGGAAATAAGCTTCCAAAAATGTGGAAAAGCCCCCATTTCCCTTGGTTAAAAAGCCTAAATCACTATTAACAATGTAAATGCCTTAATCCTCTACCATTTTAACCCTTTCACCCATTTTCCATCCTTATTCATCCCCAAACACTCCAGCTCACTTTCTTCTCTTCCTCTACCCATTTAGCACGTCCTAAACCCTAAAAAATACAGAAACTCACTAAAAGAATGAAAGGAAAACAAGAGAAAAAAAAGCTTGTAAGTGAGAAATTAAGGAGAATGTGTGTTTGTTGTAAGGGAGGGCGTAGGAGTTTGGTTTCTTTCTTCTCCAAGAGGTGGCCATGGTTTTGGCCTGTTTATTTTGAGGTAAGAAACTTTATTTTACTAGACCTTGGTTTCCTTTTCTTTAAACAACAACCTTTTGCTCATAAAAACCCTTAGTTGTTAAGATTAAGCTTGGTGAGAGAGAGGAGAATTATGGAGCTTCAAAAAGGAGTTTTGGTTTGAGATTTTCTACCAAGGTGATGAGGTCATTTTAGTCGTTTATGTGCAGTAAAAGACATTGCCCTAGGCTCAAAAATTTTGATTGGTCAAGTGGTTATTTTACTATGTAGTTAATGGACTCCAAGGAGACTAAAAAAGGACTCTTGGTGTTTGAAACTTGAGCTTGCAAGGTGGTAATTTACATAAGAGTAAGGTGTTATAACCCTTTTCTCTTTGGGAAGCTTTGACCATGTTTTAGTTTTTTAAAAGCTAGGACAAATGGTAGGGTAAAAAGGGCATGGGGTGACCAATAGAACAAAAGATGGCTCATGTGGCACTAAGGTCAAGCCTAGCTCTTAGTTTTGGGCAATAGGTACTGTCCTTGGTGCATGGACTGTAAAATGGTGTGTGGATCAAGCATTGGGTGCTTGGTAGATGAGTGTGGCTGAACCTTCAAGGTTTGGGAAGCACAAGAAAGGTATGCCTCAATTTGGGTGTATAGGTGTTGTGATCGAGCTCAAGGGCTTTGTATGTGGTTGTGCGTGTGTGGCATGGGCTCCTAGGTATATATGTATTTTGAGTACCTAGGAGCATGGTGAGTTGGGTGTAGCAAGGTGCACATGGATGCGCCCAAGGGGTCACACAGCCATATGTGCTTAAGGGGCTCCCGATGGCACACCTAGGGGTGCGTGTATGCATACGCCTATGGGCTCATGGCTGTGCACACCTAGGAAGTTATATGGGATGCCCTAGGGGCTTTGTTTTCATATGGGCCTTGGGATATGTTTTAGGCAAGACCCATGAGAGGGAGCCCACGATAGGAATCTTAAGGCCCAAATGGCACTCAAGCTTACTAAATGACTTGAGCCACAAATAAACACACAAATCGGCCCCAATGGGACTTAGGGCCCAAGATGGGGCAAAATACATTTAAGGCACTAGGACACACATCAAATTGGGCAAAACCCTACTGCATACAACAAGGGAGTTTTTGAGGTAGCAAAAGCTAGCAAGCTCAAGGGGCAAATATAAGGATGCATGCTTAAGGGCAAAAATGGACCAATGGGTATTTTGTTTATCTGTTGTTTGTTTGCTTGCTTGCTTGCGTGAGAAGTCTGATGAGTCATGCACCCAAAAGTGCATGATATGATGATCATTATATAATATCCCACGCCATAAGAGCCCATGGCATGCCTATATAGTTTATGGGCAAGGTTCATCCATGCATGGCAATGTGTGAATATGGTCCATTATGTGTGATGTCGTTATGTATTGTTTGTTTTAGAATGTCTTACTAAGTATTTTATATACTTACCCTTATTGTTAATATGCAAATAACATCGTCCAAGAGACAAATAATCCGCAGTGATTATTTGATACTTATTTGTTAGTTTCTCATAGGTATATTTTGCATACATTATATGTTCATTCTTTATATGTTACATGCACTTATTGTAACACCCTCATATCCCACATGGATGAATTGTGGGAAACCTTATGTGGATATATAGGCTCCAATCTCATTCCTAAGTACCTAACGCTTATCCTTTTCCAAAGGATAGCCCATGTGGTGTGGGTAGGTGTTCCGTTGACCAGTTTTGGACTTGGGTCACTACAAATGGTATCAGAGCCAACCTAGGACCACGATGATGTGGCATGGTGGGTATGCACATACATCGTCTACCGGGACTGATCCTGAATTCGAGAGGCTACTTGGCTAGGGGCTAAATAGCCCGATTAGAGAGGTTACTTGGTCCGGGGAACCAAGTAATCCGATTGACCCCAACGGGGACGTTGGGTACATAAGGGGGGGAGTTTGTAACACCCCTATATTCACATGGGTGAATTGTGGGAAACCTTATATGGATATATAGGCTTCAATTCCATAACATAAGTACCTAGCGCTTATCTTTTTCTAAAGGATAGCCCATGTGGTGTGGGCAGGTATTCCATTGACCGGTTCTGGAGTTGGGTCGCTACACTTATGGTCAAAGTCTAACTCCAAACTCATTTGCCTTATACAAGAACGTAGTCGGGCAATGACTTCTTGGGTTGCTCCTCATTTGGGTTTCTCTCTCCCAAGCAAAGGTGGGCCTACTGACCATCTGGGTCATGACTATTTTATAGCACGATGGTAGTAGTTAGTATGAGGCCTACTGTTATTGACTTTGACTTAGCATAACCGTGGCATGTATTATTATTAATTCGTGTTAGACTTATTAACCCAAGACATTACTTACTTAGGTTGATAGGCAAAACACTTAAATATTCTGTTGCTGTAGTATTTATTTGCTACGGGTGTAGTTTTCATCCATGGTTTGGCATGATATAGTATTTTTGCATGAGCATTAAAAATATTTTTCTTATGCGGCCGCACATATTTATTTCACGTTTTCTTTAAATCTCGCCAAACCACTATCTTAGTTTAATAAACTTAAGTGCTTTATTTGAACTAAGTAAATGTTTTTCGTAACTCTCAAGTAAATATTAAATACTAGGCAAGTGGCTAGGATTTACATAGTAAATCTTAGCAAAAGATCCTGAAACGGGGAACGATTCTGGCCTAATTAAGAGTTTGGACTAGGCAATAGAATAATTTAGCCTAATTAAGAAATTAATTAGGTATTTATTAGGACGGTTCCTCACAAGTACAGTATTTCTGTGTCAGAGAATTTTCAAAATTTTAAAATTAATGCATTGTTATAAACATTATTATTAATTTAAGGTAAATCTAATGTATACCCTATCTTATACACACACACAGAAATATGTGTGTGTGTGTGTGTGTGTGTTGTTTTAACACTACCATTTATAAGATGAAATAAATGTGAATACATTAAATCTTGTGTCTCTAAGAAATTAGAGATATATACAAATTAAATAACTAATATGTATAAAGTTGATATACAAAAAATAAGAGATTTGTATGTATAATGTGTGATATGTGTAAAAATAAAATTATGGGTATGTTACTAATATATTTAATAATATGTATAAGGTTCAATCTTTCATAAAAAAAACCAAATGTGAATACATAAATACCGCTTCTAGACAAAATTTTAGATAAGTACAAATCGTATTTGATGACAGATATGTATATAAACTTAATATATATAAAACAAGTGATGAATATGTATAAAAACATATGACACATGTTTATAAATGAGATCGCAGAACTGTTATTGTATACTATTATTTTTGTTGGCAATGTAAGTTTATAACTTATTCCACATTACGATTATAATTTTATTTCTTTATATCTATCATTTATGCTTGCATACATATATGAAATTGAAAAAAATATTAGGGATTCATCTGGAAAAAAGTAAAAGACGAGAGACAGACGATAAACTTTTACACTAAACCCTTTGTCTTTTTTTTTTTTTTTTTTTGGCCGAAAGGCTTCAACCTCTTCTCTGCCGCCTCTCCCCTCCACCATCTACTGTGAGTCCCTAGTCGCTACAGCTGCTTGTTGTCGTCGATCATGAATCCACTGCTTGCATCCCCATCGTCGTTCGCCCCCCACCGGCTTCTACCGTTCTATTTCCAGTACCTGCGGTGAATACCTATTTCTGCATTTTATTATAGGTTTTAGTCCCTGATGGGAAACCAAAGACAGAGACGGAAATTGAAGACAGAGGAGGAAATCGAAGACAGAGGTGCATGACTGGAGGAAGAAATCAAAGACGATGGCGGAGACGAAGACGAAGACGAAGACGAATAGGACAAAATCGAAAAAGGACCAAGGCGGGCGATGTCCATATGGCTAAGTCAATGACGAAATCGATAAAGGGCCGAGGTGGGTGACACCGAAAAGAAAGAATCGTAACGGGCCAAGCAAAACAGAAAAAATCGTAGGAGGCAACACTGAACGGATCGCCCCTTCACCGGCGATGCCGGGTGACACCAAGAGAGAGCCCAGGGAGAGAGAAGACCCGGAAAGAATATTTAGAGAGAGAGAGATAAGAGAAATTCAAGAGAGAGAGAGAAAGTCTGGGGGAAAAAAGAAAAAGTTGGCTATCTATGTTTAAAGTCTTATGCCTATTTGTTTGAGTCAATTTTAATTTGGAGTTTTTTTGTTCTTCTAATTTAGTTATTCACGTGACAGTTTAAAATTCACCATGGGGCAGCAAATTGTGGTATAAGCAAGTTCTGCCTAAAATAACAGTTCAATTGGCAGAATAGACTGAAATAGAATACGCTTCTTAAATTAAGAGATTTTTATAATTAATAGGTTATTTAAGGACAAACTGAATAGTTGAGAGATCAAATTTAAATTTTACCTACGAATTAAATGTGATCGAGGGAAAAATTAAAAGGATTCTTATCAAGTCATGGATAAGTTTCTGTAGAACCACAGCCTTCTAACATCTACTCTTCCCTTAAATAAATAAAAAAAACAAACTCTAGGACACCTTTCCGACTCTCCTTTTTAACTCTTTCATTTATATTCATTTATGCTGTCTCCCCCATATTTCTTTATCGTCTCCCCCTTTGTTTTTGCCGTTTCTGACTAGATACGGACTTTGGTCTAGATGTGACCAATTCACTTTCAATATTTTAATTATTCCACTAATCTTATCTAAGGTTTTCTATCAGATTTTATGGTAGATATAGTCTCCTTTAAATATTGGTATGTAAAAGTGATTTGAGACTCTTACATGATAGATCTTTAATTAAAAGCACGTAACGATGGATCTAGATTTCTTGGATTCACCGGAATTTCGGCTCTACTAATGTGTCCTAACAATTGGCAATAAATATGGAGATGATTGTATAAAATAAAGTCAGTCTTTATTTTTTTAGGTTTTATAAGTAATCTTTTTATTTTTATAGATATTTTTGTTCAAGTCTCTGATGCCAAGTTGGCTCTAGCATTGCTTGGTTATTGTTGGTTCGGTTTTAGCTCTCTTCCAGTTATTGATAGATTTTGTACTTTAGATTTATTTTGACTTATCTGGAAGATTCGGTTTAATTAGATTCTTTTTCCTTCATTCGGTATTACAAGAATGAGTTGCATTTTTATTATCAATTTTATGTTCCTGTTGTTCTTTATATTTTTATTCTGTTGTTAGTTTATAAAATATCATTTGACTCACTTTTAATTGAAACAAAGCATCTTTTGTTAATATATGTATATATATATGTATGTATATATATATATTCTACTCTTCCCGGTGCATTACAATTCTATGCAATTTTCCCCTAAATATGATTTTTTTTAATGATTTTTACCATTTTCTATTTCATAATTTACATTGAATTTCTATGCTTCAAGTATGTTACACTTTCAAATGCGTCACTAATACACATATACATAAAGACACACACACACACACACACACAATATGATACTTTGGTTTTATCTTCCTTGTGGATTCTTAATCTCTGAGAAGACCGCATGCGACATTAGTCTATCAGAGCTCCCGAAGCTTGGATCATCACTAGTCGTTACGCTGAACGAACTCGTGCTCTCCGAAACCATCACATGATCTCCGATACTAGTGAAAACCTTCCCGCTATCATCTATGTCATCGTACTGTTTAAACGGCGTCGCTTCATCCACCGCTGCCCCTCCTCCTCCTTCCCCAAACTCCCCCATATCCCGCTCTGCACTTTCCTGCAACTGCAACGCGAACTCCAGCGCCCAAACCACGTCGTTCATCGATGGCCGCTTCGACCCTTCATCCAGCAAGCAATTCATCGCCACCTCTGAGAATTTCTTCCAACACGCTATCGAAATTCGTCCCTTCAAGTACGGATCGATTATCTGATCCAGCGTCCCGTTTCTGTAGCATGCTTGCGCCCATGAAGCTAAGCTCACCTGCCTCCTGTCAGCCGTCCGATTAATCGGCGGCCGAGCACAGAGCACTTCCAGCAGTACCACGCCGAAGGAGTACACATCGGACTTCTCCGTCAGTTGTTGCCGCCGGTAATATTCCGGGTCCAAGTACCCGAAACTTCCCTTCACCACCGTGCTCACGTGGTCCTTGGACATGTTCGTCGGACCCACTTTGGATAATCCGAAATCAGAAACCTTGGCCACCCATTTCGCGTCTAACAAGATATTAGTAGTCTTCACGTCGCGGTGAATGATCGTGTGCTTGGCGCCGGTATGGAGGTAATGCAACCCACGAGCGGCGCCGATGCAGATCTCGAGCCTCTGCTTCCATGGCAGAGGAGGATTTTCTGAGCTATAGAGATGGTCGCGGAGAGTACCCCGGGACATGTAATCATACACCAAGATCATCTCGCTGTCGTCGTTGCAGTAACCGATGAGGGAGACGAGGTGCAGGTGGCGGAGCTGCGAGAGCATTTCGATCTCCGTCTTGAACTCTTGGGCACCCTGTTGGGACTCTGGGTTCAGCCGCTTAATTGCGACCTCCGTGGCGACACCGTCGGTGAACCCTTTGTACACATTGCCGAAGCCTCCGACGCCGATGATGAAGACATGGTCGAAGTTGTTGGTGGCGGCTTTGATCTCCGGCAGGGAAAAGTAGCGGCAGTGGTCGGAGGGTAGATGCGAGCCGTGAGATTTGGTGGATTTGGTTGTGGAAGAAAACGGCCCCCACCAGGAAGCTCCGTCGCTGGAGGCTTGGTCTTTGACTCTCATTCTTCGGCGGAAAAGGAAGAGACCGATCAGAGAAAACACAACAACACCGGCAACTACACCTCCAACAATCGCTATAACTGTCGCAGAACTGCTCTTCTGTTTGGACGATTCTTGACTCGTGGGTGTGGCTCCAGGTTGAGTAACTGTGACAGGGTCCGGATTAGGTCCGGCGAGGTCACCGGAGTTACCCAATTTGAAGATCTCAACCCCATTCAATATGGAATCAGAGTACAAAGTCTCCCACTCGCCGGTCGGAGTCATTGCAATGGAAAGATTTTGCTTCTTTTCGTTGCCTCTGGCACCGATCGCCACTGCGTAATCGCTATAGATTGGAATCCCATTTCCGCCGCTCCAAAATATAATGTCGGCGCGGTCCTCCGCCGTGAAATTAGCAATGAAGATACGAAAAATTCTGTTTCCTTGCTTTGTGATATCGGGCTGGAACTCGCAGAAGTGAAGCCTTACGAAGTAGGTGAACCCAGAATCAACTGGGAACTCCCAAGTCAGCCGGTAGTTCTCGTTCTCAGTTTTGTTCAGCCCCATCGTCCGAGCAGTTTTATACACCTCCGGCGGTGCAGAGAAGGGGGGGATGGGACCGAACTTGAGGAGGATGCTCATGTTAGTCGGAAGAGCGCCGGGCCTCTGTATTGTCACGTAGTCATTGTCCTGCTGCCAATACCGGTACATTCCGGTGTCATCCACGGGGGAGATATCTTCACCACCGACGTCCAAACGGTACACTTTCTCCATCACCGTGCTGTTATCGACCCGATAAAGACCGTTCACCTGCCCGGAAAGGAGCTTGATCCCTGCGTCATCGCCAAAACCTTTGTAATAAAGCTCAACCGGCATGGAGACGATCTCGATTCCGTTAATAAACGCAAACGAATCCGGCCCATCAGGGGAAAATGTCAAGTTCAATCTTTCGGTGCCATCAACGTTGAGGATGAACTCTTTGATGAACGTTTCTTGACCCCGGGCGTGAAGCAGAGCGCTGAAGTTCCTGAGAAGTGTAGTGTCCCCTGCTCTGACGGAGAAGAAGGAGTTGGCTGGGTCAAGCTCCGGTTGATACGAGATCGGGTAGAAGTAGAGACGGATGAATTTGGGGCCGGAGGTGACGGGAAAAGAGTAAGAGAACTGTGAGCGGGAGAGACGAGCTGTGAGATAAGGGACTTGACCTGAGATGGGTTGTTTATTTGCAGTGAATGAAGTGTTTGTGTCGTTTGTCCCAGCAGGAGAGAATTTGGGGTTGCTGTCGGCCGTCCATGAGCGTCTATCTAGAGCTACGCCGTCCGTGGAGGCGCCACAGTCAATTGTGAGGTTCTCGGTGGGGATGTAAGGCGGCGAAGTGTCGCTGGAGACGGTGAGGAAAAAGCTGGGAAGGATGAGGATGGCTAAATTTTGCAGAAGCATGTAGCCATAAATGTTTCTACATATCTCCATGCTTGGGACGATAATGGAACTTTAACTCATGGATGTTAAGTATTGGTATATAACCTTCATTACGAAATCGAAAAGTCTAAAAAGTTTACGTTGACTGAAATCTGTTGAATCTTTCAAACCTGTCTATTTCTCTTCTATTTCCTCTGCCCTTCCATCTCCGTCTTTTTTTGGAATCTATATGAGCAACACTGGAAAGTCGGATAACGGAGAAGTTTCGAAGATGATAATTATTTGCAACATTGAAGAAATAATTATTTGCCCGATTTTAGATTTTATCATTTGTTTTAGAAATACACACTTTATTCTCTATTTTTTTATATTATTTTACAGTAATTTTTAAAATTTTAATTTAAACTATACGGTAATCATCTTCTAGTAATTTCAATCTATATGTTACTTTTTTTATAATTAATAAATATTTTAAATTATTAATTTTTTTTTTTTGTAAATGTAAAACAGTTTCCTTTTCAGATAATATAGTGTAATGTAGGTATATTTTTTAAATAGAAAAGGTAAAATGTAATTAACCCATAATCTTATTGGCCCAAAAGAAAAACAAATAATCCCACAACAAAGATCTGTAGATTCAAATGAAAATAGAAATTTTTAATCTATGTAGTTAAACATAAATACGCGTGAATTAGGAGTGAATGAATTTAGAAAAATAAACCTTTAAAATAATGCAACCAGGAAAGGGACGATTTTGTGGAAAGGGACTTGGTAAAAATTTATTGGTTGCTCAAGTTGTTGGTACAGAACTTTAATGTTGGTTTTCCTAGCAGGGATGGCTGTTCGATAGTGAGGGGAACTCGTTTGGTTCACACGAGTAATGTTCATTATTGCGAATATATTATGGCCAATAATTATCGATCAATTTATGTCTTCTTCCTCCAAAAGATTCATAGCCTCACAGCAACAAGTCTCCAACATTATCTCCATTGTTTCTTTCTGGCATTTTCCAAGATTTCAAACCTAAGTAGGGTAGCCGAAGAAAAGCAGGGCTCTTCTACGCTACACCAAAATTATAGTACGAATAAAAATGCATCACACGTAATTTCATAAGATTTTAGTACAAGCATTCTTTTTTTTTTTTTACTCAAAATCTCTAATCTACAAGTTTAAGGGTATAAGGAGGCGGGAAGGAAAATGAGAGACTTGAACTTGAGATCAAGGGGTTGTAACTTTTAAGAACTTATATTCCTTCTACTTTTATCATTTGAGCTGGCTGTGAGGGGCTAATACAAACATTCTTATACATTTAGAATTACTCCTTAAATTAACTTTTGCCCTACTTTACACTATTGTCCATCTCCTCTGTCCCACAATCCTTTTCACCATTTGTGATCCAAACAACCAAAAGTATAACTTTCAAAAGAGAAGTACAAAAGAATGAAAAACAATGATCCAAAACATGAAAAAAGTTATAACTCCAAAAATTGGATTTATGGATTTGAAGGAAAAAAATCAATTTAAGAGACCATGAAAATTAGATCTAACTCAAAGATCAATCTTGTAGAAATGTTTGATAGGGTAAGGCCATGAGCACTTCCAGAAACAGTAGGGAAACATCGAATAATAAGTTCAAAAGATGGGTTTTTGGATTTGAAGAAGGTAGAGAGGGGGGGAGGGAAAGAAAAGAGACCGAGAAATAATTGACTAAGAGAAACAAGTTTCTGGCACCGTCGTTGCATCCCAGGCGAGAATATAGAGGAAGAGAAGGAGGAAAAGAGAAGAAAGGGAGAGATCTGACAGCTTCTAGGTTCTGGTGCCCTATCTGGCTGAAGTTTTCAATGCCTTCGCTACATTCCGGGGCTAGGCCTAGAGACACTGTTGAATCACATGGAGGCAGAGCAAATGACCAATACTAAACTAGAACTGGAAGAAAAGGGGAAGAAAAGTGGAATACAAGAGGTGCAATTGGGATAAGATTAGAGGAGAGAGACATGAATTGAGAGATTGAAAGTTAATTTAAGAAGAAGGTATCTTGGTCATTGTACACTTAAAACTTACCAACAAAAGAAATAGTACTAAGAATTTAGGACAACCAAAAAAGAAAAATGATGGAAAGAATATTGGATGGAGGTATGCCTAAAACACAAGTGTTGACACTCAATTTTGTTCAGATACTGACTTTTGTTTAAATTTTAGGTTAGAAAATTTATTTTAGAAGCATTTTTGTTTTTAGAAGCAATTCGGTCATTTATAGCTTAAAAAGTTTTGTAGGATTATGTGCATTTAGATTATTTAGTATTATGAATTTTTAGGAATTTAGATTCGTTGTTTAGGGTTAAAATAGGAATTAATTTAGTTTAGACATTAATTTGGAGTCCTAAAGATTTTGTAGGGTCAATTTAGACAAAAAAGGAAAGATTTGGGTGAAAACCGGGAGTTTTTAGAAAATTCTAGTTAAAATTGGAAAATTTGGGGCAAATCTGGCAAAATTATGAAATTCTGGGAAAGTCTACATAAATTTGTGAAGTTTTGGGCTAATTCGATAAATCCTGGAAGTTTTTGGTCAAATTGAAATTTGTACAGAATTTAGAGCTAAATCAGCAGCTTGAGAGTTTTATTGGACTTAAACTGGTGTTTTTACCAGATTATATCCTAATTGACTTAAACCCCTTCAAATCTGATTTGGATAAAGTTTGACTCTCAAAAACCTTGTTAATCACGGTTTATACCTCCTCTAGTATAAATATGAGTCACCACTTGAAGAAAAAAAGCTAAGAATTCGGAAACCCTAGCTCTAGCAAGAAAAGACGTAAACCTGCAGTTGTAGCCCCCTGATTTCTCACAGCTTATCTCCCAAAACCCTAGACTTTCCTTTGCTGCGGTCATCGTCCGTCACCCACCTATGTCACTTTAAGATCAGTCGCCACGCCCAGCCGTCGATGCACCGCCGCCAGACTCTCCGGTCGGCCACAGTCGCTTCGCCCAACGCCGCACCACCCTCTCCAGCCGTTTTCCGTCGCCGTTGACATCCCGCCGAAGAGAAAAGCCGAACCGTAATTTGTCCCCATCTCGGTTTCGCTCCGGCTACCATCCCCATTGCTCGGCCAGACCGAGCACCATCGTAGTCGTCGCCGTCGTCCCGTTGGATCCCAGGCTGCCGCTTGGTCCGTTATCGCACGAATCGAAGAGAACGAGAGAAGACCCGATTCGCAACCCGTGACCCGACCCAATCTGCCACCATTTGACCCAGTCAAATTTTCTTTCTTTTTGGTAAAACTCATGTTTAGCCTCCTATTCTGTTTATTTTGTTCATTTAAGTCACTAAAATTTTTTCTATTTACATATTAGGCATTAACATCTGTTGCTTCTTAGTTTATTTATTTGTTTGGGTATGTGTCAATTAGATTCCTTACATCACATAAAAACATAGGATAGGGTGATTATTTTTTTTCAAATATTTTGATTTTAATTCAATCGTCGTAGAAAAATTTAATTCAATTTCACATGGTTTAATTAAACCCTATGATGAATTTAGGAAAATAAATATAAATAAATTTTAATATTCATATTCAGATGATCTAATAGGATTTATGGTTTGGATTAATAATTAATTAAAATCTTCATAAGATAAAATAAATAAAAATAGATTAAGTTTAAATATTAATATCCGGATGGTCCGATAGGATCTATGATTTAAAAATATAATTAAAAAAATAAAAAATTAAGTTGTAATTTTTAAGAGTCCATATCTAGGCAATTTGATTAGAATTCATGGTTTGAAAATTTAATTAAATTAATTAAAAGCAAGCAAAATAAAATTTAAAATAAACTAAAGTGCCAAATTTTTAGCGCTATAATAAAATTATTTTAATATAACCATACTTCTGAACCCCTCAAACTATTGTAGACCATTTTAAGGTTTTCAATTGACTTAAGCGTAAATAAATTTGTCACGACTCCTAAATCACATTGATACAACAAGGTATGCATTTTTTTTTTCTTTTTCAATTAGGTATGGCTACCCAACCCAACCCGTAGAATCTTCCAATGAATCTACTGGTTATCAAATACTATAACAAATTTACAGTTTTGCTAAATATATTAAGATTTGTACATGTAAACCTTACGACATTTTAGTTGTGACCGTACAAAAATTAACTAACCCACTTACTTTTCCAAAAATCAGTTAAATTATAACATGATGAAGTTAGTACAGTATAATTTTTTATCAAAATTCTTGTGTGCGCATGTCGTATTGGTGCACCAGAACAAGGGTAAAATCCATATTTAGTCCCATAACTTTAAGGGTCGTCCTAAAGTGGTCCCTTAACTTAAAAAGTGACTCTTAAAGTTCCTTAACTCAATTTAACTGTCCTATTTTGGTCCCTACCGTTAGTTATACCGTTATCGTGGATGGAAATTGCCCATGTGGCACGTATATTGCCATGTGGCAGTTTCTTTTATGATAAGAAGTTATTCGATTGCAAGAACATAAAGTTCAAGCTAAATTTGGCACAAAAAGTAATTTTAGGGACCTAAAAGGATAGTTAACCCAGTTTTCCCCCCTCTCCGATTCGATCGCCACCGCCGCCTCTCTTCCTCTCTCGGCCGATGCTTCATCTTCCTTCCACCTTCCCCCTTCATCGCTTAGGCTCTTCCCTCCGCCTCACTTCTCCGCTCGGATCGCCTCCTCGCCCATGCTTGTTGACTCCGTTCGCCGTTTGAATCGCCGTCCGCCTTGGGTCCTCAGCCCGCTACGTTTGTAGATCTGATTAAGAATTATAACTGTTTTTGTAGTCATGAGATGGGGACGGGGACAACTGGAGCCGGCGACATCGTCCATTTGAATCGGATAAGATTTAGGAAAAAAATTTGGGTTAAACTATGTCTTAGGACCTTTGGACTATGCAATTACGTCTTTTTAGCCAGATATTTATTTTTCTTTCAATTTAGCCACTTACTGTCATGAAAAGGGCAACCACATGGGAGTATGGTTGCCACATAGACAATTTCCATCATAAATAATAGCAGAACTGACAGTAGGGACCCAAATAGGATGCATTAATTGAGTTAAGGGACTTTAAGAGTTACTTTTTGAGTTAAGGGACCACATTAGGACGACCCTTAAAGTTAGGGGACTAAATATGGATTTTACCCTACACAAGATAGAAATCATAATTACATTCATCTTCGGTCAATGGAATAAATATGTATTGCAAGTTGTGTGCTTAAAATGGGGACCAATGTATAGCATGCGGGACTGCGGGTGGGAGTTTGAAATGCTGCTCCACCCTTTGCCCACATTCTTTCTTTTCTCCATTTTTTATTTTTGTTTCTTTTTTTGCTTTTTTTATTATTTTTTTCTTTTTACCCAGCCATTTTATTTTTCTTCTCTAATTTCATTTTTTTTATAATCAAAAGTGGCTTTACAAGGTGCAAGGTTATGAGGTATTATGTATTAAAGAAAAAAAATAAATAGAAAATGTCTGTTTTTCTATAACCTAGAAGATATCACAACCAGCATTAAATGATATTTTATGGAAAAATAGTGAAGACCAGTCAAATCTTAGACCTTCACCAATATCTTTTAGCCACTTTATCAAGTGGCTAGGATTTTTTTTCCTCTAACTTCGTGTTAACTAATCAATAAGAGTAGTCCAATTGCCTCTTTTTACTTTTTCTTTTGTTACTTCTTTTTTCTTTTTTTGTTATTTCTTTTTCATTTTACCCAGCCTTTTTTTTTCTTTTTTTGCAGTTAGTTCGAAATGTTGTTCCCCCTTCGCCCCATTTCTCCTTGTCACCACTTTTTATTTTTGTTTCTTTTTTTCCTCTTTTATTTTTTTTTATTTTACCCAGCCATTTTATTTTATTTTTCTAGCCTCATGTTAACTAATCAGTAAGAGTAGTCCAATTACCTCTTTTTACTTTTTCTTTTATTACGTTTTTTTTTTCATTTTATGTAGCCATTTTTTTTGCAATTAGTTATTTATTTTTTTGCTAGTAAGTATTTATTCTTTTACCAGTTTAGGCTTGTTCTTTAAGATAAACTATTTATTTTTTTATTACATTAACTAGTTGTTTGTTCTTCTATAAGTAAGTGTTTATATTTTTATTAGTAACAACTTGTTATTTTATCAGTTTCTGTTTGTTATTTTAATGAAACTAATTTTTTGTTTTCTTACTACTAATTATATGTTCTTTTATTAGTAGCTCTTTGTTATTTTATTAGTAGGTATTTATTCTTTTGTTAGTTCATATTTATTCTTTTAGATGAACTTAATGCTTGTTTTTTTAATATCTTAAATACTTACCGCCCCCTGTACTATCATGACTCAGGCACAAGACCCCCATCAACTATAACTCGTTACAACCCAGTCCGCCACTAATTAAAAATCCTTCAATTAACCCCCGAGGCCGTCATGTGACATCACATGATTACCCTTGCCATCATTCACTAACAGCATGCGTACGCGATGTGTGACATCACATGATTACCTGAGCGGCGAAACCTGAACATTAGCAATGACCTTCAAAGTGTGGCAGTGCACCACCGGTGAGAGAATGTCAACGAGAAGATCAGGATCCTGTAATGGCTCATTCCTGGCACCAGAATCATCTCCTCTAATCCTCCAATCATGAACCTCCTGAATACCCAGTGTGGAACTCCACCGTACATTGCACCAAAGACTTTATCGATGCTCGAACCCAAAGCAACTCCCAAGTTGAAACTGAAGCCCCAAGCCAATTAATTACATGTGTCGGTTCTTCATAAGAAAGTTGAGAGAATTGTGTGGTGGGTTATTAGAGGATTGGAGGAAACAATTTTGGCACTATGTCAATTTTCAGATGGTTTTCGAATGGTGGCAAATAGTGGTAGGGTCGATGTCCATTAGCTCCTTCCTAGATTCATCGCCTGCATATAGCTCCACCTTGTTGGGTAGTGTAGAGGACATCGAGGAAATGGCATATGGAAGGGTGGAGGAGGTCGATTCGTTGGGCGCAGAGGGTAGGACAAGGTCAGAGGGGACAAAAGAAAAGGGTGATTGAAGGATAGGGACTCTAGAAGGTCAAGATGCAGGGGTGGTGGAAGGGAGGACAAGCGGGCTGGTAATGACAATGGAGGTTTCCGAGTTAGCACGCATGCCGTTGGTGACAAATGATTGTCTGCCTTATATGATGTCACGTGACAGCCTCAAAGGTCTCATCGTATGATTTTTAGAAGTTAAGGGACTAAGTTATAATGAATCATAATAGGGGGTTATGTGTCAAAGTGGTGATAGTATAGATAATACAGGCTAGCGGGTAGTATTCAAACCTCTTTTTACTGGTAAGTCTTTGTTTTTTATTGGTATGTGTTTGCCCTTTTATGAGTTTATACTTGTTTCTTTTAGGTGAACTAGTTATTTGTTCATTTATTAGTAGCTATTTGTATTTTTATTAGTAATAGTTTGTTATTTTTTTCTGTTCTTACATGTTCTTTTAGAAAAATTAATTTTTTGTTCTCTTATTACAAGTTGCTTATTCTTTTACTTGTAACTCTTTATTCTTTTGTTAGTAGGTGTTTGTGTTTTTACGAGTAACTATGTTTATGTTCCTTACTTTACTTGCATATGTTCTTTTCTTTCTATACATATGTTTTAGACATATGAGTAAGTACATTCACATATATATTCAAATTTGTTCTGAATAGATATTTCTGATCCTTTATGTTCTTTTTTTACTTCCCTATATTCTTTTTTTTTTTATGTGTATATGTTCATTTGTACATATATATATGTTTATGTGTTTAATATTTGGTGTGTATAGATATATGTGAATATATATTTTCTTTTCTTTACTTGCATATATTCTTTTCTTTACATATGTTCCTCTGTACATGTGTGTTTTGATATTTATGTAGTTACGTGTATGTTCTTTGATTTGTTTACATATGTTCTTTTCTTTCTACATGTATGTTCTTTTATACATGTATGTATGTACATGCACATATACATACAAACATTTGTTCTCAATAGATAGGGTAAATGGCACCTATAGTCCTTGAACTAAGGCCCATGTTGCGAATTAATCTTGGAACTAAAAAATATTATACCGTTCATCCTCTAACTATGAAAATGTTACACTATTTGTCCTACCGTCAAATTTCCCATTAAAATAGATGGAAAAAGATATGAAAAACATGTTTTAACCCCAAAAAAACTTTTCATTTGCCTTAGAAATCTCAAAATTTGTATATCTTGCAATCAAACTACCTTTTTCACTTTTTTTCAACCATTTAACCAAACCAATAGTTTTCCTTCAACCATTTTCTTCTTCTTCTTCTTCTTCCCACCAAAACCTTGTCTGGACTATATTTATTTTTTATTACTTGGATATAATCACTATCTAGAGGGCATAGGATTAAACTACTTACTGTTTGTTACAAACATCTTTTATTTTGCCATGAACTTAGGCTTCAACAATCCTTCAAACTTCCTCACACGAACATGGGTCTTCTAGTTTTCTCCTAAAAAACCCAAGTTATAAGAATAAATAAATGAATAACAGAGAGAGGAAATCCCAAACTGGAAAAATTAAGATGAACCATTTTCCTTTCTGATGTTCTATCTTAGGCGCTTGTGATGGTGAGCCTAACCGGTGACATTGGTGCAGTGATCCTCGTCGGAGCTTGCGACATTGCCATTATTTCCATTGGCGGTGGAGCCAGACCCGCCAAGCTTGTGGTCAATCTCTGTGATATGTTTCTCTGGATCATCAAGGGATTATAATGAGCTATTCAATGAAATTCTCCCCTTCATGGTTGGTTTAGAAGATCTATTGGGTTTCCTACACCATTCTTCATATGGGTCTGGATTAGTGTAAAAGATGCGTTGAAAGAGAAAATCAGAGAAACAATGTACATAAAAGAAACATTGGAGTGGGACAACAAACAAATTGAGAATCTGGCCATGTAAATGAGTTTGACTTTGAATCCTTCTAGCAGATAACAATAATCTTGCCTTTGATTTTGGTGTCATTATTTGAGTCAAATATTTATGTATTTTGGCTCTCAAGTTGAATCTTGTAGTAAATTATCTAAATTTAGCTTCTAATATTTTTATACTATGTATTATTTTCGCCTTTCTACTACTTTTTTTCATCAAACTTAGTATTATTTGAAATTAATACTATATATTTTTAATAACCACTTGAATAATATTTTAAAGTGTAGAGTTTTGATTAAGTTTTTAATTTGAAAAAGTATAGATTAGATACTATAAAAACTAAATACTTTCAATACATTATTTATTATACTTGAAATGAATAGACACTAAGTAGTTTAATCCTACACCCCCTAGATAGTGATTATATCCAAGTACTAAAAAATAAATATAGTCCAGACAAGGTTTTGGTGGGAAGAAGAAGAAAATGGTTGAAGGAAAACTATGACTTCGGGCTAAATGGTTGAAAGAAAGTGGAGAAGGTAGTTTGATTGCAAGATATAAAAGTTTTGAGGTTTTTAAGGCAAATGAAAAGTTTTTCGAGGGTTAAACCATGTTTTTCACATTTTTTTTCCGTCCATTTTAATGGAAAATTTGACAGTATGATGACTAGTACAACATTTTCATAGTTAAAGGATGAACAATATAACATTTTTTAGTTCTAGGATGAATCCACAACATGGGCCTTAGTTCAAGGATGATAGGTGTCATTTACCCCAATAAATATTTCTTAATGTTTGTGTTCATTTCTTCATATGCACATGTTCTTTTCTTTATGTTTATATGTTCCTTTCTTGATTTGCATATTTTTTTTATATACATATGTTCATTTTTAACTATGCGTATGTTCTTTTAAAGTAACTGCCCACGTGAATTTTTGTTGATCTATAAATGAGAAGAATGAACAGCTAGCAATGTTAAAAAAAAAAAATCAATGGAAAAAAAAAGAACTTTAAGGAAAGTAAAAAAAAAAACATATTGGAGCAAATCGTAGAAAATGAAAAAAAAAAGATCAAAGAAGACGATTGAAGCAGAAACTATCGAAACTGTTGAAAACACAGCATAAATGCCAGAGAAGTCAATTGACACAAAATCATAGAAATTGAAGAAACAGTGACTGTAATAAGTCACTAGAGAATACTATCGAACGACAAATCAAAGAAATCACAATCGGAGATGATTCATGAGTTTTGCAACTTTTCTGCATGGCATTGCGGGTAAACTATGGGCAATGATCATGACAAATGGCTTTCGGAGGAGAAACGAGAATGGTTTTGAATTTCTTGGTTTTTGTAGTGGGTGTACATATCCAGTGGCATGAGTCATAATTTCCTAAAAGTTGTAACGCATCTGACAAAATGGTAATTTTGTGCAATTTGTAACATGTCTACCAAAATGATCTAATTGCTAGTTTTCATAGTTCAAGTTGTTTAGAACATACATACATAAATATATGCATACATATATACATATAGTAGGAGAGTACACTACTAGAAAAACCGCATTTAGCGACAGCCGTCGCTAAATATGATATTGCGACGGCACATCGTCGCTAAAACGTCTTTCGTTAATTCACTTGCCGCTAATTTTCTAGCGACGGTAACCGTCGCTAATTAGCGACGGTTAGCGACGGCTAAACGTCGCAAAACAGGCCGTCATAAATTTTCCGGTAACGGTGTTTGCCGGCGCATTAGTGACGCATAGCCGTCGCTAATTAGTGACGCGTAACCGTCGCTAGTTAGTGCTAGTTAGTGATGCATAGCCGTCGCTAGTTAGTGACGCGTAGCCGTTGCTAGTTAGTGACGCGTAGCCGTCGCTAGTTAGTGCCAATTAGTGACGCGTAGCTGTCGCTAATTTGTGACGCTTAACCATCGCTCGTTAGTTGTTCTAGTTAGTGACGCGTGGCCTTCGCTAGGTAGTGACGCGTAGCCGTCGCTAATAACTAGTAAAAATTTCAAAATTGTTGCGACCGCTAGTTCCATTATATGCATCCATACGAATTCAGCTATGTCATGGTCAACAATTTCATCAGCAAACCTCCACTATACGTGTCTATTCCATACAACCCATACACAAAACTAGGTAACATTAATCCAAAGTTATGTTATATACTCCCAATAGTTAGAAACAAAACAATTGATATTTAGAATACATACAATGTCACAATGTATTTTGGCTAATGTACAACCTTAATAATTATAGTGAAACAAGTTCATGGCATAGATGTAGGAGTCTCTAAGAAAAACTCTAATTCAGCATGAGCTGACACAGATCAATCTTCACAGACTTCCTCGATTAATGCAGTGCTGAAATTTCTCCACATTCCTTACAGGTAAACTGCCATTCGGTACGCAGAAACCAAAAGCCACAAACATGGACATTTGAGGGCCAATGATCTGCCAAGAAATAATAGAACTTCAACGCCCAAAATATGAAAACAAAAAGCTATTTCATCATGCCTACACAAATTATCCCCATTCTCATGTTCAAAATGGTAGATTCTTATTGGGAACATAGGTCTAACTACATAACATTTCAATTTTTTCAGGCAGATATCAGTTCTCCTTTAAATTCTGCTCAGTAAATATGCTATGATTAACATGACTATAAAATAAAAGTAAGTTGATAAAGAAAGGTTGCACGGGTTGACAAGAGAAGCAGAAAGAGGATTTTGAGGATCATATTATAACCAACTAGCAGAAAGAGGGCATTCAACGATATTTTCCCTAAATCCAAACCTGTTATACAAAAACAATTAACGATTAGAGGTACAACACCAATATCTTTAGATATTTAAGGACTTAAGAATTTTAATTGTGTAAAATTGAAAAATGGAATGGGGAGGGAAGTGGAGGAAGAAATAACCTCAGAACAAATTCCATAGCATTATTAAAATTACTAAAATTATCTTATGTTTCTCTAACTTCTCTTTTGTTTTCATTTTTTGTGCGTATTAGCTAAGCCAGAAGGAGTGAGAGATTGAATCTTGGATGCTATTAGAATTAAGAATCATAAGCTTTAATGGTTAGGCTAAGGCTGAGTTGTGAAGGCATGACGGGCTGTTGACAGATTTTTTTCCTTTGTGACTGATAGGTTTTTCCACTGATGAGAACACTTACTTTCAACATCATATGCTCTCTGCTGTTTGAAACCGAAAGGGGCCCAGAAAGAGATGAACTTATAAGAGGCTTCAGGGACATGATAGAAGGAATGTGGTCAGTCCCACTGAATTTGCCTTTCACAGGGTTCAACCGCAGCCTTAAGGCCAGCAAGAAGGTCCAGAGCATGGTGAAGTGCAGGCTCTGAGAGTGGAATTGCTTCAGGAAGAGGAGAAAAAGTGGAGAGTTATTTAGTCCACGTTGTAGTCTAAAACATTTCCACCTCTACTTTTTTTTTTAAGAAGTGCAGGGTATTATGGAAAGAAAGCAAAGGAAGGTAGACACGTTGTACAAAAAGGAAACAAAATTCACTAACAAGAGGCCATTTAAAGAAAACTCCTTGAAGAAGACGAATCAAAAGCAGTTACTTCTAAACTTCCAATCTCATTGACCTATTGACTAATGCAAACAAGCAGCACAAAAGCTAAAATGCCAAATAGCAACACTGAATTTTTTATGGTTTGTTACCAGAATATTTGTAGGAAAACACATAAAAGGAAGAAGGTAAAGAAGCAGTTATGTGTGTCATGCCCATAACTTTCCTTATTTTATGTCTGTTGTACTAGTTGCGCTACAACTGAAGGCTTCTTCAAGAAACCTCAACAAACAGTACTAAAGATAATTTAGCATTTGTCCAGACTCCATTTCAAAAATGCCTACCTTTTCCAGTCTTTGATATAATTGTTCGGGAATCACCAACGTTAGACACATACAGATGATTACCCACCAACACTGCTGTTGAAGCAGTTGAACCATCATCCCTGCATGAATCTCGTTCAGAATTTAAGAAGTCTGAATCATTCTGTTGGTATGTCTCACCTACAAGCATAAACAACAACCAAATTGTATCAGAATCAACGATACATGTAAAAGATATTGTAAAGGCCCCAGACACTACTAGTTAAACATAATGCTGTTTCTACCATTTCTTTTCTTCTTTTGTTGCCAATGCAACTACAATAATACCGACAGACTCCAGATTGTACGGTTCCAGCATGGTTTACTGGAGCAAATAAACTAAATCTCAGTGGAAAAAACAAATTACAAATTAGGCATTTTGAGCATACTGATAGCTAGTTTGGTGTCTATCATAAATTGAGGATGCTTCATAAGATTCTCAAACAGATGTTCCCTCAAATACTCAACAGCTCGAGAACCACCATGTCCTGCAATCAAAACAATACAAGAGATAACCATTTACTGACATGACTAATGATCTCTGTCTATCTCAGGAGCAAAGCATCTCCACTGTAATTGTTATCATTGCAAATAAAAAAAAATCACAGGAGATCTGATTAGTAGCATATTATTATCAAGAAGTTGGTTATCCAACAACTCCTCTAGAAATGGCTAAACATACACAAAGTACTATGTCGCTTACTTCCAATGCTTAAGGCTTAAAGCGTTTATTTAGGTTAACCTAATAAATTCCAAACAACCTGCATGAAGGTCAGAATGCTACATAATCAACTGATGTGGAAATAATTTGTCACTGGCGTATAACATACTGATAGCAATAATTCCTTTCACCTTAAAATGATAAACTTTTAGAGAGCTAAGAGATAATATAAGTCTTTCTATGCGGCAAGGAAAGAGGAATAATTTAAAAAAAAAAATAATCTAACCATCAAAGATGCCAAACATGCAGACCATCTGTCCATCAATCTTGGAAGTTTTACTATCAAAGAAGTCCCCCATGGTAACACGTTTCCCCCGGAAACTCGAGTAACCACAGCTCAACTTTCCATCTTCACTGCCAAATGCGAAAAGGAGAAACATTAATTTTGTATCCCAGTTACATCACAGTTTTGCAACCAAGCGTCCAACTTCCATAGAAAGAGTGTTACCTTCATGATAATAGAATCAGTTGGACAGTAACACAACAAATCGAGAACGAGCATTAAGGTTAATCACAGATTAAAGACCAGACAACAGCAGAGCAGAAAAATTGGCAGCAAAAATGGTGGATACCATCAAGATCGAAGCGGCGAGGCATGTCGCTACTGCAATGGCGGCTTCCAGCAACAGAGCTGGGAGCAGGGAGCTCGAGAGCCCCTGGAAAAAGGAGGCATCGCAGCAGAGAGCGTCCATGGACGAATCTGGAGCAAGAACTGACCAAACCGAAAACAGTGTTGACGGGGTTCATGGCGACCTAATTTCTTAGCCGCGTCACCGATCAACCGCTCAGCGTCGGTGAAAGTGACACAAGACGGCGTCGTTCTGTTGCCTTGGTTGTTGGCGATTATCTCAACGCGATCGTGTTGCCAGACACCGACGCACGAGTACGTCGTACCAAGATCGATTCCGATGGCTGGACCGTCACCCTTACCGGCCATTGCTCCGTCGATGAAAAGAACTTCGAACGAGGAAACGAAGAACGAGAGATCTGTTCTGCGCCGACGCCGCCAGGAGTGCTGCGGGCAAACAACTTGAGTCACTTGGGCAATTGGGCTCTCTCAACTGTTGCTACCATTAACGTAGCTGTGATGAATCGACCGAAAGAGGAGAAACAAAGAAAATCCAGTCCAAGAAATCAAAAGCATTGAGCCACTAAAATCAGTAAATCGGGATTGAGCGCATGGGTGGGAAAAAAAAAGGCCATTGACAGGAAGTTTTTGTTTTCAAGCTCTAGCATTGATTTGTCCCAAAGGCGACTGACTGAGCAGAGCTTGGTGCGAAATACTGAGAGGAGAAAGGCGAGTATTAAAATTAAGGTGCCGAGCGACGGTAATTCGTCGCTTAAAACTAGCGACTAACACCTGTCGCTACTTAACATATTATCTTAATTCATAATTAAATGATAATATATAATTAAATGGTTAAGTATAATGTCACAATAAATTATTGGTCCATGAATTTAATTTTCATTAAATATTTATCCGACTTTAAGGTACACAATAAAACTTCAGTATATATATTCAAAAAAAATATTTATGTTACAATAAATGACAATTTAGCATAAAAAATAATTATTACATGAGAAATATTAATATTTTTGGCCTTTTTTTATTTTAGCGACATCTAACCGTCACTATTTTCGTGATGGAAATCCGTCACTAACTTAGCGACGGTAATACGTCACTAATTTAGCGACAGCAATAAGTCACTAACTTAGCGACAGTAATCCGTCACTAACTTAGCGACGGCAATAAGTCACTAAGTTAGTGACGGTAATCCGTCACTAGGTTAAAAAATAAAAAATGTTTACAGATTTGTATGCTGAATTAATCAAATTACAAATTATAATTATACAATTAAATAAGTGACATATAAAACGATAACTGGTTTTATTGCACTAGATTTAACATAAACAATAAGTAAAATAAAATGTGTAAAATAGATTATTTGTTAATTACTCAAAAAATATTTAGAGATGTGTATGCTTAATTAATCAAATTAAAAATTATATTTATATAATTATAATGTTAGCGACGCATAACCGTCACTAATTAGCGACGGTTATGTGTCGCTAAATTTAGTGACGCATAACAGTCACTAATTAGCGACGGTTATGTGTCGCTAAATTTAGTGATGCATAACAGTCACTAAATTAGCGACGGTTATGCGTCGCTAAATTTAGTGACGCATAACCGTCACTAAATTAGTGACGGTACGCCGTCACTAATATTAGCGACAGCCAACCGTCACTAATTAGTAACGGCTATACGTCACTAATTTAGCGACGGCTATACGTCACTAACTCAGCCACGGCAACCAGTCACTAACTTAGCAACAGTAAGCCATCCCAGGGCTAAATTAAAAATAAAAAATGTTTACATATTTGTATGCTGAATTAATCAAATTACAAATTATAATTATACAATTAAATAAGTGACATATAAAACGATAACTGGTTTTATTGCACTAGATTTAACATAAACAATAAGTAAAATAAAATGTGTAAAATAGATTATTTGTTAATTACTCAAAAAATATTTAGAGATGTGTATGCTTAATTAATCAAATTAAAAATTATAATTATATAATTATAATGTTAGCGACGCATAACCGTCACTAATTAGCGACGGTTATGTGTCGCTAAATTTAGTGACGCATAATAGTCACTAATTAGCGACGGTTATGTGTCGCTAAATTTAGTGACGCATAACAGTCACTAAATTAGCGACGGTTATGCGTCGCTAAATTTAGTGACGCATAACCGTCACTAAATTAGTGACGGTACGCCGTCACTAATATTAGCGACGGCCAACCGTCACTAATTAGTGACGGCTATACGTCACTAATTTAGCGACGGCTATACGTCACTAACTTAGCGACGGCAACCAGTCACTAACTTAGCAACAGTAAGCCGTCCCAGGGCTAAATTAAAATGTACCAACTTTTAACCCTTACTCAATTTTTTTACGAATTGAAGGTACACATCTCGACCCCATTAAAAATATTCAAAATAAATTAGTTATGTATTAGTAGATAACAATTTAGCATAAAAAATAACTATGACATTTGCACTATTACTTTTTTTAAAATTTTTTTTTAATTTTACCGACGGTATGACGTCACTAAGTAGGATTAAAATTTAACCTCTAGTAAACTTTTATACGACTTTATGGTACACATATCCACTACATTATATATTTTTAAAATAAATTAGTTATGTATTAGTATATAACAATTTAACATCAAAAATAAATGTCAGATAACAAATAATACTTTTTTTTTAGTTGTAAAATTTAGCGACGGTTAACCGTCACAAATACTTTTGGCCTTTTTTCATTGTAGCGACGTCTAACCGTCACTAACTTAGCGACGGCAATACGTCACTAACTTAGCGACGGCAAGACGTCACTAACTTAGCGAGGGTAATACGTCACTAAATTAGCGACGACAATACGTCACTAACTTAGCGACGGCAATACGTCACTAACTTAGCGACGGCAAAACGTCACTAAATTAGCGACGGCAAAACGTCACTAACTTAGTGACGGTAATACGTTACTAACTCAACCACGGCAACCAGTCACTAACCTATAGCGACAGTAATCCGTCCTGGCGCTAAATTAAAATGTACCAACTTTTAACCCCTTACAAATTTTTTTACAAATTGAAGGTACACATCTCGACTACAGTAAATATATTCAAAATAAATTAGTTATGTATTAGTAGATAACAATTTAGAGTAAAAAATAACGGTCCACATAAGAACTATTATTTTTTTTTTAATTTTTTTAAATTTTATCGATGGTAAGACGTCACTAAGTAGGACATCACTAAATTTCCGTTAATTTTTTTTAATTTTATCGACGGTAAGACGTCACTAAGTAGGATTAAAATTTAACCCCTAGTAAACTTTTATACGACTTTATGGTACACATATCCACTACATTACACATTTTTAAAATAAATAAGTTATGTATTAGTACATACCAATTTAACAACAAAAATAAATATCAGATAACAACTATTACTTTTTTTTTTAGTTGATAATTTTAGCGCCGGTTAACCGTCATTAATTTAAAGAATCATTTAGCAACCCATAACCCCTACTAAATATTTATCCGACTATAAGGTAAACATCTCAACTTCTGTATATATAATCAAAAAAAATTACTCATGTTACAATAGATAACAATTGAGCATAAAAAATAATTATTATAGGAGAAGTATTAATATTTTTGGCCTTTTTTTATTTTAGCGACGTCTATGCGTCACTAACTTAGCGACGGCTATGCGTCACTAACTTAGCGACGGCAAGCCGTCACTAACTTTAGCGACTACTTGCCGTCACTAACTTAGCGACGGTTGCCCGTCACTAAAATATTAGCGACGAACAGTCGTCGCTAAACTCTCACCGGACTTTTAGCGACTATTAACTGTCGCTAATTAGCGACGGTTTTTAGCCGTCGCTAAAAACGCCGTCGCTAATTCCATTTTTTCTAGTAGTGGTAGCTTATGCCATAAGTCTGGTGCACATAAAATCTACTCTAATTTTTATACGGAATATTTAGTACTACATATTATTCATTCTGGAAACATAAATAACGTTTTGGGGTAAGGACCATTTCAATTGAAATTATCCTACTTTGATTAAGCTAACGCCACAATTCACATGATTCTCGTAGAGTAAATTACTTTAATAACCACTTCACGCTTAAAGAAAAGTACATTAATATGTCTTTCGAAGAAATACATTAATATGTAATTTCTTTTATTTTATCGTTAGCGGTTTATTGGTTAAGAAGGAAATAAAAAAATTCTGAGACATTCACCAGTTAAAAGAATTTAAAAATAGGGGGTACAATAACTATGTTTATTTTAAAAATATTAATTTTTGGTGTTTCACAAACGGAATAATTTATATGTTTGAGAGACAAATATATATATATATATATATATATATATATATATATATATATATATATATATAACATTCATACACATCTTGCTGAATTCAGTTTTCTTAAGTAGCACGGAAGACATGCAAAAGCAAATACTTCACATGGCCGTCGTCGAATACGCCTACTTTATTAGTTAGTTAAGACGTACGTTTCTATATAGTATTTCACGAGCATGCAGGAGCAGAGAGTGACATCAGATCAAATATTAATGTTGCCAACGCTCTCCCGATCGCTCGATCTTAATTTACTAGTACCTCAGAGCGGGTGGCCTATAATTTTCTAGCTAGACCTAGAACCAGCCTGCATTACTAATGGGTTCGAGAACTAGTAGTGGTCATCAGACGATCAATCTCTTTTTAGGGTTGCTGATTGTGTCTACGGTCTTGCCGAAATGTGAAGCTATGGGCGGTTCGTGGACAGTACCGGCAGGGATGGGCAACCGCACCGCTAGTTGGTCAGCTATTAGTGATCAGGTCCAGGATCAGTACCTGCCCATCACCGACACGGAGGTTGGGAAGGCGTTCATCAAATATCGAGTGGGCTATAGGAGCCGTGATCCTTTCAGACCCACGGTATCTTGCGGGAGGGGAGTACCCTATTTTACTTGTCTCCCTCTGCCAAACTTGTCTCGCAAGACAGACTTCTGTGGTGTTTACCACCGTGCTTGTCATTAGCTCTACGCCTCTACCCACAATACATGAACGGCATGTGGCCATGGTTTCTTAATTTCCATCAATAATTTCTCCATCACCTATGTATATATATATATGTTAGTAATTGTATTCGTGTGTTGAATATAAATCAAAATACTTCTAATTATCTTATTCAAAATAAATAGTAGTATGATACAGGGGATCTAAATCTCTTTTCAATGGATCATCTGTGAGAGTTGCATAACGTGTAAGATAGTTGCGCAAGAGTGCTTTCAGCTCAGCCGCCGCCTATCTCTTGTTGTAACCTTTATTTTATTCAACAATATATATGTTTGTTAAAAAAAAAATAGAAGCAATAATGATTTTACTTTTTCTTAGTTTGAATATTTCTATTTTTCTATTTGTCACATAATTTTTTTATTAAAAAATTTCATATTTTCCTCATTTGTACCATCCATTATACCCCCTTTATCCCATTTTGGATGATGCATTTTTTAGGCATGGAAATTAAGATTTATGTAATTTATATTGTTCTTTCCATTTTCACCCTGAATCAATTTTTTTTTCTTTTGTGTCGTGAGAGTCTAAATGAGGATTACAAAAAGAGAAAAAATAATTTTTTTAGATTTTGTGTAGTTCTTGGATTTTATGCAAAAAGAGTTTATATAATGACCCAAGTTCAGAACTGATCAACGGAACACCTATTTATACCATATGGGCTATCCTTTGTGAAAAGGATAAAGGCTAGGTGTTTATGTTCTGAAATTAGAGCCTATATATCCACATAAGACTTCCCACAATTCACCCATGAGGGATATAGGGGCATTACAAACTCCCCCCCCCCCTTATATACCCAACATCATCGTCGGGGTCAATCGGATTACTTGGTTCCCCAGATCAAGTAACCTCTCTAATCAGACTATTTAGTCCTTGGCCAAGTAGCCTCTCAAATCTAAGATTAGTCCCAGTAGATGGTGCATGTGCACACCCACTATATCACTTCATCGTGGCCCCGGGTCAGCTCTGATACCATCTATAACGACCCAAGTCCAGAACCGGTCAATGAAACACTTGCCCACACCACATAGACTATCCTTTATGAAAAAGATAAGCGCTAGGTATTTATGTTCTGAAATTGGTGCTTATATATCCACATAAGGCTTCTCACAATTCACCCATGTAGAATATGGGGGCGTTACAGTTTAAATGAGGGTAGTAAGGTAAATTAAATATTAAAAACTTTCTAGAAAGGAAAACAAGTTATTCTTTTTTGGATGGAGAGAGTAATAGATTGCTCTTTGTATTAAATTTTTGTTTAATAACAACAACAACAACAACAACAATAATAATAATAATAATACGTAGAATGTGCTACAGGTAAATATTGTTCAAAAAAAAATTGATACTTTTTTTTTATATTTGTGATGATATATTACTTATAAAATTTATTTTCTCATACTTTTAATATCTTATCAAAGATGTCAAAATTCTTGTTCTTAGTATAAAATTTAAAATTAGTAGTATGCATTCTATTAATAAAAAATCTTAATTTAATAGACATAATGATATTATGTATTTAAAAATTTTATTAAAAGTTAATTTAGTAAACTTTATCTTAAGTTCTATACTATAGATTGAAAAAGCAAATAATTAAAATGAAGATCTTATATTAGTTGGCTCAAAAAATTAAATAGATTTATAATTAATGCATTATTATAACTTTAACTTTTTAAAGAGATATAAGCTAGGCTTTTAATAATTTTTTTTACTGTTCAGTTATAAATGGTAAAAAAGACATAACCTAAGTCTACAACATTGAGTAAGAAACTAAAGTGAAAATAAATTTCTTTTAATAAGTATGACACAAGTATGGGCATTGTTGTTAAAGTACAGACTTAATAACTTAACATTGAGTTTTACCTCACCTCAAGGTTTCAAAATCTACACTTATCTTCTATTTTATGGCATTGCATGCTCACATCATTGAAGTTTGAAAACTTGATCTTATCCATTGTTTCTTATAATATAACTAGTCAACCATAGAAAAATAGACTCCTTAAAATGAAATAAAATCATAGTACAAAAGAAAAACTAATAGCCTATAATTTAAGGTTTAGTTACTTTATATATCTTTGCACTTGTTATTATGTATCGATATAAGTGTGTGTGTGTGTGTGTGATGACCCAAGTCCAAAACTGATCAACGAAACACCTGCCCACACCACATGGGCTATCCTTTGGAAAAGGATAAGCACTAGGTGCTTATGTTCTGGAAGTGGAGCCTATATATCCACATAAGGTTTCCCACAATTCACCCCCCTTATGTACCCAACGTCCTCGTTGAGATCAATCGGATTACTTTGTTCTCCATACCAATTAACCTCTCCAATCGAACTACCTAGCCCTTGGCTACGTAGCCTCTCAAATCCATGATCAATCCCGGTAGACGATACATGTGCACACCCATTATGCCACATCATCGTGGTCCCGGGTTGGCTCTGATACCATCTGTGACGACCCAAATCCAGAACTGATCAATGGAACACCAGCCTTCACCACATGGGCTATCCTGTGGAAAATGATAAACACTAGGTGCGTATGTTCTAAAGCTAGAGCCTATATATCTACATAAGGTTTCTCACAATTCACCCATGTGGGTTATGGGGTGTTACAGTGTGTGTGTGTGTGTGTGTGTGTGTGTGTAAAGTTGCACTTTCAAGTTCTGATAAAATTTTTTCAAGTTTAAAAACTAAAAAATTGATAAACATTATGGTTTTCCAATATTTTAAAACATTAAAAAATGTTTAAAAAAAATTTTTGATTCTAAGCCACAACTAATTCTAGGAGCCAAGAAATTTTTTTACTAAAATTTTTTATAATGATCTTTGCTACGATAATAACTTTTTTTATTTTTTCATAATAACTACTTGAGTTATACTTGAATTATATTATTACTCTAATATTGACCAGATACATAAGCTTTTATGATATATAATCATCCAAGTTGAAAACAAACTTAATTAAAAAATTTTATATTCAAATACATTTTGTCTTAGTAGAACAAACTTAGGCCATACTTATTAAAATTAACTAAGTTTAATGGTTGAAGTAAGTTTAGTTGTCAAAATAGTAAATATCCTAAAAACTAAAGACTAAACTCATGCCACTTTTCTTTTTTGCCTCTCTTATTATATTTTTATTATTTTAATATTACTAAATATCTAATTAAATAGTCAAGGATAAATTTAAATTTTTGGTAGTGGATTCTGTTTTTCCCCCCCTGTTTTCAGAGTCCTAACACTAACATAGATATTATCACTAAATGAGTAAAAGAACTTATAATTTTAAGGTAAAGGAAAAAATTTAGGTGGACTATCATAGGGTGTTCACCTTCATAAACTGTTTAATATATACTTTTATAACTAAAATTATTTTTAATATGCAATACCAATAGATTTTCATGTGAAACTTTAGCTTGAGTTTTACCGGATAATAAAATTTCATAATATTTACTCATCCAAGTTGAAAAAAAAACTTAATTGGAAAAATTTTAACATAAACTTTCATAATATTTACTCATCCAAGTTGCATAAAAATAAAAAAACTTAATTGGCAAAATTTGTATGTTAAAAGTTACTATTTTTTTTAGTAGTAGAAATTGCAGTGTAAGTTTCACCATATATTTAAATCTTTTATTCAAATAAAAGATTTAGGTATGAATGTTTTTGAAATGCTAACCATTACTTATGCTACTTATCTTCTTTCTGTGGCTCTCTTTTAGTTCTTGCTTTTGTTATATGTTAGTTAGGCTTGGGCCTACTATTCCAAATACGAGGGTACTGCTATGCTTAACCCGACTTCGGCTTAAGGTGGTTTATTTGAAAAATAGATATGGCCAGCAGCCAAAGAGCAAGAGGAGGAAAACGAAGCTAGAAAAAAAAAAATTCCAGGTTGGGAATGGCAGAAATGAGAGAGGAGGAGCTCCAACATTTCTTGTTGAATTGGAAGGATTTAGGAGCTCCAAATTTTTGTAAGATAAGATAATATATATATATATATATATATATATATATATATATATATATATATATATATATATATATGTATATATATATGTATATATATATTAGCTTGAAGGTTATTTGAGTGAGAATAAAAAAATGTAAAACCAATGTTGTTATTTGTCACAAAAATTCTGTTAAAGTTAACCATGAAAATGACGGAAAGACTACGATTGAGACAAAAATAGGGAGATTGGGGACTTTAATAGAACAAAATGAAGGCTAGAGACCCGTTTAGGGCGACGCAATAAGGTTAGGGACCATAAATAAAATTTACCCTATATATATATATATATATATATATATATATATATATATATATATATATATATATATATATATATATATATATATATAAAGTACGAAGGTGCATAAATATTGAACGACTTTTTTACCCTTATGTTGTAAGATGTTTTGTTCTCTTAATGAAATCCAAATTTGTTAGTATCCATTTAAGTATAGTTGTAGTAGCACTAGAACACAAAAAGATACTCTTAAGTTGTCACTAAATTTTATTTTTTGCTACAAACTTGCTTGCCCTTAATTCTATATTACATAATTACTTATTATATATAATTATTTTTTGTGTTAATCTTACGTAAAACTCTTAAATTGCCATTAAAATTTTTTTGCTTCAAACATATCACCTATGGTTCTATATTACTATCAAATAATATCTCAAGTAAATATTTTATAAAACTTAAAATTTCAACTTAGCATTTTAAAAACCTTCATAACTAAATTTTTTATTTGGATAAGAAATTAAATGTATAGTAAAACTCAAGCTAAAGTTTGTATTGCTATAAAAGGTACCTTTGAACATAATGTTTTTTTCAATTAAGATTTTTTGGTTTTGCAATTTGAATAAGTATATACTGTGAAAGCTTATTATGTGATATAACTCATGCTAAAGTTTCACATGAAAATCTATAAGTGTTGCATATTAAAAAATAAGTTTAGGTATAAAAAGTATATATTAAAAAATTATATAAGTGAACACTTTATAATAGTTCACATATAGTTTTTCCTTTATCCTAAAATTACAAGTTTATAATAGTTCACATATAGTTTTTCCTTCATCCTAAAATTATAAGTTCTTTTACTCTTCTAATGATAAAAAAAATTATATTGTCTATTTAATTAGAGTTGTATTAGTATTAGGGCTCTAAAAAACAGAAAGAAAAGAATTCACTTACAGAGATTTAAATATATAATTGCATATTTAATTAGATATTTAGTAGTATTAAAATAATAAAAATATCATGAGAAAGAAAAAAAAATGCAAAGTGGGATGCATTTAGCCTTTGGTTTTTGGGAAATTTACTATTTTGACTAATAAACTTACTTTGACCATTAAACTTAGTTAATTTTAACAAATATGGACTCAGTTTATTCTACTATAAAAAAATATCTTTGAATATAAAATTTTTGACAATTGAGTTTTCTTTTCTCTACTTAGATGAATATATACTTTGAAAGCCTAGGTATTTGGTCCATATTAGAGCAATCATATAATTCACATATGACTCAAGCACATACTATTAAAAAAAATAAAAGAATTATTATTGTAGAAAAAGGTCATTGTGAAAAATTTTAGAAAAAAAAAATTCTTAAATCCTAGAATTAGTTGCTTTTATGATAATAAAGAGGAATTTTAGTAGCAACTCTTTTTTCCATTTTTATAATATCTTAAAATGTAGGAAAAATTATAATAAATATTTTTTCCCACATGGTCATCATTTTGAATGTTGGAACATAAGTTTTTATTCTTAGCAACTAACTCTTTTTCTATGGTAAATAATATTTATGTATTTTTATTTTCATTATTTTTTTAGAGCCAATCAAATCTCATGAGTTGTTTCAAAGTAGCATTATACATGTATTGTTTTTAGGCTTTAATTTTTGGAAAAATTGTTACTTAACCACAAATTTAGTTAAATTTGACAAATATGCCCTCAATTTTTTATAAATGCTTGTGAATGTTATTTTTGGGTCAATTTATTTTCTTTCTCCTTTGCTAGCCATTCTAACTACTATCTTCATTTTAACTTCTTTACACCATTTTAGTTTTTTTACTTAAGTTTGACTTAAATTTTTTATATTAATATTTTCTAAAAAATTTTTTAAAAAATTTCTTTAAAAATTAAAATTTTTATAGTTTCTAAATGTAATTTTGTAAATTTTTTCTAGAAAATATTGAAATAAATAAATTTAAGTAAAAAACCTGAAATGTTACAAAGAAATTGTGATTGAGAGAGTATAATAATAATAATACTTAAAACTTACAACCTTTCATCGATAATTATTTATACATTAAACATATAATAACAATATATTAAATTTTAAATTCTATTTACAAAGACAAAAATAAAATTTCTAACAAGAGTCTTTTTACACTAGAAGGCCTTCTCTGAATTTAAACCCTGAGCTTTATCTATACCAATTGGGGCCTTGCTCTCAAGTGAAATTAGAGTTATGCGGTTGACTTGGCCTAATTATTAGAGAGTTATAGAAATTCATGAATGCTCTAATGTGAAGATTTAGGGTTAAATCATACATTTGGGGGGAAAAAAGACAATTATTTGAAGTTGATTATCCAAAATAATTTATTTTTATTTTTATAGGATTTTTTAATCTAAAACTAATATAATTTGAAAACTGATTACATATTATATAATAATTTACTAAATAAAATTTTTATAGTAATTGTTACAATTTTTTTAAATATGCAACCTAAAAAATAATTAAAAAATAATATCAATTTTGGACCAAAAAAACTATAAAATCATATTTGGATTAATTTGACTTAATACTAAATAAATTAGATCTTTATCTCAATGATTAGGTTCAAGCTTTTCTAGATTGATGTTCTATACTTTGGTTCTCTTTTTACAAGTTAGTTTTATATACCAAGAATCATTTGACATACATTGCGAGTATAGTTAAGGCTTTTTCTTGCTTAATTATAAATATTTTTCACCCTAACACTACTATCTACCAAGAAAAGAATAAATAAATTTTTTTTACATATATTGAGAGAGTGTAAAGTTTTTCTTGTGTTAAACTACTAATTTTCCCAAAAATAGAGTAAAGAATTAAGGTTTTTATTCCACATGCACTTTACTTGTTCAAAAGTTATAATGATTTTAATTTTATTATAAATATTATACTTTCGTGCAATGTAGTGTTCTACTATCAATATTAGAAAAATTATGAAAGTGATAAAATTTTTATCTACTTTTATACTCTTAATCTATGGGTGTTTTATTTTTTTTTAAATGAGACCCAAATTAATTTGGTATTATATATTTATTAGAGGTATAATTAGCACTAAGAATCTAAAAAGGAAAGGGAGAAAAAATAGAAGTCTCATGTATGTAGTTTTTTTTTTTTAAAAAAAAGAGGAATCCGTATGTCTTTTCTTAGTTTTAATACAATTACTTAAAGTTATATATTAAGTACAAATTTTGATGGCAAAAAAAATCTTAAATAGCCATAATAAGTTAAAATTTTGTAACAAATATGTCCTATTTAAATTTTATATATTTTTGGGGCATGACCTTAAACATAAAATTGTATCAACTTTTTGTACTATTAAACTTCAATAAAGTACTTTAATTGGAACTTAAAAGTTTCAAAAACCTCTTAATTATGTCTATTTGAATATATAAGTATGATAAAACTCATAAAAGGTATGAATATGTCAAATGTTTGACCTTTTTATCCCTAAATTTTATTTTATTTCCCTCTTTTAATGATAGATTTTTTTAATTTTATTATAAACATTATACTTTCATGCAATGTAGTATTCTATTATCAGTTAAATAACCATAATAAGTTAAAATTTTGTAACAAATATGTCCTTAATTAAATTATATATTTTTGGGACATGTCCTTAAACATAAATTATCAATTTTTTGTACCCTTAATCTAAAAGAAAAATAAAAAATAGAAGTCCCATGTTTACTTTCTAAAAAAAAAAAAAAAATCTGCATGTCCTTTTTTAGCTTTACTACATTTGCTTAAATTTATATATTAAGCATAACTTTTAATGGTGACAAAAATCTTAAATAACCATAATAAGTTAAACTTTTGTAACAAATATGTCCTTAATTAAATTATATATTTTTGGGACATGTCCTTAAACATAAATTATCAATTTTTTGTACCCTTAAACTTGAATAAAGTATTTTCATTGGAATTTGAAAGTTTCAAAAACCTCATAATTATATCTATTTGAATCAATGATAAAAAGCCCGAATGTGTGAAAATGTTGGGCGACCTTATCCTTAAGTTTTATTTTATTTCCCATTTTAATGATACTTGTAATGCCTCCAATTATGAGGTAAAATGTATTATTTTAATCTATTTTTTAAATAATAAGAGTATTAAATGAATCAGAGTAATTACGTGACAATCCCATGAAAACTAATATACGGATAATGTGCAAATTTAAAAAAACTATATATTTCTTTAGAAATCAAATAACACAAAGTTAAAACCCAGTTCCAGCCAGTTTTACTTTCGAGGAGCTATAGCGTACCCTCACTCAGTTTGCTCCACATCTCCTCATAGTACTCACCTAAGAAAACATATTAGAAGAATGGGTGAATACAACTTGTTCAGTAAGGGGAAAGTATTAAGCACATCAGGTGGGTCCTAATATTTTCGCAATAAAAAACAGTAAATAATAAAATTTAAGTTATAATAATTTAATTAAATAAAATTTTCATACAACATCATGAAAACAATATTAAAGTCCTACTAGCATGCTTGAACTATTATGCATATGCATAATTCCTTTTTTCGATTAAATTATATCTTATTGATCAATCATTTTATCTAATACTTAAATGCCGTCGGACGAACTTAGGGTGGTGAGTGTGTACATCACCCACTCTTAAGATAACTCTTGGGCAGTGTCACTAGAAATGCCACCAAGCCAGAGCCTCTCGGGATACCTATGCCGAGGTAAAACCTCTCGTGATACCAGCTATAAGCATGGTCCCTCACTAGCTATGGTTTGACAGCGCACAAATCATATCTCTATACTCTGTGTCAATATCGAGTTATAACTATGGACGGTCTGCTGCCACCCTAGCATACCTCTCAAGTTCGAATCGTCCGTTCCGAACCTCTCATCTAAATTTACGGCTTGTTAGGTCATGTAGATATGGTTCGTCACTAACCTTGCATACGTCGTGTTTTATCTTATTCCTTAAATTTATTACTTAATGCAATCTTGTGCATGACAAATATCAATCATATGCAACAACCAATTGATGCATGACTATAGTTCATTTTATTTAGCATTTTTCAGTAGAGTACCATGATTTTAATGCATTCTATTTCTTTTGTCTTGTTATCTTAGCTTAGTGCTCCATGATAACTTGACAATCAATGATATATTTTTTAAGTGTATTTATGATATATGTTCATTTCCCCTACCATGAATTCTTTCTAAGTTTTTCATTTAGTATTTACGCTCCTAATCATTTATCTACCTGCTTATAGTAATTTATTACGGCCCTAACATGCCACTAACGGATGCTTTCAATCTCATCACATTGCTAACGAGCTTGTTAGCCCTAAACATGGTACTAACGGGTTTATTCGAGCGATCTTAACATACTTCTAATTTAATTCTTGTTACAAATGGTCATAGTATCATACTAGTGCCAAACATACATCATATATCATATCATTACAACCATGCAACCAACTAACCAAAATTACATCTCAATAGAAGAGAACTAAAATAAACCAACCCATGTTGCCCACGCATTTAAATATTTTATTTAGTCCAATTGTTTATTTATAATTTATTGTTCGGGTTAATGCTTATTTCGGGCCTAAGATTGCTCACGAGAACTAACCCACTCTTCTCACTTACCTAGTACAAAATAATATGGCAAAACGAGGCAATTTCCTAGGACGATCCTACAAAATGTTACTAAGGTAGAAAATTAGAAAATATACTAAAATTTAGAAATTTTCCTAAATAGTACTTGGAAGGTTCATGTTCTTAGCATCTAGGATGAAATTTTACCTAGTAAGCAAAAAGAGTCTCAGGGTGTCTCCGATGGCCTCGTGCTTATTTAGGATTGTGCCAGGAGCCTTTTTATATTGATCCTAAAAATTACAGTGGCCACACACTGTAACACCTCCATATCCCACATGGATGAATTGTAGGAAGCCTTATGTGGATATATAGGCTTCAATTTCAGAACATAAGCACCTAGCACTTATCCTCTTCATAAATGGTAGCCCATGTGGTGTGAGCAAGTGTTCCATTGACCGGTTCTGGACTTGAGCCATTACAAATGGCATCAGAGCTGACCCGGGACCACGATGGTATGACATGGTAGGTGTGCACATGCATCATCTACCAGGACTGATCCTGGAATTGAGATGCTACTTAACTAGGGGCTAAGTAATCCGATTAGATAGGTTACTTGGTCTGGGATACCAAGTAAGAAGGGTAGTTTGTAACGCTCTCATATCCCACATGGGTGAATTGTGGAAAGTCTTATGTAGATATATAGGCTTTAATTCCAGAACATAAGCACCTAGTAGTGTTGGCAGGTGTTCTGTTGATCGGTTCTGAACTTAAGTCGTTAACATACTCAAATTTGACATTTCCTATTTATTAGATTTAAAAAAAACTAAAGTTATGGAAAAGAAGAGAAAAATAGAACAAAGTGATGACAAGCTCTTAGGCTTCATATTAGGAAAATAAGATTAGTATTCGAAAAGGAAAAATAGAAAAAAAAAATTACTGATTGTTTTCTATGTTTTCTATAAGTTTTTTATGGTAAAAAACTGAAAAATACCACTAAATTTAAAATTTTGTAACATACATGTGTTTGATTTATATGATCTTAAACATGCTTAAAAACATAGTGTTTATCAATTTATTTACTTTTTAAACTTAGAATGTATTTATCAGAACTTAAAAGTACAACTATAATACTCTTATATCCCGCATAAGTGAAATGGAAGAAGCCCTGTATGGATATATAGGCTCAAGTTCCATATCACAAGTACCTAGCACTTATTTTCAGAAAGGATGGCTCATGTGGTTTGGACGGGTAATTCGTTGACTGATTTTTGACTTGAATTATTACAGATGATCTCAGAGCCAACCTGGGACTGCGATGGTGTGGCATAATAGGTGTGCACATAAGTTGTCTAACAAGACTGATCCTAGATTAGAGGAGTTACTTTGCCAAGAGCTAAGTAGTCCAATTAAAGATGTAACTGCTCCGGGGGACTAAATAATCTGAGTGACCACAACGAGGATGTTGGGTACATAAGGGGGGAGTTTATAATGCCCCTATATTTCACATGGGTGACATGTGAGAAGCCTTATATGGATATATAGGCTCAAGGTCTATAGCACAATCTTCTAGCGCTTATCCTTTTCATAAAAGATAACCTATGTGGTGTGGACAGATGTTTTGTTGACCGGATCTAGATTTGGGTCGTTACAGCAACTTAATATCCATATATATCTATATGTAATAAAAAGTGCAAAGATATATAAAATGACTAAACCTCAAATTATAAGTTTTTAATTTTCCTTTTAGGTACTAAAATTCCATTATACTTTAATGAGTTTATTTTCTTATAATTGACTAATTATATTATACAAACAATGGGTATGAATACATTTTCAAACTTCAATGATGTGAGTATAATTTTTAAATCAATGAGTAAGCATTAATTATCCAAAAGTATAATAAGCTATACAAGATTTTACCTCTATCTTTAGAACAATCACATTGAATCGGCCATAAAATATAGGGTAAGTGTAAATTTAAAAACCTTGGAGGTGAGTGTATTTTGATCAAAAATTAAGAGTTGAGTAATTAAGTTTTTTGAGCAATGTATAGTTACTTATAGTTATGTACCTTTGAAAAAATTCAGTGTTTACTTACTAAGTTTATATTTTGGCATCATAACTCATATTTGTGTCACACTTCTTAAAATAAATTTATTTTTACTTGAGTTATTTTATTGAATGTCCTATATGTATTATGTCCTTTTCAATTTTGAATATAACATCAAAAAAATTTTATTAAAAGTTTAGCTTAAGTCTCTTTAAAAAGTAAAAGTTATGATTACACATTAATGGTAAATTTATTTAATTGTTTGAGCTAAGTAATATATATAGAATCTCCATTTTAATAATTAGCTTTTTGAATTTAAAGCATAGTAAATAAGATAAAATTTACTAACTTAACTTTCAATAAAATTTAGAAATACATAAAACTATCAAGGTATTAAATTAAGACCCTTTCTTAATAGATTAAATACCATTTTTTACTTTTACATTGATAAAAGGAATTTTGACATCTTTGAGTAAATTTTAAAAATATTATGAAGTAATTTTACAAGTACTCTATCATCACAAATAAAAAAACTTCTATCAATTTTTTTTAGAACAAATATTACCTATAGTGTATTCTACATTATATTATTGTTGTTGTTGTTGTTTATATGAAACAGAAATCTAATACAATGAGCTATTTATTATAATAAATAATGTAAATGAGGATAGTTATGATGAAATATTATAATAAAAAACTATTACATAAGAGATAGAAAAATTAATAAGAAATATATCTAAACTAAAAAAAAAGTAAAATCACTATTGCATTTTTTTTATTTTGGATAAAATAATAAGAATTATAGTTATTAGAGTAAAAAATAACTTAGTATTTAATTTAAGTGCAACGCACGTGTGTAGTTACTAGTATTATAAAAAGTACAAAGGTCCATAAATGTTAAGCGAATTTTTTATCCTTCTGTTATAAGATATTTTGTTATTTTAATAAAATCTAATTTTGTCATTATCTATTTATGTGGAGTTGTATTAACACTAGAACACTAAAAGAAACTCTTAAGTTACCACTAAATTTTATTTTTTGTTACAAACATTTCCTCCCTTAATTCTATATTAAAGAATTACGTATTATATACAATTATTTTTTTTAATCTTACCTAAAACTCTTAAATTGCCATTAATTTTTTTTTACTTCAAACATGTCACCCTTGGTTCTATTACTATCAAATAATACCTCAAGTAAATACTTTATAGAACTTAAATTTCAACTTATCATTCCAAAAACTTTCATAGCCAAATATTTTATTTGAATAAAAGACTTAAATGTAAAACTCATGCTAAAGTTTGTGTAGCTAAATATTTTATAAAACATAAAATTTCAACTTAGCATTTTAAAAACCTTCATAACTAAATTTTTTATTTGAATAAGAAATTAAATAAATGGTAAAACTCAAGCTAAAGTTTGTATTGCTGTAAAAAGTATCTTTGAACATTATTATTTTTTTTTTTGGCAACTTGAATGAGTATATATTATGAAAGCTATTATGTGGTAAAACTTATGCTAAATTTTTGCATGAAAGTCTATAAGTGTTGCATATTAAAAAATAACTTTAGGTATAAAAAGTATATATTAAAAAATTATATAATTGAGCACTTTATAATAGTTCACATATAGTTTTTCCTTTATCTTGAAATTATAAGTTATTTTACTTTTTTAATGATAATAAAAATTTTATATTCTCCATTTAATTTGAGTTGTGTTAGTATTAGGGCTCTAAAAAGAGGGAAAGAAAAGTACCTACTTACAAAGATCTAAATATATAGTTGCTTATTTAATTAGATATTTAGTAGTATTAAAATACTAAAAATATAATAAGAGAGGAAAGAAATGCAAAGTGGGATGCACTTAGCCTTTGGTTTTTGGGAAATTTACTATTTTGACTACTAGACTTGCTTTAACCACTTAAGTTAGTTAATTTTAAAAAACATGGCCTAAATTTATTCTACTATAAAAAATATCTTTGAATACAAAATGTTTGTCAATTAAGTTTTCTTTTCTCTACTTGGATGAATATATACTTTGAAAGCTTAGGTATTTGGTCCATATTAGAGCAATCATATAATTCACATATGACTCAAGCACATATTATGTAAAAAAAAAATAAAAGAATTATTATTGTAGAAAAGGTCATTGTGAAAAATTTTAGAAAAACAATTCTTAGCTCCTAGAATTTGTTGCTTATATGAGAATAAAGAGAAATTTTAGTAGTGACTCTTTTTTAGCATTTTTGAAATATTTAAAATATTAGAAAAATTATAAGAATTATTTTTTCCCACATGGTCATCATTTTGAATGTTGGAACATAAGTTTTTATTCTTAGCAACTAACTTATTTTATATACTAAATAATATTAATGTATTTTTATTTTTATTATTTTCTTAGAGCCAATCAAATCCTATGAGTTGTATCAAAGTAGCATTATGCATGTATTTTTTTTAGGCTTTAATTTATGGAAAAATCATTAATTAACCATAAATTTAGTTAAAATTGACAAATATGCCCTAAATTTTTTATAAATGATTTTGAATATTAGTTTTGGGTCAATTTATTTTCTTTTTCCCTTCATTTGCTGCTCAAACTACTATCTTCATTTTAATTTCTTTGCACCATTTCAGTTTTATGGCTTAAGTTTGACTTAAACTTTTTTATATTAATATTTGCTAAATTTTTTTTTATATTAAACTTGAATAAAGTATTTTAATTGGAACTTAAAAGTTTCAAAAACCTCTTAATTATGTCTATATGAATCAACAATTTAAATCTAATAAAACTAAAAAAATTATGAATATGTCAAATGGTGGACCTTTTTATCCCTAAGGTTATTTTATTATGCTCTTTTAATGATAGATTTTTTTAATTTCATTATAAATGTTCAACTTCCATGTAAAGTACTGTTCTATTATTAGTATTAGAAAAAGTACAAAATTAAAAAAAATAATCAATTTTTATGCCCTTAACTTATGTTATGTTTTATTTTAATGAGACCCAAATTAATTTGGTGTTGTCTATTTATTAGAGGTATAATTAGAATTGGGAATCTAAAAGTGAAAGAAAAAAAATAGAATTTTCATGTGTACTTTCTAACAAAAAAAAAAGAGGAATCTGAATTTTCTTTTTTAGCTTTAGTATATTTGCGTAAAGTTATATATTAAGTATAACTTTTAATGGTGATAGAAATCTTAAATAGCTATAATAAGTTAAATTTTGTAACAAATATGTCCTTAATTAAATTATATATTTTTGGGACATGTCCTTAAACATAAATTATTAATTTTTTATACTCTTAAACTTGAATAAATTATTTTAACTGGAATTTAAAAGTTTCAAAAACCTCATAATTATATCTACTTGAATTAATGATAAAAATCATGAATATGTCAAAAATGTTGGATGACCTTTTTATCCTTATGTTTTATTTGATTTTCCATTTTAATGATACTCAAATTTATCATTTCCTATTTATTAGATTTAAAAACAACTAAAAGTGATGACAAGCTCTCAGGCTTCATATTAGGAAAATAAGATTATATTTGAAAAGGAAAAATAGAAAAAAGAATTGTTCATTTTTTTCTATGTTTTATATAAATTTTTAAGGAAAAAAACTAAAAAATGCCACTAAATTTAGAATTTTTTAATAGACATGTGTTTGATTTATATGACCTTAAACATGCCTAAAACATAGTGTTTATCAATTTATTTACTTTTTAAACTTGGAATGTATTCAGCAGAACTCGAAAATGCAACTTAATATTCTTATATATCTATATGTAATAAAAAGTACAAAGATATATAAAATGACTAAACCTAAAATTATAAGTTATTAATTTTCCTTTTAGGTACTAAGATTCTATTCTACTTTAATGAGTTTATTTTTCTATAATTGGCTAATTATATTATAAGAACAATGGGTATAACTATGTTTTTAAACTTCATGATGTGAGTATAATTTCTAAATTAATAAGTAAGCATGAATTAGCTAAAAATATAAAAAGTTATACAAGATTTTAACTTAATTTTTGAAACAATCACATTGAATCGACCATAAAATATAGGATAAGTGTAGATTTTGAAAACTTGGAGGTGAATGTATTTTGATAAAAAATAAAGACTAGAGGAATTAAGCTTTATGAGTAATATATAATTACTTATAGTTACATGCCTTTGAAAAAACTCAATATTTACTTACTAAGTTATACTTTTGCATCGTCGCTCATATTTGTGTCATACTTCTTAGAAAAAATTTATTTTTACTTGAGTTTTTTTATTGAATGTCCCACCTATTTTGAATATAACATAAAATATATTAAAAATTTAGCTTATGTCTCTTTAAAAAGTCAAAATTATGATAACACATTAATGTTAAATCTATTTAATTTTTTGAGCTAAGTAATATATATAGAATCTCCATTTTAATAATTAGCTTTTTGAATCTAAAGCATAGAATTCAAGATAAAATTTACTAACTTAACGTTTAATAAAATTTATAAATACATAATACTATTAAGATATTAAATTAAAATCTTTTCTTAACAGATTGAATACCATTTTTAAATTTTAAACTAATAAAAGGAATTTTGACATCTTTAATTAGATTTTAAAAATACCAAGAAGTAATTTTAAATAAAGTGAAGAACCTTTTGTGGTGGGCTGCCCATGAATGCTTCCCGACCCGGATAAACTTACGAGCGTTGGCATTGTGGCAACCAAGCTATGAGGTTATCTTTGGGAAATCGAGACTATCTTAATTATAGAAAACTGGCTTGGAAGATTGCACAAGGACTGAATGACGCTGAGCTGCAAGCTGTGTTGGTGCTCCCTGGAAAAGGAACGCAGAAATGGTACGAGCCGCGAGTGCGTGCTTAGCGTTAGCTGCGAGTCGGGTCGGTTATCCAGAGCCTTTTTTCGGGGACTGCTTAGCCTTAGCGGCGCTAGAGGGGTTGAAGCTGGTGGAAGTGGAACTGGAGCGCACTATTAACCAAATATATAAATGATCCCCAGCAGAATATGAAGGCAAACTCTCAACTCCAGACTACTTCTTTAGCTTGGACTTGCACGCACTATAAGAGAAACTAGCTCCGGAGACTAATAAAAGGAATAACTATACTTAAAATTTGAGGTAATTAATTAGAAATAAATGTTGGAGACAGATAAAAAGAGTCACACAAAATATTTGCGAGAAGTCTGAGATACGAATAGGTGCTTATACACCTACTTGATGACGTAAGAGTTAGAGAGGGAGAGAAATTTCGTTAGTTTTGAATAAAAATGAAAAATCTTGTTTGTTGAGATTTAAGATTTGATTGGATAATTATAGGATAAATTTACTTCTTTAAATTAATTAGATCAATTTTACTACTGTTGCAAAAAATTGTGGTTGACTTGTAGATATTCCTTTTTCCTAATTTTTTGTTATGGTAATTATCTTATATATTTATTTTCTAAATTTGTAGATATTTCTTCTTCTCTCTTTCTCGCGTTCGCTTCCTCTCTTTCTCATTAGATCGCTACCCCTTTTGTTTCTCTCTTCCTCGCTTTCGGATCACTCCTTAAAAATCTCTTTTTCTTCTTCTTCTGCCTCCATGAAGGCATCTTCGCTCAACTCCAAGGCCACCATCATCAACAGCAAGGTGGATCCCTTCAACTTCTCCTTTAACGACAGTCGGCAGTTTGGCCAAACGATGAGCGGTTCCCATTTTGTTTCAGACAATCAGTGGACACCCATTGGTTTCGTATGATTTTGTGTGAAGAAGAAAGTGGTTCAGAGGAAGAAGAAAGCAATTTGAAGGTGAGATTCACCAAGAAACATACAAGATTTTTTTTTTTTTTTTGTAAAATAACATGAGTTTGTGAAGAATTGGTTTGAAATATGAGATTTATGTTCTATATTGAAGCTTAATCTATATGATTGAGATTTTTTTATGAATGTATGTTTCTAGGTTTTATATGCATGTTCTAGGTTTGTAAAGAGTACAAATACCTATGTATGCTTATGTGACTTATATGTATGTTCGCAGCTTGTAACAAACATAGATATATATGTATACTTATGGTGTTTATATGTATACTTCTGGATTTGTGAAAAATACAAATATATATGTATGCTTTTGAATTTTATATGTATGTTTCTAGTTTTGTAAAGAGCGCACACACACACACATTGTAACACCCCCAATTTTATAAATCTTAATTTAGGAAAATATCGAAATTGCCCAGAGTTATTAATTAAAAATGATTTAAGAAATATAAGGTAAAATATTTTCTTTTAATCTATTTTTCAAATAATAAGAGTATTAAATGAAATCAGAGTAATTAAGTGATAATCCCAGGAAAACTAATATATGGATAATGTACCAATTTAAACAAATCATATGTCTCTTTAGAAATCAAATAACATAAATTTGAAACCCAGTCCCAGCTAGTTTTACTTTCGAGGGGCTACAACGTACCCTCACTCAGTTAGCTCCACATCTTAAACCTCATTATATGGTTCAATGTACTCTGTCTCCTCATAGTACTCACAAAATATTGACACCCAATTTTGTCCAGGCATTGACTTTTGCTTAAGTTTTAGGTTAAGAAAATTAGTTTAGGGGACATTTTCATTTTTAAGGACTATTTGGTCATTTGTTAGGAATTTGGGTCATTTTTGTCATTTTAGGGTTTTGCATAGTTAGTTGGTCTAGTCAAATTTAGGTTACATTGTTATTTTGGTCTAAGTTTTCATCTAGGGTAGAAATAGGAGTTAATTTAGTTTAGGCACTAATTTGGAATCCTAAAGGTCTTATAGGGTCAATTTAGAAAAAAAGGGAAAGTTTGGGGGAAAATTAAGAATTTTTAGAGGATTTTATCGAAAAATTTGAAAGTTTGAGGTAAATTTGTTAGAAATGGGGAGTTTGGGGGCCAAATCTGTTGAGATCATGAAGTTTTAAGGAAATCTGGAAAATTTTAGAAAGTTTTGGGCTCAATTGACAAATCCTTAAAGTTTTGGGTTAAATTGAAATTCACACAGAATTTAGGGTAAGATCAGCAGCTTGAGAATTTTATTGGACTTAAACTAATACTTTACCAAATTATATCCTAATCTTCTCAAATTGCATTTGGATTAAGTTTAAACTCTATAAAACCTAGCTAATCTCGCCTAAGACTCCCTATAAATATGGATCACTATTGACATGAAGAAAGGAGAGAAATTCGAAAACCTAAGCTCTAGTCTCAAAAAAGGGAAAATTGCAGCCTTTAACCCCTATTTTTCCACCCTCTTCCCTAGAAACTCTAACCTTTTTCCTAAAGCCGCCACCACTCTCGAAGCTTTGGTTCTCTGCCTCAAAGCTTTCGGCCTCTACCCAGAAGCTTCTAGCCTCTACTGTCGGCCAAGCTCACCTCCCCCGTTCCGTCCGACCGCAAGCCGCCTTCCCCGAAGGCTTCCCGTAGCTACTTACATTCGCTCTGAGCTTCGTCTACCATCGCCTTGTTGTCTTCGGTCGTTGTCTTTGCCTCACTTAGGGTCGCCAACGCCCCTTCATCCAAGCCCCGATTGTCGTTTGCCGCGACATAGCCGGAGGACAGAAAATTGAGAAAGATCCGAAACGTGGCCCACGGACCCGACCCGGTTCTGATTCGCCTTATCCAATCAATTACCCCATTTCAGTAAAATTCATGTTTACCCCATTAGCTTTTTATTTTTACTCAGTCGAGTGTCTTCTTATTCTCTGTGTTACAATGTCGTCACTGATAGTATTGATTCGTAGTTTTTCTTTTCTTCGGTTGTTTGTTTTACTTTAGTTTTGGAGATTGACACTAGGTATGATCATAGGACTAGGTTAGCTAAGTAATTTTATAAATAATACGAATAAAAAAATTTATTTGATTTATATAATGCATCTAAAAAAAATCACACTTAGGAAAATTCATTCCACGTGGGTTTAATAAAACCTTAGAATGAATTTAGGATGGTAGTAAATTTCAAGATCCATATCCGACTGATTCGATAGGATCCATGGTTTAGATGAACAATTATCTAAAATTTTCAATAAAAATATATTCAGTTTAATATTTATATGCCGGGTAGTTCGATAGGATCTATGGTTTGGAAATATCAAAATTTTCATAAAACCAAATAAAAATCAAATAGTAAAGTTTAAAAGTCCATATCCGGGTGATTCGGTTAGAATCCATGGTTTGGATATTAACTGAAATTATTTAAAGCAAGCAAAACAAAATTAAAATCAAACTAAGGTACTAATTTTGGGCGCTAGAATAAAGTTGTTTTAGTGTAGCCGTACTCCCGAACCCCTTGAACTCTCATAGACCATTTTAAGGTGTCCAATCGACTTAGGTAAAACCGATTGGTGGCGACTCCCAAAAACACGTTGCTACACCTAAGAAAACATGTTAGAATGAGGAGTGAGCACAACTTGCTCAGTAAGGGGGAAGTATCAGTCTCATCACGTGGATCCTAATATTCCCGCAACAGACAACAACGAATAATAAACTTTAAGTTATAACAATTTAATTAAAGAACAATTTCATACAACATCATAACAACAATAACAAAGTCCTACTAACATACTTGAACTACCATGCATATGCATTATTCCTTTTACCGATTAAATTATATTTTATTGATCAATCATTTAATCCAATACTTAAACACCGTCGGACGAACCTAGGATGGTGAGTGTATACATCACCCACTATCAGGATAACTCTTAAGCAATGCTACTAGGGATGCCACCAAGCCCCTCTCGGGATACCTATGCCAAGGTAGAGCCTCTCGTGATACTAGCCATAAGCATAGTCCCTTGCTAGCTATGGTCTGACAGCGCACAAATCATATCTCCATACTCTATGTCAATACTATGGATGGTCTGCCGCCACTCTAACATGCCTCTCGGGTTCGAATCGTCCGATCCAAACCTCTCGTCTAAATTTACGACTTGTTAGGTCATGTAGATATGATTCGTCAACAACCTTGCATGCCTCGTGTTTTATTTTACTCCTCAAATCTTTTACTTAATGTAATCTTGTGTATGACAAACCTCAATCATATGCAACAACCAATTGATGCATGATTGTAGCTCATTTTATTTAGCCCTTTTTAGTTGAGTGCCATGATTCTAATGCATTTTATTTCTTTTATTTTGTTATCTTAGCTTAGTGTTCCTTGATGACATGACAATCAATGATATCTTTTTAAGTGTATTTATGATATATGTTCATCTACTTTCCCATAAATTCTTTCTAAGTTTGTTATTTAGCATCTATGCTCATAACCCTTTATTTACCGGCTTATAGTAATTTATTACGGCCCTAATATGCTACTAAAGGTTGCTTTAAATCTCATCACGTTGCTAGCGATCTTGTCGCCCTAAACATGGTACTAGCAGTGTTTGTCTTACCGGCCCTAAACATGATACTAACGAGTTTATTCAAGCGGTCCTAACATACTTCTAATTTAATTCTTGTTACAAATGGCTCTAGTATGATACTAGCGCCAAACATACATTATATATCACAACATTACAACCAATCAACCATGTGGCAACGTGGGGGTTTTTGGGAGTCGCCACCAATCAGTTTCGCCTAGGTCGATTGGACAGCTAAAAATGGTCTACGATAGTTCGAGGGTTCGGGAGTACGGTTACGTTAACATAACTCTATTCTATTGCCCAAAATTGGTACCTTAGTTGATTTTAATTTTATTTTACTTGCTTTTAAAAAAATTTAAGTTAAGTTTCAAATCAGAAATTTTAGCTGAATCATCCAGATATGGGTTTTTAAATTAATATGGACTTCTAAATCTTGGTAATTAATTTGTATACATTTTTTTAATAAATTTGGTATTTCTGAACCATGGATTCTATCGAATCACCCGGGTACGGAATTTAATTAAAATTTAGTTTTTTTAATTAGTTATTAAATATTTTAATTAATTATTAATCCATATCATAAATTCTGTCGAATTATCCGAATATGAATTTTTTTTTATCTATATACTTAATTTTATTCATTTTTATTAAAAATTTGATATTTTCCAAACAATGTATCCTATCGAATCACCTGGATATGAAATTTAATGAAAATTTTAATTTTTAATTTATTATTAATGATTTAATTAATTATCAATTTACTTTTCATAAATATTTAACGAATTATGGATTTTTAATGATCTTAATATTAATTTTATTTTTATTATTTTTTTGTTAAAATTTTATTTTTCTTTTCATTCTTTTTTTTTTTTTAATATTTTTAAAGTAATTATCTAATACATAGATCTAAAAATATACTTATTAAAACAACATTGATTTTCGTTGAATCGTCTGGTTATGATTTTTTTATATTTATTTTTATTTAAACGAAATAAAAAGGTTAAATTTTGTTATTTAAAGGAAATAAAAAAAATATGTGTTCCAAATAATAATAAAGGATGGGGGATTTGTTGTAATAGAAATAAAATAAAAAAAATAAAATGGGAAAGTAAGAAAGGACTTTAGGCCAGCCATAAAAAAATGGTAAATAAATAAAACAAGGTTAATCATTCAAATAAAAAAAATTGCGGAAAAGTAAATAAATAAAGTGGGGTGCTTAACCATCCACATAAAAATAAAGTGCAGAAAAAATAAATAAAGAAAGAGATAAGTAAAGTGCGGAAATTAAATAAATAAAGAAACAAATAAAGTGCAGAAAAATAAATAAATAAAGAAAAGTGGGGCGCTTGGCCGTCCGCTTAAAAAAAAGTGCATAAAGTAAATAAACACAGAAAGTTAAATAAATAAAGAAAGTGGGGCGTTTAGCCATCAACTTAAAAAATAAAAAGTGCATAAACTAAATAAATGCAAAAAATTAAATAAATAAAGAAAGTGGGGCATTTAACCATTCGCTTAAAAAATAAAAAAGTCCATAAAGTAAATAAATACAGAAAATTAAATAAATAAAGAAAGTGGGGCATTTAGCCATCCACTTAAAAATAAAAAGTGCATAAAGTAAATAAATGCAGAAAATTAAATAAATAAATAAAGTGGGGCGTTTAGCCATCCACTTAAAAAAATAAAAAAATGCTTAAATTAAATAAACACAGAAAATTAAATAATTAAAGCAAGTGGGGCGTTTAGCCATCCACTTAAAAATAAAAGTGAATAAAGTAAATAAACGCAGAAAATTAAATAAACAAAGAAAAGTGGGGCTTTTAGCCGTCCACGTAAAAAAATAAAAGTGCATAAAGAAAATAAATGCATAAAAGTAAATAAATAAAGAAAGTAAGGCTTTTAGCCATCCACTTAAAAGTATGAGGTATAACCTTCCATAGAAAAATGTAAAAGAAAGTAAACAAAGTGGGGCATTTTCCCATCCACATAAAGGTAGGAGGTATAACCTTCCATAAAATAAAAGTATAAGAAAAGAAAAGAAGGTAAACATAACAATATAAGAAAAAACTTGTTAATGGCTCATCTGTAAAAATAAGAAAAAGTTAGTTGCTTGTATAAATGAAATAGAAAAGTTGGAGGATTAGAGAGGAATTGTACCGAGATTTGAATTGACTTTTAATCGAGCTGTGGGTTCGTGAATGGATTTTTCTTTTTTGCCAAGATTTGATGTCGACCGGCGGCGGACGATTGGTTGGCGACCGGTGCTGGGCTTGTCAAGTGGCGCAGCGATTATCTCCTTTTTTTCCCGTTTTACTAGAAGTTTATGATTACCGTAATTCCTCTTCTATTTTTCTTCATTGTTTTGAAAGATTTTTAGATAATTATCCAAACCATGGATCTTATCAGATCAATCGGATATGGATCTAGACGTCCTTGAAATCTCGGGACTTTATCAAATCCACCAAGAATTTGAAAAAAACATCTTGTTCTAAGCTATGAGTCTTACCAGACTAACCGGATTCGAACGAATAATCCATTTTAGGATTTTATCAAATCACCAAAAACGGATTCCAAAAAATTTAAATGTTGCTTAACCAATAATTTGGTACACATTAGATGCATTACAAGAATTAAAATTAAGCTATTCTAAAATTAAAAATAAATAAATAAATAAATAGCTCAACAAATTAGAACCATCCAAGTTCATTTCATCCCAGAAATTAAAAGGGCAAAAACTTTCCCAGAGCTCCTGATGAGCCACCCTTATCGAACCACCTGAATACGATTGATTCACTTGTAGGACCCGAAACCAGTTACTTTGCAACTTGATTAACGGATCCAAATCCGAATCATTGCAACACCTCAACTCAAACTCGGGAACTTTACCAAAACTGATCCGCATCATAATTCATTGCGTTGTCCATCCAGAAGGGAAAGTTGAGGTTCGTCAATCTTCCGCAAGTAAAGTTCCGGCCACAATACCTGCTGTCCGTCCCAAATAGGGAGGCCTGGCTGGATCGGGTATGGGAAACGGGATGAATTTGGGTTTGAAATCAGGTTTGATCAGATCTGATTCCTTCCTCCTTCTATCCGGCGATCGAACGGGGAAGTAGGGGTGGCGAGGTTCGGGCTTCAGCGGCGGTGGCGCAGTGACCAGCTGGGCAGGACCGCGCGGTGGTGGAGACGACGGGATGGAGGGACGCCGAGACGCGACCGGTGTCTCTCCCTCTTTCTGGTGTTGAAGACGACGGATGGTGGCACGGGCAGCTTCCCGATGCTGGTGACGCGAACGAAGGTGGAAAGGAGGACGACTTGGAAGGTTGACGGCGGTGGAGGGTTGGAGCGACGGGCAGCAAAGGGAAACACCACGGTCTACGGGTGAAAGCGGCGTTAGCTGCGGGCTCGACGACTAGAGCTACGAATGAGCCTTGATCCTTCTCTGATTCGGCGTGGACGGCATGCGAAAGGGGTGCCTTGGCACGGTGATGCGTCGTCGGGGAGCAGGGACGGCTAGCAGCAGCACTTGGTTGAAAAGGCGGCTGCGTCGGGCAACAGAGGGAGCCCAAGGGTGGCGGCACTAAAGGGGAAAAAAGAGTTTTTTTTTATTTTTATTTTTATTTTTTATACTCTTTTGTTCTAATCCCTCTCTCTCTCCTTTTTCTTCTTCAAATCCCCCCCCCCCCCCCCCCGGCCCTCAAAATGCCTGCTAATCCTTCCTATTTAAGATAGAGGCGGCGTGATTACGGGTAAAAAAAATACAGCCAGAATAATTGGGTAAAATGCTAGTATAGGCGTGATTACGGGTAAAAAAAATACAGCCAGAATAATTGGGTAAAATGCTAGTATAGGTCCAAAATAATTTTGGAGTTGCTGATTTCGGCCCATATTTCATGTAAATTTTCAATTTCACCCATTATTTCTCCCATCTGTCAATTGAGCTTTAAAACTTTAGGATTTTATCAAATTAGCCCCAAAATAAAATGTTTCCTAAAAAATTTTATTATTTTTATTATTATTATTATTATTATTATTATTATTATTATTATTATTATTATTATTTTAAAATAATTAATACCCGGACGAAATTGGGTGTCAACAGCTGCCCACCTTTGCATGTTTCATGGGACATGATGCATGCAAAGCCGTTACCAAATTTCGTCCGCCGTAGCTAGGCGGTGAGAAAGACTTTCTCACCGCCTAAACCCTGAGGAGAAAAACCTCTACGACAGGAACTCTCCTATCGTTGAAGAAAAATTGATAGAGTTGGAGGTTACTGAGCTTTCCTCAGAACCTCTACGACAGGAACTCTTCTATCGCTGCAGAAAAATTGACTGTGTTGGAAAATTTGATTGAGTTTGAGGTTAAGGAGCTTTCCTTAGAACCTCTACGATAGGAACTCTCCTATCATTGAAGAAAAATTGACTGATTGAAGTTTGAGGTTAAGGAGATTTCCTTAGGACCTCTACAACAGGAACTCTCCTATCGTTGAACAAAAATTGACTGATTGAAGTTTGAGGTTAAGGAGATTTTCTTAGGACCTCTACGACAGGAACTCTTCTATCGTTGAAGAAAAATTGACTGAGTTTGAAAATTTGATTGAGTTTGAGGTTAAGGAGATTTTCTTAGAACCTCTACGACAGGAACTCTCCTGTCGTTGAAGAAAAATTGACTGATTGAAGTTTGAGGTTAAGAAGATTTCCTTAGAACCTCTACGACAGGAACTCTCCTATCGTTGAAGAAAAATTGACTGATTGAAGTTGGAGGTTAAGGAGATTTCCTTAGAACCTCTACGACAGGAACTCTCCTATCGTTGAAGAACATTTGATTGAGTTTGAGGTTAAGGAGCTTTCCTTAGAACCTCTACGATAGGAACTCTCCTATCGTTGAAGAAAAATTGATTGATTGAAGTTTAAGGTTAAGGAGATTTCCTTAGAACCTCTACGACAGGAACTCTCTTATCGTTGAAGAAAAATTGACTGTGTTTGAAAATTTGATTGAGTTTGAGGTTAAGGAGATTTCCTTAGAACCTCTACGACAGGAACTCTCTTATCGTTGAAGAAAAATTGACTGTGTTTGAGGTTAAGGAGCTTTCCTTAGAACCTCAACGATAGGAACTCTCTTATCGTTGAAGAAAAATTGACTGTGTTTGAAAATTTGATTGAGTTTGAGGTTCAGGAGCTTTCCTTAGAACCTCTACGACAGGAACTCTCCTATCGTCTCCTATCATTGCAGAAAAATTGACTGTGTTTGGAAATTTGATTGAGTTTGAGATTAAAGAGCTTTCCTTAGAACCTCTACGATAGGAACTCTCCTATGGTTAAAGAAAAATTGACTTTGTTTGAAAATTTGATTGAGTTTGAGGTTAAGGAGCTTTCCTTAGAACCTCTACGACAGGAACTCTCCTATCGTTGAAGAAAAATTGACTTGTGTTTGAAAATTTGATTGAGTTTGAGGTTAAGGAGCTTTCCTTAGAACCTCTACGACAGGAACTCTCCTATCGTTGGAGAGAAATTGACTGTGTTTGAAAATTTGATTGAGTTTGAGGTTAAGGAGCTTTCCTTATAACCTCTACGACAAGAACTCTCCTATCATTGCAGAAAAATTGATTGTGTTTGAAAATTTGATTCAGTTTAAGGTTAAGGAGCTTTCCTTAGAACCTCTACGACAGGAACTCTCCTATCATTGAAGAAAAATTGACTTGTGTTTGAAAATTTGATTGAGTTTGAGGTTAAGGAGGTTTCCTTAGAACCTCTACGACAGGAACTCTCCTATCGTTGGAGAGAAATTGACTGTGTTTGAAATTTTGATTGAGTTTGAGGTTAAGGAGCTTTCCTTAGAACCTCTACGACAGGAACTCTCCTATCGTTGAAGAAAAATTGACTTATTGAAGTTTGAGGTTAAGGAGATTTCCTTAGAACCTCTACGACATGAACTCTCCTATCATTGAAGAAAAATTGATTGAGTTTCAAAATTTAATTGAGTTTGAGGTTAAGGAGCTTTCCTTAGAACCTTTACGATAGGAACTCTCCTATCGTTGAAGAAAAATTGATTGATTGAAGTTTGAGGTTAAGGAGATTTCCTTAGAACCTCTACGACAGGAACTCTCCTATCGTTGAAGAAAAATTGACTATGTGGAAAAATATTTTTCTCCTTTCTGGGGTTAGGGAACTTTCCTTCGTACCCCAAGCAAACTTTGTATGAAGGCAATTGAAGTTGGAATAATTTCTTCAGAAGTTTGAATTTTCATAATAGGTGAGTGCAAAAATTTAAACTTCCATGAAATAAGTGAATCTTGATGATGAAAAATTCCATAAAATGACAATAAAACTAACAAATTATGTAAGGGAACGGATCTTTGGAATCAATATCCAGGTTTCATCTAATATTTTCTTTAGAAAATATAGATTCCCTTATGAGATATGTTATCCAAATAAGGTTGAAGCTTAGCTACTCCATAATGTCATGACCAATAGACCTAATAGGATGCGTCTCAATAGTAAAAAAATTACTCCTTACTCAGTCATTCCAAACTAAAGGCTTTATCCTATGGTTTTAATATCAGCATGAACAAAACTATCCTAAAAAGGTTAAAAAAAAAAAATTCCCTGAAAAGAAAAACTGAAACACGAAAGAAAATGCTGATAATAAAACTAAAGGACAAAAAGAACAGATCAGATCGCTTCTTCTTCCACAATGCTTCAACAGGCCGAGTAAAGAACAATTATGGGACGGAACTGATCGGGAAAGACTGTCGTATCCAATCTATTTGAATCATCGCTAGATCTGATTCAGGAACAAAAGCTCGCATTTTATCTAGCAATTCTTCAGCAGTTGTTGCGGATATTAGGATTCGTCGTGCTACTCTTGATATAAAATTCTTCTGCACAGCGTAATCCATAAAAGATATCAAACCTGTAAAGAAATTGTTAACATTCAACAGCCCGATAGGTTTCTTGTGTAAATTAAGTTGGGCCATGGAAGCAATTTGGAAGATTTCTCCCAATGTGCCAAAGCCACCCGGTAGAGCGATAAAAGCATCAGCATTAAAAAGCATTTGTAACAAATGCTCTTGCAAATTTTTAACCACTAATTCTTCTCCAATCGTGTCCCCAGAAACAAACTTTAAAGGTCTAGGGATAATGCCCAAAACTTGACTTCCTCCTAAAGATGCTGCTGATGCTACGCCCCTCATTAATCCGACATTACCTCCTCCATAAACTAAATGTATTTTTCGCTTAGCTAATACTCTACCCAAATGGTTGGCTGTCTTTAAATACTCTTCATCTTTTCCAGGAAAAGCCCCAGAAAATACACAAATACTTCAGGATTTACGAGTTGAGGTTTTCTCCATTCCTATCCTTAACCTTGTGAGAAATGAAGAAAAGAGGATGTATTTATAGAGGTGAAAAGATAACGCAACAATGACATTTACAAGAGTAGGTACATTATTGTCGGAAGAGAATGAAAATTTTCAAAAGTGACAGCTAGCATGTACAGTAGTCGTGACTGTGGCTCACATTAGGAGTAGGTACATTATTGTCAAAAGAAAAGGTAATTTTCAAAATGACAGCTAGCATATACAGTAGTCGTGACTGTGGCTCACGTCTTCCACTGGTTTTACGTCCAGTAACGGCTTTAATGCCTTTTATGAGTCGGAGATTTGTTTCCCATCCAGTTTTCTTGTAAACTGGCAAACAGGGTCTTTTAAAGTCAGATTCCCAAGACTGTAACGGTCTCGTTCTTTATGGAAAGTCCTCCATAAATTGACAATTTCACCTTGCACTCGTCCACAAGAATGCGTTTCAAGAGTCCCTCGGATATCCTCCAGAGATTCCCTACGCAGGCCATTCTTAATGAATTTTCTTTTATCTTCACAATTTTTGGAGATGTATCCTAAAGAGCGACATTTAGTATCGCAATTCCATCATCCACATTTATGACAGACGCCTAGCCTCTTTGCTCTTCGCTTTTTGGCATAAGCGCTTTTACCTAAACCGGGCATGCAGGGCATAAATGCATCTGAAACTTCACCAGCTGAACGGACCTTAGCTTTAATTAACTACCGCACATCGTCAGGAATGCCTTTGTGTATAAAAACTCTGATTCTTTCACATCTAGCTTGGTAAATCCTTCTAAGAACGTTTATTGGGAGGGAAGGAAAATACTTTCGCAGGGCGGAAAGAGTATAATCCATTGATGAGAGAAGAATTTGAGAGAAGATAGGAAGAAATCAGTTATTGTAGGAAACTGAAATAACCGACTATGAGAGTCACAGAGTACCGTATCCGCTACTTAACCGGAAAGAAGAACACGCATTTATAGCGATGAAAGGATAACGTGTTAATTACGCTTACGGGAGCAAGTACATTATTGTCAAAAGAAAATGCAAATTTTCAAATATGACAAATTGTATGTACAGTGATTGTGACTGTGGCTCACATCTTCTACTGGTTTTACGTCCAGTAACGGCTTCAACGCCTTCTATGAGTCGGGGATTTGCTTCCCATCCAGTTTTCTTACAAACTGGCAAACAGGGTCTTTTAAAGTCAGATTCCCGGGACTATAACGCTCTTGTTCTTCGTGAAAAATACTCCATAAACCAAGAAGTTCGCGTTGCACTGATCCATAAGAATGCGTCTCAAGAGTCAATCGGATATCATCCAACGAATCCTTACTCAAGGCATTCTTGATGAATCGTATTTTATCTTCCCGATTATCGGAGATCATTCTTAAAGAACGACACTTAGTATCACAACTCCATCGACCACATTTGTGACAGACTTGTAACCTTTTCCCTCTTCACTTTTTGGCATAAGAGCTTTTGCCTATGCCAGGCATGTGAGACGCAAATGCATTTGGGACTTCACCTGCCAGACGAACCTTAGCTTCAATTAACCACCGCACATCTTCAGGGATTCCTTTGTGCATCAAAACTCTTAATCGTTCACAGCGATCTAGGTAAATCTTTTTAAGAATGTTCATTGGGAGAGAAGGAAAGTATTTTCACAAGACAGAAAGAGTAGGATCTATTTTCTAGAAGGAAATAAAAGAAAAAATGGAGGAAGGAATCAGTTATTATGGGCAACTTGTGACAGCTCTCCTAGTCAATTAATCAAGTAAGTGTTTATTTACTTTGATTAAGTGTTTATGAAATTAAGTACCTCAAATTAGCGCCTTGTTAAGCAAGTAACATAAGCTTAATTAAGTTAAGTGAGTTCCTAAGTGTGATTTGGCATAGTTAAGTCAAGACCATTAGTTGTTCTAGCTTTTAGAATCATCCTAGTAAGTTTGGACAACTTGTGGCACTAAGTGTTCTTTTTGAGCCATTTAGAACTTAAGTGGCTAAAGTGTTCAAGAAAATTAAGTTTGAGAAGCTTTTAGTACCTTTTAAAACAAAGAAAAGTTAGTTTTGAGAGTGAGTTAGTGACCTATTTGAAGCTTTTGAGAGTATGAGGACTTAAGTGCAAGGGGAGGGAAGTTGCTTATTAAGCTTATAAACTAAGTTTTCTTCTTCTTCTTCTTCACTTAGCCAATTGTTCTATGCTCCCAAAATTCGTAGCTCCACTTTCCTCTCAAATTTGGCAGCTCAAACTTCCATTTTCTTGCAAGTTCTCATTGAATCAAGGGTGCCCAAGGGGTTAGAAAGATCACTAAGCCCCTTTGCTAGTGTTCTTGCTTCATTTGATCTTTGGAAGCTTGTTTTGGAATCCAATTTCGTAGGTAAGCTTCTTGAGATCATTTGGTGTGTTTATAGGTTGTTTCTAGAGCTAGAAATGGTCTTGGTTTGATTGGTTTGGGTGCCAAATTTCGTTGGTTTTAGGCTTGGAACTCAAGGAAGCTCAATTGAGCTTAGGAAGCTTTGTTGCATTGCTTGCTTTGTGGCTAAAATTGAGGTAAGGGTTCAAGTAATTAAGCTCAAATAATGCATGGTTTTGTAGCTTTGTATGTTGGGATGAATTAGAAACAAGACCCATTAAGTTTGGATTAGAAATGAGAGAGTTTGAGTAGTTTGTGTACAAGAGCGATGCTGTCGCATAAACCCAGAAAAACAGAATTGGCGACGCGTCGCCAATTCGTCCGTGAATTGGCGCCGCGGCGCCAAGAAGCGAAATTGTACACAGAACGCTTACTCGGCGGCGCCGCGTCGCCAAAAGCATTTGCTCTTTGGCGCCGCGTCGCCAAATGCAATTTTGGCCTCGATTTCCGGCCATCCTAAGATTAACTTAGACTCTCGGTTTCTATCCCTAGGCTATTCTAAGACGTTCCATAGCCTCGGTTGGGTCTAGAATTCGTTCCTAAGGCGGGAATTGTGCGTTATTTGGAAGGTAGTCAAGTTGTGTGGTTAAGTATAAAAGAAATGTGACTTGGTGGCTAAGTAACTCATAGTATTTAAGTTTTTACATGGAAATTAAGGGGATTAAGTGGGTTTTTAGACTCTTTATTGGCCATATAGAGTATCAATTACATATGGTCAATAGAGAGAAAAACCTAAGTCGATCCCAACCAAGCCATTTGGTTTGGTAAGTGAGCCACTAGTAGTATTTTGAGTTAAACCTTGAGGGTTTGACTAGTCAAACCACATAGTGAGACTACCCTGTACAATAAATCAAGGGTAAAGGCGGGTAAGTTTGAGATAGGTGACGACCTACTCTAGAACCCGTAGATGGGACTTAATTGAGGTAAAGTGTCCGGGATACGAGGGCCAGTATCTCAAGTACCTCAGCCGTTTGAGCTCACGGCAAGAATTAAGGCACTTAAGTGCAGAAAGTCCCAAGTGCATGTGTTGTGTGCATTCCATACCATACATCCATACATTGCATTTTTGGCATTTTGTTGATTGTTTGTTGTTTGAATTGCATGTTTGATTGCTTGGTTGCCATATTGCATATTTGTTGCATATTTCTTTGCAGGTATTCAAGAAGGGAATCCTTACTGAGTACTTTTAAGTACTCATTCCCTTAGTTTTATTGTGCAGGATCTAATCCCGGGCCTAATCACTGAGGTGATAGTCGAGGCCTAAGCTTTCTGTTTTGCAGGTATTTTATTGAGAATCCTAGTGATTCTAGTTTCTTGCAGTATAAGTTATGTGCTAACCAAGTTGTGCCTTTACAGTGTAGAGGCTAAGAGTACACAAGAACAAGGTCTAGTGAAGGGCTACACTTGGAGCTTGGCTTAGCTCAAGGTGGGCTCAAGTAAATGATCTTAGTTAGTAGTAATTTTGTCTCTTGTACATAGTACTTTGTGTACTAAGTAAGTTGCCTCTATTGGGATACATTAGGATGTAAATCCATCTTGTTACTTTTGGGTGCATGCTAGAGTTGTAATGTATGCACAAAACTGTTACTTGTAGTTAAAGCAACTAGTATTTCAATGACTTGGTACGTTTTCAGTATGTTTTAATGAAATGCTCGAGCAATGTTTTAATTCAAGACTTTTAAATTTCGGTTGCATTGCCAAGTCAGAAGCATGCATAACTTAATCTGAGTAGGCTAAGTAACTAGTTGCATATAAATTGTTTTAATTTATATTGACGAGTAATAGTTAGCCAACTGTAACTAGTGGGATTCATTATCCCTAAGAGCCTACAAGATTAGGGGCACTGGGCCCCGTTCCGTCACACAACTGAGACAACCGACTTGAGAGTCACGGAATACCGTATCCGCCACTTAACCGGAAAAATTGGATCCACTTTTTGACAACATGTTGATGTCATAGATATCTCTGACGTTGATCCTGTCCTTATGAGTGAAACCTCAATTATCGAATCCATTGCCAGCTTTTGACAAATTGTCAACGACAATGTTTTTTATATTTACCTTATCCTTGACCATAGCTATCTCTTATTTTTTTATATTTCATTGAGCTGACATCGATCCTGTCCTTACGGGTGTAGCCTCGATTATTGAATCCATTGCCAGCTTTTGACAAATTGTCAATAACAATATTTTTGATATCTACCTTATCCTTGACCATAACGTTGAACTCTTGACGTGGCTTGATCCAGCGTATTAGCTGTGCATCTAGTGGTAGACTGGAATGAGCTGATGAAGTTGAAGTCTCAGCTCATACTGTTGTAATCATGCCACGGATATGCTTTCCATTTGGTCCCTACTATGTAAAAGTCATGCATGCATGATGTGAAATGCATGAATGCAGAGCATGTGTAACTGATGGTTTTTTTTTTTTTTTTACATTGCATTGCATGGATCTAGTTGTTCATGTCTTTGCTTTACTGGATCTTCTTTGTGACTGACTTCTCGGATTACCAGTGAATCTCTTTATGCTTCTTAGCTTTTGTTCATTGCCTTAAAAGCTCAATTCTTTTCGAAAGCCCATTCAGAGAAGTTTTTCTTGACTTGTTTTTGAATTTTGGCCTCAACTCCCTTAACATTCGCCCGACTCATACTTTATGCCTCTCTAGGTAGTCGTCCTTGGTGAAACATTCGTGAGTATGACTCCTTCTTTTTGACATGATCATGCTCCTATTTTCATTTGTAAGACTTCTGAAGCGATCATCTAGGCAACCACCAAGGCTATCTCCCGAAGATTTGTTACTCCTTTTTCCCTGTTAGCAAATGTTTTGTGCCGTTCACAAAGCAAGACCTCGATCTTACTTGTTTTAATTCATAAAGCTTATCAAAGTAATCTATGGTCTTTGCTTTTTTTTATTTTTAATTATTACTATCCTTCCTAAAAAGTCACGATTTATTGCACAATTGAGGCCAGCAAAAATGTGAGATTTGAAGAAAAAGCTAGATAAAATTGGCTTTTCATTTATGAGTAAGGGGATATAAAAGTTGAATGTGAAATTCGAAGAAGAGCTAGAGAGAATTGGTTTTTCATTTATGAGTAAGAGAATATAAAAGTCTTGGGTACAGATGAAGAACAATGAAAGTCTGAGAGAAGAACGCTTTCTTTGACAATCTTGATTAAACAAACTCTGGCAACCCTGTATCCACTTCTTCCCTTCTGTCCGGAAACTTCATCATTATGCAAAGTATTTCTTTATTGAATCTGAGTTTACTGGTTTTGATAGCTCTCGTCCATCCATTTTTATCAGAATTAAAGCCCCTCCTGAAAAGGCTTTCTTCACAACATATGGTCCATCATAGTTTGGGGTCCATTTTCCTTTAGAATCATGCTAAATAGGTAAAATTTTCTTGAGCACTATGTCACCTTCATGAAATTGTCATGGGCGAACCTTTTTATTGTAAGTGCGGATCATCCTCCTTTGATAAAGTTGCCCATGGCGGAGGGCAATCATTCTCCTTTCATCAATTAGGTTTAACTGCTCATATCTAGCTTTGACCCATTCCGCTTCTTTCAATTGGGTATCCATTAATACTCTCAACGAAGGAATCTCAACTTCAATGGGTAATACGACCTCCATACCATATACCAGAGAAAAATGTGTTGCTCCAGTAGAAGTATGAATAGAAGTTCTGTAAGCAAGTAGTGCGAAAGGTAACATCTCATGCCAGTCCTTGTAAGTGACAATCATTTTTTCAATAATTCTCTTGATATTTTTATTGGCTGCTTTTTCTGCAGCATTCATCATCGGTCGATAAGGTGCTGAATTGAGATGCTTGATCTTGAACTGTCGGCATAATGTCTGCATCATTTCATTATTCAAGTTCGTGGCGTTGTCTGAGATGATACGCTCTGGCAACCCATACCGACAAATGATCTCTTTCTTAATGAACCGACATACCACCTTTTGTGTTACACTTGCATAAGACACAGCTTCTACCCATTTGGTGAAGTAGTCTATTGCCACTAGAATGAATTTGTGACCATTAGAAGCTTTGGGGGTAATTGCTCCAATGACATCAATTCCGCACATAGCAAAAGGCCAAGGTATTGCTGTTACATTAAGAGGGGCAGGTGGAGCCTGGATCTTGTTGGCATATATTTGGCATTTATGACATTTTGTTACGTGATTGATGCAATCACTTTCTAATGTGAGCCAATAGTAGCCAGCCCTCATTATTTGTCTTGCCATGGTATGACCATTAGTGTGTGCTCCACACATTCCAGAATGAACTTCTTCCATGATCTTTCATTCTTCATGAGCATCTACACAGCGAAGTAACATCGAGTCTGGGGTTTTCTTATAAAGTATGTCTAGGTTTAAAAAAAAACCTCATTCACAACCTTCGTAAAAATTTCTTATCATTTTCTAATGCTTCTGGTGGATATACTCGTTCTTGGAGGTATTTCTTTATATCATGATACCAAGGTTTCCCATCCAATTCCTCCTCCACACTCATGCAATAGGCTAGGGAATCTAGTATTTTCATTTCAAAAACAGGAGTATGCTCAGGGTCACTTATCTTGTAGATGGCAACAAAAGTAGCTAAAGCGTCCGAAATTTGATTATCTTCCCTTGGAAGATGATGGAAGCTTATACTGTTAAATTTTCCTGCCAAGTCTAGTATGAGCTTTTGGTAAGGGATCAATTTTGAATCCCTTGTCTCCCAATCTCTATTTATTTGATATATGACCAATGCGGAATCCCCATAAACTCGGAGATTTCATACCTTCAGTCCTAGTGCCATTTGGAGTCCCATAGCACATGTTTCATATTCTACTATATTGTTGGTACAAGGAAATGTGATTTTCGCTGTGAGGGGGAACTGTTTCCACTTGGAGAGATGAGTATAGCTCCAATCCCTTGTCCCAAAGCATTAGATGCTTCATCGAATGTCATTTTCCATGTTTCATCATCTTCAGAGACTTCCTGTTCTATCGTCATTATATCTCCATCAGGAAAGTCCATTTTCATTGGCTCATAATCATCCAACGCTCTATCAGCCAGATATTCGGCAATCGCACTCCTTTTTATGGCATTTTGGGTGACATATTGTATGTCGTATTCAGACAACAGCATTTGCCATTATGTGATCCTTCCTGATAAAGCGGGTTTTTCAAAGATGTACTTGATGGGATTAGTCTTGGAGATCAGCAATGTGGTATTGTTAAGCATGTAGTGTCGTAGTCGGTTTGCTACCCATGCAAGGGCATAACAAGACTTTTCTACTACTGAGTATTTCGCTTCATATGTGGTAAACTTTTTACTCAAGTAGTAAATTGCATGTTCTTTCTTGCCTGTCTCATCGCGTTGACCCAATACGGATCCTAATGAAGAATCCTGTATTGATAAGTATAGAATTAACGGTTCTCCAGATCGGGGTGGTACCAAGACTGGTGGATTTGATAGGTATTGCTTGATTTTCTCAAATGCCGCTTAGCATTCATTATTCCACTCAATCGGATTGTTCTTCTTTAGTGATTTGAAAAGAGGATCACACTTGGGCGTCAATTGTGATATGAATCTTGCTATGAAGTTGATTCTGCCCAGAAAACTTCTTACTTCTTTTGGAGTCTTCGGGGGTTGCATTTCTTGTATTGCCTTGACTTTACTTAGGTCAACTCAAATCCCATCTTTGCTTACCATGAAACCCAATAACTTTCTTGAAGAGGCTTCAAAAGTACATTTGGCAGGATTTAATTTTAGTTGATACCTGCAAAGTATATCGAATAGTTTTCTCAGTACATTTAGATGCCCCCCAGCAGTGAAAGTTTTGGCAATCATGTTATCTACATATACTTCAATTTCTTTATGCATCATGTTATGGAATAAGGCGACCATGGCTCTTTGATATGTAGCACCAGCATTCTTTAACCCAAAAGGCATCACCTTATAGTAGAAGGTACCCCAAAGGGTAATAAAAGCAATTTTTATCATATCATCTAGATCGAGTTTAATTTGATTGTATCCAGAAAAGCCATCCATGAAAGAAAAGTAGGAGTTTCCTGCGGTATTATCCACCAATGTATCAATGTGAGGGAGTGGGAAGTTATCCTTAGGGCTAACCTCGTACAAGGGCTGGTAGTCCTGGCAAACTCTTAGTTTCCCACTCTTTTTCTTTTCAACTGGAACTATGTTGACAACCCATTCTGTATATTCAGCGACTCCAAGGAATCCCGCATCCCATAGCTTTCGAATCTCATCTTTTACTCTCAAGATCAGATCTGGCTTTAATCTTCGTACCTTTTGTCTGACAGGCTTCGCCCCAAGCTTCAATGGTATTTTGTGTAGCACTATGTCTGAGCTTAAGCCGGGCATATCTTGATATAACCAAGCAAATATGTCCACATATTCCTTCAATAAGTGGATTAGTTCTTCTTTTTTTTCAGGAGGAAATAGAGTATCAATCTTAACTTCTTTTACATCCTGATTGTCTCCCAAGTTGAATGTCTCAGTTGGTTCCTGACTTGTTGCTTTTTCTTTTTCATCCTGCTCGATCATTTTTAATAACTCAAGAGATATTTGAAGATCTTCGTCATCCGAGTCAGCAGTGTTTATAGGATTATCAAAGTTCATTCTTTCATTGTCATCAAAGAGAGTTTCAGGTCTGCATTAGCCAAAAAGAAAAAAAGAGAAGAGAAAATGGCGAGAATGAGATGAATGCAAATTGGTGCTTAATGTGCATAAATCACAACTTTATTGGAATGAAAAGCGATAACTAAAAGGTTCACTTAAGCAAATACTACACCCTATTGATTGAACCTTTCTTTAAGAGGTGTTTACTATTAAATTACTTTGAAAAGCTCTTGATTATAACAGGCAGTTCTATCGCCTCCCAATTGTTCAGCACATCCTGTGGGCTACAGGGTTGAACGAGCTCTTCTTTTTTAGGTGAATCATTGATTATTTCCTGAATCGAAAGATATTCAAAAAACTTGTCGATGTTGATGGTCAGCGCGCCTTCATTGTCATTTTTCGGAATCAAGCCACCACTCATGAATGTTTCAGTGATGTCAGGGATATCCAGATTTCTGCCCTCTAGAGGATGCCCTTTTAGTCGTGCAAACCTCTTTTCTCTCTTTTCAGCTATCGTCTTTATTTTATCTTGCCTTGTCGGCGTAAAACCTAAGTCGTATTTTCCTTCATTTGCAAAGATTTCCAATGGCTCTGAGATCTCTTGCAAATCTTGTCCCAAACCTAACCCCGATGAGTATCCTCCTTTCATCATAAGTTTGGCGACCATGCGACTCGTTTTGGAGATGCTAGGCACGGGTTCTTCTCTATATTCACCGACATAGGTAGCATTAACAATTTCAAAAGACCTGAAAGAGCAATAAGGCACATCTTCATTGACCTCGACATATTGAGCATCTACAGGTCTAGATAGCAGAATGTCTTCTTCAGCAAAGACTTTATTAATTTTCCTTCAATGATAAATTTCAGTTTTTGATGTAATGAAGAGGGAATTGCCTCTGCCATATGGATCCATGGTCTTCCCAACAGGCAACTATAAGAAGGGTTAATGTCCAAAACTTGGAATGTGATGTGGAAGACACAGGCGCCAATACCTATCGGCAGCTCTATTTCTCCAACAACATCTCTCAACCTCCCATCAAATGCTCGAACGATGATATGACTGTTGTTGAGGTATGATGGTTCTATACCAAGCTTATGTAAGGTTTCAAGGGGCATTACATTTAGAGCTGACCCATTGTCGATAAGGACTCTAGCCATAATTCGATCTTTGTACTTAGTCGAAATATGTAGAGCCTTAGAGTGACCTCTTCCTTCTGCTGGTATCTCATCGTCAGTGAATGTAATGAGATTCTGTGCCGTGATGTTATTGACGAGGTGGTCAAAATTATTCACAGAAATATCTTGTTCAACATAGGCCTTGTTCAAGACTTTAAAGAGGGTTTCTCGATGAGCGTTAGAACTTAAGAGTAGTGAGAGTATGGAAATCTTTGCTGGCAGACGGTTTAACTGCTCCACGATACTATACTCACTTTGCTTTATGAGTTTGAGAAATTCGCCAGCTTGTTCATCTGTTACCTCCTGAGGTACCCCTTGCTATTCTGATGTATTTGTGCTAATAGGCCCGTTTGTTGGGTCTGTGATATTTTTATCTTGTTGGAGCTTATCCATCTACTCCGGCGAATAACATCGACCACTTCTAGTCATACTCCCAACCTCTAATGGAGTTGATGTAATGTTGGAAGTGTAATCATACTTCCATGGAACAGCCTTATCTGATTTATAGGGGAATGGAGTCGGGACTTGAATTCTTAAAGGCTTGACAATAGGTTTTGAAATTGGTATGACTAGTGGTCTTGGCATAGCATTGACTTCTCGCTCTTTAATGATTACATTTGCATCAACGTCTTGATCTGACACAAAAATGCTGAGTTGGGATGAGTCTATGAGTCTTTGTAGATTATCGCGGAATTCTAAGCATTCCTGGATGGAATGACCCTTACTGTCATGAAAATCACACAATTATTCACCTTTGGTTTCTTTATGTCCAAGAGAAGGCATTCCAATGATGACCTCTTCTTTCGCAAGGTGGCAATGGGTTGTAATGTCATTGACTGACTTCTTGATCAGTCGGTGTTCCTCTATCATATTAACTGGTTTAGCTTGATGAGGCGGCAATGGGTTGTGAGTGACGTTCGGTTCATCAGAAAAGTCCAACCATTTTGACTCGATTAATTGTTGGACTATGCATTTTAGAGCTATGCAATTTTCTAGACCATGGCCCACAACGCCATCATGATATGGGCAATTTATGCTGGGTCATACCACCTTGGATATGGGGGTTCCATTGGCCTTGTAGGAATTGGACGGACAAGTTGACTTTCAATGAACTTTGGATATAACTCAGTATAAGTCATAGGAATTGGCGCAAAAATTTCTCTTTGTCTTTGTATGGGCACTTGAAGGGTTGGAACGGGTGGCTGTAATTGATTATGCCTGTTGGGAGGATAATTATTAGGCCTATTGGTAGGATAGGATAGGCGAGGCCCAGTAGCCATAGTACCCACGAGGGGAATCCCTCTTCCGCGTCCTATTTGTTATACTTCCTCATCCTTTCTTCTAGATGGTCCTCCTCTTTTCATGGTATCATTAAAGGACTCAGTGATCTTCCCGGTCCTAATCCCGTGCTCGATTCTTTCTCCAGACATGACAATGTCTGAGAAATTGGTTGCCGAATTACCAATAAGTTTGTCGTAGTATGGGTACTTCAGTGTCTGGACAAATAAACTTACCATTTCTTTCTCCATCATGGGTGGCTGAACTTGTGCGGCTAAGTCCCTCCACCTTTGAGCGTACTCCTTGAAGGTTTCTTGCTTTTTCTTTTCCATATTTTGGAGAGTTTGGCGATCCGGGGCTAAGTCCATGACATGTTTGTAGTTATTGATGAAAGCCTGAGCGAGGTCATTCCATGTTTTGATGTTTCTTGGACTTTGACTTAGATACCATTGTAGTGCTGACTTTGTAAGACTTTCTTGAAAAAGTGCTATCCACACCTTCTCGTCTTTTGTGAGTGATTGTATCTTTCTTAGAAACAGTATAATGTGAGTGATGGGGCAACTTGTTCCATCATATTTCACAAAGTCTGGCACCTTAAAGTCCGAGGGAATCACAACATCTGGCACCTTAAAGTCCGAGGGAATCACAACATCTGGCACCTTAAAGTCCGAGGGAATCACAACATCTGGCACCTTAAAGTCCGAGGGAATCACAACATCTGGCACCTTAAAGTCCGAGGGAATCATAACATCTGGCACCTTAAAATCCGAGGGAATCACAACATCTGGCACCAAGCAAAGATCGTCAACTGACAGGGATCCGAATAAAGTGCCACCTTCGATGGCCCGAAGTCTCTTCTCTATTATCTCAAGCTTTTGAGATTCTCCTTCTTCCTTTGATAGTGTCTTCTTCTCTTCATAGGTAGTATTTTGTTTCAGGTGAATGCTAGCGGACGGACCTGATTCCTGAAACAGATTTTCCTGAACTGAGATCCGTTGTGGGGTGAATCCCGAGGGATAAGTGGGATCTTGTGGCTCTTTGACGGGAACTTGGGTTACTTTCCCCTTAATTAGCTCCATTAGTTGTTTCATTTTCTTGGCCATGCTTTCTATCTTGGACTCAATATCTGTGAGACGTTCTTCGGTTTGCCAGCCATAAGTCTTGTTTGGAGCCGAGTTGAATATCGGTGTTGAGGGCCAATTTTACCTTTTTAAAGTGAGATTCATTTTATTAGACTTTACATGTATGTGATTGATGTAATGCATGCATACAATGAGTGAGTTTGATTATCCACTATCGTGGAACTTCAAGGCTTCTTGTTATCATCAAGACAAAAAAAAAATTATCATAGTTTGATGCGTGGTTTTGATGCATGAAGAAAAATTGTACGAAACAAAAGTACAACAAAAGAAAAAAAAGTTATTAACAAGTTAAATAGCAATTAATAACTCATAAACTGTTATGAGAAAATGAGTTAAAGCCATAAATATAAGATACGAAGAAAACAAAAGTGTAGGGCAACAAAATGGCATAACAACGACATACTTATAGGGTTGGTAAATGGTAGGAATTCTATGGCCAGTACTATGGTTAAGTGGGGAGTTCTATATGCATAGGGTGGTTTATCAACAAGGCTGAGGATAGTTCCCGAATCTCATCACTAAATTATAGTGACAGCCCAATTCCTTACCCACGAGAGTTTATGTAAGGAAATGATTAATTCAGGTCGTAGCTTTTCGTGGGCCCATGCAAAAACTATCTATCTCAGGAGTCAATACACTACTTCGCTACTTGAAACCGGTGAATGCTTAGAGACCATAGTCTCACAAGGATAACAACACCAATTCCGCTTTGAAAGAACGTGGCCGAATTGAGGAAGCTCGGGTATAGAGCTTTATGTCGTGAATGCATAATGCATGTTTACAATAAATAAATATAGCACATGAATCCACATAAAAATAAGCAAAGCAGCACATAACAAATCAACTTTTAGGCCTGACTCACTGACTAGATGTCTCTAGTGGAGTCACCAAGCTGTGGCAACGTGGGGGTTTTTGGGAGTCGCCACCAATCAGTTTCGCCTAGGTCGATTGGATACCTAAAAATGGTCTACGAGAGTTCGAGGATTCGGGAGTACGGTTACGTTAAAATAACTCTATTCTAATGCCCAAAATTGGTACCTTAGTTGATTTTAATTTTGTTTTGCTTGCTTTTAAAGTAATTTCAGTTAAGTTTCAAATCAAAAATTTTAGCTGAATCATCCAGATGTGGGTTTTTAAATTAATATGGACTTCTAAATCTTGGTAATTAATTTGTATAAATTTTTTTAATAAATTTGGTATTTCTGAACCATTGATTCTATCAAATCATCCGGGTACGAAATTTAATGAAAATTTAGTTTTTTTTAATTAGTTATTAAATGTTTTAATTAATTATTAATCCATATCATAAATTCTGTCGAATTATCCAAATATGAATTTTTTTTATCTTGGTACTTAATTTTATTCATTTTTATTAAAAATTTGATATTTTCCACACCATGGATCCTATCGAATCACCTGGATATAGAATTTAATGAAAATTTTAATTTTTAATTTATTGTTAATGATTTAATTAATTATTAATTTCTTTTTCATAAATCTTTAACGAATTATGGATTTTTAATTATCTTAATATTAATTTTCTTTTTATTATTTTTTTGTTAAAATTTTATTTTTCTTTTCATTCTTTTTTTTAAAAAGATTTTTAAAGTAATTATCTAATACATAGATCTAAAAATATACTTATTAAAAAAATGTTGATTTTCGTTGAATCGTCTGGTTATGATTTTTTTATATTTATTTTTATTTAAACGAAATAAAAAGGTTAAATTTTGTTATTTAAAGGAAGTAAAAAAAAAGATATGTGTTCCAAATAATAATAAAGGATAGGGGCTTTGTTGTAATAGAAATAAAATATAAAAAATAAAATGGGAAAGTAAGATATGACTTTAGGCCATCCATAAAAATATGGTAAATAAATAAAACAAGGTTAATCATTCAAATAAAAAAAATTACAGAAAAGTAAATAAATAAAATAAATAAATAAAGTGGGGTGCTTAACCATCCACATAAAAATAAAGTGCAGAAAAAGTAAATAAAGAAAGAGATAAGTAAAGTGCGGAAATTAAATAAATAAATAAAGTGCAGAAAAATAAATAAATAAAGAAAAGTGGGGCGCTTGGCCGTCCACTTTAAAAAAATAAAAAGTGCATAAAGTAAATAAACGCAAAAAATTAAATAAATAAAGAAAGTGGGGCGTTTAGCCATCCACTTAAAAAAATAAAAAGTGCATAAAGTAAATAAACACAAAAAATTAAATAAATAAAGAAAGTGGGGCGTTTAACCATCCACTTAAAAAATAAAAAGTGCATAAAGTAAATAAATGTAAAAAATTAAATAAATAAAGAAAGTGGGGCATTTAGCCATCCACTTAAAAGATAAAAAAGTGCATAAAGTAAATAAATACAGAAAACTAAATAAATAAAGAAAGTGGGGCATTTAGCCATCCACTTAAAAATAAAAAGTGTATAAAGTAAATAAATACAGAAAATTAAATAAATAAAGAAACTGGGGCATTTAGCCATCCACTTAAAAATAAAAAGTGCATAAAGTAAATAAATACAGAAGATTAAATAAATAAATAAAGTGGGTGCGTTTAGCTATCCACTTAAAAAAAATAAAAAAAAAAGTGCTTAAAGTAAATAAACCCAGAAAATTAAATAAGTAAGGAAAGTATGGCGTTTAGCCATCCACTTAAAAATAAAAAGTGCATAAAGTAAATAAACGTAGAAAATTAAATAAACAAAGAAAAGTGGGACTTTTAGCCGTCTACGTAAAAAAATAAAAGTGCATAAAGTAAATAAATGCATAAAAGTAAATAAATAAAGAAAGTTGGGCTTTTAGCCATCCACTTAAAAGTAAGAGGTATAACCTTCCATAGAAAAATATAAAAGAAAGCAAACAAGGTGGGGCGTTTAGCCATCCACATAAAGGTAGGAGGTATAACCTTCCATAAAATAAAAGTATAAGAAAAGAAAAGAAGGTAAACATAACAATATAAAAAAAAAACTTGTTAATGCCCCATCTGTAAAAATAAAAAAAAGTTAGTTGCTTGTATAAATGAAATAGAAAAGTTGGAGGATTAAAGAGGAATTGTACCGAGATTTGAATTGACTTTTAATCAAGCTATGGGTTCGTGAACGAATTTTTTTTTTTTGCCCCAATTTGATGTCGACCGGCAGCGGACGATTGGTTGGCAACCGGTGCTGGGCTTGTCAAGTGGCGCAGCGATTATCTCCTTTTTTCCCCTTTTTACTAAAAGTTTAGGATTATCGTAATTCCTCTTCTATTTTTTTTCATTGTTTTGAAAGATTTTTAGATAATTATCCAAACCATGGATCTTATCAGATCAGTCGGATATGGATCTAGACGTCCTTGAAATCTTGGAACTTTATCAAATCCACCAAGAATTTGAAAGGAATATCTTGTTCTAAGCTATGAGTCTTACCAGACCAACCGGATTCGAACGAATAATCCATCATAGGATTTTATCAAATCACCAAGAACGGATTCCAAAAAATTTAAATGTTGCTTAACCAATAATTTAGTACACATTAGATGCATTACAAGAATTAAAATTAAACTACTCTAAAAAAAAACGATAAATAAATAAATAGCTCAACAAATTAGAACCATCCAGTTCATTTCATCCCAGAAATTAAAAGGGCAAAAACTTTCCCAGAGCTCCTGATGAGCCACCCTTATCGAACCACCCGAATCCGATTGATTCACTTGTAGGACCCGAAACCAGTTACCTTGCAACACCTCAACTCGAACCACTTGATTAACGGATCCAAATCCGAATCATTGCAACACCTCAACTCGAACCCGGGAACTTTACCAAAATTGATCCGCATCAGAATTCGTTGCGTTGTCCATCCAGAAGGGAAAATTGAGGTTCGTCAATCTTCCGCAAGTAAAGTTCCGGCCACAATACTTGCTGTCCGTCCCAAACAGGGAGGCCTGGCTGGATCGGGTATGGGAAACGGGATGAATTCGGGTTTGAAACCGGGTTCGATCAGATCTGATTCCTTCCTCCTTCTATCCGGCGATCGAACGGTGAAGTAGGGGTGGCGAGGTCCGGGCTTCAGCGGCGGTGGCGCGGTGACCAGCTGGGCAGGACCGCACGGTGGTGGAGACGACGGGCGACCGGTGTCTCTCCCTCTTTCTGGCGTTGAAGACGACGGATGGTGGCACGGGCAGCTTCCCGATGCTAGTGACGCGAACGAAGGTGGCAAGGAGGACGACTTGGAAGGTTGACGGCGGTGGAGGGCTGGAGCGACGGGCAGCAGAGGGAAACACCACGGTCTACGGGTGAAAGCGGCGTTAGCTGCGGGCTCGGCGACTAGAGCTGCGGATGAGCCTCGATCCTCCTCTGATTCGGCGTGGACAGCACGCGAGAGGGGTGCCTTGGCACGGTGACGCGTCGTCGGGGAGCAGGGACGGCTAGCAGCAGCGCTTGGTTGTAAAGGCGGCTACGTCGGGCAATAGAGGGAGCCCAGGGGTGGCAGCGCTAAGGGGGAGAAGAGAGTTTTTTTTTTTTTTTACTCTTTTGTGGTAATCCCTCTCTCTCTCCTTTTTTTTTTTTTAAATTCCCCCCCCCCTCCCCCGCCAAATGCCTGCCTAATCCTTCCTACCCCCCCGCCAAATGCCTGCCTAATCCTTCCTATTTAAGATAGCGGCGGCATGATTACGGGTCAAAAAAACATACAGCCAGAATAATTGGGTAAAATGCTAGTATAGGTCCAAAATAATTTTGGAGTTGCTGATTTAGGCCCATATTTCATGTAAATTTTCAATTTCACCCATTATTTCTCCCATCTGTCAATTGAGCTTTAAAACTTCGGGATTTTATCAAATTAGCCCCAAAATAAAATGCTTCCAAAAAATTATTATTATTATTATTATTATTATTATTATTATTATTATTATTATTATTATTATTATTATTATTATTATTATTATTGATTTTAAAATAATTAATACCCGGACGAAATTGGGTGTCAACAAACCAACCAAAATTACATCTCATTGGAAAAGAACTAAAATAAAATAGAATAAAATAAAAATAAAATTCTAGAAAAACTAATTAATTGCCTTACCCATGTTGCCCATGCATTTAAAGATTTTGTTTAGCCTAATTATTTACTTAAAATTTATTATTCGGGTTTATGCTTATTTTGGGCCTAAAAGGGTCCACAAGAACTAACCCGCTCTTCCCGCTTACCTAGTACAGAAAACACGGTGAATCGGGGTGATTTCTTAAAATAGTACTATAAAATTTTAATAAGGTAGAAAAGTAGAAAAATATACTAAAAATTGAAAATTTCTTGAATGGTACTTGAAAGGTTCATGTTCTTGGTATCTAGGCTGAAATTTTACCTAATGAGCAAAAAGGGTTTCAAGATGTCTCTGGTGGCCTCGTGCCTATTCGGGATCGTGTTGGGAGCCTTCTTGATATTGATCCTAAAAATTACAGCAGCCACACACTAAGTTATATGCTCATTTAATGGCTGTAAAAACTGATCTTGGAAGGAAAATTTTTTTTTATTTCGGTTACCGATGTGTTTCCGGGATCTCTGGTGCTCTAGGAGTCTAAAGAAGCGCCAAACCTTCAAGTGAGGATTTTCTAACCCTTTGTAACAACATGGATAGAAAGGACAAGATAATTGTTAGGGCTGTAAGATTTGAAATTGGCAGCCAAAAGAATTTTAAAAAGCCTATAGTGGCTTACCAGGGTTTAGGAGCAAATATGAACCCGATTGCACCGAAAATGAGTGCAAAAACCTAAAAATTGGATTAACAATGATCTACCACGAATTTATAGCAAAAATATAAGACCTTTAGGTGCTGGAAGAAAAGAAAAAGAAATAAAAGAGTAATACCGAAGAATTTTGGCTCATGCGAATCAAATCGAGATCGTTGGTACTCGTAGAATTGGTTTTGGTGTCCGGATGTGATTTCTCTTCAACTTAATGAACCTAAGCAGTACTAGGGAATTAAATAAAATAAATAAAAAAATTACTTGGATGATGGAGAAATAAAGCCCAAGGGCTAGACTTACGACGGTTCAACAAAGAACGCGATCTAGCTGGTAACGGAAGGGGGAGTGCGATGATGATCATTTGGTGTGATACCTTATTCTCCACTTTAAATGAGCAAAACTAGGAGCAATGGAGGAATGATAGGGCTATCTAATTGAAAGAATGGAATAGGAGAGCAATATGTGGCCACGGGCCCACGGCTAGAAGAAAATGGCAAGTTTGGCGGCTATGGCTATAATTTTGTTATTTGTGGCGGCAAGGTGAAGGAAAAGAATCAAAGAGAAGAGAAATAACTAGCCTTGGTATTTGTTATTTAGAGGCAGTCGATTTCTAAACCTAGGTTGAGATTCGGCAGACTAATTGGACAAAAGAGAGAGAAGGAATTATAATAGAGTAATAATTAAGGTAATTAAAATTAAGAAAATATAGATAAAGAAGAAAATTAAATTGGATTGATTCAAAAGCCAAAATTGTAGGGGGCATGCGGCTGTATGTTTTGTTTTGTTTTTTTTTTTTCTTTTTCAAGGAAAAGAGATTAGGGTTAGTTGGGAAATTATTCCATGCAATAAGAGCACAAACCCGGTTTAAACCCTACACGGGTGTAGGTTAAAGTTTTGAAAACCTTAGCAAACGGATTCAGAATTGAGTGAGATAAATTTATTTTAACTCAATTTTGTGAGAAGAATCCAACAATGCTCCCAAATTTTTTTCATTCGATGCTTAGTTAGAAATGACAAAATTGCCCTTAGCCTAAAAAAATGACTTTGAGCTTCCAGTTTAGAATTTAACTTAATAACCACTAAAGGAATTATCTAAGGATCAAGATTCTTAATTTTATATTGATTTTCTAAATTGATAGGTAAAATTAAAAAAATATCATCGAGGGTAAATTTGTAATTTTTGCATTTAGGGTATTTTGGTAATTTTCTTTTCTTTTCTTTTATTTTCCTTAATTTTTAGGGTTATTACATCACACATATACATGATCAATAAATTCTCCTTACTTTGCAAGATTGACCACCATTGACATGGCCGCCTTTGGCCTTGCTGAAAAAGCTTGTGAAACTGGTCTCATAGTGGTTACAATTTGTTAGTTGTATATGTGCGCGAATTAAAACTAGTGATACCAATTTGTTAACCTAGAATATGTAAGATGCATGTTCTTATGTTTTGGCTAGAGTAAATGGAAATTATAAAAACATGCACTTGGCCAAGGTACTTTTCATAGAAAATAAGTTCAAATAGCTAAAGTATACAAATCAACGTTTATATTATTAATACTACACATAACAACTATGTGAGGGCATTCAAAAAAAAGTAGGCTAATGCTCCTCACTCAAGAGCAACCCTAGAGTCTAAGACTCAAACATAGATATGGGAGACAACTAGGTGTACAATATATACAAGCCTTGATTGAGATCTCCTCAAACTAACTCCCACCTTGGAGGTAAGTCCTAGTGGCGAGTCACAAAAGTCCTGTCCACGTAACTAAGTTAGCATTGTCACTTAACCAACAAGTAACTAAAGTAGACTATAATTGAAGTACCTACAACAACAAACTCTTAGTTTTTGAACTACAAGATAGAGCCTTGCCTACTAGCAAGCATAACTTACTAGCCTAACCAGTGATGATTCACTAGTTGAAACTCCCTTACGTTGTACAGGGGCTGTATGGTGGGATTACTGTCAACTAAGCCATAAAGACCCACTAAGTGTACTAAGGTTCTACATCGTAACCTCGCACCCGATGGCACAACTAGGTCACCGATAGTACTAAACCTTTCACCCATATTAATGATACTTCGTTGTGGCCTTTTATAACTAGTTTTCTTATTTATGGTAGAAGCAACCACAAAAACTCAAGAAAACTCCTTGGTCTCAGAGTAGTTTTGCAAGCCTTTGAGTACTCTCGGAATACTTAAACTCCTAAGTACCCTAAGCACTCCATTGGGCCTCCCCTCGAATCATCTAGCAAAATTGAAAAATTTTGGCCAACATAACTGTGGCGATGCGTCGTTATAGTTATCAACCTGCTGTGAACTTTCGTGGTGCTGGCGACGCGTCGCTAATACTTGCAGTGCCCAAAATTTTTCAACTTTGCTGCTACAACCTTGAAAGACTTACTAAGCATACTAAACATGCTTGGATGGCCTTCCAACTTCACATACCTATAAAACATGTTGCAAAGACCACAACCAACTATCACAAGCATACCTCTAATGCATTGTAACATCATTCCAAGCTCCACAAAACTAGTAGCCCACCATGATCAACTTTACCCACTAACAAATACTATTGCCAAAACTACTTGAATTCATCAAGCAAACATACTCCACTAGCATTAATCAAGCTTGAAGATAAAATTTCCTTACCTTAACTTTAACTCACAAGCAAGAATCAAGCAACTTTTCCATAAAAACCAAGTTCCACAAAATTCTACCTAAGTTCCAGGCAAAAAAAAAAGGCACAAAACACCAAATTACTAACTTCTAACCAAAACCCAATCTCCCAATCATCTAATAAACAAGAATTTACCAAGAAAACACAAGTTACCTTATATAAAAAATAGGGGATAGTTGGAAACGTGATTCCAAGTTTCAAAAATATGAAATTCCACTTGAAATAAGCTTCCTAATGCATAAGTACCCTTGGTAGCTTCAAATTCCACCAAAACCTTTTGATTTTGAGCTAGAATTCTTGATGAAATCAAGAGAGGATGGATGAACTCGGGCTTGGAGTGAAAATGGCAGCCTCCCTTGACTTTACCAACATTTATACTCATTTCAAAACCAAGCCACCAAAGTTTATGCAAAGTTACAAAAAGCTCCCTTCTTAATTAGTAACCAATCAAATCTTATTTATTTGAGTTAAGTCTGGGTCTAAAGAAAAAGTTAGGTTTTCAAAACTCATTTTCAACTCTCGGGACTCGGCCTGACACTTTAGGACACAAAATTACTATTTTGCCCCTAAACCTTATTTGGTGCCTTAAACTCTTTAAAACTTAGTAAACTTTGCCTAACATACTAATTCATGTTATGTGAACTTGAAATAAGGTTTCTAAACTAGATTTTAACTACTTTACCTTCCTGGAACAAGCCTCCATATAGGAGAGTCATAAGAACTATAGCTAGGAATCACATTATGAGAACATTTCATAGAAAAAAACCTTAAAACTTTTGAGAAATGTTCCAGGCTCATAGCCTTTCAAAAAAATTCTACTCATTGCTATCGAACTTTGTTAGATGGTTGGGTGACTTATGTTGGGTCCTAACTGGATGTAACCTTATTTATTGTTGTATCATCTTGACTTAATATGGCTCTATATCACTTTGTTGAGAGCGAAATTTTGTTGTTCGAGTGGAATGCTAAGAATGAAAATAGTTGCTTCCTCCCCAAACACTCTCCTAATTAATATATCATTCCATTTACTTACTCTCATTGCATAATATATTTCAACCTGATGCAGGTTGTGTTGAGCTATCACATCACTTTGTTGTTGGAGTAACAGAAGAGGAAAATTATGAAGCCATTACTCTTCCCATATGTTGATATTAGCTTGCAAGTATGGAATAAAGGAATCCCTACTGCAAAAGCTCTAAAATAAACGTACTACTAAACATACATATTTACCATTATTCAATTAAATATATCTTGGTTTTCATTTTAAAAAAAAAGTACGGCTAGACTTGTACTACTAACTTTGAAGGGATTAAATGAACCGTTGGTATCAACCATTAACTAATGTTGCAAATTGTTCATGAATCTCCATTTCATTGCATATTGGTCTAAAAAATTTTAAATTTATTGAATATTAGTCCCTAAACATGCAAAATTTGCTAACTCTAATGTAACCGTAAAACATCAAATTTTAAAAATTTTAATTTAGAATGTTTAATAACTATCTTGCAATAAATTTAAATTGTGCTATAATTTTTTTACAGCTATTAGATTTAAATTATCAGTTTTTTTCTCTGTACATCAAGTTTCTATTCTAACTCAATCTTTGAGTTTCTATTCTAATTCAGTCAATATTAGCTTGTTCGACACCCATAAAGGAATCGAGTCAAACCAAATAATATTTTATAAAGTTGGTGTGGCAACGTGCGGGCCGTTTTCGGGAGTCGCCACCAATCAGTTTTCTTAGGTCGATTGGTCACCTTAAAATTGGTCTGCGAGAGTTCGGGGATCGGGAGTACGGTTACGCTAAAACAATATTGTTATAGCGCCCAAAATTGGCACCTTAGTTGATTTTAATTTTGTTTTACTTTGCTTTTAAATAATTTTCAGTTAATTTAGAAATTTTAACTGAATTAGTCGAAATGTGGATTTTTAAGTTAATTTGTATAGAATTTTATACTTCCGAACCATGGACTCTGCCGAGTCATTTGGACACGGAAGATTTGATTCCGAACCATGGACTCTGCCGAGTTACCCGGACACGGAATTTGACGAAATTTTAAAGAATTTTATCCATATTGTAAATATGGATTTTTATCTTTATATTTATTTAATTTATTTAGTTAAAAAAAGTTAATATTTTCCAAACTGTAGATCCTGCCGGATCATCCGGATATGAAAATTACTTTAATTAATTGTTAGTTATATAATTATTATTAATGGCCCACATAGACCGAAATTTTAAAAAATGTGATTTTTATTTTTAATATGTCAAATTAATTTTTTAGATTAATTATTAAAAAGTCTATCTAATCTAATTATATAATTATACTTAATATTAATTCCTAAGCTGATAGATGCCTTTAATGAACTGAACAAACATAAAAGAAAATAAGTAAAATCAGTGATCGAAGTACACAAAGCAGAAAATTTTCATGGCAAACAAACGATTTAGTAATTATTTAGGCTATAAATGACCAATAATAATAATAATAATAATAATAATAATAATAATAATAATAACAAAATTTAGGGCCTAATTTATCACAAATGTAATCTAGAGGATCCATTTTTGTCATTAATCCAAAAGTTAGGTAAATACCATCTCAAGTCATCTTCTTCGATTTGTTCTCTGTGGCCTTCAACCAGAGAAGCACCCAAACATCAAGCTGATTTCAATCCAAAATCAAGGTTATATACAATCTCATGTGCGGATTTTAATAAGACTAACAATATCCAAGGAGGAGAGCACAAAAAATTAAACCAGGAAAATAGACAGATGCTGCCACTTTCTCCTCAATCCTGTAATTTTATTAAACCCGCGTAGAATGAATTCTCAAAAATTGATCTTTGAAACGCATCGAATAGATTCAATCAAAATTACAAAGATTTTAAGATTAAAAAAAAATTAAAAAAAATTAAAAAAAATAGATATCCTAACTTGTATTCCTATGTGAATTTATTAATTAAATTGATGGATGGCCAAATCATCAAATGAACAAAAAACAAAAAGAGAAAGAATTAAAAAAAAAAGTATTGTCCATGACTGATTTATAAGATAAAATGAAATTAATGGCTTAACTGGATAAAATAAAAATAACTCAGGGGGTAAACAAGAATTATGCCAAAATTATGGACTTTTAAATCAGATTCGAAGCAATAACAAGTCGGTTTGCGATCTGGGTTTTGTTATTTAATTTTAATTTTAATTTTTAATATCCAAACCATGGATCTTGCCAGACCACCCGGACATGGATATAATACGTCTTAGGATTTTATCAAACCTACTAAGAACGGATTTGCAAACATTTGAATGCTCTTAACCAATAATTTGGTACACATTAGATGCACTAATAGAATTAAAATTAAACTATTCTAAAAACAAGGATAAATAAATAAACATATCAAATCACAATCCTATGTTGTTCTCCTATATCAACTTAATAATCAAATTTAATGTAAGGTCAAACTAATATTAATAAAGAAAACAAAGAAAAATATGAATAATGAAAATCTTGCTGTCGGGGGTTAATCTGCAACATAAAATATGTTAATGACTTAAATGAACAAAACAAAGAAAGCAAAGGACTAAACAAGGATTTTACCAAAAAAAAGTAAAAGAACAGTCTTTGACTTAGTCAAAAACAAAATCTGTTCTTCGTCTTCGTGCTTGGAGGTTGCGACAGAGAGAACGATGGCACCAGGGAGGCGGGACGCGAGAGCAGGAGACTGGCGGCAGAGGGGGAGCAGCGGCCGGAGGAAGGGGGAGAGCAGGAGGTGAGGCGTGAAGGACGCGTCGGCGGAGGGAGAACGGCGCGGAAGCGTCGGCAACAGGGGAGTGGAGAGGAAGCTGAAGTGGGCGACGCGACGGCTGGTCGAGGCTGTGACAGGGGAAGAAACGGTGGCCTGAAGCGTCGAAGACGACGAGAGTAGGGAGGGAGAAGAGAGAGAGAGAAGGCTGAGCAAGGCGACAGCTTTACAACGGCTACGGCTACGGCAAGGTGTCTAGGGGGAGAAGATAAACGGCGAGGCAACAAAGGCGGCTGCCGATGGCGGCCAAGGCGAGGCGTCCGAGAAGAGGAGATCAATGACAACAGCTGAGCGAGGTGAGACGGTTCAATCGGGAGAGGAGAGAGTTAGAGTTATCAAAGGGGAGAGAAAAAAGATTCGTGGAAGGCGACCAAAGAGAGAGATGTGAGAGAGAGAGTTCTGGAAGAGAGAACCTGGGCCGGAGGGGAAGATCAGAGTAGAGAGGAGAGTTTTTTTTCCCCCCCAGGAAGAGAGTCTTTTTTTTTGCTTTTATGGCCGCTGAAAAGCTGATAGAGGATTCCAGAAGAGTCTACTGCCTTCCCCTAAGATAATATATTTTATTTAATTATTATTATTATTATTATTATTATTTTAATTAATCATTTTTTTTCTGATAGAGGACTCCAGAAGAGTCTACTGCCTTCCCCTAAGATAATATATTTTATTTAATTAATATTATTATTATTATTATTTAATTAATCATTTTTATTTCATTCATTTTTTTTATACACATATACAGATATATATATTATTATTATTTTTTTTTTTTTTTTTATAAAACAAAAAAAATGCCCCCCTCCTAAGCTAATTGTTATCAATACATATATAATATATATTTTTTTTATTTTCTTTTTTTTTTTAATTTTTAATTTAATTAATTAATTAATTTTTTCTTTAATGAATGTCGGACGAAATTGGGTGTCAACAGCTGCCCCCCTTTGCATGCCTCATGGGAGATGACGCATGCAAAGTCGTTACCAAATTTCGTCTGACTTTAGGTAGGCATCGAGAATCTTTTCGTCGCCTAAACTCAGAGGTTAAGGAATCTTCCTTAGAGCCTCTGCGATAGGAACTCTCCTATCATTGAAGGGAAAATTTGATAATTTTGAGGTTAAGGGTCCTACCTTAGAACCTCGACGATAGGAACTCTCCTATCGTTTGAAGGAAAATTGATGATTTGTTTGAGGTTTAAGGAAAAGTCCTTAGAACCTCAACGATAGGAAAGCTCCTATCGTTGTAAGATGGACTAATTGAATGATTGTTTGAGGTTTAAGGAAAGGTCCTTAGAACCTCAACGATAGGAAAGCTCCTATCGTTGTAAGATGGACTAATTGATTGATTGTTTGAGGTTTAAGGAAAGGTCCTTAGAACCTCAACGATAGGAAAGCTCCTATCGTTGTAAGATGGACTAATTGATTGATTGTTTGAGGTTTAAGGAAAGGTCCTTAGAACCTCAACGATAGGAAAGCTCCTATCGTTGTAAGATGGACTAATTGATTGATTGTTTGAGGTTTAAGGAAAGGTCTTTAGAACCTCAATGATAGGAAAGCTCCTATCGTTGTAAGATGGACTAATTGATTGATATCGAGGCAAAGGTTCCATCCTTAAAACCTCGGATTGATTGATTGATGTCGAGGCAAAGGTTCCATCCTTAAAACCTCGAATTGATTGATTGATCTCGAGGCAAAGGTTCCATCCTTAAAACCCCGGATTGATTGATTGATGCCGAGGCAAAAGTTCCATCCTTAAAACCTCGGATTGATTAATTGATTTCGAGGCAAAGGTTCCATCCTTAAAACCTCGAATTGATTGATTGATCTCGAGGCAAAGGTTCCATCCTTAAAACCCCGGATTGATTGATTGATGTCGAGGCAAAGGTTCCATCCTTAAAACCTCGGATTGATTAATTGATTTCGAGGCAAAGGTTCCATCCTTAAAACCTCGAATTGATTGATTGATGTCGAGGCAAAGGTTCCATCCTTAAAACCTCGAATTGATTGATTGATCTCGAGGCAAAGGTTCCATCCTTAAAACCCCGGATTGATTGATTGATGTCGAGGCAAAGGTTCCATCCTTAAAACCTCGAATTGATTGATTGATCTCGAGGCAAAGGTTCCATCCTTAAAACCCCGGATTGATTGATTGATGTCGAGGCAAAGGTTCCATCCTTAAAACCTCGAATTGATTGATTGATCTCGAGGCAAAGGTTCCATCCTTAAAACCTCGGATTGATGAAAATTGATTGTTTTCGAGGCAAAGGTTCCATCCTTAAAACCCCGGATTGATTAATTGATTGTTTTCGAGGCAAAGGTTCCATCCTTAAAACCCCGATGATGAAAATTGGTTGTTTTCGAGGCAAAGGTTCCATCCTTAAAACCCCGATGATGAAAATTGATTTTGAGGCTAAGGAGCTTTCCTTAGGACCTTGAGCGAAATTTATATGAAAGCAATTGAAATTGGAATAATTTTCTTCGAAAGTGTGAATTTTCATAATAGGCGAGCGCAAAGAATTAGGCTTCGATAAAACGAGTGAATCTTGATGATAACAATAACACTGACAAATTATGTAAAGGGAACGGATGTTTGGAATCAATATTCAAGGTTCATCTAATATTTTCTTCAGTAAATATAGATTCCCTTGTGAGATATGTCATCCGAATAAGGTTAAAGCTTAACTACCCCAAAATGTTATGCCTAGTAGATCTAATAGGATGCGTCTCAAGAGTAACAAAAATTACTCTTTACTCAGCCATTCCAACCTAAAGGCATTGTCCTATGGTTTTAATATCAGCATGGACGAAACTATATTATAAAAAAAAGAAATTCCCTGAAAGGAAAAACTGAAACGCAAAAGAAAATGCTGATAATAAAACTAAAGGACAAGAAAAACGGATCAGATCGCTTCTTTCTTCCACAATACTTCAACAGGGTGAGTAGAGGACCATTATGGGAGTGAACTGGTCGGGAAAGACTGTCGTGTCCAGTCTATCTGAATCATTGCTGGATCTGGTTCGGAAACAAAAGCTTGTATTTTATCTAGCAATTCTTCAGCAGTTGTTGCGGATATTATGATTCGCCGTGCCACTCTTGATATGAAATTCTTCTGCATAGCATAATCCATAAAAGCTATCAGACCTGTAAAGAAATTGTTAACATTTAAAAGCCCAATGGGTTTCTTATGCAAATTAAGTTGGGCCATGGAAGCAATTTGAAAGACTTCTCCCAATGTGCCAAAACCACCTGGTAGAGCGATAAAAGCATCAGCATTTAAAAGCATTTCTAACACACGCTCTTGCAAATTTTTAACCACTAATTCTTCTCCAATCGTGCCCCCAGAAACAAATTTCAAAGGTCCAGGGATGATGCCCAAAACTTGACTTCCTCCTAAAGATGCTGCTGATGCAACACCTCCCATTATTCCGACACTACCTCCTCCATAAACTAAATGTATTTTTCGCTCAGCTAATACTCTACCCAAATGGTTGGCTGCCTTTAAATACTCTTCATCTTTTCCAGGAAAAGCCCCAGAAAATACACAAATACTTCGGGATTTACGAGTTGGGGTTTTCTCCATTCCTATCCTTATCCTTGTGAGAAAAGAGGATATATTTATAGAGATGAAGAGATAAGGCAATAATTTTATTTTCAAGAATGGATACATTATTGCCAGCTATTCACAGTAGTCACGAGTATGACTCTGGTCAGGTATGGGTACACTATCGTTAAAAGAGGAGGAAAATTTTCAAAATAGCTGCTAGCATATACAGTAGTCACTACTGTAGCTTACGTCAGGAGTAGGTACATGATTGTTGGAAGAGAAGGAAAATTTCAAAAGTGGCAGCTATATACAGTAGTCCGTGTCAGGAGTGGGTACATTATTGCCAAAGAAGAAGGAAAATTTCGAAAGCGATAGCTAGCATGTACAGTATCGTGACTATGGCTCATGTCAGGAGTGGATACATTATCGCCGAAAGGGGAGGAAAATTTCAAAAGCGACAGCTAGCACGTACAGTAATCGTGACTTTGGTTCACGTCAGGAGTGGATACATTATTACCAAAAGGGGAGGAAAATTTCAAAAGCGACAGCTAGCACGTACAGTAATCGTGACTTTGATCCTCGTCTTCCACTGGCTTTGCGTCCAGTAATGGCTTCAATGCTTTCTATGAATCGGTGATTTGCATCCCATCCAGTTTTCTCACAAACTGGCAAACTGGGTCGTTTAAAGTCAGATTCCCAAGACTATAACGATCTCGTTCTTTTTGGAAAATTATCCATAATCCAACAACCTCAAATTGCACTATTCCGCAAGAATGCGCTTCAACAACCTCTCGAATATCTTCCAGAGATTCCTTACGCAAGCCATTCTTGATGAATTTTATTCTATCATTACGATTTCTGGTGATCACTCCTGGAGAACGACATTTATTGCCGCAAATCCACCATCCACAATTATGACAAACACCTAGCCTCTTTGCTCTTCTTTTTTTGGCATAAGCGCTTTTACCAAAGCCGGGCATATGGGGAAAGAACGCTTCTGGAACTTCACCAGCTGAACGAACTTTAGCTTCGATTAGCCATCGCACATTATCAGGAATGCCTTTGTGCATAAATAGTCGGAATCGTTCACATCTAGCTTGATAAACCTTTTTAAGAACATTTATTGGGAAAGAAGGGAAATACTCTCGTAGGGCAGAAAGAGAAGACTCCATTGATAAAGGAGGCAAAGAAAGAAATTAGTGATTGTAGGAAACGAAAATAACTAACACATATTTATAGTGATGAAAGGGATAATGCGTTAATTACACTTACAGAAGCAAGTACATTATTGTCAAAAGAAAAGACAAATGACAGCTTATATGTACAGCAATCATGACTGTGGCTCTCATCTTCCACTAGTTTATGTCTAGTAACGGCTTCAATGCCTTCTATAAGTCGGGGATTTGCTTCCCATCCAGTTTTCTCACAAACTGGCAAACAAGGTCATTAAAAGTTAGATTTCCAAGACTGTAACGATCCTGTTCTTTATGGAAAGTCCACCATAAATCCATAATTTCCCATTGCACTATTTCACAAGAATGTGTTTCAAAAGTTAATAGGATATCATCCAAAGATTCCTTACGCAGGCCATTCTTGATGAATTTTCTTTTATCTTCATGATTTCTGGAGATGTATCCTAAAGAGCGACATTTAGTATTACAATTACATCGTCCACATTTATGACAGACACCTAGCCTTTTTGCTCTTCGCTTTTTGGCATAAGCGCTTTTACCAAAGCCGGGCATACGGGGAAAGAACGCTTCTGGAACTTCACCAGCTGAACGAACCTTAGCTTCAATTAGCCACCGCACATTGTCAGGAATGCCTTTGTGCATAAAGACTCTAATCCTTTCACATCTAGCTTGGTAAATCATTTTAAGAACATTTATTGGGATGGAAGGAAAGTATTTTCGCATGGCGGAAAGAGTAGAATCCATTGATAAAAGAAGAATTTGAGAGAAGAGATGAAGAAATCAGTTATTGTAGGAAACTGAAATAACCGATTATGAGAGTCAGAGAGTATTGCATCCGCTACTTAACCGGAAAGAAGAAATAGCGATGAAAGGATAACGTGTTAATTACGCTTACAGGAACAAGTACATTATTGTCCAAAGGTAATGCAAATTTTTCAAATATGACAAATCGTATGTACAATAATTGTGACTGTGGCTCACATCTTCCACTGGCTTTACTTCCAGTAACGGCATTAACGGCTTCTATGAGTCGAGGATTTGCTTGCCATCCAGTTTTCTTACAAGCTGGCAAACATGGTCGTTTACAGTCAAATTCTCGGGACTGTATCGTTCTCGTTCTTCATGAAAAATGCTCCATAAACCAAGAAGTTCATGTTGCACGGATCCACAAGAATGCGTCTCAAGAGTCAATTGGATATCATCCAACGAGTCCTTACTCAGACCATTCTTAATGAATCGTATTTTATCTTCTCGATTATCAGAGATCATTCCTAAAGAATGACATTTAGTATTACAAGTCCACCTACCACATTTATGGCAGACTTGTAATCTTTTCGCTCTTCTTTTTCTGGCATAAGAACTTTTGCCAACACCAGGCATGTAAGATGCAAATGTCTCTGGGATTTCACCTGCCAGACGAACCTTGGCTTCGATTAACCACCGTACATCTTCAGGTATTCCTTTGTGCATCAGAGCTCTTAATCGTTCGCAGCGAACTCGGTAGATCTTTTTTAGGATGTTCATTGGGAGAGAAGGGAAATACTTTCGCAAGGCGGAAAAAGTAGGATCCATTTTCTAGGAGGAAGTAAAAGAAAGAAGGGGTGAAGGAATCAGTTATTATGGGCAACTGAGAGAACCGACTTGAGAGTCACGGAGTACCGTATCCGCCGTTTAACCGGAAAAGTGGATCCTAATTTATTTCTCATTTTTAAGTTGATATCGATCTAGTCCTTGTGAGTGGAGTCTCAATTATCGAATCCATTGTCCACTTTTAACAAATTATCAACGACAATATTTCTTGATGTTTGCCTTATCTTTGACCATATCTATTTCTTATCTTAGATGCTGCTAAGCTGGCATCAATCCTATCCTTCCAGGTGTAGCCTCGATTATTGAATTGGTAGCCAGGCTTTTGACAATATTGTCTACTTTATCCTTGGATCCCTGATGGGACTAGGGTCCAGCGTATTAGCTGTGCATCCAGTGATAGACTGGTAAGGGCTGATGACATTGAGATCTCAGCTTATATTGCTGTAACTGTGCTGTGAATGTGATTCCCGTTTGGTCCTTGTTATGTAAAGGCTATGTATGCATGATATGAAGTGCATGAATGCAGAGCATGTGTAACTAATGGCTTTTTTTGTATGGATCTAGTTCTTTATGTCTTTGTTTTACTGGATCCTCTTTGTGATGGCCTTCTTGGACTATCATTGAATCTCTTTATGCTTTCCAGCTTTTGTTTGCTGCCTCAAAAGCCCAGCTCTTTTCAAAAATCCTCTTTCCTTGATTTGCTCTTGAATTTTGGCTTTAATTTCCTTAATGTCCGCCTCATACTTTATGCCTCTTTGGATACTCATCCCTTGTCATGGATTTCATACTATCGAAGTCTTAACTTTCAATGTCTTTTTGCCCGTTTTCTTGTGGCCGTGTCGACATTTATTTATCGCCGTGTTATAATCTGAATGATTGCTTAGAATCAGGTTCTGATCCATAAGACTTGCCCCCTTGTCTATTGAACTTCTTTGTTGGCAGTACTCCTCTTACGCTTCGTAGAGACTACTTTGCCCCCTTGAATATGATATTTATGTGGATAAAAGGTATCATTTCGCCTTTGATTTAACAGAAGATCGAGCATTTATAGACCTTTGTGATGGCACTTGATCGTGAATTTCTCTTACAAGAACCACATCTTCTTAAAGAAAGTCTCAAGTTATCTCATCACTTTTAATTCTACACACATTAATGAATAATGGTTTGGCCTTGAAGAAAAATTTTTCATCAATTTGCAAAGCTTGACAGAGTAACTTACGGTCTTTGTTTTTAATTAAAATATCCTGTCATTCTTCTTCTTTCCAACTCGAAAACATAAACTGTGCAATGCAATAAGGTAGAAACATGATTCAGAATGATAGCCTTTTAGCTGATGCGGATGATATCAAGAGGTAAATATTATATGTGAGGAAGGTTAAGTTTGAATGTTTTTTTTTTATGGTAGTCTTTGAGAATGATATTAAGAGGTAAATATTAGGTGTGAGGAAAGTCAAGTTTGGGTGGTGTGAAATAAGGGTATTTTAATACTACTCGTGAGCAGATTTGATTATGGTGAAAAACTCAATAGTGATGACCTCAAACTTGCCACTCTTTCTAAAAAAGTTAGATCTCAACTATTGCCCCCCAACTATCATGGTCTTTGTGTACGCTTGGTTTGAGGGTCGCTCTTGTCTTCTAAACCGCCTTTGCAGGTTTTCAGTCTAGAATCCATAGCTCACTTTTTCTTTGTTTTCTTTCTTTTGCTTTGCTCTAATTTGAGCCCTTTTCTTTTCTTTTTTTTTTGTTTCTTTTTTTTTTTTTTTTTTTTGTGTGAGCTATGGTGATGACATACTTGATAATTCTCTTGAAGTGAGATGACTCAAGTGGCCTTGCATGCTCATGCTTGCTCTCGGTCTCTTTTTGGTTTTTTGAATTTTCCCTTAATGGATTCTGATAGAAGGGATGAACTTCTTTCGTTTTTGGAATTTATGTTGCAGAGAACCGAGATCATAGCCGTCTTGAAGTGAGATGACTCAAGTGGCCTTACTTGCTCATGTTTGCTCTCAGTCTCTTTTTGTTTTGGATTTGGATTTTCCCTTGTTGTCTTTTGATGGAAGGGATGAACTTCTTTCCTTTTTTTTTTTGGAGTTTGTGTTGTGGAGAGCCGAGAACTTTTTCTTGTGTTGAGCATTTGTGAGAATTTGGAGGCCACTGAAGTCATTTAATAGGAGAGCTACCTTCTTTGGAAGCTAACCCAAGATTTCTTGCAAGGATGTTGATAACCACTGTGAATTCCCTTTTGAGAGTTGAGGTGCAATATTTGAAATCATTCTTACTAGATTTGGAAGCACTTTGAAGATCATCACTAACAAATCTTCCTTATCTTTCAATTTCACCCACGAGTAGTATCATTTAGAGAGTAAAGTGTGATGGCAATAATGGGTAGTGTAATGGCAAAGAGTGAGAGATAGATGTAAAAATGGAATTTTTGGTAGAAAATGGTAGAATATGTGGATGTAAGAATGGAATTTTAGGTAAAAAGTGGTAGAATGCACACATTACATCTTTTTGTTGTTCCAAGAAAAAGAATACCAGGTGTCCATTTAACAAAGACTACACCCTAGATTCTGGACTAAATCTAGGAGATTTTTACTATTAGATTACTTTGTCAAGCTTTCAAAGATGCAAGCTTAGTAAAAGGATTCCCTATTATTCAAAAGTGTGTGCGAACTGTTAGATCGGATCTGACTTAGAGTCCTTCCAAAATCAATGTAATTCCAGCTCGAAATCTTCACTTTCAATTACCAATCATATCATGGCCTAGGAATTTAAACTCGACCAACTATTGGACCTTGAGTTTCAGTGCCACACAATTTTCAATTAAATGCCCGATTGAACATTTTGTATTTGGCGTTTGGGTCATTCCAACTTGGAAGATGAGGCTACTTGATCTTTGCTACCGTTGGTATGAGTGGTAGCAGGTTTGTAACTTGTGAAAATTGAATCGACTTGAGTAGCATTTCTTCCCATGAGTGGTATGTGGCCCTGATGAGGGAGCCTTGAAGATTACAGTCTCAATAGGATATCCTTTCACTTGTAACTTGAGTGGTATTGGATCATAGGACTTGGAGATGAAGTTTTGGATAGCTCCGGTTCTTTCATTGAAACATCCTTCAATTGAAGAATCGACCAGCTTTTCTGTTTTGATTCCAAATTCGATCTTTTCTCCAGATAAGACCACATTTGAAAAGCTACTTGAAGTGTTCCCAACTAATTTTTCATAAAATGGTCTATTTAATGCTTGGGTAAACAGGGTGATCAATTCTCTTTCTATCATAGATGGTTGAACTTGTGCGGCTAAGTGTCTCCACCTTTATGCGTATTCCTTAAAGGTCTCTTGTTCCTTCTTCTCTATATTCTGGAGAATTTGGTGATCTAGGGGTAAGTCTATAACATGCTCACAGTTACTGATTGAGAGCTTAAACGAGGTCATTCCAGGCTTTGATGTTTCTCAGACCTTGACTTAGATACCATTGTAGCGCTGACTTTGTAAGATTTTCTTGAAAAAGTGCTATCAACACTTTCTCGTCTCTTGTGAGTGGTTGTATTTTCCTTAGAAACAGCGTAATATAATTGATGGGATAACTTGTTCCATCATATTTCACAAAGTCAGGTACCTTAAAGTATGAGGGAATCACAACATCTGGTATCAAGCAAAGATTGTTCATCAAAAAAGATAAAGTGCCTCTTTCAATGGTCCGCAGTCTCTTTTCTATGATCTCGAGTTTTTTTAGTATTCTCTTCTTCTTTAAGCAGGAGCTTTTTTTCTTCAAAAATTGGACTGTGCCTTAGATGAATGATATCAGATGGACCTGAGTCATGAAAGAGCTTCTCTTGAACTGAGACCTGTTCTGAGTGAATTGGGGAGGATAGGTTAGATCTTGTGGGTCATTGACGGGGACTTGGGTCGCTAACTCCATTAACTGTTTCATTTGCTCAGCCATACTTTCTATATTGGACTTCATATCTATGAGACGTCCTTTGGTTTGTTCTGCCATTAATCTTATTTGGAGCCGAGCTGGATATCGGTGTTGATGGCCAATTTTACTGTTTCTAAAGTGAGATTCATTTTATTAAACTTTATATGCAATTGATTGATGTGATGGATGTATGTAATACAAAATGAGATTATGTTTTTATCAGACTTTGTATGCATGTATTTAATGTAATGGATGCGTGCAATACAAAATGAGATTATATTTTATCAGACTTTGTATGCACGTGATTGATGTAATGGATGCATGCAATACAAAATGAGATTATGTTTTTATCAGACTTTGTATGCACATGATTGATGTAATGGATGCATGCAATAAGTGAGTTTGATTATCAACTATCGTGGAACTTCGAGATTTCTAGTTGTCATTTAGAAAGATCAAAAGTTATTACAGTTTGGTGCGTGGTTTTGATGCATGACGAAAAATTGTACAAAACAGAAGTATAACAAAAGAATAACAAGGTTAACAACGAGTTAGATATCAATTAATAACACATGAACTATTACGAAAAGAAGTCTGAGCCATAAATATAAAACACAAAGAAAACCAAGGATAAGGTAACAAAAATGGCATAACAATAACATGCTTATAGTGTTGGTAAATGGTAGAAATTCTATGGTCAGTTCTATGGTCAAGTGGGGAATTCTATATGCATAAGGTGGCTTATCAAAAAGGCCAGGGATAGTTCCCGAATCCCATCACTAAAGTATAGTGACGGCCCAATTCCTTACCCTCTAAGGTTTATGTAAGGAAGGATTAATTCGAGTCGTAGCTTTTCATGGGCCCATGCAGAGACTAACCGTCTCAGGAGGCAATACACTACTTTGCTACTTGAAACCAGTGAAGGCTTGGAGACCATGATCTCACAAGGACAACAACACCAATTCCGCTGAGAAAGAACGTGTTTGAATTGAGGAAGCTCGGGTATAGAGCTTCATGTCGCGAATGCATAATGCGTGTTTACGATAAGTAAATATAACACAAGAATCCACATATATAAGAAATAAGCCAAGCAAAACAAAATAAATCAAGTTTTAGGATCGACTCACTAACCAGAGTCCCCAGCGGAGTCGCCAAGCTGTGGCAACGTGCGGGCCGTTTTCGGGAGTCGCCACCAATCAGTTTTCTTAGGTCGATTGGTCACCTTAAAATTGGTCTGCGAGAGTTCGGGGATCGGGAGTACGGTTACGCTAAAACAATATTGTTATAGCGCCCAAAATTGGCACCTTAGTTGATTTTAATTTTGTTTTACTTTGCTTTTAAATAATTTTCAGTTAATTTAGAAATTTTAACTGAATTAGTCGAAATGTGGATTTTCAAGTTAATTTGTATAGAATTTTATACTTCCGAACCATGGACTCTGCAGAGTCATTTGGACACGGAAGATTTGATTCCGAACCATGGACTCTGCCGAGTCACCCGGACACGGAATTTGACGAAATTTTAAAGAATTTTATCCATATTGTAAATATGGATTTTTATCTTTATATTTATTTAATTTATTTAGTTAAAAAAAGTTAATATTTTCCAAACCGTAGATCCTGCCGGATCATCCGGATATGAAAATTACTTTAATTAATTGTTAGTTATATAATTATTATTAATGGCCCACATAGACCGAAATTTTAAAAAATGTGATTTTTATTTTTAATATGTCAAATTAATTTTTTAGATTAATTATTAAAAAGTCTATCTAATCTAATTATATAATTATACTTAATATTAATTCCTAAGCTGATAGATGCCTTTAATGAACTGAACAAACATAAAAGAAAATAAGTAAAATCAGTGATCGAAGTACACAAAGCAGAAAATTTTCATGGCAAACAAACGATTTAGTAATTATTTAGGCTATAAATGAACAAAAATAATAATAATAATAATAATAATAATAATAATAATAATAATAATAATAATAATAAAATTTAGGGCCTAATTTATCACAAATGTAATCTAGAGGATCCATTTTTGTTATTAATCCAAAAGTTAGGTAAATACCATCTCAAGTCATCTTCTTCGATTTGTTCTCTGTGGCCTTCAACCAGAGAAGCACCCAAATATCAAGCAAAAAAAAGTAAAAGAACAGTCTTTGACTTAGTCAAAAACAAAATCTGTTCTTCGTCTTCGTGCTTGGAGGTTGCGACAGAGAGAACGATGGCACCAGGGAGGCGGGACGCGAGAGCAGGAGACTGGCGGCAGAGGGGGAGCAGCGGCCGGAGGAAGGGGGAGAGCAGGAGGTGAGGCGTGAAGGACGCGTCGGCGGAGGGAGAACGGCGCGGAAGCGTCGGCAACAGGGGAGTGGAGAGGAAGCTGAAGTGGGCGACGCGACGGCTGGTCGAGGCTGTGACAGGGGAAGAAACGGTGGCCTGAAGCGTCGAAGACGACGAGAGCAGGGAAGGAGAAGAGAGAGAGAGAAGGCTGAGCAAGGCGACAGCTTTACGACGGCTACGGCTACGGCAAGGTGTCTAGGGGGAGAAGATAAACGGCGAGGCAACAAAGGCGGCTGCCGATGGCGGCCAAGGCGAGGCGTCCGAGAAGAGGAGATCAACGACAACAGCTGAGCGAGGTGAGATGGTTCAATCGGGAGAGGAGAGAGTTAGAGTTATCAAAGGGGAGAGAAAAAAGATTCGTGGAAGGCGACCAAAGAGAGAGATGTGAGAGAGAGAGTTCTGGAAGAGAGAACCTGGGCCGGAGGGGAAGATCAGAGCAGAGAGGAGAGTTTTTTTTCCCCCCCAGGAAGAGAGTCTTTTTTTTTGCTTTTATGGCCGCTGAAAAGCTGATAGAGGATTCCAGAAGAGTCTACTGCCTTCCCCTAAGATAATATATTTTATTTAATTATTATTATTATTATTATTATTATTATTTTAATTAATCATTTTTTTTCTGATAGAGGACTCCAGAAGAGTCTACTGCCTTCCCCTAAGATAATATATTTTATTTAATTAATATTATTATTATTATTTTTTAATTAATCATTTTTATTTCATTCATTTTTTTTATACACATATACAGATATATATTATTATTATTATTATTATTATTATTTTTTATAAAACAAAAAAAATGCCCCCCTCCTAAGCTAATTGTTATCAATACATATATAATATATATTTTTTTTATTTTCTTTTTTTTTTTTTAATTTTTAATTTAATTAATTAATTAATTTTTTCTTTAATGAATGTCGGACGAAATTGGGTGTCAACAGTTGGTAAAGGGAAAGGAAAGTTGAACCCAAGCCAAAGCCTATGTATGTCCCCTTGTACCATTTTGCCAAGCACTCAGTGACAACTTTCTAAGATTTGTCTTGCATCATCTACTCACCTTTTTGTCATTTATACATGCATAAGAGCAAAAATGAAAAATAAACAACTATAGTATGCTTTATTTAAGGGTGAGCATGAGTCAGGTTAGTCCAAATTTCTAATGGAATTGAACTAATCCGAAATAGTCATGGTTCAAAGGATTTTCAACCCAACCTAAAAATTGAAAACCGAGCAAACCAGAACCATTTGTCTGGGTTTTTTTTGTTCTGGTTCTTGAGTTTTCTTTTTTTTTTGTTCTTAAGATTAATCGAAATTGTTTGCTCTTTAAAGGTGCGACCACACGATAAATGACGGCATCGTATTGATTTGAACAGGAAACTGACATGTCTTCCAGGCAATGATGGAAACCATTCTCTACGGAGGGGCCTTATGGCTGATGCCTGAGCTAGTGGCTTCGTTGCTCACATATGATGAAGCATATGAGGTCAGTGGTCGATCATCCAATTCTAGATCCAAGGTCTCGTTGAAATAGAAGAGATCAAAGAAGGTTAAGAAAGTGAGGAAGAAGAGGTGGTGGGTAGCGGACAACAAAGGACGGTGATATGGGGAAAAAATTGGGGTAGATATCAGGTTGTAGCAATTGATAGTTTTTGGACGAATCTACAACAAAAGGCACAACTTCAAGACTATTCGTGGACTTCACCCCAATATTAATACATGTATCTTCAGTTGTCGGTTTTACTTCGAGTTGGTTCTATATAAAATTAGAGCCAACTCAAAAACTGATAGTTTTTTTAATGAAAAAACTAACCTGCTAACCCATTACCAATTTTCACCCAACTGAGCTATATTAAATTGGGTAAAAAATCATGAATCTACCAAACTCATACTCAAACAAAGCTAATCAAGCAGTTTGATATCATCTATACCGCAATACGTAAACGACCTCTAGGAATGAATCTTATGTAGCTCTAGGATTATGAGAATGCATAGATATAAGAATTATTATAGATTTATGAATAATTCGATAAAATTTAACTGCAAATTAATGTGGCAAAATTGTAATTTTACAGAATTATATTACAAAATTAAAGTGCCAAAACAAAAAATGATAGTTATATGTGAAACTCGCTTAAATTTTAAACTATCCAATAATGAATTTTTATTAGACATAGATCAAATAACAGTTTTTCGCGGTGACAGATGAATATAAGTCAATTCTTTTTACCAGTGAAATGGACTAAACAGAAAGGCACTAAAATTCAAGGATTCATTTAAATAGGAGAGTCATTGGTCATTTTCCTTTGTTATTCCCTCCATTCCATGATAAGATTTTCCTAATTTTCTTTTTTCCCTTTCAAAATCTGATTTAATTTTCTTATTTATACATATTATTCTTTGAGTACTGATTGCATAAGCCTGGCTTATGTCATAAGCCTACCTTCTACTATATTACTATTGTCACTTCAACCCCTATCTATTAGAAACTAACATTCGGCAGACGCGCTACAATTTCTATGAAATTACGGGCGTGCCACCAGGTCCAAATCTCTCGAAATTACATCTCATGCCATCCAATAAATATCTGAGCGCGAAAACCGATACATTTCAACTTCTCCGAGAAGCTTCTGTTCCGTCTGTTCCGTCGTCGACGAATCGTTGCATACTGTTCCATTCAGCCACAACACTCGGTTTTCCGTTCAAACGCCGGAGAGAAAACAAGCCGACGATAAACAACGACGATGACATCGCAGGAAGAAGAAACGCTTAGTGAGCAACTGTAAGTACATCTAACCTGTTGCATCTTCCATTGTTTGTCGTTCTTTCGCACCAAAAACGTATGTAATCCCTGTAATCCCTGCAGAAAGTCGATAATCAGAGCGACAAAAAAGAGAAAAGCTTCTGAACAAGGGGAACAAGAAAAACAAAAGAAAATCAGACCGGCTGCAAAAGACGAACTACAAGAATCTACGAGGAGTAAAAAAATTGGAAAGAAGTCAAAAGAAATCAAGAATCAAAGGTATCTCTCTTTTTTGTTTTTTTCACGGTATCCGTATGTTCCTCTATGTTCTTCAAATGTGAATGTGTTTGTTCTTTTGAGGAGGTTTGTGCGTCTTAGATCTCGTGTTTTCTTAAAGTGCCTGTTTGTTCTTTTGTGTGTTTGTCCTTTTCGAAGTGCCTGTTTGTTCCTTTGGAAGGCATTCTTGGTTCTTTTGTGCTTGCAACAGGCCTGTATGTTCTTTTAGAACTGATTGTTTGTTCTTTTAGAACTGATTGTTTGTTCCTTTTGAAGGCATTGTTGGTTCTTTTGTGCTTACAACAGGGTTGTTGTTTCTTTGGTGTGTTTGTTCTTTTAGAACTGCCTGTTTGTTCCTTTGGAAGGCATTGTTGGTTCTTTTGTGCTTGCAACAGGCCTGTATTTTCTTTTGTGTGTTTGTTCTTTTAGAAGTGTCTGTTTGTTCCTTTAGAAAGCATTCTTGGTTCTTTTGTGTGTTTGTTCTTTTAGAACTGGTTGTTTGTTCCTTTAGAAGGCATTGTTGGTTCTTTTGTGCTTCCAACAGGGTTGTTTGTTCTTTTAGAACTGGCTGTTTGTTCCTTTAGAAGGCATTGTTGGTTCTTTTGTGCTTACAACAGGCATGTTTTTTTGTTTTTGTGTGTTTGTTCTGTTAGAAGTGCCTGTTTGTTCCATTAGAAGCCATTGTTGGTTCTTTTGTGCTTACAGCATCCCTGTTTGTTCTTTGGTGTGTTTGTTCTTTTAGAACTGCCTGTTTGTTCCTTTGGAAGGCATTGTTGGTTCTTTTGTGCTTACAACAGGCCTGTTTTTTTTTTTTGTGTGTTTGTTCTGTTAGAACTGCCTGTTTGTTCCTTTGGAAGGCATTGTTGGTTCTTTTGTGCTTACAACAGGCATGTTTTTTCTTTTTTGTTTTCGTTCTTTTAGAACTGGCTGTTTGTTCCTTTAGAAGGCATTGTTGGTTCTTTTTTGCTTACAACTGGCCTGTTTGTTCCTTTGGTTGTTTGTTCTTTTAGAAGTGCCTGTTTGTTCCTTTAGAAGGTATTGTTGGTTCTTTTGTACTCAAGTGTTTGTTTTTTTTTTTTTCATTGTTTGCAGGTCATCTGTTACACCCAGGTGCTCTGCATTGCAAGTTCATGAGCTTATGCAAATAATATCAAACAACCCTGACCAGAAAAATGCTGTTCTGGAGCTTGGCTTTGAAAAGCTTTTCCATCTTCCCGGGATCACTATTAGGCTTTGAAAAACTCCATACCAGTCATATCAATCCGTTCAAATCCATCATCTTCAGAATAACCTACATGCAGTTCCATTATAAGAGCATATACAACATGCAAAAACAAAAAAGTCTAACACATAAAAGAACATATGCATTTTTAAAAGAACAAACTATGTAGCATAAAAGAACAAGGTCTAAAACACAAAGGTACAAACAGTTCTGTAGAAAGGTACAAATACTAATGAAGAAAAGAACATAAAAGCCCAAAACATCAGTTCCGTGAAGACAACAGACTGTGAACCATAAAAAAATGAAGGCTAACTCATAAAAAGCAAATGCCCCAGACCAAAAAGCATATATATAAAACCAATATAAAAAAAAAAATAACAATGTCTAAAATAGTCAAGAACAAACAGTATTATTAGAAAGAACAAACAGTATTCTTAAAAAGAACAAATACAAATATACAAAAGAACATGTACCTTCAACATGAATACCACATGAAATCGCCAGAGAATCGGACAATGCACCCAAATCAGATCCCTCAACAGCAGATATCAAAGACCGAACATCTAATCCACAACCTAAATCACCAGAAACTGAGGCAAACATTTAGAAAATATTAAAAAACACAAATAAATATCAAACATGAAAAGGCAATCCAAATAACGTTCGTACCTAAGTTAACAGAGCAAATAACGTCGGACGACAGAGCAGGAGAAACATTCAGATCTAGATCCATTACCGACCACAAGTAAACACCTCCATCAAAACAAAAGTTCCGAAACTTGTCCTTCAACGACACAGAAAAGAAACTAAGATCGAAATCCACACCGAAGAACGATCGATGCAACCCGAAACTCGCGAGACAAAGTTAGAAGAAGAAACGGATTAGAAGAAAAAGCAGAGCAACTAATACACACCTAAGAACGATCGATGGAACGCGAAAATTGCGAGACAAAGCTAGAGAAGAAACGGAGTAGAAGAAGAAGCAGAGCAACTAACTAACAAGAAACGACCCAAAAAAGAAAAAAACAGAAAAAGAGTAAATAGGTCATAATGGCATGGATGTAAATAAGCCAGCCGACTGTCAAATGGCACGGATGTAAATAAGCCAGGCGCACATGTGCGCCAAGCGCACACAAGAATTGGCCTTATTCTTTTACTGTTTCACACGTAATATATATTCTCCCCGCCTCCCACATCAACTCTTTGCATTGATACCTTTTCTTCCAAATATGTTACTCAGTAATTTTAATGGAACATACTTAAATATACGTACTTATGTACCATGATATGAATATCATTAAAAATGCAAAAACTAAAACATTTACACCCAACTCGTTTTAACTTAAGTCAACTTAATTTAAAATGATTTTAAATCTTTTTCACCTAGAACCAATTTCATTTGAAAGCCAATATTATATAGGTGTAATAATCCATTTGAAACAAAATTTTTATCATGTTATTGAATTTCTATAAAATTTTCTTTTTTAATATTTAAAAAAATTTATAAAAATTTAATAGTATTATAAAAATTTTACAATCAATGGATTATTTCATCTAAATAATATTGACTTTCAAATAAATTTGGTTTCAAGTAAAAAAGATGTAAACATAAAAATAAGTTTTTTTAAAATTAAGTTGGCTTAAATTAGAACGAATTGGTCCTTATATTGCATGGTTAGTATATACATTTAGAAACTTTTTATGATCTAAGTCTTCAGAGCTCTACCATAACTTAAAATTAAAATCAGTTGGTTATATGAAAAATTGGAACAAAAACAAAGTGAAAAAAGTACTACTTATTAGGGCCAAAATGAAAAATAAAAATAAAATAAAATATGATTCATTTTTTTAGCACTGACTCAGATTTATTAAAATGATTCATTTTAATTTTTTTTATTTTTTATTTTGTTCGAAACTAATTCTATTGGAAAGTCAAATGCGTAATAATAATCCATTTAATAATATTTTTTATGAAATGATTATTTTTTATTAATTTTTCATTTCTAAGGTAGGGCAAGTAAAAAATTTAATACAAATTTAATTATATGATAAAAATTGTTATTTAATGGCTTATAGCACGGGTATAGTTTTAACTTTCAAAAATATTGATGAAAAAACCGTGAATTGAAAATGAGTTATTGTGAGTTAATCACACAATGCGTCATATAGCTAATACAAATAATTAGAATTGCCTAAAATCCACCTCCTAACAATGAGAATGGATAAGGCGGTGGCGGACCGGTCTCCACTCCGGTCGCAAGTTTCCTGAAATACCCTATTGGCTCCCTCTCATCCAACGACGCCGTCGCCTCCCTACTGTTCCCAGTACCAACTGCCGCCGGCTGACTTCTTACCTTGGCGCAACTCAAGTCGCCCCAAACACCGATAGCATTATCCGGAGACGACGGTGACGAATAACCCGAATTGCAGAACCCGTTTCTAACCAAACCAGCCTCCGGAGAGGACGAAATTACACCGATAGGACCTTCCGTATCCGACTCCTCCGACTTAACGGAGCTCGAAACCGCAACACTACTCGACGAAGTTGACGACGGCGAGATCAACAGGCGGCGCTTCTTCTCGGCGTTGAGTTCCAGTGTCCGATCCTCGTGGAGCAGGATCTGAGAGAGGAAATCCGGGTCGTCGGCGACCCTACCGAGAAACGCCATCATTTGCTGCGGCCGCCGCTCCGTCGCCTCCAGCCGCTTTCTCATCCCCTGAAGCTCTTCGTCCATGGCGTTCTGCTCTTCCTTCAACCTCACTATCTCCATAACCAGCTCCTCATCGTCAAATTCCTTGATCCTCAAGGGATTCCTGCAGTGCTTCTTCCTCACTATGTTCTTCAGCAAATGGGTCTGGCCTCGGAGAAACCATTCGCTCGCGAACTCCCATAAATCTGGATCCACCTTCCTGAAACCCTGATTCAAAATCGATCGAAACTAAATAAAAAACAACCCCAAAATGTTTTAATCCGAGGAATTGATTTCTGAGTTCAGTTTTTGGGACTCACATAGGTATTTAGCTGCCGAACGAAACTAGAGAAATTGTTGTGCTTGAAGAAATAAGGAAGGATTTTCTGGGAGAAAACCAGAGGGTCGAGGACGACGAAACTGTTGTTGGCTTTGCCCCAAGTAATGAGCCAGTCCGTCGCCGGGTCATTGACCATCTGGTAAGTCTTCACCACGAACGGCGCCACGGCGTCGTTTGCTGCTTCCATCAGAAAGCGCTCTTTTCACGCGGCAACTTTGTTTCTTTTTTTCTTCTCAATCTGAAAAGTTGTCTTTGTTTGCTTTCTGAGCAAGTTGGAGGGGCGTTTAGGCCTTCTAAAGTTGAACACTTGTGAGCAAAGCGAAGATGAAGACCACCGTCTTATATAGTGGACGCGTGGCACAGTAGCCAGGCCGGATTCAAACCGGGGCGGATCAAGATATTCTTCCCGGGTCATGAAGTGTGGTGGCCCCACGGTTCATCCTTTTGTAGATATTCGCAACGTTCAAGCGCTCTGTTTTCGCGCGTGGGTATGTCAATGGAAGTGGTTTCGATGGATGACACAAAGGTTGGGCTAGGGACTGGTGTGTCATTTTCGCCGCCTGTGTTCACCCACAAAGCCATGAGTACCCCTCGGTGGTTTAGAATTTATACCCACATCCATGACTCATTGATGTACTCATAGATAATTTATATTGCTAATAAAAATAGAAAAAAAAGAAATTGTTGTATTGACCCCATTCCATTTTGCTCTTTGTCGTTTAGCAACTTAACGTTTTGTTTCCTTCACTTATACCACCATTTTATTTAATACAAAAAAAAGTTGGTTGGAGAGATCCTTTCTATTGCTCGAACGAGTGCTCTTTAACATTCAAATTTAATGTGAATGGAATAGGCAAAGTTAATAACAATGAAATTGCAACTACTTTAAGAAGAGAGTTAGGATGCGGTTGGACACTCTTTAGGTGAGTATAGACATAATTGATGGCACCTCCAAAGCAAGTTCAAAAGGTTCGAATTGATGAAACCTCGCAAGTGAGTTTAAATAGTCCTTAGTAACATCAGTTCAGGCAAGTTAAATATTTTATATCTTCTGAATAGGTCAAATCAATCCAAATAGTCCTTAGTCAATTTATTCTTGAGAATTTAGCAAGAGAGTTTTGACAACCTTCAAACATACTCTCTAAATCTACTTAAACATTTTTAGAGGAAAAATTTGTTTATGGTCCTTAACCATTTCACATTGTCCTAAACGGGGTCCCTAATCTTCATTTTGTCCTTTTAAAGTCTTCAACATTTTAGATTTTGTCACAATAGTAGTCCTTCAGTTACTTTCATGGTTAATTTTGATAAAACTTTTGTAACAAATGACAACTCTGGTTTATACAATTTCTTCCGCTCACTCAAAGCTCCTTCAAGTTCGTATAACACTTCAACCCCTAAATTTAATACTTCCAAAAAAAAAAAGGATTGAAAAACCAGGGCTCTTATCATTGGCCCCAGAGACTCCCATCTCCAAAGATGGGTTAGGATCAGAAATGGAACACTTGAAAGCCAACGGCCTAGGTGGCAAAGAAGAGCCAACACAAATCCTCCAGTCGCACTACAAGAAAGAAGCAATGAAGCAACTGAAACTAGCAACCGAATTTCAACCACTAATCAATTCAGTCGTTAGCTTATGGGCCACGTGATTATTGTGAGTGACTAGTAACTGAAAATTTTAATCACTAGTCGGTCGCATATTTTATATTAGTTTTTGGAATCAGTCGCTAATATGCTTCAGTCACTATTTTAATCGCTAAAATAAATTAAAAACTTTGGCTCCGGCCTCTCTTTCCTCATTTCCACTTCTTGTTCCTCCTTAATTTCTCTTTCCTCTTCTTCTTCCTCAGCTTCGACTTCTCCTTCCTTATTTCTCCTTCTTCTTCATTCTTCTTAATTTCTCCTTCTTCTTCCTTAGCTCTGGCCTCTTCTTCCTCATTTCTCCTTCTTCTGCCTCCTTCATTTCTACTTCCTCTTCTCATTCCTTTAACACCGGTCTCTCCTTCCTCATTTCTCCTTCTCTTTCTTCTTTTTTTTTTTCTTTCATTTCTCTTTCTTCTTCCTAAGCTCCAGCCTCTCCTTCATTTCTCCTTCTTCTTCCTCCTCATTTTCAAAGTAATAATATTATGTTTAGACTCTATATTTATTTAAGTTGAATTCTTTTATTATTATAATTCATCATTACATTTAGTACATTTCACTTATACACACACACACACACACACACATGTACACATCTCAGTCATTAATTTTTTTTAATTGACATTTCAGTCGCTATTTTGCTGCGGTTTCAAAATTGCACGACGGAATCATTTAATCCTTAATTTCAGTCGCTAACTACCTAGCAACTAATACATTCAGCCACTAATTAGTTGCAACTAGAGACTGAAAGCGACTGTTTCCTACATCCCTATCCTGCATTTGTGTTATAGTGTCGTCTGACGGGGTGTGGATAGTGATAGAATCTGGTAGCAAAGAAGTAAAGATGGATCTTATTGGCATACGCTTTCGAGTGATTGTGGGCGTAGATGAGGAGGTTGGAGTTGTCAGTGGAAAAATCATTGAGCGGATAATCTTTGATTCCAAGCAATAATTATTAATTTAGTGCACTAGAAGGGAACTGTAAATTGGGAGCACCAGAGGGGAGCCATGTAAGGACCGTGGCGTGGACTTCCTCTCCGCCTTCGCCTTGTCCACTACACTTCTTTTCTCTCTCAATCTCGCTCATCTCCCTTCAATGCAATTGTTCTTAGCCCATTCATTTCCCATTAAGCTCTAGTCAACTCGGTAGCAATATGTGAATTGATTAACCCATCAAACCTAGTGTGATTTCCTACTTAGATCTACCGAATGTGAACATGATTTAGTTGGCTGATTAAGAAAGGCAATAGTCATAGGCCGCCTATGAATTGATTAACCCACGCAACCTAGTGTTGAGATGTTCAAAAAGCTCATACTCTTAACCATTAGTGCCACTGGGATAAGTACGAAACATCTTCTGGAAAGTGTAATTTTGCTTATTTCTAGAGATAATTTTGTAATTTGCTACTGTTTTTAGCTAAGGTTTATTGGTATTCATGCGTGCATGCGATAATATTGGTGATTTTGATTGGAAGGGAGTCTTGGTTTCTGGTGGAGTTCATAATGTAGGTTCAATGAAGCTTTGAATCTATAATACAGGTTACAGAAAGAAGGCGTGTTCAAAGAGAGAGAAGGCATGAAGGGTGATTAGAGGGCCGAGGCTAGCATAAAAGGTTCTATGAATGTTGCCAATGCTAGGGATGGTGAGAGGTGACAGCGGAAGTCAACGGATGACGGGTAAATGGGATTAAAAGAATAGGGATGTGTAGCTATGCATGCTTGATCATGCTTTAGGTTGGAGAAATGAGATGTAGGGATAGAAATTATCATTTTTCACTGAATTTTGTTAAATTTAGTTCTACAATTGATGAAAGGACCATGATTAGGATAAAATTTGAAACATTAAGGACTTTAAAGAAAATAAAATAAAAATTAGGGACTCATTTAGGACAACACAAAGATGTTGAAGATGATAAATAAATTTCACCCCATTTTTTAGCATCTGAAGTATTATTCACTTCGTAGACGAATTAAGCTTTCTCCTTGACGTCTAGCCAAGCACCGAATTGGTTATAAGATCCCAAATTGAACCCATGGCTCTAGTTTGAGCTACATTAGCTTATATCACTAAAAAATCAATCAACATCTCATAGCTATTAAAAACTTTAAGTTTTAGACTTGTTAAAACTTTTCTCTAAGAGTTTACCCCCCTCCATCTCAAGGCTGTGAATGGGCCAGGTTGGGCCTAAACTTAGTAGGTTCAAATTTGGCTCAATAGCTTGGCAACACTACGTGACCTTGAGCTTAACAAGATAATGGTACCATAATACAAGCTGAAGTTTAACCTAGAAGCAAGATAAGCTAAAAATAATAATTTGGTGAATGTAATGTTACAAACATTGAAGGGTTATATGTAATTATGATGTGACTTTCAAGGTAGATTGTGATTATTTCCACAAATAATAACCATCCTTCAACAAAGGAGAAACCAAATATTTTGAAACTTGAGGATATATGTACTCATGTGATAAATTTAGGAGAGTTATGGTTATTGACACCATTCGATATAATGGTTACAAGCACATCAAGTTTGATAAATATGTGAGCCAAGTGTCACCTATCTTGAACTCAACTTATTAGGATATCAAACTTATTTTACAGCTTTTACTCGATAAGATTTTGTTCAATAAGTCTCATGCTACTCATATGAGATCAACCAATTTTTACCTTTACTTTGTCCCATAACATGTCTCTTTTGTCATATGTTGTCATTTTGTAGAAGTTATGAAGTACCATAATTGCAATAATAAGTGTTTATACATGTGCCTTCTATAATAAGAATAATACACTTGACGAATGATATAATACACTTATTTTGGAACAAATTTTCACTTTTTTTTTTCTTTCTCCCTTGAGTCCAAGATTAAGAAAAAATCCTGATACTAAAACAATTATATTCATCTCTTTAGATATCCTTGCCTTGATTCTTCTCATTTTTCCACGCCATAATATCCGGCGGAATATTATTCTATCTTGTTATTTTTTAGAATTGTGGTATACTATGAATTTAAGGGTATTTGAGAGGAAGATATGGAAACAAGTCAACAGATCCTAGAAAAAAATTCTGAGCAGGGCTGTGGGGGTTTCAAGCTTAATGCTTGATAATAGTTAGCTCAAATATGGACGAACTTCATGTCAATGTCAGATGGTGCTCCCCCTCCATCCAACAGCTTCAAGCTCAACACCGGTGGGTCTTCCCAACAACTAGACCACGAGCCAGGGCCATTAACAGACATGACAGGAGAGACTCTATAGTGGTTTTTGCTATAAATGTTAACTTAAATTAATTTAATTTAAAATAATTTATTTTTATTTTTATATTTTTTATATAAAATTAATTTTATTTGAAAATTAATATTATGTATGTCTAATAATTTATTGTAAGTACAATTTTTATAATCCTATTGAAGTTTTATAAATTTTTCTTTTTTAATGCATAAAAAAATTTATAAAAATTTACTTTCAAATAAATTATAACAATATAATACTCCCTCCGTCCCATATTCTTTGCACCATTTGACTTTTTTACTTAGTTTGACTTGAATTTATTTATATTAGTATTTATTCAAAAAAAAATTTTAAAAATATATTTAGAAACTATATATCTTGATTTATCATTCTTATATAAAAATTCTTCATTTATATACTAAAATGTTGAAAATAAAAAATTATAGATTAATTGCTAAAAAGTAAATTGTGCAAAGAATATGAGATGAAGAGAGTATTAACTTTCAGATGAATTTGATGTTAGATAAAAAAAAATAAAAATAATAATCAATAATTGAAGTTAAAACGAATTGAATTCAGATACCACCAAACTAAAAAATGAGCTAAAATTGGCCCTCCAAATAAAACGCCTTTAATGTATCATTGAAGTGGACGTTTTCCAATTTTTGGATTCATCTCAATGTACTTCAATACAACTAGTCGCTGATGTGTTAATTTGCAGCTTTTGGATCCATGTCAACGTGCTCCAGTACAACTCAGAATGGAATTATTGGAGAATAAATTACATAAATGGCCTATAATCTTTAGTTGTTATTTTTTTAGTTCCTAATTTATTAAATATTTTATTTTAGTCCTATATTTGTTATAATTGTTTCATTTTGGTCCCTCATCAAATGAAATTTATTAACTAAGAAAAATTATTTCGCAGAAACTTTTAAAATTCTAATTTAAATATTCAGTAACTGTATTCCAGTAAATTTAAATAGTTTAATATTTTTTGACAGTAAATAGATAATTTAAATTAATAGTTTTATTTTTATGAATGAAATAAGTTTAATTTACAGAGAGACAAAAGGAGTGATTTGAATTTTTTATTAACTGTAAAAAAATTATTATATAAATTAAATTTATTATAAGACATTTACAAGATAGTTTAAATTATGATCTAAAAAATTATTATCAGACAAATACTTTAAATTAACAAGTTTCATCAAATTGGGATCAAAATAAAATATTTTTAATAGATTTAGGGCTAAAATGAAATATTTTTAATAGATTTAGGACTAAAATAAAATATTTAATAAGTTATTGACTAAAAAAAACAACAACTAAAGGTTAAGGACTATTTATAAAATTTACTCAATTATTGGAAGACTGCTTCCGTATCATATGACCGTTATGTCCCAAGAGGGACCTTCTCTTTGCTCCTGATCTGCAAGACTGCAACCCGATTAGCGAATTGCTTGTGTAGCCACTGTTTGTCTCGGTTCTTTTGCTCTGATATTTATTTTTTCTAACAGCGAGATGAAAATTTTATTAAACTTTAAGAAAGAAACTGATGTACATGAAGACCCAGTTAGCCGCAAGACACATAAATATCCAACTAACAAAATTTCCTGCCCTCTTATCAAAGCAGCAGTAAAAATAAAACCTTCCGATACCTCTCCTTCCCACCTCTTAAGCCTCTGCTTCTTCGCCCATAAAAAACTCAATAATTACTACTAATCCTTCGTATCCCATTCTAATCTTCTGAAATTCATTCCGCAAAGACGAGCCTTTCCCACAAGAGTAGCAAACACTTTTGCTCTAATATAATTCTTATTTCACTAAAAAACAGTGAATTTTAGTTATAATAATTGATACTTCTTTGTCCCAATTTGATTGAGCTATTTAATTAAATATGAAGATTAAGATATATATGTAATTTATGTTATCATTCCTACTTTCGCCCTTAGAACTAACACTAAAAAATCCTTTTTGACTTTTGTACAATGAGACTTTGAGTAAGAATTAGCAAAATATTTATTTTCGCGTGTTATGTAAAAATAGTACGATAAATTGAATACTAAAAATTTTTAAACAATAGTTAAGCTTTTTTGTGAAGTTTATTATTTTTGGGACGGGTTAAGATTATTTGATACTTTGATATTTAGGGGGAGTCGCGGTCCCGCGGAGGAAGCACGATGAGTAAATAATTGTGGAATCGGAAGAATTAATTATTAATAGCTACAGATCACCGGATTCACTGCAAAAAGTAGACCATAAAAAATTGAGCCTAGATTTGGGTTATTTATTTGACACCCAATTTGTAACGCATTTATAAATCAGATTATTTAAATAGTTATTTTCATTTTTATAATTTTTCATTTAAACATTTATAAATCATATTATTTAAATAGTTATTTTTATTTTTATAATTTTTCATTTAAAATTTTTAAAATATAATACATGGTATACCGCCGCATATCATTACCATTTTTGTAAAAACTAAATATTAGAATATTATTTTAATATAAAATAAATTAAATAAATTTTTATTTTTTCTCATTTTATATGTTTTCTAAATTCTGTCATCATAATTTTTAAAATATAAATAAAATATATATGATAGATGATATTTTTTTTAACAAAAAACATGAAAAAATGTTATATATATAGAGCAAAATAAATATTACTCAGTAAAAAAAATAATTTATTGATACAAGAGGAAAGAAAATACTTTTATAATAATAATACATTTTTTAATACAACATTGAGTTCCTAGGTGGCTCAAAATGAATATTTATGTTATAATATGTATATTAATTATATTTTATTATTTTATATATTTATGATATTTTGATATAAAATAATAAAAAAAATTTCTCACACATGTTCCACAAAAAAAAAATATTACGGTACGTACATCACAATATTTACTATATACTGTAGTTTTTTTTTATAAAATATATATAAAAAATGTGCGGTATGCGAAATACCACAATATATCATACGATAATATGATAAAATGTAGAAATATTAGTACTGCATATGCGGTATACTGAAGTATTTAATTTTATAATCGCTAACAACTAATGCTAACCTGGCCCTTTAATACTAAACTCCAAACTCACACCTTCCCTAACTTGCTTTCCGACTCCAACCAACCCAACCAAACGCGTTAATGCGAAACATACAAAAATATAAATAAAACTGTCTAAACTTGTTCATCATATCTACCAGTAATATTTATGAAAAGTAAGAAAAACTTGTTAGCTTTTAACGTTCATTCAAATATTAACGATCACAGCTTGATTAAAGTTTTAGAATTTTTTTTTTATATATTTAACAAAATACTTTATATATATATTTCAAACTACTTCAAAAATAAGAATCCATACTCTTTAGATCAGCACCACCTCACCCAATAACTATTTAAAAAGAAAAAAAAATTGGAAACACAAATGAGGATTTGCGGCCTATGAGCAAGCGACACCCCCAATTAGTAAGTTAAATCTGCTTCTGTGCGTGGTGCACAAAGGGGAGGGCCGGAGGGGACAGGCGATACGTTTCATAAAATTAGCGGTGCAAAAACTTGAAGACCCTTCTTCTTTCTCATGGGACCGTACTTGTCAGTTGTCACTCACTAGTCACTGCTAGTGCTCGCCCAGCAGGAAGCAAATCCATATTCGACAGCCCTCCCACAAAACCTCTCTCTTCTCCATGCCACTGTCCTTTTCTCCCTCACACTCACACCCCAATATTTTTTTTCAGGTGCACATATGACATTTTTCTTCACTTTCTTTTTTCCCTTGACCCTGGAGAGCCCTGAAAAAATAAATTTTGGAGAGTAATATATATCTTAATTTGATTTTTTTTTTTGCGTTCAATTTAGACTGTATAATAAATATATTGCACTCATTTCATCTTTACAGCATTTGGGTGAATTTTTTGCTTTAATTTTGTAGTTTCATGCTGCATTATCAATAATTAATCCATCAATTAATCTCCAAACAAGAATATATATTTTATTTAAAATATTATATATTCATTTATATGATTATATATGATATCTATATAGAACTAACGTTCTCTTAACAAAATTATAAATAACGCCACACATGTTCTAGGCGATTTACATGGCAAACAGGGTTCTTTTTCTTTTTTATAGGGTACCATGTATGCATGCATGTATAAGAGTAGAAATGAATTGAGCCCTTATCGAACTATGGCTAAAAATAAGCCGTGGAGAGTTGAGTAGTAAGCTGATTATATTTAACTTAAAATATCTATTGAGTTTGGTGTTTTATTAATATTTTGATTGAAAAGAATATGAATGAACTGTGAACAAGTTTTTAATTAATTGAGTTCAAGCTGTTTGCTTAAATTAAAGGGAAAAAACTAAAATCAAGTCAAGTTAAGCCTAGTAATAGGTAAATTAGGTTTAGTTTGAATTTCATGTCGAGCTTTGAATTTTTTTTATGCTTGGCTCGATAACAGTTTTAATGAGTCATGAATGAGCTGTAGACGGAGTTGAATTTAAAATGACCTCAAATTTTTTGTTCATTTTTTGCTCCTACATTGAATAATTTAAGCTTGAGCTCAATTTTTTGTTATTGAACCAAGCTTAATGAGCCTCAAGCCCAAATTTAAACTACAGTTTATGTTCAAATTCTTAATGAATCAAGCTCAAGCATGATACTGCTTGGCTCAAGCTCTTTTTGACCCTAATATAATATTAATGTAATATAATTAATTTAATAAAATAAATAACATCATAATTCCTAACATCCTAGTTGAGCTCTTATCAAGCCAAACAAAACCTCAACAGAGCTTAAATCAAGCTCCACCATCTAAGTCGAGTTTTGAGCCTATCAAACTACTAAGCTGAGTCTGAGCCTTTTTAAGCCAAGCTTTGAACTCCCTTTAATTATTAAGCTCATTAAACTCGAGTTCAAGCTCGAATTGAGCTAATTTTTAATGAGTAGAGCTGCAAGCATTTGGTATTTGGACTCGGGTAGATTCGTTTTCACCCCTATGCATGTTAATATAAACGTCACTTATGTATGCATATGAAATTTTCATCGGCTAAATATATTTTTTGGAAGAGATAGGCCCTTGTATCATATTCTTTTTTTTTTTAACTAAAAAAATATTATAATATGATAAACTAATATACGTTTTAATGAAATTATAATAAAAAGATATTTTACCTATATTATGACTAAACTCCAAACTTCAAGATTAAAGATTGTCATGACTTAGTAAGTTGGGTTAAACAGTTAAACGAAGGCATATTTTATGGCCTGTAAATAATTCTACCCTCCGCAGTCCCATTATTTATTCACTTAAGGTCCAAGTTTGATGAGCAACTCCAAAAGATCAGAGCAAGGGAGAGAGGTCCTTTCACAAAAATGTTATAATGATTTGACTAATTACGCGAGAGAGAGGCCCTTTCAATGTAGACCGTCTAATAAAAATATTGCACTCCTTTCATCTTTACAGCATTTTGGTGAATTTTTTACTTAAATTTTTGTAGTTTCATGCTGCATTATCAATAATTAATCCATCAATCTCCAAACAAGAATATATATTTTATTTAAAATATTATATATTTCATTTAATGATTATATATGATATCTATAAAGAACTAACGTTCTCTTAAAATTGTAATTAATCTTCTTTCAATTTCTTATTCCTTTTGCACATTAAACAAAATTATAAATAGCGCCACACATGTTCTAGGCGATTTACATGGCAAATAGGGTTCTTTTTTTCTTTTTAATAGGGTACTATGTGAACAAGTTTTTAATTAATTAAGTTTGAGCCATTTTCTTAAATTAAAGAAAAAAAAATCAAGTTGAGTCAAGCCTAGTAATAGGTAAATTAGGTTTAGTTTGAATTTTGTATCGAGCTTTAAATTTTTTTCATACTTGGCTCGATAACAGTTTGAATGAGTCATGAATGAGCTATAGATAGAGTCTAATTTGAAATGAACTCAAGTTTTTTGTTCATTCTTTTGCTCCCATATTGAATAATTCAAGCTCAAGCTCGATTTTTTGTTATTGAACTGAGCTTAATAAGCCTCAAGCCCAAATTCAAACTACAGGTTATGTTCAAATTCTTAACGAATCAAGCTCAAGCATGATATTACTGGGCTCAGACTCTTATCGACCCTAATATAATATTAATCTAATATAATTAATTTAATAAAATAAATAATATCATAATTCCTAAAATCTTACTTGACCTCTTACCAAGCCAAACAGAACCTCAACAAAGCTTAAATCAAGCCTTATCATCTAAGTCAAGCTTTGAGTCTATCAAATTAATAAGCTGAGTCTAGGCCTTTTTAAGCCTAGCTTTGAGCCCCCTTTATTAAGCTCATGAAACTTGAGTTTAAGTTCAAATTGAGCTAGTCCTTAACGAGTTGAGCTGTAAGTATTTAGTATTTGGACTCGGGTAGACTCGTTTTAACTCTTATGCATGTGTGTTTTTTGTAATACAACAACAACAATGTTAATATAAACGTCACTGATGTATGCATATGAAATTTTCATTGGCTAAATATATATTTTATGCAAGAGATAGGCCCTTGTATCATTTTCTTTTTGTTTTAAACTAAAAAAATATTATAATATGATAAACTAATATACATTTTAATGAAATTATAATAAAAAGGAGATTTTACCTATATTATGACTAAACTCCAAACTTCAAGATTAAAGATTGTCATGACTTACTAAGTTGGGTTAAACAGTTAACGGAGGCACATTTTATGGCCTCTAAATAATTCTACCCTCCGCAGTCCCATTATTTATTTACTTAAGGTCAAAGTTTGATGAGCAACTCCAAAAGGGGGCACAAGAGAGAGAGGCCCTTTCACAACAATGTTATAATGATTTGACTAATTACCATAATTAAAAAGAATGGTATATATTACCAAATGCCAGCCAATGGGAATTCTTCTTAATTTGCTCTTCAATACTAAATCCCACATGCATGTCACTGATTTATGGTAGCCTCTTATCTACTCTGAATTGTATCACCATCTGTCTCATCCAAACACCCTCCTGGGCGGGCAATCGTGATCCACACAGATTTGAGGGCCATGTCATGTGGTACTAGATTCAACCACAAAACTGTTATCAGGTTATTTAACCGCACCAAATTGAACCTAAAAAAAAGACAAGGACACCTCCCAAAACCCTAGAACTCAACAAGGAAACAAGGAAACATCACAAAAGATGAGTGAAAGAATCAAATGTGAAGCGAAAATGATCGATGCGAACGTGAATTAATTCGCCAACCACAATAATCTCATCGATAAAGCAGACTTCAATGTCTTGTCCGAATAACGTAGAGCACTTCAGTTTGTTTAACCGACTTGGAAGAACGCAAGTCGTAAACTATAGAAGGAAAAGACTTCTCAAAAAATAATTGAAAAAAAAGAAAACAATAAAAGAGATAAGGCGCTGCCATCCCCATCATTGGATGGATGGTTATGGAACTTTGCCTAATAATAATGGATTATCACTCAGTAAATTTGTTGCATATTGTTGCATGATAAAGAAAACAATAATAGTTTTTCGGTATATGGGAGAGAGACCAAAAAGGAAAGTGAAGAATTGAATTTTAAACCTATTAATAAAAACAATAAGTCTTAACTAGCAGGTCAAGTCTTTTTAACACTGGTCTTATTGCCTGATTGAAAACCACCAGGCCAGGTGGTCAAGTAGGGTTTGAATCTTGACTTTCACGCAAACCTTTACATATATGATTCCTAATGATACCTATATGCAGAGCATTGGACCCCCAATAACTCATTATGAGCCTTTAGGCCCACATAGACAAATAAGATCCAATGGTATCTCAAGTTCTGTTACCTCCTTGTCCTATTCCCAGAAACACTTGTCTCTAAAACAATAAGTTTAATTTATTAGGTTCCACAATGGTAGTTGTCCCTTAATTCCAATAGCTAATATTACGGAGGGCACCCCTCCAAAGGCCTATAAAAGGGGTATCATATTCATTTTATGAAGTATAAATGACCACACCACTTAAGCTTTCTTTCACCTTAAAAATCTTATTTATTTGGTGTCAAACTATATTTTGGCAAACACCCACACCTGCCCTTTCTTGATGCTCGTGGCTAAAGGCTCCCTAGTTCTGAGACCAAATCTTAAGGTTCTTCCATCATGAATTCCAAACCTTGGATGTTAATCTATGCAAAAATCCATGCCAATAATCTTGTTTCATAATATCTTTACTGTTGGAAAACAAAACTTCTACTATCTTCGCCCCAATTTCTTCAACCCATAAACTATTCACAATCATTAATCTAGAAATTTTTCCTTTGATATTTTAATATAAAACTATAAAATTTAGATTCTCCAAATAATAACACTACTAAAAAACATGCATTTTTCAACGGCTTATCTGTTGGAAATTTGCAACACGAAGAACTGTTGGAAAACAAGGAGACTAATTTCCAATGGCCATTACATTGGAAAATTTTGAACACCTTAGTCCATTGAAAATTTCTAACGCATTGAGCAGTTAGAAAGTTTCTAACAAGCAAGCTATTAGAAATTTCAAATTTTCAACTTTCCACTGCTAGGCTGTTGGAAATTCCAACACAAAAAGCCGTTGGAAAAAAATAGATATTCAGCCTCACTATATATATTAAAATCATAATTTTTAATGTATTAGGGATATATAAAAATATTTATATAATAATAATAATAATATATCATGTATAATAATAATAATAATAATAATACATATACATATAAGTATACATAATAATATATGATATATATATATCCTGTACACACACACATACATACATATATTTATTTATACATATACATAATAATATATACATATATTTTTATATCATACCCATACATCATACATAAAAGCCCATAAAAACCCTAACTATCCCCTATAAAAACCCTAACCTCATCTCCTCCCTAACCCACTACTGGCTCTCATCTCTTTTCTCCTTCTCATCCCTCATTTCTTATCCTTTACACTCTCATCTTTTCTTCTTCATTTTCCCCCACTCTCTAGCCATCCATCCTATCCTTTGTTTATCAATGTTCTCTTCTCCGTTTTTCATCCGCCTATAGTCGACTCGCTCCACAACCGCCGTCGCCCCCTTCCATAGCCACCTCGCCATTTGTGGTTCCTTGGTCTCCTCGGCTTTCGTGGTTCCTTTGTCTCCTTGGTATTTGTGGTTTCTTGTTGTTCTTCGGTGTTCATGCACGTTCATCGACATTCTTCCCTGAGTGTTTTTGTTTAAAGTTTCAATATTGTAAAGTTTAATTGGCCCAAATCAAATAGAATTTTTCATTTTGGTGCAGATCTAATCAATTTCTGTCATGTCTCAGGCTATCTCTTCATCCCTTTCCTTTGTCGTCACATCTTATCCCTCTCCCTCAAAGTCTGCATCTTCTTGGTCATGGTGTCCGTTGCTCCCCTTTGCCGTTCCTCACCCCACTCGACCTCGATCCTCTGCACTATCTATCTTCCTTGGCATTTATGTTTCCAATCTCCATCGCTCCTCTCTTCTCCAGATTTGATTTGTGAAATTTGTGAAATTGTCAATTATTGTGAAATTTTTGTAAATATATTTTTGGTTTTGTGATTTTTGTGAATTGTTCTTAATTTTTGTGATTTTTGTAAATATATTTTTGTGAGTATTGTAAATATTTTTGTGATCTTGTAACTTTGTGAATATTCATGTTTTTTAGTTTTGTGAATTTTTTGATTTTCTGTAAATAAAAAATATAATTTTTTGGTTCTAATTTTTTTATGACATAAAATACAATTTTTTTAAATATAAACTAAAAAATATATTTTTTGTAAATATAAAATATAATTTTAGTAATATATAAAATATACTATCAGGAGTTATATATATATTTTTTATGTTTTTAAAAAAAATTTCAATGGCTTGACAATTAGAAATTTACATCAACCTTATTGTTGATATATTTACAACGGCCTAGCAGTTGGAATTTTCTAACGGTCTTGCCCTTGCAAAAATGCTCAACTATTAGAAATATTTCTCCGAGGTTAGGCCGTTGGAAATTTACAATGACTCATGACCCCTGGACCGTTGGAAAATTTGTTTCCAACTAGCCAATTTTCAACTGCCTCACGTTAGGAAACTAGTTTTTCTAATGCAAGGCCGTTGGAAAAATGAGTTTTTTACTGGTGTAAAAATAGAAAAATATTGCCACTAATCTTGATTTGATCTAGTAATTTTGCCATCAATTATTTTTTTATGCAAAATTGTCATAAATAATATTTATTGAGTGCAATCTCGCTACCAACCATTAAATTGACTATGGGCAAACATGAAAAATGACAAAAATCCAAGTTCTAGTTCTAAGTTTTTTTTACCTGAAATCCTTTTAACTCCTTAATTTTTTGAAAATTTTATCATCCTATTTACCACATCTTTTGGGTAAGTTCTTTAGCTAGCTTGACTACTATTGTAAGGGACCTTGACTTACCCCTATGTGGGGCCAACCCAGGATCATTAATTTAATTAGAATTTAATGGTCATGCTCTTAGTTGCAGTTAGTTAAGTCAATGCTTGTATGATTTAAAACTCACATGCCACTGGCTTGTTATCCTAGCACATGCATCATGCAAGTCTAACTTCGGTAATTTTAATTTGCAAATAAACCAAACTTTCAAATACTTGCCATGGCATGGTGAAGAAAATAAACTAAAAACTAGGCACCAAAGTTATAAAATAATTTTACTTAAACTTCAAACATCAACTTTATGTACATCCAAAAGCAATGACCAGTATATATACACACCAAAAGTTCAAACAAAATAGTCCATACTATAGGCCATTTGGTACATGAATACAACATAGATATAAGACCTTGTTTGAGATCTCAAAATGAAAATCTTTTAAGATGAGAACTTGACTTCCTTGTGCACTTTAGCCTACAACTTTTATGACCATGATTGAACACTTAGTTAGCATATAAAATAGCTAACCAAATAGCTTAGAATCATAATGATTCAAATTTAATCAATATCTGCAAACAAACTTTCTTAGCAACCCTCTCATTGGGTGCTAGGATCCACACAAGCAAAATTTGCGCAATGTCACACTTAGATGAGTCATGAGAATATGATAATTTTCAATAAGAGATTAATACATGTAAATTAAATCTTCAGGACACAATTATATACATAATAATATATAATGCTTTTTTATGTGAGCTCAAAACATCTTGAGGTCTCAACTAATGGCCAATAGTTAAGTCCTATAGTGGGGACCCATCCTTATCCTAGTCCTTAAGCCCTATAGTGGGGACTCATCCTTATCCTAGCCCTAATCTTATAAGAATTTAATCTTGTCCTGGTTAGCCTAGCTGACCACCTTATTTCCCTTATCACATTGCACAAGACTATAGTCCAACTTACTAAGTTACGTAGCTTAGTTATGAAGCCTTTGTGGCTTAAAAACTTATTGTGGGTACTTAGCACCCTATGCTCTCTTAAGGTACCAACAATTTCCTTGGTCCTTAAACTATCACTTAACCATCTCTTAACTCCTTAACAAATACATTTTTATAGTTTTATGAGTGGTTTTAAAACTCAATCAAAGGTTCAAAACATCTTAGAATGGTCCGAGCTTCAAAATCGAGGCATTGGTGTTTCCTTGAGATAAATCTAACTTAAGGCTAAAGATATAATGGTGCCACATTGCTAGCGACCAAAACTCTTGGATCCTTGAACAAGTTCCCTGCACTACATCATCGGTGACACATCAGCAACACTCGTTCTATAGCTCCCCCATTTTCACACATTAATGCCAGTTTTGTTTCATTTTGCCTTTAAACTTGATCTATTCACACAACAACTAACTCCCATACTTTTGTACATATTAAAGCACACACACATGCATCAATTAAATACTTAGGAAAACAAAAATCCCTTATCAATCACAAGATCATAAGCCTCAAACTTTCTATGCACACATAACACCAAATCTTTGCAAATCAATATAACCCTGGTTTTAGCCTAGCAAAATGAATTATCCAAGCATAAAACATATGAAATATGATCATATTATGAGCAAAACACTTGTAAACTTTATCCGTGTGCTCTTACCCCCTTTGTGAAATGCAACTTACACCACTTGAACCATTCCAGCACAATTATTCTTGTAGCTTGCAATTCAACATTCACAAGCCAAATTTAAGCTTAGGGATCAATCATACAACACACCTAAGCCTTCATTCACTTAGCAAAATATTAAACCTCAATTCAAATCCAAGATTTGAAGCTTACCAAAAGGGAAAACATGATTACTTGCTTCCTTAAGCTCAAACAAGCTTGTGGCTTCAAGAAATAGGGATGTCAACGGGCTAGGTTAGGACTAGGTTTAGCTAATCCCAACCCCTCCCCTCAAGTAATCTCAACCCACCTACCAATGGGGCAAGTAATACCCACCAACCTTTTTTAAGGTATATGTTTGATTTTTTAAGACTTTTTTTTATATATTTACATATATTTTCAAAAGAATGTGTATATTCACAATTAATTAATAATTAAAAAATCATAAACTAAAATAATATAAGGTAATTTATGTTAGATTATAATTTTATTTTTGAAATAAAATCATATTTTGAATATAAATATACTAATTTAAGAAGGGTGTGGGTATGGTCAGGTAGGATAGGTTAAACCTATACCCTCTCCATGGCTTTGAAGGTAGGGTCGGGTTCATATTTGGGTAGTTGGGTTTGGGAAAGGTAGAGTATTTTTTGACATCCTTATCTAAAAATTACCCATTTTAGCTTCAATTTTACAAGAAATGGATTGAAAAGAGATTTGAGTCTTAAGGCTTGGCTGCTGCGTTGAAGGGGAAGATAAATGAGTAGGAAATCTTTCTTGCTCCTTATCCTCTCCATAATCCCCTTAGATGCCCCCATCTTTCTTAATTGTGCTAATTAGGTCCCTAGGCCTTCCAAAGCCTTTTTGTTCCACTTCACCAATGTAATTCGAACTAGGAACTATAAGTATTCTTCAAAATCTTTAATTATATGGTTCAAACACATTCATGTATTAAATTATGGGTCTTCTTGGAAAATTTACTATTTTGCCCATTGTAACAAAACTTTGCTCAAAAGATCATATCACCAATTCAACACTACATCAATTCACTAATTGAATTACTTAGTATGCAAATAAAATTCCTAAGCTTAAAAATTAAGCTTGCCTTACACACTTTGCCCTTGGTCTAGGAGAGCCTTAACAACTATTTCCAGCATTTTTTTCATTCTATTGCACCTACCATCAATTATCCTTCTGTCGAAAGCTTCATTTGTTGTGATCTTTACTGCTTTCATTATCACTTCGAGTCTCATCTTCGAACCTCTGATTTTATACCTAACCACAAAGTTAAACAAAAGGAAAATCGTTTTCTTGAAACTATTTGCTCATCTTAAGGTGAAGAGCAAACCCGATTAAAGCCCTGAACCAATTGGGGATTTTGAACCCGATATCCATCTTATTGATGTACAAGGGCGAAAAGCATGCTAGTGATGGCAACAACAGTGGGCATGCAGGGGAGGCGAAGCCAGCGACGAGTGACTGAAGCCCAAAGGATATGAGCCGAATTTGCATAAGGGAGTCCTTAGCCCATGCAAGGTCATACCCACTGGAGAAGTTGACCAAAATAGTAGATTTGCAAAGTTGGTTAGCTAGGAGCTAAGGATCAAATTTTCAAGGGTTAGTTTAAAAGTTTTGGCAACTTTCTCACTTTACTAGTTGTTCATTAGTGTTGACATCTTGCTGGTATGACATGAAATGTTTTCATTTTAGAGAAAATATTCTTACAATTAGACATTAGTTGGCTATTTCATTCTTGTTTTGCAACTTCAATGGCAAATTTGCTTACATACTTTAATATTAATGAAAAATTTGACAAAAAAATATTAGTGGTGAAATTGCCCGTTCAAACAAATATTAGTGACAAATTCGTCTATTTTTCTAATCCAAATTCAAATGTATCGTAAGAATGGCATGATTTCAAATTTCACCGCCCGCGCCGAAAGCCAAACTAAGAAGCTTCGGCTACGAAAATCCAAACCCCCCAAACAAAACAAAACAAAAACAAAACCCACCAATCGCAAATCAAGAAGCTCGCTGGAATTGAGAGATGGCGCTAGCAGCAAGGCTGAGTCTACGAATGCAGAAGGAGCTGAAGCTTCTCCTCTCCGACCCGCCGCCGGGCGCCACCTTCCCTTCCCTCTCCGCCGACTTCGATCTCGCCTCCCTATCTTCAATTGACGCCCGTAATTCCCTTCTCCTTCTAAAGTTTCCTCTCTAGCTCGCAATTGTGTTCTGTTTCTGCGTTCATCTATTTTTTCGTTTGATCAGAGATCGAAGGCCCTGAAGGGACAGTGTATTCCAAAGGGATTTTCAAGATTAAGATTCAGATCCCCGAAAGGTATCTCCAAATTACCGCTATTTGATTCTGGGTTTTGATTTATTGTTGCTTCGACTTCGAGCAACCGGTTGTGGAATTTTAGGTATCCGTTTCAGCCGCCGATCTTGACGTTTGCCACACCTATTTATCATCCAAATATCGACAATGGAGGACGAATTTGCCTCGACATTCTCAATCTTCCTCCAAAGGTAAATCCCTCCAGCCCTTAGCTAACCTCACAATTTGCAATTAGGTTTCGCTCATAGTCCAACCGGAGGGGAACATGCAGACTCGTTTGGAATTGCAGGAAAATCATAACCTAACGGGTACTGTTAATTGTAGGCTCCTAAATGCTTGGGGCCGGCACTGATCCAAATTGTCCTCTTGGCACATTTTCTGATTGGAAATTGCACGCTTTTGTTGAATGTGTGGAGATTTACATTCCTGTACCACTGTTTGTAGCTTTAGTTTAGTTCTCCATCCTATACAGCCTGGCTTGATACATTGTACAAATTTACTACTAGATTCTAGTACGTGACAGATGTAAAGGTTAAGTGGCCATCTGCCTCATCTCTGATTATAAAGGTTGACATTTGAACCATAACAAAATGTTGTTTGATCTTACGGATGGTAGTGTTAAACAACACCAGGAGGGCAAATAAACTTGAAAATATTTTGATGGAAAGCTGGATAGCTTTGCAAGTAAGAACACCCGATCAAATTAGTGATTTTGGATACAGCGAAGAACTTGCAGAGGTTTTTGAAAATTGACATTTGCTTCCACCATTTCTTTCAAGTGCATGGAAGGAAGTCTCAGGGCTTCCCTAAAGTTGATTTCTATCCCCTGATTCTGGTATCTTGCTGTTTTCTGCTCAGGGATCGTGGCAACCCTCCCTGAATGTGTCGACTGTGCTTACTAGTATCAGGTTGCTACTCTCTGAACCAAATCCTGATGACGGCCTGATGCTTGAAGCAGTATGTAAATTTTCCTTACAACATCAGAGCTTACACACAAGTAAGAAATACCAGGTTGTCAGTGACTGAACCGAATTCTTTTGTTTGAGCTTGCAGAGTAGAGAGTACAAGTACAATAGACAAGATTTTGATCTAAAAGCGCGATCCATGACAGAGAAGTTTGCCAATGGTGGAGCAGGAGAAAACAGTTGCAGCAACCAATCTATTCAGCCCACCCCAAACTCAAGCCTGGTATGGTTAACCTTGTCAACTTTTGTTTCCCTCCATGATGTATCTCTTTCTCAGCTCTGTTTTTTGACTTGTTCTGTAGCTGGAAAGTAGAGACTTGATGAAAAAATATGCTAGTGTTGGTGATAAAAGACCATCTGGTACAACCAAGACGCTATCACTTGAACCTACAGACTCAATATCAAATGGAGCAAGCAAGTTTGAGGCAAATGAAATGCCTAAACAACCTTTGTATGCTTTTGGCTCGGAGAATGTGATTGGAGACAAAGGTAAAAGGAAAGTGGCAACTGGTGTGCTCGAGGACAACAATCTGGGCTACAGTAAGCTCAAGGGAGCAAGGCGGAAATTATCATTGGCATCTTCAGGTCAGCTGCAGAAGGACAATGATGATAACAAGGAGAATATAGATCCAAATTGTCCTCCATCTTTCTGTCCACCCCAAGCAATTTCTGTTGGTTTCAGTTCCTTAGTTCTGCAGGATACCACCAATGGAGATAAACAATTAAATGACTATCAGAATGGTTGGAAGCAGTGTCAGAAACAAACAGAGGTATCACCTGCCTTACTCCAGCCGAGTGATGGGAAGGACGAGAACATACTACTGAGTAATCAACCCGGGTCGCAACCAATAAAACCACAAAGAGGCTCGTCTGTGCTCATGTCTGCTGGTACAAACTCTAAGACATCTAGTTTGGCTGGCAAGAAGAAGCTCGCTCTGGGACTGAAGGCCACCTCTGATAGGTCAACACTATTGAAACCCAAAAGCCCTCACAACAAAACTGGGTTGAGCAACACGGCTTTGCTTCCTCAACAAGAGAACGGTTCTCATAGCAGAACACTCTCCCCTGATAACTTATCTGTGGACGAGTGCAAATGCCTGCCTACACATGCGGACCACAGGCACAATGAGAAGCAGCAGTCTGATAAAGAGCAGAACAAGAAAATGGGGGAGGAGACGAAACAAAAAGCAACAGAATTAGAGGAAGAAGAATTTCCAGTACCTGAAAGTACAATTGTGCTAGATAGTGAAGAAAGCGAGGAGGAAGAGCGAGGCTCTTCAAGGCTGAGGCTGTCAATTGGAAGGAAAGGCATCGTTAAGCAGAGAGCTAAAACTTGATGCTAAATGGTTTCTACCAAGCGGCTCTTCCGTGAGCTTCCATACAGTAATTTGCTCTACCATTCTCTTGGCAAACATGCTCACGAGTTGTACTTCTGTTTAGTGTTTTGTCCAACCTTGTATATGTGTAGACTCTTACTACGTGACTTTGTCCAAATGGCTGGTTTTGCTTGCTTGTTTTGTTGTAGATTGCATCTGTGGTCAGGAAGTTATGTCAACTAAATCGTTGCTTGTTTCCAAAAGCTTTTGTGATTAGTACTATTAGGTATTTTAGCAAACTATTCATCGTTTTAAAGTTATAGAAATATACATATGATTTAACTGATATAAAATTTTTAAAAATAAAACCGGACGATTTAGTTGTAAATTTATTGGAATTACTAATTAAACTGCAAATATGAGACCATTAATTGTAGTTTATACAGGAAGTGAAAGTGAAATCCAAGGCCTAGATTCTATGGGCTAGATCCGACCCAAAGGTAAACAAGGCCCAAAAAACTGTGCAGCACCGCCAGGAAACCACCATATCACCAATACCAACGATTCCAGTGGTTAGGGCCAGCGACAGATAGAGACGGAGAAAGACGGTTTTCGTGTGGCTTAGCCTTGAAGGACCTCTCGACTCTTGTGGGTGGAGACAGAGCGATCCAGAAGCAGGTAGGGCCGAAAATGAATTCGTTTTCCCTCACCTCTCTAGCACCGCCTCTCTTGGCTCCGGCGGCGGCGCGTGGGAGTTCCTCGTCATCGACGTCTTCCTCAACCGCCGGCATCTGTAGATGCTCTTTGCTCGGTCTAAGGCTAGGTCTCTGCTCTGTATCTTGTGGAAGTAGTGGGAGGAGAAGGATGCAGGTCGTACGTATGGCTCCCGAAGAAGAGAGATTGACTCGCCGTAATCCTCTCGATTTCCCTATGGTAAGTTTGTCCTTCTCTTACCTGCAATTATCGTTCTTCGGATTCATCGGCCTTCGATTCAATTATTTCTGGGAAATTGGCGGAATTTCTGCATTTGTATTTCGACTCGGCTCGGAATTGTAGTTTGACACAATTAGAATTAGATTCCAGCCGGCAGTGGATTTTTTTAGTATTAGGTTTGAACGATGCTTGGCGCTGCTGGAATTGGTTGAAGAAGCTCTCGAATGCTTATTTACGATGTTGCTATGGTTATATGTTTCTGCTCTCTTAGGATAAAGATTTCAGTGGGTATGGTGGCGAGTACTTGAGTTATGGGTGGAACCTGATATAGCTAGCGATCGCATAGATTTGGTTGGTTTGTGTTGGTTGTCTTCCTTTGTTTCTTCATTGGGCATTAGTGCTGTTAAAAGTGTATAAAGTGCTCCTAGAATGCAACATTATCATGAGTTGCAAGCTTGGCCGCAGGCCTGGGGCAGATAATGGTATAAATGGCGACTGAAGCTGGCAGACACGAAAACTCACTAATTTGCCAAGGATGTACTTTGTTGAACCCTCTTCATTTCACAGTCAGGTGTCCTTGCACTGGTACTCTGCTCTTTGCCTAGAGTGCTCTTTTAGTACAAGTAATGGAAACTGTAATATAGCTATTGGGGACGATCAGAGCATTTCTGGCTACTGATGCTTTCTTTTGTCAAAAGAAATCTTTCTTTGATGTGAGCTGACTTGGGCAATCTCTGTTCTAAGGACGTCATTTTCAAGATAAGGGATGGTTATTTTAAGTATTGAATGCAGGAAAGTTATGTACGGCAGTGGGTTTAACCATAGATTACAATGAAATGGATTGCTTTTTGAACCTTAAGCTGTGTATGATGTATATATAGACACATCTTAAGGCATTTTACATAACTAAGAGCATGGAGATATTTAAGGATGAGATTGTGCAATAGTTTCATTTAGATGTATTTTTTATGGTCACAAACAATTTTCCTATATTTAGTTAATCCTATGATCGTTTTGTACCATAGAGCAGCCACATAAGTTAGATTAGCAACAATTTTTAATCTCATCATGCTTGCCTGAATACTGATTATTTTGTCATGGTAAGCAATATTGTTGGTGGGCTTACCTTATACTTTGTCTATGATGGTGGTAGTTTGCTGTAGTTTTCATGGTCACTGATGGAATAACGATTTTGATGCCTGAACTATGAGTTGCTGTTATTTTCCATGTTCCCTAGAAATTGTGGCAATATATGCAGACTGAAAAGAAGCGGAGCATTTCATGCATAGTTCAACCAAGGGATTTGCTGCCCTGATATATATATATTGACTTGCAGTTATTGATTTCATTTTCATTGCTTGTAGTACTACTATGTTTGCTTGTTCACTGTTATGATCCCTTAGCAAAACCTGGCTAAGAAAATCATCTCAATTTTCCTTGGATCATCTGTTTCAAATTTATGAAAATTGATTCTGTCATGTAATTTGCATTTCATCACGAGTATTACCTTTGTTTGATGTTGCAGGAGTGGATTAATCCAAAGCCTGGACGTAGAGCTGATATCTTTCCGCAGTTCAGCCCAATGAAAACACCGTTGCCACCACCGTTGCCATTTGATCCTCCAAACATAGATGAAGAGGAAGAGCTGGAAGAGGAACAGCAGGAAGATCCTGAAAAGCAAGAAGGAGAAGAAGAAGAAGAGGAGGATCCCGATGAGTATGAGTAGCATTCGGTTGATTGAATGTGGGCTTGAACCAATACATTTTTGCTTCAATCTTTTCTGCTTTCATATCACAGTGCTGTAATGCAGGTAGAATGTGTACAATGGTCGATATAGGGCAGCATGTTGTTGTTTTCCTTGAACTTGATAGCTATATGAGTTGCTTTAGTGTGCAGCCTTGTTCTCGAAATATACCAGCATGTTCTTTCCAAGCTCATTCTATGCATTTTTTCCTGAATTCCCTAAAATCGGTCTTGGACGTGGAACATACGGTGAGCACCAAAATCAGTGTGAAATTAAGTATCCTATGTAGGATGAGTTCATCCCGATGAGATGAAAAGCTCAATCATCGTTTTGACTTAACTCTGCTGCCGTGGAAATTTTTGTAAACGAGTTTCTACTTTGAAGGCTGAATTGAATCAATTGGTCTCTGACTACTCTGATGTTTCATATTCGTCCCTCAACTATAGATTTTAACACACCAGATCCGTGAACTACAAGATATAGCTTTAACTGACATTTGACATCAGTGACAAGCAAAAGTCTGTTAATGATAACTTTGCCAAGTGGCATAAAGCGGGAGCAAAAGCGAGAATGAGAGCATTTTAAAATTAAGTGAAAAGTTTTATAAAAATGAAAACTTAATTATGTCACATTGTCCCTAGAATGGATCTAGGATTCTAGGCCTTAAACAGATGTATTGAAAAAGTCAACCCCAAGGAACTTCTGACGTTATAACCTGCATAGGAGCAGTTCTGTTCTGTCAAACCCCAACTCCCTCCCCCCCCCCCCCCCCAAAAAAGAAAAAAAAACCCTTGTTCAGCCAGCTACAACTAAGTTGCACCTGGCCCCGTGTCGCAGGACCAACTCGCACACAGGGAAGGACATTGGACCGTTAGGTCGGAATGCTGAAATCTGGTGAAGCTGGACCGGTAGATATCTCCACTTCTCTAGTCCACGGATTTCTCTTCATATCCTATGAAATGAAACAGCAACTCCCAACATTGTGTTTCTTGTCCTCCCCCACTCCCATAACCAAACATAGCTAGCCATGGTAAAATTAATAGATCACGACAATCTATATGGTTCTTATAGCTAGCTAGTAGTTTCTTTAATTCTTTCATTAACGCCAATTTAAATATTAAAGTACTGACAGTTGGCCCTTTTCTTCTCTTATTTTTGCAGTCTCTAACACCTGTGATGTTCAGGTCTGTGGTTCGCCTAGTGGCGGCATTGGTCCAAGAACCGGTGGTGGCGCTGACCACCCTCCTCTATTATAGCGAGCTCCTGCCGGACCAGAATGTGGCCTGGACCAGACTGGTCCGCCGTGAACTTCTCGACCGCGAAAACTATCTCTTCCATTTTCTCATCAACTTTTTGCGTTGTTTCTGGTAGACAACTACAACATCCAATACTTATAGGCACTTCTGGTGGTTAATTTTGATCCAATTTTACTGCCATCATTCTTCGAACCTCCTCAGGTATCGTTTTATGTCTGACATGTATCTTAATTGTTAACTGGTGTTTGTCAAAAAACTATATATCATCTCTACGTGTTGGGAAGGTTTGGTTCGGAAAAGACTCACCAATCAATACATGTTTGGATTCACCAATTGCAATACAAGCAAGGGGCTTGTTGGTGTTTTTATGGTGAGGTCACCAGATGGTTTAAGTTTAGATGCTTTAACATCATATATACATGAGAAATACCTTGGCAAGCTAGTTTCCTTTCCTCTGTTTTTCCCAGGCCCACTCATATTTCCACAAACCCTGGGCTACTTTCTTCTCTTAAATAGGCCTAGCTGTATATCTTTAGCTTTTCAACATTTTCAGGCTCTCATATCCATATCTAGGAATAAGGTGAATGGCAAACCCAGGACAGCCCTTCTGCTCTCTTGCTCTTTTTTTTTTTTTCTAAGTTATGCGTAAGCAGCCTAGTTGGTAAAACGCAAGGAACATCAAGGGAAGAACTCAGATTTGAGCAGCAGTTGCCGCACCCTCCTCCAACCAAGGCTCTTTACTCTAGCAGTGACAAAATGTAGCTGAAATCTTCTAATTTTCATATAGTACACTTTCTCCTCTAACTTTTCTAATGTATTATCTAACTCCATATACTTGTAATGCTCCCGAATTAAAAAAATAAATCCTTATAGTTTCCTTCTCTGTTTTTTTTTTAACTTATTATTACACGACCCCAAACCTTAAGCCAAAAACTGGAAAGTTAAAGGGGGATGACGGACAGTCACCATTACGTTTTCCCCAAAAATTAATTCCTCTAAAATGATGGGAAAATTATTTTGTAAAGGACCATAGAAGGCATCTCTTCTTTTATTTCAACTGGGCCTACATATAACACCTTTACTATCTAGCCAGCACAATGCAACAATTGACCCAAAAGTAGTCCACATTAAAAAGCTAAATTGCACAATTTGTCCCTAAATTATACTGCAAATTGCAAATATATATTTAAGGTAATGAATGCAGTAAATCTGTCATTAAAGCAACATTCTATTGTAAGATTGCCCTTCCCTTCCCTTTAGAGACCTCCATTAGGCGTCGAACTAGTAAATACAAAAGTTCATATTTGATATTAACAGATATTATATTAAATAAAAATATTTCAAATTAAAAATTTATTTTTTAACAAACTGTTATTACAATATTGAATACCAATAAGGTGGCAACCAATCTACTAACAAGCATATTTTGAAAATTTAGTAATCAATCAATCATGTAAAAATTTTGTATTCATCAAAATTTTTTTTTCTTTTGTTTCTTTACAGACACCTAGCAGAGGCCTGCAGATGGAAGAATAATTTTGTAACAAATACTTACTTCAAGGAAATATTTCCCACGTTTGCTACTTCAGGGACAATTTTGTGGGACAATGTATAGTTCAGGAACAAATAATACAAATTACCAATGAAAATTAATTACTGCCTTACTAACAAGTCTAAAACCAGCTTTGCCATCCCCCATCTGTCGCTAATGACTACCTATTTGCATTGCTGTAAAGTTTAATAGAAAAATTTCAGTGACATGGTGTTTTTTCCCCAATATAAATTCATACTGTTTGTCTGCCAAAAAGACCTTTAATTTTTATGGAACTGTTTTCTATTTTGCAGAACTCGGTCTGCCACAGAAGTTTATATGAATCTGAGATGTGAAATAAATTTATTGAGCACAAGTTGATCTTAAAATATAGCTACAAAACCTATTCCTGGCCTCCCCTCAAAACCTATTCTCAGTTGTTGTCTCCCTCACCATTATATGTTGTTTTCTGCATTATTTAAATTTCAGTTCCGATTTGACAGGTTTTCTTCAATTTTTTTTATTGATCTAGTGGCATCATCTGACTTTATCTATAATATTTTACGGTAGATATAATATTCTTCAAATTCTAGTGTCAAGAGCAATTCAATATTCTTATAGGATAGATCTTCAATATAAGATGGCTAGGTCTTCTTTTGAATTTATTGAAATCTCAGTCTTATTAAGGTGTCCGACACTTCGTAATAAATATAAAGAAAATTATATAGAATAAAGTTAACCTTTATTTTTTGAAAAACTTACCAAAAATCCCCTAAGGCATGCTCGAACCAGCAGTTTTGTCCCCTCTTTTTCAAATACTTGCACTTGCCCCCTTAAAATTTAACACCATTAATAACCGTTATTAAAGTAAAGAGAAAATATTTGACTTTGCCCTCCTTACTTCCTTTCTTTGAAACTTTGCCCCCTAGTTTCTAATGATTTTAATTGAACACCTCCAGACCCATCTTCTCTCTCCCCTCCATTCAGTACTCCTCCCGGCCGCCCTTCTCCGGTCCCTCCTCTCCGTATCCTCCCCAGCGTCTCCGGACCCTCCTCTCCGGCGTCTCCTCCCCTCCCTCCTCCGATTCCTCCTCTCCGTCTCCTCCCCGGCGTCTCCTCTCCATATAGCGGCGTCATGCTGCGAGTACTTGCCGTGGCTGAGTCATTTATATGACCCGTTTCGAATCGCTTAGCGCTGTGGGAACCTCGCTTCCCGAGTAAGCGAATTCATGAAGAAAATCACTGATGAGAACCGAAGTGAGTCGGGAAAACTTGCCGCCGACAATTCGGGTCCGATTGGCTAATGTTTGAAGCATCGGGTCTGATTCACGCGAGGGTCGAAATCCAGCAAAATCAAGCGACGGTCGTTCACGGTGATGCGGAGCAAGAGGGATTAAATGAGGAACCCACTCAACGACGTCGCGTAAAAGTTGCAGAGGAAGACGAAGCAGGTGTAAGGCTGGCTTTCTCTCTCTTCACGATTTCCTCGACGGCGAAATCATCCGGCCAGCTAGAAGGATAGAACCAGGGGCAAGGGAAGGGCTACGTTGACTCCGGACAGCGCAGCCGACGCCCATCTGTCCGAGACCATCGGCCCGAGCTTCCGGAGGAGCGACGCGGCGGGAATTGGATCCAATTGGCGGGCTTCTGAAGGCGGCAGCGAAAGTCATCGAGACCGAAGGAGGAGACGTAGATGGAATGGCGAGATTCATAGTTAACTGGTGGTGGACGGCGATTTGGATGGGCAGCGGGTGGGTGGGTCGGACGGCCTCCGGATCAGGATCGTCGGAGGAGGTGGCGAGTGGGGGAGGAAAGCGCAAGGTCAGCAGGATTTTTTGGGAGAAACCTCGTTTGATTGCTAGTTTTGGGAGATTGGGACTCGTTGAGATCAATTCAGAGTTGCTGGTTAATTTTAGGGGGAAAGTTTCTGAGGAAGAAAGTTAGGACGGCAAAGTCAGGCATTTTCTCATTTGAAACATTGAAGATAAAACTGTAGTTTCGACAAAACCTAAGAAATGGTTTTGGTAATTTTTTCTTTTTTTTTTTTAAAGTTTTATAGGTAGCTTTTTAATTTATTTTATAGATACTCTTATTTGGGCCTTTGGTGCATAATTAGTTCCAATACTATCTAATTATTATTAGCTTAATTTAGACTTTATTCTAGTTATTTGAGAATTCTCTATTTTATATTTATTCTAGTTTACATAAAATGTTTAGTTTGATTTGATTTTCTTCTTTTCATTCAGCGGTGCGCATAAATGAATAATTTTTTAATGGCTGTAATTCACTCTTAATTAAAATGAAACTTTTTGTTTTTTTGTCAAAAAAAAAGGTTGATTTGAAAATTAAATATGCACCTTCCTTAATCTCTTAAAACAATTCTATATTCGAGCTTCTGGAATATTGGAAGAAGAGTGTGAACTTTAATATTATATATCCCTTGGAGACCAAATTTAAAACATTTGGAAGATGTCAACTTTTATTCATACGGTTCACGGTCAACTTTCGGGTGCTATGGAAGCTCCACAATTTTGATTCTTTGAAGATGCCCAAATCTATATAAAGATCAACATGAGCGGAGGCGGGACACGCAGTTCTCAGGCATTTAATTTGTCAAACAGAACAGAACTTTGATAAACTCTTTCGCTCTTCTTTCTGATCTAATGGCAGAACAAGTGGAAGGCAAGTGGTCGGGCAAGGCGAGGCTGGAAATCGAAGGCCTGAAAGCGGAACAAATATGGCCCTTCCTCTCCGACTTCTTCAACTTCCACAACTGGAACCCTACCATCGACTCATGCTACCTTAAGGAGGGCACCGCAGGAGAGGTCGGCGCCATCCGCCGGTGCATCAGCAAAGCTTTTCCGCCGGCTGACGGCAACCCGGAAGGGACGGCCTGGCTTGACGAGAAGCTCGTCGAGTTCGACAACCTCCGGCACACCCTGAGTTACGAGGTTATTGGGAACAACGTCGGTCTGGCAGGCTATTTTGGGACGCTGAAGGTGTCGGACACCAACGCAGGCTGCGAGATTGAATGGTCGTTCGTGGCTGATCCGGTGGAAGGGTGGCAGTCGGAGGGTTTTGTTTTGTTCATGGAATCGACTCTCCCGGTCATGGCCGAGAAGATGGAAGCCGCCGCCAAGGCCGCTACACCGTAATGCATCCATGTATCCATCATTGACGCCGACTTTGGCCCTAATTTATTCTTCTTTCTTACAGAATAAGATGTATTCCGCTTGTTGTTGTGATTTGGTTGAATTGTACACTTCTATTTTTGGTACACTGGCTTTTACGCTTTCCCCTTGAAATAATCTTTAGTATCTCTAAGTGATTATTTCCTGTTATAATGTAATGTTACTGGAAAATGTGATGGTGGTACTTGATCTTTCTTTTGGATTTTTACAAGGAAAATAAGAATAAATTGGGTCAGTTTAGTGATAGTGATTATTTCCTGTTATAATGATGCTGCTTAGTATGGGCTTCAGCAAAAATTGTGTCAGTTTAGTGATGAGCTGTGTGGAGTCGACTTCCTTTTCTGTTTTGGTCAATGGGCATACTTTCAGGCAGTTTCAACCTTCCCTAGATTTAAGATAGTGGGATCCCTCTCCTCATTTCTCTCTTTTTTTTGTACCGAAGGACTTTCTACTATTCTGAGACATGATGAGCTAAAGCGTCAAATTTCTAGCATTGTTGTAAGTCGTTTTAGTCCCTTGTTTCACAACTTTTCTTTGCTAATGACATTATCATATTTTTACATGCTAACTATTAGGAGTTGACAGAGCAAGAAAGTGATGTGCACTGAAAGTGATATACTTTATTGACTGGAAGAAGAGCCATTTTATAGGCTGTACAATGACGCCGTTAAACTTTAAACAAACTTGCCCAAAACTTAAGAAACAAGCTAACAACTTAACTAAAAACTCGCACAACTCCTGATACTGGCAACAACAAACTTTGAATCAGTCTTCAACACTCCCCATTGATTCAAAGTTGGTGATGAACAACTGAGCTCTAAGTTCTTCAAACCTTGCTTGAGGAAGGGCTTTAGTAAACAGATCGACAAGTTGCAATTCTGATCGGTAGAATTCCACCTTTACTTCTTCTTTAGCTACAAGATCTCTTATGAAGTGATGTTTAATCTGGATGTGCTTGGTTTTTCCATGCATTACTAGATTTTTTGTCATAGCCAGAGTAAACAAATTGTCACAATAAAGTTGAGTTGCACCTAGTTGCTTCTGATTTAACTCACATAATAAATGCCTCATCCATACTACTTAACAGGTTGCAGTGGTTACAACCACGTACTCAGCTTATGTTGAGGACAAAGCCACCAGAGTCTGCTTGTTTGATGTCCAAGCTACAACTCCTGAGCCAAATACAAAGTAGTTTCCAGTGGTACTTGTTCCATCCTCTTGCGATTTTGCCTAGTCATTGTCAGAGTACCCTTTTAACACAAACTGCTTAGTCTTCAAATACCAGACTCCATAGTTTCTGGTCCCTGCAATATACCTGAGAATCCTCTTTGTGGCCCCAAAATGCTATTTGGTTGCACATTGCATGAACCTTGAAACCATGCCTACTGAGAAAGCCAGATCAGGTCTAGAATGTGTGAGATATATGAGTCATCCTACTAGGCTTCGAAACTTTCTTACTTTAGCCATACATGTTTCATCTTCTGTTTTCAGCTTCTCATTTGTATTCATGGGAGTTCCCACTATCTTACAGCTTTCTATATTGAAGTCCTTTAAAAGATCAATAACATATTTCTCTTGTGAAAGAAATATACCATTCCTGGTTTGCTTTATTTCAAAACCAAGAAAATAACTGAAACTTCCTAAATCTATCATTTAAAACATGCTCATCATTACATTTTTAAATTTAGAGATAAGTTGAACAGACGATCCTGCATAGATCATATCATCTACATATAGGTTTACAAAAACCATACCATCATCTTTTTGCTTCTTGATATACAACATTGGCTCGTTTTAACTCCTCTCAAAGCCACTTTGTTGAAAGAACTCATCTATCTTGCTATACCATGCACGAGGGGCCTATTTCAAGCCATATAATGCTTTCTTCAATCTAAAGACTTTAGTTTCTTTTCCTGCAATAAAAAAGCCCTTTGGCTGCTCTACATAGATCTATTCTCTTAAGTCTCCATTAAGAAACACAGACTTAACATCAAACTGGAAAACTGTCCATTACAATTGTGTTGCAAATGCAAGAATTATTCTTACTGTTTCAAACTTTGTTACTGGTGCACAAGTTTCTTCAAAATCCACCCCAAGCTCTTGAGCATATCCACAAGCAACCAATCTTGCTTTATGTTTCTGTATGCTCCTATTTGAATGATATTTGATCTTAAATATCCATTTGAGACCAATTGCCTTCTTTCCTTCTAGTAAGTCAGCTATCTCCCAAGTTCCATTTTTTTCTATTGCTGCAATTTCATCTCTCATGGCCTTTATCCATATGTCACTTTGCAATGCTAATTCTGTGCACATTGGATCTCCTGCAAAAAAAACATAAGTGGAAGAGTATAGTTCATCTAGAGATCTATGACCCCTTCGAGGTTTTGGTGTTAATTCATGAAATGAAGTGGCTTTACTTTTGGCTAGAGTAGTTTCTTGTGAGGTTGGAGGACTGTTTTGCCATTTTTTTATCTGATCTTCATCATTGATTATATCTATAACTGAGTGTTTTTCTGAGTCAATCTTCTAGCTCATTTTTTCATCAAACTGCACATTTTGACTGATGATGATCTTCTTATTATCAGGATCAAAAAGTGCATGCTTTAGAGTTTAAGCAATAACCAACAAAGATATATTTCTTTGATTTATGCTGAAGTTTATGTCTTCCAGAGGATATTAATGCATAACACACACATCCAAATATCCTTAGATGACTAACAGAAGGTTTAAACTTATACCAGGCGTCATATAGAGTCATGTTCCACACTACTTTAGTAAGGGATATATTTAGTAAATACACTGTTGTTGCCACTGCTTCTGCCCAAAGTTCATCAGTCAGATCCTTTTTCATTAACATAGAACTTGCTATCTTAACAACAGTCCCATTTTTGCATTCTGTTACCCCATTTTGCTCTGGTATGTATGAGGCAGTGAGTTTTCTCTTGATTCCTTGGTTTTCACAGAAGGTGTTGAATTCCTTGGATGTAAATTCTCCACCTCTGTCTATTCTGAACACCTTTTATTTACCACCACTTTGTCGTTCTGTTAGTGCTTTGAACTTGATAAAATGTTCAAATATTTCTGACTTAAGTTTGAGAAAATATACCCAACACATTCTAGAGTAATCATCAATGAAAAGTAAGAAGTACTTACTGCCACCGTGAGACTCAATTCTCCTTAGACCACAAATGCTTGCAAGAACTAGCCCCAGTTTTTCATCTGCTCTTTTTTATTGTCTTACAGGAAACGATCTTCTTGTTTGTTTTCCAAGAGCAGTTCCTTCTCATACATGAGTTAGTTCCTTGACAGTAAGAAGGCATTTCACCATGTCTTTACTAGTAAGAAGTTGCAGCCCTTTAACATTCAGATGCCCATAACATTGATGCCATACTTCTGTTCCATCAAATCTGCTATTTATCATCCCATAGACCTCTCTCCACACAAAGTCTAGGGGAAACATCTTATTTTCTGTCGTCCCAATATGAAATAGTACTTCACCTATTTTTCTTTTGATAGTACATGCACTTTTTTAAAAAATCACAAAGTAACCACAATTAACCAGTTGTCTGACACTTATTAGATTATGTGACAAAACCTAGAGCACAATGAACATTTTAAATCAATTTATCTCTTCCATTGACATTGATTGCAATTGTACATTTTCCTTCGATTTGGATCTGTTTGTTGTCTCCCAATAGAACCTAAGCTTTTTGAGTTTCATCTAACTCTTTGAAACTTTCCTTTTCTCTTATCAGGTGATTTAAGCATGAACTATCAAGGTACCAAACTTCTTTAGAATTAGTTAGTGTACTTACATGCGTCATGAAGAAATAGTCATCATTTCTTTCTTCAACATACTTTGCATTCTCATGTTTGCTCCAGTAGTCATTTTCTTTATGTCCCAATTTTTTATAGTATGTGCACCTGATTAGGCTCCCTTGCCCTCATCCTTTTCCTCTAAAAGCACCTCTTCCTCCTCTATTTGAACTTATTTTTTTCTGCTCCCCCTAAACTTGAAATGCTTGTTCTTCCTCTCAAGTTTGTGACCTATTGATTCTGACTTTATGTGCTTGCAAAGATCCCATTAGTTCATCAAAAGACAGTACAGATAAATCCCTTAACTCCTCTATAGCAAAGACTACATGATCAAACTTTGGGGCTAAACTTTTTAATACTTTTACTACTACAGTTTCATCTATTATGGTATCACCATATGTACGCATTTGACTAACAATTGAGGAGATTGAAGCAAGAAACTCCTAAACTATCTCATTGTTTTTCATACTTGCAGTTTCAAATTCTCTTCATAAAAACTAAAGTTTTACAGTCATTACCTTGGCAGTTCCTTGGAATTCAGTTCTAAGAATGTTTTAAGCCTGCTTGGAAGTGGTTGCTACTGCAATACTTGAGAAGATAAACTCATCCACTGCTTGCTGGATGAAGAATAAGGCTTTTGCATTCTTTTTTAGGTTCCCTCTATGTTGAGCATCATCAGGATTCTCTGTTAGAAATCCACTCTCTACAAAATCCCAAAGTTCCTGAGACTTGAAAAGAGTCTTCATTTTTATGCTCTAGAATTCATACGATTCACATTTGAACAGAAGAATTTGTGGTTGTGATACACTCACACCTGAGCTATTTGAAGTCATTTTACAATGCACAAGTGAAGCCTAGACTGTAACCTGGCTCTGATACCAAAATGTTAAGAGTTGACAGAGCAAAAAAATTAATGTGCACTGAAAGTGATATACTTTATTGACTATAAGAAGAGCCATTTTATAGGCTGTACAATGATGCCGTTAAACTTTAAACAAACTTGCCTAAAACTTAGGAAACAAACTAACAACTTAACTAAAAACTCACACAACTCCTAATACTAGCAACAACAAACTTTGAATCAATCTTCAACAATAAGGATGAAGATGTAAAGCACCTATTGGCTTTTTTACAGTGGTACCAATACGCCTTAGGCTAGATGGTTAATATGAGTAAATCATCTTTGTTCTTTAGCCCTAGTTGTTGTTAAGTGCAGTAGGATCGGTTAATGGATATATTGGGGAACTCCACGTATCTAAAAGTAGACAAGTATCTTGGCTTTCCATGGTTACGAGGCTGAAAAAAGATGGCAAATCTGTGCAATTTGACTTTCCTGTTGAGCAAATAAAGCAAAAGATGGCAAAGCGGAAAGCCTTTCTTCTTTCTTAGGCAGATAGATGCATTCTTATTAAATCAGTGGTGCAAGCAATGTCATCCTATTTGATAAGTCTTGTGCTGACAGAGGTCTGTGATACATTACAATCTCTACCTATTAATTTTTTTTTTGTCATCAAATTCATAGAAAAGGAAGATATATTGGACTAGCTAGGAATGACTTTGCATGTCCAAAGGAGCGGGAGGCTTCAGATTTAAAAACATTCATGTATTCAACTTGGCCTTGCTCGCCAAGCAAGCCTAGCAGCTAGTTCAAAATTCAACTAGATTGGTTGCTTGGGTTTTGAGGGGCAGGTACTTCCATCTTAACTCCTTTCTATGGGCTCCAATACCTAGGCACATGTTGGTTATATTCAAGGTCTATAGACAATTGGGGCATTTTGGAGGGTTGGAGATGTGCTTTTATCTCTATTTGGAGGGATAGTTGGCTACCAGGTGATCATCCTAAATCAATCATTACACTAGTTACTGGCATTAAAGAGTGGTGGGTAGGTTATTTGATAAATCATGAGAGCTTTCATTGGAACTACGGCCTAATAAATGCACTTCTTCATCCGCTTGATACAGCTGCGGTGAAAAGAATCCCTCTCTCCTAGATTCATGGATGATATATTAATCTAGGGCATGACTGATTATGGTTTCTTCACGGTGAAATTGGCATATTACCTAGCATATGTTATTTTATTTGGTTGAGACCCATTAACTCGCTCAGACTTCTGGTCTTGGTTATTGAGCTTGTGCTTGCCTTCTCATGTGTATTTATTCTTCCAAAAAGCTTGCATGGAAGCCTTTTCAACAAGAGATAATCTCTCGAGTCATGGTATGGATGTCCCTCTGATGTGCCCAATCTACGAGTTGGCTGAAGAATCCATTGAACACCAACTGTTTAATGTCCTTCCTTGGTCCTAGCTTGAGGATAATGCGCAAAAGGTCCTTAGATTGGTTATCTTTGGTTGGCTGGCGTGGACAAAACAGAAATCAGGTTGTTCATGAATTTTCTTGTGAAGTTCTGAAACGGTTGGCTCACTTAATACTATCTTAGATCGAGAGTTGGGTATCTTATCGTCATTCAACTTCTATGAGGCCTAATGCTTGTAGCCATGCAGTCGAGATCCTAGTGTAAGATTAACATTGATGAGGCTTTGTCGAAGGCTTCGAAGAAAGGGGCAGTAAGGGTTTACTGCCAAGATAGTTGGGGTGAAATACTCTTTGCAGTGTCATTTGGCCTTGAACATGATGGGGGAAGCCCTTTATACATGGAAACATAGGCTATTTTGTAAGGTTTTAAAGAAGCAATAAGGGAAGGGATCAGTTCGATGATTACAAAGTCGGATTCCAGTTGGCTTATCACAGGCCAACAAAAGGGTTTGTTTCCCTTTTCATTTTACTTTGGTGTGTGTCGATGAGTTTAGAGTTTTAGCTAGTTCCTTTCATTCGTGTGTGTTTTCTTTTGTTAGAAATTCAGCGAATGGTACCGCCCATGCTATTGCAAAGCAGGGTCTTCATTCTCTAGGTAGAATCTATTTGGATTAGTTGTTCTCTACTTGGTTGTTGGCTACACTGGTTTAATATAATGTTCATTTCCTTAAAAAAAATATATAAATTCTTGTTTTATTAACTTTTCAAAGCAATTAATCTTACTCTGGGTGCATCCGCGCTTTTATTTGTACCAATATACGATGTCAAAAATCTGAAAAATGATTATTAAGTTCAGTTAAAGACCCAATATCATAAATCTATTGTATGGTGGATTCTGACTTTTTTTTTTTCAAAGAATAGTTAGAACTTGAGTTATAGATGCTCCTATCTTGCAAATGCTTGATAACTTTTGCCCATTTTGCTAGTTTGAAAATTGTGATATTTTTTTTCCAATTTTTTGACATGGGAAAAATGAGCTATAATCTCCCGCACAATTGATTCACATCATATATATTTTAACTTGTGGCAAATTCCACTAAAGTTTTTTTTTTTTTGTCCCAAACTAGTACTTTACCTTAAGATTGTTTTATTGAAGTATCAAACCTCATATTTCGCTTTCAATTAGATATTTTCAGTTAATTAAACTGTTAAAAGGGACGGAATTTGCTGACATAGCATTAATTAATATTAAAATAAATGTAAAATAGCAATTTTGTCCTTAGACTTTTCCAATCAATAATTTTGATCCTTCCAAACTTCTTGAATATCAAGAATGAGCCCAAACTTTTGATTTTATCCTTCCAAAAGTAAAAACATCAACAAACCAAGGGCTGTTCATTCTATGGACTTCTTGAACATGTTCCATGATCAAGAAACCAGGTCTGTTTGTCTTCCTGAACATTAAGAAACCGAACTCGCTTTCCGCCCCTCTTTCTACCCTTCTCCAGCAACGGTGCACTAGATCGATATCGTCGGATCACCCTCCGCCCTACTCCATCTCCACCCATTTGTGGTCCGACCCTTTTTGTAGTCGGGTCACCTCAACCTGTTCGGAGTCACCCATCACCACTCCATTTCAAATTGGAAGAGTCGGACTTGATTTCATGGATCTAGCATCGATTTCTCCAGCCATTATCTCACAATGCGGCTTTGGCATCGATTTCTCTAGTCATTAATTTCGCAGATTTGGCGAATGTGGCATCATTTGAAGGCGGCCATCAATTTTTCCAGCCATCTATCTGTTCTTCCTACTTGCGAAAGAGAGTGAATTCTTAGAGAGTGTGAGTCGAAGGATTCGGGTGGAAAAAAGGGCGATGGATTCAAGGTGGAAGAGAGGGCAATAGGTTCAGGTTGGTGGCCACGAGTCGCCAATAATGAGGAGATGATTCGAGTTGGTCATTTAAGGATTGGCCAGTGACAAGATGATGATCTGGGTTGGTGATGATTTATGTTGGTGATGATGGTTCTGGAATCGCTGTTTTGAATCATATTTGAAATGCTAATAATGGTCTTTTCACCCTGTCCATCTAATTTAATCATTGTTTCTGATTCATTTGATTTCATCATTTTCCATTTGATTCATTTGTTTATTTGATTTCGCTTGGTGGTTGAGTGGCTCATCTGATTAGAATTGAAAAGTTTAGGTTTAGAAGTTGTCTCTTGTTTTTCAAATAGGATTAGGGGTGTAAATAGTAGATTTAGAAGTTTAGGTTTAAAATTATTGATTTGAAAAGTTAGAGGACTTGAATTGTTAATCTTATGATTATTTTAGTCTTAATTAATGCCACATCATAGATACCAATGACACATGTGATCCACATCGGCATCATTCATTGTTGACTGGGCTAAAAATAGGACTCGTCATGGATTTTTGTCAATTTCGACAGTGAAATAGACTAAAAGTACCTAATTGAGATGTTCATGATGAGGTATTGTACTTCAATAAGACAATCTTAATGTAGGATATTCATTTGACATAAAAATAAATAAATTAAGGGACCATTGGAGAAATTTACCCTTTTAACCTGATATGATACAACAAGGGAGTGTCAATTCATCCCAGATAAGTAGAGGTGATTTCTAAGTTACACAAAACATCTTGAAAGCGGAAGTGGGAAGTAGGGGCGAGAACTAGTAAAATGTTACTTTCTAAAATTTAATTAAAAATGTTATAAAAATGTGAATGAGAGCAGCAATTAGGAGCAAAAGTGGGAGTGCGAATAACAACCTAAAATTAGGGATGTCAACAGGCCGAGTTTGGGGGAAGGTAAAGTGATTCCCAAACTCTACTCATAATATAAAAGCTTTACCCAAACCCTCCCCACAATCTACAATGGGTAGGATAATCCCTGCTGCAACCTACAACATGTAGGATTTTTTCGCCCAAACCCTCATCACATTAGGGTGGGTACGGCTGGATATTGTACTCGCAATACCCGAACAAGTGATCACATAATATAAAATTAAAACTAAAAAAATCATGATATGCTTAAATATGCAACATAACCGAAAACAAAGTAGCCTAGTTATACGATTGTGAATTTTATGGTTTATTAAATTAGATTTATATATATTCAGGTTGTATAAGACTAGAATTTGGTGTATATATATATATATATATAAATATAATATATGTAATATTTTATATACTTATATGTTATGTATAATATGTGACTAGGGTACAAGCCATGTTTAGGGAGAGTAGACCCCTAAATACGTATTCTCCCTGTACCCAACAACTATAAAAACAAAAAATACCTGAACCCATTCCACCCGTCTAATTGAAAACAAAAAAATACCCTAGTTATCGAGTAGGGTAGGGTAGGATATGCACATGTAAAAATACAAATTGACATCTCTACCTAAAATAGAAGAATTATGTAATTTAGGGGGCTTTACTATAATATAAAGGGGTAAAATCCACCAAGGTCACCTAGCTTATTTTTTTGTCCTAAATGGGTACCTTACCTTCAAATTGTCCTACCGAGGTACCTTACCTCTTATCGCGTGTCCTGTCTAACTACTTTCCGTTAATTTCAGCGTTATAACTAACGGAAATTGCTTACGTGGCATTAAAAATATTAAAATAAATCATAAAATAACACTTATGGTCCTTTAATTTTTTTCTATCAACAATTCTAAACCCTAACATTCTAAATCAAACCCTAAACTTTTGTCATGATCTCTTTCATTTCTCTCCTCATTCTCGACTCTTGCTCTTCACTACCACCTCATTTTGCTCTTTGACCATCACCTAGAAATTGCATTGTCTCTCGCTGGCCATCATGGACTGGCTCAAGGCCACTGCCAAGCTCCACAACATACTAGGATCACGTCGATTTTGCACATAAAGCCCTCAAGTCAATCGAATCAAGTCTACTTTTCTTGAACAATTCTAGAAACCTAAAAATTCTCAACTTCAATTCATTCCAAAAAATGAGAAATTGGTTTCCTAAACCATAGGGCTATTGTTGCCCATTGAAAGACGAACAAAACCCACCCACCGGCCAGCAACAATGGCCATTACAAAAGGGTAGAGCCATCCGTTGCTGACGCTAAGTCAGACAAATCCCTCAACTTGGAGTCGAACTTGGCCTTTTTCTAAATCTGGCTATAGGGCTTGGCCAAACAAGAACAGAATACCCACTCGGCCGATGGATTTGGGTAGAGGCACGGACGTCGCACTCCCACAGAGGTTTCCGACTAGTGTGGCGGTGTAGATGAGTGTGGCGAGAACCGCGATGACGGGGCTCGATGGCCAAGAGAACAGATGGGTAGTGGCTGGGAATCCAAGGCGATTTCGAATCGGGGTCCGATTTAAGGCTAGGAATTCAATGGCCAATTTGTTTCCTTGTCAGTTTGCTCCATTTGATTCTCAATCAAGTGACAGTTAAATTTGTTGTTAGATTCTCGAGTTCTTGGATTGATTCTTAGGTTCTTGGACTTGAATAGTAGCCATTGTTTTCTATTTGAGTTTTCTGGAGGATTGAATAGAGAAGAAACACAAAGTCTAATTTTTGGGTATTGATTCATTCTGGTGAGAAAACCTAATCTTAATGATTAGTTATTGTTCTTTTAAGCTAAAAATTGTGCGATGGTTAGATTTAGAATGTTAGGGTTTAGAATTGTTGATAGAAAAAAATTAAATGACCATAAGTGTTATTTTATGATTTATTTTAATATTTTTAATGCCACATAAGCAATTTCTGTTAGTTATAACACTGAAATTAACGGAAAGTAGTTAGACAGGACACGTGATAAGAGGTAAGGTACCTCGGTAGGACAATTTGAAGGTAAGGTACCCGTTTAGGACAAAAAAATAAGCTAGGTGACCCCCGGTGGATTTTACCCTAATATAAAGTCACAAGTAACTTCTTTATTAAGTCCTCTGGGATTCAATTCAACACTAACAGAGAGCACCATTTGGAGGAATCAGTCCCCTTTTTGTGGTTGTAGTCTTGCGACTGAGGGATGAAGTGTGAAGCAACAAGTTCATAAAAGTATATATGAACATTTATTGTGAAGTTCTGATGTTCCTGGTAGTGATCCTTGTAGTGAATTTAACCAGGCCAGCTTGTGATCGATTATATACAAACACGCAGAACCAGCCCTCAGCTACTCATAAATCTAGCGATACAGGATTCCTGTCTATGATAGTAAGGAAGCGTTTTCCACCATTTCACGAAGGCAGAACCCTCCAGGAAAATCTCTTCCCCTATGATCTGTCTATCACGCACCCATTCATCTAGCTTCATTTCCAACGCCGAGAGCCTTTCCTTGATAACTTCATACCCGCTGCTACTGGCTCTGCAGAGCTCCTCCACTTCCGCCCATAAACAAGACTCAGAACTTGATCCGGGAGGCATCCTTAGGGCATGCTCCCGCCATTTCTGGGTGAATCTGTAGCGTTTTGGCCTGCCATTCACCAAATAGGGGCCAGTGTCTTCATCCTTTGAATGCCGATAATAGTTGGCAATGTCCAAAGGCTCAACAATGCGACGATACCTAGTTCCGATCTCAGCCCACTGTTTTTGAACCTCGAATCCATCCGGGAGTTCGTATCTTTTCAGCATTTCAATTATCTCATCCCATATTCCCGCTAGTTCAAGTCTTCTCACATTAGCATGAAAATCTTTTTCGTCTTTGGACATCTTGAATGCGCTGTAGTAACCAACCTTTGGAACTGCGCATGTTGTTTGGTACTCTACCAGCTTATCCAGTCCATCTTTGATATCTTTCATCTTACCATCGATTCTTTCCTGGTTACTACGCTTCTGCTTTTCTACCTCTTCTGCAGCACGTAGACATAATCTGGCTCTTGCGCTCTGCAATTTCAAAATTCCACTTCAATAAATACGAAATATTTCTACTAGCACTAGGTTCCGCAAATGCTCAGCATCAGTTAATCCAACAGTTTAGTTTAAAAGACCATGATTTATTGACACTAATAGCAATCTTCCTCAAAAGTTTTGTAAACGTGTAGGTATGCTTGACAGATGATGTCTAGAATTTAGAGCAGTAAAGGTTACCAAGCCAAGGTCATTCAGTGTCGTGCTGGTTCTGCTATCACCAGCTGCAACACCAGAAGTCAGTGGGATCCCATCCATCTTATCTAATTGTATAATCTTTGGCATGCATAAGGTTTCCTGCAGCTCAGTTTGGTAATTCCAGTGGTCCTTGAGGCTACGATAAGCAATTTCAGAATATTCATGTTCAGAGCTCAACTGCAAAGAGTAGAAAAGTATCTGCAGAACAGCATCCGGGTTTCTGACAACTACCAGCTTCCCATTTCCTGAGCAGAAAATGTAGCTTCCGAAGGGTCGGTAAGGACTCAATTCGATGAAGTTTGCTACAGTCTCCAACAAAGGATTTGTGTTCCCCATCATTTTACAGGCAGCTTGGCTCGCAACACAAGATGCATTTCTCATCACAGTCATGTAAAACTCAATAAAGGCTGTTCTCGGAGGTTCCTGAGCTGGAGCTGCAGGCATTGTTTTCAAGAGATTGAGTATTTGGGGCAGCTGGGCTTCTATGGAAGACAGAGGTGCAAACGAAATCCGAGGTACAATATCATATCTGAGTACAAAATGTATGAAGTACTTAGACCAGCTTTCACGTGCTAGTGCATGGCTGAAGATGAAATCAGCAACAAGGGGGGATCCAAAGGTCAGACAGAGAGGAGGCGTTATTGTTTGATCTGGCTTTAGGTAATTCTCCAACAACCAAACTGCGGCTAAGATTGCAATAGCACCACCTGATGAGTGCCCTGTCAAAACTATCTGCTTCTTCTCTGCCAAAACCTTCTCCACCTTACAAAACCACCAACATCACATAAAAATCATACTGTAACTCCAATCTGCCTCAAATTTTTCCCAAAACCATAACTAGAAGTACCTATCTCATAAAACAAAACTGAACTCCTAAAGACAGAAGCTAAATTAAATGCTTAACAAATAGTCTCTATAGCAAATCTAATCCTTTTCAAATTTACTCCAAAAAGCAAACAAGAGTTCCTACCTAGCTCATGAAACAACGCCTCGAACTCCTAAAGACAGAAGCAGAATTAAGCACTTAACGAATACTCCATGCAGCAAATCGACCCACTTTCTGACCATACCAATCGATTCCCAGTTGAATCATATGGAAAACCAAAATCAACCCAAATGAAGAAACAACCAAAAGATCAAAATTTAAGAGCCAGGTACCTGGGATTGGAGCGAATGACTAGCCAAAATGGACTCGAACCGGGCGAGGAAGGCTTCATTGACGGTGGCCAATTCGTCAGTTCCAATGCTCCTAAGATGAGTGGCCACTTTATTCTCCCCCCGGGGACAGAAAACCTCCGACTTCCCGATGCTGGTCGCCCCGAACGGCTTCTTAGTAAACCATTCGGTCCACGACCAAAACCCCGAAAAGGCGAAGACAACCGATGGCGAGGTGCGACACTTGTCGACGATATAAGGCTTGCCTGCTGGGGACTTGTGGGCTCTCATGGAAACCGAGCACGCCCTCGTGACGAGCTCTTCTTTGACGCGGACGAGCTCTGAGAGCGTTGAAGTAGCCATCTTTCTCTACTTGCAAGGCCGGATGTAGAAGAAGGTTACTGAGAGTATTAATGGTGGGATTGCAGCTTCCTGGAAATGGCAATCCCATTTCGTGATCGTTGGGTTTGGGGCAGCCGTTGACTTGACCTGCCGAGATGCACTGCAAGGGGGTCTTCTGAAATTCTGATAACTAACCATAACGGTCCCTAAACAGATATTTTTATTTCCAAATGGATGCATGAACTACCAAAGATTTCAAAATAGTCCCTGAATCATCTTCTCTCTCACACTCTCTCTCCCTCTCTCTCTTTTTGGGGGGGAGGGGTGGGGTGGTTTGAAAAATGAATAATACAAAAGCAAAGCCTAAGTTGGCAGCAAAGCGGTATCTTTAGTAGTTGAACTTTGGAGCCTTCTTGAGGGTTTAAGAACGGCCAAACTCATGGGCAATATTGAGTTGAAAATTGAATCTAATTGAATTTCTTTTGACCTTCTTCCAATGAATCTAACCCTTTCCATGCTTTAATCTTTGAATGTAGGTGTAGCATGGACAACATCAAGATCTAGAGGCTCCGTCATTGGCTGAGGACAAATAACCAAGTAGCGAACATATTGGCGAAGTTTGGAGTTTCCATGGACATTAGCTTTTATGTATTTTGATCATTGTCCAAATTTTTTGGTAAATTTAGTCTTAGCGGACTTTCACGTGTTGAAGCATCCAACCTAAAGTCAATTGGCCCTCACATGTAGGTTGCTTTGGCTCTATCATGTGAGTAATTTTTGGTAATGGCTGGGGTTACTTTAGCTCTATCACGTGAGTAATTTTTTGTAATGGCTGGGGCAATTTCGAACCTACTCCGATACCATATTAAAATGTTCAACCTAAAATCAATTGGTGATAGGTGAAGAGGTCTCATCACTATAAAAAATATTGATTTAACCCCTTTTCTTAGCCATGTGACATTTCCCACTTAACATCATGTTGCTCATTGTTTAGACCATTCTTCTAGTTTTCATTTAGCTTATTGCAGAGAGCTTCAGCTTTTGATCGAGGCATCATTTTTGCTCCCTTACCTCTTAATAAAGTTAAAATCATTATTATATAACTTGCCTTTTTTACCTTATTTCCATAGGGAAAAAAAAAAAGACAAAGTACACAACAACCCTTTTAGGCAGAGACATAGACGTAGAAAATATGTCCCTAGAGAACAAATCAATGGTAGAGTCATATTTAGAGATTTCTAAAAACAATGGAGTTTAGTCACTTTCATGTCATCAAAGAAAACATCAAATAGAAAATTGAGGACACTCCATAAAGACTATTATGTTCAGGTTGTTAGATCTCAATCTCGATTTACATAACATGTCAGCTGCTCGATTCCCCTCTTTAAAAATGTGTTGGATTTTGTTCACTTGAACTTAAGCCATCAAGGACTTATCATCCAACATTAGAGAAGTTAGTGTACCACATTGATGATAATTTGTAAATTCATCTCTATTGAAAGAGGAAGCAAACATTATTGATAAGCTAATTCCAACCCTTTTCATAATGCCCATGCTTTAATAGTGAGACTATCCGATGAGCCTATATTTCTACTAAAGGCAACTCAAACCTTACCAAGATGGTCCCTTATAAGACCTCTAGTTGCTGTCATATCCTTACTCTTTTGATAATAGTCATCCACATGAAGCTTAAAATGGTGCATCATAAAAGGGTGCCATCGAATATCAACCATATTCCTATGACTCTTACCCAAATTAATGATTGGACCCAAAGCGAAGTACTCAATAGCTCTACTTTCGATTCGTTTCACAGTGTAATGACAATGATCATCCACCTATTCAAAAACCTTATTATTCCTTACACACCATATTTCCCAAAGGAAAATCATGAACAAAATATTACAATAAACCCTATGACAAGGACAATAATCAAAAGTGGTACAACTGTTCCTAATCCAATCAAACATAATGATAAATGATTGATCTTGGGGCTCAATACCTAAACTTGTAAAAATATTGCTAGTGTAGGTACAATTAACTAAACTATGAGAAATAACTTCTTCAAAATCACAAAAAGGATAACTAATATAGATATTCATACATCTTTGAGTAAATGTAAAGCACTTTGCAATTCACCATTGAAAATAACCCATAACAAATACTCAATTTTTGGCAAAACATTTTAATTTCCAAATTCACTTATAATTTACAGCATCAAAATCACAACCAAGACCCTAATGTAGTGATAAGTAGATTTAAGAGTAAACTTACCATATAAAATCAAGTCTCGCATGCATCAAAATCATGTAAAGTTTGTAGAGTTTGATCTTTGTTTGAAAGAAAAAATAGTTTTTGTACATTAAAAAATGATTAGGAAATTCAAAAGAAATATTCTGAAGATTCCAACAGTTAACATAAAAAAACTATGACACTCGCAAATTATCCTCAGCAATTAAGAAGGTTGTAGATTAGGGGTCTAATAGAACCAACCATATCCATTAATTGCACCAGCATTTTTTTTCTATCTATCTCTCTCATGGAAACAACTAAATATTATAATTGAACAACCAAAAGATATATTTCATACTTAAGCTAAATAGGATCATTTTACCATGATACTATATATATATATATATATATTTGACAAGACATTCTACATATTTAACGGCCCAGATGACCTATTTCTTAATGTATGGTAGTTTATTTAATTATGCTTGAAACATCATGATTTATTCAACTAAAAAAAAAGATATCAATGGCTAATGCAAATATTCATAGTGATTTTTGCCTAAAAATTAACACAGAGAGTATGGTTTGAAAGATCAATAAACACATTCACATATTTAATTGGAGAAGAAAAGTTATTTAAAAAATATATATATATTCCAAAGTTATACCGTGAACAAATAAAAAAGGTATGAAACCTGAGTCGTGTATACAGTTGATCTAAACTGTGTGAGGTTTCTCGACAAGTATAATGCCACTTTCTCAAGAATGGCTAACAATTGTATATATCATCACCCTAACCATATATGGAGCTGTGAGAGAAGAATAAAATTTAGTAAAACTTGATATAATTTGCTCAAAAGAAAATAGACTGTCTGTGGTCAATTATGAAAATCAGGAGTCATTAGATCATGGTAGATCCATAAAATTCAGGGTATCATATTTGATGGGGTTACCCCAAAACATGAAAGTTCACCTGCGTAAGTAGCTGCACTGGGAAAGGAAGCTATCAGCCATGCGGAGTGCATTATGTCTGTTGATCCAACATCATCAATAATATGTACCAAGCCCAATATTCAGCTTGTTTGTTAGTTGGGCTGAGTGATTAGATACTTGAGCATCTACTTGTCGAGATTAAGGTTCTAACAACCAGTTTGGCTATAGTTAATTCAAGCAAATTAACACATTAAACTCCCAATGTGGGGTCTGTTCACCTGACCCACCTCAACTTTCATTGAAATCCACCATAAATTTCACCATATTTACAGTCCGCCCTTGATCAAAAGGTAATAGTTTATCTGTTAGAGCACCACCATAAGGTCTACACCCAAATGAATTTTCTTTTGTGAACCACAACCCCTTGACGATCTCTGTCACTGGCAACACCCCTCAACGATCTCCATCGTCGACATCTACACCCAGATGAATTTTCATTACCAACCCACAGCCCCACGCTGATCTCTATCACTAATATCTACGCCCAGATGAATCTCCGTCACTGACTTATAGCTCCTCAATGATCTTCGTCACCGACATCTACATCAAATGAATCTCCATCGCCGACCACAACCCATCAACGATCTCTATCTTCAACCCACAACTCCTCAACATCTACATTCATGTCATTTGTTTGCAAAAGAAAACATTGGGTCTAATTCAATAAAATTTTACATGAAGAATGCTGGGCTTCAATCTCAATTTCTAGATTGGTTTGGATAACGATTTGGATGTTGTTTTGTTTAGGTTCAGGTTAAAGAAGCTTAAGGCCTGGGGCCTGCTGTGAACACAGACCTGGAATCTTCACAGAGAGGACATGATGGCCAATGCGCAACCAAGGGAGACAGGTATATAGTAACAAAGTGGGTTTAGGTGTTCAGTTGGGGATTCTCTAGGGCAGGATGTAAATTAAATGAATTTTGAAGGCAGTTGGATTACTATTCAGTACTGGATTACCCCAATTTACTGGTAACATGTTAAATTAGGCCATTTAACGTTAAACAAATTAGCCCACAATGTTTACTCTGTTTTTCTTTAAATCAATAACTAAATTGATTTTATAAAAAATGAGAAGGTTTATGCCTCATTGAGGAAGAGGAGATAACATACTACTCAAACCAAATATACAAAATACTTATTCCTAAGCCCTTAAAGAAAGTACATAATTAGCTTAGCCCACACAATTTAAAGCATATTGCTAGACTTATTTAAAATATAGCACATGAAGAATAAAATCTTATCTTGGAGAAAAATAAACAATGGTTGGTTCTCATGACTCATTTTTTCCTATAACTCTTTCGATGATGAAGACATATGCCTATCTCTACAAGCTAAATTCTAGTTAATGCTGCTATCCAATCTTTTTAATTCTTAACTTAGAATTAAACCTTTTGATTGCAACCTAACCTTTTTCCATTCCTTTTAACCTTTTGATCGTAACCCAACCTTTGTCCACTCATTTCTCTGATTTTTATGATTGTCAAAATCTTTTAATAATTTTCAATACCAATTCTTCATATCCATCAAAATAAGTCTTAGTTGAATTGATCATATTGTTCCCTTTCTCGTTTCTTGGCAACATTATTTCCTTTTTAGAGGATTTACACAATTCTAAACCAAATATCTCTCCTTATTTTCTAGGCACCCAAATTTCATCCTAGTCAACTTCTTAATACTCATTTCAAAACTCGATTATTCTCCAAAATTGCACTCATGTACCACTTTTTTCTCCCACCAAGCACTGCCTCTTACTCCCTCACAAAGTACAAAAACAACAAGAAAAACATCATGCCCTTCAACTAATTTAGGTTTATTCCTATATAAATCCTCCCCAAGGCCAGTAGATTTGTTAAGAGAATCACCTAGCTCCCATAAAGGCCCATCTTACCCAATAATATAAGTTTAACCCACCCTCTCCAAAGAGAAGTTCGAAAACCTCACCTTGGAAATGAAGCCACCTTGACAGCTGTTGTAAATGGTTTTCGGGGTACTAAAACATGCTCCTTTGCACCCTCTGCCTCCTCCTCTCCTCTAAGCCTGATGCCACAATTAAGAAAAACTAAGGGCAACAGTTGCTTGGTTGAGGTTTTCTCCTTTGAATGCCAAACAAGACCTAACCCACCATGACAAATGCAATGACAACCACAACAAGAATCCTCAGACACACTGTAGCTACTCTGCCACCACCAAAGCTCCTATATATGCCTGATAGATAACCTAGCAAATGATGAAATCAATGCCACTCTTGCAAATTTGCTTATGCTTGAATTATTATGCTTGATCGGCTTTATTTTTTTTACTTCAATCAACTTTAGAAATTGCCCATTGTTGTTTTTTAATTGAAAAATACAAGTTTCGCTCATTCGATCGTTGAAACTTCTACCTTTCATTACTTCCTGAACAACCGTCATTCTCCTTTTAACAAGAAAAAAACCAATCAAACTCAATCTTTTCTCCCAGTGAGATCAATGGAACTCCGCACCAATACCCATTTTTTAATAGTTCTCAGCACATCTTCATCTTTCCCTATTTAATAAATATTGAAATATTTTTTCTTGATAAAAAATAAAATTTTTGTGTCAAATTTCATCAAACTCTAGAAAGAAAAGTGTGAACTTCTCATTCTTCTAAAGCTGTCTTACAAACAAATTATTTAAATTATCAAGTGATTATTAAACTTAAGCCCAGTTTGAAGGAGTTTAATAAGGGGAGTTAACATGTTATTGCTTTATAATGGGGCTCTGGGTTTAGGAATGTGCATGAATGCCCCATAGTTCCCATCATTTACTACCTAAGGACAAGTTGCCTTTGTCTTGACTTTTATCGACCTAGCTTGTCTGAAACACTATACACACGTGAAAAAATTTAACTGGTAAATGAGTGTAAATAATATGAAGTTTAGTAGCAAGAAGTACTAGGGTGGCAAAATTTGACCCGACTAAAAAACTTGGGCTGAAACACCATAACCCAAACCCAACTTGGCCCGATTTGACAAGAAAAGTTAATAACTCAAACCCGATCCAAACCTGAATCTGATTAAAGCAAAACCCGAAATAACTCAAAACCCGAATGACCTAAACCCAAAATACCTGAACCCGAATCGGCTTGAACCCAAGACTAACCTGACCCAAATCTGAAAAGATTAGAGTCTAAACCTAACAAGACTCGATTTTAACCCAAATCAACATAAAATATATGGTCATTAGATATTTAAAAATTTATGATTTTATATATATTATTTATTTATCTAAATTATACATTAATTATGACCATGCAATTTAAGAAATTTCAAAAGTAATTAATTTTTTTTTGTTTAAATATCTTATGGAATTTGAAAAAAAATTAATAAAATAATTTGTCTTGGTTTGTTTAGGGGTCTTCTTGGATTTATTAGTTGAGACATCTTAATAATTTTCAATATTCTCAAATTTGGTAATCTAACCAATAATGATTAGCTTAATTTAATAATATTAATCTAAAAGAACTTATTCCAACATAATCCTATAAAGCTATTAAATCAAACTTCAATTCTTTATAATATGAAGGACCCATATTTATACTAGGGGAGACATAAAAGTGACTAACAAGATTTTGAGAGATTAAACCTTATCCAAATCCAATTTAAAGAGGTTTATAGGATATAATTTGGCCAGAATTTTAATTTAAGTCCAACAAAACTCTTAGGCTAATGTTTTGGTCTCTAATTTTATGTGGATTTTCAATTTAGTCCAATCTTTTCAGGATTTGTAGAATTAGCCCATGACTCAATTAAACCCGAATTTGACCCGAAACCTAAATAACTCAACTTGAAGTTACTTAAAACTGAAATTAACCCGGCCTGAATTAAACATGGCCCGAACCTAACACACACCTAAACCCAAATAACTTGACCTGAACCCGAATTGATATTAACTCTAAAAAACCCAAATCTGAATTACTTAACTCAAACCAAACCTGATCCACTCAATTGTCATCCCGACTCATTTACAGGTCCCACGATGCATACAAATTTTGCTGCCCCAAAACGTGCTAGGCCGAACGGGCAGGTTGTTTGTCCCAACCTTTCTTACATTAGAATACATAGGCATGCCCTTCACTAACTTTTTCTTTTTTCAATAGAAAAGCGAGACAAAAAAAATTGTGTTGCTCATTTATTAGCTTGTCATCCACATGTTCAAGAGGAGCTTAACAACTGGGAACCTCCTTGTTCTAGCTGGAAAGCTAACGTTATTTCTCAATTTTCCTGCTAAAAAAAATCCTGTTTTGTTCTAGTAGAAAGAACAAACATGTAACATATAGTTTGTGCTAAACACGTAATAACCACTCAAAAGAAAAGTTTAAACTCATTAGTTTATTTTGAAAATAGCTGATGACCTTGTGGGTTTATTGACTTAAAATCTCTGAAAGGGTGGTCCCAACTAATGAAAAGCTTTTGAACCATCAACAGACCATTAACTTGTTTTCGAAGTCTTGAAGGTTGTTAAGGGGACCAACCAGATCCTGCAGGCTGAGCATTTAATGTTGATGGTGGGATTTTAATTTGTTGAATGGGGCCGACTGCACTGTAGTACTCGGGCAACAAATTACATTGATCAAGCTTATTAGAATTAATTTGTTTTAATTTAAATTAATTAACTTATTTTTATTTTAATATCTTTTTTACCTGAAATTAATTTTATTTAAAATTCAATATTATGTAGATATAATAATCCATTTAAAAGTAATTTTTTATGATATTGTTAAATTTTTATGAATTTTTTCTTTTTAATGCCTCAAAGTAGAAAAATTCATAAAAATTTAGTAAGAATATAAAAATTATATTTTCAATGAATTATTTAAATTACATTTTTTCATATGAATTACTTATTTAAAACATGTACTTAGGTTGAGAACAGTAATGAGATCACAATCCATTACTTAGATCTATAAAAAATGAATGTGTGACAGGCACCGTAAATATTTTTTTCCAAATCTTTAAAAAAAGGTCATATAAAACTTGTAAATACAATAATTTAATTAATTAAGATCTAAGATAGGAGAAGTGAAAAGATAGGGTCCACACTAACATGAGTTTATATAAATTGAAAGTGCTTGAGCTCTTACGCAATACATTCCGAGTTCAAATTTTAGGTTGTGAATGGAAAATTTTTGGTTGGAAGAGTTACTCATAGTCTAACTGCATTTTGAGGGATTAGTCTCAATTAATCATATTCATCTTTTGAAGCTTGAATTACTGGCCTCAGTCATAAGCAACATTTTCTGCTTAGCTGATTTTGTTTTCTTCTCTCTACTTTTTGAATTATTTGGCTTGGTCGAAATGAATGTGTATTTCATAATATCGTTTTTCATACTCCATTATTACTAACTCGGAAGGAGGATTTGATTACTCAACTTTCTCTATTTAGGGAATTCCACATGAAATTGAATATTGACCTTCATAACCCCTTGCCCAAATTATGCCTTTTGTGGGGGTAACAACTTCAATCTAATCCTCTCATTTTAGATTTATTTATTACTGATGGGACATAGCGTCAAATGTCAGGTCTAAATGCAGCTACTTGAGTATAAATGGGATATGATGGACCTCATCGGATTCACTATGAAACTTTACGTCCCTATTGTGATTCGTAGACGCAGAATGTGAATAGCTTACCATTTGACAGCTTCTTTTCTCTCAAACATTTTCCTTCTTTTTATCTGTAATTCTGAGTATAAAAGAAAGACCGGAAAAAAAAATAGTAAAATAGAGTTGGCAGGTGAATGAAAGTGTGAAACACTCATAACTGTCGAAACGGCCGTTAACTTCGTGAGTTTAAATTAATGAGGGATAAAAATCGCTCACAGCTACGAGCTCCTAATCACCTGATTAAGAAACCCAATCTGCCGTCCAGCTCAGCAGATTCACCATAATCACAAATTACTGTTTCGGAGATGATCCCTTAATCACCGCTCATTACCCATTTTACCCAATCCCCACTCACATAAATCAACGGCCCCGATCTACCGCACCCAACTTCCTTATCCGCACTTTAAATTAAACAGATCCGAATTCTCGAAAACACCCCCGCTCGTTCTAACACAGGGATAGTTTTGCGGATCACCAAGAGACCAAGGGCAAGATTGTACTTTCATGTTCGCGTGCTTTTAGTTAGTTTAGTGGAGTCAATTTGTTTTTGAAAAATATGTCTTAAAACGCTCAGTTCAAGGCTGGACACAGGAAAGAAGAGCACCGAGTAAGGAGCGGCAGCGGCAGCTGGACGACGGAGTTTTTTTTTAATTTTATTCTCTGCTTCATATCGATTTCCGTATGGTAGATCCTGCATTTCATTGATTTGGTCATAGCTTTCGAGCCGGAGATCGGAGATGCTGGACGGGCTGCTCGGGCGAGGCTTCGCTGGAAAATGGTTGGTAATTGCTGTTTTCGGTTTTCTTTCCTGTTGCTGGATGAGAGCATTTAGGGACGTTGATTTATGTGTTTCTGGCAGCAAGTCGTTGATTAAACTGAGCAAGAGTCGGATCGATGTGATTCGAAGGAAGAGGAACGCTACTCAGAAATTCTTGAAGAAAGATATAGCTGATCTGCTTGCTAATGGTCACGACGTCAATGCCTATGGACGGGTAAATTTTCTTTTTCTTATTTTTATTGGTTGATAGTACTTGATAATAAGCTGTGGTGGGAAATCTACAAAAAAGAATAAGTAAATTGACTCTTACATATGGATTTTTGACATTCTTTCTTAATGCGTGTCAAAAGTTGTATTGCTGAAGATTTGGATTCTTTTTCTTTTTATTAATTTTTCTTCTGGTAGCTAGTTAATTCTGCAATTCGTTTGATTTATTTGTTTGGTTGTCCGTTTTTGTTTTTACTTTTTTTGTTTTTGTGGTACTACATTTGCTTATTTGTTATTTTTCATACTGGTGTTTAAGCTTTTAACGATATCTGCATTTCTTTTGCGAGGTGATGTATAGGCGGAAGGATTAATGCTTGAATTGATTATTTCTTCTTGCTACGATTTCATTGAGAAGTGTTGCGATGTAGTGTTGAAGGCCCTACCAGTCTTGCAGAGACTTAGGTGTGTACCGTCAGATCTTCATATTGTACCGAAACTTGTTTTTTTTTATTCGTTTCCTACGTGCTTCGGACTCCATTCAATTGTCAAAAGTTAAAACATTGACAATGTAAGGACTAGCTTGACGTTTCATTTAATAAAGGCATCCTCTAGCAACCAAGCCTGTCCTGCCTGCTGCATCTCAGTGTCTATGGAATTGTAGTTGTGATTTGTGAAGTTGCTGTTTCATTTCCATGGCGGTCTTATTGAGTAATGCATTTAGATTTTTGTTTGATGAAGAATGTACTTCTGTTTTGTTGTCTTGGATAAACCCATATTTCAAGCAATTACATAGGAAATGTAGGATGAATGTATCAGTTAGCTTCATTCTGGATTTTAAATTTCAAGAGTTCAGGTGGAAGTCAAAACTGTTGGGGCACTTTAGGCTGAAACGGTGCAGGTGAGGAGTATTGGTGAAAAAGTTTAGGCTGGAGATTAGATAGAATGACATTTAATGAATGCATTGTGTTGCACATCTGAAAGTACAGAGCTTGTTCGCTGCAAAATTATCTGTAGTCCCCTGTTTTTGTTGTTTAATGGGCACATACACAGGGAATGTCCTGAAGACTGTAGGGAAGCTGTTTCATGCATGATGTTTGCAGCTGCAAGATTTTCTGATTTGCCCGAGTTACGTGAACTTAGGCAGTTGTTTTACGAAAGATATGGGAATTCCCTGGAATTGGCTGTTAATCAACAGGTACTGTAGTCTTGTATGCCTCAAGTTTGTTTCAGCTAGTCAGATTTATTTGCTATGTCAACCGTGTCAAACAATTTTCATGGCAGTTTGTGAAGAATTTAGGTTCAACAACTGCCACAATGGAGAAGAAAATAAAGTTATTGCAAGACATAGCATCAGAATTCTCCATTAATTGGGATTCTAGAGATGTTGAGCGAAGAATGGCTAAACCTGTTGTGGTGCCACAGGTAACAGTATTTATGGTCTTGTTCATCATCATCTAGTCTAACAACCTGATCATTGTGCTTAATCTTTGTAAATTTGTTTGTATGTTATGTCATGTATTTTGCAGGACCAACCTAAAAAATACGGGCCCATCCATGTCAAAAATGATAAGCATGACTCATGCCATGAGAAGTTCACAAATCAACCTGCTGAAAGAACTAATGTTCCTGCTAATGGAAAGCTAGAAATGGGTAATGGTGAGTACCAGTTGCAAAATGCAAAGGAGGGAAATTTTGGAGAGAGAACAACAAATAAGGTCATCAGTCAGCCTAGAAATGAAATCTCCGTTGAGGAATTTAAGCCACACAATTATAAGGAAGAAACTTTGCTAAGGAAAGAAACTCGTGATGTTTTAGGAAGGGGAAAGCAAGAAGGTTCTGCTGCTAAGCAAGAACCTTTGAATGTGGATGACAATATTGTGTTGAGAACAGCTAGGTTAAGCAGTTCTTCTTATAAGAAAAGTGCGCAGCGATTTGATGGCCGAATGAGGGACGCTAGGACAGATGGGCACAAGATAGAGATATTGGACATGTCTTCCAAGGGAAGGACTGATGAAAGTCCCGGTTATTCAGGATCACAATTAAATGGTCATAGTAAGCATCCATTTGCTGGTTATGACTTCATGGAGCAAAAATATACAGCAAATTCAACAATGAGAGTTCAGGAGGGAGATGCACCTGTGTCCTGGTCTTACTACAATAACATCCTGCCACCTCCTTACGTTAAACCCAACACCAAAGCAAAGGACAGTCAGACAACTGCCAGTGTAGGATCTTCCCATACTGATTTTGATGGTAATAAGGTGCCCAGAGAGCCTACAGCTCTTCATCGAGCCTCAGTCAACAAAGCTGACAGGGAACAAGAGGGGTTAAATCGTCCTTACCATGAGAAGTACCCAGTTACTTCTCCAAGCAGGGGCAGAAAGGATTATGAAAATGGTCATGCTTATATGGATGATGGCCGTAACCCCATACCTAAACCTAGATCTTCCAGGAGACGTCACAAATCACAGAAGAGTCAAGGTGATATCGGCAATGGTGAAGATATGGAAGTTGTCAAAAGAAAATCAAGTAGTCGAAGGAGGGATGACTCAAGACGGGGATTGCAATTGTTGTTTGATGATGAAAAGGTCCACAATGATGAAGAGGAGAGGATAATTGATAAACTACTGATGCATTACAGTAAAAAGCCATCTTCATATGAGCAGGGAAAGTCCAGAAGAAGGCCAAGAAACCGTTTTGGACATAGCCAGGGAGAACATGCAGGTGAAGTCTTGCAGAATGGAAGAACGGTTGGTTCTGATGAGGCACCTGAAATGGTTCCTCATCCAGCACGATCAGTCTCTCTCCCTCATGAACAGACAGCTGAATCTGAGGTACTGAAGGTCTTTGCTCGCGCTGCTTCCTTCCAGGATAGGCCGAGTCCAGCAAGACATGTTCATCCAAAGTTGCCAGATTACGATGATTTGGCTGCTCGGTTTGCTGCCCTGAAAGGGAGATAGGGCATTTGGCAAGTTGAATAGTAGTTGTCAACTATAAGGACAGATCCAGCTGAAATGCAGACCGTTGAAGGCAACTGAAAAGCATTTACCAAAATTAGACTGAACGAGGCTGCAGAGTTCGCCTACACTTGCACGGTAAATACTTTCTGAATGCCTCTGACAGCTAAATTTACTATTTGTCGGCATTTGTAGTCTATGCAATTTCTAGAACATGACAGATGCACCTTATACCGTATATGGTTTAATGTTTGATTTCCAGGCCACATTTTACTGTAGTATTCGTCTGAGCAACTAGTGACACGACGATTATATTAATTCTTAAGCAAATGCTGGAAAATCCTTTTACTTACAGCAATATCAGCAAATATTATCGTGAGGGACAGTGTTGTATACTGCATTTTGTTGGACGTTCAATATATACTTCTTCTCTGTTGATTTATGAATATCGGATTTGCAAGGGAGAACATTCGAATTCTGTCATCCTATTTCTGTAACAGTCAAAACTCGATCCTGAGCCAGACTTACGAGCCTGAGGATGAGCAATAACAGGTGACAAACCGTGTCCAAATTGCTTGGCAGTTGGATGAGATGGTAGCTGAAAAAGGGTCATCCAATCTGGGTACCCAGTTTCGTTTTCCCAGCAATCTACTGTGGGGAGTTCAAACTCCAATTCCGCACTCTGCCAATTCTCAAATAAATGCCACATATACTGATTCAATGGTCTTTCAAATCTTGAAAAAGGCAGAAACTTTGCCTCCCCTTAAATCTGTGAATTTGTAAAAAGATGATTGAAAAACAATTTAGGTGTTCAAGAAACCCGAGTTACTTCATCCATTTCAAGTATTCCAACGTAGCTATTTGTCTTCTGGCCTCTCTTGCTTGTTCTCAAGCGTCAAAGTGTTTTTGTTCTACAAAAAAAAAAAAAAAAACCTCAAAGCTACGGTCATTGTTTATGGGGCTTTCAGACCCAAAGTCAAAATTATGAGTAACATTAGCTCATATTTTACGAAAGATACAATAGATGCAATCGTTTAATTATTAAAATGAGCGTTTTATCAATCTTACCACTTATTAAATATCTCTATGTTTTGATGATTTAACATTTTTAACACATTAAATTAGGGATATAAATATAATTGGCAAAATATTAAATTGGATATTCTAGTTACAGAAGTAGACAATAAAATTGATGCATCTCAAAATAGAAATGTGGATTAATTTTCCTTGTGAACACAGATAAAACACATATCTGAATTCTTCTACAAACATATTTTTTTTTGGAAAACCAATGTCCCAAAATAGGCTTGATAAATATTCATTTCACCTAAGAGTAAAATTCATTCGTGGTCCCCCTACTTTAAATATTGTTCTAAAGTGGTCTCTTTATTGTATGATGTCATCATAAAATCCACTAACTGTATAATCACATTCCAAATCCATCATTTCCATCCATTTTGTTGTTAATTCAGACGAAAGGTGATGCCATGGTAGGCAAGTGGTCCTCATGGCAGCGCCAATCAACATTTCTGGGCTCAGAATTCCAAGTTGTCTTTGATTCTTTTTCTTAGATTTGTACACAAAATAGTCATTTTGAGTGGAAAAGGCTAGATATATGGTGGGAGGGAAAATTTTCTGGGTGAATTTTATAAGAGGAAAGGGGGAAGAAGAAAGCAGAGAGGTTGAATAATGAAGAGTTCTTACAGTGGGTATATCGGGTCATTAAAAGAGAAAGCTGGGGTGCCCAAGTGCTTGTGTGGCAAGCTTGCGGAGCTAAAAATGGCTTGGATTGAAAAAAATGCTGGAAAAAGATTATTAAGTTGTAGGAATTATGGGGTAGCATTTGTCAAAAACTTTAGGTCAGCTTTTCATGTTTGGAAGAGCTGATGGTAATTTAGGTATTGGTTTTTTTTTTTTTTTGGTAGGGTGATGCATGCTTTCATTTTCAACAATGATATGATGATCAAACTCTAGAAAATTGTAGAGTTGTGATTTGAGGCTTGCTGAAAAAAGTGGATGAAATCAAGAATGAAGTAGAGAAACAACAAGCAAAAGTATATGAGGCTGAGACAAATTTGAAGGAACTGGTTGGAATGGTTGAGGGAAAAAAGGCAGAGTTAAGGAAAGTTTGTGAGAATAAGATTAAAATAAAGCATTCGGTTGAAGAAACAGAGGAAGAATTGAAGACACTTAGAATGAGGGTCAAGAAACTAAGGTGTTGTCTGGTTGTATCATGGATCTTTTTTCTTGCCTACATGTATTGGTAGGGCAATTTGTAGTGATGGGAAATGGAGTTAATTGAAGGAGGAAATAGGTGTGTGAAGCATCGTGTGGGTGGCTATAAGTGTAAGAAAATTGGTGGTGCTTTAAGTAGAGGCTTTAACTATGTGTGGTGTTGGGGCATGTGTATAGCACGAAATCCCAATTGCTTAACTAAACCATGTGTGATTTGTTTTGTGAACCTAAACATGCATCTTATTGTTACAAAGAATGATTGGAAAACAGACACTAAAACACTAAGAAATTAACCAATGGATTGATGTATATATACAACTATAGTTTGGCAATTGAGTCACCTACATAGCAACAAAAAAATCCCTAACTACTGCCATGGACACAAAAGAACACCTGTGGCATCCTCAATAAGCCATAAGGTCAAAACATGTCATTGTCTCACTTTTGGCATACAAAACAAGGCTACAACACGAAAAAAACAAAAACATTAAACCATATCCTACTAATCATCACATATAATAAATAACCCTAACATCCCCCACCCACCCCAACACACATATGACCCTACTGACATATCACCCCACAAACAAACAATAATATATGGCAATAGACAAAACATAATCCAGCTCCAAAATCACCCTTTACATTTATCTCGCTACGAATGTAAGTAATTTATTTCAGGAAGGGTGCTTTACGATAATGTCAATTGCCTTCGTTTGGTTTCCTTAGTCCCCAGTCCGTCAACTGATTTCTCACCCCTACTACCTCACTAATTGATCAATCGAACAGACTTGTAACCTATTAACTTTTGTTTAAGGTTAATAGTCTTTAGAATTTCTCAGCGCTTTGGCTAAATAGGGGAAGTGGACAAGGTGGTTGGTGAAATTAAATGAAATGTCCCATCAGCTATACTTTTAAACGTCTCTAAGCCATTTACAATTGACAATGTGAAATTATGGGCCATGGAATGATGTTTCACACTTCCACGATGACACCTACCTCTTTACATTATCCCATTCCATCTGAGATAATGAAAAAATTAATGGAAGAGATTACTTTAGGATGCGATTATAAAGTGAAAGAACTTTATGATGGCACCATGCCAGTAAAATGACCACTTTAGGACAACGTTTAAAGTAAGAAGATTATGAATGGACTTTACTCTTTCACCTAACCATAGCACTCCAACAACTTAGCTATTAATGTTTAAACATAAAAGACTCATAACTGTTATTCACGTGTTGTAACAATCTTCATCCGGGGAGTCTGATATACTCCATGAGTATGTACTCCACGTAACGTTCCTCATTTCTTTCCTGTTAACTGTTAAGAGTGGTGAGAGAAGGGATTTTATCCCATTACGTTAGTCAATCGGTGAGGAGATAAGGAAGAGAAATTTGTGGATTTTAACATAATTTACTTTCTGATTTAGTAGTAGTTATGGTAATTAATTTAAAATATTTTCCTTGGTACTACAGCCGTGAGGCATGGTGTTGTTTGTCCTCTACTCATTTTCATCCCTTCGATTGTTTTTTTTTTTTTACTTTTGCTTTTATATTCTCGATATGTTCTTTGACTTGAACGATTTCCCACCAAGCAACAAGTTTTCGCTTGATGTGCTAGAGAAGGGGAAGGAAATGAAACCACAACAGACTATTATGTAGCCTCTTTTTTTAATTTATTTTTCAACTTTAATGTACACATTAACTTGTCTGAGTGGCTTCCGAAATTAGTTTAGCGCGTCTGCATATATTTTTATGTTGCCATGGTTTGGGTTGCTGAGTTGCATTTTCGTGGGACGTATGCAATAAACTGAACATGGATTATATGAAACTAAATTTCCTTTGTATTACTTTTACAAAACTTATATACAAAAGTACATGTGTGCTTTTTTATTTAACTCAAATGACTATTTTAATTCCGTTTTTTTTTTACCTCTTTTACCATTCAAACCAAAGTTGGCCGTTGATGATTTGTATTAAATTGAGATTGTTACGTATGTCTATCATGGTACCCAGTATAACTGGTTGAAATCCTTGTTTAATATTCATGAGAATACTGTGTATACCATTGGAGAAACTAGTTTCAGTTTGTGAAAATTTGCCTCAAAATGTATTAAACTGATCGCATAAGTTAAGAACAAAAAAATACATTCCAAATAACAATGAATATGAAAACCCAGTCATCCCAAGTTGAAAAAAAAAATTTTGCCCCTATGTGGATGTATCATCACTTGCCATGGTATACCCTTGAGCCATATCACATCATTACCATTATCAGGATAAATACTTACTACATCATAATACAAAAATGCACCAGTTTTATACAAATAGACTCCAGTTTCATTCACCAGTTAATACAAAAATACACCAGTTTCATACATTTAAGGTTCCAGTTTACTTCAACAATCAATACAAGCAAGTTATTTACAGGACAATACAAACAAGCACCAATTTCATACATACAGTATCCAGTTTCATTCATATGTCAATACAAACACATTAACTACAGTATAATACAAACAACTACTAGTTTCATACAGAGGGCCACCAATTTCATACATCCAATCTCTAGTCTCATACAAATGGGCACCAGTTCCATGCTTCTAGTCTTAGATCTTATACAAACGGGCACCAATTCTATACGTCTAGTCTTTAGTTTCATACAATACTACGTATCTTTTTTTTCCTAGCCAATCAAAGCAATATAGTGACATTGAACGAACCCAAGGAGATTTGTAAATGATCCGAACAACCTCTCATCCGATAGCATTACTAAAATTTCATACAAATTAAATACAGTATATAAAATTTCACACCATCACTATCCAACATCATACAAGCATGTTTCCTAGACAATAACACAACAACACACCAGTATCATACACATACTCGCTGTTTCAAGGCAAAGTCAAACCAGAATGGAACATAATTTATTGGGAAAAAGTTGTCCATACAAAAATGTAACGCACACGAATTACATTTATACAAATACCTCCTAATTCCATACAAATAAACACCAAATCCATACAAAACCATACTACAACCATACACTTGTAGGAAAGAATAAACCAATTTTGTTTCATTGTCCCCCATGTTACCATATTCTTTCACACTAAAACGAAGAGAATACATTAAAAAACACATTTCTTTCACCTTCATACTTTCACACTTACAACAAATTACTAGACCATACATTGAAACCACATTTTATTTCTCCTGTCCGCACATACATCCACCGCTACTTACACATGAAAACACACTTTAATTCACAATTGCTTTTGTAAACCCGATTCCATACACAGCTGTCCACCTTCATTCTTTTTAACCACGACTACTATAGTTATCACCCATATCTAAGCCATTCCAACAATACCCAATTTCATACTTCTTTACAAAACCAGAATCTAGCTAATACATATGAACCCAAAATCCCTAAAGTGCTATTTTATACAAAATTTACCCAGAACCTTACAAAATCAAAAGGATAGAGCCGTTGGAGCCATTACTCTAAATTGGAAGGCAATTAGATCCTCCCTCTGCTGTATCGCCATTGTTCTGGGTTTCTACAACACCCAATTAGTCACTGGAATGGCGCTGATGCCGCTGTGTCTGGGTTTCGAAGATGAATGGGAAAAAAAAAACCTAATATGTCGTTTCGGGTGTTTTGGCATCAAATTGGTAGGATTTGGGGAGCATATCTCTGATGCATGGATTTGAGAATTCATCCCTGATTTTTCGCAGTTTCTATTTACCTTCAAACCAAGAAACGGCTACTAAATCGTAACGCCACTTAACATCTATTAAGTGGAGTGTATACTCCGTGAGGATAGTGGCAAATCCCATCTTCATCACTCCAAAGTTCAAAGCATATTAAAGAAGCATGCAACATCGAAAGGCAATTGAATGTTATCTCTTAATGTTCGTTAAATAATCACAAAGACAAGATGCATCTCTTGTAGGTGGATTCATAGAGAACGAATCAATTCTTCATTATTATTTTTTTTAAGTTATAAGTTGAGAAAGAGGCTGGGCTTACCTATCTGAATTGGGAAACAAAAAATTAGACAACAAACTCTACAAAATAAACCCCAAATTGATTCAACACTATCTCACAAGTGATCTTGGATTTTAAATTTTCCTCAACCTTTACTGAAAATCAAAAGAGAATATGGAAATCAACCTTTACTAAAGGAACAAAATAAAAGCTTTTTGTTTAACTTATGGTTCTTATTTGGAAGATTAGTTAGCAATTTTAGATAGAAGATGCTCGACGAAGAAGATGGCAACTGAAGGAATGAAATAGTGGGAGCGCTAATGGCCATGAGCATGGGTCAACTTCAGGTCGTGAAAATGATTCCTAAAACAAATAGCATCAATGCAAGAAAAAAAATTACTCCTCATCCTACTTTCTTTGCTTCATTTAACTTTTTTGACTAGTTTAACTTGAATTTATTCATATTATTTTTTGTCAGAAAAAATTAAAAAAAATAAATTTAGAAACTATAAATCTTGATTTATCATTTATATATAATTTTTTTTTTACTTATATGCTAAAATGTTAGAAATAAAAAATTACTCCCTCCGTCCCAATTTCTTTGCACCATTTTCCTTTTTGGGTTGTCCCAAATTCTTTGCACCATTTCCCAATTTAGTAAATTTTTCACAGTTTAATTACCATTATGCCCTCATTTAAACAACCACTTTAAAGCTTAAATATACTCCAGATAATTCCCAAACATACAACACCTTCGTCTCAATTCGAATCCCTAACCTCCACTCCTTCCCTCTATGTTTGAAGCTTCGCATCGACGCCGAGACGAATCCATCCATCGATCATCGGCGAGATCTGGCTGAAATCGCCACCCGAAGTAGAGGCGAAGACTAGCCCAATCTCTTCATTCATCGTTGTGCACCATTTCAGGTATGACAACCCACAATTTCTCCGATATCTTTGTTTTGATTTTGGTCTTGTAGGTTTAGGGCACTTGGTTTCATTTTGATTAGTCTTCCAGGTCTTTCCACTCTCAACTACAACTAATAGTCTAGCATAGGCCTGAAGACAAAGACACATTTGACAATGGCTTGGTTTAATGCTTTTTCCAGTTGAAAACCGTGGAAATACCCATTTGAGGTGTTGTGCACTGGTAGATGAGTAATTAGGCTAGGTAAACTCAATCAATAAGTTACATTGCATAAGAAAAGTTGATTGACCAAGAAATTCAAGCAAATACCTGAAAATGTAGTTTGGGCTATTGGAATGAAACCTGTTAGAAATTATACAAGAATTCCAATTTGAAAATCAGATTGAAATAACTACCTATTTTTGGCTGAATGATTGAACATATATGTTTTGTTAACCAAGTAGAACCCGATGGAAGCATTAAAATAGTAGGCTCAACCACAAATGAAAACTTGTACAAACAAACCTCTAGAATTAGTTCTTAAATCTGTAGAATCTAGCCTGAATTGTACAACCTTGAAAATTTCTCATTTTTACTGCAAAAATAGGTCTACATGTCCCAAATATGGTTTAAATCTTGCACTTAAGTTTCAGGAAAAAACATCTTTCCTAGCAAAAAGTTTATCACATGGTGAAACTTATGAAGTTAAAAAACAATGCTTCAAAATTTTCTTCATTGCTACTGCGTTTATCAAATCAGCCAGCTTGGATGTTGTTTTTTTTTCATTTTTTCTCTTCTCTACCTTCTCTGATATGCGGCTATCCTAACTCATGTTTTTATGTCATCATCTATGGGGTTGTGCTGGTTGGTTAAGTACACTCATGAACACCCAAGAAAAGTCGACATCTTCCGGTCGGGGATCAAATGCCACACATGTGTTAACAGAGCTACTGGATATTTCCTCACAGCAGGTAACAGAGCCACTAGATTGTTCTTCAAAGCAGGCCATATCTTCAGATCAAAAGGCTTCACAAAAGGTGTTTATCCCTCCTGCCTCATTGGAGTCATGCACTTCTCCACTGTTGAGGACTTGTGCTACAGCACCTTTGAAGCCTAGTAACATGGGAAACGTCATGGTCATGCTTTCAAGCCTCCCAGGCGTTGTGACAGGAGATGAGTTCTGGATGGTAGCTGCTACATATTTGATGACATCAAAGCCTGCGAGAGAGTCTGTAGTTTGCGAGGCCATATGTCCGGAGTTAAGAATAAAATGGCTACGTGGACAAGTGCAAAATTTCAAAATGTAGTGTAGTACATTAAGTGTTTTTTGTGTTGCTGAAGAAGCTTAAATGAGTAGTGCTCAAGAGTGTAAAAAAATTGTTTCTCTTGAGTATCTTCATTTATCATGTACCTAGGTGAAATTGTAAGAACTAATGCAACTACAATTGAATTGTAGTGCATTCACTTGTGTATATTTTGTTGGGAAACAGGTTTTTCATGAACCTGCATCTTTTGTAACTTACAAATGACTTAACCCTTGTTAAGCAACTAATGAAATGAAGATCAGATTTTTGTACATTATGTTTTGTTGTGTTTGTGTTGCTTATTATTGTTGTTGTTGATCTTCTTCTTCTTCTATTTGTGGGGTTAAGTTGCTGAATTTATCCTATGGATTAGAGTTTCAACTTTCAACTTGTGACAAAAGAATTTGAAAGGAAGAGTCTGGACTTATTGCAGGAGGTGGCTTGGCTAAGAGAAGGAAGTAAAAATGGATGGAAAACTTGCAGTTGCCTACAGAAATGAACTGAACAAAAACCTGGAAGTTGCAAACCTGAACTGAAAGTTGCCTGCAGAACTGAACTGAACAAAAACTACTGAAAAACTTGCAGGCACCTGCAAAACTAAACTGAAAAACTTGCAGGCACTTGCAGAACTGAACTGAAAAACTTGCAGGCACCTGCAGAACTGAACTGAAGTTATTGAAACAAGGAATTTGGCCATTGTCTTCAAAGACTGCAGAATTCTGCAGAAAAAAAAACCTGAAAAATCTGGTTATAGGGAACGAATCTGTTTCTAGGCATGTCATTAAAATCAGACTTCACAACCACATTTCTTTTGTAAAAAATAACCTACTTAACCATGATGGGGAACTAGAATCTCTTAGTTGTGTAATATGAACAATGAAGCTAATTGTATCCATGAAATTCAAGCAAAATGAGCTTAAAGGCTGCTGGTTTTTTATATTAACCTTCAATTTTAGAGTTTATGGTTCAAACATGTTTCTAATATGACTTTAAGCATGTTTGCAAAACTAGAGGCTTGCCTAGTCACTTTAGCAAAAAGTCAGACTCGAGTTATCCGAATGAATGAGGGTTTCTGACAGCATCATGGGAAAGATCAACCAGAAGAACAACAATAGGACTGTAGAAAAAAGGGAGGAAGATTACAGAAGCATGGGATTAGACCTTGTGTCTGGTCTCAGCTCTGAACTCTATCATGTCAAGAAAACAGCAACTCTTGATCTTGATGTTCTTGCTAGCTCAGTGTCAAACCTGTCAGATGGAATGACCAAGTTGCACTGGTTGGTGACAAACAACTTGTCCGGGGATGAGAAAAGTGGGAGCTTCATTAGTTCAATGAACTCCTTCATAAACTATGCAGAGAGGAATCTGAAGGAGTTGAAGGAAGATGAGGATAGAGTGCTTTTGCATGTAAGGGAGATTTGAACTACTCTATTTGACTTAAGAGCTGAATTTTTCAAATGAGAAGCTTTAGATTCTAAAAGTTTTGCAGATGCTTCTACCCCATAATATAAAACTTGTTCAAGCTAGAAAAATTGTTAAAGCTATTGAAACAAGGAATTTGGCCATGAAAATCAAAGGCTGCAGAATTCTGCAGGAAAAAAAAACCCTAAAAAATCTGGTTACAGTGATCAATTCTGTTTCTAGGCCTAACTTTAAAACCAGACTTCACAACCACGTTTCTTTTGTCAAAAATAACCTGTTTAACCATGATGGGGAACTAGAATATCTTAGTTGTGTAATATGAACATTGAAGCTAATTATATCCATGAAATTCAGGTAAAATGAGCTTCAAGGTTGCTGGTTTTTATATTAAGCATCAAGTTTAGAGTTTATGGTTCAAACATCTTTATAATGTGACTTTAAGCATGTTTGTCAAACTAGAGGCTTGACTAGTCACTTTAGCAAAAAGTCAGACTCGAGTTATCAGATACACTTCAAAAGGTTGCACATAGTTTCAGCAGCTAGGAAACCTTCACAATGACAGGCACTAACATTAAAACAAAAAAAAACCCAGCTTTAACCTTACAGTACATTATCTACAAACATTCAAAAGTCAGTGCTGTACACCACCAACATTATGTACCGTTTCCATACAAAATGCCATACATTTTAACCCTCTAACAATGCCAGGCCTGCCTCGATCAGTTCAACAGGGACAGGAACTTGTGTTGGCAGATTACCTTCTTCCTCCAACCTTATCTTGTTTACATGTGGTATCTTGTACCCATTACAACCATTCACCTTCATCACCTCAAGCATACATAACTGTAAAGTGACGAACACATGATTCAACATTGTCGATGGGAACTCATAAAAGGCTTTCTCAACGACAGCTACTAATTCATCAATATTCTTCAATGAATGTTGATGTTGTACAGACTGAATGGCCCGAAAAAACCCCAAATCCAACACATTCAAGTCAGGGCTATTAGGAGGTTGGCATACCAATTGAACGTTAAGGCCGGTTCTTCTTGCAGCTTCATGGAAATCAAAATCATCAACCTTAAGATGAGGTTTCGCATTATCTTGTTGAATGTAAATTGTTCTTCCAGGAGTTGAGTGAGGCCATTTCTGTTGAATTGCAGGTAAAACCTTCTCAATTAAGTAAGCCTTAACAACTTCTTTTGTAACAGAACCTATAGCCTTCGTCTCTAATGTTCCAGCTGCTCGATTTTTGCTTCTTCTTACTGCAGGCTCTTTATATATGAAAGGAAAAATCCTAATTTTCCCAGAAAATTCAGTCTCTTTTATTGGATCATACCTTGGCCTAGCGACAGCAGCCAAAAACATTACTTTGGTTATGAACCGCTTGCTTTTACAGCTGCGAATAGGATCTGGTTCATTAGGCAACAAATAATACTTCTCTGATTTTTTGCTTATGTAAAACCATTTTTCATCTATATGGACATAATCATACATATCAATGAACATCAGATTACGCACAATAGAGTTATTTTCAACCATAGAGAGACAAAACCTCAATCTTTCTTTCTTGTTTTCTTCTGTTAGAAAAGGCTTTATGGCATTTGAGTGGCGCCTTAGAGCACCTTCTTTGCATCGTCTATGTAGAGTGGACTTGGACATATTTAGCTCGATTGCAATTGTTCTGATAGTTGTCCGTCGATATAAAGGGAGTTCCCTCACTCGAGTTGGATCAACAGTCACTCTTTTCCGTCCAGTGTGACCAGGAAGCTTTGTAATCAACTCAATGGGTCTGCCATTAGCTATTTGTTCCTTCGCCTCATTCCAAATTCGCCGAACCGTTTGACGGCTGACGAAAAACTGATTGCCAACTGCTGAAATCGAACCTCTCTTTATTTTGCCCTTGCTGTTGCGCTCTTTTCAGCAAAGCCACACACATTGCTGCCCTTTCGTCCTTACTCAACACATGGTGGCGCTTCCTCTTAATTTCATCAGTCGAAGGTGAACTCATTGATTTTGGTAAATTGCAACAGAAATGCGATGGGGCCAAGTAAACGAGTACTCTGTTGTTGGTTCAATTCTTCTGTGTTAAGTGAGGCAACTAAACAAATTCCAATGTAGTTTGATGATTGTGAGCTCAGTGATTTGATCGAATTAAATCCTCCCGCCACCATCTCCCACTTTTAAAAACCAGCTTTAGCGTCTTTGTTAATAAGCTTATTTTTAATTTTCATTTTTAGGGGTAAAATTGTCAACAATTACATATTTTCATCATTTCTTAGTCTCCGTGCCAAACCCAAATGGAGCAAAGAAACCGAGACGGAGGGAGTATAAATTAATTATTGAAGAGTGAATGATACAAAGAATTTAAAATAGATGCAAGTTCAAATCTTGGTTGTTGTGCTTTGGTCAAGGGGAAGATATTTGGCAGGTAGAGATGGAAATGAGAGGTCACTGTATAACTGAAAGAGATAAAAGAGGCAAACCTATAAAAACCGACTATAAAAAAAAACGGTACCCACAAATGCAAAAAAAAAATGATGTTCAAGTCACTATTTATTGAATAATGTTTTTGTTCCATAATTAAAATATAGTAGTAATAATGTATAGCTTGCATATAGTTTGAGAACTCGATGCAAATCTTGGTATTTTTTTTTATTTGGTAAAAAATCTTGGTATTTAAAAAAAGGCATAAATTTACTTTATCATTTTATTTTTCAGCTGCATCAGTATAGTTTAGTAATCCTATGATTGCATCACTTCTCCATGTTTTATCTATCAAGTAGGACTGTAAATTTTGGGTTCGGGTCAAAACCCGAATTTTTCAAACAGTTTCTCCATCCAAAAATTGCAGCTTAACCCAATCCTATTTATTGGTTGAACCTGAACCAACCCTAACCTAAAAATATAGGGTTGGGTCGAGTTTACCCGAGTTAGGCCCGCACCTTACCACTAATAGCCTCCTTCGCCGTGAAGGCCAAAGAAAATGGACGGTAAACAATGCGAGATCAGCAGAGGAGAACAACGCGACGCACGAAAGATGATGAGGCAATAGGGAGGGCAATAGACAAAGGGTGCGAGGACGACGAATGAAGGACCCAAGATGGTGAGGATGACAAAGTACAAAAGGAGGACCAAAGATGATGAAGGTGAGGGACAGACAATCACAAGGTGACGAAAGGTGAGCGCACGAGAGGAATGAAGGCCGGATGGTGGCGTGAGGGGGCAGGAGTAGGAGAGCAAATTCAAGCGGAATATGCGAGCAGCAAGGTGGTGACAGGATGGGATGGGGATTGAGACATGGGAGCCAGCCGATTACATTTAGTTTAAGGTAGATGTAGGGTTAGGTTAGGCTTAAGTGTAATGGGCCATGCAAATTAGTGTCTTGGGTTGGGCTTTTGTATATAAGAATTTTTTAAAATCGGGTCAATCATGTGGTTTCGGGTTTAACCCGAACCAACCCGACTTTTGAGTCTTTGAATAGGGTCGGGTTTAGGTTGACCTGAATACTTGTTTTTTACTTCACTGACCCGACCCTAACTTGACCTTATGCATCAAATTTCAGATCGGGTTTCAAGTTAGGGTTGAAACCTTTCACCCCTACTATCAAGCTGTAAAATATTAACCAAGACCTTGGAGCCATCAAGAGACTAAAGCATTTTCTTTTTAAGAGATTAGAGCTCTCCTTATTATTATTATTATTATTATCATTATTATTATGGCTAGAAATTATATTATATTCTAACAGCCTAAACCACTTTTTAGCCATTTGTTTCTTGAGTTGTTGGCTCAAAATAGCTTTAGACCTATTCTAAAAGTCGTGACCAATAGTGAACACTACGCTTGTTTTTCAACTTTTTTTTTCTATTGCAATTTTCTTGGTAATGACCAAGCCTAGCTTCCAGTCCCTAAAGATTTTTTTTCTTCTTTTTTTATTCCTAAATTTTTCTATCTCATAATCAAAACTTGCAAGTTGGAGTGGAGACAAGATAAGGAAGATGATAAGAATAGCACATCTACAAGTTTAGGAACTATTATTGGTAGAGACCAAAACTATGGGGGCTGAAACCTGAAAGCATATTGTATATCATATAGAAGGTCCTCCACCTTTTTATGATGCTACACTTTTGTTCACAAAACTTGGAAAATTTTTGAAATATGAAACCATTACATTATTTTGCAATGAAGTGTGGGTGATCATGTTTCCACTAATCTATGTAATGATCAATAACATGAATTGACGCACTGCACAAGCACCATGAACCTCATATATACTGATTAGGCTGCTAGTTGTTATAAATCTGTGGTAATAGTAAGTTGGGTCATGAAAAAGCAGTAAGCAGCCTAGCCCAATAACATGCTTAAACCAAAAAACAGTGGTATAATATCAAGATTGGTATATGAGGTATGATACTACAACGTTTTAGTTTCAAATTTTTCTAGATTATAATTGAACTACCTAGTTCGCAACAAAAATTGGGCTACCAGTCAACAATACTTGGCCTCATAAAGAGAAAAAAAAAAGTATATGTCTATGAGATATTACACTTTAATATTTTGGTCATCAAATTTTTCTATTTGACAATTAAACTCTTCAATTTGCAAGTCTTTTCTTTTTTGTCCGCTTCCTCATAGTTGAGCTTCTGAACAATGAATTACCATAGCAATGCATTGATGATTCACCTAGTGTTCTTCTAAATTGCTTCGTTTCTCTTCTAAAATCCAAAATCAATACATAAAATCAAAGTGTGGTAACAATTTAAGGTTAAAAAGCTAAGAAAATCACGAATGAGAGACTTGAAAGAAACTGGGGAGGGTGATTAATTGTAAGATTACTTGAATTTAGAGGTATTATTAATAAAAGGACCGAATTGAAAACTAACTCAAACTTGAGTGCCTTAGAGTATATGTTTTTGTTTTCTTAAATTAATCTCGAGAGAGTAGACAGACAGAAGCCAGAAAGCAAGCAACAGGACAGGACGGAGAAGTAGAATGCCGAAACAGGTGGATTACGTTCCGTACGCGCCTCTCCCTCCAGACCCCAACCACCGAAACGTCATTGTTCTCCCTGTGTACTATCATCGTAGGAACCACTCCTATCTCCGCCATTGTATCGCCGTCTCCGCCGTTATCGTTCTTCTCTCCCTAGCCGTATTCTTCCTCTACCCATCCGATCCTGATCTTCAGCTCGTCCGCCTCCGACTCAACCATGTCTCGCTCAAATCGTCTCCGACCCTCGCCCTCGACCTCTCTTTCTTCGTCACGATCAAGGTTCGCAACAAAGACTTCTTCTCTCTGAACTACGATAGTCTGACCGTAGCGGTAGGGTACAGAGGGAGGGAGCTAGGGTTCGTGAGCTCAGACGGAGGGCGCGTGAAGGCTCGCGGGAGCTCCTATGTGAACGCGACGTTGACTATTGATGGGTTCCAAGTCGTTCACGATGTCATTTATTTGATCGAGGATTATGCAAGGGGGATTATTCCGTTTGATTCTACTACGAAAGTCGATGGTGACTTAGGTCTCTTCTTCTTCAAAATCCCTATAGAGGTAAAACTTGCCCACTATTTATTTGTTTTATCAGTTCCATTTGGTCCATCCTTTTTCAGTTCGATAATAATACTAATTTGTAAGGTTCGGACAAGGGAACAGAGGTTCTATTTGGCACGTTGTTGTTTGTTAGATTACTAAAACTAAATCTCCTTTTTGGATGGAATAGCCCCTGGTGTAATGTGCTTGTTAAGTTCATATATGAAGGTGTTTATGAAATGTTGATCCTTGCTCATAAGCAGTTAGATAGTTTTCTGCAGATTGGTGCCATCTTGTACATGAATGTTCATAGCCAATAGGCTGTAGACCGACTTCATTCCATTTTGTAGAGATGCGGATTTAGGTTGTACATATCATTGGTTTGAAGGTTGGAGCTCTTTTTGGTTTACCATAATCTCCAATGCTTTAAGTTAAACACTTCGTATGGAAAGGTGGAAATCTATGATGCGCTTCATGAATACCCCATCTATGTCTATGGCCCAATACGGCATTGCTGTTATGCATTTCTAATGTCAAGTTAGAAAGAATGTGTGTTGTGGTAGGTTGACTGCTGGTGTAAAATTGGTATTTCTCAAATGAACATGTTTCGTTGCCGGCATGTACCCAAAATTTAGCGTCAAATGCCTCATAATGACTAGAAGAAACATCTTAAAGTCATCGCTGGAGTTGAGTTGAATTATTCAGTTCATCAAATAAGCAGCAGCACAATCAAGGGAGCATGAAATATCCTAATAACTATCTTGTTTGCTAGTTTTTGTGTATTTAGTAATCCAGTTAATATGAGATGAGTGATCAGTAATTGGCTAAAGCGTATTCTTTCGACATTGTAATGGAATTAGATTTTGTTCCAAAGGTACACTGACCTAAAAAAGTGATGGTTCCTAGCTACAGTAACATGCACATTTGTGATTTTGCCTGATCCAAGGATAAGGAATTCATTTCATGTTCAATAATTCAAGTTAAATTGGCTTATTAATATACAAAATTTATGCCTTTGTCTCCGAGTAGCATGTCTGGGTATACTTTTCACATTTGATTTTATATTTGTACATTTGATTGTTCTTTCTCCCTTTCTTTATGTGTTAACATTTGTGTGTGGGTTGTAATTTGCATTGGAGACAGTTATATGCATCTTATTTGTGGATCTTGAGTTGCTTTCTTTTCCTCATTTACTTGGGATTTTCTGCATGCCAATGACAGCGCCTCTTGTTTCTTTGATGTTAAACTAATGTTTTCTTGAGATTTCAGGCGAAAGTATCATGTGAGATGTATGTAAATACAAACAACCAGACAATTTTTCATCAAGATTGCTATCCTGAGGTGAGTTTGTCTTTGCCGCCACTGTTTTTCTTGCCATTTATATGAACCATCATAGCTTGGAAACTGTTGGAAGTGCTATCTTTTAGTTCTGCTGCTGAGGAACATAAAAAGGGCATATAACACCTAATATGCCTCTGTAGGATATCTAAGATATCTGGAGTGGACCCGTAAAGCGTTAGTGGAAGGGGGGGACTCAAGTGAGAGCTAACTAAGTGGCCGTTGAATTAGCTTCATGATAAATGCTACCTCCGTCCCAAGTTCTTTGTACCATTTCAATTTTTTTACTTCAATTTGACTTAAATTTATTTATATTAACATTTTCCAGAATTTTTTTTAAAAATTTACATTTAAAAACTATAAGTCTTGTAGTTTCTAAATATAATTTTTTTTTTAAAAAAAATTAGCAAATATGAATGTAAATAAGCCTAAGTCAAACTCAAGTAAAAAAACTAAAATAGTGCAAGGAACTTAAGGCAGAGGGAGTATGTCAACTGAGCAAGTCCAATTCCTTGCAAATTAGGTATCTGCATTGTGCAATGGTGGCAGCATAGGGAGGCAAGGTCACCTCTTTATGTTATTTTCTTTCGAACCCTCAAGGCTAAACCTTTCATATCGTATTGCTTGTTGAAAAATAAGCCTCTAACTTCTTACAGTTGAAAAGTATAAAGAAAACCTCAGGTCTCACACCAAAGTACGCACCAACATCACAACGAGCTCTAGAAATGCACCACACAAAAGCTGTCTAGGTTTTCGATTAAAATCCGTGTTTGTTATTATGAGGGGGATATGTCATTGTATGGATGTTTAAAAGTCCATCCCTTCTGCAATGCATGGTTGTGTTCCTTCCATGGTTTTGATTCCAGACAATGAAGCTGATAAACTTAAACTGAAAAAATAATTGGTGGAAAATAAGTAGTCTTATGTTATGGCAGGTGTCCTTAGGCAATTTCTGGGCTTCAGCAGACATGCGAAATTAATAAACTACGTTTTGCAAGCATTAGTTAGCAATCGATAATATTTTGAGGGCTGCAGGTTCTCCTCTGTGTTTTTTTCGTCCCACAAATTATAATGCTATTAAAATTAGAAAATATAGCCTAAACATCACTACTGGGACACGCTAAGTTTGTTTCTGTTCCGTATCAGTATCTAGTTGCTTGCTTGCGTAATGTTGGAACGTTCTTGCACGCATGATTGCTGGTCTCAGGCTGACCATTTACAAGAAATGACTTGACCTGCTTCAATCTGTGCTGGTTGATGTTCTTGGTTTTCTTTTACAGTAATCTTTGCCCAGGGTGTGCCTGCCTTGCTCAATAGGCTTATTACATACTGGAAGTCGGTCATGAAACTGATAACTGATGGTGATTTCAAGCTCCTCATACTGCATTCTCATGCAAAACATTATCAGGTTGGTGAGTATGACCATGGCCTTGTGAATAGGATGACATTCATACATTGTATATTCGTTCAGGAGAGGTCTTGTTTCTGTTTCTTCTTGTATTTCAAGTCCTGTTCCTGTCTTGTAACAAGGGATTTGACTTGCGTGGTTTTGAATGTTATGAGAGTAAAGGAGTAGGCTTGTGCTTATTTATCTGTTTGTGTTCATACCGTTGCGAAGAACACCAGCCAATCACAACCCAGTTTTTATAGGCAGTTAGACCAAAGGAAAAACTTTATCCTCAATTTCTAAAAGGCCTAGTGTACCAGCAGTCCTCCAACTTTGCTAACTTGCATGAGTCAGCCCCTCCACTCAAACTCAGTATATGTAAGTCGTCAAACTTTGAAAAATGGCATGCGTTGGTCCAAACCAACCCATATGTTATGGGAAAAATTCAAAACTGGTCCTTAATATCTCTTTTATTCATGTTTGTGTAATTGTAGTTCATTTTATATTGATCTAGTCCATGAATAGGCAAATTTTATTTAAGTACATGTTATTTCTCTACTATCAAATAAGGGTAAAATCTAAATAAAGTTCCTTAACTTTAAGAATCATCCTAAAGTGGTTTCCTGCCTTTTCTTGTCCTCTTAAAGTCCATTAACTCAACTAACGTGTTTTATTTTTGTTGCTACCGTTAATTTAGATGTTAAAATAGATGAAATTTTCTTATGTGGCACTTGATATCCCCATGGTGAGTCTCAAACTATCACGTGAATGGCTATACGAGAAAAATAAAATCTTCAAGTTAAAATTAAAACAAAAAAAATAATCATAAGGACTTAAAAAGTGAATTTTCCCAAAATCATCTTCTCCTTCGGCCTTTTATTCTAGTTAGCGGTGAGGTGGATCGTGAGCGGTTGACGGAGCGATGCCGTAGAGCTATGGGGTGGATTGCAAAGATGCTGCCTTCGTTTAGGATTGGTCGACTGAGCAGTTGACAGAGATGATGGCAGCGGGTTAGTCCTCCAGGTGTTCGACGAACGTGCTGTTCAGGATTTGGGTTCCAATAATGACAAATTGAGAATGAGATGAATAAAACCTGCTAAGAGCTCATAAAAGTTGTCTTGTCATGAATCATAGTTGACTCCATTTCTTTAGCTACTAGGCATCTAGGAATTATTTTTGAAAATATTTAATTTGGAAAGATTTTGGGGAAGAAGTTATACTTGGAGAAGATTTAATCGATGGAGAACAAACAACTCTGGCTTTGATTGGAGAAGATGTGGGGAAGAATACAATTATAAGATAATATATGTTTTAAGTTCTTAAAATTATATGTTTGTGTCAATTTTAATATAAAATTTACTATTATTCTGATATAGTCACTTATTGTCATGAAAAGAGGCCACCACATAATAGTATAGGTGTCACGTAGGTAATCTCAATTTGAAATAATGTCTAACTAACGGTAGGGACAAATATAGAGCATACTAATTAAGTTAAGGGACTTTAAGAGGACGAAAAATAGGTAGGTGACCACTTTAGGATGACCATCAAAGTTATGGGACTATATTTGGTTTTTATCCTATTAAATAATCATTCTGTAAAATATTGATTAAAACTAGCTTATGGTATATTTGATAGAGATTTTTAAGACATCACTAAAAGTTCTTATTTTTATTTATATTGATTTTCTAAAATTTTACCTAAATCAAAATTTAATAAATCAAAGAACCTTAAAAGCACTTTTAGAATATTATTTAACAAGTTCTTTGTTTTTTTTTTTTTGTAGGTTTTCTGTGAGTATTTGTATATGTATATTGTATAGAGGTACTTTTTATTCATTTTCAATAATTTTTTATGAATAAACAAATTAATCATACCAATTTTAAGTGTATTTTTCTCCATATTTTTTGTATTATCAAGAGTTGCGCCAATATATCAGACCAAATCATCCCTACTTTACATTTCATTATCATATGCGGTTCATAAAAAAACAATTCAATTTCTTTTCTCTTATAAAAAAGATAATTTTATTGCATATACTATGAAAATGGCTCATCTAATAATAAATGTCTCTCAAACTAAGTGACTATGTTGAAAAATTATTTTCTATCTTTTATCTCAAGTTATAATAATTTCTTTTAAACCTATAACTCTTCATCATGCAATTAGCATTTAAAATTTTGTAGAATATTATCAATAGTATAATAATTACTCAAACAACGAAACTTAAATAATAGTTATTATAATAGCAACATAATGACTATCAAACTAATTAACTAACTAATTATGTTTGAAAATTAATTGATTTATTTTTTTAATTGATCAATTAATGATAATAATTTTTCTTAATTTATAACTCTTAAGTGTTTTTCTAAAATATTATCGTTTATATGATACTTACACAAATAACAAAAACACACTTGAAACTAAATAAATTTAACTTAGACATGAACTAAAACAATAAAAAATGAACTGCAATTACCTAGTTTTAGACAAAGGAGAGATTAAGGATCATGTGTGGATTTTACCTCCAACACTATGAGGTCTCTTGAACTAACTTGTACATTTCTCAAAGTTTGAGAATTAAGTATATTGAATTTGAGTTGAGGGACTATCCTACTGGTGCACTTTGACCTTTCTGAAAATTTGGTGCCAAGTTACTCAACATTTTATGTAAGGAACACATTATGAACTGGACAATATTTTCATGTTTACGCATTTCTTGAAAGGGTTGCATCTAGGGGTCCGTCGCTTCCGTTGCCTATCGACAAGGATTTTCCATCTTCCCCGGTTTTCTAAGAAAAAAGAAAAATTCAGATGTAATAGCAAATTTCTCACTTTCCTTTTTCAATTTTAATTTCTTTTCATATAGGTTTAACAGCATAACGTATTAGAAAACTTTATTTTTCAAGCTTTTTGTTTTAGATATTTTTATTTTATTAAATAAGTTTTCACATGTTTCGGAAACAAAATTTTCGACATCCGATTAGGTCAAAGTTTTATTTAAAAAAAATTCACATAATTTTTCAGCTAGCCGAGCTTTAGTTCCAGAATTAACATGACAAATGGTTGATACGACATGACGAAAAGAACAGTTTCTATCCCATGTGCCCAGAAAATGGTTGGAGACCGGAAAGCGTTACTGAGGCCCGTGATTTGCAGCAAAAGGGATGGAGAATTCAGATGGACTTACAGAAATTAACATGGTTGCATTAGCTATCTTCTTTACAAGTTCTAATTCACATCATCAGGCCATTGAATAGTGGCCTGTTTTCCTCATTTCGTGTTAGCTTTCGGGCCACCCCAAACATACTCACCGTGGTGATGCCTGCACCTGAACGAGCCCGGGTGCCTTGTGGGTGAACAGACGCACTGCCTCCTTGAGCCACCTTCACATCTGGAAGCAACCCCTCTACCTACCCCGGTTGTCTCTGCGCGGCCTGCGGCGAACCCTGTTGCCCAGAGAACGAACCACCCCTGTTTTGGTGCAACCGAGGTTGCAGCTGGATGGCACATTATTGCCACGCCTTCCCTTCCTTCGCCGGCCTTTTAGTATTGATTTTGTGATGGCTTTCTTCTAGTGTAAACAGAAGTTGGAAAAAAAGAATCTATGGTGGGTTCATGGGGTTAGGAAGGAATAAGAAGTGGTGGGCAAGTAAAGGCAGGCTTTTTGTCTTGAAAAGAAGTGTGGTAGCTATAAATGGATTCCCTTGAAATTAAGCGTTTTTTCTGCTTTATCTTGAAAGAACCGAATAAAGGTGATTTGCCCAAAAGCAATCAGCAGCTACTTGTTCTTGAACACTTCGGCCGAATAGGTCCGATCGGATTGAGACTCCCTAGTGCTCCACAGGATGCCACGTCAATCCAGGTGGCAAGCTCTCACCGGTTCTAGGGCCCAAGGGTTCCAGTTGTCCTGATCTCAGGGGCGAAGGGCCAAGCCCATTTGTGTTCCCGGCTGTGGTTTATGTCCAGCCAGCCACCGGTTTTCTGTTGATCTAAGAAAGAAAATGGTTGGGAATAATAAGGTTGGGTGCTTGTCTTTTCGAGAAGGTAAGTAAGGTATGGTTTGGGCTTCAGAGAAAGACTAGGTGGGGTTTGAGAAAGGGACGGGAACAAATTCTATGGCAGTACTATGACCTCCCTTCTTTGTGGAATCTTCTACCTCAGAAAAAGTTGAGGTCTTTTTGGTTGAATTCTACTGCTAGAAGGGGCAGAGATTCATCACCAAAGTAAACATTTTCTCTTTTTTATTTGACATTTGAAAACAAAAAAAAAAAAAAAAAAAAAACAAAGCACCCCACAAAGAAAAGGGGAAGTAGAGTATATAACAACTCAAGTTTTGAAGCTAAGCTTGAAAAAACAACTCATTATTACTCACTTGAACAATATTTTAAAAAAAATAATTAATTTTTTATGAAATTCTTTTCGTACCCACTCAAGAAAAAGAAGAATAAATAAAAAAATACCCAATTTTTTAAAAAGATGTTTCAAATATGTATTCTAGATTTCTTCAATTATAAAATTTCAATTGATATATAAATTGAATGAATAATCACTATATATAAAAAAAATTACTCATAAGCTATTTTTAAAAAATGTCTACAAATATAGAGTTAACTGTATCTTGTTCTTGAATGTGTAAGTTTAGCAAAAATGTATCTCATGTTTCTGTTTTTTTGTTTAACGTCAAGGGCAAAATGGGTAATGGGAATTGAGTACACGCGCAATGTAAATGAAGCGATAAAATAGAGAAGCCGAGAGAAGGAACATGTACCCTCTACTCTATGAACTTTGATGTAGGCATAAAATGCGAATCAAAGTAGTGTTAAAGATGGGATGAGAATGAGTTATTTTGAGTCCAAGGCAAATGGGCTTCAAATAAGGTTACATTACGTGCTTAAAGCCCAAATGATGCTCCCTTGACAAGATCTTTTCTTTTCTTTTCTTTTCTCTTCTTTTTTCATAATTAGAAGAATGTAAAATCATATATTAAATGCCAAAGAAGTTACTATGAAAGTTTAAGGATAAGTTATCACCTTATAAAATTTTAAAGATGCTAAAGCTATATTTAAACAATTTGTTGGTAAGTTTGTGTATGAGAGTGCCTCCACTACTTATTGAACTTGAACCTCAACTAGAACAGTATCTTATCTTTACTAGCTGAACTGGGTAGATAAACACGAACATGACATGTAAAGTTATCATATGGTGAACATAAGGAAGAAAAAATATGATATGGTATTCCAAATTTGTAATAAGAAATGATAAGTTTCTTTCTAATAAAACCTCATTCTGATGCCACGTGGCCAATTTCTGTAAAACATCCCTTAATGACATTGTTTTTAAGGAGAAATCTAATGAATATAAAAAAAGCTGACTAGTATAGGTTTTTTTGGTACAAAGAGAAAGGTCAGAGTCAGAGAAGAGCCAGAAATTAGATATTCAACCTCCAATGACAATTATAAATTTAACCAACACCCAAAAACATAGATTTTTTTTTATTTTATCTTTTTTGTTTTAAGATATACGGAGTTCAAAAGATCTGCGCGTTGCGACAGTTACATAATGTCACAATATTAAGTAAAATAATAATAATAGTTTGGGGGCCCAGGGAGAAAATGTAAAAACCTTAAACATTAAGAGTTTAACAATTAACTCAAGAAAAGTTAAGGAAAAAAAACTTAATTTCACTAAAAAAATAAAATAATCCATGGTGACTAATGTTTTAGTTTAGAAAACAACACACCATAGAAAAAAAAAAAAACAAAAGAACCAAGAGATCAAACAAAAACACTATAATTAAGTAGTTTCTAAGTTTAGTGCCCAAAACGTCAAGTTGATCAAACTCAGGGTCTAATGTGGGAATGTGAGAAATGGAAACAATACAAGGACTGGAAATGTGTTTCATAAAAAAAAACGTGAAACAAAATGAAAGTAAGAGAATAACAAGATAGGCCCCCAAAACAGTTATTGTGTTGTAAAAATTTAACCAAACTTCTAAAATAAGCAACCGTGTAAAAAAAAGTATGTATCAAGTGAAAGAGCAGGCCATAGCCAAGCCAAAAAACAAGGGGTAAATGTGAAAAGATACTATAGTTTACTGTTCAAATGAATGGTAACTCAAAATGACTTTTAGTATTTAGTACGAGGTTATGTTTGACCTGCACATTGTAGCGGGTAATTTTTTCAATAAATTTATCATTAAAATAAATATCAATAATAATAATTTAAAAATTTTAAGTCATAAATTTATGTTCATTAATTATTTTATCTTAATTTTGAGTTAAATTTTTTTTTATGTAATGTTCTTATCATTAAAACTATCAGTTATGATCAAAACATAAAACTGTGAAATATAATATTATACATTTATTTGAAATGTTGAATTTTTTTTTATTTTGTGATTAAAGAATAATTGACTAAAAAATTTTATCTCTTGTCAATTTAAATTCCAATTTTTAATATAGATGAAAAGTTTATTTAGAAAAATTCACTTTCAATTTTAGGAATTATTGACCAAATTACTTTATTAAATCATAGAGCTTTTGTTTTTACCTTTACTACATTAATGGTAACCAATGTTTTACTTTAGAAAATAATACATCATAAAAAAATATAAAATTGTGTTTAATTTATGTTAATCAATGAATGATTTAACGATTAATATAGTAAAGGTAAAAGAAAAAAAAAACAAATAAATTGACTAAAGTGGAATCAATCAAAATTATACTAAAGAGGACAAATCATAGTGACTAAAGCTTTGTTTAAGAAAACAATAATGAAGAAAAACAACAAAAATAGTTTGGAGACCAAGAGAGAAAATGTAAAAATTTTAGGTATTAAGAGTTTAACAATTAACTTAATAAAATTTAATAAAAAAAACTCTATTTTACTAAAAAAAAAATAAACAAACCATGGTGAATTACTATAATTAAGTACTAGTTATTACGTTCAAGGACCAAAACAGAAAATGGATCAAGCTTAGGGTCTAATATGGGAAACAGAAACAATATAGGGATTAGAAACGGGTTTCATCAAAAAAAAATATGAAGAATTGCTCAGTAGTACGGCGAATCGTGGGATGAGAGAGTTTCTAGCTCAATATACCAAGAATAAGTAGAACCGTAAAAAATGAGTTCTAGAAATCAACCGTAAAAAGAAGCAATCATGTCCTAAGAAGAAGAAAAAAACAAAGACACTCTGCTAGCGCGTGAGCGTCACCTAAATGGCTACTGCCTTCCAAAAAGCTGATTAAGCTCCTAAAAGAAGCAATCGCTTCTAAAGAAAAAAACAAAAGAGAGACACTCTGTTGGCACATTATCACCACTCAAATGAGTAAAATGATAAAAACATTGTAGTTTTTCTATAATTTAGATAGTGGAGCCTTCTTGGCTTTTATAGAAGTTAGTAGTAATTTGTGTGTGTATGTGTGGCGAAGCTTCGGCAAGTCGCTTGCGTATCCAAGTCAGCGTCAATTAGCAGCCGCCGAGTCAAAATTTCTCGGTTCGCACACGCCTCCCGGTCGTCTTACTTTTCCATCACTGCCCTTTCCGAGAAGCTGCTTAGGAAACCCTCATATATAAACCCATCGCCTCTTCCATCATTCTCCATCCAAATCGAATCGTACTTGCTCAGTTCTACGAGCTTCTCTTCGAATTCGAATTTCTCCGTTGATTTTCTTGCTTTCTTCTTCCGAGATGAGTTCGACCGTGAGACTGGGCCCTTTTCCTCTTTTCGTGTTCATGTTGTTGGCGCTTCTGCGACTGAGTTACGGCCAGCAACCGGTGGCCTCGCCGGCGGCTGCTCCTTCCAGCGATGGATCGGCGATCGATCAGGGGATTGCTTATTTTCTCCTTCTGGTGGCGCTCGCCATAACATACCTCTTCCATTGATTCTTTACGGGCTTTTCATTGGGGTTTGAATTGATGATTTTTTTATTCTTGTATGTTGGATTTGATTTCCCGGTTGGAGGAAATGCGGATAATATTTGTATCTCGTTGAACAAAATGGATCTTATGGTCCATTATTGAATTGTTCGTGGTGGAATTGCAAATTTGCAATAGCATCATCGTTGGTGAATATTAAATTTGTATTTGTGTAAACTTATGGGCTGATTTGATAACGCTTCTCGTACCTACCTGGCGGATTACTGAAAAAATAGTAGCCTAAAAACCGTTTTTGCCTGGTAGGCTGGTACCCCTCGACCTATTTAAATAGTAAAACATAAATGACTCTTTCATTATATGAGGATGAAAATGAAGATTAAAAAAAAAATGAAGACTAATTAACCATTTGTCCCATATAAAGATCATATTTTAAAAAAAAATAAAATAGCTTTCTACCAAAAAAAATAATAATAAAAGGGCAGTTACAATTTTTTGAATCCTAGCCATTATCCTAAAAAATTATTTACGAAATGCACCAATTAAACAGATTCTTCAGGGTCTAATATAGCCCAAAATAGTATGTGAAACAAACAAAAAAAAAAGCAATGTTTTAAGATAAATTGCTATTCTGGGATAAAGTGACTTGAGTTAATTTTTTTAGACCATAAATCTAGGGTTAACAAAAATTACTGTAATTGTGAAACAACTTTTATTTTCTGTTGTTCCATATATGATAAAATTCCTATTGTTTGTTCGATATATTGTAAAATAAAAATCATTTCACAATTATAGTCATTTCACAATAGGAATTTTATCACAATAGGAGTTTTATCATATATGGAACAACAGGAAATAAAAGTCATAAGCCAAAGTCATAAGCCAACCTAATTAAATAGGGGAAAAAATCAAAGATGGGGATGGTGAATTCTTCGAGCCAGGGCGTAGTCAGGATTATAGACTAGGGGGCGGGATGAGAGTGAATATATAAATGAGTTGTTAAAATGTATAAATTTACAATTAACAACAGAAAACATCAAATAATAATACATATAAACTCATGAAATTTAAAAGTCTACAATAATTAAGTTCAATTCAAGAGTTTACAACTCAAAATCTAACACGACGCTCCTACAAATCTCTAAAATCATCAAGTATTGAATCTAAACTGAAAGTCTCCATAATATTTTTTTCAATATATAAAAAAAGACTATCAGCAAGATAATTATTATCTATCTTGTTTCTCAATCTAGTCTTCACAATTTTCATAGTTGAAAAAGCACGTTCTGTAGTAGCAATTAACACAGGAAGAGTCAATAGTAAACAGATCAATCTATCAATCAAAAAGTAATAACTTAACTTTCCGGTAGCTGCTAAAACTTGGCATAACTCAGCTATTGATGACAATCCTTCAAAATTTGATAAATTTCTAATATTAGCATAAAAATTCGTAGTTGAAACGAAATCAAGTCATGTTCATATCTTGAAAAATCATTGGGATAATATTTATGGGCAAGGCTGCAAATGGAATCAATATCAAATGACTTGAACTCATCTTTCGGATTCAAACACAAGCTTAACTTCAAAAGCTCTATAAGACGCCTATTGAACCTGAAAGATATCTCGCACAACTGAAAATCTATAGTTTCATTGAACACATCAAAATGATAATAATGCTCCACATCAACATCATTATGTCGGTGACTACTACGCCCCACAAAATGGGGAGCACTCATATTTGTAACATCAATATCATGTAGTGAACAAAATGAGCAAACCTTTTGAATAAAAGAATTTCATCCATCCCTCCTTAACTCCTGTAAGCACAATGAAGTAGTTTCCACTAAGTCCATTGCTTTTATAATGTCTTAACCCTTTTGTTGTAATGTTTGGCATAGAACATCAATTATACCGAAAATCTCATATATCAAGTGAGCAATGAAAATAAACTCAAATGAGAGCATTCTTTTCAAAGCAATTGCAGCATCTCCTCTTGACTTATAATTAACACCATATTCCTTAACATTTTCAAGAACCTTACAAGCAGCATCAAACATATTAAGAAGACTACTAACTGATGCAAAGTGAGAACTCCAACGGGTATCACCCGACCTTTGCAAAGTACTAATTTAGTTAGCACCAGTTCCAGTTTCAAGCTTATCAATAGATATCAAGTGTGCAATATTATTAGCATGAGCGGCTTGTAACTCATTATGGTGTTTACAAGAGGCAGTAATAACATTGACAATAAGAGATAAATTTTGAAAGAACTCATGTATAACATTTACCTTTTTTGCTGCTGTAACTAATACCAATTGTAAGCAATGAGCTAAGCGATGGATATAATATGCTTGAGGACAATTATTGAGAAACAATGTTTGCAATCCTTTCTATTCCCCACGCATGTTACTATTACCATCATACCCTTGGCCACGAATATTTTGAACATTTAATTCATGATCAGAAAGAATACTACAAATCTCAGAGTATAAACTAGCTGATGATGTATATTTCAAATGTGAAATATAAAATAACTGCTCCTGTACACAACCTTTGATATCAACAAATCGAAGAACAAGGGCCATTTGTTCATTTTTACTTTCATCACTTGTTTCATCCACAATGATACAGAACATCGAATCACCAATATCCTCACGAATCTTCTTCCTTACTTTCTTTGCAAATACATGTAAGATTTCTTTTTGTATTACAGAAGATGTGTATTTTGCATTGCAATGAGCATTTTCTAAGACAACACTTGCCACTTTGTCATTATAAGATGCTATATATTTTAGCAGCTTAAGGAAATTTCCTTGATTTCTTGAATCAATAGACTCATCATGGCCTCTAAATGCAATCCCTTGAAAAGATAATCACCGAGCAACATCGATTGAAGTTCTGAGCCAAAGTCTATTTTTTTCAATCTCTTCCCCTGATTGTTTCTCCATTGCCTTATCAATATGACTGGATTGGTTCAATAATGTTGCACAATTACTCATGGCATTATTGTGTGAGGAACAAGGGCTTAACCCCATATGCTTGAGTAATTAACAATTCTTCCCATCTTTAACCTTTTTCCATTTCCGAAAACCATTCACAGTAAAAGAATCCCAACCATTTTATACTTTTGATTTCTCCGTAAACAAATAACAATAAAAACAAAATGCAGCATCTTTTGTTTCAGAATACTCAAGCCAAAGGAATTCAAAAAACCATGAATACTGAAACTTACGTTGATTATTTTCCGACCCTGAAAGAGGATAATCACACTTCATCTGATAAGGACCGACATTTAAGTATGCCCTTCTTATCTAATCCTTTTTGTTAACCAGATATTTCCACATTGGTGGGCATAACCTTGGCTCACGCACTATAGAAACATTTGTAGAATTTGAAGTTCCTGGAGTTTGTTGAGAAGATTCAACAGTTGGAGATTGAAGATAATCTGCGTCTCCAACAGATTCTGAAACCTCTTCCACCATTCGTGGACATTGACCCCTTTAAGTTTGGCTTTCACCTTCCGGTGGAGACTTCTTATGAAAGAAGTGGAATAGTTTTTTTTGTTTGCTACCCATAGTTGTGGAAGCAAACTTGAAACATCAAGATAACAAAACTAACTAATTCAAAGTAAATATCTGTCCTAAATTTAGTGCTACTGCTTTGTAATTTGTAAATATTTTTTAATATCAACTAAATGGAATGATTTTTTTATCAACAAGCAGTGGCAAACTTTTCTTCTTAAAAAGAATTTTAAGTCACTTAGAACAATTAAACACGTACTAAGTACCAACTAACATACTCACTACTCAAAGGCTCTAACTAACAAACTCTAGTATAACCCAACAACAAATCAACAATCAACAACAATCAAGTCTTATCTTCACTCTTCAAGAAACCAACTAACCAAATCAATTAAACGTAATCAACAATAACAGTGGAAACGTAAAGACAAGCTGCTTAACTTATTTGGAAGGCTGGAAAATCATATCAGCCGAAGAGCTAAGAGACCAGAAATAAGCAGTCAAGCAGTGCAAAAAGCGAATTGGATTTGGGGGACCTGACCTCTAACCCAACAACAATAATAATCAAGTCTTCTAACTTAGTGACTCTTTTCTTCACTCTTCAAGAAACCAATTAAACAGGTCAATTAAATAAAATCAACAATATTACAATACAATGTCGAGACTCGAGAAGACAAACGAACTGCTTCAGTTCAACTTCACCTACTGCTAGAATGGAAAATCAGATCAGTGGAACGGCGAAGGCCCGAAGAGTGAAGATGCTGGGGGGCGAGGGTGCCGATCCCATTCGCGTCGCACGCTGGAGCCTTCCTTTACTTACTGGAATGGAAAATCTCAAAATCAGATCAGCGGAACGGCGAAGGCCCCAAGAGCGAAGACGCCGAGGGCGGGGGCGCTAGCCCTGGTCGGCCGTTGGCTGTTGCCGAGTGAATCGCATTCGCGTCGCATGCAGAAGCCTTCTGCCTTCGCAAATCGCAATCAGCATAATCCCAAATTCGCAATTCACAAACAACAGGGGAGCTCTATCTCTGGACTGTGAAACTAAAATGGGAAAGAAAAGAAACGCACCGGATCGTTAAAATCATTTAAAAAAAGGTTAAACTATATAAAGGTCCTCCATTAATTTTAAAACTTACATATAGGTACCTAACTTTAATTTTCCTACAATTATATCACCTATACTACCTAACCCAATAAATTTTCCAAAATTCTAAAAGGGGCGGCTGCCACCCCTCGTCCCTACATAAATACGCCCTTGCTTCGAGCCAACCTAACTCACTTAACCAACCGACTTTTCCTTTTAAAGTACAATTTTTGGGAGATAATAGGCCATATTCAAATCCAAGGAAGAGGCACTAGAGCACAAATGGTTCCCCCTAATTACCCAAAATATAAAAGAAAATTCTCAAATGAGTGGAAACAAGCTAAACCTTTTATCAAACAGTTCGAGCTTGAATTCAATTTTTTTATTATTGAGCCAAGTCTAATGAGTTTCAAGCTGAACTTCAAGCTTCATTTTTATGTTTGAACTCTTACAGGCTGAGATTTGAGTTTGAAATTAATTAGTTCAAACTCTTATAGAGTCTAATATTTTTTTAATTTAAAAACTAAATTAATTTTATTTTTAATGCTATAACTAAACCCTAAAATTTTACTAATTTTTATTAATTACATTGAGTTCAAATCTCGAATCGAGCTCAAACTTTGAATTGTGTTTTTAGCTTGTTGAGTCATTGAACTGAACTCAAACTTTTTGAATTGAGCTTCAAACCTCGTTTTTCAAACTTATTGAGCTTCAACTTGAGACCGAGTTAAGCCAAACTTCAAGCATGGTGTTTTTGGGCTCGACTCAACTTGTTTTCACCCTTATCTCCAACATTACTGGGGATCGAGTTGTGTAAAAATCGAGTTCAAATGGACCACGATTAACTCAAACTCGACAGTGAGTCCGAGTTGTGAATCCATCGGTTTAACTGCCGTGCGGGTTCAGTAAAGAATAGGACGGGTCCAACGAACCAACTCCTGGAAACGCATTTACGAAGCAGAGTCACATGGGCCTGAAAACGAAATGCACATTCCAACTTTAAAAAAACAAAAAAGAAACCCAGATCCATTATATCCGGCCGAATCAAATTCCAGTAACATCTGAGGATTTCACCATTCAACTTTTATTATACTAAATAAATTACTAATTGCTACGTCCTTTATATCGTACAATTCTTTTGTCTAGCATCTCACAACTTTTTTATTATGGTCATTTTTTCTAGTGCAAAGCACATTCTTTTACAACTGTTTTCCAAAGTGATTCCACCATGGTCAAAAAGGCTGTAGACTGTAGTTGGTATGAAAATAAAAGGAGAGCTATTAAAACAAAAAATTTCACATACTAATACAACTTGAAACTGACTGTTTGTCACTGTAACCAACAGCGTAATCCTTTTTTTCTCAACATCTTTTATGGGAAGATATCTTGTAATATTAAATACTTCCTCGGTCTAATAAAGAATAATAATTTTTTTTTAAAAAAAAATAATTTTTTTTTAAAAAAAATTAAGATCTAATTTATCGTATTACATTCATTTAAACTCTCTTTATATAAATCTAAAAAAAATTATTTTAACTTCAAAAGTAAAAATAAAAAAAATAATATTAATTACATATATATTAATCTTCGCATCCAAAAAAACATATCACCTAAAATGTGATGGATGGAGTAATTTTATATGTATAGTAACTGAAATTATTTTTTCTAATATAGTCATAATTAATGAAGAAAAAACTTAAAATCACCGGCGTATATAATAACTATCCCTCTATATATGTGGAGCAGTACATGTCACTGGCCCCATGTAATGTGTAAAGTGAAAGTAGTTGCTCAAACGGTAGCTCACTTCTCTTATTACCAAGCAACCGAAAACAAGGCAGGCAGCAAGCTAGTAGCTAGCAAGAGACAAGGATATGGAGATGATCGGATGCTGCTGCAAGTCCCACCGACGGTACGAAGAGATCGAATCGGCCGACCTAACGGCAGCCACCACCAGCTCTCCTGGTAAGCTCCGGTGGCGAGCTCTGTGGATGAAGATGAAGAGAGAGAAGAGAAGGTTGTTTATGGAATCGGGTCATCATGTGCCCTGCTACGATGCTTGCAGTTATGCCAAGAACTTCGATTCCGGGTTCACTTGGGATGAGCCGGAAAATCTCTCCCGTTCCTTCTCCGTCCGGTTCGCCGATCCCTCCGGACGCCGCGTCTTTCTCCGATCCGATAAAGCAAGCAGCTGTGTCAAAGGGCCGTCGTCTTAACGAGTAATTTTGCTGCTTATTTCTCTTTTCGGGAGTGATTTTATTGATAATAGACAGCTTTTTATGAATACCTAATTTCTTAGATCCTTATTAAATGATTTTCAGATTCTTTAATGAGTAGTAAAATGGTTGAATATAAACTTTACTTATATTTTACACATAAACGGAGGTTATGAGAAGTGGAGATTGGAATATTCGACCTCCTCGTAACAAAAACAGAATAACTAATAATCGAAATTCTTGTAACCACGAACTTGGTTTAATGACTAAAGCATTGGTGATAGTGGCTAAAGCATTGTTGATAATGTGGGAGGTTTAGGTTCTACTCTAGCCTCCCCACTTCCTCTTAAAAAATACAACATAAAATAGGTTTAATTATTCTCTAAATCCTGAAAAGCTGACATTCTCCTTAAAATATTAATACATCTACTTTTGTATACTTATAAATTTACTTCTAAATACAAAGAAAAATCCATAAGTCTTATTTGTTCTAAATGTGGGCATTGGCATTGGCATAACAGTTGAGCTTTCTTTACCGGCAAAAAACCTATTATTAATGAAAAATAAATTACAAAAAGTCCAATTTTAGAAAGGTACTGAAACAAATTAGTCCAATAAACTCCAATCAAACATAAAGAGCTTACATCAAGCTCCCAGCATCCGACATCCTAAATAATCCTCCCTTAACCTTAGAAATCCAAACACCCCCTACTAAACCCAAATAATCCTCCCTTAGGGCTCCGAGCTGTTAGGAAGACGAAAATAGACTTCCATACTCAATGAAAAAGTTTAAATGACAAAAATTATTGGAGGCTTAATGGTCGATGATGAAGTGTAGCAAGTGGGTTCAATAGCGATATCAGAAATAGTAATGGGTGGTGTTACAAATGGTAACAATTTTGAGTAACACAAAAAATTATTATCATAAAAATGGGACACTTAATGATCAATGTTGAAGTGCAACAAGTGGGTTGAAATAGGGGTACCAGAAACAATAATGGAATCCATGAATAATTTGGTAACGTTGGCCAGCAACTTCTGAATTTTCTGGTTCTTGGTCACATGCCATGTGTGTGGGGGACACATAAATCAGACATTTCAGAAATAGTTATGCCCTTAAGCCGCATGATATTTTTAATGAAAATTTAAACATGTTGCTTTTTTTTTGGGTAATTGTATTTTTTTGAACGTAAAAGTATTCATTGATTAATCATTGAGAGATGAGTTCAACTATAATGGGTACAGAGGTGACCAATAAAGACGGCCAATACCAAAAAATCCTAAGCAGGCTGCAAAATGAACATCAGAGTTCAGAATACGCAAAAACAAAAACAAATGAAACGAAATGAAAGGACAAGACTAGTCATCTAATGTCATCTATCACGATACCAAACAGATGAAACAAGTACCACTAGGTTCCTGCAACTCTCAAACCAATATTTATGCGTCAAATTCTACAATGAGTCGTTGGTACCCCCAAGCTCTCACCTCCATCAAGCCATATAAGAAAAAGGGCTATGTGGTAGGGGTGAAAATGGGCCAGGCCGAGCTCGAGTCCACTGAGCTCGAGCTTGGCCCTTTTGCATTTGGTACTATCCGGGCTCGAGCTCGAATTGCTTGAGCCCAATTTTTTTAGGCTCGAGCTCAACTCGAGATAAGCTCGAGCTCAGCTCGAAAGCTTGTTAGGCTCAAATAGCACATATAAAACTTTAGCACCATACTTGTAGCTTAAATAAAAGATAGGGACTAAACCTGTAATTTACCTATAGAGATAACTATAAAAGAGAAAATAACAAAATCTATCCTAGACTTTCTAATCATTTTCTAGTTTACCCTAATTTTGTAAATTTTGTAAATAAGCCATCATCTTTTTCCAGACATCAATTTCTGTCTGGAGCTGCCGGCTGGAGCTTAATGGTGGTGAACAAGCACACCACTGCCTCCAGCTCCACTAGCCCTTGAAGGATTGGGCAGCACGGTTTCACCACGGGAAGAAGGAGAGTAACGTGGGGTTTGTTATGGGAGGGACTGTCACCGAAGGAGGAATCATGATAGGAGGGACAATCACTGGAGGAATCACGATTTTGGGGGGGATGGGGTTTTCTGGGCTCAACGCCCCAAGGGCGTTAACACTTCTTACAAGCGGCCCAATGACAAAAAGGGTCCTAGAAACAAAATATAGGGCCTGTTAAGCTTGCGAGCTTAAGGGGCCGAGTAGCATCAGGCTTGAGCTCGGCCCTAAATAAACTCAAGCCTTTGAAAAGGCCCGACTTGAAATACGCTTACTCGAGCTCGAGCTCGAGCTACCCGAATTAGGCCCGACCCATTTTCAGCCCTATATGTGGGTTGATCGTTCAACTTCTCAAAGCAAACAAAAGAGATATATGTAGGAAAGGCCATAAAGTCTCAAAACAATATGCCAATGGAACTACACTACAAAGATGAGAAAGTGGCCATGTCAACATTTACTTTCATGTAGCCATTAGGTGGAGGTGACCACTGATAAGGAGTAAGGAGGACCAGTGTTGTGTGACTAGATGGAAAAAAGGCCTCCCAGTTTGAGGTCTAGGCCTTTATTGACTCAACCAAATGCCTAGGTGTAACATTGTGAGTCGTTCACAAGCAAAACCTTGTTCTAGTTCCACCAAAGATACCAACCCATGATTGCAAAAAGATAGCCCTATTGTGATACACATGTTGAAAACTACTCAAAGATGAATAAATTGGGAGGGAGCATAGGGTTTCTAAACATGTAGGCATTCCCGGACCTTAGTCGCAAAGGGGCATGTTAATGAGATATTGATTCCATGCCACTCCCACACACTAGGCAAGAAGAAGGAACTTCCATAACTCTTATTTGCAAGTTGTATCATGTGGGCAAGGTGTTGACAATGGCTCACCACCAAGATAGCTAAAGTCGCGTGCCCGTGTGAGCACACCGCGGGGGGAGGGGGGGATGACACTAGAAAAAATTTTCACTCTTGATCACCTGCCCACGAAAGATGGCCCTTAAGTAGGGAAAACGCAACATGATACACTGTATTGACTGTGAACTAACCTGACAAGGTCATCCTTCAAGTGAACAAGTCGGTTCTGCAGGCTACTAAGAGCAAAATTTGTAGTATACTGGAGACATCATTTGGATGAAACAGAGCCTCTAGCATCAGTACCCGCCATGCAGAGCCATCATCTGAAATCAGCTAAGAAATTGTCATGTTCTCCAAACCAGGTAACATAGTCGTGACTGGACAAGGGGAATTAGCAAAGAGAAGCCAATTCTCCTACCAAACATTTATTGAAACCCCCCCGGCCAACACGCCAAAGCCTGCCACCACAAAGAACTTGATGCCCTGCCATAAGTCCATTCCATAATGGAGAGACTAAAGAACATAACTCCTCTTTCACATTTAGAAAACGAGAAGTTAAGAAGTATTTCACGCACCAAACCTTGTGGAGCAATGAGGAGGGATTGTGTATAAGACACCATCCTTGCTTTGCAAGATAGGTGTGATTAAAAGCCTCAAAATACCTAAGCCCTAGTATGCTGCCCTCCTTGGATGAACATAACTGATTCCAGACACACTAAGTTATGAGGTGTCTGTCATGTGAAGAAGACCAGAAGAAACAAATCACAAGCTGACATAATTTGTCACAGACATGAGTGGGAATAAGTAGGCAACTAATTAGGTGACTCAACATTGCTTGAATTACAGATTTGATTAACACAAGGTGACCGCTGGGCTAATTGTATTAAAAGCCTCCATATGAAGATAAAAAATGCCTCAATATATTTGTTGACCTTGCAATTTCATCAACTTGTATATTTTGCCCACATTTAACTACTTTAACTTTGAAAATTTGTGCACTTTAAACTATATAATAGACTTATGCAAACTATCTCGTACGTGCACTCGTACGATTTTAATTATGTCTGGATCCATCTTGGTGAACAAATAAATTTCTCGGTTGGAGGTGAACTCGTCACATTGAAGGGCAACAAGGCAACGGCACCATCCCCCTAATCGAAGACTGAAAATCTAATGAAATTACCCAAACGTTTTGAGGTCGTATCTTTGAATGTTTGTTGCCACACAAAATATTTAGCAGCAGCTAGGGCCAGAAATTAGTGGCTTTGGACCAATGGCAGAGCTACATTGGTGTCAGTGGCCAAATGGGTACACGTACTAAGATTTTGAAAAATATACTTTATCGACTCAAAACCATAACAACATATTTTATTTTTAAGTAGCTATGATAATTTTTTGTGATATTTATATATTTACTGAATTATTTTACTATACTATCAATATTTACTTTTTTTAATTTTTTGAATCATATTAAAAAAAATTTTAAAAAAAGTAATAATAGTAATAATTTTATTCACTGTATTAATTTCTACATCAAACTAAATAATTAAAAAGAAAAACGAAAAAAGAGACAGAGGGAGTAGTTCGGGTAGTACTCCAAGCCCCAAAAAGCCTTTGCAACATAATTTAAAGAGTCTCAAATCTTTGTAATTTCATATTAGTAAATTTTATCATATTATCTTGAAATTGTTATTTCAATAATTTTAATTTTTTTTAATTTATGTGAAAAATTTTAAATATAAAATAAAAATAACATATAAATTTTTATTTTTTAAATTTTCATACCAAATTAAATATTTTAAAGATCTTGAGACGAAGAGAGTATTATTTAGTAAAATAAATGTACAATCACAATGTTATTTCAAGTAAAAAATTACGATAACAATTTAGTGAAAGTTAATATAAAAGTGATTAAATAATCACTTTTTTTATAAACTTTGTTTCTATTTTATATGAAACTAATTTCATTATCATCATAATGTAGTGAAATTTATAAAAAAAATTGACGAAATAATCATTAGTTATAAATTAATTTAATATTTTACTGAAAAAATAATCAATTGATTAATATTTTTTATGAAGTAACTAATCTTTATATTTTTTTTCTTATCAAGCTTTAAAAAATAAAAATTAATAAAAAATGTTTACTTTTTTTTAAAAGTATTTTAAATTTTTTTTTTAGTTTCTTACATTATAAGATTTCAATTAATATACAAGTTGAGAAAATCATTACTATCTATAAAAAAAGGTCATTAATAATATTTTTCACAATTTCCCTAAATACAACCATAACAAAAAAATTTCTACATTGTTGGTATTAGGTGGGGAACGGTCGAATCTCCTACATATATATATAATGCGGTGGCGAAGCAGAATGATTATGAGAGCAACCATCGTGCTTTATGGTGACAAAATATTGACATCTGGACTGAAGTCCAACTATCCTCGATTCATGATCAACGTCTCCGTTGCCCCTGCAAGCTCTCAACTACTACGACACTATTTTGTATTCGCCAGTGGGTAAATTACCTAATAGGTTTTCTATTTGTATATGATAATACCTGTTAGTCCTAAACTTTGAAGTCATAAATTGTTGCCACTCTATCCCAGTAAACGTCATGATGTCGTAAACTTTAGATTTTTGCAATCTAGACCCCTGAATTTTCATGGGCTACAATTAAGACTTGGGACTTCAGTTTCTGCTTAAAATTCCAAATCCATTTACTTCGGCCTTATGTCGTATGTGGGAGCAAGTTAAACCCGAAACCTGATTTCCAACACAAAAATTTTAGGTTCAAGTTGGTTATGACTGAAATTAGGCTATTTCGGCCAAACATGAAGTTTGCTTATTTGAGATGATTCGTATTGGGTCAAACCCAACTAATTTGATTGGGCCTGAATTCTCCAACGTAGAGCCTAGCCTAGTTAGGGTCATCTCTCAATCTGTGTTAAATTGTTAATTTCAATTGATAGGCCAACCGGGCAATTGGGCTCATTTCTCATCTCTCCAACCCAACCCAACCCAACCCAAACCTTATTCACCTTAAACCCTATTTCATCTTTACCCTAAATCCTTATCTATCTCCAAAGAGACCATTGCCTACCTTGACCTCATCTTTCATCTATCTCCCCTCACCGTCGGCCCCTCCCCTCATTCTCCCTCCATTATATGTTTCACAATAAATGGCGACGAATGTAGTGTACAGAACAAGTGCATCAACAAGTTTTGTTTAGACAAGACAAGGATGGGGCAAGGCTTCTTTATGTTTCACACAAAGCTTCTCTATCAAACTTGAGGCTTCTCAATCCCTCATGTAGGTTCAGTTTCAAGGATGGGGTGATGATGCTGTTGGCTAGAAAAATCGGGCTAACGTGATTTATTGAATTCTGAACTCAAACTTTTTATGTTTGGTTTAGTTTCAGGCATAATGAATAATCAGTTTGGGTTTGGGCCAACATACAGAGATTAGATTAGGGCTAATTTGAGTAGATTTGACCTAAAACCCAAAATAATTGGCTTGATTTTCATCCTTAATGTCACATGTTTTCTATTACTAATAGATTTGAAACATTTCAATTTTTTTTTTCAAAACATTGGAATTGATCATAACTTAGTTTGGATACATAACTTTTTTAACATTTTTTTCCTATACAAATGTAATCAATTTGAAAAATTGTATATCTTCATTAATCGACCCGTAACGAAGTAAATACTGATTGCTAGTATTACCTAACTATATAACTATTCTTATGAACAATGCCACCTGCTACAATATTTGGCCTTTTTAGCCTAAATTTTTTTTCCTTTTCTTTTTTGGAAATACATAATTGGTCCTCATTTTCTATATGGTGATGTCTTCTGGTCCTCAAACTTTTAAAGTAAAAATTTTTACCATTTTATCCTAAACTTTTGGATTTTGTGTTTTAAGCCCCCAACTTCATGAGTGCTACTTAGGCCCCGATTTTTCAAGAAGTCCCAAATTCATTGCATTGGTCTTATCTCATATGTTTTTTATTTATCAAATTTGTTAACATTTCCAATACCTTTCAGACATTTTAATTTTTTAAAATCTTTTAATTTGAACATAACTCATTTTTGAATTCATAAACTTTTTTACTATTTTTTCCTTTATGAATATAGTCGGCATGAAAAAGAAATTGTATCATTGTTGGTTACCCCTTACAAAGTATTGGTTGCAAACTTGCAATTTAGTTCCCTTCTAAGTAGGGGTGAGCATGGGTTGGGTTGGTTCGGTTTTATGGTGGAACCGAACCAACCTGAAATGGCCTCGGTTCCAAAACTTTTCTACCCAACCTTAGAACCGAGAACCAAACAGAACCAAAACCATAGTTATGTGTTTCTCGGTTCTGGTTCTCGGGTTTTTCAGTTTATACCATATACCTATAACAACATCAAAATTCAATAAATTTATATCCATAATCAGTTTTATGACATATTCAACATAATATACAATTAAATTAATATTTAAATATATATACTTAGACACATTCAAAAGAGTTTAAAATATTATTCTTACAAAAATGGTTCAAAAGAGTTGCTTGTGAGGCATCTTTTATCTCAACTAGTTTACTTCCTTCCAATAATTCCAATATTGGTATGACATTCAATATAAAAAACTGAGTCTTTAAGACAATCTTCTTTACTATCAAAACCTAAAATATGTTGATGTCATGAATTTTTAATTTTGCATGACTCATAAATGAAAAAAATATCATAATTGTGTCGTAGAAAGTAGTTTGGAATGAAATATCAAAACCAAAATGACCTAGGAGTTGTGGGTCTATGAAGCAAAGTGATTTAAGTGAATATGGAGAAATTTCGTAAATGATCCCACAACTTCCAAACTGTTTCAATTTGGAACATCAGTTTAACAGTTTAATATAAAAACACAAAATGGACATCATAATATTTCAAAGAAATATATGTGTATGTATGTGTGTGTGTGTGTGTATATATATATGGATATATTAGTAATACTATAATTTTTACTCCCTCCGTCTCGATTTCTTTGATTCATTTGACTTTTTGGACTAGTTTGACTTTAATTTTTTTATATTATTGTTTGTTAGAAAAAAATTAAAAAATATATATTTAGAAACTATAGGTCTTGATTTATCATTCACACATAATTTTTTCATTTATATGCTAAAATGTCTAAAATAAAAAATCATATATTAATTGCTAAAACGTGAATGGTGCAAAGAATTTAGGACGGAGGGAGTATTATATAATTATATATATATCTCAGGTTCGGTTCCACCTTGGGTTGATTTCATATGGAACTAGAACCAACCCAAAAACCGTCAGCTTTCCTATATGTGAAACCAACTCGCGAACCGTAATCAATTTTTACCCAATCCAACCCAATGGGGTGGTTCGGGTTGGGTTTCGGATTTACCTAACCTAACACATGCTCACCCCTACTTCTAAGGCCACAATGATTAGGCCAAAATACACATTGTAGTCCTTAACCCGGCTAACTGGGAGACTTACTCCCCTAAACTTTAACTAAGAGCAACTCAGCCTTAAACTTGAGTGGGTCAGAGTCGTCAGACAATTTTTCGAGTCGATCGAACAGAGACGAATTCATTTCATAATCTTCATCGAACCCCGGCCAAAAATTCTTCCAAAACTCTCCCATGTCGACGGAGCTCGCCATCACGACGGAACGTGCCCAGAAATTCTTCGACGACCTCGAAGCCCAGAAGACAATCCTGTCCACCTGCACCCAGTTATTTACCTCTCTCACCTCCCACTTCGCCTCCCTCCAAGACTCCCTCTCTCAGAAATCCGAATCCCTCGACTCCAAATTCCTCTCTCTCGCTTCCACCTCCTTCCAAACCTTAGATTCCATCTCCGCCCGGGAATCCTCCATCCCTGACCGCGAATCCTCCGCCGCGAACCGTATCGAGTCTCTGAAATGCGCCGCCCTCGAGGAATTTCAGAACCCGCCCAAGGGTTCAGGAGACCTTGTGGAATCGTTGAAGTCGCTGGCGCGTCAGATGGAAGCCGGGGAGTTGGTTAGATTCATTATTTCCAGACGGAAGGAATCGGTTTCCCTGAGGGCGGAGATACCGAATGCTTTGGCGGAGGCAGTTGATCCGCCGCGGCTGGTGCTGGACGCGGTGGAGCAGTTTCTGTCCCAGAAAGTGGCGAAGGCTGGGGGATTGACGGATAAGAGGTGGGCATGCGGGACGCTAGTGCAGGCCCTCTTTCCGGAGTCGAGTTGGAGGGAGAAGAAGGGGCCGGAATTTGCGATAAGAATTGTAGAGAGGGCAGCGGAGTTGGTGGGAAAATGGAAGGGACAGACGGAAGGGGAGACGGAGACCGTCGGAGCTGCTGAGGCCGTGATGTTTTTGCAAATGGTGGTGGGTTTTGGGCTCCTGGAGAAGTTTGATGAGGGGTTTTTGCGGAATTTGGTGGTCAATTTTGCCTCGAGGAGAGACATGGCCAAGCTTGCAGCGGGTTTGGGAATGAGTGAGAAAATTGGAGGTTTGTTCTCTGACTTTTAACGGTATCCATTGAATAGTTTGATCATTTGCATTCCTTGTTATTGTGATTTTGAGCTGATGCTTGTTATGTGATTGTAAGGATTGCCTTTTATTGAATTTCCAATGATTGAGAACATTTTAAAATTATGTTCTTGCTTGCTAGCTTTTTCAGTCAGAATAATAGTCTCTTAAGTCTTAACAATATCCGATTTTCAGGTGGTAGTAGTTATCTTTCACTTAATGGAAAACTGATTCGGCTTGTGTGATAGTTGCTCCCTTTAAGGTGCATCTTGCAGGCTTATTTTCCGAATTATCTTCATCTTCTTTTTGAGAGGCTTAAAAACGTTTGCCTGCTTATAGTTTATAGCTTGTAGAAATCTTTAGTTTTGGTGGAAATATGCAGACTTTTTAGTCTTACAATTGTGCAGTTCTTTCAGCTCTAACCATTTGATTCTAAGAATCCTCATTCTCCCTATTTACCTATCCTACCTTGTGTACGGGTTTCCGAATATTGTTAGGGTACGCCCCATATCATCAGAATACATGAGACTGAAATCATATCAATTGATGTTGCTCTTTGCCCTCCTCTCCTCATATAATTATTTTGTTAAATCATGATTAAACTAGCTAGTTCCTCAGGTTTTCTTTCTTGATTGAACCATCTATGGATTGGACAGATGTTATTGATGAACTAATAAGGAGTGGTAAGGAGATCGAAGCGGTGTACTTTGCTTCTGAGGCTGGTTTGACTGAAAAGTTTTCCCCTGTTTCTCTGCTCAAGTCCCATCTTCGCAACAGCAAGAAGAATGCTGCAAAAATCTTGAGAAATGGAAAATATGGGACATCTGCAACGGTTTGTATATATAAATTCCATTCTATTGTCTCCATAGTTGTGCAAGACATGCTGGTTAAATTGCCTTGGTATTGTTCTTTATGCAAGACGTGCTGGTTAAATTGCCTTGGTATGGTTCTTTGCAGGAGGAATCAAACAATCTAGAACTGACTTCAATAAAAGCCATTATTAAGTGCGTAGAAGACCATAAACTTGAACAAGAGTTCCCTGTTGATACCCTCAAAAAGCGAGCCGCTCAGCTTGAGAAGGCTAGGGCAGACCGGAAAAAGAGTTTTGCTGCTTCAGGTAAGCATCAAAATAAGCGAAGCCACGATGCTGGAAATAGTAGAGGTACTGGACCAGCTGTTTTCCGTCCAGCTAAAGTAGCTAAATATTCAAGCACCTATCCGGCTATCAATCGGCAAAACCGTGCCCCGGCACCTCTGGTACAACATAGTCCAGCTCCTAGATACCCTCCATCGTACACTTATGCTGCCCAGAGCATTTATGAAGCCCCTACTGCAACACCATATGCGTCAACATATGGTTTGACTCACTCTCAGAGTCCTGGTGCAATTTCTCAACCACACTACCTACACCCTGTGGATGGAATAAGTCCTGCAGGTTACCGGACCAGTAGTTCCGCATATGGTGGGCAGGCAGGTTTTGGAGCTTATGAGTATGGATCTTCAGCTCCGTCTTCTTATCAGCCTTCATACACTCAATAGTTCAAAGAAGGTGGTAGCCAGATTTCTACGGTTTCCATTGTCCATTAATGACCCTAGATTGTGTAGGTGTGAGCTAGATGAGCTTCATTTTTCACAGATGGTATAACTGTACTCAGAGAGGGGATCCCCGATACCTGTAGTAGTTTGGTATTATAAGGTTGGATCCTATTAACTTCCACCATGGTATTAAGCAGGTAGTTTTTCAGTTTTAGGACAAACTCGACAGGTGATGGTCCTCTGCATCAGGCTTGGACCTGTGTCTGGAAAAACCACCCAGGGCTCTGCTTGGTAAAGATGATGAAAATGGGCAAACCAATAATTAATGAAGAATATTTCACGTTAATTTTTATGTTTAAAAAACTTGTCTTCTTAAATCTTTCCTGCCAATACAAAGCATTGCTGTTGGATCGGCCGCTGGTGTCGATAAATTTACCGCTCATTTGTGTGAATTTGAGGCAACTCAACATACATTTTACACATTGCATTTCCCTAAGTTCAGAGGTGTGTACCAAAAGAATTGTTAGGTTTGATTTGAGGGGGCAAAAGGGGAATGTGCTTAGTCGAGTTTGATCTCACCCCAGGTGACCATATCTTTACACAGTCAGGATCAGCATCAGAAGAAAATCATAGCAACGAACGTTAGTATATCAGAACCACGCAGAACTGAAAAATTCTGTCTGCTTATTTTTGTTTTATTTTCTCCATCCGGACAAGTATATATGCGTAATGGTCCTAATGGATCACCATTTCGTTTAAAATTTTTTCATCTAGCATGAAAGCCAAGTCCAAGTGTTTTGCTTCGTGATAAAAGACCCGCACATATATACAGTATAAAAGGTTGCAAAGGAAACAACTCTTGAACGGAAAAATAAAATCTTCTTTCCGATTTTTCTCATCTTTTTTAAGATCGTATCCTTCTTTTCTTATGGGTGGAGGTCAGTTGATTGAGCTTGTGTTTGGAAATTTAGCTTTGGGATAGGAAGGGGGCAAAATATTTTGAGTCCTAAAAATTTCACCCTTTTCTATTTTAGTCCTAGCTAAGGGTTTATGTTTTTCCAAAAGAGTCTTTAACCTCTACAGTGAGATAGTATAACATGTGGCAATGGCTTACATATGCTAGATGGAACTCATAACGGTATTGGTGTTATAGTGTCCGCCATTGGATTGAGAATGTTTGCTTGAGATTGTCTTACATTGCGTTGAGAGTATTTACTTCTGGTGTCTAAGTGCTTGTCTCCGGTTATTGAATGTCTGTGTATCACCTTCAAATGATGCAAATAACATAGTTTTCTTCAAATTTTGTAGTTAATTGGGAGAAAATAAGATATTTTAAGGATGTGGAAAAATTACATAGTAATATTTTTATAGTTTTCTTCTTTTTTGGAATTCAAATCAATTAGAGTTGTTTGTACCATGTTTAAAATGAAATGAATGACAATTTGCGTTTCTTGAATGTCCAATATGATGGGTTGAGTAACTACATTTGGTAAAGGAGTGCCTTTGATATATGATTAAGTATATATTCCAGATTTGTATGCATATGATAAGTGTCCAGTCATGGTGTCCAAGTGTCATAATGTGATAGTTTGAGGCAGAGTGTCTAGATCTGATAAGGGAATGATATTATTTGCTTGTTTGAGTATATGTTTCAGATATATATGGTGTCCAAGTGCCCGATTATGGTTGTTGGATGGATAGTATAATAGGTTAAATGGCTAAGCAGTAATGTAGTGTATTGTCTACATGTTTGAGTATATATTTCATGTTTGTATGATGCCTAAGTGTTTAATTGTGCTATCAAATATTTGATTATGGTGGTGGAATATCTAGTATATGTGATAGATTAAATGCCTAAATTTAGTAAGAAAGTGTCTAGTATATATGTTTGAATATATACTTTAGGTAGTGTCTGATTGTGGTAGCCAAGTGTCCACTTGTGACAGTTAAGTGTGTCCAATATGATAGGTTAAATATCTAGTCTGCATGTTTATGATGTCCGATTATGGTGGTTAAATGCCTAGTGTAATAAACTAAGTGTCAAAATCTAGTAAAAGAATGTATAATATACGTGACTATGATGTCCATGTGTTTCAATTGTTAGCGGTTGAATGTCTAGTGTGCCTATATAACTAAATCTAGTAGTTGTTTAATTCTATGGATAATTAGCATAAAAATGTATAACAATATAAAGGTTTGCAATTGATATGAAAATATCTTAGAACTGATACTAATAAGAACCTCAAGATCAAACATCTAAATACAAGCCAACTTACATATTCTTTAGGTAGAACTCATCCTTAAATACTAGCTTGTTGAGGTAATGGTGCCCAAGAACATAAAAGCACCTACACAACCTCTTTTGTAAGTCATATGGAATTTGTGGCTTACATCATTAATCCTCTTTTATCAGCCCTTCAACTCAAATCAAACACGGGTACCAACAGTCTCAGTCAACCATCTACTGGTGCCACAAGTTCCACAAGTCTCCCACAACAATGTGGATTCACATAATCGAACTTGACCCACACCTTCTCAAACCTGAGACCTATCATTTCCTCCATCTTTAAGAAAGGTTCATCCTTGGACCTATTTCTTGAAAGTGGGGCTCAAACCCGTGACCTATGCTTCAATACCAAATTAATAGGAACATGGAGATCAAACCTCTGAGCACGAGCCAACTTAAATATACTTTGGATAGAACTCATCCCCAAAAGCTAACTTGTAAGCTATGTGAAATTTGCGGCTCATATTATTGACCTTCTCTTATTGGCCCTTTAACCTGGATCAAATACGGGGTACCAGTGGTCTCGATTGACTGCTACTGGTGCCACAACTAAGTGGATTCCCTTGGCTGGACTCAATCCGTGGCTTCCTATCTAGACACGTGACATATCAGATACTAAATTGTCCTTCATCAAATTGTAAGTAAAATAACACCTCCTCCATCCTCAAAAAATTATAAGTAAAATACAAACAAAACATATTCTAATAAAAGAATAGACAACAGTTTTGTGCTTTTATGCAACCAGTTTTGCATTTTTGTATTTATATCATCCTCATCTTTGGCTAGATGAGAATTATTTGACATTAAAAATAAAAAAGTTTTAATTGATTTATATTCCTTAAAAATATGAAAAATGTTATATAAAATATCCTTAAAGATAGCGTGACTATTTCGTAGTTAAATGTAAATTTTTAAAACATAAAACAAACTATTTAAAAAAAAAAAAGGCCAATTCTTGTGTGCGCCTGGCTTATTTACATCCGTGCCATTTGACAGTCGGCTGGCTTATTTACATCCATGCCATTATGACCTATTTACTCTTTTTCTATTTTTTTCTTTTTTGGGTAGTTTCTTGTTAGTTAGTTGCTCTGCTTCTTCTTCTACTCCGTTTCTTCTCTAGCTTTGTCTCGCAATTTTCGCGTTCCATCGATCGTTCTTAGGTGTGTATTAGTTGCTCTGCTTTTTCTTCTAATCCGTTTCTTCTTCTAACTTTGTCTCGCGAGTTTCGGGTTGCATCGATCGTTCTTCGGTGTGGATTTCGATCTTAGTTTCTTTTCTGTGTCGTTGAAGGACAAGTTTCGGAACTCTTGTTTTGATGGAGGTGTTTGCTTGTGGTCAGTAATGGATCTAGATCTGAATGTTTCTCCTGCTCTGTCGTCCGACGTTATTTGCTCTGTTAACTTAGGTACGAACGTTATTTGGATTGCCTTTTCATGTTTGATATTTATTTGTGTTTTTTAATGTTTTCTAAATGTTTGCCTCAGTTTCTGGTGATTTAGGTTGTGGATTAGATGTTCGGTCTTTGATATCTGCTGTTGAGGGATCTGATTTGGGTGCATTGTCCAATTCTCTGGCGATTTCATGCGGTATTCATGTTGAAGGTACATGTTATTTTGTATATTTGTATTTGTTCTTTTTAAGAATACTGTTTGTTCTTTCTAATAATACTGTTTGTTCTTGACTATTTTAGACATTGTTATTTTTTTGTTTTTTATATTGGTTTTATATATATGCTTTTTGGTCTGGGGCATTTGCTTTTTATGAGTTAGCCTTCATTTTTTTATGGTTCACAGTCTGTTGTCTTCACGGAACTGATGTTTTGGGCTTTTATGTTCTTTTCTTAATTAGTATTTGTACCTTTCTACAGAACTGTTTGTACCTTTGTGTTTTAGACCTTGTTCTTTTATGCTACATAGTTTGTTCTTTTAAAAATGCATATGTTCTTTTATGTGTTAGACTTTTTTGTTTTTGCATGTTGTATATGCTCTTATAATGGAACTGCATGTAGGTTATTCTGAAGATGATGGATTTGAATGGATTGATATGACTAGTATGGAGTTTGGCGGTGAGAATCAAGCATATGAGTATTACAGGAAGCATGGTCTTAGCCATGGTTTTGATGTAAGGAAGACTAGGCTCCGTCGTCGGGTAGATGGTTCTTGTTGTGGAAGGGAGTTTTGCTGTTCTTGTGCTGGTGAAAAACATAGTTCTGTGATTGATGGGAGTCATGAAAGAGCCAGTTTTCGTTCTAATTGCAGGGCATTTGTGAGGTTTAAAATTGATATGAGTGGTACTTGGAAGTGTGATAGACATGATAGGCAGCATAGTCATCCATTTGTTCCACAACATCAGACTCATTTTTTGCATGCTGCGAGGCATATAGATGATAGTAAGAAGAATATGTTGATGTCTTTCATGCAAATTGGTATTCGAGCTATAGATGCATTCAGGATAATGTACCAAGAATGTGGAGGTATTGAGTCTGTTGGGTTTACGAAGAGGGATTTATACAATTTTTTTACTCGTGAAAAGTCAATTCAGATTGGGAGTGCTGATGCGCAGTCATTGCTTGATTATTTGCATAAGCTCATGAACTTGCAATGCAGAGCACCTCGGTGTAACAGATGACCTGCAAACAATGAAAAAAAAAAAGAACAAACACTTGAGTACAAAAGAACCAACAATACCTTCTAAAGGAACAAACAGGCACTTCTAAAAGAACAAACAACCAAAGGAACAAACAGGCCAGTTGTAAGCAAAAAAGAACCAACAATGCCTTCTAAAGGAACAAACAGCCAGTTCTAAAAGAACGAAAACACAAAAGAAAAAACATGCCTGTTGTAAGCACAAAAGAACCAACAATGCCTTCCAAAGGAACAAACAGGCAGTTCTAACAGAACAAACACACAAAAAAAAAAAAAACAGGCCTGTTGTAAGCACAAAAGAACCAACAATGCCTTCCAAAGGAACAAACAGGCAGTTCTAAAAGAACAAACACACCAAAGTACAAACAGGGATGCTATAAGCACAAAAGAACCAACAATGGCTTCTAATGGAACAAACAGGCACTTCTAACAGAACAAACACACAAAAACAAAAAAACATGCCTGTTGTAAGCACAAAAGAACCAACAATGTCTTCTAAAGGAACAAACAGCCAGTTCTAAAAGAACAAACAACCCTGTTGGAAGCACAAAAGAACCAACAATGCCTTCTAAAGGAACAAACAACCAGTTCTAAAAGAACAAACACACAAAAGAACCAAGAATGCATTCTAAAGGAACAAACAGGCACTTCTAAAAGAACAAACACACAAAAGAAAATACAGGCCTGTTGCAAGCACAAAAGAACCAACAATGCCTTCCAAAGGAACAAACAGGCAGTTCTAAAAGAACAAACACACCAAAGAAACAACAACCCTGTTGTAAGCACAAAAGAACCAACAATGCCTTCAAAAGGAACAAACAATCAGTTCTAAAAGAACAAACAATCAGTTCTAAAAGAACATACAGGCCTGTTGCAAGCACAAAAGAACTAAGAATGCCTTCCAAAGGAACAAACAGGCACTTCAAAAAGGACAAACACACAAAAGAACAAACAGGCACTTTAAGAAAACACGAGATCTAAGACGCACAAACCTCCTCAAAAGAACAAACACATTCACATTTGAAGAACATAGAGGAACATACGGATACCGTGAAAAAAACAAAAAAGAGAGATACCTTTGATTCTTGATTTCTTTTGACTTCTTTCCAATTTTTTTACTCCTCGTAGATTCTTGTAGTTCGTCTTTTGCAGCCGGTCTGATTTTCTTTTGTTTTTCTTGTTCCTCTTGTTCAGAAGCTTTTCTCTTTTTTGTCGCTCTGATTATCGACTTTCTGCAGGGATTACAAGGATTACATACGTTTATGGTGCGAAAGAACGACAAACAATGGAAGATGCAACAGGTTAGATGTACTTACAGTTGCTCACTAAGCGTTTCTTCTTCCTGCGATGTCATCGTCGTTGTTTATCGTCGGCTTGTTTTCTCTCCGGCGTTTGAACGGAAAACCGAGTGTTGTGGCTGAATGGAACAGTATGCAACGATTCGTCGACGACGGAACAGACGGAACAGAAGCTTCTCGGAGAAGTTGAAATGTATCGGTTTTCGCGCTCAGATATTTATTGGATGGCATGAGATGTAATTTCCAGAGATTTGGACCTGGTGGCACGCCCGTAATTTCATAGAAATTGTAGCGCGTCTGCCGAATGTTAGTTTCTAATAGATATGGGTTGAAGTGACAATAGTAATATAGTAGAAGGTAGGCTTATGACATAAGCCAGGCTTATGCAATCAGTACTAAAAAAAAAACAGAGTTACACGTTTTGTCCTACCAGGCGGATGCAAGAACTCCCCTCCCTATAATTGTACAATAGTTGGTCCTAAAATTTTCTTTTGTGATTGATAAAAAGAAAAAAACAAAAAACAAATCATAGTAACAGTCTACCATCAAATTTTTGAAATTATAATTTAAATTATTTTATAACTATCTTTTAATAAATCTAAATTGTATAATGATTTTTGTAACAGCTAATAAACTATTTAAATTATTATTTATTTTCTTTGTAAAATGAATTTTTGTTTGGTAACTATCTTTAAGTAAATTTAAGATTGATTGTTTATATGATCATAAAGTCATATAACTCATTTAAAAAATATAAAATTTTTATGAATGAAACAGAAAATTTGCGAAATGTTTCTGACCAAACAGGTCTTCTCCCCTTTTTCTTTATTCTTTTTGTAATAGTCAATTATGAGAGGCTTTTGTTTTTTGCGGATACTAGCTAGCTAGTTTAAGAGAAAGATCGAGTGGTGGTGTGAATACCATTATTGTCTTTGTTGGTATTATGGGCCAGATTTTGAATTTTTGTCTCATAATAATGGAAAAGTAAAAAAGAGGGTTAGGTTTAGAAACTTTTCTGAACATAAGGACAAAGAAAAATGGGAACGCATATGTTTGTTTTGCCGGCTGGGCGTTGATGACATGGATGGGTTAGAATTCTTGTTGGCGTTAGAGTTCTTGTTGGCAACGACATTTTTATTACTGTTTCGTGCAAGGAACGTGTGGTTAGAGAAAAGCATTCAAGAAATCGGTGACATTGAAAGCAAAAATATAAGTTGCTTACGAAACAAAGATCGGTCATCTGTGCCTTCGTCCAAAACCACCAAGATCTGTCATTTGCCCGCCGCTCCGCCGACTTGGTTAAGGTGACACAAGATAATGTCTAGAGTTCAATTTTCAGATGTTCTTGAGTTTCCCTCCTCTTTCTTTTATAGAATGCTCTCTTTGTCCCACTTTGATTGAAACATTTGACCTTACCCAATTTGGCCCTCGCCTTCAACTCCGTCTCGCTGCTGTTGCTGCCGGTGGCTCCATAATCGTTGAAGGACAACACATCTTTGCCTTTTGCTCTACACCAGCCAACCGACATCGTTCCCTTGTCTCTGCCGCCCAATTGACCTTGATCTTCACCGATGTCACCCAATCACCACTTAGATGGGTGCAACAGAGACGAGAGATGTCATATAAGGTCTAAAGCTGTTCCGGAGATATGAGGATTTTGTTGAAATGGGGTGCAAGAAAGATGAGAGATGAAATGGGTCATGATTTTGTTGAAATGAATGTTAATGAGATGAGGGATGAGGGATGCACGCAATCAAGAAGATGGAGAGAAGAACGTGTGAAAGGTAAGAGTAAAATAGGAAATTAAGCATAAAAGAGTTGCTAAAAAAGAAGTGTTTCATTCTTTTTTGTACAGCTCTATACATATAAAAAAATGTTTCTGTGTACAAAGAAAAAAAAAAAAGCTATCAACTATCTCATTCATTTGAAGTCTCTCATTTGCCGTCTCCCTCACCCCCATCTGTCATTTTTTACCAGATTTAGATTTTGGCTTAGATTTTGTTGATTCTTTTTCATTTCTTTTATTGCTTGACTGACTTTAACCGACATTATCTATCAGATTTTGTAATAGATACAATCTCCTTTAAATTCTGGTTTTCACGAACAATTTGAGACTTTCACATGATAGATCTTCAATTTGAGGTGGACAACAATGAATCTATAATTTCCCTTTTCCCTTGGGTTGGTAGATTTTCAATTTGAGGCGGACAATAATGAATCTATAATTTTCCTTAGATTCATTGGAAGCTTGACTCTACTGGAGTATGCCGATATTTCGCATCAAATGAAGGCAATCTCATATAATAAAGTTAGTTTTTATTTTTTATTTTTATTTATATTCAGAAGCATCATACAAGTTTACAATTAGAGGTATACTATTAATTAGAGAAATGAGTCTGCTAGCTTTTTCGAGACTAAAATGACAATAAAACAAGCTTTTGTATAACATATTAGAGAAAGTGGAGAGGTTAGGATTTGAATCTTAGACCTCCCTCATATCCCACAGAGTCTTTAGCCATTACGCCAAATGGTTGGGGATAGTCTTTACTTTTTTTAGGTTATATAGGCAGTCTTTTTGTTTTTATGCTTAGTCTTTTTTAGGTATTTGATGCCTAATTGCTTCCAGCGCTGTCTGGTTATTGTCAGTTTGATCTAGACTTCTAGACTTTTGTTGCCGTTATTGATAAGTTCTCAACTCCATATTTGTTTTAATATACATAAAAGGTTCAGTTTGATCAAATTTATTCGTTTCATTCATTGTCACAGGAATTAGTAACCTTTTAGTTACCAATTTTATGTTCTTATTATCTTTTAGTCTTATGATGTTATTGGTTTATAGATGGCATTTAACTCACTTAGAACGAAACATCTTTTATTAAAAAAAAAAAAGAAAAAAAAAACAAAAATCCGTCATCGGTTGGTGTATATATACGGTTTAATTTATCTATTTTAGATACCTATTGCTAGGCATATATATGAGGTGCTATAGACTTGAAAAGGAAAAAGTTTGCAATACCTTTATCATCTTTTTTTCTACCAAAAAATTATGCAATTTCTTCCTATCCATCATCCTAAGCATAGAATTAAGTACTGTAGTATATAGCGCGGTATATCGCTTACCTATGTGATACAAATATTTTTACACTTTGTCATTTTATCGCTTGATATATGGCAGTATATTGTTGTATTTTACTTTATTTTGCATACTGCTCATTTTTGTGTACATTTTGTCCAAAAACCTCGATATGATGCAAATACGCGATATTTTATTTTTCACGGATGTTTGTGAGATATTTTTTTTGTCATTTTACATCAAAATATCATAAAATATATATAACATTAAAATATAATTAATATACATATTATAAAATAAATATTTACTTTTATTCTTTTGATTACTTTTCTTTGTTAACATAAAAATTTAATAGTTACTTTGAGCCACATAAGAACTCAATGTGGTATTCGAAAATGTATTGATATTATTAAAATATTAATTTTTCCTCTTATATCAATAAATTAGTTTCTTCATGAATATTATTTATTTTCTCTATATATAACAATTTTTTGATTAAGGAAATACCTTCTATCATATATATTTTATTTATATTTAAAAAATTATAATGAGAAAAATTAGAATACATATAAAATGTACAAAAAAATTATTGAATTTATATCATCTGAAAATAATATTCTAACATTTATTTTTTTATGAAAACGGTAATGATATATGGTGAAATATACCGTAAAAATTTAGGATACGATATACATAACAGTAATAATATTTAATACCTTCATCCCAAGCATATGCAAACTGCAGCAGCCAACACATCTCGCCCTTCCTCGTCATTTTCATCGTCCAAAGTCCAAACTACGCTAGTGTTAGTTGCCAAGATAAGATTCTTTATTATTTCAGTTTTTGACAATTAGTGATGAAGTATAGTTGATGCTGTTGTTTAAAATAGATTATAACATCAATGAAAACGACTTTTTAACTTTTCTAATATTCACTCATAATTTTATATACCATATGAAGCGAAGTGCAAATAAATTGCTCCCCATTTAAATTAGATATTGAGAAGAGCCTCGTGAATAAAAATAAATAAATTTTGGGAGAGCTTTCTATCTAAATGGGATCTAACGAGGCTTAACTTTAAATTAATTGGAATCTAGTATGATTTGAACAATTAATTGGATTTTAACAGTTAACATGGTCAGTCATATTAGTAAAAGTGAGAACTTTTAGTTTTAACTGACAAAACTCTTTAAAAAAAAGTCACTATTGTTTGTAATCCAGTCGAAATTGATGATTTTTATTTTTTTTTAAATACACCACTCATATTATTTATGTTCACCAAATTGGCCACTTATGTCTTCTCTTTTATATTTAGTTCAAGTTTTCTTGTTTATGAAGTGAACAATTAATACTACTAGTTTGGTTGCTCAATCGTTATTAATGCAAATCAAAACGACAGGTGGAATGAAGATGTCAACTAAAATTAAGAAATGAACATATGATTACTGTGTGTTGGTACAAATGCCCAACACCAGTGAGGAATGAGTATTGAACTTTACAGCTTGCCACTTGAGTTTTCATGATTAGGTTCGTTAAAATATAAGGAGCATTAGTTGTTTAATTATATGATTTAGCACGTTAATGATGATTAAAAAATTAGAGCAATACTAAACGCACTACAACTTCAACAACTTGCTGATTATTGTTGGTTGTTAGAAAAGAAAAACTTTTTTGTCTTAAAATTTTGAATTTTTTTCTATGTTACTCAATATTTTTCTCCTATTAATTGGTGTCTATACACTTAAAAAAAAAAAACAAAACAAAGCAATACTCAGAAACAGAAAGATTTACCAAGTAAGTTCAAATTCAAGATGTCAAAGGTGACACAATTATGCACAAACCGGTGCTAAAAATTAAAAAATCCCAATTTTATCTGGCTCTCAGTTGTTGGTTCTTGTTGGTTTGTTAATAAAAAGGCCAAAAAGTCAGCCGGCATTTTTCTTTCTTTTTTTTTATTTTTTCATGTCGATGGATCTGCAGGCTAATTATAAAAGACGAGAAATGTGAGGAAGGCATTCGAAATCAAACTCCCACAAAACGACATAGACTGAGAGAGAGGAAGATGGCGACAACAAGAGACAGCAGAAGAGCAAACTCAGAGGCAAAGGCAGCGGATGATGTGAAGATACCTGAAATTAAGTTCACCAAGCTCTTCATCAATGGCGATTTTGCCGATTCTGTTTCAGGTCCTTCGCCAATTTCTTGCTCTCTCTCTCTGAACCTCTGTTTTTTTTTTCCTTTATCAATGGCGATCTTGTAACGAATGGCAGGGAAAACGTTTGAGACGATTGACCCGAGAAGCGGAGAGGTGATAGCAAGAGTTGCAGAGGGAGACGAAGAAGATGTTGATTTGGCCGTCAGAGCTGCCCGTCAAGCTTTTGATCATGGCCCTTGGCCTCGCCTACCTGGCTTTGTAAGTCTACTTCCTTCTTTCTTCTTTTTCTTAATTTGCTTGATTTTTATGGCTGTTTAACATCTGTGTTTGGAAAAAACTATTTAATAATTTTTGTGATTTTAATTTTTATTATTAATAAATTATTCGAAACCCAAAACCAATTTCAAAAGCTCTTTTCAGATCGGGGTTGTTACCCTTAATAGTTCACTCTTCACTTTCGGTTAAAGTGGCCTTTATATTATTTTTTATAGATAATTAAAGTATTTATTTTGATATATACGATATTCAAGATTTAAAATGCGTTAGTTTATTCAAAAAATTTCTGTTAATTTATTTACGTTACTATGTATAGACTTTTTTGTAATCTAGCATCCTTTCTTTTTGGATTTTTTCAAATGGTAACTTTTCAATTCCAAAATCGGTTTTTGTAAGCGGTTCCGGGGATTTGGGATTATCGAATTGTTTACGTGGTTCCTGCCAGGAGTTGCATTGATGCACCGGCGTTTGAACTTTGAACCGACAAAAAGAAAAAGTAAAAACTCCTTAAATTTGTAAACAGTAGATAATTTTAAATTCCAAAAAGGGATAATTATAATTTATCTTTAAGGTTTAGATGAAATTATATTTTACCATTTTATTTCAAAAATATACACTTTGTCTTTGTCTTTTTAAATAGAGTCTAACAACCATTTCTAAAATATTGATTTAGACTATAAGGCACTTATCTTTAAGTAATTTCAATCTGTATAATTTTTTTTACAGTTAATTGATATTTAAAAAATATTATTTTAAATTTATATTAAAAAATTGATAATTTAAAATATTAATTAACTATAAAAGATATCATATAAACTAAAATTATTAGAAAATAACCATTATAATGTTTAAATTAAAATTTTAAAAATTACCATTATATTGTATTAAAAGGATATGAGTGTATATTTCTGAAATAAAAAGAAACGGAAATGATTCTTTCCATGCACTTGCAGCTCGCTAATCTACGCAGGCCAGGGTTAAAGTTAAACTGCGTCTGTGTTTTATCTCTCTTACTTGTATTGTGCTATTTTCGGCTTAATGCATTCCTATTCCCCAGAGAGTAATGAAAGAAGACCATTAGAAAAAGCATAAGGCTATGTCGACTCGCACGTTGTGGCATCTATTTTTTTTTTATAATAAATTTAGCATTAAAAAGAAATCTGAATTGTAAATAATTAAATAATTTCACTTATAAATTTATATTAATTAATTAAAATTATATTTTATTTTAATTTTAAACTTGATGTTATGTTCTTATCATTAAAATAAATAGTTATAATCACCCCATAAAATTGTTAAAAGTAACATCATACGTGCTTTGAAACTGTGAATATTTTTTGTCATAAAAAGAAATGATTCACTAAAAAAATTCATCTCTTATTAACTCATATTCTAATTCTTACCATTGTGAAGGAATTTATTTAGAATAACTTAGTTTCAACTTTAATAATTATAGACTAGATTGCTTTATCAAGTCATAGAGCTTTGGAAGTAAATGACTCAATCTACGAAACTCAATCACCGGTGACGAAAAGATATGAACAAAACACAAAATTGTGTTTTATTTATGTTAATAAATGAATAATTTACTTATTAACCATTAACTTAATAAAGTAAAAAGAAAATAAAAGAAATAAATTGACCAAAGCTAAATCAATCAGAGTCATGCCAAAAATGGACAAATCATAACCAACAAAAATAGTTTGGGGACCAAAGAGAGAAAATGGAAAAATTTTACGTATTAAGGGTATAATGTTTTACTTAATAAAAGTTAAAAAAATAGAAAAATGTTTTATTAAAAAAAAACCATGATGATCAATATTTTACTTTAGAAGATAGTACCTAAAAAACCAAAAAAAAATTGGGGACTAAGATAACAAATAAAAAGACTATAGTTAAGTACATTGAGGGACCAAAATGCAAGATAGGTTCAGCTTAGGGACTAAGATGGGAAATAGAAATAATTCATGAGCTAGAATGTGTTTTCACCCAAAAAGAAACATAAAACAAAACAAAAATGAGAAAATAATGATATAGGCCCTCAAAAAGCTATCGTCTTTTAAGAAAATTGACCAAGCTTCTAAAAGAAGCAACAGTCTCCAAAAAAAAAGTGTAAATTACAAAAGGCCCCTCAATTTTTAAGAACGTGAACTTTACCTCCTACTTCTTTTATAGTGTCTGAAAACTACTTCTAAAACCCTAAATTAAATTATATGATAACCATGTTCCAGTAATTTTAAAATTTTTGATATTTTTTTATAGCTTACCGACCTTTAAAAAATACTGATATGCATTTACAGAAAGAAAAATACATTTACAGAAAGGAAAAACTGGTGATTTAAAATACTTATTGACTATAAAAAATATTAGAAAGATCGATATTACTAGAAGATGACTATCGTATAGTTTGAATTACAGTTTTAGAAATTGTTATCAGACAGTATAATAAACTTAAGGCAAAGTGTAGGTTTTCAAAAGTAAATGAACAACTGTAGGTTATGATAAACCTCAAGGGATAATTATAACTTTTCCATAAAAAAAAAAAGAGAAAAAAAAAAAAAGAAGAAGATGAGACGATGCACATAGCCCCCAAAGCTGAATAGTTCCAAATATGAAGCCCAACTCATCATGCAAATAGATCGGCCCAAAACTTGAAAGACACATCAATCCAACACCCAAAAAGCAACCCTCAGCCAATAACAACATAACCCATCACAGAAACAAATAAATGAACTGCCCAAAACACATAAACCCAGCAACTAAAAAACAAACAGTAGCCTACAGAAGCATGGAGAGGGAAAGACGTGAAGGCATTGTAGTTTACTACTTACTGAACAGTGATCTTTCTCGGCTTTTATAATATAGTAATTAATGGGTTTTATCATAAATATTTGGCACTTATTGCCTTTTCATTATGTTTTACTTTTGGATTAAGGAAGATTTCAAAAGACCATGAGGAAAAAATTATTTTAAATTGAGAAAAAAATTGATAATTTAAATGTAAATTACTGTTAGGAAGTTTAAATTTACTAAAAATATATAAAATTATACAATTTAATCTTGGGTGTTTTTGCATGAGATTATTAATAGGCATTCATTCTTATATATAGTGATTATTTAATCAACTTGTATACCAATTTAAAACTCTATATTTTAAAGAAGCTTATAAACCACTCTCATAAAGATTTAGAACCATTCAAGTCATCAAAAAATTAATCTATAATATTTCTTCTTTGGTTAATGGACAATTTAAATCAACAATTTTTTTTCCCATAAATCAAATTTATAACATTGAAGAAGAAAAAACTTGTAATTTAAATTTTCTGCTGATTGTCAAAAATTGCTGCACTATTTAAATTTATTATAAGACAATTATAAGATATTTTAAACTAGAATTCTATAAGCTTGCGTCAAACAATTATGGCCTAAATGCATCATTCATCCTTGAACTTTGGCGACTCAGACAAGTTCATTCTTTAAGTTTGACTCAATATGACTTAATCCTCTTAAGTTTAAAAAATTGTGTTAGTTCTTTGTGTAACAAAATTAGAAATGGTGTTAGCTTTCAAGTGACGAAATCGAAAACATCTTCTATATCATTAGTCAACAGCTCATCAACTGCCTGATTTGTCTGCCCAACTCTCCCTCCTAATTTAATTAAACCCTATGAAGTCTAAGGTTGTGATTGTCCATAATGGTGGGTAACCTTGGGGTGAGTCGATAGGTGCAAGAAAAATGGTTTTCCCATTTTTAACTAAACCCAACTTAAGATCACGATTTTTCTAGCTCTCCCTCCCAATTCCATGATGGTGCTGAGATTGCTATTTTTCTAGTTTTCCCTCCCAATTCCATGATGGTGCTAAGATCACGATTGTTGCAAACTCCACAGCGAATATGAAACACACTAGCTGTAAGTTTGCCCAACCACTAGCGGAGTCAAAAAGCCCTATCGTTACCACTGGGGACTTGCTCTCTATAAAATTTGCAAGTATCATAAGAGCACTAAGTTTCTAATCAGAAAAATCCTAATTCTAAAGGTTTGTCCGTGTCAATGCCCAAAATTTCAAGACTGACTTTCGGTTCCAAAGCCATGCTGTGTTGGCACTCTAGGAGGCAACAAAGGCATATCAAGTTGGTCTTTTTTAGGGCACCAATTTGTGCACCATCCATGCCAAGCAAGTGACGATCTTGCCAAAGGACATCTAATTGGCTCGTAAGATTATAGAGGAGCAAGCATAAATGGCTATGAATTAGTGATCATAACTAGGGTTGATAGGTGCTTTTAGGTTTGTTTTGTGTTTATATAGATCAAAGACCAGATTTATATAGGTTGTTGTTTGATATGTGTTTGTCAAATACTTGTTAGTTCTTTTAACCAGCAACCATTTTGGATCGAGTTATTTTGTTGGAATTTGTTTTCTGGAGATGCCAAGGTTTCCTTCATGGACCCTTGATTTTTTTTTACGATGCCATTATGCAAATCCCCTGATGAATCCACCTGAGCAAGTCAGAAGTTAAGCCTAGGGTGGGTGATATCATGTGAGTTGAATGAAGGACATAACAGTGCATGTGGCATTGGCTGTGGTGATGGATTTGAAAATGGAAGCATGCTGGTCATTTGAATTTTGGAAGGAGTTTAGGCAACAGACAAACAAGTTAACACTGTTTCTAATTCTGTTACATGAAGGACTAACTTGCTTAATTTTAAAAAATTAAGGGATTAAGTTATACTGGGTTAAACTTAAATGATTAACTTATGCGAGTTGTCAAACTTCAAGGATAAATGGTGCATTTAGGCCAACAATTCTTTTGAGTTAGTGGATTCCATCTATGATGGATCAAAACAAAACTATTTCAAGAGATTAGGACAGTAAGAAGAACAATAAATAGATTCAAGTCTAAATAGTACAATTACTAAAGGTTATGCATTGTTTCTAAAATATACATTTTATTTATTTGAAGTTGGGTAAGAAAAAAATTCATTTATTTATTTAAGGCGAAACAGAACAATTATTAAAGGTTATGGATTGTTTCTGAAATATACCCATTTTTTAAATATTGTTGTTTTGGATGAAAAATATGACTAATGTGATTGTTTCATAAATAGAATATTATATTTCAAATATTGCGGTTCTATAAAAAATAAAAATTGAAAATAAGCAGTAACAACCGGTTCTGGTTAAGCTAGGCAACTAACAAACACAGAAAAAGTGTAGGCTTTTCAATTTTAAATAGGAGAGGCAAACAATGTTTTTACCGAAATCATATTAGGCTTTTTAAATTTTACCATATGTATTATCATTAGTTCACATAAAACATGAATCTCATATCAAACTTTCTATTTTGAAAACTTCCACAAAAACATTTTGGCAAAAAGGGCAAGTTTGCCACTAATTTATAGGAGGTAGAATAATTTTAGCAGTAAACTTGTTTTTTTTTTAAGCAAATTTGTCATTAAGATGTTTGTTATGAACAATTTTATCACTAGTCATTAAATTATAGGAATATTTTGTTTGTTCAGAAAATATTTCATGATATAACTTTTAAACTAGTCTATGAAAATTCTCTTATAACCCCTAGCTACCCAAACCTTTTTACAACACCTAACTAAGTCAAAATTTTGTATTTAACTACACCCCCATTTGCTAAGCCTTCTTGTTTTCACCTTCCACATCATCGGCGAGCAATTCTCTACCATTGTTGTCATTGATCCTATACTTTAGAACTATAATGCCTTTATCTTTAGTCCCACATGCATTAATCGACCCATGTTTAACAACATTTATTCTAAGGAGCGTTTTGAGGAGTATTGTCGGGATGTGAGGAAAAGTTGAGTTAAAGCTGAAAATGATAGATAGATTCAGAAACTTAGATGTCATGGTGTTAGGTAAAGAAAACTTTGAATTGAAACTTGTATTTTTCTCTTATTTTTTCATGCCTATTACATTAAACAATTTTAATGATTGGCGGCAGATTTACTCCCAATACAAAATATTGATGACAAATTTACATATTTCAAAAAAATTAATGACAAATTTGCCTGCAAAAGAAGTTCAATGACAAGATTACTCTATCCTCTACAGTATAGTGGCAAATTTACCTTTTTTGTCAAAATATTTTATAAAAAATATTTTTTTATTAGGAAAAAAATATTCAATCATCCATCATGTGTAACGAAATAAAAAATATGATCAAGTAAACACACACAAATTTAATATAGTTCAACTCTTAATTAACATATGTTCATGGATGAGAGAAATTCATTCGACCAAAATATAGAGATTATAATAGAAGTATGCCCTTTAATGTTTACGCTGGCTTACGGATCCCCTACATATTACTTACAATCTCAATATTTTGCCTTCACACAATTATAAATTATAAAAATCACAAAAGATTTCCCGTTTTACTCCTCTCCTTTTTCGGACCTTTCTACTTTTTGAAAATCCTCACATTTTGTCTTTTCAACACATTTGTTTTTCTCTCATACTCAAAATCCTAAGACAATAAGTTTTTTTATATGTCATACATAAACTCAAACCATATCAAAATAGAAAAATAAAACCCCAAATAAATAAGAAAACTAAAACTAAATCCTAAACAAAATTAAAATCCTTAAGTTTTTTTAATTTGAGTCAACAAACTCAATAATCTCTACATTGGCGCAAATTTTTCACCATGAAAATAAATATTACGAGCACACGATCATGATCACAAACACGAATGCCACGTACTTCACTAAAACATGAACACAGTAATGAAATGAGACGAATATGAATAACACGAACATGGCTCCAAACAATAACATTATGAACATAACCTCCACTATGCCAAAAACACATCACTTGTTTCATCATGTCAAGATCAAACTGCAAACTCCGATACCACTTAGAAGAAAAATTCCTCAATTATCCATCATGCACAGCAGAATAAAAAACATAATCAAATAAACATAGACAAATCTGACATGGTTTAACTTTTAATTAGCTTATATCTACGAATTAGAGAAATTTACTCGAACAAAATATAGAAATTACAGTAGAGATATGTCTTTAGTGTTCATACTGGCCTATGGATCTTCTACACATTATTGATAATCTTAATATTTTGTCTTCATACAATTACAAAATATGAGAATAAAAAAAAAAGTTTCTTGTTCAACTTCTCTCATCTTTCAGCAGATCTCTCTCCCTTTTAAAAATTATCACATCTTATCTCTTCAATATATTTGACTTTTTTTTTTCATACTCAAAACTCTAGTATAATAAATTTTTTTATAGGTCACCCACAAAGGCAATACACATCAAAATCCCAAACAAACAAGAAAAATAAAACCAAATCCTAAATAAAATAAAAAATCTTAAATTTCTTGAATTTGAGCCCACAAACCCAATATTTTTATTCATTTTTACCTAATAAAAACTGTATAAAAAATATCAAGAACTAAGGTGATGTAGATAAAGAATTTTATACAAATTAAAATTAAAATAATGCATTTTGATGCTACTGCTGCTTATTTAATTTTAGGCCGAGTGATGGTAAATATATGAAAAAAACAGTTGTTTTGCTTATTGATCATATACTGATTGATTAAAAAAAAACCAAACAGACGTCACTTAATTCTAAAACTAAGAACAATCAAGGAAGTTCTTTTACCTCGTCTGTACACAACCAAATAACTGTCTCCTCCATGAGCTAAACATAAATTTTTTCACAGTTGTGAAACATTTTTTGTTTCCTCGGTAATTAATTTCCAGTCAAAAGATCTGGTTCATTCCATTTTCCTATATAAATGATGACCTCTCAATGCTACTGAGACCAATCCCTACATGTACGATAAATCTAACAACAGGCGAGGGGAAGGATCATGAACAAATTTGCAGACTTGATTGAGGAAAACATTGAAGAGTTAGCAGCAATCGATGCTATTGATGCTGGGAAGCTGTTCAGTGTTGGCAAGACCATAGACATTCCAACAGGAGCAAGCCTTCTACGCTATTATGCAGGCGCCGCAGACAAAATCCACGGTGATGTCCTTAAGATGACTAGCCAGCTGCAAGGTTACACCCTGCACGAGCCTGTTGGTGTCGTGGGACATATTACTCCCTGGAACTTCCCCAGCAACATGTTCTTCATGAAGGCTGCCCCTGCATTAGCTGCAGGCTGCACAATGGTCATCAAACCAGCCGAGCAGACTCCTCTTTCTGCCCTTTATTATGCTCATCTTGCTAAGCTGGTGAGATATGTGGATCACTTCCTCAGTATTTGAAACGTACTGTGTCAAGTGGGAAGATGTTTTCATCATATTTTTTCTTTGGAGGGTTTCCTCTAAAATAACATGTTTTCATTTGATTAGGCTGGTGTGCCTGACGGAGTCATTAACGTGGTTAATGGTTTTGGAGAGACTGCTGGTGCTGCTATTAGTTCCCATATGGATATAGATAAAGTAAGTTTCTTTATCGTATTCAAGTTGAGTATATTCTAGCGAGCCTGGTCAGACTTCTCTTCATGAATCCTTGTGTTGCTCAGATTATCTGTTAGATTACCAATATTTGGCTTTGATAGTTTCATACCTGAAATTCCATCTTCTAGGTAAGTTTCACAGGGTCTACAGAGGTTGGACGCAAGGTTATGGAGGCAGCTGCAAGAAGCAATCTGAAGCAAGTTTCACTGGAACTGGGAGGCAAATCGCCTCTCCTTATCTTTGATGACGCTGATGTGGACAGAGCAGCTGATCTTGCTCTTCTTTGTATTGTGCACAACAAGGTTAAGAGCCTTTCTACTTGTCTCTTTAGTTCTCAGTTCAGCTTCCTACAACCAAATTGCACTATCCTGTCTTCTCTTTCTCCCTGAAGGGAGAAGTTTGTGTGGCAGCATCACGGGTCTATGTCCAAGAAGGCATCTACGATAAATTGGTAAAGAAACTTGTGGAGAAGGCGAAAGGCTGCAAAGTAGGGGACCCTTTCGATCCCACAGTTCGCCAAGGACCCCAAGTAAGTTTGTTGAATGGTTGCTTTTCTTCTAGGCTAGGTTATATAAATCAACCGACACAAACAGACTTGTTTAGGTTGACAAGAAGCAGTTTGAAAGGATTCTATCTTACATAGAGAAAGGGACAAAAGAAGGAGCTGTCTTGTTGACAGGAGGAAAACGTGTGGGAGAGAAGGGATATTATATTGAACCTACCGTGTTTGCGAATGTGACGGTAAACTTTCAGACTACCTTGAAAGACAACTTTAAACTGAAAATATGGCTCTTAGTTTTAGCTTTCTCTGTGCAGGAAGAAATGACAATTGCACGAGAAGAAATTTTCGGCCCTGTAATGTCATTGATGAAGTTCAAGTAAGTTTCTTGGTGCAAAAGTAATCTCATTTCTCCATTCAACATTCACTGACATGAAGGAAACAATTTGCAGGACTATCGAAGAGGCAATTGAAAAAGCGAATAGCACCAAGTATGGCTTAGCAGGAGGCATTGTTACCAAGGATCTTAACACCGCAAACACGGTTTCCAGATCGATTCGTGCTGGCATCATATGGATCAACTGTTACTTTGAGTTCGATTTGGATTGCCCTTATGGAGGGTACAAGATGAGCGGTTTCGGACACGATTTGGGAATGGAAGCCCTCCATAAGTATCTTAAAGTTAAATCTGTTGTAACCCCAATCTACAATTCTCCATGGCTCTAAACTTACAAACAAAGCGCTATACCTGAAAAGTTAAAAGCCTAAGAATATGTACCAGTACGAAGTTATGCAGTTGAATCTTGTTTCCCAGTTTCTCATTACAGCCAATAAAGAAAGAAATTTTAGCAGTCTAAATGGTGTCTGGAAAGAGCATCGAAATTTGATATAAGCATCTTTCATTTGTATAATTACATGTGCCCTTGGTAGATCTCCGATTTGCACAATCCCAATCTTTGGTTTTGATTCTAGTTAATCCTACGATGACAACAAACACACATGTTCAAAATCAAACCGGAAACAGTTTAGAACATGGCAAGTTGCTTCCTTTCAATTACTTGACGATCTTCCCCCTCAGTTTAACTCCGAGAACTCTTTCCATCTTCGCCAGCACCGCCTGGTTGGGCACCGCCTTGCCGTTTTCGTACTCCTGCACCACCTTCAGCGGCTCGTTGATCTGCTTCGCCAGCTCCGCCTGGGCCATCTTCTTCTCCAGCCGCGCCTTCTGGATCGCCTGCCTCACTTCCGGCACCACCCGATCCAACACCGCGGGCTCTGCCGCTTCGTCCAGCTTCCTCGCGTTCACGGCCGGAGCCGCCGCCTTTTTGTTCGACCCGGCATCGAACTTCTTAATCGTCTCGACGGCGGCGCCCGCTCGGAGTGCCTTGTTCACAGCCTTCGGGTCGCGCAGCTCCTGCGCCTTGGGCTTCGACTTGTGCAGCACCACAGGCTGCCAGTCCTGAGCGATCGTCCCCGAGAATCGGTTTGGCATTCTCAAATTTCAGAAATTCCAACAACCGAGGAATTCAACCGTGTCCTAAACTCTAATCACATCCCAAGTTAACGTAGAGATAGATGGATTTTATAGGACTCGAATCTCTCGAAAGTTCTGCCCCCCCTGCCCGTTCGTTAACTGGATATTTTCTCTAGAAACTTCTTTCCTGATTTTGTTTTTCCCTTTTTTTGTCTATTGGTTATTTGCGTGGCGACCAAGGAAGAGAAATTATCTGCGTGGGTGACCAAGCAAAAGGAACTGTTTCGAGCCCGGTGTAGCCCAGGGGCCCCCAGACCAGAAATGAAGTATTGTTCGAATTATGATTATTTTAGTCAGGTTTCTATCTAATATCATTTAGAAAAAATTGTAGAATAATAAAATTATATAAAAATGTTCTTAGAAAAAGATAAAAAGGATATAATCAGCTAAATTATCTTAGAAAATTTATATTATATAATATTTTCACTTACTAATACTTTAATACTATAAAAAAGTGTCATACCATAAATATATAATAAAAGTAAAACAAATTATACAATCCACAATTTATAATGATAAATTAAGAATATTTCAATCATCTAATAAAATACATATAAATATCGAATCCAAATTCTTTGTCTCATCTTTGTCGTGTCCCCATCCTGTCCCCCACCCTTTCTTCTATGTAGCACTTAATAGAAGCTTAGAATTGGTCTTAATATCTATCATATAGAGATGGAGTGTTCAACTTTAGTTAAAACAAACCCTTAAAAAAATTCCTTGTACCAATTTAGCGGTTCTAAACGAATAGAGGGTAGAGTATTTGGATTCTAAACAACCAACCTAAACCATTTCGATCATATATCTACAAGCAATCGACCTCGACACATTCTAATGCAACCAGGTTAAGCAACTCGCTAAGAGATTGGGTTTCTTCCAAGTCATTAATCATGGGATCCCTGTTCCGATTATAGAGTAAATGATAGAAGGGGTTCGCAAATTTTTTGACCAAGATGTTGAGGACAAGAAAAAATACTTCACTCTAGATATCTCTAGAAAATTCACATATAACAGCAACTTCGAATAGTACACCTGCAGCTAGTTGGAATGACACTTTCTTCTGCTTCCTTGCTCCCAATCCACCAAAGCTCCAAGAATTGCTTGCCGTATTTAAATATTAATTAAAAAACTAGAAGGTGTACTAAATAAGAGGATTGACTAATTGTAGTTAAAACAATTGCCAATACTATAAAAATATACAAAGTAATTGAAAATGATATGATGACCGAAATTTCACTATGAGTTAATACCATAAAACAAAAAGAGCAAAAGACAAAAATTGTCAAAAAACGTTTCTTTCAAATTTGAAGTTCACCTAGTGAATTAAATGGAAGCCTATTATAGCCTATCATCTTTAAATAGGAAAAACATAGGTTTGACGGCTGTTTCACGATAGTGATGACAGATATGACCTACACGTTCAACTGGGTTTATTCTTTCAACTAGAAAAGCTTGACCATGATAAAGTGAAGAATGCTCTCTTCTTCCATTTCTTGGCTTGAACTACCTATTTGAGAAGATGAAACCAATTCGCATAAGGGTTTAGGATTCTGGGGACGCAACAAACGATGATTACATTTGAGATTCCAACAGGTGCACTCAGTGAGAGAACAAATCGAACACTGTGGTAGCATGGAGTGAGAACAATTTGATTTTTTTAAGGGTTTGTTAACGGGAGTTGAACTCTCCATTTGTATATATTAGATGTTAACACTAATTTTAAACTTCTGTTAAGTGCTACACGTGGTAAGAAAAGAGGGTAGGGGACAAGGAGGGGACATGACATGGGGGGCAGAGGATTTGGATCCATAAATATCATGACCAATGGAAGTATTAATATTATCATATTCAAAGTTTATATCTTGATCTTCTTCTCTTGTTATTTCATTATTTGAAAGGTCAAATTTATTTATGCAAAAACTTGTATGATTGTATCATCATTTGCATTTTCTTAATTTATTTCCACATCTACATAAATTTGATAACTAAGATTATTAAAGTCATATGAAGGAGAGCAATCAAGCGGCACAAAGAGCCCAATAAAAAAATAAAAATAAAAGATGATTTGTGTTATCATTTTTTAGCTTTTAGCAAATCTAATAAAATAATGTAAAAATATAAAGTTTCTAAATATCTGAGACTAAAGCTGAGACTCGACCCATTTATACCTTGATATAAGTTTTTATTAAGACCTAAGACGTTTTTCATTTCTAGAATCGTAAAAATATAAGTTTATAATACTCAAGTAGGGGTGTAAATGAATAGAACATTCGGTGAATTGTTTGGCAGAAGTTCATTTACGTTTGTTTGTTAAGCTAAACAAATGAACACGAACACAATTTTCCATTCGTTTATGTTCACAAATAGTTCAATTATTGTTCTTTTGTTTATTCATTAATATATATATGTTTGTTCATTTAGGTTCGTTCACAAACATATTCTATACATTGTTCGTGAACATATTTGTGTTTGTGTATTGTCGTTCATGAATGAGTTCGTTCGTTTGGTTCATTTATTACTGTTCACGAATATAAATGAACGAATACGAACAACCATTTTACATTAAATGAACAAACGAACACGAACAAGGCTTGTTCGTGTTCGTGTTCATGTTTATTAAAAACCTAAACGAAAGAATACAAACAGCTCTCATTCATATTGGTTCGGTTCGTTTATAGCCCTACACTCAGGTCTAGACTTTGATAACCATGGTAATTTGAATACCAACATGAAGAAATGATATTAGTTTAAGGAGTATTATGTTCTTTAACCATATTCGAGGTCGAGATGAACGAATTGGACGCTTCTGATGGGGGGACAGAAATTGGGCGGGCATGATTCATTATCGGAAAAGGAGGTAAAATTCCTATTTGTAATTTTACCGACAATTATCCGCCATTTTGTTTTTTATCGACAAAGAACCCGAAATCGGAAGAGCGAGAAATTGGCGCCAATTGCCAAATAATCTCCCTCGCTTGACTCCAGCCCTACTAGTAGATTTCAGTTTCTTTCTTCTTCACAACTTCAGAAGCATTTAGTTTGAAAATGCAGCGTCAGAGATCGATACTCTCGTTCCTTCAGAAACCCTTGTCAGGCGGTAATGGAGCTTCTCAGCCTCCGGCGAAGCATAAGGTGCTGTCTGAATCGGATGCTGAAATCAGAGGAACAGATACTCCGCCCGAGAAGGTGCCACGTCAAATTTTGCCGGCCAGCTTCGCTGCAAATGGCGAGAGAAGCAGCACTTCTGCGTTCTCCTGTATCATGCACAAGTTCGCGAGAGTCGACGAAAAAGAAAATGCATTCCTGAGGTTCTAATTTTTCCACTTCAGTTTTAATCCTCAGTTTGCGATTTTTTTGGCACCGCTCTATGAGGCATGCGCTGCTCATTTCTGAATTTATTTACTACATTAGATTTGATTTGGTTTTAGCTGATTGGGAATCATATTTTTTTTTTTTCAAATTTGTTGGTAATATTCGCATAAGTGAAATGCTTGATACTAATATGCTGCGATTTTAATAATATTGTAAAAATTAGGTTCCAGATTATGACAAGTCCCTGAAATTATCTGTGAGCAACAATGTTGCTTTCTCTTGTATGAGGATAATTGATGCCGATACCCGCTGCACACTTCTTTACGTCTAGATTAGGCCTTAGGTGGTAACTTGTGTTTTAGCATATAGCTCGTTCAGACTTTACGCTCGTTTTATTTTTCAACTGAATGGGCAGCGTCTTATTTATGCAATCTAATTTTTGGAGGAATCATGTATCTGGTTTTTCGAATGCTTGTTCTTCGTCCAGTAAATGTGACAGTGCTGACGAAATCAAGAATCGAGGATTGACTGCTCATTGTAATGTTGGGGGAATTGACAGAACAAAAGCTGTCGACATCGAAAGGGATGATGATGTTCTAGGTCCAGAAACACCAGGTACACGCCCTTTTGTTCCTCGGCTGAAGAGAGTTCAAGAAGAGGCTCCCAATTTTGGGGACAAGGGCTGTTCTTTACTGGAGTCCAGCAAACGGTTGAAGTTGGTTGAGGATTCAACAAATGGGAATGAAAACCATTATGAAACTGATATAGCTAGCAAGTTTGAATGGCTGAACCGGTCTCAGATCAAGGATGCTAATGGAAGAAGGCCTGGGGATCCCCTTTATGACAAGAAAACACTTTATATTCCTCCTGATGCTCTGAGGAAAATGTCAGCATCTCAAAAACAGTACTGGAGTGTTAAATGCAAATATATGGATGTTGTTCTCTTCTTTAAAGTGGTTAGTAACTTACAATTGCCTGCTATTCTTGTTCATCTTTTATTGTTTCTTTGCTAAAACATAACAACTTACTTGGAGGCTGCTAAGAAAGCTGATAGTCTAGGCGAGTGAATTAAAAGCAAATATATTTTGGGTGTGTACTTGCATATTCTCTGATGCAAGGGAGGATTTGTTAGTTTGGATATAACTAGAAACCAACCTAATTGATGCTATCTCATTTAACCATCAATCAGGTTTAGACTAATGAATTATTCTTGCTTGTTAATGAGACTGGCATAATTAACAATTGAATGACCAAATGCAGGGTAAATTTTATGAGCTTTATGAACTGGATGCTGAAATTGGCCATAAGGAGCTTGACTGGAAAATGACTATCAGCGGAGTGGGAAAATGTCGCCAGGTCAATCGAAGTTGAATTTCTTGTATGTTCTTGTTTGTTTAATCCTTTGTTTTACTCACATGATATACTTTTATCCTTTCTCTCAGGTTGGTATCTCAGAAAGTGGAATCGATGATGCAATCCAAAAATTGGTTGCTCGTGGGTAAGAGAATTTTTTAGTTCTGTTTTTTGAAGTTATGAGGAGCCTCTTTTGTTAATTTCTTTTCAGTTAATGTTTTGGTTGCCTCTGGGGTTGATCTTCCCTTACTGTGGATTTCAGTACCCTTTTATGTCAGTCTTTGTAGTTTAATTGTATCATGGTTCGCTTTCCATCATGTTATCTATAGATATAAAGTTGGACGCATGGAGCAGTTGGAGTCATCCGACCAAGCAAAGGCTAGAGGTGCAAACTCTGTAAGTACTCAATTATCAGTTTGCATTTGCATATGGAGAACTGTTCTCAGCTATCACAGGAATGGGATCTTCATCTCAAGTTGCTTGCTAGTTGCTATATTTTACCCCCCCAGTGGACTAGCTTTGCTAAAGGGGCTAGGCTTCAGGAGCCAAATGTTACTTGAGGTTGGGTGTCTAATGGGGCAATGTCGTTTCTTTTCACTTTTGGGTTTCAGAAAAGCGTATTATTTTTTCTCAGAAAGGGAAGTCTCTGAATTGTATGAGAAGATGGCTTTTTTTGTATAAGCGTTTATGTTTTAGCATTTTGGCTTTATTTTAGCCCATTTCAATTCATTTAGAGCATTTTATCCTTGTTCCGCTTAGGTGCATACCTGGGCCTAACAGGTTATACTTACACCTGCCATACACCTTAGGACCCTTTAAAGTTCCATGAACCCTGCACCCACAAGAATTCAGTTTGTGTATTTGTTACATTTCTAAAAGTCTGTACTTTAAGAGTGGGATTTCTGCTTTTCCCTATGGCAAAGCTGATGCTGTCTCAGCTCTGCTATCAGAAGCCATGGGAATAAAAGCTCAAGTCTGTTATCGGGAGCCATGAATGGACCCCCTCAATCATGTGAATTGAATCTTGGGTAATACCTCTGAATTAGTTTACATCAGCAGAAAAGGAGATAATGCAAGTTGTTGCAGCATTTGTGCTGAGAACTGCAGTAGGGACAAGCACTATCATTAGACTGTTGTCCAGGAACAGGTGGAAAAATAAGAGGAAATATGAAAGCGATAAAATAATCTGTGTGATGGATGTTACTCGATTTTCTCTGCTTATTTTCCTTGAATGGGTCCTCACATTATACACGCAGAATGGATTCTTTGAGGTTCGTTCTTTAAGATTCTTAGTTTGACAAGAAAGATGGATTTGCAGGTCATTCAAAGGAAATTAGTTCAAGTATTCACACCATCAACATCTATAGATGATAGTATTGGGCCAGATGCTGTTCATCTTCTCGTTATCAAGGAGGTTTGTTTTAACATAACTTAAATTCACATTAATGCACGTGGACTGTCTGCTTTCAGTGCATTGGATGGACTTGCGGATATATAGTGTCTCCTCAAGTGTCAATCTTTTCAGTGCTCATCTGGACAGATATATCTTATTGTTTTAGCTTGCTTGTTCTTTTCTCTTTTTGGACTTTCCTTGGTTAGAAAATGCCTATCGAACTCTAAAGACAAGCACTATAGAATAGCCATTTGACCAACTATGCTTGGTGGAACCCATTGTCGGAAAAATGATGACCATGTAAAATATGTGCTGTGGATCTTAACAAATGGGCATACAGTAACAGATGGAACTGGGAAGGATGTTACAAGAAATGACGTAGCAGTAGCATCAAATGAAGATAAAACTATTGTTTTATTTATTTGTTATTTTATTTTATTTTTTTAGAGAAAAAAAGGTTGTTGTTGATGTTCTAGGCACCAAGAGAGACTGGAGTGCATTAGAACAATGTGCTAGATTTAGGGGGTGACTGAAGGGGTAAAAGTAGACCTTAAGCATACATGGATAGAAGTAAGGCAAAAGATCCTGTTCACATGCTGCTTTAGAGCTTCTAGAGGAACTTAGCTCCAGTCGCATGGACTGGATACATAGGATTTGTATAACCAACCCCAAGTGACTTGGGACTAAGGCTTAAATTATTGATGGACTCTTTTCTAAGCTCTCCCTTTCAAATTTTAATTGCAAAGTTTCCATCTGACACATGTTGAACTCTTCAAAAGATTTTTAAGAAGCGAGTGCTGTATTGGCCTGAAATATTTATAAGTGTGCTGGATTTCTTCTATCAGGGAAACAGTGGGGCAGATAATGGTTCAACTGTTTATGGCTTTGCCTTTGTTGATTGTGCCGCTTTAAAGTTTTGGATCGGTTCTATAAATGACGATGCTTCTTGTGCTTCTCTGGGAGCTCTATTGATGCAAGTATGATCTTCTCTCTTCTTTTTGAGATAACTTGCACTTTTGAGTGAACTCTAATTCCATGATGCTTGCAAATTTAGGTATCTCCCAAGGAAGTCATATATGAAAGCAAAGGTGAAATCTTTCTTCCTGTGTTGTATGTTTGTTTTCTTTTTCTTGTTCAGAGCTATTGCTGTATGCAAACTATACTTTTTAACTGGAATTGGTAAAATCCTTTCAGGACTTTCGAAGGAAGCCCAAAAAGCACTCAGAAAGTACTCTTTAACAGGTGCACATCTTACTATTTAGGCCAGTTCACTTGCCCTCGAACTCATTGTGTGTCATGGCACTTTAGAACTACCCAATTCTTGCGTTACACTGTTCAAAAAGGGGAAACCACATATCTTTATCTGTTGTGCATGGACTTGTGATATTTCAGGCACAGGTTTCCATGTTGAATATTTATTGAAAATTACTTTCTAATCATGCTAAGCGATATGCTATGTGTTTTTTTTTAAAGGATCAACAGCAGTGCAGTTGACACCAGCACTTGCCACCACTGACCTTTTAGAGGCTTCTGATGTTAGAAACATGATCTTGTCAAATGGCTACTTTAAGGGGTCTTCTAGTTCCTGGGCTAATACTCTTGATGGGACAGCTTACAAAGATATTGCATCAGGTGCTCTTGGTGGATTAATAAGTCATCTGTCCAGGTTAATGGTATGCTTCCAAGTCTTCAATATTTCCTTCTTTAACAATTGTTAGTGAATAAGAGAAGGTTTTCTTGTTCGCATGATGGCTAATTTTGCTCACCAACAGTTAGATGATGTTTTACGGAATGGAGACATTTTTCCCTACCAAATTTATGAAGGCTGTCTTAGAATGGACGGGCAGACGTTAGTAAATCTTGAGATTTTCAACAATAGTGCTGATGGTGGTCCTGAAGGCAAGTAGTGATATCTCTTCTGCCTCTGAAATTCAAGCAGGATCCTTATCCTTTGCTTTGATTCTGAAGTAAAACCTTACAAGTTTGTCATTGAGTTTCAGGAACATTATTCAAATACCTTTACAACTGCTTGACCGCTTCTGGCAAAAGACTTTTGAGGAACTGGCTCTGCCACCCACTAAAAGATGTTGGCATCATTAACAATAGGCTTGATGTGGTTGAACATCTAAAGGATCATTCAGAGATCACATTAATTATAGCTCAGTATCTTCGCAAACTTCCTGATTTAGAAAGGTTGCTTGGTCGCGTCAAGGCTAGCAGCAAGTCATCAACTTCTTTATTAATTCCTGTAATTGGGAAAAAGCTGCTGAAACAACGAGTGAGTCTTCTCTAAGCTATCTGGCTTCTTTTTCGTTCACTAATTTTCTACAGGGAAGAATGAACATATTAATTCTACTCTTTAAAGTGTCTTTACAGTTTTGGCATTTCTACCTTTCTTCCCAATCAGTAATTCTCTATAAACAGATGACTTGTTTATCATTTTTTTTCCTTTCTTTTTCCTATATGGTTTTTGGCAGTTTTCATAATTTTTTTATTTCCACTCGAGAATCCATATCTCCAGGAAGTATTTGAAGATAAATAACTACTGTTTTCCCCAGTATGCGCTCAGATGTCTCATATCAAACAGCCTATTTTGTTTCTTTTGTTTGCTGCACCTTGTGCATACACTCTGGTTATGTTCTGTACAGAAGATTAGACTAAAGCATAGGAACAAATAGAAGTAGGTTTTTTCACCAAGAAGGAAGAACAATGATGACAATAGTCACTATATTTATCAAAAAGGGGTAATATGATTTCATAAAGGTTTCGAATTTCAAGGAAGCTCTTTTTTATACACCTGACTGTTAAAGTTGATGCATTGCAGAAGTGAAGCTTATCTGCATATTTGTAACAAAATGACTTTTTGGGTGCCTGTAAAACATAAAACAGATATTTGAAGTGCATTTTACCTGTGATACAGGTGAAGGTGTTTGGGACTCTTGTAAAAGGTTTTAGGTCTGGAATAGACTTGTTACAACTATTGCAGAAGGAAGGAGATGTAATGCTGTTACTGTCAAAACTTTTCAATCTGCCAGAGTTAAGCGGTAAAAATGGCCTCAATAATTTCCTCACTCAGTTTGAAGCAGCTATAGAGAGTGACTTTCCCAATTATCAGGTTATTTTTTTCCATCAAAATGTTTTTTTATAGTTTTCTCCTGTCTCTTATTTAGTGTTTTGCTGTGATTTACAATGTTGTTCATTTTAGAAGAAACCCGAGCTACTCACTTTGGCTTAAACAGTATATCTGTCTTTTGAAAATAGTTGGTGGGACTTTTGGACTTGCACAGTTCATGTCTGAATATTTGTATTTGCCATAGATCCAAGAGTCTGATAACTGATGATAGTTGTGTTTCCCTTATCCTGAACTTCACAGCGAAGCCTGCTAATTAGTTTTTAGTTTTAGTGAAATTGATTTGATCAAATGTAAAACACTTCCAACTGGTTCCTTTAATTTCTTGTTTATCGCTGATACATAATTGTGAAAATACTTTATGCAGAATCACGATGTCACAGATGCAGATGCTGAAATACTAACTATACTGATAGAATTATTTATTGAAAAAGCTACTCAGTGGTCAGAAGTGATTCATGGTCTGAACTGCATTGATGTTCTAAGGTCTTTTGCAATAACAGCAAGTTTTTCTAGCGGACCCATGTCAAGACCTGTTATCTTGCCTTCATTGAGAAGTATGAATTTGAACTCTAACAACAGAGGACCATTACTTAAAACTGAAAGGCTCTGGCATCCATTTGCTCTTGGATTGAGTGGAGGACAACCTGTGCCAAACAACATCCTCCTTGGTGAAGATACAGATGGCTATCAGCCCTGCTCTTTGCTGCTGACTGGACCCAATATGGGTGGAAAGTCGACTCTTCTTCGAGCCATTTGTTTAGCAGTTATATTGGCCCAGGTTTGTGTTATCTTCATCTTTGGGTTCTGATATGTTGATTGACCGTATTAGATGGTTACTGTCTACATTATCAAACATCATAAAAATGTCAACTTGTATGTTGCTGTTCTTCCTCTTCATGTATCAACTTTGTGACCTGCAGGTTGGCTGTTATGTGCCCTCTGAAATGTGTATTCTCTCAATTGTGGATATAATCTTTACTAGGCTTGGTGCTACAGATCGAATCATGATGGGCGAGAGTAAGTTCTATACGGAAACTTGATAACTTTAATTGGCAGTTTTTTTAAAGCTTGAAGGACTTAACTGAGTGACAAATTTTTCTTCCTCTGTACAATTTTCATTTAGGTAGTGTAAACAAGTAGGGAAAGCATATGCATTCCACAATTTTTTGTAAGATGATTGAGGGGGCTTGAATTAGTATGATGATCAATGATACTATAGGCTCATGGTGACAGAAAGTGGTGGAGTAGCTATTGCAGCATTTTACTTGTGATTTTTGACCGCGAGGCACAACTTTATGCAGGCACCTTCCTTGTTGAGTGCATGGAAACTGCAGCAGTTCTTCAAAATGCCACTCAAGATTCTCTTGTTCTTCTAGATGAGCTTGGTCGTGGAACTAGTACTTTTGATGGATATGCCATTGCATTTGCTGTGAGACTTCGGACTTTACCATCTGCATCATAGTCAGAGTCAGGCAAATTATACAATAGAAATTCTCTTCTAACTGATATGCATCTGCGGACAGAGACTAGTAGCAGATTGGCTAACATACACATTCTGCAAACACAGTTGGGGGGGTGGGGGTGGGAATGGAGGCGCTGATTGCATGACCTAATACTTTTACGAGGATGAATTATGTAAGCTTGTCATTTTCTGGGATCTAAACTAAACAATCTTCTACTATCTTTTCAGGTGTTCCGTCATCTTGTTGAAAAGGTCAATTGCCGGTTGCTGTTCGCAACGCACTATCATCCACTTACAAAGGAATTTGCTTCACACCCACGTGTTAAGCTGCAGCATATGGCATGCACTTTTACGTCAAAATCTCGAAGGCCTTCTGAAAATGAACGGGAGCTGGTATTCCTGTATCAACTTGCAGATGGAGCCTGCCCAGAAAGCTATGGTTTGCAGGTGGCAACCATGGCTGGGATCCCAGAAAAAGTAGTCAGAGCTGCCTCGCAGGCTGCACAAGTTATGAAACAGTCAGTCGGAGAAAGCTTCAGGTCAAGTGAACAGAGATCAGAGTTCTCAACACTTCATGAAGACTGGCTGAAAACCCTAATAGCCTTGTCGACGATTGGTAATGGTGGTTTAAACGAGGAAGATGCTTATGATACATTTTTCTGTTTATGGCATGAAGTAAAAAGTTCATACCAAGCATAAAGGATGATACTTTAGTGATCGGCATGCGTAAATCTCGGTGTTGAAATGTTTATATGGGTTGTCTGGAATATGAAATATATTCCAAAAATGTCCATTTGCTCGTCCACATTTTGTAATAATTTCTTCTTACTTTACTTGTAGCTTATGTTATATTAAGCTAAGATCTGTCCGCTAATTTATGCAACCATGTCAGCCAAGAGAAGTGAATGGGGAAGATGTAAAAGGTGGAATGGAAGCGTTCAAGTATTTAACCTTCGCCATCCAAATTTACCTTGAGACTGAAAAAAAGAAAAAAATTAAAGGAAATCAGCCATTTTCAACCCTGGCCTCTTATTGACCTAAGAACCCGGACAATTCTGTGTCTCGAATATAATCCAATCACATGCGCGATTCCAAGAATACCCTTCCCTTGTTAACTGTTAGCTCACTGACTCCCCCATAATCTCATTCGATAATGACAACAGAATCGTCATTTCAGTCCCGAGCGCCAAAAGTCACTCTCCAAGCTTCCCTTTTTTTGAAACTAGTTGAAACCGCCATTTCTCCGCCACCTAAAAAACCACCGAAAAATGGTAGAAGATGAACCAAAACGATGCCCGTCATGCGGGGAGAAGCCCAAATCGGGAGCGAAATCGAAGCGGAAGGAGCTGACCGTCTCCTGCATGTTGAACACGGAGGTCGGGGCCGTCCTAGCAGTGATCCGCCGCCCGCCGGACCCCAACCTCCAGTACGTCGCCCCGCAGGAAGAGCTCTACGATTCGGTCATCTTGCAATCCCTCAAGTCTCTCCGCAGCCTCATCTTCAATCCCCACCAAGAATGGCGCCAAATAGATCCATCCATATACATCTCTCCCTTCCTTGACGTGATCCAGAGCGACGACATCCCTGCGGCCGCCACCAACGGCGCCCTCTCCTCCATCTTGAAGATCCTTGAGCTCCAAGTTTTTGACGAGAAGACCCCAGGCGCCAGAGAGGCCATGAACACCATCGTCTGGGGCTTAACCAGCTGCCGGCTCGAGAAGTCTGATCCTCTAGTCGAAGACGCAGCCATGATGAAGATCCTTCAAGTTCTGACCGGAATCATGAAACACAGCGCTTCGGTTCTGCTCACCGACCAGGCCGTCTGTACCGCCGTCAACACTTGCTTCCAAGTGCTTCAGCAATCGGCCAACAGAAGCGATTTACTGCAACGAAGCGCGAGACATACCATGCACGACCTCGTCCAGATTATCTACTCGCGGTTATCAGATTTAGACGGTTATGAAGGGGATGATCATGATGGCGAAAGTACAAACGCCTATGTCGGCTATGGAGTTGGTTGCGCGGTCGACATCTTCCAGTTCTTGTGTTCTTTGCTAAATGTAATGCAGACTGTGGAGAGTACGGAAGGCTCTACGTTTCAGACAAGTGATGAAGATGTTCAAATTTTCGGGTTGGTTCTGATCAATTGTGCCATCGAGTTATGCGGGGATGGCATAGGCAGGCACCCGAAGCTATTGGGGATGATCCAGGATGATCTGTTCCATCATTTGATCCATTACGGGACTTGTTCGAGCCCTCTTCTGCTCTCCATGATCTGCAGTACTGTGCTGAACATCTACCACTTTCTTCGCAGGTTTGCGGTCTTAAACCTAAATTCCAGGTTACACTTTCGAATTTAGCAGTGAAATCCGTCTGATTTTTGCGTTGGTTTGGCTGTTTAATTAGGTTCATTCGTCTGCAACTGGAGGCCTTCTTTTCTTACGTGTTGCTAAGGACAGCGGCTTCAGGGAGCTCTGTGCAACTGCAGGAGGTTGCTTTGGAAGGAATCATAAATTTCTGCAGGCAACCGACGTTTATAGTTGAAGCGTACGTGAATTACGACTGCGATCCACTTTGCCAGAATGTGTTTGAAGAGGTTGGGAAGTTGCTTTGCCGGCACTCATTCCCTGGGTCTGGCCCTTTAACATCTCTGCAACTTCAAGCCTTTGAAGGGTTGGTGATCCTGGTTCACAACATTTCGGATGGCTGCTTTAAAGAAGAATCTAGTCCTTTTGAAGCACCACAGCCAGTTTACGTCACAGAGTACAAACCATTTTGGGAAGAGAAACCGAAGGAAGATTTTGACACATGGGTGGAGCATATAAGACTGAGAAAAGCACAGAAGAAGAAAATTTTGATTGCTGCTAACCATTTTAATCGGGAAGATAAGAAGGGACTGGACTATTTGAAACTCAGTCATTTGGTAGGTGATCCTCCAGAGCCAAAAGCGTTTGCTTTCTTCTTCAGGTACGTTCCAGGGCTGGACAAGAACATGATTGGAGACTATCTCGGTGATCCTGATGACTTCCACCTACAAGTTCTTAAAGAATTTACGGGCACGTTCGAGTTTTCTGGGATGACTCTTGATGCTGCACTTCGGACTTATCTTGAATCTTTTCGGTTGCCAGGAGAGTCCCAGAAGATCCAACGAATTCTAGAAGCATTTTCGGAGAAGTTTTATGACCAGCAATCCTCACAGATATTTGTGAGCAAAGATGCAGTGTTCATTCTCTGCTACTCTGTGATAATGCTAAATACTGATCAACATAATCCTCAAGTCAAGAAAAAGATGACAGAAGAGGAATTTATTAGGAACAATAGAGCAATCAATGGAGGCCAGGATCTCCCTAGAGAATACCTGTCAGATCTGTTCCACTCCATTTCAACCAATGCCATCACCCTTTTTGGCCAGAATGGCCTGGCAATGGAAATGACTCAGAGCCAATGGATCGAGTTAATCAACCATACAAGGGCAGTGCAGCCACTTTTCCTCTGTGATTTTGATCCACGCCTTGGGAGAGATATGTTTGCTTGCATCGCAGGTCCAGTGACCGCAGCACTTTCGGCATTCTTTGAGCATGTCGATGAAGATGCATTGCTTCATGAATGCATCGAAGGCATAATATCAGTTTCTAGGGTAGCTCAGTACGGGCTAGAAGACATTCTAGATGAGCTTGTTGCCTCGTTTTGCAAGTTCACTACCCTCTTGAATCCTTATGCTTCTGCAGAAGAGACCTTGTTTGCCTTCAGCAATGATTTAAAGCCGAGAATGGCAACTCTAGCTGTATTTACCATAGCAAATAGCTTTGGCAATTCCATCCGAGGGGGTTGGAGGAATATTATAGACTGTTTATTGAAGCTCAAAAAGCTTAAGCTACTTCCTCAATCTGTCACTGAAGAAGCTATTTCCGCGCTATCAGATCATGAGGTGGTAAGATCCGAATCAGGAGCAGTCGTCCCTGGTCATGATCCTCCATTCACCACACAAGCAACTTCCAGCATAGTCAGCCGTTTCTCTCATTTTCTGTCACTAGACAGCATGGAAGAGTCTGTATCTCTTGGCATGAGCGAATTCGAACAGAATGTGAAGGTTATCAAGCAGTGCCAGATTGGGAGCATCTTCAGCAACACGTCTAATCTGCCTAATGATGCTTTGCTGAGTCTCGGGCGTTCGCTTATATTTGCAGCAGCAGGAAAGGGCCAAAAGTTTAGCACCCCAATTGAAGAGGAAGAAACCGTTGGATTCTGTTGGGATCTGGTCACCATTATTTCTGCAGCCAATGTTCATAGGTTTGTAGACTTCTGGCCTGCTTTCAGTGATTATTTGATAGGAGTTGCTCAGCTTCCTCTTTTTTCCCCAATCCCTTTTGCTGAAAAAGGGATTATAAGCCTTCTCAAGGTCTCACTGAGGCTGTTATCTTCAGACCAATCCGATAAGCTCGCGGAGGACTTCATTTTCAAGTCCATAAACCTGATGTGGAAGCTTGATAAAGAAATTCTTGATACCTGCAGCGAGTTCATAACACAGTCAGTGAGCAAGATTCTATCTCAATATCCAGCAAATTTGCAGACTCAACTGGGTTGGAAATCTGCCCTTCATTTGCTGTCAGTCACAGGAAGGCATCCAGAAACCTATGATCAAGCTGTGGACACTTTGATCCTATTGATGTCAGAAGCAACACATCTGTCCCGCATTAACTATGCATACTGCATTGATTGTGCGTTTGGCTTCATCGCCCTCAAGAACAGTCCTCTAGAGAAGAACTTGACCTTGTTGGAATTAATGTCAGAATCTACTAGTTCACTAACACAGTGGTACAGAGTTGCCCTCTCCGAGCAAGCTATGTACAGCATGTCTAGCACGTCCTCCATAGCATCAATGGAAGACAGCCTTAGAAGCCCAAGCTATATCATGAATCTATTTGTCAAACTTGGGGAAGCATTCAGAAAGACAAGCTTGGCACGACGTGAAGAGGTGAGGAACCATGCAGTTATATCTCTACGCAAGTCCTTCGAGTTGGCTGAGGCGCTGGACTTCTCGTCAACCAACTGTATGAATTGCATCAATCTAGTGATATTTGCAATGGTTGATGATTTACATGAGAAGATGCTGGAGTACTCACGACGTGACAACTCAGAACGGGAGATGAGAAGCATGGAAGGGACTCTAAAGATTGCAATGGAGCTATTGACGGATGTTTTCCTGCAGTTCCTCAAGCAGATAGCAGAGAATCCTGGGTTTAGGACATTCTGGCTAGGCGTTCTGAGAAGAATGGACACTTGCATGAAGGCCGATCTGGGAGCATATGGTGCCACAAAGCTGCAGGAAGTTGTGCCTGACCTGCTACGGAGAATGATCAAGAGTATGCAAGAGACAGGAATTCTAGCGCCAAAAGAAGGGGAAGATCTATGGGAAATCACCTATATTCAGATACAATGGATAGCTCCTTCACTCAAGGACGAGTTGTTTCCTGATGAATTCTGAACATGTAATGTACATAGCATAGGGACTTGGTATTTATGCTAACTCTTCCTCTTAGGCTTGTGCGTATTTTCACTTCTTGTTATGAACCCACTTGGAAATGAAAATAGCAATGTTCCTGAGATCCTTGAACTTTCTGCTATCCCGTTAATTAAAATAATGAATCAGCAACTCAAGCTAAATATTGCAACAATCTCAATCAGACCAAAGGGATGTATTTTTCAAAAATAGGATATAACAAAAGAGAACTAGGAACTTGTGATGTCACAACAGAATACAATGTAATACAAGGTTACTGATCCTTTGCTTTTGCAGCAGCAATGGCCTTCCATATGCAATAAAATGTACACATAGGAAGGCGAAAATTCACTCAACTAAGCACATGATTATACAAATACAATTAGCCTAAAACGTCCATTAGGCTACATTAAACAATAAAAATAGAAACCAGAAAGGCATTTGCCAACAATCTAATCTGATAGTATAAGATGATCATTGATGATTGAAGCAGCCTACTAGGAATTCAGGTCATCAGGGTCATCCTTTTCAAATATCTCCTGCACAAAACAGTTCAGCCAATTGGCAAAAAGATTTTAATTAGTCACATGTCATAGTAAAATGAAATGAAAGAAGGCTTCAAGTTACTCAAAGATGTTATAAAAGATACGAGTTCATCAGAAGCATGTTTCTATCAACAAAAGATTTTATGACACAGGGCCAAGCATCACTAGTAAAACAGGCGAAGTCCATATAAAGCAAAAAAGGCTAGTAACTTCAACATTACTTATTACATCAGCAGAAAAGGAAGTCCAGCACAAAAAATAATGACCAGCATTTTAAACCAGATCGACCCCTCTAAGGAATTCAAACAGAACAGGCAGTACCAAAACAATAAGTTGAGACCTGCACCACATATAATCTGCTACTTTACTGAACTCAACATACTACTTTCCTATAACCATTGTGATTCAATCATCGGAACGTAAAAATCTAGTCCAAACTCAAATTTTCATTTGCACCACATCTATTATTGTAAACCCTTTTCCATTTTCATCTACCTTATGTCGGAGTATTTTGAATTCATCTGTCTTTTCTGTACCACCATACTACTGCCTTCCACACTATATGGCCGTTCAGGCCCTCCACTTAAAACATAAGCCTCTTGCCTTCTAGTGGAAAACTAACGCTTTTGCTTAGGCCAAATAGCAATCACTGAATTACATCTTCTATTTGTACAGAGAAATATCCTCTTCCCTAGCTTAAAAAATATCCGTATGATCTAAACAGGCCAATTATTTTTTAGTGCGATAAACATAAGTTATTTGAGGCCAGAAGAACAAAAATGCTATAAATTTTTCTTTTCTTCTTTCTAAAGCATCAGGAGGAAGAAATATCAGTTTGGGAACTTCAATCCAAATTTTCAACAATGATCACGAGCAATTGAAATATGCCAATAACGAGTGGGAAGGAAAAACATGCACAAAAACTAGATTTGCACTAAAACTATAGACCCTATTGCTTTTGCACCTTATCCAATCTAAACTATCGCACTTTATATTACCTAATGTCAAACTGTTCTTGAATTGCTTTCATCTTTTCTGAACGACTACTTCAGCTCCAGACGTCAATATTTTCACCTTTTTTTTCAGTGCCTCTGCTCTGAACATATGCCTTCTAGTTACAGTACAGAAAGTTTTCCAACCTCAATCTAAAGTCTAAACAGTCCGGAGAATTTTACTTTGAAAACACCAACAAAGGAATAGAAATGCAATAAAATTCTTTTTTTTTTTTTTTCCGAAAGAAATTGCAATCTTTAACTTTAAAAAAATCACACAATTGAAAGTTGCCAAGGGTGAGGAGGGGAAATACGCACAAGAATGAGATACGCACCAAAAGGTCCAAAACTGTGAAACTATTCACTATGATCCTCTGAAGAATCGTCATTGTTGTCTTCTTCCTCATCAGTCGCCTCATCCTCTTCTTCACTTATCTTTGCAATCTCCAATTGTGCCCTGTCCAATATCTGCTTCTTCTGTAACTCCAACTCCCGCTGAAACTCCACCCTCATCTTCTCCAACTCCCTCATGTGCTCCCTCTTACTACTCTCAATTTTCTCATATATTCTCCCAAATCTCTGGACCGAATCTGCCAACATCCTCATTGAAGCGTCATCATTTTCATTCCTTCTCCTGGAACCTCTATCCTTGCCCTCGTCTACATCCTCATCCACCTCCGAGTCCCCGGGACTGTCTCGCATTTCATCAAAACCATTTGACCTATCCAAATACACCTTTGTGTCCATAAACACAAACTCCCCGGAATCTACTCCACACGCCAACCCAAGTTCTTGCTGCAAAATCGACGAGGAGCCTAGCCCCAACAACATCTCCATTTTCCTGAAAAAGGGCCATTTGCTGGAATTCTGACCAGTCCTCTCCACTTTCACCTTCTCTTTCTTATACTTCCTCTTTAGCGCATCGATCATTTGCCTGCATTGGGCTTCCGTTTTCTCATTCTTCAAAGCCTCACTCACTTTCTCCGAAACATCGACCCAGTCCTCTCCCCGTAAGCTTCTCCTCCCCAGCTGCAGAAACCTATCGCCCCAAACTTCCAACAGAAGAGAAACTTCGTCTTCGGTCCAATCGTAAGCCAGTTTGATGTTGTCCGGCGTGAATTGAAAACCAGAAGCTGATCTTTGCCTCTTCGGGAATCTGCCGAAAAGATCACCTTCATCCAAGCGACGATAACACTCCTCCGGGATCTCTTCGTCTTCCTGCACATCGTCCTCTGCGTCTTCGTTCTCTTCTTCAAAGTCCGGTTCCTCGTAACTGTAATCGCGGCGAGGTCGAGAATATTGAGAGCGCTTCTGGCGAGTCAGAGAGTAGCGCGATAAAGGGTACCTAGCGTCGTCCATACCGAATTTTTAAAGATGGAAACTTAAACAAAATTATACTTCAGAAGCCCAGAAAAAAAGGTGGGAGATGTAAATTGGAGAAGAACTTGATTCCTCTTATTACAAGGGAAACGCGATGCGTCTCTCGAGAATTAAAAAGTGCACGTACTGGAATGCCTGGGAATTTTGAACTGGGCACCAGAAGAAGTCGAATTAAGGACGAACCCTAACCTGACATCTCGGACTTGAGTCTAGCAGATTTCGGGTTGGGAAGATCCAAGTCCGAACCTGCTCTTTTGTGACCCAATTTACGTGAATTCCTGGGAATATTATTTCAAACCCCCTGAGGTTTACCCATAAATAGACTTTCGTCCCCATTTTACAGGTTTCCTACACTTAGACTCTTGAAACTAATACTGTCAAACTATTTAACAATATAACAATCAAAGTTCACCAACTTGACCCCTAATTTTCTTCAATCATGCAAATTGACCCACGACTCTTAATCAGTGCGATAGGGATACCTCCACCTGAGACCCCACCCATCAGGTCTTACTTGGTCTCGCTCAAGCACCACTTTTGCGATCCAACATCGACATCGACTTCCTTGTTGCCCTCACCTCCGCCCCCTCAAGATCCTGCACTGCCACTTCTATACCTCCCTCTACCTCCAATTACCCTTGTTGTGCTAAAATCTCAAATAGTAGCCGCCACCATGATCGCCGGCCCGCCCAGATTGAACCACCCAATCACTGATGCCCCTACTAAACTAGTGCAACGATTTTTCATTCACATTGTCATTTCCATCAATTTTGGCCTTGTTGGCGCTCGTCAATGTCTCCTTTGGCTGTCACTACCCTAAAGCTAGCTTGAAATGCCACTACTTGCCCCCGCCAGTGATTGGGGTTGAGGTCAGCTGCTTGTTCTAGTTTTAGATTTCTTCTTCTCATCTTTTAAATTTTTTCTAATTTTTATTGTGATTATTTTTAATGCTTTGATTTTTTTTTTCCCTATTAACTGCACTATTGAAGCATGCATTGAGGAAGTGACACAATGGTGTTCCATGGGCTTTGATTTTTTAAGGGTGAGGATGATTGAAATGACGATGTTCGGCAACTGAGGTAAAACTGGTGATTTACAAAGGAGGTGGCGGTAGAGAGGGAGAGGAGGAGACGACAGGGTCAGCAACTGAGGATGTGCAACATATGGTATGGTGGGGCTTGAATCAGAGGAACTAGAGTGAGGGGGAAGGGATCAGCTCAAATTAAAAGCTTATGGGACAGTTTGCATTATTCATAAAGCATAGAGGTCATTTTGATAAATTTTAACTATTGAACTCTTGAGTGATCCAACTGTATTAGGTTTCCAAGGGGGTAAGTGTAGATATCTCATAAAGAGGGGTTAAAAGTTAGGTTGGATAAACCTCAAGGGTCAAGATAATTTTCCCAAATTCTTTTGAACCAAATTTCAAGTTAAATAACAAAATGGGCCGGGCTATCATGATACTAAAGGTAAAGGACCATTTACTTCTCTTTATCTTTTGTGAATACCATTTACTTTTCTCTTTTCTTCCTTTCATATTTTTTTTATAATTGAAGCACCAAAAAGCATTTTTGATATTTTAAAGAAAATATATATGTAACCCATGCAACTAAAGTTATAAATTCCTGATGCGACTCAGTTCATTAAGAAGATTCAAACTATCTCAAGAAGTTCTGAAGCAAATAGCCCATCTCAAGATAATCACCCTCACCCACCAATATAAAAAGCTATGAGACCATGAACCTTTTAACCGAAGAGCTTGACCAACTAGAACGAAGGAACAAAAAGATCAAAGACCACATTTCTAGCAAAGAATTACAACAACAATGGACATCCTACCTAGCTAAACTAATGAACGCTACCAAGACGAAAGAAACAAATGGGATTTTTGAAATAGAATGGCTTGACATCCATTCCAATGATGAGGCCATGGAGGAAACTGAAATTCCCAGAATAGTCTTCATGAAATCAGTGGCAGAACCAGAATTTTTGGTTCGGGGGGGCAAGACTGGAGGAGAGTCGGCGGAGCCCGGAGGAGAGAGACAACGTCGCGGTTAGGTAAAGCTGTAAATTGGGACTAATTCACACTAATTCAAAGCTCAAGGAGCAAGTCGTACGATTTGGAAACGTTTGAAGACTAATAGTGCATTTAGGCCATGTTAGAATAATTTAGAGGGAATAACTATTCACTGGGTCCCTACTTTCTTCAGTGCCTACCTTATTGCTCCCCCATCTTTATATTTTTCCACAATATTTGGGGGGGCAAAATGCACACACAATCCTTAAATTTTGACAAAATCACCAAATTACTACTCCATATTTACGTTTTTTCTAAATTTCCGGGAGGCAGGGGGGTAGCATAACGTAGCTCCGCCGCTGCATGAAACAATAAAAGATCTGCATGAGATCACTGTGCCTGCAATCTATGATTGTTAAAACTTTTGGCAGGAAAGTGGGGTTCAGGTATTGATTCCCAAGAATTATGGCTCAGTGAAAGCCTAAGGGGGGTACCAAATGCATTGACCTTGTTGATGACTATTTCCTCTTTAAATTCGACGCCAAGGAAGACAACAAAAAAGCAATATTCCAAGGACCTTGGTTCATCAATCCTCATTATCTCACCAAATGGCCATAGGAGCCAAACTTTTGAACCGAAACAACCACCATTACTACAACAACTATGTGGACTTGTTTTCCCAAACTTCCGATTGATTTGTATGGAGAATGTGCTCTTAGGAAAATTAGCCAAAAACTATGGGAGCCTCTGAGAATCAACTCAACTATATAGCATGGAGACGGGCAAATACGCGCATATTTGTGTTAAGATTTACATGAGTAAACCCCTAGTCACAAAGATTGAACTAAAAAAATTTCATCCAATAGGTCCTCTATGAAGGCATTTCGACCCTCTGTTACTTGTATGGCTACACAGGATATAGGCAAGAAAACTGCAATTTAAGGAAATTGGAAAACCGAAGCAAGAAACCAGTCCAGAAAATTCAGCAAATCAATGGTGCTCAGTGAAAAAGCCCCTTCCTTCAAAACTCTGATTAACTCAAAGAAGAGTATGATGAGTGGCTTGTGGTTCATTGACAAAAGAAAAAAAAAACAAGCCTTCTGTAAACCCAAGTCATCAAGGGGGTGCTGGTCCAATTGAAAGGAGGAACATGGATCCAAGCCTACCCAACCCACAATAAACAGGTTAAAGGAAGCTACAAATGAGAAACCTCAACTTTCCAAGTGGTCACAAGATTTCATCCATTTAATGGCTAAAGAGACTAGCAACGGACGAAGTAGCTACAACGGCAACACAAATAGTGCCTTACGTCATAATAAAAAACCTTTATATCAGACCAGAGATCAAAGCAAAATGCATCCCAAAGATTATTATTATAAATAGGCCCATTAGAGGGAACCCAAGAAACAAAATGACCTAGAACCAAAGACCGCAAATCTTAGGAAAAAAAAAATCAGCTTCTAATGAAGTTTGGACTTCTGCTACCAGGATATAGGGAAATAGAGATCACGAAATGAATGCTAATAGCACATGTAGATCAGAGCCTCACCCTAAAGATCTTCCTAGAGAAATCCTACGAATCCCACACTATTTTAAGAACCCGGATATGTTAATCAAAGCGGAGCCATCGAGGAGGGTGATTGCAATGTTGAAGCATACAAAATGAATACTGGGAAGCTCAAAACCCCACCATCTGAAATAAAGCTTCTTATTTGGAACTGTAGGGGTGTTGGTCGAGACTTCTTAAGCAATTTATCATACATCTCCTCAACAGACATCACCCCTCAATCATGGTGATTGTGGAAACAAAGATTTCTTTGCTTCAAGCTCAGCAAGCTAGCGAGGCTTTTGGAATGGGTGGAATTTGTTGTCTTGATAGTGTCATTCTCACAGGGGGTCTATCCACTTGGCTTATCTTGCTTTATATACTACTACAAACCTTCTTGGTAGAGCTGCTTTGTGGGTGGAATTGTGTAATATTGCTAATAATCACCAAGGCTTATGGTAGGGGACTTTAATCAATGCCTTACTCCCTCTAAAAAACTAATAGGTAGGCCCATCAACCAGAGAAATGTTGTTTCCTTCCAAGACTATTTTAACCATTATAATATGGTAGATTTAGGTTCCAAGGATCGTAGTTATACCTGGTGTAATTTAAGGTCTGGTGATAACATCGTTAGAGAACGTCTTGACAGAGCTTTTGCTAATCCTCTTTGGCTTCATCTTTTTCCTGAATCTAGAGTGGATCATCTCTCTAGGACCTCATTTGATCATTGCCCTATTCTCATTAATCTTTTCAATCATCCTCAGTAGCACAATTCTTGACCTTTTAGGTTCCAACCATTTTGGTTAAGTCACCCTCAATTATCTTACATAATCAAAAGCTCCTGGAATCTGAACTTTTCTATTTTTGCTAATCTCTGCACCTTAAAGCATGCCCTTACCTTGTGGAATAAAGAAACTTTTGGTGACATTCTTAAAGGAAAGAAAAGAATTCTTGCTAGATTTAATAGCATTAAAAAAAACTTGACTCTGGTAACACCACCTTCCTAAAAAATTTGGCATTTTCCCTCCAACAAGAGTTTAATGAGATTCTGAACCATGAAGAATGTCTCTGGAAATTCAGATCTAGAGTTCACTAGATGGTGAATGAGGACAGAAGCACTAAATTCTATCGCATCTCTACTATCATTAGGAGAAGAAAGGATAAAATTTTGGGCATTAGAAACTATAAGTTCTTTTTGCTAGACTTAATGACGAATAAAAACTTGACTCTAGTAGCACCACCTTCCTCAGAAATATGGAATTTTACTCCAATAAGAGTTCAGTGAGATTTTGAACCATGAATAATTTCTCTGGAAATTCAAATCCAGAATTGACTAAATTCTAAATGGTGAATTAGGACAGAAACACTAAATTCTATCACATCTTTACTATCATTAGGAGAAGGAAGAATAAAAGTTTGGGCCTCAGAAACTATAAGTAGGACCCCAGTTTATGACCTCCCTCAAATCACCTTTCTAGTGTTAAAGCTACTTCAAATCCTTTGACACTTCCCAAAGGATCCAAAACACGCGGGATGCTTTCAAAGACATTAAAAACATAATTTCTAGAACTTCTTCCCTTAGCAATATTGACCTGATTCCTAATAGTTCTGAAATTCTTCATGCCAGTAGGACCCCAGTTTATGACCTCCCTCAAATCACCTTTCTAGTGTTAAAGCTACTTCAAATCCTTTGACACTTCCCAAAGGATCCAAAACACGCGGGATGCTTTCAAAGACATTAAAAACATAATTTCTAGAACTTCTTCCCTTAGCAATATTGACCTGATTCCTAATAGTTCTGAAATTCTTCATGCCAGTAGGACCCCAGTTTATGACCTCCCTCAAATCACCTTTCTAGTGTTAAAGCTACTTCAAATCCTTTGACACTTCCCAAAGGATCCAAAACACGCGGGATGCTTTCAAAGACATTAAAAACATAATTTCTAGAACTTCTTCCCTTAGCAATATTGACCTGATTCCTAATAGTTCTGAAATTCTTCATGCCCTCAACTCCCTTAATCCTATCAAGGCTCCTAGGGCTGATGGGTTCCATGCGCTCATTTTCTCAAAAAAAATAAAAAAAAAGAAAGAAATTTTTGGCAGCAATATTACTCCGGAGATAACTAAAATTTTTATGGATTGCAAGGTGCCCCAAGGATGAGGTGACATTCTTATCTCCCTTATACCTAAAACTGATAAGCCCAAGATTATTACCAGGTCCAGGCCTATAAGCTTTGTGCACTATTCCTTACAAAATTTTGTCAAAAATCATTGTTAATAGGATTAAGGCCTTTCCATACTTGGCTAAAGGCACTGATGCTAGATTTTATCACTTTTGTTCATGATCTCCTAGCCAAGTTTGCAAATCTAGGCTTTGTTAAGTGTAGTCATGTCCTGCAGACCAGGCCCAACCTTCATTTTATTTGAAGGGTAATTTTTTCCCAAGAGAACATATGCATTTTTTTTTATCAGGGATATAACCCCAAATAAAATTTCTAGTCACTTTGTTGAGCTCAACCAAAATTGATTTAGGATTTTGATTCAGTTGCATGTAATAGTTTGGGTTGGCAATAAGCATAGATTTAACCAGAATAACCTTTCGAGCTAAAGATAAATTTCTACTTTTCCAACCGGAAAGGCTTCTACTCAGTTTTTCAACTATGAGGTTGCAGTGACCTTTATTCCATTTTTTGTGGGTTATAGGAAAGCTAAGGTATTTACCTATCTCTCAACACATGGTCCATTTCAAGGATTCTAGAGCTGCCTTCTTTTAAACCATCTTCAGCATTTCTAGAGAAGGGGATTTTTTATATGATGTGGTTTATTTTTTGGCCTGAAAGACTATTGAAGTTGCTCAAAACAGAGGCAATGGCTTAGGCATTTTTTAAGGTGGCTTTAGCAAGGAGGATAATGTTGTCAGTAAAGAAAAGATGAGTAAGGGTAGACACATTTTTTAGAAATTGATCCTAGTCCAATCTCCATTTTCCAAGTTCAAAACAAATTTAGAGCCAATGTACCCAAGAGAAAGAATGAAAAGATAAAGAGATAGGGGGTTACCCTGCCTAGGGCTTCTACTATGTTTAAATTTATCAGTTTTACCGCCATGGAGGAGAACAATATAATCCACAGATGTAATAGAGGACATGATAAAATTTTTAATATTATCAGAGAAGTTGAAAAATATGATAGTCTCATTTATAAAGTCCCATTCTATCATATCTAAACCTTTCTCATGGTCAATTTTAACAAAGCATATTGGACGATTTCCTGTTTTTATGATGAAAAGAATGAACAAGTTATTGGACTGTAATGGCATTGCCCGTTCCTCTATGATTAGGAAGCTTGATTGCCAAAGGCCAATAAGATGGTGAAGATGACCCTTATTGGAAACAACCCTGGTAAAGCCAAGCTTTCCTATTTTGGAAAAGCATTAGAAGTAATAAAAATTTGATCTTGAAAGAAAGTAGGTGGTTGGTTGAATGAAATAAACCTCTGGTTTGTTCATTGGCTTAACTATTTTCCCCCTAAGATCTCTTATCTGTGGTCCTTTTATGTAGGGAGACGAATATCTAATCATTGAAAGCCTTAAAGCCAACATGGATTGGAACTGGAGTAAAATATCTTTCTATTTACCTTATTTAATAAAGGAAAAAAAAAGGCCTTCTCATTCCAAATCATGAGACCTATAATGGCAGCATCATATGGAACTACTCGAATGATAGGAGAAGTAGTTTAAAATTTGCTTACTAGCTGGCTGATAGTAGGGAAAATAGTTCTCCTCTCAGTAATAGGTGTGACTGAAGTTAATTATGCAAAACCGATACCTTTCAAAAAAATTAAACACTTCACTGGGCTCATGCTCCGTGACTGTCTCCTAACTAGGTATGTTTTGCACCTGAGAGGTATACGTCATCCTATGCACTACTTCTTTTGTAATGTCTGGATTGAATCTATTGAACATTTGCATTGCAATTGGAGTTACTCCTTTTACTCATATTGACTGGAAATCTTGCATTAAATTTAGGTGCACTTTCACTATTACTTCCAATCTTTTTGACATCCTAGTAACAAAATTTTTCCTTTCACTATTACTTCAAATCTTTTTTTCAAACCTTCTTTCTTTCCTTGGATAAGATTTGCGTCCTTATAAAGAAAGATGTTCGACGTTTTCATGCCACCTCCCCATATTCTCCTACCATGTGATAAAGGCATTATGTGGGTTAAATGGAACCCTCCATCCTATCACTGTTTTAAACTAAATACTAAGCCTCTATTGGATAGAGACACTTTGATTAGACACTTTGAAGGGAATTTTATTATTGTATTTTTAAGAAATGTGGGAGTAACAACCCCTCTAAAAGTGGAATTGTAGGCCTTAATAGATGGCCTCCAGTTAGTTTCAATGATGGAGAACATCCAGATAGAGGTAAAACTGGATTGCATATTTTTATACTCTAGCCTGCCTGTAGAATTCAAACTGAAACCATTACTGTTGGATTGCTTGATGAATAGGTTCCAAATAAAGTCATTGCAAGCTACATATCACGAGGCAAATCAAGCAGTACATCGATCAACTAGCTAGACTTGGAGCCAAGCAAACTAAGGAGGAGTTCGGCTTGCATTAATCAATTTAATTGGTCAAAATAGGCATCCCGTCAAAGGAGGGGGTCAAAGTAATATGTGCATTTGAAGCTAGAGTTTGTTAAAATTACAAGTAATGCCATTGTACATTAATACACTCCCAACGAAAAGTTGCCTACCTTTTTCGACAGCCGCTCACCTGGTTTGTGTCCATGGCTGCCTCCATTGTCTCAAGGATTCCGCCAATTGCTTCACTGGCGCATCCTCCACCTATAGCACCGAATCTAGTCCCTCAAACCCCCAATTACCTTTGTGCATCGGTCAACTGAGACATAGGCCCCCTAATTTTAAGCTTTGTGCTTTTGTTTCAACTTAGCCAACTGCTGTCAAGGCATCGTCTACAGACCGGATAAAACAAACGAGCTGCTTTGTCTCGTCCTCTTCGTCCACCATCAATGACGCGCCTCCCCACATAGCGAGCTCGTCCTCCATCTAACCAAAGCCACCAGATCTACTTGGCTATCTCCATCCTTGACAGCATGCTCCGATTCCCAACCAAAGACGATTAGGATCGCGTCAGGATGAGGATTTTTGCTTCGATGCCATCTTTGCATCATCGGTGAAGGTTGTCATGTGGGTGTCGGCGGGGAGAAACCCCCCTAAGGAGTAGGATGGCATACTTCGTAAATACTTCAAAAAGTGTGGCTAATTTCAAAGAATAACTTAGACCCGGAAAAAACCCCGACCCGACCCGCAATTAATTTGCCCTCATTAATGCAGTTTTAATTGAAATGAACTCCCTCTAAAATTTTCAATATTCTAGACCATGTTCTTGCTATTTTGGAGCCTATAATTATTAAAGACAGTAAAGGCTTGTTAACTCCTAGGCAACCCATCAGGGTGCAAGTTGTATACATCCTGGTTAGGATGTGTTGTATGTTTTTCTGTTTCCTCTTCTTTAATGTATTCCCTTTTACAAAAAAAAAAAAAAGGAATAAATTCTTGAAGGAAAACAAGGACATAGTTGGTTATCCAATTTGGTTATTAATAGTATCTTTTAGAATATCATGGATAAGAAAAAATATTTCATCCATCTCATAATTAATAACAACTTCATAAAATAACTTTATTTCAAAATAAATGATACTCTTATGTTTTTATGTATCTTTTTTTAATTTTACCCTAGTCAATGTTCTTAGTCCATTTTCCAATTTAAGGCTTTAATTCTAATTATCCAATTATGTAAAGGTAATACTAGAAAAATTTATAAAAAATATGCAATGACATTATATACTCTCTCCGTCCCATATTTTTTTAAAAAATTTACTATTTTGAGTTGTTCCAAATCATTCTACCTATTGCATATTTATGATGAGTTTGAGATTTGAAATTTAATTACTTAATGTGTGTTATTATTATATAAAGTGATTATTTCATTAAATTATTAATTTATTAAAAATTTGACTTGAAGAAATCTACAAATAATTTATTAATGTGTGTTATTCTTTTAATGAAACTCAATTTTTTTCATTATCCATTTAAGTAGAGTTGTACTAGCACTAGAACACTAAAAAAAACCCTTAAGTTGCCACTAAATTTTATTTTTTATTACAAATTTGCTGACCCTTAATTCGATATTACAGAATTGCATATTATATACAATTATTTTTTTGTATTAATTGCTGCACTTTAACAGTTATAACTCAAATGTAGGTTGTCACAAGTAATAAAATCTCGGGAGTCCAAGCGTCGAACCACAGGAAAGCGAATTAAGAAATACAAATTACAAATTTTTAATAAAGGAGGTTTTCGTGAAAGGAGTGAACAAGTGTTGATTAAAAATTCAAATTCAAATAAAATAGCTAAGGTTAGGGGATCCACTTTTAGTATACTGGTTATGATTAATTTTAGCCCATCTTGCCACTGAATTGGGATCCACACATAAAGGAAGTCCCAATCAGGTAATTTAGTTAGCGTTAACTTTCATTGATCTTAAAACGCTAACACTTGCTAATGGGTTTAAGTATCTATCATGCTAACCTTTGTCTACAATAACTCAAGATTCTAATATAGCTAGCAAAGCTATGTTCTACAGAGGGAATCAAGTAGCTTTTGTGCCAATGATTGACTATGATGAATCAAGACTCCCATTTAATAAAGAGGGAAGTTAAGTAGATTAAGGAAGAAAATACCGTTAACTTTGTGATCCATTCAACTCAATCATAGCCTCTATACTAAAAGCTTTACCTTTTTACCTTAGCAAAAGAAAGATTAGTTAGCCATGATAAAAGTAAACAATATGTAGAAAGATGAAATGAATATAGATTAAAAGATTAAGGAAGAACAAGAAAAAGAATGAGAAAACACTTGGACAGAATTTCGGTATTGAAAACAAGAACAAAAGCAAATGAGCAAAGCTAAAAATGATACAAGAACATGGAAATGGCCTAAGAAATGGCAACCCCCCGTCCTCCCCCCCAAGGTGCCTATTTATAGAGTTTTGAGGTGGATAAAATGATAAAATAGTAAAGTGTAGGTAAATACAAATCAACAAAGATGGGCTAAAACTTCTTTTAATTTTTTGACCATCGTAGACATCAAATCAGCTCTTCTTCAAAGCACTGAACTTGTAGATTTCTTCTTTATCTTTACATCGATAGCTAGCTCATTCAAATCGGACATCCGTAGCTCAAGTTATGATTTTTCCTACCGAAACCGCTCTTCAGCACATGAAAGAACAAATGGTCTAATCTATAATCAGATTTCAGCAATAAAAATGATCAAACTAGCTTACAGAATGAAGCAGAGTTAAAGATCTATGTGTTAGCATTCAGATGAATTTAGAATTACTTAGTTTCGATATCTACAGCTTCAGATATAATTTTTCTTATAAGGGGGTCACAAAGTGATGATTTTACCTATATAAAAAAATAATTATTTAATAGTAGTGAATAGTGAAAACGTGTATGAACAGTAAAACACACGCATGAACAGTGAAAATTCATGAATAGTAACCTGGTGGGAAAATACTCAGAATATAGAAATTAATCATTATCAAAGTGTATAATGATGATTTAAACCCTTAATAGCAATACACTTATGAGTATTCATCACGCCCTCCAAACCAACTTCTTACTAGTCCTTAGCAAGTAAGGCAATGTACTCAATGAATACTCAAGTTTCATGTAATCTTTTCTACTATCAATTTCTATACTATAGATTAGAAACCATTGAAGTAATGAACATCAAAATTATAGTACTGAAAATAAAATAAAAATTTCATAATGATTTATGCACATTTCAGCCATTCAAACAAGGGAAAAGTGTAAAAGATTATGAGTTACTTAGTACATTAAGTGTGTGATTGACTATCAGAAGTGTCTAAAAGATTTCAGTAAATCATACCAACATTTGCAACTTATCAGAACAAATCTAATTCAAAACTAGCGCTTTGGTGGTTTTTCACATTATTACACTATAAAAGGTTTTTTTTTTTTTTAACTTTGGCTTAGGTCTTATTTGAAGAACCCTGGTAATAGGCAGCCATTTCCAAGAGCGAACATCGCTTGTTGTTGTTTTTTTTTTTTCATTTTCCAAGTCTTTTCAACACTTCTTGGTGTTGTTTTTTTTTTTTTTTCAAATCAAGTTAAGATATGGTTCATTAGAAGTCTCACTAGCCACATAGTTGGAGTATTCTTTGAAATCTAAAAAACAATAAAAATTTTCAGCATGTATAAAAATATCAGCATAACTTAAACATCCTAATCCCTTATCAAAGTGAATCAAATTTGACTAAATCATTGTGTCAAATAAAATTTCAAACATGTAAAATTTTAATGTAGCTCATCACCTCAATAATTTCATCACCAAGCATAGAAATTTTCAAGATAGAAAATATAGATTACTAGTGAGTCTGTCATCTTGTACGGGTTCAAAAACATACTAAAAAAATGTTATGACTAGCATACCTAATAAGATGTGTCTCAAGAGTAAAAAATTACTCTTTACTCGGCTATCCTAAACTAAGGACTTTGTTCAATGATTTTAATATCAGCATGAGAAAAACTAAATTAAAAAAAATCAAATATCAACTATCCCTCCTCCAAACCAAATTAAGACATTGTCCCCAATGTCAAAACATAGATAAAAAGAGTGAAGAAGAAATTACCTGAAATGATAGTTATTAAACATGAAAACCCTGAAATAACTTAAACCAAAATAAAAAAAAATGTTGATAGTAAAACTAAAGGACAAGATAAACAAATCCATAAGTTTGATTACTCTCTTCCATATTGCTTCATCAAAACAAAAAAAATAAAATGACAAGCAGGGTAAAGGATACTTATGGGATGAAGCTGATTGGGAAAGACTGTTGTGTCTATCTAAATCATTGCTGGATTTGGTTTGGGAACGAAATCTTGCATTTTGTCTAGCAATTCTTCAGCAGTTGATGTAGATATTAAGATTCGTCGTGGCGCCTCTGAGATAAATTTCTCCTGTATAGCATGATCCATAAAATATAACAAACCTGTAAAGAAATTGTTAACATTTAACAGCCCAATGAGTTTCTGGTGTAAATTAAGTTGGGCCACGGAAGCAAGTTGGAAAATTTTCCCCAATATGCTAAACCCTCCTGGTAGAGCAATAAGAGCATTAGAATTATAGAGCATTTGCAACAAACGCTCTTACAAATTTTTAACTACTAATTATTTCCCAATCGTGCCCCCAGAAATCAATTTCAAATGTGCAGGAATGATACCCAAAACTTGGCTAACCCTTACAGATGTTGCTGTTGCTGCACCTCCCATCAATTCGATGCTACCTCCACCATATATCAAATGTATTTTTTGCTCAGCTAGAACTCTTCCCCAATGATTAGCTGCCCTCAAAAAATCTTCATCATTTCTAGGAAAAGCTCCACAAAATATATAAATATTTCGGAATCTGCGAGTTAAGGTTCCCTCCATTTCTATCCTTAACCCTGTGAAAAAATGAAAAGAAGAACATGCATTTACAAAGATGAAAGGATAATGCAATAATTACACCTACAGGAGTAGGTAGATTATTGTTAGAAGAAAAAGAAAATTTTCAACAATAACGGTGTGTATATACAGTAGTTATAACTGTGGCTCATAACTTCCTTTGGTTTTACGTCCAGTAACGGCTTCAGCGCCTTCTATGAGTCAGGGATTTACTTCCCATCCAGTTTTCTTACAAACTGGCAAACAGGGCATTTTAAAGTTAGATTCCCAAGGCTATAACACCCTCGTTCCTTATGAAAAATACTCCACAAACCAAGAAGCTCATGTTCTATTAATCCATAAGAATGTGTCTTAAGAGTCAATCGATTATTATCCAAAGAATCCTTACTAAGACCATTCTTGATGAATTATATTTTATCTTTTTGATTATCGGATACCATTCTTAAAGAATGACATATAATACTACAAGTCCATCGACCACATTTGTGACAGACTCATAACCTTTTCACTTTTTGCTTTTTGGCATAAGAGCTTTTGCCTAAGCCAGACATGTGAGACACAAATGCATCTGGGATTTTACCAGCCAAACGAACCTTAGCTTTAATTAACTAACGCACATATTCAGGGATGCCCTTGTGCATCAAAATGTTTAATCATTCACGTCTAGCTTGATAAATCTTTTTAAGAACATTTATTAGGAAAGAGGGAAAACATTTTCACAAAGCAGAAAGAACAGAATCCATTGGTGAGAAAAAAATTGAGAAATGAGAGAAAGAAATCAGTTATTATGGGAAACTGAGATAATCGACTTGAGAGTCATGGAGTACCGTATCCTCCATTTAACCAGGAAAAAATAGTTCCTAATTTTTGATAATTTTCAAAGACTTTGCAGAATGCATGTACGTCTTTAAACAAAGTGGGCCAATAAAATTCAGACTGCAAAATCTTTACAGCTATTTTCTTTGACAAAAAATGTCCTCTGCATGTTTTAAAATGAGAAAATTTCATGACACTTTTCACCTTATCCTCAAGTATGCATATCATAAATATCTGGTCAGGATAGTATTTGAAAAGATAAGAGTCATCACAATAAAAAGTTGTCACCTCATGTAGAAATATTTTTTTTTATCTTAGATACTCCATTGAGCTGGTATCTGTCTTACCACAAAAAAGTTGACAATATTAGCAAACCAAGGTACTGTAGTGACAGAGAATAAGAATTCATCAAGAAAATAATCATTTATAGGTGTAGCCTCAATTGATGAATCTGTTGTCAGTCTTGACAAATAGTCAGCGACAACATTTTTTGTGCCCTTCTTATCCTTGATCATAAATGTTGAACTCTTAGAGTAATATGACCCAGCGTATCAGCCTTCATTTAGCATATTTCTTTGACATTAGGTATTTTAATTCTTTGGGTAAAAGCTTCAACTCAATTGTGTGAATTTTATTTTACTCTTCAATTTTCAATTTCCAACATGTGTTTCCTTTCACCCGTGAAGAATCAAGCAATGAACATATGTTAGATGTATCCTGATCTATTTATGTAACTGATTCAAATAAATTAACCAGATAATTTTTTAAAGGATCAGAGGTATTCAATTCTTCAATGTGGTTTTTCCCCATAGTGTCAATGAGGCAAACTTCCTCACTTTCATCTTCTTTTTCAGGTGGCTATTTAAGCAAGTTGAAAATATTTAACTTCATGTCATATTCCCAAATGTCAGCTTCATCAATTCATTCCTGTAATTAATCAAAACGTTAGAGGTTGCTAAAAGTGGATGTCCTAAAATAACATGTATTGAATTTTTAATTTCCACTGGATGTGTGTCCAAAATAATAAAATCTACAGGATATATGAATTTATCAAATTGGACTAACACATATTTAAAGACTCCTCTAGGCACTTTCACTGATCTATTAGCAAGGAAAAGAGTTATTTCGGTTGGTTTTAACTCACTCAAATTTAGGTTTTGGTAAACCAAATATGGAAGTAAGTTTACACTAGCCCCAAGATCAAGTAATGCTTGCTCAATTTTATGTTTTCCAATGAAACATGAAATTGTTGGACAACCAGGGTCATTGTATTTCAAAGCAGTGTTATTTTGAATAATAGAACTTACCTGCTCTCGGCTAAGAAGGCTTTCTTTTTCACATTTAATTTTCTTTTAACAATGCACAAATCCTTAAAAAATTTGGCATAAGAAGGTACTTGTTTAATCGCATCCAATAAAAGAATATTGATTTTTACTTGCTTGAAGATATCAAGAATTTTAGGATTTTGATTCACCTTCTTAGGAATAGTTAACGCTTAAAGAAATAGAGGTGTTGGTGGAGATTCAATTTGTTCTTCACTTGGTATATGTTCAACCTATTCTTTATTCTTGGAAATTGACTCATCGTCTTTTTCACAAGGATTAGGAATAAATTTTTTAATAACTTTACCGTTGCGGAGTGTAATGATTGACTTCACTTGATCTATAGTTTGACCTTTGGGTTTTGGTTGTGGTTGAGAAGGAAATTTCTCTTTCTCCTGAATGTTAAGTGCAGATGCAAATTTTGCAAGAGTATATTTCAAATCAATCAAGTTTTGACTTGTTTGAGCATTGATGGACTCTTACTTCTTAATGAATGAATGCAATATTTCTTCAAGATTTTTCCTAAAAGGAAGAGCATAATATGCATACTTTTGAGATTATTAAAAAAAAATTTGGGTGTGCAAAGGTGGTTGTGAAGGTTGAGCGTGATTATTATTTCTCTAACTGAAATTTGGATGATTCTTCCAACCAAGATTATAAGTTTGCGAGTATGAATTTTGGGTTGGCTTCTTGAAGTTGTTCAATGCATTGACTTGTTCATGGAGACATTCTTTGAAAGAGGGCAATATTAGGCAATTGCTAGTGGAATATTCATTGGTTTCACAAATGTGATACATAATTTCTTCAACAGATTTTAATTGACCAACTTTCTTCATTTCTAAAGCCTTAACCTTTCTAGCTAGAGATGCAAATTTTGTTTGAAGGTCATTATCTTCCTTAAGATAATATATGCCTCCACTAGATGCAAGGGTTTGAGTCTTACCTGAGGCCTCATAGGTACTAGCAATTTCCCAATTCTGTGCATTTTCTGCTAGTATGTCTAGGTAATTCATTGCCTCATCGGGATCTTTATCCTCAAATGTTCCATTGCATATCATTTCTACCATTTATTTTTCCCTAGGTGTCAAACCTTCATAAAAATGTGAGACTAATCTCCATGTTTCAAAACTATGGTGTGGGCAAGTGTTAAGTAAATCTTTATATATATCCCAACACTGGTAAAAAGTTTCTCCTGATTTTTATGTGAAAGTGGTGATTTGCCTTTTGAAAGAATTTGTTATGTGGGTAGGAAATTTTTTTTTCAAAAATTATTGTTGCAATTCATCCCATGAATTAACGAAGCCTGACCTAAGATTCTGTAGCCAAGTTTTAGTTTTATTTTTTAAAGAAAAAGGAAAAAGCTTAAGCCTGATGGTGTTCATGCTATAATTTAGGTTGTTATATGTGTGACAGATTTCCTCAAATTCCCTTAAATGCAAGTATGGATTTTCAGAATCAAAGCCATGAAAAGTTGGTAAAAGTTGAATAATACCTAGCTTAAAGTTGAAATTACATGCATCAGCAGGAAAAATTAAACATGATGGAATACTATTTCTTATGGGGTTCATGTGTTCTCTAAGTGTCTTAAGTCGATCTTGGTCATTATGTAGAGAATGGTTGTCTTCTTGTTCATTAATGTATTCAGTCATATTTGATGAAGATGAAGATTCTCTTATCAGTTTACCATTTTATGTACGTGACCAAGCTTTCATGCATAAACAAAATAATAACAAGAAAAATAAATATCAATAATAGAAAAAGGTAGGAGGCTCAACCTTCCATTTTATAAACAAAAGATTTAGGAGGCGTAGCCTTCCATTCAACAATAATAATAAAAATAACACAAAATAAATAGCAAATAAAATGTAGGAGGCTTAGCCTTCCATTCAACAATAAAGAAAAATAAGATTCAGAAATAAAGAGGTAGGAGGCTCAGCCTTCCATATGATGAACAAAGAAAAAAATGAGACAAAATAAAAAGAAAAAAAATTGAACTTGTACTCTAATTTTACCTCCCCAGCAATGGCGCTAAAAACTTGCTGCACTTTAGCAGTTGTAACCTAAGTGTAGGTTGTCGTAAGTAATAAAATCTCGGGAGTCTGAGTTTTGAACCACAGGGAAGTGAATTAATAAATACAAATTATAGATTTTTAATAAAGGAGGTTTTCGTGAAAGGTGTGAACAAGTGTTAATTAAAAATTCAAATTCAAATAAAATAGCTAAGGTTAGGAGATCCACTTTTAGTATATCGGTTATAATTAATTTTAGCTTATCTGGCCATTCAATTGGGATCCACACATAAAGGAGGTCCCAATCGGGGAATTTAGTTAGTATTAACTTTCAACTTTCATTACTCTTAAAACACTAACACTTGCTAATGGGTTCAAGTATTCATTATGCCAACATTTGTCTACAATAACTTAATATTCCAATATAGCCAGCAGAGCCATGTTCTACAGAGGGAATCAAGTAGCTTTTGTGCCAATGATTGACTATGATGAATCAAGACTCCCATTTAACAAGGAGGGAAGTTAAATAGATTAAGAAAGAAAATACCGTTAACGTTGTGATCCATTCAAATCAATCATAGCCTGTATACTAAAAGCTTCACCCTTTCCTCTTAGCAAAAAACAAAAATTAGTTAGCCATGATAAAAGTAAACAACATGTAGAAAGATGAAATGAACATGGATTGAAAGATCAAAGGAAGAACAAGAAGAAGAATGAGAAAACACTTGGACATAACTTTAGTATTGAAAATAAGAACAAAAGTAAAGGAGAAAAGCTAAAAATGATACAAGAACATGGAAATGGCATCCGCCCGTCCTCCTCCCCAGGGTGCCTATTTATAGAGTTTTGGGGTGAGTGAAATGGTAAAATAGTAAAATGTAGGTAAATACAAATTAACAAAGGCAGGCTACAACTTCTTTTTAATTTTTCAACCATTATAGACATCGGATCAGCTTTTCCTCAAAGCATGAAACTTGTAGATCTCTTCTTTATCTTCACATCGATAGCTAGTTTATTCAAATTGGACATCCGTAGCTCAAGTTATAATTTTTCTACCGAAACTGCTCTTCAGCACATGAAAGAATGAATGGTCTCATCTATAATCAGATTTCGGTAATGAAAATGATCAAACTAGCTTGCAGAATGAAGCAAAGTTGAAGATCTATATGTTGGCTTTCAAATGAATTTGAAATTATTCAGTTCCGACATCTACAACTCCAGATATGATTTTTATCGTGAGGGGTCGAAAAGTGATGATTTTACATAAGTAAAAAAATAATTATTTAATAGTAGTGAATAGTGAAAATGTGTATGAACAGTGAAAAACATGTTAATAGTAACCCGGTAGAAAAATGTTCAGAATATAGAAATTAATCATAATCAAAGTGTATAATGATAGTTTAAACCTTTAATAACAATACACTTATGAGTATTCATTATTAATCTTACCTAAAACTCTTAAATTACCATTAAAATTTTTTTCTTCAAACATATCACCCTTGGTTCAATATTACTATCAAATAATACCTTAACTAAATCTTTTATAAAACTTAAAATTTCAACATATCATTCCAAAAGCTTTTATAGCCAAATCTTTTATTTGAATAAAAGACTTAAATGTAAAAATCATGCTAAAGTTTATATAGTAAATATCTCATCCTAAAGTTTATATAGCTAAATATTTTATAAAACTTAAAATTTTGACTTAGCATTTTAAAAACATTCATAACTAAATTTTTTATTTGAATAAAAAATTAAATATATGGTAAAACTCAAGCTAAAGTTTGTATTATTGTAAAAGGTACCTTTAAACATAGTTTTTTTGTCAATTAAATTTTTTATTTTTCAACTTGAATGAGTATATACTATGAAAGCTTATTATGTGGTAAAACTTATGCCAACGTTTCACATGAAAATATATAAGTGTTGCATATTAAAAAAATAGTTTTAGGTATAAAAAGTATATATTAAAAAATTATATAAGTGACACTTTATAATAGTTCACATATAGTTTTTCCTTTATCGTGAAATTATAAGTTCTTTTACTCTTTTACTGATAAAAAAAATTTATATTGTCTATTTAATTAGAGTGGTGTTAGTATTAGTACTCCAAAAAGAGGAAAAGAAAAGAATCCACTTATACAGATCTAAATATGTAGTTGCCTATTTAATTAGATACTTAGTAGTATTAAAATACTAAAAATATAATAATAGAGGGAAAAAAATGTAAAGTAGTTAGCCATTGGTTTTTGGGAAATTTACTATTTTAACTACGAAACTTACTTTGACCATTAAACTTAGTTAAACAAACATGGCCTAAGTTTATTCTACTATAAAAAATATCTTAGAATATAATTTTTTTTCAATTAAGATTTCTTTTCCTTACTTGGATGAATATATACTTTGAAAGCTTAGGTATTTGGTCCATATTAGAGTAGTCATATAATTCACATATGACTATAGCACATACTATGAAAAAAAATAAAAGAATTATTATTGTAGCACAGGTCATTGTGAAAACTTTTAGAAAAAATATTCTTAGCTCCTAGAATTAGTTGCTTATATGATAATAAAGAGGAATTTTAGTAACAATTTTTTTTTTTTTACATTTTTCCAATATCTTAAAATATTTAAAAAATTATAAGAAATATTTTTTCCCACATGGTCATCATTTTGAATGTTTTTTATTCTTAGCAACGAACTATTTCTTTATACTAAATAATATTAAGGTATTTTTATTTTATTATTTTTTAGAGCCAATCAAATTTTATGAGTTGTATCAAAGTAGCATTATGCATGTATTTTTTTTAGGCTTTAATTTTTGGAAAAATCATTACTTAACCAAAAATAAGTTTAAATTTGAAAAATATGACCTAAATTTTTTATAAATGCTTTTGAACATTAGTTTTGGGTGAATTTATTTTCTCTTCCCTTCACTTGACATTCAAACTACTATTTTCATTTCAAGTTTTTTGCATCATTTCAATTTTTTTCACTAAAGTTTGACTTAAATTTTTATATTAATATTTTGTAATTTTTTTTAAAAAATTATTTAAAATTTAAAATTTTTATAATTTCTGAATTTAATTTTGTAAACTTTTTTCTAGGAAATATTAAAGTAAATAAATTTAAGTAAAAAACTTGAAATGTTGCAAAGAACTTGTGGCAGAGAAAGTATAATAATAAAAATACTTAAAAATTACAACCTTTCATCAATAATTATTTATACATTAAAAAAATAATAACAATAAATTAAAGTTTTAATTTTATTTATAAAGAGAAAAATAAAATTTTTAATAAGAATCATTTTTATATTAGGAGTATGAGACCCTATAGGAATTTAAATTTTCGACTTTATCTATACTAATTGGGGCCCCATACTATTAAGTAAAATTAGAGCTGGCGGTAGACTTGACATTAGAGAGTTATAGAAATTCATGAATGCTTTAACATGAAGATTTGGGTTTTAAATCATACATTTGGGAAAAAAAAATAGACAATTGTTTGAAGTTGATTACCCAAAATAATTTATTTTTATTTTTATGGGATTTTTTAATCTAAAACTAATATCATTCGAAAACTAATTATATATATCTATAATAATTTATTAAATAAAATTTTTATAGTAACTATTATGAATTTTTTAATTATTCAACCTAAAAAATAATTAAAAAATAACATCAATTTCATACAAAAAAAAAAAATCAACAAAAACATATTATATTAATTTGACTTAATACTAAATAAATTAGATCTTTATCTCAATGGTTAGGTTCAAGCTTTTTTGGGTTGATGTTCAATATTTTGGTTTTCTTCTTACAAGTTAGTTTTATATACCATGAATTGTTTGATATACATTGAGAGTATAGTTAAAGCTTTTCTTCCTTAATTATAAATATTTTTCACCCTAACACTATTATCTACCAAGAAAAGAATAAATAAATTCTTATGACATATATTGAGAGAGTATAAAATTTTTATTGTGTTAAACTGCTGATTTTTCCACAAAGAGAGTAAAGAATTAAGTTTTTATTTTACATGCACTTTAATTGTTTAGTAGTTATAATGATTTTAATTTTATTTTAAAGATTATACTTTCATGCAACGTAGTGTTCTATTATCAATATTAGAAAAATTATGAAAGTGAAAATTTTTATCGACTTTTATACTCTTAACCTATGGGTAAATTTTTTTTTTTTTAAGAGATCGAAATTAATTTGGTGATGTATATTTATTAGAGATATAATTAGCACTAAGAATCTAAAAGGGAAAGGGAGAAAAAAATAGAAGTCTTATATGTGCAGTTTTTAAAAAACCAACAAGAGGAATTTGTATGTCTTTTATTAGCTTTAATACAATGACTTAAAGTTATATATTAAGTATAAATTTTGTTCGTAAAAAAATCTTAAATAGCCATAATAAGTTAAAATTTTGTAACAAACATATCCTTAATTAAATTATATATATATTTTGGGCATGACCTAAAACATAAAATTTTAGCAATTTTTTATACTCTTAAACTTGAATGAAGTATTTTAATTGGAACTTAAAAGTTCCAAAAATCTCTTAATTATGTCTATTTAAATCAATAATTTAAATATGATAAAACTCATAAAAAGTATGAATATGTCAAATGTTGGACCTTTTTATCTCTAAGTTTTATTTTATTTTCCTCTTTTGATGATAGATTTTTTTAATTTCATTATAAACATTATACTTTCATGCAATGTAGTGTTCTATTATCAATATTAGAAAAAGTACAAAAGTGATAAAAAATTTTATCAATTTTTATACTCTTAACTTATGTAGTGTTTTATTTTTTTCATGAGACCCAAATTAATTTGGTGTTGTATATTTATTAGAGATATAATTAGCACTAGGAATCTAAAAGAGAAAGAAAAAAAAAAAAAGAAGAAGTCCCATGTGTACTTTCTAAAAAAAAAAAAGAGGAATATGCATATCCTTGTTTAACTTTAGTACATTTGCTTAAAGTTATATATTAAGTATAATTTTTAATGGTGGCAAAAATCTTAAGTAGCCATAATAAGTTAAACATTTGTAACAAATATGTCCTTAATTAAATTATATATTTTTGGGACATGTCCTTAAACATAAATTATTAATTTTTTGTACTCTTTAAACTTGAATGAAGTATTTTAGTTAGAATTTAAAAGTTTCAAAAAAGTCATAATAATATCTATTTGAGTCAATGATAAAAAGCATGAATATGTAAAAAATGTTGGACGACTCTTTTATCTTTAAGTTTTATTTTATTTCCCATTTTAATGATACTCAAATTTATCATTTCCTAGTTATTAGATTTTAAAAAAACTAAAATTATGGAAAGGAAGAAAAAACAAAAATAGAGCAAAGTGATGACAAGCTCTTAGGCTTTATATGAGAAGGATAAGATTAGTATTTGAAAAGGAAAAATAGAAAAAGGAATTACTGATTGTTTTCTATATTTTCTATAAATTTTTTATGGCAAAAAACTGAAAAATGAAACTAAATTTAAAATTTTATAACAAACATGTGTTTGATTTATATGACCTTAAACATGCCTAAAAACATAGTATCTATAAATTTATTTACTTTTTAAACTTGGAATGTATTCATCAAAACTTAAAAATGCAATTTAATATCCACATATATATATCTATATGTAATAAAAAGTGCAAAGATATATGAAATAACTAAACCTCAAATTATAAGTTATTAATTTTCTTTTTATGTACTAAGATTCTATTCTACTTTAATGAGCTTATTTTCGTATGATTAACTAATTATATTATAAGAATAATGGGTATGATTACGTTTTCAAACTTGAGTGACGTGAATATAATTTCTAAATCAATGGGTAAGAATTAATTATCCAAAAATATAAAAATCTATACAAGATTTTACCACAATCTTTGGAAGAATTACATTAAATCGGCTATAAAATATAGAATAAATGTAGATTTTGAAACCTTGTATATGAGTGTATTTTGATCAAAAAGCAAGAGTAGAGTAATTAAGCTTTTTGAGTAATGTATAGTTACTTATAGTTACATACGTTTGAAAAAATTCAGTGTTTACTTACTCAGTTTATACTTTGGCATTGTGGCCCATATTTGTGTCACACTTCTTAAAATAAATTTATTTTTACTTGAGTTTTGATTGAATGTCTCACTTGTATTATGTCCTTTTCAATTTTGAATATAAGATCAAAAAAATTTATTAAAAATTTGGCTTACGTCTCTTTAAAAAGTCAAAGTAATGATAACAAATTAATGGTAAATCTATTTAATTGTTTGAGCCAAGTAATATATATGGAATTTCCATTTTAATAACTAGCTTTTTGAATCTAAAGCATAGAACTTAAGATAAAATTTACTAACTTAACTTTTAATAAAATTTATAAATACATATATAATACTATTAAGATTTTAAATTAAGATCTTTTCTTAACAGATTGAATGCCATTTTTAAATTTTATATTGATAAGAGTAATTTTGATATCTTTGATTATATTTTAAATATATCAGGAAGTAATTTTATAAGTACTCTACCATCACAAATAAAAAAACTTCTATTAATTTTTTTTATAACAAATATTACATATAGTGTATTCTATAATATATTATTAGTATTAGTATTGTTGTTGTTATTGATGTTGTTGACTTGTTATTATTGTTTATATTAAACAGAAATATAATACAATGAGCTATCTATTATAATGAATGATGCAAATGAAGATAATTATGATGAAATATTATAATAAAAAAACTACTGCATAAGAGATAGAAAAATTAATAAGAAATATCTAAACTAAAAAAAGTAAAATTATTATTGAAATTATTTATTTGGATAAAATAATTAAAATTATATTTATTTATGTGAAAAATAACTTAGTATTTAATTCACGTGCACGTGTACAGTTACTAGTATATATATACACACACATCAGCATCAACATTGCCACCACTTCCATGTGAAAACCAACCACCACCTCCTACTCCAGTGTACGAAGGGCCATTGCCCCCAGTAATCGGAGTTTCATATGCTTCCCCTCCACCACCCCCATTCTATTGATTCTTTTGAGAATTCCCCTCCCTTGACCTCATACTTCATCTTAGACCAAATCAACTAGTAACCCTTTGCAGCTAAGCTATAGAACAAATTGGTTGGCCTTTTCAGGAGGAAACTGGATAGAAGAAATAGGTTAAAGGAGGGGGTTTCTCCATAATTATATATAATACTTCATTATTCTGTTTCCTCTTTTGTTTTTAGTTTGGATATACTTGTATATGCTTTTGATATTAGCATGAAGAGTCAAAGCCCTGTTTTCTGAAAATTCTTTTGTATAAATTGTTCTACAGAGCACATACTAATAAATCATGCACACAAATCAAATTCCTACATTACTCTTTCCTAAATACCAGAGGAAGATCAGTCCATCGTAGAACATAAGAACATCATGAATATAATTCCTAGTATGAGAAATTTATGTTCGTTTGGTTCATTGAAAACTTTAATCTCGACATCTACAATAATTGAATTTACTTTTACTAGCTTGAACCATCAGAATGCATGTTTACATTTTCATTACTTCAATCCAATCTACAAAGCTTGAGCAGCCAAGCTCGCTTCCTTTTGAACATTTCATAGTACCCAACTCCAAGACCAATTGCCAAGCCACCTCCATATCCCATGGCGACAGCTTTCCATCCAAAACCTTCACCAAGCAGTCCAAAGTGATCTTCATGCTGCTCAGTTGCCGAGGGAGACTTAGAACCCTCACACACTATTGATAATGGGACTCCACAAAGGCCTTGGTTATTGTCAAAAGAGCTGTTTAGGAATGTGCTGAACTGCTTGCCTTGCGGTATAGGCCCTGTGAGATTGTTGCAGGACACGTTGAAAACTTCAAGGAAATTGAGTTGTGTCAGTTGTGAAGGGATTTGCCCGACCAATTTGTTCTGTGAAATGTCTAATGCCTCGAGCTTCGTCAATCCTCCCATGGAAGATGGTATTTGGCCACTAAGAATGTTATTGGAGAGGTTGAGCAATCTTAGCCCTTTTAGTTGCTGGAGAGAATCTGGAATCTTTCCTTCGAACTTGTTGCAAGAAAGATCAATGGCCACGAATACTTCTATGACTTTTGTGTAATTCATCTTGATGCCTTTGTTGTTTAGGGTGATCGAGTAAACGTATTCATAGCCGGAAAACTGTATCCTCTTATCTGACCAGCTTGTATATATTGACATATATGAAAGACGTTCCACGTCTTGACCTTTCATGGCTTTGAATTCTCCAAAAGGCATGGCCGATAGAGCACTTGAGAATTTATTGTTGGAAAGATCAATGATACGCAACTTGGGGAAGAAAGGAGCAACCCCTAAAGCAGTAGATATCGAGCCATGAAATTTGTTGTTGCTCAGAATGAGAATCTTTAGTTCAGGAAGATTCCCCAGACAAGAAGGGAAAGCATCGTTGATCTGATTGCTGCCAAGATCAAGAAGCTCTAACATCTTGCAATTACACAATGATCTTGGGACCTTTCCTTGCAAATTGTTTTGTCCCAACCGTATGCCTTTCACATTCTTTCCACTCTGCCAAGCCGAAGGCATTGAACCATGGAAGTTGTTTCCATGTAAATCAAAGACTTCTAAATACTCACTTGAGTTCGCTAAACAATCAGGAATGAGTCCACTCAAATAATTACTTGACACATCAAGATATTGAATAGAACTCATCTGGCAAAACTGTTGTGAAATTCCCCCTATGAACGAGTTGCCAGAGACTCTATAATGAACAATCGAAGATGGAGGAATTGGAAGCAAACCTTGAAACATGTTAGAACCGAGATCTAAGAGAACCAAGTTGGGTTGCGAAAGCAAAATATTCGGGCGAGTCTCATGAAAGCTTGTCAGGAAGTTATCTGAAAGATCCAAGAGGACAAATGATGTGACCTTACTTGCCCATAGCCAGTCTGGTATCTCACCGTGGATGTTGTTCGAGGAAAGATCTAGTGTCTCCAATTGATCTTGCCCCTTTAGCAAGTATTCCGGGAATTCATTTAGAATGGATTGACTGAACTCTAATACATGTAGTCTTGCAGATGCAACCCAGCTTTGATTTCTCCCAAGTAATGATGACCATCTGTTCCTTCCCAAATACAGAAACTTGAGATGTTCGAGCTCAAGAAACAAGCCAAGGTCCAAAACACCGCTAAAATTGTTCATGTTTATGTGCAAACTTACAAGATTCTTGAGCCTTGAGATTGAGCTTGGAAGTGAGCCTTGTAGATTATTGTTCCCAAGTCCCAAATATTGTAGCTGTGTCAAGTTTGTGAGCCACAATGGAAAACCACCCGTAAGACTAAGATCTTCCAAGGTCAAAAACTGGAGATTGGTTAAGCTAGCAAAAGATGGAGGTATGCCACCGGGGTTGAAATAGTTGGTCCTCAGTTGCAGTTCGATTAATCCGGTGAGATTCGGCCAAAAGGAGTTCATGTCACCCGTGAGACGGTTGTATCCAACATGAAGAGAAGAGAGCTTGGTGAGATTAGCAACTGAACTTGGCAAAGGTCCAGAGAGATTGCATTTATCAGCCATCAATTGTTCCAAGGTGTTGTGATTGCCGATGGAGACAGGAATTTCACCGGAAAGATTTGTGTGCGCGACGTTTAGTTTCTTTATCTCACTATCAGAGTGAAATTCTGGCAAAGGGCCGGTAATTTCCAAGTTATAACTGATGTCTATAACCTGAAGATTCGGCAGTTGGAAAACTGACGCCGGGAACTCACCAAAGAGTTGACAATCGGAAAGCTGTAAAGAAATCAGTGCCGATAGATTTGCCAATCCTTTGGGAACAGGGGAATCTATGTTTACATAGGAAAGGTGTAGATGCTTTAGATTGGTTAAATTCTGAACCAGGATTTTGAAATCACTCTCTCCAAGCTCCAAAAGCGTTTCATCAGAGAGAGCATCATAATTATACGAGAGATCGAGGGTGGACAATTGAGAAAGCTTCGATATTTCTGAGGTTATGTTCCCAGAAAACCAAGAAGATGAAAGGTTGAGATAGGTTAGCTGCGTGAGACGACCAAACTGCGACGGAATGGAGGAGAAGCTGAAGTTGTTGTCCGAGAGGTCGAGGCTCCGGAGGTGGGCGAGGTTGAAGAGGCTGCTGCTGTTAGAGTCTATGGAGCCATGGAGATAGCTGCTGGCGAGATTGAGGCCCGTCACATGACCGGTGCGTGGGTCGCATTCTACGCCGTCCCAAAAGCAACAGTCGGCGAATTCAGACATGTTCCATAGATTGGTCCTGGGAAAAGAATATGGAGCAGTGGAAGCTTGCTGGTCAATGGTGAAGCTGTGTTTGAACTGGAACAAGGCAAGGTGGTCGCTCCCATGGCAGAGTGGAGGAACGGTTGAAGAGCAAATGATCGGATCAAGGGAACAGAACAAGAAAGCAGCAAACAACAAAGCGGCAATTGCTGCCATTCCTTGCTGTGTAATTTCTTGAATTTTTGGAGATGGTCTTTCTCTAAGATTGATCTATTCATGGTTCCGGATAGGCGCGAGAGCTGACAAGTTCAACGGACAATTTAATTGTGACGTGAAGCTCAACTGATAACTAGGATGAAAGCAGGAGGGTTATTATCCACGATTGGCCGCTTGTACCAGAAAGTCATCTTGCATAGCAATTTGTTTGACCAACCCATTTAGTTAATTTAGTGAAAAATCATACATTTATCCAACCATACGTTCTTGTAATACGTAGTGATCTCATAAAATCGAGTCCCCGGTTCTGTCTACACATTAATTGGGCTTCTTATTTTTTGAGCGCCCAAATTTAGCTGGACTTAATCCATTGGAAAAAGTCTAGTCCAAAAATTTGCAGTATTAAAACTTTTAACTTTTCTTAATTAGTTATAAAATTTTGTTCAAGTGCTAATAGTCAGTTCTATACTCTCTAAAAGATAGCTATTGAACATGAATAGGATTTATAGGAAGGAAAAACTAGTAATTTAAATGGTCTATTGATTATTAAAAAATTAATTCACAGTTTGAATTTATTGGAAGATAGTTCTCAAACAATTTAAATTATAATACAAAATAAGTTGGATTAAAAAATTAATTAGTTATAGGGCTAATTATTTTTTGAACGAACTATTTATATAATTGTAAAGTTTTAGGACTATTTTGTAAAGATGAAAAGTTTTAGCACTAGAAAAAAAAAAGTATATAAAGTTTTAAGACTAAAAGTGAACTTTCCCAAATAATTTAATGAAAATGTGTTCTTTTGGATAATTGGTGCAAGAAGTTCAAAATTTTTGTCAGTAGTTGTAAATTGGTCATTAAGCTCCTATTCAATACTTGGTAGTCCCGAACCTTTTTTAGTCAATGCAATGGTCAAATCAGTAATCGTGCAACCACTTGATACAAGCACTATCACCTGATTTGGGAGGCTTTTCTAGTCAATGCAAATTGGTCCTTTCGTTATATTTGAGTGACAATTCAATCTGAAACTGGAGGCGAACTTCCATCACCAGCCTCATAGTATGTTCCCATTATGAGTTTAGTCATTAGCACTTTTTGCATTCAGATAAGGCCTTCATAAAGTTACTAACTGACTATTGCTGGATAATAACGGAATTAAGTTTAAAAAGATCATGTTATTCATTTTTGTTCTTTTAAGACTTAAGAAAAGTTTTAGAGATTTATATGAATAACTAGATTGTGACTCACACTTCACTATGGTGCCTAAAATAAATTTTTTTGACTGGCCAACAAAAAGTTAATTCATATCGATTATATTCTTTGAATAGAATTTTCTTTCCTCACCAAAAAAGGTAATAGGGTTAATTATAATTTGTCTCTTGAGGTTTAGGTAAAATTACACTTTACCCCCTTTAGTTTTAGAAATATACACTTTGTCCATGCCTTTTTAATATAGTCTGACAATAACTTTTGAAATTTTAATTTAAACATTATGGTAGTCATTTTTCGATAATTTCAATCTGTATGGTATTTTTTTTACAACAAATGGACATTTTAAATTATCAATTTTTTCTTTCTGCTCTTTTTATAAATAGAAAACTATATTTTTAAATATCAATTAACTATAAAAAATACTATATGAATTGAAATTACTTAAAATGAGTACAGTACAATCTAAATTAAAATTTTAGAAGCTGCTGCTGAACTGTATTAAAAAATAAGAGACAAAGTGTATATTTTTGAAACAAAAGAAGACAAAGTGTAATTTTATCTAAACTTCAGGGGAAAAATTGTAATTATCCCAAGGTAATAAGCTCTAAGGAAAGGTGATTGTCTATACAAAAGGTAATGGGTTGTTGGGCCAGGCTAAAAAAACACATTTTGGCCCAAAATTTCGATATTGTATGTAGGACTGTTCCTAGTGTCCCACAACATATTATGACTTTATTTAATATAATAATAGGAGGGGTTAATTACAAAAGCCTTATGTGGTTTGATCTAACCTACACTTTGCCCCTCTATTTTAAAAAACCTATACTTTATCCCATACTTTCTTTATAGTGTCTAACAATAACTTTTAAAATTCTAAATTAAACTATTTGATAATCATATTCAAGTAATTTCAAGATTATTGATATTTTTTTTGCTAGCTAATCAATTTTTAAAAAATACTGATATACATTTACAGGAAGAAAAATACATTTACAGAAAAAAATTGATAATTGAAAAAGTCTATTAAGTATAAAAAAAATATTGAAGAGACCAACATTACTGTAAGATGATTATCATACAGTTTAAACTACAGTTTCAAAAAATAATATTAGACATTATAAAAGAACCAAGGGGTAAAGTATAGGTTTTCAAAAATAAAGGGACAAACTATAAGTTAGGGTAAAGCTCAGGGAGGTAATTGTAATTTTTCCTAATAGGAGTAATAACGACAAAGTTATATGTCTTTTGTATAATAAAATACTTGTATGTTTGTATTTTCCATAAAAACAACTTATTATTTTCATTTTTGTTGATTTTTTTTATCTAAAACAAATGTCATTTGAAAGCCTAAAATGTATCTAATTAATTATCACTTAAATAATTTTTTAGAAAAAATAATTAGGTTTTTCTAAATTTTTTTCATACCCAACTAAGAAATAGAAAAATAAAAAATACCTAATTTTCCAAAATGATTAAAAAATACCTTTTTGTACTTCTTTATTTATTTATGTATAAACTTTCAATTGGTATATAAAGTTGACTGAATAATCACATTGATGATGCACTTATCTTGGTACACGACTTTGATGTTAGAGGATTAAGTTCTTCACACGAGTACACCTTAGATAGAGAAGTGTGAAAACCTACAAAAAATACTCCGACGCTCAAGTCAAAAGGATTTCTAGCAATGTGTAAATATGAAAAAAAATGATCTCATACCTAATGTATTGCAATGAATACTTTTATATATATTTTTGGAATTCTATGCTCTAGAGTTTGGGACCGTTGGATGAAGTGGTTGTCTCTTGAACTGCTAAATCTAGGACACATATCCTTTTGTGATCCCATTTCTAAAGGGTATAAGGTTGTGAGCCTAACTGAATTGGATTGGATCTGAAACCCTTGATAAATCTTATTTTCCAAAGTAACATGGAGGCTGAACAGGATCCAAATTCTTAGGATGGGCATCACCACACTCTATATCAAAATAATCTCCAATAACTCATTGTTAAAACTTATTGGATTGTTTTTGGTAAATATAAGGTTTGTTTTCTGGTATAACTCTTTTTTATCTATTTGGCAGGAAAAAAAAACACATAACTCTTTTTATGTCAACTGAAGGGTATTAGTTACATATCTTGTAATAAAAGCAACTTTGGCTCTCGAGTTGCTTGAGCCAAAAGAGAAACAAAGGGAAATAAATCGTTGCTGGATTGTGGATTCAACTGTTGGAATTTGAAGTCCATTTCAGATGCATGTAGCTAGGATATTTTTTTTTCTTTTGGGTACACATGTAGCTAGAATTTTGATCCTTAATGGCCATCTAACTATACCAATTACTAAGAGGCTAACTTTTATTCCTTCCAATGTAATATGGCCGTGAGAAGAACTGAAATGGGCTGAAGCCATGCTGAAACCGGGCCAAAGGGAAACAGGCTGAAGTAAACTAATGGACCAAGGAAACTCAAAAAATAGTCATTGCAGTAGAAGAAGTAACTGTAGTTAAGGTCTCATCAAAAGCTAGAAGCTTTAGTATATATAATAAAGTGTATGGAGGCCGCACGTTATGGCCGTTTATATGATTATTGCATAAATTTGTGGAAAGATATAGAGACTTGATATAATAAAAAAATATGCTTTCAAGTTTCAGCCATTATAATTTTAGAACAAAATAATATTCACACATTGCTAGGTGGAGGCTGGAGTAAAAAATGCTACTATTAGAAACATAAAAGAAACAAATCATAGTTACCAATATTTTCTTTAAAGAAAATTAAAAAATGATTAAAAAATTAGAGACCAAGAGAACAAATGGAGAGGTTTGGTGACCTGCACATTATAGTGGATATTTTTTGTAATAAATTTTAACAATAACAATACGACACAAAACACGTTATATGCTTCGAAACAATGCATATTTTGTCTATTAATTAAAAAAATTTTAATAAAAATTTTCATCTCCTATTAACACAAAATCTAATTTTTAATATCGATGAAAAATTTATCTAGAAAACTTTACTCTCAAATTTAACAATTATGGATTAAATTGCTTTATTAAACTATAGAGATTGATGTTACAAATCTTAATAATCAATAATGAAAGAACAATGATAGAAATAATGATTAAAGCTTCATCTTAGAAAATAACAATAAAGAAAATCAATAAAAAAAAGTTAGGATCAAGACAAAAAAATGGAGAGGCTTGGTGACTCATACATTGTAGTGGATATTTATTTTAATAAAATTTAATAATAATAGTGCGATACAAAACATGTTACGTGCTTTGAAACAATGCATATTTTGCCTGTTAATTAAAAATAATTTAATAAAAAGTTTCATCTCCTATTAACACAAAATTTAATTTTTAATATCGATGAAAAATTTATCTAGAAAGTTTACTCTCAAATTTAACAATTATGGAACAAATTGCTTTATTAAATTATAGAGCTTAAAATAAATAATTGATGATACAAATCTTAATAATCAATAATGAAAGAATAATGATAGAAATAATGATTAAAGTTTCATTTTAAGAAACAGCAATAAAGAAAATCAATAAAAAAAAGTTAGTATCAAGACGAAAAAAAAGGAAAAACTTTAGGCATTAAGGATTTAACAATTGACTTAATGAAGATAAAAAAAATGGTTTAACTAAAAAATAAACAAATTCTAACTAAAAAAATAAACAAATTATGGTTATCAATGTCTTACTTTAGAAGATAGTACATAAAAAACAACAAAAAGAAAAACTTGGGGGCCAAGAGAACAAATAGAAGATTTAAATAAATAGTTATAAAATTTATGGAGTAACATGTAACAGGGATGTAACTTAGGTCCAAAAAAGAAAAAAACAGAAAGTTAGGGAATGACATTGCGTTTTACCTAAAAAAATGTGGGACGGACGAAAACAGAGAAAAATTGCAACCTAGTTCCTCAAAAAGACAAGCACTTTATGAAATAAGATAAAACTAAAAAAAGAGCAAATCACATCCTGAAAAAAGCAAAAAAAAAAAAAAAAAAAAGAAAAAGAAAAAGTCAAAAGCATAAAAATTAAAAAAAAAAACTATTGAACTATGGCCCAAAATCATCTGAGCTTAAGTAGCCCAAAATAATTGCCATTATTCATCCAACAGTAATCATGTTCATCTTTAGAATATAGTGTAATTAGGGGTAAAATCCATATGTAGTCCCCTAACTTTAAGGATCGTCCTAATGTGGTCCCTTAACTAAAAAAGTGGCTCTTAAAGTCCCCTAACTCAACTTAAGTGTCCTATTTTGGTCCCTACCGTCAGTTCAGGCGTTATTTCAGATGGAAATTGCCTACGTTGCACCTAAACTGCCACATGGCATCCTATTTTATGGCAATAAGTGATGAGACTGAAAGAATAATAAACCTTAGGTTAGATTTGACACAACAAATAATTTCAGGGACTTAAAAGGTTGATAACCCTAATTTCATTTTCTTCTCCAACTCTCACCGCCCGCCGCCCCCCGTCCGCCGCCCACCGTTTTCTTGTCTCTGATTACGCCCTCAACACTCTCGTCGCCCTACCGGCCGCCGTCCAACGGATGGTCGCCTACAAGTCGCGGGAGTACCAATCGGCCAAACGGCTCTCCCGAAAATCGGACGTTTGGAGCTACGGGATCCTACTCCTAGAGCTGCTAACGGGTCGGGTCTCGTCGTACATCGCGCCGCCGGCCATGAACGGCGTTGATCTCGGGAGCTGGGTCCACAGGGCTGTGAGAGAGGAATGGACGGCGGAGATTTTCGACGTTGAGATATCAGTGCAGAGGAGCGCCGCCCCCGGAATGCTGAAGCTGTTGCAGGTAGCGATCTGATGCTGTGAAAGGGTGCCGAAGAAACGGCCGGAGATGGCGGAGGTGGTGAGATGGAGAAATTAAGGCGGGGTTTGCGGCAGGAGAGCAAATCGCCGGCGAAAATGGTGGGCGGCGGACGGCGGGCGGTGGGCGGTGAGAGTTGGGGAAAAAAATGAAATTAGGGTTATCAACTTTTTAAGTCCCTGAAATTATTTGTTGTGTCAAATCTAACCTAAGGTTTATTATTCTTTCAGTCTCATCACTTATTGCCATAAAATAGGATGCCATGTGGCAGTTTAGGTGCCACGTAGGCAATTTCCGTCTGAAATAACGCCTGAACTGACGGTAGGGACCAAAATAGGACACTTAAGTTGAGTTAGGGGACTTTAAGAGCTACTTTTTAAGTTAAGGGACCACATTAGGATGATCCTTAAAGTTAGGGGACCACATATGGATTTTACCCGTGTAATTAGTAATAGGTCTGTACTTTATTGCGGCTCAATCAACAAATATATAAATTTTTTATATCAATTATATTTATATTAAAAATTTTAATAAAATTTATAAATTCAAAACTAATTCATTATCAATTTACAAATTTCTGAAAACTTGAAATATTTCAAAGTTATTATTAGCCAATTTGTTTGGACATTTAAACACAAAATGAGTCCTCGGTTGGAGCTGATCGAAGTTCAAATGCCTAAAACTTTGAAACAAAAAATTTAGAATATTTTTTGTGTTTATTATGACAGAGTAACAAAAATGTTTAATTTCATTGAGGACAAAAAGATATCACCACTCACAAATAACGTACATATTACATAGTTTTTATCAATTTTTAATTTTAGACATTGGCCCAGAATAAGAAACAGTATTAACACCAAAAAGAAAACAAAAATAATGGCTATTAAAAAAGAAAGGGGGGCAAAAAATAAAGCTACTGTAGCAGGGGACACTAATTGCATTAGTTCTACATAGAAAATAAATAAAATTGAAAATCATAATTTTTTTTAAATAATTTTTTTAAATTTCAGGTTTGAAGGGATGAACAAAGACAAATAAGCGAAGCTCACAACGATAGAGGAACTATCGACCCAACAAAGTTAATCGTTGCATTCTTTTTCCCCTACCGGACCTAAATAATAATGCTAAAACATAAGAACACATTTATAAGAGAAATGGGGACAAACTGATAGTTATTTTGCCGCGTGTCTCAACTCTCAAGGTAAAGTGCCGGCAACGGTATTGTAGACAGCTCTGTGAGCGAGATCCCTCTCCTCTACCAGATCCAGATTGGGCTTTGGTTTATCTTAAAAGTGAAAAAATAAGCCGAATGAAAGGAAATAAATGGGCCAAAATCAGCCCAAAAGAAGAGTTATTATCAGAATTTAAAATACGGTACTGTACTGGCTGGTACGACTAGTATGTTTCGGTACCAGCTCTTAAACAGTTCCTAACCAACAGATTTCGTTTCATCCACTGTACCGGAGTGTATATTCCATCTCGCCTATTTCATTGTCTCAGGCAATACGTCCCACCACTGAGATTATACGTAAAATTCCCTTCGATTGGAGAGGCTCAAACTCCCGTCCCCAGGCTCAGGGGAAAGAACTTCAGCCACTATACCAATAAGCTACACCTTGCCATTACAAGGATAACTAAAAATTTTATAATTAATTTCCTAGCTTAGCATGTAATAGGTAGCCCATGAACCCACCCATCTAATACGCAGCCCAACAACCCACCCATCCAATATGCGAAGCTGATACATACATATAATTAATTTGTAGTCTTCACAAAATCTCAATATTTTTAACAATAAAAATCAATTACAAATAATTATAAGTTTTACTCTTCACATAGTTTTAACTCTTCCATTTCTTTTATTTTTCTGTATTTATTTGTAATTCACCGTTATGCCTTTTCCTCAAGGAACTCTATTATGTTTTTTTTATTTGTAGAACTAATGGATAAAAATATTAAAATGAAGAAGTGCTTGTTTATGCTTTTTAATTTCTCTTTTTATATATTGATAACTTGTTATGTCTTATGTGTGACTTGATATGTATGTGCATATGTATGTGTGTATGCATGTGTGTGTGTGTGTCTAACCTATACATCTAAGATATTATGATAAGGTACTTGCATTGTATCGTACTGTTGAAAAAAATTGTACGTCATCTGGTATGAGATTTAAAATCTTGATTACTGTAATAGAGGATATACTATTCCTAATATCTTGTCAAAGCTTCCTGCTTTAGCCTTTAGATAGTAATCTGCCCGCACTTCATTTCGGGTCGATAAAAATTTTCATACTAAATTCATTTACATTGGAAATAAATTTAAAAAATGTTATGAATTCAAAACTTAATCATGATCAATTCAAAGGTCTTGAAAAACTTGAAACGTTTCAAAGTTATTGGGAATCAATTTGTTTTGGAATTTAAGCACAAAAAGGGTTTTTAATTTTAACTCATGTAAGTTCAGGGTCTAAAATGTAAAAATCAAAAGTTTAAAACATCTTGTGTTTATTTGGATACAGTGACAAAAATATTTGGTCTTAGAGTTTGAGAACCAAAAGATATCATTGTATGAAAATAGTACCTATTATGTAGTTTTAGCATTTTTATTTTGAACATCTTTGGGCTATGAAGATCAAATAAGCTTTAAAAGAAAACCTATAGCAAAAGCGCTATAGCTAATGTTGCTGGGGATTTAACACCAATTCATTTAATATAAGTCAACTAATTTATTTTTATTTGTATATATCTTTTTTTAAATCAATTTCATTTGAAAACTAATGTTATGTAAATGTAATAATCCATTTAAAAGAAAATTTTCATGATGTTGTTAAATTTTATGTTTTTTTTTAATGCATTAATTTAGAAAAATTCATAAAAATTTGCTAAGATTATAAAAATTGTATCTTTAATGGATTGTTGCAACTACATAATATTGGATCTGAATTAAAATTAATTTTAGATAAAAAAGGCTTAAGAATAAAAATAAATCATTTTAAAGTTAATTGACTTAAGTTAAAATGAATAGGGTGTTATTTAACACAATGTAGGCTAAAGGCAAACAAACGGGCCAAGGGAAATGAAAGATGCAAAGAAATGGGCTGGACATAGCTAGCTATGTGAAGCCAGTCACTGTAGCAAGCATGTTACAGTTTCTAGTCTCAAATCAACTAGTTAATACAAGTATTCGGCCCGCACTTCATTCCGGGTTGATAAATAAAATTATAAAATTTTTCATGCCAAATATATTTATATTGAAAAAATATTTAAAAAGTTATGAATTCAAAATTAAATCATAATCAATTTAAAGGTTTTGGAAAACTTGAAATGTTTTAAAGTTAGTGGTAACCAATTTGTTTTGGAAGTTAAGCATAAAATTGGTGCTTAATTATAACTCACATAAGTTTGGGGCCTAAAACGTAAAAATAAAAAATTTAGAATATTTTTTATGATTATTACGATAGAGTGAAAAAAAATGCATGATTTAAAATTTTGAGAACCAAAAGATATCATCATACACTTTCTTGATTATAACTCATGCAAGTTTGGAGGCGTAAAACGTAAAACTCAAGTTTAGACCATCTTTTCTCCTCATTAGGATGAAGTGATAAAAATGCCTGATTTCAAATTTTAAGGACCAAAAGATATTACCATATACAAATACAGTACCTGTTATGTAGTTTTACTTTTTTTTTCTTCTGGACATATTTTCGGGGAAAAAAAACATATGGGCCTAACCCAAAAGAAAAGAAAACAGGAAAGGTTGGCTGAACGAAGCAAACGAATGGGCGAAACTGAGCCCAAAAAGGCGTTACTGTAGCTAACTTAAGTATTGTTCCTAATGTATTTTCAAAGCTTATAGCTTTAGTTAATAATAATAAGAAGAAAAGAAAATAAAGAAATAAAAAATTTACAATAATTATTATAAAATTTTTTGAAATTTATATTTATAAATTTATTGATAGCCAATTACCCGAAAACTTGAAGTAAAACTTCTTACTATTAATATTTTCTATTAAGAATTTAGAAAAATATAGGGATTAATGTAAAATTTTTTTTGATGACATTCACTTAATCGATCATTCATATTAAATAGGCTCAGTAGCACTTGGTTCAATCGAAGTCTATGTTTTCCTAAAATAATATGCATACGTATATAAAAATGAATGTAGCATATGGTATTATTAATGAAAATTTCCCTAAATTTATGTAGAATTCACTTTGAAAATTGACGTAAAGACAAATTTACAATGCTGAATAGAGGTTTGGGACCATCAATTAGTAATAAATAGGATGTTGGGACCAATTTACAAGAATAAAGGTAATTAGGACTTTACCCCTTTTCTTTCCCTCATGTACTAGTCGGCCCACTTCAGATTTCACTGCCCCTATCGCACCACCCTCGCTTCAGAACTTTGAACTGCGACTGTTTTTATATCTTAATCCCTCGACAACTTTACATGCTTTCCCAGATAGATTAGACCTGTGTAATGAAAAAGGAGCACCGATTTCTTTAACTTTAGCAACATTTTACCATTGAGTTAACTTGAAGGCACAAAGCAAAGCTTCCTTGATTGACGTTAAAGATTACAATAAGGCCGATAATTACATCCATGTGCTTATTGTACTAATTTTTCGACCTGGTATTAATAATAAAAGAATAGATTCATGTCCTTCAAGTGCTTTTTTGTTATAAGTTGAGGAACAATTGATCTTTTATATTCACCTTTGTTAGACTCGTCTTCTCCTATATATATATAGAAATTGTTATAGTGATTAATTCGATTTGAAGTTTGATTTATTCATATTTTTTTTTTGAACAGCCAGAACTTATATATTAATAAAAAAAAAATTACAAATACAATGACACTAGCCATTAGTTTGATTTATTCATATTTTCATAAACTGATCGCAATTAAGTGTCATCTTTTCTGTTGGTATGTTATATTTTTAAATGTAATAAAATTTGCTTTCTACAATCAGCGCTCATCATTTATCCATATGAGATTTTGAGGTTAAGGCCTAAAATAGGATAATAATAAAATGTTAGAGACCACGGATGCAATTAACTTGTTAAGTTAGCTGTTAGCGTCAGTGGAATGGGCTCGACCATTTTAAATTAGAGATCATTTCTGTCTAGTATACTGTGTATGAAGGAAACTTACTTAATTTGTAGGTACCCCTGACAATTGACAATAACATGCGAGGAGATTAATCTTTAACAACAAGACAAGGATTGAAAACAAAACACTAAATTGTGTACGTTTGGGATTAAATATATACTTGCTTTGTCCTAAATAAAATGACAAATATTTTTTTTGGCTATCCTAAAAAAGATAAATTATTTTTTTTGGAAAGTTTTTAACATTTAATTTACCTTACTTCCATTATTTAAACTCTCTCTGCACAAAACCAAAAAGTTGCACAAATTCAAAAAATAATTTTTTATTTTTCTAATCCTTATTTAAACTCTATCTAAACAAAACCTAAAAATAATTTTTTAAATTTTAGTTTCAAGGGTAAAAATGGAAATAATAATATAAATTACACACATTTTTATTGTCGTGCTAAAAAAAACACATCATCTAATATGAGATGAAAGGAGTAATACATTTTCTAATGCATTATTTTTATTTTTACTTATTTTTTTACTATCTAGAATTGATTTTGTCTCAACCACTTGACAAAATGGTTAAGGTGAATGAGTGGAGGTCTAGAGTTTGATTATGACCTCTACCAACTTGCCTATAATGCTACTACAGACTAATTCAGTAGCCTTTCAGGTCCGAAAAAATAAGCATTTTCCATCTCTTCTACTCTATAAATGCTTGTAATATGCTTTTGAGTATACAAAAATGATTTCATTTTGAAAACTAATGCTTTATTAATCTAATAATCACTTGAATAATTTTTTTAGAAAGTAATTAATTTTTTATGATTTTCCCTTATCCAGCCCTAGATGCCACAATTTGCCTAATGCAGTCGCCAATCCCATGCTCCGTGCACCAATTCCCATAGAAAAGATGCCGATTTTCAGTGATTTAAAAGAATTCATGTTTAGGGGACCTTGGCAGTGGAATGCTAAGCTTGGCGGAGCGTGGAGCAAATGGGCTCTTAATGATCGTGCCGTTGAAGTTAAAGTGAAGATCATACTGGTCAGTGAGGATCAAGTGCTCTCTCTCTCTCTCTCTCTATACCTCTCCCCTATCCCTCTCTCTCTCTCCCTCTCCCTTCCTCCCTCATTTCTTTGTTTTGTCCCCTGGGCTCCCTGCGGCCTACCCGGAGGTCTGTGTTTCTCAAGGAAGAATACAAACTTTAGGGTCAACTACCAAAAAGCCATCAAACTCCTTCCATTTTTTCAATTCAGTCCCCCATATAATATTTTAAACAAGTAATCATTAAAGCAATGTTAGAAGAGACAATTCATTAATATTTAATTTCCAAATTATTTTTTTGAATTGATTTATATACTCCCCGTACCAAAAAGGATGAAGCATTTTCAAAAGAATAGAGCATTTTCTCTTCTTGAAAATTTTTAACCTCATTTAAACTCTTATTACACAAAACCCAAAAAAGAATATTTTTCTTTTAATTTTCATTAAAACTCTCACTAGTCACTACAAAAACCCCAAAAGGAATCTTTTATTTTTTTTAATCATCATTTAAATGCTCAATACACATAATTGAAATACTTTTTTTAAATTTTAGTTTTAGGGGCAAAAGTGAAAAAAATATCATAGATTATACACGTCTCTCCATATCTAGAGAAATGCATCATCCCTTATGGGATGGAGAGGGTATTAAATTTCATACTAATTTTATATATTTCTATGCAAATTATCATAAAAGAAAAATTATACATGTGACGGAACGGGGCTCCAGTGCCCCTAATCTTGTAGGCTCTTAGGGATAATGAATCCCACTAGTTACAATTGGCTAACTATTACTCGTCAATATAAATTAAAACAATTTATATGCAACTAGTTACTTAGCCTACTCAGATTAAGTTATGCATGCTTCTGACTCGGCAATGCAATCGAAATTTAAAAGTCTTGAATTAAAACATTGCTCGAGCATTTCATTAAAACATACTGAAAACGTACCAAGTCATTGAAATACTAGTTGCTTTAACTACAAGTAACAATTTTGTGCATACATTACAACTCTAGCATGCACCCAAAAGTAACAAGATGGATTTACATCCTAATGTATCCCAATAGAGGCAACTTACTTAGTACACCAAGTACTATGTACAAGAGACAAAATTACTACTAACTAAGATCATTTACTTGAGCCCACCTTGAGCTAAGCCAAGCTCCAAGTGTAGCCCTTCACTAGACCTTGTTCTTGTGTACTCTTAGCCTCTACACTGTAAAGGCACAACTTGGTTAGCACATAACTTATACTGCAAGAAACTAGAATCACTAGGATTCTCAATAAAATACCTGCAAAACAGAAAGCTTAGGCCTCAGCTATCACTTCAGTGATTAGGCCCGGGATTAGATCCTGCACAATAAAACTAAGGGAATGAGTACTTAAAAGTACCCAGTAAGGATTCCCTTCTTGAATACCTGCAAAGAAATATGCAACAAATATGCAATATGGCAACCAAGCAATCAAACATGCAATTCAAACAACAAACAATCAACAAAATGCCAAAAATGCAATGTATGGATGTATGGTATGGAATGCACACAACACATGCACTTGGGACTTTCTGCACTTAAGTGCCTTAATTCTTGCCGTGAGCTCAAACGGCTGAGGTACTTAAGATACTGGCCCTCGTATCCCGGACACTTTACCTCAATTAAGTCCCATCTACGGGTTCTAGAGTAGGTCGTCACCTATCTCAAACTTACCCGCCTTTACCCTTAATTTATTGTACAGGGTAGTCTTCCTATGTGGTTTAACTAGTCAAACCCTCAAGGTTTAACTCCAATTACTACTAGTGGCTCACTTACCAAACCAAATGGCTTGGTTGGGATCGACTTAGGTTTTTCTCTCTATTAACCATATGTAATTGATACTCTATATGGCCAATAAAGAGTCTAAAAACCCACTTAATCCCCTTAATATCCATTTAAAAGCTTAAATACTATGAGTTACTTAGCCACCAAGTCACAATCTTTTACACTTAACCACACAACTTGACTACCTTCCAAATAATGCACAATTCCCGCCTTAGGAACGAATTCTAGACCCAACCGAGGCTATGGAACGTCTTAGAATAGCCTAGGGATAGAAACCGAGAGTCTAAGTTAATCTTAGGATGGCCGGAAATCGAGGCCAAATTGGCATTTGGCGACGCGGCGCCAAAGAGCAAATGCTTTTGGCGACGCGGCGCCGCCGAACAAATGCTCTGTGTACAATTTCGCACGCTGGCGCCGCGGCGCCAATTCGCGGCCAAATTGGCGACGCGTCGCCAACTCTGTTTTCTGGGTTTGTGCGACAGCGTCGTTCTTGTACACAAGCTACTCAAACTCTCTCATTTCTAATCCAAACTTAATGGGTCTTGTTCCTAATTCATCCCAACACACAAAACTACAAAACCATGCATTATTGGAGCTTAATTACTTGAACCCTTACCTCAATTTTAGCCATAAAGCAAGCAATGCAACAAAGCCTCCTAAGCTCAATTGAGCTTCCTTGAGTTCCAAGCCTAAAACCAAAGCAATTTGGCACCCAAACCAATCAAACCAAGACCATTTCTAGCTCTAGAAACAACCTATAATCACACCAAATGAACTCAAGAAGCTTACCTACGAAAATTGGATTCCAAAACAAGCTCCAAAGATCAAATGAAGCAAGAACACCTCAACCAAAGTTGGTGATCATTTCTAACACCTTGGGCACCCTTAATTCAATGGAATCTTGCAAGAAAATGGAAGCTTGGGCTGGGAATTTGGGAGAGGAGATGGAGCCACGAATTTTTGGTGTTTGCAAGAAATGGCTAAGTATGAAGAAGAGAAGAAGAAACTTAACTTATAAGCTTATTAAGCAACTTTTCTCTCCCTTGCACTTAAGCCCTCATACTTTCATTTGTTTCAAATAGCTCACTAAACTCTCACCCAAAACCACCTTTCTTTGTTCTAAAGGGTACTAAAAAGCTTCCCAAACTTAATTTTCTTGAACACTTTAGCCACTTAAGTTCTAAATGGCTCAAAAAGAACACTTAGTGCCACAAGTTGTTAAAACTTACTAGGATGATTCTAAAAGCTAGAACAACTAATGGTCTTGACTTAACTATGCCAAATCACACTTAGGAACTCACTTAACTTAATTAAGCTTATGTTACTTGCTTAACAAGGCGCTAATTTGAGGTACTTAATTTCATAAACACTTAATCAAAGTAAATAAACACTTACTTGATTAGTTGACTAGGAGAGCTGTCACAATACATGCTACTCTCCAAGCACTCTTAAATATAACATATTTTCGACAAGCTCCTTTCCTGCTCTTGCTCCCGTTTGCCAATACAAAAATCATAGAAAATACTTATATTTTTAAAATATATTTAAAAAAGCTTTTTGATCTTTGGAATATAAACTTTTCAATTGTTATGCAAGTTAAATAAATAATTATTAAAAAGAAAAATAATAAATTAAATACACATTATTTAATCCCAAATCGCGAATGAAGACAACCTAATTAGCGCCTAGAACGAACGCATGCCCCTCATGGTTAATTAGTAGGTTTTACTTTTCAATCAATAGCATGCATGAGAAAGTAGATGCATGCAATATGAAAGATACTACAATTTTATGTGCATTTGTTTGTTAATGGCGATGTGTAATAATTAGTTAATTACCAAACCTATTTAATTTCACCCACTATGGTGCGCTCCTTTTGTGGAAAGAGACAAAGAGTGATTGCTCTATATAGTATGTCATGAACGAATTTCCATGACAACTCACATGAAATTAGAGTTCTTTCCTCAAACGAAAAAAAAGAGGTTAGTTCCATATGGGAAAAAAAAAACATAAAATGTGGACAAAAAATGAAAATCTAATAATTATTATGGTCTCTGTTTTTTTAACTTTTTTCTTTTAAGCTTTTTTAAACATAACCAACCATCCTTCATCCATATCAAAGGCACCTTTAGAAGAACATGCAATGCACCATAATCACTATGTCAGGTAGAAGTGCCCCCACAATCTACATTCTTGTTTGATTGTGCAAAAATGTTTTTATTCCACCTTCAGCCTCCTGTTAGCTTTCAATAAACCAGAAAGAGAAAATAACAAAAAAGCCAAACAGGCCTTAAGGAAACCCATCAAATATACATATTGCTTGCAATCGAAGCTAAAGTCCCATGTTCCACTCGAGGATTCCTGCCCATTATATCATTTCCCTTAACAATGATTATGTTTGTTAATAACATGATTATTCTTAATTGGGCACAATGGGTTAGTGTATTCCCTATTCTATTTCTTATGGCCCAAAACATCAATCCACTTATTTTTGTTTCTTTTTATGTGCCTTATCAACTGATCCAATTGTTCACCCAATCTCCATCCATTAATGCAAAAACCAAGCAACTTTATGCATGTGGGTTGCTTCAATTAATATAAGATTATGTATCATTTGTTTTCATTTTTTTTAGTCAAATGCATATTCTGGTATAAATTATATTTGTATCTAAGGATGTATTTAACTGATACATTTCATATTTAGCTCAATTATATCTATGAGGCCTTGCATGAGAAAAGAATGTTATCACAAGAGGCCCCATATATTTACAATTAGGTCTTTTATAAGAAAAAAATGGTCATCTTTTATAAGAAAAACTTGTTATAATTGTGTTTAGACTTTCCCATTTAATAAAATGTGTCTATAAAACAATCAATGGCTCTGTTCGGTATTAATGTTAGCGATTAGCATTAAAGTTTTGAAAAAGCTATCTAATAGTAGCCTTTAACTTTAGCATTTTTATCACAACCGTTCAATAAATTATTCAAAACTCTAACGCTAATCGCTAACGTTAATGCCAAACAGAGACATTGATTGTTTTATAGACACATTTTATTAAATGGGAAAGTCTAACCATATCCAATAGTAGCTTTTAGCTTTAGTATTTTCATCACAACCGTTCAATAAATTATTCAAAACTCTAATGTTGATTAAAAAAACTGTTCCCAAATGGGGTCAATGTCTTGTGTTAAGACTTGTGATTGTTATTAGGTTATCTGATGTTCAACTTCTGGATTATCCTCTAAATGTATCTTTGATGTACAAAATAATAAAATAAGATGTGTATGTATGCGAACATCTATTTAAAAAAATTATCTATATTTGCAAACACTCTGAAAAATATATCAAAAAACGAAACCATGCGATATACTCTAAAAGAATCGACAAAAATAGAAAAAAATAGATACCGTGAAGAAACAATTTTGAAGGGTATAGAACTCAAATGGAATAATAAACCTTAAAAAGATAGATACTGCAAACAAACTAGCGGGACGGCGGGAACAAACAAAGATCGGAGAGTCTTAAAAGAAAGAAAATGCGCCAAAAGCAATCCACCCTCTTTTACACTTTCTTGTATACCCACCACAGCCGTTTATAAGGACCCATAAAACAAAGATTGAAAATTGAAAACAAAGATTGAAATTTTAAAACCAAATCTCTTGTCCAATCTAAAGGTGAACACAGAATCTGAGAGCTAGCCCTTTTATTTTTCCCTCCATTGTTTGTTGATCCCAATCAGAGCTTCTCGACATTGGTTCTGTAAGTTTCTCTCTTTGCAAACTTCAACACGTTATGGAGTTGAGCGTTTCTCGTTTTTTTCAGAATGCTTCTCTTTCTTGCTTGTTCTGCATTTCCGTGGTTCGTGATTTGAATCTGACAAGCGTAAAGTTTTGGTCTTTTTCTTCTGAGTTGGTTAGTTTTCAGTTTTCTTGATGTTTTAATGGAGTTGGGGTAACCTTACCAATTCTGTGAAGTTCTATGATTAGACTTGCAATTAAAGTAAAGGATCCTCAATATTCCTCCCAAGAATGCACTTTTTATTCTGTTTTTCTTTGAAGAAAGTTCATCAAGAACACTCCACCTTAAAAGATTCACTTCTCCAGCAATTTTTTCTGTATGAGTGGTTGAGTGGAAGACGACTCCCCAATCTCCTCCACTAACAACCAAATCGGTTCGGGTTCTGCCCATCAAAATTTAGACCCGAGAGAACAAAAAGTTGAGAGCTTTCCCTGCATTTCACGCATGCACTGATCAACCAGTTGCTTTTCCGATCCGTTGAGAAATGGGTCTCTGCTTGTTTAAAGAATTCCCAGCTTTTCTCAGTTTTCCTGATGTTGGGTCACCAAACCCGACCCTAAAACCCGACCCAGATCAAGCCTTTTCATGATTTCTGCTTTTTGACATTTGGTTTAATGGTATCATTTACACACTGTGTTGAAACAAGATTGCCTATCCTGTCCTGCAGATGTGGAGATTTTCAATGTTGTTGCTCCACCGAGGCTAAAATGTGAGGTGGGGTTTCTGGTGGGTCTATGGTTAAAATGGAGACTAGTGGAGGAAGCAACAGAAGCTACTCTTATCCTGTGTTGAAAGATGACTCATGGTTCAGCCAATTCAGAAATGGCTCTAATCCTTGGATGGCCAGATATGTCTATGCCCTTATATTTCTTGCAGCAAATTTGTTGGCCTGGGCAGTTCGAGATTATGGCGGTAGTGCCTACAAGGACTTGCAGAGTATAACCGCTTGGAACTTTTGCACAGTGGTTTTGCAAAGATAAATTTTATTCAGAGATCACTGATTCTCTTTCTTGCAGGACTAAAAAGCTGCAAAGGGGAGGGTTGTTTAGGAGCAGAAGGAGTTCTGCGTGTTAGCTTAGGATGCTTTGTATCCTTTAGAATCATCATTCATGAAAACCATTGCATTGTCCTAAGTTCTCTTATCAATTTTCTCCGAGTTGATTATCTATTTTTCTGGTTCTGTTGCCCCTTCATGCAAGTTCAGGCATTCTATTCTGTAATGTTTCTTACAACAGCTGGCACCTCAAAGATGTATGAGTGCAGAAGTTTCTGGCAATCTGGATGGTGGTCAGCAAAGATTGGTCTCTGGGTTTCCTTAACAGCAATCTCCTTCCTGCTTCCCTCTCCATTGATTCAAATTTATGGTTTGTCTTTGTCCCTGATAAATTGAGATATAGAAGCTGAAATAGATTTTCCTCTTTATCCTTGCTGACTCCATTTCATCTGCTTTCGGTGTTTGGCAGGGGAAGTTGCACATTTTGGTGCTGGGTATGATAAGCTCCTCTCTATACGACATGTACAATTTTAGGAATTTTGGGAGGGGAAGTTGAAGAAGCTTCCCAGCTTATACTTAACTGAAGTCTTACCGTTTAATGACCTTCCTATCAGGATCTTTCTCCTAGTCCAGCTGGTAAGCGTAATCAGTTTCATAACGTGGCTAAATGATTGCTGTCAGTCAGAGAAAAATGAAGGAAGATGGTAAGTTCCTAGCAACGGTACTAATGGTTTAGACTTCTGATTCCCATTTTGAATACCTAATAACCCTTGAAGTCTTTGCTGATAAAAGAAACTCACTGCAGCCATGTCTATGTGATGTTTATTTCGACAACGTCATATGTTGTATGCATAGTGGGGATCATTTTGATGTACCTTTGGTATGCACCAGATCCATCTTGTCTCCTTAACATCTTGTTCATCACTTGGACTTTGGTGCTTCTTCAACTCATGACCAGTGTCTCTCTTCATCCTAGAGTATGTTCTAGCCGGTGGTTGCCTTCTCACATTTAACTTTTTTCCTTTTAAAACAGCTTTTGAAATGCACTTGGTGTAATTTGGTAATTTCTTGCTTGAACAGATCAATCGTGGCTTCTTGACGCCGGGGCTTATGGGGCTTTATGTAGTTTTCATATGCTGGTGTGCCATTCGAAGGTACATGTCCTGAGCTTTTGACGCAGTTATTGATGTATTAATAGCTACCAAATAACTGCTTTCTTTATTACTTATGCAAAACATCTGCGACTAAGCTCAGAGGATATTAGTATTTCACAGAGGTTAGTTTTCTTCTCTTTAAAGTAAAGTTGAACATATGAAGGAAAAGAAAGTAAAGATCTAGTTCATATTCTGTTTGGCAATCTGAGCATAGATGATTTATAAATTGTATGTTAATATGAATCAAAACGTAAAATTCTAGGACTCAATTATCAAGTTTGTTTTTTTCTGTGATTGCTTCACTGAAGTCTCCCCATCTCTCTGTCTCTTTTCTCTTTCTCAACATTTGCAGTGAACCGGCAGGGCAACATTGCAATCGAAAGGCAGAAAATTCATCTAGGACAGATTGGCTAACAATCATAGTAAGATCTGCACTTTTCAGAATAGTATATTGAGAACAATTTTTGGGATTTTGAATCATTTACTTTTAATGGTTTCAGAGCTTTGTCATTGCACTGCTTGCGATGGTTATTGCAACATTTTCCACAGGAATAGATTCACAATGCTTTCAGGTTTGCCTCTGTTACTGTGTATCTAGTGCTTAGCAATTACTAGTTGTTTCGCAGAGTGATGCATCTCACCACCATGGCTGCTGCAGATCAGGAAGAAGGAACCGCCCGCAGAAGATGCAGTGCCTTATGCTTATGGGTTCTTCCACTTCGTTTTTGCCACCGGAGCTATGTACTTCGCAATGTTGCTGATTGGATGGAACACCCATCACGCAATAAGAAAGTATGCCAGCTCATTGGCATGGACATACTAGTCAACTGTGTGACATACTAATGATGTTCTTCATATTCATTTTAATGGAAGCCTAAACCATTTGCAGGTGGACTATTGATGTTGGTTGGACGAGTGCCTGGGTGAGGATAGTGAACGAATGGCTAGCAGTCTGCATTTACAGTAAGTAGAGTCCAATAGACTGAGCTAGCTGCTCTCATTCTTTAACTACCGAAACTACGACACTAATCTTGGAGGAATTTTGTTGCAGTATGGATGCTGGTTGCTCCTATTATACTGCAAACGAGAGAAGCAAACTTGCCTGTGTGAGAAGCATTTGATACTTCTTCTGTAGTTGCAGTTCATTGCTGTATCAGTATCGCTTGAATCTGATCATAAGGCTTCCTCCAAGAGGCCTTGCAGTTGCAGACAAGGTCCAACCTTTACTGATCAAATTCTTTCCCTTCTTAATGCAATAGATGTTTAACAATGGCGCAATTAAAAGGCATACAGGAAACCAAAAAGAAGAGAATTTTTTACTGTTGAAAAAATGCCACTAACATTTTGTAAATAATGATTAATTTACTAAAACTCTTATCTTTCCAGCAAGCAAATGTAAGTTTTATTTGTGTTATGCCCATGTGTAACTTAAAGACCTCCAAATTCTCCAGTGATTTCTCATGTGTAAATTAGTAGGATTCTTTCGGACACGTGGAACATTACATTGGTGATATTGGTAAGGGTACCCCAACTTCATGAATTCAAGCTTGTTTAAATCCAACCAATAACTAATGCATGGATTTCAATTTAATTATCTTCTCCTAAGAACACGAGCAAAAAGAGAAGCAAAAGTCTCCGGTTCATGCCGCTTTAAAGCCAAGCTGGCCTCAACTCCGCCAATCTCATTGCGTCTCCCATTCAATGAAATAGCCCCATCTCGGTCTATATGGGCAACATCAATCTCCACTGGTCTTCCCCACCTGAAATCCAACCAGTATAAATCGAACTGGGGTGACCCAGCTACCGCTACTATGTGTAGCTGCTCCCTGTTGGTGTTGTATAGAAGAACTCTGGCAAACTCAAACTCAACAATTTAATCACCCCTTGCTCATCAGCAACCCCTTCATTCATGCATTGCACCAGGTCGCTTATCCTTCGTGCTGGAAGCCCCAGTCCGCCAATCTCATTGCGTCTCCCATTCAATGAAATAGCCCCATCTCAGTCTATATGGGCAACATCAATCTCCACTGGTCTTCCCCACCTGAAATCCAACCAGTATAAATCGAACTGGGGTGACCCAGCTACCGCTACTATGTGTAGCTGCTCCCTGTTGGTGTTGTATAGAAGAATTCTGGCAAACTCAAACTCAACAATTTAATCACCCCTTGCTCATCAGCAACCCCTTCATTCATGCATTGCACCAGGTCGCTTATCCTTCGTGCTGGAAGCCAATGATCTTCTCATCCATGAAAGCGCTCGTCTTGTTGATGCATCCGATCCACGCCAACCCACACAGTTGCCGACATAGTCTCTGGGCATCGGAAGATCCAGACGCTCGGCAACGCACCCCAAAGACACGACCCTTTTGGGGCCACTGCATATGGTAGAAGAAACATGCAAGTTGACAATTGCAGTGGCTCCTCTGTTTTGAGTTCGGTCTGCAGTTTTTCCTTAGAGCTGCTATATATATACGTTCTGGGAGAGAGAACAAAATTTGCTTGGACAACATCTGAAGGAACCGTCCCGAGCTGGTGCAAGATCTTTAAGCTTCTTCAGTCCGAACCTGAGCTTGTCAACTCGAGCCACTGGTTCAGGCGTAACATGGGGTTAGCTCTTCAGGTAATGAACAGGAATTTTCTTTTAAATGGTAAGCTGTTTTGCTACAAATATAAGCCCATGATTTGAGGAACAAAGTGAGTGAGCTACCATCAACAGCGACATGATGAGTCGTTAACCTGACCGAAAGCCTTGGTTGGGAGACAGAGTGAGTTGCAGGGATGGTAATTCGGCTTTATCATGGGGCGAGTTCAGATGTGGAACTAGAGGGTGTAGGTCCACAGCTGCTTTGGTTCCACCGGAGGAGAGAGCGTCGAATAAAGAAATCTGCGTATGACTCAGCAACAGTGAAAGGACGCCGTCGTTTGTGGCATAGAGGACGATGGGCATGGTGAGGAAGTGTGGGCGAGAGACTGCTCCAGCCTGGGTATGATGGAAGGAACGGGTAGAATCGGTGAGCGGGCAAAACAACACAAGCTCCGCTGGAGAGAACTTGAACCTGAATGTGTAGAAGAGGGTAAGTGGGAGGGAGAAATGGGAGGCCGAGTTGGGTGAGTCAGTTAATGGTCTCACTCCAGTTGGATTGTTGAAGACACAAGACAAGGGTAAGAGATGAATACAGCCTCATCTCTCGTGTTCATCTTTCCCATCCTTGTTGTCCCAATTCTTTTGGGTGTCAAAAATTATGTTCGGAAGTGACAACTTTTAGAGCAATATGTGCGGACGGCAATAGAGAAATCGAAATTAGCCAAACATCCAATCCCAAACCACTTAATAACAAAAATGCCGAGCGCCAGCCAGCCCCTACAAGCCATCTGAATGCAGCTCCAACGTTGGCTTTTGCGAAGAGATAATTTCATTCTTGCCAAATGCTTTAGCCTTGAAAAATAATCATCCATATCCTTCCAAATAGTCCAAACAAAAATGAGGCTTATATAAAGTAAAAAAATTATTTTTTTTAATAAAAAACTTGTCAAGCACGTGCTTTGTTTTGATTGGTTTTCACATGCACTGGGAAGCTCCATGGCCTTTTCCAACGGCAAGCTTTTCTCTGGTTTCTTCATATGAAGACGGAAGCTCCAATTAATTTTTTATTAAAGAACTTTTTTTTTTGCGTGAGTCTCAAGCTTTATTATATATAGAATGATTGTTCATCTTCACCGATCTCACAACATCAGCCACAAATAAATTCATATATAGATCAACAAAAGTATGACCAAATTCGTTTGCAGCGGCATTGCCTATGTAGCAGTTCTCTGCATCCTGGCTCTTATGGTGGCACCAAGTGTGTTTGCTCAGGACGATTCTGATTTAGATGGTTGGTATTCTGACCTCTCCTCTTTATTAATCCTTCCTTAGCTGTCGGTTTTTTGGCTTTATTTATAAAGTTGAGGAGCTTGTTATTGTTCCAACTTTATGATCAGGAATTAGAGGTATCTTTTCATATGATATTTATGTTGTGTGATAGGGCGTAGAGGTGTCTCCTATTGATTAATTAATTGATACATTTACTGACCCAAGTTTATCTCTGTTTTTTTTCCTCTTCTATTTATGGGAAACACAGGCGAAGATATTGTTGATTCACCCATATCATATTATGATTCAGATGGAGGTTCAACTGCTGTGAATTCAGAGATTGCAACTCTTTATGATGAGGGTTTTGTTCCTCAAGTCATGCTGGAGCCTGGTGCTGATGGGTTTTCTTCCCTGCCTCGCATCATATTTTCCGAAACTGAAACTATGGAATGCCTAAACTATGATGTGTGCTTGGTGAATGCGTGAGCCGAGACACTTGTTCCTCTGATTGCCAAAACTCAGGTTGCCAAAACTCAGGTGCAGGTGATGGATTCTGTATGGCATATTATAATGTTCCTACTTTGGCGAGACTCGCCACAGGCAATTCCCCACTTGTCGAGCCTCCATATGGATTAGACTGCTTATGCTGCGCCAAGGCACGACCTATTACGTAGTTAATTCGAGACGAAAATCTTATATGCTTCTCACAACCGTGTGAAATGGTACAACCAATAATAAAGACTTAATAGGGGATATTTACCGGTGTTTTTGTATGTACCACTGGCGGAACCAACCAACCCCGAGAATTTCAAAATTTTATAAATATGAGGTACTAAGTTGTCCATTTGTAAGAAACTAAGGACCAGGTGCGTATTTTAAGAGTAAATAGCCCCAACAGTGCTAAATCTTTACTTACCCCTAGCCTATGAAACATTACATATCCATCCCAAACCATTATCTCTCAATGTCTTTTTGCCTCTCTCTCCTTTAGTTTGCCTATGCTCCAATGAACGCGCTTGTCTCGCCTCCGCCTAGCCCCCTAGCCCCCCACAAGTCTAAAAACCTGGTTTCCACCACTGGTATGTTCTATATGAATTATCACTATCAACCTGACGAGTTGTGTATACTATTTATCACTACAGTAATATATGTGTGTGTGTGAGTAGTCAAGTCACTACTATTGTTGTCTTATGTTTTCTGATCCATTTCATTTTTTTTTAATTTAAATTTGACTTGAATGTATTAATATTATTATTTTTTAGAAAAATTTAAAAAAATTTATATCTACAAATTATAAGTCTTTATTTATCATTTATATATCAATTTTTTATATTTATACATTAAAATATTAAAAATAAAAATTATAAATTAATTACTGTGAATAGTGAATGATGCAAAAATTTTGATATAGATAGAATAATTTTCTAAAATTATAGAATTACAAAGAGAGGTCCACAAACTTCACCATCTCTTCCCAAGCACCTCTTTCGGCTTTCACCTCCTAGCTTTCGCCTTCATCCTCGCCCCATGCCACCTTTGTTTTTGCCATGATCTCTTGCCTCCATCCTCACTTCAATCCGTCGCCTTGATTTTCCTCGATCTGTCACCTTGATTCTAACTTTGAACTTGATTCGTCGATTCTGATCAGTCGGGAATATTTGTTGCCTTGATTCCCTGATTTGTTGCCTTGATTTGCCTCGATCAATCGCTTTACTAGGACCGTTGTCAAATTCCAGTGACTGACCCATAGCTTGAATGACTTTGATTTCGGATTCCAATAGACGATTTGCGATATCCTGCCGCTAGTCATGGTTGTTCGGAGGAAGATGTTGACCTATACCAGGCGGTTGAGAGGAAGACCTCGATGCTGGGCAGATTGGAATGGTAGTGGGGTTCACAACTAAAATTCTGGGGTTTACTAACGCGCATTTCCAACGGCTGCGTGTTGGTATTTTGAATTTCCAACTCATAGCCATTGGTAAATCGCTCGTTGGAAATCCAATTACCAATGCACAAAATTTAAGACATTGATAATTTCCAATGCGAGCATGTTGGTAAGGCAGATTACTAACAGTCATGCACCATATTTGTTTTCCAATGCACAAATAAATTACCAACGTGTACGGACGTTGGTAAATATAAGCACATTGGTACGGTGGCAGTAACAAATGTCGATTATAAATTCCCTATTTCAATCAATTTTCAAAATTGATACACCAATTTACGGGTTGTCGCATTCTTATTGCGGAGTCCACATTACATAGAAATTCATAGAAATAGTAATTTAATTTTAATAATGTGCATCCTAAGTTCTATCATATATCATAATAAAAACAAGTAGATATATGTCTTCAATAATCCATACAAGCTAACATAATGACACATCTCAAGAATTTCATCTGAGTCTTAGGTCTAACAACTTTTGTCCAAGTCCGATGACGTAGGAATTATAAAATAATTTACTTGCTCAAGACGATAATCAAGGAGACCCAACCAACTTCTCATTATTCGAGTCCGAGTCAGCATGATGCTGTGGAATTGGTTGAGCCAGCGGGTAAGGAAGGTTTAGCAAATGACAAATAACCTCCAACTGACCCTGGTTTGCCTCTAAGGCTACCCTATTCGTCTCTATCTCTGTTCTCTGTTTCCTCTTCAGTCTCTCCAGCTTCTTTTTGTACTCGGCTTATCTTTTCGTTTAATCTCCTCTGCCATCATATTCTATACTTGCTCGTCGAACTGCGGTATCTGAGTAAGGTTAATAGGTAGGACGCTACTAGGCATTCGGCATCTCAGTATAACGCACTGATCAGATCATAAACCAAAAACACGTCATCTCTTTTTCCCTTCAAAAGCAATAAGAATGATTACAGCTTCATCAATTTCCTCTAAACCAATTTTTTTTTTTGTGTTTGCTTCTCAATTTCAGCACTGATATGAGCCTATAGAAATATATTAACACATTTGAATTAGTCATACGTGATTTATGGTGTCTTAACAATAGTATGAAAAAGATGGTATTATACTTATAGCGACTTCTTTATATTACTTACTAACATATTATTGATTCTTCATTTTATGTGTTGCCTGGAGGACCTTAAACAAGCCTGAGTCATTCTTTTCCAAATCTCTCACTCTCTTTAATAGAATGTTAAGTCAGAGTAATATATTTCATCGGTTAATGATTTACTTAAATGTAAAACATAATAACAGAAAAGGTATATCATTTGATCTCGGTGTGCAAAGATGGATCCCCCTGCATATGTCGCAGTACACAAGTTAGACTGTGAATCCTCCACATTGACGGATGATCATATTGCCTTGAATCTAGCCGACTTGTAAAGGAACTCTGGATTGGCCCAATATGCCTCCATTTCGGCATATGTAGCATTGGACATAAAGTTTGCCTTTACTCGACGTTTAACAGGATCTTTCACACGCTTGATGTTTGCCATGATGCTTCGATAGTACTGTGCCCCCCAAGATATGCCATATCCGATACACATTATTATTATTATTATTATTGTTGTTGTTGTTGTTGTTGTTGGTGGTGGTGGTGGTGGTGGTGGTGGTGGATACATATTATTATAATTATAATGGTATTATTATTATTATTATTATTATTATTATTATTATTATTATTGTCATTATTATCATTAGTAAAATTATTCCTAAGTGTTATAATTATTTTCATTATTATTGTTATAACAATACTAATATAAAACCACCACATAATATAATTAATTCTAACAATTAAGAATAAATCAGTCAAATTAAACCCTAATTCGACCATAATCCATGAAAATATAGAAATAATAAATTGAAACAAAAATCTATATCAACAAATTAAAATAAAAATATTTAAACTACTTCAAAAACATTATATGCATTTTAACATAATTAAATACAACAAATAAATTAAATAACACAACTTCACCTTTTCTCTAACTAAAAATACCCAAAAATTAAATAAAATTAACAAAAAATTAATTGAAAATACCAAACTCAAATTTCTAGGGAAATGTAAGAAACACGTTCACAATACATAAATTTTAATGACAAAATAAATAATAAAAAAACATTATGTTCCTTTAAATCACAAAATTTTTCGGATATACTAAGGAAAAAAAAAATGTACCTCTCACAACTTCACGAGTAGAGGACGCACAATGCCCAACCTTACAAGCTCAAAGAAGAAGCTAAGAACTGAAACAATGAAGCTCACAAATTCAATCTAGGTTTTAAAAGACAAAATCATAATATATGTTCAAATACGAAGAAATCCGTAAAAAAAAACCCATACCTGAAAAGTTTGACACTAGATCTACCAACAGCGATGCATTCCAACGCATGATAGGCAGTCGACAAGCTCCGGCTGTGGCAATGGAAGCACATGGAAAGGCAGAGAGCTAGGAAGAGAGAGAGAGGGAGGAGAAAACACGAAATGAATCTAAAGGAGGAGAAGGTTGATAGGGCTAATCCTGAAAGTGCACAAGGTCAATTGTAGCAAGTTTTAATTCTTAGGAAAAACCAAGGTATCAATCCCACAAGGAATAGATATTTAATTGTTTATAAAAAATAAAAGAAACAAGTTCAGAGTTTTCTTTTCTTTTGGTCCAAGTCGTCCTTGTCTCTTCCGCAACAGCTCTCTCTGCTCACAGTTCACAGCAATTTTGCTCCCCAAATTCATCCTCTGTTCCGTCTCGTCTTTCCCTCGTCTCCATGCGGCTGCTCTCTTTATATTAGTAGGGTTTCTAAACCTTAGCCTTAAGGATTCCAAATAACTAAAATATCATTGACTTAAAATAGAACATATATTATTATCAAAAGGGTATTTTAGTTAATTAAGAAAAAATTCCTTTCAATTCCAACTGCACCTTTTTTCTTCATAATTTCTTGCAATTTAATCCTTTTACTTTATAAAAATCTGCTCAACTTTTTTGGTAAACTCTCTAACCTAAATACAATAAAAACTAAACAAGTGAGGATAATAAATCATTTAAATACAATAAATACTAAAATTAACACACAAATTAAACTGATCAGAGGTGATTTTAAAAATGGTAACCATTTAAATGAAATGGTGCATTTCATTTAATCGGTTACCCAGGCCCACAAATTAAGCCTAAACACCCATTAGGATCTACCAAAGTGAGTACATTAGAAATAATTACCAACAGTCTTCCCTATTAGTAATTAACCATTGGTAAATAGGCCGTTGGAAAAATGCCATATTTTAGTAGTGGTTGGATGGTGAGGTTGGTGGCTTTGTTGACGAGGCTGAACTTGGGCAGAAAATTGAGAAGCAAAGAAAAAGAAAAGATAGAATGAAGGGTATAATGGGAAACTCAATAAGTAAAATTTACTTAAAAAAGAAATAATGTAAAAAATATGAGATGACCTAAAAAGAAAAATGGTGCAAACAATATGAGATTAATGGAGTATTAAATAAAACATAAAATTTTTTGAAATTATAAAATTTATGTACCCATTAGATCCTCTTTCAAAATTTTCAATTTTCTAGATCCATCACTATAAGTTTGTTATATTCACTTTTCTACATCAAATCAATTCCTTGTAAATTGTTTGTACAATCCTAGTTTATATTTTAGCAAAATTTGGATATGTATGCTACGATTTAGATTGCATGTTGATTTTAGTATAAAGTTTGAGGTCATTGGAGCTAAAATTAAATATCGTGATTCACTTTGTAATAAAATGTGTACTGCACCGTATATATTTTTATATCCACAATGAATAATACATTAAGACTTCCAGCAAGAGGTTGGGACAAAGTGCAAAGTTTCAGACAAAGCAACCAAAAAACACCCTACAAAACACCAAGAGGATTACACCGCCAAACTTGGATTTAGACACGAAGCATCAAAAGAGATGACGTATATTCTTGATCTGTTAGAAACCCAAAAGAAAGACAGCACCTTAATTGGAGAAAATAAGTCAAGGACATTGACTAATTTGTTCTTGAAGACATAATTGTTGCGTGCTAACCAAATGCTCCAAAAAGTTACTTTAATGCTCCAAATTTTTCCTGCATTGTAATTTGCCTTGAACAGCCTTCCAAATGAAGAAATTGACTTTCAAAGGAACCCAGGAATTCCAGAGAGGCTTGTAGCAATTATTTGCAGTAGATGATGCACATAATCAACTACGTTCGCCAATGAGTTGGTTGAGAAGTCACCATTCCTTGAAAGATTCCAAATCAATTTATCGATGGGCAATCTGTTTAAAGAGTTCAATTTAAAGAAGTGAGAAGCTCTTGCACATCTCCCAACAACCGAACCCTAGGCTGCCTAAACCAGAGACACTACCATTCCCAATTATCACCAGACCGAACCCTGATATCTGATATAAAACAGTCTGGATTTTGTGCCAACCTAAATAGCCTACGATATTTGACTTTTAAGACAACATTACATCACCATTTACAAGTCCAAAATTTCACAGAACCCCCATCCCCAATAACCCAAGAAGGGCACTCCTCTAAAACGATACCTTTGTTAACTAGCTAGCCTGAAATTCTATAAATATCACCCGAAATAGAACTAACTCTATAGACTCCTAAACTACCCCTTTTCACCATAAGTAGATGCTATTACTCTTCTTTAAAGAGCTATTTTGACAACAGAGCTAGATTTTTTTCCTTGTAGAGAGCTCACACTCAAACCCCCCAAAGCCTTATCAATCACTACTTTGTCCCAGGAACCCCAACCTATTTTTTTACCCTCCCCATAGGAAATGAATTCTAAGAGACTCAACTAGTTTTAACACTCCAGAAGGGCAGTAGAACAATGAGAAGAAATATATAGACAAGCATGAAATACAGGCTTTCAGTAGAGTGGTGTTAGCTCCTGCAGACATAGACTTCATCTTCCAACTTGACAATTTGGTTTTGACTTTGTTGATTACTAGCTTCCTTGCAACAAACCTTTTTATGGAGCAACCTAATGGAAGGCCAAGATAGGTAAAGGGCAGAGATCCTGTTGAAGATTGCCTCAACTTTGTTCTTAACCTTCATCCCACATGGGCTAGGAAACAAAGGCTTAATGCCTTAGCTCCATATTTCACCCTTCATCCCACATTGGCCATACATAGGGCCTTGGTGCCTTCAACTCCTTATATAAGGAGCTTAGTTGTGGCAATTAGAATTCGTCCCACAATCTAGTAGTCATTTAGATTGTATTCTTCTTCTTTCTTAGTGAATTCTTTCTTCCGGCTTACCGCCCGAGGTTTTTCCCCGATTTGGGGTTTTCCTCGTAAATTCTTGTGTCTCTTTTCTTTGTGCTTACGTTCTGATTCCTAACAAACTGGTATCAGAGCCGAGGTTAGGTTAGTGATAGCTGCTTATAGTATGCTCTGTGGTTGCCCCTAATAGGCGGATCCTCCACATCAGAAATAAGTAGTTTATCATTCATCTTGTGGTGTTGGGTACTGTTCTCGTATACAGTTACTATTCCCGTATACAATCACTATTCCCGTTTACGGTTACTATACTATTTATATATACGAGTATTATTTTCGTATACGATCACTATTCTTGTATACGGTTACTGTTCCCATATACGGTCACTATTCACGTGTACGGTTACTATTCATGTGAAATTGTCGGAGCTTATTTTTGCTCAGAAAGCTTGTGGCAGAGCTGTGATGGCTTCGACATCGACAAAGCTTGATATGGCACCACTCACGTATAGCACAAAGTTTTCAATTTGGAAAATCAAGATGAAAGCAATTCTCATAAGTCTTGATTTGGATGAGGCACTACTCGGGATGGATAATATGTCCGAAACAGAGCAGGAAAAGGAGAGAAAGAATCTGAAGGCGCTCGCTCAAATTCAGTTGCACTTATCAACGGAGATTCTTCAGGAGGTCAGTAAAGAGACAACTGCTGCCAGCTTATGGTTGAAGCTTGAATCGCTTCTTATGACAAAAAGTCCAGCAAGTCGCTTGTACACTAAATCCAGGCTGTACTCGCATAAGCTTTCAGAAGGTAAGTCTATTAAATCATATATTGAAGAATTCAGAGAGATCATCAATGATTTAGAAAATCTTGATGTTAAAACCGATGGTGAGGATTTGGCTATGCTTTTATTATATCATCTGCCAACATCATACAATAGTTTCCGTGATACCATGCTTTATGGAAAACATACAATAACTTTAGATGAAGTCTGTTCCAGTTTATTGTCAAGAGATAGGATGGACACTTCAAAGCGTGAGGAAAGCGGAGAAGGCTTGTATTCAAGAGGCAGATCAGTTGAAAGAAAGAATGATAAAGGATCATCTTCAAGGTCCAAGTCAAAACATCGGAATCTTTATTGCAACTATTGTAAGAAGAAAGGTCACATTAAGGACGATTGTCACAAATTAAAGAAGAAGAATCAAAGTGGTAGAAATGGAGACAAGAACAAGCAGAGGCCACCAGATGAGGCTAGTATTGCCACCAATGAAGATGATTTTGCTTTAGTTGCTGAAAACTCGTCGACAAACAGCACAGAAGCTCATGTAACTGCACAAGCAGAAAGTAGCAGGAGTGGCGAATGGACCATGGATTCTGCTTGCTCATTCCATTTGACTCCCCATAAGGACTGGTTTTACACATATGAACCGGTCAATCGAGGAGTAGTCATGATGGGGAATGATAATGCATGTAGAATTACAGGCATCGGTGACATCAAAATTCGAATGCATGATGGGATAGTGAGAACACTATCAAATGTTCGTCATGTCCCTGATATGAGAAGAAATTTAATTTCTTTGAGTACATTGGAAGAAAATGGTTGTTCCTTTATTGGCAGGGATGGTTCGCTGAAAATCGTCAAAGGATCATTGGTAGTCATGAAAGGCCAGCGGAAAGGAAAGCTCTACATTTTGGATGGCAAGACCGTGGAAGGCCAATCTGCAGTTGCTGAATCATCTATGTCTGATGAGGAGGTGACAAAATTGTGGCACATGAGGCTAGGCCATATGAGTGAAAGAGGCATTTCTGAGCTGAGCAAAAGAGGACTACTCGGAGAACAAAAAGTCAGTAAGTTAGATTTCTGCGAACATTGCTTATTTGGAAAGCAAAAGAGAATCTCTTTTACTACTCCTGCAAAACATAACACTAAAGGAACTCTTGATTATATTCATGCTGATGTTTGGGGACCGTCTCGTGAGGCATCTCTTGGTGGAGCTCGTTACATGGTTACCTTCATTGATGATTTTTCAAGGAAGGTTTGGGCATATTTCTTGAAGCATAAGAATGAAGCCTTTGTCGCATTTAAGCAGTGGAAGACTCTGATTGAGAAGCAGACCGGGAAGCAGGTGAAACGGCTAAGGACAGATAATGGTTTGGAATTCTGTTCGGGAGAATTCAAACAATACTGCAAGGATCAAGGTATTGTTCGCCATCTGACCGTTCCAGGGACTCCACAACAAAATGGTGTAGCAGAACGGATGAACAGAACCTTGTTGGAAAAGGCAAGATGCATGCTTTCAAACTCTAGATTGGGGAAGAAATTTTGGGTAGAGGCAGTCTTTACAGCTTGTTTTCTGGTAAACAGATCTCCTCATACTTTTATTGGTTTAAGGACACCTGAAGAAGTTTGGTCGGGCAGTCCGGCTAACTATAATGATCTTAAGATATTTGGATGTCCTGCTTATGCATATGTGAATGAAGGGAAGTTAGATCCTAGATCGATTAAATGTGTCTTTCTAGGATACACTACAGGAGTTAAAGGGTATAAATTATGGAATCCTCATACTTCCAAAGTTTTCACAGCCAGGAATGTTATGTTTGACGAGACATCCATGTTGCATCAAAAGGAGGAGTTGACTGTCGCTGATCCAAGCATTGAGAAGGAAAAGATTGGAAGCAAGGTGGAGCTCCAAATACATCCTGAAAGTCATGATCAGGATGTCAAGGATACACAAGTTGAGGTGGAGCAACAAGCCTCAACTGATGACATTCAGCCTTCTCATTCTATTGCTATCAATCGTCCCCGTCGTAGCAATCAAGGTATGCCTCGAAAGAGGTTAATTGAGGAAGCAGACTTTGTTGGGTTTGCTTTTGCAGCTGCTGAAGAGACAGAGAGTTGTTTTGAACCTGCAAATTATAAAGATGCAACTAACTGTCCAGATTCTTCTAAGTGGGTTGTAGCTATGCAAGAAGAGATGAAATCGCTTCAAAAGAATGACACTTGGACACTAGCTAAACTACCCAAAGGTAAAAGAACTGTCAAGTGCAAATGGGTGTTCAAGAAGAAAGAAGGAATTCCCGGAGTTGAAGAACCAAGGTATAAAGCTAGACTAGTTGCAAAAGGCTTTAGCCAGGTACCGGGAGTTGACTTTAATGATATTTATTCTCCTGTTGTGAAGCATAGTTCTATCCGACTGTTTCTTGGTCTTGTTGCGTTAGATGATCTTGAGTTGGAGCAACTTGATGTTAAAACAGCTTTTCTGCATGGTGATTTAAAGGAAGAAATCTACATGGAGCAACCCGAAGGTTTTAAGGTCGAGGGAAAGGAGGACCATGTCTGCAAACTCCAGAAGTCATTATATGGCCTCAAACAATCACCTCGACAATGGTATAAACGCTTTGATATGTTTGTTTTGAATCTTGGTTTCAGGAGAAGCAGTTATGATTCATGTGTCTACATGAGACCCGTCGGAGATGGTTCCTTCACATATTTACTGCTTTATGTGGATGACATGCTTATCGCAGCAAGGAGCAAGTCAGAAATTGCCAAGATTAAGGCACAATTAAGTGCAGAATTTGATATGAAGGATTTAGGTGCAGCAAAACGCATCCTAGGCATGGAGATCAGGCGTGATCGCAAGGCAAGGAAGCTTTATCTTTCACAGGAGGGTTATGTATGCAAAGTTCTGGAGAGGTTTGACATGAGCAAAGCCAAACCAGTTTCTACACCTCTTGCTGCACACTTCAAATTATCATCACATCAATGTTCGACAACAAATGAAGAAATTAAGAAGATGGAGAAAATACCATATGCAAGTGCTGTTGGGAGCATTATGTATGCAATGGTTTGCACGCGTCCCGACTTAGCACATGCAGTTAGCGTTGTGAGCCGTTACATGGCTAATCCAGGACAAGAGCATTGGCAAGCAGTAAAATGGATATTAAGGTATCTAAAAGGTACAACTACGACTTATCTTGAGTTTGGTGATTCTAAAGCTGGATTGATTGGATATGTGGATTCTGATTACGCGGGTAATCTTGACACTCGACGATCCACATCAGGATACATTTTTACATTCGGTGGTTGTGCTATGAGCTGGAAGGCTTGCCTACAAGCAACAGTTGCTCTTTCAATTGCAGAAGCAGAGTATATGGCAATCACTGAAGCAATAAAGGAAGCAATTTGGCTTAGAAATATTTATACAGAGCTTACTCAAGATGATCGCAGGCTGGAGATATATTGTGATAGCCAAAGTGCTATTTTCTTGACAAAAGATAGTATGTTCCATGAGCGTACTAAACATATTAGGGTCAAATATCACTTTGTTCGTGAAATTGTTGATAAAGGTGATATTGTGGTCATGAAGGTTAGTACGCTGGATAATGCTGCTGATATGATGACAAAAACTCTTCCTGGATCTAAGTTCAAACATTGTTTGGACTTAGTAAATCTTATTTGTTGATTATCACTTATTTGGAGGTGGCTGTGAAGATCAGAGAAGAATGTTACAGATCAATTTGGTATGAAGGTGGAGTTTTGTTCATGTACAACAAAATTGATGCAAGGTGGAGATTGTTGAAGATTGCCTCAACTTTGTTCTTAACCTTTATCCCACATGGGCTAGGAAACAAAGGCTTAATGCCTTAGCTCCATATTTCACCCTTCATCCCACATTGGCCATACATAGGGCCTTGGTGCCTTCAACTCCTTATATAAGGAGCTTAGTTGTGGCAATTAGAATTCGTCCCACAATCTAGTAGTCATTTAGATTGTATTCTTCTTCTTTCTTAGTGAATTCTTTCTTCCGGCTTACCGCCCGAGGTTTTTCCCCGATTTGGGGTTTTTCTCATAAATTCTTGTGTCTCTTTTCTTTGTGCTTACGTTCTGATTCCTAACAGATCCCATCTTGCATCCAATCTGGAAAGACATGCTTTGGACCTCCTAATCAAGCACACCAATCCCATTAAGCAGCTTTTGGATAAATTTATTCTCGGGCCGAAAATAGGTTGAGAAACATCTCAGAATCCTATTGAATTCGGCAATATTTTCTCAGCTCCATTCACCTACTAACAAAGTGTCATCTTCAAATTGAAGGTGAGACACTTCAACCTGAAAATTTGTTAATTTAAAGCCTTTCAACTCACCAATATCAACTGAAGTATCAATGAGGCATGTAGAATTTCAGCTCCAAGAATGAATAAAAGGGGGAAGGAGGGTCTCCTGCCTAAGACCTTTTTCCATTCTAAACTCAGGAGTAGGACTACCATTTACTAACACTACGACAGATGCTAAAGTTAAACATCCTCTCAACCAGCGTATCCATTTTGACCCAAAATTCATCTCTTTTAAAGTGAAGAACCAAAAACTCCCAATTCATATTGTCAAAGACCTTCTCAAAATCAACTTTAGATAATGCAGTCTTATTGTTTCTTACCTTTGCAAAATGCACAATTTCATTGGCAACAAGTACACTGTCTAAGATTTGCTTCCTTTGGACAAAAGCAGACAAAGTATCACTTACTAGAAGGTGGAGCTTCACAACCTGTTAAGGATCTTTGAAAAATTATTTATTAAAGGGAACCGATAAGATTAATTGGCCTGTAGTCTTTGGACACTGTATGATTAGGGACATTAGCATGTGGCGACTGCCGTAGAGGAATTGACATTAGCCAAACATCCAAACTACTTGATAGAAAAAATGCCGAGCCCCAGCTCCACTATCAACCTGAACACAGCTCGAATTCTTGTCGAATACTTTTAGCCTTGAAAAGTAGTCATTCGATCAATGTTCTTCCAAATAGGCCTAAGGATGACAATTGGGTGGATCGGGTTAAGTTTAGGTCAGGTCATTTAGGTTCAAGTCTAGTCAAGTTAGCATAAATTCGAATCCAGGTCAGGTCTAGGCCAGATTATTTGGGTTTGCATTGATTTCGAGTTGAATTGATTTCAGGTTCGGGTTGGGTTGGGTTGGGCTGGGTTTATTTAGGTTCAGGTTTATCACAGGTTAGGTTAATTTCAATTTCAGGTAACTTCAGGTCAAATTAATTTGGGGCGACCTTTGTGTTCATTTAAGTTATTAGTTTATAAGCCAAAATGATTGAATAGATTCATTTTTTCAATTTTTGTTAAAATTTAAATCAAATAATTCAATTTTTTTGTATAATTTAATTTGAATTAATTTTTTAGTATATTTAATAAAAAATTTATAAAAATTATTTTTCATTATAGTTTAGTACATATTTAGGTAATTTAACATTGTTGGCAATACTTGATTGTTTTTCTAGACTCATATCATTCAACCATCACCAAACATGTCATTCAGGTTCTTATTCAACAATCACCTAGACATACACTATGAAATTTTTTTTATGTTTATGTTCCAGTGAAATTTCTTTGAAATTATTACGAAATGCAACTCAAGTTCACTATTAGTGACTAAACTGTAAAATTAGAAAAATTTTGGATGAAAGTGCAATGATTTCAAAACTTCAGGAACCTATGTTGATTGAAATGAAAATTTTTAAAATTTATGTGCCTCATTGCACTATACATTAAAAGTTTAGAGATGAATATTGTAATTTTGACAATTGCCTATTAAGATCATTAAACTTACTAAATATAAAAGTTACTTGTTTTAGAAGAATCCAAATACTGGACTTGCTAAATATGAAAATCCTTTTGCTAAACATGGAACTTACAGAATATTGAAGTATTAAAAAAATGAAAGTTATTAAATATGAAAATCTCCTATCAAAATATAAGAATTACTAAACATAAAAGTTCAAAAAAAAAAAATGGAGTTAATAAATATGGAAGTCCCTTTACAAAATATAAGATTTAGTAAATATGAAAGTATCGAAAAATAGAAGTTACTAATTGTAGAAGTTACTGAATATGAAAGCCCTAAAAAATAAAAATTTCTAGACATAAAAGCCCCCATATTTAGGACTCACTAAAAATAAAAAATAATAAAAAAGAAAAGTTAAGGTTTATGGTAAAGTTTAAAATCGGGTCTTGTCGGGTTTTGTTATTGGCCATCTTAGGTTTGGGTTAGGTTAGTCTCAAATTTGTGTTATTTCAGGTTTGGATTAATTCAGAATCGGGTCATTCAGGATTTGAGTCATTTAGGTTCGGATTTCTCAAGTTTCCATTCAATCAATTTTAGGTTCAAGTTAAGTTTAGGTTGTTGATTTTTTTATTTTTTTAAATCAAATTAAATCAAGCTTGGGTTCTTGTAAATTGGTCAAGTCATTAAGTCAGATCAGATTTTATCATTTGGGTACCGTGATGGTAGTCCAAGCAGCAAAGAAGTTAAAAATAATTTTTTTAAATCAATGTGGGCTGGGGGTTCGCTATGCTACGGAGGGCAATATGGCATCTGTGGTGGACCTGGGTGCCAGCTAGATGGATGACGGGGGTGAAGGAGGCTGGGCTTCAGTGTCACGGCCTTCTCGTCTCTCTCTCTCTCTCTCACTCGATTCGGCATCGTCAGGACCGTGCCTGACGATGCCTCAGATCAGCGCCTCGTCGAGAGGGGAACGTCAGCTACGTCTGGGTGCGACAACGGATGGCGGAGATTTGCGTCTGCTGCTATTTTTAAATTTGTTTAGGGTTTTGATTCCTTCCTTCTCCGATTCCCTGTAACACTGTTGTTTTCACATTTCCATTTCTCGATTTTCTATTGCCAATTGATTGACCAACTGCTTCAAATACGACCTGCTCGAGGACCTCATTTCTCAGCACAAGTTCCTGCATCAAAGAAGCCTGTTGACTTTTCAAGATGGATTTTTCACTTCTCAGGTGGCATAGCTCCGTCACAATTTTTTTTTCAATTATTGTTTTTAATATTAATAAATAAAAAATTTAATAATTACAATAGTCACCATAATAATTGTAGCTATTAGATGTTTTAATTATTATGTTGATTGTAATCTACTTTTAATAATTATAAACAAATTTTACATTAAATTGAAAAAAAATATAAATACCAAGTATATGACTGAGTTACAATTACATAATGCGACTAATTGTTTGACACTTAATCAAACAATATGCCTGAGTTACTCAATCGTATATTTTATATTGGTCCAATAGTTAACCGACTGACGTAACCAGTTGAACGTTAGTTTTATATGATAGTCAGACGTCTGTCACACAGCTTATGTAACTATATTTTTTATTAGTACTTGTTTTAGTAACATTTCAATCGCACAATACGACTGAATACCACTTTTTTATCAGTAGCAGGGTACTATTTCCTTATGTATGGCTTGGGAAAGAAATTGGGCTGACTTATAATTAATTAACTTTATCAAACAAGCATGACGAAAAAGGGAGTCTTTGGGACTGCAAAAAATATTACTTTCTTTGTTTTATAATATTGATCAGTCTTTGACTCTTTTAAATTTAGTTTGACCTGCTTTTCTTATATTTCATTCATTTAAAAAGATAAAAACAGTCAAACGTAATTTAAAAAATTAAAAAGTAATCGACAAACATATAAAAAAATTTATCATACCTAATTATTTAATCATTAAAGAATTTAGAATAACATTGATCCAAAGTTGACCATGACGGCACGCCAAACAGCACGATGACAAACGACACAAAATAAAATCTCTGTAGCGTCTCATTTGTCCGTATAAAGTTTGTTTGGAGACAGAGACAGCTTATTTTATTGCAGCTCTCTCATGCACGGCGCTGTAGCTGAGTACATTTTCAGGGCAACACATGACCATCAGCAGGAACTAAAAATACCCTGTTAGACCCACTTTTAGTCCTGGAACATGGGTCGGCAATACCTAATTAAAATAATTGTTGATGGGCATATTGCATTACACTTCTAAATATTAATATTGATACTGTTAGATGAACAGTAACTCATTTTTGGGTTTGTTGAGTTAAATTGGTTTTGCATTATGTTTCAGCAATTTTTTTTTTTTGCTTTCGATTTTTTTTTTTACTTTTTTAAGAATACGATTTGCACTTTTTTGAGTTTTATCTTATTTCGTAAGGCACTTACCTTTATGAGGACCTAGGTTGCAATTTTTATAGTTTTTGTCTGTTTCACATTTTTTTTCGGTTAAAACACGATTTTATTCCCTAACTTTTTAATTTTTTATTTTTTGGACATTAGTTACGTATGTGTTACATTTTAGTCTATAAATTTTATAACTATTTAATTAAATCTTCTATTTGTTCTCTTGGCCCTAAGTTTTTATTTTTGTTGTTTTTTATGTACTATCTTTTAAAGTAAGATATTGGTGACCATAATTTGTTTATTTTTTAGTTAAAATTTATTTATTTTTTAGTTAAATCATTTTTTATCTTCATTAAGTCAATTGTTAAATCCTTAATGCCTAAATTTTTTTCATTTTTTTTGTCTTGATCCTAACTTTTTTTTATTGATTTTCTTTATTGTTGTTTTCTAAAATGAAGTTTTAATCATTATTTCTATTATTATTCTTTTATTATTGATTATTAAGATTTTAGACCGCATTTGGATATTCCAGTGCCAGCAACTTACTGCGGGAATTGTGTGGTTGGACGTGCGAGCAGAGGAAAAGTAATGAACTTTATGTGCGAGGAGGAGCTTGCCTTTGTTGCTGAATCGCTAAGTGACGCAGTTAAACGTGCAAATGAAGGCGTCGTGGAGCGAGGGGAAATCAAAATTTCTAACTTTCTTGAGGCTACTTCCAAGGAAGATTTGGCGTCCATAAAAATCATTTCGGTTGCCGGGTCGGCCCGATTCAGGGTATACGAGTTGGATTTTGGGTGGGGCAAACCGGGGAAAGTGCATGTGGTGTCTATAGATAGGAATGGAGGGATTTCAATGAGTGAGAGTGGAGACGTGGTGGGAGGAAGTGACGCAAGCTTGGCTTTAAGGAAGCAAGAAATGGATAGTTTTGCTGCTCTTTTTGCTGATGGGCTAAAAGACTCACCCCTAATAAAAGAAACAGGGTAGTATGATTTAAATTCAGAATTTTAGCTTCTCAGTATATTGTTTACTAATATAATAGGGATATTTGGCTTCCTAATTTCAAGGTTTCTGTTAGTAGGCTAGTAATTTAGACATCATAGTAATAAGATGAGGTTGCAATTTCTGGAGATTATTGACATGCTTGCTTGGATCACAAATGGGTTGTTTTGGGCCTATACAAAACATGAGAACATTATTTGGTTATAGACAGTCTAAACTAAAATAATATTACGCGCTTAGAATTGAAGCATAATATTCTGTGGCCCGATTCTAGGAGCGTAATATTATTTTGGTTTAGGCTATTTAGAACCTAATAACGTTATCATATTTTGTATAGGTCCAAAACAACTTAATTGGGACCAACAAAAAGAGGTGGTAATATATATGTTGATGCCCAGCAGGCACTCGCTGTACACAGTTCCAACTTCCAGTGTGAAATCTTGGGTAGAATTGAACATTTATTGGCAAAGCGAGAAATGAGCAAATTTTGAGTACCCTTTAACTACAAAAAATATTCATCCCAAAAAATCAACACCTAAGTGGCAATGTATTGCGATTTTTTTATTCTCCTTTTTTAAATAAAATGGATTATCAAAGACTTGCGCCAAAATCCAAGCAAGCATGTTAATAATCTCCAGAAATTGCAACCTGAACTTAGTACTGTGATGTCTGAATTACTAGGCTAACATCAGAAACCTTGAAATTAGCAAGCCAAATATCCCTATCATTTTGTGGCCCAATTTGAACACTGTTTGTTTTTGTGGCCAAAATAAATTAGTAGGATTCTTTCGGACAGGTGAAACATTGCATTGATGATATTGGCAAGGGTACCCCAACTTCATGAAGTCAAGCTTGTTTAAGTCCAACCAATAACTAATACATGGATTTCAATTTAATTATCTTCTCCTTCTTTTCTGGGTACCCCTATGAACATGAGCAAAAAGAGAAGCAAAAGTCTCCAATTTATGCAGCTTTAAAGCCAAGCTAGCCTCAACTCTGCCATTCTCATTGTGTCTCCCCTTCAACAAAATAGCCCCATCTCTATCTATATGGACAACATCAATCTCCACTGGTCTTCCCCACCTGAAATCCAACCAGTATAAATTGAACTGGGGTGACCTAGCTACCGCTACTATGTGTACCCGCTCCCTGTTGGTGTTGTACAAAAGAACTCGGGCAAACTCAAACTCAACAATTCAATCACCCCTTGCTCATCAGCAGCCCCTTCATTCATGCATTGAACCAGGTTGCCTATCCTTCATGCTGGAAGCCAATGATCTTTTCATCCATGAAATCGCTCGTCTTGTCGATGCATCCGATCCATGCCAACCCACACAGTTGCCGACATAGTCTCTGGGCATCTGAAGATCCAGAAGGGCCCTAAAGTTGGCAACTCACCCCAAAGACACGACGCTTTTCGGGCCACTCTCTTGCTTACATCTGGTCCAACAACTCCCTACACACACTAGAAGAACCATGCAAGTTGACAATTGCAGTGACTCCTCTGTTTTGAGTTCGGTCTGTAGTTTTCCCCTTAGAGCTGCTATATATATACATTCTGGGAGAGAGAACAAAATTTGCTCGGACAACATCTCAAGGAACCGTCCCGAGCTGGTACAAGTTCTTTAAGCTTCTTCAGTCCGAACCTGAGCCTGTCAACTCGAGCCACTGGTTCAGGCGTAACAAGTCAAGGCTTGTTGGATCTTTTATGAGACTCCTATCGAAACATGGGGTTAGCTCTTCAGGTAATGAACATGAACTTTCTTTTAAATGGTAACCTGTTTTGCTACAAATATAAGCCCACGATTTGAGGAACAAAGTGAGTGAGCTACCATCAACAGAGACATGATGAGTTGTTAAGCTGACCGAAAGCTTTGGTTGGGAAACAGAGTGAGTTGCAGGGATAGTAATTCGGCTTTATCATGGGGTGAGTTCAGATGTGGAACTAGAGGGTGTAGGTCCACAGCTGCTTTGGTTCCATCGGAGGAGAGAGCGTCGAATAAAGAAATCTACATATGACTCAGCGACAGTGAAAGGACGCCGTCGTTTGTGGCATTGAGGACGATGGGGGCATAGTGCAGGACGTGCGGGTGAGAGACTGCTTCAGCCTAGGTATGATGACCGAGTTGAAGAAGGAAGAGGTTGAATCGGTGAGCGGGCAAAACAACACAAGCTCCACTGGAGAGAACTTGAACCTGAATGTGTGGAAAAGGGTAAATGGCAGGAGCAATGGGAGGCCGAGTTGGGTGAGTCAGTTAATGGTCTCACTTCAGTTGGATTGTTGGGGACACAACATAGACTAAATAGATGAATACAGCCTCATCTGAATGCAGCTCGAACTTTGGCTTTTGCGAAGAGATAATTTCATTCTTGGCAATTGCTTTAGCCTTGAAAAAATAGTCATCCTTGTCCTTCCAATTAGCCCAAACAAAAATGAGGCTTCTATAAAGTGAAAAAAAAAAAAGAAAAATTAATCAAAATCTTGTTAAGCCTCGTGTGTTTCTTTTGATTGGTTTTCACATGGATAGGAAAGCTCCATAGCCTTTTCCAATGACAAGCTTATCTCTGGTTTCTTCTTCATATGAAGATAGAAGCTCTAATTAATTTTTTATTTGAAAAATTTTTGTTGGATTTGTTTCCTACAAATTCTTAATTTTGATGATGACAAGTGTAATGTTAAGTGCGATTAATTTTATTTGAATGGATCAAAATGGATTTGTCAAAGCTATGTTAAACAAGTTTTCGTTCCAAGTGTTTCAAGCATTATTTTAAAAGAAATGGTTTAAGATTGTTGGGAAGTCTTGTTTTTTAAGAGAGGTTAATAAGCCTTTAAAATATGTTCTTGTTTGGATCAAGTTTAATTTCTAAATGACAAGTCGTTTTACGAAATTTTAAGTTTAATCTATGAAAAAATGGTTTAACATAATTTTTTGTAACTTAAGTCTACCCAATTCCTAATTTTTTTAATCAATTAAGTGCTTTTAATATGAAGTCTCAAGCTACTACGAACTTTGTGATATTTATTACCACATTAATTTCATCTATTTACCAAGAGTTTGAAATGTTCTACATAATTCTCTCTATTGATACGTTTTGAGCTTAGGATTCAGATTGATTTTGGATGAATCAAAAGATGCCAAAAATAGATAAAGCATTTAAAATATATTTCTAGCCATTTTTTATCTTTGAAGGTCAAAATTGAGTTTAACAGGTAAATGGGACCCATCTTTGCATCAAGAGAGAGAGAGAGAGAGAGAGAGAGAGCAACGGTTTAGGGTGGTGCTTGGGCCAACACATTTTTTTTTCATGATTCTCGAGCTTAGGCCAACACTAGCTCTTAATAAAGCATGTTAAACTTGGGCCAACACATTTTTTTTTTCATGATTCTTCAGCTTTATCATATATACAATGATTGTTCATCTTTACCATTATCACAATATCAAACACAAATCAATTCATCTACAGATCAACAAAAGTATGGCTAAGTTATTTAACAGTACCATCGCCACTGTAGCAGTTCTTTGCATCCTGCCTCTTATGTTTGCAACAAGTATGTTTGCTCAAGATGATTCTGATTCAGGTGGTTAGTATTTTGACCCATCCTCTCTATTAATCCTTCTTCAATTGTCTTTTTTGGCTTTACTTATAGAGTTGACTTGAGGCCATATCGCTTCATATGATATTCATGTTGTATGATATGCTTTTGACCTTACTAGGGAAGGGAAGGCTTACTGCTGGTCCTTCTAGTTCTCTTTTATTGCAAGTAGCAGTTCCGAATATTTAGATGGTAGTGTATATGGCATAGGGGAAATTCAAATCTTAGCTCAATGGCAGGAGAACAAGCAAGCTTATGAGATGATAAAGAAAATAGGTAAAGTTTATCGTGGGCCACTTAATTTATTTTCATAACTTAAAATGGTGCCCATCGAAGTATTATACCTTATTATTGTGTTCCAATTGAGTTATTTTTGTTAATTTCAACGTTAAATCATGCCAAAGTTGCCGATTGACATTAATTAAAACTAAAATAAATGTAAAATAATAATTTTAGTCTTCAAACTTTTTCAATCAATAATTTTAAACCATGAAATTTTAAAACTAATGCTTACACATCATCAAAATCACTTTTACATTTCTTGACTAATTTCTTTACTTAGATATTTCGAATGAAAGAACGGTTGCTGTTCGCCGGCTCTTTCATCTCCCTCAAATTAACCTACCTCAAACTCTTATGATCTCTCGTCTACTTGACCCATAAAATCTCATCCCCCAAACTTCTCCAATTCTAGAATGCAACTCTCTTCCTCAAATGCAACTCTCTCCATCGTCCGAAAATCCAATCTACTAATCATCCTTTTGAAGAAATCTCTTCAATTCTATTCCCTTCAAAATTCTAGTGACCACCCGAACTTAGGTCTTCAAGAGAAGAAAATAGAGGTCCTTACATAGCATCAAATTTCTGGAACCAATCTTTCTCTTCATTAGTGATCTAACCCAAAAACTAAGATGCCAAGGACGAATCTCTTGAAAGTGGTCTTGGAGATTGAGGACTCTGAAGTGCCTTATATTAAACCCTAAACATAATTTTTGGAGGTAAAAATAACAAACAAACCATTGATGTTTTGGGCTTGGCTTAAATTGGTCACTATTGTTTTTTTTTAGGTCAAGTAAACCACTAATGTTATTTAAATTGGCCAATTCATCCACTCAACTCTTGAAATATTACAAAACTCCCCCACTAAGTTTTTAAAATTGACAAAATAGATCCACTTAGTCTAAAATAATTCACATAAACTACCTTCTTCAATTACAAAATTCAATAACCACTATCCTCAATTACATTTTGCGGGCCGAGTTTGTTCCTAGCTGCTTTTAGCTCTATCAAAGTGTACCATCACCGTCATCCTAGATGGGATACCTCCACCCCCACATTGCAACTCTCGAACGATATCTTACTTATATTAACACCCAACGTCCCTTTACTTTCCTCACTCAAGAACACCACTCGATGCTTTATTTTTTTATATCAACTTGAATCTCCGCCACCAGCAGCATCACATGGTGGTGATCGGATGCTTATAGCTGGTGGACAATCTTGTGAATCTCCTTTGATATTGACAGAGTAGAGAACATGTGGGTTTCGAGGCCGTTGAGATTGTGGCGTAAGGTGAGATAGAGTAAGGAGCAACATGACCATTATCAGTGAGCCCAAGAGGATTTCAATTACTACTCACATATAGTACAAAGATTGATGTTAGCATAAAAAATGTGGTTAAAATGTTAGATTAATAAACCTTAAAGGCGCTGAGTGTAGAAGGATAAAAAATAGAGAATAAACTTGGCATTTTATACTAAGATTTCATTAGATTTATCGGTAAATGTTATGAGAGTGAACGATTTGAACAAACTCAGAGCACACGTGTGGTTTATTTGGCAAAAAAAAAAATAGTGGATGAATCGGACCAACACGAAAATATTAATGGTTTATCTGTTATTTTTGCTATTCATAAATGCATACCCCATTTTTTAATTTCTTTCCTTCCTTATTTGGCCTTTTCTTTCATTCCTTTATTTTCTTTATTTTAGTTATGGTATTTTAATGCTACTAAATTTCAAATTAAATAGACAATGAAAATTTTGGATTTCACTAAAAGAGCAAAATAGCTTGTAAATTGAGGTTAAAAAAAGTTGACTAACATTTTTATACCTTCATATTGTTTATTATATATAGATATGGATGCAGATGTAGATATAAATATACGCGAACCCAACTAATTATCTAGACACTTGTATGAACAAATTAACCCTATTAAACAAAATTTACCGATTTAGCCATGAAATTGTAGCTCGAAATTGCCACAAAAGCTACCAGATGACTAAATCACCCAAAACAGCCTAGGACATAAAAATGAGCTTAAAATAATTTTCTCTAATTAGTACTTGGACAAAATTATATAAGTGTATACGGTTACAAGTTAAGTCTGGGTAATTAACACGGATGAACACAAAATTGAATTTTTGGACACACAACACAGACTAAAAGACGAACAGAACCGAGGTCTTTCTTGTTAATATTCCCAGCCTTGTCGTGCCCAAATTTTTGGGTGCCAGAAATTATGTTCGGAAGTAAAAACTTTTGGAGCGACCTTTGGAGACCCTATCGAAACTAGCCAAACATCCAATCCAAACTACTCAGAAGCAAAAATGCCGAGCGCCAGCCACTAACCATCTTCTTTTGCGAAGATGTCAAATAAAAAATTTCACTCTTGCCAAATGCTTTGGCCTTGAAAAAATAGCCATCCAATATCCTTCCAAATAGTCCAAACAAAAATGAGGCGTATATAAAGTTAAAAAATGATTTTTTAAAATAAAAACTTTGTCAAGTCGAGTTGTTTCTTTTGATTGTTTTTCACAGGAATCTCCATAGCCTTTTCCCACAGTAAAGCTTTTTCTCTGTTACGTTTTCTTCTTCATATATATGAAGACGAAAGCTCCAATTAATTTTTTATTGAGAAAAAATCTGTAAGTCTCGAGCTTTATTATATATAGATTGTTCTTCTTCACCGACCTCACAACATCAGGCACAAATCAGTTCATATATAGATGAACAAAAGTATGGCCAAGTTATTCTGCAGCAGCATCGCCTGTATAGCAGTTGTCTGCATCCTGCTTCTTATGTTTGCACCAAGTTTGTTTGCTCAAGACGACGATTCTGATTTAGATGGTTAGTATTTCTGAGCTCCCCTCTCTCTAGTTGTCCTTTTTTGGCTTTACTTACAGGGTTGAGGAGCCTGTTATTGACCTTCCAAATTACTGTTGGTCCTTCTAACTCTCTTCCATTGCAAGTAGCAGTTTTGTATGTTTTAATTGTTATTGTGGTTTCATTAATTTGTATTTTCCTTTCTCTTATTTGTTTCTTGGTTGCCTTACTCTTGCTTATAGTTGGTAGCATCAATAGTAGTGTTCTTGTTACTTTTCCTCATATTTCTAATAACCTTTTTTTGTTTTCTTCTATTCATTGGAGCCGCAGGTGAAGCAGGTTCAATTACATATGATAATGATTCAAATGGTGGTTCAACAATAACTTTGGGTCCAGATGATGTGAATTGGGAAACTGAAACTCTTTATGATTATGATGCTAATCCTCAAGTTATAATGGATCCTGATGCTAATGGGCTTTCTTCCATGCCTCGCATTAGATTTTCGGATACTATGGAGTGCATAGACTATGGTGCAATTGGTGAATGTGTGAGCCGAGACACTTGTTCCAGTAACTGCGAAACCTACCAATCAACCTATACATTTTGTATGCCATATCAAAATGTTCCTACTTTGGCCAGACTCGCTGGAGGTAATAATTTCCAAGGGGATGTGATTGAATATGGACTAGAATGCATATGCTGCAACGCTGCACAGCCTATTACATAGTTGATTTTTGGATGCCACACCAGTTTGTTTTAAATTAAGTTTATACTATTACGTATTATTTTCTAAAAAAATTGATTATTTATTTAATTATCAACTTATTGAAACTTAATTTATATATTCTTTAAATTAAGAATTCTAAAGTGTAATTTTAAATTTTTTTTTTCTAAAGAAAAAATATTTTATTAATTTTTTTAACTTCCCCAACCTAAAAATGAAAATTAATTAAAAATACTTTCTTTTGAAAAAAAATATCTTCCAAAATTACTTTTTGAACTTCTTAAAATATAAAGTTTCAAAATATTGATAATTTGATAAAATTAAATAATCACTTTTACATACAAAATAATGCACAATAATTCATTAAATTTAATTTGAAACAAACTGGTATTAAATTGTCTTGTGTATGAAACGGTGCTATCAAAAGTAAGATCAATTAATAAGAGGTATATATGTTTGGTGTTTATGTATATATTACGTACATGAATTATTACCATCAACTATATATAAGGAAGACATGATAAGTTACATGTACCATTTCTCACTATGGTGATATGCGTGACATGAATACTATATATTGTAGTTTTCCTTATTTTATTTTACTTAATTCATGGCTTGTTTAAAATTGTACGTATAGCATAGAGAAAACATACAGGTGGTGATACTCTACTGGAAAAAATACAACAGTACAAACATAAACTCAAAAAAATAAGAAAGCATAAATTCCAATCTCAAAATATTAAATTCAAAAAGCAGAGAGAGAGAGAGAGAGGTGACCTAAGAATCAAGCCAAACTCTAATTACCCAGTATGATGATCTGAGGCCCAATATATGTCATGCAGAAACATCATTCCTTCTTGATATTCATTTATTAAAAATAAACTTGATATTAACATGATCAATCTCAACTTTAAAATGTAAGAATATGTTATATATTGTCGGAATTTAGTTATCAAGAATGATTACTAAATTCTCACTACAAGAAAACAAGGCATTTGAGACGGGAAAAAATGTAGGGAAACCGAAGGAAATGGTCATTTCCTATAATTAAAATCGTCGGACAAAACCGTAGGAAAAAGTAGTGTCGGAAATAAAAACCGTCGGATAAACATAAAATGGTCCTACGCTTTTATGACGCCCGTAGTTCCCATTATATCCGACGGTTTTGAGATGCATTAATTCTTACAGTTTTTTGACAAAACTATTTCCTACGGTTTTGTGACCCCTTTGTCCTACGCTTTTATGACGCCCGTGGTCCCCATTATTTAAGACGGTTTTGAGATGCATTAATTCCTACGGTTTTGTGACTTTAATATCTCCTACGTTTTTGTGACTTTAATATCTCCTACGATTTTCTGTCATTAATATATCTCCTACGATTTTGTGACAATTTAAAGATTTTAGTAAATTAATTTATATACAAAATAAAAACATATTATATTGCATTATTTAATAATAATAATAAAACACAAATTATTATTAGTATTATTATTATTATTATTATTACTATTATTCTGTTAATATTTTATTATTATTATTATTATTATTATTATTATTATTATTATTATATAACAATTGATCAAAGTAATCAATAAAATTACTATACATAAAAGTAATCAAATTTTACAGGAAAAAGTTAATTACAAAGAACTGAAGGAGATCTAATATAAAATCAATAAGATGCAGTGCCGGGTTGATCATCGTCATCTTGCTGGCTATGATCGTCGGCAGAAGGCTGAGTGGAAGATCCGGTCCATAGGTCGTTTGAGAGCGCCGATACAGGTATAATCCCCTGCTGGATCAACCTGTTAAGCATGACGCTCATTGCAGCCTCGGTTTCTCGCTGAACCTGAGTGCGAACGTCTTCCTGTAGCCGCGTAAAATCACTCCGTAGCTGGGTGTTCTCAGCCCCCAGTTGAGCAATCTCCTCCGAATCAGCACGTGGAGCCTAAAAAATTTTGTAAGTAGCAATTAGCAACGTAAAAGTGATAAAAATAATTAATAAAGTTAAATAGGAATGAAAAATACCCGATTTGGTCCAAATGTCTGGGGATCAGAGAGTTGGCGCGGAACACCCGGTAGTTGGCCTTTTTTTTTGTGGGCCTCGTACCTCGCTCCAGACCTCTGCATCGAACTGTGGCCGGTCATCCGGATTCTGGTATTTTTGTTGAATCCGCTGGACATATTCATCCTACAAGAAAAAGAAATTAGAGTTAGTAAGACAAATATTATATTTTTAAAACAATGTTTGTAGTGGTAAATGAACATTTATTACCTGCAGCTGCTGTGAAATCAGATCGATGGGCTGACTGGTCTTCTTCCGTCTATGAGTATGAGACCACCACTCATCAAATGATGGCTCGACTCCATCATTTGCTTTTGTCTGCACAATTTTAGATATCATTAAAAATTTAAGTAATTAATAAATCATACAAAATTTATAATGTATGGAAGGTCCAAGTTGGTACCATACGATCCCAATGCATCTCTCCTGGGATTGAGCCCATCGTGTGCCTCAGAACAAAGCCTGAGCTATCCGCTATGTGCTTGGCATGGGAACCAACCTCCAATAGCTTTTTCCATCGCTCCTGCTCCCACTGGTCACACAACTGATTCCACACCTACTGACTGTAGTAGGGTGGAACATGTGGCCGCAGCAAATTGTAGTCAGGGTTGTCAAAGAAGGCGGGGATCTTCTGAATCACGACAGACCTCCAATGATAGACGTAGTTCCGCACGGACCGCGAACAGTAGTCGAAGACAATTCGGCGGATGACGCTGAAGTCTCTAGGGTCCTATCTATAGTAGTTCTGCAATTTCACAAAGAAGAAAAAAAATTATTAATTTTTCCATATACAAAGTATTGTTTAAAAATGTATAACAACCAATTACCTCTAACGTGGTCACGTGCTCCCTCGTGCAGCTCGAGATACATGTGACCAAGATATAGAACTTTCGTCCCACAACCTCACATGAATAGAAGCTATGATGGAACGAACAGAGTCATCAGTGAGTAAGCTGTAACAAATGATGATTATAGTAAGATATATATATATAAACTTATGTATAAGAACAACGTATAATTATATCAAAATTAACTTTGTAACAGTCAGTAATACTTATTCTCGAGGGACAATGAGCGGACGGTCCTGCGGAGGTGGAGGTGGTGGTAAATCAACTACCCGTGGGCTTCGCCCTCTAGGTAATGGGGCCCCAGCAGCTGGCTGCGCGTCAAGTGCGACTGCTGGGCCACTAGTGGCCTGGGCCTGCTGAGGCGGCTGCTGCTGCTGCTGAGTCGGGTGTAGGCGGGGTAGATGAGGAGTGGATATACCGAGCTCATTTGGATCAAGGAATGAGTTAGGATCGACATCCCATGTGGGCTGCCCGATCCCTGTCTGCTGGTACTAAAATGACCCGGATATTCCGCTCATATTCGGGTAATACGCATCAGTCTGCGTGTCTCGAAACTGCTGAAATGCGGATTCTGAGCTCGATGCGCCAAACGTGTGCGGCACATAAGGTCGTGGCACCGGAGTATATGGCAGCTGCATCTGTGACTGGGTCGGATGCACCGATGTCTGAGCCTGTGTCTGTGGGAGCTGGGTCTGAGTCTCAGTCTGTGACACCTGTGTAGGTGTCACAGCAGGCTGTCGTCGACCTCGACTACGTCGGGGATTATGTATGTCCTTGGTCGGGGCTTTGCCCGAGCCGGACTATCTGGGGCGAATCATCCTAAAATTAAAGTTTAACATGTTTATTACATATATATGTAATACTAAATTAGCATTACGACACTAACATTTACATATTAAATTTCATTATTTTAGTAAACTCTGTAATTTTTGAAATTTCAGTCATTTGAATACCATTTGTGCAGTAACACTTTTTAAAATTGCCAATTAATTATTATTTGATAGATACTTATTTATAAAATTAAATTATTAAACTAGCATTAGCTGATTATACTTACATTATTGAAGTAACATTAGTGTTGTAACTTGCGCTTCTTAATTACACTAACATTATTAAAGTGCTAAAAATATTACTCTAACATTATTAAACTAACAGTTTTTTATATTAACCACATATATAGTAACATGCTGTAGTACAAATAGAAGTAACCATTATTACATAAAAAATTATTGTTGTCCCTAACCACATACATATTAATTACTAATACCATATAACTAACCACATACAAGCGCTTCAACCTGCTTGTTATTGGTAGATACCGTAACAATTTTTTCGGAATCAACGTCTTCCTTCCGGAGGTTACTCTTTCTTTATATCTACTGCTTCCACATTCACGACAATGTGTTAATTTCTCATCTTCCTGATAGAATAGCATACAGTTATTCTCACATGCATGAATTTTTGTATATGGCAACCCAAGTCCTTTTGTGAGTTGTTTCGCATCTTATAGGGTGGATGAGAGTCTATTACTTTCAGGCAACATTTCTTTCATAAGCTCTAGTACTCTATCGAAACAACGATTTGTCATATTAAACTCACTTTTGCAACTTAACAATTGGGTCATTGCAGACAATCGTGTTTGTTTAGTGCACCCATCCCACAATGGTGCATTTGCATCATCCAACAAATTATAAAATTGTTGTGCGGTCGGATTAGGTAACCCCTCTCTCATTTCAGACACATTGAACACATTATCATTATTATCATTGCCATTATCAGGTTCTTCGACATCAGTATCGATAAACTCTTCATCCACCAACATTCTTTCACTATTTTCAGATCCTAAATTCGATGATAAGGGACCCATTGATTCACATACCATCTGTTCATACGCATTTACACTACTTGATTCTCCTCTTGTTCCTCCATATAACTGCGATGGAAAATAGCTACGGGTCATATTGAAATTGTGCAGATTGCTATCATATTGTTCAGTGTAACAGTGCCATATGTAATAGTTTGGCGTAAATCCATATCGAAACAAATGCTCTCTAACTTTCAGCTCTATTCGATAAAATCTGTTATTACATTTACGGCAAGGGCATTTAATCATTTCTGACTCCTTCCCACTAAATGCAAACTGTAGAAACTCATTAACACCAGCCATAAATGCAGAATTCATATATCCATCTGTATCTATCCTCTGGTACATTCACTCACGTCCATTAGCAGCCATTTTATTTCCCTTGTAAAATAGACAGTAAAAACCCTCAACATAAATACATAATATATTTATTACATTTCATATAATATAAATATAATGAAAATGTAAATGAATTACTTATATATGTCATGCATACACCTCGTACCTTCTATAACTGAACTACCTAGCTACTCCATTAAGGTAAGGGCCCTACTCCATTGAAAGTTGTATAAGCAGTAAACCATTTTAACTGTTCCATGTTAGTAGCATTTTATGTAAATTTCGGCAGCATTTCCCTTCAGTTCCCATTCACAGTGTTTCTCAATAATATCAACTTATTGAAAAACACACGACAGAAACAATTTGGAAAATACTCTACCAAATTTCACATATTGCTACTACGACAGGAACACATTAACTGAAATACTGCTTATACAAGTTTCAACTGTCCAACTTGGACAATCCATGATTATGTTAATTACAAATATAACTTAATCCAATACATATTGTTTGCCAACAATTTGAATCGGAGCAATATTATATTTGTCATCAATACAATCATGGATGGAGAATCTAAGGTATAATAAATAAATACTTATATTATGCAACTGTTGGATTTGTTCCAAGAAAATATTTAATTTTGATGATGACAAGTGTATTGTGTTATTTTGTTTAATCTCATTTTATTGGGTCAAAATAGATTTGTTAAAGTTGTGCTTAATTTCCAAGAATGTCAAGTAATTATCTACAAAAATATGTTTTGAGAATATTGAGGAAAAATCACTTTTGAAAGAAACTAGTTTGAATCAAGTTTGATTTCAAAATGGCAAGTGTTTTTAAGTTGTTTTAAGCTTAATCCGTTAAAATCACAGTTTAATAGGTATGTCGTTTACCCAAGTTCAGCTCATTCCCAAGGTTACACCTTAACACGTTAAACTGGCTTAATTTGAAAGTTAAGTTTCCTGTAACTTTTGAAACAGCATCAGGTAACCTGTTAAAGAGAGTCTTAACCTGTTAAAGTCGAATTCTGAAGGCTCCGTTTCAAATACTGTAAGTGGCGCGTTTTGAGCCAAGATTTCAAATGGAACTCAGACCAATCAGAAGACGCCACCTGGATAGCTCTGCCGCGCATTTAATGCGCTGTCTCCTGCTGCTTTTTGACCGTTGAAAGGAAAAGTCGAGTTAACAGGTTAAACTCAGAACTTAATTTGAAATCTGGAAGTTCTGTCTTTTCGCGAAAAACAGAGCAACGGCTCTCCAGTTTTTAAGGGAGCTTTTCAGACATTTCCATGATGGTTTCAACGGTCTAATAGCTTCCTAAAGAGTATATTTACACTAAGAAACAAGTTGTAAAATAACTTGGCAACTAGAAAAAGGAATCATCCATCAAAGAACATAAATTAGAAAAGTTGCCAAGAACTAGTGCTTGTGCTTTCATTGGCTTATCTAGCATTGGGTGCTTTGTTCTTACCTTGTAACCACGAATTGTTGAGCTTGTCTTGAGTGGTTGAGTGATTTCCTTGTAAGGGAAAAAGGGTTAGAAGGGTTTCTAGTTAGCCTTTGGCAAAAACTAGTGAGAGGTGAAGGTAGAAAGATCTACCTAAATGTTGTATGCCTTTGAAGGCTATTGTGTATCATTGTGGTTCATAGTAGAGAAGAAAACTCTCAAGTGGTGAGCTTGAGGAGAGGAGTAGGCTCTCAAGAGGAGAGTTCGAACCTCTATAAAAATTTCCTTGTCCAAGCTTCTTCTTCTCTCTACCCATTTGAGCTTTGGTGGGTGTTTTTATGCAACTTGTTTTGGTTGAACTTGCTTGTTTTCAAAACTACTTCAAAGATAGCTTTCAAAGCAAATTCTAGGTGGATTGTGGTAGTCATTTTCTGAGTAAAATAGAGTTAATCATTGTTCTTCAAATTGAACTTGAGTTTGGGGTTTCAATAATTCATTTGTGCTTTATTTTTGTAACCCAACCAATTCACCCCCCCTCTTGGTTGCACTTGGGCCAACAATTGGTATCAGAGCTTAGTGATTTTTGTTTTCAAAACCTTGCGGTTTCAAAATCAAAAGATCCATGGCAACCACTAGTTTTATGCATCTTGAGGGGCAAAGCACATCTAGGCCACCATTGTTTGATTCTACAAATTTTAATTGGTGGAAAACTAGAATGGAAATTCATATCCAAGCAATGGATCATGCTCTTTGGATGATCATTAAGGATGGTCCTAGAATTCCCACAAAAATAGTTGATGGGAACCAAGTGCCAAAAGATCGAACGGAATATAAACCGGAGGATGATCTCATGTGCACTATGAATGCAAGGGCAATGAATATTATATATTGTGCACTAACCCCCGATGTATTCAATTTGGTTTCTTCTTGTGGAAATGCTAGGTATATATGGAACAAGCTATTGGTGACTTATGAAGGAACCACACAAGTGAAGGACACCAAGATGCACATGCTTGTGAGGGCATATGAGTTGTTCACTATGGAGCCAAATGAAAGCATCCAAGAAATGTTTAGAAGATTCAATGAAATCCTCACACCACTCAAATTACTTGGGAAGGAGTATACAAATGAGGAGTTGGTGAGGAAGATCTTGTGGAGCTTACCTCCACCATGGAAGAGCATAGTTGAAGCCATCAATGAAGGAGGAAGCATCAAAACCATGCACGTGGATGAGCTCTTTGGAAAGTTGTTGACTTATGAGATGAAGGAACAAGTTGAGGAAAGATACATCAAGAAGAATAAGTCAATTGCTTTGAAGGTCCAAGAGGATAACTTATCATCAAGTGAAGATGGAGACATTGATGAGGCTCTCTTAGCAAATAAGTTTAGCAAGTTGTTTAAGAAATCAAGAAGCAAAAACTTCAAGAGAGAAAGGCATAAGAAGAAGAAGGATGATATAATTTGCTACAATTGTAAGGAGACCGGGCACCTACAATTTGATTGTCCATTGAAGAAGAAGAAGAAGCACAAGAAGCAAAAGAAAAGAAGCAATAAGAAAAATGACAAAGCCATGAGAACATGGAGTGATAGTAATCAATCCTCAAGTGAAAGTTCAACTTCAAGTGATTCAAGTGAGGATGTCAACTTGTGCTTAATGATAGAAGCATCATCAAGAAATCAAAGCTACTCCAATCTATGTCTTATGGCAAAAGAAGAAGATGAGGTAATAAGTTATTCAAGTGACTCTTCTAGCTCATACATATCTATAGGTAGTGAATACTTAGAATTACAAAATGCTTTCAATGCTCTTTACAAGGATTCTAAAAAACTTGCTAAACAAGTAGGTGAATTGAAAGCTTTGAATGCATCCTTGACTAAAGAAAGAGATGAGCTAAAAAAGGAGAACTTTGATCTCACACAATCTTTGTCTAGATTTGTCAAGGGAAAAGAAAAACTTGATTTGTTACTTGGAGTACAAAAGGGTGTTTATGATAAGGCCGGTATAGGTTTTAATCCATTAATGAAAGAAAGAAAATTTGGGAATAGATTTATTGATGCATCTTCATCCTCATCCTCATCAAGTAGTTCATTTGTAACATGTCATGCTTGTGGTAGAAAAGGTCATTATTTTTATGAATGCATGGTTAGAAAAGGAAAGATTCCTTTTGGTTACAAATTAGTATGGGTTCCTAAAGGAACTAAAATTATTGGAGCTAACCCTCAAGGACCCAAAGAAATTTGGGTACCAAAAATCAAAACTTGAAATCTCATGTAGGGTGCTAGAGCATGGAGAAATAATTGGAAGTTTATACATAAAAGCTCTATGCACAAAGAAATTGGGAGTTTGGAGCACAATGAGAAGTGTTTGAGATTAAAGCTCTAATGTGGTAATATTGTTGATTTTTTATTGGTTAATGGTAATTATTGGTGCATTGAGTTATTTGGTTGTGGTATGTTGCTTGATGATTACATATGAGTTATTCATAAGTCTTGAAAGATATGTGATGTGTTTTATGTTACCATGATCATTGTGGATTTGTTCCAATATTTTGATGATATGATTTTGTATGAAAAATATTATATTGCTAGCATATTAGTTAATATTTGGCTTGATCTAGAAAGGGGGAGAAATTTTTTTATGCTTGGATAAAGGAGGAGCATGCTTTCTTGTAAAAATTCCTTAAAATTTGTATGCCTTGATTAAGGGGGAGCTTATTGCATGTTGTGGTAATCTTGTTTGAGAATGTTTAATGATTTATTTTGATGATATATATGTCTTTTTGAGTATGACAAAAAGGGGGAGAGATAAAATTGAAGAATATTTAATGAAGGGGGAGAATTATTATTTATGTCTATTATTTGGAGGTTATATGTATTTTTTTGAAAGATTGTTTTGTCATCATCAAAAAGGGGGAGATTGTTGGATTTGTTCCAAGAAAATATTTAATTTTGATGATGACAAGTGTATTGTGTTATTGTGTTTAATCTCATTTTATTGGGTCAAAATAGATTTGTTAAAGTTGTGCTTAATTTCCAAGAAAGTCAAGTAATTATCTCAAAAAATATGTTTTGAGAATATTGAGGAAAAATCACTTTTGAAAGAAACTAGTTTGAATCAAGTTTGATTTCAAAATGGCAAGTGTTTTTAAGTTGTTTTAAGCTTAATCCGTTAAAATCACAGTTTAATAGGTATGTCGTTTACCCAAGTTCAGCTCATTCCCAAGGTTACACCTTAACACGTTAAACTGGCTTAATTTGAAAGTTAAGTTTCCTGTAACTTTTGAAACAGCATCAGGTAACCTGTTAAAGAGAGTCTTAACCTGTTAAAGTCGAATTCTGAAGGCTCCGTTTCAAATACTGTAAGTGGCGCGTTTTGAGCCAAGATTTCAAATGGAACTCAGACCAATCAGAAGACGCCACCTGGATAGCTCTGCCGCGCATTTAATGCGCTGTCTCCTGCTGCTTTTTGACCGTTGAAAGGAAAAGTCGAGTTAACAGGTTAAACTCAGAACTTAATTTGAAATCTGGAAGTTCTGTCTTTTCGCGAAAAACAGAGCAACGGCTCTCCAGTTTTTAAGGGAGCTTTTCAGACATTTCCATGATGGTTTCAACGGTCTAATAGCTTCCTAAAGAGTATATTTACACTAAGAAACAAGTTGTAAAATAACTTGGCAACTAGAAAAAGGAATCATCCATCAAAGAACATAAATTAGAAAAGTTGCCAAGAACTAGTGCTTGTGCTTTCATTGGCTTATCTAGCATTGGGTGCTTTGTTCTTACCTTGTAACCACGAATTGTTGAGCTTGTCTTGAGTGGTTGAGTGATTTCCTTGTAAGGGAAAAAGGGTTAGAAGGGTTTCTAGTTAGCCTTTGGCAAAAACTAGTGAGAGGTGAAGGTAGAAAGATCTACCTAAATGTTGTATGCCTTTGAAGGCTATTGTGTATCATTGTGGTTCATAGTAGAGAAGAAAACTCTCAAGTGGTGAGCTTGAGGAGAGGAGTAGGCTCTCAAGAGGAGAGTTCGAACCTCTATAAAAATTTCCTTGTCCAAGCTTCTTCTTCTCTCTACCCATTTGAGCTTTGGTGGGTGTTTTTATGCAACTTGTTTTGGTTGAACTTGCTTGTTTTCAAAACTACTTCAAAGATAGCTTTCAAAGCAAATTCTAGGTGGATTGTGGTAGTCATTTTCTGAGTAAAATAGAGTTAATCATTGTTCTTCAAATTGAACTTGAGTTTGGGGTTTCAATAATTCATTTGTGCTTTATTTTTGTAACCCAACCAATTCACCCCCCCTCTTGGTTGCACTTGGGCCAACAGCAACTACATGCTGTGATAAGTCAGCTACCTAAAGCAACATAAGTATATCTCATAAAAAATAAATAATTACCATTTAAATCACTAACCTCTAAATTCAGCTACCTAAAACAACATAAGCATATCTTATAACAAATAAATAATTAACAGATAAATTACTAATCTATAAATTACTTATAAATACCTCTATTGAGCTGAAGAAGATGTTGAAGCGGAAGTGAAATTTGATGTAGAAATTGTTTCTGGGACGAGTTGGAGAAGAGAAGGGGGGAGGTATTTATAGCCAAAATTTGTAGCAATATCGTAGGTATATATGAAAAGTTAAACTGCAAGAATAATGTAGGAAAGTTGTAGTAACTAACGTCAAAAAAATGTAGGAAAAAGAAACTGTAGGAAAATTGCAGGATTAAAATTTCTACATTTTTAAGACACTCATTTTTTTTTTTTGTCTCAAAACCGTAGGAAAAAAAATGAAGGAAAAGCGTCGGATACTTTTTGTCTCAAAACCGTAGGACTATAAACTGCAGGAAAAACGTCAGATAACGTGTCCGACGCTTTTCCTACATATGTGGTCCCATTTGCCTCAAAATTGTCGAACTACTTGGCGCCATTATTTCCCGCCATCTTACTCTGACATTTATCCTACGCTTTTTTGTGTCAGAAATTTATTGACTCAAAACCGTCGGACATAAGATTCTGTCCGACGGTTTTCCTGCGCATAATTTTCCTACGCTTTTTTTTGTAGAAAATTTTCGTGGCAAATAATCCTCATCCTTGTAGTGTCTATAGACGCACCAAAATATACTTGTTTTACTACTGTTTGGTGTAGTCACATCATATGTTGGTTTACATGTACACCTTGACACATGAGATAATTATTTAATAACTACTCCATAACTACTCATATTATAAAGAGATATGACCTTTAAATAAAAGAATATGTCTATCCCAACATATATGACCCTTGGGAAGGTAGTTATGCACCATAATTACCCTGGTTAGTGAAATAACATGACTTTTAGTAAAATGTCATATTTTAGGCGAATTTAATAACCTTTAGAAGGTGATTATGACCTTGATTTAAGAAGACACAACTCTTAGAAGAGTTGTGACTTTAAGGCCAAACCAATACATCTCTTCTAAGGATAGTTATTGTCTTATTTTAAGGGAAGAAGTTATGGATGGATAAAGGTATCTCTTGGAGAAGTAGTACAACATTTTATGAGGAGTTGTGACTCTTTTATAAAGGGTTATGACCCTTCATAAGTGCCAATTTTTCTTCTATAAATAGAGGGTAATAGAATTGTACAATGTGAAGTAGTGAACACAATTTCTAGAGACTCTACTTATTCTATTTTGCCATAAACACTTATATATCACAACAAAGAGAATTATGGTCAAGTATTTGGGTGTGAACCAATATATTTAATTACTTGTATTTTCAAGTTAATTAAATATCTGATATTGGGTATTCACAACAAGTCACGTCTTCTGTAAATACGTTCAAAGAGTCGTTTTTTCATCGATGAAGCTATCATTCGGTTATTCAGTGATAACCAAGTACGCCTTAATTTTCACATTACTTTTATATCATGGAAATTAAAATGCTCATTAGTTGTGCACTAAATTTCCTTCAATATATATCATTTATCCAAGAAAAAAGAAAAAAGAACATATATTGAGCACAGAAGTACGTATATACCTAAAGGTTAATTTAGAAATTATTAAGACAGAAAGAAATCAATTTCATAAAGTATTAATTTCCCAATAGATAACAACATTCATAAGGTAATTAATCATCTATAACCACATAATTAATTAAAGATATACTTCTCGCTTAAAAACTTAATTGTCCTAATGTTTTACTAACTCTTCAGATTAGAAGATCACATTAACCATTTGATTGGGGAGAGAGAACGAGGAGCAATATGAACAGGCATGTAGGGAATACATAGCTCCCTCTTTGTTTCCTCACAAGATATCTCTCCAACCCTTGATCTGGACACAAGACCCTGGACAGCTAGCTAGGCCATCGTACTGCCTAAAACCTGAACAATGCCTTCAATTTAAATCTCTTCTCTTGCTCGTCTTGATTTCTTCGCTCCCTCTCGTCTCTGAACCCTAACCGTAGGCTCTGCTTTGTTTTGTTCTCTCTTCCAATAAGGCCAAATCTCTGGAAAGCCCTTCATGATATATCTTTTGATTTCATTTCATGCACCCCAACAGTTATAAAAATTACAGAAATTTCCTTATATTTTGTCTCCCCTTAATCCCTTATCACCTTTTTACCCAGTCACGTCACCAAAGTAATAATTAGAAGACAACAAGTAGTAGACAAATTAATACCTTAATTTTTAACTATTATCATTATCATCAGGGAAAAAGCTGAAGAATGAGTATAGACTTCAAACTCTTGGTGTAAGTCAGAATGCACCAACAGACATTAGAAATACATCATTATAGTTCATCTTTTGCTGACGGATTTTAGCAACTGTCATTGATGCTACTGACGCTATTGAAAAACCATCTATGTGAATTTAACATAACAGACATAAAAAAAAAATTAAGATTCTAGAAAAAAATTTCCTGATAGGGTGGCACCGCTGCCGGAAAACACATACACACGGCCGTGTTTACCTCCAGAAATTTATACGAGCGGCGACAATTGCTCCTAAACCCAGGTTCTGTTAACCCTTTAAAGAGAAAGGAGACCTCGAGTACGAGACATGGCTCTCGGACAACAAACCAAAAAAATACCGTAAAATATTTATACCAAACGAAAATAACATGTATCAGTCCGTCATCGCTTGTCCGCATTCTGCACAGACCCTAACCTTTAGAAAGTGCCAATTTCGGTACACATTCTCTTTATTACAAATTTGCGTGGGGGGCTGAGCTAAAGTTGGAGCTTTTCCCCCCGGATTCCCCTGTTCCCTTTTCGGCCCATTTAACTCTGTTGATTAACCTTTTGGGCTGTACGTACAGCGCTTTGGATTTGTACTTACATCAGAAGCACATGTTTCTTTGCCCTGTAAATTGATTGGGCCTTATTTATGTGGTGGGTCATTCAAGAATTAAAAATTTATGTGGTAGATCCATTGTCTTTAATTTCATAAGCAGTGCGCCGTACAAAAATTTTCATAATTTATTTTTTCTTTATATGAAATATTACAATTTTTTTTGTAGTATTTTGCATACCACAGAACTTTTATTGTATATTTGTCAATTTACTGTGGGGGATGTATAGTGGTGAGCAATTTTATTGCGGTTCATGGGTGAGGTAATTTTTTTAATCATTTTACACTAATGTACCATACATAATTTATAAAATGAAAAAAATATAACTAATACGTATATTGTGATAGAAATATTAATTTTTATTTTTATTTACAAATAAAATTTAATTGGTATTATAACAAACTAGGCGTTAGAAATAATTATATTGCTTTTGTAGAACAAGCTATGATGGAACCATTATACTTTGAGCTACCTAAAAACTCAATGTGTTATTAGAAAATATATTGTTATTATTAAAGTATCTTTTCTCACGTATCAGTATTTCTTGTTGCTAATAATATCTATTCTGTTCTATCTAAAAATATTCTCTTTAATATACATTTTATTCATATTTTTGAAATTATATAGAAATAATTAGAATACATATAAAAAGTGAAAAATAATTATATTTAATGTATTTCATATAAAAATATTTTTTTTCATGAAATTGGTAATGGTATACAACGTGTTATATCTATAATTTTCAAGTACTATATACCTAGTGGTAGTAGTATTTAATACCTTATGTGTATTTTGTTAGTTTGACGATATGTCACACGTCATTTACCGACGTATGCAATTAAACATGATGTACAGGTGAGATAAGTCTTTTAATCATTTTATATCAAATTAAAAAGCATAAATATATACAATTAAAAAAATATAATTAATATACATATTTTTACAAACAAAATTTAATTGGTAAATGATACTAACGTAATTGAGATTTCTAATGTATGCTATCCCAATTAAATGTTACTCTCATGTGTAAAATTTATTTGCTTAAAACCAAAGTTTCATGACATAAGATGGATATGTTGTTTTTGTAAAACAACTTAGGATAAAAACATCATACTTTAAAATTGTGCTGGTATTATTAGAATATTGTTTCTTTTTATTGGTTTTGTTATAATATTTTTATGGTAATATTTCTATAACATTTAAACATATACTCACTCTATCTCAAAAAGTATAACAAGTATTCTTTTTTAGATTGTCCAAAAAATGATGAGTTATTTCTTTTAGAGACCTTTTATCATCTAATTTATCTTAATACTCTCATTTAAACTCTCTCAATACAAAACCCGAAAATGAAAATTTTTCTTTTATAATCATCATTTAAACTTTCATTACACAAAATCTAAAAAAAAAATATTTTATTTTAGCTTTAGAATTAACAATAAAAGGAATAACATAAATTACATATATATTAATTTTTATGTCCAAAGAAATATGTCGTAGCCTTGAAAAATAGTCACTCAACATTCTTTCAAATAGACCACAAGTGTCGTCAAAATCAAACCAGTCACCATGTGACCATGTCAGTCCGATTGCTGGTCCAATTTGTGTTTGGTCAACAAATGGTCAAAGACTCAAAGTGACATGGAGAATCTCTTTGATGAATTTCTAGAGTGGGTCATTTGGGAGAAATTGCTAAAAAATACACATCACGTGACCCTTAATTTTTAGAGGCCATAATATTTGATATAATTGTCAAAATAATTATTATAATATATCATTTTGAATAAAATTTTACACTTTATAGGTGCCTCTAGGGTTCTGCCTTTTATAACCATGTTTGGTGGCTAAAAAATCTATCATTTTCAAGGGAATCTGGGCATTTTAAGTTTTGTTACTTTTTACTCCTAGTTATTTTTAGTTTTCCTTCATTATTTTGGACTAGATTTTTTTTTGTAGGCCTATAAATAGGCCCTCTTACTGTTATTATTCATCAATAATATTAAGACATTCTAGTTGCTTTACCCATCTTTAAGAGTGAATTCTCATTTTCTTCCTTGATTAATTGTGTTGCTTAATCAATTTCGATTCTCCCTGCGTCATAAAGTCCAAAAAATGGATAAAACCGTTGAACTGATAAGCCATCAAATTGAAATAATTGATGGTCAGAAACAACTATTTAAGAATTGTAAAAATAAAATAAGATTGATAAAAAAAACCCAAAATTGAAAACAGAAGAAGTAAACAAGACAAGAGAAGAAGAAGAAATTAGAAAAGAAAAAAACAAAAAAAGAAGAAGGTAAATCATAAAAGAAAAGGAAAAGAGACGAGTAAAGGAGATGAAAGAAAAAGAAAACGTAAAAAGAATAAAGAGCCTACGCGTAGGGATGACAATTGGGTGGGTCAGGTCATTCAGGTTCGGGTCTACTCGGGTTAGTATGAATTCAGATTCAGGTCAGGTCATTTGGGTTCGGGCTCATTTCAGGTTGAGTTGATTTCGGGTTCGGGTTGGGTTGGGCCGGGTTTATTTGGGTTCGGATTCACTTCAGGTCGGGTAATTTTAGTCTTGGGTAACTTCAGGCCAGCTTTTGGGTCAAATTTGGGCCAACCTTTGTGTTCATGTAGGTTACTAGTGTAAAGTCAAAACGATTGAATCTATTCAATTTTTTTTTAAATTTAAATCAAATAATTCAATTTTTTGTGTGATTTAATTTAAATTTAAATTTCATTTTTTAGTATATTTAATTAAAATATTCATAAAAATCTTCTTTATTATAATTTAGTATATATTTAAGTAATTTAACATTGATAGTAATATTTGATTGTTCTTCTAAACCCATACCCTTTAACTATCATTGTACAGATTATTCAGATCTTCATCCAGCTATCACTCAGATATATACAACGACAATTTTTTTATACTTATGTTTCAATGAATTTTCTTTGAAATTACAACAAAATGCAAATCAAGTTCATTATCAGTGACTAAATTGTAAATTTTTAAAAAATTTGGGTGAAAGTGCAAAGATTTCAAAAATTTTAAGATCTATGTTGCAATTATTATGGGTGACTAAAATAAAATTTTTTAAAATTTAGGTACCTTATCGCATTATACTTAAAAGTTTAGGGATGAATGTTGTAATTTTAATAATTGCCTATTAAGATCATTAAACTTACTAAATATAAAAATTACTTATGTTGGAAAATCCAAATTTGGGATTCACTAAATATGAATGTTTTTTCCCTAAATAAGATACTTGTAATATATAGAAGTTCTAAAAAAATAGAAGTTACTAAATATGGAAATCCTTTCTCAAAATATAAAATTTATTAAATATGAATATCTTAAAAAAAGAAATGAAACTACTAAATATGAAAGTCTCATATTCAAATATGAGACTTACTAAATATGGAAGTACCAAAAAATAAAAGTTACTAGTAACGGAAGTCACCATTCCTAAATATAAGACATACTGAATATGAAAGACTCAAAAACTGGAAGTTACTAAACATGGAAACCTCCATATTTAGTACTGACTTAATATGGAAAATAATGAAAGATGAAAGTTAAGGTTTAGGGTGAGGGTTAAAATCGGGTATTATCGGGTTTAGTTATCGGGTCATCTTGGGTTCAGGTCAGGTCAGTCTCGGGTTTGGGTCATTTCGGGTTTGGATCAATTCAGGCTCGGGTCATTTCGGGTTGGGGTATTTCGGGTTTGGGTCATTTGGGTTCGGGTTTTCTCGGGTTTCCCTTTAATCGGGTTGGGGTTCAGGTCGTTGACTTTTTTAGTCAAATCGGGTCAGGTCGGGCTTGGGTTCGGGTGGGTTGGTCCAGGTCATTGGGTCGGGTCCAATTTTGCCATCCCTACCTACGCTACGCGGCACTTTTGGTGGAAATGCGAAAAAAAGAATATTTTAAATCAGAGTTTGTAACTTGAAATTTTAGGTAAAACATAAATTTAATCCTTATGTTATGTAAAAAATTATAGTTTAGTCTTATTCTTTTCTTTTTGTCATGTTATTCATTACTTATGCAATACAAATAAAAAAGAATAATGAGCTTGTGGTTTAATCAGTTGAACTAGTTGCCCCATGACCTTGGGACATCTAACAGTTTAATGTAGTTTGATTTTTAAAAAACTGCAGACCACATGGTGATAGTAGCCAAAACAAAGGAAAAAGTTATAAATAAATTTTTTTAATCAAAACTTTGTTAAGTGCGTCTTTTTCTTTTGATTTGTTTTTCACAAGAGTAGGAAAGCTTTGTAGTCTTTTCCACCAGCAAGCTTTTCTCTGTTTTGTTCTTCATATAAGACGGAAGCTCCAACTAATTTTTTTATTAAAAAATCTTTTCATGAGTCTCCAACATTATTATATATAGAATGTGATAGCCAAAGGCTGTCGCCTCAATCTGGCCGAATACCCTGCCACAACAACGGCCAGAAGAACTGGCGCTTCTTGGGAATAGGTGGAATCATGCACCTCGGGAGATAGCCTGAGAGCTCCGAGCTTCGGCACGCCAGTAAAACTTGAGGACTCCATTCGCCCCCCAAGGTTGTGAACACCGCGCCTTCGAAAAAGTGGCACCAGACATTGCTGCCCGAATATGATATCCCCGAAGGCGGAACCCCCTGGAACTGGGAACCCCCGAACTGAGGGTAGGCTTCCCGAAGAGGCTCTGTCCGAACTAGAGGACGACCTCGCCCAGGGACCTCGGGAGTACGGCAGGCGCATTTAAGGAAGCATTTAAGGAAGCCTCTGACACGTCCCACCACAGACGTAAAAAGTCGCCCTGACGCGCAGACGCCATCAGAATCATATCATGGCCCGTCTCAGCACAAGGCTCGAGGCCATCTAGTTACCAACTATCTGTCCCCTACGCCCAGACGTTCAGGAGCATCCGACCGCACACGTGTCATGATCTGAACGGGCTAGGTATTCCTATATATACAGGAAATAAATACTTGACAGGAGGTTGGCAGGCCGGATATACAGCTCCCACACTCTGAGAAAATACCAGGCGAGACTTTTCCGCCTTTCTCTTTGAGCTAGTGACTTTCTCCTTCTTCCGGCCACCACTGACTTGGGCGTCGGAGGCTCCCCCCCGGAAAAACACTCCGGGGGCCTCCTAACCCTGTTTACCAGCTTTTCAGGTACTCTCCTTGGGGCGATCCACCTTCCAGGCGTTCTTCCTCCTAGAAGTCTCCTCAACAGTCATCATGACTCACAACGATGAGGCCTTGGGCCATCATTTGGCGCCGTCTGTGGGAACCCGCTCGCAGATTGCCGTCGTTGAGACTCGGCGTTCTAAGGACAAGGGACTCCCAAGGTCCTCGTCCGCGCCTGAGATACAACCGGCTGCTGAGCAGACACTCCCAGAGACTTCTACGCCCGAGGAGGACCGCCCTCTGGTAATCACCATGAGCTTCTTGAGGGACTTTCAGCGCTCGGTCGTTGCTGAAATGACTCAGCAGATCGACCGAAGATGGCCACAGCAGTCACAGGCCCAGAAACCCTCCTAATCAACACGCCCTCGGGAGAGAAGCCCCAAGTCTACACACCGCAGTTCAGAAAGTGGAGATCCTCGCGGAGAATCATCCACAGAAGATATAGCCCTCGGGAAACGGCCTGTGGGACAAACCGGGTCCAAGCGACCGAGAGTCTCACAGCGAAGCAGTTCGTCGCCCGAGGCGAGGGCCCTGACCCCTCCGCGCCGAACTCGCTCCCCGAAAAGGCGCCGTCGATCTCCCTCCCGCGAAAATGGTCCTAGCGCCACTGCGCTTATGGAAAGGATATTGGCACGGCTGGACAGAGTGGAGAAGCAAGTGACCAGAAAGCCCGTTTGGGACAGGCTGTCGGGGGCATTATGCGAAGATGGCTCCCCGTTTATTCACACCGTCGTTGAGGCAGCTATGCCAGGCGACTTCAGAGTGCCTAGGCTGGAGATCTATGATGGCCGGACTGATCCACAGGCCCATCTGACGAAGTACAGGCGGAGCATGATAATGCACGGAGCTGATGACGCTACCATGTGCAAATGCTTTGAAGTCACCCTCACGGGCCCAGCAACAGCATGGTACAATTCGTTGCCCCCAGGGACTATCACTGAGTTTCAGGAGTTGTCCACAGCCTTTACCCAGCAGTTCATTGGGAGCAGGCCGATGGCCAAAATGCCTGTACAGATGTTCGACATAGAGCAGAGAAACGGAGAGACGATCCGAGACTATGTCGAACGATTCAACAGGGAAGCACTCAGCGTCCCGGACTTCCGGCCCGAAATCCGCATCCTCGCTATGACACGGGGCCTTCGGCGTGACTCACAGCTGTTCTACGAGTTCTCAAAGAACCCCCCGGAGACCCTCGGAGAATTTTACCGAAGGGCAGAGCAGCACATGACAGCCGAGGAATTGAGGATAGCGGGGCCGAAGTCTGATCATCACCGCGCCGAAGGGTCCAGCCAGCAAGCTCGGCATCTTTCTGAACATACAGGTCGACCACGGCGAATGCGAGGAAAGAAACCTCAAAGTTTCACACCCTTGAGCACGACACGGACCAACATTCTCATGGCGCTGGAAAGGCAAGGGACGCAGATTCGGCGGCCAAAGGCCATGGCCGCCGATAATAAGAAGAATGCCAAGAAGTTCTGCCAGTTTCATCGCGACCACGGTCATGACACCGAAGACTGCTTCCAGCTGAAGAAGTACATAGAGTCGCTGATCAAACAGGGCCAACTTCGCAAGTACCTGCGGATGCCCTCCCCAAAGGGCAGAAAAGAGGAGGAAGAGAGGGCCGAAAACGAGGACTATGACTCCGACAGGCGGAGAAACAGAAGTCCAAAAAGGCGCCTTCCACCTCCAGTAGGGGTCATTCAAACCATCACCACGGGGCTCCCATCCTCGGAAAGAAAGCGGAAGGCCAGAGAAATTGCGGTTATGGAGTATCAAAGTCCATCAAAGAAATTGGCTCGCAAAGATGGCTCCACTGTCGTCTTCCCCCACGACGACCCGCTGCTGATAATGGCGAGAATAGGGAACTGGGACGTCAAGAGAGTGTTGCTTGATGATGGCTCAAATGCTGACGTCCTATTCTCGCACTTACTGCCGAGCTTGGGCATATCCAGCAGCGAGTTGAAACCTGTCACCACGCCCACCTTCGGCGTTGGGCCATCCGAACTACCCGTCCTCGGATGGATCGACCTCCCTTTGATGATGAAAGGCACTTCGGTAGACGGAGCAGCTGAGTTGTACGCGTCCACAATGGCAAGATTCATCGTCATGGACGTCCCGTCTTCGTACAACGCCATCCTTGGAAGGCAGACTCAGGGGAACCTGCACATTCGCCCCGATGTGAAGTACTTGACTGTCACATTCGCCACCAAGGATGGAGATGCAGAGGTCTTCATCGACCAAGCCGAGGTAAGAAAGGTGTTTGTAAAAACACGAAAGGCTCCGGCAAACAGCTCTACACAAACGGTGGAGGCAAAGGCGCAGGAGAAAGGCAAAAAAGGAGATCCCGCAGAAGCAGAAACGGAAGCAGTAGATCTTGTCCCAGGACAATCTACCCAAATAGGGAAGAGCTTGGCCAAAGGTGATAAGGAAAATCTTGTATCCTTTCTGCTAAAAAATAAAGATCTGTTTGCCTACTCGCCGAAAGACATGCCAGGAGTGAACCCTGGCATAATACAGCACAGCCTCAAAGTAAGCCCGGAAGCAAAACCTATCAGGCAAAAGAAACGAAGCATCTCAGCCCACAAAAGCAACTTCGTGAAAACCGAAGTCCAGCGCCTATTGGATGCTGAAGTTATCAGGGAGGTAAAATACCCCGAATGGTTAAGCAACGTGGTCATTGCCACAAAAGAAGGTAGCAGCAAACTCCGGATGTGCATTGATTTCAGAAACTTGAACGATGCTTGCCCGAAAGACTCATTTCCCCTCCCGCCAATAGATCAACTGGTAGATTCAACGGCCGAATACGGGCTCCTGAGCTTCCTAGATGCCTTCAGCGGCTACCATCAGATAAGGATGGACCCCGAAGATGAAGAGAAAACTGCCTTCATCACCGAGGGAGGAACGTACTGCTATATCAGAATGCCCTTCGGGCTGAAAAATGCAGGAGCCACCTACCAGAGACTGATGAAAAAGGTCTTTAAAGACCAAATGGGGAGAAACATGGAAGTATATGTTGATGATATGATAGTAAAAAGCAAGCTGCCCGGCTACCACGTTGCAGATTTGGAGGAAACCTTCCAAAAGCTCAGAGCCTTCGGGATTCGCCTTAACCCCGAGAAGTGTATCTTCGGGGTAACGTCGGGAAAATTCCTTGGGTACATGGTATCCGAAAGAGGCATCGACGCCAATCCTGAGAAGATTAAGGCTCTGCTTGAGTTCCGAACTCCTGCCACAGTTAAAGACGTGCAGAGACTAACCGGAAGAATAACCTCTCTGAGCAGGTTTATTTCCAGGTACGGAGATAGGTGTAGACCTTTCTTCAAAGTCCTCACAAAGGCAGCAAAGATGGAAGGCGACCTCGGAAGAAACAATCATCCCTGGGATGAAGATTGCCAAAAGGCCTGGGAAGAACTCAAAGTCTACCTGGCCAGCCTGCCGACTCTGCGACAACCTCGGGAGGGAGAACCCCTCGTACTGTACCTCGCCGTCACAGAAAAGGCCGTGAGCTCGGTCCTGATAAAAGAAGAAGGGCCGAAACAATGGCCGGTCTACTACGTCAGCAAGTCCCTGCATGGCGCCGAAGTCAGGTACCCTTTGCTTCAAAAAGCTATATACGCCTTGGTGCTTGCAGGAAGAAGACTGCGACCATATTTCCAGGCTCACCCCATCATCGTCCGAAGTAGTCTACCACTACGGGATGTTATGAAGAGAGTTGATCATTCGGGAAGGCTCTCCAAGTGGTGCATAGAGCTTGGCGAACACGAAATCACGTATGAGCCTCGGAAGGCCATAAAAGCCCAAGCATTGGCAGATTTTATCGCCGAAATACCCACCACTGAGGAGAACCACTCAGATCCGGAAGAAGGTGAGCCAGAATGGACCTTGCATGTTGACGGAGCCTCGGGGTCCGTACACCAGGGAGCTGGAATAGTTATCAGAGGACCCGAAGGCCTAGAGGTGATGAAGGCTATCAAGTTCAGCTTCAACGTCACCAATAATGTGGCTGAGTATGAAGCCCTCATAGCGGGATTACGCTTGGCCAGAAAGATTGGCGTGAGAAACTTAAGGGCTCACAGCGATTCCCAGCTGGTAGTTCGGCAGACGGCAGGAGATTATGGGGCGAAGGACCCAATCTTGGCAAAATACCACGAGCTGGTAAGAAAACTCATCCAAGAGTTTGACGCCGTGCGGATCAAAAATGTACCCCGGCGGAATAACACTGAGGCAGATTGCTTAGTGAAGTCCAAAACATACACCGAGGTGCTAGACCATCCAAGCATCTCCGTGCTAAGCGTAACGACCTCGGGAATGGGGTGGAAGGACCCCATAAAGAGATACCTCGCAGAGAATGAGCTTCCCGAAGACGCCGGCAATGCTGCAAGACTGCGAAGACGCGCCGGAAGATTCTTCCTGATTGGTGAAGAGTTATATCGGCAAGGATATGCAAATCCGCTGCAGAGATGTGTGGGCGAAGAGGATACTGAGATGGTCCTCGAAGAAGTCCACGAAGGCATGTGCGGCTCGCACATTGGAACTGATGCCCTTGCAGCAGTGATACTCCGCCAAGGATACTTCTGGCCTACCCTGAGAAAGGACGCAAGGCAGTTCGTCCAGAAGTGCGGTAGTTGCCAGAGACATGCAAAAATCCAGAGGATACCCTCGGAAATGGTAACGTCGGCAGACTATCCTTGGCCCTTCGCAGTCTGGGGTATAGACCTCATTGGGCCACTCCCCACAGCACCGGGAGGCGTGAAATTCTGCGTGGTAGCAGTGGACTATTTCTCAAAGTGGGTAGAGGCAGAACCACTAGCAACTATCTCGGCAAAAGAAGTGCAGAAGTTCGTATGGAAAAACATCGTATGCAGATTTGGCATACCGAGGGTACTAGTAGCTGATAATGGATCCCAGTTCATAGACAAAGGATTCCAGGAATTCATCAGCGACCTCGGAATAAAGATGCACTTCGCCCCAGTAGCTCACCCCCAAAGCAATGGGCAGGTGGAAGTATCAAACAGGACCATAAAAGATGGCCTGAAAAAGAGACTTGGGGAAGCCAAGGGGAAATGGCCAGGAGAACTCCAAAGTGTATTGTGGAGCTACCAAACGACGCCACGAAGAGCCACAGGGGAAACTCCCTTCTCACTCGTCTTCGGAACAGAGGCCATTATCCCAATAGAGATAGTTCAGCCTTCAATACGGGTGCAAGTATTTGATGAAGGCGGAAACGACCTCGGTCTGAGAACTAAGCTCGACCTTGTGGCCGAACACAGAGAAATAGCCGAGCTGAGAAGAAAAGCTTTCCAGCAAAGAGTGGCCGCGGCTATCAACTTAAAAGCCAGGCCAAAAGAAATAAAAAAAGGAGACCTCGTTCTCCGAAAGGCCGACTTTGCACCCCGAAGGCCATCTCACGGAGTACTTCGCGCAAATTGGGAAGGACCTTATCTGGTTCTCGCCGAAGTACGAAAAGGCGTGTACAAGCTTGGCGACGCCGAAGGCGTAGAATTGAAAAACACTTGGCATTCAGACGCCCTGAAAAAATTCTACGCCTAAGGTTGAGCGGAAGAAATATATTGTACAAAAAATATTCTAAGTACAGGATGGTCCGGAGAAGAATGGTCTTGAGAAAATTTTTAAGTATACCAAATTGTCCAGGACAAAATTCCGCGAAGGTGCTCGCCACGAAAAAAGCAGATATGACTTCCCAAAGTCCGTTGAGCCACTATGCTCGGGAAAGATGGGAAGCAAGAATCTCGCAAAAGTACACGCCAAAACAAAAGCAGAGGTAATTTCCGAACAGCCTTGAGCGAACGTGCTCGGGAAAAAGGGAATGAGCAATCTCGTGAAAATTTTCCTAAGTCCCTTGAGCAAATATGCTCGGGACAATAGGAAGACAGAAAAATTTGGCTGAAACTTTTCCGAAGTCCCTTGAGCAAACATGTTCGGGATAAAAGGAAACAAAAAGCCTGCAAAAGACTTAGCCAAATTTTTGCAAACTTTCCAAGAAAGTCTCTTGAGCGAGCACACTCGGGACAAAGGAAGGTAAAAAGTTTCTTTGGTCGCAGGTTTTCCGAAGTCCCTTGAGCAAACATGTTCGGGATAAAAGGAAACAAAAAGCAGGCCACCTCGAGGACACCAAGAGACAGGCTATGGCTGAACAGCCCATGACTTTTGGGCAAGAGGTGTATCTTCGGTACAGGCTTTGCCTCGGAGACACCAAAGAATAGGCCAAGGCCGAACAGCCCAGAACCTCGGGCAAAAGGTGCGACCTCGGAACAGGTTATGCTTCCCAACAAGACTCCCAACGGCAACCTCGGAAAGAGATGCAAACCGAAGTCTTCACTTCGGCTTTCCAGAGGGGGGCATGTGATAGCCAAAGGTTGTCGCCTCAATCTGGCCGAATACCCTGCCACAACAACGGCCAGAAGAACTGGCGCTTCCCGGGAATAGGTGGAATCATGCACCTCGGGAGATAGCCTGAGAGCTCCGAGCCTCGGCACGCCAGTAAAACTTGAGGACTCCATTCGCCCCCCAAGGTTGTGAACACCGCGCCTTCGGAAAAGTGGCACCAGACATTGCTGCCCGAATATGATATCCCCGAAGGCGGAACCCCCTGGAACTGGGAACCCCTGAACTGAGGGTAGGCTTCCCGAAGAGGCTCTGTCCGAACTAGAGGACGACCTCGCCCAGGGACCTCGGGAGTACGGCAGGCGCATTTAAGGAAGCATTTAAGGAAGCCTCTGACACGTCCCACCACAGACGTAAAAAGTCACCCTGACGCGCAGACGCCATCAGAATCATATCATGGCCCGTCTCAGCACAAGGCTCGAGGCCATCTAGTTACCAACTATCTGTCCCCTACGCCCAGACGTTCAGGAGCATCCGACCGCACACGTGTCATGATCTGAACGGGCTAGGTATTCCTATATATACAGGAAATAAATACTTGACAGGAGGTTGGCAGGCCGAATATACAGCTCCCACACTCTGAGAAAATACCAGGCGAGACTTTTCCGCCTTTCTCTTTGAGCTAGTGACTTTCTCCTTCTTCCGGCCACCACTGACTTGGGCGTCGGAGGCTCCCCCCCCGGAAAAACACTCCGGGGGCCTCCTAACCCTGTTTACCAGCTTTTCAGGTACTCTCCTTGGGGCGATCCACCTTCCAGGCGTTCTTCCTCCTAGAAGTCTCCTCAACAGTCATCATGACTCACAACGATGAGGCCTTGGGCCATCAGAATGTTTGTTCATCTTCACTCATCTCACATTAGCCACAAATCAATCCATATATATATCAACAAAAGTATGGCCAAGTTATTTTGCAGTAGCATCACCTGTATAGCAGATCTTTGCATCTTGCTTCTTATGCTTGCACCAAGTGTGTTTGCTCAAGATGATTCGGATTTAGATGGTTAGTATTCTAAGCTCCCCTTTCTTTATTAATCCTTTTTTAGTTGTCATTTTTTTTCTTTACTTACATAATTGAGGAGCTTGTTATTATTCCAAATTTATGATGACAAGTTAGAGGTTGTATCTCTCCATATGATATTCATGTTGTATGATAGGCTTATGAGCCTAAATGGGGAAGGGGAGGCTTACTAGTGGTCCTTCTAATTCTTTTACATTGTAAGTGGTAGTTTCGGATTTTGTGGATGTTAGTATATCTGGTGTAGGGGAACTTCAAATCTTAGCTCAGTGGCAGGAGAGCAAGCAAGTTTGTGGTTAGATGATAATGAAAATATATAAGGCTTCATATAATGGTATAGAGTCTAGTAAATCAAAGTGCCATATTTTGAAGAAGAAAATTTTTTTTGCTTTGGAAGTCTGTGAGTCCCGACAACTTAGTTTATGATCCATTTTACTTGTGTGGGTTTTGGATACTTCTTGGTTACCTGGTTTGTTTGGTTGGTTTTGTATGTTCTATTATTGTGGTTTCATTTGTATTTTATTTTCTATTGTTTGTTTATTAGTTGCCTTACTCTTGTTTAGAGTTGGTAGCCAATAACATTCTTTTTACTTTTCCACATATTTCAAATAACTTTTTTTTTTTTGTGTTTTCTTCTATTTATTGGAAACATAGGTGAAGGTTCAATTACTTATGATCTAGATGGTGATTCAGATACAGTTATGGGTCTTGATGATGGTTATGATGATACTAGAACTCTTTATGATTATGAATTCCTGAAATTATACTAGTTCTTGATGCTGATGGTTTTTCTTCCATGCCTTTGACTAGATTTTCCAATACTGACGAGTGTTTAGACTATGGTGTGAATAGTGAATGTGAAAACCTATACACTTGTGTCAAAGATTGCCAAATCTAGGATTTAAGCCATGCATTTTGTATGGAATATCATAGTGTTCCTATTTTGGCTAGAATCGATACAGGTCATGTCCCAAGTAATGAGGCTTTGGCTACATATGGATTTGAGTGCATATGTTGCACGGTGGCAAGACCTGTTAATTAAATGGATACAAAAAGCTCTATATTTCCTACTACTCAGTCAAATGCTGCACCAATACCAATAACAAAAGTTACTAGCTAGCTATTTACATGTGTTTGTGTATTATATTATACAGGAGTATATGAATTTTCAGCATCAACCATACAAGCAATGCTTATCTTACCATAACAAGATGTAAGTGGGGAGCTTTTTCTACACTTCGCCACACAATAGAATGATTTATGGTTGTGGTGCTTTGAATAAATATTGGATTGTATTGTAATGTCTTGTCCAATCCAAGTTTCATTTCATTATGCAGATGCATATAAGCATAGACATAAAAAAAACCATCAAAGTTTGCCATTTGGCTTAATCATGCCATCAAACTAATTTTTGGGCCAAACAAACCACTGAGGCTATACAGTTGGCATAATTAGCCCACTACTGTTGACATTTGCTTGTGCGGATAAATTTTGACAAGTTGGAGGCCAATTGTGTGACGGTTCTCCTAGTTGATTAAACAAGTAAGTGTTTATTAAATTAAGTACCTCAAGTTAGCACCTTGTTAAGCAAGTAAGGTAAGCTTAATTAAGTAAGTGAGTTCCTAAGTGTGATTTGGCATAGTTAAATCAAGACCATTAGTTATTCTAGCTTTTAGAACCATCCTTGTGAGTTTTGAGAACTTGTGGCACTAAGTGTTCTTTTTGAGCCATTTAGAACTTAAGTGGCTAAGGTGTCCAAGAAAATTAAGTTTGAGAAGCTTTAAGCATCTGATGCCCTTCGGCATCTCTGTCCAGTGACATTGTGAATTCCGAGGGAGCTTCCGAGGGGGAAGGACGTCCTACTGAGATATTCCCCAGGTGGGAAAATACCTGAAAGGCTTAGAAAAAAGGGTTAGGAGGTCCCCGGGATGGTTTTCCGGAGAGGAGCCTCCGACGCCCAAGTCAGTGCTCTGATAATGAATAAAGTAGGCACACTAGAAAGGTGCGAGAGCTAGCCTGCATATATTTTCAGCTATGAGCGAGGGCTGATCACGGAGAGGGGATGGATCCGATCCCTTGCCAAGTCCTTTTTCCCAGTATTTATAGAAATGCTTGGCCCGTTCAGATCCTGACACGTGTTCGGTCGGATCCTCTCTGTGCTTTCTGGGTGTAGGGAACAGGTAGCCGTCTGTAGGCTCCTGGTTTTGTGGCTGAGATGGGACTTGGACGGCGTCAGTGTGTCAAGTCGCCGTTTCAGGCGGCGTGTGGGTTTCCTATCAGAGGCTCCTTAAATGCTCATTAAATGCTCATGCCATACTCCCGAGGCCCTTTGGGCGAGGTCGCCCCCTTGGCACGGACGCCCTTCCTCGGGAATCATGTTGGTGGCTCGAGGAGTTATGCCTTCGGGGGAATCTCTCCTGCTTTTAGTAGCTGGCTCTTTGCTCCCGAAGACGATATGTTCGGTTTCCCGAGGTAGCCGGCAACACATTTAAATAATTCTGGCGTTTTAGTCAAAGTGCTTACTTTGTCGTGCTCGACTCCACTTCTGCCGAGGTCGTTGGCAATGCTTATTTCCGAGCTACATCAGGCTCCCCAGACGGCCCTTCGGGGAAGTGCGTACTGGAAGAGGCGAAAGGCCTTCGGCTATCACAAGCCCCCCTCGTAAAAGCCGAAGTGGAAACTTCGGTTTGTTTGCTCTCTGAGGGTTCCTCTTTGAGCCTTAAGCGTAGCGCTTTTTTCGAAGACAGACCTTTCGTCCGAGGACGCAAGCTTTTCTTTCACAGCCTGTCTGTTGGCGTCTCCGAAGTGACCTGCTTTCCAGCTTTTTAGGTCTGCGCCACGTCATGTGCCAGGAATAGGTGTGTCAGTCTGGAACGACGCGCCTGAGGTTGAGGGGTGTCGGGACACGCATCCCCTTTTTGGCTCGATGGCTGACACGTGGCACTCAGTCATTGGTGGGGATTGTGCTGTAATGTCAAGCGCGCCTTTTTAGGCGTAAAGGAGCAGTTATGGCGACGTTTCGCCTTCGCCCAGCACTTAAGACGCCGGTTTACCTACCTCCCTCGGCCTATATATATGCTCACTCTATCACTTTTTCTCTTTTGCTTTTGCTTTTGCTCTGGTTTTCCTTCTGCTTTTTTGTGGCGGTTTTTTCACCTGAGCTTTTTTCCGACCACCTTTCACGACGGCGTCTTTACATACAGATTTCGGCAAGCATTTTGGTGGGATTTGATTTCCAGAACTTTTTGTTCTTCTCAAAGTTTTTCCAAAGTTCGCTGTTGCCTTTTTCTGAACTTGCTTTTCAGCCCAAGATGCCTATTCTTGAGAGTTGGCAACCTCTCTTGTCCCACCCTTGCTGCACCACTCCTAAAAAGTTAGCAAGGTGGAAGGAGAAATTTTTCCTTCCCTCGTACGCTGTTACGAGGTTGCCATGTCCCGACCACTATAGCTTTTCAAACCATAGCAACGAGGTTACCGTTTTTCGAGCTCAGCTGAAAGCCGGACTTCGGTACCCCCCTCCGGAGTTGATTTGCGAGTTTTGCAGATTTCATGGCATTGCCGTAAATCAACTACCTCTGAACTCGTACTGCTATTTCAATGCCTTCCTCTGTATGTGTGGCGTTTTCAGAATAAAGCCCCACTACGTTATTTTTATGCAGTACTACAAGCTCTATGTGGTCCCGAAGGGTGGCTTCTACTTCATGCTACCTCGGGGATCCGGGAGCAAAAAGTACATGTTCACCTTCGCCACCAAGGACAGCTGGCGAGGGTGGTAAAAAAAGTTTTTCTTTCTGAAGATGGAGGAGGCCTGGTCGCATGTTCCGACCAAGTGGGCTCAGGGAAGGCTGGAGGACGACATCGTAGATCCGAAGATGTTGCTGACCCCAAAGTTGGCTCCTATATTCGCGGATTTCGACCGTCGTATTCGAGCCGTCGCTGACTGGGGTCCCGAGGTCTCTTCGCGCTCTCTTTACCCCTTCCCCATTAACTGGAGGTTGATGACCGAGGAGGTCCTTCGGGAGCTCAAGGTGGTAAAGGAGCACGAGACGGACCTCGAGATGCCAGCTCCTGCCATTGATGGGAAGGATTCCTGGCTTGTGCAACTCCTTCGGGAGGAAGTTTCTTTCGAGACCTTTTTTGAGCGTGAGTTATTTTCTAGTCTCTTTGTTATAACTTCATTTTGCACTCACACTGATGTCATCCTTCTTTTCCAGAAATGGGCGAGGACACGGCTGCCTTCTACAAAGCCCTTTTCACCGGCCAAGCCGAGAAGGGTGATCCGACGAAGAAAGCCGTCTCCTGAAGGCGTAAAACAACCGGGGCCGGTCCTTCGACGGCCAAACGGGCGAGGAAAGCCACTCCCGAGGAGGCTATTGAGGAGCCGGGAGTTGTTACTATTCCTCAGCTCGAGGTTACTACCGAGGTTCCTCCTCGCAGCCCTACTTCGTCGCAGGCTCTTCTAGATGCCGTGGTGGAGTCCCCTTCTGCTGAAGAACGGCGCAGAATCAAAGGCAAGGGGATCCCTACCGAGGAGGTTCCGGTTGCCGAGGACGACGTGGTCGAAGTGCCTTCAGGTTCGTTTTGTGATGCCTTTTTTCCTTTTTCGGATTCGTTGGCGTCCGGCTGCCTTAATCCAGCTTCATGTCTTATTGCAGAGGAGTTACTCACTCCGGGCTGGGTGGCCGACCATGCCAAAAGGAGAGCCCTTCGGGACGCCAACATCCCGAAGGGGAAGGTCCCAAAGAAGCCTTTTTGGACATTCACGGAGGACATGAATATGTACTCCGGTGATTGCCCACAAATGGCTAAAGAGATCTCTAAAGGGATCCTTACTGAGGCCTCCTTTAGAGCCATCGCCAAGGCCCATCTGGGCGATGACTCTTTTGCTGCAAAGCTTTCCGAGCACGCCACCCAGGTATACTTCGCGCTCTTTTTTTTTTTTTTTTTTTGAATTTTTTCTAAGTGCTTGGTTTTCTCTTTGTTTTAGTGACCTTGCCTTTGCCCTTTTACAGCTACTGGGATATGCCGGCTTTCTCAGAGTTCGGGTGGCGAGGCAGACGGCGTTCCGAACTCAGGTCTTAGGTTCTTTAGAGAAAACTAAGGCCATGTGTTCGGATCTAGCTATCAAGAATTTGGAGCTGGCCAATTCTGTGGAGAAGGAAGTTTCCGCTCTTCGGGAGGAGTTAAAAGAGAAAGAGAAACTATCAAACGACTCCTCCCAGAAAATTTCTGACCTCGGCTCCCAGATAGCGGAGCTGATCTCGACAAATGAGGCGCACCAGAAAGAAAAATCAGAGGCTGAAGACCGCCTGACAAAGGCGCTTGCTGAGAAGGCTGCGCTTCAAGCCGAGGTTGATGCCTTGAAGAAGGAGCCGAAGAAGAAGAAGATGAAGGCATTGAAGGAGGAGGTCGCTGAGCTTAAAAAAGACCTTCAGGACCTTGGGGTCGAGAAAGACAAATCTGACCAGATGACCAAAGTTGGTTTTCAGGACGGATTTTGTCTTGTTCATCACCAGGTTCTTCAAAGCTTCCCTGATCTGGATCTTTCTTTCCTGGAGGCCCTAAATATTCCCGAGGGGCCTCGGTGGTCCTGGTCCAAAATTGAACATCTGAACCTGCCATCTTCACTCCCTGCGCCGAAGATAGTAGAGAAGAACGCGGGAGCTGGCGGTTCTCAGGATGCCGGGAATCCTTAGTTTTGTTTAGGGTCCTTTGCCTTTTGCTTCTTCTTTTTTGGTCTTCTTCTTTTGGCACTCCTTCTTTTTTGTAAGCAGTTTCATTTTCAATGAAGAAAACTTGGCTAAGTCTCTTTGGTGAGGTCTTTTTTTTTTTTTTTTTTTGTCTCGAACTAGTTCGCTCCAAAGACTTCGGAAAAACTCGTCTGCGCTCAATATGATGACCTTTTTCGCGAAGTTCAGCCTTTCGAGGGCTTAAACTCAAGGATTTTGCCAAGTCTTTTTGCGAGACTTCGGAAGATGACGCCTTCGCTTGTCTGGTCATCTTTGAGAAATTTGCGCCATTTATGCTTAAGGCAATTTTTTGTACTTAGAGAGAATTTTGCTAACTTGTGTAGTACAATTTTCATTGCCGAAATCCTAAGCATAGTATTTTCTCAAGGCGTCCGAATGCCAAGTATTTTTCAACTCTACTCATTCGGAATCGCCGAGCTTATAGACCCCTTTTCGTACTTCGGCCAGAACTAGGTAAGGGCCTTCCCAGTTCGCACGAAATACCCCGTGGGATGGCTTTCGTGGTGCAAATTCAGCCCTTCAGAGAACGAGGTCTCCTTCTTTTATTCCTTTTATCCTAGCACGCAGGTTTGCAGCCGCGGCCACTCTTTGCTGAAAAGCTTTTCTTCTCAGCTCGGCTATTTCTCTGTGTTCGTTGACGAGGTCTAGCTTGGTTCTTAGGCCAAGATCATTTCCTTTTTCATCAAACACTTGTACCCGCACCGAGGGTCGTATTATCTCTATCGGGATGATGGCCTCTGTTCCGAAAACAAGTGAAAAAGGTGTTTCCCCTGTGGCTCTTCGGGGTGTCGTTCGGTAGCTCCACAATACACTTTGGAGTTCTCCTGGCCACTTTCCCTTTGCTTCCCCTAGCCTCTTTTTCAGACCATCTTTTATGGTCCTATTAGATACCTCTACTTGGCCATTGCTTTGAGGATGGGCTACTGGGGCGAAGTGCATCTTTATTCTGAGGTCGTTGACAAAGTCCTGGAACCCTCTGTCTATAAACTGGGATCCGTTGTCGGCTACCAGTATCCTCGGTATGCCAAATCTGCATACAATGTTTTTCCATACGAACTTTTGCACTTCTTTGTCCAAGATGGTTGCTAATGGTTTTGCCTCGACCCACTTAGAGAAGTAGTCAACTGTGACTACGCAAAACTTTACGCCTCCAGGTGCTGTTGGGAGTGGCCCGATGAGGTCTATGCCCCAAACTGCGAAGGGCCAGGGATAGTCAGCTGAAGTCACCATCTCTGAGGGTACCATATGGATTTTAGCATGTCTTTGGCAGCTGTCACATTTTCGGACGAACTGCCGGGCATCCTTTCTTAGGGTGGGCCAAAAATATCCTTGGCGAAGTACTACTGCGGCAAGGGAGTCTGTTCCGATGTGTGAGCCACAAGTGCCTTCGTGGACCTCTTCAAGGATCATTTCAGTGTCCTCTTCATCAACACACCTCTGTAACGGATTGGCGTATCCCTGCCGGTATAACTCTTCTCCTATCAGGAAGAATCTTCCGGCACGCTTTCGGACCTTTGCCGCATCCTTGGGATCTTTGGGGAGGGCATTGGTTGCGAGGTACCTTTTTATTGAGTTTTTCCAGCCTTTTTTCGAAGCCACTATGTTTAGTACTTCGGTGCTCAGGCGGTTTAGTACCTCGGTATGCGTTTTTGACTTCGCCAAGCAGTCTGCCTCGGCGTTATGTCGTCGAGGCACATTTTTGATTTGAACGCTGTCGAATTCTCGAATGAGCTTGGCCACGAGCTCGTGGTACTTTGCCAAGGTTGGGTCTTTTGCGCCGTAGTCCCCTGCTGTTTGCCGAACTACCAGCTGGGAGTCACTGTGGGCCTTCAAGTTTCTTATGCCAATTTTCCTGGCCAGGCGCAACCCTGCTACGAGAGCTTCATACTCAGCCACATTGTTGGTGGCGTTAAAGCTGAACTTGATGGCCTTTACTACTTCTAGACCTTCGGGTCCTCTGATAATTACCCCGGCTCCCTGGTGTTTGGAACTTGAGGCTCCATCTACATGCAGCGTCCATTCTGGCTCATCTTCACCGAGATTTTGATGGTTGTCTTCGATTATGGGTACTTCGGCGATAAAGTCCGCCAATGCTTGAGCTTTAATGGCTTTTCTGGGCTCGTAGGTAATGTCATGTTCACCCAGCTCTATGCACCATTTGGAAAGTCTTCCCGAATGATCAACTTTTTTCATGACGTCCCGTAGAGGCAAACTACTTCGGACAATAATGGGGTGAGCCTGAAAGTATGGGCGCAATCTTCTTCCTGCCAGTATCAAGGCATATATGGCCTTTTGTAGCAATGGATACCTGACCTCGGTGCTGTGCAAGGATTTGCTTACGTAGTAGACTGGCCATTGCTTTGACCCTTCCTCTTTCACAAGCACCGAGCTTACTGCTTTTTCCGAAACGGCGAGGTACAGGATGAGGGGTTCTCCTTCGCGAGGTTGCCGCAGAGTAGGCAATCGGGACAAATAGATTTTGAGTTCTTCCCAGGCTTTTTGACAATCCTCATTCCAAGGATGGCCGTCGTTCCCGATGTTACTTTCTCTTTTCGCTGCCTTGGTAAGGACTTTGAAGAATGCCCGACACCGATCTCCGTATCTGGAGATGAACCTGCTGAGAGAGGTTATCCTTCCAGTGAGTGTCTGCACATCTTTTACTGTGACGGGAGTTCGAAATTCGAGCAAAGCCTTGATTTTTTTTGGGTTAGCATCAATGCCCCTTTCTGATACCATGTACCCCAGAAATTTTCCCGAGGTCACGCCGAAGACGCACTTTTCGGGGTTAAGGTGAATTCCAAAGTTTCTGAGTTGCTGGAAGGTTTCCCTTAGATCTGTGACGTGGTCGTTAGGCACCTTGCTTTTGACGATCATATCATCAATGTAGACTTCCATGTTCCTCCCTATTTGGTCATGAAAGACTTTACTCATCAGCCTCTGGTAAGTGGCTCTTGCATTTTTTAGCCTAAAGGGCATCCTGGTGTAGCAATATGTTCCTCATTTGGTGATGAAGGCAGCTTTTTCTTCATCTTCGGGATCCATCCTTATTTGATGGTACCCACTGAAGGCATTAAGGAAGCTTAAGAGCGCGTATTCGGCCATTGAGTCGACCAACTGGTCTATTGGTGGAAGAGGGTAAGAGTCTTTTGGGCAGGCATCGTTCAAATTTCTGAAGTCGATGCACATTCGGAGCTTATTACTCCCTTCTTTTGTAGCAATGACCACGTTGCTTAGCCATTCGGGGTATTTAACTTCCCTAATTACATTTGCATCCATCAAGCGCTGTACTTCGGCTTTGACGAATTTGCTTTTGTGGGCCGAAATGCCTCGTTTCTTTTGCCGGACAGGTTTTGCTTCCGGACTTACTTTCAGACTATGCTGTATTATGCGAGGGTTTACCCCTGGCATATCCTTTGGCGAGTAGGCGAACAGACCTTTATTCGCTAGTAGGAAGGATACAAGGTTTTTCTTGTCACCTTCGGCCAAGTTTTTCCCTATTCGGGTATTTTGGCCTGGGACAAGTTCTATTTCTTTCGTTGCTACTTCTTTTACCCCGCCCGTTTTTGGTTCTTCGTTTGGTAGAGTCCCTCCTGCTTTGGTTTGCGCGAGGTTGGCTGCCGGGGCCTTTCGTGCTTTGACAAACACCTTCTTGACCTCGGCTTGGTCGATGAATATTTCAGCGTCTCCATCCTGGGTGGCGAAGGTAACTGTCAAGTACTTCACATCCGGGCGAATGTGCAGATTCCCTTGTGTTTGCCTCCTGAGGATGGCATTGTACGACGAAGGGACATCCATGACGATGAACCTTGTCATTGTGGAGGCAAAAATTTCTCCTTTCCCGTTGACCGAGCTGCCTCTCATCATGAGGGGGAGGTCGATCCAGCCGAGGACGGATAGTTCTGAGGGTCCTACTCCAAAAGTTGGCGAAGTAACCGGTTTGAGGTCGGTGCTGGATATTCCCAAGCTTGGGAGTAGGTGCGAGAATAGGATGTCGGCATTTGATCCATCATCAAGCAGCACTCTCTTGACGTCCCAATTTCCTATTCTTGCTGTGGCGGAACAGGGCCCCAGTGCCCTGAATTACTAACACTGGTAGGCTCTAGGGAACTATGATCCCACTTGAGTTACAGTTGGCTAGTTATTACTTGTAAAGATACCTTAAATCATTTCGTGCAACTAGTTTCTTAGCCTACCCTGCATAAAAATATGCATGCGTTGTCCTGGCTATGCAATAATAATTAAATTAAAACTTCATCGAAAACAGTGCCGCGGCAATTAATGAAAACATAAATCAAATAAGCCAAGACATAAATCTTTAGTTGCTTTAACTTCAAGTAACAACTGCGTGCATACATCTTAACCTTATATGCACCCAAAAGTAACTTTAGTGTTATACACACCCATGGTCATTAGTATAGGCAATCTATGTATGAAATTACCATACATATCAAAGAAATATCTTATGACTACTAACTACTAAGATCCTTCCTTAGCTCTTCACCCAAGCAAGAAAGCTTCAAGTGATGAGCCACACTATCCTTGTGCTCACTTAGCCTCTCTGTAAGGCAAACACTTTGGTCAGTACTTACTTATGCTATAAGTAACTTAGAAAACATGAAGTTTCCTACTTAGAGAATACCTTTGGAACTAAAAGAACTTAGCTTTAACAGTGCCCCTTACCAACTGTTAAGCCCAGACAAAAGTGCTTAAACCTGCACAACACTTAAGGGGTGAGTACTCCGAAGTACTCAGTAAGGGATTAGCACCTGCAGGAAAAACATGATGCAAGCAAACAAGGCACAACAAGCATATAAATAATGCATACAAAACAAATCAACAAACAAGCAAACAACACACAACCAAAAGCAAGTAAATAAACAACAATAATGCAAATGATGGGATGGATGGATGAATGAATGAATTATGCACATGCGATGCGCTTAGGACTTCCTTACACCCGTAGGTGTTGGACTTGTCGTGAGCTCTTACGACTGGGGTACTTGGATACTGGCCCTCGTATCCTTGCTAGCACTTAATTAACCCCTTGAAGTCCATTTACGGGCACCTTAGAGTAAGACCTTGCTTACTCAACTTTACCCGCCTTGACGAGCTACTTAGAGTTAGTTTCCACCTACTCACTTCTTACCCGTCTCTTCCCTTAAATTGTTGTGCAGGGTAGTTATCCTATGTGGTTAAACTAGTCAAACCCTCAAGGTTTAACTCAAACACTACTAGTGGCTTGCCTACCAAACCAAATGGTTCGGTTGGGATCGACTTAGGTTTTTCTCTCTATTGACTATATGTAAATAATACTCTATACGGCCAATAAAGAGTCTAAAAACCCCTCTTAATCCCCTTAGTGCTCATTCAAAAGCTTAAGCACCCTTGAATTACTTAGCCACCAAGTCACACACTTTTACTTAACCACACAACTTAACTACCTCCTAAATAATGCAAAATTCCCGCTTCAGGAATGAATTCTAGACCCAACCGAGGCTATGGAACCTCTTAGGATAACCTAGGAATAGAAACCGAGAGCCTAAGTTAACCTTAGGATGGCCGGAAAATGAGGCCAAAATCCCACTTGGCGACGCGGCGCCAAGGAGCAATTGCTTCTGGCGACGCGGCGCCGACGAACAAACGTTCTGTGTACAATTTCGCATTCTGGCGCCGCGGCGCCAATTCGCGGACAAATTGGCGACGCGTCGCCAACTTAATTTTCTGGGTTTGTGCGTCCGTGTCATTCTTGCACATAAACTACTCAAACTCTCTCGTTTCTAATCCAAACTTAATGGGTCTTGTTCCTAATTCATCCCCACACACAAGACTACAAAACCATGCATTATTTGAGCTTGATTACTTAAACCCTTACCTCAATTTAGCCACACAAGCAAGCAATGCAACATAAGCTTTCCTAGCTCCACAAGCTTCCTTGAGTTCCAAGTCTAAAACCAAAGCAATTTGGCACCCAAACTAATCAAACCAAGACCATTTCTAGCTCTTAAAACAACCTAGAACCAATCCAAATAAACTCAAGAAGCTTACCCACGAAAATTGGATCCAAAACAAGCTTCCAAAGAGCAAACTTGAGCTAGAACACCACAAACAAACTTGGTGATCCTTCTAACACCTTGGGCACCCTTTAATTTGATGAAATCTTGCAAGAAAATGGAAGCTTGGGCTGTGATTTTGGGAGAGGAAGTGGAGCCACGAAAATTTGGAGTTAGTTGCAAATGACTAAGGAAGAAGAAGACTTGCATATATGTAAACAAGTCAACTTTTCCTTCTCCTTGCACCTAAGTCCACTAGCTTTCAAAAGCTTCAAATAGCTCACCAAACCCTCACTCAAAACCACTTTTATTTGCTCTAAAGGATACTAAAAGCTTCCCAAACTTAATTTTCTTGAACACTTTAGCCACTTAAGATTCAAATGGCCCAATAACACACTTAGTGCCACAAGTTGTCAAAGCTTACTAGGATGATTCTAAAAGCTAGAATAACTAATGGTCTTGACTTAACTATGCCAAATCACACTTAGGAACTCACTTAACTTAATTAAGCTTATCTTACTTGCTTAACAAGGCGCTAACTTGAGGTACTTAAATTTAACAAACACTTACTTGATTAATCGACTAGGAGAGCCGTCACACTTGGGAAACACTTACCTCAACATTTTATGTAGAGGAAATACTAGGAGAGCCTTTACACTTGCCATGACCAACAATGGGTCATCATGAGGGAAGATAACGGAGGAACCATCTCTTCGGATGAGTTTTTTCGATGAGCTTTGGTACTCCATCGTTGCGATCTCCCTAACTTTCCTCTTTCTCCCCGAGGATGGTAGTCCAGTGGTAATGGTTTGTATTACCCCCACCGAAGGTGGGAGGTGCTTTTTTGGACTTCGGTTCCTCCTTCTGTCGGAGTCGTACTCCTCTTCATCAGCCCTTCCTTCCTCCCCCCTTCTTGCCTTTGGAGAAGGCATTCGCAGATAGCGCCGAAGTTGGCCTTGCTTAATCAACGACTCAATGTACTTTTTCAACTAGAAGCAGTCCTCGGTGTCGTGACCGTGGTCGCGATGAAACTGACAAAACTTCTTCATATTCTTTTTGTTGTCAGCAGTCATTGCCTTTGGTCGCTGAATCTGGGACCCCTGTTTCTCCATTGTCATGAGGATGTTGGTCCTTGTGGTGTTGAGGGGCGTAAAGTTCGGAGGGGGCTTTCTTCCCCTAAACCTCCGAGGTCGTCCTGTTTGCTCTGCCGGATACTTGGCTTGCTGGCTTGGTCCTTCGGGGCGGGAATGATCACTCTTCGGCCCCCCCATTCTCAGCTCTTCGGCTGTCATATGCTGCTCCGCCCTTCGGAAAAATTCACCGAGCGTGTCCGGGGGGTCCTTGGAAAACTCGTAAAATAACTGTGAGTCTCTCTGAAGGCCCCGTATCATTGCGAGGATACGTATTTCCGACCGAAAGTCTGGAACACTTAGGGCCTCTTCGTTAAATCTTTTGACATAGTCACGGATAGTTTCTCCGTTTCTCTGTGCTATGTCGAACATCTGCATTGGCATCTTCGCCGTAGGGCGGCTTCCAATAAACTGCTGGGTAAAGGCAGTGGACAATTCTTGGAACCCTCTGATGGTTCCTGGGGCTAGAGAATTGTACCATGCCGTGGCAGGTCCGGCAAGGGTGACCTCGAAACATTTGCATAGGGTGGGATCGTCAGCCCCATGCAACACCATGCTCCGTTTATACTTCGTCAGATGGGCCTGAGGATCTGTTCGGCCATCGTACATTTCTAGCCGAGGTACCCGGAAGTCACTAGGCATGGCTGCTTCGACTATTTCTCGGGTGAATGGTTACTCGTCCCTACAAAAAGTTTCGGATAGTCTGGCCCATACAGGCTTGCGGGCCACCTGTTTCTCCACCCTTTCTAACCTCGCCAACATTTTCTCCATAAGGAGCGTGGCGCTAGGCCCTTCTTTGGGACAGGGAGATCGTCGGCACCTCTTCTGGGAATGAGCTCGATGCTGGGGGGACAGGGACCTCGTTTCAGGTGACGAGCTCCTTCGGTGTGGGATTTTGGGTCGTCTGGACCCCATTTGCCCTGCACGCCCTGTCCTGAGGGGCATATTTTCCGTTGAAGACTCCTCCTGTGGGTCTCCGCTACCCGAACTGGGATGAATTGACTTGGGGCTTTTCCCCCGAGGGAGTGCTGATGATGCGGGTCTTTGGTCCTGAGCCTGTTGTGGCCATCTTTGATCTATTTGCTGTGTCACTTCGGCCACAATGGACCATTGTAAGTCGCGCAGAAAGCTCATGGTCACGACCAGAGGACGCTCTTCCTCCGGCAGAGAAGTCCCTGGAGTGGGTAGCTCGGCAGCTGGTTGGACTTCGGGCGCGGGCAAGGGATTCAGAAGTGCCTTGTCCTTGGAACGCTTAGTCTCAACGACAGCCACCTGAGGGTGGTTTCCCACAGACGGCGCCAAATGATGCCCTCCGGCATATCTGTCCAGTGACATGGTGAATTCCGAGGGAGCTTCCGAGGGGGAAGGACGTCCTGCTGAGATATTCCCCAGGTGGGAAAATACCTGAAAGGCTCAGAAAAAAGGGTTAGGAGGTCCCCGGGATGGTTTTCCGGGGAGGAGCCTCCGACGCCCAAGTCGGTGCTCTGATAATGAATAAAGTAGGCACACTAGAAAGGTACGAGAGCTAGCCTGCATATATTTTCAGCTATGGGCGAGGGCTGATCACGAAGAGGGGATGGATCCGATCCCTTGCCAAGTCCTTTTTCCCAGTATTTATAGAAATGCCTGGCCCGTTTAGATCCTGACATGTGTTCGGTCGGATCCTCTGTAAAGGCTCTCCTAGTATTTCCTCTGCATAAAATGTTGAGGTAAGTGTTTCCCAAGTGTGACGGCTCTCCTAGTCGATTAATCAAGTAAGTGTTTGTTAAATTTAAGTACCTCAAGTTAGCGCCTTGTTAAGCAAGTAAGATAAGCTTAATTAAGTTAAGTGAGTTCCTAAGTGTGATTTGGCATAGTTAAGTCAAGACCATTAGTTATTCTAGCTTTTAGAATCATCCTAGTAAGCTTTGACAACTTGTGGCACTAAGTGTGTTTTTGGGCCATTTGAATCTTAAGTGGCTAAAGTGTTCAAGAAAATTAAGTTTGGGAAGCTTTTAGTATCCTTTAGAACAAATAAAAGTGGTTTTGAGTGAGGGTTTGGTGAGCTATTTGAAGCTTTTGAAAGCTAGTGGACTTAGGTGCAAGGAGAAGGAAAAGTTGACTTGTTTACATATATGCAAGTCTTCTTCTTCCTTAGTCATTTGCAACTAACTCCAAATTTTCGTGGCTCCACTTCCTCTCCCAAAATCACAGCCCAAGCTTCATTTTCTTGCAAGATTTCATCAAATTAAAGGGTGCCCAAGGTGTTAGAAGGATCACCAAGCTTGTTTGTGGTGTTCTAGCTCAAGTTTGCTCTTTGGAAGCTTGTTTTGGATCCAATTTTCGTGGGTAAGCTTCTTGAGTTTATTTGGATTGGTTCTAGGTTGTTTTAAGAGCTAGAAATGGTCTTGGTTTGATTAGTTTGGGTGCCAAATTGCTTTGGTTTTAGACTTGGAACTCAAGGAAGCTTGTGGAGCTAGGGAAGCTTATGTTGCATTGCTTGCTTGTGTGGCTAAATTGAGGTAAGGGTTTAAGTAATCAAGCTCAAATAATGCATGGTTTTGTAGTCTTGTGTGTGGGGATGAATTAGGAACAAGACCCATTAAGTTTGGATTAGAAACGAGAGAGTTTGAGTAGTTTATGTGCAAGAGCGACACGGACGCACAAACCCAGAAAAATCAAGTTGGCGACGCGTCGCCAATTCGTCCGTGAATTGGCGCCGCGGCGCCAGGATGCGAAAATGTCACAGAGCGTGATATACTGTGGCGCCGCGTCGCCAGAAGCAATTGCTCCTTGGCGCCGCGTCGCCAAGTGGGATTTTGGCCTCATTTTCCGGCCATCCTAAGGTTAACTTAGGCTCTCGGTTTCTATTCCTAGGTTATCCTAAGAGGTTCCATAGCATCGGTTGGGTCTAGAATTCATTCCTGAAGCGGGAATTTTGCATTATTTAGGAGGTAGTTAAGTTGTGTGGTTAAGTAAAAGTGTGTGACTTGGTGGCTAAGTAATTCAAGGGTGTTTAAGCTTTTGAATGAGCACTAAGGGGATTAAGAGAGGTTTTTAGACTCTTTATTGGCCGTATAGAGTATCATTTACATATGGTTAATAGAGAGAAAAACCTAAGTCGATCCCAACCGAACCATTTGGTTTGGTAGGCAAGCCACTAGTAGTGTTTGAGTTAAACCTTGAGGGTTTGACTAGTTTAACCACATAGGATAACTACCCTGCACAATAATTTAAGGGAAGAGACGGGTAAGAAGTGAGTAGGTGGAAACTTACTCTAAGTAGCTCATCAAGGCGGGTAAGGTTGAGTAAGCAAGGTCTTACTCTAAGGTGCCCGTAAGTGGACTTCAAGGGGTTAATTAAGTGCTAGCAAGGATACGAGGGCCAGTATCCAAGTACCCCAGTCGTAAGAGCTCACGACAAGTCCAACACCTACGGGTGTAAGGAAGTCCTAAGCGCATTGCATGTGCATAATTCATTCATTCATCCATCCATCCCATCATTTGCATTATTGTTGTTTATTTACTTGCTTTTGGTTGTGTGTTGTTTGCTTGTTTGTTGATTTGTTTTGTATGCATTATTTATATGCTTGTTGTGCCTTGTTTGCATGCATTATGTTTTTCCTGCAGGTGCTAATCCCTTACTGAGTACTTCGGAGTACTCACCCCTTAAGTGTTGTGCAGGTTTAAGCACTTTTGTCTGGGCTTAACAGTTGGTAAGGGGCACTGTTAAAGCTAAGTTCTTTTAGTTTCAAAGGTATTCTCTAAGTAGGAAACTTCATGTTTTCTAAGTTACTTACAGCATAAGTAAGTACTGACCAAAGTGTTTGCCTTACAGAGAGGCTAAGTGAGCACAAGGATAGTGTGGCTCATCACTTGAAGCTTTCTTGCTTGGGTGAAGAGCTAAGGACAGATCTTAGTAGTTAGTAGTCATAAGATATTTCTTTGATATGTATGGTAATTTCATACATAGATTGCCTATACTAATGACCATGGGTGTGTATAACACTAAAGTTACTTTTGGGTGCATATAAGTTTAAGATGTATGCACACAGTTGTTACTTGAAGTTAAAGCAACTAAAGATTTATGTCTTGGCTTATTTGAGTTATGTTTTCATTAATTGCCGCGGCACTGTTTTCGATGAAGTTTTAATTTAATTATTATTGCATAGCCAGGACAACGCATGCATATTTTTATGCAGGGTAGGCTAAGAAACTAGTTGCACGAAATGATTTAAGGTATTTTTACAAGTAATAACTAGCCAACTGTAACTCAAGTGGGATCATAGTTCCCTAGAGCCTACCAGTGTTAGTAATTCAGGGCACTGGGGCCCTGTTCCGCCACAGTTTGGTATCAGAGCAGGCCAATGGTCTTAGTAGAGGCAATAGGTCACTAAGATCCAAGTGTGTCCTTGTGCTAGGTATGGTTAGTACTGCTTATAAGTATTCTTGGAGTTGTTGTCTGGCTTTCGTTGCAGGTATATGGGCGGATACCCGGTAAGGTTCTGGAAATTGAGGCAAGGGACCGAACAAAGGTCTAAGTGGCTTTATGGAATTAGCCATAGGAAAGTGCTGATTTGGCGGTACAGTCCCAGTTGCACTTTAGCGTAAGTAGCCCAAGGAGCGTTTCTGAATCTCTAAGGAACGGAGGTCATGGGTCATGTCTAAGGGGTAAGGGTTGAAGTGTGCTAAGGCCTACCAGTACACTGAGACCAAGGGAGAAATCCCTACCCTAAGGGCAGGACCAAGGTCAAGGAGATATGCACAGCTATGTGGACAATAGCAAAGTTCGACGAGTTATTGAAAAGCCCAAGGGCAAGGGCCTAGGAGCACTAAGTTATTAAAGGTGCACTGAGGCCAAGTGAGTCATCATTACCTAAGGGTGACATGGATACCAAAAGAGTAATAGACCATGGGGTAAGGGCTACGGTGTACTAGAATCACGTGTGCACCCGGGCCAAGAGAGTAACATCTCCACCCCGAGGTAAGTTGAGGTCGAAGTTAAGTTCATGAAAGAGTTAGTTCATGTGGAGTCCATGGAACTCAAGAAAGAACAACATAAGTTAGAAGTGGGGCTATGAGTAAAGTGCATGGAATTAAGGGAGACAAAGCACGAAGGTCTGAATATTCTCAAGGCCGGAGCCTGAGCAAGGCTACAGTAAAGAATGCCTCAATCACCGGGGAAGCATCGCCAGTACTTGTAAGCAATCAAGCAGTTTTGTTTGGACCAATTGATTGGTCAAGGAGCTGACAACAAAGAAAGAGGTACCTTTAAGATTACAGCATAGTAGTAAGTAATTTTTCTTGTTTAAACTGCTATGTCTGTGGTTGTGACTAGCCTGCCTAGAAAATTAAGATTGTGGTGAAGTGTGGGTATTTGAACCCATAAGGGCCTGTGAAGGACCAGTTTTGTTTTGACCCTTAAAGTAGTTGAGGTTTTACCTAGAAGCTTAAGGGTAGCATTTATGCAGTGAGTTGTGTTTGTGGTTTGTTTTTAGTGTGCATTGCTTAGGAATAGGATCGGTCAAAGGGCATAAGGACTGATTTAACTGTGCCAGTCATAAGTGACCCTTAGAGGTGTTCTAGGGGCAAGGGTGGCTTGCATAGAAGAGTCAGTAAGTAGTGCTATGAGTTGAGCCTTAAGTTGATCAAATTTGTACCTATGGTGTAAGGAGTGTTTTGTGCACTATAGGGACAGTTTAAGGAAGGACAACTCTAGGACGGTTATGACTGGTCCCATTTCTGAGAGGTGTCGTGCACTAGTTACAAAGGGTTACCAAGTAAAGAGAGATTGGATTCTCCAAGCACCCGCAACTAAGGTAAGAAGGGCTTTTAAAGCCAAGCGTTATTTTTTTTTTTAGAACCTGAAGTTGCGAGTGAAGAAGAGTAAGTGGTGCCCTAAGAACTCACAGTTTTTTTTTTGTGAGAAGTTGTCTTTAAGGGTGCGGTTCCTTTAAAAGGGAGTCCATTGTTTTGTGGTAAGTTGGTAGAGGTCCAAGAGGTAATCTGAGCCTTAAAGACCGAAGGAGTAACATTTGGATCCCTGAGAAGGTACAACCCAGAAATGGGAGTGTAAGACGGAACCATGAAAGCACCATTAGCCAAGTGACTTTAAGGACAACTTAAGTAAGTAAAGAAAGAAGTTGTCCTAAGGGGCTTTGGAACCCGAACCTATAACTGATAAGAACACCAGGGAGACAAGATGAACTCCAGGAAGTAGACTTTTGTGTAGCACTTTGTTGTGGTCTTCGTTGACCTAAGAGCCGCTCAAAAAGTGAAAAAGGTGAATTGAACAGTGTTCTTGAGTGTCTAGGAGTTTATTTATCCTAGATAGTGGACATTGTTCGTGAAGTTAAGGAATTAAGGAAACTTGAAGCTAAAGGGAAAGGGTGCGGACCTAAGTTAATCTGAGGGTTCGTGAGAGAAAGGACCCTAAGGTCCGGAGTGTACCCTGCTAGTGAAGGGTCTTGAGTAATTCAAGAAGTTTTTGGCATTGGTGTAGTTAAGGTTGTTGGAAAAAAAAAATTTAGTTAACTCACCAAGTCTGAGAATTTATGGGATTCTTTATTTCCTTAAGGGGTAAGAAGTTACCTAAGTAGTTTAAGAGTCTAGGTGTGGTTAGCTAATGACCAAGAGAGACTCTTGAATAGTAGGTAGCTAAGAAAACAACCAAAAACCCCAAGGTACTGTTTTTGAGGCTAAGGTAGTTGGAACTACTTATCGAGTCCCAAAGTTGAGTTGCTAAATAGTAACCTTGAATTACCAAGAACCCATGAGGTTGAGTTATACTGAAAGCTCTATTAAATTTTAGAGTCCAAAGAGACTTTGAGTGCTTAAGTGATTTATGGGCTTTAAGGGTGCCAAGTAAGACTTCCTCAGGCGTAAGGAGGTTGTGGGCCTCAGTTAAGCCTAAGGGTGCACACACTGTGGGCTATGGGTGTGTATGTCACACTAAGTAGTCATGGTGGTTAGTGCATAAGAATGGGCTAGTGAGGTATCGACCTAAGAATGTGTGTGTATAAGGAAGAAAAGTTTGGGTACCAAAGTGGCCTAAGTAAGGTGTAAGAGTTATAAATCTCTTTCAAACACAATTATGTGTAGGGAGCACTCATGGTTAGCAATTGAGTTGTGTAAACCCATTGGGTTTAGGGTGTTAAGAAAGACCTTTTGATTCCATAAGAAACCAAGGTAAGCATGAAAGCAAGTGCCAAATGCTAAGTTGGAATCAAGCAGATTAAGTTTTCTAAGAAGGCCAAGGGTGTGGCTTAAGATGTGGGACACAATGTGTACCCAAGAGTAGGGACTAAGAGAGGACCAGGAAAGGTTGAGTTTCAAGGGTCCCAAAAGGCTTCCTAAGAAAGTTGAGAAGTACCATGGAGCCTAAGAGAATGTAATGCCAAGTGTACACCTAAAGTGGTGAAGTAATTAAGCTAAGGCCTAAGGGTTACAGTAGTAATACTTTGGGGGCAGTATGGGGTATTTCAGGCACCTAAGTAAGTTAATTAGTGGTGCTAAGAGTTGGTCTCTAGTAATTTGAGGAGACCTAAGAAAAAGCTGTAATGCCCTAGATCACCCCATCGTCAAAGAAGGCCAAGTTAATTAAAGATTGACTCCTAGGTATCATAGAGTGAAGAACATGCTAGCGGTGTCTTAAGAATTAAGGGCCAAGATTGGCTAAGTGACTAAGAGTAGTCAAGGACACAGCATGTTAGTGATTACCTAGAGGAGTCAAGTGTAGAAGAGTAGGGTAGTTTGTAAAACACCCAAGGACACCCAAAGAATGTAAAGTCTTGTGAGCTAGAGTGCCTAAGTTGGGTGTAGGTACTGCCAAGTTAAGTGGTGCAGAAGTGCTAAGTGGTGGCAACTAAGAAACACCTATGTAGGGCTAGAAAGCCTAAGGGAGGTGTAGACTTTTAGAAAGTTCCACCAAGGGTATTGATTCAAGTAGAAGACTTAGTACTCCTAGAAGAAAATCGTTAGGAAGGAAGGCCTAAAGGGGAGCAAGTTAGCTCTAAGTTTCAGAGGCTTAGGTGAAATTTGGGAGTACAGGGTTTTGCCTTGTGAACCAAGGTAAGGTGTCCATTTCTTAAGTAGTATCTTAAGAAGTTCTTAACCATCAAGATAAGGTCTGTTGGTTAGACGTGTCTTCCCTCGGCAAGAGTAAGTCCGTGAGGGTGGGAGTTCGACTCCCAGGTTCCCGAAACGGGCGACCAACGCTGGTGGTGGGCTAGGTCCCAGCAGCCAGGTTGGATAGTGGATAATGCAGCGCTGGTGGTGGGCTAGACCCAACAGCCAGGTTGTAAAAATCCAGTCAGGCCCTCACGGGTTTGGTTGAACAGTGCTCGTGGTTAAGGAGCTATGGATAACCATAGTAAGGAAAGGACCATGAGTAAGAGAACTGAGCGCTTTGTAGGAGGATTAACATTTAAGTATTGTGCTCGGTTAAGAATAAAAATTTGGAGGACCAAATTTCTTAAGGTGGGGAGAATGTAAAGGCTCTCCTAGTATTTCCTCTGCATAAAATGTTGAGGTAAGTGTTTCCCAAGTGTGACGGCTCTCCTAGTCGATTAATCAAGTAAGTGTTTGTTAAATTTAAGTACCTCAAGTTAGTGCCTTGTTAAGCAAGTAAGATAAGCTTAATTAAGTTAAGTGAGTTCCTAAGTGTGATTTGGCATAGTTAAGTCAAGACCATTAGTTATTCTAGCTTTTAGAATCATCCTAGTAAGCTTTGACAACTTGTGGCACTAAGTGTGTTTTTGGGCCATTTGAATCTTAAGTGGCTAAAGTGTTCAAGAAAATTAAGTTTGGGAAGCTTTTAGTATCCTTTAGAACAAATAAAAGTGGTTTTGAGTGAGGGTTTGGTGAGCTATTTGAAGCTTTTGAAAGCTAGTGGACTTAGGTGCAAGGAGAAGGAAAAGTTGACTTGTTTACATATATGCAAGTCTTCTTCTTCCTTAGTCATTTGCAACTAACTCCAAATTTTCGTGGCTCCACTTCCTCTCCCAAAATCACAGCCCAAGCTTCATTTTCTTGCAAGATTTCATCAAATTAAAGGGTGCCCAAGGTGTTAGAAGGATCACCAAGCTTGTTTGTGGTGTTCTAGCTCAAGTTTGCTCTTTGGAAGCTTGTTTTGGATCCAATTTTCGTGGGTAAGCTTCTTGAGTTTATTTGGATTGGTTCTAGGTTGTTTTAAGAGCTAGAAATGGTCTTGGTTTGATTAGTTTGGGTGCCAAATTGCTTTGGTTTTAGACTTGGAACTCAAGGAAGCTTGTGGAGCTAGGGAAGCTTATGTTGCATTGCTTGCTTGTGTGGCTAAATTGAGGTAAGGGTTTAAGTAATCAAGCTCAAATAATGCATGGTTTTGTAGTCTTGTGTGTGGGGATGAATTAGGAACAAGACCCATTAAGTTTGGATTAGAAACGAGAGAGTTTGAGTAGTTTATGTGCAAGAGCGACACGGACGCACAAACCCAGAAAAATCAAGTTGGTGACGCGTCGCCAATTCATCCGTGAATTGGCGCCGCGGCGCCAGGATGCGAAAATGTCACAGAGCGTGATATACTGTGGCGCCGCGTCGCCAGAAGCAATTGCTCCTTGGCGCCGCGTCGCCAAGTGGGATTTTGGCCTCATTTTCCGGCCATCCTAAGGTTAACTTAGGCTCTCGGTTTCTATTCCTAGGTTATCCTAAGAGGTTCCATAGCATCGGTTGGGTCTAGAATTCATTCCTGAAGCGGGAATTTTGCATTATTTAGGAGGTAGTTAAGTTGTGTGGTTAAGTAAAAGTGTGTGACTTGGTGGCTAAGTAATTCAAGGGTGCTTAAGCTTTTGAATGAGCACTAAGGGGATTAAGAGAGGTTTTTAGACTCTTTATTGGCCGTATAGAGTATCATTTACATATGGTTAATAGAGAGAAAAACCTAAGTCGATCCCAACCGAACCATTTGGTTTGGTAGGCAAGCCACTAGTAGTGTTTGAGTTAAACCTTGAGGGTTTGACTAGTTTAACCACATAGGATAACTACCCTGCACAATAATTTAAGGGAAGAGACGGGTAAGAAGTGAGTAGGTGGAAACTTACTCTAAGTAGCTCATCAAGGCGGGTAAGGTTGAGTAAGCAAGGTCTTACTCTAAGGTGCCCGTAAGTGGACTTCAAGGGGTTAATTAAGTGCTAGCAAGGATACGAGGGCCAGTATCCAAGTACCCCAGTCGTAAGAGCTCACGACAAGTCCAACACCTACGGGTGTAAGGAAGTCCTAAGCGCATTGCATGTGCATAATTCATTCATTCATCCATCCATCCCATCATTTGCATTATTGTTGTTTATTTACTTGCTTTTGGTTGTGTGTTGTTTGCTTGTTTGTTGATTTGTTTTGTATGCATTATTTATATGCTTGTTGTGCCTTGTTTGCATGCATTATGTTTTTCCTGCAGGTGCTAATCCCTTACTGAGTACTTCGGAGTACTCACCCCTTAAGTGTTGTGCAGGTTTAAGCACTTTTGTCTGGGCTTAACAGTTGGTAAGGGGCACTGTTAAAGCTAAGTTCTTTTAGTTTCAAAGGTATTCTCTAAGTAGGAAACTTCATGTTTTCTAAGTTACTTACAGCATAAGTAAGTACTGACCAAAGTGTTTGCCTTACAGAGAGGCTAAGTGAGCACAAGGATAGTGTGGCTCATCACTTGAAGCTTTCTTGCTTGGGTGAAGAGCTAAGGACAGATCTTAGTAGTTAGTAGTCATAAGATATTTCTTTGATATGTATGGTAATTTCATACATAGATTGCCTATACTAATGACCATGGGTGTGTATAACACTAAAGTTACTTTTGGGTGCATATAAGTTTAAGATGTATGCACACAGTTGTTACTTGAAGTTAAAGCAACTAAAGATTTATGTCTTGGCTTATTTGAGTTATGTTTTCATTAATTGCCGCGGCATTGTTTTCGATGAAGTTTTAATTTAATTATTATTGCATAGCCAGGACAACGCATGCATATTTTTATGCAGGGTAGGCTAAGAAACTAGTTGCACGAAATGATTTAAGGTATTTTTACAAGTAATAACTAGCCAACTGTAACTCAAGTGGGATCATAGTTCCCTAGAGCCTACCAGTGTTAGTAATTCAGGGCACTGGGGCCCTGTTCCGCCACATCCTCTCTGTGCTTTCTGGGCGTAGGGAACAGGTAGCCGTCTGTAGGCTCCTGGTTTTGTGGCTGAGATGGGACTTGGACGGCGTCAGTGCGTCAAGTCATCATTTCAGTCGGCGTGTGGGTTTCCTGTCAGAGGCTCCTTAAATGCTCATTAAATGCTCATGTCGTACTCCCGAGGCCCTTTGGGCGAGGTCGCCCCCTTGGCACGGATGCCCTTCCTCGGGAATCATGTTGGTGGCTCGGGGAGTTATGCCTTCGGGGGAATCTCTCCTGCTTTTAGTAGCTGGCTCTTTGCTCCCGAAGACGATATGTTCGGTTTCCCGAGGTAGCCGGCAACACATTTAAATAATTCTGGCATTTTAGTCAAAGTGCTTACTTTGTCGTGCTCGACTCCACTTCTGCCGAGGTCGTTGGCAATGCTTATTTCCGAGCTACATCAGGCTCCCCAGACAGCCCTTCGGGGAAGCGCATACTGGAAGAGGCGAAAGGCCTTCGACTATCAGCATCCTTTAGAGCAAAGAAATGTAGTTTTGGGTGAGAGTTTAGTGACTCATTTGAAGCTTTTGAGAGTATGAGGACTTAAGTGCAAGGGAGGGAAAAGTTGCCTTATATGCTTATAAGCTAAGTTCCTTCATCCTTAGCCATTTGTTTCTAAGTTCCAAAATTCGTAGCTCCCTCTCCTCTCCCAAATTGGCAGCTCAAAGCTTCATTTCCTTGCAAGTTTTCATCAAATTAAGGGTGCCCAAGGTGTTAGAAAGAATCACCAAGCTTCTTTGCTAGTGCTCTTGCTTCATTTGACTCTTGGAAGCTAGTTTGGAACTAAATTTCGTGGGTAAGCTTCTTGGAATCATTTGGATTGATTCTAGGTTGTTTCTAGAGCTAGAAATGGTCTTAGTTTGATTGGGTTGGATGCCAAATTGCTTTGGTTTTAGGTGTGGAACTCAAGGAAGCTTGATTGAGCTAAGGTTGCTTGTGTTGCAATGCTTGCTTTGTAGCTAAAATTGAGGTAAGGGTTCAAGTAATTAAGCTCAAATAATGCATGGTTTGGTAGTTTTGTGTGTGGGAATGAATTAGGAACAAGACCCAAATCATTTGGATTAGAAATGAGAGAGTTTGAGTAGTTTAAGTGCAAGAATGCAGCTGTCGCGCAACGCAGAAAACGGCGTTGGCGCTGCAGCGCCAGAAGTAAGTGTACTGGCGCCAGGGGGCGATTTTTCACTCAGCAAGTTTTGTTCGCCGGCGCTGCGTTTTTTTGCTCTTTGGCACCGCAGCGCCAGAGGTGACCTTAAGGAATTTTGGGCCATTTTTCCGGCCATCTTAAGAGCAACTTAGACTCTCGGTTTCTATTCCTAGGCTATTCTAAGGCGTTCCGTAGCCTCGGTTGGGTCTAGAATTCATTCCTAGAGCGGGAATTGTGCATTATTTAAGAGGTAGTCAAGTTGTGTGGTTAAGAACAAAAGTGTGACTTGGTGGCTAAGTTATTCATAGTGCTTAAGCTTTTAGATGAGCATTAAGGGGATTTAAGTGGGTTTTTAGACTTTTTATTGGCCGTATAGAGCGTCATTTACATATGGTCAATGAAGAGAAAAACCTAGGTCGATCCCAACCGAACCATTTGGTTTGGTAAGCAAGCCACTAGTAGTGTTCTGAGTTAAACCTTGAGGGTTTGGCTAGTTAAACCACATAGGAAGACTACCCTGTACAATAAGTTAAGGGTAAAGGCGGGTAAGTTTGAGATAGGTGACAACCTACTCTAGAACCCATAAGTGGGACTTAAGTGAGGTAAAGTATCCAGGATACGAGGGCCAGTATCTCAAGTACCTCCGCCGTTTGAGCTCACGGCAAAGTTTTAAGGCACCTAGAGTGCAGAAAGTCCCAAGTGCATATATTGTGTGCATTTCATACCATACATTCATACATTGCATATTTTATATTTTGTTGATTGTTTGTGTTGTTTGTTGAATGAATTGCTAATTTGATTGCTTGGTTGCCATATTGCATAGTTGCTGCATTTTTCCTTGTAGGTATTCAAGGGATCCTTACTGAGTACTTTCAAGTACTCATTCCCTTAAGTTTATTTGTGCAGGTTCTAACTCCGGGCCTAATCACTAAGTGATTGTCGAGGCCTAAGTTTTCTGTTTTGCAGGTATTTCTCTTGAGAATCCTAGTGATTCTAAGTTACTTGTGATATAAGTTATGTGCTAACCAAGTTGTGCCTTTACAGTGTAGAGGCTAAGAGTACACAAGAACAAGATCTAGTGAAGGGTTTACACTTGGAGCTTGGTATAGCTCAAGGTGGGACTCAAGTAGTTGATCTTAGTTAGTAGTTTTTGTCTCTTGTACATAGTACTTTGTATACTAAGTAAGTTGCCTCTAATAGGATACATTGTGATGTAAATCCATCTTGTTACTTTTGGGTGCATGCTAGAGGTATAATGTATGCACAAACTGTTACTTGTAGTTAAAGCAACCAGTATTTTCAAGGTCTTGGCATGTTTTATATATGTTTTAGTGAAATGCTCGAGCAATGTTTTTAATCCACGACTTATAAAAATTCGTTTGCATTGCAAGGACAGAAGCATGCATAACTTAAACTGAGTAGGCTAAGAAACTAATTGCATATAAATTGTTTAATTTATATTGACAAGTAATAGTTAGCCAATAGTAACTAGTGGGATTCATAAATCCCTAAGGCCTACAAGGTTATGGGGCACTGGGGCCCCGTTCCGCGACAAATTGTGTCTAGTGTACAGTCTTCTCCTATAACGTCTCCACTAGAATTCTTCTTTATCATGAAGACAACACTGGCGTTAAAAGGTCGGGAGAAATAAATCCCTCCTTACTCCCTATCATGTAGAAGTGATCTTTTCCAGTCTAAGAAGTTCCATTGTTCTGTTATCTATTCAATTGTTGAATACCCATTGGGTGCATTTTGTTGAAGCCATTTGAACACTGGTTTGTACTGCAATGGTGGACCAGGGGAGGTTGAGATAATTAAACCAACAAAAGAAAAGTTGATTACCCTTCCGGCTCTAAAGTACTAGCAACACATACCATTTCATATTATCCTTGTCTCAATATTTACTATAATTCTCACATCCATTTTAGCATAAAAAATTATGAAACAAATTTGACTCGACACAAAGCCTTTATGGTCAAACAGGGGAAGCTGGGAATGACATTCTATGCTCTGTTTCTAGTTTTCGGGGTGAGGTATTTGGTCCAGCAATATTTGACCATGTTGACATTCTATCCATTTTAGTTGACATTTGTTTGCGTGGATAAATTTTGACAAGTTAGAGGTCAGTTGTATCTAGTGTACAGTCCTCTCCTATAACGTCTCCACTAGAATTCTTCTTTATCACGAAGACAACACTGGCGTTAAAAGGTCGGGAGAAATAAATCCCTCCTTACTCCCTATCATGCAGGAGTGGTCTTGTCTAGTCTAAGAAGTTCCATTTCTCTGTTATCTATTCATTTGTTGAATACCCATTGGGTGTATTTTTTTGAAGCCATTTGAACACTGGTTTGTACTGCAATGGTGGACCAGGGGAGGTTGAGATAATTAAACCAGTAAAAGAAAAGTTGATTACCCTTCTGGCTCTAAAGTACCAGCAACACATACCATTTCATATTATTTTTGTCTCAATATCTACTATAATTCTCACATCCATTTCAGCGTAAAAAATTATGAAACAAATTTGACTCAACGCAAAGCCTTTATGGTCAATAGGGGAAGCTAGGAATGACATTCTATGCTCTGTTTCTAGTCTTTGGGGCAAGGTATTTGTTCCAGCAATATGTGACTTTGTTGACATTCTATCCATTTCAGTTGACATTTGCTTGCGCGGATAAATTTTGACAAGGTGGAGGTCAGTTGTATAAAGTGTACAGTCTTCTCCTATAACGTCTCCACTAGAATTCTTCTTTATTAACACTGGCATTAAAAAATCGGGAGAAATAAATCCCACCTTACTCCCTATCATGCAAGAGTGATCTGTTCTAGTCTAAGAAGTTTCATTTCTCTATTATCTATTCATTTGTTGAATACCCATTAGGTGTATTTTGTTGAAGCCATTTGAACACTGGTTTGTACTGCAATGGTGGACCAAGGGAGGTTGAGATAATTAAACCAGCAAAAGAAAAGTTGATTACCCTTCTGGCTCTAAAGTACCAGCAACACATACCATTTCATATTATCCTTGTCTCAATATCTACTGTAATTTTCACATCCATTTCAGCGTAAAAAATTATGAAACAAATTTGACTCGACGCAAAGCCTTTATGGTCAACAGGGGAAGCTGGGAATGACATTCTATGCTCCGTTTCTAGTCTTTGGGGTGAGGTATTTGTTCCAGCAATATTTGACTTTGTTGACATTCTATCCATTTCAATTGACATTTGCTTGCGCGGATAAATTTTGACAAGGTGGAGGTCAGTTGTATCAAGTGTACAGTCTTCTCCTATAACGTCTCCACTAGAATTCTTCTTTATTATGAAGACAACACTGACATTAAAAAATCGGGAGAAATAAATCCCACCTTACTCCCTATCATGCAAGAGTGATCTGTTCCAGTCTAAGAAGTTCCATTTCTCTATTATCTATTCATTTGTTGAATACCCATTAGGTGTATTTTGTTGAAGCCATTTGAACACTGGTTTGTACTGCAATGGTGGACCAGGGGAGGTTGAGATAATTAAACCAGCAAAAGAAAAGTTGATTACCCTTCTGGCTCTAAAGTACCAGCAACACATACCATTTCATATTATCCTTGTCTCAATATCTACTGTAATTCTCACATCCATTTCAGCGTAAAAAATTTATGAAACAAATTTGACTCGACGCAAAGCCTTTATGGTCAAACAGGGGAGGCTGGGAATGACATTCTATGCTTTGTTTCTAGTTTTCGGGGCGAGGTATTTGGTCCAACAATATTTGGCCTTGTTGATTTTGTGGCTAAATGATTTCACCAGGTTCTAATTGCTTAGCTTACTGGGGCTTTAATTTTCATCTTTCTAACACTGACTAATCTTTACTATTGCTACAATCAAATCCCTTAGAACTTTGATTGGCAATGGTAATTTTTTTGAAAATAATAAAAACAAACAAAAGTTAAAAATATCATCTTCACTAGAAGATGATATAGTCATACCCCAATCTTAGAGAACCCAACGCCAGATAGCAACATAAGATAAATTAACCCAACAAACAAAGAGGACCTTAGCCCAGAATCTCAGATTAGAACCCAATCCAAAAATAGAGCCCACACCTATAATCATAGCCCCTAACCTTTGTATGCATCTCTATCTATGAGGAAAATAAAATACTGGCCGGTTCTTAAGTCTTTTTTTTGGTAACTTAATCCCCTACTCCAATTTCTTTAATTCATATTTCTACCCCAAACCTTTTGTCCTTGAGACAAACGTTTTTCACTCATTCCTTTGATTTTTCACTTTGTACAATTTTTCCAAAATACCTAATACAATTTCGTCACACCCATCCAAAGGCTCGTTTACAAAAAAGGACTCGCTCTTTTTTTTTTTCCACAACTAAATCACACTTATTATTGCTTAACCCATTAAAAGGAAATGTAGACCAATTTTGCTCTATAATTCTTGACATAATCCAATAGAAAATTTACTCAATTCTGGCCTAGCACCTTAGCCTACTTTCAATACTCCAGCAATAACCCTACGGTAGCATTTGGATGTAGAAAACAATTTTCATTTTCATTTTTTGATATCTATTTTCATTTTCTTTGTATAATTTTCTAAATTATTTTTTTAGAAAACACATTTAGTTGGTTTAAAACAATTAAAAATGATTATATATATGTATACGACATTGAAAAAAAAATTCAATGCCCTACTTAGTTGAAAGTTTAAAAAAAGTTTATGAACTATAATTGCAAATTTTGCCAAACTTATCAGCTTCAAAAGTGAAAACAAAAAATTTCAAAACCTGCCCTTATTTTTTGTTTTTTGCCGCTTATGCTCATATCTTTCTATTGCTTACATATGCGCCATCATATACGCCATTCCCAAACACTCGATACTCACTGCCAATTCGGCTATCAAATAGCTTCCATGTCGCTATTGTTTCTTCTAATGGATCGATTCATGCCCCGAGGCCAGCTTAGTTGCCTTAATTGAATAAGAGATGGGAAGATTTAAGGATCTATCAAACTAAAGAAGCCAAGAGAAACCAAGGCTAGTCGGGCAGTGGAGGAGTTCTGCGACACTAATTGGGTGGTGACGACAAGGAGGTTGGTTAATGGTGATGGCAAGGGAGATGTTCTTTAATAGTGGTGGCATAAGGGAGGTTGGTTGAGTGACAGAAATTGTCGGGAAAAACTTTGAGAAATTGGTCTGAAAAAATGCGGGAGAGGGAGCCATATAAGAGATGGCTTGGGAGAATAGGAAAACAACAAAATCATTGTTTTCCAAATCTTCATGTAATGGAAAACTATTTTCTAAGGAAATTGAGAAGGGAAATTAGTTAACCAAACATGTTTTTTTTTCATTTTCTAATTTTTAGAAAATTTTTTAGAAAATTTGGAGAATTCTCTGTAACTAAATAGGACCTAACTTGCCACTTCTTGAATTGTTCTTTTAGCTGCCGCCACTTCCTGAGTTACCACCACTCGACGGCATGATTCATCTGTATGTTTCATGCTCGTCAACTCCAAGCGTATCACCTGAGTGACTAGCCTTGGCCACCACCTCGATGGACGCCTCCACCTCTTGATCGTACAACCTTTTCATCTCTAAGCTGATTGTAGCACACCAACTAGATGGCGCATTGGAACCCCTTTTCACTTGTCTGCCAACATTGAGCAAACTTGCTTCGACTTCAACCTCACTGGACATCCAAATCTCGGCCTCTGAGATTCATCACCTGATGCCTACACCTCATCGCCACAAGTCCTTGATGTCGCTAGACCTTGTTGATCTGGTATGACCATCCCCTTCAGACTTTTCTAGCCATTAAACATGTCTGTCGCTAGCTTCGACTCCTACTGCAGCATTTGCTTACTGAATGTAATTTAGGTTGCCATAGATGCTAAAAAAAGCCTTCTAAAAATTGAGTCGCATGATAGCATTGGTGTGACGGAACGGGGCCCAGTGCCCCTAATCTTGTAGGCTCTTAGGGATAATGAATCCCACTAGTTACAGTTGGCTAACTATTACTCGTCAATATAAATTAAAACAATTTATATGCAACTAGTTACTTAGCCTACTCAGAATAAGTTATGCATGCTTCTGACTTGGCAATGCAACCGAAATTTAAAAGTCTTGAATTAAAACATTGCTCGAGCATTTCATTAAAACATACTGAAAACGTACCAAGTCATTGAAATACTAGTTGCTTTAACTACAAGTAACAGTTTTGTGCATACATTACAACTCTAGCATGCACCCAAAAGTAACAAGATGGATTTACATCCTAATGTATCCCAATAGAGGCAACTTACTTAGTACACAAAGTACTATGTACAAGAGACAAAATTACTACTAACTACTAAGATCATTTACTTGAGCCCACCTTGAGCTAAGCCAAGCTCCAAGTGTAGCCCTTCACTAGACCTTGTTCTTGTGTACTCTTAGCCTCTACACTGTAAAGGCACAACTTGGTTAGCACATAACTTATACTGCAAGAAACTAGAATCACTAGGATTCTCAATAAAATACCTGCAAAACAGAAAGCTTAGGCCTCAACTATCACTTCAGTGATTAGGCCCGGGATTAGATCCTGCACAATAAAACTAAGGGAATGAGTACTTAAAAGTACTCAGTAAGGATTCCCTTCTTGAATACCTGCAAAGAAATATGCAACAAATATGCAATATGGCAACCAAGCAATCAAACATGCAATTCAAACAACAAACAATCAACAAAATGCCAAAAATGCAATGTATGGATGTATGGTATGGAATGCACACAACACATGCACTTGGGACTTTCTGCACTTAAGTGCTTTAATTCTTGCCGTGAGCTCAAACGGCTGAGGTACTTGAGATACTGGCCCTCGTATCCCGGACACTTTACCTCAATTAAGTCCCATCTACGGGTTCTAGGGTAGGTCGTCACCTATCTCAAACTTACCCGCCTTTACCCTTGATTTATTGTACAGGGTAGTCTTACTATGTGGTTTGACTAGTCAAACCCTCAAGGTTTAACTCAAAATACTACTAGTGGCTCACTTACCAAACCAAATGGCTTGGTTGGGATCGACTTAGGTTTTTTTCTCTCTATTGACCATATGTAATTGATACTCTATATGGCCAATAAAGAGTCTAAAAACCCACTTAATCCCCTTAATTTCCATTTAAAAACTTAAATACTATAAGTTACTTAGCCACCAAGTCACATTTCTTTTATACTTAACCACACAACTTGACGACCTTCCAAATAACGCACAATTCCCGCCTTAGGAACGAATTCTAGACCCAACCGAGGCTATGGAACGTCTTAGAATAGCCTAGGGATAGAAACCGAGAGTCTAAGTTAATCTTAGGATGGCCGGAAATCGAGGCCAAAATTGCATTTGGCGACGCGGCGCCAAAGAGCAAATGCTTTTGGCGACGCGGCGCCGCCGAGTAAGCGTTCTGTGTACAATTTCGCTTCTTGGCGCCGCGGCGCCAATTCACGGACGAATTGGCGACGCGTCGCCAATTCTGTTTTTCTGGGTTTATGCGACAGCGTCGCTCTTGTACACAAGCTACTCAAACTCTCTCATTTCTCATCCAAACTTAATGGGTCTTGTTTCTAATTCATCCCAACATACAAAGCTACAAAACCATGCATTATTTGAGCTTAATTACTTGAACCCTTACCTCAATTTTAGCCACAAAGCAAGCAATGAAACAAAGCCTCCTAAGCTCAATTGAGCTTCCTTGAGTTCCAAGCCTAAAACCAACGAAAATTGGCACCCAAACCAATCAAACCAAGACCATTTCTAGCTCTAGAAACAACCTATAAACACACCAAATGATCTCAAGAAGCTTACCTACGAAATTGGATTCCAAAACAAGCTTCCAAAGATCAAATGAAGCAAGAACACCTCAACAAAGCTTGGTGATCTTTCCTAACACCTTGGGCACCCTTAATTCAATGGAATCTTGCAAGAAAATGGAAGCTTGGGCTGTGATTTTGGGAGAGGAGAGGGAGCTACGAATTTTTGGTGTTGCAATGAAATGGCTAAGTATGAAGAAGAGAAGAAGAAACTTAACTTATAAGCTTATTAAGCAACTTTTCTCTCCCTTGCACTTAAGCCCTCATACTTTCATTTGTTTCAAATAACTCACCAACTCACACTCCAAACTCACTTTTCTTTGTTTTAAAAGGTACTAAAGAGCTTCCCAAACTTAATTTTCTTGAACACTTTAGCCACTTAAGTTCTAAATGGCTCAAAAAGAACACTTAGTGCCACAAGTTGTCCAAACTTACTAGGATGATTCTAAAAGCTAGAACAACTAATGGTCTTGACTTAACTATGCCAAATCACACTTAGGAACTCACTTAACTTAATTAAGCTTATGTTACTTGCTTAACAAGGCGTTAATTGAGATACTTAATTTCATAAACACTTAATCAAAGTAAATAAACACTTACTTGATTAGTTAACTAGGAGAGCTGTCACATCCTCCCCTCCTTCAGAAATTTGGTCCTCCAAATTCTGACTTAATTGAGCATACAGACTTGGATATTGCCTTAGCATATCCTGCTCGGTCTCCCAAGTGGCCTCTTCCTCCCCATGGTTAGACCATAGTACCTTGACCATTGGGATCCGTTTGGTCCTTAGTTTCCGGACTTGTCGGTCAAGAAACTTGATAGGATGTTCCTCATAACTTAGGTCCTCTCTCAAGGGAATAGTGGGCGGGGTTAACACTTGCCCAGGGTTCACAATGCACTTCCTTAAGGAACTCACATGAAACACATTATGAACATGGGCTAAACTTGGCGGTAAAGCCAACCGATAAGCCACTTTTCCTACCCTTTCGAGAATTTCAAAAGGACCAATAAACCTTGGTGCCAACTTACCCCTTTGACCAAACCTAGCCACACCTTTCATAGGTGAGACTTTAAGGAGTACTCGGTCTCCTACCTCAAACTCTAAATCTTTTCTTCGCACATTGGCGTACTTAGCTTGCCTGTCTGAGGCAGCTTTGATCCTTGCTTGGATCAACTTAATCTTTGCCGTGGTCTCGGCAATGATTTCTGGACCAACAATTATTTCATCAGCTTTATCTGCCCAACAATGAGGGGTCACACACTTACGCCCATACAAAGCCTCGTAGGGCGCCATCTTAATAGCTTCTTGATAGCTATTATTATAAGCAAATTCAATCAAAGGCAGATGTTGGTCCCAATCCCCTTTGAAGTCCATCACACAACTTCGTAACATATCTTCCAAGGTTTGGATCACCCGCTCAGTCTGCCCATCAGTCTGAGGGTGATATGCAGTACTTAGGTTCACAGCGGAACCCATAGCCTTTTGAAAGGCACTCCAAAACCTTGAAACAAAACGGGGATCTCTATCAGATACAATCTGATCAGGAATACCATGAAGTCTTACTACTTCTCGGATATACAACTGGGCTAATTTCTCCATGGTATAAGTGATTTTAATGGGGATAAAATGTGCAGATTTTGTTAACCTATCCACCACCACCCAAATGGAATCATGCTGACTTCTTGTGTTTGGCAACCCAACACAGAAGTCCATGGTGATGGATCCCCATTTCCTTTCTGGGAGTGGTAAACTTTGCAACATTCCTGATGGCCTTTGGTGCTCTGCCTTCACCATTTGACAGGTGAGGCACTTAGACACATATTCATACATGTCTCTCTTAAACTTTGGCCACCAAAAATGAGTCCTAAGGTCATGGTACATCTTATTCACACCAGGGTGAACATTAAACTTACTCGTATGTGCCTCCTGCAACACTTGTTGCCTTAATTCACTTGGCACATAGAGCCGGTCACCAAAATAAAGTAACCCATCCTTGTACTGAAATTCTTTCAGTACAGTACCATGCTTTTCCTCCCCAGAAATTCTTTTCAAGCTCGAATCACTCTCTTGAGCTTGCTTAACTCTAGTCAGCCATGCTGACTGAATTTCAAGGACCATGACTTGAGCCATTTCCCATTCTCTCCACAATTCATATAAAACTGTGAATTGCTCTGCACTAGGATCTTTTGAGGTTTGTGTTACTTGATCCTTGGAGAGAATTACCCCAGAATACTTACGGCTCAAGGCATCAGCAACCACGTTGCCTTTACCTGAACAATAGTCTATCGAGCAATCATAATCCTTGATATACTCGACCCATCTTCTCTGCCTCATGTTAAGATCCTTTTGGGTAAATAAGTACTTCAGACTTTTATGGTCTGTAAAGATCTTAAAGGACCTTCCCATAAGGTAGTGTCTCCAGAGCTTTAAAGCAAACACAACTGCTGCTAACTCAAGATCATGCACTGGGTAATTCAACTCGTTAGGCCTTAACTGCCTAGACCCATATGCAATCACTTGCTTATCCTGCATCAACACACATCCTAATCCTGTCCCAGATGCATCGGTATAAACCACAAAAGTCTCATGCGGATCTGGTAGGATTAAGATGGGAGCAGAAATTAACCTTTCCTTAAGCTCCTGGAAACTCTCCTCACACTTAGGAGTCCAAATAAACTTCTGTGCCTTCTTTGTCAAGGCGGTCAATGACGAAGCTATTATAGAGAATTTTTCAATAAACCTTCGATAATAGCCTGCCAAACCCAAGAAACTCCTAACTTCAGTTACAGTTGTTGGGCGTTTCCACTCCACCACAGCCTTTACCTTTTCTGGGTCCACACTTAATCCTTGAGCATTTATAATATGTCCAAGGAAAGGAATTTCACTTGCCCAGAACTGGCACTTAGATAGTTTGGCATAAAACTGATTACTCTTGAGTACTTGCAAAACTATCTCTAAATGTTTTTCATGCTCGTGGGGAGTCGGGGAATACACCAAAATATCATCAATAAACACCTCAACAAACTGATCTAGGTAGGGCCTAAAAATCCGATTCATGGTATCCATGAAAACTGCCGGAGCATTAGTCACTCCAAACGGCATAACGGTATACTCATAATGCCCATACCTAGTCCTGAATGCAGTCTTCGGGATATCCTCATCCCTAACTCTTATCTGGAAATATCCAGACCTTAGGTCTATTTTCGAAAAGACCTTCGCCCCTCTTAATCTATCAAATAGATCATCAATTCTGGCAATGGGTACTTATTCTTTACCGTTACTGCATTCAGTTTTCTATAGTCTATACACAACCTTAAGGTTCCATCCTTTTTCTTTACAAACAACACTGGAGCACCCCACGGGGAAATACTTGGCCTAATAAAGCCTTTCTCAAGCAACTCTTCTAATTGCTTTTTCAGTTCATCCATTTCAGGTGCTGACATTCTATAAGGGGGTATGGAAATTGGTTCTGCCCCAGGCTGTAAATGTATGGAGAATTCAATCTCCCTTCTTGGAGGTAACCCTGGGAGGTCTACAGGAAAAACTTCTGGAAATAGATTGGCTACTTGAATTTCCTTGAGTTGCTCCTCGACTGCCACTCCGTTCAATGAGCAAGCGACCAACTCACTCGGAACGGGAATGGACTCCAATAACTTGAGGTGCAAACTCTTTACACTACTTGCCAAACCGCCTGTGCAAATTATACTTACCCCTGAGGCATCCTCAAGAGTGACCTTACAACCCGCACAGTCAATCTGGGCCTTAAACTTACTTAACCAATCCATTCCAAGGACAATATCATAAGGAATTGAGGCCAAGACCCAAAGGTCACTTAAAAATTTACTACCTCCTAATTCCAAAGGATATCCCACAACCATTTCATTGGTAAACACAAGGTTACTCCCCACTGACTTAATGAACATCATTTCATCAAGCACAGTTCTATGCAAACCAAACTTAACAACCATGCTTAGAGTAATGACAGAAATAGTAGCACCAGTATCAAACAGAATTCTAATACTACTATCCTGAACATTAAAGTTACCTTGCACAGCTGTAGGCTCTCTGGATACCTGGCTTGCCAGTGCAAAAACTCGTGGTGGCACAGGAGGAACTCTGACAAAAGTACTACCAGTACTACCAACTCCTGAACTCCACCCTAAGTCCACGAATGAACTTCTTTGCCTTTAGTTCATCTTTTCCGGCCAAATGAGGTGCATACCGAAAAAGAGAACTAAACTTCCTTTCATACTCATGAACTGTTAGCCTTCCCTGGATTAGTTCATCAAACTCAATCCGCTTTTGATCCTGGGCAGCCTCACTATTGAATTCATTTCGAAACTCCTTCTCGAATTCAATCCAATCAAGTTCTTTAGGCCTTTGCCCGATCCTCCCTTCATTATAAGCATCAAGCCTTTCCATGACATCCTTCCACCATAATGAAGCCTTGCCTTCTAAAAAGAAAGGCACCAAATCCATCTTTACTTTGTCATCCAACTTCATGTTTTTGAAGATCTCATTAATCTGATACAACCACCCTTCTGCCATATCGGGATCTCCTGTGCCATTGAACTTGGGAGTGTTAATATCCCGGCATAAGGAAACAAGTCCCATATGGTCTGGAATGACGGGTCTCCTCCGTCTCCTCCTTGGATGGATGTCCTCCTCATCTTCCTCCTCACTGTCCTCTTCACTGTCCTCACTGGACTCTACTTGAACATGCTCATTAAATGGTTCCTGACCTTGCACTTGCCCCTGGGGCGGGGGATTTCTCCCCTGACCTTGGTGCACCGTTGGGCCTTGGTGCACTTCGGCCCTTACCCCAATAGGGTCCTCCAAGGTCTCCCCCTGTACTGGAGGTTGAGCACGCTCTTCAAGCAAAATGGCCATGCCATGTAACATCCGGTCCATGGATTCATTAAGTCTCCTCAACAAGGAAACCACTTCCCTCATGTCTGATCCACCAGGATCACTAGTTCCTGCACCGGAACCCTGAGCCTCAGCAGTAGTACCAGCCCGTGTATTCACCATACCTGCAACCACAGCCAGAAGACCATACCCAGAGCAACTTATAAGCAGTACTAACCACACTTAACACAAGAACACTTTGATCTTAGTTCACTTATTGCCTCTACTAGGAACATTAACCCGCTCTGATACCAATTTTCTGTGACGGAACGGGGCCCAGTGCCCCTAATCTTGTAGGCTCTTAGGGATAATGAATCCCACTAGTTATAGTTGGCTAACTATTACTCGTCAATATAAATTAAAACAATTTATATGCAACTAGTTACTTAGCCTACTCAGAATAAGTTATGCATGCTTCTGACTTGGCAATGCAACCGAAATTTAAAAGTCTTGAATTAAAACATTGCTCGAGCATTTCATTAAAACATACTGAAAACGTACCAAGTCATTGAAATACTAGTTGCTTTAACTACAAGTAACAGTTTTGTGCATACATTACAACTCTAGCATGCACCCAAAAGTAACAAGATGGATTTACATCCTAATGCATCCCAATAGAGGCAACTTACTTAGTACACAAAGTACTATGTACAAGAGACAAAATTACTACTAACTACTAAGATCATTTACTTGAGCCCACCTTGAGCTAAGCCAAGCTCCAAGTGTAGCCCTTCACTAGACCTTGTTCTTGTGTACTCTTAGCCTCTACACTGTAAAGGCACAACTTGGTTAGCACATAACTTATACTGCAAGAAACTAGAATCACTAGGATTCTCAATAAAATACCTGCAAAACAGAAAGCTTAGGCCTCAACTATCACTTCAGTGATTAGGCCCGGGATTAGATCCTGCACAATAAAACGAAGGGAATGAGTACTTAAAAGTACTCAGTAAGGATTCCCTTCTTGAATACCTGCAAAGAAATATGCAACAAATATGCAATATGGCAACCAAGCAATCAAACATGCAATTCAAACAACAAACAATCAACAAAATGCCAAAAATGCAATGTATGGATGTATGGTATGGAATGCACACAACACATGCACTTGGGACTTTCTGCACTTAAGTGCTTTAATTCTTGCCGTGAGCTCAAACGGCTGAGGTACTTGAGATACTGGCCCTCGTATCCCGGACACTTTACCTCAATTAAGTCCCATCTACGGGTTCTAGGGTAGGTCGTCACCTATCTCAAACTTACCCGCCTTTACCCTTGATTTATTGTACAGGGTAGTCTTACTATGTGGTTTGACTAGTCAAACCCTCAAGGTTTAACTCAAAATACTACTAGTGGCTCACTTACCAAACCAAATGGCTTGGTTGGGATCGACTTAGGTTTTTTTCTCTCTATTGACCATATGTAATTGATACTCTATATGGCCAATAAAGAGTCTAAAAACCCACTTAATCCCCTTAATTTCCATTTAAAAACTTAAATACTATAAGTTACTTAGCCACCAAGTCACATTTCTTTTATACTTAACCACACAACTTGACTACCTTCCAAATAACGCACAATTCCCGCCTTAGGAACGAATTCTAGACCCAACCGAGGCTATGGAATGTCTTAGAATAGCCTAGGGATAGAAACCGAGAGTCTAAGTTAATCTTAGGATGGCCGGAAATCGAGGCCAAAATTGCATTTGGCGACGCGGCGCCAAAGAGCAAATGCTTTTGGCGACGCGGCGCCGCCGAGTAAGCGTTCTGTGTACAATTTCGCTTCTTGGCGCCGCGGCGCCAATTCACGGACGAATTGGCGACGCGTCGCCAATTCTGTTTTTCTGGGTTTATGCGACAGCGTCGCTCTTGTACACAAGCTACTCAAACTCTCTCATTTCTCATCCAAACTTAATGGGTCTTGTTTCTAATTCATCCCAACATACAAAGCTACAAAACCATGCATTATTTGAGCTTAATTACTTGAACCCTTACCTCAATTTTAGCCACAAAGCAAGCAATGAAACAAAGCCTCCTAAGCTCAATTGAGCTTCCTTGAGTTCCAAGCCTAAAACCAATGAAAATTGGCACCCAAACCAATCAAACCAAGACCATTTCTAGCTCTAGAAACAACCTATAAACACACCAAATGATCTCAAGAAGCTTACCTACGAAATTGGATTCCAAAACAAGCTTCCAAAGATCAAATGAAGCAAGAACACCTCAACAAAGCTTGGTGATCTTTCCTAACACCTTGGGCACCCTTAATTCAATGGAATCTTGCAAGAAAATGGAAGCTTGGGCTGTGATTTTGGGAGAGGAGAGGGAGCTACGAATTTTTGGTGTTGCAATGAAATGGCTAAGTATGAAGAAGAGAAGAAGAAACTTAACTTATAAGCTTATTAAGCAACTTTTCTCTCCCTTGCACTTAAGCCCTCATACTTTCATTTGTTTCAAATAACTCACCAACTCACACTCCAAACTCACTTTTCTTTGTTTTAAAAGGTACTAAAGAGCTTCCCAAACTTAATTTTCTTGAACACTTTAGCCACTTAAGTTCTAAATGGCTCAAAAAGAACACTTAGTGCCACAAGTTGTCCAAACTTACTAGGATGATTCTAAAAGCTAGAACAACTAATGGTCTTGACTTAACTATGCCAAATCACACTTAGGAACTCACTTAACTTAATTAAGCTTATGTTACTTGCTTAACAAGGCGTTAATTGAGATACTTAATTTCATAAACACTTAATCAAAGTAAATAAACACTTACTTGATTAGTTAACTAGGAGAGCTGTCACAATTGGGCATCTGGATCGACACTTGAAATAGCCACAAACAATTTGTGAAATCTTTTCCACACTTGTGACTTCACTCCTTTTAGAAATATAATGCACATTCTATTAGAACTCTTTGCCTTTACCAGTTCAAAAGATCAATTGTGATTGTTTCATTTTGAACCAAAAACAAAGCTTCTTTGTCCTTTGAACGAAAATGCTACTATCCCTAAATTGATCATCCAGAGAATCAAAATTAGCCGTACATGTAAACTTCTTAATAACAAAAATGTTAAGCCTCGGCCCCATTATCCACCTAAAAGCAGCTTAAACTTTGGCTTTTATGAAAAGATTAGGCTTAAAATGTCATTCTTGTCGAATGCTTTTAGCCTGGAAAAATAGTCATCCAATGTTCTTTCAAATAAACCACCAAATAGTGATAGTAGCCCAAACAAAAAAGTTTAAAAAAATTTTTCTAGTCAAAACTTTGTTAAGTGATTTTTTTTCTTTTGATTTGTTTTTCACTGGGTAGGGAAGCTCCATAAGCCTGTCTGCCAACAAGCTTTTCTCCGTTTTTCTCTTCATAGAAGATGAAAGCTCCAATTAATTTTTATTAAGAAAATCTTTTCATGAGTCCTAAGACTAACAAATGAATACAACTTCACCTCTCTCTTGTTAATCTTCCCCAACCTTGTTATGCCTAAGTCCTTAGAGTGTCTGTTGGGTTTGTTGGCTCAAATCTAATAAGCTAAAGAATTTTACTTTGTTTAGGATTTGTTTTTTTAGTTTTCTTATTTGTTTGGAATTTTGTTTTTTTATTTTGATATGATTTGGGTTTGTGTATAGCCTATATGAAGGCTTGTTGTGTTAGGGTTTAAGTATGAAAGAAAAGCCAATATGGTGAAAAGGAAAGATATAATGATTCTATGAGGGATGAGAGTTCCAAAAATTGAAGAGAGTTAAGATGAAAAGCCTTTTATGATTCTCATATCTTGTAATTTTGTGATGACAAGATATTGGAGTTGTTAGTAGTAAGTGGGGGATCTATTGGCTAGTGTGAGCACTAAAGGCATACCTCTACTATAATCTTTTTATTTTATTCAAGTGGATTTCTCTCATCCGTGGATGTAGGCTAATGAAGTGATGGGCCACATTAAATTCGTCTGTGCTTTCTTGATTTTGTTTGTTGTTCTGCTATGCATAATGAATGATTGAAAAATTTTTTCCCAACAAGTGGTATAAGATCTTGTGGTTTGATCCTGGTATAGTGGAGATTATGGTACGCTTGTGACATGGTGGAGTTTGCATTCATATATGTTGATGCTTAATGTTCCTGATCATTTCCGTTCATTGTTGTGTTCGTGATGTTAATGTTTATAATGTCTGTGGTCGTTTCTATTTGTTGTTGTGTTCATGCCTTGGTGGTATTTGTTGTTCATAGTCATGGTTGTTTGTTCATGGTTGCCGTCACATGTGCTCATGCTGAATAGGATTTGAGCCAAGGTGGAGATTGTTAGGTTTATTGGCTCAAATCCAATTAGCTTAAAAATTTTAGTTTGTTTAGGATTTGTTTTTTAGTTTTTCTATTTGTTTGGGATTTAGTTTTCTTATTTTGATATGATTTGAGTTTGTGTATGACCTATGTAAAGGCTTATTGTGTTGGGGTTTTAGTATAAGAAAAAAGTCAATGTGGTGAAGAGGTAAAATATGAGGGTTCTAGGAGGGAGGAAAGGTCCAGAGGCTAAAGAGGACTAGGACGAGAAGCATTTTATAATTTTCATATCTTGTAATTGTGTAAGAGTAAGATATTGGGGCTGTCAGTAGTGTATAGGGGATCCATAGGCCATGTGAGCACTAAGGGCATACCTCAGCCATAATCTCTGTATTTTGTTTGAGTGGATTTATCTCATTTATGGATATAGGTTAGTGAAGAACCAAATCGCATTAAATTTGTGTATGCTTGTTTGCTCATGTTTGTTGTTCTACTGTATGTGATGGGTAATTGAGAAATTTTTTCTTTATTGTCAAAAATTATTTTTAGAGGTCAACATTTTTGGAGCAACATCGAAATTAGCCAAACATCCAAACTACTTAGAAGCAAAAATGTCAATCCTCGGCCCCACCGTTCACCTGAACGTAGCTTAAACTTTGGCTTGTGTGAAGAGATTCAGTTTAAAATTTCCTGCTTGCTGAATGCTTTTAACCTTGAAAAATAGTCATTCAATGTTCCTCTGAATAGGCCACCACATTGTGATAGTAGCCAGAACAACAAAAAAAGTTAAAAATATTTTTTTAGTTAAAATTTTGTTAAGTGAGTCTTTTTCTTTTGATTTTTTTTTTCATATAGGTAGGGAAACTCTATAGCCTTTTCCGCCATCAAGCTTCTATTTGTTTTGTTCTTTATAAAAGATAAAAGCTCCAAGTAATTTTTATTTAAAAATTCTTTTCCTAAGTCCCCATCTTTATTATATAGAGAATAATTGTTCATCTTCACCAATCTTACAACATTAGACACAAATCAATCCATATATCGATTAACAAAAGCATGGCCAAGTTATTTTACAACATCATTGCTTGTATAGCAATTCTCTGCATCTTGCCTCTTATGTTTGCATCTAGTGTGTTTGCTGAAGACGCATATAATTCAAATGGTTAGTGTTCTAAACCTTGCCTTTCTCTATAAATCCTTATTTACTTGTACTTTTTGGCTTTATTTAGAGAGTTAAGGAGCTTGTTATTGTTCCAACTTTATGATAAGGAGTTAGAAATACCTCTTCATATGATATTCATGCTATGTGATAGGCTTATGAGCTTTATTGGTGGTGGGGAGCCTTCTGATTATCTTCCATTGCAAGTAGCAGTTTTGAATTTTCTAGATGGTAGGATATATTGTGCTTGGGAACTTAAATCTCAGCTTGGTGGCAGAAGAGCAAGCAAGCTCACCTTAGATGATAAAGAAAATATATAATGGTGTGGAATAAAGTAACTTGGATAGACATATTTTGAAGAAGAATTATTGTTTTGCTTTGGATGTCTCTAACTTGGAGAGACATATTTTGAAGAAGAATTATTTTTTTGCTTTGGATGTCTCTAAGTCCCCACCTTTTAGTCTATAATTCATTTGATTGTGGTTTTATTTGTCTATTCTTTTCCCTTCTTTCTTCTACTGTATTGGTTGTCTTACTCTTACTTAGAGTTAGCATATTACCCCATGAGTTAGATGCTTTAAAAGTAATCAGAGTAGAATTAGGAACTTTGACTGATGGTTTAGTTTTTTTTATCTTTTCAATCTGATATCACGTATATGTTTAGTATCAAGTCACATGTTTAGCAACTTATCATATCATAACCATGTTGTGGAAAAAAACAATTGATGCAGTTATTAACCCAAATATCTTAATTACCCAATTGCTGCAAATGAATAATCAATTGTGCCCCTACTTATGATTCAGATATAGTTGCCGGTCCTAACGATGATACTAGAATTCTTTATGATTATGAAGTTCCTAAAATAATACTAGCTCCTGATGTTGATGGGTTTTCTTCCACGACTCGCATTAGATTTTTCTAGTACTGAGGAGTGCATAAACTATTCAGGGTGAGCATGGGTTGGGTGAACCCGAAACCCAACCCAAACCACCCCTATTAGGTTGGGTAAAAATTGATCATGGTTCGTGGGTTGGTTTTACATATAGGAGAACTGACGGTTTTTGGGTTGGTTTTAGTTCCATATAGAACAAACCCAAAGTGGAACTGAACTTGAGATATATATATATATATAATTATATAATAAAAATTATAGTATTACTAATATATCCACACACACACACATTTTTTTTGAAGTATTATGATGGTCATTTTGTGTTTTTATATTAAACTTTTAAACTGATGTTCCAAATTGAAACAGTATGGAAGTTGTGGGATCATTTACGAAATTTCTCTATATTTACTTAAATCACTTTGCTTCATAGACCCACTACTCCTAGGTTATTTTGCTTTCTATCTTTCATTTCAGATTATTCTTTACGACACAATTATAATATTTTTTTCATTTATGAGTCATGCAAAATTAAAAATTCATGACATCAATATATTTTAGGTTTTGATACTAAAGAAAATGATCTTAAAGGCTCAGTTTTCCATATTGAATATCATACCAATATTGGAATTACTAGAAGAAAGTAAACTAGTTGAGATGAAAAATAACTCACAAGCAACTCTTTTGAACCATTTTTGTAAGAACAACATTTTAAACTCTTTTGAATGTATCTAAGTATATGTATTTAAATATTAATTTAATTGTATATTATGTTGAATATGTCATAAAATTGATTATGGATATTAATTTATTGAATTTTGGTGTTGTTATAGGTATATGGTATAAACCAAAAAACCTGAGAACTAGAACCGAAAAACCCAAAACCATGGTTCTGGTTCTATTCGGTTTTCTGTTCTCGGGTTGGGTAGAAAAATTTTGGAACCGAAGCCATTTCGGGTTGATTCGGTTCCACCATAAAACCGAACTAACCCAACCTATGCTCACCCGTATAAACTATGGTGCGGTTGGTGAATGTGAGAGCCTATTCTTGTGTGTCATGGTTTGCTAGCAAATCTTTGATTCAAGTCATGCATTTTGGAGCAATATCATAGAATCACTGTAGGTCATATCCTAAGTGATTAGGCTCTGACACCATATGGATTAAAGTGCATATGCTACGTAGTGGCAAGGCTTGTTAATTAATTGGATACAAAAAAAAAAATGTTGCACCACTACCAATACCAATAACAGGACTTAATAGCTATAGTTATTTACTAGTTTTTGTGTTTTATATTATATATATGAATTATCACCATCAACTATACAAGCGGGGCTCATCTTACCATAACGGGGTGTAAGTGGGTAGCCTATTCCAGACTTGATTACACAATATATGTAGTGCTTTGAATAAATATTGGATTGTACTGTAAGTTAACATCTTGTCCAAGTATCGTTTTATTATATATATGCACATAGGCACAAACAGAAAATAAACCATTAGAGTTTGCTATCTGGCTCAATCATCTCATCAAACTAATTTCTAGGCCAAATAAACCATATGAGGTTACATGGTTGGGGGTATAGTTCTCCTCTGTAACGTAACGTAGTGTCTCCACTGGATTTCTTCTTCATCATGAAGATGACAATGGCATTAAAAGGTTGTGAGAAATAAATCGTTCCTCACTCCTTCTCATAGAGAAGTGATCTCTCCCAGCGTAAAAAGTTCAATTTTTCTATTGTTTACTCATTCGTGGAATACCCATTAGGTGGATTTTGTTGAAGCCTTTTGAGCATTGGTTTGTACTACAATGGCGGAACAAGGGAGGTTGGGATAATTAAACCAGCAAAAGAAAAGTTGAATACCCTTCTGGCTCTGAACTACCAGCAACATATACCATCAGCAATCTTAAAGCATTGTATTATATGCTTCAAAAAGTATTTTTTTTGAAAAAAAAATAAATGGAAATGGAAATGAAAATTTAGATCAATGAGTTCATCTATATCACTGCTTGCAATGTTGACCCTTTTCCATATTATCCCTGTCTCAACATCAATAGCACTTTCTGCCACCATTTCAACATTGAAAATTATGAAGCAAATTTGGCTCAATGTAAGCCTTTATGGCCAAATAAGGGAAGCCAAGAATCACATTTTACGCTTTATTTCTAGTTGTTCTTCTTCAGTCCTAGGTATTTGTTCTAGGAATATGCGACCTTGTTGATTTTGTGGCTACATGGTTTTGCCTAGTTCTAATTGCTTTGTTTCTTGGGGCTTCACTTCTGATATTTCTAACTCTATCTGATCTTTGCTACCACTATAGTCAATTCTCTCTATTTTCATCGGCAATGACAATTTTATCAAAAGAAATAAAAACAAGCAAGAGTTACGAACACCATCTTAGAGTAGGAGATGATGTAGTGACACCTCAATCTCAAAAAACCCTATACCAAAGAACAACATAAGATAAATTACCCCAATAGACAAAGAAGACCCTAGCCTAGAACCTTAGAATAAAACCCAATCCAAAAACAGATCCCACGCCTATAATCATAGCCCATAAGCTTTGTAGACATCCCTACCTAGAAGGAAAATAAAATACTGGTAGGCTCTCAAGGGCCTTTTCTTGTGACTTAATCCCCTACTACAATTTTTTTACAAGATGTTCATTTTACGTAAAAATGTCGCAGTTAATGTGTTAAATTGTTTTGAGCCGAGTCGCGCACCCGACCTGATTGAGAAAAATACATTATCACCCCTGTGTGCTACCCCTCACCTCATTCCCCAAACCAAATTTGTGGAAGCATGCCCTCTGGCGACAGCGACCTTTGCCCGCATGTCTCCAGTGCCCCATTGTGGTCTGATGGCTTCGCCGTAACCATTTCTGTTGCCCGATTCAGACCACACTGAGTATTATGTATATTTGCGGTCATACCCGCCAGAGACCAAGCACCAAGCACATCATTGACCTCCGTTGCTTGGCCATCCAGAGACCAAACGGCCAGATCCCACCCTTGCGGCCTCACTAACCACTCCGGCTGCCCATGCTCTTCTTCCCCCCTTCCCGATTTCAACATTCCCACTCTGATGGCCCTTGCTCTTTTTCCCCTTTCCCGATTTCAACCATCCCACTCCAGTCAACCAGATACATCATCGTTTGGCCAGAGCACAGGCGTTACAAAATCTCCGGCGAGTCTATCGCCTTCATTTGTGTCCATTACAAATCGATTGTCATCGTCTTATTTCACAACAAGGCATGCCTTTCATTCGGACGCAGAGCAAGGAAAGCAATCATGCTTGTACACAGACTGGCAGAAGGTCAGACGAAGACATGTGGTTGGCTAGTAGTGGGGGTGGAGTGGGTAGTGAAGCAGGTAAAAGCCTAGGGGTAGTGGATTGGGTTTATAGTTGGCCTGGGCTAACCATAATTAATTACACATTTAGGGGTAATTTATAAGTAATTTGAAAGTGAGACATGAGCAAAACCCAATAACACATTAATGTGCTTGTGTAAATACTAAACTTCATGTTTCAACCCTGAACCTTTGTCTTTAGCCTAACTTTTTTCGCCCTTTCTTTTGATTTTTCATCTTAAACAAATTCTCAAAAATACCAAATGTAATTTCATCACACTCATCCAAAGGCTCCTCTGTAAAAATGGACTCACCCGTTTTCTTCGTTGCCCACAACTAAATCACACTTATGATTGCTTAACCCATTAAAAGGAAAACCATACCCATTTTGCTCTACAATTCTTGATCCAGTCCATTAGAAATTTTACCGGAATTTTCGCCCAGCGCTTCTGTCCAGCATCAGCCCTAGACTTGCCGCTTTTTGAATCGTTCTTTTGGCTGCCACTACTTCTTGAGTCGCCACCTTTCGACGGCGCGATGCCTCTGCCAGCCTCATGCTCGTCAACTCCAAGCGCATAATCTGAGTGACTAGCCTTGGCCACCACCTCGGCGGAAGCCTCCACCTCTCCACCGCACAAACTCTTCATCTCCAAGCCAATTGTAGCACACCCACCGGCTGGCGAATTGGAAACCTCTTCCATCTATCCGCCAACATTGGGCAGACTTGCTTCGACAACAACCTTGCTGGACATCGGAGATTCATAACCTGACGCCTCCACCTCCTCGATGCCGCTAGGCCTTGTTGGTCTGGCATAACCATCCCCTACAGACTTTTCTAGCCATTAACTTGTCCGCCGCCAGCCTCGATTCCTGCCACATCATTGCTTATCGAATGTAATTTAGGCTACCATAGATGCTGAATCAAGCCTGCTGAAAACTGATACGGACAAGAGTATTGGGCATCTAGATCGACACTTGAAATAGCCACAAACAATCGGTGAAATCTCTTCCACACTTGTTACTTCACTCCCCTTGGAAATATAATGCGCATTCTATCAAAACTCCTTGCCTCCACCAGTTCAAAGGATCAACCATGATCGTTTCATTTTGAACAAAAAAAAAGGCTTCTTTTCTCTTGAACGAAAATGCTGGTATGCCTTCGTTGATCTTCCAGATAATCGAAATTAGCCGAACATGCAAAATTCTTAATAGCAAAAATGCCAAGCACCAGCCCCACTGTCCCCCTAAAAGCAGCTTGAACTTTGGTTTTGGTGGATATCAAGTCTAAAATTTCATTATGCTTTTTAGCCTTCAAAAGTAGTCATTCAATGTTCTTCCAAACAGACCACCACATAGTGATAGTAGCCGAAACAAAGAAGTTAAAAATAATTTTTTTAATCAAAACTTTGTTAAGTGAGTGTTTTTCTTTTGATTTGCTTTTCACCGGGGTAGGGAAGCTCCATAGGTTTTTCCGGCGACAAGCTGTTCTCTGTTTTCTTCTTCATAGAAGACGGAAGCTCCAATTAATTTTTACTAAGCAAATCTTTTCATGAGTCTTTAGACTAACAGATGAATACAGCCTCATCTCTCTTGTATTAATCTTCCCCAGCCTTATTGTGCCAAAATTATTTTCGGAGGTGTACATTTGGAGCAACATGTGCCGACGGCAGTAGAGGAATTGAAATCAGCCGAACATCCAAACTTAAACGCAGCTCGAACTTTGGCTTTTGCAAAGAGAGTAAGTTTAAAATTTCATTCTTGCCAAACTTTTAGCCTTGAAAAATAGTCATTCAATCTTCTTCCAAATAGGCCACCACATTGTGATAGTAACCAAAACAACAAAGAAGTTACAAATAAATTTTTTTGGCCTCGGGATTAAATTATGAAGAAATTATGGTTGAATTTAAAATAAATGGGTGTCAAAAAAATAATTTAAATATTTGGTATTGTCACGAGAACAAAAAAGGTTAGAAATAATAAATAATGCAATGATAATTTTAAATAAAATAATATATAAAAATATTATTCACCAACACGAACACTTTACAAGTAAAATAAAGTCGTAGTAATATGTGTTTTGATAGTATACGCAACAGTTTAAATAAAAACACATGAGTATAAAATTAATAATCATGTGTTATTAGGTAAATTAGTAAGAAATTATATTCAAAATGAATACAATATTATACTAAAATTGCATATTATTTTAATTTTATATCATTCATAGTAGTAATAAAACATAAATTAGATAGAAAATTATAGAATGTCTAAATTAAGATAATTATGTAAGACATTACAAAAAAAAATTAATAATTAACAAATCCTTTAGTATAGTTTAGACGTTAGCAAGAGGTGGTACAAAATTTTATTTTTATACACTGTTTACAAAATTTTGGATTGGAGAGTGAGAAGAATATATACATTAAAAAAAAATTTATTATTGTGTGTCAAACTACTAAAACATATATAGAAAAAATAAGAAAAATAAAAAAATAAGTATGAGTATTTTAAGTACTAGTTCTACCAACATAGTCCTAGCTCCTTAACATCGCCAGAAGACACTGAACCTGACTCCTCTCCCTAAACTGTCAATTTTATCTCGTATTCCTATAAGTTTTGAGAAACATACAAGGTACCCCGCATACTTTATAACAACTTATTAAAATAAGAAACATAGCTACATCGAGGTATTCAAATGGTAAGTTTTGATATAGGGTAACTCAAATATAAAACTAAGTACAATTGACCTCTACTAATGGAGATAAAAAAAATAACTCTACTGGCCCTACCTTACCCAATCCTAGCCACCCAAACTTGACCTTACCTATAAAGTTTATTATGAGTCTAGCTAATTTTACCTGAAATGCAAGAAAACAAATTTATTGTGGAGTATCAGACTAGTAAAACATATATGGGAAAATAAGAAAAATGAAAAATGAGTATGAATATTTTAAATATTGGTTCCAGAAACATAGTCTCAGCTCTCTAGCATAGCTATCACTAAGGGACACGAACCTGACTGCCACTCCACTAAATTGCCAATTTTTTCACATATGCCCTCCAAGTTTTGAGGAATTAGCCTGTTACCCATCATACTTTACAACAATTTATTAAGAAAATGAACATAGATACATCAAGACGTTCAAATGATATGCTTTAGCATAAAATAAATCAAACATATGATTAAGTATGATTGGCCGAGCTTGGCCCCAACCAATAGGGATAATAGAATTACTTTATTACCCTTACCCTTCCTAAGCCATGTCACTCTAACTCTACCCTAGTCACAAAACTTTGGGAAGGCTACGGGTTTAACTAATTCTAGTGCATCCTACCCCTCATAAGTTAGTATATTTATTTCTAAAAATTTTTTTATCTCAAAATAAAGTTATAATCTAATATAAAATTTTCTATGTTACCTGGTTTTATAAATTTTTATTTATTAATTATTTGTAGACATACATATTGTTTTTTAAAACATACATAAAATATATAGAAAAAATGATATATATCCTATCTACCCGTGGGAGCCAGGTATGAATTCACTCACACGTTGAAATGGTTTAGATTTAACAATATCTTCCTCAAATTTTCTTTTTCACATCTCTATCTATCAAGGAAGGCCCATGACCCAAGATCGGCCGAACTCACCTTCTCAATGAACACTTAAAAAAAAATTCTATTAAAATAAATACATATTTTATATTAAAAGATTTGTACTTTAATGAAATTGTTGTTTTTATTTTTGTAAAGAAAAAATGTTCATTACTTTTCAAGATGATCATTTAAAAAAATCAATTTCCATTACACAGTTTAAGGTTCTAATCAAGTCAAGCCAAACTGGAACACCTTTAGCTTAAGCTCGACTAAAAATTTTCATCAATATCACAGCTTGATAATAATCATATATTAGGTGAATCCCAACTATTGGACAATCTCAATTTCAAAAAGTTGATAATGATAAAAATTAATAGGCACTTGAAAAAATGAAGGGGAAGTTAATTTTCAACTCTATGTTTAAGATAAAAATATGTATTTAGGCATTAAGTATTAATAATTAAGTCATAAATTAACAATATTTAGAGTAAAATTAATCTAACAAAGATCATTATAATTAACAAATAAAAATAAAAGAATTTGATCTATTTATCAAAGAAAATGGCTTAACATAAAAATTTTAACCTCATGTTAACTTTTTTTATTACATCTTATGTTCGACCATCTTCTTCATATAGTATTAGCCAATATTAAATTAACCCTTAATATTGTGCTAGCTTATTTCTTAAATTATTAATTTTTTAAAAAAACATTTAAAGAAAAAATAATGAAGGAAATGGAAGAAGGCTATAATTTGAAGCTAACATAAAAAAACACCAATCAAGAGTCATGTATTTTTGGTAAATTAATATGATTGAGTGATGAAAATAATAACAACACCATTTAATGTCAAATATATTTATAAATTTAAAATGAAAAAATACAAAAAAAATTAACAAAATAAATGATAAAAAAACAACCACACCATATGAAAAATCAAAATATTAAATGAGCAAAAAATGGAATAAAGAACATGTGATTTTTTTTTCAATATGAGAAAATTTATAATAGAAATGAGAAAAGTCTAAGATGTACTAAAGGTAATAATATTAACACACATCATAATGTTGTTTTCCTTTATTCCATAATGCATAGTTGATCAAATCAATTTAAAACAAAAAAAAATACTGATATTAGTTTGATGAATTGGTTCAACAAAGAAGTATAATTTTGAAAATCATACAAGAATTTTATATTGAATTCAAGTCTTTACAATTCAATAAAAAAAAACTAATACATTTTACCATTGAGAACAATAAATATATTTTTGGTAAGTGTTAAAGTATTTTTTATATTTTCCTAAAATGAATTAAATGTTAATAAATGTCAATTTGATTTTATTTTGGAAATAATTTTTTTATTTTTATGAAAATAGGTGCTAATTGATGTGATCTTTTTATTTTAGGTAATAAAATGTTTCCTCACGAACAAATTATTCTTATTACATAAAATATTTTACTTTTTAAATTTCTATAATAGAGAAGTGGTATGGAGATTTTAGAATAAATATTAAAGGTTATGATATTATTGCTAAAATTAATGTTTCCTTACTAATTATATTATATGTACAGAATTTTGAAGAGCTTTCCTTTTTGTGTGAAGTTAATGTGCAAATTTATGTAAAAGAATATGCTATAAAAATTTATTTTAAATATGTTAATGTATGAGAGATCACAAAGAAGACAAAGGAATATTGAAAAATTTGTTCATAAAGGTATTAAGATGGATATTTTCGGTACCAAAATTATCAAATCTTGATATTAATTAGTAAATGAAAAAGTATACAAGACAAATATATTTTACGGTGACAACATGACCATTATACATTTATGGACTTTACATAATTATACTTATCATAGGTTAAACTGACTAAAGTAACATATTATCAAATATAAATAAAAAATTAATTTATATTATACAAACTATATTTTTTTCTTTTTCCTTATCTCTCATCAACTCATTACCATGTCTCTATCTCGTCTTTGCATCTTCCATGATATAGCTTATAAGTTTGTCATTGAATAAAAAAATGATGAAAAATCCATAATTTTTAAAATAAGATCCAATAATATAGATAGAATTTAATTAGAATTGTAATCCAAAAGAAAAAATTTCATAATTCAAATCTTGAATACATACAAAATAAAAATTTTATAGAATTAAAATGTATCACTACATAATAATATTGTGTCAATCAAAATAGATTCCCAAAATAAAAGAATACATATGTTCATACAAGCATACATGCATAGATACATAGAGAGGAAAGAAGAATAATAAGAAGAAGAAACCTGAATCCTAGACATCAATGACAAAGAATCATGCATAATTTCAAAGGAAACTTACAATCGCCCCCTGACGTAAGCGATAATCTATAGTTTGCCCCTTCTATTTTTAGAAACCTACATTTTGCCCCTATATTTTTTACATTGTCTAATAACAACTTCTGAAACTGTATTTAAACTATACGATAGTCATCTTCCAGTAATTTCAATCTTTCCAATATTTTTCTTATACTTAATAGACATTTTAAATTATCATTCTTTTCCTTTCTGTAAATGTATTTTTCACCTTTTAAATACATATTAGTATTTTTTAAAAATCGGTTATTTATGAAAAAAATAAAAAATCTTAAAATTACTGGAACATTATTATTAGATAATTTAAATTACAATTTTATAAAGTGTTTATGGACAATGTAAAGTAAACAGGGGGTAAAGTGTAATTTTTTTAAAATAGAGGGGGCAAAGTGTATGTTAGACCAAACCATCGGGGGTTTGTAATTTTCCCTAATTTCAATCTTGAAAAATATGATTTTTATCAAAGAAAAGAGGAGAGATGCTTACATTTGTGTGGGCTTTGTAAGATTATGTTGTGTTAATATATATAGAGAAAAACATGAAAGGAAAGATATTAATTTTCCAAAATAGGTTACATCACATATGGCTAATAAAATAAATAGAGTATTTATTTATGGAAGTTATATATTTAAAAAAATTGAGTTTTCAAATTCAATTGATATGTATAAATTTTGGAATTAATACATAGTTGGCTTTCCTTTTAAGTATCATGATAATTAAAAAGAAAAAATGTAATTTTATAACTAATGAAAGGACAAAATTGGAATGTCAGAGTAAAAAATGAGAGGAGGCAATGTGAGAGTAAAACCACGTAAGCAAGACTTAAGGAAAATACATTTTTAGGCATGAAAATGATCTTGCTTTAGTATATAATATAAGATTTCATTCTTTCAAAACTTTTAGCATTGAAAAACAGTCATTCAATGTTCTTCCAGATAGGCCACCACATTGTGATAGTAACCGAAACAATAAAGATGTTAAAGATAAATTTTTTTACTCAAAACTTTGTTAAGCAAGGCTTTTTCTTTTTATTTGTTTTTTCACAAAGGCAAGGAAGCTCCATAGCCTTTTCCACCAGCAAGCTTTTCTTTATTTTGTTTTTCATAGAAGACGGAAGCTCCAATTAATTTTTATTCTTCAGCTTTATTATATAAAGAATTATTGTTCATCTTTACCAATTTGACAACATCAAGCATAAATCAATCCATATATAGATCAATAAGAGTATGGCCAAGTTATTTTGCAGCAACATCGCCTGTATGGCAGTTTTTTGCGTCCTGCCACTTATGTTTGCATCAAGTATTTGCTAAAGACGAATTTAATCCAAATGGTTAGTGTTCTAAACCCCCTCTCTGTAAATTTTTACTTGTCTTTTTTTTGCTATATTTATAGAATTGAGGGGCTTGTTATTGTTTCAACTTTATGATGAGGCGTTAGAGGTATCTCTTCATATGATATTCATGTTATGTGATAAGCTTATGAGCCTTACTGGTGGTGGGGAGCCTTCTGATTATCTTCCACTGGAAATAGAATTTTTAAATTTTCTGGATGGTAGTATATATGGTGTAGGAGAACTTCAAATCTTAGCTTAGTGGCAGAAGAACAAGCAAGCTCATCTTAGATGATAAATAAAGTATATAGGGCTCCAGATAATGGTGTAGAATCTAGTAACTTGAAGAGGCATATTTTGAAGAAGAATTTTTGTTTTGCTTTGGATGTCTCTGAGCCCTCACCTCTAAGTTTATAATCCATTTGATTGTGGTTTCATTTGCCTTTTCTTTTCTCTTCTTTCTTATGTTGTATTGGTTTTCGCACTCTGACTTAGAGTTGGCGTATTACCTCATGAGTTGGGTCCTTTAAAAGTAGTCAAAGTAGAACTAGGAACTTTGATTGATGGTTTAAGTCTTATTTTTTCTTTATCTTTTCAATCAATATCATATGTATGTTTAGTATCAAATCACATGTTTAGTAGTTTATCATATCATAACCATGTTGTGGAAAAGATCAATTGATGCAGTTACTAACCCAAATATCTTAACTATCTAGTTGCAGCAAATGAAGAATCAATTGTGCCATCTGTTTATGATTTTGATATAGTTGCAAGTCCTGATGATGAATCTGTAACTATTTATGATTATGAAGTTCCTGAAATTATATTAGCTCCTGATGCTAACGGGTTTTCTTCCATGCCTCGAATTAAATTTTCCAGTTTTGAGGAATGCATAGACTATGGTGCAGTTGGTGAATGTGAGAGCCGATTCTTGTGTGTTATGGTTTGCCAGCAAATCTTTGATTCAAGTCATGCATTTTGTATGCAATATCATAGAGTTCTTGTTTTGGCTAGAATCGCAGCAAGTCATGTCCCAAATGATCAGGCTCCAACTCCATACGAATTAGAGTGCATATGTTGCACAGTGGCAAGGCTTATTAATTAATTGAATACAAAAAAAATGCTGCATCACTTCTAATAATAGAACTTAATAGCTAGCTATTTACCTGTGCTTGTATACTATATTATATATATGAATAATCACAATCAACCATACAAGCAAGGCTTATCTTACCATGACAAGTTGTAAGTAGAGCCTTTTCCAGACTTAGTGACAAAATTTAATGATATGTGGTGCTTTGAATATATATTGGATTGTATTGTAACATCTTGTCCAAGTTTCATTTCATTATATAGATGCACAAAGGCGCTTGCTTTAGTTAGCCCATTACTGTTGAAATTTGGTTGTGTGGATAAATTTTGATAAGGTGGAGGTCAATTGTATCCGAGGTATAGTCTTCCTCCATATTGTAACATCTTTACTGGATTTCTTCATCATCACGAAGATGACTGTGGCATTAAAATGTCTTGAGAAATAAATTGTTCCTTACTCCCTCTTATGGAGAAGTGATCTCTTCCAGCCTAAAAAGTTTTATTTCTCTGTTGTTTATTCATTCATGAAATACCCATTGGGTGTATTTTGTTGAAGCCTTTTGAGCATTGATTTGTACTGCACTAGTGGAATAAAGGTGGTTAAGGTAATTAAACCAGCAAAAGAAAGGTTTAGATTAACTGGAAGGTAAAGCTGCTAATAAATAGTTTGTAAAGTTTTAAGTTTGCAGAAGAATTTTCCATTCCATTCATGTATGCACAAAGTCAATATATATACAAAAGAGGCTCTAGAAGATAAAACCTCTAGTTATAGTAGGATAACACTCAAACTTATCTTATAAGCAACTATACCCCTTATCAATATCTACAATGTAACGCCCCCAATTTTATAAACCTTAATTTTAAAAGATATCTTAAATTCCCAGAATTATAAAGCATTTAATTAAAATAATTTAAGAAATGTGAGGTAAAACATTTTATTTTAAATTATTTTCCAAACAATAAGAGTCTTAAACGAAATCAGAGTAGTTAAGAGACAATCCCAGGAAAACTAATATGCGGATAAGGTGCCAATTTAAACAAACCATATGTTTCTTTAGAAATCAAATAACACAAAGTTAAAACTCAGTCCCAGCCAGTTCTACTTTCAAGGGGCTACAGCGTACTCTCACTCAGTCTGCTCCACATCTTGAACCTCGTTATATGGTTCAGTGTACTCTGTCTCCTCATAGTACTCACCTAGAAAAACATGTTAAGAGGAGGGATGAGCACAACTTGCTCAGTAAGAGGGGAGTATAAGGCCCATCACGTGGGTCCTAATATTCCCGTAACAAACAACAACGAATAATAAACTTTAAGCTGTAGCAATTTACTTAAAGAACAATTCCATACAACATCATAACAACAAAATCAAAATCCTACTAGCATGCTTGAACTACCATGCATATGCATAATTCTTTTTTTTACCGAATGAATAATATCTTCTTGATCGATCACTTAATCCAATACTTAATTGCCGTCGGACGAACCTAGGGTGGTGAGTGTGTACATCACCCACTCTCGGGATAACTCTTAGGCAGTGCCACTAGGGATGCCACCAAACCAGAGCCTCTCGGGATACCTACGCCGAGGTAGAGCCTCTCGTGATAACAGCCATAAGCATGGTCCCTCGCCAGCTATGGTCTGACAGCGCACAAATCATATCTCCATACTCCGTGTCAATATCGGGTCATGACTAGGGACGGTCCGCCGCCACCCTAACATGCCTCTCGGGTTCAAATCGTCCGTTCCGAACCTCTCGTCTAAATTTACGGCTTGTTAGGTCATGTAGATATGGTTTGTCACCAACCTTGCATGCCTCGTATTTTATCTTACTTTTCAAATCTTTTACTTAATGCAATCTTGTGTATGACAAACATCAATCATATGCAACAACCAATTGATGCATGACCGTAGCTCATTTTATTTTAGCTCTTTTTAGTAGAATGCCATGATTCTAGTGCATCCTATTTCTTTTATCATGTTATCTTAGTTTAGTGTTACATGATGTCATGACAATCAATGATATCTTTTATGTGTATTTGTGATACATGTTCATCTCATTTCTCGTGAATTCTTTCTAAATTGGTCATTTAGTATTTACGCTCCTAATCCTTTATCTATCGGCTTATAATAATTTATTACGGCCCTAACATGCCACTAACGGTTCCTTCCAATCTCATCATGTTGCTAATGAGCTTGTTGGCCCTAAACATGGTACTAGCGGTGTTTATTTAGGCGGTCCTAACATATTTCTAATTTAATTCTTGTTATAAGCGGTCCTAGTATGATACTAGCGCCAAACATACATCATACATCACATCATTACAACCATACAACCAACCAACCAAAATTACATTTCAAAGGAAGAGAACTAAAATAAAATATACTAAAATAAAATAAAATTCTAGAAAAACTAATTAATTACCTAACCCATGTTGCCCACGCATTTAAAGATTTTGTTTAGCCCAATTGTTTATTTAGAATTTATTATTCGGGTTGAAGCTTATTTTGGGCCTAAGAGGGCCCACGAGAATTAACCCACTCTTCCCCCTTACCTAGTTCGGAATAATACGGCGAAAGGGGCGACTTCCTAGGACGGTCCTACAAAAATGTTAGTAAGGTAGAAAATTAGAAAATGTGCTAAAATTTAGAAAATTTCCTAAATGGTATTTGGAAGGTTCATGTTCTTAACAACTAGGCCGAAATTTGACCTAGTGGGCAAAAAAGGTCTCGGGGTGCCTTCGGTGGCCTTGTGCCTATTCGGGATCGTGCCGGGAGCCTTCTTGATATCGATCCTAAAAATTACAGCAGCCATACACTAACTTATAAGCTTATTTAATGGCTGTAAAAAACGGATCTTGGAAGGAAAAAATTTTATTTCAGTTACCGATGTGTTTTCGGGATCTCTGACGCTCCGGGAGTCCAAAGAAACACCAAACCTTCAAGTAAGGATTTTCTAACCCTTTGTAACAACATGGACAGCAAGGAAAAGAGAATTATTAGGGCTGTAATATTCGAAATTGGCAGCCAAGATAATTTTTAAAAGAGGCTACGGTGGCTTACCGGGCTTAGAACCAAGTATGGACAAGATTGCACCGGAAACGAGTGGAAAAACCCAAAACTTGGATTAATGATAATCTACCAAATATTTACAGCAAAATATAAGGCCTTTAGCTGCTGGAAAAAAAAATTAAAAGAGTAATACCGAAGAACTTTGGCTCACACGAAGCAATTCGGGATCGTCGGTACTCGTAGGATTGGCTTTGGTGTCCGGATGGGGTTTCCCTTCAACTTAAAGAATCTAGGCAAAAATACAGAATTAAATTAATATTCTAATACTTTGGAAGAGCCAAGAATCAAAGCATAGATGGCTGAACTTACACAGTTTGATGAAGCACTAAGTGGAGGCAAACAACCGGCGCAGAAGGATGAAAGAATGGTGGACGATCTTCTTGCAGAAAAAAAATCAAATTTTCTTCCCATGGCTTAGGCGGCTGTTGATGGGGGAGAAGAAGTGCTGAAATATTGAAAAGGTCTGCTAGGAAAATTGAGCTTCACGCCAAAAAGAAACGTAGGGTAGAATAAGTTATAATATAATAATATGGCAATTAATTAGGATAACTAAATTGGCAAGTTTTTGTTTCTTTTTTGTTTTTTGTCTAAAGTTTCGAAAAACCTGTAGTTGCTTTGCGGCTGGGGAGTTTTAGAAGAAAGAAATTAGGGTTAAGGAAAAAATTTTAATAATAATAATCCTATGTAGCGGTAGCACGAACCGGGTTTAAACCCCACACGCGCGTTGGTTAATTTTGGGAAACCTAAGCAAACGAATTCAGAATTAAGTGAGGTAAATTTCTATTGACTCATTTTTTTCAAGAAGAATCCAATGGTGCTCCCAGATTTTTCATCCGATGCTCGGTTGTAAATGACAAAAATGCCCCTAGCCTAAAGAAAATGACTTTGAGCTTCCGGTTTGGAATTTGACTTAATAACCACTAAAGGAATCATCTAAGACTCAAGATTCTTAATTTTATATTTTATTATTAATAAAATTATTATTATTTTATTTATTTAATTAATTAGGATAATTTGGTGATTTTATTTTACTTAATTTCTAGGGTTATTACAGCATCCTCCCCTTAAAAGAAATTTGTCCCCAAATTTGAAAGAGGGTGTTGAGAAGTACCTTAAAGCTGTGGATACTTCTTTCGAAGCTCATCCTCAACTTCCCAGGTTGCTTCTTGCTCTCCATGATTATTCCAAATGACCTTTACCAGTTGAATGACTTTGTTGCGCAGAACCTTTTCTCTACGATCTACAATGGCCAAAGGCTCCTCGACGTAAGTCAAATCCTCGTGTAACTGCAAGGGCTCCCACGGAATAACATGTACTGGATCTGGTTGATACTTTCGAATATTACTCACGTGGAACACGTTATGAATTCTAGCCAAGTTCGGTGGTAAAGCCACTCTATAAGCCACCTCTCCAACCCGTTCTAAAATTTCAAAAGGTCCAACAAAGCGTGGGGCTAACTTTCCTCTCACTCCAAAACGTTGAACTCCCTTGGTCGGTGACACCTTTAGGAACACATGATCACCAACAGAAAACTCCAAAGGACGACGTCTCTGGTTTGCATAACTTCGCTGCCTATCTTGAGCCGCTACCAATCGTTTTTTGATTATTTTGACCTTATCTGAAGTTTGTTGTACCAAATCTGGTCCTAATAAAGGCCTGTCACCTACTTCTTCCCAACACACCGGAGTACGACAACTATGTCCATACAAAGCCTCATATGGGGCCATCTGAATGCTGGAGTGATAGCTATTATTATAAGCAAACTCCACTAGTGGCAGGTCATTATCCCAGGAGTTCTTGTAATCCAGTGCACAAGCTCTAAGCATATCCTCAATAGTTTGTATAGTCCTCTCCGACTGCCCATCTGTCTGTGGATGATAAGCGGTGCTCATTAATGTCACAGTGCCCAATTGTTCTTGTAAAGCCTGCCAAAACTGTGATGTGAATCGTGGATCCCTTTCAGAAACAATGCTCCTCGGTACTCCATGAAGACGAACTATCTCAGATATGTATAATTCAGCTAATCTAGCCACAGGCCAAGTCTTTTGGATTGCCAAAAAGTGGGCTGACTTGGTTAACCGATCGACTATAACCCATATTGCATCATGTCGAGGACGAGTGGCAGGTAGCCCAACTATGAAATCCATTGCAATGTCATCCCACTTCCATTGAGGAATCTCTAATGGCTGTAGCAGTCCTCCAGGTCTCTGGTGTTCTACTTTGACCTTCTGACAAGTTAGACATCTAGATACAAACTCTGCAATATCCTTCTTCATGCCACTCCACCAAAAGCTTTTCTTCAAATCATGGTACATCTTGGTACCCCCCGGGTGGATGGTCAACCGAGATGCATGTGCCGCCGATAAAACATCATACTTCACCTCACTACCTTGAGGAACAACAATTCTATTTTGAAATTTTAGGGTACCATCCACATCCACACTGAATCCTTTTTGACATAGAACTGACCATTCTCGGCATTGTGGATCCTCCTTTTGCTCCTCCTTGACCCTTGCCACAAGTGTAGGCTCCATATACAAACTGGCCATGAGAACCTGGGGTCCCTTCACTTGAACACCTAAGCTCATATGACTAAACTCCTCTAGTAGTTTCCACTCAGAAACCACCATAGCATTCAGTTTAGCACCTGTTTTTCTACTCAAAGCATCAGCCACTAGGTTGGCTTTACCTGGGTGATACTGAATTGTGCAATTATAATCGGAGAGATATTTAACCCAACGACGCTGTCGATTATTGAGTTCCCTCTGTGACAACAGATACTGTAGGCTTTTGTGATCAGTGAAGACCTCAAACTCTTCTCCATATAAATAATGTCTCCAAAGCTTTAACGCATGTATGACAGCTGCCAACTCGAAATCATGAGTTGGGTAATTAAGCTCATGAGGCTTCAACTCCCTAGACCCATAAGCGATCACCTTTCCCGCCTGCATCAATACACAACCAAGCCCCTGATGTGATGCATCTGTATAAACTGCAAAATGACTCTGCCCATCCGGAAGAGTAAGAACAGGTGCAGAGACTAACCGCTTCTTCAACTCCTGAAAGTTATTTTCGCACTGCTCGGTCCACTGGAATGGTTGATCCTTCTTAGTCAGTTGAGTCAAAAGGCGTGCCAGCTTTGAATAACCTTCCACAAAACGTCTATAATACCCCACCAAGCCCAAGAAACTCCGAATCTCAGACACGGTCTTCGGTTGTTGCCAGTTCACCACAGCTTCAACCTTACTAGGATCCACTGCAATTCCTTCCTTAGTTACCACATGGCCTAAAAAGGTGACACTGTCCAACCAAAACTCGCACTTGCTCAGCTTTGCATACAGCTTATGCTCCTTCAACGTCTGAAGTGCAATCCTCAAATGTTCTCTATGTGTGACGGAACGGGGCCCCAGTGCCCCTAATCTTGTAGGCTCTTAGGGATAATGAATCCCACTAGTTACAATTGGCTAACTATTACTCGTCAATATAAATTAAAACAATTTATATGCAACTACTTACTTAGCCTACTCAGATTAAGTTATGCATGCTTCTGACTTGGCAATGCAACCGAAATTTAAAAGTCTTGAATTAAAACATTGCTCGAGCATTTCATTAAAACATACTGAAAACGGACCAAGTCATTGAAATACTAGTTGCTTTAACTACAAGTAACAGTTTTGTGCATACATTACAACTCTAGCATGCACCCAAAAGTAACAAGATGGATTTACATCCTAATGTATCCCAATAGAGGCAACTTACTTAGTACACAAAGTACTATGTACAAGAGACAAAATTACTACTAACTAAGATCATTTACTTGAGCCCACCTTGAGCTAAGCCAAGCTCCAAGTGTAGCCCTTCACTAGACCTTGTTCTTGTGTACTCTTAGCCTCTACACTGTAAAGGCACAACTTGGTTAGCACATAACTTATACTGCAAGAAACTAGAATCACTAGGATTCTCAATAAAATACCTGCAAAACAAAAAGCTTAGGCCTCAGCTATCACTTCAGTGATTAGGCCCGGGATTAGATCCTGCACAATAAAACTAAGGGAATGAGTACTTAAAAGTACTCAGTAAGGATTCCCTTCTTAAATACCTGCAAAGAAATATGCAACAAATATGCAATATGGCAACCAAGCAATTCAATCAACAAACAATCAACAAAATGCCAAAAATGCAATGTATGGATGTATGGTATGGAATGCACACAACACATGCACTTGGGACTTTCTGCACTTAAGTGCCTTAATTCTTGCCGTGAGCTCAAACGGCTGAGGTACTTGAGATACTGGCCCTCGTATCCCGGACACTTTACCTCAATTAAGTCCCATCTACGGGTTCTAGAGTAGGTCGTCACCTATCTCAAACTTACCCGCCTTTACCCTTAATTTATTGTACAGGGTAGTCTTCCTATGTGGTTTAACTAGTCAAACCCTCAAGGTTTAACTCAAAATACTACTAGTGGCTCACTTACCAAACCAATTGGCTTGGTTGGGATCGACTTAGGTTTTTCTCTCTATTAACCATATGTAATTGATACTCTATACGGCCAATAAAGAGTCTACAACCCACTTAATCCCCTTAATATCCATTTAAAAGCTTAAATACTATGAGTTACTTAGCCACCAAGTCACAATCTTTTACACTTAACCACACAACTTGACTACCTTCCAAATAATGCACAATTCCCGCCTTAGGAACGAATTCTAGACCCAACCGAGGCTATGGAACATCTTAGAATAGCCTAGGGATAGAAACCGAGAGTCTAAGTTAATCTTAGGATGGCCGGAAATCGAGGCCAAATTTGCATTTGGCGACGCGGCGCCAAAGAGCAAATGCTTTTGGCGACGCGGCGCCGCCGAACAAACGCTCTGTGTACATTTTTGCACCCTGGCGCCGCGGCGCCAATTCACGGCCAAATTGGCGACGCGTCGCCAACTCTGTTTTCTGGGTTTGTGCGTCAGCGTCGTTCTTGTACACAAGCTACTCAAACTCTCTCATTTCTAATCCAAACTTAATGGGTCTTGTTTCTAATTCATCCCAACACACAAAACTACAAAACCATGCATTATTTGAGCTTAATTACTTGAACCCTTACCTCAATTTTAGCCACAAAGCAAGCAATGAAACACAAGCTTTTCTAGCTCCACAAGCTTCCTTGAGTTCCAAGTCTAAAACCAAAGCAATTTGGCACCCAAACCCATCAAACCAAGACCATTTCTAGCTCTTAAAACAACCTAGAATCACACCAAATGAACACAAGAAGCTTACCCACGAAAATTGGATTCCAAACTAGCTTCCAAAGATCAAATGGAGCAAGAACACTTCAACCAAAGTTGGTGATCATTTCTAACACCTTGGGCACCCTTAATTCAATGAAATCTTGCAAGAAAATGGTAGTTTGAGCGTGGAATTTGGGAGAGGAGATGGAGCCACGAATTTTTGGTGTTTGCAAGAAATGGCTAAGTATGAAAAAGAGAAGAAGAAACTTAACTTATAAGCTTATTAAGCAACTTTTCTCTCCCTTGCATTTAAGCCCTCATACTTTCATTTGTTTCAAAAAGCTCACCAACTCACACTCCAAACTCACTTTTCTTTGTTTTAAAAGGTACTAAAAGCTTCTCAAACTAAATTTTCTTGAACACTCTAGCCACTTAAGTTCTAAATGGCTCAAATAGAACACTTAGTGCTAAAAGTTGTCAAAACTTACTAGGATGATTCTAAAAGCTAGAACAACTAATGGTCTTGACTTAACTATGCCAAATCACACTTAGGAACTCACTTAACTTAATTAAGCTTATGTTACTTGCTTAACAAGGCGCTAATTTGAGGTACTTAATTTATTAAACACTTAATCAAAGTAAATAAACACTTACTTGATTAGCTGACTAGGAGAGCTGTCACACTATGGCTTTCAGCATCTGGTGAGTAAATCAGAATATCATCTATGAAAACGATGACAAACTGATCCAGGTATGGTTGGAACACCCTATTCATTAGGCCCATGAAAGCTGCAGGTGCATTTGTTAACCCGAAGGGCATCACTAAAAACTCATAATGCCCATAACGAGCCCTGAATGCTGTCTTTGACACATCTCCCTCTTTGATTTTCAGTTGATAGTACCCAGACCTCAAATCGATCTTGGAGAACACTGATGATCCCCTTAGCTGATCAAACAGGTCATCAATCCGAGGTAAAGGGTACCTATTCTTTATCGTCACCAAATTCAGCTGTCGATAATGGATGCACATCCTCATGCTGCCATCCTTCTTCTTCACGAATAAAACAGGAGCACCCCAAGGTGAGGTCCTTGGACGTATGAACCCCTTTTCGAGAAGCTCCTGTAATTGACTTTTTAGTTCCGCCATTTTTGAGGGAGCCATTCGATAAGGTGCTTGAGAGGTAGGAGCCGTTCCTGGCAATAAATCAATGGTGAAGTCAACATCCCGGCTAGGTGGCATTCCAGGTAACTCTTCTGGAAACACTTCTAGAAATTCTTCCACAATGGGAATGCCAGCTACTGATTCAGGTTTCTCTGACTCTGTCTGCACATAAGCCAAATAGCCAACACCACCTTGACGGAGATATCTATTAGCTTGCAAGCTAGAAATTAAGATTGGAGTGAAGCTCTTTTTATCCCCAACAAATTGCACCTCTGACCCATCAGGCAAAGAGAAGGTAACTAGCTTCTGATAGCAATCCACTTTAGCATGGTGGCGATGTAGCCAATCCATACCCAAAATACAATCAAATTCAGATATCCCAAGCACAAAGAGTTCAGAGTCTAAATTGCGTCCTCCAACAGAAATCGAGCAAGATGGAAGTACACGAGTAGAGCTCATACTAGTGTCTGATGGTGTAGAAACCACTAGTAAGAAAGGAAGCTCTTTAGCAGGCATGCCTAACTGATTTGCTAGTCTAGGAGATATGAAAGAATGTGTGGACCCCGAGTCTATAAGAACTCTAGCAGGTAACCCAGAAATAGAAAGAGTACCTTGCACCACACCTGGAGCATCCTCTGCCTCCTCGGCTGTCACTGCGTAAACACGTCCTGCCACACGAGGTTTCTTTGTTGGTGGTTCTGCCGGTGCTGCTGGTGGAACGTGTGCTGCTAGTGGAGCATCCCTCTTAGGACATTGCCTGGATAGATGCCCTATCTCCTGGCAATAGAAACAGGTCACACACCGCCCTCCAATTGGGTGAAAGAAATGACAAGTCTGACATCTAGGCCCTCCCTGGCCCTGAAAAACCGGTTGCACTGTAGACCCTCTTGTCTCATTAAGTTGTAGTCGGGTAGCTCTGCTATCAATTGGCTGACCTCTGCCAAAATGTCCTCGCCCCTGGGCAGGCATCGGTCGTGGTATAGGACGGAAACTGCCTGCATGTGTAGGTCGTGATGGCATACGACTCCGACTCGTGTCAAGCGGTCTAGATAGTTGCTTATCTCGCATCCTTGCCTCACCCCGTTGAGCTAAGGATACTGCCTTCTCAAAGGTATCAATCTCTTGCATAATCAGCCTATCTGCTAGCTCGTCACGCAAACCATTAACATACCTCTTGATTTTCCTTGGTTCATGTGCCACAATGTGCTCAGCATAGCGGGCCAAGGCATTAAATCTGGCTGTGTACTGATCTACTGTCATGCTCCCCTGTACCAGTGCAAGAAACTCCTGCTCTTTTCTGTCCCTCATGGCCTCAGAGAAGTATCGACCATAAAAAGTATGCACGAATGTCTCCCAAGTGATATATCCACCCTCAGTTCTCGGAACCCCTGGTCGAGTGGCCTCCCACCATGTCTGGGCCTCCTCAACCAAGCTAAAGGTAGCTAAGTCCACCTTGTCCTCTTCTAGAATTCTCAAAGCTGTAAGTGTCCTCTCCGAAGCCCTGATCCACTCCTCAGCTTTGGTAGGGTTAACCCCACCAGTATATTCACCGGTTAGCCTCTTGAACCGCTCAAGTAGGTCGGCCCTATGCTGACATCTGGCCGGGGCATGAGGCTGCTGCTCCCGCTCATTCAAATTCTGAAAGTACTGGCCTAAGGCAATAACTGTCTGACGCAATGGATCATCATTGGCCTGCTGACCAAGATTCTGGGCTTGTTGCCCATGATTTGGCATATCCTGTCCAGGCACTTGCGCATTCTGACCTCGACCTCGTGGGGGTCATCCTCGACCACGAGCTGGCGGCTCATCCTGTGCGCCTCGCCCAAGACCCAAGGCAGGGTACTCATGTGGGTCCATGACCTAAAAAGGAAAAGGTTTAGTCCAACGTAGTTAAACAACTTTGGAAGTAACTTTTAACTTATAACACTAGGTGAGGCTCTAGGTAACTCCTATATCTTTTTAGACATTAAATTAATTGGTATATTATTTTACGAGTCCCCTTATTGAAAGCCAAGTTGTTAACTTTTGCTTATAAACTTGCTAATATATTATGCTCAATTATGGAAACTTTTCAAAACCTATCCAAGGTCTCTAACTTAGCAAACAAACAAGAAGCATACTTACTGAGTGAGGTCGCTGCCTTCCTCGAATCTGGCTCTGATACCAAACTGTAACGCCCCCAATTTTATAAACCTTAATTTTAAAAGATATCTTAAATTCCCAGAATTATAAAGCATTTAATTAAAATAATTTAAGAAATGTGAGGTAAAACATTTTATTTTAAATTATTTTCCAAACAATAAGAGTCTTAAATGAAATCAGAGTAGTTAAGAGACAATCCCAGGAAAACTAATATGCGGATAAGGTGCCAATTTAAACAAACCATATGTTTCTTTAGAAATCAAATAACACAAAGTTAAAACTCAGTCCCAGCCAGTTCTACTTTCGAGGGGCTACAGCGTACTCTCACTCAGTCTGCTCCACATCTTGAACCTCGTTATATGGTTCAGTGTACTCTGTCTCCTCATAGTACTCACCTAGAAAAACATGTTAAGAGGAGGGATGAGCACAACTTGCTCAGTAAGAGGGGAGTATAAGGCCCATCACGTGGGTCCTAATATTCCCGTAACAAACAACAACGAATAATAAACTTTAAGCTGTAGCAATTTACTTAAAGAACAATTCCATACAACATCATAACAACAAAATCAAAATCCTACTAGCATGCTTGAACTACCATGCATATGCATAATTCTTTTTTTTACCGAATGAATAATATCTTCTTGATCGATCACTTAATCCAATACTTAATTGCCGTCGGACGAACCTAGGGTGGTGAGTGTGTACATCACCCACTCTCGGGATAACTCTTAGGCAGTGCCACTAGGGATGCCACCAAGCCAGAGCCTCTCGGGATACCTACGCCGAGGTAGAGCCTCTCGTGATAACAGCCATAAGCATGGTCCCTCGCCAGCTATGGTCTGACAGCGCACAAATCATATCTCCATACTCCGTGTCAATATCGGGTCATGACTAGGGACGGTCCGCCGCCACCCTAACATGCCTCTCGGGTTCGAATCGTCCGTTCCGAACCTCTCGTCTAAATTTACGGCTTGTTAGGTCATGTAGATATGGTTTGTCACCAACCTTGCATGCCTCGTATTTTATCTTACTTTTCAAATCTTTTACTTAATGCAATCTTGTGTATGACAAACATCAATCATATGCAACAACCAATTGATGCATGACCGTAGCTCATTTTATTTTAGCTCTTTTTAGTAGAATGCCATGATTCTAGTGCATCCTATTTCTTTTATCATGTTATCTTAGTTTAGTGTTACATGATGTCATGACAATCAATGATATCTTTTATGTGTATTTGTGATACATGTTCATCTCATTTCTCGTGAATTCTTTCTAAATTGGTCATTTAGTATTTACGCTCCTAATCCTTTATCTATCTGCTTATAATAATTTATTACGGCCCTAACATGCCACTAACGGTTCCTTCCAATCTCATCATGTTGCTAATGAGCTTGTTGGCCCTAAACATGGTACTAGCGGTGTTTATTTAGGCGGTCCTAACATATTTCTAATTTAATTCTTGTTATAAGCGGTCCTAGTATGATACTAGCGCCAAACATACATCATACATCACATCATTACAACCATACAACCAACCAACCAAAATTACATTTCAAAGGAAGAGAACTAAAATAAAATATACTAAAATAAAATAAAATTCTAGAAAAACTAATTAATTACCTAACCCATGTTGCCCACGCATTTAAAGATTTTGTTTAGCCCAATTGTTTATTTAGAATTTATTATTCGGGTTGAAGCTTATTTTGGGCCTAAGAGGGCCCATGAGAATTAACCCACTCTTCCCCCTTACCTAGTTCGGAATAATACGGCGAAAGGGGCGACTTCCTAGGACGGTCCTACAAAAATGTTAGTAAGGTAGAAAATTAGAAAATGTGCTAAAATTTAGAAAATTTCCTAAATGGTATTTGGAAGGTTCATGTTCTTAACAACTAGGCCGAAATTTTACCTAGTGGGCAAAAAGGGTCTCGGGGTGCCTTCGGTGGCCTTGTGCCTATTCGGGATCGTGCCGGGAGCCTTCTTGATATCGATCCTAAAAATTACAGCAGCCATACACTAACTTATAAGCTTATTTAATGGCTGTAAAAAATGGATCTTGGAAGGAAAAAATTTTATTTCAGTTACCGATGTGTTTTCGGGATCTCTGACGCTCCGGGAGTCCAAAGAAACACCAAACCTTCAAGTAAGGATTTTCTAACCCTTTGTAACAACATGGACAGCAAGGAAAAGAGAATTATTAGGGCTGTAATATTCGAAATTGGCAGCCAAGATAATTTTTAAAAGAGGCTACGGTGGCTTACCGGGCTTAGAACCAAGTATGGACAAGATTGCACCGGAAACGAGTGGAAAAACCCAAAACTTGGATTAATGATAATCTACCAAATATTTACAGCAAAATATAAGGCCTTTAGCTGCTGGAAAAAAAAATTAAAAGAGTAATACCGAAGAACTTTGGCTCACACGAAGCAATTCGGGATCGTCGGTACTCGTAGGATTGGCTTTGGTGTCCGGATGGGGTTTCCCTTCAACTTAAAGAATCTAGGCAAAAATACAGAATTAAATTAATATTCTAATACTTTGGAAGAGCCAAGAATCAAAGCATAGATGGCTGAACTTACACAGTTTGATGAAGCACTAAGTGGAGGCAAACAACCGGCGCAGAAGGATGAAAGAATGGTGGACGATCTTCTTGCAGAAAAAAAATCAAATTTTCTTCCCATGGCTTAGGCGGCTGTTGATGGGGGAGAAGAAGTGCTGAAATATTGAAAAGGTCTGCTAGGAAAATTGAGCTTCACGCCAAAAAGAAACGTAGGGTAGAATAAGTTATAATATAATAATATGGCAATTAATTAGGATAACTAAATTGGCAAGTTTTTGTTTCTTTTTTGTTTTTTGTCTAAAGTTTTGAAAAACCTGTAGTTGCTTTGCGGCTGGGGAGTTTTAGAAGAAAGAAATTAGGGTTAAGGAAAAAATTTTAATAATAATAATCCTATGTAGCGGTAGCACGAACCGGGTTTAAACCCCACACGCGCGTTGGTTAATTTTGGGAAACCTAAGCAAACGAATTCAGAATTAAGTGAGGTAAATTTCTATTGACTCATTTTTTTCAAGAAGAATCCAATGGTGCTCCCAGATTTTTCATCCGATGCTCGGTTGTAAATGACAAAAATGCCCCTAGCCTAAAGAAAATGACTTTGAGCTTCCGGTTTGGAATTTGACTTAATAACCACTAAAGGAATCATCTAAGACTCAAGATTCTTAATTTTATATTTTATTATTAATAAAATTATTATTATTTTATTTATTTAATTAATTAGGATAATTTGGTGATTTTATTTTACTTAATTTCTAGGGTTATTACATACAACTTATCAAAGAAGAAATATGTACATGTATGATAAAGAAAAAGATTAGGCTATCTTAACACGCCCCCTCAAGTTAAAGCATCCAAATTGTCTATGCCCAATTTGCCAAGCAATAAGTAATGTTGCTTTTTGCTGAAGGCTTTGGTAAAAGATCTGTTGGTTAGAAATTGCTTAATATATGTTATGCCTCCACTTTTCCAGATTGCATTTTCTCTTGGACAAAGTCACAATCAATTTCTATATGCTTCGTATGTTCATGGAACACTAGATTCATGGCAATGTAAAGGGTGGCACTGTTATCACAGAACAATTGCATAGGAGAAAAGAACGTAGCCATACCAGCTAGCTAGTGGTAGAAGCCATTGCATAGTATTCTGCCGTAAGGGAGAATTAAGAAACTATGACTTATTTCTCAGACTTGTAGGAGAAAAAAGCATTACCAAGATGGATAATAAACCAAGTAGTAGATCGGCAAGTTGTAGCAATTAGACCAATCCGCATCAAAAAAACCTTTCAAAACAAAATCACCTTGAGAAGGAAATAAGATGCCTTGCCTTGGTGTACCCTTCAAGCAGTGAAGTACATGTCGTGTAACATCAAGGTGGGCTCGATTTGGCTACTGCATGAATTAACTTAAAAGGTTAATGGCATAGGTGATATCTAGTCTTGTGATCATCAAATAGATCAATTTCCTAACAAGTCAACAATAATTGTTAGGATCCTCAAAAGGTTGTGCTTGCACTGATCCAAGATGATGTTGCTGTTGAAGAGGAAAAGATGCTGGTTTGGATCCTAACATGCTCATCTTGTGAAGGATGTCCAAAGCATTTTTCCATTGTGAAAGAAATATACCTTGGCTTGATCGCGTTGCCTTTAAGCCAAGAAAATATCTTAGCTTACCTAGGTCTTTGATGTAGAAAATGATGTATAGGTATTATTTCAACTTTGTAATAAAGTCCCCATCATTACCTGCAATTATTATATCATCAATGTACACCATAACTACAACAAAATAGGTGTTGACCTTTATTGTAAATAAGGAAAAATCTGGCTAGGATTGTTGGAAACCATAAGTTTTCAATGCTTCAGAGAGTTTCTAAAACCATTTTCGAGTGCCTGTTTAAGTACATATAAGGACTTCCTAAACCTACACACATATTTGTCATTAGGTGCCATAAATCCTAGAGGGGGTGTCATCTTACATCAAGTTATTGAAGCACCCAGTTCTTTACTGCTGTCACTACTAATTGTATGAAAGTTTTTTAGTAATCTATTCCTTATACTTGATTGTAACCTTTTGCTACAAATCTCACCTTTTTTTGTTCAACAGTGCGTTGACTTTGTATTGTATTTTGTAGACCCATTTTGAGCCAATTGGTTTTTTGTTTAGAGGCAATTTTCCCAACATCCATGTGTGGTTTTTCTGTAAAGCCTCAACTTGTTTTTTCATTGCATCTATCCACTTGGGATCTTTGCTGGCCTCAAAAAAAATTTGTGGCTACTATTACTCGAAAATGGCTCCCAAAAAGGCTTAATAGGGAGCATTAAAATGAGACTATATAAGGTAATTACCAATAGGATGAGGTTTACTTGAGGATGCATGATTGGCATTTGATGGTGATGAGTTGTTCACAATCGTGGAATCACATACGTAATCGTTTAGATAGGAAGGTAGATTTTTGGTTTGTTGCGATCTAGGTTGCTCAATAGGCAACTGAGAGTCAATTCATTTTAACTTAAGTCAATTGACTTATATTTAATTTTACATCTTCTTTGCCTAAAACTAATTTCATTTGAAATTTAATATTATGTAGATGTAATAATCCATTTGAAAGTGAATTTTCATGATGTTAACTTTATTTGTGTAACGACCCAAATCCAGAACCGGTCAACGGAACACCTGCCCACACCACATGGGCTATCCTTTGGAAAAGAATAAGCGCTAGGTGCTTATGTTCTGGAATTGGAGCCTATATATCCACATAAGGCTTCACACAATTCACCCATGTGGGATATGGGGGTGTTACAAACTCCCCCCCTTATGTACCCAACGTCCCCGTTGGGGTTAATCGGATTACTTGGTTCCCTGGACCAAGTAACCTCTCTAATCGGACTACTTAGCCCCTGGCCAAGTAGCCTCTCGAATCCAGGATCAGCCCTGGTAGACGATGCATGTGCACACCCACCATGCCACACCATCACGGTCTCGGGTCGGCTCTGATACCATCTGTAATGACCTAAATCCAGAACCGGTCAACGGAACACCTGCCCACACCACATGGGCTATCCTTTGGAAAAGAATAAGCGCTAGGTGCTTATGTTCTGGAATTGGAGCCTATATATCGACATAAGGCTTCCCACAATTCACCCATGTGGGATATGGGGGTGTTACAATTTGAAATTTTCTTTTTTTAATGCCTTAAACTAGAAAAATTTATAAACACTTAGTAAGATTAGAAAAATTGTATTTTCAATGAATTATTGCAGCTACATAATATTAAATCTTAATTAAATTAGTTTTGGGTAAAAAAAAGTATAAAAATAAAAATAAGACTTATATTTAATTTTACATAGTTTTTTCTTAAAACTAATTTCATTTGAAATTCAATATTATGTAGATGCAATAATTCATTTGAAAGTGAATTTTTATGATGTTAATTTTATTTGAGTTTTTTTAATGCCTTAAACTAGAAAATTTCATAAAAATTTAGTAAAATTACAAAAATTATATTTCAATTAATTATTACAGCTACATAATATTAAATGTTAATTAAATTAGTTTTGGGTAAAAAAAATAAAAAAAAAAGTTATTTTGAAGTCAAATGATTTAAGTTAAAATAAACTAAGTGTGAATTGCTTGTATCTCAAGTTCAGATATAGGTTCTTGTGGTTCAGGATGTTGAATCAACTCATCAAGAACAACAATCTCTTCGGCAGGGATTATTTTAACTTGCTTATCCTTGTGACCTGCAAGATGTTTAAAGGGAAAATATTCTTATGAAAGATTACGTCCCTTGACATAAGTGTTTGATGGGTCTCCAAGTAAAAAAAATTATATCTTTTTTGGCCAACAGGGTGGTCGATGAATAAACATAGTTTTGAGCAAGTTTGAAGCTTTTCTTTAATTTTTGACTTGCTATGCACCTAAGAAAGACACCCTAATATTCGAATGTGATCAAGGGATGCAGGCTTTGAAAATAAAATTTCATACGAACTTTTGGTGGACAATTTGGATGAAGGCATATGATTTATAAGCTGTGTAGCAGTCAAAATGACCCTAGAATTTGTTAGTGTTATGTCCAAAAGTCAATTATGAGATGATTGTATTTTGGACATTGAGGCATGATATTTTATTGAGGCATTAATCCAATAATTATATTTATTGTTCTGTTTCTGCGTAACATAATAAACATAATTATAATCCCAGAATAATGATATTTTTAAATGTCCTTGGTTTAGTATTATCGTGGAGTAGGTTACAATGATATGTAAAGGCTAGCATATGTCAAAACTAATATAAGATATGTAGTCTACATATGGGTACAAGTTGGAGAACTTGTGTATTGGACAGACCTACCATGAGAATGCTACATGTATCGTTATATAAGTGTCATACGTGATTCTCGTAGTGATCATGTATATGTAGTCGTTTTACCTAAGGTCATCAAGATTCCCTACATGTGAGTCCCATACTTTAATACTTCCCTTTGTTGCTTGTAACTGAGTGAACTTGAAGGAGGTCATTGGTTATGTCACATATTATGTGGAGGGTTTTGTATGATGAAGATAAGATTTGTCCCTCCTATTTAACAGGAGTGATATATTCGAGCCCCTTAATAAAGTGAGACTAAGAAAATGGATAGCCATGCTTGAATGACTTGATATACGATATCAATGTCATTAGTTTAAGTTAGTCTACTCGGTAATCAAGAAACCATAGATCAGGCTATACAATAGTGACACATTCTATATCTTATGCTTGGTATTGATATCTTGGACAAAAGGACAATGGCATATATGGATAATGATCATAAAGGTTTAGTCGAATCACCGAAAATCTTGTCACTTGGGTAGCAATGATGTGTTGCTAGACATCGTTCATTGTTTATGATCATAAATGTGATTTAAGATCATTGTCAATATGATAAGAGTCTATTAGGTCGCACATATAGAGTCAATTGGATTATTTGAGTGCATGGGCTAGTTTATTTGGGTTATGATTTCATGATAATTTTGTATTTATAATTGGCCTAAAATTTGAGCCATTATTAAGCCTGAAATTAAACCTAATTGGATTAGGGCTTTGAAACCCATTACGCTTGGGAGTTGAGTCTCACTATAAATACATCATATAGTGAAAAATTCACAGCTCTTGCCCTAGCCTCCCAAAAAAGACAAAATCAAAAGAGTTCTGACAACCAACTGCACTTTTCTCTTGTCATTCCTTAGAGGACATAAGCTCGCACTGTGGGCGCAAAAGGAACGCATCTACCGGGATGTGGTGGAGGCATGATGATCCCGAGAGGCTCGTGTGGATACCATACCATAGAGAGCTTGAACATGTCAACTGTTCAAGTTTTATTATTTGACTCAACAATTGGATGAAAGATCTCAACCAAACTAGGTATAAAATTTTGAGCATCCGATTTACCCAATTTTACTTGGATTCTAGAGGGTTTCAATTATATTCCGCAGCACTTGCTTGGCTCCCAAAACCCTATAAATTTAAAGGGTAAATGAGCTTGAAAGTGAAGAGAATGAGCTACCTTAAGAATATGTCTTTGTTTTCTCTTGGCAACTTCATTATGCTAGGGAGTATCAACACATGTTGTTTGAAGGAAAATATCATTTTCATTGTAGAACTTTTGTATGGAGCCAATAGTAAGCTCAGGTGCATTATCGCTTGTTGAGTTACCCTATCGAATTGATTTTGTATCATAGAGTTGAAAAACGTGAAATATTTTTCAGCCTCTGATTTATGTTTCAGCAAGAATGTTCAAGTGTCCAATTTCTTGATGGTGAACTTGTCTAGTTGAGGTTACATCGCTAATTTCTTGAATGAGACATGTCCAAGTCTTTTGTGCCACAAGGCTGAAGGTGAGTCAAATAGTTGTAGCAACGATTGGTGTTGCGATTGTTTTGAAGTAATTCAAGCCATCATGAGATTCACCTATGCCAATCAACTTCCTCAATCTCAAGTACTATATTGCACAAAAATATAGAAAAAACAAAAGGGAAAAAATGACACTGAGTAGTTTAGATCTTCAATAAGTCTACTAACTGACATTAAGTTACATGTAAAATCAGGCACATGCAACAGATTCTTAAGTTTTAGATCTCCTGAAAGCTACACCCGTCCATTTGCATGAGTTTCAAGTTTCATACCATTAGGAAGACAAACAAATGGTGAGATAGCATTAAGGTATGAACCCTCGGGTGCATGAGATCAAATGTACTTTGTAGCTCCACTATCAATAATCCAATCAAAAGAAGATATAATACTCTTACCAACAAAGTTGGCCATTGTACCCTGATTTTGGCTAGACAATAAGGAAATTAATTGATTGTATTGAGCCTGAGTGAGGGGTGGTGGATTTCCGGAAGTCTCAGCCTTGGCCTGACGAGTTGTGGTGGCATTACTCACTGTCCCTTTATTTTGTTTCTGTTTGCTTTCATTTTTCTGTGGTTTCTCCTTGTTCCACCAATCTGGATATCCAATTAGTTTAAAGCACATATTCATGTTGTGACCGGATTTCCCACAATGATCAGAGCGAAGATTTGCTCCCTTATCCTAAGCATAGTAACATTTTGGTGCTTTTCTTTCTTCACAACTAAGGCATATGCCTTACTAATTGTTAGTAAAGGGTCTAAAATTTAGGACTTGATCACACCAGAATTTTCATTCAGGCCCATAAGGAAACTATGTAGTTTCTCATGTTCTTGTTCCGCCAAGATAACCTTGGCTACGACACATATACAAGCAGGAACATTGTTATAGGTAACTAATTCATCACACAAGCCTTTTAACTTGGTGAAATAGGCTACAACAGATTGATGTCCTTGTTGCATCAATGCTATTTCTATTTTCAGGTCTTGTATGCATCGAGCATTACATTGAGAAAACCTCTCTTGAAGATCATCCTACATATCCTTTGCCAAATTGACAAATGCTACACTACTATGGAGTTTTCAGTGCCAAAGTGTTAAATAGGCACGAAATCACCAAAGAATTACATTTTTCCCATACCTGACTTTTCTTTGAATCATCATTTGGTTTGTTAGGAGTTCCTTTAACAAAGCCCAGCTTATGTGTTTGGCGCGAAGTGCATTCAACATCACACGTCACCATGTATGATAATTTTCGCCTTTCAATTGGCTGCTCACAAGAACACTTCCTAGGTTATTTGATGGTCTAAAGTAAAATGGAGAAGGAGGATCATTTAGTGGTGATAGCGGGCTTAAACTTGACGAACCAGAAGTTTTCCTACTCTTGCTCATCATATGAGTTGAATGGTTGAGGATAGATGTTTGGGATCAAGCCTTGTTCTGATACCATGTTAAGTTTCAAGTTTATGGAAGCATTTTCGATTCGATTCAAGTATGCACAAAGGCAGTATATATACACAAAAGGCTCTAGAAAATAAAACTTCCAGTTACAGTCAGATAACACTCAAACTTATCTCACAAGCAACTACACCCTTTATTAATATTTACAACTTATCAAAGAAGAAATATTTACATGAATGATAAAGAAAAAGATCAGGCTATCTTAATAGAGTTAATTACCCTTTCGGCTCTAAACTACTAGCAACATATACCATCAGCATTCCTAAAGCATTGTAGTATACGATATGCTTCATAAGGTCTTTTTTTTTTCAAATAAAAAAATAGAAAAATAAATTTAGATCAATGAGTTCATCTACATCACTGTTTGCAACGTTCACCCTCTTCCATATTATCCTTTTCTCAATATTTACCGCACTTCATACCGCCATTTCAACATCGATAACTATAAAGTAGATTTGACTCAACGCAAGCCTTTATGGCCAAACAAGGGAAGCAGGGAATGACATTCTATGTCTGTTTCTAGTTTTTCTTCTTTGGTGCGAGGTATTTGCTCTAGCAATATTCAACTTTGTTGATTTTGTGGCTAAATGATTTTGCTGGGTTCTAATTGCTTAATTTTTGGGGCCTTCACTTCTAATCTTTCTAACTTTGCTTGATCTCTCTTATTGTTGCAATTAGTTATCTCAAGAACTGCTCGCAAATAGTGTAGTTAATGCGCATTTACAAGGACAAATTGCTAGACTGCCAAGTTATCTTCGTTGCAGATAGAATCATCATCCTTGTTGTTATCTTAGCATTCTCATTCACATCTTGTTCGTTGTTGCACCTCCCACAAATGGAATTGGCATGTCCATAAGTCCCAGATGGCATTGACGATTGGCACAAGACTGAGGAGGTGGTGGGCTGCATAGAAAGTGGTGCACAGCCCTACTATCTCCTCACTTTCCATGGTACCTCTCTTCAGGGCAATAAATGAATTGAGTAAAAAATAACAGACTTTGTTTGTGTTCATTCCTTTTAACTTTAAACAAATACGAAAACGAGTAATAAAAAAATACATTTTTTCTATTCTTATTTGTTCATTCATAAATAAATTTATTTATATTCATTTGCTAACAATAACAGTGTTGCGAACCAGAAGAACATAAAAAATGAACGTGTTCATGAACACTATTAAATGAATATGTTCGTGAACCATATAAACAAATGCATTCGTAAAAAACATAAACAAATAATTGAACAAATGAACAAAAATGAATATTAGGAATAAATGAATTCACAAAAAAAATAAATAAATTAGTATATAAATGAACAAACAAACAATGAATATAAGAGAATAATAACTGAACTGTTCATTAATATAAATGAATGGATGATACTTTCTTCATATTTTTCTATTTAATTGAATAAATGAATAAAAACCAACTCCCATCAAAATGTTCTTGAATAGTATACTAAAGTCCTACTGCTTACACTCTAGGAACGTCGATCCATCCATTGGCTTTGAGCTGACTAGAAAATTCCACATCACCATCATCTTGATGGGATATACTTGTTTTAACAGTGTATCTAATCATTTAATTGCTTAGTGGGGGGATTGCACCGACTTGATGACATCAGTGGTTGATTTATCCTCATTTAACATCTTCAGGTGTTGATTTGGACTAAATAAAAGTTGCATGGGCCAATTCAATTGGGCTAAACTACAAACATTAATGGTTTATCTGCAACTTTTCCCATCCATACATGGATTAGTTTTAGATGTTCCAAAAAATTTATACTAAATAGAGTTAAAAAAAGATAAGTTGCTTGTGGCGGATTCAAGTAAACAAAGAGGCACACGGCCTCACTATTTTCTAAAGTTTCAGCGTAGGGCTGTTTTGGAGGAATACAAGGGTGCTACCAGTTCCTTACGAAATGAACTGCATCTTCTCTTTAGTCTTATTTTTATTTCCATTCTGATTACAAAATAAAAATTACTAATGAAAACTAGAAAAATATGAAAATTTTTAAAAATATAAAATTTATATACTCACTTAATCCTTTTTAAAATTTACTGTATTATTCCCACACTTTTGAAGCAATAGTGGAACATTAAACCTTTCACTGTCTCAATTAATATTCGGGCCCTCCCTGCTCTGTTTCTCTTCTAACTTTTAAAATACTATTTTGCAATGCTTCCATGTGTAAAAAAATTTTACATCCACAACATTAAACTGGTCATGCTGACTTTCCACATCAAATTAACTCGTGCCATATAAAATTTTCAGGCAAGTGTTTGTACAATCCAACTTTATACTTGGTGAAATTTGCATATGCATGCTCCGATCTAGATTGCATATTGATTTTAGTATTAGACGAAGGTTGAGGTCAATGTCACTATAATCAGATACGGCGTTTACCTAGTAGCAACTAGTTACCGTGTACTGCACAATATATTTTAACATTTTTAATACTGACATTGCTAAATATATTGTATCTTTAAATTATAGATGTACTATATGGTATACTACATCACATGTTAATACTGAGTTTTAAAAATTTTAAATATTACTTTATGATAAAAAAAACTTAATAAAATATTTTTTTACCTTTTTATCTTTATTCTAATAGTTTTGATCATTATTTTCATGATATAAATAAAATAGATATGAAATAAAATATGATATTTTATGAAAACATAGAAATGGAATATAAGACTTAAGTAAGTATTATTCAACAAAAAATGATTTACAAATATATAAGGGAAAAACAACACACTAATAATATACATGTATCAACCACATTTTGTCATATATATATAGTTTCACCCTATTTTGACAAGGATAAAACTTGCATACGCCCGACTTACTAATTATATTAGTTTTGCTTAAATAAGACAACTTTCTGTGTTTGGTGCAATGGTTAGCAAGTTGGCTATGAAATCTCAAGGTGCATGTTTGAATCATGATTGTCCCATCCCCTACTTTTTCCTTCTCTACTCATTTGTTTCAGAGTTTTTTTTTTTTTTTGCCATTTCTTCATAGTTTTTTACTTTTCTGTTTTACTTTTTGTTTTTGCTTCTTTGTTTAGTTTTTATTTTGCTTATTTTTTGTTTTACTATATCCTTTCTCTATTTTTCTTTTTTACTTTTTCTTTGTCCCCTTTCCCAATTTTTTGCTTCACTCGTTCATTTTTTCCCCTTTTTCAAGCTTTTCTCTTTCCAATCTTTTTCTACCTTTTCATCTTACTTTTTTTATTTAACATTGTATGTTATTTTTTTCCTTGTTTTTTAGTTTGGTAATTTCCCTACATTTTCTTCTTAATTTTATTTCATTTTTGCCTTTTTATTTTAAATTATTTTTTGCAAAATTTATCTACTTTCTCTTTCTTTTTTTTTTTGTTTCAAAATTTTCAACTAATAAATGAACAAACATCTCATTAAGTCAAAATAAAAAAATTACTAGTAAAAGAACAATTACATAGTAACATAGGAATAATTTATCTACCATTTCTCATTTTTGCCGTATTTTTTTCTTTATTTTTCACCATTGCTGTCTTTTTTAAGGCAAATTCATGAAACAAAATACTTTTCTTCCATAAAATTTAAAATAATACAACATACATTTTTTGCCCTTATTTAAGAAAGAATTAAAAAAATAAATTGAAAAAAGAACAAAATGCTATTAATAAGAATACAAATAGCTATCAATAAAAGAACAAAAAACTAGTTCAGCTAAAATAACAAAAATGAATTGATAAAAAAGCAAATACATACTAATAAAAGAACAAATAGTTACTAATAAAAGAACAAATATCAAGTTCAGCAAAAGGAACAAACATGAACTAATAAAGGAACAAACACCTATTAATAAAAGAACAAAGAGCTACTAATAAAAGAACAAACAACTAGTAATAAGATAACAAAAAAATATTTCTCTAAAAGAAAAAGTTGGATTATAAAAGAACAAATAACTAGTTCATCTAAAGAATAAACATAAAAAAATAAAAGAACAAACATAGCCTAATAAAAGGACAAAAAGATATAATAAAAGAACAAACATCAAGTTTATCTAAAGGAATAAGCAAAAATTGGCAAAAGAACAAACGCCTTTTAATAAAAGAACAAATAACTAGTAATTAGAGAACAAGAAATAGTTTCTCTAAAAGAACAAACTATTACAAATAAAAATATAGATAGCTACTAAAAAAGAACAACCAAAAAAAATGAAAAAGAAATAAAACTGGAAAGAAAATAAGAGACAAACTTGGAAATAATAAAAAATGAGGAAATGAAAATAAAAAATAAAATGAGAAAATGTTAAAACAGAAAAGCTAAAAAAAATAAGAAAAATGAAGAGATGCAAGAGAAACATATAAAAAAAAATATTGTGTAAAAATAAAAAAAAAACTATTAAAATGAAAAAGAAGAGAAAAGAAAAAATTGGAAAGGAGTTAAAATTCCATAGTCCCCAAGGCAATTCACACCTAGGACAAAGGATTTTAACTCTCATGCTTTGACCACCCTACGCAATGCGAATGTTTGTCGGGCTGTTGTGGAAAGCTTATAAATATTGTTCCATGTTATGATGGCGTGATTGCCTTATTTCTGAGATGCGGGTCTAAAATGACAATTATTATACTTTTTAGGGACGGGACACGACATAACCCCGGCTCACCCAATAGTTACTCTTTTGGCAAATCAAATGACAAAATTTTAGTTCTTTTAATGTTTTAATCAATAAAAAAAATTAATTGGGAAAAGAAAAAGAGAGATACTCTTTCTTTTTCGAATGCAACCTAAAAGCTTAATGGTCATGCAGCCCTCAGAGTTTTTCTGTTTGAGCATTTTAGTGCCTTTACTTTCACTTGAGACATATCAATCACTAAGACTCTACGAACTAGACTCAATTAGACCTTTTATTCTCTATGTAGATTGGTAAATTTTATCCAACTCCTAGGAATGTAAACAAACCAAATTCATGTTCATTTATTTAACTTTTTATGAACATGAACAATAAATGAACATAACTTCTCTATTCGTGTTCATTCATTTAACTTTTAATCAACTTGGGTACTTTTTTTACTTGAATAAATATTTTTATTACAACAAAAATTGCAACTCAATATTTCAAAAACATTCATGTTCAAATCTTTTATTTGAATCATTGATTTAAACTGGTAAAATTCACGCTTAATAAGTTTCGTATAACAATTTATGGGGTTTGTTATTAGAAATACTATATTTGGGTGTAATATATATATATCTAAATAGAATAAAAAGTGCATATGTGTCCATAAGATTTTATTCAATCTGAATTGGATTTATGTATTTCATTCATCCTATTTTATTTGTAGCATCTTTAGACGTTGTGTGAGATGAATTTATGGTTATATGATTTGGTGTTCTTTCAAATGCTTGTTTATCCTTCCTCTGTGCTAAATGTTGTGTTAGCTAATTGATGGCCACAATTAGTTGCACCCTAGATTGCTTTTAAACTCTTGAAAAAGATTAAAGGTAATTGGACCTAAGAGAAGGGTTTAATGACAATGGACTTGTTGGGAAACTAGTCTAAGTCATTAGGTGAAGCTAAATTAAGTTTTAATGCCTCTTCCTAAGCTTAGAATTATATGGGAATCCTTATTAAGTTTAGGATTAGATAGAGTAATTCTTTTACTTGGAAAAGTAAAAATTCAAATGGGTGACTTCACCAACAAGCATAGTGAACCAAAACACTAACTTAAGCTCATCAACTAATCAAGACAAGTAGTGAACCCATTGGAAATGTGCTTTAGTAATTTGTTAAAAATCCCATATTGTCATTGCATTCCTAGCATCTTAATTTAATGGCAACTTAATTAGGTTAGCTTAACTTAGACTCACAAATTTACTTGTTTAGCCTTTCATTTGACATTGTTGGTTTAGCTAAAGTAGTCTTAGAGTGTTAGTACTTGGCAAGCAATTCAATCAATCCTTGTGGAAATAATACTCTTTCTTACCCAATTTCTATAGCCACCGTATGCTTGCGGTTAGGGTTTAAAACTCACAACATGTGTCTGGTGTCAACCTTGCCCCTTTCTTTGATATTACACGTTTACCTATACTAAAAGTAGACTTAGATGCAATAGTTGAGACCAATACAACTAGAACCTCATTGACAATGATGGATAGAATCAAAAATCTGTTACTCTTCTCTTTTCACCACTACAATTATCATCCTCACTTGTCTCAAATGAGGTGTAGAGGTAATCATCCACTTCAAGCATATTCGAGGATGTTGGTCAAGGACATTTCAACAGTTGTTCATCCAGGGTTGAATGGTGTTGAAGAGGACAGTGATGAAGCATTGACGGTAAAAAAAATAGTGTTTTTTACCTTATCCTTATGGTGGGAGGAATACACTTTGCGTAACTTACGCAAGTACTCTTCATTATTAGCAATAAGTTTTAAAACACATATATGCTCCATTTCTAAAAAACAATAGTATCCCTCAAGTAATGACTATGTGCACGTTATTTTAACAATCGGGCCAAGTGCATATGTAAGTAAAAAGATAGGGGATGTCAATGAAATATGTAATCCACTTCTTTTTCATGGCTTTAACGGTGTCTTTCAAAAACTCATCGTTGTTGTACTGTTTGAAAACATAGGCAATGTTCATCAAATACATTAGAACCTTATGGATAATATGATAATAAACACAAGGGAAAATAGTAGTTGCCTCAGAAAAACACCTTAACAATTGACTAAGTTTGAAACACTTGTTGTATATCTTGGCTTTGAGAATTCCCTTGCTCGATTTTAAGTTCAAAAAAATTGTCAACAGAGCTGCATACATATATGTATCTATCAACATCTCATAAGTTAAGTTCTACAGTGTGAGATAGTTTATTTTAAACCATTTCCGACTAAAAAGTTGGTTATTTTCAAGACAATATGCTTTGAACTAATGACTAATTTTAGGCATTGACCTCAAATAATGTAATGCATTCCAAATTGGAACAATTTCAAACTACAAAATCTCCAGTGTCTTTTGCACACACAAGTTTAAAATATGGCACAAACATTTTATATAGAAAAATGCACCGTCTCTAGGGGGTTTCAAAAAAGTACTCAATTCACAGGTAATAAAAATCATAGAGAGTATCTAAAATGCATTGATAGATATTCTATCTAGTATGATCGGATTCTATGCGCTTAAATATAATAATACATTTTTGTATGACCTAATCAACATCAATCCAATGAGTAGTAACATAATAACAGTCTTGGCATATTGGAGATATCCAAATGTCATTAATAAATGAAACACAGTGATCAAGAGCAGAAAAATATGATTGAAAGTTTGATTTTTGGGCTTCATACATTTTAGAGCCTTTTCTTCTAGCGATAGTTCTAGATGTTTTTTAAAAAATCAGGTTTAAGTTTGATCTAATCCAATTTTCGAAATCAATATCCTCAGCCTATTTAAAAGGTTTTTCAGTTAATATCTTCCAATTAACCGTACATTCTCTATATTTTGGTTGGTTAAATCTAAAATACCTAAACCATTGGCGATACTCTCAAGTTGCATTTGTCCACTGAAACTGGCCTAGGCACTGGGAAAATGGATGAGCCAATCATTTTTATTATGGTGTTTCAGCACCCTGGTCCCAGATTTGACCTTATGTGCCAATTTCTTTCCTCAATACTTCGACTTTGTAAACCTCACATCTTTAACCCACACTGCCTTGAAATACTCTCACACAAAAGATTTGAGATGACTAGATTTACCTTTCGTGCCCTTGGAAAGTTGGCTTTAAAGTGTTGGTTATGGCCCGTCACATCATTGTGAATCCATAGTTAGGGTGGTCTCTTAGACTTCCATTTCATTGTTCATCGCTTGCTCATCAAACCCTAAATTGATATTCATCATATCAACATTGGCAGCTTCATCAACCTCTTGGATATGGATCCTTCTTTGAGCTGAATTTTTGCATTGGAAATACAATGCCAATCTAGTGTGGTAGGAGAAGCTCTTAGCCAATGTGAAATGTGGTAGGAGAAGCTCTTAGCCAATGCAAAACTAGTGCTCTTTCTTGATGTCATTTGTCAGAAATAAGTGAAAGATAAATAAGAGATTAAAAAGAGATTAAGGCATAAAAGCTAGAAATTAAGAAAAATGCATAAGAGCTAGAAGTCAATTGTAGATAATGTTGTAAGTTTAGAGAAGAGATTGTAAAAGTTGGTGTAAGTAAGTGTGTAAATGAACTTCTCTATTTATAGGAGAACCGGAAAATTTATTGGACCAAATTGCCCTAAAAAACTAGTTGTTTCTAGGGGCTTACGGGGGGTTAAATGGGGGTTTTGGCTCAAAAAAATTGTTAGGGGCTATTAGAGGGCCAAAATTGCAATTTCAACTATTTTTTTTGCAAATCTAGCCGCTTCCCTAGACCAAATGAGTTGGGCCAGCCCATGCCTGGGCCCAGGCTCAAACCAAGCTTTGGCCGTGCCAGCTTGGTGCCTCATTTCACCTTTATCAGGCTTATAACCAGCCCAACCTATTTTGTCCTCCATGTTGACTGGGTCAAGCCTGTCTTTGATTAGGGTGGGTCAGCTCAGCGCATTATTCACCTCTGCCCTTAGTTCAAACAAACCCAAAGTTCAAATCTGGTGGTGATATATAACAGATGCAAATGCAATGCGAATCACATTTACGTCTCAAATCAGTTGCAGGGGTAATCTGATAGTTCCCTTGTCGGGACCTGGTGAACTTGAGTCCATCTAGGGAATATCCTTTTTTTATCAACTATAGGCATCATCACATGATCATGAATCCACATATATTTGACTTAGTATCCGACGGGTTCTTTCACCATTTTTGACATGTTCTGGCTCAAGTTTTCTCCAGTAGAGCGTGTCTTCTTTTATCCATTCACCCATTCAACTCTTCCCTTTTTCAACTCAGTGATCATCCCCAAACTCACGCACTCACTCTCCTTCACCCTCCTCCACTATCCCCATCACTGGCTCCCTCACCGGTTGCCTCACCCGGGCCCCAACTTCCACCAAGCCCCTCATCTTCTCTACCTAGAACAACGGCGTCTTCTTCACTGGAGCTAAGTCGTCGGCCGATTTTGACCACCTCGCTAGCCTTGGGACCATACCGACGGTCTACCTCCACCCTTTGGTTCCGAGGCTAAACTCATCTAACGACAAAGCAGAAATATTGTCCCTGCAAATCACTCTGTTCCCTAACCAAGGCTTCAGCATTGGCCGAACGATGCACCACGCTGTTTTGGATGGCAACTCAGTCACTTCACTCGCTTCACGAAATCGTGGGCTTATATTTGCATACAAATTAGTAACGATTTGACGGAAAAACATGTTTCATTGCCAGAAGAGCTAACCCCAATTTGGGTTATCAATGGTGTGTAGGTGATCTATAGGCCAACATGAGCACTAAAACTATACCTCTACTATAATCTCTATTTTGTTTGAGTGAATTTCTCTCATCTGTGGATGTAGGCTAGTTAAGTGCCGAACTACATTAGATTCGTGCGTACTTGTTTGATCGTATTTGTTATTCCACTGTATGTGATGGATAGTTAGGGAATTTTTCCCAACAAAATTATTTATTTTGTAGATTGAAAGTGATTCAAGCAATGTGGTTTTAAGGGTATTAAAATTGCATCTAAAATCATAAAGGCTTGTCCTATATATATTGACAAGCTTTTATTCATTGTTTTGAAATGTCACATTATTTCCATCACGTGAAGGAGGCCCTAAATCTTTATGCTACTACTACTAGCCAGGAAGTTAATTTTTTAAAGTTAGAATGGATGTTTAGTTGCAATGTTTCCAATGAGCTAAAACAACTATACCAACAGATCTTGCCTTTCAGGATTAATGATGGTATCCTTAATTACATATGATTGTCATTTGATCAAGACTTCTCCCGCACTGCATCATTTCAATTTTTAGTAGATAAAATCCAGGCACGCTTAGCTAGTTGGAAATGGAAACTTCTAAATCCTACAAGTAGATTACCTTTGATATAGTTTACTCTATCTTCCATTCTTATCTATATGATGTCCTTGTTCAAGGTACCAGTGACACTTTTAGACTCTATCTTTAATACTTTGGTTTGATATTGGTGGTCTAGCTCACAAGATTTAAAAAGGTCTACATCTCAAGCAACAAGGACTTTTAATGCTTCTTAAGGGCTTGGGAGGACTTGGTATTAAAGATAAGTGATTAATTAATCAAGCATTACTCGAAAAGACCTTTTGGTGAATTTTCATTGGAAATCCCCAATCGCTTGTGTTCTATGTGTTAATTGTAAAATATGAAGCAATTCATTCTGTTTAGAGTGTCAAGTATACTGATAATGCATTTGTTATTTGGCGAAGCCTCCTTTATGGCCATGGCTTACTTTTCCCTTATATTTAGTGGTAAATTGGCTCTGGTCAAGCTATTAGAGTTTGGGAAGATCCCTAGATCCCAGGTATTTTTCCATAGACACTTCAAACATTAACACCACAGAAGTTGCATGACCCCAGCCTTACAGTGTCTCAACTTGCTAATGCAACTATTGGGGTGTAGAATATTACTTTTTTAGATGAAACGTTTTTAAATGCAATTACTGCTAAAATTGTACGCCTAACTCCCTCCAAGAAGGAATGGAAGGATGGATGTTGTCAAGCTGATGGGAAGTGGCTTTGGCACATTTATTATAAAGCAAGGGGTATACTTTGGAGCTACTAAAGAAATCATGATCCTTACTTAACCCTAATCGGGATTCTATTTTTTCAAATCCTAGCCTTGATTTTCCTAAAGTTGTCCATGTCTATAGGTGTCTATAATTCTGCACAAGCTCAAGATCTTTATCTAAAAGTGTCTAGTTAATGTGCTGCCCACTGTAGACAACCTAGCAATTCATTGAGGCCTCTCCAACTCTACATGTTCTCAGTGTGGGAATAATAGGGAAATAACAATGCTTATTCTAGGATCTTGGAATGCCCGGGCACTTTGGAAGTTTAGGGTAATTTATGTCCTTCACCACTTAGTAGCCAAGCTCTATCTTTGAAATCTTGGCTTACGCTAACATTAGTCTTTTAGTTGAAAATGGCATTTTGAGCTTTCATATTTAGTCTCTACGTTGGAACGAGTGTGTCTTTAAGAATGTCCTTCTTTCTCTCCTCTGGTCTTCCATTTAACACCTCAAATCCTCTTTATTATTCATGGGGAACTAAACAATTATTGGATCTTCCTCAAAATTCGGACATCATTTTCACTGATGGAGTATGACGCAAGTCTTCAGGGTTGGGAGCAACCGCTTGGGTTTAGATGGGCCTTAACGGTCCACCGTGGTTAAGGGGCAGACATGTGATCTCATGTTGTTCTTCATCATTGCAGTCAGAGTTTAGTGCTCTTGCAAGAGTTATCCAAATGGCTCATCAACGTAAACTCCAATTTTTCATCATCTTAATTGATTGCTCGCAAGTTCTTGCTGCTCTCAGGGGTATGATGCATCTTAGCCCCATATGGTGTGCTTATCTCAGAGAATTGTAGCCTCGTTGGAGGAATTTTCTCACTACTCAATAGTGGTTGTACTCGAAAACAAGTCTCTTCAGCACATAACTTTGCTACTTCTCTCATTCCTTACCTTTTCTTTTTGTATGATTTTGTTTATAAAAAAAATGTCGCATTATTCATATATCTAGAGAAGGGAACGCAGATGCCAATGAATTGGCTAAGGATGATGTGCTTCACTTCCTTCCTTTGTTTTTTCATCCTATAGGCTCTTTAGGGTCTGTTATGGTCTTGGGTTGTATGTAAACTTTTGGTTGCAAAAACAATATCAAAATTCAAAATAGAAGGATTTGGTTATTATTTTATAATATAGTTTCTTAGGAAATATTTCTATAATCTCCTTTAATACTATTAAAGAATTTCACAAACCCATATACAATCATGAAATTTGATCATAATAGACAACCATAATGAAAAATGCATCCCACATCATTCAATTTGGACATGTAAAGTCATACATTCAAAGTCAATCATACACAGGTCTCCACAGGTTTGGCCTGAGGGCTAAAGTTTTCCAGACACTTGTGGGAGGTTTAAAACTCAACTCTAGTTTCTCTGTGATCTTCTAAAAAAAAATGTCCTGCAAAATCATTTTGGTTGCTTCCAAATTTTGAAAAAATTGACATTTCCTCTTCCTTATTTAGAATATTAACACATCTTCTCCTTTTTACTCATAACATGGTTCTAAATTAAAAAAAAAAAAAGAGCAAAAATAACAAATGAACCACAAACATTTTGGACCTAGCTTGAATTGGTGCCTAATATTTTTTCTCGGCCGAATAAACCACTAATGTTACTCAAAATAACCAAAATAAACTGCTAACGTTATTCAAATATGTCAATTTACCCACTTAGCTCTTGAAATATTACAAAACTCCATCATTAACTTTTTAAAATTAACAAAATAACTCCATTTGATTTAAAACAATTCAAATAGGCTACCTTCACCATTTATAAACTTTCATAACCACCTTCCACAATTACATTTTTTGGACTTAGTCTATTCGTTACCGCTTCTAATTTTTTCAAAGTGTACAATTTCTGTTGCTTAAAATGGTATGCCTCTAACCCCACACTGCCACTTCCAAACAATGTCTCGCTCATATTAGTGATGCAAGATTATAGTGTAATATGAGGCAGAGTACGAGAAGGAACATTGTAGCCACTATCACCAAGTTTAGGAGGATCTCAATTACTACCTATAAATGGGGTCCGAAGATTAATGTCGGCTTCAAAAAGATAGTTCAAATATTAAATTAATAAACTTTAGAGACGTTGGGAGCAGAATTATAAAATGTAACAACTAAATTTGGTATTTTACGCTAAGATTCTATTAGACTTGACAGTAAAATTTACAAGAGTTACCAATTTAAGTCGACTTAGAAATATCAGTGACTTATTTAGCCAAAAAAATTATTAATGGATCAATTGGGCCAGCAAAAAATATTAGTGGTTTATTCGTTGTTTTTGTCTAAAAAAATTTAATGATACTGAATACATTCCATCGCCATCAACTTCAACTCACAATGAGCAAATGGGCCAACCCTCCATTCTTTAATTCAATTATGTCCCACGACATCAGTCTTTTATTAATTAGAACGCAATCATGACTAGACATCGGCCCCATCATTAATTTTTGTTGTTTACACAAGTTTATAGAAATTAAAATGTTAAAGATGACATTTACAGTTGGGCAGCTAATACACATTAGAGGTCCGCATAGGTAATTGAAAAAAACCGAAAAGATAAAACGGTTGAGTTGTTTTTTAGTTCTGCTGGTTCAGGTCAAAATTAAAATTTATGTTCAATTATTGTATTAGTTGTTGAATCATATAATTTAAATTGAGTAAATTGAATAGTAATAAATATCTTCTCATTATTTATATTGACCCTACATATATAAAATTATTTACCACTAATTTTGGGCCATATTTTGATCCTACTATAATTTTGAATATGATATGGAAAATTATGATATTTACCTTATTCTTTTTTTCATTTTTTTGTATGTAATTAGGATGATTTCAATACACTTTGTAAAAATAAAAAAAACCTATCAAGTCATTGTGTTCATGCAATAACCCTGGAAATTAAGTAAAATAAAATTACCAAATTACCCCAAATAAATAAATAAATAAAAATAATAAGTAAATAAAATAAATAAATAAAAATTAATTAATTAACATTTTGTCCTCAAGGGTATTTTTGTAATTTTACCTACCAATTTAGAAAATCAACATAAAATTTAAAATCTTGATCCTTGGATAATTTCTTTAGTGGTCGTTAAGTCAAATTCCAATCGGGAAGCTCAAAGTCATTTTCTTTGGGCTAAGGGCATTTTTGTCATTTCTAACCGAGCATCGGATGAAAAATCTGGGAGCACCATTGGATTCTTCTTGAAAAAAAGAGTCAAGAGAAATTTACCTCACTCAATTCTGAATTCGTTTGCTTAGGTTTCCCAAAATTTAGCCAACGCGCGTGTGAGGTTTAAATCGGGTTCATGCTACCGCTATATAGGATTATTATATTTTTATTTATTTATCTATTTATTTTTATTTTCCTAACCCTAATTTCTCTCTTATATAGCATCCAGCCGCAACACCTTTACAATAATGATATCGAAAAATTAATTCATTTTCTCCTTCCGTTTTCTTTTCCTTAAATTAAATCACATTGAATATTATAATGCCATTATTCGTTTCCTTTCCTTTTTGCATTTTTCCGCATGTTCCTACACTGTCAAAAGCATGTAGAAACTACACCTAGGCAAGTTAATCTATTCTTTTCTTCTCCCCATCAACCGCCGCCTAAGCCATAAGAAGAAATTGGATTTTTCTGAAGATCGTCCACAATTCTTTAATCCTTTTATGCCGGTTGTTTGCCTCCACTTAGTGCTCCATCAAACTTGTGTAAGTCATCTCTCCATGCTTTGGTTCTTGGTTATTCAAAAATATTAGAACGTTAATTTGATTCCATATTTTACCTAGATTTATTAGATTGAGGAGAAACCCTATTGGAACACAAAAACGATCCTACACGCACCGGTGATTCCGAATTCATTTGTGTAAGTCTAAATTATTCTATATCACTCTTTTAATTTTTTTTTGCAGCACCTAAAGGCCTTATATCTTTGCTGTAAATCTTTGGTAGATTATCATTAATCCAAGTTTTGGGTTTTCCACTCGTTTCCGATACAATCTTGTCCATACTTGGTTCTAAGCCCCGGTAGGCCACCGTTACCTCTTTTTAAAATTATCTTGGCTGCCAATTTCAAATATTACTGCCCTAATAATTCTCTTTTCCTTGCTTTCCATGTTGTTACAAAGGGTTAGAAAATTCTTACTTGAAGGTTTGGTGCTTTTTTTGGACTCCCGGAGCGTTAGAGATCCCGAAAACACATCGGTAACTGAAATAAAAAATTTTTTTCCTTCCAATATCAATTTTTACTACCATTAAATGAGCTTATAAGTTAGTGTATGGCCGCTGTAATTTTTAGGATCAATATCAAGAAGGCTCCCGGCACGATCCAGAATAGGTACGAGGCCACCGAAAACACCTCGAGAACCCGTTTTGCCCACTAGGTAAAATTTCGGCCTAGTTGTTAAGAACATGAACTTTCCAAGTACCATTTAGGAAAATTTCTAAATTTTAGCAAATTTTCTAATTTTCTACCTTACTAACATTTTGTAGGACCGTCCTAGGAAATCGCTCCTTTTGCCGTATTATTCCGAACTAAGTAAGGGGGAAGAGCGGGTTATTTCTCGTGGGCCCTCTTAGGCCCAAAATAAGCATCAACCCGAATAATAAATTTTAAGTAAATAATTGGGCTAAACAAAATCTTTAAATGCGTAGGCAACATGGGTAGGGTCATTAATTAGTTTTTCTAGAATTTTATTTTATTTTATTTTAGTTCTCTTCCATTGAGATGTAATTTTGGTTGGTTGGTTGTATGGTTGTAATGATGTGATGTATGATGTATGTTTGGCGCTAGTATCATACTAGGACCGCCTAAATAAACACCGCTAGTACCATGTTTAGGGCCGGCGAGACAAACACTGCTAGTACCATGTTTAGGGCCCACAAACTCACTAGCAACATGATGAGATTGGAAGCAACCGTTAGTGGCATGTTAAGGCCGTAATAAATTATTATAAGCCGATAGATAAAGGATTAGGAGCGTAAATGCTAAATGACAAATTTAGAAAGAATTCACGAGAAATGAGATGAACATTTATCACAATTACACTTAAAAGATATCATTGATTGTCATGACATCATGTAACACTAAACTAAGATAACACGATAAAAGAAATAGGATGTACTAGAATCATGGCATTATACTAAAAAGAGCTAAAATAAAATGAGCTACGCTCATGCATCAATTGATTGTTGCATATGATTGATGTTTGTCATACATAAGATTGCATTAAGTAAAAGATTTGAAGAGTAAGACAAAATACGAAGCATGCAAGGTTGGTGACGAACCATATCTACATGACCTAACAAGCCATAAATTTAGACGAGAGGTTCAGAACGGACAATTCGAACCTGAGAGGCATGTTAGGGTGGCGGCAGACCGTCCCTAGTCATGACCTGATATTGACACAGAGTATGGAGATATGATTTGTGCGCTGTCAGACCATAGCTGGCGAGGGACCATGCTTATGGCTGATATCACGAGAGGCTCTACCTCGGCGTAGGTATCCCGAGAGGCTCTGGCTTGGTGGCATCCCTAGTGGCACTGCCTAAGAGTTATCCCGAGAGTGGGTGATGTACACACTCACCACCCTAGGTTCGTCCAACGGCATTTAAGTATTGGATTAATTGATCAATCAATAAGATATTATTTAATCGGTAAAAGGAATTATGCATATGCATGGTAGTTCAAGCATGCTAGTAGGACTTTGATATTATTGTTATGATGTTTTATGGAATTGTTCTTTAATTAAATTACTACAACTTAAAGTTTATTATTCGTTGTTGTTTGTTACAGGAATATTAGGACCCACGTGATGGGCCTGATACTTCCCCCTTACTGAGCAAGTTGTGCTCACCCCTCCTTCTAACATGTTTTTCTTAGGTGAGTGCTATGAGGAGACAGAGTACATTGAACCATAGAATGATGTTCAAGATGTGGAGCAGACTGAGTGAGGGTACGTTGTAGCCCCTCGAAAGTAGAACTGGCTGGGACTGGATTTCAACTTTGTGTTATTTGGTTTCTAAAGAAACATATGGTTTGTTTAAATTGACACATTATGCACATATTAGTTTTCCTGGGATTGTCACTTAACTACTCTGATTTCATTTAATACTCTCATTGTTTGGAAAATAATTTAAATAAAATGTTTTACCTCATATTTCTTAAATCATTTTTAATTAATAATTCTGGGAAATTTTGATATTTTCCTAAATTAAGATTTATAAAATTTGGGGCGTTACAGTTCATATCAGTTCAAAACTGAACAAACTGAATACTTACCATAAATGTAGGACATAATTACTGAAAAATTTACTAGCACTAGGTAGAGCATTTGATTTAATACTTTTTTTTGGGTAAATTACACATACTGCTCCCAACTTTTAATTATTATTTCTTTTATAAACCTAACATTCATTTTGCTTATACAATTTGTTAACTTTACTAAAATATTTCATTTTGGCACATTTTTTTTATGTAAATCATTATCTTAGACGAAAAAAACTACATCAGCATGGGAGTACACAGGAAAAAGCTAGTTTGAACTCCAAAATTTTTTTCTTTTTGCCAAAGAAACCTAAAAACTTTGAAACCTAACGATCCGACCACCCCCATTGTCACTCGAAAAAAAATACAAAATTTTAATTGGTCTTCATGGTTTGGTTTCCTTTTTCATCGTCTTTAACTTTCTCTCCTATCATTCTTTCCAATACTCAACTAATTTTTGTAAAGTGAACTTAAAATATTCAGATTTCACAATTTTAGATACAGATATATGAAAATTTGTTGAGATTTGAAATAAATGATAGAAGAGAAAGCTAAATAGGATGAAAAATGCTATCAAACCATGCTAGTTGATCAAAATTCTAAAAAATAAAAAATCCCAACACAATGGTGCCAACATGCAAGGTAAAAAATTTCTAGAATTTTGATTAGATTTTATGGTTCGATCGGTCTTTTTATCCTCTTTAGCTTTCTCTTTTGTTATTTCTTCCAAATCATAACAGATTTTTATATATCTGGATTTGAGATTTTTAAACTTGATTTACAAAAATCAATTGAATTTTGGAAAAAAATGATAGAAGAGAAATTTAAAGAGGATTTAACAATTGACCAAACTATGAAATCTGATCAAAATTCCAGAAATGTTTTCCTTAGCATAGTGGCGCCGCAACCAGAAAACATATTGGCACAATGGCACCACTATGCTAGGAAAAAAATTTCTAGAATTTTTATTGGCTTACATGGTTTGATAACATTTTTCATCCACTTTAACTTTCTCTTCTATCATTTCTTCCAAATCTCAACAAATTTTCATATATCTACATCTGAAATTATGAAACCCAAATCTTTTAAGCTTGGTTTACAAAAATTGATCGAGCTTTAGAAGAAAGGGCAGAAAAAAGAAAGTTAAAGAGGACAAAAAAAAAGCTAGCAAATCATGAATGCTGATTAAAATTCTAATTTTTTTCCCTAGTGGCATCATGGCGACAAAGATGGTTAGATTGTTAGGTTCCAAAGTTTTTAAATCTCTTTGACAAAGAGAAAGTTTTCAAGAAGTTAAAATTAGCTTTTTCTCCTACAATCCCATGATGATGTGGCGTGTTTCATCCAAAAAGGACCCAAATAAAACATTTTAATAAGGTAGGATATTGCATGAGCAAAATGAACATCAGGGTTAAAACATGAACAATAAGTAAAGGTTGGGAGCAGCATGTGTAATTTGCTCTGCTTTTTTTGTTATTATTATATTTCTCCATTTGAGATTTAAAAAAAAAAAAGTATTCACTCCCTTTCAGTTTCCTATGATTGATTTGCTTTTTAACAAAATTTTAAGTAACTTATAATTTGGCTTTAGGAAAATAACTTATTATTTTTGTATATATTTGTATTCCAATATTGTTTTTTATAGCATAAAACAAGTGTGAGAACATCAAATTCCAATTTCTGCCAAAATTTAAGATATGAACAAATCAAATACCAAATATGTACAAACTCAATACACAAAAAAGTGATAAATCTGCATAAATAATGTGGCATATATATAGATAGATCATAAATATGTTATTGATATATTAATAGTATATACAGGTTCAACCTTCCATAAAAAATATGTATAAATGTGTCAAATCATATTTCTTATCAAAATTAAAGATATGTACAAATTGAATGGTAGATATGTATGAAACTCAATCTATAAAGCAAGTGATAAATATGAACAAAATATGTGATATATATGTAGAAATAGGATCACAGAACTGGTACTAATATATTAGCTTTATTTTTAATTAATGTTTTGGCTTATTCTATATTATTTTTTACGAGTGTACCTGTTATTAAAACTTTTAACTTAAAAATAAAGTAGCAATAAAATTAGGTAAAAGAAGAAACATCGAGGGCTAAAACCAAATAAGCCCAAAATTTTGTAAAAGGAAAATTACCAAAAGCCCCTTGAGATTTAGTCAAACTTATAGTTTCATCCCCACGATTTGGACCTACACTTACCCAATTGAAAGTTAAATCTGTGATTTAGTGTTACAAAAGAAAATAAGAAGTATATGATTTTCTCCTAACTTTCTTCCATAAAAGCTTTGGCCCCTCAACTTATCCATCAATACATGTCAATCCCTAATTCACCATTAAAAGCTTCACTCATCACTTTGGTTTTGTCACGATTATGTTTATGCCCCATTGAACCTCTGTAGATCTCATTCCCATTGTGACTTTTCCATCCTTGACCACCATTTCCATCACTACTCTACCTCATTCCCACTACGAAAGAGTAAGCATCAACCCTAAAACTTTGATTTGAAAATCTATCATCCTTCTCACTAGATTTCTTTTTCAATATCACCATAAACCAAGTAATACTAATGTGTTCCTTATACCTAAACTTGACAATTGACCAATCTTTGCATCTATTGACTTTCTCATTACAATTAATCTTTTTCCTCACTGCCCACAACAAACTATGATGCCGAGAAGGATTATACCACCTCTTTGATTCATTGCATCCTTACCTCTATGCAACTATTTTACATCACGGAGATTTGAACCAAATTTGACATTCTTCTTTTACTAGAGCCGAGGAAAAGTGTGGTGGGTATTGATAGGTTTTAGATTTTATTGCTTCTAAAGGCAGTAGTGAGAGTTTCAAGTTTGTCAAAAGGACTCACCTTCATAGCCTTCATCCATTGAGCGCCCATGGGAGTAGTAGAGTTTGGCTCGCACTATTACCTTCTAGAGCTAGAGGTCAAGGCTAGGGAATTTTGAGTCTTAGGTACAAAATATGGTGTCTTTGGATTAACTCTTATGGAGGAAGGCCAAAATTTACAAGATAGTGTTGAATTCGACTTGCCAAATCAAAAGGAATAAAGAATTGGTTATTGGGTTGGTCAAGAATTAGTGTTACGAGACCAAAAGTTTCATCTTCTTCCCTTAGGGCAAAGCTAGAGTAACATTAGAGGACGTGAAGATTTTTAGGAGATTCTCTATTTTGGGTTCCTTGTTTTCAAGCCGCTTGAGGCCAGGAGTTTGAAGAAGATGGAAGCATCTCTAAAGGATGCTAGGATCGAGATGCGGATGACCAAGGCTAAGAAAGTGAAGCCCATTATGTGGATAGAGGCTTTCATGGATAGTGAAAGGAATATGTGCAGAAAGAGGAGAAGATATGGAACTAGATGTAGATGGGGAGACGGATGGCAACGGAGGTAAAATCTTTTGTGGAGGCAGAAGCTAAGGTGAAGGGGAATGGGGAGAGATCGAGGGAACAAGGTAAGCTTATTAGATGAAGAAGCTTAGGGAGACAAAGTTTTAATGAAAGAAGGTTAAAAGGGCAAAATCAGATATTTCATCTTTTATGTTGCAATGGTGAATCACGAAATTAACTTTTGAGAAGGTATGTGATGGCATTCCAAGTAGGGAGGATTAAAGTGTAGGCTTTGGTAAACCTTAGGGGGTGTCGGGTTAATTTTCCCTTTTCTGAAAGCATAGTCTCCTTTCATTTCTTGCTGATTTGGACATAGGTTACTCTTGCTCTCCGGTTATGGTGGATCTCAGTGACAAATTGGTGCAGGACCATGGAAATGCTTCAAGAAACAGATCAAATGTCAAACGATTGTGGTCGAATAGATCGACTCTAAACTGGGACGAGAAGGACGATGGTGATGGTATATAAACAATGAACAACAGCAATGGACTGGAGAGGGTGAATGGCGATGATGGAGTGGAAGACGGTGGACGACAGTAATAGAAGGAAGCCGTATGAACGACGGCAATGAGCGGTAAAGAGGATACGATGGTGATGGTGGGGAAACCGTAATGGAGCCAGCCGGTGTCGCAGAACGCGATGGTAGAGGCACACAGGAGATCAATATCAAAACAAAGGGTTAAAATGACTTTTCTGGGGTAGGGCGAATAAGAAGTGTGGCGTGTACATTGTCAACAGGGGCGTAGCTACACTTAGCTGGGGGGGCAACCGCCCCCCCGGGAATTTTGAAAAAACGTAAATATAGGGTACTAATTTGATGGTTTTGTCAAAAATTAAGGATAGGGTGTGTACTTTGCCCCCCCAAATATTATGGAAAAATATAAAGATGGGGGGGCAGTGAGGCACATATCGAAAAGAATGGGGACCGAGTGTGTATTTCTCTCTTTCTCTCATTCAAAACGCACGACGCCGTTTCAGACTTTCAGTTATAAAATTCGATCCCCAAATGCCCAATTCCCCCGAATCCCTAACATTGCCAGCAGCTCTACTGACTACCTCTGCTACTCCACACTCCAATCTCCTCCAGACACTTCAGTCTCCACTGCTTTGTGCTCCAAGTCTCCGACTGGCGACTGCTAGTCTGCTAGTGCTCCGTGCTCGCTGGCCCGTCGCTGCCTCGCTGTCGGCCACTCGGCCTGTCGCTGCGCTGGGCTAGTCCTCTCTCAACTTTCGCCTCTCGCAGTCGCTCAAGCCGGCGCCGCTCAACTCGCATCGGCATTGTCGTCTCGCTGCTGTCTACTGACTCTCGTCTCTCGCATCAGCGATTCCTCCGATTTGACATCATTGCATCATCGATTCATTCGCTTCATCACTCATCCATCAGCTGATTCACCTCCCGGCTCCCGTCCTCCCCTCCAATGTGGCGGTAGCATTAGCAATAGCATCACATTTGCTTCTTTGCTTGGTCCCAGAACGCCAGACCCCCAGCCAACGCCAATTACACGCCGCCAATTATGCCAGTAACGCCAGTACGCCACCACACCACTGAACGCCGAGTCGGACTCTGGAGAGGACCAAGAGGTAGTGGCTGTCCTAGGCGAAAATGGTTAATTTGCTTGCTTAGTTTAGTTGCTTTGATTAATTAATTGGATGGCATTTTCATTTTGTATCTTATAGTTACAGTTACAGAGTTATAGACTATAGTCAAAACTCAAAAGTCTTTTTTGGCTGATCAGTAATGCTATAAATTTAGTTTTTATTCCTATGGGTTATGACTTATGAATCTTGTGATTGCATTTTGTTGTTTCCTAATTTGTATACAAACTAATGACATCTAATTTTCATGCAGAAGTGTCATAAAAATCATTTACTTAATAATTACATTACAGTTTTCTTCTTAGAATAGTTTTAAATTTGCTGGATTTTTGCCTTTTGAATTTGAAATTGTAAATTGTTGTGAATGTGAGAATGTCTATATTGTTGGATTAAACTTTGAAATTAGGTTGACTACTTGACTGGTTTAGAAATATCAGATCATGTTCTCACATTGTTGTTTATTTTTTTTTCAGCTATGTCTAATAAACAAAAGACATTATCTCATTTTTTTTGAAAAATGGCTCCACCACCGGAAACTAACTGTTAGCCCAAAAGCAGTCAAAATTCAAGGGTGGCTGAAAATTCAAGGATGGTTGAAGAAGTTTCAGAGTCTGTAGGATTCGGGAATTCTTCAAATGCTGAAAGTACGCAACAAAGTGAAGCACCTACAACTTCTAAAATTTTTTCCATAGTGCGTGATCCAGGGTTACGGCAGCCCATATGGACATATCCCATCAATGAACGTGATGAGGTAAGAAGAGCTTATTTAAAAGCTGGACCTTATCAAATGCAGTTTGATTATCCGGAGAAAAAGAAACATAGGTTTAAATATTCATGGTTTGCTGATTTTCCTTGGCTTGAGTATTCCCCAACAAAAGATGCTGCATTTTGTTTGCCATGTTATTTATTTACTGACAAACCAAAAGCTCAAAATGGGTGGGATGCTTTTACTGTGAAGGGTTTCCAAAACTGGAAGAAGGTTAAAGATGGTCAAAATTGTGCTTTTCTCAAGCATATGGGTTCAGACCCTTGCTCTCCTCACAATAATTCGGTGAATTGCTGTACTGCATTGTTGAATCAGTCTAGTCATATTGATAAGGCAATGGAGAAACAATGAAAAGAAGAGGTTGTAAGGAATAGACTTCGGATTAAAACATCCATTGATGTTGCTTGATGGTTATCTTTCCAAGGACTTGCATTTAGAGGACATGATGAGTCTACTGATTCTAGAAACCGAGGGAATTTTCTTGAGTTGCTCAGTTTTTTAGCATCTTATAATGATGAAGTTGTTAGTGTAGTTTTACAAAATGCTCCTCAAAATGCAAGGTATACATCATCTACGATCCAAAAGGAAATCTTATGTGTAATTGCAAACAAGGTTAGGAATAAGATTTGTGAGGATATTGGTGATTCGATGTTTTGCATAATAGTTGATGAAGCAAGTGATGAAAGTAAAAAGGAGCAAATGGCTCTTGTTCTCCGATTTGTTGACAATAAAGGCTTAATACAAGAGCAATTTTTTCATATTTCACATGTCAAAGATACATCAGCAGCCACTTTATATTCAGAGATATGTTGTATTTTATCTCATTATGGACTGAATGCTCAAAATATTAGAGGTCAAGGGTATGATGGTGCTAGCAATATGCGTGGTGAATGGAAAGGGTTACAAGCATTATTTCTCAGTCAATATCCATAGGCATATTATGTTCATTGTTTAGCTCATCGTTTGCAGTTGGCACTAGTTACTGCAGCAAAAGAGTTGCATGTTGTGCATGAGTTTTTTCTCAATTTATCTTTTATTGTCAATGCTGTTACTGCTTCCTGTAAACGACATGATGAGTTGCAAGCTGCTCATGCTGAGAATATTGCATAATTGATTGCCATTGATGAGATTGAAATTGGCACTGGTGTTAACCAAATTGGTACCTTAAGGAGACCTTGTGATACTCATTGGAGTTCTCATTTTAAGTCAATTAGCAGTCTCCTTGATATGTTTGATGCAATATGCAAAGTTCTTGATAATGTTAGAGAAGATGGTGCTAATTATAAATCAATAGGAGATGCTGCAGTTGCTTTGAAAAGGTTGTCATCATTTGAGTTTATCTTCATTGCTCATTTAATGTATGATATATTTGGTATTACAGAAGTTCTATGTCAAGCATTACAACATAAGGGTCAAGATATTGTCAAGGCATTGAATTTAGTGGAAACTACTTCAATATTACTTCAGGATTTCAAGAGAGATGGATGGAATTCTTTTATTGACAAGGTCACTTCATTCTGCTCAAAGCATGATATTGTTATTCCTGATTTTAATGCTCGGCATTTTCTAGGATGTAGTGGTCGTCGACAAGATAGTGTTTCTGTGGAGCATTATTTTCACTTTGATGTATTCAATGAAGCAATAAATTTTCAGTTACAGGAGATATCTTCAAGGTTCAGTGAGCGCATTATTGAGCTTTTGACACTAAGCTCATGTTTGAACCTGAAGGATGGGTTTGAATCTTTTAACATTGAATCTATTTGCAATCTTGCACAGAAATACTATCCACTAGATTTCTCAAGGCATGAACTTGAGTTGCTGCCATTTCAGTTGCACCATTTTTACGCCGATGTTAGGGATTTATCAGAGTTTACACAGCTATCATCTATTGCTGAATTATGTCAACTGTTGGCATCCACTGGAAAGTCAAGTTATTACTATCTTGTTGATCGATTAATCCGACTGATATTAACTCTTCTTGTGTCTACTGCAACTACAGAACGTGCTTTTTCAGCGATGAAAATTGTCAAAACCAGATTGCGAAACAAGATGGATAATGACTTCCTTGCTGATACTTTGGTTTTGTACATTGAGAAGGACCTTGCAGAGACATTTAGTTTAAATTCTATCCTTGATGATTTTCAGAAACATGAAAGAGCGTCGTGTTGCATTATAAATTTGAAGTTTTATAATTTAGACTTAAACATGTCTATGTACTCTTTAAATGTCATGGACTTATATAAATTGCATTATTAGTTTGTTTTGTATTCTACAATTTAAGAATTTGTTTTGACCTTGCCCCCCCAACCTTGAATTCCTGGATTCGCCACTGATTGTCAGCCCCACATTTTTTAAAGCACTAGATCTAGCATGAAGATTAATAATACTCTAGTATTAATTGTGCTTATTTTTATATATAGTAATTATTTGAAAAATATATGATTATTGAAACTCTACATTTTAAGAAACACAAAAAGCATTCTTAAGAGCATTTGTAAAATATAAGCATTTTTATTAATTTTTTAGGTTGGGCAAATTAAAAAATTATAAAAATTTAATTACTTTCTAAAAAGATACTCCCCGTCTCGCAAAGCTTGACCTTTTACCATTCATAGCAATTAATTCACGAATTTTTTAAAGCACTAGATCTAGCATGAAGATTAACAATATTCTAGAATTAATTGTGTTTACTTTTCTATATAGTAATTATGAGATTTTGATGACCCGCATGTTGTTGTGGGAACTTAATTTGATAAATTTTGTAATAAAATAAATTTTTATTATAAGTAATTAAAAAAATTTCACCCATAAATTCACATTAATCAACTAAAATTTTTTTATTTTAATTTTGAATTGAGTTCCCTTTACATTATATTCTTATCATTAAAATGATTAGTTATGATCAAAAAATAATACCATGAAACAAAAAATTGTGTGTGCTTTGAGTCTATACATATTTTTTTTGTTATTAAAAAAGAATTTACTAAAATTTTTCATCTCCTATTAATTCAAAATTTAATTTTTCATATCAATAAAAAAATTATCTACAAAATTTTACTTTAAATTTAAGTAACTATGGACCAAATTATTTTAGTAAACTATAGACCTTAAAGTAAATAATTGATGTAGCAAAATTCAATCATCAATAATTAAAAAAATGACCGAAATATAAAACTGTATTTAACATATATCAATCAATTAATGGTTTAACTATTAACGTAATAAAAATAAAAATAAAATAAAATAATTGACTTAAGCCAAATCAACTAGAATCATAGTCAAAAGTAGACAAATTATAATTATTAAAGTTTCATTTCAAAAAAAAAATAATAAATAAAGATAATAAAAAAAAGTTTGTACCAAGATAAAAACTAAAAAAATTATGTATTAAAGGTTTAATAATTGATTTAATAAATTCAAAAAAATATTTAATGAAAAAATAAACAAATTATGGTAACTAATGTCTTTGTTTACAAGATAGTATATAAAAAATAACAAAAATAGTTTAGTGACCAAGAGAGCAAATAGAAAAAAATCTAGTTCAATATTTATTAAATTTGGGGACCTAAATTGCATGGACAGAACTTGGGGACTAAATTCAGAAAGAGTGAAAATTCAAGGATTGAAATTAAGTTTTAACCAAAACAAAGCATGAAACAGACTAAAAATGAAAAATTGCAACACATGTTCTAAAAAAGGCAAGTGCCTCATGAAAAGGGGATCAAATTGAAAAAGAAAAAAAAAGAGTTAATAGCATCCAAGAAAAGGGAAAGAAAAAAAAAAGGTATTCTTAATGTACAATGAAATACCATAGATTACTAGTACAAACACTGGTCTCTTCTAGAAGTAAGCGATGTATGTGGAGATCCGTGTAATAATGTAAGTCATTGATAGAACAATATAAAAAAGATAAAACATACTTTGACATTAAAAAAAATTCAAGTATAGATAATTGTAAATACATAGAATAGCTAAATAAATATGTGTTTACATTAATCATTATAATTTGTCTACTTTTTTTCTAGTTTTGGTTTTCTTTTAAATACAACCCTAGTTCTTTTTTTGTTTTATAAATACAAAGAGAGAAATAATTGACTTAATAACGATAACAAATGGTTTAACTAAAAAATAAAAAAATTATGATCACCAATGTTTTACTTTAGAAGATAGTACATAAAATATAAAAAAAAAAGTTTAGAGAACAAAAGAGCAAATAGAAGATCTAATTAAATAATTATAAAAATTCAGGGACCAAAATGTAACATGGATGTAACTTAGGGCCTAAAATGAAAAACTTAAAAAATTAGGGACTAAAACTGTCTTTTTACCGAAGTAAACGTGAAGCAGACTTAAAATCAAGAAAATTGCAACATTGGCCCTCACAAAGGTGAGCACCTTACAAAACGAGGATCAAATTAATAAAAGAGAAATTTCCATCCGAAAAAGGACAAAAAGTACTGTTCATCTACTGTAGATGAACAGTAAATCCTATTCCTTCTTTAGAATATAGTATAATTTGAAAAATATATGATTTTTGAAACTTAACATCTTAAGAAACATAAAAAGAATTATTAAGAGAATTTGTGAAATACAAGCATTTTTATTAATTTTTTAGGTTGGGTAAAATAAAAAATTATAAAAATTTAATTACTTTCTAAAAAGATAAGGTAAATGGCATCCGTTGTCATTGAACTAAGGCTCATGTTGCGGATTCGTCCTAGAACTAAAAAATGTTATACCGTTCGTCTTCTAACTGTGAAAATGTTATACTATTCATCCTGCAGTCAAATTTCTCATTAAAATGGACAGAAAAAATTGTGAAAAATAATTTTTAACCAAAAAAACCTTTCCAATTACCTTAGAAACCTTAAAACTTTTACATATTGCAATCAAACCATCTTCTCCACTTTCTTTCAACCATTTAACCCGAACCCATAATTTTCCTTCAACCATTTTCTTCTTTTTCCCACCAAAACTTTGTTCGAACTATATTTATTTTTTATTACTTAGATATAATCACTATCTAGAGGGCATAAGATTAAACTACTTAGTCTGTTTGTTTCAAGTATAATTAATAATGTATTGAAAGTATTTAGTTTTTATAGTATTTGATTCATATTTTTTCAAATTAAAAACTTAATCAAAACTTTACATTTTAAAATATTATTCAAGTGGTTATTAAAAATGTATAGTATTAACTCTCAAATAATATTAATTTTGTTCAAAAAATAGTAAAAAGGCAAAAATAATACATACTATAAAAATATTAGAAACTAAACAGATGTAAAAATTTATAATCAGAGTAATAAATAGCTTTAGAAATTACTCGAATTAAAAAGAGATTTATAATCAGAGCTGGGCCAGGCCTAGGCCAGGTTGACCATTTTCCAGCAGACCGTTGGACTTTTGAAATCTTTCAAAAAATGGGAATATGACAGCCTGCCCCCCTAATAGATCTAGAAAGTTTATTTTGTCCCCAAACCTTTTTACCCCCACCCAACAGCTACTAACGGCTAGTTTTATAGGGCTTTTTAGGCAAAACACATTTTTCCTTCTCCTATAAATAAGCAACCTCCTCCCTACACTTCCTTACACTAATCCTCTCTTTTCCGATCTACTACAATATTCTCTCATTCTTTCTGCTAGCTCTCTTCAAATTTTTTTAATCTTCCACTAGTACTTTCTTAATTTCTTCCTAATCATCTTTTCCATCCATTCAATTATTTTCTTCCACTAATGGCTTCATAAGGAAGAACTTCAGCAAAGGCAAGGGTGTTGCCTCCTCCTCATCCGGCACCAAAGTCGGTTTATTTTTGCGTGGCCATTTCTTTCACAAAAACTTAGACCTACATACATAAGAAGTTGCCGATAATGATCCCAACATCGACACGACGGCGTATGAGTTAGGCCGTAATGATCAACTTTCTGATGATGACATTGAGGAAATTCCACTGACCCAAGTCGACACTAAAAGGCCCCAACCGACGCCAAAAAGCCAAAAGCAGGAATTGTCCATTTGGGCACATTTGGAGCAAGTTTGGGAATGCAACATGTAGTATGCCAAGTGCAAACACTGCGACAACAAATTCGTACACAAGTTGAACTCCGGGACAGGTACCCTAACGTGACACTTAAGCAAAGTCCATGGAGATATCGGTGGCACATCCGGTGGACAAACACAATTGATGGGCGTTGGGAGCTTCGGCAGCCCAACTATTTTCAAATATAATCTAAAAACTGTTAGGCAAGGTCTAATTAATTGGATAATGATTACGGAAAAACCATTAAGACGAAGGATGAATACTTAGAAAGATTTATCCAAAAAAATCTAAATATTGCTTATAAAAAAACGTCTAGGCAAATGATTAGGAGAAAAAGCTCTAAACTGTATGAAGCTAAGAGAAGTGATTTGCAAGCATGGTTTTCTACTATTGATCACTGTCTATCATTTACATCTGATATGTGGACATGTGCAATAGGACAAAATTACTATTGTGTCATTGCTCATTGGATAGATGATGATTGAGTTATTTATAAATGTATCATTGTTTTTAAATGTATGGAATCTGATCATACGAGTTAGAATATTTTCAATTGCATTATTGAAAGTTTGCGTAAATTTTTTATTGTCAATAAAGTTTTGTCCATTTTCTCTTGACAATGCTTCAAACAATAATTCAGTGATGAAAGAATTAATAAAAGAAATAAAACCACCGTTTGATGGAAAAATTTTCCATGTTCGTTGCTTGTATCACATTTTGAATTTAAGTTTTAAAAATGATTTACAATAACTGCAAAATCAAATCGAGCCAATTCAAAATGCTTTATTTTTTTGTTAAAACAATAAACAAATTGGCTCATGAATTTAAAATATTTCATATTGAAAATGAGGTGAATTTTTCTTGGGAAAAAATTTAAAATTGATAGCCCCACATGATGGAACTCAATGTTTGAAATGTTAAATGAGGTCTAACCATGGGCAAATCTTTTGACTCAGTTTGTGAACTAAAAAATACAATGCAACTGGCTAATGGACAAGGTTTGGAAAAAATGTATTAAGTTAGTTGAGTTACTTAGATATTTTTACGAGACAACAAACTTTTTCTCTGGGGTTTATTGCCCAACAGTGCACCAAGCAATGTTATATTTTGTAAACATCGTCTATGTTTTCAACCAATACAAGGACGATGTGTTTTTGCAACTAACTATTGAAGCAATGCAAAAGAAATGACTTGATTATTTTCAACAAATCCTGCAAATTTATCTTATTGCATGTGCATTGGATCCCAATGTCAAAATCATGAGTTGTTTGCAATTGTTAGAAGCATACTATTATACATATTTAGGTCAAACACAAGTTTTTGCACTTATTATTTCTGCTAAAGCTAACCACAATTTGAAAAAGTTATATAAACTCTACTCCATTAAGCATTCTGATAAGATTAGGTCATTCGATCCAACACATGTCTGACATTCCACCTTATCATCATCATCAAGGTTCAACCCAGCAGCAAATGACCTTAAATGGTTGAGACCCACAAACCCAAGATTGGCAGAATAGGATGATTACCTCCATACTTTATTTGAAAACAATGAGAAAAACATCCTTGAGTGGTGAAAGAACAAAAGAGGAAGATTACCAATCTTTTTTATATTGGCGTAAGAGATCTTGGTAGTTTCAGTCTTTACTGTTGCTTCTGAGGCTGCCTTTAGTACGGGAAAATAAGTTATCTAAGAGAAATGGGCAAGGCTTACACTTGAGGTCGTTGAGATTTGCATCTACAACCTAGATTGGGCCCTTACTGCTCTAAGGAAACAAGACATAAAAAGTTTGGATGATGAGGTCCCCTCGATTGATAACGCGTAAGAATAGATTGTAGGTTTTCATTACAATTTGAAGATTGTAATTGATCTGATTATGCTATTAAACACATATCTTAAGTTTTACCATTTCATTTTTTTTTCCTGGAACGTTTCACCATTTTCAAGTGTAAGACATGTTCTAAATTATGTAAGTACCGTTTGACTTTTTCATTAACAAATTTTACACCGGCAGTGGTATTTCTCCTTACATAAAAACATATTTCATAAAATTACTCTTCAAAAACATTTCAAAACATATTAAAATACATTTCTCATAAATCAGAAAAACTTGGCCTGGCTCGGACCCACCCTGCCTTGCCCCAGCCCTGGCCAAGGCCCAGCCTGCCCATGCTCGGGTCTGGGAAACCCAACCTAAGCCCGACCAGGTCGACCTACCAGCCACCACTACTAGTGACATAAACAGATCTATGCTTGTCGTTCATCCATAAAAGTCTAAATGAAGGCACATAATGCATGAATGAGCCATGGATCAGTCAAATAAATTACACCAAAACTTCAAATTTCACACCTTGTTATTTTCTATTCCCTTCACACTAGCACAAGTGAAAATCTTTTATTTCATGCTGGAGAAGGACCAATTAAGCAACATTCCTCTCATGGGTCACCTACCAAAGTCTAACACGTGACATATTTTCTAGACATTTGATTTGTTTATTTATTTAAACCAAGTTCGAGGGGCGTTAATGAGCCTCTATTAATGTGTTTTGATAGCATGGCAAGAAAGGGAGAGTCCCAGTGTATGTATTTCCCTTAAAGTTTCCCTTAATTACAAGTTGGCCATTATATTCTTTTACTCTCCCATTCTTTGCATAATGCCAACCATTAGCTTCTTCTACTCTTTTATCTCTCACACAACACCGAATATTGAATCGCTGAGAATCGCCAGACCAAATCACCACCAATCATTGAATCGTCAAACCAAATTGCCAAACCCCTCCCTAGAATTGTTGAACCCAATCACCGAATCATTGGATCAAATCATCTAGAATCACCGAATCCTCCCCCAGAAGTTCCAAATGTTGTCCTCTTGTTGCCGTGGTGAGCCTCACCGTGCTTGGTCGACAAACTTAGAAGGTTCGAACTAACCCAGTTCCAATTAAGACAGAGACAGCCAAAATTTGTACTAGGAATCAACTACTTTGTCACGAACAAACAACTTTGGACATTGTGAGAGTAAGGAAAGAAACCAAACGATTGATGTTTGGAAAAAAAATCAAAATAAGAGTTGAGCAAGGTGAGTAAATGGGTGGAGCTGCTTGGCCACATGAGAATCTCAATAATGGATGGTAAAATATAATTGGTAAACATATTAAGTTTGCCATTAATGTTTTAGGTAGAGAGCGAATTTTGCCACAATAGTTTTTTTTCCAATCTTACACTAATGTTTTAAAATAGGCCGAATATGCCACTGCCGGTTAGAAAATAACCGAAAATATGTAAAAATAACAAAATTTGAAATCTTAGGGTTATTATGCATCTTTAAGAAAATATTAGAACTTTTGAGATTTTTGCCAAAAAAAGTCTGATATCTGCTATTAGCACTTCAGCCCTGTCATTGTCTCCGTCACCAGCGCCCTAGCCGCATTGCTACCCTCTCTCTGTCTATGCTGTCTAATCTCCTCGCCGACATTCGAGAGAAAGATATAGTTTAATTATAAAAGTCTTTGAAGTTTGTTAAACTTGCATTATCACCCTAAAATTTTAAAATTTGTTATTTTTAACATTTTTTGTTAGTTTTTTAACATTTTTCGTTAGGTATTTAACGGCTAGTGGTATATCCGGCTCATTTAAAAACATTAATGAGAGATTGGGTAAAAAAAAAACTATAGTGACATATCTATTCCCAACTCAAAACATCAGTGGAAAATTTAATATTTTTTCCAATATAATTCCATCCAAGCCTAAGGGTATCAAACAAAGAAAGAGGACTGCTAGTGGTCTTCACCATTTGTCTTCTCCCCATAAATATGACAAGTGTCCCCACTTTTTTAAGTAGAAATTGACAACCAGATACATTAACTCGTTCTTTATAAAAGATTAAAGTAGTTACTAGTCCTTAATGTTTTTTCTTGCTCTAATCGGACCATAATCTTTATTTCTATTCCACATTTCTCCCCAATATTCACCTTCTTCCTCCTTTTTCTATTGATTTTTATCACAAAATTTATCAACCCTACCCAAAAAAAAAATCCCTAAAATAAAGAAAACTTCTTTTGAAAATTTAAATTTGTGCTTATACTCTACAGAGAAAATATCCATATATTTGAAAAATGTAGAATCAAGAGCAAATCCACAGAAAAAGTAAAAATAATTAGACACACTTAGACACAAACAATAAATAGGACCGACTAAAGCCCTAAGGAACAAATTTGAGATCTAGAATTAAAATTAGCAAAATAAAAGAAGGCAAAAACCAAAGCCAAATTCGAGATCATTGGGGCTCCCCATCTTGCAATGAAAAGAGAAGTCAATTTCAAAATTAGGGAAACTTATAATTACCCTCTGAAATATATCCTAACTAACAATTTATTTCCTCTATTTTTAAAAACCTACACTTTATCCTCTATATTTTTTACACTGTCTGATAATTACTTCTGAAACTATATTTAAACTATACTATAGTCATCTTCTAGTAATTTTGATCTCTCTAATATTTTTTTATAATTAATACACATTTTAAATTATTAGTTTTTTTCTTTTTGTAAATGCATTTTTCTTCCCGTGAATGCATATCAGCATCTTTCAAATGTCAGTTAGCTGCAAAAAAAATATTAGAAATCTTAAACTTACTAAAATATAATTATAAGATAGTTTAAATTAGGGTTTTAAAAGATGTTGCATATTGTAAATCAAATAGGGGCAAAATATAGGTTTTTTAAAATAGAGTGGGTAAAATGTAGGTTTGACCAAACCTCAGGGGGGTTTTTGCATTTTCCCCTTTCGGAATTGGTTGGGTGCAATTTGAACCAGACGCTGACAGCCGTGTCGACAATGGCTGGTGGGCGATGGCAGAGGATGGCCGGTGGACGGGTCACTAATGGCTGGTGGGCGATGGCAGACGCTAATAACCCATTGCCATTAATCAGTGCCGAACGGTAGGTATGGACAACAATTATTGCAGATAGTATGGACAACAACTGTCTCAGAAGTCTTATTACCTAGCACGTCTCAGAACTCCGGTGGCATAACGCAACGCTATGAAGGAACTGGAGGTTACGCGAGTGACTCCCTCACGGGACTCGCCAATCGACTCAGTATCCGAGTTCTCTCGCCCACTCACCCTGTTCGACACATTTTGGTACAGGTTCTCTCCAGTGGAATTTGTGTTCTTTTACCCAGTCACCGAGTCGAATCTTACCCTTTTCAACTCAGTAATCGTCCCCAAACTCAAGCATTCCCTCTCCCTCACCCTCCTTCACTATCTCCCCCTCGCCGGCTACCTCACCTGGCCCCCAACGTCCCCCAAGCCCCTCATCCTCTACACCCCAAACGACGGCGTCTCCTTCACAGTTGCTGAGTCGTCCGCCGACTTTGACCGCCTCGCAGGCGGCGGAACCATTCCGGCTGTCGACCTCCATCCTTTGGTTCCGAGACTAAACTCGTCTGACGATAAAGCAGAAATACTATCCCTGCAAATCACCCTGTTTCCTAATAAAGGCTTCTCCATCGGCCAAACGAATCACCACTCTGCCCTGGATGGCAACTCGGTCACTCGCTTCACGAAGTCCTGGGCTTACATCTGCAGAAAAATCAGCAACGATCTTACAGAAAAGTATGTTCCACTACCAGAAGAGCTAAGCCCCAGTTTCAACAGTAATCTCATAAAAGATCCGACCGGGCAGGACACGCTGTTCTTGAACCAGTGGCGGGAAATAACTGGGTCGGATGCCGAAGAGAGGAGCGTGAAAATCTCACACCAACTCGGAACTATTCCTCCAGATATTGTTCGAGCGACTTTCAAGTTCACACGCTGTAACATAGCAACATTGAAAGCGAAGATCCTGTCCAAGCTCGAACAGAGGAAGAAGCAAGTTCAATTGTCGACTTACGTGGTTGTGGTGGCTTGTATGGCCACATGTTTGATTCGATGTAAGCAAGAACGCGAGGAAGAAACTGTCCTTTTTACTTGTACCGCCGATTTCAGGCAGCGTTTGGATCCTCCATTGCCAGCAACTTACTGCGGCAGTTGTGTGGGTGGGCGATTAAGCAAAGTAACAAACTTCACGCGCGAGGACGGGCTTGCCTTTGCCGCTGAATGCCAAAGTGACTTGGTTAAACGTGTAAACGAGGGTGTCATTGAGAGTTCCGGCGAAATTGAAGTTTCAGACCTTAGTCTGCCGGAACTTTTTGCTGAAGTCCACGCGCGTGAGCGCACACACGTGATATCGGTGGCCGGGTCGAACCGATTCGGGGTATATGAGTCTGATTTCGGGTGGGGCAGACCCAGGAAAGTGGAAATTGTGACCGTTGACAGGACTGGAGGCATTTCAATGATTGAGAGCAGGGATGAGATAGGGGGTGTGGAGGCAAGCTTGGCTTTGAAGAGGCAAGAAATGGAGACTTTTGCTGCTCTTTTCGCTGATGGGGTAAAGGACTCCTAGTGAAGGAAACATGAAATAATAAACTGTTATGAATTATTCTCCAGAATTTATCTCGTTTGTATTTCGATCTGGTAAATAAGAGGGATTCTTAGCTTCCTCATTTCAAGGTTTTTGTTAGTAGCTAGCTAGTAGTTCAGATTTCAGATTATGATCAGTTTGCAAGTTATGGAGGTTCTAGACATATTTGCTTTGTTGGCTTTGGATTGTGAAGCAAATCTTTAATTAAGTCTGCCGCAGATGGACATATGATTGTCAAAATTTGCTCCTTTTCTTGCTTTTTTCCAATAAGTTTTTGTTAATTGTTGGTGGAGTTCTGGCTCAGTATTGCAACAAGCTCATTAGCCTAATTTTCTTCTAGCTGTCACTTCTTTTGTTGAATCCCTTCCAGGATTATACACCCCCCTGCCTGTCATTTTACCGTTGTGTCACGTGGCTTTATCTCACATCATTCTTATTACATATTTCAGAGGTGTACTAGACTCTACTAGAAAAGGAATTTCTAAGCCAAAATCCTGATTAAGTGATGAAGGTTTTATTGTTGTCACGGTGATGTCCGATGTTCAGTCAACAGAGTTTCATCCAAGACCAAAATAAGAAAAAAAAGAAAAAAAAAGGGGAATTTCTTAAGAAGTGCAATCACGATAAGAGGATGACTAGCTTAGCTCTCAGCAAGTGTACCCATTTTTGTTACCGTTCCTAAGTTTAGTACCATTTTGTCCCCAGTTTATTAACCGTTTTATTTTGGTTTTAAAAAAAAAAAATTTGTCTCCTGTCACTCTCACATGAAATCTGTTAATGCAAAATAGCTGTTCATTAATTTTTAAAAACTTTACAAGCTATTCGGCTGTGTTTAACACAATTGAGTTAATGCATTTTCGGCAAAATCCGTACGTGGGCCCGTGAAAAATATAGTCAAAGAAGCTCTTAAAGATAGTAATATTTACCTATTCAACCGAAATACTTTCAATACGCATGGTTTCATTGTAGGCCACCAACTAACACGTAATTACCAAATGGTTTCCCTTACTCCACCCGTTTTCTAACACAAAAGTTATGGGTATGCAGCAAAGTAGTCATTCTAACAATTTTTTTTATTTGACTACTGTACTCCTTTACACTGTGCGCCTTCGTTTACAAGTTGGCTTCACTTTTCGCTGGCCAAGATAAAACCTAGGAGGTCCAGCAAATTCGGCGACTTGTTTCATCCAATGGCGGATGGCATCCCGCTGTTTGACCTTAACTGGGATGAGAGGGTTGAACCAGGACTCATGCGGCTCAAACATTGGGGGGATGTTGCGAAGGACAACTTCATTGAATTTGTTGTTGAAGCTAAAAATCATGGGGACTGGGCAAGCGGCCGATTGACACGGGCTGGGTGGCAGTACATCCAAACTCACATGGTGGAGACAACCAACTACCCGTGGTCACTGGAACAGCTTATGTGACGGCTCTCCTAGTTGACTAATCAAGTAAGTATTTATTTTACTTTGTTTAAGTGTTTCATTAAATTAAGTACCTCAAGTTAGCACCTCGTTAAGCAAGTAAGCTAAGCTTAATTAAGTAAGTGAGTTCCTAAGGGTGATTTGGCATAGTTGAATCAAGACCATTAGTTATCCTAGCTATTAGAACCATCTTTGAAAGTTTTGAGAAGCTTTTAGCATCCTTTAGAGCAAAGGAAAGTTGGTTTTGAGTAAGAGTTGGTGACCCAGTTAAAACAATTGAGAGTTTGTGGAGCAAAAAAGGAAGAAGTTTGCCAAGTGGGGGGGATTTAGTATAAGTTAGTTTAAGTTGTTAAGTCTTCTTCTTCCTTAGTCATTTGCATTCAACTCCAAATTCGTAGCTCCACTTTCCCTCTCCAAAATCCCAGCCCAAAGCTTCTTTTCCTGCAATTCTTCATCAATTTGTGGAAGCCCAAGGTGTGGGTAGGAATCATCAAGCTTCTTTGTTGGTGTTCTAGCTCCAATTTGCTTTTTGGTGCTAGTTTGGACTCAAAATTCGTGGGTAAGCTTGTTGGGTTCATTTGGATTGGTTCTAAGTTGTTCCCATAGCTAGAAATGGTCTTGGTTTGAAGTGTTTGGTGCCATATTACATTGGTTATAGGTGAGGAACTCAAAGGGAGCTTGATTGAGCTAAGGTGGTTACGTTTCAATGCTTGCTTTATAGCTAAATTGAGGTAAGGGTTCAAGTTAATTAAGCTTAAATAGTGCATAGAAATGTAGTCTTTTGTGTGGGAATGAGTTAGAAACAAGACCCAAGTGATTTGAGTTTGGGATGAGAAAGTTTGAGCAGTTTTCGTGCAAGGTCGCACGCTATCGCGCAACGCTGGAAAGCGTTGGCGACGTGTCTACGCCATATTGGCGACCGGCGACGCGAGTTGGCGATGCGTCGTCGAGAAATGAAAAAGTTCTCCGAACACTGATGCCTGTGGCGACGCGACGCCAACAGTGCCGCCACGGCATTTTGCCCCCAAGCTCCGGGCATCCTAAGAGTGTCTCAAACTCTCGGTTTTCATCCCTAGGCTAAGTTAAGACATTCTGTAGCCTCAGTTGGGTCTAGAACTCCTTCCTAAGTTGGGAATTATGCATTATTTAAGTGGTAGTTAAGTTGTGTGGTTAAGGAAGAGTATGACTTGGTGGTTAAGAAAATCAAAGTGCTTAAGCTTCTAAATGAGCACTAAGGGGATTAAGTGGGTTTTTAGACTCTTTGTTGGCCGAGGAGAGCGTCAATTACCTATGGTCAATGAGGAGAAAAACCTAAGTCGATCCCGACCGAACCATTTGGTTTGGTAAGTAAGCCACTATGAGTGCTCTAAGTTAAACCTTAAGGGTTTGGCTAGTTAAACCACATAGGATGACTACCTTGCGCAATAAGTTAAGGGTAAAGGCAGATAAGTTTGAGAGGGGTGACGACCTACTCTAGAACCCGTAGGTGGGACTTAAGGGAGGTAAAGTACCCGGGATACGAGGGCCAGTATCTCAAGTACCTCCGCCGTTTGAGCTCACGGCAAGTTTTATGGCATCTAGAGTGCAGAAAGTCCCAAGTGCATGCATTATGTGCATTTCATATCATACATTCATGCATTGCATATCTTAATTGTTATTGATTGTTTGAGTTACTTGTTGGTTGATTGCTTGATTGGTTGCTTGGTTGCCATGGTTGCATATTGGATTGTTGCCATTTTCTTGCAGGTATTCAAGGGACCCTTACTGAGTACTTTCAAGTACTCACTCCCTTAAGTTTATTGTGCAGGTTCTAACTCCGGGCCTAGTCACTAGTTGACAGCTGAGGCCTAAGCTTTCTATTTTGCAGGTACTTTTCTTGAGAATCCTTGTGATTCTAGGTTACTTGTGGTGTAAGTTATGTGCTAACCAAGTTGTGCCTTTACAGTGTAGAGGCTAAGAGTACACAAGAACGAGATTTAAGGAAGGGCTTACACTTGGAGCTTGGCATAGCTCAAGGTGGGGCTCAAGTAGATGATCTTAGTTAGTTAGATTTTTGTCTCTTGTATATAGTACCTTGTGTACTAAGAAAGTTGCCTCTAATAGGATACATTGTGATATAAATCCATCTTGTTACTTTTGGGTGCATACTAGAAGTATATTGTATGCACAAACTATTACTTGTAGTCAAAGTAACTAGTATTTCAATGTCTTGGCACGTTTTAAGTATGTTTTATTGAAATGCTCGAGCAACGTTTTAACCAATGATCTATTTATTCTTTTGCATTGCTAGGACAGAAGCATGCATATCCTAAACTGAGTAGGCTAAGAAACTAGTTGCATATAAATTGTTTAATTTATATTGACGAGTAATAGTTAGCCAATCGTAACTTAGTGGGATTCATAGTCCCTAAGAGCCTACAAGATTATGGGGCACTGGGGCCCCGTTCCGTGACAGCTTAAGAATCAACTCGGCAACTTGAGGTGTCAGTTCCAACCCCTTGTCATGGCGATGGGGCAACATTCTGAATGGAGTTGGGATTCGACAAGTCGTACAATAGTAGCTAATGATGCCTGGTGGCATCGCGCAACTGAGGTAATTGAACTTTAACTTATCCTAACATTCTTTACATGTGTTGTTGAGGCATTAATAGAGAACGCAACACTGGGGCAGAAATATATATTCTTGTAGTCCAGTTAAACACAAAGGAGATTATGTACACATTTGTCAAGAAAATACACACAATTTTGTATTTGGGTTCAATAGTTTCTGTTTTTTTATCTCGCAGATAAATGGTGATGTCGGCCGGCTTCGAGACATCGAACTTCCAAATATGAAGGTGATTACTGGTGTATTGCTATCTACTGGGCAAAAGCTAACTGAAGCTGTAAGTTGACGTCTATTCCCAGAGTCACCACAACGCACTATGGAGATTCTTGAGATAAACTCTAATACGACCGATCCGAGCGTGATGTGCCCCCTATACACACCAAGGCTATCACTTCCGTGTGGGTGACACTTCCTTCCCACCCTCACGGGGCAGTGGGTCTCAAGGTTCTGCCATATGACCCCCAGCATCACCATTGACCATGCGGCGATGTATGGACATCGTCCATCGCCTTCCTGGAGTTGTTGAGGGAGAAGACTTTTGGGTCAAATCTGCTTCATTCCGTATTAACTCAGAGTTTGCACATGATATGCTGCTGAATGGCATTGATAATGATCAGGCCCGCTTTGTATACCTAAAGCATGAGGTGCATAAGCTCAATGTTTAGCAGTAAGTATCACACCTTAGTTGGAGTATATATGATGGATCATGTGTGACCATTTTGCTATGGTGTAGTTGTTACATATATATGGTCTGGTCTATTATCTGCTTATGTACTTTTGATGTCGCATTCTGTTGTGCGGCAATGTAAACATGCCCTTTTTTTTGTTCAAACTTGGGTTGGTTTTCCTTTCCCCAGTATGCCTAAACTTATATATGTCTATGCTCTTTTTGTTTGAAGCACCAAAGTAGGGACATTTGTCCTTTCATTACATTTTGGAGTCCTAGGTACTACCATTAACTGCCTACATCGTCCAAACAATTGTCGAATGAAAGATATTTGAGTACATATTAGTCTGAATAACCCATTATGGGGTCATAGTCCATGACCAGTTACTGGTTACGTCGCCCCCTATGTCTGCACCACTTTGTAACGGACCTTGCAATTTCATCCCTAACACGTGCCATTGTCAGTGTCTCAGCATGCAATAGTTGGACATCTGGTTCTGCAAGTTACAAATGTGTCTCATTTCACACATATTCTGGTTCTTGGAAACGATTGATGTCTGCATCACCATAATCATTGTACCGCACGTAATTTTGTAGAGCACAACATGCAATAACAATGTTCGCCTGAATCTCTGGCTTGAACCAACCTATTCCCATCATAATTTTCCACTTCATTTTTGTCACCCCAATAATGTATTTGACTACATTTCGAAGCCCTGCATGTGCAAAGTTAAAGGTCTCTTTCTATCTTGAAGGTCTCCATGTGCCGAAATCATTGTGACGATAGTCAATCGATCGATACAGTGCCAAAAAACCTTCCATGTTAGCATATTTGGAATCGACCAAGTAGTACCGACCTATTGAAACCGTGAGTCAGTGAATAGTAATATATTTACAAATCCATATATATTTCTACATACATACTGAAACCACGAGTTAGTGAATAGCAATTTTGAAATATATTGTTAATTATTATTTATTCAATTACTAAGAAAATCTTAATGTACTTTTAATATTTTTTGGGCAAATAATCACTTTGAAAATTAAAATGATTTGTTGCAATAAATATAAAGGTAAATTTTATGGGTCTTTATTCTTTAATCTGCTAGGGACCCCATCTGGAATTTGCATTATCAATTAGCACTAAAATTTTAAAAATATCATCTACCATTAGAATTTTGGGAAAAAATTTATCAAAAGTGATTTTTAATTTTTTGCTTTAACAGTTTAATTTTTACTTTTAATAAATTACCTAAAGTTCTAATGTTAATTATGAAAAATTGTCGCCTAGTTGACATGACAGCTAATATATTAAAAAAAAAAGTCAAGTAACACTAGAAAAGCTAATCTCCTTGATCAATATCCTATGTGAGTTAAATTTCATCAACATTTTATTATTGTTGCTTTTTTATTCTAAACCATTTAAAAGCATTTTAATTTGTCCCAAGTAGGTGCAATTTGTTAAACAAAAAAAATGTTATTGCATAATAAGTGTATAAATTGTGCACAATAATAATTTCATATAAGGGAAAATTTGATAATGAAATTTTTTTTAATTATAACAGAAAAATATTCATCAACTCAAATTTCTTAAAGCGCAATTATTAAATAGTTTAAAATAATTTTAAAAATTGATGTTACCTAAATATAGGTACTTTGAATTAATAGATTTCATCCATTTTGGGACCATTATAGAATATTTTACAAATTTAAAAGAAAAATATAATATTTAATAGGTTAAGATGATAAACAAGCATAAATTAAAAGCTATGGACTATTTACAATATTTTTCCTATCTGTTATGTTTCCAATTTTTCTTTTTAAACCTCAAATAAACTATAATACTATATATCATGTTTCAAATTAAAACAAATGGTATATTTATAGTAGGTTCTATTTTTTATGCTTATTATGTTTTTTAATAAACTTATTAGAAAAATATTTTTTAAAATATATTATTAGTAATTGCATCATTGCAATATATACATGTTGTTGTGTTATTATTCTTATTTATAATACAAATTTCAGACAATATCGATTTTTGGCAAGAACAAAAAAAGCCAAAAAATTGTCATACATAGTAGTGGGTTTGGGAATTGGGACCCAGGTACTTCGCGACATTCACCAAGTACTTTGCTGTCATGTGCCGAACCCAATGTACCAGCATAGAAATATGTATACATCATATTAAAATCACATGTGACAAGCACATTTTGTATGGGTTGACCACTTCGTCCATAATAGTACTCCCGCTCTTGATGAAGGAAAATACCACCGACATGGGTGCCATCAAGTGCACTAATGGCTCCTGTGAATGCACCACCCTAAGAATGAACTAGGACAGAGGAAACTTGTTGCAAAGTTTCTTCAGATGGGCGTATAATCACTTCGGCAAGAGAAACCACTGCCATTAACACTGTGTGAAACCATCGGCATATCGTGTCAGTAGAATGTGGGAATAGTTGTCTAACGTCTCGATATTTGAAGTCATGGGCACAAACCGTTAGGAACATGGCTAATGCCTCATAAGACATTATTCTACCTGATGATTGCAAGCCATGATGCCGGGAGAAGTCGTCATGTAAATGCCAAAAGCATTGTGAAGACATAAGAAACCGATCAAAGAACTCACATTCATTTTGAGCTAAGTGGAATAGGTATTGTGTGCCAGTGAATGGTGGTTCCCTTTGAATCCCCATTGATTGTGGAACGTCGTCAAACATTAGCCATCTTGCAGCTACAGCAAGCTATATGAAATGGTGATGACAAGCCTCCTCCAATACAGACATATTGGTCCTGGTGCTACACCTTGGAGGTGACACAACTAGTGATCCAGGTGGTGTGTCCCATGGAATTTCTGTGTCGACCCCCAGGCTTATTGAGGACCCCATGCACTGCCAAAGACATTCCTTCTGCATTGTATAACAATATCATCAGTTTAAGTTAGTCTACTCGGTAATCAAGAAACTATAGATCGGGCTATACAAGAGTGACACATTCTATGTCTCATGCTTAGTCTTGATATATTGGACAAAAGGACAATGGCATATACAGATAATAATCATAAAGGTTTAGTCAAATCACCAACAATCTTATCCCTTAGGTAGCAATGATGTGTTGCTATACACCGCTCATTGTTCATGATCATAAATATGATTTAAGACCATTGTTAATATAATAGGAGTCTATTAGGTCGCACACATAGAGCCAATTGAATTATTTGAATGAATGGGTTAATTTATTTGGGTTATGATTTCATGATAATTTCGTATTAATAATTGGCCCAAAAGTTGAGCCATTATTAAGCCCGAAATTAAACCTAATTGGACTAGCGCTTTGAAACCCATTAGGCTTGAGAGCTGAGTCTCACTATAAATACATCATATAGTGAGAAACTCACAGCTCTTACCTTAGCATCCCAAAAAGGACGAAATCAGAAGAGTTCTGAAAACTAGCAGCACTTTTCACTTGTCATCCTTGGAAGACGTAAGGTAGCACTGTGGGTGCAAAAGGAACGTATCTACTGGGATGTGGTGGAGACGTGGTGATCCCGAAGGGCTTGTGTGGATACCATAGAGAGCTTGAACACGTCAACTGTTCAAGTTTTGTGATTTGACTCAACAGTTGGATGAAAGATCTCAACTGAGCTCAACAGATGAGCTTGAAAGTGAAAAAAATAAGCTACCTTAAGAATATGTATGTGTTTTTTCTTGGCAACTCTATTTTGCTGGGGAGTATCAACACATGTTGTTTGAAGAAAAATACCATTTTCAATGTAGAACTTTTGCATGGAGCCAGCAATAAGCTCAAGTGCATTATCGCTTGCTGAGTTACCCTGTCGAATTGATTTTGTATCATAAAGTTGAAAAATGTGAAATATTTGTCAGCCACTAATTTATGTCTCAGCAAGAATGTCCAGGTGTCCAAGTTCTTGATAGTGAACTTGTCTAGTTGAGGTTACATGGCTAATTTCTTGAATGAGACATGTCCAAGTCTTTTGTGCCACAAGGCTGAAGGTGAGTCAAAGACAGTTGCAGCAATGACTGGTGTTGCGATTCCTTTGAAATAATTCAACCCATCACGAGCTTCACCTATGCCAATCAACTTCATCAGTCTCAAGTCCTGTATTGCATAAAAATATAGAAAAAAAAAGGGAAAAAAATGCCACTGAGTAGTTTAGATCTTCAATAAGTCTATTAACTGAAATCAAGTTATGTGTAAAATCTGGCACATGCAATAGATTCTTAAGTTTTACATCTCCTGAAAGCTACACTCGTCCATTTGCATAAGTGTACTCTGTAGCTCCACTATCAATAATCCAATCAAAAGAAGATATAGTACTTTTACCAGCAAAGGTGGCCATTGTACCCTGATTTTGGCTAGACAATAAAGAAATTAATTGATTTTATTGAGCCTGAGTGAGGGGCAGTGGATTTTTGGAAGTCTCAACCTTGGCCTGATGAGTTGTGGTGGCATTACTCACCGTCCGTTTATTTTGTTTTTGTTTGCCCTTGTTTTTCTATGGTTTTTCCTTCTTGTTCCACCAATCTGGATATCCAATTAGTTTAAAGCACATATTCATGTTGTGATCAAATTTCCCACAATGATCAAAGTGAAGATTTGCTTTCTTCTCCTGAGCATAGTAATGCTTTGGTGCTTTTTTTTCTTCCCCACTAAGGCATATGCCTTACTAATTGTCAATAAAGGGTTCGAGTTTAAAATTTAGGACCTGATCACACCAAAATTTTCATTCAGACCCATAAGGAAACTATGTAGTTTCTCATGTTCTTGTTCGCCCAAGATAACCTTGGCTACGGCACATATACAAGCAGGAACATTGCAATAGGTAGCTAATTCATCACACAAGTCTTTTAACATGGTGAAATAGGCTGCAACAGATTGATGTCCTTGTTGATTCAATGCTACTTCTATTTTCAGGTCTTGTATGCATAGAGCACTAATCTGAGAGAACCTCCCTTGAAAATCATCCTACATATCCTTTGCCAAATTGACAAATGGTACACTACTATGGAGTTTTTGGTGCCAAAGTGTTAAATAGGCACGAAATCACCAAAGAATTACATTTTCCCCATACTTGACTTTTCTCTGAATCATCGTTTGGTTTGTTAGGAGTTCCTTCAACAAAGCCCAACTTGTGTGTTTAGTGCGAAGTGCATTCAACATCACACATCACCATGTATGATAATTTTCACCTTTCAATTAGTTGCTCACAAGAACAACTCCTAGGTTATTTGATGGTCCAAAGTAAAATGAAGAAAGAGGATCATTTAGTGGTGATAGCAGGCTTAAACTTGACGAATCAGAAGTTTTCCTACTCTTGCTTGTCATATTGGTCGAATGGTTGAGGATAGATGTTCGGGATTAAGCCTTGTTCTGATACCATGTTAAGTTTCAGGTTTGTGGAAGAATTTTCCATTCGATTCAAGTATGCACAAAGGCAGTATATATACACCAAAGGCTCTAGAAGATAAAACTTCTAGTTACAGTCGGATAACACTCAAACTTATCTCACAAGCAACTACACCCTTTATTAATATTTACAGCTTATCAAAGAAGAAATATTTACATGAACAATAAAGAAAAAGATCAGGCTATCTTAACAGAGTTAATTACCCTTTCGGCTCTGAACTACCAGCAACATATACCATCAGCATTCCTAAAGCATTGTACTATACTATATGCTTCAAACAGTTTTCAAAGAAAAAAAATAGAAAAATAAATTTAGATCAATGAGTTCATCTACATCACTGCTTGCAACGTTCACCCTCTTCCATATTATCCTTGTCTCAATATTTACCGCATTTCATACTGCCATTTCAACATCGATAACTGATGCCCTGCAGCATCTTCATTGTGTGACATGGTGAGACCGGGAGGGGCTTCCAGTGAGAGAGAACATCTGAAATGGAGATTTCCCAGGAGAATCTGCTTGAAACACTTAGAAAACAGGAGTTAGGAGGTCCCCGGAGTCCTTTTCCGGGGAGGAGCCTCCGACGCCCAAGTTAGTGTTTTGGAGGTGGAGAGAAAGTAATAAACGAAAAGGTTTTCTTTTTAGAACCCAATCCCCCTTTACCTGGGGTGCTTATTGAATATTTATAGAATGGTGAACAGTAGAATTCCGTTTGATGTGGCCAGCCAAGATTATGACACGTGTTCGGCCAGATGCGATTCGTACCTTCGGGGAGAAGAGGAACATTTAGCCGGCCGCAGGCCGCCTGACTAGGAGCCTAGGCCGGGCGAGGACGGTGTGTCAGAGCGTGTCTGAGGGCGGCGTGTCGGGGATGTGTCAGAGGCTCCTTAATTGTTTCTGCCGTACTCCCAAGGTCCCTTCAGTGGAAGACAGCTTTTCGAAGCAGGAGAACTACCTCCCGAGATCACTTCAGTAATCCAAGAATACCCTCGTCGAGGAAGGTCCCGCTCGAGGCTGTTCTTCCTTGCCGAAGGTGGTTCGGTCATCTTACCGAGGGTAATGATGGACCGTTTTCCCGAGGTTGGTACTGTCGTCTCCAGGGATGATGAAGAATTACCAACGTTAGATGTGAGAGGGGCCGGACATCCTTCTTTTTGAAGTTAGTGCTTTTTCTTTCGAGGGTGGTGCCTTACACAAACCTGTGGGTTTGGTTTGAAAGGTGATAGGCACTTTAGCTATCACATGCCCCCCTTGAAAAGTCAAAGCGGAGACTTCGGCTCTAGTAACTCGGAAGACGTTTTGCCAAACTCTGAGTAGGGATACTGCTCAAGGAGGCATTTCATCATCGGAAGATGTCCCTTTCTGGTCAGGGTATCATCACCTAGTTCTTCGGCGACCTAGAGGGCATACTCCCTTTATTTTTATTTTTTCTGTTGTAAGTTAGTGAATCGTCGCATCTCGTGAGCAGGCGTGTCAGTTATGGATGGGCGTGCCTGGGTTTCTCGCAATGGATGACACGTGGCTGCTGATGGATGGCAAATAGTTACGTCAGTTACGTTAATTGTGTCTCTTTGCCTTCAATGGGCAATAATGACGACATTTCGCTTGTCCTCTTCGGTCTATATAAGCACCTCTTGCCTCATTTCTTCATACTCTTCTCTTTTGCTCTCATCTGTTCTAGAGCTTTCTCTCATCTTTTTCCTTCTTTCGGAGGCGGTTTTAGAGGCGGAGCAATTTTCGACAACCCTTCACAATGGCGTCCAGGAATCTAGATTTCGGCAAAACCTTCGGTGGGACTTTCCTTTTATAGTTCTTCCCTTTTACCGAGGTTTTTTAGGTTTTATTTTTCCGAAGTCCTTCGATCCTCTTCTTTCATTTTCCCTGAGATCGCTCTTCTTCTTCTTTTTTAAGAGATGTCGAATCCAACTCCGTTGATGTTCGTCCGTCCCCTCATCGAAAGCTTTCTCCTTCTCGTGTCTCATCCATACTGTACCACTTCGGAGAAGATGACGAAGTGGATTGCCAAATTCTACCTTCCTTCTTACGTCGTCTCGAGGTTGCCTTTCCCGGGCTCGTACGGTTTTATGGCCCATTTGGGTGAAATCACTGTTTACTAGGCTCAGTTGAAAGCCGGTCTTCGGTATCCTCCCCATCGGATAATATGCAAGTTTTGCAAGTTTCACGGGATTGCCATGAACCAGCTCCCTCCTAATTCCTATTCTTACTTCAATTCCTTCTTTTGCATGTGTGGGGTTTTTAAGATAAAGCCCCACTTCATTTTCTTTATGCAATACTACAATGTCCACCCTGTCCCGAAAGGTGGCTTTTACTTCCTACTTCCCTGAGGGTCCGGGAGCAAAAAATTCACCTTTACCTTCGACAATAGGGATAGCTGGCAGGGGTGGCAAAAAATTTTTTTATTCTTGTCAGTTCCCGAATTCTGGCACTACGTACCGACGGGATGGGCTTCGGGGACACTAAAGATCAACGTTGTCGACCCTCGGAAGCTTCTGACCTCGAGGTTGTCCGCCGAGTTTGACGAGTTTGACCAGTAAATTCGGGCAGTTGCAGATTGGGATCCTGAGGCTCCTCTGCGTTCTCTATACCCCTTCCCATTAAGTGGGACCTTATGACCGAAGAGGTCCTGCGGGAACTGGGGGTAGTGAATGCACATAAGTCTGACCTGAACATGCCCATGACTGTTCTCCCGAGAAAAAAAGGCATGGATAGTGATGCTTCTTCGGGCTGAGATCTCGTACGAGGCTTTTGCCGAGAGTAAGTCATCTTCCAGGATTTGATATCTGTTTCCTCTTTGGACTCACACTAATGTTTTTTCCTTTTGCAGAGATGGGCGATCAGTCTGCTGATTTTTACAAGTCCTTCTTTCTCGGTCAGGCCGAGAAGGGGGAGCAGACGCATAAGAAGATGGTTGCGAAGAGGAAGAAGACCATTGGCGGGCCGTCTAAGGCTAAAAAAGCCAAGGTGGATGTCCTCCCTCCCCCCGAGGATGTTATCGAGGTGTAGGATAGGTCGCCTGCCCGTTCTCCTGCCCTCGTTGACCCTCCTTCGGACTCTGCCACTCTCGGGGCAGCTCTGAGTCCGGTCCTTGCTGCTGAGACTTCAGTCGAGCATACATCAGCTCGAGAGCTTGAAGAGAGCAGGAGGAGAAAAGGCAAGAATATTCTCGCCGAAGTCCAGGAAGTGGACGAGCCTGAGGACGACGTGGCCGAAGTTCCACCAGGTTGGTTCCTTAGCCGTTCTTCTATGAATCTTAGCATTTTCTGTATCTATGATTTTTTAAATGAATGGCTAAGGGATGATGTACTGACGGAACTTCGGCATGAACTCGCAGAGGATGTTACTTATGCTCCCTGGTCAGAGGCTCATGCCCAAAGAAGGGCTCTTCAGGATAAGTGTATCCCAAAGGATAAAGTGTCAAAGGAACCGTTCTGGACTTTCACAGAGGACATGAATTTGTTCTCCAATGACAGCCAGTTAATGGCTCCTCCTTGATTTTTTGGCGAAGGTCGAGGACCTCGGCACGAAGTGCGTTGTTCTCTCCTCGGAGAACAAAACCCATCGGAAGGAAAAGGCAGAAGATGCTGAGAACCTTACGAAGGCGTTTGCACTGAGAAGGAGGTTGCCGAGCTTACGGCTGAGCTGGCAGCGCTGAGTACCGAGAAGGACCAATCAGACCAAATGACGAAGGTGTCCTATCAAGACAGCTTTTGTCTAGCGCAGCACCAAGTCCTCTCACGGTTCCCTGAGCTTGACCTCTCCTTCCTGTCCGCTCTGGATTTTCCCAAAGAGCCCAGGTCGACATGGTCAAAGCTGGAGTTCCTCAACCTTCCTTCTGCTGCGCTTGTGATAGCCGAAGGGCTATCGCCTCTCTTAGTACATACATCCTGCCAGTAGTATGGTCAGGAAACCTGGCGTTACCCGAAAGAGGCGATGTCACGGACCTCGGAAGGAGCGAGGTCAAAATACCCCGACCTCCAGAACGTCAGGAATTCCAAGGATGTTATCGGCTCCCTCGGGGGACCAAACGGATTGCCTTTGGAGATGAAGAACCAGCTATTTCAAGCAGGAGAGAATCTCCCCGAAGGCGAACCCCCGAACCAGGGAACTCCCCGAACTACAGGCATAATCCCCGAAGAAGGGCGTCCGTACCGAAAAACGACCTCGCCGGAGAACCTCGGGAGTACGGCATGGGCATTTAAGGAGCCTCTGATATGTCGCCCACATGCGCTACATGCCGCCTTGAAGAGCGGTCTGACGTGCCGACATCGTCCAAGTCTTGTCACGACCTGTCTCGGTCCCAGACCTGAGGAGCCTACAATTGGCTACCTGTACCCTATGCCCGGAAGTACAGATCGCATCTAATCAAACACGTGTCGTGATCTGAACGGGCTAGGCACCACTATAAATACCAGGAAACAAGCCCTGGCAGATGATCCGACCCCTCTCCTTGAGAAAACACGAATAGGCAAGACCACCTAGCCTCTTAGTGCTATTCCTTTATCTCCTCTCAGAACACTAACTTGGGCGTTGGAGGCTCCTCCCCGGAAAAACACTCCGGGGACCTCCTGACCTCTTTTCTTCTAAGCATTTCAGGCACGTTCTTTTAGGAAACCTTTGCTCTAGACGTCCTCCCTCACAGGAAGTCCTTCCCGAAGTCATAATGTCACCCGACGAAGATGCTGCCGGGCATCATTTGGCGCCGTTTATGGGAACTCACCCTCACGTCGCCGTTGTTGAAACTCGGCGTTCAAAGGACAAGGGACTTCCGAAGTCCTCGTCCGCGCCTGAAACTCAACCGGCTACTGAGCAAACCCTTCCAGGGACTTCCTCGCCTGAGGAAGAACGTCCTCTAGTCATAACTATGAGTTTTCTGCGTGACTTCCAGCGCTCTATTTTGGCCGAAATGACGTAGCAAATAGACCGAAGATGGCCGCAACCAACGCAGGCCCAAAGGCCTTCCTCACCAACACTCCCTCGGGAGAAAAGCCCGAGATCAGCTTACCAGAGTTCGGGAAATGGGGATCCGCGTGATGAGTCCTCAACGGAAAACATACCCCTCAGGGGACGACCTAAGAGGCCAGTAGGGCCTAAACGGCCTAAAACCCTACGCCAAAAGAGTTCATCGCCTGAGGCAAAGTCGCCATCCCCTCGGCGGTGAAGTTCGTCCCCGAAAAGGCGCCGGCAATCTCCTTTCCCCGAGACTTACAAGCACCAAGACGAAGAGCCCAGTGCCGCGCTCCTCATGGAAAAGATATTAGCAAGGTTGGAAAGGGTAGAGAGACAAGTAGCTTGGAAACCAGTCTGGGCTAGGCTGTCTGAAACTTTCAGTGGGGATGAATCGCCGTTCATCCGAACAGTAGTAGAGGCGCCCATGCCAAGTGACTTTCGGGTGCCTCGGCCCGAAACCTATGACGGCCGAACTGACCCACAGGCTCATCTAACTAAATACAAGCGTAGCATGATGTTACACGGCGTTGATGATGCTACTTTGTGCAAATGCTTTGAGGTCACCCTCGCAGGGCTCGCAACGGCGTGGTATAACTCATTGGCCCCTGGAACCATCAGGGAGTTTCAGGAGCTGTCCACAGCCTTTACACAGCAGTTCATTAGAAGCCGTCTGACGGCGAAGATGCCGATCCAGATGTTCGACATCGCGCAAAAGAATGGAGAAACCATCCGCGATTATGTCGATAGATTTAATAGAGAGGCCTTAAGTGTCTCGGACTTTCGGCCCGAAATATGCATCCTTGCCATGACACGGGGCCTTCGGAGGGACTCACAGCTGTTCTACGAGTTCTCCAAGAACCCCCCGGACACGCTTGGCGAATTCTTCTGAAAGGCCGAGCAGCACATGACAGCCGAAGAGCTAAGAATGGGTGGACCAAAGATTGATCACACCCGTCCCGAAGGGTCCGGCCAGCAAACAAAGTACCCGGCTGAACAGGCAGGGCGACCTCGGAGGTTTAAGGGAAGGAAACCTCCTCCAAACTTCACACCCCTGAACACTACAAGAACCAATATCCTCATGACAATGGAGAGGCAGGGGACCCAGATTCAGCGGCTAAGGGCTATGATTGCTGACAACAAGAAGAATATGAAAAAGTTCTGCCAGTTTCATCGCGACCACGGGCACGACACTGAAGATTGCTTCTAACTGAAAAAGTATATTGAGTCGCTGGTAAAACAAGGCCAACTCCAGCGTTATCTGCGAATGCCTTCCCCAAAGGGAAGAAAGGAGGAGGAAGGAAAGGCTGATAACGAGGAGTACGACTCCGACAGACGGAGGAACCGAAGTCCAAAGAGGCGTCTCCCGCCCCCGGCGGGAGTGATACAAACAATCACGATGGGACTGCCATCCTCGGAAAGAAAAAGGAAAGCCAGAGAAATATCAATGATGGAATATCAAAATCCATCGAAGAAACTGACCCGAAAGGATGGTTCCACCGTCATCTTTCCCCATGACGACCCACTGTTGGTCATGGCGAGAATAGGAAATTGGGATATCAAAAGGGTATTACTTGACGATGGGTCAAATGCCGACATCCTGTTCTCGCATCTGCTGCCAAGCTTGGGAATATCCAACGCCAACCTCAAGCCCGTCGCTTCGCCAACTTTCGGGGTAGGGCTGTCCGAACTGCCTGTCCTCGGATGGATCGACTTCCCGCTGATGATGAAAGGAAGTTTGGTAAACGGGACAGACGAATTATTTGCCTCCACAATGACAAGGTTCATTGTCATGGATGTTCCACGCCATCCTTGGAAGGCAAACACAAGGAAATCTGCACATTCGCTCGGATGTAAAGTACTTAACCGTCACTTTTGCCACCAAGGATGGAGATGCGGAAATCTTTATCGATCAAGGCGAAGTAAGGAAAGTGTTCGTCAAAGCGCGAAAGGCCCCAGTAACCAACCTCGCACAAACTGTGGATGCAGAGGTTTTGTCAGATGGAAGGCCAAAAGAGGGAGAGGCAGAAGATCCCGCGAAAGTATAAATAGAAGAAGTAGAACTTGTCCCGGGCCGAAATACCCGAATAGGGAAAAACTTGGACAAAGGTGACAAGAAAAAACTTGTATCCTTTCTACTGATGAATAAAGACCTGTTTGCCTACTCGCCGAAAGATATGCAGGGGGTAGACCCTCGCATAATACAGCATAGCCTTAAAGTAAGTCCGGAAGCAAAACCTGTCCGGCAAAAGAAGCGGGGCATCTCAGTCCATAAAAATAACTTCATCAAAACCGAAGTCCAGCACTTATTAGACGCAGATGTAATCAGGGAAGTCAAGTACCCCGAATGGTTGAGCAACGTGGTTATCGCCATAAAAGAAGGGAGCAGTAAGCTCCGAAAGTGCATCGACTTTAGAAACTTGAATGATGCTTGCCCAAAAGATTCATACCCTCTCCCACCAATAGACCAGTTGGTAGACTCAACTGCCGAATACGGGCTCCTGAGTTTCCTGGACGCCTTCAATGGGTATCATCAAATAAGAATGGACCCCGAAGATAAGGAGAAAACCGCCTTCATCACCGAGGGTGGAACGTATTGTTACATTAGGATGCCCTTCGGGCTTAAAAATGCGGGAGCTACCTACCAGAGGTTGATGAGCAAGGTCTTTAAGGACCAAATAGGGAGGAACATGGAAGTTTACGTTGATGACATGATAATCAAGAGCAAGTTACCTTGCGACCACGTCGTAGATCTGAAGGAGACTTTCCACCAGCTCAGAACGTTTAGAATTCGCCTCAATCCCGAAAAATGCATCTTCGGCGTAACCTCGGGAAAGTTTATTGGGTACATGGTATCAGAAAGAGGCATTGATGCTAGCCCAGAAAAAGTTAAGGCTTTGCTTGAATTCCAAACTCCCGTCACAGTGAAAGACGTGCAGAGACTCACCAGAAGGATAACCTTTCTTAGTAGGTTCATTTCTAGGTATGGAGACCGGTGTCGAGCATTCTTCAAAGTCCTCACTAAGGCAGCAAAAAAGGAGGGCGACCTCGGATGTGATGATCATCATTGGAATAAGGACTGCCAAAAGGCTTGGGAAGAACTCAAAGCCTATGTGGCCCATCTGCCTACTCTTCGGCAACCTCGCGAGGGAAAGTCCCTCGTGTTGTACCTCGCAGTCACAGAAAAAGCAGTAAGCTCGGTCCTTGTGAAAGAGGAGAGGCTGAAGCAATGGCCGGTTTATTATATAAGCAAGTCCCTCCACGGCGCCGAAGTCAGATATCCCTTGCTACAAAAAGCTATATATGCCCTGGTACTGGCGGGAAGAAGACTACGGCCATATTTTCAGACTCAGCCAATCATCGTCCGAAGTAGTCTACCTCTACGGGACGTCATGAGGAAAGTTGATCATTCGGGAAGGCTTTCCAAATGGTGTATAAAGCTGGGTGAGTATGACATTACTTATGAACCTCGGAAAGCCATAAAAGCTCAAGCTCTGGCAGACTTCATTGTTGAAGTACCCATCACCGAGGACAACCATTCGGATCCTGGCGAAGGTGAGCCAGAATGGACTTTGTACGTAGACGAAGCCTCAGGGTCTGAACACCAGGGAGCTGGGGTAATTATCAGAGGCCCCGAAGGTCTAGAAGTAATGAAGGCCATCAAGTTCGGCTTTAACGTCACCAACAATATGGCTGAATACGAAGCCCTCATAGCAGGGTTATGCCTAGCCAAAAAAATTGGTGTAAGAAACTTGAAAGCCCACAGCGATTCCCAGCTGGTAGTTCGACAAATAGCAGGGGACTATGGGGCGAAGGACTCGACGTTGGCAAAATACCATGAACTGGTAGCAAAGCTTATCCGGGAGTTCGACACCGTACGAATCAAAAATGTGCCTCGTCAAGATAATGCTGAGGCAGATTGCTTGGCGAAGTCAAAAACATGCACCGAGGTGCTAAACCACCCGAGCATCACAGTGCAGACCATAGTAACCTCAGGAAAAGGCTGGAAATATCCGATAAAAAGGTATCTCGCAACTAGTGAGCTCCCCGAAGACCCCAGCGAAGCGACAAAAGTGCGAAGGCATTCCGGTTGTTTCTTCCTAATCAGAGAAGAAATATATCGGCAGGGGTATACAAATCCACTACAGAGGTGTGTTGGTGAAGAAGATACTGAAATGATCCTCGAAGAAGTTCACGAAGGTGCTTGTGGTTCGCACATTGGAACCGACGCCCTGGCAGCAGTTATACTTGACCAAGGATACTTTTGGCCTACCTTAAGAAAAGACGCTAGGCAGTTCGTCCAAAAATGTGGGAATTGCCAAAGACACACGAGTATCCAAAGGGCACCCTCGAAATTGGTAACTTTGGCTGACTATCCCTGGCCCTTCGCAGTTTTGGGCATAGACCTCATTGGGCCACTCCCGACAGCACCTGGAGGCGTGAAGTTCTGCGTGGTCACAGTAGATTATTTCTCCAAATGGGTTGAGGCAGAACCCTTGGCGACTATCTCAGCAAAAGATGTGCAGAAGTTCGTATGGAAGAACATTGTGTGCAGATTCGGCATACCAAGGGTGTTAGTAGCTGATAATGGATCCCAGTTTACAGACAAAAGGTTCCAAGAATTTATCAACAACCTCGGAATAAAAATGCACTTCGCCCTAGTAGCTCACCCCTAAAGCAATGGGCAAGTAGAAGTATCTAATAGGACCATAAAAGATGGTCTGAAAAAGAGGTTGGGGGAAGCAAAAGGGAAATGGCCAGGAGAGCTCCCAAGTGTGTTATGGAGCTACCGAATAACATCCCGAAGAGCCACAGGGGAAACACCTTTTTCACTTGTTTTCGGTACAGAGGCCATCATCCCAATTGAGGTAGTACAACCATCGGTGCGAGTACAAGTGTTTGATGAAAGGGGAAATGACCTCGGCCTGAGAGCCAAGCTGGACCTCGTTGGCGAACACAGAGAAATAGTCGAGCTAAGAAGAAAAGCTTTTCAGCAAAGAGTGGCCGCGGCTATAAACTTGCGCGCTAGGCCGAAGGGAATAAAGAAAGGAGACCTCATTCTCCTAAAGGCTGAATTTAGGCCCCGAAGGCCATCCCATGGAGTACTTCGCGCAAATTGGGAAGGTCCTTATTTGGTACTTGCCGAAGTGCGAAAAGGAGTCTACAAGCTCGGCGATGCCGAAGGCGTAGAATTAAAAAATACATGATGCCTTGAAAAAATTCTATGCTTAGGATTTTGGTGGGAAAATTGTACAAGTTAGAAAAATTTCTAAGTACAAAAGTTTCTTAGAAATTTTTTTTCTAAATACAGAAGCTTCTTTTCACCAGAACAGTCGTCGCCAAAAGAAAGCTTATTTACAAAGGTTATCAACCTTCTCTGAAGATTGGAGATTCACTTAAGAGAATTTCCCGAGGGTGATTCCAAGGCTAATTGGTGTGATAAGTCTAGCTATGATCTTCCGAAGTCTCTTGAGCGAACATGTTCGGGACAATGAGAAATAAAAGATTTTACGCAACAAACTTAGCCAAAAATTCATGAAAGAAGGAGTCTTTGTTAACAAAGATGGATCTAAGTACAAAGAAGGAAGCTCGCCAAAAGAAGAAGTACAAAAAAGGAGAAAAATAAGGAAAAGGGCCCTAAAAGAGACTAAGGGACCTCAGTGTCTCGGGAGCCACCAGCTCCTGCGTCCTTGTTGGTGCTCAATTTTTGACCAGGACAAAAGCCGTCTTGAAAACTGACCTTGGTCGCTTGGTCGGGCTTCTCCTTCGCAACAGCTAAGTCCTCAAGCTCTTTCTCTAGATCAGCGATCTCTTTTTTCAGTGCCTTCGTCTTCTTCTTCTTTGGCTCCTTCTTCAAAGACTCGACCTCGGCCTGGAGCGCAGCCTTCTCAGCAAGCACCTTCGCCAGGAGAGCCTCAAACTCTGACTTCTCCTTCTGATATGCCTCATTTGCCGAAGTCAGCTCCGCCACCTTGGAACCGAGGTCAGATATCTTTTGGGAGGAGTCCTTTAGAAGTTCCTCTTTTTCCTTCAACAACTCCTCCTGAATGGCAGCAACCTCCTTCTTTGCAGCTTGAGCCGTCTCCAAATTCTTTGCGACCAAGTCGGAGCACATGACCTTGGATTTCTCCACACAGTCTAAGGCCCAGGCTTGGAACGCCACTTGCTTCGTTGCCCGAACCCTAAGGAGGCCGATGTACCCCAACAGCTGCAAAGTAAGAACAAAGTTAGTAAGGCAAAAAATGAGTCAAACACTTAGAAGAAATCAAAAGGAAAACAATGCGTGAAGTATACTTGGGTAGCGTGCTCGAAAAATTTTGCAGCAAGGGACTCTTTGTCCGGACAAGCCTCAGAAATAGCCTTGAAAGAGGCCTCGGTGAGGATCCCTTTTGAAATTTGGGTGGCCATTTGCTGGCAGTCGCCGGAGTACAGGTTCATGTCCTCCGTAAATGACCAGAAAGGCTCCCTTGGGACCTTCCCATTCGGGATATGGGAATCCTGAAGGGCCCGTTTCTGGGCGTGCTCGGCTACCCACCCCAAAGATGGTACCTCCTCTGCACGGCAAGACAAGAAACTTGTTAAGGCAAGCAATTCTCAAAGTTCAAAAAATAAAAATACTGCAGCTTGTCCAAAGAATGAACCTGGCGGCACCTCGGTGACATCATCATCAGCGTCCCGGACCCCCTCGGCAGAAATTTCCTTGCCTTTTCCCTTCCGACGCTCCTTGGCAGAAGGGACTTCCACCAAGGCGTCTAGAAGAGCTGCCGAGGAAGTAGGACTCCGAGAATGAGCGTCAGCAGTGACCTCGGTCGGTGGGGCGGCAGCAGCATCAGGCTCCTCACCCGCCTCCTCGGGAATTTCCGGGAAGAGGAGGAGAAGCGTCTTTCTTCACCCGTTTTGCCGAGGATGGCCCGGCCCCAGACAATTTTTGCCTTTAGGAGACGGCCTTCTTTGTTTGCTCCCCATTCTCGGCTTGACCGAGGAAGAGTGCCTTGTAGTAAGCAGCGGATTCATCGCCCATCTCTGAAAAAGAAGGAAAATATCAGTGTGAGTCTAAGTGGTGTCTATAACAAAAAATTTTTGGATAACTTATGATGCCCAGCAGCATCTTTTTCGGGTGACATTATGACTTCGGGAGGGACTTCCTGTGAGGGAGGACGCCCAGAGCAAAGGTTCCCCAGAGGAATGTGCCTGAAATGCTCAGAAGAAAAGAGGTCAGGAGGTCCCCGGAGTGTTTTTCCAGGGACGAGCCTCCGACGCCCAAGTTAGTGTCCTAAAGGAAGATAGAGGAGGAGCACTAAGGGGTTAAGTGGCCTTGCCTGTTTTTATTTTTCTCAGGGAGAGAGAGACTCCTTTGCCAGGGCTTGTTTCCTGGTATTTATAGGAGTGCCTAGCCCGTTCAGTTCACGATACGTGTTCGGTCGGATGCTCTCTGTACTTTCGGGCGTAAGGGACAAGTAGCTGTTTGTAGGCTCCTTGAATCTTGGTCCGAGATAGGTTGTGACAAGACTCTGACGGCGTCGGCATATTAGACCGCCGTTTGAGGCAGCGTGTAGCGCCTGGGGGCGACATGTCAGAGGCTCCTTAAATGCTCATGCCATACTCCCGAGGTTCTTTGGGCGAGGTCGTCCTTTGGTACGGGTGCCTTTCTTCGGGAATCATGCTCGTAGTTTGGGGATTTCTCTGTCTCGGGGGTTCCGCCTTCAGGGAGAGTCTCTCCTGCTTGCAATAGCTGGTTCTTTATTCCCGAAGCCGATCTGTTTGGTCCCCTGAGGGAGCCTGCAACATCTTTGAAATTCCTGACGTACTAGCCGAAGTCCTGAGTTCGAGGCGTTTGACTTCATTCCTTCCGAGGTCAGTGTTAGCGCCTCCTTCGAGTGACGCCAGGTTTCCTGACCACGCTACTGGCAGGAAGTATGAAGTGAGAAAAGCGATAGCCCTTTGGCTATCAACTTACTCTCACAAAAGGCCTCGTAAGTAACCTTCTTCCGAAGGAGTTTCACCAACCAGGAGTCTTTCCCAGCGATGGCAGGAACCGGCATCCCGAGGTCCGTCTTATGCTCCTTCACTACCCCTAGTTCCCGAAGGACCTCTTCGGTCATCAGTTTCCACATGATGGGGAAAGGGTAGAGGGAGCGTGAAGGGACCTCGGAGTCCCAGTCCGAGACTGCCCGAATCCGTCTATCGAAGTCCGCAAACTTGGCCACCAACTCAGGAGTCAGCAGCCTTTTCGGGTCTACAACATCCGTCTCCAGCCTTCCCGAAGCCCACTCGGTCGAAACGTACGACCAGGCCTCCTTCATCTTCAGAAAAAAGAATTTTTCTTGCCACCCTCGCTAGCTGTCCTTAGTGGTGAAGGTGAACATATACTTTTTGCTCCCTGATCCTCGAGGCAGCATGAAGTAAAAGCCACCCTTCGGGACTGCGTAGAGCTTATAGTACTGCATAAAAAGAATGAAATGGGGTTCTATTTTGAAAACGCTGTACATGCAAAGGAAGGTGTTAAAATAGCAGTACGAGTTCAGGGGAAGTTGATTTACGGCAATGCCATGAAATTGGAAAAATTCACAAATCACAACCGAAGTCCGGCCTTCAGTTGGGCGCGAAAAACGGTAACCTCATTTCGGCGGTTCATAAAACTAACCACCTAAGGGCCAGGAAGTCTAGTGATGGCATAAGAAGAAAGAAAAAACTTTTTGGTCCATCTTTCTAATTTTTCTAAAGAAGTACAGCAAGTATGATTGAGAAGAGGAAACCAGCTCTCTGGGATGTGGGAAACAAACATAAGAGGAGTTGGCGAAGACATTTTCAAAGAAAAAAGGACTTCGGGGGATGAAAAATTAACTTCGGGAAAGCTTTCAAAAAAGAAAAAGAGCACAGAAAATCAAAGGATTCTGAGAGTCAAAACCCACCAAACGCTTTGCCAAAATCTAGGTTCGGAGTCACCGTCATAAAAGGTGGCCGGAAATCACCTAAGAAAAAGCACCACCGTGAAAAACGCAAAAACAGTTAAGAGCAAAAGCAGAACAAAAGGAACTTATGACGGAACAGGCCATATATAGGCCGAAGGCGGATAGGCGAACCGGCGTTATAAGTACTCCACGAAGGCGAACAGTCGCCCTAACTGCTCCCTGTGTCTAAAAAGGCGCACCTGCCATAACCGGTGCAGTCCCTTCCAATGATAGCGTGCCATGTGTCAGCCGTTGCGCCAAACAAGGGACACGTCTTCTGACACCCCTAAACCCTGGGCGCGCCGCTCCAGACTGACACGCTTGGTTATGAAACGCGACGTTGCGCAGACCTACAAAAGGAAAGAAGTGGGTTACCTCGAAGGCACCAAAAGACAGGCTATGGTCGAACAGCCTATGTCTTCGGACAAAATGGTGCATCTTCGGCATAGGTATTACACCCAAGACCCCCGAAGGGTGCCCTCAGAAAGCCTACAAATCGAAGTTTTCACTTCGGCCTTCCCAAGGGGGGCATGTGATAACCGAAGGGCTATCATCTCTCTCAGTACATACATCCTGCCAGTAGTTTGGTCAGGAAACCTGGCATTACCCGAAAGAGGCGATGTCACGGACCTCGGAAGGAGCAAAGTCAAATACCCCGAACTCTAGAACGTTAGGAATTCCAAGGATGCTACCGGCTCCCTCGGGGGACCAAACGGATTGCCTTCGGAGATGAAGATCCAGGTATTTCAAGCAGGAGAGAATCTCCCTGAATGCGGAACCCCCGAACCAAGGAACTCCCCGAACTACAGGCATAATTCCCGAAGAAGGGCGTCCGTACCGAAAGACGACCTCGCCGGAGAACCTCGGGAGTACGGCATGGGCATTTAAGGAGCCTCTAACATGTCGCCCACATGCGCTACACGCCACCTTGAAGAGCGGTCTGACGCGCCGACGTCGTCCAAGTCTTGTCACGACCTGTCTCGGTCCCAGACCCGAGGAGCCTACAATTGGCTACCTGTCCCCTACGCCCGGAAGTATAGATCGCATCTGACCGAACACGTGTCGTGATCTGAACGGGCTAGACACCACTATAAATACCAGGAAACAAGCCCTGGCAGAGAATCCGACCCCTCTCCTTGAGAAAACACGAATAGGCAAGACCACCTAGCCTCTTAGTGCTCTTCCTTTATCTCCTCTCAGAACACTGACTTGGGCGTCGGAGGCTCCTCCCCGGAAAAACACTCCGGGGACCTCCTGACCTCTTTTCTTCTGAGCATTTCAGGCACGTTCCTCTGGGAAACCTTTGCTCCAGACGTCCTCCCTCACAGGAAGTCCCTCCCGAAGTCATAATGTCACCTGACGAAGATGCTGCTAGGCATTAGCTTGTGCCTCCAAACGAACCTACCTAAGAAGATGCTGACACCGAGGAGACAAAGGATGCTCCAGCCCAGCAATAGAATTTTTTCTTCTTTTTCCTCTTGTAACCTTGTAACCTTGCCCTTAGTAATGAAACTCTCTCTTTCAAAATTTGGCTAAGTCCTAATAATTTTCATCTCCAAGGGTTATTTTGACCACTCTCGGTCTAGGACCCTTAGTAATATATTTCTTGCACTTTTTATTGACCATCTTCCGGAGAATGCTAACTTCGGCGAATTCCTTAAATCAATACTCGACCCATTCTCAGCAGACATGTTCGGTCGATGGAAAAATGACCTAACAGTTTTTTAAGGAAAACACCATTTTCTCAAGTGCTTATTTACTTTTTGTTCAGTAAGGTTCCTTAGGTGGAGTTATCCTTTTCGAAAATTTTATGTACTTAGAAAAATTTCTAACTATACAATTTTTAGACAAGCTTTCAAGCGTAGAACTTTTTCAAGGCATCCGAGTGCCAAGTATTCTTCAGCTCTCCACCTTCGGTGTTACTTCATCAAGGACCAAGTAAGGCCCTTCCCAGTTCGCCCGAAGTACCCCATGGGACGGCCTTCGGGGTTCGAATTCGGCCTTTCGAAGAACGAGATCTCCTCTCCTTATTCCTTTTGGCCTAATGCGCAGGTTTGCGGCTGTGGCCACTTTTTCCTAAAAGGCCTTCCTTCTGAGTTTAGCCACTTCTTTGTGTTCGTCAATCAGGTCGAGCTTAGTTCTTAATCCGAGGTCGTTCCCTCCTTCGTTGAACGCTTGTACTCTGACTGATGGCTGTACTACCTCTATAGGAATAATGGCCTCTGTGCCGAAGACGAGCAAAAAAGGTGTCTCACCTGTGACCCTTCGGGGTGTTGTCCGATAACTCCATAACACACTAGGAAGTTCTCTTGGCCACTTTCCCTTTGCTTCCCCCAACCTCTTTTTCAGACTCTCTTTAATGGTTCTGTTGGATACCTCTACTTGTCCATTGCTCTGGGGATAAGCTACCGGGGCAAAGTGCATTTTTATTCCGAAGTTGGTGATGAATTCTTGGAATCCCTTGTCCAAAAATTGGGAACCATTATCGGCCACTATCACCCTCGGTATGCCAAATCTGCATATAATGTTCTTCCAAACGAATTTTTGTATATCCTTTGCCGTAATGGTTGCTAGGGGTTCTGCCTCGACCTATTTAGTAAAGTAATCCACTACCACTACACAGAACTTCACTCTTCCAGGTGCTGTCGGGAGTGGCCAGATGAGGTCTATGCCCCAAACTGCAAAGGGACAAGGGTAGTCTACCGAGGTTGTTAATTCCGATGGCAGCCTTTGGACGCTGGTGTGTCTTTGGCAATTGTCATATTTTTGGACAAACTGCCTTGCATCCTTTTTTAGGGTGGGCCAGAAGTACCCTTGGCGTAGTATTACTCCCGCTAAGGCGTCAGTTCCGATGTAGGAACCACAAGCCCCCTCGTAGACTTCCTCGAGAACTGTCCTAGCGTCCTCTTCGCTGACACACCTTTGTAGTGGACTCGCATATCCCTGCCAGTATAATTCTTCCCCAATTAGGAAATATCATCCTGAATTTTTTCGCTTCGTGAGGATCATCAGGAAGCTCTGCAGTTGTAAGATACCTCTTTATAGGATTTTTCCACCCTTTTTCTGAGGTTACTATGCTCAGCGTCACTATACTCGGGTGGCTCAACACTTCGGTGAACCTTTTTGATTTAGCCAAGCTGTCCGCTTCGGTATTGTCTCGGTGAGGTACATTTTCAATATGTACTGTATCGAACTCGTAGATGAGCTTTGATACAAACTCGTGATATTTTTCCAAAGTCGGATCCTTCGCGCTATAGTCTCCTACCATCTGCCGCACCACTAGCTGGGAATCACTGTGGCCTTTTAGGTTTCTTACACCAATCTCTCTAGCCAGGCGTAACCCTGCTATGAGAGCTTCATATTCTGCCACATTGTTGGTGACGTTAAACCCAAATTTGATGGCTTTCATGACTTCCAAACCTTCGGCACCGCGAATAATTACCCCAGCTCCCTGGTGTTCGGAGCCGGAGGCCCCATTTACAAACAGAGTCCATTTTGACTCACTTTTGCTGAGGTCCGATTGATCACTTTCGGCAACGAGTACTTTGGCAATGAAGTCCACTAAAGTTTGGGCTTTTATTGCTTTCCTTGGCTCATAAGTGATATTGTACTCGCCGAGCTCTATGCACCACTTGGAAAGCCTTCCCGAATGGTCTACTCTCTTCATGACATCCCGAAAAGGTAGATTACTTCAGATAATAATGGGGTGAGCTTGAAAGTACGGACGCAGTCTCCTGCTTGCTAGCACCTGGGCATAGATAGCTTTTTGTAGTAGGGGATACCTGACTTCGACGCCATGCAGAGACTTGCTCATGTAGTATACTGGCCATTGTTTTGCGCCCTCATCATTCACGAGAACTAAACTCAATGCTTTTTCCGTAACAGCGAGGTATAGTACAAGGGGTTCTCCCTCTTGTGGTTGCCGAAGAGTGGGTAGACGAGCTAGGTAGACTTTGAGCTCCTTTCAGGCCTTTTGACAATCCTTGTTCCAAGGATGGTCACCATTTTAGAGGTCACCACCATTTTTTGCTGCCTTGGTGAGGACCTTAAAGAATACTCGGTAGCGATCCCCATACCTGGAAATGAATCTGCTAAGGGATGTTATTCTCCCAATGAGCCTTTGCACATCCTTTGTTGTAACAAGAGTTCAGAATTCAAGTAGCGTTTTGACTTTTTCTGGGTTGGCATTGATACCTATTTCCAATACCATAAATCCGAGGAACTTGCCTGAGCTTACGCCGAAGACGCATTTTTTGGGATTGAGGTGAATTCCGAATGTTCTAAGTTGGTGGAAAGTTTCCTCCAAATCTGCAGTATGACTGCCAGGCAATTTGCTCTTGATTATCATGTCATCAACATAGACTTCCATGTTCCTCCCTATTTGGTCTTTAAAGACCTTGTTCATTAGTCTCTAATAGGTGGCTCTTGCATTTTTAAGCCCGAAGGGCATTCTGACGTAGCAACATGTACCGACTTCAATGATGAAGGCGGTTTTTTCCTAGTCTTCGGGGTCCATCTTGATTTGATGCTACCCACTGAAGGTGTCAAGGAAGCTTAGGAGTCCATATTCAGCGGTTGAGTCTACCAACTGATCTGTTGGTGGGAGAGGATACGAATCCTTAGGGCAAGCATCATTTATGTTTTGGAAGTCGATGCACATTCGGAGCTTGTTACTCCATTTATTTTGTGGCAATAACCACATTACTTAGCCATTCGGGGTATTTGACCTCCCTGATTATGCCCGCATTTATCAAGTGCTGGACTTCCGTTTTGATGAAGTTGTTCTTGTGTGCTGAGAGGCTTCACTTTTCTTGGTAGACAGGTTTTGCCTCTAGGCTCACTTTAAGGCTATGCTGCATTATGCGAGGGTTTACCCCAGGCATGTCTTTCGGCGAGTAGGCAAACAGATCTTTATTCATTAACAGGTTTTTCTTGTCACCTTCGGCCAATTTTTTTCCTATTCGGGTAGTCCGGCCTGGGATGAGCTTTATGTCTTCCGTTTCTATTTTCTCAAAATCTTCTGTTCCTTTTCCTTTAGATTCTTTCGTGAGTGCGACCTTCATTTCCGTAGTCTGTGCGCAGTTTGTCGTCGGGGCTTTCCTCTCCTTGAGAAACACCTTCCTCACCTCCCCCTGGTTGATAAAGATCTCAGCATCTCCATCCTTGGTGGCGAAGGTGACAGTTAGGTATTTTACATCCGGGCGGATGTGGAGGTTCCCTTGCGTTTGCCTCCCAAGAATGGAGTTATATGATGAAGGGACATCAATGATGATGAACCTTGTCATTACAGAGGCAAAAAGCTCATCTTTGTTGTTTATTGAAATTCCCCTTAGCATCAAAGGAAGATCAATCCAGCCGAGGATGGAGAGTCCGGACGGTCCCACTCCAAAGGTAGGAGAAGTGACAGACTTGAGGTCGGTCCTTGATATACCCAAACTTGGCAGTAGGTGTGAAAATAAGACGTCCACATTTGAACCATCATCAAGCAGTATTCTCTTGACGTCCCAGCTTCCTATGCTTGCCATAACCAGTAGTGGATCATCATGAGGAAATATGACGGTGGACCCATCTTTCCGAGCAAGCTTTTTTTATGGGTTCCCATATTCCATCACCGAAATCTCCCTGGCTTTTCTTTTCTTTTCTGCCGATGGCAGTCTTGTTGTGATCATTTGTATTACTCCTATCGGGGGTGGTAGACGCCTTTTTGGATTTCGGTTCCGGCATCTATCAGAGTCATATTCCTCATCATCTCTGATGCCCAGCAGCATCTTCGTCGGGTGACATTATCACTTTGGTAGGGACTTCCTGAGAGGGAGGACGTCTGGAGCAAAGATTTCCCAGAGGAGTGTGCCTAAAATGCTCAAAAAGAAAAAGGTTAGGAGGTCCGCGGAGTATTTTTTTGAGGAGGAGCCTCCGACGCCCAAGTCAGTATTCTGAGGGGAGATAGAGGAAGAGCACTAAGAGGCTAGGTGGCCTTGCCTGTTCGTGTTTTCTCAGGGAGAGGGGGCCGGATCCATTGCCAGGGCCTATTTCCTGGTATTTATAGGGGTGCTCAGCCCGTTCAGATCGCGACACGTGTTCGGTCGGATGCGATCTGTACTTCTGGGCGTAGGGGACAAGTAGCCGTTTGTAGGTTCCTCGGGTCTGGGACCGAGACAGGTCGTGACAAGACTTGGACAGCGTCGGCACGTCAATCCGCTCTTCGAGGCGACGTGTAGCGCATGTGAGCGACATGTCAGAGACTCCTTAAATGCTCATGCCGTACCCCCAAGGTCTTCTGGGCGAGGCCGTCCTTTGGTACGTACGCCCCTCTTCGGGAATCATGCCCGTAGTTCGGGGAGTTCCCTAGTTCGGGGGTTCCGCCTTCGGGAGATTCTCTCCTGCTTGAAATAGCTGGTTCTTCATCCTCGAAGGCAATCCGTTTGGTCCCCCGAGGGAGCCGGTAACATCTTTGAAATTCCTGACGTACTAGCCGAAGTCCCGAGTTCGAGGTGTTTGACTTCGCTCCTTCCGAGGTCAGTGATAACGCCTCTTTCGGATGACGTCAGGCTTCCCGACCACACTATTGGCAGGAAGTATGTACTGAGAGAGGTGATAGCCCTTCGGCTATCACAGGCCCCCCTTCAGAAAGCCGAAGTGGAAACTTCGGCTTTTCGGCTTTCGGAGGGTGTCCTTCGGGGCCTTGGGTGTAATACCTGTGGCGAAGATGTACCTTTTGTCCGAAGACATAGGCTGTTTGACCATAGCCTGTCTTTTGGTGTCTTCGAGGTAACCCACTTCTTTCCTTTTGCAGGTCTGCGCAACGTCGCGTCTCATAACCAGGCGTGTCAGTCTGGAGTGGCGCGCCCAGGGTTTAGGGGTGTCAAAAGGCGTGTCCCTCTTTTGGCGCGACGGCTGACACGTGGCACGCTTGTCATTGGAGGGGACTGCATCGGTTATGGCAGGTGCGCCTTTTTATGCGTAGAGAGCAGTTATGGCGACTGTTCGCCTTCGTGGAGTACTTATGACACCGGTTCGCCTATCCTCCCTCGGCCTATATATGGCTTGTTCCATCATAAGCTCCTTTTGTTCTGCTTTTGCTCTTCCCCTGCTCATAACTATTTTTGCATTTTTCGCGCCGGTGCTTTTTCTTAGGCAATTTTCGGCCACCTTTTATAACGGCGACTCCAAACCCAGACTTTGGCAAAACGTTTGGTGGGTTTTGACTTTCAAAATTCTTTGATTTTCTGTGCTCTTTTGCTTTTCTGAAAGCTTTCCCGGAGTCGATGTTTCATCCCCCAAAGTTCTTTTTTCTTCGAAAATGTCTTCGCCAACTCCTCTTATGACTGTTTCCCCCATCCCAGAGAGCTGGCTTCTTCTTCTCAATCATACTTGCTGTACGACTTCAGAAAAATTGGAAAGATGGACCAAAAAGTTCTTTCTTCCTTCTTACGCCACCACCAGACTTCCTGGCTCTCAGGAGGTCAGTTTTATGAACCGCCGAAATGAGGTTACCATTTTTCATGCTCAACTGAAGGCCGGACTTCGGTTTCCTCCCTCGAAGGTGATTTGTGACTTTTTTCAATTTCATGGCATTGCCGTAAATCAACTTCCCCCGAACTCGTACTACTATTTCAACGCCTTCCTTTGTATGTGCGGTGTTTTCAAAATAGAACCTCATTTCATTCTTTTCATGCAGTACTATAAGCTCTACGCGGTCCCGAAGGGTGGCTTTTACTTCATGCTGCCTCGGGGATCAGGGAGCAAAAAGTATATGTTCACCTTCGCCACTAAAGACAGCTGGCGAGGGTGGCAAGGAAAATTCTTCTTTCTGAAGATGGAGGAGGCCTGGTCGTACGTTCAGACCAAGTGGGCTCGGGGAAAGCTGGAGACGGATGTTGTAGACCCGAAGAGGCTGTTGACTCCTGAGTTGGTGGCCAGATTCACGGACTTCGACAAATGGATTCGAGCAGTCTCCGACTGGGATTCCGAGGTCCCTTCACGCTCCCTCTACCCCTTCCCCATCATGTGGAAACTGATGACCGAGGGGGTAGTGAAGGAGCATAAGACATACCTCGGGATGCTGGCTCCTGTTATCGCAGGGAAAGACTCCTGGCTGGTGAGACTCCTTTGGAAGGAGGTTACTTACGAGGTCTTTCGTAAGCGTAAGTTATCTCAGAATCTTCTGCTATAGGTGCGTCTTGGACTCACACTGATGTTTTTCTTCTATTTCAAAGATGGGCGACTAGTCCGCTGCTTACTACAAGTCCCTTTTCCTCGGTCAAGCCGAGAAGGGCGAGCAGACAAAGAAGGTCGTCTCCCGAAGGCGGAAATCGTCTGGGGCCGGGCCATCCTCGACAAAACGGGTGAAGAAAGACGCGCCTACTCCTCACCAGGAAATTCCCGAGTAGGCGTGCGAAGAGCCTGACGCCGCTGTTGCCCCGCCGACCGAGGTCGCCGCTAACGCCCTTTCTCAGAGTCCCACTTCCTCAATGGCTCTTCTGGACGCCTTCGTGGAAGTCCCTTCTGCCAATGAGCGCTGCAAGAGCAGAGGCAAGGAAATCTCTGCCAAAGGGGTCCAGGACTCCGATGATGAAGTTGCCGAGGTGCCGCCAGGTTTGTTTTTTAGACAAGCTGTAGTGTCTTTATTTTTTGAACTTTAAGGATTGCTTGCCTTAAGAAGCTTCTTGTCTTGCCGTGCAGAGGAGGTACCATCTTTGGCATGGGTGGCTGAGCACGCCCGGAAACAGGCCCTTCGGGATTCCCATATCCCGAAGGGGAAGGTCCCGAGGGAGCCTTTCTGGTCATTTACGGAGGACATGAACTTGTACTCCGGCGACTGCCGGTAAATGGCCAACCAAATTTCAAAGGGGATCCTCACCAAGGCCTCCTTCAAGGCTATTTCCGAGGCGTGCCCGGACGAAGAGTCCCTTGCTACAAAAGTTTCCGAGCACACTGCCCGGGTATATTTCACGCCTTTGTCTTTTCCTTTTGATTTCTTCTAAGTGTTTGGCTCATTTTTTGCCTTACTGACTTTGTTCTTACTTCTTTTGCAGCTGTTGGGGTACACCGGCCTCCTCAGGGTTCGGGCAACGAAGCAAGTGGTGTTCCGAGTCTGGGCCTTAGACTGTGTGGAGAAATCCAAGGTCATGTGCTCTGACATAGTCGCCAAGAATGCGGAGATGGCTCAAGCTGCAAAGAAGGAGGTCGCTGCCATTCGGGAGGAGTTATTGAAGGAAAAAAGAGGAGCTCTTGAAGGACTCATCCCAAAAAATTTTTGACCTCGGCTCCAAGGTGACGGAGCTGACTTCGGCAAACGAGGCATATCAAAAGGAGAAGTCAGAGTCTGAGGCTCTTCTGGCGAAGGTGCTTGCTGAGAAGGCCGCGCTCCAGGCCGAGGTCGAGTCTCTGAAGAAGGAGCCGAAGAAGAAAAAGATGAAGGCACTGAAGAAGGAGATCGCTGATCTGGAGAAGGAACTTGACGATTTAGCGGTCGAGAAGGAGAAGGCCGTCCAAGCGACCAAGGTCGGTTTTTAGGATGGCTTTTGCCTTGCTCGGCATCAAGTTCTGCAGAGGTTCCTAGGTCTGGACCTCTTCTTTTTGGCAGCCCTAAACATCCCCGAGGGGCCTCGGTGGTCTTGGTCCAAAATCGAGCACCTCAACTTGCCCTTTTCTCTTCCGGCGCCGAAGGCGGTGGACGAGGACGCAGGAGCTGGCGGCTCCCGAGATGCTGAGATTCCTTAGCTTGTCTTAGGGTCCTTTGCCTTCTTTTTCTCCTTTTTTGTACTTCTTCTTTTGGCGACCTTTCTTCTTTGTAATTAGATCCATCTTTGTTAATAAAGACTTCTTCTTTCTTTTGTAAAATTTTTTTTGGCTAAGTCTTTCGTGCAAGATTTTTCATTTCCCATTGTCCTGAACAAGTTCGCTCAAGAGACTTCGGAAAATCATCGCGCAAGATTTTCCATTCCCCATTGTCCTGAACAAGTTCGCTCAAGAGACTTCAGAAAATCATATTTGCGCTTATCATGCCAATTAGCCTTGGAATCACCCTCGCGAAATTCTCTTTAAGTAAATTTCCAACTTCAGAGAAGGTTGATAACCTTTGTAAATAAATTCTCTTAAACCAGTGCTCGGTGACGACCGCTCTGGTGAAAAGAAGCTTTTTGTACTTTTAAAAATTTTCTAAGAAGCTTTTGTACTTAGAAATTTTTCTATCTTGTACAATTTTCCCACCAAAATCCTAAGCATAGAATTTTTTCAAGGCATCCAAATGCCATGTATTTTTTAATTCTACGCCTTCAGCGTCGCCGAGCTTGTAAACTCCTTTTCACACTTCGGCAAGTACCAGATAAGGACCTTCCCAATTTGCGGGAAGTACCCCGTGGGATGGCCTTTTGGGTCCAAATTCAGCCTTTCGGAGAACGAGGTCTCCTTTCTTTATTCCCTTTGGCCTGGCGCGCAAGTTTATAGCCGCGGCCACTCTTTGCTGAAAAGCTTTTCTTCCCAGCTCGGCTATTTCTCTGTGTTCGCCGACGAGGTCAAGCTTGGTTCTTAGGCCAAGGTCATTTCCGCTTTCATCAAACACTTGTACTCGCACCGATGGTTGTACTACCTCAATTGGGATGATAGCCTCTGTACCGAAAACAAGTAAAAAAGGTGTTTCCCATGTGGCTCTTCGGGGTGTTGTTCGGTAGCTCCATAACACACTTGGGAGCTCTCCTGGTCATTTCCCTTTTGCTTCCCCCAACCTTATTTTCAGACCATCTTTTATGGTCCTGTTAGATACTTCTACTTGCCCATTGCTTTGGGGGTGGGCTACTGGAGCGAAGTGCATTTTTATTCTGAGGTTGTTAATAAATTCTTGGAACCCCTTGTCTGTGAACTGGGATCCATTGTCGGCTACTAGTACCCTCGGTATGCCAAATCTGCATACAATGTTCTTCCATACGAACTTCTGCACATCTTTTGCCGAGATAGTCGCCAAGGGTTCTACCTCGACCCATTTAGAGAAATAGTCCACTGCGACTACGCAGAACTTCACGCCTCCAGGTGCTGTCGGGAGTGGCCCAATGAGGTCTTGCCCCAAACTACGAAGGGCCAGGGATAGTCAGCCGAAGTTACCAATTTCGAGGGTGTCCTTTGGATACTCGTGTGTCTTTGGCAATTACCACATTTCTGGACGAACTGCCTAGCGTCCTTTCTTAGGGTTGGCCAAACATATCCTTGGCGAAGTATCACTGCTGCCAGGGCGTTGGTTCCAATGTGCGAACCACAAGCGCCTTCGTGAACTTCTTTGAGGATCATTTCAGTATCCTCTTCACCAACACACCTCTGCAGTGGATTTGTATATCCCTGCCGATATAATTCTTCTCCGATTAGGAAGAAACGACCGGAACGTCTTCACACTTTTGTCGCTTCGTTGGGGTCTTTGGGGAGTGCACTGGTTGCGAGATATCTTTTTATCGGATCTTTCCAGCCTTTTCCCGAAGTTACTATGCTCAGCACTGCGATGCTCGGGTGGTTTAGCACCTTGGTGCATGTTTTTGACTTTGCCAAGCAATCTTCCTCGGCATTATCTCGACGAGGCACATTTTCAATTTGTACGGTGTCGAACTCTCGGATAAGCTTTGCTACCAGTTCATGGTATTTTGCCAAGGTCGGGTCCTTCACCCCATAGTCCCCTACTGTTTGTTGAACTACCAACTGGGAATCGCTGTGGGCTTTCAAGTTTCTTACACCAATTTTTCTGGCTAGGCGTAACCCTGCTATGAGAGCTTCGTATTCAGCCATATTGTTGGTGACGTTAAAGTCGAACTTGATGGCCTTCACTACTTCTAGACCTTCGGGGCCTCTGATAATTACCCCAGCTCCCTGCTGTTCGGACCCTGAGGCTCCGTCTAGATACAAAGTCCATTATGGCTCACCTTTGCCAGGATCCGAGTGGCTGTCCTTGGTAATGAGTACTTCGGCAATTAAGTGTGCCAGAGCTTGAGCTTTTATGGCTTTCCGAGGTTCATAAGTAATGTCGTGCTCGCCAAGCTCTATACACCATTTGGAAATCCTTCCCGAATGATCAACTTTCCTTATGACGTCCCATAGCGGTAGACTACTTCGGACGATGATTGGGTGAGCTTGAAAATATGGCCGTAGTCTTCTTCCTGCCAGTACCAGGGCATATATAGCTTTTTGTAGCAAGGGATACCTGACTTCGGTGCCGTGCAGGGACTTGCTTACATAATAAACCGGCCATTGCTTCAGCCCTTCCTCTTTCATAAGGACCGAGCTTACTGCTTTTTCTGTGATGGAGAGGTACAACACGAGGGGCTCTCCCTTGCGAGGTTGTCGAAGAGTGGGCAGACGGACTAAGTAGATTTTGAGTTCTTCCCAAGCCCTTTAGCAGTCCTCATTCCAAGGATGATCATCACATTCGAGGTTGCCTTCTTTTTTTGCTGCCTTAGTGAGGACTTTGAAGAATGCTCGACACCGGTCTCCATACCTGGAAATAAACCTGCTAAGAGAGGTTATCCTTCCGGTGAGTCTCTGTACATCTTTTATTGTGACGGGAGTTCGGAATTCAAACAGGGCCTTAATTTTTTCTGGGTTAGCATCAATGCCTCTTTCTGATACCATGTACCCAAGAAACTTTCCCAAGGTTACGCCGAAGATGCATTTTTTGGGATTAAGGTAAATTTCAAAGGTTCTGAGCTGGTGGAAAGTTTCCTTTAGATCTGCGACGTGGTCGTTAGGCAACTTGCTCTTGACTATCATGTCATCAACATAGACTTCCATGTTCCTCCCTATTTGGTCATTAAAGACCTTGCTCATCAACCTCTGGTAGGTAGCTCTTGTATTTTTGAGCCCGAAGGGCATTCTGATGTAACAATACGTTCCACCCTCGGTGATGAAGGCAGTCTTCTCCTCGTCTTCGGGGTCCATCCTTATTTGATGATACCCACAAAAGGCGTCTAGGAAACTTAGGAGCCCGTATTCGGCAGTTGAGTCTACCAACTGGTCTATTGGTGGGAGAGGGTATGAATCTTTTGGGCAAGCATCATTCAAGTTTCTAAAGTCGATGCACATTCGGAGCTTACTACTCCCTTCTTTTGTGGCAATAACCACGTTGCTCAACCATTCGGGGTACTTGACCTCCCTGATTACATCCGCGTCCAATAAGTGCTGGACTTCGGTTTTGACGAAGATATTTTTATGGACTGAGATGCCTCGTTTCTTTTGCTGGACAGGTTTTGCTTCCAGACTTACTTTAAGGCTATGCTGTATTATGCGAAGGTTTACCCCCGGCATATCTTTCGGCGAGTAGGCAAACAGGTCTGTATTCATCAGTAGAAAGGATACAAATTTTCTCTTGTCACCTTCGGCCAATTTTTTCCCTATTCGGGTATTTCAGCCCGGGACAAGTTCTACTTCTTCCATTTCTACCTTCGCGGGATCTTCTGCCTCTCTCTTTTTTGGTTTTTCATCTCGCAAAGCCTCTGCCTCTACACTTTGTGCGAAGTTGGTTGCTGGAGCTTTTCGCGCCTTAACGAACACTTTCCTCACTTCGCCCTGATCAATGAAGATTTCCGTGTCTCCATCCTTGGTGGAAAAAGTGACAGTTAAGTACTTTACATCAGGGCGAATGTGCAGATTTCCTTGTGTTTGCCTTCCAAGGATGGCGTTATATGACGAAGGAACATCCATGACAATGAACCTTGTCATTGTGGAGGCAAATAATTCGTCTGTTTTGTTTACCGAAGTTCCTTTCATCATTAGGGGAAGATCGATCCATCCGAGGACGGGCAGTTCGGATGGCCCTACCCCGAAAGTAGGCGAAGTGATGGGCTTGAGATCGGTGTTGGATATACCCAAGCTCGGCAGCAAATGTGAAAACAGGACGTCGGCGTTTGATCCATCACCAAACACTCTCTTGACGTCCCAGTTTCCTATCCTCACCATGACCAACAGCGGATCGTCATGGGGAAAGATGGCGGTGGAACCATCCTTGCGGGCCAGTTTCTTTGTCGGACTCTGATATTCCATTACTGATATTTCTCTGGCCTTTCTCTTTCTTTCCGATGATGGAAGTCCTGTCGTAATTGTTTGTATTATTCCCGCCGGAGGTGGAGGATGCCTCTTCAGACTTCGGTTCCTCCGTCTGTCGGAGTCGTAGTCCTCGTCATCTGCCTTTCCTTCTTCCTCCTTCCTTCCTTTCGGGGAAGGCATTCGCAGATATCGCCGAAGTTTGCCTTGTTTTATCAGCGACTCTATGTAATTTTTCAATTGGAAACAGTCTTCGGTGTCGTGGCCGTGGTCGCGGTGAAACTGGCAGAACTTCTTCATGTTCTTTTTATTATCAGCGGTCATGGCCCTTGGCTGCTGAATCTGGGTCCCCTGTCTTTCCATCGTCATGAGGATGTTGGTCCTCATGGTGTTCAGGGGTGTGAAGGATGGGGGTTTCCTTCCCCTAATCCTTCGAGGTCGTCCTGCCTGGTCGGCTGGATACCGCATTTGCTGGCTGGACCCCTCGACACAGGTGTGATCGGACTTTGGTCCACCCATCCCCAGCTCTTTGACTGTCATGTGCTGCTCGGCCCTTAGGTAGAATTTGCCAAGCGTGTCCGGGGGGTCCTTGGAAAACTCGTAGAACAGCTGTGAGTCCCTCCGAAGGCCCCGTGTCATGGCGAGAATGCGTATTTCGGGGTGAAACTCTAGAACACTTAAGGCTTCTCTGTTAAACCTTTCGACATAGTCACGGATGGTTTCTCCATTCTTCTGCGCTATGTCGAACATCTGGACAGGCATCTTCGCCGTCGGCCGACTTCCAATGAATTGCTGAGAAAGGCGGTAGATAACTCCTGGAACTCCCTGATGGTTCCGGGAGCCAACGAATTGTACCAGGCTGTTGCTGGTCCTGTGAGGGTGACCTCAAAACATTTGCACAGGGTAGCATCATTAGCACCATGCTGCGTTTGTATTTGGTTAGATGAGCCTGTGGATCAGTTCGGCCATCATAGGTTTCCGGCGAGGCATCCGGAAGTCACCCGGCATGGCTGCCTTAACTACTGCTCGGGTGAACGGTGATTCATCCCCACAGAAAGTTTCAGACAGCCTGGCCTAGACTAGTTTACGAGCTACCTATTTTTCCACTTTCTCCAATCTCGCTAATATTTTCTCCATAAGGAGCATGGCACTGGGCTCTTCTTCCTGGTGCTTGTAAACTTCTGAGAAGGGAGTTTGCCGGCGTCTCTTCGGGGAGTGACTCCGGCGCCAAGGGGATGGGGACTTCGCCTTAAGTGATGAGCTCCTTTGGCATGGGTTTTAGGTCGCTTGCACCCCGTTTGTCCCGTAGGTCATGCCCCGATGGGTATATTTTCCGTCAAAGACTCATCACGCGGATCCCCGCTTCCTGAACTACGATAGGTTGATTTAGGGTTTTTCTCCCGAGGGCGTATTGGCGAGGAAGGCCTTTGGGCCTGAGTTGGATGCGGCCATCTTCGGTCTATCTGCTGTGTCATTTCAGCCATAATAGAGCACTGAAAGTCGCATAGAAAACTCATAGTTATGACTAGAGGACGTTCTTCCTCAGGCGAGGAAGTCCCTGGAAGGGTTTGCTCAGTAGCCGGTTGAGCTTCAGGCGCGGACGAGGACTTTGGAAGTCCCTTGTCCTTTGAACGCCGAGTTTCAACAACGGCGACCTGAGGGTGAGTTCCCACAGACGGCGCCAAATGATGCCCAGCAGCATCTTCGTCGGGTGACATTATGACTTCGGGAAGGACTTCCTGAGAGGGAGGACATCTGGAGCAAAGATTTCCTAGAGGAGTGTGCCTGAAATGCTCAAAAAGAAAAAGGTTAGGAGGTCCTCGGAGTATTTTTCTGAGGAGAAGCCTCCGACGCCCAAGTCAGTATTCTGAGGGGAGATAGAGGAAGAGCACTAAGAGGCTAGGTGGCCTTGCCTGTTCGTGTTTTCTCAGGGAGAGGGGGCCGGATCTTTTGCCAGGGCCTGTTTCCTAGTATTTATAGGGGTGCCCAGCCCGTTCAGATCGTGACACGTGTTCGGTTGGATGCGATCTGTACTTCTGGGCGTATAGGACAAGTAGCCGTTTGTAGGCTTCTCGGGTCTGGGACCGAGACAGGTCATGACAGGACTTGGATGGCGTCGGCACATCAGTCCGCTCTTCGAGGCGGCGTGTAGCGCATGTGGGCGACATGTCAGAGACTCCTTAAATACTCATGTCATACCCCCGAGGTCCTCTGGGTGAGGCCGTCCTTTGGTACGGACACCCATCTTCGGAAATTATGCCCGTAGTTCGGGGAGTTCCCTGGTTCGGGGGTTCCGCCTTCAGGAGATTCTCTCCTGCTTGATATAGCTGGTTCTTCATCTCCGAAGGCAATCCGTTTGGTCCCCCGAGGGAGCCAGTAACATCATTGAAATTCCTGACGTACTAGCCGAAGTCCCGAGTTTGAGGTGTTTGACTTCGCTCCTTCCGAGGTCAGTGATAGTGCCTCTTTCGGATGACGTCAGGCTTCACGACCACACTATTGGCAGGAAGTATGTACTGAGAGAGGTGATAGCCCTTCGGCTATCAATCTCCTTTCCCCTCCTCTTCTCTTTTTTATCTTTGGGGAAGGCATCCGCAGGTATCGTCGGAGTTGACCTTGCTTTATTAGGGATTTTATGTATTTTCTTAGTTGGAAGCAGTCCTCGGTATCGTGCTCGTGGTCCCGATGGAACTAGCAGAACTTCTTCATGTTCTTTTTGTTGTCCGAGGTTATGGCTTTCAGTCATTGGATCTGAGTTCCTTGCCTTTCCATCACCATAAAGATGTTCATCCTTGTGGTGTTCAGGGGAGTGAAAGCTAATGGCTTCCTTCCCTTAAGCATCCGAGGTCGTCATCCCGATTCGGTTGGGTAGCGAGTTGGCTGGCTCAGCCCCTCGATGCGAATGTGATCAAATTTTAGGCCTCCCATTCTCAGTTCTTCAGCAGTCTTATGCTGTTCAGTCCTTCGGTAAAATTCACCGAGTGTGTCGGGGGGATCCTTGGAGAATTCATAAAATAGCTGGGAGTCTCTCCTAAGTCCTCGTGTCATGGCCAGGATACGTATTTTTGGCCTGAAGTCTAGAACACTTAAGGCTTCCCGGTTGAACCTTTCGACATAGTCATAAATGGTTTCTCCATTTTTCTGCGATATGTCAAGCATTTGGATTGGCATTTTCGCCGTTGGCCGGCTTCCGATGAACTACTGCATGAAGGCAGTAGACAACTCTTGGAACTCCATGATGGTTCCAGGAGCCAGTGAGTTGTACCATGCCGTTGCTGATCCAACAAGGGTGACCTCAAAAAATTTGTACAAGGTTGCGTCATCAGCACCATGCAATACCATGATGCGCTTGTATTTGGTCAGATGAGCCTTGGGGTCAGTCCAGCCATCGTAGGTCTCCAACTGAGGTTCCCGAAAGTCACTCGACATGGGTGCTTCGACCACCGCTCGGGTGAATGGTGATTCATCTCCATTGAAGGTTTCTGACAACCTAGCCCAGACGAGCTTCCGAGCTACTTGTCTCTCCACTCTTTCTAGCCTCTTTAGGATTTTTTCCATGAAAAGTGTGGTACTGGGCTCTTCTTCCTGCTGTCTAGAGGCCTCCGGGAACGGAGACTGACGTTTCCTCTTTGGGGAGTGACTTTGGCGTCGAGGAGATGGCAACTTTTCTTCAGGTGAAAAGCTCTATCAACGGGGAGTTTTGGGTCATTTTGGCCCCGTTTCTCTCGTAGGTCGGGCCTTGAGATGTATATTTTTCGTCGAGGACTCGTCACGTTGATCCCCGCTTCCCAAACTCCGGTGAGTTGACCTGGGACTCTTCTCCTGACAAGGTGTTGGTGAAGAGGGCCCTCGACCTGGAGTTGACTGTGGCCATCTTCGGTCTAACTGCTGCATCATTTTAGTCACGACGGAGCATTGGAACTCACACAGGAAGCCCATGGTAATAGTCAGAGGACGTTCATCCTCAGGCAAGGATGTCCCTGCTGCAGTTTGTTTGGTGGCCGGTTGAACCCTTGGCGCAGATGGGGACTTCGGAAGTCCCTTGTCCTTAGAACACCGAGTTTTAACGACGGTGACCTGGGGGTGGGTTCCCACAGACGGCGCCAAATGATGCCCTGCAGCATCTTCGTTGTGTGACATGGTGAGACCGGAGGGGGCTTCCAGTGAGGGAAAACGTTTGAAGTGGAGATTTCCCAGGAGAATCTACTTGAAACACTTAAAAAACAGGAGTTAGGAGGTCCCAGGAGTCTTTTTCTGGGGAGGAGCCTCCAACACCCATGTCAGTGTTTTGGAGATTGAGAGAAAGTAATAAACGAAGAGGTTTTCTCTTTAGAGCCCAATCCCCCTTTACCTGGGGTGCTTACCGAATATTTATAGAGGGGTGAACAGTAGAAGTCCGTTTGACATGGCCGGCCCAGATTATGACTGTGTTTAGCCAGATGTGATCCGTACCTTCAGGGAGAAAGGAAACATTTAGTCGGCCGCAAGTCGCTTGGCCAGGAGCCTAGGCCGCACAAGGGCGGCGTGTCGGGGATGTGTTAAAGGCTCAATAATTGTTTCTGCCATACTCCCGAGGTTCTTCGGTGGAAGACAGCTCTTCGGAGCAGGAGAACTACCTCCCGAGATCACTTCAGTAATCCAGGAGTACCCTCATTGAGGGAGGTCCCGCTCGAGGTTGTTCTTCCTTGCCGAAGGTGGTTCAATCGTCTTACCGAGGGTGATGATGGACCGTTTTCCCGATGTTGGTACTGTCGTCTCTAGGGATGGTGAAGAATTGCCGAGGTCGAATGTGAGAGGGGCCAGACATCCTTCTTTCCGAAGTTAGTGCTTTTTCTTCCGAGGGTGGTACCTTACCCAAGCCTGCGGGTTTGGTTTGAAAGGTGATAGGCACTTCGGCTATCAATAACTATAAAGTAGATTTGACTTAACGCAAGCCTTTATGGCCAAACAGAGGAAGCAAGGAATGACATTCTATGTCTGTTTCTAGTTTTTCTTTTTTGGTGTGAGGTATTTGCTCTAGCAATATTCAACTTTGTTGATTTTTGTGGCTAGATGATTTCACCGGGTTCTGATTGCTTAATTTCTGGGGGCTGTACTTCTGATCTCTCGAACTCTACTTGATCTCTCTTATTGTTGCAATTAATTATCTCAAGAACTACTTACAAATAGTGGAATTAATGACGCATTTACAAAGGTGAATTGCTAGACTGCCACGTTATCTTCATTTCAAATAGAATCATCATCCTCATTCTTATCTTACCATTCTCATTCACATCTTGTTCATTGTTGCACCTCCTACAAATGGAATTGGCATGTCCATAAGTCCCGAATGCCATTGACAATCGACACAAGACAGAGGAGGTGGTGGGCTGCATGGAAAGTGGTGCGACAGCCCTACCATCTCCTCACTTTCCATGGTACCTCTGTCCAAGGCTATAAATAAATTGAGTGAAAAAGAATAGAATTTGTTCATGTTCATTCCTTTTAACTTTAAACAAATACAAACACGAGTAATAAACAAATACATTTTTTCTGCTCTTATTCGTTCATTCATAAATAAATTTATTTGCATTCATTTGCTAACAATAACAGTGTTGCGAGCCAAAAGAACAAAAAAAATGAACATGTTCATGAACACTATTAAATGAATATGTTCATGAACCATATAAACAAATGCATTCGTAAAAAACATAAACAAATAATTGAAAAAATGAACAAAAATGAATATTAATAATAAATGAATTCACAAAAAACTAAATAAATTAGTATACAAATGAACATACAAACAATGAATATAAATGGATATTAACTGAACTGTTCATTAATATAAATGAATGAATGATACTTTCTTTATGTTTGTCTATTTAATTGAATAAATGAATATAAACAAACTCCCATCAAAATGTTCTTGAATAGTATACTAAAGTCCTATTGCTTACACTCTAGGAATGTCTTGCCAGATCCATCCACTGGCTTTGAGCTGACTAGAAAATTCTACATCACAATCATCTTGATGGGATATACTTGTTTTAACGGCATATCTAATCATTTAATTGCTTAATGGCGGGATTGCACCAACTTGATGACATCAATGGGTGATTTATCCTCGTTTAACATCTTCAGGTGTTGATTTGGTCTAAATTAAAGTTGCATGGGCTAATTCAATTAGGCTAAACTACAAACATTAATGGTTTATCTGCAATTTTTCCCATCCATACATGGATTAGTTTTAGATGGTCCGAAAAATTTGTACTAAACAGAGTTAAAAAAGATAAGCTGCATGTGGCGGACCCACGTAAACAAATAGGCAGACGGCCTCACTATTTTCTAAAGTTTCAACATAGGGCAGTTTTGGAGGAATACAAGGGTGCTACCAGTTTCTTGCGAAACAAACTACATCTTTTCTTTAGTCTTCTTTTCATTTCCATTCTAATTACAAAATAAAAATTACTAATGAAAATTAGAAAAATATGAAAATTTCTAAAAATATAAAATTTATACACTCACTTAATCCTTTTGAAAATTTACTGTATTACTCCACACTTTTGAAGCAATAGTGGAACATTAAATCTTTCATTGTCTCAATTAATATTTGGGCAGTCCCCGCTTTCTTTCTCTTCTAACTTTTAAAATACTATTTTGCAATGCTTCCATGTGTAAAAAAATTCTACATCTACAACATTAAACTGGTCATGCTGACTGTCCACATCAAATCAACTCATGCCATATAAAATTTCGAACAAGTGTTTGTACAATCCAACTTTATACTTGGCAAAATTTGCATGGGTATGCTCCGATTTAGATTGCATATTGATTTTAGTATTAGACGAAGGTTGAGGTCAATGGCACCATAATCAGATATGGCATTTACCTAGTAGCAACTAGTTACCGTGTACCGCATAATATATTTTAACATTTTTAATACTGACATCACTAGATATATTGTATCTTTAAATTATACATATACTATATGGTATACCGCCTCATATGTTATTACCTAGTTTTAAAAAATTTAAATATTGCTTTATGATAAAACAACTTAATAAAATTTTTTTTTATCTTTTTATCTTTATTGTAATAGTTTTCATCATAATTTTCATGATACAAATAAAATAGATATTAAATAAAATATGATATTTTATGAAAACATAAAAATGGAATATATGACTTAAGTAAATATTATTCAATAAAAAATAATTTACAAATATTATTATAGGGTTGTAATTACGTTTGATTATATCACACAGAAAGCATATAATAAACACAATTACTGGATTAATGTCTTAAATGTCTCTAGTCTAGTATTATTATGGAGTAGGTCATAATAATACATGACAACTAGCATATATGGAGACTAATATGAGATATGTAGTCTACATATGGGTACAAGTTGGAGAACTTGTGTATTGAATCGACCCACCATGAGAACGCCACATGGATCGTTATATGAGTGTCATAAGTGATTCTCATAGTGATCATAGTATATGTAGTCTTTTGACCTAAGATCATCAAGGTTCCCTACATGTAAGTCACATACTTTGATACTTCCCTTTGTTGCTCGTAATTGAGTGAACTTGAAAAGGGTCATTAGTTATGTCACATATCATGCGGAGGGTTTTATATAATCAAGATGAGATTTGTCCATTCTATGTAACGGGAGTGATATCTTCGGCCTCCTTCATGGAGTGAGACTTAAAAAATGCATAGTCATACTCGGATGAGTTTACATATGATATCAATATCATCAGTTTAAGTTAGTCTACTCGGTAATGAAGAAATCATATATCAGGTTATATGAAAGTGACACATTCCATGTTTTATGCTTGGTCTTGATATCTTAGATAAATGGAAAATGGCATATACGGATAGTAATCATAAAGGTTTAGTCGAATCAACGACTATCTTATCACTCGGGTAGCAATGATGTGTTGCTAGACACCACTCATTGCTTATAATCATAAATGTGATTTATGATCATTACCAACGTGTTAAGAGACTATTGGATCGAATACATAAAGCCTATTTAAATTATTTGAGTGCATAGGCTACTTTATTTAGGTTATGGTTTAATGAAAATTTCGTATAAATAATTGGCCCAAAAGTTAAGTCATTATTAAGTCTGAAATTAAACCTAATTGGATTAGGGCTTTGAAACTCATTAGGCTTGGGAGTTAAGTCTCACTATAAATACATCATATAGTGATAAATTCGCAGCCCTTGTCCTAACCTCCCAAAAGGATGAAATTAGAATAGTTCTAAAAACTAGCTACACACTTTTCTTGCTAATCCTTGGAGGATGTAAGCTAACATTGTGGGTACAAGAGAAATGCATCTGCCGGGATGTAGTGAAGGCATGGTGATCCCAAGAGGCTCGTGTGAATACCGTAGAAAGCTTGAACACGTCAACTATTCAGATTTTATGATTCGACTCAACAGTTGGGTGAAATATCTAAACCGAATTAGGTATGAAAATGTCGAATACCCGGTTTACCCCTTTTCGCTTGGATCCTGAAGTGTTTTGGTTATATTCCATTGCGCTTGCTTGGCTCCCAAAACTTTACACTCTACTATACCCCTCACCAGCTACCTCACCTAGCCCCCAACTTACACCAAACCCCTTATCTTCTTTACCTTGAACAATGGTATCTTCTTCACTGTCGTTGAGTCATCGGTTGATTTTGACCACCTTACAAACTGCAGGACCATACTGACAGTGACCTCCACCCTCTGGTTCTGAGGCTAAACTTATCTAACAACAAAGTAAAAATATTGTCCCTGTAAATCACTTTGTTCCCTAACCAAGGCTTCACTTTTGGTCAAATAATTCGCCATGCTGTTCTGGATGGCAACTCAGTCACTCGTTTAACAAAATCATGGGCTTATATCTGTAGACAAATTAGTAATGATTTGACGAAAAAAACATGTCCTATTACTAGAAGAGCTAACCCCAAATTTTGACACTAGTCTTATAAAAGATCCGATCGGGCTCAACAGGTTGTTCTTGAATGAATGGCAGGAACTTACCCCATCCGGTTTGGAAGAGAGAAGTGTTAAAGTCTCACATGAAAAAGGATGGGCATGGAGCCTTGCATTAGTGGAGTTCTAGTCTGACCCTCTCCAACAAAGCAGGGTTTTTAAATGATCCACCAGTTTTGGACCGAGTTGGATCATGATCCACTTATAATGTTTTAAGAAATGGGTCATGTTTGGAGCTCCATAGAGCACCAATTTAGTAATTGTCCATCATTTCACTTGTGTGTTTTACTCTCCAACTCTCCATTTGTATGTTTTGCCAATTTAGATGAACAACTAATCCTCAATCTTCTCCCCTCGTTGATTCATTGTGTTCACTGATTCACTGATTCATTGTCCAACTCTGTTTCATTGCTGCATCGACTTGTCTTTTAGTGAATCTTAGGGTTAGGATCATTGTGGCTTTTGGCCATCGATCCTCGATCTTCTCCCCTCGTTGATTTAGACGAGCCGCTGACCCTAAGTCTTCTCCCCTTATTGATTTGTTTTGTTCACCGATTCATGGATTTGTTGCCCAACTTTATCTTGTTGCTATGTCGACTCATCTTTTAGTGAATTTGCCATCGTTTCTACTTTTCCACGGTTCCATTAGGTAATTTGAAGACCTGGGGTTTTGTTTCTCTCATTTTGTTTATGGGTTTAAACCATTCTATTTGGAGTTTAAGGTCTGCTAAATAAAGCTTTTTGATTTTCCTATCATTAGAGAACAAGATTTAGTGTAAATCAGTGAAAGGCTGAAAGCCATTATGATTTATCTTCAATATATCTCACTAAATTTTTCCCTTCGTATGCCTCTTTTAGTTCACCAAAGAATCCACGGTCAATGCCTTGATGGGCTTCGTCTTCTGCTTTGTTCAGGATTAGGTTTAATCGCAGAGAGAATAAAGTCTGTAAAGACCAAAGAGAATAGTGGATTTGAGATAAAATTGATATGCAGAAAAGAGAAAGTAGATTTGAGGGAAAAAGATGAAAATACCTGAAAGGTAAGGGAAAAAAAAAAGTAAAACATAGGCACAAGTGAGGAAATAAAGTTGGGAGCCAAGTGCCAGCCAGCTAGATAACACGTAGGATTGTTTAATAGGGCAGCTAAGCACACAAGCCAATGATTGCCAAAAAAGACAAAATTAATTCCCAAGTATTTGAGACGGCCAGGAGCAGTAGAGAAGGCCAAATTTAAGGCAGAGAATTTGTGTACTCTTTAGTCTAGAGCCTTTTTGCGTCTCCCATTTTGGCATCTAAGTGCTAGCATTACTACTACCACCATATTATTGTTTATGAATCGAATGATTATAAAAATTAACTTTTTATTGAATCCTCTTGTCTATATTTTATAATCAATCAAATGGCTACATTGGGTGCTCACTAGTTTAGAGCCGAGTTGAGTTAGTATTTTTTTTATAAAAAATTATATTATTTCATTTATAAAATTTGGTAGTATGAGGTTCTTAGTACCCTATCTCACAGATACTTTATTGAAGATAAATTTACTTGGTGCCAGGCATAGAATGAGGTTTACTTGGTAAAGTCTGGATATTATATTACTTTTGCTTTTAAGGATGGGAATGAGGGTGAATCAGTGGAAGTCCATATGTAGATTTTGGTTAGGAGTTTTGTAAATTGAAATTTCCTTCTAAATTAAATATTTTTTTATTGTAAGTATTGCATGATCATTTGCCTTCTTGAGTAAATCTTTGTTTTCGCTAGATTAATTTTATTAAAAAGTATGTTGTTTGTGTGGGTGAGTCTGAATCTATTGAACATATTCTTTTCTCTTTTTCTTTAGCGTTGACAATAAGGCATTGCATTGGTGTTGATTTGATGTATTTTACTTATTTTGGTATACTGCATCAAATTTTTTTTCTTCGCAAAGTTGTCTCCAACAGGTAAGTTTTTCATTTCTTATTCTTGGATGGTTGTTGTAGTGGAATGAAAATAGTTTTGTTTTCATCATAGACTTCCTTTTGCGTTTGGGACATTGATATTTCAACTAAAGAGTTGGAGAGATAAGTTGCACAGCTTTTTTGTTGTCAATGTCTACTTAATTTTATTTGCAATAGTTCATGTTACTTCCATTACAACTTTTGGTTTAAACTAGGCTTATTTCCTTTTCTTCCTTTTGTTTGGTTTATAAAGTTAGTTGTCTGTCTTTATGGATAAAGTGCATGACTAGTTTGCCTTGTTGTTGTGCTATCTATAGATGTTTTTCTTTCATTTGTCTCCACCAAATTAGTCTCTCCTCTCTTGTAGGTTATGATTTTATGGTCTATAAAAAACAAGCCAAGTCTTTGATCATTATGTTTGTTGTGTGATATGTTTTCTTAGTTTCTGATTTGGGCTTGTAAGTGGCAATTGGCTATTGCATCACTTGAAGACTGATGTTAAATCACTTGTCGACCGCAACATCAGTCTTCAAGTTGTTGGCTTAAACCTATTTATCATAATTTTCCCAACATGCTGCTTAGATTTTGACATCACTTGCATTAAACTATACTTGCTTTTCCTATCTTTCTAACCTACTCATTCCAGTTTTGCATTCCATCCATTTGGCAACTTAAGCTTTCATAGTTCATACATAAAGCTTGTGTCAGTTTTAACAGATCATTATCTATGACATATTTCAACTTTTTAATTGGTAATATATTCATCCAAAACTTTACCAGTAATGGTGCATGAGTCTTCATATCTAAATGCAAGGCTAAAACTATACTTCTAGTAACTCGAGTAGAGCAAATTGTACATCTAAACTGATTGAAACACAAAGGTCCTTTATTTTGTGTTCATCGATAGATGTTGACTTTGGTTGTTGCTCAGTACCTATTATTTATAATAAGGCTATATGGAGAATGTTTTATTTTGTATTTATTTGAAGTAAGCATTCTTTGTTTCAGGTCAAATTGAGATGGATTCAGACTCCACATCTTAAGCAGATGACAATGATATGAATCTAACCTCACAAATCCCAAATGGTTAAGATAAGATATTAGCATAAACTATAATAGGGAGTGGAAGTGGTACACATATTGCTAGCAAGAGTAAACTTTAGTCTCATATTTGGTAGTTCTTTACAAAACAACAAGTTCGTGGAAATTGCCGGGCAATATGCAATGGTTGCAAGAGATCACTTGCTGGGGGCCCAAAAAGTGGGGCATCCTATCTTAAAAACCATATTGATAGGTGTCCAAACAAAAATTTCAAAGTTCATATGAATCAAGTTGTGGGGTCCAACAATCAAAACAAGGTTGATAGGAAAATGACTATTAGGAACTACACTTTTGATGAGAAGATAGCAAGAAGAGATTTAACTCAAATGATAGTTCTAGAAGAGTATCCATTGTCCATGGTTGATTATGTTAGATTTAGGATGTATTATAGCACTTTGCAATCACTATTTAAGGTGCCTTCTTGAAGAACAATAAGGCGTGACATTCTAAGGCTCCACAAGGATTTTAAGAAGCAAGTGATGAGTTTTTTGGACACCAATGAAGGGAGAATTACTATCACAATGAACATGTGGAAATCAGATCATAAAAAAAAATGGGTATATGGCAATTACTGCCTATTTCATTGACAACACTTAGAGTTTACAAAAGATCATCATCAGGTAAGTATATTAAATACTTTGTATAATTAGCTGGTTATTTGTATGTAGATTTGAATATGTTCCTGCTCCACATACAAAAGATGTGATTGTGAAACATTTGATGGATTGCTTGCTTAATTAGAATATTGATAGAAAGCTTGTTACAATCACTGTTGACAATTCTATGAATGATGGTGTTGTTAGAGACTGGTTGGCAAAATTAGTAAGGGTTATTTGTTATTGAATGGAAATTTTTTCCACATGAGGTGTTGTGCACATATATTAAACCTTACTATCGAGAGTGGCTTGGATGTTATGGAAGATTCTATAGAAAAGATTCGTGATAGTATCTTGTTTTGGACTGCTGCTCCAAAAAGAATGGAAAATTTTAAGGAACTAGCTCGTCAATTGAAAATTTCAACAAATAAAAAGTTGTCAATTAATTGTAAAATACGTTGGAATTCAACTTACTTCATGCTTATGACAACTATAAACTACAAGAAGGTTTTTTAGAGATATGACAAAATGTGACATTGAGCTAGGATACAAAATTGCAACATTGGAAATTGATTAGAATAGGGCTGCTTTGATTTTAGAAAAATAAAAATTATTTTTTCTGGTTACAAAGAAGTTTTCTGGTACAAAAAATCCTATAGTTAAATTATATTTTCCAAATCTTTGTAAGATTTAGTTGGCATTAAGAAGGTGGATTTTGGACCCAAGTCCTTTAATTTCTGAGGTGGCAAAAGATAAGTTGGCCAATTATGAGAAGTATTAGGCAAATGTACAAAGAATTATGGATGTTGCTACATTATTGGATCCTAGGTATAAGAGAGTTTTGCTCATATATTACTTTAAGAAGTTATATAAAAAGAAAAGGTTGATGAAGAAGTTGAAAATATTGTGCAAATATGTAGCAATTTGTTGATAGAGTATGAAATGAATATGTTTCAATCACTTGTTGCTAGCATTTCTTCTATTAGATTGACTAATGAAGAAGAAAATATTCATAATGTTCCATTGGACTATGATAATTATGCCTTAATGAATAGACGAGATAAAAGTAGATGAAGGTCAAAGTTGCAACATTTTTTTTATATAGATGTGGTTCCAAGAGATCATAATTTTGATATTTTAGATTGGTGGAAAATCAAGGATCCAACATTTCCTATCTTACAAAAGATTTGCTAAGGACATCTATGCTACTCTCGTTTCTATGGTTGTTTCAGAGTCCACGTTTAGTATAGGTGGAAGATTGGTGAGTCCTCACCGTAATAGACTACAACCTATTATGGTTGAAGCATTGGTATACACTCAGAATTGGTTTCAAGTATAGAACAATGGTATGTAAATGTTTCTTTTATTCATTATTTTTTTGGCTAGGTTAATTTGAAAATTTTTTGTTTTATTATGTGCAAATATATTTTTTTTGAATTTTTAGTTCTATTCGATAAAATACTTTCTTCATCCCAAATGTTTCTAGAAGATATTGAAGAATATGATAAATCTGATAGTGGTGATGATGGGGATTTGAATGTTGCAGATAATTAATACGTAATGTTTATTTGTTACTTTTAATTCCCTTTTTGTAGTTTGTGTTATGTATGTTGTTTGTTTACTGTTAACATGATCTTGTTATTTGTTATCTAGGAAGCAAAATGTTGAAGATGGGCACCAACTAATTTCAAGACTTGGGTTTTATTTTTGTGATTTCAAGGCTTGCACTAAAGGTTGTATTGGCTTGGTACAAAAACTACTTGGTATTTAATACATGCTTTTAATAGTTGTGTTTGTTGAACCGTATAGGTATGTTTAGTTGAGAATTTTGTTGTTTCATGCTCTAGCTATATTTTTTATTTGTTAAGCGAATTAGTTAGTTGCTTGTTTTGGTGACAGAGTTTAGCACAATTCGTTCTTATTTTGGAACTATGTATTGATGGCTCGTAGTTGGTGTTTTGATTTACCCTTGTGTGATCTTGTTGTTAATGTTGTACTGATTGTTTTCACATTACATGTTATTTTTATTATCTTATTTCATAAAAAAAATAAGTATGTTGTTTTCCTAAATAATAATAAACTAAACAAGAAAAACAACTTCTACAAAATATTTGAAATAGCTACAAAAAAATTTTTTTGAATTATTTATCAAAATATTAAGGACTGGATATTCATGGATAATCCATCAATATCCACAAATTTGTTAGGTGGATTAGTTAGTTGCTTGTTTTGGTGACAGAGTTTAGCACAATTCATTCTTGTTTTGGAACTATGTATTGATGGCTCTCAGTTGGTGTTTTGATTTACCTTTGTGTGATCTTGTTGTTAATATTGTACTAATTGTTTTCATATTACATGTTATTTTTATTATCTTCTTTCATAAAAAAAATAGGTTTGTTGTTTTCCTAAATAATAATAAACTAAACAAGAAAAAAAAACTTCTACAAAATATTTGAAATAGCTACAAATTTTTTTTTTTGAAATATTTATCAAAATTTATGGATTGGATAATTCATGGATATCCACAATTTAAAATGGGCAGGTCATAGATCGATCCATAAATAAGTAGAGCAGGTTATGGATTGATCCATAAAAAAATCCAACAAGGGTGAATCACTCTATGGAGCAGGTCGATCCACTCCATGCCGACCCATTCCTATACATGACCTCGGAACGATTTGTTCAGACATTGTTCGAGTGAGATTCGAGTTCACGGCCAGTAACATATATAGCAACACTGAGAGCGAAGGTCTTGCCCAAGCTCGAACAGAGAGAGAAGCTACTTCACCTGTCGACTTACGTTGTTGTCACTGCATTTTAACTTGGACGTTTTTGTTGCTCTATTGGTTGATGGGCTAAGAGATGCTTCATGAACGAACAAAGGTAATAAACTGATGCAGATTAGCTTGGCTTGTCAATATTGTTTAGCTCAACAAAAAAAGGTAAAATAATAATATTACTTTCCTATAATATTATTTTCCTAGCATTTTTAAGAATTCTTAAATCAAGCCTATTTTCTTCGAATTTTAGTTGCCGAAGATGAATGAATGATTCTCAGACTTTGCTCCTCTCTCTATTCGTGCAAAGTGTTTGCTAGCTAATTGTCGATGGAGAAGTTCACTACTGCGACAAAGCTTTGGTTTTTAGCATAATTAGATCTGTTCGCTTTGTTCATTTCTATCCAGGGACATGGAGTTTTTAATGGTAATCCAAACTTTCACAAATATGTCATCAACCTAGTGAAATCTGGCATCCGCTAATCAAATTTTCAAAATTGTACCCGTTATACAACTAAATGTAAATAAGAAATTGAGGGACACAAGTGACCACACCAGCGAGTCCATTTAAAAGAAATATCTGTTCATAAAAAATGAAGATGAGGGAAATTGATTTTGTTGGGACTTGTGCAGAGCTAATTAAGTTAGACAAAACATTCTTAAAGCAGAAGCGGGACTGCAGGAGCAAAAGGGGAAAGCGTCAAAACTTAAGTTAAAAATGAGAACGGACGTACGAATAGTGAATCAAAACAGAAGAATTATATAACTTAGAACCAAAGCCATTAATGTCATTTTTCATTTAAAAAAAATAGATGCCACATTAGTGAAGTTTACTTAATCTCTTTAGTTCTTTCTTTCTTAATTTTTTTTTTATTTTTTTGATGAAAGATCATTCTCATTAACGATAAAAAAATTTACAGTATCTATTATAAAAATATAACACTGATGAACAAGGACGCTAAACACTTGATTTAACTATATACCTTCCACATTTTTCATGAGTCCTCTTGATACTGTAGAGTGAGGAAAACTCCATTGGATACCTAAAATGGATCTAGCTAGTATCCAAGTCTATCGGAGGTAGATCAAGAAAAAAAAGTAAAAAACTAACCAACCAATACTCAATCGGTCTAATATATCAACATGTTACTGAAATAAAAAACCATCCAAATGTGAAAAACAGATGATTACTATAATTTTTTGCAATTGCAAAAGTAAGTGGAAGAAGTTAATTAAATTATGACCTTGTCACCATGTGTCAGGTTAACAACTTCGCACAGAGAATGCAAAAAGGCGAAGCATTAATGAAGGCATCTAGCATCCTCAGAAGAAGCTAAGGATTAGTCTCAGTGAAAATATCTAGCAGTTAATCGGGCATTCAAGTGAGGGGCGGACCAAGGTTTTTAATAAAAGAGGGGCAAAATAAAATTGATCGTATACTATAATTTTTATAAGGGAATTTGATCAATTTTAAGAATGGGCCAAAATATATTTTTAAAAATTTTTTTTTTTTAAATTAAAGGTATTTTACAATTTTATATTAGAAGAGTCCGAAGTCCTTGCTAGCTCCCCTCTAATTCCGTTACTGGCTTTAGGCGTACAAGTACATTATGAATCAGGCAAAAAACTAGCCATACCAATTGTTGATCTAATAAAATGCTTTCTCATATTTGGCCATTTTCACCCTTGAAAGAACCAAAAGGTTGATGTTTTGATTAACTAAAAGAACATGATAAAGTTAAGGAGGCGGCTTATCACTCATGAAGATGTCCCTAAAAACGCAAGACACTTACGGGTTAGAGTATAAAAAATCTCATTAATCGAATAACTAAAAATGGAAAATTAGTAAGATAAAAGGCTTAATTGCATATGCAATCCCTTAAGTTTGTTGACTCTAGCGAGTTAATATTTAAAGTTTAACTCATTAATACTTAATCCCTCAACTTTAGAAAATGTAGTGAGTTAGTTCTTAAATGGATGAAAATGCGGATGACGTTTCTTTTTAGGCTGATGTGGCGTGGGGCACAAGTCGGGCTTGGCTGAGAACCATAACATCATTCCCTCTTCTACCTTTTCCTCCACTATGGCCGCCTCTACCTCTTAACCCATCTCCCTCGATCTCCTTCGCTGCCACCCAAAAGAGAGGACATATGGCGTTGGGCTAATGACGCATTATGTTGGGCAAGAAAAGACAACCCATGGGAAGAAAAGGCCGATGATGAGCCGCATTCGATGGGCTGAGGGCTAGGCAAAAACAATTTAATGGGAGAAACAATGGCTGACTGTGTAGGCGTGAGGAGGAAAAAGGCCAATGAGTTTGATTCGAGGAGGAGGAGAAGCGGTGGGTTTGATTTGAGGAGGACAAAAAGGGGCAAATTTGATTTGAGGAGGAGAGAGGTGAGGCCGAATTTGATTCGAGGTGGAGAACAGGTGGTGGGCTTGATTCAAGGTGGAGAGGAAGTAGATAATAGGTTGGATTTGATTTAAGGCAGAGAGAGGCATGGTCGACGGCAAGGCCTGAGGCGGTTTTGATGGAGAAGATGGTGGTAGGTGGTGGCAATGAAAGAAACCCTAATGGCGTCAGGTCACATGATAGCCCGTGACCATTCAACGGACCAAGTTACACACACTTCCAAACTTTCAAGACTAAGTCACATATTTGTATAACTTAGAGGACTAAGTCACGATGAGTCAATCCTTAAGGCCTAACTCGTGCAAGTGTGCAAACTTAAGGGATTGTATACACATTTAAGCAAATAAAAAAAAAAGAACTACTATAAAATTTGATTTATCATTTAACTACTAATTAATTTTTTACTATATACTTATATTTCATTTATTTAAAAAGATGTAAACAGCCAACGTAATTTAAAAAATTAAAAAGTAACAAACATTATCTGACAACATATAAATTTATCATATTTAATTGTTTAATTATTAAAGATTTTACTTGCAATAACAGTGATGCAAATGCAAAGTTGACCATGACAAGCGACTCAACAAAATAAAATCTCTATAGCGTATCATTTGTCCCGTTGTCTTGTCCGTATAAACTATAAAGTTCGTTTGGAGACAGAAACAGCTTATTTTGTCGCACATCTCTCTCATGCATGGCACTGGCTGATTACATTTTCAGAGCAAGACATGACCAACAGCAGGAACTAAAAATGCCCTGTAAGACCCACTTCTAGAACATGGGACGGCAATACCTAATTAAAATTATTGCTGATGGCCAAATCGTTATTTTTGCTGAATGTCATATTTGATACAAGATAGTATTTTGTTATATTATCATACCATATGGTGTAACTAGATATCTTTTCCTTTTTTCAACATCTCTCCCTCATGGAATCAGAATCACTTGACTCGGTGAGGATATTAGAGATTGACCGGGTGACTCCCTTACGGGCCTCGCCAATTAACTCAGCGCCTGAGTTCTCTCGACCCCTCACCCTTTTCGATGCAATTTGGTTCAAGTTCTCTCCGGTAGAGCGTCTGTTCTTTTATAGCCTCACCGAGTCAACTCTTCCCCTTTTCAACTCGGCAATCATTCCCAAACTCAAGCATTCCCTCTCCTTCACTCTCCTCCACTATCTCCCTCGCCGGCTACCTCACCTGGCCCCAAACTTCCCCCAAGCCCCTCATCCTCTATACCCCAAACGACGGCGTCTCCTTTACCGTCTCTGAGTCGTCCGCCAACTTTGACCGCCTCGCATTCGGAGGCGCCATACTGGCTGTCAACCTCCACCCTTTGGTTCCGAGACTAAACTCGTCCGACGACAATGCTAAAATACTATCGCTGCAGATAACGCTGTTCCCTAACCAAGGCTTTTCTATTGGCCGAACGACTCACCACGTTGCTGTCGACGGCAGCGCAGCCACTCGCTTCACCAAATCCTGGGCCTACATTTGTAGAAAAATCAGCAGCGATCTTTCAGAAAAGCATGTTCCATTGCCAGAAGACCTAACACCAAATTTTGACACGGCTCTCATAAAAGATCCAACGGGGCTCGACTTGTCGCTCTTGGACCGATGGCGGGAAGGGAGAAGCGTGAAAATATCACACGATCTTGGAAAGATTCCTTCAGACGTTGTTCGGGCGACTTTCGAGCTCACACCTTTTAACGTAGCAACGTTGAGAGCGAAGATCCTGTCCAAGATCGAACAGAAGAAGAAGCAACTTCACTTATCGACGTATATGGTTGTGGTAGTATATATGCAGTGGCGGAGCCAGGATTTTAAGTTGGAGGAGCCGGATTTTATTTTAAAAATGTTAGAGAATTAAGAATTAGATGTATTTCTATAACGTAAAAAGAAGATAACAAAAATAACTTAAAATATATTAAAATGCTATATTTATAGGTTATACACTTTCAAAATAGCAAGTAAAATTTACTAAATCTCAGTTTTCATCCATATAATGAATAAGTGATTATAAGCTTCAAATCCATATCAAATCACGCGTTTTCCTCTCAATGAAAAATTAGTTATATTATTATACATGTACACATGTTCAATTAATATCACATAGCAAATAAAAACATAATACCTTGTGCATCTTGAAGTGGGCACGTCTTTCTTTAAATGCTTAAAAATCATATATTTTCTTGCCTATTAAAAAGATCCAAACAATCTCTCTTTTAATATAAACAATCAAGTGATTCTTGAGAAAAATATCACTCATGCTATTATGAAGTCTTATTTTCACAATTTTCATTACTGAAAATGCTCGTTTTGTTATTGTAGTCAAAATAGGAAGAGTCAATATAAGACGAATCAATCTACCCACCCAAGGATAAATTTGTTACTTTCTTATTTCATTTAGTCCTCTATACAATCAGTAATTGTAGATATATTTTTTCAATTGTGGATGGTAAGGCACATCAAACTCATAATGCTGCAGCTAATATTTCAAATGAATGTTTTCTTATTCAATGAAATCTGAAGAGTAAAAATTGTCAGTCAATCTACATATGTTCTCAATATTAAAGAACTTATAAAAATTTATAGGATCCAAAACAATACAAAAGAGAAGAAACTCATCATCTGTTTGTTAAAGTACTTCTTCTGTTTCTCATAAAACACATCTTAGTTAATGCAAAAATTTACAAAAGAAGTGAAAAAGTTGTACTTTTACATTTCTAACCTTTTATAATATAATTAATTATTTTTTATTAAGAGAGTAAAGTTAACTGTTTGATGTTAGACTTTTCCTACATTTCTCACACAAATCAACCACATGCATTTATGTATAATTTTAGTGAGATGGAGAAAATTATTACCATTTTATATATATACTTCTTAAAAATTATTGTTATGTTTTATAAGTTTTTTATCATTATTTTTACACACACACACATATATATATAATTTGCAAAAAAGTTGGGGGCACCCCCCAGGCCCCTATTGACTCCGCCACTGCATATATGGCCACATGTTTGATTCGATGTAAGCAAGAAATAGAAGACAAAACAGTCATCTTGGCCTGCACTGCCGATTTGAGACCGCGTTTAGATCCTCCGGTGCCAGCAACTTACTGCGGGAATTGTGTGGGTGGACGTGTGAGCAGAGGAAAAGTAGTGAACTTGACGAGCGAGGAGGGGCTTGTCTTTGCCGCTGAATCGCTAAGTGACGCGGTTAAACGCGTGAATGAAGGTATCGTGGAGCGAGGGGAAATTAAAATTTCTTTCTTGAGGCTACTTCGGGAAGATTTGGAGTCCATACAAATCATTTCGGTTGCCGGGTCGGCCCGATTCGGGGTATACGAGTTGGATTTTGGGTGGGGCAGACCCGGGAAAGTGCATGTGGTGTCTATAGATAGGAACGGAGCTATTTCAATGAGGGAGAGTGGAGATGTGGTGGGAGGAAGTGAGACAAGCTTGGCTTTGAGGAGGCAAGAAATGGGCAGTTTTGCTGCTCTTTTTGCTGATGGGCTAAAAGACTCGCCCCTAATAAAGGAAACAATGTAGCATGCTTTAAATTCAGAATTTTAGCTTTTCAGTATATTGTTTGCTAAAATAATAGGGATATTTTGGCTTTCTAGTTTCAAGGTTTCTGTTAGTAGCCTAGTAATTCAGACATCACAGTACTAAGATCAGGTTGCAATTTTTGGAGATTATTGACTTGCTTGCTTGGATTTTGGGGCAAGTCTTTGATAATTCATTTTATTTAAAAATGGAGAATAGAAAAATCGCGATACACTGCCACTCAGGTGTTGATTGCTTGGGATGAATATTTTTTGTAGTTAAAGGGTACTCAAAATTTGCTCCTTTCTTGCTTTGCCAATAAATGTTCAATTCAACCCAAAATTTCACACTGGAAGTTGGAACTGTATGTAGTGAGTGCTTGTTGGGCATCAATATATATGTTACCACCTCTTTTTGTTAGATCACAAGTGGGTTGCTTTGGGCCTATATAAAACATGAGAACATTATTGGGTTTTAGACAGCACTTAGAACTGAAGCCTAATGTTATGTGCCCTGATCCTAAGCGTGTAATATTATTTTGGTTTAGGCTGTCTAGAACCTAACAATGTTCTCATATTTTGTATAGGCCCAAAACAACGGACCGTTCTAAAATACATGGTGGGTGACGGTGTCGCCCCATTTTCCACCGTCCGATCAAAAGATTGGATTTTGGTTTAAAATACTCTTCGCAACTATACTTTTATATTTTTGTCATTTTAGTACCAAATATTTATTTTGTTTTTCCTAGACTATTCCGTTCAGATCCAGTATGAATAAGTTTTAAAGTGACCTGCTTTTGCAAGTTATAGGTGGTAACTCTAAAAGTGCGACCAGTTTAACCTAAAAAAAAATGATAAAAAACTAAGAAAAGCAAAATTTTTTTTAAAAAAAGCGATTAAAATGAAAAAAAAAATCATAATTTTTCTTAAAAAGAAAATAAATATAAAAAATAAATTAAATATTAAAAAAGTGATAAATGTTAAAAAATGGTAAATATTTTTAAAAAGTGATAAAAAAAATTAAAAAAAAATTGAATTTAAAAAAAAAAAGTGATAAATGTTCAAAAAATGGTAAATATTTTTAAAAAGCTATTAAAAACTGAAAAGTGATAAATAATTCTAAAATGCAATAAATAATTTTAAAAAATATTAAATAAAAAAACAATAAAAAACTAAAAAAATTGAAATATTTATCAAAAAATTGATTAAATAAAAGAAAGCAATTAAAACTAAAAAAGCAAATAAATATAAAAAAATTGATTAAATATAAAAAAACTGATAAAATATAAAAAAATTGATAAATGTTAAAAAATGGTAAATATTTTTTAAAAGCGATTAAAAACCAAAAAAGTTATAAAAATATCTGAAATGTAATAAATATTTTAAAATTTCGATAACAAACTAAAAAAGTGATTTTTTTTAAAAAAGTGAATAAAATTTAAAAAAAGTGATAAATGTTAAAAAATTAGTAACTTAGGTGTGACCGGGTCACTTTGAAGGTTACCTCAAAAGGTGATTGGGTCACTTTAAAGTTATCTTAGGTGTGATCGGGTCACTTTGAGAGTAACCTAAAAATGTGACCAGGTTATGTTGAAGGTACCTGCAGTGTGACCGGTCAATATGAAGGTAACCTAAAAAGGTGACCGGGTGACTTTGAAAGTAACCTAAAAATGTGACCGGGCCACGTTGAAGTTACCTTCGGTGTGACTGGATCGCTTGGAGGGTAAGCTAAAAATGTGACCGGGTCACATTAAAGGTACCTTCAGTGTGACCGGGTCATATTTAATATAACCTAAAATGGTGATCGGGTCACATTAAAGGTACCTTCTAGATAGCCAGGTTATCTTTTTAGGTAACCTTCAATATTACCCAGTTACACTTAAGATTAACTTAAGGTAAAAATTAGAACCTTATTTATACCAAGACTCCTCAAATCATAAACTCTTTATCTCTAAATATTACAAAATTGTTTAATATATCAATCATGGTAAAAACTAATACTGTATAAAAAACCTTAAACAAAACTCTAACCCTAAACTCTAATCTTAAACTCAGATACTAAACCTAAACCTTAAGCCCTAACCCAAAACATTAACTGAAAACGTAAACCCTAAACATGTACATAAATGTTTTGCATTTATTAATTAAAATGTTAAATATGTCAGTTGTAGTTAAAATTAATATTACATGCGAAGTAAACCCACAATAAAATATAAAAAAAATACTAAACATAACACTAAACCCTAACCCTAACCTTAAATCTTAAATTTATCCTTAGTCCAAAACTATAAACAACTAAATCCTAAGTCCAACCCTAAACCCAAAACCATAAACGATACACCTCAACCCTAACACTAAATCTTAATCCCTAGCCTTAATCCCTAAGCCTAAGCTTAACCCCTAACCCTAACCCCAAGCCTAAGCATAAGCCTAACCCCTAACTTTAACCCCAAACCCTAACATAACCCTATTCCCTAATTCTTAAGACTACATACATACTTGAGCTTTTAAGACTACATACATTAAATCATAAACCCTAACCCTAATTCCTAATCACTAAGCCTTAACCCTAATCATTAAATCCTAACCTTAACCCTAATTCTTAATTCTAGTCTTTAACTCTAATCCTTAATCCTTTAACCCTAATCCCTAAACAATTTACAGTACCAATTTAAGGTAATGGTGGTACCAAGTGAAGGTTATAATGGTATAAATTTAAGGTTATAGTAGTACCTAATTAAGGTTATCGTGGTATCAAGTTAAGGTTATTGTGATACCAAGTTATGGTTATGATGGTATCAAATTAAGGTTACATTAGTATCTATTTAAGGTTATAGTGGTACCAAGTTATGGTTATTGTGGTACCAAGTTAAGGTTATAGTGATACCAATTTAAGGTTATCGTGGTACTAATTAAAGGTTATAATGGTACCAAGTTAAGGTTATAACGGTACCAAGTTAAGGTTACGGTGGTACCAATTTAAGGTTATAATGGTGCTAAGTTAAGGTTGTAGTGGTACCAATTTAACGTTATGGTGGTACCAATTTAATGTTATGATGGTACCAAGTTAAGGTTATTGTGATACCTAGTTAAGGTTATAGTGGTACCAAGTTAAGATTATAGTGGCACCATGTTAAGGTTACAGTGGTGCCAAGATTAGATTATAGTGGTACCAAGTTAAGGTTATAACCTTAAATTGGTAACACTTTACTGGTTCACTCGGTTACCCTAGGATAATAACCTTAACTTGGTAATGCTATAACCTTAACTTGGTACCTCTATAACCTTAACTTGGAACCACTTTAACCTAATTTCTGTACCATTTTCACCCGTTCACCTAGTCACAATCAGATAATAACCTTAATTTGATACCACAATAACCATAACTTGGTACGACTAGAACCTTAAGCTGGTACCATTGAACCTTACTTTGGTACCAATATAACCTTAAGTTGATACCAGTATAACCATAATTTGGTACTAGTAGAACCTTAAATTGGTACCACTAAACCTTAAATTGGTATCAGTATAACCTTAACTTGATACTATCAGAACCCTAACTTGGTACCACAATAACCTTAACTTGGTATCACAAAACCTTAATTTGATACCATTATAACCTTAGCTTGGTACCATTGACACCTTAATTTGATACCACAATAACCATTACTTGGTACCATTAGAACCTTAAACTGGTACCCTTTAACTTTATTTTGGTACCAATATGAACTTAAGTTGGTACCAATTTCTTTTTATGAAAAAACGTATACCCTAATACTGAACAGATAAAGAAATTGAACAAGATCACTAATTCAAACAAAACCCCCTGTAATACTATTTTTTTATGAAATTTTACTTTTTAAATAGTAAAAAAGATATATTTCTTTCATCTTTCTTAATTTATTTACTATTTAGAAATGAAGCAAATAATCTAGATATATGGAGTAATATTTATTTTATATAGATTTTATATACTTTATATAATAACCTAAACCTTAATCTCTAACCCTAAACATCAACTCTAATTCTAAACCCTAATACTAAATCCTTAAGCCTAAAAGTAATCATAATCCTAACCCCTTAATCCTATACCCTTATCATTAACCTTAACCATAATCCTAACATTAAATCCCTAACCCTAAACATAATCCTAATCCTAACTTGTTAATCCTAAAACAAAACACCTTAATCATCTGAAGTAATATTTATTTTATATAATTATATACATTATTGATATCATTAGTTAATAATTATACTTTTGTAGGTCTAAAAAGAAATGATTTATTCGTTTGAATATATTTAATAATATGTGTGATTATTACATTTAATAAAGTAAATATCATTAAATATAAATCTATTAATTAACTATACTTTTTACTAAATACATATTTATACTTATTATTATATTAGTATTTCATATTATGAACACATATTTTAAATGCAATAAATATTTTAAAAAAGTGATAAAAAACAAAAAAAAAGTGACAATTTCTTAAAAAAAGCGACAACATGTTAAAAAAGGCTATTACATGTTAAAAAAAGCGATAACATTTAAAAAAAAGTGATAAATGTTTAAAAAAATGGTAAATTTTTTAAAATACTAATAAAAAATAAAAAAGTGATAAATAATTATGAAGTGCAACAAATAATTTAAAAAAAGGATTAAATTAAAAAAATAAGCGAAACACATCTACAAAAAGTGATATTTTTTTAAAAAATAGTGATTAAATATACAAAAAAGCTATTAAAACTAGAAAAAGTGAAAAAATTTTAAAATGATTAAATATAACAAAAAGCAATAAAATATATAAACAAGTGATCAATGTTGACAAAATTGTCAATATTTTTAAAAAGTAATTAAATACTGAAAAACTGATAAAAACATCTAAGATGCAATAAATTTTTTTAAAAAGTGATAAAAATATAAAAAAAGTGACATAATATAGGAAAAAAGTGATTAAGTATAAAATAAGCGTTTAAATATAAAAAAGTGATAAAACTGGAAAAAAAGTGAAAAATGTTGAAAAAATGGTAAATATTTTTTAGAAGCTATTAAAAACCGAAAAGTGATAAATAATTCTAAAATGCAATAAATATTTTACAAAAACATTTAAATAAAAAAAAGTGATACAAAACTAAAAGTAGCAAAAAAAATTTCAAAAAAGTGATTAAATATAAAAAAAAATGATAAAAATTAGTACCAAATAGATTATCACATCTGATTAATTTTTAATAATTAGTTTAAAAATTACACTTATCTTCCTCCGATTTTATAAACATATTACAAAATCTTATAATGACCTAAACTTTAATCTCTAACCCTAAACATCAACCTTAAGCTCTAAACCTAACCTTAAACCCTAATTGTATATTCAGTGACCTGTTCGATGAAAGAACTCTAACACTACATGTAACCCTAGCTTTAATTATAATCCTAATCCTCAACCCTAAATGAATTACTAACCCTAACCTTAAATACCTAAACATAACTCTAACCCAAACCATAACCCTAAACCCTAAACATTGACCTAACCTTAATTCTTGATCCCTTACCCTAAACCCTAATTCCTAATCCTAAATCCTAATACTAAATCCCTAACCCTAAAAGTAATCCTAATCCTAACCCTTAATCCTAAACCCTTATCATTAACCTTAACCATAATCCTAACATTAAATCCCTAACCGTAAACATAATCCTAATCCTAACCTATTAATCCCAAAACAAAACGCCTTAATCATCTGAATTAATATTTATTTTATATAATTATATACATTATTGATATCATTAGTGTAACACCCCTATATCCCACATGGGTGAATTGTGGGAAGCCTTATGTGGATATATAGACTCCAATTCCAGAACATAAGCACCTAGCGCTTATCTTTTTCCAAAGGATAGCCCATGTGGTGTGGGCAGGTGTTCCGTTCACCGGTTCTGGACTTGGGTCGTTATAGATGGTATCAGAGCCAGGTTTGGTTCAAAGTATTTGGTTGTGTCCGCTGGTATTGGACGGGGAAACTTCCTTATACTTAGAGTCCATTCCTAAGTACCTAGTGCTTATACTTGGCCAGGGGCTAAGTAGTCTGATTAGAGATGTTACTTGGTCCAGGGAACCAAGTAATCCGATTGACCCCAACGTGGACGTTGGGTACACAAGGGGGGGAGTTTGTAACACCCCCATATCCCACATGGGTGAATTGTGGGAAGCCTTATGTGGATATATAAGCTCCAATTCCATAACATAAACACCTAGCGCTTATCCTTTTCATAAAGGATAGCCCATGTGGTGTGGGCAGGTGTCTGCTGACTGGTTCTGGATTTGAGTCGTTACAGATGGTATCAGAGTCGACCCGGGACCATGATGGTGTGGCATAGTAGGTATGCACATGCATCGTCTACTGGGACTGATCCTGGATTCGAGAGTCTACTTGACCAGGGGCTAAGTAGTCCGATTAGAGAGGTTACTTGGTCTGGGGAACCAAGTAATCCAATTGACCCCAACGGGGACATTGGGTACATAAGCAGGGGAGTTTGTAACACCCCTATATCCTACATGGGTGAATTGTGGCAAGCCTTATGTAGATATATAGGCTCCAATTCCAGAACATAAGCACCTAGCGCTTATCCTTTTCCAAAGGATAGCCCATGTGGTGTGGGCAGGTGTTCCGTTGACCGGTTCTGGACTTGGGTCGTTACAGATGGTATCAGAGCTAGGTTTGGTTCAAAGTATGTGGTTGTGTCCACTGGTATGGGACGGGGGAACTTCCTTATACTGAAAGTCCATTCCTAAGTACCTAGCACTTATCTTTTTCCAAAAGATAACCCATGTGGTGTGGGCAGGTGTTCCGTTGACTAGTTCTGGACTTGGGTTGTTACAGATGGTATCAGAGCCAACCCGGGACCACGATGGTGTGGCATAGTGGGTATGCACATGCATCGTCTACCGAGACTGATCCTGGATTTGAGAGGCTCCTTGGCCAGGGGCTAAGTAGTCCGATTAGATATGTTACTTGGTCTGGGGAACCAAGTAATCCGATTGACCACAACGTGGACGTTGGGTACATAAGGGGGGAGTTTGTAACACCCCCATATCCTACATGGGTGAATTGTAACGACTCAAATCCAGAACCGATCAATGGATACCTGCCCACACCACATGGGCTACACTTTATGAAAAGGATAAGCGCTAGGTGTTTATGTTCTAGAATTGGAGCTTATATATCCACATAAGGTTTCCTACAATTCACCCATGTGGGATATAAGGGTGTTACAATTAGTCAATAATTATACTTTTTTAGGTCTAAAAAGAAATGATTTATTGGTTTGAATATATTTAACAATATATATGATTTTTGCGTTTAATAAAATAAATATCATTGACAACTTAATTTGATACTACAAAACCCATAACTTAATACCACTAGACCCTTAAACTGGTACCATTGAACTTTACTTTGGTACCAATATAACCTTAAATTGGTACCAGTAGAACCTTAAGTTGATATCAGTATAACCATAATTTAGTACCGCCAAAACCTTAAACTGGTACCATTTTACCTTAAATTGGTACCAGTACAACCTTAACTTGGTACTATTAGAACCCTAACTTGGTACCACAATAACCTTAACTTGGTATCACAAAACCTTAATTTGGTACCGTTATAACCTTAACTTGGGACCATTGAAACCTTAATTTGATATCATAAAAACCATAACTAGGTACCACTAGAACCTTAAATTGGTACTATTAAACCTTACTGTGGTACCAATATGACCTTAAGTTGGTACCAGTAGAACCTTAAGTTGGTATCAGCATAACCATAATTTGGTACCACTAGAACCTTAAACTGATACCACTGAATCTTAAATTGGTAACAATATAACCTTAACTTGGTACCACAATAATCTTAAATTGGTATCACAAAACTTTAATTTTGTACCGTTATAACCTTAACTTGGGACTATTGAAACCTTAATTTGATACCACAAAAATTATAACTAGGTACCACTAGAACCTTAAACTGGTACCATTAAACCTTAGTTTGGTACCAAAATGACCTTAAGTTGGTACCAGTAGAACCTTAAGTTAGTATCAGCATAACCATAATTTGGTACCACTAGAAACTTAAACTGGTACCATTAAATCTTAAATTGGTACCAGTATAACCTTAACTTGGTACCACAATAACCTTCAATTGGTATCACAAAACCTTAATTTGATACCACAAAAACCATAACTAGGTACCACTATAACCTTAAATTGGTACCATTAAACCTTACTTTGGTACCAATATGACCTTAAGTTGGTACCAGTAGAACCTTAAGTTGGTATCAGCATAACTATAATGTGGTACCACTAGAACCTTAAACCGGTACCACTTTACCTTAAATTGGTACCAGTATAACCTTAACTTTGTACCATTAGAACCTTAACCTGGTACCATAACAACATTAACTTGGTATCACAAAACCTTAATTTGGTACCGTTATAACCTTAACTAGGTACCATTGCAACCTTAATTTGATACCAAAAAAACCATAACTAGGTACCACTAGAACTTTAAACTGGTACCATTGAACTTTACTTTGGTACCAATATGACCTTAAGTTGGTACCAGTAGAACCTTAAGTTAGTATCAGCATAACCATAATTTGGTATCAGTATAACCATAATTTGGTACCACTAGAACCTTAAACTGGTACCACTGAATCTTAAATTGGTACCAGTATAACCCTAACTTGGTACCACAATAACTTTAAATTGGTATCACGAAACCTTAATTCGGTACCATTATAACCTTAACTTGGGACCATTGAAACCTTAATTTGATACTACAAAAACCATAACTAGGTACCATAAGAACCTCAAACTGGTACCATGAAACTTTACTTTAGTACCAATTTGACCTTAAGTTGGTACCAGTAGAACCTTAAGTTGGTATTAGCATAACCATCATTTGGTACCACTAGAATCTTAAACTGGTACCACTTTACCTTAAATTGGTACCAGTATAACCTTAACTTGGTACCATTAGAACCCTAACCTGGTACCATATTGACTTTAACTTGGTATCACAAAACCTTAATTTGGTACCGTTATAACCTTAACTAAGGACCATTCAAACCTTAATTTGATACCACAAAAACCATAACTAGGTACTACTAGAACCTTAAACTGGTACCATTAAACCTTACTTTGGTACCAATATGACCTTAAGTTGGTACCAGTAGAACCTTAAGTTGGTATCAGCATAACCATAATTTGGTACCACTAGAACCTTAAATCGGTACCACTTTACCTTAAATTGGTACCAGTATAACCTTAACTTTGTACCATTAAAACCCTAACCTAGTACCATAACAACCTTAACTTGGTATCACAAAACCTTAATTTGGTACCGTTATAACCTTAACTAGGTACCATTGCAACCTTAATTTCATACCAAAAAAACCATAACTAGGTACAACTAGAACCTTAAACTGGTACCATTGAACTTTACTTTGGTACCAATATGACCTTAAGTTGGTATCAGCATAACCATAATTTGGTACCACTAGAATCTTAAACTGGTACCACTAAACCTTAAATTGGTACCAGTATAACCCTAACTTAGTACCACAATAACTTTAAATTGGTATCACAAAACCTTAATTCGATACCGTTATAACCTTAACTTGGGACCATTGAAACCATAATTTGATACTACAAAAACCATAACTAGGTACCACAAGAACCTTAAACTGGTACTATGAAACTTTACTTTGGTACCAATTTGACCTTAAGTTAGTACCAGTAGAACCTTAAGTTGGTATCAGCATAACCATAATTTGGTACCACTAGAACCTTAAACTGGTACCACTTTACCTTAAATTGGTACCAGTATAACCTTAACTTGGTACCATTAGAACCCTAACTTGGTACCATATTGACCTTGACTTGGTATCACAAAACCTTAATTTGGTACCGTTATAACCTTAACTAGGGACCATTGAAACCTTAATTTGATACCACAAAAACCATAACTAGGTACTACTAGAACCTTAAACTGGTACCATTAAACCTTACTTTGGTACCAATATGACCTTAAGTTGGTACCAGTAGAACCTTAAGTTGGTACCAGTAGAACCTTAAGTTGGTATCAGCATAACCATAATTTGGTACCACTAGAACCTTAAACTGGTACCACTGAATCTTAAATTGGTACCATTATAACCTTAACTTGGTATCACAATAACCTTAAATTGGTATCACAAAACCTTAATTTGGTACCGTTATAACCTTAACTTGGGACCATTGAAACCTTAATTTGATACTACAAAAACTATAACTGGGTACCACTAGAACCTTAAACTGGTACCATTAAACCTTACTTTGGTACCAATATGACCTTAAGTTGGTACCAGTAGAACCTTAAGTTGGTATCAGCATAACCATAATTTGGTACCACTAGAACCTTAAACCGGTACCACTTTACCTTAAATTGGTACTAGTATAACCTTAACTTGGTATCATTAAAACCTTAACTTGGTATCACAATAACCTTAACTTTGTATCACAAAACCTTAATTTGGTACAGTTATAACCTTAACTAGGGATCATTGAAACCTTAATTTGATACCACAAAAACCATAACTAGGTACCACCAGAACCTTAAACTGGTACTGTTGAACCTTACTTTGGTACCAATATGACCTTAAGTTGGTACCAGTAGAACCTTAAGTTGGTATCAGCGTAACCATAATTTGGTACCACTAGAACCTTAAACTAGTACCACTAAATCTTAAATTGGTGCCATTATAACCTTAACTTGGTACCACAATAACCTTAAATTGGTGTCACAAAACCTTAATTTGGTACCGTTATAACCTTAACTTGGGACCATTGAAACCTTAATTTGATACCACAAAAACCATAACTAGGTACCATTAGAACCTTAAACTGGTACCATTAAACCTTACTTTGGTAGCAATATGACCTTAAGTTGGTACTAGTAGAACCTTAAGTTGGTATCAGCATAACCATTATTTGGTACCACTAGAATCTTAAACTGGTACCACTTTATCTTAAATTGGTACCAGTACAACCTTAACTTGGTACCATTAGAACCCTAACTTGGTGCCACAATAACCTTAACTTGGTATCACAAAGCCTTAATTTAGTACCCTTATAACCTTAACTAGGGATCATTGAAACCTTAGTTTGATACCACAAAAACCATAACTACGTACCACTAGAACCTTAAACTAGTGCCATTGAACATTACTTTGGTACCAATATGACCTTAAGTTGGTACTAGTAGAACCTTAAGTTCGTATCAGCATAATCATAATTTGGTACCACTAGAACCTTAAACTGGTACCACTGAATGTTGAATTGGAACCAGTATAACCTTAACTTGGTACCACAATAACCTTAAATTGGTATCACAAAATTTTAATTTGGTACCGTTATAACCTTAACTTGGGACCATTGAAACCTTAATTTGATACGACAAAAACCATAACTAGGTACCATTAGAACCTTAAATTGGTACCATTAAACCTTACTTTAGTATCAATTTGAGCTTAACTTGGTACCAGTAGAACCTTAAGTTGGTATCAGCGTACCCATAATTTGGTACCACTATAACCTTAAACTGGTACCACTTAACCTTAATTTGGTTCCAATATAACCTTATTATTATATTAGTATTTGATATTATGAATACAGATTTTAAATGCCATAAATATTTTTAAAAAAGCATAAAAACCAACAAAACGACAATTTCTTAAAAAAAGTGATTAAATGTTAAAAAAAGCTATTACATGTTTAAAAAATCTATTAAATATACAAAAAAATGATAACTTATAAAAAAAAGTGATAAATGTTAAAAAGAAAGGGTAACGCTAATAAAAATAAAAAAAGTGATAAATAATTCTGTAGTGCAATAAATAATTTTAAAAAAATGAGTAAATTAAAAAATAAGTGAAACATAGATACAAAAAGTGATTTTTTTTAAAAAAAAGTGATTAAATATACCGAAAAGTTATTAAAACTAGAAAAAGTGAAATTTTTTTTAAGAATAGTCATTAAATATTAAAAAAATGGTTAAAGTGGTACAGAAATTATTACGTATAATTATATTTTTCAATAAATATATATTTATATTTAATACCCATAATACCTAAAAATAAATAAATATTTTATCTTTACTTTACCCATTTTAATAATTTCCCCTTCTTTTTCCTTTGTTCCCGCCTATCGCTTCTCCCTTGCAACCTGTTACCAGATCAATACGATGCATTTCACTCTACTGGTCTAATGGTCTTTTTACTACTAATTTCTAACTTAGGTCCTTAACTGAAACATTCTAAAAAGTTTAAGGAATTCTGAAAAACGGGGGGTATCGATACTGACCGGGTATTTTAGAATCTTCCCAAAACAATCCACTTGCCATCCAACAAAAAGAGGTGGAAATATATATATTGGCATCCAGCAAACACTCGTTGCACACAGTTCTAACTTCCAGTATGAATTCTTGGGTAGAATTGAACATTTATTGGCAAAGCGAGAAAGGAGCAAATTTTGAGTAGCCTTTAACCACAAAAAATATTCCTCCCAAGAAATCAACACCTGAGTGGTAGTGTATTGCGATTTTTCTATTCTCCATTTTTAAATAAAATGAATTATCAAAGACTTGCGCCAAAATCCAAGCAAGCATGTCAATAATCTCCAGAAATTGCAACCTGATCTTAGTATTGTGCTGTCTGAATTACTAGGCTACTAACAGAAACCTTGAAATTACGAAGCCAAATATCCCTATTATTTTGTGGCCCAATTTGAACACTGTTTTTTTATGGCCAAAAGTAAATTAGTAGGATTCTTTCGGACAGGTGAAACCTTATATTGATAATATTGGTAAGGGTACCCCAACTTCATGAAGTCAAGCTTGTTTAAATCCAACCAATAACTAATACATGGATTTCAATTTAATTATCTTCTCCCACTTTACTGGGTACCCCTAAGAACACGAGCAAAAAGAGAAGCAAAAGTCTCCAGTTCATGCAGCTTTAAAGCCAAGCTGACCTCAACTCTGCCATTCTCATTGCGTCTCCCCTTCAATGAAATAGCCCCATCTCTATCTATATGGACAACATCAATCTCCACTGGTCTTCCCCACCTGAAATCCAACCAGTATAAATCGAACTGGGGTGACCCAGCTACCGCTACTATGTGTACCGCTCCCTGTTGGTGTTGTACAGAAGAACTCTGGCAAACTCAAACTGAACAATTTAATCACCCCTTGCTTATCAGCAGCCCCTTCATTCATGCATTGAACCAGGTTGCTCATTTTTCGTGCTGGAAGCCAATGATCTTCTCATCCATGAAATCGCTTGTCTTGTCGATGCATCCGATCCACGCCAACCCACATAGTTGCCGACATAGTCTCTGGGCGTCTGAAGATCCAGAAGGGCCCTAAAGTCGGCAACGTACCCCAAAGACACGACGCTTTTCGGGCCACTCTCTTGCTTACATCTGTTCCAACAACTCCCTACACATGTTAGAAGAACCATGCAAGTTGACAATTGCAGTGACTCCTCTGTTTTGAGTTCGGTCTGCAGTTTTCCCCTTAGAGCTGCTATATATATTCATCTGGGAGAGAGAAAAAAATTTGCTTGGACAACATCTGAAGGAACCGTCTCGAGCTGGTGCAAGATCTTTAAGCTTCTTCAGTCCAAACCTGAGCCTGCCAACTCGAGCCACTGGTTCAGGCGTAACAAGTCGAGCCTTGTTGGATCTTTTATGAGACTCCTTTTGAAACATGGGGTTAGCTCTTCAGGTAATGAATAGGAATTTTCTTTTAAATGGTAACCTGTTTTGCTACAAATATAAGCCCATGATTTGAGGAACAGAGTGAGTGAGCTACCATCAACAGCGACATGATGAGTCGTTAAGCTGACAGAAAGCCTTGGTTGGGAAACGGAGTGAGTTGCAGGGATAGTAATTCGGCTTTATCATGGGGCGAGTTCAGATGTGGAACTAGAGGGTGTAGGTCCACAGCTGCTTTGGCTTCAACCGGAGGAGAAAGCGTCGAATAAAGAAATTTGCATATGACTCAGCGACAGTTAAAGGACGCCGTCGTTTGTGGCATTGAGGACGATGGGGGCATAGTGCAGGACGTGCGGGCGAGAGACTGGTTTAGCCTAGGTATGATGATTGAGTTGAAGAAGGAAGGGGTTGAATCGGTGAGCGGGCAAAACAACACAAGCTCCGCTGGAGAGAACTTGAAGCTGAATGTGTGGAAGAGGGTATGTGGCAGGGAGCAATGGGAGGCCGACTTGGGTGAGTCCGTTAATGGTCTCACTCCAGTTGGATTGTTGGAGACACAACATAGACTAAAGAGATGAATACAGCCTCATCTGAATGCAGCTTGAACTTTGGCTTTTGCGAAGAGATAATTTTATTCTTGCCAATTGCTTTAGCCTTGAAAAAATAGTCATCCTTGTCCTTCCAATTAGCCCAAACAAAAATGAGGCTTCTATAAAGAAAAAAAAAAAGAAAAGTTAATCAAAATCTTGTTAAGCCACATGTGTTTCTTTTGATTGGTTTTCACATGGATAGGGAAGCTCCATAGCCTTTTCCAATCGCAAGCTTTTCTTTGGTTTCTTCTTCATATGAAGACAGAAGCTCTAATTAATTTTTTATTTAAAAAATTTTTATTGGATTTTGTTTCCAACAAATTCTTAATTTGGATGATGACAAGTGTAATGTTGAGTGTGATTAATTTTATTTGAATGGATCAAAATGGATTTGTTAAAGCTGTGTTAAGCAAGTTTTAGTTTCAATTATTTCGAGTATTATTTTAAAAGAAATGGTGTAAGATTGTTGGGAAATCTTGTTTTTGAAGAGAGGTTAATAAGCCTTTAAAATATGTTCTTGTTTGGATCAAGTTTAATTTCTAAATGACAAGCTCTTTTATGAAATTTTAAGTTTAATCTATCAAAAAAATGGTTTAACATGATTTTTTGTAACTTAAGTCTACCCAATTCCCAATTTTTTTTAATCAATTAAGTGCTTTTAATATGAAGTCTCAAGCTACTGTGAAATTTGTGATATTTATTACCACGTTAAACTATGAATTTAATCCATTTACCGAGAGTTTGAAAAGTTCTGCATAATTCTCTCTATTGATGCATTTTGAGCTTAGGATTTAGATTCACTACTAAAAATTACCTAATTACCAACTGCTTAATTGTCCGGCCTAACCGGTGGTAAATACCAACGTGTAGGACCGTTGGTATATTATTTCCAAGGTGCACGCGTTGGTAGATAATGAGAACTGGGCTAGCTTTTTTTCCAACTGCGTAGCCGTTGATAAAATTTCCAACGTGCACGTGTTAATAGTTTTATGTCTGGATATGGGCCTGGTTTTGTGGGCTTTATTACCAACGGCTTAGCCGTTGGTAATTATTTAATGAAACACTGCGTTTCATTTGTTTTTTTACCAACGCCTGGGCCGTTGGTAATTGAAATTTAAAAAGTTCATCTTCTTCCTCCAGACGAAGCAATCGCATCATTTCCGTCTTCGTCCTCCATCTGCTCTCTGCCGCCGCGTTTATCGCCATTGCCGACGTCGAACGTCGGTGACCGCCGTTTGATGCGTTTTTCTCCCCATTTCATGGATCTGGTGCCAGTTTAGCAGGTAAATGTCTATATTTACATTTTTGTTTCATTTTCATAAATTTCTTCTATTTTCCTTGATATTAAGTTGTTTAGCTCGATTTTTTTAGTTCCTCTCTTCATCTGTGAGCTTGAAGAGTTACCCATTGTTATTCCTCTCCTTTGGAAGTGGTTGGAGGTAATTTTCATTTTTCTTTTTTGCTCCGAAATTCCCAGTCCAAAAATGCTAATTAAAACGGGATTTTTGAACACAAATTGTTTTCAATTATTTATATTGATAATAAAATTTATGTGTTGTGACTATGGTTCGAACATAGTTGTTGGTATTTGTCAATTAATTTCTGTTAATTATTTGTTATTTGTAGATATTTTTAGTGATGGAAAAGGTGAATATGCAATTTCTTTGTGGTATTTAATTATGTTAAAGGTGGATATTTTTAGTTTATGATATAGATTATTGTATGGAATGATTATTTGTATATTTTGATGGTAATTGGTTTAGTTATGGTTTAGTTGGAGTGATTTAGTGTAAATGGTTATATTATGTCATGGTGTAATAATAATAATAATAATAAGATGTACCAATAATATAAAAATAATAATAGTAATAATAATAATTAATTAATATGTGTACGTAGTAGTAGTAGTAACTTATAAAATAATAGTAATGAACCTAAGTAATACTCCCTCCGTCCCTAATATTTTGCTCCATTTGAGTTCGCACGGAGATTAAGAAACTTTAACTCTTTTGTTTTTTGTCTCGATTTACCCTTCCCCTGCTCCCTGCTCCCTGCCCCATGCCCTCTCTGCTTCCGTGCTCGCTGCCCTTCCCGCCCCCTGCTCGCCGACGCTGAAGCTGCCTCAATCACGAACGGAACCGCCTATCTCGATTCGCATCCGACCATCCTTGATTTGGGTCCGTTCGTCCGTCTATCCTCAATTCACTTCGCTTCGGCCTTCATTCGCGTCGCTTCTCTTCCTCTAGCCCCGATTCACGTCGCCTTTCCTCTTCTAGCGCTGATTTGGATCGCCTCTCATGCTCAGACCTTGATTCACGCAGCCTCTCTGCCTCTAGCCCAATTCGCGTTGCATCTCTGCCTCAAACCTCAATTCACATTACCTATCTGCCTCCACCCTCGATTCGCATTGCTTCTCCTCCTCGCCCTGTCATCTCCTCGTAATCCATCTCTTCAAATGGCGTCCTCGTTCGCATCGACCGGGGTGGAACCTTGCCGGAGGGAGGTTGAAATGGAGAGAGAGTGTGTGTGAGGGGGGTCTGGGAAGGCGAGAGAGAGAGAGAGAGTTAAAATGGGTATAATAGTAAATGAGATGTAAAAAGGTTACTAAAAAAGGAAATGGTGCAAAGTTTTGGGACTACCCAAAAAGGAAAATGGAGCAAAATATATGGGACGGAGGGAGTAATAATTAAGTATGATATGTTCAATGTTATAACGTTAATACTAAGAACAATAAGAATGTGAATAATAATAATGTAATAATACACTTAATAATAAAAATAATATGAACAATAATAATAATAATAATATTATTATTATTGATGATGATTATAATAATAATCATACTAAAAATAATTTTACTTATATGCATGGAACATCATAATAATTTTACTTATAAGCATGGCACAGTCATAACAATAATAATAGTAATAATAATAATTATTATAATTATAATAATAACAATAATAATATTTATAATACTTAAAAAAATACAAATACTAATTATACATAATAATTAAAATAATTATAGAACCAAGTACAATAATACCCATAGTAATTAAATTTGACTAATAATAATACCCATAATAATAATGATAAAAATAATGTATATAATAATTATTATTACATCATAATAATTATACTTATATGCATGGTACAGTCATAATAATAATAATAATAATAATTATTATTATAATTATATAAAATAACATTTATAATACTTAAAAAAATACAAATACTAATTATACATAATTATTAAAATAATTATAGAACCAAGTCCAATAATACCCATAGTACTTAAATTTGACTAATAATAATACCCATAATTATACTGATAGTAATAATGTATATAATTATTATTATATCAGCATAATAATTTTTCCTCATATGCATGGCACAGTCATAACAATAACATTTATAATAATAATAATAATAATAATAATAATAATAATAACATTTATAATACTTAAAAAAATACAAATACTAATTATACATAATAATTAAAATAATTATAGAACCAAGTACAATAATACCAATAGTAATTAAATTTGACTAATAATAATAGCCATGATAATACTGATAGTAATAATGTATATAATTATTATCATTACATCATAATAATTATACTTATATGCATGGCATAGTCATAATAATAATAATATTAATTATTAATATTATAATTATATAAGAATAACATTTATAATACTTAAAAAAATACAAATACTAGTTATACATAATCATTAAAATAATTATAAAACCAAGTACAATAATACCCATAGTAATTATATTTGACTAATAATAATACCCATAATAATAATGATAAAAATAATGTATATAATTATTATTATTACGTCATAATAATTATACTTATACGCATGGCACAGTAATAATACTAATAATAATTATTATTATAATTATATAAAATAATATTTATAATACTTATATGCATGGCACAGTCATAATAATACTAATTATTATTATTATAATTATATAAAATAATATTTATAATACTTAAAAAAATACAAATACTAATTATACCTAATTATTAAAATAATTATAGAATTAAGTACAATAATACCCATAGTAATTAAATTTGACTAATAATAATACCCATAATAATACCCATAGTAATAATGTATATAATTATTATTATTATAGCATAATAATTATTGTTTATATGCATGGCACAGTCATAACAATAACATTTATAATAATAATAATAATAATAATAATAATAATAATAATAATAATAATAATTATTATTATTATTATTATTATTATTATTATTATTATTATTATTATTATTACACTTAAAAAAAGTAAAAATAATAATTATACATAATAATTAAAATAATTATAGAACCAAGTACAATAATACCCATAGTACTTAAATTTGAGTAATAATAATACCCATAATAATATTGATAGTAATAATGTATATAATTATTATTATTACATCATAATAATTATACTTACATGCATGGCACAGTCATAATAATAATAATAATAATAATAATAATAATAATAATAATAATAATAATAATAATAATTATTATTATTATTATTATTATTATTATTATTATTATTATTATTATATAAGAATAATATTTATAATACTTAAAAAAATACAAATACTAATTATACATAATCATTAAAATAATTATAGAACTAAGTACAATAATACCTATAGTACTTAAATTTGAGTAATAATAATACCCATAATAATACTGGTAGTAATAATGTATATAATAATTATTATTACATCATAATAATTATACTTATATGCATGGCAAAGTCATAATAATAATAATAATAATAATAATAATTATTATTATTATTATATAAGAATAATATTTATAATACTTACAAAAATACAAATACTAATTATACATAATCATTAAAATAATTATAGAACCAAGTACAATAATACCCATAGTACTTAAATTTGAGTAATAATAATACCCATAATAACACTAATAGTAATAATGCATATAATTATTATTAATACATCATAATAATTATACTTATATGCATGGCACAGTCATAATAATAATAATAATTATTATTATTATTATAATTATTATTATTATTATTATTATTATTATTGTTATAAAAGAATAATATTTATAATACTTAAAAAAATACAAATACTAATTATACATAATCATTAAAATAATTATAAAACCAAGTACAATAATACCCATAGTAATTAAATTTGACTAATAATAATACCCATAATAGTAATGATAAAAATAATGTATATAATTATTGTTGTTACATCATAATAATTCTACTTATATGCATGGCACATAATAATAATAATTATAATATGTGGGAAGGGTACGCCTGATTATTAATAGTTTCGTGATTGCATTCTTTGATCACTATAAATGTCTTTTATACGATTAGGAACAGAATTAGTTGTAATGGAGTCGGGCCGTAGTTGGATGTACAATAACCATTTCTTGCCTGGCCGAATGGGTTACACACAAGAGTGGAAGTCTGGGGTTGATGAATTTATATCATTTGCTATCTTTCATCCTGAAACAATAAACGGGTTATGCATTTGCTGTCCTTGTCGGAAGTGTAAGAATTTGCAGTTTAAAGAGTGTGACGAGGTCAAAGTTCATCTGTACAAATGGGGGTTTAAGGCTTTTTACTTGAATTGGATGGCTCATGGAGAGCCATTTAATGTAGCATCAGATACAGACCCGGGTGTGGGTGGCTTTGATCAGTTTGAGCAGGGGTCTTCGACGAATCCATACGAAAGGATGGTATTAGATGCCGTTGGCCCTAATTTCTCACAATTTCCGGAAGACAATGTTGCGCAGCTGAATGAAAGTGCACAAATTTTTTTAATCTATTGAATTCAGCATCAACCCCTCTATGGGATGGGTGCGAAAATCATTCTGAGTTATCTGCTGCTATCCGTCTTTTTAACCTTAAGTCTGAGTATCACATGTCACAAGCATGTTTTAATGGCATTGCCCAACTGATGAAAGAGACTCAACCTACAGATAGTAAGATGCCATCAAATTGGTTTGAAACAAAAAAATTAGTTTCGCAGTTGGGCCTGTCTCACCAGAAGATTGACGTCTGTGTTAATGATTGCATGTTGTTATGGAAAGATGAAAGTAATCTTTGTGTTTGTAAGTACTGTGGAACTGAGAGATATAAGCCAAAAAATGGTGGTGGGGGTAAAGATCGACCTAGAAAAACCATGCATTACTTACCACTAAGCCCTCGGCTGCAACGCTTATTTGCGTCAATGTCAATAGTAAAGCAGATGAGGTGGCATAAGGAGCAAAAACAAATCCCAGGTGTTATAAAACATCCATCAGATGGTGAAGCTTGGAAACATTTTGATCGGACCTACCCATGGTTTGCTTCGGAAGCATGAAATGTCCGATTAGGGTTGTGTGCCGATGGATTTACCCCTTTTGGACCATCTGCAAAACAATACTCTTGTTGGCCTATTATCGTTACTCCGTATAATTTGCCCCATTGGATGTGCATGAAAAAACCCTATATGTTCCTTTCGTTGTTGATTCCAGGTCCACGTAGCCTAAATCATAAAATTGATGTTTATCTACAACCTCTAATAGAAGAGCTACAACATCTATGGTTTGATGGCGTTGAAACATGGGATATGTCATTAAAAGAAAATTTTATTCTTCGAGCAGCATTAATGTGGACCATAAATGACTTTTCGGCTTATGGCATGCTTTCAGGATGGATGACACATGGTCGATTGTCTTGCCCTATTTGTATGGGCGAAAGTAAGGCACTCCAAATTAAGTATGGCAGAAAATTTTCTTTTTTCAACTGTCACCGGCAATTTCTTGGCCGGAACCACCTTTATAGAAGAAATTGTACTTGTTTTAAGAAGGGGAAATCAGAGAAGTCATTGCCTCCCGAGCGCTTATTAGGTGAGGCTATATTTGAAAGAAGCTTCTGGATTCCATCAATTGGTAATGATGTTCCACAACATTGCCTGTGCGATTATGGGAAATCACATAATTGGACGAAGCGAAGCATTTTTTGGGAGTTACCCTATTCGGCCACGAACTTAATCCGCCATAATCTTGATGTCATGCATATTGAGAAAAACGTATTTGAGAATATATGGAATACTGTGATGGATGTTAAGAACAAAATGAAAGATAATGTTAAAGCACGGAAGGACCCCAAAATTTATTGTAATTGGCCGGAGTTAAACATGGTTCCTCTTGATGATGATCATTCATTCAAACCAAAGATAAGGTTCACATTTGATGTTAACCAAAGGCAAGATGTGATCCCTTGGGTAAAATCTCTACGACTCCCTGATGGATATACCTCAAATCTTGGGAGATGTGTTGATACCTCTGGTTGCAATATGCATGGCATGAAGAGTCATGATTGCCATGTTATGATGCAAAGGCTTCTCCCCATTGCCTTTGAAACGCTTCCCGAGAATATATGGAAGCCATTAACGGAGTTAAGCCTATTCTTTAGAGACTTGTGCTCTCCAGAGCTTCATGATAATCACTTGTTGGCATTGGAGGCCAATATTCCAATTATAATTTGTAAGCTTGAGAGAATTTTTCCTCTGGGATTTTTTGATTTCATGGAGCATCTCCCAGTTCACTTGCCATATGAAGCAAGGGTTGGAGGACCTGTTTAATACCGATGGAAGTATAAATTTGAGTGGTGCATGCATGACCTAAAAATGAAGGTTTCTAATACTGCTCATGTTAAGGGATCGATATGTGAAGCATACTTTATAGAGGAGACTTCCATCTTTTGCTCTTATTACTTTGAATCCCATGTTCCTTCCATGATAAACCAAGTACTGTGAAATGATGATGGTGGTCCTATCCCATGTAATGGTGAGTTATGGTCCATATTCACCTTTCCGGGACGTCCATATGGTGCATGTAGATATAGATTCCTCACGGATGATGAACTCAGACTTGCAACCACATACGTTCTTCTAAACTGTGCTGAGATCAGGCCATATCTAAAGTAAGTCATCGTTAATGATCATCCAGTACTTTGATTATTTTGAAGTTCAGTACTAATCATTTGACGAAACTAACATATTTTCCTCCTTTCTGTATTTGTTCACAGTATGTCTATAGACATGGTAAGGGAAACTGCACCCGATATAACCATGTCTGAGATGGACATACACATTGAAAACAATTTCTCAAGCTGGCTCTGACACTATGTATGCAAAATTTTACTCACTATGTATTGCAATATGTTAAGTTATAAATTTCCATATATATTGTCCTAAAATGAAATTGTTTTACATAGGTTGATGACCCAAGTAACAATATAGTCGATAACATCTTGTGGGATGTTGCATGTGGACCCTCACGTCGGGTAGAGACATGGCCGGTTTATTTCACAAATGGGTACAAGTTTCATATAAGTGAATGGGGTAAGGGCAAATCAACATTTAATAGTGGAGTCTGTATATGAAGCACGGGTTTAAACGAAGTTGAATGTGATTTTATGATGCATTAGAAGAAGTCATTCAACTCAAATATCCTGGCTATCCACATAAGAATGTTGTCTTGTTTAGGTGCAGCTGGTTTGACCCAACACCTGAACGTAGAACTCGAATGCATAAACAGTTTGGGTTAGTTGAGATTTGGGATAGCCGTAGATATCAGAAGTTTGATCCTTTCATTCTAGCATCACAGGCTAACCAAGTTTACTACATACCCTATCCGACAAAGTCACGTGACAAAAACGGGTGGTCAGCTGTTATAAAGATAAAACCTAAATGGATAATCCAGTATGCAATTGTTGACAAGGATGACGTTTATCAAGATAGTGGATCTGTGAATTGTCAAAGAATTGAAGATGACCTAGTTGAGGAGTTAGCTAACCCGGGTGTCGGTGATGATATTGAAGAAGATTTACTTGAGGAAGGGGTTCTAATGATGATACAGATGATGAGGAGGAGTTTCTATCCGATGACAGTGACACTGAAGAAAATGAGGAATTTCACGATAATGAAAGCACTGGGTCAAATGAATGAAGATAACAATTAGCATGTTTAATGATCACGAATCATTAGTTGTATGGAACATATTTGGTAAATTTATGTACCTCTAATACTCCACAATTCATGTCAGTAAACATATCAATGTTTAATTTTCTTACTTAGATAATAATAAATGCATATGCCGCATAAAGGGGATAACACCTATAAGCGCCGACCTGGGAAAGGACTATTTGCGCAGTTTAAGGAGGTCATGGAGCCAATACTTAATGCTCGACAGAGGATGGGTTCTTCATCCCGGGCACAAGATGATGTCGGTGTAGAGACGCAAGACACAACAGTGCCAGCGATGCATGTCTACTCACATCAGCACCGATCTAACGACGATGGAGGCACAACATCTGGACATGGATCTGGTGTGCACCATGTTAGGCACTCGATACTGACGACTCATCCCTCAGATAAGGACATACATATTAATGACATCCCATCATCGATGTCACAAACATCAGCCCGAGCTCGGATGAGGATATCCCCACATGGTAACACGTAAGTGATGAATATCCTACAAACGTTCTCAAAATAGTAATATTACTTACATTACTATGAATCATCAACATATAACTAAGTAATCATTTGAACTGCGTAGATTCATTCAAGCTGCAGCGACACGGTTAGTGACACCATGTTTCACCATACATTTCAAACCCTATTCTGATTGGTCCTTCGTCTCTCCATCAGACCTTCAACAATGGTGGCATGTTTTTAAGGTATAACACGTATATTAGTATGATAATGATGTATTATTGTCAAAACAATTACTTGTTTTTTTCATGCTAATAGTTTTGAAATATTAACCTTTACAGAGGAGCTGTGAGTGGGATCCGATAGACCATAATGAGGTGTATCGGGTGTGGAATATCTTGGGAGCACAGCATTATAGATGCATGATGTCAGAAATCCGACGTGTCAAGGATCCTGTTAAACGTCGAGCAAAGGCAAACTTTATGTCCGATGCTGCATATGCGAAAATGGAGGCATATTGGGCCAGTCCAGAGTTCATTCAGAAGTCCGCTAGATTTAAGGCAATGCGAGCAATAATGAATGACGAGGATTCACAGTCTGGCTCTTGCAGCACGACATATGCAGGGGGATCTATCTCGATATTTGCACTTCGAGAGCAAATGGTATATATCTCGTCAATGTTCTTTCATTTTACACTTAAGTAAATAATGAACTTAAATTACCTATTAATCTTACGTTTCATTCAATTAGAGAGAGAGAGATCCAAAGAAGAAGGACCCTGGCTTGTTTAAAGTCCTTCAAGCAACAAATAAAATGAAGAACGAGAAATATGTTAGTAAGCGATGTGAAGAAGTTGCTGTAAGTATTATAACTTTTTTTGTAAACTATTCTTAAGATACTTACCATGTTTTACCAATAATGTCTGATTTAAATGTGTTAATACGCTTCTGTAGACTCGTATCAGTGCTGAGATTGAGGAGCAAACGCAACAAGAAGATGGATTAGAGTCAATTGATGAACTTGTAATAATTAGTACTGCATCTGGCGGGAGAAGGAGAGAGCGTGTTTTTGGATTAGGATCTGAGCAATGCGTCATACCGGGCCACCGACTGCCAGGTGCCATCCCACCTATCGACATCACACAGACACCGCAATTCAACGAGCAAGTACAGAAGATGATGGTAGAGGAGAATGCACGAAGGGATGCCGAGTACGAGAGGAAGCTCGAGAGAATTAAGAGGAGACAGAGAGCAGAGATGGAGGTGAATAGAGCCGCATTGGAGGCGAACCGGGCTCAGTTGGAGATTATTTGTCGTTCGATAAACCTTCCGTGCCTGCTGGCTCAACAAGTTCCACAGTATCCTGATGACTCGGACTCGGAGGATGAGGAGATAGTCGGGACTCCGTGATGGTCGTCTTCAATAGGTAAATCATTTCATAATTTCTTGTGTTATTAGACTTAGACAATAATTGTTAGACTTAAGACTCAGTTGAAATTACTGAGATGTATAATCCGTTGAATGTTGTATGATTTGTTTCAGACATATATGTACTTGTTTTAATTATGGTGTATTAGAGAATAATTGATGGAAATTATGTGTGCCTATCTGTGTAATTTTGATTGCTGAGCAAGGCTGAGGGAACTTTGGAATTGGTATGTCTGTTTTGAACTTATTTCAAACAGGGAAAAACCCAAAACAACCACAGCCTGGAACTGAAAGTACATTACCAACGTGCACGCGCATTGATAATTACCAACCGCAGTTTACCAACTCGCACTAGTTGGTAATTACCAACTGTCATCCGTGTTGGTACTTACCAACATACTTGCCAATGTGTATGCAAGTTGGTAATTACCAACAGCTTGCTACGAACTCGCACGCGTTGGTAATTACCAACTTCGATGCACGTTGGTAATTACCAACGCGCTCTCTTACTAACGTGCATGGCAGTTGGTAATTACCAACGCGCATGGCAGTTGGTAATTACCAACACGCATGGCAGAATGCACGTTGGTAATTACCAACTGTGATGGCAGTTGGTAACTACAACTATGCATTGGAAACGAAGGCCGGTTCCTGACCATTGGTAATTACCAACGTGCACGCGTTAGAAATTACCAACATGTTAATTTTTGCGCGTTGGTAAAAAAATTTCCAACGAATCGATTACCAACGTACATTTACCAACGGCTCTGCGTTGGTGAATTCAGCTTACCAACGCGCAGCAGTTGGTAACTGCGTGTTGGTAAATAGGAGAATTTTAGTAGTGATTGATTTTGGATGAATAAAAAATGCCACAAATAGATAAAGCATTTAACATGTATTTCTAGCCATTTTTATCTTCGAAGGTCAAAATTGAGTTTAACAGGTAAATGGGACCCATCCTTGCATCAAGAGAGAGAGAGAGAGAGAGAGACAGAAAGCAACGGTTTAGGGTGGTCCTTAGGCCAACACATTTTTTTTTCGTGATTCTCGAGCTTGGGCCAACACTAGCTCTTAATAAAGCATGTTAAACTTGGGCCAACCCATTTTTTTTTTCACGATTCTTGAGCTTTATTATATATACAATGATTGTTCATCTTTACCGTTCTCACAATATCAAAGACAAATCAATTCATCTACAGATCAACAGAAGCATGGCTAAGTTATTTTGCAGTACCATCGCAACTATGGCAGTTCTCTGCGTCTTGCCTCTTATGTTTGCAACAAGTATGTTTGGTCAAGATGATTTTGATTCAGGTGGTTAGTATTCTAACCCATCCTCTCTATTAATCCTTCTTGAATTGTCTTTTTTGGCTTTACTTATAGAGTTGACTTGAGGCCATATCGCTTCATATGATATTCATGTTGTATGATATGCTTATGACCCTACTAGGGAAGGGGAAGCTTACTGCTAGTCCTTTTAGTTCTCTTCTATTGCAAGTAGTAGTTTCGAATATTCAGATGGTAGTGTATATAGCATAGGGGAAATTCAAATCTTAGCTCAATGGCAAGAGAACAAGCAAGCTTACGAGATGATAAAGAAAATAGGTAAAGTTTGTCATGGGCCACTTAATTTATTTTCGTATCCTAAAATGGTGCCCATTGAAGTATCTTACCTCATTATTGTGTTCCAATTGAGTCATTTCTATTGATTTTAGCGTTAAATCAGGCCAAAGTTACCAATTGACTTTCATTAAAACTGAAATAAATCTAAAATAATAATTTTAGTCCTCAAACTTTTTCAATCAATAATTTTAAACCATGAAATTTTAAAACTAATGTTTACACATCATCAAAATCACTTTTACATTTCTTGACTAATTTCTTTACCTAGATATTTCGAATGAAAGAACGATTGCTGTTTGCCAGCTCCTTCATCTCCCCCAAATTAACCAACCTCAAACTCCTCTTATCTCTCGTCTACTTGACCCATGAAATCCCATCCCCCAAACTTCTCCAATTCTTCCTTAAATGCAACTCTCTCTCCATCATCCAAAAATCCAATCTACTGACCTTCCTTTTGAAGAAATCTCTTCAGTTCTCTTCCCTTCAAAATTGTAGCGACCGCTTGAACTTAGGTCTTTAGGATAAGAAAATAAAGGTCCTTACACAGCATCAAATTTTTGGAACCAATCTTTCTCTTCATTAGTGATCCAACCCAAAAACTAAGATGCTAAGGACGAATCTCTTGAAAGCGGTCTTGGAGATTGAGGACTCCGAAGTGCCTTAGATTAAACCCTAAACACCATTTGTGAAGGCAAAAATAACAAATAAACCACTAATGTTTTGGGTTTGGCTTAAATTGGTCACTATTGTTTTTTTTTAGGTCAAGTAAACCACTAATGTTATTTAAATTGGCCAATTCATCCACTCAACTCTTGAAATATTACAAAACTCCCCCACTAAGTTTTTAAAATCGAAAAAATAGATCCACTTAGTCTAAAATAATTCAAATAAACTACCTTCTTCAATTACAAAGTTCAATAACCACCGTCCTCAATTACATTCTACGGGCCGAGTTTGTTCCTAGCTACTTTCAGCTCTATCAAAGTGTACCATCACTGTCATTCTAGATGGGATACCTCCACCCCCACATTGCAACTCCTAAATGATGTCTTACTCATATTAGCACTCAACGTCCCTTTGCTTTCCTCACTCAAGAGCACCACCTGATGCTTTATTTTTTTAATATCAACTTGAATCTCTGCTACCAACAGCATCACATGGTGGTGATTGGATGCTTATAGCTAGTGGACAATCTTGTAAATCTCCTTTGATTTTGACAGAGTAGAGAACACGTGAGTTTCAAGGTTGTTGAGATTGTGGCGTAAGGTGAGAGAGTAAGGAGCAACATGACCACTATCAGTGAGCCCTAGAGGATTCCAATTACTACTCACATACAACACAAAGATTGTTGTCAACATTAAGAAGGTGATTAAAATATTAGATTAATAAACTTCAAAGGCACTGAGAGCAGAAGGATAAAAAATGGAGAATAAACTTGGCATTTTACACTAAGATTCTATTAGATTTAATGGTAAATGTTATGAGAGTGTATGATTTGAACAAACTTAGAACACATGCGTGGTTTATTTGGCAAAAAAAAAAATAGTGGATGAATCAGACCAACACGAAAATATCAATGGTTTATCCGTTATTTTTGCCAATCATAAATGCGTACCCCATTTTTTAATTTCTTTCCTTCCTTATTTGGCTTTTCTTTCATTCCTTTATTTTATGTATTTTAGCTATGGTATTTTAATGCTACTAAATTTCAAATTAAATAGACAATAAAAATTTTGGATTTCACTAAACAAGCAAAATAGCTTGTAAATTAAGGGTAAAAGAAAGTTGACTAACATTTTTATACCTTCATATTGTTTATTATATATAGATATAGATGTAAATGTAGATATAAATATACGCGAACCCAACTAATTATCTAGACACTTGTATGAACAAATTAACCCTATTAAACAAAATTTACCGATTTAGCCATGAAATTGTAGCTCAAAATTGCCACTAAAGCTACTAGATGACTAAATCACCCAAAACAACCTAAGACATAAAATGAGCTTAAAATAATTTTCTCTAATTAGTACTTGGACAAAATTATATGTGTATACGGTACAAGTTAAGTCTGGGTAACTAAGACGCATGACCACAAAATTGAATTTTTGGACACACAACACAGACTAAAAGACGAATACAACCTCATCTCTCTTGTTAATATTCCCAGCCTTGTCGTGCCCAAATTTTTTGGGTGCCAGAAATTATGTTTGGAAGTAACAACTTTTGGAGCGACATTTGGAGACCCTATTGAAACTAGCCAAACATCCAATCCAAACTACTTAGAAGCAAAAAATGCCGAGCGCCAGCCACTAACCATCTTCTTTTGCTAAGATGTCAAATGAAAAATTTCACTCTTGCCGAATGCTTTGGCCTTGAAAAAATAGCCATCCAATATGCTTCCAAATATTCCAAACAAAAAATGAGGCGTATATAAAGTTAAAAAATGATTTTTTAAAATAAAAACTTTGTCAAGTCGAGTTGTTTCTTTTGATTGTTTTTCACAGGAATCTCCATAGCCTTTTCCCACAGTAAAGCTTTTTCTCTGTTACGTCTTCTTCTTCATATATATCAAGACGAAAGGTCCAATTAATTTTTTATTGAGAAAAAATCCGCCAGTCTCGAGCTTTATTTTATATAGATTGTTCATCTTCACCGACCTCACAACATGAGGCACAAATCAGTTCATAAATAGATCAACAAAAGTATGGCCAAGCTATTTTGCAGTAGCATCGCCTGTATAGCAGTTGTCTGCATCCTGCTTCTTATGTTTGCACCAAGTGTGTTTGCTCAAGACGACGATTCTGATTTAGGTTAGTATTTCTGAGCTCCCCTCTCTCCAGTTGTCCTTTTTTGGCTTTACTTACAGGGTTGAGGAGCCTGTTATTGACCTTCCAAACTTATGATGATGAGTACTTAGGGGCTGTATCTCTTCATATGATATTCATGCTGTATGATAGGCTCTTGAGCTTAACTGGGGAAGGGGAGGCTTACTGTTGGTCCTTCTAATTCTCTTCCATTGCAAGTAGCAGTTTGGAATTCTGTGGATAGTAGCATATTATATATTGTGTAAGGGAACTTCTTCAAATATAAGCTCGGTGGCAGGACAGCAAGCAAGCTATATATGTAGGTCTGGGATATATATATATCTTGGTTGCTTGGTTTTGTTGGGTTGGTTTTGTATGTTTGTTATTGTGGTTTACTTCATTTGTATTTTCCTTTCTCTTGTTTGTTTCTTGGTTGCCTTACTCTTGCTTATAGTTGGTAGTCAATAGTGTTCTTGTTACTTTTCCTCATATTTCTAATAACCTTTTTTTGTTTTCTTCTATTCATTGGAGCCGCAGGTGAAGCAGGTTCAATTACATATGATAATGATTCAAATGGTGGTTCAACAATAACTTTGGGTCCAGATGATGTGAATTGGGAAACTGAAACTCTTTATGATTATGATGCTAATCCTCAAGTTATAATGGATCCTGATGCTAATGGGCTTTCTTCCATGCCTCGCATTAGATTTTCGGATACTATGGAGTGCATAGACTATGGTGCAATTGGTGAATGTGTGAGCCGAGACACTTGTTCCAGTAACTGCGAAACCTACCAATCAACCTATACATTTTGTATGCCATATCAAAACGTTCCTACTTTGGCGAGACTCGCTGGAGGTAATAATTCCCAAGGGGATGTGATTGAATATGAACTAGAATGCATATGCTGCAACGCTGCACAGCCTATAATTACATAGTTGATTTTTGGGTGCCAGACCAGTTTGTTTTAAATTAAGTTTATACTATTACGTATTATTTTCTAAAAAAATTGATTATTTATTTAATTATCAACTTATTGAAACTTAATTTATATATCCTTTAAATTAAGAATTCTAAAGTGTAATTTTAAATTTTTTTTTTCTAAAGAAAAAATATTTTATTAATTTTTTTAACTTCCCCAACCTAAAAATGAAAATTAATTAAAAATACTTTCTTTTGAAAAAAAATATCTTCCAAAATTACTTTTTGAACTTCTTAAAATATAAAGTTTCAAAATATTGATAATTTGATAAAATTAAATAATCACTTTTACATACAAAATAATGCACAATAATTCATTAAATTTAATTTGAAACAAACTGGTATTAAATTGTCTTGTGTATGAAACGGTACTATCAAAAGTAAGATCAATTAATAAGAGGTATATATGTTTGGTGTTTATGTATATATTACGTACATGAATTATTACCATCAACTATATATAAGGAAGACATGATAAGTTACATGTACCATTTCTCACTATGGTGATATGCGTGACATGAATACTATATATTGTAGTTTTCCTTATTTTATTTTACTTAATTCATGGCTTGTTTAAAATTGTACGTATAGCATAGAGAAAACATACAGGTGGTGATACTCTACTAGAAAAAGTGCAACAGTACAAACATAAACTCAAAAAAATAAGAAAGCATAAATAATATTCCAATGTCAAAATATTAAATTCAAAGAGAGAGAGGGAGAGACAGAGAGGTGACCTAAGAATCAAGGCAAACTCTTGCCCAGAAGTTATGATGATATGAGGCCCTATATACATATGTCATGCAGAAACATCATTCCTTCTTGATATTCATTTATTAAAAATAAACTTGATATTGACATGATCTCAACTTTAAATGTAAGAATATGTTATATCATTTATCCAATAAAAAGGAAAAAAGAACATATATTAAGCACAGAAGTTAGGGGTGAAAAAATGAACAAACAGCTTGAGCTCGGCTCGATTTAAAGCTCGTTTGTGACTCGTTCGAATAATTATTAAGCTTAACATGAACAAAATTTAAAGCTCGACAATTCAAACAAAGTTTGAATTGCTTACTACTCGACTCAACCCTATCTAATTTTAGATTTTTGCTTTAAATTTAAGCAAACAGCTCAAGCTCATTCAAATAAAAGCTTGTTTGTATTGTTTTTAATCCAAACACGAACAAAATGTCAAGCTCAATAATTAATTTAAACCGAACATAATCAGCCTACTACTCAACTCATTTTTAGCCCTAACAGAAGTACGTATATACCTAAAGGTTAATTTAGAAATTATTAAGACAGAAAGAAATCAATTTCATAAAGTATTATTTCCCAATAGATAGCAACATTCATAAGGAAATCATCTATAACCACATAATTAATTAACGATATACTTCTCGCTAAAAAACTTAATTGTCCTAATGTTTTACTATCTCGTCAGATTAGAAGATCACATTATAACCATTTGATTGGGGAGAGAGAACGAGGAGCAATATGAACAGGCATGCAGAGAATACATTTATAGCTCGCGATTCATCAATCATCACTGCTCCCTCTTTGTTTCCTCACAAGATATCTCTCGAACCCTTGATCTGGACACAAGGCCCTGGACAGCTAGCTAGGCCATCGTACAGCCTAAAACCTGAACAATGCCTTCAATTTAAATCTCTTCTCTCCCTCGTCTTGATTTCTTCGCTCCCTCTCGTCTCTGAACCCTAATTAACCGTAGACTCTGCTTGGTTTTGTTCTCTCTTCCAGTAAGGCCAAATCTCTGGAAAGGCCCTTCATGATATATCTTTTAATTTGATTTCATTTCATGCATCCCAACAGTTATAAAAATTACAGAAAATTCCTTACATTTTGTCTCCCCTTATCACTTTTTTACCCATTCAAGTCACCAAAATAATAATTAGAAGCCAACAAGTAGTAGACAAATTAATACCTTAATTTTTAACTATTATCATTTTCATCAGGGAAAAAGCTGAAGAATGAGTACAGACTAATTCAAACTCTTGGTGTAAGTCAGAATGCACCAACAGACATTAGAAATACATCATTATAGTTCATCTTTTGCTGACGGATTTTAGCAACTGTCATTGATGCTACTGACGCTATTGAAAAACCATCTATGTTAATTTAACACAACAGACATAAAAAAAAATTAAGATTCTAGAAAAAAATTTCCTGTTATGGTGGCACCGCTGCCGGAAAACACATACACACGGCCGTGTTTGCCGCCAGAAATTTGTACGAGCGGCGACAAAACAATTGCTCCTAAACCCAGGTTCTGTTAACCCTTTAAAGAGAAAGGAGACTCCGAGTACGAGAGTTGCTCTCGGACAACAAACCAAAAAAATACTGTAAAATATTTATACCCAAACGCAAATAACATGTATCAGTCCGTCATCGCTTGTCCGCATTCTGCACAGACCCTAACCTTTAGAAAGTGCCAATTTCGGTACACATTCTCTTTATTACAAATTTGCGTGGGGGGCTGAGCTAAAGTTGGAGCTTTTCCCCCCGGATTCCCCTGTTCCCTTTTCGGCCCATTTAACTCTGTTGATTAACCTTTTGGGCTGTACGTACAGCGCTTTGGATTTTAACTTACATCTGGAGCACATGTTTCTTTGCCCTGTAAATTGATTGGGCCTTATTTATGTGGTGGGTCATTCAAGAATTAAAAATTTATGTGGTAGATCCATTGTCTTTAATTTCATAAGCAGTGCGCCGTACACAAATTTTCATAATTTATTTTTTCTTTATATGAAATATTACAATTTTTTTTGTAGTATTTTGCATACCACAGAACTTTTATTGTATATTTGTCAATTTACTGTGGGGGATGTATAGTGGTGAGCAATTTTATTGCGGTTCATGGGTGAGGTAATTTTTTTAATCATTTTACACTAATGTACCATACATAATTTATAAAATGAAAAAAATATAACTAATACGTATATTGTGATAGAAATATTAATTTTTATTTTTATTTACAAATAAAATTTAATTGGTATTATAACAAACTAGGCATTAGAAATAATTATATTGCTTTTGTAGAACAAGCTACAATGGAACCATTATACTTTGAGTTACCAAAGAACTCAAATGTGGTATTAGAAAATATATTTTCATTATTAAAGTATTTTTTCTCATGTATCATTATTTCTTTTTGCTAATAATATCTATTTTGTTCTATCTAAAAATATTCTCTTTAATATATATTTTATTCATATTTTTGAAATTATATAGAAAATAATTAGAATACATATAAAAAGTGCAAAATAATTATATTTAATGTATTTCATATAAAAATATTTTTTTTTCATGAAATTGGTAATGGTATACAACATGGTATATCTATAATTTTCAAGTGCTACATATCTAGTGGTAGCAGTATTTAATACCTTATGTGTATTTAGTTAGTTTGCCAATATGTCACACGACATGTACCGAAGTATGCAATTAAACATGATGTACAGGTGAGATAAGTCTTTTAATCATTTTATAACAAAGTAAAAAGCATAAATATATAAAATTATAAAATATAATTAATACACATATTTTTACAAAAAAAATTTAATTGGTAAATGATACTAAAATAATTGAGATTTCTAATGTATGCTATCCCAATTGAATGTTACTCTCCTTTGTAAAATTTATTGGCTTAAAACCAAAGTTTCATGACATAGGATGGATATGTTGTTTTTGTAAAATAACTTAGGATAAAAACATCATACTTTAAAAATGTACTGGTATTATTAGAATATTGTTTCTTTTTATTGGTTTTGTTATAATATTTTTATGGTAATATTTCTATAACATTTAAATATATACTCACTCTATCTCAAAAAGTATAACAGATATTCTTTTTTAGATTGTCCCAAAAATGATGAGTTATTTCTTTTAGAGACCTTTTGGTATCTAATTTACCTTAATACCCTCATTTAAACTCTCTCAATGCAAGACCCAAAAATGAAAATTTTCCTTTTATAATCATCATTTAAACTCTCATTACACAAAACCTAAAAAAAAAAATTTTATTTTAACTTTAGGATTAACAATGGAAAGAATAACATAAATTACATATATATTAATTTTTGTGTCCAAAGAAATACGTCGTCCAAAATAGTAAAATGCTTTTAGCCTTGAAAAATAGTCACTCAATATTCTTCCAAATAGACCACTAGTGTAGTCAAAATCAAACCAAACTAGTCACCATGTGACCATGTCGGTCCGATTGTTGGTCCAATTTGTGTTTGGTCAAAAAATGGTCAAAGACTCAAAGTGACATGGAGAGTCTCTTTGATGAATTTCTAGAGTGGGCCATTTGGGAGAAATTGAAAAAAAAAATCTAAAAAATACACCCTGTGTGACCCTCAATTTCTAGAGGCCATAATATTTGATATAATTGTCAAAACAACTATTATAATATATTATTTTGAATAAAATTTCACACTTTATAGGTGCCACTAAGGCTCTGCCTTCTATGATCATGTTTGGTGGCTAAAAAATCTATCATTTTCAAGGGAATCTGAGCATTTTAAGTTTTTGTCACTTTTTGCTCCTAGTTATTTTTAGTTTTCCTTCATTATTTTAGACTAGGTTTTTTTTATAGGCCTATAAATAGGCCCTCTTACTGTTATTATTCATCAATAATATTGAGACATTCTAGTTGCTTTACCCATCTTTAAGAGTGAATTCTCATTTTCTTCCTTGATCAATTGTGTTGCTTAATCAATTTCAATTCTCCCTGCGTCATAAAGTCCAAAAAATGGATAAAGCCGTTGAACTGATAAGCCATCAAATTGGAATAACTGATGGTTTGAAACAACTATTTAAGAATTGTAAAAATAAAAGAAGATTGATAAAAAAAACCAAAATAAAAAATAGAAGAAGTAAACAAGACAAGAGAAGAAGAAGAAATTAGAAAAGAAAAAAAAAAAAGAAGAAGGTAAATCATAAAAGAAAAAGGAAAAGAGACGAGGAAAGGAGATGAAAGAAAAAGAAAACGTAAAAAGAATAACGAGTCTAGGCGGCACTTTTGGTGGAAATGCGCAAAAAAAAAAAAAAATTAAAATCATAGTTTGTAACTTGAAATTTTAGGTAAAACATAAATTTAATCCTTATGTTATGTAAAAAAATTATATTTTAGTCTTATTCTTTTCTTTTTGTCATGTCATTCATTACTTATGCAATACAAATGAAAAAGAATAATTAGCTGGTGGTTTAATCAGTTGAACCAGTTGCCCTATGACCTTGGGACATCTAACAGTTTAATGTACGGTTCGATTTTTTAGAAAACCGCAGACCACATGGTGATAGTAGCCGAAACAAAGGAAAAAGTTATAAATAAATTTGTTTAATCAAAACTTGGTTAAGTGAGTCTTTTTCTTTTGATTTGTTTTTCACGAGAGTAGGAAAGCTCCGTAGCCTTTTCCACCAGCAAGCTTTTCTCTGTTTTGTTCTTCATATAAGACAGAAGCTCCAACTAATTTTTTTATTAAAAAATCTTTTCATGAGTCTCCAACATTATTATATATAGAATGTTTGTTCATCTTCACTCATCTCACATTAGCCACAAATCAATCCATATACAGATCAACAAAAGTATGGCCAAGTTATTTTGCAGTAGCATCACCTGTATAGCAGATCTTTGCATCTTGCTTCTTATGCTTGCAGTGTGTTTGCTCAAGATGATTCGGATTTAGATGGTTAGTATTCGAAGCTCTCTTTTCTCTATTAATCCTCTTTTAGTTGTCATTTTTTTTTGCTTTACTTACATAATTGAGGAGCTTGTTATTATTCCAAATTTATGCTGACGAGTTAGAGGTTGTATCCCTCCATATGATATTCATGTTGTATGATAGGCTTATGAGCCTAATTGGGGAAGGGGAGGCTTACTGGTGGTCCTTCTAATTCTTTTCCATTGTAAGTGGTAGTTTCGGATTTTGTGGATGTTAGTATATATGGTGTAGGAGAACTTCAAATCTCAGCTCAGTGGCAGGAGAGCAAGCAAGCTTGCGGTTGGATGATAATGAAAATATATAAGGCTCCATATAATGGCATAGAGTCCAGTAAATCAAAGTGGCATATTTTGAAGAAGAACATTTCTTTTGCTTTGGAAGTCTGTGAGTCCCGACAACTTAGTTTATGATCCATTTTACTTGTGTGGGTTTTGGGTACTTCTTGGTTGCCTGGTTTGTTTGGTTGGTTTTGTATGTTCTATTATTTGTGGTTTCATTTGTATTTTATTTTCTATTCTTTGTTTATTAGTTGCCTTGCTCTTGTTTAGAGTTGGTAGCCAATAACATTCTTTTTACTTTTCCACATATTTCTAATAACTTTTCTTTTGTGTTTTCTTCTATTTATTGGAAACATAGGTGAAGGTCCAATTGCTTATGATCTAGATGGTGATTTAGATACAGTTATGGGTCTTGATGATGATTATGATGATACTAGAACTCTTTATGATTATGAAGTTCCTGAAATTATACTAGTTCTTGATGCTGATGGTTTTTCTTCCATGCCTCTAATTAGATTTTCCAATACTAACGAGTGTTTAGACTATGGTGCGAATAGTGAACCTATACGCTTGTGTCAAAGATTGCCAAATCTAGGATTTAAGTCATGCATTTTGTATGGAATATCATAGTGTTCCTGTTTTGGCCAGAATCGCTGCAGGTCATGTCCCAAGTAATCAGGCTTTGGCTCCATATGGATTTGAGTGTATATGTTGCACGGTGGCAAGACCTGTTAATTAATTGGATACAAAAAGCTCTATATTTCCTACTACTCAGTCAAATGCTGCACCAACACCAATAACAAGAGTTAATAGCTAGTTATTTACCTGTTTTTGTGCATTATATTATATAGGAGTATATGAATTTTCAACATCAACCATACAAGCAATGCTCATCTTACTATAACAAGATGTAAGTGGGGAGCTTTTTCCAGACTTCGTGACATAATAGAATGATTTTGTGGATGTGGTGCTTTGAATAAATATTGGATTGTATTGTAACGTCTTGGCCAATCCAAGTTTCATTTCATTACGTAGATGCATATAAGCACAGACAGCAAAAAAACCATTAAATTTTGCCATTTGGCTCAATTATTCCATCAAACTAGTTTTTGGGCATAATAAACCACTGAGGCTATACAGTTGGCTTAATTAGCCCACTATTGTTGGGATTTGCTTGCGTGGATAAATTTTTACAATGTGGAGGTCAGTTGTATTTGGTGTATAGTCTTCTCTTGTAACGTCTCCACTGAAATTCTTCTTTATCATGAAGACGACACTGGCGTTAAAAGGTCGGGAGAAATAAATTCCTCCTTACTGCCTATTATGCAGGAGTGATGTTTTCCAGCCTAAGATTTTCCATTTCTCTGTTATCTATTCATTTGTGGAATACCCATTGGGTGTATATTGTTGAAGCCATTTGAACACTGGTTTGTACTTCAATGGTGGACTAAGGGAGGTTGAGATAATTAAACCAGCAAAAGAAAAGTTGATTACCCTTCCGGCTCTAAACTACCAGCAACACATACCATTTCATATTATCCTTGTCTCAATATCTACTGCAATTCCCACATCCATTTCAACGTAAAAAATTATGAAACAACTTTGACTCAATGCAAGCCTTTATGGTCAAACAAAGGAAGCAGGGAATGACATTCTATGCTCTGTTTCTAGTTTTTGGGGTAAGGTATTTGCTCCAGCAATATTTGACCCTGTTGATTTTGTGGCTAAATGATTTCACCGAGTTCTAATTGTTTAGCTTCTTGGAGCTTTAATTTTGATCTCTCTAATACTGACTAATCTTTGCTATTGCTACAATCAAATCCTTTAGAACTTTGATTGGTAATGATAATTTTTCTGAACGAAATAAAAACAAAAAAAATTTATAAACATCATCTTCAATAGAAGATGATATAATCACACCCCAATCTCAGAAAACTCAAACACCAGATAACAACATAAGATAAATTAGCCCAATAAACAAAGAGGACCTTAGCCCAAAATCTCAGATCAGAACCCAATCTAAAAATAAAGCCCACACCTATAATCATAGCCCCTAACCTTTGTATGCATCTTTATCTAGGAGGAAAATGAAATATTGGCCGGTTTTCAAGTCTCTTCTTTGGTAACTTAATCTCCTACTCCAATTTCTTTAATTCATATTTCAACCCCAAACCTTTTGTCCTTGAGGCAAACATTTTTCACTCATTCCTTTGATTTTTCACCCTGTACAAAATTTCCAAAATACCAAATACAATTTTGTCACACCCATCCAAAGGCTCGTCTGCAAAAATAGACTCGCTCTTCTTTTTTGTTTTGCCACAACTAAATTACACTTATTATTGCTTAACCCATTAAAAGGAAAAGTAGACCCATTTTGCTCTATAATTCTTGACCCAATCCATTAGAAATTTTACTCAATTTTGGCCTAACACCTTAGCCCACTTTCAATACTCCAGTAGTAACCCTTTAGTAGTACTTGGATGTAGGAAATAATTTTTATTTTCATTTTCTATGTATAATTTTCTAAATTATTTTTTTAGAAAACATTTTAAAAATGATTATGTATATGTATACTATATTGAAAAAAAATTTAGTGCCTTAGTTGAAAGTTTAAAAAAAGTTTATGAACTATAATTATAAATTTTCCCAAATCTATCAGCTTCAAAAGTGAAAAATAAAAAAATAAAAAACCTACCCTCATTTTTTGTTCTTTGCCGCTTAGGCTCCTATCTTTTATATCACTTAAATATGCACCATCATCTCCGTCATTCCTAAATGTGCGATACTCATTGCCAATTGGCTATCAAACAGCTTTCATGTCGCTGTTGTTGCTTCTGATGGATCGATTCATGCCCCGAGGCCAGCTTAGTTGCCTTAATTGAATAAGAGATGAAGAGATTTAACGATCTATCAAACCAAAGAAGCCAAGAGAGACAAAGGCTAGTCGAGCAGCGGAGGAGTTTGGTGACGCTAATTTGGCGGTGACGACAGGGAGGTTGGTCACTATTGATGGCAAGGGAGACATTGTTCAATAGTGGCGGCACAAGGGAGGTTGGTTGAATGAAAGAAATTGTCAGCCAGAAGTTTGAGAAATTGGTTTGAAAAGAATGCAAGAGAGAGAGCCATAGAAGAGATGGCTTGGGAGAATAGGAAAAAAACAAAATCATTGTTTTCCAAATCTTCATGTATTGGAAAACTATTATCCAAGGAAATTGAAAAGGGAAATTAGTTAACTAAACATGTTTTCTTTTTATTTTCTAATTTTTAGAAAGTTTTCTAGAAAATTTGGAGAATTCTTTCCAATTAAATAAGGCCTGACTTGCCACTTCTTGAATTGTTCTTTTAGCCACCACCACTTCCTGAGTCACCATCACTCGATGGCACGATTCATCTATATGTTTCATGCCTGTCAACTCCAAGCACATCACTGAATGACTAGCCTTGGCCACCACCTTGGTGGACGCCTCCACCTCTTGATCGTACAACCTTTTCATCTCTAAGCTGATTGCAGAACACCAACTGGATGGCACATTGGAACCCCTTTTCACCTGTCTGCCAACATTGAGCAAACTTGCTTCGACCACAACCTCACTGGACATCCAAATCTCGGCCTTCAAGATTCATCACCTTATGCCTACACCTTTTTGCCACAAGTCCTTGATGTCTCTAGGCCTTGTTGATTTAGCCTATGACCATCCTTTTCAGACTTTTCTAGCCATTAAACATGTCTGTCACTAGCTTCAACTCCTACTGCATCATTTGCTTACTGAATGTAATTCAAGTTGCCATAGATGCTGAAACAAGCCTTCTAAAAACTGATTCAGATGAGAGTATTAGGCATCTGGATCGACACTTGAAATAGTCACAAACAATTTTTTAAATCTCTTCTACACTTATGACTTCACTCCCTTCAGAAATATAATGCACATTCTATTATAACTCTTTGCCTCTACTAGTTCAAAAGATCAACCGTGATTGTTTCATTTTGAACCAAAAACAAAGCTTCTTTGTCCTTTGAACGAAAATGCTACTATCCCTAAATTGATCATTTAGAGAATCAAAATTAGCTGTACATGCAAACTTCTTAATAACAAAAAAGTCAAGCCCCAGCCTCACCCCCACTATCCAACTAAAAGCAGCTTAAACTTTGGCTTTTGTGAAGAGATCAGGCTTAAAATTTCATTCTTGCCGAATGCTTTTAGCCTTAAAAAATAGTCATTCAATGTTCTTCCAAATAAACCACCACATAGTGACGGTAGCCGAAATAAAAAAGTTAAAAAAAAAATTTCTAGTCAAAACTTTGTTAAGTGAGTTTTTTTCTTTTGATTTGTTTTTTACTGGGGTAGGGAAGCTCTTCACCTCTCTCGTGTTAATCTTCCCCAGCCTTGTTATGCCTAAGTCCTTAGAGTGTCTGTTGGGTTTGTTGGTTCAAATCTAATAAGCTTAAGAATGTTAGTTTGTTTAGAATTTATTTTTTTTAGTTTTTCTATTTGTTTGGAATTTAATTTTCTTATTTTGATATGATTTGGGTTTTTGTATGGCCTATATGAAGGCTTGTTGTGTTAGGGTTTAAGTATGAAAGAAAAGCCAATATGGTGAAAAGGCAAGATATGAGGATTCTATGAGGAATGAAAGATCCGAAGATTGAAGAGGACTAGGACAAGAAGCCTTTTATGATTCTCATATCTTGTAATTTTGTGATGACAAAATATTGGAGTTGCTAGTAGTGAGTAGGGGTTCCATAAGTTAATGTGACTACTAAAGACATACTTCTACTGTAATTTCTTTATTTTGTTTGAGTAGATTTCTCTCATCTGTGGATGTAGACTAGTGAAGTGAGAAGCCACGTTAAATTTGTGTGTGCTTGTTTGATTCTGTTTGTTATTCCGCTGTGCATAATAAATGATTGGAAATTTTTTTCCCAACAATTGGTATCAGAGCATGTGGTTTGATCCTGGTATAATGGAGCTTGTGGTACACTTGTGACATGGTGGAGTTTGCATTCATATATGTTGATGCTCGTGATATTGATGTTCCTGATCATTTCCATTCATTGTTGTGTTCGTGATGTTAATGTTTGTAATGTCTGTGGTCATTTTTGTTTGTTGTTGTGTTCATGCGTTTGTGGTGTTTGCTGTTCATAGTCATGGTCGTTCGTTCATGGTTGTTGTCATATGTGTTCATGCTTGATAGGATTTGAGCCAAGGTGGAGATTGTTAGGTTTATCGACTCAAATCTAATTAGCTTAAGAGTTTTAGTTTGTTTAGGATTTGTTTTTTAGTTTTCCTATTTATTTGGGATTTGATTTTCTTATTTTGATATGGTTTGAGTTTGTGTATGACCTATATAAAGGCTTATTGTGTTAGCGTTTGAGTATAAGAAAAAATTCAATGTGGTGAAGAGGCAAGATATGAGGGTTTCAGGAGCGATGAGAGGTCTAGAGGCCAAAGAGGGCTGGGATGAGGAGCCTTTTATAATTCTCATATCTTGTAATTGTGTAAGTAAAATATTGGGGCAGTCAGTAGTGTATATGGGGATTCATGGGCCAGTGTGAGCACTAAGGACATACACCAGCCGCAATCTATGTATTTTGTTCTAATGAATTTCTCTCATCTATGGATATAAGCTAGTGAAGAACCGAACCACATTACATTCGTGTATGCTTGTTAGCTCCTATTTGTTGTTTTGCGACGTGTGATGGGTGATTAATAAATTTTTTCTTTATTGTCAAAAATTATTTTTAGAGGTCAGCATTTTTGGAGCAACATGTGCTAACGGCAGTGGAAGATCGAAATTAGCCAAACATCCAAACTATTTAGAAGCAAAAATGTCGATCCTTAGCCCCATCGTTCACCTGAATGTAGCTTAAACTTTGGCTTTTGTGAAGAGATTAAGTTTAAATTTTCATGCTTGCCAAATGCTTTTAACCTTGAAAAATAGTCATTCAATGTTCTTCTAAATAGGCCACCACATTGTGATAGTAGCCGGAACAACAAAAAAAGTTAAAAATATTTTTTTATTTAAAACTTTGTTAAGTGAGTTTTTTTCTTTTGATTTTTTTCCATATAGGTAGGGAAGCTCTATATCATTTTCTGCCATCAAGCTTTTATCTGTTTCGTTCTTTATAGAAGATAGAAGCTTCAATTAATTTTTATTTAAAAATACTTTTCATAAGTCTCCATCTTTATTATATAGAGAATAATTGTTCACCTTCACCAATCTCACAACATTAGACAGAAATCAATCTATATATCGATTAACAAAAGCATGGCTAAGTTATTTTACAGCAGCATTGCATGTATAACAGTTCTCTGCATCCTGCCTCTTATGTTTGCATCAAGTGAGTTTGCTAAAGACATATATAATTCAAATGGTTAGTTTTCTAAACCTTGCCTTTCTCTATAAATCCTTATTTACTTGTACTTCTTGGGTTTTTTTAGAGAGTTAAGCAGCTTGTTATTGCTCCAACTTTATGATAAGGAGTCAGAGATACCTTTTCATATGATATTCATCCTGTGTGATAGGCTTATGAGCTTCACTGGTGGTGGGGAGCCTTCTGATTATCTTCCATTGCAAGTAGCAGTTTTGAATTTTCTAGATGGTAGGATATATGGTGTAGGGGAACTCAAATCTCATCTTGGTGGCAGAAGAGCAAGCAAGCTCACCTTAGATGATAAATAAAATATATAATAGTGTGGAATAAAGCAACTTGGAGAGACATATTTTGAAGAAGAATTTTTGTTTTGTTTTGGATGTCTCTAAGTCCCCACCTCTTAGTTTATAATTTGTTTGATTGTGGTTTTATTTGTCTTTTCTTTTCTCTTCTTTCTTCTGCTGTATTGGTTGTCTTACTCTTACTTAGAGTTGCTGTATTACCCCATGAGTTGGATGCTTTAAAAGAAATCAGAGTAGAATTAGGAACTTGACTAATGGTTTAGTTTTTTTTATCTTTTTAATCTAATATTACATATATGTTTAATATCAAGTCACATGTTTAGTAGCTTATCATATCGTAACCATGTTGTGGAAAAAATCAATTGATGCAGTTACTAATCCAAATATCTTAATTGTCCAGTTGCTACAAATAAAGAACCAATTGTGCCCGTATTTATGATTTAGATATAGTTGCCAGTCCTAACGATAATACTAGAACTCTTTATGATTATGAAGTTCCCGAAATAATGCTAGCTCCTGATGCTGATTGGTTTTCTTCCATGGCTCACATTAGACTTTCTAGTACTGAGGAGTGCATAGACTATGATGTGGTTGGTGAATGTGAGAGCCTATTCTTGTGTGTCATGGTTTGCTAGCAAATCTTTGATTCAAGTCATGCATTTTGTAGCAATATCATAGAATCATTGTAGGTCATGTCCTAAGTGATCAAGCTCCGACTCCATATGGATTAAAGTGCATATGCTACGTAATGGCAAGGCTTGTTAGTACAAAAAAAAAATGTTGCACCACTACCAATAATAGGACTTAATAGCTAGTTATTTACTGGTTTTTGTGTTTTATATTATATATATGAATTATCACCATCAACTACACAAGCAAGGCTTATCTTACCATAACGGGATGTAAGTGGGGAGCCTTTTCCAGACTTGATTACACTATATATGTAGTGCTTTGAATAAATATTGGATTGTATTGTGAGTTAACATCTTGTCGAAGTATCGTTTCATTATATAGATACACATAGGCACAAACAGAAAATAAACCATTAGAGTTTGCTATCTGGCTCAATCATCTCATCAAACTAATTTCTGGGCCAAATAAACCATTTGAGGTTACATGGTTGGCCTAATTGTCCCACTATTGTTGAATTTACTTGCATGGATAAATTTTGATGAGGTGTTGTTCAGCTGTATCCTGGGTGTAGTTCTCCTCTGTAACATAACGTAGTGTCTTTACTGGATTTCTTCATCATCATGAAGATGACAATGGCATTAAAAGGTTGTGAGAAATAAATCGTTCCTTACTCCCTCTCATGGAGAGGTGATCTCTCCCAGCCTAAAAAGTTCCATTTCTCTATTGTTTACTCATTCGTGGAATACCAATTGGGTGGATTTTGTTAAAGCTTTTTGAGCATTGGCTTCTACTGCAATGGCGGAACAAGGGAGGTTGGGCTAATTAAGCTAGCAAAAAAAATGTTGATTACCCTTCCGGCTCTAAACTACCAGCAACATATACCATCAACAATCCTAAAGCATTGTATTATATGCTTCAAAAAGTCGTTTTTTTTTTTGAAAAAAAATAAATGGAAATGGAAATTTAGATCAATGAGTTCATCTATATCACTACTTGCAACGTTGACCCTCTTCCATATTATCCTTGTCTCAACATCTACAGCACTTCGTGCCACCATTTCAACATAAAAAATTATGAAGCAAATTTGGCTCGGTGTAAGCCTTTATGCTCAAATAAGGGAAGCCAAGAACCGCATTCTACACTTCATTTCTAGTTGTTCTTCTTCAGTCCTAGGTATTTGTTCTAGGAATATGCGACCCTGTTGATTTTGTGGCTACATGGTTTTGCCTGGTTCCAATTGCTTAGCTTCTTGGGGCTTGACTTTTGATCTCTTTAACTTTGTCTGATCATTGCTACTACTACAGTCAATTCTCTCTACTTTGATCGGCAATGACAATTTTATCAAAAGAAATAAAAACAAGCAAAAGTTATGAACACCATCTTAGAGTAGAAGATGATGTAGTGACACCTCAATCTCAGAGAACCCTACACAAAAGAACAACACAAGATAAATTACCTCAATAAACAAATAAGATCCTAGCCTAGAACCTTAGATCAAAACCCAGTCCAAAAACAGAGCCTATATCTAGAAGGAAAATAAAATACTGCCTGGCTCTCAACTCTCAAGGGCCTTTTCTTGTGACTTAATCCCTTACTACAATTTTTACGTAAACACGTCGCAGTTAATGTGTTAAATTGTTTTGAGCCATTTAGAAAAATACATTATCACCCCTGTGTACTGCCCCTCACCTCACTCCCCAAATTAGATTTGTTGAAGCACGCCCTCTGGCGACAGTGACATTTGACCGCATGTCTCCAGCGCCTAATCATGGTCTGATGGCTTCGGCGTAACCATCTTTGTTGCCCGATTCAGACCACTCTGAGTATTATGTATATTTGCGGTTGTACCCACCGAAGACCAAGCACCAAGCACATCATTGACCTCCGTTGCTCGGCCATCCGGAGCCCAATGGCCAGATCCCACTCATTTGGCCTCACTACCCACTCCGGTAGTCCATGCTCTTTTTCCCCCTTTCCCGATTTCAACTCTCCCACTCCAACGGCCCCTGCTCTTTTCCCCCTTTCCCGATTTCAACCATCCCACTCCGGTCAACCAGATACATCATCATCTGGCCAAAGCACGGGCATTGCAAAATCTCCGATGAGTCCGTCGCCTTCGCTTGCATCCATTACAAATCAGTTGTCGTCGTCCTCTTCCACGACAAGGCATGCCTTTCATTCGGACGCAGAGCAAGGGACGCAATCACGCTTGTAGATGGACTGGCGGAAGGCCGGACGAAGACATGTGGTTGGCCGACGACGTGAGTGGAGTGGGTGGTAAAGTAGGTAAAAACCCAGGGGTACTGAACTGGGTTCATAGTTGACTTGGGCTAACCATAATTAATTACACATTTAGGGGTAATTTCTAAATAATTTGAAAGTAGAACATGAACAAAACCCAATAACACATTAATGTGCTTGTGTTAATACTAAGCGAACTGGGTTAAAGTTATGTTTCAACCCTGAACCTTTGTCTTTAGCCCAACTTTTTTGCCCTTTCTTTTGATTTTTCACCTTATACAAATTCTCCAAAATACCAAATGTAATTTTGTCACACTCATCCAAAGGCTCCTCTGTAAAAATGGACTCACCCTTCTTTTTTGTTCCCCACAACTAAATCACACTTATCATTGCTTAACCCATTAAAAGGAAAACCAGATCCATTTTGCTCTATAATTCTTGACCCAGTCCTTTAGAAATTTTACCGGAATTTTCGCGCGGCGCCTCGGCCCACTTCCAAAACTCCAGCATCAGCCCTAGACTTGCCGCTTTTTGAATCGTTCGTTTGGCTGCGGCTACTTCTTAAGTCGCCACCACTCGACAGCGCGATGCCTCTGCCAGCCTCATGCCAGTCAACTCCAATCGCATAATCTGAGTGACTAGCCTTGGCCACCACCTCGGCGGAAGCCTCCACCTCTCCACCTCACAAACTTTGGGCGGACTTGCTTCGACAACAGCCTCGCTGGACATCGGAGATTCATCACCTGACGCCTCCACCTCCTCGATGCCGCTAGGCCTTGTTGGTCTGGCACAACCATTCCCTACAGACTTTTCTAGCCATTAACTTGTCCGCCGCCAGCCTCGATTCCTGCCACATCATTGCTTATCGAATGTAGTTTAGGCCGCGATAGATGCTGAATCAAGCCTGCTGAAAACTGATATGAGAATTGGGCATCTGGATCGACACTTGAAATAGCCACAAACAATCGGTGAAATATCTTCCACACTTGTTACTTCACTCCCCTTGGAAATATAATGCGCATTCTATCAGAACTCCTTGCCTCCACCAGTTCAAAGGATCAACCATGATTGTTTCATTTTGAACCAAAAAAAAAAAGCTCCTTGTCTTGTCCCTTGAACGAAAATGCTGGTATCCCTTCGTTGATCTTCCAAATAATCGAAATTAGCCGAACATGCAAACTTCTTAATAGCAAAAATTCCAAGCCCCAGGCCCACTATCCTCCTAAAAGCAGCTCGAACTTTGGATTTTGTGGAGATCAAGTCTAAAATTTCATTATGCTTTTAGCCTTCAAAAATAGTCATTCAATGTTCTTCCAAACAGACCACCACATAGTGATAGTAGCCGAAACAAAGAAGTTAAAAATAATTTTTTTAATCAAAACTTTGTTCAGTGAGTCTTTTTCTTTTGATTTGCTTTTCACCGGGGTAGGGAAGCTCCATAGGTTTTTCCGGCGACAAGCTGTTCTCTGTTTTCTTCTTCATAGAAGACGGAAGCTCCAATTAATTTTTACAAAGAAAATCTTTTCATGAGTCTTTAGACTAACAGATGAATACAGCCTCATCTCTCTTGTATTAATCTTCCCCAGCCTTGTTGTGACAAAATTATTTTCGGAGGTGTACATTTGGAGCAACATGTGCCGACGGCAGTAGAGGAATTGAAATCAACCGAACATCCAAACTATTTAATAGAAAAAATGCCGGGCCCCTGCCCCACTATCCTCTTAAACGCAGCTCGAACTTTGGCTTTTGCAAAGAAATTAAGTTTAAAATTTCATTCTGGCCAAACTTTTAGCCTTGAAAAATAGTCATTCAATCTTCTTCCAAATAGGCCACCACATTGTGATAGTAACCGAAACAACAAAGAAGTTACAAATAAATTTTTTTGGGCTCGGGATTAAATTATGAAGAAATTATGGTTGAATTTAAAATACAAAATATATGGATATCAAAAAAATAATTTAAATATTTGGTATTGTCACGAGAACAAAAAAGGTTAGAAATAATAGATAATGCAATGATAATTTTAAATAAAATAATATATAAAAATATTATTCACCAACACGAACACTTTACAAGTAAAATAAAGTCATAGTAATATGTGTTTTGATAGTATATGCAATAGTTTAAATAAAAATACATGATTATAAAATTAATAATCATGTGTTATTAGGTAAATTAGTAAGAAATTATATTCAAAATGAATACAATATTCTACTAATATTGCATATTATTTTAATTTTTATATCGTTCATAGTAGTAATAAAACATAAATTAGATAGGAAATTATAGAATGTCTAAATTAAGATAATTATGTAAGATATTACAAAAAAAAATTTAACAATTAACAAATCCTTTAGTATAGTTTAGATGTTAGCAAGAGGTGGTATAAAATTTTATCTTTATACACTGTTTACAAAATTTTGGATTGGAAAGTGAGAAGAATATATATGTTAAAAAAAATTATTATTATGTGCCAAGCTACTAAAACACATATAGAAAAAATAAGAAAAATAAAAAAATAAGTATGAGTATTTTAAGTATTAGTTCTACAAACATAGTCTCAGCTCCTTAACATCGCCAGAAGACATTGAACCTGACTCCTCTCCTCAAACTGTCAGTTTTATCTCGTATTCCTATAAGTTTTGAGAAACATAGAGGTACCCCACATACTTTATAATAACTTATTAAAAGAAGAAACATAGCTACATCGAGGTGTTCAAATGGTAGGTTTTGGTATAGGGTAACTCAGATATAAGACTAAGTACAATTGACTTAACTTACCTCTACTAGTGGAGATAACAAAAATAACTCTACTGACCCTACCCTACCCAATCCTAGCCACCCAAACTTGACCTTACCGATAAAGTTTATTATGAGTTTAACTAATTTTACCTGAAATGCAAGAAAAGAAATTTATTGTGGAGTATCAAACTAGTAAAACATATATGGGAAAAATAAGAAAAATGAAAAATGAGTATGAATATTTTAAATATTAGTTCCAGAAATATAGTCTCAGCTCTCTAGCATAGCTATCACCAAGGGACACGAATCCGACTGCCACTCCCCTAAATTGCCAATTTTTTCACTTATGCCCTCCAAGTTTTAAGGAATTAGCATGTTACCCATCATACTTTACAACAATTTATTAAGAAAGGGAACATGAATACATCAAGACGTTCAAATGATATGTTTTAGCATAAAATAAATCAAACATAAGATTATATGGATACCTCCAAGTCCACAACTTAATTAAGATTAAGTATGATTGGCCGAGCTTGGCCCCTTCCAATAGGGATAATAGAATTACTCTATTACCTTTACCCTTCCTAAACCATGTCACTCTAACTCTACCCTACCTACAAAGCTTTGGGAAGGTTACGGGTTTAACTAATTCTAGTGCATCTTACCCCTCATAAGTTAGTATATTTATCTCTAAAAATTTTTTTTATCTCAAAATAAAGTTATAATCTAATGTAAATTTTTCTATATTACCTGGTTTTATAAATTTTTATTTATTAATTATTTGTAGACATAAATATTGTTTTTTAAAACATACATAAAATATATAGAAAAAATGATATATATCCTATCTACCCGTGGGAGCCAGGTATGAACTCACTCACATGTTGAAATTGTTTAGATTTAGCAATATCCTTCTCAAATTTTCTTTATCACATCTCTATCTATCAAGGAAGACTCATGACCCAAGATTGGCCTAACTCACCCTCTCAATGAACACTTAAAAAAAAACTTTCTATCAAAATAAATACATATTTTATATTAAAAGATTTTGTACTTTAATGAAATTGTTGTTTTTCTTTTTGTAAATAAAAAATGTTCATTACTTTTCAAGATGATCTAAAAAAATCAATTTCCATTACATAGTTTAAGGTTCTAATCAGGTCAAGCCAAACTAGAACACCCTTAGCTTAAGCTCGACTAAAACTTTTCATCAACATCACAACTTGATAATAATCATATATTAGGTGAATCCCAACTATTGGGCAATCTCAATTTCAAAAAGTTGATAATGATAACAATTAATAGGCACATGAAAAAATGAAGGGGAAGTTAATTTTCAACTCTATGTTTAAGATAAAAATATTTATTTAGGCATTAAGTATTAATAATTAAGTCATAAATTAACAATATTTAGAGTAAAATTAATCTAACAAAGATCATTATAATTAACAAATAGAAATAAAAGAATTTGATCTATTTATCAAAGAAAATGGCTTAACATAAAAAATTTAACCTCATCTTAATTTTTTATTACATCTTATGTTTGAGCATCTCCCTCATATAGTTTAGCCAATATTAATTAACCCCTAATATTGTGCTAGCTTATTTCTTAAATTATTAATTTTTAAACAAAACATTTAAAGAAAAAATAATGAAGGAAATGGAAGAAGGCTATAATTTGAAGCTAGCATAAAAAAACACCAACCAAGAGTCATATATTTTTGGTAAATTAATATGATTGAGTGATGAAAATAATAATAACACCATCTAATGTAAAATATATTTATAAATTTAAAATGAAAAAAATACAACAACAATTAACAAAATAAATGATAAAAAACCAACCACACCACATGAAAAAAAAATGGAATAAAGAACATGTGATTTTGTTTTCAATATGAGAAAATTTATAATAGGAATGAGAAAAGTCTAAGATGTACTAAAGGTAATAATATTAACACACATCATAATGTTGTTTACCTTTCTTCCATAATGCATAGTTAATCAAATCAATTTAAAACAAAAAAATGCTGATATTAGTTTGATGAATTAGTTCAACAAAAAAGTATAATTTTGAAAATCATACAAGAATTTTATATTGAATTCAAGTCTTTACAATTCAATAAAAAAAAATACATTTTACCATTGAGAACAATAAATATATTTTTGGCAAGTGTTAAAGTATTTTTTATATTTTCCTAAAATGAATTAAATGTTAATAAATGTCAATTTGATTTTATTTTGGAAATAATTGTTTTATTTTTATGAAAATAGGTGCTAATTGATGTGATCTTTTTATTTTAGGTAATAAAATGTTTCCTCATGAACAAATTATTCTTATTACATAAAATATTTTACCTATTAAATTTCTACAATAGAGAAATGGTATGGAGATTTTAGAATAAATATTAAAGGTTATGATATTATTGCTAAAATTAATGTTTCCTTACTAATTGTATTATATGTACAAAATTTTGAAGAGCTTTCCTTTTTGTGTGAAGTTAATGTACGAATTTATGTAAAAGAATATGCTATAAAAATTTATTTTAAATATGTTAGTGTATGAGAGATCACAAAGAAGACAAAGGAATATTGAAAAATTTGTTCCCAAAGGTATTAAGATGGATATTTTTGGTACCAAAATTATCAAATCTTGATATTGATTAGTAAATGAAAAAGTATACAAGACAAATATCTTTTACAGTGACAACATGACCATTATACATTTATAGGCTTTACATAATTATATTTATCATAGGTTAAATTGACTAAAGTAACATATTATCAAATATAAATAAAAAATTAATTTATATTATACAAACTATATTTTCTTCTTTTTCCTTATCTCTCATCAACTCATTTCCATTTCTTTATCTCATCTTTGCATCTTCCATGACATAGCTTATAAGTTTGTCATTGAATGAAAAAATGATGAAAAATCAATAATTTTTAAAATAAGATCAAATAATATAGATAGAATTTAATTAGAATCGTAATCCAAAAGAAAAAATTTCATAATTCAAATCTTGAATACATACAAAATAAAAATTTTATAGAACTGAAATGTATACTACACAATAATATTGTGTCAACCAAAATAGATTCCTAAAATAAAAGAATACATACGTTCATACATACATACATGCATGCATGCATAGATACATAGAGAGGAAAGAGGAATAATAATAAGAAGAAACCTGAATCCTAGACATCAATGGCAAAGAATAATGCATAATTTCAAGGGAAACTTACAATCGCCCCCTGAGGTTTGCGATAATATACAGTTTGCCCCCTCTATTTTTAGAAACCTACACTTTGCCCACTATATTTTTTACACTGTCTAATAACAACTTCTGAAACTGTATTTAAACTATACGATGGTCATCTTCCAGTAATTTTAATCTTTCCAATATTTTTCTTATAGTTAATAGACATTTCAAATTATCATTCTTTTCCTTTCTGTAAATGTATTTTTCACCTTGTAAATACATATTAGTATTTTTTAAAAGTCAGTTAGTTATGAAAAAAAATATCAAAAATCTTAAAATTACTGGAACATTATTATTCGATAATTTAAATTACAATTTTAGAAGTTTTTTATGGACAATGTAAAGCAAACAGGGGGTAAAGTGTAGGTTTTTTAAAATAGAGGGGGCAAAGTGTATGTTAGACCAAACCATCGGGGGGTTTGTAATTTTCCCAAATTTCAATCTTGAAAAATATGTTTTTTATCAAAGAAAAGAGAAGAGATGCTTACATTTGTGTAGGGTTTGTAAGATTATGTTGTGTTAATATATACAGAGAAAAACATGAAAGGAAAGATATTAATTTTCCAAAATAGGTTACGTAACATATGGGTAATAAAAGAAATAGAGTATTTACTTATGGAAGTTATATATTTAAAAAAATTGAGTTTTCAAATTCAATTGATATGTATAAATTTTGGAATTAATACATAGTTGGCTTTCCTTTTAAATATCTTGATAATTAAAAAGCAGAAATGTAATTTTATAGCTAATGAAAGGACAAAATTGGAACATCGGTGCAAAAAATGAGAGGAGGCAATGTGAGAGTAAAACCACGTAAGTAAGACTTAAGGAAAATACATTTTTAGGCATGAAAATGATATTGCTTTAGTATTTAATATAAAATTTCATTCTTTCAAAACTTTTAGCATTGAAAAACAGTCATTCAATGTTCTTCCAGATAGGCCACCACATTGTGATAGTAACTGAAACAATAAAGATGTTAAAGATAATTTTTTTTAATTAAAACTTTGTTAAGCAAGTCTTTTTCTTTTTATTTGTTTTTTCACAAAGGCAGTGAAGCTCCATAGCCTTTTCCACCAGCAAGCTTTTCTTTATTTTGTTTTTCATAGAAGACGGAAGCTCCAATTAATTTTTATTCTCCAGCTTTATTATATAAAGAATTATTGTTCATCTTCACCAATTTGACAACATCAAGCATAAATCAATCCAAATATAGATCAATAAGAGTATGGCCAAGTTATTTTGTAGCAGCATCGCTTGTATGGCAGTTTTTTGCATCCTGCTACTTATGTTTGCATCAAGTATGTTTGTTGAAGACGAATTTAATCCAAATGGTTAGTGTTCTAAACCCCATCTCTATAAATCTTTACTTGCCTTTTTTTCTTTTGCTATATTTATAGAATTAAGGGGCTTGTTATTGTTTCAACTTTATGATGAGGCGTTAGAGGTATCTCTTCATATGATATTTATGTTATGTGATAAGCTTATGAGCCTTACTGGTGGTGGGGAGCCTTCTGATTATCTTCCATTGGAAATAGCAGTTTTAAATTTTCTGGATGGTAGTATATATGGTGTAGGAGAGCTTCAAATCTTAGCTTAATGGCAGAAGAACAAGCAAGCTCACCTTAGATGATAAATAAAATATATAGGGCTCCAGATAATGGTGTGGAATGTTGTAACCTGAAGAGGTATATTTTCAAGAAGAATTTTTGTTTTGCTTTAGATGTCTCTGAGCCCCTACCTCTAAGTTTATAATCCATTTGATTGTGGTTTCATTTGCCTTTTATTTTCTCTTCTTTCTTATGTTATATTGGTTGTCGTACTCTAACTTAGAGTTGGTGTATTACCTCATGAGTTGGGTGCTTTAAAAGTGATCAAAGTAGAACTAGGAACTTTAATTGATGGTTTAAGTCTTATTTTTTTCTTTATCTTTTCAATTTGATATCACATATATGTTTAGTATCAAATCACATGTTTAGTAGTTTATCATATCATAACCATGTTGTGGAAAAGATCAATTGATGCAGTTATTAACCCAAATATCTTAATTATCTAGTTGCAGAAAATGAAGAATCAATTGTGCCCCTGTTTATGATTCAGATATAGTTGCAGGTCCTGATGATGAAGCTGCAACTATTTATGATTATGAAGTTCCTGAAATTATATTAGCTCCTGATGCTAATGGGTTTTCTTCCATGCCTCGAATTAGATTTTCCAGTTTTGAAGAATGCATAGACTATGGTGCAGTTGGTGAATGTGAGAGTCGATTCTTCTGTGTTATGGTTTGCCGGCAAATCTTTGATTCAAGTCGTGCATTTTGCATGCAATATCATAGAGTTCCTATTTTGGCTAGAATTGCAGCAGGTCATGTCCCAAATGATCAGGCTCCAACTCCATACGAATTAGAGTGCGTATGTTGCGCTGTGGCAAGGCCTATTAATTAATTGGATAAAAAAAATGCTACATCACTTCCAATAATAGAACTTAATGGCTAGCTATTTACCTTTGCTTGTATGCTATATTATATATATGAATAACCATAATCAACCATACAAGCAAGGCTTATCTTACCATGACAAGTTGTAAGTAGAGCCTTTTCCAGACTTAGTGACAGAATTTAATGATATGTGGTGCTTTGAATATATATTGGATTATATTGTAACATCTTGTCCAAGTTTCATTTCATTATACAGATGCACAAAGGCACTTGCCTTAGTTAGCCCATTACTGTTGAAATTTGGTTGTGTGGATAAATTTTGATGAGGTGGAGGTTAGTTGTATCCAAGGTATAGTCTTCCTCCATATTGTAACATCTTTACAAGATTTCTTCTTCATCACAAAGACGACTGTGGCATTAAAAGGTCTTGAGAAATAAATTGTTCCTTACTCCCTCTCATGGAGAAGTGATCTCTTCCAGCCTAAAAAGTTTCATTTCTCTATTGTTTATTCATTCATGGAATACCCATTGGGTGTATTTTGTTGAAGCCTTTTGAGCATTGATTTGTACTGCACTAGCAGAATAGGGGTGGTTAAGATAATTAAACTAGCAAAAGAAAGGTTTAGATTGACTGGAAGGTAAAGCTGCCAATAAATAGTTTGTAAAGTTTCAAGTTTGTAGAAGAATTTTCCATTCCATTCATGTACGCACAAAGACAATATATATATACAAAAGAGGCTCTAGAAGATAAAACCTCTAGTTATAGTAGGATAACACTCAAACTTCTCTCATAAGCAACTATACCCCTTATCAATATCTATAACTTATCAAAGAAGAAACATGTAAATGTATGATAAAGAAAAAGATTAGGCTATCTTAACACACCCCCTCAAGTTAAAGCATCCAAATTGTCTATGCCCAATTTGCCAAGCAAGAAGGAATGTTGCTTTTTGCTTAAGGCTTTGGTTAAAAGATCTGCTGGTTAGAAATTGTTTAATATATGTTATGCCTCCACTTTTCCAGATTGCATTTTCCCTTGGACAAAGTCACAATCAATTTCTATATGCTTCGTATGTTCATGAAACATTTGATTCATGGCAATGTAAAGTGTGGCACTGTTATCACAGAACAATTGCATAGGAGAAAAGAACGTAGCCATACTAGCTAGCTAGTGGTAGAAGTCATTGCATAGTATTCTACCTTAAGGGAGAATTAAGAAACTATGACTTATTTCTCAGACTTGTAGGAGAAAAGAGCATTACCAAGATGGATAACAAACCAAGTAGTAGATCAGCAAGTTGTAGCAACTTGACCAATCCGTATCACAAAAACCTTTCAGAGCAAAATCACCTTGAGAAGGAAATAAGATGCCTTACCTTGGTGTACCCTTCAAGCAATGAAGTACATGTCGTGTAACATTAAGGTGGGCTCGATTTGACTACTGCATGAATTGACTTAAAGGGTTAATGGCATAGGTGATATCTAGTCTTGTGATCGTCAAATAAATCAATTTCCTAACAAGTCAACAATAATTATTAGGATCCTCAAAAGGTTGTGCTTGCACTGATCCAAGATGATGTTGCCGTTGAAGAAGAAAATATGCTGGTTTGGATCCTAACATGCTCGTCTTGTGAAGGATGTCCAAAGCATTTTTCCATTGTGAAAGAAACATACCTTGGCTTGATCGCACTGCCTTTAAGCCAAGAAAATATCTTAGCCTACCTAGGTCTTTGATGTAGAAAATGGTGTATAGGTATTATTTCAACTTTGTAATAAAGTCCCCATCATTGCCTGCAATTATTATATCATCAATGTACACCATAACTACAACAAAATAGGTGTTGACCTTTATTGTAAATGAGGAAAAATCTAGCTTGGATTGTTGGAAACCATAAGTTTTCAATGCTTCAGAGAGTTTCTAAAACCATTTTCGAGGGGCCTGTTTAAGTCCATATAAGGACTTCCTCAACCTACACACATGTTTGTCATTAGGTGCCATAAATCCTAGAGGGGGTGTCATCTTACATCAAGTTAGTGAAGCACCCAGTTTTTTACTACTGTCACTACTAATTGTATGAAAGTTTTTTAGTAATCTATTCCTTATACTTGATTGTAACCTTTTGCTACAAGTCTCACCTTGTTTTGTTCAACAGTGTCGTCGACTTTGTATTGTTTTTTGTAGACCCATTTTGAGCCAATTGGTTTTTTGTTTAGAGGTAATTTTCCCAACATCCATGTGTGGTTTTTCTATAAAGCCTTAACTTGTTTTTTCATTGCATCTATCCACTTGGGATCTTTGCTGGCCTCAAAAATTTTTTGTGCCTACTATTACTCAAAAATGGCTCCTAAAAAGGCTTAATAGGGAGCATTAAAATAAGACTATATAAGGTAATTACCAATAGGATGAGGTTTACTTGAGGATGTATGATTGGCATTTGATGGTGATGAGTTGTTCACAATCGTGGAATCACATACATAATCGTTTAGATAGGAAGGTAGCTTTTTGGTTTGTTTCGGTCTAGGTTGCTTAATAAGCAACTGAGAGTCAATTCATTTTAACTTAAGTCAATTGACTTATATTTAATTTTACATGTTTTTTGCCTAAAACTAATTTCATTTGAAATTTAATATTATGTAGATGCAATAATCCATTTGAAAGTGAATTTTCATGATGTTAACTTTATTTAAATTTTTCTTTTTTTAATGCCTTAAACTAGAAAAATTCATAAAAACTTAGTAAGATTACAAAAATTATATTTTCAATGAATTATTGCAGCTACATAATATTAAATTTCAATTAAATTAGTTTTGGGTAAAGAAATATAAAAATAAAAATAAAACTTATTGATGCCATCCGGTGATGCGGGACAGGCATCTCCGCTGTGTGCAGTGGTGAAGGCAGCAGGGGGTCCTGGAGGAAAATTGGCGCCCTAGGTGGATCGCCTCAAGTTATGGCCGGCAGCTCCTTGGTCCCGTAGCGGGAAGGTGACGTGAAGTTCCTACGGCGTGGTAAAGGGCCTGGGGCGAAGATCCTCCAGGGATGCCTAGCTGGAACACTCAGAAAACAGCGGTTAGGAGGTCCCCGGAATCTTTTTCCGGGGAGTCCGACGCCCAAGTCAGTGCCTTTTTATTGGAAGGGAAACACCTTAATAAGTACAAGAGGTGTTCACCTGGCGTGTCTTTCCGTGGGCCGGAGGGAGAATATTCAGGCGGAGAAGAGAGAGTGTCCTCTGTTTTCCCGCCTCTCTCTCTGTCCCTGGTTTCTCCAACCGGAGCCCCCCTTATGGCCATGCGCCTGGCGTATTTAAAGGAGGAAACGAGCCTTTAAGATTGTGGCACGTGTATGGTTGGATGATGCCTGTACTGCTGGGCGTAGGATTCCTTGGCCGCCTGCAGGCTCCTTGAGCCATGAGCTGCAACAATCATCTCCTGATATGACAAGACGGGGGGTGTGTCACTTTGTCGGAGTACACATGAGGGCGCCGTGCAGGGCGTACGGCCGAAGTGTCAGAGATTCCTGGACAACTTCTGCCGCGCCTCTGAGGTCCCCTAGGTTGGAGTCCGTCTTCGTAGTGGAGGCCTTTCCCGGAGTCAGGCTAGTACCTCGGGGCATCACCTGCTTCCGAGGTTAGTTCGGTCGCCCTTCCGAGGGAGAAGGTCCGTTGACTTCCCGAGGTAGGTACCGGCGTTCTGCCGAGGTGGTATTTCTCAGGGGTCTGGCTCCCTTCTTTCCCGAAGTCCTTAGGTAACTAGTGTGGCCACACTTCGTTCATCACATGCCCCCATTCGAAAAGCCGAAGAGGATACTTCGGCTGATGCTTTCATTTGTGGGCTATTTTCAGGACTTCGGAGTATGCCATTCGCCACCCAAGGGATGTGCCTTGTTCGGGCAAATGCCACCTGTCTGTCTTTTGGTGCTCTCGAGGTGCCCAACTTCTCCTAACCTTTTTGTCTTTCCTGCCATTGGCCATCGAACCGTCGCGTCTTGAAACGAAGTGTGTCAGTTCCGGGTGATGCGCTCGGGTTTTCAGAATATCAGAAAAGCGCGCCCAGGTTTCTCGCGATGGGTGGCACGTGGCAAGAGCTAGCTGGGAAAGGAGCGTCTTTTCGCGTGCGAGGGGCAGTTATGGCGTCGTTTCGCCTTCGCGCGGCAGTTGTGCCCCCTTGTTGCTCTATATAAACACTTTTCGCTTCATTTCCGCCTCACTTTTCATTTTTAGCTCTCATCTGCTCTAAAGCCTTTTCTCTGTCTTTTCTCCATTTTCCTGCGCGTTTCTTATGGCGGAGCGATTTCCGGCTATTTTTCACGACGGTGTCCAGAAATCTAGATTTTGGCAAGGCTTTTGGTGAGTTCTGTTTTCAGAGTTCCTTCGGTTTTTTGGTCTTCAGCTCCCCGAAGTCATTTTCCTCTATCCCGAGGTTTCTCCTCCTCTTGTCCTACCACATCTTCGTTTATTCCCGAGATGGGGCATCCTCTTATGTCTCCCTCTGGCCGGTTTTTTGAAAGTGAACTTTCTTTCAAAATTTTCAGCATGCTTTGTCTTTGTAGGCTCACACTGATGTTCTTTTTCAGAAATGAGTGACGAATCAGCTGCCTACTACAAGTCCCTTTTTTCTTGGTCAAACCGAGAAGGGAGAACAAGCAAAGAAAGGTGCTACCAAGAGGCGCAAGACTTCTGGGAGCGGGCCGTCTTCGGCGACGAAGAGGACGAAGAAGGACACCCTTCTTCCGCCCCCAGAGGATGCGGCGAAGATTGATCATATCACTGCAACTTCCATCCCGCCTGAGACTCCCTGTGGGGCTGAAATTTCTGCCGAGGTTCCTGCGGGGGCGCTTACTGTTGCCACCGTTCCAAGTCCTACCACATCGTTGATCCCTTTAGGTACCTTAGCAGGTGATTTTACTACTGAGGAATTATTAGAGAAACGCCGAAGGGATAAAGGGAAATAGGTTGCTGCCGTCGTAGAAGAGATCCCAGATTCTGACGAGGACACTGCCGGGGTTCCGCCCGGTTTGCCTTTTGCTCCCTTTTTTCGATTTGTATGACTAAGGAGTTTTATCTAACTTATGTCTTCATTTTTTTAGAGGATTTGGCGCCCCCAGTTTGGGTAAGTGATCACGCCCGAAGACGGGCTCTTCGGGACTCTCTCATCCCGAGGGACAAAATTCCAAATAGAGCCATTCTGGTCTTTCACGGAGGACATGAATCTGTTCTCCGGAGACTGTCCGGAAATGGCCCCCCAGATGGCAAGGGGCGTGTTCAACCAAGCTTTTTCTGAGGCGGTTGCCGAGGAGTGTGCCTCTGAGGGCACCCTTGTTGCTAAGATTTCTGAGCACGCTGCCCGTGTAACTCTCCTGGTCCCTTTACTTTTCTTCCCACTTCCTTATTTCCGTTTTTTGGCTTTCCTTGTAAATTTTGCTAAGTGTCATTTCTCTTGCAGCTCTTGGGGTACAGTGACTACCTCCAGGTGTGGACGGCAGAGCAGTCTTTGGCCCGAGTTCGGGCCGAGAACGAGCTGGTGATGGCCAAGCGCTTCTGTGCTGATTTGGCATTGGCCATTATCGAATTAAGTCGGATAGCCAGGGAGAAGGTAGCTGCTGTTCGTGAGGAGTTTTTGAGGGGCCAGAAGGACCTCGTAAAAGACTTCTCATAGAAGATGGCTGTCCTTGGCGCGGAGGTTGTGGGCTTAACCTCAGCTAATGAAGCCATTCAAAAGGAGAAGGAGGAAGAGACCGCACTCTTGGCGATGGCTCTTGCTGACAATGCCAGCCTTCGAGCCGACGTCGACACGCTGAAGAAGGATTCAAAGAACAAGAAGAAGGTGGAAGAGCTGGAGGAGGAGGTTGCAACCCTTCAAGAGGAGGTCTTAGATCTTCAGAACGAGGCGGATGACTTAGACGTGGCTAGGAAAAAGGCTGACCAGGCATCGAAGGTTGCTTTTCAAGATAGTTTCTGCCTAGCCCGTCATCAGTTTCTCCAGAAGTATCCAGACCTTGACCTCTCCTTTTTAGCAGCCATGGACATTCCCGAGGGTCCTCGGTGGTCTTGGTCAAAGATAGAGTTCCTCAACCTGCCACCTTCCTTACTTCCCAAGACGTTGGCCAAAGTTAGCGAAGCTGAAGCTTCCCATGACGCCGGGGCCCTCTAGATATCTTAGGGCTTTTCTCCTTCTTCTTTTTCTTCGTGTTTTTCTTTGTAACCTTCTTCCTGTATCAAAATTCTGATTAATGATTTCTCATAATTTTGGCTAAGTGTTTTGAGTATTCTTTTTCAATATTTCGGGCGATCTTTTCCCGACCACATTCGGCCAAGGGATCTTTAGGAAAACCTTAGTGGTTTCCCATATTTTCCCGACCACATTCGGTCAAGGGATCTTTGGGAAAACCTTCGTGGTTTTCCATCTTTTCCCGACCATATTCGGTCAAGGGATCTTTGGGAAAACCTTAGTGGTTTTCCATCTTTTCTCGACCACATTCGGTCAAGGGATCTTTGGGAAAACCTTCGTGGTTTTCACCTTTTCCCGACCATATTCGGCAAGGGATCTTTGGGAAAACCTTCATGGTTTTCCATTTTTTCCCGACCATATTCGGCAAGGGATCTTTGGAAAAACCTTAGTGGTTTTCCATCTTTTCCCGACCATATTCGGTCAAGGGATCTTTGGGAAAACCTTAGTGGTTTTCCATCTTTTCCCGACCACATTCGGTCAAGGGATCTTTGGGAAAACCTTCGTGGTTTTCCATCTTTTCCCGACCATATTCGGCAAGGGATCTTTGGGAAAACCTTCGTGGTTTTCCATCTTTTCCCGACCATATTCGGTCAAGGGATCTTTGGGAAAACCTTAGTGGTTTTCCATCTTTTCCCGACCATATTCGGCAAAGGGGTTTTTGGGAAAACCTTAGTGGTTTTCCATTTTTTCCCGACCACATTCGGTCAAGGGATCTTTGGGAAAACCTTCGTGGTTTTCCATTTTTTCCCGACCACATTTGGTCAAGGGATCTTTGGGAAAACCTTAGTGGTTTTCCATCTTTTCCCGACCAGATTCGGCCAAGGGGTCTTTGGGAAAACCTTAGTGGTTTTCCATCTTTTCCCAACCACATTCGGTCAAGGGATCTTTGGGAAAACCTTCGTGGTTTTCCATCTTTTCCCGACCACATTCGGTCAAGGGATCTTGGGAAAACCTTAGTGGTTTTCCATCTTTTCCCGACCACATTCGGTCAAGGGGTCTTTGGGAAAACCTTAGTGGTTTTCCATATTTTCCCGACCACATTCGGTCAAGGGATCTTGGGAAAACCTTAGTGGTTTTCCATCTTTTCCCAACCACATTCGGTCAAGGGATCTTTGGGAAAACCTTAGTGGTTTTCCATCTTTTCCCGACCATATTCGGCCAAGGGATCTTTGGGAAAACCTTCGTGGTTTTCCATCTTTTCCCGACCATATTCGGTCAAGGGATCTTGGGAAAACCTTAGTGGTTTTCCATCTTTTCCCGACCACATTCGGTCAAGGGGTCTTTGGGAAAACCTTAGTGGTTTTTCATCTTTTCCCGACCACATTCGGTCAATGGGTCTTTGGCAAAACCTTAATGGTTTTCCATCTTTTTCCGACCACATTCGGTCAAGGGATCTTGGGAAAACCTTAGTGGTTTTCCATCTTTTCCCGACCACATTCGGTCAAGGGATCTTTGGGAAAACCTTCGTGGTTTTCCGTCTTTTCCCGACCATATTCGGTCAAGGGATCTTTGGGAAAACCTTAGTGGTTTGATAAGAAATTTTCCTAGCCATCTTCCGCTTGCTTTCTCCAACTTCTCTTGTAGTCCTTTTTTATAGCTCTTTTGGCGACCTTGCCTGCCTGTTGCTTAACAGTTGAGCTAGTAGGTCGAAGTGCTTTCTCATGCTGATGATGGATTCTTGAAATCCTTTGCCTATAGGCTTTGCCTGCATGGTTTTCCTTTAATCAGGAAAATATGGTTCGGGACGCCTTTGCACTTTCTAAAGCTTTAGGCGGATTTTTGGGACCTTTTGGTTCCAGGGTTCCTGCTAGGATCTTTCAGCCTTTCAGGCGAGGTCGTTGCACCTAGCTTTGCCATACTCGGATGGCCCAATACTCCTGATAATCAAAATTTGATCGCTTCTATGGCTTCTCTGACTTTGGGCCCCTGAGGGGGTATCCCAGCATTCTGACGTTCTGCGCTTTTTGGCAAGGAGTTTCCATTCAGGATCTACCTTCGCTTTGTCTCCCTTATTGGTTCGAACCTTCCCTCCTTTTGGAATTTCGGCGGTATAGTCTGCCAATACCTAGTCGTTCACTGTCTTTCTACGCTCATACGTGATGTAGTACTTTCCGAGTTCGATGCACCATTTTCATAGTTTCTTCCGAATGCTTCTACCCTTTTTTGTGACGCCGCACAGGGGCAGGTCACTTCGGACAGCAATAGCGTGTTTCAGGGAAGAAGAAGGGTGAGTGTCCTTCTGCTCGTTAGTCGAGTCATAGACGACTTTTCGGGGCGATAGGTCTCGACTTTGTTGTCGAGGAGATGGCAACTTTTGCTCAGGTGCCGAACTCGAAGAGGTCCGAGCCATCCTGAACCTGCTTTTCCCGTAGTCCATACCCCGAAGGGGCTTACTTCTTGAAAGGGACTTATCTCGTTGATCTTTACTTCCCACACCTTTGTTACGGGACTTTTCCCCTCAATGAGGTAGCGCTGCGGAGGTGCTTTGGTTTGAACTTAGCTGTGGCCTTTTTCGGCCTAACTACTGCATCATTTCGACCACGACAAGGCGTGGGTATTCGCGCAGGAAGCCTATGATAGTAGTCGGAGGGCACTTACCCTCGGGTGGAGGCACCCCTGCTGCCATCATTTGGTTGCCCGCTGAATTTTTGGTGCGTATGAGGACCTTGGAAGTCCCTTCTTCTTAGAACATCGGGCTTCAACTTCGGCAACCGGGGAGCTGGTTCCCACAGACAGCGCCAAATGATGCCGTTCGGTGACGCGGGACAGGCATCTCCGCTGTGTGCGGTGGTGAAGGCAGCAGGGGGTCCTGGAGGAAAATTGGTGCCCTGGGTGGATCGCTTCAAGTGATGGCCGCCAGCTCCTTGGTCCCGTAGCGGGGAGGTGACGTGAAGTTCCTACGGCGTGGTAAAGGGCCTGGGGCAAAGATCCTCCAGGGATGCCTAGCTGGAACACTCAGAAAACAACGGTTAGGAGGTCCCCGGAATTTTTTTCCGGGGAGGAGCCTCCGACGCCCAAGTCAGTGCCTTTTTTTTAGAAGGGAAACACCCTAATAAGTACAAGTGGCATTCACCTGGCATGTCTTTTCGTGGGCTGGAGGGAGAATATTCAGGCGGAGAGGAAAGAATGTCCTATGTTTTCCCGCCTCTCTCTCTGTCTCTGTTTTCTCCAACCGGAGCCCCCCTTATGGCCATGCGCCTGGCGTATTTAAAGGAGGAAACAAGCCTTTAAGATTGTGGCACATGTATGGTTGGATGATGCCTGTATTGCTGGGCGTGGGATTCCTTGGCCGCCTGCAGGCTCCTCGAGCCATGAGCTGCAACAATCATCTCCTGATATGACAAGACGGGGGGTGTGTCACTTTGTCAGAGTACACATGAGGGCGCCGTGCAGGGTGTTCGGGCGAAGTGTCAGAGATTCTTGGACAACTTCTGCCGCGCCTCTTAGGTCCCCTAGGTCGGAGTCCGTCTTCGTAGTGGAGGCCTTTCCCGAAGTCAGGCTAGTACCTCGGGGCATCATCTGCTTCCGAGGTTAGTTCGGTCGCCCTCCAGAGGGAGACGGCCCGTTGACTTCCCAAGGTAGGTATCGGCGTTCTGCCGAGGTGGTATTTCTCAGGTGTCTGGCTCCCTTCTTTCCCGAAGTCCTTAGGTAACTAGTGTGGCCACACTTCGGTCATCACTTATATTTAATTTTACATCATTTTTGCCTAAAACTAATTTCATTTGAAATTTAACATTATGTAGATGCAATAATTCGTTTGAAAGTGAATTTTCATGATGTTAATTTTATTTGAGGTATTAATCCAGTAATTAGGTTTGTTGTTCTATTTCTGCGCAACGTAATAAACATAATTATAACCCTAGAATAATAATATTTTTAAATGTTCTTAGTCTAGTATTATTGTGGAGTGGGTTACAATAATACGTAAAGACTAGCATATGTCAAAACTAATACAAGATATGTAGTTTACATATAGGTACAAGTTGGAGAACTTGTGTATTGGACCGATCTACCATGAGAATGCTACATGGATCGTTAGATAAGTGTCACACGTGATTCTTGTAGTAATCATGTATATGTAATCCTTTGACCTAAGGTCATCAAGATTCCCTACATGTAAGTCTCATACTTTAATACTTCCCTTTGTTGCTCGTAACTGAGTGAACTTGAAGGAAGTCATTGGGTATGTCACATATCATGTGGAGGGTTTTGTATGATGAAGATGAGATTTGTCCTCCTATGTAACAGAAGTGATATATTCGGGCCCCTTAATAAAGTGGGACTAAGAAAATGCATAGCCATGCTTGAATGACTTGATATACAATATCAATGTCATTAGTTTAAGTTAGTCTACTCGGTAATCAAGAAACCATAGATCAGGCTATACAAGAGTGACACATTCTATATCTCATGCTTGGTCTTGATATCTTGGATAAAGAGACAATGACATATACGGATAATGATCATAAAGGTTTAGTCAAATCACCGACAATCTTGTCACTTGGGTAGCAATGATATGTTGCTAGACACCGCTCATTGTTTATGACCATAAATGTGATTTAAGATCATTGTCAATATGATATAAGTCTATTAGGTCGCACATATAGAGTCAATTGGATTATTTGAGTGCGTGGGTTAATTTATTTGGGTTATGGTTTCATGATAATTTTGCATTAATAATTGGCCCAAAAGTTGAGCCATTATTAAGCCTGAAATTAAACCTAATTGGATTAAGGCTTTGAAACTCATTAGGCTTGGGAGTTGAGTCTCACTATAAATACATCATATAGTGAGAAATTCACAGCTCTTGCCCTAGCCTCCCAAAAAGGACAAAATCAAAAGAGTTCTGACAACCAGCTGCACTTTTCTCTTGTCATTCCTTAGAGGACGTAAGCTCGCACTGTGGGCGCAAAAGGAACGCATCTACCGGGATGTGGTGGAGGTGTGGTGATCCCGAGAGGCTCGTGTGGATACCATAGAGAGCTTGAACACGTCAACTGTTCAAGTTTTATGATTTGATTCAATAGTTGGATGAAAGATCTCAACTGAACTAGGTATAAAATTTTGAACACTTGATTTATCCCGTTTTACTTGGATTCTAAAGGGTTTCAGTTATATTCTGCAGCACTTGCTTGGCTCCCAAAACCCTATAGAATTTAAAGGGTGGATGAGCTTAAAAGTGAAAAGAATGAGCTACCTCAAGAATATGTCTGTGTTTTCTCTTGGCAACTTCATTTTGCTAGGGAGTATCAACACATGTTGTTTGAAGAAAAATACCATTTTCATTGTAGAACTTTTGCATGGAGCCAGTAATAAGCTCAAGTGCATTATCGCTTGTTGAGTTACCCTATCGAATTGATTTTGTATCATAGAGTAGAAAAATGTGAAATATTTGTCAGCTTTGATTTATGTTTCAGCAAGAATGTTCAAGTGTCCAATTTCTTGATGGTGAACTTGTCTAGTTGAGGTTACATGGCTAATATCTTGAATGAGACATGTTGAAGTCTTTTGTGCCACAAGGCTAAAGGTGAGTCAAAGATAGTTGCAGCAACAATTGGTGTTGCGATTCCTTTGAAGTAATTTAACCCATCACAAGCTTCACCTATGCCAATCAACTTTCTCAATCTCAAGTCCAATATTGCACAAAAATATAGAAAAAAAAAGGGAAAAAATGCCACTGAGTAGTTTAGATCTTCAATAAGTCTGCTAACTGAAATCAAGTTGCATGTAAAATCTGGCACATGCAATAGATTCTTAAGTTTTACATCTCCTAAAAGCTACACTTGTCCATTTGCATGAGTTTCAAGTTTCATACCATTAGGAAGACAAATAGATGGTGAGATAGCTTTAAGATATGAACCCTCGGGTGCATGAGATAACATGTACTTTATAGCTCCACTATCAATAATCCAATCAAAAGAAGATATAATACTTTTACTAGAAAAGTTGGCCATTGTACCCTAATTTTGGCTAGACAACAAGGAAATTAATTGATTGTATTGAGCCTGAGTGAGGGGTGGTGGATTTTCGGAAGTCTCAGCCTTGGCTTGATGAGTTGTGGTGACATTACTCACTGTCCCTTTGTTTTGTTTCTGTTTGCCTTCATTTTTTTGTGGTTTCTCCTTGTTCCACCAATCTGGATATCCAATTAGTTTAAAGCACATATTCATGTTATGACCAGATTTCCCACAATGATCAAAGTGAAGATTTGCTCCCTTCTCCTAAACATAGTAACATTTTGGTGATTTTCTTTCTTCACAACTAAGGCATATGCCTTACTAATTGTCAGTAAATGGTCTAAAATTTAGGACCTGATCACACCAAAATTTTCATTCAGACCTATAAGGAAACTATATAGTTTCTCATGTTCTTGTTCGGCCAAGATAACCTTGGCTATGACACATATACAAGCAGGAACATTGCTATAGGTAGCTAATTCATCACACAAGCCTTTTAACTTGGTGAAATAGGCTGCAACAGATTGATGTCCTTGTTGCATCAATGCTATTTCTATTTTCAGGTCTTGTATGTATGGAGCATTACATTGAGAGAACCTTTCTTGAAGATTATCCCACATATCCTTTGCCAAATTGACAAATGCTACACTACCATGGAGTTTTCGGTGCCAAAGTGTTAAATAGGCACGAAATCACCAAAGAATTACATTTTCCCCATACCTGACTTTTCTTTGAATCATCGTTTGGTTTGTTAGGAGTTCCTTCAACAAAGCCCAGCTTGTGTGTTTGGCGCAAAGTGCATTCAACATCACATGTCACCATGTATGATAACTTTCACCTTTCAATTGGCTGTTCACAAGAACAATTCCTAGGTTATTTGATGGTCCAAAGTAAAATGGAGAAGGAGGATCATTTAGTGGTGATAGTGGGCTTAAACTTGATGAACTAGAAGTTTTCCTACTCTTGCTTGTCATATTGTTCGAATGGTTGAGGATGGATGTTTGGGATCAAGCCTTTTTCTGATACCATGTTAAGTTTCAGGTTTATGGAAGAATTTTCCATTCAATTCAAGTATGCACAAAGGCAGTATATATACACAAAAGGCTCTAAAAAATAAAACTTCCAGTTACAGTAGGATAACACTCAAACTTATCTCACAAGCAACTACACCTTTTGATTAATATTACAACTTATCAAAGAAGAAATATTTACACGAATGATAAAGAAAAAGATCAGGCTATCTTAACAAAGGTAATTACCCTTTCGGCTCTAAACTACTAGGAACATATACCATCAGCATTCCTAAAGCATTGTAGTATATGATATGCTTCAAAAGGTCTTCTTTTTTTTTTCAAAGGAAAAAAATAGAAAAATAAATTTAGATCAATGAGTTTATCGACATCACTGCTTGCAACATTCACCCTCTTCCATATTATCCTTGTCTCAATATTTACCGCACTTCGTACTGCCATTTCAACATCGATAACTATAAAGTAGATTTGATTCAATGCAAGCCTTTATGGCCAAACAAGGGAAGCAGAGAATGACATTCTATGTCTGTTTCTAGTTTTTTCTTTTTTGGTGTGAGGTATTTGCTCTAGCAATATTCAAATTTGTTCATTTTGTGGCTAGATGATTTCACCGGGTTCTAATTGCTTAATTTCTAGGGGCTTCACTTCTGATCTCTCTAACTTGGCTTGATCTCTCTTATTGTTGCAATTAGTTATCTCAAGAACTGCTCGCAAATAGTGGAGTTAATGACACATTTACAAGGGCGAATTGCTAGTCCGCCAAGTTATCTTCGTTGCAGATAGAATCATCATCCTCGTTGTTATCTTACCATTCTCATTCACATCTTGTTCGTTGTTGCACCTCCCACAAATGGAATTGGCATGTCCATAAGTCCCGAATGGCATTGACGATTGACACAAGATTGAGGAAGTGGTGGGCCACATAGAAAGTGGTGCGACAGCTCTACTTTCTCCTCACTTTCCATGGTACCTCTATCCAGGGCAATAAATGAATTGAGCAAAAAAGAACAGACTTTGTTCGTGTTCATTCCTTTTAACATTAAACAAATACGAACACGAGTAATAAACAAATACATTTTTTCTGTTCTTATTCGTTCATTCATAAATAAATTTATTTGTATTCATTTGCTAACAATAACAGTGTTGCAAACCAAAAGAACATAAAAAATGAACGTGTTCATGAACACTATTAAATGAATATGTTCGTGAACCATATAAACAAATGCATTCTTAAAAAACATAAACAAATAATTGAACAAATGAACAAAAATGAATATTAGGAATAAATGAATTCATAAAAAAAAAATAGTATACAATTGAACAAACAAACAATGAATATAAGTGAATAATAACTGAACTGTTCATTAATATAAATGAATTAATGATACTTTCTTTATATTTGTCTATTTAATTGAATAAATGAATATAAACAAACTCCCATCAAAATGTTCTTGAATAGTATACTAAAGTCCTACCACTTACACTCTAGGAACGTCGATCCATCCATTGGCTTTGAGCTGACTAGAAAATTCCACATCACCATCTTCTTGACGGGATATACTTGTTTTAACAGTATATCTAATCATTTAATTGCTTAGTCGGGGGATTGGACCGACTTGATGACATCAGTGGGTGATTTATCCTCATTTAACATCTTCAGGTGTTGATTTGGTCTAAATTAAAGTTGCATGGGCCAATTCAATTGGGCTAAACTATAAACATTAATGGTGTATTTGCAATTTTTCACATCCATACATGGATTAGTTTTAGATGTTCTGAAAAATTTATACTAAACAGAGTTAAAAAAAAAAAAGGTAAGTTGCTTGTGGCGGATCCATGTAAACAAAGAGGCACACGGCCTCACTATTTTCTAAAGTTTCAGCGTAGGGCTGTTTTGGAGGAATACAAGGTGCTACCAGTTCCTTATGAAACGAACTGCATCTTCTCTTTAGTCTTGTTTTCATTTCCATTCTAATTACAAAAATAAAAATTACTAATGAAAATTAGAAAAATATGAAAATTTCTAAAAATATAAAATTTATATACTCACTTAACCCTTTTTTAAATTTTACTTATTATTCCCACACTTTTGAAGCAATAGTGGAACATTAAACCTTTCACTGTCTCAATTAATATTCGAGCCCTCCCTGCTCTCTTTCTCTTCTAACTTTTAAAACACTATTTTGCAATGCTTCCATGTGTAAAAAAATTTTGCATCTGCAACATTAGACTGGTCATGATGACAGCTGACTTTCCACAACAAATCAAGTCGTGCCATATAAAATTTCGCACAAGTGTTTGTACAATCCAACTTTATACTTGGCAAAATTTGCATAGGTATGCTCTGATCTAGATTGCATATTGATTTTAGTATTAGACGAAGGTTGAAGTCAATGGCGCCATAATTAGATTCGGCGTTTACCTAGTAGCAACTAGTTACCATGTACCGCACAATATATTTTAACATTTTTAATACTAACATCACTAGATATATTGTATCTTTAAATTATACATATACTATATGGTATACCACATGACATGTTATTACCTAGTTTTAAAAAATTTAAATATTGCTTTATGATAAAAAAAAGTTAATAAAATATTTTTTTAACCCTTTTATCTTTATTCTAATAGTTTTCATCATAATTTTCATGATATAAAAAAATAGATATGAAATAAAATATGATATTTTATGAAAACATAAAAATGGAATATAAGACTTAAGTAAATATTATTCAACAAAAAATAATTTACACATATTATTCTAAGGTTGTAATTATGTTTGATTATGTCATATAGAAAACATATAATAAAAACGATTACTGGATTAATGCCTTAAATGTCTTTGGTTTGGTATTATTATGGAGTGAGTTACAATAATACATAACGACTAGCATATGTTGAGACTAATATGAGATACGTAGTCTACATATGGGTACAAGTTGAAAAACTTGTGTACTGGACCGACCTACCATGAGAACGCTACATGGATCATTATATGAGTGTCATAAGTGATTCTCATAGTGATCATAGTATATGTAGTCTTTTAGCCTAAGATCATCAAAGTTTCCTACATGTGAGTCACATACTTTGATACTTCCCTTTGTTGCTCATAACTGAGTGAACTTGAAGAAAGTCATTAGGTATTTCACATATCATGCGAAGGGTTTTGTATGGTCAAGATGAGATTTGTCCCTCCTATATAACAGGAGTGATATCTCCGGGCCCCTTCATAGAGTGAGACTTAGAAAATGCATAGTCATACTCGAATGAGTTGATATACGATATCAATGTCATCAGTTTAAGTTAGTCTACTCGGTAATTAAGAAACCATAGATGGGGTTATATGAAAGTGACACATTCCATGTCTTATACTTGGTCTTGATATCTTAGATAAATGGACAATGGCATATACGGATAATGATCATAACGATTTAGTCGAATCAACGACTATCTTGTCACTCGAGTAGCAATGATGTGTTGCTAGACATCGCTTATTACTTATGATTATAAATGTGATTTATGATCATTACCAACGTGGTAAAAGACTATTGGGTCGCACACATAAAGCCTATTTGGATTATTTGAGTGCATATGCTACTTTATTTGAGTTATGGTTTCATGAAAATTTCGTATAAATAATTTGCCCAAAAGTTGAGCCATTATTAAGCCCGAAATTAAACCTAATTGGATTAGGGCTTTGAATCTTACTAAGCTTGGGAGTTGAGTCTCACTATAAATACATCGTATAATGATAAATTTGCAGCTCTTGCCCTAGCCTCCCAAAAGGATGAAATCAGAAGAGTTCTGAAAACCAACTGCACTATTCTTTTGCCATTCCATGGAAGACGTAAACTAATACTGTGGGCGCAAGAGAAATGCATCTGCCGAGATGTGGTGGAGGTGTGGTGATCCCGAGAGGCTCGTGTGGATGCCATAGAAAGCTTGAACACGTCAACTGTTCAGGTTTTATGATTCGACTCAATAGTTGGGTGAAAGATCTCAACCGAATTAAGTATGAAAATTTCGAATACCTGATTTACCCCGTTTTGCTTAGATCCTTGAAGGTTTCGGTTATATTTCGCTGCAGTTGTTTGGCTCCTGAAACCCTACACTCCACTATTCCCCTCACCAGTTGCCTCATCTGGCCCCAACTTTCACCAAACCCCTCATATTCTTTACCTCGAACAATGGTATCTTCTTTACTTTCGTTGAGTCATTGGCCGATTTTGACCACCTTACAAACTGCAGGACCATACCGGCAGTTGACCTCCACCCTCTAGTTCTGAGGCTAAACTTATCTAACAACAAAGTAAAAATATTGTCCCTGCAAATCACTATGTTCCCTAACCAAGGCTTCACTCTTGGTCGAATAATTCACCATGTTGTTTTGGATGGCAACTCAGTCACTCGCTTGACGAAATCGTGGGCTTATATCTGCAGACAAATTAGCAATGATTTGACAAAAAAACATGTCCCATTGCTAGAAGAACCAACCCAAATTTTGACACTAGTCTTATAAAAGATCTGACCAGGCTCAACAAGTTGTTCTTGAATGAATAACGGGAACTTACCCCGTTGGGTTTGGAAGAGATAAGCGTTAAAATCTCACATGACTAGGGATGGGCATGGACCCTTGCTTTAATGGAGTTCCAATCTGACCCGCTCCGACGGAGTAAGGTTTTTAAATAATCCACCAATTTTGGACCGAGTTGGATCATGATCCACTTATGTTGTTTTAAGAAAAGGGTCGGGTTTGGAGCTCCATAGAGCACCAGTTGAGTAATTGTTGATCATTTCACTTATGTGTTTGACTCTCCAATTCACCATTTTTGTGTTTTGCCAATTCAAACGAACAACTAATCCTCAATCTTCTCCCCTCGTTGATTTATTGTGTTCACCGATTCACCAATTCATTGTCCAACTCTGTCTCGTTGTTGCATCGACTCGTATTTTAGTGACTCTTAGGGTTAGGATCATTATGGATTTTGACCACTGATCCTCGGTCTCCTCCCTCGTTGATTCAGATGAGCCGCTGACCCTAGGTCTTTTCCCCTCATTGATTCATTTTGTTCGCCGATTCATGGATTCGTTGCCCAACTTTATCTTGTTACTATGTCGACTCATCTTTTAGTGAATTTGCCACCGTTCCCACTTTTCCACGGTTCCACCAGGTAATTTCAAGACCTGGGGTTTTGTTTTTCTAATTCTATTTATGGGTTTAAACCATTATATATGGAGTTTAAGGTCTGCTAAATAAAGCTTTCTGATTTTCCTATCATTAGAGAACAAGATTTAGTGTAAATCAGCGAAAGGCCGAAAGCCACTATGATTTATCTTCAATATATCTTATTAAAGTTCTCCCGTCATATGCCTCTTTTAGTTCACCAAAGAATCCGTTGTTGATGCCTTGATAGGCTTCGTCTTCTGCTTCATTCAAGATTAGTTTTAATCGTAGAGAGAATGAAGTCTGTAGAGATCAAAGAGAATAGTGGATTTGAGATAAAATCGATATGCAGAAAAGATAAAGTAAATCTGAAGGAAGAAGGCGAAAATAACTGAAAGATAGGGGAAAAAAAAAAGGCAAAATGTAGGCACAAGTGAGAAAGTAAAGTTAGAAGCCAAGTGACAATTAGATAACATGTAGGATTGTTTAATAGGGCAGCTAGGCACACAAGCCAATGATTGCCAAAAAGGACAAAATTAATTCCCAAGTGTTTGAGATGGCAAAGGGCAGTAGTGGAGGCCAAATTTGAGGCAAGGAATTTGTGTGCTCTTTAGTCTAGAGCCTTTTTGTGTCTCCCAGTTTGACATCTAAGTGCTAGCATTACTGCTGCCACCATATCATTGTTTATGAATCGGATGATTATACAAATTAACTTTTTATTGAATCCTCTTATCTATATTTTATAATCAGTCAAATGGCAACATTAGGTGCTCATTAGTTCAAAGCCGAGTTGAGTTAGTTTTTTTTAATAAAAAATTATATTATTTCATTCATAAAATTTTGTAGTATGAGGTTCTTAGTACCCTATCTCACAGATACTTTATTGAAGATAAATTTACTTGGTGTCAGGCATAGAGTGAGGTTTACTTGGTAAAATCCAGATATTATATTAGTTTTGGTTTTAAGGATAGGAATGAGAGTGAATCAATGGAAGTGCATATATAGATTTTGGTTAGGAGTTTTGTGAATTGAAATTTCCTTCTAAATTACATATTTTTTTGTTGTAAGCATTGCATGATCGCTTGCCTTCCTGAGTAAATCTTTGTTTTCACTAGATTAATTTTCTTAAAAAGTATGTTGTTTGTGTGGGTGAGTCTAAATTTATTGAACATATTCTTTTCTCTTTTTTCTTTAGCGTTGACAATAAGGCATTGCATTGGTGTTGATTTGATGTATTTTACTTCTTTTGGAATACTGAATCAATTTTTTTTCTTAGCAAAGTTGTCTCCAACAAGTAAGTTTTTCATTTCTTATTCTTGGATGGTTGTTGTAGTGGAATGAAAATAGTTTTGTTTTCATCATGGAATTTCTTTTTCGTTTGGAACATTGATATTTCAACTAGAGAGTTTGAGAGATAAGTTGCACAGTTTTTTTGTTGTCAATGTCTACTTAATTTTATTTGCAATAGTTTATGTTACTCCCACTACAACTTTTGGTTTAAACTAGGCTTATTTCCTTTGCTTCTCTTTGTTTGGTTTATAAGGTTAGTTGTCTGTCTTTATGGATAAAGTGCATGACTCGTTTGCCTTGTTGTTGTGCCATCTATAGATGTTTTTCTCTCATTTCTCTCCACAAAATTAGTCTCTCGTCTCTTTTAGGTTATGATTTTATGGTCTATAAAAAACAAGACAAGTCTTTGATCATTGTGTTTGTTGTGTGATATGTTTTCTTAATGTTTGATTTGGGCTTGCAAGTGGCAATTGGCTATTGCATCACTTGTCGACCGCAACATCAGCCCTCAAGTTGTTGGCTTAAACCTATTTATCATAATTTTCCCAACATGCTGCTTAGATTTTGAGATAACTTGCATCAAACTCTACTTGCTTTTCCCATCTTTCTAACTTGCTCATTCAAGTTTTGCATTCCATCCATTTGGCAACTTAAGCTTTCATAGTTCATACATAAAGTTTGTGTTAATTTTGACTGATCATTATCTATAACATATTTCAACTTTTTGATTGGTGATTTATTCATCCAAAACTTTACTAGTAATGGTGCATGAGTCTTCATAACTAAATGCAAGGCTAAAACTATACTTCTAATGACTCAGGTGGAGTAAACTATACATCTAAACTGATTGAAACACAAACGTGCTTTATTTTATGTTCATCAACAGATGTTGACTTTGGTTGTTGCTCGGTACCTATTATTTATAATAAGTCTATAGGGAGAATGTTTTATTTTGTATTTATTTGAAGCAAGCATTCTTTGTTTCAGGTGAAATTGAGATGGATTCGGACTCCACATCTTAAGTAGATACAATGATATGAATTCGATCTCACAAATCTCAAATGGTAAAGATAAGATATTAGCATCAACTATAATAGGGAGTAGAAGTGGTACGCATATTGCTGGTAAGAGTTTTCTGGATACAAAAAATCCTATAGTTACAAAGAAGTTTTCTGGTACAAAAAATCCTATAGTTAACTTATATTTTCCAAATCTTTGTAAGATTCGGTTGGCATTAAGAGGGTGGATTTTGGACCAAAGTCCTTTAATTTCTGAGGTGCAAAAGATAAGTTGGGCAATTATGAGAAGTATTGGAAAAATATACAAGGAATTATGGGTGTTGCTACATTATTGGATCCTAGTTATAAGAGAGTTTTGCTCATATATTACTTTGAGAAGTTATATGAAAAAGAAAAGGTTGATGAAGAAGTTGAAAATATTGTGCAAATATGTAGCAATTTGTTGATAGAGTATGAAATGAATGTGTTTCAATTACCTGTTATTAGCATTTCTTCTGTTGGATTGACTGATGAAGAAGAGAATATTGAGGATGTTCCATTGGACTATGATAATTATGCCTTAATGAATTAACGAGGTAGAAGTGGAGGAAGGTCGGAGTTGCAACATTTTTTTTATATAGATGTAGTTCCAAGAGATCCTAATTTTGATATTTTAGATTGGTGGAAAATCAATGGTCCAACATTTCCTGTCTTACAAAATATTGCTAGGGACATCTATAGTACACTTGTTTCTACGGTTGCTTCAGAGTCCACGTTTAGTATAGATGGGAGATTGGTGAGTCCTTACCATAATAGGCTGCAACCTATTATGGTTGAAGTATTGGCATGCACTCAGAATTCGTTGCAAGCAAAGAACAAAGGTATGTAAATGTTTCTTTTATTCATTATTTTTTTGCTAGGTTAATTTGAAATTTTTTTGTTTTATTATGTGCAAATATTTTTTTTTAAATTTTTAGTTCTATTGGAAAAAATACTTTCTTCGCCCCAAATTTTTCTAGAAGATATTAAAGAATGTGATAAATCTGATAGTGGTGATGATTGGGATTTGAATGTTACAGATAATTAATACATAATGTTTATTTGTTACTTTTAATTCCCTTTTTGTAGTTTGTGTTATGTGTGTTGTTTGTTTACTATTAACATGTTCTTGTTATTTGTTATCTAGGAAGCAAAATGTTGAAGATGGGCACCAACTAATTTCAAGACTTGGGTTTTATTTTTGTGATTTCAAGGCTTGCACTAAAGGTTGTATTCGCTTGGTACAAAAACTATTTGGTATTTAATACATGCTTTTAATAGTTGTGTTTGTTGAACTGTTTAGGTATGTTTAGTTGAGAATTTTGTTGTTTCATGCTCTGGCTATATTTCTGATTTGTTAGGTGGATTAGTTACTTGCTTGTTTTGGTGACAGAGTTTGGCACAATTCGTTCTTATTTTGGAACTATGTATTGATGGCTCTCAGTTGGTGTTTTGATTTACCTTTGTGTGATCTTGTTGTTAATATTGTACTGATTGTTTCCATATTACATGTCATTTTTGTTAGCTTTTTTCATAAAAAAAATAGGTATGTTGTTTTTCTAAATAATAATAAACTAAACAAGAAAAAAAACTTCTACAAAATATTTGAAATAGCTACAAAATTTTTTTTTTTTAATTATTTATCAAAATATTAAGGATTGGATATTCATGGATAAATATCCACAAATTAAGTGGCGCGAGTCGTGGGTCGATCCATAAATGAGTAGAGCAGGTTATGGATTGATCCATAAAAAAGTCCAGCAAGGGTGGATCACTCTATGGAGCGGGTCGATCCACTCCATGCCGGCCCATCCCTATACGACCTCAGAACGATTCGTTCAGACATTGTTCGAGCGAGATTCGAGTTCACGGCCAGTAACATAGATAGCAACACCGAGAGCGAAGATCTTGCCCAAGCTCGAACAGATAAAGAAGCAACTTCACCTGTCGACTTACGTTGTTGTCACTGCATTTTAACTTGGACGTTTTTGCTGCTCTTTTGGTTGATGGGCTAAGAGATGATTCATGAACGAACAAAGGTAATAAACTAATGCAGATTACCTTGGCTTGTCAGTATTGTTTAGCTCAACAAAAAAAGGTAAAATAATAATATTACTTTCCTATAATATTATTTTCCTAGCATTTTTAAGAATTCTTAAATCAAGCGCTATTTTTTTAGAATTTTAGTTGCCGAAGATGAATGAATGATTCTCAGACTTTGCTCCTCTCTCTATTCGTGCAAAGTGTTGGCTAATTGTCGATGGAGAAGTTCACTACTGCGACAAAGCTTTGGTTTTTAGCATAATTGATCTGTTCGCTTTGTTGATTTCTAGCCAGGGACATGGAGTTTTTAATGGTAATCCAAACTTTCACAAATATGTCATCAACCTAGTGAAATCTGGCATCCGCTAATCAAATTTTTGAAATTGTACCCGTTATACAACTAAATGCAAATAAGAAATTGAGGAACACAAGTGACCACACCAGCGAGTCCATTTAAAAGAAATATCTGTTCCTCAAAAATGAAGATGAGGGAAATTGAATCGGGTTGGTACATGGGCAGAGCTAATTAAGTTAGACAAAACATTCTCAAAGCAGAAGCAGGAGCAAAAGTGAGAAAGCGTCAAAACTTAAGTTGAAAATGAGAACAGGAATGGGAGTAGTGACTTAAAACAGAAAAATTATATAACTTAGAACCAAAGCCATTAATGTCATTTTTCATTTAAAAAAAATAGATGTCTCTTTAGTTCTTTCTTTCTTAATTTTTTTTTTTTACGAAAGATCATTCTCATCAAGATAAGAAAATTTATAGTATCTATTATAAAAATATAACACTGATGATCAAGGACGCTAAACACTTGACTTTACTATCGACCTTCCACATTTTTTATGAGTCCTCTTGATACTGTAGAGTGAGGAAAACTCCATTGGATATCTAAGATGGATCAAGCTAGTATCCAAGTCTATCGGAGGTAGATCAAGAAAAGAAAGTAAAAAACTAACCAACCAATACTCAATCGGCCTAATATATCAACATACTACTGAAATAACACACCATCCAAATGTAAAAAATGGATGATTACTATAATTTTTTGCAGTTGCAAAAGTAAGTGGAAGAAGTTAATTAAATTATGACCTTGCCACCATGTGTCAGGTTAACAACTTCGCACAGAGAAGGCAAAAACGCAAAGCATTAATGAAGGCAGCTAGCATCCTCAGAAGAAGCTAAGGATTAGTCTCAATGAAAATATCTAGCAGTTATCGGGCATTCACGTGAGGGGCAGACCAAGGTTTTTAATAAAAAGGGGCAAAATAAAATTGATCCTACACTATAAATTTTATAAGGAAATTTGACCAATTTTAAGATGGGTTAAATATATATTTTTTAATTTTTTTATAAAAAAGTTAAAGGTATTTTATAATTTTATATTAGAAGAGTCCGAAGTCCATGCTAGCTCCCCTCTAATTCCGTTACTGGCTTCAGGCGTTGTGGCAACGTATTGTTCGTTTTCGGGAGTCGCCACCAATCGGTTTTTCTTAGGTCGATTGGATACCTAAAATATGGTCTGCGAGAGTTCGGGGATCGGGAGTACGGTTACGTTAAAACAATATTGTTATAGCGCCCAAAATTGGCACCTTAGTTGATTTTAATTTTGTTTCGCTTTGCTTTTAAATAATTTTCAGTTAATTTTCGAAATTAGAAATTTTAACTGAATTATGGGAAAATGTGGATTTTTAAGTTAATTTGGATAGAATTTTATACTTCCGAACCATGGACTCTGCTGAGTCATTTGGACACGGAAGATTTTGATTCCGAACCATGGACTCTGCCGAGTCATTTGGACACGGAATTTGGTGAAATTTTAAACAATTTAATCCATATCATCAATATGGATTTTTATCTTTTTATTTAATTTATTTATTTTAAAAGGTTGATATTTTCCAAACCGTAGATCCTGCCGGATCATTCGGATATGAAATTTAATATCCAAGCCATGGATTCTAACCGAATCATTTGGACATGGATATGATCCGTCTTAGGATTTCGTTATTTAATTTTATTTTATTTTTAATAATTTTAGTTAATATCCAAGCCATGGATTCTAAGCGAATCATCTGGACATGGATATGATCCGTCTTAGGATTTTATCAAACCTACTAAGAACGGATTCACAAACATTTGAATGCTTCTTAACCAATCATTTGGTACACATTAGATGTATTACAAGGATTAAAATTAAACTACTCTAAAAATAAAAATAAATAAAATAAAAAATGAATATCTTAAGTTACATCCTTATGTGAATTTAATGATTAAATCTAATACATGGCTAGATAATCAAAGAAAGAAAGAAAACAAAAAGAGAACAAAGAAATAAATCTACTGTCAGGGACTAATCTGCAACAAAAAAGAAATAGTTAGTGGCTCATAGGAACAAAATAGAAAGTTGGATAACTAAGATGAAGTTATACCCAAAAGGAACTGATTAATTGGGTGTCAATAATAAGCATTCAGAAAATAGGATTAGTTGACTATATCAAAAGGCATAAGTAGATCTACAATATATACATTACACCAGTAAGACCATAGTATCTGAACTGAAGTGGGAGATAAACCTTCTAGTTGTATATCTGCTGCCCAGAATTTCAAATCGACCTATCTTTATTCACAAATCTATATAAAAAAAAACATCGAGTTATCCAAACCATTATATAAAACTATCTATATACATAACTTAGGCACATACATAAAATTCACAAATGCAATATCAAGTTGTGGTTGACAGCACATAAATTATAAAAAAAAATGCAAGTTAGCCCATCAGACAAGACCTCAGGTAGAATCACAGATAAGTACTCTTCACTCCAGAAATTAGATAAAATCATTTATAAGTGCAAATGGAAGTTCATGAACCGGTACTAACACTAGACATCCATATGAACATTTATTAAATTTACCAAATTCAAACATGCAACACACAAATTACTATAAATTTCGAAATCAAGGACTCCTGTTAAACTTAAAGAACCAATTGTGAGACAAACTAGTCTCCACTTCAACGATTATATAAAATAAAAGAAACATCCAATTTACATTTTTGTAAAAGTAGAAATAGACTAGACACAAATGGCTATTAGCATAAGAAATGACATCCCTAGATGCAGAGCATACAATTTATCATAGATTTTATAACAAGCAACAAAGACAAGCCTTCTGATGCCTATTCCATATTCAATGGAGTTTAGTAAAAAAATGCATATAAATTCAACCACGGCTCGAAATCCAATCCTATAAAAATCCTGTATAAACTAGACTCATAAGGATATTATCATAAAGATTGGTTTGTCCAGCAACAAAACACATGATTTATAGTGCAATTTCAAAGTCCACGGATCAATAGAACTAACAGCAAACTCACGGGTTGAGACACTTGTACCTTTTTACCTCGTTGTAATCTAGCTCGCATATCAGTCCATGGACAGCAGCGTAGGCATGTAGATGGTCCATATTACTACACAAGTATGTATGTTTCACAGCAATATAATTATTTATTTATTTTATTATTCTGAATCACTCAAGTTTATAAGGAGAAATATTATTTATTTTCATCAATGCTGATAGCACTCCAGTCGGGCGTTAAAACTATAAAAGTAATTCCGATTAATGGAGGGGCCAAAACAAACTAAAGGACAAACAAAGGAAAGACAGACAATAAATATAAACGAAACCTTGCTGTCCATGCTCAATCTGCACAGAAAATAAAGTTAGTGACTTGGATGGATAAAATAAAAATAACTAAGGGCTAAATAAGAATTTTATCCAAAAGACAAATAATTTTGACTTGGTCAAAGACGAGAAACGCGTCTGTTTTCGTTTTTTACTTCTTCTTCTTCTTTTCAGGCGCGATGAGGGGAGACGGCGTCGTCGCGGCAGCTGGAGGGAGGAAGCCTTCTGGTGGCGTGAGGCGAGATGGCGGCGGAGCGATGGCAGGACGCAAGGAGGGGAAGCCAGGCGACGATGCGTAAAAGGAGAAGGGCGTGAACGGCAGGGCAGGCACGGACGGCAGGGGAGGCACGATGGCTGGGAAGGCGCGACTGGCAGGGAAGACACAGACGGCAGGAGAGGTGCGACGGTTGGGAAGGCGCGAATGGCAGGGAAGACGCGACTGGGGCGGAGACTCGACGGGAAGGGAGGCGTGTGAGGGTGGAGCAGCATGGTGGAAGACGCGACAGCAGGGAAGCGGCGGGAGCTGGGTGCGACAGGAGGCTTGGGATTTGTCGGCGACGGCCAAGAGGAGAGCTTCCAGTGGTGTGGACGAAAAGGGAATGGAGCGGAGCTGGCGGTGACTGACGGCGACTGGAGGCAGCTGGAGACGACTCGCGCGCGCAAGGAGCTCCTTCAGGTGTTCGCGACAGAGGAAAGGAAGTGCAGCGTACGGGTGGAAAAACGGCAATGAGGTATGCCGGCAGAGGATGAGAGAGAGAGAGTGGGTAATTGGAAGAGAGAGAGTGGAGAATTGGAGTCAGGCCAGGAGGAAGAGTTTAGTCTAGTGAGGGAGAGAGAGAGAGAGCAGAAGAAGCAGAGGGAGAGGAACAAGATGGTGAAGGAGAAAGTGGGCTGTGTTAGCTTGTCCTTCTGTCGAGGGTGAGAGAAGATATTTTTAAGCTTGGGGAGCCGAGAGATCTAGAAGAAAAAAGCGTGAGAAAGAGATAAGGGAGGAGCCTCTGTCGGACACCCTCCCCCTTTTTTATTATTTATTATTATTATTTTTTCTAATTAATTAATTTAATTAATTAACTAATATATATGTATAAAAAAAATGTCCCTATATTAATTATTATTATTATTTTTTTTTCTTTTAAGGTCGGACGAAATTGGGTGTCAACAGGCGTACAAGAACATTATGGATTAGGCAAAAAACTAGCCATACCAATTGTTGATCTACTAAAATGCTTTCTCATATTTGGCCTTTTTCTCCCTTGAAAGACCCAAAAGGTTGATGTTTTGATTAACTAAAAGAACATGATAAAGTTAAGGAGGCGGTTGATCACTCATGAAGATGTCCCTGAAAATGCAAGACCCTTACGGGTTAGAGTATAAAAAATCTCATTAATCGAATAACTAAAAATGGAAAAATAGTAAGATAAAAGGCCTAATTGCATATGCGATCCCTTAAGTTTGTTGACTCTAGAGAGTTAATCCTTTAAGTTTAACTCATTAATACTTAATCCCTCAACTTTAGAAAATGTAGTGAGTTAGTTCTTAGATGGATGAAAATGCAGATGGCATTACTTTTCAAGCTAATGTGGCGTGGGGCACAGGTTGGGCTTGGTTGAGAACCATAATATCGTTCCCTCTTTTGCCTTTTCCTCTGCTGTGGCCGCCTCCACCTCTTAGCCCATCTCCTTCACTGCCACCCAAAAGAGAGAACGTATGGGGTTGGGCTAATGACGCATTATGCTAGGCAAGAAAGGACAACCCGTGGGAAGAAGAGGCTGACGGTGAGCTGCATTCGATGGGCTGGGGGCTAGGCAGAAATGATTCAATGGGAGAAACAATGGCCGACTGTGTAAGCGTGAGGAGAAAAGAGGCCAATGAGTTTGATTCAAGGAGGAGGATTGGCGATGGGTTTAATTCGAGGAGGAGAAGAGGCGGCGGATTTGATTTGAGGAGGAGAGAGGTGAGGCTGAATTTGATTCGAGGTGGAGAACAGGTGGCGGGTTTGATTCAAGGTGGAGAGGAAGCAGAGAAGAGGTCAGATTTGATTCAACACAGAGAGAGGCGCGGCCGACGGCAAGGCCTGAGGCGGTTTTGATGGAGAGGATGGCGGCAGGTGGTGGCAAGGAAAGAAACCCTAATGGCATCAGGTCACGTGACAGCCCGTGACCATTCAAGGGATTAAGTTGCACACACTTCCAAACTTTCAAGACTAAGTCACATATTTGTATAACTTAGAGGACTAAGTCACGATAAGTCAATCTTTAAGTACTAACTCGTGCGAGTGTGCAAACTTAAGGGATCGTATACGCATTTAAGCCAAGATAAAAAAAGAACTACTATAAAATTTGATTTATCATTTACCTACTAATTAATTTTTTACTATATGCTTATATTTCATTTATTTAAAAATATGTAAACAGCCAAACGTAATTTAAAAGATTAAAAGTAACAAATATTATCAGACAACATATAAATTTATCATATATAATTATTTAATTATTAAAGATTTTACATGCAATAACAGTGATGCAAATGCAAAGTTGACCATGACAATCGACTCAACAGAATAAAATCTCTATAGCGTAACATTTTTCCCGTTGTCTTGTCCGTATAAACTATAGAGTTCGTTTGGAGACAAAAACAGCTTTTTTTATTGCATATCTCTCTCATGCATGGCACTGGTTGATTACATGTTCAGAGCAACACATGACCAACAGCAGGAACTAAAATGCCCTGTAAGACCCACTTCTAGAACATGGGATGGCAATACCTAATTAAAATAATTGTTGATGGCCAAATCGTTATTTTTTCTAAATGTCATATTTGATACGAGATATTATTTTGCTATATTATCATACCATATGGTCAACATCTCTCCCTCATGGAATCAGAATCACTTAACTCGGTGAGGATATTAGAGATTGACTAGGTGACTCCCTTACGGGGCTCACCAATTAACTCAGCGTCTGAGTTCCCTCGACCCCTCACCCATTTTGATGCAATTTGGTTCAAGTTCTCTCCGGTAGAGTGTCTGTTCTTTTATCGCCTCACCGAGTCAGCTCTTCCTCTTTTCAACTCGGTAATCATTCCCAAACTCAAGCATTCTCTCTCCCTCACTCTCCTCCACTATCTCCTCCTCGCCGGCTACCTCACCTGGCCCCCAGCTTCCCCCAAGCCCCTCATCCTCTATACCCCAAACGATGACGTCTCCTTTACCGTCACTGAGTCGTCCGCCAACTTTGACCGCCTCGCATCCGGAGGTGCCATACCGGCTGTCAACCTCCACCTTTTGGTTCTGAGACTAAGCTCGTCCAACGACAAAGCTGAAATACTATCCCTACAGATAACGCTGTTCCCTAACCAAGGCTTTTCTATTGGCCGAACGACTCACCACGCTGCTGTCGATGGCAACGTAGCCACTCGCTTCACCAAATCCTGGGTTTACATTTGTAGAAAAATCAGCAGCGATCTTTCAGAAAAGCATGTTCCATTGCTAGAAGACCTAACACCAAATTTTGACACGGCTCTCATAAAAGATCCGATGGGGCTTGGCTTGTCACTTTTGGACCGATGGCGGGAAGGGAGAAGCGTGAAAATATCACGCGAACTTGGAAAGATTCCTTCAGACGTTGTTCGGGCGACTTTCGAGCTCACACCCTTTAAGGTAGCAACATTGAGAGCTAAGATCCTGTCCAAGCTCGAACAGAAGAAGAAGCAACTTCACTTATCGACGTATGTGGTTGTGGTGGCATATATGGCCACATGTTTGATTCAATGTAAGCAAGAAAGAGAAGACAAAACAGTCATCTTGGCCTGCATCGCCGATTTTAGACCGCGTTTGGATCCTGCAGTGCCAGAAACTTGCTGCGGGAATTGTGTGAGTGGACGTGCGAGCAGAGGAAAAATAGAAACTTTACGCGCGAGGAGGGGCTTGTCTTTGCCGCTGAATCGCTAAGTGACGCGGTTAAACGCGTAAATGAAGGTGTCGTGGAGCGAGGGGAAATTAAAATTTCTGACTTTCTTGAGGCTACTTCTGGGGAAGATTTGGCGTCCATACAAATCATTTCGGTCGCCGGGTCGGCCTGATTGGGGGTAGAGATGTTCAAACGGGCTGCCCGGACCGGGACCGGACCGGACCGGCCGGTCCTGGGCCTAACTAATTTGGGCCCGGGCACAGCCCATGTTTACACGTGCCGGTCCCGTGCCGGTCCTGACCCGGTCCCGTGCCGGTCCCGGGCCGAACCCGAGCTGGCCCGAAAAATTTTAATTTTTAAAATTGTAATTTTAATTTTAATTTTAAGTTTTAGTTTTTATTTTTAATTTTTAGTCTCCACTTTTTAGTCTTCACTTTTAAATAACTTAATAAAAACAAAAGTCTGAGAGTTTTTTTATAAGTGATATTTTATAATCTAGTTTATCTTAAATTCCACTTCATCTTCAATTCTACTAGACTTTTAAATTAATCAAACGTTAAAGGTAAGAAATTGACCAAAAAGTTTGGAAACTTTGATATATTTGATTTTGAGTTAAACCATTTTTTGTTATTTCTTTATGTTAAATAAACAAACCATGATTACCAAGATTTTACTTTACAAGACAGTAAATAAAATAATGACAAAAAAACTAGATAAATATTTATTCTAAGGTTATCTTTATATTTTGTATAATTACTTGTTTTAAGAGCAAAACACCACCACCGGTGTGAACTTTTATTAATATTAAAGCCAAACGGCACTTACATACCATGGAACGGGCTTTACATTACTCAATAGCCAAACGTTCCATAAAATTAAATGCAAAATAAAAAGTACGATCTGTGCTACACAGCAAAATCAGATCAAATACAAAGTAAGTAAATGATGAGCAAGTGGTGGATTTAAGCATCTACCTCATCGGGGTTTTCTTCGTCAGAACTCTTGTGGTCTTGTAATCTGCAAGCTGCAAGACCCCAATCACGGTTGCATATACAAACTTCAACTGAATCTGGTGATAGCCTTGCGCGTCTCTCTGAAATGACACGCTTTCCAGCGCTGAAAGCGGATTCCGATGCAACGGTTGAGACGGGAACAGTTAGAACTTCTTTGGCAATGATGGAGAGTATTGGAAATTTGTTACTTCTTGCTTTCCACCAGTCTAGAATCTCGGTCTCACTATTCTCCCAAACAAGGTTAAGGTATGCGTCCACTTCAGTAAGACCGGATGCGGCAGCACGGGGCCGTTTGAGGAGTTGTTCAGCCGGATTGAATGACAATGAGGCCGATGAAGATGCGATGGTAGATGAAGTAGTGTTTGCAACCTTATCCTTATGCCGACTGGCATATATCTTAAATAACTCTCGCAAGTGCTCATCAATAGAGGCAATTATAAGATGAACAGAAATATGTGTAATTTCTAAGAAACTATAATAACCCTCAAGTAGCTGTTGCGTACCTGTGATTCTTACGGTCGGGTCTAGTGTAGCTGCAACTAAGTAGATTGGGGGTATAGTACTGAAATATGAAATCCATTTATCTTTCATGGCCTTAATTGTGTCTTTTAAGAACTCGTCATCTTTGTATTGGTTCAAAACCCATGCAATGTTGACCATATGCATTAAAACTTTGTGCGATGTGGGATAGTATACACCGGAGCAAAAAACAGTGGCATCATAAAAATATCGCAGCACAGCAGCCAATTTTGACAGTTTATCCCACATCTCTTGTTTCAAAATCGTGTTCTTTTCTCTGACATTTATAAAACATGTCATGTATGCAGCAAATGGCATGGCATCTATCAACATCTCAAAAGTGGAGTTCCATCGGGTAGGGCAATCAAGTTTAAAACGTTTCCAACTAAATTCGAGGCCATTTTCCAGACAATATTGCTTAAATTCTTTAGAAACTTTCGGCCTTGACTTTAAATAGTGGAGTGCCCACCTAATTGGAGTAATTTCATTACTCAAAACTTGAAGACCTTTTTGGACAGCTAAGTTTAAAATATGACATATACACCTAATATGAAAAAATGTGGCATCACGGACAGGTTGTAGTGATTCCTTCAATGTCTCAGCCGTGACATCGTTGTTTGATGCATTATCAAATGTTATGCTAAAAACCTTGTCATGACAAAAATATTCTTTAAAACATTCTGAAATTACATTGAATATGTTCCAACCAGTATGATCGACCTCCATCCACTTAAATGCAATGATACGTTTTTGAATAACCCAACTATCATCAATCCAATGTGCAGTTATACAATAATAATCTTGTCCTAGTGGTGAAGTCCACATGTCACTAGTAAATGAGATAGAGTGATCTAAAGCAGAGAAGCATGCTTGTAAGTTTGATTTACCAGCTTCATAACTTTTAAATGCCTCCCTTCTAGCAGTGGTTCTAGATGTTTTTTTAAAAGCAGGGTTTAAGTGTGTTGTAATCCATTTTTCCATGTGTCTATCTTCCGATTGTGTAAATGGTTTTTCAGTTAACATCATCCATTCTATCATGCCTTCTCTACAATCTTTTTGATTAAATTTAAAAATACCTGATCCACCGGCAGTGCTTGCAAGCTGTGTCTGACCGCCGGTACTCGTAGCTGCATCTGGACATAAAGTCGGATGCTTTGATTCCATGTGACGTCTCAGTGTTCCTGTGCCAGCGTTCTTCTTATGCGAGAGCTTTTGCTTGCAGTGTTTGCACTGTGCGAACCTCGCATTGTTTCCATGACTATCATTCTCAAAAACTTGGTCAAAATGCTCCCAAACCCATGCGGTGCGCCTCGCCGTCTTACCTTCTGCCGGAAGTTCGGCTTGATGGCTTGTCGGGGTTTGTTCAGAACCATCTCCTCCACCAACATTCCCTGCTGCCGTTGCCTCCACCTCCTGAACGTCATCATCAGAAAGTTGATCATCGAGGCCCAAGTCGTATTGACTCATATCGAATTGCTCGTCATCGTCAGTTTGTTGGATATGAGTCCCACGGGTCGCCGGTCGAGAAAGGCCACGAAAAAATGACCTTAAACCGGTGCGGGATGAAGAGCTTGAGGCTTTTCCCTTTCCTCTTGATGCCATTTGTGTGAGGCAAAATTGAGCAAAACACAAGTTTCGAAAGTAATTGAGAATTGAGTGAGAATGGAGAAAATAATATTGACTGCTTGAAAGAAATGAGAGAATATATGAGTAGAGAAGGAGAGATTGCTAAGATTGGTGTGAAGAAATGGTGCAAATGGCCTCCCTATTTATAGGGGAAGGCCTTATTTTTTTTGGCCTAAAATACCCTTAGAAAATAATTGTTGGAGGGGGCAAAAATGTAAATTCTGGGGTCCAGAAAATGCTGCCAACCGTTAAAAGGACCTAAGTTGTCATTTGCCCTTTTTTTTTGAAAATTCTGGCCGTTGGACTTGTCCCTGCCGTTGCGCCGCACCGGTCCCGTGCCGGTCCCGTGCCATCCGCCGTGCCGGTCCCGTGCCGCCGTGCCGAGCCGTGCCGAGCCGAGCCCAACCCGTCCCTGGGCCGTGCCGAGCCCACCTCCCTCCCCCCCTCCTCCAGGCCCATATACGGCCCACATGCAGCCGGGCTTGACGCGGTCCTGGGCCGTGCCGGTCTTGGACGTGCTTGGGCCGTGCTCCAAGCGAGCCGGTCCCGACCCGGGCCGTGTCAGGACCGGCCCACTGAACATCTCTAATTGGGGGTATACGAGTTGGATTTTGGGTGGGGCATAGCCGGGAAAGTGCATGTGGTGTCTATAGATAGGAACGGAGGGATTTCAATGAGTGAGAGTGGAGATGTGGTGGGAGGAAGTGAGGCAAGCTTGGCTTTGAGGAGGCAAGAAATGGGCAGTTTTGCTGCTCTTTTTGCTGATGGGCTAAAAGACTCACCCCTAATAAAGGAAACAGGGTAGTATGCTTTAAATTCAGAATTTTAGCTTTTCAGTCTATTGTTTGCTAAAATAATAGGGATATTTGGCTTCCTAATTTCAAGGTTTGTGTTAGTACCCTAGTAATTCAGACATCACAGTACTAAGATCAGGTTGCAATTTCTAGAGATTATTGACATGCTTGCTTGGATTTTGGCGCAATTCTTTAATAATTCATTTTATTTAAAAATGGAGAATAGAAAAATTGAGATACACTGCCACTCAGGTGTTGATTTCTTGAGATGAATATTTTTTGTAGTTAAAGGGTACTCAAAATTTGCTCGTTTCTTACTTTGCCAACAAATGCTCAATTCTTCCCAAGATTTCACACTGGAAGTTGGAACTGTGTGCAGCGAGTGCTTGCTGGGCATCAACCTATATATTACCACCTCTTTTTGTTGGATCGCAAGTGGGTTGTTTTGGGCCTATACAAAACATGAGAACATTATTGAGTTCTAGACAGCCTAAACCAAAATAATATTATGCTTGCATTTAAACACAAATATTGTTATATTGATACATGATATTATGATAATGTTATGATACATGCCTAGTAATTTATTATATAGTAAAATTTAGAAATTTTGGTAAAATAATGCGTTCTTGCTTATTAGTATTTGGTAAAGTTACATAGCAAATGTTAGATTGTATAACTAAAGGAAGATGATAATTACTTAACCACTTTTAAATTATTTTTTAGAGGGAATCAATTGCGAATTATTCAAAGGGAAGGGAGGAGATATCAATGATTCATAAGGCCTTGAGGATGGTGGTAAGTTGTAGTTTGTTGAAATTTGTTGGGTTTAATGTCTCAAATTTAAGGAGGTTAAGTGTTTCGATTTTATTTAGGATTTGATATTAGTTTTTTTATTAGTTTAGGATTTGGTTTTCTTATTTTATTGTGGTTTGGGTTTGTGTGTAGCTTATAAAAAGACTTATTGTGTTAGAGTTTTGAGTATGAGAGAAAAGCCAATGTTGTAAATAAGCAAGATGTAAAAGTTTTAAGAGAGATGAGAAGTCTGGAGGCTGGAGAGGACTAGAAAGAGAAGCCTTTTGCGATTTATCATATTGTAATTATGTGAAGGCAAAATATTTAGGTTATCAATGGTGTGTAGGTGATCTATAGGCCAATGTGAGTGCTAAAAGTATACCTCTACTATAATCTCTATTTTATTTGAGTGAATTTCTTTCATCCGTAGATGTAGACTAGTTAAGTGCTGAACTACATTAAATTTGTGTGTACTTGTTTGGTCGTATTTGTTATTCCACTGTGCGTGATGGATAGTTAGGGAATTTTTGCCAACAAAATTATTTATTTTGTAGATTGAAAGTGATTCAAGCAATGTGGTTTTAGGGGTACTAAAATTGCATCTAAAATCATAAAGACTTTTCCTATATATATTGACAAGCTTTTGTTCATTGTTTTGAAATGTCGCATTATTTCCATTACTTGAAGAAGGCCCTCAATCTTTATGCTACTACTACTGGTCAGGAAGTTAATTTTTTAAAGTTAGAATGGATGTTTAGTTGTAATGTTTCCAATGAGCTAAAACAACTATAGCAACAGATCTTGCCTTTCAGGATTAATGATGGTATCCTTAATTACATATGATTGTCATTTGATCAAGACTTCTCCCGCACTACATCATTTCAATTTTTAGTAGATAAAATCCAGGCACGCTTAGCTAGTTGGAAATGTAAACTTCTAAATCCTACAAGTAGATTACCTTTGATATAGTTTACTCTACCTTCCATTCTTATATATATGATGTTCTTGTTCAAGGTACCAGTGACACTTTTAAACTCTATCTTTAATACTTTGGTTCGATATTGGTGGTCTAGGTCACAAAATTTAAAAAGGTCTACATCTTAAGCAACAAAGACTTTTAATGCTTTTTAAGGGCTTGGGAGGACTTGGTATTAAAGATAAATGATTAATTAATCAAGCATTACTCGAAAAGACCTTTTGGCGAATTTTCATTGGAAATCCCCAATCGCTTGTGTTCCATGTGTTAACTGTAAAATATGAAGCAATTCATTCTGTTTAGAGTGTCAAGTATGCTGATAATGCATTTGTTATTTGGCGAAGCCTCCTTTATGGCCATGGCTCACTTTTCCCTTATATTTAGTGGCAAATTGGCTCTAGTCAAGCTATTAGAGTTTGGGAAGATCTTTGGATCCCAGGTATTTTTCCATAGACACTTCAAACAATAGCACCACAGAAGTTGCATGACCCTAGCCTTAAAGTGTCTCAACTTGCTAATGCAACTACTGGGGAGTAGAATATTACTTTTTTAGATGAGACATTTTTAAATGCAATTACTGCTAAAATTGTAAGCCTAACTCTCTCCAAGCAAGAATGGAAGGATGGATGTTGTCAGGTGGATGGGAAGTGCCTTTGGCACATTTATTATAAAGCAAGGGGTATACTTTGGAGCTACTAAAGAAATCATGATCCTTACTTAACCTTAATCGGGATTCTATTTTTTCAAATCCTAGCCCTAATTTTCCTAAGGTTGTCCAATGTCTATAGGTGTCTATAATTCTGCACAAGCTCAAGATCTTTATCTAAAAGTGTCTAGTTAATGTGCTGCCCACTGCAGACAACCTAGCAATTCATTGAGACCTCTCCAACTCTACATGTTCTTAGTGTGGGAATAATAGGGAAATAACAATGCTTATTCTGGGATCTTGGAATGCCTGGGCACTTTGAAAGTTTGGGGTAATTTCTATCCTTCACCACTTAGTAGCCAAGCTCTATCTTTGAAATCTTGGCTTACGCTATCATTAGTCTTTTAGTTTAAATGGCATTTTGAGTGGCTTTCATATTTAGTCTTTATGTTGGAACGAGTGTGTCTTTAAGAATGTCCTTATTTCTCTCCTCTGGTCTTCCATTTAGCACCTCAAATCCTCTTTATTATTCATGGGGAACAAAAACAATTATTGGATCTTCCTAAAAATTAGGACATCATTTCACTGATGGAGCATGACGCAAGTCTTCAGGGTTGGGAGCAACCGCTTGGGTTTGGATGGGCATTAATGGTCCACTGCGATTAAGGGGTAGACATGTAATCTCATGTTGTTCTTCATCATTGCAGTCAAAGCTTAGTGCTCTTGCAAAAGATATCCAAATGGCTCATCGACGTAAACTCCAATTTTTCATCATCTTAATTGATTGCTCGCAAGTTCTTGCTACTCTCAAGGGTATGATGCTTCTTAGCCCTATGATGGTGTGCTTATCTCAGAGAATTGTAGCCTCGTTGGAGGAATTTTCTCACTACTCAGTAGTGGTTGTACCTAAAAAACAAGTCTATCCAGCACATAACTTTACTACTTCTCTCATTCCTTACCTTTTCTTTTTGTATGATTTTGTTTATAAAAAAAATGTCACATTATTCATATATCTAGAGAAGGGAACGTAGATGCCAATGAATTTGCTAAGGATGATGTGCTTCACTTCCTTCCTTTGTTTTTTCATCCTATAGGCTCTTTGGGGTCTGTTATGGTCTTGGGTTGTATGTAAACTTTTGGTTGCAAAAACAATATCAAAATTCAAAATAGAAGGATTTGGTTATTATTTTATAATATAGTTTGTTAGGAAATATTTCTATAATCTCCTTTAATAATATTAAAGAATTTCACGAACCCATATACAATCATGAAATTTGATGATAATAGACAACCATAATGAAAAATGCATCCCACAGCATTCAATTTGGACATGTAAAGTCACACATTCAAAGTTAATCATACACAGGTCTCCACAGGTTTGGCCTGAGGGCTAAAGTTTTCCAGCCACTTGTGGGAGGTTTAAAACTCAACTCTAGTTTCTCTGTGATCTTCTAAAAAAAATGTCATGCAAAATCATTTTGGTTGCTTCCAAATTTTGAAAAAATTGACATTTCCTCTTCCTTATTTAGAATATTAACACATATTCTCCTTTTTACTCATAACATGTTTCTAAATTAAAAAAAAAAAAAAAGAGAAAAAATAACAAATAAACCACCAACGTTTTGGACCTAGCTTGAATCGGTGACTAATATTTTTTCTCGGCTGAATAAACCACTAATGTTATTCAAAATAACCAAATAAACTGCTAAAGTTATTCAAATATGTCAATTTACCCACTTAGCTCTTGAAATATTACAAAACTCTATCATTAACTTTTTAAAATTAACAAAATAACTCCACTTGATTTAAAACAATTCAAATAGGCAACCTTCACCATTTATAAACTTTCATAACCACCTTCCATAATTACATTTTTTGGACTTAGTCTATTCGTTACCGCTTCTAATTTTTTCAAAGTGTACTATTTCTATTGCTCGAAATGGTATGCCTTAACCCCACACCGCCACTTCCAAACAATGTCTCGCTTATATTAGTGATGCAAGATTATAGTGTAATATGAGGCAGAGTATGAGAAGAAACATCGTAGCCACTATCACCAAGTTTAGGAGGATCTTAATTACTACCTATAAATAGAGTCTGAAGATTAATGTCGACTTCAAAAAGATAATTCAAATATTAAATTAATAAACTTCAGAGCAAAATGTAACAACTAAATTTGGTATTTTACGCTAAAATTCTATTAGACTTAACAGTAAAAGCTACAAGAGTTGCCGATTTAAGTCAACTCAGAAATATCAGTAACTTATTTAGCCAAAAAAATTATTAATGGATCAATTGGGCTAGCACAAAAACATTAGTGGTTTATTCATTGTTTTTGTCTAAAAAAATTTAATGATACTGAATACATTCCATTGCCATCAACTTCAACTCACAATGAGCAAATGGGCCAACCCTCCATCCTTTAATTCAATTATGTCCCACGACGACATCAGTCTTTTATTAATTAGAACGCAATCATGACCAGACACCGGCCCCATCATTAATTTTTGTTGTTTACACAAGTTTATAGAAATTAAAATGTTAAAGATGACATTTATGGTTGGGCAGCTAATACACATTAAGGTTCCGCATAGGTAATTGAAAAAAATTGAAAAGATAAAACGGTTGAGTTGTTTTTTAGTTCTGTTGGTTTAGGTCAAAATTAAAATTTATGTTCAATTATTGTATTAGTTGTTGAATCATATAATTTAAATTGAGTAAATTGAATAGTAATAAATATCTTCTCATTATTCATATTGACCCTACATATATAAAATTATTTACCACTAATTTTGGACCATATGTTGATCCTACTATAATTTTGAATATGATATGGAAAATTATGATATTTACCTTAATTTTTTCATTTTTGTATGTAATTAGGATGATTTCAATGCACTTTGTAAAAATAAAAAAAACTTATCAAGTCATTGTGTTCATATTAGTTCAAAACCGAACAAACTGAATACTTACCATAAATGTAGGACATAATTACTGAAAAATTTACTAGCACTAGGTAGAGCAATTGATTTAATACTTTTTTTGGGTAAATTGCACATGTTGCTCCCAACTTTTAATTATTATTTCTGTTATAATCCCAACATTCATTTTGCTTATACAATTTGTTAACTTTACTAAAATATTTCATTTTGGCACATTTTTTTTATGTAAATCGTTATCTTAGATGAAAAAAACTACATTAGCATGGGATTATACAGGAAAAAGCTAGTTTTAACTCCAAAAAAACTTTCTCTTTGCCAAAGAAACCTAAAAACTTTGAAACCTAATGATCCGACCACCCCCATTGTCACTCGAAAAAAAATACAAAATTTTAATTGGTCTTAATGGTTTGGTTTCCTTTTTCATCCTCTTTAACTTTCTCTCCTGTCATTCCTTCCAATACTCAACTAATTTTTGTAAAGTGAACTTAAAATATTCAGACTTCATAATTTTAGATACAGATATATGAAAATTTGTTGAGATTTGAAATAAATGATAGAAGAGAAAGCTAAATAGGATGAAAAATGCTATCAAACCATGCTAGTTGATCAAAATTCTAAAAAAAAAAAAAAATTCCCAACACAGTGGTGCCAACATGCAAGGTAAAAAATTTCTAGAATTTTGATTAGATTTCATGGTTCGATCGGTCTTTTTATCCTCTTTGGCTTTCTCTTTTGTTATTTCTTCCAAATCGTAACAGATTTTTATATATCTGGATTTGAGATTTTTAAACTTGATTTACAAAAATCAGTTGAATTTTGGAAAAGATGATAGAAGAAAAACTTAAAGAGGATTTAACAACTGACCAAACTATGAAATTTGATCAAAATTCCAGAATTTTTTTCCTTAGCATGGTGGTGCCGCAACCAGAAAACATATTGGCACAATGGCACCACCATGCTAGGAAAAAAATTTCTAGAATTTTTATTGGCTTACATGGTTTGATAACATTTTTCATCCACTTTACCTTTCTCTTCTATCATTTCTTTTAAATCTCAACAAATTTTCATATATCTACATCTGAAATTATGAAACCTGAATCTTTTAAACTTGGTTTATAAAAATTGATCGAGCTTTAGAAGAAAGGGCAGAAAAAAAAAAAGTTAAAGAAGACAAAAAAAAAAGCTAGCAAATCATGAATGCCGTTAAAATTCTAATTTTTTTCCCTAGTGGCATCATGGCGACAAAGATGGTTAGATGGCATCATTACGTCACGGAGATTTGAACCAAATTTGACATTACGTCACGGACGAGTAAAAATTAAGGGGGCGTGTCCAGTCCAGTCCAGTCCAGGCCATTCTGTTCCAAGTTCACATGCTGCTGTCTCCACATGCATCTGCCGGGTCCGCGGTCTGCCAGCCACTTGTTTTCACAACTAGCATCGCATGCCACTTTTATCATTTTATCTGTCTATGATGACTATGCGTTGTACACCATGCACTAGCCTCAGATTGCGACTTTTATCTAAGAAATTAAGAAAGAAAAAGAATCATGTTAGACTTGTAACAAATTTTCAAAAGAAATATATGGGTGTGATTAGAACTAGAAGTAGTTGATGTCAATTTGTAGGTAGGATTTTATTAAAATTTACAACACTTCAATTTGTAAAATTCATTCTTTTATAATTATGTCCAAGTATTAACATTTTTTAAAAGATGCTTACTTTTCATATAGGTGTCTGAGTAGGGCAATGCGTAGAATCGAATCGTATCTATTAGCCGGGCCACCCATGAAAATGAAATGATGGATAGACATCCCTTTAAAGCAAGCAACTGCCCTGCTTCCTTGCATGTGCCCCTGCCTCTCCTTTCCCCTTTTCCTCTACCCTCTACTCTTCATCGACTTGCCTTTCATGCCTATACCTTACTAGTAAAGTATGACCGATTACCAACCAACCCAATAATGCACTCCTTTCCTCTTCTGGACCACGATGTTGTGTCCACTACTTTCCATAATTAAAACAACTATTTTATGTGGATAGAGGCATTCATGGACAGTGAAAGGAATATGTGCAGAAGGAGGAGAAGAGATGGAACTAGACGTAGATGGGGAGACGGATGGCAACGGAGGTAAAATCTTCTGTGGAGGCAGAAGCTAAGGTGAAGGGGAATGGGGAGAGATCGAGGGAACAAGGTAAGCTTATTAGATGAAGAAGCTTGGGGAGACAAAGTTTCAATAAAAGAAGGTTAAAAGGGCAAAATCAGATATTTCCTCTTTTATGTTGCAATGGTGAATCACGAAATTAACTTTTGAGAACGTATGTGATGGCATTCCAAGTAAGGGGATTAAAGTGTAGGTTTTTGTAAACCATAGGGGGGGTCGAGTTAATTTTCCCTTTTCTGAAAACATAGTCTCCCTTCGTTTCTTGCCGATTTGGATGTAGGTTACTCTTGCTCTCCGGTTATGGTGGATCTCAGTGACAAATTGGTGCAGGACCATGGCAATGCTTCAAGAAACAGATCAAATGTCGAACGATTGCGGTCGAATAGATCGACTCTAAACTGGGACGAGAAGGACGATGGTGACGGTATATAAACAATGAACAACAGCAACGGACTGGAGAGGGTGAACGGCGATGATGGAGTGGAAGGCGGTGGACGACAGTAATAGAAGGAAGCCGTATGAACGACGGCAATGAGCGGTAAAGAGGATACGATGGTGATGGTGGGGAAAGCGTAATGGAGGCAGCCGGTGTCGCAGAACGCGATGGTAGAGGCACACAGGAGATCAATATCAAAACAAAGGGTTAAAATGACTTTTCTGGGGTAGGGCGAATAAGAAGATGGGCGTGTACATTGTCAGCCCCTTCCAATTTGAACGGAAACTATATTTTTTTACTATTTATTACATCTTCTATCTCACATTTTTTAAAGCACTAGATCTAGCATGAAGATTAATAATACTCTAGTATTAATTGTGCTTATTTTTATATATAGTAATTATTTGAAAAATATATGATTATTGAAACTCTACATTTTAAGAAACACAAAAAGCATTCTTAAGAGCATTTGTAAAATATAAGCATTTTTATTAATTTTTTAGGTTGGGAAAATTAAAAAATTATAAAAATTTAATTACTTTCTAAAAAGATACTCCCCGTCTCGCAAAGCTTGACCTTTTACCATTCATAGCAATTAATTCATGAATTTTTTAAAGGACTAGATCTAGCATAGCAATATTCTGGAATTAATTATGTTTGCTTTTCTATAAAGTAATTATGAGATTTTGATGACCCGCATATTGTTGTGGGGACTTAATTTGAGAAATTTTGTAATAAAATAAATTTTTATTATAAGTAATTAAAAAAATTTCACCTATAAATTCACATTAATCAACTAAAATTTTTCTTTATTTTAATTTTGAATTGAGTTCTTTTTACATTATATTCTTATCATTAAAATGATTAGTTATGATCAAAACATAATACTATGAAACAAAAAATTATGTGTGCTTTTATTCTATACATATTTTCTTTGTTATTAAAAAAGAATTTACTAAAATTTTTCATCTCCTATTAATTCAAAATTTAATTTTTCATATCAATAAAAAAATTATCTACAAAATTTTACTTTAAATTTAAGTAACTATGGACCAAATTATTTTAGTAAACTATAGACCTTAAAGTAAATAATTGATGCAGCAAAATTCAATCATCAATAATTAAAAAAATAACCAAAATATAAAATAGTATTTAACTTATATAAATCAATTAATGGTTTAACTATTAACGTAATAAAAATAAAAATAAAATAAAAAAATTTGACCTAAGCCAAATCAATGAGAACCATTGTCAAAAGTAGACAAATTATAATGATTAAAATTTCATTTCAAAAAGCAATAATAAATAAAGATAATAAAAAAAAAGTTTGTACCATGATAAAAGCTAAAAAAATTATGTATTAAAGGTTTAATAATTGATTTAATAAATTCAAAAAATATTTTAATGAAAAAAAAATAAATTATGGTAACTAATGTCTTTGTTTAAAAGATAGTATATAAAAAACAATAAAAATAGTTTAGTGACCAAGAGAGCAAATAGAAAAAATCTAGTTCAATATTTATTAAATTTGGGGACCAAAATGGCATGGACAGAACTTGGGGACTAAATTCAGACAGAGTGAAAATTCAAGGATTGAAATCAAGTTTTAACCAAAACAAAACATGAAACAGACTAAAAATGAAAAATTGCAACACATGTTCTAAAAAAGGCAAGTGCCTCATGAAAAGGGGATCAAATTGAAAAAAAAAAAAGAGTTAATAGCATCCAAGAAAAGGGGGAAAAAAAAGAGGTATTCTTAATGTACAATGAAATGCCATAGATTACTAGTACAAACACTGGTCTCTTTTAGAAGTAAGTAAGGTATGTAGAGATCCGTGTAATAATGTAAGTCATTGATAGAACAATATAAAAAAGATAAAACATACTTTGACATTAAAAAAAATTCAAGTATAGATAATTGTAAATACACAGAATAGCTAAATAAAGTTGTGTTTACATTAATTATTATAATTTGTCTACTTTTTGTCTGATTCTGGTTTTCTTTTAAATACAACCCTAGTTCTTTTTTTGTTTTATAAATACAAAGAGAGAAATAATTGACTTAATAATGATAACAAATGGTTTAACTAAAAAATAAAAAAATTATGATCACTAATGTTTTACTTTAGAAGATAGTACATAAAACATAAAAAAAAGTTTAGGGAACAAAAGAGCAAATAGAAGATCTAATTAAATAATTATAAAATTTAGGGACCAAAATGTAACATGGATGTAACTAAGGGAATAAAATGGAAAACTTAAAAAATCAGGGACTGAAACTGTCTTTTTACCGAAGTAAACGTGAAGCAGACTTAGAGCCGAGAAAATTGCAACATTGATCCTCACAAAGGTGATTACCTTACAAAAAGATGATCAAATTAATAAGAGAGCAAATTCCATCCGACAAAGGGCAATAAAAAAATGATGTACTGTTCATCCCTGTAGATGAACAGAAAAATCCATTCCTTCTTTAGAATATAGTATAGTTTGAAAAATATATGATTTTTTGAAACTCAACATTTTAAGAAACATAAAAAGAATTATTAAGAGAATTTGTGAAAGACAAGCATTTTTATTAATTTTTTAGGTTGGGTAAAATAAAAAATTATAAAAATATAATTACTTTCTAAAAAGATAAGGTAAATGACATCCATCGTCATTGAACTAAGGCTCATGTTGCGGATTCGTCCTAGAACTAAAAAATGTTATACCATTTGTCTTTTAATTGTGAAAATGTTATACTATTCATCCTGCAGTCAAATTTCTCATTAAAATGGACAGAAAAAATTGTGAAAAGTAATTTTTAACCAAAAAAACCTTTCCAATTGCCTTAGAAACCTTAAAACTTTTACATCTTGCAATAAAACCATCTTCTACACTTTCTTTCAACCATTTAACCCGAACCCATAATTTTCCTTCAACCATTTTCTTCTTTTTCCCGCCAGAACCTTGTCCGAACTATATTTATTTTTTATTACTTAGACATAATCACTATCTAGAGGGCATAAGATTAAACTACTTAGTCTGTTCGTTTCAAGTATAATTAATAATGTATTGAAAGTATTTAGTTTTTATAGTATCTGATTTATATTTTTTCAAATTAAAAACTTAATCAAAACTTTACATTTTAAAATATTATTCAATTGGTTATTAAAAAAGTATAGTATTAACTCTCAAATAATATTAATTTTGTTCAAAAAATAGTAAAAAGGCAAAAATAATACATAGTATAAAAATATTAGAAACTAAACAGATGTAAAAATTTATAATCAGAGTAATAAATAGCTTTAGAAATTACCCGAATTAAAAAGAGATTTATAATCAGAGCCAGGCCGGGCCTAGGCCAGGTTGACCGTTTTCCAGTAGACGGTTGGACTTTTGAAAACTTTCAAAAAATTGGGAAAATGATAGCCTGCCCCCCCCTAACAGCTCCAGAAAGTTTATTTTGTCCCCAATCCTTTTTACCCCCACCCAATAGCCACTAACGGCTAGTTTTATAGGGTTTTTTAGGCAAAACACATTTTTCCTTCTCCTATAAATAAGCAGCCTCCTCCCCACACTTCCTCACATTAAGCCTCTCTTTTCCGATCTACTACAATATTCTCTCATTCTTTCTGCTAGCTCTCTTCAAATTTTTTAATCTTCCACTAATACTTTCTTAATTTCTTCCTAATCATCTTTCCATCCCTTCAATTATTTTCTTCCGCTAATGGCTTCACAAGGAAGAACTTTGGCAAAGGCAATGGTGTTGCCTCCTCCTCATCCGGCTTCGGGGTTGGTTTATTTTTGTGTGGCCGTTTCTTTCACAAAAACCGAGACCTACATACATAAGAAGTTGTCGACAATGATCCTAACATTGACATGACGGTGTATGACTTAGGCCTTAATGATCAATTTTCCGATGATGACATTGAGGAAATTCCATCAACCCAACTCGGCACTGAGGGGCGCCAACCGACGCCAAAAAGCGAGCAACCATAGCTAACCCAAGCCAAAAGCAGGAATTTGAAGGCGTCCGTTTGGGCACATTTGAAGCAAGTTTGGAAATGTAACAGCCAGTATGCCAAGTGCAAACACTGTGACAATAAATTCGCACACAAGTTGAACTCTGAGACGGGCAGCCTAACATGACACTTAAGCAAAGTCCATGGAGATATCGGTGGCACATCCGATGAATAAACACAATTGATGGGTGTTGGGAGCTCCGGCGGTCCAACTATTTTCAAATATAATCTAAAAACTGTTAGGTAAGGTCTAATTAATTGGATAATGATTACTGAAAAACCGTTAAGACAGAGGATGAACACTTAGAAAGATTTATCCAAAAAAATCTAAATATTACTTATAAAAAAATGTCTAGGCAAACGATTAGGAGAAAAAGCTCTAAACTGTATGAAGCTAAGAGAAATGATTTTCAAGCATGTTTTTCTACCATTGATCATTATCTATCATTTACATCTGATATGTGGACATGTCCAATAGGACAAAATTACTATTATGTCACTGCTCATTGGATAGATGATGATTGAGTTATTTAAAAATGTATCATTGTTTTTAAATGTATAGAATCTGATCATACGAGTTAGAATATTTTCAACTGCATTATTGAAAGTCTATGTAAATTTTTTATTGTCAATAAAGTTTTGTCTATTTCTTTTGACAATGCTTCAAACAATAATTCAGCGGTAAGAGAATTAATAAAAGAAATAAAACCACCGTTTGATGGAAAAATTTTCCATGTTCGTTGCTTGTGTCACATTTTGAATTTAAGTGTTAAAAATGATTTACAATAACTGCAAAACCAAATCGAGCCAATTCAGAATGATTTATTTTTTTGTTAAAACAAAGAACAAATTAGCTCATGAATTTAAAATATTTCGTATTGAAAATGGGGTGAATTTTTCTTGGAAAAGATTTAAAATTGATAGCCTCACATGATGGAGCTCAATGTTTGAAATGTTAAATGAGGTCCAACCATGGGCAAATCTTTTGACTCAGTTTATGAACTAAAAAATACAATGCAACTGGCTAATGGACAAGGTTTGGAAAAAATGTATTAAGTTAGTTGAGTTCTTTAGATATTTTTACGAGACAACAAGCTTTTTCTTTGGGGTTTATTGCCCAACAGTGCACCAAGCAATGTTATATTTTGTAAACATCATCTAGGTTTTCAACCAATACAAGGACGATGTGTTTTTGCAACTAACTATTAAAGCAATGCAAAAGAAATGACTTGATTATTTTCAAAAAATCTTGCAAATTTATCTTATTGCATGTACATTGGATCCCAATGTTCAAATCATGGGTTGTTTGCAATTGTTAGAAGCATACTATCATACATATTTAGGTCAAGCACAAGCTTATGCACTTATTTTTTATGCTGAAGTTAACCACAATTTGAAAGAGTTGTATAAACTTTACTCCATTAAGCATTCTGATAAGATTAGGTCATTCGATCCAACACATATCCGACATTCCACCTCCTTATCATCATCAAGGTTTAACCTAGCAGCAAATGACCTTAAATGGCTGAGATCCACAAACCCAAAATTGGCGGAATAGGATGATTACCTCCACACTTCATTTGAAAACAATGAGGGAAGACATCCTTGAGTGGTGAAAGAACAAAAGAGGAAGATTGCCAATCTTATCTATATTGGCGTAAGAGATTTTGGTAGTTCCAATCTTTACTGTTGCTTCTGAGGCTGCCTTTAGTGCGGGAAAATAAGTCATCTCAGAGAAACGGGCAAGGCTCACACTTGAGGTCATTGAGATTTGTGTCTACAACCAAGATTGAGCCCTTACTGCTATAAGGAAACAAGACATAAAAAGCTCGAATGATGAGGTCCCCTCAAATGATAACGCGCAAGAGTAGATTGTAGGTTTTCATTACAATTTGAAGATTGTAATCGATCTAATTATGTTGTTAAACACATATCTTAAGTTTTACCTTTTCATTTTTTTTCCTGCAACGTTTCACCATTTTCAAGTATAAGACATGTTCTAAATTATTAAGTGTCGTTTGACTTTTTCATTAATAAATTTTACACCGGTAGTGGTGTTTCTCCTTACATAAAAACATATTTCATAAAATTACTCTTGAAAAACATTTCAAAACATATTAAAACACATTTCTCATAAATCAGAAAAACTCGGCCTAGCTCGGACCCGCCCTACCCTGCCCTAGCCCTGGCCAAGGCCCAGCCCGCCCATGCTCAGGTCTGGGAAACCAACCTAAGCCCGACCAGGTCGACCCACCAGCCACCACTACCAGTGACATAAACAAATCTATGCTTGTCGTTCATCCATAAAAGTCTAAATGAAGGCATACAATGCATGAATGAGCCATGGATCAGTCAAATAAATTACACCAAACCTTTAGATCTCACACCTTGTTATTTTCTATTCCCTTCACACTAGCACAAGTGAAAATCTTTTATTTCATGCTAGAGGGGGACCAATTAAGCAACATTCCTCTCATGGGTCACCTTCCAACGTCTAACACGTGACATATTTTCTAGACATTTGATTTGTTAATTTATTTAAACCAAGTTTGGGGGGCATTAATGAGCCTCTATTAATGTGTTTTGATAGCATGGCAGGAAAGGGAGAGTCCCAATGTATGTATTTCCTTTAAAGTTTTCCTTAATTACAAGTCGGCCATTATCTTCTTTTACTCTCCCATCCTTCGCATAATGTCAGCCATTAGCTTCTTATACTCTTTTATCTATCACACAACATCGAATCTTGAATCGCTGAGAATTGCCAGACCAAATCACCACCAATCGTTGAATCATCGGACCAAATTGCCAAACCCTCCCTAGAATCGTCAAACCTAATCACCGAATCATCGGATCAAATCATCTAGAATCACTGAACCCTCCCCTAGAAGTTCCAAATGTTGTCTCCTTGTTGCTGCGGTGAGCTTCACCGTGCTTGGTCGACAAACTTAGAAGGTTCGAACTAACCCAGTTCCAATTAAGACAGAGACAGCCAAGTTTGTACCAAGAATCAGCTACTTTGTCACAAACAAATAACTTTGGACACTGTGAGAGTAAGGAAAGAAACCAAACGATTGAAGTTTGGAAAAAAATTAGAATAAGAGCTGAGCAAGGTGAGTAAATGGGTGGAGCTGCTTGGCCACATGAGAATCTCAATAATGGATGGTAAAATATAATTTGTAAAAATATTAAATTTGTCACTAATATTTCGAGTAAAGAGCGAATTTTGCCACAACAGTTTTTTTTTCCAATCTTACACTAATGTTTTAAAATAGGCCGAATATGCCACTGTCGGTTAGAAAATAATAGAAAATATGTAAAAATAGCAAATTTTGAAATTTTTGGGTTATTATGCATCTTTAAGAAAATATTAGAACTCTTGAGATTTTTGCCAAAAGAGGGTCTAATTTACGCTATTAGCACTTCAGCCCTGTCATTGTCTTCGTTACCAGTGCTCTAGCCCCATTGCCACCCCCTCTCTGTCTATGCTGTCTAATCTCCTCACCGATATTCGAGAGAGAGATATAGTTTAATTATAAAAGTCTTTGAATTTTGTTAAACTTATATTATCATCCTAAAATTTTAAAATTTATTATTTTTAACATTTTTTGTTAGTTTTTTAACATTTTCCATTAGGTATTTGATAGCTAGTAGCATATCCGGCTCATTTCAAAACATTAATGAAAGATTGGGTAAAAACAAAACTATAGTGACATATCTATTCCCAACCCAAAACATTAGTGAAAAATTTAATACTTTTTGCAATATAATTCCATCCAAGTCTAAGGGTATCAAACGAAGAAAGAGGACTGCTAGTGGTCTTCGCCATTTGCCTTCCCCATTTGCCTTTTCCCCATAAATGCGACAAGTGTCCCTACTTTTTTATGTAGAAATTGACAACCAGATACATTAACTCGTTCTTTATAAAAGATTAAAGTAGTTACTAGTCCTTAATGTTTTTTCTTGCTTTAATCGGACCATAATATTTATTTTTATTCCACATTTCTCCCCAGTATTCACCTTCTTCCTCCTCTTTCTATTGATTCTTATCACCAAATTTATCAACCCAACCCAGAAAAAAAATCCCTAAAATCAAGAAAACTTCTTTTGAAAATTTGAATTTGTGCTTATACTCTATAGAGAAAATATCCATATATTTGAAAAATGTAGAATCAAGAGCAAATCCACAAAAAAAGTAAAAGTAATTAGACACACTTAGACACAAACAATAACTAGGACCGACTAGAGTAGAGGAACAAATTCGAGATCTAGAATTAAAATTAGCAAAATAAAAGAAGCCAAAAACCAAAAGCCAAATTCGAGATCATTGGGGCTCCCATCTCGCAATGAAAAGAGAAGTCAATTTTGAAATTAGGGAAACTTACAATTATCCTATGAAATATATCATAACTAACAGTTTACTTCCTTTATTTTTAAAAATCCACACTTTATTCTCTATATTTTTTACAATGTTTGATAATTACTTCTGAACTATATTTAAACCATACTATAGTCATCTTCTAGTAATTTTAATCTCTCTAATATTTTTTTTATAATTAATACACGTTTTAAATTATTAGTTTTTTTTTCTGTAAATGTATTTTTCCTCCTATGAATGCATATCAGTGTCTTTTAAATGTCAGTTATTTGCGAAAAAAAGTATCAAAAATCTTAAAATTATTGAAATATAATTATAAGACAGTTTAAATCAGGGTTTTAAAAGATGTTGTTGGACATTGTAAATCAAATAGGGGGTAAAATATAGGTTTTTTAAAATAGAGGCGGTAAAATGTAGGTTTGACCAAACCTCAGGGGGGGTTTTTGCATTTCCCCTTTCGGAATTGGTTGGGTGCAATTTGACCCAGACGCTGACCGACGTGTCGACAATGGCCTGTGGGCGATGGCAGAGGATGGCCGGTGGACGGGTCACTAATGGCTGGTGGGCGATGGCAGACGCTGGTAACCCATTGCCATTAATCAGCGCCGAACGGTAGGTAATACGTACGTTTGTTTCATCAACAATTATTACAGATAGTATGGACAACAACTGTCACAGAAGTCTTATTATCTAGCACGTCTCAGAACTCCGGTGGCATAACGCAACGCTATGAAGGAACTCGAGGTTACGCGAGTGACTCCCTCACGGGACTCGCCAATCGACTCAGTATCCGAGTTCTCTCGCCCACTCACCCTGTTCGACACATTTTGGTACAGGTTCTCTCCAGTGGAATTTGTGTTCTTTTACCCAGTCACCGAGTCGACTCTTACCCTTTTCAACTCAGTAATCGTCCCCAAACTCAAGCATTCCCTCTCCCTCACCCTCCTTCACTATCTCCCCCTCGCCGGCTACCTCACCTGGCCCCCAACGTCCCCCAAGCCCCTCATCCTCTACACCCCAAACGACGGCGTCTCCTTCACAGTTGCTGAGTCGTCCGCCGACTTTGACCGCCTCGCAGGCGGCGGAACCATTCCGGCTGTCGACCTCCATCCTTTGGTTCCGAGACTAAACTCGTCTGACGATAAAGCAGAAATACTATCCCTGCAAATCACCCTGTTTCCTAATAAAGGCTTCTCCATCGGCCAAACGAATCACCACTCTGCCCTGGATGGCAACTCGGTCACTCGCTTCACGAAATCCTGGGCTTACATCTGCAGAAAAATCAGCAACGATCTTACAGAAAAGTATGTTCCACTACCAGAAGAGCTAAGCCCCACTTTCAACAGTAATCTCATAAAAGATCCGACCGGGCAGGACATGCTGTTCTTGAACCAGTGGCGGGAAATAACTGGGTCGGATGCGGAAGAGAGGAGCGTGAAAATCTCACACCAACTCGGAACTATTCCTCCAGATATTGTTCGAGCGACTTTCAAGTTCACACGCAGTAACATAGCAACATTGAAAGCGAAGATCCTGTCCAAGCTCGAACAGAGGAAGAAGCAAGTTCAATTGTCGACTTACGTGGTTGTGGTGGCTTATATGGCCACATGTTTGATTCGATGTAACCAAGAACGCGAGGAAGAAACTGTCCTTTTTACTTGTACCGCCGATTTCAGGCCGCGTTTGGATCCTCCATTGCCAGCAACTTACTGCGGCAGTTGTGTGGGTGGGCGAGCAAGCAAAGTAACAAACTTCACTCGCGAGGACGGGCTTGCCTTTGCCGCTGAATGCCAAAGTGACTTGGTTAAACGTGTAAACGAGGGTGTCATTGAGAGTTCTGGCGGAATTGAAGTTTCAGACCTTAGTCTGACGGAACTTTTTGCTGAAGTCAAGGCGCGTGAGCGCAAACACGTTATATCGGTGGCCGGGTCGAACCGATTCGGGGTATATGAGTCTGATTTCGGGTGGGGCAGACCCGGGAAAGTGGAAATTGTGACCGTTGACAGGACTGGAGGCATTTCAATGACTGAGAGCAGGGATGAGATAGGGGGTGTGGAGGCAAGCTTGGCTTTGAAGAGGCAAGAAATGGAGACTTTTGCTGCTCTTTTCGCTGATGGGCTAAAGGACTCCTAGTGAAGGAAACATGAAATAATAAACTGTTATGAATTATTCTCCAGAATTTATCTCGTTCGTATTTCGATCTGCTAAATAAGAGGGATACTTAGCTTCCTCATTTCAAGGTTTCTGTTAGTAGCTGGCTAGTAGTTCAGATTTCAGATTATGATCAGGTTACAAGTTATGGAGGTTCTAGACATATTTGCTTTGTTGGCTTTGGATTGTGGAGCAAATCTTTAATTAAGTCTGCTGCAGATGGACATATGATTGTCAAAATTTGCTCCTTTTCTTGCTTTTTTCCAATAAGTTTTTGTTAATTGTTGGTGGAGTTCTGGCTCAGTATTGCAACAAGCTCATTAGCCTAATTTGCTTCTAGCTGTCTCTTCTTTTGTTGAATCCCTTCCAGGATTATACACCCCCCTGCCTGTCATTTTACCGTTGTGTCATGTGGCTTTATCTCGCATCATTCTTATTACATATTTCGGAGGTGTACTAGACTCTACTAGAAACGGAATTTCTAAGCCAAAATCCTAATTAAGTGATGAAGGTTTTGTTGTTGTCACGGTGATGTCCGATGTTCAGTCAACCGAGTTTCATCCAAGACCAAAAAAAAAGAAAAAAAAAAAAGAAAGAAAAAAAACAAAGGGAATTTCTTAAGAAGTGCAATCACGATAAGAGGATGGCTAGCTTAACTCTCAGCAAGCTTACCCATTTTTGTTACCGTTCCTAAGTTTAGTGCCATTTTGTCCCTAGATTATTAACTGTATTATTTTGGTTTTAAAAAAAAAAAATTTTTTGTCGCCTATCACTCTCACATGAAATTTGTTAATGCAAAACAGCTGTTCATCAATTTTCAAAAACTTTCCAAGCTGTTCGGTTGTGTTTAACACAATTGAGTTAATGCATTTTTGGCAAAATCCATATGTGGGCCTATGAAAAATATAGTCAGAAAAGCTCCTAAAGATAGCAATATTTATAGATTCAACCGAAATACTTTCAATACGCATGGTGTCACTGTAGGCCACCAACTAGCACGTAATTACCAGATGGTTTCCCTCACTCCACCCATTTTCTGACACAAAAGTTATGGTATGTAGCAAAGTAGTCATTCTAACAATTTTTTTTATTTGACTATTGTACTTCTTTACACTGTGCGCCTCCGTTTACAAGTTGGCTTCACTTTTCGTAGGCTAAGATAAAACCTAGGAGGTGCAGCAAATTCGGCGACTTGTTTCATCCAATGGCGGATGCATCCCGCTGTTTGACCTTAACTGGGATGAGAGGGTTGAACTAGGACTCATGCGGCTCAAACATTGGGGGGATGTTATGAAGGACAATTTTATTGAATTTGTTGCTAAAGCTAAAAATTGTGGGGACTAGGCAGGCGGCCGATTGACGCGGGCTGGGTGGCAGTACGTCCAAACTCGCATGGTAGAAACAACCGACTACCCGTGGTCACTGGAACAGCTTAAGAATCAACTCGGCAACTTGAGGCGTCAGTTCCAACCCCTTGTCATGGTGATGGGGCAACATTCTGAATGGAGTTGGGATTCGACAAGTCGTACAATAGTAGCTAATGATGCCTGGTGGCATCGCGCGACTAAGGTAATTGAACTTCAACTTATCCTAACATTCTTTACATGTGTTGTTGAGGCATTAATAGAGAAGGCAACACTGGGGCAGAAATATATATTCCTGTGGTCCAGTTAAACACAAAGGAGATTCTGTACACATTTGTCAAGAAAATATGCACAATTTTGTATTTGGGTTCAATAGTTTTTGTTTTTTTATCTCGCAAATAAATGGTGATGTCGGCCGGCTTCGGGACATCCAACTTCCAAATATGGAGGCGATTACTGGGGTTTTGCTATCTACTGGGCAAGAGGTAACTGAAGGTGTGAGTAGACGTCTATTCCCAGAGTCACCACAAAGCACTGTGGAGATTATTAAGATAAACCCTAATATGACCGATCCGAGCGTGATGTGCCCCCCTATACACACCAAGGACATCACTTCCATGTGGGTGACACTTCCTTCGCACCCTCATCGGGTAGTGGGTCTCAAGGTTCTGCCCCAGGGCCCCTAGCATCACCATTGACCATGCGGCGATGTATGGACATCGTCCGTCGCCTTCCCGGAGTTGTTGAGGGAGAAGACTTTTGGGTCAAATCTGCTTCATTCCTTATTAACTCAGAGTTTGCACATGATATGCTACTGAATGGCACTGATAATGATCAGGCCCGCTTTGCATACCTAAAGCATGAGGTGCATAAGCTCAATTTTTAGGAGTAAGTATCACACCTTAGTTGGAGTTTATATGATGGATCATGTGTGACCATTTTGCTATGGTGTAGTTGTTACATATATATGGTCTGGTCTATTATCGGTTTATGTACTTTTGATGGCACATTCTGTTGTGCGGCAATGTAAACATGCCTTCTTTTTTTTTTCAAACTTGCGTTGGTTTTCCTTTCCCCAGTATGCCTAAACTTATATATGTCTCTACTCTTTCTGTTTGAAGCACCAAAGTAAGGACATTTGTCCTTTCATTACATTTTGGAGTCCCAGTTACTACCATTAACCGCCAACATCGTCTAAACAATTGTCGAATGAAAAATATTTGAGTACATATTAGTCTGAATAACCCATTATGGGGTCATAGTCCATGACCAGTTACCGGTTACGTCGCCCTCTATGTCTGCACCACTTTGTAACGGACCTTGCAATTTCATCCCTAACACGTGCCATTGTCGGTGTCTCAGCATGCAATATTTTGACATCTGGTTCTGCAGGTTGCAAATGTGTCTCATTTCACACATATTCTGGTTCTTGGAAACGATTGATGTCTGCATCACCCCAATCTTTGTACCGCACGTAATTTTGTAGAGCACAACATGCAATAGCAATGTCCGCCTGAATCTCTGGCTTGAACCAACCCATTCCCATCATAATTTTCCACTTCATTTTTGTTGCCCCAATAATGCATTTGACTACATTTTGAAGCCATAATTTGCAAAGTTAAAGGTCTCTTTCTGTCCTGAAGGTCTCTATGTGCCGAAATCATTGTGACGATAGTCAACCGATTGATACGGTGCCAAGAAACCTTCCATGTTAGCATATCCGAAATCGACCAAGTAGTACCAACCTACTGAAACCGCGAATCAGTGAATAGTAATATATTTACAAATCCATATATATTTCTACATACATACTGAAACCACGAGTTAGTGAATAACAATTTTGAAATATATTGTTAATTATTATTTATTCAATTACTAAGAGAATCTTAATATACTTTTAATATTTTTTGGGCAAATAATCACTTTGAAAATTAAAATGATTCGTTGCAATAAATATAAAGGTAAATTTTATGGGTTTTTATTCTTTAATATGCTAGGGACCCCATCTGGAATTTGCATTATCAATTAGCACTAAAATTTTAAAAATATCATTTACCATTAGAATTTTGGGAAAAAAATTATCAAAAGTGATTTTTAACTTTTTTGCTTTAACAGTTTAATTTTTACTTTTAATAAATTACCTAAAGTTCTAATGTTAATTATGAAAAATTATTGCCCAGTTGACATGACAGCTAATATATTAAAAAAAATAGTCAAGTAACACTAGAAAAGCTAATCTCCTTGATCAATATCCTATGTGAGTTAAATTTCATCAACATTTTGTTATTTTTTTTTATTCTAAACCATTTAAAAGAATTTTAATTTGTCCCAAGTAGGTGCAATTTGTTAAACAAAAAAAAAATTATTGCATAATAAGTGCATACATTGTGCACAATAATTATTTCATATAAGGGAAAATTTGATAATGAAATTTTTTTTAATTATAACAAAAAAATATTTGTAAACTCAAATTTCTTAGAGAGTAATTATTAAATATTTTAAAATAATTTTAAAAATTGATGTTACCTAAATATAGTTACTTTGAATTAATAGATTTCATCCAATTGGGGACCATTATAGAATATTTTACAAAATTTAAAAGAAAAATAGAATATTTAATAAGTTAAGAATGATAAACAAGCATAAATTAAAGGCTATGGACTATTTACAATATTTTTCCTATCTGTTATGTTTCCAATTTTTCTTTTTAAAACTCAAATAAACTATAATACTATATATCGTATTTCAAATTAAAACTAATGGTATATTTATAGTAGGTTCTATTTTTTATGCTTATTATGTTTTTTAATAAACTTATTAGAAAAATATTTTTTAAAATATATTATTACTAATTGCATCATTGCGATATATATATGTTGTTATGTTATTATTCTTATTTATAATACAAATTTCAGACAATATCGATTCTTGGCAAGAACAAAAAAAGCCAAAAAATTGTCATACCTAGTAGTGGGTTTGCGAATTGGGGCCCAAGCACTTCGCGACATTCACCAAGTACTCTGCTGTCATGTGCCAAACCCAATGTACCAGCATAGACATATGTATACATCATATTAAAATCACATGCGACAAGCACAGTTTGTGTGGGTTGACCACTTCGTCCACGATAGTACTCCCGCTCTTGACAAAGGAAAATACCACCGACATGGGTGCCATCAAGTGCACCAATGGCTCCTGCAAATGCACCACCCTAGGAATGAACTACGACAGGGGAAACTTGTTGCAAAGTTTCTTCATATGGGCGTATAAACACTTCGGCAAGAGAAACCACTACCGTTAACACCGTGTGAAACCATCGGCATATCGTGCCAGTAAAATGTGGGAATAGTTGTCAAACGTGTCGGTAGTTGAAGCCACGGGCACAAATCGTTAGGAACATGGCTAGTGCCTCATAAGACATTATTCTACCTGATGATTGCAAGCCATGATGCCGGGAGAAGTCGTCATGTAAATGCCAAAAGCATTGTGGAGACATATGGAACCGGTCAAGGAACTCACATTCATTTTGAGCTAAGTGGAATAGGTATTGTGTGCCAGTGAATGGTGGTTCCCTTTGAATGCCCCTTGATTGTGGAACGTCATCAAACATCAGCCATCTTGTAGCTGTAGCAAGCTATATGAAATGATGATGACAAGCCTCCTCCAATACAGACATATTGTTCCTAGTGCTACACCTTGGTGGTGACACAACTGGTGATCCAGGTGGTGTGTCCCATGGAATTTCTGTGTTGACCCCCAGGCTTATTGAGGACCCCATGCACTGCCAAAGACGTTCCTTCTGCATTGTATAACAATATCATCAGTTTACTCGGTAATCAAGAAACTATAGATTAGGCTATACAAGAGTGATACATTCTATGTCTCATACTTAGTCTTGATATATTGGACAAAAGGACAATGGCATATACAGATAATAATCATAAAGGTTTAGTCAAATCACCGATAATCTTGTCCCTTGGGTAGCAATGATGTATTGCTAGACACCACTCATTGTTCATGATCATAAATATGATTTAAGGCCATTGTCAATATGATAGGAGTCTATTAGGTCGTATACATAGAGCCAGTTGGATTATTTGAATGAATGGGTTAATTTATTTGGGTTATGATTTCATGATAATTTCGTATTAATAATTGGCCCAAAAGTTGAGCCATTCTTAAGCCCTGAAATTAAACCTAATTGGACTAGGGCTTTGAAACCCATTAGGCTTGGGAGTTGAGTCTCACTATAAATACATAATATAGTGAGAAACTCATAGCTCTTGCCCTAGCCTCCCAAAAAGGACGAAACCAGAAGAGTTCTGAAAACTAGCTGCACTTTTCTCTTGCCATCCTTGGAGGATGTAAGCTACTGGGATGTGGTGGAGGCGTGGTGATCCCGAGAGGCTCGTGTGGATACCATAGAGAGCTTGAACACGTCAACTGTTCAAGTTTTGTGATTTGACTCAACAGTTGGGTAAAAGATCTCAATCGAACTTAACAGATGAGCTTGCAAGTGAAAAGAATAAGCTACCTTAAGAATATGTATGTGTTTTTTCTTGGCAACTCCATTCTGCTAGGGAGTATCAACACATGTTGTTTGAAGAAAAATACCATTTTCATTGTAGAACTTTTGCATGGAGCCAGCAATAAGCTCAGGTGCATTATTGCTTGCTAAGTTACCCTGTCAAATTGATTTTGTATCATAGAGTTGAAAAGTGTGAAATATTTGTCAGCCTCTAATTTATGTTTCAGCAAGAATGTCCAGGTGTCCAAGTTCTTGAGGGTGAACTTGTCTAGTTAAGGTTACATGGCTAATTTCTTGAATGAGACATGTCCAAGTCTTTTGTGCCACAAGGCTAAAGGTGAGTCAAAGATAGTTGCAGCAATGATTGGTGTTGCGATTCCTTTGAAGTAATTCAACCCATCACGAACTTCACCTATGCCAATCAACTTCATCAATCTCAAGTCCTGTATTGCACAAAAATATAGAAAAAAGGGGAAAAAATGCCACTGAGTAGTTTACATCTTCAATAAGTCTGTTAACTGAAATCAAGTTAGATGTAAAATCTGGCACATGTAATAGATTCTTAAGTTTTACATCTCCTGAAAGCTACACTCGTCTATTTACATGAGTGTACTCCATAGCTCCACTATCAATACTCCAATCAAAAGAAGATACAGTACTTTTACCAGCAAAAGTGGCCATTGTACACTGGTTTTGGCTAGACAACAAGGAAATTAATTGATTGTATTGAGCTTGAGTGAAGGGAGGTGGATTTTTGGAAGTCTCAGCCTTGGCCTGACGAGTTGTGGTGGCATTATTCACCATCCGTTTATTTTGTTTCTGTTTGCCTTCATTTTTCTATGGTTTTTCCTTCTTGTTCCACCAATCTGGATATCCAATTAGTTTAAAGCATATATTCATGTTGTGATCAAATTTCCCACAATGATCAAAGTGAAGATTTGCTCTCTTCTTTTGAGCATAATAACACTTTGGTGCTTTTTTTTCTTCACCACTAAGGCATATGCCTTACTAATTGTCAATAAAGGGTCCGAGTTTAAAATTTAGGACTTGATCACACCAAAATTTTCATTCAGACCCATAAGGAAACTATGTAGTTTCTCATGTTCTTGTTCGCCCAAGATATGCAAGTAGGAACATTGCTATAGGTAGCTAATTCATCGCACAAGTCTTTTAACTTGGTGAAATAGGCTGTAACAGATTGATGTCCTTGTTGCTTCAATGCTACTTCCATTTTTAGGTCTTATATGCATAGAGCATTGTACTGAGAGAACCTCTCTTGAAAATCATCCCATATATCCTTTGCCAAATTGACAAATGGTACACTACTATGGAGTTTTTTGTGCCAAAGTGTTAAATAGGCACGAAATCACCAAAGAATTACATTTTTCCCATACCTGACTTTTCTCTTAATCATCGTTTGGTTTGTTAGGAGTTCCTTCAACAAAGCCCAACTTGTGTGTTTGGTGTGAAGTGCATTCAACATCACACATCACCATGTATGATAATTTTCACCTTTCAATTAGCTGCTCACAAGAACAGCTCCTAGGTTATTTTATGGTCCAAAGTAAAATGGAGAAGGAGGATCATTTAGAGGTGATAACAGGCTTAAACTTGACGAATCAAAAGTTTTCCTACTTTCGCTCGTCATATTGGTCTAATGGTTGAGGATAGATGTTTGGGATCAAGCCTTGTTCTGATACCATGTTAAGTTTCAGGTTTATGGAAGAATTTTCCATTCGATTCAAGTATGCACAAAGGCAGTATATATACCAAAGGCTCTAAAAGATAAAACTTCCAGTTACAGTCGGATAACACTCAAACTTATCTCACAAGCAACTACACCCTTTAATAATATTTATAACTTATCAAAGAAGAAATATTTACATGAACAATAAAGAAAAAGATCAGGCTATTTTAACAGAGTTAATTACCCTTTCGGCTCTGAACTACCAGCAACATATACCATCAACATTCCTAAAGCATTGTACTATAATATATGCTTCAAAAGGTTTTCAAAGAAAAAAAATAGAAAAATAAATTTAGATCAATGAGTTCATCTACATCACTGCTTGCAACGTTCACCCTCTTCCATATTATCCTTGTCATAATATTGACCGCATTTCGTACTGCCGTTTCAACATCGATAACTATAAAGTAGATGTGACTCAACGCAAGCCTTTATGGCCAAACAAAGGAAGCAGGGAATGACATTTTATGTCTGTTTCTAGTTTTTCTTTTTTGGTGCGAGGTATTTGCTCTAGCAATATTAACTTTGTTGATTTTTGTGGCTAGATGATTTCCCCAGGTTCTAATTGCTTAATTTCTGGGGGGTTTACCTCTGATATCTCGAACTCTACTTGATCTCTCTTATTGTTGCAATTAATTATCTCAAGAACTGCTCGCAAATAGTGGAATTAATGACGTATTTACAAAGGTGAATTGCTAGACTGCCAAGTTATCTTCATTGCAGATAGAATCATCATCCTCATTGTTATCTTACCATTCTCATTCACATCTTGTTCGTTGTTACGCCTCCCACAAATGGAATTGGCATGTCCATAAGTCCCGAATGGCATTGACGATCGACACAAGATTGAGGAGGTGGTGGGCCGCATGGAAAGTGGTGCGACAGCCCCACCATCTCCTCACTTTCCATGGTACCTCTGTCCAAGGATATAAATAAATTGAGTGAAAAAGAACAGACTTTGTTCATGTTCATTCATTTTAACTTTAAACAAATACAAACACAAGTAATAAACAAATACATTTTTTCTGTTCTTATTCATTCATTCATAAATAAATTTATTTGTATTCATTTGCTAACAATAACGGTGTTGTGAACTAGAAGAACATAAAAAATGAACGTGTTCATGAACACTATTAAATGAATATGTTCATGAACCATATAAACAAATGCATTCGTAAAAAACATAAACAAATAATTGAACAAATGAACAAAAATGAATATTAAGAATAGATGAATTCACAAAAAAATAAATAAATTAGTATACAAATGAACATACAAACAACGAATATAAATGGATATTAACTGAATTGTTCATTAATATAAATGAATGAACGATACTTTCTTCATGTTTGTCTATTTAATTGAATAAATGAATATAAACAAACTCCCATCAAAATGTTCTTGAATAGTATACTAAAGTCCTATCGCTTACACTCTAGGAACGTCTTGCCAGATCCATCCACTGGCTTTGAGCTGACTAGAAAATTCCACATCACCATCATCTTGACGGGATATACTTGTTTTAATGGCATATCTAATCATTTAATTGCTTAATGGCGAGATTGCACCAACTTGATGACATCAATGGGTGATTGATCCTCATTTAACATTTTCAGGTGTTGATTTGGTCTAAATTAAAGTTGCATGGGCCAATTCAATTAGGCTAAACTACAAACATTAATGGTTTATCTGCAATTTTTCCCATCCATACATGGATTAGTTTTAGATGTTCCGAAAAATTTGTACTAAACAGAGTTAAAAAAGATAAGTTGCTTTGTGGCGGACCCATGTAAACAAAGAGGCACACGGCCTCACTATTTTGTAAAGTTTCAGCGTGGGGCAGTTTTGGAGGAATACAAAGGTGCTACCAGTTTCTTACGAAACGAACTGCATCTTCTCTTTAGTCTTGTTTTCATTTCCATTCTGATTACAAAATAAAAATTACTAATCAAAATTAGAAAAATATGAAAATTTCTAAAAATATAAAATTTATATACTCACTTAATCCTTTTGAAAATTTACTGTATTATTCCCACACTTTTGAAGCAATAGTGGAACATTAAATCTTTCACTGTCTTAATTAATATTCGGGCAGTCCCCGCTTTCTTTTTCTTCTAACTTTTAAAATACTATTTTGCAATCCTTCCATGTGTAAAAAAATTCTACATCTGCAACATTAAACTGCTCATGCTGACTGTCCACATCAAATCAACTCATGCCATATAAAATTTTGCACAAGTGTTTGTACAATCCAACTTTATACTTGGAAAAATTTGCATGGGTATGCTCCGATCTAGATTGCATATTGATTTTAGTATTAGACAAAGGTTGAGGTCAATGGTGCCATAATCAGATACGGCGTTTAACTAGTAACAACTAGTTACCGTGTACCGCACAATATATTTTAACATTTTTAATACTGACATCACTAGATATATTGTATCTTTAAATTATACATATACTATATGGTATACCGCATCACATGTTATTACCTAGTTTTAAAAAATTTAAATATTGCTTTATGATAAAACAACTTAATGAAATTTTTTTTACCTTTTTATCTTTATTGTAATAGTTTTCATCATAATTTTCATGATATAAATAAAATAGATATTAAATAAAATATGATATTTTATGAAACATAGAAATGGAATATATGACTTAAGTAAATATTATTCAACAAAAAATAACTTACAAATATTATTATAGGGTTGTAATTATGTTTGATTATGTCACACAGAAAGCATATAATAAACACAATTACTGGATTAATGCCTTAAATGTCTCTGGTCTAATATTATTATGGAGTAGGTCATAATAATACATGACGACTAGCATATGTGGAGACTAATATAAGATATGTAGTCGACATATGGGTATAAGTTGGAGAACTTGTGTACTGGACCTACCCACCATGAGAACGCTACATGGATCGTTATATGAGTGTCATAAGTGATTCTCATAATGATCATAGTATATGTAGTCTTTTGATCTAAGATCATCAAGGTTCCCTACATGTAAGTCACATACTTTGATACTTTCCTTTGTTGCTCGTAATTGAGTAAACTTGAAGAGGGTCATTAGTTATGTCGCATATCATGCGAAGCGTTTTATATGATCAAGATGGGATTTGTCCTTTCCATGTAACGGGAGTGATATCTTCGGCCCCCTTCATGGAGTGAAACTTAAAAAATGCATAGTCATACTCGGATGAGTTGATATATGATATACATATCATCAGTTTAAGTTAGTTACTCGGTAATCAAGAAACCATATATCAGGTTATATGAAAGTGACACATTCCACATCTCGTGCTTGGTCTTGATGTCTTAGATAAAGGGAAAATGGCATATACGGATAGTGATCATAAAGGTTTAATCAAATCAATGACTATCTTGTCACTCGGGTAGCAATGATGTGTTGCTAGACACCACTCATTGCTTATAATTATAAATGTGATTTATGATCATTACCAACGTAGTAAGAGACTATTGGGTCACACACATAAAGCCTATTTTAATTATTTGAAAGCATAAGCTACTTTATTTAGGTTATGGTTTCATGAAAATTTCATATAAATAATTGGCCTAAAAGTTGAGCCATTATTAAATCCAAAATTAAACGTAATTAGATTAGGGCTTTGAAACTCATTAGGCTTGGGATTTAAATCATACTATAAATACATCATATAGTGATAAATTCGCAGCTTTTGTCTTAACCTCCTAAAAGGATAAAATCAAAATAGTTCTGAAAACTAGCTGCACATTTTTCTTGCCAATCTTTGGAGGACATAAGCTAACACTATGGGCACAAAAGAAACGCATCTGTCAGGATGTAGTGAAGGTATGGTGATCCTGAGAGGCTCATGTGGATACTGTAGAAAGCTTGAACACGTCAACTGTTCAGATTTTATGATTCGACTCAACAATTGGGTGAAAGATCTCAGCCGAATTAGGTATGAAAGTGTCGAATACTTGGTTTACCCCTTTTCACTTGAATCCTGGAGAGTTTTGGTTATATTCCACTGTGCTTGCTTGGCTCCCAAAACCCTACACTCTACTATACCCCTTACTAGCTGCCTCACCTGGCCCCCAACTTCCACCAAACCCCTCATCTTCTTTACCTTGAACAATGGTCTCTTCTTCACTATCATCAAGTTGTCGGCTGATTTTGACCACCTTACAAACTACAGGACCATACCGGCAGTGACCTCCACCCTCTGGTTCTGAGGCTAAACTTATCTAACAACAAAGCAAAAATATTGTCCTTGTAAATCACTTTGTTCCCTAACCAAGGCTTCACTTTTGGTCAAATAATTCACCACGCTGTTCTGGATGGCAACTTAGTCACTCGCTTAACGAAATCATGGGCTTATATCTGCAGACAAATTAGTAATTATTTGACCACAAAAACATGTCCTATTGCTAGAAGAGCTAACCCTAAATTTTGACACTAGTCTTATAAAATATCCGACCAGGCTCAACAAGTTGTTCTTGAATGAATGGCAGGAACTTACCCCATTGGGTTTGGAAGAGAGAAGTGTTAAAATCTCACATGACTAAGGATGGGCATAGAGCCTTGCTCTAGTGGAGTTCTAGTCTGACCTGCTCCAACGAAGCAGGGTTTTTAAATGATCCACCAGTTTTGGACCGAGTTGGATCATGATCCATTTATAATGTTTTAAGAAATGGGTCGTGTTTGGAGCTCCATAGAGCACCAGTTGAGTAATTGTCCATCAGTTCACTTGTGTGTTTCACTCTCCAATTCTCCATTTTTATGTTTTGCCAATTTAGATGAACAACTAATCCTCAATCTTTTCTCATCGTTGATTCATTGTGTTCATTAATTCACCGATTCATTGTGTAACTCTGTTTCATTGCTGCATCGACTCGTCTTTTAGTGAATCTTAGGGTTGGGATCATTGTGGCTTTTGGCCACTGATCCTCGGTCTTCTCCCCTCGTTGATTGAGATGAGCCGTTGACCCTAGGTCTTCTCCCCTCATTGATTTGTTTTGTTCACCGATTCATGGATTCGTTGCCCAACTCTATCTTGTTGCTACGTCGACTCATCTTTTAGTGAATTCGCCACTGTTTCTACTTTTCCACAATTCCAATTTATTTCTCTCATTTTGTTTATAGGTTTAAACCATTATATTTGGAGTTCAAGGTCTGCTAAATAAAGCTTTCTGATTTTCCTATCATTAGAGAACAAGATTTAGTGTAAATCAGTGAAAGGCTGAAAGCCATTATGATTTATCTTCAATATGTCTCACTAAATTTTTCCCTTCGTATGCCTATTTTAGTTCACCAAAGAATCCACGGTCAATGCCTTGATGGGCTTCGTTTTCTGCTTCGTTCAGGATTAGTTTTAATCGCAGAGAGAATAAAGTCTATAAAGACCAAAGAGAATAGTGGATTTGAGATAAAATTGATATGCAGAAAAGAGAAAGTAAATCTGAGGGAAGAAGACGAAAATACCTGAAAGGTAGGGGAAAAAAAAAAGCAAAACATAGGCATAAGTGAGGAAATAAAGTTAGGAGCCAAGTGCCAGCTAGATTACACGTAGGATTGTTTAATAGGGCAGCTAGGCACACAAGCCAATGATTGCCAAAAAGAGCAAAATTAATTCCCAAGTATTTGAGACGGCCAGGGGCAGTAGAGGAGGCCAAATTTAAGGCAGGGAATTTGTGTACTCTTTAGTCTAGAGCCTTTTTGCGTCTCCCATTTTGGCATCTAAGTGCCAGCATTACTGCTACCACCATATCATTGTTTATGAATCGAATGATTATAAAAATTAACTTTTTTATTGAATCCTCTTATCTATATTTTATAATCAATCAAATGGCTACATTGGGCGCTCACTACTTCAGAGCCGAGTTGAGTTAGTTTTTTTTTATAAAAAATTATATTATTTCATTCATAAAATTTGCTAGTATGAGGTTCTTAGTACCCTATGTCACAGATACTTTATTGAAGATAAATTTACTTGGTGCCAGGCATAGAATTAGGTTTACTTGGTAAAGTCTGGACATTATATTACTTTTGCTTTTAAGGATGGGAATGAAGGTGAATCAGTGGAAGTCCGTATATAGATTTTGGTTAGGATTTTTGTGAATTGAAATTTCCTTCTAAATTAAATATTTTTTTATTGTAAGCATTGCATGATCGTTTGCCTTCCTAAGTAAATCTTTGTTTTCGCTAGATTAATTTTCTTAAAAAAGTATGTAGTTTGTGTGGGTGAGTCTGAATCTATTGAACATATTCTTTTCTCTTTTTCTTTAGCGTTGACAATAAGGCATTGCATTGGTGTTGATTTGATGTATTTTACTTATTTTGGTACACTGCATCAATTTTTTTTTTCTTAGCAAAGTTGTCTCCAACAGGTAAGTTTTTCATTTCTTATTCTTGGATGGTTGTTGTAGTGGAATGAAAATAGTTTTGTTTTCATCATGGACTTTCTTTTCATTTGGAACATTGATATTTCAACTAAAGAGTTGGAGAGATAAGTTGCACAGCTTTTTTGTTGTCAATGTCTACCTAATTTTATTTGCAATAGTTCATGTTACTCCCACTACAACTTTTGGTTTAAACTAGGCTTATTTCCTTTGCTTCCCTTTGTTTGGTTTATAAAGTTAGTTGTCTGTCTTTAGGGATAAAGTGCATGACTGGTTTGCCTTGTTGTTGTGCCATCTATAGATGTTTTTCTTTCATTTGTCTCCACCAAATTAGTCTCTCCCCTCTTGTAGGTTATGATTTTATAGTCTATAAAAAATAAGGCAAGTCTTTGATCATTATGTTTGTTATGTGATATGTTTTCTTAGTTTCTGATTTAAGCTTACAAGTGGCAATTTGCTATTGCATCACTTGTCGACCGCAACATCAGTCTTCAAGTTGTTGACTTAAACCTATTTACCATAATTTTCCCAACATGCTGCTTAGATTTTGAGATCACTTGCATTAAACTCTACTTGCTTTTCCTATCTTTCTAACCTACTCATTCCAGTTTTGCATTCCATCCATTTGGCAACTTAAGCTTTCATAGTTCATGCATAAAACTTGTGTCAGTTTTAACAGATCGTTATCTATGACATATTTTAACTTTTTGATTGGTAATATAATCATCCAAAACTTTACTAGATAGAAAGCTTTTTACAATCACTATTAACAATTGTTCTATGAATGATAGTGTTGTTAGAGATTGGTTGGCAAAATTAGTAAGGGTTATTTGTTATTGAATGGAAATTTTTTCCATATGAGGTGTTGTGCACATATATTGAACCTTACTATAAAGAGTGGCTTGGATGTTATGGAAGATTCTATAGAAAAGGTTCGTGATAGTATCTTGTTTTGGACTGTTGCTCCAAAAAAGAGTGGAGAAATTTGAGGAACTAGCTCGTCAATTGAAAATTTCAAAAAATAAAAAGTTGTCGATTAATTGTAAAACACATTGAAATTCAACTTACTTGATGCTTATGACAACTATAAACTATAAGAAGGTTTTTTAGAGATATGAAAAATGTGACATTGAGCAAGGATACAAAATTGCAACATCGGAAATTGATTAGGATAGGGCTGCTTTGATTTCAGAAAAATTAAAGTTATTTTATCTGGTTACAAATAAGCTTTTTGGTACAAAAAATCCTATAGTTAACTTATATTTTCCAAATCTTTGTAAGATTCGGTTGGCATTAAGAGGGTGGATTTTGGACCCAATTCCTTTAATTTCTGAGGTGGCAAAAGATAAGTTAGGCAATTATGAGAAGTATTGGGCAAATGTACAAAGAATTATGGATGTTGCTACATTATTGGATCCTAGGTATAAGAGAGTTTTGCTCATATATTACTTGAAGAAGTTATATAAAAAGAAAAGGTTGATGAAGAAGTTGAAAATATTGTGCAAATATGTAGCAATTTGTTGATAGAGTATGAAATGAATGTGTTTCAATCACCTGTTGCTAACATTTCTTCTATTAGATTGACTGATGAAGAAGAGAATATTTAGGATGTTCCATTGGACTATGATAATTATGCCTTAATGAATAGATGAGATAGAAGTAGAGGAAGGTCAGAGTTGCAACATTTTTTTTATATAGATGTGGTTCCAAGAGATCATAATTTTGATATTTTAGATTGGTGGAAAATCAAGGATCCAACATTTCCTGAAAGATTGCTAGGGACATCTATGCTACTCTCGTTTCTACGGTTGCTTCAGAGTCCACATTTAGTATAGGTGGGAGATTGGTGAGTCCTCACCGTAATAGGCTGCAACCTATTATGGTTAAAGCATTGGCATACACTCAAAATTGGTTGCAAGTAAAGAACAATGGTATGTAAATGTTTCTTTTATTCATTATTTTTTTGGCTAGGTTAATTTGAAAATTTTTTATTTTATTATGTGCAAATATTTTTTTTTTGAATTTTTAGTTCTATTGGATAAAATACTTTCTTCGTCCCAAATGTTTCTAGAAGATATTGAAGAATATGATAAATCTGATAGTGGTGATGATGGGGATTTGAATGTTGCAGATAATTAATACGTAATGTTTATTTGTTACTTTTAATTCCCTTTTTGTAGTTTGTGTTATGTGTGTTGTTTGTTTACTGTTAATATGATCTTGTTATTTGTTATCTAGGAAGCAAAATGTTGAAGATGGGCACCAACTAATTTCAAGACTTGGGTTTTATTTTTGTGATTTCAAGGCTTGCACTAAAGGTTGTATTGGCTTCGTACAAAAACTACTTGGTATTTAATACATGACTTTAATAGTTGTGTTTGTTGAACTGTATAGGTAAGTTTAGTTGAGAATTTTGTTCTTTCATGCTCTAGCTATATTTTTTATTTGTTAGGCAAACTAGTTAGTTGCTTGTTTTGGTGACAGAGTTTAGCACAATTCATTCTTATTTTGGAACTATGTATTGATGGCTCTCAGTTGGTGTTTTGATTTACCTTTGTGTGATCTTGTTGTTAATGTTGTACTGATTTTTTTCATATTACATGTTATTTTTACTATCTTCTTTCGTAAAAAAAATAAGTATGTTGTTTTCCTAAATAATAATAAACTAAACAAGAAAAACAACTTCTACAAATTATTTGAAATAGCTACAAAATTTTTTTTTTAATTATTTATCAAAATATTATGGATAGGATATTCATGGATAATCCATCAATATCCACAAATTAAGTAGGGCGGGTTGTTGATTGATCCATAAATGAGTAGAGCATGTTATGGATTGGTCCATTAAAAAATCCAGCAAGGGTGGATCACTCAATGGAACGGGTCGATCCACTCCATGCTGGCCTATCCCTATACATGACCTCAGAACGATTCGTTCAAACATTGTTCGATCAAGATTTGAGTTCACGGCTAGAAGTGGGATGTGGGCGGGGTCAACCCGGCCCAAACCGAGACCGGACCGGAAGTCAACCCTGGCCCAACCCCGTCAAACCTGCCACGGCTTGCCTCGGCCAAAGCCTGTAAAGATGTGGGCCAAGTATCGGCCCTAGAGGAGAAGGAGGTGCAAAACAACCCGCCCTGGACCAGGAAAAACCCGACAACCCGCCCCGACCCGGACCGGACCAGCCCGGCCCCTAGCACCCAACGGCTCATTAGGCAGCAACAGAAAGCTGAAAATTATTTTTTTTAAAAACGTTAATTACACAGAAAGCCCTCCAACGGTTTTCTGCTCCATTTTAGCCCCAAAAATTCCATTTTCACCTTTCCCAACAACTAAATTTCAGGGACTTTTTGGTCAAACTAATTTTTTACCTTCCCCTATAAATACCAATGCCACTTTCACTCAATCCTCTCACAATCACTCAATTTCTCTTCTTCCTCTACTATATTCTCTCAAGCATTATCCTTATTTTCTTAATCTCTTCCAAATTTCTTACTAATCTCCCCCTAATATCTTCATAATCTCCTTTTGAATTTGCATTAATTACAACTGTTAGTTTGTGAGGCATGGCTTCAAAAGGAAAGGGCAAGTCGACAAAGAGTTCATCTTCCCGCACCACCGGCCTCCGAGGTTTGTTCCATCGCTATTCTCAGCCCGTCGTTAAAGGTATCTCAATTCAAGACTTGCACGACGATAATGCCGGAATCGATATGACGAATTACAATTTGGGTCTCGACGATCAATTATCCGATGATGAAGTTGAAGAGTTGGATGCAATGGCGTCTGGGAATCTGTCAATAGAACCGACGCCTACAAGTCATGAACCCGCCGTGGAGGAAACTCAAGCACAAGGTAAATCCACGAGACTAACTGCTTGCATTTGAGAGCATTATGCGCTCATATACGAAGGGGAGTCAAGGTACGGGAAATGCAAACATTGCGGGAAAAAATTTCTGCATAAAAAGAATTCTGGCACTGGAATGCTGAAGTATCATATTGAAAATCAACATCCTAACGTTTTCCCCAGTGTTGGGACTAGTACTGGAGGACAAACACAACTTAGGTCTACAACTGGTGCCAGCGGGCTAGGTATATTTCGTTTTAACCAACAATCTTGTAGAGAATGTATGGTAAATTGGATTATGCTTACCAAAAAACTTTTTTCACATGCTGAAGATGTCCACCTAGAATCTTGGATAAAATCACAATTAAATCCTGCATTTAGATAAGTATCTAAGAAAACCGCTAGGAAAGAAAGCTTTAGATAAGATGAGCCGGAAAATCAGATTTGCAAGCCTATTTTTCTGCTCTTGATCATTGTGTGGCATTTACTTCTGATATGTGGACATCGCCTATAGGTTAATCATTCTATTGTGTTACTTCTCATTGGATTGATTCTGATTCGATAATGCAAAAATGAATTTTTTCATTTAAGGTTATTGAAACAAATCATACTGGTTATCAATTATTCAATTGCATCTTAGAAACTTTACGTGATTTTTTTTGTACTAATAAAGTCCTGTGCATTTCATTAATAATGCTTCAAATAATGATGTTGTCACTCGTATTTTGAGTCAAAACTTGAAGTCACCTCTCAACTGTGCATTATTTCACGTTAGATGTATGTGTCATATTTTGAACATTTTGTGTGCAAAAGGGTTTAGAAGTTCTTCAAAATGAAATTCTGCCTATTTGAAACTCATTGAAATATTTGATGTCCAGACCTGCTATTTTTCGTGAATTTAAAAGCTTTTGTATTGAAAATCAAAAACCATTTTCTTGGAAACGGTTTAAATTAGATTGCCCAACCCGCTGGAACTCCACATATTTGATGTTGCAAGATGCATTCCCGTATGCAAATTTGTTGTCAAATTTCATGAATTCAAAAACGGGTTGTGAATTTCTTACGACTGAAGTTTCGGACAAATGTTCCAAAACCAGTGAATTGCGTAAATTTTTTACGAGGCAACTGAATTTTTCTCTGGTGTTTACTACCCAACCATTCATCAAATTTTGTTTCATTTAGTGAACATTACATATGCTTTACATCAGTTTAAAGATGATGAGTTGTTAAAACCGACTGTCAAAGCCATGTAGGCTAAGTGGCTTCAGTATTTTGAAAACATTCCACCTATCTTTGTAGTTGCTTCTTTACTTGACCCATATGTCAAATTAACGGGCACAACAACATTGCTTGAAGAAATTTTTCATACTTATTTAGAAATGTCTTATATAAATGTTTTGGCTATGTCTGCTACTACTTCTGAGAACTTGCATTCTTTATACAAGTTATATTGTGAGCGGCATTCGGACAAAATAAGATTTGAAACTCCTCAAACCGAGCCTCCAAGGAGATCAATCTCCTCAATATTCAACCCGGCCCTCCAAATACTCAAACGATCTCGACCGATGATATGGAGATTAGCTGAGGTCGATGACTATCTCAACACATCGTTCGAGGCAAGCGACCTCGACATCTTGGAGTGGTGGAAACAAAAGAGATCAAGGTTTCTGATCTTGTCGATAATCTCAAAGGATATTTTTGCCGTTCCTGTATCAACCGTTTCATCTGAGGCAGCGTTTAGTCTTGGAAAATGGGTGATATCAGAAAAATGATCAAGATTGACACCCAACACGATAGAAGTATGCGTGTGCAACCGAGATTGGGACCTCGTAGTACTCCGGCAGCAAGACAAAAAAAGTTCGGATGAAGAGGTAATATCCAATATGGAGAATTGAATTTTTTTTTTCTATCATATATGTAGTTTGTATTTGATCTGATTATGCTGTTCAGCATAGATCATAGGTTTCTATTATTCATAATTTTTGGAACGTTTTTGCCATTCCAAAATGTAAGGACCGTTCTGTTTATTTGTAAGTGCCGTTTGATTTTTTAACTTAATAAAACTTACACCGGATGTGGTGTTTTTTCTTAAAAATATTTATGACATATATAATTAATTATGGTTCTAATTTTTCTTTAAAAAAAATAACACCAAACCCGCCCCGAAACCACCACAGACCCGCCCCACTTGCTACCGGGCTCGACCTAGGACCAAGACCGGCCGGGCCTGGGTCGAGCTGAACTAGTTCCCATCTCTATTCATGGCTAGTAACATATATAGCAACACTGAGAGCGAAGATCTTGCCCAAGCTCGAACAGAGAAAGAAGCAACTTAACTTATCGACTTGTTGTCACTGCATTTTAACTTGGACGTTTTTGCTGCTCTTTTGGTTGATGGGCTAAGAGATGCTTCATGAACGAACAAAGGTAATAAACTAATGCAGATTAACTTGGCTTGTCAGTATTGTTTAGCTCAACAAAAAAAAGTAAAATAATAATATTACTTTCCTATAATATTATTTTCCTAGCATTTTAAGAATTCTTAAATCAAGCGCTATTTTCTTAGAATTTTAGTTGCCGAAGATGAATGAATGATTCTCAGACTTTGCTCCTCTCTCTATTCGTGCAAAGTGTTTGCTAATTGTCGATGGAGAAGTTCACTACTGCGACAAAGCTTTGGTTTTAAAATAATTAGATTTGTTTGCTTTGTTCATTTCTATCCAGGGACATGGAGTTTTTAATGGTAATCCAAACTTTCACAAATATGTCATCAACCTAGTGAAATCTGGCATCCGCTAATCAAATTTTCAAAATTATACCCGTTATACAACTAAATGCAAATAAGAAATTGAGGGACACAAGTGACCACACCAGCGAGTCCATTTAAAAGAAATATCTATTCATAAAAAATGAAGATGAGGGAAATTGAATCTGGTTGGGAATTGGGCAGAGCTAATTAAGTTAAACAAAACATTCTTAAAGCAGATGCGGGAGCAAAAGCGGGAAAGTGTCAAAACTTAAGTTAAAAATGAGAACAGAAATGGGAGTAGTGACTCAAAACAGAAGAATTATAGAACTTAGAACCAAAGCCATTAATGTCATTTTTCATTTAAAAAAAAATAGATGCCACATTAGTGAAGTTTACTTAATCTATTTAGTTATTTATTTTTTAATGTTTTTTTATTTTTTTGATGAAAGATCATTCTCATCAATGACAAGAAAATTTATAGTATCTATTATAAAAATATAACACTGATGAACAAGAATGCTAAACACTTGACTTAACTATAGAACTTCCACATTTTTCATGAGTCCTCTTGATACTGTAGAGTGAGGAAAACTCCATTGGATATCTAAAATGGATCTATCTATTATCCAAGTCTATCGAAGGTAGATCAAGAAAAGAAAGTAAAAAACTAACCAACCAATACTCAATCGGCCTACTATACCAACATACTACTGAAATAACAGGGCATCCAAATGTAAAAAAAGGATGATTACTATAATTTTTTGCAGTTGCAAAAGTAAGTGGAAGAAGTTAATTAAATTATCACCTTGCCACCATGTGTCAGGTTAACAACTTCGCACAGAGAAGGCAAAAATGCTAAGCATTAACGAAGGCAGTTAGCATCCCCAGAAGAAGCTAACGATTAGTCTCAGTAAAAATATCTAGCAGTTATCGGGCATTCACGTGAGGAGCAGACCAAGGTTTTTAATAAAAGAGGGCAAAATAAAATTGATCCGAAACTATAATTTTTTTAAGGAAATTTAACCAATTTTAAGAATGGGTCAAAATACATTTTTTTAAAAAATTCTTTTAAAAAAGTTAAAGATATTTTATAATTTTATATTAGAAGAATCCGAAGTCTCTACTAGCTCCCTCTAATTCCATTACTGGCTTTAGGCGTACAAGTACATTATAGATCAGGTAAAAAACTAGCCATACCAATTGTTGATCTACTAAAATGCTTTATCATATTTGGCCTTTTGCTCCCTTAAAAGACCCAAAAGGTTGATGTTTTGATTAACTAAAAGAACATGATAAAGTTAAGGAGGTGGGTTATCACTCATGAAGATGTCCCTAAAAACGCAATACCCTTACGGGTTAGAGTATAAAAAATCCCATTAAACGAATAACTAAAAATGGAAAAAAGTAAGATAAAAGGGTTAATTGCATATGCGATCCCTTAAGTTTGTTAACTTTAGCGAGTTAATCCTTAAAGTTTAACTCATTAATACCTAATCCCTCAACTTTAGAAAATATAGTGAGTTAGTTTTTAAACGGATGAAAATGCAGATGACGTTTTTTTTAGGCTAATGTGGCGTGGGGCGCAAGTCAGGCTTGGCTGAGAACCATAACATCCTTCCTTCTTCTGCCTTTTCCTCCACTATGGCTGGCTCCACCTCTTAACCCATCTCCCTCGATGACCTTTGCTGCCACCTAAAAGAGAGGACGTATGGCGTCGGGCTAATGACGCATTATGCTAGGCAAGAAAGGACAACCCATGGGAAGAAGGAGCCACATTCAAGGGGTTGAAAGCTAGGCAAAAACGATTCAATGGGAGAAACAATGGCTGACTGTGTAGGCGTGAGGAGGAAAGAGACAAATGAATTTGATTCGAGGAGGAGAAGAGACGGCAGACTTGATTTGAGGAGGAGAGAGGTGAGGCCGAATTTGATTTGAGGTGGAGAACAGGTGGCGGGTTTGATTCAAGGTGGAGAGGAAGCAGAGAAGAGGTTGGATTTGATTTAAGGCAGAGAGAGGCGTGGCCAACGGTAAGGCCTGAGGCAGTTTTGATGGAGAAGATGGCGGCAGGTGGTGGCAAGGAAAGAAACCCTAACGGTGTCAGGTCACATGATAGCCCGTGACTATTCAAGGAACTAAGTTGCACACACTTCCAAACTTTCAAGACTAAGTCACATATTTGAATAACTTAGAAGACTAAGTCATAATGAGCCAATCTTTATGAACTAACTCGTGTGAGTGAGCAGACTTAAGGGATTGTATACGCATTTAAGCCAAGATAAAAAAAATAACTACTATAAAATTTGATTTATCATTTACCTACTAATTAATTTTTTACTATACGCTTATATTTCATTTATTTAAAAAGATGTAAACAGCCAACGTAAGTTAAAAAATTAAAAGTAACAAACATTATTTGACAACATATAAATTTATCATATCTAATTGTTTAATTATTAAAGATTTTACTTGCAATAACAGTGATGCAAATGCAAAGTTGACCATGACAAGCGACTCAACAAAATAAAATCTCTATAGCGTATCATTTGTCCCGTTGTCTTGTCCGTATAAACTATAAAGTTCGTTTGGAGATAGAAACAGCTTATTTTATTGCACATCTCTATCACGCATGGGACTGGCTGATTACATTTTCAGAGCAAGACATGACCAACAGCAGGAACTAGAAATGCCCTGTAAGACCCACTTCTAGAACATGGGACGGCAATACCTAATTAAAATAATTGTTGATGGCCAAATCGTTATTTTTGCTAAATGTCATATTTGATATGAGATAGTATTTTGCTATATTACCATACCATATGGTGTAACTGGATATCTTTTCCTTTTTTCAACATCTCTCCCTCATGGAATCAAAATCACTTAACTCGGTGAGGATATTAGAGATTGACCGGGTGACTCCCTTACGGGCCTCGCCAATTAACTCAGCGTTTGAGTTCTCTCGACCCCTCACCCTTTTCGATGCAATTTGGTTCAAGTTCTCTCCGGTAGAGCGTCTGTTCTTTTATCACCTCACCGAGTCAACTCTTCCCCTTTTCAACTCGGTAATCATTCCCAAACTCAAGCATTCCCTCTCCCTCACTCTCCTCCACTATCTCCCCCTCGCCGGCTACCTCACCTGGCCCCCAACTTCCTCCTAGCCCCTCATCCTCTATACCCCAAACGACGGCGTCTCCTTTACCATCGCTGAGTAATCCGCCAACTTTGACAGCCTTGCATCCGGAGGCGCCATACCGGCTGTCAACCTTCACCCTTTGGTTACGAGACTAAACTCGTCCAACGACAAAGTTGAAATACTATCCCTACAGATAACGCTGTTCCCTAACCAAGGCTTTTCTATCGGCCGAACGACTCACCACGCTGCTGTCGACGGCAACGCAGCCACTCGCTTCACCAAATCCTGGGCTTACATTTGTAGAAAAATCAGCAGCGATCTTTCAGAAAAGCATGTTCCATTGCCAGAAGACCTAACTCCAAATTTTGACACGGCTCGCATAAAAGATCCGACGGGGCTCGACTTGTCGCTCTTGGACCGATGGCGGGAAGGAAGAAGCGTGAAAATATCACATGAAGTTGGAAAGATTTCTTCAGATGTTGTTCGGGCGACTTTCGAGCTCAGAACCTTTAACGTAGCAACATTGAGAGCGAAGATCCTGTCCGAGGTCGAACAGAAGAAAAAGAAACTTCACTTATCGACGTATGTGGTTGTGGTGGCATATATGGCCAGATGTTTGATTCGATGTAAGCAAGAAAGAGAAGACAAAATAGTCATCTTGGCCTGCACCGCCGAGTTTTGACCGCGTTTGGATCCTCCAGAGCCAGAAACATGCTGCGGGAAATGTTTTAAAACATTTACACTTTACACAACTTACGCAAGTACTCTTCATATATGCTCCATTTCTAAGAAACAATAGTACCCCTCATGTAATGACTATGTACACGTCATTTTAACAATCGGGCCAAGTGCATATGTAAGTAAAAAGGTAAGGGATGTCAACGAAATATTTAATCCACTCCTTTTTCATGGCTTTAACGGTGTCTTTCAAAAACTCATCGTTGTTGTACTGTTTGAAAACATAGGCCATGTTCATCAAATACATTAGAACCTTATGGATAAAATGATAATAAACACAAAGGAAAACAGTAGTTGCCTCAGAAAAACACCTTAACAATTGACTAAGTTTGAAACACATGTCGCATATCTTGGCTTTGAGAACTCCCTTGCTCGATTTTAAGTTCAAAAAAACTATTAACAGAGCTGCATACATATATGTATCTATCAACATCTCATAAGTTAAGTTATACAATGTGAGACAGTCTGTTTTAAGCCATTTCCAACTAAAAGGTTGGTTATTTTCAAGACAATATGCTTTGAACTAATGACTAATTTTAGGCATTGACCTCAAATAATGTAATGCATTCCAAATTGGAACAATTTCAGACTGCAAAATCTCTAGCCTATTTTGCACACACAAGTTTAAAATATGGCATAAACATTTTATATAGAAAAATGCACCTTCTCAAGGGGGTTTCAAAAAAGTACTCAATTCACAAGTAATAAAAATCATAGAGACTATCTAAAATGCATTGATAGATATTCTATCTAATATGATCGGATTCCATGCACTTAAATATAATAATACATTTTTGTATGACCCAACCAACATCAATCCAATGAGTAGTAACATAATAACCGTCTTGGCATATTGGAGATATCCAAATGTCATTAATAAATGCAACACAATGATCAAGAGTAGAAAAATATGCTTGAAAGTTTGATTTTTGGGCTTCATACATTTTAGAGCCTTTTTTTCTAGCGATAGTTCTAGATGTTTTTTCAAAAATCGGGTTTAAGTTTGATCTAATCCAATTTTCAAAATCAATATCCTCAGCTTGTTTAAAAAGTTTTTCAGTTAATATCTTCCAATTAACCATACCTTCTTTATTTTTTGTTGGTTAAATCTAAAATACCTAAACCATCTCCGATACTCTCAAGTTGCATTTGTCCATTGAAACCAGCCTAGGCATCGGGATAATGGATGGGACAATCATTTTTATTATGGCGTTGGAGCGTCCTGGTCCCAGATTTGACCTTATGTGCTAATTTCTTTCCTCAATACTCAGACTTTGTAAACCTCACATCTTTAACCCACACTGCCTTGAAATACTCTCACACAAAAGATTTGAGATGACTAGATTTACCTTTCGTGCCCTTGGAAAGTTGGCTTTAAAGTGTTGGTTATGGCCCGTCACATCATTGTGAATCCATAGTTAGGGTGGTCTCTTAGACTTCCATTTCACTGTTCATCGCTTGCTCATCAAACCCTAAATTGATATTCATCATATCAACATGGCAGCTTCATCAACCTCTTGGATATGGATCCTTCTTTGAGCTAAATTTTTGCATTAGAAATATGATACCAATCTAGTGTGGTAGGAGAAGCTCTCAGCCAATGCGAAATGTGGTAAGATAAGCTTTTAGCCAATGCGAAACTAGTGCTCTTTCTTGATGTCATTTGTCAGAAATAAGTGAAAGATAAATAAGAGATTAAAAAGAGATTAAGGCATAAAAGCTAGAAATTAAGAAAAATGCATAAGAGCTAAAAGTCAATTGTAGATAATGTTGTAAATGTAGAGAAGAAATTGTAAAAGTTGGTGTAAGTAAGTGTGTAAATAAACTTCTCTATTTATAGGAGAACATGAAAATTTGTTGGACCAAATTACCCTAAAAAACTAGTTGTTTCTAGGGGCTTGGGGGGGGGGGGGTAAATGGGGGTTTTGGCTCAAAAAAATTGTTAGGAGCTATTGGAGGGCCAAAATTGCAATTTCCCCTATTTTTTTTTTCAAATCTAGCCGCCTCCCTCTGTCCCAACTTTAACCCTGGCCCGGCCTGACCCAGACCAAATGATTTGGGCCAGTCCATGCTTGGGCCCAGGCTCAAACCAAGCTTCGGCATTGCTAGCTTGGTGCCTCATTTCACCTTTATCAGGCTTATAACTAGCCCACCCTATTCTATCCTCCACCCTAACTTGGTCAAGCCTGTCTTTGATTAGGGTAGGTCAGCTCAGCGCAATATTCACCTCTGCCCTTAGTTCAAACAGGCCCAAAGTTCAAATCTGGTGGTGATATATAACAAATGCAAACGCAATGCGAATCACATTCACATCTCAAATCAGTTGCAGGGGTAATCTGATAGTTTCCTCGTTGGGACTTGGCGAACTTGAGTCCATATAGGGGATATCCTTTTTCTATCAACTATAGGCATCATCGCATGATCATGAATCCACATCTATTTGACTCAGTATCCGGCGGGTTCTCTCACCATTTTTGACATGTTCTGGCTCAAGTTTTCTCCCGTAGAGCATGTTTTCTTTTATCCATTCACCCATTCAACTCTTCCCTTTTTCAACTTAGTGATCATCCCCAAACTCAAACACTCCCTCTCCTTCACCCTCCTCTACTATACCCCTCGCCAGCTACCTCACCTGGCCCCCAACTTCCACCAAGCCCCTCATCTTCTTTACCTAGAACAATGGCGTCTTCTTCACTGTAGCCGAGTCGTCGGCCGATTTTGACCACCTCGCAAGCCGTGGGACCCTACCGGCAGTCGACCCCTACCCTTTTGTTCTGAGGCTAAACTCATCTAACGACAAAGCAGAAATATTATCCCTATAAATCACTTTGTTCCCTAACCAAGGCTTCACCATTGGCCGAACAATGCACCACACTGTTCTGGATGGCAACTCAGTCACTTCACTCGCTTCACGAAATCATGGGCTTATATTTGTAGACAAATTAGTAACGATTTGACGGAAAAACATGTTTCGTTGCCAGAAGAGCTAACCCTAATTTTTGACAGTAGTCTTATAAAAGATCCGACCAGGCTCAACAGGTTGTTCTTGAACGAATGGTGGGAACTTACCCCGCCGGGTTCGGAAGAGAGAAGCGTGAAAATCTCACATGACCTCAGAACGATTCGTTCAGACATTGTTCAAGCAATCGAGATTCGAGTTCACAGCCAGTAACATAGCAACACTGAGAGCGAAGATCTTGCCCAAGCTTGAACAGAAAAAGAAGCAACTTCGCCCGTCGACTTACGTTGTTGTCAATGCATATTAACTTGGACGTTTTTGCTGCTTTTTTGGTTGATGGGTGCTTCATGAACCAACAAAGGTAATAAACTAATGCACATTAACTTGGCTTGTCAATATTGTTCAGGTAAAAAAAAAAGGTAAAACAATAATAATATTACTTTCCTATAATATTATTTTCCGAGCATTTTAAGAATTCTTAAATCAAGCGCTATTTTCTTAAAATTTTAGTTGCCGAAGATGAATGAATGATTCTCAGACTTTGCTCCTCTCTATTCGTGCAAAGTGTTTGCTAATTGTCGATGGATAAGTTCACTACTACGACCAAGCATTGGTTTTTAGCATAATTAGATCTGTTCGCTTTGTTCATTTATATCCAGGGACATGAAGTTTTTAATGGTAATCCAAGCTTTCACAAATTTGTCATCAACCTAGTGAAATCTGGCATCCGCTAATCAAATTTTTGAAATTGTACCCGTTATACAACTAAATGCAAACAAGAAATTGAGGGACACCAGTGACCACACCAGCAAGTCCATTTAAAAGAAATATCCGTTCATCAAAAAAGAAGATGAGGGAAATTGAATTTGGTTGGGACTTGGGCAGAGCTAAGTTAGACAAAACATTCCAAAAGTATTAACGGGAGTAAAAGTGGGAAAACATCAAAGTTTAAGTTAAAAATGAGAATGAGAATGAAAGTAATGACTCAAAACAAAAGAATTATATAATTTAGGATGAGAGCCATTGATGTGGTTTTTCACTGTTTTTAAGAACAAAATAGATGCCACATGCGTGAAGTTTACTTAATCTCTTTAGTTTTCTCTTTCTTTAATTTTTGTAATGAAAGATCATTCTCATCAATGGTAAGAAAACTTACAGTATTTATTACAAAAATACAATACTGATGAACAAGGAGGCTAAACGCTTGACTTAACTAGAGACCTTCGACATTTTTCATGAGTCCTCTTGATACTGTTGAGTGAGGAAAACTCCACTGGATGTCCAAAATGGATCTAGTATCTAAGTCTATCAAAGGTAGATCAAGAAAATAAACTAAAAAACTAACCAACCAATACTCAATCGGCCTAATATATCAACATATTGCTGAAATAACAAACCATCCAAATGTAAAATATGGATGATTACTAATTTTTTGCAGTTGCTAAAGTAAGTGGAAGAAATTAATTAAATTACATCCTTGCCACCATGTGTCAGGTTAACAACTTCGCATAGAGAAGGCAAAAATGCGAACTATTAATGAAGGCAGCTAGCAGCCTCAAAAGAAGCTAAGGATTAGTCTCGGTGAAATATCTAGCAGTTATCGGGCATTCACATGAGGGACGGACCCAAGTTTTTAATAAAGGAGAAGATAAAATAGAATTTATCTTAAACTATAATTTTTACAAGAGAATTTAGCCGGCTTTAAGAAGGGATCAAAATACATTTTTCTTTAAATTTTAAATAAAATTAAAGATATTTTACAATTTCAGGAAAAACCAAGCTCCGAGCTAACTCCTTTCTAATTCTGCACCTGGGTTTAGGTGTACAAGTACATTATATACCAGACAAAAAACTAGTCATATCAATTGTTGATCTACTAAAATGCTTTCTCATATTTGGCCTTTTTCTTCCCTCGAAAGACACAAAAGGTTGATATTTTGATTAACTAAAAGAACATGATAAAGTTAAGGAGGCGGGTTATCACTCATGAAGATGTCCCTAAAAATGCAAGACCCTTACGGGTTAGAGTATAAAAAATCCCATTAATCGAATAACTAAAAATGAAAAAATAGTAAGTTAAAAAAAGAACTACTATAAAATTTGATTTATCATTAACCTCCAAATTAATTTATTACTATATACTTATATTTCATTTATTTAAAAAGATGTAAACAGCCAAACGTAATTTAAAAAATTAAAAGTAACAAACATCATCAGACAACATATAAATTTATCATATCTAATTATTTAATGATTAAAGATTTTACTTGCAATAACAGTGATGCAAATGCAAAGTTGACCATGACAAGCGACTCAACAAAATAAAATCTCTGTAGCGTATCATTTGCCCCGTTGTCTTGTCTGTATAAACTATAAAGTTCGTTTGGAGACAGAAACAGCTTATTTTATTGCACATCTCTCTCATGCATGGCACTGGCTGATTACATTTTCAGAGCAAGACATGACCAACAGCAGGAACTAAAAATGCCCTGTAAGACCCACTTCTAGAACATGGGACGGCAATACCTAATTAAAGTAAATGTTTTTGGCCAAATCGTTATTTTTGCTAAATGTCATATTTGATACGAGATAGTATTTTGCTATATTACCATACCATATGGTGTAACTGGATATCTTTTCCTTTTTTCAACATCTCTCCCTCATGGAATCAAAATCACTTAACTCGGTAAGGATATTAGAGATTGACCGGGTGACTCCCTTACGGGCCTCGCCAATTAACTCAGCGTCTGAGTTCTCTCGACCCCTCATCCTTTTCGATGCAATTTGGTTCAAGTTCTCTCCGGTAGAGCGTCTGTCTTTTATCACCTCACCGAGTCAACTCTTCCCCTTTTCAACTCGGTAATCATTCCCAAACTCAAGCATTCCCTCTCCCTCACTCTCCTCCACTATCTCCCCCTCGCCGGCTACCTCACCTGGCAAGCAACTTCACTTATCGACGTATGTGGTTGTGGTAGCATATATGGCCAGATGTTTGATTCGATGTAAGCAAGAAAGAGAAGACAAAACAGTCATCTTGGCCTGCACCGCCGATTTTTGACCGCGTTTGGATCCTCCAGTGCCAGCAACTTACTGTGGGAATTGTGTGGGTGGACGTGCGAGCAGAGGAAAAGTAGTAAACATTACGCGCGATGAGGGGCTTGTCTTTGCCGCTGAATCGCTAAGTGACGCGGTTAAACGCGTAAATGAAGGTGTCGTGGAGCGAGGGGAAATTAAAATTGCTAACTTTCTTGAGGCTACTTCTGGGAAAGATTTGGCGTCCATACAAATCATTTCGGTTGTCGGGTCGGCCTGATTGGGGGTATACGAGTTGGATTTTGGGTAGGGCAAACCCGGGAAAGTGCATATGGTGTCTATAGATAGGAACGGAGGGATTTCAATGTGTGAGAGTGGAGATGTGGTGGGAGGAAGTGAGGCAAGCTTGGCTTTGAGGAGGCAAGAAATGGGCAGTTTTGCTGCTCATTTTGCTGATGGGCTAAAAGACTTGCCCCTAATAAAGGAAACAGGGTTTAAATTCAGAATTTTAGCTTTTCAGTATATTGTTTGCTAAAATAATAGGGATATTTGGCTTCTTAATTTCAAGGTTTCTGTTAGTAGCCTAGTAATTCAGACATCACAGTACTAAGATCAGGTTGTAATTTCTGGAGATTATTGACATGCTTGCTTGGATTTTGCATGGCGTAAGTCTTTGATAATTCATTTTATTTAAAATGGAGAATAGAAAAATTGAGATACACTGCCACTCAGGTGTTGATTTCTTGGGATGAATATTTTTTGTAGTTAAAGGGTACTCAAAATTTGCTCGTTTCTCGCTTTGCCAACAAATGCTTAATTCTACCCTAGATTTCACAGTGGAAGTTGGAACTTTGTGCAGCGACTGCTTGCTGGGCATCAACCTATATATTACCAACTCTTTTTGTTGGATCGCAAGTCGGTTGTTTTGGGCCTATACAAAACATGAGAACATTATTGGGTTCTAGACAGCCTAAACCAAAATAATATTACATGCGCATTTAAACACAAATACTGTTATATTGATACATGATATTATGATAATGCTATGATACATGCTTGGTAATTTATTATATAGTAAAATTTAGAAATTTTGGTAAAATAATGCGTTCTTGCTTATTAGTATTTGGTAAAGTTACATAGCAAATGTTAGATTGTATAACTAAAGGAAGAGGATAATTACTTAACCACTTTTAAATTATTTTTTAGAGGGAATCAATTGCCAATTATTCAAAGGGGAAGGGAGGCGATATCAATGATTCATGAGGCCTTGAGGATGGTGGTAAGTTGTAGTTTGTTGAAATTTGTTGGGTTTATTGGCTCAAATTCAAGGAGGTTAAGTGTTTCAATTTTATTTAGGATTTGGTATTAGTTTTTTTATTAGTTTAGGATTTGGTATTAGTTTTTTTATTAGTTTAGGATTTGGTTTTCTTATTTTATTGTGGTTTGGGTTTGTGTGTAGCTTATAAAAAAACTTATTGTGTTAGAGTTTTGAGTATAAGAAAAAAGCCAATGTGGTAAATAGGCAAGATGTAAAAGTTTTAAGAGAGATGAGAAGTTTGGAGGTTGGAGAGGACTAGGAAGAGAAGCCTTTTGCGATTTATCATATATTGTAATTATGTGAAGGCAAAATATTTGGGTTATCAATGGTGTGTAGGTGATCTATAGGCCAATATGAGCACTAAAAGTATACCTCTACTATAATCTCTATTTTGTTGGAGTGAATTTCTCTTATCCGTGGATGTAGGCTAGTTAAGTGCCAAACTACATTAAATTCGTGTGTACTTGTTTGATCGTATTTGTTATTCCACTGTGCATAATGGATACTTAGGGAATTTTTGCCAACAAAATTACTTATTTTGTAGATTAAAAGTGATTCAAGCAATGTGGTTTTAGGGGTATTAAAATTGCATCTAAAATCATAAAGGCTTATCCTATATATATTGACAAGCTTTTGTTCATTGTTTTGAAATGTCACATTATTTCCATCACTTGAAGGAGGCCCTAAATCTTTATGCTACTACTACTGGCCAGGGTGTTAATTTTTTAAAGTTAGAATGGATGTTTAGTTGCAATGTTTCCAATGAGCTAAAACAACTATACCAACTGATCTTGCCTTTCAGGATTAATGATGGTATCCTTAATTACATATGATTGTCATTTGATCAAGACTTCTCCCGCACTACATCATTTTAATTTTTAGTAGATAAAATCCAGGCATGCTTAGCTAGTTGGAAATGGAAACTTCTAAATCCTACAAGTAGATTACCTTTGATATAGTTTACTCTATCTTCCATTCTTATCTATATAATGTTCTTGTTCAAGGTACCAGTGACACTTTTAGACTCTATCTTTAATACTTTGGTTCGATATTGGTGGTCTGGCTCACAAGATTTAAAAATGTCTACATCTCAAGCAACAAGGACTTTTAATGCTTCTTAAGGGCTTGGGAGGACTTGGTATTAAAGATAAGTGATTAATTAATCAAGCATTACTCGAAAAGACCTTTTGGTGAATTTTCATTGGAAATCCCCAATCACTTGTGTTCCATGTGTTAACTGTAAAATATGAAGCAATTCATTCTGTTTACAGTGTCAAGTATGCTAATAATGCATTTGTTATTTGGCAAAGCCTCCTTTATGGCCATGGCTTACTTTTCCTTTATATTTAGTGGCAAATTGGCTCTGGTCAAGCTATTAGAGTTTGGGAAGATCCCTAGATCCCAAGTACTTTTCCATAGACACTTCAAACATTAACCCCACAGAAGTTGCATGACCCCAGCCTTAAAATGTCTCAACTTGCTGATGTAACTACTGGGGAGTAGAATATTACTTTTTTAGATGAGACGTTTTTAAATGCAAATATTGCTAAAATTGTCAGCCTAACTCCCTCCAAGCAGGAATGGAAGGATGGATGTTGTCAGGTGGATGGGAAGTGCCTTTGGCACATTTATTAGAAAGCAAGGGGTATACTTTGGAGCTACTAAAGAAATCATGATCCTTACTTAACCCTAATTGGGATTCTATTTTTTCAAATCCTAGCCTTGATTTTCCTAAGGTTGTCCAATGTCTTTAGGTGTCTATAATTCTGCACAAGCTTAAGATCTTTGTCTAAAAGTGTCTAGTTAATGCGCTGCCCACTGTAGACAACCTAGAAATTCATTGAGGCCTCTCCAACTCTAGATGTTCTCAGTGTAGGAATAATAGGGAAATAACAACGCTTATTCTGGGATCTTCGAATGCTCGAGCACTTTGGAAGTTTGGGGTAATTTCTGTCCTTCACCACTTAGTAGCCAAGCTCTATCTTTGAAATCTTGGCTTACGCTAACATTAGTCTTTTAGTTGAAAATGGCATCTTGAGTGGCTTTCATATTTAGTCTTTACGTTGGAACGAGTGTGTCTTTAAGAATGTCCTTATTTCTCTCCTCTAGTCTTCCATTTAACACCTCAAATCCTCTTTATCATTCATGGGGAACGAAACAATTATTGGATCTTCCTCAAAATTCGGACATCATTATCGCTGATGGAGCATGATGCAAGTCTTCAGGTTTGGGAGCAACCGCTTGGGTTTAGATGAGCAATAATGGTCCACCGTGGTTGAGGGGCAGACATGTGATCTCATGTTGTTCTTCATCATTGCAGTCAAAGCTTAGTGCTCTTGCAAGAGCTATCCAAATGGCTCATCAACGTAAACTCCAATTTTTCATCATCTTAGTTGATTGCTCGCAAGTTCTTGCTGCTCTCAGGGGTATGATGCTTCTTAGCCCCATGATGGTGTGCTTATCTCAAAGAATTATAGCCTCGTTGGAGGAATTCTCTCACTACTCAGTAGTGGTTGTACCTCGAAAACAAGTCTCTCCAGCACATAACTTTGCTACTTTTCTCATTCCTTACCTTTTCTTTTTGTATGATTTTGTTTATAAAAAAAATGTCACATTATTCATATATCTAGAAAAGGGAACGCAGATGCCAATGAATTGGCTAAGGATGATGTGCTTCACTTCCTTCCTTTTTTTTTTCATCCTATAGGCTCTTTGGGGTCTGTTATGGTCTTGGGTTGTATGTAAACTTTTGGTTGCAAAAACAATATCAAAATTCAAAATAGAAGGATTTGGTTATTATTTTATAATATAGTTTGTTAGGAAATATTCTACATCTCCTTTAATACTATTAAATAATTTCACGAACCCATATACAATCATGAAATTTGATGATAATAGGAAACCATAATGAAAAATGCATCCCACATCATTCAATTTGGACATGTAAAGTCATACATTCAAAGTCAATCATACATAGGTCTCCACAGGTTTGGCCTAAGGGCTAAAGTTTTCTAGACACTTGTAGGAGGTTTAAAACTCAACTCTAGTTTCTCTGTGATCTTCTAAAAAAAATGTCATGCAAAATCATTTTGGTTGCTTCCAAATTTTGAAAAAATTGACATCTCCTCTTCCTTATTTCGAATATTAACACATCTTCTCCTTTTTACTCATAACATGTTTCTAAATAAATAAATAAATAAAAGAGCAAAAATAACAAATAAACCACCAACATTTTGGACCTAGCTTGAATCGATGACTAATATTTTTTCTCGGCTGAATATACCACTAATGTTATTCAAAATAACCAAATAAACTGCTAACGTTATTTAAATATGTCAATTTACCCACTTAGCTCTTGAAATATTACAAAACACCATCATTAACTTTTTAAAATTAACAAAATAACTCCACTTGATTTAAAACAATTCAAATATGCTACCTTTACCATTTATAAACTTTCATAACCACCTTCCACAATTACATTTTTTGGACTTAGTCTATTCGTTACCGCTTCTAATTTTTTCAAAGTGTACTATTTCTATTGCTCAAAATGGTATGCCTCTAACCCCATACCGCCACTTCCAAACAATGTCTCGCTCATATTAGTGATGCAAGATTATAGTGTAATATGAGGCAGAGTATGAGAAGGAACATCGTAGCCACTATCACCAAGTTTAGGAGGATCTCAATTACTACCTATAAATGGAGTCTGAAAATTAATGTCGACTTCAAAAAGATAGTTCAAATATTAAATTAATAAACTTCAGAGGCGTTAGGAGCAGAATTATAAAATGTAACAACTAAATTTGGTATTTTACGCTAAGATTTTATTAGACTTAACAGCAAAATTTACAAGAGTTGCCGATTTAAGTCGACTCAGAAATATCAGTAACTTATTTAGCCAAAAGAATTATTAATGGATCAATGGGGCTAGCACAAAAATATTAGTGGTTTATTCGTTGGTTTTGTCTAAAAAAATTTAATGATACTGAACACATTCCATCACCATCAACTTCAACTTACAGTGAGCAAATGGGCCAACCCTCCATTCTTTAATTCAATCATGTCCCACAACATCAGTCTTTTATTAATTAGAGCGCAATCATGACCAGACACCGGCCCCATCATTAATTTTTGTTGTTTACACAAGTGTATAGAAATTAAAATGTTAAAGATGACATTTACAGTTGCACAGCTAATACACATTAGAGGTCCGTATAGGTAATTGAACAAAACCGAAAAGATAAAACGGTTGAGTTGTTTCTTAGTTCTGCTGATTCAAGTCAAAATTAAAATTTATGTTTAATTATTGTATTAGTTGTTGAATCATATAATTTAAATTGAGTAAATTGAATAGTAATAAATATCTTCTCATTATTCATATTGATCCTACATATATAAAATTATTTACCACTAATTTTGGACCATATGTTGATCCTACTATAATTTTGAATATGATATTTACCTTATTTTTTTCATTCTTTGTATGTAATTAGGATGATTTCAATACACTTTGTAAAAATAAAAAAACTTATCCAGTCATTGTGCTCATATCAGTTCAAAACCCAACAAACTAAATACCTACCATAAATGTAGGACATAATTACTGAAAAATTTACTAGCACTAGGTAGAGCATTTGATTTAATACTTTTTTTGGGTAAATTACACATGCTGCTCCCAAATTTTAATTATTGTTTCTGTTATAACCCTAGCATTCATTTTGCTTATACAATTTGTTAACCTTACTAAAATATTTCATTTCGGCACTTTTTTTTTATGTAAATCGTTATCTTAGACAAAAAAAACTACATCAACATGGGAGTACATGGGAAAAGGCTAGTTTTAACTCCAAAAAACTTTCTCTTTGCCAAAGAAACCTAAAAACTTTGAAACCTAACGATCCAACCAGCCCCATTGTCACTAAAAAAAAAATACAAATTTTAAATTGGTCTTCATGGTTTGGTTTCCTTTTTCATCCTCTTTAACTTTCTCTCCTGTCATTCCTTCCAATACTCAACTCATTTTTGTAAAGTGAACTTAAAATATTCAGATTTCACAATTTTAGATACAGATATATGAAAATTTGTTGAGATTTGAAATAAATGATAGAAGAGATAGCTAAATAGGATGAAAAATGCTATCAAACCATGCTGGTTGATCAAAATTCTAAAAAAAAAAAATTCCCAATACAGTGGTGCCAACATGCAAGGTAAAAAATTTCTAGAATTTTGATTAGATTTCATGGTTCGATCGGTCTTTTTATCCTCTTTAGCTTTCTCTTTTGTTATTTCTTCGAAATCATAACGGATTTTTATATATCTGGATTTGAGATTTTTAAACTTGATTTACAAAAATCAGTTGAATTTTGGAAAAAATGATAGAAGAGAAATTTAAAGAGGATTTAACAACTGATCAAACTATGAAATCTAATCAAAATTCCAGAAATTTTTTCCTTAGCATGGTGGCGCCACAACCAAAAAACATATTGGCACAACGGCACCACCACGCTAGGAAAAAAATTTCTAGAATTTTTGTTGGCTTACATGGTTTGATAACATTTTTCATCCACTTTAACTTTCTCTTCTATCATTTCTTCCAAATCTCAACGAATTTTCATATATCTACATCTGAAATTATGAAACCTGAATCTTTTAAGCTTGGTTTACAAAAATTGATCGAGCTTTCGAAGAAAGGGCATAAAAAAAAAGTTAAAGAGGACAAAAAAAAAAGCTAGCAAATCATGAATGCAGATTAAAATTCTAATTTTTTTCCCTAGTGGCATCATGGCAACAAAGATGGTTAGATTGTTAGGTTCCAAAGTTTTTAAATCTCTTTGACAAAGGAAAAGTTTTCAATAAGTTAAAATTAGTTTTTTCTCCTACGATCCCATGATGATGTGGCGTGTTTCATCCAAAATAATAATTTTCACCCAAAAAGGACCCAAATAAAACATTTTAATAAGGTAGGATATTGCATGGGCAAAATGAACATTAGGATTAGAACATGAACAATAAGTAAAGGTTGGGGGCACCATGTGTAATTTACTCGGCTTTTTTTTTATTATTTATATTTCTCCATTTGAGATTTAAAAAAAAAAAAGTATTCGCTCCCTCTCAATTTCCTATGATTGATTTGCTTTTGAACAAAATTTTAAGTAACTTTTAATTTGGCTTTAGGAAAATAACTTATTATTTTTGTATATATTTGTATTCCAATATTGCTTTTCATAGCATAAAACAAGTGTGAGAACATCAAATTCCAATTTCTGCCAAAATTTAAGATATGAATAAATCACATACCAAATATGTACAAACTCAATACACAAAAAAGTGATAAATCTGCATAAATAATGTGGCATATATATAGATAGATCATAAATATGTTATCAATATATTAATAGTATATACAGGTTCAACCTTCCATAAAAAATATGTATAAATGTGTCAAATCATATTTCCTATCAAAATTAAAGATATGTACAAATTGAATGGTAGATATGTATAAAACTCAATCTATAAAGCAAGTGATAAATATGTACAAAATATGTGATATATATGTAGAAATAGGATCACAGAACTGGTACTAATATATTAGCTTTATTCTTAATTAATTTTATGGCTTCTTCTATATTATTTTTTACATGTGTACCTGTTATTAAAACTTTTAGCTTAAAAATAAAGTAGCGATAAAATTAGGTAAAAGAAGAAACATCGAGGGCAAAAACCAAATAAGCCCAAAATTTTGTAAAGGGAAAATTACCAAAAGCCCCTTGAGATTTAGTCAAACTTATAGTTTCATCCCCATGATTTGGACCTACACTTAACCAATTGAAAGTTAAATCTGTGATTTAGTGTTACAAAAGAAAAGAAGAAGTATATGATTTTCTCCTAACTTTCTTCCATAAAAGCTTTGGCCCCTCAACTTACCCATCAATACATGTCAATCCCTAATTCACCATTAAAAGCTTCACTCATCACTTTGGTTTTGTCACGATTATGTTTATGCCCCATTGAACCTCTGTAGATCTCATTCGCATTGTGACTTTTCCTTCCTTGACCACCATTTCCATCACTACTCTACCTCATTCCTACTACTAAAGAGTAAGCATCAACCCTAAAATTTTGATTTGAAAATCTATCGTCCTTCTCACTAGATTTGTTTTGCAATATCACCATAAACCAAGTAATACTAATGTGTTCCTTATACCTAAACTTGACAATTGACCAATCTTTGGATCTATTGACTCTCTTATTACAATTAATCTTTTTCCTCACTGCCCACAACAAACTATGATGCCGGCAAGGATTATACCCACCCTTTTGATTCATTGCGTCCTTACTTCTATGCAACTATTTTACGTCACAGAAATTTGAACCAAATTTGACATTCTCCTGTTACTGGAGCTGAGGAAAAGTGTGGTGGGTATTGACAGGTTTTAGATTTCATTGCTTCTAAAGGCAGTAGTGAGAGTTTCCAGTTTGTCAAAAGGACTCACCTTCATAGTTTTCATCCATCGAGCGCCCATGGGAGCAGTAGAGTTTGGCTCACAATATTACCTTCTAGAGCTGGAGATCGAGGCTAGGCAATTTCGAGTCTTAGGTACAAAATATGGTGTCTTTGGATTAACTCTTATGGAGGAAGGCCAAATTTTACAAGGTAGTGTTGAATTCGACTTGCCAAATCAAAAGGGAATAAAGAATTGGTTATTGGCTTGGTCGAGAATTGGTGTTACGAGACCAAAAGTTTCATCTTCTTCCCTTAGGGCAAAGCTAGATTAACATTAGAGGATGTGAAGATTTTTAGGAGATTCTCTATTTTGAGTTCCTTGTTTTCAAGCCGCTTGAGGCCAGGAGTTTGAAGAAGATGGAAGCATCTTTAAAGGATGCTAGGATCGAGATGTGGATGACCAAGGCTAAGAAAGTGAAGCCTATTATGTGGATATAAGCATTCATGGACAGTGAAAGGAATATGTGTAGAAAGAGGAGAAGAGATGGAACTAGATGTAGATGGGGAGACGGATGGCAACGGAGGTAAAATCTTCTGTGGAGGCAAAAGCTAAGGTGAAAGGGAATGGGGAGAGATCGAGGGAACAAGGTAAGCTTATTAGATGAAGAAGCTTGGGGAGACAAAGTTTCAATAAAAGAAGGTTAAAAGGGCAAAATTAGATATTTCCTCTTTTATGTTGCAATGGTGAATAACGAAATTAACTTTTGAGAACGTATGTGATGGAATTCCAAGTAAGGGGATTAAAGTGTAGGTTTTTGTAAACCATAGGGGGGTCGAGTTAATTTTCCCTTTTCTGAAAACATAGTCTCCCTTCGTTTCTTGCCGATTTGGATGTAGGTTACTCTTGCTCTCCGGTTATGGTGGATCTCAGTGACAAATTGGTGCAGGACCATGGCAATGCTTCAAGAAACAGATCAAATGTCGAACGATTGCGGTCGAATAGATCGACTCTAAACTGGGACGAGAAGGACGATGGTGACGGTATATAAACAATGAACAACAGCAACGGACTGGAGAGGGTGAACGGCGATGATGGAGTGGAAGACGGTGGACGACAGTAATAGAAGGAAGCCGTATGAACGACGGCAATGAGCGGTAAAGAGGATACGGTGGTGATGGTGGGGAAAGCGTAATGGAGGCAGCCGGTGTCGCAGAACGCGATGGTAGAGGCACACAGGAGATCAATATCAAAACAAAGGGTTAAAATGACTTTTCTGGGGTAGGGCGAATAAGAAGATGGGGCGTATACATTGTCAGCCCCTTCCAATTTGAACGGAAACTATATTTTTTTACTATTTATTACATCTTCTATCTCACATTTTTTAAAGCACTAGATCTAGCATGAAGATTAATAATACTCTAGTATTAATTGTGCTTATTTTTATATATAGTAATTATTTGAAAAATATATGATTATTGAAACTCTACATTTTAAGAAACACAAAAAGCATTCTTAAGAGCATTTGTAAAATATAAGCATTTTTATTAATTTTTTAGGTTGGGTAAATTAAAAAATTATAAAAATTTAATTACTTTCAAAAAAGATACTCCCCGTCTTGCAAAGCTTGACCTTTTACCATTCACAGCAATTAATTCACGAATTTTTTAAAGCACTAGATCTAGCATGAAGATTAACAATATTCTGGAATTAATTATGTTTACTTTTCTATATAGTAATTATGAGATTTTGATGACCCGCACATTGTTGTAGGGACTTAATTTGATAAATTTTGTAATAAAATAAATTTTTATTATAAGTAATTAAAAAAATTTCACCCATAAATTCACATTAATCAACTAAAATTTTTCTTTATTTTAATTTTGAATTGAGTTCTCTTTCCATTATATTCTTATTATTAAAATGATTAGTTATGATCAAAACATAATACCATGAAACAAAAAATTGTGTGTGCTTTGAGTCTTTACAAATTTTCTTTGTTATTAAAAAATAATTTACTAAAATTTTTCATCTCCTATTAATTCAAAATTTAATTTTTCATATCAATAAAAAAATTATCTACAAAATTTTACTTTAAATTTAAGTAACTATTGTCACAGGCCTTGAACCTTAATCCTATTTAAGTCATATAGGACCCCAGGAACCTTACACTTATTCAGTGTTAGGCCTATGTAAATTTGTCCTTAGTGGGCCTGTTAATTGATTAAATCCTTAATGCAATACTGTTTTATACTATGCCTTACTATGGCTGTAGGTCAATGACCATAAAAATAAGATATAATCGATGCAGCTGGCCAGCACTTCAAACATGCATTTATATAAAACATAGTATTATGCATCGTGAATCCATACAAGCTACTAGGGAACACAACCACTAGTTCCATAGCATTTACCAAAGGCATAACTTCCACACACATATATATACATCATACGCAAAAGTGTTATACATATGCTGCACACTGAGAATCTTGGGATCCAATCCCACCTGAGTTACACTGCCAAAAAGGGGTCACTACAGTGTTCAGGTATTCCCTATTTCTTGCCTCTGTACAACAAAGGCCAGTAAGTTAGTATTCCAGTAATTAGGAACCTACAAGAAAGAAACTTAATAATAATGTACAATATTAATTAACTTCTGCACACCTGGTATCAAAATACTAACAACCAATTTCTTTATTGGTTATTAGCCCCAGGTCCACCAGTATCTGCACACAAAATATGTAAGGGATGTGAGAACCAAAAGTTCTCAGTAAGGGTTATAACCTGTAAGAAAATCAACAATATAGGACCGTGCATATTATCCATAAGGATGTCGATATATGCATAGTACACTTGAGCTCAAGTCATAGTGCTAGGAACTCGTATTATTGGCCAATAATTATGGGAGTAGCTAGTTCCCACAATTCCTTTACTCAATTGTCCTTCAATTGACAAGTCCAACTTGTCCATACAAATACTGCTTTGAAAGCTTCTTAGTATTTGTTAATATCCCTTATTTTATGTACAGGAGTGAACTATTTGCTTATTTAGTGCATGTGTTAGTGCTACCTTTATCAGGTTTCGTGAGTGGTTAAGGACACCTCCCTCTCTTAGGTCCATCCAGGTCTTAGCCTATCATTGTGACCTTAGGTATCGTAGGTTCCTAACCCGTCATACTCACCGTAAATTAGACCATATCAAGGTCCATTTTGCCTATAGATATAAGTTTACAATTATGCACTTACACACTTCATATGCACTTCATAGTTTGGCTTCTTACCAAACCCAATCATATAAGCTTCTCAAATAGCCATCAATACTCAAATCATATGCTTGTTAAATTTATCCATAATTCAGCCACTTGATATACAAGTATCATAGCCAAATTTATTTAACACATAAGCATACAAATTAAATAACCCTTACCTTAGATAACTTAATTTGCAAGCTTCAAGTACTTAGCCTTTTTGTCTCGGTTTCAACCCAAACTTAGGCCATCTTTTAGTAGTTTATTCCCAGCACCTAAATTGATCATTTTAAGCACAATTTATCAATTTTAACACTTGAAAACAGTCCCTGAAACAACCACTAATGGTCCAGAATTTTCTGTCTCTGGTTTGCCTATCTTGCGGTTCTTTACACTTTTAATAGCATAAAAGCAACCTAAATCTTGCTCTCTTAATTTTTATGAATTGTATACTAGTGTATAAGCAAGATTATTACTTCCAAAAGCCACCAAAAATACGGTAATAATACAGTTTATTCTTGGAAGTAACTACAATTACAGCAACACCAAAACTTCACCTTAATGCACATTCATGGCATTCATGGGCGATTCACTTCCAAATAAATGCTCTCTTGCTTCTTAGCTTTTAAACACCAAATCATAAGCAAGATAACATCATCTAGAATTAATTTAAACCATTAAAACCAGCAGCTCCTAGCTGGAACAAAAATTAATTCCACAAGCTCTTAACTAATGCACCTTAAATGCACAACATGGTTTCTATGTGTATTTCACTGCCCAGCACCTTTTCTCCCACTTCCTGGCCTTAAAATACCAGTTCATAAGTAAGAAAATAACCTTATTGAGCTACCAAAATCCTTGGAACACGAAATTATGGCTGGTTATAAAAGAATTAAACCATACTTAGCTCAACACTCACGGTTTCAGCTACACAAAAATTCCAGCCTTAGTTCTTTTTGGGTTTTAGCTCATTGGCATCTCAAATTACTTCTTAAAGCTAGGAAACATATCAAACAACAATCCCAGCCATGATTTATTTCATAAAAATCGCATGAATAGTGCCAGAAATTCAAAGATGATGAAAACTACACCATAGGAGCAAAATTAACCATGGATAAGCTCATAAACACCTTCAAACATGTTGAGCACCTTTGATTTCTCTCAAAAACCAAGTCTAACATTAATTTCCAGAATTTATAGAGTTAAACTGTAGCTCAAAAATAGGGGAAATAATAAAACCAAACTTACTCAGACAAGAAGCAACAAATCCTAGCTTAGGATAGCACAAATCTTGATTTTCCTTCAAAATCTTGCTTATTTGTGCTTGGATTTGATGGATTGGAGCTTGGATATGGTTTAGCTATGGTGTTTGGATAGAAAGAGAGGTTTTGGTGGTCTGGAGACGAAGGTGGAAGAAGATGGCCGAGCAATTAATAGGAAGTCAACTTATGTAGGCTTTAATTGCACATGCCACGCACATGGTGCTGTCTTTGTACTCTCCAGGAAATTTGGGTTTATTCGTAACACGCTGAGAAGTTAAGGACCAAAATTGGTATTACACCGCGCCTGGTTCCTTCATAGATATAAATACGCGGCCAGTCCCATCCTTTCAGTTATATTCCATTTTGTCCCTACGTTTATCAAGGTTACATATAAACCACTTAAAGACAATCTAGTCAATTCACAAATTCACGATGATAGAGCGGAAATCACGAAAAATCGTGATACCTCAAATTTAATATTTTCTCATGCTCTAATCAACCGTGCCATAAAAATGGATCATTATGTGAAATGACCAAAATGCCCTTCTTGGCCCGGCTTGCTTAAATGATCAATTTTATTCATTTTTAACTACTAGACCTTAAATTACCGAGACTTAGCTTGCAAATAAATTATCTAAGGTGTAATTTATTAAATTAACTAATTACCTGGCTGATTAGACTTATAGCTTTGAGGGCCGTCACAACTATGGACCAAATTATTTTAGTAAACTATAGACCTTAAAGTAAATAATTGATGTAGCAAAATTCAATCATCAATAATTAAAAAAATGACCGAAATATAAAACTACATGTAACTTATATCAGTCAATTAATGGTTTAACTATTAACATAATAAAAATAAAAATAAAATAAAATAAATTGACTTAAGCCAAATCAAGCAGAACCATAGTCAAAAGTAGACAAATTATAATGACTAAAGTTTCATTTCAAAAAGCAATAATAAATAAAGATAATAGAAAAAAAGTTCGTACCAAGATAAAAGCTTAAAAAATTAGGTATTAAAGGTTTAATAATTGATTTAATAAATTCAAAAAAAGATTTAATGAAAAAATAAACAAATTATGGTAACTAATGTCTTTGTTTAAAAGATAGTATATAAAAAGCAAAAAAAATAGTTTAGTGACCAAGAGAGCAAATAGAAAAAATCTAGTTCAATATTTATTAAATTTGGGGACCAAAATGGCATGGACAGAACTTGGGGACTAAATTCAGAAAGAGTGAAAATTCAATGATTGAAATCAAGTTTTAACCAAAACAAAACATGAAACAGACAAAAATGAAAAATTGCAACACATGTTCTAAAAAAGGCAAGTGCCTCATGAAAAGCGGATCAAATTGAAAAAAAAAAAAGTTAATAACATCAAAGAAAAGGGAAAAAAAAAAGGAGGTATTCTTAATGTACAATGAAATGCCATAGATTATTAGTACAAACATTGGTCTCTTCTAGAAGTAAGGGAGGTATGTGGAGATTCATATAATAATATAAGTCATTGATAGAACAATATAAAAAAGATAAAACATACTTTGACATTAAAAAAAATTCAAGTAAAGATAATTGTAAATACACAAAATAGCTAAATAAAGATGTGTTTACATTAATCATTATAATTTGTCTACTTTTTGTCTGGTTCTGGCTTTCTTTTAAATACAACCCTAGTTCTTTTTTTGTTTCATAAATACAAATAGAGAAATAATTGACTTAATAATGATAACAAATGGTTTAACTAAAAAATAAAAAAATTATGATCACCAATTTTTTATTTTAGAAGATAGTACATAAAACATTAAAAAAATTAGGGAACAAAAGAGTAAATAGAAGATCTAATTAAATAATTATAAAATTTAGGGACCAAACTGTAACATGGATGTAACTGAGGGCCTAAAATGAAAACTTAAAAAATTAGGGACTGAAACTGTCTTTTTACCGAAGTAAAGCAGACTTAAAACCGAGAAAATTGCAACATTGGCCCTCACAAAGGTGAACACCTTACTAAAAGAGCATCAAATTAATAAAAGAGCAAGTTCCATCCGAAAAAGGACAATAAAAAAAAGATGTACTGTTCATCCACTGTAAATAAACAGTAAAATCCATTCCTTTTTTAGAATATAGTATAATTTGAAAAATATATGATTTTTGAGACTCAACATTTTAAGAAACATAAAAAGAATTATTAAGAGAATTCGTGAAATACAAGCATTTTTATCAATTTTTTAGGTTGGGTAAAATAAAAAATTATAAAAATTTAATTACTTTCTGAAAAGATAAGGTAAATGGCATCCATCGTCATTGAACTAAGGCTCATGTTACGGATTTGTCCTAGAACTAAAAAATGTTATACCATTCGTCTTCTAACTGTGAAAATGTTATACTATTCATCCTGCAGTCAAATTTCTCATTAAAATGGATAGAAAAAATTGTGAAAAATAATTTTTAACCAAAAAAACCTTTCCAATTGCCTTAGAAATCTTAAAACTTTTACATCTTGCAATCAAACCATCTTCTCCACTTTCTTTCAACCATTTAACCCGAACCCATAATTTTCCTTCAACCATTTTCTTCTTTTTCCCACCAGAACCTTGTCCGAACTATATTTATTTTTTATTACTTAGATATAATCACTATCTAGAGGGCATAAGATTAAACTACTTAGTCTGTTCGTTTCAAGTATTTTCAAATATAAATCTAAAAACTGTTAGGTAAGGTCTAATTAATTGGATAATGATTACGGAAAAACCATTAAGACAGAGGATGAACACTTAGAAAGATTTATCCAAAAAAATCTAAATATTGCTTATAAAAAAACGTCTAGGCAAACGACTAGGAGAAAAAACTCTAAACTGTATGAAGCTAAGAGAAGTGATTTGCAAGCATGTTTTTCTACCATTGATCATTATCTGCCATTTACATCTGATATGTGAATATGTCCAATAGGACAAAATTACTATTGTGTCACTGCTCATTGGATAGACGATGATTCAGTTATTTAAAAATGTATCATTGTTTTTAAATGTATGGAATCTGATCATATAAGTTAGAATATTTTCAACTGCATTATTGAAAGTCTATGTAAATTTTTTATTGTCAATAAAGTTTTGTCTATTTCTTTTGACAATGCTTTAAACAATAATTCAGCGGTGAGAGAATTAATAAAAGAAATAAAACCACCGTTTGATGGAAAAATTTTCCATGTTCGTTGCTTGTGTCACATTTTGAATTTAAGTATTAAAAATGATTTACAATAACTGCAAAACCAAATCGAGTCAATTCAGAATGATTTATTTTTTTTGTTAAAATAAGGAATAAATTGACTCATGAATTTAAAATATTTCGTATTGAAAATGGGGTGAATTTTTCTTAGAAAAGATTTAAAATTGATAGCCCCACATGATGGAACTCAATGTTTGAAATGTTAAATGAGGTCCAACCATGGGCAAATCTTTTGACTCGGTTTGTGAACTAAAAAATACAATGCAACTGGCTAACGGACAAGGTTTGGAAAAAATGTATTAAGTTAGTTGAGTTACGTAGATATTTTTATGAAACAACAAACTTTTTCTCTGGGGTTTATTGCCCAACAGTGCACCAAGCAATGTTATATTTTGTAAACATCGTCTATGTTTTCAACCAATATAAGGATGATGTGTTTTTGCAACTAACTATTGAAGCAATCCAAAAGAAATGACTTGATTATTTTCAACAAATCTTGCAAATTTATCTTATTGCATGTACATTGGATCCTAATGTTAAAATCATGGGTTGTTTGCAATTGTTAGAAGCATACTATCATACATATTTAGGTCAAGCTTCTGCACTTATTATTTCTGTTGAAGTTAACCACAATTTGAAAGAGTTATATAAACGCTACTCCATTAAGCATTCTGATAAGATTAGGTCATTTGATCCAACACATGTCTGACATTCCACCTCCTTATCATCATCAAGGCTTAACCTAGCAGCAAATGACCTTAAATGGCTGAGACCCACAAACCCAAAATTGGCAGAATAGGATGATTACCTCCACACTTCATTTGAAAATAATGAGGAAAACAACCTTGAGTGGTGAAAGAACAAAGAGGAAGATTACCAATCTTATCTATATTGACGTAAGAGATCTTGGTAGTTCCAGTCTTTGCTGTTGCTTTTGAGGCTGCCTTTAGTGCTGGAAAATAAGTTATCTCAGAGAAACAGGCAAGGCTCACACTCGATGCCATTGAGATTTGCGTCTACAACCAAGATTGGGCCCTTACTGCTATGAGGAAACAAGACATAAAAAGCTCGGATGATGAGGTCCCCTCAAATGATAACGCGTAAAAGTAAATTGTAGGTTTTCCTTACAATTTGAAGATTGTAATCGATCTGATTATGTTGTTAAACACATATATTAAGTTTTACCTTTTCATTTTTTTTCCTGGAACGTTTCACCATTTTCAAGTGTAAGACATGTTCTAAATTATGTAAGTGCCGTTTGACTTTTTCATTAATAAATTTTGCACCGGCAATGGTGTTTCTCCTTACATAAAAACACATTTCATAAAATTACTCTTGAAAAACATTTCAAAACATATTAAAACGTATTTCTCATAAATCAGAAAAACTCGGCCTAGCTCGAACCCGCCTTGCCTTGCCCTAGCCCTGGCCAAGGCCCAGCCCGCCCATGCTTGGGTCTGGGAAACCCAACCTAAGCCCTACCAGGTCGACCCACCAGCCACCACTGCCAGTGACATAAACAGATCTATGCTTTTCGTTCATCCATAAAAGTAATGAAGGCACAAAATGCATGAATGAACCATGGATCAGTCAAATAAATTACACCAAAACTTCAGATCTCACATCTTGTTATTTTCTATTCTCTTCACACTAGCACAAGTGAAAATCTTTTATTTCATGCTCGAGGGGGACCAATTAAGCAACATTCCTCTCATGGGTCACCCACCAAAGTCTAACATGTGACATATTTTCTAGACATTTGATTTGTTTATTTATTTAAACCAAGTTCGGGGGGCATTAATGAGCCTATATTAATGTGTTTTGATAGCATGGCAGGAGAGGGAGAATCCCAATGTATGTATTTCCTTTAAAATTTTCCTTAATTACAAATCGGCCATTATCTTCTTTTACTCTCCCATCCTTCGCATAATGTCAGCCATTAGCTTATTCTACTCTTTTATCTCTCGCGCAACACTGAATCTTGAATCGCTGAGAATCGCCAGACCAAATCATCAATAATCGTTGAATCGTCGGACCAAATTGCCAAACCCTCCCTAGAATCGTCAAACCTAATCACCGAATCATCGGATCAAATCATCTAGAATCACCAAACCCTCCCCCAGAAGTTCCAAATGTTGTCCTCTTGTTGCCGTGGTGAGCCTCACCATGCTTGGTCGACAAACTTAAAAGGTTCGAATTAACCCAGTTCCAATTAAGACAAAGACAGCCAAGTTTGTACGAGGAATCACCTGCTTTGTCACAAACAAATAACTTCGGACACTGTGAGAGTAAGGAAAGAAACTAAATGATTGAAGTTTAGAAAAAAATTAAAATAAGAGCTGAGCAAGGTGAGTAAATAGGTGGAGCTGATTGGCCACATGAGAATCTCAATAATGGATGGTAAAATATAATTGGTAAAAATATTAATTTTGCCACTAATGTTTTGGGTAAAGAGCGAATTTTGCCACAATAGTTTTTTTTTCAATCTTACACTAATGTTTTAAAATAGACCGAATATGCCACTACCGGTTAGAAAATAACAGAAAATATGTAAAAATAACAAATTTTGAAATTTTTGGGTTATTATGCATCTTTAAGAAAATATTAGAACTTTTGAGATTTTTGCCAAAAGAGGGTCTGATCTATGCTCTTCAGCCCTGTCATTATCTTCGTCACCAGCGCCCTAGCCCCATTGCCACCCTCTCTCTGTCTATGCTGTCTAATCTCCTCGCTGATATTCGAGAGAGAGAGATAGTTTAATTATAAAAGTTTTTGAAGTTTGTTAAACATGCATTATCATCCTAAAATTTTAAAATTTATTAGTTTTAAAATTTTTTGTTAGTTTTTTAACATTTTCCATTAGGTATTTAACGGCCAGTGACATATCCGGCTCATTTCAAAACATTAATGGGGATTGGGTCCAAAAGAAATTATAGTGACATATCTATTCCCAACCCAAAACATTAGTAGAAAATTTAATATTTTTTCCAATATAATTCCATCCAAGTCTAAGGGTATCAAACGAAGAAAGAGGACTGCTAGTGGTCTTCACCATTTGCCTTCCCCATTTGCTTTCTCCCCATAAATGTGACAAGTGTCCCCATTTTTTTAAGTAGAAATTGACAACTGGATACATTAACTCGTTCTTTCTAAAAGATTAAAGTAGTTACTAGTCCTTAATGTTTTTTCTTGCTCTAATCAGACCATAATCTTTATTTCTATTCCACATTTCTCCCCAATATTCACCTTCTTCCTCCCATTTCTATTGGTTTTCATCACCAAATTTATCAACCCAACCCAGAAAAAATCCCTAAAATCAAGAAAACTTCTTTTTTGAAAATTTGAATTTGTGCTTATACTTTATAGAGAAAATATCCATATATTTGAAAAAAGTAGAATCAAGAGCAAATCCACAAAAAAAGTAAAAGTAATTAGACACACTTAGACACAAACAATAACTAGGACCGACTAAAGTAGAGGAACAAATTTGAGATCTAGAATTAAAATTAGCAAAATAAAAGAAGGCAAAAACCAAAAGTCAAATTCGAGATCACTAGGGCTCCCCATCTCGCAATGAAAAGAGAAGTCAATTTTGAAATTAGGGAAGCTTACAATTATCCTCTAAAATATATCCTAACTAACAATTTACTCCCTCTATTTTAAAAACATACACTTTATCCTCTATATTTTTTACACTGTCTAATAATTACTTCTAAAACTGTATTTAAACTATACTATAGTCATCTTCCAGTAATTTTAATCTCTCTAATATTTTTTTTATAATTAATACACATTTTAAATTATTAGTTTTTTCTTTTTGTAAATGCATTTTTCTTCTTGTGAATGCATATCAGCATCTTTCAAATGTCAGTTAGCTGTGAAAAAAATATCAAAAATCTTAAAATTACTGAAATATAATTATAAGACAGTTTAAATTAGGGTTTTAAAAGATGTTTTTGGACATTGTAAATCAAATAGGGAGCCAAATATAGGTTTTTTAAATAGAGGGTGTAAAATGTAGGTTTGACCAAACCTCAGGGGGGATTTTTGCATTTTCCCCTTTCGGAATTGGTTGGGTGCAATTTGAACCAGACGCTGACAGACGTGTCGACGATGGCCGGTGGGCGATGGCAGACGCTGGTAACCCATTGCCATTAATCAGCGCCGAGGTAGGTACTACCTACTTTTCTTTCATCAACAATTATTACAGATAGTATGGACAACAACTGTCACAGAAGTCTTATTATCTAGCACGTCTCAGAACTCCGGTGGCATAACGCAACGCTATGAAGGAACTGGAGGTTACGCGAGTGACTCCCTCACGGGACTCGCCAATCGACTCAGTATCCGAGTTCTCTCGCCCACTCACCCTGTTCGACACATTTTGGTACAGGTTCTCTCCGGTGGAACTTGTGTTCTTTTACCCACTCACCGAGTCGACTGTTACCCTTTTCAAATCAGTAATCGTCCCCAAACTCAAGCATTCCCTCTCACTCACCCTCCTTCACTATCTCCCCCTCGCCGGCTACCTCACCTGGCCCCCAACTTCCCCCAAGCCCCTCATCCTCTATACCCCAAACGACGGCGTCTCCTTCACAGTTGCTGAGTCGTCCGCCGACTTTGACAGTTTCGCAGGCGGCGGAACCATTCCGGCTGTCGACCTCCATCCTTTGGTTCCGAGACTAAACTCGTCTGACGATAAAGCAGAAATACTATCCCTGCAAGTCACCCTGTTTCCTAACAAAGGCTTCTCCATCGGCCAAACGAATCACCACGCTGCTCTGGATGGCAACTCAGTCACTCGCTTCACGAAATCCTGGGCTTACATCTGCAGAAAAATCAGCAACGATCTTACAGAAAAGTATGTTCCACTACCAGAAGAGCTAAGCCCCACTTTCAACAGTAATCTCATAAAAGATCCGACCGGGCAGGACATGCTATTCTTGAACCAGTGGCGGGAAATAACTGGGTCGGATGCGGAAGAGAGGAGCGTGAAAATCTCACACCAACTCGGAACTATTCCTCCAGATATTGTTCGGGCGACTTTCAAGTTCACACGCAGTAACATAGCAACATTGAAATCGAAGATCCTGTCCAAGCTCGAACAGAGGAAGAAGCAAGTTCAATTGTCGACTTACGTGGTTGTGGTGGCTTATATGGCCACATGTTTGATTCGATGTAAGCAAGAACGCGAGGAAGAAACTGTCCTTTTTACTTGTACCGCCGATTTCAGGCCGCGTTTGGATCCTCCATTGCCAGCAACTTACTGCGGCAGTTGTGTGGGTGGGCGAGCAAGCAAAGTAACAAACTTCACTCGCGAGGACGGGCTTGCCTTTGCCGCTGAATGCCAAAGTGACTTGGTTAAACGTGTAAACGAGGGTGTCATTGAGAGTTCTGGCGGAATTGAAGTTTCAGACCTTAGTCTGCTGGAACTTTTTGCTGAAGTCGAGGCGCGTGAGCGCACACACGTTATATCGGTGGCCGGGTCGAACCGATTCGGGGTATATGAGTCTGATTTCGGGTGGGGCAGACCCGGGAAAGTGGAAGCTGTGACCGTTGACAGGACTGGAGGCATTTCAATGACTGAGAGCAGGGATGAGATAGGGGGTGTGGAGGCAAGCTTGGCTTTGAAGAGGCAAGAAATGGAGACTTTTGCTGCTCTTTTCGCTGATGGGCTAAAGGACTACTAGTGAAGGAAACATGAAATAATAAACTGTTATGAATTATTCTCCAGAATTTATCTCGTTCGTATTTTGATCTGCTAAATAAGATGGATACTTAGCTTCTCATTTCAAGGTTTCTGTTAGTAGCTAGCTAGTAGTTCAGATTTCAGATTATGAACAGGTTGCAAGTTATGGAGGTTCTAGACATATTTGCTTGTTGGCTTTGGATTGTGGAGCAAATCTTTAATTAAGTCTGCTGCAGATGGACAAATGATTGTCAAAATTTGCTCCTTCTCTTGCTTTTTTCCAATAAGTTTTTGCTAATTGTTGGTGAAGAGGGTCAGTATTGCAACAAGCTCATTAGCCTAATTTGCTTCTAGCTTTCTCTTCTTTTGTTGAATCCCTTCCAGGACTATACACCCCCCTGCCTGTCATTTTACCGTTTTGTTATGTGGCTTTACCTCGCATCATTCTTATTACATATTTCGGAGGTGTACTAGACTCTATTAGAAGAGGAATTTCTAAGCCACAATCCTGATTAAGTGATGAAGGTTTTGTTATTGTCACGTGATGTCCGATGTTCAGTCAACCGAGTTTCATCCAAGACCAAAAAAAAGAAAAAAAACAAAGAGAATTTCTTTAGAACTGCAATTACGATAAGAGGATGACTAGCTTAGCTCTTAGCAAGTTTACCTATTTTTATTACCATCCCTAAGTTTAGTATCATTTTGTCCCCAGTTTATTAACTGTTTTTTTTTTGTTTTAAAAAAAAATTTTTTTTTGTCTCCTGTCACTCTCACATGAAATCTGTTAATGCAAAACAACTGTTCATCAATTTTTAGAAACTTTACAGGTTGTTTGGCTGTGTTTAACACAATTGAGTTAATGCGTTTTCACAGACAAGGCAAAATCCGTACGTGGGCCTCTGAAAAATATAGTCAAATTAGCCCCTACAGATAGCAATAATTACAGATTCAACCGAAATACTTTCAATACGCATGGTTTCACTGTAGGCCACCAACTAACACGTAATTACCAGATAGTTTCCCTCACTCCACCCATTTTTTGACACAAAAGTTATGGGTATGCAGCAAAGTAGTCATTCTAACAATATTTTTATTTGACTACTGTACTCCTTTACACTGTGCGCCTCCATTTACAAGTTGGCTTCACTTTTCGCTGCCCAAGATAAAACCTAGGAGGTCCAGCAAATTCGGTGACTTGTTTCATCCAATGGCGGATGGCATCCCGCTATTTGACCTTAACTAGGATGAGATGGTTGAACCAGGACTCATGCGGCTCAAACATTGGGGGGATGTTGCGAAGGACAACTTCATTGAATTTGTTGCTGAAGCTAAAAATCGTGAGGACTGGGCAGGCGGCCAATTGACGTGGGCTGGGTGGCAGCACGTCCAAACTCGTATGGTGGAGACAACCGACTACCCGTGGTCACGGGAACAGCTTAAGAATCAACTCAGCAAGTTGAGGCGTCAATTCCAACCCCTTATTATGGCGATGGGGCAACATTCTGAGTGGAGTTGGGATTCGACTCGACAAGTCGTATAATAGTAGCTAATGATGCCTGGTGGCATCGCGTGACTGAGGTAATTGAACTTTAACTTATCCTAACTTTCTTTACATGTGTTATTGAGGCATTAATAGAGAAGGCAACACTGGGGTAGAAATATATAATCCTGTAGTCCAGTTAAACACCAAGGAGATTATGTACACATTTGTCAAGAAAATACGCACAATTTTGTATTTGGATTTAATAGTTTCTGTTTTTTTATCTCGCAAATAAATGGTGATGTCGGCCGGCTTCAGGACATCCAACCTCCAAATATGGAGGCGATTACTGGGGTCTTGCTATCTACTGGGCAATAGGTAACTGAAGGTGTGAGTAGACGTCTATTCCCAGAGTCACCACAACACACTGTGGAGATTATTGAGATAAACTCTGATACGACCGATCCGAGCGTGATGTGCCCCCTCTGCCATACGCACCAGGGACGTCACTTCCATATGAGTGACACTTCCTTCCCACCCTCACTGGGCAGTGGGTCTCAAGGTTCTGCCTCATGGCCCTCAGCATCACACCATTGACCATGCGGCGATGTATGGACATCGTCTGTCGCCTTCCCAGAGTTGTTGAAGGAGATGACTTTTGTGTCAAATCTGCTTCATTCCTTATTAACTCTAAGTTAGCACATGATATAGTGCTGAATGGCACTGATAATGATCAGGTCCACTTTGCATAGCTAAAGCATGAGGTGCATAAGCTCAATTTTTAGCAGTAAGTATCGCACCTCAGTTGGAGTACATATGATGGATTATGTGTGACCATTTTGCTATGGTGTAGTTGTTACATATATATGGCCTGGTCTATTATCGGTTTATGTACTTTTGATGGCGCATTTTGTTGTGCGGCAATGTAAACATGCCCTCTTTTTCTGTTCAAACTTGGGTTGGTTTTCCTTTCCCCAATATGCCTAAACTTATATATATGTCTCTGCTCTTTCTATTTGAAGCACCAAAGTTGGGACATTTGTCCTTTCATTACATTTTGGAGTCCCATTTACTACCATTAACCGCCAACATCATCCAAACAATTGTCGAATGAAAGATATTTAAGTACATATTAGTCTAAATAACCCATTATGAGGTCATAGTCCATGACCAGTTACTGGTTATGTCACCCCCTATGTCTGCACTACTCTGTAACGGACTTTACAATTTCATCCCTAACACGTGCCATTGTCAGTGTCTCAGCATGCAATATTTTGACATCTGGTTCTACAGGTTGCAAATGTGCCTCATTTCACACATATTCTAGTTCTTGGAAACGATTGATGTCTGCATCACCCCAATCATTGTACTGCACGTAATTGTGTAGAGCACAACATGCAATAACAATGTCCACCTGAATCTCTGGCTTGAACCAATCCATTCCCATCATAATTTTTCACTTCATTTTTGTCGCCCCAATAATGTGTTTGACTACATTTCGAAGCCCTACATGTGCAAAGTTAAAGGTCTCTTTTGGTCCTGAAGGTCTTCATGTACCAAAATCATTGTGACGATAGTCAACTGATCGATATGGTGCCAAAAAACCTTCCATGTTAGCTTATCCAGAACTGACCAAGTAGTACCGACCTACTGAAACCACGAGTCAATGAATAGTAATATATTTACAAATCCATATATATTTCTACATACATACTGAAACCACAAGTTAGTGAATAGCAATTTTGAAATATATTGTTAATTATTATTTATTCAATTACTCAAAAAATCTTAATGTACTTTTAATATTTTTTGGGCAAATAATCACTTTGAAAATTAAAATGATTTGTTATAATAAATATAAAGGTAAATTTTATGGCTCTTTATTCTTTAATCTGCTAGGGACCCCATCTGGAATTTGCATTATCAATTAGCACTAAAATTTTAAAAATATCATTTACCATTAGAATTTTGGGAAAAAAATTATTAAAAGTGATTTTTAACTTTTTACTTTAACAGTTTAATTTTTAATTTTAATAAATTACCTAAAGTTCTAATGTTAATTATAAAAAATTGTTGCCCAGTTGACATGACAGCGAATATATTCAACAAAAAAAAATAGTCAAGTAACACTAGAAAAGCTAATCTCCTTGATCAATATCCTATGTGAGTTAAATTTCATCAACATTCTGTTATTGTTTTTTTTTTTATTCTAAACCATTTAAAAGCATTTTAATTTGTCCCAAGTAGGTGCAATTTTTTATACAAAAAAAATCTTATTGCATAATAAGTGCATACATTGTGCACAATAATTATTTCATATAAGGGAAAATTTGATAATGAAAATTTTTTTTATTATATCAAAAAAATATTTGTCAACTCAAATTTCTTAGAGAGCAATTATTAAATAGTTTAAAATAATTTTAAAAATTGATGTTACCTAAATATAGGTACTTTGAATTAATTGATTTCATCCAATTGGGGACCATTATAGAATATTTTACAAAATTTAAAATAAAAATAGAATATTTACAATATTTCAGAATGATAAACAAGCATAAATTAAAGGCTATGGACTATTTACAATATTTTTCCTATCTATTATGTTTCCAATTTTTCTTTTTAAAACTCAAATAAACTATAATACTATATATCTTATTTTAAATTAAAATTAATGGTATATTTACAGTAGGTTCTATTTTTTATGCTTATTATGTTTTTTAATAAACTTATTAGAAAAATATTTTTTAAAATATATTATTACTAACTGCATCATTGCGATATATATATGTTGTTGTGTTATTATTCTTATTTATAATACAAATTTTAGATAATATCAATTTTTGGCAAGAACAAAAAAAGCCAAAAAATTGTCATATCTAGTAGTGGGTTTGGGAATTGGGACCCGGGTACTTTGCGACATTCATGAAGTACCCTACTGTCATGTGCTGAACCCAATGTACCAGCATAGACATATGTATACATCATATTAAAATCACATGCGACAAGCACATTTTGTGTGGGTTGACCACTTCGTCCACGATAGTACTCCCACTCTTGACGAGGGAAAATACCATCGACATGGGTGCCATCAAGTGCACCAATGGCTCTTGCAAATGCACCACACAAGGAATGAACTAGGACAGGGGAAACTTGTTGCAAAGTTTCTTCAGATGGGCATATAATCACTTCGGCAAAAGAAACCACTGCCGTTAACATTGTGCAAAACCATCGGCATATCGTGTCAGTGGAATGTAGGAATAGTTGTCTCACATCCCGGTATTTGAAGCCATGGGCACAAATAGTTAGGAACATGGCTAATGCCTTATAAGACATTATTCTACCTAATGATTGCAAGCCATGATGCAGAGAGAGGTCGTCATGTAAATGCCAAAAGCATTGTGGAAACATACGGAACCGGTCAAAGAACTCACATTCATTTTGAGCTAAGTGCAATAGGTATTGTGTGCTAGTGAATGGTGGTTCCCTTTGAATCCCCCTTGATTGTGGAATGTAGTCAAACATTAGCCATCTTGCAGCTGCAGCAAGCTATATGAAATGGTGATGACAAGCCTCCTCCAATACAGACATATTGTTCCTGGTGCTACACCTTGGTGGTGACACAACCGGTGATGCAGGTGGTGTGTCCCATGGAATTTCTGTGTCGACCCCCAAGCTTATTGGGGACCCCATGCACTGCCAAATATGTTCCTTCTACATTGTATAACAATATCATCAGTTTAAGTTAGTCTACTCGGTAATCAAGAAACTATAGATTGGGCTATACAAGAGTGACACATTCTATGTCTCATACTTAGTCTTGATATATTAGACAAAAGGACAATGGCATATACGGATAATAATCATAAAGGTTTAGTCAAATCACCGACAATCTTGTCCCTTGGGTAGCAATGATGTGTTGCTAGACACCACTCATTGTTCATGTTCATAAATATGATTTAAGATCATTGTCAATATGGTAGGAGTCTATTAGGTCGCATACATAGAGCCAATTGGATTATTTGAATGAATGGGCTAATTTATTTGGGTTATGATTTCATGATAATTTTGTATTAATAATTGGCCCAAAAGTTGAGCCATTATTAAGCCTGAAATTAAACTTAATTAGATTAGGGCTTTGAAACCCGTTAGACTTGGAAGTTGAGTCTCACTATAAATACGTCATATAGTGAGAAATTCACAGCTCTTGCCCTAGCCTCCCAAAAAGGATGAAATCAGAAGAGTTCTAAAAACCAGCAGTACTTTTCTCTTGTCATTCCTTGGAGGACGTAAGCTAGCACTGTGGGTGCAAAAGGAACTCATCTACTGGGATGTGGTGGGAGCGTGGTGATCCCGAAAGGCTCGTGTGGATACTATAAAGAGCTTGAACACGTCAACTGTTCAAGTTTTGTGATTTGACTTAACAATTGGGTGAAAGATCTCAGCCGAACTCAACAGATGAGCTTGAAAGTGAAGAGAATAAGCTACCTTAAGAATATGTATATGTTTTCTCTTGGCAACTCCATTCTGCTGGGGAGTATCAACACATGTTGTTTGAAGAAAAATACCATTTTCATTGTAGAAATTTTGCATGGAGCCAGCAATAAGCTCAAGTGCATTATTGCTTGCTGAGTTACCTTATCGAACTAATTTTGTATTATAGAGTTGAAAAATGTGAAATATTTGTCAGCCTCTAATTTATGTTTTAGCAAGAATGTTCAGGTGTCCAATTTCTTGATGGTGAACTTGTCTAGTTGAGGTTACATGGCTAATTTCTTGAATGAGACATGTCCAAGTCTTTTGTGCCACAAGGCTAAAGGTGAGTCAAAGATAGTTGCAGCAATGATTGGTTTTGTGATTCCTTTGAAGTAATTCAACCCATCATGAGCTTTACCTATGCCGATCAACTTCCTCAATCTCAAGTCCTGTATTGCACAAAAATATAGAAAAAAATAGGGAAAAAAATGCCACTGAGTAGTTTAGATCTTCAATAAGTCTGTTAACTGAAATCAAGTTACATGTAAAATCCGGCACATGCCTTAAGTTTTACATCTCCTGAAAGCTACACTCGTCCATTTGCATGAGTGTACTCTGTAGCTCCACTATCAATAATCCAATCAAAAGAAGATATATTACTTTTACCAGCAAAGATGGCCATTCTACCTTGATTTTGGCTAGACAATAAGGAAATTAATTGATTGTATTGAGCCTAAGTGAGGGGCGGTGGATTTTCAGAAGTCTCAAGCCTTGGCCTGACGAGTTGTGGTGGCATTACTCACCGTCCCTTTATTTTGTTTATGTTTGCCTTCGTTTTTCTGTGGTTTTTCCTTCTTGTTCCACCAATCTGGATATCCAATTAGTTTAAAGCACATATTCATGTTGTGATCAAACTTCCCACAATGATCAAAGTGAAGATTTGCTCTCTTCTCCTGAGCATAGTAACGCTTTGCTGCTTATCTTTCTTCGCCACTAAGGCATATGCCTTACTAATTGTCAGTAAAGGGTCCAAGTTTAAAATTTAGGACCTGATCATACCAAACTTTTCATTCAGACCCATAAGGAAACTATGCAGTTTCTCACGTTCTTGTTCGCCCAAGATAACCTTGGCTACGGCACATATACAAGCAGGAACATTGCTATAGGTAGCTAATTCATCACACTAGTCTTTTAACTTGGTGAAATAGGCTGCAACAGATTGATGTCCTTGTTGCTTCAATGCTAATTCTATTTTCAGGTCTTGTATGCATATAGCATTGCACTAAGAAAACCTCTCTTGAAAATCATCCCACATATCCTTTGCCAAATTGACAAATGGTACACTACTATGGAGTTTTTGGTGCCAAAGTGCTAAATAAGCACGAAATGACCAAAGAATTTCATTTTTCCCATACCTGACTTTTCTCTGAATCATTGTTTGGTTTGTTAGGAGTTCCTTCAACAAAGCCCAGCTTGTGTGTTTGGTGCGAAGTGCATTCAACATCACATGTCATCATGTATGATAATTTTCACCTTTCAATTAGCTGCTCACAAGAACAACTCCTAGGTTATTTGATGGTCCAAAGTAAAATAGAGAAGGAGGATCATTTAGTGGTGATAGCGGGCTTAAACTTGACGAACCAGAAGTTTTCCTATTCTTGCCCGTCATATTGGTCGAATGGTTAAGGATAAATGTTTGGGATCAAGCCTTGTTCTAATAACATGTTAAGTTTCAGGTTTATGGAAGAATTTTCCATTCGATTCAAGTATGCACAAAGGTAGTATATATACACCAAAGGCTCTAGAAGATAAAACTTCCAGTTATAGTCAGATAACACTCAAACTTATCTCACAAGCAACTACACCCTTTAATAATATTTACAACTTATCAAAGAAGAAATATTTACATGAACAATAAAGAAAAAGATCAGGTTATCTTAACAGAGTTAATTACCCTTTTAGCTCTGAACTATCAGCAACATATACCATCAACATTCCTAAAGCATTGTACTATACTATATGCTTCACAAGGTTTTTTTTTTCAAAGAAAAAAAAATAGAAAAATAAATTTAGATCAATGAGTTCATCTACATCACTGCTTACAACGTTCACCCTCTTCCATATTATCCTTGTCTCAATATTTACCGCATTTCATACTGCCATTTCAACATCGATAACTATAAAGTAGATTTGACTCAACGCAAGCCTTTATGGCCAAACAAAGGAAGCAAGGAATGACACTCTATGTCTGTTTCTAGTTTTTCTTTTTTGGTGCGAGGTATTTGCTCTAGCAATATTCAACTTTGTTGATTTTTGTGGCTAGATGATTTCGCCAGGTTCTAATTGCTTAATTTCTGGGGGCTTTATTTCTGATCTCTCAAACTCTACTTGATCTCTCTTATTGTTGCAATTAGTTATCTCAAGAACTACTCGCAAATGGTGGAATTAATGACGCATTTACAAAGGCAAATTGCTAGACTGCCAAGTTATCTTCGTTGCAGATAGAATCATCATCCTCATTGTTATCTTACCATTCTCATTCACATCTTGTTCGTTGTTGCACCTCCTACAAATGGAATTGGCATGTCCATAAGTCCCGGATGGCATTGACGATTGACACAAGACTGAGGAGGTGGTGGGCCGCATGGAAAGTGGTGCGACAGCCCCACCATCTCCTCACTTTCCATGGTACCTCTGTCTAGGGCTATAAATAAATTGAGTGAAAAAGAACAAACTTTGTTCATGTTCATTCCTTTTAACTTTAAACAAATACAAACATGAGTAATAAACAAATACATTTTTTCTGTTCTTATTTGTTCATTCATAAATAAATTTATTTGTATTCATTTGCTAACAATAACAGTGTTGCGAACCAGAAGAACATAAAAAATGAACGTGTTCATGAACACTATTAAATGAATATGTTCATGAACCATATAAACAAATGCATTCGTAAAAAAATATAAACAAATAATTGAACAAATGAACAAAAATGAATATTAAGAATAAATGAATTCACAAAAAAATAAATAATTTAGTATACAAATGAACATACAAACAACGAATATAAATGGATGTTACTAAACTGTTCATTAATATAAATGAATAAATGATACTTTCTTCATGTTTGTCTATTTAATTGAATAAATGAATATAAACAAACTCCCATCAAAATGTTCTTGAATAGTATACTAAAGTCCTATTGCTTACACTCTAGGAACGTCTTGCCAGATCCATCCACTGGCTTTGAGCTGACTAGAAAATTCCACATCACCATCATCTTGACAGGATATACTTGTTTTAACATATATCTAATCATTTAATTGCTTAATGGCGGGATTGCACCAACTTGATGACATCAATGGGTGATTTATCCTTGTTTAACATCTTCAGGTGTTGCTTTGGTCTAAATTAAAGTTGCATGGGCCAATTCAATTACGCTAAACTACAAACATTAATGGTTTATCTGCAATTTTTCCCATCCATACATGGATTAATTTTAGATGTTCCAAAAAATTTGTACTAAATATAGTTAAAAAAGATAAGTTGCTTATGGCGGACCCATGTAAACAAAGAGGCACATGGCCTCACTATTTTCTAAAGTTTCAGCGTAAGGCAGTTTTGGAGGAATACAAGGGTGCTACCAGTTTCTTACGAAACAAACTGCATCTTCTCTTTAGTCTTGTTTTCATTTCCATTCTGATTACAAAATAAAAATTACTAATGAAAATTAGAAAAATATGAAAATTTCTAAAAATATAAAATTTATATACTCACTTAATCCTTTTGAAAATTTACTGTATTATTCCCACACTTTTGAAGCAATAGTGGAACATTAAATCTTTCACTGTCTTAATTAATATTCGGGCAGTCCCCGCTCTCTTTTTCTTCTAACTTTTAAAATACTATTTTGCAATCCTTCCATGTGTAAAAAAATTCTACATCTGCAACATTAAACTGCTCATGCTGACTGTCCACATCAAATCAACTCATGCCATATAAAATTTTGCATAAGTGTTTGTACAATCCAACTTTATACTTGGCAAAATTTGCATGGGTATACTCCGATCTAGATTGCATATTGATTTTAGTATTAGACCAAGGTTGAGGTCAATGGTGCCATAATCAGATACGGCGTTTAACTAGTAGCAACTAGTTACCGTGTATCGCACAATATATTTTAACATTTTTAATACTGACATCACTAGATATATTGTATCTTTAAATTATACATATACTATATGGTATACCGCATCACATGTTATTACCTAGTTTTAAAAAATTTAAATATTGCCTTATGATAAAACAACTTAATAAAATTTTTTTTACCTTTTTATCTTTATTGTAATAGTATTCATCATAATTTTCATGAGATAAATAAAATAGATATTAAATAAAATATGATATTTTATGAAAACATAGAAATGGAATATATGACTTAAGTAAATATTATTCAACAAAAAATAACTTACAAATATTATTATAGGATTGTAATTACGTTTGATTATGTCACACAGAAAGCATATAATAAACACAATTATTGAATTAATGCCTTAAATGTCTCTGGTCTAATATTATTAAGGAGTAGGTCATAATAATACAGCATATGTGGAAACTAATATGAGATATGTAGTCGACATATGGGTATAAGTTGGAGAACTTGTGTACTGGACCTACCCACCATGAGAACGCTACAAGGATCATTATATGAGTGTCATAAGTGATTCTCATAATGATCATAGTATATGTAGTCTTTTGACCTAAGATCATCAAGGTTCCCTCCATGTAAGTCACATACTTTGATACTTCCCTTTGTTGCTCGTAATTGAGTGAACTTGAAGAGGGTCATTAGTTATGTCACATATCATGCGAAGTGTTTTATATGATCAAGATAGAATTTGTCCCTTCTATATAATGGGAGTAATATCTTTGGCCCCATTCATGGAGTGAAACTTAAAAAATACGTAGTCATACTCGGATGAGTTGATATATGATATCAATATCATCAGTTTAAGTTAGTCTACTTGGTAATCAAGAAACCATATATCAGGTTATATGAAAGTGACACATTCCATGTCTCGTGCTTTGTCTTGATATCTTAGATAAATGGACAATGGCATATACGGATAGTAATCATAAAGGTTTAGTCGAATCAACGACTATCTTGTCACTCGGGTAGCAATGATGTGCTGCTAAACACCGCTCATTGCTTATAATTATAAATGTGATTTATGATCATTACCAATGTTACACCCGGAAAGTGATGAATGATTAATTACCAGGTTAAGTGGATTAGTGGCATAAATAGTTTCCTAATTTGGAAACTTAGCAAAATTATTTGTAGAGACTTTAAATTATTTATGGAATGGGCATTAATGAGTGTTGGACACTCTGAGAATTATGCTTGGCTAAGGCCAAGAGTTTGGGTGATAAAAAAATGGCAAGTTTGGAAGTTGAAGGACTCAATTGCACAAAGAAAAGTTGGGTGGGAGGACTCAATTGCAAAGTTGGAGAAAGATGGAGGACCAAGTGAGTAATTTGGCCATTTTTCATGAAAAATATATGCATGGCCGGCCACCCCATGTTACCAATTTAAAATTGGCCTACTACACATTCCACTCATAATTATTTAATCCCTCCACTACATCCTCCACTCACCAATTAAATATTACCCCACTTACTTTTGTCCCCCACTTTCCCAATTTGACTATTCTATTACCCATGCCTTATCTCCCACTACAAATCCCACTCACCATATTTTAATCACCCACTTACATTGTCTCCCACTTTACATTATTTAATTCTCCCCACCATCACTTGTCCAAGCAATGCTTTAATGAGCATTTGACTTATTCTCCCACCTTTTTCATTCAAAATTCGGCCATACCTCCAAATTATGCATTTGATATGCATTTTGGGTGCATTTCACTTCATTTAGCACCATGACCACCCACCTTCTTTGAATATACGTTTAATGCACATTTAGAATGCATTTGAGTTTCATTTCTCTTTCATTTGCAAGTGCATAACCGGCCATCACTCCCACTTTCATTTCATTTTCATTTCCACTCTCTCTCTAGCACCAAAAGCTCTCCCTTCTCTCTAAGTTCCAGCCATGGTGTTCTTCAAACTCCATCTCCTTCTTTCTTCATCTAAGATTCGGCCATAGCTAGAAATGCATGTTCTTGCACATGCAAACACATTTTCTTGAAGCTTTCAAGCTCCTAAACCCATCTAGACCAAGAACAAAGTGAGAAATCAAATAAAACCCATGAAGAAATGCTTGTGAAGTTTCGGCCATATTGATAAAATGGTGTTCTTGAGCTCACCTCAAGAGCTCCTTAGATGCATGGCATTTCTAAGCCATGAAGAGTAAGAAGATGAAGACGAACTCCAAGAAAGTGAAGCTCAAATTTCGACCATTTAAAGGTTGTAAGTGAACCAAGTTTTTCTTGGTAGTTTCATGTATTTTGAGCTAGATGCTACTCTCTAATGACTTGGCCATGTTGGATTTTTGCAAGGAAATCAAGTGGATATTTCGGCCATGGAAGGATATTGTTGTTCTTAAGCTCAACTCAAGAACTCTTTATATGCATGGCACTTTTAAGCCATGGAAAGCAAGGATGGAGGTTTCAGCCATGAGTATACATGGCATTTTGAGGCATGAAACCAAGTGTTCTTGGTGCCTCGAGGCTTGTATGGCCATTCCAAGGAAGGAAACAAGCAAAAGATGAAAGAAAAGCAAGAGGAAAGTTTCGGCCAAGTGTGAATCTTGGCATACATGGACATTTTTCCAAGTGTTCTTGGTATCATTAAAGTCCTTGTAAATATACAAGACAATGGCAAAAGGTTGGATGCAAAAAGGAGAATTTTGTAAGCTATGGAAGTACTAGAAGATTCGGCCAAGTAGTAATCTTGGCATACATAAGTTTAAACCATGTGTTCATGGTAGTACAAGTGTTCTTATGAACATGCAAAGTGTTAGCCAAGTGTTCTTGGCATAAATGGTCCTTAGAAAACTTGTGGGACTAATTTGAGCAAGAAAAAGAAATGATGGGGCTATTTGGGCCAAAAGTTAAATTTGAAGACCCAAATTGAAAACCAAGTGTTCTTGGTCCATAAATCATGAAATGGGCTATTTTGGGCCATAATGGCATTATTGGCAAATGGGCTAAATCCTGAAAAGGTAATATAGGCCCAAGTCCTAAAAAGGTTAATATGGGCCTAAATGATAAGTGGGCCTGAGTTCCTGGAAAGGCCAAGTTAGGCCAGAATTCCAGAAAAGGCCAATGTAGGCCTGAGTTCACAGAAAATTGGGCCTTAGTTCACAGAAAGGCTAAGTGGGTCTTTACCTCCTTAAGTGAGGTTGAGTAAGTTAAACCAAGTATGCTTGGTAAATTATGGTTCTCTTGTTTAATAGAAAGCAATTAAGTAACTTGTTAGTATTTTGGGCTTTATAGGTCCATTAAGGAAATGGCAAAGTTCCAACAACAAACAAAGCAAAGCAAAGGCAATGAGCAAAAGGTTACACCAATGGTGGTAAAGATCCTTTACTCACTTATTGCATGGTGTACTTCCATGATATTGTTTGTGAGTATAAATGCCCCTATGTGATGGTCATAGAACCAAGTGACCATAGGTGTGCAGCGGGTTAGTTGTTCTTTGTGTGAGGGCTCATGTTACTTTCTTAGTTTAATAATTGGGCACGTAAGTGCATAATTGATGAGGTATAATTGCTTCGACAACTTTGGGCACGTAAATGCATATTGGACGAGGATTGTTGCTTCGGCAACTATGGATATGAATAATGGGCATTTGTGGATATATATATGGTTTGATTAGCTAATCAATATAAAGGCAAGTGTTAGAGTTTATAGTAAGAATGGCCAACTTACTATGTAACTCGGAGCTCTAGGGGAACGGGTGATATGATTAAGAAGGAGAATTGAGGTTTAAAGCCTTGGACACTTGCCAGAGGTGCCAGTGGTGCCAGGGGTGCCAGTACTGCCAGTCTGGCCAGGGGTGCCAGTAGTGGGTGGTAGTAGTGATTGCCCAGGAAAACTTGTGGTTGAGTGCGTGTGTTGTGTGCTTCTCTGAACTGTTGTTGTTTGTGCATGCTGACCCAAATTATTATTATTGTTGTTGTTGCTGCTATTGTGTTGTATCTTGTGTTTTCTTTGTTTAAGTGTTTTCCTTTACAGGGACAGGATTATTTGCCATGATATTCTTGGGTTGGATTTATTTGCCATGGTATTCTTGGCATGGGATTTAATTGCCATGACATTCTTGGCTTAAGAATAGGCTTTGGAAGCCATATGTGACTACGAAAGTCACGAGAGATTACCTCATTCTGATTTGGCATTGCCATTACGTTCTTGGCACAATTTTAGCTTTTTAAGCCGGATATGATTTCGAAAGTCATGAGTTACTTACCTCACACCTGGATCTTTACTGAGTTTTATAACTCACCCGCCCTTCTTTACTTTTTTCAGGAAGTGGATTGGATGGCTTGATAGATCAAGTAGGGAGTACTAGAGTACTCGTTATGTTTTGCTAAAGGGTTGGGTATGAGTTTAGTGTTGCTTAATATATTCATTTGACTCTAAGTGACTTATGTGGTATATTTTACTTGCGGAACAAGCTAATGGTTTGGACTTCCTTGTGCAGGCTTGTGGAGTCTAGAAGTTGTGGGAACAAGGTCTATTAAGCTGGAATGAGTTCCAGGTTATGAGTTAAAGTTTGGGTAGACATAAGAACTTGGTCTGTAAAACCTAAACTTAACTAGTTATGGACATATAGCATCCTTGGTATGTTTTCCAAGTAGGAGATGCTTGTTAGATGCACTTTGTGATCATGATTATCTTAGGATGAATTTTGATGAAATGCCATGATGGATATTCATGTTATGTGTACTAGGCTTGGCTGATGCTCATGGTTATATAAATGTGATTTTCAAAGTTGAAAATGAGATGGGCTTCTTTGTTGCCATGCATTGGATTAGTACACTTGATGGACACACATCCTATGCACTTAATGGATTAAGTGTATGCTTTGCTTGAATTGCAAGTATGATTTGCTGATTATGTGTGTAACTAAGGGAAGACTTCCAGTGAATCTGGATTTATTGGATTTTGTTGAAATGGCATCTAAAGACTTGTGTGTGTAACCGGCTAAGTGGTAAAGTCCATAAATGGAACACTAGAATTCCACATAGGTATTAGCTCGTTCCTGGAGAGCACCCTGACAACACATTGAAAGTATTTAAGTAACAAGCTAGTACCAGAATAGATCCTGGAGTCACGCCGTAGGTGCTCATAACTAGCTAATAAAGCCCCTTCAGTATGAATAACTTTCGCTGCATTAATCTGATAATCGGGCCCAGATGGGCCAGGGGCAGTTTGGGGCGTGACAACCAACGTGGTAAGAGACTATTGGGTCGCACACATAAAGCCTATTTGAATTATTTGAGTGCATAGGCTACTTTTTTTAGGTTATGGTTTCATGAAAATTTTGTATAAATAATTAGCCCCAAAGTTGAGCCATTATTAAGTCCGAAATTAAACCTAATTGGATTAGGGTTTGAAACTCATTAGGCTTGGGAGTTAAGTCTCACTATAAATACATCATATAGTGATAAATTAGCAGCTCTTATCCTAACCTCCCAAAAGGATGAGATCAGAATAGTTCTGAAAACTAGGTGCACACTTCTCTTGCCAATCCTTAGAGAACGTAAGCTAACACTGTGGGCACAAGAGAAACGGATTTGCCGGGACGTAGTGGAGGCATGGTGATCCCGAGAGGCTCATGTGGATGCCGTAAAAAGCTTGAACACGTCAACCGTTCAGATTTTATGATTCAACTCAACAGTTGGGTGAAAGATCTCAACCGAATTAGGTATGAAAATTTCAAATACCCGGTTTACCCATTTTCGCTTGGATCCTGGAGGGTTTTGGTTATATTCCACTACGCTGATTTGGCTCCCGAAACCCTACACTCCACTATACCCCTCACCAACTGCCTCACCTGGCCCTCAACTTCCACCAAACCCCTCATCTTCTTTACCTTGAACAATGGTATCTTCATCATTGTCGTTGAGTCATCGGCTGATTTTGACCACCTTACAAACTGCAGGACCATAGCGGCAGTTGACCTCCACCCTCTGGTTCTGAGGCTAAACTTATCTAACAACAAAGAGGAAATATTGTCCCTGCAAATCACTTTGTTCCCTAACCAAGGCTTCACTCTTGGTCAAATAATTCACCATGCTGTTTTGGATGGCAACTCAGTCACTCACTTAACGAAATCATGGGCTTATATCTGCAGACAAATTAGTAATGATTTGACAAAAAAAATGTGTCCTATTGCTAGAAGAGCTATTCCTAAATTTTGACACTAGTATTATAAAAGATCCGACCGGGCTCAACAAGTTGTTCTTGAATTAATGGCAGGAACTTACCCCATAAGGTTTGGAAGAGAGAAGCATTAAAATCTCACATGACTGAGGATGGGCATGGAGCCTTGCTCTAGTGGAGTTCTAGTCTGACCCGCTCCTTTTTTAAATGATCCACCAGTTTTGGACCGAGTTGGATCATGATCCACTTATAATGTTTTAAGAAATAGGTCGTGTTTGGAGCTCCATAAAGCACCAGGTGAGTAATTGTCCATCATTTCACTTGTGTGTTTCAATCTCCAATTCTCCATTTTTATGTTTTGCCAATTCAAATGAACAACTTATCCTCAATATTCTCCCCTCGTTGATTCATTGTGTTCACTGGTTCAGCGATTCATTATCCAACTCTGTTTCATTGCTGCATCAACTCGTCTTTTAGTGAATCTTAGGGTTGGGATCATTGTTCCTTTTGGCCACTGATCCTCAGTCTTCTCCCCTCATTCATTCAAATGAGCCGCTGAGCCTAGGTCTTCTCCCATCGTTGATTTGTTTTGTTCACCAATTCACGGATTCGTTGCCCAACTCTATCTTGTTGCTATGTCGACTCATCTTTTAGTGAATCGCCACCATTTCTACTTTTCCACGGTTCCACCAGGTAATTTCAAGACCTGCGGTTTTGTTTCTCTCATTCTGTTTATGGGTTTAAACCATTATATTTGGAGTTTAAGGTTTGCTAAATAAAGCTTTCTGATTTTCCTATCATTAGAGGTCAAGATTTAGTGTAAATCAGTGAAAGGCTAAAAGCCACTATGATTTATCTTCAATATATCTCACTAAATTTTTCCCGTTGTATGCCTCTTTTAGTTCACCAAAGAATCCACGGTCAATGCCTTGATAGGCTTCATCTTCTGCTTCGTTCAGAATTAGTTTTAATCGCAGAGAGAATAAAGTCTATAAAGACCAAAGAGAATAGTGGATTTGAGATAAAATTGATATGCAGAAAAGTGAAAGTATATCTAAGGGAAGAAGACGAAAATACCTGAAAGGTAGGGGGAAAAAAAAAGCAAAACATAGGCACAAGTGAGGAAATAAAGTTGGGAGCCAAGTGCCAGATAGATAACATGTAGAATTGTTTAATAGGGCAGCTAGGCACACAAGCCAATGATTGCCAAAAAGGATAAAATTAATTCCCAAGTGTTTGAGACGACTAGGGGCAACAGAGGAGGCCAAATTTAATGCAGGGAATTTGTGTACTCTTTAGTCTATAGCCTTTTTGCATCTCCCATTTTGACATCTAAATGCTAGCATTACTGCTGCCACCATATCATTGTTTATGAATCGAATGATTATAAAAATTAACTTTTTATTGAATCCTCTTGTCTATATTTTATAATCAATCAAATGGCTACATTGGGCGCTCACTAGTTCAGAGCCGAGTTGAGTTAGTTTCTTTTTATAAAAAATTATATTATTTCATTCATAAAATTTGGTAGTATGAAGTTCTTAGTACCCTATCTCACAGATGCTTTATTGAAGATAAATTTACTTGGTGCCGGGCATAGAATGAGGTTTACTTGGTAAAGTCCGAATATTATATTACTTTTGCTTTTAAGGATAGGAATGAGGGTGAATCAATGGAAGTGCATATATAGATTTTGGTTAGGAGCTTTGTGAATTGAAATTTCCTTCTAAATTAAATATTTTTTTATTGTAAGCATTGCATGATTGCTTGCCTTCCTGAGTAAATCTTTGTTTTCACTAGATTAATTTTCTTAAAAAGTATGTTGTTTGTGTGGGTGAGTCTGAATTTATTGAACATATTCTTTTCTCTTTTTCTTTAGCGTTGACAATAAGGCATTGCATTGGTGTTGATTTGATGTATTTTACTTATTTTGGTATACTGCATCAATTTTTTTTTCTTAACAAAGTTGTCTCCAACAGGTAAGTTTTTCATTTCTTATTCTTGGATGGTTGTTGTAGTGGAATGAAAATAGTTTTGTTTTCATCATGGACTTTTTTTTTCATTTGGAACATTGATATTTCAACTAAAGAGTTGGAGAGATAAGTTGCACAGCTTTTTTGTTGTCAATGTCTACTTAATTTTATTTACAATAGTTCATGTTACTCCCACTACAACTTTTGGTTTAAACTAGGCTTATTTCCTTTACTTCCCTTTTTTTGGTTTATAAGGTTAGTTGTCTGTCTTTATGGATAAAGTGCATGACTAGTTTGCCTTCTTGTTGTGCCATCTATAGATGTTTTTCTCTCATTTGTCTCCACCAAATTAGTCTCTCCTCTCTTGTAGGTTATGATTTTATGGTCTATAAAAAACAAGGCAAGTCTTTGATCATTATGTTTGTTATGTGATATGTTTTCTTAGTTTCTGATTTGGGCTTGCAAGTGGCAATTGGCTATTGCATCACTTGTCGACTGCAACATCAGTCTTCAAGTTGTTGACTTAAACCTATTTATCATAATTTTCCCAACATGCTGCTTAGATTTTGAGATCACTTGCATTAAACTCTACTTGCTTTTCCCATCTTTCTAACCTACTCATTCCAGTTTTGTATTCCATCCATTTGGCAACTTAAGCTTTCATAGTTCATACATAAAGTTTGTGTCAGTTTTAACAGATCGTTATCTATGACAAATTTCAACTTTTTGATTAGTGATATATTCATCCAAAACTTTACTAGTAATGGTGCATGAGTCTTCATATCTAAATGCGAGGCTAAAAATATACTTCTAGTAACTTGGGTGGAGCAAACTATACATCTTAAACTGATTGAAACAAAAAGGTCCTTTATTTTGTGTTCACCGATAGATGTTGACTTTGGTTGTTGCTCGGTACCTATTACTTATAATAAGGCTATAGGGAGAATGTTTTATTTTGTATTTATTTGAAGTAAGCATTATTTGTTTTAGGTGAAATTGAGATGGATTCGGACTCCACATCTTAAGCAGATGATAATGATATGAATTCGACCTCACAAATCCCAAATGGTGAAGATAAGATATTAGCATAAACTATAATAGGGAGTGGAAGTGGTACGCATATTGCTAGCAAGAGTAAACTTTAGTCTCATATTTGGTAGTTCCTTACAAAACAACAAGTTCGTGAAAATTGCCAGGCCATATGCAATGGTTGCAAAAAATCACTTACTGGTGGCCCAAAAAGTGGGACATCCCATCTTAAAAACCATATTGATAGGTGTCCAAATAAAAATTTCAAAGTTCATATGAGTCAAGTTGTGGGGTCCAACAATCAAATAAAGGTTGATAGGAAAATGACTATTGGGAACTACACTTTTGATGAGAAGACAGCAAGAAGAGATTTAACTCAAATGATAGTTCTACACGAGTATCCATTGTCCATGGTTGATTATGTTGGATTCAGGAAGTATTATAGCACTTTGCAATCACTATTTAACGTACCTTTTAGAAGAACAATAAGGCGTGACATTCTAAGGCTCCACAAGGATTTTAAGAAGCAAGTGATGAGTTTTTTGGACACCAATGAAAGGAGAATTGCTATCATAATGAACATGTGGAAATCAGATCATCACAAAAAGGGGGTATATGGCAATTGCTGCCCATTTCATTGACAGTATTTATAGTTTACAAAAGCTCATCATCAAGTAAGTATATTAAATACTTTGTATAATTAGCTGGTTGTTTATATGCATGTTTCTTATGAATTATATATTAAATTTATTTATAGATTTGAATATGTTCCTGCTCCACATACAAAAGACGTGATTGTGAAGCATTTGATGGATTGCTTGCTTAATTAGAATATTGATAGAAAGCTTTTTACAATCACTGTTAACAATTGTTCTATGAATGATAATGTTGTTAGAGACTGGTTGGCAAAATTAGTAAGGGTTATTTGTTATTGAATGGAAATTTTTTCCATATGAGGTGTTGTGCACATATATTGAAACTTACTATAAAGAGTGGCTTGGATGTTATGGAAGATTCTATAGAAAAGATTCGTGATAATATCTTGTTTTGGACTGCTGCTCCAAAAAGAGTGGAGAATTTTGAGGAACTAGCTCGTCAATTGAAATTTTCAAAAAATAAAAAGTTGTCGATTAATTGTAAAACACATTGGAATTCAACTTACTTGATGCTTATGACAACTATAAACTATAAGAAGGTTTTTTAGAGATATGAAAAATGTGACATTGAGCAAGGATACAAAATTGCAACATCGAAAATTGATTAGGATAGGGCTGCTTTGATTTCAGAAAAATTAAAATTATTTTATCTGGTTACAAAGAAGTTTTCTAGTACAAAAGATCCTATAGTTAACTTATATTTCCCAAATCTTTGTAAGATTCGATTGGCATTAAGAGGGTGGATTTTGGACCCAAGTCCTTTAATTTCTAAGGTGGCAAAAGATAAGTTGGGCAATTATGAGAAGTATTGGGCAAATGTACAAAGAATTATGGATGTTACTACATTATTGGATCCTAGGCATAAGAGAGTTTTGCTCACATATTACTTTAAGAAAATGAATGTGTTTCAATCACCTGTTGCTATCATTTCTTCTATTAGATTGACTGATGAAGAAGAGAATATTAAGGATGTTCCATTGGACTATGATAATTATCCTTTAATGAATAGACGAGGTAGAAGTAGAGGACGGTCAGAGTTGCAACGTTTTTTTGATATAGATGTGGTTCCAAGAGATCCTAATTTTGATATTTTAGATTGGTGGAAAATCAAGGATCCAACATTTCCTGTCTTACAAAAGATTGCTAAGGACATCTATGCTACTCTCGTTTCTACGGTTGCTTCATTGTCCACGTTTAGTATAGGTGGGAGATTGGTGAGTCATCACCGTAATAGGCTGCAACCTATTATGGTTGAAGCATTGGCATACACTCAGAATTGGTTGCAAGTAAATAACAATGGTATGTAAATGTTTTTTTTATTCATTATTTTTTTGGCTAGGTTAACTTGAAAATTTTTTGTTTTATTATGTGCAAATTTTTTTTTTTTTGAATTTTTAGTTCTATTAGAAAAAATACTTTCTTCGTCCCAAATGTTTCTAGAAGATATTGAAGAATATGATAAATCTGATACTGGTAATGAAGGGGATTTGAATGTTGCAGATAATTAATACGTAATGTTTATTTGTTACTTTTAATTCCCTTTTTGTAGTTTGTGTTATGTGTGTTGTTTGTTTACTATTAACATGATCTTGTTATTTGTTATCTAGGAAGCAAAATATTGAAGATGGTCTACAACTAATTTCAAGACTTGGGTTTTATTTTTGTGATTTCAAGGCTTGCACTAAAGGTTGTATTGGCTTGGTACAAAAACTACTTGCTATTTAATACATGCTTTTAATAGTTGTGTTTGTTGAACTGTATAGGTATGTTTAGTTGAGAATTTTGTTGTTTCATGCTCTAGCTATATTTCTGATTTGTTAGGCGAATTAGTCAGTTGCTTGTTTTGGTGACAGAGTTTAGCACAATTTGTTCTTGTTTTGGAACTATGTATTGATGGCTCTCAGTTGGTGTTTTGATTTACCTTTGTGTGATCTTGTTGTTAATGTTGTACTTATTGTTTTCATATTACATGTTATTTTTATTATCTTCTTTCATAAAAAAAATAAGTATGTTGTTTTCCTAAATAATAATAAACTAAACAAGAAAAAAAACTTCTACAAAATATTTGAAATAGCTACAAATTTTTTTTTTTTTTGCATTATTTATCAAAATATTATGGACTAGATATTCATGGATAATCCATGAATATCCACAAATTAAGTGGGGCGAGTTGTGGATTGATCCATAAATGAGTAGAACAAGTTATGCATTGATCTATTAAAAAATTCAGCAAGGGTGGATCACTCTATGGAGCGGGTCGATCCACTCCATGCTGCCCCATCCCTATACATGACCTCAGAATGATTCGTTCAAACATTGTTCGAGCGAGATTCAAGTTCACGGCTAGAGGTGAGACGTGGGCGGGGTGAACTCGGCCCAAACCGGGAAATGACCGGAAGTCAACCCCTGCCCGACCCCGTCAAACCCACCCCAGCTTGCCCCGGCCAAAGCCCGTAAAGATGTAGGCTGAGTATCGGCCTTAAAGGAGGAGGAGGTGCAAAACAACGCTCCCTGGACCAGGGAAAAACCCGACAACCCTCCCCGACCTGGACCATACTGGCCCACCGAACCGGCACGGCCCCCTAGTGCCCAACGGCTCTTCGGCAGCAACAAAAACCTGCAAAAAAAATTTAAAAAAAAGGCTTAATTACACAGCAGACCCTCCAACGGTTTTCTACTCCATTTTAGCCCCCAAAATTTCATTTTCACCCCTCCCAACAACTAAATTTCAAGGACTTTTTTGTCAAACTAATTTTTTGCCTTCCTCTATAAATACCAATGCCATTTTCACTCAATCATCACACAATCACTCAATTTCTCTTCTTCCTCTACTATATTCTCTCAAGCATTCTCCTTATTTTCTTAATCTCTTCCAAATTTCTTACTAATCTCCCCCTAATATCTTCATAATCTCCTCTTGATTTTGCAATAATTACTGCTATTAGTTCGTGAGGCATGGCTTCAAAAGGAAAGGGCAAGTCGATAGAGAGCTCATCTTCCCGCACCATTGGCCTCTGAGGTTTGTTCCGTCACCGTTCTCAGCCCGCTGATAAAGGTATCTCAATTCAATAGTTGCACGACGATGATACCGGAATCGATATGACAAATTATGATTTGGGTATCAACGATCAATTATTCGATGATGAAGTTGAAGAGTTGGATGCGATAGCATTTGGGAATCCGTCAACAGAACCGACGCCTACATGTCATGAACCCGCCGTGGAGGAAACCCAAGCACAAGGTAAATCCACAAGACTAACTGCTCGAATTTGGGAGCATTATGAGCTCATACACGAAGGGGAGTCAAAGAACGGGAAATGCAAACCTTGCGGGAAAAAAATTGTGCATAAAAAGAATTCCGGCACTAGAACGTTGAAGCGGCATATTGAAAATCAACATCCTAACATTTGCCCCAGTGCTGGGACTAGTTCTGGAGGACAAACACAACTTGGGTCTACAACAGCACCGGCGAGCCAGGTATATTTTTTTTTAACCAACAATCTTGTAGAGAAGATATGGTAAATTGGATGATGCTTACCGAAAAACCTTTTTTCACATGCTGAAGATGTCCACCTAGAATCTTAGATAAAATCACAATTAAATCCTGCATTTAGAAAAGTATCTAGGAAAACCGCTATGAATAAAGCTTTAGATAATTTGAAGCTAGAAAATTAGATTTACAAGCCTATTTTTTTGCTCTTGATCATTGTGTGGCATTTACTTCTGATATGTGGACATCACCTATAGGTCAATCATTCCATTGTATTACTTCTCATTGGATTGATTCTGATTAAATAATGCAAAAATAAATTGTCATTTAAGGTTATTGAAACAGATCATACTGGTTATCAAATATTCAATTGCATCTTAGAAACTTTACGTGATTATTTTTGTACTGATAAAGTCCTGTGCATTTCATTGATAATACTTTAAATAATGATGTTGTCACTCGTCTTTTGAGTCAAAACTTAAAACCACCTCTCAACGGTGCATTCTTTCATGTTAAATGCATGTGTCATATTTTGAATATTTGTATGCAAAAGGGTTTAGAAGTTCTCCAAAATGAGATTCTGCCTATTTGAAACTCATTGAAATATTTGATGTCTAGACCTGCTGTTTTTCATGAATTTAAAAGCTTTTGTATCGAAAATCAAAAACCATTTTCTTGGAAACGGTTTAAATTTGATTGCCCAACCCGCTGAAACTCCACATATTTGATGTTGCAAGATGCATTCCCGTATGCAAATTTGTTGTCACATTTTATGAATTCAAAAATGGGTTGTGAATTTCTTACGACTGAAGTTTGGGACAAATGTTTCAAAACCAGTGAATTGCTTAAATTTTTTTACGAGGCAACTGAATTTTTCTCTGGTGTTTACTACCCAACCATTCATCAAGTTTTGTTTCATTTAATGAACATTACATATGCGTTACGTCAATTTAAAGATGATGAGTTGTTAAAACCGACTATCGAAGCCATGCGGGCTAAGTGGCTTTAGTATTTCGAAAACATTCCACCTATCTTTTTAATCACTTCTTTACTTGACCCATATGTCAAATTAACAGGCACAACAACATTGCTTGAAAGAATTTTTCATACTTATTTAGAAATGTCTTATATAAATGTTTTGGCTATGTCTGTTACTGCTTCTGAGTACTTGCATTCTTTATACAAGTTATATTGTGAATGGCATTCAGATAAGGTAAGATCCAAAACTCCTTAAATCGAGCCTCTAAGGAGATCAATCTCCTCAATATTCAACCCAGCCCTCCAAATGCTCAAACGACCCCAACTAATGACATCGGGATTAGTTGAGGTCGATGACTATCTCAACACATCGTTCGAGGCAAGCGACCTCGACATCTTGGAGTGGTGGAAACAAAAAAGATCAAGGTTTCCAATCTTGTCAATAATCTCACAAGAGATTCTTGCCGTTCCAGTATCAACCATCTCATCTGAGGCAGCGTTTAGCGTCAGAAAACAGGTGATATCAGAAAAATGATCAAGATTGATACCCAATGCGGTAGAAGTATGCGTGTGCAACCGAGATTGGGGCCTCGTATTACTCTGGCAGCAAGACCAAAAGAGTTCGAATGATGAGGTAATATCTGATGCGAAGACTTGAATTATTTTTTTTCAATCATACATGTAGTTTGTATTTGATCTGATTATGCTATTCAGCACAGATCATAGGTTTCTATTATTCATTATTTTCGGAACATTTTTGCCATTTCAAAATGTAATGACCGTTTCGTTTATTTGTAAGGGCCGTTTGGTTTTTTAACTTAATAAAATTTACACTGGAGGTGGTGTTTTTTCTTAAAAATATTTATGACATATATAATTAATTATGGTTCTAATGTTTTTTTTAAAAAAATAACACCAAACCCGCCTCGGACCCGCCTCGCCTGCGACTGGGCTTGACCCAGGACTAGGGCCCGAGTCGGGTTGAACTGGCTCCCATCTCTATTCACGGCCAGTAAAATATATAGCAACACTGAGAGCGAAGATCTTGCCCGAGCTCAAATAGAGAAAGAAGAAACTTAACCTGTGACATTGTTGTCACTGCATTTTAACTTGGACATTTTTGCTGCTCTTTTAGTTGATGGGCTAAGAGATGCTTCATGAACGAACAAAGGTAATAAACTAATGTAGATTAACTTGGCTTGTCAGTATTGTTTAGCTCGACAAAAATAAAATAAAATAATAATATTACTTTCCTATAATATTATTTTCCTAGCATTTTTAAGAATTCTTAAATCAAGCGTTATTTTCTTAGAATTTTAGTTGTCAAAGATGAATGAATGATTCTCAGACTTTGCTCCTCTCTCTATTCATGCAAAGTGTTTGCTAATTGTCGATGGAGAAGCTCACTCCTGCAACAAAGCTTTGGTTTTTAGCATAATTAGATCTGTTCACTTTGTTCATTTCTCTCCAGGGACATGGAGTTTTTAATGGTAACCCAAACTTTCACAAATATGTCATCAACCTAGTGAAATCTGGCATCCGCTAATCAAATTTTCAAAATTGTACCCATTATACAACTAAATGCAAATAAGTAATTGAGGGACACAGGTGACCACACCAGCGAGTCCATTTAAAAGAAATATCTGTTCATAAAAAATGAAGATGAGGGAAATTGAATCTGGTTGGGAATTGGGCAGAGCTAATTAAGTTAGACAAAACATTCTTAAAGCAGAAGCGGGAGCAAAAGCGGGTAAGTGTAAAAACTTAAGTTAAAAATGAGAACAGAAATGAGAGTAGTGACTCAAAATAGAAGAATTATATAACTTAGAACCAAAGCCATTAATGTCATTTTTCATTTAAAAAAAATAGATGCCACATTAGTGAAGTTTACTTAATCTCTTTAGTTCTTTCTTTCTTAATGTTTTTTTATTTTTTTGATGAAAGATCATTCTCATCAATGATAAGAAAATTTGTAGTATCTATTATAAAAATATAACACTGATGAACAAGGATGCTAAACACTTCACTTAACTATAGAACTTCCACATTTTTCATGAGTCCTCTTGATACTGTAGAGTGAGGAAAACTCCATTGGATATCTAAAATGGATCTAGCTAGTATCCAAGTCTATCGGAGGTAGATCAAGAAAAGAAAGTAAAAAACTAACCAACCAATACTCAATCGGCCTACTATACCAACATACTACTGAAATAACAAAGCATCCAAATGTAAAAAACGGATGATTACTATAAATTTCTGCAGTTGCAAAAGTAAGTGGAAGAAGTTTATTAAATTATGACCTTGCCACCATGTGTCCAGTTAACAACTTCGCACAGAGAAGGCAAAAACACTAAGCATTAATGAAGGCAGCTAGCATCCTCAGAAGAAGCTAAGGATTAGTCTCGATGAAAATATCTAGCAGTTATCAGGCATTCGCGTGAGGGGCGGACCAAGGTTTTTAATAAAAGAGGGCAAAATAAAATTGATCCCAAAACTATAATTATTTTAAGGAAATTTAACCAATTTTAAGAATGGTTCAAAATACATTTTAAAAAAAAATATTTAAATTTAAAACATACTCAAAACGTGCCAAAACAGTGAAATGCTAGTTACTTCTACTTCAAGTAATAGTCTGTGCATACTTAACACCACTAGCATGCACCCAAAAGTAACTAGATGGTTTTACATCACAATGTATCCTAATAAAGGCAACTCCTTAGTACACAAGGTACTATATACATGAGACAAAACCTAACTAAGATCATCGACTTGAGCCCCACCTTTGAGCTATCAAAGCTCCAAGTGCAAGCCCTTCCTTAGTCCTTGTGCACCCTTTAGCCTCTACACTATAAAGGCATAAAACTTAGTGAGTACAAAGCTTAGTCCACAAGTAAACTTAGAATCACAAGGATTCTCAAGGAAGAATACCTGCAAAAGAGAAAGCTTAGGCCACAGCTATCAACTAGTTACTAGGCCCGGGGTTAGAACCTGAACAATAAACTTAAGGGAGTGAGTACATGAATGTACTTAGTACCCTTGGGGTACCTGCAAGAAGATAGCAGCAAGCCAACATGCAACCATGACAAACAAGCAAACAGACAAGTGATCAACCAACAAAAAAAGTCAAGCAATAACAACATGTAAAATATGCAATGCATGAATGTATGATATAAAATTCACATAACACTTGGGACTTCCTGCACACTAGGTGCCATAAGCCTGCCGTGAGCTCAAATGGCGGAGGTACTTAAGACACTGGCCCTCGTATCCTAGGTACTTTACCTCCCATAAGTCCCACCTACGGGTTCTAGAGTAGGTCGTCACCTCCTCTCAACCTACCTGCCTTTACCCTTAATTTATTGTACAGGGTAGCCATCCAATGTGGTTTAACTAGCCAAACCCTTAAAGTTTAGCTTAGAGCTCCTTAGTGGCTCACTTACCAAACCAAATGGTTCAATTGGGATCTACTTAGGTTTCCTCTTTATTGACCAAAGGTCTATGACATTCCACTCGGCCAACAAAGAGTCTGAAAACCAACTTAATCCCCTTAGTGCTCACTTAGGAACTTAAGCACTTTAACTTCCTTAGCCACTATTACTTACTCTTCCTTAACCATACCACTTAGCTACCACCTAAATAATGGATAATTCCCAACTTAAGAATGAGTTCTGGACCCAACCGAGGCTACGGAACATCTTAAGTTAGCCTAGGGATGAAAACCGAGAGTTTGAGACACTCTTAGGATGCTCAGAGCTTGGGGGCAAAATGCCTTGGCTGCGCCGTTGGCGACGCGTCGCCAAAGGCATTGCTATTCGGACAACTTTGGCAACGCGTCGCCAATTCGTGTCACCACCGGCGACGCGTCGCCAAAATGGCGTCACTACTGGCGACGCATCACCAACGCCTTTCCAGCATTGCGCGACAGCATGCGACCTTGCACGAAACCTGCTCAAACTTTCTCATCCCAAGCTCAAATCATATGGGCCTTGTTTCTACTTCATTCCCACACAAAACACTACATTTCTATGCATTATTTGAGCTTAATTAACTTGAACCCTTACCTCAAACTTAGCCACAAAGCAAGAATCGAACCACAGCCCTCCTTAGCTCAACCAAGCTCTCTTGAGTTCCAAACCTAAAACCAACGTGATATGCCACCAATAACTTCAAAACAAGACCATTTCTAGCTATGGAAACAACTTAGAACCAGCCCATGAAAACACAAGAAGCTTACCTAAGGTTTCAAGTCCAAACAAGCATTAAAGAGCGAGTTGAAGCAAGAACACCAAAATGAAGCTTGAGGCTTCTTGTAAACACCTTGGGGCCTTCAAATTTGATGGAAAATTGCAGAAATGGGAAGCTTTGGAGCACAAATTCTGGTGGGGAGAGGAAGCTACGAAATTTGGGGAAGTAAACAAATGGCAAGGGAAAACAACTTACCCAAAAATATACTAACTCCCCCACTAATGCACACTTCTTCCACTCTTTCTCCCTTGGCCCATAAATTCTCATTTGTTTTAATTTGATCACCAAACTCTCAACCCAAAACCATCCTTCCTTTGTTCTAAAGGATGCCCAAAAGCCTCTTACACTTGGCCTCTTGGACACTTTGGCCACTTAAGACCTAAATGGCTCAAATAAACACTTAGTGCAACATTTTACCCAAATCCTTCAAAGACGGTTCTAATAGCTAGGATAACTAATGGTCTTGACTTAACTAAGCCAAATTTCTTACATGACCCTAATTTCATCAAAATTATAGTCATGCTTCTAACTTGGGTCAAAATTACCATTTTATCCCTTTTTGACTTTAAGGTGCCAAACCACACGTAGGAACTCACTTACTTAGTCAAGCTTGTCTTTCTTGCTTAACAAGGTGCTAACTTGAGGTACTTTATTTAATAAAAACACTTAAACAAACTAAAACAAATACTTACTTGGTTAAGACCCTTCTTTAACTAGGAGAGCCGTCACATTTCTGACCCCTTAGTCCTACGTTTTTGTGACCCCACTGTCCTACGTTTTTGTGACCCCTCATGTTCTACGGTTTTGTGACTTTACTATCTCCTACGGTTTTCTGTCATGAATATTGTTCCTACGATTTTGTGACAATTTAAAGATTTTAGTAAATTAATTTATACACAAATTAAAAACATATTATATTGCATTATATAATAATAATAATAAAACACAAATTATTATTATTAATATTATTATTATTATGGTTATATTTTATTATTATTATTATTATTATTATTATTATTATTATTATTATTATTATTATATAACAATTGATCAAAGTAGTCAATAAATTTACTATACATAAAAGTAATCAAATTTTACAGGAAAAAGTTAATTACAAAGAACTGAAGGTCTAATATAAAATCAATGGGATGCAGTGCCAGGCTGATCATCGTCATCTCGTTGGCTACAATCGTCGTCATGATGCTGAGTGGAGGATCCAGTCCGTAGGTCGTCTGAGAGCGCCGATGCAGGTATAATCCCCTGCTAGATCAACCTGTTAAGCATGGCGCTCATTGCAGCCTCGGTCTCTCACTGAACCTGAGTGCGAACGTCTGCCTGTAACCGCGTAAAATCAGTCTGTAGCTGGGTGTTCTCAGCCCTTAGCTGAGCAATCTCATCCGAATCAGCACGTGGAGCCTAAAAAAATTTGTAAGTAGCAATTAGCAATGTAAAAGTGATAAAATAATTAATAAAATTAAATACGAATGAAAAATACCCGATTTGGTCCAAAGGTCTGGGGATTAGCGAGTCGGCGTGGAACACCCGGTAGTCGGCCTTTTTTTGGTGGGCCTCGTACCTCGCTCCATACCTCTGCATCGAACTACAAGGGGTCATCCGGATTCTGGTATTTTTCTTGAATCCGCTGGACATATCCATCCTACAAGAAAAAGAAATTAGAGTTAGTAAGACAAATATTATATTTTTAAAACATTGTTTATAGTGGTAAATGAATATTTATTACCTGTAGCTGCTGTGAAATCAGATCGATGGGCTAACCAGTCTTCTTCTGTCTATGAGTATGAGACCACCACTCATCAAATGATGGCTCAACTCCATCATTTGCTTTTGTCTGCACAATTTTAGATATCATTAAAATTTTAAGTAATTAAAAATCATAAAAAAAATTATAATGTATGGAAGGTCCAAGTTGGTACCATACGATCCTAGTGCATCTCGCCTGGGATTGAGCTCATCGTGTGCTTCGGAACAAGGCCTGAGCTATCCGCTATGTGCTTGGCATGGGAACCAACCTCCAATAGCTTCTTCCATCGCTCCTGCTCCCACTAGTCACACAACTGATTCCATACCTGCTGACTGTAGCAGGGTGGAACATATGGCCGCAGTAAATTGTAGTCAGGGTTGTCGAAGAAAGCGGGGATCTTCTGAATCGCGACAGACCTCCAATGATAGACGCGGTTTCGCACGGACCGCAAACAGTAGTCGAACACAATTCGGCGGATGGCGCCGAAGTCTCTAGGGTCCCATCTATAGTAGTTCTGCAATTTCACAAAGAAGAAAAAAAATTATGAATAGTCCATATACAAAGTATTGTTTAAAAATGTATAACAACCAATTACCTCTAACGTGGTTACGTGCTCCTCTCGTACAGCTCGAGATGCATGTGACCAAGCTATAGAACTTTCGTCCCACAACCTCACATGAATAGAGGCTACGGTGGAACGAACAGAGTCATCAGTGAGTAAGCTGTAACAAATGATGATCAACATCCTATGTGGGCTGCCCGATCCCTGTATGCCGATACTGATATGACCCGGATATTCCTCTCATATCCGGGTAATACGCATCAGTCTGCGTGTCTCGAAACTGCTGAAATGCGGAGCTCGATGCGCCAAACGTCTGGGGCACATAAGGTCGTGGCACCGGAGTATATGGCAGCTAGGTTTGTGGCTAGGTCTGTGGCACCGGTGTCGGAGCCTGGGTATCTGGCACCTAGGTCTGAGTCTCAGTCTGTAACACTGGTGTAGGTGTCACAGCAGGGTGTCGTCGACCCCGACTACATCGCGGATCACGTACATCCTTGGCCGGGCCTTTGCCTGAGCCAAACTGTCTGGGGTGAACCATCCTAAAATTAAAGTTTAACATGTTTATTACATATCGAAACAAATGCTCTCTCACTTTCAGCTCTATTCTATAAAATCTGTTATTACATCTACGACAAGGGCATTTAATCATTTCTAACTCCTTCCCACTAAATGCAAACTTTAAAAACTCATTAACACCAGCCATAAATGCAGAATTCATATATCCATCTGTATCTGTCCTCTGGTACATCCACTCACATCCATTAGCAGCCATTTTGGTTCCCTTGTAAAATAGACAGTAAAAACCCTCAACATAAATATGTAATATATTTATTACATTTCATATAATATAAATATAATGAAAATGTAAATGAATTACTTATATATGTCATGCATACATGTCAACCTTCCATAACTGAACTGCCTACTCCATTAAGGTAAGGGCCTTACTCTATTGAAAGTTGTATAAGCAGTAAACCATTTTAACTGTTCCATGTTAGTAGCATTTAATGTAAATTTCGGCAGCATTTCCCTTCAGTTCCCGTTCACAGTGTTTCTCAATAATATCAACTTATTGAGAAACACACAACGGGAACAATTTGGGAAATACTCTACCAAATTTCACAAACTGCTACTACGACAGGAACACATTAACCGAAATACTGCTTATACAAGTTTCAACTGTCCAACTTGGACAATCCATGATTATGTTAATTACAAATATAAATTAATCCAATACATTTTGTTTGTCAACAATCTGAATCGGACCAATATTATATTTGTTATCAACACAATCATGGATGGAGAATCTAAGGTATAATAAATAAATACTTATTATGCAACTACATGCTGTGATAAGTCAGCTACATAAAACAACATAAGTATATCTTATAAAAAATAAATAATTACCATTTAAATCACTAACCTCTAAACTCAGCCACCTAAAATAACATAAATATATCTTATAACAAATAAATAATTAACAGTTAAATCACTAATCTATAAATTAATTTTAAATACCTTTATTGAGCTGAAGAAGATGTTGAAGCGGAAGTGAAAATTGATGTAGAAATTGTGGCTGGGACGAGCTGGAGAAGGGGGGGGGAGGAATTTATAAGCAAAATCTATAGTAATATCGTAGGTATATATGAAAAGTTAAACTGCAAGAATAGTGTAGGAAATTTGTAGTAACTAACGTCAAAAAAATGTAGGAAAAAGAAACTGTAGGAAAATTGAAAGATTAAAATTCCTACATTTTTAAGACACCCACTCTTTTCTTTTGTCTCAAAACCGTAGGAAAAAAAATGTAGGAAAAGCGTCGGATATTTTTTTGCCTCAAAACCGTAGGAAAAAAAATGCAGATAATGTATCCGACGCTTTTCCTACATATGTGGTCCCTACCCATTTAATTTGCATCAAAACCGTCGGACGAATTGGCGCCATTATTTCCCGCCATCTTACTCTGACATTTGTCCTATGCTTTTTTGTGTCAGAAATTTATTGAATGAAAACCATCGGACATAATATTTTGTCGGACGGTTTTCCTGTGAATAATTTTCCTACGCTTTTTTTCGTAAGAAACTGTCGTAGCAAATAATCCTCATCCTTGTAGTGATATTTGGCCTTTTTTCTCCCTTGAAAGACCCAAAAGGTTGATGTTTTGATTAACTAAAAGAAAAGGATAAAGTTAAGGAGGCGGGTTATCACTCATGAAGATGTCCCTAAAAACGCAAGACCCTTACAGGTTAGAGTATAAAAAATCCCATTAATCGAATAACTAAAAATGGAAAAATAGTAAGATAAAAGGCTTAATTGCACATGCGATCCCTTAAGTTTGTTAACTCTAGCGAGTTAATCCTTAAATTTTAACTTATTAATACTTAATCCCTCAACTTTAGAAAATGTAGTGAGTTAGTTCTTAAATGGATGAAAATGCAGATGACGTTTCTTTTCAGGCTAATGTGGCGTGGGGCACAAGTCAAGCTTGGCTGAGAACCATAACATCCTTCCCTCTTCTGCCTTTTCCTTTGCTATGGCCACCTCCACCTCTTAACCCATCTCCCTCGATGTCCTTTGCTGCCACCCAAAAGAGAGGACGTATGGCGTTAGGCTAATGACGCATTATGCTAGGCAAGAAAGGACAACCCATGGGAAGAAGGAGCCACATTTGATGGGTTGGGGGCTAGGCAAAAATGATTCAATGGGAGAAACAATGGTTGACTGTGTAGGCGTGAGGAGGAAAGAGACCAATGAGTTTGATTCGAGGAGGAGAAGAGACGGCAGATTGGATTTGAGGAAGAGAGAGGTGTGGCCGAATTTGATTCGAGGTAGAGAACAGGTGGCAGGTTTGATTCAAGGTGGAGAGGAAGCAGAGGAGAGATTGGATTTGATTCAAGGCAGAGAGAGGTGTGGCCAACGGCAAGGCCTGAGGTGGTTTTGACAGAGAAGATGGTGGCAGGTGGTGGCAAGAAAAGAAACACTAATGGCGTCAGGTCACGTGATAGCCCATGACCATTCAAGGAACTAAGTTGCACACACTTCCAAACTTTCAAGACTAAGTCACATATTTGAATAACTTAGAAGACTAAGTTACAATGAGTCAATCCTTAAGGACTAACTCGTGTGAGTGAGCAGACTTAAGGGATTGTATACGCATTTAAGCCAAGATAAAAAAAGAACTACTACAAATTTTGATTTATCATTTACCTACTAATTATTTTTTTACTATATGCTTATATTTCATTTATTTAAAAAGATGTAAACAGCCAAACTTAATTTAAAAACCTAAAAAGTAACAAACATTATCTGACAACATATAAATTTATCATATCTAATTGTTTAATTATTAAAGATTTTACTTGCAATAACAGTGATGCAAGTGCAAAGTTGACCATGACAAGCGACTCAACAAAAAAAAATCTCTGTAGCGTATCATTTGTCCCGTTGTCTTGTCCGTATAAACTATAAAGTTCGTTTGGAGACAGAAACAGCTTATTTTATTGCACATTTCTCTCACGCATGGGACTGGCTGATTACATTTTCAGAGCAAGACATGACCACCAGCAGGAACTAAAAATGCCCTGTAAGACCCACTTCTAGAACTTGGAACGGCAATACCTAATTAAAATAATTGTTGATGGCCAAATCGTTATTTTTGCTAAATGTCATATTTGATACGAGATAGTATTTTGCTATATTATCATACCATATGGTGTAACTGGATATCTTTTCCTTTTTTCAACATCTCTCCCTCATGGAATCAGAATCACTTAACTCGGTGAGGATATTAGAGATTGACCGGGTGACTCCCTTACGGGCCTCGCCAATTAACTCTGCGTCTGAATTCTCTCGACCCCTCACCCTTTTCGATGCAATTTGGTTCAAGTTCTCTCCGGTGGAGTGTCTGTTCTTTTATCGCCTCACCGAGTCAACTCTTCCCCTTTTCAACTCGGTAATCATTCCCAAACTCAAGCATTCCCTCTCCCTCACTCTCCTCCACTATCTCCCCCTCGCCGGCTACCTCACCTAGCCCACAACTTCCCCCAATCCTCTATACCCCAAACGACGACGTCTCCTTTACCGTCGTTGAGTCGTCCACCAACTTTGGCCGCCTCGCATCCGGAGGCGCCATACCAGCTGTCAACCTCCACCCTTTGGTTCCGAGACTAAACTCATCCGATGACAAAGTTGAAATACTATCCCTGCAGATAACGCTGTTCCCTAACCAAGGCTTTTCTATCGGCCGAACGACTCACCACGCTCCTATCGATGGTAACGCAGCCACTCGCTTCACCAAATCCTGGGCTTACATTTGTAGAAAAATCAACAGCGATCTCTCAGAAAGGCATGTTCCATTGCCAGAAGACCTAACACAAAAATTCTGACACAGCTCTCATAAAAGATCTGACAGGGCTCGACTTGTCGCTCTTGGACCGATGGCAGGAAGGGAGAAGCGTGAAAATATCACACGAACTTGGAAAGATTCCTTCAGACGATGTTCGGGCGACTTTCGAGCTCACACCCTTTAACGTAGCAACATTGAGAGCGAAGATCCTGTCCGAGCTCGAACAGAAGAAGAAGCAACTTCACTTATCGACGTATGTGGTTGTGGTATCATATATGGCCACATGCTTGATTCGATGTAAGCAAGAAAGAGAAGACAAAACAGTCATCTTGGCCTGCACCGCCGATTTTTGACCGCGTTTGGATCCTCCAGTGCCAGCAACTTACTGTGGGAATTGTGTGGGTGGACGTGCGAGCAGAGGAAAAGTAGTAAACATTACGCGCGATGAGGGGCTTGTCTTTGCCGCTGAATCGCTAAGTGACGCGGTTAAACGCGTAAATGAAGGTGTCGTGGAGCGAGGGGAAATTAAAATTGCTAACTTTCTTGAGGCTACTTCTGGGAAAGATTTGGCGTCCATACAAATCATTTCGGTTGTCGGGTCGGCCTGATTGGGGGTATACGAGTTGGATTTTGGGTAGGGCAAACCCGGGAAAGTGCATATGGTGTCTATAGATAGGAACGGAGGGATTTCAATGTGTGAGAGTGGAGATGTGGTGGGAGGAAGTGAGGCAAGCTTGGCTTTGAGGAGGCAAGAAATGGGCAGTTTTGCTGCTCTTTTTGCTGATGGGCTAAAAAACTCGCCCCTAATAAAGGAAACAGGTAGTATGCTTTAAATTCAAAATTTTAGCTTTTCACTATATTGTTTGCTAAAATAATAGGGATATTTGGCTTCCTAATTTCAAGGTTTCTGTTAGTAGCCTAGTAATTCAGACATCATAGTACTAAGATCAGGTTGCAATTTTTGGAGATTATTGACATGCTTGCTTGGATTTTGCATGGCGCAAGTCTTTGATAATTCATTTTATTTAAAAATGGAGAATAGAAAAATCGAGATACACTGCCACTCAAGTGCTTATTTCTTGGGATGAATATTTTTTGTAGTTAAAGGGTACTCAAAATTTGCTCGTTTCTCGCTTTGCCAACAAATGCTCAATTCTACCCAAGATTTCACATTGGAAGTTGGAACTGTGTGCAGCGAGTGCTTGCTATGCGTCAACCTATATATTACCACCTCTTTTTGTTGGATTGCAAGTGGGTTGTTTTGGGCCTATACAAAACATGAGAACGTTATTGGGTTCTAGATAGCCTAAACCAAAATAATATTACGTGCGCATTTAAACACAAATACTGTTATATTGATACATGATATTATGATAATGCTATGATACATGCTTGGTAATTTATTATATAGTAAAATTTAGAAATTTTGGTAAAATAATGCGTTCTTGCTTATTAGTATTTGGTAAAGTTACATAGCAAATGTTAGATTGTATAACTAAAGGAAGACAATAATTACTTAACCACTTTTAAATTATTTTTTAGAGGGAATCAATTGCCAATTATTCAAAGGGGAAGGGAGGCGATATCAATGATTCATGAGGCCTTGAGGATGGTGGTAAGTTGTAGTTTGTTGAAATTTGTTGGGTTTATTAGCTTAAATTCAAGGAGGTTAAGGCCCTGTTTAGTTGTGAAAAATTTTCTAATTTTTCCAGAAAAATTTTCAAAAATTAGAAAATGAAAAGAAAATGTGTTTAGTTAAATAATTTTCTTTTTCAGTTTTCCTAGAAAATAATTTTCTATGTTAGTAGGAAAGAGAAAACTTGGTTTAAGTTGTTTTCTATTTTCCAAAAACCATCGGGCTCGTTTTCTCTCCTCGCACGATCGGCCCCGTCCCACCCGACGCCTTCTGCCTTCGACCTCCCGGCACCTTCGACTTTTCCCTCCCGGCGCCTTTGGACTTCTCCCTCCCAGCGCCTTCGAACTTCTCCTCCGGTACGATCTCTCTGTCTTTCCCTTTGTGTCTCTCTATATATCTCTCCCCCATCCTCTTCTCGATCTCGTTTTCTGGACTGATTTCGTTCAGAATTACTAGGTGGCTGATTAATTCGTGTTTTTGCAACCTGCTTTAGGTTTGATCGTGATTGGAAGAAGATAGATGCGTTAATTGGGTTGAAGACGAAGACTGTTATCCAGGTAAGTGATTCTTTTTAAGCTTTTCAGTTTAACAACTCAGGGATAATAGCTCATTTTTCATTGCTACCAGGTATTCCTTCTCTCTTTTGCTGTTTGGATCTTTCATGAAATTCGAGAATGGGTTCGAAGGGATATTAGTAATATTAAGAAAATTTAGATTCCAATGGCATTGTATATTGGACCTTTTCTCTTGTTTTTGTCTCGGTGGATTGAGGTTCTCAACTGTATTTTGCATCTAACTTGTTGATATGGCTATGCAACTTTGTTGTTTCATGGCCCTACCCCGTGTGCATGACCAGTACGTTTATATTTCCACTTTCTTCCAACATATTCTGTTGAGGCTAAGATAGAGAGCAAAAAGAAGGAAAGAGAGAAAAGAGCAAAGCAATAGCAGAAAGTTTCAATGCCAGGGTTGCCACGTGTTTCTTCCACCTACCTGCGACCAAAGAAGTTTGGTCTGTAAAAAGAAATGGCAATGGACCCAAAGTTGGAGGTTGAATATTGAAGATAGTTCTTTGCCACTGTATAAGAATAGTCAAAGAGGACAACTTGATCAGAAATTACTTTAAAGGTTTTAGTTATATGCTTGCACATGATGCATGTGAATTAATCTAGCATACATCAGAGGCAAAGAACAAATCTTCATAAAAAATGGTAATCATTCACCAAAAACACATGTTCACACATCAGGAAACTGTAGTTTTTATTGGAACATGGTAGGATTCTACCAGTACTTAATGATTTTTGTGGTTTCTCATCATTTTTCCTTTAAATGTGTTTTCCTTTTACTGGTTTCCTTTAATGTTGATGATGTAAACTAGTGCACGTTGTTGCTTTTGAAGTTGATTAAAATGAGACTTATTTCATTATTAACTTATAAAATTTCTTTCTGTCTCAATGGCAGGCTTCCTCAAAGTTATCTGGTGCTTAATCATTGTTGCTTGCTATTCTGTTTTTAGTTTGCCTTATATTTTCTTACTCAATAGGCCATACTTGCAAATGCTAGTTACTGTTAAGAATCAGGGTTTCAAGTATGTGTTTTTCATACAGAAAACCATTATATGTATTATAATTTTGGTTGGTTAGGTTATGATTGGAAATCGCGAAGGCATCAAAATGGTTGGTTAGGTTATAATTTTCCCCAATGCTGGTTTCAAACCTGCAGAATATGGTCCTAAGCATACTTCTTGCAATTCTTGACATTTTTACCATAGAAACGGATTGGACTTAGCACATTACGCTTAAGAAACTTATTTGTGCAGTAAATTTTGCTTAGGACATGGTGGTTGTTGATAGGTGGCTGGGCAAGACCATAACAATCGACATTGTTATATCTTTTCTATGTATCTGTTGCATTTTTTCTTTGTTTTTGTGTGAACAGCCTTCTGATATTGTTGTATCTTCTTTTTTCTGTAATAGATGGCTCAGAACATCAAGGAGGGAGATGATAAGAAAGAGTGGCCTGAGAAAAATGAATTCTCCTTCCTTCAACTTCTGTACGAGAGAGTTGTCAATCACCCAGAAAAGGCTCCTATTTTTAAGCCAAGTGATTGGGAAGCCATGAACAAGGACATGTTTGCAGCTACTGGAGTGAGTTATGGCGGTGACAAGCTGAAAGCAAAATATCATCGACTTCGGATTAAGACTCGTCAGTTCACACAGCTACTAGAACACACCGGAGTCACTTGGGATGCTGATTCCAACATTGTGCATGCTTCGGAGGAAACATGGCAGCATTTTTTCAAGGTATTTTGGTTTAGTATTGTTGATCTTATATGAGTTATTGGCATTTATAGTTGCTGCTTGATTAAGATTTATATTATATTTTTACTTGATTAAGACATGTTTAAGATGTGTTGGAGCTATTCCTATGGTAGAAGAAAAAAATTTCTTCAATTTGTTTACATTTCTTCAATTTGCTTCTACACACTCCTCTGTCCATTTGAACTTTATTTTGGCTGGTGCCTTGGATAGGATTTTAGAAAAATGTCTACATTTCTATCTATACTTAGGGGAGATTTGCCTAGATTAGTACCCTTCTTACTAATCTCCTAGCCAACTTTATCAATGTAAAAATTATAGGTCTGTAGAAATTATAGGTTTTGAAACAGTATAAACTTGCAATTCATTTTTCTTGAAAATACTGATCATTTAACTAACCTTCACTTCCATACATTTGTTTATCTAAGGAAAACAAAGAGCAGAAAGAAGGCTAAGAGAAACAGAGTACTAGTGTTTTAATGTGTTCTTGTGAAGAGAAAATCATACCCTCTAATTTGTTTCACTACATCAGGTAGATTCAATCATGTCTTGTTTCCTGGTTACCAGCCAGAAAATGGGCCTTCATTTTTAACCAAAAACAAGCTTAGTATATGTTCTAATGTCCATGGGCTGTTGTAAGAAGAATATTAGATTGCTGATAAGTTTGTCACTGGATGTCAGCGGACTCTAATTTTAGATCCCAAGTACACTGATATCCTAGCAGAAATCTAACAAGTTGTCAATCACGCTCCTCAGTGTTGTTTGACTCTGTTCCACTGGGTTCATTGTTATTCCTTTTCAATCTTTAGAATCAATCATTGTGCATTGCCATTAGAATTTGCTTTCTGGTTTATTTGGTGCCTGCATGGACTGGTCGAGATGCTGTGTCAAGCTAATGAAATCAAAACTGTGTACAACTACACAAGTCTTTTTTCCGGACATGTTAGGAGAACACGCTCCACCATACGGCTGAGGAAGAATGATAAATTCCTTCCTGTCAGGAAAGGAAAGGATAGATAAATTGTTCTAATGTTGAACGTTTATTTCCAATGCATCGGCACAGGCAGTTGCCAGCCAAATTGCATCTGCCGCCGTCATCTCTTCTGTGTACATGTCCTGTAAATTTGCTAGGATTGTTTTGTGTATACAAGTTCATATATTCTCATTTCAGCATCTCCTGGCAGAAATGATGTTAGAATTACTCTGTAACATTGCCTATTACAGCCTTTCTGCTGATCATCTGAGTTGTTCCTTGTACATTTAACATGATCTTCTCTTGAGCCATTGTTAGCCTTAAATTGTAATTTTTATACCTATTTCAGGTTAATTTTATTATAATTAAGTGATTTATTATACTCATTTGTTTAGTTTTTAGTTTATGCCTTTGGCTTTTTAACTATATGAGGTTCAAGGCACTCGTCCCTATGCCCCCACCTCTTACATTTGCCACATTGATGAGGCCACCAACCACAAATAACAGCTTGGGTTTCATGATCTCCGTTTGATCTCCGTTTGGCCTGCACCTTCACTTTAAAACTGGCTTGTAATAACCATCAAAACTGTGTACAACTGCACAAGTCTCTTACAATGTTTTTGGTGTTCATAGTAAATAATTCTAGCTTGTATTTCTGTGGTTTTTGTTGCTTCTTCACAGAGAAATGATCCAGCATCGACCATACACACAGAAGGTCGATGTCTATAGTTTTGGAATAGTGCTGTGGGAGCTGATTACTGACTTGCTTCCCTTCCAAAACATGACTGCTTGTTCGAATCAAGTTGCACTTACTATTTTTTCTAATGCTCCTTACTATTTTGTTTAATGTTCTTTTTTTTCTCTATTTGCAGCAAGATCAAAAGAACTTTAAGACATATCGTAAATCTGGCTGCAAGCATTACACCATGCTCTCCCAAATATTCAACCCCACCACCGCTACTGGAAAGCTTCATTATGCATCTACTCAAGTGCCACCTACAGAGGAGGAAGAGCGTGAACTTGAGAGTGAGTTTTTGAGTGGAGGAGCTCAAAGTAGTGAGCAAGTTGGCCAAAAGCGTGCTGCCAGTGATACTTCGGGTGAGCGACGTGCTAAAAAAGAAACAAGATATGAGAAATTTGAGGCATGCTTAGATATGTGGTCATCGAGCTTGAGTGCTAGAGCCAAAATGCTTGAAGCTAAAACTCAATCGAAAAATAAATCTGTTACTAGTCCTGAATCTGACCCATATTCTGTTGAAAATGTGATGGATCTTCTTGAAAGTGTAGAAGATGTCTCTTCCAACTCTTATAACAAGGCGCTTATTCACTTCCATGATCCTATTTGGAGACGAATGTTTGTTAAGATGTCACCTTTAAGGCGAAAGGAATGGTTGAAGAGTTTAGAGTGAATAATGATTTAGAGGATTAGCTCACGAATTTAGTTTTAAGTACTTTAGTGGTTTGTAATGCTTTATTAGATTAACTATGAATATTTGAGTATTTTGTATTAAGTACCTTTATGAATTATTTATCAATCAAAGGTGATGGGTTTTTTTCTTCTATTTTATGAGTTTCATGTTATATGTTAATTTAGTTTCATATTAATTGGCTGTGCAGCTATTGAGCCATGCTTGGGTGCTAGTAGTTCTACTATTGTTTGTTATGATTCCAACAGCTCTAGCTCAAATGATTCTTGGGATGATATAGACTCTTTGGGAGATATGATGTTTGCTTCATATGTGTTGGAATTTGAAAGATCCCTTTTTAGAAGGATCCCTTGTAGAACATCAATGTTAACGGGTAAAGCTTATGTCATAGAAGTCTTGCAAGGCCATCCGGCTAGATGTTTTGAGAACTTTCGCATGAGGCCTCATGTATTTCTGAATTTATGTGATCGACTGAAAAGGTTGAATCTATTAAAGGATGAAAGGGATGTATCTGTGGAAGAAGCTCTTGCCATCTGTTTATCTATTTTGTGTAACATTGATAGCCAAAGGCATGTGGCAGAGAGATTTCAACATTCAACAGCCACTATAAGCTATTGGTTTAATAAGGTTTTGAGGGCTTTGGCAACTATGGGGAAGGATATAATTCGACCTGTAAACAGAGGTGGTTTCGTGCAACCAGAAATTCGAAGGAATCACAATTGGTATCCTTATTTCAAGGTATATGACATACTTTTTGTGTTTATGTACATATGAGCAGTAATTTCAAAATCTTCTAATCACCGTCTAATTTTCTTTTGCTACAGAATTGCATTGGTGCACTTGATGGTACTCATGTTGCTGCATCTGCTCCAGCTGCCAAGCAAAACAATTTTCGTGGTAGAAAAAGTTCTATGGTTACACAAAATGTCTTAGCAGCTTGTTCGCACGACATGATATTCACATTTGTGTATACGGGATGGGAAGGCACGGCAAATGACTCGCGCATATTCATGGATGCAATTACAAGAGAAGAAAATCAATTTCCTTTGCCCATGAAAGGCATGTTTTTTTCAACCCATCTATTCTATTATTCTAAAAGGAGACACTCGTACTTAAGTTTGCTACTGATTTCTATATGCATGAGAAACATGTTAATTATGGTTGATTTCTGTTATATATGCTACTAATTTGTATGCCTAGGGGACACAATAGTGTTTTGACTTGAGGGTTGGGTTTTTGTTGGCTTAAATTTAGGGCTATTAACTTGCATTACATGTTCTGTTGTGTTCTATTGTGCTTGTGGCGAAACAGTTTACCTATGTTCTGTTGTGTATACGGAATGATGTTCAATTGCAGTACTTTGGACTAGTTTGGGCTATTTTAGTTACAATTTGTTTTTATCTATTGAGGGTTATAGGTTGTTTGACCATTGCTAAGGTTGGTTTATGCAGATCATTTTTATTTGGTGGATTCTGGTTTTCCAAATATTCCAGGATTTTTAGCTCCTTATAGAGGCCAAAGATATCACTTGAGAGATTTTCGTGGGAGAACTGGATTTAGAGGGAAAGAAGAGTTGTTCAATCACCGACACTCTTCTTCGCGTAATGTGGTGGAGAGGGTTTTTGGTGGATGGAAAGCTAGATTTCCAATTTTAAAGAAGATACCAAACTATCCACTTCGCACGCAACGATTAATTCCTGTTGCTTGTTGTGTGTTGCACAATTTTATCCGACAACAAGATAAAGCAGATGAAATATTTACTCAATTCGGAAAGGAAGGGATGATAGTTGAAGGTGAGGAAGGTTTGGGAGTTGAACAACAAATGGTTGAGGTTGATGTGTCTCAAACAACCCAAATGGCTAAAGTGAGAGATGAGATAGCCACCCGTATGTGGAATGATTACCAGCGGCGCAGAGTTCGCTCACATAGACATTGACTTTATTGTATCCAATTATATTTGATACATGCTCTCTTTGGAATTGTATTATATGTTGGAAAATACTATGACTAAGAAAACTCTGTTTATCATGTGAACATGTTTTTTTTCTTTTATATGAGTATTGCATTTGAATGTTTTAACAATGTAAAAATATAGAATTTTGTTGTGAAAAAAATTTTCTTAACTAAACATATTTTCTAATTTTTCATTTTCAGAAAACTGTTTTCTTGTATAAACAAGCAAACATGTTTTCTGAAAAGCATTTTAGAAAACTGTATATAGAAAATAAAAATTAGAAACAGAAAATGAAAATGAAAATTGTTTTCTACAACCAAACGCCACCTAAGGGTTTCAATTTTATTTAGGATTTGGTATTAGTTTTCTTATTTATTTAGGATTTGGTTTTCCTATTTTATTGTGGTTTGGGTTTGTGTGTAGCTTATAAAAAGTCTTATTGTGTTGGAGTTTTGAGTATGAGAGAAAAGCTAAAATGGTAAATAGGCAAGATGTAAAAGTTTCAATAGAGATGAGAAGTCTATGGCTGGAAAGGACTAGGAAGATAAGCCTTTTGCGATTTATCATATCTTGTAATTATGTGAAGGCAAAATATTTGGGTTATTAATGGTGTGTAGGTGATCTATAGGCCAATGTGAGTACTAAAAGCATACCTCTACTATAATTTCTATTTTGTTTGAGTGAATTTCTCTCATCCGTAGATGTAGGCTAGTTAAGTGCTGAACTACATTAAATTCGTGTGTACTTGTTTGATCGTATTTGTTATTCCACTGTGCGTGATGGATAGTTAGGGAATTTTTGCCAACAAAATTATTCATTTTGTAGATTGAAAGTGACTCAAGCAATGTGGTTTTAGGGGTATTAAAATTGCATCTAAAATCATAAAGACTTATCCTATATATATTGACAAGCTTTTGTTCATTGTTTTGAAATGTCGCATTATTTCCATCACTTAAAGGAGGCCCTAAATCTTTATGCTACTACTACTGGCCAGGAAGTTAGTTTTTTAAAGTTAGAATGGATGTTTAGTTGCAATGTTTCCAATGAGCTACAACAACTATACCAACAGATCTTGCCTTTCAGGATTAATGAGCTAAATCTTTATGCTACTACTACTGGCCAGGAAGTTAATTTATGATTGTCATTTGATCAAGACTTCTCCCGCACTACATCATTTTAATTTTTAGTAGATAAAATCCAGGCACGCTTAGCTAGTTGGAAATGGAAACTCCTAAATCCTACAAGTAGATTACCTTTGATATAGTTTACTCTATCTTCCATTCTTATCTATATGATGTTCCTGTTCAAGGTACCAGTGACACTTTTAGACTCTATCTTTAATACTTTGGTTCAATATTGGTGGTCTAGCTCACAGGATTTAAAAAGGTCTACATCTCAAGCAACAAGGACTTTTAATGCTTTTTAAGGGCTTGGGAGGACTTGGTATTAAAGATAAGTGATTAATTAATCAAGCATTACTCAAAAAGACCTTTTGGTGAATTTTCATTGGAAATCCCAAATCGCTTATGTTCCATGTGTTAATTGCAAAATATGAAGCAATTCACAAGGACTTTTAATGCTTTTTAAGGGCTTGGGAGGACTTGGTATTAAAGATAAGTGATTAATTAATCAAGCATTACTCAAAAAGACCTTTTGGTGAATTTTCATTGGAAATCCCAAATCGCTTATGTTCCATGTGTTAATTGCAAAATATGAAGCAATTCATTCTGTTTACAATGTCAAGTATGCTGATAATGCATTTGTTATTTGGCGAAGCCTCCTTTATGGCCATGGCTTACTTTTCCCTTATATTTAGTGGCAAATTGGCTCTGGTCAAGCTATTAGAGTTTGGGAAGATCCCGGGATCCCAGGTATTTTTCCATAGACACTTCAAACATTAACACCATAGAAGTTGCATGACCCCAGCCTTAAAGTGTTTCATCTTGCTGATGCAACTACTGGAGAGTAGAATATTACTTTTTTAGATGAGACGTTTTTAAATGCAATTACTGCTAAAATTGTAAGCCTAACTCCTTCCAAGCAGGAATGGAAGGATGGATGTTGTTAGGTGGATGGGAAGTTCCTTTGGTACATTTATTATAAAGCAAGGGGTATACTTTGGAGCTACTAAAGAAATCATGATCCTTACTTAACCCTAATCAGGATTCTATTTTTTCAAATCCTAGCCCTGATTTTCCTAAGGTTGTCCAATGTCTATAGGTGTCTATAATTCTACACAAGCTCAAGATCGTTAATGCGCTGCCCACTGCGAACAACCTAGCAATTCATTAAGGCCTCTCCAACTCTACATGTTCTCAGTGTGGGAATAATAAGGAAATAACAATGCTTATTCTAGGATCTTGGAACGCCCTGGCACTTTGGAAGTTTGGGGTAATTTCTGTCCTTCACCACTTAGTAGCCAAGCTTTATCTTTGAAATCTTGGCTTACACTAACATTAGCATTTTAGTTGAAAGTGGCATTCTGAGTGGCTTTCATATTTAGTCTCTACGTTGGAACGAGTGTGTCTTTAAGAATGCCCTTATTTCTCTCCTCTGGTCTTACATTTAACACCTCAAATCTTCTTAATTATTCATGGGGAACTAAAAATTATTGGATCTTCCTCAAAATTCGGACATCATTTTCACTAATGGAGCATGGCGCAAATCTTCAGGGTTGGGAGCAACCGCTTGGGTTTAGATGGGCATTAATGGTCCACTGCGGTTAAGGGGCAAACATGTGATCTCATGTTGTTCTTCATCATTGTAGTCATAGCTTAGTGATCTTGTAAGAGCTATCCAAATGGCTCATCGATGTAAACTCCAATTTTTCATTATCTTAATTAATTGTTCACAAGTTCTTGTCACTCTCAGGGGTATGATGCTTCTTAGCCCCATGATGGTGTGCTTATCTTAAAGAATTGTAGCCTTGTTGGAGGAATTTTCTCACTACTCAATAGTGGTTGTACCTCGAAAACAAGTCACTCTAGCACATAACTTTGCTACTTCTCTCATTCTTTACCTTTTCTTTTTGTATGATTTTGTTTATAAAAAAAATGTCACATTATTCATATATCTAGAGAAGGGAACGCGGATGCCAATGAATTGGCTAAGGATGATATGCTTCACTTCCTTCCTTTGTTTTTTCATCCTATAGGCTCTTTAGGGCCTGTTATGGTCTTGGGTTGTATGTAAACTTTTGGTTGCAAAAACAATATCAAAATTCAAAACAGAAGGATTTGGTTATTATTTTATAATATAGTTTGTTAGGAAATATTTCTACAATCTCCTTTAATACTATTAAAGAATTTCACGAACCCATATACAATCATGAAATTTGATGATAATAGACAACTATAATGAAAAATGCATCCCACATCATTCAATTTGGACATGTAAAGTCATACATTCAAAGTCAATCATACACAGGTCTCCATAGGTTTGGCCTGAGGGCTAAAATTTTCCAGACACTTGTGGGAGGTTTAAAACTCAACTCTAGTTTCTCTATGATCTTCTAAAAAAAATGTCATGCAAAATCATTTTGGTTGCTTCCAAATTTTGAAAAAAATTGACATTTCCTCTTCCTTATTTAGAATATTAACACATGTTCTCCTTTTTACTCATAACATGATTCTAAATTAAAAAAAAAAACCGAGAGAAAAAATAACAAATAAACCACCAACGTTTTGGACATGGCTTGAATCAGCGACTAATATTTTTTCTGGGCCGAATAAACCACTAATGTTATTCAAAATAACCAAATAAACTGCTAACATTATTCAAATATGTCAATTTACCCACTTAGCTCTTGAAATATTACAAAACTCCATCATTAACTTTTTAAAATTAACAAAATAACTCCATTTGATTTAAAACAATTGAAAGAGGCTACCTTCACCATTTATAAACTTTCATAACCACCTTCCGCAATTACATGTTTTGGACTTAGTCTATTCGTTACCGCTTTTAATTTTTTCAAAGTGTACTATTTCTGTTGCTCAAAATGGTATGCCTCTAACCCCACACCGCCACTTCCAAACAATGTGTCACTTATATTAGTGATGCAAGATTATAGTGAAATATGAGGCAGAGTATGAGAAGGAACATTGTAGCCACTATCACCAAGTTTAGGAGGATCTCAATTACTACCTATAAATGGAGTCCAAAGATTAATGTCAGCTTCAAAAAGATAGTTCAAATATTAAATTAATAAACTTCAGAGGCGTTGGGAGCAGAATTATAGAATGTAACAACTAAATTTGATATTTTACACTAAGATTCTACTAGACTTAACAGTAAAATTTACAAGAGTTACCGATTTAAGTCGATTCAGAAATATCAGTGACTTATTTAGCCAAAAAAATTATTAACGAATCAATTGGGCCAGCACAAAAACATTAGTGGTTTATTCATTCTTTTTGTCTAAAAAAATTTAATGATACTGAATACATTCCATCGCCATCAACTTCAACTTACAATGAGCAAATGGGCCAACCCTCCGTTCTTTAATTCAACCATGTCCCACGACATCAGTCTTTTATTAATTAGAACGCAATCATGACCAGACACCGGCCCCATCATTAATTTTTATTGTTTACACAATTTATAGAAATTAAAATGTTAAAGATGACAGTTACGGCTAGGCAGCTAGTACACATTAGAGGGTCCGCATAGGTAATTGAAAAAAACCGAAAAGATAAAACGGTTGAGTTGTTTTTTAGTTCTGCTGGTTTAGGTCAAAATTAAAATTTATGTTCAATTATTGTATTAGAACGCAATCATGACCAGACACCGGCCCCATCATTAATTTTTATTGTTTACACAATTTATAGAAATTAAAATGTTAAAGATGACAGTTACGGCTAGGCAGCTAGTACACATTAGAGGGTCCGCATAGGTAATTGAAAAAAACCGAAAAGATAAAACGGTTGAGTTGTTTTTTAGTTCTGCTGGTTTAGGTCAAAATTAAAATTTATGTTCAATTATTGTATTAGAACGCAATCATGACCAGACACCGGCCCCATCATTAATTTTTGTTGTTTACACAAGTTTATAGAAATTAAAATGTTAAAGATGACATTTACGGTTAGGCAGCTAATACACATTAGAGGTCCGCATAGGTAATTGAAAAAAACCGAAAAGATAAAACGGCTGAGTTGTTTTTTAGTTCTGCTGGTTTAGGTCAAAATTAAAATTTATGTTCAATTATTGTATTAGAACGCAATCATGACCAGACACCGACCCCATCATTAATTTTTGTTGTTTACACAAGTTTATAGAAATTAAAATGTTAAAGATGACATTTACGGTTGGGCAGCTAATACACATTAGGGGTCCGCATAGGTAATTGAAAAAAACCGAAAAGATAAAACAGCTGAGTTGTTTTTTAGTTCTGCTGGTTTAGGTCAAAATTAAAATTTATGTTCAATTATTGTATTAGTTGTTGAATCATATAATTTAAATTGAGTAAATGGAATAGTAATAAATATCTTCTCATTATTCATATTGACCCTACATATACAAAATTATTTACCACTAATTTTGGACCGTATGTTGATCCTACTATAATTTTGAATATGATATGGAAAATTATGATATTTACTTTATTTTTTTCATTTTTTGTATGTAATTAGTATGATTTCAATACACTTTGTAAAAATAAAAAAACTTATCAAATCATTGTGTTCATATCAGTTCAAAACCGAACAAACTGAATACTTACCATAAATGTAGGACATAATTACTGAAAAATTTACTAGCACTAGGTAGAGCATTTGATTTAATACTTTTTTTGGGTAAATTACACATGCTGCTCCCAAGTTTTAATTATTGTTTCTGTTATAACCCTAACATTCATTTTGCTTATACAATTTGTTAACCTTACTAAAATATTTCATTTTGGCACATTTTTTTTATGTAAATCGTTATCTTAGACGAAAAAAACTACATCAGCATGGGAGTACATGGGAAAAAGCTAGTTTGAACTCCAAAAAACTTTCTCTTTGCCAAAGAAACCTAAAAAATTTGAAACCTAATGATCCGACCACCCCCATTGTCACTCAAAAAAAAAATACAAAATTTTAATTGGTCTTCATGGTTTGGTTTTCTTTTTCATCCTCTTTAATTTTCTCTCCTGTAAATCCTTCCAATACTCAACTAATTTTTGTAAAGTGAACTTAAAATATTCAGATTTCACAATTTTAGATACAGATATATGAAAATTTTTTGAGATTTGAAATAAATGATAAAAGAGAAAGCTAAATAAGATGAAAAATGCTATCAAACCATGTTGGTTGATCAAAATTCTAAAAAAAAAAAAAATTCCCAACACAGTGGTGCCAACATGCAAGGTAAAAAATTTCTAGAATTTTGATTAGATTTCATGGTTCGATCGGTCTTTTTATCCTCTTTAGCTTTCTCTTTTGTTATTTCTTCCAAATCATAATGGATTTTTATATATCTAGATTTGAGATTTTTAAACTTGATTTACAAAAGTCAGTTGAATTTTGGAAAAAATGATAGAAGAGAAATTTAAAAAGGATTTAACAACTGACCAAAATATGAAATCTGATCAAAATTCTAGAAATTTTTTCCTTAGCATGGTGGCGCCGCAAACAGAAAACATATTGGCACAACAGCACCACCACGCTAGGAAAAAATTTTCTAGAATTTTTTTTGGCTTACATGGTTTGATAACATTTTTTATCCACTTTAACTTTCTCTTCTATCATTTCTTCCAAATCTCATTCATATATCTATATCTAAAATTATGAAACCCAAATCTTTTAAGCTTGGTTTACAAAAATTGATCGAGCTTTAGATGAAAGGGCAAAAAAAAAAAAGTTGAAGAGGACAAAAAAAAACCTAGCAAATCATGAATGCCGATTAAAATTTTAATTTTTTTCCCTAGTGGCATCATGGCGACAAAGATGGTTAGATTGTTAGGTTCCAAATTTTTTAAATCTCTTTGACAAAGAAAAAGTTTTCAAGAAGTTAAAATTAGCTTTTTCTCCTACAATCCCATGATGATGTGGCGTGTTTCATCCAAAATAATAATTTTCATCCAAAAAGGACCCAAATAAAAAATTTTAATAAGGTAGGATATTACATGAGCAAAATGAACATGAGGGTTAGAACATGAACAATAAGTAAAGGTTGGGAGCAGCACGTGTAATTTACTCTACTTTTTTTGTTATTATTTATATTTCTCCATTTGAGATTTAAAAAAAAAAAAGTATTCGCTCCCTCTCAATTTCCTATGATTGATTTGCTTTTTAACAAAATTTTAACTTTTAATTTGGCTTTAGGAAAATAACTTATTATTTTTGTATATATTTGTATTCCAATATTGCTTTTCATAGCATAAAACAAGTGTGAGAACATCAAATTCCAATTTCTGCCAAAATTTAAGATATGAACAAATCAGATGCCAAATATGTACAAACTCAATACACAAAAAAGTGATAAATCTGCATAAATAATGTGGTATATATATAGATAGATAATAAATATGTTATCGATATATTAATAGTATATACAGGTTTGACCTTCCATAAAAAATATGTATAAATGTGTCAAATCATGTTTCCTATCAAAATTAAAGATATGTACAAACTGAATGGTAGATATGTATGAAACTCAATCTATAAAGCAAGTGATAAATATGTACAAAATATGTGATATATATGTAGAAATAGGATCACAGAACTGGTACTAATATATTAGCTTTATTTTTAATTAATTTTATGGCTTCTTCTATATTATTTTTTACATGTGTACCTATTATTAAAAATTTTAGCTTAAAAATAAAGTAGCGATAAAATTAGGTAAAAGAAGAAACATCGAGGGCTAAAACCAAATAAGCCCAAAATTTTGTAAAGGGATAATTACCAAAAGCCACTTGAGATTTAGTCAAACTTATAGTTTCATCCCCACGATTTGGACCTACACTTACCCAATTGAAAGTTAAATATGCGATTTGGTGTTACAAAAGAAAAAAAGAAGTATATGATTTTCTCCTAACTTTCTTCCATAAAAGCTTTGGCCACTCAACTTATTCATCAATACATGTCAATCCCTAATTCACCATTAAGAGCCTCACTCATCACTTTAGGAGATTCTCTATTTTGGGTTCCTTGCTTTCAAGCCGCTTGAGGCCAGGAGTTTGAAGAAGATGGAAGTATCTCTAAAGGATGCTAGGACCGAGATGTGGATGACCAAGGCTAAGAAAGTGAAGCCCATTATGTGGATAGAGGCATTCATGGACAATGAAAGGAATATGTGAAGAAGGAGGAGAAGAGATGGAACTAGATATAGATGGGGAGACGGATGGCAACAGAGGTAAAATCTTCTGTGGAGGCAGAAGCTAAGGTGAAAGGGAATGGGGAGAGATCAAGGGAACAAGGTAAGCTTATTAGATGAAGAAGCTTGGGGAGACAAAGTTTCAATGAAAGAAGGTTAAAAGGGCAAAATCAGATATTTCCTCCTTTATGTTGCAATGGTGAATCACGAAATTAACTTTTAAGAAGGTATGTGATGGCATTCCAAGTAGGGGGATTAAAGTGTAGGTTTTGGTAAACCTTAGGGGGTGTCGAGTTAATTTTCGCTTTTCTGAAAGCATAGTCTCCCTTCATTTCTTGCCGATTTGGACGTAGGTTACTCTTGCTCTCCGGTTATGGTGGATCTGAGTGACAAATTGGTGCAGGACCATGGCAATGCTTCAAGAAATAGATCAAATTTCGAACGATTGCGGTCGAATAGATCGACTCTAAACTGGGACGAGAAGGACGATGGCGACGGTATATAAACAATGAACAACAGCAACGGACTGGAGAGGGTGAACGGCGATGATGGAGTGGAAGACGGTGGACGACAGTAATAGAAGGAAGCCGTATGAACGAAGGCGATGAGCGGTAAAGAGGATACGATGGTGATGGTGGGGAAAGCGTAATGGAGGCAGCCGGTGTCGCTGAACGCGATGGTAGAGGCACACAGGAGATCAATATCAAAACAAAGGGTTAAAATGACTTTTCTGGGGTAGGGCGAATAAGAAGATGGGGCGTATACATTGTCAGCCCCTTCCAATTTGAACGGAAACTATATTTTTTTACTATTTATTACATCTTCTATCTCACATTTTTTAAAGCACTAGATCTAGCATGAAGATTAATAATACTCTAGTATTAATTGTGCTTATTTTTATATATAGTAATTATTTGAAAAATATATGATTATTGAAACTCTACATTTTAAGAAACACAAAAAGCATTCTTAAGAGCATTTGTCAAATATAAGCATTTTTATTAATTTTTTAGGACAGGTAAATTAAAAAATTATAAAAATTTAATTACTTTCTAAAAAGATACTCCCCGTCTCGCAAAGCTTGACCTTTTACCATTCACAGCAATTAATTCATGAATTTTTTAAAGCACTAGATCTAGCATGAAGATTAACAATATTCTGGAATTAATTATGTTTACTTTTCTATATAGTAATTATGAGATTTTGATGACCCGTACATTGTTGTGGGGACTTAATTTGATAAATTTTGTAATAAAATAAATTTTTATTATAAGTAATTAAAAAATTTTCACCTATAAATTCACATTAATCAACTAAAATTTTTCTTTATTTTAATTTTCAATTGAGTTCTCTTTCCATTATATTATTATCATTAAAATGATTAGTTATGATCAAAACATAATACCATGAAACAAAAAATTGTGTGTGCTTTGAGTCTATACATATTTTCTTTATTATTAAAAAAAATTACTAAAATTTTTCATCTCCTATTAATTCAAAATTTAATTTTTCATATCAATAAAAAAATTATCTACAAAATTTTACTTTAAATTTAAGTAACTATGGACCAAATTATTTTAGTAAACTATAGACCTTGAAGTAAATAATTGATGCAGCAAAATTCAATCATCAATAATTAAAAAAATGACCGAAATATAAAACTGCATTTAACTTATATCAATCAATTAATGGTTTAACTATTAACGTAATAAAAATAAAAATAAAATAAAAAAATTGACTTAAGCCAAATCTACCAGAACCATAGTAAAAAATAGACAAATTATAATGATTAAAGTTTTATTTCAAAAAGTAATAATAAATAAAGATAATAAAAAAAAGTTTGTACCAAGATAAAAGCTAAAAAAAAATATGTATTAAAGGATTAATAATTGATTTAATAAATTCAAAAAAAGATTTAATGAAAAAATAAACAAGTTATGGTAACTAATGTCTTTGTTTAAAAGATAGTATATAAAAAACAACAAAAATAGTTTAGTGACCAAGAGAGCAAATAGAAAAAATCTAGTTCAATATTTATTAAATTTGGGGACCAAAATGGCATGGACAAAACTTGGGGACTAAATTCAGAAAGAGTGAAAATTCAATGATTGAAATCACGTTTTAACTAAAACAAAACATGAAACAGACTAAAAATAAAAAATTGCAACACATGTTCTAAACAAAGCAAGTGCCTCATGAAAAGGGGATCAAATTGAAAAAAAAAAAAAAGTTAATAGCATCCAAGAAAAGGGGAAAAAAAAGAGGTATTCTTAATGTACATTTAAATGCCATAAATTACTAGTACAAACACTGGTCTCTTCTAGAAGTAAGCGAGGTATGTGGAGATCCATGTAATAATGTAAGTCATTGATAGAACAATATAAAAAATATAAAACATACTTTGATAGTAAAAAAAATTCAAGTATAGATAATTATAAATACATAGAATAGCTAAATAAAGATGTGTTTACATTAATCATTTATAATTTGTCTACTTTTTATCTGGTTCTGGTTTTCTTTTAAATACAACCCTAGTCTTTTTTTGTTTTATAAATACAAAGAGAGAAATAATTGACTTAATAATGATAACAAATGGTTTAACTAAAAAATAAAAAAATTATGATCACCAATGTTTTACTTTAGAAGATAGTACATAAAACATAAAAAAAAAAGTTTAGGGAGCAAAAGAGCAAATAGAAGATCTAATTAAATAATTATAAAATTCAGGGACCAAAATGCAACATGGATGTAACTTAGGGCCTAAAATAGAAAACTTAAAAAATTAGGGACTGAAACTGTCTTTTTACCGAAGTAAACGTGAAGCATACTTAAAACCGAGAAAATTGCAACATTGGCACTCACAAAGGTGGGCACCTTACTAAAAGAGGATCAAATTAATAAAAGAGCAAATTCCATCCGAAAAAGGGCCAAAAAACAAAATGATGTACTGTTCATCTACTGTAGATTAACAGTAAAATCCATTCCTTTTTTACAATATAGTATAATTTGAAAAATATATGATTTTTTAGACTCAACATTTTAAGAAACAAAAAAAGAATTATTAAGAGAACTTGTGAAATACAAGCATTTTTATTAATCTTTTAGGTTGGGTAAAATAAAAAATTATAAAAATTTAATTACTTTCTAAAAAGATAAGGTAAATGGCATCCATCGTCATTGAACTAAGGCTCATGTTACGGATTCGTCTTAGAACTAAAAAATGTTATACTGTTCGTCTTCTAACTGTGAAAATGTTATACTATTCATCCTACAGTCAAATTTCTCATTAAAATGGATAGAAAAAACTGTGAAAATTAATTTTTAGCCAAAAAAGCCTTTCCAATTGCCTTAGAAACCTTAAAACTTTTACATCTTGCAATCAAACCATCTTCTCCACTTTCTTTCAACCATTTAACCGGAACCCATAATTTTCCTTCAACCATTTTCTTCTTTTTCCCACCAGAACCTTGTCCGAACTATATTTATTTTTTATTACTTAGATATAATCACTATCTAGAGGGCATAAGATTAAACTACTTAGCCTGCTCGTTTCAAGTATAATTAATAATCTATTGAAAGTATTTAGTTTTTATAGTATCTGATTTATATTTTTTCAAATTAAAAACTTAATCAAAACTTTACATTTTAAAATATTATTCAAGTGGTTATTAAAAATGTATAGTATTAACTCTCAAATAATATTAATTTTGTTCACAAAATAGTAAAAAGGCAAAAATACTACATAGTATAAAAATATTAGAAATTAAATAGATGTAAAAATTTATAGTCAGAGCAATAAATAGCTTTAGAAATTACACGCATTAAAAAGAGATTTGTAGTCAGAGCCGGGCCGGGCCTAGGCCAGGTTGACCATTTTCCAGCAAACCGTTGGACTTTTGAAAACTTTCAAAAAATGGGAAAATGATAGCCTGCCACCCTAACAGCTCAGAAAGTTTATTTTGTCCCCAAACCTTTTTACCCCCACCCAACAGCCACTAACGGTTAGTTATATAGGGCTTTTTGGGCAAAACACATTTTTCCTTCTCCTATAAATAAGCAGCCTCCTCCCCACACTTCCTCACACTAATCCTCTCTTTTCCGATCTACTACAATATTCTCTCATTCTTTCTGCTAACTCTCTTCAAATTTTTTAATCTTCCACTAATACTTTCTTAATTTCTTCCTAATCATCTTTCCATCCCTTCAATTATTTTCTTCCGCTAATGGCTTCACAAGGAAGAACTTCGATAAGGGTGTTACCTCCTCCTCATCCGGCACTGGGGTCGGTTTATTTTTGCGTGACCGTTTCTTTCACAAAAATCGAGACCTACATACATAAGAAGTTGCCAACAATGATCCCAACATCGACATGACGGCGTATGACTTAGGCCTTAACGATTAACTTTCTGATGATAACATTGAGAAAATTCCACCAACCCAAGTCGACACTAGGGGCGCCAACCGACGCCAAAAAGCGAACAACCAGAGCTGACCCAAGCCAAAAGCAGGAATTTGAAGGCGTTCGTTTGGGCACATTTGGAGCAAGTTTGGAAATGCAACATGCAGTATGCCAAGTGCAAACAATGTGACAATAAATTAGCACACAAGTTGAACTCTGAGACGGGCACCCTAACATGACACTTAAGCAAAGTCCATTGAGATATCGGTGGCACATCCGGGGGACAAGCACAATTGATGGGCGTTGGGAGCTCCAGCGGTCCAACTATGTTTAAATATGATCTAAAAACTGTTAGGTAAGGTCTAATTAATTGGGTAATGATTACGGAAAAACCGTTAAGACAGAGGATGAACACTTAGAAAGATTTATCCAAAAAATTCTAAATATTGCTTATAAAAAAACGTCTAGACAAACGACTAGGAGAAAAAGCTCTAAACTGTATGAAGCTAAGAGAAGTGATTTGTAAGCATGTTTTTCTACCATGGATCATTATCTGTCATTTACATCTGATATGTGGACATGTCCAATAGGACAAAATTACTATTGTGTCACTGCTCATTGGATAGATGATGATTGAATTATTTAAAAATGTATCATTGTTTTTAAATGTATGGAATCTGATCATACGAGTTAGAATATTTTCAACTGCATTATTGAAAGTCTGTGTAAATTTTTTATTGTAAATAAAGTTTTGTCTATTTCTTTTGACAATACTTCAAACAATAATTCAGCGGTGAGAGAATTAATAAAATAAATAAAACCACCGTTTGATGGAAAAATTTTCCATGTTCGTTGCTTGTGTCACATTTTGAATTTAAGTGTTAAAAATGATTTACAATAACTGCAAAACCAAATCGAGTCAATTCAAAATGATTTATTTTTTTGTTAAAACAAGGAACAAATTGGCTCATGAATTTAAAATATTTCGTATTGAAAATGGGGTGAATTTTTCTTGGAAAAGATTTAAAATTGATAGCCCCACATGATAGAACTCAATGTTTGAAATGTTAAATGAGGTCCAACCATGGGCAAATCTTTTGACTCGGTTTGTGAACTAAAAAATACAATGCAACTAGCTAACGGACAAGGTTTGGAAAAAAATGTATTAAGTTAGTTGAGTTACTTAGATATTTTTATGAAACAACAAACTTTTTCTCTTGGGCTTATTGCCCAACAGTGCACCAAGCAATGTTATATTTTGTAAACATCGTCTATGTTTTCAACCAATATAAGGATGATGTGTTTTTGTAACTAACTATTGAAGCAATGCAAAAGAAATGACTTGATTATTTTTAACAAATCCTGTAAATTTATCTTATTGCATGTACATTAGATCCCAATGTTAAAATCATGGGTTGTTTGCAATTGTTAGAATCATACATATTTAGGTCAAGCACAAGCTTCTGCACTTATTATTTATGCTAAAGTTAACCACAATTTAAAAGAGTTATATAAACTCTACTCCATTAAGCATTCTGATAAGATTAGGTCATTCGATCCAACACATGTCTGACATTCCACCTCCTCCTCATCATCAAGGCTTAACCTAGCAGCAAATAACCTTAAATGGCTGAGACCCACAAACCCAAAATTGGCAGAATAGGATGATTACCTCCACACTTCATTTGAAAATAATGAGAAAGACACCCTTGAGTGGTGAAAGAACAAAAGAGGAAGATGACCAATCTTATCTATATTGGCGTAAGAGATCTTGGTAGTTCCAGTATTTGCTGTTGCTTCTGAGGCTGCCTTTAGTGCAGGAAAATAAGTTATCTCAGAGAAACGGGCAAGGCTCACATTTGATGCCATTGAGATTTGTGTCTACAACCAAGATTGAACCCTTACTGCTATAAGGAAACAAGACATAAAAAGCTCGGATGATGAGGTCCCCTCAAATGATAACGCGCAAAAGTAGATTGTAGGTTTTCATTACAATTTGAAGATTGTAATCGATCTGATTATGTTGTTAAACACATATCTTAAGTTTTACCTTTTCATTTTTTTTCCTGGAACATTTCACCATTTTCAAGTGTAAGACATGTTCTAAATTATGTAAGTGCCATTTGACTTTTTCATTAATAAATTATACACCGGTAGTGGTGTTTCTCCTTACATAAAAACATATTTCATAAAATTACTCTTGAAAAACATTTCGAAACATATTAAAACATATTTCTCATAAATCAGAAAAACTCGGCCTGGCTCGAACCAGCCCTGCCCTGCCCCAGCCCTGGCCAAGGCCTAGCCCGCCCATGCTTGGGTCTGGGAAACCGAACCTAAGCCCGACCAGGTCGACCCACCAGCCACCACTACCAGTGACATAAACAAATCTATGCTTGTCGTTCATCCATAAAAGTCTAAATGAAGGCACAAAATGCATGAATGAGCCATGGATCAGTCAAATAAATTACACCAAAACTTCAGATCTCACATCTTGTTATTTTCTATTCCCTTCATACTAGCACAAGTGAAAATCTTTTATTTCATGCTGGAGGGGAACCAATTAAGCAACATTCCTCTCATGGGTCACCTACCAAAGTCTAATATGTGACATATTTTCTAGACATTTGATTTGTTTATTTATTTAAACCAAGTTCGGGGGGCATTTCCTTTAAAGTTTTCCTTAATTACAAGTCGGCCATTATCTTCTTTTACTCTCCCATCCTTCGCATAATGTCAGCCATTAGCTTCTTCTACTCTTTTATCTCTTGCACAACACCGAATCTTGAATCGCAGAGAATCACCAGACCAAATCACTAACAATCGTTGAATCGTCGGACCAAACTGCCAAACCCCCCTAGAATCGTCAAACCTAACCACCGAATCATCGGATCAAATCATCTAGGATCACCGAACCCTCCCCCAGAAGTTCCAAATGTTGTCCTCTTGTTGCCGTGGTGAGCCTCACCGTGCTTGGTCGACAAACTTAGAAGGTCCGAACTAACCCAGTTCCATTTAAGACAGAGATAGCCAAGTTTGTACCAGGAATCAACTACTTTGTCACAAACAAATAACTTCGGACACTATGAGAGTAAGGAAAGAAACCAAACGATTGAAGTTTGGAAAAAAATTAGAATAAGAGCTGAGCAAGGTGAGTAAATGGGTGGAGCTGATTGGCCACATGAGAATCTCAATAATGGATGGTAAAATATAATTGGTAAAAATATTAAATTTGCCACTAATGTTTTGGGTAAATAGCGAATTTTGCCACAACAGTTTTTTTTCCCAATCTTACACTAATATTTTAAAATAGGCCGAATATGCCACTGCCGGTTAGAAAATAACAGAAAATATGTAAAAATAGCAAATTTTAAAATTTTGGGGTTATTATGCATCTTTAAGAAAATATTAGAACTTTTGAGATTTTTGCCAAAAAGGGTCTGATCTATGCTATTAGCACTTCAGCCCTGTCATGGTCTTTGTCACCAGCGCCCTAGCCCCATTGCCACCCTCTTTCTGTCTATGCTGTCTAATCTCCTCGCCGATATTTGAGAGAGAGAGATAGTTTAATTATAAAAGTCTTTGAAGTTTGTTAAACTTACATTATCATCCGAAAATTTTAAAATTTATTATTTTTATCATTTTTTGTTAGTTTTTTAACATTTTCCGTTAGTTATTTAACGGCCAGTGGCATATCTGGCTCATTTCAAAATATTAATGGGAGATTGGGTCCAAAAGAAACTATAGTGACATATCTATTCCCAACCCAAAACATTAGTGGAAAATTTAATATTTTTTCCAATATAATTCCATGCAAGTCTAAGGGTATCAAACGAAGAAAGAGGACTGCTAGTCGTCTTCGCCATTTGCCTTCCCCATTTGCTTTCTCCCCATAAATGTGACAAGTGTCCCCACCTTTTTAAGTAGAAATTGACAACTGGATACATTAACTCGTTCTTCATAAAAGATTAAAGTAGTTACTAGTCCTTAATGTTTTTTCTTGCTCTAATCGGACCATAATCTTTATTTCTATTCCACATTTCTCCAAAATATTCACCTTCTTCCTCCTCTTTCTATTGATTTTTATCACCAAATTTATCAACCCAACCCAGAAAAAAATCCCTAAAATAAAGAAAACTTCTTTTGAAAATTTGAATTTGTGCTTATACTCTGTAGAGAAAATATCCATATATTTGAAAAATGTAGAATCAAGAGCAAATCCACAAAAAAAATAAAATTAATTAGACACACTTAGACACAAACAATAACTAGGGCCGACTAGAGTAGAGGAAAAAATTTGAGATCTAGAATTAAAATTAGCAAAATAAAAGAAGGCAAAAACCAAAAGCCAAATTCGAGATCACTAGGGCTCCCCATCTCGCAATGAAAAGAGAAGTCAATTTTGAAATTAGGGAAGCTTACAATTATCCTCTAAAATATATCCTAACTAACAATTTACTCCCTCTATTTTTAAAAACATACACTTTATCCTCTATATTTTTTACACTGTCTAATAATTACTTCTAAAACTGTATTTAAACTATACTATAGTCATCTTCCAGTAATTTTAATCTCTCTAATATTTTTTTTATAATTAATACACATTTTAAATTATTAGTTTTTTCTTTTTGTAAATGCATTTTTCTTCTTGTGAATGCATATCAGCATCTTTCAAATGTCAGTTAGCTATGAAAAAAATATCAAAAATCTTAAAATTACTGAAATATAATTATAAGACAGTTTAAATTAGGGTTTTAAAAGATGTTTTTGGACATTGTAAATCAAATAGGGAGCCAAATATAGGTTTTTTAAATAGAGGGTGTAAAATGTAGGTTTGACCAAACCTCAGGGGGGATTTTTGCATTTTCCCCTTTCGGAATTGGTTGGGTGCAATTTGAACCAGACGCTGACAGACGTGTCGACGATGGCCGGTGGGCGATGGCAGACGCTGGTAACCCATTGCCATTAATCAGCGCCGAGGTAGGTACTACCTACTTTTCTTTCATCAACAATTATTACAGATAGTATGGACAACAACTGTCACAGAAGTCTTATTATCTAGCACGTCTCAGAACTCCGGTGGCATAACGCAACGCTATGAAGGAACTGGAGGTTACGCGAGTGACTCCCTCACGGGACTCGCCAATCGACTCAGTATCCGAGTTCTCTCGCCCACTCACCCTGTTCGACACATTTTGGTACAGGTTCTCTCCGGTGGAACTTGTGTTCTTTTACCCACTCACCGAGTCGACTGTTACCCTTTTCAAATCAGTAATCGTCCCCAAACTCAAGCATTCCCTCTCACTCACCCTCCTTCACTATCTCCCCCTCGCCGGCTACCTCACCTGGCCCCCAACTTCCCCCAAGCCCCTCATCCTCTATACCCCAAACGACGGCGTCTCCTTCACAGTTGCTGAGTCGTCCGCCGACTTTGACAGTTTCGCAGGCGGCGGAACCATTCCGGCTGTCGACCTCCATCCTTTGGTTCCGAGACTAAACTCGTCTGACGATAAAGCAGAAATACTATCCCTGCAAGTCACCCTGTTTCCTAACAAAGGCTTCTCCATCGGCCAAACGAATCACCACGCTGCTCTGGATGGCAACTCAGTCACTCGCTTCACGAAATCCTGGGCTTACATCTGCAGAAAAATCAGCAACGATCTTACAGAAAAGTATGTTCCACTACCAGAAGAGCTAAGCCCCACTTTCAACAGTAATCTCATAAAAGATCCGACCGGGCAGGACATGCTATTCTTGAACCAGTGGCGGGAAATAACTGGGTCGGATGCGGAAGAGAGGAGCGTGAAAATCTCACACCAACTCGGAACTATTCCTCCAGATATTGTTCGGGCGACTTTCAAGTTCACACGCAGTAACATAGCAACATTGAAAGCGAAGATCCTGTCCAAGCTCGAACAGAGGAAGAAGCAAGTTCAATTGTCGACTTACGTGGTTGTGGTGGCTTATATGGCCACATGTTTGATTCGATGTAAGCAAGAACGCGAGGAAGAAACTGTCCTTTTTACTTGTACCGCCGATTTCAGGCCGCGTTTGGATCCTCCATTGCCAGCAACTTACTGCGGCAGTTGTGTGGGTGGGCGAGCAAGCAAAGTAACAAACTTCACGCGCGAGGACGGGCTTGCCTTTGCCGCTGAATGCCAAAGTGACTTGGTTAAACGTGTAAACGAGGGTGTCATTGAGAGTTCTGGCGGAATTGAAGTTTCAGACCTTAGTCTGCTGGAACTTTTTGCTGAAGTCCACGCGCGTGAGCGCACACACGTTATATCGGTTGCCGGGTCGAACCGATTCGGGGTATATGAGTCTGATTTCGGGTGGGGCAGACCCGGGAAAGTGGAAGCTGTGACCGTTGACAGGACTGGAGGCATTTCAATGACTGAGAGCAGGGATGAGATAGGGGGTGTGGAGGCAAGCTTGGCTTTGAAGAGGCAAGAAATGGAGACTTTTGCTGCTCTTTTCGCTGATGGGCTAAAGGACTCCTAGTGAAGGAAACATGAAATAATAACCTGTTATGAATTATTCTCCAGAATTTATCTCGTTCGTATTTTGATCTGCTAAATAAGAGGGATACTTAGCTTCCCCATTTCAAGGTTTCTGTTAGTAGCTAGCTAGTAGTTCAGATTTCAGATTATGATCAGGTTGCAAGTTATGGAGGTTCTAGACATATTTGCTTGCTGGCTTTGGATTGTGGAGCAAATCTTTAATTAAGTCTGCTGCAGATGGACAAATGATTGTCAAAATTTGCTCCTTCTCTTGCTTTTTTCCAATAAGTTTTTGTTAATTGTTGGTGGAGAGGCTCAGTATTGCAACAAGCTCATTAGTCTAATTTGCTTCTAGCTTTCTCTTCTTTTGTTGAATCCCTTCCAGGACTATACACCCCCCTGCCTGTCATTTTACCGTTTTGTCATGTGGCTTTATCTCGCATCATTCTTTTTACATATTTCGGAGGCGTAGTAGACTCTATTAGAAAAGGAATTTCTAAGCCAAAATCATGATTAAGTGATGAAGGTTTTGTTATTGTCACGGTGATGTCCGATGTTCAGTCAACCGAGTTTCATCCAAGACCAAAAAAAAAAAAAAAACAAAGAGAATTTCTTGAGAACTGCAATCATGGTAGGAGGATGAGTGGATGACTAGCTTAGCTCTCAGCAGGTTTACCCATTTTTATTACCGTTCCTAAGTTTAGTACCATTTTGTCCCCAGTTTATTAACAGTTATATTTTGGTTTTTAAAAAAAAAAAAATTTTGTCCCCTGTCATTCTCATATGAAATCTGTGAATGCAAAACAATTGTTCATCAATTTTTAAAAACCTTGGCTGTTCAGCTGTGTTTAACACAATTGAGTTAATGCGTTTTCGCGGACAAGGCAAAATCCATACATGGGCTTGTGAAAAATATTGTCAGAGAAGCCCCTACAGATAGCAATATTTACATATTCAATCGAAATACTTTCAATAGGCGTGGTTTCACTGTAGGCCACCAACTAACATGTAATTACTAGATTGTTTCCCTCATTCCACCCGTTTTCTGACACAAAAGTTATGGGTATGTAGCAAAGTAGTCATTCTAACAATATTTTTATTTGACTATTGTATTCCTTTACACTGTGCATTTCCGTTTACAAGTTGGCTTCACTTTTCGTACACATTTGTCAAGAAAATACGCACAATTTTGTATTTGGGTTCAATAGTTTCTCTTTTTTTATCTCACAGATAAATGGTGATGTCGGCCCGCTTCGGGACATCCAACTTCCAAATATGGAGACGATTACTGGGGTTTTGCTATCTACTGGGCAAGAGGTAACTGAAGGTGTGAGTAGACGCCTATTCCCCGAGTCACCACAATGCACTGTGAAAATTATTGAGATAAACTCTGATACAATCGATCCAAGCGTGATGTGCCCCCCCCCCCCCCCCCATGCGCACTAGGGACCGTCACTTCCGTGTTAGTGACACTTCCTTCCCACCCTCACCGGGCAGTGGGTCTCAAGGTTCTACCTCATGGCCCCCAGCATCACCATTGACCATGCGCCGATGTATGGACATCGTCCGTCGCCTTCCCAGAGTTGTTGAAGGAGACGACTTTTAGGTCAAATCTGCCTCATTCCTTATTAACTCTGAGTTTGCACATGATATGCTGCTGAATGGCACTGATAATGATCAGGGTCGCTTTGCATAGCTAAAGCATGAGGTGCATAAGCTCAATTTTTAGCAGTAAGTATCACACCTCAGTTGGAGTATATATGATGGATCATGTGTGACCATTTTGCTATGGTGTAGTTGTTACATATATATGGTCTGGTTTATTATCGATTTATGTACTTTTGATGACGCATTCTGTTGTGCGGCAATGTAAACATGCCCTCTTTTTCTATTCAAACTTGGGTTGGTTTTCCTTTCCCCAATATGCCTAAACTTATATATGTCTCTGCTCTTTCTGTTTGAAGCACCAAAGTAGGGACATTTGTCCTTTCATTACATTTTGGAGTCCCAGTTACTACCATTAACCGCCAACATCATCCAAACAATTGTAGAATGAAAGATATTTGAGTACATATTAGTCTGAATAACCCATTATAGGGTCATAGTCCATGACCAGTTACCGGTTATGTCACCCCCTATGTCTGCACTACTCTGTAACAGACTTTGCAATTTCATCCCTAACACGTGCCATTGACAGTGTCTCAGCATGCAATATTTTGACATCTGGTTTTGCAGGTTGCAAATGTGTCTCATTTCACACATATTATGGTTCTTGGAAACAATTGATGTCTGCATCACCCCAATCATTGTACCGTACGTAATTGTGTAGAGCACAACATGCAATAACAATGTCCACCTAAATCTATGGCTTGAACCAACCCATTCCCATCATAATTTTCCACTTCATTTTTGTCATCCCAATAATGCGTTTGACTACATTTCGAAGCCCTGCATGTGCAAAGTTCAAGGTCTCTTTTGGTCCTGAAGGTCTCCATGTACCGAAATCATTGTGACAATAGTCAACTGACCGATACGGTGCCAAAAAACCTTCCATGTTAGCATATCTAGAATTGACCAAGTAGTACCGACCTACTGAAACCGTGAGTCAGTGAATAGTAATATATTTACAAATCCATATATATTTCTACATACATACTGAAACCACGAGTTAGTGAATAGCAATTTTGAAATATATTGTTAATTACCAGTATTATTTATTCAATTACTAAGAAAATCTTAATGTACTCTTAATATGTTTTGGGCAAATAATCACTTTGAAAATTAAAATGATTTGTTGTAATAAATATAAAGGTAAATTTTATGGGTCTTTATTCTTTAATCTGCTAGGGACCCCATCTGGAATTTGCATTATCAATTAGCACTAAAATTTTAAAAATATCATTTACCATTAGAATTTTGGGAAAAATTTTATTAAAAGTGATTTTTAACTTTTTGCTTTAACAGTTTAATTTTTACTTTTAATAAATTACGTAAAGTTCTAATGTTAATTATAAAAAATTGTTGCCCAATTGACATGACAACTAATATATTCAACAAAAAAAAAATAGTCAAGTAACACTAGAAAAGCTAATCTCCTCCTATGTGAGTTAAATTTCATCAACATTTTGTTATTGTTGTTTTTATTATTCTAAACCATTTAAAAGCATTTTAATTTGTCCCAAGTAGGTGCAATTTGTTAAACAAAAAAAATGTTATTGCATAATAAGTGCATACATTGTGCACAATAATTATTTCATATAAAGGAAAATTTGATAATGAAATTCTTTTTAATTATATCAAAAAAATATTTGTCAACTCAAATTTCCTAGAGAGCAATTATTAAATAGTTTAAAATAATTTTAAATTTTGATGTTACCTAAATATAGGTACTTTGAATTAACATATTTCATCCAATTGGGGACCATTATAGAATATTTTACAAAATTTAAAATAAAAATAGAAAATTTACAATATTTCAGAATGATAAACAAGCATAAATTAAAGGCTATGGACTATTTACAATATTTTTCCTATCTGTTATGTTTCCAATTTTTCCTTTTAAAACTCAAATAATCTATAATACTATATATCTTATTTTAAATTAAAATGAATGGTATATTTACAGTAGGTTCTATTTTTTATGCTTATTATGTTTTTTAATAAACTTATTAGAAAAATATTTTTTAAAATATATTATTACTAATTGCATCATTGCGATATATATATGTTGTTGTGTTATTATTCTTATTTATAATACAAATTTCAGATAATATCAATTTTTTGCAAGAAGAAAAAAACCAAAAAATTGTCATATCTAGTAGTGGGTTTGGGAATTGGGACCCGGGTACTTCGTGACATTCACAAAGTACTCTGCTGTCATGTGCTGAACCCGATGTACCAGCATAGACATATGTATACATCATATTAAAATCACATGCGACAAGCACATTTTGTGTGGGTTGACCACTTCATCCACGATAGTACTCCCATTCTTGACGAGGGAAAATACCACCGACATGGGTGCCATCAAGTGCACCAATGGCTCTGGCGAATGCACCACCCCAGGAATGAACTAAGACAGGGGAAACTTGTTGCAAAGTTTCTTCATATGGGCGTATAATCACTTCGACAAGAAAAACCACTGCCGTTAACACTGTGCGAAACCATCGGCATATCTTGTCAGTGGAATGTGGGAATAGTTGTCTAACATCCCGATATTTGAATCCATGGGCACAAATAGTTAGGAACATGGCTAGTGCCTCATAAGATAGTATTCTACCTGATGATTGCAAACCATGATGCCGAGAGAGGTCGTCATGTAAATGCCAAAAGCATTGTGGAGAAATACAGAACCGGTCAAAGAACTCACATTCATTTTGAGCTAAGTGCAATAGGTATTGTGTGCCAGTGAATTATGGCTCCCTTTGAATCCTCCTTGATTATGGAACGTCGAAACATCAGCCATCTTGCAGTTGCAGCAAGCTATATGAAATGGTGATGACAAGCCTCCTTCAATATAGACATGTTGTTCCTGGTGGTACACCTTGGTGGTGATGCAACTGGTGATGCAAGTGGTGTCTCCCATTGAATTTCTATGTCGACCCCTAAGCTTATTGGGGACCCCATGCACTGCCAAAGACATTTCTTCTGCATTGTAAAACAATATCATGAGTTTAAGTTAGTCTACTCGGTAATCAAGAAACTATTGATCGGGCTATACAAGAGTGGCACATTCTATATCTCATGCTTAATCTTGATATATTAGACAAAAGGACAATGACATATACGGATAATAATCATAAAGGTTTAGTCAAATCATCGACAATCTTATCCCTTAGGTAGCAATGATGTGTTGCTAGACACTGCTCATTGTTCATGATCATAAATATAATTTAAGATCATTGTCAATATGATAGGAGTCTACCAGGTCGCATACATAGAGCCAATTGGATTATTTGAATGAATGGGCTAATTTATTTCGGTTATGATTTCATGATAATTTCGTATTAATAATTGGCCCAAAAGTTGAGACATTAATTAAATCTAATTGGATTAGGGCTTTAAAACCATTAGGCTTGGAAGTTGAGTCTCACTATAAATACGTCATATAGTGAAAAATTCACAGCTCTTGCTCTAGCTTCCCAAAAAGGACGAAATCAGAAGAGTTCTGAAAACCAACAGCACTTTTCTCTTGCCATTCCTCGGAGGACGTAAGCTAGCACTGTGGGTGCAAAAGGAACGCATCTACTGGGATGTGGTGGAGGCACGGTGATCCCGAGAGGCTCGTGTGGATACCATAAAGAGCTTGAACATGTCAACTGTTCAAGTTTTGTGATTTGACTCAACAGTTGGGTAAAAGATCTCAACCGAACTCAACAGATGAGCTTGAAAGTGAAGAGAATAAACTACCTTAAGAATATGTATATGTTTTCTCTTGGCAACTCCATTCTGTTGGGGAGTATCAACACATGTTGTTTGAAGAAAAATACAATTTTCATTGTAGAACTTTTGCATGGAGCCAGCAATAATCTCAGGTGCATTATCATTTGTTGAGTTACCCTGTCGAACTGATTTTGTATCATACAGTTGAAAAATGTGAAATATTTGTTAGCCTTTAATTTATGTTTCAGCAAGAATGTCCAGGTGTCCAATTTCTTGATGGTGGACTTGTCTAGTTGAGGTTACATGGCTAATTTCTTGAATGAGACATGTCCGAGTCTTTTGTGCCACAAGGCTGAAGGTGAGTCAAAGACAGTTGCAGCAATGATTGGTGTTGTGATTCCTTTGAAGTAATTCAACCCATCACGAGCTTCACCTATGCCAATCAACTTTCTCAATCTCAAGTTTAGTATTGCACAAAAATATAGAAAAAAAAAAGGGAAAAAAATGCCACTGAGTAGTTTAGATCTTTAATAAGTCTGTTAACTGAAATCAAGTTACATGTAAAATCTAGCACATGCAATAGATTCTTAAGTTTTACATCTCCTCAAAGCTACACTCGTCCATTTGCATGAGTGTACTACGTAGCTCCACTATCAATAATCCAATCAAAAGAAGATATAGTACTCTTACCAACAAAGGTGGCCATTGTACCCTAATTTTGGCTAAATAATAAGGAAATTAATTGATTGTATTGATCCTGAATAAGGGGCGGTGAATTTTCGGAAGTCTCAGCCTTGGCCTTACAAGTTGTGGTGGCATTACTCACCATCCTTTTATTTTGTTTCTGTTTGCCTTCGTTTTTCTATGGTTTTTCCTTCTTGTTCCACCAATCTAGATATCTAATTAGTTTAAAGCACATATTCATGTTGTGATCAAACTTCCCACAATGATCAAAGTGAAGATTTGCTCTCTTCTCCTGAGCATAGTAACGCTTCGCTGCTTTTCTTTCTTCACCACTAAGGCATATGCCTTACTAATTGTCAATAAAGGGTCCAAGTTTAAAATTTAGGACCTAATCACACCAAAATTTTCATTCAGACCCATAAGGAAACTATGTATTTTCTCATGTTCTTGTTCGCCCCAGATAACCTTGGCTACGACACATATACAAGTAGGAACATTGCTATAAGTAGCTAATTCATCACACAAGTCTTTTAACTTGGTGAAATAGGCTGCAACAGATTGATGTCCTTGTTGCTTCAATGCTACTTCTATTTTCAGGTCTTGTATGCATAGAGCATTGCACTGAGAAAACCTCTCTTGAAAATCATCCCACATATCATTTGCCAAATTGACAAATGGTATACTACTATGGATTTTTTGGTGCCAAAGTGTTAAATAGGCACGAAATCACCAAAGAATTACATTTTTCCCATACCTGACTTTTCTTTGAATCATCGTTTGGTTTGTTAGGAGTTCCTTCAACAAAGCCCAGCTTGTGTGTTTGGTGCGAAGTGCATTCAACATCACACATCACCATGTATGATAATTTTCACCTTTCAATTAGCTGCTCACAAGAACAACTCCTAGGTTATTTGATGGTCCAAAGTAAAATGGAGAAAGTGGATCATTTAGTGGTGATAGCGGGCTTAAACTTGATGAACCAGAAGTTTTCCTACTCTCGCTCGTCATATTGGTCGAATGGTTAAGGATAGATGTTTAGGATCAAGCCTTGTTCTGATAACATGTTAAGTTTCAGGTTTATGGAAGAATTTTCCATTCGATTCAAGTATGCACAAAGGCAGTATATATACACCAAAGGCTCTAGAAGATAAAAACTTCCAGTTACAGTCGGATAACACTAAAACTTATCTTATAAGCAACTACACCCTTTATTAATATTTACAACTTATCAAAATAGAAATATTTACATGAACAATAAAGAAAAACATCAGGCTATCTTAATAGAGTTAATTACCCTTTCGGCCCTGAACTACCAGCAACATATACCATTAGCATTCCTAAAGCATTGTACTATACTATATACTTCAAACAGTTTTTTTTTCAAATAAAAAAAATAGAAAAATAAATTTAGATCAATGAGTTCATCTACATCACTACTTGCAATGTTCACCCTCTTCCATATTATCCTTGTCTCAATATTTACCGCATTTCGTACTACCATTTCAACATCGATAACTATAAAGTAGATTTGACTCAACGCAAGCCTTTATGGCCAAATAGAGAAAGCAGGGATTGGCATTCTATGTCTGTTTCTAGTTTTTCTTTTTTGGTGTGAGGTATTTGCTCTAGCAATATTCAACTTTGTTGATTTTTGTTGCTAGATGATTTTGCCAGGTTCTAATTGCTTAATTTCTGGGCGTTTTACTTCTAATCTCTCAAACTTTGCTTGATCTCTCTTATTGTTGCAATTAGTTATCTCAAGAACTGCTCGCAAATAGTGGAATTAATGACGCATTTACAAAGGCAAATTGCTAGACTGCCAAGCTATCTTCGTTTTAGATAGATTCATCATCCTCATCGTTATCTTACTGTTCTCATTCACATCTTGTTCGTTGTTGCACCTCCCACAAAGGGAATTGGCATGTCCATAAGTCCCGGATGGCATTGACGATTGACATAAGACTGGGGAGGTGGTGAGCCGCATGGAAAGTGGTGCGATAGCCCCACCATCTCCTCACTTTCCATGGTACCTCTGTCCAGGGCTATAAATAAATTGAGTGAAAAAGAACAGACTTTGTTCATGTTCATTCCTTTTAACTTTAAACAAATACAAACACGAGTAATAGAAAAATACATTTTTTCTATTCTTATTCGTTTATTCATAAATAAATTTATTGTATTCATTTGCTAACAATAACAGTGTTGCGAACCAGAAGAACATAAAAAATGAACGTGTTCATGAACACTATTAAATGAATATGTTCATGAACCACATAAACAAATGCATTCGTAAAAAACATAAACAAATAATAGAACAAATGAACAAAAATGAATATTAAGAATAAATGAATTCACAAAAAAAAAAATTAGTATACAAACAACGAATATAAATGGATGTTAACTGAACTGTTCATTAATATAAATGAATGAATGATACTTTCTTCATGTTTGTCTATTTAATTGAATAAATAAATATAAATAAACTCTCATCAAAATGTTCTTGAATAGTATACTAAAGTCCTATCGCTTACACTCTAGGAACGTCTTGCCAAATCCATCCATTGGCTTTGAGCTGACTAGAAAATTCCACATCACCATCATCTTGACGGGATATACTTGTTTTAACGGTATATCTAATCATTTAATTGCTTAATAGCGGGATTGCACCAACTTGATGACATCAATGGGTGATTTATCCTCGTTTAACATCTTTGGTCTAAATTAAAGTTGCATGGGCCAATTCAATTAGGCTAAACTACAAACATTAATGGTTTATCTGTAATTTTTCCCATCCATACATGGATTAGTTTTAGATGTTCTGAAAAATTTGTACTAAATAGAGTTAAAAAAGATAAGTTGCTTGTGGCGGACCCATGTAAACAAAAAGGCACATGGCCTCACTATTTTCTAAAGTTTCAGTGTAGGGCAGTTTTGGATGAATACAAGGGTGCTACTAGTTTTTTACGAAACGAACTGCATCTTCTCTTTAATCTTGTTTTCATTTCCATTCTGATTACAAAATAAAAATTACTAATGAAAATTAGAAAAATATGAAAATTTCTAAAAATATAAAATTTATATACTCACTTAATCCTTTTGAAAATTTACTGTATTATTCCTACACTTTTGAAGCAATAGTGGAACATTAAATCTTTCACTTTCTCAATTAATATTCAGGCCCTCCCCGCTCTCTTTCTCATCTAACTTTTAAAATACTATTTTGCAATGCTTCCATGTGTAAAAAAATTCTACATCTATAACATTAAACTGGTCATGCTGACTTTCCACATCAAATCAACTCATGCCATATAAAATTTCACGCAAGTGTTTGTACAATCCAACTTTATACTTAGCAAAATTTGCATGGGTATGCTCTGATCTAGATTGCATATTGATTTTAGTATTAGACGAAGGTTGAGGTCAATAGCGCCATAATCAGATACAGTGTTTACCTAGTAGCAAGTAGTTACCATGTACCGCACAATATATTTTAACATTTTTAATACTGACATCACTAGATATATTGTATCTTTAAATTATACGTATACTATATGGTATACTGCATCACATGTTATTAACTAGTTTTAAAAATTTTAAATATTTCTTTATGATAAAACAACTTAATAAATTTTTTTTTACCTTTTTATCTTTATTGTAATAGTTTTCATCATAATTTTCATGATATAAATAAAATAGATATTAAATAAAATATGGTATTTTATGAAAACATAGAAATGGAGTATATGACTTAAGTAAATATTATTCAACAAAAAATAATTTACAAATATTATTATAGGGTTGTAATTACGTTTGATTATGTCACACAGAAAGCATATAATAAACACAATTACTGGATTAATGCCTTAAATGTCTCTGGCCTATTATTATTATGGAGTAGGTCACAATAATACATGACGACTAGCATATGTGGAGACTAATATGAGATATGTAGTCTACATCTTAGTACAAGTTGGAGAAATTGTGTACTGGACCGACCCACCATGAGAACGCTACATGGATTGTTATATGAGTGTCATAAGTGATTCTAATAGTGATCATAGTATATGTAGTCTTTTGACCTAAGATCATCAAGGTTCCCTACAAGTAAGTCATATACTTTGATACTTCCATTTGTTGCTCGTAATTGAGTGAACTTGAAGAAGGTCATTAGTTATGTCACATATCATGCGGAGGGTTTTATATGATCAAAACAGGATTTGTCCCTTCTATGTAATGGGAATGATATCTTCAGGCCCCTTCATAGAGTGAGGCTTAAAAAATGCATAGTCATACTTGGATGAGTTGATATATGATATCAATATCATCAATTTAAGTTAGTCTACTCGGTAATCAAGAAACCATATATCAGGTTATATGAAAGTGACACATTCCATGTCTTGTGCTCGGTCTTGATTTCTTTGATAAATGGACAATGGCATATACGAATAGTGATCAGAAAGGTTTAGTCGAATCAACGACTATCTTGTCACTCAGGTAGCAATGCTATGTTGCTAGACACCGCTCATTGCTTATAATTATAAATATGATTAATGATCATTACCAACGTGGTAAAAGACTATTGGGTCACACACATAAAGCCTATTTGAATTATTTGAGTGCATAGGCTACTTTATTTAGGTTATGGTTTCTTGAAAATTTCGTATAAATAATTGGCCAAAAAGTTGAGCTATTATTAAGTCTGAAATTAAACCTAATTAGATTATGGCTTTGAAACTCATTAGGCTTACGAGTTAAGTCTCACTATAAATACATCATATAGTGATAAACTAGCAGCTCTTATCCTAACCTCCCAAAAGGATGAAATCAGAATAGTTCTGAAAACCAGCTGCACACTTCTCTTGCCAATCCTTAGAGGACGTAAGCTAACACTGTGGGTACAAGAGAAATGCATCTGCCGGGATGTAGTGGAGGCATGGTGATCTCGAGAGGCTCGTGTGGATACCGTAAAAAGCTTGAACACGTCAACTATTCAGATTTTATGATTCGACTCAACAGTTTGGTGAAAGATCTCAACAGAATTAGGTATGAAAATTTTGAATACCCGGTTTACCCCTTTTCGCTTGGATCCTGGAGGGTTTTGGTTATACATCGCTACGCTTGTTTGGCTCCCAAAACCCTACACTCCACTATACCCCTCACCAGCTGCCTCACCTAGCCCCCAACTTCCACCAAACCCCTCATCTTCTTTACCTTGAACAATGGCATCTTCTTCACTGTCGTCGAGTCGTCAGCTGATTTTGACCACCTTACAAACTGCAGGACCATACCGGCAGTTGACCTCCACCCTCTAGTTCTAAGGCTAACCTTATCTAACAACAAAGCATAAATATTGTCCCTGCAAATCACTTTGTTCCCTAACCAAGGCTTCACTCTTGGTCAAATAATTCACCATGCTATTCTAGATGGCAACTCAGTCACTTGCTTAACGAAATCATGGGCTTATATCTGCAGACAAATTAGTAATGATTTGATGAAAAAAACATGTCCTATTGCTAAAAGAGCTAACCCAAAATTTTGACACTAGTCTTTTAAAAAATCCGACTAGGCTCAACAAGTTGTTCTTGAATGAATGGCAGGAACTTACCCTATCGGGTTTAGAAGAGAGAAGCGTTAAAATCTCACATGACTAAGGATAGGCATGGAGCCTTGCTCTAGTGGAGTTCTAGTCTGGCCCGCTCCAACGGAGCAGGGTTTTTAAATGATCCACCAGTTTTGGACTGAGTTGGATCATGATCCACTTATAATGTTTTAAGAAATGGGTCGTGTTTGGAGCTCCATAGAGCACCAGTTGAGTAATTGTCCATCATTTCACTTCTGTGTTTCACTCTCCAATTCTCCATTTTTATGTTTTTCCAATTCAGATGAAAAACTAATCCTTAATATTCTCCCCTCATTGATTCATTGTATTCACTAATTCACCGATTCATTGTCCAACTCTGTTTCATTGCTATATCGACTCATCTTTTAGTGAATCTTAAGGTTAGGATCATTGTGGCTTTTGGCCACTGATCCTCGGTCTTCTCCCCTCGTTGATTTAGACGAGCCGCTGACCCTAGGTCTTCTCCCCTCGTTGATTTGTTTTGTTCACCGATTCACAGATTCGTTGCCCAACTCTATCTTGTTGCTATATCGACTCATCTTTTAGTGAATTCGCCACCGTTTTTACTTTTCCACAGTTCCACCAGGTAATTTCAAGACTTGGGGTTTTGTTTCTCTCATTCTGTTTATGGGTTTAAACCATTATATTTAGAGTTTAAGGTCTGCTAAATAAAGCTTTCTGATTTTCCTATCGTTAGAGAACAGGATTTAGTGTAAATCAGTGAAACGCTGAAAGCCACTATGATTTATCTTCAATATATCTCACTAAATTTTTTCATCGTATGCCTCTTTTAGTTCACCAAAGAATCCATGGTCAATGCCTTGATGGGCTTCGTCTTCTTCTTCGTTCAGGATTAGTTTTAATCGTAGAGAGAATAAAGTCTGTAAAGACCAAAGAGAATAGTAGATTTAATATAAAATCGATATGCAGAAAAGAGAAAGTAGATCTAAGGGAAGAAGGCAAAATTTTGTAAAAGGTAGGGGGAAAAAAAAAAGCAAAACGTAGGCACAAGTGAGGAAATAAAGTTGGGAGCCAAGTGCCAGATAGATAACATGTAGGATTGTTTAATAGGGCAGCTAGGCACACAAGCCAATGATTGCCAAAAAGGACAAAATTAATTCCCAAGTGTTTAAGACGGCCAGGGGCAACAAAGGAGGCCAAATTTAAGGCAGGGAATTTGTGTACTCTTTAGTCTAGAGCATTTTTGCATCTCCCATTTTGACATCTAAATGCTAGCATTACTACTGCCACCATATCATTGTTTATGAATTGAATGATTATAAAAATTAACTTTTTATTTAATCCTCTTGTCTATATTTTATAATCAGTCAAATGACTACATTAGGTGCTCACTAGTTCAGAGCCGAGTTGAGTTAGTTTTTTTTTATAAAAAATTATATTATTTCATTCATAAAGTTTGGTAGTATGAGTTTCTTAGTACCCTATCTCACAGATACTTTATTGAAGATAAATTTATTTGGTGTCAGACATAGAATGAGGTTTACTTGGTAAAGTCCGGATATTATATTACTTTTGCTTTTAAGGATGGGAATGAGGGTGAATCAGTGGAAGTGCATATATAGATTTTGGTTAGGAGTTTTGTGAATTGAAATTTCCTTATAAATTAAATATTTTTTTATTGTAAGCATTGCATGATCATTTACCTTCCTGAGTAAATCTTTGTTTTCGCTAGATTAATTTTCTTAAAAAGTATGTTGTTTGTGTGGATGAGTCTGAATTTATTGAACATATTCTTTTCTCTGTTTCTTTAGCATTGACAATAAGGCATTGCATTGGTGTTGATTTGATGCATTTTACTTATTTTGGTATACTGCATCAATTTTTTTTCTTAGCAAAGTTTTCTCCAGCAGGTAAGTTTTTCTTTTCTTATTCTTGGATGGTTCTTGTAGTGGAATGAAAATAGTTTTGTTTTCATCATGGACATTTTTTTTCATTTGGGACATTTTTTTTTCATTTGGGACATTGATATTTCAACTAAAGAGTTAGAGAGATAAGTTGCCCAACTTTTTTGTTGTCAATGTCTACTTGATTTTATTTGCAATAGTTCATGTTACTCCTACTACAATTTTGGTTTAAACTAGGCCTATTTCCTTTGCTTCCCTTTTTTTGGTTTATAAGGTTAGTTATCTGTCTTTATGGATAAACTACATGACTGGTTTGCCTTCTTGTTGTGCCATCTATAGATGTTTTTCTCTCATTTGTCTCCACCAAATTACTCTTTCCTCTCTTGTAGGTTATGATTTTATGGTCTATAAAAAACAAGGCAAGTCTTTGATCATTATGTTTATTGTGTGATATGTTTTCTTAGTTCCTGATTTGGGCTTACAAGTGGCCATTGGCTATTGCATCACTTGTCGACCGTAACATCAATCTTCAAGTTGTTGACTTAAACCTATTTATCATAATTTTCCCAACATACTGCTTAGATTTTGAGATCACTTGCATTAAACTCTACTTGCTTTTCCTATCTTTCTAACCTACTCATTCCAGTTTTGTATTTCATCCATGTGGCAACTTAAGCTTTCATAGTTCATACATAAAGTTTGTGTTAGTTTTAACAAATCATTTTCTATGACATATTTCAACTTTTTGATTAGTGATATACTCATCCAAAACTTTACTAGTAATGGTGCATGAGTCTTCATATCTAAATACAAGGCTAAAACTATACTTCTAGTAACTCGGGTGGAGCAAACTATACATCTAAACTGATTGAAACACAAAGGCCCTTTATTTTGTGTTCATCGATAGATGTTGACTTTAGTTGTTGCTCGGTACCTATTATTTATAATAAGGCTATAGGGAGAATGTTTTATTTTGTATTTATTTGAAGTAAGCATTCTTTGTTTTAGGTGAAATTGAGATGGATTCAGACTCCACATCTTAAGCAGATGACAATGATATGAATCCGACCTCACAAATCCCAAATGGTGAAGATAAGATATTAGCATAAACTATAATAGGGAGTGGAAGTGGTACGCATATTGCTAACAAGAGTAAACTTTAGTCTCATATTTGGTAGTTCTTTACAAAACAACAAGTTTGTGAAAATTGCCGGGCAATATGCAATGGTTGCAAGAGATCACTTGCTGGTGGCCCAAAAAGTGGGACATCCTATCTTAAAAACCCTATTGATAGGTGTCCAAATAAAAATTTCAAAGTTCATATGAATCAAGTTATGGGGTCCAACAATCAAAACAAGGTTGATAGGAAAATGACTATTGGGAACTACACTTTTGATGAGAAGACAGCAAAAAGAGATTTAACTCAAATGATAGTTCTACATGAGTATCCATTGTCCATGGTTGATTATGTTGGGATTTAAGAAGTATTATAGCACTTTGCAATCATTATTTAAGGTGCCTTCTAGAAGAACAATAAGGCGTGACATTCTTAGGCTCCACAAGGATTTTAAGAAGCAAATGATGAGTTTTTTGGACACCAAAGAAGGGAGAATTGCTATCACAATGAACATGTGGAAATCAGATTATCACAAAAAAGGGGTACATGGCAATTACTGCCTATTTCATTGACAACACTTATAGTTTACAAAAGCTCATCATCAGGTAAGTATATTAAATACTTTGTATAATTAGCTGGTTGTTTATATGCATGTTTCTTATGAATTATATATTAAATTTGTACGTAGATTTGAATATGTTCCTGCTCCACATACAAAAGACATGATTGTGAAGCATTTGATGGATTGATTGCTTAATTAGAATATTGATAGAAAGCTTTTTACAATCACTGTTGACAATTGTTCTATGAATGATGGTGTTGTTAGAGACTGGTTGGCAAAATTAGTAAAGGTTATTTGTTATTGAATGGAAATTTTTTCCATATAAGGTGTTGTGTACATATATTGAACCTTACTATCAAGAGTGGCTTGGATGTTATGGAAGATTCTATAGAAAAGATTCGTGATAGTATCTTGTTTTGGACTATTGCTCCAAAAAGAGTAGAAAAATTTGAGGAACTAGCTCGTCAATTGAAAATTTCAAAAAATAAAAAGTTGTCGATTAATTGTAAAACACATTGAAATTCAACTTACTTGATGCTTATGACAACTATAAACTATAAGAAGGTTTTTTAGATATATGAAAAATGTGACATTGAGCAGGGATACAAAATTGCAACATCGGAAATTGATTAGGATAGGGCTGCTTTGATTTCAGAAAAATTAAAATTATTTTATCTGATTACAAAGAAGTTTTCTGGTACAAAAAATCCTACACTTAACTTATATTTTCCAAATCTTTGTAAGATTCGGTTGGCATTAAGAGGGTGGATTTTGGACCCAAGTCCTTTAATTTCTAAGGTGGCAAAAGATAAGTTGGGCAATTATAAGAAGTATTGGGCAAATGTACAAAGAATTATGGATGTTGCTACATTATTGGATCCTAGGCATAAGAGAGTTTTGCTCATATATTACTTTAAGAAGTTATATAAAAAAGAAAAGGTTGATGAAGAAGTTGAAAATATTGTGCAAATATGTAGCAATTTGTTGATAGAGTATGGAATGAATGTGTTTCAATCACCTGTTGCTAGCATTTCTTCTATTAGATTGACTGATAAAGAAGAGAATATTAAGAATGTTCCATTGGACTATGATAATTATGCCTTAATGAATAGATGAGATAGAAGTAGAGGAAGGTCAGAGTTGCAACGTTTTTTTGATATAGATGTGGTTCCAAGAGATCCTAATTTTGATATTTTAGATTAGTGGAGAATCAATGATCCAACATTTCCTGTCTTACAAAAGATTGCTAGGGACATCTATGCTACTCTCGTTTCTACGATTGCTTCATTGTCCACGTTTAGTATAGGTGGGAGATTGGTGAGTCCTCACTGTAATAGGCTGCAACCTATTATGGTTGAAGCATTGCCATACACTCAGAATTGGTTGCAAGTAAAGAACAATGGTATGTAAATGTTTCTTTTATTCATTATTTTTTTGGCTAGGTTAATTTGAAAATTTTTTGTTTTATTATGTGCAAATATATTTTTTTTTGAATTTTTAGTTCTATTGGAAAAAATACTTTCTTCATCTCAAATGTTTCTAGAACATATTGAAGAATATGATAAATCTGATAGTGGTGATGATGGGGATTTGAATGTTGCAGATAATTAATACGTAATGTTTATATGTTACTTTTAATTCCCTTTTTGTAGTTTGTGTTATGTGTGTTGTTTGTTTACTATTAACATGATCTTGTTATTTGTTATCTAGGAAGCAAAATGTTGAAGATGGGCACCAACTAATTTCAAGACTTGAGTTTTATTTTTGTGATTTCAAGGCTTACACTAAAGGTTGTATTGGCTTGGTACAAAAACTACTTGCTATTTAATACATGCTTTTAATAGTTGTGTTTGTTGAACTATATAGGTATGTTTAGTTGAGAATTTTGTTGTTTCATGCTCTAGCTATATTTCTAATTTGTTAGGCGAATTAGTTAGTTGCTTGTTTTGGTGACAGAGTTTAGCACAATTTGTTCTTGTTTTGGAACTATGTATTGATGGCTCTCAGTTGGTGTTTTGATTTACCTTTGTGTGATCTTGTTGTTAATGTTGTACTGATTGTTTTCATATTACATGTTTTTATGTTGTTTTCCTAAATAATAATAAACTAAACAAGAAAAAAAACTTCTACAAAATATTTGAAATAGCTACAAAAAAAATTTTTGAATTATTTATCAAAATATTATGGACTGGATATTCATGGATAATCCATAAATATCCACAAATTAAGTGGGGCAGGTCGCGAATCGATCCATAAATGAGTAGAACAGGTTATGGATTGATCCATTAAAACATCCAGCACGGGTGGATCACTCTATGGAGTGGGTCAATCCACTCCATGCTGGCCCATCCCTATACATGACCTCGGAATGATTCGTTCAAACATTGTTCGAGCGAGATTCAAGTTCATGGCTAGAGGTGAGACGTTGGCGGGGTCGACCCAGCCCAAACCGGGACCGGACTAGAAGTCAACCCCTGCCCGACCCTGTCAAACTCACCTCGGCTTGCCCCGGCCAAAGCCCGTAAAGATGTGGGCTGAGTATCAGCCTTAGAGGAGGAGGAGGTGCAAAACAACGCAGCCCGGACTAGGGAAAACCTGACAACCCTCCCCAACCCGGATCAGACAGCCCCGCTGAACCGGATCGGACAGCCCCGCTAAACCGGATCGGACCAGCACGGCCCCCTGGCGCCCAACGACTCCTTCGGCAGCAATAGAAACTTGCAAAAAAATTTTAAAAAAAAGGTCAATTAGACAGCATGCCCTCCAACAGTTTTTTGCTCCATTTTAGCCCCCAAAATTTCATTTTCACCCCTCCTAACAACTAAATTTCAAGGACTTTTTGGTCAAACTAATTTTTTACCTTCCCCTATAAATACCAATGACATTTTCACTCAATCCTCACACAATCACCCAATCTCTCTTCTTCCTCTACTATATTCTCTCAAGCATTCTCCTTATTTTTTTAATCTCTTCCAAATTTCTTACTAATCTCCCCCTAATATCTTCATAATCTCCTCTTGATTTTGTATTAATTACTACTATTAGTTCGTGAGGTATGGCTTCAAAAGGAAAGGGCAAGTCGACAGAGAGTTCATCTTCTCGCACCACTAGCCTTCGAGGTTTGTTCCGTCACCATTCTCAGCCAACCGATAAAGGTATCGCAATTCAAGATTTGCACGATGATGATGCCGGAATCGATACGATGAATTATGATTTGGGTCTCAATGATCAATTATCCGATGATGAAGTTGAAGAGTTGGATGCGCTAGCGTCTGGGAATCCGTCAACAGAACAGACGCCTACAAGTCATGAACCCGCCGTGGAGGAAACCCAAGCACAAGGTAAATCCACGAGACTAACTGCTTGGATTTGGGAGCATTATGAGCTCATAAACGAAGGAAAGTCGAGGAACGGGAAATGCAAACATTGCGGGGAAAAACTTGTGCATAAAAAGAATTCCGGCACTGGAACGCTAAAGCGGCATATTGAAAATCAACATCCTAACGTTTTACCCCGTGCTAAGACTAGTTCTGGAGGACAAACACAACTTGAGTCTACAACCAGCGCTGGCGAGCCAGGTATATTTTGTTTTAACCAACAATCTTGTAGAAAAGATATGGTAAATTGGATGATGCTTACCGAAAAACCTTTTTCACATGCTGAAGATGTCCACCTAGAATCTTGGATAAAATCACAATTAAATCCTACATTTAGAAAAGTATCTAGGAAAACCGCTAGGAAAGAAAACTTTAGACAATTTGAAGCCGGAAAATCAGATTTAGAAGTCTATTTTTCTACTCTTGATCATTGTGTGGCATTTATTTCTGATATGTGGATATCACCTATAGGTCAATCATTCTATTGTGTTACTTCTCATTGGATTGATTCTGATTAGATAATGCAAAAATGAATTTTGTCATTTAAGGTTATTGAAACAGATCATACTGGTTATCAAATATTCAATTGCATATTAGAAACTTTACGTGATTATTTTTGTACTGATAAAGTCCTATGCATTTCATTGATAATGCTTCAAATAATGATGTTGTCACTCGTCTTTTGAGTCAAAACTTAAAACCACCTCTCAACGGTACATGCTTTCACGTTACATGCATGTATCATATTTTGAATGTGTACAAAAGGGTTTAGAAGCTCTCCAAAATGAGATTCTACCTATTTGAAACTCATTGAAATATTTGATGTCCAGACCTGCTATTTTTCGTGAATTTAAAAGCTTTTGTATTGAAAATCAAGAACCATTTTCTTGGAAACAGTTTAAATTGGATTGCCCAACCCGCTGAAACTTCATATATTTGATGTTGCAAGATGCATTCCCGTATGCAAATTTGTTGTCACATTTCATGAATTCAAAAATGGTTGTGAATTTCTTACGACTAAAGTTTGGGACAAATGTTCCAAAACCGATGAATTGCTTAAATATGAATTGCTTAAATTTTTTTACAAAGCAACTGAATTTTTTCTCCGGTGTTTACTACTCAACCATTTATCAAGTTTTGTTTCATTTAGTGAACATTACATATGTTTTACATCAGTTTAAAGATGATGAGTTGTTAAAACCGACTATCGAAGTCATGCGGGCTAAGTGGCTTCAGTATTTCGAAAACATGCCGCCTATCTTTTTAGTCACTTCTTTACTTGACTCATATGTCAAATTAATGGGTACAACAACATTGTTTGAAAGAATTTTTCATACTTATTTGAAAATATCTTATATAAATGTTTTGGTTGTGTCTGCTACTGCTTTTAAGTACCTGCATTCTTTATACATGTTATATTGTGAACGGCATTCGGATAAGGTAAGATCCAAAACTCCTCAAACCGAGCCTTTAAGGAGATCAATCTCCTCAATATTCAACCCAGCCCTCCAAATGCTCAAACGACCCAAACCAATGACATCAGGATTAGCTGAGGCCGATGACTATCTCAACACATCGTTCGAGGCAAGCAACCTCGACATCTTGGAGTGGTGGAAACAAAAGAAATGAAGGTTTTCGATCTTGTCGATAATCTCATAGGAGATTCTTGCCGTTCCAGTATCAACCGTCTCATTTGAGACAACGTTTAGTGTCGGAAAATGGGTGATATCAGAAAAACGATCAAGATTGACATCCGATGCGGTAGAAGTATACGTGTGCAATCGAGATTAGGGCCTCGTAGCAATCCGGCAGCAAGACAAAAAAAAGTTCAAATGATGAGGTAATATCTGATACGGAGACTTGAATTTTTTTTTCAATTATACATATAATTTGTATTTGATCTAATTCTGCTGTTCAGCGCAGATCATAGATTTCTATTATTCATTATGTTTGGAACGTGTTTCCCATTTCAAAATCTAAGGACCGTTCCGTTTATTTGTAAGTACCGTTTGGTTTTTTAACTTAATAAAACTTACACCGGATATGGTGTTTTTTCTTAAAAATATTTATGACTTATATAATTAATTATGATTCTAAATTTAAAAAAAAATAACACCAAACCCGCCTTGTGACCGGGCTCGACCCAGGACCAAGACCGGCCAGGCCCGGGTCGGACTGAACCAGTTCCCATCTCTATTCACGGCCAGTAACATATATAGCAACACTGACAGCGAAGATCTTGCCCAGGCTCGAACAAAGAAAGAAGCAACTTAACCTGTCGACTTACGTTGTTGTCACTGCATTTTAACTTGGACGTTTTTGCTGCTCTTTTAGTTGATGGGCTAAGAGATGCTTCATGAACGAACAAAGGTAATAAACTAATGCAGATTAACTTGGCTTTTCAGTATTGTTTAGCTCAACAAAATAAAATAAAATAATAATATTACTTTCCTATAATATTATTTTCCTAGCATTTTTAAGAATTCTTAAATCAAGCGCTATTTTCTTAGAATTTTAGTTGCCGAAGATGAATGAATGATTCTCAGACTTTGCTCCTCTCTCTATTCGTGCAAAGTGTTTGCTAATTGTCGATGGAGAAGTTCACTACTGCGACAAAGCTTTGGTTTTTAGCATAATTAGATCTGTTCGCTTTGTTCATTTTCTATCCAGGGACATGGAGTTTTTAATGGTAATCCAAACTTTCACAAATATGTCATCAACCTAGTGAAATCTGGCATCCGCTAATCAAATTTTTGAAATTGTACCCGTTATACAACTAAATGCACATAAGAAATTGAGGGACACAAGTGACCACACCAACGAGTCCATTTAAAAAAAATATCTGTTCATAAAAAATGAAGATGAGGGAAATTGAATCTGGTTGGGAATTGGGCAGAGCTAATTAAGTTAGACAAAACATTCTTAAAGCAGAAGCAGGAGCAATAGCGGGAAAGTGTCAAAACTTAAGTTAAAAATGAGAACGGAAGTGGGAGTAGTGACTCAAAATAGAAGAATTATATAACTTAGAACCAAAGCCATTAATGTCATTTTTCATTTAAAAAAAAAAGATGCCACATTAGTGAAGTTTACTGAATCTCTTTAGTTCTTTCTTTCTTAATGTTTTTTTTTTTATTTTTTTGATGAAAGATCATTCTCATCAATGATAAGAAAATTTATAGTATCTATTATAAAAATATAACACTGATGAACAAGGATGCTAAACACTTGACTTAACTACAGAACTTCCACATTTTTCATGAGTCCTCTTGACACTGTAGAGTGAGGAAAACTCCAATGGATATCTAAAATGGATCTAGCTAGTATCCAAGTCTATCGGAGGTAGATCAAGAAAAGAAAGTAAAAAACTAACCAACCAATACTCAATCGGCCTACTATACCAACATACTGCTGAAATAACAAAGCATCCAAATGTAAAAAAAGGATGATTACTATAATTTTTTGCAGTTGCAAAAGTAAGTGGAAGAAGTTAATTAAATTATGACCTTGCCACCATGTGTCAGGTTAACAACTTCGCACAGAGAAGGCAAAAAAGCTAAGCATTAATGAAGGCAGCTAGCATCCTCAGAAGAAGCTAAGGATTAGTCTCAATGAAAATATCTAGCAGTTATCGGGCATTCACATGAGGGGCGGACCAAGGTTTTTAATAAAAGAGGGCAAAATAAAATTGATCCCAAAACTATAATTTTTTTAAGGAAATTTAACCAATTTTAAGAATGGGTCAAAATACATTTTTTTAAAAAAATTTTTTAGAAAAGTTAAAGATATTTTACAATTTTATATTAGAAGAATCCGAAGTCTCTGCTAGCTCCCTCTAATTCCGTTACCGGCTTTAGGCGTACAAGTACATTATGGATCAGGCAAAAAACTAGCCAGTACTAATTGTTGATCTACTAAAATGCTTTCTCATATTTGGCCTTTTTCTCCCTTGAAAGACCCAGAAGGTTGATGTTTTGATTAACTAAAAGAACATGATAAAGTTAAGGAGGCGGGTTATCACTCATGAAGATGTCCCTAAAAACGCAAGACTCTTACGGGTTAGAGTATAAAAAAATCCCATTAATCGAATAACTAAAAATGGAAAATTGGTAAGATAAAAGGCTTAATTGCATATGCAATCCCTTAAGTTTGTTAACTCTAGCAAGTTAATCCTTAAAGTTTAACTCATCAATACTTAATCCCTCAACTTTAGAAAATGTAGTGAGTTAGTTCTTAAATGGATGAAAATGCAGATGACGTTTCTTTTCAAGCTGATGTGGCGTGGGGCGCAACTCAGGCTTGGCTGAGAACCATAACATCCTTCCCTCTTCTGCCTTTTCCTCCGCTATGACCGCCTCCACCTCTTAACCCATCTCCCTCGATGTCCTTTGTTGCCACCCAAAAGAAAGGACGTATGGCGTTGGGCTAATGACGCATTATGCTAGGCAAGAAAGGACAACCCATGGGAAGAAGGAGCCACATTCGATGGGTTAGGGGCTAGGCAAAAATGATTCAATGGGAGAAACAATGGCCAACTGTATGGCGTTGGGCTAATGACGCATTATGCTAGGCAAGAAAGGACAACCCATGGGAAGAAGGAGCCACATTCAATGGGTTAGGGGCTAGGCAAAAATGATTCAATGGGAGAAACAATGGCCAACTGTGTAGGCGTGAGGAGGAAAGAGACCAATGAGTTTGATTTGAGGAGGAGAAGAGACGGCGGATTTGATTTGAGGAGGAGAGAGGTGAGGCTGAATTTGATTTGAGGTAGAGAACAGGTGGCAGGTTTGATTCAAGGTGGAGAGGAAGCAGAGAAAAGGTTGGATTTGATTCAAGGTAGAGAGAGGCGTGGCCGACGGCAAGGCCTGAGGCGGTTTTGACAAAGAAGATGGCGGCAGGTGGTGGCAAGGAAAGAAACCCTAACGCTGTCAGGTCACGTGATAGCCCGTGACCATTCAAGGAACTAAGTTGCACACACTTCCAAACTTTCAAGACTAAGTCACATATTTGAATAACTTAGAAGACTAAGTCACAATGAGTCAATCTTTAAGGACTAACTTGTGTGAGTGAGCAGACTTAAGGGATTGTATATGCATTTAAGCCAAGATAAAAAAAAAAAAAAGAACAACTATAAAATTTGTTTTATCATTTACCTACTAATTAATTTTTTACTATATGCTTATATTTCATTTATTTAAAAAGATGTAAACAGCCAAAGGTAATTTAAAAAATTAAAAAGTAACAAACATTATCTGACAACATATAAATTTATCATATCTAATTGTTTAATTATTAAAGATTTTACTTGCAATAACAGTGATGCAAATGCAAAGTTGACCATGACAAGCGACTCAACAAAAAAAAATCTCTGTAGCGTATCATTTGTCCCGTTGTCTTATCCGTATAAACTATAAAGTTCGTTTGGAGACAGAAACAGCTTATTTTATGCATGGCACTGGCAGATTACATTTTCAGAGCAAGACATGAGCAACAGCAGGAACTAAAAATGCCCTGTAAGACCCACTTCTTGAACATGGGACGCCAATACCTAATTAAAATAATTGTTGATGGCCAAATCGTTATTTTTGCTAAATGTCATATTTGATACGAGATAGTGTTTTGCTATATTATCATACCATATGGTGTAACTGGATATCTTTTCCTTTTTTCAACATCTCTCCCTCATGGAATCAGAATCACTTAACTCGGTGAAGATACTAGAGATTGACGGGGTGACTCCCTTACGGGCCTCGCCAATTAACTCAGCGTCTGAGTTCTCTCGACCCCTCACCCTTTTGAATTCACCTGCACTATTGTTTTGCCACGTGTTCATTTTAACGGAGACTATCACTGCTGTTTAAATTCCTCCACGACACCTTCATTTACGCGTTTAACCGCGTCACTTAGCCATTCAGCGGCAAAGACAAGCCCCTCCTCGCGCGTCAAGTTTACTACTTTTCCTCTGCTCGCACGTCCACCCACACAATTCCCGCAGTAAGTTGCTGGCACTGGAGGATCCAAAAGCGGTCTAAAATCGGCGGTGCAGGGCAAGATGACTGTTTTGTCTTCTGTTTGTTGCTTACATCAGATCAAACATGTGGCAATATATGCTACCACAACCACATACGTCGATAAGTGAAGTTGCTTCTTCTTTTGTTCGAGCTTGGACAGGATCTTCGCTCTCAATGTTGCTACGTTAAAGGGTGTGAGCTCGAAAGTCTCCGAACAACGTCTGAAGGAATCTTTCCAAGTTCGTGTGATATTTTCACGCTTCTCCCTTCCCGCCATCGGTCCAAGAGTGACAAGTCGAGCCCCATCGGATCTTTCATGAGAGCCGTGTCAAATTTTGGTGTTAGGTCTTCTGGCAATGGAACATGCTTTTCTGAAAGATCGCTGCTGATTTTTCTACAAATGTAAGCCCAGAATTTGGTGAAGAGAGTGGCTGCGTTGCCGTCGACAGCAGCATGGTGAGTCGTTCGGCAGATAGAAAAGCCTTGGTTAGGGAACAGCGTTATCTGCAGGGATAGTATTTCAGCTTTGTCGTCGGACGAGTTTAGTCTCGCAACCAAAGGGTGGAGGTTGACAGCCGGTATGGCGCCTCCGGATGCGAGGCGGTCAAAGTTGGCGGACGACTCAGCGACGGTAAAGGAGACGCCGTCGTTTGGGGTATAGAGGATGAGGGGCTTGTAGGAAGTTGGGGGCCAGGTGAAGTAGCCGGTGAAGGGGAGATAGACAGATAGTGGAGGAGAGTGAGGGAGAGGGAATGCTTGAGTTTGGGAATGATTATTGAGTTGAAAAGGGGAAGAGTTGACTCGGTGAGGCGATAAAAGAACAGACGCTCTACGTCTACCGGAGAGAACTTGAGCCAAATTGCATCGAAAAAGGTGGAATTTAGATCCTCTGTCCCCTTCTCCCTGTCCCCGCTCCTGTCACCTACTCTATTTTTTTGCCACGTATTCATTTTAACGGAGACTACCACTGCTGTTTAGACGGAGGGAATATACAGTTTTCAAAGATGAAAAGTAAATAGAAGTGAGAGAAACGAGCAACCAAACAAGGGGAAAGATGAAAAGGAAAGCATATTTGGAGATGCAGATCCCTTGGCAAAGGCGACAAACGCCGAAGTCATTGAACTTACTCGAGATATGTTATGTTTGTGGCCTTCATAAGTCAATATGGCAGCACCAACAGCTAGCGTAAGCGGGCCAGTACAAGTGTATACAATATCAATGAAGGGTGAGATCACAGCCGAGACGCCGATCGAAGCACCGGTCGATGTGGTGTGGGCTGCCTACCGCTGCAAGGAGCTCGGTTTTGATCTCTACCGGATCAAGTTTGATATTGTCGACAATGATTCGACATCATCCATCATCAGGTCATCCATCGAGTATGAACTAGCTGATAGTTTGGCCAAGTTGGTTTCACATGTCAGCACATAGGCCCTTGAAGCAATCGCACATACGGTCGGCCGGCATCTCCAGGAGACAAAAGTGAAATCAAGTATCAATCAATGTTCGGCTTCCAAATAAAACCACAAGTTGGGCAGAAGCCTATGGATTGGAAATGGAAGTTCACTGGTGACCACAGGGAGTTTCGGAGAATGTAGGGAATAGAGAGAAGAACAGAGGCGATGGAAAAGTTTTTTTTAATTTTTTTAGAGTTGGTTTAACTGGAAGAAGTTCCTCTGTTAATATATTCCCTCCACTTAAACAGTAGTGATAGTCTCCGTTAAAATGAACACGTGGCAAAAAAATAGCGTAGGTGACAGGAGCGGGGATAAAGAGAAAGGGATAAAGGATCTGAATTCGTCGTGGAGCGAAGGGAAATTAAAATTTCTGACTTTCTTGAGGCTACTTCTGGGGAAGATTTGGCGTCCATACAAATCATTTCGGTTGCCGGGTCAGCCCGATTCAGGGTATACGAGTTGGATTTTGGGTGGGGCAGACGTGGGAAAGGGCATGTGGTGTCTATAGATAGGAACGGAGGGATTTCAATGAGGGAGAGTGGAGATGTGGTGGGAGGAAGTGAGACAAGCTTGGCTTTGAGGAGGCAAGAAATGGGCAATTTTGCTGCTCTTTTTGCTGATGGGCTAAAAGACTCACCCCTAATAAAGGAAATAGGGTAGTATGCTTTAAATTCAGAATTTTAGCTTTTTAGTATATTGTTTGCTAAAATAATAAGGATATTTGGCTTCCTAATTTCAAGGTTTCTGTTAGTAGCCTTGTAATTCAGACATCACAGTACCAAGATCAGGTTGCAATTTCTGGAGATTATTGACATGCTTGCTTGGATTTTGCCGCAATTCTTTGATAATTCATTTTATTTAAAAATGGAGAATAGAAAAATCGCGATACACTACCACTCAGCTGTTGATTTCTTGGGATGAATATTTTTTGTAGTTAAAGGGTACTCAAAATTTGCTCCTTTCCCGCTTTGCCAATAAATGTTCAATTCTACCCAAGATTTCACACTGGAAGTTGGAACTCCGTGCAGTGAATGCTTGCTGGGCGTCAACATATATATTGCCACCTCTTTTTGTTAGATCGCAAGTGGTTTGTTTTGGGTCTATACAAAACATGAGAACATTATTGGATTCTAGACAGCCTAAACCAAAATAATATTACGCATGCATTTAAACACAAATACTGTTATATTGATACATGATATTATGATAATGCTATGATACATGCTTGGTAATTTATTATATAGTAAAATTTAGAAATTTTGGTAAAATAATGCGTTCTTGCTTATTAGTATTTGGTAAAGTTACATAGCAAATGTTAGATTGTATAACTAAAAGGAGACGATAATTACTTAACCACTTTTAAAGTATTTTTTAGAGGGAATCAATTACCAATTATTCAAAGGAGAAGGAAGGCGATATCAATGATTCATGAGGCCTTGAGGATGGCAGTAAGTTGTAGTTAGTTGAAATTTGTTGGGTTTATTGGCTCAAATTCAAAGAGGTTAAGGGTTTCAATTTTGTTTAGGATTTGGTATTAGTTTTTTCATTTGTTTAGGATTTGGTTTTCCTATTTTATTGTGGTTTGGGTTTCTGTGTTGCCTATAAAAAGGCTTATTGTGTTAGAGTTTTGAGTATAAGAGAAAAGCCAATATGGTAAATAAACAAAATGTAAAAGTTTCAAGAAGGATGAGAGGTTTAGAGGCTGGGGATGACCAGGACGAGAATCCTTTTGTGATTTCTCATATCTTGGAATTATGTGAAGGCAAAATATTGGGGCTATCAATTGTGTGTATGGGATCTATAGGTCAACGTGAGCACTAAAATTATACCACTACTGTAATCTCTATTTTGTTTAAGTGGATTTCTCTCATTCGTGGATATAGGCTAGTTAAGTGCCAAACCACATTAAATTTGTGTGTACTTATTTGATCGTATTTGTTATTCCGCTGTGCTTAATAGACAGTTAAGGAATTTCTCCCAACAAAATTATTTATTCTTGTAGATTGAAAGTGATTCAAGCAATGTGGTTTTAGGGGTGTTAAAATTGCATCTAAAATCATAAAGACTTATCCTATATATATTGACAAGCTTTTGTTCATTGTTTTAAGGTCGCATTATTTCCATCACTTAAAGAAGGCCCTAAATCTTTATGCTACTGCTACTGGCCAGGAAGTTAATTTTTTAAAGTTAGAATGGATGTTTAGTTGCAATGTTTCCAATGAGCTAAAACAACTATACTAACATATCTTGCCTTGCAGGATTAATGGTGGTATCCTTAATTACATAGGATTATCATTTGATCAAGACTTCTCCTGCACTACATCATTTCAATTTTTAGTAGATAAGATTCAGGCACGCTTAACTAGTTGAAAATGGAAACTTCTAAATCCTACAGGTAGATTACCTCTGATATAGTTTACTCTATCTTCCATTCTTATCTATGTGATGTTCTTGTTCAAGGTACCAGTGACACTTTTAGACTTTATCACTAATACTTTGGTTCAATATTGGTGGTCTGGCTTACAAGATTAAAAAATGTCTACATCGCAAGCAACAAGGACTTTTAATGTTTCTTAAGGGCTTGGGAGGACTTGGTATTAAGGATATGTGATTAATTAATCAAGCATTACTCGAAAAGACTTTTTGGTGAATTTTCAGTGGAAATCCTTAATCGCTTGTATTCCATGTGTTAACTACAAAGTATGAAGCACTTCATTCTGTTTAGAGTGTAAAATGTGCTGATAATGCATTTGTTATTTGGCGAAGTCTCCTTTATGGCCATGATTTACTTTTCCCTTATATTTAGTGGCAGATTGGCTCTGGTCAAGCTATTAAAGTTTGAGAAGATCCTTGGATCCCAGGTATTTTTCCATAGACACTTCAAACATTAACACCACAAAAGTTGCATAACCCCAGCCTTAAAGTGTCTCAACTTGCTGATGCAACTACTGGGGAGCAGAATATTAATTCTTTCGATGAGAAATTTTCAAATGCAATTACTGCTAAAATTTTAAGCCTAACTCCCCCCAAGCAAGAATGGAATGAAGGATGTTGTCAGGTGGATGGGAAGTGCCTTTGGCACCTTTATTACAAAGCAAGGGGTATACTTTGGAGCTACTAAAGAAATCATGATCCTTACTTAACCCTAATCAGGATTCTATTTTTTCAAATCCCAGCCCAGATTTTCCTGAGGTTGTCAAATGTCTATGGGTGTCTATAATTCTACACAAGCTCAAGGTCTTTATGTAAAAGTGTCTAGTTAATACACTGCCTACTGTAGATAACCTAACAATTCATTAAGGCCTTTCCAACTTTACATGTTCTCAGTGTGGGAATAATAAGGAAATAACAATGCTTATTCTGGGATCTTGGAATGCCTGGGTACTTTGGAAGTTTGGGGTAATTTCTGTCCCCTCCCACTTGGTAAGCAAGTTCTATCTTTGAAATCTTGGTTTACACTAACATTAGCCTCTTAATTGAAAATTGCATTTTGAGTTGCTTTCATATTTAGTTTTTATGTTGGAATAAGTGTGTCTTTAGGAATGCCCTTCTCTCTTCCGATCTTTCATTTAACATCTTAAATCCTCTTTATTATTCATGGGGAACTAAAAAATTATTGGATCCTCCTCAAAATTCTGTCATTTTTTTCACTGATGAAGCATGGCGCAAGCCTTCCAGGTTGGGAGCAACCGCTTGGGTTTGGATGGGCATTAATGGTCCACCACGTTTAAGGGGCTGACATGTGATCTCATGTTGTTCTTCTTCATTGCAGTCAGAGCTTAGTGCTCTTGCAAGAGCTATCGAAATGACTCATCAATGTAAACTCCGATTTGTCATCATCTTAATTGATTGTTCGCAAGTTCTTGCTACTTTCAAGGGTATGATGCTTCTTAACCCCATGATGGTATGCTTATCTCAGAGAATTGTAGTCTCGTTGGAGGAATTTTCTCATTGCTCAGTAGTGGTTGTACCTCAAGAGCAAGTCTCATTCCTTACCTTTTCCTTTTGTATGATTTTGTTTATAAAAAAAATGTCGCATTATTCATATATCTAGAGAAGGGAACGCAAATGTCAATGAATTGGCTAAGGATGATGTGCTTCGCTTCCTTCCTTTGCTTTTTCATCCTATAGGCTGTTTGGGTCTATTATGGTCTTGGGTTGTATGTAAACTTTTGGTTGCAAAAACAAGATCAAAATTCAAAATAGAAGGATTTGGTTATTGTTTTATAATATAGTTTGTTGGGAAATATTTCTATAATCTCCTTTAATACTATTAAAGGTTTTGACAAACCCATATACAATCATGAAAGTTGATGATAATAAACTCAAATCTCCTTTAATACAGGTTTGGCCTGAGGGCTAAAGTTTCCAGACACTTGTGGGAGGTTTAAAACTCAAATCTAGTTTCTCCGCGATCTTCTAAAAAAAATGTTATGCAAAATTGTTTTGGTTGCTTTCCAAATTTTGAAAAAATTGACATTTCTTCTTTCTTATTTAGAATATTAACACCTCTTCTCCTTTTTACTCGTAACATGTTTCTAAATAAAATAATAATAATAATAACAAATAAACCACCAATGTTTTGGACCCAGCTTGAATCAGCTACTAATGTTTTTTCTCGGCCAAATAAACCACTAATGTTATTCAAAATAACCAAATAAACTGCTAATGTTATTCAAATATGTCAATTTACCCACTCAACTCTTGAAATATTACAAAACTCCATCATTAACTTTTTAAAATTAACAAAATAACTCCACTTGATTTAAGAAAATTCAAATAGGTTACCTTTACCATTTATAAAATTTCATAACCACCTTCCATTCGTCTTCTAACTGTGAAAATATTATACTATTCATCCTGCCGTCAAATTTCTCATTAAAATGGACAGAAAAAAATGTGAAAAATAATTTTTAACCTAAAAAACCTTTTCATTTGCCTTAGAAACCTCAAAACTTTTACATCTTGCAATCAAATCATCTTCTCCACTCTCTTTCAACCATTTAACCTGAACCAATAGTTTTCCTCCAACCATTTTCTTTTTTTTCCCACCAAAACCTTGTCCAAACTATATTTATTTTTTATTACTTAGATATAATAACTATCTAAAGAGCATAAGATTAAACTACTTAGTTTGTTCGCTTCAACTATAATTAATAATGTATTGAAAGTATTTAGTTTTTATATTATCTAATCTATATTTTTTCAAATTAAAAACTTAATCAAAACTTTACATTTTAAAATATTATTCAAGTGGCTATTAAAAATGTATAGTATTAACTTCAAATAATATTAATTTTGTTCAAAAAATAGTAGAAAGGCAAAAATAATACATATTATAAAAATATTAGAAACTAAACAGGTGTAAAGATTTATAATCAAAGTAATAAATGGCTTTGGAAATTACCCAAATTAAAAAGAGATTTATAATCAGAGCTGAGTCGGGCCCAAGCCAGGTTGACCATTTTCCAACAAACCATTGGACTTTTGAAAACTTTCAAAAAATGGGAAAATGACAGCCTGTTCCCCAAGTTTATTTTGGCCTCAAACCTTTTTACCCCAACCCAACAGCTATTAACGGCTAGTTTTATAGGGCATTTTGGGCAAAACATATTTTTCCTTCTCCTATAAATAAACAGCCTCCTCCCCGCACTTCCTCACACCAATCCTTTCTTCTCCAATCTCCCACAATATTCTCTTATTCTTTCTGCTATCTCTCTTCAAATTTTTTAATTTTTCACTAATACTTCCTTAATTTCCTCCTAATCATCTTTCCATCCCTTCAATTATTTTCTTCCACTAATGGCTTCACAAGGAAGAACTTCGATAAGGGCAAAGGTGTTGCCTCCTCCTCGTCCGGCATCGGGGTTGGTTTATTTTTGCGTGGCCGTTTATTTCATAAAAACCGAGATCTACATACACAAGAAGTTGCCGACAATGATCCCAACATCAACATGATGGCGTACGATTTAGGCCTTAATGATCAACTTTCCAATGATGACATTGAGGAAATTCCACCGACCCAAGTCGGCACTAAGGGGCCCCAACTGATGCCACAAAACGAGCAACCAAAGCTGACCCAAGCCAAAAGCAGGAATTTGAAGGCGTCTGTTAGGGCACATTTTAAGCAAGTTTGGGAATTCAACATGTTGTATGTCAAGTGTAAACACTATGAAAACAAATTCACACACAAGTTGAACTCCGGGACGGGCACCCTAACGTGGCACTTAAGCAAAGTCCATGGAGATATTGGTGGCACATCCAGTGGACAAACACAATTGATGGGCATTGGGAGCTCCAGTGGTCTAAGTATTTTCAAATATAATCTAAAAACTGCTAGGCAATGTCTAATTAATTGGATAATAATTACGGAAAAACCGTTAAGACAAGCTGAGGATGAACACTTAGAAAGATTTATCTAAAAAAATATAAATCTTGCTTATAAAAAAAGGTCTAGGTAAATGACTAGGAGAAAAAGCTTTAAACTGTATGAAGCTAAGAGAAGTGATTTGCAAGCATGTTTTTCTACTATTAATCATTGTTTGTCATTTATATCTGATATGTGAATATCTCCAATAGAACAAAATTACTATTGTATCACTGCTCATTGGATAGATAATGATTGAGTTATTCAAAAATATATCATTGCTTTTAAATGTATGGAATATGATCTTATGAGTCGGAATATTTTCAACTGCATTATTGAAAGTCTACGTAAATTTTTTATTGTCAATAAAGTTTTGTCCATTTCTTTTGACAATCCTTCAAACAATAATTCAGCGGTGAGAGAATTAATAAAAGAAATAAAACTACCATTCGATGGAAAAAATTTTCATGTTCGCTCATTGTGTCACATTTTGAATTTAAATGTTAAAAATGATTTACAACAACTGCAAAACCAAATCGAGACAATTCAGAATGCTTTATTTTTTTGTTAAAACAATGAATAAATTGGCTCATGAATTTAAAATATTTCGTATTGAAAACGGGGTGAATTTTTCTTGGAAAATATTTAAAATTGATAGCCCTACATGATGGAACTCAATGTTTAAAATGTTAAATGATGTCCAACCATAGGCAAATCTTTTGACTCGGTTTATGAACTAAAAAATACAATGCAACTGGCTAACGGACGAGGTTTGGAAAAAATGTTTTAAGTTAGTTAAGTTACTTCGATATTTTTACGAGGCAACAAACTTTTTCTCTGGGGTTTATTGACCAACAGTGCACCAAGCAATGTTATATTTTGTAAACATAGTTTATGTTTTCAACTAATACAAGGGCGATGAGTTTTGCAACTAACTATTGAAGCAATGCAAAAGAAATGACTTGATTATTTTTAAAAAAATTTGTAAATTTATCTTCTTGCGTGCATTGAATCCCAATGTCAAAATCATGGGTTGTTTGCAATTGTTATAAGCATACTATCATATATATTTAGGTCAAGCACAAGTTTCTGCACTTATTATTTCTGCTGAAGCTAACTACAATTTGAAAGAGTTCTATAAACTCTACTCCATTAAGCATTCTAATAAGATTAGGTCATTCAATCCAATACATATCTGACATTCCACCTCCTCATCATCATCAAGGTTTAGACCTCTACTTACACCCTCAAAAGCTAACTCTGTTATTCATAGTCACAAAATAAAATAAGAAGTATCTAATTTTCTCCTAACCTTTTTCAATAAAAGCTTTGGCCCCTCAACTTCTCCATCAATACAAGTCAACAAGTCAATCCCTAATTCACCATTAAGAGCTTTACTCATCACTTTGGTTTTGTCACGATTATGTTTATGCCCTACTAAACCTCTATAGATCTCATTCCTATTGTGATTTTTCCTTCCTCGGCCACCATTTCCATCGCTACTCTGCCCTATTCCTACTACTAAAAAGTGAGCATGTGTACCTATGATTAAAAATGTTAGCTTAAAAATAAAATAGCGATAAAATTAGGTAAAAGGAGAAACATTGAGAGCTAAAACTAAATAAGCCCAATTTTTTCTAAAAGGAAAATTACCAAAAATCCTTTGAGGTTTAGTCAAACTTACAGTTCCATCCCCACGATTTGGACCTACACTTACACCCTTGAAAGTTAACTTTATTGTTTACAGTTACAAAATAAAATAAGAAGTATATGATTTTTTCCTAACCTTCTTCCATAAAAGCTTTGGCCCTTCAACTTCTTCATCAATACAAGTCAATCCCTAATTCACCCTTAAGAGCTTTACTCATCACTTTGGTTTTGTCACAATTATGTTTATGCCCTACTGAACCTCTATAAATCTTATTCTCATCATGACCTATCCTTTCTTGACCACCATTTTCATTGCTACTCTACTCCATTCCCATTATTAAAGAGTGAGCATCAACTTAAAATTTTGCTTCAAAAAGCTGTCGTCCTTCTCACTAGATTTCTTTTCCAATATCATCGTAAACCAAGTAATGCCGATGCATTCCTCATATCTAAACATAATAATTGACCAATCTTTGGATCTATCGACTCTCTCATCATAGTTAATATATTTCCTCACTGCCCATAATAAATGATGATGTTGGTAAAGATTATACCCACCTCTCTAATTCGCTGCTTCCTTGCCTCTATGTGCCCATTTTAGTTAGCGGAAATTTAAATCAAATTTGACATTCTCCTTTTACAAGAGACAGAGAAAAGTGTGGTGGCCATTGATAAGTTTTAGATTTCGTTGTTTCTAAATGTGGTAATGAGAGTTTTAAGTTTGTCAAAGGTGCTCACCTTTTCAACCTTGGTCCGTGGAGCGCCCATGGGAGCAACAGAGTTTGGGTCACAATATTACCTTTTAAAGCTAGAGATCGAGACTAGGGAATTGGGAGTCTTGTGTTAAAAAATGGTGTCTTTGGGTTAACTTGTGTGGAGGAAAGCCAGAATTTACAAAGCAATGTTGAATTTGACTTGCCAAATCAAAAAGGAACAAAGAATTAGTTATTAGGTTGGTTGAGAATTGGTGTTACGAAACCACAAGTTTCATGTTCCCTTGGGGCAAAGCTTGATAACCTTTGAGGATGTGAAGATTTTTGGGACAATCTCTATTTTAGGTTCTTTGTTTTCAAGCCGCTTGAGACCAGGAGTTTGAAAAAGATGGATACATCTCTAAAAGAAGCAAGGATCGAGATGGTGATGACCAAGGCTAAGAAGGTAAAGCCCATTATGTGGATAGGGGCATCCATGGACAGTGAAAAGAAGATGTAGAGAAGAGATGGAACTAGATGTGGATGGGGAGGTACATGACGACGGTGGTAAAATATTCTATGGAGGCAAAAGCTAAGGAGAAGGGGAATGGGGAAGGATCGAGGGAACAAGGTAGCTCATTAAATAGAAAAGTTTGGGGGAAAAAGTTTTAATGAAAGAATGCTAGGAGGGCACACTACTAAAATTCAGCCATTTTCCAACAATCAGTTTACCAATTGTCAAACAGTTGGTAATTATCAATGTATTAGACCATTACTAAAAAAAATTTAAAACTTACCAATTGTCAAAAGTGTTGGTAATTTACCAACGGTCAAACACGTTGGTAATTTTCCAAACCATTAGTAGTTACCAACTATCTAAACCTTTGATAATTTTCACTACTAAAAATACCTATTTTTCTAAAGGGCAAATTACCAATGACCAGAGCGTTAGTAATTACCAACGGGTTAGACCATTGGTGACAGTCACCAACGGTTAAGCCGTTGGTAACTACTACTAAAATTTACTGATTTTCTAACGGACAATTTACCAACAATCAAGCCGTTGATAACTTTCCAGTGGCTTAAGCCATTAGTAATTACCAACGCGAATAGTTGTTAATAAAGTTTAAGCCGTTAGAAAGTAAAAATAATTGACCATTCTGAAACAATTATGAAAAATTATATATATATATATATGCTGCCCTCTCAGGTATGGGAGAAACTGGGCTTTCCACAACAAGTAGTTGTTTCAGGCACATTAGACATTAAGTAGATTATTATTATTATTATTATTATACATAGGCCGATCAAGAGGACTAGTTGGGGCAGGCTATGAAGAAGCCCTTGGCCTCAATTGGTATAAGACTAACCAACATCTTACGATGAGACATCGGGCACCTCGGCAACAGATGCTTCTTAAACTAAAGGTTTGACGGCTGAATAGTTGATAGACAATGCTAATGAAAAGACAACGATCTAAATGCAAGGCACGGTCTCCTAGAATCACTCATGACAAGACCTGAACACGTATTTTAAGGGTTACTCTTGAAAAGATGTTCTCATTACAGTCCCACGCACGAGTCATGCAAATCAAACTCCAATTATTATTGTTATTATTATTGTAGTAATATATTAATTATAATCATTTTATTATTATATTTAATGTATGCATGTATCATATTATATTAATGTATCATATATGTATGTATAATATAATGTATCTTCTATATAATACATTATTTAGGTAAATATTTTTTTATAAATAATAATAATATATATCATACACATATATATGATATATGATCATATTTATATAATATTTATATTTATATAACATAAATAGTAAATAAAATAAAATAAAAAATTAACCTTTTAACCCGTTGGCCCAACACCCAATAACCCATTGGCCCAAGACCCAACCTAAAGCCTAACATGAAACCATAACCCAAGCCCCATATATATATTCCCATTAATCCTCCTTCGCCTTCATCTTTCCTCTATTTATTTATCTTATTTTGGATTGATTTTGTAATTTTTGGAAATATAAAATATTTTCTTCGTAAATATAAGATATATTTTTAATAAATAATTTTATTAAAAAAAAACAGTTTCCAACTGCCTGATTATGGTGATAATTGTTAGAATAGTTTTTGTATATTTACAATTTTACCAAGGACTTTGACCGTTAATAAATACTAACAGGTTGGACCGTTGGGAGATTATTAACAGCCTAATCCGTGGTTATTTGACCAACGGTCTAAACCTTTTGGAAAAAAAAAACTTCACCGATTTAAAAACGATGATGGAGTGGAAGACGGTGGACGACAGTAATAGGGGAGGCCTTATAAACGATGGCAATGAGCGGTAAAGAGGAAACGATGGTGATGGTGCGGAAAGCGGTATGTAGGCAATCGGTGTCGCAGAACGCGATGATAGAGGCACACAGGGGATCAAAATCATAACAGAGGGTTAAAATGACTCTTCTAGTGTAGGGCGAGTAAGAAGTTGGGCATATATATTATCAGCCCCTTCCAATTTGAACGGAAACTATATTATTTTAATATTTATTGCATCATTTATCTCACACTTTTTAAAGCACTAGATCTTGAAGATTAATAATACTCTGGTATTAATCATGCTTATTTTTATATATAGTAATTATTTGAAAAATATATGATTATTGAACCTCTACATTTTAAGAAACATAAAAAAAATATTCTTAAGAGAATTTGTAAAATATAAGCAATTTTTATTAATTTTTTAGGTTGGGTAAATTAAAAAATTATAAAAATTTAATTACTTTCTAAAAATATATTATTCAAGCGATTGTTTTGCCTATGTAGCATTAACTTTAAAAATAATAATAATAGTTTTGGGAAAAGGGTAAAAAAATGAGAAAAAAAATGCATTATAATCAGTGTGAAACGAATTGAATAATTTTTTTCAAAGATATATAATTTGTTAGTACTTTTTCCTAAATTTACCTTATTAAAATGACAGTCACTAAACTGTCACCTTTCAAAATTTTAGGAGACTTATTTAACAAATTTATCAGGGTTTTGGGGTTACCTTACAAATTTTGAGAAAAATTAAGATTAATGGAAATTATTAAAAAGTACAGGAATCAAATTGTCATTTCTTAAAAATTAGGGATTATTGTAACGGGTAAAATCCACCAGGGGTCACCTAGCTTATTTTTTTGTCCTAAACGGGTACCTTACCTTCAAATTATCCTACCGAGGTACCTTACCTCTTATCGCGTGTCCTATCTGGGTACTTTTCGTCGATTCCATCATTAAGTCTCACGGAAATTGCTGACATGGCATTAATTAATGCTACAATAAACTTAAAATAACAACTTTGGACTCTAAACTTTTCCAACCACTAATTCTAAACCTAAAATTTACAGATCTAACACCTAAATCACTATTTTTTGTTGGATCCACCTAAACCTAACGACAAAAGCCTTTCATCATCAACGGTCACCAGCTGCAGTGCTTCCTCCACCTTCCTTTGCAAGAACTGGATCTGCGCCATTATCAACCTCACGTACCTCGCTTCTTTCACTTTGTTCTCTTCTTCAGCAATCGCTAACGCCTTTTCAAGCCTCCTGATCACCGCTTCGCCTTCCCCAGAACGGTCCATCAACAGAGTGTTCTCAAATAATGCCTCGAAAGACAACGGATTTCGTTCGAGAATTTCCTCGAACACCTTGCGGGCATTCTCCGTTTAACCCAGTTTGCTCAACAGCCTCGCCATTAAGAACTTCCACTGGCTATCTTCCGGCTGAGCAAAAGCTAAGCGACTCAAGATCCTTAAAGCCTCTTCGTTTTTGCCATTCTCTAACTTCTTAGCAATTGCAGATCCAACAAGGAGCTCCAGTTCCCAGTGAAAAACAGACAGTTGGGATGGAAACTCCCTACCCGGAACCCATTTCTCCGTCAATGACCCGAATTGGTTGGATCGGCATCGGAGTCATGGGAGAAGCCATGGCGGCTCGCCTCCTCTCTGCCGGCTACTCCGTCACCGTCTACACTCGCAACCCTTCAAAAGCTACTTTCCTTCAATCCAAAGGGGCCCATCTAGCCAATTCCCCGCAAGAACTTGGGCGATGTTCTGACGTCGTTTTCACCATGCTGGGTAACCCACAAGATGTTCGAAAAATTGTCTTAGAGAGCGGCGGCATTCTTTCCGGTCTCAATCCTGGTGGCGTTACCGTTGACACCACTAGCAGTAGTTCTGCACTTGCGAGAGAGATCTTTGCTGCCTTCTGAGCAAAGGGTTGCTGGTCCGTGGACTCCCCTGTTTCTGGCGGAGATATTGGGGCGAGAGATGGAAAATTCCAAGAGCGGTGACGGTTCTTCTTGCTTCTGATTATTATGCACCTCTAGCTTTTCTTCTTCCTCGACTATGGTCTGACAAATCGGCGGAGGACGGGGAGGACGATGTAGAGGTCGAGGGCGGTTGGGATGGTGGGCGACAGAGGAAGAGGTTGACGGTGGCTAAAATGGTTTTGGTGGAAGTTTAAGGGTTAGAATTAGTTATTAGAAAAGTTTAGGGTCCAAGGTTATTATTTTACGTTTATTGTAGCATTAATTAATGCCACATCAGCAATTTCCGTGAGACTTAACGATGGAATCAACGGAAAGTAACCAGATAGGACACGCAATAAGAGATAAGGTACATCGGTAGGACAATTTGAAGGTAAGGTACCCGTTTAGGACAAAAAAATAAGCTAGGTGACCCCCCGTGGATTTTACCCTTATTGTAACTCTAAAGTAAATGTCTAGAGAAACTTTAGATTCTTAGAACCTCTGTCAAGTTGTTGACACCCAATTTCGTCCGGGTGTTTTAAAATTTTGAAAAAAATTTTATTAAAAAAAATTAATTTAAAAAAAAATATATATATTACTATTATTATTAAAAATTTTTTTTTTAAAATATATTTTTGTTTTGTGAAAATTTGATTTAAAATGATATATGTGTGAATATGTGTATGTTTGAAATAAAATAAAATTTCATGAAAAAAATGACAAAAAATTAAAAGTTTGAGGTAAAAATGACAAAATTAAGAAGTTTCAGGCAAAATTGACAAATTCTGAAAGTTCCAGGAGCATTTGGCAGTTTGTCACATAAAATTTTGAGCCTGCCGACGTTTTTGGCTCAAATTGACAGAAAACGACAAAATTGTCAAAATCAGAAGCTTCAGGAACTTATCCAGAGGCTGAGAGACGTAAAGGACTAAAATTGTCATTTTACCAATTTAAGAGATAAGTTTGAAATTTTTTATTAATTTATCCATCAATAGTTCAGCTAAACTTCCTCTATAAATAGCCCCCCAAATTTTGTGCTGAACATAGAAAAAAATAGAAATGAAGCTTAGAGCTCCGTTTTGAAAAAAGAAAAAATTATAGCCTAGGTCCCTGGCCCTCTTCTCTTCCTCTCCAGAAAACCTAAACCTTCTCTGACCCTTTTTTTTTTTTTTTTTTTTTTTTTTTTTCTCTCCCCCCGCGCGCGTGCGTTCTGTTCTTCACGTTTCCAGAATTTCAAATTCAGTTTTTAAGGGTACAACTCTCATTTAATCCTTCATCTTTTCAATTTTCTTTCACTTTGGTCACTAACCTTTTATTTTGTTCTTGCAGAATTAATTACTAACCCTTTTAATTTTTACTTGTTTGTTTATTATTTGTTTATTACTAACCCCTTTTTTTATTGTTGTTATTAACTTACTAACAACTAACATTTAATACTATTATTGTTACTAACCTTTTAATTTTTGCATTATTACTAACTTTTATAATTGTTGTTAACAATTAATTAACTTTTTATTATTATTGTTAATTAATTAATTTAATTAACTTGGCTAACTTTTTATTATTGTTGTTAATTAATTTAATTAACTTGTCTAACTTTTTATTATTTTTGTTAATTAATTAATTAACTTGGCTAACTTTTATTGTTGTTAATTAATTAATTAATTAACTTGGCTAACTTTTATTGTTGTTAATTAATTAATTTAATTAACTTGGCTAACTTTTATTGTTGTTAATTAATTAATTTAATTAACTTGACCAACTTTTTATTATTGTTGTTAATTAATTAATTTAATTAACTTGACTAACTTTTTATTATTGTTGTTAATTAATTAATTTAATTAACTTGACTAACTTTTTATTATTGTTGTTAATCAATTAATTTAATTAACTTGACTAACTTTTTATTATTGTTGTTAATCAATTAATTTAATTAAACTTGGCTAATTTTTATTATTGTTGTTAATTAATTTAATTAACTTTGCTAACCTTTATTATTATTTATTTTTAAAGTGGATGGCCAAAAAGCCCCACTTTATTATTATTAATTTTCCTTTATATAATTTTTTTATTTAATTCACCTTTACCCTTACTAATAAATAAATAAATGAAAATTAAAAGAAGATTATTTTTTTAATTAATTATTAAGCCTAATAAAAATCATTTTTCAAAAATCCAATTATTTTTATTTTTCTTTTATAAATTGAATAATTATTTAAATAATAAATAACTTTCACTAAAAAAAACACTAAAAGAAAGATAAGAAAAAGATAAGAAAGATAAGAAAGATAAGAAAAAGATAAAAAAAAAAAAGAAAAGAAAGAAAGAAAAGAAAGAAAACTAAAACAAGATAAGAAAAAGATAAGAAAGACAAGAAAAAGAAAAGAAAAGAAAATAAAAAATAAAATTTTTTATCTAAAAATTCTATAACAAAAAGAATTACGAATTAGTAATTAAACTAATAATTAATTCCATAAAATTAATAATTATATAACTAACAATAAATTAAATTTAATTTCCATATCCGGATGATCCGGCAGGATCTACGGTTTGGAAAATATCAAACTTTTTAAAATAAATAAATTAAATAAAATTGTTTAAAATTTCACCAAATTCCGTGTCCAAATGACTCGGCAGAGTCCATGGTTCGGAATCAAAATCTTCCGTGTCCAAATGACTCGGCAGAGTCCATGGTTCGGAAGTATAAAATTTCATACAAATTAATTAATTTAAAAATCCACATTTCGACTAATCCAGTTAAAATTTCTAATTTTGAAAATTAACTGAGAATTATTTAAAAGCAAAGCAAAACAAAATTAAAATCAACTAAGGTGCCAATTTTTGGGCGTTTTAACAAAGTTGTTTTAACGTAACCGTACTCCCGATCCCCGAACTCTCGCAGACCAATTTTAAGGTGACCAATCGACCTAAGAAAACTGATTGGTGGCGACTCCCGAAAACCCGACGTTGCCACAGCTTGGCGACTCCACTGGGGACTCCACGTTAGTGAGTCGAGCCTAAAATTGATTTGTTTTGATTTACTTTGCTTATTATGTGGATTTATATGTTATATTTACTTATTCTAAACATGCATAATGCATTCACAATATGAAGCTCTATACCCGAGCTTTCTCAAATCGAACACAATTCTTTCTAAGCGGAATTGGTGTTGTTGTCCTTGTGAGGCCATGGTCTCCAAGCCTTCACTGGTTTCAAAGTAGCAAAGTAGTGTATTGCCTCCTGAGACGGTTAGTCTCTGCATGGGCCCACGAAAAGCTATGACTCGAATTAATCCATTCCTTACATTAACCCTAGAGGGTAAGGAATCGGGCCATCACTATAATTTAGTGATGGGATTCGGGAACTATCCCTTGCCTTTTTGATAAGCCACCTTATGCATATAGAACTCCCCACTTAACCATAGAACTGACCATAGAATTTCTACCATTTTACCAACGCCATAAGCACGTCCTTGTTATGCTATGTTGTTGCTCTACACTTTTATTTTCTTCGTGTCTTATATTTATGGTTTTAATTCATTTTTCCATAATACTTCATGAGTTGTTAATTGCTATTTAACTTATTAATAACCTTATCTTTCTTGTGCAATTATTCTTCATGCATTAAAACCACGCATCAAATTATACTAACTTTTTGGTCTTTATAATGACAACTAAAAGTTTTGAAGTTCCACGATAGTGGATAATCAAATTCACTCATCGCATACATCCATTACATTAATCACGTGCATACAAAGTCTGATAAAAACATAATCTCATTGCATACATCCATTACATTAATCACGTGCATATAAAGTCTGATAAAAACATAATCTCATTACATACATCCATTACATTAATCACGTGCATATAAAGTCTGATAAAAACATAATCTCATTGCATGCATTCCATTACATCAATCACGTGCATATAAATTTTGATAAAAACATAATCTCATTGCATGCATCCATCACATCAATCATATACGCATAGAATCTAATAAAATAAATATTTCTTTAAAAAGGTAAAATTGGACCTCAACACCGATATTCAACTCGGCTCCAAACAAGACTAATGGCAGAACAAACTGAAGGACGTCTCATAGATATAGAGTCCAAGATTGAAAGTATGGCAGAACAAATGAGACAATTGATGGAAAAAATCAAAGGGAAAGCAACTCAAGTTCCCATCAAAGAAGCACAAGATCCCACTTATACTCCGGGATTCACCCCACAACGAGTCTCAGTCCAAGAAAACCTGTTTCAAGAACCAGGACAGTCTGCTAGTGTTCACCTGAAACAAGACACTGTGTATGAAGAGAAGAAGACACCACCAAAGGAAGAAGGAGAATCTCAAAAACTCGAAACAATAGAGAAGAGACTGCGAGCCATTGAAGGAGGTAATATATTCGGATCTCTCTCAGTGGATGACCTCTGCTTAGTGCCAGACGTCATAATCCCTTCGGACTTTAAAGTACCGGATTTTGTAAAATACGATGGAACGAGTGATCCCATCACTCACATCACACTGTTCCTAAGGAGACTACAACCACTCACAAAAGATGAAAAGGTGTGGATTGCACTTTTTCAGGAAAGTCTCACAAAATCAGCATTGCAGTGGTATCTAAGTCAAGGACCAAGAAACATCAAAACTTGGAATGACCTTGCTCAGGCCTTCATCGGCAACTATAAACATGTTATGGACTTGGCTCCGGATCGCCAAACTCTCCAAAACATGGAGAAGAAAAAGCCAGAAACTTTCAAGGAATATGCCCAACGGTGGAGGGACTTAGCTGCACAAGTTCAGCCACCCATGACAGAAAAAGAAATGGTCACTTTGTTTGTCCAGACACTGAAATACCCATATTATGACAAACTCATTGGCAATTCGGCAACTAATTTCTCCGATGTTGTCATGTCTGGAGAAAGGATCGAGCATGGGATTAGGACTGGGAAGATTGCTGAGTCCTTTAGTGATCCTATGAAAAGAGGAGGACCATCTAGAACAAAAGATGAAGAAGTACAACAAATAGGACGCGAAAGAGGGATTCCCCTCGTAGGTACTGTGGCTACCGGTCCTCGCCTATCCTATTCTGCCAAAAGGCCCAATTATTATCCTACCAATAGGCCCAATGACTATCCTCCCAATATGCCCAATGATTATCCTTCCAATAGGCCTAATGATTATCCTCCCAATAGGCCCAACAATTATCCTCTCAATAGGCCTAATCAGTTACGGCCACCTGTTCCTACTCCTCCAGTACCCACACGAAGACCAAAAGAAGTTTTTGCACCAATTCCCATGACTTACACTGAGTTGTATCCAAAACTCATAGAAAGTCAACTTATCCGTCCAATTCCTACAAATCCATTTGGACCCCCATATCCAACGTGGTATGACCCCAACATAACTTGCCCATATCATGATGGCGTTCCAGGCCATGGCTTGGAAAATTGCACAGCATTGAAGCGTATAGTTCAACAATTAATCGAGTCAAAGTGGTTGGACTTTTCCGATGAACCGAACGTCACTCACAATCCATTGCCGCCTCATCAAGAAAAACCAGTCAATATGATAGAAGAACACCGGCTGATGAAAAAGTCAGTCAATGATATCATAACCCCTCTTAAGCATGTATATTCATGCCTTGTGAAAGAAGGGATTATCATGGGAAAGCCTTCTTTTGGACATGAAGAAGTTGAAGATGAGGAATGGTGCAACTTTCATGACAGTAAGAGTCATTCTATCCAAGAATGCTCAGAATTCCGTAAGAATTTGCAAAGACTCATAGACTCATCCCAACTTATCGTTTTTATGATGATGTGAATGTGATCATTAAAGAACAAGAAGTCAATGCTATACCAATCTCAAAACCTACTCTTAAGCCGTCAAGTCCCGAGGCCATTCCTCTACAAATCAAACAAAACCGAGGTCAAGCTGCTAGGCCCGATGTGATTGGTAATTGAAAGTGAAGATTTTGAGCTGGAATTACATTGATTTTGGAAGGGCTCCAAGTCAGATCTGACCTAACAGTCCGCATACATTTTCGAATGACAGGGAATCCTTTGAATAAACTTGTATCTTTGAAAGCTTGCAAAAGTAATCTAATAGTAAAACTCTCCTAGATTTAGTCCAGAATCTAGGGTGTAGTCTTTGTTAAATGGACACCTGCTATTCTTTTTCTGGTACAACAAAAAGATGTGATGCGTGCATTCTACTACTTTCCATTTTTACACTCTTTGCTATTATACTATCCATTATTGCCATCACACTTTACTTTTCGACAACTGGTAATTCTTTTTGTTCTCTAACAAAAAGATGTTGCGTGTGCATTCTATCACTTTTCAATCCCATTATTACTTCTACACATTCTATCAATTTTTACCAAAAATTCAATTATTACATCTACACATTCTACCACTTCTTACCAAAAATTCCGTTTTTACATCCATCTCTCACTCCTTTCCAGTATACTATCCATTATTGCTATCATACTTTGCTTTCTAAATGATACTACTCGTGGGTGAAAATAAAAAGTTAAGGGAGATTTAATAGTGGCGATCTTGAAAGTGCTGTCAAATCTAGTAAAAAGGATTTCATATGTTGCACCCCAACTCTCAAAAAAAAAATTCACAGTGGTTATCAACATCCTTGCAAGAAGTCTGGGATTAGCTTCCAAACAAGGTAGCTCTCATATTAAATGACTTCAGTGGCTTCCCAATTCTCATAAATGCTCAAAAAAAAAAAAAAAAAAGGTTCTCAGTTTTCCGCAACACAAACTCCGAAAAGAAAAAGTTCATCCATTCCATAAAAAAGCCATTAAAGGGAAAATCCAAAAAAAAAAAAGAGACTGAGAAGCAGATAAAGCCACTTGAGTCATCTCACTTCAAGAGGGCTATGATCTCGGTTCTCCATAACACAAACTCCAAAAAAAAAAGGGAAAAAGTTCATCCATTCCATCAAAAAGCCAACAAGGGAAAATTCAAAACAAAAAAAAAAGAGAGACTGAGAGCAAACACAAGCAAGTAAGGCCACTTGAATCATCTCATTTCAAGAAGGCTATGATCTCGGTTCTCTGTAACAAAAACTCCGAAAAGGAAAAAGTTCATCCCTTCCATCAAAAAGCCAACAAGGGAAAATTCAAAACCAAAAAGAACTGAGAACAAGCACGAGCAAGCAAGGCCACTTGAGTCATCTCACTTCAAGAAAGTTATCAAATATGTCATCACCATAGCTCACACAAAAAAAAAAGGAACAAAAAAAAAACAAAAAAAAAACAAAACAAAACAAAAAAAAAGAAAGGGAAACAAAAACAAAAACAAAAAAAAAAAGAAAGGAAAAAAAGGGCTCAAACTAGAGCAAAAGAAAAAAAAAGAAAACAAGTGAGCTATGGATTCTAAACTGAAAACCTGCGAAGGCGGTCTAGAAGACAAAAGCAACTTTCAAGCCAAGCATACATAAAGACCACGATAGTTGGGGGGGCAACAGATGAGGTTTAACTTTCTGGAAAGAGTGGCAAGTTTGAGGTCATCACTATTGAGTTTTTCATCATAATCAAATTTGCTCACGAGTAGTATTAAAAGACCCTTCTTTCAAACCACTTAAACTTAACTTTCCTCAGACTTATCATCCTCATTCAGCTAAAAGACTATCATTGTGAAACATGTTTCTACCTTATTTAATACTGCTCACGAGTAGTATTAAAAGACCATTCTTTCACACCACTTAAACTTAACTTTCCTCATACCTAACATCCTCATTCAGTCAAAAGACTATCATTGTGAATCATGTTTCTACCTTATTTAATGCTGCTCATGAGTAGTATTAAAAGACCCTTTTTTCACACCACTCAAACTTAACTTTACTTAGACCTAATATTTACCTCTTAATATTATTCTCATTCAGCTAAAAGACTGCCACAAAAAAAAAAAACATTCAAACTTAACTTTCCTCACATCTAACATTTACCTCTCGATATCATCCTCAGTCAGTTAAAAGGCTATTATTGTAAATCATGTTTCTACCTTATTGCCTTGCACAGTTTATGTCTTCGAGTTGGAAAGGGAAGAATGGCAGGATATTTTAATTAAAAATAAAGACCGTAAATTACTTTGTCAAGCTTTGCAAATTGATGAAAGTTTTTCTTTAAGGCCAAACCATTATTCATTAATGTATGTAGACTTAAAAGTGAGGACATAGCTTGAGTCTTTCTTTAATAAGATGTGGTTCTTGTAAGAGAAATTTACGATCAAGTGCCATCACAAAGGTCTAGAAATGCTCGACCTTCTGTTAAATCAAAGGCGAGATGATATCTCTTTCCACATAAACACCATATTCAGGGGGGCAAAGTAGTCTCTACGAAGCGTAAGAGGAGTACCACCAACAAAGAAGTTCAATAGACAAGGGGGCAAGTCTTATGGATCAAAACATGAGTTCAAGGAAGAGCAATCATTCAGATTATAACATGGGAATAAGTAAGTGTCGGCACGGTCACAAGAAAAGGGGCAAAGCAGACATTGAAAGTAAAGCCTTTGATGGTATCAAATCCATGACAATGGATGAGTACCCGAAAGAGATATAAATTATGAGGCGGGCCAACTTTAAAGAAATTGAGGCCAAAATTCAAAGAACAAGTCAAAGAAAGAGGATTTTGAAAAGAGTTGGGCTTTTGAGGCAGCGAACAAAAGCTGGAAAGCATAAAGAGATTCAATGATAGTCCAAGAAGCCATCACAAAGAGGATCCAGTAAAACAAAGACATAAAGAATTAGATCCATACAAAAAAAAAAAAAGCCATTAGTTACACATGCTCTGCATTCATGCATTTCATATCATGCATACATAGCCTTTACATAACAAGGACCAAACGGGAAGCACATCCACGGCACAGCTACAACAATATAAGCTGAGATCTCAATGTCATCAGCTCTTACCAATCTATCACTGGATACACAGCTAATATGCGGGACCAACCCGCATCAGGAATTCAAGAATAAAGTAGACAATATTGTCAAAAGCTTGGCTACCGATTCAATAATCGAGGCTACACCTGGAAGGATCGGATTGACGCCAGCTAGTAGTATCCAAGATAAGAGATAGCTATAGCCAAGGATAAGGCAGATATAAAAAAAAAATATAAAGTAGACAATATTGTCAAAAGCCTGGCAATTGATTCAATAATCGAGGCTACACCTGGAAGGACAGGATTGATGCCAGCTTAGCAGCATCCAAGATAAGAGATAGTCAAAGATAAGGCAGACATCAAGAAATATTGTCGTTGAAAATTTGTCAAAAGCGGGCAATGGATTCAATAATCGAGGACTGGATCGACGTCAGCTCGATGGAATATAAAAAATATCTATCACATCAAAATGAAGTAGGATCCACTTTTCCGGTTAAACGGCGGATACGGTACTCCGTGACTCTCAAGTCGGTTCTCTCAGTTGCCCATAATAACTGATTCCTTCACCCCTTCTTTCTTTTACTTCCTCCTAGAAAATGGATCCTACTTTTTCCGCCTTGCGAAAGTATTTCCCTTCTCTCCCAATGAACATTCTCAAAAAGATCTACCAAGTTCGCTGTGAACGATTAAGAGTTCTGATGCACAAAGGAATCCCTGAAGATGTGCGGTGGTTAATCGAAGCCAAGGTTCGTCTGGCAGGTGAAATCCCAGAGGCATTTGTGTCTCACATGCCTGGTATAGGCAAAAGCTCTTATGCCAAAAAGCGAAGAGCGAAAAGGTTACAAGTCTGCCATAAATGTGGACGGTGGACTTGTAATACTAAATGTCGTTCTTTAGGGATGATTTCTGATAATCGAGAAGATAAAATACGATTCATTAAGAATGGCCTGAGTAAGGACTCGTTGGATGATATCCAATTGACTCTTGAGACGCATTCTTGTGGATCTGTGCAACGTGAACTTCTTGGTTTATGGAGCATTTTTCATGAAGAATGAAACCGTTACAGTCCCGGGAATCTGACTGTAAATGACCCTGTTTGCCAGCTTGTAAGAAAACTGGATGGGAAGCAAATCCTCGACTCATAGAAGCCGTTAATCCCGTTACTGGACGTAAAACCAGTGGAAGATGTGAGCCACAGTCACAATCACTGTACATACAATTTATCATATTTAAAATTTTCCATTTTTCTTTTAATAATGTATTTGCTCCCGTAAGTGTAATCGACACGTTATCCATTTCATCGCTATAAATGCATGTTCTTCCAGTCGGTTATCTAAGTTTCCTTCAATAACTAATTCCTTTCCATCATCTCTCAAATTCTTCTCTCATCAATGGATTCTACTCTTTCAGCACTGCGAAAATACTTTCCTTCCCTTCCAATAAAAGTCCTTAAAAAGATCTACCTTGCTAGATGTGAAAGAATCAGAGTTTTTACACGCAAAGGCATTCCCGATAATGTGCAGTGGATAATTGAAGCTAAGGTCCGTCTGGCGGGTGAAGTTCCAGATGCATTTATGCCCCGCATGCCCGGTTTAGGTAAAAGCCGTTATGCCAAAAGGCGAAGAGCAAAGAGACTAGGCGTGTGTTATAAATGTGGGCGATGGAATTGTAATACTAAATGTCGCTCTTTAGGATACATCTCCACAAATCGTGAAGATAAAAGAAAATTCATTAAGAATGGCCTGCGTAAGGAATCTCTGGAAGATATCCGAGAGACTCTTGAAACGCATTCTTGTGGAAAAGTGCAAGGTCAAATTGTCAAATTGTGGAGGACTTACCATAAAGAACGAGACCGTTACAGTCTTGGGAATGTGACTGTAAACGACCCTGTCTGCCAGCTTGTAAGAAAACTGGATAGGAAGCAAGTCCTCGACTCATAGAAGGCATTGAAGCCATTACTAGATATAAATCAGTGGAAGATGAGAGCCACAGTCATGATTGCTGTACATATAAGCTGTCATTTGTCTTTTCTTTTGACAATAATGTACTTGCTTCTGTAAGTGTAATTAACGCATTATCCCTTTCATCACTATAAATATGTGTTAGTTATTTTCGTTTCCTACAATCACTAATTTCTTTCTTTGCCTCCTTCATCAATGGAGTCTTCTCTTTCCGCCCTACGAAAGTATTTTCCTTCCTTCCCAATAAATGTTCTTAAAAAGATTTATCAAGCTAGATGTGAACGATTCAGAGTATTTATGCACAAAGGCATTCCTGATAATGTGCGGTGGCTAATTGAAGCTAAGGTTCGTTCAGCTGGTGAAGTTCCCGAAGCGTTCTTTCCCCGTATGCCCGGCTTTGGTAAAAGCGCTTATGCCAAAAAAAGAAGAGCAAAGAGGCTAGGCGTTTGTCATAATTGTGGATGGTGGATTTGCGGCAATAAATGTCGTGCTCCAGGAGTGATCACCAGAAATCGTAATGATAGAATAAGATTCATTAAGAATGGCTTGCGTAAGGAATCTCTAGAAGATATTCGAGAGGTTCTTGAAGCGCATTCTTGCGGAATAGTGCAATTTGAGGTTGTTGGATTATGGATAATTTTCCAAAAAGAACGAGATCGTTACAGTCTTGGGAATCTGACCCTAAACGACCCTGTTTGCCAGTTTGTGAGAAAGCTAGATGAGATGCAAATCACCGATTCATAGAAAGCATTGAAGCCATTACTGGTCGCAAAGCCAGTGGAAGACAAGGATCAAAGTCACGATTACTGTACGTGCTAGCTGTCGCTTTTGAAATTTTCCTCCCCTTTTTGTAATAATGTATCCACTCCTGACGTGAACCAAAGTCACGATTACTGTACGTGCTAGCTGTCGCTTTTGAAATTTTCCTCCCCTTTTGGTAATAATGTATCCACTCCTGACGTGAACCAAAGTCACGATTACTGTACGTGCTAGCTGTCGCTTTTGAAATTTTCCTCCCCTTTTGGTAATAATGTATCCACTCCTGACGTGAACCAAAGTCACGATTACTGTACATGCTAGCTGTCGCTTTTGAAATTTTCCTTATCCTTTGGCAATAATGTACCCACTCCTGACACGGACTACTGTATATAGCTGCCACTTTTGAAATTTTCCTTCTCTTCCAACAATCACGTACCTACTCCTGACATAAGCTACAGTAGTGACTACTGTACATGCTAACAGCTATTTTGAAAATTTTCCTCCTCTTTTAACGATAGTGTACCCATACCTGACCAGAGTCATACTCGTGACTACTGTGAATAGCTGGCAATAATGTATCCACTCTTAAAAATAAAATTATTGCCTTATCTCTTCATCTCTATAAATATATCCTCTTTTCTCACAAGGATAAGGATAGGAATGGAGAAAACCCCAACTCGTAAATCCCGAAGTATTTGTGTATTTTCTGGGGCTTTTCCTGGAAAAGATGAAGAGTATTTAAAGGCAGCCAACCATTTGGGAAGAGTATTAGCTGAGCGAAAAATACATTTAGTTTATGGAGGAGGTAGTGTCGGATTAATGGGAGGTGTAGCATCAGCAGCATCTCTAGGAGGAAGTCAAGTTCTGGGTATTATCCCTGGACCTCTGAAATTTATTTCTGGGGGCACGATTGGAGAAGAATTAGTGGTTAAAAATTTGCAAGAGCGTGTGTTACAAATGCTTTTAAATGCTGATGCTTTTATCGCTCTACCAGGTGGTTTTGGCACATTGGGAGAAGTCTTTCAAATTGCTTCCATGGCCCAACTTAATTTGCATAAGAAACCCATTGGGCTTTTGAATGTTAACAATTTCTTTACAGGTCTGATAGCTTTTATGGATTATGCTATGCAGAAGAATTTCATATCAAGAATGGCACGGCGAATCATAATATCCGCAACAACTGCTGAAGAATTGCTAGATAAAATACAAGCTTTTGTTCCTGAACCAGATCCAGCAATGATTCAGATAGACTGGACACGACAGTCTTTCCCGACCAGTTCACTCCCATAATGGTCATCTACTCACCCTGTTGAAGTATTGTGGAAGAAAGAAGCGATCTGATCCGTTTTTCTTGTCCTTTAGTTTTAATTATCAGCATTTTCTTTCGTATTTCAGTTTTTATTTTCAGGGAATTTCGTTATCTTATAAGATAGTTTCATCCATGCTGATATTAAAACCATAGGACAATGCCTTTAGGTTGGAATGGCTGAGTAAAGAGTAATTTTTATTACTCTTGAGACGCATCCTATTAGGTCTACTAGGCATAACATTTTGGGGTAGTTAAGCTTTAACCTTATTTGGATGACATATCTCACAAGGGAATCTATATTTACTGAAGAAAATATTAGATGAACCTTGGATATTGATTCCAAACATCCGTTCCCTTTACATAATTTGTCAGTGTTATTGTCATCATCAAGATTCACTCATCTTATCGAAGTTTCAATTTTTGCACTCACCTATTATGAAAATTCACACTTTCGAAGAAAATTATTCCAATTTCAATTGCTTTTATATAAATTTCGCTCGAGGTCCTAAGGAAAGCTTATTAGCCTCAAAATCAATTTTCATCATCGGGGTTTTAAGGATGGAACCTTTGCCTCGAAAACAATCAATTTTCATCGGGGTTGTAAGGATGGAACCTTTGCCTCGAAAATAATCAATTTTCATCATCAGGGTTTTAAGGATGGAACCTTTGCCTTGAAAAGAATCAATTTTCATCATCGGGGTTTTAAGGATGGAACCTTTGCCTCGAAAACAATCAATTTTCATCAATTCGGGGTTTTAAGGATGGAACCTTTGCCTCGAAAACAATCACTTTTCATCATCGGGGTTGTAAGGATGGAACCTTTGCCTCGAAAATAATCAATTTTCATCATCAGGGTTTTAAGGATGGAACCTTTGCCTTGAAAAGAATCAATTTTCATCATCGGGGTTTTAAGGATGGAACCTTTGCCTCGAAAACAATCAATTTTCATCATCGGGGTTTTAAGGATGGAACTTTTGCCTCGAAAATAATCAATTTTCATCATCGGGGTTTTAAGGATGGAACCTTTGCCTCGAAAACAATCAATTTTCATCGGGGTTGTAAGGATGGAACCTTTGCCTCGAAAATAATCAATTTTCATCATCGGGGTTTTAAGGATGAAACCTTTGCCTCGAAAATAATCAATTTTCATCATCGGGGTTTTAAGGATGGAACCTTTGCCTCGAAAACAATCAATTTTCATCATCGGGGTTTTAAGGATGGAACCTTTGCCTCGAAAACAATCAATTTTCATCATCGGGGTTTTAAGGATGGAACTTTTGCCTCGAAAATAATCAATTTTCATCATCGGGGTTTTAAGGATGGAACCTTTGCCTTGAAAACAATCAATTTTCATCGGGGTTGTAAGGATGGAACCTTTGCCTCGAAAATAATCAATTTTCATCATCAGGGTTTTAAGGATGGAACCTTTGCCTCGAAAATAATCAATTTTCATCATCGGGGTTTTAAGGATGGAACCTTTGCCTCGAAAACAATCAATTTTCATCATCGGGGTTTTAAGGATGGAACCTTTGCCTCGAAAATAATCAATTTTCATCATCGGGGTTTTAAGGATGAAACCTTTGCCTCGAAAATAATCAATTTTCATCATCGGGGTTTTAAGGATGGAACCTTTGCCTCGAAAACAATCAATTTTCATCATCGGGGTTTTAAGGATGGAACCTTTGCCTCGAAAATAATCAATTTTCATCATCGGGGTTTTAAGGATGGAACCTTTGCCTCGAAAACAATCAATTTTCATCATCGGGGTTTTAAGGATGGAACCTTTGCCTCGAAAACAATCAATTTTCATCATCGGGGTTTTAAGGATGGAACCTTTGCCTCGAAAACAATCAATTTTCATCATCGGGGTTTTAAGGATGGAACCTTTGCCTCAAAAATAATCAATTTTCATCATCGGGGTTTTAAGGATGGAACCTTTGCCTCGAAAACAATCAATTTTCATCATCGGGGTTTTAAGGATGGAACCTTTGCCTCGAAAACAATCAATTTTCATCGGGGTTGTAAGGATGGAACCTTTGCCTTGAAAATAATCAATTTTCATCATCAGGGTTTTAAGGATGGAACCTTTGCCTTGAAAAGAATCAATTTTCATCATCGGGGTTTTAAGGATGGAACCTTTGCCTCGAAAACAATCAATTTTCATCATCGGGGTTTTAAGGATGGAACCTTTGCCTCGAAAATAATCAATTTTCATCATCAAGGTTTTAAGGATGGAACCTTTGCCTCGAAAACAATCAATCAATTCGAGGCTTTAAGGATGGAACCTTTACCTCGAGATCAATCAATCAATCCGAGGTTTTAAGGATAGAACCTTTGCCTCGAGATCAATCAATCAATCCGGGGTTTTAAGGATGGAACCTTTGCCTCGAGATCAATCAATCAATCCGAGGTTTTAAGGATAGAACCTTTGCCTCGAGATCAATCAATCAATCCGGGGTTTTAAGGATGGAACCTTTGCCTCGAGATCAATTATCAATCCGAGGTTTTAAGGATGGAACCTTTGCCTCGACATCAATCAATCAATTCGAGGTTTTAAGGATGGAACCTTTGCCTCGACATCAATCAATCAATCCGGGGTTTTAAGGATGGAACCTTTGCCTCGAGATCAATCAATCAATCCGAGGTTTTAAGGATGGAACCTTTGCCTCGAAAACAAATAATCAATCAATCAGTCTATCTTACAACAATAGGAGCTTTCCTATCGTTAGAGGTTTTAAGGACCGTTCCTTAAACCTTACTGTTTGGGCGGCGAGAACATTCTCAATGCCTACCTAAGCCGGACGAAATTTGGTAATGACTTTGCATACATCATGTCCCATGAAGCATGCAAAGGGGGGCAGCTGTTGACACCCAATTTCGTCCGGGTGTTTTAAAATTTTGAAAAAAATTTTATTAAAAAAAATTAATTTAAAAAAAAATATATATATTACTATTATTATTAAAAATTTTTTTTTTAAAATATATTTTTGTTTTGTGAAAATTTGATTTAAAATGATATATGTGTGAATATGTGTATGTTTGAAATAAAATAAAATTTCATGAAAAAAATGACAAAAAATTAAAAGTTTGAGGTAAAAATGACAAAATTAAGAAGTTTCAGGCAAAATTGACAAATTCTGAAAGTTCCAGGAGCATTTGGCAGTTTGTCACATAAAATTTTGAGCCTGCCGACGTTTTTGGCTCAAATTGACAGAAAACGACAAAATTGTCAAAATCAGAAGCTTCAGGAACTTATCCAGAGGCTGAGAGACGTAAAGGACTAAAATTGTCATTTTACCAATTTAAGAGATAAGTTTGAAATTTTTTATTAATTTATCCATCAATAGTTCAGCTAAACTTCCTCTATAAATAGCCCCCCAAATTTTGTGCTGAACATAGAAAAAAATAGAAATGAAGCTTAGAGCTCCGTTTTGAAAAAAGAAAAAATTATAGCCTAGGTCCCTGGCCCTCTTCTCTTCCTCTCCAGAAAACCTAAACCTTCTCTGACCCTTTTTTTTTTTTTTTTTTTTTTTTTTTTTCTCTCCCCCCGCGCGCGTGCGTTCTGTTCTTCACGTTTCCAGAATTTCAAATTCAGTTTTTAAGGGTACAACTCTCATTTAATCCTTCATCTTTTCAATTTTCTTTCACTTTGGTCACTAACCTTTTATTTTGTTCTTGCAGAATTAATTACTAACCCTTTTAATTTTTACTTGTTTGTTTATTATTTGTTTATTACTAACCCCTTTTTTTATTGTTGTTATTAACTTACTAACAACTAACATTTAATACTATTATTGTTACTAACCTTTTAATTTTTGCATTATTACTAACTTTTATAATTGTTGTTAACAATTAATTAACTTTTTATTATTATTGTTAATTAATTAATTTAATTAACTTGGCTAACTTTTTATTATTGTTGTTAATTAATTTAATTAACTTGTCTAACTTTTTATTATTTTTGTTAATTAATTAATTAACTTGGCTAACTTTTATTGTTGTTAATTAATTAATTAATTAACTTGGCTAACTTTTATTGTTGTTAATTAATTAATTTAATTAACTTGGCTAACTTTTATTGTTGTTAATTAATTAATTTAATTAACTTGACCAACTTTTTATTATTGTTGTTAATTAATTAATTTAATTAACTTGACTAACTTTTTATTATTGTTGTTAATTAATTAATTTAATTAACTTGACTAACTTTTTATTATTGTTGTTAATCAATTAATTTAATTAACTTGACTAACTTTTTATTATTGTTGTTAATCAATTAATTTAATTAAACTTGGCTAATTTTTATTATTGTTGTTAATTAATTTAATTAACTTTGCTAACCTTTATTATTATTTATTTTTAAAGTGGATGGCCAAAAAGCCCCACTTTATTATTATTAATTTTCCTTTATATAATTTTTTTATTTAATTCACCTTTACCCTTACTAATAAATAAATAAATGAAAATTAAAAGAAGATTATTTTTTTAATTAATTATTAAGCCTAATAAAAATCATTTTTCAAAAATCCAATTATTTTTATTTTTCTTTTATAAATTGAATAATTATTTAAATAATAAATAACTTTCACTAAAAAAAACACTAAAAGAAAGATAAGAAAAAGATAAGAAAGATAAGAAAGATAAGAAAAAGATAAAAAAAAAAAAGAAAAGAAAGAAAGAAAAGAAAGAAAACTAAAACAAGATAAGAAAAAGATAAGAAAGACAAGAAAAAGAAAAGAAAAGAAAATAAAAAATAAAATTTTTTATCTAAAAATTCTATAACAAAAAGAATTACGAATTAGTAATTAAACTAATAATTAATTCCATAAAATTAATAATTATATAACTAACAATAAATTAAATTTAATTTCCATATCCGGATGATCCGGCAGGATCTACGGTTTGGAAAATATCAAACTTTTTAAAATAAATAAATTAAATAAAATTGTTTAAAATTTCACCAAATTCCGTGTCCAAATGACTCGGCAGAGTCCATGGTTCGGAATCAAAATCTTCCGTGTCCAAATGACTCGGCAGAGTCCATGGTTCGGAAGTATAAAATTTCATACAAATTAATTAATTTAAAAATCCACATTTCGACTAATCCAGTTAAAATTTCTAATTTTGAAAATTAACTGAGAATTATTTAAAAGCAAAGCAAAACAAAATTAAAATCAACTAAGGTGCCAATTTTTGGGCGTTTTAACAAAGTTGTTTTAACGTAACCGTACTCCCGATCCCCGAACTCTCGCAGACCAATTTTAAGGTGACCAATCGACCTAAGAAAACTGATTGGTGGCGACTCCCGAAAACCCGACGTTGCCACACAAGTATTATTGTTTTCGTTGCAACTACCTGATTCTAAGACCTCTTCGGAATCAACATGTTCACTGGTATGGTATCAGAAAATTGATCTTGATCCACCAATATCACATCTTTCAGCCTGCCTAGGAACCTGATCTAGAAGTGGTTCTTTATATTCATCCATCCTGGCACCCCTACAATATTGAATACTAAAGGACGGGAGGATGAGGGTTCGCAAGAATCACTCTGTTCCCCAACCATCTGATTGAAAAATATGTTCCACTGCCAGAAGAACTAAGACCAAATTCAGACAATAATCTCATAGAAGATCAGGCCAGGCTCGACTTATTGGCCGTCAACCGATGGTGGGAAGAGAGAAACGTGAAAGTCCCACACCAGCTGGGGACGATTCCTTCAGATATCGTTCGACCGACTTTCGAGTTCACACCCGGTAACATAGCAACAGCGAGAGCGAAAATTTTGTCCAAGCTGGAACAAAGGAAGGAGCAACTTCACTTTTCGAGGTACGTCGTTGTGGTGACTTATATGGCAACATGTTTGATCCTATGTAAACAAGAAAGAGAGGACAAAACTGTCATTATGATCCATGGCCCAATCATTTTGGCCTACACATTAGTAACTCAAGCGAATATAAAAATTGACCTGAATTTGATCAAAAACCTGATTTAAAGTTATCTTAGGCTCTGTTTTTTTTGTGTATTTAGCGTGGAAAAAAACGAGTTAATTCAAAAAAACAGGCGGGCTAATACAGGAAGCCAGGTAAGGGTTGCGGGTCGGGTCAACGGGTCGGGTATCAGACTTGGGTAAATTTTGTGTGGAATTTTCAACGCTGCCAGTCTCCTCCGTTTCGTCTTCCAGCTCTTCTTCTTGGCCACCATTCGTCTTCCCCAACCTTCTCTGCTCCTCCGCCTCCACTCCAGCGCCGCCGTCTTCCCAGTGTGTCGGTCGTTCGTGGAAAGAAACAGATCAGTCCCGAGTGCTCATCGTCGGATCTCTCGCCCGCCAATCGTCTTCCCCAAACGTTTCTGCTCCTCTGCGTCGACAAAAGCGCTGCCGTCTTCCGCGTGTGTTCGACCTTTGTGGAAAGAAAAATAGCAGGTCCGATCTGTCTTCTCGTCTCGCCCTCGTCGAGTTCCCGGCTTCCATTTATGGTGTACGTCGCCGGTCACTCACTCCTGCTCAACCTGACCCGTTGACTCGACCCGCAACCCTTACCCGGCTTCCTGTATTAGCCCGCCTGTTTTTTTTTAATTAACTCATTTTTTTCCACGCTAAATACACACAAAAAACAGAGCCTAAGTTGAAATTGACTCAACCTGTAATAAATCCAAACCTAAATAAACTTAGTCTAACTCAATTTGAATTTGAAATTACCTAAACTCAAATGATCTGACCTGAACCCAAATTCATACTAAACCAATTAGACCCAAATCTATATAATCTGACTTAAACCTAAACTAATTTACCCAATTTTCATCCTTGAATTTCAGGTGAAAAAGACCAGAGAAAATGGCCTTCCCTTTTTTATTTTGTCTTTTTGGGTATTCGAGAAAGTGGATATTGTGTCCGTAGATAGGAATGCAGCGATTTTAATGAGTGAGAATAGAAATGGAGTGGGGGCAGTTGAGGCAAGCCTGGCTTTGAAGAGGCACGAAATGGACGCTTTTGCTGCTCTTTCTTGTTGATGGGCTTAAGACTCTTCATGAAGAAAACCAGGTAACAATAGAATAATATTGCCATGTGCTTGATGTTGTGGAAATACTTCAGGAATCTTTACCGTTTAATGGTTGATCCAGATGAACAAAAGACACCGACATTAGTTTGTTTTCTTTGTCAACTTTATTTTTTTTAAAAAAATTATAAAAAAAATTTTAAGCTTTGGCAAACTATTATACAACATATTTTATTTGGGAAGTCTCAAATCCTTGACAAATTTTCATATATAGTGAATTATTTTACTATACTACCCTTCAAAATATTATTTTAATATTTATTTTTTTTAATTGTCTTAATTTAATCCAAGATTCGTATTTTCTGTGATTTAGAAAGAAAAAAAAAAGAAACAGTGTTGGACTGAATATAAAATTTAATCCATCGAAAAAAAACCCTCATAATTTATCATGAGAATCAGCCAAATGCCACGGGTGACAGAAACAGATATCTGTTTGTCGTTCATCCATAAAAGTCCGAATGAAGGCGCAGAAAGCATGTATGGCCGTGGATCAGTGAAGTAAAAAAATCTCTTATTTCATGCTTGAGGAGGACCAATTATGCAACATTCCGGTCAGGGGCCGCCTACCAAAGTCTAACACGTGACAGGTTTTTCTAGATGCGTTTGTTTATTTATGGCAAAACTAACGAATAAACCACTAACGTTTTTGTACTAGCCCGATTCACCTACTAATATTTTTTTTGGGCCAAATCGGCCACTTTTGTAACTTTTTTCTTTAAGTCTAACAGAATCTTAGCATAAAATATCAATTTTAATCTCTACATTTTGTACTTCTACTCTCAATGCCTCTGAAGTTTATTTATCTAACATTTAAACTATCTTCTTGAAGTTGACATCAATCTTTAGGCTCCGTTTGTATATAGTAATTGAGATCCTCTTAAACTTGCTGATAGTAGCTACGATGTTCATCCTTTTATTTTGTCTCATATTGCATCATAATCTTACATTAAGCATTAATATAAACGAGATATCGTTTGGAAGTGGCAATGTAGGGCGAAAGGCATTCCATTTTGGACAATGGAGATGGTACACTTTAAAGGAGTTAGAAAGCGGTAACAAATAGACTGTGCCCAAAAAATGTTGTGGCAACGTCGGGTTTTCTTGGAGTCGCCACCAATCTGTTTCACCTAGGTCGATTGGACACCTTAATTATGGTCTGCGAGAGTTCGGGGATCGGGAGTACGGTTACGCTAAAACAACTTTGTTAAAACGCCCAAAAATTGGCACCTTAGTTGATTTTAATTTTGTTTTATTTTGCTTTTAAAAATTTTCAGTTAATTTAGATATTTTAACTGAATTAGTCGAAAATGTTGATTTTTGGTAATTAATTCGGGTAAAATTTTATACTTCCGAACCATGGACTCTGCCGAGTCATTTGGACACGGAAGATTTTGATTCCGAACCATGGACTCTGCCGAGTCATTTGGACACGGAATTTGGTGAAATTTTAAATAATTTTATTTTAGTTATTAAATTAATTATTAAATGGCATATACAAACTGAATTTTTCTAAGTATGATTTTTTTTTATTACGTCAAAACTGATTTTAGATTAATTATTAAAAATAAGTTTGTCTAATCTAATCATATAATTATGCTTGACATTAATTTGTAAACTAATTCATAACTTTAATAATCCAAACAAAACTAAAAAAAAGTAAAACAATGGCTAATTTGTAAATCAGAACAATATTAGAGTCTCAAATATACAAATCACATAAGACCAGGGGCAAATTATGTATTAAAAATATTTATCTAACCAAATCATACGATTATGCTTAGTAATAATTCTTTAAGCTTATTCATGCTCTTAATTAAATGAACAAACAAAGACATAAAAGAGAATAAACATTAATGGCCAAATTGCAATTCAAAACAACCTTAAAGTCTCAGACGAACAAATCAAATAAATCCGAGGATAAATTATCTATTAAAATTACCTATCTAACCTAATCATATAATTAAGTTTAATGACAATTTCTAAGTTAGTTTATGCGTTTAATCATTTGAACAAACAAAACACAAAATAAAGAACATAAGTAAATCAGAGATCAAGTTGTAAATCAAAACAAACTTAAAGTTTCAAATGAGCAAATCAGATAAATCCGAAGACAAATTATTTATATAAGCTAATCATATAGTTAAACTTAATGTTAATTGCTAAGTGAATTTTACACCTTTAATTAACTGAATAAACAAAAACATAAAAAAGGAAAATAAACATCAGTGACTAAATTGTAAGTCAAAACAAACTTAAAGTCTCAGATAAATCAAATAAATCTAGGGATTTAACTAGGATTAAGCCAAAATTATAGACTTTCGGGTCAGATTCGGATCAACAACAGATCGATTTGCGAGCTGGGTTTCATTATTTAATTTTAATTTTTGTTTACTTTAAACAATTTTAAATAAAATCCAAACCATAGATTCTAACCGAATCATCTGGATATGGATTTTGTAATTTATTAATATCCTAAATTCATCCTTGAATTTTCATTAAAACCCGCTCAAAATTGAGTCTCGTAGATATGATCTTTTAAATGGGTTATGTAAACATGAGTTTTAAACTTATATTAACTATATTAAAAAAAATAAAAATCTCACCTAAACTAAACATGCAGTTTTATGTAATTGTTAATCACTAACTAATTCATGATTCCCGAAATAATAAACTAACAATCAGAAAAAAGAAACACAAAACATAAAAATAATACTGTCAGTGGCTGATTTGTCCAACAGAAACAAAAAGGGGTCATAACGAGCAAAATTAAAAAAGGCTGAGGGCTAAACATGAATTTTACCCAAAAAAAAGACAAAAAACAACAGACTTTGACTTAGTCAAAGTAGAAAACGCGTCTGACGCCTTCTTCCTGATTCTTCCGGCGTCGGGGCGGCGCGAAGAAGGCGGAGTAGGTGGAGGCTGAGCTAGGCGCGGCGGAGGGAGCGCTGGCAGGGGGCGAACGCGGCGGCCTGGCGACGGCGCGACGCAAACGAAGGGAGCTGGAGGATGAGCGACGGGAGGAGGGAGAGCTGGTGCGGCGTCAGACGCGATGAGTTGGCGGCGATGACGTCGGTGACGTCGTCGATGATGGAGGTGATTGTGGTAGGGAGGGGGGTGAGAGACGAGGAAGAGCAGAGAATCGGAGAGAGGAGAGAGAGCCAAGAGCTGGGAGTCCGAAGGAGAGGAGAGAGAGCGAGGGCTGAGAGAGATAGAGGGAGTGGGAGAGTTGAGGCGAGAGAGAGGTGAAGAGGAAGAGTGAGAAAGATAGAAACAGAGAGGGAGAAGAAACAAAGAGGGAGAAGGAGAAAGATAGAAACAAAGAGGGAGAGAGAGAGAGAGGGAGAGCGTGAATGAGAGCGAGGATCCCTGAGAAGCTGGTAGAGCGTGAAGGAGAGAAGATAAGAGAGGGAGAGTAGATAAGATTAGAGATAAGGGGGGGAGCCTTTGTCGGCCACCCTCCCCCCTTTTTTTATTATTATTAATTATTTATTATTATTATTTTAATTAATTAATTAATTTAATTAATTAACTAATATATATGTATAAAAAATGTCCCTATATTAATTATTTTTTTCCTTTTAAGTTAATTAATTAATATTATTTTTTTTTTTACTTTAAATTTTGATTAATTAATTAAAATTTTTTTTTTAAAGAAATTTTAGTCGGACGAAATTGGGTGTCAACAGCTGCCCCCCTTTGCATGCTTCATGGGACATGATGTATGCAAAGTCGTTATCAAATTTCGTCCGGCTTAGCTAGGCATTGAGAATTTTCTCGTCGCCTAAACTCAGAGGTTAAGGAATCTTCCTTAGAGCCTCTGCGATAGGAATTCTCCTATCATTGAAAGGAAAATTTGATAATTTTGAGGTTAAGGGTCCTACCTTAGAACCTCGACGATAGGAACTCTCCTATCGTTTGAAGGAAAATTGATTGTTTTGAGGTTAAGGGTCCTACCTTAGAACCTCGACGATAGGAACTCTCCTATCGTTTGAAGGAAAATTGATGATTTTGAGGTTAAGGGTCCTACCTTAGAACCTCGACAATAGGAACTCTCCTATCGTTTGAAGGAAAATTGATTGTTTTGAGGTTAAGGGCCCTACCTTAGAACCTCGACGATAGGAACTCTCCTATCGTTTGAAGGAAAATTGATTGTTTTGAGGTTAAGGGCCCTACCTTAGAACCTCGACGATAGGAACTCTCCTATCGTTTGAAGGAAAATTGATTGTTTTGAGGTTAAGGGTCCTACCTTAGAACCTCGACGATAGGAACTCTCCTATCGTTTGAAGGAAAATTGATGATTTTGAGGTTAAGGGTCCTACCTTAGAACCTCGACGATAGGAACTCTCCTATCGTTTGAAGGAAAATTGATTGTTTTGAGGTTAAGGGTCCTACCTTAGAACCTCGACGATAGGAACTCTCCTATCGTTTGAAGGAAAATTGATGATTTTGAGGTTAAGGGTCCTACCTTAGAACCTCGATGATAGGAACTCTCCTATCGTTTGAAGGAAAATTGATGATTTTGAGGTTAAGGGTCCTACCTTAGAACCTCGACGATAGGAACCCTCCTATCGTTGCAAGTTTGAGGTTAAGGGCCCTACCTTAGAACCTCGACGATAGGAACTCTCCTATCGTTTGAAGGAAAATTGATGATTTTGAGGTTAAGGGTCCTACCTTAGAACCTCGACGATAGGAACTCTCCTATCGTTTTGAAGGAAAATTGATGATTTTGAGGTTAAGGGTCCTACCTTAGAACCTCGACGATAGGAACTCTCCTATCGTTTGAAGGAAGATTGATGATTTTGAGGTTAAGGGTCCTACCTTAGAACCTCGACGACAGGAACTCTCCTATCGTTTGAAGTAAAATTGATTGTTTTGAGGTTAAGGGTCCTACCTTAGAACCTCGACGATAGGAACTCTCCTATCGTTTGAAGGAAAATTGATGATTTTGAGGTTAAGGGTCCTACCTTAGAACCTCGATGATAGGAACTCTCCTATCGTTTGAAGGAAAATTGATGATTTTGAGGTTAAGGGTCCTACCTTAGAACCTCGACGATAGGAACTCTCCTATCGTTTGAAGGAAAATTGATTGTTTTGAGGTTAAGGGTCCTACCTTAGAACCTCGACGATAGGAACCCTCCTATCGTTGCAAGTTTGAGGTTAAGGGCCCTACCTTAGAACCTCGACGATAGGAACTCTCCTATCGTTTGAAGGAAAATTGATGATTTTGAGGTTAAGGGCCCTACCTTAGAACCTCGACGATAGGAACTCTCCTATCGTTTGAAGGAAAATTGATGATTTTGAGGTTAAGGGTCCTACCTTAGAACCTCGACGATAGGAACTCTCCTATCGTTTGAAGGAAAATTGATGGAATGAGGTTAAGGGTCCTACCTTAGAACCTCGACGATAGGAACTCTCCTATCGTTTGAAGGAAAATTGATGATTTTGAGGTTAAGGGCCCTACCTTAGAACCTCGACGATAGGAACTCTCCTATCGTTTGAAGGAAAATTGATGATTTTGAGGTTAAGGGTCCTACCTTAGAACCTCGACGATAGGAACTCTCCTATCGTTTTGAAGGAAAATTGATGATTTTGAGGTTAAGGGTCCTACCTTAGAACCTCGACGATAGGAACTCTCCTATCGTTTGAAGGAAAATTGATGATTTTGAGGTTAAGGGTCCTACCTTAGAACCTCGACGACAGGAACTCTCCTATCGTTTGAAGGAAAATTGTTTGAATGAGGTTAAGGGTCCCACCTTAGAACCTCGACGATAGGAACTCTCCTATCGTTTGAAGGAAAATTGATGATTTTGAGGTTAAGGGTCCTACCTTAGAACCTCGACGATAGGAACTCTCCTATCGTTTGAAGGAAAATTGATGATTTTGAGGTTAAGGGTCCTACCTTAGAACCTCGACGATAGGAACTCTCCTATCGTTTGAAGGAAGATTGATGATTTTGAGGTTAAGGGTCCTACCTTAGAACCTCGACGACAGGAACTCTCCTATCGTTTGAAGTAAAATTGATTGTTTTGAGGTTAAGGGTCCTACCTTAGAACCTCGACGATAGGAACTCTCCTATCGTTTGAAGGAAAATTGATGATTTTGAGGTTAAGGGTCCTACCTTAGAACCTCGATGATAGGAACTCTCCTATCGTTTGAAGGAAAATTGATGATTTTGAGGTTAAGGGTCCTACCTTAGAACCTCGACGATAGGAACTCTCCTATCGTTTGAAGGAAAATTGATTGTTTTGAGGTTAAGGGTCCTACCTTAGAACCTCGACGATAGGAACCCTCCTATCGTTGCAAGTTTGAGGTTAAGGGCCCTACCTTAGAACCTCGACGATAGGAACTCTCCTATCGTTTGAAGGAAAATTGATGATTTTGAGGTTAAGGGTCCTACCTTAGAACCTCGACGATAGGAACTCTCCTATCGTTTGAAGGAAAATTGATGGAATGAGGTTAAGGGTCCTACCTTAGAACCTCGACGATAGGAACTCTCCTATCGTTTGAAGGAAAATTGATGATTTTGAGGTTAAGGGCCCTACCTTAGAACCTCGACGATAGGAACTCTCCTATCGTTTGAAGGAAAATTGATGATTTTGAGGTTAAGGGTCCTACCTTAGAACCTCGACGATAGGAACTCTCCTATCGTTTTGAAGGAAAATTGATGATTTTGAGGTTAAGGGTCCTACCTTAGAACCTCGACGATAGGAACTATCCTATCGTTTGAAGGAAAATTGATTGAATGAGGTTAAGGGTCCTACCTTAGAACCTCGACGATAGGAACTCTCCTATCGTTTGAAGTAAAATTGATGATTGATGTCGAGGCAAAGGTTCCATCCTTAAAACCTCGGATTGATTGATTGATTTCGAGGTAAAGGTTTCATCCTTAAAACCTCGAATTGATTGATTGGTCTCGAGGCAAAGGTTCCATCCTTAAAACCTCGGATTGATTGATTGATTTCGAGGCAAAGGTTCCATCCTTAAAACCTCGGATTGAAAATTGATTGTTTTCGAGGCAAAGGTTCCATCCTTAAAACCCCGATGATGAAAATTGATTATTTTCGAGGCAAAGGTTCCATCCTTAAAACCCCGATGGTGAAAATTGATTTTGAGGCTAAGGAGCTTTCCTTAGGACCTCGAGCGAAATTTATATGAAAGCAATTGAAATTGGAATAATTTTCTTCGAAAGTGTGAATTTTCATAATAGGCGAGCGCAAAGAATTAGGCTTCGATAAAACGAGTGAATCTTGATGATGACAATAACACTGACAAATTATGTAAAGGGAACGGATGTTTGGAATCAATATTCAAGGTTCATCTAATATTTTCTTCAGTAAATATAGATTCCCTTGTGAGATATGTCATCCAAATAAGGTTAAAGCTTAACTACCCCAAAATGTTATGCCTAGTAGACCTAATAGGATGCGTCTCAAGAGTAATAAAAATTACTCTTTACTCAGCCATTCCAACCTAAAGGCATTGTCGCATGGTTTTAATATCAGCATGGACGAAACTATCTTATAAGATAACGAAATTCCCTGAAAAGAAAAACTGAAATACGAAAGAAAATGCTGATAATTAAAACGAAAGGACAAGAAAAATGGATCAGATCGCTTCTTCTTCCACAATGCTTCAACAGGCCGGGTAAAGGACAATTATGGGAGTGAACTGGTCGGGAAAGACTGTCGTGTCCAGTCTATTTGGATCATCGCTGGATCTGGTTCAGGAACAAAAGCTTGCATTTTATCTAGCAATTCTTCAACAGTTGTTGCGGATATTATGATTCGTCGTGCCACCTCGGGGATAAACTTCTGCTTCACAGCACGATTCATAAAAGATAATAGACCTGCGAAGAAATAGTTAACATTTAAGAGCCCAATGGGTTTTTGATGCAAATTAAGTTGGGCCATGGAAGCGATTTGGAAGACTTCTCCTAATGTGCCAAAGCCACCTGGTAGAGCGATAAAAGCATCAGCATTAAAAAGCATTTGTAACAAATGCTCTTGCAGATTTTTAACCACTAGCTCTTCTCCAATTGTGCCCCCAGAAACCGATTTCAGAGATGCAGGGATAATACCCAGAACCTGGCTTCCTCCTAAAGATGCTGCTGATGCTACAGCTCCCATTAATCCGACACTACCTCCTCCATAAACTAAGTGTATTTTTCGCTCAGCTAATACACTACCCAAATGGTTGGCTGCCTTTAAGTACTCTTCATCTTCTCCAGGAAAAGCTCCAGAAAATACACAAATACTTCGGGATTTACGAGTGGAGGTTTTCTCCATTCCTATCCTTACCCATGTGAGAAAAGAAGAAAAGAGGATATATTTATAAAGATGAAGAGATAAGGCAATAATTTTATTTTCAAGAATGGATACATTATTGCCAGCTATTCACAGTAGTCACGAGTATGACTCTGGTCAGGTATGGGTACACTATCGTTAAAAGAGGAGGAAAATTTTCAAAATAGCTGTTAGCATGTGCAGTAGTCACTACTGTAGCTTACGTCAGTAGTAGGTACGTGATTGTTGGAAGAGAAGGAAAATTTTAAAAAGTAGCACCTATATACAGTAATCATAACTGTATCTCATGTCAGGAGTGGGTATATTATTGCCAAAAGGGGAGGAAAATTTCAAAAGCGACAGCTAGCACGTACAGTAATCGTGACTTTGGTTTACGTTTCCACTGATTTTGCATCCAGTAACGGCTTCAATGCCTTCTATGAATCGGCGATTTGCATCCCATCCAGTTTTTTCACAAACTGGCAAACTGGGTCATTAAAAGTCAGATTTCCAAGACTGTAACGATCTTGTTCTTTACGGAAAGTCCACCATAAATCCATAATTTCCCATTGCACTATTTCACAAGAATGTGTTTCAAAAGCTAATAGGATATCATCCAAAGATTCCTTACGCAGGCCATTCTTGATGAATCTTATTCTATCATTACGATTTCTGGTGATCACTCCTGGAGAACGACATTTATTGCCGCAAATCCACCATCCACAATTATGACAAACGCCTAGCCTCTTTGCTCTTCTTTTTTTGGCATAAGCGCTTTTACCAAAGCCGGGCATACGGGGAAAGAACGCTTCGGGAACTTCACCAGCTGAACGAACCTTAGCTTCAATTAGCCACCGCACATTATCAGGAATGCCTTTGTGCATAAATACTCTGAATCGTTCACATCTAGCTTGATAAATCTTTTTAAGAACATTTATTGGGAAGGAAGGAAAATACTTTCGTAGGGCGGAAAGAGAAGACTCCATTGATGAAGGAGGTATTTAAGAGAAGAAAGAAATTAGTGATTGTAGGAAATGGAAATAACTAACACATATTTATAGTGATGAAAGGGATAATGTGTTAATTACACTTGCAGAAGCAAGTTCATTATTGTCAAAAGAAAAGACAAATGATAGCTTATATGTACAGCAATCATGACTGTGGCTCTCATCTTCCACTAATTCATGTCCAGTAATGGCTTCAATGCCTTCTATAAGTCGGGGATTTGCTTCCCATCTAGTTTTCTTACAAACTGACAAACGGGGTCGTTTAAAATCACATTCCCAAGACTGTAACGGTTTCGTTCTTTATGGTAAGTCCTCCATAAACCGATAATTTCACCTTGCACTTTTCCACAAGAATGCGTTTCAAGAGTCTCTCGGATATCTTTCAGAGACTCCTTACGCAGGCCATTCTTAATGAATTTTCTTTTATCTTCACGATTTATGGAGATGTATCCTAAAGAGCGACATTTAGTATTACAATTCCATCGCCCACATTTATAACACACGCCTAGTCTCTTTGCTCTTCGCCTTTTGGCATAACGGCTTTTACCTAAACCGGGCATGCGGGGCATAAATGCATCTGGAACTTCACCCGCCAAACGGACCTTAGCTTCAATTATCCACTGCACATTATCGGGAATGCCTTTGCGTGTAAAAACTCTGATTCTTTCACATCTAGCAAGGTAGATCTTTTTAAGGACTTTTAGTGGGAGGGAAGGAAAGTATTTTCGCAGTACAGAAAGAGTAGAATCCATTGATGAGAGAAGAATTTGAGAGAAGAGGGAAATGAATCAGTTATTGCAGGAAACTGGAATAATCGACTTTAGAAGTCACGGGGTATCTTATCTGTTGTTTAATCAGAAGGAAGAACACGCATTTATAGTGATGAAAAGGGATAACGTGTCGATTACACTTAGGGGAGCATGTACATCTGTCAAAAGAAAATGCAAATTTTTCCAAATATAACAAACTGTATGTACAGTAATTGTGACTGTGGCTTACATCTTCCACTGGTTTTACGTCCAGTAACGGCATTAACGGCTTCTATGAGTCGAGGATCTGCTTCCCATCTAGCTTTCTTACAAGCCGGCAAACAGGGTCGTTTAAAGTCAGATTCCCGGGACTGTAACGGTCTCGTTCTTCATGAAAAATACTCCATAAATCAAGAATTTCACGTTGCACAGATCCACAAGAATGCGTCTCAAGAGTCAATTGGATATCATCCAATGAGTCCTTACTCAAGCCATTCTTGATGAACCGTATTTTATCTTCTCGATTATTGGAGATCATTCCTAAAGAACGACACCTAGTCTTACAAGTCCACCTACCACATTTATGGCAGACTTGTAATCTTTTCGCTCTTCTTTTTCTGGCATAAGAACTTTTGCCAACACCAAGCATGTAAGATGCAAATGTCTCTGGGATTTCACCTGCCAGACGAACCTTGGCTTCAATTAACCACCGTACATCTTCAGGTATTCCTTTGTGCATCAGAGCTCTTAATCGTTCGCAGCGAACTCGGTAGATCTTTTTTTTAGGATTTTTATTGGGAGAGAAGGGAAATACTTTGGCAAGGCGGAAAAAGTAGGATCCATTTTCTAGGAGGAAGTAAAAGAAAGAAGGGTTAAAGGAATCAGTTATTATGGGCAACTGAGAGAACCGACTTGAGAGTCACGGAGTACCGTATCCGCCGTTTAACCGGAAAAGTAGATCCTACTTCATTTTGATAGATTTTTTTTCGTTGATCCAGTCCTCGATTATTGAATCTTTTGTCCGCTTTTGACAAAGTTTCAACGACAATATTTCTTGATGTCTACCTTATCTTTGACCACAGATATCTCTTATCTTGGATGCTGCTAAGCTGGCATCAATCCTATCCTTCCAGGTGTAGTCTCGATTATTGAATCAATTTCCATGCTTTTGACAATATTGTCTACTTTATAGTTTTTTTGATATCTGCCTTATCCTTGGCTATAGCTATCTCTTATCTTGGATACTACTAGCTGATGTCAATCCTGTCCTTCCAGGTGTAGTCTCGATTATTGAATCGATTGCCAGGCTTTTGACATCTTGTCTACCTTATCCTTGAATTCCTGATGCGGGTTAGTCCTGCATATTAGCTGTGTATCCAGTGATAGATTGGTAAGAGCTGATGACATTGAGACCTCAGCTTATACTGCTGTAACTGTGCTGTGAATGTGATTCCCGTTTGGTCCTTGTTATGTAAAAGCCATGCATGCATGATGTGAAATGCATGAATGCAGAGCATGTGGAATTGATGTTTTTTTTTTTATGGATCTAGTTCTTCATGTCTTTGCTTTACTGGATCTTCTTTGTGATTACCTTCTTGGACTATCATTGAATCTCTTTATGCTTCTCTAGACAATTGTCCCTGTTATGGATTTCATATCATCGAAGGCTTATCTTCCAATGTCTGCTTTGCCCCTTTTCTTGTGACCGAGCCGACACTTACTTATCCCCATGTTATAATCTGAATGATTGCTCTTCCTTGAACTCATGTTTTGATCCATAAGACTTGCCCCCTTGTCTATTGAACTTCTTTGTTGGCAGTACTCCTCTTACGCTTCGTAGAGACTACTTTGCCTCCCTGAATATGGTATTTATGTGAATAAAAGGTATCATCTCACCTTTAATAGAAGGTCGAGCATTTCTAGACCTTTGTGATGGCACTTGATCGTAAATCTCTCTTACAAGAACCACATCTTCATAAAGAAAGTCTCAAGCTATCTCCTCACTTTTAAGTCTACACACATTAATGAATAATGGTTTGGCCTTAAAGAAAAACTTTCATCAATTTGCAAAGCTTGACAAAGTAATTTACGGTCTTTGTTTTTAATTAAAATATCCTGCCATTCTTCCCTTTCCAACTCGAAGACATAAACTGTGCAAGGCAATAAGGTAGAAACATGATTCACAAGGATAGCCTTTTAACTGAATGAGGATGATATCGAGAGGTAACTGTTAGGTGTGATGAAAATTAAGTTTGAATGTTTTTTTTTGTTGCAGTCTTTTAGCTGAATGAGAATAATATTAAGAGGTAAATATTAGGTCTAAGTAAAGTTAAGTTTGAGTGGTGTGAAAGAAGGGTATTTTAATACTACTCGTGAGCAGTATTAAATAAGGTAGAAACATGATTCACAATGATAGTCTTTTAACTGAATGAGGATATTAGGTCTGAGGAAAGTTAAATTTAAGTGGTGTGAAAGAAGGGTCTTTTAATACTACTCGTGAGCAGTATTAAATAAGGTAGAAGCATGATTCACAATGATAGTCTTTTAACTGAATGAGGATGATAAGTCTGAGGAAAGTTAAGTTTAAGTGGTTTGAAAGAAGGGTCTTTTAATACTACTCGTGAGCAAATTTGATTGTGGTGAAAAACTCAATGGTGATGACCTCAACTTGCCACTCTTTCCAGAAAGTTAGACCTCATCTGTTGCGCCCCAACTATCGTGGTCTTTATGTATGCTTGGCTTGAAAGTTGCTTTTGTCTTCTAGACCGCCTTTGCAGGTTTTCAGTTTAGAATCCATAGCTCACTTGTTTTTTTTTTTTTTTCTTTTGCTCTAGTTTGAGCCCTTTTTTTTTTCTTTCTCTTTTTTTTTTGTTTTTGTTTTTGTTTCCCTTTCTTTTTTTTTGTTTTGTTTTTTTTTTTGTTTTTTTTTTGTTTTTTTTTTTTTGTGAGCTATGGTGATGACATATTTGATAACTTTCTTGAAGTAAGATGACTCAAGTGGCCTTGCTTGCTCGTGCTTGCTCTCGGTCTCTTTTTGTTTTTTTTTTTTGAATTTTCCCTTAATGGATTCTGATAGAAGGGATGAACTTCTTTCATTTTTTGGAATTTGTGTTGCAGAGAACCGAGATCATAGCCGTCTTGAAGTGAGATGACTCAAGTGGCCTTACTTGCTCGTGTTTGCTCTCAGTCTCTTTTTGTTTTGGATTTGAATTTTCCCTTGTTGCCTTTTGATAAGGGATGAACTTTTTTTTTTTTTTTTGGAATTTGTGTTGTGGAAAATTGAGAACCCTTTTTTTTTGTGTTGAGCATTTGTGAGAATTGGAAGGCCACTGAAGTCATTTAATATGAGAGCTACCTTCTTTGGAAACTAACCCCAGACTTCTTACAAGGGTGTTGATAACCACTGCGAATTCCCTTTTGAGAGTTGAGGTGCAACATTTGAAATCCTTCTTACTAGATTTGGCAGTACCTTGAAGATCACTACTATCAAATCTCTCTTAACTTTCATTTTCACCCACGAGTAGTATTGCTTACAAAGTAAAGTGTGATGGTAATAATGGATGGTGTAATGGCAAAGAGTGAGAGATAGATGGAATTTTTGGTAAAAAGTGGTAGAATATGTGGATGTAAAAATGGAATTTTTGGTAAAAAGTGGTAGAATGTGTAGGTGTAATGATGAAATTTTTGGTAAAAAGTGGTAGAATGCACACATTACATCTTTTTGTTAGACAAGAAAAAGAATACCAGGTGTCCATTTAACAAAGACTACACCCTAGATTCTGGACTAAATCTAGGAGATTTTTACTATTAATTTACTTTGACAAGCTCTCAAAGATGAAAGTTTAGTAAAAGGATTCCCTGTTATTCAAAAGTGTGTGCGAACTGTTAGGTCGGATCTGACTTGGAGCCCTTCCAAAATCAATGTAATTCTAGCTCGAAATATTCACTTTCAATTACCAATCACATCATGGTCTAGCAACTTGGACTCGACCAACTGTTGGACCTTGTTTTTCAGTACCACACAATTTTCACTTGAATGCCCAATTGAACATTTTTGGTAATCACATTTGGCATTTGGGTCATTCCAACTTCGAAGGGGAGGCTACTTGATCTTTGCTACCGTTGGTATGGGTGATAGCAGGTTTGTAACTTGTGAAAATTGAATCGACTTGAGTAGCCTTTCTTCCCATGAGTGGTATGTGGCACTGATGAGGGAGCCTTGAAGATTACAGTCTCAATAGGATATCCTTTCACTTGTAACTTGAGTGGTATTGGATCATAGGACTTGGAGATGATGTTTTGGATAGCTCCGGTTCTTTCATTGAAACATCCTTCAATTGAAGAATCGACCAGCTTTTCTGTTTTGATTCCAAATTCGATCTTTTCTCCAGATAAGACCACATTTGAAAAGCTACTTGAAGTGTTCCCAACTAGTTTTTCATGAAATGGTCTATTTAATGCCTGGGTAAACAGGGTGATCAATTCTCTTTCTATCATAGATGGTTAAACTTGTGCGGCTAAGTGTCTCCACCTTTATGCGTATTCCTTAAAGGTCTCTTGTTCCTTCTTCTCTATATTCTGGAGAATTTGGTGATCTAGGGGTAAGTCTATAACATGCTCACAGTTACTGATTGAGAGCTTAAACGAGGTCATTCCAGGCTTTGATGTTTCTCAGACCTTGACTTAGATACCATTGTAGTGCTGACTTTATAAGATTTTTTTTTGAAAAAGTGCTATCAACACTTTCTCGTCTCTTGTGAGTGGTTGTATTTTCCTTAGAAACAGCGTAATATAATTGATGGGATAACTTGTTCCATCATATTTCACAAAGTCAGGTATCTTAAAGTATGAGGGAATCACAACATCTGGTATCAAGCAAAGATTGTTCATCAAAAGAGATAAAGTGCCTCTTTCAATGGTCCGCAGTCTCTTTTCTATGATCTTGAGTTTTTTAGTATTCTCTTCTTCTTTAAGTAGGAGCTTCTTCTCTTCCTGTACAGTGTCTTGTTTCAGGTGAACACTAGCAGAGGGTCCTGATTCTTGAAACAGGTTTTCTTGGACTGAGACTCGTTGCGGGGTGAATCCCGGGGGATAAGTGGGATCTTGTACTTCTTTGATGGGGACTTGAGTTGCTTTCCCTTTGATTAATTCCATCAATTGTTTCATCTGTTCTGACATACTTTCAATCTTGGACTCCATCTCCATGAGACGTCCTTCGGCTTGTTCTGCCATTAATCTTGTTTGGAGTCGAGTTGGATATCGGTGTTGATGGCCAATTTTACCGTTTCTAAAGTGAGATTCATTTTATTAAACTTTATATGCAATTGATTGATGTGATGGATGTATGTAATACAAAATGAGATTATGTTTTTATCAGACTTTGTATGCATGTATTTAATGTAATGGATGCGTGCAATACAAAATGAGATTATGTTTTATCAAACTTTGTATGCACGTGATTGATGTAATGGATGCATGCAATACAAAATGAGATTATGTTTTTATCAGACTTTGTATGCACATGATTGATGTAATGGATGCATGCAAAGTGAGTTTGATTATCAACTATCGTAGAACTTCGAGATTTTTAGTTGTCATTTAGAAAGATCAAAAGTTATTACAGTTTGGTGCGTGGTTTTGATGCATGACAAAAAATTGTACAAAACAGAAGTATAACAAAAGAATAACAAGGTTAACAACGAGTTAGATATCAATTAATAACACATGAACTATTACGAAAAGAAGTCTGAGCCATAAATATAAAACACAAAGAAACCCAAGGATAAGGTAACAAAAATGGCATAACAATAACATGCTTATAGTGTTGGTAAAATGGGAGGAATACTATGGTCAGTTCTATGGTTAAGTGGGGAATTCTATATGCATAAGGTGGCTTATCAAAAAGGCCAGGGATAGTTCCCGAATCCCGTCACTAAATTATAGTGACAGCCCGATTCCTTACCCTCTAGGGTTAATGTAAGGAATGGATTAATTCGAGTCGTAGCTTTTCGTGGGCCCATGCAGAGACTAACCGTCTCAGAAGGCAATACACTACTTTGCTACTTTGAAACCGGTGAAGGCTTGGAGACCGTGGCCTCACAAGGACAGCAACACCAATTCCGCTTAGAAAGAATCGTGTTTGATTTAAGGAAGCTCGGGTATAGAGCTTCATTTTGTGAATGCATTATGCATGTTTAGAATAAGTAAATATAACATATAAATTCACATAAAAATAAACAAAACAGAACAAAATAAATCAACTTTTAGGCTTGACTCACTAACCAGGGTCCCCAGTGGAGTCGCCAAGCTGTGGCAACGTCGGGTTTTCTTGGAGTCGCCACCAATCTGTTTCACCTAGGTCGATTGGACACCTTAATTATGGTCTGCGAGAGTTCGGGGATCGGGAGTACGGTTACGCTAAAACAACTTTGTTAAAACGCCCAAAAATTGGCACCTTAGTTGATTTTAATTTTGTTTTATTTTGCTTTTAAAAATTTTCAGTTAATTTAGATATTTTAACTGAATTAGTCGAAAATGTTGATTTTTGGTAATTAATTCGGGTAAAATTTTATACTTCCGAACCATGGACTCTGCCGAGTCATTTGGACACGGAAGATTTTGATTCCGAACCATGGACTCTGCCGAGTCATTTGGACACGGAATTTGGTGAAATTTTAAATAATTTTATTTTAGTTATTAAATTAATTATTAAATGGCATATACAAACTGAATTTTTCTAAGTATGATTTTTTTTTATTACGTCAAAACTGATTTTAGATTAATTATTAAAAATAAGTTTGTCTAATCTAATCATATAATTATGCTTGACATTAATTTGTAAACTAATTCATAACTTTAATAATCCAAACAAAACTAAAAAAAAGTAAAACAATGGCTAATTTGTAAATCAGAACAATATTAGAGTCTCAAATATACAAATCACATAAGACCAGGGGCAAATTATGTATTAAAAATATTTATCTAACCAAATCATACGATTATGCTTAGTAATAATTCTTTAAGCTTATTCATGCTCTTAATTAAATGAACAAACAAAGACATAAAAGAGAATAAACATTAATGGCCAAATTGCAATTCAAAACAACCTTAAAGTCTCAGACGAACAAATCAAATAAATCCGAGGATAAATTATCTATTAAAATTACCTATCTAACCTAATCATATAATTAAGTTTAATGACAATTTCTAAGTTAGTTTATGCGTTTAATCATTTGAACAAACAAAACACAAAATAAAGAACATAAGTAAATCAGAGATCAAGTTGTAAATCAAAACAAACTTAAAGTTTCAAATGAGCAAATCAGATAAATCCGAAGACAAATTATTTATATAAGCTAATCATATAGTTAAACTTAATGTTAATTGCTAAGTGAATTTTACACCTTTAATTAACTGAATAAACAAAAACATAAAAAAGGAAAATAAACATCAGTGACTAAATTGTAAGTCAAAACAAACTTAAAGTCTCAGATAAATCAAATAAATCTAGGGATTTAACTAGGATTAAGCCAAAATTATAGACTTTCGGGTCAGATTCGGATCAACAACAGATCGATTTGCGAGCTGGGTTTCATTATTTAATTTTAATTTTTGTTTACTTTAAACAATTTTAAATAAAATCCAAACCATAGATTCTAACCGAATCATCTGGATATGGATTTTGTAATTTATTAATATCCTAAATTCATCCTTGAATTTTCATTAAAACCCGCTCAAAATTGAGTCTCGTAGATATGATCTTTTAAATGGGTTATGTAAACATGAGTTTTAAACTTATATTAACTATATTAAAAAAAATAAAAATCTCACCTAAACTAAACATGCAGTTTTATGTAATTGTTAATCACTAACTAATTCATGATTCCCGAAATAATAAACTAACAATCAGAAAAAAGAAACACAAAACATAAAAATAATACTGTCAGTGGCTGATTTGTCCAACAGAAACAAAAAGGGGTCATAACGAGCAAAATTAAAAAAGGCTGAGGGCTAAACATGAATTTTACCCAAAAAAAAGACAAAAAACAACAGACTTTGACTTAGTCAAAGTAGAAAACGCGTCTGACGCCTTCTTCCTGATTCTTCCGGCGTCGGGGCGGCGCGAAGAAGGCGGAGTAGGTGGAGGCTGAGCTAGGCGCGGCGGAGGGAGCGCTGGCAGGGGGCGAACGCGGCGGCCTGGCGACGGCGCGACGCAAACGAAGGGAGCTGGAGGATGAGCGACGGGAGGAGGGAGAGCTGGTGCGGCGTCAGACGCGATGAGTTGGCGGCGATGACGTCGGTGACGTCGTCGATGATGGAGGTGATTGTGGTAGGGAGGGGGGTGAGAGACGAGGAAGAGCAGAGAATCGGAGAGAGGAGAGAGAGCCAAGAGCTGGGAGTCCGAGGGAGAGGAGAGAGAGCGAGGGCTGAGAGAGATAGAGGGAGTGGGAGAGTTGAGGCGAGAGAGAGGTGAAGAGGAAGAGTGAGAAAGATAGAAACAGAGAGGGAGAAGAAACAAAGAGGGAGAAGGAGAAAGATAGAAACAAAGAGGGAGAGAGAGAGAGAGGGAGAGCGTGAATGAGAGCGAGGATCCCTGAGAAGCTGGTAGAGCGTGAAGGAGAGAAGATAAGAGAGGGAGAGTAGATAAGATTAGAGATAAGGGGGGGAGCCTTTGTCGGCCACCCTCCCCCCTTTTTTTATTATTATTAATTATTTATTATTATTATTTTAATTAATTAATTAATTTAATTAATTAACTAATATATATGTATAAAAAATGTCCCTATATTAATTATTTTTTTCCTTTTAAGTTAATTAATTAATATTATTTTTTTTTTTACTTTAAATTTTGATTAATTAATTAAAATTTTTTTTTTAAAGAAATTTTAGTCGGACGAAATTGGGTGTCAACAAATGTAATTATAGAAAATGGTTATGAAATTTTATAAATGATAAAAGTAGCATATTTGAATTGTTTTAAACTAAGTTGAGCTATTTTGTTAATTTTAAAAAGCTAATGATAACATTTTGTAATATTTCAATATTTGAGTAGGTAAATTGGCCTATTTGAAGAACGTTAGTGATTTATTTGACTATTTGCAATAACATTGGTGATTTATTCGGATAAAAACAAATATTGGTGGCCGATTCAAATTAGGTTCAAAATATTAGTAATTCATTCATAATTTTTATCTTTATTTATTTAGTACTTATCTTTCATTAACAATTATTATAGAGAGTACGAGTAGTACCCACTTGCTCCCATGTGACTAGACAGCCCAGATCGGTCTATAGCATTTGTCTGGTTGTTCGTCAAATGATTCAAACTCATATAGCAGACGTCTTATTATCTGCCCCGTCTCAGAAGTCCTCCAGTGGCATAACGCAGCGCTATGAAGGAACAGGAGGTTACCCGAGTGACTCCCTTACGGAACTCGCCAATCGACTCAGTATCCGAGTTCTCTCGCCCACTCACCCTGTTCGACACAGTTTGGTTCAGGTTCTCTCCAGTAGAACGTGTGTTCTTTTACCCAGTCACCGAGTCGACTCTTACCCTTTTCAACTCAGTAATCGTCCCCAAACTCAAGCATTCCCTCTCCCTCACCCTCCTTCACTATCTCCCCCTCGCCGGCTACCTCACCTGGCCCCCAACTTCCCCCAAGCCCCTCATCCTCTATACCCCAAACGACGGCGTCTCCTTCACAGTTGCTGAGTCGTCCGCCGACTTTGACCGCCTCGCAGGCGGCGGAACCATTCCGGCTGTCGACCTCCATCCTTTGGTTCCGAGACTAAACTCGTCTGACGAAAAAGCAGAAATACTATCCCTGCAAGTCACCCTGTTTCCTAACAAAGGCTTCTCCATCGGCCAAACGAATCACCACGCTGCCCTGGATGGCAACTCGGTCACTCGCTTCACGAAATCCTGGGCTTACATCTGCAGAAAAATCAGCAACGATCTTACAGAAAAGTATGTTCCACTACCAGAAGAGCTAAGCCCCACTTTCAACAGTAATCTCATAAAAGATCCGACCGGGCAGGACATGCTGTTCTTGAACCAGTGGCGGGAAATAACTGGGTCGGATGCGGAAGAGAGGAGCGTGAAAATCTCACACCAACTCGGAACTATTCCTCCAGATATTGTTCGAGCGACTTTCAAGTTCACACGCAGTAACATAGCAACATTGAAAGCGAAGATCCTGTCCAAGCTCGAACAGAGGAAGAAGCAAGTTCACTTGTCGACTTACGTGGTTGTGGTGGCTTATATGGCCACATGTTTGATTCGATGTAAGCAACAAAGTGAGGAAGAAACTCTCATTTTTACTTGTGCCGCCGATTTCAGGCTGCGTTTGGATCCTCCGTTGCCAGCAACTTACTGCGGCAATTGTGTGGGTGGGCGAGCAAGCAAAGGGAAAGTAACAAACTTCACGCGCGAGGACGGGCTTGCCTTTGCCGCAGAATGCCAAAGTGAGTTGGTTAAACGTTTAAACGAGGGTGTCATTGAGAGTTCTGGCAAAATTAAAATTACAGACCTTAGTGTGCCGGAATTTTTTGCGGACGACGGGGGGCGCATAAGCTTGATATCGGTGGCTGGGTCGGCCCGATTCGGGGTATATGAGTCGGATTTCGGGTGGGGCAGACCCGGGAAAGTGGATATTGTGTCCGTTGATAGGACTGGAGCGATTTCAATGAGTGAGAGTAGAGATGAGGTGGGGAGTGTTGAGGCAAGCTTGGCTTTGAAGAGGCAAGAAATGGAGACTTTTGCTGCTCTTTTTGCTGACGGGCTAAAGGACTCGTAGAAAAGGAAACAAGAAAATAATAAACTGTTATGAACTATTTTGCAGGATTTATCTCTTTCGTAGTTTGATCTGCTAAATAAGAGGGATACTTGGCTTCCTCATTTCCAGGTTTCTGTTAGTAGCTAGCTAGCAGTTCAGATTTGAGATTATGATCGAATCAGGTTGCAAGCTATGGAGGTTCTAGACATATTTTGCTTGTTGGCTTTGGATTGTGGAGCAAATCTTTAATTACGGCTGCTGCAGAAGGACAAATAAATCTCAAAAGTTGCTCCTTTTCTTGCTTTTTCCAATAAGTTTTTGTTAATTGTTGGTGGAGAGGCTTAGTATTGCAACAAGCTCATTAACCTAATTTGCTTCTAGCTTTCTCTTCTTTTGTTGAATTCCGTCCAGGATCATACACCCCCATCCTTGCCTGTCATTTTGCCTTTGTGTCATATGGCTATATCTAGCGTCATTCTTACTGCATATTTCGGAGGTGCACTAGACTAGACTCTACTAGAAAAAGGAATTTCTAAACCAAAATCTTGATTAAGTGATGAAGGTTTTTGTAATTGTCACTATGGTGTCCGATGTTCAGTTGACCGAGTTTCATCCAAGACCAGAAAAAGAAGAACGAAAAAAAACAAAGTGAATTTCTTGAGAATTGCAATAGCAATAAGAGGATAACTAGCTACCTCTCAGCAAGTCCATCATAGATGATAGACCTTAGCGGGTTCTGGTACATTGAACTGCTTTCTCGTCTTCAGCCCTTGCATTTCGCTCCCCTTGCTCAGTCAGTTGCCACCAACCGTTTACGGGTGCGGGAGCCACGCTATCTCTTGTTAATATCCCGTTACAATGTTGACCGCACATTTATAATATCACGATGTATGATTACTATGAGTTATAAACTGGAGTTGACTTGAAAAGAACTACTCCCTCTGTCCCAAAAGTTTTGCTTCATTTGTTTTTGATAATTAATCTATGATTTTTTATTTTTAATATTTTAATATATAAATATAAAATCTTTGTATATGAATGATAATTCAAGATATGTAGTTTCTAAATATATTTTTTTTAATTTTTTTTTAACAAACAATAATATGAATAAAATTAAGTCAAAATACAACAAAAAGTCAAATGTATCAAAATTTATGGGACGGATGGAGTATTATTTATTTAGAAGTTATATGCGCTTTCCACTGATCAACAGTTTATAATAATTCAAGATGATTGCATATCATAACGTGATCACTTATGATCCTTATGATAGTTTAGGATGATTGTATACCATAATGTGATCACTTACAATCCTTTAGGTTGAGAAGTTTACTCAGGTTCAACTCATTTGAATGTAATTTAGTGCTCACATGATTTGATGAATTCAATTGAAACAAAACTTATCATTTCGTCTCCGATCCAAACATTTAGAAAAATAGATCGACTGATGAATGAATTGTTTACCCATTTTTATTACTGTTCCTAAGTTTAGCACGATTTTGTCCCCAGTTTATTAACCGTTTTATTTTGGTTCTATAAAAATGTTTTTTTTTTTGTCTCCTATTACTCTCACATGGAATATGTTAATGCAAAACAACTGTTAATCAATTTTTAAAAATTTAGTTCAAATTGTCAGTTGTTCAGCAAAATTTTTTGAAATCATTATTTGAACTATTAGAAAACTGCATCCTAGTAAGTTTAAATAGTGCATTTTTTTCCCTACTTTTAACGAGAATTTAAAATATTAGTTTTTCTTTTTGAATGGAATAAACTCAATTTATGTATAGGAAAAGCCGATAATTTAAATTATTTGCTAATACTAAGTTAATAGATCTCATCCAATAAGAGACCAAAATAAAATATTTTTAATTAATTTAGAGATAAAAATAGAATGATAGTTAGATATTATGAACTATCCATGAAAATGATATTATACTAAATCTACAAAAATTGGGTTATAACAATAAATCAAAGTTGAGCTATACCAGTAAATAAACTTGATCATTAGTATAAATGCTACACAAGAATCCACAACACATGCGTATAATGAATAAAGTAATTTTAAGTGAAATGCAAAGATTATATGTTGTTGTTGGTGCTAACTAATTCCATTTCTAGAGCAGCCTTATTAGTATATATTGTTTCATATAACAATACATAGGGCAAATTCATTTTAATTTGAGTTAGATTAATGATGTGTTGACCAATATTCTATTTTAACATCAAAATTTGTGATTAAAACACCATGTCCTTACTAGTTTCTTGAAATGATTGGTTATCTTGTAGGTGGTAGGTGTTATTCAAGGCGTGAGAAGTGAATGAAAGCAATTAGGGTAAAAACGAGAAAACTTCATGACAAAAAAAGCTTGGAAAATGGGATAACTATCAAGTCAATTTTTGACCTTTTATTGGCAAATTCAAGTTTTAGTGAAAAAAAGAAAGAAAGTTGTCATCCTTCTTCTTAGCTTCATGTGAGTTCTTAAATCACCTCAATCGGACACCCATAGAAAAGGTTATGCTTAAAATACTGAATGGTGTTGAACTTGGCAAATAACAATATGATGTGATCACATAAAAAAAATAATGCTATTGCATCAAAGGAAAAAATGGCCAATTTTGCATAGAAAGTTAAGATGCGATATCATTGAGCTCCTTTTGAGCTTGGAAGGGGGACCATTTTTGTGCCTAAGCTCCATTTCTACATCAAGTGAGCCTCGAATCTCATCTACCAACCTTCCTATTGATGTTCAACATGTAGGCAAAGATCACAACTTCTAAGAAAAGGGGATAAGGCTAAGATTTTGAGGAAAAAATGATAGAAGTTTGAATCTAGGTTTTCATCATTTTTCTTTAGTATCCTCTATATATAGTTTTGAGAGTTTGGAGAGATTTTTTCTTGGAGCTCACATGGAGGAAGCTTAGAGGACTCAATGAGGTTTATTTGGAGACTTGGAAAATCTAGCTCCTCTAGTTCATCTCGGGTTTATTCTTTCCTTCTCCTTATAGCTTGTTATGGATGCTTTTTCTTTGAGCTTCATGGATTAATGATTAGTTGAGGGCCAAATCAATTAGCCCATTACCATCGAGTATCATCTTTGAATTAATTGTCGGCCCTATTGAGGCCCATTCGTCTCATGTGTTTTTCTATCGCCCTTGACAACGGCGTCGTTTCCTTGTACCGGCACCAGTTATTCGTCCCATATCTGTCGGTCTTCACCTCCTCTTGGCTTTTGTTCCCGTTTTCTCCAGAACGGAAGTCCCAAGAACTAACCCAAGAAAATTACAGAGGGCCAGGAAATTAAAAAAAAAAATGAGCAAATTTCTCTTTCTTCTATCTTTTCTCTTCCTGATTCCGCTCTCTTCACAAAGCCAGAGCCCTAAAAACCAGAACCCTGCCCCGACCCTCGCCCACTCGGAACTGACCAACTACGGCTTCCCGATCGGGCTTCTCCCGTATTCAGTCCGAAGCTGCGTCTTGAACCAGACTTCCGGCGAATTTTCCGTCGATCTCGGTGGCTCGTGCAAGATCACTCTCCCGCCAGACAACTACCTGGCTTCGTATTCGAAAAAGGTCACCGGAAAGATCGAACAGGGTAGGATCGCGGAGCTGGAGGGAATCCGGGTCTGGGCCTTCTTCAAGTGGTGGTCCATTACTGGGATTCGGTCCACCGGCAAAGATTTGGTGTTTGAAGTTGGGTTGGTGACGGCGAAGTATCCGGCCAATAATTTCGACGAAAGTCCACCTTGCGAAGGGCGGCGCTCTTCTTCGTAAGAGGTACTATATTTTTATCAATAATTTATTGTTCTCTTATCCTATCCAGAAATCACTGTTTTGGTTTTGTCGATTTGACTGGAATTACGTAGATGAGGCTTGGTAGGTGGCTTTGTTGATGGAATTTCCACGTGAAAATGATCGAAGAAGAAGTAATTGTGAATCTTTTCGGTAAATTTATGTTCCTTTGTGGGAAAGTAATTGTGGGTACTCATTAATGGAAACTTCTGATGATGGGTGATGCTAGAAGCTCTCGATTTTTGTCCCTTAACAAGCAAAGGACTTCTGAATTGGGTTATTCGTTTTGGTTTCACGGTTCTAGTTCTAGTGGCAATTCAGGTTTTTGTGTTATTTGGTTTGAAGAACTTTCTAGTTTAATCAGGGTAAGATCCCACTGTCTCCGCCGCCTTGACATTGGAACTTGTCTCAAAGAGATTCGTATCTTCTGTTAACGTGAAAACGCATGTGACAATCACAATCTGCTTGGACTGTAGCCTGTAGTTACTAGTTTAAGCAACTATGGGAGGAGAGCTAAAAGCCTTGGTCTTGTGTGGTAGATTTCTGAGACGGAACTCTAATGATTCCCATTTGCTGCCTTGCAGAGCTTGTAGCAGCCTTGTACTACCATCTCCAACGCTTCACGGATCAAATAATGTTCTAGGAAATGTGATTTGTTATTCTGAAAACCGCAGTATCCTATGGGATGTATGGTGCAAAAACAACCATTGCTCGTATCATCATCGTCTTATGATTATGTATTTTTATGTATGTACTTTCACGTATATGGTGATTGATATCTACTTGTTATATCGACTTCATGAGACGTTTAGCGTTTCTACTGGTTGCCTTGCCTGTTCGGTTGCATTTGTCTGCTGTTGTGACTTGTAAGTAGGGTTCCAATGCAGATGCATCGTCCAAGTTAATCAAACCGAATTAAAGTGAACCTTGTCTGTGCGTGGCGGGGCTGTTTCCAGATCAGTAGATCTCGAGAGTCCATCTCCAGGATGACAACATGTACGGTTTCTTTCCGGACTGTTGAAAATGTGTACCGGTAGAACCCACTTGAGTTTTGAGTTACACATGGTGTATAGAAAGCTGGGGCAGAAGTAAGAAAACTTTACTTTTTAAATTTTAAATAAATAAAAATGTTATAAAAATGAGAGTAAATTGAACAATTAAGAGTAGGAATGGAAGCACAAGAGTAGAAGTGTTGACCAAAAATAAAATGATTAGGTAACTTGGACATTGAGTCTTGACTGAAGTTTATTGTATGCACTGCAAACAACTTTGGCAGTTCGGATTTAAGGGACGAACATGATTGGTAACCAGCAAACTTGCCAGTGCGTACAAGAATTGTTTCATGATTCGTGAAAGGAAATAAGTAGGGCTATAAATGAATAAAACCAATGTGAATGAGCTCTATTCATTTTTATTTGTTTATATTTTAACTGAACTTGAACATGAACATGAACACACTTTATTTGTATTCATTCATTCATTTGGCCAAAAAAGGTGTTTGTGTTCGTTCGTGATTGTTTGTGAACAACAATAAACGAATTAAATGAACAAACATGGTCATAAAACATAAATAAATGAACACATTCGCAACGATGTATATGAACAAGTTTGTGAGTAATTTAAATGAACATAATAGAACGAACTTAAATAAACGAACATATATATAAATGCAAATAAGCATTACCTTGGTCTAAGTGATCAACAAGAACGTAAATTTGAAAATGGGATCACAATTGTGGATGGTCTATATAGACATAAACGGATATATATATATATATATATATATATATATATATATAAATTATAAATCAATAAATAAATAATTAAACAACAAACAAACAAATAAATATTGAATATAAATAAATAATTAATCAAACTATTGATGAATATAAATCAACAAACATGAACTTTTATATTTTTTTATTTAAATAAATAAATAATTAATTATATTTATTTTCATTCATTTAACTTAATAAATGAATTATAAAACAGTTCATTCTGTTAAATTCTGGAAATTAGCTTTGACGGGTCTTTGTTGCCATTGGGAAAGAAAAACTGAAATGAAAATGGGATTTGCAGGAATTTGAGAATATGATTGATACGGTCACGTCATTGTCCGAGAAAAAGAGGACTAGGTTAGGTTCGCTGCAGGTCTGCAATAGACCTGACCTTTTCATGCACGAAGACGAGACGAAATATTATTAGTGCACTTTGTTATACTTTTGAGCCTGCCCATGGATTGCGAATTAGATTCACTTCTGTCCACAGCAAGGTTTATTCACGCTGCTAGATATCATATCAGTACGGCTCCTAACTACCCCGCCTCTTTCTCTTCTCTGGTGTTTCTTTATTGCTTTTTGAAAGATGATATTTATTAGTACCCATAAATTTTCATATTGAGTAAATTATTGAACCATGTAAGTTTAAGAGATTATTGTATAATCGAATTTGTAAGTTCTTTTTGTGGGTTTAGTATTTTTCCACTCATGTTAGCACTTAAAATCCTATATCAATGGCAAAAGGTCATCAATTCCGAGCGACTCAACTCTTTTCCCTTCCCTCTTTTGCTCACTTTGTTCTGTTCTTTTTCTATACCATCACTTGAATAAAGACACCTGGTTGGCTTGACTTGCCCGAATATCCCCCACTGGCCAATAGACGAGTCTACAGACCTTAGTTACATCTTTTATTAATTTTTTTTTTAAATAACGTGCTCTTTCTGTCAGGAGCAGACCAATATTTTTTATATATTTTTTATAAAATGAGTCAAAATAAATATTTTTTTAAAATTATAGTCCTTACAAAAATATTTGACCAATTTTAAAAATGGATTAGAATGAAATTATCTTAAAAAATTAAAAAAATTACAAATATTTTACAATTTTAAGAATGAGCCCCCTTTTAGTTCCAACCCTGCTTTCTATCTGAGTCTTGTGCTATATGAGGAAGATGTACTGTACAAACATTGGACAGAAAATGCGGGGAACAATATTTAAAAAGATTAAAAGTCTTTCTAATATTATATTCATATAAAGTTCAAGGTTAGAATTTCCTCTAAGAAGGCCATATGCAGGAGGAAAAGGAGGACGAAATTGGGTTTGGGGATTAAAATAAGCAATGAAAAAAGATTTGGATCACATCCCAATTGGGAGGAAAAACAGAAATGTTTTATGGGTGGTTGGTGAACGTCTGTAGGAATTTGGAGATTGGAAAATGATATAGTGATGTAATTATAAAATATTGGAAGGTCGGTCATGTCATTAAAAAATAAAAGAGTGATGATACTGCAATTAAGAGTAAACATAAAATATAATCAAATCTTACATCATTTGACCCGAGTTAAATACAAAGAGAGTTTGGAATCTCTCGAATGTCAAAGTATATAAGAACCGCAACTTTAACAATACACCTTTCTAAATCTACGCTGTGGCCTATGAGAGGTAATGCTACGATATTCCTGTTGAAAATAATAATAATAATAATATAATATTTTCCATCACTTTTTATATTTAGAAGTTTTAATTGGGTTCCACTTATTTGAATTGAGTCCAATCCAACTACTTTATGAGGATAAAACTGTCCAAGAATCGATATATTTCATTCATAAAACTCAAACCTAAAACTTTAATTAAGAAGAATCAAACTCATTGTTACTTGAATTAACAAGACATTTATTACATTTTTTTTATAATAACTTGCCCTTATTCTTTTTTCAAAATTACTGGTCCACTTTCCCTTAAAAAGTTAAAAAAAAATATTAGTATCGGTCATTTACCTTCTCTACAAAACCACTAAAAAATAGAATTTTCTTAAATTCCGTAAAAAGCTAATTTTTACAATATAGATGGAGTATAATACAAAAATGCCTTAAAAAAACTCATGAGGCCGATAGTTTCACAAATGTATTGATATTATATTTTTTAAATGAGCGATCATTTCTTGAAAATCATCATAACACTACTAGCAAAAAAAGAGTCCCATTTAAATCCAAAACAGTTGGATTTTCAATTCTTAATTGAACTGGGGACTGCCGCGTTGATTCGCCATACCAATCTGCCCTACTAAATTCGCTTGTACTATTTTTCTTTTTTTATTATTATTTTTCGATGGTTGCTTGTTGCTGTGGATGTTGAAAAGTAAAAGAACTGGCACAGATAAAGAAACTCTTTGCAGCAGAAGAGAAATTAGTAGTTCCCTGCCCAACCAGGACAACATGTGAACCCCAAAATCCGTAGTTCAGGGGCCTCAGATTTTATTGTCGTCTCAATTCAAGTCTCAAGACTGAGCGGTGCCAGAACCATCCAGTTCTTTCCTCTTCTTCCATCCTTGTTCGAGTAAATTACATGCACTACCCCCAACCTTTAATTGTTGTTTCACTTCTAACCCTAACCTTCACTTTGCACGTTGTGTGTCCCCAACCCGATTAAAACGTTTCACTTCAACCCCTGAGCGGACGGAACTCGTTAAAATTGATGGGAAATACCACGGAACGCTTAGCTGGCACCGAATTGTCCACGTAGGCCCAAAAAATTGAATTTTTAAAATAAAAAAAAAACCTCCCTATCATCTCAGTTCTCTCTCAGTCCCAGCCCATCCCTCTCGCCGCCACCATCTCTCCACCTCCCATGCCCCGCCGCCGTGTCTCCCCCTCTCTCTCGCCTTTCCTTTCGGCTCTCCCTCTCGGCCCTCTCGTGGTCTCGCGTCCCGTCTCTACTGCCTTCTCTCTTGACCTCCCTCTCGTTCGACGGAGATCGTTCGATCTTGTAAATCGGAGCCCAAGTCAAAGTGCCTCCTGAATTGGCTGCGGCAAGAATTGCGACGGAGATCGCGATGAGAATCGCGAACGGAGATCGGGATGAGAATCGCGATCGGGATGAGAATCGCGAACGGAGATCACGATGAGAATTGCGAACGGAGATCGCGGTGAGAATCGCGACAAAGATCGCAATGATGAGGGACGAGATACAACAGAGATCACAATGATGAGGGAGGGGATGCGGGAATTGGGAGTGGCTGTTGCCATCTTTTCACCAATCGGGTGAGCCTGTCACGATCTTTGTGGCAAATCGATGGTGGGTTCGGGTGAGCGACAGCCAAAAGCGTGGCCGATCGTGATTGTGGTGAGAGTGGTAGAGAGGGAAGGAAAGAAGGGACGCAAGGAAGGGTGGCGAGAGGGTGGCAGGGAGAGAAGGTGAGAGGGCCGAGAGGGAGCCGAGAGGAAAGGCGAGAGAGAGGGGGAGACACGGCGGCTGGGCATGGGAGGTGGAGAGACGGCGGCGGCGAGAGGGATGGGCTGGGACTGGGAAAGAGCTGAGATGGCAAGGAGGTTTTTTTTTATTTTAAAAATTCAATTTTTTGGGCCTACATGGACAATTTGGTGCCAGCTAAGCGTTCCGTGGCATTTCCCGTCAATTTTAACGAGTTCCATCTGCTCAGGAGTTGAAGTGAAACGTTTTAATCTGGTTAGGGACACGCAACGTGCAAAGTCAAGGTTAGGGTTAGAAGTGAAACAACAATTAAAGGTTGGGGGTAGCGCATGCAATTTACCCATCCTTGTTCCTATGTCCAGCCATTCCATTAATTTGCTGTGCCAGAACTTACAATCATAACGCACCTTTTCACCACAAAATTTTGTCAGAGGACCCATTTTCATCCATGATTAGTGCTACATTTGTGCAAGTCAATTTTACTTCAAGTATAAGTTTATATATGAATAAAGACAACCAGAAGTATTAAATTAAGTTAATCATGTATAAAATTTTGCTCCAATTATGCTACTTTACCTTTGATACTTAAGTTCCTAAGGATGTTCTCCTAGTACACAACCCCATAAACCTTAATTAGCTCATGTTTACTGTTCAGAAAAGATCATTACTTGGGAATTCCTAATAGGCTTCCCCGAAAGGGTACCTTTCGGGTCACTTATGACACTCTCTTGGTAATTCTGCTATCAATATTATTTTTCGTAGAAAATACATGTTTTTCTTTTTGTACTTAGAAACATCATTACAAGTATGGAAGGAAAAGATGTACTATTATACTAATTAAGGGAAAGAGACATCCCAGCTTTTTCTAGATTTAAAGGATAATCAAACCAGTTGTTTGTACCATGATGTCCAAGGTAGGGAGGCTAGAGTCCAACTCCAACCTCCCCAATGTCCCTTGACGCCTTTAGTCATTTTGTCAAGGCATTGAGGTCTAGAAAATATATGTTCAGCTAGCATTATTCTTTATCTATCAATCTATAGGGAAACCAACCCATTACCCCTAACCACTTCTCTGGTATTAATGTGAGATCTTTTTGTATGTTTTAAAAATTTTAGTCCTCATATATCAATGTCTTGAAAATTTAAGGTTAAAGTAATAAGAATTCATCTGTTTTGATAGAAATTCCTCAATGTTCCACCTTTTATAAACTCAAGTCAGTGCATTTTAATTCTTTAATTCCTATCTTTTTAATACCATTATAACACCATTTGGTTAACAATAACTCCTATTGTAATTGTCATTGTAAATATTATTTAAACATATTAATGATCCATTCTTTTTATGATCTTAATGTTAGTCAATTCATGAAATTAATTGTTTTTAACTCACAAGGTTTTATCTTTGAGCACTTATGTTTTGTCGATGTTGTGGTCACCAAGAATGTTTCATTGCAACCTGGACAAAAGTTTATGTGCATTAGATTATAGATCTTTTTAAATTGCCAAACACTTCTATGATCTAGATGGCTTAAAATGTAAAGTTAAAAGACTCACTTGAAAATTTTATTTAATGATTTATTATATTAGAATTTACATAAGTGATCATTCATTTTTAACTTAACCATAAGATGGGATCCAAAAAAATTATGTTACAACTTTAGAACTTTATTGTTTCAAGTTTTGACTTCTAGAGCTTCTTTCATCTTATTAAAACGGCACCTACCTGCCCCTCAATACTTTAAATTAATTGACAATTTCTCTCTTGGCATTTATTTGGAAAGTAATATGTCATTTTTTACGTTTTCGTATAAAATATCTTAATATGATTATTGTAATGTTTGTGTGGTAATTATTTTTCCTCTTCATATATGATAATGCATAGTCATCAATCTTTTGGGTTTAAAATATTTAGTTCCGTATGTTTTAAATCCTAACTTTTTGTATTGATTTAAGGCTTTAAATTGTAGTCATGTTGCACATAAAAAATAATCAATTCAACAAATAAATGCCTTGGAAATGGAAAATCATTAAAGGCATTAGAAATTGGCTACAAGACAACTTGAAGATTAATAATCAATAAAATTCAGTTTTTTTCCTTATTATATTTTAATTAAATCATTAATACCATTATTAATTCATAATTTTTAGTTTTCTTTTTCATTAGTGTTCAATTGAGTCATAAATTGCATCAATTCATTTTCTAAACAAGTTATCTTGCCCGTACAATGTACAGGTTGATGTTTTTATAAATTTTAATTACACATATGCAATTATTTAAAAATAATTAAAAAATGGATAAATATTGAAAATAAAAAATTATAAATTAATGAAAATTTAAATGACTTTAATTTTATTTATTTTTTTACAAAATAATGAATATAATAGTCATACAAATAATGATTATATAAAATTTTAAAAATGAGTTTTATCTTATTCTTGTGAATATAATGAAGTATTATAGTTCATTTTATATTATAGAATTTTATTTTGTATGAATTGAATTGGAAAAATATTTAATATAAATATTTTTTAATAAATTATAAGTAAATAGATTAGAAAAAAAAAAGCATAATTATCCAGACGGCTTCTTCCCAAAACCCTCAATTGTTTCTAATTTGAGTGGCGCATTTCAAATTTTTATTTTCTACATTGATAAATGAAAGAATGAAATGAAAAATAATATAGATAATATGTAGGGAATAATATTTTTTTTACCAAATGTAGGGAATAACATGAACATATGTGTTTTTTTTTTTTTTTGTTAAGTAATCAAATTTACCAAATAAAATTTCATTATTGCACAAAAATAAATAGGATTAAAAATTACAAAAGCTTATAAATATGAAAACTTGTAAGTAATTTGTGGAATTTTACTAAATGAAATTGGATTGTTTGTTTCTACGCGACTCATAGAAATGTTTTTTTTTTTTTCGAAGGATATATCATAGGGGAAAGTTAAAAAAATTTAAAAAGAAATGAGCAATATTACCTGAATTTATTGTGTTTGACAAATGATGCATATATGCAACCCAAAAAACAATGCATTTTTTGATTTCTAACATAATTCTACGTGCAAGTTTTGATGCTTGAAGTCACCAAGGAGCTTTTAACATAAAAAACACATCTGTATAGAAATATCCAAAAAAAAAATTGTTAGAAAATAATTTTTTTTATAAATCATATTAAAGCATAACAACAAAATAATCATGCAAGAACACAATTCAAGAGTAGTAGATTTGGTAAAAATTTGTTATTACAGTTTCGTTTGAAATTTTAAAATTTTTGCTAAAAAATATTTCCTTATGAAATAAAAATATTTAATGTTATTTTGGGAGAAAACCAAAAATCACCAGAAATATATTGTGAAAAAAAAGGATAAAAAATAACTTTGCTCATAAGACATGAGGAAGAGAGGAAAAAAAATAGATAAGAGAAAAAATACATGTGAGCCTTTTTATAGTATTTTTCCTCTTAAAATAGCAATGATATATTGATGAGAAAAATAAATATATTTGATGTCATAAGTAACTAATTACATAGGTTACAATTTTTTTTACTGCTTTGTAAGTTACCAACGTCTTAACACATCGGTAAATTATAACAAGTAAATATCTTATAATCATTAATTTGGGATAAAGAGAAAAATATATAAGTAATAAGATATTTGTAGATTAGTCCAACATATAAATCAAGTTCAAGTACAGCAAAAAATCCGAGGATTAAAATCTGTTTTTATCTTCATAGCATAAGAACATCTATTAGTAGTCTAAAAATGACGTTATCAAAGACATTTGAGGCAAGAAGTTTGAAAATGATTATATAAATTTCATTACAACGGATAAGATTTTTATTTTTTTAAAAATATATATTGATGTATATATAGAACCAAGAGATGAGTAATCTTTTCAGCTAGTTATTGAGTAGTTTTTTTTTTTTGTCTAATTAAATAACGACCAATTTTGTTTAGATTACTTTAGTTTGAGGTTAATTAAAAATTGTAAAAATGCCCCATATGAAATTAGTCTATTAAATTACTATAAAGATATCTAAATAGATAAATTTTGGGAATTGATCTTACAATTTTACACCTATAATTTGATCAACAATGTTTTCACTGGATATAATAGTATAAAAATTAAAATATAATGAATTTTTTTATATAAAAGAGAAAATTAAAGGGTATAAAACAAAAACACATAAAGCAGTATGTAAAAATTATTATTCACTCATTGAAATATTTTAATATGGATAGATAAAACTTGACAACACAAATAAGACTCAAAATTAGTGCTAATAGAACTGGCTATGAATATTGGATATATATATATATATATTGTGACTATATTTTCACTTTGAATATTCCAAATTAAATTACCTTTTGTTTCTTTCTAGATAACTTAATTCCCCAACTCTTTATATTCTTCATCAAAACAAGACTCAAACTTTTCAACTCAAGTAATAAATTAAAATATATCTTTTCTCATTCATCTTTTGCTTTTATAATTTGGGACCCAACTCACATACTGATGCAAATTAGCATTATTAACACGAGTCTTGTAGTTATTATAGTAGAAGTTGATAATATAATCTTGGTCTATCATTTTCTCACATTTATTTGTACATTCAGACTATGTAACTTTATATATATTGATGCATTTAAAACAGCCAAAATTACTATTTATTCTTATGAGTTTTCCATATTATGTTCTACAAATTGTCTTTTTTTATTTGAAAACTACTACTCATTGTTCATTATAACTAACCTAGATGAAAATGAGAGTTTTGTATCCGAACCAGTGAAACAATGAAAAATCTTCCCTGTCAATTTCACTCTACCTTAAATTCAATAAACTACTTAGAAAACATTATACAAAAATGATGTTACATAAAAACATTGAAAAGGTTGGTGTGTGTGTGTTGCAATGGCTTGAAGATTTTGACGTTTCTAAAATGATGGCAAAATTGTAAAGCGATCAGTGCTACTCTGAATGGCATAAAGGGGCAGAGTTAATAGCATTTTTATTTTGCATAAATGATATATCAAACGTTAATTAAAACCAATTATGTGCTAAACCAACTTAAATTCAAATAGTCAACTAATCATTTGACATATACTAATTAACTTGATTTGTATAAGATTTCGAATGACGTAAATTTTGTAAACAGTTTCTAATGTTTAATTATCATTTTTGTATTGCTTTCTAACATATATGATTGATTTATTTTGGTTATAAACATATTAAAATTGTTTCTTTTTTGTCCCTCATTATATGAAATTCTTAACTTATAGTAACTATTTGGCACAACATTTTGAAATTCTAATTTAAAACTGTCTTCCAGAAAACCTAAAATGTGTAGCAATTTTTTGACATTCAACAAACAATTTGAATTAGTAGTTTTTTTTCTTGAATGAAATTCTTCAAATTTATGTAAAGAAAACCTAGTAATTTCAAGTGTACCTTAAACATAGAAAACTTATTGTATAGATTAATTTCTAACATTTACTTTGATTTAACATATTTCATCCATTAAGAACCAAAATAAAATATTTTTTAATAAATTGAGAACCAAAATAAAACAATTAATAAGTTGATGATTAAATTAGAACAATAGTTAAAGGTTAGAGACTACTAATGCAATTTACCCTTTTTGAATGAGGAAGGTTACTTGATACGATATTAGGTTGAAACCAAATCCTAATAAGCCACAACTGCCCAATTTACTAATGGTGCCACCAAACATAAAGGATCAAGATAGGATCCAGCCTATATAAAAGTAAGCAATCACCCCGCCAACAAGCACCTACATCCTTTTACTTGGCTTACACAAGGCCTATTCATTCCATTAGACTGCTCGTATTCATATCTTCAGGAAATTACCCTAAAATTTTGGATTATCCTTTACTAACAGTAAGCAAATAACACTTGTACAAGTTGATCTTCCATGATCTTTTCCACAACTTCGATATCACAGGAATTCTCCTCAATCCCTCAATGACAATCTAAATCGCCCATGTTTCGATCTTATAACTGCCATAACCACTTAACTATCTAAGGTCATTTCATTTTAACCTACCAAGGCATGTCACAATCTCTTCAAGCTCACATTCTCATTTTCTCTCTTCGACAACTAACGCTGACCTAAGAGCCAAAGAGCTCTTTTTTAGAACAAACTTCTTAAAAACCTTCTAATGTCATTCTATTATGTAGAAGTTCTGTTGCCCTCTATATCAATTCCACGACACTTTTACATAATAGTCATCATTTTGGATAACAATACTCTAATCGGGCATATGTCATTCACACTTAAGAACTATTGGCCTCATATATACTACAAAGAATACTATATTGTAGTACTTAATTCTTTTGAAAAAAAGGATGGGAGGGGGGAAGAATGGTCTTGGTTGAATGGTCTCGATTAATAGTCAACAACTCACAGTTAACCTCTTCTTAATGTTATCAGATTCAAAGTCAACCATTCTTAAAACAGTCCATATGGTTCCCACGACAAAACTAATGCATGCATTTGACAAGCAGATTAAAATTAGATAAGATTCTATACATGGATATGAGAGGGTGGAATGTAAACTCGAAGGTGACAGGTGCATGCAACCAAATGCCAAGTGGCTAATTTGGTGGCCAACAGGAGCTCGATCATAAAAAAGTTTGAGTTACTTTCTCTCACTCTCACATTACCTATCATTCATTCTTTTTTTTGGAAAATTAAATTATTTAACATTTTTTTAAATAAAAAACTATTACTTCATCCTCTTATATCTGTTGGACCATTTGATTTGGAATGAAGGTTAAAAAAATGGAGAAATTTTTTCTATAGGTTTCACTTTTACCCTTAACTTTTTTTCATATAAATTAATAAGGTTGAAAAAATGAATATTAAAATGATATTTTAAAAGATAATATGATAAATTAAATTAAAAAATATGGGAATGTTGTAAAGATTTGGAAATGATTAAAATAAAATATGTTGCAACAAATTTACATGAAAGGAATATGATTTATTTTTATCTTTTAAAAAACACTAAATGTGTGTTTGTGTGTGTGTGTCTATATATATATATATATATTTACTTTCATGTAAAATCAAGGAATCAATAAAGTAAATATATGGGAAAGCAAGTAGTTTTAACAAGTCAAATTGTAATGTCAGTTTAAAGTAAGCTTTTGCCTTTGCTTCAATTTTACATTTCCTACCACCACGCACTTTGAACATTGGTGTCAAAGTCCCCGATCTCTTGGTTTTGTCCTACTCCTCACTCCTCACCCCGCCAGCAAATCACATTACTTTCATAACTCATTGCATTTTCACTAGGGCAACCATTTGTTATCTATTTTGATTTGCTAGATGAAAAGGTATTCTTTTAAATAATGTAAAATAAAATTAAAGTAAAGATCTCTCCTAAAGAAGTCATTTGAAATTATGAAATGAAACCCCAGCATTTGAACTTCTTTCACCTAGGTTAACTCTTATTTGTTAAAACTTAAAAGTCTGAAATTTTGCTCCTAATAGTTTGAGTTAGGATAAAATCTGTTACTAAAGTTTTTTTTCCCTAATTCTAATAAATATTTCTAAAAAGTTCAAATTACTCATTGACTATTAAAAGGCTAACAAAAAAAAACAATAGTATGTTTTGAAATTTTAAGGTGATAGTATACTCTTTTTTAACAAATTTTGAGAACTTTCGGTAATTTATCCATGTTTTCTTATAAGTCAATTGAAGAAAAAAAATGTAAGGGTTTAGGGATCAAGTTCTTCTTCCTTAATCTCCTCCATCAAATTCCTAAACTAAGAATAGATAAATAGCTTGTTGGAGTCACGAACCGGTGCAGCCTCGGTTCCACGTACACAACTAGAAATCCTTTCGGAACCGCCACTAGGTGGGATCACCACCAGTCCAACTTTCGTTACTACTGCCTTGCGGCCATAGCTCTTTTGATCAACAATGGCTAGAGCTTTTGTTTTCTTTCAAAAGCAGCTTCTAACAGGCCTGAACCAAAAACCAAATTTGATCTTTTTTGTACAAGATCTGGATCTCAAGTGAACACAAAAAGTAAATCAAATATCAAACTTAGACCTTTGGTTTCGGCAGTTTCAAAACTAAAATGCCAATGGATCAAATCCGGAGCTTAAAGACTACAAGAAAAAAAATGATAAATTACCTAAAATTTTTAAGTTTGTTGCAAGTTATATTATCACCTTAAAATTTTAAAACTTGCTATTTTAATCTATATTCTATTAGCCTTTCAATGGTCAATGATCAATTTGAGCTAATTTTGAAATATTAATGGGCAATTTGAGCTATCTTAAAATGTTAATGGAAATTTGGGGAAAAAATGAATGGTAGATTTGATCGAAATATTAATGGTAAATTTGAGACTTTTGACACTTGCATTTATAACGAACCGTTAAGCCTATCATTTATAATGATAGCCACCAGCTAAACTAGTCTGTATATATGCTTTCTGAACACTAAATATGTAATTTTGTTATTCATGTCATACTTCTATTCTTATATATTACCTTACCTCTGTAAAAAAAATGTTTTGCTTTATATTTAGAATCATTTCAAAAACAAAGGGATTAGATGATACTATATGAAAACTTATGGGGGGTTAAGTACCTGCTATGTGCCTCAAGGGCCCAACTGCAATTTGACCTTCTTGGGTATCCGTGCTCTAACCAGCTGAGCTAGCTGCTGAAGACCTCTGCCAAAAAAGTTGATATTATGCCTCTAATATGTTTAATTAATTTGTAATAGAAATCATATGTAAATACGTTAGCTTTATATACATGCATATGAATTTTAAAGTTTTGTAGTTGTTATGTATTATTTTAGTTTTTTAATAAATCACTAATACAATAAAATACATATTTCCAATTTTAGTGTGTGGTTTATTATATAAAATTTATTTTTTACCTATAGAAAACATATTATCTATTAATTATATTAATTAATGAATAAAGCATTAAGCACAACATTACAATTATTTTAGGAACAAATATTTGAATTTTGATTTTGCAATTTTTTAAAAAAAATTAAATCTAAAAATAGAACAATTTGCAAGCTTATAACTATTCATGACATAAAAATAAAAATGAGATTTATAATTTTGAAATGGGATGATAATAACTTTTGTTTTTACAACTAAAAATATTTGTCTCTCAGGTCAAAAATATTCTAAAGAGTGAAATAGCTAGCTTTCGACATGAATTAACTACTTCTTCCCAGAATTTACCATCACCCTCTTATATGTCATCCTTGTGGTTCATAGTTTTTTGGTCATGTGCTATAAAGTAAGTGATACTGGTATTTTGATGAACCCTCTATAGATCGATTTGACAACCAAAGTTATCACACAAATAGGAATCAGAGTACCAATAGGTTATGAGTTTAAGAGGATGTTGCCCTCAACCAACCTATTGGAAGATTCCTTACCACTTATCAGCATGGGCGTTAGACTTATGTTAAGAAAGAGTAGTCGGATGAAAATAACTATCCTATTAGATTTAAGTAGTGCATGAAGGATTCTAAATCAGATGATGATGACTATTTTGTTTAGCTTAGATGACATGTCAGACATTGGTGGCAGGTTAGAGAGTTATAAAAAGTAGACATCTTTTTCTTTTATAGAGATTTAGATATAGAAGATTTTCTAGAACAGAATGCTAAAGTTGAAAATTTTTTTTAGTATAATATAGTGCCTAAAAATAAAAAAGATATAATATGTTACTTGGAGATTAAAGGGACGGGCTTTAGCTTAGTATGAGAGATTACATGTCAGAAGGTATCGTCAAGGGAAATATCCAACTGAAACATGACATCAGATGATGTGGTCGATGTGGGAATATTTTCTTCCTTTAGATTATGAAGAGATCTTGTTCCAAAAATATCACTAAGTTGGAGATTAAACTTGTGAGAATCTTATTAGGGAAATTTATTAAATCTATGGTAATAAAAGCAATTTAGTTTCCAATGATTTTACATGTAATGGTCCATGTAAAGAGGATGAATAAGAGATTATTTGTGAGCCAGATGAAGAGGATAGAAAAGTATGGGGTAATATGAGCAAATCATTGATGAGGAGGATTATAAGCTAGGGAGACACCATGTGAGTAACACAAATTGAAGACATGCCTAAAGAAGAAGAGGAAATAAAAAAAAATGGATGATGGAAAAGTAAAGTTCAAATTTCCCAACAAGGAAAAAAAAGCAATTGAATATGAATAAATTGGGATAATTGAATTAGTGGTTGATGAAGATCTTTCCAAGCCAAAATTTTTATTTATGGACTTTTTTAGTGTTGAAGATTTTTTCTTAAGTGAAAGCAACTTAATTTGTGTTTGGATAAGTTTGTGAGTTGAAAAGGATTCATATTGTTTGGCACATATGAAAGTGGTAAGAGGATTGATTCATTCCAAATATTCATTTATATGGCATGGAAGAGCTCAATTTTAACCAAGGGACTCAAAGGTGATTTTTTTTTTTTCAAGAAGAGCCGAATGACACTGATATATAATTTTACCCTTTGTTATTTTATTATAATTTTCATAATTATTTTTAGGGATATTTTATTTCCATAGTTTAAGAGTTATTTTTTGGTTTTATTAGGTTAATTAGAGTTTTATCAATTATGGCATAAAAAAGGATTATCCTAGAGATTTTTTCTTAGAAAAAAATACCAATTAGGATTAGATTTCGTACTTAGAGTTAAATTTACTTTTCCTATTATAGTTGGTTTAGGACTTTAAGAGTAGCCTATGTAAAGGTTTGTTGATGTATGCAAGAGATATAACTTTTGATTAATAGAATTGTTAAGATTTTCTCTCTAAATGTTAGGTTTCTAGATTGAAACAACTTATTTTATTTTGGGACTAGACGTGTTCTATCTCTATTCATGCAAGTCGCTACGTCAATGACCAAGAAAGGGGTAAGAGAAAACCAAAGTTTAGAAGGAAATATTAACACTATAAATAATGTCGTCAACTCTGTCTTTGGATTCAGTTGACTGAAGTTGGTAGGTAAGAGAGATGCATTGGACTAAGCTTGGAAAGGAAGGTGGAAAAGGCTAGTAGAAAACGTAAATAATACTAACCTAGGGGTATTTGCACATTCTTGTCTGATGGGTCTTATGACCTGCGAATGATCCGACCTAGACCTGGTAATAATACAATCCCATTAATGGGTTTAAAGTCAAAGGGTAGTTGGGATTGTATTAATCCAATTAAAGTGGCTGCATTATTCCTTGGTAAAATGCTACGATCCACTTCTCCAACCTATAAAATGAAAAAACAAAGCAAGAATCGACTGAAAATGTTAGATGGTGAAGTGAAAAATGGTGGACAAAGTTGACAAAAAAATCAACACATTTGACCACAAAATTAACATCTATCACCCATCCTAGCACTTTGGTTAAAGAGGACATTGTCATTGGAGACATCATTTTGCTTGAGGATTTAGCCCATCGGTAGTGCACATATAGGAACAAAGGTGCAAAAATAGCAAATTGGGGAAGGCCAATTCACTAGGTGAGGTCCCTAACGATAGAACTAGTTGCCAATGGTCAGATCTAAGGTTGGATGTTGCTAACATAAATGGAAAATGATGGTGGATAAAACGGACTGTCATGGACAGTGTTGATGGTTGGGCAAGGGACGCGCAGTAGCTGGAGAAGTGGCAAAGGTAGTTATTGGGGCTAGTGGCAATGTAGTGTTGCCATTACTTGAAATGCGCGGTGGACAATGAGTTGTAAGCTATAGTTCTTCAGTTAGAGGAGGCGACGGTGGAAAATGAAAGCTTGTGGTGATGATGCATGTTGACCCTTGACCAACAATAACCTGTGGCTCATAATGATAAAGCTTGTGGTGATGATGCATGTTGACCCTTGACCAATAGTAACCCGTGGCACATAATGATAAATAATACCATCCTAGGCATAAAAATACATAACAATCTAATTGGATCATTTTGACCTGGAAAAGACCAACATTTGACTTGGAAATAATTCAGCCTTTTTAATTGGATTAATTATGAATTGTCCCTTACTTGTTACTGTAATGTTTGATATGTTAAACATACATATAAATTCATGCTTTTGTGAATTTTTGCATGTAATTTGGTATGTGGTTTTTTTGTTTAGGGAAAAGGTGCAAGTTTATCATCAAAGTATTGGCCATAGAGAGATTTTCTCATCAAACTTTTTTTGTTTCAAATTTACCATCCATATTTTCCATTGGAGCAAATTTACCATTGTCTGTCTAAAAATGCCATGGTTGCTAACAGAACATGTGATATGACAAAGACAATGCTGAGTTTGGAGGAGGGATGTGGTAAAGAGATTGGAAAACTGCAAATTTACTACTATCATTTTAACCATAGAATGATTCTGCCATTGATTTTTTTTTTGTTGCAAATTTGCCATCAACCTTTTATGATGAGAGTAAATTTAGAAATCAAGGGCTTGAGAAGAATGAGTTAAGGATTAGGGATTTAAGTATCCTAATAAGTCCAAAATGGTGCTGTGTTTCGTGACTGGAGATGAGCTTATAGGAAATTTTCAGAAATTGATACTAGAAAAAACTCAACTCTTACATACTTCAAGTCTTTGATTTGAAAGCTCAATTTTTTTTTGTGAGATGTTGGAAGCATAAATATTACCCTGCTTGATGGTCAATAGCTTGTACATTTCATTATCCATGTTTCCATACTTATGCCAATTATGATCGATTTGAGCAAAAGAAACCTGAAACCACCTACAGCGAGAAATACCGAAAAGGAAATGAAGCCAACAAGGAAGGTTGGTGTATAAAATTGTTCCAAAGTAATACTTCAATGATAAAATTGCTCCAATAGAAAATATGAATGATAAATTTGAGGCAAAAAAAAAAAATTGTCATGTCACTCTAACTTAGAATTATCTTTGCCACATCACACTTTCCATTAGCCACCGTTGCATTTTTTTATGGACAATGGTAAACTTGCTCGAACAAAAAAGATATATGGTAAATTTAAGACGGAAAAAAGTTTGATGACAAAATCACTCTATAGCCAATAGTCCAGTGGTAAGCTTGCACATTTTCCCTTTTATTTGCATCTTTTTACATATTTCTTTTTTCAAGCCCAAGTTTTAAAACACTTTCTCTAGTAAATAAAAAAGAAATCAAAGTGTTAATATTATGGATCGTTTGAATCAACAAGGGCTAGCTCTTGAATTTTAGAAAGCTCAAATTTTGATCGGGTGATTTTATCATTTATTTAAGCATGTAAAGCACAACTAATTGTATTTATGATCTGTCCATCATAACATAAGACACTGCTTATTGTAGTTCGTTAATCATTAAATTCTCAAGTAGTCATCAAGTTTGAAAATTCATATATTGGCAATAAATTCAAAACGGATAGTAGCTCAATACTAAATTCGTAAGGATAATTATTGACAGAGGCAACGACAAGAGGTGGCTGGGTGGTGTCTACTCCCCATATTTTTAATAATTATATATATAATGCATACTTTTTGACGGAATACATTGGAAAACTAAATTGTAATATATATATATATATATATATATATATATATATATATATATATATATATATATATATATATATATATATATATATATATATATATATATTTGTGTGTGTGTGTGAGTGTGAGATAAAAAAAAGAAAGAAAATAACTACTGATTTTTTCATCTAAAAGTTTAGGTTGTTATGTTTATTAAAAGAGCCTAAAAGATATTTAAAATATTTATCTTTTATGCTTCGTGAGACAATTTAAAATTCACAAAAAATGCATCATCTAAAAAAAATAAATTAACTATTTCTCTTATTTTGTTGAATCTAAAATATTTATCTTTTACGCTCCTTGAGTCATTTTAAGACCCTTATAAAACACACCAAACTTCTCTTAGACTGTTACAGCTACTATATCAAAAAGTGAAATTTGCATAGAGAATGAGTTTTTGAATATATATGCTTATACCCCACATTATCCAACCTAAACTCACACATTGACTATAAATAAAAAAAATCTTGTAATGCAATGTAGGACTTGAACCCTGATTGATCATGTGATATGATGCTCTTCATGTTAATCTGGCTACGACCCAATCGAACAATTTTTCAAGAATTATTTGATTGTTAACATTGAAAAAGAAATAAATAAGAATATTGTAGATGATTTATAGTCATCAACAAAAGAATATTTAGCACGGTTTCAGTTACAAAAGATATAATTAGCTTTTGATTTTTGTTACACTCTCAGGTTGTATTTATCTTCTAAAAGCTTTATTATTGACATGGATTGAGGCTCTGGAATTGCTAAATGAATGTAGAGTTTCATCTTTTTTTTTTCTTCCATTTTTCTAATTGTAAGACCTAATTTATGAGTTTCAAAATATATTTTTTGTAATTCATGTAAACTTATTTTTATTTTATTTAATTTTATATTAAAAGGTCATAAGTCTGGTCCCCTCAACCCAAAATTCTAACTTCACTCTTGATTATTAATAACCATATATCTTTTCCCATTCATGAATATGGCTAGTAGGAAACCAAAATTATGATACACACATCAAGTGGTTGTGACTTGTGAGGTGGAAGGTAGATTGGAAATGAGTTTGTCCTTGCTAAGTGAAGTATTGAGAGGGGTGGATTCTTAACAAATTAATGTGACTCAATTTAGATTAACTAGAGTCTAATGTTGTGATTAGAGGTCTTGCACCATATATATATATATATACACACACACATAATGCACAATACAACATCCATTATCATGACAAATAAGTGAGTACTACCAATCACATGTGAGGTGGGTGTGGTAAAGGAGCTCCCATCGCTTAAGTAGGGTATCATAATCAAGTTTTGTGTGAATGAGAAAGTAGATTTAGATGGAGTTTTTTCCTCCTAAAAATGATCCGACTCAACTTAAGCTTGTAACGGTCGGAGTAAGTTCTATTCAACAACAAAAAGGAGGACCAAAAATTGAGTATTACATGGTCAGCGAAAACCATACGATCTCCGCATTACCTCTACATCAATCTTGCGACGTTCATCTCCTGAGTCGTGCCCACCACAGTAACGTACATGAGGCTAATATATAGACATCAAAAAGCACGCGATGCGTATATAAGTTGGAGAAAAATAAAAAAATTATACTAGTACGAAATATCCAAGAAAAGAATAACCACGCGCCCAGCCATATCGTTACTCACCACGCTCGAATCACAAACTCCGCCTGTGCCTCGCCCACGTTGTTCGCTCATCATCATTCATCAGTGCCAAATCAACGGTCGGAACCACGGGATGTATATTAACTCGCTGGAATCGCGAGTGTGAGACCTCGAGGCCTCTAGCCTGGAACGTGAACAACTCGTACAAGTGACTGAGGACAACCTCTCAGCCTCTTTCCTCTCTCTTCCCTCGGACAAAAACCAACTAACAGCAACAAAACACGAAGGAAACTTCTCTCTCTTTCTTCTCGCGTTCCTGTGACTCGTTCAAATCAAAGCCAATTCCTTTCAGGGGGGGTTTTCTTATCTCCTTCCCTCAAAAACCCTAGATTCCTCCCCCATTATACCAGGTGCTTTCCTTTGATTTATGGCTTTGCGAGTTCTTTTGTTCGTTTCGTTTGCAAGTTTCGTTGCTCTCACGATTAGAGCTCTTTCTCGCCGTCAGATCTCCTCTTTGTCTGAGGCTGTTTCTTTGAATTTTCTTGCTTTTGTTTTTGCGCTTCCCTTTATTTTGTTGTTGTTGTGAATGTTGTTTGCGTTTGGTTGATGTCTTACGGATTGCTGGCTGTTAAAAGTTTGGAAGTAGCTTAATGTACCAGCATTGGCTCTGAATGAGGCCTCATGTTTGATTCTGCAACATGGGTTTTAGTTAAGGTGGTTCCTTCCACCTTGTATGGTTTGGTTTTCGGTTCTGCTTTTAGTGCGTCTTAATGGGTATAGATCAAGCGTACTTTTCAGTAGCTGGGTGGAGATTAATATTTAATAATGTGGGTAAAAGGTTTGGTACTTCCATGTTACTGGGTGAGTTGGCTTCTCAAGAAAAGATTTGCTTTTGTTGAATGGGTTCTGTTTTGTGAGAAAAATGACGCATCTTCTCTGCTGTTGCTTGTTGAGTCATTCTAGTGGTCTAGGTCATAGTTGCATATTTATTCTTGCCTATTTTGATTTGGTCATAAGCCGCATTGCTGGAATGGGGTGGAAGAATCAGAAAAGGAAAGATAAGACTGGAGTATGCGTTGGGTCCGCTCACATGCAAATATGTGAGAATCATATGCATGTTGGGTTTATAAATGAGGGAATGAACATTTCTTTTTTTGTTTTGTTGACTTCTTTGTCGATATTTTCTTCATTTTATTCTTCACCTTCATCCTGCTGTTTTCTGCACAACTTATGTAGGCGAGTTTGATTTGTTTGAGAGTAGAACATTGCATTTTTTTCCCTATATTTCTGATGCGTCATTGTTACTCAAATTCAGAGCATTATGGCTGTTTCTTTATCGACTTTCAACTTAACCTATTTGATGTCTCTCATGTATCACAGGGAGGAACTAGTAGACTTCTGGATTCAATGTTTGAATGATGCACTTCAAAGATGGATTTCTGTAGAAAGGTTTGATGTTAGTTTCTGTTGTTTTTTTTCTTGGCGCATAACTACCTTGATTCTGTTAATTTTGCTTTCTTTCCTTTTCCTTTTATACAAAAGGTCTTGCTCTGTTCCTTATTGAAAGAGGGAAGAGAAGATAGTGTTTTTTGGAAGGAGAGAAAAATTAAAATTTTGTGAAATCACCTTGTGACTTAATTTTTGTCAGTTGGCTTATGTTTTTTGGCTTGATTTTTAGTGTAAGGCTACAAGGGTTTTAAAGTGTCCAGGTTTCACTTTTCATCAATGTAGCTTGTTCTCTTAAAAGTTTTTTTATACTGTCCTCAATTTTTTTTTTCTAAAAGAACGTTGCAATAATTTTATCCCCTCAGAGAGAGAGAGAGAGAGAGAGAGAGAGAATCCTAATGATCAATCTGCTTGTGCAACTTGTCTGAGTGGACTTGCTCTATTTCAACTAGCAAACTTGTGAAGGACGTTTGGGTCATAAATAACAGGTTACAAACAGGAAGTACTCTAGCGTGCCTTTTGTATCTCATTTGGTGCATAGTTTACAGGCTAATTCTTTGTCTTTGTTTCCTCAATTAGCTGGAAACTCGTTCTTAAGAATTTAATTGCTGAAGCAAGGGAAAACTAGAGAGAAACCATCTAAAATAAGGTTTTTCACTTCAACACATGACCTTTTTGAAGTTTAGAAAATAAGGTTCTCCAACCCTTAGAACAAACTATGCACTGAAACTTTTATTAAATAAACTTTGGAAAAGAAAAATTAGAAAAATTTCCACAATTAAACGCCACCTAAGTCTTTCATATTGCACAGTTATCACACCTTGGTGCTCACTGGAAAATCTATGTTGCTTCTAATTGTAAAAGAGAACTGATAACCCTTGTCAGAAAATTGATGTTCTGATTAATGACAAAATAATCTGGAATGTTAAGTGGAAAACTTTGTTCAGTGTTAAGCATGAAGGTGCCTGAGCTCATTGCTGTTAGTAGATCATGAACAAATGCTGCATGCTTATTTGTGTAATCATCATTGTATATGTCTGAATTGTATGTGGAATTCTGGTCCGCCACTCAATCTCTCTGAATGAAAATAATGAAACACATTTGCTCTGATTGTGAATGACAGGCCAAAACTAACCATCCATTGCAATCCCTTGAGTTATGAGACATGCAGAAACAGCTAGTATTGCGTATGCCAATATGTTGATTGCCAGCAGCTAGTTTTTCTTTTCACAGAACCACTGCTTCTGCATGCTTGCATGCATTCACTTCTATGTCTACCACAAAAACATAACTTAATGCTCTCGTTGTTATTATCAAATTTCTAGTGTCTAAACTTGGTCACTAAGTTTAAATCAGGCAACTCCTTTATGCACTTCACCCCCTCCCCCCTCTCTTATTTGTTTGAGCAAATGAATGTTGATAAACTATGTTGCCTAGCCACAGAGAAGATCTGGGTGGCTTTCTTTTTGTTATTTGGGCCTTCGAGGAATGTTAAAAGCATCAAACCCAAAAATCAATTGGCAATGGGTAGATGGGCCTCAGCACAATATGAAGTCTTAAGTGACCTCTTGACTTAACCATGTGGGATTCACCACTTAACAAGAAATAGTAGAAAAAATCCTCATTAATTTTCCCCTTTTATAAACTTATCCTGGAAGTTTCTCTCATATGTGAATTTAAACAAATGCCCATTTCTTGACTTATGAGAAGCAACTAAACGACCAATATTCATTTGGTGCTCTTGTTTTTGAAATGAGCAACCAGCAGGTGACAGTTGCTTCCAAACACTTGTTGAAAGCAATTTACTGTTTTTTCCTCTCTTAAGGCTATAAGTGTCAAATTTGAGTTCAGGGAAGTAGATGATAGGGAGGCAGCTTCTAGTTGGTAGCTAGGAACTTTTGTTGTTGGTATCCTCAAGTCATTACTGTTAGGATGTAGTGTTTTTGTACTTTCCTGTTAGATCTACACTGATTGTAAGTTTTATGATTCATAAGATGTTTATTCAACAAAAGTATCCAATTTCTCAAGATTGTTATGTTCTGGTAATTGATACTGGTCTCAAAAACCACCTACTTGTTGATATATGTCTACCCGACCTGTTTCATTTCAATATGAATCCTATTTGTACATTTTTCTGCGTTACCATATATTTTCTCATTTGATAACCTAAGTTTCTAAAGTACCTTGGTTCAGGCTGCTTAGAGAACCTAAGCTGCAGTCCGCTCGTCTGATGCTCGTCAAGTGTGAAGTATCTGGTATGTTTGTCATGTTCCCTTGTGGCATCGAAAAACTCTTTGACAAAATTGATTTATTTCTTGTTTGCTCTTATTTGTAAACAACACCCCCCCCCCCCCCCCCCCCCCAAACCAAAAAAAAAAATTTATCTCAGTTTTTACCCTGCTGATTGTAAACTTTTTTTTTTTCTTTTTTAAAAATTTACTGATGTTCATCCATAAGCAATAATATAATTTAGTTAGAATTGTGATCTCTAAAGAAATGCTTGTGGTTGAAGTTTGAAGTTATTTCTTCCTCCTGTCATGTCTGGGTGTCTGGCTCATCTCAGTCAACTTGGAGATAATGGTAGTGGAGTTGTAGAAACATCTGGAATTATAGAATAGGATGTGACCAGTTTCTCTTTTTTTTTCTTTTTTCTTATTGTTTAAATTTTGACACCAGATGTGCATATTAACATTTAGTTGTGGAATTGATGGTAACATAACACAACGAATATTTTCATATATGTACTCAGTGTTTTTACCATTTTAACATCAGTTTTGGCAAGTAAATGTTGGATATTATCTTTGTTGGTATGGACAACTGTATGCATCTGCCTCATCTTTTGATTGAGATTTATGAATGCCATGGCTGTAAGGGACTATATTGGTGTCAACCTTCGATATATCCCAGCATTTGCTATTCTTTGATATAATCTGTTCCTTCCATTGAATCCAGGGTGTCCTCTTTGTTGTTTTTATCTTCTCTGTAAAAATTTTTTTGTTTCTTATTTATTCTGCATAATATTCTACTTTTGCCTAGTAGGTTACATCTATGCCCACAAAGACTATAAAGAGTTTCCTGGTTTCCTGCTTCACACAATTAGAGCCTTGTGTGCATTGTGCAAAGCACTCCATGCAGAAAAAGCCTTTGTGGTGATGCTTCAGGAACCATAGAATTCATCCAAGAGCTCCTGAGATCCTGTCTGAAAAGGGAACTTTTTGGAGCTCACTTTGAGAAGGACAAACAATATGAAAACAGCTTTGTCAGAAAATAAAACGACCGAAGTTTTGAGGTCAAGTAACAAGACAAGCAAGAAGGTGGATTCCAAGAAAATCTCATCCACCAGCCAGCTTTCTTCTAAGAAGCAGAACAGAAAGGGAGAAAATCCAACGCGCCTTCTTCCGACCGATGAGAGGTCTTCAGAATTTGGATGCTCAAAATCATGGATCTGTAAAAACTCTGCATGCAGGGCCATTCTATCTATGGATGACATATTTTGCAAGAGATGTTCTTGTTGTATTTGTCATCAATTTGACGACAATAAGGACCCTAGTCTGTGGTTGGTCTGTGCTGCCGAGTCTGGTGAGGGGGAGTATTGTGGCTTGTCATGCCACATCGAGTGTGCTCTTCAGCGTGAAAAAGTGGGAGTTGTTAATCTTGGCCAATTAATGCAGCTAGATGGAAGTTACTGTTGTGCCTCTTGCGGTAAAGTGTCAGGAATACTTGGGTAAGTAAATGATGCTTATGTCATGCTTCATTTGACTTACGCCTGTTGTTTTTCTTTACAAATTACTTGCAAATACTACGATGCTGGTATATGCCAATATATTATTTAGAAAGTTACTTCTAGGATATGTGCAAGTTCCACTATCTTGTCAAAAATGAGCGATGGCATTTTTTACATCTTGCTCTCATTCACATCAAAAGTGAAATGTCTATTTTTCTCTTTGTTAGGGGAAGCAGGAATTTTCGCTTTACATAATTTTTGCTGTGTGCCAGTTTCACTTGCAGATTTTTGTATTTTAAGAAATATCTTTCTCTAACTTGAACTAGACTTAACTGAAAATGTTCTGTTTCAGCTGGTTCTTTTGTTTTTTTTTTTCTGTAGCAAATTTTTACTCAGTACCTGACAAGATTTTGCCATTTGCTATTTACTGGCAGGTGTTGGAAGAAGCAGCTAATTATAGCAAAAGATGCTCGTCGCCTTGATGTTCTCTGTTATAGGATATACTTGAGCTACAGGCTCCTGGATGGGACTTCTGATTACTGTGAATTGCATGAGATCGTGAAAAATGCAAAGAGCAAACTAGAAACAGAAGTGGGTCCAGTGAATGGGTTGTCTGCCAAGATGGCAAGGGGCATTGTCAGCAGACTTTCTGTTGCTGGTGAGGTGCAAAAACTTTGTTCTCTTGCAATTGAGAAAGTTGATGAATTCCTGACCAATATGTCTAGTATGGCTTCCCGTTTTCCAGGTTAGTACCTGCAAATAGGTGCTTGTACTAGTCCTTTGATCCTCTGCGAATGATTGTATTGGATTAACTTCCATTAACTTTCTTTCGAAGCAGATACACGTCCTGCTGCGTGCAAATTTTTGTTTGAGGAAGTGACATCATCATCTGTAACCATCATCCTGATTGAACTCTCTACTGCAGCATCTGATGATATTAAGGGTTACAAGCTTTGGTATTATAAGAGTAGGGAAGAAACGCCTTCAGAAGAACCAATCTGTGTCTTCCCAAGAACTCAGAGAAGGATCTCGATATCAAACCTACGGCCTTGCACAGAATATACTTTCCGTATAATTTCTTACACAGAGTCTGGTTGTGTGGGTCACTCTGAGGCTAAATGCTTCACCAAGAGCATTGAAATAATTCACAGGAGCCCTAATTCAGAGCTTCTGACAATGAGGAAGAAAGAGAATTCAGAAGGTGCAGAGAAAGAACTAAAACCTCCTACACCTGATGATTTATCTGGATTTAAGGTTCGGGATCTTGGAAAAATTCTACGTCTAGCTTGGGCTCAGGAGCATGGTGGCTCTGAAGGATTCTGCAGTGCCACTAGAGAAAAGTGTTGTGGAGCAGGCCAAGTTATTAAACTTGAAACTCTGGAAGAGGATCATTTGCCCTCTATTTCACGTGAGCTCGACTTAAATGTTGCTTCGGTTCCTGATCTAAATGAAGAACTGACCCCTCCATTTGAGTCCTCCAGGGATGAAGAGAACGGTTGCTCTTTGGAACAGGCTGTTGAAGCAGATGATGATGCTGCTTCTCATGGCACTGAAAAGAATGGTTTAGCAAGATCACATGGTAGTGGTGATTCTCAGAACTGGTCTCATGGGCGAACCAGAGAGGCCTGTGCTGTTGACTCCTGTGCTGAATTCTGCAGGAAGAGGGCGGCAAGCTTGAATGAAGAGACACATGACAGCGACAGTACCCTTATCAACGGATCACCATTCAGAATTTCTGATGAGCCAGGCTCCTTAGATGAGAACTTTGAGCACTGTGTCAAGATAATAAGGTGGCTGGAGTGTGAGGGTCACATCAACCAGGAGTTCAGGTTGAAACTACTGACATGGTTTTGCTTGAGATCTACAGAACAAGAACGTAGGGTGGTGAACACGTTCATCCAGACCCTGATTGATGACCCGAGTAGTTTGGCTGGACAGCTGGTTGACTCATTCTCAGACATCATCTCTAGCAAGAGGCCCCGGAATGGATTCTGCAGCAAGCTCTGGCATTAAGTCAGTACAGGGCATTCTGTAACCACAGGACAGGATTGCTATTAGCTTCAAGATAATTCATTTTTTATGGACGAGAACCTCCTGATTGATTCGCTGAATCTGTACAGGCCATTTTTTTCCATAATCACTGAGAAAGAGATGATTCATTCTCCTGCTAAAGATTCGGGTTGCTGATTGCTGGCCCGGTTCGTATTTTTAGTTGAAAGGGGCATATGATGTTAGTTTGGAGTCGATCTACCTGTAGAGACACCCACGTTTCAGTGGTGAAGCATTTAATTAGACGCTAATTGTGAAGAACGCCATGCATGTACGGATGCTGTTGCCTTCCTTCTCAAGGAAGATGATGATTTATTGCTATTATGTCCTGCAGCTAAACTAAGCCAATGCGGTTGCTGAAATTTTTATAATGTCGGGTGCTCTCTTGCTATTTGGTGGTATCATACAACCGTAAAATCCATTAAAACCTGAAACAAATTGGAGGCAACCAAGTCGGCATGTGAGCATTTGACTTGATTTGCAGCTGTTTCTCCGGCAAAAGCTTATAGTTTAGCTCATTTGCGTCCGTCGTGATAAGGGAAGATGGGAATGCGCTAAAAATCAAAGATTTATTGGCTCTGTCTATCCAAAAGTTTTGCAGACATTTTTCAAAGCTAAAATGTCCTCTTCCTTCGATGCTTTATGACAACTGTCTTTACCTTCTATCTATCAAGTTGTACAGATTTGATGGATTCAGGACACATTTTCGTCTCCATTGTTCTGGTCCAGCTCTGGTTTATCTTGTGGTTTCATTTTATAAGTTGAGCTTGACATCAGTACGACTTACCTTGCTTGTTGCGAAGCTTCATATTGCTTGGTAAAGTCCAGTTGTACCCAGTCGCAAATAAGATTTTTATAAAGGGAGTTTGAACATATATACAACTATTAACCAGCAATATTAAGCTTATAAATTTATATATACTATAATATAATGATGAAAAAAATATTTTTCAGAAGAAAATTTGAAAAATGCTTTGATTTAGCATTTTTTTTATGCCCTCGTATGAATTACCCTAATGAGAGTTAGAAAGTTATATGAAATATGAAGAATATGAGCAAGACATTCATGTTGTATATAATATAAAAGACAAAAGTCTCATTTTTAATGATTAAACTTATACATTTTTTCCAACTTAGCTTATTAATTTTATCTGAGTAAACTGTATAAATTATTCATAACTTTTAGTCCTTAGTTTATTGAATATTCTATTTTGGTCCTAAATCTTCTAAAATTGCTTCATTTTGGTTCATCATCAAATGGAATTCATTAACTCAGAATAATTGTCTGACAAAAATTTTTAAAATTCTAATTTAAATTTTCTATAACTGTCTTCTAATAAATTTAAATAGTTTAATATTTTTTTACAATAAATAAACAATTTAAATTAGCATTTTTTTCTTTCTAAATGAAATAAGTTCAATTTACAGAGAGAAAAAAAATGATTTCAATTTTTCATTAACTGTAAAAAATTTATTATACATATTAAATTTATTATAAAATAGTTACTGAATAGTTTAAATTTTGATCTAAAAAATTTTTATATGACAAATGCTTTGAGTTAACAAATTTCATTAGATTGGGATAAACATGAAACATTTTTAATAGAGTTAGGACTAAAATGAAATGTTTTCAATAGGTTTAGGACTAAAACAGAACATTTAATAGGTTTCGGATTAAAAGGAAACAACGGCTAAAGGTTACAGACCATTCATGAAATTTACTCGACTTCATCTTGTGTCTAAATAATTCTTTCATGGTGATATTATATCATTATCTCTTATTTTTGCTTCATGTAAGTTTGTGTTTGTTCCTTGCTCTATGAACTCTGTTGCACACTCTCTTCTATCTTCGTCTAAAGGACTCCCATGTCGGGTGGAGTGCATATTACAATACCCTCCACGTTTGATTGAGGCCCTTTAGACTAATTCTTAATGAAGCATTTATGCCTACTTTCGGAAAAAAAAAAAAAGTGGCAAAAAGAGTTCAATACGTGGATAGGATTAGGAAGATGTTAAAAAGTTCAAGGGTCAGTATAGGATTTTTGCCACAATTTTAATTGTCATTGGAAAGAAGATACTAACACATTTTGTTTTTAATCTTTATTGAGTTAAGAGGACCCATTTTTTTGTTCTAATAGATATTATGAAAATTATACGATCTATTAAAGAATCTAAGGGTCTAATTACTAAATTATGTATATTTTATTATATTTATTTTTCTAGAAAAAATGGAGTCCATATAGTACATGTGCATCTGCCACTAGCTATACCTTTGATGTTCGGTTGGGTTGCTGTTAGTTGAGCTTACTTTCTATTTTAGCTTTGATATCTGCTTAGCTTATCTTGGCAGAGGGTGTGGAATGCAACTGCAGAGTCAGGATTTTTTTGCAAACCAAAACTAACATGTAATATTTTCTAAACATAAATGTAGTTACATGTATAAAATTTGATTACTCTTATTAAAATGAACAAAAATGAATGTTAAAGGTATATCATTGATATAATAATAATCATTTTGAACTATAAACTTTAGTCTATCTACTTCATTTTACTAAATATGCACAAAATATTATTTTTAACTAATATTGGTACTTAAATTAAGGTGGAGTTATGGGGCAAAACCTAGACCCTATTGGTGCCGCCATTGTGTGATTGACTAACCTTGAGCCATCGTGAGTCAGCCTATCCTCAATTCTCATCAGATGTAGACCTAGAGATAGGGATGAGCTATGGAGCGGGTTGACCCACTCTATGAATGATCCGTTCCACTCATTTATGAATCGATCCATGACCTGTTTTATCTAACTTATGGATATCCATAAATGATATATGAATATCTACTCCATGAGATTTTCGTAAATATTTCAAGAAGGGAAATTTTTTTGCAGCTATTTTAAATATTTGTTTCGGGGTTATACTTAGTTGGCAGATAAAGAAATGCACAAAATGTGTTTTTCAATATAAAATTTTTCTCAATTTTGATTTTTCTTCCCCTATTGAAAATGTTTACTTTTATCAATTTTATAAAAGAATTTGATAGAGAGCCTGCAAAACTGATGCCTTCCAAAACAAGGTGAACCACATGGCAATCAGAGCAAGCAACTCGAGCCCACCTGGTTTGGTTCCCAGCATACGGCGGTCCCATCCACACCTTGGGGAGGTTGGTAGCAGTGCTCATGGAATCCCTCAGCCGGAACAGGGCCTCCATCTCCGCCCAACAGAAGCCTTGAGCCAAGACAGTGGGGCTAGAAGTAGCCGAGGAAAGATGAGCTGTTAGAATGAGGAGTAGAAGAAGTTGCATTGGTGTTGCTTCTGGACGAAGACAAGAGTTGGAGTACATAAAAATTTAAGAAATACATGAGAACTTAGGAGTGCATATAAATTTAAGAAAAGTAATGTGGTTATGAATAAAAGCAACATTAATGTTATTATCAATGACTTTTTTTTTTCCTTTTGAAACACAATATCTTTTCCTAAATTGATGCTCTACGGAGCTCTAAACTCACTCTACTATCTAAAATATTATAGGTGCATTATAACCTACCTCGTTTCAAAAGTGGTGGATTATTAAAAAGATTTACTTTATTGAAGTGGTCATATCAAAACTGGTCATATCAAAACTCTACTGAAATGGAATCCATACCTATCCTTATGTGGAGATTAATAAGTATAAGCAGGTTTTATAAATTGGTAGGATCTCAATTATATTACTTTAACTTTGCTAAAATATGTTCTTTCTCAAATAAATATCCTTAGACGGCTTAGGGTTTAAAGAAAAGTTTATTTTGGCCACCCCTTTCTAATATTGCTGGTTCCGCGCTAGCTCTTGCCTCTTTGTTTAATTATGGTTGTATTTCTTCTTTTTCTTTTGTTTTTTTCAAAATTTTTAATTTATTATTATTTCTTCTGTGGACGTCTTATCTTAAAGTTTTATATTTTCCTCTCCCTCTAATTTACTGATTTTTATTTCTTGTTAATCTCTATACTAAAGTTGTATATTCTTAAATTTTCTAGGTAAAATGTCTTTGCAATGCTCAGATCGCTTACTCGTATTTATTACTTTTAATTCAACGTTGAATTAATAGACAACTTTTTCTAAATGTTATCCCATCGTTGATAAATGGGTTCAATCTGACTCAATTCAAAATATCTGGATCCAATTTAATTATTGGACGCGGGGGTTGAAAGGTTCTGCACCAAAAACCAAAAAAAAAAAAAAGGAAGAAAAACGTTCAACTAAGAAAAAACGCATTGGATTGGCAAACTCATGCTTCGAAACGGCGCCGCAGCATCTTAGTGGCTCCAAACATTTGAATCATTAAACAATTGGGAGTATATCACTTCAGACAAGTTAACAGAAACATGAGGCCCAGACGCCACTCAGCTCCAGCCATTGATCTGCACGAGCAGAGAAAAACAGTCCTTCACCAAAATGCAGATTCTTCGTGCCACCTCTTGCCCCAACCTCTCATTTCAAAGCTCCCGAGAACATGCGAAAGGAGGTAACTTGGCTGTCCTTATTCGCTGTTCTATGTTTTTTTTTTTTTACCAAGAGTTCCTCTTTTTCTTCCTCACGTAATTTTGTCCCTTTTGATCAGTAGTTTTACCCGAGAAATGTGCACGATTCCCGCACCCTTTGGGCTGCTTTAGAGCCCAGAATCCAGAAGGGCTCATTTGGGTATCTCGTAAACGTTACGGTTACGGCTGCTTTATGGCGGGAGCTGCTCCAACAGAAGGTAGTTGCTTTGATACTATATCAAGCTAGACCCAGTAGTTTGTTTCTATCTTTTAGTCTTAAAAGGAACAGAAGGGGGTTTCTTATTCTGAAATCTGCAATTTATGGGCTGTTTGTTTTGTTTGTTTCATGGTACTGCAGAGTGGATTTCATGGTACGGAATTCATTATACCACCTCCGTCCCATAATATATGTCACTTGAATTTCTGGAATTAAGTTTGACTTGAACTTTTTTCATATTAATTGTTATCTAAAAAAATTTTGAAAAATAATATTTAAAAACTAATATAAGATTTAGCTAACATCTGCATACAAATCTGTATTTTTTTTTTTTTTCATTTCTTAAGGAAAAAGATCTAGGAAATCAAACTCAATCTAAAAGTAAAAAATGACAAACATGATGGTGTGGATGGAGTGTATATGATGCTCATACATGGCCACTATGAAGAACAGCTTAATTCGCAGATAGTTCCCTCAGTTCTTTTGTTTCGTGATGCCATGTTTTTTAAGGCCTTAATGGTTTCTAAGTGGTGTAGTTTGCTTGAAGTGTTGCCTCGTGAGATTAGATTCTATCTCCTGGACTGAAGCCTTAAATGGCTTTACGCTGTGAATACACAATGGATGATCTTCCTCACTTTGAATTTGGGTATGAATGCTGTTCATGCACCCTCATTCCACGGGGTGCATGGTTCAAATCTTGCCACATATTTGCATTGTCCAAACCCTTGCACCCAAGACAGTTTGTCTGGTGCATCTTCTCGTGATTATGCTGAGAGATCTCGGTAGGAGTAACATAAATGTAGCATAAGCTAATCTATACTATTGTCTTCATTTCTGGTGAAATGACCTATTAAGGGGATGTGATTGTGGGGTGGGGGGGATAGAGCACGTGGTATATGCTTAACTTAGACTCAACCACTTATCATTTTTTGGTAATAAAAGCAACACTCTTGGTTTTTATTTTGTTTCTATTTACTCAGCTCGCATCTTGTATGCTGCAGTTGGTGGATTGGCAACCACTATGGCTGAGGGCGATGTATTGAGAGCCTTGTCTCAAATTACAGACCCTGACTTTGGAACTGACATTGTATCATGTGGATTTGTTAAAGATCTGGCCATAGATGAAGCTTCTGGAAAGGTGACTTTAAGCATGGGTGGAGTTCTCTTAATAGGCACAACAAATATGTTAGCCTGATAAGATATATTGCTTGCATTCCAGGTTTCCTTCCGTTTGGAGCTCACAACACCAGCATGTCCAATCAAGGACGTGGTAAATGACCTGATCACTATTTAATCAAGAGCTGATGTATGTTTAAAATTGTAGGTTTTTTTTTTCTGTATTCCACCATCATTTGCTTAAAACTAATCATTGGTGAGAATGCATAAGTGGCTTTTGCAGAAATGAATGTGTTTCATCCTCTTCTGTTCATTAGTCTGTCCATTCATGTTCAATTAGCATAGGCTGTTTAGCACGAATGTCACAGATGCTCCCAGTCTCACCTTCATTTTTGTATGCGTTCATGTCTTTGTATGTGCGCATATTTATTCAATGCAATAGTTTTTGAGTTTGCTGTTGATGTTAATCATGTAATAAGTGTATTCATCTATGACAGTTTGAGCAGCAAGCAAATGATGTAGTGGCCAGGATTCCTTGGGTCAAGGTGGTCAAAGTGACCATGTCAGCTCAACCAGCCAGGCCTCTTTTTGGTGAACAACTTCCACAAGGGCTGAGGACGATTTCAAACATTGTGGCTGTTTCCAGTTGCAAGGTAAAATTTCTATGTGCACATAAAGAGTTTTCTTCTGGTATGCCAGCACCAGGCTTTGATAGGTCAGTCTTGCACTTTTCTTGGCCTTGTCTTCTCTTTGTAAATTTTGAGCTACTTAGACATAATGTTCCTGGTTTCAGTTTTACCTACTTCAGTTGTTATAAACTTTTCAGGGAGGCGTTGGGAAGTCAACAGTTGCTGTAAATCTTGCATATAGTTTAGCAGGTATGGGTGCGAGGGTTGGTATCTTTGATGCTGATGTTTATGGTCCAAGTTTACCAACAATGGTCTCGCCTGAAAATCGACTGCTAGAGATGGTATGGAGCTTGGAACTTCAAATTGATTTTGAGCTGTTTTTTAGTGGTGAAGTTCTCATAAAGCTTCCTGTAGAACCCAGAGAAACAGACCATCATTCCAACTGAATATTTGGGAGTCAAGTTAGTATCTTTTGGATTTGCTGGGCAAGGCCGTGCAATAATGCGAGGTCCAATGGTTTCTGGAGTTATCAACCAACTCTTGACAACTACTGAGTGGTATGATATGTTAATTCTGCTTTCTTAATGAAAGAGGAGTTTCATTTGGACACCATCTGGCTTACCCATATTATTTGTAGACTCTGCACAATGCACTGTTTTCTCTTTGCATATATTGATGAATTGGCTATGCTGGTTTAGGAAAGGAAATTATGTGGTTTTGATTGTTTCTACAATTCAGGGGGGAGCTTGATTACCTTGTCATCGACATGCCCCCTGGAACTGGCGATATCCAGCTTACTTTATGCCAGGTTATCCCTGACGATCATCACTACTAGTCTTAATACCAGCCCATCAGTCCAATTAACATGATATATAGGCCCACTGTTACAAAAAAGAGGAGGTTACTGGAAGATAAAGCTGATAACAGTTGCAGGACGTTGATGTATATTAAAGTTGGATTATTACAATTTGCATAACATATCTACTCCTTTTCAGGATTTTATTTTTCTTTGTGGAGAATTTGTACAGCTGCTTTTGATACTTATGTCATTGTTGGAACAAAATATCAGGTAGTACCATTAACTGCAGCTGTTATTGTGACAACACCTCAAAAGCTTGCACTTATTGATGTTGCTAAGGGAGTCCGCATGTTTTCCAAGCTTAAGGTACAATTCTCCTTTGTGGCAACATCAAACTTGGTTTCTTTTCATGCATCTAATTGTTCTACTCATATTGTGCATGCTTTTAGAATCTAAACAGCTTCTGGCTTTATGTGGTAGTATACCTGTCCATGCATGTAGGTGCCATGTGTTGCTGTTGTTGAGAATATGTGCCACTTTGATGCTGATGGAAAGCGCTATTACCCATTTGGTAGAGGTTCTGGCTCCCAGGCATGTACTTTTTCCAGCATTTGATTTTTTTGTGTTTCGAAGAGGAAAATAAAAAGTAAAGACATACAACTCTACAGGTTGTCCAGCAGTTTGGAATCCCCCACCTGTTTGATCTTCCCATAAGACCAACAGTAAGTCCTATAATTCTTTAAGTTCTTGACGTGTTCCCATAAAATTAAACGTAACATTCTGGATACACAAAGCGTTTCTTTCACAGCTTCACTCTAATGCTTCATTTCCTGCTTTGCTTTTTTTTTTCTTTTCATTTTTTTTTTATTTGAATTAAATCTATCAAGCATCAAAGGATTTCCATCTGGTCACTTCCAAATCCCTCATGCAAAAGTTTGTAATCACTTGCTTTATCACATGGTTCAATATGTTTTCAAAATTGCACTCTTTCCTGACTTAGCATTGTAATCTATATGCAAATGGGATTTAAGTCTTAAGTTTCAGAAGTTCAGAGCATTTCGACTTTCAGAATTTTCTTGTTGTCATTCATAACATGATTATTCATTAGTGTATCATGTCTGCTGGCAAGCATAAGTAAATAGAGGTTATTAAATTTATTTGGAAAGCTTTCTGCTTCTGGAGATAGTGGAATGCCTGAAGTAGTGGCTGATCCTCAAGGTGAAGTTGCTACGACATTTCAGAGCATTGGAGTATGCGTTGTACAACAGTGTGCCAAAATTCGCCAACAAGGTAGCTCTTATCTTCAGCTGATGGAATCAAAACCTCTTGAACTTTCTCCATCTATAGATGTACTATGTGCATTTGAAATTCCAGTTCAATGAATTGCTTAAAACCAGATCTGCAGAGAATCATTTCAAAAGTTTCCTAGTTACTTAGATCCTTGAAGTATATACATTATGAAATCTATAAATAATACAGCTTGGGAATAACCGTTGGACCATGATTGTAGTTATTCAGAAGCATTGAGGGCCATTTAGATATGGGAATGCTTCAATTTTCTGCAATTGTTTTGCATGATTCTCCTTATAAAGCGTGTTTAGTTGTTGGATATTCAAATTAATATGTTGAAGGTAGAATTTGAGCAAAAAAAACTTTCAACAAAGATTTTTCAGAACAACCATTATCCAGTTTGAACAACTTGGACATTTCGAACAAAAGAAGTGAATTTCTTTCAAAGAACAAAAGGGAAGAAGTAGATCTTACTTTTTAAAGGAGGTCCAAGGTTTTGCAGATTATAGCCCAAAGATGATGATGTATTATTGGCTTCTCTATTCAATTTGGTGATGGAACATCGTCATGGCCTCTATCTCAATTCTTTTCCATCCCTTGTAGTTTTCTGTGGTGAGAATATCTAAAGGTGGCAGTTCTGAAATTTTATCTCATTTTTCATTCATAAGAGTGTTTGCCTCAAGAAGGGCATCTGATGCAGAACTTTTTCACTTTATGTTTTTGTATGCTTTGCAATTTAATATGACTTTAACAATTAATTGTAGAAAAATTAATTTTTCACTCGGTTAAGTGTAAATCTTCAATTCTATAAAAAATGTTCTGTCACATAACAGGACCTAATTTTTCTGATTTTGTTCTAGTGTCCACTGCTGTCACCTATGACAAATCAATTAAGGCAATCAGAGTGAGGGTTCCTAGTTCAGATGAAGAATTTCTGCTGCACCCTGCCACTGTGAGAAGGAATGACCGCTCTGCTCAAAGTGTGGTATGTGGTTCTATCAAATTTTTTTCTTTTTCTTTTCCTTTTTTCTTGAACGAGCACCATTATCAATTCTTAATCACTCATTCAGACAATTCATTTATCTTTCGTACAGTGAACTCCCTTTTTTAATTCAGTCCCATATAAGAACTTCATAAGTTGTTCCTTTTCTAATAAGAAAGGGTGAGCATAATAAATTGCACTGTGTGTATGTGTTGTGTGTTTGAGAGAGAGTGAGAGGGATCATATCTTGCAAACTGAGTCACTCCACCATCTCCATCATATGACATGGGACGTTGAAACCATCATCTTTTCCTCAATTTACTTGAGTCTGGCGTAACCACCAAATGTAAAGAAATTCTTTTCATTTTGAAGCAATCATTCTGAACCAAGGCAATTTAAGATCTGTAGTGAGAGTTGTTAACATGGGCAGATTCTTGACTTATCTAAGAGCAGGAACGGGAAAGTATCAGTACTCAGCAGCCAAACCAAGGCAATATACCATACTTCCGCAAGTATCTACTCTCACATTTTTGAAATCTACTTGACATCATATAAAAATATACTGGACATAAGAAAAAACATTGGACTCCCTATTGTTTTATATAATCTTTAGTAAGTTTCATCTAGTGTTCAATATTATTCCATACAATGTCTGATATTGTTACGCTATAAGGTAGCACATGGACTACCTAAGAATTTCAGGTCAATTCCATGTGCTTTCTGGTCCGAAAGGGTTATCAGATGTTTATTGCCTTAGTTATAATAGAACTCCACATATACATGACTAATCATCTTAGTGATGTGCGTTAGTTTTTACTTCTTAGAAGAGGAAATGACTGGGCCAAACTGTCATTTTATCCATTCTGGAATTTCAACAATTCTGTATCCTCCCCTTTGGGTTCAAAACTTACAGGATGAGTGGACTGGAGAGCAGAAATTGCAGTATGCTGACATTCCAGAAGATATTGAACCTGAGGAGATTCGGCCCATGGGAAACTATGCGGTTTCAATAACATGGCCAGATGGATTTAGCCAGGTAACCAATGTGGAAAGGGAAGTAATATGGTCCAATGGTTACAGAAAGTCAGGCTTGATGGTGTGGGTGATAGAGCTTTATTGCACTCTTTCTCTTCATTGGTTTTGGGGAATGTTATTGCCTGGTCGATTTTACCTGCACCATAAGTTACCTGAAGCAAGCTATATAGCTTTATTCTGATCCTTGTTAGTCGCTAAGGCTTAGCCTAATGGTTAAGGCTTATGGTAGTTGCAGGGTCTAAGGTTTGAATCTCTACTCCTTTGGTCTGCATCACTGAGGTATTCTACCTTGCATTTTGCAGATTGCACCCTATGATCAGCTCGAAACAATAGAACGATTGGTTGATGTTCCTGATCCTGTCCCTATGCAAGTTTGAGACCACCCTCTTTCGGGAACTTACCATTTTCTGATGAAGAGCATCTAGCATGAGTCATGAGGTGAAACCTCAAATGGAGGCTTGAGGATGGCTGATCCATTCTTCAACAACCAATCACAGAAATGATGTTATGAAGGGTGTTCTGTTGCTTTTATCCTACCTTCCTGTAGCCAATTTAACAGAAACAAATAGTTTGTCTGAATCTGTGCATTATCTGTGTGATTTAGAACTGAAGAGGCTGTTATGGAAATAATTCAACCATAATGGTGATTATATAGAGGCAAATTAAGGAAACTCTTGTGGTATATTAAATAGTGCTGAAACTTGAACATTGCAGGGACAAGAAAACCATTAAGTGCTAGTAACGTAGTTTCTAGATAAAATAAAGAGTACCTATTGTATAAACTGGGTGTATATCACATACCCACCCTATATAATACAAGAAGCTACAACATAACCGAAAATGTATAAAAAGAAGCAAACGTGCCACTAAACAACCTATTTTACATAAAATTACAAAAAATGACATCAGATATTTCTAGATATCGTGGAATGAGAAATTTGAAAAAAAAAAAAAAAAAACACAATCGAACTGTTGGGTAATTTGCTTTGCTTTCAGAAAAACCCTCTCAATTGCTTGCACTGTTGCAATTTTCATTCTCTGATTAAGGTTTCAACGTCTTGATTTCAGTTTCTATTCATGTTTTTGTTTAGCAATTTCGGTTTCTTTTGCTTCAATTTTTATTTAGAAATTTTGGTGATTTCTTCTGCTCCTATGTTCCATTCAGCAATTTTTTTCTCCGATGCGATTTCTGACTAGAAATGTCAAATTCAATTGATGATTTGGTACTAGTGCAAAAATTATAAGTATGATTTCTTCATTTGTAATGTAGAGACGAAATCATATCTCGAAACCCTAACCTATATAGCTTCTAATCTATAGTATTTCTGATGTAGAGACAAAATTAGATCTTTAAAGAGGAAGAACACCAAAACTGAAGAATAAACTAAAAGATGCAAGAAGAAAAAAACTGGAAAAAAAAATTGTAACACACAAGAAGAAAACAAACAACTTCAAAAGGTTAGATATCATCATTGGATGTTTCTTTTCTTTTATTGTCTTATGTTTTATTATATGTATATTTTCTTTACTAAAATAGCATGTGTTCTTGCATTCATTCCTATTTGTTTATTTTTATTTTTTTATATGTTCAATTTTTTTTTATACGTATCTGTTCATTTCATTGTTGATATATTTTCTTTACTTCATAGCAGTTTGTTCATCTTTCTGTACATAGCTAGTTGTTCATATATATTCATTTGTTCATTGTTAGGTGTTCATTTCTAGTTTCCATATGTTTGTATATTTCTTACATTGAGTTTCTGTATGTTATGTTCTGTTTTCTATATGTTTATTTTATCTTTCAATATGTTTATTTCTTCATTGATGTATGTTCAATATTCTATTATCTTATGTTCTTAGTTCCTGTATTTCGCTTTCATGTTCTATATGTTTTGCTCTGTTTTTCTATAAGTTGATTTTGACTTTCCTCTCTACTTGATATATGTTCTCTTATTGTGCATTTGTTTTTTCATTCATTACTGTATTTTTTTTTCCTATGTGTTCTTTTTATTCAAACTTAATATACTTTTTGTTATTTTCTCATGCAGCCAATTTTCTATTGTCAAATGCTCCGCTTCAAAAATAAGTAAAATAATGTAACTTATTACTAACTATGAGAATCAAAAGCAAGCTATTGTTGACGTGAGATTTGAGAGCCTTTTGATCCTTGCTTTTGATTATAATTCGCTAATACTTTGCATTCCAAACAATAAGGAAATTAAAATAGAAACAGAGGATGCAAGTATAATATTTGGCATCTCATTTGGACAAACTGAAGTTCAAACATATAACTTTAGCCAACCTGATCATGATGAGGCCTTAAAATTTTTACAATGGAAACAACAATTTGGAGAGAAATTATCACATTCACTAACTGTAATACAAGCGTTACTTCAAGGCAAAGAAACCGGAGACAACTTCAAGCGAAATTTCGTTGTCTGCGTTACAACATACCTCATTGCACCACTAACAACACTAACAGAATGTAACTAAAAATTTTTGAAATCAACAATTGATTTTTAATAGTAAAAAATTTAAATTGGTGTGAGCTCATGCTGGCTAATATGGTTGTGGCAATTAAGAGGTACAAACTTAGAAAGAAGAAGAATAACATTGAAAGATATGTCTTATTACTACAGGTAATCTAGCAATTATTTATTCCATGAATGTTCTTTTTGGTTTTCTGCATATTTTGTTTCACTTTTATGTATGTGCAGTGTTATGTTCTGTTCTTGATTGATTTCTGTCTTTTGTTTGTTTTGATAATCATTTTTTGTATGTTCAATATTTTGTTATCTTATGTTCTTAGTTCTTATATTTCATTTATCTTGCCTTAATTTTCTCATTTACTTTTAAGTATGTTCATGTTACTTTTTTTCTTTCTATATGTTTTTTGCTTCATTGATGTAAGTTCAATCTTCAGTTATCTTATATTCTTTTCCTGTTTTTATAAGTTTTTTTTCTTCATTAATGTATTACCTTCATTTTACTCTTTATATGTTCATTGGTATATGTTTATTTCTTCATTCATGTATGTTTAATATTTATTTGTTCTTGCATTTTTTGTATGTTTTGTTCTGTTTTCTATATGTTCATTTTGTCTTTCAATAGGTTTATTCCTTCATTGATGTATTTTCAATATTTTGTTATCTTATGTTCTGTAAGTTATTGAAGACCCTCTTAGATCACAAGTAAAAGAAAACAGACATCCAATAATGATGAGCAAGCAGTAAAAAAAGCAAAATTAAAAATCTAATCTGACAGCTCACATGTATCATGCTGATGAATTTGAAGACCTTATTGATAGTATCTTACAGGTTGCTAAAGTAGTAGTCAATGTGAACAAAGTCTTATTCGAAAGAATGAACAAAGCATGTGGTAAATTCTCATCAGAAACAACAAATATTATTGAATACGTTGATATCAGGGTACCAGCAGATAAAAGCTAGCCAAACACACATTTAACACTATTTATCCTGAAGCACATAGATGAGCTGACCGATTGTGGATAATTGTAAAGGAACGATGACAAGAAAAACACCCTCAGTATCTTGATCATAAGATTTTGAAGGAACTAGTTTCTCTAAAAAAAGATGGCATAATTGATTTTACATCTCTATATGAAGTTGATGGTGTAAATTCTAAAAGCATGGATAATAATCCTACTAGGCAGGGACAAGGTTAAATAATCATACATTATTTTATGTTTGTTGTACTTTGCTTTTATATTCGTTGTACTTTGCTTTTACATTCATTTTGTGTTCCTATATATTCATTAGTTTATTTATGTATATTATCTTTTACACAAAGGAAGATGATGTTGATGAAATTGAAGTTGATATTGTGGATACTGAAAAACAAGATGATATTTCTAATGAGAAGAAACAAGGCTAGATAATTTCATATGTTATTTTTAATTTTCTTTGTTTTATCTATGTCCATTAATCTTGAGTTTCATATGTTATTTACTATACTATCAACGTATAGTAAATATATTCTTATATGATTTTTTTTATTTCTTCATATTCAAACCAACCAGTAAAACAATAGGATACATGGTCTTGACTTTTTCAGAACGAACAAGATTAAATAAATACGTTTCATTTCATTATTATCTACCACGTCCTAAAACTCACCCTAGGAGTTTCAGGACGATGACACGTCACACACTCGAAGAAATAAAATTCTCTCGAACATGCAAGGCTAAAAATATTCCAAATAAATAAAAAATAATCATAACTTATAATCCAAACTTATTAGTTAACATTTAGCATCAAATGGAAGAGTAACTACAACTTAAAATCTTATATGTGATATCTCTAACTTAAGGGTATCTATTACATCTCACTTTAATATTATCTCAAATCTTAAGCTCTTGTAGTCACTCCCAAACTAGTTAACTTTGTGTTTCTTACTATTTACATTAGTGGAAAAAGAGGGAGTAAGCACAAATGCCTAATAAGTGGTGAGATGTCCACCATTCCATAAAACACAAAAAAAATTTATAAAATGTATAACATAAGGACTGAACAAAAAACAATCTTACTAGAAATATCATAAGTTTAGTATTAACCAGAAAATATAATAAACGTATAAGCAAGTCAAAACATTCATTGGTAGGAATGCAATACTTATAAAAATCAAAATGTCACTTAAGTATTAGGAAAAAAATACAATTAACTTTATTTCAAAAGCTCATATTTGAAATCATTAGTCAAAATATAGCGGTTCAAAATAGGCAATGAAACATAATATTTCATGACCTAGTGAGTGGAGTGATCACTATAACTACACTTTAACCACTGTAATACATCGTGTCAGAAAAACTACACTTAATTATTGTAATACGTCATATTATAACAACTATATTTAACCGATGTAGTATGTTATGTAAGAATAACTATACTTAACTGTTGTAGTATGTTATGTCATAATAACTATATTTAAACATTGTAGTTCGTCATAGACCGATTAGGAATCGCCATTGGTTGAGCGCCCAAAAAAATTAGTCTTGAATATTGCACTGCGAAACATAACAGAACAGAATACCCTACGTGAAAGGTCCCAAACTACATTTTCTCAATATTCAGGCACAGAACCATCACCCACTAAAACAGAGTGAAAACATACATATTCATATTCATAAATTTTCAAAATTCTAGAGGTCCATAAAAATCAAAAAATCATATTATCATAATAACATAAGTAAAACATGTCTGATCCTATAATCATTAAAACACAAATTACATACTTAGAAACATACATAGTACATACGTAATTATTTCTAATATATCTAAATGACAAACTTCATAATAAACTTTCAAATAATAAAGGTGAAATCAAGAGAAAAAGTCTAAATATCAAAATTTTCATACTTTAAAACTAAAGTTTCAAAGAATTATAATTCAATATGAATTCAATACTTTAAAAATTAATAAATTGGATAACAAAATAATAATTTAAGTTTAGAATGATGGATGGCCACGTACCTTAAATTGCAACTTTTCAACTCTCAAATACAATAGTTTAGTCACCTTAAATAATTACATAAAAGCTTATGTCAAAATCAAATAAATTTAAGAAATAACCTAAAATTATTCTCTGCCAATGACCTGTCTAAATGATTCTCGAGCATAAGGACTCTCTTAACCAGTGTTCAATGCCCAGGGATCAATATTGTCAATAACCTAATTTTTGTTTTCAACATTTAACTTGCAGTAACTAAATTGTAACATTTTAAACAATAGGAACTAGATTCACTTGCCTCTAAACACTAGGGGCCTACATCATCATTATCCGAATACTTGCCCAGAACATGAATTCTTTATTTCATCTTCCAAGACCTCCTATAACTTGCGGAACTCCAACATTAACCAACATAAATCTCATTAAACTTGTCCTTAATTTATTCTAAATAATTATAATCATCAATTATTTCTTCCAATTTTTAAAACCTATCAAAATTCTACCCAAAATAATTTTATTTCTTCTTGAATTTACATGAATATTTTTTACATAATATAAAAGAGAATACTAAATTAAAAATTACTAAATTTATTCCTTTGAAAAAGAAAATCCTAAACTTGGTATTGATCTTCAATCCTTCATCCTTCTCCTTCTTAACAAGAACCATAATGGCATATGAATAGTAAACTAAACCCTATTTTTCTTTCCACAATGATATATATATATATATGAGGCTTAACCCTCTCCTATTACATTTCTAACTCTCTTTATCTTTTTTTTTTCTCTCTTTCCATGTTTCTCACCTTTTTTTTTTGCCTTTTGGTTTTAAGTCCCCTTTTTTTATTTTTTTCTCCAGGTCTTAATTTTGGTTCCCTAGTTTTTTTGTTTAACATAGTGCTTATACAATTAACCTAAATACACTATACTTAATAAAATTTTGGGGTTGTTACATTTTTCCTCCCTTAAATAAGTTTCATCATCGAAACTTACCTTTAGTATTTTGGTTTTGTCCCTTACTCAGCTTTATGCACTAGAATAAGTTTTAGGGTCATTACATTATCTATTCCTTTAAGCAAACCAAGACAGAAATGATAACAATTCATGTCCCCCTACCGATAGGCACAGCAAAGTGAGATAAATTTATGTATTATGTGTTTGTTCCTATGTGTTCATTTATGGATCATTGTATGTTCCTTTTTTGTTTTTCATATGTTCATTTAGTTTTGTCGTTCCTGTATGTTTTGTTTTCTTTTCCTTTTTATTCTTTATATAGAAGTATGACAAAAAAATTAATATTTTATTGCTCATTGGTAATCAGTACAAATAAGGTAAGATAATCATATACATTTTAGATAAAATTCTATATATTTATTTATTCTTTCTTATATGTTTGTTTCTATTTTCCGATTTGTTCATGTAAATAGGCTAACCAAGAAATGACAAAGAGAGCTATCTCCATGTATCTGATGACACGTCAGCATTTTCAATTGGATTCGAGTCACCTAAAGTGGGAAAACCTATCATGTCATTAGTATAAAAAATTATAACAGAGTTTCCTCTCCTCCGGCCCCCTATAGCTGTAGATGAACAAATTATTCATTTTAGAAGGGATGTTAGCTTTGTGCACAACAAATTCATCAAGGAATTTGCGACTAAAGCAATAATTGAAGAACTGATAGATAAAGAAATCAAGGCTACTAATATTATAACAAGAAATGAAACTAAATTGCCATATAAATATTCAGCTTCATTTTATATGTAACACATAAATAAGAATTATGATTAACTTGTTTAATATGCAGGTTAATTTTGATTCAGAATGATGGTGTACACTTCTTCAGGACTTCCTTCTGACCATGATTAGTTCTGTATATGTTGAGACATAAGTTGTAAATGCAAGGACATCACTGCTCAATCTAAAAGAAAATCAGAATGAGAACCCAAAAAGAGTTTTAATCACTCTTCTGTTATCGATAATTCTCTAAAATAGCTTTAGAATATGTTTTTTGTACATAGCTTGTCTGTTCTCTTTTTGTCTACTGATTGTTCTTTTTAAATTGTTGTATATTTTCATCTTCAAAGTACAATGTTATGACTAGCCTGAATAATAACAAAAATGTTAAGCAGAAGAAAGAAAAAAGAGTAATCATTCAGTAAATGAAGAAAGCAGGGGTTGAAACTATTTAAAACTATGTAGCAAGTCAGTATTTTTGCCCTCTGAATCAGTATAATCATGCAAGCAAAATATTGGTTTATCTATTCCATTGTTTTATCATTTTATCTTTATTGATTTATGTTCATTATTATGTTATCTTATGTTCTTAATTCCTATATGTATGATCTGTTATGTTTTGTATATGTTATTTTCCTATCTTTATATGTTCGATATTTGAGTTGTTATTTGTTATTTTTCAGATCGTTGTTTCCGCCATCCAACATCAACATTTCTTTGTTTTTGTATTTGATATTAAAGATAAAGTTGTTAATTTAATGGACAATCTACCTACTAATAAAAAAAGATATAACACAGTTAGAGATACCCTCATAGGTTATAAAAAATTCATAAGCTGTTAAAAACACAGTCTAACACATCTTCTTTTTTTTTTTTTTTTGCAGGACTTAATCTTCAATGTATATTCCGGCAGAATAGGTTCTACACCAAGAAGCATATAAGTGAATTTAAAAATTTATATATGCAGTTGAAGTAGAAATCTGATATGTCAAGAACTGGAAAAAAAGATGAATATTTGAAAAATGTCATTGGCTATGCAGTCTTTTTTATGAGGCATATGGAGTTTTACCATGGAAAACAATTTGAGTCAGATCTAGGGCCAACAAATGCTATGAAGATCCACCGTATAAAGATCTTTGTATAAATGATTCTTTTACAATACAATACTCAAAGAAATGTTGTGCTTAATACCATCTCAAACAATTACCAACTTTGAATATATATTTGTTCTTCTCAGATTGTATATATGTTTATTTTTTTGTATGTCTTTTCAATGTTTTATATGTTCATTTCTTTTTCCTATTTATACACTTGAGACAAAAATATACATAGTAAACATGTTCACAATTGAAAAAGAACATATACTTTTGTTAGATCAAACATAAGCGTCCAATCTTTTATCTTAATTATTATTTGTAATCATTATCTGTATGTTATATTTTGTTTTTTTACATGTTCAGTTTCCCTTTCCATATTTTCTTTTCATGATTTTGACTTTAATACTTGCTAGAATCTAAAAATGAAAATCTATGCATAATTGAACTTGTATACACAAACACAAAAACATATCCTAACACCAAAAGGAACACATCTTTTTTATTTCTTTGTAAATGTATACTTTGTAAAATGTATACATCTTTTCTATTTCTTTTCCCTATGTAACTATTATATATAATAAAAAAAGAACATATGTGTCCAATCCTTGGTCTTAATTCTTGTTTGCAATTATTATCTGTGTGTTCTGTTTTGCTTTTTTATATGTTCATTTTCCCTTTCTATATGTTTTCATAATTTTTACTTTAATACTTGCTAAAATCTAAAAATGAAGATCTACGCATTATTGAACATGTATATACAAACGCAAAAACATATCCTAACACAAAAAAAAACACATCCAAATATAACTTAAAATATTGTATAATGTATACTTTGTAAAATGTATACATCTTTTCTTTTTTTTTCCCCGTGTAACAGTCATATAGAATAAAAAAGAACATTTATTCTTAAATAAATCAACAAATGCTCCGGTCTTAAATAAAGGAACATATATGAATAAATCTATTTCCTTATTTTCTTTGACTATTTTTTAATATAACTCTGAATCCGTCTCTTACTCCGGCCTTTTGTTCTGACAGGCAGTGCAATCCACTATCATCAACTGTAGAAACACAACTACTATTGATTTCCTTTTTTGAGTTTACAAGTGTTAAGTGCATAATTTAATGGTCAAAGATGTTGACTTTTTGACAACTTTGACCGCCATTTTCTTGCATTTCTTTCTTCCCTTTTAGTAATTTCTTGTTTTGCTTGGCTTCGTGCAAGTTGGATTACATAGCGGATGTAGCGGTTTGGAGAAGAATCGAGCGAAATGGAATTTGGGCATGTAAATTGTGGTAACGTCGGATTTTCAGGAGTCGCCACCAATCTGTTTACCTAGGTCAATTGGTCACCTTGAATATTGGTCTGCGAGAGTTCGGGGGTTCGGGAGTACGGTTACGTTAAAACAACTTTGTTAAAACGCCCAAAAATTGGCACCTTAGTTGATTTTAATTTTGTTTCGCTTTGCTTTTAAATAAATTTCAGTTAATTTTCAATCTAGAATTTTTAACTAAATTAATTGGATGTGGATTTTTGGTAATTAATTTGTATAGAATTTTATACTTCCGAACCATGGACTCTGCCGAGTCATTTGGACACGGAAGATTTTTATTCCGAACCATGGACTCTGCCGAGTCATTTGGACACGGAATTTGGTGAAATTTAAACAATTTAATCCATATTGTAAATATGGATTTTTTATTTTAATGGAAGTAATTGTTATTTTAATTACTATTTTTGTAAGTCTTTTAAAATTTTAGGTTTTTTGTTAATGATCTTTAAAAGATCTTTCTTATTTCTTTTTATTTTATTATTCTTCTCCTTCTTTCTTTATCTTTCTTCTCTTTTTCTTATCTTTCTTTTCTTTTTGATTTTTATCTTTCCTTTCTTTTATCTTTCCTTGTTTAATGAAGGATATTTATTATTTAAATAATTACTCAATTTATAAAAGAATTAAAAAGTAATTAATTTTTTTATAAGAAAGTTAATTAATTAATCTTGAGATTTATTTTATGTTTATTAAAAAAAGAAATAAATTAATTAAGAAAGATTTATATTTTATGTTATGTTTGTTCTTTTTATTTAATAAAAGATAAACAAAAAAATTATTAAATCAAGATCTTATTTATTCAGTAAAGAAACCAAAAATTATATGTATATTTTAAAATAATAAAAGTCTTAATATTTTATTTTGTTTTATTTTGTTTTGATAAAAGATTAACCAAAAGTAATTGTTTAATTAAGAAAATCAAAAATTTATATGTATATTTTAAACAAAAGAAGAAAAGTTTTGATATTTATTTAATTTGTTTTGGAATAAAAGATTATTTAACCAAAAATTTATATGTATTTTAAAACAAAAGTTTTGATATTTATATTTTTCTGTATATTCTTTTTTGTTTAATGAAAGATTTTTTTTAATTTTAATTTATATCTCTGAAAATATATAAGTCTAAAATATATAAGAGAAAATTTAAATTTTTATTATTTATTTTTATTATTTTCGAAATCATTTGACTAAGATTTTTATAAAGGAAACAAAAATTTATATTTTTTCATTATTTTAAAAAGAAATAAGTAAAAATATTACTGAATAAAATATTAGCCCAAAATTTTTATTCTTTTTATTCTTTTTATTAATAAAGAAAAAAAACTAAAAAGTTATATTTTATTATTTTAATAAATAATTAATATATTAGTCCAAAGTTTTTTTATTTTTAATAAAGAAAAATTTATTTATATATTTAAAAATATTTCCAAGCCATGGATCCTGGTGGATCATTTGGTCATGGAGTTTTAATTTTTATTAAATTTTAATTATTTAATTAATTATTAATTCTAATTATAATTTTATTGGATTTTTCTTGAATTTTAAATTTTAAAGATCATTATTTTAAAGATATGTTTAAAAAAAATTGATTTGTATAATTTTTTAATCATGTTTGTTTATTAATCGAAAAGAATAAAAAGTTAACTTTTTGATATCTTTAAAGAAATAATGAAAACATGTATTCCAAAATGTCAAAAGATAATTGGCTTTTAAATTTTTATTAGCCTTAATAATTAATTACAAAAGAATCTTCTTTTAGTTTTCATTCATTTATTTATTATTTATGGGTAAAGGTGAATTAAATGAAATAAATTATATAAAGGAAAATTAATAATAATAAAGTGGGGCTTTTTGGCCATCCACTTTAAAAATAATAATAATAAATGTTAGCAAAGTTAATTAAATTAATTATTAACAACAATAATAAAAAGTTAGTCAAGTTAATTAAATTAATTAATTAACAACAATAATAAAAAGTTAGCCAAGTTAATTAAATTAATTAATTAACAACAATAATAAAAAGTTAGACAAGTTAATTAAATTAATTAATTAACAACAATAATAATAATTAGCAAAGTTAGTAAAGTTAGATGTTAATAACAATAAAAATAAAAGTTAGTAAGTTAGTTGAGGTAACAATAATAAGGTTAGTAGGTTAGTCATAATAATAATAATAATAAGGTTAGTCATAATAATAATAAGGTTAGTAAGTTAGTTATAATAATAAATAATAATAAGGTTAGTCATAATAATAATAAGGTTAGTAAGTTAGTTATAATAATAACAATAAAAAGAAGGGTTAGTAATAATAACAATAATAAACAAATAAATAAACAAGTAAAAATTAAAAGGGTTAGGAATCAATTCTGCAAGAACAAAATAAAAAGTCAGTGACTAAAGTGAAAGAAATTGAAAAGATGATAGGTGAAACAAGGGTTTACCCTTAGAAATCAATTTTGAATTTCTGGGAACGAAAGAAACAGACGCGCGCGCAGGGGGGGAAGGAGGGGCAGCTGGCGGCGGGGCGGCAGCGCGGCCAGGGGCAGGTGGGGACGGCGCGACGGCAGCGTGGGGGAGCGATGGGCGGCGGCGGGACGGCGTGGAGCGATGGGCAACGAAGGAGAAGGAAGAAACAGAAAAAAAACGGAGGAAGAAGATGGTCTATACGTCAGAATAGAAAATTTTGGGACTTTCTGGGAAAAGGAAAGAGGGCCAGGGACTAAGTCTATAATTTTTATTTTTTCTAAAACGGAGCTCTAAGCTTTCTGTCTATTTTTTTGTGTGTTCAGCACAAAATTTGGGTGGCTATTTATAGAGGAAGTTTAGCTGAACTGTTGATGGATAAATTAATAAAAAATTTCAAACTTATCTCTTAAATTGGTAAAATGACAATTTTAGTCCTTTACGTCTCTCAGCCTCTGGATAAGTTCCTGAAGCTTCTGATTTTGACAATTTTGTCGTTTTCAGTCAATTTGGGCCAGAAACGTCGGCAGGCTCAAAATTTTATGTGACAAACTACTAAATGCTCCTGGAACTTTCAGAATTTGTCAATTTTGCCTGAAACTTCTTAATTTTGTCATTTTTACCTCAAACTTTTAAATTTTGCCATTTTTTGGAGTTTTCTTTTTTTCTTTCAAATACACACATATATCATTTTAAATCAAATCTTCACAAAACAAAAATGTATTTTAAACTAATTAAAATTTTTAGTAATAATAATAATAATAAAAATAATAATTTTTTAATTTCTTTTATTTAATTTCTTTTAAAAAAATTTTTATGGTCGGACGAAATTGGGTGTCAACATAAATTAAATTTGAAGAAATAGCGTCGCTAGAGTTGCGAACACAGTGTCAATTTTGGTCATTTGGTGACATATTGCCAGAAACTCGACCCATTGGTGACGCATTGCCACCCATACCCCTATTTCGCCCAAACCTTACATTTTGATGGTCTCCTGCTTCTTCCCAACTGATAAATTGTCCTTGAAGGAGGGATTTCTATCCCTTTAGGATTTGGGAGCCAAGAGAAGACAGAAAAAAAGCCCTTGGGTATAAATAGCAAGAGAAAATGAGAAACCCATCATCAATACCTGTACCTTCTTCTTTTCATCTCTTCTTTGGAAGACCACTATTGGAGAAGGTTTGAAGTTTGAAAAAAGAGACTAAGAGCCAGGAAGACTTAGGCCGCTAGGATCCATTTTGGTTTTCATCTTTTCCTCTTCTTATTTAGTGGATTTTTTATGGATTATTTGTTTATGGGTTTAATGTTGGAAAAAAGAATGGATTTTGAGTAGATTATTGCATCTCTTTAGGATGAAACTTTTATTACTTGCTATCTGATGGATTTTTTGTTGATCTCTTGTGGATGTTGATCTTTTTATATCACCCATTTTTGTGCTTAATGCTTATGTGATTGATTGGCCATTTCACACACTCACAAATTCCACTTAATTCTTAAGAGAGAAAAAAAGGGAGATAAAAGAGAGAAATAGAGTGTAATGGGTATTGTAGGCTAGAAATAGCATATAGTTTCATTAGGTGATTAAAAGGGGATTATGGACTACACAACCTTTGATTAAAGCAAGAGCTTGAGAAATGCCTTGTTTGATTCTAGGTGAACAAGGACTTAGCTTAAGAAAGTGAATTTTTGGACTTTAGACTCCTACAGCACATAAGGGAGTAAATATCCTAGGGGTTCAATGACTTGGGTAGCAAGTAATATGGTGGATTTCTAGGGAGATGACCTTCATTCTTTAACCACTTTAGTTCAATCTCTTTTAGTAATTCGTGTTCCTACATTAGCTTTCCACCTTTGAGTTAACTAGGTAATTAGTAGGTTCATTTGTCCTTCTCTTCACTTCTTAATCACTTGTTCACCCATTTGGTCTTAGGTTTTTCTTGTCGCTTTTACTTTACTAGTCAAATAGTTTAGATAACTAATATTCATTCCTTGGTAAAATGACATTATCCCTTTGGATGATACCCTTCCTTATCTTTGCACACAATGAAATTAATCGTACACTTGCGAGTGATAAAAGGTTATAAATTATTAAACTCTTGTACTCACAACAACAAGCAAACAACCTCTAACCCTTTTGCTCAAATTTGTCACTAACTGTTCACATATTTGCCTTGCCTCTTCATTATCTTAGCATAAAATAACAACTTTATATATTTTTTTCACTATTTTATTCCTCCAAAAGATGCTAACAAACTCATCACTACTTCCAACTTGATTTGCATCAAAACACTTGCTTGCTCTAGTATTCTTTGTCCACCTTCTAACAACATACGAATCAAGAATTGCAGCAGTAATATTTCTCACATTAAAAATTCTAAGTATATGAGAACAAAACTCGTCCATTTCTTCAAATTGCTTACAAAAATAATTTACCTTGATAGAATCACACTTTGTTAAAGATACCAAGCAAAAATGGCTTTCTGAATCTTGATTTCATACTTCATACTTGAAAATTGCATCAACTTTACTTACGAAATTGTAATCTGCAAAGGAATCTGTATCTAGTTCATCCTCAAACTCTTTATAAATACGAAATGTATAAACCTCAGTAACATGCTTCAATAGTGTACAATGGAACTTCGCAGTTAATGAACCTAGGTTGCGAAAATCTTCACTAACCTCAGCATCTTCCTATTCTCTAATTCTTTACTCAATAAAATGAAACATTGACAAAAGTGAAGTTTGGTTGCTACATATCTTATTCAACATATGATTTATATTTTCACTTTTCTGTGTTGACAATATTCCTACATATAAAAACAAATAAAATAAGGAACATACATTTCCATTAAAATGAACATGAAGATACACACCAATAAACTTATAACAAAACCTAAAATCTATAAACCAATAGTAAAAGGAATAAACATCAAACAATAAATGAACATAAAATAAACAAGAACGAATATACAAACTAACACATGATTATTACACAGAGGACTAAATATATAGAAGAACATACATAACTATATAAATGAACACATAGCATACACTCATAAATGATACATTATACAGAAAATTGCTAAATGAACAAATATAAAAAAACCAAGGAACATATACAAATATACAAATTAACATTTAAAAGTACCTGCTGAAAACATATCTCTACAGTAGACAGGGCACCACCTCTCCTTCAAGACAAATATACGTTTCAGCCATCTATTGCCTTCTAATTCAAAAATTTCAATCATACTTGACCATTTGTTAATAAACTCCTGAACAATAATACAATAATAAAAACACCTAGTCAAATTTTTTGAATAATCTTTATTGCTATTCAGTAACCATCCCAAAATATTTCCTTATGTTTTATGAAATATGCCACAGGCACAACCTATGTTTTGCATAGGCTAAATACTTCTCAATAGCCCACTTAATTGTAGGGTCTTGATCTATCATAAATGTTGATGGTTGTACACCTCCTATGCTATCCAAAAAACAATCAAATAACTAGCCAAATGTCTCATTCTCCTTATTAACCAAAAATCCACAAGCAAAAAATCAGTATTTGCCGATGATTATTCTCCCCAACAAATGAAGCACATATCAACCCATACATATTAGTTCCATACATTATATCAAAGACTACAACATTACAAAAAACTTGATAATCCTCATACATGCACGAATCCCTCCAAATAAAATTACCTCATATATGTGTGAATCCCTCTAAATAAAATTATCCAACCTACCATTAACAACTTTATATTCATGATAAAAGTTCCCATCACAACCACTTCTTTCTTTAAAACAATTCAAAAGTGACTGGGCATCAGCGTTCCCTATTTGGATTGATTTCTCCAAACTGAAAAAGTTATATAAATCTTTCTTTGTGAAAGGAACATACAGTATTACATAAAGTAACATACACATTATGCTAATGAACACATATAACTCCTGTATACGAGAACATACACAAAAAAGGGACAAAGCCTAACATAAAGAAGACAATATACTTATGAATCAATGAACATAAAAGAACATATATGACCAATGTATACAAGAACATATATATCAAAGGAACAAACCTAACATGTAAAAGAACATACACTCCCCAAGGACCGAACATACGTTTCTTAATGAAGAAATATAAGAAAATGAATAAATGAATATACAGACATCTACGAAACAACATTATAAATGTTCAAAAATATATTAACCACATTTTGAATACACACATAATGAACATTTCCACATTAAGAATAAAATATAATAATACATGAAAAGGAACATATACCTCCAACTACAATCCTGCAAGATAAAGCCAATGAGTTGAACAACAAATTCAACTTGTTGCCATCTACAGCTTCAACCAGAGACTCAACATTGATACTAGAGTTTAAACTACTAGAAACTACTCCATTAATGTCTACAATCATAAAAAAAAAATCAACCAACACAATCACAACATATGAAATAAAACCAAAACTTTAATCCAAGAAAGAAGAAATCATATGTTCAACCTTCATTTAATAATGAATCTGCACTTTGTAGAATATTAGATGGAAGAGCATTCAGATTAACAGCACGATCCATCAAATAAAAAATGCTTCAAAACAAAGCTTGAAATCTAGATCTGAAATATAAAATAAGATTGAACAACAAATTAATGTCAATCGAAGACCCAAAAACACAAGACTTATGAAAGAAGAATATCAAACAAATCAAACAATGCCTCTGATCTTTCCACCATCAAGTTTCAAATTCAGATCTTAAAACACAAAAAGCCATCATCGAACAATAATGCGCCACGAGAAGTTGCCACCAAGCAAAAATTAGAGAAGATCGAACTAAAATTGGGAAGAGCAAAAATGCAACTACTAATGAAATGAAATCATGAAAAACAAAGAACAATTCCTTAAAAGATGGATTTAAATAGGGGAAAAAATATAATTTCCTACAACCATTTGAAAAGTGGATTATGTCCAAGTGTATGAGTGAACCTGGTGCATATAAAAATTCTCCCAAAATAAAAGAAATAATCCTGTAATAAGTCTTGAAAATTTATTTATTTAATAAATAAAAATATCAAATTTATCACTAATATTTTGAGTGAAAAATAGATGTATCACTGTAATTTAATTTTATTCAATCAACCACTAATATTTTAAAATTAGCCGTGCTCGTGTCAAGCTGTTAAAAGCGTTATCGATCTAAAAATCTGTAAGCAGAAGCAGGTGGAGCAAAAACAAGCATGAAATTGAGCTTCTTTTCAGTCACTTCAGTCTCTAAACTCGCCAGCACTTTGTCTTCTTCTTCTCACTCGTTGCTCTCAACCACTCGTCGCCACTCTCCGAGATCGTATCCGTCGGTCAGCTTCTCGCTCTCCTTCGACTCCTCCAAATCGTTTGCCTGCTTTGCTGTCTCGAGTCGTCGATCGCTGTCGAGTATGACTTCCTCCGCCGGCGCGGACGAATTCGTTAAGGGAAATGTTCATCCAAACGGCGTAGCCGTCATCACTATCGATCGCCCCAAAGCTCTCAACGCCATGAACTTAGGTCAGTCTCTTCCGTGGATTTCATCTATGTTTTCGGATGAATTCGAAGTTTACGTTTGGGATTTTTCTGAATTTTAATTAGTCTGATCTCTATTTATTTTCTGTCAATTTTGGCTCTGCAGAAATGGACTTAAAATACAAGCAACTTGTTGATCAGTGGGAATCGGATCCAAACGTTAAGTGTGTTCTAGTCGAAGGAAGTTCACCTCGTGCATTTTGTGCAGGTAATCGATTGGACATAAGGATTCTAAAATGGCATATTGGAGTTTAACTAGTTAGAGGTCGTCAGCTTGTTTATCCAGGTTTCGTGAAAATAGAATTTTCCTTTTTCAGATTTTGTGCGATTAAATAGTTGATCCTTCACTCTTTTGGTGCTCCCTATAACTATCAAGATGTTTTTAGGGACTAAATTTTTGGGAGGTAAGTTTAGGGGCTAACAATTCATGGAAAATGCAGGAATGGACATTAAAGGTGTTGTTGCTGAAATTCGAAAGGACAAGAACACACCTCTTGTTCCAAAGGTTTTCTTTTATTTGAATATTTTGTTGTTAATGTTGTTCCTTCTTTAAACATGACTCTTTTGCTGCAGACATTTTCTCAACCAACATTGTTGACTTGGTTATGTTTGTTGTTTCTTATTCAAATCTATCACACATTTTTCTTGTATTCCTTGCTCTGCATGGTGTATCCTGCAATGTTGCAATGTTTTGTATTCTAATAATATGACGCACCATTCGTGACCTAGATCTTAGCTTATCTGCAGGTGGTGATGTGAAGTCAATCACAACCAAAAATCAACTATCAGACATGATTGAGGTTAAATTATACATCATATTACTCATAAACATTTGGAACTCATCTGCCAAGAAGTAAAAAAAAAAAAAAAAAAAACAAAGAAAGAAAAAAAAGATGCATCTGAAAAAACAAAGAAAGAAAAAAAAGATGCATCTGTATTTTTTGGAGTTACTAACATTCATAAGCATTTGGAGCTCATCTGAATATATATATATATATAAACGAAGATGCATGTGTAGTGTTTTAAATAGAAGATTCATATTTAATTTTTTGTATTAAACGAGAAATAAAAAGAAGATGCATCTGTGAAAGCTAAAAGCCTGAAATGAAATAAAATGAAGATGCATCTGTAATTTGTCTGCCCATCAACTTGAAGTTGCATCAGCTGCTTGTATCTTGTTTCTCTTGATCATCTGATTGAGGGTAAAATCTTGATGATGCCCTAACCGTTGTCTGTGAATTCACATCAGCCAAGCCTGAGCATAGGCCTATGTCTATCCTTCAGAGCTGTTCCATGTCTATGTTAGATATGCCCAATCCATTTAAGTTGTCCTTGATTTTTTCTTTGCACTTCTATTGGTACTACTTTACACGTAGCCTCATTTGCAATGATATATTAATACGCACTTGCAAGCACCTCAACACCATTTTACTTTGTCTTTTTGCAGGTATTCACTGCAGAATATTCTCTGATATGCAAAATTTATGAGTACAAGAAACCATATATATCTTTCATGGATGGCATTACAATGGGCTTTGGCATTGGTCTTTCCGGACATGGTTGCTACAGGGTGGTAACTGAGGTAGGAATTGATAACATTGCTGCTCATTGATATGACTTCTTGGTTTCAACATTTCATCTGCATGCAATCTCTTTCAGAGGACCGTTCTTGCAATGCCTGAGAATGGAATTGGCTTGTTTCCAGACATTGGGTTTTCTTATATAGCTGCACAAACTCCGGGTGAAGGATCAGTTGGTATGCAGTTTGCATTTGAGAATTTCAATGAGTTCCAACTTGAACTGAGAAAGGATTAACTGTTAAAAAAACAAGGTGAATTTGCAGTTGGAGAAGAAGCATTGGGAATATGGAGTTTCTGAACTGTTCTTCTGAATTAAAATTTGCTGTGCTCTCTTAAGTCTATTTTAATGTAGTAGTTTTGTTTTCTGTTGCTTAGGGTTCTCAGTGTAGGAGTGAGAGGATACAGTTTTATATGAAAATGACTAAATTACTGGATTACACTTTCCTGTTTGTTCCTTTTTGTTGATTGCTTTATGTTTTGCAAATTCTTCTTCAGGAGCTTATCTTGGAATGACTGGGAAAAGAATATCCACTCCTTCCGATGCACTCTTTGTTGGTCTTGGAACCCATTACATTCCATCTGGGAATCTGCAGTCTTTGAAAGAGGCCCTTCTAGCAAGCACCTTGTATATCTCCAACCATGCTTCTATTTTTCTTTTTTTTAACTTTTTTTAAGTTCTTATATTATTTTTTTTGATGTCATTGTTCGTTGCTGATGATTCTGAACTTGAAATTTCTGATAGAACTTGAACTCTTGTAGCCTTCTTGTCTGAATTTTGTCCTTTCAAATCCCAGAGGCACACTTAAACACACACACACAGAGTCCTTAACAGGCAGCGAATTCAAAGTTGATGTCTTAAATTAATTACCTTTCCTAGTGAAAAATTACTGGCTTTGGATATATAGTTCTTGAACAAGGTTTTGAAAAGCGAAAAGCGCACTATAGCGATAAGGGTTCCAAAGCGCAAAGCGCAAAGTGAAAGCGAGGGCTTTAATGAAGTAAGGCGGTCCTTTAGAGATAAATTCTAGGATATGTAACTAGCTAATTAGATACATAAAAATACCAAAATAAACTACTAAATATGTTTAATATCTATAAAAAGACACAAACACATCCACATAATGTACCAAAGTAGTAATAACAATTTATAGAAAAATAGTAAAACCAAATACTCTAAATCCCAAGTCTCAGAATACTCAAAGATCAATTGTCATCATCCTGAAAACTAGCAAAGCCATCAAAATCATAATCATTTTTTTATTCCTACTCTTTGTTTCATCTCTTTTTTATTTCTCTCTCCCCCTCTTTAATTCTTTCAACTCAAGTATGTTTCAATTCAACCCTAATTTTTTATTTTTTCAACCCGCCGCCGCTTTCTTTAAGTGTAAGTTTAGATAAAATTATTTTATCTTTTCTAAAAAAAAAAAAATTTAAACTTAACTAAAGCGACGCTTTGCGCATGGACAAAGCGCGCGCTTTTTAAAATACGCGTCGCTTTCATCGCGAAAAGCGTCAGAGTCATAACACTATGCGCCTCGCGCTTTTAGCTCGCTAAAGCGCGCTTTTAATAACCTTGTTCTTGAATCACGTTGGAGCATGTTTTACAACAAAGTTTTCCATCTTGTTTTCTCCATGCATGTTCTTGAACTTGTGCTGCTTTCCTCTTGATAGTTGTGGAATCCAGCAATAATTCTTTTCGGAAACATGCATGTTTATGTTTCTTGTAAAGAAAGCTGATGCATGATGCATCTGTTATTGAGACAGTTCAGCAGATCCACATCAGGATACTGCCGCGCTTTTGACAAAATACAGCAGCAAACCCGAGGCTGAGTCCCAAGTGAAGTCATTATTGCCTCAGATAGTCTCTTGCTTTGGTTCAGAAAAATCAGTTAAGGAGACAATTGAAGAGCTCAAGAAATACCAAAACAGTACTGAAACATCAAGTCAGTTAACTGAAGCCCGTTTATTTGTCTGATGATATGCTGTGTTTCTTTAGAAATATTCTCCCAAACCTTCTTGATTTCCACTTGCAAAACAGGAAGTGTTACTTTTTCTCATTTATATATGCTTTTATCTCTTCTGCAGTTGTGGAGTGGGCAAATGAGGCCCTACAGGGTCTTGGTAAGGGTGCACCATTTTCTCTTTGCTTAACACAGAAGTACTTTTCCAAAGTTGCTTCAAGACATGGGAAAACTGGGCATGACTTATCATCTGTGAGTCCAGGAATTCAGCCTTGTTTTTTTCTTGCCTCTCATATGCGTTTTTTCTGTGGTAATTTGATGTCTATCAGCAGTAGCTAAAAGTAACATAGGTATTTATGCTGCATTTCATGTATTCAGTTGAGTGGTGTAATGAAGACTGAATACCGTATCGCATTAAAGTCCTCTCTGCGAAATGATTTTGCTGAAGGTGTCAGGGCTGTTTTGGTGGACAAGGATCAGGTTTTCTCTTTATTCTGTAGTTCATCTTTTCTGCTAGATATGGGACTGACCACAGTTAGTCCTGATATCTTTAGAAGCTTTACGTCTATGATAAGTTTGCGCTTTTCTTTACTAAAAATATGGCTAGGATGCTGCAGAATTTCAAGTTTCATTAGCAAATTGCTGGTGCTGTAGTCTAATTTGTTTTTATGTTATTTTCTTCTGGCTAAAGTCTTCCTTCAACACATATCTATGTCTGCGTATTCATGGACCTGTGACATCTCTTGTTGGGAAAAAAAATTTGTTCTTTTTATTTTTATTTTTGAAAGAAACTCCAAGGTTGTAATTTAATTGCAAGAGGCCATCAAGATCTACATGGCCATAGCCTCACAGAGAATGGCAAGGTATCGATTGAAACATTCTAAACTTAACAACTAAAAAGTTAACACAGAAAAAAACTAAGCATAACAATAGTAAACAACCAAGCAATCAACAAGACGTTCTCCATGGAGAAGGCCCCATGAAACTTACCAAACAATATCATCTGGAGTCTGGGCTTTCCATGAGAAGATCCTGTTATTCCTCTCCTTATGAAATCCAATGCTTGTGCCAAATAAGCCTTCCTGAGTTTGCCTTTCCCCATTTACCTCTTACATTCCTATGCATCCAATCACAAAGCGTTTCCCATCTGTTAGGGGCATTGTATGGATGGATAGAAGGAGCTACTGTGTTCCAGACTAATGGAGAAAAAGAGCATTTAAGAAAACTATATGGTTTCAATCCTCATATACCTCCTGGCAATGGCATAAGGCACACGTGGAACTGATTTCATTCTTTCATTTTGATAACCTGTCTTTAGTGGGCAGTTTATCATTGACAGCCAACCTAAAATTTTAAGTGTCAGGGTAACATTTCCAAAATGTTCAGTTAAATGCTGGCACACTATCTGCCTGTTTAAGCTGTTGCCTATTTCCAGTTCCCATTCTAAATCAATTACTTGAAATCATTTATTTTATTCAACAATTGAGACCATAAATGCAAGCTACCTGCCTTAATATATAAGCTTGGATCATTGAAACCACTTGCTCTCCCATCAGTTTCTATTGCTTATAGTTGCTGGGGTTCTGTACCATAAGGTTGTGCTTGTGCAGTCCAAGCCCCCCAGGAACTTTAGATCTACAAAATGTGCTCCATGGTAAGTTTCCTTTTGAGGCATCAATTTTGTCCATCCAAAAGAATGGAAAAAGGGGTTCAATATGCCTTTTAATCCAAAAGATCTGCATCCGGAAACTCTAGATACTACTGGAAATGACAAATTTAATCAGTAAAGATCTCCCTGCATGGGAAAGCAACTATGGGCCAATTCGTTTTAACTTAAGCTAACTTAATTTGAAACAACTTATTTTTATGTTTATATCTTTTTTACTTGAAACCAATTTTATTTGAAAGTCAATATTATTTAGGTGAAATAATCCATTGATTGTAAAATTTTTATAATATTATTAATTTTTTATGAATTTTTCTTTTTTAAACAGCAATTTGTCATGCATTTTTTCTTTATTAGCTGATTATAGTGTAGAGTTGTGATCAAGGCTTCCTTTGCAGAATCCAAAGTGGGACCCACCTTGCTTGGACGAGGTTAAGGAAGATGAAATAGAGTCAGTTTTTGGACCATTATTCCCAGGTGTCGAGGAACTAAAAGTATGAGAGACATGATCTATGTAATGGATGCCTCCTTTTTCATTGCAATAATGGGTTGTAGCAAGCATAGGAGTTGCAGCAGAAGCAAATAGATAATTTAGTTGAAGATACTTTTTGGAAGGAGGTTTTAAGTTATGAGTGGATTTGTGCTATTATGAAGGCGGCTAGAACTGTTGTCAGCCTTTTTCTGCTTCTTCCCAAACTGAGAAAGAATGAAGGTACCGACCTTGCAGATCTGTCTCATGGGAGTTCTTGATGAGCAGATTGTCAGGTACGTGATCTCTATTTATTTGACATTTATTTTACAGTTCTCTGTATCGGAAGAGGTTGGACCTCAGAAGCCAGACTTGAGGCTGAGGCAAGATGTTAGTAGTTCCTTGTGGGCAAATCCGACGATGCCCGCGATTTTTTTTTGCCCTCAGATTATGGTTTTATGATGAGGTTAAAATTGAACTTCTCCAACGTGATTTCTATAGAAATCTCACTCAACTGAATTCAATTTGTTTTATGATGAGTCGGGTGATCCGTAATCTTGGCAATAGATTGGCAGTCGAGTCCAGTGTGGTTTGATTTGGTGAGAGACGTAGTTATGGAGAAGGTTATTAGGTTTTTACCTAAAGTCATTTTGATTTTTCTACAGTTATAAAATCATAAAAGGTTATTGAATCATAAAGTTATACAAGACGTCTATATTACTATCTTTGTTTCAATATGATTGAAACGTTTTTATGGGTACGAAGATTAAGATGTTTGTGTAGTGTGAGTTTAAATAATGATTAAATTTTTTTTTGTTTTATGCAGTGAAAGTTTAAATAAAAATTAAAAAAGATTCTTTATTGGGTTTTGTGTAATATGAGTTAAAAACTTTCTAAAAAGGGAAATGGTTCATTCTTTTTTGGACAGTTAAAAAAAGAAATATGTTTTATTCTTTTTGGGATGGAGAGAGTATATAACAATTATATTTACTAATGTTCTAATATCATAAGAAAGTGTTAATGTCATAAACATATAATACAAAAAAAAGGAGTTGTACAATATTTAGTTCACTATGAGAGGTTAAGGACTTTTCAATCATCTAATAGGATACTTGTAACATTATGATAATTTGGTAGGTCAAACTCATTTATGTAATCACTTCTATCATTATTATCAATCTCTTCATCTATATTGGCATTTAAATTAGTTTGATAACCAATGTTATCAAAGTTATAGTAAAATAGAGCAATCAAGCAATGCAAAGAGCCCAACATAGAAAGATAAAAAAAGATTTGTGTTTTCTTTTGTTGATTATTTTTTATTTTAATTATTTATTTATTTTTATTTTAACTTTAAATGGGTTGAGTTTGGTTGTGTTAATTGATTTGGGCTAAATCTAACCTAACAATATAGAAATGTAAATTCTTAATGTTTCTAAATTTCTAAGATTGAAGTTGAGATTTTATCTGTTTCCAATTACATATAAGTTTTTATAAAGACTTAGATCTTTTTTTCTTACAAAGTCATGAAAACATAAGTTTTTAAAACTCAAGTCTAAAGTTAACAAGTTGCTATAGGGATTGTCTACTTTCATTGGGAAAACTTTCAATCTTGAGTTACTCCTGAAATTTTGAAATACTCCACCTATCCCAAATGTTTTGCTTCATTTGTTTTTGATAATTAATTTATGATTTTTTATTTTTAACATTTTAATATATAAATAAAAAATCTTTGTATATAAATGATAATTCAAGATATGTAGTTTCTAAGTATATATTTTTTTCTAACAAACAATAATATAAATAAAATTAAGTTAAAATAACAAAAAGTCAAATATATCAAAATTTTTGAGATGGAGAGAGTACTATAATAAAGATAATATCAATGGGGATTGGCCAGACAATTTGAAGTCTGCCTACCAGCCCTTGTACGATATAAAGTTTCTTGTCATCTATTTTGCTTGTATTTTTGTTCATTAAGGGTTGAAACTTAGATCTATTAGTGATCATACATAAACGAATGGATTGTCCAGTGAATTATTTATGATTGTGAACATTTTTGTGGGAGTTTGTTTATGTTTATTTGTTTGGTTAAACAAACAATCACGAACAAAATTATTTTGTTTAAGTTAAATGAAGGAACGAACAAATTGTTGTTTGTTCATTTATATTTACAAATGATTAAGTTAATGTTTGTTCTTTTATTTGTTCATTTATTTAGTTATTTATTTGTTGATATTGTTCATGAACATATTCATTTAATGGTATTCAAGTTCGTTTGATGCATGACAATATTTTTATTAATGAACAAACATGAAATGTATATATATTCATTTATGTTTAACGTTTGTTTGTTTCTTTGTTCATTTATTTACTCATTTATTTATTAATATTGTTCGCGAACGTATTCATTTAATGATATTCATGCTTGTTTGATGCATGACAATATTATTATTAACGAACAAACATGAAATTAGGGATGAAAATGAGTTGAGCCGAGCAGAGTAGTAGGTTGTTCATGTTTAACTTGAATTAATTATCGAGCTTGATATTTTGTTCGTATTTGGATTGAAAACAGTATGAACGAGCTTTAAACGAACTTTTATCTAAACAAACTCGAGTCGAGCTTGAGCTGTTCGCTTAAATTAAGGAAAAAATTTAAAATTCAATCGAGTTGAGTTGAGTGGTAAGCAATTCAAGCTTTGTTTGAATTGTATATCGAGTTTTAAATTTTGTTCAGACTTGACTTGATAATTATTCGAACGAGTCACAAACGAGTTTTAAATCGAGTCGAACTTGAGCTGCTTGTTTATTTTTTCACCCTTCATGAAATGTATATATTCATTTATATTAACAAAAATTCATTTAAAGATTGTTCGTTTATTTGTTCATTTGTTTACTCATTTATTTATTGATATTGTTCGTGGATATATTCATTTAATGACATTCACATTTGTTTGATGCATGATAATATTATTGTTAACGAACAAACATGAATATATACATTTATAAATAAATGAACACAAACAAATAAAATGTGGTTTTTTTTATTGTTTGTATTTGTGTTCGTTTGAAACTAAATGAAGAAATACGAACATGACTCGTTTATGTTTGTTTGGTTCATTTATAACACTAAGTAGTCACCCACAAAAGGAATAAGCACTCCCAAAAACATTGCGTTTCTAACAATGCTATATCCACATATTTTTGTACAAAAATGTAGTATTATGAAGACAAACGAAATGATATTGCCTGCAGATGTTCAATTAGGTGTTTTATATGTTGAGAAGTGTTCCCAAACGTATTTGTAAAATTTTCTACTCTATAGCAAAGTTTGGATGTTCCATCAAATGCTTCTGTTGAAGTGGTTAAGGAGTAAAGATAGTTGCTGAGTTGAAAATATTTCACAGCATAAATGAATTTAATACTCTTTTCATTGCAAAATGTGATGCATTTCCTATTTTTCTCTATGTACGATAATGCATATGGATATTCATGGTTTTAGTGCTTACACAACAATCAATAGTATTTATAAAAAAAGGGTGAAAAGTGATATGTTTTTTAAGACAAAATGAGTAATGAATTAAAGTAAATAAAATAATAAGACATAATAAAACAAGAAAGAGGACAAAATTTATTCACCCAGAAAAGGACGAGAACAGAATTTTAATCATAGCTCACTGTGCTCAAACCGGGAAGAATTTCCAATATTGAGACCAATCACCAAAGTCTGGGGAATGGATAAAATGCGCATAAAAGAAAAAGGTTGTTCCCAAATAGAAAATCCCAAAGAAAAATATCCATGAAGAAGATAGGACAATCCCACCAAGCAAAGCCAACCCGAATAAGGCTTCTGCTTGAAGATCCGATAATACCGATTCAACATGCAAGGTTCATAAATTTAAAGAAAGTTGTGTTAGAATCCAGAAGCAGAACCAACATATCCAGCGATTAAGACGATTACTCTACATTTTAAGGAAGTGGAGAAATACATTGCAAATAGGGACTCAATGGAAATGGAAAAATGCCTTTTAACAGCTTTTACATCTTGGTTTTTCGACATTCTCAACTTAAATGTACTTGCATATTTGTTACTGAAACGGATTCTCAAGTTCAAAGAAGAAAAAACACAAAGAAGGAGAAGGACAGAGTCCTAACTTCCAGCTTCAGTAGCTTGCGGCAGTTTCTAATAATAATCCGGTCCAGTTTGTTTCAAGTTAATGTGGTCTAAAAATATGTTATTTCCGGGTCAATGCACAGGGTCAAACTTGACCCAATTATACTATATACTAAAACCCTGGGGGGGGGGGGGGAAGTAAAAACAGTGTCCTTACGAATTTGCCATTCGGCAGCTTTTTTTTTTTTTGCTTTTTCCCATTTTGTGGTAAAAACTCACATTTGATCCCTGAATATTTCATGTTTGCCATGTTGATCCCTCACTTTCTCCTTCTGTCGCAAGATAGCGCGAAGACTATTTGTTGATGATGGTGAGATCGGCAGATAATAAAGTATGGATACTGTTACTTGCCGAAACCAATAATTTAGGGAATGAAGGCATATTTGTCCATTTTATTGCAAGTCCCCGCTTCCATTTGTTTTTTTTTTTTTTTTACTTCCAGGGGAATGTTCAAATTCCCATTTTGGTCCCCCAATATGACAATTTTATCATAGTGGTCCCCAACTTTTGCAATCGGTTTTGTCCATTGGTTTTGGGTTGGTTCGGCTGACCCATTTTTTTTTTTACGCGATTGCTTTGTTTATAAATTTAGCTTTTCGAAATAAATTCTCTTTTTTAGGGCCTTTCTTGAAATTCTCCCACTTTCTTTCTATTTCACGTTTCATTTTAGTGAACTGCGTTTCCAGTCCCTATATTGTTTCCATTTCTCATATTAGACCCTAATTTTTAACATCTTGATGTTCTCGACCTTAAACTTAGTAACTACTTAATTTTAGTGTTTTTGTTTAATCTCTTAGTTCTTTTTTTTTAAATGGTTTGTTGTTTTCTGAACTAAAACATTGGTCATTATGGTTTATTTATTTATTTTTAGTAAAATAAAGATTTTTTTCCTTAACTTTTTCTGAGTTAATTGTTAAACTCTTAATGCATAAGATTTTTATATTTTCTCTTTGGGCCCTTAAACTAATTTTATTATTTTTCTTGATTATTATTTTTTTTAATATTGTGATATTATGTGACCGCTGCAACGCGCGGAACTTTTGAACCTCGTCAATGACTATGAAGAGTGTGCGGTTCTTGTCGGCCGTCCAGGACAAGGAGGGAAGTTGGGGCTCTTAAGAAAAGTCATGCTCGACAATCGTCTACTGGTCAGGGGCTGACCAAAGATGAAGTTTGGGGGTTGGGGTTCTCGTTGAGCTTTACTCGAACTATGGGTTTTACGAATTCAAGAAATAAAAATTTTAATTAAGTAAAAAATTATATTAATGTTGTATTAAATGAGGTTCTATACACTCAAAAACCTATTGAACCGAACAATGATCTGTTTGAGCTCAATTCGACAACTTATTCAAATCTTAATGCTGACTCGAGCTTGAAGCATGATAAACTTGGCTTGTTTACTTCTAAATTAGAATGGGCACACAAGTTGCCGTTATTACACGATGTGCCATTGGTTGCTGATGAGACCAAAGCAAAAGGGTTAGGATGAAATTTAATCTAATTGTAAGGCAGCAGGATGGGGCAAGCACAGGAATCTCATCTCTTTGTGCTGTCGCCATTACCTTGCCACAGGATTTGTGTCTTGCCTTCATTGGCTCCGGTTGGGGGAAGGGGGGGATTGCGTAGTGGTACCCTGATCCAAAGCCGTGGCAAATTGCAGTTGGCATTAGTTGCTTCACGGTGGCCACAGGTTAAGCACTTAAGGGCCTCGATGGTGTCTTGCTCCCGACGGGCATGAACTCCACACATCCATTTGTCGTGTTCCCACAACAGCTGCCTTGTGGTTTTTTTGGCGCTCGGGCTAATGATGGCGGCAACTGCCCTTTTGGGCACTGTGCCTGGCAACGATAGATGAAGAGAATTACTGTTATGAAGATCGTTGGAACCTAGGCAAGAAGGGATGAACTTGGGTGTTGATGAGTGAGCGATGCCGAGGTTTAGGTATGAATGTAAATATTAGTTAGTTTACGGTGGATTTGGAATTTGGGTTAAAATAGATTACGCGACCCGATTGAAAAAATGCGTTAATAGGGTCGCGTGAATCCAAAATGAACTGCCTGTTAATCTTCAGAACAATAACCATCGAACACCTCTTTCTATCTCCAACCCGCTTAGTGGTTAAAGTGTTACTTCTAATCACTAAACTATAGGTGAAAATTATTCAACTAAAACTGAAAAATATAAACAAATTAATTGAATTTAATAAATTGGTTTGTGCTATCATAATGGGCTTAGAGCCCAATATAGGAGCTAAAATTAGGATAGATGCACAATACGTCCGGTCTACTACATTCTCAGTTTAATAAGCTGACCCTAAGCCCAGAAAAGAATGAAACTCCAACATAGAAAGAGAATTCTGTATCAAGGAGACTTCTAATTACTATCCAATTCCATCTGATTCCATAAAAGAAGAATCCTACGATGCTTTAAGGTATGTTGTGTGACCCTATTCTTTAGAACTTTTGTGTCACTTGTGGATAGCTAATTCGATTGCTAAAGGGTCCCTTAGAAACGCATACGAGGCTTGGACAGTCAGCCTAGGTTCCTAAGTTCACATCGCCCGGTAGCTTGGAGGCTAGTCCGCCTTGTTTGGTTGGTGGCTTTTTGTTTAGCTATCAATTTAGCAGCATCTATGGAAAACGAGATGGTGAAAACTAGAAGATTGCAATGTGACAAGGGGTAGTTTGACAATAAGAACGCCATCAATGACAGACAGAATTCCTCAAAGTTGGAAGGGGCTCCCATGACTAGGATGCCAAACGAATAACTATGGGGAAGGAGCCTAACTACCTCCTCGGGTACAAGGAAAGAAAAAGGTTTCCTTTATTACTCTCACTTGCATCTATCATATCACTCTTATGCACTAGCACATCTATTGGTTTTCTTTGAATGTGAGCAAACTTTCTTGGCTAGCCGCCCTAATTTTGTCATCAATCAGGGTTACATTTAACATGTTTCTACTATTGTCATTTCTAATTCTATCATTAGCATATGTCCACTCGTTCACTATAGCATTCCCATCTCCACAACATTCATTTTGTGTGCATGTTACTTTTTCATCACCTAACATTCAATACTATAAAGCATGTTTGGTCGAATGGCCTTCCTAAAATACTTTTCCTTCAACTTAAGAGGCCTCTGTCAAGTATAAATCTAGTGACACTTCTCCATTGTTCCCAACATGCTTTCACTCGGTGATTAATGTCTTGTTCAAGTTCTCCTTTCTTATGGATAATTGAACCTAAATATTTAAAATATTTACCTTTAACGGAGTTTTCTGGCCTTCTAATAAAACCTTATCTTGTCTGCTCTTCTATAGACTTAACTTACACTTCATTTATTTCATCTTGGACCTACTTGCTTTAAAACCTCTAGATTCTAGAGTATTTCTATGTAGTTAGAACTTATGGATTACAGAACTCTATTGTTTTTAAATTAGGTAAGTTATCTAAATGCTACAAAGCTATAGGAGAAATGCCACATAATAGTGTTATATAAAAACTTATCCTTAAATGCTACAATTCATTAATTGCGTTTGTTGTGTGTGGATGAACAAAAATACAATTTTTTCATACCTATTACTTTTAGGAAAAAAAATGTTAAAAAATTATGAATTCAAAACCTGATCAATGAAATAATTGTAAATAATTGAAACATTTGAAAGTTGTTAGTAACAAATTTTGTAAAATGAAAACATGTGGCATAGTTTTGAAGCCTCAATCTAAATTGCTAAGACTTAGGACACCACGGTAGATGTCAGGGGTTTGGACCCCAGCCTCCACCAACTCCATATAAAATTGCAGTTATGCTGGTTCGATAGCCTTTTGGATTCAGAAAAAGTAGGTATTTTCCTATTTCCTTAACTATAAAATACCTCTTACTTTTATACTTGCATAGATGCTTCTAATTAAAAAAAAAATATAAGACATAAAACCAATGTAGTGTATTTAAGATTTTAACACAAATTGGGGTCTTAATTGTTAGTCACAAAAGTTTGGGATCTAAAACGCAAAAACTAAAACTCATGACATCTTTTGTGCGCTGTTGGGATGGAGTTGTTAAAAATGGTTGTTTTGAAAGTTCACGCATCAAAAGACATCACCTCACATCAATAGAGGACTTATTGTGTAATTTTTTTATTTTTTTATTTATTATTTTTATTATTTATTTATTTATTTATTTATTGGGCTTGAGAAGCATAAGAGGGGCTTTCAAAACAGGGATCAGTTTTTATCCTTTCAAAATAAATGATAAGCTCTAGAATAAAAGCAATTGCCTATCAAAAAGGCGATGAGCTGTTGTAGCTCCTAATTAGGTTAAGCTGAAAAAATATATTTTGGCTTCAAAAAATCTGATACTGCAGCAGTTGAACGACATTGTCCATAATGTTTTTTCAAAGTCTCATAACTTTATATGTGATATATAATTTGAAAAATGATGAATAAACCATTAATGTTTCTAAGTTAGACCGAATTGGGCACTAATTTTTTTTTACCAAATAAACCAATAATGTTTTAAAATCAGTCCAAATATGTTATTGGTCATTAACTTACTAAATGTGCTATTGAAAGGAAGAACATTTTGTCAAATAGGGATAATATCAGAAAAAGTCTACATTATTAGTCCTAAAACTTTTTTTTTATATTTTTTTTATATTAGTCTTATAACTTTACATTTTTCATGCTTATGAACATAGACACCAAAATTCACATGGATGATTAATTTGTATTGTATTCTATATGTGTTTGCTGTTTTGATGTTCATTTTTTTCTTGTGCAAGGTAGCATCGAAATAATATATGGAATTTGAATTGAAGATTCTGGTTTGAAGAACTTGAAAAATACCATGGAGGCCAAATTGCTTCCAAGGATCTTTGACCACCACCGTTTATGAAAATCATTTATGTATGACTTAATTTTGTAGTATTCAGGGTGGAGAACAATAACTTTATGGTTTGAGGGTTCAATTTTTCATAGTTTGGTTCAATTTAGAATTGAATTAGATCTGGGTTTTTGAAATTGTTTATGAACCCAAAATTAAAAATTTTAAATTAAATGCCTTATGTGTGAAATTGATAAGTGATAGTGATTTATTTGTATTTAATGGCCTTCAAGTAGTAAAACCCATATAGTTTCATTATCATTTGACATATTTTGGGTCTCTAGTGAGAGTCATTATGAATTGTGAAGTACAAGAGTTTGGAAAGGCCATGAGGATGGCATTGCCATGGAGGGCGGTGCGTCACCCCTAGAGAGAGGCAGCTACTCATCTATACCACCTACTAATAATGTAGATGTTGGTTATAGAAAAATGGAAAATGGTAGGACTAAAATAGAAAAGTTAGTAAAGTTTTAGGACTAAAAATTGGTTAATTTTAATGGAGTGGACAACCTATACCAACTCAGTAATGTTAGAGGTTTATTTGGTCCAGAAAAAAAATTAGTGGGTGAATTAGGTTGCTTCAAAAACTTTAGTGATTTATTCATTATTTTTGCCTATATAATTAATGAAAATTATTCTGTAAAAAAATTGATTAATCTTAATGGCAGCAGGTAACCTATATTAATTCAGTAATATTAGAGGTTTATTTGGTAAAAAAAAAAATATTAATGGGCAAATTAGGTTGTTACAGTAACTTTAGTGGTTTATTCATTATTTTTTCCTATATAATTAGTCAAAATTATTCTCTAAAAATAAGAGAGGATCACCCAAACAGAAACGCCCCTACCCCCTCCACTCTCGAGCTTATAGAAAGAAACAAAATCCACAAAAAATGAAAATTAAAAAAAAAAACATAAAATAAAAAGAGTGAAAATTGGCCCATTTTTATCCTCTTCTTCTCCACCTACGTTTGCCCTAAAGCCCATCAAACGCCTGCTTCTTTCCAAACCAATACTCTTGCGAACATAAGCCGAACCGATAAGGAAACCTAACAGCTTCCCAGATTGCTGTTAATTTCGCTTCTTCCTTCTTCGTCTCCATCAATTCGTCGCCAAACCCTTGTCCACCATTTATATCGGAAGCGAAGCTCGTCCTTAGCTGCGCCTATCTTCCATTTCCCCCCCTCCACACACAAATCCAAACGCTTCCGTTTCAGTTGTTCGCAATCCGTTCATTATAATTCCAATCTCCCCTGTAATCCGAATCCCTGGATCGTATTTTGCAGATAAAGGATCAGTCGCTCTTCAAAAACGACTGTCCCTTCGTCACTTCTTGATTTTTTGTTTCACACGCAAAACGTTGTAATTCTCGTTTCGGTAGTTTCGGATTCATTTTCCCGGGTTCAAATCTGTCGACGATACGCTTATTGAGGTAACTTCTCCGATTGTAATTTCCTTTTCATTTTGTTTGTGAATCAGGTTTTTCATTACGGGTATCAGCAATGAAATATGAATGTAAGAAAAGATGGAAGTGGACTAGCTGGTAGTCATTTTGTAGCTGTTACCAGCTTAAATTGATTTTTTGTAATTTCCGGATGATTGTTTATCTCGTTAGATGTATCTTCATTCTCAGCGGTTCTGGATTCAGAAGAAGATGATCAACATATTTTGGTGGTTCTCAACGCCTTCGAATAGTTTTTAAGATGGTTTCTTTGGGTTGGGTGGATTTGAAATGTTCTTTTCTCTAGGCAGAACTCTTTAGATTAAGGCTAACAGTTCTCTTTTACTGCTTTACCCCAGAGTTGTTAATTTTCAGATGCTCCTACCAGGCTACCACTATCAGTATTAGTTTATGTTGTTTAAGGTGCTGTTATTTTCATGTCACTAAAAAATCCCTTTCCGCTCAATTTTCATGGGAGTAACGTGAATAACTGAAGACAATTAACATTTTCGTTTTCTAATGATTGCTAACCTGTCTCAGGGTTTCTTGTACCAGGGATTTTGTTAGAAATGGTGGGAGGAGGCAGTAGGAGAGATGAGCCCCTGGTGATGAGCAATACTAATGTCTTTGCGGCATTGGGAACATTGAGAAAGAAGAAGAAAGCTACTGATAAGGATCAGGCCTCATCTTCAAAGAGCAAAGCAAAAAAGGCTGAAAAGGAAGCAGAGAAGAAAGAGGTGTACTGGGCTCCTGCACCACTTACAGTGAAGTCATGGGCTGATGTGGATGATGATGACGATGATGATTATTATGCTACTGCTGCTCCCCCTGAGAGTGTATGGGCTACCCCCAAAGAGCCTGAGCCTGAGCCTGCTGCAGAGGTCTGAGCTTTTTTTTAATTGAATGCTCTCGCTAAATTCTGCAATTAATCATAAGTGTGATGTTGACGTTTTCTCAGCTAATGTGTTAATCTGATGGTCAATATGCTAGTTCATATTGTAGCTAGGTTAAATGGTCCTGTACACTGGAGGTTTCTGCTATGCAGGGTGCTTCGTGATTTGCTTAGAGGTTTATTGGGAACCTACTAGCCTGGGTAAATGTTAAATTCTATAGTGTAGGTTTGCTCCTAATGCAATTTCATTGAATTGCTTAGAGGTTTATTGGGAACCTACTAGCCTGGGTAAATGATTTCATGTTGCTTGAGGAATAGCCTGGAAAGCCTCATCAGCAAAACTAGGAAGTGAAGCTGTGTGTTTTTTTAAATCAACTCATTGGCTAGTGACTAACAATTTTTTTGGTTTGGAATTGTTGTGGAAGTCTCACCGTTTTGTGCTCCTTTTGGAGTGTAATAAATCGTTTTTTATTTTGTTGAGAACAAGGTTTTGAAAAGCGAAAAGCGCACTATAGCGATAGGGGTTCCAAAGCGCAAAGCGAAAGCGAGGGCTTTAATGAAGTAAGGCGCTCCTTTAGAGATAAATTCTAGGATATGTAACTAGCTAATTAGATACATAAAAATACCAAAATAAGCTACTAAATATGTTTAATATCTATAAAAAGACACAAACACATCCATATAATGTACCAAAGTAGTAATAACAATTTATAGAAAAATTATTTTATCTTTTTTAAAATTATTTTAGTTTAGATAAAATTATTTTATCTTAAAAAAAAAAAAAATTACAACTTTAACTAAAGCGACGCTTTGCGCCATGGACAAAGCGCGCTTTTTGAAAGACGCCTCGCTTTCATCGCGAAAAGCGTCAAACTCATAACGCTATGCGCCTCGCGCTTTTAGCGCGCTAAAGCGCGCTTTTAATAACACTGGTTGAGAAGCATTACAGTAAATCAGTGCCCTCAGAAGATGTTTTTTTGAGAATCTTTAGCACTTATTCCATTATCTAGACTATCAGATTCTTTATTGTTCTCTTTCCCTTTTAGTTGTAATGAGAGCCCATTTGTTTTGCCATTTGATGTAGTGATTTTAAGTAAAAATTATTTAAGACCTGAACAAGTGCTGTAGCAGATCAGCCATTTTGGAATCTAGGCAAGCTAGTAAATGATTTGAACTCTGTGTGGACAGTGTGGCTTGTTAAGACAGTTGTATTGTCTGAAAAATGGAAGACTGCACAGAGTAACTTCTTGTGGCTTATATTAACCTGCCTAGTCTGTTGGTAAGTGTTTATACCTAGTAATTATTGTGAGGAGACAAGTTTTCATGATTCTATATTCAACATGCCATTCTCACGTACACATGCACACGCAAACACACATGTAAAATGGTATGAACTAGAGGAGTTGGAGTTGGGTAATGGATTTTGATTAGTTTGGGCTTTAGTTAGTTACGCTGACTGTACTCTAACATTTTGGTTTATTGTATATTTCAGGAAAGTGAAAGTGAGGAAGAGGGTCTTGATGAAGTTGATGATGAGGTTGAGGAAGAGCATGAACATGAGCCTGAGGCTTCAGCAGAAGTTCAACCAGCAGCTAAAAAACCTCAAGAAGCTCCACCAGCTCAGAAAGAAAGTGACAGGCAACTTTCAAAAAAAGAGCTCAAGAAAAAGGAACTTGAGGAACTTGATGCCGTTCTTGCAGAGTTTGGATTAGCCCAAAAGGAAGCAACTGTGACTGATGGAACCCATGGTAACATATATCTTTTGTGATTCAATAGTATTTATTTGTGATAGTGTAAGATAGTTATCTAATTCAGATCTATATGCAAAAAAAGAAAAAAATGGTGGCGATGTTATGAAAGCATGCTGGAGGCATGCCAGAGGCCTAAGGTCTGGGAGCCAAAGGCGCATGCCTAAGGCTTGCCTTGAACCACAGTGTGTCTAAGTACTTGTTAGGCTACTAGCACGGGAAGCAATTAAGTACTTGTTAGGCTACTTGCACGGGAAGCAACAAGGGAAAGGAAAGGGAAAAGGGACAGAAACTTTTTTGCCCTACATCTCTTCCTACCAGTAGTTTAAGTAACGAGGAGTAAGACTATTGGGTTAAATAAGGCTGTTGGGTTTTTCAAGTTAATTTTTACAATAATTTATGTAACCTTATTCTAGCGCGTTTGACTCCTTAAAAATATGCACTTTTGTGTGCTTTACAATTTGCGAACCTTTGTGCATAGATGGTCTTTGCACTTATTAGAGCACTGGATGTTAAAGCTGCCATCTGGAAGGGGTGCACCTTGCATGTTAAATTACCTTTTCAACTTCCATGGCTTGGAAGTCTTTCCTTGTTCAACAATTAAGCGCTAAGGAAGTACATCCTATTTATACTTGCTGTTCCACATCAGTCTTTCCTAATGTGAATGATGAGTTTTATATCTGGCACTGTTTCTTTCCTAATGTGGATGATGAGTTTTATATCTGGCACTGTTTCTAAAAGAAACTGAAACCAACTGCAGTGTGGGGTAGGGGGCATGTGCATGTGTTTTTTCTATTTTGTTTGAGCAGCTTCTATGGAATATCAGTCACATGTTAGTACCAAGTTACCAACCGAGGTTTCAGGAAATGTAGCGTAGGAAAGTTTAATGATTATTTATATGGCGTATACATGATAATGTTGTCGTTGGATCTGAACTAAGATCTACATGCATGTTCTTTCTTTTATATGTTCTTGTTGATTGCTTGGTCTTTCTGGTTGGCTTGTTGCCTGTTTTTCCTAACACATCTATCTTTTCCCCTGTTTTGTCCTATTTGCAGGTGCTGGAGAAGACAAAAATACTGAGAGTAATGGAGATATGGAAAAGAAAGAAAACCTCGCTGCAGAGAGCAAAGCTGCCAAGAAGAAGAAGAAGAAGGACAAATCCTTGAAGGATGCAACACAAGGCCAGCCTGATGGTAATGATGTGGGAAACGGTTCTGATGACGCTGGTATTGGGTCTGAGAAACCCGAAGAGGCATCTGCTGTTGATGTTAAAGAGAGGCTGAGAAAGGTGGCCTCTTCCAAGAAGAAGAAATCAAGTAAAGAGATGGATGCTGCAGCTAGAGCTGCTGCAAGTGAAGCTGCTATAAGGAGTGCCAAGCTTGCTGCCGCAAAGAAAAAAGAGAAGAAAGAGAAGAGTCAATATAACCAGCAGCCGGTGCGATAAACAGGCTGCATCGATCTTCTTTTGAGTTTTCCCCCTTGTTTACATTTTGCACATGAACAGTTCATTTTGTCACTGCACAATAAACATCAGTTTTTGTTTTCATGTCGATGACCATCAAAGATTCTATAGGACTCTGCCTGGGGAAAAAGGAAGTGGGTTTTTGACATGTCTTTCTTGTTTCTTGCCTGTGGTATACTTTCTAACGTAGTTTCAGTTATGCCTTTGAACTTGTGTTAGCGATCTTCATCGATGGATTTGTTTCTGTTTGCTTGTTTTCCGTACTTTCACCTTGGTAATTTGATGCCAGAAATAGTGTTCTGAACATAACAAAATTTTCTCATGGAAATGCAAGTGCTTCGTTCTCTACGAGAGAGGACTTCTGCTTATAGCATCAGAATTAAATCAAGCCCTTTTCAAGTCATGCCGTGCGAGATATATAGAGCTGGTGGCCAGTACCTCCTTTACCTCCTTTGTTGCTAGAGATTGGCGTTTTTATTGTTAAGTGAGTTTATTGCGTTTATAACTTTCTTCGGTATTTTTGCACGTAAAAGCTTCCAGATTTATGCTAGAGAAATAATGTATCCTATTGAAAAATGGGGGGCCTTTCTCGCAACAAATATTCGAGCATCTTTCTTCCTCTTTCGGTTTCCTTTTACCATAAACCAACTCAAGCTTTGTTATTGATGAAACAGAAAAATAATTCATCTAATATTTAGTGAATTACTTGTGATTCACAGTTAATCAAGTAAAATACCATAAATCTTTTTGAAAATTACGAGGAGTGAGGTGGTTTATTACTATTAATAAAAAGAGTTAGAAGTAGATATCCTAAAAATAATTTTTGTTACAGTATTTGTTAAATAAGCATTTTATAGTTTGACGTTTGCGAGCAAAATTAGAAGTGTTGGGAAGTATTTTTCATATTTTGGATAGTCCTAACATTTTTACAACATTTCTTTACTTACTGAGTTTTCTTATGGTTAATATATTCTCTAGTTTTGATGAAACTATAATGATTTTCTTTGGATGTATCATTTAGTAAATGAAAACATTTTAGAGACATTTAATACAAGAAATGCTAAAAAGATCACGTACTCACATTCATTACAAGGGATAAATTTATGAAAGATGAATAGGTGATTGTTATAATAAAACTGTACCTTTTTTAAATAGAATATTCAGCCTGTTTAATGGTAACTAGGTGATTTAGACTAATTTAAAATTATACTGATTTATTTGAGTAAAAAAAGTTAATAGTAACCAAATATATATGCATATTAACAGTTAACTTCCACTGCAGATCTACATTAACACCGTTTTAAGCCAATTATGAACAGTAAACCGGCACACTTGGGAGTTAGGATGTGCCTAAAATAGAGAAATAAAAGAATTACCAAAAAGGTTCTCATAATATCTTATTTTATCTATTTGGTCTTTATACTTTTTTTCAAACAATTGACTCTCTGATTTATAGTATTTGAGTCCTTAAATTTCTTTGTCTTCCTACACCATATATTTTACTCATTTGTAATTAAAATGTCCGAATAACAAACGGCCGCTGCAACCTGCGGCGGATCTTCAAACTAAAACATAAATGTAAGTGGGTAATTAGTGATTTTTGTCTTATTGAAAAGAAAAAACCATTATTAATGCATAACGCGAAGGACGTTCAGATTGCAGGGAAAAGAAAGGTTGTTACATACACGGTCACCGTGTGGAATAAGTGACTCAGCAACTCGCGAGTCGCGACTCTCACTCAGCTAAAATGCAAACAATTCGATCGACTCGGTCGCCCAAATAACAGCAAAGAACAACCAAGCCTAACTCTTCTTCTCCGAGCTGTCGACTCTCTCATTTTCTGGTTCAAGCCCCAAATCAATCCTCTCATATGTTCTGAATTCAATTCGCTTAAGCGAATATCAATCTCATATGTTCTGAATTCAATTCGCTTAAGCGAATATCAACCCACGAGCACAATTAACCTACACTAATCTGTTCCAGCAATCGCCGCTCCAATTCGAAATTCTGATCCTTCCAATCGGATTTCAGATGCCAGAAGAATCTAGGGTTCTTTAGGCCATTAAACCTCACCCAGAGTGGCGACTCTGCAATTCCATAACCTCACCCAGAGTGGCGATTCTGCAATTCGATCCTGAAGCTGGGGGCTAATCAGTCTCAGTCTCACCGTACCGCCGCGCCGCGAGTGGGACTCTTCTTCTTCCTCCGCCCCAACAATGCCCCTCGGCTTCATACCCTCCACTACCTCGACTCGCCGGTGACTCGACCCGATCCTCGCCCCATGGACCGCTCCACCCCTCCGCCGCAGGAAGAGCCCGAGTACCTGGCCCGTTACTTAGTCGTCAAGCACTCTTGGCGCGGCCGCTACAAGCGAATCCTCTGCATCTCCACTGTCGCGATCATCACCCTTGATCCCTCCACGCTCTCCGTTACCAACTCCTACGAGGTCGATACCGATTTCGAGGCGGCCTCGCCCATTGTCGGCAGGGACGAGGGTTCGAACGAGTTCAACTTGAGCGTTAGGACCGATGGTAAGGGAAAGTTCAAGCAGATAAAGTTCTCGTCGAGGTATCGAGCGAGTATATTGACCGAGTTGCATCGGATACGATGGAACAGGCTTGGCGCCATTGCCGAGTTCCCTGTGCTTCATCTTAGGAGAAGGAGCTCAGAGTGGGCCCCATTTGTAAGTTTCTAATGGTTTTCGTGGAAAAACAAAAACGAAATTTATATTTGGTTTTGCGAGTTCGTGAAATTGAGAGTAGGTTGCTTCTTAACAGAAAATGAGGGTTACTTATGTTGGAGTTGAACTGGTGGATTTAAAATCGGGAGACACCCGTTGGTGCTTGGATTTCAGAGACATGTCTTCCCCAGCAATCATTCTCCTTTGTGATGCCTATGGGAAGAAAAATTCTGATCACGGAGGTTTCGTTCTCTGTTCGTTATATGGAAGAAAATCTAAAGCTTTCCAAGCGGCCTCAGGAACCACGAATTCTGCTGTCATTTCTCATTTGGTATTCATAGTTTTGTGGAGTTTTAGATTATTTTGTGGTGTTTCAGTTGCATTGTGTTCCCATTCATTCTGCTTGATGTTTGAAGTATTCTGTTGGGCACTCTTCTTCTTTTGCAATATTTCTTGTAGATAATTACATTGAACATGCTTATGCAGACTAAAACAGCAAAATCAACAGTAGGATTGTTTCTTTCTGTAGACAGTTCTCAGTCTCTTACTGCAGCAGAGTATATAAAGCAAAGAGGTAGCTTCTTCTCTGACATGGTCCCTGTTATTCTGCACTTTTTCTTAAAAATTCCCATAGTTCTTTCTGCATTTCAGTCATTAGTGCTTCTTAAATGTGTAAAACACAGCCAAAGAGGCCGTTGGGGCCAATGAAACACCTTATGGAGGGTGGTCTGTGACAAGAATACGGTCTGCTGCTCATGGAACTTTGACTGTTCCCGCGTTGAGTTTCAGTGTTGGCCCAAGAGGAGGACTTGGAGAGCATGGTGATGCCATATCTCGACAGCTCATCCTAACAAAAGCTTCTCTTGTTGAAAGGCGACTCGATAACTATGAAGTAAGTCTAGTAACCTAATTGCAACTAGAGTTATTATGTTGATTTTGTTTCCCTTTTCTCGAACCTGAATGCTTTTTTATGGGAACACCTTATGTTTTGGTACATCATTTGTCAGCTAAGCCACCAGATGTGGTTAATCAATTAATGTGTTATGTGAAGTGTGGAGACTTGTGTCCATATACATACATTTTGAATTAAAAATTGGTGGAATTTGTTGGGTCATTGTCAACCAAAAAAGTATAGGGCTTGCTTGGGGTTGAGCATTTCAACTTATAGGATAAGGAGTATTTTCGTGTTTCCTTTTGCTATTTTGTGCATTTTGAGATAGGAAATAGGAAAGCCATTAACAGGTTTGAATTTTGAAAGAAAACCATTACAAAACCTAGATGGTTGGAATCTCTTAGATTTTGAATCTCTCGATGTCTTATTTGTAATGAAGCAGAGTTTCTGTAGTTCTTTGAGTCTGCTTTTTGTATATTATATCCTACATGTGTTGGTAGGACCCCTTGGTGCTTTCTTTAAATTGCCTTCTTGGCCATTAAACACGATGGTAAAGCTACCTTTCTTGGGTTATAGTAGTAGTTTATGCCACAATGGTAAAAGCTAGTTGATAAAAGAAGACAGGGATTGCCCTCTTTGTTAGTATTGTATTAGGAAAGATTAGTTCTTGATGTAGAAAGCAGTACAACGTTTCCTCGTGTAAGGAATGTTGCAAGTGCTTGAACTTTCTTAGGGATTTGGCGTTTGCAGCATTTATATCCTTTGTTTATCTTTTAGGGAAACAAAGCTAAGAAATTTGAATGGATATACACTTCGATCAAGGTAAGAAATATGGCGGAATGTGTTAAAATCTAGGGATCTAAGATTGAGTGTATGGACTATTTTAACCAGAAAAGTAGGGATGTGGAGCTTCAACTAGATGCCAAATCTGGATGAAAGAGTTGGTTAAACAGAATGGAGAAGTGCTATAAAGAGTTCTGTGAGATAAGATTGTTTCCTTCATGTTGAAGAAAAATACTATAGAGTGATCATTAAGCTTGCTATCTGTGGCAATGTCTGTTTGGCAATAGAGAAACAACATCCAAACAAAATGACTGTACCAGAGATGAGACCTTCTTTGTGGATGATTCTTGATTAGACATACTTTGATGGATTTAGAAATGAGAAATATTAAGTAAAAGTAGTGTTGAATGAAGACAAAATGATGGAGGTTGCCTTAGATGGTTTTGCCACCTGACACGTTGTGGCCAATAAAGGCACTAGCGCTCGAGAGTGATAAGCTTGATGCATTTGGCAAGATTATACGTAATTCAAAGTTGTTGAAAAAGGCTTTGGATCTTTTAGAGCTTCATAAGGAAATTGCTTCCAACTGAGTGGAACGGAGACACATGATTAAGTTTCCTGACCCAATTAAAGCTTAGTTGATTGATATACACTTCAAGGTTGAAGAAATGTGGTCCTGTGAATTAGTTGTTGATAAGTTTTGTGTCCATTGCTGTCCTTTTAGACGTTTTGGTTTCTCCTTGTCATCTTTTTTAAGAGAATTAATTTACGACAAAGGTAGTCAATTTTTTGGTAATTGGATATTGACGTTGTTTGACGTACATTCTATGGGTCTATTTAATATTTTGCAATGATGTCTTTATGTTTTTGCATTTTTTATTCATTTTCTTGCAGAAATGTTTTTGTTAGCTGCTTGCTCTCAGAAACATTTTCTGCCACAAAATTCTGAGAATCTTTGTTAGATGTGTGCAGGCTGTTATTGTTCGTCCTTTGTCTTCTGTAAGTTCTCTTGTTCGATTTGCAGAGGAGCCCCAGATGTTTGCAATAGAATTCAATGATGGATGCCCTATTCATGTGAGAGTACATGATTTTTTATCTGGAAATATAAATCTCTTTTATTGGCAGTAACTAATGTGTAGTGGCATGAAATATAGGTTTATGCAAGCACCTCGAGAGATAGTTTGCTTGCAGCAGTTCGTGATGTATTGCAAACTGAAGTAGGTAGACATGCCCTCTTGAAAATGTTAATAGTTTCTCGTTCTGTATTATCATTCTTATATTAATGTTTCCTCCTGAATTTTAAGCTTTAGGTTGATGGGCATATTCCAGTTAACTATAAAGATAAATTTTCTCAACGTGATTTGCAGTGTCAGTGCCCAATACCCTTAATACCAAGGCTGACAATGCCTGGTCATCGCATTGATCCTCCTTGTGGAAGGGTACAATTACTATTTGGAAAACAGAGTCCTATTGTTGATGTGGAAATTGCATCCATGCATTTGAAACACTTGGCTGCTGCAGCTAAGGATGCTGTTGCTGAAGGTGGTTCTATCCCTGGTTCAAGAGCTAAGTTATGGCGTAGAATAAGGGAATTCAATGCTTGTATTCCATATGGTGGAGTGCCTCCTAACATGGAGGTACCTGAGGTGACATTGATGGCCTTAATCACAATGCTTCCTGCAACTCCAAATCTTCCTCCAGAATCACCTCCTCTGCCACCACCTTCTCCTAAAGCAGCTGCAACTGTTATGGGTTTTATTGCATGCTTGCATAGATTATTGGCTTCTAAAAATGCAGCCTCACATGTTATGTCCTTTCCAGCGGCCGTTGGAAGAATTATGGGCTTACTCAGAAATGGTTCAGAGGGTGTAGCAGCTGAAGCTGCAGGGCTTGTTGCATCTTTAATTGGTGGTGGTCCTGGAGGCACAAATTTACTCATGGACTCTAAAGGGGAGCAACATGCCACAATCATGCACACAAAGTCTGTATTGTTTGCACATCATGGCTATGCTATTATCCTTGTCAACAGATTGAAACCTATGTCAGTGTCTCCTTTGTTGTCCATGGCGGTCGTGGAGGTTCTTGAGGCCATGATATGTGATCCTCATGGTGAAACTACGCAGTACACAGTTTTTGTTGAACTTTTACGGCAGGTAGCTGGTTTACGACGTCGTTTGTTTGCCTTGTTCGGACATGCTGCTGAGAGTGTGAGGGAAACAGTAGCTTTAATCATGCGTACTATTGCAGAAGAAGATGCAATAGCTGCAGAATCCATGCGTGATGCTGCTCTGCGTGATGGTGCTCTGTTGAGGCACTTATTGAATGCATTTTTTCTTCCTGCTGGAGAGCGGCGTGAGGTTAGTCGACAGCTTGTTGCTCTTTGGGCAGACTCCTACCAACCTGCTTTAGATTTGTTATCCAGAGTTTTGCCTCCTGGGCTTGTTGCTTATTTACACACACGATCTGATGGAGAACCTGAGGATGCAATTCAAGAAGGATCAATGACCAGTAGAAGGCAGAGACGTTTATTGCAGCAGAGAAGAGGTCGCACAGGGAGAGGAATCGTGTCACAAGATCTCCCAATCCCTATTGATGGCAGTTCAGAGGTAGCAGACGCAGGGAGGATAACAAGTACAGGTGTGTACAGAGTCTCAGATAACTATCATAAGTCTGCAGCAGACCCTAATCCCCGCCATGTTCTGGTACACTCTGCTGTTCATGCTGGTGACAAAGTGGCCGCAGATTCATACTCTACGGGAGTTTCACAAAATGGTCATTTTGTCATGGCTGCTTCAGTTGATGTGCCATCTGCAAGCATAAATTCTTCAACTGAACCTCATACTCCAAAATTGAATGATACTGATTCCAGCATTGCTGATGCATATAGTGCTGGTCTTCCGGCACCAGCTCAGGTGGTGGTGGAGAATACGCCTGTTGGTTCTGGTCGGCTACTCTTAAATTGGCCTGAGTTCTGGCGTGCTTTTGGCCTTGACCACAATCGTGCAGATTTGATCTGGAATGAGCGAACCCGGCAAGAATTGAGGGAAGCTCTGAAGGCTGAGGTTCATAAATTGGATGTTGAGAAGGAGCGTACTGAAGATATTGTTCCTGGAGGTTCCACTTTGGAGAGTATTGCTAGTCAAGACAGCATTCCACAGATATCTTGGAACTACTCAGAGTTCTCTGTTGGATATCCTAGTTTATCCAAAGAAGTTTGTGTTGGCCAATATTATTTGCGTCTGCTGCTTGAGAGTGGTAGCAGTGGCAGCGCGGAGGATTTTCCTTTGCGTGATCCAGTTGCTTTCTTTAGAGCCCTGTATCACCGATTCCTATGTGATGCTGATATAGGCCTTACTGTTGATGGTGCAGTCCCAGATGAAATGGGTTCATCTGACGATTGGTGTGACATGGGAAGATTAGATGGATTTGGAGGAGGAGGAGGATCATCAGTTAGGGAACTTTGTGCTAGGGCTATGGCTATTGTGTATGAACAGCATTATAATATAATTGGCCCTTTTGAAGGAACTGCCCATATTACAGTGCTCTTGGATAGGACAGATGATAGAGCTTTAAGGCATCGTCTTCTGCTTCTTATGAAGGTAAACTACTAAATTGCTGTCAGTTTTACAACTAATAATACTTCTCCCTGGCTGTTCTTCTACATGAATTTCTCTGCTGCTTCATGGCAATGTTTTTTAACTGGAAATCCCATTGATTTAATGGTCTTCTTTTCTCCCTGGCTGTTCTTTTGCATGAAATTCTCTGCTGCTTCATAGCAATGTTTTTTAATTGGAAATCCCCTTGATTTAATGGTCTTCTTTCCATGTGTTCTGTTCTGAGAAGTTCAATTAACAGGTTTTTCCCCCCTTCACTGCTAGGAGAATAATTGTTAGTAAATAATTAGTCTTGGTAGCTAGTGCAGCATAACTAATGATTGGTTGTGTCCTTTAACTGTGTTTCTGTTGATTCCATATTTGGAGAGAGGCTGCCATAGTTATCCATTCAGTATGAGGCTATGAGCAGCAAGTTTTGTCTGATGGAGATCTTAAGGGGCCTGAATTCGTATCATGAAAGTCCCTATTATGATGAGCTAATCTCTTTCTGCGATTATGAGATTCAGATTTCCAAGAAGGGACAAAAAAGATGATTTGAAATTCATTGGAATCAAAACAAACATTTGCCTCTATGATTGCATTATTGAGTTGATGTTTTTCTCTTCTTGCACTTTTCAGGTTTTAATGAAGGTCCTAGCCAATGTGGAAGCCTGTGTCTTGGTTGGGGGATGTGTTTTAGCTGTTGATTTATTGACAGTGGCTCATGAAGCTTCAGAAAGAACCGCTATCCCTTTGCAATCAAACTTGATAGCGGCAACTGCTTTCATGGAGCCTCTCAAGGAATGGATGTATATTGACAAAGATGGAGCACAAGTTGGACCCATAGAGAAAGATGTCATCAGACGGTTGTGGTCAAAGAAAGCTATTGATTGGACAACAAGGTTTTGGGCTTCAGGGATGGTGGACTGGAAGAGGTTACGTGATATCCGTGAACTTCGTTGGGCTCTAGCTATTCGGGTTCCTGTGCTTATACCAACTCAGGTATTCTTGATAGGAATCCATGAACATGCTGCATTGCTTTGCTTGGCTAAGTTCTATTGTTCATACCTAGTATATGATTTCCCTTATTAGACAGCTTGGATAAAGTAGTGGCTGCTCATTTTTGTAATTCTAGCTTCTTACATGCTCATAAATATCTACTCTGGAATGTAAATAACATTGCAAAGCCTTATTTAGCTTTTTGTGCCCCTCTGAATAATTTGTTAGAACAAAATCCTGCTGGAAGTATTCATGTTCATGTGATATTGGGATGATATTCTGTTACATTCATGGGAATGAGAACTTACGTTCTGTGTGTAGGTTGGTGACGCAGCATTGTCCATATTACATAGCATGGTTTCTGCCCATTCAGATTTAGATGATGCTGGAGAGATCGTAACTCCAACCCCCAGGGTAAAGCGGATTTTGTCAAGCCCCCGATGTCTTCCTCATATTGCTCAGGTAGTCTTCTGGTGCAACAAATTCTGTTCTAGTAAATTGTTTTAAAGAAAAGGGCTTCTTCGTAACTATTTGTTTAGAGATGCATCATAACAGTATGTAAAACACTCTCCTTTTCTCTCTCTCTCTCTCTCTCTCTCTCGATTTCTCTTATATATAAAAGGATTTACTGACATTCTATTTTTGTTGTCAATTTTGTTCTTTTGGAAACCGAAGGCCATTCTTTCTGGCGAACCAAGTATTGTAGAAGCAGCTGCAGCGTTGTTGAAGGCTGTTGTTACCCGAAACCACAAGGCTATGATGCGTCTATACAGCACTGGTGCTTTCTATTTTGCCCTGGCATACCCTGGTTCAAATCTTCTTTCAATTGCACAACTGTTCTCTGTGACTCATGTGCACCAAGCTTTTCATGGTGGAGAAGAGGCTGCAGTTTCATCCTCGCTGCCATTAGCTAAACGTAGTGTGTTGGGTGGGCTTCTGCCCGAGTCTTTGCTTTATGTATTGGAGCGTAGTGGTCCATCTGCATTTGCTGCAGCAATGGTTTCTGACTCTGATACTCCAGAAATCATCTGGACACACAAAATGCGAGCTGAAAATCTAATATGCCAGGTTGAGCTGTGCTTTATTAGTTTATTTTAAGTTTTCTAGGTGCATGCATTTTTCTATGACCAACATAAGGTTAACTGTTTATTCCTTCCTGGTAGGTTCTGCAACATCTTGGAGATTTTCCCCAGAAGCTGTCTCAGCACTGTCATTCTTTGTATGAGTATGCCCCTATGCCACCAGTGACTTATCCAGAGCTTAGAGATGAAATGTGGTGTCACCGCTATTACCTCCGAAACTTGTGTGATGAGATCCGGTTTCCAAACTGGCCAATTGTTGAGCATGTAGAGTTTCTACAGTCATTATTGGTTATGTGGCGTGAAGAGTTGACGCGAAAACCTATGGATCTTTCTGAGGAAGAAGCCTGCAGAATATTAGAAATAAAATTGGAGGACGTGTCATTAAGTGATGCTAATAAGCAGCCTCATGAGCTTCCCGAGGTGATATCAACAATATCAAGGCAGATAGAGAATATTGATGAAGAAAAGCTTAAGCGGCAGTATAGGAAACTGGCAATGAAATACCATCCTGACAAGAATCCTGAGGGAAGAGAAAAGTTTCTTGCTGTACAAAAGGCTTATGAACGACTTCAGGTTGGTAGTGATTCAGAAATTCATCTTGGGTGACCTGTTTTACTTCATTTTCGTCTTCTCTGTTTTTGAGGTTGTTTACTATGTTGAGGTACATGATTATTACAGGCCACAATGCAAGGCCTACAAGGTCCTCAACCTTGGAGGTTGTTACTTCTATTGAAAGGACAATGCATCTTATACAGACGTTATGGTGATTTGTTGGAACCGTTTAAGTATGCTGGCTATCCCATGTTGCTAAATGCTGTTACTGTTGACAAAGATGATAATAACTTTCTTTCTTCAGATCGAGCACCACTGCTTGTTGCTGCATCAGAACTTATGTGGCTGACGTAAACTCTCTGCTCCATATTCATTTGTTGTTATTTTTATTTTTCTGAAGTGAATTTGAAGTTCTGAATTCCATCTGTCTTCTCTTTGAGGGGTTTAGGTGTGCTTCGTCCTCTTTGAATGGTGAAGAGCTAGTACGGGATGGTGGTATACAGCTTCTGGGAACACTTCTTTCTAGGTGCATGTGTGTAGTTCAACCTACTACCCCTGCAAATGAGCCTTCTGCCATCATTGTTACAAATGTGATGCGAACCTTTTCTGTCTTGAGTCAATTTGAAAGTGCAAGGTATGAGATGCTTGAGTTCTCAGGCCTGGTGGAGGATATTGTGCACTGCACAGAACTTGATCTTGTACCTGCAGCTGTTGATGCTGCTCTTCAGACTATCGCACGTGTTTCTGTATCCTCTGACTTGCAAGTCGCATTGTTAAAGGCGGGTGTTTTATGGTAAACTAATCTCCTTCGACAATTTTATTCTTTTGTTATATATCTTTTCCCCCTACAAGTTAAAACTGAGAGGCTGACTTCTTTGACTTTTACTCTACCTACCTATCTTCACCAAAGAACTTGGCTGCTTCATGTGTCCTCTATACTTCCCCTTTCCCTTTTTTTTTCCCGAAATACTATTGTCATTATTTATAAGAATGCATAGATCGTAAAATAACAATAGATCTTTCAAGCTCCATCAGTTCTATGGTTTGTGACTTGATTCTGTTATTAGTGGAAGAACACTATACTTTATGTATGTTTGCATGCATACATAATATTAAGCATTTTTATCTGTCATGAAACACCATAAATCCATTCGCCATTGGGGAAAAAATAAACAATAAGAAAAAAGTTGCAGCTTTTTTAAAGAAAATGATGATTTTGTTTGTTTAGGTATCTACTGCCTTTGTTGCTTCAATATGACTCAACTGCAGAGGAATCAGAAAGTGGAGAATCACACGGCGTTGGGGCTAGTGTCCAAATTGCAAAGAACATGCATGCAATACGAGCATCCCAGGCTCTCTCTAGACTTAGTGGGTTGTGTGCTGAAAGTTCAACGCCCTACAATGCACCAGCAGCTGATGCCATGAGAGCTCTTCTAACTCCCAAACTTGCAAGTATGCTGAAAGGTCAAGTGCCAAAGGATTTACTCTCCAAATTAAACACAAACTTGGAGTCTCCAGAGGTAAATGATATTCTTCTCTCTTCTCTCCCAAAATGTTATTGTTCCATATCCTAATTTCCTTTGGTTCTGTTGGAAAAAAAAATCTTTGGTTGTAGATTATATGGAACTCTGCCACTCGAGCGGAACTGTTGAAATTTGTGGATCAACAGCGTGGTAGTCAGGGTCCTGATGGTTCCTATGACCTTAAAGATTCACATATATTTACATATGAAGCACTTTCAAAGGAGTTATTTGTTGGAAATGTTTACCTGAGGGTTTACAATGATCAACCAGACTTTGAGATTAGTGAACCAGAAGAGTTCTGTGCTGCTTTAATTGAGTTTGTTGCAAGTTTGGTTCACAACCAACATTCCACAGACTCAAATAGTCAGAATGAAGAAAGTATCTCTAGCTCATCTCTGAAGGCATCTGAGACTGAAAACACTGCAGCAGATGTGTCAGTAGCGGCTGAAGAGCAAATTCCTGATGATTCTTTGGCCGAGTCTGAAGGAAAAATTCCTGAGAAGGAAGAAAACGTATTGACAAAAAATCTCCGTTATGGACTTATTTCACTTAAAGTAAGTCACTCCTTTGTATGCAGTTGTAGGTTGCAATTGTTGTGATATATCTAACAAAGCTTTCCCCTTCTGCAGAACCTATTGACGAGCAATCCTAGTTTAGCATCTATCTTCTCTACAAAAGAGAAGCTGTTGCCACTCTTTGAATGCTTTTCTGTTCCTGTTGCATCTGAGACGGACATACCTCAACTTTGCTTGAGTGTCTTATCTCTGTTGACTACATGTGCGCCGTGCTTGGAGGCTATGGTTGCAGATGGATCTAGTCTGCTTCTTCTGTTGCAAATGCTCCACTCTTCCCCAGCTTGTCGTGAAGGGGTACTTCATGTTCTTTATGCGCTGGCCGGTACGCCAGAACTTGCTTGGTCAGCTGCGAAGCATGGTGGAGTGGTGTACATACTTGAACTTCTATTGCCTCTGCAACGTAATGAACATTACCGTACTTCCTTTTGTTTTCTATTTCTGAAAATATTATTGATGCTAAAAATGAATGTGCGCAGAAGAAATACCATTATTGCAAAGGGCAGCTGCAGCTTCTTTACTTGGAAAGCTTGTTGTACAGCCAATGCATGGGCCTAGAGTTGCCATAACGCTAGCAAGGTTCCTTCCTGATGGCTTGGTATCTGTGATTCGAGATGGACCTGGTGAGTCTGTTGTAACTGCCCTTGAACAGACGACAGAAACACCAGAACTGGTATGGACACCAGCTATGGCAGCTTCTCTGTCTGCGCAAATTGCAACAATGGGTTCAGACCTGTATCGTGAGCAGATGAAAGGTAAAGTCATTGACTGGGATGTACCAGAGCAGGCTTCTGGGCAACAGGAAATGAGAGATGAGCCACAGGTATTAATTTGTGCTTCTTTAGGTTTAATCAGCATTGGTAAGAAGCCTTATAATTCATAATCTTGCAGGTTGGAGGAATCTATGTTCGGCTGTTCCTAAAAGATCCTAAGTTTCCTCTTAGGAACCCCAAGAGATTCTTGGAAGGACTGCTGGATCAGTATTTGTCTTCTATTGCTGCAACACATTATGAATCAGAAGTTATTGACCCAGAGCTTCCTTTGCTTCTTTCTGCGGCTTTAGTTTCATTATTAAGAGTACACCCAACACTTGCAGACCATGTTGGTTATCTAGGCTATGTGCCAAAACTTGTAGCTGCTGTTGCATATGAGGGAAGAAGAGAAGCAATGTCAGCAGGGGAGGTGAAAAATGCAAATTCTGCTGTTGATGGAACATATGAATCTGATGATGGATCAGCTCAGCCTACGCAAACTCCACAAGAGCGTGTGCGCTTAAGTTGCTTACGTGTCCTACATCAGCTTGCTTCTAGTACAACATGTGCTGAAGCTATGGCTGCAACTAGTGTTGGAACACCGCAAGTATGTTTTTGTCTGTCTACCTGTGTGTTTAATGTTGTAGATGGTTGCTCCCTGCCCCTTGATCATCTCTAACTGCTCGCAGTCTTCTTTCTATGCTTCTATATTTCTTTCTCATTACTCTGGTATATTTCTGTTTTCAGGTTGTTCCTCTTCTAATGAAAGCCATAGGATGGCAAGGGGGAAGCATATTAGCTCTTGAGACATTAAAACGGGTTGTGGGTGCTGGAAATAGAGCTAGAGATGCACTAGTAGCACAAGGACTCAAGTAAGTGGTTTCGTCGGCTCTGCATGCATAGAATGTGGATAGGATAAGGCTTGCCTTTTAGCTTGTTCATTATTGTTGCCATTGGTAAAAAAGTGTACTAACAACATAATTTTATATCTGGCTGATCCATTCAGTCATATCTAAAGCAGCATGTTTCTGAAATATCCAAAATTGATATCCCCTTTTATCAGATGCTATAGATTTCTCCGATAGTGCCCTCAACCGAATACCAATGCAATCCTAGTCCTACGTGATGCAGTGATGATGCTTTTGTCTTTTCTTTTCTTTTGAATGATGCTTCCAGACGACTATCATCTATTATTAGGTAGATAAAACACCTTTCTATTTTTTTCCCCATATTGGACAAGGAATATTGTCAGAACAGGCATTAGGTCTTGGGCTGGTCTCTCTTTACAGATGTGAATTATGTGCAATGTATGCCTCTAACTGTAGCACTTAGCTCTTGTGCATGGCCAAGAAAAGTGGGGTTTAGTGAAGGCTTTATATAGTGATGAGGTCTCTCCACTCATTGCCAATTGGTTTTTGGTTGGATGCTTTAACTTGGTATTGAAGCCCAAGGTTCGCGGCTATCCCAGCCATTGCCAAAATAACCCACGTGAGGGGGTATATTAAGTGGGAAAATCCCACATGACCAGAAAATTTAATTGAAGGCTTTATATAGTGATGATCTCTCCACTCATTGCCAATTGGATTTTAGTTGGGTGCTTTAACATTGCTTGAGAAAACTTTTTTATATACTGTTACAGTAGTGGAGTATATTAGGACATTAATACATATCACATTGTCAGATGGTATAGTTTATGGAATTCATGTCACTTCCACTGAAGTTGACTTTTTCTTTCAAGACATTTCTGACTTTAGATGTCAATTAATGAAGGGTTGGCCTGGTTGAAGTGCTTCTTGGGCTTCTTGATTGGAGAGCTGGGGGAAAGAATGGACTTTGTGCTCAGATGAAGTGGAATGAATCAGAAGCATCCATAGGCAGAGTTCTTGCAGTTGAGGTGAGCAAGAGTACTGATCTGTTTTTGGTCCATGTCTGTTATTTAGATGTAATATCTCAAAATATGTCAGCACAGAATAATAAAACCCCAAACAGAGATCTGACAGAAGAAATAGCAAAACTTGGCTTCAATAGGACATTGCCATATTAGTTTGTTTGGCCAAATTTTATTTCTGATGTTCTCTGGAGTCCCTCTGCTTTGTTCTCACAACTTACAAGTATGAGTGACGGCCTTCTGACCAACTTATGAATGAGCATTGTTTGGGAATGTTTTTCTCTTAAAAGAAAATCTGCATGAGAATTCATTATTTTAATACTACAGTTCTAACATGAATTTAGTAAAACAGTTTGACTATTGCCTGGTTAGTGTCAACATGCTCCAAAGCAGGCAGTCATGGTCCTTCATAATCTAACCTTCAATTAAGCCAGAAACCAATTTAGCTGACCAGCTATTAACAATCATATTCCTTCTGTTATTTTACTCAAAACCCATGTGATCTTAGGCCTATCCTTGTCTCGATTGCAACTGTCTTAATTCAGATGTGATTTTCAGATATGGTCCTGCCAATGCCATGTCTTTGTAATCTGAGGGACTTCTAATGTTTCTCATTTGAAATTGGAGGTATTGCTTGCATTTTGACTTGCAGTAAATTGACTGATTTCTTCATGGTCTTGGTCAAGGTTTTGCATGCTTTTGCAGCAGAAGGGGCTCACTGTATCAAAGTCCGTGACATATTAAATGCATCCGATGTAAGTCATCGCTCAATCATACATGTCCTTTTGCTAATGTAAACTTCTTTATGCTTTATGGACCTGTGTATGTATGCTCTATTTGTTGACACTTTGGTCCACTAAATTCATTTATTATGTGATGAGGGCAACAGTACTTTTCACATAAAAACCTGATCTTCTTGATTTCCTGAATTGGACAGGTCTGGAGTGCCTATAAAGATCAGAAGCACGATCTTTTTCTTCCCTCAAATGCTCAGTCTGCTGCTGCTGGAGTTGCTGGGCTTATCGAAAATTCATCATCCAGACTAGCATATGCGCTCACTGCGCCTCCACCTTCAACTGTTCAGGGAAAATTACCTGCGTCGGGACTGTCTGAATCAAATGGAAAGAAGGACCACTTTTCTTAAAGGATACAGAGAGAGAGGGAGAGGTGTTGGCGCAGTTCCACAGCAACCTGTAGAAGCATTTTGCCCATTTGTACATTTGCTGTACAGTGAAATTTTTTTTATTTTTTTTTCCTTCTCTATTGTTCACCATCCACTCTTTGAGCGGAGGTTGGAGGCGGTTTCAGTTTTCCAGTACAAAATTTTAAAAGGACTACCGACGCAGATTATTCGTTTGCCCGGGTAAAGAGAACAACCAGGACCAGGACTTGTAAATTTGTAAGATTGGTGCATTGCCAGCTATTGTTTTTAGTAGGTGAAGGTGAGGCAATGTGTGAGCTTATTTTGGTATAGCAATCTCTTGTACACGAACTGCCTTCATATATTTGTGCGTCTGAAGGGGGGGAAAAGGAGAGCAAGAACGCGCCATATGAAGTAATGTACATTATATTTTAGTATTGTTTTGAAATGGATGTTAAATAACAAGTTTGTTGCTTAAAACTCACCGAAAGTGTAATTATACCAATATGTTTAAAGGATCGAATATTTCGTTAAAAATAGTATATTCTGTCGATCTCCGAGCGTGGGCTTGCTGGTGGATGATGTGTTCAGTGTTGGGTGGGGAGGCAAGACTCGGCCTGCAGACTTCAAAGGGAGAGTAACGATTTGTGTAGCACAATGGCGCCTGCGTCGGGTCTACTCCTCCATTCCTGTTTTCTCTTTGTCATTGGCTGGTGAAGCTACCGATATTCTAAAGGCAAAATTGCCAAAATTGCTTAAACGTTGTGATGTCAGTGGCAAATTTCGGCCGATGAAATAAACTGTGGCAAATCCACTCCTTTAGTTTGTTGTGATAATTTGTTATTTCTTATTTTTGGCATCTATCATGGTTTTCTTTTTAAAAATTACATGAGCTAAAAAATTGGAAAGAATTGTGAAAATCCTGTAATTAGGACAAAACGAGCTCAGGCTCAAGTTTAGGCTTTGAAGGCTTGAACCTAACATGTTCGAGTTTATGTTAGCATTCAAACTATCATTTTAATATGAGCAAATTACAATTATCCCTTGACGTGTGGTTGATACTATACTTTGCCCCTCACTGTTCGGTAATTTTATACTTTGCCCCCTTAACCTTCAGTATTGTCTACTCAGTCGTTTCCCCACGGTAGTATAGGATCTTTAAACCCAATTTACCTTTGCTTTGCTACCCCTCGATTCTATACAAAATACTGCCCAATAGTAGACTAAAGCAGGAGCAGGGGAGGGAGTTTCGACCGAACTCGAGCCAACGAGCAGCCATCTTCCACTAAAACAGAGAGAAAACCTAATGGATCTATGGTGGTTTGCGAGCAAAGCGATTTGAGAGAGTTTTGATGTGGACGCAAGATAGGACTACTAGCATGGAAGAACCGAAGAACTAAAGCCATGGTATAAAAAAACATCATTTATTTGGTTCTCTGTTCATGAACTGGGGGATAAGCTGAGTGACAATGGTAGCAACCGGCAAGATGGCTTGAGTGTAAAATGATGAAATTGGTGAAGATTTCATGCTTTCATCAAGAAAAATTGGGACCCAATTAACCAAAATATTAACTTGATTCATGATATGATTTCAAGATGAAGAATCGACTTCTCAGTAATTTTGTTCTCCTCAGTCCTCACTGGTGAAAATTTAGACCAACTCTATTAAGTCATCACTCAAAAACAAAGATGATCATGCCAAGTTTTGCTAGAGTATTGCATCTCGTCACAGTTTCCGATTTGTTTTGCATTTTGTTGTTTAGGCTGGTGCTCTTAGTTTACCCGATGCATCTGCTCCTTCTCCATATCTGCCAACAACGAGTTAGACCATTCAACATCATGTGGGATATCACTTCTACTGTTGAATTCAATGCCTCAATCAATTAAATGATCTAATCTCTCAAAACCCCCAATCGCAACCCCGCTTCCAAATTCAAATCCTAAATTCAACAACCCTTTATTGCAAAACCAAGCATCAATCAACTTACCTTCGCCTTCGTACTAAGAGCACATCTATGCATCAACAGTGAAAGCGAAGAGAAGACCTTCAACTTCGATTGGCCAACTTCGCACTCACATTGCACTAGCATCGCTGCAATCCCAGCCAACTTCATTCTTGCTTTCAACCTTTCTAACAAACTTTGCAAGGGTAATTTGGGGTTAAAACTCCTAAGATAATGTGGGGCCCACCATGGGAATGGTAGAGTAGACGACAGTGAAGACTTAAGGGGCAAAGTGTACAATTACCAAATAGGAGGAGCAAAGTATAGTATTCACCTAATGTGAAGGGGGTAATTTTAATTTATCATTTCAATATTCACTTTTTTCATTTTTTTTATGTTGTGTCAAACTCAAATTTTCATCTAAAACAAGATGTATGTGGTATTTACTAATAAGAGAGTTATGAGATTCCAATGTACAAAATCATGAGATAGCAAGATCCTTACATTCCATATTGTCTACACCATATTCTTTTTTGGCAGTCCCAAATTATTTCAATATTTTCATACTTAGTAAATTATTTTAACATAGGATTAATACCATTGGTCTTCCCTAAACTATTCCTATTTTGCTTAATTGTCCCAAAATTATCAATTGGTACATTTATTGTCCTCAAATTGTTTTATTGTTACACATGTCATTCTACCATTATACCAGTCATTAAAAGCTGATGAAAATGATGGTAAAAATGCACAGTTAGTCATAAAGCTTAGAAAATTTTTATATTTGAGTCCTAAAACTTTACGATTTTCTAGTTTAGAAATAAAGCTATGAAAATGTGTATACTCTTTTTAATTTCTCTATTTGTTTCTTCTAATTAAGTATGAATTTTTTTACTTTGCTTTAATAAAATTTTTATAATTAAATTTTAATTAAGTATTTATTCCAGTTTCTTTAGTTGTTTTCTTTTTTTTTTCCTTTCTTTTCTGTTTTTAAGTCTTTTTTCTTTTGAAGACTTTTTTTCTTTTATTTTTCTCATTTATTTTTCATTACTGCCTCATCCTTATCACTACTTTTTCTTTTTTTATCCTTTATTTCCTTCCATTTTTCTAGTATTTTTCTACATTCTTTCTCCGATTGTTTTTCTTTATTTTGTCTTTCCTTTCTCATTTTCAAAAGGTTCTTATTTCTTTTGCTTGCTTTTTTTTTTATACAAATAAACTTTCATAATGGAACATTTTTGTTGAGTCTTATTCATGTTCATTTAATTTTAGGACTTATACTAATTTTAAAAAAAATCTTACTCATTCCATCTTATTATTTTGGATTTATTGCATGATTCATAAAGGAACTTGGGAAATTAACTTCTTTTTTCTATTTTTTCATCGTTTGCAAATATAAATAAAAGAATGAAATTGACAAACAATATGCAGAAAAAGATTATTGAATTCCATTACAGTTATAATTCACAACACAACAGAGGAGCTTGGGAGAGAATCTTTTTCATTTTATACTAAAGAAGAGGTTGAAATTATAATTAACAAAAAAAATATAAATTTGACCCATACATAAATATGGGGAAAAATAGAAGGATAAAGAAGAGCAATCTCAACAATATCTTGAAAGAATGAAAAAATGGTGTATAAATTCCTTAAGTTCTTCTACGAATTATACATTAAATTTAAATAGGAGAAAAAAGAAGTTAAATTTTCCAAGTTTCTTTATGAATCATACAATAAATGCAAAAGAGTAAGATGGAATGAGTAATGATATTTTTAAATTAGTCTAAGTCCTAAAATTAAATGAACATGAATAAGACTCAAAAAAACATGTTCCATTATGAAAGATTATTTGTATAAGAAAAAAAAATTAAAGAAACTGGAATAAATACTTAATTGAAATTAAATTATAAAAATTTTATTAAAGTAAAGTCAAGAAATTCATGTTTAATTAGAAGAAACCAAGAGGAAAATTAAAGAAAGTATACACATTTTCATAGTTTTATGACTGAACTAAAAAATTGTAAAGTTTTAAGACTCATATAGGAAAGTTTTCTATCTAATTTGTTTCAACTTAATCTAAAATAACTTATCTTTATTTTTATATATTTTTATTCAAAACTAATTTTATTTAAAAGCTAATATTTTTTAGGCATAATAATCCATTGAAGATAAATTTTTTTATAATTTTACTATATTTTTATCAATTTTTCAAGCTTTAGGCATTAAAAAAAATTCATAAAAATTCAAAAACATCATGAAAATTTACTATGAAATGTATTATTGTATTTATATAATATTAGTTTTCAAATGAAATTGGTTTAAGGTAAAAAAAATGTAAAAATAAAAATAAGTTATTTTAGATTAAGTTAACTTAAGTTAAAATAAATTAGCATTTTAAAGGCTGACTGTGTATTTTTCCCTTCATTTCCCTTAGCTTTTAATGGCTGGTATAATGACAGGATGAATAGTGTAATAATTAAATAGTTTGAGGATAATAGATGCAACAATTGATAGTTTTAGGACGATTAAACAAAATAAGAACAGTTTAGAGACGATCAATGATATTAACCCTTTAATATTTATTTTGCAACAATTAACCCTTAAATATATTAACCATTTCCATTAGCTTTTAATGGCTAGTATAATAACAGGATGAATAGTGTAACAATTAAATAGTTTGAGGATAATAGATGCAACAATTGATAATTTTAGGACAATTAAGCAAAATAAGAACTGTTTAGAAACGACCAATGATATTAACCCTTTAATATATTATCTTTCAAATTATCATTTTAATATTTATTTATTTTTATCTTTCTTGAGTTAAGTGCAAAAAAGAAAGGGTAAAAGTACAAAAAATATATATTTTGTTTTTTTCATTTTTCTTAACCTTGGGAGAGTAAGGAAGTATTATTTTTTGTTAGAATTAAATACATGATAACTAAACACCTGTATATGTAGCTGCCATATCAATGAATCTAATGCATCAACACTGTCACCGAAATTGCAGATGATGGCTTCAATGACGCCACATGATTAGGTGCCGGCATAAGACTCTGGAGCCGATATTACGAATGTTGTGGTCAGCAGATAATTGACGTATACTGGTTTGTGAGACCACGATAACTGATGACGTATGCTGGTTTGAAGAACACGATAACTGAAGGGCATAAATGAGGTTACTGTTTAACTTTCTTTTCAAATAGTTTGTATGTATATACTTGAATTGTTTGATTGCTGATGCCATAAGGAAATAACCACATTAACGGAGGTTAATTTAAATGCAATTTGGTGATTTTTTTATTATTCAGAATTAATATTATAAAGTTTGAAAGGATACAAGTATAGTAAGAAAATGTTAATTTAATCGTTCGAGGATTAATAGACCACCGAACCCAGTATTAAGGAATTATATAAATTTTGGGAGAGAAGAATGAAGTGGGGATTTAATACTGACTATAGCAAGAATCGGTGTCCTTGTTTTACTAGTCGGACTAGGCTGGTGGGACAATTTGGTGACAATATTTGCCGATAGACAACCCCCATTATGAATAGTTGTAATTGGATAACTAATGGGTTTGGTTGATAGAGAAAAAATAGACCTCAAGAATGTTAGGAACCTCATGCGACATGCCAATTGGAGATTCATTCGCATTGCTTACATGTGGCAGTGTTTGGGTCATTTTTGGGCAACAATTGTCGGCGTAAACCTTCTCAAGGATGACGAGAAATCGTATTAATTTGTAAGTTAGCTCTTAGTTTTCTCTTTTACTAATAATTAGCTCGGATTGTGTACATCATAAGTTTCCATTGTCTAATTGTTGAACTTGTGTGCCAAGTATGGGAGTCTCCTATGCTAATTAAAAATTGCTCACTTTCACCGTATTATGCAACGAAGTTGATCGTATTTTTTTAAACATGAAAGTGACAATACCAATTTTTTGGGAAAAAAAAAAATAAAAGAAAGAAAAGGAAAAAGAAGAAACAATCATCTCTTGAATTAACGAGGATCTTTTTTTTGTTTTTTTTTTAAAGAAGAGCAATTGCCTTCACCACACAATTATGGCGAAACCCCATATTTATAACGTAGCAGGCTAGCTCCGTGTGATGTGGACTGGAGGCTACCCCCTAAATTGGAAAATTGCTTATTTTAGTGGCTAATATTTGTTAATTAATATTCATCTTGACCCATGCTTATGATGGTGGAAATGCCGCTATATGTATCGTAGTTTAAAAAGAGGTTTACTTTTAGCCCTGGCGTAGAATTCCAGAGCAATGAAGAAAGTAGTTCAATTCCAAATCTTTGGTTCCCTAATTACATAAGAGACCACGTTCGTCAGGTTAGACATTATACATTATCGGCGTCGGTGGCAAAGGATCACATAACGATATTATTTGAAGGTGGCAAAGAAAAAGAAAATCTAAAGATACAAAATAACTCGCATGTGCATTCGCTAGAAATTTTCAAAAATGAGTTAGGATTAGCGAGTATTTTTATATAGTACTCGTCTGCTCAAACTGTATGCCAATAAAAATTTTTGGAGTCACTTTCTTTGAAATATTTTTTCATAAAAATTATTATTTTTTATTAATTTTCTATTTTCTAGGTCTTTTACGGAAAAAATCATAAAACTTTAAAAAATTACAAAAAAAAAAACAAAAGATTTTGAGTGATTTTTAACTAAACAGACTATTAGCTTGTAAATGATATTTCATCTATCCCGTAAATGATGAAATATTTCTTTGAGCACAAAAATCAGGTTGTATGTAATTCTTTCAATTTTTCCTTTAAAATTAAAATTTTAAAAATATATATATTTTAAATTTTTTGTAGTAAAAATTTAAATAATGGTTAAAAATAAAAAAAATTATAGGTTTGTGTTGTAAGAGTTTGAATGAAGATTAAAAAAAAATCTTTGTAGTGAGAGTTTATGGGTAATAATGCAATTTGGATGTGAAATATTTCAATTTTTTTGGATAGTAAAAAAAATGAGTACATTTCATCCTTTGGAAGAAGTATTTAACTTTGGAACGATATTATTTCTGGATTAAAACATAAAAAATATGAATAACAGGTTTTTAGTATGTGCGGAATGGAATTTTCCTTATATATTGAGAGATACTGACTAGATTTGGGGTTATGTATATGGCTAATTAAAATAAAAACTTAAAAATATATAGTTTTTTAATCTGAATCAAGTACCTCTGCCTCGCAAAGTTTATCCTATTTACTATTCACAACAATTAATTCATAATTTTTTTTCTTTCAAAATTTTTTATACAAATATAAACTTTTTATATGAAAATAGTACTTTAAAGACTTTAGTTTATAAATATATTTTTTAAATTTTTTTATAATATAAATTAATATGAATATATTTAAATCAAATTTTAGTAAAAAAAAGGTTAAATAGTTATCTTTTATGAAACTGAGAGAGTAATTATTTTTTAATTAGAATCATTAGTGGTAACATGCATAATCTTAAATATCGCAATATATCACTTACCACGGATATACAGTATGCGCTATACCAGCTTTCACGGATGCCGGAATACCCTGTAGTATATTATGCTTACCGCTTGTATATTGCTTACCGCTAATTTTTAATATCTTTTTGGACAATTTACAATTGTATATTGCGTGGTATATCATAGGCATACTGCACACTGTGAATTAGAAATTTTTTTTACATTAATGTACCACATGAATGCCGATATAAAATATCAAAATATAATTAATAGTTGTATATAAAATGAAAAAAATGTAATTAATGCATAATTATTTTTATTTTAATTTTCACTGTTTCAAGATACATAAAAAAAAAAAATTACACATGAAAGTGGTGTGGTACGACTCTTACATCTCCAAATATTGATTTCTTCTTTTTCAGTTTACTTTACCGCTAGTGGAGCAAAAATTGGAAGGTATGCAATACATTAATGTTGATATTTTTCATCTTAAAATAATATTTTAATTTTTTTAAAATGCAAACAGTAATTGTATATATATATATATCATGTGGTATATATATCTATAATTTATAAGGTGTGATATATCTAACAGCAACAGCATTAAATACCCCAAAAACAGATTTAAAGTGGTGGTAAGAAAAAAAAAATAGAGTTTGAGAAAACTTGAAGTTAGTTTTTGGCTGAGGAAAACCCGTATCTCTAACCAACAGAACTAGCCATGTATAGATATAGTTAATAGATAATACATTACAATTTAAAAAGAGAAAATTTTGTGATTTCTTTTGTGAATGAAATATTATCCGGTAGTAAAAAAAATTAATAATAAGCGGCGGCAGCAATAGCGGGTAGCCCCCACCAGAGTATTTAGTTCAACAAACTCTAACCTAACGTAATTCTTGATACGAGACATATCTATAGAAATATACCATCGGTTAAGGTTTTTTCATGGATAAAGAAACTTGACGAAAGAAAACGTAGAGAAGCCAAAATAGTACTCCATTAATTAGTTGCTCGCTCAGCTGTCTTCTCACCCACATAATTTCTTTGGGAGCCTCCCAACGGTTGGACTAAATGCCCCTATTAATTTTTTTGACCTTTTGAAGCGCACACCTAACCAAGGTGGGACATATGTTATCTACTCAAAACCTTGGTTTGTTCATTATGTTAACGGACTTCTAATTAATCAACTTGTGATACTTATTAATGACTGCCATTTGACAAGTTTTTGGTAATGAACAATGATAAGGTGGCAGTTCATCACTACGACAGTTCGTTAACATCAAGTTTTTTTTTTTTATCAAACTTCTTTCTTTTCTTTCTCCTTTTTCCTTTTTTTTTCAACATTAAAATCTTAATCTAATGATTCAGAGTGTCGTACTGTTTGTTATGGGAGGTGTTTCCAACCCCTAGACCTCCCTCATACGTACCCCCAAAAAAGCCGGTTTGTTTAACAATTAGATAAATCGAAAATAAAAATAGTTCCAAGTAAAAAAGCTACAAAAATAAAAATAAATCATTTTAAATTAAGACTAAGGATAATTTACACTTACATGCTTTACACCCTTACTTTTCAATTATTTACGATTATGTCATTCAATTGAAATTCAAAAAAAATCCAGATAATTTTCTATGTTTGACCAGCAACGAAGTTCCCCTTTGTTCTTTCTTCCTTTTCTACACCCGATTGGAAAAAGTCATCTACCTCATGTTTAACCTCCACTCCCTCGGCCTATTGAAAACCTTTCTAGATGCAACTACCCGGATTCGAACCAACACCAGGGTACTTCTACATGAACTACGCAATTGCGGTGCTTTTTATTTTGTTTTTTAGCTTTCTTTGGCACTCAATTCTATTTCTTGTGTTCATGGCGATGATGGCAACATGGTTGTTCCTCCATTTCCTTCGAGACGAACCATCGGCGATCTTCCACCAACAAATCGGTGATCAACTGGTGCTCACTGTTTTGTTGGTGGTGGCCATCGTGCTACTGCTATTGACACATGTGACGCTGAACATTTTGGTTGCGCTACTTTGTGGCTAAGGGCGGCATCATATTAAGATGTCAATTGATCTGATTTAGGTTGGATGAGGATATTCCTACATTCCTACTAATGACCATAAATACTCTACTCGCATCCTACTCATTATTCGTCAAATGGACAATTTTTACTTTTATATTCTACCCATTTTAGACGGATTGAGTCGATAAAACCCATCCATCTACCACATCTCCACAACTACAATTTTATTGAGTCATGTCATGTCTAATCTTACATTTATTACTATTAAAAATATTCATTATACTTTATCTATTAAAGCAATTCATGCTTGTTTTTAATTTCATTATACTTTTATTTTCACTACATAACTAATACTAATATGTTATACACACACGCATATATGGGTTGAATGTGGGGCTAGTGAACTCTAAACCGTATCCTACCCAAATCTGATGGCGGGTAAAAAAAAAAAAACCACATCCAACCAAAACCAATCAATTGCTAAAAAAACAAGACCCATCAAATCGGATGCAACCGGATATCCATCGTATTAGACATCCATTGACATCCCTAACGTAATGTATATGTGAGTGTGGGCAATTGCCACCACTGAGTTTCAGGAAAAGTATATAATTAGGATATGATCTTTTAGGAAATATTGGTTATACCATAATTTTTTATGATGCCCCACTAACTCAAAAGTGTATTAACTAAGTTTTGATGAGTGGTCAAAATAAAAGCAACGAAAAGCTAGTGGTGAAACTAAAACTACAAGAATTGTTAGTATAATTATAGAATTTTGACACACAAGTTGAGTAAAAATAGAAAGTATTGCCTAATGAAAAGTAGAAATAAAAAGAAAAAAACCTAACCTAAAGAGTCCTAACAGCTAAATACTAAAAACTCATTAAAAATAAAAAATAATAATTAGAATTAGTGGTAAATGAGATTCTTCTCTCTTCTATGATATTACCATAGCTTACGGAAGCATGCCCAATCTTTTTTCTCTTTCTCACTAAAAAAAATGTCTCAAACGTCAATCTCCATAGGTATTATAAATCATCGTAAATCTTTTCAAAATCTCAATATGCACTATATACTCCTTTCTCAATTCTCAAGTAATTCTAAAATTCTAGAACCCTAATGCATCAATTTGTAGAATAAAAAATGATGATATATTATTACATGAATTTCTAAATTTTATTTGTATATATTAATGCTTATAGATTGATATTTGAAAAAAAATATATAAAAAAAGCTCTATCCACTCATGAAATAGATATTGATATTTGATACTAAAAATAACTCATTAAAACATTGAGTACAAATAGTGGTATTATCATGCAACGATTTCAAGTTATGAAATCTCATCATTGATGGTTGCAAATGTGAAAATATTTTCTAATAATATTTTTCATTGCCACACTGACATATTTTCTTGGCTCCACTCTTGATTGTGGTCGCGATTGTTGTGGTGGTTCATGCGGCAGCGAGGAGGACAAATGATTTGTTTTTGGATGAGGAAGCCGTTGGATTGATGGGTGGAATTAGTGTTGAGGCTTCAACTTGATGATTTTTTGTTCTTATTTCACAAATAAATTATTTGGGCTTTTTTTGGTTTTTCTGTGTTGAGTGGTTTAGAGAAATACTCTTGGCAAGATCAAAAGTATTCTAGGGACAACAATTTTAAATGAATGTAGGATTTGTAAATAAAACAACAAACTCAACTAAAAGAACTATATTTTGGGATAAAAGTAACAACGATATCGACCAAATAAATATTAATTGTGAAGGAAATAACAATATCAATTAAAAAATTAGCAATATCAACTAAAACACAAAAATTGTAAATGAAACAGCAAACTCAACTGAAGAAATAACAGTATCGTTGAAAATAAATAACAATATTGACCAAATGAACAATTATGTGCAAACAACAATATCGACTAAAAGAACATTAATCTCAAGTTAGAACAACAATTTCAATTAAATGAACAACAAACTAGATAAAATAAATAACAATATTAAATAAAATAACATCAATTTAGTATTGTTTCATTCAGTAAAAAATGTTATTCAATTTGTATAAATTTATTGTTCTATAAAATACTGTTTATTTCATACGAAATATTCCCTAAATAATGTTATTTCAATATGTAAGAAATATTATTTCATTCATATAAATTTGTTGCCCATAAATTATTATTCATTTCATAAAGAATATTATTTATGCAGCAAGAAATTTTGTTTGTTCATACAAATTTGTTGTTCAATGTTGCTCATTTTGTAAGAAAATGTTGTTTGGTAAATAATTTTATTCTAGTCGATATGAAATATTGTTCAACTCTTATAAATTTGTTATTCCATAAAATGTTATTCATTTCATAAGAAATGTTTTATAAATAATGCTGTTCTAATCAATAAAAAAATGTCATTTCATTAATACAATTTTGTTCTTCTATAAAATGTTGTTCAATTCGTAAAAAATAGGGGTATTCATTGAAACTGGTCAACCTGCAAAACCAAATAAATCAATTCACACCAAATTGAATGGTATACAATCTTATGCAATTTCGGTTACTGTCAGGATTTAGAAATTTTAAAATCGAATACTATATAGCGTGGTTGCGGTTTTGGATGTCATGACCGATAAAACCCACACCAACTTGATTATGCCCAAACACACTTTAAACCCATAACATCCCCACATAACTCAATCCCTCTCTAAACCCAGAAGTCCAACCCCCTAATTCTTATTCTTCTAATTCCAACTCATCCCATTAGGTTGTAGCTCAATCCATGACAACTTACAACTTTCTCTACATAGTCAATTAGTCCTCCTTCCTCTCATTCATTTGCTACCCTACTTTGTCTCAATTATTTCTAATTTCATAAACTAAACTGAAGGCGAGATGTAGGCCACAGAGAGTAAGAGATTATGTTTTGTTGTTGGTTGCAGCTAAATTATGTGAGGGAAAATGAGTAACTTTACCACAGAATTATTGGCCATAAAGTGATTTTCCCACAAACTTTTTTTGATCTAAAATTTATTATGCATTTTTCTGTTGAAGTAAATACACCATTGTCTATCAAAAAATGTCATAGTGGCTAACAGAAAATGTAATGTGGCAAAGACAACGCTGAGTTGGAGGAGTGACATAGGAGAGAGAACTTTTTTTTGCTTCAAATTTATCATTCATGTTTTCTGTTTGAACAATTTTACTATTGAAGTATTACTTTTGAGCAAATTTACGCACTAATCTTCCTCCTTGGCGTCACTTCCTTTTGGGCATTTATTGGTGAAGGTGGTATCACGTTTCTTTTACACAAATCAACCATAACTGGCATGAACTTGGAGACATGGATAATGATATGTACGAGCTACTGACCTTCAAGCCAGGCAATGTTTATACTTCCAACATCTCACAAAAAAATAAAACGCAGGGCTTCTGAATTGGATGATCGACTTGAAGTGGGTAGGAGTTGCATTCTTTTTTGTTTGAATTTCTGAAAATTTCCTATGAACTCATCTCCGGTCATTCTTACCAAATCATTGATTTTTAAATTTACTCCCAACATAAAACATCAATGACAAATTTGTGACAGAAAAAACTTGATGGCAAAATTGCTCTATGGCCAAAATGATAGCGGAAAATTTGCACATTTTCCCATCACTTTGCCACATTACTCTTCTAAACTCAACATTGTATTTGACATGTCATACATTCTGTTAGCCACCAAGGCATTTTTGGACGGATAATGGTAAATTTGCTCCACCAAAAAAGATGGAAGGTAAATTTGAGATGAAAAAAAAGTTTGATGGTAAAATTGCTCTACGGCTAATAGTTCAGTGGTAAATTTACACATTTTCCCATTATGTTATTTGCTAATGTCATTACTTATTTGGATTAGGATAATAAATTTGACTAAAATTGTTACTTTAAATTTTGATTTCTTATGTATATTGGTTTATACATTGGATTGTATTTTGGGAAATTTTCAAAAAACACCAAACCGTAAGACTTGATGATAAGTTTACTTACCCCTCTTGTTTGAAAATCCTTCACTTTTCCCCTAAGATTTAATGAATTTTTAACTTACCCCTCTCATAATAGTGAGAACTAAAAAGCTCATTCCTTGTCTTCTTAGATAGGCTGAATTGACCGTAATGCCCCTAGGAGGTACTGACACTTTACTAGATTAACTAAAAACTTGTACAAAATTACATATGACAAATCATTTTTTTTGTTATCAATAAAACTTTGTTGGTTAAATTTAGTATACGTGACATTACTCTTTGAGAATTGCAGCTCAATTGTAGCATTGGAAATATAATTGCTAGATACAATATGTAATTGAATGTGAAATATATTTGACAAATCAACAATTAAATATATATTTTAATAGCTAAAAGTGTTTGGCAAATTAGTTATTCCATTATGTGAGACGTAAGTAGTCTATTATGAGTGCAGTGATGATGATGATGATGATAACAATTTAAATGAATTCAATAAAAAATAAGAACAAAGAAAAAATTTCTAACATTTCTAACTACTACTACTACTACTACTACTACTACTATCATCATCATTATCATTGTGCTCTAAATGGATAATCTACTTCCCACTTAATGTTACAACTATTTTATCAAATATTTTTAGTCATTAAAAGAGTGTATTTAATTGCTAATTTGTCAAACATATTTCTCATTTCAATTATGTACTGTATCTAACACTACATTTCAAATGCTACAATTGAGACATAATTTTGAAAAAATAGTATTATATATACTGAGTTTGACAAACAAAGTTTTATTAATAATCAAAAAATCATGTTTATCACATACTCCCTCCGTCACATATTATTTGAAATAGTTTACTTTTGGTCATAGTTTGACTTGAATTTATTTATATTATTGGTTGTTAGAAAAAAATTTAAAAAAATATATATTTGAAAACTATAGGTTTTTATTTATCATTTATATAATTTTTTTTTATTTATATACTAAAAACTAAAAATAAAAAATCATAGATTAATTGCTAAAAAGTGAGTGTTTCAAAGAACATGGAACAGAGGGAGTATAATTTTGTACAAGTTTTTAGTTAATTTAGCGGATGTTATTGCTTCCTAGGGGGTATTATGGTTAATTCAGGTTATTTAAGAAGACAAGAAAATGGCATTTTTAGTTCTCACTATTATGGGAGAGGGTAAGTAAATGATTCATTAGACTTCAGGGGGTAAAATGAAGAATTCCCAAATAGGAGGGGGTAAGCAAAGTTTTCATTGATTCTCAGGATTTTTTTTCAAAAATTTTCCTTATATTTTCATTTTTGTTGTTGCAATTGGGTTTTTGTTTTATACTTGTATTAATTTATTTGGATTTAATATGATGAATTCATGATATTAAAAATAGCTACCAAACCACAAGCAAAACACATTAATGCGGTATTTTAAAAAAAAAAAAATTATATACAAAGCTATGTGCTTACAGTTTTAAATTGTAAAACTATTTATCATGCGGTGTGATTGCGGGTTTGGTTAAAAACCACATGATACTACACCATGAATACCTCTAGTAAGAAATGTTTCTTCTAGATGCAGTAACAGTCTTTATAAATAAGGCAACTTTAAGTGTGGTAATATATTTTTTTTCTAAAGCACATGTGGTGATATTTTTGTAAATAAGACGATAGTGAAAGGGTGTATAGAGATGCATCAAGTATTACCGTATAGCTACTCTTGAATTAATTCGGCCCAATGTTAAGCAAATTGGACCAAAATTGTTTCTGCTTCTTTTTATTTCTTATGTTATCTCTTTTTCTTTTGATAAAAGTCTTCGAGTTACCTATTTAATCGGCAATCATTTTATTTGGTTATTCAATTGCGTACTTAACCTAAACATAAGATAAGAGAATTTTTCTTTGTAGACTCAATTTGTTTCCCTGTGCGGAATATGAACTTCAGGCTGAATCCTGGTTACCTACCAGAAGCGGATATACGGTCCAGAAACATATGAGAAATAGATTATTTCCCGGACAATCTACCCGGTGCATTTTCATCTATATCAAAATGCTATCAGGGCGGACACCCAGGCGAAAGGCTAAGGTTTTAGTGGCCCCACACTTTAAATATTTGGCCTAATTACTTTACTTATTTGACCATTGTATTATAGTAACTTAGCCATTTATTCTCCTGAACTTTTAAAGAGTCATAATCGAGCCCTAAAATTTAATGACTAGGACACTTTGTTCCATTTATTTAACTTCCGTTTATTTAAAAAGAAAAAAATTACATAATTGTCACTTAAGTTTCTAAATTTTTATCTTTTGGACCCAAATGTTTTGACTCCTACATTTTTAGTACTCCTCTATCTCATTTTCTAATTTTACCCCTCCTAATTGTCTCATCTTGCCTACCTCATCCATTGGTCATCACCCGTCCATTTGTCGCTCCTCACCTCCATCCATTTCTCAATTTGTCTCGTCCTTGTCTCATCCATCACTATTCACCTTTGTTCATTCCTCGATAAGCTAGCTTCCATTCTCCCTCCTTAATTATCCGGCCTTGATTCGCTAACTTGTTTTATCCTCGATCGTGCTAAAATCAAGACCATCGACAGTGTCAAAATCAAGCCAAATTCAAGATCACGGGAATCGCACTAGAATCGAGACCATCAAACTCACATTGGAATCACACTGGATCGCATAAAAAATGTGCGAAATCGTACCAAAATTGAGATTGGAATCGAGACCATCGGAATTGTACCAAAATTGTGTCGAAATCTCATTGATTTCTAGTTTCTATATGTTTAATTGCAATTTAAGCCCCAAAGTTATTGGTTTGTACAATTAGATGCCTGATATTTTAAATTGTATAATTAGATGCATTTTTGTTACAAAACTGACGGAAAACATACGATTTATTGAGTCGATGGAGCAAAATGTCCCAGTCATTAAAGTTCATAGCTCAATTATGAGACCTCCAAAAGTCTAGGGAAACAAATGGTCGAGTCATCATAGCACAAGGGTAAAATAGGTAATTAGGCCTAAAAATTTCGGATATTTAAAAGCAGTCAAATTACAATTAGAATCCTCAAAAGTTTTACATAGCAGATGTTTCATGCCTTAAATTTTCTATAATACCTTAAAATTTTTGAACTGGTGATGACTCTGAGTGTTGGGGAAAAAGAAAAGCTATCAAGAAACTAATAATAAATACTCCTCGCATCCCAAATTCTTTGCACCATTCACTTTTCAACAGTTAATCTATGACTTTTTATTTTCAATATTTTGGTATATAAATGAAAAATTTGTATATATGAGTGATAAATAAGACCTATAGTTTCTAAATATATATTTTTTTAATTTTTTTTCTAACAAACAATAATATGAATAAATTTAAGTCAAATGAATCGAAAAAGTCAAATGGTGCAAAGATAGTAGGATAGATGAAGTATTAAATTTAGGTACTTGAGTAATGGTCTTTCTAAGTTAGGCCAGTTAGATTTAAAGAGACAAGTTATGTATCGTTATTGGTAAGTACTATCTCCATCTCGTAAAGCTTGTCATTTTTACTATTCACAAGAATCAATTCATGATTTTATTTCTTTCAAAAATTTTTATACAAATATAAAATTTTTTATGTGAAAATAGTACCTTAGTTTATAAATATATTTTTTAAAAAATATTTTACAATGTAAATTAATATGAATACATTTAAATTAAACTTTAGTCAAAAAGGGTAAAGGACCAACCTTTGTGAAATGGGGGGTTTATTGGCCTTGAATGGAGTGTTTATTGCTTATCTTAGGCTTTAGTACTTTTAAATATTGGACTCTTATTAAGGCTCATGAGAACGTGGATATCATCAGATATAGTCACGTGCCATATTTCTAGAGTATTTCATGTGATATACTTATCTATTAAAAAATTTGTGCGATATAACTCTTAGTTAAAATTAACTTTGCTATAATTTTTTACTTTAGATAGATACAATTTCACACTTCCTCTTTGTTTTTACACATACAAAAAAAAATTGTTCACTGAAATTATTCTTAAAATAACTGATTTTTCAAGGAAACAAAGGAAGACATTTCAACTAAATCAAGTAAATGACACCCTACCTAAATAACATATTAGCAGCATTAACTAGTTGCTTTTAATATGTTTGTTCACTTTCCTAAAAATATGTAAGCTTTGTGTTTAGTATTAACATCAATGATTAATATTAAATTTTGAAAAGATTTCCAACGGTAACTTTTAACTTTTAGTTTCAGCTATTTCATCCTCACCATTGATAAATTATTAAAAATGTTGACATTTATCACAAAAGTTACTCCCAAATGGAGCCATAGGTAATACTAATTAGAAGCGATAATAAGATTTATTACTACATATACGTGTCCGTGTTAGGTCGAGTTTTTCCGATTTCAGCAAAAAATGTTGAAACATGTTTTGAAATATTTATTTGAGTGTAAATTGATTAAACATGTTTTTATTTAAGGAAAAACACCACTGCCAATGTAAATTTTATTGATAAAAAAGCCAAATAGCACTTACATAATTTAAAACGTGTCCTACACTTGAAAATGACTAAAAATTCCAGAAAAAAAATCAAAAAATAAAACCTGAGATTTGTGTTTCATAGTATAATCAACTCGATTACAATCTAAAAATCACAACGAAAACCTATAAGATATTGTTGGAACTCTTCATCAGATGAGATCTCATCATCTGAGCTCTTCATGTCAACTTTCTTAGAGCAGCAAAGGCCTAACCGTGGTTGCAAATGCAAACTTCAACGGCCTTAGGTGTGAGCCATGCCCTTTTCTCGAAGATGGCTCTCTTTCCCGCACTAAAAGCTACGTTAAAGGTGACGACAAAGATTGGTACCACCAAAATCTCTTGAGCCATTATAAATAAAATAAAAAATCTTCCTCCTTTTTCTTTCCACCACTCGAGAATATCCTTCGAATTGTTTATGAATGAAGTCCGTAGGTAGTCATCCCATTCGGCCAATCCTAGGTTTGTGGATTTCGGTCATTTGAGGATAGATGCCACAAAGTTGAACCGTGATGAAGAGGGTAAGGTGGAATGTCGTGCCGGGGTTGGCTTAGATTCCCCAATATTATCAAAATGTTACTCGGAATAGAGTTTATATAACTCTCTTAAATTGTGGTCAGCATCAGCATAAATAACAAGTGCAAAAACTTGACTTTATCCTAAATACACATGATAGTGTGCTTCTAACAATTGAAAAATAACCTGTAATTTTAACATTCGGGCCTAATGCACATGCAACTAGGTAAATTGTTGAGATTCTTAAAAATAGTATAGTCATTTCTTTTATATTGCTTTTATAATTGGTTTCAAAAACTCATTATCTTTGTATTGGTTGAAAACATAGATGATGTTTACAAAATATAACATTGATTGGCGCACAACTAAATAATAAACCCTAAACAAAAGGTTTGTTGCCTCATAAAAAACTTAAAACATTTTTCCCACATCTCGTCGGTTCGTCATTCGGCTTGTACTCATGAGTTTATAAAATGAGTTAAAAGATTCACCCATGGTTGGGTGTCATTCAACATTTTGAATGCTGAGTTCCATCGAGTAGTGCAGTTTAGTTTAACTCATTTACAAGAAAATTTTTCCTCATTTTTAATACAAAACATTTTAAACTAACAAGATAATTTGTCCATTGTTTTGAGAAAAAATAATGCATTTCGAATTAGGGTGATTTCAGTTTGCAAGAGCTATAGACCATTTTAAACACATAAATTTATAATGTGACACACGTAATGAACACAAAAAAATTTTCCTTCAAGTGATGGTTTTAGCTATTTAATTAATTCTCTTACCACTAAATTATTGTTTGAAGTATTGTAAAAAAAATGGATAAAACTTTATTAAAAACAAAAATTCCTAAAAATTTTTTTATTATGAAGTTAAAAATGTTTCACCTCGAATGATTAGATTCCATGTATTTAAATACTATAATTCATTTCTTCATTACCAAATCATCATCTATCCAATGAGCAGTGACACAATAATAATTTTGGCTAATTGGTGATGTCCATAGATTAGATGTAAATAAAAAACAATGATCAATTGTAAGGAAATATTCTTGTAAATTACACATCCTAGCTTCACACAACTTAAAAGTTTCTCTTCTAGCTGTTTACCTAGATGTTTTCTTATATGCAAGATTTAAATTTTCAACAATAAATCTTTTTAAGTGATCATATTCGGCTTTTTTAAAAGGTTTTTGAGTAATCATCATCCAATTAATCAAACCTTGTCTAGCAGTTTTTCGATTGTATCAAAAAATACCTGGACTGTCAGAGCTCCCGATGCTGGTCAATTGGGTTTGTCCACCAGAAGTGCCGACTAAATTTCCGTGGACTTTGCTTAAATGCAGGTAAGCATGCCCGTTCCAAAATTCAACTTATACGCGAATTGGTTCTGCAATGTTTGCACTTGGTATATCTCACCTCGCCTTCCCAAACGTGGTCAAAATGCTCCCACACGAAGCTTTCAAATTGCTAGATTTCCCTTAGGTCACCTCAAGTTGTTGCCCACTTTAAGAGATTGGTTGTAAGCCTTTGGTGTTGCTCGGGGTGCCTTGGGTCAGTGGAACCATCTCAATGTCATCATCAAAGAGTTGGACGTTGAGGCCTAAATCTTAGTTCGACGTGTTGATGTTGGTGTCATCATCGACAACTTTATGGATATAGATTTCTTGGCTTTTATGGAACAATCAAGCTTGGAAAAATGAACCAACCCTAATGTAGGAGAAGGACAATATGACACCTTTGCTGGAGTTCTTCCCTTATGAAGCCATTAGTGATACACAAAATTGTAGGTAAAGAGAATATTAGAAAGAGATTAAGCAAATATTAGTGGAAGATTAAGAAAATGGATGATAACAAGTAAAAAGAATGAGAGAATATTGTAGATGGAGAATAGAGAAGAGCGCTTTGGTGTGAGGAAATGTGGGGTAGAGGCTGCCTATTTTTATAAGAGGAAAAAATTTGTTTTGCCCAAAAAACCTTAAAAAACTAATAGTTAATGGTTGTTGCCTGTTGGAGGGGGTAAAAAAGTTTGGTTCCTAAAAAATATTCTAGAGACATTAGAGGGGTTGAGTGTAATTCTTCCAATTTTTTTTGAATTTTCAAATGCTACAATAGTTTGCTGGAAACGGTCAACCCGGCTTAACTTGGCTCAGCTGAGTTATGGGCCGGTTTGTCTTAACCATTTGGGTTTAGGGGGTATGTCAGCTTTAGTTTCTCTCATTGTCTTGATCCATATTTGCATCGCCACCTACCAAGCCCAGGTTTGACTCATTTGAATGCAACAGTAACAAATTACCCAACTATTTTAGACAATTTTGGCCTTCTTTTCTTCATCCATGTAACATCCTCATATCCTACATGGAAAAAATATGAGAAGTCTTCTGTGAATATATAGACTCATTTTAGAATATAAGCACCAAGTGCTTATATTTTTTCTCAAGGTTAGCTTATGTAGTGTTGGCAGGTGTTTCGTTGACTGGTTCTAGACTTGAGTTGTCATAAGTGGTATTAGAGCTAACCTAAGACCACGATAGTGTGGCATGCTGGGTGTACACATACATCATCTGCCGGGGCTGATCCTAGATTAAAAGAATTACTAGGCCTGGGGCCAAGTAATCTAGTTAGAGAGGTTATTGGTTTGGGGGACCAAGTAGTCTAAGTGACCCCAACGAGGGCGTTGATAAGGCAGAGAGTTTGTAATATCACCATATCCCACATGAGGGAAATGTAGGAAGCCTTATATAAATGTATAGACTCAAGTTTTAGAACATAAGCACTTAATGGTTACCCTTTTTTCTAAAAAATAGCCTGTGTGGTGTGGGCAGGTATGTTGTTGACCAGTTATAGACTTGGGTTGTCACAAAAATCATTGTCCGCCACTTGCCACCGTTGAATCTCATCCAAAATCTGGTGGTTTGCGAGCTTTTTATCATGGCTCGTCCTTTGCTATAGCGATTTCCATCAATTCCCATCTAGATTTAACAAGCTTCAATTTCATTGATGGGTTTTGTCTATCAAAAGTGAAAAAGACACTACCTGTTGAAAACGAAGATGTGCCCACATCTTCCTCTCTATTTGTTGCCAGTCCAAGATGAAGAAGACTCTATTGTAGGGTTGTTGACACCCAATTTCGTCCGGGTTTTTTTTAAAAATTTTTTTAAAAAAAAAAAACTAATTAAAAAAATTATCATTATTATTATTATTATTGCTAAAAAATTTTAATTATGTTAATTAGTTTAAAATATATTTTTATTTTGAGAAGATTTGATTTAAAATAATATATGTGTGAATATGTATGTGTTTGAAATAAAAATAAAATTTCAGGAAAAAATGACAAAAAAATTAAAAGTTTGAGGTAAAAATGACAAAATTGAGAAGTTTCGGACAAAATTGACAAATTCTGAAAGTTTCAGGAGCTTTGGGTAATTTTTCGCGTCAATTTTGGGCCTAAACGGACGTTTCTGGCCCAAATTGACAGAAAACGTTAAAATTGTCAAAATCAGAAGCTTCAGAGCTTATCCAGAGCTGGAGTAACGTAAAGGACTGAAACTGTCATTTTACCAATTTAAAAGATAAGTTTGATATTTTTTATTAATTTATCCGTCCACAGTTCAGCTAAGCTCCTTCTATAAATACCCCCCCCAAATTCAGTTCTGAACACAGAAAAAAATAGAGGAAAAGCTTAGAGCTCCGTTTTAGAAAAAGAGAAAACCACAGCCCTTGTCCCTGGCTCTCCTCCCTTTCTCCAGAAAATCTCAAAAGTTTTTTTTAGTAAAGCTTTGGTCCCCGTCTTCCTCCTTGCCGTTTTCCCCCTTTTCCTCCCGTCACGCCATCTCCACCGCTTCTCCCGCCGTCGCCACCGCCGTCCCGCCGTCCTGCCGCCGCTGTCCTGCCGTCCCGCCGCCGCCGTCCCGCCGTTACGCCGCCGCCGTCCTGCCGTAGCCGACTCCCTTTTCCCCGGCGTTTTCCCTCCTCCTTCCGCTCCAGTCCGCCGGATACCGCCGCCGGGCTCCCGCGCCGCCGTCACCCTGCCCCGCCGCCGTGCTCCAGCGCCCCCGTCGCCTGGCCCGCCGTCGCTCCCCTGCCCTCCCTCGCGTCGCCTGCGTTTTCGTTTTCTCAGTATTCAATTTTAATTCTCAAGGGTAAAACCTCCTTTCAGTCCTTCATCTTTTCAATTTCTTTCACTTTGGTCACTAACCTTTTTCTTTTGTTCTTGCAGAATTAATTACTAACTTTTTTTTATTTTTTTGCTTGTGTATTTATTTGTTTATTATTGTTATTATTACTAACCCCTTTTTATTGTTGTTATTAACAACTAACAACTGACAACTAACTGGCTAACTTTTATTATTGTTGTTAATTAATTAACTTAATTAAACTTGGCTAAATTTTATTATTGTTGTTAATTAATTAACTTAATTAAACTTGGCTAACTTTTATTATTGTTGTTAATTAATTAACTTAATTAAACTTGGCTAATTTTTATTATTGTTGTTAATTAATTAACTTAATTAAACTTGGCTAAATTTTATTATTGTTGTTAATTAATTAACTTAATTAAACTTGGCTAAATTTTATTATTGTTGATAATTAATTAACTTAATTAAACTTGGCTAACTTTTATTATTGTTGTTAATTAATTAACTTTTATAATTGTTGCTAACATTTATTATTTTTTTTAAGTGGATGGCCAAAAAGCCCCACTTTATTAATTTTTCTTTATATGATTTAATTTATTTAATTCACCTTTTACCCATAAATAAAAAAAACTAAAAGAAGATTATTTTGTAATTAATTATTAAGGCTAATAAAAATTTAAAAGCCAATTATTTTATTTTTATTTTGGAATACATGTTTTATTATAACAAAGTTAACTTTTTGTTAAAATTAATAAATAAACATGATTAAATCAATTCTTTTTAAATATTTTTTTAAAAATTCAAGAAAAATCCAATAAAATTATAAATAAAATTAATAACTAATTAAATAGTTAAAATTTAACAAAAATTAAAAATCCATGACCAAATGATCCGCCAGGATCCATGGCTTGGAAATATTTTTAAATAAAGTATATAAATAAACTTTTCTTTATTAAAAATAAAATTTTGGGACTAATATATTAATTATTTATTAAAATAATAAAATATAACTTTTTAGTTTTCTTTATTAATAAAAAAGAATAAAAAGAGTAAAATTTTTGGGTTAATATTTTATTCAGTAATATTTTACTTATTAAAAGATATAACTTTTTGTTTCCTTTATAAAAATCTTAATCAAATAATTTCAAAATAATACAAAATAAAACAACAATAATTGAATTTTCTCTTAAATATTTTTGACTTATTGATTAGATATATTTTCAGAAATATAAATTAAAATTAAAAAAAAAATCTTTCATCAAACAAAGAAGAATATAAAAATAAAAATATCAAGACTTTTTTTTAAAATACATATAAGTTTTTGGTTAAATAATCTTTTATTCCAAAATAAATTAAATAAATATCAAAACTTTTCTTCTTTTGTTTAAAATATACATATAAATTTTTGATTCTCTTAATAAAACAATTACTTTTGGTTAATCTTTTATAAAAAAAAATAAAATAAAATAATAAAAAAATAATAAAAAATAATAAAAAAAAGAAAAAATTTTTAGTTCATGGTATATTGGCTGGAAACTGTCTCGTGCCCGCTTTTGAGCTGCTTCACCTGGTGAAGAGGGTCTGGCTGAGTAACAACGCCCCGTACCATGATCAAAATTTTTATTTTTAAACTCTTTAATTCTTTTAAATTAACTTCTTATTAAATAAAAATTAATTATTATTTTTTTTAATTCTTTTATAAATTAAGTAATCCTTTAAAATAATAAATATCTTTCATTAAACAAGAAAACAAAAAAAAAAGCAAACAAGAAAAAAAAAAGAAAGATAAGAAAAATAAAAGAAAGATAAGAAAGAAAAATAAAAGAAAGATAAGAAAGAAAAGAAAAATAAAATAAAAATAAAAGAAAAGATAAGAAAAAGAAAAGAAAGAAAGAAAAGACAAGAAAAATAAAAGAAAGATAAGAAAGAAAAATAAAAGAAAGATAAGATAAAGAAAAGAAAGGAAAGATAAGAAAAAGAAAAGAAAGATAAAAGAAAGAAAAAGAAAAAGAAAAGAAAGAAAGAAAAGAATAAAAAAAGAAAGAAAAGAAAAGAAATTAAAAGAAAATTAAAAAAAAAAAAGTAAAAATAAGTAAAAAAGAAGAAAAAGAAAGAAAGTAAAAAAAAAGAAGTAAAAATATAAAGATAAATTTTTTAGTTAGTATTAAAAATCATTCATAAACAAAAAGAATTACCATTTAAAAATTAATTTCATAATAATAAGAATTAAATAATTACGGTAAATCAATTTCCATATCCGGATGATCCGGCAGGATCTACGGTTTGGAAAATATCAAACTTTTTAAAATAAATAAATTAAATAAAAAGATAAAAATCCATATTTTTTTACAATATGGATAAAATTGTTTAAAATTTCACCAAATTCCGTGTCCAAATGACTCGGCAAAGTCCATGGTTCGGAATCAAAATCTTCCGTGTCCAAATGACTCGGCAGAGTCCATGGTTCGGAAGTATTAAATTTTATATAAATTAATTTAAAAATCCGCATCCGATTAATTCAGTTAAAATTTCTAGTTTGAAAATTAACTGAATATTTTCTAAAAGCAAAGCAAAACAAAATTAAAATCAACTAAGGTGCCAATTTTGGGCGCTATAACAAAGTTGTTTTAGCGTAACCGTACTCCCGATCCCCGAACTCTCGCAGACCAATTTTAAGGTGTCCAATCGACCTAGGTAAAACCGATTGGTGGCGACTCCAGCGAACCACACGTTGCCACAAGGGTGAATTGCTGTTGCCATCTAAAGATCAAATGAGGGAAGAGGAAAAGTGAATCGGTGGAGAATGAATGAGAGAAGAAAGAAGAAAGAATTGGATGAAAACAAAGAAAGGGAGAAAAAGATTTGATGGTCAATTGAACCGTAAGGCCTCTATTATATCTTTTTAGTAAGGGTGGATAGCGAAGCTGGCAATGGGATGGGAGCGAAATGGGATTGCTTAAAAACCGTGGTACGATAAATGTATAAATTGTGGGTTGGTTCCCTAAATTATAAGTGTGATTATAAAGTCACTTTTAGAATAGAAAAGTATTTAGAAGTCAGAAATTAACATCCTTTATATGCCATAATAGTTTTTCTACTTGCCAACTAGTGAGACATCCAAATTAGAACAAACAAAGTTAACAATTTTATAGTTGTAGGACTACTATGGCAAGTAGATGAATTTTAGGACTAAATTGGTAAAATGTGAAAAGTTTTAGGATTGGCTAATATCTTTTCCCAATTAAGAAATCTTGATAGTGCATCTTACATGATATCATGATCTAGGTTAGTGTTGATATTACGCTTTTAACAATTTAGATATTGCATTGTTACATCTATCATCTACGACAGTACAATACTTAGAAAAATTAAAAAATAATTATTGTTTACAAAGAATATTAAGAATTCATCTTCAAGCTTCTTAGAGTGTTAATTTAATATAAGATTTGGGCAAAATATCTCTATTTTAAAATTTGGGTAGAAGATCTCTACATAAAAAAAATGTTTAATGATTTCTTTTCAAAAACAATCTTTACCAAACTAAAGATAATTAAAGATATATATAGCAGGAGTATCTATGAAGGGTATAGTGGACTTTTCATATAACAAGTGAAATGTGGTGTTGACATATAGTAGACTTCCTTTTTTTTAGTAAGATAACTACAAATTTTTCATTGGAATATATAGCAGGAGCATCTACGAAGGGTATAGTGGACTTTTCACATAACAAGTGAAATGTGGTGCTGACATGTAGCAGGCTTTCTTTTTTTTAGTAATATATTTGTAATTTTTTACACATAATATATCAAATATACCCCTGACCATATTAAGGAATACTGCAATGACTCATGGCAGTCAAACCCACAATTGTTAACTTTTTTTTTAATTTATAATTAAAGATGATGATAGAATTAGCATTCAAATTAAAGATAATTATCAAATTAAAAAGAAAATTTATAAATTTATAAATATATATGTACCCAATTATAATAATTAAAATTAAGATATAAAATTAATTTGATATGCTTATTTTATTCACCTAAAATTAAATATTCTTAATTTTTTTGTGAACTGCCACAAAACGTACATAAGCCTAATTTTTTTTTCCTTCAATTTACCATGTAATAGTATTATCATTTAGCAAACATTAATTTTCTATCTGAAATTTTGTTACCAACAATTAATTTCTCAGAAGGGGCATAAATTTATTTGAATTTTTTGTTAATTATGATTTTTGTTTTAGAGTTTTGATATGCACTTTAATTATCTCTTTGGTTTTCATCACTGGAACAATTACCATTATATGATTGGCAAGTTTTTGTGTTTCATTTCCAATGAAATACTGGCACTATCTTAATTCTTAGCTAATGATGATATTGGAAAAATGATTCAATACAGCTATCGCAAGGTTTGTATTTCTTTTCCTTATAATATTTGCTCATTATAATTTTCATATAAGGATACATTTGGTTTAATAATTTTAAAACTATCCTAAGAGTAAGATTTGAGAAAGTAAGTATATATCAAAATAAAATTTTGATTTTCCAATAGTTGTTCACATCTCATGAAGGATAAAGTAAGTAAATTTCTATATTTTTTCATAAGAATAAAATTTATGTTTAATAAAGGAATTTTGTCACTTGTTTTAAACTTTCAGCACAATTACTAAAATGCCAATTTTCAAACTTTAGTGACATATTGTATGATTTATAAAAGTTTTGGGATTATCTTATGTATATTTTTTAGAGTTCATGGACCAAGTTTTTTTTTTTTTTGGGACTTTATTAAAATTTTCAAAAGTTTTTAGATATCAAACTAAAAAACTTTGAAATGGGTTGCTTTAAAATTTTCCAAAACATATATACTTTATGGATTCTTAATATACTTAACTTAAGACTGGAAGAATGAATCCTACAAAATTTTCAAAGATAAAGAGTTTGTGAATTGTGAGAATATTAATGATTTAATTTTTCAAATTTTTCGAAACACAATTATTCCTTCAAGTTTTTTTTAAGGATTCCGTTTATAGTTTTATTGTACTTCAATTTTTAATTTTCTTTTGCTGGTCTATATTTTTTACAAATACATGTGTGATCTAAGATTTTTTTGTCTATTAATCCATATGAAAAAAAATATGTATGTATGTGTGTGTGTGTATTTCTCATGTTTCCATTTTCTAACTTTTGGTCTTATATTCAAAAGCATGTTATGTTTTTATTATCCTTCTTTTATAGATTCATTATGTATAAAAGATGTTACAATTTGAAGGTTTTAACAATGTTTAGTAGTGCTAAGAGACATAAAGATATAATCAGTTTCTCTAGAATCTAAATCGATAATCACATCAAAATTTTTTCCCCTAAAATATGATTTTGGCTTTATCTTTTCTAATCTCATGTTAACAGTTTTTGTATATAATATTTTAGAGAAGAACGGTTCATTTTTAGAGTTTAGACTAAAAATGATAATATATCTGCTTGAATTGTTGATATTTAAAACTTAAAACTTTGACATAAATAAATAAATTCATTGGTGATACTCAAAATCATGCTATAATAATTTGATACTTTTTAAATTGTTGGTTTGATTGTATATTTTTTATAATAATATTTTTATTATATTTAAATATTTATTATTTTATGAAACTTAATACAATTTGTAATCTCATACCAACACCGGGTATGTAAACCTGTTTGTAGTATATATACCACATATTTATCCTTTCCATTATACTGCAAGTGCTAATTTGCACTTAAGTCTACCGAATAAATTAAATTTGATGAGAAATGAAACTGAAACCTAAACGGATTTCCATATCTTTCGCTTACGGACATGATTGTGACTTACATATAATTTCTTGAATAAGATATTCAGCTAAAGATTGATACCTCTCTCATTAAAATAAAAGGTAATTTTTTTTTCTGAAAAATGGGAAGAGACATTATACTCTTGGGAAACTCACAAAAACCTCCCAGGATTTTACCTAGTTTACACTTGCCCCCTATTTTCAAAAACTTACATTTTACCCCCCTAATAGTAACCTCCATATTTTATGCTAGTAGAGTCAAATGTTTTAATTGACCAAAAAGTTTCCAAATCATTCAAATCAACCACAAGGTTTATCTTGTGCCACCTCCAATCCAATTTTTTCTAAATATATAATATACTTCTAATAAATATTATACTTCCAAATAATATCTATATTTATAAATTTACTAATAATTTTTAATCTATAATATATTTCCATTTCAATAAATCAAGTTTATATTTTTTTTATTAATATTAGTATTTACTTCATATTCATTCGTTTTGATTAGTGACTAAAAATTCATGTTTATTTTAACCAAATTAATAAAACTCTAATAACATATTATCTCATACATTCATAAACTTCCTATTTGGTGTTTGATTAATATTGATTTATTTTTTTCATATTTGTATTAGTTTTGTACTGATGATTAGTTCATTCAATAATTAGTTACGAGAAAAAATTCATTTACATTTACTCCAACACTATCTTATAGTAATTTTTAAAGTAACTTATATATAATTAGTTTAACAACTAGATTATTTGTAAAATATGTTCCACAAGTTTAGTATTAATATATATTAATCATTTGGTAGGCTAAAAATTTATAGAAAATTAACTACCATTTGGCTAAAAATGTGCTTAATTAATGGTATAATGATATAATAATATTAATATATAATTTATATTACGTGTTCCTAAAAAAATTATAGAATGGATAAATTTCTTTCATGTGGATGAGAATTGGAAAATAAAATGAAATTGGCCGAAATATATTTTCCCTTGAAAGATGATTTATGTTAGTTTTAAAAATATATGTGTCCTTAAAAAATGATACTTCTCTGTTTGAAATAATTGAAAGGTGAATAAAATGTTAAAAAAATAAATATTAATATTAATAAAAACATAAAATTGATCTATAAAAATGAAAATATATTATAGATTTTAAAATTATTAATAAATTTATAAATATATAAATTATTTAGAAGAAAAAAAATTATTAGGAATATATTATATATTTAGGAAAAATTGGATTGAGATGGCATTAGATAAACCTTCTAGTTGATTTACAAGATTTGCAAACCTCATTAGGCAATCAAAACTTTTGAGCTCACTAACATAAGATATGGAGTTATTATCAACGGGTAAAATGTATATTTTTTAAAATAGATGGAGGTAAGTGTAGCTTAGGCCAAAGCTTTTGCAGTTTTCTATAAGTTCTTATAATATATATTAATACTAAATTTATAGAACATACTTTACAAACAATCTAGTTGTTAAACTAATTATATACTCCCTTTGTCTTAGTGAATCTGCTCCATTTACTTTTGCATGGAAGCCAAGAAAATAACACTGCTTTCCTTATCTTTCCAATTCTACCCTTTCCTTGATCGTTTCTCTCCACATCTCCACCTCTGGTCAGTCCATTTCTGCTGCCATGTTCCATCGCCTCTCCCTCGACTCACCTTCTTACTTTGTCACTTTCTTCCCCTACTCTCCCCCTTGCTTCATTGCCTGCTCACCTACCTCATCACTGGCATTGCTCCTCCATCCATGATCTCTAGCATTGTCACTCGATCTTTGGCACCACCGCTTTTGCATCTCCCCCCGTCATCACCATCAGCCATCATTTCATCATTCTTAACTTCCATAACCGCTTGACCTTGCCTGGAACCTCTCTGTGTAATCTTCCAAGTTGGGTGAATCACTCGATTCTGGCCTAGAGAAAAACAATGCTTCGTGAGCAAATGACGGCCATCTTTCCTTGACAAACAACTAGCTCGACATCTTGCCAATTGGGCAAATAACAACTCAATCTCATCGCCCTGCCACCCCATGCCACCAAGAAGATGACTCATAAATCCCCGATTTGAACAAAGTTGGCATGGGCATGTGAAAACCTCCCTCAATCGAGCATATCCAACCACCTACTCACACCTTGAATCGTTGAATCCAAAAACCCACAGCCTCTCCAGCAACAATTGAATGATGTTGGAGGAAGAAGGGAAGAGGGGAAGCTCAGATGGTAGGCAGCAAGTGAAAGTGGGAAGAGAAGAAGGTATAAAAGTTATTATGGTTGATAAAATTTGCTAAACAAGGAAATGATACAGAGATTTTGGGATGACCCAAAATAACAAATGGTACAGAAAACCTAAGACAGAAAGAGTATAAGTTAATTTAAAAATTACTATAAGATGGTGTAAGAGCAAGTGTAAATGAACTTTTGCTCATAACTAATTATTAAATGAACTGCTCACAAGTAAAAAAATACAAACATGAAGAAAACAACAATCAACTTTAATCGAATATCAAATTAGATGTTTATAAATGAATCAGATAATATGTTATTTGAGTTTTATTAATTTGGCTAAAATGAATATGAATTTTTATTCACTAACCAAAATGAATGAATATGAAGTAAATATTGATGTTAATGGAAAATGTAAGCCTGATTTATAAAAATGAAAATATATTATAGATTAAAAATTGTTAGTAAATTTATAAATACAGATATTATTCAAAAGCAGAAAATTTATTAGAAATGTATTATGTATATGTAGGGAAAATTGTATTGGTAGAAAATGTATTAGAAATGTATTATTAGGGGACAAAGTGTATATTTTTTAAAATAGAGGGGGGCAAGTGTAGGTTAGGCCAAACCCTAAGGGGTTTTTATAAGTTTTTTCATGAGTATTAACAGAAACGGTTAAGTACCTATCATCCTTATTATCCATAGAAAAGGCTAGTTGTGTGACCGTAATAATTATTTCCCAATGCAAAACTAATTATCTTCATTATCTATAAATTACCTGGTAATACTCATGAAAAAAAATTTGTATAGCAAATTATTAGAAAAAAGATTTAAGAAAATGAAAAAAACTATATTTCTTAAAACTGTTGTGTCCAAATTAAAGAAAATTTAAAATTTGATTTTTCAAAACTTAAAAATGTGCTGATATTCTAGTTGACTAGCACTTCCGCTCTCCCCCAACTCATTCCCTTCCGCCATCTTCCCTGCTTCTTTGTTGTTTCCAGCCAGATTCAATTTTTTGACTGATTTTATTTGATATTATCTATCGAATTTCGTAGTGAATGCAATCTCCTTCAAATATTGATATTTAAGAGTGATTCGATGTTTTCACAAAATTAATCTTTAATTGAGTACAGGCAACGGTTCATCAGAATCTCATCTTTATTGGGGTATCCCCATACTTGACAACAATTATGGGGAAAATTATATAGAATAAAGTCAGTTTTTATCTTCTTATATTTTATAGGTAATTTTTTTATTTTTATAGATAATCTTATTCAGTCTTCTATGATGCTTGATTAATTCTTACATTGCTTAGTTATTGTTGGTTTAGTTTAGGCTTGGTCCATTTATTTGTGAGTTTTATACTTTAGATTTATTCTAGATTACCTATAAGAGTCAACTTGATTTAATTTTTTTTAATTTCAATCGGTATTGCAGGAATGAGTAACTTTTTTATGGCTAGTTTTACATTCTTGTTATCTATTAGAGTCTTATGTCATTGTTAGTTTGTAAGATATCATTTGATTCACTTTTAATTGGAATGAAACATCTTTTGTAAAAAAAAAATGGCGTCAATATTGGTTATTGATTTTTCTTTTTTGATAGAAAAACAGATTAATTTTATTAAATAAACAATATTAATTGTTGGTCTAGCTGCAGGCAGTATTAGTCCACCGTTTTAAAGTGTGAGTTTAATCTTATTTTAATTATGTAACTTTTATTCATGTGCTTATTTTATTTATAATAGTTTTGTTTCTCCCGTTATATGCGTTATAACCGAAACATCAAAGGTTAAAAACCAAAACAAATAAACAAACCAAAAACAAAAACAGAAAAATAGAACAAAATTAATTAATACCCGGTTCTTCACCACCACCGCTGACAGCGAGGGCGGATGCATCAGAGGAAATGAACGCACCGTGCTCTACTGCCCTCCAATAAAAATGGTAATTAGTTTATTAATATTTTAGTTTCTAGGTGTTATTTTTCTTAAAAATTTATAGATTTTGTACATGAACAAATCTAGCCGCAACTAAGGATAACAATTGGGTGGGTCAGATTGGGTTTGGGTCAGGTCATTCAGGTTTATGTTTAGTTGGGTTAATATTAATTCCGGTTCAAATTAGGTTATTTAGGTTCGGATTAGTTTTATTTAGGTTCAGGTTTAGTTTAGGTTTTACCAATTTTAGCCTTGGGTTACTTTAGGTCGGGTTATTTGGGTTTTGGGTCAAATTCGGGTTGATATTTGGGTCTAATCAGGTTATTGACGCATAAGCTTGAATAACTGAATAATTTAATTTTTTATTTAGATTTTGCTAAATTTTAAATTAAAGAATTTGATTTTTGATTCAAATATTTGAAAATTTTAGAGAACCATATTACAATTTTTATGAGAGACTAAAATGAAAATTTTAATTTAGGTACCTCTTAACTAAAAAATTAATAGGCATAAAAAATAATCTAAAAAACTTAATTTAACTAGATATAAATATATTAATACATAATTATAGTCATAACCCGAAAATCTAATGATCTTATAAAGTCATGGACTAATTCAACAAATCCTAGAAATCGGGTCCTGTCAGGTTTACACTCTAGTCTTTTTGAGTTTGGGCCAATTCCGGTTCAGCCCAATTTGAGTTCTGATATTTTGGGTTTTGGGTTTTTTTTTTCTAGTTTAGTTTAATCGGCTGGGTTCGAGTTCAGGTCGGGTTGAGGACAACCGGGTTTGATGCATTAACTTTTCTAGGTCAATCGGGTGAGATCAGGTTTGAGTTCGGGCGAGTCAGTCCATGATTTTGGGTCAGGTTTTTCTTTGTTCTCTGTGTATTCGGCTAGATTTAGATATTAATCTCGGTATAACTGTTTGATTTTTCATTGTCACTCAATTATTACTACATATGATTATCCTCAATCACTTTCACTATTTTCTTCTTACTCCATAAAATTTTTTCATTGCCATCAGCAGGAACACCAACGGCAGATAGATTTAGGTGGTCCATTTTCAAAAGTGGTAGTTATAAGAAGAATTGTAGTCAAGCACGATATGGAAAGCGACTGAGATTTAGGTGATAAGACGTTTACGAAAAATAGATCAAGATGATCATGTGTTTTTTTTTTCGTTTATCTTATTTTTATCTGGTCTTTTTCTAATTAGTTATGAATTATTTCTCCACAATTATCTTGGTTTACCTAGAAGATTTCAACTCTATCCAATTGTCTTCCCTTCGTACAGTGTCATAGGAATTCGTAGCCTTTTATTAACCAGTTTATATGTTACTGCTATTCTTTAGTAGTATTTTTTAAAAAAATTATATATTTATATTTTTTATAGAAAAATGCAAATTATAGATAACTACTAAAACGAGAAAAATTTGGTCGGTTTTAGTTTCAAAAACTAAAAAATAACAAATATATAATTTGGTGGACACTTTTTACTTGTATATATATCTAACTCAAACTACATAAAGTTATTGAATTAAAATACAAAATGTGTGCAACTTTCGAACGTGGTCTTTTACCCATTTGTTTATCTCACACTTTTCTGTGAAGCCTCATGGTTCCGGTTATTGTGCATATATATAGCTTGAAGTTGAAGTCAGAAAATCAAGTAATTGATCAACAAATAGTTCTGAAGGCTTCAAAGAGAAGGCAGTAGTACTTGCCGTACGTTGGGGTTTGGCTTTGGGAAAGAAGGAACTCACAGAGTAGCTCGTTTTCACGGCTGGGAAAGGACTGGGAGCTCTCCAACGTCCTTTTCCCAGTTAGTCCTAAAGATCAGAGCGAGATGGTGTACAAGCTAGGGTTTTGGGATTAATTTGGTGTTGGTCTAAAGAAAGGGTTTCTTGTGTTCTATTTTATCCTATAGATAATCAAATTATTTCCATGAGCTTAGGCAACCCTATTGCTGAACTACTTAAATTCTAAATTATCTCATCTTACTAAAATAGCTGCAAGGTCAAAGAAGGATGCAACCTGATTTAAAACCCACATATCATTTTAACTCACTTTAGGGACTAACTTGTCATATTTTGTCAAGTTGGAGGACTAACTTAAACTCATTTACGGTTAAAGGACTAACTCATGTGGGTTGAACAAGTTAAGGGATAATAAGTGGCTGTTTATAGGCAAAAAATACAAAAAGACAAAGAAAAGATGAATCATGAATACCCTCAAGCTATAAAATGTAAGACATTAAGAATGTGAGTAATTGTTCATTAAACACACTTGAAGTTGATTAATAAGAAACTCATCATCTAAAAAGTTTCGAGTTTAAATTTTCTAAATGGATAAACAAACTTTATGAAAGCTTTGAATTAGTTAGAGCCAGATGTGGCTATTGGACATCGTGAAGTATTGGGGGAAAAAATCATGGGTTAATCTGAACGAAAAAAAGCTTTGACACACCTTAAGTGTGTGATCCTAAATTTTATTTAGAATATTGTGTATGAAAAAAAAAAAAAAAAGAACTCACCTAGAAGAGTCCCTGTCTTAACACATGACATATGTTAAGAATATTAATCTTCACATGAGGGGGTAATATAAAAAATCATTAAAAAAACACACATACACAAACACCAAATAAGACACAACTTGATTCATCCAAAAGCTTCTGCTATTGTTACTTACCTATAAACAAGGTGTTAAATACCGTTACCGCTAGGTATACCGCACCCTGAATTTTTAAGGTGAACTATATGGTATACTGCGCCACATACTATTACTGTTTTCACGAAAATTAAATGTTAATAATTTATTTTTACACATTTTATATGTATTCTAACTTTTCTCATCATAATTTGTCAAATATAAATAAAATATATATGATAGAAGATATTTTTTAATACAAAAAATATAAAAAATGTTATATATGGATCAAAATAAATAATACTAAAAAAACTAATTTATTGATATACTATAAATATAAATAATACCATCCATATACTTTGCCTATACTATAAATATAAATAATACCATCCATTAATTTTTTATATTAATTAAGAAAAATAAAAAAAAATAAAAGTAAATGTTTATTTTATGATATATGTATTATTTTTATTTTAATGTTTTATATATTTATGATATTTTAATGTAAAATAAAAAAAATAGGTGTAAAAAATTAAATATCACGGTACATACCACACGGTATTTACGATATACAATAATTTTTTAATAAAATACATACAAAAAATATATGATATGCAATATACCATAAAATACAGCAGTTTACAGTATACCACACAATAAAATAATAAAATATAAAAATATTTATATTATATACTATATATCAATAATAAATAATATATTATATGACATACTGCAGTACTTAATTCACCGCGCCTATAGATGTTAAGCAAAATCAAATGGAACTCTGGAAGGCTATTTTCCTTTCACAAGAAAGTGCTTTGCTGTTTCCAGGTGTGACCCTGACGTACTTGGTCGGGCTATTTATTATACAGTTTATAGAAATTTGATTAAAGCCCGTAGCGACAAGAATCAACCCTTGACAAGAGTCCCACGAGACATTGAACCAAAAAGTCAATCTGCTCCAAAAATCGATTTCACGCAAATTAGAAGCAAATTAATTGGTTCTTCTCCTTTCCCACCGCCAGGGAATCTGGCAGCTTCAAGCAGCTACTAGTATTGTTTATAATTACTTACCAAGAAGCAAATTAGAACAAGTAAAACGAAGAATTTGACCACCTTTAAAACTAAAGTCTGATTTCTTCTAGGGCAAAACATGCATGTAGTTGAGCGACAATTGCTAGTTTTTGATCAAGTTGAGCTTATTATAGTATTTCTTTTACAATCGAAATTAGATTAACTGTTCCTTCGTAATTTTCTAAAAGTTGTCGACAATATTTTCTTTTAGAAGCGACGTTTCTCTGCCACTCTCGCACAGTTGAACATGTAACTGTACGTAATTGATTTATATATATATATATATATATATATATATATATATATATATATATATATATATATTTAAAAGCATGTACAAAATATATAGGGTATTAAAGAAATGTTAAGGCATATGCCAAGGGTATATAGGGTCTTGAATTTTTTGTATTAGTGAAGTTAAATTGCATTCATGTTGCCTCAATTGTCACTTATGTTATTATGAAAACCATAATATCACTTAACTGGTTAAAGTTTGATTTTAGTTATACTGGAGATGTTGGATTAAATGCATCCTTGGTTCCCAATCTTTAAATGTTGTTACATTTTTATCACCAACATCCGGGTTATTCCATTTTCATCTCTAACACGATTAAATTGTTTCATTTATGTCCCCTAAAATTATTATAACATTCAATTTTTGCCTTATTTTTTATGGAAAACATTTATGGTGGATGGAAAGATGTTATATCATTACGAAATTGTAGGGAACATCTCAATTTTAACTCCTAAAAAGTTATTCTCTCCTCTCAAAATCCTAAAATTTACCTATTTAACAATCTTGCCCCAAAACCCCATTCCAAACCCAAAACTCCTCCTACACTGCAATTCCTGCAGGGACACAATCAATGTTTTCTAGTTAGACTCTACAAGGGACCAACTAACGGCGTTGATCTCCACTACCACCCTATACTACTACTCCAACTCCAAATCCCCGCCATTGCTTTTTGCCACCTCCCAATCAGAGCCCTAAAGTCATCACCCATCAAGCAAATCCTACGACCCATTCCCCATTACCTTAATGTCCATGACTACCACCTATTGCTGTCATCCCTACCATCACAATGAATCTCGAGTCAAACTTGACACTCTAGCAGCAAAAGGTCGAGATGAATTTTGCAAATTGTTTTCCTAATCCTCTGTGCCAACTTATCTATTAATTAGAGCTACTGATAGGGTGGTGCTCACTTCTCCCACTTGCGCGTAAGGGAGGCACCAAAGGTGATTGTGCAGATGAATAGGAAAGCATGTGAGTATAGAGGCCTGAGCGGAGAGAGTGGAGACAATGGTTTAATGGTGGCAGAGTAGGGTATGGGGAGGTAGCGAAGGTAGTTGCAGTGGGTGCAGTGAAGAAAAATGATGGTTGTTAAACTAAACAGGCGTAAGAGTGATAGAAGATGAGGCTAGTTGTCGATTGTGAATCATGCGTATGTGGTTGTGGAGCTAAAGTGGAGGAGAGGGAAGAGGAGCGTGGGTGACTACATTGTCAAAAGGGCACTTTTTAGGATTTTCGAGGAAAAGAACAAGTTTTTAAGGGCTAAAATTATAATTTTCCATACAATTTTGAACTGATGTGTCACTTTTCAGTCCATCATAATGATTTCTATTCGAGAATGGGTAAAAATGAAACATTTTAGTTATGTTAGGGATGAAAATGGAACAACCTAAACATTGGGTTGAAAATGACACAATATTTAAAGGTTAAGGACCACAGACTCATTTAACCCCTTCAGGTGCTCTAGATAATTTGTTAACTTTTCGAATAAAAATGTCCTCATTCCATTAATAATAGATACAAAAATCTCTAGAGATGCCTAATAGTCTATTTGATAGCCCGTTAATCTCTGCAGCACCTGCTGTTAGGGAAATTCCTTGATGAGCTTACTTTTTCCATCTATATCCAGATGCAAGTGGAAGTTGTACAACCTACATTAATTAGAACACAGGCTAGACAATAAAACTCCATCTATGAAAAATAAAAATAATAAGGAAAAAATGTGTCAGAAGACTCAGAACCAGTTGGGGGTTCGAGTCCCCCTGCCTTCTTTTCCTTCATTGTAAAATTCAAATTACTGGCTTTTTTATTATCAAAAAGTAAAAACATAAAAATCCAAAACCAAAAATAATGGATTCACACGTAAACGTTCTATTAATGAACATCTGCTAATTGATTATATTATTTACACCTCATTGAGTGCAAGATAAAAAAATATTAAGAAGATATATGATTTTCAGACGAATATAAGAATAGTAGGTTTCGGTTCCTCTTTGTGCACAATTTTAAAATAAAACATGGATGATTCCGGTAAGTTAACATCAAAACGATTCTTGGGGTAGTAAAATACCAATATTTTTCATTACCAACAACTTTTAATTATATCCTAATCCGCGCACCTACACTCATCTTTCTTGCAAGGACACAGAATTCTTCTTCTCCTCGGGCGCTTTTATTTAACTCTTCGTTGTGTTTGAAGCCATAGACTTAGACAAAGACATTGTTGGTGTAAGTAATTAAATTGCTAATTGGTAATTAACTAGGGGTGTAAATGTAATTATAGTAAGAACACGTAGGTCTTCTCTTTTTCTGATAAATAAGAGCAATTAGGTAATTAATGTCTCGTTAAGGTGGTTTAAATCCAAATAATCTAATATTCTCTTAGTTATCCCCACCAATATGTATCATGCACCAATACCGTTCACCTAGACAAAAGACCTCCTTAAAAAGTACGTATATGTATGCATGTACGAATAGAAATATAGAGAATATGATACATATTATTTGCAAAATGTTTAAGATATTACTATATTTATGAGATTTAACCACGCTAAATTAAAAATAAAAGAGCTGCGCTAATTTGGTTCCCTAGAATTTTATCGTCAATTTGTTTTAATTTAAACTTACATTATTTTGCATTACTTTTATATATAGTGATCAATTACCTAAATTATTGTATTTATTAAAAATTTACACTTTAAAAATTTTAGAAAGTAATTTTACAATATTTTTTTAAAAAATTAAATATTTTTATTAATTTTCCTTTTTCCAAGTTGGATAAATTAAAAAATCCATAAACATTACCTGAAATTTACAAAAAAAAAAATTATATTATATTTTTTTGACTTCTAAAGTTTAAATAAATTAATAATTTAGACAAATAGTCACTATTTATATAAGAATAATGAAATGGGCCTTAGTTATTTCTTTTATTTAAGTAACTAAAGAGGACTAGGTGTAGGCCAAGGGCAAAGCCATAAATTTTTATTAGCAGGGCAAATAAGTAATAAAAAATAACAAAAAAATTATTTACTTAAAATTATCTTTGATAAATTTTTATAAGATTTTTCCCACTAATTTCATTATAGGAACTTGTGAATTATTTATTTTTAACCTAGTAGAATTAAAAAGTTTATATCATTGAATTGTATTGAGATTTTGTTTTGTTTTTTTTGGGTAAGTGTGGTATATACTTTAAATTCACTGAATTTAAAATAATCTTTGATCGCAAGTTAATGGACTATGCATACTTTTTCAGTTCAAAATTGAGTGATGGTAATTACAGCCCTATGTATATGTATGTGTGTGTGTGTGTGTGTGTGCATATATATCATCTTAAACACATAAATTGTTAGGAAATAAATTCATTCTTGTGTTTTTAAGGGCTAATTATAACCTGCTGTGCTAGGATTTCTCCTTTCCTCTGTGAAAGTTGTTTCCTTTTGTCTTAAGATTTGTTTTCCTCTATACTTCGTTTAAGTTTAGTATTCTTAGTTGGGTCTCTACATTGGTGGCAATAACTCTGTTGGTTTTATAGTAGTCAAATGATGCACGATAGAGTTGTAGTGCTGTTCGTGGTTGTTTTCCTGGTGACAAGTAGGAATGATATGGATTCGTTAGATAAGCACTTTATGTCAATGAGCTTGACGGTAGATGAAGCATAAACTTGTAGGATAGTTATGGCAGATGAATCTTGTGGGGGTTTCCCAGACCTTATGGTGGTAATGAAGGTTTTATCCAATAAAGTGGTTTGACTGGAGCATCTGAGTGAAGCACTTAGGAAGGCTTAAAGATTTCAAATCCCATTCACGTTCCGATCTGCCAGCCTTAATCCTGCGACAAACTCGTTTATTGCTCATTTGAGAAGGAGGAAGATCAGACGATAGTTTTTCATAATGGACCATGGTCTTTTAATAGTAGGTTCATTATTATTCAACAACTTCGTAAGAGTGATTGGCCTTCATCACTACAATTTAATTAGATGTCATTCTAGGTGCATATATTAGACACCTTCTTTGAAGGGTTCAATGAGCATGTTGCTGAAATGTTGGGGGGTATGCTAGGAAAAGTATTGAGGGTAGACGTTTTGGGTCCATCAATAAAAATCAGAATACTATTGGATATTTTGAGGCCATTACATCGGGGCCTAATGGTGGATGATGAGAGTGGCCAATGATGGTTCTATTTGAAATATGAAAGATTACTGGATTTTTTCTTTAAGTGTAGTAAGCTGGATCATACTGAACATGAGTGCATAGATTCTCCGATTGGTTCATAGGGGAGTATAATACAGCATAGGGATTAGCTTTGGTTTTCAGCACTATCCAAAGGTTTGGGGGCTTAGCTGGATGATTGGAAAGGGAATTTTTTGGTCTTATCTTCACTAGAGTCAGTGGGGCGGTGTTTGAAATGTGGTGTAGAAACAGGGGCAAGCAAGCACGTGATGACCATCTTTAGTCCGTCCCCCATAATTTTGTTGGTGGATAAGTAGGCGCTTAATATGTTAAGAGTTGTGGCAGGCAGAAGCATATAAAGACCATCATATAAAGCGGTCTAGTTAACTCCAGAGTTGGCTGGAGTTATGGCTAGGCTCAAGGTGTCACTAGTCACTAGTCAAGCATGTAGTCTTAGCTTTTTGTCAGGGAATCTCATGTTTAAATTACTTGTTAGGAGTTTTGAAGGTCTCTAAAGGCCATGTCTTATTACTCGAGTCAAGATAGCTCATGCTCTAACAAGTGCAAAGGGTCAATAGAGTGTCTAGGTTAATACCCTTAATAACAGCCAATTGATTTTAAGAGGTGATAAAGAGCTCGACCATCTTACCCTATTGAAGCAAAAGGTGGATCAGGGAAGAGTGTTAAAAATATAGGTTACTAAGGCTAAGATGAATAATGTTATGTTATTTTAGGCATGGTAGAGCGAGGACTCGCCCTGTTAAGCCCAATGAGTATTATCGGTCTAAACTGTCAAGGTTTGGGGTCAACCCGTATAGTTCAAGCCCTTCACAGGGCCATTCAATAGAAAACCCCAAATATTAATCTTATTTTGTTGTGTCATATAAAGGATGAAAATGAGGTTTGGTGTTACTTTGGAGGGTAGGGTGGCAAGTTAATCTTTTTTCTTATTCTCAATTTTATATCAATGTAAAAGTTGTTGCTTTAGATATGGTTTGGCATGTCACAGGATTCTATGGCCAACCAGAATGTGATCGAAGACATGAATCATGGGCCCTACCTTGAAACCTAGCTAAACAATCTCAGCTCCCCTAGTTTGTTGTAGGTGACTTTAATGAGCTATTGTGGGCATTAGAGAATGAGAGGGGACGTCCTAAAGCAGTGGGGCTGATGGAAGGTTTTCAGAAGGTTGTAACCAAGGTTAAACTCATTCGCTTGGGTTTTTATGGTTCTGATTTCATATGGCATCATGTTTGTTCTGGTGGGGTGTGGGTTCATAAACGCCTGGATAGAGGGTTGGGCATACTTGCATGATAGAAATTATTCCCAAAAACTTATATATAACATTTTCCTTTTACATGTTTTAATCAAAATAGCCTCCAGTTGCACCTTATGGTGAAACTGGACCTATTCCATAGTTCAATATGGAGATTCAAAGTAACATTGACAATGGAGAGGAAGTGCAAAAAGGTGATCAAATATCATCTTTAAGTAGGACATGAGTCAACTTTTCTCTAAAAACTGAAGGCATACCGTGTTAGCTTGGTGCACTAGAGAAAAGGGAAGGATTTTATTTAGAATGAAATCAAAGCTGTTAAGAATGAGCTAAAGCAGGTTGTGACTAAAAAAGTTAGCTCGAGGTCTATTCAGAAAAGGAACAAGCTTAAGGGGATGCTTAATGAGGTGTTGGAGAAAGAGAAGTGTATTGGAAGTTAAGAGCAAAATCAATTTGGCTTTAGGAATGTGATCATAACAGTCATTTTTTCCACCAAATGGCCTAAGGTAAGAAAAGCAGAAATTACATACATTGTCTCAAAAGGGTAAGGGTGGAGCTAATGGATCAATGGGTCATTTGAGATGAGGTGCTTTAGGAATGTGATCATAACAGTCATTTTTTCCACCAAATGGCCTAAGGTAAGAAAAGCAGAAATTACATACATTGTCTCAAAAGGGTAAGGGTGGAGCTAATGGATCAATGGGTCATTTGAGATAAGGTGGTTAGTTTCTTTTCCGGATTATTTAGGACTTCCATGCCAATAGATATCAAAGATGTTACCTTTCTTGTTGATAAGGTGGTATCTGAAAACATGACTAAAGAATTGTTAAAGCCGCTTAATACCGATGAGGTATGAGTTACTTTATTTCATAAGTACATGACAAAATCCCTAGGTTTGGATGAATTGCTGCCTCTATTTTTTTAGAAGAATTAGCACATTTGAAATAAAAAGGTTACCAAGTGTGTTTTATCCATTTTAAATTGTGGAACCACCCCTGCCGAGCTCCTAGGGCAGTGATGGACTTCCGACTTATTAACTTATGCAATGTTATTTACAAGCTAGTGTTAAAGGTACTAGTTAATAGGCTAAAACCTCTTATTCTGAAGATTATATTTTATAACCAAAGTGTATTTGTCCCAGGTCATCTATTCACTGATAATGCCTTGGTGGCTTTAGAGACTTGTCGTCATATTAATCGGTTGTATGGGAAAAATGAAGGAATGATGGTTCTAAAGCTAGATATGGCCAAAGTGTATAACAGGTAGAATGGAGTTTCCTTAGGGTGATTATGCTCAAGCTAGGGCTTTTTTGTAAAATGGGTTAACCTGGCTCAGAGTTATGTGGAATCTACATATTTTTTGGTACTGGTGAACAGACAAGCCTCTTGAGTTTTATATCCTTCCAAGGGTCTAAGGCAAGACAACCCTCTATCCTTTTTCTTGTTTATGTTCTGTGAAGAAAGGCTATCTGTTCTTATTTGCCATGTGAAGAGAATTTGTTTAATTAGTGGTGCGACCATTAGTAAAGCAAGTCTCAATATATTTCACTTGTTTTTTATGGATGACAATATCCTTTTTATGCAAGCTAAAGAAAGGGCTTTAAGACATTTTTTGGTGATTCTAGTGCTTTATAAATGTGCCTCGGGCTAGATGGTTAATATACAAAAATCATTCATTTTCTTTAGCCCCAGTTGTAGGCAGAATGTTAAAAGGTCCATTATGGACTTATTTGAGACTTGTTCATGCATGAAGGAGGACAAATACCTTTAGTTTCTTTGGCTTCTTGGGAGGAAAAAGTCCATCCATTTTGACTTACTAATTGAAAGGGTTAAGAAGAGACTAGCTAATTGGAAGGCTTACCTTTTTTCTTAGGCAAGTTGGTGCTTACTTATTAAGGTTGTTGTTCAAGCCATGCCTACTCATTTAATAAGCTACCTGCTGATCCTAACGGAGATTTATGAAAAATTGTAATTATTGGCAAGGAGGTTTTTTTAGTCTCCTGATGTCGAAGAAAAGAAATTAACTTGGTGTGTCTGGAGCCATATCTGTTTACTAAAATGTGCTAGGGGTCTTGGGTTTAGGGAAATGGTGGTTTTTAACCTTGCAATGCTTGCAATGCTGGCCAAGCAAGCTTGGAAATAGTGAACAATCCATGCGGGCTAGTATTTTAGGATTTTTAGGGCAAATATTACCTTATATCTTCTTTTCTTAGTGTTATGAATCCAGACAATAAATTTATAATTTATTGAGGGATTTTAGCAGGCAGGGATATAGTTAAGGTAGGTTTGCACTGGCAATTGGCAATAGAGTGGATGTTTCATTATAGTCAGACAATTGGTTGCCGGGACCAAACCTAAAAACTAATTACTATTCTAATTCCAGGCACAGAAAGATGAAAGTGTGTGACCTTACTCATCATACAACTATTCAATGGAAGTATGAGGTTGTTGATGCCTTTCTACACCCTCTGGATGTAGTAGCAGTGAAGGCTATCCCATTGGTGTTGAGGTTTAAAAAGGACGTCTTGACTTGGGGCATGAATGATAACGGAAGGTTTTTGGTGAAATTAACTTACTTTCTAGCCTAAGTAATCCTTTATAATCGAGATTCACTAGTTAAATCAGATTTTTAAAAATGACAGTGGAGCCTTGAACTAGCCCCTCAGGTTCACCTATTTTTCTGGCATTTATGTGCAGAAGCTTTGCTAACAAGAGACCAACTTAGAGCCAGAGGCATAGAGGTGCAACACAAGTGTTTGGTATATGGGGACTTAGAGGAGCCAGCAAAGCATTTGTTAGTTGACTGCCCATTCTTGAGGAGGGTAAGTCGTATGCTGGAGATCAACTTACCTCAGGTTTCATCATGTTGGCAGGATGATATGAAAGCTTTATTGTAGGGAAAAAAGGATCGTGCATTTCTCACGGCTACTTTTAGTTGGTTTATATAGTATAATTGGAACAATATCATGCATGAATATTTCTGTCAAAAAGGGGAAATATTAGCTCGTTCCATCAAGTTATCGATGAAGGCTTGGGAGAAGGGTGCGAAAGCTTAGTCTAAGCGCCAACCAAATGGTCATGAGCCAAGTAGGTATAGTCCACTAGGTGAGTTCATATGTAAGATTAATGTGGACATTGTGTTTGATTCCAACAAGGGAAGAGACGGTTGGGCATTATTGAAAAAGATAGTTACGGTCGGGTAAAATTTGCTCTATCATATAGTGTAGAGTTCCTAGGCAAAGATGTGCTTTATTTGGAGGCTTTGGTGGTCCTTTTTGGCATCTGAGAGGCTCGTAAGCTTGGCATAGAGGCTATTGTGGTGGAGTCTGACTCTTTAATGGTTGTGTCAAAATTGCAAAAGGGTGTACCTCCTTCTTTATTTTATTTTGGAGTTTTCATTAATGAAGCTCGGATCCTAAATAGGTTCTTTTGGTTTGTTCTTTTTGTTATATTAGGCGAACATTAAATGGAGTTGCCTGTGTCATGGTTAGGAAAGACCTTCATTCTAGAGGTAGAGTGGGTTGGGATACTCCCTTTCCTGATTGGTTGGCACATGCTTTGATTTAATTTATAAAGTATGGTATTTTTGTAAAAAAAAAAAAAGTAAATGGTATTTTTGTCAAAAAATTAAATTAAATTGTTAGGAAATAATTATGAACAACCGAAAAAAAATATTTTGGTTGTATAAAAATAATTGGCATCTAATTCATTTATACAATGTTGACTAAAAATTTTACGCTCATATGTATATATTTAATAGTGAAAGTGAGAAGAGAAAGAATTCGTCAACATAATCCATGTGATCTTTTTTTTTTTTAATGTGAAATCTATTTAATTCATAAGGTACATCATACAAGGCAGGCCATTTCATTGTTTTTTTTTTAAGGTAAGCATTGTAATGTCATTCAATAATCTAAAAGAAAAGCCTCTGTTAAAAAAGATGGATAGGGGGAAGACCATTCCACCTAGCTAGATTGACCCTTTGATAAAAGTACAAGAGTGTGGACTACATATTTTGCCATTTTAGGAGCATGTGTAAAAGTACAAGTGGCAAACCTAGTTAAAAGAATCCTGATATCATCCAATACTAAGCCAAAGGCATAATAAAAGGACATAGAATAATTTTATATAGCATCCACTGCCACCTTGCAATTCGACTGGATAATGATCTCTCGCCAATTGTTCGACCAAGCCTCTAAGATACTTTTTCCAAATTGCCAATAACTCTGCATAGGTAATGTCAAAAACATAATGGATAAAGTGAGAGATAGTACACTAAATACTAACCTCAAAATTCCATGCAACAATGCCATTACTCCTTGAACCATAGGATGGGAAAATGACAGCATCAACATTTACTGAAATACAATTTGTTGGTGGTGGTGACCAATGAACCATGTGAAGGAACACAGTAGAGGGAAATTCTGGACCAAAGTGAGCGCCTTCCGTAAATACCTAATTTTATATACCCATAAGAATAGAGGATAGAGATTGCAAGACACTGTAAAAAACACATATGTCTCTATTCTACCACACATGCCACCCAATAACAGCAAATTTCCTTCATTCATCCTCCAATAAAGCACCATTAGCAACACAGAAAATCTCCCAAATATGCATAGTGTCAATATATAATTCATGTAGACCGAAAGCTTGCAATGCAACCTCTGTGAAAGGGGAAAGAAATAAGATATGTTTAATAGACTTATTTGCCATATCAGAAATCGGGTATGAATGGTTATTAAGAATTTGGCAGTGCCACAAGTTATCTCTGGTTGGTTTTTGACCTTTGGTGGGAGTTTTAAACACCAAAATATGTGCCAACAAGATTGTTCAAAATATGAAGCACCAGGATCTGAGTGAAGAAGACTATACTAAATATGGTAGCCTGAACAAACAGTGTATATACCTTTCACTTTTTCCCCCCAAGTAAAGAAGTCTAGAGTTGGTCGAGATAAAATAGGGATTTAGATTATGTTTGAGATGTTCTATGGGTGAAACATGAAAGCAAGAAGTTCCCAATTCGAACCTCTTCCATTAGGGTGCAGTAAGTCGAACACTTTCCAATGTACCAATTCACGAGTGGGGGCCGTTGGTAAAGACAATTGAAGAGTCAGAGACACTCATCTATCCTTCTAGATATTTATAGAAATGCCCATCACCAACTTGCCATAAGCCCTCCGCTGGAGAATAGCAGTATTTGCAACCAGGGCTTTCCAAACATGTGAAGATCTTGGGACATCAAAACCATCTAATGAGGACATGAAAGGATAGTATATCCCTTCCATCAATTGTGAGACTAGAGTGTCTGAATAGAACAACATACGCCAACACTGCTGGCCAACAAAGTAGTATTGAAAGCTTATAAATCTTGGAAACGACATCCACCATTTGTCTTGGAGTAGCTTAGACTAGGCCACGAGCACCAATGAATTATGCGTTGCTTAGCTTTATGTTGCCAGAAAAAATTGGCCATCATTGAATGGATCTGACGAATGATCGTAGTTGGGATTAGGAGGTAACTTATAACATAAGTCAAAATGGAGGTTGGCCATTTTTAATACGAAAAAAAAAGAAAAAAAAAGAAAATGTAACACACTTGTGTGTCTCTAGCAAACCAAAAACAGGTTTCCAATTATCGTTAACAAGTCTAAAGCACCAAAAAATCACAAATCTATTATCCTACCTGCCTCTTTTGGAGATCTTTATTTTTTCTCGGGCAACAAGAAAAACAAACAATAATTCTTTCCTCACCATCCATCACACATTATATGATCTATAGGTTTGTCATTAATTGAAAAATAAAAATATGAGCTTGCGAACTTATAAAAATAAATAATATATAAGTTGGTTTATGTAAAAAAAAGTTTGATATTTTAAAAATAATTTTAACTTAATTGAGAGCCTCAAAAGTGGAAAAAAACATTTAGAGAATATATTCAATTTAAATTATGGGTGTGCCTTAACGAGATTAATTTTTATCTTGAAGAGATTAACCTGATAAAGAGATTAACTTTTATATGCTAAAATACTCCCACATGCAAAAAAGAAAAAAAAAAGAAAAGAAATATATACTAACCCAACAATTATCATGACAGCGTTGGGCTTTATGTGACATAATCTTTCTATTTAGATGTTACTCTCTTGCTCTCATGCTCTTGCCCATGCTCTCAACTGCATAATACTTCTACCTACTTGAATTTTAAAATGTGATGTTTTTTTGCTGCCGCTTCCATTTTATCACTTTTACTCTCACACTTTGAGTCACTTAAGTTAGATCGACATTGAAAATTCAAAATCTAAATATATATAAAGCAGGATACATCTAAGAGTTATTTTGTCTTTTCCTTAATAAGAGCAATTTTAGAGCTGACACGTGACATGTTTTCTCTTTTTAGTAAGTTAACTGCAAATTTTACACATGATTTATCGAATATACCCCTCACCATCTGAAACAATACGGTGGTGATACGTAACAGTCAAAGCCGTAATTTTTTACTTACATTCAAATTTTAAATTTGGATAGAGAAATACAAGATTAAATTTAGATTAATCTTGATTTTTCTAAATCCCAAATTTTGAATTAATGTAGTTAGAAATAATCAAATTATTTTTCTAAATAATTTTTTTATAATGAAATTTAATTATGATAATGTTATATTAATATTATCTTTTTTTTGAAATGATTCTAGAAATATTATCTCGTATGAAAAAATGATTTTAACATTATCGGATACTAACTATATTGATCCAATCAATGCATATTAATTTATTTTTTAAAGGATCAATAATCACTTAGCCTACATAAAACTAAAATACAAAAATTTTAAATTCATTCTATTCCTAAACGAAAGTTGATAGATAACTCCACTGCTTTTCCCCCTTATGTCTGCTCACTCTCTTATAGCTCTTGATGATCATCTGTTAAATTCATTGATGAAGTCATCAATATCCTTAGTTCTAGTGCTTATTTCATTTGAAAATCTACAAGTAAAACCAAGATATTGAAGTTCCTAAAAAAAGAGATGAAGAACTTTTTTTCTAGGATTCATGATAATTTTTATTTTTTACAACTTAAGCAGTAGAGTTGTTGACTTTAGATTGTGATGACCCTTGATTCTTTAACCATATTTCTAGCTACTCAAGGTTTCTTTTGAAGATTTAACATCTTTATTTATTAAAATTTTCTCTTTTTCTTACAATTATTAAATTCTTTCAGTTTCTTATTTTTGCTTCTCGTGGATTTTTTTAGAGTCTTATATTTATGATTTTCTTGACAACACCATCAAACAATAAACAAACTTTATCAAGAAAATGAATGCTCGAAACTGTCAAATACCTCACTAGCATAGTAAGTACTAAAGCCTCCTATGGCCTCAATTCCAACACCACCATCATCAATGATACTATTTTCTTGATCCAAAATTGACTCATGACTGTCAATTTTAAATATTCATACGTCTTCTTTCATTTACTTGTTTTTTTGTGTTGCCTAATTTTACTTGGAAATTTTATGTATTAATAGACATGATGTCAGGGATTAGGTGAAGACTGCTTGAGTGTTAGCTAGAGGAGGTATGGGCTGGTGCTTTTGGAGAAGAATCATAGGTTAGTGGAGGAAGTGAAGACGAGCATTATCTCTGGTACTCATTGATTCAAATGTCGTGATATGGTTGACTTATGGATCCTAATTTAGTATATTGTTCCTTTGAGTAACATACTTAGATGTGTATGTTTAGTTTTTTTAATCAAAAGTAAATAGCTAGATGCTCGAATTTGTTACTATGTTTTTCAAAGTTTTTTGGATATAACACTTGACATGTATTGCCTCCATTTTGGTCATTTAGATTGTGCACTATAAGGTTTCAATTTGGCCACCTTTATTAATTTTTTTTGTTAGTTTTTGATTTGTTTACACATTGAAAGTGTGATGTTTCAATTTGTCGCCTTTTTTAAATTGTTTTGCCAATTTTTGGTTTGTTTACACGCTAGAAGTTTTTGTTTCGGTGTTCTTTTCTAGCTTAAGCTACTGAAAATATCTTATTATCTTTTCAATTTTAACTTATTATGTTAACCATTTAGGGCTATTTTGGGCCAAGTATATTTTACATTTTTTTTAATGAAATTTTACGATTTTTCATCATCCCAAACTTTATTTTGTAAAATAATTTTTTTTGAATTAATTGGTTTATTATTTTGGGCTAATTTTGGTAACTACATTATACAATTTATCAAAAAATTTGTTTAAAAAATATTTTTTTTGTAATTTTAATATGTTTTATTATTTGGGCCAAGTTGGCCAACTTCATTTATTGGTTTTTTCATGGAGCTCGACAATTTATTTTTAAAAACATATCTGGTTTTAAAATTAATATGTTTATTATTTTAGACTAATTGGGCAAGTTTGTTTTTACAATGTTTTCATATAGTCATGTCGTTGGAATATTTTTCCTTTAATTATTTATTTTTAAAATTAATAGGTTTATTATTAATGGCCAATTTGAGCAAACCTCCCTTTATAACTTATGTAATTTTTTCTTGTAGTGCAAAATTTTTCTAGAAGGGTATTTATTTTTAACATGTATGTGAATTGTTGTTATTTATAATAAAAATGTTTCATGTTAATGGATAGATATATTGGAGATACTCAAGATGATGTTAGCATAAATTTATATTCATATTTTTTATTGATTTAAAAAAAATATTGATCATAATATATTTATATATCAATTAAATATATATTATTTTTTAGAACTAAAAAATATTTAAATCCTAAGATAATGCTGGGTATATAAACTAGTTTTATCAAATTTTAGACGTTTTGGGAATAAGACGAATTTGGTGGGTAGAAATGGAAATTCGGAAAAGAAAGGCGGGAGTGACAGGCGTCAGGTGGGAGACTATAAAAAGGACTCGTTGGACGCTGATTCTCTACCACGCATTCAACTGCTCTGCTGGCCCTAAACTGCTCTCTGCCCTTTTACAGGCTCTTTTTATTTTTTTTGTGCTTTTTCACTTTTCCTCTCTCAGCTGCTCGGGGAATTTCAAAACCTGTTTCGAAAACAACGTCTCGCAACGCCATTTCCAGCGCCGCGTGCACCCAGGCGAACGAGCTCACAGATCACAGAATTCAGTCGTCGGTTCCGTCGACATTTCAATTTCTTTTCCGCTACCGAAGCTTCTGGTCAGGTATGGTGGCGGAGATTTTCTTCGCTTTCTTTCTTACTTGATCCATTTTCCATTGGCTGGGAATGGTGGCTTTCTTTTTGGTTGCCTCGAAGGTTTTTTTTTCTGTTTAGGGGGAAGATGAGAATCAGAATGTCGCTTGGCCTCTCTTTCTCGAGACTTCTGACCGACTGGTTGCTAGATCTGTTTTGGCTCCTACCGGCCGTTGTGGCTTTACTAGTTTTTTTATCTGTCATTTGGTTGTTGTTTGTCTCGTTCTGCGATAGTTGTGTTATTGACGATTTTTTCTATGGAAGATAATTTCTATGGTAATTTCGTTTTAAGATGCAGGTCACTCAGATCTGTTTAGATGTTATTGAAATGTTGGCTCTTGCTCTTCCCTTTTGATGTTCTTGCGTCATCGGTTCAAATATGTTTCCGGGCACATTAATAAATCATATTTATGCCCCGGGAAAGAGTTGCATTTTATCTTCGGTGGCTCGTATTTTTTTCAGATTTCAAAAGGAAAAATATTTTCTTCGATTTTACTAGAAGTTCTACCAGTCAGAAGTTTCTCCTAAATTTCTTTGGGAAACATACGCCTTTTGGGCGTGGCTTTCTTTGTAGCTTATTCCAGGGAGAAGCTGGAAGGCTAGCAGAAAAAGGCTAGATTCTTTAGAAGGCACAAGCTTCTGCTCTAGAAGCAGAATATGGACATCAGAGCAGGATCTAGAATCAGGACCTTCTCCAGAAAAAGAAGTAATATGTAGAACTGATACTGCAAAAAAGAAATGAGGAAAAGCTGTGTATTGAGGAAACTAAGAGCTTTTTGTTCTCAAATTTGCTTGCTTTCAGCTTCCTATTAGATTCAAGAGAAAGAAAACAGTTGTATCATGATGCATTTGAAAGTTGAAACTCAGTTATTTTGGAATTTGTAAATATTCTGGTTTTTCCTTCACTATATCTGATAATTTTTTAAATTTCGTGCAGCTGAACAGCTACTAGCTGGGCTTCGGCTGCTTTTCTGGCAAACCCCTGCCCTTTGCAGTCTTACCAACAGGATCTTTTGCAAAAAGCTACGTGATTGCTTGTGTTCTGTGTAGTTTCTGATAGTACCATTTCATTATGGTTGCTACTGCTGCTACTTCTGTGTTTTTCCCGGCTTCTTCTGCCTCCTCAGACAATGGAGCAAAGAACAAGGTCGGAGGTGGGGCTGCTAACTTTGGAGGTACTAGACCAAAATCTGGAGCTTCTGGTGGATTACAGGTCAAGGCCAACGCCCAAGCTCCTCCAAAGATAAATGGTACTTCAGTTGGTTATACAACACCTGCTGAAGGCTTGAAGAATGAGGACATAGTATCATCCCCGCCCCCTAGGACATTTATCAACCAATTACCTGACTGGAGCATGCTTTTGGCTGCTATTACAACAATCTTCTTGGCAGCAGAGAAGCAGTGGATGATGCTTGATTGGAAACCCAAGCGGCCTGACATGCTAATGGATCCATTTGGTATAGGAAGAATTGTCCAGGATGGCCTTGTCTTCAGCCAGAACTTCTCAATCAGGTCTTATGAGATAGGTGCTGACCGGACAGCGTCTATCGAGACATTGATGAATCATTTGCAGGTTAGACCTTTATTTTCATTTGTTCCATTATCTTGTCAAATATGTTACTGTGGAATAGTGATGGCTAAGTTATGAACACTCCTCTGCAGAAACCCATACTGACACCAAAAAATAAAACCTTTTTCTTTGTTCACGTTTTTCTTGTTTTCTACAACCTGTATGAGATTATTGGGACTTGGTCGATTCATTGTGTTTCTTGGCCCTTATCTATAATTATGCAGGAAACTGCCCTTAATCATTGCAAGAGTGCTGGCCTTCTTGGGGATGGCTTTGGTTCAACCCCAGAGATGTGCAAAAAGAACCTTATATGGGTAGTCACTCGGATGCAGGTTGAGGTAGATCGGTATCCAACTTGGTAAGACATGGCTTTCTTAAGTTTAGAAGGCACCTAGAGTGTGAGCCTGTGCTTTTCCCATTGACCTTCTGGCCTTTCTGTTAGTCCAAAAAGTTATTTTTAACTGTGTGCTAGTGTCTTAGATTTTGTCGGTGGTAGTTAACATATGTGTGGTTGTGTAGTGAAGTTTCTTGGCTTTATTTCTTTTAAATTCGTCAGCAATGCATGTCTGAGTGCAATTAGAAACTGATTGTTTAGCATAAGACTAAGCAGCATGCTATTCTGATGGCCTTCTTGGTCCACATCACCATTCAAGATTTCTTGGCCAAGGTTCAGTATCTTATCAATGGTTTATTTTTTGGAAAGACATCTAGTGTGGCATCATTTGAAGATCCGTGGGCTTTTGTGAATTGCTGGGTGCATGGGCATATGGCAAGGTTGGACAAATATATTTTATGTTGTGCATAGGCTTTTGTCGGATCTGTTTTGTAAGTGTGCAAGTGCCTCATTCTACAAGTCTATCACGGGTAAAGGAAGGATTTGAGTATTCATGATTCTATGAGGGAAATAGTGGGTTCTGGAGTTGAAGGCCAAATGGGTTCTGGAGTTGAAGGCCAACTGTTTCTGCCCAAAAAAAAGTTCTAGAAGGAAGATGAGAAAGTTACAATGCCATGGTTTCTTGTGATCCTTAGCTAACTCGAAATAGGTCATTGAACTGATTATCATTCCAGTAAACACACATGAAAAGAAATGAACAGGAAATGTCTCAGAGATGAAAATGTAAAAGTTTCTTCTTCAACTGCTTGGATTAAAGTATGCAGGATAATCATAGTCGTGACTAGATTATGTGTGGAATTTGGCCTGTGGTGAAGTATATTGATACTGAAAAGTCTTCTTTTTAATTTCTCCCCTTAGAAAAATTGATGATTAGAAATTTGAAATTGAACGGAATTCAGATTTCAGGAGACTAAACAATTTTATGTCAGCAGTACCATATTAATTACAGTTTGAAGTTATGTGCCATTTTTTAACTTAGCTATATTTGATTTTTATTGAACTTTATTGCTTAGGGATGAATGGAAGTAAGATATCTTATTTGGGCTGTCTTCCTGCAGGGGTGACATTGTCAATGTAGACACTTGGGTTAGTGCATCTGGAAAAAATGGCATGCGTCGTGATTGGCTTGTCCGTGATGGAAAAACTGGTGAAACTTTAACAAGAGCTTCTAGGTGGGTAATTTTCTTTTTATACTCGTGGCTTCTACGGTGGCGGTCAATTACTGGTTACCTTTATTGGATCAAATTTTAAACCCAGTGCTTGCAAGTGTGTTTAACTAAGTAAGATTTTTCCTTTTTAAATGACAACTGAGATCATACCATCGGACATACCTCTTACTTGGACCATGACAGCAACAATGGGTCTAACAACGGACTGACAGGGCAATGCAAACTTTTGGCCCTGGTACCAGTTTAAGGTAGTCGACTGAAAAACCAATTGGAGTAGGTGACCAGGTCTCACCGTGTTATAAAGTACTAATATGTGGGTTAAAATAATAACAATAAAATGACAATTTCGTTTGCTTCTGTTCTCTACATTGATGACTGACAACATGTATTGGAATAATTTAACTGAAAGCCTTCCTTAAGTGATAACATCATTTGTTTTGGAAGTTCCAAATGGGCTCATTAATTAATGTGGCGTGACTTATACTTTGATGTTTGTGTTCATTTTCAACTTGTTTGATTAGAATGTTCGTGTAGAAGCTTGACAGGCTTTTCCAGCACAAGAAGCTAGTTGCCTTGTGTGGCAGGGGGAGTGTGGTCTTAGCATCCATCTCTTCCCTGCCGTACAGTGATTATTTTCATGAACCAAACTCATGAACTAGCCCACAAAGGATCCCATTGACTGTTGTTAAGACTCACCTTCAAAATTTCTGTAGAAGGTCCATAGGAAACACAAGGAGACTAAACGTTTTCTGGGAGTGTCCTTAATATTGAACCTTATTTTTTTTTCCCAATTCACTTACTGATTCTCATGTTCTATGTCTGCAGTGTGTGGGTGATGATGAATAAGGTAACTAGGCGATTATCAAAAATTCCAGAGGAAGTCCGAGCAGAAATAGAGCCATATTTTATAAACTCTGACCCTGTAGTGGCTGAGGATAGCAGGAAAGTAGTGAAACTTGATGACAAAACAGCAGATTACATTCGTAAAGGTTTAAGTGTAAGTATTTTCTCGTATGATTCTCATAGTTGACTGTTTTTATAAGCATACCTCATCCTTTTTCCACACCTTAGGTTGAAGTATGCTTTGTATAATGCAGCCTAGGTGGAGTGATCTGGATGTTAACCAGCATGTCAACAATGTGAAGTACATTGGCTGGATTCTTGAGGTAAAGTTGGTCTTATCTTGCTGTTCTCTTCCATCACCACAAACATCAGCGTGCCTCTGCTTTTCTGTCAGAGGACATCATGTTTTTATATCATGTATGTGTTTGATGCTGAGCAAACAAGACATTTGATTGTTTGCATAAAGTATGATCTTCTTGGTAAGTTAACCACTAGGTTTTCTGTTGTTAGAGTGCTCCTCTGCCAATATTGGAGAGCCATGAGCTTGCTGCTATGACGCTGGAGTACCGGAGAGAGTGTGGGAAGGACAGCGTGCTCCAGTCCTTAACTGCCGTTTCCGACTACGGTGTGGGCAACTTGGCAAAATTTGGGGAAATTGAATGCCAGCACTTGCTTCGGCTCGAGGATGGAGCTGAGATTGTGAGAGGAAGGACCGAGTGGAGGCCAAAGTGTGCTAAAAGTTTCAGTAACGTAGATCAGCTCCCAGCCCGAAGTGCATAAAAAGTTCATCCTTTGTCGTGAAATGCATCTGTGGAATCCTGCATCAAAGTTCTTGGACTGATATGATTCTTCCCTATATATAGCCATCTCTAGTTGTCTTCCTCGAAAGAAAACGAAACTTTAAAGAAAAAAAAAACCCGGCCCACTGTAAGTAGCTCTTGCAGCACCTTCCTCTCTCTGTGTACCTAAGCTGCGGTTAATTCGTAAAAGACGACGGGAGATGGAAGAACTTTTGTATAGGAAGAAAAGTACTTGACTGATCATTGCTTTGGCTAAGCTTATGAGTGGGCCATCTAGTTTTGGCTCCAGAACGTGTGATTTGAGGTATTGGATCTTGACTGGGCTGGGAGATATTCTTTTAATTTTTTTTATCTCGGTGTCTGATTCTTTTTTTTTCAAATGATTGATTTGGATGAGCTTTCGGGTTCGTCCCAAGAGAAATAATTGATTTGCTTGGGTGGTTGCTTTAAGTTCGGTGCTACAGCTTGTGTGCCAGACTGTGAACACGTGAAGTGAATCATAGCAAGAAAATTTAGTCACATACCATTATTGATTCTGCAAAAGCTAGCTAGATCTTAAGAGTTTGGACCACCTTATAAGGTTCGTCCATGGTAGAATCTATCCAGGGCTACGTACAATTATACTTAGTATGTTAATAGCTGGGAGTAGAATCTTCTTGGTCTTTGTTTTGGGCTCAGATTCAGTTATTTATATTATTGTACAATTGTACATAAATTTTGTGTTCTCTATTTTCTTTTATCACCTCCCAGTTGATGATAGTACAAATCTGCTAACCTAAACGTGGGGTTGTAGTTGTTGGTTAACCCGTATATACCGTGGACCAACTTTTTGTCATTTGTTTGTCGAGCTATTGTTCTTTGTTCATTTTGTATCTTTGTTTTTCCCCATTTCAGAAAACAAAATAGACCTATATTTACCTAAGTCTAGACAGATAACTAGGCTCTGAGGTCTGTCTTTATTAATGTCGTATCCACTATACGTGGAAAGAAAACATCATGGAATAATCAAAGCAAGTATAGTATTCAAGTATGCAAACTTAGACCCGGAACAACTTATTATATAATTAACATTAAAGTGTTAGATAATTTAATTAAAAATTAAAAATTATTCTTGAATAATTTTTATAAAACTCTAAAGCTAATTGTTAATTGTTAATGTTAACATTGAACAGGCTTTAATAGAGAAATACCTTTAAAGAAAAAGGACACAATGTTCTTGTTACAAATCTCATAAAGTAAAACTAGAAAAACCAACTTATATTAACACGAAAACATGCCGAAAACTTTGAAGATAATCTACACCTGACCTAAGTATATACCCACGCTTAAAATTTATTTATGATTTCTGCCACCGCACCTCCTCCGCCTCAATTCCTCCCGCGAAGCCTACTTTCTATAAACAGCCATCGTCTCGTTTTATCCACGCCGTTTAACGTCTTACAGCCGGAGATGGATCATCAAAGGATGCCGACTCCGGTGTCCTCCCCGCAATGGAGGGCCAATCGAGCCACTTCGGCTCGTCGTACCGGTAAGGTAATTTTTTCTTGTTGGTAAGGATTCGCCATTTAACAGCGAAGCTGGCGGTGCTTGAGATCAGGAGGAGGGAGACAGGTTATGGTGCGAGCGGAGAAATTTGGAAGGATAAGCTAAGGACGAAGCTCAGCGAATCGATTTACAAACGAGAATCAGAAGTCTCCGGTGAATAAATAAAGCGGCACAAAAGCCGGAAAAAATAGTTTCTGAGTGTCGCGTGGTGTTATTATGTTTGTGTAATTGTCATTGAAATCGTCGTTAGCAGACATGGAAGAAAACGCCGAAAAGTGGCTGGGATTTATGTATCTATTTTTGCCTGGTGTTAGTGTTACTCTCTACCGTGGATTTTAAAAATAGAGAAACTTGATTTGTCTCCTCTTGAAGCCATTTTTTTTCTGGGATTAGGAGTAGAAACCATCAAAATAGCGATGTGAGGACACGTATGGCTTTTCATGTCACTTGGATGTCGTTGGGATGACAAAGAATCAAAGAACTCTATGGCCAGTTTGGAAAATATTAATTAGATTAATGAGTCAAGTTTTTTGAATTGATCAAACGTGTTTTCGAACTAATCAAACATGTGAAAGTTTGGTAGGGATGAGACTAACCTTGGGCCATTTAAAAAATTACAAAAATGGCACGAATTAATTTGGTGGCATCGCAGCTGGGTTTCGCTGGAGCAGCCTTTGAGTAGAAGCGTTTGTGAGTTCTCCTCGCTGTGCGACATGGCCGGCGCACCGCCAACCATATGTCGCGTCCTCCGGCCGGCCTGACAGCCAGATCTGGTTTCCCTTAGCGCTGTGAATCTGTTCGCAGCTGCATTTGATGGCAGCCACTTCCATCTTCCCCCTTTAGCGTCTTCTGCAAATCACCGTCTACCGCTGGCTGTCATCAACCGCCGTCCGGTAAGGTGTACATATTTTTCCAACTACGTACCTTCGTCATTGCATAATATATACCCAATTGTACTTCCGATTTACTTCTTGATAATAGTAATTAACTTAAAAGGGGGGTAAAATCCACCGGGGGTCACCTAGCTTATTTTTTTGTCCTAAACGGGTACCTTACCTTCAAATTGTCCTACCGAGGTACCTTACCTCTTATCGCGTGTCCTATCTGGGTACTTTCCGTTGATTCCATCGTTAAATCTCACGGAAATTGCTGACGTGGCATTAATTAATGCTACAATAAACGTAAAATAATAACTTTGGACCCTAAACTTTTCTAATAACTAATTCTAACCCTTAAACTTCCACCAAAATCATTTTAGCCCAAGAAACCTTCAGTTAATGCTTTTCACGCCAAGCGTCCCTGCCTCTCCGATCGGACCACCTCTTTCTCAATCGACCTCTCCAAGCTCATCCTCATCGACGATGACCGTATTGTTGCAAGTGCCCACAGCCAAAGGCGAAGCAGCTACAGATTGATTGCCCGGAAGCGTAGGCGCCGCCGGTCGCGCTCTGTGTCGGGTCGGAGCTCCGACCGAAGCGGGACGAGGCGGTGCTGTTCTGTTGGAGCGTCTGCAGCTTATGGTACGTGCTCGGATTTCCCCATGGCAATGGGGACTGATTCCAGCGGGCGAGCTTTTTGGAAATGGCGCGGACTCCTCGTATTGGCCGTCCGATGTCAGGGAAGCTCTCAATTTGCGGCGGGATAATAGGGGGGACGGCGGCGGAAACGGTGGAAGTGGGGAGAAGGAGAGTTTGATTGGCGTGGGTTGTGGTCAAGGAATCGAATCGGGTTACGGAAGCGAGCCCAGATATCGTGGTGATGCTGAGTTTGGGTATGGAGATGAGCTTGACGAGGAGGAGGATGATTTTGCTGACAGGTTTCGAAGGTGAGGGCGGCTGGGATGTGGGTGACAGAGGAAGAGGTAAAATGATTTTGGTGGAAGCTTAAGGGTTAGAATTAGTTATTAGAAAAGTTTAGGATCCAAATTTATTATTTTACGTTTATTGTAGCATTAATTAATGCCACGTCAGCAATTTCCGTGAGACTTAACGATGGAATCAACGGAAAGTACCCAGATAGGACACGCGATAAGAGGTAAGGTACCTCGGTAGGACAATTTGAAGGTAAGGTACCCGTTTAGGACAAAAAAATAAGCTAGGTGACCCCCGGTGGATTTTACCCCTTAAAAGGGAGACCTCCTGTTTGCAGGAAAAAACAACGGCATACTCGAAAGTTGATTGGAAGACATTTTTTTCTGTACAATTTTTTTTCTCTTTTGCGGTAGTCGTCTTTCCTTCTTTGAACTTCCTCCTCTCTCTCAGGTGCGATTACATATCTCCATCTCTCCTCCCCTTTTCCTGTCTACAGTAACTCTATTTCGGAAGTTGTAGTTGGTTAAGTAAATGGATGGTAAGGGTAATTGTCGATTCGATCAGGCTACATTTTCTTGTTGAAAATGTAATTTTGTTTTTTTTATCTGTATGGACTCGATGTTTGTCTGGAAATTTTTTTGATATATATATATGTGTGTGTGTGTGTGTGTGTGTGTGTGGTGACGCTGGATATAGACAATCACTGTTTTTATCTATCCCTATCTCACTGATTTAACTTTATGTTCACATAGTAATTTTTTATCCTCCCATCATTGTTTTTTGTGTATCAGGCCACATTAAGTTTTGCCTTCATTGTTATACAAATTCAGTTTACTTTCATATATAATGTGTGATTAGTCTGTGGCTGGTAATTGGAAAATGTGATATATATTTGAACTTGGGTGATAGGAACTGGCCGGTCGGATGGTCTGTTAGTAGGGGAACTAAATCACATTTCTCATAATCTCCTGGACGCGATTTGGGTGAGGTATGAATTTGTTTTTTCCCACATCTGTATACTATTTTATTCTTCATCCTAGTGGCATATGCACTATATAGCATTCCAGTTCCCTCCATGGTTGGCATGCATTGCTATAGAATTGATAAATCATTACAGTACCGGGTTGCCTGCTATGTATAGTGAAAAAATGTGATTTTGTTGCATTAGTGTACTTCTATGAGAAGGTTTTTTACCATATAAAGTGAGATGAATATGTTTTTGTTCAAAGAGGAATGAGTAGGCAGGGAGATTCGCATATGTCAAGCGAGTTCTCAATGGGTAGTGCGGCTGCCAAATGTGATCGTGCTTTGTGGGATCACACGACCACCGTTGTTTTTTGCCGAATAGCGACTGATGTTGTACAATGCGGCCTTGTTGAAGGGGGACGTCCAACAAAGACAGGTTGGACCACAATTGAAGACTTATTTTATCGAGAGACTGGTCGATGATACACTATGGGTCAATTTAAGAACAAGTGGCCACATTTAAAACAACAGTACAGTATGTGGAATCGGCTTTTGGGATCCACGACAGGGCTGGGATAGGACCTGGACACTGGTACAATTGTCGCGGATGAAGAGTGGTGGGAAAGTAGTATACAAGTAACCGATGTTAGATTCAAATACATGTTAACTATATTTGTGAGTGTAAGAATGAATGTGTTAATAGAATGTTTGGTTTTTTTGTATTGTTGTAGAACAATCCTAAGGTTGTTGTGATCAGGTACAAAAAGACGGCAAATTGGCAAGACTTGGAGAGCATGTTTGGTCCGGTCAAGGATTTCTCCTGCCATGGGTTGTCTTCACAGCCACTTGCTGATATTCCACAGCCAACTGGTGCTGTTGGTGGCCAACATCCATTTCCCACATTCACTCCACCAAGATGATCCTCCTATGTTGGATCTTCTAGTCCACCCATGTCACATCAAGTACATGTGAGTCCTTGGTCCGAACGTGCTGCTAGACAGGCAACTCAATTAGATGCCCAGGTGCCGGACCTCAACAACTCACCTCCGAATTCTCCCACATTGGATCGCAATATAGAACACTGCGTCATTCTGGTGGTAGGACTCCATAGCTTGAGGGGTATGCTCTTACCAGGCAGCGAGGGCAGAGATCATCGGGGAAACGTCTGAGGCGAAGCTCCCCAGACCATGCAGATGCTGTTACTGAGTAGATCTCAATGTTACGCAATAGTCAAGAACAACTGGATTCTGCATCTGCAACCTCCAAACAGTACGCGCATGGCACCAGCATTACTAAATGTTTGGAGGTAGTGTCTTCACTACCAGGAATAACAGAAGGTCATGAAACATGGCTTGATGCATCATCCATGTTTGTTGCATAAGAGGGTCTGCGAGAATGTTTCATCAATGGTTGTCAGACACTAGAAATCAAGGTTAATTGGCCTCAGACAAAGATTGCGCGTAGGAAGCGACTTGGCAAGCTTTGATTTGTCTAACATGAACTATCAGTATGCCATGCCTTTGTGTTGTCTTTAGGAGGATATTACCTTATCCCTATGTCTTTAGGAGGAAGTTGAGGTGTACACTTCAAACACATGACTGTATATAGTAAGAGGTTAATGCTTATATTTGGTTGGACAATGCATACTAACACTTGGAGCATGGATGCTATTATTGCATACTGCTTTGTTTTTGTATAATGTTTCGTTAATATGTGCTACATTTAATTCAAACTTTTGGATTCACATATGAACAGGGGATGGACAGTGAAGTAGGTGATAGAAACTCCAGGACATAGTTGAGCCCAGATGCAGACGGAGTTGATGTGAATATACCTTGGGACTCCCTCCCAGACACACCCCCTACAACACTGCCAAGGTCCCGACCGATATCGGCAGTAGTGTAGCAGATGCAACGTGCACATCATCATTTGGTTATGATGTCTGGAGTTCCCACATTGCTTGCATTGGCACAATTATCACAGAACCAGGCACTTTACCATCAGGCACCAGTTCACCGTGAAAAGCTAATCATTGGTACTCAGTATTTGTTGCATTTGATAGAGAGTGAAAATGAGTTTTACTCTCGCATGCGCATGACCTGGGAATGTTTTTGGGACCTACATACTGACTTGTGGGATAACCACCATCTACGTGGCTCTCTTAGGATAGCTATGTATGAAGGACTTGCCATGTTTGTCACTGTGTTAGCACATGGATGGAAGTACTAGGATGTTCATCAGGTGTTTGAGCATTCGACGGATACCATATGCAGATGGTTTAGGAAGGTATTGAAGTCGGTGGTGTCGTTAGCGGAGAAAATTGTTCTACTAGATGACCCGGAGTTTAGAAGGCCCTACTTGACTGTAATAAGTAGATGGAATGGGGCATTCTCGGGCGCCATTAGTGCAATTGATGGTACACACGTATATGGGATATATGCAGGCCCTAATAGAGAATATTACCGGGGCAGGTCGGGTCATACATCACAGAACGTATTAGTTGCTGTAGACTTTGATATTTACTTCACACATGTGTTTACCAGGATGCCTGGGAGTTCTCATGACAGTTTAGTGCTGCGTATATACATTGGCCAACCAGGCTCGAACTTCCCAACAGCTCCACCTAGTAAGCTTCTAGTTTGTTACATAATCTTTTGCGCATATCTAATAAAGGGATCACTAGGTTAATGTAATTTTTTTTTCCTTTTAGGATGCTATTATTTGGTGGACTTCGGGTACCCAAATATGGAAGGGTTCCTCGCACCACATATAGGTGAATGTTACCACCATAATGACTTTCGTGGATCTAGGCCAAGTGGTGCACGTGAAATTTTCAACTGGGCACATGCATCATTACGCAATGTGGTTGAACGTATGATCGGTGGTGTGAAGGGAAAGTTCCCAATTCTGATACGGTTACGACGGTTTGCCTCGGACATACAAAAAAAAAATAGTTATTGCTTCCTGTGCATTATATAACTACATAAGACAGCATGAAAGTGAGGACCCTGAACAAGTTATATACGACACACATGGATCGAATGTTCCCAACAGTGCGTATCCGGGTGTGGAACAATTACAAGACGAAGACTTGCAAGCGGAGACCGTGTCGATGGCATGTACCTGTGACGAAATATCTGCCGCACTTTCCACGTCATTGGTTACTTAGCCATGACACGATATGTACGACTGATGCCTACTATACTATTTTGGATCTTATGTTGATGCCATTGAGACAGACTATGATTTTTTGCTTGTTTGCTCCAAACGTGCATGTTACTTCCTTACATGTACCCTACTTCCACCATGTTCTCATAATTGATTACTTACTGTTTTCCTTACAACATTTTTATCATATGTTACATTTTTATTGTTGCCTTTTTTTTTTCTATTGTTTCGTATCCATATGTTTTTTATGGTTTGAAATTTTATCCCCCTTACCCACATTTTTCCATTACTTTTTATTAGCTTTTTCAATTTTCTTAGAATTTATCATTTTTTCCCCTCTGGCAACATATTTTAATTTTTGTTCTGCATTTTTTCCCCCAATATATGCATACATGATACATCTACTAAGTTAGATTAGATTGAAAGTAACATTTCCTATAACTTTTTTTTCCCAATCTACGAAGTAAAATCATCAGTTGTCTAACAAAAACCTTATTCATAATCTAGAGCCTAAAAATTTCTCCTCCTATAATGGTACTAATGCAAAAAGATATGGTACTAATCCAAATATAAGGATATACTTATAAAAAAGAAATATATAGTGCATCGATTGAATTCATGTATACCTATTGAACAGCTAATACAAACCGCCAAAAGAATAAGGGTATAGTAAGACGATAGCAAATATGAAATTAATCTGGCGGAACAACAAGAATTACAAACACCTCAAAGTCATACTAATAAACTGACAATGATTCACAAATAAAATATGAAATAAGTATAACTAAATGACCAAACGGGAAAAAGTTACTATACTAGGACAGTCATACTAATACAAATACACATATCTCGTTTAAAATAATAATAATAACTACCTGTTCATCTAAAAAACAAATGTAAACAAATACAATACAACACACATATAAAATCAAGCTAGCAAAAATACAATGAAATGGCGGGGTAAAATATAAAAGAAGAACAAAAAAAAACACAAAATGTTAACAAAAAAAAAAAAAAGGAACCAGGAACTATAAGGGAAAAACGTAACGAATAAACCCACTTTCATAATTGAAAAAAACACATCTTATATGATGCGGAATAACGTAATCAATGTAAAACTGACAAAAAATGAATAAGAAAACCGATAAAAAGCTAATAAGAAAAAAAAATAAGGGAAAATTAATCGTTGAGGCGAATAGCCAACAATAAAAGGCAGTTGCATGTACTAATTACTCTTATTCTTAATAGTATTTCAGGCTCAAAATTTGCCACATTGCTCGGTCTTTATGGAACCATTGTCCAATGAGGCACACTATGTATCTATAGTGTAGGAATCTCGTATTAACAATTATGGCAAAAAAACTCGACCAGAAACATGTAAGCAAAGTTATAACCATTAACAGCCAACTATAAGGGTTCCAAACATACATAACTGCCTCTGCGTACATAATATAGACAATAACACAACACGGCATAAGTACACTGCCAATTGAAACCAAACTGGGTGTCCGATGATCTATAAGAACCTACATCGCACGCAGTGGCAAAAAGCCACTTCCTTCCCATACATTCAATTAATACTAGGACAGACATATCCCAAATTGGATGAGAAACTACGATACCCGTCACGGTAGGTCCAACTCCATCCAAAGACATGCCAACGAGACCTTAGGCTTCTTTGTACCATTTATAAACATGTCGCATGCTTTGTCATTTCTGATCAGGAAAGCTGCTGCACGCAACAAAAATGGATCACCCTCTTTAACTCTAGGCAGCTCACCAACAACTTGCATAACATGACCGATGCTGGTCAACTCCAAACCAACAGAAGCAACTGATGATGTTGATGCCCCCTGACTTAATGCTTCCAGGAACACATACAAGCTCACGGGGGAACTGCGTGGTGAAGGAGTCTGACAGGATCTGTATAACAGTGTCATCAGCCGGCATGGGGTCCGTTACAGGAAAAAAGTGATTTTTGTTATTATGGGATAAATGTGAGGATTCTGCAAACAGAGCCTCCATTTGGCGGAGGTCAAGGAACCTATTTGTGCCTAGTTCAGCTGCTTTCGGGTTATCTTGAAAGGAACGACATACGTCAGCCATTATATACTCACACATGTTACCATTGACACAATGAATTATAACATCCAACCTGTTTAACATTACATGAATACATTGAATATAACAGACTATTAGAATATCTCAATATGACGAGCCCACCAATCATTGTTTGTGATTATATGCCCGGTCTCCGCATCCCATTGCCATTCAGCAGGCGGGCCAAGCACAGTGATCCAATCATTATACTTTTGCTGCAACATGTTCCACTTGTGCTGCAGGTAGTTCACGTTCCACGGGTACCCAATCCCGTTCCTCATTTTCTTAGCAACAAGTTTCCATCCAGCTTGGGTCAAGTAGTGTCCGCCACTCAGTCCTTTCCCGAACACCTCAGTCATGAAAAATAGAAAGGTTGGTGTGTAGGTTTGTAGCCACCCCGAATAACCGTAGATGGGGTCATCGGGCCAGTCATTTTTCTTTCCCCTGTCAATTCCTGTACTTGAACAACACATTGGTATTCATGTTAACCACATAATTGAGGAGCACTACTTCGGTGCATACTATTTACCCAGAGTTCATCTTCATGGTAATCGGAAAAGCATTTTCCCTTATTGCTACATGACAACCCTTGTGTTCCTAGCATTTTCATCAGAGTAACCTCGACCAATCAACACATCTTATATGAAATAAAACACACATATAATTTCTCAAAGACACACCCCCTCACAAGGTTTACAAAACAAGGAAAACGAAAATACCCAACCCAAATAATTACTTGGCAGCTACATAAGGAAAAAGTACAATGTGAAATAATGGTGCGACAGGAAATCTAGATCGTTCTATCCGCTTATGTACCAGAAACAACGATGTGAGGAAAACAAATTACTCTTCGAACACTAAGGTTAATCAGACCGCTGGGGATAGATAAAAATAGGATTTGTCTGAATGTAGTATATATATATATATATATATATATATATATATATATATATATATATATATATATATATATATATATATATATATATATATATATATATATATATATATCACACAAAATTCCAGAACAACATCGAGTCTATACAGAGGGAAAAAATGAAATTTCCTTTTCAATAAGAAAATGTAGCCGGATCAAGTAGGCAATTACCTTTATCATTTAATTACCTGACAATTCAGGCCAAAATATAGTTACTATAGGAAGAAAAAGGCGATGAAAGATAGAGATAGACAATCACAATTGAGAGAAAGGAGAAAGTGCAGCGAAGAGAGGAGGAACACCAAAAAAGGGAGCAAAATTTGTAGAGAGAAAAATGTCTTCCACGCAACTTCCAGCTATGCCATTTTCTTTTCCTGCGTACACAGGGTGTATCAATTAAAGTAATTACGATTATCAGTAAGGAAATCGAAAGTCAAACTGGGTATATATTATGAAATGGAGAAGGTACGTGGTCGGAAAAATATGTACAACTTACAGGAGGGCGGTTGAAGACGGCTAACGGCAGAAGGAGATTTGGAGAAGACGTTGAAGGGGGAAAATGGAGGCAGTTGGAGTCGACTACAGCTGGGAAAAGCTTCACGGCACTAAGGGGCACCAGATCCTACGGTCAGCTCGGACGGAGGACGCTGAACACGGTGGGAGGTGTGCCAACCATGTCGCACAGCGAGGAGAACTCACAAACTCTTCTGGCCGAATGTAGCTCCAGGAAATATCAGATGCGAGGGTACCAAATTAATGCGTGACATTTTCATAATTTTTTAAAAAGCCCAAGATTAGTCTCATCCCTGCCCAACTTTCACGTGTTCGACCGAAACGAAAAACTTGACTCATTAATCTAATTAATATTTTCTGAATTGGCCCTTACTCGTATCCTTGCAGAAAATTTCTTCTACACTGGTTAAGTTACAAAGGATCAGAATCTATCACGTGTGTGATTTTTTAAATCAATTCTTAAATAATGTTCTTTCATAAATAATTATGTTAATTACTTTAAAAAATATATTTTTTATTTATACAAAATTTTTATTCCATAATATGTTGTTTACTTCGTAAGAAATGTTGTTTCATTTCATTTATACAAATATGTTATTCTGTAATATATTATTCACTTCGTGAAAAATATTGTTTCATAAATAATATTGTTTCTTTCAATAAAAAATGTTATTTAATTTATAAAACAGTGTTATTCTATAATATGCTATTCATTTTGTAAGAAATGTTATTTGTAAATATTTTATTCCTTTTAATAAGCATTGTTCTATTAATACAAATGTGTTGTTCTGTAATATATTGTTTGTTTCGTACAATGTGTTGTTCAAGATGTTATGATAGTCCTGTAAAATGTGTTATTTATTGTAAGAATTGTTATTCCATTAATACAGATGTAATATTTTGTAATATATTGTTCATTTCGTAAGATGCATTGTATGTAAATTTTGTATTTTTTTCAGTTTAAAGTGTCACTCGATTCACATAAATGTATTGTTTTATAAAATATGAAAGAAATGTTGTTTTATAAAAATTGTTGTTCCTTTCAAAGAAAAGCGTTGTTCCATTCTTACAAACATATTATTCTATTAGATATTGTTCATTTTGTAAGAAATATTATTTGTGAATAATATTGTTTGAGTCAATAAGAAATATTGTCTCATTTAGACAAATATATTATTTTGTAAAATTTTGCTTATTTTGTTAGATGTGATGTTTGAGATGTGGTAATCTTGTAAAAAATGCGTTCATTTCACCCAAGTAGCCATGACATTTACAAAATGCCACTGTGTCCTAAACAACATATCTTATAAAAAGAACATTACATTTTGTAAAATTATCACCGAATCTTAAACATCACATTTTCTATAACTACTAATATTAAATTACACTAAAAATTACCTATTTAATGCCTCTTATTCTCCTGGTTCCATGCCTTTGCCATCCTGCCTATACCTTCGGAACTTTGAACTTCCTTTTCCTAGCTAGATCTAGACTTCATAGCGAACATAAAGGAAACACAGACAAATCAAAAGAGTAAGAATGGACATACGAGTTAAGGGTTTTATTTAGTTCTCTACTGTTTGTCGAGCGAGCCTGCATAGAAGCTAGCCACAAAAAATAGTGACCAACCACCTAAAACTAGAGAATAAGGTGATCGAATATGGAAAAAACCAAAGAAAAGAGGTTCCAAATAGGATTTTGATTTACATGTATATCCACTTCCATTGATGTGTTTACATATACTGTGACCGTGAGATGTCCATACATCATATCAACTATAGCGGTAAGTGCTTGGTGGGATGTAATGAATAGTTCTTCACACTGCTGCATCACCACAATTTGGGCCAAAATGCAATTTTTCTGGGCTGGCCAAACCCAGAGCAAAACCAACCCGTCGCTGTTTTTACATGCCATAGGCCTATAGCTTTTGTTTTAGACCTCATTGCCTCATGTATGATGGGCAAAAAGTGATCCCCATTTCAAAGCCTTTTCTATTCTTCTTAGTTCTTACGAGGTGCACGGAGGTTGCACGTTGTAGCTGTTTATATGATCATTACATAAATTTATGGGAAGATGTAGAAATTTGATATAACAAAAAATATATGTTTTTAAGTTTCAGCCCTTATAATTTTGGAACAAAATAATGTTCACACATTGCTAGGTGAAGACTGGGGTAAAAAATGCTATTACCAGAAACATAATAGAACCAAATCATGGTTATCAATATTTTGCTTTAGAAAACAATAAAAAATGAAAAAAAAATTAGAGACCAAGAGAATAAATGGAGGGGTTTGATGACCCGCACATTGTAGTAAATATTTTTTATAATAAATTTTAATAATAACAGTGCGATACAAAACAGGTTACACACTTCGAAACAATGCATATTTGGTATGTTAATTAAAAACAATTCAATAAAATTTTTCATCTTCTATTAACACAAAATCAAAATTTTAATATCAATGAAAAATTTATCTAGAAAAATTTACTCTCAAAATTGACAATTATGGACCAAATTGCTTTATTAAACTATAGATCTTGAAATAAATAATTGATGCTACAAATCTTAAATAAAAATAATGAAAGAATAATGATAGAAATAATGATTAAAGCTTCATTTTAGAAAACAACAATAAAAAAAATCAATTAAAAAAAATTAGGATCAAGACAAAAAAAAAATGTAAAAACTTTAGGCATGAAGGATTTAAAAATTGACTTAATGACGATAAAAAATGGTTTAACAAAAAAATAAATTTTAACTAAAAAATAAACAAATTATGGTCACCAATGTCTTACTTTAGAAGATAGTACATAGAAAACAACAAAAATAAAAATTTGGGGGCCAAGAGAACAAATAGAAGATTTAATTAAATAGTTATAAAATTCAGGGACTAAAATGTAACACATACGGAACTCATGTCCAAAAAATAAAAAAATTAGATAGTTAGGGAATGAGATCACATTTTAACCGAAAAAAAATGTGAGACAAATAAAAACCACAAAAATTGCAACCTAGGCCCTCATAAAGGCAAACGCCTTATGAAATGAGATAAAACTAAAAAAAGAGCAAATTGCATCTTAAGAAAAACAAAAAAGAAAAAGTCGAAAGTTAAAAAAAAAATACTGCTGAACCATGACAAAAAACTAACTGGGCTCAATCAGCCCAAAATTAAGTTACTGTTCATCTAACAGTATCAATGTTGATATTTAGAAGTATAGTTTAATGTCCGAAACCAAAACATTGACAAAACATAATAGGTCCTTTGTTTGTGTATTGCAATATCTTTTCTTCCTCTAACTTTGGAAAAGGGTATTTTTCCACTCTGATTTGATAAGCACAAAAAATATCCTGAATTTTTTATTTTTATATTTTAAACCTTGAATTTTTATGCATTACAGTTAAAATCCCATTTTGTGCTGAAATCTCAAATCACCACATTAGTGTTGTGCTATACATTCTCTGTTTATCAAATTTTGATCACAACAACTTTCAGATATTTTAGTTTTTATAAAATTTTTGATTTGGTCATGACTTAGCTTTAAATTTATAATTTTTGTTATATATTTTTTCCCTATAAATATAACCAGTATAAAAAAAATGTGTATCTTAGTTAATTGACCAGCAACAAAGTGCGTATGCATGCTAGTATATACTAATATATTATACAAATATTTGGTAGAAACACAAATCCCCAAAAAAATTATACAAAACATAAATATTAGACAATGTACGAGGTAGACAAAACGTTGTATGAAATATCAGAAACTCCAATATTTCATAATCATATATACATTCATGTTCACAACTCTTCAGACATTTCCGTAATTATATTGGTCCATATTATAATGCAAAGATACTTCCCCTTCATAAGGTTAAGTCTAATTAAAGATAAGTCTAATGTACATCATACCCTTTATGTTTATATATATTTATATACCAATACTACCCTTTATAGTATAAAATAAGTGTGAACATATTAAATCTTATATTTTCCTCCAAAAAAATGAAAATATATACAAATTAGATACTAGATATGTACAAACTCAATGTAAAAAGAAAGTAAAAGATATGGATAAATAATGTGTGAAATATGTATAAACAAAATCAGAGAAATGTTTTCAGTAGTATGTACAGATTCAATCTCCCATAAAAAATTTATGTGTAAACGCATCAAATCTTGCTTTCCACCAAAATTTGAAATATATACAAATTAGGTGCCAAATATGTATGAAACTTAATGTATAAAGTAAGTGATGAATGTGTACAAAATAAATAAATAAATAACACATATGAACAATGAGATCAAATATATGTTATAGATATATTTAATTGTATGTACAAGTTTGAACATTCATCTTATAACACTTTTCCTGTCAAATTCAAACATACGTATAAATATGATGACAAATATGCATGGAGATATTAATAATAATATATATGATAGATATGTATAAATTTGATATATAAAAAAGTTAGAAATATGTATAAATATGATTATAAATATGTACAAGTTGTACCTTTCATCCTAAAATTAAATGTCAACAACATCAACATTCTTCTTCCCTTCAAAAGGAAAGATACGTATAAATCAAATAATTGATATGCATGTTTGGTATAAAATAAATGTACATATTTTATTACCTCATAGGCAAAGTTTTTCTCCGTAGACATATACTTGTATATAAATATCCATATCCTATATAAAATAAAATAAAAAAGAGGGATGTTTTTGGGAAAAAAAAATAAAGAGAGAAAATATAAGTGGAAACATATGATTCCACCCAAAAACACTAAAACTAAGCATCTTCTTCGATAGATTTGTTTCAGCAATCTCCGACTCTCCTCCCCACTCCTCCTCCAATTCGGCCTTGTCTCTCCTTCCTCAAATCTCTCCCCACCCAGGCCCGCCAGCGAGACTCTCTGTTTCCCCAAGACCCACATGCCCAAATCCTCTCCCCACTAAAAAAAGACTGGCGCTTTCCAGCATAAATGGCACTACCGCCGCCATGACCCAACTTGCCACGAATGAAAAAATAGCTCTGTTGCACCAATTTAAAATAATACAGTCCGAACTCGAGGCAATCGTTGTGAATCCAAATCCGTTCAAGAGCAAGACGGTCGATTGTGGATCTAAAAGGAGCAAAGGCCAAAAGGAACAGGACAAGGTGAGGAATAGATTTTTCTAATGAGGATAAATTAGTAAATTTACCTGTAAGGCGTAAGTGAGGTAGGACGCATCCTAGATCATTCCCCTTCATAAGACCTAATAATGTAAAGATTCAATCTCCATAATTTATGATATGTATCAAAAAGTAATAATAGTCTCAATATAATAACCATCGCGAGGTGGTGCAAGTAAAAGGGGACTCGGACATTTTAAATAAGAGACTTGCATAGTTTTTTTTTTTTTTTATATGGAATCAACTAGACAAGATTATAGGGTAATATGGAGATATCTACTTGTACTATAGGGATAAAGATGTGAAGTGTATATCTGGAACAACTAAAGCAGCACCAATGACTTTGTTATGAAATTGGGTGTGGGGTTATACCCCAAACAAGGGTTTCATGTCTTTGCGCTTTTACCAATTGAGCTGCCAAACGCAGGAGGAGACTTACATAATTGATTTACAGTTATATGTAGGAAAGAAACATTCATTTTGAAGAAGTCCTCACTTCGATATCCAACGATACCTTTGGATTAATTTTCGCCTGCCAAATAAAGGATGCATCAAGTATACTGAAACAATAATGTTTTCAATATAATATACAATAATTCGTTATCTGAAAAGAATATCAATGCGAAAAGTTGTTTAATTAATTGGTTTAAAATAGTCATTGTTCATACAATACAATACTACCAACTACAATTTGGGCTTGGATTGGGGACAAGATTCTCAGTGGGCCTAGGTTTTTATATGAGGCCCGCAAGGGTTTCAATTTTCGAACACCCTAAATTTATGCGGATCAACACCTAATCCGAGTCCAGAAATTAACCAAAGTGGGTCGCCGCTGCCTGCCTGTGTACCAACTAGATTTGAAATTGAAACCGTCTATTATAATAATAACAAAATTTTAGTGGCATTGGATTATGATACATGTGCTGCCTTTTAATAGTGTCGATATTGGAGTAACAACTACAAGTACTTATTTCGAAAAAACAAAAAACAGCTACAAGAACCAACTATTTAGTCAAGAGGTATAGTTAGTTAAAATCATAGTCTATTTTATTAAAACGCCTAAATGTTATGCCTTCGTGAATTCAACTACAGTTCTATAGTCCTCAGTTTTATTATTTATGAAGTATATTGGGCTTTGGTTATTTTATTTTTATAATCAAAATCTATTACAATTTATTATAAGAGTAGAGATAGAAGTGGACTATCTTTAATCTAAGGCTGAAGGGATTTATTGTGTGAAATCTGGAAGATCTTGACTACAATTAGCTTATATTTTAGAGTGTCTGATTTGTATATAGTGGAGTGTCATTTCCCAAACTCAGGTCTTGCCTATGATTGTTCCTCTGTGCTGCCATTATGCTGGTCAACATGGGACGGTTTTGATTATTTAATAGATTGTTACATGAATATTAAGAAATAAGTAAAAGTATGCATCTAATTCTTTAAACTATAAAAAGTTATATCTAATTCATTATTTCACAAAAACTGTCAAATTCTCCGCATTTTTTCACATATTACTCAACACACTTGAGGTTGTACCTCGAAAACAAATAAAGTGTTCATATGCAACGCTGGTACCTCAAAAGTAGTGTAGTTAGGATTTTAGAGTTGTGGGTGTGGAATATATTCAATATCTAAACAAATAAAATTATTATACTAAATAATAGATCATATTTAATAATATTATAAAATACAATAAAAATAAAGTTCCCAAAAAATAGAATAATGATAAGCTTTTGAAACTCATAATTTAACACATTGCTTTCTTAGATATCTAAAATTATTAAGTATCAAATATAAACTAAATGTTTCTGAAATATCTTTTTGAATATATAAAACCAAACTATCATACAAAAATTTGTTATTCATTATATTATGTAATTTAGTTTTCATAATCTCATAACTAAGAGAGTACATTCCATTGTAGCAATTGAGGACAAGTTAATATAAGATGATTAATCTATTAGAAAGAAAATAATAACTCGATTTTTCAGTAGTTGCTAAAATTTGACATAATTCAACAATTGATGACAATCCTTAACAATTAAATAACTTTCTAACATTAAAATTTTACAATTTGTATAATAATTGGTATTCATTACAATTTTTAATTAATTTTGTTTTCATGTTCACATAGTATCTTTGAAATTTTAATCTCTTCTTGGCTATGCCAACAAAAGTTCAGCTATTTTGCTTCAATTTCAAGACTTGTGTATCTCCATATATTATAATATGTTATCGTAATATTTTTTCCTTTGTAAATATGCATAGTAGTATATTTTTACCAAAAAGTTTAGGGTTGTTGTAGCACCCATTGCCCCCATTGTCCACGCCACTAACGTTTTCAAATCTATTTAAATGCAAAAGGAAGAATTCAAATAAACGATGAAATAGAAATAAGTAAAGAATAAAGATTCTTTTTAAATTTAGAAACGCAGAAGAATTTTAAAATCTGGAAAATAATGTTTTATGCACGCAAATATGTATCATAAACTCATATATTCATTAGGTTTGAAAAAGGTGAAGACAATAATTTTGACGACAGAACTCCTGGTCTTAGTGGGCTATTTTCGTATAAATGGCTTCTATAGTATTTTAGGAAAATGTCTAAGAAAAATACTACTCCCGCTATCTTAGGTTTTCTGCTCAATTTACCATTTTAGGTCGTCCTAAATTCTTTGCACAATTTTCTTTTTTAGTAAGTTTTACTAGTGTTGACACCCAATTTCGTCCGGGTGTTTTAAAATTTTGAAAAAATTTTATTAAAAAAAAATTAATTTAAAAAAAAATATATATTACTATTATTATTAAAAAAAAATTTAATTAGTTTAAAATATATTTTTGTTTTGTGAAAATTTGATTTAAAATGATATATGTGTGAATATGTGTATGTTTGAAATAAAATAAAATTTCATGAAAAAAATGACAAAAAATTAAAAGTTTGAGGTAAAAATGACAAAATTGAGAAGTTTCGGAAAAAATTGACAAATTCTAAAAGTTCCAGGAGCATTTGGTAGTTTGTCACATAAAATTTTGAGCCTGCCGACGTTTTTGGCTCAAATTGACAGAAAACGACAAAATTGTCAAAATCAGAAGCTTCAGGAACTTATCCTGAGGCTGAGAGACGTAAAGGACTAAAATTGTCATTTTACCAATTTAAGAGATAAGTTTGAAATTTTTTATTAATTTATCCATCAACAGTTCAGCTAAACTTCCTCTATAAATAGCCCCCCAAATTTTGTGCTGAACACAGATAAAAATAGAAAGAAAAGCTTAGAGCTCCGTTTTTAAAATAGAAAAAATTACAGCCTTAGTCCCTAGCTCTCCTTCCTTTCCTCAGAAAATCTCAAAACTTTTCATTTTGACGATTAAGCCATCTTCTCCCCCCCTCGCGCGCCCTCTGTTTCCATTTCTCAGAATTCAGAATTTAAAATCAAGGGTACAACTCTCATTTAATCCTTCATCTTTTCAATTTCTTTCACTTTGGTCACTAACTTTGTATTTTATTCTTGCAGAATTAATTACTAACCCTTTTAATTTTTGCTTGTTTGTTTATTATTTGTTTATTACTAACCCCTTTTTTTATTGTTGTTATTAACTTACTAACAACTAACTTTTAATACTATTATTGTTACTAACCTTTTAATTTTTGCATTATTACTAACTTTTATAATTGTTGTTAACAATTAATTAACTTTTATTATTGTTGTTAATTAATTAATTTAATTAACTTGGCTAACTTTTATTATTGTTGTTAATTAATTAATTTAATTAACTTGGCTAGCTTTTTATTATTGTTGTTAATTAATTAATTTAATTAATTTGGCTAACTTTTTATTTATTGTTGTTAATTAATTTAATTAATTTGGCTAACTTTTTATTATTGTTGTTAATTAATTAATTTAATTAACTTGGCTAACTTTTTACTGTTGTTAATTAATTAATTTAATTAACTTGGCTAACTTTTATTATTGTGGTTAATTAATTAATTTAATTAACTTGACTAACTTTTTATTATTGTTGTTTAACAATTAATTTAATTAACTTTGCTAACATTTATTATTATTTTTAAAGTGGATGGCCAAAAAGCCCCACTTTATTATTATTAATTTTTTTTCTTTATATAATTTTTTATTTAATTCACCTTTACCCTTTACTAATTAATAAATAAATGAAAATTAAAAGAAGATTATTTTGTAATTAATTATTAAGGCTAATAAAAATTATTTTTAAAAAAAGCCAATTATTTTTATTTTTACATACATGTTTTTAATTCTTTAAAGATAGCAAAAAGTTAAAATTAATTTTAATAGTTATTTTTATCCAGTAAAAATAATAAAAAAATAAAAATAAAACCAGTTTAAAAAAATATATGAAAATTAAGACTTTATATTTTACTGATTTATTTAAAATATAACTTTTAAATCCACTAAAATAATAAATATTTTTCATTAAACAAGAAAACAAAAAGAAAATTAAAACAAGATAAGAAAAAGATAAGAAAGATAAGAAAAAGATAATAAAGATAAGAAAGATAAGATAAGATAAGAAAGATAAGAAGGAAAAGAAAGAAAAGAAAGAAAAATATAGAAAATAAAAATTTTTAGATTATTAATGAATCTAAAAATTCTATAACAAAAAGAATTACGAATTAGTAATTAAACTAATAATTAATTCCATAAAAATAAGAATTAAATAATTAACTATAAATTAAATCAACTTACATATCCGGATGATCCGTCAGGATCTGCGGTTTAAAAAAAAATATCACCCTTTTAATTAAATAAATTAAATAAAAAAAAAGATAAAAATCCATATTTACAATATGGATTAAATTATTTAAAAGTTCACCAAATTCCGTGTCCAAATGACTCGGCAGAGTCCATGGTTCGGAATCAAAAATCTTCCGTGTCCAAATGACTCAGCAGAGTCCATGGTTCGGAAGTATAAAATTTCATACAAATTAATTAATTTAAAAATCCACATTTCGACTAATCCAGTTAAAATTTCTAATTTTGAAAATTAACTGAGAATTATTTAAAAGCAAAGCAAAACAAAATTAAAATCAACTAAGGTGCCAATTTTTGGGCGTTTTAACAAAGTTGTTTTAACGTAACCGTACTCCCGATCCCCGAACTCTCGCAGACCAATTTTAAGGTGACCAATCGACCTAAGAAAACTGATTGGTGGCGACTCCCGAAAAACCGACGTTGCCACAGCTTGGCGACTCCGCTGGGGACTCCGGTTAGTGAGTCGAGCCTAAAACTTGATTTGTTTTGTTTTGCTTTGCTTCTTTTTATGTGGATTTATATATTATATTTACTTAAGTAATCATGCATAATGCATTCACAAAATGAAGCTCTATACCCGAGCTTCCTTAAATCAAACACGATTCTTTCTAAGCGGAATTGGTGTTGCTGTCCTTATGAGGCCACGGTCTCCAAGCCTTCACCGGTTTCAAAGTAGCAAAGTAGTGTATTGCCTTCTGAGACGATTAGTCTCTGCATGGGCCCACGAAAAGCTACGACTCGAATTAATCCATTCCTTACATTAACCCTAGAGGGTAAGGAATCGGGCCGTCACTATGATTTAGTGACGGGATTCGGGAACTATCCCTGGCCTTTTTGATAAGCCACCTTATGCATATAGAATTCCCCACTTAACCATAGAACTGACCATAGAATTTCTACCATTTACCAACACTATAAGCATGTTATTGTTATGCCATTTTTGTTACCTTATCCTTGGGTTTCTTTGTGTTTTATATTTATGGCTCAGACTTCTTTTCGTAATAGTTCATGTGTTATTAATTGATATCTAACTCGTTGTTAACCTTGTTATTCTTTTGTTATACTTCTGTTTTGTACAATTTTTCGTCATGCATCAAAACCACGCACCAAACTGTAATAACTTTTGATCTTTCTAAATGACAACTAAAAATCTCGAAGTTCTACGATAGTTGATAATCAAACTCACTTATTGCATGCATCCATTACATCAATCATGTGCATACAAAGTCTGATAAAAACATAATCTCATTTTGTATTGCATGCATCCATTACATCAATCACGTGCATACAAAGTTTGATAAAACATAATCTCATTTTGTATTGCACGCATCCATTACATTAAATACATGCATACAAAGTCTGATAAAAACATAATCTCATTTTGTATTACATACATCCATCACATCAATCAATTGCATATAAAGTTTAATAAAATGAATCTCACTTTAGAAACGGTAAAATTGGCCATCAACACCGATATCCAGCTCGGCTCCAAATAAGATTAATGGCAGAACAAACCAAAGGACGTCTCATAGATATGAAGTCCAATATAGAAAGTATGGTTGAGCAAATGAAACAGTTAATGGAGTTAGCGACCCAAGTCCCCGTCAATGACCCACAAGATCTAACCTATCCTCCCCAATTCACTCAGAACAGGTCTCAGTTCAAGAGAAGCTCTTTCATGACTCAGGTCTATCTGATATCATTCATCTAAGGCACAGTCCAATTTTTGAAGAAAAGAAGCTCCTGCTTAAAGAAGAAGAGAATACTAAAAAAACTCAAGATCATAGAAAAGAGACTGCGGACCATTGAAAGAGGCACTTTATCTCTTTTGATGAACAATCTTTGCTTGATACCAGATGTTTTGATTCCCTCATACTTTAAGGTACCTGACTTTGTGAAATATGATGGAACAAGTTATCCCATCAATTATATTACGCTGTTTCTAAGGAAAATACAACCACTCACAAGAGACGAGAAAGTGTTGATAGCACTTTTTCAAAAAAATCTTATAAAGTCAGCACTACAATGGTATCTAAGTCAAGGTCTGAGAAACATCAAAGCCTGGAATGACCTCGTTTAAGCTCTCAATCAGTAACTGTGAGCATGTTATAGACTTACCCCTAGATCACCAAATTCTCCAGAATATAGAGAAGAAGGAACAAGAGACCTTTAAGGAATACGCATAAAGGTGGAGACACTTAGCCACACAAGTTTAACCATCTATGATAGAAAGAGAATTGATCACCCTGTTTACCCAGGCATTAAATAGACCATTTCATGAAAAACTAGTTGGGAACACTTCAAGTAGCTTTTCAAATGTGGTCTTATCTGGAGAAAACATCGAATTTGGAATCAAAACAGAAAAGCTGGTCGATTCTTCAATTGAAGGATGTTTCAATGAAAGAACCGGAGCTATCCAAAACATCATCTCCAAGTCCTATGATCCAATACCACTCAAGTTACAAGTGAAAGGATATCCTATTGAGACTGTAATCTTCAAGGCTCCCTCATCAGTGCCACATACCACTCATGGGAAGAAATGCTACTCAAGTCGATTCAATTTTCACAAGTTACAAACCTGCTACCACCCATACCAACGGTAGCAAAGATCAAGTAGCCTCCTCTTCCAAGTTGGAATGACCCAAACGCCAAATACAAAATATTCAATCGGGCATTTAATTGAAAATTGTGTGGCACTGAAACTCAAGGTCCAATAGTTGGTCGAGTTTAAATTCCTAGGCCATGATGTGATTGGTAATTGAAAGTGAAGATTTCGAGCTGGAATTACATTGATTTTGGAAGGACTCTAAGTCAGATCCGATCTAACAGTTCGCACACACTTTTGAATAACAGGGAATCCTTTTACTAAGCTTGCATCTTTGAAAGCTTGACAAAGTAATCTAATAGTAAAAATCTCCTAGATTTAGTCCAGAATCTAGGGTGTAGTCTTTGTTAAATGGACACCTGGTATTCTTTTTCTTGGAACAACAAAAAGATGTAATGTGTGTATTCTACCACTTTTTACCTAAAATTCCATTATTACATCTACACATTCTACCAATTTTTACCAAAAATTCAATTATTACACCTACACATTCTACCACTTCTTACCAAAAATTCCGTTTTTACATCCATCTCTTACTCCTTTCCATTATACTATCCATTATTGCTATCACACTTTGCTTTCTAAATGATATTACTCGTGGGTGAAAATAAAAAGTTAAGGGAGATTTAATAGTGGCGATCTTGAAAGTGTTGTCAAATCTAGTAAGAAGGATTTCATATGTTGCACCCCAACTCTCAAAAAAAAGAATTCATAGTGGTTATCAACATCCTTGCAAGAAGTCTGGGGTTAGCTTCCAAACAAGGTAGCTCTCATATTAAATGACTTCAGTGGCCTCCCAATTCTCACAAATGCTCAATACAAAAAAAAATTCTCAGTTTTCCGCAACACAAATTCCAAAAAAAAAAAGGAAAAAAGTTCATCCCTTCCATCAAAAAGCCAACAAGGGAAAATTCAAAACCAAAAAAAAAAAAAAAAGAGAGACTGAGAGCAAACACAAGTAAGTAAGGCCACTTGAATCATCTCATTTCAAGAAGGCTATGATCTCGGTTCTCTGTAATAAAAACTCCGAAAAGGAAAAAGTTCATCCCTTCCATCAAAAAGCCAACAAGGGAAAATTCAAAACCAAAAAAACTGAGAACAAGCACGAGCAAGCAAGGCCACTTGAGTCATCTCACTTCAAGAGAGTTATCAAGTATGTCATCACCATAGCTCACAAAAAAAAAAAAAAGGGAAACAAAAACAAAAACAAAAACAAAAAAAGGAAAAAAAGAAAAGAAACGAAGCTCAAGTTAGAGCCAAAGAAAGAAAAAACAAAAAAAAGTGAGCTATGGATTCTAGACTGAAAACCTGCAAAGGCGGTTTAGAACACAAAAGCAACTTTCAAGCCAAGCATACATAAAGACCACGATAGTTGGGGGGCAACAGATGAGGTTTAACTTTCTGGAAAGAGTGGCAAGTTTGAGGTCATCACTATTGAGTTTTTCATCATAATCAAATTTGCTCACGAGTAGTATTAAAAGACCATTCTTTCAAACCACTTAAACTTAACTTTCCTCAGACTTATCATCCTCATTCAGCTAAAAGACTATCATTGTGAAACATGTTTCTACCTTATTTAATACTGCTCACGAGTAGTATTAAAAGACCATTCTTTCAAACCACTTAAACTTAACTTTCCTCAGACTTATCATCCTCATTCAGCTAAAAGACTATCATTGTGAAACATGTTTCTACCTTATTTAATACTGCTCACGAGTAGTATTAAAAGACCATTCTTTCAAACCACTTAAACTTAACTTTCCTCAGACTTATCATCCTCATTCAGCTAAAAGACTATCATTGTGAAACATGTTTCTACCTTATTTAATACTGCTCACAGTAGTATTAAAAGACCATTCTTTCAAACCACTTAAACTTAACTTTCCTCAAACTTATCATCCTCATTCAGCTAAAAGACTATCATTGTGAAACATGTTTCTACCTTATTTAATACTGCTCACGAGTAGTATTAAAAGACCATTCTTTCACACCACTTAAATTTAACTTTCCTCAGACCTAACATCCTCATTCAGTTAAAAGACTATCATTATGAATCATGTTTCTACCTTATTTAATACTGCTCACGAGTAGTATTAAAATACCCTTCTTTCACACCACTCAAACTTAACTTTACTTAGACCTAATATTTACCTCTTAATATTATTCTCATTCAGCTAAAAGACTGCCACAAAAAAAAAAACATTCAAACTTAACTTTCCTCACACCTAACATTTACCTCTCGATATCATCCTCATTCAGCTAAAAGGCTATCCTTGTGAATCATGTTTATACCTTATTGCCTTGCGCAGTTTATGTCTTCGAGTTGGAAAAGGAAGAATGGCAGGATATTTTAATTAAAAACAAAGACCGTAAATTACTTTGTCAAGCTTTGAAAATTGATGAAAGTTTTTCTTTAAGGCCAAACCATTATTCATTAATGTATGTAGACTTAAAAGTAAGGAGATAGCTTGAGTCTTTCTTTAATAAGATGTGGTTCTTGTAAGAGAAATTTACGATCAAGTGCCATCACAAAGGTCTAGAAATCCTCAACCTTCTGTTAAATCAAAGGCGAGATGATATCTCTTTCCACATAAACACCATAATCAAGGGGGCAAAGTAGTCTCTACTAAGCGCAAGAAAAGTATTGCCAAGAAAGAAGCTCAATAGACAAGGGGGCAAGTCTTATGGATCAGAACCTGAGTCTAAGGAAGAGCAATCATTCGGACTGTAACATGGGGGTAAACAAGTGTCCGCACGGCCAGAAGAAAATGGGCAAAGCAGACATTGAAAGTAAAGCCTTTGATGGTATCAAATCCATGACAATGGATGAGTACCCGAAAGAGATATAAATTATGAGGCGGGCCAACTTTAAAGAAATTGAGGCCAAAATTCAAGAACAAGTCAAAGAAAGGGGATTTTGAAAAGAGTTGGGCTTTTGAGGCAGTGAACAAAAGCTGGAAAGCATAAAGAGATTCAATGATAGTCCAAGAAGGCAATTATAAAGAGGATCCAGTAAAGCAAAGATATGAAGAACTAGATCAATCCAAAAAAAAATAAAAAATAAAAAAATAAATATAAATAAAAAATAAAAAAAAAGAACCATCAATTACACATGCTTTGCATTCATGCATTTCACATCATGCATGCATGATTTTTACACGATAGGAATCAAATGGGAAACACATCCACCGCACCGTTACAGCAGTATAAGCTGAGATCTCAATAATATCAGCTCTTACCAATCTATCACTGGATACACAGCTAATATGCGGGACCAACCCGCATCAGGAATTCAAGGATAAGGTAGACAATATGTCAAAAGCCTGGCAATTGATTCAATAATCGAGACTACACCTGGAAGGACAGGATTGACATCAGCTAGTAGTATCCAAAATAAGAGATAGCTATAGCCAAGGATAAGGCAGATATCAAAAAGGATAAAGTAGACAATATTGTCAAAAGCTTGGCAATTGATTCAATAATCGAGGCTACACCTGGAAGGACAGGATTGATGCCAGCTTAGCAGCATCCAAGATAAGAGATAGCTGTGGTCAAAGATAAGGCAGACATCAAGAAATATTGTCGTTGAAACTTTGTCAAAAGCGGACAATGGATTCAATAATCGAGGACTGGATCAACGGATAAAAAAAAAATATCTATCAAAATGAAGTAGGATCTACTTTTCCGGTTAAACGGCGGATACGGTACTCCGTGACTCTCAAGTCGGTTCTCTCAGTTGCCCATAATAACTGATTCCTTCACCCCTTCTTTCTTTTACTTCCTCCTAGAAAATGGATCCTACTTTTTCCGCCTTGCGAAAGTATTTCCCTTCTCTCCCAATGAACATCCTCAAAAAGATCTACCAAGTTCGCTGTGAACGATTAAGAGTTCTGATGCACAAAGGAATCCCTGAAGATGTGCGGTGGTTAATCGAAGCCAAGGTTCGTCTAGCAGGTGAAATCCCAGAGGCATTTGTGTCTCACATGCCTGGTATAGGCAAAAGCTCTTATGCCAAAAAGCGAAGAGCGAAAAGGTTACAAGTCTGCCATAAATGTGGACGGTGGACTTGTAATACTAAATGTCGTTCTTTAGGGATGATCTCTGATAATCGAGAAGATAAAATACGATTCATTAAGAATGGCTTGAGTAAAGACTCGTTGGATGATATCCAATTGACTCTTGAGACGCATTCTTGTGGATCTGTGCAACGTGAACTACTTGGTTTGTGGAGCATTTTTCATGAAGAACGAGAACGATACAGTCCCGGGAATCTGACGTTAAACGACCCTATTTGTCAGCTTGTAAGAAAACTGGATGGGAAGCAAATCCTCGACTCATAGAAGCCATTAATCCCGTTACTGGACGTAAAACCAGTGGAAGATGTGAGCCACAGTCACAATCACTGTACATACAATTTATCATATTTAAAATTTTCCATTTTTCTTTTAATAATGTATTTGCTCCCGTAAGTGTAATCGACACGTTATCCATTTCATCGCTATAAATGCATGTTCTTCCAGTCGGTTATCTAAGTTTCCTTCAATAACTAATTCCTTTCCATCATCTCTCAAATTCTTCTCTCATCAATGGATTCTACTCTTTCAGCACTGCGAAAATACTTTCCTTCCCTTCCAATAAAAGTCCTTAAAAAGATCTACCTTGCTAGATGTGAAAGAATCAGAGTTTTTACACGCAAAGGCATTCCCGATAATGTGCAGTGGATAATTGAAGCTAAGGTCCGTCTGGCGGGTGAAGTTCCAGATGCATTTATGCCCCGCATGCCCGGTTTAGGTAAAAGCCGTTATGCCAAAAGGCGAAGAGCAAAGAGACTAGGCGTGTGTTATAAATGTGGGCGATGGAATTGTAATACTAAATGTCGCTCTTTAGGATACATCTCCACAAATCGTGAAGATAAAAGAAAATTCATTAAGAATGGCCTGCGTAATGAATCTCTGGAGGATATCCGGGGGACTCTTGAAGCGCATTCTTGCGGATTTGTGCAATATGAAATTATCGATTTATGGATAACTTTCTGTAAAGAACAAGACCGTTACAGTCTTGGGAATCTGACTTTAAACGATCCTGTTTGCCAGTTTGTAAGAAAACTGGATGAGAAGCGAATCCCCGATTCATAGATGGCATTAAAGTCATTAATGGACATAAATCGGTAGAAGATGAGAACGACAGTCATGATTGCTGTACATTTAAGTTGTCATTTGTCTTTTCTTTTGACAACAATGTACTAGCTTCTGTAAGTGTAATAAAAGCTTCATCCTTTCATCACTATAAATATATGTTCTTCCTTCAGGATATGGTACTCCATAACTCTCAAAATCATTTATTTACGTTTCCTACAATCACTAATTTCCTTCTATGCCTCCTTCATCAATGGAGTCTTCTCTTTCCACCCTACGAAAATATTTCTCTTCTTTCCCAATAAATGTTCTTAAAAAGGTTTATCAAGCTAGATGTGAACGATTCCGACTATTTATGCACAAAGGCATTCCTGATAATGTGCGATGGCTAATCGAAGCTAAAGTTCGTTTGGCTGGTGAAGTTCCAGATGCGTTCTTTCCCCGTATGCCCGGCTTTGGTAAAAGCGCTTATGCCAAAAAAAAGAAGAGCAAAGAGGATATGCGTTTGTCATAATCGTGGATGGTGGATTTGCGGCAATAAATGTCGTTCTCCAGGAGTGATCACCAGAAATCGTAATGATAGAATAAGATTCATTAAGAATGGCTTGCGTAAGGAATCTCTAGAAGATATTTGAGAGGTTCTTGAAGCGCATTCTTGCGGAATAGTGCAATTTGAGGTTGTTGGATTATGGATAATTTTCCAAAAAAAATGAGATCGTTACAGTCTTGGGAATCTGACCCTAAATGACCCTGTTTGCCAGTTTGTGAGAAAGCTAAGATGAGATGCAAATCACCGATTCATAGAAAGCATTGAAGCCATTACTGGACGCAAAGCCAGTGGAAGACGAGGATCAAAGTCACGATTACTGTACGTGCTAGCTGTCGCTTTTGAAATTTTCCTCCCCTTTTGGTAATAATGTATTCACTACTGACGTGAACCAAAGTCACGATTACTGTACATGCTAGCTGTCACTTTTGAAATTATCCTCCCAATAATGTACCCACTCCTGACATGAGATACAGTTATGATTACTGTATATAGCTGCCACTTTTTAAAATTTTCCTTCTCTTCCAATAATCACGTACCTACTCCTGACGTAAGCTACAGTAGTGACTACTGTATATGCTAGTTGCTTTTGAAATTTTCCTCATCTTTTAACGATAGTGTACCTATACCTGACCAGAGTCATACTCGTGACTACTGTGAATAGCTGGCAATAATGTATCCATTCTTGAAAATAAAATTATTACTTTATCTTTTTATCTCTATAAATATATCCTCTTTTCTTCTTTTCTCACATGGGTAAGGATAGGAATGGAGAAAACCTCCACTCGTAAACCCCGAAGTATTTGTGTATTTTCTGGAGCTTTTCCTGGAGAAGATGAAGAGTACTTAAAGGCAGCCAACCATTTGGGTAGTGTATTAGCTGAGCGAAAAATACACTTAGTTTATGGAGGAGGTAGTGTCGGATTAATGGGAGCTGTAGCATCAGCAGCATCTTTAGGAGGAAGCCAGGTTCTGGGTATTATCCCTGCATCTCTGAAATCGGTTTCTGGGGGCACGATTGGAGAAGAGCTAGTGGTTAAAAATCTGCAAGAGCGCTTGTTACAAATGCTTTTTAACGCTGATGCTTTTATCGCTCTACCAGGTGGCTTTGGCACATTAGGAGAAGTCTTCCAAATTGCTTCCATGGCCCAACTTAATTTGCATCAAAAACCCATTGGGCTGTTAAATGTTAACTATTTCTTCGCAGGTCTATTATCTTTTATGAATCGTGCTGTGAAGCAAAAGTTTATCCCTGAGGTGGCACGACGAATCATAATATCCGCAACAACCGCTGAAGAATTGCTAGATAAAATGCAAGCTTTTGTTCCTGAACCAGATCCAGCGATGATCCAAATAGACTGGGCACGACAGTCTTTCCCAACCAGTTCCCTCCCATAATTGTCCTTTACCCGGCCTGTTGAAGCATTGTGGAAGAAGAAGCGATCTGATCCGTTTTTCTTGTCCTTTAGTTTTATTATCAGCATTTTCTTTCGCGTTTCAGTTTTTCTTTTCAGGGAATTTCGTTATCTTATAAGATAGTTTCGTCCATGCTGATATTAAAACCATGAGACAATGCCTTTAGGTTGGAATGGCTGAGTAAAGAGTAATTTTTATTACTCTTGAGACGCATCCTATTAGGTCTACTAGGCATAACATTTTGGGGTAGTTAAGCTTTAACCTTATTTGGATGACATATCTCACAAGGGAATCTATATTTACTGAAGAAAATATTAGATGAACCTTGGATATTGATTCCAAACATCCGTTCCCTTTACATAATTTGTCAGTGTTATTGTCATCATCAAGATTCACTCATCTTATCGAAGTTTAAATTTTTGCACTCACCTATTATGAAAATTCACACTTTCGAAGAAAATTATTCCAATTTCAATTGCTTTTATATAAATTTCGCTCGAGGTCCTAAGGAAAGCTTCTTAGCCTCAAAATCAATTTTCATCATCGGGGTTTTAAGGATGGAACCTTTGCCTCGAAAACAATCAATTTTCATCGGGGTTGTAAGGATGGAACCTTTGCCTCGAAAATAATCAATTTTCATCATCAGGGTTTTAAGGATGGAACCTTTGCCTTGAAAAGAATCAATTTTCATAATCGGGGTTTTAAGGATGGAACCTTTGCCTCGAAAACAATCAATTTTCATCAATTCGGGGTTTTAAGGATGGAACCTTTGCCTCGAAAACAATCACTTTTCATCATCGGGGTTGTAAGGATGGAACCTTTGCCTCGAAAATAATCAATTTTCATCATCAGGGTTTTAAGGATGGAACCTTTGCCTTGAAAAGAATCAATTTTCATCATCGGGGTTTTAAGGATGGAACCTTTGCCTCGAAAACAATCAATTTTCATCATCGGGGTTTTAAGGATGGAACTTTTGCCTCGAAAATAATCAATTTTCATCATCGGGGTTTTAAGGATGGAACCTTTGCCTCGAAAACAATCAATTTTCATCGGGGTTGTAAGGATGGAACCTTTGCCTCGAAAATAATCAATTTTCATCATCAGGGTTTTAAGGATGGAACCTTTGCCTTGAAAAGAATCAATTTTCATCATCGGGGTTTTAAGGATGGAACCTTTGCCTCGAAAACAATCAATTTTCATCAATTCGGGGTTTTAAGGATGGAACCTTTGCCTCGAAAACAATCACTTTTCATCATCGGGGTTGTAAGGATGGAACCTTTGCCTCGAAAATAATCAATTTTCATCATCAGGGTTTTAAGGATGGAACCTTTGCCTTGAAAAGAATCAATTTTCATCATCGGGGTTTTAAGGATGGAACCTTTGCCTCGAAAACAATCAATTTTCATCATCGGGGTTTTAAGGATGGAACTTTTGCCTCGAAAATAATCAATTTTCATCATCGGGGTTTTAAGGATGGAACCTTTGCCTCGAAAACAATCAATTTTCATCGGGGTTGTAAGGATGGAACCTTTGCCTCGAAAATAATCAATTTTCATCATCAGGGTTTTAAGGATGGAACCTTTGCCTTGAAAAGAATCAATTTTCATCATCGGGGTTTTAAGGATGGAACCTTTGCCTCGAAAATAATCAATTTTCATCATCGAGGTTTAAGGATGGAACCTTTGCCTCGAAAACAATCAATTTTCATCGGGGTTGTAAGGATGGAACCTTTGTCTCGAAAATAATCAATTTTCATCATCAGGGTTTTAAGGATGGAACCTTTGCCTTGAAAAGAATCAATTTTCATCATCGGGGTTTTAAGGATGGAACCTTTGCCTCGAAAACAATCAATTTTCATCAATTCGGGGTTTTAAGGATGGAACCTTTGCCTCGAAAACAATCAATTTTCATCGGGGTTGTAAGGATGGAACCTTTGCCTCGAAAATAATCAATTTTCATCATCAGGGTTTTAAGGATGGAACCTTTGCCTTGAAAAGAATCAATTTTCATCATCGGGGTTTTAAGGATGGAACCTTTGCCTCGAAAACAATCAATTTTCATCAATTCGGGGTTTTAAGGATGGAACCTTTGCCTCGAAAACAATCACTTTTCATCATCGGGGTTGTAAGGATGGAACCTTTGCCTCGAAAATAATCAATTTTCATCATCAGGGTTTTAAGGATGGAACCTTTGCCTTGAAAAGAATCAATTTTCATCATCGGGGTTTTAAGGATGGAACCTTTGCCTCGAAAACAATCAATTTTCATCATCGGGGTTTTAAGGATGGAACTTTTGCCTCGAAAATAATCAATTTTCATCATCGGGGTTTTAAGGATGGAACCTTTGCCTCGAAAACAATCAATTTTCATCGGGGTTGTAAGGATGGAACCTTTGCCTCGAAAATAATCAATTTTCATCATCAGGGTTTTAAGGATGGAACCTTTGCCTTGAAAAGAATCAATTTTCATCATCGGGGTTTTAAGGATGGAACCTTTGCCTCGAAAATAATCAATTTTCATCATCGGGGTTTTAAGGATGGAACCTTTGCCTCGAAAATAATCAATTTTCATCATCGGGGTTTTAAGGATGGAACCTTTGCCTCGAAAACAATCAATTTTCATCGGGGTTTTAAGGATGAAACCTTTGCCTCGAAAACAATCAATTTTCATCATCGGGGTTTTAAGGATGGAACCTTTGCCTCGAAAACAATCAATTTTCATCATCGGGGTTTTAAGGATGGAACCTTTGCCTCGAAAACAATCAATTTTCATCATCGGGGTTTTAAGGATGGAACCTTTGCCTCGAAAATAATCAATTTTCATCATCGGGGTTTTAAGGATGGAACCTTTGCCTCGAAAATAATCAATTTTCATCATCGGGGTTTTAAGGATGGAACCTTTGCCTCGAAAATAATCAATTTTCATCATCGGGGTTTTAAGGATGGAACCTTTGCCTCGAAAACAATCAATTTTCAACATCGGGGTTTTAAGGATGGAACTTTTGCCTCAAAAATAATCAATTTTCATCATCGGGGTTTTAAGGATGGAACATTTGCCTCGAAAACAATCAATTTTCATCATCGGGGTTTTAAGGATGGAACCTTTGCCTCGAAAATAATCAATTTTCATCATCAAGGTTTTAAGGATGGAACCTTTGCCTCGAAAACAATCAATCAATTCGAGGCTTTAAGGATGGAACCTTTACCTCGACATCAATCAATCAATTCGAGGTTTTAAGGATGGAACCTTTGCCTCGACATCAATCAATCAATCCGGGGTTTTAAGGATGGAACCTTTGCCTCGAGATCAATCAATCAATCCGAGGTTTTAAGGATAGAACCTTTGCCTCGAGATCAATCAATCAATCCGGGGTTTTAAGGATGGAACCTTTGCCTCGAGATCAATTATCAATCCGAGGTTTTAAGGATGGAACCTTTGCCTCGACATCAATCAATCAATTCGAGGTTTTAAGGATGGAACCTTTGCCTCGAGATCAATCAATCAATCCGAGGTTTTAAGGATGGAACCTTTGCCTCGAAAACAAATAATCAATCAATCAGTCCATCTTACAACGATAGGAGCTTTCCTATCGTTAGAGGTTCTAAGGACATTTCCTTAACCTAAAACAAACAATCAATCCATCAGTCCATCTTACAACGATAGGAGCTTTCCTATCGTTAGAGGTTCTAAGGACCTTTCCTTAGCCTCAAACAAATAATCAATCAATCAGTCCATCTTACAACAATAGGAGCTTTCCTATCGTTAGAGGTTTTAAGGACCTTTCCTTAAACCTTACTGTTTGGGCGGCGAGAACATTCTCAATGCCTACCTAAGCCGGACGAAATTTGGTAACGACTTTGCATACATCATGTCCCATGAAGCATGCAAAGGGGGGCAGCTGTTGACACCCAATTTCGTCCGGGTGTTTTAAAATTTTGAAAAAATTTTATTAAAAAAAAATTAATTTAAAAAAAAATATATATTACTATTATTATTAAAAAAAAATTTAATTAGTTTAAAATATATTTTTGTTTTGTGAAAATTTGATTTAAAATGATATATGTGTGAATATGTGTATGTTTGAAATAAAATAAAATTTCATGAAAAAAATGACAAAAAATTAAAAGTTTGAGGTAAAAATGACAAAATTGAGAAGTTTCGGAAAAAATTGACAAATTCTAAAAGTTCCAGGAGCATTTGGTAGTTTGTCACATAAAATTTTGAGCCTGCCGACGTTTTTGGCTCAAATTGACAGAAAACGACAAAATTGTCAAAATCAGAAGCTTCAGGAACTTATCCTGAGGCTGAGAGACGTAAAGGACTAAAATTGTCATTTTACCAATTTAAGAGATAAGTTTGAAATTTTTTATTAATTTATCCATCAACAGTTCAGCTAAACTTCCTCTATAAATAGCCCCCCAAATTTTGTGCTGAACACAGATAAAAATAGAAAGAAAAGCTTAGAGCTCCGTTTTTAAAATAGAAAAAATTACAGCCTTAGTCCCTAGCTCTCCTTCCTTTCCTCAGAAAATCTCAAAACTTTTCATTTTGACGATTAAGCCATCTTCTCCCCCCCTCGCGCGCCCTCTGTTTCCATTTCTCAGAATTCAGAATTTAAAATCAAGGGTACAACTCTCATTTAATCCTTCATCTTTTCAATTTCTTTCACTTTGGTCACTAACTTTGTATTTTATTCTTGCAGAATTAATTACTAACCCTTTTAATTTTTGCTTGTTTGTTTATTATTTGTTTATTACTAACCCCTTTTTTTATTGTTGTTATTAACTTACTAACAACTAACTTTTAATACTATTATTGTTACTAACCTTTTAATTTTTGCATTATTACTAACTTTTATAATTGTTGTTAACAATTAATTAACTTTTATTATTGTTGTTAATTAATTAATTTAATTAACTTGGCTAACTTTTATTATTGTTGTTAATTAATTAATTTAATTAACTTGGCTAGCTTTTTATTATTGTTGTTAATTAATTAATTTAATTAATTTGGCTAACTTTTTATTTATTGTTGTTAATTAATTTAATTAATTTGGCTAACTTTTTATTATTGTTGTTAATTAATTAATTTAATTAACTTGGCTAACTTTTTACTGTTGTTAATTAATTAATTTAATTAACTTGGCTAACTTTTATTATTGTGGTTAATTAATTAATTTAATTAACTTGACTAACTTTTTATTATTGTTGTTTAACAATTAATTTAATTAACTTTGCTAACATTTATTATTATTTTTAAAGTGGATGGCCAAAAAGCCCCACTTTATTATTATTAATTTTTTTTCTTTATATAATTTTTTATTTAATTCACCTTTACCCTTTACTAATTAATAAATAAATGAAAATTAAAAGAAGATTATTTTGTAATTAATTATTAAGGCTAATAAAAATTATTTTTAAAAAAAGCCAATTATTTTTATTTTTACATACATGTTTTTAATTCTTTAAAGATAGCAAAAAGTTAAAATTAATTTTAATAGTTATTTTTATCCAGTAAAAATAATAAAAAAATAAAAATAAAACCAGTTTAAAAAAATATATGAAAATTAAGACTTTATATTTTACTGATTTATTTAAAATATAACTTTTAAATCCACTAAAATAATAAATATTTTTCATTAAACAAGAAAACAAAAAGAAAATTAAAACAAGATAAGAAAAAGATAAGAAAGATAAGAAAAAGATAATAAAGATAAGAAAGATAAGATAAGATAAGAAAGATAAGAAGGAAAAGAAAGAAAAGAAAGAAAAATATAGAAAATAAAAATTTTTAGATTATTAATGAATCTAAAAATTCTATAACAAAAAGAATTACGAATTAGTAATTAAACTAATAATTAATTCCATAAAAATAAGAATTAAATAATTAACTATAAATTAAATCAACTTACATATCCGGATGATCCGTCAGGATCTGCGGTTTAAAAAAAAATATCACCCTTTTAATTAAATAAATTAAATAAAAAAAAAGATAAAAATCCATATTTACAATATGGATTAAATTATTTAAAAGTTCACCAAATTCCGTGTCCAAATGACTCGGCAGAGTCCATGGTTCGGAATCAAAAATCTTCCGTGTCCAAATGACTCAGCAGAGTCCATGGTTCGGAAGTATAAAATTTCATACAAATTAATTAATTTAAAAATCCACATTTCGACTAATCCAGTTAAAATTTCTAATTTTGAAAATTAACTGAGAATTATTTAAAAGCAAAGCAAAACAAAATTAAAATCAACTAAGGTGCCAATTTTTGGGCGTTTTAACAAAGTTGTTTTAACGTAACCGTACTCCCGATCCCCGAACTCTCGCAGACCAATTTTAAGGTGACCAATCGACCTAAGAAAACTGATTGGTGGCGACTCCCGAAAAACCGACGTTGCCACAGCTTGGCGACTCCGCTGGGGACTCCGGTTAGTGAGTCGAGCCTAAAACTTGATTTGTTTTGTTTTGCTTTGCTTCTTTTTATGTGGATTTATATATTATATTTACTTAAGTAATCATGCATAATGCATTCACAAAATGAAGCTCTATACCCGAGCTTCCTTAAATCAAACACGATTCTTTCTAAGCGGAATTGGTGTTGCTGTCCTTATGAGGCCACGGTCTCCAAGCCTTCACCGGTTTCAAAGTAGCAAAGTAGTGTATTGCCTTCTGAGACGATTAGTCTCTGCATGGGCCCACGAAAAGCTACGACTCGAATTAATCCATTCCTTACATTAACCCTAGAGGGTAAGGAATCGGGCCGTCACTATGATTTAGTGACGGGATTCGGGAACTATCCCTGGCCTTTTTGATAAGCCACCTTATGCATATAGAATTCCCCACTTAACCATAGAACTGACCATAGAATTTCTACCATTTACCAACACTATAAGCATGTTATTGTTATGCCATTTTTGTTACCTTATCCTTGGGTTTCTTTGTGTTTTATATTTATGGCTCAGACTTCTTTTCGTAATAGTTCATGTGTTATTAATTGATATCTAACTCGTTGTTAACCTTGTTATTCTTTTGTTATACTTCTGTTTTGTACAATTTTTCGTCATGCATCAAAACCACGCACCAAACTGTAATAACTTTTGATCTTTCTAAATGACAACTAAAAATCTCGAAGTTCTACGATAGTTGATAATCAAACTCACTTATTGCATGCATCCATTACATCAATCATGTGCATACAAAGTCTGATAAAAACATAATCTCATTTTGTATTGCATGCATCCATTACATCAATCACGTGCATACAAAGTTTGATAAAACATAATCTCATTTTGTATTGCACGCATCCATTACATTAAATACATGCATACAAAGTCTGATAAAAACATAATCTCATTTTGTATTACATACATCCATCACATCAATCAATTGCATATAAAGTTTAATAAAATGAATCTCACTTTAGAAACGGTAAAATTGGCCATCAACACCGATATCCAGCTCGGCTCCAAATAAGATTAATGGCAGAACAAACCAAAGGACGTCTCATAGATATGAAGTCCAATATAGAAAGTATGGTTGAGCAAATGAAACAGTTAATGGAGTTAGCGACCCAAGTCCCCGTCAATGACCCACAAGATCTAACCTATCCTCCCCAATTCACTCAGAACAGGTCTCAGTTCAAGAGAAGCTCTTTCATGACTCAGGTCTATCTGATATCATTCATCTAAGGCACAGTCCAATTTTTGAAGAAAAGAAGCTCCTGCTTAAAGAAGAAGAGAATACTAAAAAAACTCAAGATCATAGAAAAGAGACTGCGGACCATTGAAAGAGGCACTTTATCTCTTTTGATGAACAATCTTTGCTTGATACCAGATGTTTTGATTCCCTCATACTTTAAGGTACCTGACTTTGTGAAATATGATGGAACAAGTTATCCCATCAATTATATTACGCTGTTTCTAAGGAAAATACAACCACTCACAAGAGACGAGAAAGTGTTGATAGCACTTTTTCAAAAAAATCTTATAAAGTCAGCACTACAATGGTATCTAAGTCAAGGTCTGAGAAACATCAAAGCCTGGAATGACCTCGTTTAAGCTCTCAATCAGTAACTGTGAGCATGTTATAGACTTACCCCTAGATCACCAAATTCTCCAGAATATAGAGAAGAAGGAACAAGAGACCTTTAAGGAATACGCATAAAGGTGGAGACACTTAGCCACACAAGTTTAACCATCTATGATAGAAAGAGAATTGATCACCCTGTTTACCCAGGCATTAAATAGACCATTTCATGAAAAACTAGTTGGGAACACTTCAAGTAGCTTTTCAAATGTGGTCTTATCTGGAGAAAACATCGAATTTGGAATCAAAACAGAAAAGCTGGTCGATTCTTCAATTGAAGGATGTTTCAATGAAAGAACCGGAGCTATCCAAAACATCATCTCCAAGTCCTATGATCCAATACCACTCAAGTTACAAGTGAAAGGATATCCTATTGAGACTGTAATCTTCAAGGCTCCCTCATCAGTGCCACATACCACTCATGGGAAGAAATGCTACTCAAGTCGATTCAATTTTCACAAGTTACAAACCTGCTACCACCCATACCAACGGTAGCAAAGATCAAGTAGCCTCCTCTTCCAAGTTGGAATGACCCAAACGCCAAATACAAAATATTCAATCGGGCATTTAATTGAAAATTGTGTGGCACTGAAACTCAAGGTCCAATAGTTGGTCGAGTTTAAATTCCTAGGCCATGATGTGATTGGTAATTGAAAGTGAAGATTTCGAGCTGGAATTACATTGATTTTGGAAGGACTCTAAGTCAGATCCGATCTAACAGTTCGCACACACTTTTGAATAACAGGGAATCCTTTTACTAAGCTTGCATCTTTGAAAGCTTGACAAAGTAATCTAATAGTAAAAATCTCCTAGATTTAGTCCAGAATCTAGGGTGTAGTCTTTGTTAAATGGACACCTGGTATTCTTTTTCTTGGAACAACAAAAAGATGTAATGTGTGTATTCTACCACTTTTTACCTAAAATTCCATTATTACATCTACACATTCTACCAATTTTTACCAAAAATTCAATTATTACACCTACACATTCTACCACTTCTTACCAAAAATTCCGTTTTTACATCCATCTCTTACTCCTTTCCATTATACTATCCATTATTGCTATCACACTTTGCTTTCTAAATGATATTACTCGTGGGTGAAAATAAAAAGTTAAGGGAGATTTAATAGTGGCGATCTTGAAAGTGTTGTCAAATCTAGTAAGAAGGATTTCATATGTTGCACCCCAACTCTCAAAAAAAAGAATTCATAGTGGTTATCAACATCCTTGCAAGAAGTCTGGGGTTAGCTTCCAAACAAGGTAGCTCTCATATTAAATGACTTCAGTGGCCTCCCAATTCTCACAAATGCTCAATACAAAAAAAAATTCTCAGTTTTCCGCAACACAAATTCCAAAAAAAAAAAGGAAAAAAGTTCATCCCTTCCATCAAAAAGCCAACAAGGGAAAATTCAAAACCAAAAAAAAAAAAAAAAGAGAGACTGAGAGCAAACACAAGTAAGTAAGGCCACTTGAATCATCTCATTTCAAGAAGGCTATGATCTCGGTTCTCTGTAATAAAAACTCCGAAAAGGAAAAAGTTCATCCCTTCCATCAAAAAGCCAACAAGGGAAAATTCAAAACCAAAAAAACTGAGAACAAGCACGAGCAAGCAAGGCCACTTGAGTCATCTCACTTCAAGAGAGTTATCAAGTATGTCATCACCATAGCTCACAAAAAAAAAAAAAAGGGAAACAAAAACAAAAACAAAAACAAAAAAAGGAAAAAAAGAAAAGAAACGAAGCTCAAGTTAGAGCCAAAGAAAGAAAAAACAAAAAAAAGTGAGCTATGGATTCTAGACTGAAAACCTGCAAAGGCGGTTTAGAACACAAAAGCAACTTTCAAGCCAAGCATACATAAAGACCACGATAGTTGGGGGGCAACAGATGAGGTTTAACTTTCTGGAAAGAGTGGCAAGTTTGAGGTCATCACTATTGAGTTTTTCATCATAATCAAATTTGCTCACGAGTAGTATTAAAAGACCATTCTTTCAAACCACTTAAACTTAACTTTCCTCAGACTTATCATCCTCATTCAGCTAAAAGACTATCATTGTGAAACATGTTTCTACCTTATTTAATACTGCTCACGAGTAGTATTAAAAGACCATTCTTTCAAACCACTTAAACTTAACTTTCCTCAGACTTATCATCCTCATTCAGCTAAAAGACTATCATTGTGAAACATGTTTCTACCTTATTTAATACTGCTCACGAGTAGTATTAAAAGACCATTCTTTCAAACCACTTAAACTTAACTTTCCTCAGACTTATCATCCTCATTCAGCTAAAAGACTATCATTGTGAAACATGTTTCTACCTTATTTAATACTGCTCACAGTAGTATTAAAAGACCATTCTTTCAAACCACTTAAACTTAACTTTCCTCAAACTTATCATCCTCATTCAGCTAAAAGACTATCATTGTGAAACATGTTTCTACCTTATTTAATACTGCTCACGAGTAGTATTAAAAGACCATTCTTTCACACCACTTAAATTTAACTTTCCTCAGACCTAACATCCTCATTCAGTTAAAAGACTATCATTATGAATCATGTTTCTACCTTATTTAATACTGCTCACGAGTAGTATTAAAATACCCTTCTTTCACACCACTCAAACTTAACTTTACTTAGACCTAATATTTACCTCTTAATATTATTCTCATTCAGCTAAAAGACTGCCACAAAAAAAAAAACATTCAAACTTAACTTTCCTCACACCTAACATTTACCTCTCGATATCATCCTCATTCAGCTAAAAGGCTATCCTTGTGAATCATGTTTATACCTTATTGCCTTGCGCAGTTTATGTCTTCGAGTTGGAAAAGGAAGAATGGCAGGATATTTTAATTAAAAACAAAGACCGTAAATTACTTTGTCAAGCTTTGAAAATTGATGAAAGTTTTTCTTTAAGGCCAAACCATTATTCATTAATGTATGTAGACTTAAAAGTAAGGAGATAGCTTGAGTCTTTCTTTAATAAGATGTGGTTCTTGTAAGAGAAATTTACGATCAAGTGCCATCACAAAGGTCTAGAAATCCTCAACCTTCTGTTAAATCAAAGGCGAGATGATATCTCTTTCCACATAAACACCATAATCAAGGGGGCAAAGTAGTCTCTACTAAGCGCAAGAAAAGTATTGCCAAGAAAGAAGCTCAATAGACAAGGGGGCAAGTCTTATGGATCAGAACCTGAGTCTAAGGAAGAGCAATCATTCGGACTGTAACATGGGGGTAAACAAGTGTCCGCACGGCCAGAAGAAAATGGGCAAAGCAGACATTGAAAGTAAAGCCTTTGATGGTATCAAATCCATGACAATGGATGAGTACCCGAAAGAGATATAAATTATGAGGCGGGCCAACTTTAAAGAAATTGAGGCCAAAATTCAAGAACAAGTCAAAGAAAGGGGATTTTGAAAAGAGTTGGGCTTTTGAGGCAGTGAACAAAAGCTGGAAAGCATAAAGAGATTCAATGATAGTCCAAGAAGGCAATTATAAAGAGGATCCAGTAAAGCAAAGATATGAAGAACTAGATCAATCCAAAAAAAAATAAAAAATAAAAAAATAAATATAAATAAAAAATAAAAAAAAAGAACCATCAATTACACATGCTTTGCATTCATGCATTTCACATCATGCATGCATGATTTTTACACGATAGGAATCAAATGGGAAACACATCCACCGCACCGTTACAGCAGTATAAGCTGAGATCTCAATAATATCAGCTCTTACCAATCTATCACTGGATACACAGCTAATATGCGGGACCAACCCGCATCAGGAATTCAAGGATAAGGTAGACAATATGTCAAAAGCCTGGCAATTGATTCAATAATCGAGACTACACCTGGAAGGACAGGATTGACATCAGCTAGTAGTATCCAAAATAAGAGATAGCTATAGCCAAGGATAAGGCAGATATCAAAAAGGATAAAGTAGACAATATTGTCAAAAGCTTGGCAATTGATTCAATAATCGAGGCTACACCTGGAAGGACAGGATTGATGCCAGCTTAGCAGCATCCAAGATAAGAGATAGCTGTGGTCAAAGATAAGGCAGACATCAAGAAATATTGTCGTTGAAACTTTGTCAAAAGCGGACAATGGATTCAATAATCGAGGACTGGATCAACGGATAAAAAAAAAATATCTATCAAAATGAAGTAGGATCTACTTTTCCGGTTAAACGGCGGATACGGTACTCCGTGACTCTCAAGTCGGTTCTCTCAGTTGCCCATAATAACTGATTCCTTCACCCCTTCTTTCTTTTACTTCCTCCTAGAAAATGGATCCTACTTTTTCCGCCTTGCGAAAGTATTTCCCTTCTCTCCCAATGAACATCCTCAAAAAGATCTACCAAGTTCGCTGTGAACGATTAAGAGTTCTGATGCACAAAGGAATCCCTGAAGATGTGCGGTGGTTAATCGAAGCCAAGGTTCGTCTAGCAGGTGAAATCCCAGAGGCATTTGTGTCTCACATGCCTGGTATAGGCAAAAGCTCTTATGCCAAAAAGCGAAGAGCGAAAAGGTTACAAGTCTGCCATAAATGTGGACGGTGGACTTGTAATACTAAATGTCGTTCTTTAGGGATGATCTCTGATAATCGAGAAGATAAAATACGATTCATTAAGAATGGCTTGAGTAAAGACTCGTTGGATGATATCCAATTGACTCTTGAGACGCATTCTTGTGGATCTGTGCAACGTGAACTACTTGGTTTGTGGAGCATTTTTCATGAAGAACGAGAACGATACAGTCCCGGGAATCTGACGTTAAACGACCCTATTTGTCAGCTTGTAAGAAAACTGGATGGGAAGCAAATCCTCGACTCATAGAAGCCATTAATCCCGTTACTGGACGTAAAACCAGTGGAAGATGTGAGCCACAGTCACAATCACTGTACATACAATTTATCATATTTAAAATTTTCCATTTTTCTTTTAATAATGTATTTGCTCCCGTAAGTGTAATCGACACGTTATCCATTTCATCGCTATAAATGCATGTTCTTCCAGTCGGTTATCTAAGTTTCCTTCAATAACTAATTCCTTTCCATCATCTCTCAAATTCTTCTCTCATCAATGAATTCTACTCTTTCAGCACTGCGAAAATACTTTCCTTCCCTTCCAATAAAAGTCCTTAAAAAGATCTACCTTGCTAGATGTGAAAGAATCAGAGTTTTTACACGCAAAGGCATTCCCGATAATGTGCAGTGGATAATTGAAGCTAAGGTCCGTCTGGCGGGTGAAGTTCCAGATGCATTTATGCCCCGCATGCCCGGTTTAGGTAAAAGCCGTTATGCCAAAAGGCGAAGAGCAAAGAGACTAGGCGTGTGTTATAAATGTGGGCGATGGAATTGTAATACTAAATGTCGCTCTTTAGGATACATCTCCACAAATCGTGAAGATAAAAGAAAATTCATTAAGAATGGCCTGCGTAATGAATCTCTGGAGGATATCCGGGGGACTCTTGAAGCGCATTCTTGCGGATTTGTGCAATATGAAATTATCGATTTATGGATAACTTTCTGTAAAGAACAAGACCGTTACAGTCTTGGGAATCTGACTTTAAACGATCCTGTTTGCCAGTTTGTAAGAAAACTGGATGAGAAGCGAATCCCCGATTCATAGATGGCATTAAAGTCATTAATGGACATAAATCGGTAGAAGATGAGAACGACAGTCATGATTGCTGTACATTTAAGTTGTCATTTGTCTTTTCTTTTGACAACAATGTACTAGCTTCTGTAAGTGTAATAAAAGCTTCATCCTTTCATCACTATAAATATATGTTCTTCCTTCAGGATATGGTACTCCATAACTCTCAAAATCATTTATTTACGTTTCCTACAATCACTAATTTCCTTCTATGCCTCCTTCATCAATGGAGTCTTCTCTTTCCACCCTACGAAAATATTTCTCTTCTTTCCCAATAAATGTTCTTAAAAAGGTTTATCAAGCTAGATGTGAACGATTCCGACTATTTATGCACAAAGGCATTCCTGATAATGTGCGATGGCTAATCGAAGCTAAAGTTCGTTTGGCTGGTGAAGTTCCAGATGCGTTCTTTCCCCGTATGCCCGGCTTTGGTAAAAGCGCTTATGCCAAAAAAAAGAAGAGCAAAGAGGATATGCGTTTGTCATAATCGTGGATGGTGGATTTGCGGCAATAAATGTCGTTCTCCAGGAGTGATCACCAGAAATCGTAATGATAGAATAAGATTCATTAAGAATGGCTTGCGTAAGGAATCTCTAGAAGATATTTGAGAGGTTCTTGAAGCGCATTCTTGCGGAATAGTGCAATTTGAGGTTGTTGGATTATGGATAATTTTCCAAAAAAAATGAGATCGTTACAGTCTTGGGAATCTGACCCTAAATGACCCTGTTTGCCAGTTTGTGAGAAAGCTAAGATGAGATGCAAATCACCGATTCATAGAAAGCATTGAAGCCATTACTGGACGCAAAGCCAGTGGAAGACGAGGATCAAAGTCACGATTACTGTACGTGCTAGCTGTCGCTTTTGAAATTTTCCTCCCCTTTTGGTAATAATGTATTCACTACTGACGTGAACCAAAGTCACGATTACTGTACATGCTAGCTGTCACTTTTGAAATTATCCTCCCAATAATGTACCCACTCCTGACATGAGATACAGTTATGATTACTGTATATAGCTGCCACTTTTTAAAATTTTCCTTCTCTTCCAATAATCACGTACCTACTCCTGACGTAAGCTACAGTAGTGACTACTGTATATGCTAGTTGCTTTTGAAATTTTCCTCATCTTTTAACGATAGTGTACCTATACCTGACCAGAGTCATACTCGTGACTACTGTGAATAGCTGGCAATAATGTATCCATTCTTGAAAATAAAATTATTACTTTATCTTTTTATCTCTATAAATATATCCTCTTTTCTTCTTTTCTCACATGGGTAAGGATAGGAATGGAGAAAACCTCCACTCGTAAACCCCGAAGTATTTGTGTATTTTCTGGAGCTTTTCCTGGAGAAGATGAAGAGTACTTAAAGGCAGCCAACCATTTGGGTAGTGTATTAGCTGAGCGAAAAATACACTTAGTTTATGGAGGAGGTAGTGTCGGATTAATGGGAGCTGTAGCATCAGCAGCATCTTTAGGAGGAAGCCAGGTTCTGGGTATTATCCCTGCATCTCTGAAATCGGTTTCTGGGGGCACGATTGGAGAAGAGCTAGTGGTTAAAAATCTGCAAGAGCGCTTGTTACAAATGCTTTTTAACGCTGATGCTTTTATCGCTCTACCAGGTGGCTTTGGCACATTAGGAGAAGTCTTCCAAATTGCTTCCATGGCCCAACTTAATTTGCATCAAAAACCCATTGGGCTGTTAAATGTTAACTATTTCTTCGCAGGTCTATTATCTTTTATGAATCGTGCTGTGAAGCAAAAGTTTATCCCTGAGGTGGCACGACGAATCATAATATCCGCAACAACCGCTGAAGAATTGCTAGATAAAATGCAAGCTTTTGTTCCTGAACCAGATCCAGCGATGATCCAAATAGACTGGGCACGACAGTCTTTCCCAACCAGTTCCCTCCCATAATTGTCCTTTACCCGGCCTGTTGAAGCATTGTGGAAGAAGAAGCGATCTGATCCGTTTTTCTTGTCCTTTAGTTTTATTATCAGCATTTTCTTTCGCGTTTCAGTTTTTCTTTTCAGGGAATTTCGTTATCTTATAAGATAGTTTCGTCCATGCTGATATTAAAACCATGAGACAATGCCTTTAGGTTGGAATGGCTGAGTAAAGAGTAATTTTTATTACTCTTGAGACGCATCCTATTAGGTCTACTAGGCATAACATTTTGGGGTAGTTAAGCTTTAACCTTATTTGGATGACATATCTCACAAGGGAATCTATATTTACTGAAGAAAATATTAGATGAACCTTGGATATTGATTCCAAACATCCGTTCCCTTTACATAATTTGTCAGTGTTATTGTCATCATCAAGATTCACTCATCTTATCGAAGTTTAAATTTTTGCACTCACCTATTATGAAAATTCACACTTTCGAAGAAAATTATTCCAATTTCAATTGCTTTTATATAAATTTCGCTCGAGGTCCTAAGGAAAGCTTCTTAGCCTCAAAATCAATTTTCATCATCGGGGTTTTAAGGATGGAACCTTTGCCTCGAAAACAATCAATTTTCATCGGGGTTGTAAGGATGGAACCTTTGCCTCGAAAATAATCAATTTTCATCATCAGGGTTTTAAGGATGGAACCTTTGCCTTGAAAAGAATCAATTTTCATCATCGGGGTTTTAAGGATGGAACCTTTGCCTCGAAAACAATCAATTTTCATCAATTCGGGGTTTTAAGGATGGAACCTTTGCCTCGAAAACAATCACTTTTCATCATCGGGGTTGTAAGGATGGAACCTTTGCCTCGAAAATAATCAATTTTCATCATCAGGGTTTTAAGGATGGAACCTTTGCCTTGAAAAGAATCAATTTTCATCATCGGGGTTTTAAGGATGGAACCTTTGCCTCGAAAACAATCAATTTTCATCATCGGGGTTTTAAGGATGGAACTTTTGCCTCGAAAATAATCAATTTTCATCATCGGGGTTTTAAGGATGGAACCTTTGCCTCGAAAACAATCAATTTTCATCGGGGTTGTAAGGATGGAACCTTTGCCTCGAAAATAATCAATTTTCATCATCAGGGTTTTAAGGATGGAACCTTTGCCTTGAAAAGAATCAATTTTCATCATCGGGGTTTTAAGGATGGAACCTTTGCCTCGAAAACAATCAATTTTCATCAATTCGGGGTTTTAAGGATGGAACCTTTGCCTCGAAAACAATCACTTTTCATCATCGGGGTTGTAAGGATGGAACCTTTGCCTCGAAAATAATCAATTTTCATCATCAGGGTTTTAAGGATGGAACCTTTGCCTTGAAAAGAATCAATTTTCATCATCGGGGTTTTAAGGATGGAACCTTTGCCTCGAAAACAATCAATTTTCATCATCGGGGTTTTAAGGATGGAACTTTTGCCTCGAAAATAATCAATTTTCATCATCGGGGTTTTAAGGATGGAACCTTTGCCTCGAAAACAATCAATTTTCATCGGGGTTGTAAGGATGGAACCTTTGCCTCGAAAATAATCAATTTTCATCATCAGGGTTTTAAGGATGGAACCTTTGCCTTGAAAAGAATCAATTTTCATCATCGGGGTTTTAAGGATGGAACCTTTGCCTCGAAAATAATCAATTTTCATCATCGAGGTTTAAGGATGGAACCTTTGCCTCGAAAACAATCAATTTTCATCGGGGTTGTAAGGATGGAACCTTTGTCTCGAAAATAATCAATTTTCATCATCAGGGTTTTAAGGATGGAACCTTTGCCTTGAAAAGAATCAATTTTCATCATCGGGGTTTTAAGGATGGAACCTTTGCCTCGAAAACAATCAATTTTCATCAATTCGGGGTTTTAAGGATGGAACCTTTGCCTCGAAAACAATCAATTTTCATCGGGGTTGTAAGGATGGAACCTTTGCCTCGAAAATAATCAATTTTCATCATCAGGGTTTTAAGGATGGAACCTTTGCCTTGAAAAGAATCAATTTTCATCATCGGGGTTTTAAGGATGGAACCTTTGCCTCGAAAACAATCAATTTTCATCAATTCGGGGTTTTAAGGATGGAACCTTTGCCTCGAAAACAATCACTTTTCATCATCGGGGTTGTAAGGATGGAACCTTTGCCTCGAAAATAATCAATTTTCATCATCAGGGTTTTAAGGATGGAACCTTTGCCTTGAAAAGAATCAATTTTCATCATCGGGGTTTTAAGGATGGAACCTTTGCCTCGAAAACAATCAATTTTCATCATCGGGGTTTTAAGGATGGAACTTTTGCCTCGAAAATAATCAATTTTCATCATCGGGGTTTTAAGGATGGAACCTTTGCCTCGAAAACAATCAATTTTCATCGGGGTTGTAAGGATGGAACCTTTGCCTCGAAAATAATCAATTTTCATCATCAGGGTTTTAAGGATGGAACCTTTGCCTTGAAAAGAATCAATTTTCATCATCGGGGTTTTAAGGATGGAACCTTTGCCTCGAAAATAATCAATTTTCATCATCGGGGTTTTAAGGATGGAACCTTTGCCTCGAAAATAATCAATTTTCATCATCGGGGTTTTAAGGATGGAACCTTTGCCTCGAAAACAATCAATTTTCATCGGGGTTTTAAGGATGAAACCTTTGCCTCGAAAACAATCAATTTTCATCATCGGGGTTTTAAGGATGGAACCTTTGCCTCGAAAACAATCAATTTTCATCATCGGGGTTTTAAGGATGGAACCTTTGCCTCGAAAACAATCAATTTTCATCATCGGGGTTTTAAGGATGGAACCTTTGCCTCGAAAATAATCAATTTTCATCATCGGGGTTTTAAGGATGGAACCTTTGCCTCGAAAATAATCAATTTTCATCATCGGGGTTTTAAGGATGGAACCTTTGCCTCGAAAATAATCAATTTTCATCATCGGGGTTTTAAGGATGGAACCTTTGCCTCGAAAACAATCAATTTTCAACATCGGGGTTTTAAGGATGGAACTTTTGCCTCAAAAATAATCAATTTTCATCATCGGGGTTTTAAGGATGGAACATTTGCCTCGAAAACAATCAATTTTCATCATCGGGGTTTTAAGGATGGAACCTTTGCCTCGAAAATAATCAATTTTCATCATCAAGGTTTTAAGGATGGAACCTTTGCCTCGAAAACAATCAATCAATTCGAGGCTTTAAGGATGGAACCTTTACCTCGACATCAATCAATCAATTCGAGGTTTTAAGGATGGAACCTTTGCCTCGACATCAATCAATCAATCCGGGGTTTTAAGGATGGAACCTTTGCCTCGAGATCAATCAATCAATCCGAGGTTTTAAGGATAGAACCTTTGCCTCGAGATCAATCAATCAATCCGGGGTTTTAAGGATGGAACCTTTGCCTCGAGATCAATTATCAATCCGAGGTTTTAAGGATGGAACCTTTGCCTCGACATCAATCAATCAATTCGAGGTTTTAAGGATGGAACCTTTGCCTCGAGATCAATCAATCAATCCGAGGTTTTAAGGATGGAACCTTTGCCTCGAAAACAAATAATCAATCAATCAGTCCATCTTACAACGATAGGAGCTTTCCTATCGTTAGAGGTTCTAAGGACATTTCCTTAACCTAAAACAAACAATCAATCCATCAGTCCATCTTACAACGATAGGAGCTTTCCTATCGTTAGAGGTTCTAAGGACCTTTCCTTAGCCTCAAACAAATAATCAATCAATCAGTCCATCTTACAACAATAGGAGCTTTCCTATCGTTAGAGGTTTTAAGGACCTTTCCTTAAACCTTACTGTTTGGGCGGCGAGAACATTCTCAATGCCTACCTAAGCCGGACGAAATTTGGTAACGACTTTGCATACATCATGTCCCATGAAGCATGCAAAGGGGGGCAGCTGTTGACACCCAATTTCGTCCGGGTGTTTTAAAATTTTGAAAAAATTTTATTAAAAAAAAATTAATTTAAAAAAAAATATATATTACTATTATTATTAAAAAAAAATTTAATTAGTTTAAAATATATTTTTGTTTTGTGAAAATTTGATTTAAAATGATATATGTGTGAATATGTGTATGTTTGAAATAAAATAAAATTTCATGAAAAAAATGACAAAAAATTAAAAGTTTGAGGTAAAAATGACAAAATTGAGAAGTTTCGGAAAAAATTGACAAATTCTAAAAGTTCCAGGAGCATTTGGTAGTTTGTCACATAAAATTTTGAGCCTGCCGACGTTTTTGGCTCAAATTGACAGAAAACGACAAAATTGTCAAAATCAGAAGCTTCAGGAACTTATCCTGAGGCTGAGAGACGTAAAGGACTAAAATTGTCATTTTACCAATTTAAGAGATAAGTTTGAAATTTTTTATTAATTTATCCATCAACAGTTCAGCTAAACTTCCTCTATAAATAGCCCCCCAAATTTTGTGCTGAACACAGATAAAAATAGAAAGAAAAGCTTAGAGCTCCGTTTTTAAAATAGAAAAAATTACAGCCTTAGTCCCTAGCTCTCCTTCCTTTCCTCAGAAAATCTCAAAACTTTTCATTTTGACGATTAAGCCATCTTCTCCCCCCCTCGCGCGCCCTCTGTTTCCATTTCTCAGAATTCAGAATTTAAAATCAAGGGTACAACTCTCATTTAATCCTTCATCTTTTCAATTTCTTTCACTTTGGTCACTAACTTTGTATTTTATTCTTGCAGAATTAATTACTAACCCTTTTAATTTTTGCTTGTTTGTTTATTATTTGTTTATTACTAACCCCTTTTTTTATTGTTGTTATTAACTTACTAACAACTAACTTTTAATACTATTATTGTTACTAACCTTTTAATTTTTGCATTATTACTAACTTTTATAATTGTTGTTAACAATTAATTAACTTTTATTATTGTTGTTAATTAATTAATTTAATTAACTTGGCTAACTTTTATTATTGTTGTTAATTAATTAATTTAATTAACTTGGCTAGCTTTTTATTATTGTTGTTAATTAATTAATTTAATTAATTTGGCTAACTTTTTATTTATTGTTGTTAATTAATTTAATTAATTTGGCTAACTTTTTATTATTGTTGTTAATTAATTAATTTAATTAACTTGGCTAACTTTTTACTGTTGTTAATTAATTAATTTAATTAACTTGGCTAACTTTTATTATTGTGGTTAATTAATTAATTTAATTAACTTGACTAACTTTTTATTATTGTTGTTTAACAATTAATTTAATTAACTTTGCTAACATTTATTATTATTTTTAAAGTGGATGGCCAAAAAGCCCCACTTTATTATTATTAATTTTTTTTCTTTATATAATTTTTTATTTAATTCACCTTTACCCTTTACTAATTAATAAATAAATGAAAATTAAAAGAAGATTATTTTGTAATTAATTATTAAGGCTAATAAAAATTATTTTTAAAAAAAGCCAATTATTTTTATTTTTACATACATGTTTTTAATTCTTTAAAGATAGCAAAAAGTTAAAATTAATTTTAATAGTTATTTTTATCCAGTAAAAATAATAAAAAAATAAAAATAAAACCAGTTTAAAAAAATACATGAAAATTAAGACTTTATATTTTACTGATTTATTTAAAATATAACTTTTAAATCCACTAAAATAATAAATATTTTTCATTAAACAAGAAAACAAAAAGAAAATTAAAACAAGATAAGAAAAAGATAAGAAAGATAAGAAAAAGATAATAAAGATAAGAAAGATAAGATAAGATAAGAAAGATAAGAAGGAAAAGAAAGAAAAGAAAGAAAAATATAGAAAATAAAAATTTTTAGATTATTAATGAATCTAAAAATTCTATAACAAAAAGAATTACGAATTAGTAATTAAACTAATAATTAATTCCATAAAAATAAGAATTAAATAATTAACTATAAATTAAATCAACTTACATATCCGGATGATCCGTCAGGATCTGCGGTTTAAAAAAAAATATCACCCTTTTAATTAAATAAATTAAATAAAAAAAAAGATAAAAATCCATATTTACAATATGGATTAAATTATTTAAAAGTTCACCAAATTCCGTGTCCAAATGACTCGGCAGAGTCCATGGTTCGGAATCAAAAATCTTCCGTGTCCAAATGACTCAGCAGAGTCCATGGTTCGGAAGTATAAAATTTCATACAAATTAATTAATTTAAAAATCCACATTTCGACTAATCCAGTTAAAATTTCTAATTTTGAAAATTAACTGAGAATTATTTAAAAGCAAAGCAAAACAAAATTAAAATCAACTAAGGTGCCAATTTTTGGGCGTTTTAACAAAGTTGTTTTAACGTAACCGTACTCCCGATCCCCGAACTCTCGCAGACCAATTTTAAGGTGACCAATCGACCTAAGAAAACTGATTGGTGGCGACTCCCGAAAAACCGACGTTGCCACAACTAGATAACATTATAATTATACCCTTCCCATTAACTACTGTCGTTCGTTTTGTTTTTGTTCTACTTTTTTGATCTCCCTGCTGGCAACTACTAGCGAGCGACGAGATGAGGAGGTCAAGGGCAGGTGAGTGATGAGGTGAAGAGGTAAGGGCAGTTGAGGCACTAGGCGGCCGGCGATGGTTTGAGAAGATTAGGGCGAGGAGGCCAGAGCAATCGACGGTTAGTGGCGGGCGAAGGGTCGAGAGACCGGACACGAAGGAGGTGATTTGATGCGAAAGATCGGATGTGAAGGCGATTCGATGCCGAGGGAGAAATGAGGCGAGAAAATGATGAATGGGTGACCAAGGGAAGCGAGGGGATGATGAGCGGGTGACCATGGGAAGCGACAAAATAAGGCCAGTGAGGAGATGACTAGATAGTGAAATCGGTGGGCGAGGTCTGAGTTCGGCAAAAATTGAGTTCGAGATTCGGGATGGAGGTGATGTCATTTTGGATGAGGCGATAGAAGGTGTGGACAACGTCCGACAGGGATGGCATACGGCGAGGATGGCATGGAGGAGACAACAAAACGTGTGACGGTGGCCAAAAGGGATGACATTTAATCTGGGTTTGATGGTGGCTACTGTGTGCATTGGTTTTGTGGTGTGACAGACTGAGAAGAGAAAAAACTAAAGGCAAAATTAGAAAAATGTACACATTTTTATCATTTTTTAATCTCTGTGTCAATCACAAATGGAGTAGAACACCTGGGACAGAGGGAATATTAGTTAATGATTTCCTACGTCCAAGGTCTTTTAAATGCTACCTTCATTTTAGAGAAAAATCACAGACAATTGGACTTTTGTATTTGTTATTGGATAAAAGTCCAAGATGGCCACTTAGGCCATACTAATACATTCAATCGCCAATTGCGTAAATTGCATGCATTGCCCCTAACTTTTAACTATTATACCTATTTTAACCTTAACATTCACTTTTAGCATAGTTTGTCCCTACCATTGATAAAATGTTTCATTTTAGCCATTATTAGACGGAAAGCATTATGTTGGATAGAAAAAGCCTAGTCAGCGTATGATTGTAGGGGAAAATGCTAGTTTTAATCTCTGCAATTTTTTTTTTGCCAAATAAACGTTAAAATTTTTTCATCTGATATTCTGGCCACCATATTCACATCCCACATTATTGGCCTCCCTATCTGGCCACCATCAACCTGCCATTCTCATCATTAACAAAGAGAGATTTCAATCTCAAAATTTAGAATTTCAAAATTATGAAAGCCAATTATTCTACCAAAATCATTCAAATAGGTAACGATTTCATTCATGAAGGAAAAAAAAATACTCATTGCAGCATTTTATCAAACACATTGCATTCCTATAGTTCTTCGTTTAGATTGAAATGGAGATTTGGCATTTTGACCCCTGGTACTACGACCCTTTGATTTGTCAGCTGTGTCAACATTGTGGGGAGCAAGAATTTGAGGAGAAAGCAAAAATGGCGATGCCATCAAAGCGGTGGAAGGTGGAGTATGCAAAGGCCCAGTTGATCTAGAAATCGTGGAAGTCGTGGAAGTCGAAGTACGCAAAGCCTTATTTTCATGCTTATTTGTCTAATTTATTTTTTTTGTCTTTTTCTTGTTTTTCAACACCTTGTGTTGGGTTTCTTAAGTATCGAGAAGAATGCTACTTGTAAAAGTCTTTTACCATTAATCTCGAGTAAATTGGAGGCGACACAGACCATCCTCATCAGTCCTAACCCTATAACCAAGATGATATAATTGCTCTCACTGCAACCAAATACCAATTATCTAGATATGCATTCTAACTGGTCGCCTAAGCCTCATATTCGCAAAGAAGTGAACTGCATAGGCTTTAATCACAACTCAAACTCAGGTACAAATGAAGATTAGGAGTTCAACCCTAATAACTAAAATTAGGAGTTCATGCCTAATAACTAAAATTAAGGCAGAAATATTAAATTTGTCACTAATATTTTAGGTAGGAAGCGGATATGCCATTATAGCTTTTTTTTAGCCTAATCTCTCACTAATGTTTTTAAAATAGGCTGAATATGCCACTATCGTTTAGAAAATAATGAAAAATGGTAAAAATAGTAAATTTTAAAATCTCGGGGTTATTATGCATCTTTTAAATAATGTCAAGACTTTTAATATTTTTGCCAAAAGATTGTCTGATCTCTGCTATCAATGCTTCAGCCTTGTCATTGTCTCTGTCACTAGCACCCCAGCTCTGTCACCACCTTCCCATTGTCATTACTGTCTAATCTCCTCGCTGACATTTGTCAAAACTTACATTATCACTCTAAAATTTTAAAACATGTTATTTTTAACTTTTTTGTTAACTTTTTAACATTTTCCGTTAACTTTTTAACAGTCAGTTGCATATTCTCTCTTAATTTGAAACTTTAGTGGCATATTCAACTCATTTTAAAATATTAGTCGAAGATTGGGAAAAAAAATTATAGTGGCATATCTGCTCCCAACCAAAAATATTAGTGGCAAATGTGATATTTCTACCTAAAATTAACTATCTCTCTCTTATTTGACATTTAACATATGCAAGTATTTTCATTATACTAGCAATTGATTTTCGCTTGTTTTATGCTTGTTTCAAGTGAATTGGGTGCCCAACATCTTCTCAACTTGTATCCAATCTCCAATCCCAAAATCTTTTATTTTTATGCAAAATTCACACTTTTCATTGTTTTAGTGTCAATTTTTTTCTTTGCTTTTACATGTTCTTCAAACTAAAGTAGTAACTCTAGTTTTCCTACATCCCAATATACTATGCCAATAACTGCATTCATACTAGAAGGGTTGTTGAGGTTGACGACGCCGCTCACAGTTTGTAAGGAAAAAATAACAAAAAACCATCAATGTTTGTGTCTCAGTTCAAATAGAACACAATTTGTTTTTTTGCTCAAATATACCACTCATATTTTTAAATTAGCCAAATGGCCCATATCGCTCACTTTTTATAAATGTACTGATCTATTTAGATTACACTATTGTTTTTAATGTGTGATAGTGATGGATCATTTCCAAAATACAATTTATTTTTTTATTTCTGCATGCTAATTTCTACATCATTACCCAGTTTCAACCCAAACTCTAACACATTCAATGTGTTCTTAGCCGTTAGTTTTTTCCTAATTAATTATAATAAAACATACTCATGTCACTTAGGATACTACACATGCATTACCTGTTTTACAAAATATACTCATTTTACACAGGAATATTCTCGTGATTTAACATATAGTGGTCAATTTGGCTCATTTAGAAATATAAGTGGTATATTTAAGTTGAAAAAAAAATAATAGATTATATATTTGGGCCGAAGCACAAACAATAGTCCTTTTTTTTTTTTTGTGATTTTTACCTTTGAAAAACTACGGCTATTTAGGCATTTGAGATGGAAAAGTTGAACGGTAAAGTACCAAGTGAAAGATACAATCTACTTTAACCATCATTTGATTCAGGCTAGTAGCTTGCTAGCTAATGACACGCTTAATAGTTCAATTACATGATTATGACAATATTTATGAGGACAAGTGCATAATTAAGGCGCAATAATTCAATTAACCTTTGTTTTATAGGATTCCACGAGGTCGAAATAGCAAATGAAAAACAATAATGCTGTTGGGAGATTGTAAGCTTGTCCTACTTCCTGTCGCTATCATAAGGATTAATTAAGCCTGATAGGTCCAACATATGTATTTAATCAAGTAGCTAAGTTTAGGATATATTCTGCTTTTGCACAAAGGTTCGACGACAGAGTCAAGACTCGCAAGGCCACTTTAGCTTTTACCCTAGAGAGCAATATCCTTGTCATCTTCAACACCGATAATTAGTAACTTGTTTAGTGGCAAAATTTTTCTACCTAAAAGTTGAAAGGGAGTTGGTTTCCATGAATTTGGATTAAAGAGGCTGAATTATTCACGAGCCTGATCGGATTGTTCTCGAGTTAAGACGATCTATGAGTTAACTAGGTCGCAATATTGTCCTTGAATTTGATGTTATTTACATGCTTGTACCACTTTTTTAATCACCTGATCAAGAAGCTTCACTCTCCTCTCTTGCTCAGGCAAATGCAAGCTAAAGTTGGATTCGAATGAGATGGTGTAGTCAGAAATGAAGGATGTATCTGTGAACTTACCCATAAGAAATTAACACAATCGCAACTTGCATAAGAGAGACTCGCGAGCTAGATTGTGAGGTGCCATATATATATTCAATGCAAGCACTAGGTCTACAAGAACGTAGTGGATCCAGCGAGATATAATCGGATCGGATCCGAGGTAGAGGGTTCGGCTGCGGATCTCCAGATGGTGTTAGTCAGGTGGATTCAGCGGCGCAACAACAATTGGTTGTCTCCTGCGCAGTGAGCTGCATATGTTTGGGCGAGAAAGAGAGAGAAGCTTATAATTCAGGAGGTTAAAACAATAGTACAAGTATGTAAATACCACCAAATCCGGGGTCAATTTTGTGACCTGATCACCCACAGATTATTTTACATGCCAATAACCTGATCCTATTCACAAATAATTCAACCTCTTTGTCCACATTATATGGAAACGAACTTCACCTTAGTCTAATTTGATAGCGTTTCACCCATCATGCTTCAAAAGTTTATTTCTTCAAAAGATGTTTCATTCTAACCAAAAGTAAGTCAAACGACATCTTTCATATCAATAATGGCAAAAGACTATAAACAACATCATGAATATAAAATTGGCAACTGAAAAGGTTATTCATTCTCGTGACACTGAATGAAAAAGAGAATCGGATCGAGCAAACCTCTTATGTAAACCAAAATAAATGTGAAATAGATAACTTACAAATAATTGGAACAAAACCCAAATAGAGAATAACTAAATAGTCAAGATGAACAACAGACAACCCGACCAAATAAAAGGCGGATCAACTTAACTCATGATAGTACGTAAATCAACCAACATAAAGTCTAATATAATGTATAGATAAAAAAAATTTCAACACCATCACTTGATCCATTATTCAAAAACGCCTCATCATTGATGTCACCGTTTTTCACCCTCTAGCCTCCGCTTAACCCACTGACATAGGAATTGGATCACCAAAATCTATCTACCATAAAGTGTCAAAAGACTAAGATGATACTTCTATATTAATGGTGATAAATGATTTTTGTTAAGTAGAATTAATGATAAAGAAGAAATGGTGAAATAAAAAAATGAGAGTGGTTGATCAAGTAGAATAAAGATTGTAAATCAATGGCTTCAGTCGCAAATAAGGGGGGAGGAAATGATCAGAGAAAGGAAATATTAGTGAATGTAGCTACATGGCAAAATCATCAAAAACACAATCAAGCCACGAACCCTTTCAATATGAGAGAACATGCTACTTTTGTTGCGTTGGAAATGGAAACTACTTCGCTATGGAGTGTCAAGTGTTGGTGAATGACATAAAGTTACTTATTGCTGATTCATTTAGTAACTTTACTGTTATAACTTGTAGTTCACCCTCATGTAATTAAGGAGGCTCATGTGTTAACAATGTCTCCCTCTCAAACTCATAATGTTCGTTTATTTTATTTAGTCTGCTAAAAAGAAAGACATCCTCAGTTGAAAGTTCAAAAATATTCAAAGGGTATGTATTTAATCATTGGCGTTTCCTTATGAAACGATTGATTCTTGATCTTTACACTTGCATTTGGGATAGAACGATCTTTCATTATATAAAAATAGAGTACTGATTGCATAAGCCTGGCTTATGCCATAAGCTTGGCTTATGCCATAAGCCTACCTTCTACTATATAACTATTGTCACTTCAACCCCTACCTATTAGAAACTAACATTCGGCAGACGCGCTACAATTTCTATGAAATTACGGGCGTGCCACCTCGTCCAAATCTCTCGAAATTACATCTCATGCCATCCAATAAATATCTGAGCGCGAAAACCGATACATTTCAACTTCTTCGAGAAGCTTCTGTTCCGTCGTCGACGAATCGTTGCATGCTGTTCCATTCAGCCACAACACTCGGTTTTCCGTTGAAACGCCGAAGAGAATCTCTGCCCTAGCCGCTAAACTTCGGTCGTGAAAAAACAAGCCGACAATAAACAACGATGATGACATCGCAGGAAGAAGAAACGCTTAGTGAGCAACTGTAAGTACATCTAACCTGTTGCATCTTCCATTGTTTGTCGTTCTTTCGCACCATAAACGTATTTAATCCCTGCAGAAAGTCGATAATCAGAGCGACAAAAAAAAGAAAAGCTTCTGGACAAGGGGAACAAGAAAAACAAAAGAAAATCAGACCGGCTGCAAAAGACAAACTACAAGAATCTACGAGGAGTAAAAAAATTGGAAAGAAGTCAAAAGAAATCAAGAATCAAAGGTATCTCTCTTTTTTGTTCTTTTAACGGTATCCGTATGTTCCTCTATGTTCTTCAAATGTGAATGTGTTTGTTCTTTTGAGGAGGTTTGTGCGTCTTAAATCTCGTGTTTTCTTAAAGTGCCTGTTTGTTATTTTGTGTGTTTGTCCTTTTCGAAGTGCCTGTTTGTTCCTTTGGAAGGCATTGTTGGTTCTTTTGTGCTTGCAACAGGCCTGTATGTTCTTTTGTGTGTTTGTTCTTTTAGAAGTGCCTGTTTGTTCCTTTAGAAGGCATTCTTGGTTCTTTTGTGTGTTTGTTCTTTTAGAACTGGCTGTTTGTTCCTTTAGAAGGCATTGTTTGTTCTTTTGTGCTTACAACAGGCCTGTTTGTTCTTTTGTGTGTTTGTTCTTTTAGAACTGGCTGTTTGTTCCTTTAAAAGGCATTGTTGGTTCTTTTGTGCTTACAACAGGCCTGTTTGTTCTTTTAGAACTGGCTGTTTTTTCCTTTAGAAGGCATTGTTGGTTCTTTTGTGCTTACAACAGGCCTTTTTTTTTTTTTTTTTTGTGTGTTTGTTTTGTTAGAAGTGCCTGTTTGTTCCATTAGAAGCCATTGTTGGTTCTTTTGTTCTTACAGCAGCCCTGTTTGTTCTTTTGTGTGTTTGTTCTTTTAGAACTGCCTGTTTGTTCCTTTAGAATTCATTGTTGGTTCTTTTGTGCTTAGAACATGCCTGTTTTTTTTTTTTTGTTCTGTTAGAAGTGCCTGTTTGTTCCATTAGAAGCCATTGTTGGTTCTTTTGTTCTTACAGCAGCCCTGTTTGTTCTTTTGTGTGTTTATTCTTTTAGAAGTGCCTGTTTGTTCCTTTAGAAGGCATTGTTGGTTCTTTAGTTCTAGCAACAGTCCTGTTTGTTCTTTTCTGTGTTTGTTCTTTTAGAACTGGCTGTTTGTTCCTTTAGAAGGCATTGTTGGTTCTTTTGTTCTTAGAGCAGCCCTGTTTTTTCTTTTGTGTGTTTGTTCTTTTAGAAGTGTCTGTTTGTTCCTTTAGAAGGCATTGTTGGTTCTTTTTTGCTTACAACTGGCCTGTTTGTTCCTTTGGTTATTTGTTCTTTTAGAAGTGCCTGTTTGTTTCTTTAGAAGGTATTGTTGGTTCTTTTGTACTCAAGTGTAATACTCTATCATATACTCTCCAGCCAACTATTACCTTCTAAACCAAATGTCTCTATCATATTTGACCACCTTTCAATAAACTCCTGAACAGTAATACAACCATAAAAACACCGGCACAAAGCTCTAGAAAACTCTTTATTGCTGTTCATTAACCACCCCAAATGTTTTCGTGCATTCTGTGAAATATGCCACAGGCACAACCTATGCTTAGAACCAGGCAAATGTCTCTCAGTAGCAAACATAATGGCAGCATCTTGGTCTGTCATAAAAGTTGATGGCTGAACACCTCCCATACTCTCCAAAAATTGATCAAACAACCACCCAAAAGTCTCATTCTCCTCGTTGATCAAGAAGCCACAACCAAAAATAACAATCTGCCTGTGATTGTTCTCTCCAACAAAGGGGGCACATATGAGACCATACATATTTGTTCTGCATGTTGTATCAAAAACAACAACATCACCAAAGCACTGATAATCTTCATACATACGTGAATCTCTCCATATAAAATCACCCAAACGACCGTCAACAACTTGATATTGATAGTAAAAATTGCCATCACAAACATATCTTTCTTTAAAACAATCAAGCAATGACTGCGCATCAACACTCCCAATCTGAATTGACTTTTCACGAGTAAAAAAATTGTATAAATCCCTCTTCGTAAACCCAACAGACTCAATACCTCCACATTCTTGGTACATTATCCTGAATGCATCTATAGCTCGAATACCAATTTGCATGAAAGACATCAACATATTCTTCTTACTATCATCTATATGCCTCGCAGCATGCAAAAAATGAGTCTGATGTTGTGGAACAAATGGATGACTATGCTGCCTATCATGTCTATCACACTTCCAAGTACCACTCATATCAATTTTAAACCTCACAAATGCCCTGCAATTAGAACGAAAACTGGCTCTTTCATGACTCCCATCAATCACAGAACTATGTTTTTCACCAGCACAAGAACAGCAAAACTCCCTTCCACAACAAGAACCATCTACCCGACAACGGAGCCTAGTCTTCCTTACATCAAAACCATGGCTAAGACCATGCTTCCTGTAATACTCATATGCTTCATTCTCACCGCCAAACTCCATACCAGTCATATCAATCCGTTCAAATCCATCATCTTCAGAATAACCTACATGCAGTTCCATTATAAGAGCATATACAACATGCAAAAATAAAAAAGTCTAACACATAAAAGAACATATGCATTTTTAAAAGAACAAACTATGTAGCATAAAAGAACAAGGTCTAAAACACAAAGGTACAAACAGTTCTGTAGAAAGGTATAAATACTAATGAAGAAAAGAACATAAAAGTCCAAAACATCAGTTCAGTAAAGACAACAGACTGTGAACCATAAAAAAATGAAGGCTAACTCATAAAAAGCAAACGTCCCAGACCAAAAAGCATATATATAAAACCAATATAAAGAACAAAAAAATAACAATGTCTAAAATAGCCAAGAACAAACAGTATTATTAGAAAGAACAAACAGTATTCTTAAAAAGAACAAATACAAATATAAAAAAGAACATGTACCTTCAACATGAATACCACATGAAATCGCCAGAGAATTGGACAATGCACCCAAATCAGATCCCTCAACAGCAGATATCAAAGATTGAACATCTAATCCACAACCTAAATCACCAGAAACTGAGGCAAACATTTAAAAATCATTAAAAAACACAAATAAATATCAAACATGAAAAGGCAATCCAAATAACGTTCGTACCTAAGTTAACAGAGCAAATAACGTCGGACGACAGAGCAGAAGAAACATTCAGATCTAGATCCATTACCGACCACAAGCAAACACCTCCATCAAAACAAGAGTTCCGAAACTTGTCCTTCAACGGCACAGAAAAGAAACTAAGATCGAAATCCACACCGAAGAACGATCGATGCAACCCGAAACTCGCGAGACAAAGTTAGAAGAAGAAACGGATTAGAAGAAGAAGCATAGCAACTAATACACACCTAAGAATGATCGATGGAACGCAAAAATTGCGAGACAAAGCTAGAGAAGAAACGGAGTAGAAGAAGAAGCAGAGCAACTAACTAACAAGAAACGACCCAAAAAAGAAAAAAACAGAAAAAGAGTAAATAGGTCATAATGGCATGGATGTAAATAAGCCAGCCGACTGTCAAATGGCACGGATGTGTGCGCCTGGCGCACACAAGAATTGGCCATAAAAATAAATAAACAATATCATTAGTTGAGCTACCGGAGATATTCATAATTCTTTCCTTATTTATCCCCTCGTGCATCTAGGATACAGTCCTGTGCCTTTGATTTTTACACTAGAGGTCCTTGACTCTACTAGCTGGATTAGCTAGGGACTTTGCATTTGCTCATCTCTGTGAAACAAATATACTCTTTCCCAGAAAAACCTCTAGGAAACATTGAAAGGGTGGACTTTTACCCCACGGCTAGATTATTTAGGATAACAGTCGAACCCCTTAATCACTTGAAAGCCTAGAACACAATCCTTAGCCAAGCAAATCCACATTGGACAAATAAGAGCTCCATAAGCTGGTCTCATGAACTCAATTGGTCGGTTTTGTAAAGTTCAAGGGGCTAATGGGTACATTTAGGAGTTCAAGGGTCTAAATTACCGATCTATACAAGTTTGAGGATAGTTTGTAGGTCCATTTTTTTCCCTTGACAAAAAAAAAATTGATTTTTTATTTTTTGACAAAAAAAATGAACAGTTATTGCTTCATTGCTAGCATTTTTTATAAGTAATTAATTACTAGCATTTTGTTAACATATATTTTATTTCATAAAAAAAATGAAACGTTCAACGGGAGTTAATGAACTTTTAGAATAAATTACATAAATGATTCCTAACCTTTTGTTATCATTCCGTTTTAGTCCCCAATCTATTAATTATGTATGACATTTTACTTTGGTTTCCATTGGATGAAATTTGTTAACTCAAATTATTTGTTTCATAACATCTTTATAGATCATATTTTTTTATAATTAATGAATAATTTAAATCATCTATTTTTTTTTCTATCTATAAATTGATCTTATTTCATTCAAAAAGAATAAACTACTAATTCAAATTGTCTATCAATTGTCAAAAAATTATTAAATACTGTAGTTGAAATTTTCTGAAAATGGCTATAGAATATTCAAATTAGATTTTCAAAATTTGTGCCAAATTGTTATTATAAGTTAATGATTTTCATCTTATGAAGGACAAAAAAGAAACAATTTTTATAGGCTTAGGACAAAAAATATTTAATAGATTAGGAAATAAAATAGAACAATAATCAAATATTAAGGACCATTCATAAACTTTACTCCAAACTTTTAAGATGAAGACTTACATCAAATTAGCTAGTGAAGCAACCAAAATATAAATATAAATATTTGTGTTTAACAATATAATCAGATATTTATGAAAGCCACTCAAATATCCTATCAATACTATCTCTTATTCTAGTATGAGTACATGAGGTAATCTGGTACGCTGTTTCTGTTGGAGTCGTGCTCTTCTTCTGGTAAATCCTGTTGTTTTGTTCCTGCCACAAATAATGCACAAGGGCTGTAGCACATGCTTTTCTGGCTGCAGCTTTTAATTTTCACCACCTTTGCATAGTAATTTTTTTTTCTTTCTCAAATTAAAAGAAATTACCAGGAAAAAAAATAAATTTTATAAAGACAACTGTTGTTGGAGAAACCTCATTTTGTAAATATGTCTTCGCTCTCAACTTTTATACGTAACGTGATTCTACAAGCGAAAAAATAGTACAACTACATGATTAATTGAGATGTAGCGAGTATATAGACACTATGACACGTCTAGCAAATAAATTAGTAATCGGCCCGTATTCCATTTTTTATACCGATCACATTTATACAAAAAATGTTTAAAAATTATAAATTTAAAACTAAGTAATGATTAATTCAAAAGTTTTAGAAGGTCAAGACATTTGAAATTTATTGATAACCAATTTGGTAAATAAAAAATACACGGCATAAGGCCAAGGTAATGGATTTAGGATATGATCACAAACTATGGTTTTGATTGTAATTAGAAAGTTTAAAGGACTAAAATGCAAAAGCCAAAAAATTTAGAATATCTTTTATGTCTACTTGAACATAGTGACAAAATATCCCACTCCAAAGTTTGAGGATCAAGAGATATTATTGTCTATAAACAGATGGCCTATGTTGTAATGTATCCATTTTGTTTGGTATTTTTGTACCCAAATGCATTTTTAAAAGTATATTAGGATACACGATATTACTTAAAAAGTTTGGAAAAGATCTGTCAATTTCTTGAAATCCAGAGAAGGCATTAAGCTGCAATTTGGTATTGTGGCGCATAATGCACTAAGTGGAATTTGATCCCTAATTTAGGCCATTGTGTCCTAATTCTTAACCATTAAGGCAATTGCTATGGACATTTTGTTTGATTTTGGATACTTCGGCGGGAAGCCAAATTGCCTGCAGCCCTAAAAAAACAAGAAAGAAACTGCAGCAAAGGAATATTGTCCCAAGTCTCCATCAAGAACTTGACTCTTTAGTTAATATAATATCAACAAATTAACCAATACTCACACTCTAAAGTCTCACATTTTTGCGAGATTAAACTTAAGGCCTTTAAGTCTTGGGTTATAGTTAATAAATAATGAAACTGAAAATGCACTCAAACTTTAGTTACCATTCAGATATTTTTATTTCATGGGTATCATTTTGAGCAATCATAAACTTCTAGTTATATAAATTATATATATCGATTTTTTTTGTTGTTATAAAAATTAATAATTCTACCAATGGAACGAACAACGATAGTTTCGAGAAAAAAAAATCCATAAATGCATCAAAGCAAGATTAATATTTACACTTCCAGAAAATTTTGAATCTGAAAATTTGGAATATAAAAATCTAGCTGCTAAAAATTTATGGTTGTTATTAGAAGATTTAAAGGTTCAATCTCCCACTTCATCCTCCTTCATATGCAGCAAAAAAGAATCTAAAAATGTAAGGATGAATTTTCCCATGACCTATTTTAAGTGATTATTTTAATGTATAATTATTCTTTTAAAACTGCATACTTAATTGAAATAAAACACTTTGAAATTTCTGGATATATATTAATTTTATCTTTCGCAAAAGCATGTATTTTTATACCCTGTTTTCATTGGGAAAATGTGAAAACTTATTTTGAGAAATAATCATTTCTGAAAAACTTTTACTCAAGCAATAATAGGAAGACAATAGTTTTTTTATAATCAGAATAAAGGAAGATAATACTTTTGAAGAGTGAGAGATTTACATAATTTTTTTCAATATAATTCTGGAGGAATGAAGTCTTAATTTTAATGGTATTTTCAAAATTCTTCATTACATAAAGTGTTTCACAGACTCAAAGTACCCTACATCCACTCATCAAATTCTAACCCATCCAACGATGAAGTAGAAGTTCATTCCAAAGCAAGCCATGAGTAATACAATAGTAATATAGCGGCCACGAGTCTTAGATGTCATCTAATTAACATTAATTTAAATGAAGTTTTTTTTTTTTTTTGGAAAACAATAGCACGAATTATTTTGTAGTCGATGTTATTAAAATTAGGATTTTATCTAGAATCATTTTGATTTTTATATGATTATAAAATCATAGAAATTCACAGTGAAAGATATTAGACAATGGAGATAGAGAACTGAGAGAAAAGAAAAACAAGAGATGATCTCTGTACATGTGGTTGGCAATGACTGAGCTATGATTTTATGATTGGGTGGTTCAATATTAAAATTTTGAATGAAATTGTTTCATATAAGCAAAAATGATGGATCTGATGTTTCTTTTTGAACGCTTACAAATTTCTAAAAAAATCATCAATTGATTTTATTGTGAATTTAGACATTTATCCCTAAAATATACTTACTGAAACCTAATACCTTAAGAAACACGGAAGCCACTTCTAAAATATTTTTTTTATAAAAATTAATGAATGATTATTAATTTTTTAGGCTTTTTGAGTAAAAAAAAAACATAAAATTTTATTTTTTTTAGTTGAAAGGGGTAGTTACATAAGCGGAATATATAAAAGAGCCTAGTATAAACAAAAAGGACAGCCAACAAATCAGTCAGGTTGGCTCATAGAGGGCGAGGGCAGAAATAATACAACGCCTAGGGGTAGAGCAATCGATATAACAAATAGTGAATATAAAATCCGGGCACTTCCATTCCAGTAAATGGTAGTGCCATCAACATCCAAAGATGCTCCATTCTTGGCCAAGTAAACCACCACTACATTAACTTCCTTAAATGTGTGTTGAACTTTCATCACCTGTGCCGTCTGCACGAGACATACAATCCATAAGCAAAAGGCATTTGTTGAACTGACGTACGTTGAGATAAACTCAAAAGCTATATAACTACTTTATAATTCATCTCAAAGATAAAGTTTTAATTTACTTTCTAAAGGCATACTATGAAATTGATTATTAAATCTATAGTATTAGTGCATTTTTTTTTTGTAGGGAAGGAAAATTTCATTAAAACGCAAGCTCGATATACATAAACATCCTAGGCATACCTTGGAATAACATCAGTTAAAACCCACCAATTTTTTAAGCCAAGAAGAAGAAATAAAAATGGGAGTAGGGTCTTAGTTGATGTGAAGCGGAAAGATAATGTGTTGCATTCCATTATGATAAAGAAGCCTAATGGACAGTTTGAATCCCAACTAGTCCATTATGAATGGTGGCCAACACAATGTGGGAAATGCAAAAAGTAGGGGCAAAGTGAGGAAGTCTGTTATCCCAATGCATAGAAGGATAGGAAGAAGTCTGGGCAGGCTCCAATTGTGACCAAGAATAAGACTCATAATACCCAGGTTCCTCAGGTCCCAAGTACTAGTACTCTCCAAACTGCACCAATTGTGGATAAGGGGAACATTCCACCTAAGGAAACAATCCCTAAGACTTAGAGTAGAAAGGTAGACACCCATAGTGTGTAACAAATTGGTTAGGCTACCAATTTTGAGAGTAAGGTCAAACAACAGATTACGATGCAACCAAAATTGAAGGGCATTGCCTTGGCCAATTTCTTTGACAAGCTTCAGGTGGAGGAACATGTGGAGGTAAGGGGTGACTATGGACCTAATTCTCTTTCCATTCTTACTTGATGTGGTGTTGTTGGAATGTTGGAGGGGTTAATAGTAGCCTCAAAGAAAAAAAAGTTAAGAAAATTATTAGACAAAATAATATTAGCCTGTGTGCTCTATGGGAAACTCGGGTTAAAAGTATGAAGTTCAACAGTATTCGTAATGCTATGTTTGGTAGGTGGAAGTATCTAAATAACTACTTCCATGCTATTAATGGTTGAATTTGGTTGGTTTGGGATAGTATGGTCTTGGAAGTTCAATCATTGGATATCTTAGACGAAACTATTCATGTTGCTGTGAAGCATAACATTGAATTATGGACTTGCACTTTAACTGTGACATATGCCCTTAATAGTCTGATGGAAATGAGGAGTTTATGGCCTAAATTTTCTCAATATGCTGCACAAGTTGAGCCGTCCTGGATTATCTGTGGTGGTTTTAATGAAATTAGGCAATCTGAAGAAAAACTTACCCAAAATTTGTTTGTTGGGTGGGAGGATACTAGCCTAAATGATTGTTGTTTTGACAATAGGTTTGCTAACCTTAGAAGCATTGGTATGTTCTGCACATGGTGTAATAACCTGGTTTCAGAGGATAGAATTTATTGTAAAATGGATAAAGCCATGGGTAATAGTGCTTGGTTTGATCAATTTCCTAAGGCATTTGTTGAATTCAAACACAATTATTGCTCTGACAATTCTTTGGCTTAGATTCAACTAAAGGCGGATCAAATTCTCAGAAGTTTCCTTTCAAATACTTAAATATATGGCAAAGTCATGCAAACTATAAACAAATGATTTCTCGGGTTTGGGAAGATTCTAGCCATCAAACTAATGTGTGGTGTTCTATTATTGGAAAACTAAGAAACTTGAAGAAGACTTTTAAATAATTTAATATGGAGTATTATTCTGAGATTTCTTAGAGAGTTTTGAGGAAAGAGAAAGATTTGCTTGAGTGTCATCAAAGTTTGGTTTAGAGGCTAAATGATGGAAATTTGATAGGGAAATGGGCTGAGGTTCGTGAGGAAGTACAGAAACTGAAAAAAGTGGATGAGGAGTTTTATACTTAAAAAGCTGCAATGGATTGGATTCAGAAGGGGGATAGTAATACTAAATTCTTTCACTCCAAGATGAAGGAAAAACGATCATTGCTAAATATCAGTTACTTCTTTAACCAAAATGGGATGAGTGCCCATAACATTAAAGATGAGTTGATTTCATATTTCTTTTATATTCTTGGTGATAGCCAAAGGGCTATCGCCCCCGAAGAACCTCACATGTGCGCACCACATCCGGTCGAAGCAGACACAACAAAACCTTGGCAAAGAGAGGGCCACAGCACCCTCGGACAAGCCCGATAGGCGCTACCCTCAGGAAACCCATAGGACCAACTTCGGTCAGAAGGAGTGACCGCCCTTCCCGAGGGTGACCTCGCGTCGACCTCACATGCCCAAAACTACCTCCGGATACTCTCTGTGCCACCTTCGGGGGGCGCTCACGAAGTGCCACATCAGGTACCCGAGCCTGACCTCGGGAGAGCCCAATTGAAGGTGCCTCGTACAAACAAGGGACCTCCCTCCAGAGGAGCTCACTGCCTCGAATGAGCTCTATACCCCGAAGAGGCCATGTGGGCGTACGACGGAACGGTTGAGGAGTCTCTGACACACCGTACTCGTACAGCCCCTGACACGCCGCCCTCGAACACGCTCTGACACACCGTACTCGTACAGCCTTCGACACGCCGCCCTTGAACACGCTCTGACACACCGTACTCGTACAACCCCCGACACGCCGCCCTTGTACGACCTAGACTCCTGGCAAGGCGGCCTATGGTCGGCTAGAGGCTCCCCCTCTCCCGAAAGTACGGACCGCATCCGACCGAACATGTGTCACGATCTGGGCAGGCTGTGGCAAACAAACTTCTCTTGTTCACCTCCCTATGAATATTCGAGAAACGCCCTAGGTAAGGGGATCCCCGCTCAAAGGAAGAATCTCTCCGCTCTCTACTTATTCTCCATTTTTCAGACACTGGCTTGGGCGTCGAAGAATCCCCCCCCCCTGGAGAAACACTTCGGGAGCTCCTAACCCTTGCTTCTCTGAGTCCTTGCAACCCTCCTCTGCACCGGAGACCTTTCATCCAGGCGTTCCCTCACCGGAAGTTTCTGCTCCAGGCTCTCCATGTTGCACAACAAAGATGCGGAAGAGCTTCACTTGGTGTCTCTAAAAGTTCCATTTTGGCTATTAATGAAAATATTGTTGCAAATGGACTTAAGGTTTCTGTTATGCAAGGCCAAGCTTTGATCCAAGACGTCACAAATAAGGAAATTCTTGCTGCTGTAGGGGTATGGGGCCTAATAAAAGTCCTGGTCCTAATGGCTTTTTAACTATTCTCTTCCAGCATGACTGGGACATAGTGGGTAAAGAAGTTAGTGCATCAGTGAAATACTTTTTTCAATCTAGTGAGATCCCTCTTCTTTTAACTACCACAACTTTTCATTTAGTGCCTAAATACTTTTACGCTTCTTATGCTGCTGATTTCTAACCCATTGCCTATCACATTATATTTTATAAAATTATTTTTAAAGTTTTGGCTTCAGATTGTAATGCATACTGCCTGAGTCAATGCATGAAAGTCAAAGGGCATTTATTCAAAAAAAAATACGTTGTTAATAATGTTCTGCTCTGTCATAAAATCTTCAGGGGTTACAATCAAACCCAGAATGTGCCTAAAAATTGATCTAAGGAAAGCTTATGATATGCTTGACTAGCGGGTTTTAGATAAATTCATAAGGAAGTTACATTTTCTTGAAACTTGGGTGAATTGGACTATGGCTTATGTTCAATCCCTTATTTTTCTATTGTAATAAATGGATCTCTTTGTGATATTTCAAGAGTAGAAGGGGTCTTGGACAAGGTGACCCACTTTATCCTCTGTTGTTTGTGAGTGCTATAGATTACCTCTTGAAAGCTCTTAATAAATTGTTTGATGAAAATATGGTTGGATACCACCGTAAATGTAAAAGAATCAACTTATCTCACTTAATGTTCGCAGATGATATTATGATATTTACTAAAGCCGGTATTGATGATGCAAAGGCTTTGAAATTCTGTTTGGATACTTTTGTTGCCACTTTGGGTTTGGAGATAAATGTTGATAAAAGTATTGTTTATTTTGGTGGTGTGTTTGGTAATGTGGAAGAGCAAATCTTGTCTATTTTGAATATGACTAAGGGAACTCTTCCTGTTAAATACTTTGGTGTGTCTTTAGTTGATCAAATATTGCAAATTAAACATTATACACCGTTGGTTGAGAAGATTTTGCACAAACTAAATAGTTGGAGTACTAGATTTTTGTCTTATGCAGTTATGCTGGTCCGGTCCAACTTATAAAAGTAGTAGTTTTTAGTATTTACTCCTACTGGGTGAACATTTTTCCTATTCCTAAAGGGGTGCCTGTTCATTTAGAGAGATGTTGTTGTGCTTTCTGTCGGACTGATTCTATAATTGATAGGAAATATATTGTTGCTTGGGAGCTTGTATGTGTTCCAAAAAATCAATAGGGTTTGGGAATTTTTAACCTAAGGGTTTAAAATTTGGCCATTCTTAGGAAAAAACTTTGGAGAATAGTTAACGAAAAAGAGAATTTGTGGATCAAATAGTTATATGCTTATTGTAATCGTGGTAGTAACATCTGGAAGATGAGAGCAATAAATTATACTTCTTCTGTTTGGAAACAAATTTTGAGAGTGAGGCCAAAGTTTGTGGATATTATTGTTGATGATGTTTTAGCTTGCGTTAAATCTGGTAAATTTGTGCTAAAAATTGCTTATCTTTATGTAATTGAGAATTATGATAATGTGGCTTGGCATAGAGTTGTTTGGAGTAATATGAATATGCATAAGCAATGTTTTGTTGGTTGAAGAGCTATTTTGAATAGACTGGTGACTTTGGATAGCGTAAGTCAATTTAGGACTATATCTTCCACTTACTACCCCTTCTGTTTATCTACTGAAGAAACCCGTGATCACTTGTTTTTTTAGTGTGACTTTACCAAAAGGATTTAGAGGGAGTTGTCTCTTATGATCAAGCTGGGGAAAACCCTCATCAAATGGAATAAACTTTTGGTGTGGTTCTATAAAGTAGTTAAAGGTAAGGGTTTAAAGGCCAATATTCGTTGGGCTTGTCTTGTGTTTGTAGTATATTTTGTTTGGCAGAAGCGAGACTATAGGCTTTATCGACAGCAAAGGAGAACAGCTGAGATAATTGTGCAATTGGTGGTGCAAACCATCCAGTATAGATTTTCTACTAGTATTGTTAAGGTTTTTTCCTAGTTTGCATGCATCTAATTGTGCTGTGCAGCACAGATACTAAGTTTTATTATTTTCTCTCTGATTTTGGATCAGGTTTTGTCGATTACTTAGTGTAAGCCCCTGATCTTTTTGTAAGTGCTGCTGGGTGTTTTAGTTTAATGAATTGTGCACCTTCTGTGGTGTTTTCTAAAAAAAAAAAAAAAAGTAGGGTATCTTTCTAACCCAAATGCATACATAAAAAATGACCCTATCTTTGATCCATTCCACCATTTTTTTAACCCTCTAAAACAATGACGGTTCCTCTCACTCCAAATCAAATAAACAGCGGTTAACAACTGCAAATGCTGCTCAAATAACTTTACTATGCATGTTTTTCCCTCCTATCATTTGCTGAACCACTAGGGGTTCCTTCATGAGCTCCATACCATTCTTTCTATTTTCCACTTAGCTAAAGACCAAATTCCAAACTGCAGTGAAGATAGGCATAAGAAAAAAACAAATGGTCCATGGTTTCTTCCTTCCTTTCACATAGATAACACTTATTTGACATTGGGATACCCCAACTCTTCAACTTTTCTGTAGTTTTCAAGCCACTATTAAACATCAGCGCCAAAATAAATCAATATTCAGGCATTGCCCAATGTTCCCAACAAAGACTTTTGCATTTGTATTTTTGTTCTTTACTTTGCAAGTAGTCATAAAACAATTTCTGGCATTGTTTAACAAAATACAAAATATTAAAAGCATTTCTTACCTACTGGAGGTTGAGGATCAAATCTCTTACTTGCAAGCTGTAGAACTTGCTGTAGATGAAAATTAAAAAAAAAATGCATTGTAAAAATGCAAATTGACTAGCATATTAGTATTTTGTACAAAGTCCAAAATAAACTATTTAATACAATGTTTTATTTATCCAGAATTAGAAGTATATTCCAAAAACAAATTTTAGAAGGTATATTGTTCCTTCAAATGAAAATGAAAAAAAAATGGCCTTACATGTTTATTATAGAATGAGATTGTTTCAGTTAGTGAAGAGTGTGTGTATGTGTGACTAGAAGATACCACTAAAATAAATAAAGACAAAAAGAATATTAATAAAATAAGTTCAATATTGTGTAATAGAGTGAAGCACTTAAAACTAAAAATAAATAATATATTAAAACTAGATATAAAAATATCAAGGAGCATTCAAAACTTAACAAGAAAATTGAAAATTGGTCTAATTTTTAACAACATGTGAACCTGTGGTGCTATTTACTATATATATAATGATGAAATCAAACTTTTAAAATGGGCAAGAGAGGCAATTTTGCCACTAAAGTATAGGTTTTAAAGTAGTTTTACAACTAAAGTTCTATTTTGGAGAAATTTGCCACTAACATTTTTAAAATGGGCATATTGCCACTACCATTAGGGATATGTTAAGACATGTTGATAAAGCGATGATGTGGTAGTATTTTTTCGACGTAGAGACACAGATGGAAATGGTAAAAATAAATATTTATTGTACAATCACTTAAGTTGTATTTTTTTTTCTTATTTTTCACCTTAATCTTTCATCTCTAACACCAAAGTCATCATCTCTAGCATGGTTGCCTCAACCAGCTGGAAATGGAAGGTCGAAGAAGTGCATTGAAGAATTCTTCTACTACGATTTCCCTTCAACTCACTCACATAAGCGCCACACTCTTAGCCCCAGCATTAGCTTTAATAGTAGTAACCCAAACTCATAAATTTGCTTAACTCTAACAGTATTAATTACTGAGCAATTATTGTTTGCCTAATGTAATTGCAGGCCAATTGTAACTTGTCATGTCTCATGTGCAATCTGCTATCATTAGACAAACCCCCACTTCGTTCACCTTTTTTAAATGTCACCATTATCATCGATGTCAAAACTTAATGGTAAATATGCTCATTTAAAAAACATTGATGGCAAAACTGCCCATTTTAAAAACATTGATAGCAAATATCCTATATTTTTGTTGACGTGGCGGCGAATTATCCAATTTACCTCAAACTTAACAAAATATTTTTTATGATAGCTGAATATTCTCATCGTTAACTGTCATAGTGGTAATTATTCCATATTCCAAAACATTGATGGTAAATGTGCCCATTTCAAAAATGTTAGTGGTAAATTTCTCCATAATAAAACTTTAGTAGCAAAATTACTTTAGGCTCTATATTTTAATGACAAAATTGCCTCTTTACCTTTTAAAATGGCATGATCCACCCTAATTATACTATAGCTCAGCTAGTGTACATGTGTCTATGTGTTTTTTTTTTTTTTTGTTATCTTAAAATTTTCTTTTCATTTTAGGCTGAGGCTAAAATACACCTGGCCCATGCGGTACACTCCTCTTTCAAGTTATTTACAATTTATGCCAATCCACTGACTAGTTGCTTAAAACACCATTGTTGCACCTTACCATTCATTATTCATGACTAACAAACTCAAAGCTTGCAAGCTTGCACCACTTCCAAATGACATCTTGACCACACTGCCCTCCCATCCACCGTCTAATCCACCCCTAAGACCATACTAGTTTGCTTTCCTTTTCTTTCTTTCCTACAACCAAGCAAGCTCTGACATTCTCGTTTTCCCTTATTCTCTTCCCTTCTTTCTATTTTTGGTCTAATTCAAGCTCAAGGTTGGTTTATCCGATTAACCATTGTGTTCGGTTATGGTTTTTGTTTGTTTCCTTATAAATTATTGGCTTTAATCTAATTTTCCAGTGATGTTGGAGAATTTGGATTGAATGATTGTTCGGTGGTTTGTCTCCATAAATATTCATGTTATGAATACAAGGTAGTACTTATATGGTCATGAGTTTTGCTGAACAAAATTGTTATTCCCAATAAAGCATTTAATGCCAAAGATTAAGGTTTTATAAAAGTAAATGCTATATGGACGTTGTGATGTGGGTGAACTTCATTTTAATGATGAAAGTGATAGAAAAATGAAATACAATAGTTAATTGATCTATAGTTCCGTATGGTGTTCTTTTAATAAGAAATATTGTTCCATTTATGAAAATGTATTGTTCTAAAATATGTTGTTCATTTTCATAAGACATATTTTTTGTAGACAATGTTTTTCAATTCAGTAAAAAGTACTATTCAATTCATATAAATATGTTGTTCTGTAAAATATTGTTTATTTTATAAATTGAGTTGTTCGTAAATATTGTTGTTCGTTTTAGTATTAAATACTGTTTCATTCATATAAATATGTTGTTCTATAAAATATTATTTATTTTATAAGAAATACTGTTTAAAGATATTGTTGTTTGATTTAATAAAAAATGTTGTTCAATTTTTATTGATTTTTTTTTACTTTATTTAAGAAGAAAAATAGAGAGATGGCTTTCTCTTTTTCTTTTTTTTCCTTTATTTTTCCACTAGCTTTACATGTTTCTAGAATTTTAATTCCTGGGGTATGAGCGGAATGGGTTAGTTTTTATATTTTATATTTCTAGTAAGCATATAATTTTTTTATTTAATTGAATGTCTATATCAAGATGTTCCCTCTAGTAATAAATCTTATTTCATTCATATAAATATGTTATTCTGTAATATACTATTCATCCCATAAGATGTGTTATTTATAAATTATGACGTTTCGTTGAATAAAAAGTGCTGTTCTATTCATAAAAATGTATTGTTATGTACTATATTGTTTATTTTGAAAGATGTGCTGCTTGTAGATAATTTTGTTCTGTTCAATAAGAAGTTTTGTTATATTCATACAAATGGGCTATTTTGCAATATGTTGTTTATTTCATAAGTTGTTTTATTCGTAAATAATGTTGTTTCAATTAATAAGAAGTGTTGTTCTATTCGTAGAAATGTATTATTTTGTTCATTGTGTAAGAAATATTGTTAGTAAATAATGTTATTTGACTCAATAAAAAATGTTGTTCTATTCAGACAGACATATTGCCCTACAATGCGCTGTTCATTTTTTAAGATGTTTTATTTATAAATTATGTTTTTCTAGTTAGTAGAAGTGTTGTTCTATTTATATAAATGTATTGTTCTGTATTACGTTGTTCACTTCATAAGAAAGACTACTTATAAATAATATTGTTGTTAGATTAATAAGAAATGTTATTCCTTTCAAACAAATGTGTTGTTTTGTAAAATGTTGTTTTCTTTAGTCAAATGTATTATTTCATTCAAACAAATATACTATTTTATTCGTAAGAAATACTGTTATAATGTTGTTCGTTTCAATAAGAAATGTTTTTCCACTCAAATAATGTGTTATTCTGTTCAGTAATAAGTGTTGTTCTTTTCATACAAATGTGATGTTCTCTAATATATTATTTATTTTGTAAAATGTGTTGTTCATATTATAGTGTTCTATTATGTAAGAAGTGTTGTTCTATTCATACAAATGTGTTTTTTTGTAATATGATGTTCATTTCATAAAATTTGTTGTTCGTAAATTATAATGTTCTATTCAGTAAGTAGTATTGTTCTATTCGTATAAATGTGTTGTTTTATAATATACTATTCATTCAGTAAGATTTGCTATTTGTAAATTATGGTGTTCAATTTAATAAGAATTGCATGAAGGAGTATATTGTAGTAGTACTAACAGATTCAGCTTTTATTTAGAGCCAAATATAGTTTTATTCCGTTGTGTTGTTCTGTTAAGTGATAAGTAATATTTCACTTATACAAATATACTCTTTTATAATATGTTGTTTATTTCGTAAGATGTGTTGTTCATAATATGTAATATTCCATTCAGAAATAAACATTGTTTCATTTAGAAAAAAGTGTTATTTCATTCATATAAATGTGTTGTTTTACAATATATTATTCATTTCATAAGATATGATGTTTGGAATAAGTATTGTTCTATTCAGTAACAATTGTTGTTTAATTTAGTAATAAGTGTTGTTTTAATCATGCAAATATGTTGTCTTATAATATGTTATTCATTTATTAAAATATGCTATTTATAATAATTGTTGTTTTATTTAGTAATAAGTTTCGTTTCATTCATACAAATGTACTGTTCTGTAATTTGTTATTTATTTTGTAAAATGTGATGTTCATGATAAGCATTGTTTTGTTCAGTAATAAATGTTGTTCATTTCATTTATAAGTTTTGCTCCTTTTAGTAAAAAGTGTTCTTCATTCTTATAAATGTGGCATTTTATAAAATATTATTAATTTTGGAAGAAATATAGTTCATAAATAATGTTCTTTGATTCAATAAAAAATATTATTTTATTTAGATAAATGTGCTGTTATATAATATATTGGTAATTTTGTAAGATGCTCTATTCGTAAATAATATTATTCCATTCAGTAAGATATGTTATTTCATTATTATAAATGTAGTGTTTTGTAGAATATTATTAATTTTAGAAAAAATGCTATTTATAAATAATATTATTTAATTAAATAAAAAATATTATTCCATTCACACAAAATGTGCTACTTTGTGAAGTGTTATTCTATTTAGACAAATATGTTATTTTGTAGGTACTGTTTCATTCATGTATATGTACTGTTCAAAATATAGTAACATTTTTATAAATTTTATAAAGCTAAAGAAAGCAGTGAGTTGTACCAGAAATATGCTATAGCTACTCTTCATTTTAACTCCGAATGTATTGGGACCATGACTGTTTAAAAACAGCGCTGTGAACTTGTAAACCCCAATGACTTACGGCTTATTGTCACTTTTGCAACCAAATTTTAAAAAATTACCCAACAACCTATAACGTTTCTATATTTCTACACCTTGAGCGGAGGTTTTACTCATTTTTACCAATATATCGATTTCTAAAAACACTATATACATTTTTTTCATACTCGAGTCTCTGCCTTAAAATCTATGGCTCTAATTGTTCAAAAAAGGAAGATACTAACTAGTTCTAGTCTGAGTATTAAATATTGCCATCCACGGAGACGAGGTCGAGAGGAATGGTTGTGAACTATCATTGATCATTATTAGTTGAACACAGGGACCCAAACTTAATCATAATTATTAAACTAATAATTTCGGTTTCCTTTGCATATGAGCGGTGCCGGTGCCTGCAAATTTCAGAAGATGCCACCTCCTTTTGTTCTCTCCATTCGAGGTTCATCTCTCATGGCGATCCAACTTCTGAATCTGAAGCAGCTCTGTTTCCTTTCCTCACTTTCCGGCTCGACCCTTTTCCTCCTGCATACAACTGGCCATGCAAGTTTCATCCTTTTCTCTTTAGAATCTGTTTTAGATACTTGTCACTGATCGTTCTCGATTTCCAATCCCTCTCCCAAAATTTCAGGTATTGTTTTGTTTCTTTCCCTTTTGGTTTTTGTTGAGTATCAAATGTCAATATGAGAGGTTGAACGCCCGATCTGTTATTCCCATCTTCAGGTTTTTAGAGTTTTTTGAATATTAATGCTTCCTTCAAGCTGCTTGTGGCATTAGTTTTAGTTGGTTCTATCATCTGAAAGTTGAGGAATTTTTTTTTCAGCCATGCCATTTGATGTTATTTTGATGTTGAGGATAAATGAGATCTGGGTTGTTTTTTTTTCTTTCATTTTTTTTTTAATCATTTTTGGGATTTGACTTAGATCCCTCACAACTACTCTGTCGTTTAATGTTATTGTCTCGCATCAGAGAAATTCTTATTTTGTTGCTACAATGTCAAGTCATTGCCGGAGTAATATGTTGATGTTCTCCCTATAGCTTGGGAATCTCCTCTGGATTTAGGAAAGCGAGTCTTTATCTTGACTTACTACTTCTCCAGAGTAACAACACTTCCCATTGGGAATGGGGTTGAATGTTTCTCATGGCAATTGTTTAGGCTATTCTGGCTATCTAATTTTATTGAAAATATATGTGAAAATCTACTACTCTATGACAACGTCAACTGGCTTCCTCAGAAAGAAAAAAAGGAGCAACTGCAACGGGGTCGTTGAAATGCTTGAGGCTTTATTTTCAATACTTTGATGGGGTTTCTATATGTTTTAGCAGAAAAGATGGTGTTTCCCATGAAAAGGGAATAACCCAAAAAGCTGTAGACCCATTTTTGACATTACACGAGACTTTAAGCAATAGTGGTGTTTTTGACTTAGCTTTTACAGAAGCAGGATCTGCGTTAGTCAGTTCATATCACAGGTTGTTTGGAGCAAACTTACTAGAAAGCTTCATCTAGGTTGATTGTTTACATAGTAAATGGTAGATATTTCCTGCTCTATTATCTCCTTGGATCTGGTACATTTGGGTCTCTTTCTAAGCTGCTACTGATTTCTTTTCTTTGTATTTGAAATGTCCATTGACCCTGCGTTTGAATTTTTGGTATCATGATTCAGGGGTTTTGTATCTGTTGCTACTTGGAAGTTGCTTTATATTTACCATGCTCAAACAAATCCTGAGCAAGCTGCCTAGAAAATCTCCAAAATCTGATGATGCAGCTGCTATGGATTCTGGCAACAATTCTTCTAATTCAGATGACAGAGTCCAATGTACAAATGTCAGGAGCAGTCTTTCCAGTAAATTTAATGTCGTGAAACGGGTTTCATCAGCTGTATTTCCCACAAGCATTATGGCTGGAGTGGAGGCAGTTGAACCTAGTCTCTCCTTTAAGGATGCCTCAAATGCACAGAAACAGAACCTTTTTATTTGTAAATTGAACCTTTGCTCTGACATTTCAGACTCTGATCCAGATAACAATGCACTTGAGCAAGATCTGAAACGTCAGATACTGGTAGAGCTTGTTGATTTTGTTTCCTCTGGATCAGCAAAGTTCAATGAACCAGCAATTGCTGCAATGTGCAGGATGTGCACGTCAAACCTGTTTAGAGCTTTCGCTCCCAAGTATTCTCTTAGTAGCACTGGGGTTGGTGAAACACTAGATGAAGAACCAGTGTTTGATCCTGCTTGGTCAAATTTGCAAGTTGTGTATGATCTACTGCTTAACTTTGTCAGTTACAGTTCCCTTGACACGAAGTTGACGAAAAAGTACCTGGATCATTCTTTTATTTTGAGACTGCTTGACCTCTTTGAGTCGGAGGACCCAAGAGAGAGGGATTGTTTGAAGACCATTCTTCATAGAATTTATGGGAAATTTATGGTTCACCGACCTTTTATCCGAAGAGCTGTCAGCAATATCATTTATCGTTTTGTATTTGAAACTGAAAGACATAATGGCATTGCTGAACTTTTGGAGATATTTGGAAGTATTATCAATGGATTCGCTTTGCCATTGAAGGAAGAGCACAAAATATTTTTGTGCAGAGCGCTTATTCCTTTGCACAAGCCTAAATCAATTGGTGTTTATCACCAACAGTTGACATATTGCGTTGTACAGTTCATCGACAAGGATCAGAAGTTAGCATATAATGTGATCAAGGGACTCTTAAAATACTGGCCATTGACCAATAGTCAGAAAGAATTGATGTTCATCAGTGAAGTGGAAGAGATTTTGGAGATGATGTGCATGTCTGAGTTCCAAAAAGTCATGATTCCACTGTTTCAACGCATAGCATGTTGCATCAACAGCTTACACTATCAGGTACATTTTCTTGTGTAATTATCTTTAACTCTGGAATCTGTGGATTCTGACTAGGTATCTGATTGTCAAATGGTCATAAAACTTGAGAAGAATCTTGTTCTTGCAAGCAGTATGCAGTAGTTAGCCGTTGCAATTTATGAGTTGGATGGACCTTCCAATTTACTCATACTACATGATATTTAGCTACTAACCTTTTTCTTGTTAGAACCAATTAAAAGTTAAACTGTGTTATGTTTCCAACAATTTCAGGTTGCTGAACGAGCTCACCTGCTTTGGCATAATGAGCACGTCCTTAATCTCATTACTCACAATAGGCAAGTGATCTTGCCAATAATTATCCCAGCCCTGGAGCACAACTCTAAGAATCATTGGAATCAAGCTGTCCTCAACCTTAGTCAAAATTTAAGGAAAATGTTGTTGGAGATGGATGAAGAGCTCGTCGTTGCTTGCCAACGCATATTGGAGGAGGAAAATGCTGTAGGGAGTGAGGCAGCTGAGAAACGGAGATTAGTGTGGGAACGCCTGGAAACTGCTGCAACTTTTCAACATGCAGCAGGTAAGGTCGTGGCACCTGTTAATCCAGCTACATGTGCCATTGCCTGTTAATTTCTTTGTTCTGACATCTCTGAGATTTGAGAAGAAACATATGATGATAGTGGTCGTCAGTCCTGGGAATTGGATGCTGATTTTGGTCAAGCCTGTATGTGGTATGCTAATGTTTGTCACAGCTAGAATTGTTCAATGATTTTTCTGGTGTCTGGTGATAATACCCTGAACTAGGTCTGGTTGCTAGAGCTCTCTCTACAACTGTCTGTATTACAAGTGTTGTATTGAGTTGGGGCTGTTTTATTGAGAGAGAGAGAGAGAGAGAGAGAGAGAGAGAGAGAGGGATGTTTTACATGTATGAAAAAGGTGTACAGTTGAGTTGAGATCAAAGCAATCTCTGGCGGATTGAAGGGTTGAGGGTTGGGGTTGTTTTTGAGGTGGTTTTGTAACTTGGGTCTAGTTAACTGTACTGTTATGTCGAGTTCTATACAGGATTTTTACTTCCCAGGAAAGGAAAGTTTTAGGTTAGACAGCCGCAAAGCACCCTAGACAAAGATTATCAAAGATTATTTACATGCTTAGTCTGAACATCTCGATGCTCGGCCATGTCATTTTTTTTATCCACTAAGAGTTAAAAGTTAAGTTGTAAGGATGAACTTATAATTATATGGAGGCCTAATCAATTGTGACATTCACAATAATTGATGAACGTATGGCTATCAATTAGATAAATGAAAGATAATTTTCTTATAAATATTTATAATTAGATTTGGCCAATGCAACCAATTACGAACTAATGAATTACTCTCTATTTATGAATGGTTAGAAGTTAAGTTGCTATGAATGGTTAGAAGTTAAGTTGCATAAAGCATTTTGAAAGTGTGAGGAAAAAGTAAGAATGGGAGGGGAAAAATGTCACTTTTTAAAATTTAAATAAGTAAAAAATTATAAAAGTGAGAGCAAGAGTGGTAGTTGAGAGCAAAAACGGGAGTGTGACAGTGAGAACGATGATCTAAAATAAAAGGATTATACAAGTACGGAAACATGTGTTCAATTTGCAATTTAAACAAAACAATTACTCAATTAAAAGGGTTTTTTTTTTTTTTGTGATTTAGGAAGAGGTTGTGAGGTTGTGAGGGAGCAAAGGTTATGTGTGAAAAATAAATGATGCAAGTAAAAGTGTACATAAAATGTCTCTCTGTTATTGGTTTTTGGTTTTATAATAAGTCTTATCAAAATAAATTATCTAAAAAATATCAACCAAAATAAAAACTATTTGATAATGAAAATTCTTTTAGTTATTGTATAAAATATTTTGAATTCTCGTTTAATTATGCTATAAATTAATTAACTATGTGATTAGCTGTTAAGTACAATTTGTTAATCACAAAATTGGATGGGAGTGGGAGTTTGTGAAGGGTGGGGAGTTTTTGCTAAAAGATTGCAAGTTAGGACTAGAGTTCTAATTTTCATTGGCAACTCAACCATTTTATATTTTTATAAAGTTAGATCGGAATGACAAAATATGATTCGACCCGACCTGACGATTTGACCCAATCTACCCAAATCCAAACTTGACTTGACCCGATTTGATAAAAAAAAATCAACGAACGCGAACCCGACTGTACCCAACTCTACATAAACCTAAGTATGACAATTGAGTGGATAACTTGATTAATTCAATTTTTTATTTAGATTTTGCTAAAATTAAAATAAAGGAATTTGATTTTTTATGTAAATATTTGAAAAGCTTAGAGATCCATGTTGCAATTTTTATGAGTGATTAAAATGAAATTTTCAAAATTTAGGTACCTCGTTGCTAAAAAATTACTAGACATAAAAAATAATCTTAAAAATTTAATTTAACTAGATATAAATATATTAATATACAATTATTTTAATGAAAATACCTAATTCAAACCTTTGTAAATTCAATTTACAAAACTATAAACTTGGTCATTTTAGAACTTAAAAAGTTGGTGAGATCATATGCATTTAAATTATGTTGTCACTTCAATTTATAATTTTTTAGGAAATTAGAATAATTATTTAGGATAAAAATAAAAATTAATTTAGTGTAGGTACTAATTTGGAGCCCTAAAGCTTGTTTGAGATTAGTGTTGGCGAAATGGAAGAGTTTGGGTGTGAATTGGAGGGTTTTAGAAAGTTCTAGACAAAATTAAAAATTTTGGAGCAAAACTATCGGCTGTCAAAAGTTTGAGGTAAATTTAACAATTTTATGAGACAAAATCTGATGATCTCATAAAATCATAGGCTAATTCAACAAATCCTGGAAAGATTGGGCTAAATTGAAAAATTGCATAAAACTGGGGCCAAAACACTAGGGTAAGAGCTTTGTTGGACTTAAACTGGAATCTTGCCAAATTATATCCTAAACAGATATAAGCCTCTTTAAATTAGATTTAGATAAGGTTTAATCTCTCAAAATCTTATTAATCACGTTTATGTCTCCCTTAATATAAATAGGAGTCACTTTTTGAGAGAAATCACAAGAAAAACTGAAAGAAATTCGCAACTATAAGCTTCAGCCATAAAAAATGTGAAACTGTAAGTTTAGGCCTTTATCTCGCCATCTTCAACCCCAAAAACCCTAAACTTCCCCAACTGCCGCTGCCACCCTTGAAAGTTACATTTCCTTTGCCGACGCTTCAGTCGCTGCTCCAGCCATCACTTCCAGTCCTAGATCACCGCCCCTGCTTCCCCGCTAACCGCGCCTCTTAATCCAAGGGTCCCCCACTGCTGTTTGTGCAAATCAAATGAGAGAAGGAGGATCACCACCCATCCCCGTAGTGTCCTTCAACATGTCCCCCACTGTCAGTCGCCATTCCTTCGTCAGCCAAGGTCACCGTGGCCTCCGCATTAGAGCCTAGCCCTTGATTGCCCTAAGTTGCCGGCATCAACAGAGAATCGAAGGTGACTCGAACATGAACCCGCAATCCAGTGGCGTAGCTACCCTTTGCTGGGGGGGGGTGTTGCCCCCCCGGGAATTTTGAAAAAACGTAAATATGGGGTAGTAATTTGATGATTTTTTCAAAAGTTAAGGATTGTGTGTGCATTTTACCCCCCAAATATTGTGGAAAAATATAAAGATGGGGGGCAATAAGGTAGGCGCTGAAGAAAGTAGGGACCCAGTGAGTAGTTATTCCCTCTACATTAAGGGGATATTCTAACATGGCCTAAATGCACTATTAGTGCTCAAACGTTTCCAACTTGTACGATTTGCTCCTTGATCTTTGAATTAGTGTGAATTAATCCCAATTTACAGCTTTACCTAACCGCGACGTCGTCTCTCTCCTCTAGGCTCCGTCAACTCTCCTCCGGGCTTATCCCCCCGAACCAAAAATTTTGGTTCCGCAACTGCCGCAATCCGACCCGTTCTTCCATTATAGACCCAGCCAAGCTTTATCATCTTTTTGTAAACTACTTGTTTAGCCCCTATACTTTGTATTTCGGTAACCTGAGTAACTGGAATTTTTTATTTTGCATAAAAGTCACTGACAACAAATTTTTTTTATTGCTTTTTTTTTTTTTTGCTTATTTGTTCAAATTAGTCATGCATCAATTAGATTAATAATATCATATACAATTACATGTTTAGGCTAGGAATTTAATTTTTGGACTAATCAATTTTTAGTTTTGGCTTTTAAATATTCAACATGCATTACAAACTTCAATTTTAGAGCATTCATTCTGCATGAGTTTAATTATTCTTATTTGTTTTATAGTAATGGATGCAACAATGGACATGTCTAGCATAAATGCAAATGACTCCAATAATCAAGAGACTGTTAGTGCAAGTGGTGCTAAAAGAAGGCAAAGTAGGTATTGGTTTAAGGTTTGGAATGAGTTTGAGTGTATTGATGGAGAGCTATATGAAGATAAAGTGAAAAGAGCTAAATGTAAGTATTACAAGTTAAGGAGTACAAGACGGATTCTACAGTAGAAACAAGAAAATTTTTGTGCCATTTAAAGAAGTGTGCCAAATATTAGAGTTCTTTAAATGGCACTGGTAACAATGAAATATCACTCCATGGAAGGTTAAATGCAGCTACCTATAGAGAATGACAGTGTAGAATCACAATTAAGCATGGCCTACCATATTCTTATGTTGGATATGAAAAGGTGCATGGTTATAATTCATTCAAAACGCAAATGTTAAACCCAAATGTTAAACATGTGTATCAAAACACCCATAAGAGTAACATTATTAAGTTCTATAATAAATTAGGGGAATAGTTTAAATCTTCTTTGGGGAACCCTTCTGGAAGGATTTGCTTAACTAGTCATATACGAACTTCAATGATTGATGAAGGTTATCTTTGTGTCATGAACATTATGTAGACATTGGTTGGAAGTTGAGGAGTAAAATTTTGACTTTTTAGCATCTTGAACCACATCATAATTTTAATATATTACATGAAAAAACATTTGGTCTCTTAAAAGAATAGGGAATTGAGGGCAAAAATTTTTCCATCACTTTAGACAATGCTAGCAACATGACTAGTATGCAAGCTTTGTTGTGTGCCTAACTCAACCTTTGGAATGCTTTGATTTGTGGAGGAAAATATTTTCATGTTCGTTGTAGTGCACATATTTTAAATCTCATTATTCAAGATGGATTGAAGGTAGTTTCTAGGCATCTAAAAAAAATCAGAAAAAGTGTTCTATATGTTCGTAGATCAAAAGTAAGAAGTATAGGTTTTTTTAGTATGTCGTAATAGCTGGGGTAAACATTTCAAAATCATTGTGGTTAGATGTGCTTACACTGTGGAATTCCACTTATTTGATGCTTAAAAGAACACTTCATTATCGTCAAGCATTTTTTTAGCTGCAAATTGTTGACATATGTTATGAACATTGCCCTATGGGACAAAATTGTAAAAATCACAGCAATTTTGAAGCTTTCTTATGAAATGATCACTCTTTTCTCTGGTTTTGAGTACCCCATTGCCAATTTGTATTTTAAAAATATATGGAGAATGCAAAAATTTATACTAGAAGCAATAGATAGCCTAGGCTTCCAAATAAGAAAAATGACATAACAAATGAATGAAAAGTTTCAAAAGTATTGAGAATATTTTTTAGTAGTTCTCTCATTTGCAGTTGTGCTTGATCATTGGTATAAATTAGCCTTTCTTAATTACTGCTATGAGAAATTAGGTGCAGAGCATGCTTCTAAGTGGTTAGATATTTGAGATCAATTATATTTCCTTTTCAAATAGTATAAGACTCGTAGTGGTAGTTCATCTCACTCTTATGATTTTGGAACTGATGGTGGACAATTTTGTCGAGAAGCAAATTCAGATCTTCTTGTAAGTATGTTTTTTTTTTTTTTTGTTATTATGCTAATATCTATTCTTTTATATTGTACGATACTCTCAAAATTTATAGGTATGTTGATGTAGAAATAAGATTTTGCCCAAGATACAATGAGGACTTTCAACTTAAAGTCACAGCTTGATCTTTATTTGGATGAGCCTAAAAAGCCAATTGTGTTGAAATTATATGTCCTTGTTTTTTGGAAAGAAAACCAAACACGATATCCAATTATAGCACAAATGACAAGAGACATATTGAGTATTCCTATCACGACTATTCCTTCATAATCAACTTGTAGTATGGGCAGTAATATTCTTAACAAATATAGGAATACTCTTGTCTTTGACAATGTACAAGTTTTACGAACATCTTATAATTGAGTGTATGATTATGAAGATATGGTTTCGCTTTTATATAAATTTTTTTTCAATATATTGTAGTTATTACTAATTTTGTTTCTTAATTAACACAGCTGGGGAGTATGATTTGAAGCATTTGAATGACATAGAAGTAGAATTGGAGCAGCTGACCAGTTCTGAAGCATCTTCTAATTTGGTGTAGAGATAAGATTACTACTAGTCACTTTATGATAGTTGGGTTTTTTTAATACTTTTTAGGTAATGACTCAATTTGTAACTAGGCACAACAACTCTATATTTTTTGTTGGTATTTCACTAATTAGCATATTTTTGGCAATTCATAGGTTTCGTAAATGCAAATATTTGGAAGCAGGCACTTCCGACTTTGTCATTTGCTTTGTTACTTGAGACTTTTGACATGGCATGTTGTTGTCATATTCTTTTACATTTTGATGTTTTTATTTAGTTGCAAAACTTGATATTGGAATGAGTTATTATGTTACTTTAAGATTTAGATTATTGTTTGTGATTTTAGGCTTTTGTGGTTTTGAATCAGAAAAAATGTTTTACGTAATTCGAACTCAAGCCTATGCAAAATTTGTAAAATCAAATCATCTCAAACTCATGCATGCTTTACTAGTAGTATGAATTAAAATTTTATATAGTTTAGCCTTGCTACCAAATGTTAAAGGCAACTAACGATGATAGATGCTGAAATAAGTCTTTCATATTATAAAGAATCGAAGTTTGATTTAGTAGTTTTATAGAATTATCCTGAAATAAGTCCTTTTCATATTAATATTATTAAATTAAGCTAATTAATATTGGTGAGATTATCAAATTTAAGAATACTGAAAATTATTAAGTCTTATCAACCAATAAATCCTAGAAGACCCATAAACAAACCAAGACAAATTATTTTCTTAATTTACTTTTTAAATTTCATAAGGTACCTAAACAAAAAATATTTTTGAAGTACATTTTGAATTTCTTAAATTGCATGGTCATAATTAATGTACAATTTAGATAAATAATCAATATATAAAAAATTGTGAATTTTTAAATATTTCCCGACTGTATATTTTATGTTGATTTGGGTTAAAATTGGGTCTTGTCGGGTTTAGACTTTGGTATTTTCGAGTTTGGATCTTTTCGGGTTCGAGTTGTTTCGGGTTCCGGCCAATTGGGTTCAGAAATTTCGGGTTTTTGGTTTTTTTTTTATTTTACTTTAATTAAGTTCCAATTCAGTCAGGTTGGGTAAAACCAGGTTCAGGTCATTAACTTTCTTGGTTAAATCATGTCAAGTTGGGTTTCAGTTTGAGTGGGTTAGTTCAGGTTTTTTGGTCCAGTCAAATTTTGCCATCCCGTATCTAATTAAAGTGAAACTCAAGAAAACTCGAATCTTAATTACTCAAACCCGAGACTATCCCGATCCAAACCCAAGATGACTCGATAACTAAACCCAGCAAGACTCAATTTTAACCTTCACTTTGAATATTAAGAAAGGATTACAATTTGCCTCCTGAGATATAGTTTAAATTATGCTTTGCCTCATCCTGTTTTGGAAACGTTTTAAAAGCCCTATGAGGTTTTAAGAAATCTACACTTGTCATTTTTTAATATTAAAACTAATAGATTAATTACACTTTGAGATCCAAACTCTAATTATTGTTTAAGTTTTCTCCTTAATATATAAATCATTTCATTACTTTTATTTTTCAAATAATATAATATAATACATCTTTATATATATTGTTCTTTTCAACTTACAATCTCCTAATTTTTTTTCTTATGATTATATTTTTATTTATTTTTCCTTATCTGCACATTTTTATCTTTATATTTTCCATTTTTAAAATATTTCTAATTAAGGATATCATTTTTACTTTAAAATTGATTGTGGTTATTTATTTATATATTTCTATTTTTATATATTTATTGATTAATTAATTATTTTTTAAGAAGTTCCCACTTAGTACTTCTTCCATCCCACAAAGATTGTTGTAATTTCCTTTTTGGGACATCCCAATTTACTTGCACCATTTCCTGATTTGGTAAACTTTTTATATTTCATTTACTATAACACCTCAGCTAAATCTTCAATTTAAAAATTAAAAATACAAAAAATACTCATTTCTTCACAACCGTATCCTGATTGAAATCCCTAACCCCTCGATTTCCCCCTGTAGGATAGACATGATCCATTGATACCTAGCCAAGCTTTTTCTTCATTTGTTGACAAGGGTAGGCCAAGATTGCCACCGAAGTTCCTACGAAGCCCAAAGTTGACTTAATCTCTTCATCCATATCGCTGCTCCATCTTAAGTAATGTAATTTTCATTAATGATTTTTCTAGGAAAGCAAAGTTATTCTTGGTGCTGCTAGTCGCACGTCTTGATGCTTGTTTTATTATGTGAATTTTCTCATCACTGTTAAAAACATTAAAAAAGTTCAAGTTTATTTAATCTCAATTTTCAGGAGTAGTTTTGTCCAAAAATATATAATTTCATCATTTCTTAATTTTTGTGTCAATCACAAATGGAGCTATCTTCGTAGTTGGAGGGAGTAATATGTTTCTTGATTTTTTTAGATTAAAAATATGATAGCCCTAAGAATAATGGTGATGGTTAGAAAATGGAATACAACAAAAAAACAGTACCATTCATTGAATAACACCATCTCTTAAGCAAGAATAGTGACAAAAAATATTTTCCAGAAGAATATAAATGTGAAGATTGGTGAATTGTAACCATCTAAGTACTTGAGAAATTGTTAAATAATCAATAAGCATTTTATTGAACAAAACCTTTTTACAAAATAATTAATTAATGAATAAATATATAAAATTAAATTTTTAACAAAATGTCTAATTATGTATTAATTGAAATGAAAATGATTTTAAAGTTTTCATATTATTGTAAATATAAGCCTTATTATTTCTTTGATTTTAGATTTAATAGTTATAATAATAAGTTTTGAATAAAAAATGAGGATGCTTGTAAAGCTTCCAAATAGAGATATAAAAATAAATAACTACAACCAATTTTAAAATAAAAATGATATCCTTAATTAGAAACATTTTAAAAATAAAAAATATAAAGATAAAAAAATGTATAGATAAGGAAAAATAAATAAAAATATGATCATAAGAAAAAAATAATTGAAAGATTGTAAGTTGAAAGAAACAGTATATATAAAGATGTATTATATTATATTATATTATATTATTTGAAAAAGACAAGTAATGAAATAATTTATATGTTAAGGAGAAAACTTAAACAAGATTTAGAGTTTGGGTCTCAAAGTGTAATTAATTCATTGGTTTTAATATTAAACAATGACGGTAGGGGGTTAAGTGTAGATTTCTTAAATCCTCAAAGGCCTTTTAAATGGTTTTTAAAATAAGAGGGGGCAAAGTGTAATTTAGGGTATGCATCAATGGGCAAATTGCAATTCTCCTAAATATTAACCTTCCTCATTCATTACCTTTTATATTTAGTAAGTCTCACATATAGGAGCTTCCATATTTAGTAACTTCTACTTTTTTAGGGTTTATATATTTAGTAAATCTCATGTTTTGGAATACGTGACTTTCATAATTAGTGACATTATTTTTTTCGGACGTTCATATTTAGGAATTCTGATATTTTAAAAGGAGATTTCTATGTTTAATAACTTCCATTCTTTGAAAAATTATATATTTAGCAAATCTCATATTTGGGGAAGGAATTGTCATGTTTAGTAAGTCCCATATTTGTGTTTTTTCAAAAAAAAAAATTAAAATTTAATAAGTTTAATAATATTGGTAGGCAATTGTAAAAATTATAACATTCATCCCTAAACTTTTAAGTATAGTGCAATAAGTACCTAAATTTTAAAAAATTTCATTTCAATCACCCATATGATTACAACATGATCCCTAAATTTTTAAAATCTTTTCAATTTCACCCCAAATTTTTAAAATTTTTCAATTTAATAACTAATAGTGAAATAGACTTACATTTCATGGCAATTTCATAGAAAATTCATTGAAATAGAAGAATAGAAAAATTGTCATAGTATGTGTATGGGTGATAGCCGATAAGGGTTTGGGTGACATGTGTAGTGATTGTTAAAGGGTATAAGTTTAAAAAAATAATTAAATATTTTACAATATTACCAACAACATTAAATAACCTAAATATGTAATAAACTACAATGAAGAAAAATTTTATAAATTTTTTAATTAAACATACTAAGAAAAGAAAAATTTACGGAAATTAAATCACACTAAAAAAAATCAAATTCTTTGATTTAAATTTTAATGAAAATTGAACAAAAAAGATAATCAATTCAATCATTTCGGCCTAAGGACTAGTAACCTGAGTGAGCCCAAAGATTAACCTGAATCAGGCCTGAAACCTTATATGGAGTTACCTAGTATTGAAATTAACCCGACTTGTATTGAACCCGAAGCCAAATAAACCTGACCTGACCCAACCCGAACCTAAAATTAACTAAACCTAAACACAAATAATCCAACCTAGACCCGAGTTCATGCTAACCCTATTAAACCCAAATCTAAATAGTCTGATCGATACCTGATCCGATCCACCCAATGTCTTCCCTAAAGTTGGAAGACTAAGTCATACTGAGGTAGAATTGAGGAATTGACTCGTACAAGTTGGCAAAGTTAAGGTACTTTTGCTGTATTTTGATGAATACTTATAAGTGTATAACTATTAAGGATTTAAATCATCATTATACACTTTGAGTATAATTAATTTCTCTAATTTGAGTAGTTATTCCACTAAGTTACTATTCACATGTATTTACTGTTCACCACATTTCACTGTTAACATGATGGCTACTGCTCATACGTGTGTTACTATTTATCCATATTTATAAAATATACTAAATAACTGCTTTTTATGTAAATAGATAACATTATGATATCCACAATTTTTGGACCAATGATCGGGGCCTCAAATGTCTACAATGTTTAGTTCATGGTCTAACCTAATTGAGAGATAGATTAGGCCAAATTTGAATCGTAAACAAAATTAGTTCCAACAAATTCGCGCACTTGGCGACCCTTTACGAGAAAAACATATATAGAGCTGTGGATGTCAGAACTGATTGATTCCAAATTCATCCAAAAGCCAACATATAGATCTTTAACTCAACTTCATATGCTGAGAACTAGTTTGATCGTTTTTATTGCCGAAATCTGATTATAAATGAGACCATTTGTTCTATTATTTGCTGAAGAGCTATTTTGGTAGAAAAATCTTAACTTGGGCTATAGATGTCAATTTTCAATGAACAAGCTATTGTTTCAAAGCTAAATAAGAGATCTAGAAATTTCGTACATTAAGGAAGAGCTAAATCAATGTGTATGGTAGTTGAAAAATTAAAATAAGTTTGGGTCACCCTTATTGACTTGCATTCACCTACCTTTACTATTCTGCCCTACTATTTACTATTTTGCCTACCCCAAAACCCTATAAATAGACAGCTTGGGAAGAGGACAGAATTAAGCTTGTTCTTAGGCCATTTTATATTTATTGTATCAAAGTTAGCTTTTCTTCTTTGATTTTGTTTTTGTTTTTAATCCTAAAGCTCTGTTCAAGGTTCTTTCTTCTTGTTTTTCCTTTGATCTTTCAATTTATGTTTATTTCATCTTTATATATGTTGTTTACTCTTATCATGGCTAATTAATCTTCCTTTTGCTAAGGTGAAAGGGTAAAACTTTTGGTATAAGAGTTATGACTTATTTCAATGGATCTTAATGTTATTGGTATTTATTTTCTTAATCGATTTAACCACCATCATTATTAAGTAGAAGTCTTGATTCATCATAGCCAATCATTGATTCCAACTCAACACCTTTTTTTTTTAGCTACTTGGTTTCTTCTATAAAGCATGGCTCTGTCGGCTAAGTTATAATCTTGAGTTATTGTGGACAAATATTGACATGATAGATACTTGAACCAATTAGCAAGTGTTGGTGCTATAAGATCAATGAAAGCTAATAATAACTCATGCTTAACAATTCTGAAATTTGATTACTAAATTCTCCAATTAAGACTTCCTTTATATGTAGATCCTAATTGAGTGATAAAATAGACTAAAAATTAATCATAACTGTTATTTTAAAAGTGGATTCCCTAACTTTAGTTATTTTATTTGAATTTGAGTTTTAACCAATACTTTTTCACACCTACATAAATACTTTCTTTGTTAAAAATCTTTAATTTGTATTTCTTAATTCACTTCATTGTGGTTCGACACTTGAACTTTTGAGATTTTAGTACTTGCAACAATCTATACTTAGGTTATAACTGCTAAAGTACAGCACATTTAAGCCTTGTATTCTTTTGATATCCTGTAATATATTGGGCCCAATTAATTGGGAACGAGCAAGATTGGCTCGATTCTTGGAGCTATCCTGAAACCTAGATCTCCATTCACAATTGTTTTTCTTTTTTGAAGGTCATTCATCTATGGCGCATTTACGGTATCATGGTAACCATACCGTGAAGACATTAAATAATTCAAACAATCCTCACTCATATAAATCGGTAAAGATAGATCAAGAGAGCATAAAGAAAAATCCTTATTAAAATAAGAAAGAGAATATGGCTGATCGCAATCTAAGTTATGTAAAGCATTCTGAAAATGAAAGTAGGAAGCAGAGATGAGAGTAGGATTTTAAAATTCAAGTAAATAAATATGTTATAAAAATGGAAGTAGAAACGATAGTTGAAAGTATAAACAAAAGACAGTGGCCACCCAAACTAAAAAAATTATATAACTTAGATCATAACCGATTGAAGTAAAGATCCCAACTGGAAAAACGTAGAGAGAAATCCTTTGGATAAACGATGCACTAAGGCGCCTCGGAATTGATTGATTATCTAGGATATTTTGTTTTGATCCGTTAATTGTCCAATCGAAAGTAAAATTAAGACCTTAATGATGTTACAGAGGGGCCATGAATCGCGTATCATGGGGGGACAAAATGGCAATCACCAATCAATCGGCGGTAATTAACGACCCACTTAACTTTTGATCAGAATGGGCTGGCCAGGCTGTAGTGGGTGGGTGGGCTTTGTGTGAAGGCTGCCTTTTCGAAAAGAAGTCGAAGCGGAACAGGGCCCCTGCTCAGCCGGCCGACAAAGGACAAGTCAAGGACAAGGACATGGACAAGGTGTGGAGATTTGATGTGTTCCCGTCGACCGATCGGCCTGTCCTGCCAAGGCGACTCTTACGAGACTAGACCAGTCAGTCACCCCCACTGTAAAGGCGCTGATTCACAAATAGTTGAAAGACCAGAGAGCAGTCTGGTTTTACAGAACCAACAAGACAGATGCTTTTAACATTTTACTCAGAATCATGCAATGGAGATAGACTAAAGAAGAAAAGAAGATGTCGATTCATAAATTGAAGAAACACGCTGACAAGGCGCCAACCACCTAGCAATGATCTAATTTCTCTATGTCATAAAATATCTGTCAAATAAAATTGCACCGGTGAACGGCTGATGTCTTTGACTCGTCGAAGAGCAAGAAGGATTGCAAGCATTCGGTCAATAAAGTAATAGATCAAAGCGAATACCTAGTAGCAGTTTAAATTGCCCCTAAAACCACAATATTAATAGCTTTGTTTCAAGGGGTTGATGAGCAATTTTGTCAGACAAATCCACCTTTCAAGGGCTAATGCTCTTTGGAAAATCTAATCTTTCCTTTTTCGAAAAAAATACTCCTTTTTTATTTTCTTAGAAGTTGAGTAAAATAATCTCTAACATTTAATTATTATTCTATTTTCATTTCTAACATATTAACCATTTTATTTTGATTCTAAACCTATTAAATTTATTTTCTTTTGGTCATTTATCAAATAAAATCGATTAACTCGGATTAACTATTTTACACAAACTTTTGAAATTCTTATAGAAATAATCTACTAATTGTTTTCCAATAAATTTAAACCATGCAAAAAAATTTTGACAATTAAAAATAATTTAAATTAGTAATTTTTTTTCCTTAATGAAATAAGTCTGATTTACAAAGAGAAAAGATTGGTAATTTGAAATATCCGTTAATTATAAAAGTTATTCCTTCTGTCCCAAATTACTTGAAACATTTCTTTGGGTACGGAGATTAAGGTGTATATAATTTGTGTTATTTTTTTTTTGTAGTGAAAGTTTAAATAATGATTAAAAAATAAAATATTCTTTTTTGGGTTTTGTGCAGTAAGAGATTAAAAAAAGAATCTTTATTGGGTTTTGTGTAAAAAAATAAATTAATTGTTTAAAATTTTCTACAAGAGGAAATGTTTCAATTTGGAACATCAAAAAAAGAAATACGTTTCAAGTAAAATGAGATGGAGAGAGTGTTATATAGATCAAAATTCACTAAAAGATAATTACTGAATAGTTTATATTACGATATGAGATATTGTTATCAGACAAGTACTTAGGGTTAGGGATGACAGCTAGGTGGGTAGGATCCGTAAACTATCACAGATGGTAGACGATAAAAAAGAAAGTACTTCTGTCTGGCGGGTATATGGTATTCATCACATATAAATTTGCTCCATGTACTAGTTAAATTCCCAAAATAGAAAATTCCTATTATACCCTTTAAAACTAAAAACATTAATCCTTTCATTCCTCAGCTTTTCAATTCTCATTTTATCTCCAATTCAATTATGTCATAATTCAAAAAATACCCAATCCCTAACCCTCCAACTCACACACCACTACCTCATTGGTTAGTAGCCACCACCCATTACTCAAGTGCTCAATACTCTTTCTATCATCGACATTGGTTCACATTTATCACCTTTATCATCTCTCACCACCATCAACACTATTGTCTTTCTTTCCACCATTGATGGACTACTATCACCACCATCCATTATTCACCTTCCTTCATCTCCCTTTCCCCTTTCCATCTCCGAGCCCTCTTCACCACTATCACTTACCATTGTGTGCTCTTTCCCTTTTCTTTCAGCTTGATTTTTTCTTCTTACTTCCTACCTCCTAGATTTCCCTCTCAAAATTTTCTTTCCAATTCAATAGTAAATGTCAAAATTAGGTGACTGAAGGTCCCTAGCTAGATATGGTGTACATTGTTTTAGGGATTCAACTCACTTGTACGTCATTGCTTTACAACTCTGCTCACTTCTCCAACTTCAATGGCAATTAAAGAATCACTTCTAACTTGATCTCGCTTTTGTTGAAGAAATGACCTCTTATTTCTTGTAATTTCCTTATCTCACTCACCTTTATTCTCATTTTTTTTTCTTCAATTGTTGTTTGTGTTTTGTTTTAGTTTTTTTTTATATAGATTTGTAGTGTTGCTTATTGGACAAGAGTAGTTGGTCTCTAGTTCTTGCTTTTTTGTATGTGTTTTAAAGATGCACTGTGGACTATAAAATAATGAATATTGATTATCTTTACTGCTAGATTGTTTGCATACCCTATTTTGGCCTAATAGTGACTTATATTCATGAAATTGAGCTTGGTGCTAGTTGAGTCATGATCTGAAGTTTCAGGTTCAAGTATGGTTAGATTCAATGCTTGATTTTGTCAAACTTCTTGGAGTCATGGTAGTAATCCTTTGCATTTTGATGAATTACTTTATTTGGCGATAGCTTTATGAAAATAAAAAAGTAGTTATTTATGTATGCTAATGATATGGTGTGCACCAAAGTGTGTTGCACGGAACTTTCTAAAAATAGTGTTAAAGATTCATTATCTGAAAGTAAGAAATTTAGTTAGCAAGTAAGGAAAGATCCGTAAGAGTTGCAATACAAGCACAACATCTAGTCTTAGAATAAGTACTTGTTTTTTAAGCATATAAATGGATATGAATGTTGAACATGTGAGTATAGATATAGTCAAATTTCACATTCATGATATAAATGGAAATTTAATTTAAGTACCTTAGAATTCAAGTGATATTGAACATGAAGAGAGTTGTGGCTTTACAAATGGTAGTGGATAAGGTCAATCAGAAACCAAAATGTTAGAAGTCAAAATTATTGTCAATTGGTAGGAGGCTAACCATTGTCAAGTCAATTTTGAAAAGTTTGCTCCTATTTTTATTCTCTATATTTCATCTCTCAGTGAGATTCATTAAACATATTGAGAGTAAAATAGACAAACTTTTTTTAAGAGCTTAAAGGTAGAAATGATTGTGGGTTTTCCTGGAGTAAGGTGATTGCTCAGAATAAGGATATGGGATTGAATGTGGGTAGTATGAATGTTAAAACCCTAGTTTATTAGGAAAGTGGTGGTGGAGGTTTTGAAAGGAGAAATGTGCATTATGGGTAAGAGCGATAAAAGCTATTTATAGGGAAAAAGGGGGAATTGGAGATTGTAAAGAGGAAAGTTATAATGAGGGAATTTAGGGAATATTACAAGAGCTAGGCTTGAGACTCATGAGTTGGTGGTACCTTTTTAGTAAGTCTTTTAGATGTAAGATTGTAGATGGAGAGAGAATGAGGTTTTAGGAGGGAAACATTAGTATAGACGTTTCTCGAATTATCTATGTTAGATCGGGATAGGGGCTATTTGGTAAAAGATATAATGAGTTGAGTTAGGACGAAATGGATTTAAAAATAGAAGTAGATGATAAGGTTAAAGTATATGGAATACAATGAATTAGAATCTCTTTCTCATTGCTTAAATGATATCAAAATCATGAAAAATGTTCAAGATACTTGTTGGTGGAGCCTCGATCAAGATAGTTCAATATTCTTAATGAAGATGTTGTCCAAGCTGATTAATGCTGTTCAGTTACAACCAAAAAGTAATGGGCATGGATCATGGTGGAATCTGGAATCCTTAAGTCCCACAAAAAGTGAATATATGCATATGGAGAATTCTACAATATCAGCTACCAACAAAAATTAATCTACCTCATCAAGATGTTATAATTGACAATCTAGCTTGCTCTCTTTGTAATAAATTGGACAAATTAGTGGGTCATGTCCTAGTTCATGACAGAATTGCATCATCAATGTGGGAAAAAAGTGTGCTCATGGTGATAGTAAGGTGTTGTGATAAGTCTTGATTTTGCGAAAATCGTTGATCAAACAGTTGGGTTATATATGAACAAGAACCGAAAAAAGTATAGGGAGCTTTGTGCTAGATTATGTGTTGAGCATTATTGAGACGTAGAAGCGGATTGTTGTTAATAATCTTTGGTTGTTAATGTTACAGTTGGTTGAGGAGGTTCAAATGTTATCATTTTTATTGGTAGTTAACATATGCAATACTGATTGGTCTATTGTCTATCTTTTTTGCTAATTTTTATTGTAATTTTTTCTTTAAATAATAATATTTCTATGTTTTTTATTAAAAAAATATTAGGCTAAGGATAGACTACGCCAGACACACTCTATGTGCCCCAATTGCACTTGATGTTATCTGGTTTCTTTTCTTCTCATCTTCTCTACTTTTGTTTGTTTTATTATTTTATTTATTCATTTTTTGCTTTGTTTCAATTTCATTTTCTTTTGTATAATCTTTTTGTTCTGTTTTTTTCAAACATTTTATTCCCTTTAAATTCAAATACGTTTAACATAAAAAAAAAACACATTTCTAAGGACTTGTTCTTTTAGAAAGTAATGGATACATTAAATAATATACTTTATGTAATAAACACTGAGGCACAGAAATAACAACAAGAAAGTACAAGGGCTCTCAAAGATATTTACGGAACAATAAGAATGTGCGTAAGAACAAGAATGGTAAGAAAACATAAGGGAACATGAAGGTATACCCTACATTTTAGACGTATGATATATAGAGAATAACAAGAAACCATAATGGAACTTGAAGATAAATATTAAGGAAAAATAATAAAGTAGAAGAGAATAATAGTTTTTTTAGTATAGGACAATAACTAATGAAACAAGGAACATCAACAAATTGCAAATGGAACATATAGATAAATATTATAAATGGGAACAATAAATTGCAAAAGAAACATATAGATATAACATGGAGCAATAGGATTAGATAAAGGAACAGGTATATTCAGTAGAAATCAAGAAACATCTTACAAGAAATAACTATCATCAAATAGCACAAGATAGGGAATAAGAAACTATTAAATAAAAGTGAAGTTATTAAATAGAAGATAAATTATATTTGTCAGGGAACAAAATGATAAAATAATGAAACATCTATAATCATAAATATATCTAGAATAAGAATTCAAGGAACAAGTAGAATGGCAGTGGGAAGAAGTTAGCACATAGCATAAGGAATATTTAGATTTGTCAAGCAACATGAAGACAGAACAACTATAATATTCAACACAAATAGCAGAAATCAGAATTTAAGAACAAGTAAAACAAGAGTAAAAAACAGTAATGGAACGGAAGTTATATTTGCTAAAAAAAAAAAAGAAAGATACAATAAGGGAACAACTATAATAACAAAAAAACACATGAAGAAGAGATCAAGGAACAAATGTACCGGTAACAGGACGACATATGCTACACACATATGTAAGATACATAAAGAATACTAAAAACTATAAAAAGAAACAAGAAATACACCTTAGAACAAGAATAATAATAATACATTTGGGAATAAGAACAACAAAAAAGTAGGAAGCAATAAATTATTAAATCACAAAGAGAATATGTATATATTTCCATAGAAAAAACATAATCGGTAATACAACATAAAAAAGCAAAAAGGGAACAAATAATATAGAAATAAATTACTATTGTACAATGACATTATTATAATTTATAGGAAATTGTTAAACAGACTGTAATAAGGAGTTGTGGTACTGTAATATTATTGTAATTTATCATAACTTATGACATGCATACAGCTCATGCCCTATGCACAGCCCATGATATAGTTATTGAAAAAATTATTTCCCTTCTGAATTTGAGACTAGGGTACATGTTCATTTTTTCTATTTATGAAAGTTTGATCTTATGTTAAAGGCGAAAAAGGAAAAATTTGCTATGTCTTTGTGCCTTGTTTAGTTGTAGACCAGTTCTTCAAAGGGATGCGTGGCGTGGCCCGGGCCTGTTCAAAACCCTTTTCTCACTTACATAGTAAAAAATGTCGCTCGAAACTCTTTAGGTTTCGAGAAATATGTTTTAAAAAAAACGTTTACGCTTTTACAAATTATCATAAAAACCTTTTTTCAATATGCCTTTAGATACTAACAAAAAACAAAAATCATGCCTTCGCCACTTGCTTGAAAAATAATGACATAATTATCTTAATTTGATAATATTCAAAGATATAATATCACATCATTGGCGTATTCTCTTCTTCTAATCTAAACTCGTATGTGTATAACTCATTTTTATAGTTACAAGCTCTTATATAATCATCATCCACTAAAATTTATCAGACATAAATTTTATTTTAAAGATATACTTCAATCAATCAATCAATAAAGTCTTAATTTTAACTACTTAGGATCGGCTACATAAATTCGATATTTTCATTCAACACGGTTGAGAGCAAACTCATAGTCATATCATATGTTTTCTTGTTGGTGTCAAGAAGAAGAATAGGCAGGCTACTGGTTTCTATTTTCGTTTGGTTGGTTAACTTTTAGAGATATAATGAATTTGAGTTCGGCATTCAGTTGTTTAGAACTTAAGATTTTCATGACTCATACTTTTGCTTTGCTTACAGATTTAGTGATGCATTTCATTGTGGAGTAAATCCTGGGTAACGTTACTTTGCTTAACTTCTCGCTCGCTATCTGTATTTGTTATGGATTGATTTGAGCATATCTTTCCATTGAATGCTTTTCTGCTCATTTACATTTAATAGGGAATTTTCTATAAAACAGAAAAAAAATAGTAGTATTAATTAATTGGAATAGGAGAAACTAAAGAAGAAATTAATGTCCCAATTCTTTAAACAGAATTTTCAGGAGTCCTTCCCTATTCAGCAGAAATTCAGAGGCAACAAATTCGAGTGGGTGAACGGGATTAGATATAGGATTGCAAGTGAAGGCGAAGGCGAAGGCTAAGGGGCCAGGTAGGGAATGTGGTGAACTGGTTGAGTCTCTTTCTCATTGTTTAAAAGATATATCAAAATCGTGACAGGTGTTGTTCAAGACACTTGGTGATTTTGTACCAGAGCAATACCTTAAATGTATGATAGAACTTAAATTAATTGGAAATTTGTCTTCAGCTATAAAATTACCCTAAATAGGGAAAAAAGATATCAAAAACTGGTGATTTTGATATCATATAAAAGTTAGTAATTTGTCTCTATAAAAAAAAATATTTGAAATAGCTATAATTTTTTTTTAATTATCTATCAAAATATCATGGATTGGATGATCCATGGATATCCACAAGTTAAATGAAATGGATCGTGGATTGATCCATAAATGAGTGGGACCGGTTATGGATTGATCCATAAAAAAGTGGATAAATAGTGGATCACTCCATCCACTCCAAATCCATCCCTAGTCATATAATGGTCATAGAAAGGTTGCCTAATGACCACTTGTGGCAACGTGCGGGCCGTTTTCGGGAGTCGCCACCAATCTGTTTCACCTAGGTCGATTGGACACCTAAAATATGGTCTGCGAGAGTTCGGGGATCGGGAGTACGGTTACGCTAAAACAGTATTGTTAGAGCGCCCAAAATTGGCACCTTAGTTGATTTTAATTTTGTTTTACTTTGCTTTTAAATAATTTTCAGTTAATTTAGAAATTTTAACTGAATTAGTCGAAATGTGGATTTTTAAGTTAATTTGTATAGAATTTTATACTTCCGAACCATGGACTCTGCCGAGTCATTTGGACACGGAAGATTTGATTCCGAACCATGGACTCTGCCGAGTCATTTGGACACGGAATTTGGTAAAATTTTAAACAATTTAATCCATATTGTAAATATGGATTTTTTATCTTTGTATTTATTTAATTCATTTAGTTTTTTTAAAAAAAAGTTGATATTTCCAAACCGTAGATCCTGCCGGATCATCCGGATATGGAAATTTAATATCCAAGCCATGGATTCTAACCGAATCATTTGGACATGGATATGATCCGTTTTAGGATTTCGTTATTTAATTTTATTTTATTTTTTAATAATTTCAGTTAATATTCAAGCCATGGAATCTAACCGAATCATCTGGACATGGATTTTATGATCCGTCTTAAGACGGATTTCTAATAATTTGATACACATTTAATGCATTACAACAATTAAAATTAAACTATTCTAAAAAAAAATAAATAAATATCCTAAATTACATCTTTAAGTGAATTTAAAAATGTGTGTAGTACAACGGTTTGGAGTTTGAAGATTTCTTTCGTAAAGAAGGAAAAATCTAATGAAACAATGTTCATTGCAAAATGGTTCATAAAAATGGAGAAATAGTTGAAGTAATTTCACGTGAAACTCTTGTGGAGTTTTCATCTAACATAGGCCACATGGCAGGGGCATAGCTTGCTTTGCTCAGAACTTAGTTAAACCCTAACTTAAAAAAATAGCTACTGCGCTCTAATCTGAAGCTAGCCAAACTCTAAGCAGTAAATAGGTAGTTCACATGAAGGTTATTAGCCACCCAGCATCATACGATACCCCAAATATCAATCCTCAGAACTTCATCACTTGGAATTCTTAGAACTAGAAATGACCTTGCATATGTATAAATTTCTTATTCCTTGATATAATTCATGTCATGTCTCATGTACGCCACACCCAACTAAACACATGGAATAAACACAACACAAACAGTAGTTCTAGTGCCCAGTCCTATAGACAAAACAAAATTTCTGTGTTCTCTGAAGTCTTAACTTTGATAGTCCAATATTGAAACCTTAACCCCAATAAAATGCAAGAACTTTCCTTCAGACGTTATAACGATGATAAATGACTGTTAGGAAATGGCTAACATGCTAGATTTCAGCGTCAAAGAAGAATAATCCGAAAAATGTGGATAGCTTTTTTAATCAGAAACCAAGCGCATGATGGTCTTAAATTCACTGCTAATACACAGCAACACAGAAAACATTCATAAATAAATCCTGTAAATACCCAGAAAGTTACCTTCGACAATTTTCTAGGAGTTTTCTCCTTAAGCCCAAACACAGGTGAAAAAGAAACTCAACCACTGAAGAATAATTTAGAAAACTTGATTGCCCCATAGGTCATTAAAGTATTCTAATGACAACTAACCTATTCCAGCTCCAACAACCACATGACAACAATAAAGGAGGAAGGGAAAACCGATCCCTAGGATTTGAAAATTTTGTTTTTTTCAAGTCAAGATTAAACAAAACATACATAAACCAAAGCAAGTTGAATTCAATAACAACATAAATACCAGAACAACACAATTACCAATAGAAACAATAGACTTGGCAATAAAGAAAATATGAGCATAAAATAAATAAATAAAAAATATAAAAAAAATAAAAAAAATTGCATAATCCCAAAAATTAATTAATAAAAATAAAACAAACAAACAAACACACTAGGTTATATATTTATGAAGATTTAATGGCTGCATTTAATGAGTAACCAAAACAAACAAAATAAGAAAGGAACAAAAGAAAACTGCTGTCAATGCTTAACCTACAAAAATAAGAGAGTTAGTGACTTGGATGGATAAAATAAAGAAAACTAGGGATTAAATTAACATTTTACCCAAAATTTTTAATTTTTTTGACTTGGTCAACGAAAAACGCGTCTCATCCTCTTCAACCTCTGTCTGCTGGTTTCATTTCATTTTTTTTTTTTTTTTTTTAGCGTGCGTGACGAGCTTAGAGGCAGATGGGCGCTGGCGGGGAAGGTAGACGGGAGACGGGCAGGGATCACGCGGAGATGGCGAGGCTGGCGCGACAAGCCGCGAACGGAGGCGAGTTGCGGGGAAGAAGAACGTGGCGATGGCGGGGTGAACGAAACGGGGGCAAGTCGCGAGGGAACGAAGCCGAATCGGATAACAGTCTGGAACAGAGGGAGCTTGGGCGTCGGCGGCGACGATGGCGTGGGGTGGCGAGCTGAGCAGGCCAGGGATCGGAGTCGGAGGTGGACGGGACTGGCGAAGAAGCGACGGTGGTGAGGCGGCGAACGGCGTGGGAGATGGCAACGGTGGCGATGTGCTTGCACGCAGTGAAGATGATGTAGCAGGGAAGCTAAAACGGTGGACGGAACAACGTCGGCACTCCGGGAGGTGAGGGAAAGAGAGAGAGAGAGAGAGAGCTGGGAGTTTCGAGGGAGGGGGGAGAGAGCGCCAGGCAGAAGAGATTTTTTTTTTTTTCTTCTGGAGCAGGAGAGAGCTCAGAGAGATGGATGGAGTGTGTTGTCTGCCAGGAGAGTGAGAGAATTTCGGATAGAGATCCGAGCTCTCTTGTGTGTCCCCAGAGAGTAGAATTGGGAGTAGATAAAAAGGGCTGAGAGAAGATTCTGGAGAGGGGGAGAGAAAAAAAAACGAGAGAGAAATTTTTTTTTTTTTTTTTCAATCCGAGGACAATTCTGTGTGTGTCCTCTGTGATGGGAGAGAAGATCAGATTAAAAAAGAGGGCAAGAGAAGATAAGGGATAAGGGGAGGGGGAGCCTCTGTCGGCCACCCTCCCCATTTTTTATTATTATTTTTGTTTTTTTCTTCTTCTTCTTTTTAATTAATTAATTAATTAATAATTTTTAATTTTAATTAATTTAGATTTAATTTATTATTATTATTTTTTTCTTCTTCTTCCCCCTTTTTTTTTTAACATACAAACTAAAAAAGAATGCCCCTAAAATAATATTGCCATTATTACTATTATTATTTTTAATTAAGTAATCAATTAATTAAGTAATTCAATAATTTTTTTTTAAGTTTTAATTTTTAATTTTAATTAATTTTTTTTATTTTTAAGCCGGACGAAATTGGGTGGCAACAGCTGCCCCCCTTTGCATGCTTCATGGGACATGATGTATGCAAAGTTAGTTACCAAATTTCGTCCAGCTTAGCTAGGCATTGAAAACCTTCTCGCCGCCTAAACCATAAGGTTAAGGAATCTTCCTTAAAGCCTCTGCGATAGGAACTCTCCTATCATTGAAGGGAAAATTTGATAATTTTGAGGTTAAGGGTCCTACCTTAGAACCTCGACGATAGGAACTCTCCTATCGTTTGAAGGAAAATTGATGATTTTGAGGTTAAGGGTCCTACCTTAGAACCTCGACGATAGGAACTCTCCTATCGTTTGAAGGAAAATTAATTGTTTTGAGGTTAAGGGTCCTACCTTAGAACCTCGACGATAGGAACTCTCCTATCGTTTTGAAGGAAAATTGATGATTGTTTGTTTGAGATTTAAGGAAAGGTCCTTAGAACCTCTAACGATAGGAAAGGTTCTATCGTTGTAAGATGGACTGAATGATTGATTGTTTGTTTGAGGTTTAAGGAAAGGTCCTTAGAACCTCTAACGATAGGAAAGGTTCTATCGTTGTAAGATGGACTGAATGATTGATTGTTTGTTTGAGGTTTAAGAAAAGGTCTTTAGAACCTCTAACGATAGGAAAGGTTCTATCGTTGTAAGATGGACTGAATGATTGATTGTTTGTTTGAGGTTTAAGGAAAGGTCCTTAGAACCTCTAACGATAGGAAAGGTTCTATCGTTGTAAGATGGACTGAATGATTGATTGTTTGTTTGAGGTTTAAGGAAAGGTCCTTAGAACCTCCAACGATAGGAAAGGTTCTATCGTTGTAAGATGGACTGAATGATTGATTGTTTGAGGTTTAAGGAACTCTCCTTAGAACCTCAACGATAGGAACTCTCCTATCGTTGCAAGTTTGAGGTTAAGGGCCCTACCTTAGAACCTCTACGATAAGAACTCTCTTATCGTTTAAGAAAAATTGATGATTGATTGTTTGAGGTTTAAGGAACTCTCCTTAGAACCTCGACAATAGGAACTCTTCTATCGTTGAAAGTTTGAGGTTAAGGGCCCTACCTTAGAACCTCTGCGATAAGAACTCTCTTATCGTTTTGAAGAAAAATTGATGATTGAGGTTAAGTGTCCTACCTTAGAACCTCGATGAATGAAAATTGATAATTTTCGAGGCAAAGGTTCCATCCTTAAAACCTCGATGATGAAAATTGATTTTTTTCGAGGCAAAGGTTCCATCCTTAAAACCCCGATGAAAATTGATTGTTTTCGAGGCAAAGGTTCCATCCTTAAAACCCCGATGATGAAAATTGATTGTTTTCGAGGCAAAGGTTCCATCCTTAAAACCCCGATGATGAAAATTGATTGTTTTCAAGGCAAAGGTTTCATCCTTAAAACCTCGGATTGATAATTGATCTCGAGGCAAAGGTTCCATCCTTAAAACCCCGGATTGATTGATTGATCTCGAGGCAAAGGTTCCATCCTTAAAACCCCGGATTGATTAATTGATGTCGAGGCAAAGGTTCCATCCTTAAAACCTCGGATTGATAATTGATTGTTTTCGAGGCAAAGGTTCCATCCTTAAAACCTCGGATTGATAATTGATCTCGAGGCAAAGGTTCCATTCTTAAAACCCCGGATTGATTGATTGATCTCGAGGCAAAGGTTCCATTCTTAAAACCCCGGATTGATTAATTGATGTCGAGGCAAAGGTTCCATCCTTAAAACCTCGGATTGATAATTGATTGTTTTCGAGGCAAAGGTTCCATCCTTAAAACCTCGATGATGAAAATTGATTGTTTTCGAGGCAAAGGTTCCATCCTTAAAACCCCGATGATGAAAATTGGTTGTTTTCGAGGCAAAGGTTCCATCCTTAAAACCTCGGATTGATAATTGATCTCGAGGCAAAGGTTCCATCCTTAAAACCCCGGATTGATTGATTGATCTCGAGGCAAATGTTCCATCCTTAAAACCCCGGATTGATTAATTGATGTCGAGGCAAAGGTTCCATCCTTAAAACCTCGGATTGATAATTGATTGTTTTCGAGGCAAAGGTTCCATCCTTAAAACCTCGATGATGAAAATTGATTGTTTTCGAGGCAAAGGTTCCATCCTTAAAACCCCGATGATGAAAATTGGTTGTTTTCGAGGCAAAGGTTCCATCCTTAAAACCTCGGATTGATAATTAATCTCGAGGCAAAGGTTCCATCCTTAAAACCCCGGATTGATTGATTGATCTCGAGGCAAAGGTTCCATCCTTAAAACCCCGGATTGATTAATTGATGTCGAGGCAAAGGTTCCATCCTTAAAACCTCGACGATTGATTGAGTTCGAGGCAAAGGTTCCATCCTTAAAACCTCGGATTGATAATTGATTGTTTTCGAGGCAAAGGTTCCATCCTTAAAACCTCAATGATGAAAATTGATTGTTTTCGAGGCAAATGTTCCATCCTTAAAACCCCGATGATGAAAATTGGTTGTTTTCGAGGCAAAGGTTCCATCCTTAAAACCTCGGATTGATAATTGATTTTGAGGCTAAGGAGCTTTCCTTAGGACCTCGAGCGAAATTTATATGAAAGCAATTGAAATTGGAATAATTTTCTTCGAAAGTGTGGATCTTCATAATAGGGGAGTGCAAAAATTTAGACTTCGATAAGATGAGTGAATCTTGATGATGACAATAACACTAACAAATTATGTAAGGGGAACGGATGTTTGGAATCAATATCCAAGGTTCATCTAATATTTTCTTCAGTAAATATAGATTCCCTTGTGAGATATGTCATCCGAATAAGGTTAAAGCTTAACTACCCCAAAATGTTATGCCTAGTAGACCTAATAGGATGCGTCTCAAGAGTAATAAAAATTACTCTTTACTCAGCCATTCCATCCTAAAGGCGTTGTCCTATGGTTTTAATATCAGCATGGACGAAGCTATATTATAAAAAAAGAAATTTCCTGAAAAGAAAAACTGAAACGCGAAAGAAAATGCTGATAATAAAACTAAAGGACAAGAAAAACGGATCAGATCACTTCTTTCTTCCACAATACTTCAACAGGGCGGGTAAAGGACAATTATGGGAGTGAACTGGTCGGGAAAGACTGTCGTGTCCAGTCTATTTGGATCATCGCTGGATCTGGTTCATGAACAAAAGCTTGCATTTTATCTAGCAATTCTTCAGCAGTTGTTGCGGATATTATGATTCGTCGTGCCACCTTAGGGATAAACTTCTGCTTCACAGCACAATTCATAAAAGATAATAGACCTGCGAAGAAATAGTTAACATTTAACAGCCCAATGGGTTTTTGATGCAAATTAAGTTGGGCCATGGAAGCGATTTGGAAGACTTCTCCTAATGTGCCAAAGCCACCTGGTAGAGCGATAAAAGCATCAGCATTAAAAAGCATTTGTAACAAACGCTCTTGCAGATTTTTAACCACTAGCTCTTCTCCAATTGTGCCCCCAGAAACCGATTTCAGAGATGCAGGGATAATACCCAGAACCTGGCTTCCTCCTAAAGATGCTGCTGATGCTACAGTTCCCATTAATCCGACACTACCTCCTCCATAAACTAAGTGTATTTTTCGCTCAGCTAATACACTACCCAAATGGTTGGCTGCCTTTAAGTACTCTTCATCTTCTCCAGGAAAAGCTCCAGAAAATACACAAATACTTCGGGATTTACGAGTGGAGGTTTTCTCCATTCCTATCCTTACCCATGTGAGAAAAGAAGAAAAGAGGATATATTTATAAAGATGAAGAGATAAGGCAATAATTTTATTTTCAAGAATGGATACATTATTGCCAGCTATTCACAGTAGTCACGAGTATGACTTTGGTCAGGTATGGGTACACTATCGTTAAAAGAGGAGGAAAATTTTCAAAATAGCTGCTAGCATGTGCAGTAGTCACTACTGTAGCTTACGTCAGTAGTAGGTACGTGATTATTGGAAGAGAAGGAAAATTTTAAAAAGTAGCAGCTATATACAGTAATCATAACTGTATCTCATGTCAGGAGTGGGTATATTATTGCCAAAAGGGGAGGAAAATTTCAAAAGCGACAGCTAGCACGTACAGTAATCGTGACTTTGGTTTACGTTTCCACTAATTTTGCATCCAGTAACGGCTTCAATGCCTTCTATGAATCGGCGATTTGCATCCCATCCAGTTTTCTCACAAACTGGCAAACTGGGTCATTAAAAGTCAGATTTCCAAGACTGTAACGATCTTGTTCTTTACGGAAAGTCCACCATAAATCCATAATTTCCCATTGCACTATTTCACAAGAATGTGTTTCAAAAGTTAATAGGATATCATCCAAAGATTCCTTACGCAGGCCATTCTTGATGAATCTTATTCTATCATTACGATTTCTGGTGATCACTCCTGGAGAACGACATTTATTGCCGCAAATCCACCATCCACAATTATGACAAACGCCTAGCCTCTTTGCTCTTCTTTTTTTGGCATAAGCGCTTTTACCAAAGCCGGGCATACGGGGAAAGAACGCTTCGGGAACTTCACCAGCTGAACGAACCTTAGCTTCAATTAGCCACCGCACATTATCAGGAATGCCTTTGTGCATAAATACTCTGAATCGTTCACATCTAGCTTGATAAATCTTTTTAAGAACATTTATTGGGAAGGAAGGAAAATACTTTCGTAGGGCGGAAAGAGAAGACTCCATTGATGAAGGAGGCAAAGAAAGAAATTAGTGATTGTAGGAAATAAAAATAACTAACACATATTTATAGTGATGAAAGGGATAATGCGTTAATTACACTTACAGAAGCAAGTACATTATTGTCAAAAGAAAAGACAAATGACAGCTTATATGTACAGGAATCATGACCGTGGCTCTCATCTTCCACTGATTCATGTCCAGTAATGGTTTCAATGCTTTCTATAAGTCGGGGATTTGCTTCCCATCCAGTTTTCTTACAAACTGACAAACAGGGTCGTTTAAAGTCACATTCCCAAGACTGTAACGGTTTCGTTCTTTATGGTAAGTCTTCCATAAACCGATAATTTCACCTTGCACTTTTCCACAAGAATGCGTTTCAAGAGTCTCTCGGATATCTTCCAAAGATTCCTTACGCATGCCATTCTTAATGAATTTTCTTTTATCTTCACGATTTATGGAGATGTATCCTAAAGAGCGACATTTAGTATTACAATTCCATCGCCCACATTTATAACACACGCCTAGTCTCTTTGCTCTTCGCCTTTTGGCATAACGGCTTTTACCTAAACCGGGCATGCGGGGCATAAATGCATCTGGAACTTCACCCGCCAAACGGACCTTAGCTTCAATTATCCACTGCACATTATCGGGAATGCCTTTGCGTGTAAAAACTCTGATTCTTTCACATCTAGCAAAGTAGATCTTTTTAAGGACTTTTATTGGAAGGGAAGGAAAGTATTTTCGCAGTGCAGAAAGAGTAGAATTCATTGATGAGAGAAGAATTTGAGAGAATAGGGAAATGAATCAGTTATTGTAGGAGACTGGAATAACCGACTTTAGAAGTCACGTGGTATCTTATCTGCTGGTTAATCAGAAGGAAGAACACGCATTTATAGTGATAAAAAGGGATAACGTGTCGATTACACTTAGGGGAGCATGTACATCTGTCAAAAGAAAATGCAAACTTTTCCAAATATAACAAACTGTATGTACAGTAATTGTGACTGTGGCTCACATCTTCCACTGGTTTTACATCCAGTAACGGCATTAAAGGCTTCTATGAGTCGAGGATTTGCTTCCCATCCAGTTTTCTTACAAGCTGGCAAACAGGGTCATTTACAGTCAGATTCCCAGGACTGTAACGGTTTCGTTCTTCATGAAAAATGCTCCATAAACCAAGAAGTTTACGTTGCACAGATCCACAAGAATGCGTTTCAAGAGTCAATTGGATATCATCCAACGAGTCCTTACTCAGGCCATTCTTAATGAATCGTATTTTATCTTCACGATTATCAGAGATCATCCCTAAAGAACGACATTTAGTATTACAAGTCCACCGTCCACATTTATGGCAGACTTGTAACCTTTTCGCTCTTCGCTTTTTGGCATAAGAGCTTTTGCCTACACCAGGCATGTGAGACACAAATGCCTCTGGGATTTCACCTGCCAGACGAACCTTGGCTTCGATTAACCAGCGCACATCTTCAGGGATTCCTTTGTGCATCAGAACTCTTAATCGTTCACAGCGAACTTGGTAGATCTTTTTGAGAATGTTCATTGGGAGAGAAGGAAAATATTTTCGTAAGACAGAAAGAGTAGGATCCATTTTCTAGAGGGAAGTAAAAGAAAGAAGAGAGGAAGGGATCAGTTATTATGGGCAACTGAGAGAACCGACTTGAGAGTCATGGAGTACCGTATCCGCCGTTTAACCGGAAAAGTAGATCCTACTTCATTTTGATGTGAATGATATTTCTTATCTTTGATATTCCATCCAGCTGACATTGATCCAGTCCTTGATTATTGAATCCATTGTCCGCTTTTGACAAAGTTTCAACGACAATATTTCTTGATGTCTGCCTTATCTTTGACCACAGCTATCTCTTATCTTGGATGCTGCTAAGCTGGCATCAATCCTGTCCTTCCAGGTGTAGTCTCGATTATTGAATCAATTGCCAGGCTTTTGACAATATTGTCTACTTTATATTTTTTGATATCTGCCTTATCCTTGGCTATAGCTATCTCTTATCTTGGATACTACTAGCTGGCGTCAATCCTATCCTTCCAGGTGTAGCCTCGATTATTGAATCGGTAAGCTTTTGACAATATTGTCTACTTTATCCTTGAATTCCTGATGCGGGTTGGTTCCGCATATTAGCTGTGTATCCAGTGATAGATTGATAAGAGCTGATTACATTGAGATCTCAGCTTATATTGCTGTAACTGTGCTGTGAATGTGATTCCCATTTGGTCCTTGTTATGTAAAGGCTATGTATGCATGATATGAAATGCATGAATGCAGAGCATGTGTAACTAATGGCTTTTTTTGTATGGATCTAGTTCTTTATGTCTTTGTTTTACTGGATCCTCTTTGTGATGGCCTTCTTGGACTATCATTGAATCTCTTTATGCTTTCCAGCTTTTGTTCGCTGCCTCAAAAGCCCAACTCTTTTCAAAATCCCCTTTCTTTGACTTGTTCTTGAATTTTGGCCTCAATTTCTTTAAAGTTGGCCCGCCTCATAATTTATATCTCTTTCGGGTACTCATCCATTGTCATGGATTTGATACCATCAAAGGCTTTACTTTCAATGTCTGCTTTGCCCATTTTCTTGTAGCCGTGCCGACACTTACTTATCCCCATGTTATAATCTGAATGATTGCTCTTCTTTGAGCTCAAGTTTTGATCCATAAGACTTGCCCCCTTGTCTATTGAACTTCTTTGTTGGCAGTACTCCTCTTACGCTTCGTAGAGACTACTTTGCCCCCCTGAATATGGTATTTATGTGGATAAAAGGTATCATCTCGCCTTTGATTTAACAGAAGGTCGAGCATTTCTAGACCTTTGTGCTGGCACTTGATCGTAAATTTCTTTTACAAGAACCACATCTTATTAAAGAAAGACTCAAGTTATCTCCTCACTTTTAAGTCTACATACATTAATGAATAATGGTTTGGCCTTAAAGAAAAACTTTCATCAATTTGCAAAGCTTGACAAAGTAATTTACGGTCTTTGTTTTTAATTAAAATATCCTGTCATTCTTCTCTTTTCCAACTCGAAGACATAAACTGTGCAATGCAATAAGGTAGAAACATGATTCAGAATGATAGCCTTTTAGCTGAATGCGGATGATATCAAGAGGTAAATATTAGGTGTGAGGAAAGTTAAGTTTGAATGTTTTTTTTTTTTTGTGGCAGTCTTTTAGCTGAATGAGAATAATATTAAGAGGTAAATATTAGGTCTGAGTAAAGTTAAGTTTGAGTGGTGTGAAAGAAGGGTATTTTAATACTACTCGTGAGCAGTATTAAATAAGGTTGAAACATGATTCACAATGATAGTCTTTTAACTGAATGAGGATGTTCAGTCTGAAGAAAGTTAAGTTTAAGTGGTGTGGGAGAAGGGTCTTTTAATACTACTCGTGAGCAAATTTGATTATGGTGAAAAACTCAATAGTGATGACCTCAATTTGCCATTCTTTCCAAAAAGTTAGACCTTATCTGTTGCCCCCCCAACTATTGTGATCTTTATGCATGCTTGGTTTGAGGGTTGCTTTCGTGTTCTAAACCGCCTTTGCAGGTTTTCAGTCTAGAATTCATAGCTCACTTTTTGTTTTCTTTCTTTTGCTCTAACTTGAGCCCTTTTTTCTTTTTTTTTCTTTTTTTTTTTTTCTTTGTTTTTTTTTTGTGAGCTATGGTGATGACATACTTGATAACTCTCTTGAAGTGAGATGACTCAAATGGCCTTGCTTGCTCGTGCTTGTTCTCAGTCCTTTTTTGGTTTTGAATTTCCCCTTGTTGTCTTTTGATGGAAGGGACGAATTTCTCTTTCTTTTTGGAGTTTGTGTTGCAGAGAACTGAGAACCTTTGCTTGTGTTGAGCATTCATGAGAATTGAGAGACCATTAAAGCCATTTAATATGAGAGCTAACTTCTTTGGATTTGGAAGCTAACCCCGGACTTCTTGAAAGGATGTTGATAACCACTGTGAATTCCTTTTGAGGGTTGAGGTGCAACGTTTGAAATCCTTCTTACTAGATTTGGCAGCACTTTCAAGATCACTACTATCAAATTTTCCTTAACTTTTTATTTTCACCCACGAGTAGTATCATTTAGAAAGCAAAGTATGATAGCAATAATGGATAGTATAATGGAAAGGAGTGAGAGATGGATGTAAAAATGGAATTTTTGGTAAGAAGTGGTAGAATGTGTAGGTGTAATAATTGAATTTTTGGTAAAAATTGGTAGAATGTGTAGATGTAATAATGGAATTAAAAAAGGTGGTAGAATGCACACATAACATCTTTTTGTTGGAGAACAAAAAGAATTACCGGTTGTCAAAAAGTAAAGTGTGATGGCTATAATGGATAGTATAATGGCAAAGAGTGTAAAAATGGAAAGTAGTAGAATGCACGCATTACATCTTTTTGTTGTACCAGAAAAAGAATAGCAGGTGTCCATTTAACAAAGACTACACCCCAGATTCTGGACTAAATCTAGGAGATTTTTACTATTAAATTACTTTTGCAAGCTTTCAAAGATACAAGTTTATTCAAAGGATTCCCTGTCATTCAAAAGTGTGTGCGGACTGTTAGGTCAGATCTGACTTGGAGCCCTTCCAAAATTAATGTAATTCCAGCTCAAAATCTTCACTTTCAATTACCAATCACATCGGGCCTAGCAACTTGGACTCGACCAACTGTTGGACCTTGAATTTCAATATGACAAAATTTTCAGTTACATTTGGGATTTGGGTCACACCAACTTGGAAGAGAAGGTCACTTGGTCTTTACTACTATTGATATAGATGATAGCAGAATGCCTTCTTCAGCAAAGACTGTGATTAACTTTCCTTCAAAAATGAATTTCATTTTTTGGTGTAATGAGGAGGGAATTGCTCCGGCCATATTTTCTATCTTGGACTTTATATCTATGAGACGTCCTTCGGTTTGTTCTGTCATTAGTCTTGTTTGGAGCCGAGTTGGATATCGGTGTTGAGGTCCAATTTTACCTTTTTAAAGTGAGATTCATTTTATTAGATTTTACATGTATATGATTGATGCAATGGATGCATGCAATACATAATGAGATTATGTTTTTTATCAAAATTTATATGCACGTGATTGATGTAATGGAATACATGCAATGAGATTATTTTTATCAGATTTTATATGCATGTGATTGATGTAATGGATGCATGCGGTGAGTGAGTTTGCTTATCCATTATCGTGGAACTTCAAAACTTTTAGTTGTCATTATAAAGACCAAAAAGTTAGCATAATTTGATGCGTGGTTTTGATGCATGAAGAATAATTGCACAAGAAAGATAAGGTTATTAATAAGTTAAATAGCAATTAACAACTCATGAAGTATTATGGATAAACAAGTTAAAACCATACGAAGAAAAGTGTAGAGTAACAACACAGCATAACAAGGATATGCTTATGGCGTTGGTAAAATGGTAGAAATTCTATGGTCAGTTCTATGGTTAAGTGGGGAGTTCTATATGCATAAGGTGGCTTATCAAAAAGGCAAGGGATAGTTCCCGAATCCCGTCACTAAATTATAGTGACAGCCCGATTCCTTACCCTTTAGGGTTTATGTAAGGAATGGATTAATTCGAGTCGTAGCTTTTCGTGGGCCCATGCAGAGACTAACCGTCTCAGAAGGCAATACACTACTTTGCTACTTTGAAACCGGTGAAGGCTTGGAGACCATGGCCTCACAAGGACAACAACACCAATTCCGCTTAGAAAGAATTGTGTTCGATTTGAGAAAGCTCGGGTATAGAGCTTCATTTTGTGAATGCATTATACATGTTTAGAATAAGTAAATATAACATATAAATCCACATAAAAATAAACAAAACAGAACAAATAAATCAACTTTTAGGCTTGACTCACTAACCAGGGTCCCCAGTGGAGTCGCTAAGCTGTGGCAACGTGCGGGCCGTTTTCGGGAGTCGCCACCAATCTATTTCACCTAGGTCGATTGGACACCTAAAATATGGTCTGCGAGAGTTCGGGGATCGGGAGTACGGTTACGCTAAAACAGTATTGTTAGAGCGCCCAAAATTGGCACCTTAGTTGATTTTAATTTTGTTTTACTTTGCTTTTAAATAATTTTCAGTTAATTTAGAAATTTTAACTGAATTAGTCGAAATGTGGATTTTTAAGTTAATTTGTATAGAATTTTATACTTCCGAACCATGGACTCTGCCGAGTCATTTGGACACGGAAGATTTGATTCCGAACCATGGACTCTGCCGAGTCATTTGGACACGGAATTTGGTAAAATTTTAAACAATTTAATCCATATTGTAAATATGGATTTTTTATCTTTGTATTTATTTAATTCATTTAGTTTTTTTAAAAAAAAGTTGATATTTCCAAACCGTAGATCCTGCCGGATCATCCGGATATGGAAATTTAATATCCAAGCCATGGATTCTAACCGAATCATTTGGACATGGATATGATCCGTTTTAGGATTTCGTTATTTAATTTTATTTTATTTTTTAATAATTTCAGTTAATATTCAAGCCATGGAATCTAACCGAATCATCTGGACATGGATTTTATGATCCGTCTTAAGACGGATTTCTAATAATTTGATACACATTTAATGCATTACAACAATTAAAATTAAACTATTCTAAAAAAAAATAAATAAATATCCTAAATTACATCTTTAAGTGAATTTAAAAATGTGTGTAGTACAACGGTTTGGAGTTTGAAGATTTCTTTCGTAAAGAAGGAAAAATCTAATGAAACAATGTTCATTGCAAAATGGTTCATAAAAATGGAGAAATAGTTGAAGTAATTTCACGTGAAACTCTTGTGGAGTTTTCATCTAACATAGGCCACATGGCAGGGGCATAGCTTGCTTTGCTCAGAACTTAGTTAAACCCTAACTTAAAAAAATAGCTACTGCGCTCTAATCTGAAGCTAGCCAAACTCTAAGCAGTAAATAGGTAGTTCACATGAAGGTTATTAGCCACCCAGCATCATACGATACCCCAAATATCAATCCTCAGAACTTCATCACTTGGAATTCTTAGAACTAGAAATGACCTTGCATATGTATAAATTTCTTATTCCTTGATATAATTCATGTCATGTCTCATGTACGCCACACCCAACTAAACACATGGAATAAACACAACACAAACAGTAGTTCTAGTGCCCAGTCCTATAGACAAAACAAAATTTCTGTGTTCTCTGAAGTCTTAACTTTGATAGTCCAATATTGAAACCTTAACCCCAATAAAATGCAAGAACTTTCCTTCAGACGTTATAACGATGATAAATGACTGTTAGGAAATGGCTAACATGCTAGATTTCAGCGTCAAAGAAGAATAATCCGAAAAATGTGGATAGCTTTTTTAATCAGAAACCAAGCGCATGATGGTCTTAAATTCACTGCTAATACACAGCAACACAGAAAACATTCATAAATAAATCCTGTAAATACCCAGAAAGTTACCTTCGACAATTTTCTAGGAGTTTTCTCCTTAAGCCCAAACACAGGTGAAAAAGAAACTCAACCACTGAAGAATAATTTAGAAAACTTGATTGCCCCATAGGTCATTAAAGTATTCTAATGACAACTAACCTATTCCAGCTCCAACAACCACATGACAACAATAAAGGAGGAAGGGAAAACCGATCCCTAGGATTTGAAAATTTTGTTTTTTTCAAGTCAAGATTAAACAAAACATACATAAACCAAAGCAAGTTGAATTCAATAACAACATAAATACCAGAACAACACAATTACCAATAGAAACAATAGACTTGGCAATAAAGAAAATATGAGCATAAAATAAATAAATAAAAAATATAAAAAAAATAAAAAAAATTGCATAATCCCAAAAATTAATTAATAAAAATAAAACAAACAAACAAACACACTAGGTTATATATTTATGAAGATTTAATGGCTGCATTTAATGAGTAACCAAAACAAACAAAATAAGAAAGGAACAAAAGAAAACTGCTGTCAATGCTTAACCTACAAAAATAAGAGAGTTAGTGACTTGGATGGATAAAATAAAGAAAACTAGGGATTAAATTAACATTTTACCCAAAATTTTTAATTTTTTTGACTTGGTCAACGAAAAACGCGTCTCATCCTCTTCAACCTCTGTCTGCTGGTTTCATTTCATTTTTTTTTTTTTTTTTTAGCGTGCGTGACGAGCTTAGAGGCAGATGGGCGCTGGCGGGGAAGGTAGACGGGAGACGGGCAGGGATCACGCGGAGATGGCGAGGCTGGCGCGACAAGCCGCGAACGGAGGCGAGTTGCGGGGAAGAAGAACGTGGCGATGGCGGGGTGAACGAAACGGGGGCAAGTCGCGAGGGAACGAAGCCGAATCGGATAACAGTCTGGAACAGAGGGAGCTTGGGCGTCGGCGGCGACGATGGCGTGGGGTGGCGAGCTGAGCAGGCCAGGGATCGGAGTCGGAGGTGGACGGGACTGGCGAAGAAGCGACGGTGGTGAGGCGGTGAACGGCGTGGGAGATGGCAACGGTGGCGATGTGCTTGCACGCAGTGAAGATGATGTAGCAGGGAAGCTAAAACGGTGGACGGAACAACGTCGGCACTCCGGGAGGTGAGGGAAAGAGAGAGAGAGAGAGAGAGCTGGGAGTTTCGAGGGAGGGGGGAGAGAGCGCCAGGCAGAAGAGATTTTTTTTTTTTTCTTCTGGAGCAGGAGAGAGCTCAGAGAGATGGATGGAGTGTGTTGTCTGCCAGGAGAGTGAGAGAATTTCGGATAGAGATCCGAGCTCTCTTGTGTGTCCCCAGAGAGTAGAATTGGGAGTAGATAAAAAGGGCTGAGAGAAGATTCTGGAGAGGGGGAGAGAAAAAAAAACGAGAGAGAAATTTTTTTTTTTTTTTTTCAATCCGAGGACAATTCTGTGTGTGTCCTCTGTGATGGGAGAGAAGATCAGATTAAAAAAGAGGGCAAGAGAAGATAAGGGATAAGGGGAGGGGGAGCCTCTGTCGGCCACCCTCCCCATTTTTTATTATTATTTTTGTTTTTTTCTTCTTCTTCTTTTTAATTAATTAATTAATTAATAATTTTTAATTTTAATTAATTTAGATTTAATTTATTATTATTATTTTTTTCTTCTTCTTCCCCCTTTTTTTTTTTAACATACAAACTAAAAAAGAATGCCCCTAAAATAATATTGCCATTATTACTATTATTATTTTTAATTAAGTAATCAATTAATTAAGTAATTCAATAATTTTTTTTTAAGTTTTAATTTTTAATTTTAATTAATTTTTTTTATTTTTAAGCCGGACGAAATTGGGTGGCAACACCACTACACACCTTGGGCCCGATGCAACGCGTCGCATGTAGGAGATGTCCGGACTGAAAGATGCCCAGGATCCATGATCAGAGAAATGGTAGTCTTTAATGCTGACGATCACAAGTAACCGCACCTCCATCTTTTATAATGATTATTGTTATTATAAATGGCACGAGTACAACAAGTTATTGTTATTTGGTGCAGTTGGGCGAGACTCGAGAGAGAAGGGAAGGGGAGGGACAGCCCGGTGAGGTGTCGCTTGAGAAAGGAGCAGCTGGCCTGGCCTGGCCTGGCCTGATGCAAGAGAGGGCAAAGAGTACTGCTTGCTAGCCTGGCCTGCTGCTGCTTCCCATGACCCTTCCCATCTAACAGCCCACCAACTGATCGTATCAGGTTTCCTGCTGCTGCATATACAGATATAGTAATCTAAGTGATTCCTTTCTATCCAACTCCTCTTTTTTTTTCACCTGGACTTTAATTCCAACTTATTTGATTGAAATTTATGTCAGCTCAAGAACAAAAGTGGGAAAACTGTTTCGGCTGTTTTCACAAACCATCCGTCTAATAATGTTCTTTTCTCTGTCTTTTTTTTTTATCTGTGATCCAATTTTATCAGGTGCATTGTAAGTTAATATTATCAAATTATAGTTTGACGCCCTTTAATTTTTAGAGAACCAGGCCGATTCCCTTATAATTTTCATAGGCAATCTCTTATACCCTATTATACTTGTAAAATATGCTTTTGAGTGTAATAATAATAATACTAATAATAATAATGCTCTTTTTTTTTTTTTCAATTTCTCTAGCACAATATCTCTATTACTGGGTAACCACATTGACTTTTGACAAGCCAAGAGTTAATTAAGGTGGGTTGAACTATCATCGGATGCATTTATCCTTTCTAATAAAATTTGATAATTAATTTCTAATATGATTAAGTATACCAAAAAAAAAAAAAAAAAAGACATTGTTTGACAAACTTTAGAAGAGGTTGTTCAAGGGTTGTTACTTCCAATAAGTCTTAACCAGTTTCTACCTGAAGGAAGAATGCAAGTAAAGAATGAAGGAATTTTGGGCGTTAGAAAAACAAAAAGCTGCCGTATATTGAAACTTCATTTTAACACTTAATTTTAAATGGTAGCACCATTGAAGCTAGCTAGGAAACGCTTTCAATAGGTCGTCCTGATTTTTTAATTCAGTCACAAATAACTTATATGCAAAATTGGGGAAAACTGGCAGCTGGGTAGAGCAAAAACGAAAGTTTGGTCTATTGACTTGTATTGTGTATATGTATATTTAACTCTTTTCCCTATTAGTCTCTGGTTTTTTTTTTTTTTGATGTCTCAAATATAATATTTTGTGTGCACTTGGGAGAATATTCTCACTCGATTGACAAATACTAATCTTTCCCCAATTAAATCTTCTCTATATACAAGATCTTTAATCGAACTCAAGATTTCTTACTTACAGTATCTAAATAAATCTCTTTCCCTCATACAAATCTGTATTGATACGTCTGCTTTATAATGCCTAGAAGCATATATATGGTTACAGGAGGTGCAACCAAGGTTGTTAAGATTGATATCCTATCCAATATCATTTTTCATTATATAAGATTAATATCGTAAAATCGGATCATAGATCACAAGATTATACTAAAAAATTAAAATTTCTTCAATAAATAATATAATTTATATAAAAGATCAATTATTTTATAAATTTAATAAAGTTCAAATGTCATAACAATTATACAGTAATTTTTGTGTCATAATACAAATAAAGCTAGAGCACTAGTAGAGCATACATCAACATAACTTATATAATAACAAACACAAGTATAAAAGAAATTCATAAATAAATATAACAAACACAATAACGGCAAACTCATAGAGATACTTTCAAAGTTTTGAGTTTCATCTCCTAAATGAAAGAGAGATAAGCTCTTTTTCTTTTCGGGTTTATTTCACAAGTTAAGTCATATGACCACTAACTTGAGTAGCCAAACTTGAGAAATAATGGTCTAATCAATTAAACTTTCTAATTTTGACTAAAATACAAGTGTAACTAACAAAAATCAATACCAAGTAAGGATCGCCAGGATCAAAAGATTCTAATGATCTTAAGATCTTAATCAAGATCCTACTTGATTCTACCATATCATTAATTCTATCACTTTTCAAAAAAATTTCATGATATTATATTATAAGTTCGCAGGATCCTAAGATCCAGATTAGAATCTTAACAACATTGGGTGCAACTATGTGAGCTTTTGGATTTCCTATTTTTTCTACCACTGCAAGAAATTTCCACAATTATTTACTGTACCTTGTCATTGTTCTTTTGTTTCATCCTCATTTCCTACTTTTAAAGTTTATGGGATTATTGGTTTATTATCTTCTACGAATACATATTATAACTATATTCTAATTACCAAAAAAGAGGTATTGTTCATATAATCGTGAATTACATTTTGTTTTCTGTTTTGCCCTTTAATGTTGGTCTACACTGAGGCGTGCAAATGTTCATTTACAGTAATAAACAGTGTGCATCTGTTTTTTTACCATCTTGTTGTTTTTTTTTTTTTTTAAATTAAGATGTCATTGCTTTTTTGTTCTTTCAAAGGCTGGTAAGTGTTTTTAAAAGACAATAGCTTTTTTACGACTTGTGCCCCTGCCACTTTCAGTTTGTTCCAATTTCTTTTTATTAAAACACGCTTCCGGTCCTTGAATTGTTTATATTTTCCTTTTTAATCCCTACATTTAATCCGTTTAAATGTTTTGGTCACTAAACTTAATAACTACTTAACTATAGCCTTTTCATTTGTTCTCTTAGTTTCCATTTTTTTTGTTATTTAACTTTTAAGTACCATCTTTTAAAGTAAAATATTGGTCACATGATTTGTTTGTTTTTAGCAAAAGCTCTCTCTCTCTCTCTCTCCCTCTAAACTTTATTAAGTCAATTATTAAATCCTTAATACATAAAATTTTTCTATATTCTCTCTCAGTCTCCAAACTATTTTTATTGCTTTTGTTCATTATTATTTTCTAAAAAAAAACTTTAGTCATTATGATTTATCTACTTTGGGTATGATTCTGATTAATTCAACTTTTGTCAATTTATTTATTTTCTTTTTGTTTGCCTTTATTATGTTCATGGCTAAGTCTTTAATTTATAAACATGTAAACATAATTTTGTGTTTTAGTCATATCTTTTCATTATTGATGACTGAGTTTTGTAGCTTGAGTTATTTACTTTGAAAGCTCTATAGTTTGATAAAAACAATTTAGTCCATAATTACTAAATTTGTTTTTTTGGCCATACATAATTGTTAAAATAAAAAATGAGTTATTCTAAATAAATTTCTCCTAAATATTATTATTATTTTTTATATTCAGAAGCATCATATATGTATACAATGAGAGATCTACTATTAATTAAGAAAAGAGGCACGCCTGCTTTTTTGGGACTAGAATGTCAACAAAACCAACTTTTGTATGGCATATTAAAGAAAGTAAGGATGTCAGGTTTCGAACCCTGGATCTCCCCTCCATATCTCTTAGAACCCTTAGCCATTAGGTCAAAAGGCTAAGGATTCTCCTAAATATTAAGAATTGGAATATGAGTTCATAAGAGATGGAGTTTTTTAGTGAATTTTTTTTAATGATAAAAAATATCCATAGTTTGGGTAAAATCTAAATATAATCCTCTTACGTTAAGGATTGTTCTAAAGTGTTCCCTTACCTTCAAAAGTGTTTTTTAAAGTCCCCTATCTCTTTTAACATGCCTTATTTTGGTCTATTCCGTCAATTAAGCCATTATCTTAGATGAAAGATGCCTATGTAATATCCACATGGCATTCTATGTCATGACAACAAGTAACTGGTATGGAAGAATAATAAATATCATACTAAAATTGATAGAAACGCATAATCTTAAGGAATTAAGACGTAAATTAACCTATAATCTTCTTCTTCCCAAAATATTCCACCCCTACCATCCACACCGGAACCCACCTCCGCCTCTCCGCTGCCCACTTTCCCCCAAGCCCCTATTGATATCTGCTCCCTTGCCGTCCACCAAATCCCCGACCCCTCATCTTTCTTTCTTGCTCTTTCTTTCCACTGACCCAGTGCCCTCGCTTAACACCCACCTCGATTCTCCGTTGTCAACACCAGGTCACCGGCGAAAATCATGATGTGGGCTCTGCTGTTGGCCAGAAATTTAACTTAAAATGAGGTGGACCTGACATGGAAGGAGCGGAAGCCATGATTGCAGCAGTGTCTCATTGAATCGAAAAAAAGGTCAAATGAGCAAAAGGAAGCAATGAAATGTGGCGGAGAGGTGAGGAATCATAGAACTCATGAGTTCGATGAAGGAACTGAACCAGCAAGGGCGACGATGAAGGCGAGGAGATCCTTCAAGCAGAAAGAATTCGCGGATAGGCTTGCTCTGATTCGAGTTGCAAGTTGAGCTCGTTCTCCAGCGAGGTGATCAAAACTTGATTTTGAACCAAATACAATGGGTTTTTTTTTTTATCAAGGACCAAGAAGTGATAATCCAGGGAGACGGTCAGGGATTTGGGCATCGAGGTCAAGGGAAGGCCAGCGGGAGAGTGGGCGGCAAAAGGGCAGAGGTGGGCGATGGTGTGGATAGTGGAGGTGGTCGTGGATTTGGCGAAGTAGAAGATTTGGGTTAATGTACGTCATAAGTCTTTAAGATTTTGTGTTTCTATCAATTTTACCCTCATATTTATTGTTCTTTCATACTAGTCACTTATTGTTATGATATAGAATACTACGTGGCAGAGTGAGTACCTCGTAGGCTTTTTTCATCAAAGATAACGGCTCAATTGACAAAATGAACTAAAATAGGATATATTAAGGGAGATATGAGACTTGAAGAGAAACCTTTAAAGATATAAGACCGTTTTATGATGACTTTTAAAGTAAGGGGATCATATTTTAATTTTACCCTCCATAGTTTCAAAGCATGTATAATGTTTTGTTTCATAGTCTTATATTGTAATCATAATTATTTATTTTAATGATAAGAACATAACATAAAAATAGTCAAACTTAAAATTGAAATAAAATAAAAATTTAATTGATTTAATTATTCATTATTAAATTTTATTTTTAATACTAAATTTATTATTAAAAATACCCGGTACGACATGCAGGTCAACAGAACATTGTGCATAGCAAGACCGCTAATGGTTTGAGTTATCGCAGATAAATTTTAGATCTAAAATGTTACAAAGCGAAGGAAATTAGGCACATGAGCTATATATATTCATCCGAGGCCCAAATGTTTGACAAAATGTTCAATTGAGTCCTAAAAGTTTATCTAAATTCCATCTTACGGTTAAAAAATGCTACAAATTTTATTAGAGAACAAAATAAGATTAAGTATATACATCCTGCTAAACAATAAAAGAGGGCTGACGGTAGAAAGCATAGACTTGGTTAGGGTGAGCATTCGGTTAATTTAGTTTAAAATCAATTTGAATATAATAATCTGATTGGTTTTTTATTTTTACAAAATGTATCCAAATTATTTGAATTTTATATCAAAATTGATCCAAACCATCCAAATTACTTTCTAATTTATTTGATTTACTTTATTTGGTTCTTATTTATAAGATAAACAAAAATATAAGATAAATATTCAAATTTTTGTGTCCCATATAAAAAATTAAAGAAGAATCAACAACATATATCCAAAATTAGTACCAATAGGTTTATATATGTGGGGCCAACATGAATAATGGCCAAATATTTGTTAATATTTAGTATATTTGATTGAACCATTTTATAGAGATGTGATTGATCTTTTCAGTTTTTTTTTTCAGTTTTTTACAAATAATGCTTACCGTTAGGCTTGGTGGCACCTTTTTTTTTTTGTACTTAACAAGCATTACAAGTAAGGTTAATTGGTGACATTTTGACCTTGAAGAGTAGCATACATCTAGGACGCCAAGTGCATAACTCTCTTCTTTTTTCCCAGCATTGTAATGACCTGTTCTTCTTTAAAACCACACGTCGATCAACGATATCCGCAAGTTCATGCGGTAACTAAAGATGGAACTTCAGAGGTCGTTAAAAACAATATAAGTTGAGGGGTGAGTTTGGGAGAAACATGAAAGCTCTAGAATCAAAATTGATTTCGGACCATAAATAATTATATAAAATGAGAGAAATTATCAGGATTCAACCCGAAAAAAAAAGGTAAAAGAAAAGAAAAATAAACACACACGCTAGCAAGAACACGCGCATAATATGCATTGATACCTAGCTTCAAGCCTTTCATTTTCTTTCATCACTTTCTTTAAAGTAATTACTGAATTCTTGAGACCCTTTTGGGTTTTGCAAATCAAAATGGCCCCAAATTCAATGTTATCTGCTGGACCACCAAATCAGGTATTCTATTTGTGGAAGCCCCCACCCCTTTTCCTTTATCAAATAACAAGTGTTTTTGGAGTCACTCTGTGGTCTTAATCCAATTCCTGCCGACCACCACTCTATTATGAAATCTCTTGAATTTTCACAAATGATTTTTCAAAAAATATCGTGTGATACCTTGATGGTTTTGTTATAATAAATGTCATTCAATTTCTGTGGAGACTTAATTGACACTTACCAAATGCAGATTTTAATTGAATCACTGATCATTTAATGGTTATGTCGCGTGAGAAATGTCAGATCAACCTTGTTCACCTATATATAATTATTCTTTTAGTTCTGTGTTAGCCAGTAAAATAACAGCTCAAAAAGAAACTTATAGGTAAAGTCAAGGTATGAGAAATGATGCCGCACCCTATACAAAACAAATACCAAGAAGTGGGTTAATTATAGCTGAGGTCCTTCAGAATTCGTATAGCAAACTCTTTCACCTCTTAAGTTTAGGATTGTTCACTCTCATCCAGTGGTGGGCAGTGGCCCGACTTGGCCTGGGCCTGGGTTGGTCAGGCTCGGGCACAGTTGGGGTAAAGGTGGCCTTGGCTTGGGCTTGGGCCATGCCGAGTCCGAGCTGTGCCATAGAAAAAAAATGTTTTTGAAATTAATTTAGGCTTTTTTTAAAAAATAAAAACGCCACCACCAGTGTAATTTTTATTAATTAAAAATCCAAACAGTATTTACAATTAAGTAGAGTGTGCCTTACAAGATAAAATGATGAAATGTTCAAAAAATCACTAGAAATTAAAACCTATGATCTATCAAATCAAACACAAACTATGAGAAAGTAGGAGGGAAAAAAATTCAAGCCTCGTCATCAGAAAATACCTCATCGTCAGAGCACTTCTTGTACCTCAAATGTCATTCCCAAATGACATCATAATGCTCCCAAACTCAAGTAGTTAACCTTAAGAATTTACCTTGTACTTGTGTATCATCAGCATTAGGTTGACAGCTCATTGGCATCAATTAGGTCTCTCGTCCCCTCTAGTATGCCAATATTGGATGGCGTTGCCTCTACCTGTTCACATCATCATTGGATAACTGACCGTAGAGACCTAAATAGTAAATTGTCATGTTAATTTGGTCATCGTCGTGAAACTCCTTGATGAGGATGCCTTTAACTGCCAGTTGGGATCAACGATGGAACAAGCTTCTAAGGCTGGTGGTGCAGGATGAGGAAATCTTCACATACTTGGCTTTTACTCTTAAAGTCATGAGTGAAAGAATAATAGTAGTGATTAGGAAGAAATAAACAAAAATGCTTGAGAAATCAAGAAAGAATGTAGTAGAGGAAGAAGAGAGATTGTAAATTTGTGTGATAAAGAGTGGAAATGACTTCCCTATTTATAGGGGAGAGCCAACAATTTTTTGGACCAAAACAACCTTAAATTCTAATTGTTGTGGGGAGAGATAAAATTGAAAATATGAGGTCAAAATGGAGCAGAAAACCGTTAGTGGCTGCATATGTAATTTTTTCATTTTGTAGATGACCGTTTGGGGCTAGCAATCAGGCTAGGATTGGCACGGGACCAACGTGCCTGGCCGAACCGGCCCTAGCTCGTGCCAACCATCCAGGTTGGGCCTTATCAGGTAAGCCCATTTCACTACCCCATAAAGGCCCATACACACCCCGCCTAAATCCAGGTCTTACCCAGCCCCGTACCAAATCGGTCCTTGACCAGGCCGTGCCGAGTTTGATGTAGAGCCAAGCTCAGTTTGCACTGGGTCTGACCGGCGCAAGTACCATCTCGACTCTCATCCTTAGTTCCTTTCTCTTATACTACCTCCGTCCCAAAAAACTTGAAACATTTGACTGGGTACGGAGATTAAGGTGTATGTAATTTGTGTTAATTTTTTATGTAGTAAAAGTTTAAATAATGATTAAAAAAGAAAAGATTCTTTTTTGGGTTTTGTACAGTGAGATATTGAGGGGATATTAAAAAAAGAGTATTTATTGGATTTTGTGTAAAAGGATTATTTAATTGTTTAAACTTTTCCAAAAGAGGAAACGTTTCAACCTTTTAGAACATCCCAAAAAGAAATATGTTTCAAGTAAACTGGGATGGAAAGAGTATTATATTGTATTAAATGATATATATTAAAAAAAGTTATCCTCTTCAAATTAAGTTAATCATTGATGTGAAATTGAGCTTTTCCGTTATACAGTACAATGGTCCAGTCGTTTGTGGAAAAGTGTGGACCACATCGCGCCATCATATTTAATCATATTATACGTAGACTTCTCCTTCACACACACACACGCACACACAAACAGCACCTTACTGTTGGTTCTAATTGATTGTACTTTATGTTGATAATGAGATCCAATTGCGTCTAATCACTTATTTACTACGTTAAAAATTCCTAATCGTTCTTTTGTTTAGTTCCTAATTTCTACAATAAATTCGGTAGTTCATTTAATATTACCGTTCTTGATAAAAGATTTTCATAATACCGTATTATTGAATAATGAAACTGTTCCCCCTTTTACAGGTCTGATTATTCCAGTTGAATTAAGCAAATTGTTGAAATAGTAAAGCAACAAAAGTTAAGAAGATGAGACTAATTTAGGCCCAAATTTATGAACAATCCTCTTAAGTAGATGAAGTGTGTGTGTGTCTACATTTAGGCTCAAATTGTATCGCTTTAGTTGATTGTTTTATTTTTTTTTTACTAAAGTTTGACCTAACTATATTTATATTGATTTTTATTAAAAAAATTAAAAAAGTATATTTAAAAATTATAATATTTAATTTTTTTCATATAGAAAATTTATATTTTTATGATATATTTTTTAAAAAATAAATTTATAAATTAATTATTATAAATAGTAAAAAAGACAATTTTTATGAAACAAATGAAGTGTATGTTGTAATTATGTGTTTCAAAAAAAACAAAGAAAACAGACTCACAGCATAACTAAACACATGCACGTGTGCAGATGTCCAATTAATGCCAAATTATGCTACTGTTTTTATATTTTTTAATTGCTTCCTATACTAATAAAAAAAAAAATCGAACTCCCCACAAAAGTACACAATATGCTTATCCAAGTTGACACTAGAATATTATTGGTTAGGCACACCAATTTGTCAAATTGAATACATACACATAATCGATGAAATTATTTAATACCATATTGGAAGACATTTGTATTAAAGTTAGTAGCCATTTTGGTGTTTGGCGCTTAGATGCAAGGAGAGAGAGGTGATTGGTGAAGCAAATTAATGTGAAGATATGCTCTTAAATTAAGACATAGAGTAATGCGCTAGCACAACAATTTATATCTGAGCATCACGATCCCACAAGGTTCCTTTGAAATTGTGCTTGGCCTTGTTTTGACCAAATATTGGACCATTCAATCTCATGTACTTGATTAATCTCATTATTTTTTAATTATTGCGGGTGGTGGTCCTTTCGTTTTTGCCTTTATTGGCCTTCTCGTTTCCCCCACTTCCCATTTTATTTTACACTTTTCTTTTCCTTTTCTTATTGTTATTCATAATTTTATTGCAAGCGGTAACGATACAAGTGATATTTTGCTGGTGTCTAGTTTATCTAAGCTTAATCCACCTACAGACATTAAATGAAATGAATTCTAAAACAATTGGTTTTTTATACACAGGTTTGGGTTTGAAGACCAATCTTACATGTGATAGTTTTCATATCAATGAAATAGCTGTTAGAAAAGTAAGTGATGATGGAGATGAATAAAGGTTTTGAGACGTGAAATAATTTCACTTTTCTAAAGATAATTACTTTTTAATTATAAAATACAAGAAATTTGCTTTCAGAATACAACAAAGCTCCATGAAAAATCTCTTTCAAATTGTGAAAATAACTAATTTATATAAAAACTGAAAAATACAGCCTATCTCTTCATTGACACAACTATTCATAAATATGTGTCTCTTGTAATAAGCATAATTATTTATGAAAAAATGTGTTCCTTACAAAGGAAACAATTGTTAGAAGAGTTATAACTCTTTGAATTGATACAATTGTTCATGAAGAAATACGTTCCTTCCAAAGAAAGTCATTATTAGAGGAGTCACAACTTTTTGAATTTTAATTAATTTATGAGATTAATTAAAGTCAAATAACCAAAGCACATTTTTCATTTAGGTGGAACTTACAAACTACACATGGAACATTAAAATGTTTAAGAAAGCAACTCGATGATAAATTATAAGGGTAAATTTGAAAACCCCTATAAGATTTGTCTAAAAATATAGTTTACCCATTTTATTTTAAAAATTTACACTTTACTCCCTTCATGTGTGTTTTTTTAAATAATTAGAATAAGATTAAAAAAACAAGGGAAAAGTAAAATGACTAAGAAACCAAGGACAACTCAAGGATTCACAAGATTTGGAAAGAACTTGTGCGCCATTTGACTAGTTTGAGACCATATCTACCTTTGATATAATTGAAATAAATTAGTGGTTTCCATTGAGATTTTACACAAACAAACATGTCCTTTTGCTAGTACTATAATGGTTTTTACAAAAATGCATGCACTTTATTCAAATGGCTTCACAATGCATGGTGGATTAGTTAAGACCTGAACTTGCAATTTGAACATTATCATCAAGAACATTAACTTGCGCGTGAATCAGCTTTCAAACAATATGCAATATTTCTTGTCTTGAATGTCTTTAGGGCCTTCAGAGGACAAAGGGAGAAGACACTTTTGAAACTGATGATTTATCAACAATGTCAAGATGTATGATTTTATTAGCAATCTCTTACAAAATGTGGCTTCCTTTTGTCTTATCTTTCAAGGACTGTAAAGGATTCTTAGAGCAATCTTAGTCTAACTTCAACTAGCCACCAGGATAAATATAAGTTTTTGTTTGTCAATGTTCAAGCTAAATATAAGTCGTTGCTTGTCAATGTTCAAGCTAACATTCTTCCTTATTTAAATGCTAGTATGTATCTGTTTTAGAAGGTAACTTATTCACATATTGCACTGTTAGATAAAACCTTATGAAATAAAGCCATTGTGTCACACATTGTGAGCCTTCATACAAAAATAAAATCCTTCTTATCCTGATGAAAAACCAACTGATATTCATCATCTTAGAAAAAAGCAGCAAAATAATAACCTTGTAAGCTCTAACAATCTTGGTAGAATTATTCAATGTCCAAGTTGGTTATGCGAGTGGTACTTCTATTTGGTGACTCATTTCAGAGCATTTATAATTCTTCATCTAAATTTGAATCTTGCTTTCTAAGGCTGCTAGTTCTTGTTGTAACGGTAGCTCAAACTTTTTGCTCTTTATTTACTTTGGCCATCTCTTGAAGAAATGGAAAATTTGATCTTCCAATTACATGATGAGATGCTTAGCTTCATTTACATTTCTATTAGTTGCTAGCATTAGCTTTCTGATGAGATGCACAACTTTTTTTACATTGTGTATTAGTTGCTAAAAGAAATCTTTAATACTACTTTCTCTATCCCATAAAGACATAGACATTTCTTTGGGGATGGAGGTTAAGATGTATAAATTTGTTATATTTTTCCAATTTTGCCTATGAAACTAAAATTAAAAAATTTTCTTTTCAATTTTGTATAATGGGAATCTAAATGATGATTAAAAAAGAAAAGATTCCTTATTTGGTTTTATGTAGTGCAAGTTTATGTAAAGATTAAAAAAAAATTATTGGATTTTGTGTATTGAGAGTTTAAATGAGGGTAGTAAGATAAATTGGAAGTTAAAAGTTTTCTAAAAAGGGAAATGTTCCAATATTTTTTGGACAACTAAAAAATGAATATGTTTTATCCTTTTTAGAACGGAGGGACTGTATTTCTTATTGAAAGAACAGTTGAGAAGATAAAAGGGTTAGTTAATTACCAATAATCTTTCATTATCTCAATAATGCAAACTAATATATTTCTTAATTGGCCAAACTATATATTTGGCTATTGAACTTGTATAACTTAAGTGAGTTAATCCAAAACTCACCACTTATTAAATATTGACCCTTCAATTTTGTAAAAGTTTGTGACTTAGCCTAAAATTTATTGAATATGACTGATGACATTAGTTCTCAAATTGAGGTGGCTGTGACTGGCATTCTCCAGCCATACTTCAAGCCTAAATCCACTGCTTCCCTTTGTCACCAACTATCTTACCCACTTTTTGGTGTGAAGTTTTAAAACCTCAATCCGCAAGCGTACGAGGTGCGTGTAGATGAGGTGAATAAAATATCATTTTCATAAGGATTGATTTGTATTACTTTGTAGTTACCACTGCCTTGAAACTCATTTTAGCTAAACAAACAAAAATTAATGATTTGCTCACTATGAAAATAACCAAGTTTGTAACTCTACTTAAATTACCACTAAAGAAGAACAACAAACATAACGCAAATTGGGGTTTTTTAATGAATTTATGAAACACACTTCTTATGATTTTCACTACTTGACTTGGTTAGTTAGTGAATTAAGGCTAATAGTTTAGTTTTCCTATTTGTTGGTAAAGTTAACTAATTGGGCCCTGATTCTCCTAAGTGAAAAGGCCACTATCCCAAGCTTAACTACAATAGACTCACATCCAAATTGCTGTTTCAAGAGAGGTATTATCAAGCTTAATTTATCTTTATCTAATGACCTAGACTATTCTCCCAACAAGTCCATAGTCAGTACACTATTCTCTTAGTTCTAATCACTTTTAATCTTCTTTAAGAATTTAAAAGCAATTTATGGTGCAAGCAATTGTGGCCATCAACTAGCTAGCACAACAATAAGCTTAAGAGAAAAGTAAACAAGCATTTGAAAGAAAACCTAAGTGAAATAGCCAATAATCCAACCAACAGAAAAATTTAAGTAGCTACAACCATAAAAAGTGTCAAGAAAGACTACTCCATAACGAAACTAAATATAATCATGAAAATACATAAAAGCGCATCTATATCTTGATACAAGAAGAAGGAAGGAAAGAAAGAACTCAATAAACTCTAGATGCTTGATTCCTCAAGGCTTCCACAAGTCTTCAAGCCCTCCAAGTCTTCTCCAAATAAGAATCCACAAGTGCTCTACAAAAAGATAAAGAAATGCAAGATGTGATGGTCAAGAAAACCTAACTCTGGCTTTTGAAGATGAAGAATGTCTCATGTCTCTAAGCTTGGTTCCAAATTTTTCTTGGTCTTGGAGGTGTTTTTTTCAGTCACCTACCTATTTGAATAAAATCACATATCCAATAGTATGCTTAGATTCAAATTGGAGATAGGAGACCACTTTTCTTTAAGGTGCAGGGGAGACTAGGCACTAGAAAGGGGCAGAATTGGCACCTCAACACCTAGGCTTGAGATGTCCAACAACTAGGCCCTAAAGGGTGCATTTTTCGGCAGGGGCAAAATGAACTGTGGCACCATTTCTAGCGCCTAGGCCTCACAGTTATATTTCAGCTTTGATTTTCGCATGCTCGTTTTTCGTTCTACTCATCCCGGTACCATTGCGATACTTTGATTTTTTTTCCAACCTACAATATGAAAGAATGAAACAAGAATTGGCAAAAAATATTAGATGGTAATGTAGAAAATGGTGGTTAAGATTGACAAAAAGTTAACATGTTTGATCATAAAATTAACACCAAACACTCTCCCATTGCTCTTCTCTTCCAAAGCAAGCCTCTTGATGCTTTCCTTTGTTGCAGTGTTGAATTCAAAACCTTCTTATTCAAGGGTTGCCACCCTTCATAGGTCTTGAAGCTCCTTCTCGATTGCTTGATCCCTAAGCTCCTCCACCGGGAGGCAAATCTGGGCTTGGAGAACAGCAAAGAGTGCCAACCACAACCACCTCAATTTGAGAACTCGCAAATTTTTACAAAATTAAGGGCCAATAGTTAGTGAGTAGTAAATTATTGACCAACTTGTTCGAGTTGCAAGTTTAGGGGCGAAATATATCGTTTGACCATCTTAATTCCATCCTACTTCGGTTGATCTTGACATATGATGATACTGACTTCCGGTCATGTGAAAGCTTTTTGGACCCCAAACATTTCCACAATTTTCAAATTTAAACTTTTATTTTCATACTTACTTTTGAATTCGTATGGAAACATTAGATATTATTTGGCATCCAAACATCCATATTTATTTATTTTTCACTTGAATTAACAAAAGGCTATTAATTGGTGAAAGTAAACTGTTAATTACTAAATATTGATGACCCGTTTTCTTCAATTACATTCCTGAGTGTCAATATTACGGTGCCATATATATTTTCAGTCCTCCAAACAGTAAACAATGATAATTCTAGAATCTTAATTATTGGTTTAACTATTCTGCTCACACTGACTCTACATCAAATAAGCTGCATGTAGTTTTTTATTTTTTAAGAAAATATTTTTCGGAGACTTTGTCACATTAAAACCCTAGTAAGAAATTTGATACTTTCAAATAGAGTGAGAGGAGAATGTAAATCAAATAAGTATAAATATTGTGAGGGCATTTTTAACATCTGACAGACAAAAGCGAGATAGAGAGATCGAATCATGGAATTTCTGAAATTGGGTAATAAGAATTGAAAAGTAATAAAATGTTAGTGGCGCAGTTGGAAATTACCCTTAAAAAGTTTAGATCACTCATGTAGTTTTAACCATTTTTGCGACCTGGATCTGCCAAATTTTTATTTTTCTTTGATCTTTTCTTTGTTCAGGTGGATTAGAAAATGGTCATGATCAGTAAGGCGGCATGATAAGGAGAAAAGCAGCTCATCAACCCTTTTCTATACAATATTCAAAAGAATCAATGCGAATATGTCCGCTATTAAGCCTATTATGTATATTGAGATTTGGAAGTACGTAGAATTGAACAGTTAATTCATTTTAATTTAAATTAATTTATTTTAAAATAACTTATTTTTATTTTTATATATTTTTTACTTTACACTAATTTTATTTAAAAGCTAATATTATGTAGATGTAATAATCAATTGAAAATATAGTTTTTATAATCTTATTAATATTTTTATGAATTTTTTAGTTTTAGACATTAAAAAATAAAAATTTATAAAAATTTTATAATATCATAAAAATTTACTTTCAAATGGATTATTATATCTGCATAATATTGACTTTCAAATGAACTTAGTTTCAGAAAAAAAATATGAAAATAAAAAAAAATTATTTTAAATTAAATTAACTTAAATTAAAACAAATTAACTGGAAGTTTATTGGGGAAATAAGCACAGAAAAGAAAAGTTTATGGGGAAAGTTGACTTACAAAGTTTTACTACAATTTATTTTTTTTTTTAAAAATAAATACTACATTTTTACGGGATCTTTGATTTTACTATTGGATGAAATTAAATGTTTGTTTAATATTTTAATAATGTATATCAATTTGCATAATTTTATTTTTAGAACATGTTGATATAGACATTAAATTAAATAATAATAATAATAATAATAATAATAATAATAATAAGCTTCGTAGAAATAGAAAATAGAAAAATTAACTCGTCCAAAGTATGTGTAATGTGTCAGTAGACAAACAACCGGATATGCCATGTCACAGTGCAACTATGCGATTAAAGCTATAATCATAATAAACTCATTTTATTCTGTTAATTAAGCATATTGATAATTAATTGGTAAGATGTTAATTCCAACACAAATTCCTATAGCTTTTATTTTTATTTTTATGAAGCCATTTCCAAAATTGTAAGAGAATTTTTTCAAAGAAAAAAAGGAAAAAAAATAAAAAAAAAATCATTGTCCAATAGATGTTTACACCTCATCCCACAGTGCGCACGTCATCTACATTTGTTTCGCGGAAATCAAAACCCTCCCCTTTTCTTTGCTTCCTCCTCCTCCTCCTCCAATTGTCTGCTGCTTCAGTCCTCGCCTCTTCACTCCCCTTACTCACTCTCTCATGAGCTTCAAATTCCACAACATTCCTACATAACCAAACTTCTTCTTTTCCTCCGTTTAATTACTTGGGAAGGAAACGAAAATCCCAATTCGAATCATGGTTCGCTATGATTCTGTTTCTGCCTCCTCAGCTGGCAGCAGCAGCAGCAGCAGCTCTTCCTCCTCCTCCAACAAACTCCCGCCGCAGCCGCCATTTCCAGACATCGACGGCCTCCTCGCCGGTGCCGGCTACAAGGTCCGCCAGTCAGATCTCCGCCATGTCGCCCAGCGTCTCGAGCGCCTTGAGACCGCCATGGTCAACTCCCCCACCGGCTTTTCCCAGCTCGCTTCCGACGCGATTCATTACAATCCCACCGATCTAGCCTCCTGGGTTGACTCGCTGCTCTCTGAGTTCCCTCATCCGCCGTCCGATCCTTCTGATTTCGTCCTCGATCCCTCCGTCAATCCACCCGTGTGGATCGATCATAACGTCTCCTTCGACAATCCCCAAATTCCGAAACCCAATCAGCTGACGGTTGTAACGGATGCGGAGGAGGCCGAGGATTCTGGGATTCGGCTGGTGCACACGCTCCTGACGTGTGCCGAATCCGTCCAACGTGGCAACCTCGCCCTTGCCGGCTCTTTAATCGAGGACATGCAGGCGCTTCTTGCGCGTGTCAACACCGCCTGCGGCATCGGAAAAGTTGCCGGCTATTTTATCGACTCCCTCAGCCGTCGGATTTTCCAAGGTGTTTCCGTCATCCCCAGCGGACTCGCGTACGAGAATGAGATTCTGTATCACAACTTCTACGAGGCGTGTCCGTACTTGAAATTTGCTCATTTCACTGCTAATCAAGCGATTCTCGAAGCTTTCGACGGCCACGATTACGTGCACGTAGTGGATTTCAATTTGATGCACGGCCTGCAATGGCCGGCTCTGATTCAAGCATTGGCTCTCCGACCCGGCGGCCCACCGCTACTTCGGCTGACAGGTATTGGTCCGCCATCACCGGATGGCCGTGATTCTCTCAGGGAAATCGGGCTTCGGCTGGCGGAGCTCGCACGCTCCGTTAACGTCCGTTTCGCCTTCCGCGGCGTCGCAGCCTCAAGGCTAGAGGATGTTAAGCCATGGATGCTTCAGGTCAGTCCGAAAGAAGCGGTGGCCATTAATTCCATCATGCAGCTCCACCGCCTGCTAGGATCCGAGCCGAACCAGAGCCCGCCGATTAATTCCGTCCTTGGCTGGATCCGGAATCTTAATCCGAAAATCATGACGGTCGTGGAACAAGAATCGAACCATAACCAAACCGGGTTCTTAGAGCGATTCACGGAAGCTCTGTATTACTACTCCACCATGTTCGATTCCCTCGAAGCTTGCACGGTCCAGCCGGAGAAGACGCTGGCGGAGATGTACATACAGAGAGAGATTTGCAATGTGGTGAGCTGCGAAGGCTCGGCTCGGGTGGAGCGGCACGAGCCGCTGGCTAAGTGGCGGAGCCGGCTCGCGGGGGCCGGGTTCCGGCCGCTACATTTGGGTTCGAACGCGTTCAAGCAAGCGAGCATGCTCTTGACGCTGTTCTCGGCGGAGGGCTACTGCGTGGAGGAGAGCGAAGGGTGTTTGACGCTAGGGTGGCACAGCCGGCCGCTGATTGCCGCTTCGGCTTGGCAAGCGGCGGCAGAAGCCGGCTCGGAGCTCGGCGTAATCAATAATGAGAGTGGAAGTAGCGGTAATATTTGATCTCGGGTAAATTTTGTTTCGAAAATTTTTACAGCTTCATAAGTTTAAGTTGACTGAGATTTATATGCTTCTAATTCCGGGAGTTATTTTTCCTATCGATGCCTCAATATTTGGTGCCTGCCGTCGTCGGAGTTAACAAAAAAAAAGATAATCAGGTGAAATTAATTAATCATGGTCTTTTTTCTTTATTGAGGCTAATCCTAACCATGATGAATTTTAACCATCAGCCTAAAACTTTCTTATAATAATAATTAGATGCTATATTAACTTAATTGATTCAAAATTTCAATCTTTGATGTGTTCATTTTTCTTATTTATTATTCAAAGGTAAGGAAAACAAAAGGGTCAAAATCAATTGATGTAAAACGGAATATATTAAGAAAAGAATGGTGAAAATGAGATTTTGAGGTTGAAAACGATTGGCATGTTTAAGATAGGAGAAGGGGCTACGGGCACAAGGTTGGTACTACTGGTATAGGGTGATGTCTACATCTACTCCAGTGTTTAGCAGATGGAATTTAAAATATAATAATTTTGAGGTCAAAAAGGCTAAACTAGGAATTCTCTGGGGGGTTGTATATTGAAATCTGAGTGCTACTTGTGACCATACATGAAAATTTCTCCCCTCAACCACCGTGATGCTTTTCCTTAGTTTCTTTTTTTCCTCCAATAGACCACGTTTAATAAGTTTGCAAATGAAAGAAGAAATTTGCAAAAGAGGGTTGATTTAGATGTGTAATTAATTTGCTTTGACAATTTAGTGTTTAGTCAGATTGATAAGATTTCTATAGTACGATCATTTTCAAAAGCTCCAGAATTCTTTTCAATCCTTATCCTTCTTCCCCATAATGTTAACAACTCGAAAAGCAATTTGGCCACACTTGAGCTTCCTTTTTATTTTCTGAAAAATAAAAAGCACCCACCTGCTTTAATTATTCACTGGAATAACATATTATCCTTAATTCCACATGTATATATTTTGTTCTAGCAAATCGTGCATGTGGTAGTGTGAGGGTAGAGAATCAACAAAGGCTGCACGTGAAGGAGATAGATCTAATATACGGACGGCGCTTCCCTCTATATGGATCACCCTGGTTAACATTTTTTGTTTTTTACCGTACGAAGTTCTGGACAATTTGACGTGAAATATTAGTCTCGATTGTGAGATCCCCCCGGTTACATTTTAAACTTACACACATCGATCAGTCATCGGATAAATGAAACCAACGTCAATTGATGCATTACCAAACTTTATCCAAATGGTCTACTCGTGTTCTACTGCTATTTCACACTTGATTTGGATTATATTTCAGACAATTTTCAATATGAGCTCATGCCAAATTTTGTCACTCTTTGTAGAATTTGATTTGGTAAACTTATTTGGCTCAGACTTATAACTGATACACAGCAAAATGATGATGCGGGGTCAATTAAGTTCCTAGTTTGAAGATCTATATATAGCTAGCTTAGAGAGTGGGGCTGGAGCTGAAACCCTCATTGTTAGTTGTTGCATATACATGTATGTGTATACTTGGGTGACCCAAAATCGAAATGATGTGGGTTGGCCTAGGCAGAAATAGGCAGAAGCTGTGATCTATGTATGGATTGCGGTGCATGTGAGTTGCTGAACCGAATCAAAGAGAACGATAGGGCATGAAATTAAGGGCAGGGGAGAGGGGACCCCAACCCCTTCACCAAGGCCATCACATATTGATATAGCAATCCTTCCGGGCACACCTCAGGACCGGGACCAGGTAGGTGGCTGTCCTCACATGTCTCACCAACCCCAAAATCTTCCTCCCCCTCTCTTTAATTATACTCTTCCCTCTCAGTCACTTACACCCCTCCCCGCCCGCCTCCATCCTTTTTTTTTTTTTACCTTTTGTCACTCCCCAAAATTACCATTCCCAGGTACGTACATCTGGTAACTATGTATTCATTAATTGAATGGCATGGGATTGAATTCGAGGTCATTCTTGTAAGTTGCATCATGGACATGAACGCTAAGGGATCCCGCTCGTCTTCAATCCAGGAGGCCAACTTAAAAGGTGACATGTCAAGGAAGGACACAACTAGAGGCCATGCGTATGTTAGGGGACCATGCCAAATTTAACAACCCTCACACGTCCCTGCTACATTTTCTTTTCTGAAATGTAATCTCGCAACATATAGCAATGAAGATCTGATGAAGTACATCAATCAACCAATCCAGTAAAGGATTAGTAAAAAAATCTCCCGTCTTGCAAACAAACGATGAATTATCATATTACACCTTCTATTCCTATAAACAAAAGCAACATGGTCATAGCAAAGAGTTGAAATTATAATACTATGAAACTCTGATTCACTAACAACATGGTGCCACCTTCAACTATACATGCTTCAAGCAGAGCATAATAATAAACAGCAGATGCCTCCACTGAACATTTTTTTGTCACAAAATGTGAGGGTCATATCACAATCCTAGAAACAACGATTAATCGTATGATCCCTTAAATTAATTGATGTTGTTAAGTCAATCATGGAATGCATAATATAAAAGTATCGAACTCGTCAAATATGTAGGTCGTATGAAAAAAATTACATTATCCCTAATCCGCTGGCTCACTTGACAACGATGGTGTTAACGTAGATATCTATTGATCGTAGCTTTAATCGCATATAGCAATAATACAAGGTTTATGATACCTGCACGTTGTGGTAATTTAATCTCTTATTAACTAAAACTCTGATTTTTAGTATCAATGAGAAATTTATCAAGAAAAATTCATTTTCAATTTTAACAATTATAAATCAAATTACTTTATTAAACTATAGATCTTGAAGTAAATAATTGATTCTACAAAATTTAATTATCAATAATAATAAAAAAAATGACTGAAATACAAAACTATGTTTAATATATGTTAATTAATTAACAGTCTAGCCATTAATTTACAGCCAATTCATTTAGGCTAAATCCAAATTAAGTTCCTCGCTTTTTTTAAACTGTTCACTGGCTATGGCCCACTAAATTTGCATTAGGCTATGCTTTTGGAAGCTATTTATGAACTTTGCCATTGTACCTACCCTCCCCATTTCACCCCCACCGACCACTTTCACAGTTGCCATCCAGTGCTCCCGTTTCATCTAGCCACTATCTTGTCCTCCCGCTTCCTCCAGCCGCCGCCCTATCCTCCTGTTTCCTCCAACTGCTTCCAAAAAGGAGATTGTTAGAGCACCGTTTGCGGCCAATCAATTGGATCCCCTAATTTGCTGCTAGATCCACACGCTCACGAATCGAGGTCGAGCATGAAGGCTTCTTGTGATTGTCGCGGTTGATTCCGTCCAGCACTGTTTCAGTGCTTATAGACTGTCTAGCAGCAAATAAGATGGTCAATGGTGTGGTGAAGAAAGTAGCAAAAGGGAATTAGATGCAATTTGCGATGGGTTGATCGAGTTAATGGGTCCAATTAGATTTGGGCAAGGTTTGACTGCATAAACTCGTACCAAATTAAGAGAAAAAGAAGTATAGGTTATTGGGGAATTTCGAGAGGTGATTCGTGAACCTGGTGTAAGAAATTTGAAATCGATTTGTTCCGATCTTGATCTTTGATTCATCATGGAGATGAAGAAGATGTGCGATGAAAGAGAATATTGGTCAATTGTGGCTGTCGATTAGAAGGAGGAGGAGATGGAGTCGGCAATGGTGTTGTGGGCAAGGCGGAAATTAAGTACAATGGCATAAGTTGTAACTAGTAAATAAAACTAGGAATAGTTCAAAACCTTGTGGAGTGCGGTCAATGAACAGTGAAAAAAGTAGAGAAGATGAAGTTAAATTAAGTCTAAACGAACTGGGTCTTAATAAAGATTAAAAAAAAAAGAAAGTAAAAGAAAAAACTGACTAAAGCCGAATCAATTAGAACAATGTCAAAAGTAGGTAAATTATAATGATTAAAGTTTTATTTTAGAAAAGAATGATAAAGAAACTCAACAAAAAAAAGTTAGGATCAAGACAAAAAAAAAAAGAAAAACTTTATGTATGAAAGATTTAACAGATTGACTTAAAAAAAATTAAAAATAGTTTAACTAAAAAATAAACAAATTATGGCCACTAATATCTTACTTTAGAAGATAGTACATAAAACAACAACAAAAAACAACTTGAGTGCAAATAGAAAATATAGTTAAATAGTTATAAAATTTACAAACCAAAATATAACACGGATATAATTTAGGGCCTAAAATGGAAAGATTAGAAAGTTAGAAATTGAAATCTTGTTTTGATCGAAACAAAACTTGAAATAGGCTAAAACCAACAAAATTACAATATAGGCTCTCAAAAAGGCAAGCACGTTACAAAAAGAGGATCCAACTCAAAAAGAATCAAATTGCATCCAACACAAAAGCAAAAAAAAAAAAAAAGCACAAAACTGTAAATGAACAGTTTTCACTGCTGATGAATTGTTAAATCTCTTCTTTGTTAGAATATAGTATAATTAATGTTAGTACTGATATTCTTAGTGAATATATAGAGAAAGACAAAGACAATACTCCATAAAATGGGTGATAAAGATGCGGTCCCGGGTTAAAAGAGCAAAAAAGTTTTGGCACGAATCAATTTTAATAAGGCCGAATAAAATAAGGGTAAGGGCAATATAATTGAAGAGCTAAAGTGGTCGGCTCGGTCATTTCAGGTCTTTTTGGGCCATGCGTCATACCTTATCGTAACTTTGGATCATTTCGGCTTTGGTCGTCGATTTGGTGTTTGGGTCCGATCGAGTTCGTTATCATTTATTGGGCTCATGCCCAAAGTGCGCTGTTGACCCCAAAATTTGTACGAAACAGACGAGTTAATCTCTTAACTCAGACTCAGTGAAGAGAAGCCCTAAACTCGCAATAACAGCGCGACTCAGTCCATTTTAATTGGAAGACGCACGCTTGTGCTTCACGAGACAGACGATGTCAGCCTGAAGGCTTCATGTTTTAACAATTCGTTTCAACTTAAATTAATTGATTTTAAAATAATTTATTTTTACTTTTATATATTTTTATCTAAAATTAATTTTAATTAAAAGTCAGTATTATGTAGTTACAATAATCCATTGAAAATTTAATTTTTGTAATCTTACTAAATTTTATGTAATTTTTTTAGTTTAAGGCGTTAAAAAAGAAAAATTTATAAAAATTTAACAATATTATGAAAATTTATTTTCAAATAGATTATTACATCTACATAACATTAGCTTTCAAATGAAATTTATTTCTTACAAAATAGATGTAAAAGTAAAAATAAGTTAGTTAACTTAAGTTAAAATGAATTGGCCCTAAATGGCTATTTGCACCAGTTGATTATCCACAACTTTTTCCTTGTTGTGCAAGTTTATATATATATATATATATATATATATATATATATATATATATATATATATATATATCATACTATTTTTTTTTTGCCAAGATGATCCTATGTGCCATTTATATGTTTGGCTCCATCGATATTTTCCCCATACATATGTACACTAAATTCATTTTAATTTAATTCAATTTGGTCCAAAATAGTTTATTTGTATTTAACATTTTTTACTTGAAAAAAAATTCATTTGCAAGTCAATATTTTATAGTTGTAATAATCAATTGAAGGTAAAAACTTTGATAATTTGCTTTCAATAGATTATTAATGCAATTAATGGAATTGGTTCCATTACACCTACATGATATTAGCTACATAATAGATTATTACACTCATATAATATTATCTTTCAAATGAAATTGGTTTTAAGAAAAAAATGTATAAATAAAAATAAGTCAATTTGAATTAATTTGACTTAAATTAAAATAAATTGAATGTTAATTTTTTATATACAACATACTTAAAAAATAAAAAAATGAAAATTTAATTTAACTGTAATATATTTACAAAAAATAATTTTAATTATTCATTTTTATTTCATTTTACTTATTTTCTTAAATTAATGAAATTATTCAACAAATTTTATATATAGCCATTTAAAAATTACTTAAAATTGTTCCTGAAGGTAGTTAATGTAATTTTACAATTTTCTTCTCATCCCCCCTTCTCCCCACTAAGCAGAGACTTGGTTGCTGCTTTCATTCAATTCCATCATGGAGGACATGGCACGCGCGCGTCTTCCATCCAAAATGGACTAAGTCGCACAATTATTGTAAGTTTGGGGGCTTTTTCTCACTGAGTCTAAGTTTAAGAACTAACTCGTCCGTTTTGTGCAAGTTTGGGAGTCAATAGCACCCTTTGCCTTAGTTCGTAATTAAATTATGAATTGTTTAATATATTATACTATATTCTAGTGAAGAAGTGAGTTTTACTGTTTATCAACAGTATAATTTACGTTGCCCTTTTTTTTTTTTTTCTTCCTCTAACTTATGGTCAAAATACCTATTTTGATCCAAAAAATTTTCACATTTATCATAATGCTCCCCCATTTTAACATTCTATTGCCAGCTAGAGGGTAGACCATTTGCTGATCGTGACCTAATTATCAAATCATAAAAATTGGGGAACATTATTGATATAGTAAACATTACAGAGACCCAACATTATTTTGTCCCCTTTTGTGATACATCCGTCCACCATTCCAGTTTTGTTTTACATTCCTACAGAATGGTCAAATCTCTTCTTTAGTCTCTGGATATAACATTTATATTATAATGATCCCCAACTTTCATGATTTGTCATAATTTTTTTTTCTTTTTTGCTAATCAAAATTTTTGTATATACTAAAAGTCAAAGGTTTTTAAGGAGATGGGAAGAGAGCTATCTTAATCCTTGATCGCAGGCGTGACAAGCTTTTAGATACACAAAATGAACTTTTAGGAAAATAAAAATTTTTATGACATATTTAATTCAAAATGATAAAATCTTAAATGAAAGTGAATGACATGCTTTTATTAACCATGTTAAATACCAAAAGTTTTTTTTTTTTGCATGGTTTGACTCAGAGTTTTAATTATATAGGTTTGATTGAAAGTTTCAATTAGTTGAAACAAATGCACACATTTCATAATGTATGAGCGCTTTACACAGATTTGATTTATAGTTTTGATTTGTTGAAATAAGTGAACAATTTGTATTATGTATAAGTGCACAATTCTTTAAAGGTTTTATTTTATCACTAATTCATTAATGAGCAAAAAATCTGGAAAACCTATGCATGTGTATTATGCAATGTTATTTTACACTATGAACATAAAAAACTTTCTTTCTCTTAATAGTTTAATTGAATTGATTAATAGAATTACTTTAATTATTTTTCATCTATTATCTTTAATGCTTTTTTTTATACTATATAAATACATCTTCAGTTTACTATTTTATGTGCTTATAATTATTTATATTTAGATTTTACTTAATGTCAAGGTAAGTCTTACACTTTTACATTGTTCCATTAATGACTTATATTGATTATATTACTGCTAACTCACATATCTCGCTTACTTATAAAAGTCATGGGGTTTTTAATGTTCATCATTGAAGATGAACGGTTTTTTTGTCTTTATTCAAACACAATTGACTCTTCCTTAAGTTCGATTCCCTTTTCATAAGGTACTCGCATTTTTTAGGGCCCATTTTGTAATTTCTCCAGTTTTAGGTTATCTAGTTAAATGTTAATTTAATCCCCATGCTTCTACTCTTCTCCACGTTCATCCCTATTTTCCATCCATCTTTTATTTTGGTCCTCAAATTTAATAAATATTTAACTAGATTATTTCTATTTATTCTCTTGGTCCCTAATATTTTTATTGTTTTTATGTACTATATTCTAAAGTAAGACATTAGTTATCATAATTTATTTGTTTTTGTGTTAAGTCATTTTTGAACATTCATGAAATCAATTGTTAAGCCTTTAATACCTAATATTTTTTCATTTTCAATCTTGGTTCAAACTTTTTTTTGGTTGCTTTTCTTTAATTTTTTTTTCAAAATAAAAATTTAATCATTATAATTTACATCCTTCTAGCTATGGTCTGGATTGATTCGGGTTTAATTAAATTTTTTTATTTTTATCTTTATTAAATTAATGGTTAAATTGTAAATTTATTAACATAAATTAAGCACAATTATGTGTTTCAATCATATTATTTTATTATTCATGATTGCGTATTGTAGTATGAATCGTTCTTTATGGTTTAATAAAATAATCTGGTCTATAATTACTAAAATTGAAAGTAAATTTTTCTACATAAATTTCTCATTGATATCAAAAATTAGAATTTAATTTGATAAAAGAGAAAAATTTTTAGTCAGGTTATGTTTCTATTTACCTAATTTCAGTTATTGTTAAGGTAGTTCGGCTTTAATCATTTTTTTCATATTTTTTAACTATTTATCTTTTAAATTTTTTGTACTAAATTTATTGTAAAAAATATCCGCTACATCGTGTGGGTAAGTGTACCTCGTTATTTATATTTTCAGAGATTATTTACTCACTTTATATGTCAGTGGAAAAGCCGCACTTTAATAAGCATTATTTTGAAAGAATTAAGTGTTTTAATTTATTTTTCTTTGGGCACGGAAAAAAACATAAAAAATTTTAATTACTTTTTTAAAAAATTATTCAAGTGATTATGAGAAAGATGAAGTATTAAATTCCAAATGATCTTGGTTCTAAATAAAGTATCATAAAAAAATTAAAATAATAAAAATGGAGATCTCCCTCCTTTTGTTGTTGTTATTATTATTATTATTATTATTATCACCATTGTCATCATCATCTAGATCGTATTCTCTAACTTATGGACCAAAACTTTAATCTCCTCAATGTACAGTTGGATGTTAAAATAAGAACCTCTCTAAAACAAAAATTTTAAAACCAAAATGGATTGCAATTAGGAGGAAAATTATTAAACAAGAAAAATACAGGTGAGTTGCATCACTTTTTACGAAAGTTTTTAATGGAGTAATTTTTATGTCAAGTGAAAAACAACGTAACGGTTTAACGGGGACCCGTAGGTTTAAGAATGCCATGGATGATGCACTTATACAAAAGCAATTGATGCTATATATACATGAGCTATCTCTTTTGAGACCATATATAAACTGAACTATTCCTGTAATAAAAAACGATTCCTTTAGTAGGAAAGCAATTACCTAATTATAAGAGAAATGTAAAAAAATCAACCAATAACTCAGTCGTCAATTGATCACTATTTTGCTTTCTATGGCAAATTATGACCGAAATAGTCAATCACCAATCAGTTACCAAAATATTGATCGCCAAGTAATGATGACCGAATAATAACTGAAGCTAGCAACCAAAATTATTGGTTTCCTTTCGTCAGCAAGGCTAATAGATTCAATAGCATAGGAAAGTGACATAAAGCTGCCAGCTGCGGCAAAAAATAAATGAGGTCATGTGCGGGCAATTTTTACAGTGTTAGAAACACAAAACCTTAACACCACCCATTCATTTTTTTTTCCTTGAAGCTAAAATTGATCTAACATTATAGTAGATAGTAAACAAACTCAAAATTCAGATCCAACCTTGGCACAAGAACTGAAGAAACTACAGAAAACAAAATTCAAATGGCACCTTTAAAGCTACTACAAAGATCAAGTCTCAAGTCAAAGATACCTAAAAAATGAAAATCTAAAACAGAATCAAAATAAAAGCATGGTGAAGAACCACTTGTTCTTCCCGGTCTTGAACCTATTTTCAAACATTTTCTCTATCTCCTTGCAAGCCTCAACCTTTTTGCACTTGTTCTACAAGGTATCAACGGTCACAACGTCCCCAGCTCTGTCGCCCCTCCACTTTCGCTCTGCCCTTCCACACGGTTGCTTCCATTCCTATTGCCTTTAGCATTCTCCCCCTCCGCTGCCCGAAAACAATACTCCACCACCAAGTTAGCAAGGAGATTCATCCCCATGGAAGCTAGATTCGGCGTTGTATATGGACATGATTGACGACCATAACCTTCACTTGCTTTTTCTACTTGCTTTTTCTAGCACTAGATGATCTTTACCATTTTGTTGCCTCTAACATATCGATGGTGAATCCAAAGCCCCAAGTAGCACCACAACAACCCATGCCCTTGAAATCCTATCTATCCTATGAAGCTTTTCATTGAACTCTCTCTTTCCTCCTCCTCCATTTGTTTTTTTAGCAATTTGAGAATCACTCCCACCACGTTGGACTTCTACAACACTAGATCAATTTTAACACATACCAATTATAAAAAACAACAAATTAATAGAAAAAATAGGGGCGAGCATTATTCGGGTCAAACATAAAAAATTAAAAAAATCATTATCAAATGTTTCAGTTGCTTTTCTAGCTCGAATGATTCAAACCCAAAGTGAATTTCATTTTTGGTTATAGGATCAGTATTGGATCATACACTTGAAACCGAATAAACTAAATATACTAAATAGTAATAAATATTTTGTCATTATCCATATTGACCAAACATATATAAAGCTATTTACTACTAATTTTGGACTATATATTATTTATCATTCTTTAATTTTGGGTATGAAAGGTAAAATTTTGAATATAAAAGTTTAACTATTCATCTTATTAATTTTGAATATTTATTTATTTTTTTATTTACTATGTGTCTAGGTCTTAGAAAGACGAATAGAATAAAGTGAACTAAATAAATAGAAATGTAATTTGGATGGTTCAGATCAGTCCTTACCTATAATTCAAACAATTTGAATACATTTTGTAAAAGTTGAAAATCAATCAGATTATTTATTGTGTTTGGATCAGTTTCAAACTAAACTAACGAATGCTCAACCTTGAGAGAAAAACACATAAGAATGATCTTATACAAATGGCTGAGTTGCCATGGGAGTCCTATGAGCTTAACAAAGAAAAGAATGAGATCACTCGAATTGGTGAGAAAATCAATAACAGGGGAAAACAAGGAAAGTAGTGTTAATGACCAAGCAAATGACTACGCAAGTAACTGTTTTGTGGCAACCAATAATTTTGGTTGCTAATCAGTCACCAATTTGATTTGTATCTCCCTAATCCTATATTAATATCTGAACTTAAGGTGATCTTATCGAAGTTCTTTACATATATTGTGGATCCCAATTTGGTATTTCCATCCCAATCATGGATCTAACACTTTAATCTACTATCTTCACTTGAGGCCTTCTCCCTCTACTTACAGCATGACGGTAATTCCACCGACTCTTCCACTGTAGCTGCCTCCATGGCCATATATAAGTGGCAGAACAGGTTCCATCAGGTTAGGCTCTGTGCAAATCGAGCTCTGCTTGCCACATTTGACAAGCCTTCTCCTTGGGGGGTCAAGTTTGGCATTCTTGATCATAAATGTGGTCATAATTATTTGGAATTTTTCTTGTATTGTCTGCATTTTTCAACACTTTGATAGTTTCTTCAACTTTCTAAGCAACGAAAACATCTCTGCTTCAACTTCTTCATACCAAACAACAAGAAAGTTCTTGTTTAGGAACAAATTAAAAGAGAACAAGGGCCATACTTCATGGGGTTATTGTTCTTGGATAAGTAGAAAATGCCATACTTCATGGGGTTATTGTTCTTGGATAAGCAAAGGAACTATAACAATAGGGCTGGTTCCACCCATTGCAACTCTAGTTTATGGTCTCTAAAATCTGAGGCTATTTGGGGACTTGTCATATAAGACATGTTTGATAGGAAAAGGCAAAGGCTTAAGGATTGAAAATTAAAATGTGGCACCATTTAGAACACAAGTATAACACTAGAAATCAAGGAGGCAATTGTTGGAGGGACCAAAGAGAATGCAAGGACAAATGGATTGAGATTAGGGTTTATGACTAATAATGATGTTGCCACTGAATTAGAAGAGGAAGGTTAATTGGGTTAGGGAGTGGGGTTGTTTTGAAGCCTATAATGGGTTGTTAGAAACTAGGGTCAAGGTTTTTGGGCCAGAAAAATCTAAGTGGAAACCAAAACACGGAGATGGGTTCGTTCATAAGGAGTTCGATAAGGTGATGGGGGAAAGAGAAGTGGTGGCGATGGTGAAGTAATGGGCAATCTAATCATCAGTTGGGGTTTTAGTTGTTTTTGGTGTTCTTTGGCCGGTCGGTTATGATAATGTGGACTTGTATTTGCTAGTATGTCATGCCAATATTAGAAGGATTTCTTTAAAGGGTAGATAGTTATAGCTATGGAGGAGGCATTACCTCCGTGTCATAGGCAAAGGGAGAAGGCGTTAGGTGAAGATAGTAGCTGAAGAAATAGATCCCTAAGTTTTAAGGTGTTGGGAGGAGGGTGAAAAAAAAAAGGGACTAAAGTAGATTCATAATATGAGATAAAAGACTTTGATAAAATAGCATTAAGCTCGGGTACAAATTTAGGATTTGAAAATAAGTTGATGGACCTTATGTGGAATTTACTCCCTAAGTTACTAATGCAAAAGCAATTGCTTAAGAACTTCCCATGGGTGTACTTGAAAGTTTGATTAAATGGTCATTTCAAGTATATCAAGGTTGCCTTAGGAGTATTTGAAGTAGATTATTGATAGCAATTATATTTATATAATGGCGATTATATGCTAAACTTGTTCCTTAATTGAAACATTACATTTTTAGAAGCCAAAAATTACTTCTAAAATATATGTCTTTAAAATATATGTCTTTCACAAAAATCAAGTATTTTTTATTGGTTTTATTTTCTAAATTGAGTCGGATTTTTTTTATAAAAAAATTACATATGATAAGTGATATTTAATGCATAAAATAATTTTTTTTTCTTTGATCTAGTGGTTAAAGGCTGGGAGGGATATCCCCCACTCCCTTATAACATGTATGATGATTCTAAATACACACACACACGAATAGGGTAGGGTATTAACTTTTAATGGGAATCACATCAGATCAATCCTATATTGAGTTCACATCACGTGGCGAGCGCCAGCCAAATTCGACCATCTACATTTTTATTCATTCTTGAATTCTAGCAGCCTCGCCACCTTCTGCCTCCTCAATAATTCTGGAAACTAACATCATCAAGTCAACACTCTGGTACTCTTATTTGTTCACTTTTTTTTACCCCTTTTTTTGGTAATTATCAACATGCTTATTATTTTATGTACAACTCTCAAGCTCGCCACTCTTGACCAATATTTTTTGTCTCTACAGAAACTTTCGTGATCAATGTTTATAAACAGCTACAGCATGGATAAATTTGCTCTAACAAGTAATCCTTTTCTGTGTAATTTTTCCACTTAATCTGACCGCTCCTGCTCGTCGTCTATTTAAGCCCCAAACTTGGTCCACGCTTGGCAATTGGCTCACGGACCTTGCCCCTTAGCGTGCTCAAGAAAACCAACAAAAATGGCAGCTTCTTCTTCCTTCATTTCAGCAGCCACAAAACGGTAAGTAAAAGTTCAGATCCAAACTTCAGGGGTTCTGGTGATAAATTGTAATACATTTAGGGATTAGTTGATCATTTCACTCATCGAACTCTTTTTGACAGACTGGACGGGAAGGTTGCCCTCATAACCGGAGGAGCTAGCGGCCTGGGTGAGTTCACGGCGAAAGTTTTTGCCTTCCACGGGGCCAAAGTGGTCATCGCGGATATACAAGACGAAACGGGGCGAGCCGTGTGCAAAGCCTTACCCGGCAGCATCTATGTCCACTGCGATGTCACAGACGAGGCCCAAGTCCAACAAGCTGTGGACACGGCGGTGGCAACATACGGCAAGCTCGACATCATGTACTGCAACGCCGGCATTTTGGACCCGAACAAGCCCCGGATCGTTGACGTGGAAAAGCACGACTTCGAGCGCGTCATAAGCATCAACGTCACCGGCGTGTTCCTTGGGATCAAGCAGGCGGCAAGGGTCATGATCCCAAACAGGAATGGCGTTATAATCTGTACCTCCAGCACGGCGTCGGCGATAGCAGCGTGCTCCACACACGCCTACACGGCATCAAAGCACGCGGTTGTTGGGCTCACGAGAAATGCAGCCGCTGAGCTTGGCCAGTTTGGGGTTCGGGTCAACTGCGTGTCGCCGTACGGGGTAGCGACCCCGCTGGCGACCAACTTTGTGGGGATTAGCAACCAGGAGCTAGAGAATTCTATGGACGCTTGTGCTAATCTTCAGGGGGTGACGCTTAAGGCGGAAGATGTGGCGAATGCGGTGCTTTATTTGGCAAGTGATGAGGCTAGGTACGTTAGTGGACAAAATCTGGTCATAGATGGGGGTTTCTGTTACCACCTCATAAAATGGGAGAATTACAAGTATGTCATAATGGCTAAAAACCATTATATTGTGTAATTCTCACCATAGTGATTGAAGTGTGAGGGGTAAAAGGCATAATCAATATCTCCTCAAAAGTGTTCCAAGTTGGCAACTTGGTCCCCAAGAAAAGCCTTAAGGATTGCTTGTTTGTCAAGCAACCTATGGACTTTTTTGTAAGATTTTGGAAATTCGGGTACCCAATTGCAAAACTTTCACAAAAGAGATTTAGAGAGTTATGAGAGGAATATGAATGGTATGAAAGTGCTATTGGAGGACCAAATTACTCATGGAAGATAACTAAAGACAAAGAAAACACAAAAAGGCATAAAGGACCTAAGTGTCCTAGTGTAAGCCTTATGATGTGTACGTTTTTGACTTAAGTCAAATGGAGCAATTTGGAGTTTTCCCACTATGGGGGAGGCAGCCAAGGCTTGATAATTAGTCAACATTGGTGGGCACATGTGTACCAATGAGTTTAAGACAAAGAGACCATAATTAATGGGAAGGAAAATGACATAAAGCAAGGTTAAGCTTGTTAAGTGTCTTTTGTGCCCTTAAGCTCATTTAAGGCCATTCAAGTGGCCAAATCACTTATCCTACTCAAGGGATGGCTGGCCAAAGCATGGCAAGAAAGTCAAATGTGGGCCAAGAAATGAAGACTAAGAAACCATGGTCTTGTAGCAAGGAAAATGACATAAAGCTTAACTAAGGCTATTAAGTGTGTTTTGTGCACTAAAGTCTTTATAAGTGGTTATCTTTGTCTTTATCTCCCACATTTGGTTTCTTCCAGCAGAAAAAACGTAGCTTCTCCACCCCCACACTTATTCCATAGCCACCATACCTCCAAGATTAAAATTGAAGGCAAAAGAAAGCAAGAAAGGGCAATTGGAAGCTATGTGGTGCTAAAACTTGGGTGCACCTAGGATCAAGCTCCAATTTCAGCATACACTCAAGGTAAGGGTTCTCTTGCTCTCATGGACTGTTTTCTGTAATTTTCAAGCAACCATGGAGCAAGGGCTAAGCTTGGAAGAGAGCCATGAGCTTGATGAACCAAGCTTAGTGAGGGGAGTGCACTTATTGAAGGTTTTGTGACCTACTGTCAAGTGTACAAAGATGGCAGTGAAATAAGAGTTTTCTAAAGTTTCCTGGATTGTTTACTGTATTTCCAAACATCCATGAAGCTAAGACCATGCTTGGAAGAGAGCAAAAAGCTCTAGGAACCAAGTATGGGTTAATGGAAAAGAAGCATGGCAAGGTTTCGGCCTTAGTGTTACCATGCTAAAGATGGCAGTAAGAAAGAAGGGTTTCTAGAGCCCAAAGTTAGTACTAACTACTGTTAAAATTCTCCTAAGGCCAAGCATTAGCTTGAGGAGGGCTGCCATAGTGACTTATTTAAGTTTATTGCATGTTTTACGGACTAACCTATGGTTATTGTTGTTGCTGCATTTCATGTGTTTGTTTGTTGTGAATGGCTGCTGCATTTGGTTGCTATATCTTGTATATATGCATTGTGGTTTTTGTGTTTTAGTGTCTTTGGATGCAGGTTTTAATGAGGATCACATTACCTTAAGAAACCAAGTGCTACCCTTACTAAGTTTCTCAATGAAACTTACTCCCCTCAATTCTGTCATTTCAGGTCCAGCAGAATGATCACCTTCAAACTAACCTTTGTGGTTTGAGTTTTGATCTGAAATTTCAGGTACATGAACTTCCATGTGTCTAGTTATGATCTGGAAATTTTGGTGATTTTAGGAGCACATTTGGTAATTTTAATGGTGGTACTTACTGTGTTGTGCAGCAGCTGTCCAGCATCCTATTTATGGAGTCCATTGCATTTCAGGCACTCCTGTAACTTAGGGTGCGTATTTAGCTGAGTTAAGAACATATTGTAGTGCATGTATGCATGTACATGTAGTGTATGAAAAATGAGACAAGTATGTGAACATTTGAGTAATGTTTTGGCTATGTAAGTGATGTGGCGCAAAGCTGCCTAAGTGTGAATAATGGGCTGCTTACTTGTAAATTCTGTTTTGGCCACATAAAGTTGTTAAATGCAAGGGAATTTATTTCCTTTGTGTATTGGACATATATGGGATAGCCTTGGAGGGATTTCCCCTTGTCAATGAAGTGTTTACATACCTATGAAATTTTGTATGGGCAAAATGGTCCAAAAGTTGCCAGAATTTCGACTCTGGACATAAAGTTTAATATCTCCATGTGTAGAATGAAACTTGGTATGAAATTTTGACCACACCTAGAGGACATATAGAGGGTTAACTTGGATTTGGAATTTCTGGATTCAGAGCCCTGTAGCCAAAGATATGATGTTGCAAAGTTGGCTGAGTTACTGTTCATTTGGTCAGAATTTCGTAACCAACTTAAAAAATCCATAACTTGGTCCATAGGTGGGCTATTGATGTAAAAAAAAATTCCTTGGTTCGCTCTAAGTCTCTACTTGATAATGGAGCAAAGAAAACAGGGGGCTATGTGGCTAGAATGATACAGTTTATTAGTGGAAGTTACAGGTGCAGTAGCTGGCCACTAGAATTTAATAAGATTGCCTAATGTGTGGTAGCCAGGATTAAGACTTGTGCTAGTGTTTTCCTTCTTTGCAGCCATGGTGTGCATGAAATGTGAATATGTGTGTGATGGTTGGACCAATATGCATGTATTTACATAGTGCCCAAGAGGGCCACTTGGGTATGTACACTAAGGGTAGTGTTCTGATGGCCTACAGAACATTACCAATCCTGGGAATCTAAATGCACAATTTTGGCACCATAACTGTACTACCCCGGAGTGGGTAACAGAAGTTGGTATCAGAGCATGGTCAGAGCATGGTTTACACATGTACATAGCATATAGTTGCATTGCATGCATCTACATACATGAACTCAGTTTGGTCAGCTGCTAGTGTCAAGTACCTTTAAAATGCCTATGATCTTTTTATGTGCTCTATGGTGAATCATCAATGCAAGAAGTAAACATGGTTGCCACAAGGAGAGGGGAACCACCCCGAAGGCCTCCTACTGATTCTGGGCAAAAAAAAAAAAAAAAAAAAAATGGACAGAATAGAGGGAATCAAGGGCAACAAAGGGTACCAAACCCTGAAGTGCCTCAGGTTTGGTTAGAGCTTCAGAGAAACTTAGCTCTAATCAATGAGAACTTAGTAAGGCTTATTCAAGCACAACAGGAAGGAGTTTGAGTAGCTCTTGCAGAACCAGTTCGGGATGCACAACAACAACCAGAAGAGGATACTAGGAACACATTTGAATATGTTCCTTCTGGAAGCTTAGAAGACACAAATGATGAGACCATTGAGGTGGAAGATGATGATAGGAGAAATCCAAGAGGCAGAAGAGTAAGATCTAAGATTGGTCAGGTGTCTAGGACCAATCCCTCTATCTATGACCATTCCTCCACTAGGAATGAGATTGAGGAAGGCCATGAGAGAAGATCCAGGAGAAGGCAGAGAGATCATGGTGAGCATCACCATAAAGAGGACTCTCAAATATCCAGGAGACATAGATCAGAGGATCTATAAGGCCTAGATGAGGTCAGATTGTTGGAGTGGTTAATCTTCATTGAAAAAATGTTTGAGAGGATGCCACTCATCTCCACCAAGAGAGTGTCACTAGCTACCTACAATCTGGTAAGCAGTGCAGAGATGTGGTGGAGAAATACCAGAGATAGGTATGCTTTCTAGAATGGCAGAAGGCCAGGAAGAGATATTGAGATGAGCTGGCCAGAGTTCACACAGCTGTTCCAGGAACAGTACATCAGTGATGCCATCAAGGATATGAAGCAAGCTGAATTTGATGCTCTAAGGCAGGACGACCTTAGTGTCCTAGAGTATGAGCACAAATTCAATCAGTTGGTGAGGTATGCTCCTCAGTATCATGGATTGAAGGAGTTGAAGGCCAAAAGATTTGTCAGAGGCCTAAAGTCAAACATTAGAAAGGTTGTTAGACCTTTTGGAGCAGTTACATATTATGAAGCAGTGCAGCAAGCTCTATTAGTAAAGCAAGAAGAGTATGAGACTAAGTACTTTCCCAGTCGACCAGGGGAAAGTAGTCAAGCAGGAGGCAATCAAAAGGAGCCACCACATGACAAGGGAATTGCCAAGAGTTCCCATCTTGGTGGTAAGGGCAAGGTTAAGGGGAAGTTCCTTGGCCTAAGGTGCCCTAAATGCAAGAAGTTTCATGGAAAGAAACCTTGCTATTTTGACACCCAAGCGTGTCTAAGATGTGGATCCATGGATCATTGGATCAAAGACTGCCCACAGGCTCAAAGGAGGCCAGAAGACCAAGGTCCAGTCAGGCCTATTGGGGCAGGGCCTAGAGGGGGAGCACCTAGGGAGGGACAGCAGAGGCCGGTTCCTCCAGTGCCTCAGCCTCCAGTGCAAAGAGCTGGCAGAGTCTTCCAAGTGCAGAGGCTAGAGACATCAGAGCAGGGAGGAGCACTAAGAGGTTACATCTACCTTAATGGTATGTCTATTAGTGTTCCGTTTGATACTAGTGCATCTGTGTCTATAGTGGCTAGGAAATTTATTGAAGCCATGAAATTGCCTATGAAAATCATGACTAGGATATCCTTAGTGAAAACAGCAGGTAGTCAATGTCTTTCACTAATGACCTCGCTAAGGATTATGAGCTGGTAGTATGAAAGACTAAGGATATGACTAATCTGCTAGTGTTGGATATTCCTAAATATGATTTAGTGCTGGGTATGAATTGGCTTGCTATGCATAGTATAAGAATTGATTGTGCTAAGATGGAAATCACATTGCCTGATGGTGAAGTGCATGCATTAGTGAATTCTAAGGAATTAGTGTATGAAATGCATGACATGGAGCTAGAGGTACTAGATGAGATACCTGTGATTTCTGAGCATGATTACTGTTAAGCATTGAGTCAATTGCACTATGAAGAAGAAGTGGATAGAATACCTATAGTGAGAGACTTTCCACAAGTCTTTCCTAAAGACTTGCCAGGTATTCTTCCACAAAGGGAGATTGAGTTTGAGATCAAGTTACAATCAGGAGCTAGTCCAATATCCATACCCCCTTATGGAATGCCAATCACAGAGATGAATGAGCTCAAGAAACAACTTGATGAACTTCTTGGAAAAGGGTTCATAAGGCCAAGTGTTTCACCATGGGAAGCTCCTGTTCTCTTTGTGAAAAAGAAAGATAGATCTTTGAGACTATGCATTGACTACAGGAAGCTTAATGCAGTGACTATCAAGAACAAGTATCCACTCCCTAAGATTGAGGATCTGTTTGATCAACTCAAGGGAGCTAAAATCTTCTCCAATATGGATTTGAGTTCTGGATACTTCCAGTTAAGAGTAAAAGAAGAGGACATTCCTAAGACTGCATTCAGGACCAGATATGGGCATTATGAGTACGTAATCATGCCATTTGGTTTGACTAATGCCCCAGCTGCTTTCATGGACTTGATGAACAGGGTGTTCACACCACATCTGGACAAATTTGTGGTTGTGTTCATTGATGACATCCTAGTGTATTTCAAGGATGAAAATGAACATGAACATCATCTGAAGATTGTCTTAAAGACTCTGTTGCAGCATCAGCTTTATGCCAAGTGATCCAAGTGTGAATTTTGGATAAAGGAAGTGTCTTTCCTAGGACACATCATAGATGCACAAGGCCTTAAGGCAGACCCTGAAAAGGTCAAGGCAGTGCAAGAGTGGGAAAGACCAGGGACTCTGAAGAAAATCAGAAGTTTCCTAGGATTAGCTGGATACTACAGGAGATGTATATCAGGCTTTTCCATGATTGCCTCAGTTCTTACTCATCTGACCAAGAAGGGTCAAAGATTTAGTGGACTGAGAAGTGTGAAAAGGATTTCTGGAGAGGAAAAAGGTTCCTTGTATTAATCTTATGCCTACAAGCAAGGATTACTGTACCTCAAGGACCGAATCTATGTGCCTAAAAGACCAAGTTAGCTACAAGATACATAGGTCCTTATGAGATCTTGGACAGAGTTGGCAAGGTAGCATACAGGTTAGCTCTATTGCCAAGCATGTCAAGTGTTCATAATGTTTTTCACATCAGTATGCTTAAGAAGTGTCTATTGGACACAAAGCATGCTATTGTAGTGGAAGACATACAGTTGGAACCCAACTTGACATATGAAGAGAAACCTATAGCTATCTTAGCCAAGGATACCAGAAGGTTAAGAAACAAACATATTCCCATGGTTAAAGTTCAGTGGTCACACCACTCTGAAAGAGAAGCAACCTGGGAAACTGAAAAAGACCTTATGGAAAGGTATCCTGAAGAATACCCGAAGCTAAAGACTATTTTGGAGGACCAAAAATTTTTAAGGGGGGGAGGATTGTTACCACCTCATAAAATGGGAGAATTACAAGTATGTCATAATGGCTAAAAACCATTATATTGTGTAATTCTCACCATAGTGATTGAAGTGTGAGGGGTAAAAGGCATAATCAACATCTCCTCAAAAGTGTTCCAAGTTGGCAACTTGGTCCCCAAGAAAAGCCTTAAGGATTGCTTGTTTGTCAAGCAACCTATGGACTTTTTTGTAAGATTTTGGAAATTCGGGTACCCAATTGCAAAACTTTCACAAAAGAGATTTAGAGAGTTATGAGAGGAATATGAATGGTATGAAAGTGCTATTGGAGGACCAAATTACTCATGGAAGATAACTAAAGACAAAGAAAACACAAAAAGGCATAAAGGACCTAAGTGTCCTAGTGTAAGCCTTATGATGTGTACGTTTTTGACTTAAGTCAAATGGAGCAATTTGGAGTTTTCCCACTATGGGGGAGGCAGCCAAGGCTTGATAATTAGTCAACATTGGTGGGCACATGTGTACCAATGAGTTTAAGACAAAGAGACCATAATTAATGGGAAGGAAAATGACATAAAGCAAGGTTAAGCTTGTTAAGTGTCTTTTGTGCCCTTAAGCTCATTTAAGGCCATTCAAGTGGCCAAATCACTTATCCTACTCAAGGGATGGCTGGCCAAAGCATGGCAAGAAAGTCAAATGTGGGCCAAGAAATGAAGACTAAGAAACCATGGTCTTGTAGCAAGGAAAATGACATAAAGCTTAACTAAGGCTATTAAGTGTGTTTTGTGCACTAAAGTCTTTATAAGTGGTTATCTTTGTCTTTATCTCCCACATTTGGTTTCTTCCAGCAGAAAAAACGTAGCTTCTCCACCCCCACACTTATTCCATAGCCACCATACCTCCAAGATTAAAATTGAAGGCAAAAGAAAGCAAGAAAGGGCAATTGGAAGCTATGTGGTGCTAAAACTTGGGTGCACCTAGGATCAAGCTCCAATTTCAGCATACACTCAAGGTAAGGGTTCTCTTGCTCTCATGGACTGTTTTCTGTAATTTTCAAGCAACCATGGAGCAAGGGCTAAGCTTGGAAGAGAGCCATGAGCTTGATGAACCAAGCTTAGTGAGGGGAGTGCACTTATTGAAGGTTTTGTGACCTACTGTCAAGTGTACAAAGATGGCAGTGAAATAAGAGTTTTCTAAAGTTTCCTGGATTGTTTACTGTATTTCCAAACATCCATGAAGCTAAGACCATGCTTGGAAGAGAGCAAAAAGCTCTAGGAACCAAGTATGGGTTAATGGAAAAGAAGCATGGCAAGGTTTCGGCCTTAGTGTTACCATGCTAAAGATGGCAGTAAGAAAGAAGGGTTTCTAGAGCCCAAAGTTAGTACTAACTACTGTTAAAATTCTCCTAAGGCCAAGCATTAGCTTGAGGAGGGCTGCCATAGTGACTTATTTAAGTTTATTGCATGTTTTACGGACTAACCTATGGTTATTGTTGTTGCTGCATTTCATGTGTTTGTTTGTTGTGAATGGCTGCTGCATTTGGTTGCTATATCTTGTATATATGCATTGTGGTTTTTGTGTTTTAGTGTCTTTGGATGCAGGTTTTAATGAGGATCACATTACCTTAAGAAACCAAGTGCTACCCTTACTAAGTTTCTCAATGAAACTTACTCCCCTCAATTCTGTCATTTCAGGTCCAGCAGAATGATCACCTTCAAACTAACCTTTGTGGTTTGAGTTTTGATCTGAAATTTCAGGTACATGAACTTCCATGTGTCTAGTTATGATCTGGAAATTTTGGTGATTTTAGGAGCACATTTGGTAATTTTAATGGTGGTACTTACTGTGTTGTGCAGCAGCTGTCCAGCATCCTATTTATGGAGTCCATTGCATTTCAGGCACTCCTGTAACTTAGGGTGCGTATTTAGCTGAGTTAAGAACATATTGTAGTGCATGTATGCATGTACATGTAGTGTATGAAAAATGAGACAAGTATGTGAACATTTGAGTAATGTTTTGGCTATGTAAGTGATGTGGCGCAAAGCTGCCTAAGTGTGAATAATGGGCTGCTTACTTGTAAATTCTGTTTTGGCCACATAAAGTTGTTAAATGCAAGGGAATTTATTTCCTTTGTGTATTGGACATATATGGGATAGCCTTGGAGGGATTTCCCCTTGTCAATGAAGTGTTTACATACCTATGAAATTTTGTATGGGCAAAATGGTCCAAAAGTTGCCAGAATTTCGACTCTGGACATAAAGTTTAATATCTCCATGTGTAGAATGAAACTTGGTATGAAATTTTGACCACACCTAGAGGACATATAGAGGGTTAACTTGGATTTGGAATTTCTGGATTCAGAGCCCTGTAGCCAAAGATATGATGTTGCAAAGTTGGCTGAGTTACTGTTCATTTGGTCAGAATTTCGTAACCAACTTAAAAAATCCATAACTTGGTCCATAGGTGGGCTATTGATGTAAAAAAAAATTCCTTGGTTCGCTCTAAGTCTCTACTTGATAATGGAGCAAAGAAAACAGGGGGCTATGTGGCTAGAATGATACAGTTTATTAGTGGAAGTTACAGGTGCAGTAGCTGGCCACTAGAATTTAATAAGATTGCCTAATGTGTGGTAGCCAGGATTAAGACTTGTGCTAGTGTTTTCCTTCTTTGCAGCCATGGTGTGTATGAAATGTGAATATGTGTGTGATGGTTGGACCAATATGCATGTATTTACATAGTGCCCAAGAGGGCCACTTGGGTATGTACACTAAGGGTAGTGTTCTGATGGCCTACAGAACATTACCAATCCTGGGAATCTAAATGCACAATTTTGGCACCATAACTGTACTACCCCGGAGTGGGTAACAGTTTCTCTATCGCCAATCACACCTTTGGCCTTTTCAAGTATCCTGATCAAGACCACTCAGATGTTATGCCATCATCTTTGATTCAGGCGTTTAGTTTAAAATCAATTGGTGATATATAGATAATTCTTACATTGTACAAAACAATGCAAGATCCGGTTGCTTATCAATGTGATTTTCGTCTCTCTCTATCTGGGATGAAGTACCTTTTTTTTTTTTTTTGTGGGACATGTAATGCCATTCAAGTTCATTTCTGGTTATTTGTAAAGTTCGTAATCCGATGTCTAAAATATATTATCCAAGGCTGCAAGCGTTAGTCACATGTTTTCGTACTAACAAATTTGATTTTGATTTGGGCAAGTTCATTAAGTATAAAGAAACAAACAAACAGAGATAGATCGAAAGGAAGTTAGCTTGGTGGTGTTTATCGAGTCAAACAAAGCGACGACTAATTGGTACAAGGTCTTTTGAATAGATGGTTCCTAGAACACATTTGGTCTTGTTGGCCTTTTTTGCACCTAGGCTTGTCCAAGAACACATCACAACCTGGTTCTTCTGTAGTTTTTGCTGCCTTTGAAGGGATTTATATGGAGATAATTGAAAATGCGGTGGGCAATGACTGATGTGTTTGCTGGGGAATTCATTATCCATTTTTCCTCTCTAGAACCAAGGTAAGAATCTGTTGACCGTGAAAATCTTGTCTTCCTGGAAGATGATAGGATTTTGATGATTCATCGTTAATTACCCCAGATTTTTCCGACGTGACTGCAAGGGCAATCATAGGGGAAGTGACGAGTTTGATTAATGACCCAACACACGTCAAGTATTGGCTTAAATATGGAATAGTATTCGATATGGAATAGTATCCGAACTTCACCTATTGGATCACTTTAGGGTTCGAACTATGAACTGGTACAACTCAGGATTCATACTTCTAAATTTAAGGCAGTTCAGTCCACAAAATAAGTTGGTCAGTCAGGTAAAATTATGTGTTCGGACGTCATTTGTCACCGTCTGATTAAGCTGATAGACTTAGTCATGTCATTGCTTATGAAGATATACAAACTATGGCAAACAGTGTTCAAACGTGTGACTTTATCTGACTAACCAACTCACTTTCTGGGCTGAACCATCCCAAACTCAGAGGTATAAGTTTTGAGTTATGCTAGTTCTTAATTTAGACCCTTAAATGAACCAGTATGTAAGGTTCGGGATACTGTTTCACATTTAAGCCTTAGATATTTTGATAAAATGCATATAATATCATCACACTTGGTATTTTTCCGCAGTATGGTTTTGCTCCTGCAGGATTAACGAAGTCCACAACTTTTGATTCACAACCAAATGAGCCAATTGAAGAAGATGTCCAGATGTCTGCAGACCCATTTGTGGTGCTCAATAAAGTTTCTGATCATTTTCTTAATTAAGGATATATATCCCCGAATTACAACTTCAGTGCTCGAAATTTTGAAACCTTAAACTACCGTAAAGTTGGTCCTTTAATTTCAGGCTTGGTGATGAGATTAATTAGGATGTTGGTGTAGGTATTGATAGGATTAAGCTTGTTTTCAAACTTGTTAAATGTAAAGCAGATAAAGGGAGCTGTGGCTGGAACTGAAACAATCTGCTTCGTCGATCACGTGTCAAATGCTTGAAGGAAACCTTACTGCCTTATTGGAAGTCTTTGCTCTAATTCTGTGTATTCATCAGAACAGGAAGCGCATTTCATGTAAGATACAATTAATAGCTTTTACATACAAGAATTATATAATCTCACAAATTAAACATTTGCATGTGTTTTGGGAATTCTGCTCTTTAATTTGATTCAAATTTAAATGGAAGATCGTTGCTGATGCAAATTCTAAATAATTAAAAAAAACATAGAATTTATCCAAAAAAAAGAGTAGGAAAAAAACCAAAGAACAGAAAAGCCGTAGAATCATCCCAACAAAATGCCTGAAAAGATAACGCTGCGTTTGCCGGGAGTCGAACCCGGGTCTATTGCTTGGAAGGCAATTATCCTAACCGTTGGACTACAAACGCTTGTTGAGCCTGTTGAATTTGTTAGGCTTATAAAATATAAAAATTGAAAATCCGATCACTCCCCTCGCCCCGATAAGGGGAACCAATTTCCCTTCTTCAGCTTCACAAATGGCATCTCTTCCTTGTACATCCCGATCAAACCGGCAATTCCCTCGTTTGAAAACCCCAACCGGAGTAGCTACTCTTGAATCCAACTTACCGGCCCAGATAGCGATTCCGAACGGAAATTCCCATAATAGTCAAACTTTGTACGGCACTTACTCTCAAACTATATCGTCCCTCTGCAAAGATGGCCAGCTTGATGAAGCATTGGACTTGCTCACTCAAATGGGCTACAAAGGACTCGAAATTGGGTACGATGTTTATGGCGAAATCCTTCAGGGGTGCGTCTATAACCGAGCTCTTTTTACGGGTAAGCAAATCCACGCTTACATTCTCAAGAAAGGCGATTCCTTAGCGAGAAATGAGTTCATCGAGACCAAGTTATTGATTTTCTATGCAAAATGCGACGCTTTTGATGCTGCGACTCGTTTGTTCGGTAGGTTGAGATCGCAGAATGTGTTTTCCTGGGCAGCTGTTATTGGGTTGCACTGTAGGATGGGGTACAGCGAGGATGCTCTGCTGGGATTCCGTGAGATGCAAGAAAATGGGGTTTTGCCCGACAATTTTGTGGTGCCAAATGCGTTGAAAGCTTGTGGAGCTTTGGGCTGGGTTGGGTTCGGAAGAGGGGTTCATGGGTACGTGGTGAAGGTGGGGTTTGATGGGTGTGTTTTTGTGATGAGTAGTTTGGTTGATATGTATGGTAAGTGTGGGGCTTTGGACGATGCAAAGAAGGTGTTTGATGGGATGAGTGACACCAATATAATAACATGGAATTCGATGATTACAGGGTACGTGCAAAATGGATTGAATGAAGAAGCAATGGATGTGTTCTATGACATGAGAGTAGAAGGTTTTGAACCCACTCAAGTTTCGATATCAGGTTTTTTATCTGCTTCGGCTAGTTTAGGTGCAACTGAAGAGGGGAAGCAAGGGCATGCACTAGTGTTCTTAGGTGGATTAGAACTAAATAACGTTTTGGGCAGTTCAATCATAAATTTTTATTCCAAAGTTGGTTTGATCGAGGATGCTGAGCTGATCTTTGCTAGAATTGTTGAAAAGGATGTAGTAACATGGAATTTGTTCATTTCCAGCTATTTGCAGCACAGATTGTTTGAGAGGGCACTGAATCTGTGCCATTCAATGAGATCACAACATTTGAGGTTTGACTCACTAACATTAGTATATATACTAGGCATAGCTGCCGGTTTAAGTGATATAAGGCTTGGAAAAGAATGTCATTGTTATTGTATTCGGAATAACCTACAATCTGATGTGGTTATTGCTAGTAGCATGGTAGATATGTATTCCAAATGTGGCAAAATTCATGTTGGCAGACAATTATTTGATTCCACAGCTGACAAAGATGTTATTTTGTGGAATACATTGTTGGGAGCGTATGCAGAAGCCGGTCTCAGTGGTGAGACCTTGAAGTTGTTTTATCAAATGCAACTAGAGAATGTTCCACCAAATATAGTATCGTGGAATTCTGTGATTTTGGGATTTGTTAGGAAAGGGCAGTTAACTGAGGCTAAAGACATGTTCTTTCAGATGCAATCTGTAGGAACCTCTCCTAATAAAGTCACTTGGTCAATTATTATCTCCGGTCTGGCTAAGAATGGCTCTGTCACTGATGTAATTCAACATTTCATGCAAATGCAAGACGCTGGTGTAAAACCCTGCACCATATGTATTACCTGCTTACTGTCAGTTTGCACAGGTCTGGCATTGTTACAGTATGGAAGAGCTGTTCATGGATACACTATACGACTTGGCTTTTACTCTCAAATTCCTATTGCTACTTCCTTAGTGGAAATGTATGCTAAATCTGGATTTGTAAATCAGGCAAAAAAGGTGTTTGATATGACCCCAAGTAAGGAGTTGGCTGTTTATAATGCCATGATCTCTGCTTATGCGTTACATGGGCAGGCAGGAGAAGCTTTTTCCCTTTATAATTATCTGCTAGAGTCGGGTACAAAACCAGATGGCATAACCTTTACTAATGTTTTATCTGCATGCAGCCATTCTGGAATGGTGAAGGAAGGCTTGGAAATTTTCCTTGGAATGCTCTCTAACCATCATTTTGAGCCAAGCATGGAACATTATTGCTGCATGATCAATCTTCTTTCAAGGAGTGGCAACTTTGATGTAGCTTTTAGGCTTATTGATAGAATGCCCTATGAACCAGATCCACAAATGATAGGATCGCTGCTTGCAGCTTGTAGAGAGCACAGTGAGGTTGAACTTGGGGAGTACTTGTCAGAAAAATTGTTATCTTTAGAACCAGATAATTCTGGAAATTATGTGTCTATTTCAAATACATTTGCTGCTGCAGGGAGGTGGGAGGAGGTGATGGAAATAAGAAATCTAATGAAGGAAAAGGGGCTGAAAAAGGATCCCGGGTGTAGCTGGATCCAAATAGAAGGGAAACTTCAGGTGTTTGTAGCTGGTGATAGATCACACCTAAAAACCAAAGATATAAGTGAAGCATTGATTTGGTTGAGAACCCATATGAACTGTCATGCTGAAATTCTTTGCTCCTGAGAACCGAGTAAGGTTGATTTAGATGCGGTTATGAAAGAAGTTCAGAGAGATGAACCTGCAATCAAATTTGTGGGGGATGACATTGCATCTTCAACCTGAAGGTCAGGAAGTTGGGACTATGGCACTCCAGAAATTGGTTTAAAGGAGATTCCATATTGAACCATATGAGAAGACTGCCCATGGAATTACAGAAACATTAGAAGGCATTCTCCATGGAATTTCGGTTTATCATGGTATAACATTTCGTAAGCACAAAAGAAAAGTTGTATGATGGATCTGTACAAATTACTTCAAAAGAACCACTTTAGAAAGCGGACACCTGGCGTTAACTTGTGGATTATTCCCCTCTTTTCTTGTAGCGTAAAGAACCTCAATTGTGCTTAGCTTTTCGTGGAAGTGAAGACATTAGAAGTGCTTGAATGGTCTGTTTGAAAAATCAGATAAGTGTGTTTTGGCTTTGAATTCTTGACTCATCTTCTCCTCACCATTTTCTTCCATTTCTACTCACTTGACAGGGCTTCAAAGCAAAGGACAGTCGCAAACATACTCATTTGGCACGCTTAATTCCGAAGGAAGGTGAGACAATGTCCAGGCAAAGATAAAGTTCTCAGTTCACACTCATGGGAGATCAATGGAAGAGATACTTTGGGTTCCTCTAGATTCAGTTTGGTTCGTATTTCTGCTCAATTAATGATCATTTTTGTTTCCTTCTGTTGTATAAAGCAATCGTTTTTCTTGACAATGCAGCCTATATGGAATGTTTATTTAAATAATTTTATGTTTCAACTATAGATGTTGTATAGTATGACTTCTAATTATTATTCTGAAGATTTTTTTTTTCCTTTAAGTGTGCTTCATGTTTGGGAGAGGTACTTTTCCTGTGAATATTTTTTAAAAAAGAAAAAGAAAAAGAAAAAGAAAAAGAAGAGAGGACAATGGAAAAAGAAACTAAGATGGACCAAGCTGGTATGCTTTTGAGTACTGTTGTTCTTTATTGGCTGTTTTCTCTTTAATTTTTATATTTATAAGTCACATTAGAGTCAATAATACATAAGAAATTTTACTATCTAATATAATCTCTCCCTTTTTTTTTTCGTGAACAGTTAGAACAGTTTTATTTGACCAATCCACTAAAAGGAATAAATTTCCTTGTACAAGTGAAGACTTCAATTCAATCCTTCGTCGCTACATGAGAATGTTTCTCAGTCATCATGTTTACTGTAAATTTGACATCAATTGGGGAAAACTATTTGGGGACCAGTCTTTCTGTGGTTCTCTTAAAGAATTGTTGGATAAACGTTACGTGGCTATCCTATCAGAATCATCAAATAGTTTTTTTTTTTTTTTTAAAAAAAAAGTCGATAAGAAGCATAAAGACGGGCTTCCCCCCATTAATTGCATGGCCCTTTTTTCGTCTTTTCATTGGACACAAATCATCAAGGACAAGGTTTTTTCCCCATTAATTAAACATATATACCAAAGTGACTGTAACCGAGGCCAAAAGAATAGTAATATTTTGTCTACACATAATGGACTTTGTTTCATAAAAATGGGCAGTGTATGATTACTCGGGGTAAAGAAAATGATACTGTATGAAATATCCATACCCTACCTCATAAAGTGGAGGGATAGCATGTGATGGGAAATTAAAGCTTTTCCTTGTGCCGGGGCTGTAAAATTTCAGTTCATATGCTTGTTTCAGTATGAGCAGCGAATGGAAGGAGTCTGAGAATGATAGTTCATGGGACTCTCTTTTTTTAAGTTTCAATTTCTTGTTGACATGTTTGCTTGCCCACTAATGAGTGGCAGGTTTAATTTCGTAAACTGTTATATGAAAATATAAAAGAAATGTCATTTCCAGGATATAACTTGTTAAATACAACTACTTGCCTAATTGATTTGCTAATCAAATGTCAATTATTAGCTTTAGAGAATGCGAGGCCTTGTTTGACGATCTAAAGCCAGAGTGGGGGTCACGCGCATGTTGCCAAAACTCCTCAGAGAGAAAAAGGTAAAAATAAAAGCAAATCTTGCCGAAAGATTATGGTTGGAAAATTTGATGATATCGAGTTAATTAAAGAGCTGCATCCATATCTAGCTATGGGTTGATTCATGTTTCTATTTCCATTGAATAGAATGAGAAATTAGAACCATAGGCAAGACATTTGATGTAAGAGACTAGTTTCTGAGGTTTATAATTAACCTGGAAGAAAATAAAGAGCTGGCTTGTGTTATAAGATTTATACCCACTAGTGCCCGGTGATCATGATTGATACCAAGCCGACAAAAAGGGAAGTAGTGTGAGGAAATTTCGTTCGGTTCACAGTCACACAACTCAGGGATGGAGATAGAAAGTTAACCTACATGCCTGACGCAATCATAACCAAAAAAAGGCTCTTGCTTTGTGTTTGTGCGATATGTTTTTAAAATCAAACCGTTCATCAAAGCAACGTGAGTCTTCGGTTAATGGATCAATCGGTTCAACCGGTCAAGGTTGTTAAGGTCTTGGTCCAAATTTTAGGATTCCGTGATCTTATGATCTAATATCATAAAATTTTATTAAAAAATAATAAAACTGGTGATATAATAGGATCAGATAAAATGCCAATTGAGATCTTAAGATAAGTAGAATTTTTCGATTGTATCCAGTGGCAAAACCAGGTTTTTAAGCTTGGAGGGGCTAGGCGGATATGACCAAAACTTAGGTGAAAAAATTTATTTAAATAATTATTTATAAAAATTAACTTTTATAAAAAAATTATTTAAAATGTTTACTTTTTATTGTAAATTCATTCATAAGTTCTCAACTATTATATATTTGTCTCAATTCCCAACATTAACTATTGGTTAAAAGGTAAATTTGCAATGCCAAACAATGGTTGGGATGAATATGTAATAATTGAAAGATTAAGGACAAACTTAAAATGAAAAGTAAAGATTTAGGACTATTGGTGTTTTTTACTTTTTCAATATTCTTCACCAATTCGGGGGCAAAATTCCCAATTGGTCTTTGACTTCTTACAAAACAACCAACTTAGTACATAATATTTACAAACTTTCAAAATTTTCAGGGGGCAGCAACACCCTCTCCCCTATGTGGCTTCACCACTGATTGTATCGATCTTACTTGGTATTGATTTTTGTTAGTTACACTTGTATTTTAACCCAAATTAAAAAGTTTAGGTGATTGAGCCATTGTTACTAAAGTTTGGCTATCCAAACTAGTGATTATATAACTTGAATTGTGAAGTAAATAAAAAAAAGGTTGGTCTTTCTCTCATTTAGAAGACAAAACTCGAAACTTTGAAAGCACTTCTATATGTTTGCCGTTATTGTGTTTGTTATATTTGTTTATAAATTTCTTTTAAACATGTGTTGGTTATTGAGTTAGTTATGTTGATGTATGCTCTACTAGGCTCGAGCTTTACTTGTACTATAGCATTAATTGTGTTTTATCATTGTTATGATACTTGAACTTTATTAAGTTTCTAATATAATTGATCTTCCATGTGAATTACGTTCTTTATTATTAGTAATTTTGATTTTTTAGTAGAATCTTATGATCTATGATCTGATTTTATGGTTCTGATTTTGTATAATGAAAAACGATCTTAGGTAAGATCTTAATCTTAACAACTTTAGGTTATACCATTGAGTCAAAAACCTTTCTAATGGTTTTGTTAGTTCATGTCTAGGGATTAGGCAAAGGCTTCCTTGCTAATTTTAAAATGAACAGAGTGAAAACTATAAGTATTGAAAGCACAAGGACCGACTTTGAATTTTTCCAATCCTTACATAAATATCTAACTCTAAAGACACAGAACGTAATTCCGGACGTAGTTTCTTTTCTTCAGCCTCCCCAGACTTGTTTCTTCTCTTTAGCGCTGGTTGCACCAAACAGCTTCCTTTTTTTTTTTTTTTTTTGTTTTGCTTAATTACTCTCTTTTTGTATAGAATCCTTGATCAATGGATTTGTTTTCTTTGTAGGACATTCATTACCGTGTAACACAAAGAAAGCAACTACAAAAAAAAAAGAGCCTATAGATGGTGCCTTTCTCTCAATTTCACTCCCACGACGGCTAGCCTTCCTCCTTTAAGTTTTTAGTTTTACTTTTTTTTTTTTTTCAAAATTTTTACAATTCTTATATAATTGTTTCATACGCTTAGTTTGTTAAAGTTTGAAAGTTTACTGATTCGATGGTTTTAGGCGGTTTTGACTAAATACTAAAATGGGGCAATAACTAGCTAAGAGAGTTATTGTTTCACGATTGAACTGATAGATCTGGTCCAACTTTGACCATACTGTTTGTGGAAGACACTTAATCGTTTGTAATTTCTTTATTATTATTATTTTTTATTTTTTGGCATATAAGACTTAATGAGCTAAGTTAGTTTTTTTCCAATCGTGGGATAGGTACTTATATCTGCCAACCCCTAACTCATCCAGCTCTGTTGGAGTCAAGGCTGAATGGCTAAAATGAAGTACTCACCATCAAAAAAATAATAAAACAATTGTTTGAAGTGTATGTTGAAGTTATTAAACATAAAAATATTACAAAAACTTGGGATGAATATATTACAAAAACATGGGATGACTCAAAAAGCAAAATCTAGTTAACGAATTCAAACAAATACAGCCCGCCAGAACTTTGATTTGATTATCAAATACCTTCATAGCTAAGTTAGTTGATAGTTTGCTATTTTATGAATAATTTGACCTTTTGAAATTTTAGTTCATTAAAATAAATTTGGTCCGTGCACACCGATTTCCCCCTTATCATCACTTCCCATCTGTCATCCAGAAATTCTTGTATTCCTTTTACCAACTAATGATTCTTTTTTTCTTTAAAAGTAACCAAATCATAGTATTTTTCAAGTTGTTAAAAATATCAAAATTATCAGTAAAGTTTTGGGTTGAGAGTAGATATGCTATTATAGTTTTTTTTTTTGCCCAATCTCTCACTAATGTTTTAAAATGAACTGGATATGTCACTTAAGTTTTATATTAAGGGTGGATATATCATTGACCATTAAAAATATAATGGAAAACATTAAAAGCCAACGAAAAATGTTAAAAATAACAAAATTTAAAATTTTAGGGTGATAATACAAGTTTTAACAAACTTCAAAGACTTTTTGTAATTAAACTTTTTTTCTCTCTCTCAAAAATGCAAGCGAGGAGCTTAGACGGTAGAGACAGAAAGAGGGGATGGGGTTGGGACGCTGGTAATGGAGACAATAACAGAGTTGAAGCGCTGATGGCAGAAATCTAACCCTCCTTTTGCAAAAAATCTTGAAGGTCCTGATATTTTTTTAAAGATACATAATAACCTCAATATTTCAAAACGTGCTATTTTTACCATTTTTCATTATTTTTCTAACCGGCAATGGCATATTCGGTCCATTTTAAAACATTAGTGGGAGATTGGAAAAAAAAAACTATAGTTGCATATCTGCTTTCTACCCAAAATATTAGTGGTAAGTTTGATATTTATGCCTTTCAAGTTTGACGTTACTGTATCATTTATAGCTAATAGAAGAATGGAAAGTACTGAATTGGAACTAACAGAAATTATGTGCTAGTAATTATAATGTCAAGAAAAATGTCAGACAACATGTTTATTATTTGAGGCGGGAGAGGTGAGATTATATCCTGTCTGTACAAATATATATATTTTTTTATGGAAGGGTACTTCATTTCAATTATTGGTGAGTCAAACAGTATCTCACAAACTAATGATATAGAATACTAAAGAACAATAAAGACATATAAATTGGACAATAAAATGCTACACATCTTTGAGACACAGAGTGAAGAGAAGAAAATCAAATCAAACCAAAATCTTCCAGATAAATCAGAATAATTATGAAGAAATAACTCATAATTAACTAAAAAAATATCAGATATTAGTGATAAAATCTAGCCTTTTTTTATTAATAGAATCATAAATATCTGGCAATTTGTACCAAGTAGATATAAATGTACTTATTTGGACGGTTGTTGGCACACCTAACCAAGGTATTAAATACTACAACCTTTGAAAATACCGCATCACATAAATTCTAGGTATACTGTATGAAATACCACATTGAATATATTAAATAAAATTTTTTACACATTTTTATATGTATTCTAATTTATTATAGTAATTTCCTAAATATAAATAATATATATGTGAAAAATGATATTTTTTATACAAAAACACTAAACTTGAAATATATAGAACAAAATAAATTTAGGTTATGCATGAATTACATGTCTTTTATAGAACCATTCCAGAAAATAGGGACTGTATTTTGTAAGAATTATAATAATTTTCAAAGATAAATTATGTTAATATCATTTGCAAATTAAATTTGTTTGCAAATAAAAAATGAAATTGAAATTTATGTCAAAATATTTGTATTAATTATATATTTTTTCATTTTACCTATTTATGTATGGTATTTTAATGTAAAATAACAAAAAAAAAAAATTGTTGACATGGGACGTGAAAAACAGGATGCTATGATACGTATCGTGAAGCAATATTTCATAGTATAAACTGATATTTTGATAAAACATACATAAAACCCAAGCAGTATGTGCAGTATACCATGATTATGTAAAATATATCACGGTATTTTACATGAAAAAGAAAGATAAAATATAAAAATATTTATATCACATACTGCTTACATGCGGTAAGCGGTATGATATGTGGTATACCATTATATTATATTAAAGACCATGCGCGTAACTACAACCAAATGCAGGAGATAGTTAATTTACTTCTTGGAAATTAACAATTTGTCAAATTAGTTAATCTACCAAATGGTTGAACAAAGACGGCCGGATCACAATACTGTTCCCCTGCGCACGGAAAGATAGGCATGTAACATAATAATGTCGTGGAGTTATTAAGTTAAAGGGACATACTATTATTAATTGCAAATGTTTTCTACCGAAATCCCCATTCTGTCTCTGTGACTGTGCTCCAAAGAATGCAGGGTCAGCAGGAAGATTAGGGAGGGGGTTAATAAACTCTGTCAAGATACATCCTAGCAATGCAAATACCAAATGAATCATCTTTTACCACGGCGGTAAATCCTTGTCTTTACCCGCTAGGCACGAGAAAAAAAAAAAACAAAAAGGAACAAGAAGAGAATCATAATAAAGAATAAAAATAGAAATGAAATGAGATGGTCTGTATTTATATATTTTTGCGAATGGAAAAGAGCCAGGGGATAAAAGGAGACTGGAAAGAAAAGGCAGGGCAGTGTAAGCAAATTGAGCCCGACCAATTTCGTTTTGTGTTCCGACGGAACGGCCCACCTGAACCTGAAGCTTCCCTATTATGTTCCTTTCGATTAGCCTAAAAAGTATTTATTATCGATGCACGTGTCTTGTTCTGGGTGGTTGGACGATATATGGAGGTGAAGTGAGCCTCTGATATTGGACCCTGACCTGTTCATTGATGAATGAAAGAAACTACTACAGCCTTTAATAATGACGGACGCAAGAGTATCTTCCATTGCGTGAGGGTCATATGCGCTCTCATGGACTATGAGCATATCATCATCCTAAATTTTGATCGGGAAATGTATAGAAGTGTTTGCCCAACCTACATTTATTTTCATGTATGTTTTAAAACTTTTACTTAACCTTCTCTTTTGCTAGCTCCGAAAGCTCATCATCTAACAAAATAAAAAAAACCTACACTACACTTCCACTTTTCTTTTCTTATCCTCGAACACCCAGACCTTTTGAATATAACAAAATAAGTATCTTCTTCGATCATGCATAAGCAGCACCATTTATGTTGTTGCTCTTAAGACTCCAAGGGATTTCCAAAGGGCTTCTAGAGTCCACAAGCGACGTCGTTGAATTGAACCAACTCAATGACATCAATATTTCTCTCGAAAACCAAGAAAAATATGATGATGGCCCCATTTGATCGAGAGATCCTGTCATTGTAGAATCGCCGATAACAATCTGATCGCCGTCCAAGAGGGGGTAGAAGAACCAGGAGCACTTATTTCTTAGTGTCCTAAACTTTCCTTCCCCTCAACAACTGTGCCACATTTCTATATTTTCACACTTTCCAGAATCCCAAACTCTAATCTCCTTGCAAAGCAAGATACGAGACCTAGCAAATTCTCGTTTAGTTCTTATACCACTCTTAGTTGATCTAGTATGTAACATTTCTTGAAATATAATTGTTGGGCAATATGGGGGTGTGAAAAATGTCGATGATGCAATGGTTTGACGCAGTGGCGAGGAGACTGATGACATTAGCACAACCACCATTAGGGGCTCTGGCATCAGGAGGAAGTAATTCAAGGGATAGTATGGGAATGCCAAACCCAATGTAATAACTCAAGTTTAGAATTGATCAACAAAACATCTACTCATACTATATGGGCTATCATTTCAAAAAAGAATAAGTACTAAGTGATTATGTTCTGAAATTTATATCTATAAATCCACAAAAGGCTTCCTAAATTTCTCTTATGTGGGATATGGGGGGTGTTACAAACCTTTCCCCTTATGTACCCAATGTCTTTGTTAAAGTTGTTAGTGTTGTGCCCAAAAAGCCAATCATGAGATGATTGTATTTTTGCACATTGAGTCATGATATTTTATTGAGGCATTAATCCAGCAATTTTATTTGTTGTTTTGTTTCTGCGTAACGTAATAAACATAATTGTAACCCTAGAATAATGATATTCTTAAACGTCCCTAGTCTAGTATTATTGTGGAGCGGGTTGCAATAATACATAATGACTAGCATATGTGGAGACTAATATGAGATATGTAGTCTACATATGGGTACAAGTTGGAGAACTTGTGTACTGGACCGACCCACCATGAGAACACTTCATGGATCGTTATATGAGTGTCATAAGTGATTCTCATAGTGATCATGGTATATGTAGTCCTTCGACCTAAGATCAGCAAGGTTCCCTACATGTGAGTCACATACTTTGATACTTTCCTTTGTTGCTCGTAATTGAGTGAACTTGAAGGAGGTCATTGGGTATGTCACTGGGTATGTCACATATCATGCGGAGGGATTTGTATGATCAAGATGGGATTTGTCCCTCCTATGTAACGGGAGTGATATCTTTGGGCCCCTTGATAGAGTGAGACTTAGAAAATGCATGGCCATGCTCCGATGAGTTGATATATGATATCAATGTCGTCAGTTTAAGTTGGTCTACTCGGTAATCAAGAAACCAAAGATTGGACTATACGAGAGTGACACATTCCATGTCTCGTGCTTAGTCTTGATATCTTGGACAAAGGGACAATGGTATATATCGGTGATGATCATAAAGGTTTAGTCGATTCACCGACAATCTTGTCACTTGGGTAGCAATGATGTGTTACTAGACACCGCTCATTGCTTATGATCATAAATGTGATTTATGATCATTGCCAACATGGCAAGAGCCTATTGAGTCGCACACATAGAGCTATTTGGATCATTAAAGTGCATGGGCTAATTATTTGGGTTATGGTTTCACTTTAATTTCGTATTAATAATGGGCCAAGGAGTTGAGCCATTATTAAGCCCGAAATTAAATCCTAATTGGATTAGGGCTTTGAAACCCATTAGGCCTGGAAGTTGAGTCTCACTATAAATACAACTTTTAAGTGAGAAATTCGCAGGTCTCCTTGCCCTAGCCTCCCAAAAGGATAGCCGCACTCTTCTCTTGCAATTCCTTGGAGGACGCAAGCTAGCACTGCGAGCGCAAGAGAAACGCATCTGCCGGGACACGGTGGAAGCGTGGTGATCCCGAGAGGCTCGTGTGGATACCATAGAGACCTGAACACGTCAACTGTTCAAGTTTTGTGATTCGACTCTACAGTTGAGTGAGAGATCTCAACCGAAAATTAGGTATGAAATTTTCGAACACCCGGTTTACCCCGTTTCACTTGGATCCTGGAGGGTTTCGGTTAAATTTCGCTGTGCTGTTTGGCTCCCGAAACCCCAACAAAAGTCTCTCAGATTACTTGTGTTGGATTTGTTCCAATCAATTAACTTAAAATTTTGACAAAAACAAAACATTTATGAAATACTAATGTGTTTATTTTTAGTGTGCAAGGTATTTAGACAAATTTACATGTTTTTTGAATGGTGTTTATTGTTTCTCAAATAGTTTGAAGTATTCCAAGTGTTGTTTATAAAAGAAGAAATTCATTGGAAGAAATCAACGTTGAAATCTAGTAGTTTTGGAGGTTGAAATCTAGTAGCTTTAGAGGTTGAAATTTCGTGGAGGTGTAATTCCAATAGGGTTAAAACTTTCAACTTGTTGAAACTGAAGTAGTTTTTGGCACCCAAGACGTTCTAGCTTCAAGAGCCTTCAAAGCAACAGGTTGGAACAAACCAACCGGTTAAATTTTGGAGGCAGAACCTCCCATAGCTATTGGAAGTGAAGAACAAGCAGTTGAAATGCATTAACAGGTTAGAAATTGCCATAAAAGTTTTCCACGTGAAAAAATTGTCTAGAAATCTTAAAAAATCCCAATTAAATTAATGTCAACTCAGATCACCACGTGGATTTAACACTAGCCTAGACAGAATTCTAGCCGTTAGGAGAAAAAGTTCACTTTTTGGTTTAAGACTCAGTTTTCAACAAGTTGAAAATTTCCAATAGGTTGAAAATTTCCAACCAATTGAAAACACTGGACAAAAACAAAAAACTATCAAATTTGACAGTAACGGTCACCGAATTTCTTAAGAGTTTTTTTTAACCTCTCTAGCTGCTTTACAACGGCTCTTTAACATTCCAATGGATGAAAATGAGTATAAATACATCAAGAAACAGTTTGAGAACAACTCTTGGCCATTAGAAGTAAAAATTCAACATCAAATCCAAGAGAAAGAGCTTACCTTGAGAAAATCATTAGTACTTTTGTACTTTCACGTGTATATCTAGCAAGAGTGCTATTGTGTGAATTTATGAGCTTGTAAATATTTCAATTCTTAGAATCTTTTGAGTATAGAGTGGTTTCTAATGAGTCTTAAAGAAAACTAGAGATTGATTTCTAGTGAGTCTTAAAGAAAACTAGAGAATGGTTTCTAGTTAGCCTTAGAAAAAAACTAGAGTTTAGTTTGGTGTGAACCTTAAAGAAAACACCATTGTAATTTTGATCAAAACATAGTTGAGGAACTCTTAAATGGGCAAGCTTAAAGAGGGGACATTGATTTCTGTTGGTGGAGTTGAACCTATATAAATCCCGGTGTACTCTTTCTTTGTCTCTCTTTATATTTTTCTTGATATTTTCCTCATATTTACTTGGTTCATTTTTTATCTTTAATTGAATGAATTTGGTTGTAAATTTTGATTTTACAAAAAAATTTTAAAAGCAATTAACTCTCCCACCTTTTGATTGCACTTGGGCCAACAACATGGTCCCCTAGACCATTAATTTCTCTAGTCGAATTACTTGACCAAAGTATTCTAAAACTTGTATCTATATATACAAATAAGGCTTCCCACATTTCTCTCATGTAAGATATGAGGATGTTACAAACTCTCCCTTATGTACTCAATGTTTTCATTGGTGTAATGACCTAAGTCTAGAATTGGTTAACAGAACACTTACCCATATCACACAGGTTATCCTTTAGATAAGGATAAACGCTAAGTGCTTATGTTCTATAACTTGAGGCTATATATCTACATAAGACTTTCTACATTTTTCCCATGTGGGATATAAAGGTGTTACAAACTCTGCACTTATGCACCCAATGTCTTCGTTGGGGGTTATTCGGATTACGGCCCCCTAAACCAATAACCTTCAAAATCAACCCCCATAGACAATGCATGTGCACACTTAGTATGCCATATTATTACGGTATTGGGTTAGCTCTGATACAATTTGTAGTAACCAAAGTCCAGAACCAGTCCACACAACACCTGCCCACACTATAAGGGCTATCCTTTGTGAAAAAGATAAACAGTATGTGTTTATGTTCTAGAACATGTGTTTATATATCCACATAATGCTTCCCACATTTCTTCCTTATGAAATATGGGGTGTTAGAAACTTCCCTCTTATGTACCCACCTTTCTTGTTGGGGTCATTTACATTACTTGGTCCCTAAACCAATAACTTCTCTAATTGGAGCACTTGACTAGCTATCCAATCCAAGATCAGCCCCGGTAGACAACACCTAGTATGCTACACCTAATACCATTTGTAATGACCTATGTTAAAAACTGTTCAACAGAACATATACATGAGTTATCCTTAGTGAAAAAGATAATCACTAGGTGCTTATGTTCTAGAACTTGTGTATATATATCCACATAAGGCTTTCTATACGAGATATGAAGATGTTACACCCAAAAAGGAGAAGAAAATCAAATGCATTGATGGTAAGGTCGAGGTCCCTAAGTCCACCCCTTGGCCTCTCCATTTTTAAGTTCATCGATCCCTTTCTTATTTTTATCGTACATGGTCCATGAATCCTGGATAGATATTGTTTCATTTTTGTTTAGTTTCTTAGCCCGATAAGGGGAATTCTCTGTTTCTATTTTCTTAGGTCTTGGATAATCTTATATTATATCTTAGCTTGAAGTTTTGGTTTTTGACCGTTGAATATTATAACCTAAACCTGGTTATGTTTCTTGGTTTCAGTGATGTTTTAGAATTTTAGTCCTAAACATTTTTTTAATTTCATAAAGTATCAAGCTTGTGAGGTTTTAATTTGCAAGTGTATATATAGAGAGAGAGAGTCCTGATTCTTATTCTTTTCAGGAATCAACCAATTGATTTCTTTTAACGAAATAAATTGCTTTGTTCATATTATGAAAGCAGTCAAATCATAACCTTTTTTGGAGCAAAAGTTAGATGGTGCATGAAAACAACATTAGTTTTGATTACTAGGATATCTGAGGATGCCTTTCACCTGCATATGGGTTTTAGGAATACTTACTTGTCTTAGTTATCCCGTTCGCTTACTTAGACTATTACCATAAAAAAAAATTTTGAAACAGAAGTATAGCCATGCTCTTTGTTCGTCTAGATTGGACCTATAACTACATTTTTTTTTTGTTAAATCCAAAAGCTCTGGGTGTTTGGGGTTAGAAAAATAAAGGTAAAAAAGTAATGTTAACGTTTTTTCCTTTTTCTCTTAACTGATGAGCTAATAGAGTTAACAAAATTGGGGATAAGCGTAGGTCTTTGAATATGCAAGAGATAATGGTAGGTTAGGGTAAACCAGAAAGGGTTTCTATAAATTTTTCAAATTTAATGCATTATTTTTATGTTTTTTGAATTTTTATCTAAAATTAATGTCATTTAAAAGCCAAAACTCTTAATCAATTAATAATTATTTCAATGATTTTTTCTTAAGATATTTCATGCCCAACCAAAAAGGAAAAGAAAAATCAATAAAAATACATAAGTTTTCCCAAAAAAAAAAAAAAAGGGCTAACAAATACTTGTGAACTTCTTTATGTGTAAACTTCAATTAACATACAAGTTAAGTGAATAACCACTATAAATCAAAATAGTGACTAATAACTCATTTTTAAAAATCATGTCCAACACACAATACTATAATCAAATACATTAAAGTTAATTGGCTCTTTACCTATGTTTATGGAACCTGCTTGGCATGTAATGAGTAAATTGCACGCATTAACCCCAACCTTCATTTTATTCGTTACATCTTCCTAACGTGTTTAAAATGTTCCATTTTTTATCTTTTTTTGGATAGAATCTGTTATCTTGGATGGAAAATGCCATCTCATCATAAGCTTGTATGGAAAAATGCATTTTTAATCCCTATAAAAATTCTCTTTTCCAAAAAAAGCCTAGAACTTTTAAATCTAACAAAGATTTCCTCTCTCTTACCTCTCCCCTCTTTCCAGCAGCCTTATCTCCGACCTCCCTCTCCTCTAAATTGATATGTCACCAACTCCTACTTTAACTAGCACTAAATTGATATGCTCTGCTGCATCTCTCTATCGTGAAACTGCCACCGAGATATCAACCGCTTTTCTCTGTTGTGAAATCGGAGCCACCGTCTGTCCCTCTCACTTATCGATCTCCAACCGAATCATGGTCTCTTTCCCTCGTTGATCTCCAACCGAATCAAAGCCACCATCGCATCTCCAGCTGATTCGAAGCCACCATGGCATCTCAGCCATCATTCTTAAATCATTTGCTCCCTTGGAATGCGAAGCTCTAGAATATCCCTCTTCTCTTAATCTTCCTCCTTTGTATCAGATCAACCCTCTAAACTTGCTCGTTGGTAGGATGAGTTCTGACGAAATTAAGTCCAATCTTTGGGAAGAAGCATCTGGATGCCTCAAATGGTTGGCTATAAAAAAAACCCAATTTAGTGGTTTTTGTGAGTTTCGAGAACATCCCGATGATGAGTTTGGAGTAGCTAATAGAATTTGCATGGGGATTGGCCAACAACAAGAAGCAATTCCTATGGGTAATTAGGCTGGATGTTGTTTTTGGCGAATCAGCAGTTTGGGAGGCTGGTGATATGAGGAGAGGGAGGTTGGAGATGGGGCACCGGAGAGGGAGGAGAAGTAAGAGAGGCAGCAGAAAGATGCAGTTTAGCACCGATGGGCAGTAGGTAGTGGTTGAAAAAGGCTATAATGTTATGAAAGTGAACATGGTGGTTTAATCATTAAATTTCAAAGTTTCAAGGTTGTTTTATTAAAAAAAAATATTTTCAGTGGTTAGAACTAACATTTATCCCTATAATCATATACTGACATGTCATTTTCCATCCAAGTTAATAGATTTCATAAAAAAAAAAGTTTAAAATGGAACATTTTAACCACGTTAAGGTGACACAACAAACAAAATGAAGGTTAGGATTAGAATTGGAATAGAATTAAAAGGTTAAGGTTAACGTGTGCAATTTATCCTGACATATAACATTCAAAATGTAACAAATTTTAGTAAGTTTTGTGTACTTCTCACTCACACTCACATCTTTATTCTTTTACCAATTCTATATGTTCTTTTGTCTGGTTGCTTTTATCAGTTTTATATATTTCTAATTAGTTCTTATTTATTTTTATTACTTTTTTTCTTTTATAAATATTGTCTACTCTGTTATCAGTTTTTACATGTTCATTTGTCATGTTTGTTCTTACTTTTTCATTTTTCATATTTTTCTATATTTTTAAAAAAATCTATTTATATCACATAAATGAGTTTATTATTTTTTATTGGTTCCTATTTTCTCTTGCAAATAAAATCGTTATTTTTTTTGTCTATGGCTGTTTGTTTTTATTTTATTTTTAGCTATTTATTCTTTTGCAAAAAATAGCTATTTTTATTAGTAGCCATTTATTCTTTTGGCTCAATATATTTTTCTCTTATAATTTTTTAAATATTTTTTAGATAAACTTTTTTTTGTCCTTTTATTATTATTTTTTTGATCTTTTGTGAGTATCTACTAGTTTTTTATAGAAATTAATTATGTTTTTATCAGTATCTATTTGTTCTTTTGAGAAATTAAATGTTTTTTTAGTAGTGGTTATTATTTTGGTTCAACTAGTTATTTGTTATTTTATTAATTAATAAATTTGAAATAAAATAAATAAAAATAGATAAATTAAAAAAAAATGTAATATAAAAATAAACATTGAAATAAAAATGAAAAGAAATGATATAAAAATAAAAAAAATAAAAAAATTGAAGTAAAACTAGAAACAAAACAATAGTTAAAACTGGAAATAGTACAAAAAATAAAAAAAAATTGGAAAAAATGAGAAAAATAAAATAAATAACTTGAAAAAAAACTAAAAAGTGAAGAGGTGTAAGGAAAACCAAGGAAAAACTAGGAGAAAAATGAAAAAAAAATTGAAAAAGAAAAAAAATGAAAATAAAAAATAAAAAGGGAGGTAGAAAATGCAAATGAAAAAATAAAATGGAAGGTGCTGGGAGTTGAAGCATGCCCTAGCTTGCTTTTTCTTGATGTTTTTTAGCTACTCAACCTAATCTAAACTCTTGTATAAATCCAACAAGACAAATATAAGCAGGGGTGTTTATGATGCAGGTTTGACTAGGCTCACTCTAAATATAAACCGCCCCATAAAGGTGGTCGGGTTGCCAAATATAAACTCAAATGGAACCATATATCACAAAATTGCATTAAATTTTGAACCACATAAAATGCGATTCAGTTTGATTCAGTATAACTTGTTTATAAAAGACCTAAATCCACAATTCACCCTTAAACTTTGCTAACTCGGACATTTAACTTTTTCAACTATGACTTCGGGCAACTCAGTCCCTAAACTTTGTAAACTAGGACACAACCCATTTTATCTAACGACAATGTCCCTTTTTATTTCCATGGGACTTAAATGATAATAACATTGAACAATGAGACTGAACTTGGCATTTTAGGATATTACTATTTAAGATGTCGACTTCCTCTGTAGCTTTGCATGCAGGAGGTCGGAGAGTTACTTTGAAAATTGGGAGTATCCTCAGCAAGCCAATTGGAGCTACGGAGGAAGACGACCTGTCAAATAGTAATATGTTAAAATGCTAAATTTGGCCTCTTTGTTCAATGTTACTGTCATTTAAGCCCCTAAAAAACCAAAAAGAATATTTTCATCAGTTAGAGGGGGTTATGTGTCCCAGTTTACAAAGTTTATGGGCTCAATTGTATTCAGTCATAGTTGAAGGGGCTAAGTGTCCGAGTTAGTAAAGTTTGGAAGTGAATTATGGATTTATGTCTGATAAATACTTATAAGTGTATAGCTATTATGGGTTTAAATCATCATTATACACTTTCAATATGATTCAATTCTCTAATTTGAACAGTTATTCCACCGTATTACTATTCACGCATATTTATTGTTCATATGCAGGGGTCACTGTTCACTACGTTTCACTATTCATACATGGGTTAGTATTCATCCATATTAAATAATTATTTTTTTATAGGTGAATAAAATTATGACATCTCACAATTCTTGGACTAATGATCAAGGCCTTAAACATCTACAATTTCCAGTTTGTGATCTAGCCTAATTGAGAGATAAATGAGGCCAAATTTGGATTGCAAACACAATTAGTTCAAAAAAATTCTCACACTTGGCGACCCTTTACAAAAAAAATCATGTCTAGAGCTATGATTGTTGGAACTGATTGATTCCAAATTCATACGAAAGCCAATACATAGATCTTCAACTCTACTTTACATGTTGAGAATCAGTTTGATCATTTTCATTCCTGAAATCTGATTATAAATTAGACTATTTGTGCTGTCGTGTGCTAAAGAGCAGTTTGGTAGAAAAATTATAACTTGGGCTATGAATATCGTTTTTGAATGATCAAGCTATCGTTTTGAAGCTAAATAAGAGATCTACAAATTTTGTGCGTTGAAGAAGAGTTGAATCAATGTGTATAGTTGTTGAAAAATTAAATGAAATTTGAGCCGTCTTAGTTGAATTGTATTCACACCTTGGTGGGGAAGATGAAATTAGGCTGGTTCTTAGGCCATTTTAGAGTTCTTTTTATCAAAGTTAGCTTTTCTTCTTTGGTTTTATTCTTATTTTCAATCCTGAAACTCTGTTCAACATGTTTTCTTCTTATTCTTCATTTGATCTTTCAATATATGTTTATTTCATTTTCATACATGTTGTTTACTCTTATCATGACTAACTAATTTTTCTTTTGCTTAGGTGAAAGAGTGAAATTTTTGGTATAAAGGATATGGCTGATTTGAATTGCTCGTAACGTTAGCAGTATTTACTTACTTAATCGATTTAACCACCCTCCTTGTTAAGTTGGAGTCTTGATTCATCATAGTCAATCATTAACATAAAAACTACTTGATTCTTTTTATAGAACATGGCTCCACCGGCTATATGGGAATCTTGAATTATTGTTGACAAATTTAACATGATGGATACCTGAACCCATTAGCAAGTCTTGGCATTATAAAATCAATGAAAACTAACATTAACTCATGCCTAACAATTCTGAAATTTGATTACTAAATTCCTCAATTATGACCTCCTTTATATATAGATCTCGATTGAGTGACAAAACATGCTAAAATTAACTATAATTAATATATTAAAAGTGAATCCTCTAACCTTAGCTATTTTATTTGAATTTCAGTTTTAATCAACATATGTTCACATCTTGCATAAATACTTTCTTTATTAAAAATCTATAATTTTTATTTCCTAATTCATTTTCCTGTGGATCAACACTCGGATTCTTGTGATTTTTTTACTTGCGACAACCTATACTTGGGTTACAACTGTTAAAGTGTAGCATGTTCTTGGCGCTGTTGTCGGGGAAGTAAAATTATAGTACAAGTTCATTTACTTTTCTTTTTTTTTTTTTATCTTTATTTTGTTTTATTTTTATTGTTATTCGTATGGAAGGTTAAACCTCCTACAATTTATTTTTTTGTTAATTTTTTTTTCTTTTTATTTTTATTATTTTTGAATGGAAGGCTAAGCCTCCTATATTATATTTTCATTATATGGAAGGTTAAGCCTCTTATTTTTTTTATTTTCTTTTAATTTGGTGTTCTCTTTATTTTTTTTATTATTGTTGAATGGAAGGCTAAGCTTTTTTTTTTATTATTCATATTTTTTTTCCTGTTATTGTTTTGTGTATGCATAAGAGCTTAGTCATGCACATCAAGTGGTAAATTAATAAGAGAGTCTTCATCTTCTTCAAATATGGATGTACACATTAATAACCAAGAGGATAATCATTCTTTACATAATTATCAAGATCGACCTAGGACCCCTAGAGAATACATGAACCTCATAAGAAAATGTCAATATATCTTTTTTATATATATAGTTTTCTTTTAAGTTTCATTTCCTTTTCTTTTTCTTTTTTTTTTTATTTTCTTCCTTTTTCGGTTAAGTGGTAGATACGGTACTCTATGGCTTTCAAGTTGGTTATCTCAGTTTTTCATAATAACTGATTTCTTTATCTTACCTCTCTAAATTTTCTTCTAAAAAATGGGTTTTATTCTTTCTATTTTGATAAAACACTTTCCTTCTCTACCAATAAATGTTCTTAAAAAAATTTACCAAGTTATATGCGAAAGATTAAGACTTTTGATATATAAAGGTATTCCTGAATATGTACGTTGGTTAATTGAAGCTAAGGTTCATTTAGCTGGTGAAATCTTAAATGCATTTGTGTCCCACATGTCTGGCCTAAGCAAAAGGTTTTATGCCAAAAAGCAAAGAACAAAGAGGTTATGAGTTTGTCACAAATGTGGTCGATAGACTTGTAATACTAGATGTCGTGCTTTAGGGATGGTGTCCGATAATCAAAAAGGTAAAATACAATTCATTAAGAGTGGCCTAAGTAAGGACTCTTCGAATAATATCCAATTAACTTTTGACACGCATTCTCGTGGATTAGTACAAAATGAACTTCTTGGTTTATAGAGTATTTTTCATAAAGAACAAGAGTGTTACAGTTTTGGGAATCTGACTTTAAAAGACCCTATTTACCAGTTTATAAAAAAACTAGATGAGAAGGAAATCCCTGACTCATAGAAGGTGTTGAAGTAAATCTTCCTGTGGTTTTATGTTCAGTAATAGCTTCAACGCCTTCTATGAGTTGGGGATTTACTTTCTATCTAGTTTTCTTACAAACTAGAGAACAGAGTCTTTTAAAGTCATATTCCCAAAGCTGTAACACTCTCGTTCTTTACGAAAATACTCCATAAACCAAGAAATTTGTTTTGCACAAATCCACAAAAATGCGTCTCAAGAGTCAATTAGATATTATTCAAAGAGTCCTTACTCAGGTCATTCTTAATGAATTGTAATTTATCTTCTTGATTATCGAACACCATCCATAAAGAATCACATCTAGTATTACAAGCATATCGACCACATTTGTGATAGACTCATAACTTGTTTGCTCTTTATTTTTTGCAAAAGAGCTTTTACCTAAACCAGGCATTTGGGACACAAATGCATTTGGGATTTTACTAGCCAAACAGACCTTAGCTTCAATTAACCAACATACATCATCAGGAATGCCTTTGTGCATCAAACCTTTTAAACTTTCATATCTAGCTTGGTAAATCTTTTTAAGAACATTTATTGATAAAGAAGGAAAATATTTTCTCAAAGTAGAAAGAATGGAATCCATTTTTTAGAAGAAATTGAGATAGGTAAGAGAAAGAAATTAGTTATTATAGGAAATTGAGATAACCAACTTGAGAGCCACAGAGTACCATATCCGCAACTTAACCAGAAAAAGAAGAAAAGAAAAAGAAACAAAACTTAAAAGAAAACTATATAAGAAGAGAAGATATATTGACATTACCCTATGGGGTTCATGTGTTCTCTAAGGGTCCTAAATCGATCTTGATCATTATATAGAGAATGGGTATCTTCTTGGTTATTAATGTGTTCAGCCATGTTTGAAGAAGATGGAGATTCTCTTACCAGTCTACCATTTAATGTGTATGACCAAGCTCTTATGCATGCACAAAAAAATAAGTGAAAAAACATATGAATAACAAAAAAAAAGGTTTAGCTTTCCATTCAACAATAATAAAAAATTAAAAAGAAAACTAGATTAATAGAAAATAAAAAAAAAATAGGAGGCTTAGCCTTCCATATAATGAAAATAAAATGTAGGAGGCTTAGCCTTCTATTCAACAATAATAAAAATAAAAATAAAACAAAATTAACAGAAAATAAGAGGTATGAGGTTTAACCTTCCATGTGAATAACAATAAAAATAAAACAAAATAAAGATAAACAAAATGAAAAGTAAATGAACATGTACTCTAATTTTACTTCCCCGGCAATGGCGCCAAGAACATGCTGCACTTTAGCAGTTGTAACCCAAGTGTAGGTTGTCACAAGTAATAAAATCGCAGGAGCTCGAGTGTTCAACCACAGGAAAGTGAATTAAGAAATATAAATTATAAATTTTTTACAAAAAAGGTATTTACGTAAGGTGTGAACAAATGTTGATTAAAACTCAAATTCAAATAAAATAACTAAGGTTAGATGATCCACTTTTAGCATATCAGTTATAGTTAATTTTAACCCGTCTTGCCACTCAATTAGAATCCACACTTAAAGGAGGTCCTAATCGGAGAATTTAGTAATCAAATTCCAGAATTGTTAAGCATGAGTTAATATTAGCTTTGATTGATCTTATAATGCCAACACTTGCTAATGGGTTTATGTATCTATCATGCCAACATTTATCCACAATAACTCAAGATTCCCACATAGCCCACAGAGTCATGTTCTATAGAATGAATAAAGTAGCTTTTGTGCCAAAGATTAACTATGATGAATCAAGACTCTCACTTAATAAGGAGGGTGATTAAATTGATTAAGAAAGTAAATACCGTTAACGTTACGATCCATTCAAATTAGCCATAGCCTTTATACCAAAAGTTTCACCAATTCACCTTAGCAAAAAAAATATTAGTTAGTTATTCACCCTAGCAAAAGAAATATTAGTTAGTCATGGTAAGAGTAAACAACATGTATACAAATGAAATAAATATATATTGAAAGATCAAGAACAATAAGAAAATACATTGAACAGAGTTTTGGAATTGAAAACAAGAACAAAATCAAAGAAGAAAGCTAACTTTGACACAAGAACTCTAAAATGGCCTGAAAACCATCCTAGTTTCGTCCTCCCCCCCTAAGATGCATATTTATAGAGTTTCAGGGTAGTTGGAATAGTAAATGGTAGGTAAAGACAATTCAACAAATGTGGCTCAAACTTCATTTAATTTTTAAACCATCATACTCATCAATTTAGCTCTTATTCAAAGCAGGGGATTTGTAGATCTCATCTTTATCTTCGAAACGATAACTTGATCATTCAAAACTAACATCTGTAGCGCAAGTTATAATTTTTCTACCAAAACTGCTTTTCAGCATGTGGCAACACAGATGGTCTCATTTATAATCAGATTTAGGCAATGAAAACGATCAAACTGGTTCTCAGCATGTGAAGTATAGTTGAAGATCTATATGTTGGATTTTTCCTTTGCCCTCTCCTCTCCTTCGCGCTCTCAGAAACCATTTTGATCTGTCACGGCATGGCTAGAAACATTCACATGCCCAGAAACCGCTCCTTCGTGTGCCCAGAAACCCACTTCTCTTTTTGCTGCTACGTCTCTTCGACTCTCAGATCGGCGATTTTCTACACCCAATTTCGTCTCTTTGTTCTGGTTTCTGCAGTTGCTTTCTCTTCAATTTCTCGTTCTTCCCCAACAATGACGTCAGGTTCATTCGCGTCTGGTCGTCTCATCGGGTTCTTCAGCAGGGACAGTGATTCAATCGCCGTTTCTCCTTGATCGCCCTTTTCTCCTTGATCAGACAGCAACCACCGGGTTACCCTTTGTCCTTGCCGATTGCTTGCTCAAAATCGCATCTGGCCTCGTCGGTGTTCAACTGGAGCCCTCTTTCATGTTGTTTTCGGCGGTCTTTCTTGTCTTTTTTTTTATGGTCAAATCAATTTCACGAACAGCATCCATGAATCCACCGGAGAAAAGGCACTCGTCGTGAAAGTCGCCACTCATTGCGAACAAGTGCACTGGAGAGAAGGCGGAAAGAGAGTTGGGAAACCAAAATCCGCAATCTGCCATTTTTGTTGTTGTTTTGATTTCATTTCTCAATTCTGCCCTTTTTTTTATTTTCTTCTTCTTTGTATTCTTGTTTTTCTTTCGGTACTAAATGTCCCGATTTTGGTAGTCAAGGGCTTCGCAGTAATTCTTGTGTCCGTAAGTTCTAGGATTTGGGTTTGGTTTAGGGAGGGGTTGAGACAAATTGTTAAACGTAGAAGTTGGGGGCCCAAGTTTTTACAGAAGAATGTCAAAGGGGCTAAGTAAGGTGGTTTTCCTTTTTCTGTGGTAATGGAAATTAATGGAGTTAATTTTCAAGTAGGTAAGTATAGGGATTTGAAAAATGTGGGACAAAACTATAGGTTCAAGTAATCTTCATTGGTAATTTTCCAGTCAAGTTAAGATCAAATGAGGAATTCTTACCAGCAAAGCTTGTCATAGTTCTTTTATTTTGATTGGATAGTAATGGAATTATCTGGTCATGTTGAGCTTGAGTGAGTTGACCTTTTGCTGTATACTCACCCTTGGTCTGGTGCATGGCGACCCTTTGTTTCACTTGGTTTTGGCTTTTCTAGTTCAAACTTTTCTATGAGTTCTTCTCCTACCAATATGGAAAACCTATTATTTCAAAGCATGCACTTATAGAGTGCCCAGTCCTTCCATAATAATCAAAGTGTGGGTTGCCTCTCTTTGCCCTTATTTTACTGATTTTTTGTGACAATGAAAGTTATAGCCATGGCTGAAGGTTGTTTTCCAATAGCCATAGTTTGTTGCTTCTCCTCCTTAATAACGAGTGAATATGCTTTGTTTTTTGTGGGCAATGGCTCCATGTTCAAGATCTATGACCTAATTACACTAAAACTATCATTTAGACCCATAAGAATTGTATCACAAGTGATAAGAGCTAGATGACATAAATTTCTATTTTGAGTCAACATTTCCACCATCACTTTTCTACAAAAGTAAGAGGTAAGTCATTCTCAACTATCATTCCTACTTTTATTTTTATCATATAATATGACTACAATGGAAAAGAAACCCTAAACACACTCAACTCATTAGATCATGGTTACAAAATACCCCATTATATTTAGTCAAAATTATACTTATTCCCTCCTAATTCAAAAACCTCTTAAAAATCCCCTAAGGTTTCAATAAACCTACAGTTACCCACTAAAGTCCATTTTTAAGGTTATAACCAATGGATTAAATATACCTTGAGGCCTTAGCTTTTAGTTATTATGTAAGACTTCGCCTTAACATATAAATTGCTTCATAAATTATATGTTTTCAAATGACAAAATATACTTTTATATACAGTTCCTTTTAATTTACCATGTCAATGATTTTTCCTCATGCTTCAATTTCTACTTACTTTTCATTATCCACAAGTGCAACTCAGCACTTCATTGTAAGTTGGTAATTGGTCCCAAAGTCCTTTCGACTTTGTGTAATATACAACAAAGGTTTGATCATGCTACTACAACAAAAGCTATTTCACATTTTAGTTCATGCATGCATGGCACATTACCATGTGAGTACCTTTCTTGAAGGTCATTCCACATATGTTTGGCCAAATTTATGAATGCTACATTGTTATGTAGCTTATGCACCAGTGCATTGAAAATCCAAATAAAACCATTGAGTTGCACTTCACCCAAACTTGGGTTTTCTCTAAGCCATCTTTGGGTTTTCTAAGAGTTCTATTGATGAACCCTAACTTGTTTTTGGCACATAATGCATTCTACATATCCTGATGCCAAGTATGGTAGTTTTCACCACTCAATGGATTGTTGACAAGAATAGCTATGGAACTATTAGAAAGATTGAGATAGAAGAGGGAAGAAAGATCATTGACTAGTGTGTTGATGATGATCTTCCCGTCTTCTTTGTGGATCCTCTGACATGATTGAATTTTTTAAAAAATGAATCGTATTGCTTTGATACCATGTAAATTTTGTGCATTTCGAAAGTTGTTCTTCACTTCATTGATCAAGAATATGTACAAAGCCAATATTTGTACACAAGTTGCTAGAGCCATAAATAAATATAACTTTTATCTATACAAGGATAACTCCACAAAGTGCTTATCTTTAGCCTACTTGTCACACATGTAACCAATGTGTGGGAAGACTTCTTAATATAGATAAATAAAAAGTGGTAAGTTGATTGTGTGCGTCTTGAGTTTAAACGATTTTGAAAATCAGTCATTGAATAGTGATTAAAACTTCAATCACTATAGTGGAAAAGTTTGGATAATCATCAAATGGCGTCTAAATAGTTAGTTGCTTGTATGGGCTAAATAGTAATGTTGCAAGAGTCAGCAATTGAAGGTTTCAGTTGCTATGTCCTCCAGACCTATCATCAGCGGATGAATTCTTCAGTCGCTACCTATATGGAGGTAGCAATTGAGTGTTTAAATACAACCACCCTTTTACTTGAATTCAGTCAGAATTTTGATGATTTTAGTCATTAAGTTCTTCCTTTTTTTTTTTTTTGCAAAATTTGTTTAGAATAAATACGAACATGTTTTTCCACTTGGGTTCTTATTTATTTATTTTTTCCACTATTTTTTAACCTAAAAATTCCTAATTTTGTGAATTTCATGTTATTGTATCATAAGTGATAAGAGCTAGATGACATAAATTTCTATTTTGAGTCAACATTTCCACCATCACTTTTCTACAAAAGTAAGAGGTAAGTCATTCTCAACTATCATTCCTACTTTTATTTTTATCATATAATATGACTACAATGGAAAAGAAACCCTAAACACACTCAACTCATTAGATCATGGTTACAAAATACCCCATTATATTTAGTCAAAATTATACTTATTCCCTCCTAATTCAAAAACCTCTTAAAAATCCCCTAAGGTTTCAATAAACCTACAGTTACCCACTAAAGTCCATTTTTAAGGTTATAACCAATGGATTAAATATACCTTGAGGCCTTAGCTTTTAGTTATTATGTAAGACTTCGCCTTAACATATAAATTGCTTCATAAATTATATGTTTTCAAATGACAAAATATACTTTTATATACAGTTCCTTTTAATTTACCATGTCAATGATTTTTCCTCATGCTTCAATTTCTACTTACTTTTCATTATCCACTCTCATTTTTTATTTTTATATTTTTATTTTTTATTTACTCCAATTAAGAATGTTATTTTTATTTTTAAAATTGGTTGTCACTTTTTTCAAAGCTTGTTATGGTATCTATTAAATCCCTCTTATTTGAATTAATGGACCATTGATCATTGTGTTTTCATATTAGATTTATATACTTATCCATTTATTATGGGTATTTAAGATTATTAATTTCCTTAACTAAATACTGCATTAGAAACCATTCTACTTTTTAAACATTGTAATATTTAAAAGAAAATAATGATAGATACTTTAATAAAACTTATAATGATGTTCGTAGTTTTTTCTTATTAATGTTTAAGTAGGAATCAAGGTGTTTTTATATCTTTAAATTAAAAAATGCGGAAAAATAGTTAGTTGCTTAATTTTGATTGAAATTAAATTAATAAAAAATCATATAATTTTTTTAGGTAAATGCTAACACTAAATGCAACATCAACAATAATTAATTTTCTAAGTTTGATGTTGATTGAAAAAATATATATTCTTTCAGTTTGCAAGTTATAATTATAAAAGAATTGATTAAATTTGTGGTTTCTAGTGCATTTTTCAGTTTAAGGAAATTAATAATTATTTTATTGAACAAGACATTCTTAAATAATGATTAATTAATAATCACAAGAAAATTAAAAATCACATATTCATTCAAATGAGAAGGATTTTACGGTTCTTTCATCTTATCTTAGAAATAACATTTATAATTTCTTCTATTTTAGCATTAAATAATCCTAATAAGACAAATAGTTACTATAACCAGCATGTTACCGCCTATTTAATTGAATCACTTGATATTATATGTTTAACTTATTTGTCACAGTGACCATAAATCACCGTATCATGGTCCTTAGCTTTAGTAGTTACTTTAACAAATTTTCAAAATTGTGAGGGTGAAAAGAAAAGGAGAATAATAGTCAATTTAAAAAATAAAAAATGGTGTTCTTAATTAAAGGAAATTAATAATTTAAAAATATATAAGAAAAAAATAAATAAAGAGATTTCAAAAATAAAAAAAGAAATGAATGGTAACTAATTAAGGAAAACAATTGAAAAAGTAAGTTAAAGGACCATTACATAAAAATATATTATACCATTTGAAAATACAATTTATAGAGCAATTTATATGGTGGGGTGAAATTAAACAATAACTAAAACATCAGACCTCAAAGTGTAATTAGTCCTTTACTTTTAACCACCAAAATGGATTTAAGAGGGGTAACTATAGGTTTTGTGAAAACTTAGGGAGCTTTTAATATGTTTCTAAAATAGAAGGGGATAATTGTAATTTTGGCGAAACCTCAAAGGGTATTTTGTAATTCGCAAAAGGGTGTGGCCTTTTTTAGGTGTTGAGCTCCAACAAACTCGAATTAAGACTTAACAAGCCTGAAAATCAACATGATATCTTAAAAGACCCGATATCCTAAACTTTAAAAACACACACAAACAACTCATGAAATGAGATTAGAAGTATAAACAAGTCGAGCCTTTCTTAGGTAGTCAAGCTCATGCAAGCTCAAATTGAGACTTTTCTAGCCGAACTTTATTAAAGCTTGAACTTGAAAATGAGCTGGATTCCTAAAAGGGTCATAAACCCTAAAACCTAAAATCCTAAACTATAAACCCTAAACTTTAATCTATTGAGCTTGAGCCAAAAAACTAGCAAGCCTGATACCTTGAAAATGAGTTGGATTCCTAAAAGGGCCATAAACCCTAAAACCTAAAATCCTAAATTGTAAACCCTAAACCATAATCTATTGAGCTTGATCCTAAAAATCGGCTAGTCTGATAATTACACATATAAACACTTATGTGATGAGACTAGAGGTGTAATTAGATAAGTCTAGCTGGGCCTTTTTTTGAATAGCTTGAGTTCAAATCGAGACATTTACAAGCCAAGCTCTATCAAGTTCGAACCTAAAAAATGAGCCTAACACCTTAAAAGGTCTAATATACTAAAACTTAAAAAACCTCAAACCCCAAACTAAAATAGCCACTAAAAGGAAATTGAATGGTCAAAATACTAGCTTGGGGGTGATTGACTAGTGATTGAAAGTTGGTGACTAACAGTTTTGGTCACTATATTCGTGGCTCAATTTAAACTCCATTTATGAATGACGACTGAAGAGTGATTGAACCATCATAGCCATCAAATTTCAATTGTCATTTTGTATTTCTAGTGTATTGACTGAAACAAGTATCTTTATCTCACACTAAAATAGTAAGAAGTAAAGAAATCTTTAACATATTGCTGATAAAAAAAGCAAAAAAAAATCTAATTATGATGTTATAAATCATTAGTAAGTGTTAAATATATGTCCACACTAAAATTAATTACCATACCAATTCAAGTGTAACGAACCATGTCAACGTGTGCTAGAGTAATGGAGTTAAAGCAAAAAGAACAGTAACAACTTTGGATTCTGATGATATTAAACACCATGTCTAGGATTTATTTACTTTAACCCTCACCCAACTCAAAGTATTAACAATTTCTCAGCTTAATGGATAGGATCATTTAGCAAAATAATCAACTCATTCCTTCAATAATATTCATCTTAGACAATGTAATTTAGCATTATTTGTTTTTTTTTTGTGGTATGTTTGTCTTTATTTTGGCTGACTTCACTTCTGAATGTTTTCCCAATGGTGTAACGTGTATCATTTATTTCAAACTAAAATGGTAACAAATAAAGAAGTCTTATCATATTATAAAGAAATAACAAGTGTTTAATGTACCATCTATAGTACTTAACATACCAACTTAGATGTATACAGATGCAAAATAGAAAACGGACATGTCACGTGTGCTAGAAATAGCGAATGTTTGACGGTCATTTATTGAACACCGAATCCAAGACTTATTTACTTTAGGTAAGTGAAGAAAACTCACTTTATCATAAAGCATTAATAAACTTCTTAGCTTATAGGAAACAATAGTACTATTTAATAGAAAATCTTCGTAATAACTAACGGATAAATATTCTATATACCGGCTGTGGAAAAAATAAATTCTCTGCTATTTACTCAGGTCCTTTAAATGAATAGTGATTTTAAAAACTTTAACTTTTAAGCTAAATATGACTTTCGCGATTCAAGTGCCAAAAAATAAATCATAAAGCAGATTTGATAACAATTTTTTTTATTCGGAGATAATAAAAAATCTTGCTAAAGCTTTTTATGATTTCGCCTCCTCCCATCAGTCCCATGAATTAGAAATGACCATCAACCAAATTGCCCCACTTTTTTTTTTCTTGTGCCAAAAAGTCCCATATGAAGGAAACAGAATAGAGGAGAGAAGATTGGAACAAAACTAGGAGATGCACCAAGATTCGAAACTAGTTATTTATTTTTTTCCTTCTCAGTCAACCGGTACAAATTTTTTTTTTGGGTGAAAACTGAAGAACAAGTTTTTTGCTGTCACCGGAAGAAGTTGATTTAAGGTTATAATTTTTTCTTTTTCACAAGTGATGCCATGTAAAATTGATCATGATTATTAAAATTTAGTATTGTTAAGTTAAAAGTGTTGGCAAGATAATAGGAGTTTTCAAATAAAGATGATGGTGTAAAACTTTTTTTTACCGCGGCTGGTAAAATGTTTATTTATAACTAACTTCATTTGTTCAATAATGTTCATCATATAACATTTTCTGTGAACATAATTATATAATCCAATCAGAATCATGATTGTATCTATCAAATCTAATCAATTTTTTTTTAATATCAGATTATAAATCATAAAATTCTAATATTTAAATTAGGATTTTAACAATCCTGATTTGAATTACCATGGCAAACTTTGTATGGACTTGTATGGCACACAATATATACATTTGTGACCGAAATCACAAAATCGGCCAAAAACGTCCAAGGCCGGATTTCAAACAAATGTAAACTTGAATTCATAACAACGGGAATCCGAGCCGAGTTACGCAGGGGATTCTCCTTGCAAAGCGACTTCCAAAGAGAATCGAATTGTGAAATTCCAATAAAATATTAAGTAAACACATTTATATTTTCTACCAGCGGAAAAAGAAAATTGTTTATTTTATACGACAAAAAAGCAGAAGCTCCCTCCTTCCCCCTCTACCTCTTTCAAAAAACCCTAACGTTGCTTCGTCTCTCCCCAGAAATCTGGTGTTTCGGCCTACGATTTCTGGATTCGGCGACCAAGTTTCGGATTTTAATGGTGTGAAGTGAAGGGAAGAGACCGGGATTTGGATCTGTAGGCATAGTTTCGGGGAATATAAGGATGTCGTCCTCCGACACAGAGCTCGAACAGCAGCTAAGGGAAGCTGGGAACCGGCTCATGGACCCTTCACCTTCAGTTGAAGAGCTTCTCCCTCTTCTCGACGTAAGAAACCCTATATTTTCTACTCTTGTTGGTACTTTTGTTTCGATAACTCTGTTCTTGTTATTGCCCTGCATGTATTTTTTTTAGTTGAATTGAGTTAGTGTTTTGTTCTTCTGGGTTTTCATTCTGCCTTGTATTATTTTTTTTAGCTGACGTTGTTTGCTTCGACTATGTATTTCTTTTCCCCTCTTCCGGAGGCCTTCTATGTTCTACTTGGTCATTCTATAAAATCTATAAGCTTGCTCTTGTTTTTTAATGAGTGACCGAAAAAATATGATTTCGTTAATGACTTGGAAATTGGAAGCTAGCTAGATGATTGTTATTGGCAGGGCTTGAATGTGAAATTAGGAGATGAAAATTTCATATTTTGCAGAAAAAATTGGCTGATTTTTCATGGCATTGTACAGCTTGAGTCAAAGCATTTCTGTTACACATGTCTATCCATGTACTTGTGTCCAAGAGGTTTTCAGATAGATTCACTTGTAGTGAGAAATAAATTTCAGTTTTTTCCCTTAAAGTTAAGGTTGTACAGGAATGATTTTGATCAACTTAGGCGACTTCAATTTCTAACAGCCAAGGCGTTTGCAAGATTCAAATAACTATAAAAAAAATCAATTGATGCAGTTTCTCCCTAATTTCGTACAAACCTAAAGAAGAAATAGAATTAGAAAATTTGACGTATTAGCCACTATCTTTTATAATATAATTTCCATTTGATGGTGCGTCTGCCCCAGTGACCCTCCTTCTTTGGGCAATATATGGTTGACCTGGTTGTTTATCCATCATTTATGTTGGTGATACTGCATAAGAAGCTTATTCTGTTCAGTTTTTGGTTTTTCGTGTTCTCCTGAACAAGTTAAAGATACAACTGTTAAACAAGATGGAAAGGTGATGGACATACATTTATAACATTTCGGTTCTATTATGTTGCTTCACTTTCTATAGTGTTGATAATCTTTCTTTTCCTCTTTCTTAGCAAGTTGAGAATTGCCTCTCAAGGGTGGAACAATCACCGAGCCAGTCAATGCAAGATGCTCTCTCTCCTTCTTTAAAGGCATTAGTTACAGAGCAGATATTCAGACACCCAGATGCCGATGTCAAAGTTGCTGTTGCATCTTGTATTAGTGAGATAACTCGAATAACTGCCCCGGATGCTCCATATGAAGATGAGCAAATGAAGGTATTTGCAATGAAATGATTTTAAGATTTCTGCACATGAAATTCTCATTGACTATTCAATTGTCATACAGGAGGTCTTTCAACTTATTGTCTCGTCATTCGAAAATTTATTTGACAAGTCCAGCAGATCCTATGCGAAAAGGACTTCCATTCTTGAAACTGTTGCCAAGGTCAGGTCTTGTGTGGTGATGCTGGATCTTGAATGTGATGCACTGATTATTGAGATGTTCCAGCATTTCTTTAAAACAATAAGGTATGTCTGATACATTTAGATGCCAGTTGTGTTTCTAGAACAGCTGATTTTTCACTTTCATTCCTTGTATTATTTTAAAGCTTTTCCCCAATATCTACATTTGACAAGATCCTAAATTTTAGCTTCTCCATTATGTTTCCTTAAAGCAGTTAGAGATACGGAGTGGTTATAGAAGAATATTTTCTTTTTGTTAGATGCACATGTGATGGTGGGTTTATCAGTTGCTTAGGAAAGTTATATTAAAATGTGTGAATCACAGTCAATATTGAAGAGCTAGAAAAACTGGGTGCATTACTAATCACAGTACTGATGCACTCTGAAATAAATATTTAAAAATTCAGCTGGAAACTCAAAGGAGCTCCATTGCCATTCACTGCTAGTCATGAAGCATCTGCATGTGAGAGAGCTTCTCGCACTCTTTATGGAGTGGGATTAATTTACTCATAATTCAAACAAATTAATTTATGGAGAGGTTGGATTAAGGACGTTCTTGGTTCACAAACCTTTTCTTACGCATTTAATCTGTTTGAATTATGAGTAAATTAATCATATACCTGTATGATTATGCTATCTTGGTTTTGCTCTGCTAAAAAATTCTCTTCTTGTAACTCCTTATGTAGTTAGAGTCTTCATGTTGTGTTATATTCCTGCCTCAATGTTTTTCATTGACCAATTAACAGAGATTATCACCCAGAGAATGTCTTCTCATCCATGGAAACAATTATGACTCTTGTCCTAGAAGAAAGTGAAGATATCTCTATGGAGTTGCTCTCGCCACTTTTAGCTTGTGTGAAAAAAGATAATGAGGTCTGGGATGTTGTCTTATTTTCACTGCTTTGATTCTTTTATATGGATGGCTCAATTTCTTTTGGATTTTAGGAGGTTATGCCTATAGCAAGGAAGTTGGCAGAGAGAGTGCTTCAGACATGCGTTGACAAGCTTAAACCGTGCTTGACCCAAGCTGTGAAGACCTTGGGCATTTCCCTTGATGATTATAGTGGCGTAATTGCTTCCATCTGTGAAGACTCGTCGAATCACATCAGTCAGGATGATGGTGCTATTAACAAACAAGTGGTAAGCTCATCATCATGGTATCTAGGTAATGATGGTAGTATTGGCAATGGGAGTACTACTATTGTAGTGAAGATGAAAAACCTACTGTGTTAGGTGCTGAGGGGTCTTGCTGTTAATAGTCTGTGATGATCTCTTATCTTTATGCGATAGATATCCAAATACATGTTCACTTGATGTTAAGTTAGAGTTAGCAGGTTCCTTGGTAGCATCCTGTTTATCTGGGACTATGATGTCTCCTTCATTACCATATATTTCCTGAGAGCCTTGTTGATCTACAATTGTGTTGTGATCTTTGGCTTGTTCGTAGCAACCAGTGTGTTTTGATCTACTGCCTGTCTGCAGAATTTCCTCTAGTTACTTCTGATGAGTATTAGCACTTTGTTTAGTAATTGAATGATTTATTTGGAATGCTGTTGTGTCTGTTCCATCATTTCATTGTTCACTTTTTGGGGTCATATTTGCATGAGTTTGTTCTTGAGAATGACCGCCTCTACATCTATAACATAAACTGTCTTTATCAGATGTTGAATTTTTATTGTTATTTTGAGATTTTGATCATTTTTTTTCTTTCGCCTAATTCTGTTGTCCATGCTGTCCTTTTCAAATACTCTTGTACTAGTAGTTTTCTCAGTACTTTGTAAATGTCTAAACACCTTTTTAGGTTCTTACCCCATAAAATTAGGCTTAGGTTTGACTTGATGTCATTCATTATTCATTTATTCAGGCTCATGAGAGCAAGCCAGCTGGGCCATTGTTGGATGATGCAGCTCAGGTGTGTTTCAATCCAAGTCTAATTTGTGGTGCTTTCTTACTCCCAAAATATTGCTTGGCATTTGAATTTAATATATATTCTGTTCTTTCAACCAAAGATATGATGCGTTTATTACAATAATAGGAGGACCAAGATAATAGTCCTGGAGAAGTGGACCTTGCTGAAGAGGTTGACCTTCCAAATGACAAATCTACCAAGTCAGTTGCAAACAACGGCGTTGTGCAAGAAGACGATTCTTTACGAGATTCCAGTCTGAAAAAACAAGAGCATGGTCCTGATGAGTCAAGTATTGATGCATCAACTGTTCATCAATCCAGTAATTTGTCTCTTGAGAATATTGTTGACTTGGACAATGCAGAAAAAGATACTGATAAAAGGACTTCAGCATCTTCAAAATCAACGGAACCCTCTAAAAGTTCCAATGCAGATGATAAGGAAGGGGAGTCCTTGGCCGAGCAAAAATGTGAGGAGAAGCATGATCCTGATTCACATCACGAGGATCCCTCAGTTACTGCTGTCTCATCAATGGAGAATCAGGAAGTGAGTGGGGACAAGTCCTCCCCCAAAGTCACTGAGGGGGTAATTGATGAAGTTGCCTCCCCAACCCGTTCTGGCACTGCTGCTGATGAGAACCTCAAAAAACAGACTAAGAAAGAAGTAACAATTGAGACAGAAGCTTCTGATGATGGTGTGTCAAAAACAGGATCGGAAGGAAGAAGTGAATCAGAAGTGAAATCAATTAGGCTGGCGAAGAAGAAGACTGCTTCTGGAGTTCATACTGAGGATAAAATTCTCTCTGCTATAGAGGAAACCAAATGTGAAAGCAGTGGTGCAAGTGACTTGGAGGCAAAACCAGAGTTGATAAAGATTCCGAATGAAGGAACAAGAGACTCAGAAACAAAATCTAGTAAACAATTGGGGAAGATGCCTGCCCCTGGAGTTTCCGATGAGGACAAAGTTCAGCCTGCTGAAGTTGAAACAAAGGAAGAAAGTGGTGGTGCAAGTGACTTGGAGTTAAAACAACCGAAGCAGCCAATCATGACACAGAAGGAACAACCAAGTGATTCTGAAGTAAAAGTAAGCAGGCGCAAGGGGAAAAAGGCTGCTCCTAGAGTTTCTAGTGAGGATAAAACTCCATCTCTTGCAGATGACACAAAGGAAGAAGAGAGGGGTGGTTTGAGCGACTCTGAAGCAAAGCCACTGAAGCAGGCGGTTAAGAAGAAGGTGAACAATATGAAAGACAATGGTGAAAAATCTGTGTCCAAGCATCCTGCTGATAAGAAAAAACGATCTCGGGGGAAAGATGTCTTGGAGAAGGCTGAACAAAAGTCTCCAGAGAGGACTGACATTGAGGTAATGCGGCCGGTGTGTTTACATTGTTATGCTGATGTTCTATTATGTTTTTAGTTATGGTTGTTATGTGATTTTGAAGAATGTCTTCCCCAATGTTTTAGGAAATGGATGTCTCTCCAAAGTCATTGAATCAAAACAATGATGAGCCTCATTTGGAACAGACCCCTAAAGCTGCTTCTAAGAGAAAGACTTCTGCGAGCAAAGAGAAAGTATGCATCTTGTTGTCCAATATTTCTTTTGTTTTTCTTGGTGGGGTGGAGTTTCTGTATATTTTGACGTGTTTCTTTTCTGTTATTTCAATAGTTTATGCTTTTAAATGAATTAGAAGTGATTTTTATCAGCCATTTAACCTGTGACAGTGTATAAAGTAAGGTGTTACCTGCATGATTGAATGTCTCATGATGCTTTTATTGTTCTCGATTGCACTGCAACTCTTGGGGTTTTTTTTTTCTTCAGAATTGAAATTATTCAATGTACGAAATTCAATTTTTTTTGTGTTATTTTCTTTGCTGCTATATACTCTCTGATTAGCTTTTATCTTAATCCTCCTTTGCTGGCAGCCATGTGAAACACTGTTTTTATTCTCTTATGGATTTCCTTTTACTTCCCCAATAGATGCATGGAGAAACAACAAACTTTTTTAAAACCATAGTTTAATGAAGTAATTGTTATTTACATGAGTGCTTTTCATGGTTGCTCTTCTATGGTTTTCTGGGATCCTGATTTTTCATTTCATAAATGATTGGTCTTTCAGGCTTCTGGGTCTGTTGAATATAATGAAACTTTGGTTGGCTTCAAGGTCAAAGTTTGGTGGCCAAAAGATAAAATGTAAGTGTGGATGTTTTTACCTGTTGTTAGTGTTTGGAAGATTGATATTCAATATTGAGATTGACGTGAGGTTCTTTGCTTTGATTGTTCTGTATTTTACTTGTGAGTTTGTGAAGCTTGTTCCTTTTGTATTATTTTTGGCTGCTGTACCTTTTTGCTTTCCTGTGGTTGATAAGTGAATATAGCTCCTGATGTTCTGTATATTGAAGATTTTGTCTTCTCCTGTAATACATTTTTTATGATGCACAATATGTGACAGGTTCTATGAAGGCATCATTGATTCATTTGATCCCATCAAAAAGAAGCACAAGGTAATGTAAAATCTTGTATAATTCTTTCTTAATTTTCTCTTTACTCTCGTCGGCTACTTCTGTGTATGTGTAAATGGTTTTGTCATTCCTCTATAGGTTTTGTACAATGATGGTGATCAGGAAATATTGAATCTGAGAAGAGAAAAGTGGGAGTTTATGGCAGATGAAAATGGATCAAGTGAGGTGAGGAAGTACCTAAATTTAATTGCTAGTTTTGTGTCATATTTAAATATGGATCTGACAACAGCTACTTCAGGATGAGGGAACTGATCATGCAAGTCCTGATGCTTCACCTGAGATGTAAGTCATACTTTTCTACCCACTGAATTAAGAAGGATTTTTAAAACAGGTTATTCAAATTATGAAATTATGTACATGATGCTAAAATGGGAATTTTGTTTTTTTAAATAAGAAGTTGGAAGAAAAACCACTCTGGTTAGATCTTTTGCTATTGCTGCTAAATGAAGTTGCTTGTCACTGATTCTGTTATATTGGTGAGATGTGATTGATGTAAGCATCCGCGGCATTCAATTGATAGGTATACTGTATTCTAGCTGTTAGATTAGGTTCAGCTTGTAGGAAATATGGGACAATGAAAAAAAGAAACAATTTTCTCAAGTGCTTGACCTTCATTTTGGGAAACCAAGTAAGTGAAGATACTATCAGATCGTCAAATAACTTTCTTGTGTTGCTGTTATCTGCCAGAAAGTCAGAAGTGTTTGAAAGTTAACATTGTTGATGCTGTCCATTTTAAGATGCTAAGTCATTGAAAATGATTATATCATCTCATTGTACGTGAAACTTAAAAATTTTTGGCCATGTATAATACATTGGAATTATAATTTTCATTCACTCAACATATATATTGTGTGCTAAGAGAATATGGGAATTTTATTACTCTTTCAATCCTCTCTTTTACTCGGGGTACCAAAGTTTCAGAAGAACGTCTTGTGCTTTTTTGGATGGAGTTAATATTGTAATGCACAATTTCTAACTTCAATGTATTTAGTATGCTATTTTTGGTCGTTCCATGTCAGACGAAGTCAGCTAGTGATCTAAATTTTTTCAGTCTTCTCTGAAGCAGAATATTTCAATTTTCCTCTTGTATCGATTCTTTTAGTTTCTGCTGTGTACTTTATAAAATCATTTCCGTTATGAAATTTTTTAGGCCGCCAAAGAAAAGGATGAAGGCCGCTGAGAAGTCAACTGAGCAATCACATGTGGATGCTTCACAAAAAAAGTGAGTCAATTTGCTAAAGAGTCATGGCTATAAAATCTCCTTTGATGTATAAATATTGGACATCAAATTGCAGGGCTGGGGTTGCTACATCTAGTAAATCAAAGGGTGCTGCTACCAAATCTGGACAGAAGTTGCGTGATGCTGCCAAGTCTGATGGTAGACCGAGAGGTGGGTCCAAGAGTGGCAGTAAGCCAGAAAATGATTTAGTCACTCGGACAAAGGATCATACTCCCAAAACAGGCAGCAGTAGAACAGCTGACAGTTCATCGAAAGCTGTTGGCAAATCCAGAAACGATGATAGCAATACACCCAAGTCTGGCAAATCTAAGGAAGATGGATCTGACTTGATCAAATCTACGAAATCAAAGGATGATGCCTCAAAGAGTGCCAGGTCCAAACAAGAAACGCCTAAGATTTCTTCTGGCAAAGTCCTGCAAAGTGGTAAGTCCAGTGGCAATGTTGCCAATAAGCGAAAATCTGGTTCTCTAAAGACAACGGAAAGTGAAAGTGTGAAGGAGGACTCGCCCAAGGCGGGAAGCAAGTCCAAGAGTAGTAAGAAGCAGCGAAGATGAATCAAAAGAACTTGCTAATTTAGTTGCTGCTTGTTTCGTAGGAACAGGTGGTTGTTTCTACGCGACTTATTTCAGGTTCAGTATTCATGGCAGTTCCCTTTGGATGAAATGCTGCCCCTTTGGCTAGTCATGAAGTTGGCATTTGTTGTGTAGGAAAATATGTTTCAGGTGGTGAGCAGCGGTTATTTATGTGCACAGTTAGTATAGTTTCTATTAGCTGTAGGTTAGCCACACTCTTGCTTTGTCTAGTTGGAAATATGTGTCAGATTTTTGTCACTTTAACCATCTTTTCTAGTTAATGAGAGGAAAAATAAAATGACAAAAAACGAAGGGAAAAACGAAAGGGAAAATGAACGGAGGCAACCCTGGAAATCCAATGCGATGGTCTAATATTATAGTGAACAAGTTATTAAGTCAGAATAAAATTTCAAATTCAATATATAATTTAAATAAAATTTGATTTACTTTTTACTCAACTTTAACTTGATAAGTTAAAAAGTTGTTCATAGTATATTTATATTGTTTTTAATTTAAATATGAATAAAATCTCGAACTTGATAGATATTTTAAGTTGAACATTAATTTATTATTTAACTCGACTTAGTCTGTGTTCAGCTTCGGATCTGGCCTGGTGTCACGAGAATTTCCAAATGTAATGTTACATGACTTGCCTTACAATCATTGGTGATAGAAGTAAATTTGAAAGTTGATGTGAATAATTAATGAGTACTTTAAAAATTGTAATCACATTTAGGGGCTAACTATAGATTTTTTTTATAATATAATGGGGAAAGCTATACATACGCTCAAATGCATATTGATTTGAACTTCTTAAGTATTTTACACGTAAAAAGTGATCGCGTGGAAAGATAAGCAAAACAGCAGCTGAGTCGGACTTAGCGTCCTCCATGAATTTAAACGGGGTACGACTAGGACGAGCAAGTCCAGCTGCTACTCCAATGCGGTGATGGCTTCTGCAAGGACCGTCTCTCGCGGATATTCTCGGCCTCTGTCGACTTAACGCTTACCTGCCCGCACTGCCGTCACATCTCCCTCATTGAGGACTCCGTCCCGTCTTTGCACAAGAACTACACCTTCCTTGCGCTCATTCACACCGGCTCCAACTTGGATTCCGATTCCACCAGGAGTCTTGGCTTCAATTACACCGACCCCGACCGAGATGATGATGATGAGAATGGGGAACTTGACATGAATGACCTCGGCTGTCGGGACAAAGTATTTTAATCGCCGAGCTCTGGGAAATGCGGTCCAATGATTGAGTGGGTGGCTCATCAAGAGGTCAGGCTGCTGCAGAGAATGGATGAACGACAGGGGAGGACTGGTGCAGAGACCTGGGAAGCGGTTATTGGTTCGCAGCGGAAGTGTAAGCACCAAGTAGCAGTGAAGAAAGTGGCAGTGGTTCAGGGGATGGAAGTGGATTGGGTGCAGGGGTAGCTGGAGAGTTTACTAGTTTAGGGGTAAGGTGGGAGGTAAAGGGTAGCTAAATTGTCGGATGCAAGAACTTATGGAGTGTTTACAATGTTGGACAAAAGTTTAAGGGTTAAGTTAAGGTATTTTACCTTTTTTTATAGACAAACTTGCCGTACGTGTGTGTGTATCTGGGTAAATTGCATCCGTGATCTCTAACATTTTATTATTGTCTTATTTAGGACGTTAATCTCAAAACTTCACATGGAACATTCTCAATCTCAATTTTTTGTTTCATTTTAGACCTTTAGATGATAGAAAGTGTTAAAAATAACGAAAATGGCTACGTGACATGCCAACTTGAGGTAGTTGCCCATGTGGCACAATGAATCACCAGCTATAGATGTCCACAATTAGCCACATCAGACATTTAGGGCTTATGTTACAAAAAAAGAAGAAACTTAGGGCCTATGCAGAATTAGCTCACATCTCTCATTCCTCCTCCCTCCTCTGCCGCTCCAGCTTTTTCTTGCCTCCTCCTGTTGCACGACATTCCGATGCCTTCCTGCCTCCATTCGCCGTCATCAGGCCTCCTAGCTGGCCGCCCTTGGTCTGCCCACTGCTGCACCACACATCCTAGACGTTGCCCCTCTGTCGTCTGCATCAAGCCGAGGGAGAAGAGGGGAAGGACGATTTGCGTGCATCTCGGCTGCTTCTGGTTCGCCGATTGCCTCCACTACTCCCAGTCATACCCATTTCGCGACGCCGCCACTGAAGCCCGAGCAACTGTCGTCCTCCGTTTAGTCGTCTGGCCAGCGAATTGAAGTCAGACTCGCAACCTGACCCATCACCCACTATCAACCTAATGAAGCATTTGGGTAAATTGCACCGTGGCCAAAATCGATGGTTGGAATCGGATGAAATCGGGGGTTAGAATCAGAGAAAATCGGGCAGCGATCAGCCGAGGCTGGAGGTGGCGAGGCAAGGAAAAGGAAAGATAGATGTGGGCTAACCCTGTACAGGCCCTGAATTTCTTCATTTTTTTGTAACATATGCCCAACATGTCTGACTTGGCCAATTTTTTTGACATGCCATGTGGTCATTTCTATTATTTTTAAAACTTTCTGTCTTCCAAATGTCTAAAATAAAACAAAAAATTGAGATTGAGGATGTCCCATGCGAAGTTTTGAGGTTATGGTAAAAAATAGGACAATAATAAAATGTTAGAGGCCGTGGGTGCAATTTACCCGCGTGTATCTATATATTCCACATTTGTCGATTGATGATGATCTGAAGCAATGTGAGGATGAAAATGGGATATGTGGTGTGGTAGACTGAACAAGCATGGGTGGTGTCAGAATGTGAATGGGATATATGGGTTAGGGAAGGTTTGTACAGATGGTTGGGCTGAGATAGTTTGTGGAATATTTTTTGCGTCCCAAGTTCTTTGCACTAGTTTAATTTTTTCACTTAAAATTTGACTTAAATTTATTTATATTAATATTTACTAATTTTTTTAAAAAAAATTTACATTTAGAAACTACAAGACATATTTTAACTATAAAATTTTAAAATTTTTTTAGCAAATATTAATGCAAATAAATTTAAATAAAACATAGGTAAAAAAACTAAACTGGTACAAAGTTCTTGTGACGGAGATAGTATTATTTATTTTGTTTTCACTTCAAACAATCATGTTGCTTTCGTTGGACACTCATTAAAATGCATATTTTGATACAATGGAAACTTAGTTTCGTATAATAGAAAATCAAATTCAATTTTGTATAATAAGAACTCAGTTTAGTATATTGGTATCTGAATTTTGTAGAACAAGAACTCTATACTAGTAATTATAAAACATGTTATTATTGACTTTTTTTCCTTCTTATTATGAGCAATCATATTAGCATTATTTTCGTTGGTCACTCTGAAAAATGCTTAATTTCATAAGATAGTGGATTCAATTTCATAAATATTCATTTCAATTTTTTACAAATAAAAAACCAATTTCATACAACATAGGTTCAATTTCATAGATAGGAATACAATTTCATGTATCAAAGTCTCAAATTTTGTATTTCATGAACTCTACACTCATATAATAGGAATCTAGTTGTGTACAACAAGTAAGCAGTTTTATACAATAGGAATCCTATTTCTTATATTAGCATCTTAATTTAGTAAAATATGAATTCAGTTTTATACAATAACAACTAAGTTTCATACAATATTAATCTAGTTTCATACGACATAAAGTTAGGTTCTTACAATGGTTATCAGTTTTGTACAAATAATAAACTAGTTTATAAATTAGAAACCAATTTCATACGATAATAATTCAGTTTTCTACAAAAGTAACCCAATCACTTACAATATGAAACCAGGTTTATAAAACTTAGATTCATTTGATAAGAACCTAGTCTCGTATAACAGTAACTTAGTTTTGCACTATAAGATTGGGATTCTACCTCATAATGTTTTTCATCATACAAGATCGGGATCGTAAGACCTTACTGAAAGATCATAATTCCTTGTAACACATAATATAATTCATATAAAAGACTAATTAAGTTAGAAACTTAAGTAAAGTTCAACTGCCATAACAATGATAAAGCACAATTAGTGTTATAGCATAAATAAAGCTTGAGCCCTAATAGAGCAGATATTAACATAACTAACGTAGTAACCAACATAAGTCTAAAAGAAATTCATAAACAATATAACTAACACAATAATAACAAACTTATGGAGGTGCTTCTAAAGTCTTCAGTTTTGTCTCCTAAATAGGAGAGAGAGATTAGCTTTTTTTTTTTTTTTTCCTTTTTGGGTCTACTTCATAATTTAAGTCATATAACTACTAATTTTGGTAGCCTAACTTGGATAACAAGCTCTCGATCATTTAAACAATCTAATTTGGGTACTTGTCTAAGAGAATAAGACAACTGGCTTCAAAAAACAAAAAAACATGGGGATATGGGTGAAAACTGTGTAATAATTGTTGTGTTTGATTCTTGTGAAGTTGTGTTATTTGATTTCTAAGGAGTGAAATCTTCAAATCTTCTCTTATTTTCATCAATTGAGATTCAGATGAGATTTAGAAACATAGCCATGCCCATGGTCAAGCCCGAGATTGAGAGATTTTTTTCACTTTCCCTAGGTATTTATTATTGAACCAATAATAAATCTTCTTACATGTAAGGTAATAAGAGAAAAAAGAGTTATATTGATAATTGAACCAATTTATTATCATTATTTACTAGAAGTCATAAAGTCCTACTCCTACTTAAACTTAGGTTTCTTTAGGTTTAGAAGTAAAAAACAAGTGTGCATGCTGCTAAAATGCTGTCTACTGCTAGTCTTAAAAAAAGACTCAAAAATGGTATTTGGAAAATGCAAATATGTTAAAGAAATTCTTCCTTAAACACAAAATTTAGCCACATAAATAGAATCAAGTGGCAATGAAGATGTATAAAAGGTGAAAATATTACCATTCAAAGTGCCGGTCATTTTGTCTAATTTTCTTTTTAATACCTTTGTTCATTTTTTATGGTTCAGCTTTTAGGACAAACGAGAATTCCTCTCAAATAGAAAAGTATCCTAATGTTGCCCAAAGGTCTTGGTGGGCTAAGGATTAAGGACTTTTGTCTATTTAATCAAGCTCTGTTGGTTAAATCATTTTGGTGAACTTTTAGCAAGAATCTTTAATCTTTTGTAGCTAAAGTTTTATTAGCAAAATATAGAATGAGACATTCTATATGGAGTGTTAAACATCAAGGAAATGTGTTTATCATATGGCGTATCTTATTATACGGTCGAGTCATTCTTTCCCCCCATATCTAAAGGCTTATTAGGTCTAGTAAGAGTGTTTGTGTTTGGGAAGATCCTTGGATTCCAGGCATAGCTCTGGAAGATCTCTGCTCTACTATTTTTAATATTCAACATGATCCTACTTTGGTAGTTGCCAATCTTGTTGACCAGTTTAGTGGCAAGTGGAATATCCTTTTTCTAATGTCCATTTTCCTTCCAATATTGTGGATCCTGTGCTTCAACTCTTGGTTCCAATGCTTTGTGAAGATAATAATTTAATTTAGTGGACTAGTAATTCTATAGGGACTCTTTCAACTAAACAAATGTATAATTCATAACTAATTTGCAAATCCTCATCCTTGCTTAACATTGCTTCCCATCATACTGCTATGACGTTAAACCCTAGATGTTATAAAATTTTCAATCATATTTGGGCTTCTCAGATTCATCAGAAGATTAAATTTCTCCTATGAAAATGCTCATCTAATGCACTTTTCATAGCAGAGAATTTGGTAGTGCATAGTATTTTTTTGTAGCTCTTATTGTACTCATTGTGGTGATCAAGTGAAATCTGCAATGCATATTTTCTGGGAATGCTCTAATGTGGCAGCCATATGGGGCAATTTCACCTTCAACCATTCTCTCTGGAATTGTCGTTCTTTTTGATGGTTAGCTCTTTTCTATCCTCTACTCTCATCCCAAGTGGCAATTTGAGTGGCTTTTCTACTTGGTCGCTACATTATGGACTATTTGGCTAAGTCAGAATGAATTTTTATTTCGGAATGATTTTTTTAACCTTTTGATATTCAATCAATTATGGCAAGATGAAGGGATTTGAGATATCATTGTCCTTACTGATTGCACCCAAGTCTTTGTTGTTCTTTGAAACTCTATTCCTATCATTCCTGTTTTTGTAAGTTTCATACAGGAAATCATGCATCGAATGAAGAATTTTAATTGTTGCTTAGTGGTGATTATGCCTTAGGAGTGTGTTGATCCAGCACATAACTTTGCAGTTTTCTTATTCTTTTGATCTGTTGTTTATTTATGATTACCAAAACGAAAGGGAAAAGAAATTAGAAATTGTGAAATATTTTTTGAATCATTCTCATGCTTTAGCTATATCTTTAGAAGTCAATTAAAATTAAAGTTGTAGAAAGTGGCTAAAACAAAATTTGCTTCTTGCTACATAGTGTTGAAAAATACTTGTTAACTGTCAAGAAGCTTTAGCCACTACTATTATTACTAATGTATAGAGAGATTTAGTGAATAAAGTAGATGACTACTTGACAATGATTGGTATTTCAGTTGTTGATATTATTAGTGATAGCAATTTCTAAGATAAATTTGAGAATATCAATCACATCATTAAAACAATTTATTTATTGATAAAATTTTTGAATGGTGAGGGAGCTAAAATGGGTGAAATTTATGGAAGAATGGACAATAAACTTGGTGAATTAAAGGCGATAGTGCAAAATAATAGGAATGAATTAATATTAATTTTTTGTACTTATTTTATTTTAGTTAATTCTATTTTAAAATATATCATACATAATAATGCTAATCATGCTTTATCTTCAAATTTATGGGATGAGAGTTCTCAGATAATTAGACAATTATTTAAATGTATTAAACATAATGTGCTTATTAGCTTTGAGATTTATGGGATAGCAGTTTTCAGATCATTTTAACCGAGAATTATGCAATTCAGATCCTAATTGACTTATTAGTTCATGATATAGAATCATTCTCTTCTAAATTGGCTTACATAATTTTATTTTCACTGCTCATCATCATTCACAAGCATTCTACATTATTTTTATGATCAATTTTTTAAAAAAATTTATGAACTGAAAAATATTATGTCCTTATATGAAAATTTCACTTTTGAAATGGAAGATATTGTGTTAGAATGATTGATCAAAATGAATTAAAAGATTCATTGTCTTGGTTTTGTAGTTACATAAAGATTTTATGATTATGAATATCTTACAATACTTGCCTCAGGAGGTATGATTAGAAAGGCTTCAAATGAAGACAAGAAAGTTATGAAAAGAGTTTATGAAGCATTTGATAAAATTGTAGAGAATTTCAAAGAAGCAAAATTATTGTAAGAATAATTTGCTACTTTTCATATACACTTTTTGCTATGGTAGATGCTCAAGCTAATGCTATAACAATGAATTCAATTGATTGGTGAACTTGATATAGATTAGAAACACTAGAGTTAGCTGAAGTAATCAAGAATATACTATCTCAACCAATTACCAGTTCATCTGTTGAGAGAAATTGAAGTACCTACTCTTTTATTTATAATGTCAAGAGGAAATGTTTGAATTTTACTAAAGTTGACAAATTGTCGTTACTCATTCAACCATTTGTTTGCTATCTTACTTATTGAAAGTTATAAGAATGGACCCTATAAGAAGTGAAATATTGATCCTAAGGAGCTTATGTCAATGACTCTAACGTTAGTCTATAAGAGATGAAAAGGAACTTGTTGGATGACCACGACGCAGCAAAGTCAAATAAGTCCATGGGTAGTGAGAAGTTTCAAGATGATTCAACATTGAAGTCACATTATAGTGCTATAAAATTCACCTCAAGTGTTAGAACAAGCTCTACCAAGTCTTAGGGCCATCGTTTTTTGTTACAGTAAATAAGTATTTTTTATTTTACCACTAGTAAGACATCCGACAAAAGTGAGAAGGTTTAAAATGTAGGGATATATGTTTTTTGGATTTCAAGGTTGTTGATGCATTCTTAAGTTTGATGTTTTAGCCTATTTGAATATTCAAAATATTGGGATATATTTTGCTTATAATACAAGTTTTATATATTCTATAAACTATGTGACACACACACACATACACACACACACACACGTACACACACACACGCACGCGCACACACACACACACACACGAATTCTATGTATCCTTTTAATGAATTACATACCCAAATATTGTACTAAAGCATACTATCCCCTATTAGGGCTGTAAATGAACTAAACGAACACGAACAAGTCCTGTTCGTGTTCGTTCATTTAGCGTTTAATGAACACGAACACGAACACAAACAATAAACGAACACATTTTCCTTGTTCGTGTTCGTTCGTTTAGTTTTATTACGTGTTCATGTTCGTTCGTTTATACGAGCTTAAACAAATACAAACGAACACAAACGGACCATAAATGAACGAACATGTTTGTGAACATAAATGGACCATAAACGAATGAACACGTTCGTGAACATGAATGAAACTGTTCATGAACAACATAAACGAACACAAATAAAAACAATCAGTCTAAAGCATTCATGAACTACTTAAACGAAGGTAAATGATCACAATCACTAATTTGGGTGCTAATCTGGTGTGTAGGGTGTAAGTAGGGTAGGTAATAATAAACATATATGATAATAGGTTATAATAAATATAAAATATATGATATATAAAATATATATAACAATAAATGTATAACTAGTACATAGATAAACAAACAAACAAACATAAACAAATGAGTAAATAAACGAACATAAACGAACTCCCACTGAACCGTTCATGAACGGTTCACCGAACATTCTGTTCATTTACACCCCTATCCCCTATACTACGTACCATAGAAGTTAACATAACACGTACTCATACCTGTCCGTGAATTTTGTAATATAGCATATTAGGTAACTATAGCATCGAAAACATGGAGAAAATCAATGAAGTCTTTTGAAAAAATAGAAGGCAAAATAGTCAATGGATTGTTGGAAGCCCCATAAGTGATTTTTTTTTTTTGAAAAGTGAAGAACATGGAGAGGATTGAGATGGCTCCATATACAAGCTCCCCCGATGGGTCATGATCCTCGCCAAGAATCGTCACATGAACAACTTGGTGAATACAGATGAAATACAAAACAATCAACTTGAAGCAATTATAGGGCATTGGTATTTAGTCAAGGTTTTTTATTACATCTTAACTCATAGGTGATTGGAATAGATTCTTTCTATTTTAGACAAGATGTTTAGCTGGAATTCATCTAGCGTGTGTGTGCTTTTATATTTGTTAGGCAAGTGCAATTAGGCTGCTTTGTAGCTAACTTGACCAAAGTCTTGTGCTAAGATTGGCTCTTTTCTTACCAAGCACCTATTGTTTTGCCGAGGGGGTTTTGGTCTATGTAGGGTGTGAGCCTTAGCCACCTATCAATTGGAACTTGTTTCCCTGCCAGTTTTCTCCTTAATTACCAATAGAGAAAAAATGCTCGCTTGGTCACTAAATATTCCTACTAGCATTGTTGTCACAGTGAACCTAAGTCGATTGCCACCTGGATCTATGCAAATCAATGAATTGTGCTATAGTACCATGAATAACAGTGAGGAGGGGCTTTAGCAATGTGGGTAGGGGAGGGAGAGAGAATTATGTTTAAGTGATGTTAAGAGGGTGGTTGAAGTGTTAGATCTATAAGTTTTAGGGTGTTGGGAATAAGATAAAGAAAATCTAAAAACTAAATTAAGGATTTTCTATTGAAGTTCTTCTAAAATTAACATGAAAATTGATGAAAAGGATTTAAATAGAAAGTGCTATGAGGTATAGGACCTTACTAAAACAAAGTGAAGGTATGTGGCCCACTTAGGATAAAAACAATAAAGAACGTGACCTAGTATGAAGTTTACCATAAGTATCAATTTTGTACATAAGACACGAGTTTCTTACATGTCGGTTGGTACTTAATAGAGAAATCAACATCTAGCAAAATTGTATTTTGCAATAAGAAGTGGGTAGTAGTATTTAAAATGAGCTATTTTCGACAAAAAAGAGCATTTGATTTTGGCTTCCATGATCGAATTGATCGCCTGAGAGCATATATGGCCCCAGTACCTTGCAGCCATTAGTTCCCCCAATATGTTTTTCATCCTCCCCTGAAACAACCACTATGGTCTACCAGGAAAACAAAAATAACATTAACTAAAAACAATGTTATATGCTAGATCTGGCAAATCAAACCTCTTAAAATACCATCAAATAAGCCAGATTCATTTTTGTCTATGTCACAGAAAATTAAAGCCCTTCTTATCCACAAAGAAGCCATTTCTTCCCCAAAGAACAGATTCAAGCAAGTAGTTCACACATATCGAGCTTTTTATATCTTTATCATCCCCAAATTAACACACAACATAACTAGGCTCAAAGTTCATGATTTTATGTCCAAGTAAAAATCCTACAAAAATACCAGACTGACAAAAATAGCCAAAACAAAACCAAAGACCAAATAGAAGAAACTAGGAAAGTGAGAAAATGAGAAAATCAATCTTAAACATCAAAGAGTAATGCTTCTGAAAAAACAACAACTCTAGATATCAAACAAAAGGCATTACTACAAGTTACATTTCATGGACCAAAATCTCTTGCTAGGAAAAATACTAGAGGCTCTAAAATCTGGTCATGCAATCATTGCAAAAAATAATTCAAGAGTTCATGAACTAGAATCTATTATCATTTTTTGGGTGCTCCTCTAGGCAAAAAAAGCAGAAATTGCACATTGTAATGTGTTAATAAAAAATTGGGAAGCATAAAAGAAATTGAGAAGAACGGTGGCTAAATCATGTGTATCTTCATCTTTAAAAAATTTTATTCTTATGAAGACTAATCCACGAAGTCAAAAAATTGAAGAGTTTTTCCATATGGTGGAGCGAGATGCTATTGATTAGAAAATAATGTGAGCATTACATGGTAACAAAATTTTTTTAAATGTGTTATGGAATTCCAAATTTCATGAGATGATTGCTTTAATAAAAGCTCCTAAAGATTATAAAGCGCCATCTTTTGAGAAAGTAAGAATAACTTTGCTTGATGGGTTCAAAAGAAGTGTTCAGAAAGATTTACACCCTATAATGGACACATGGAATAGACAAGGTGTTTCAATTGTGTGAACTGGATGGTCTAACTGTAAGAATGAGCATATGATCAGTGTTTAACTGGTTAATAATCATGAAGCAATGTTGTTATATGTTGATAACTTTTTAGGGATTTAAAAAATTGTTGTGGAAATTGTAAATTATTTATTAAAATACATTGAAGAAGTGACGCCTTCTAATGTTCTCCAAATTGTGACTGATAATACTACTAATTGCAAACTTGCTGGTAAAGAGATTGAAAAGGTACATAAGCATATTTTTTAGTTCCCTTGTATTGTTCACATTTTGAATCTCATCTTAAAGGATTTTGTTAGAACATTTGATTAGTTGAGGGATACATATAAAAGAGGAAAAAAATTATGAAATGTTTCTTGAATCATTCTCATACTTTAGCTATCTTCAAAAGTCAATTAAAATTAAAGTTGTTGAAAATGTCTAAAATGAGATTTTGCTTGCCATTACATATTGTTAAAAAATTTGTTGACTATCAAGAAGCCTTGGTTATTATTATTGTTACTAATGCATGGAGATATTGGGTAAATAAAGTAGATGATAGATATTTTGGTTGTTGATGCTATTAGTGATAACAATTTCTTGGATGAAGTTTAAAAGATCATTCACATCACTAAACCCTTTTTGCCATTGATAAAATTTTTAGATGGTGATAGAGCCAAAATGGGTGAAATTTATGAAAAAATAGACAACATACTTGGTGAATTAAAGAAGATAATGCAAAATAATAGGTACGTCTTAATATTTATTTTTTGTATTTATTTTATTTTAGTTAATTCTATTTTTTTAAATATATTATACATAATAAGGCCAATCATGTTCTATCCTCAAATTTATGGGATGTGAGTTCTTAGATAGTTAGGCTAATTTTTAAATATATTATACAGAATGTGCTCAGTAGCTTTGAGATTCATGGGATGAGAGTTCTTGGATGAGTTTAACAAAGAATTATGCAATTTAGACCTTGATCGACTTATTAGTTTATGACACAAAATCATTCTCTTCTAAATTAGTTTGCATTATATTATTTTCATTGCTTATTATTTCTTACAGGCACTCAACATTATTTTTAGAATCAATTATTTTTTTCTTAAAATTTATGAACTAAACATCATTATGTCCTTATATTGATAAGAATGAAGATTGAACTTTTGAAGTGGAAGATATTGTGTTGGAATGATAGAAAAAAATGAATTGAAAGATTCATTGTCTTGGTTTTGCACTTATACTAGGGCTGAAAAGGGGCCGGGCTTTATTTGGGTAGCTCGAGCTTGAGCTTGAGTAAGAGATTTTCGAGTCGGGTATTTTCGAGCTCGAGCTCGAGTCGAAAATTGGGCTCGAGTCATTTTCGAGCCGAGCTCGAGCCTACACATATTTGGCCCTTTAGGCCCTCGAGCTTAATAGGCTCGATATTTAAATTATTGGGCCTTATCATTAGGCCCGTTGTCCCAGTCCCAACCCATTCCCCTTAGTCCCTTCCCCACCCAGTGACTCAATCTTTCACTCTCTCTTCAGATTCGGAATCAGAGTCTTCAGAGAATCAGAGTTCAGGCTCTCGTCACTCTCCCGAGTCCCTCCCGAGTCCCGACTCCACGACCCCGAGTCCTGACTCCCGTCCCGGCTCTCGCCTACCCTGACTCTGCACCCAGTCCCCTACTTGGCCTCAGCTACTCCCCTTGGCCTTTGTAATTCGTATCCTTCGCCTTCGCAGTCGATTCCGATTCCGATTCCAATACTCCTGGTCGCAGTCGCCCTCCAGAGACCACCAATCTCCTCATCGGAGCACCACGAGGGGATGGAGAGAGGGGAAGATATCAAGTCGGAGCTGATGAAAGCGATCCAGTTAGCCAAGGTTTCGGTCATGGTTATCTCTCGGAAGTCGATTTAATCTGTTGTTCGTAATTACTTCCGTTGCTTCATTTGATTTGTCGATTTCAGATTCGAAGATGATGACGATTTGAATGCAAGTATGTGTGATGGGCACTTTCTTGATTCGATCGAAGACGATAAAGATGGGCATGAGATTGGGTAATTAGCCTAGATTAGAGGTATGCGTTTGATAGCAGATGAAGATGAGGGCTCATTTATGATTTTTTCAAACTTAGGGTAGATCGGCAAAGGATTAAAAAGTTTAGGATTGATTCTATCATTTTTCCTTCTCTAGTTATCTGAGTAAAAAATTGCATATTTAGTCCCTATCTCTCATCATCTAAATTACAGTTATGGTATTGAAGAATTGTAAAAGTTATTCGAGTCCAACGAGTTTTCGGGCCGAACTCGAGCCTAAAAATTTTGGGTTGAGCTCGAGTAGTGCCGAACATAAAAGGGGCCGAGCTTGAGCCTAGTGGGCTCGAGCTCGGCCCGGCCCATTTTCAACCCTAACTTATACTAGTATTTTATGACCATGAATATCTTACAACACTTGCATGATGAGGCATGACTAGCTAGGCTACAAATGAAAACAAAGAAGTGAGGGAGGAAGTTTATAAAGCATTTGATAAAATTGGAAGAGAACTTCAAAAAGGCAAAGTTGTTGTAAAAACAGTTTGCTATTTTTCATATGTGCAAAGAGCTTTTGCTATGGTGACTGCTCAAATTGATGTTAACATCAGAGTTAACTAAAGTAGCCAAGAATGTTCTATCTTAACCAATTACTAGTTCATCTACTGAAGAAATTGGAACACTTAATATTTCATTCATATTGTCAAGAAGAATCATTTGAATTCTATTATAGCTAACAAATTTGTATTTATTCACTCAAACATTCATTTGCTATCAAACTTTACTGAAAGTTATAAAAACAGATCTTATAAGAAGTGAGATATTGATCCTAAGGGGGCTTATGTCAATGATTTTAATGTTAGACTGCAAGAGATAAGATAAAATTTATTGGATGACCATCACACACGCGAGCTCCCCCAACGAGTCATGATCATTGCCCAAAAACCGTTGCATGAATAGTTTGGCGAGTACAGGTGAAATAAAAAATGATCAACTTGAAGTGTTTCCAGGTCATTAGTATTGGGTTGAAGTTTTTTAATACATTTTAGGTCATGAATGATTATAATTGGTTCTTTTGATTTTAAACAAGTCGCCTAGCTAGAATTCATCCAACGTGTCTATGCTTTTTATATTAGTGGTGCAAGTGCAATTGGGTTGTTTTACAACTGACCTGACCAAAGTCTCACGTTCAGGTTGGTTCTTTTTTTACCAAGCTAATATTGTTTTACTAGCGGGGTTCTCATCTATGCAGGATGCAAGCCTTAGCCGCATCCAAGTAGAACTCGTTTCACTGCCAATTTTCTCTTCAACTACCACCGAAGAGAACATGCTTGCTTTGTCAATGAATTCTCCCACCAACATTGTTGTCACAATGAATCCACATTGATTGCCACTTGGATCTATGCAAATTGATGAGTTGGGGAATAGAGCCGTAGATAGCAATGAGGAGGAGGTCTAGCGATGTGGGTTAAGGATGGAGAGAGAATTGTGTTTAAGTGATGTGAAGAGGGTGGTTGACATGTTAGATCTATAAGTTTTAGGATGTTGGGAGTAAGATAAAAAAAATCTAAGAACTAAATTAAGGATTTTCTACTAAATTTCTTTTAAACTTAACATGAAAATTGATGGAAAAGACTCAAATAGGGCGTGCTATATGAGGTTTGAGGCTTCACTAAAAGAAAATGAAGGTACATGACCTGGTTGGGACAAAACAAAAAAAGAACAGAACCCAGTATGAAGTTTATCGTATATCAATTTCGTACATAGGACCCTAATTTCCAACATCTTGATTGGTACTTGACAAAGAAATTGACATAGGGCGGAATCTTATCTTGCAATAAGGTGCGGGTAATAGTATTCACCATGAATTCTCTATGACAAAAAAGGCATTTGATTTTGGGTTCCATGATTAGATCGATCATCTGGGTGCATATATGACACTAGTACCTTGCTGCCATAGTTTCCTCCATTATATTTTTCATCCTTCCTTGAAATAACCACTATGGTCTGCTAGGAAAGTAGGAACAACATTAGCAAAAAACAATGTTATATGATAGATCTAGAAGTTTGAATCTCTTAAAAGTTAAAACACCACTAAATTAGTCAGATTTATCTTTTTTCTTTGTCATGAAAAATTAAAGCCCTCCATATCCACAAAGAAACCATTTATTCCCCCAAAGAACAATTCCAACAAGTTCATAAATACCAAGCTCTCCCCTTCCTCATTGTCCCCAAATCAACACACAACATAACTAGGTTCAAAGTTCATAATTTTAGATCTAAGTAAAAATACCACAAAAATCACCAAACTGACAAAAAAAACCAAAACAAAATCAAAAACCAAATAAAAGAAACTGGGAAAAGGAGAAAATGATAAGATTGCATAGTCTTAACAAAAGAAATGACATAAGAAAATGATGAAGAATCAAGCAAAAATTGAGAGTGATAAGAAGAAGTAGAAGAAACCAATAATAACTACGATTACAAGCGGACAATGACTATTATCATTAATTAAATATGAAGAAAAGACCAATAAGGGCGATAATGAATGAAAAAATTCATTTAGATACTGAAATGGGCTAAGACCCACCTTTGATCACAGCTCACTAGAGCAATGAATACGGGCCTTTACCGAGAAAGCCATGAACTGGCCACCCAGCTGAGTTGATCATTAAAGGGAACAAGGTCAAGATAGGAAAAAATCCCTAAATGGCAGGGATAATCCTAGTATAAGAGGAGTTTCCCCACAATCTCTAGGAGCAAGACTCTATACATAAGGCTTTAGAAAATTAGTAAGGTATGTTCAATCCCCTGCTCAAGCTTTGGCTAAGCTTCCCCCTCTTTTATAAGCTCTTGTCCACTTAAAGTACTAGTTTTTCTCGGAGAACACACCTCTGGGGGCTTTTAACCTTGTGTTTGGTTGTCGGGATCCAGGCTTCAAGCTCATTTCTAAAGATCTCAAGCATCCTACTTAATAATTCATGTATCAATTACTATAATAAATATTTTGAAAAAGGAAATTAATATTAATTATTATCCCAATAAATTCTTACCTTATCTCTAGTTTCCATTTTTATTTTCATCTCTATATAAACTTAACGAAAACAAAATGACAGTTAAAGTATAATATATACTTAATGAGTATATACAAATTGGTCCAAACTTCTTACCTTTATAAGCATTGGTTCTGTCTTGCAAGAAGTGCCAATTTTTAACCAACATCTTTTTATTAGTTCTAATTTGGTTTGGTTCGTCAATGGCTTACAAAAATCCCCAAGTGACATTTAACATTCGCCAAAGTCCCCATGGTGCATCATTTTGTGGTACTTGTGGGGCCCACTGCTTGTCAAATATTCAAATGAGCCATTTTTTTTTGGGAAAGGACATTTTTTGCACAATTTCTGGTATGTCCATACTTTATGTGTGCCCTACCTAGAGACAAGGCTAAAAAATTATCTTAACGGAGGTAATCAAAACTAATTTCATGCATTTTTAATGAGTGGATTCATCATATAAATTCTATGAGGACATATTGAATATTTTTTAAAAGACCATATACCAATTACACATTTTTTCTAAAATTCAGTGGTGGCAAATGGCACCGCCCCTGGTCCTATTGTTGTAATTACATTTTCTATCCTCAATTAAACTTACTAATCCCCACCATATCATTCCCTATCCATCGGTAGTGCCTACCAATGCATGATTCCCAAGTTGCCATCAAACCTTCACCAGTTTGCAATGCCATTCTTATTAGGTTTTTTTTGTCCACTCGGTGAGGACTATTTTTTGTCAGTTTGAATATGAACATTGTGGAGATTTGGCGGCCAAAGTTGTACCTAGTGTTGCTTTTGGAGTTTGACAACATCAGGGTGTGATTCTGGGGCATTTACATGCTGAGTATGAGATAGAGTGGTGGCAGATGGTACGTACGGTGTGGGGGGGGGTGGTAGGAAGAGCGACAACATGTGGCGGCTTTGTGATATTTCAACAAAAAAGAAAGAGTTTAGGGTCAAACACTTTTGCTATCACTCATCTATTTTACTTTTTTTTTTAGTTAAGTCCTTAATGTTCTTTTAGTTTGTATATGTATGTAAGTAGTGAAAATTTCCTATAAATCACAAAATTATATGTACTTAAAAAATAATATTACATTATTATATAGATAAAATAAATAAACAAAACCACCGTACTAACATATAATCACATATGTACAAAAGAATAAATTTGTTTGCGCAAATTATATCAAGTATATTATTGTTTATATGTAAAATTTTATTCGTTACATATTTGTAATACATCTTTAATCTCATTTGTATATATGTGTTACATGTTTTGTATATGTCCATCACTTATTTTATGCATTAAATTTTATACATATTTGCCATCCGACTTGTAAATATCTCCAATTTTGGAGGGAAGTAGAATTTAAATCGTTCATACATGTTTTTTATGGAAAGTTGGGCTTGTATATGATAAAATTGGGTGTCAACACATACTATTGAATATATCAGTAACATATCTGTGATTTTATTTATACATATGTCATATATTAATACAGATTTTTCACTTTTTTTGTACGTCGAGTTTGTACATATCTGACATTTGATTTATACATATCTTCAATTTTAGGGGGACACGTGATTTGATGTGTTTACACTTGTTTTATATTATGAAGGATAATATTGGAATACAAATATATATAAACATAAAGAGTGAGATGCACATTAAATGTACTCCATTTCTGGTCTTATTTTTAATTTTTCATACTCGTCTAAAAACATTTTATTTTCTAAATAAATTTAAACTTTATCTACTTTTTTATTAAGTTTTAAAACTTTTAGTTTTTGTATATGAATTTTAAAACCATGTAATTGTGTAAACAATTAATTCTAAAATTTAATATTTTGTTTGATCAAGAGAAAAAGATAAAACGTTTGTTTAAAATCATTTTTTTAATTTTATTCTAGAAAACTATTTGATAACTATTTTCAATAATTTAAATTGTGAAATAACTATTTGATGCATAATGGACTATTTATGTTATCGCTATTCTCTATCAATCATACTTTTATTTCAATGTCATGAATTTTTGATAAGATTGATGGTGACTAACTGCCATGGTGGCAAATGATCACTATTGCATTTTCTCAATGAAAATAAATAACTTTTCATTGATAAAAAAGAAATCTCAATGTTTTGATGCATATATTTTGGACCTTTGGACCTTGCTCCAAAAATTTTGTTGCATTAGGGACAAAAACTGAGAAGAGCTCAAGCTTGAGTATTATCAAGTTCAGATAAAAATTCAGTAGTTTAGCAAGTTAAACTAAGGTTTGGGATGATGTCCATTTTTCTAGAGAAAGACCCCAACCATACACATACTCTCCAGAGTTAGATAATAATTATGCGTATTTCGCTTATGATTCAAAGTGCACAGTTATCTTACTTGAAAGTTCACAATTTTATAAGATTAATTACATTTAACCCAAAAAAAGGCGATAGTTACACTGAAAATTCGAAAAGCTACAATTAAGTAATTAACCTTTGGTTTTGACGAGTTTGGGGATTTTACAATTTAAATTGCAATAAAAACTGCCGGTACAAAGTAGAATTAGTACGTACCAGGGGACCCCGTCTGCAACCCCTAGGCGTTCTCATGGCCATTTATTGTTCGGCTTAGCTTCTTTCGCCTATTGAGCGACCTGGTTGTTTTGGGACAAGCAAAGGGCCAATATGTTTACTCAAACCAAAAAAGCAGTTATATTGCAAAAAAATACATAACTCTAGGACTGAAAGTGGTATTCCACGAAAAGAGTCTGTGACCTAGAGGATTAAAAGTGAATTCTAAGGTCTGAACCATCATCTCAAGTAGTTGAAGCTTAGGTAGCAAGGTGAAAAGAGAGGAGCTTCAAACCCTACATCTGCTAAATTTCCTATAAAATGTCAGTTTTGTTGGTTCAATGCCTTTCCAAATCTCAGTAAAGCAGATATTTCTGATTTCCCTTAGCTATAATAAACCTCTTAACCTTATACTTGTATAGAATAGATGCTTCTAATTAGAAAAAAAAAAAAAAGGCAAATGCTAAGGGTAATGGCAAATTTTCTTCTAAGATTTACTTAAAATTACACTTTTATCCATTTTATTTCAGAAATGTATATTTTATAGCTCAACGTGGAAAATATTGTCTTACATCTATTACATAGTTTTCAAATTCTATTAACTAGTTTGTGTATATATGAAATATGTATTAAACTGTTAAAATAAGAATTGAAAAGTATTATTTTGCGTTTAGATAGATGTATTATATTCGTTTAGATAGATGAAAATTAATAAAAGATAAACTAAAAAAAATGTTGCATCCAGTAAGCAAAATGTAGATTTTTAAACAAAATGTGGCAAAATGAGGCAAACTGTTATTAGTTGAGCTCTATGGGAGAATTACAATTTATCCCCTGACATTTACCTTAAATTACACTTTGCCCCTTCTATTTCATAAATTTTTTAAAAGGTCCCAAAGATTTTAAGAAGTTTTAAAACCATTATCCTCATTTTTTTTTTCAAAACTTATTATGATAATTATTAAATCTAAAATTGAAGAAATGATAAGGCTTATATTTATAATAATATGCAAACTTCAAAATCACTTTCCTTTCAACTAATACATAATTGGTCATTTTTGTTAAAATTTTAGTTTTGTATATTTATTCATTAATTAATTATTTTGTATGAAGGGTTTGTTCAACAAAATATTTATTAATTATTTAATTCTTTCTCAGGTGATCAGATGATTTCCAATCATAATTCTTTGACTTTATTCGAGTGAAATTGAGATTGCTAAGAGATTCCAATCTTTTGGGTTACAATTCACCAACTTAAATTGAGATTGCTAAGAGATTTCTATCTTTTCAGTTACAATTTACAACCTCTTTGTATTTAATCTATTGACTTTAAATTGCAAAAGAGACAGTAGGGGGATGAGTGTAAGTTTCTTAAAACTTTAGGGAGTTTTTAAGAGGTTTCTAGAACCCAGGGGGTAAAGTGTAGTTTAGGGTAAACGCGAGGGGTAAAATGTAATTCAGCCATGTAGTTTTTACTCCAGAAATTTTTTTATTTTTACAGTATTTCATTTCATACAACAAAAAGCGGAAGCTCCCTCCTTCCCCCTCTCACTTTCAAAAAACCCTAACGTTGCTTCGTCTATCCTCGGAATCTGGTGTGTGCCTTCGAATTTCTGGAATTGGCCTGCAATTTTATGATTTTAATGGTGAAGTGAACGGAAGAGACTGAGATTTGGATTCGTAGGTGTAGTTTTGGGGAAAACAAATATGTCATCCCCTGACAAGGAGCTCGAGCAGCAGCTTATGGAAGCTGGGAATAGGCTCATGGAGCCTTCTCCTTCAGTCGAAGAGCTTCTTCCTCTTCTCGACGTAAGAAACGTATATTCTGGACTCTTTTTCGGTTTTTAATGCCTTGTTCTTGTAATTGCTCTGCATGAATGTGTTTTGTTTCTCTTCTTGTTAAATTGGGTTGGTGGTCTCTTGTTCTAGGTTTCTCGTTCTGCTTTCTATTGCTTTTTAGTTTGCTGCCATTAGTTGCTTCTGTATTCTGCTCAGTTATGAAATCTTGAGGCTTGGTTCATATTCAATAACTTCATGTACGTTTATGAACGAGTGATGAAGAGAAATTGTGAATAGCTTGGAAATTGGATTAGTGGCGAGATTTTTATTGTTAGGGGGCTTAGATGTTTATTTAGGAATGAAATTCTGTTTCTACCATAAAATTTTTGCCGATTTTCATAAAAATTGTACAACATGAATCAAAGTCTTTTTAGTTTTCCTGGAAAACACTTTGTACTCCCTTGTATCCAGGTGGTTTTCAGATTGATTCACTTGGAATAAGACTCAAATAACTTGTCTGTTACTTTGAAGGTTTTGGTGATAAGAGGAAAAATTTCAATGGCCTTAGGCAACTTCAAATTTTAATTGGTAAATCCGTTGCCAGATTCACGTACATATAATATACATCTTATAGAATGAATTGGTGCAACTTTTTGCCCATTTTGCAAAACGTATGGAGAAAGTAAGGTTGATTATTTCTCTAGGTATCATATCAGCCATTCACATCTTGAACTAGAAAGGTCTAGACACATCTGGTGCTGCCTTCTGTAATAATTTCCATCTGGTAATGTTTATGCCACAGTGACCCTCGTCACTCTTGAACTTCTTAGTGGGCAATGTATGGCTGAATTGTTTATTTATCCTTTATTGATGTTGCTGATAGCTTATGAGAAGATTATTTTGTCCAAGTTTTTGTTTTTCTTCTGCGTTTTCCTGAACAAGTTAAGATACAGTTGTTAAACAAGATGGAAGGCTGATAGGCCTACATTTATAACATTTGGGTTCGTTTACTTTCTGTGTGGTTGGTAATCTTTTTTTTTCCCCCTCTTTCTTAGCACGTTGAGAATTGCCTTTCAAGGGTTGAACAATCACCAAGCCAGTCAATGCAAAATGCTCTCTCTCCTTCTCTGAAGGCATTGGTTACAGAGCAGATATTCAGACATTCTGATGCTGATGTCAAAGTTGCTGTTGCATCTTGTATTAGTGAGATAACTAGAATTACTGCCCCTGATGCTCCATATGATGATGAGCAAATGAAGGTAATTTCAATGAAATGATTTTAAGATTCTTGCACATGAAGTTTTAATCGACTAATCCTTGTTTTGCAGGAGGTCTTTCAACTTATTGTTTCATCATTTGAAAGTTTATTTGACAAGTCCAGCCGGTCCTATGCTAAGAGGACATCCATTCTTGATACTGTTGCCAAGGTCAGGTCTTGTGTGGTGATGCTGGATCTTGAATGTGATGCACTGATTATTGAGATGTTCCAGCATTTCTTTAACACAATAAGGTATGTCTTGATGCATTTAGATGCCAATCATGTTTCTAGAACAGCTGATTACACTTTTAATTCATTTTCATTCCTTCTATGATATGTACATATATAACAAGATCTTGTTGTTAAGCTTATTCATTGTGTTTTTGCCCAAAAAATTTGGGAGCTGTGTAGTGGCTACAAGAGAATCTATGATATTTTCTTTTTGTTAGATGCACATGGGATGATGTGCTTATCCATTTCTTATAAAAATTATATGAGAATGTGCGAATTACAGCCCCAACCCTGAATTTTATCCTGAGAGGAGAGCTTTAGGGTATGCCAACCAAACCACAAATCTATGCTTGGGAACCTGAAGTTAGAAATACACCCACCTGATCTGCCAAACACAATAGTATCATGCAGATTTCTGAGTCCACAGAGATTCATGATAGAGGTATAGCTATGAATCCAGTGAACCCACAAAGTGTGTTTCTTCAAATTGATTGTCGAAAGCAGCTCAATGGTCAAGAACTGATTCCCACACAAATTTTTTCAATCCCCCAGCTCCCCCTCTTGGTAGGTCATTTTTTTGTACAGCTTTTTCTGACCAGCCATTAGGGAAACCCCCTCTTCAAAGTTCCCCTTGACCATGGTAAGTCTCTGCATTTTGATTCAAATTTTTTTATAACAGCAGCAGGAGGGACAACAACTGAAGCCCGGCATGAGTGCATACTCTAAAAAACTGCCTTGCTCAACTGAAAAACTGGCGTGCAATGGCATTTTTCTACTCTTTCTCAGTAATCCTATCAATCAGCTATTGGTAGTCTTTAACTCAGTCTTCAGTGTTCCCCATTCTATTCCTTGCACAGTTACTACTAACTATGGTTTATTTAACTTTATGATACTGCAAGACATCAAATCTGAAGGTTGGTATCAGAGGTTGGTGTAACACATGAGTTCTTTCCCTTGATTGCTATTTTGTTTGAGTCCTGATGCATTCTGAAATTAGTAGTTTAAAAATTCAGCTGGAAACTCGAAGGAGCCCCATAGCCATTGAATCCTAGTCATGAAGCTTCTACTTATGAGAAACCTTCTTCCACTCTTCTATGGAGATCAATGAGCATTAGCGACATTTTTGGCTTACAAGCCGTTTTTCATGCATTCTATTTGTTTAGAGTTAGGAGTAAATCAATCATATGCATGTACAATTACTTATGCTATCCTGGTATTGCTATGTTGAAAAATTCTCTACATGCGTTAAATTTGTTTGCCCTTATGAACCTTTTCATCGTCAATTGACAGAGATTATCACCCAGAGAATGTCTTCTCATCCATGGAAACAATTATGACTCTTGTTCTGGAAGAAAGTGAAGATATCTCTATGGAGTTGCTCTCCCCACTCTTAGCCTGTGTGAAAAGGGATAATGAGGTCTTGGCTGCTGCCTTATTTTCATTGCTTTAATTCTTTTATATGGATTATTCAATTTCTTTTGGATTTTAGGAGGTTATGCATATTGCACGGAAGTTGGCGGAGAGAGTGCTTCAGATGTGCGGTGACAAGCTTAAACCTTGTTTGACACAAGCTGTAAAGACCTTGGGCATTTCCCTTGATGATTATAGTGAAGTAATTGCTTCCATCTGCCAAGACACTTCTAATCACATCAGTCAGGATGATGATGCCATCGACAATCAAGTGGTAAACTTATCATCATGGTATTTAGGTGATATTAATACAACTAACGATGGTAGTAAAACTGTATAGTGAAGATGACAAGCCTATTGTGTGAGATGCTGAGGGGTCTTGATGTTAAAGTCTGTGATGGTCTCTTAATTTTCGGCGATAGATATCCAAATTTTTGTTTGCTCATGTTACAGTTGGAGGTGGCAGGATCTTTGGTAGCAGCTTGTCCGAGACTGTGATGTCTCCATTTTACTATTTAGTTCCTGAAAGCCTTGTTGATTAGCAATTGTGTTAGGATCTTGTCTTGTTCATAACAAGTGTCTTTTGCTCTGTTTCCTTTCTGCACAATGTCCTATTGTTACTTCTGTTGCATATTAGCATTTTGTTTAGTAATTGAATGATTTACTTTACATGCCATTGCATATGCTTCATCATTTCATTTTTCACTCCTTTGGGTCCTCTTCGCGTGGATTTTTTTCTTTAGAATTACCTGTTCTATATCTAGAACATAAGCTGTCTTAATCAGAGCCTACTTTTTTTTTTTTTTTTTCATTATTTTGTTTTTGTGACCAAGTTTCTTTATGTAATTTTGTCCATGCAGTCCTTTTCAAATATTATTGTAGTGGTCTTCTCAGCATTTGCCCAAAAAACTTTTATGTGCTCTTAACCCAGTAAATTAGGCTTTGGTTTGATTTGATGTTATCATTCCTACTTCATTTATACAGGCTCAGGAGAACAAGCCAGCTAGAGCGCCTTTGGATGGTGCAATTCAGGTTTGTGTCAATCCTACTTCTAATTTTGGATGCTTTCTTATCCCCTCAATATTGTTGGGTGTTCGGATTTAATATATTCTGTTATTTGCGCCAAACATATGATGCAATTATTACAATAACAGGATAATAGTCCTGGAGAAGTGGCTCCTGCTGAAGAGGTTGATCTTCCAAGTGGCAAATCTGCCAAGTCAGTTGCAAGCAATGGTATTGTGCGAGATGACGATTCTTTACAAGATTCCAGTCTGTTGAAACAAGAGCATGGTGCTGATAAGTCTATTGCTGGTGATGATGGTAACCTCAAAAAACAGACTAAGAAGAGTGAAGCAACAATTAAGGCTAAAGCTTCTAATGATGACTTGTCAAAAACTGGATCGAGAGGAAGAAGTAAATCAAAAGCAAAATCAAGTAGGCTGATGAAGAAGAAAGCTGCTACTAGAGTTTCTACCAAGGGAGAAGGTAGTGGTGGGAGTGATTTTGAGACAAAACAAGAGTTGATTAAGATTCAAGATGAAGTAACAAGAGATTCAAAAATGAAATCCAGTAAGCATTTGGGGAAGAAGGCTGCCCCTGGAGTTTCCAGTGATGATAAAATTCAGTCCACTGAAGATGAAAAGAAAGAAGAAAGTGGTGGTGCAAGTGACTTGGAGGTAAAAAAACTAAAGCAGCCTATCATGATACAGAAGGAAGGAAGAAGTGATTCTGTAGTAAAAGTAAGCAGGCGCATCGGGAGGAAGCCTGCTTCTGTAATTTCTAGTGAGCATAAAATTCAATCGCCTGCGGATGAGATGAAGGAAGAAGAGAAGGGTGGTGTGAGTGACTTGGATGCAAAGCTACTAAAACAGTCAATTAAGAAGGTAAACAGTAGGAAAGACAATGGTGAAAAAACTGTGTCAAAGCATCCTGCTGATAAGAAAAAGCGATCTCGGGGGAAAGATGTCTTGGAGAAGGCTGAAAAGAAGCCTTCAGAGAAGACTGATGTTGAGGTACTGCAGTTAGTGCTTTTACATTGTTATTCTGATGTTCTATTTATGTTTTCAGCTACGGTTCTCATGTGATTTTGAAATATGTTATTCACGATGTTTTAGGAAATGGATATCTCTCCAAAGTCCTTGAATCAAAACAATGATGAGTCTCATTTGGATAAGACCCCTAAGGCAGTTTCCAAGAGAAAGGCTTCTGCAAGCAATGAGAAAGTATGCATCTTATTATCCAATGATTCTTTTTTACTTTTCTTGGTGGATAGAGTTTCTGTATATTTTAACTTGTTTGTTTTTAGCTATTTCGATGGTTTATTGTTGAACTGATAAAATCATTTGTATCAGTCATTTAACCTGTGACACTGAATGGGTAAGGTGTTAACTGCTTGATTGAATTTTTCTCTTAATGATGCTTTGATTGTTTTCTTTTGCCCTGTAATTATTGGAAGCACCTTTTTAGGAATTGAAATTATTAAATGCATGAAATAACAATTTTCTATTTTGTTATTTTCTTTCCTGCTGTATACTTTTTGATTAGCTCCTGTGTTTTGCTGGAAGGCATGTGGTATTCTTGTTTGATTCACTTATGGATTGTCCTTAACGCCTCTAGTTGATGCATGTAGAAACAGTAAGCCTTCTTTAAGTCATAGGTTTATGAAGTAATTATCATTTGCAGGACTGACTTGTTTGCTAGTTTATGGTTTTCAGTACCCTGATTTTTTTTCTTTATAAATGATTGATTTTTCAGGCTTCTGTTTCTGTTGAATATAATGAAACTCTGGTTGGTACCAAGGTCAAAGTTTGGTGGCCTATAGATAAAACGTAAGTATGGTTATTGTAGCCCGTTTGTTAACTTTTAGAAGATTAATGTTCAATAGTGTGATCCACTAAAGGTTTTTTGCTTCCATTGTTTTGTATGTTGTGAGGCTGTGGAGCTTGTCCCTATTGTATTGTTTTCATTGCTGTACCTTTTTTTTCTTTGCGAAGGTTGATGATTCTTCACAAGTTGGATATACTAAAGGTTTGCATTCTCTTGTGAAATTCATGCATAACATGTGGCAGGTTCTATGAAGGTGTTGTTGATTTGTTTGATCCCATAAAAAAGAAGCACAAGGTAATGTAAATCTTGCAGACATCTTTCTTTTAATTTTTTTCTTCTCTCTCTTCTCAGCCTACTGCTCTGTATGAGTAAATGGTTTTCATTCTTCTATAGGTTGTATACACTGATGGCGATGAAGAAGTATTGAATCTGAGAAGAGAAAAGTGGGAGGTTATTGCAGATGAAAATAGATCAAGTGATGTGAGGAAGTTACCTAAATCTGTGTTGCTATCTTTGCTACCATATTTAAATATGGACCTGACTACAGCTTTCACAGGGTGAGCGAATTGATTATGCAAGTCCTGGTGCTTCACCTGATAGGTAAGCTGTGCATTTGAATTAAGAAGGATATTTTAGTTTTTTTAGACCTTGCTCTTCAAATGATGAAACTATGCACATGACACTAAAATGTTTCCAAGAACTTGTTCTCTAAATAAGACTTGAGAAAAAAGATATCAATCTGCTTATACCTCCTGTTGTTGCTGCTAAATATGGTTCCTTGTCCCAAATTGTGCTCTGATTGATGAAGTTTGATTGATGTAAGCTTGGGTGGCATTTAATTGATAGTTTACCCTATCGTAGCTGCTAGATTGGTTCAGCTCGTGGAAAATATTGAACAATTAAAGGTAAAAAAAATCTCAAGTGCTTGACCTTCGCTGTGGGAAAGCATGTAGATGAAGTTACCATAAATAAGTTTGTCGCCTTATTGCTGTCATCCCTAGAAAAGAATAAGGGTTTGGGAGTTAAACGTTGTTTTTGCTTTGTCCATTCTTAAATGCTAAATCATTGGAAAACGATTAGATCATCTTGTCTTGCGTGGAACTTAAGATTTTTGGCCACAATCATACATTAGAAGTTCTATTCCCATTCACTCAAATTGTTATACTTGGTGTTCTGAGAGAATCTAGAAAATTTAGTATGCTTCTAAGCCTCTCAAAACATCTATGCATGAAGTGAATGAAGTCATCTGATGATCTACATTTGTTCAGACTTCTCTGAAGTAGTTTATCCAAATATGACTGTTGTATCGATTGTTTTAGTTTCTGTTTATGTATTTTATAAAATCATTTTCATACAAAACTTTCTAGGCCGACAAAGAAGAAGATGAGGACAGCTCAGAAGTCAACAGATCAATCACATGTGGATGCTTCACCAACAAAGTGAGTCAATTTGCCGAAGAAACATGGCTATAAAATATTGTTGTATGTTTAATGTTAAATATTGAATTGCAGGGCTAGGGTTGCTACATCTAGTAAATCGAAGGGTGCTGCTACCAAATCTGGACAGAAGTTGCATGATGCTGCCAAGTCTGGTGGTAAACCGAAAGGTGGGTCCAAGAGTGGCAGTAAGCCAGAAGATGATTTAGTTTCTCGGACTAAGGATAAGACTCCCAAAACAGGCAACAGCAAAACAGCTGACTATTCTTCGAAAGCTATTGGCAAATCCAGAAACGATGATAGCAGTACGCCGAAGTCTAGCAAAACTAAGGAAGATGCCTCAAAGAGTGCCAAATCCAAAGAGGAAACATCCAAGATTTCTTCTGGTAAAGCCCCTCAAAATGGTGCAAAGTCCAGCGTGAATGGTGCCAACAAGCGAAAATCTGGTTTTCTGAAAACAACAGAAAGCGAAAGTGTCAAGGTCTTGCCCAAGACCCCAGGAAGCAAGTCCAGGAGTAGCAAGAAGCAGCGAAGGTGAACCGAAAACTTGCTAGTTGCTTGGTAGGAACCGTTGGTTGTTTCTATGCAACTTGTTTCAGATTCACAATCCATGGTAGGTCCCTTGGATGAAATGTTGCATTTGCAGCATGTCGTGGAGTTGCCATTTGTTGTGTTGGGAAATATGTTTCAGGTGGTGAGCAGCGGCTATTGATGTGCACAGTTAGTATAGTTTCGAGCGGCTGTAGGTTTTAGTCACTCTTCTGCTTTGTCTAGTTGGAATATATGTCAGTTTTCTTTTGTCTTGTTAGCCACTTTTTCTAGTTGATCAAAGGAGGATAAATTAATGTGAAAAAGAGGTGGGAAAAGAAAAAGCAAACGCATAGAACCTGGAGAGGGTGTAATAGATTACGGAATTTGATCCCGGATTCGAGTACCAAATCGTCTCGAGAGCTGCGAAGTGAGTTCTGCGAAAATTGCAATGCTAGGGGCTTGGACTTCGAAGGATTGCTGAAATCCATTGCTTTCAACAAACTCTCGATCTCCGAATATACTTTATTTCACCAATCTCGCTTCATTTGTTTTAAGCTGTTACAAATTTTATGTTTAGAAACTATATCATACTCCTTCCGTTAAATATTTTTTTTGTACTATTTCAATTTTTTTTATTAAAGTCTGATTTAAATTTATTTATATTAATATTTACTAGAAATTTTTTAAAAATTTATATTTAGAAAATACAAGGCTTATAATTTTTTAATATATTTTTTTTAAAAAATTTTAGCAAATATTAATGTAAATAAATTTAAGTAAACAAATGAAATGGTATAAAGAATATGAAATAGAGGTAGTACTATCCTTCAAATTTTCGTTTTAACACATTATTTTATAAAATTTCTTGATTTACATATAAAATTTTAAGTTCAATAGTGAAAACAACATAAAAATAGTTTCCATTTCTTTAATCTCTGTATCAAATCAAAAGAAAAAATATTGGTGAGGTGGAATGAGTATTTATTATGATGCCAAATCATAATTTGACGAAATGATGTCCTGAAGATGAATATATATAGTAATTTTGCAGAAATCTAACATATTTTTGTAATTAGTGTGATGGTTTGGAAATTAGGGAGATGAGTTTGCGGCACGGTTTTGACACGTTAGGGGGCCGGTTCTGCCCTCCTTGCTTGTTTTTCTTTTTTCTTTTTCTTTCTCTTAGTTTTTTTCCCCTGTTTGTCTCTCTTTATGGCTTCTTTTCTTTTCTTTTATTTTTTTATTTTTTTTCTCTGTGTAGGCCTTGTTTGCCTTTCTTTTTTCCTTTGTTACAATTTTAATAATTTTTTTTTCACTTAAATTTAGCTTGATCAATTTTAGGTTTTATTTCACTTGATGTGAAGTTTATTCCATATCACACTCCCACGACTTTTTGAGGTTTTACAATTTACACTTCCACTTTATCACCCATATGTCTTTAAAATAACTCCAAATCTCAAGTGCTTACCAAAAAATCACTTAAGAATTCATGTCATTGATTTTCATGACAACCACATCATCAAGGATTCAATCAAATGTCAGTTCCTTGAATATTCTCTGAATACTGAAACTGTGCCAATCAGATGACATTCATATGTTAGCTGTAAACAAATCCACATTACAAGCTATGAGCTTATCAAAATTCACTTACAATCTCGACGCTAACGGAACATAGGAGTTTGAAACTATAGATTATACTCTTATAATATATTGTATTAAATTTTGATTGTAAAAATAAATAAATAAATAAACAAACTTAGCCCCACCATCGCCTATGGTTAGCTTGGGTTCCATGATTGTTTTACCAACCGATTTTAATGCAAAGCACAAAACATAGAAACCGAGTCCTTTAGGAAGTTGGTCAGGAAGGTTACAACGTGATCTTACATAGACCACTATGACAGTTCCTTTAGAAATCAATTGCGTAACATGTTTGAGAAATATGTCTAGATTTTCTACTATAAATCTTACTAAGAGCATCTCCAACAGCTTCCCCAAATTTTCTATAAGATGGGGAAGCAAAAAGTAAAATCTCTATAATTTTTTTGCTCAAACTCCAATAGCTTCCCTATTTTGTAGAATTTTGTATTTATTACATAGCAATTAAATATTATGGATTTAAAACAAATTTAAATTAATGACTAGATTAATTATTGTATAATTAAATATTATTAAAAATGTAAAAAAATTACTCCTTCCGTTTTACAAAGAATGACTCTTTTACTTTTTTTTACTAAAATTTGACTTAAATATATTTATATTAATTTATATTATAAAAAATTTTAAAAATTATGTTTATGAAATAGAGTCTTTAGGTTCAATTTTCATAAAAAAATAATAATTCTATAAAAAATTTTGAAAAAAAATATGAAAAAATTGTTGATAATTAAATATTGTGCAAAATATAAAAATTGACTACCTTTGTTTCACAAAAAATGACTATTTTAACTTTTTTAACTAAAATCTGACTTAAAAATATTCATATTAATTTGTACTATAATTTTTTAAAAAAATAAATTTATAAAATATAGACTTTAAGATATCATTTTTATATAAAAAAAATTATATTTCTATAAAAAATTTTGAAGAAAATAAAATTATGAATTAATTGTTGTGAATAATAAATGAAACAACCTTTACAAGAAAGAGATAATGTTATTTTTCATTCCCCAAAAATTTTTGGAGTTTCTGCAGAAATAGGGAATGAGATCTTCTCTTTCACCTCATTCCCCATTTTAGAGAATAGGATGGAGAAACTGTTGGAGTGAAAAATGACTTCATATTCCCTAAAATGGAGAAAAACTGCTAAATGGGGAAACTGTTGGAGATGCTCTAAATGCTCTAGATATAGTTGCTTCGCTATCACAAATGCCAAAAAATTGATGGCATTGGCTGTAGCCACAACTTATATCTAGTAATGAATTTCTTACTAATTCTGCGTCTTTGCACGTTGTTGCTAACACAATAAATTCAAATTCCACAGGGGAATAAGTGATACATGTCTATTTCTTTAAAGCCTACAAAATGACACCTCCACCTAATTTGCAAATACTAAAAGAAATATGCAAGATAACCATTGCCATTCCAATAATTGAGTTTTAGTCATAAAGTACTTCCCCCCAGGTAACTGAAGAGTAACTGACGAGGATAGTGGGTGGCATTTTCCTTAGTCTCTCGACAACAGCGATTGCACTTCAACTAAAGGCATCGACTGACACTTAGCGACTGAAGCTTTAGTTGGTCCAATCATTCTTTAAAAAAAAAAGTTACCTATTACTTAAATCTAATTGTTGCTTATTTACATTAAATTGGTATGAATATTAACTTATTTTAATTATTAATAATAGAATAATCAAATAATGAAAAAAAATTGAAATGAAATCTAATTATTACTATTAATGTTGAATTAAAATTTAGTATTTTTAATTTCAAAATGCTATTTCTTTCTTTTACTTTTTCAAATTTCTTTGCTCTTCACTGCTATTTGTTGCTGCTACTGCTTCGTCTTCTTCTTATTATCTCGATGCTGCTATCTCAAATTCTTATCATATACAAGCTTACCCGCAAAACCAAAAGACTTACAGTAGATCATTCATGTTAAATTATTAAGATCAAACCGAAAGCAAAATCAAAAGCATACCTGGATCGATTGAATATTTTGGAATAAGAATCTTACAGCTTGTTGTCTTCAAATCAGTATGCAAGATTTCTTCTTTGTTCTCTCTAACGATGAGGACTTAGAGGAGGCAAAAAAACTAAATGGAGAAAGCTAGTATGTATGATTTGAGGATTATAACCTTCTTATATAGATTGACTATATTAGTTTTGTGTATTATTTATTTCAGCTCATCATAAAAATAAAAGTTACATGTTGACCTTTACATGTTAAAATTGTCCACACTTTACTTAGTATCTAGAGCACAAACCTGAACCTTTTTAGGTCACTTTTAATTGGGCCAAATGTTATGATAGCATATATAATACACAATTTATTCACATATTAACCTATATAAAAAATCCAACACCGGCCTTTTTCCCGACTCCAGTGCGATCTTTGTGGGCGGAATTGAGGAAGGTGACTTCTTTTTCTGGCTACAGTGTGATCTTTTGCGGGCTTCGCTACGATCTTTACGATCTTATCACAGGAGCCACCAGCATAGGCTAATTAGAGGTTAACTTGGGGCATCATCGGGGAAAAGGGCCGGAGAGAAATGAGGAAGGTGGCTTGAGAAAATTAAAAGTGATTTAGGGTGAGGGATAAATTTGAAAAATTATATATCCCCTATGTCTACACATAGGTTCACATCAGCCAAATAGTTTGTCTTGAACATTGGCAGTATCATGATTCCCCATGAAGATTTTTTCATTTGGTTTTCCACTTTCATATTGCTTAAACAAATTTCTATTGCTACATACATGTGGAGAGACACCAATATCATACCACCAATCAACAGATATCTCAGAATTTGCCATGTTGCCTTTAGTTATATATTAGTATTGAGATCAACAATCATGACAATAATTTCAATGGGACTGGAAGCTTTCTCTACAATATTGGTTTTCTTCTTTCCTACATTCTCTTCTTCCTTCAATTTCTTGTGAAGCCTGCATTTTTTTGCTTTAAATGAACTTTCTTGCCACAGGAGAAATAATTTTTGTTTTTATTATTGTTTACAGGATTATTGCTTGAATCATCAGCAAGCTTTTGTTTCTTTCTAAACTTATTTCCACCATTTCCCATGTTTCTCAGTGCTAGATTCAATATTTTTTTTTTACCTTAGAGTCAATATAAAATCCTTTTTCAAGCTAATACTAGTCTCTTCAGTCCAATATGTTTTATGAGTTGGTGAATTGTCAAATCTTTAGAAATGTGCAATAATTTCTTTCTATAATCATTCTAAGTGTTTGGTAATTTTGCTATTATTGCAACCACTTGGAGTTGTTCAGACACTTCTTTGTAATCTTGGAGCCTAGACAATAGAACCACAACTCATCAACTTGACCCATAATTTATCATCTGTCATTTTAAACTCAAGAAATTTTATACCAAGAATATAATTTGCTTCTTTGAAGAATATTTATTCTCCAATGTTTTCCAAATTTCTTGTGGAGATTGCATTGATCGAAACAGATCATATGGCCGATCGGATAAAGGGTTTCATAATGAAATCTTTGTTGCGAACTTCATCATCTTCACGTTTCTTGCACTGTGCCTTGATACATAAGTAATGTACACCCAATACAATCAAGAGGAAGAGCACTTTGTCCTTCCAAAAAGTGAAATTTGTCCCATCAAACTGATGGAGCCTTGTAACATCAAGGTTGAACAACTTGTTAAACACAAAATCAGGACCAGTACCCACCATTTGGAACAATTTCCTTAGGATCATTATATAAATTGCAGAAGATGAACGAAAACGATGGCTTTGCATGTGAAAAAAATGATCATTGTCATTCAGGAAATTATGTTCCTACTATGTTGCTGATAGGTTAATGGTAATTCTCTTTAAGATTTATAAAGGGAAATGATTTCTTAGACAACAAAACCTAATAATCGCTAAGAACATGTCAAAATCCTTGATTAATGATTAATATTTATTATACTATAGATATCTTTTGGAGAACTATATCTTTTAGAAAAGTGATATCTTTTGATAAACATGGTGTCTTTTAGGAAAAATACAAGTCTGTTAGAGACAAATATGTCTTTTGATCAAAATATATGTACTTAAAAAGAAAAAAAAGAAATGCCTATTGGAAAGATTTGTCATTTGATAAAAAAATGTATCCTTTAGAAGAAAATTATTATCATTAATTATTACTCTATTTTTATTTTCTAAAATTAAAATAGAGTAATAATTAATTTATGAGAAAATTACGAAAAGATCCCCTATGATTTGGTCTAACCTACACTTTGCCCCCTTATTTTTAGAAATCTACACTTTACCCCCTCTTTTGTTTATAGTGTCTGATAAAAACTTCTAAAACCTTAATCTAAATTGACTAATATTAATATTCTAGTAATTTCAAGATTTTTTAAATTTTTTTACAGCTAATTGAATTTTAAAAAATACCGATATGCATTTATAGGAAGAAAAATACATTTACAAAAAGAAAAAATTGATAATTTACAATATCTATTAACTTTAAAAAAAATTGAAAAGATTGAAATTACTAGAAAATGATTATTTTATAGTTTAAATTACAATTTTAAAAGTTGTTATTAAATGGTGTAAAAAAAATAGGGGCAAAGTGTAGGTCTTTAAAAGTAGAGAGGATAAACTGTAGATTAGGAAAAACCTCATGAGGGTAATTGTAAATGTCCCTGAATTTATTCTCTTTTATTTGCCAACTTGGGGTAGCAAGGTCATGGTCCGGACGGGGATGGTTTGATTTTCCTTTAAAAAACGTTAGGGAAAAAAGAATAGTGCTCTTGGTTAAAAAATTCTGAGACAGAAACAACAGGAGCGGAGTCAGTCTACTCGTCTCCAGTCTACTTGGCAGGTGCTGGGAGGCCAGTTCTACGAAAGTTCTGAGGTATGCAAGGAATATCTGCTGGCAGATGCGCCCACCCTGTACGTGTCTCTCGCCGCCCACGGGGCTGGCCTTTAAAGTCACATGAGCTGATTCCCGGAGCAAAGAAGCAGGAAAATGGCTGGAAGTGGAGTTTTCTCGGAAATAGTTGATGGAGATGGAGTATTCAAGTTCTACTCTGATGGCGAGTGGAAGACTTCATCTTCTGGGAAATCTGTGCCCATCATCAACCCCACCAATAGAAAGACCCACTTCAAAGTTCAAGGTCACTTTCTGTTTTGTTTTCTTCATCAATTCCCAGTTCCTTTTTTTTTTTCTTGTATTTATCATCTTTGGATTGGAGATTGTATTCGATAAAGACCCAATTCATAGTTCATGGCTATTTGTCGGATTTAACTTTTTTTTTCTCACTAATCTAAAGGTTTTGTTCATCTCTGGGCTTGAAATTGTACTGGGTAAGAGGAGATTCAGGCATGTTTATGAAGATCTTGTGTTTAATTTCTGTGACCTTCTGAATGATCTATTCTGAATCGGAAAGTTCTTATTTTTTTTGTTTGATCTTCTGGTTTTTTTATTATCCTTTTTGTTGTTAAATTTGAAACTTTCAATTATTGTTCCTTCAAACTTAAACAGCATGTACACAAGAAGAGGTGAACAAGATGATAGATTCTGCAAAGGCAGCCCAAAAATCATGGGCAAAGACTCCCCTCTGGAAGAGGGCAGAGCTACTTCATAGAGCAGCTGCAATCTTGAAAGAGCAGAAAGCTCCTATTGCTGAGTGCTTGGTCAAAGAGATTGCAAAACCAGCTAAAGATGCTGTCACTGAGGTGTGAATCATCAAACTATGTTAATTACTAAGATAATTTCGTTTTTGCTCAATCAACAAATGCTTGGGTTATGAATTTTAGAAAGTGGTAGGAATAATACATTTCTTTATAAAATGTTGTGTTGTTCTCAACAACTATTGTACACTATACGGTCATCCTTCTCTATGTAGGTAGTGAGGTCTGGGGATCTGCTGTCGTATTGTGCTGAGGAAGGGGTGAGAGTCCTGGGAGAAGGAAAGTTTCTGGTCTCTGACAGTTTTCCTGGCAATGAAAGAACCAAATACTGCCTCACTTCAAAGGTATGATAACATTTCGTTTTCCTTGGCCTGGCTGTAACCACATGCATGACCCAGTGTTTTTATTTATTTGCGTGATCACCACTATTCTCTCGATACATTCATCACGGCAGGGGCAGAGCTAGAAAATTCTGTCTCTGGTGGAAAGTATTAAATTTACGATAATAAAAAAGTGATCATGTTTTACCCACAGCTGTCTTTAACAAGGTTTATTAAGTGTTTCTTCACTAATATGCTCATAGAAACTTATGAATTTTTATCTGAAACATGGCAGGATTAAAAAGTAAATCATTTAGTAGTACTTTATTATTAGGTATATGTTTTTTTCTCAGTGAATGGGGTCGGCTCCTAGATTTGCTACAGTCAAAATGATATTTTACATTAACTTAATGGACTATTAGTATAGTGTGCCAAAATTGAGCCCCTGCTTGAGCATATATGGCGCTGCCCCAGCATCATAGATAGTACTTTATTTTCCATGGATGGACTCTGAACAGTTCCTAAAGTTTTCAACTATCTTAAGAGGGGACACTGCGATGGGGAGCAACATCCTCATAACCAATAACCATTGACTAGCAAACCAAGGAATAAAATGACTGTGTGAGCTTTGTATGCACTGTTGGAATGATTCAGTTGGCTATCGGTTATCATAAATGAAAAGATTTTATATAGTTCTAGTTACTTCTAATTTAGGAGTTCCCAAGGAAACTGTAATGATGGTTTACTCCTTAACATGTGTCCTTGAGTACATTTTGCATAGTCCAATTAAAAACAAGTGTAGGGTGCACTGGAGACAGCAAAATGCTATCTTTCCTTGTTTTAGTACCAAGTTAGTGGAGAAATCTGGAAATATAAATGAAACAGGTCATATTATAATTATTCCACCCACTTCTGAAAGCATTAGGGCAGCAACTTGAAGTAGGGTAAGGTTCCAGCAAGACGTACTGTAGGCTAGTGGTAGAAAACATTGGTCAAGCATTAGGTTTTGCAGTCTACGGTGTTGTAAGGCTATTCATGGAAAGATGCCTTTGTTTCTGCTTGCTAGTCGAATTGCTTGTTTACCAAAATAAGCTCTTGTACCCAGCTAAGTTAGCTTCATGTTTTAGTAGCTGCAAGTCCAGTGTTACCCCCCTGTCTGTAGGACAAGATGTAACAGCTAGTTTGTCTTGTGAACTAGTCCCTTGGCACCAGACACTCTTCCTATTTCTCATTTTCAATTCTAAGAAAGCCTTAAATGCTACTAGCAATCATGTCAACACTTACTGTATTATGAGGCTACCAAGTAAGTTTAGGTCTGCTGTGACATCTTTTCCCTGTTATTATCCAGCTCCTATACTTGTAAATAAATTAGTGAATACTCTTTGCTGTGGCGGTCCTTGGATTTTTTTTATCATTTATATATTTCTTTAGATTTGTTTCGTTGATTCTTCACTTGATAATTGGTGCAGATACCCCTTGGGGCGGTATTAGCAATTCCACCATTCAATTATCCTGTCAATCTTGCTGTTTCAAAAATTGCACCTGCACTTATTGCTGGGAATTCCCTTGTACTCAAACCTCCGACTCAGGTAAATTTTTGAAAATTGAATTTACCATCTATAATTGTCTTGTGGTGCACTCACGTGTTCACCTGTCATGATGTAAAAATGATTGAAATGTCAGTTTCATGCAAGCCAGTGTCCCAAGTTGTTCGTAAATATACATTTGGCAGATATTACGGGCTTAAGTTGGTTCCCAACGTAGTGGTTTACTCCTTGCAGGGCGCTGTAGCTGCACTTCATATGGTATATTGCTTTCACTTGGCTGGCTTTCCCAAAGGTCTAATCAGTTGTGTCACAGGGAAGGGTTCTGAGATTGGTGACTTCCTGACGATGCACCCTGGGATCAACTGCATCAGGTAATATTATTCAAGTACTCTTCACATAGTAGTACTCCTAGGGATGGCAATTGGGTGGGTCGGGCTAGGTTTGGATCAAGTCATTTAGGTTTAGGTGTAATTAGGTTAGTATGTATTCGGGTCCAGGTTGGGTTATTTGGATTCGGGTTAAGTAGATTTCGGGTTTGGGTTGGGTTAGATTGGGTTTATTTGGGTTTGGATTCAATCAGGTCGAATTATCGGGTCTTTAGACCATATTCAACTTGATTGTCGGGTTTACTTATGCAAAAGCCGAAATCGCTAAATCAATTCAATTTTTTTATTTAATTTTGATTAAAATTTAATTTAACTAGACATAAAAAATAATATAAAATTTATGAAGATATATTAATATATAATTTATTTAATAAAATACTCCCTCTGTGTCAAGTTCTTTATAATATTCACTATTTAACAATTAGTCTATGATTTTTTGTTTTCAACATTTTAGTATATAAATGAAAAAAGATTACATTAAATATTAAATAAAGATCTATAGTTTCTAAATATATACTTTTTAAATTTTTTTCTAACAAAATAATCTCCCTTCGTTCCATTTTCTTTACTCCATTTAACTTTTCTGACTAGTTTGACTTAAATTTATTTATATTATTATTTATTAAAAAAATTAAAAATATATTTAAAAATTATAGGTCTTGATTTATCATTTATGTATAAAATTTTTTATTTATATATTAAAATGTTGAAGACAAAAAATTATATATTAATTGTTAAAATATGAATGGTGCAAATAATTTGAGATGTAGGGAGTAATATGAATAAATTTAATTTAAACTATTCAAAAAAGTCAAATATTTTAAAGAATATGGGACAAAAGGGGTACCATAATTTCTAAAACCTAATTATCTCTATCTCTTTATCACCATTTCACTAATCGTTTCCCATAGCTCTCACTCGTTTGGTCCATAACGCAAAACAGCTCAACAGAATAAAAGAAACTCATTAACATATATTAAATAATAATTTTTTTAAAGTCTTTACCGACCATATATTTTATATTGATTTAAGTTAAAATCGGATTTTGTCGGGTTTAGTCATCGGGCCATTTCAGGTTCGGGTCAGGTTCAGGTTTTCTCGAGTTTTATTTCAATCGGGTTCGGGTTCAGGTCGTTGACTTTTCTGATTAAATTGGGTCAGGTCGGGTTTTGGTTCGGATGAAGTGGGTCAGGTTTTCAGGTCGGGTCAATTTTTGCTATCCCTAAGCACTCCATGGATTTTGTTGGTGGGCGCGATTATAAATGGTTTCAATTTTATTAATCTGGTGCTTGTCATTGAAATTAACCTCTTTGATATATGTGCTTTGGTAGTCGAACACCTTTCTGAGCTTAAATTAGAAATGTTCATTTGTCTGCAAAATGATGTGTTCACTTACACATATACGTACTCAGCTTCACTGGAGGAGATACGGGAATCGCCATATCAAAGAAGGCAGGTATGATCCCACTTCAGATGGAATTGGGTGGAAAAGATGCCTGCATTGTGCTTGAAGATGCTGATTTGGATTTGGCTGCAGCCAACATTGTAAAGGGAGGATTTTCCTATAGGTTAGATAAACCCACTCAACACATTCATTCTTTCTGCTGATGTATTTGTCTGAAGCATTTTATTAGGAGGCACACTATGTAAATCAATGATTTACAAATAATTTTCTTTTATTTTCTAAAGCTTTTACTGACCATGGTTCACTGATTTTGAGAAAATTTCAGAAGGCTTTTCATAAGTACAATTGATTTCCTTATACTTTTCAAATGGGAAATGCTACCTTGTCCCATGCACAGTACACAAATTTTCCACCTGCTTGCTTTGCCAAAAGAAGATTCGATGAATTCAGTCGGCAATGCAATTGTTTCTACTCTTATTGGAAAATACAATCCCCTTATTGCCTTCTGCTTTCTGCTAAAATGTTCGAGCAAACTGATCTTAGGAATTAGAAATACGTGGATTCTTGAATAGCATTATGTCTTTATCATCTGCCATTTTTATTGATGTAGTCAAGCAACTATAATGTTTTGACATTTCTATGAACTGGAAATCGCAACTGTGGTTTGTGGTATCATCCTTCAAGGTATATACGCTGATGTTTGACCATTATAATGTCAGTGGTCAGAGGTGCACCGCTGTGAAGGTTGTCTTAGTCATGGAGTCTGTAGCTGATACACTTGTTAAGAAGGTGAATGAAAAGGTTGCAAAACTGACCGTTGGACCACCTGAGGATGACTGTGACATCATTCCAGTGGTAACGGAATCCTCTGCTAACTTCATTGAAGGGTTGGTGATGGACGCGAAACAGAAAGGTGCTACATTCTGCCAAGAGTACAGGAGAGAAGGCAATCTTATTTGGCCACTCCTGTTGGATCATGTCCAGCCAGACATGCGGATTGCTTGGGAGGAGCCATTTGGTCCTGTTTTGCCTGTCATCAGGATCAACTCAGCTGAAGAAGGAATCCATCACTGTAACGCTAGCAATTTGGGCCTTCAGGTAGCATACCAGCATTTTGTGAAAACTATATACTTCGGATGTGTTGGCAGGGTCCTTATACCTCACCAAAAAATTATTACTTTGTGCTATTACAGGGCTGTGTTTTTTCACGAGACATAAACAAAGCTATCTTAATCAGTGATGCGATGGAAACTGGAACGGTACAGATTAATTCAGCTCCAGCTCGTGGTCCAGATCATTTCCCTTTCCAGGTGAGTTATTGCTGGAGGAGTGACGAACTACCTATTTACTTTGCCATTCATAGAGCAGTCTCTTGTCTCAGCTGAGAATGTTAAGAAGGCACTTCAGATACATCAATTTCTGTATAACAGGGAATAAAGGACAGTGGCATCGGTTCTCAAGGTATCACCAGCAGCATCAATATGATGACGAAGGTTAAGACCACGGTGATAAACTTACCGGCACCTTCATACGCCATGGGTTAATAGCCCGAAATGCTACGTGTTCTGTGTATCTGGATGAGCATGTATGAACTCGAAATAAACTGCTCTTCCCAGTTCCTATTTGTATATTCTGTGTCAGGTTTCACCAGTCAGATTGGGGACATGAGAACACGAATGTGGAAGGGTACTTTGTTGTAGCATTACGAAGCTTGTTCCCGATCGCAGGTTCTGGAGGGGGCACAAAAACACAATTGTGGAAGCACTTTGTTGTAACGTTACAGAGCTTATTCCCAGTTGCAGGTTCTCAAGATTTTCCAGGTGATGAACTTTGCTCTCTATATGTGTTTGTGTGCGTTTGTAGAAGAGGAAAGAAAAGAATACAATCAACTCCACCTAGCTTAGATGGCATAATAAGAAGTTAGAAACATGATGACGGATGACACTATCAATATCATCATCTTCAAAGTTCATACATTCATCTTCTTCTCTCGTAAATGCTGTTGTCATTGGCATTTTCTTCATTTATGCCCACATCAGAGGCCCATTAGTAGGCCTCACATGGCGAACTTCATCTAGCCCAGCAATAGCATCAGCTTCTTCCTCGGTCATAGGACTGCAAAACAGAGCATTGGCGTTGCACCCTACAGGTTCCCAATCTTCAGCTTCGGACTCGGTGCAGTTAAACGCTTTCTGAAGCAACTTTGTGTGATAATTTTCGTCAAAAGGACCACTCCCTTTCAACAGTATAAAATATGTCCTCCTTCCTGACCCATCAAAAGAACAATATCGTGGTAGAAACATGAGAGGATAATTCTCATCTTTCTCACCGTCATCACCATAGCCACTGCCATTTTCATTATTAGCTTCATCCTCATCCACGTCCTCATCTTCATCATATTCATCTTCTTCATATAGTTCCACGTTAGAATCTGGTTCCCTTGTTGGATTATATGCCCACTTCCCTCCATTCTTTCGCTTCCTCATTAGACTCTTTCCAAATCGAATTCTCCTCTCCTCAAAGGACAGCAACTTCTTCATCTTTCTACCCTCCTCCTGTTGAACACTTTTAGAGTCTTGTCTGCCCCCCATATCAGAATTAAAATGAAAATACTTGTCTCCTTCCAGATTTGGAGCCGCGCCGGGGTGCTTTTAAAGCCTTGAAGATTCCCCAAATCCTATCTGTTCTACTGATCTTGCCGGTCGATTGATTATCCCTCGTACTAATTACGAGAACAATGCTTCCTTTACGAACGACCCGCCGTCTCATGGCTGTGGAATTCGCGGCGTTCGGCCACCGCTCTCGTTAGGAGACCCAGACTACGATGTCTCTCGCCTATCGGACGCCTCGCTTTTAGGCTGGGCAGGGCTCACATTTTCCGCTTAAAACAAAAAATAAGTTAAACAAAATCGATAACATTTTATTAATCCATGCAGATTTTTTTTTATGATAACAAAACGATTTTAAAGTAATAATACATATATTTTAATGTGCAAGGAAATTTGGCAAATTTACATAATTATTAGATGATACCTAGTGTCTTAAAACAAGTTGGAAGGGCAATACGAAGGCAAGTTAAAAGTTGAGGGAAAACAAGATATTCTATTAGATAGAAGACCATTTCGTACGGGAAGCAAATAAACAGGACGAAAAGATCAACAAGTTGAAACTCGAAACATGGACATATTGGTCCCTAGACACGATAAGAATTCACTTCCAGCCGGCTAGAATCAGCAGAGTAAAATTTTTAACTGGTTAAAAATTTTGACACTGCACTAGAAGACAAAATAATAGCTACGTATTTCAAATGTGGTCCCAAAGCTTCTTCAATACATTAAATTAGACCAAAAGGAGTATAAATTTATTGAGAAACACATGCCTAAAGGCCATCAGAAGAGAGGAATCATCATCTATACTCATTAAGTGTGCTTAAGTTGTACAACCAGTTCATTATGGCTTAAGTTAATTTAATTTAAAATGATTTATTTTCATTTTTATATCTTTTTTATTTGGAATCAATTTCATTTGAAAGTAAATTTTTATGATGTTATTTAATTTTTTTTGAATTTTTTTTATTGCTTAAAACTAGAAAAATATTCATCAAAAATTAGTAAGTTTATAAAAACTATATTTTTAATATATTATTACACATACATAATATTAGATTTTAAATAAAATTAATTTCAAGTAAAAAATATGTAAAAATAAAAATAAGCAATTTCAGATTAAGCTGACTTAAAAGTTACAATTAAGCTTGTAACTTTGTATATACTAATTTGGTGAGATTGTGTTGAGAGATTTAGTCTTTCATTGCGGTGGAAAGGGTGTTAATGAAGTTTCTAGTTGGCCTTTGAACGACTAGTAAAAGGAAGTTATGGATAGAGCTATCCAATAGTTGTAATGCTTGCACTTTTGAATTGATTAGGGAGGAGAAGCTCTTAACTGGTGAACCTGCACAAAGGAGTAAGTTCTTTGAAAAGAGACCAGACATCTATGAAAATAGTGGTGTCCAAACTCTTCTTTATCCCTTTATATATTGTTGCTTGGTTGATTGAGTTCATCTCTTTGATAGTATGGGCGAGTGTGGGTCTAGTTGGGCTAGTACTTTGTGGAACAGAATTGAAATAACTATAGCTCCAAAAAATCCAACCTAAGTCAATAATTGAAAACCTAAAGGAAGTAAAATCATTGGTCTTGTTTGTTTCGGTTCTAGATATCAGTTCTTTTCGATTTGCATCATAGACTTGTAAGTGCTACAAAATCTTTTTTTTTTAATTCACAACACTAAGAATTATTTAGCATAATTCAATTTAGAAGAGTATTAGCACATTATGTTATAGAGTTCATTATAATTCAGAAGAGGAGAGCACAATTCATTAAGAAGACGGTCAACATATATTTTAAGCTACAAAAACACCCCCATAATGTGATTTTAAATAAATGAATATACGGGTAAATATATACTAACATAATATGATAATATATTTAAGTATAAACTTTCTGTTTGATTCCACATGAAAATAAAACAAACCTGAGAGCCAATAAATTTTCGACAGTGTAACGAACTTGCAACTCATCATTAATTTTTACCGACCCTAATACTGCATACAGTGGATCTTCACAACTAAATCCAAGAGTACACGGAGAAGACAATCTTACCTGGCCACATTTTTTTTCGCACAACTTTGTAAATTAAATATCTATTGAAATAGTATATAATTTTTTCTATTGCTAGATTAAGAGTGAATTCGTTTTAATTTAGATTAATTTAATTCAAAATAATTTATTTTTATTTTTATATTTTTTTTACCCAGAACTAATTTCATTTAAAATTCAATATTATGTAGGCATAATAATCCATTAAAAATGAAAATTTTAACACGTTATTAAAATTTTATGAAATTTTTAATGTCTAAAATTAGAAAAATCATAAAAAATAATAAAATCATATAAATTTACTTTCAATTGAATTATTCCATCTACACAATATTGAGCTTCAAATAAAATTGATTCTTGATAAAAAAAATATAAAAATAAAAATAAGCTATTTTGAATTAAGTTTAAATATTTAAATTAAAATGAATTAGCTCTAAAATATTCTATTGTCGAAGATGATGCGCAAGAGATTTAAGGGTAATAAAATTTGTTAATGTTTTTCCAGACTTAGAAATTCAGCTGTTAGCCTGTTAGATGAAAGTATTAAAAATTGATGATTATTAAACTAAGTGTTTTATCCTTTCGCCTATCCAATATTCAATTTCTGTGCCAAACTCAGTGACGGGAATGATTTTTTGGTATAATACTTTTGAGGTAAAATTAAAAAACCCTTCCCGGGTTTGGTGTAATGTACACTTTGCCCCCATTATTTTCAGAAACCTACACTTTACCCCTTTTTTCCTTTACAGTGTCTGATAACACCTTCCGAAACCCTGATTTAAACTGACTAATATTTATGTTCCAGTAATTTAAAGATTTTTTATTTTTTTCAACGCTAACTAAATTTTAAAAAATACTCATATGCATTTATAGGAAAAAAATACATTTACAGAAAGAAAAAAAATAATTTATAATTTATATTAACTATAAAAAATATTAATAATTTATAATGTCTATTAACTATAAAAAATATTAGAGTGATTAAAATTAATGGAAGATAACTATCAAATAGTTTAAATTATAATTTTAGAAGTTGTTATCAGACAGTGTAAAAGAAATAATGGATAAAATATAAATTTTTAAAAATAAAAGAAATAAACTGTAAGTTAAGATAAATATTAGGGATAATTATTGGACTCGATGAAGGGAATGACGCACGGATTCACTTTCACATGATTCGGGTGCAATGCAACCGACCAGAAACAAAGTAATGGAATGGATCGCATTATCTCTTGGTCAATGCGGGTTGAAGGCTACTCTTACTAGGCTGCGGGTAAGGAAAAACAATGGGTCATGATTTTTGCAATATTTACAAGATTGTGCCACTGGTAAAGGACGAGAGATTTTTTCGAACCAAAGCAAGGGCATGGGGTTCAATTCGTAGGTCGTGCCAATCAAATCGGGGGTCTTCCTTGGCGCTCCCAAGTCCACTGGTGTTATCCGGCTTTGGAACCGGTTTGTCAACTCCAAATCCAATGTAACTGAACCAGCCACTCCAACTTCCCCTGTTCGCAATCTCCTCGTGACCCTTCTGCTGTACTTGGTGGGCCAATAGTATCACCTCAGCTTATGGCGGCAGCAACGAAGGATAGAGGTCACGTGGAATAGGCTGAGGTCTTTAAATAGATGAACCTAAGGCCAGGACGGGAGAACCAGTGGCCGGCAGAGAGGACACGAGCTCTAGGCAGCAGGACCAAATGAGAACGATGACCGGAGGCAGGTGGGAGAGAGGCTGTTCAACAGAGACTGGTGGGAGAGAGTTATGGGAGTTGATTTGGAGCAAAATTTGCTCAGTGGCAAGAACATGTAATTTTTTTGCGTTCTCAGATCCGTTTCTGTACTCTACTCTCTCACCCCATTGATCGTTCAAATAATGGGATTTCGTTAATCCCTTTAATTAGTACCGAACTACCCTTTAATTTTGGTTTTCACGTAAAGATTGGTGACTATGCAAAATCTTTTTTGATATTTTTAAATTATCTACACTATAAGTTCAATAGTTTAAGGCGTTAGGAAATAAGGAGTGGTATCTTGAACTGGGACTACTGGAGATGTAACAGCGCAAAGCCCTTGTTATCCTGCTGAGGAGTGGAGACAACCCTTCAAATTTTAAATAATACTTAAACATAAGTTTTGTAAAGAAGTTATCTGCTATTATATTAACGAGATCAAAAGAGAAAATCCATCATAACACTTGGTTCTAGTTGCAGGTTTGTAAGATTTTTGTAATCGCATGTGTGTGTATATAAGAGGAAATTTAGAAAGATACAACCAAAGGACCGTAACTTCTATGACATAAAATCTCTTGGGAACTAGGCTACCACATCATGATCGGCCGGCACTATGAACTGGAAGAAGTTTCATCACTACTCTAACATCTTTGCTCTCTGACTTCTCGTCGAAAACGACCCAGTGAATCTCTTTTAGATTGTGAAGAGTCCTCATCAAGGGGCTATCAGCCTCAGTTTCATCCTCACATTTACCGTTCTTGCCCCAGTAACGGTATGGTTTAATTCGTATCAAGTTTTCCAGATTTCTTGCTTCCCACGCTTCCTCCTTGTCGTCAACGATGATCACCGCAGATTCTTTCCCCAGAACAAGATCTAGCCTCTTCAAACCAGGATTCTCCTCCCTACAGATGATCCTAGAACCGAAATATTTCTTCTGTGGATCGAGAATTGCCGTTGCACCGCTTGCATAGGTTCGATTTGCCTTCGTGTACAAGTACATCTCAAACATCCTACTAGCCTGCTCCAAGAAGGTTTGGACACAAGGCCTCAACTTCAACAGATACTTGCCCTCCACGCGACCTGAATCTTTGACTCTCTTTGTGTGAACCAAGGTGTGGTCAAGATCTAGAACCAGGTGGAGCTTTCGGAAACGAAACAGTACCTTGGACCGCAAGGCACGTAGGTTGGCGACGTCGTTAGGGCTAACTTTGGACCCTCGGTGCACGTAGAAGAATCCTGTTCCGTCGCAGGAGGAGCATACCGTCTCGCCGTGGTGCTCGCATGATCGAATCACCAGTGGAGGGGGTATTTGCAGCAGGTTCTGGCTCCAGAAAACCAGCTTTTTGGCGAGACAAAGTGGGAACAAATCCATCATGGAGCACATTTTTCTTTTGTGGTCGTAGAAACTAGAAAACACCCCCCCTCCCCCCCAATTTGTTCCTTAAGAAGCCAGCTCTAGGAGAGTTGGAGTTGGAGTAGGAGTCCTAGAGAGAATCTAACTACTGCCTCATGGATAGTAACGTTCGCAAGTTTTTTTTTGCACCTTTTTTTCTTTATTTTTTGTGGTTATTTTTGTCAATTATCTTGGAACAAATCAAAACCCTAAAATAGCCTCGTTATTACATACTTACTCATTTTCGTATTGTTCGCTAGATTTCACTTAATTTTTTTTTTGACTTATATTGAATTTAAATTTAAAATATATTATTATATCCTAAAAAAAATTTAAAAAAAAATGCTTATAGAAACTATAATTTTCATTTATGATTTGTATATAAAAATTTTACATTTATATACAAAATAGTTGAAGATAAAAAAAATCATATGGTACTAATTACTGTGTGTATGAATGCTCCAAAAAGTTGGAACTTGGAACCGAGGAAGTATTAATTTATATATAGTAAATATACACTTTTTTCATACATAGTTCCAAAAAAAAAAAATATTGCTAGTATTTTTTCATGAATTAATATATTATATACAGATGGTGTATCACTACAAGAATCAAGGGTTTTGCTATGGAAGTTATTGTAGGTGAATCATAGCAAAGGCTAATTTTGCTATAAAAAATTTCATGGTAGAAAATTGTGGCAAAAGTTTGCATTGGCAAATTAGAATCATAGCAATATTGAGACAGAATTGTAATGATTTTAATCGTCTCAATAGCAACAATGATTCTGTGATGACTGATACATAGCAAGGATTTTGCCTCGATTCTAGAGCGACGACAACTATCATCACCATGTGCGATGATCTATATCATCATGTGATGCAGTGATTAAAATCATTGCTCCATGCAATGATAAGAATCATTGCTTAGTGCAATGTTTACAATCACAATACAAAAAATTTATGAAAAAGAAAACTATTAAGGGCAACCATTTAAATAGTGGCCAAAGAAATGGTCACTTGGACGAGTGCCAGAAAGTGGAAACCTACTTGTAGGTGACTGGTCTAGCCACCATTTTTGTGGCCACTGAATATACGGTATGTGAAGGCTCTTCTAGCACTGACCTAGCTCAGACGGGCAAGGTAAGTAAAATCCTTTGTAAGTATCTCAATTTTAGTTTATTTATGCAAGTCAAGCAAGTACGTAGTGTTTTAGAAAGTTCATAAGTCAACAGAGGCACCTAAGGGTCATCGAGGACAATTTGGTAATTTTTCCCAAGCCAATGGATTTAGGGTGAAAAGTGTAAAAATGTCCTAAATATATTTAAGACCATAAGTTATATAGCCCATATAATCCATAAAAGTTAGTGGAAGGACCTAAGTAACGAAATTGGTGATTTTGAGCTAAGCGTAAGTATTTGAGCACCTAAGGATTAAAGATTAGCTTGAGCTAAGTATGTGGGGGCTAAATAGACTTCAATGGGACTTAAATGAATGGCCATGGAAAGTCTAAGAAGGGCTAAAAAGAAGTCATGAGAGGGTTGGGGGCTAAATAAACCAACTTAGAATATCTCATCAGTTTGTAGCTCCTTTTTGTTGGTGTATAACTCCTTAAAAAACTTGGCATACCGAGGCACTTGGTTGATTGCATCCATCAAAGGTATGTTAATTTTGACCTTTCCAAAAGTTTCAAGAATTTCCTATTCTATCATTCCTTTTTTAATTTCACCAACCTACCATGAAAAGGAGATGGAATCAAAATTTTTTATTTCGGAAAACTTAGCCTATTACTTACTTCCTCAGTTGGTAAATCAGAAGTTGTTGGTTTTGGGCCATCTTGTTTTTTTTAGGTCTTACTATTTTTGATGTGGTGGTTTGCACTTTTTTGCTATTTCAAAGGGTCACTGTAATGACTCAAGTCCATAACCGATTAACAAAACATTTAACCACACCACATGGGCTATCCTTTGTGGTGTGGGTAGGTGTTTCATGGACCGATTCTAGACATGACAATCATGGCATTAGGATGCTCTCTTGGATTAATTTTAGCTTGAGATGATAGCTTCCTTTTTTAGCTTTAATTTTGTTCAATGAGGTTGCAAGTTGTGAAATTTGGTTCCCCAAGTCTTTGATGATAACTCTTGTTTCCTATTGAAACATTTGACTGTTGGTGGCTAAAGTTTTTACAATGTCCTTTAAAGTCATTCTTGAACTTGGTCCTTGGTTCTATGGTAAAGGGGTTGATTTACTGTAACTAGGAGATGGGTGCTACAATTGGTTGTTTGGTTGCCCATATCTCAAATTCGGGTAGTCTCTCCAACCAGTATTATATTGATTAGCATAGGGGTCATACCTTTTTGGTTGGTTAACAAACCCTCTTATCATATTCACTTGAGATGTTGTATCCTTTTAAAGCTGTGGCATGAGTTGGTAGGGTGTCCTTAAGCAAAGCAAATACCACAGCTCTAGGCTTATAAACTTGTCCCAAGATAACTTGTCTAACAAAAGGGTTTTGTTGAGTTTTAATATTAGAAGTTCCTACCTCATTTACCTTCCTCGGCACATGGTCTATCCTTGTACCGAACTGCTATGAGTTGGCAATCATTTTAAAAATCAAGTCATTTGCTTCTTTGGTCATTTTTTTTACAAGTGCTCCTCCACTTGCAGCATCCAATATACTTCTGCCACAAACAACAATGCTTTATAAGTATTGCAGTAGCAACTAGTCAAAAATCTGGTAGTGTGGGCAACTCACACGTAATTGGTTGAATCTTTCTAAGATTCAAATAAACTCTCTCCGTCGTACTCAAATAAACTCTCTCCATTGTAATGACGAATCTCGCTGATTTCCATTCGAATTGTCCTAGCCCTCGAAACTGAAAAGAACTTTTCAAAAAAAATTTTCTTCAGGTCATTCTAGGTTCTGATTAAACTGTAGGGAAGGTAGTACAACCAGTCCTTTGCATTATCTGTCAATGGGTCCAAAATTTTGGTTTGTCGTTGAAACTGCAAAAAATAATTCTGGTCTCAGTAATAACTCAGAATAAATAGATTTGTATTGTAGTGTTGAAAACAAGGTCGAATTTTGAGGAAAATTTTTAATTGAAAGCTTCCTAATAGAAAAATAAAACAAAAAATTGGTGTTTTTCTTTAATCGAGTGCTAAAATAAAATAACTGTACGATTAAAATGAAATTAATCAATACAAAGAACACTCAGTTCATGGTTGATTATTCATTCAAATTACACAGTTGATTATCGAATAAAAATAATTCTTTAATTCAAGCAAATAAATTGGACTTTCTTTTAAGCAAAAAAAACCCCAAGAATTTAATAGTAAAATTAATCAGAAAAACTTCAAATTAGTTTCTTAATTCTGAGCAACTAGATATTGGGAAGCTATCATGTGTCCCAAAACCCACCTCAGGAGTTTCGGGATGATGATATGTCGCACGCTTGAGAAAATAAAAATTTCCCGCACATGCAAGGCTACAATTCCAAGTAAAACCAAAAGACCATAACTTATACTCCAAACTGATTACTTATATTTGGCATCGAGTGACAGAGAAACAATAATTGAAAATCTCATACACAATATCTTTACTTTAAAAGCGTACATTGGATATCACTTTAATGTTATCTCAAACCTTGAGCGCTTATAGTCACTTGTCCAACTAGTTAACTTTGTGTTATTGCTATGTGCGTGAGTGGAAAAAGAGAAGGTAAGCATAAATGTCTAATAAGTGGCTGGTTGTCTAGCATTCTATAAAACATAAAAATAATTCATACAATAATTCATACAATACACACACACACATAACATATGGATCAAGTAGAAAACAAATCTTCTTGGAACTATCATAAATCCAAAATTAATCAAAAAATATAATAAATATATAAATTTGTCAGAATATTTATTTTGTATGAAAGCTATACTCATAAAAATTAAAAAGTCATTTAAACATCATAAACAAACATGATTAACTCTATCGTAATATATGACAAAATAAAGGTGAAATTCTTACATGAAATCACTAGTCAAAATAGAGTACTTCAAAGTAAATAAAAAAACATGATATTTCCTAATATAAAATATAAAAATAGTTCATAAAATATATAACATATAGGGATCAAGCGGAAGTAATTCCTGCAATATCAAAACATAAACATCACAATGAAAAATACTTGAAGAGTTAGAAGATAATCATTGAAATAGCAATTATGAGAACATAACATATAATATTTTTTAATAGAAAACATTAACCAAAACAAAGCATTTTAGAACACGTGAGCACATTGACAAAATAGAAATTTAAAGTGAAGTAGGTGGGGTGATCACTGTGACTGTACTTAAACTACTGTAGTGCGTTCAGAATAGTCTAAGATTTGTCAATGATCGAGCGCCTAAAGAAATTAATCTTAAAGACAGTACATTGTGGAACAGGATAGAAAAGAATAACTTACGTTGAGGGTCAGAAACTACACTTTCCTAATAGTACGGGTACAAAGGTAACACCCACAAAAACAGAGTCAAAACACATTCAAAATATCAATTTTGTATAGGCATGAAATCTTGTTGTAGATCTACAATAGAATATACTTGAGACGTACTTGAAATCAATAGATAAAATAATTTAAACTAATTTTGATAACAGATAATTCATGACATAATAATAGTAATAATAATGAATCATATTTCAAAACCCAAGGGTACAATGAATCTAATTGCAAAATTGAATCAATCAAACATACATTTAACTGGAGTAATTTTGAATACAAAATCTGAAATATTCAATACCTAAATTATTTGACATGTGTAGCAAAATAAATATGGATCAAATATTTATGACTCAAGTTCAAAAAAATTATAAAATCATATTGGCAACTTTCCAACTCCTAAAATAATGGTTTAGTCACCTAAAATAGATATGCAAAAAGTCTATGTTAGAATCCAACTAATTCAAGAAAAAACCCAAAACTATTCCCTGTTGGTGGGCTAAATGAATATTTTTGAAATCTAAGAACTATCTTAGCTAGTGTTGAAAGCCCCAAGGACTAACGTGGTTATTAACCCGATTCGCTCTTGAAGCATCACACTCACAGTGACAAAATTGTAACCTTTTTAACTTCAATAAATCGATGCACTCGCCTCTTAACCTTAAGGACCTAAATTGTAGTTATTTCAATTTTTACCAGAGCTTGAATTCTGCGCCTTCTCCTCTTGGAACCTTAAGGACCAAACTATTGATTATTGTTTCTTTACGTTATAAATAAAAGTCTAACCTTTCAATAAAAATTGTATACTTGTGTATGTGAAATTTTAATAGTTTGTTTTCTTGATTATTGAGAAATACCATAACATAGTTAACAAATTTTGTTCTCTTTTGTCCCATGAAGGATTCAGATTTTTGTTACAGTTTAAAAAACATGTTGAGTTTTCACTAAGACCCTGTTTGGCATTAGCGTCAGTGATTAGCGTTAGAGTTTTGAAAAAGCTATCCAAGGGTAGCTTTTACCTTTTAGCTTCAGCGTTTTCATCTCAACCGTTAAATAATTTATCCAAAACTCTAACACTGATGACAAAAGCTGTTCCCAAACGGGGTCTAAATAATGCGTAACCCTCAAGTATGCCTAGTGGTAATTTTTGGAGATTATGTATTATTTAGTGAAAACTCACTCACCAAAAATTCTTTTCAATTAATGATTTCTTCTTCCACTTTTTTAATACAAAGGGATAACTACATAAAAAAAATGAGAGAAATATCCAAACCCTTATTCTTAATATTTCTCTATCTTCTACCGCCTCCTCAAACACGCCAGAATTCTGCAGAACAAAACAGGTACTAAAACTAAAAGCTATATGTATATATATAGGCAAACTATACATTTGGCCCCTGAACTTACCCAACTCGAGCGAGTTGGTCCACAACTCAGTACTCAGTAAATATAAGCCCCTGAACTTTGAAAAACTGTGCGAGTTAGTCCATTAGCTCAGCCATATTGATAGGAAAATTACAAAAGTCCTCTTGATCTCTTTTATTATGGCACATGAAGTACTCTTAGTTTAAAATCATTCAAATAAACTATCTCTTTTACCTAGAGATGAAAATTCGGGTTGTGAGATTATATTTGGGTTGAAATCCGATTTTTATAGCATGTCCCTAACCCTATCCTGACCTTATTCTAGTAATAACCCAAATTGACCCTAAATACTACTTTTTTATTTTGTGATGTTCTGATTAGTTTTCATCGATATTTATTTTTTGGCAAATGTGCCTAGAATCATGAAAATAAATTATTGCAATAATAGTAGAAATGACCTAGAAAGGGGCTCATAGTCCGCTGTAGGTCAAGCAAATATGTATGGATCAATCAAATATACATGTTTGTTATAGTACTAATATTATAAATAAAAGAAGTAGTAAATAAAAATTATGAGTGATTTCTAAAAATTAATTAATGATTAATTCAAAGCATTGAAAATTTGATTTGGTAAATATAAAATATGTGACATAAAATTAAAGACCTGACATTTCTAATATGCTAAGGGAAAGTTTGATCCCTCTCTATTTCTTATTTGCTAAATTCAAGATATTTAAAAAGCAAGAATTAATTATTGTTTATGTAATTATTTTTTATGTCGGGTCTTTGATTTTATGTCACATATTTTATATTTAAAAATCTTGAATTTACTAAACAAGAAATGGTGCAGGATCAAACTTTCCCTTGGCGTATTAAAAATGTTGAGTCTTTGATTTTATGTCACATATTTTATATTTACCAAATCAATTTTTCAATGCTTTGAATTAATCATGAATTAATTTTTAGAAATCACTCATAATTTTATGTATTACTTCTTTTGTTTATAATATTAGTACTATAACAAATATGTATATTTGATTGACCCATACATATTTGCTTGACCTACAGTAGACTACAAGCCCTCTTTTAGTTTGTTTCTACAACATTATTATTGCAATAATTTATTTTAATGATTTTAGGCACATTTGCCAAAAAATAAATATTGATGGAAATCAATCAGAACATCATAAAATAAAACAGTACGATTTAGGGTCAGGTGGAGTTTGACTAGAATAGGGTCGGGATAGGGTTAGGGACATACTATAAAAATTGAGTTTCAACCCAAACTTTCATCCCTAGATAAAGGAGATAGTTTATTTGAATAATTTTAAACTAAGAGTACTTCATGTACCATAATAAAAGAGATCAAGAGGAATTTTGTAATTTTCTCATCAATATGGCTAAGTTAATGGACTAACTCGCATAGTTTTTCAAAGTTCAGGGGCTTATATTTATTGAGTACTGAGTTGTAGACCAACTCGCACGAGTTGGGTAAGTTCAGGGGCCAAATGTATAGTTTGGCCTATATATATATCACCAACCCGTCACCCCTTTTTACTATTTTTTTTTTCTAATTTCGGACCCCCTTCTTTTCTTACGTACTTCTGCTTCGTTTCCCTTTTCTCTTCTTTTTCTTCTTCTTTTCTAGGTAATCAGAATCAAAATCCTACTAGGCTTAAAACCGTTGCGTTTTTTTTTACCCTTTCTTGTTTCACATTATTTTCTTTGATTTCCACAACTTGTTTTTTTCTCATTTTTTTTATTTGGTACTTATACAATTAACCTAAACAAACTACACTTAACAAAATTTTGGTATTGTTATAGAAGCAATTTCTAATTGACTCAAAAAATTAACATAAAGAACAATAAACAAAAAAAAGTTTATTCCCAGTAACAATCCAAAAGTTTAAACAATTTAACATGTCTTACTTCTCTTATATAAACTAAACCAAATTAAAAATAATTTCCAGCTAATTTACTTTCTTCTAAATTGAATTCTTTTCACCCAGGTGGTTTGAAAGAAAGCCAAACAAATTTATAATCTCAGTACCAATTCAACAAGTAAGAACAGAAAAATCAATTGCAATAAATATGAACCAAGAAGAAGTAAGTACTTGAATTTAATAAGAATTTCAACAAGCAAAATCAATCCTTATAACTGGTGCTGGCAATAGAAATTGCTCTCTTGAATTGAACTGGAAACCCACTTAGTCATGTCTTTAAGAAAAGCAAAGAAAAATAGAGGAAAACTTAAAATTAGAGAGAAAGAGATCCCCGTGCGGCAAAATACCTGAAAAATTAAACTAGTGCAGCAAAATTCACAAAATCTCCCTAAATTTTTTATATTATTTTAAAATTACCCCACACAAATATAAAAAATTTAAAATAACTAGAATGCCATAATATGACCAAAAGAATATTGTCTTTCAATTGGGATTTTCACTCACATGATTTAAAAGTTTTCGAAATTAATCAACATCAAAATTGGTTTTAAAGTTGCGAGCTAGGAAACATTCTAAAACATTAGTAGCAACTTTGAGTTAAACTTCGACCTTGATGCAGTCATTATCCCTCAAAACTCAAAACATAAAAGTTGTAAAGCTCTTTCTTTACTTCAAAATAACACCTGAATAACGTAAAATGAACACTTATAGCCAAATATATGCCCAAAATACAGAAACTGCTTCTGTTTCACTAGCAAAAAATATGTTCTGACTTCAAAGCAAAATTCAACCATCAAGATGCACAAACTGGGCCAAAAGTGTGTCCAGATGAAAATAGCTTTAGAAATCAGCTTTCTAATAAATCAACAATCAACTAATTCAGATATCAGGTGAGAGAGTTATGCCCAAGATATGAATAGATGTCCAAACTGTCCAGAATTGCCCAAATAGCTTCATTCTACATTTCTTGTTTCCAATTGCACCCTAAATCAAAATATGAGAATAGTGAATATATTTGGAACAAAATAGGAATAAAAGACTAAACATTATGGGAGAAAAACATAACACTTTTCATTCTCATCTAAAACTGCTGTGCAAAATTTAATGCCGATGCCTTTGTAGAACTTCTAATAACACACTTGAAAATTATTGAGAAGTGGATCGCCAGGTGTGGACGAGATCCTGGATAAGTGATATTTGCATGCAGCCAGCAAGATGTGGTTTGCTTCCTCCAACTTAGCACCACACAATGGACAGACGGATCCACTTGAATAATATTACGGACAACAAGATTCTAGTTTGTAGGTAGCCTGTCTTGTGATGCTTTCCTACTGAAAATATTGACCTTGATTGGCACCAATGTGTTCCACAGGAACCTATAGACCGAACAGCACCGCTGAAATAAGCTTTGTCGATTTGCCAATGTACATTTGAAACCAAGTAGTCCCCATCATGTATTGAACTCCAGTATTCTTTGTCTGTCACATTAGAAGCAACCTGAAAATTTTGGATCAAATGTGTAAGTTGTATAAGCTGTGAAACCTCCCAATATCTTAGTCTCCTACCCCATTTCCAAGTCCATTCCTAATTCCCCTTTCTACAACTTCTTCTATCACTCACCATGCAATTACCCACTATTTCTAAGGGATATATGCCGGGAAACTTTGATTGTAAACTCTTTTCCCCTACCCAAATGTCTCTACATAATCTCACTAAACAACCATCCCCAACTTTCCATCGGAAAACCCTTAGAAAATTTAAGCCTAGACCCTTAATCTCATATCCTACCTTAATAATGTCACTCTAAAGTCTCCGTTTATTTCTCCTCTCTCCTTCTTCCAGGCTAACTTGCTCGCCATGTAGAGATACTATTACCCTATTCCCTAGTGAGCCTACTTCTAACTTGAACCGGCACCACCATTTACCAAGCAAGGCTAAATTCCTAGCTTTTAAACTACCCACGCATAAGCCCTCATTTTCCTTTGCCGCTAACACCCTTCTCCACGCTACTCAACTTATTTTCGTACCATCCCTAACAGCCCCCAAAAAATAAGAATTTCGCAAGCTTATAAGAAGTTTAAGAACACTCACCAAGGTGTGAAAAACTGACAAGAAAAACAGGGGAAGGCTACTCAACATAAATTTTTTTAGAGTAATTCTACCACCAATAGAAAGCAAATTCGAGCTCCATCGATTGAGGCTCTCCTTAAATTTTCTTAGTACAGGCTGCCAAGAACTTTGTCTTCTCATACATGCACAAATTGGCAGACCCAGGTAAGTGAATAGAGCGCTTTCTCTTCCTTACAATGCAAGACTTTAGCGGCCCATATAATATCTGAATCAGCCACACCAACACCATATAATTTGCTCTTGACATGTTTGCTTTGAGGCCAGAAGCAAGCCAAAAACACTTAAGTAACTGTTTGAGATTATGCATGTTTTCCATACTTTAATGACCCATGAACAAAGTATCATTAGCAAATTGCAAGTGTGTTATATCCAGCATTTCTCTTCCTATTTCAATTCCTTTGAACAAACTTTTTCTTTTGCTTCACACACTATCACATTTAAAGCTTCTGCTATTAAAAGGAAAAGGAATGGGGAGAGGGGATCTCCTTGTCTTATACCCCTCTCCATACTAAATTCCTTAATTGGGTAGCCGTTAACTAGTACACAGATCATAGCTGAACTCAAGCATTCTCCAATTTAGCTTCTCCATTTCAGACCAAATCTTATCTGTTCCATGATTGAGTCAAGAAATCTCCAGTTCACACAATCAAAAGCTTTTTCAAAATCAGCCTTGAGGAGCATTTCTTTCCTTCTTTGCCTTTTCAGGTAGTCAATTGCTTCATTGGCTATTAGTACTCTATCTAGAATCTGTCCACCTTTTATAGATGTCGTTTGTGATTCACCAATGATCTGCCCAATCACACCTTTCATCCTGATTTTGTACATATTACCTTTTTCAGGTTTGCTGGTATGTAAGAACTCATCAACAAAATTTAAAATCTCTTCTTTGATTGTTGCCAACTTCTTGTAAAAAAACTAGACGAGAAGCCATGTGGCCCAGGTGCTTTTAAGCTACCACATTTCTGTATTGTTGCCAATATTTCTTTTCTAAAGAAAAGCTTCTCAAGTTTAGCTCTTATTTGAGGAGAAATCTGACTGAATTTGCTGCTTTTAAAGTCTAGTCTGCTGCGATTTTCCTCCAGAAATATCTTTCTGAAATATTCACAGAGTTCAGCTTTGATGAATTCTGGTTCTTCCACCCAAAGCCTATTCACTAAGACCCGACTGATGTTGTTTTTTATCCTTCTAGAGTCAGCAACACTATGGAAATATTTTGTGTTTTCATCCCCTTCCACAATCCATTTATCACGAGAATGTTGTTTCAGGATACATTCTTTTACTTGTTCTGCTTCAACAAACTTCTCCTCAACTTCTCTATATTTAGATTTTGCCATTGGATTCTTTTCTTTTCCTTTCTTTAGAGTCCTCATACTAACATAGCTCTAATTAAATAGACAATATGCATAAAATTTTCATATCATTAAAAAGAGTAAAAAAAAAAATTATAATTTCAGGGTAAAGGGAAAGCTCTAGGTAAACTATTATAACATGATTACTTGCATAAATTTTCAATATATACTTTTTACTCCTAAAAATATTTTTTGATATACATACCTATAGATTTAGAAGATAATAAACTTTGACAGTATATGCTCATACAAGTTGCCAAAAAAAAAAAATCACAAATGTTTAATGTCGAGGCAATTTTTATAGTAGTATGAACTTTAGCATGAGTTTTACCATATATTTAAATCTTGTATTCAAATAAAAGATTTAGCCATAAATTTTTATTTGAATTCTACATTGAAATTTAAAGTTTTAAAACATATTTAGTAGTACAAACTTGAGCATGAGTTTTACCATATATTTAATTTTTTTTATCCAAATAAAAGATTAAAAATTTTTGAAATGCTAAGTTGAAATTTTAAGTTTTCTAAAATATTTATTGAACTTGGGTATTATTTGATAATTATATAGAACCAAGGGAGGCTTGTTTGATGCAAAAAAAAAAAAAAAAAATAGTGGCAATTAAGGAGTTTTAGCTATGAAAGGTAAGATTAATCCAAAAAATAAATGCATACAATATTTGATTTCTGTAGTATAAAAACAAGGGCAAAAAAATTAGTGGCAACTTAAGAGTTCCTTTAGTGTTCTAATGCTAGTATAACTCTAACTAAATAGATAATAATAAAATTGGGTTTCATTAAAAAATAAAATAACCTATAATGTAATGGTTAATAAGTCATTCAATATTTTGGCACCTTTGTACTTTTTATAATATAAAGATATAGATATGCTTGATGCAAAAAAAAAAAAAAAAATTAGTGGCAATCTAGGAGTTTTAACCATTAAAAGCAAGATTAAAACAAAAAAAAAATTACATACAATACTTGATTTTGTAATATAGAATAAAAGGCAGGCATGTTTGTAACAGATAAAAATAGACAATGGCAAAATTAGGTTTCATTGGAAAAATTAGGTTTCATTACAAGAACAAAATAACTTATAATGTAAGGTAAAAATGTCATTTAACATTTTTGCCACCTTCTTACTTATTATAACATATAGATATAGATGTGTTTGATGTGAAAAGAAAAAAAAGTAGTGGCAATCTACGAGTTTTAGCTATTGAAAATAAGACTAATGCAAAAAAAAATGCATACAATATTTGATTCTGTAATATTGTAGTATTAAAAAAAAGGCAGGCGAGTTTATCATAAAAAATAAAATTTGGTTTTAACTTAAGGGTTCCTTTAGTATTTTAGTGCTAGTGTAACTCTAATAAAAAAAATAATGATGAAATTTAGTTTCATTAAAAGAACAAAATACTTATAATATAAAGGTAAAATTTCATTCACACATTGGCACCTTCATATTTTTTTATAATCAATAGGTATGTTTGACGCAAAAAAGGTAAAAAAGATAAAAACTTTAGTGGCAATTTAAGAATTTTAGCCATTAAAGGTAAAGTTAACGCAAAAAATTACGTACAATGCTTGATTTTATAATACAAAATTAAGGGCGGATAAGTTTGTAACAAAAAATAAAATATAGTGCTAACATAAGACTTCTTTTAGTGTTCTAGTGTTAGGATAACTCTAATTAAATAGACAATAATAAAATTAAATTTCATTAAAATAAAAAAATAACTTATAATATGAGTATAAAAATGTCATTCAACATTTTGTTATCTTCTTAAATACATACGTACATACGTACGTGTACATACATACATGCATATATATATATATATATATATATCGATTTGATAACTTAAATTTTGCCTATATTATGTGCATGTCTGATTTTATATCACTACCCAATAAATGAGATTGGAATTACTTAAACATTACAATCGTTTTATTACCAGCTCCCGAAACAGAAAGTAAAAAAGTTATTGGCCATTTTTCGTCTCAGCCTTTTAGGTTAGGCCAGATGAATGTAGTACGGTGGGCAGCTGTAAGAATAAAGCACGATAATGCAAAAGTTGAGGTGGCAATGTGTCAAATGCTGGAAAATACAGGGGGCCAATAAAAGCAAGTGATAGGAAATGATATCAAATCAATCTAGGCAAGTGGGAGAAACCCCAAGTCTCTTAGTGTCACTGTCATCGCCCCTTTTGGGTTTGATCTTAAAAAAGTAATGAAAATTAGTCTCATGACTTTTAATGGCACGTACACTCTTGAATTATTTGAAACCTAAAGGACCCTCGCACTTTATGGGCGTACATGACCCAAACCCCCATGTATTTTGTCAATGAGGACTACAAATCACGTATATAATGCTCCTTTTCTCAAATCCATTTCATTGGGAATACGACAAGTTCCAAATTCAGTACATTGAGGGCATATGCTGAAGTTTAGCTCTTTTTCTTGAAGTAAATTGATAAGCCGAATCCATCTTATAGATGAATGTTCGGTGGATTTAAAATAGGGTTTAACCACGAGCCTAACCAGCAAAACTAAACGACCAAAAAAAAAAAAAAAAGTGAAACTGAGAATTAGGCAACCGATCAAGACTTGGAAAAATTTGGGCACCAACTTGGCAAAGGCCTAAGGATTTAACGAATGAAGGTGGGTTTAACCACAACTCAAAAAATTTCTGAAGTTAGGAAGAAAAAAATGACATTTTTTTTTTCTGAAACTATGATGATAAGTTAAACCTATACTCTTTCTATAACTTTATTGGTAGGGTTGAGTTTGGTTTGAGTTTAGGGAGGATAGAGTATTTTTTGACATCTTTATACACAAATGACTAGGTCTTGATGGCAGAAATTGGGCCTTGATCACAAAAATTGGGGGTCTTGCAGTTTGGTGGTAGTAGAAAGAAGTATGAGAAGCAATATGTTTTATTTTGTGTTGGATCTCCTGGAGGGGTGGGAATTGAGTGGTCTTCACCAATGTTCAACTCTCGGTGATGCTGCTGCTCAAAGAGATCCAAGTGCTATCCTTCTTATTATATTTGGTTAGCAGATGTCCTAAAATTAAGTTATGGTTGGGTTGAATGGGTATCTTAGTTCTAAAGAGTCAATCAAAAAGTGGATCTAGCATTTTTGGGATTTCTTCTGCTGAAAATAACTCGAACATGATGATTGATGTAATCTAGCCGCTTGCTAAATTTGCAATAATTTTCTCTAGTCAATAAAATTCTTTTGCTTCTTGTTCCAAAAAAAAGAAAATCTTGATGACTAGAGGCAATGCCACACAAATGAGTGCGTAATTGCCTCACAAAATTTGACCCGACTTGAAAACTAGGACCGACCCATCCAAATCCAAACCCGATCGAACCTGATTCAACCAGAAAGCCAATAATCCGAACCTAGTCATACCCAACCCGACCTGAACCCAAAAAACCTAAAACCCGAATGATTCAAACCCAAAATACCTGAACCCAAATTGGACTAAACTCGAATTAGTACAAACCCGAAATTGATCTAGCCCAAACCTGAAAAGACCTAAGTTTAAACTCGACAAGACCCGATTTTTAGGATTTATTGAATTAGCCCATGACTTTATGAGATTATCATATTTTGCCTTATAAAATTATCAGATTTACCTCAAATACTCAAAAGTTGACAGATTTGCCAAAAAAATTTCAATTTTACCTAGAACTTTCTAAAAACTTTCAATTCATACCCAAACTCTTTCATTTCGCCTACACTAACCTCAAATGACCTCGAAGGCTCCAAATTAGCACATAAACTAAATTAATTCCTATTTTGCTTCTAAATAATGATTCTAAATTTCTAAAAAATTATAACTCAAAGTGACAATATAATTTAAATTCATCTATTCTTACCAACTTCTTAAGTTCTAAAATAACCGAGTTTATAGTTTCATGAATTGAATTTGTCAAGTTTTGAATTAGGTTTTTCTATTAAAATAATTGTATATTAATTTATTTATATCTAGTTAAATTAAAATTTTTAGATTATTTTTTATGCCTAGTAATTTTTTAGTTATGAGGTACCTAAATTTTAAAATTTTTATTTTAGTCACTCATAAAAATTGCAACATGGGTCTCTAAATTTTTCAAATATTTTGCATTGAAAATCAAATTATTTAATTTAAATTTTACCAAATCTAAATAAAAAATTGAATTAATCTAGTTATTTCAGTTTATGCACCAATAACCCGATTAGACCCGAATATCAACCTGAATTTGACCTGAAACCCAAATAATCCGACCTGAAGTTACCCGAGATTTAAATTGACCCAACTTGAATTAAACTTGAACTCGAATAAGACTAGCCCGAACTTGAAATCTTCTCAACCCGAAATCAACCCAATCCTAAATAACCCGACTTGAACATGAATTAATGTCAACCCAACAAAACCTAAATATGAATGATCTAACCCAAACCCAACTCAACCCAACCAATTATCATCCCTAATCATGATCGGATTTACATTTATCATTTAAATTTTTCTTGAAATTAAGCAGTTTATCCAAAATCTTGCGATCCAAAAAAACTAGAGTAAGTATTGCGTAGGCTTGGCTTATTCTATGCCCATTTCTGAAAAATTTAAGAATTGTCATTTTGACCCCCACAAATTAAATATACTTATAACATATTTTCGCGCTTCAAAACTGCCGAATTTTGGAGGATTGGCCAGCTCATGAATGGGGAGGGGAAGGTGGGCTGGGTTCGAGTCCTCGAAGGCTTAGAACCCAATGTCCTCTCCAGCTTCCTTATTTTCGTTTTTTTTTTCTTTCTCACTTTTTTATTCTTTTTTTTTTCTCGGTTTTCCCCATCAATTCTCGTCAGTTTTTTTTTTGTCTATTTTCGTCATTTTATATTTACTTTTTCCAGTTTTATTTTTTTTCATTTTTCTCATCTTTTCCCAAATTTTCCTTTTCTTTTTCATATTTTGCATTATTTTCCGTTTTATCTCTTGTTTTATTTCTAGTTTTATTGTTTTTTTAATTTATCTATTTTTTATTTTTAGTTCTATTTCATTTTTATTAATCATATCATTCTTTTTTTAAAAAAATTTATCTATTTCCTTCATTTTTTTTGTTTCAAATTTTCTAACTAATAAAAAAAAACAACTATTTGAACTAAAAGAACAAATACTTATTAGTAAAAGAACAGATATTTTCTCAAAAAGAACAAATAGATATTGATAAAAGAATTATTAATTTTTCTAAAAAAACTAACAAAAATTATCAAAAAATAAAAAAAAGATAATAATCAAAGAACAAAAAAATAAATAGTTTATCAAAAATAATAAAAGAATAGATAAAATTGATAAAAGAATATTTAAAATTGAGAAAAGAACACATAGAATTGATAAAAGAGTAAATAAGAACTGATAAAAGAACAACTAAAGTTGAGAACAGGAGAAATGAAATTGATAAAAGAACAAATAAAAACTAATACAAGAGCTAATAAAATTGAGAAATAACAAATGAAATTGATAAAAGAACAAACAATAAATTATAAAAGAACATATAAATATGATAAAAAGTAGATAAAATTGATAAAATAAAAAACTAACTAATAAAATGACAAATAAAAGTGATAAAAGAACAAATAAAAATTGATAAAATAACATACAAAACTTAAGAAGAGTAAATAAAAAGTGATAAAAGAACAAATAAAAACTGATAAAAGAATAAATAAGAAATTATAAAAGAAAGGACATGAGCTGCCCGTTCTTATATCAGTATCTATTTATTCTTTTTAGATGAATTAAATTTTATTTTAAAAATATTTATTTGTTATTTTGGCTTAACTATTTGTTTTTTCTTTTATTGATTGACAATCTAAGAAGCGATAAAAGAAAAAAAAATGATAAAATAATAGATGAAATTTATAAAAAAATAAATAAGAAATTATAAAAAAATGAATATGAACTATTTGTTCTTTTATCAGTATCTATTTATTATTTTCAATGAACTAGATGTTCTTTTACCAATATTTGTTTGTTCTTTTGGCTTAACTAATTATTTATTATTTTATTGATTGACAATTTCAGAAGAAAAAATGAAAAAAATAGATAACTTGTAGAAAAAAATAATAATATTAAAATAATGAATGAAATGAAAAGGAAAAAAAGAAAAAAATCTAAAAAAAAAAATGCGTCAGCCATGAAAATAAAAAAAGAACAAGAAAGAAGTGAGAAAGAAACATAAAAAGAAAAGTAAAAGAAAAGAAACGAAAAGGAAAAAGAAAATGATATGTTGAAAGAAGCATTAAAGGGAAAAATAATGCGCCAGGATAGAGTAAAAAAGAAAGAAGGGAAAAAGGCAAATGGGGACCAGTGGAAGCAGATTCGAATTCGCTTCCATCCCATCTAAGTTTCTAGCCGATCCGCCAACCTCGGAGTCTTTTCTATGTACTGATTTTACTATATAAGTAATATTGTCTGTTGGGGCGCATGAATGACCTCGGCGCACGCAAGATTTACACAAAAACTAAAGGTTGAACTCTGTTATTTGACCAGACCGTTAGCTTAATTGTTTTGGTAATGATGTCTAAAATTAACGTTAGAAATTAAAATAAATTATTAATGATTACCTCAAACACTAAAAGTTATTGTTGGATGCTATTCTCAAAAAAACCCTAAGCCACTTGGAAGCAAAACTATGACTAATAATATGTAGCTCAATGCTCACAACTAGAAAAATATAAGGCCCTCAAATCATCAACTCTAATTTATATCGTTAATTCAATTTCTTGGCTCTAAATTAATTTTACCATGATAATGAGTTTTAAAGATGGTTTAATAATGTTTGAACGAATGAAAACAATTTCCCAAACGAAAACAATCATTCTTCAACTTTATTTATATATTCTGAAGTGTTACATCGATCAAAATTGACTTGAAAAGGATAAAGTAATACCGGACAAGCATAATAATTTCCTGGAAATTTAATTTTATAGTCAAGTCTTCGCAAGGCAATTGTAGTGAGCTTCTACGAATCGATTTCGTCAAGGTCCTTGGCTCCTTGTTTCCAAGGTCTTCGTCAAGGTCTTCACTTCCTTGCGATAGAGGCCACCGTCCAACAATGACAACTTACGCTCTGCTAATTTATAACAATTCATGGATTAGTATCACCAGAACCACCATCTCCCTAGCAGTCCCAACCTGAATCAATGGCCCTTAAAAATCTTAGACTTTCTCTGCTCTTGTTCCTTGTTCCCCTCCTCCAGTTCCATTTCAATCGCGTTTGCGTTATCGTTGTCCATTGTGCTACTAATGATGAAATGGAGGCACTTCTCCAATGGAAGGCCACCTTCCACGGAGGAGTCCATCAGCTGTCATCTTGGGATATTGTTCAAAATCCTAACCCTTGTGGCAGTAACAGTACATGGGTTGGAGTTGGTTGTGATCCATTTGGGAGCATTGTCTCACTTAATCTTTCCAGTCTGGGTCTCAGCGGTTCACTCCATCATCTCAGCTTCGTTGCGCTTCCCCAGCTCACAACTCTCGACTTCAGCTTTAACTCCTTCCATGGAAGCATTCCCACCAGCATAGGTAACCTTTCAAAACTCACCTATCTTTGTCTCTCTTACAACAATATTTCTGGCAATATCCCTTCCGAGATTGGTTTTCTAACCCAACTCCGCACCCTTATTCTATGCAACAATCTTCGTTGTGGCTCTATTCCTTTTGAGATCGGAAACTTGATAAATCTTTCCATTCTCTACCTCTGGAGTAACCGCTTGTCTGGCTCCATTCCTCCAGGGCTTTGGTCCTTAACATCATTGAATGAGCTTGAGTTGTCGATTAATTTTTTTTCTGGTCCAATCCTTCTGAGATTGGTAATTTGAAGAATCTGAAAAGTCTCAAACTCACTAATAACATGTTCCAAGGTAGAATCCCGGCTACCATTGGAAACTTGACAAATCTTTCTACTCTTTACCTCTGGAGTAACTCTTTATCTGGCTCTATTCCTTCTGAGCTTTGGTCCTTGACATTATTGAAAGAGCTTGAATTGTCAACAAATCTTTTAACCGGTGGAATTTCTCATCATGTCAGAAATTTAAGCAATTTGGTTTCTCTTTTTCTTTTTGAAAACAATTTCACTGGCTCAATCCCTTTTGAGATTGATAATTTAAAGAATCTGAAAAGTCTCAAACTTAGCCAAAACATATTCCAAGGTAAAATCCCAGCTACAATTGGGAACTTGACAAACCTTTCCACTCTCTACCTCTGGGGTAACCATTTGTGTGGCTCTATTCCTTCTGAGCTTTGGTCCTTGACATCATTGAAAGAGCTTGAATTGTCAACAAATCTTTTAACAGGTGGAATTTCTCATCATATCAAAAACTTGAGCAATTTGGTTTCTCTTTCTCTTTCTAAAAACAATCTTACTGGCTCAATCCCTTTTGACATTGGTAATTTGAAGAATCTGGAGAGTCTTGAACTCAGTCAAAATATGTTCCAAGGTAGAATCCCAGCTACCATTGGAAACTTGACAAACCTTTCCATTCTCTACCTTTGGAGTAACCGTTTGTTTGGTTCTGTTCCTTTAGGGCTTTGGTCCTTGACATCATTGAATGAGCTTGAGTTGTCGATAAATCTTTTTTCTGGTTCAATCCCTTTTGAGGTTGGTAATTTGAAGAATCTAAAAAGTCTCAAACTCACCGATAACATGTTTCAGGGTAGAATCCCAATTGCCATTTGGAACTTGACAAATCTTTCCATTCTCTACATGTGGAATAACCACTTGTCTGGCTCCATTCCTCCTGAGCTTTGGTCCTTGACATCATTGACAGACCTTCAATTGTCAACAAATCTTTTAACCGGTAGAATTTCTCATCATGTCGGAAACTTGAGCAATTTGGTTTCTCTTTCTCTCTTTGACAACAATCTCACTGGCTTAATCCCTTCTGAGATTGGTAATTTGAAGAATCTGAAAAGTCTTTATCTTAACCAAAACATGTTCCAAGGTAGAATCCCTGCTACCATTGGAAACTTGACAACCCTTTCCACTCTCCTCCTTTGGAGTAACTGTTTGTCCGGCTCCATTCCTCCTGAGCTTTGGTCCTTGACATCATTGAATATTCTTAGCTTGTCAGGAAATATTTTTTCTGGTTCAATCCCTTCTGATATTGGTAATTTGAAGAATCTAAAAAGTCTCATACTCAGCCGAAACATGTTCCAAGGTTGGATCCTATCCTAGCTATCATTGAAAACTTGACAAACCTTTCATTTCTTCTTTTATTTAATAACAAACTTGATGCAAGGTTTCTTCCTCCTGAAATGAATAACTTTGTTAATTTGGAGCTTGTAGACCTTTCTGATAATATGTTGCAAGGGTCCATACCAAGTAATATTTGTCATGGTGGACGTTTACAGCGTTTGATACTTTATAACAACAACTTCATGGGTCGAGTCCCTAAATGCTTGAGCAATTGCTCGAGCTTGATTAGAGTGAGGCTTCAAAATAATCAACTTGCGGGGAACATTTCAAAGGATTTTGGCAGATATCCCCACTTGACTTACATGGATTTGAGCAATAATCAGCTTTTTGGGGAGGTCTCACCTAGCTGGGGGGAATCTCATAATCTAACATATTTAAATATTTCAAATAATTACATTTCTGGCAAGATACCACATGAGATTTCCAAGGCAACTCAACTACAAGAACTTGATCTTTCTTCAAATCATATTGTTGGAGATATTCCAGAAGAGCTAGCAAGGTTGCCGTATTTGTTTTGGCTTTCACTCCAAAATAACAAACTCCATGGGCAAATACCTGCAACACTTAAAATGATCACTAGTTTGGAACATCTTGATTTTGGATTGAACAATTTAAGCGGATCAATTCCTAAAGAGATTGGAGAGTGTTCCAAATTGTTGATCTTAAATCTGAGTAGGAACAGATTTACAGGAGGCATTCCACTTGAGATGGGTGCGCTTCAATCCTTGGAGGAATTAGATATGAGTCAGAACTTGTTATCTGGAGATATACCAAGCCAGCTTAAAAATATGTTGAGGTTGGAATATCTAAATATATCTCACAACATGCTCTCCGGCTTCATTCCTATAACTTTTGCTGATATGTTTAGCTTGACGACTGTGGATGTATCATTCAACCAATTAGAGGGACCAGTTCCAAATGTTAAAGCCTTCTCTGAGGCTTCTTTTGAGCAACTTAGGAACAACAAGGCTTTGTGCGGCAATGCCACAGGTTTGAAGCCTTGTGCTCCATCCGCAAGCAAGAGCAATTTCAGTTGCAGAAAGTTGCTTATGATGTTACTTCCTATCATCGGCAGCCTATGTCTACTGCTGCTTTTGGTTGTGATATATGTACGGTTGAGGGTGTTAAGAAGTGAAAAAGAAACATGCCAAGAGTCTTCAATGGACATTTTCGCAATATGGGGCCACGATGGGGAGCTGATGTATGAGAACATCATTCAGGCGATAGATGGATTTAGCTCTAAGTATTGCATCGGAGAAGGACGACAATCCGCTGTTTACAAAGCAACTTTGCCTGATGGTCATGTAGTTGCTATAAAGAAATTTCACCCAGCTCAAAATGGGAAGGACTCGATTGATCTCAAGGCCTTCCAAAGTGAAATCTGCACTTTGATGAGTGCCAAACATCGAAATATTGTGAAGCTTTATGGCTACTGCTCACATGGGGGTCACTCTTTTTTGGTGTATGAGTTCATAGAGAGAGGGTGCTTGAGGGATGTGTTGAGCATCCAAGGATCGGAACTTAATTGGCTTCAAAGGGTGAATGTGGTGGATGCCTTATCTTATATGCATCATGAGTGCTCACCTCCCATGATCCACCGCGACATCTCCAGCAACAATGTTCTTCTGGATTCAGAATACCAAGCTCATGTGTCTGATTTTGGCACTGCTAGGTTTTTAAATCCTGACTCATCGTCTTACCTCACCTCACCAATTGGTACCTTCGGCTACATGGCTCCAGGTACTTTTGCACATTTATCTATTACACAAATACACAACTTCTTTTTTACAAACTAAACATTTAGTATTTGGTTCCAGAACTAGCTTATACATGGAAGTTGAATGAGAAAAGTGATGTCTACAGTTTTGGTGTGCTAGCACTTGAAATATTATGCGGCAAGCACCCAAGTGAGCTTCTCTCCGCTCTGTTTTCAGCGGCATCGTCTTCTTCTTCATCACTGCAAATCACTGAAGAAACACTACTGAGTGATGTCGCTGATCAGAGGCTTCCTCCTCCAAGAGACCAAGTCGCAGAAAAAGTGGCTTTGATTGCCCAGTTGGCGTTGGCCTGTGTCAATGCTGATCCTCGGTGCCGGCCAACAATGAGACAGGTTTCTTCAACACTCTTGTCTCCATGCCCCATGCTAAGGAAGGCCTTTTCTGTCATCAAATTGGGAGAATTATGGCAGCAGCATTGAATTGTCTCTTTGCCAGCTGATCTAAGAGTCTTTCAGGTATGATCAATCAATGAGCAATAATGTTGTTTCTGCATCATGCTCCGTTCTTTCTCCATCTAAAATGTTTGTCTTCTCCTTCTAAAATGTTACTTTCTTAGTGTGGATATTTCATTATTTTGTAGTCGAATCTACTGTTAAATTTTCCATTTATTTCCTCTATCAATTAGCATTTGGATATTCTATTATCATAAATACTAGAGAAAGTTTAGAAAGCCATAAACACTAGATGTTCATCCCGTCCAATGGAGGGAAAAATGTTTAGTATTTTGTTACTTATATTTAACAATGTAGTGTTTGTTTGTTGGTTATATACATGAGCGTTTTCAATAGATTATTGATTTTTAAAATGCAATAAAACTTGGGTTGCTATTTTATTTTTTATTTAGTATTTATATTTATTCTAAAATACCCACTATACATTTCCTTTCTTCCTTGGCCATAATAGGAATGTTATTTTCTGAAATGTGACGTTCTAAAGCAAAATAAGTTTGGCTTCCAACTTAAACAATTTTTTGATTTTTTTAAGTTGTACCATAATTTGAAAGTTAAAATTTGGTGATATATACCAGAAGCATTTGAAGAATGAATTCTAAAAGGCTAGTTCATTTCTTTACGTTTTTTATTTTACATATTGGTAAAAAATTATGAAAATAATTTACCTTTTTATTTATTCTCTTTCAAATGGTTTCATCTTTCAGTTTTCTTAAAAAAAAAAAAATACACATATGGAAATCTTAATAGAAAAATCTCTTAACATCACTGAAGTGATCTAGTTATAAGTGTATAGATTGAACTTTTGTGAACAACAATAAGTTTTAATCTTAACCAGTATAGGGGAATAGCAAGAAGATAGAAATAATCAAATTAAAGTTGAAAACTAAAAGCTAAATAAAAGAAGCCAAATGCGAGAAAAACTTAAGGAGAGAAAAATCAAAACCTTTAAGAAAAGACTAAAGCAAAATGATCTCGTGAGAAAAATAATATGTTGTCGCCATAATGGTGCGAGAGTAACATAAAATAAATAACATAATAACATAGACTCAATTAAATTTAATTTACTTCTCAAATTTCAGGATATCAAATATAGCATGATATTGAGAAAAATTTTATTTTATTTTATTTTATTGTACTCGAAAGTAGATATAGGTATAAGTATAGAGATTAGCAATAAAGGGAGAGAGGAGAGAGGAGTGGGGATGGTGCGCCTTGAACCCAAGTGAACTACGAGAAAGTCTAATGTTCTCACCACTATATCCAAAGGCTGAGAATGAAAAGTTTTATGGGTAGTTCTTAATGCTTTTGATGGGGTAAGAGTTTTGTCTTGAATTACATGGCATGATGTAGAACTCATTCTCAAATCTAGGTTATAATCTGCATTTGAAACTTTATCAAATGAGAGATACATTGTCTCTAACTCTACATAACTTTGGAAAGAAATGTCCAAAATGATATTTGAAATCGGACCAATTTGTTCACGACTATTTGAGAGGGATTAGTAATTTCTTTAGCTCATTCATTCTACAAAAATGCATTATATGTCAACCATCTCTACTCTAGAAAGAGAGTGAATCTTATTTATAAAGGACTTTAGAGATAATACATACATGTACCTATCTACGTGCGTACTCTTGGGAAGTTTAAAATGCAATTGGGAAGATAAAAATTATGTTTGGGAAAGAAAAATTTTATCTTCGTGCATGTGTTTGACATTTTCACTTGGAGCATCTCCAACAACTTCCTTATAATTTTTAAAAATTTGAGAAGAAAAAATTAAAATCTCTATAATTTTGTACTCTAAATCCAACAATTCTCATATTTTGCAAAATCTTGCATTTATTAACATTTAAATATTACTATGCATTTAAATCAAATTTAAATTAATGGCTAGTTTAGTTATTAGAATAGCTAAATATTCTATGTTTAAAAAAAATATATATATATTCTATATTATTGAGGACAAGTGAAAAAAGTCAAAAAGTGGATGGAAAAAAAGCAGACAAGTAAATTGGGAGAAGAGGGGGAAGAACAATAAATTTTAGAATTTTTCAGATATAGGGAATTCGACTATTGTCTTTTATCTCATTTCTTATTTTAGAGAGTAGGATGGGGCAGCTTTAGAGAAAAAAAAAAGAGCTCAATATTCCCTAAAACAAAAAAGAAATCTGCAAAATGAGATAGTTGTTGAAGATGCTCTTACTAACTTGTCATATGCTTAGACAAATCAATTGTATGATTATCTTAGAAATTACTACCTCCGTCCCAAATTAATTGAAACATTTGACTGGGCATAGAGATTAAGGTGTATGTAATTTGTGTTAATTTTTTATGTAGTAAAAGTTTAAATAATGATTAAAAAATGAAATATCCTTTTTTGGGTTTTGTGCAGTGAGAGGTTGAGTAGAGATTAAAAAAAAAAGTATTTATTGGGTTTCGTGTAAAAGGATTATTTAATTGTTTAAACTTTCCAAAAGAGAAAACATTTCAACCTTTTTGGGACTTCCCAAAAAGGAATACGTTTCAATTAAATTGAGACAGAGGGAGTAGTATTTTTTCAGAGTAGTTATAAAAAGCTCATGAATATTAGAAAATTAAATGCATATTTTGAACTCCAATTTTCATTTTAGATTTAGCAACATGAGTTGTTATAGTTTTCCTCACCAAATTTATGACTTAGGAATTTAAAAAAGCTAATAATAATTAAAAAAATAAATGCATATATTGAACTCCTTTTTTTTTTTTTTTGAGATTTAACAGCATGAGTTATTATAGTTTTTATCACCAAATTTATTACTTGGGAAGTAAAAAACTGTTCACTGAGATGCAAAAAATTTTATTTGCATACAGCTATGTACTCACTCATTAAATCAAAGAATTTACATATAATTAAGAATAATTTTAGTTTCCAATTTATTAATATTAAATACTAAATTGGACAATAATTACTTACAAATTTATGGCAGTGATGCCTACCTTTACGTATGTATTACCGTACAGCACTAACATGGTTGATGCTTAGCACAAAGAGACGCATAGATGCTTTGTTCCTAGTTAAGAAAAACTTCTAAACTGAATTTATAAATTCATTTTTCACTGAAATAACTAAATTTTCTTTTTTTTTTTTTCAAATATCGAGGTCTAGTAGTTTGCAACAGCTATTATGACTTGGTGGCAAATTTGGGGGGCTGACACTTAGGTGCGCCTAGCTTATAGTATTATTTTAGCGCTATCTCAACCTGATTGTGCATAGTGACTAAATTTAATTCTTTGAGCATATTGATTAAAATGCATCTTTTTTAGGATATATTTGTGCATTTTTTAAAATCTAGGAACTAGACATGTATCTTTCTAGGAACTGTTGTAAAATTTTGACAGCTCAAAGGGTATGTTGTAATTTTGATTCATTTACTCTAACAATTCAATGCATTTATTATTCTTTTTTTTTTTAATTAAATTTCTCAATATGTAGGTTTTTGCTTCGTCCCTATAAATGACTCTCTTACTTATGTTCGCTCAGTTTTCCTTATCATGCCTGCATGTTGATTGAAGGAAAGCTTTATCCACAATGAAATTGTCCATGGTATGTATTAATTCAACTAGTAAATCTTTTTCTTATCTGTTTACACTTGAAAGCTACATCAACAGCTATTAATCCTGATTGAAGAACATAATAAGAAACTATTTTCTTCTACAACATAGACCCCAATTAGGTAATATTAACACCAATTTCGTCTGACCTTTTAGACATTAAAAAAAAATTAATTAATTAATTAAAAATATATATATATTATTTTAGGGGTATTTTAATTCTAAATATGTGTGTATAAAAAAGAATTTGATTAAATTAATTAAAAATTAAAATTTAAAATATTATTAGTTAATTTTTATTAAAAAAAAAAAAGTGGCTCTCGAGAGGTTTCGGGAGGCTTCTCCCTTCTTCTTTTTCTAGTTAAAAGAAAAGCCCCTCTTCTCCAGTGAAAAGGGGGAACTCCTCTCCGCCATTAACTCTCCCTCCTCTGAGCAGACCACCTCTGTTTCCCCCTCGGCTCCCTCTCTCGCCCTTCTCTCCTCGGCCTCTCCCGACTCTCCTCTCTCTCTCTCTCTCTGGTTAAAAGCCCATTTCCTTCTCCTCTCTCTCCTGCCTCCGTCTTCCCAGCCTCGCTCCATCGCCGTCGTCCTCCCAGCTGCTCACCGTGTCTTCACCGTAACTCCACCACCCTCCTTCGCGCGTCCGACGGCTTCTCTCTTCCACGAAGAAGTCTTCCGTCCCTCTGTCTACCAATTCCGTCGTCTCCACCCCCGTTCATCTCCCTCCGTCAGCCCCCCCCTCGATGTCGTCTCTTTCCTCGCCGTGTCGCTGCCCAGTAGTGCTCTCCGCCACCACCTTGCCTCACGCACGGCGCTGCTGACGCCTCGCTCACCGCGACGCTGCCCTTACCTTCCTCCTCCCGTCGCGAACTCCTGTCGGCGCTGTCCTCAACCTCCCTCCTCCCGTCGCTAGTCGCCGTGCCAACCTCCCGTCCGGCCCCCCCTTCCTTTGCGGCGTCGATCGCCCAGCCTCCCCGCCAGCGCCCTCTGCCTCTGAGCTCGCTACGCCCCCGACGCCGGAGAAACCAGAAGCGAGGATTTGAAAACTGGAGATGAAAACAAAAGCCAGACGCGTCGTTGTCCGTTTTGACTAAGTCAAAACTTTTCTTTTTGGGTAAAATTATGGTTTTAGTCCTTATCTTTCTTTGTTTTGTTCATTTAAGTCACTAAAATATTTTATGTTGCAGATTAACCCCCGACAGCAAGATTTTCATTATTCATACTTTTCTTTGTTTTCTTTATTAATATTGGTTTGACCTTACATTAAATTTGATCATTGAATTGACATAGGAGAACAATATAGAATTTTGATTTGATATGTATATTCATGTATATTTATTGGATTTTAGAATAGTTTAATTTTTCATTCTTGTAATATATTAAATGTGTACCAAATTATTGGTTAAGAAATATTTAAATGTTTGCAAATCCGTTCTTAGTAGGTTTGATAAAATCCTAAGACGGATCATATCCATGTCCGGGTGGTTCGGTTAGAATCCATGGTTTGGATTTTAATTGATATTATTTAAGGCAAATAAAAACAAACAAAATTAATTAATTAATTAAAATTAAATAACAAAAATCCAAATCACAACTAGTAAATCAAAAATCCATATCCAGATGATTCGGTTAGAATCCATGGTTTGGATATCAATTGATATTATTTAAAGCAAACAAAAGCAAAAATTAAATAATGAAACTCAGATTGCAAATCGACCCGTTCTTAACCCAGAATCTGATTCAAAAGTCCACGATTTTGGCATAATTATAATTTTTTCCCTGGATTTATTTGATTTGTCTAATTGGGACTCTAATGTTATTTTTTTTTATTATTTGCAATTAAGTCATTAATTTACTTATTTTTTCCAATATGCTTTTGTTTGTTCAGCTAAATTAAAGGCATAAATTAACTTAGAAATTAACATTAAGATTAATTACATGATTAGGTTATATAAATATTTTTTTTAATAAATAATTTGTCACTCAATTTATGTAATTTGATTCTCTGAGACTTTTAAGCTGTTTTAGATTTACAATTTGGTTACTAATGTTTATTTTCTTTTATGTCTTTGTTTGTTCATTTATTTAAGAATATGAATAAACTTAAAGAATTAATATTAAATATAATTGTGTGAGCTGGTTAGATCTTATTTGATTCATTTATTCGAGACCCTAATATTGTTCTGATTTACAAATTAGCCATTGTTTTACTTGTTATTATTATTACTATTATTATTATTATTATTATTATTCCATTATAAGTCACTAACCTTTAATTTTTGCATAACTTTACTAACAACTAACTTTACTAACTTTTATTATTGTTGTTATTATTACTAACAACCAACCACTAACTTTTATTGTTATTATCATTATTATTAACAACTAACTTTACTAACTTTTATTATTGTTGTTATTATTACTAACAACTAACCACTAACTTTTATTGTTATTATCATTATTATTAACAACTAACTTTACTAACTTCTATTATTGTTGTTATTATTACTAACAACTAACCACTAACTTTTATTGTTATTATTATTATTATTAATAACTAACTTTACTAACTTTTATTATTGTTGTTATTATTACTAACAACTAACTTTACTAACAACTAACTTTTATTGTTATTATTATTATTATTAACAACTAACTTTACTAACTTTGCTAACTTTTATTATTATCATTATTATTATTATTATTATTCATGGAAGGTTATACCTCCTATTTATTTAATTTTTTAAGTGGATGGCCAAAAAGCCCCACTTTATTTATTTGTTTATTATTTATTGACCTTTAACTCTCCTTTATTTACTTTATATGCTTTCTCTTTATTATATGTGTTATTTAATTTATGCATCTTTTATTTTTAAATGGATGTCTAAACCAACAAAAGAAAACCTTTACTTTGTTTATTTATATACATCAAATTTTCTTTTATTTACTTTACGCAAAAAGTTTTATTTTATGGTTAAACTCATTTCATTTAAAGAAAGAAATTAACCATAAAGAAAATAATATAAATAAGTAAATAATAACTAACTAAAAGAAGATTCTTTTATAGTTACCTATTTATTTTTTTTAGGGATAATAAAAACCACTTTTAACAAAAGCCAATCATCTTTTATTATTTTGAAACACATGTTTTTATTTATTATTTCTAAACAACAAAAAGTTAGCCTTTTATTCCTTTTTATTAAAATCATAATTAAATAATTCCAAAAAATACAAATCAATTTTTTTAAAATATATCTTTGAAGTAATGGTATTTAAGAATTTGAGAAAAAAATAAAAAATTAAAAATAAAATAAAATAATAAAAATTATGATAAAAATTTTAACTCCATGTCTAGATGATCCGCAAGGATCCACGGTTTGGAAAATATCAAAATTTTTTAATTTAATTAAATAAATTAAATAAATACAAAGATAAAAATCCATATTTACGATATGGATTAAAATTTCGTCAAATTCCGTGTCCAGGTGACTCGGCAGAGTCCATGGTTCGGAATTAAAAACTTTCGTGTCCGGGTGACTCGACAGAGTCCATGGTTCAGAAGTATCAAATTTTACACAAATTAATTACCAAAAATCCGCATCCGATTAAATAATTCAGTTAAATTTTCTAATTTTGAAAATTAACTGAAGTTGTTAAAAAGCAAAGCAAGACAAAATTAAAATCAACTAAGGTACCAATTTTTGGGCGTTTTAACAAAGTTGTTTTAACGTAACCGTACTCCCGAACCCTCGAACTCTCGCGGACCATATTTTAGGTGTCCAATTGACCTGAGCGAAAACCGATTGGTGGCGACTCCCGAAGAAAACCCGACGTTGCCACAGGTAATGTAAAGGGTTAATTAGCAGTCAGGTCCACTTGACCCATCTACATACTATAAGAAAAAATAGTAGCTATATGGTGCACCCGGCCCATGCCTATATACCCATAGTTTCAACATAAATACAAGACATTCTACTATCTCAAACTTCTAGATAATAATGAAAAATGCCACCGTATGAAACTTCTATATAATTACCAAATGTGCCGGCACCTCAAACTTCCACATAATTAGGAAACATGTCACCTTCCCAAACTTTCAGATAATAACAAAAAGCTAACTAATATCTATTTTATTTTAAGATCCAAAGCTTCTGCACAAATCCACATGAATGGTTACCTTCTTCAATACACTTCTAAGTACAGCCAGTGATATCTTCTACAACTTTTGAAACCTATCGGCATTCAACCTCAACATTATAGAACAACAACTTCTCAACTTCTCAGCTCTTCATAGCAACAACTTTTCAACTTATCAACTTCTCGCAGAACAGCGGTAAAAAATTCCTAAAACACAAACCCTTATATACTCCTCTGTTTTTCCGATGAATAAATAGCTCAAAATCCATCCGGCAGCAGTTTGCCTCGTCTCAAGTACTTTGTCTCCACTTTAATCAAATTACTATTCATAAAACCCCTGTTATGTGAACATGTTCTTCATTTTCTGTTCGAACAATAAAAAAACAAAAGACCCTATGTGAAGAAAAGAAAAATAACTTAGGAATAGAAACTGTCATCGGTGACAAAGATGGTAAAAACACCTAGACTAAAAAAGTCAAGCCAGAAAGGAGAGACGACAACTAGAGCATAACCTTCAAAAATAACTTAGAATATACTTTGTCGTTGTATTGATTTAAGAAATCAGGTGTACATGCATAGTATTTATGCATGAATTCTTGATTATATGTTGTGCTGAAAAACATTGTAGTGAAAACTGAAACATGTTTCCTACATGTGAAACAACTTTTATCTATGTCAATCATGTGCACATGGTGGACACCACTTTATCTTGTTCTGTTGATTACATTACTATTGAAAATGATAATGTTGTTCTACTTTGAATTGTGTGCTGTTCTCTTTAAATACTCAGTGATGTCTTCCTCATTTCAAAGTGTTCTCTTAAATTTGTCCTATTGTGTTGACTGCAATATCTTGTCAATGTTTTCTACTAAAAATGATGGTGTTGTTCTACTTTGTAGTATGTGTTGTTCTATTTTAAAGTATGTGTTGTTCTCTTTAATTAGTTTGTGATGTTCTTATCAAAGCAATGCAATGTATTTCTATTCTATTAATAGTGTTTCGAATACTTGAATACAATGAAATAACTAGTTGTTGCTCTTCTGTTCTGTCAAAACCCACTGTTATTTTGTTCTGTTCTAGTTAGTACAATATGTTGTTCGCATCAGTACAATGTCCTATTCAAATAAATACAAATGTGTCATTTTTGTTCTTCAGCAATGATGTCTTGTTTTGTGCTGTTCTGATGTGATGAAATTTGTTGTTCTTTTCTCTTATAGTTTTGTTTTAACACTTCTAACCATTTTACTTCTAGAAGTCTTGATTGACACCAAAATGATTCATAAAAGAAGTTGTGAACATGATCCAAGAAATAAAAGAAAAACCAGCTCACATGGAGGCTGTTAAAAAAATGAGGTTCAATTTACTCTTTGATCTAAAATATATCCAAGTGAGAGGCCACCTGATTGTGTTTCTACTTTCCTGCTTTGATCATAACTCTTCAAGCCTGAAAATCCCTGAAAGACTTAGAAATTTTAGACATTGATGTACACTTCTTGTTTGGTCTGCCTTTAGGCAGCAGGGTTTTCAGGGATTTCTTGTTTTAGGCAATGATTTCTTGGATATATTTTAGATCAAAGAGTAAATTGAACCTCATTTTTTAGGCAGCAATGTTTAAAGAGGTAGTAAACCTTGTCTTGTGTGTAGCCTATGATGCAAACAAGGCAAACAAGTAGCTATTCGATGAAATGAAGGCAGTATTCAAAAAGCTTCCTACACTGGCAGTTGCAATTGCTCATAAACTAAGGCTCTAAATGCCTTCCTTTATTGAAGAGAATGAGATTGATTTTGAGAGCAACATTACTAATACAGTTAATGCAATTGAAAAAGTTTGGTTTCATTGTTGGAAGAGAAGCAACGAAATGACAAGGATGAAATCCAAAAACAACATGAAATTGTTGATGTTGAAGAGCATTACTCAAACTAGGGAAAATCTATAAATGATCTATTTTCCAACAAAGGTAGAAGTTATATAACAAGTGTTCTACTTTCTAACAAATATTTTTCATTTTAGTTTTACTTCATGTTCTTCTCTATTGTTGTTGTTCTATTATTCAAATATTATTTACCCTATATTTCTCATCTTCTCATAGATGGTATTCTTGTGTTCTTCTATTGCTGCTCATGTTTATTATTAATGTTGTTCTTATTCTTCATTGTTGTTGTCCTGTTCTTTTATTATTGTTGTTCTATGCTGATATTATTTTTTATTACAATGTAGAACATGAACCATATACTACTAGAACACCAAATTTCAACATCTTAGAAAGTTCAAATTTTTCTCAAGATGATGTTGTTGTTATTTTAAAGGTAAACATCGAAATCTTCATTTGTTAGCCACCCTTAATTCCACAAGTTACAAGGAATGTTGCATTTCTCAACAATGAATTAGTTCGGATGTATGGTGAAATGACAATGCCACAGTAGCTCTCAAACCATGAACCAAAAGTTGTAGACCTTGTAATAGGTTTTGTTTCAAGGATAAGGTAATATTTAAATTGACAATTGTCTGTAGTTGAATTGATGTATAAGTACTATTCTTATTTTCTGCTGTTCCAATTATATTATTCTAGTATTGTTGTTCTATCAGTTGATTTTATCCTATATTTCTCATTTTACCAAGAATGTTGTTCTTCTTTTCTTATGAGGCTATTGAAGTATCTGATTATTGTTGTTTTATAACTTGATTCTTGATATTCTTTGTAATCACAATAGTTCAGAGAAAGAGCTGGCTAAGATAGGGAACTTGGCACTTTACCAATTCCACTTTGAGACTCTAAGGGATAACACATACGTGGAAGCAGGAATCGTTGAAGGCTCTAAATCTTCTAGAGAGAGCACAAAAAAGAATCAAACAAAGTTTTTTTTATCTTCTCACTTTCCTATTAGTTTGCAAAAAATCTAAACTTCAAATTTAACCAAAAGCTTATTTCAAAGATTTATGGTTGGCATTTCTTCTTTCACAGCAAGCAGTTCCCTAGTATTCAGGTCACAAGGCAAAAATTTCATGGACCAAGGGACAACGGTCACTACAGATGTCAAGAAAAAGGTACGCCGTCATGCTAGGAACAAAGGAATGAAAGATCTAAAAGCATTAATTGATTCAAATGATCTTGGTGCCCTTTCAAAGTACAAGATGGTATAACTCACAATATACTATATCTTTTGTTTTTTTTATCTGTTATACTTGTTGTTCTACTTTCTAATACATGATGTTTTACATATTAAAATTTGTGAATGCAAATTATCTTGCCATGCCTCGTTCATAGTTATTTTTTCATGGTTCCCTTCAACCTCACAAAAAAATTAATCCATGTTCTTGACGATTTAAATCAAGATAATGATAGATACTATCCACTTCTTGATGACTTGGTAATCCATTTTCTTCTTTTTTATTATTACTGTTCTCTTCTTCTATTATTGTTGTTCTTAGTCTTTATTCTTGTTGTTCTCTTAATGATGATCTGAAATGCCTCTTACTAGTGGGGACTCGTGATCCAGTACATGAATGAACTCGGGAACAAGATTTATGCAAACACTGTGAAGAATTGCTTGGTCTAGAATGCACAATTAGACTGAAAAACTCAAATGAACAAACTCAGGAATAAACAGGAGTATCTGCAAAATAACAATGACTGAGACATATTTGTTATAAGGCATGTGAAACTATTTATAAGTAAAAAATTCAAACCTAATTTGGGACTAAAGCCGACTATTGAACATACACCGAATAAAGATTGGAGCACTTGTTTTACTCTCTAAACACAATGTTTTACAAAAACAGATTGCTCAGATATATGGCCTCAAAGCAAATTAGGTGTTGGTGTTAATGTCCTGAGAACTAGTTTATGTTGACTTGGAGATAAATTCTAATCTTTTTGAAGCATTTCCTGACTCTTTATTGGTGCAGCATACTCTAAATCTAAGCATTGTTTATGTTTTGACTTTCTAGTCATGTTGTTCTACTTTTGCATTCTTGTTGTTATAATCTTTCATTGTTACTGGTCTAATATTTGACTTTAATGCTCTTAACATTTCTACTGTTCGGATTTCTCAAACTTGATGTTCTCATTTTCTTCTATTATTGTTTGAATTTATTAGTATTGTTGTTCTCATACTCATTCAAAAATAGAACTTTCTTGATATTCAAGTCAATTAATAATGGTGTTCTGCTTTTCTACTATTGTTATTATGGTTTTCTATTTTTTTGTTGTTGATTGTTATTCTCTCAATTTATTTGATAACAAAGGTGTTGTAACATGTTTTTCCATTTTACAATTTAGTCACCTTTTAAAAAATATTAACCAACTTTAAACCTGTAACAAAGAAAAAAAATAAACGATACTGATTTTTTTACTCCTTTGCTATTTGGCTTCATTGCTCATGATGTTCAATTTTCTCAAATTTGTTATTCAGATTTTCATCTATTGCTATTCAAAAAAGAACTTTTTTTATGTTCAAGAGGCTTAATGGCGTTCTATTTTTCTACTATTATTGCTATACTTTTTAGTTATTGTTGTTCTTGATTGATATTCTCTTCATTTTTTTTTATAACAATGCTCTTATAACTTCTTCTATTTTACAATTTCCTCACTTTCTACAAAATTTTTAACCCACTTTAAATCCTTAAAGAAGAAAAAAATTATAAATAAATGATATTGATCTATTTCCTCCTTTGCTGTTCAGATTCATTGCACATGATATTCTAATTTGGCACATATGTTGTTCTACTATAATAACCTAAGAATAATTTTTATGGATATGAATAATGACAACTATTTTGTAGTTGTAGTCTGAAATGTTAGTGTTGTACCCAAAAGCCAATAATGTGACGAGTGCATTTTGCATATTGAGTCATGATATTTTATTGATGCATTATTCCAATAATTATATTTATTGTTTGTTTCTCCATAACATAAATAAACATAATTATAACCCTAGAATAATAGTATTCGTAAATGTCCCTGGTCGAATATTATTATGGAATCAGTTGCAATAATACATAAAGACCAGTATATGTAAAAACTAATATGAGATATGTAGTCTACATAAATGTACAAGTTTGAGAAATTGTGTACAGGACCAACCTGCCATGAGAAAGCTACATGGATCGTTATATGAGTAACATAAGTTATTCTCATAATGATCATGGTATATGTAATTATTTGACCTGAAGTTATCAAGATTTCTTACTATGAGTCACATACTTTGATACTTCTCTTCATTGCTTCTAAATGAGTGAACATGAAGGTGGTCATTGAATATGTCATATATCATGCGAAGGGATTTGTATGAATAAGATGAGATTTGTCCCTTTTATATAATGAGAGTGATATCTTTGGGCCTCTTAATTAAATGAGACTAAGAAAATGTATGACCATGCTTGGATGAGTTGATATGGGATATCAATATCATCAATTTAAGTTAGTTAACTCAAGAATCAAGAAGCCATCTATTGGGCAATACAAAGATGACACATTACATATATATCTTGTTCTCAGTCTTGATTTCATGGACAAAGGGACAATGACATGTATGAATAATGATCATTGAAGTTTGGTCAAATCACCGACTATCTTGTTACTTGGGTAGCAATGATTTGTTATTAGACATCACTCATTGCTTATGATCATTGCCAACATGATAAGAGCCTATAGAGTCGCACACTTAGAGCCAATTAGATTATTGAGTGCATGGGCCAAATCGTTTGGTTTTGGTTCCATGATAATTTCGAGTTGATTATTGACCCAAACGTTAAGCCATTGTTGAGCCTGAAATTAGACCTAATTGGATTAGGTTTATGAAACCTATTTGGCTTGGGAGTTTTGCTTGACTGTATATATGTTATATAGCGTTACTTTCATGGCTACCATCTTGGACTAAATTAGAAAGAGTTCTAAGATTTCTAGTCGCTCTTACCTTTTGTTTTTCCTTGGGGGATATAAGCTAACACTATGAGTACAAGAGAAACACTCCTGCAAAACCTAGATGATGTGTGGTGATCCGAGTGTTTTGTGTAGATATCATAGAGAGGTTTGACACATCAACTATTCAAGTTTTTGTGATTTAGCTTAACAGTTGGGTAAAAAATTTCAACTTACTAGGTATGAAATATTTTAAACACCCAATTTGTCCAATTTTACTTGAATCCTGAAGGATTTCGGTTAATTCCATTACATTGTTTAGCTCCCAAAACCTAACACGAAATGACATGTTTCATTGGTTAAAAAGGCACATTGCATTCTAAAAAAGGCAAATTCACATGCATTACTACAAAAAAAAGGTTCATTTTAAAAAAAAAACATTGACTCTTCAAAAGAAGTCATTGAATTATCAAAGAAAGACATTCAAAAACTAATTGAATCAATGCCAAATTATTTAATTACTGAGATTTTATAAAAAAAATGAGTGCATCAGAGTGTTTTAAAGAGTTCAACCATGCTTCCAATGAGAAATTGGTGTTTAAAAGATTGTGCTTAGATCATATCAATATTATTCCCATAAATACTCGAGAACATAAGATTCATAGTCAATGCTTGAAAGTTAGCAACCCAGAGGCATTTTTTCAACAAGGTGTGTGGGGCTACTTTGTCTAAGCAAATGAGACAAAAGACCTTTATTATTTAAAGCATGCTACTGAAAAATGTGACAGTAAATCACAATATTTATAAGGAATAATTTTTGTCACCATTTGATGAAGAAATAAAAAAAATGTTTGGAAATGTTATCAATGATGATTGTTTGATGAAATGAAAGATAGAGGACATGGAAAATAGTTGAAAGTCGGAGGTTACTACTATAAAATTTTTCTGACATGTGGTTATTGAATAAGAAACTTGTTGATATAGGCAATAACATTCAAGTCTGCGATTTTCTGAAAACAACACACAAATTTTCCCAATACACAAGCATATGTTGCCAGACCAATATGTTATAAGCATTACACATGAAGATGTGATGCAAAGTTATTTTGTAGATTTTTTATGATTGCCCTTGTAAGAATATAATTTATTAATATATTTGAACTAGAATAGTAGACTTCAAACAAAGAACAACATTCTATGCATATGGGAACACCGTTAGTCAAACTGTTCACCTTTAAACATGGTGTTCAAGACCCAGACATGTACTGTTCAAAGCAATGAAAACTACTTTTCAACTGTGAAATTTAATTACAACAGTAAAACTACTGTCCAACAAAAATTTCTATTGATTTTAACTTCATAAGTATTCCTATATCTGTATAACCGGTATGCTGTTTTGTTCGACAATAATTGTTGTTCACTTCAACAAAAAACTAACATGTTCTACCAACACCTACTTCTATGATTGCCTGCAATGACTGCACTTTAAACAACTCCTAATCCTCTTATTACTTCGACCTTTTACTCCCATAACCAATGGATTTTGTACACTCAAACTGTCCATCACATAACTAGAGCTTGTTGTTGCATCATTGTTATTGTTGATGCTGAAAACTATATCAATCCACTATTTCATTGCACCAATGCACTCTTCACACAAACTTCTTGTGATTTTCATTATCCTGGCATGAATAACAACATTATATAATTCTCTCTCATCATTCTATTTCTCTATAATACGGCTATGAAGCTCTCACTGAAACAAACACCAGTATGGTTCCCACCTATAGTTTACCTAGCATTTTTCATTCACGTTGGCAGCAAATATTCATTAGAAATCATTCTCACATTGTTAACATTCAAAGCATACAAATGCATAATGGCACAAGTACCTAACCTCCTCAAAATGTTTGCAAGAACAAAACACCATTGTTGGGTTTAATCTCATAAACTTCACTAGACAAGGACCATAAAAGAAAATCTTATATTTAGTAAGTGTATCACTATCATTAACCATGATATAACCGGCAAAAACACTTCTCTCAACTTCTTCTTTAAACTCCTGGTAAATCTTCAAACTATAAAACTGAAAAGCCTGATTTAATATAAAAAAGACTTTAGATTTACCAACTAATGTCCCTTAATTATGAAAATCTTCAATTGCTTCATTATCCGTCCCTGCCTTTATCCTCTTCTCAATTGAATGAAACATTTCTAGTAATGATGTCATATTCTCACAAATTCCACCAAGCATGTGGTTTGTACTCTTAATCCTTTGTGTAGAAAGAATGCCTACATGCGTATATAAACACACAATCAATTCACATAAAATAGAACAACAAAAAACTTCAGCTAACATAGCACAACAAAAAAATTGAACACTATAAACACACATTAAAAAAAGTAGTAAACCAGAAATAACCACACAGAACAACATAAATGTGAATGCAGTAGCAATATTTCTCATGTTCTGCTATTGTTCAAAATTCTCAAAAAGGTGTCATAGTATTCTTTATTTTCTATATAACTACCCAAGTAACATTGTTCTCTTTTACTAACTCACAAATATTTGTGATAAAAATATAATGCAAATAGAATTATTAAATGTACCTGTTGAGAAAATATTCCTACTTAAAGCAGGGCACCAATTGAACCTCAATGCATACATTAACTTCAACCAAACATTCCCACACAATCCATACAATTCTGACATGCTCTCCCATTTTATATCTAATTCTTCCTCTATTAGACAACTCTACAAAGAGTAGCTCAATATACATGTAAATCACTTGTCACGATTCATTAATCACCTTAAATATTTTCATGCATTTTGTGATATGTGCCATAAATAGAGACAGTGCTTACATTGTGGTAAATGGTTCTCCACTGCATATATTGTTGCTAGATTTTGACCTATCATGAAAGTACATGGCTATTTGTCACCAAAACTCTCTAAAAACACATCAAATAACTAACAAAAAGTTTCCTTCTATTCATTCACTAAAAACCCACAACAAAAAATAATTGTTCCACCATGGTTGAATGGTATACAAACAAGACCATACATATTTGTCAAATAAGTAGTGTAAAAAAACTACATCACAAAAAATGTCATAATCATGCAGCATTCTTGAATTCCTCTAGAAAAAGTTGCACAAACATCCATTACTAATGTTTTGGATGTTTTCCTATTATTAATTTGTTGATAATATAGTTGCTATATGAATATCATAGATAATAAAGAGTTGAAGGAATGGAGAGGAGGCATGTGGCTGGTGGAAGTAAGAGCAAATAAGGTAGTGACACTTAATATGCTAACCGGGTGATGATTTTGGATTCAATATTTGGAGATAATAATGGCAAAGGGTATCATGGTATAGATAGGTGTTGACACTCAACTTTGTCCGGACACTGACTTTTGTTTAAGTTTTAGGTTAGAAAAATTAGTTTAGAGGGCATTTTCATTTTTAGGGGCAATTTGGTTGATTGTTATGACATTTAGGTTAGTTTTGTCATTTTAAAGTTAGTTGGTCTTATCACATTTAGGTTACATTATTTAGTTTTGATACTAATTTAGAGTCCTGAAGGTTTTGTTAGGTCAATTTAGATAAAAGGGAAAAGTTGGGTGGAAACTAAGGGTTTTTAAAGATTCTAGGAAAATTAGAAAGCTTGGGGAATCTGTCAATTTTAGAGAGTTTGGGCTAAATCTGGCGATTTTATTAAATTCTGGGAAATCTGGTTATTTTTGCAAAGTTTTGGGCTAATTTGATTAATCCTGGAAGTTTTTGGTCAAATTGAAATTCGCATAGAATATAGGGTCAGATCAGCAGAATGAGAGTTTTATTGGCTCAAACTAGTACTTTTACAAGATTACATCCTAATTGACTTAAACTTCTTCAAATCTGATTTGGATGAAGTTTAAACTCTCAAAGCCTTTTTAATCACGTTTTAAACCTCATTTAGTAGAAATATAAGTCGAATTTGGAAGAAAAAAGGAAGAATTGTCGAAACTTTGAACTCTTAGCTTAAAAAAGAGAAAACATTAGCTTTAGCCCCTGATCTCTCCTCTCTTCTTCCCAGAAACCCTAAACCTTTTCCCCAAGCCACCGCCGTCCCTGGTCTCCCCACCCCCCCCCCCCCCCGCGTGCTGCCCGACGCTTCGACTTCCTCCCCGACCCTTCGCCTCCCTCGACGCCTCCAACCTCTCCCCTGTAGCTCCGCCACTGCTACCCACCGCCGTCGCCAGTACCTCCGGCTTGCGTAGCTTCGCCCGCCAGCCGCCCCAGCTCTCTTTCTCGACGTCGCGCATCCATCTCCCCAAGCCACCGCCAGCGTCGCCCACCATAGCTCCGTCTCTGACGCCCAGTCGTCGTCGCCGTCGCTCCTCATCCCAACCCAGGCTGCCACTCGCTTGCCCATCACCGCCGGGATTGAGGAATTGAAGCGCAACCCGACCCGAACTTTGTGCGTTCGACCCAGCCAAGCATCCCTTTTCGTAAAACTCTTGATTAGTCTCCCTGATCTTTTACTTCATTCGTACAAACCACTAACATTTTTGTTTTGCATATGGGTTATTAACAGCAAGCTTTTGATATTTATTTATTTTTTCTTTCTTTTCTTTGTTTTGTTATTTATTTGTTCGTTTCGCCATGCATTAAGCTCAACCATTAATTCACACAGGGACATAACCTAGGATGTTTATTTTTTATCTCTTCGTTTATCTTTATTTTCTTTTAATTTTAGGATAGTGTGATTTCATTTTCTTTATTCAGTTCTCATAATGCATCTTAAAAGTAGATAACACATAAAGAATTATTTGTTATGCTAGATAATTTAAATTTTTAGAGATTAGAAAGAGATTAAATTGAGGCAAATTACAAGATATTTAGTAGAGCTTCAACGAATCCGTTCTTAGTGATTTAATAAAATCCCGAGATGTAATATTCGTTCGAACCTGATTGGTCAGATAAGACTCACGGCTTTGAACAAAGTATTTCTTTCAAATTCTTGGTGGATTTGATAAAGACCCGAGATTTCAAAAACACCTAAGATTCCATATTTGATTGGTCTAATAAGATTCACGGTTTGGAATTAAACTGAAAATTAAACATAATTAAATAAAATTCACAAAAATTACTCTCAATCAAAGATTAGGTTAAGAAATAAGGATTTAGGAAAAGATACAACTGAACCCCATGGTACCAATTTCTGGGCACTTTAACAAAGTTATTTTAGCTTAACCGACTTACAATTTTAGAATTTCTTGCAGACCATAACAGGTATCCAACTGACTTAAGTGAGACCAATTGGTTGTGACTCCTAAAAAAAACCACATTGCTACAATAGGTTTAAGAACGTTGAAGAGTTTGATAGCGTTATTGTAGGTAGCTACTATTTGGATAAGGAGCAAAATAGAGCGTGCTCTAAGAAATAGAGATAGGAACATGATTTTGTCTGTCCATTTATTCAATGATAAATGAACGTATGTACCTGAAGAAGGAGAGAGAGGATAAAAGGAGAGTAAATGCACAAAAAATAAAAATAAAAAAGACATAAATAAATAAAGGAAGTGAAAATATGAGGATTTATCAGGATAACAAGAAGAAACAATGGGGGTCTAAAAAACTCAAAAGTAAAACCTCAATGAGCCTGGCCTACAATGTGAGGATTGAAGTCGTAGCGACATTGCTTAGGATCACTTAAATAATCAAGATTGTTAGATAGAAGGAGAAAAAAAAGCAGACATAATAACAAACAATATTTATTTTTACTGTGATGATTTCAGGGCTTTTTCACTATCAAAACTTAAAAATAATTACAAATACAAATTCTCTCAAATTCTCAGTCTCGATTATTTTTAAGTCTCACGATACACTGCATTTATTATAAAAACCAAGCCATATTTAAACTACTACAAAGCCTAAGTCACATTAAAATAAGAAAATAAAATCCTAAATAAATGAAAAAATTAAAATCAAATCCTAAACAAAAAATAAATAAGAAAACAAAATCCTAAACAAATGGAAAAACTAAAACCAAATTCTAAATAAAAACTATGTACTTCCATCAACCTATTAACTGGCAAAACATTACTTTTTTGACAAAAAACAATTAACGCCAAAACTTATCTATGGCACAAAACAAAACAACAAAGGGATTCCAAACCTTTCTAGGATTTGCTGAGCAAACTTCAACTCGAGCTGTCTAACTTTTTATTTTAGTAATTTGAGTCACACAACCTAACAATCTGCACCTTAACTCAAATTATATCTCTACCTCTACCATTTTACCAGATCCACAAAGCTCACATTCTTATATATAGGGACCTTCACATCAAGTGCAGAGCTAGAAAATTTGATCAATGGGGGCAGACTATAATTGATAATATAGATTAGTTTAAATAATATATATCTCAATTATTTTGCTTTAAAAGAATTAATAATATAGAAATTACTCAAAGTTTAAAATAAAATTTAAATATAAAGAAATTCTTTAATTTCCTACTGAACAATGATTATAATATAAAAGTCTCATAAATAAATATACACCTCACAATAGAGCTATTAGAAATTATGTTAAGAATTTCATAGCTACCCTTGCTAGTAAGGAATAAAATGAAATTAGCAATATTTTGGTATGGACTAAATAAAAATTTAAAATTTAGAGAACACTGTTCAAAAAAATAAAAAAAATGTGGAAATTAAATTAGACTTTCAAACTTATCCTATGAAAGTTAAAATTTTGGTGTAGGAAGATAAGTTCTGGTATGGTGAGAAGAATAGTACCAGAGTGATTGAGATGATGCAGATTTTTAAGAGAAAGAGTTATTAGATAGAATCAACAAATTATGAAATAATAGGAGATGAATAATTAGTTAAAAAATTGGATTTTGTGTTAAGAGGGGTGATTAAAGGGAAAAGGAGAAGGTGCACTTTTGGAGCAAAATTAGGAGAATAGGTAATCAAAATTATAATATAATGGTGAGATCAAAATTCAAACTAATTAATATTTCATCCAAATTCATTAGAATAATTTATAGTGACCAAGACAAATTATGTGAAAATCAGTGAGGTCATTAATGAAATGTTTGTAGAAACTTATGGACTAAGTATGTATTTTTCCAAAGCTAGTGGGGTCAATTGCCCTCACCCAGCAAGCTATGGCTCTACCCATGCTTCACATTCATTGGATAATTCTTGTATCTTTTTTCAAAATTGTGCTACCAACCAACCCACAAAAATTATTTGAGTTTTTTACTCTTTTCATCACAAGCAATGCATTCTTCGAAATCCGCAAACCTCCACACTGAGTAGAAAATTTATAACCTAAACTATCTAATATGCCAAGCAAAATTAAATTCCTCTTAAAATTCTGAACATATTTCACATCACCAAGTGTCTTGATACTTCCATCATACAATTTAATTTTCACACTGCTTCTGCCTTCAGTTCTCTCTTCTTAATCATTAGCCAAATAAATTGGCCTATCACATGCATCAAATTTTGTCAACAACTCCCTATTTGTGCAAATTTACTCAAAACAAGCCAAATTGAATACCTATACATCTCTCTTATCTTTCTTCACACATTCTGCTTGCACTATTAAAGTCACTGCTTCATCATCACTTTTGTCATCCTCCACCATGTTCACATCACTTTTATTTTTCTCATCAATTTTCTTTCTTTTTATCATTTCCTTAAAAAATTCTTCCAAGCCATCTTCCAATTTTGGGCAAAAAAACTTCATATGGCACAAATCATGATAGTACAAGCATTCTATATTACTTTGATATTTTCCTAACCTCAAACTTGATCATCTTCTTAGTTTGGTTGTTCTTCTCTAATGGCTTGTTCCTCACTTCACTATGAACACATTATTATCATTTTTTTCTTCAAATTTTCTCATTCGATCATGTTCTAAAAGTACAACGGTCACATGTTTGGCGTTCAAAGTATCTCTTCCAACTACCAATGGAGCCACATCCAACTCATAAAATCTTGATAAAGAATTAATTAAGATTATAGCCCTATCTTTTTTTTGATTTCTTGGCAATACTTTCTAAATGTGTAACAAGCTTATTAAACTCATTCAAGTGCACGATCATGCTAGTTCCATCTTTCATCCTTAAACCTTATAATTGTCTTTTCAATAATAATTTGTTAGTAATAAATTGGACATATACTTATTTTCAAGCTTATCCATTAACTTTGTTGGAAAGGTCTCGTTTAACATAGCATCCTTGAATTGTTGTGCAAGGGCCAATCTAATCATACTCATTACGATTTGCTCCATCTCCTTCCACTTTGTATCTATTATAGATTCTAGCTTTGTTTTCTCAAACACATCTCCAAGTTTTTGTTAAATTAACGCATCATTCACCATGCACTTCCAAAGACTTAAACCTCCAGATCCATCAAAATGATCAATCTAAAAACTTGATGTCTTAGCCATCTAAAACCAAGCTCTAATACCAGTTCTTGGGAGGAAGCAAAAAAAAATAAAAAACCAAAAATTTTTTTTTACCGTGACAATTTTACCGCCTTTCCACTATCAAAACTTAAAAACAATTATAGATACCAATTCTCTCAAACTCTCTGTCTCTACTCTTCTTTAAGCCTCACAACAAACTACACCTATTATAAAAACCAAGCCTTATTTAAACTACTACAAAACCTAAACCACATCAAAACAAGAAAACAAAATCCTAAACAAATGGGAAAATTAAAATCAAATCCTAAATAAAAATTAAATAAGAAAATTAAAACCAAATCCTAAATAAAAACTAACTGCTTCCATGAACCAATTAATTCCTAAAACATTACTTTTTTTACAAAAAACAGTTAATGCTGAAATGTACCCTTGACACAAAACAAACGGATTCCAAACCTTTCTAGGGTTTGCTAAGCAAACTTCAACTCAAGTCGTCTAACTTTTCTATTTTAAAAATTCGAGTGGCACAACCAAACAAGGATTATGGCGATTCCACTTTTAATTACAATTGGTGAAGTCATAAATACATTAAAACTTTTATGCCATCAGTTCTTTAACCTTGATCAATATGAACTGCATGCTTAACTTTAGTTACAAGATAAAAAAAACATTAAAACAAAACATTTCCTAGCCTGGACATTTGAAAGCAATGAAGAAAAACCATAACCGAAGCCAATAAAATAATAAGTTATATTAAACTTCAAGCAAAGATTCAATTTACGACAATTAATTCTTGTGTACATCCAGGATCAAGCAATGTGTTTAATACATTTGTTTGACCAATAATCAATACTGAATGTACTAAAAGGATGAATATATGGAAATGAAATGAGTACTATAACGCCTCCAATTTTATAAATATTAATTTAGGAAAATATCTGAATTGCCCAGAGTTATTAATTAAAAATAATTTAAGAAATATGAGGTAAAATATTTTCTTTTAATCTAGTTTCCAAATAATAAAAGTATTAAACAAAATCAGAGTAATTAAGTGAAAATCCTAGGAAAACTAACATACGAACAATGTGGCAATTTACACAAACCATATGTTTTTTTTAAAATGAAATAACACAAAATAGAAATCCAGTCCTGGCCAATTTTACTTTCGATGGCCTACAGCGTATCTTTACTCAGTCTGCTCTATATCCTGAACCTCATCATACGGTTCAGTGTACTCTGTCTCCTCATAGTACTCACCTAAGAAAATATATTAGAAGGAGGGATGAGCACAACTTGCCCAATAAGGAGGAAGTATCAGGCCCATCACGTAGATCCTAATATTCCAGTAACAAACAACAATGAATAGTAAAATTTAAGTTATAACAATTTAATTAAAGAAAAATTTTATACAACATCATAACAACAATATTAAAGTCTTACTAGCATGCTTGAACTACTATGCATATGCATAATTCCTTTTACCAATTAAATCATAGCTTATTGATCAATCATTTAATCCAATACTTGAATGTCATCGGACGAACCTAGGGTGGTGAGTGCGTACATCACCCACTCTCGGGATAACTCTTAGGCAGTGCCACTAGGGATGCCACCAAGCTAGAGCCTCTCGGGATACCTATGCCGAGGTAAAGCATATCGTGATACCAGCCATAAGTATGGTCCTCCGCCAGCTATGGTCTGGTAGTGCACAGATCATATCTCCATACTCCATATCATTATCGGGTCATGAATAGGGATGGCCCACCACCACCCTAACATTCTTCTTGGGTTTGAATTATCCATTTCAAACCTCTCTTCTAAATTTACGGCTCGTCAGGTCATACAGATATGGTCTGTCGCCAACCTTGCACGCCTCATGTTTTATCTTACTCATCAAATCTTTTACTCAATGCAATCTTATGCATGAAAAATATCAATCATATGCAACAGCTAATTGATGCATGACAGTGGCTCATTTTATTTTAGCTCTTTTTAGTAGAGTGCCATAATTCTAGTGCATCATATTTATTTTTATCTTTTATCTTAGCTTAGTGTTACATGATATCATGACAATCAATGATATCTTTTTAAGTGTATTTTTTATAAATGTTCATTTCATCTCTCGTAAATTCTTTCTAAGTTGGTAATTTAGCATTTACGCTCCTGATTCTTTATCTACCGGCTTATAGTAATTTATTATGGCTCTAACATGCTACTAATGGTTGCTTTCAATCTCATCATGTTGCTAGTGAGCTTCTCGACCCTAAACATGGCACTAGTGGTGTTTGTCTTATTGGCTCTAAATATGGTACTAACAGGTTTATTCAAGCGGTCCTAACAAACTTTTAACTTAATTCATGTTACAAGCAGTCCTAGTATGATATTAGCGCCAAACATACATCATATATCACATCATTATAACCATACAACCAACCAACCAAAATTACATCTCATTGGAAAAGAACTAAAATAAAATAAAATAAAATATCTAGAAGAACTAATTACTTACCCTACCCATGTTTCCCACACATTTAAAGATTTTATTTAACCCAATTGTTTACTTAAAATTTATTATTCGGGTTGATGCTTATTTTGGGCTTAAAAAGGCCCATGAAAACTAACCCGCTTTTCCCCTATACCTAGTATGGAATAATACGACGAAATGAGATGATTTCCTAGGACGGTCTTACAAAATGTTAGTAAGGTAGAATATTAAAAAATATGCTAAAATTTGAAAATTTCCTAAATGGTACTTGGAAGGTTTATGTTCTTGGCATCCAAGCCAAAATTTTACTTAGTGAGCAAAAAGGGTCTCGGGGTGTCTCTGATGGCCTCGTGCCTATTTGGGATCGTGTCGGGAGCCTTCTTGATATTAATCCTAAAAAATTACAACGGCCACACACTGAGTTATATGCTCATTTAATGACTGTAAAAACTGATCTTGGAAAGAAGAAAAATTTTATTTCGGTTATCGATGTGTTTTTGGGATTTTTGGCGCTCCAGGAGTCCAAACACTAAGGTGGTGTTTGGTTATGGAAAACAATTTTCATTTTCTGGTTCTAGTTTTCATTTTCTATATACAATTTTCTGAAGTGTTTTCTAGAAAATATGTTTAATTGTTTCAAAATAATTGAAGATATTATATATATACACACTGCATTGAAAAAAGCTCAATGCCTTAGTTGAATGTTGAAAGAAAGTTTGGGGAATATAAGTGCACATTTTCCCAAGTCTATCAGTTTCAAAAGTGAAAAATGAAAAATTTCAAATCCTGCCCCAATCTTTTTTATCTCTGTTGTTTTGGTCCCAACTTTTTTGTCCCTTACATCTGCACCACCATCTCCGTCATTCCCATACAAGTGACACTTGCCGCCCAATTCCACTGTCCAATAGCTTCAATGCTGATGCTGTTGCTTCCAAAGGGTTGATTCATGCCTCGAAGCCAGCTTAATTACCTTAATCGAATTAGAAGGTTGGGGATTTAGGGATCTGTCAAAAAGAAGCCGAGAGCACAAGACATTGGTCGAGAGGCGGAGGATTTCCCAAGCTGGTTGGGCGGTAGCGGCGGGGAGGTTGGTCGGTGGCATCAAGGGAGACGCTGTTCAATGACGGTGGCAAAGGGAGGTTGATCGAGAGAGAGAGAGAGAGTTGGGCAAGAAGTTTGCGAAGAGGCACAACGCGAGAGATGATTGGAAAATTAGGAAAACAACAAATTATTGTTTTCCAAATCTTCACGTAATAGAAAACTATTTTCCAAGAAAACTGAAAATGAAAACAAGTTAACTAAACATGTTTTGTTTTTATTTTCTAATTTTCAGAAAATTTTTCAGAAAATTCAAAAAATTCTTTGGAACTAAACAGGCCCTAAACCTTCAAGTAAGGATTTTCTAATCCTTTATAACAACATGGACAGTAAGGAAAAGGGAATTATTAGGGCTCTAAGATTTGAAATTGATAGCCGAAAGAATTTTAAAAAAGCTACGGGGGCTTTACTAGGGCTTGGGAGCAATTATGGACCCGATTTGTATAGGAAACAAGTGCAAAAACCCAAAACTTGGATTAACGATAATCTACCAAAGATTTATAGCAAAGATATGAGGCATTTAGGTGCTAGGTGTGTGTAGGATCATTTTTGTGTTCTAATAGGGTTTCTCCTTAATCTGATAAATATAGGTAAAATATGAAATTAAATTAATGTTCTGGTATTTTTGAATAACCAAGAACCAAAGAATGGAGGCCTGACTTACATAGGTTTGATAAAGGGATAAGCGAAAACAAGAAAATGTCCAAAGAGAATCAAATCGTTGTCAACGCACTTTGTTGTGGTTGAAGTGTAGAACTATTGTGCCAATGGGTGGCTGCGCTCAAGGATGCGAAACGATCCAAATTGCTCAAAAAAACCTACAAGGATAATTGGATTCCAAGTGGAATAGAAGTGTATGAAAGAAGAAAAAGTAATAAAATAATAGAATAATGATGGCCAGGTAATTAAATAGGAAAAACTAGGTTGGGCAAGTTTTTTTTTTTTTAACTAAGAGTTTCTAAAAATCCTAATAGTTGCTAGTAGGGATGGCAAAATCGGACCCGACCCGATGACCTGGCCCAACCCACTCGAACCCAAGCCCAACCTGACCTAATTTGACTAAAAAAGTCAACGACTTGAACCCGATTGTGCCCAATCCAACCTGAACCCGAACCCAATTAAAGGGAAACTCGAGAAAACCCGAACCCAAATGACCCAAACTCGAAATGACCTGAGCCTGGATTGACCCAAACCCGAGACTGACCTGACCTGAACCTGAGATGACCTGATAATTAAACCTGACAATACCCAATTTTAACCCTTACCTTAAACTTTAACTTTCCTCTTTCTTTATTTTTCATATTAAGTCAGTCCTAAATATAGAGGTTTCAATGTTTAGTAACTTCCATTTTTTGAGACTTTCATATTCAGTATGCCTTATATTTAGGAATAGTGACTTCCGTTATTAGTAACTTCCATTTTTTGGCACTTCCATATTTAGTAAGTCTCATATTTGGAGATAAGACTTTCATATTTAGTAGTTTCATTTCTTTTTTTAAGATATTCATGTTTAATAATTTTCATATTTTGAGAAAGGATTTCCATATTTAGTAACTTCTATTTTTTTAGGACTTCTATATATTGTAAGTATCTTTTTTGGGGAAAAACATCTATATTTAGTAAATCCCATATTTGAATTTTTCCAACAAAAGTAATTTTTATATTTAGTAAGTTTAATGATCTTAATAGGCAATTATTAAAATTACAACATTTATCCCTATACTTTTAAGTATAGTGCAATAAAGTACCTAAATTTTTAAAATTTTTATTTTAGTCACCTATAATAATTACAACATGGATCCTAAAATTTTTGAAATCTTTTCACTTTCACCCAAAATTTTTTAAATTTTACAATTTAGTCATTGGTAATGAACTTGATTTGCATTTCGTTGTAATTTCAAAGAAAATTCATTGAAACATAAGTATAACAAAATTATCATTGTGTATATCTGAGTGATAGCTGGGTGAAGATCTGAATAATCTGTACAATGATAGTTAAAGGGTATGGGTTTAGAAAAGCAATTAAATATTACTAACAATGTTAAATTACTTAAATATGTATTAAACTATAATGAGGAAGATTTTTATGAATATTTTAATTAAATATACTAAAAAATGAAAATTTAATTTAAGTTAAATCACACAAAAAATCAAATTATTTGATTTCAATTTTTTTAAAAAAATTGAAGAGATTCAATCGTTTTGACTTCACACCAGTAACCCACGTGAATATAAAGGTTGACCTGAATTTGACCCAAAAGTTGGCTTGAAGTTACCCGAGACTAAAATTGACCCGACCTAAAGTGAACTCGAACCCAAATAAACCCGGCCCCACCCAACAAGAACCCGAAATCAACCCAAACCCAAATGACCTGACCTGAACCCGACCTGGACCTGAATTCATGTTATCTTGACTAAACCCGAACCTGAATGACCTGACCCAAACCTGACTCGACCCACCCAATTGCCATCCCTAGTTGCTAGCGGCTGGAAGGTTTTGTAAGATAGAAATTAGGGTTAGGGAAAAAATTATCCTATGTAGCGGTAGCATGAACCTGGTTTAAACCCCACACGCATGTTGGTTAAATTTTGGGAAACTTAAGCAAACGAATTTAGAATTGAGTGAGGTAAATTTCTCCACTTATTTTTGTGAGAAAAATCCAATGGTGCTCCCAGATGTTCTATCTGATGCTCAATTGAAAATGACAAAAATGCCCCTAGCCTAAAAAAAATGACTTTGAGCTTCCAGTTTGGAATTTGATTTAATAACCACTAAAGAAATTATCTAAGGATTAAGATTCTTAATTTTATATTAATTTTTTAAATTGATAGGTAAAATTATAAAAATACCCTTGAGGGTAAAATTGTAATTTTTGCATTTAGGGTAACTTGATATTTTTCTTTTATTCTTCTTCTTTTTCTTAATTTCTAGGGTTATTACAAGCACACACACACACACACACTAGTAACTGCACGTGTGTTGGATGTGAACTCAAAATACTAATTTATGTTTCACTTAAATAATTATAATTCTAATTATCTTGTTCAAATTTTTATCCCCTTAGTTCTATTAAGGTGTGTATAGTTTATGATATATATATTTTTCATTTTTGGCTTTAAAACTAAAATCAAGAAAAATGTTTGTTTTTATATTATGTGTATTAAGAGTTTAAATAATGATTAAAAAAAATAAAAGATTTTATTTTAAATTTTGTGTTGTGAGAAATTTAATGAAGATTAATTAAAAAAGGAAAAGATTCTTTTTGGACTTTGTGTAACTGGAGTTTAAGTGGGGGTAATAAGGTAAGTTAGATACTATAAGCTCTATCAAAAATAAGTATTTTATCCTTTTTGGATAACCAAAAAAGGAATATGTTCATTCTTATTAGGATGGAGAGGGTAAATAATAGTAATAATGATTTTACTTTTTAGTTTAGATATGTTCTTATTAGTTTCACATCTTAATCATTTGTGCCATCCATTATAATAGATTACTCATTGTATTAGATTTCTAGTAATAATAATAATAATAATAATAATAATAATAATAATAATAATAATAATAAATAAATAAATAAATAAATAAATAAATAAATAAATAAATAAATAAATAATCATGATGATGGTGATGATACAATATAGCATATAATACAGGCAATATTGGTCACAGAAAAACTGATAGAATATTATTTTTATTTATGATGATATTATGCATTTAAAAATTTTATGAAAAGTTAAGTTAGTAAATTTTATCTTAAATTCTATACTTTAGATTCAAAAAGTTAACGATTGAAATGAACATCTCATATTAGTTGGCTAAACAATTAAATAGATTTACCATTAATGCATTATCATAACTTTAAGTTTTTAAAAATACTTAAGCTAGTCCGCAGGTGGGACATTCAATAAGAAACTCAAGTAAAAATAAATTTTTTTTAATAAGCTTCACACAAATATAGACTACAATGTCTAGTTATAAACTTGGTATGCAAACATTGAGTTTTTCTAAAGACATATAACTATAAGTAACTATCATAAAAAAATATACTTATTCTCAAGGTTTCAGAATCTATGTTTACCCTTTATTTTATGGCCAAGTCATTATGATTGTTCCAAAAATTGAGGTCAAGTTTTGTATCAGTATAAATTTTATCTTTTTAGATAATAAATGCCTATCAATTGATTTAGAAATTATACTCACATCACTAAGGTGTGAAGCCTAGTCTTAACCATTGTTCCTATAATATAATTAGTTAACTATAGGAAAAAGACTTATAGAAAATATAGAAAATAATGACCAATTTTTTGTATATTTTTCTTTTCAAATACTAATCTTATTTTCTTAATAGAAAGCCTAAGAGCTTGCCATCACTTTGTTCTATTTTTTTCTTTCATAATTTTAGTGTTTTAAAAATCTAATAAATTGGGAATGACAAATTTAAGTCTCATTAAAAAAAATGAAATAAAATATAACTTAAGGATAAAATAGTCGTTCAATATTTTGACATATTCATACTTTTTATAAGTTTTATTATATTTAAATCATTGATTTGATTATACATAATTTTAAGGTTTTTGATACTTTAGGCTCCAACTAAAGTACTTCATTCAAGTTTAGAAGTACAAAAATTGACAAATTTTTGTGCTTAAGGACATGTCATAAAAATATATGTAAATTAATTAAAGACATATTTATTACAAAATTTTAACTTATTATGGAAATTTAAGATTTTTTCCACAAAAAGTTATACTTAATATATAAATTTAACTAAATGTACTAAAGTTGGAAAGTAAAATCACCATGTGCATTCATTGTTTTGTTTTCTAAAAAGTACACATGGGACTTCTATTTTTTTTTCTCATTCATTTTTAGAGATCTAGTGCTAAAATATATTTCTAATAAAAATAAAATACCAAATTTGGGTTCTCACCAAACTTCCAACACAACATAAAATTATTATCTTTATCATTTAACAACTCCAAAACTAATTCCAAACTAAGAGCCATTACCATGAAATATAATATTAAATAAAAAAATTACTTCTAATTTTAATATTATTTAATATAGAAAAAGAGTTAATTGCTAAGAATAAAAATTTGTATCACTATACCATGCCGAAAAAATAATGCTTATAATATTTCTAATTTTTTAAATATTTTAAAATATAAAAAAAGTTTCTGCTAAAGTCATCTTATGATAATAAAAGCAACTAATTATAGGAGCCAAGGAAAATTTCTTTCCTAAAAATTTTCACAAAAACCTTTGCTATAATGCTAAATTTTTTTTTTCTTTTTTTCATAACAGGTGCTTGAGTCAGACTTGAATTATGTGATTACTCTAAGACTATGGACTAGAAACATCAGCTTTAATAGTCCAAATTGGAAAAAATGTTAGTTGACAAAATTTATATATTAAAGACATTTTTCTATAGTAGAATAAAATTAAGCTATACTTATTAAAATTAATGAAGTAAATTCTTGAAAGACTAAAGACTAAACACATCTCATTTTTCATTTTTTTCTCTTATTATATTTTTAGTATTTTAATGCTACTAAATATCTAATTAAATAGGTAATGATATATTTAGATTTTGTCAATGGATTCTTTTCTTTCCCTCCATTTAAAGTCCTCATATTAACATAGCTCTAATTAAATAGATAATATATATAAAATTTGTATATCATAAAAAAGAGTAAATGAACTTATAACTTCAGGGTAAAGGAAAAACTTTATGTCAATTATTATAAATTTTTCACTTGCATAAATTTTTTATTTGTTCTTTTTATACCTAGATTATTTTTTGATATACATACCTATAGATTTACCGGATAATAATCTTTGATATTATATACTTATTCAAGTTGCCAAAAAAATTAATTCTCAAATATCTAATATTAAGGTAATTTTTATAGTAGTAAAAACTTTAGCATGAGTTTAACCATATATTTAAATCTTGCATTCAGAATAAAAGATTTAGCTGTAAAGGTTTTGCAAATGCTAAGTTGAAATCTAACATTTTACAAATATTTAGTAGTACAAACTTGAGCATGAGTTTTACCATATTTAAGTCTTTTAACCAAATAAAAGATTTAGCTATGAAAGTTTTTGAAATGCTAAGTTGAAATTTTTAGTTTTGTAAAATATTTATTGTTCTTGAGATATTATTTGATGGTAATATAGAACCATGGGCGGCATGTTCAATGCAAAAAATAAAAATACTTTAGTGGCAATCTAGGACTTTTAGCCATTAAAGGTAAGATTAATGTAAAAAATTGCATACAATACTTAAGTCCATAGTATAGAAAAAGGGGGAAACAAAATAAAAAATAAAATTTTGTAGCAGCTTAAAGATTCCTTTAGTGTTCTGGTGCTAGTGTAACTCTAATTGAATAGACAATAGCAAAATTGGTTTCATTAAAAAAAAAACTTATAATATAAGGGTAAATAAGTTGTTCAACAGTTTGGCACCTTTGCAATTTTTATAATATATAGATATAGATATGTTTGACAAGAAAAAAACTTTAGTGGTAATCTTGGAGTTTTAGCCATTAAAAGTAAGATTAATGCAGAAAAAAGAATTCATATGGTACATGATTTTACAACATAGAATAAAAGGCAGGGAAGTTTGTAATAGAAAAATAGACAATGAAAAATTTGGGTTTCATTAAAAGAACAAAATAACTTATAATTTAAGGATAAAAAAGCCAATCAAATTTTTTGGCACCTTCATACTTTTTATAATATATAAATATAGATATGTTCGTTGTGAAAAAAACTTTGTTGGCAATTTAGGAGTTTTAGCCATTAAAAGTAAGACTAACACAAAAAAAATTACATATAATACTTGATTCCATGATATAAAATCAAGGGTAGGCAAGTTTATAACAAAATATAAAATTTAGTGTTAACTTAAGAATTCCTTTAGTGTTTTTATTTCTGGTGTAACTCTAATTAAATGGACAATGATAAAATTTGGTTTCATTAAAAGAACAAAATAACTTATAATGTAAGGGTAAAAAGTCATTCAACATTTTGGCACCTTTATACTTTTTATAATCTATACGTATGTTTGATGCAAAAAGAAAAAGAAAATTAGTGGCAATCTAGGAGTTCTAGCCATTAAAGGTAAGGTTAACGCATACAATACTTGACTTTATAATATAGAATCAATGGTGGATAAGTTTGTAACAAAAAATAAAATTTAATGGTACCTTAAGGGTTCCTTTAGTATTCTAGTGTTAATATAACTCAAATTAAATAGACTTTGAAAAAATTAGGTTTTATTAAAAGAATAAAATAATTCATAATGCGAACATAAAAAGTCGTTGCGTGTGTGTCGATTTGAAAATTTAAATTTTGTCTGTATTATTTACATATCCGATTCTATATCACTGCCCAATAAATGAGCCTGGAATTACTTAAACATCACAATCGTTTAATTACTAACTCCCGAAACAGAAAGTAAAAAAGTTTTTGACCATTTTTCCTGTGTTTTAGGCCAGATGAATGTACTACGATGGTTAGCTGTAAGAAAGAAGTGCAATAATGCAAAACTTGAGGCGGCAATGTGTCAGATACTGGAAAATACAGGGAGCCAATAAGGCAAGTGATAGGTAACGTCATTGTCCCTTTCCAGAGGCTAACACGATCTTCTTTGACCCCAAGTAACTATAAGCCGTCTAATGTGCATTTTGGGTTTGATCTTAGAAAAGTAATCAAAATTAGTCTCATGACTTTTAATGGCACGTACACTCCTTCCTCTTTGAAACCCAAGGGATCCTCGCTCTTTATGGGCGTACATGGCTCAAACACCCGTGATTTTTGTCAACAAAAAAGGACTATAGATCGCGTATGCAGTGCGCATTTTCTCAAATTCATTTCACTGGTAAATATGACAAGTTCCAAAATGTTAGGGAATGTTTGTATCAAATTTAGTACATTGAGGGCTCATGCTAAAGTTTAGATCTTTTTTTCTTGAAGTAAATTGATAAGCCGAATCCATGTGTAAATGAATGTTGGATGGACTTGGCGAATCAGGCAAAACAATGAAACTAAACGAAACAAAGTGAAATTGAGAATCAGGCAACCGATCAAGAGTTAGAAAAGTTTGGGCACCAACTTGGCAAAAGCCTGAGAATTTAGAGAATGAAGGTGGGTTTAGCCACAACTCAGGAAATTGCCTTAAAAAAAAGGAAGAAAAATGACATTTTCTTTAAACTACTAGGGCAAAGGGCAGAAAGTACCTTACATTAGACTGGAGGTAGTGATACACAAACGAGTGGGCCTTGGTGGTAGAAACTGGGCCTTGATGACAGAAATTGGAAATCATGCAGTTCAATACAACGCAGGTAGTAGAAAAAGGTATGAGAAATAGTATGTTTTATTTTGGGTTAAAGGGGCAATTTTGCCACTAAGGTATAGTGTCCAGAGTAGTTTTGCCACTAAAGTTCTATTTCTGGTAAAATTTGCTATAAACGGTTTTAAAGTGGACATATTTACAATTAATGTTTTGAAATAGAGGGATATTTACCATTATGACAGTTAAAGGTGAAAATATTCTATTATCACAAGAAATATTCCGTCAAAGTGGGGATGAGTTAGATAATCCACCATTATGTCAGCCAATATGTGGCAAATTTGTCAACAATGTTTTTGAAACAAATCATTTTGCAATCAATGCTTTCGAAACTGAAATATTTGCCATTAAGTTTTGACACCAGTGATAGCCGTGACATCTAGGAGGGGCGCACAAAGTGAAAGGTTGTCTAATGATGACTAATTACGTGCAAGATATGACAAACAACAATTGGCCGACAATCACAACGGGCAAGTAACAATTACCCAGTAATTAATGTCGCTGGAGTTGAGCAAATTCACAAGTTTGAGTTGCTATGGTTAGGGCTGAGGTTGAGGCTGAGGCTAGGGCTGAGAGTGCGGCAGTTGTGTGAGCGAGTTGAAGGGAAATCGTAATAGAAGAATTCATTAGTGCACTTCTTTGGCCTTCCATTTTCCAGCAGCTTGAGGAAGACAAGTTGGAGATGGTGGCTTTGGTGTTAGAGATGAAATATTAAGGTTAAAAATAGGAAAAAAATAGAACTTGAGTGACTACACAATAAATTTTTCTTTTTACGATTTCCACTTGTGCTTGTAAAGGCTCTCCAAGTACTTCCCATAGTTTGGATGTCAAGGTAAGTAAATCCGATGTTATTTTCCTAAAATAAGTTTTATTAAACTAGCCAAGCAACTAAAGTAAGCTTCATAAGGGTTCCTAAGTGTTAATTGGCACCTAAAGGCCAAAAAGAGCAAAATGGTAATTTTGGCCCAAGTAAGTGGCATGATTGTAATTTTGATAAAATTAGGTTCATGCAAGTGTTTTGACCTAAATAAGTTAAGACCATAAGTGTCTCTAACCATTTGAACCAAAAGTGAAAGTTAAGGGTGAAAAATGCATCAAGTGAGAAATTGAGCTGTTATGCCTTCTAATGACTTAATGGCAAAAAGTTTGGATAAGAAAAACCTTTCAATGGGACCAAGGAGTGATGTTGTGGAAAATTTTAGGTGGCCTAGTTGAATCAAAGTTAAGTTTAAGGGCCAAAGTGTCAAGGAGAGGAGAATTGGGTTAAGTGGAGTAGTTGGCTATATGACGGAAGGAAAATGACACTATTCATCATTTCCTCTATTTGGCATTTTCGCAGCTCTCCACTGTCCATAGTTGATCCTTCTCAAATCTCCCAATCTATTCAAAATTCCATAAAAATTGAAGGTCCTAAAGCTATCCCAACAAGTCCTTAGCAAGTTCTTGAAGAATTTGGTGCATTTGGAGGTGTTTTTGGAAGGTTTTGTGGGTTAAGCTAAAAAACCCAAGGTAAGCCATTTCCTAAGTTTTGTGTTGGTTTTAATGGTGTCAATGGGTTAGAAATGGCCTTGACAAGCTAAAGGTGGTGCCCGATTTCAAAGGAACCAAGCTTGGAAGCCATTGGAGCTAATTGGAGCTTTGGTGAATAGTTGTTTGGATTTGTGCAAATCTTCAATTGAGATAAGGGATTTAAGTTATGGCATGATTAAATAATTCATAAGTAGTGTTAGAACACTTGGGAGAAAGTTGGAATGAGCCAAAAGTGATTGGAACTGATTTGGGTAAGGTTTGGAATGAGATTGGCCAAGAAAGGGGCGAAGAAAGGTAGCTTCAAGGGTTAATATGAACGCAATTGATTTTCTGATGCAATTGCATCAAGCCTAAGAGGAAGAAAAGGCTGCCTGAAATAGGCAATGTTGTTACACCCAACTATGCTGGTGCTATCGCATCATTTCCAGAAACCTCCACATAATCACAATATTGTTGCACCACAATATGTGAAGCTACAACATTGTGCTTGACTTGTGTCAACCTTGTTTCTAAGTGTCCCAAATCAATTCCTAAGGTTTAGGGGGCATCTTAACATGGCTCAAAAGTGCTTCTAGGATTTAAGTATGCATCAATAAGTGAGTAATAAGTGGGTGGTTAAGAGGGCTAAGGAAAAGTGGATAAGTGAGGTATCTTAAGTCATAAATAAGGTACTAAAAAAGGACCTAGTATTGTATGAGTCTTCCAATGGCTAAGAGGTGAGGTCATAAACCTCCGGCATTGAAAAGGGACCCGAGAAGGGTCCAGGATGCATCAATAAGTGAGTAATAAGAAGTGCCTAAGAGGTCCTAATCGAGGCGATGGCTCAGTAAGTGAATCCACTAAGTTGCCCGAGTCGAGTTCAAGGGAACTTGGTGAAGTTTGGCCACTAAGTTCAATTACCTAGCAAGTAAGGGGAAGTTACAGGTAAGAGGTGAGTAAATGACGATTTACTTTAAGTAACCCGTAAAAGGTGGGCAAGGTCAAGTAAGTGACAACTTACTTAAGGTGCCCATAAGGAGGACTTCATGGGGTTTAATCATGTGCTAGCATCGGATGCATAGCATCCAAGTACTCCAGCCGTATGAGCTCATGACAGTTAAGAACACCTTTGGGTGTAAGGAAGTCGTAAATGCATAAACATGTGCATTCAGTCATGCATCAATACATTACATTGCATTATTGTTGTTGGTTATTAATTGCTTGTGTTTATTGTTTGTTGTATTGTTTGATTGCTTGTTTTGTTCTGTTTGTTATTTATATAAGTATATGTTTGTTGTGCTTTGCATGCTTGCATAAGTTTCCTTCTGCAAGTGCCGAATCCTTTACTGAGTATTTTAGAGTACTCACCCCTTAAATGTTGTGCAGGTGTTAAGCGGGCTAGTCAGGCTTAACAGTTGGTAAGGGGCATCTATTAAAGCTAACTTTTATTGGTTTGAAGGCACTCTCTAATTGGGGAAAATCTTATATTTTTATGCCACTTGTTGTATAAGCTAGTATTAACCAAAGTATTCGCCTTACAATTTGAGACGAAGTGAGTACAAGGAAAGTATGACTTATCACTTGAAGTTTATTTGCTTGGATGAAGAGATAAGGGTGGATCTTAGTAGATATATGTTGCTTCTTTTATATGTATGGTTTTTTCATACAAAGAGATTGTCTCTACTAGTACCCATTGGTGTTTATAACACTAGAGTTACATTTGGGTGTATATAAGTTTGAGATGTATGCACATAGTTGTTACTTGAAGTTAAAACAACTCAAGTTTTACATCTTGGCTCATTTTGAATTGTGTTTTCATTAATTGTCGGCACTATTTTCAAAGTATTTATTTAATTATTATTGCATAGCCAGAACGATGCATGCATATTTTTTATGTAGGGTAGATTAAGTTACTAGTTGCACGTAATGATTTAAGACACTTCACAAGTAATAACTAACTAATTGTAACATAAGTGGGATCATAGTTCCCATGAATCCTACCAGTGTTAGCAAATCAGGATATAGGGGCCTTATTCTGTCATAGTCCCTCCACATGTGCTCAACGTTAACAAAATACTGTCACATTATTGCTTTGTCAGCATGTCTTGACATGACATTAATGATAATGACAAATATGCTCATTTTAAAAATGTTTGTGACAAATTTCTTTGGAATAAAACTTTAGCGGCAAAACTATTTTGAGTCCTATACTTTAGTGACAAAATTATCTCTTTCACCTTTTATTTTGTGTTAGATCTTCTAGAGGAACCGGAATGGAATGGTCTTCACCAATGTTCAACTCTCGGTGATGTTGCTACTAAATGAGATCCAAGTGCTATCATTCTTATTAAGTTTGGTTAGCAAATGTTCTAAAGCTAAGTTATCGATGGGTTGAAATTTTCGTTTTTCTGAAGAGTCAATTAGAAATTGGATCTAGCACTTCTGGGATTTATTCTACAGACTTTCTTTTGCCACACATATATGTGTATGTAATTGCTCGACTTTGATATGAGGAAATTGCACATGCTAAGCATGATCGGGTGGAAACTTAACATTTAAATTTTTCTCGAAATTAAGTAGTTTAACCAAAATCTTGCAATCTAATTAAACAGCTGGAGGTTGAACTTTTGGCGCAGCCAGGTCATCGGCGGTTTTATTTTGACAATAATGGTATTAGATATTAAAATAAATTATTAACGATTGTGATAAATTTTATAGACTTTTATCGCTAAAAGATGCCATTGGATAATTTTTTCAACCTCCAACACAAACATTGATATTATTCCCAAACAAAACCTAAGCCAATATCAAGCAAAACCATGACTAATAATAGCTCAATGCTCACAACTAGAAAAAGATAAGGCCCTCAAATCACCAACTCTAATTTATAATTTTAATTCAATTTCTTGGCTCTAAATCAATTTCACAACGAGAACGAGCTGTAAAGGTGATTTGATAATGTTTGCCCGAATGAAAACAATCATTCTTCAACTTTATTTATCTCCCGGCACCTTTGGCCTCATACCTAAGTGCTTGGGACATTTGTGGAGAGATCCGGGGCTCTACTCTAGCCTCTCCACCCACTTATAAAAATGTTACATAAATTTGGTTCGGTTGTTTTCTTAATTCCAAAAAACTCGGTATTCCCTTCTTTTACTTAAAATATTAATACTTTTTCTTTTGGTAAAGTATGATTCTAAATACAAAAAAAAAAAAAAAATCCTTTTTTTATACATAGATCAAAATTGACTTGAAAAGGCTAAAGAAATAAGTAATACTGGACAAGCTTAATAATTTTCTGGAGCTTTTATTTTATAGTCAAGTCTTCGCAAGGCAATTGTAGTGAGTTTCTACGAATCGATTGTTGCTGAATGGTTGTAGTGGGGAACATGAAAGCAAAGCATTTTAAGGGCTTCGTCAAGGTCTTAGGCTCTTTGCTTCCAAGGTCTTCTCGAGGTCTTCGCTTCCTTGCGACAGAAGCCACCGCCCAACAATGACAACTCACGCTCTGCCCATCCTTCGTTTTTTTCCCCGTATTTTGTTTGAAGGAAAAGGAACTGCGCAAAGTTTTCCATTTTCAAGGGTTTAAATCATTACATGACTGTCACTTTTATCAAACTTTTTTTTTTTTTATCATGTCCATAAAATTATGCCTATTAAATTATTGCCTGTCGTACCTGAAAATTTCTTAAAATTCTAGATGAAAAACAAGATTTTCAAGATTTAAAAACTTACAGAGTACTAAGCAGTATCAAACTAATTACTTTCCTTTCAGTGATATATATTTGTTGTTTTGAGAATTACTAACTTTGATGTTGGGACGGGCTGCAGTGGGGGTGTTGTAACCCTCCTAAGGCGTCCTTCCGGGCAACCTGAGAAATGAGTGGTCAGTAGCACTCACCACTGATATGGCCAAGCAAAGCCTTAATTAACCGTGTTTATTGATATAATTGCACACAACGATGCCATTAGCACTCACCAATACTATGCCAAAAAGGATTGTCAATCTCAAGCTCAAGCCAAGTTGCATTGTCTTATTATATTTCTAGTATTTTAATACTACTAAATATCTAATTAAATAGGCAACAATATATTAGATTTTATCAATGGATTTTTTTCTTTCCACCTTTTTAGAGTCCTCATACTAACTTAGCTCTAATTAAATAGACAATATATATATCATTAAAAAGAGTAAAACAACTTATAATTTCAGAGTAAAGAAAAAACTTTAGGTAAACTATTATAAAGTATTCACTTGCATAAATTTTTAATATATACTTTTTATTCCTAAAATTATTTTTTTAATATACATACCTATAGATTTACCAGATAATCAACTTTGACAGTATATGCTCACCCAAGTTGCAAAAAAATTAATTCTCAAATATTTAATGTTAAGGTCATTTTTATAGCAGCGCAAACTTTAGTAAGAGTTTTACCATATGTTTAAATCTTGTATTCAAACAAAGGTTTTAGCTATAAAGGTTTTTGAAATGCTAAGTTGAAAATTAAAGTTTTACAAAATATTTAACAATACAAACTTGAACATGAGTTTTACCATATATTTAAGTCTTTTATCCAAATAAAAGATTTAGCTATGAAAGTTTTTGAAATGCTAAGTTGAAATTTTAAGTTTTATAAAATATTTATTGTACTTGAGGTATTATTTTATAGTAATATAGAACCAAGGGTTGTATGTTTGATGTAAAAAATTAAAATTAGTGGCAATCTAGGAGTTTTAGCCATTAAAAGTAAGATTGATGCAAAAAAAAAAAAAAAAAACAAAAGCATACAATACTTGATTCTATAATATGGAAACAATGGCAAAAAAAAAAAAGAAAAAAATTGTGGCAAATTAAGGGTTCATTTAGTGTTCTAGTGGTAGTATAGCTCTAATTAAATAGTGATAAGTTTAATTACTTTTTTTAATTAGGTCCTTATCCTTTAACCATATACATTTTTTCCCATAATTTTGGTACTTTTGTCATTTAGGTCTCTAACCTTTAGTTAATTACATTTTTATCCACAACTTTGATGTTTTTATCAATTAAGTCCTTAAACTTTATAATTATATTTTCATCCCTAATTTTGGTACTTTTGTCAATTAAGTCCTTAAACTGTAATTAATTACAGTTTATTAATAATTTTGGTACTTTTATCAATTAAGCCCTTAAACTTTAATTAATTACAGTTTATCCATCATTTTGGTGCTTTTTTCAATTAAGCCCTTAAGCTTTAATTAAATACATTTTAACCCATTTTTTAGTTATTTTGTTGTTTATGCCCCTAAACTTTAATTAATTAAACTTTTATCCATGGTCGAGGTACTTTTGTCTATTAAGTCCTTAAACTTGAATTAATTACATTTTATCTATAATTTTTGTACTTTTGTCAATTAAGCCCTTAATGTTTAATTAAATACAATTTTATCCGTAATTTTGGTAATTTTATCAATTAAGTCCTTAAACTCGAATTAAGTACATTTTTATCCATAATTTTGGTATTTTTGTCATTTAAGTCCCTGATAATCAATTACCTACTTTTTTATACATAATTTTGGTGGTTTTGTCAATTAAGTCCCTAAACTTTAATCAATTACTCCTTTTTGTCCGAAATTGTTTTTCTTTGGTCTGTTTTATCGCTAAACTTCACGCATTCTAACTAAAACACTATATCACATACAATCAACACACAACATACTACACGTATAGGGGTTCGCTTTTCTCGCAATTGGATCATCGTCTCTCCGTTAGGCAGAGCTTCCTACTGTTCGCATCTTCTCAAAACTCATCAATTCCAATCACTTTATGCTTAAATATCTCTGTTATAACTTGCTTTGTTGAATCCTTTCATTTCTATTGTCCGATGAGTCATTCCCCAATTTGCTGGTGTCTACCAATCGTTGATCATTTCAATCGAATCCCACCAACTTCTGTCAATTTTCTCCTTTTTTTATTCAATCGTCAATCGACAATAACTCAGTATTAAGATCAAATTTTTACTTTTAAAAGATGATATTCTGATTCCAAAAAAAAAAAAAAAAAGATTTGATAAATTAAAACTTATTATTAAAATACAAAATAACGAAGATAAGTAACAAAGATACTACTTTTAGTTTTCCTTTCTCTTTTGTGCTTCAGTATTTAAATAAGTGATAATACATAGTTCCCATAAGAAGTGAAGTTTAACCAAGTTAATCACAGATCAGACCTTTTGCTTTTCAACAGGAACTGGAAAGGAAATCACTTTCTAACTTATTAAATGAATGATACGCGTTGCTTTTCTCCTTTTTTTTTGCTACATCGACAGGTACTGGAGATTACAAGGCCACGCTCTTGTTTGGGTCATGTAGGGGTGAATCTATATATCATCAAACTTGAGTCGTGGGCTGACTCATTAGATACCTATCTTCATGCCTCGTTAAATATTGGTGCATTGGTTTCAGCAACCCAATTTTTCCCTATGTTGCCCTTTAATGAATACTTCAAAACCATTAATACGGTTTTTTTTTCTTGAAGGATACAAATGATAAAGTATTCTGGGCTCAACTCAAGTATGAACAGATATTTAAGCTTTGTAAGCACTGTGGGAGGGTGGGTCATTTAAAGGTCTACTGTTGCTTTCCAATGCTTGACTTCTCTGACTGTATCATAGAACGAGAAACCTTTGGGCTTTTAATGGAGCTTTCTCCGGCAAAGCCATCTTCTATCCATAATTGTACAGAGTGATGAGGTAGCTAATATTCCTGATGAGTTCAGTCCTGATTTTGTTGGCTCTGGTGGGCAAGAGCAGTATTTGAACTGTGAAATAATTGAGGAGGACAATATTGTAGTCAATAAGGAAGTCTCTGAAGAGTTTTTAATGCCTCACATTTCCCTGCAATAGTCTTCTACCATAGATCCATCTTCCTTGCATCAAAATTTTGTCCTCATTTCAAGGGCTACAACTGCAGGGGTCAAAAGACACTTTAGGACAACTAGCCCATGGGAGGAAGCATCAATAGAGCAGGGTAATTCTGGACTTCCATTTAAAAGATTGAGGTACCCTTCTCATGATGACTCAGGTCTCTTAAATAGCAATAATATTGCTCCTAGTTTTTTAAAGCATGCTCGAGACTGGAACCTTGATGTTGATGCTGAGGGCAGGTTATGGATTAGGGAAAAAGTTAAGTTAGTTCCTGTAGATCATATTATTAATGGCTACTCATCAGAGAAGGAAGATAGGCGAGATTCTGATGAACCTGATTCTTTTATATGCAAATCAACATCTAAACAAGTACAACAGATGCAAGTTAGTGTCATTAAGTTAGAAGACTTGAATGATGAAGGTAAGATGGAATAGAAATTTTGCTCAGAGGGGTGTGCTCGCGATATGGGGCACCCTCACAATTGGGCCAAGAAGTTTACTCGGCGATTTGCCAATGTCTATAACTCCATGCACTCATTTGTTGGTATCAGGCGATGGAGGAATGATGTTGAAAAATTTCCTTACTTGACAAAAATCAAAAGACTTCGGATTATATCCATGGGTGAAAATGGCTGTGAGTCCGATGACCCAAATGGTGGGGTTGGTAGGCAGTTATTAGGAAATGAATTTGGTATTGAATCTCAGCTAATTCCAGAAATATTTAAGACAGAGGTTACTATGATCTCTCAACTGAATGGGCTTTGGAGGGTTGACCCACATCAACCTCCATTGTCCCCATGAGGATCTTAAGCTTTAAATGTCATGGCATGGGGCAGGCCACAACGGTCCATCACATTAAAGGCCTTATTAAAAGCAACAAGCCTGATTTAGTCTTTATCATAGAAACAAACTCTTCTGTTAATGAGGTTACTAGGAAACTGTCTAGTTGTGGAGTATCCAAGGTTGTTTTTGTGAATGCTATAGGGAGGAGTGGAAGATTATAGGTTGGTTGGAACAATGATGTATCCTGTACTGCTCTTGAAACATGGGAGAATTTTACTTTACCACAAATCAGAGATGAACTCAACTAGTCTTGGCTATTAGGCCTACTTTACAACAACCTGCCACTTAGCTTCGCCTATCTATATGGAATGATATTAGAAATGTTTTAGCACGTTATTGTTTGCCTTTATTACTCATTGGAGACTTTAACCAAGTCTTGGATAGCTCATAAAAAACTTGTAAGGATGTCTACTTAATTCTTGGAATGGAGCATCTGCAAGAGTTTTTATCTAAACTTGCTCTAGTCCCTCTTCCTTGCCATGGTCCTCAGTTCACATAGACCAATGGCCAACTTGGTGAGAATGCGATTTTTGAGGTTTTAGATAAGGCATATGCTTTACTTGATTGGTTTAATGTGTTCCCTAATGCTTCTCTTTTGAATCTTGGTGTTCCAGATGTGCTTATTGTGTTGGACACTAAGCCAAGAAATAAGTTCTCCCATAGACCTCATCATTTTGAAGCATTTTGCCTTCAGTACAAGCATTGTGAAGACATTCTTAAAGGGGGATGAACAAGTTGCTGGTTCTTTCATGTTTCAACTAGCTTCCAAATGCAAAATGGCTATGACTAGATTGTAAAATTGGAACCTTCACCAGATTGGGTACATACCAAAGAAGATTGAAGCTACTTAGAAACAACTAGTACAACTTTAATCTTTTCCCAATCCAGCAGTTATTACAGAAACCATTAAGTCCAACAAAGACCTTTTACATCACTTAAATGAGGAGAAAGAGCATATTTGGGCTAGAAATACAAGCCCAATTGGCTTGCCCTTGGTGACACCAATATAAATTATTTTCTCACTTGGTCACAAATGATCATCGGAGACAGAATTGGATTCATGTCATTAACAATCCTGCCTATAATGAGTGGATTATTTATCCAAGTGGCATCTATGTTCACATACAACAACATTTTAAGGACTTTTTTGATCTCTCGAAGAACCTAAATTCAATTTTGTAGAACTAAATGTGCAATTACTTTAGTAGGAAACTTTCCCTAACCCAGTAACAACGTTTAGCCCCATTTTCAGATGCTAAAATTAGGCAAGCTCTCTTTCGATTGGGTAAGTTTTAGAGCCCTAAGACCTAATGGTATCCAACTTGTGGTGTTCAAAAAATACTGGGCATGTATGGGTCCTTCTATTATCAATGCTGCTAGGTCATTTGTTCAAGGTAAATTTCTCTTGGAAGAATTGAATAAGACTTATATCACTCTTATCCATAAGGTCTAGCATCTAGAGACCATCCTCGAATACTAGCCTATCAGCTTGTGCAATACTACTTATAAGGTTATAGCCAAGCTTTTGGTCAATCAAATGAAGCTGTTTTTGAATTTCCTTGTCTTAAAGCATTAGAATGCCTTTGTTCTTAGGCAAGCCATATAAGATAATATAATAATAGCCCAGAAACTCCTTCAAGCTATCAAATGCACCAATAAGTCTAGTGGACCTTGGCGTTATAAGGTGGCCTTGAAGTTGGACATGAAGAAAGCTTATAATAAATTGCAATGGAGTCTTATTGCCTTAGTTCTCCAGGCCATGAATTTCCTAAACCATTGGATAGATATGATTATGCAATGTGTGTCCATGATCTTTTATTCAGTCCCGGTCAATGGCAGCCATACGAATTGGTTTGCTCATAAGCGTGGCATTTAGTAGGGGTACCCTTTATCCACTTATCTCTTTATCCTTTGTAGTGAAGCCTTCTCAATCTTTTTTTTTTATTTTTTATCATCAACATCATACAGGCCGCATCCTGGGCATTAATGCTAGTATTTCAAGCTTGAGTATCAACCACCTTTTATTTGCTGATGATTACTTCATCTTTTTTAGGCCTGATTTAGATTCCCTTTCCCATCTTAAGGATGCTCTTCTCTCTTATTAGGAAACAACGGGCCAAGAGGTATACTTCCAGAAGTCAAAATGGGTTTTCAGTAGAACTATCCTGCATAGATTTATTATGACCTTTTTCAAAAAGCTGACTTTTAAGGTGAGTGACTCATTTACTAGATATTTAGTGATCACATTTTACTGTAACCTCTCTAAGATAGCTTCCTACTATTTTTTGAGCTCAAAGATTGAAATCTTTTTGGAAATGGAGATTTTCAAATCCTATAGGTTGACTCACACTTATCCAGGCCTCACTAACTTCCCTCCCAATCTACATCGTGTCTCTATTTCATATTCTAGTGACAATGAGTGATTTTTTTATCCAAATCATTTGTTAGATTTTGGTGGTAAGGTATTAATCTTGATCGGCGTTTTCATTACAAAAATAGATTCCTTTTAGCTCTCCCTAAAGGTCAGGGTGGCTTAGGTATTGGGGGATATAAGGTCATTCAATGAGGTGTTTTTTGCTAAATCCTTATGACTCATTATGCATAAGGACTCTAGTTTCCTTATGGTCCATGTCTTAATGGCAAAATATGGGAAATGAGAGTCTTTATGGAAAACTGGCTCTAGTTCTAACTTAACCTTGGTTTGGTGGAGTCTCTTTTTCTTCTGTGATCTCCTTTACCTTAAATTATGTTGGAGGATTAGGGTTAGGAGTTCAGTAGACATATGGAAATATTATTGGGTTCTTAGGTTTTCTCCAGATAAATTGGTTGGTAGAGTCTTCGTAACTCTACTCAAGAAAGAGACAAAGTCCAAGATTTGTTTATTCCCGGTACTAAACTTTGGGATGTTAATCTTCTCAGCTCTATTTTTCCAAGATAAGTGGTTGAAGTGACTTTATTGACCACTCGGTGGGTGGCGAGTACATTTTATGTTTGGCCGATTTGGAAGGGGGCTAATGATGGTTCCTTTTCAACAAAAAAAAAAAAATGCCTTAGCCCAACTTGAGAATATGCCGATAACATCAAGCTTGTCCCATTCAACTCCCACTCAATTGTTTGTAAAGTGTGTTTGGGCCTCTGATCTTCCTCCTAAGATTACGATTCATATTTGGAAACGTGTTCACAATGCCCTCCTTACTAAGGCAAAGCTTTTAAAATGAAATGACATTACCTCTCCAATTTGTCCCCATTGTGGCACAGCGGATGAAGACATATTACATTTATGTCTTTATTGCTCAGTTTTGAAGGATGTATGGGTCAACACTCTAGGTATTTTAGCTCCTAATCATAATGAGGACTTGTTGACTTGGCTAATCCATAATCTCCCTTCAAATTTTCAATGGCAATGTGAAAGATGAGAGCATGTTTTTACCATGATTTGGTGCTTATGGCTTGGGCATAACAATAAAGTTTTCCAAAGTTTGGATATGATGGGTCCTCAAATTATTTACTCTCGTGAGCTACTTACCAGTGACATACACTTAGCAAGAAAATTCAAGGTCCATATATGTTAGAGCCTTTAGCCGCACCCGTACCCACCTCCTTGTGTCAAAGTATGGGTTCTGCCATTTACACCCTTAATCCTACCATTTTTCATGTTGACAAAGCTTGGAATCCTTTTTCTAGTAAGGGAGCGGTCAATTGTACATGTTGTGAGTTTCATTCTAGTCATACTAGTTTTATCAGTCATGTTATTGGTACTTGTCCATCTACCCTATCTGCTAAAATCAAAGCAATCTTGGGTGTTATTTGGGATACTAATGTCAGTTGTGGTGGCCTGCGGCGGCTTCATCATGTGTCATTGTATGGGTAGGGAAAACTTCTGATGGAGGAGAGCACTTTTGGAGGAGATTCCTTAGTGGAATGTACCTGAAATACTCCAGAAAACACAGGTCAGGAGGTCCTCGGTGTGTATTCCTGGGGAGGAGTCTCCGACGCCCAAGTTAGTATTTTCAGATAACTGGATTATGTGCTCTTTTGTGTATTCAAAGTGAACTTTCTTCCTTACCCCGCTAGGACGCTTTCTGGGTGTTTTATAAAGGAGGCGTACAGAAGCCATTTTCCTCTTGTGGTCGTTCCAGATCACGACACGTGTCCGGTGGGATGCGATCCCTGCTTTTCCGGGAGCGAAGGGACGTTTATCTCAGTAAAAGTCGCCTGGTTGACAGCCTAGGCATTCCGAGAGTGTCGTATCGAGACGTCCCTCTGATGGCGTGCTCCAGTGATAGCGTGTCAGAATGTACTTGGGGGATGACTTTTATGGGGAGGTGTTAGAGGCTCCGTAAATGCTTTGTTCATACTTTCCGAGGTTACTCTGACGTTTCGGGGAATGTATTCCCCGAGGATGGGTCCTCCGAGGGATACCTCTGTTTCCGAAGGGGGTCTGACCGCTCTACCGAGGTTGGTCCTACCATTTCCTAAGGAAGCAAATTCCCTATATTAGGCCAGGGGGATCGTTCATCCTTACGACCTCGGCTGGCTGTTTCCCTCTGGCGAAGTCGGTACTCCGTCAGGTCTGGGTGCTCGGCCAGTGATGGGCACCTCGGCTATCAAGTTGTTTAGATAGTATCACCATTCTCACAACTTGCACTCATGCTTTTCTCAAGTTATCACATTATTCTTCGATCCACTTAGATGTTAAAGTAGATGTCAAGCAATTTAGAAGCCTTGTCAGTCTTTTTTAGAAGGTCACTTTAGTGATCATCAGCTGCACTAGTCTAAAGCAAGCCCATAGGTTGGCCACTTTGCCCTTTAGGTCTTCTTCCCCATAATTGTTCTTTTTTTCCCTTTTATTTTCTTTCTGATTACAAAAGAAAAAACACACAACATACTTTGGTCAATTTCACTAACAATCAATTAAGTCCTCAAACTATACTAATATACAATCACAATATCAATACACAATCATCCATAATCACTATATCACATACAGCTGCCACTAACATTTGCCAATTTCACATACTTTGGTCAATTTCACTAACATTTAACTAACAATCAATTAACAACATCACTAACAACGACCAATTTTATCTATAAATAAAATGCAGTCATGAAGTAAAGTAAAATTTTACCTCTGCACACATAGTGTCATCAATGGAGATGGATCAAAATAAGCAGGAGAGAAGAAGAACAAGTCAGAGATGGAGGAGAATCTTGGATTCATCAACGGAAAGGAGGAGAGGGAGATTTTCCCTAACCATAACCCTAAACATTAAATACTCAAGAATTGCCAAAATTTTAGGACACTGGTTGGAGAGGAGTAGAGGGTGATTTTTCCTCTATTTCTATAGTTTTCCTACAATATTCTCATAATATGCAACTACTGCACTATTTAATCACTAAGCTGCAAAATCTAAAAAATTTTGTGTGAATTTGCAAATTATTATAAAGTTCAAGGGCTATTAGAGTAATTATTATTGTCATTGTAAAACTAAAATTTTCAAAATCTTGATACCTGAATGAGCAAATATAAACAATTTAAGACCCACTGTTGCAATTTTAAAAAATTTCTGTCAGGATCATTAAACTTACTAAATATGGAAACCTCAAAAGAGATTCTATTTTCTAAATATAGAAACATATTGAATATGTTTTAGTGTTGGTTAGGGTCAGGGTTTAGGGTTAGTTTTGATGGGTTTGGGATTTAAGGTTTTATGTTTAGGATTAGGGTTAAGGTTAAGGGGTTTATGGTTTATGGCTAAGGGTTTGGGTTGAAAGATTTAGGGTTGAGTGTTTAGTTGTTAGGGTTTAGTGTTTAATGTTTTGGGTCAGGGTAAGGGTTCAAGGGTTTAAAGTCTAAGGTTCAGTGTTTGGTGTTTAGAGATTAGAGTTTAGGGATTAGGGATTAAGGATTAGGTTTTAGTTATTAAAGATTAGCTTTTAGGGTTATGGTTTTAGGGTTTGTAGTTAGGGTATTTGGTGTTTAGGGTTTAAGCATTTTAGTTAGGGGATTAGGTGAGGGTTAGGGGTTTAGAGTTTAGGGTTTAGGGTTTAGGGTTAGGGTTAGGGTTAGAGTTAAGGAGTTTAGGATTTAGTGTTTAGGCATTTAGGATTAGGGTTTTGTGTTTAATATTCAATGTTTAGGATTTTGGGATTTTGGCTTAGTGCTACTGTTTAAGGTTTAGAGATTAAGGTTAGGGGTTTAGTTTTAAGGATTAGAGTTTAAGAATTTAGGGTTTAGGGTTTAATGTTGGAGTTTAGGGATTTAGGGTTTCTCCATAATTTAGTTTTAGGGCATATTTGAAGAATTATTTTTTTAGAAGTTTCTCAAAGCAAAAGAACTATGGAACGATGAAAAATTCATTGTTTATGTTCATAGTTTTTTTTTTGTATATTTGTCGCATGATCACAGTAGTGTTTCCTACTATTTTTCTACCCATCTTTGCTATATTTTTCTTTGTAGCAAAGTTGTCACAAATTTTACCTTTAAAGATCCCCACCCAAATCTTTGACATGATTGTTTATTGTCAAAAAGATTTTATTATAAAATCACTGTAAATTATGATAATTTTGAATCATAGGAGATATAATCACAGAAAAATCATCGCAGATATTGTCCTTGACTAATGAAACCATTTAGTGATACCACTCTCTTATAGTTTTTTTCCAAAATTTGGAAACTAATGTCAAGTTTTATTTTTTTATTGTTTTTTGCTGTCTTTTTTCTTTTTAAAATTTTCATCTTGCTTCTGATGTCCATATCCCTAAAAGGACTAAACGACTAAATATTAGGAATGACAATTGGATGGGTCAGGTTGAGTTTGGATCAAGTCATCCAGGTTCAAGTTTAATCGGATTAGCATTAGGTTTGGTGCAGGTCGGGTTATTTGAGTTCTTGTTGAGTAGATTTTGGGTTTAGGTTTAATTTAGGCCAGGTCAATTTCAGTTCCGAGTAACTTCAAGTCGAGTTATTTGGATTTCGGGTTAGATTCGGGTTTAATTGGATTACTAGTGCATAGGCTTGAATGACTGAATTGATTCTATTTTTTATTTATATTTTGATAAAATTTAAATTAAAGAATTTAATTTTTGATGCAAAGATTTGAAAAGTTTATAAACTCATGTTGTAATTTTTATGAGTGACTATAATGAAACTTACAAAATTTAGGTACCTCATAAAAAAATTACTAGACAAAAAAAAAAAAAAATTTAATTTAATTATATATAAATATATAAATATATAATTATATTAATAGTATAACAACGTTTGTACAAGCTTAAAATTTATTTTGGTATCTAGTTAGTGAAATACCAAAATAAAAATTATATTCAGAAGCATCTTCTGGCTTTGGCAAAAATTATATTAGAAAGCTCTAAATTTTTATTTTGGAATTTCACTAACTAGCATTATTTTGACAACTTATAAGTTTTGCAAATGCACATATTTGAACACAGACACTTTAGACTTTTTCATTTGCTTTGGTGCTTGAGACTTTTGACATGACATATTGTTGTCATACTATTTTTTATTTTGATGTTTCTATTTTGTGGTAAAACTTGATATTGGAATGGGTTGTTATGTTGCTTTAGGATTCAGATTATTGTTCGTGATTGTAAGCTTTTGTAGTGTTGCATTGGAAAAATGCTTTAACTAATTCAAGCTCAACCCTCTGCAAACTTTGTGAAATCAAATCATCTCAAACCCATGTGAGCTTTAGTAGTAGTTTGAACTAAAATTTTATATAGTTTAGCCTTGTTACCAAATGTTGAAGGCACCTAATGATGATAAATGGTCAAATAAATTCTTTATATTATAAAGAATTGAAGTTTGATTTAGTAGCTTTATATTATGCTAAAATAAGTCCTTTCAGATTAAGATCGTCTAATTGAGCTAATCACTATTTGTGAGACTACCAAATTTGAGAATACTAAAAATTATTAAGACCTTTCAACCAATAAATCCTAGAAGACCCCTAAATAAACCAAGACACATTATTTTATTAATTTATTCTTTAAATTCCATAAGATACCTAAACAAAAAATATTTTTAAAGTACTTTTTGAATTTCTTAAATTGCATGGTCATATTTAATGTAAAATTTAGATAAATAATCAATATATAAAAAATCATGAATTTTTAAATATCTGCTGACCATATATTTTATGTTAATTTTGGTTAAAATCAGGTATTGTCAGATTTAGACGTAGGTCTTTTCAGGTTTGGGTTAGGTCAGTCTTAAGTTTGTTATTTCGGTTTCAGGCCAATTTAAGGTCAATCCAATTTGGGTTCGTGTTATTCCGAGTTCGAGTATTTTAGGTTTGAATCATTCAAGTTTTGGGTTTTTTCAGGTTTCATTTTAATTTGTTTGGGTTCAAATCAGGTTGGGCACAATTGCGTTTAGGTCATTCATTTTTTTGGTCAAATCAGGTCAGGTCGGGCTTAGGTTTAGGACCCCACTAGTTATCTTAAAAACAATTACATCCTATTCAACTTCGAAACCTTGTTTTATGTTTTTTTTTTCTTACTCATATACGTTCATTTTTGTAAAAATAAAATGAGTAATCACGTAATTAATCGAAAACAGAATGAAACATGACATCTCCAATTATAGGATATAGGTTTTCCCAGTGGTGGAATTAAGATTTTTTATTCAGGGGGAAGATCAGAAAAATTTGTCAAATTTGTACGATTCTCATACAAACAAAATAATATAGTTCATATAAGTCATAAAATTTAAAAGAGTGCATAAACATGATTAAGTCTACTTGTAAAAATTCAAATTCATAATGTGACACGACGCTCCTTCATGTCTCTAAAATCATCAAGTATTGAGTCTAAACTAAAAGTCTCTGTAAGGTCATTCTCAATGTGTAAAACCAAAGTATTAGCAAAGAAATCATTATCCATCTTGTTTTGTAATCTAGTTTTGACAATTTTCATCCCTGAAAAAGCACATTTTGTAGTGGCAGTAGACATAGGAATAGTTAATATCAAACGAATCAATCGATCAATAAGAAAGTAATAACTTAACTTCCCACTCAATGCCAACACCTGACACAATTCAACAATTGATGATAATTGTACAAACTTTGGCAGATCCCTAATGTCAGCATAAAAATGTCACAATTGTAGTGGCAGCAACTCAAGTTCATGTCTTGAGAAATCTTGCAGATAATATTTCTTTGCAAGATTGCAAATAGATTCAATGTCAACATATTCAAACCTTTCTTTTGGGATCAAACATGAACTTAGTCTTAGAAGCTCAATAATATGCTCATTGAACCTTGAAGCAATCTCCTGCAATTGATAATTTATTGCCTCATTGAACACATCAAAATGAAAATGATGCTCAACAATAACATCATCCTGTCGACGATGACTATGCCCAAGAAAATGAGGAGCATTAAAATCAGGAATAACACTATCATGTTTTGAACAGAATGAGGTGAACTTGCCAATAAATGAGTTCCAACCATCCCTCTTTAAATCTTAAAGCAATATTGAAGTAGTGGGAATTCCTATTAAACTCATTGCCTTAACAATATCTTGACCCTTTTGTTGTAGTGCGTGGCATAAAAGTTCAGTGACATCAAATATATCATACATTAAGTGAGCAAAGAAGATAAACTCAAATGACAATACCTTTTTTAAAGCTATTGCAGCAACTCCCCTTGATTTATAATCAGCACCATCTTCTTTAACATTTTCAAGAACTTTACATATTGCATCAAACATATCAAAAGAAAACTGCTAATTGACTTAAAGTGAGAACTCCAACAAGTATCACATGGTTTATCTAATGTACCAATTTGGTTGGCACCGGTTCTAGTTTCCATCTTATCAATGGCAATCAAATGTGCAATATTCTCAGCATGAGTTGCTTGCAACTCATCATGCCGTTTGCAAGAGATAGTAACAGTATTGATAATTAAAGATAAATTGAGGAAAAACTCATGTATAACATGTAGCTCTTTTGCAGCTGTAACCAATGCCAATTGCAATCGATGTGCTAAGCAATGGACATAATATGCTTGTGGATAATTATTGAGAAACAAAGCATGTAATCCCTTCCATTCACCACGTATATTTCTAGCACCATCATACCTTTGACCTCGAATATTTTTTAGTATTTAGGCCATAATGAGCAAGGATAGAACATTTCTCCAAATATAAAGTGGCCAATGAAGTGTCTTTGACATGGGAACTATGAAATAGTTATTCTTGTATTAAGCCTTTGTTGTCAACAAATCGAAGAACAAGAGCCATTTTCTATTTTTTACTTTCATCATTTGCTTTATCAACTATGATGCAAAAGTTTGAAACACCAATATCCCCACAAATCTTCTTCCTAACCTTGTTTGCAATTATAGACAAGATTTCTTTTTAAATTTTAGGTGATGTATATTTTTGCATCTTAAGGGGGATTTTCTAGAACAACACTCACCACTTTATTATTTTAAGATGCTACTAAATTGAGTGACTCAAGAAAGTTCCCCCTATTTCTTGAATCAATAGACTCATCATGGCCTCCAAATGCAATTCCTTGAAAAGATAACCACAGAGCAACATCAATGGAAGTTATAATCCAAAGTCTATTCGTTTCAACCTTTTTTTTCAATTGTTTCTCTATTACCTTATCAATGACTAGATTGACTTAACAATCCAGCACAATTATGCACAACATTATTATGAGGGGAGCAAGAGTCTGAACCTATATGCTTGAGAAGAGCATAATGTTTACAATCTTTAACCTTATTCCAGTTTTGGAAACCCTTCACAGTAAAAGCATCCTACCCATTTTGAACTTTTCATTTTTCAGTAAATAGATATCATGACAAAGAAAATACAGCATCTTTTGTTAGAAAATACTTAAGCCAAGGAAATTCTAAAAACCATGAATGCTAAAACCTATGTTTCTTTTTCTCTGAATAATCAAACTTTATTTGATAGGGCCCAACATTCAAATAAGCTCTTCGTACCTCATCACGTTCATTGATAGGATATGTCCATATAGGTTGCTGAAATCCCAGATCACACACTATGGAAAAGCTTGTAGAAGTAGAAGTTGTAGGTCCTCGAGTTTGTTGTCCACTTTCAGTATTTGAAGATCGAGAAGAATCTTTGAATCCTATAGATTCTAAAACTTCTACAACCATTCTTGAATCTTGACTACTTTTGTGATTTTCATCACATTCTGGTAGTGGAGCTTTTTTTTTTGGAAAAAAAATGAGATATCTTTTTTGGTTTGCTAGCCATAACTGAAAAGAGAAAATAAAACAAATCATGTATGTGTATAACCAAATACTAAACTCATAATTATATTATTTATATGCATACTGATAGCCAGTGAAAATCCCAACAATTTTCAAAATTATTCATTTTATCACAATTATACATTATCCATAAGCATGTCAAAACTTGCAAAAATCCCAATAATTTTTTTGCAGATTTTTGTCACACAAAGCATGAAAGAAACATTGTTCTGTGTCTGTTCGGTTGTTCCTCTTCCATCCACTAACCAATATTTAGATTTCAGAGTTAATACGATATCAATATCACTTAAATAATTAGACAATCACTAAATTAGACAATAGTAAGACAAGATTCAAAGAAAATTTGACAAACAAAACAAAATCACTTAAATAGTTAACACTAACTTATCGAGCCAAATTGTGGTCGTGCCAGAGAAATCACAGATTCACAGGGTCAGGGGGAGTCGAAAGGAGGATGGACGAAGCTGGAGGATGCTTGGCAGTGGCATGTGAGGCTGTGCTGGTGAGTTGACTATGGCGAGTTGACGAGTTATAGGAGAACGAAGATGATAGAAGAAAAGGACGGGAATGAAGATGAGTCAACGAAGAACAAGGATGGCGAGGCAGAAACCGATAGGGAGGCAGAGCTGCGGAGGTCATCGTCAAGGTTGAGTTGATTGTGCATTAGCAGCACTAGCGGCAGCTTTGGTGATTTTGGATTTAGACTAGCCGAGAGAGAGATTGGGATTTTGGAAGAGGGTAAATGAAAAACGTCACTATTTCATGTACATTCCAGTAGCTGCTTAAGGTTAAAGGGGAGAACGACACATTTGGTCCCTATTTTCTTAAACGCCTACACATTGCCCCCCACCTTTATATTCTTCCATCTTTTTTGGGGCAATAATACATATTCAGTCCTCAATTTCTTTCGAATTAACCAATTTAGTACCCCATACTTAAAGATTTTCAAAATTTTCAGGGGGGAGGTAGGAGTAGCAACACCCCTTGCCCCTTCATCGGCCTGCCATTGGGTCTTCACCTGCCCAAGACAGATGATAAAGGTGAGACACTATTCGAATTAATACTCAGTTTGCAACGTTGTGAACGCACTCCCACATCAAGCTCACCAATAAGTTATTAAAATTCCAGCTCCAAACCTTCTAGGTTTTGTCAAACAATCAACTTACTCCAAATATTATTTATAACTCCTACTTTAAATATTTATTTGTGTGTGGTTGTGATAATTAAAAAAATTATTAGATATACAAGATGATGATGCTCAGAGACAAAGGTGGAGCTAAGGGGTGCTGGGGTGTCTTTCGCCCCCTAATATTTGTTCTTAATATTATATATATATATATGATGTATATTTTAAAAATTATTTTAGAAAATTAAATAGCAAAAAATATATATAACAACATAAATAGTATAGAAAGTGGAAAGATACTAAGTTTATTTTTTTTTTCATTTAAAAGTTTATACTAAATGTTAATGTATTAGTCTTGGTTTTTTACTTGTAGTTGAAAATTCAATTAGTTTTTTGGATTTTCTTAGTGCCAAGTTAGAATTAGCTTAGGATGTCAGGAAACAATAAGTAGTCATATCGGCTCACATATAAAAGCCACATAATTAGTGTTGACACCCAATTTCGTCCGACCAGTTTAATTTTTATAAAAAAGAAAATATTATTTAAAAAAAAATCAAAATCAATTAATTAATTAAAAGATATAAAATATTGTTTTAGGGGCATCTTTTTGTGTGTTTCTTTTATAAAAAAAAAATATTAATTAAAAATTAATTAAAATTAAAATGAAATTAATTAAAAACTAAAAAATTAAAAAAAAAATTATTAATTAATTAAAAATGGCCGACAGACGCTCTCTCTCTTCCACACGGCTCTCTCTTCTCGCGCTCTCCAGATCCTTCTTTTCCCCCTTTTTAACAACTTCTCTCCCTCCACCAGAGGAGACCATCTTCTCCCTACCCACAACACCAACTACTGTCCATTTTTTTTCTCTCCCTCTCTCACGCTCTCGGCTCTCTTCTCTCCTTCTCCCTCTCTGTTTCTCTCTCACTCTCTCTCGCTCTCGCAACAACTAGCCTTTCCATCTCTCTCTTCTCCCTCCACTAACTTCTTCTTCCTCTACCAGCTTCTCTCTCATCCTCTCTCTCATTCACGCTCTCCCTCTCTCTCTCTCGACCTACAGCTGTTGCTCTCTCTCTCTCATCTCCCCTGCTGACCTGCGCCCAGCGGTGCTCCTCACCGTCGCGCCAGCCCCACCGTTGCCACTTCGTTCGCCTGACGCCCTCCCTTCGCCTTGCCGACATTCCTCATCTTGCCGTCGTCCTTGATGTCCTCGCGTTTTCTCCTGCCGATCGTCCTCCCCTTGCGTCGCCCCACGCCAACATTGTCGCCAGCGACTCCCATAGCTCCGCTGCCCTTCCATCGCAATTCCAGCCTCCGTTGCAAGATTGATTCAAGCCTCCATGCCCAGCCGAGGATCCCAGCTGCGATTCCCATAGAAGCTTGCAATCCGGCTATGGCGCGACGGCGTCAATCGGCGATTGGGTTTGCCTGACTTCCACCCACTCGTCCGCCGCCACCGTGACGCTGCTGCCCAAACTCCATCGTGATCGCCCAGCACGCCGTGTCCCCGTCCAAGCCAGCTGTCGCCGATCGCCTTGTTCGCTATTTTTCCCCTCCTCGCATCGCCGATCTGCTTCTTTTCTCCGTCACCGATCTGCTACTTTTCTCACAGATCTCCCTCGCACCGGCCACCGACGACGCGCCAGCCACCTTGTCGCCTTGCCCTGCTGCCGCGCATACCTCCGCCGCGTCGCTCGCCCAGCCGTCCCGCCAGTGTCGCCTGCCCAGCTCGTCGCCGAGCACCACCGCGTCGCCCTCCTGTTCTCCCTTCACCGTCGCGTCTCCCCTGCCGTTCTCCTCCCGCTAACGCTGCCAGCCTCCTCGTCGCAACCCCTCTAGCCGTCTTCCCTCCCCCGCGCATGCACGCCCCTGTTTGCTGCCCTCCTCGCGTCGTCCTCCCTGCTGTCTCGCCGCCTCCCAGCTTGCCGCGCCGCCTCCGCTGCTGAGCACGCCGTCGCGAACCCCCAGCGCCCCCTAGCCGCTGCCGCTTCGACGCTGGAAGGAAACAGAAGGCGAAGACGAAAACCAGACGCGTCTTCCGTTTTTGACCAAGTCAAAGCTGTTCTGTTTTGGGTAAAATCCTTATTTAGCCATCAGTTCTCCTTATTTTATTCATCCAAGTCACTAACTCTCTTATTTTTGCAGGTTAAGCATTGACAGCAGTTTTCTTTTGTTCCTTTCTTATTTTGTTTGTTTTGATTACTCATTAAATGCAGCCATTAAATCTTCATAAATATATAACCTAGTGTGTTTGTTTGTTTTATTTATTTTTATTAATTAACTTTTGGGATTATGCAATTTTTTTTTTATTGTTATATTTTTTTTTATTTTTTTATGCTCATATTTTCTTTATTGCCAAGTCTATTGTTTCTATTGGTAATTGTGTTGTTCTGGTATTTATGTTGTTATTGAATTCAACTTGCTTTGGTTTATGTATGTTTTGTTTAATCTTGACTTGAAAAATTTTTTTTTCAAATCCTAGGGATCGGTTTTCCCTTCCTCCTTTATTGTTGTCATGTAGTTGTTGGAGCTGGAATGGGTTAGTTGTCATTAGAATACTTTAATGACCTATGGGGCAATCAAGTTTTCTAAATTCTTCTTCAGTGGTTGAGTTTCTTTTTCACCTATGTTTGGGCTTAAGGAGAAAACTCCTAGAAAATTTTTAAAGGTAACTTTCTGGGTATTTACAGGATTTATTTATGAATGTTTTCTTTGTTGCTGTGTATTAGCAGTGAATTTAAGACCATCATGCGCTTGGTTTCTGATTAAAAGCTATCCACATTTTTCGGATTATTCTTCTTTGACGCTGAAATCCAGCATGTTAGCCCTTCCCTAACAGTCATTTATCATCGTTATAACGTCTGAAGGAAAGTTCTTGCATTTTATTGGGGCTAAGGTTTCAATATTGGACTATTAAAGTTAAAACTTCAGGGAACACAGAAATTTTGTTTTGTCTATAGGACTGGGCACTAGAACTACTGTTTGTGTTGTGTTTATTTCATATGTTTAATTGGATGTGGCGTACATGAGACATGACATGAATTATATCAAGGAATAAGAAATTTATACATATGCAAGGTCATTTCTGGTTCTAAGAATTCCAAGTGATGAAGTTCTGAGGATTGATATTTGGGGTACCGTGTGATGCTGGGTGGCTAATAACTTTCATGTGAACTACCTATTTACTGCCCAGAGTTTGGCTAGCTTCAGATTAGAGCGCAGTAGCTATTTTTTTTAAGTTAGGGTTTAACTAAGTTCTGAGCAAAGCAAGCTATGCCCCTGCCATGTGACCTATGTTAGATGAAAACTCCACAAGAGTTTCAAGTGAAATTACTTCAACTATTTCTCCATTTTTATGAACCATTTTGCAATGAACATTGTTTCATTAGATTTTTCTTTCCTTACGAAAGAAATCTTCAAACTCCAAAACTTAGTACTACATTGTTGTACTTATGCTCTTGAATCTGGGATTTAAAAAAAAAAATTTTGTTAAAGAGTCATTTTTTTTTTGTCACCCAATTTAAGCAACTCCTTTTAGGTATAATTTTAACTTAGTTATCCAACTTTCTATTTTGTTCCTATGAGCCACTAACTATTTCTTTTTGGTTGCAGATCAGTCCCTGATAGCAGATTTATTTCTTTGTTCTCTTTTTGTTTCCTTTCTTTCTTTGATTATTTAACCATGTATTAGATTTAATCGTTAAATTCACTTAAAGATGTAATTTAGGATATTTATTTATTTTTTTTTTAGAATAGTTTAATTTTAATTGTTGTAATGCATTAAGTGTGTATCAAATTATTAGAAATCCGTCTTAAGACGGATCATAAAATCCATGTCCAAATGATTCGGTTAGAATCCATGGCTTGGATATTAACTGAAATTATTAAAAAATAAAATAAAATTAAATAACGAATCCTAAGACGGATCATATCCATGTCCAAATGATTCGGTTAGAATCCATGGCTTGGATATTAAATTCCATATCCGGATGATCCAGCAGGATTTACGGTTTGGAAAATATCAAACTTTTAAAATAAATAAATTAAATAAAAAGATAAAAATCCATATTTACGATATGGATTAAATTGATTAAAACTTCACCAAATTCCGTGTCCAAATGACTCGGCAGAGTCCATGGTTCGGAATCAAATCTTCCGTGTCCAAATGACTCGGCAGAGTCCATGGTTCGGAAGTATAAAATTTTATATAAATTAATTTAAAAATCCACATCCGATTAATTCAGTTAAAATTTCTAGTTTGAAAATTAACTGAATATTTTCTAAAAGCAAAGCAAAACAAAATTAAAATCAACTAAGGTGCCAATTTTGGGCGCTATAACAAAGTTGTTTTAGCGTAACCGTACTCCCGATCCCCGAACTCTCGCAGACCAATTTTAAGGTGTCCAATCGACCTAGGTAAACAGATTGGTGGCGACTCCAAGAAAACGACGACGTTGCCACAATTAGCTTTATTTTTTGGCGTAAGAAATCAAGATAGAGAGATCACAGAAAACATCAACAAAAGAAAAAGCTTACTGCAATAGAGAGTCACAAAGCACCGGAAAGTAATTTTTTTTGATAATTTTTTGACTTGTATGTTTATCAATTTTATTTAGTAGGTTTAATGGTGATTTGTCGGTTCATCCAAATAATATAGGATCCCTACTACCGTGCTTGATAAAAAATAGTCTTACTGCCACCACAACAATTTTTTGTAAGTTGGAACTTGTAATTGCAAGTTCTCCATTATCCACACATCCCACCGCCCAATTTCAATGAGCTGCTCTTTCAATTTTTTTTTGTTTCCTTATCTCTTATTTTTTTTATTATTGATTTCAATGAATTTCATGCTAAAATTGCTATATGTTTCTGGAGATTAAATTAGTAAGTTTTAATATTTTCAGTCATAAGAGCTGGAATTATAACTTAAGTATGTTTTTTTCCTTGTGATTTGAGTAGAGTTCATTTTATATATAAATTTTACATTGAAAATTCCTAATCCATGCCTCTCTAACTTAAAATCCTACCTTCGTTCTTGCACGAAGATGAATGCAACACCAACAAATGCCAACGTTGACAGGGATTAAGGCTAGAAGCATCTGACACTGGTGACTCCTTGGTCACTTCATAGTCCACTTTGTCTTTACCTTTGAAACAACCCGAACTGATAGCCAAAGCACTAGTAAGTGTATTGGGAGATATCATTAGAGCCTCGGGGTATGTTTCTGGGGAAAACCCTCTAGTGATCACGTTAATATTCTAATAAGGAAAATGCAATTGAAGATAGAAGAATGCAGTTGTTCTCACATACCTCGAGATTGGCAATAGGGCTCCTTTTTATTATGGCTAGTAAGGAATATCATGGGAAGATCATGTAAATAGAATATCATATGATGGAGAGATTTAATTACCATCTTGATGTTATTTTCTATATTAGGTTCCTACCGGGCATGTTTAGCTATTTCAACTTGGGTTTTCTTTGTGGATCTGGCCGTTTAGATATTTTGGGCTAGTTCAGTGGCCCATATGTTATCAATAGGGTTATCCCTCTGTAAAATGTGGGTATTGTTGTCCCAGCTTTTTTGTAGGCAGGCCATTTTTGGTTGTCAAATCAACTCCTTTCTAAAGAGGTTACACCATTTGGCATAGCCCCTCATGGCTAGCCTATGTAGACTATGAAAATGGGTCTTACATTGGTTGCGATTAGCTAATTAATTATGTACAGCCTTGTTAAAAACTTCATGCCACTAGTTACTTAACCTAGAATGCAAATATGCATGCAAGTGTTTCTTTGACTTAGGCAAGTGAAAACCGATAAAACTTTTACATTGCCTAGGCATTTTCCAAAACCCGATGTTCAAAGAGTCAAACCATACAAACCATCATAGCATCAACATAATACTACACAAAATTAATCATGTGTGGGCACTTAAAAAAAGAAAGCTATGTCCGACACCTAAAGGCAACCTTAGAGTTCATCATTCCATCTATTAACATCACAGGCCATTGGTGTACATCACATATGCAAGACTAATGCTATTAAGATCTAGACATGTAGCTCCTGCATTAGATGTAAGTCCTGGTGACAAGCTATAATAGTCCTCCATGTGTTTGCTAACCTCTACGACATATAAGACTATAGTTAGTGAGGTTGCTTAACCAACAAGTAACCAAATAATCTAAAATCTTAAGGATTTCCATAACAATGTGCCTATGAAAAAACACTACCTTGACAACCCTCAATGGTTATTAGGCTTTACAATGATAGTTTCTACAAAAGAAAAAACTAAGGGAGAAAGAATCCATGATTTTTAGCAAGGGATCTTCAACCTGTATAGAAAAACACTAAGGACAACACATATACACACACATGCACACATATATGTAATCTAATGTGAGCTCATATAGTATGAGGTTTATAAATATATAATCTACTATAAGTGCATATAGTATAAGGCTAAAACTATGTGTATAGTCCTTAACTACAAGGCAAAGTCTTATCTACTAGCAAGCATTGTTTATCAGCCTAACTAGTGAAGTTTGTCACTAGTTTGAGCCTCCCTTTTTATTGTACAAGGGCACTATGGTTGGACTAATAAATCCTAGGTTTTGAAAAACCCACTTGGTGTACTAATGTTTCATCACTGAGGCTTCAAACCCATAGTTACGACTAGTTACAATAAGCCTAGCCTGATGGTGTATTGTTATGGCCAATTAACAAGTTCCTCATAAGGTGTAATTTCCACCATAAAACATCAAGAAAACTCCTAGATCATTAGAGAATTTTCAAAGTGTTAGAGTGCCACAGGACAACCACTACCCTTAGGCACTGCTTGGGCCATCCTTGTTTTCCCTGTATCCTCCTACAAAAAGTGAAGCTTGCTGGTGAGTAGGCCTGTAGGGCTGTTGAGCCATAGGCCATCCATTTAGAAGCATTGGTGGATGAGCTGGGATCTACAGCGCCATATGGCACTATCGCGCCAAACTCCCTATGCCCTACACTCAAGAATGGCCTCCTAAGCCTCTTAGAAGGCTTCCTATGGCTATATGGCAAGCTAGGGATGCCTCTAATCACCATAAACCTGCAAACCAACTTGCATAGACCACAAATACACCATCATAACCATTTTATGATGCATCGATACATCACACAAGGCATTTATCCAAGCCTAATTCACCATGACCCCACTTGCCCACATTAATGCCATTGACAAAACAACTTGTTTTCAACAAGCAATAGCACACTAATAGCATCAATTAGATTTAAAATCTTAAATCCCTTACCTTAATTTCAAAAAAACAAACAAAGATTAAGCTTGGTGATTGTACTATAAACAACGAATACCTATAATAGCTTGGTGACTATTACTGTAATCAAATTTGATAAGTGGTAAGTGTCGTGCCCTAAACTGCCCCTGGCCCATTTGGGCCCGATTACTTAAAACATGCAGCAGAAGTTTTCATTACACAGAAGGGGCTTTTAAAACTCATTAAAACTTATGGGCATGAACCCTAGGATACTTATCGGTACTAGCTCGTTATGTTCTTTAATTATGGTTAAGTTGAAGTGCTCTCAGAAACAAGCTAGCACCTAAGTGGATTTCATGTGTTCATTTTCATGGTCTTTACCAAGCTTAGCCAATAATATGCATGGCAACCAAAACACCAACTTAAGTTTGAAAACTTATTTTCATGCATATGCTTTGCATACTTATGTGTTTTGGTGCTCACTAGTGCACATAATCACTTAATGCCTTTAGATGCAACTAATGCTTAGGCATGCATTAATTCACATACGTACACTTAAATTCCTTATTAGCCAAACTTTACACAAGCATCCAATTTCATGCTTTTTCTAAGTTTACTTGCATGTTCGTTACTAAGTGCGCATACATAGCCAAACATTGCATGCTTTCAACATAGACATGGGCTTATGGGCCTTTTAGTACTTAACATGCATATGGCCCAAAATTAACCAAGAACATATTCAAATTTTCCAAGTTCTTATTTAAGCCTAAAACATACATTTAAGCCCAATTTCAACATGCTTCAAGTTTCATGAAAACATAACCCATAAATTCATGCATGGGCCATGGTAAGTCCACCAAGCAATAAAAACACCAAAAAATGTCCAAGTCCATAATACAAGCCCAAAGCCAAGTTTGGCTGAATTTTAGCCAAGTCCATAATTTGGTCACTAAACTTAGACCAACAAAAATACATGCTTAAAAGCAAGCCATAAATCCACAAAGTCATGGAACACAAATTTCCACCTTAATAGACCTTGTCCCCAAAATTCTAAGCCTTCAAGTCCTGCACAGAAGGTCCACATCTTTTTTTTTTTAGCTTGTTTACAAGCAGCTTATATAATTAGAATACTTAGAATATTTTGAGCAACACCATACAAAAATCCAACCTTAGCACACAGAAAGAGTACTCAAGACTTTTAGCTTGATCTTTCAAGCAAACCTTTACCTATAAAAGTAGAGTAAGGCGGGTGAGTTATAAAACTCAATAAGGATTCTATGGCATCCAATGCCTAACTTATGGCCTCCAAGGCCTAACATATGCCAAGAATGTAACGGAAAAATAATCCTTACTCCTGCAAAGAAAACATAAAGACAAAGAAAACACAAAGATACGTGCATATAACAATAATATCATAATCGGGGGTTAGCATGCACAACAAATCAAAGAAGCACACAAACACACGCCACTTAACACTTTGTTCACAGAAGGGCAACAAGCATCCCTCAAGTTTTAATTCAATAATTTCATATACTTAATGTTTTCGGAGAGCTTACTTAGCATAGGAATTAAGGTGGCCGCCTTAACTCCTAGCCCATAATGCTTGCTTACTTAACTTAGCTCATGAGCAAAACAGAATTGCTGAAGTAATAACATAACTTAAGCCCTCTTAGCACTCCTAGGATCACATGGTTCTTTGACCATCACCTAAGGGCCCGAATACTCACACAAAAAAGCCATGGAACTATACCATGCAATAAAGTGAGTATAGGAATCCTTACCCACAAATCAAAAGCTTTAGAAGCTTATTTTCCTTTGTTTTCCTTGCTTGTTGACTCTAGAAATTATTTTCTAGTATAAAAACCAAGATGGGCCGAATTTTATTAGTAACCATAAGGTACCAAGAACAGTTGGTGATTAACTCAAATAACACAAAGTACCAAGAACACTTGGTGTACACTTATAGAACCTCATAGAATAGGTAAGGCCAATTTCTTGTGCTTGATGTTCTTCAAGCTTCTTCTTGATTTATTGCTTCTAATGAACTTAGAAACTCAATCACACAAAGAGCTCCTTGAGTAGAGCTTAAAACCTCCAAGAAATGGAAATGGTCGAATTTTCCTCCTTGGTTTTCTTTGAATTCTTTACTTGATTCTTGCTTTTTATGGTCTTAGAGCTTGAATTCTACCAAGAATACTTGGTTTTAATTTGAGGAAGGATGATTTCTAGCTATGGATGAATATTTAGAGGAGGAAAATAGTTGGAAATGTGTGTGGAATGGTGAGAATTGGTATGGAAGAAAATGGAGAGAGAAGGAGAGTTTGAGAGCAAATGGCTTTGAATGAGTGGATTGATTATGTTTTAATGTGTGGGAAGGTGATGGTTGGCCATATGGGAGAGAAAATGAGTGTATAATGTTCTTGGAAGAGTGGGAGACAAAATTTAATGGAAGGAAGACTAATTGGAAGACTTTTGTGTAAGTTGGTAGAAAAAGTCAAAAGTAGGAGACATGTAGGTGAAGAAAGAATCCAAAGTCTTGACTAAGGATGGGAGGTGGATTAAAATAATAGAGGATGAATAATGTGTTTGAAATGAGTGGGAGACAAGATTAAAAGAAATGAAGACTAATTGGAAGACTTTTAGGTAAGTTTGGTAGAAAAAGTCAAAAGTAGGTGGAGAAAGAATCCAAGGTGATGACTAAGGGTGGGAGGTGGATTAAAATAATCGGATTTCAAGGGAGGTGACATAAAATATTGGGAATTGGAGGGGCATGGCTAGCCAAGGCATCCTAGGCCATTAAAATGGCCTAATTTCCCCTTTAGTCCTCCGACTTTCTGATTTTGGGCAATTGAGCCCAATTACTAAAAATCCCTTTGTTCAATTGAGTCCCTCACTTTTAAAAACCACCATTTTCATCACTAATTCTCTTGGCCTACGCCAAGCTTATTTTTAAGAGTGTTCAACACTCAATTATGCCCATGCCATATTGTCTCCTCAATTTAATTGAGCTAAATTTTCGATTAAGGAAAATTTCTTATGCTCTCAATCCATTTAACCTGGGACCTAATCACTTTGGATTGTCCAGGCATTACAGTAAGTGTCACTCCCAATCACCTTGGATGTCCATGGCACACATACGTAGCATATCCTCTAAGGTTTGTATCACCCTCTCAGATTGGCCGTAAGTATGAGGATGGAAAGTAGTACTAAGACTAACCTTATTCTCTAACACCTCTTGGAAAGCATTCTAGAACCTTTATACAAACTAGGGATCCCTATTAGATATAACCTGATCTGGCATACCATGCAACCTCATCGCCTCCTTAATGTGCAATTGAGCCAACTTTTCCATGGTGGAGGTGATTTTTATGGGTTTAAAGTACACCGAGTTAGCCCAGCTATCGACTACTAGCCACACCAAATTGGGTATTGGCTTTGGGTATTTGGTAACCCAACTAGGAAATCCATCATATTGGATCCCCACTTCCTCTCTAGAAGAGGAAAATTTTGGAGCATGCCCATCAACTTTTGATGTTCCACCTTAACTATTTGGCATGTCAAACACTTAGCTTCATGCTTGGTAATGTCCTTCTTGAGTCCGGCCACCAAAAGTGTGTCTTCAAGTCTTAGTAATCTTAATAACATCGGGATGAACATTTAGCTTTCTACTATGTGCTTTCTGTAGGACTTGTTGCCTAAGCCCTTCTATACTCAACACATAGAGTTGATCCTTAAAGTGTAATGTTCCCTTTTTTCACTAGAATTCCTTCTTCACGGTACCAAGGCTCTCCGCAATGAAACCTTTTTCAACAGTAGATCTTTAATCTAGGCTTCCTTAACCCTAGTCAGCCAAGCTGATTGAATCTCTAGAGTATAAACTAGGGACTTATCTCAAACTCGCCAAAACTTATGCAAAACCAAAAAATAATCCCTTTTTGCTCCACCCAAGGAACTCATAGCCTAATCCTTAGATAATACTACTCTAATGTACTTTTGACTTGCGGCATCTGCTACTAAATTTCTTTTCCTGGAACAATACTCAATCGAACAATTATAATCCTTTATGTACTCAATCCACCACCATTCCCTTATGTTCAACTCCTTTTGAGTGAGCAAGTATTTCAAATTCTTATGGTTGGTAAAAATCCAAAATGACCTTTCCATCACGTAGTGCCTCTGACCTTAAGTGTGAAGACTACCACCGCTAGCTTAAGGTCATGAAACAGATAGTTCAACTTATTAGGCTTTAACTGCCTTGAGCCATAAGCGATCACATGATTTTCCTATATCAATACTCAAGTCCTGCAAGATGAGTATAGGTGCATTTGTCAACCTCTTTCTCAGCTCTAAGTAAGCCTCATCATACTTTGGTGTCCACTCAAATTTCTGAGCTTTCTTGGCTAAGGTCGTCAATAGTACCGCTATCATAGAGAGTTTTCCTATGAACCACCTATAGTAGTTTTCCAAGCCCGAGAAACTCGGAATCTCAGTAACCATGGTCGGCCTCTTCCACTCAGCCACTACCTGAACCTTCTCCAGGGCAATCGACAGACCTTGAGCACTTATGATGTGCCATAGATAATGTATGTTTTCAGACTAAAACTCTCATTTGGACAACTTTGCATAGTACTGATTATACTTCAGCACTTGCAAAACCATCCTTAGGTGTTCCTCGTGCTTCTACACAAACTGTGAGTATACCAAGATATCATTGATAAAGACTTCAAAAAACCAATATAAGAACCATCTAAAGATCCTATTTACAGCTTCCATGAATACTGCAGGTGTGTTGGTCACACCAAATGACATAACTGCATACTTGTAGTACCTGTATCTTATCTTAAAGGTGGTCTTCTGAATATCTTCCTTCTTAACACTGATATGAAAGTATCTAGATCTAAGGTCGATCCTAAGGAACACCTTCACTCCCCTCAATCTATCAAACAGATCATCAATCCTAGGAAGTGGGTACTTATTCTTGGCTATCATTACATTCAACTTTTTATAGTCAACGTACAGTCTCAAAGTTCCATTATTCTTTTTCACAAACAACACCAAATTCACCCATGGTTAAGCACTAGGCCTTATGAAGCCTTTTTTTGGCAGCTCTTCTAGCTACTTCATCAATTCATCCATGTTAGGAGCTAAGATCTGATAAGGAGGTATCAAAATTGGTTTTGCCTCGAGTTGACGGTGGATGGAAAACTTGGTGTCACACTTGGGTAGTAACCCAAGTAAATCAACTAGGAACATCTTTGAAAATTGATTGGCTATGGAAATTTCCTTAAGTTCTTCCTTTGTGGCCACCCTATTCAAAGGATAGTTTTTTTCCTTATAAACTTTGGGGATGGAATCCATGAGTTTAAGGTGCAAACTCTTAGTGCTCATTACTTTACAAGTTACTCTGGCTCATTGAGCATCTATAATGCTGATTGAGTAACTAGCATAGTCAATTTGCACCTTATGCTTACTTAGTCAATCTATTCCAAATAGAAGGTCATAAGACCTTAAATCCATAACCTACAACTTATAGGTAAAATCATGGTTGCCTAACTACAAGGAATACCTAGTATTCAACTCATTGGAGACAATAAAACTCTTCCTATAGTTTTAATGAGTTTTATCACATTGGAAAATTCATTCTAAAAATTCAATCTATTTACCAAGACAGATGATGTCACAAAAAGAGTAGTACCTATATCAAACAATATTTTAGCGCTATTATTTCAAAATGTAAAGTTACTTTGAATAGTGACTGGCCACTTGGTCACTTGACTAGCCAAGGCATAGACCCTAAGCTAAACTACCGATGTGATGACACTAGGTTAGTTTCCTATAGCAAGGGGTACAGGTGGTGGATTCCTCAGTAGACCCAGTATGGGTCAAGCCAGTCGGTATTCTCTTGTCAAATGATTTCTCTATGCACAATTATTGCAATTGTCCATCCCTATAGTGTGTGGCTTTGAACCATAAAACCTCTCACAACTAGGGCACAATCCCATTTTCTTCTTAGCTGGCCCTTGACCCTCGACTACCTTTTTTGTTATAGGGTGCTTCCTGACACTTTTGCTAGGCTATATGGTTGAACCTCCACCTTTTTGCTTTGAGCCATTAAGCCCTTAAACTCCTTCTAGAGTCAATGCCTTTTAAACCACTTGGTAGTAGCTTCGAATGTCCACCGTCACCATATACATACTAACCAATGGCTTAAGGCCTTGGAAGAATATCTTGGCTTTGAGTTCATCATTTCCAGCTATATATGAAGCATACCGAATGAGTGAATTGTAAGGTTACTCATACTTCCTTATAGACATCTCTCATTGAGTAAGATTCTTGATCCTCTTTTGATCTTTTCCTACCTTACTAATGTACTTTTGTCAAAACTTCCTTTCCAAATCAAAACACCTAAGCACTTTTTTGCTTATGCTTTGGCCAGTTTTGATTGCTTTCCACCAACATCTCCAAGACATAATGCCACCATAAGCTACCATTCATTCTAAAAAAGAAAGGTACTAAGGTCATCATCTACTTGAATTCATAGCCTCTACAACCGAAGAACAGATTCATCCTCTTTAACCAATCCTCTACTTTATCACAATTGCCTAACTTATCAAAGTTTAGTGGGTCAACCATCTTAAACTTCTCAAGTAGCCTAATTTGTTTTGGTGTTTATGTCTATCCCATCCTTGGGGCTCCATATACTCTTGCTCATCATCATACTCATGAATGTGCCCTTAACCCTCACAGGCCCTAGGTACTTGCCATGAGTCGACATACCTCTATTGACCTTGGGGGTGGTTTACCTTCTTGGTCATCCTCTTCTAAAATAGCGGCACATTTTCATGGTCTTGGAACAACTCCTTCAGAATGGCGGTAATGCCTTGTGATACTTGAACTGTGGTATGATTCTTGCCTTGAAGCATATTAGATATCTCATCCAACCTTGTAATAACTGGATCAGTAGAATCGTCACCCAGGTCCTTAGCTTTCTTTATAACTCCTAACTTGCTGTCAACCGTAGCAACCTGTAACCAAAGTTAGACGTTATTCCATAGGCATTGGTTAGTACTAACTACCTTAGCGCATGGACCATCAACTAGATCTCAGTCCTCGCCTCTAATGTCTATGAATTGGGCTGTAATACCATTTGACACGGCCCCTCATGGCAAGCCCAAGTACATTATGAGAATGGGTCCTACACTGGATGTGATTGCCTAGTTAACTATATCCAACCTTGTTAAAAACTTCACGCTACTAGTTATTTAACCTAGAACGCAAATATGCAAGTAAGTGTTGCTTTGACTTAGGCTGGTAAAAATTGGTAAAACATTTACATAGCCTAGCATTGTCTAAAACCCAATCTTCAAAGAGTCAAAGCATACAAGACCATTATAGCATCATCATAATACTACACATAATTAATTATGTATGGGTACTTAACAAAAGAAAACTATGCCCGATGCCCAAAGGCAACCCCAAAGTTCATCACTATTGATGCCCGGCGGCATCTTCCTTGAATGACATGCTGGCCCGTAGAGAGGACTTCCGGTATGAAAGTATCTGAAACACTTAGAAGAATAAGGGCTAGGAGCTCCGCGGAGTGTGTTTTTGGGGGAGGAGTCTCCGAGACCTAAGTTAGTATTTGTGATAGTGGTAGTAAAGAGTAGAGAGCAGAAAATAGAGAGTCCTATGTCCTTACCAAGGTCCTTCTCAAGTATTTATAAGAGAGTGGAGGGAGGAGGCCATTTGACACAGCCTGATCCGATCATGAAACGTGTTCAGTCAGATTCGATCCATAACTTCGGAGGTAGGCATCTCCAGTTGGCCGTAGGCCGTTTTGGCTAGAGGGTAGAGGCGTGTGCGAGGTCTCAATGTCAGGGCTCCTTAACCATTTTGTCATATCTTCGTGAGGCCTCTTCGGGGAATGAGACCCCTTCGAGCAGAGATTTTATCTCTGAGGGCTATCCAGGAAAGCCTTCGGAAGAGTGGGTCATCTTTGGGAAACATTTTCCTCTGTCGAGGATGGTGGATGTACTTTTTTGAGGTCAATAGCTTCATAAATCTGAGGATGGTGAAGACACCTTTTCCCGAAGCTAGTCATATTCCTTTCCGAGGGTGGTGTTGAGACTGCCCCAAGGTCGGGGCCAAGCTCCCACGGAGGTTGGCGTCAGGTTAGCAGATTAAGAGATCTCGGGGGCAATAGCCCTTCGGCTATCACATGCCCCCTTTGGGCAAGCCAAAGTTATATCTTCGGGGTTAGCAGCTGAAGCAGTACTTTTTCCAAGAGCCCTTACTGTTGCCAACTCTTCAGGCAAAGACCCCACTTTTTTGCCGAAGTTGTATTCTCGGCATTCTCTGAGGGTGTGCGCACTAAGTTTTGAGCCCTTGACAAGGACATTGTTCTAAGCCAGCAGCTTATTCTTTTAGAGAGGTCATACCTTCAGAACTGAAGGAGCTTTTTCATGTCCTGCAGCCGAAGTTGCATTTCCAAAGGTGAGGGGCCCTAATTTCTTCAATGTTTAATATTCCTGCCTTCTGTCAGTGAATCGTTCCTATCTGATTATGCAATCGCGTCACTTTAGGCTAGGAGGTATATGCCTACTAGTGTCAGTAGGTGTGCCCATGATTTTTGCATCGTGTGACACGTGTCATTGAGTTAATGGCAATCAGTCGCGTCCGTTGAGTCAGTTACGTCCCTTCACTTGCAAAGGGTCATTATGGTGACACTTCGCCTGCCTCCTTCAGTCTATATAAGGCCTTTATCCTCAGGGGTTTCCTCACTCTCCTACTTTCATTTCCTTCACTCTCGAATTTCTTCTCGCTTTCTAGCTTTCTTTCATGACGGTGCTAGCGATAGAGTGATTTCTGACAACTTTTGTGGTGTTCTCCAGAATCCTCTTTCCTCCTAAACTAGGTGGGTTTGTTTCTGAAGTGGTTCTTCTTCCTTCTTCTTCTTTTGATTTTCTCATCTATCTGAGGTTAGTACCCTCGCCCCCGAATATGTCTTCTAAGCAAGCCTTAGCGAAACCAGTTCCCGAGAGTTGGCTTCCTCTCAACTCTCACTTGAGCTATGCCACTTTGGAAAAGCTGAAGAAGTGGTCAGCCAAATTTTTCCTTCCCTTGTACGCCATCACCCATCTTTCCAGACCTGCAGTGCCAAGCTACCTTCCTTAACATGATGAGATTATCATTTTCAGAGTACAGCTAAAGGCAGGTCTTCGGTATCTTCTACCAAAGATGGTTTGCAACTTCTGCTAATTTCATGGCATAGCCGTCAACCAACTTCCTCCAAACTCATACTTTTATTTTAACTCCTTTCTTTGCATGTATGGTGTCTTCAATATAGAGGCACACTTCATTGTTTTCATGCAATATTACAAACTCCATCCAGTCCCGAAGGGTGGATTCTACTTCTTACTCCCTCGGGGAGCCGGGAGCAAGAAGTTTACTTTTACTTTCGGGTTAAAAGACAGTTGGCGAGGTTGGCAGAAGAATTACTTCTTCATGAAGATTGATAAGAAGTGGGTAGATCTTCCTGCTCAATGGGCTTCGGGTACCTTAGCCATTGACGTAGTAGACCTGAGGAACCTATTAACTTTAGAATTGGAAGCCCAATTTGAGGAGTTCGATAGCCGTATTTGGGCTATTGCGGACTGGGATGCCGAGGTTCCCCTACGCTCTCTCTACCTCTTCCCTATTAGGGGAAGCTTTATGATCAAAGAAGTACTTCAGGAACTGGGGGTTATCAGAGAGCACCTTACTGACTTGAACATGCCGAAACCGGTCATGGATGGAAAGAAATCGTGGTCAACTCCATTGAGGCGAAGTTACACACTTGGCACTAGTAGAGAGTAAGCTTTTTTCCTACTTTCCTTTTTATAACTTTTTCGTACTTACACTGATATTCTTCTTTTTGTAAAGATGGGTGATAAATCTATAGCCTTCTATAAGAGTCTCTTTCTTGGTCAAGCCGAGAAGGGCGAGCAATAGAAAAATAAGGCACCTAAAAGGAAGAAGGTGCAAGCTGGGCCATCCTCAGCCCCGAGTCGAACAAAAGTAAGGAGGGCTCCCTTCCACCTCTGCCTAGAGGTCAAGTGGAGGTCCTCGACCGAACTCCTGCACGTGTTGACCCATCTTCGAAGCCGGCCATCCATTCTATCCCTTTAAGTCCCGATGCTACTGTTGAGGCATTAGGAACTTCGCTGGGGGAGATGTCAGCTAAAGAGGCTCAGGAGCAGCGAAGAAGTAAGGGCAAGGACATCCTCGCCAAAGTGTTGGATGTTAATGAGTCTAACGAAGAGGGCGGGCCCCGAACTCCAATCAGGTTTGTCCCTTAGCCATTCGTCTATGGGTTTGGGATTTTTTGGTATTTTAGACCTTGTAGATGAATGACTAATGGATAATGTTATAACTGAACTTTGGTGTGATTTTTCAGATGAGTGAGCATAGGCTCAGTGGATGGCGGAGAGAAGGTCCCGAGGGAGCCATTTTGGACCTTTACAGAGGACATGGGCTTGTTCTCTGAGGATAGTAAGAAGATGGCTACTCAGATGGCGAGGGGCATTATGACTAATGCTACCTTCCAGTCTCTGATGGAGGAGTGCCCGAATGAGGAGGTCCTCGCTGTGAGGATGACCGAGCACGCTGCCCAAGTAAACCTTAGCGTTTTAGGACTTAGAAAATTTTTGAGCTTTTGTTGTTTTTAACCAATATTCGGAATGCTCCTTTTTGCAGCTTTTGGCATACGGTGGATATCTTCAGGCTTGGGCAACCAAACAGTCTTCTATCCGAAGTCAGTTGGAGGAGAACTTGGCCAAGGCCAAGGAACTTTTTGCGAGCTGTGTCGTCAAGTACGATGAGCTTAACAAAATTGTGAAAGAGGACTTGGCTAGTCTTCGGGAAAAGGTGCTGAATGGCCAAAGGGAACTAATGGAGGATTACTCTTCCAAAGTGGCAGACCTTGGCGCGAGGGTGGTGGCACTAACTTTAGCAAATGAAGCCTTTCAGAACGAGAAGGGGATGCCGTTACCGATCTCATGAAGGCGTTGGGGCTCAATGTCGAATTCATAGCCAAGATCGATCGGCTGAAGAAGGAAAAAATGAAGAAGAAAAAGAAACTGGAGAAGGAGGTTGAGGTGCTGAACAAAGAACTGGAGGAATTGAAGGCGAAGAAGGCTAAATCAGATGTGGCCATTAAGTCCTCATTTCAAGACGGCTTCTGCCTCACTCGCCATCAAGTCCTTTCGCAGTATCCTGATCTGGACCTTTCATTTTTGTGAGTGCTTGATATTCCCGAAGGGCCATCCTTGATGTGGTCGAGTATTGAGTTTCTCAATCTCCCCGTTCTTCCTCTGTCGGCTAATGATGATGACAAAGATGAGGATAATGATGCCAAAGATGATCATGCCAAGGACATTGAAGACCCCGAAGATGGGCAAAACAAGCAATAGGGCCTTTTTTTTTTTTGCTCCATACTTTATACTTCGTCATTTGAACTTAATGGAAGTTTCACATTTTTTGTCCAAAACTTTGACCAAGCCCCTGATTGGTACAACTTCGGACATTGTCTTCATCCTTCAGAGTTTAACCATCTTCAGCAATGAGTCAATTGTCATTTAAAGATACTATCAAGCATTCACAACCTTAGTCTCTCTGAAAGTTTCACGACCATCTTCGGTCAACCTTCTTCAGAAGACTTGCTTTTCAAGAATAGTTAAGTACCTTTGGGACCCACCATGTTCGGTCAACCATCTTCGGTTAAACTTACTTTGTGCAAAACCAATTAAGTACCTTTGGGACCAACCATGTTCAGTCAACCACCTTTGGAAAAAAATTGTACAATACTGCTCATGCACTTTTGGAAGCAACCACATTCTGTTTGACTCATTTGGCATCTTTTACACAATTTTTGCCTTGAAAATTTTTCTAAGTGTAGAAATTTTTCAAAGAGTCTGAATGCCATGTATTTTTCAATTCTTCACCTTTGGTGACCGAGCTTATAGACTCCTGGCCAAACTTCCTTGAGGACCAAATAATGTAATGTCCGCAAAATCCTAAGTAATTAAGCCTTGAGATATGAAGAATTTTTCCTAAATTGGGAATTAAGTTCATTGAGTTCGGGAGACACTAAATTAAGTGGGATTGTGGAGTATGATGAATGTTGGACACTTTCAGAATTTAATCTTGGCTTAGCCCAAGAAAAATGATGAAAACTTAAGGTGAGGACCTCAATTGGACAAATGGGACTGTTGTTGGTTGGGCTCAATTGCCCAAATACGAGGAATTTAGGGAGTAAGGGGGCGATTAGCCAATTTTAAAGGCATTGGATGCCATGGCTACCACCTCCCTTTATTTCCCATTATTTTAATCCACCTCCCCTCAAACTCATCACTTAGGATTCTTTCCTCCACCTACTTGTCCCCCACTTTTGACAAATTCTCCCAACTTTCACCAAAGTCTTCCAATTTGTCTCCCACTTTTTCTCGCACTCAACCCCATGTGAATCACATGATCTCCCTTATTCTCTCCCTTCAAATTTCATCCATAACACCCAAAATACACTCTCATTTACTCCTCCAAACTTCATTCAACATATTTCACTCTATATCTTTAATCTCTTTCTACATTTGCTTTCAAACACTCTTCCAAATTCTCCTTCCTTCTTCATTTGGCCAAGATCATTCTTTGGTATTCTTGAACATTAAACCAAGTGTTCTTTGGTGTCTATAAAATCTTAAGAACAACCTGAGCAAGAATCAAGAAGCAGATTGAAAAAAGGAGATAATTTTGGAAACCATCGACCAAGAGGAATTTTGGCCAAGTCTTGTTCTTGGCATTCTTATGTCTGAAGCTTGTATTCTTGATACACATAAGCTTCGAAGGCCTTCCAAGGCAAGGAATCTAGTGGTGGATTCAAGAAAAGATGAGCGAGAGCTCTAAGGAAATCACGCCATAGGATTCAGCTATACATCATTTGGTTGAGGTATTGTGTGTTCTACCAAGTGTTGTTGGTCTTCCCTATGTTTCTAAGTTATGTTAAGCAAGAACATGGCTTGCTAACTTTCTGCCCCTGTAAGATCTTAAGCTAGAACACAAGTTCTAGTTATAACAAGCAAGGAAAAACAAAAAGCCAAGCTTCTAAAGCTTTCGGGCAACAAAAGTTGCTAATGGTTTTGGTAAGGATTCTTATACTCTTTGAGTATTCGAGACCTTGGGTGATGAATATTGGATACCATGTGATCCTAAGAAGGCTATAGAGGGCTAAGTTTTGTTGTTTAGGCAACTCCGTGCTAGCTAGCTCTGTGCAAACATTACGGTTAAGAATTGAGTCGTCCAACTCAATTCCCAAGCACAAAGAGCTCAGATTTTAAAATTGATTAATAAAATGGTTAACCTAAGAAATGAGAAATATGGATCATGCTTGCTCTTCCCTTCAGGGGGATAAGGTGTTAAGTGGTGCGTGTGTTGTCTACTTATATGTTTGGTTGTGCATGCTAACCCCCGATTATTATTAGCATTATTGCTATGTGCATGTACCTATATCTTCTTTGTCTTAGTTTTTTCTTTGCAGGAGCGTGAAATATTTGTTGCCATGTTATTCTTGGCTATGTTAGGCTTTGGAAGCCATATGTTAAGCTCTGGGAGCCATACAGAATCCTTACTGAGTTTTATTCACCCGCCCTTCTCTACTTCATGTAGGAGAAGGAGTACTTGAAAGGCATTAAGGTCAAGAGTATTTTACACTCTTTATGTGGTAAAGGTATTATGCATATGTGTGGTATTTGCTCAGTATTCTAAGTATTATAAGTGTTATGGGTTGCTTGTGTAACAAGCTAATAAGTGTAGACTTTATATGCAGAACTTGGAGTTTAGATTGTGGGAACAAAGTCTCTAAGGTGGAAATGTGTTCTATCTGTGATTTGCCATGTATAAGCATGTGATATGTATTTTGGTTTGTCTTAAAACCAAATTTGTGATTTTAAGTGCTTATGGACACTTTCGGGTACTTAAGTAAAATAGCATATATGTGAACTCTTGGGCATCCTGGTTGATAGCCATCTTTAGGCCTAAGTAAAAAGTTGATAGATATGCGTGATTATGTGTTCTAAGCTCATGTTTGAAATATGGAATCATGCATGTGTCAGCCTTATATGTATGTTTGAAGATGAACATTAAGAAAACATGAACTAGAAAGGAAATGCATGCTTATAATGAGCTAAAATGGTAACGGATGGAATTAAAGACATGTATGTGTTTATGTGCAATAGTGGGTTACCAAGACACATATGAGTATGCAAGATGTATGCATTATAAACAAGTTTTCAAAAACTTGAATCTGGTGTTTTGGTTGCCTTGCATGTACTTGGCTATGTATGAAATTGAACATGAAATGAGCACACAAGTTCCACATATATATTATATCCTGGGAACATGCCCATATGTTTGATAAGGAATAAATGCCCCTATATGGAATTTCGCTGCATGGTTAATTAATTGGGCCTGAATGTACCAGGGGCTATGTTGGGCATGACAACTTGGTATCAGAGCATGGATGCTCTCAAGTCCAAAATTTTTGGTCTCTACATTGTTTATAGTGTAGACTTGTTCCCACATAGGTTAAGTCCAATATTGTGTCTACTTATGAATATTGAGCATATGTATACCTTGCTTGTTGTTATGTACAGGATGAGAACCAAGAATATGGATAAGGAGGCTAGAGGCCAAAATAAGAACAGAGCCACCCATCAAGAGGGTGAGTAAGCTCATTTCATACCAGAAGTACAAGTTAGGGTCATTGAGCCCGTTAGGCCGTATGTGGCTAGACCTAGCAATGATGATTAAGGGAAAATGGAACACACGATGATGATGATGCAAGCCACTATTGCCCAACTTGTAGTTGGCATATAGGCCCTGACTAGAGGTCAAGTACAAGTCCCAGAACATACTAGGCAAGTAAAAGAACGTGAAGCCAGACAAAGGCCAGGAAAGGAACCCATGCTTGGTGATCAAGTTAGTGGGAATGGGAGAGAGATTAATGATGATGAAGACAATGATGACAGGAGACACCCAATAGCTAGAAGAGTTAGGTCAGAGATCAGACAAGAGATTATAACTGAGTGGTAAGAAAGTTCAGAAATAGAAGAACTGTACATTGAAGAAACGGAGAGGCCAACTAGCCTCACTGCTACCACTGGGACAATGAGGGCTCCCAGAAGAGGGCCTATTGATATAAATGAAATAGCCCACAGAAGAAATGGTGGAGGTCTTCGGTAAGGCCAACTAAAGGGATTTCTAGCCTTGAAACCTCCAGCTTTCAGAGGAAGTTACGATCCAGAGTAAGCAGAATTCTGGATCAACCAGATTGAGAAGATTTTTGAGAGAATTGAGGTTTCCTCTTTTTAGAAGGTATTGCTCGCTACCTTCAAACTATAGCATAATGCAGAGCTATGGTGGAGGGCAGTCCATCGAACCTATGCTAGTAAAAATGCTAAAAAGCCCGCCTCTAGAGGAAGGGCAATGCGGTGAGCTAAATTTTTCCAAGTTTTTCAGCAGCAGTACATCAATGAAGCCCTAAAAGACCAAAAGCAAGTCGAGTTTGACCTGCTTGAGCAGGGAGAGCTCTTAGTGCTAGAATGTGAGCAGAGGTTTAATAACCTTATCCGCTATACCCCACAATATGATGCCAAGAGGACTTGAAGGTGAAGAGGTTACTCAGAAGACTAAGGCCTGAACTGGGGCAAATACTTAGGGTAATTGGTGCCCTTAAGTATTACGACATTGTTCAGAGGGCTATGGCCATAGAGCAAGAATTTAGAGGCCAAACTGTGAGAGGCCCTGGTAATGCCAGTGGGATGTAAAAGGCATCCAAAAAGAGAGGTAAAGAAAACTTGGCACATAAGCCAGGAAAGGATAACAACAGAGAAAAGAAGGTAGCTTGTTATGGACCTCGATGTGAGACTTGTGGAAAATTCCATGGCCAAAAGCCATGCTACAAGCTCATAAATGGATGCCTTAAGTGCGGTGCCTAGGATCATTGGGTAAGAGATTGCCTCATCAGAAATGAGGAGCAGGGAACCATAGGAAGGTTCGGTAATATATGGGCACAAGAGCAATTACTTGTGAAGAGGGAGAACATAACTCTACCTCCAATAAGGAAGGATCTGGGCCCTAACATGCCTTTGGACAAAGGAAGACAAAATCAGGCTCCTAGAAGAGTGTTCCAGATAGAAACCTTGAGAAGGGCCCTAGATGCCCAGGAGGCCAAAGGAGTAGAGAGTGAAGAGGAAGAAATGAACCAGGCTAGGCTAGTTAGGAAGACTCTAAAAGTTACCATTTTACTTAATGGTTATGAAGTATCAGTTTTATATGATTCCGGTGCATCATTGTCTATCATATCTGCTGGACTTGTTAGAGCTTTAAATCTCAAAGTATGCAATACTGGGTATGAACTGGCTTAGTGCCAATAAAGTAGTCATAGACTGCAATGCCAGGCAAATTTGTCTGCCTGGACACAAACCTCAATCTCTGGAAAGATCATCTGGGTTAGTCTTAGAGAGTCAACTAAAAGTGGTGGAGCACAAACCCTTAGTAATCAAAAGAGAATACCTAGGGTTAAATGGAACTGAAGTAGAAATATAGCTAGGTAAAATACCCATAATAAGAGAATTCCCTGAAGTGTTCCCCACAGATCTCCTAGGACTCCTTTCTGTAAGAGAGGTTGAGTTTGAGATCAGGTTGGTACCCAGAGCTGCACCTATGTCCATTGCTCCTTACAGGATGGCTATTCCTGAAATGGTGGAGCTAAGAAACCAATGGATGAATTGCTTGAGAAGGGTTTCGTTAGGCCAACTACATCTCCTTGGGGAGCACTTGTACTTTTTGTGAAGAAAAAGGATGGAACCCTTAGGTTGTGCATTAACTACAGAAAGCTCAATGCACTAACCATTAAGAATAAATACCCCCTCCCAAGGATTGAGGATCTGTTTGATTAGTTAAAGGGAGCTAAGGTTTTCTCCAAAATAGATCTCAGATCTGGATGCTTCCAACTGAGAGTCAAAGAAGAGGATGTACCAAAGACAGCCTTCAGGACCAAATATGGTCATTTTGAGTACACTGTGATGCCATTTGGGCTCACAAATGCCCTAGTCTTTTTCATGGGCCTCATGCAAAGAGGGTTCAATGCTTATTTGGACCACTTTGTTGTGGTATTTATTGATGATATACTAGTGTACTTGATGGATGAAGAGGCCCATAAAGAGCACCTAAGAATGGTGCTAAGGTTTCTAAAGAAGCATAAGTTGTATGGAAAGCTAAGTAAGTGCCAATTCTAGGCTAAGGAAATTGGATTTCTCAGACATGTGATCAATGAGCATGACTTAGCTGTTGATCCCGAGAAAATTGCAGCTGTCTTAGAATGGAACTAACCTCAGAATATGAAAGACATAAGGAGCTTCCTAGGACTTGCTGGCTATTATAGAAGATTTGTGCCCAAATTTTATGTAGTAGCAGCTCCGCTCACCCAATTAACGAGAAAGGATCAAAAGTTTAAGTGGGGGTGAGCAGTGTGAGGCTAGTTTTCAAGAACTTGAAAGGAGACTGACTACAGCCCCTATACTAGTTTTACTAGACCCTACTAAAGAGTATATAGTTTACACTGATGCTTCTTGAGTAGGGCTAGGCTATGTCTTAATGCAAGGGAAGCAAGCAATAGCCTATGGGTCAAGATAACTAAGGCCTCATGAGAAGAATTATCCAGTTCATGATTTGGAGTTAGCGGCAGTGATCTTTGCTCTTAAGTTGTGGAGACACTACCTACTTGGAGGCAAATTTCAAGTCTTCACAGAACACAAGAGCCTAAAGTATCTATTTATACAAAAGGACTTGAACATGAGGAAAAGAAAGTGGTTTGAGCACCTAAAGGATTTTGAGTGCATCATTGAGTATACAGCTGGAAAAGCTAATGTGGTAGTTGATGATCTTAGCATCAAGTATACTAGGGTACTCAAAGCCACTGGAGAACCTACTGAGGTAGATGTACTCAATTTAATTGAGTTGGCCCAAGAATGGGGGAAATGGGAATTTGACCATGTAAAGGTCCTAACTATTAGGTTTGAATGAAGGGACCTAATTCAGGAAGCTTAGTTTCAAGATGAGAAGATTCCCAGGATCTCTAGGTAGGAGCAAGGAAAATTGTATAAAGGATTTTCCTTTAAGGTTGGACTATTATACTTTTAGAATAGGATTTATGTCCCAAATAAGGATGGACTTAGGCAACAAATCCTAGAAGAAGCCCACTTCAATTTGATGAGTATACATCCTGGAGCTCAGAAAATGTATAAAGATTTGAGGTCCCATTTCTGGTGGCCATATATGAAACAAGAGATTGGTGCTCATGTGGCTAAGTGTATGACTTGTCGACAAGTCATACACTTAGCCACATGAGCACCAATCTCTTGTTTGGTAAGCTACAAAGCTTGCCTATACCAGAAAGGAAATGGGGATCCATGTCCATGGATTTTGTAGTGGGTATGCTGTTGACCCGAAGAAAGTGTAATGCAATCTGGGTCATAGTGGATAGATTGACCAAGGCAGCCCACTTCTTGCCCATAAACCTTGCAGACTCACTGGAGAAATTGGCTTAATTATATGTTAAGGAGATTGTAAGATTGCATGGTATACTCAACAACATTGTCTCAGATAGAGACCCAAGATTTGTGTCCAGATTCTGGAAGTCCTTGCACCATGACTTGGGCACTAAGTTAAAATTTAGCTCTGCATACCATCCTCAAACGGATGGACAAACTGACAAAACTATTCAAACCTTGAAAGATATGCTAAGATGTTGCGCCATTGACTTACAAGGAGAGTGGGATAGACATTTGCCTTTAGTGGAATTTTCGTACAACAACAGCCATCACTCAATGATCGGTATGGCACCCTATAAGGCACTTTACGGAAGGAGGTGCTTAACTCCACATTGTTAGCATGAGCTAGGAAATAAGTTGGAAATAGGCCCAGAACTTGTAAGAGAGACTACTAGGAAGATTAAGCTAATCTAGGAAAGGATTAAAGATGCCAACAATAGACAAGAAGCATATGCCAACCAAAAGAAAAGAAGGGACCTGGAGTTCCAGGTGAGAGATCAGGTATAGTTGAAGGTATCTCCTATGAACGGAATAATAAGGTTTGGAAAGAGAGGAAAGTTAGCCCCAAGGTATGTGGGACCATACCTAATACTCGCAAAAGTGGGAAACGTTGCCTACAAGTTAAAGGTACCCCCTACATGACACCTTTCATGTCAGCTTGTTGAAGAAGTGTGTCTCCGATCCTAAACAAGTGGTACATGTCACTAGTGTTCCCATTACCCAAAATCTCACATATGAAAAAGAACCAATTTGGGTATTGGCAAGAGACACTAGGAAGCTTAGGAGTAAATGGATACCTATGGTAAAAGTCCAATGGACTAAACATTCTGAGGAGGAGGCCACATGGGAAGTAAAAGCTGAAATGCTTCAAAGTTATCCTGATATATTCCCTAAACTCCTAGGAAAATTGGAGGACCAAATTTCTTAAGGAGGGGAGTGTTGTAATGTCTACAAAATCCTAAGTAATTAAGCCTCAAGATATGAAGAATCTTTCCTAAATTAGGAATTAAGTTCATTGAGTTCGGGAGACACTAAATTAAGTGGGATTGGGGAGTATGATGAGTGTTGGACACTCTCAGAATTTAATCTTGACTTAGGCCAAGCAAAATGATGAAAACTTAAGGTGAGGGACTCAATTGGACAAAGGGCACTTTTGGTGGTTGGGCTCAATTGCCTAAATACAAGGAATTGAGGGACTAAGGAGGGGATTAGCCAATTTTTAAGGCATTGGATGCCATGACTGCCACTTCCCTGCATTTTCCATTACTTTAATCACCTCCCCTCTAACTCATCAATTAGGATTCTTTCCTTCACCTATTTGTCCCCCAATTTTGAAAAATTCTCCCAACTTTCACCAAAGTCTTCCAATTTGTCTCCCACTCATCCCTATGTGAATCACATGATCTCCCTCATTCTCTCCCTTTAAATTTCCTCCATAAAACCCAAAATACACTCCTATTTAATCCTCAAAACTTCATTCAACACGTTTCATTCTCTCTCTTCAATCTTTCTCTACATTTGCTCTCAAACACTCTTACAAATTATCCTTCCTTCTTCATTTGGCCAAGATCATTCCTTGGCATTCTTGAACATTAAACCAAGTGTTCTTTGTGTCTACAAACTCTTAAGAACACCCTGAGCAAGAATCAAGAAGTAGATTGAAAGAAGGAGACAATTTTGGAAACCATCGACCAAGAGGAGTTTCTGCCAAGTCTTGTTCTTGACATTCTTGTGTTTGAAACTTGTGTTCTTGATACACATAAACTTATAAGGCCTTCCAAGGCAAGGAATCCAGTGGTGGATTCAAGAAAAGATGAGCGGGAGCTCTAAGGAAATCAAGCCGAAGGATTCGGCCATACCTCATTTGGTTGAGGTATTGTGTGTTCTACCAAGTGTTCTTGGTATTTCCTATGTTTCTAAGTTATGTCAAGCAAGAACATGGCTTGCTAACTTTCTACCCTTGTAGAATCTTAAGCTAGAACATAAATTCTAGCTACAACAAGCAAGGAAAAACAAAAAGCCAAGCTTATCAAGCTTTCGGGCAACAAAAGTTGCTAACGGTTTTGGGAAGGATTCTTATACTCTTTGAGTATTCGAGCCCTTGGGTGATGGATATTAGATACCATGTGATCCTAAGAAGGCTATAGAGGGCTATGTTTTGTTGCTTAGGCAACTCCGTGCTAGCTAGCTCCGTGCAAACATTACGGCTAGGAATTGAGTCGGCCAACTTAATTCCCAAGCATAAAGAGCTCAGATTTTAAAATGGATTAATAAAATGGTTAACCTAAGAAATGAGAAATATGGATCATGCCTGCTCTGCCCTTCAGGGGGATAAGGTGTTAAGTGGTGTGTGTGTTGTTTGCATTTATGTTTGGTTGTGCATGCTAACCCCCGATTATTATTATTATTGTTATATGCGTGTACCTGTATCTTCTTTGTCTTAGTGTTTTCCTTGCAGGAGCATAGAATATTTGTTGCCATGTTATTCTTGGCTATGTTAGGCTTTGGAAGCCATATGTTAGGCTCTGGGAGCCATATAGAATCCTTACTAAGTTTTACTCACTCGCCCTTCTCTACTTCATGTAGGAAAAGAAGCACTTGAAAGGCACTAAGGTCAACAGTATTTTATACTCTTTCTATGGTAAAGGTATTATGCATATTTGTGGTATTTGCTCAATATTCTAAGTATTCTAAGTGTTATAGGTTGCTTGTGTAACAAGCTAATAAGTGTGGACTTTTTGTGCAAGACTTGGAGTCTAGATTGTGGGAACAAAGTCTCTAAGGTGGAAATGTGTTCTATGTGTGATTTGCCATGTATAAGCATGTGCTATGTATTTTGGTTTGTCTTAAAAACCAAATTTGTGATTTTAAGTGCTTATGGACACTTTCGGGTACTTAAGTAAAATGGCATATATGTAAACTCTTGGGCATTCTAGTTGATAGTCATCTTTAGGCCAAAGTAAAAAGTTGATAGATATGCATGATTATGTGTTCTAAGCACATGTTTGAAATATGGAATCATGTATGTGTCGGCCTTATATGTATGTTTAAAGATGAACATTAAGTAAACATGAACTAGAAAGGAAATGCTTGCCTATAACGAGCTAAAATGGTAACTAATGGAATTAAGGACATGTATGTGTTTATGTGCAATAGTGGGTTACGAAGACACGTATGAGTATGCAAGATGTATGCATTATAAACAAGTTTTCCAAACTTGAATCTGGTGTTTGGTTGATATGCATGTACTTGGCTATGTAAGAAATTGAGCGTGAAATGAGCACACAAGTTCCACATACATACTAGCTTGTTTCCGAGAGCACAATATAAACCTTTAAGTAAATAATTAATGAGCTAGTACTACTAATATCCTGGGAACTTGCCCATATGTTTGATAAGGAATAAATGCCCCTATATGGAATTCCATTGCATGGTTAATTAATTGGGCCTGAATGGGCTAGGGGTTATGTTGGGCATGACAAATAAGGTGACACGATCCCCGTGCCCCTGCCCGGGATACCCTGTGAGCGTTTGTCTCACGGTGGATTGTAATTGGCTAGCTGGTTATGTGTGTGGATTAAATCCAATGCTACTAGTTGATTAACCTAGAAATGCAATATGTATGCACTTATGCTTTGACTTGGTTTATTAAAACCATAAAACATTTAAACATTTAGACATTTAGCCGGCTAGGTAAAATTCTATATAAATAAATACAAAATGCCAAAGCATATCAAAATCAACCGTTGAGTGATTAACTACACATACACCGCTCGTGAAAGCATTTATACATAAGTAACTAATGCTCTCACCCAGAGAACAATCCCCTGAGTCAAGGACTCTTTATAACATAAATACTGGAGGCAAAATAAAGTACTGTATCAAAATACAAGACTTTGCTGAGATCTTTTACCCTAGCTCCCACTTTGGACTCCTGTCCCAGTGGCGAGTCTCACAAGTCCTGTGCCAAGTGCTACTAGGCTCTGTAGCCAAAGGAAGAAACAAGTTAGTACCACAGCCTGACCAACAGACCAACTAAACACTTAAGCAGGCTAGAAACTTAAAGTTTCTCTACTACCGTACCTTTACAGACAAAAAGGTACTACCGTGATAATCCTCAGTGATTATCCGGTCCTGCTACTCCAGGCTCTGCATAACAAACAGGAAGTGAGAATTCAACATTCTCAGTAAGGGTCTTCGATGTACCTGCAAGAAAAATTACTAGGACTCTGGCTGCGAGCTCACACAGCATGAGGGTACTAGTCATATATATATATACTAGGCCGGTAGACCTCTCCTCAAGTAGTCCTCTGTATCAGGCCAAGTGCAATCACTTAGCAACCTGACACATATACAGGCCAAGCGCCAACACTTAGCAACCTGACATATAGGCCAAGCGCTATCACTTAGCAACCTATCATATGGCTCAAGGGCGAACCTTAGCAAGCCTCATTCAAACATAGAACCTCTCACCTAGTTGTTATGCAGGGGAATTTATGATGGGACTTGTAGACTAGGCCACAGGGCCTCTTTGATGTAAACTAGATGAACAAGGTTTCGCCTCGGGGCCTCGTGGCTACCGCACGGCTAGGCCGACGAGGGTTCTAAACCTCTCACCTGAGCTATTGATAGCTAATTAAGTTCAATTGCAACATTTGTTTCCTTACTTGTTGCCTAAGCAACTTACTTACCTCAAACAGTTCAAGAAAACTCATACTTCCGGTGGAACTTTCGGAAGTTTCGGAGTACCATCGGGATCCTCGGACCCTTAGGCACGTTCCGAGCCTTCCGTAGTCTTGGTCGGGTCAACGCAGCAAAAAGTCAAACCCCCCATTTTTAGGTGTTGGCGCCGCGTCGCCAAAGGCAAAAGGAATTGGCGACGCGTCGCCAACGAGCAGACGCTCTGTGAAGAAAAATTGAATTGGCGACGCGTCGCCAATTTTCGGGCCAATTGGCGCCGCGTCGCCAATTCTGCAGAAATGCAGAATTTGGCCGATTGCTGCTACGAACTTTGGCAACCAAATACATATAGCAAACATGCATCAAAAGTTACCAAATTTCATACACATGAAGTACATGTTGCAAGGAACAAAACCAACTATCAAAGCTAAACTATGATGCATTAGAAACATCAAACCAATCCTTCGAACATAGCTAGTCCATCATAATTCCCAAAACGTTTCTTCATACCATAACCAAAAATTACTCAACTTTCTCAATCCATTTCAATCCAAAAGCAATCCAACAACTTAAAAACACTTTCTCCCTTACCTTAACACCAAGAACAAGCAAGAATTCGAACCCTTCCTCTTCCAAACAAGCTTCCAAAGTTCTACACAAAACCATACCAAAACAAAGCTCTAAAACATCAAAAACACCTCTTCCAACCAAAACCCAAGCTTCCAATCAATCAAATAACACGAATTCAATCAAGAACATGAATCATACCTCGTTCAAAAACAGGGGATGGAGAAAAACGCCCTTTCAAGCTTCAAAAACATGGATTTAAGCTTGAAAATCACTTCTCCAAGCTTATACACCCTTAATTGCACCTTTTGGCACCAAGATCACTTGATTCCAAGTTCAATTTGAGAGAGAAATGAGTGAGGGAAGCTTAAGAACGTGTTAATGGCAGCTTCTCCCCCTCTTTCTCTTCTTAAACCCTCACTTAGCAACCAAGATCACCAAGGTTTCAAGTTAAGTGCAATTAGGTCCCCCATCTTTGTAACTTGACAGTTCTTGATTAAATTCTTGTCTATTTGTTGAGTTTGAGTTAAGGTTAAAAGTTAAGTTCTAAAAATTCATTTTAAAACACTCGGGACTCGTCCCGGCCACTCAGGGTGCAAAATTACCATTTTGCCCCTGAACTTAGTTCAGAGCTTTATTCTTGTCGGAACTTTGTGAACTTTGGCAAACTTCTTAATTCTTGCTAGGCAAACTTAAATTAAACTTCTAAACTAAATTCTAAAGTCCTTACCTCCCACTAGAAGGGCCGTAACATAAGGTCCATCCCAATTTGCCCGAAGTACTCCATGAGATGGTCTTCGGCCTTCGAATTTAGCCTTTCGGAGAATGAGGTTCCCTTTCTTGATTCCTTTATGTTTGACATGCAAGTTTGTAGCAATGGCTATTCTCTGTTGAAAAGCTTTTCTGCTGAGCTCGGCCATCTCTCTATAGTCGTCAATCATATCCGACTTGGTTCTTAAACCGGGGTTGTTCCTTTCTTCGTCGAACACCTGTATTCTAATAAATGGCTGTACGACCTTGATAGGGATAATGACCACAGTGCCAAAGATGAGTGAGAAGGGTGTTTCACCCGTGGCCCTTCTAGGAGTTGTTTGGTAGCTCCATAGCACTCTCGGAAGCTCTCTTGGCCATTTTCCCTTTACTTCCTTCAACCTCTTTTTTAGACCATCTTTTATCATTCTGTTTAACACTTCAACTTATCCATTGCTCTGAGGACGGGCAACCAGGGGTGAAGTGCAATTTTATCCCGAGGTCGGCTGCAAATTTCTGGAAACCTTTATCAGTAAGCTGGGAACCATTATCAGCTACTATCACCCTCGGTACACCAAATCTGCATATGATGTTCTTCCAGACAAATCTTTGTATGTCCTTTGCCGATATTGCTACTAAAGGCTCTACCTCGATCCACTTGGTGAAATAGTCTACTACGAGAACGCAGAACTTCACTCCTCCTGGAGCTGTTGGGAGAGGCCCAATGAGGTCAATACCCCAAACAGCAAAGGGGCAAGGATAGTTTGCCGAAGTTATTACTTCCGAGGGTAGTCTTAGGGTGGGAGCGTGTCTCTAGCACTTGTCATATTTTTAGACAAACTGCCTCACATCCTTTCTTAAGGTAGGCCAAAAATATACTTGGCGAAGTAGTAGTCTGGCGAGGGCATCAGTCCCAAAGTGAAAACCGTAGGCCTCTTCATAGACTTCTTTGAGGACTATCTCAATGTCCTCTTCGCTGACACACCTTTGTAGCAGACTTGCGTACCCTTGTCGGTACAACTTTTCTCCGATCAGGAAGTATCTACCTGAACGCTTTTACACTTTTGCAGCTTCAAGAAGGTCTTCGGGAAGTTTCGAAGTTGCGAGATATTTCTTGATAGGATATTTCCACCCTGTACCCGAGGTTGCTATGCACATTAATGCTATGCTCGGCTGATGAAGTACTTTGGTGGACTCCTTTGATTTGGCCAAAGTATCCGCGTCCATATTGTCCCACTGAGGTACGTTTTCTATCTGTACCCTATTGAATTATTGGATAAGCCTTTTTGCGAGGCCGTGGTACTTTGCCAAGTTTCGATCCTTTTCCCCGTAGTCCCTCGCCATTTGTTGGACGACCAGTTGAGAATCGCTGTGGGCCTTTAGATTTCTTACACCAACTCTTTTTGCCAACCGTAAAAATACTATGAGGGCTTCATATTCAGCGACATTATTGGTGACATTGCAACCAAACTTGATGGACTTTGATGCTTCCATACCTTCGGGTCCCCGTAGAATTACTCTGGCTCCTTGATGTTCAGAACCGGGGGCACCATCAATGAAGAACGTCCACCCAAGTTCATCACTACCGAGGTCCTCCGGGGGTATCTTCAGTTTTTGGTACTTTGGTGATGAAATTCGCCAATGCTTGGGCCTTTATTGCCCTTATTGGCTCATAGGTGATGTCGTATTCACCGAGCTTGATGCACCACTTTGATAATTTTCCAGAGTGGTCTACCTTCCTTATGACATCCCTAAGAGGTAGGTTACTTCGAACAATGATAGGATGTCCTTGGACGTAAGACCGCAGCCTTCTGTTTGCCAACACCAGAGCATGCTCACAAAATCCTAAGTAATTAAGCCTAAGGATTTAAGGCTTAAAAAAAATTCCCTTAATAGGGAATTAAGCTAATTGAGATTGGGAGACACTAAATTAAGTAGGATTGGGGAGTATGATGAGTGTTGGACACTCTCAAAATTTAAACTTGGCTTAGGCCAAGTAAAATGATGAAAATTTAAGGTGAGGGACTCAATTGGACAAAGGGGACTTTTGGTGGTTGGGCTCAATTGCCCAAATGCGAAGAATTAAGGACTAAGAGGGGGATTAGCCAATTTTAAAGGCATTGGATGCCATGGCTGGCACCTCCCTCCATTTTCCATTATTTTAATCCATCTCTCATCCAACTCATCACTTAGGATTCCTTCCCCCACCTACTTGTCCCCCACTTTTGACAAATTCTACCAACTTTTACCGAAGTCTTCCAATTTGTCCCCTACTTTTGACTATCTTACCCACCACCCACATAAGTCTTCCAATTTGTCACCTACTTTTGACTATCTCACCCACCACCCATACAAGTCTTCCAATTTGTCACCTACTTTTGACTATGTCACCCACCACCCCCATAAGTCTTTCAATTTATCTCCCACTTTGTCTCCCATTCACCCTTATGTGAATCACATGGTTTCACTCTATATATATACTCCCATGGCTGGCCATGCAAGTTCCATTTTAGTCTCCATTTCACTCATTTCACTTAGTTACTCTAAAACACTCATTCTTTCCTCCTAAAGCTCAAACACTTCTCCAACTCTTTCTCCCACAATACCATTCGGCCAAGTATTGCTCTTGGTGTTCTTGAGTGTGAAGCTTCTAAAGCCTTCCAAGGCAAGGAATCAAGTGGCGGGTTGAAGAAAAGTCAAGAGGAAGCTTGAAAGAAATCAAGCATAAAGATTCAGCCATACCTCATTTATTGAGGTATTGTGTGTTCCACCAAGTTTTCTTGGTATATGTAAGCTTTCGAGCTATGGTAATGCAAGAATATACTTGCTAATAATTCAGCCATTGTAGGTTCTTAAACTTGAAATTAAGTTCTAGCTACAACAAGCAAGGAAAAGGCAAAGAAACAAGCTTCTAAAGCTTTCAGGCAACGAAGTTGCTAAGGGTTTTGTGGTAAGGATACTTATACTCTTTGAGTATTCAGGCCCTTAGGTGATGGACATTGAATGCCATGTGATCCTAAGAAGGCTACAAAGGGCTATGTTTTGTTGCTTCGGCAACTCTATGCTAGCTAGCTCCGTGCAAGCATTACGGCTAGGAATTGGGTCGGCCAACTTAATTCCCAAGCATAAAGAGATGTTAGATTAATACAAAAAATATTTTCATGCTTGCTTTGCCTTGCAGAGGGATATGGCATTTAGTGGTGTCTGTGTTTGTGTGCTTCTATGTTTGGATGTGCATGCTAACCCCGATTATGATTATTATTGTTATATGTATGCATCTTGTGTTTTCTTTATCTTAGTATTTTCTTTGCAGGAGCATGGAATATAGTTTTGCCAAAAAATACTTGTGCCATGTTAGGCTCTGGGAGCCATACGGAATCCTTACTGAGTTTAACTCACCCGCCATTCTCTACTTAATGTAGGAAAAGAAGCACTAGAACGGAACTAAGATCAAGAGTATTTATACTCTTTCTGTTGGTAAAAAGGTTTATGTGTGTACATATGTGTTTGCTCAATATTCTAGTATTCTAAGTGTTATGGGTTGCTTGTGTATCAAGCTAATAAGTGTGGACTTTATGTGCAGGACTTGGAGTCTAGATTATGGGAACAAAGTCTCTAAGGTGGAAAGTGTGTTCTTTGGCTCTTTGTGTGGTTTGCCATGTTTGCACATGTGCTATGATGTTGGTCTTGTCTAAATGACCAAACCTATGATAAAAATGGACTTAAAGAACTTTTGGCCATAGTATGTGTTAATGGCGTATATATAGATTGTTGAAGTTTTGGTGGACATGAGCATTTTGGGCCTAAGTAATGTTGATGATGGATTTGCATAATAGTATGTTTATAAGACTACGCTTGATTATGAAAAACATATGCATTATAAACAAGTTTTCCAAAGGTAGAATCTAGTGTTTTGGTTGCCATGCATGTACTTGGTTATGTTTGATAACGAGCTTGAAATGAACACACAAGTTCCACATAAGTACTAGTTTATTTCTAAGAGCACAATATAAACCTTTAAGTAAATAATTAATGAGCTAGTACTAGTAACATCCTGGGGTTCATGCCCATATGTTTGATATTGTTTAAATGCCCCTTGTGTGGAATTCTGCTACATGGTTATGTAATTAGGCCCAAATGATCCAGGGGCTAAGCTGGGCATGACAGTCTTTTGTAGGAGAAGGGACCTAACTTTGGCACCATGCAGGGACTTGCTTGCATAGTTTACTAGCCACTGTTTTCCTCCCTCTTCCTTTACAAGTACTGAACTTACGGCCTTTTCGGTAACGACGAGGTAGAGGACGAGAGGTTCTCCTTCCAACGGTTGCCGAAGTGTCGACAGGTGGGTTAGTTTGTCCCAAGCCTTTTGGTAATCTTCATTCCAAGGGTGTTCCTCGGAACCGAGGTTACCTTCATTCTTTGCTGCTTTGGTGAGCACTTTGAAGAATGGTCGGCACAGGTCCTGGTATCTGGAGATGAATCTGCCAAGGCCGTGATTCTCCCAGTAAGCCTTTGCACATCCTTGGTCATCGTGGGAGTTCAGAATCCTAGCAGGACCTTAACCTTTTCTGGGTTCGCATCGATACCACTTTCGAATACCATAAACCTAACGAATTTACCAGCCGTTACCCCGAACACAGATTTATCGGGGTTAAGACGGATCCCGAATTCCCAAAGTTGGTGGAATGTTTCCTCCAAGTCTACGATATGACTACTAGGCTGTTTGCTCTCAACTATCATATCGTCGATGTATACTTCTATATTTCTCCCAATTTGGGAGCTGAATAACTTGTTCATTAGCCTTAGGTATGTTGATCCTGCGTTTTTAAGGCCAAAGGGCATTCTGACGTAGTAGTAAGTCCCAATTTTGATAATGAAGGCAGTTTTTTCCTCATCTTTGGGATTCATCCAAATTTGGTGATATCCGCTAAAGGTGTCAAGGAAGCTAAGCAGACCATATTCGACAATGGAGTCTACCAATTGGTCTATTGGTGGCAAAGAATACGAGTCCTTTGGATAAGCATCGTTTATGTTTCGGAAGTCGATGCACATCCTGAGCTTATCGCTCCCCTCCTTCGTTGCAATAACTACATTGCTTAGCCATTTAGGGTACTTGACCTCCCTTATTATTCCCACCTCTATTAACCGTTGGACTTTGATTTTAACAAAGTTGTTCTTATTCGCTGAGAGGCTACATTTTTTCTGCGAAATAGGCTTCACCTCCAGACACACTTTAAGACAATGTTGGATTATACCAGGGTCCACCCCAGGCATATCACTCGAAGAGTAGGAAAACAGATCATTGTTCATTAATAAAAGGGATACAAGATTTTCTTTGTCACCTTTGGCCAGTCTTTTCCCCACTCGGGTACTTTGGCCTGGTACAAGCGTTACATCCTCTATTTCTATTTTTTCAAAGTCGCTTCTTTCCTCCTCGCTTGCCATGCTCTTCTCTCCTGAAGTCTATGCATGCACTTTCATTGGGCTCTGTCTTGCCTTCACGAAGACTTTCCTTACTTTGGCTTGATCAATGAATATTTTCACGTCCCCATCCTTTATGCCGAACGTGACCATTAGGTATTTCACATCTGGGTGAATGTGAAGATTTCCTTATATCTGCCTTCCACGGATGGCATTGTATGAAGAAGGGATATCTATGACAATGAATATCGTCATTGTGGAGCCAAACAGCTCTTCCTTGGTTTGAACCGAGGCTCCCCTTATCATCAAGGGCTAATCGATCCATCAGAGTACAGGGAGTTCGGATGGCCCTACACTAAAAGTAGGAGAGGTAATAGGTTTAAGATCACCATTGGATATGCCCAAGTTTGGCAACAAGTGGGAGAACAAAACGTCAGCGTTGGATCCATCATCGATGAGCATTCTTTTGACGTCCCAACTCCCTATCCTTGCCATGATTAGGAGGTGGTCATCATGAGGGAACTTCACGGTAGACCCGTCTTTTCGAACAAGCTTGTTCGCTGGGTTGCCAAATTCCATCATCGAGATTTCTTGGACTTTCCCTCTCAGCCAAGGGTATTCCCGTGGTAATCATCTAGATTACTCCTGCCAGAGGTGGTGGGTGTTTTCTGGAACTTCTATTCCGACATTGGTCGGAGTCATAGTTCTCATTATCTTCCTTTCTATCTTCCTCATTCCTTTCCCGGGCTTTGGGAAACGGCATCCACAGGTAACGGCGAAGTTCTCCTTACTTGATCAGGGATTCAATGTACTTTCTCAACTAAAAGCAATCTTCAGTATGGTGCCCGTGGTCCTGGTGGAATTGGTAGAACTTCTTCATATTCTTCTTGTTGTTCGAGATCATTGCCTTCGGACGTTGGATTGATGTTCCTTGCCTTTCCATAGCCATTAGTATGTTTGTCCTTGTGGTGTTCAGGAAAGTGAACGACACCAGCCTCTTCCCCCTTTGCTTCCGAGGTCTGCCCCCACCCTCGATGAGGTACCGAGGTTGGTGACTCTGACCCTCGGAGTGAGTGTGATCAGACTTTGGCCCTCCCATCCTCAGCTCTTCGGCCGTCATGTGCTGTTCTGCCCTTTGGTAGAATTCTCCGAGGGTGTCGGGGGGATCTTTGGAGAACTCATAAAAGAGTTGTGAATCTCTCCTAAGTCCCTTAATCATGGTAAGAATGCAGATTTCGGGACAGAAGTCAAGCACACTCAGGGCTTCTCGGTTGAACCTCTTGACATAGTCCCGAATGGTCTCCCCATTCCTTTGGACTATGTCAAACATTTGGATGGGCATCTTCACCGTCGGTCTACTTCTGATGAATTGTTGGGTGAATGCGGTGGATAACTTCTGCAAGCCCATTATGGCTCTGGGAGCCAGGGAGTTATACCACGCAGTTGCCGACCCCGACAAGGTGACTTCAAAACACTTGTAAAGGGTGGCATCATCAGCACCATGCAACATTATGCTATGCCTATATTTTGTCAGGTGGGCTTGGGGGTCGCTACATCCATCATACGTCTCCAAGTGTGGTACTCGAAAGTCACTTGGCATAGGCACCTCTACTATTGCATCGATGAAGGATGACTCTTCTCCGGTGAAGGTCTTTGACAACCTTGACCAGACAGGTTTTCGAAAAACCTATTTTTCCACATTCTCCAGCCTCTCAAGGATTCTCTCCATGAGGATGGTAGTGCTGTCCTCTCCTCGTTGTATGGTAGTCATCGGCAACGGATAGTGACATCATCTTTTCGGTGAGTAACTTTGCCGATGAAGGGACTGGGTCTTCCCTTCATTGGATGGACTTCGTCGGCGGGAAGTTTTGGGCCCCTTTGACACCGTTTCTCCAGCACGACGTCCTTTGGAGGGTACATTTTCCGTTGAAGACTCATCGTGAGAACCCTAACTTCCAGAGCTTGGGTGAGGTAACCTTGGGCTTCTCTCTTGACGGGTACTAGGAAAAGGTGCCCTTCCCCTAAGAGGTGGTTATAACCACCTTTGGTCAAGTTGTTGGGTCATCTCATCTATGATAGAGCGCTGAAAATTACGTAAAAAGCCTATCGTGACTGTCAGAGGACGTTCGTCCTCAGGCAAGGAAGTCTTCGTCGTAGGCTGTTTAGTTGCCACTTGAGTTCCCGACCCGGAATGGGACCTCGAGGGTCCCTTGTCCTTAGAACGTCGAGTTTCAACAATGGCGACTTGAGATTGGGTTCCCACAGACAGCGCCAAATGATGCTTGACGGCATCTTCATTGAATGACATGTTGGCCCGTAGAGAGGACTTCCGGTGTGAGAGTATCTGAAACACTTAGAAGAATAAGGGTTAGAAGCTCCCCGGAGTGTGTTTCCGGGGGAGGAGCCTTCAACGCCCAAGTTAGTATTTGTGAGAATGGTAGTAAAGAGTAGAGAGTATGGAATAGAGAGGGTCCCGTGTCCTTACCAAGGTCCTTCCCAAGTATTTATAAGAGAGTGGAGGGAGGAGGCCATTTGACACAGCCTGATCAGATCATGACACGTGTTCAGTTAGATCTGATTCGTACCTTTGGAGGCAGGTATCTCCAGCTGGCAGTAGGCCATTCTGGCCAGAGGGTAGGGGCGTGTGCGAGGTCTTCTTGTCTGAGGCTCCTTAACCATTTTTGTCGTATCTGTGTGAAACCCCTTCGGGTAGAGATTTTCCCCGCGAGGGCTATCAGGGAAGACCTTCGAAAGAGTAGGTCACCTTCGGGAGACTTTTTCCTCTGGTGGATCTACTTTTCCAAGGTCGGTAGGTTCACAAATCCGGGGGTGGTGAAGACACCTTTTCCTGAAGTTAGTCATGTTCCTTTCTGAGGGTGGTGTTGAGAATGCCCCGAGGTTGGGGCCAAGCTTCCATCGAGGGTGGCATCGAGTTAGCCGATCAGGAGATCTCGGGGGCGATAGCCCTTCAGCTATCAACTATATCCAGACACATTGAAGACCACTAGTATATATCATATACACAAGACTAATACCATTAAGATTCACACATATAACTCCCACCTTATATGTAAGTCTCGGTGGCAATCCACAAAAGTTCTCCACGTGCTTGCTATCTTCTACAAATAAGAAGACTATAGTTAGTATGGTAGCTTAACTAACAAGTAACCAAATAATCTAGAATCTCAAGGACTTCCATAACAATGTATTCATAACAAAAGACTATCTCAATAACCCTCAGTGGTTATCAGGCTTAACAACGTTTGTATCTGCATAACACATAACTAAAGGAATGAGAATCCATGATTCCCAATAAGGAATCTTCAACCTGCATAGAAAAACACTAAGGACAACTCACACATACACAGAAACACACATGTATATGTAATCTACTACAAGTTCAAACAATATGAGGCTAAACCTATGCATGTAGCATTTTAAACCCTCAGGACTTTTCCTTTACCTAGTTCTTAACAATAGGGCAAAGCCTTGTCTACTAGTAAGCATTGCTTACCAGCCTACCTAGTGAAGTTCATCACCAATTTGAACCTTTCCTCATGTTGTACAGGGGCACTATGTTTGGACCAATAAACCATAGGTTTGGAAAAAGCCACTAGATGTACTAGGGTTTCCTCACCAGAGCTTTGCACTGGTAGGTACAACTAAGCTCCCAACAGTGCTAAACCTTCCACCTAGCCTAATGGTGTATTGTTATGGCTAATTAACTAGTTTCCTCGTAAGGTGTACGTTTCACCCACAAAACTTTGAGAAAACTCCTAAACCAATAGAGAGAGTTTTGGAAGTCCAAGAATGCCATTAGGCAATGACCATCCTTAGGCACCCCTAGGAACACCCTTGTCTTTTCCTGGATCCTTATACACAAAATGAAGTTTGCAAGTGAATACACTTGTAAGGCTATATCACCAAGTGGGGGTGCGACACCACAAGCCATCCATTTGGATGCACTAATGGAGGAGTTGCTGTTAATGTTGTGCCCAAAAGCCAATCATGAGATGATTGTATTTTTGCACATTGAGTCATGATATTTTATTAAGGCATTAATCCAGTAATTATGTTTGTTGGTTTGTTTCTGCGTAACTTAACAAACATAATTGTAACCCTAGAATAATGATATTCTTAAACGTCCCTGGTCTAGTATTACTGTGGAGTGAGTTGCAATAATACATAACGACTAGCATATGTGGAGACTAATATGAGATATGTAGTCTACATATGGGTACAAGTTGGAGAACTTGTGTACTGGACCGACCCACCATGAGAACACTACATGGATCGTTATATGAGTGTCATAAGTGATTCTCATAGTGATCATGGTATATGTAGTCCTTCGACCTAAGATCATCAAGGTTCCCTACATGTGAGTCACATACTTTGATACTTTCCTTTGTTGCTCGTAACTGAGTGAACTTGAAGGAGGTCATTGGATACGTCACATATCATACAGAGGGATTTGTATGATCAAGATGGGATTTGTCCCTCTTATGTAACGGGAGTGTTATCTTCGGGCCCCTTGATAGAGTAAGACTTAGAAAAATGCATGGCCATGCTCGGATGAGTTGATATACGATATCAATGTCATCAGTTTAAGTTGGTCTACTCGGTAATCAAGAAACCAGAGATTGGGCTATACGAGAGTGACACATTCCATGTCTCGTGCTTAGTCTTAATATCTTGGACAAAGGGACAATGGCATATATCGGTGATGGTCATAAAGGTTTAGTCGAATCATCGACAATCTTGTCACTTGGGTAGCAATGATGTGTTGCTAGACACCGCTCATTGCTTATGATCATAAATGTGATTTATGATCATTGCCAACGTGGTAAGAGCCTATTGGGTCACACACATAGAGCTATTTGGATCATTAGAGTGCATGGGCTAATAATTTGGTTTTGGTTTCACAATAATTTCGTATTAATAATGGGCCCAATAGTTGAGCCATTATTAAGCCCGAAATTAAAGCCTAATTGGATTAGGGCTTTGAAACCTATTAGGCCTGGAAGTTGAGTCTCACTATAAATACAACTTCTAGTGAAAAATTCACAGGTCTCCTTGCCCTAGCCTCTCAAAAGGACAGCAGCACTCTTCTCTTGCAATTCCTTGGAGGACGCAAGCTAGCACTACGAGCGCAAGAGAAACGCATCTGCCAGGACGTGGTGGAAGCATGGTGATCCCAAGAGACTCGTGTGGATACCATAGAGAGCCTGAACACGTCAACTGTTCAGGTTTTGTGATTTGACTCTACAATTGAGTGAGAGATCTCAACCGAAAATTAGGTATGAAAATTTTTGAACACCCGGTTTACCCCGTTTCACTTGGATCCTGGAGGGTTTCGGTTAAATTCCGCTGCGCTGTTTGGCTCTTGAAACCCATCAGTTGCGCACTATAGCACCAAGTGGCACCGCAGTGCCAGTCTCCCATGCCCTGAACTTGAAAATGGCCTCATAGGCCTTTTGGGAGCCTTCCTATGGCCTCAAGGCAAGCTAGGCATGCCTCCAATCATCATAAACCTATAAACCAACTTACATAGCCACAAATACACCATTATAACCATCCTATGATGCATTAATACATCACACAAGGCACAAATCCAAGCCTAGTGCACCATGAACACACTTACCCATAATCAATGCATTGACAAAAATACTTATTTTCAACAAGCAGCATTACTCTAATAGCATCAAATGAACTTAAAACTTAAATTTCTTACCTCAATTTCAAGCAAAAAGAAAAGATTAAGTAATTCTCAACTAAGTTCAAGGCAATCTAACAAACATGGCACCAAAACAACACCAATCAAGCAAAATTCATTGATCAAAAAGCCAAACAATTAAGAAATCATTAAGGGTTTAGTGGTACCTTAAGTATAAAGTACCACCAAGCAAGAAAAATATGGCCAAGAGCATCTAATGCACAAATTTAGCTTGAAACAAGCTAACCAATGCTTATGCACCTTTGGAGCCTTCAAAATCCATCAAGAAGGCTAGGATTTGTAAACCAATTGTTGTAGAATCAAGCAAAGTAATGAGGGTTACGAGTTTGAAATGAGAAAAGATAGGAAAGTGCCACCAGGCTTGTTCCTCCACAAGTTATAAGCCAAAGTCCAAGCCCCTTCAAAGTTTTCATTTTTTTCAAAGACTCACTCCCAAAATAATAACCTCACTTGCTTAACTTTAACACTTAGCAAAATGTTGGTGCTTGGTGCCCGGTGGTAGTTTCGTCATGTGACATGGTAAGGACGAGGGGGACTTCTGGTGGAGGAGAGCACTTGAGGAGAAGGTTTCCCAGGGGAGGGTACCTGAAATGTTTGGAAAATAGAGGTTAGAAGGTCCCCGGAATGTGTTTCCGGGGTGAAACCTCCGACACCCAAGTCAGTATTTAGGAGATATGGAGGTGATAGATAGCGGAGAAGTCTGGTCTCTAGTGTTCAAAAGACCTCTTTTTACCTAGGGCTTTTTTTCGGGTATTTATGGAGGAGCGAACAGCAGTAGTTCTCCTCTTGTGGTCATCCCGGATCGTGACACGTCCTCGGTGAGGTGTGATCCGCGTCTTGGGGGGGTGAGGGGACGCCTAGCCGATCATAGGCCGCCTGGCTAAGAGCCTAGGTGTCCCGAGAGTGGCGTGCTAGGGCGTCCCTGGAAGCTGCTTGTCAGAACGTGTCTGGGGACGACTTTTTGGGGATGTGTCAGAGGCTCCTTAATTGCTCCTGTCGTACTTTTCGCGGTTACTCCAGTATTCACAGGAGCATATTTCCCGAGGGTGGTCTTCCTCAGGTATACCTCCACTTCTGAGAATAGTTTTGACAGCCCCCCCGAGGTTGGCGCTGTCGTTCTCCGGAACGGAGGATTACCGAGGTCAGTTTAGGGAGGTCGTACATCCTTCTTACCTCGGTAGGTAGTTTCTCTGCCGAGGTTGGTACTTCATCTAAGTCTGGGGGCCCAGAAGGTGATGGGCACTTCGGCTATCACATGCCCCCCCTGGGAAGTTGAAGTGGAGACTTCAGCTTTACGCTTCTGGGAAGGCTTGTTCATTGAATTCGCGGTCGGAACTCTACTCAAGGAATTGCTCTCCTCCATAGCTGAGGTACCCCTCCCTAGTTCCTCTGGTGACATCAGGGCGCGTGCCACTTTTGTTTCCTCTTTTTCTGCTATGGGTTTATGAACCGTCGCATCCTTTGGTCAGATATGTCAGTTATAGGTACCCGTGCCTGGGTTCTCACGATGTCAGAGGGGCGTGCCCTAATTCTTCGCGTTGAATGACACATGGATGCTAGTGGATGATGAAATGGTTATGCCGGTCATGCTAACTGTGCCTCTTCGCCTTCAAGAAGTAATAATGAGGCCATTATATCTTCGAGGGATAATAATGACGACGTTTCGCTTACCCTTCTTCGATCTACATAAGCATCTCTCGTCTCATTTTTGCCTCATTCTTTGCTTTAGCTCCCATTTGCTCTAGAGCCTTCTTTTGTCCTTTTCCTTTTTCCGGTGACTGTTTCTACGGTGGAGCGATTTCCGGTAACTTTGTACGACGGCGTCCAAGAACCCTGACTTTGGCAAAGCTTTTGGTGGGTGTTCTCCTCTATAGTTATGTTTTTTCCTCCGAGGTTGTTTTTCCGAGGCTTTTTTATTTCCTTCGTCCTTCTTTCCCGAAGTCGTCCTTCTTTTCTTTCGAAAAATGTCAAACCCGACCCCGTTGATGACTATTCGCCCTCTTCTAGAGAGCTTTCTCCCTCTCGAGTCTCATCCTTGCTACACCACTTCGGAGAAGATGACGAAGTGGATGGCGAAGTATTACCTTCCCTCTTATGTAGTTCCGAGGTTACCTCTTCATGGTTCGTATGGTTTTTATGCCGATTCGGGCGAAATCACCGTTTACCGAGCTCAATTAAAGGCCGGTCTTCGGTATCCCCCTCATTGCATGATATGCGAATTCTATAAGTTTCACGGGATTGCCGTGAATCAACTCCCCCCAAATTCTTACTCTTACTTCAATTCTTTCCTTTGCATGTGTGTGGTATTTAAGATAAAGCCCCACTTTCTTTTCTTCATGCAGTATTACAAACTCCACCCGGTCCCGAAGGGCGGCTTTTACTTCCTGCTTCCTTGAGGGTCCGGGAGTAAGAAGTTTACCTTTACCTTCGACAACAAGGACAGTTGGCGAGGGTGGCAGAAGAAGTTTTTCTTTCTTCGAGTCCCCGAGTTTTGGAGCCACGTGCCGATCAGATGGGCTTTGGGGACCCTGAAGATTGACGTTGTCGATCCCTAGAAGCTCCTAACTCCAGTGCTGCTTCCCGAGTTTGATAAGTTCGATAGACTTATCCGAGCTGTGGCAGACTGGGACCCCAAGGTTCCTCCGCATTCATTCTACCCTTTTTCCATCAAGTGGGACCTTATGTCCGAAGAGGTCTTTCGGGAGTTGGGAGTAGTGAATGCGCACAAGAGTGACCCCGGCATGCCCGTGCCCATTCTTCCGGGAAAGAAGGCTTGGATAGTCATGCTCCTTCGGGGAGAAATTTCATATGAGGCTTTTGCCGAGAGTAAGTCACTTTTCAGGGTTTGATATCTGTTTTCCTTTTGGACTTACACTGATATTTTATCCTTTTGCAGAAATGGGCGATCAATCCGCTGACTTCTACAAGTCACTCTTCCTCGAGCAAGCTGAGAGGGGGGAGCAAGCGCGCAAGAAGGCGCCTGCCAAGGGGAAGAAGACAGCCGGCTGTCCTTCTAAGTCCAAGAAGGTTAAGGCTACCACTCCTCCCCCCCCTTCGAAGATGTGGTTGAGGTGGAAGATCGGTCCCCTGCCCAACCTCTGACCCCCGTGGATCCTCCTTCGGATCCTGCCCTCCTCAGGGCAGCATTAAGCCCCGCTCTTACTGCCGAGACTTCAGCTGAACAAAGGTCTACTCAGGAGCTCGAGGAGAGCAGAAGAAGGAAAGGGAAGAATGTTCCTAGTGAGGTCCGGGAGGGCGAGTCTGAGGATGACGTTGCCGAAGTTCCACCAGGTTGGTTCCTTAGCCATTCTTCTACAAATCTTAGTATCTTCCGCATCTACGATTTTTTGGATGAATGGCTAAGGGATGATGTTTTGACGGAACTTCGGCATGATATTGTAGAGGACATGCTCGTTGCTCCTTGGATGGAAGCTCACACTCGTCGGAGGACTCTTCGGGACAGGAAGATCCCGCAAGATAAGGTGCTGATGGAGCCCTTTTGGACGTTCACAGAGGACATGAATTTGTTCTCTCAGGATAGCCAGTTGATGGCTCCCCAAATGGCGATGGGGGTGATGACCAATGCCACCTTCCAGTCGCTTATCACCGAATGCCCCAATGAAGATATCCTTGTGGCGAGGATGACTGAGCATGCCGCCCAGGTGGTTCTTTCTTCTTTTTTACTTAGAAGATTTTCTTCTATGTTTTTATCTCCTTCTTATGCTTATTTGGGGCCCTTTTTTCCTGCAGCTTTTGGCATATAGCGGATACTTCCGCGCTTGGGCAGCAAAGCAAACGGAGTCCTGTTCTCGCTCCGAAGATTCCCTGTACAAGACGAAGGAGTTCTTCGCCAAATATGTCCTCAAATACGGCGAGTTGAACAAGATTGTGAAGGAAGACATTGTGAATCTTCGAGCTGAGCTCGCGGCTAGCAAGCAGGACCTTCGTCTTGACTTCTCAACCATGGTCGAAGACCTCGGCTCAAAGTGTGCCGTTCTCTCCTTGGAGAACGAGGCCCTTCGGAAGAGAAACGCTCAAGATAGCAAAAATCTTACGAAGGCACTCGCTTTGAACGCCAAGCTCCAAGCTGAGGTTGAGTCATTGAAGAAGAAGCAGACTAAGAGCAAAAAGAAGAAGAAGCTGGAGGAGAAGATGCGCTTAAGACCAAGCTGGCTACTCTTAGTGCCGAGAAGGATCAGATCGAGCAGATGTCAAAGGTGTCTTACCAAGACGGCTTCTGCTTGGCGCCCCACCAGGTCCTTGCTCGGCACCCTGGGCTTGATTTCTCTTACCTGTCTGCCTTAGACTTTCCCAAAGAGCCCAGGTCTACATGGTCTAAGATCGAGTTTCTCAATCTCCCCCCAGTTGGGCCTGTGCCTCCGACTGAGCCACCCAAAGATGATAATGTTGAAAAGACATCGGATGCCCCCGCTCGGCCATAGGCTTCTTCTTTCTTCCTTGTACTCCTGCTACTTTGTATTTTTGCCTTAAGATTTTCAATGAAGATTTTTTCTCCAATCTCCATTCTTTCTTCCAAATGTGAGTCATCAGAAGTTAGTGTAATCCTAAGTATGCAATTTTGGCGGACGCTTGCGCCTATATTTTCGAAAAGAGTCTTTCTAAACTTTTTTCGTATTTTGCCGAGTTTTTAGACTCCAGCAAGGAGTTTGTTCCGAAAGGAAAACCATTTAAGGAACATCTCTCCAGTAACGCAGCCAGGTTTAGCACGTATTTTCATTGACGACTTCGGGGAGGAGTAGTTACAAGTTTTCTTTGAAAAAATGTCTAAGTATAGAATTTTTTTAAAGAGTCTGAGTGCCAAGTATTCTTCAACTCTACTCCCTCGGTGTCACCCAATTTATAGACCCCTGGCGAACTTCATCGAGGACCAAATAAGGTCCACTCTAGTTTGACCGAAGTACCCCTTCTGATGGCCTTCGTGGCTCGAATTCGGCCTTTCGGAGAACAAGGTCTCCTTTTTTGATCTCTTTTCTTCTTATGTGCAAGTTAGCCGCGTGAGCTATTCTTTTTTGGAAAGCCTTCCTTCTTAGTTCGGCCATTTCGCGGTGCTCCTCGGCAAGGTCCAGTTTTGTCCTCAAGCCGAGATCGTTTCCTCCCTCGTCGAACACTTGTATTCTTATCGAAGGCTGTATGACCTCAATGGGAATAATGGCTTCTATTCTGTATACGAGCGAGAAGGGAGTTTCCGCCGTAGCTCTTCAGGGAGTCGTACGGTAGCTCCACAACACACTTGGGAGCTCTCCTGGCCATTTCCCCTTTGCCTCCTTTAGTCTTTTCTTCAAGCCATCCTTTATTGTCCTGTTGGATACTTCGACCTGTTCATTACTTTGAGGGTGGGCTACTGGAGCAAAAAGAATTTTTATGCCGAGGTCAGCCATGAATTCTTGGAACCCTCTGTCCGTAAACTGAGTTCCATTGTCGGCCATTATTACCCTCGGTATGCCAAATCGACATATGATGTTCTTCCATACAAACTTTTGGGCATCCTTTGTTGAGATTGATGCCAGTGGTTCTGCTTCTATCCACTTAGTGAAGTAGTCCACCATAACTATGCAGAACCTTACCCCACCGGGAGCGTTCGGGAGAGGTCTGATGAGGTCAATACCCCATATAGCAAAGGGGCAAGGATAGTCTGCTGAGTTTATTCTTTTCGAAGGTAGCTTTTGGATGTTGGCATGCTTTTGGCAATTGTCACATCTTCGGACAAACTGCCTTGCATCTTTCCTCAAGGTAGGCCAAAAGTAACCTTGGCGGAGCAGTACCCCGGTGAGGGTGTCTGTTCCTATATGGGAGCCACATGCTCCTTCGTGGACTTCTTCAAGTATTGTTCTGACATCATCTTCGCCTATGCATTTTTGCAGGGGGCTTGCATACCCTTGCCTGTATAGTTCTTCTCCAATGAGAAGTACCTTCCCGAGCGCTTCCGTACTTTTGCGGCTTCTTTAGGGTCCTCGGGGAGTTCTGAGGTTGCTAGATATTTCTTGATGGGATCTTGCCATCCTTCCCCCGAGGTTGCTATGCACATTAATTCTGTACTAGGTTGCTTCAGTACTTCGGTGGGTTCCTTGGATTTGGCCAAGGCGTCAGCTTGGGTATTATCACTTCGGGGGACGTTCTTTATGTGTACCGAGTCAAAATATCCTATGAGTTTCTGGACCAGGTCGTGATATTTTGCCAAGGTTGGATCCTTTTCCGCGTACTCTCCCTTCCTCTACCGAACTATTAACTGTGAATCACTGTGGGCCATAAGGTTTCTCATGCCGACTTTTCTGGCCATCTTTAGTCCGGCTATGAGGGCCTCATACTCGGCGATGTTATTGGTAACATTGAAACCGAATTTGATTGCTTTAAAGGCTTCCATGCCTTCGGGCCCCCGAAGGACTATTCCAGCACCCTGATGCTCTGTGCTTGATGCTCCATCTACAAAGAGCTTCCATTTTGGATCAGCCTTTGTTTGATCTTCCGCAACGGCTTCAGCATCTTTGGTCTCAAGGATTTCGGCAATGAAGTTTGCCAGTGCCTGGGCCTTTATTGCCCTTCTAGGTTCGTAAGTAATGTCGTACTCTCCGAGTTCGATGCACCATTTTGATAGTCTTCCTGAATGCTCCACATTTTTCATCACATCGCGTAGGGGCAGGTTACTTCGGACGGTGATGGCGTGCCCTTGAAAGTAGGGTCACAATCTTCTGCCTGCGAGTAGTAAGGCGTAAATAGCCTTTTGGAGCAACGGGTATCTGGTTTCGGCACCATGTAGGGACTTGCTTACATAATATACTGGCCATTGCCTTCCACCTTCTTCTTTTACCAGGACCAAACTCACCGCTTTTTCAGTGACCGCGAGGTATAGGATGAGAGGCTCTCCCTCTCGAGGTTGCCGGAGTGTTGGCAGGTGGGCCAGGTAGCCTTTAAGCTCTTCCCAAGCTTTCTGGCATTCTGTGTTCCATGGATGCTCCTGGGTTCCGGAGGTGTCGTCGACCTTGGGGACTTTGGTGAGTACTTTAAAAAATGGACGACATCAGTCTCCGTACCTGGAGATGAATCTACTAAGGGAGGTGATTCTTCCGGTAAGCCTTTGTATGTCTTTGATGGATGTGGGTGTTTGAAAATTCAGCAGGGCTTTGACTTTTTCAGGGTTCGCGTCTATTCCTCTTTCTGATACCATGAACCTGAGAAACTTTCCCGCACTTACCCCGAACACACACTTTTCAGGATTAAGACGTATGCCGAACTCCCAAAGTCGTTGGAAGGTTTCGGCTAGGTCGGTGATATGATTACCAGGCATTTTGCTCTTGACTATCATATCATCAATGTATATTTCCATATTTCTCCCAATCTGTGAATCGAATACCTTATTCATCAGCCTTTGATAGGTGGCCCCTGCGTTTTTTAGCCCGAAGGACATTCTGACGTAGCAGTAGGTGCCAATTTCCGTGATGAAGCTTGTTTTTTCTTCATCCTCGGGGTTCATCTGAATCTGATGATATTCGCTAAAGGCATCGAGGAAGCTGAGAAGCCCATATTTGGCAATTGCATCTACCAGCTGGTCTATGGCTGGCAAAGGGTAAGAATCTTTTGGGCAGGCGTCATTCAGATTTCAGAAGTCGATGCACATTCGGAGTTTTTCACTTCCCTCTTTTGTGGTGATCACCAGGTTACTGAGCCATTCGGGGTATTTTACCTCTCTTATTACCTCGGCATTGATGAGGCGATTAACTTCGGCTTTAACAAAGGAATTCTTTTGAGCCGATAGACTCCGTTTTTTTTGCCGAACTGGTCTGGCATTTGGTTGCACTCTAAGATTGTGGTGGATTATGCTGGGGTCGACCCCAGGCATATGCTTCGGCGGGTAGGCAATAGATCTTTGTTCATACACAAGAAGGATACAAGCCTCTTTTTGTCTTCCTCGGCCAGTTTTTTCGCGATCCAGGTACTTCGGTCAGGGATCAACTCTACATCCTCTATTTCTATTTTTTCGAGGCTTTCAGTTTCCTCCTTCATTGTTTCCCCCTCCATCGAGACCGTTTTTTCTTTTTCCGAAGTCTGCACTTGGATCTTTGCTGGGCTTTGCCTGGCCCTTGTGAAGACCTTTCTGACTTCGGCTTGGTCGATGAAGATCTCTGCGTCTCCGTCTTCGGTAGCGAAGGTGGTCGTTAAGTACCTTACGTTCGGGCGAATATGGAAGTTGCCCTGAGTCTGCCTTCCGAGGATAGCATTGTAGGCTGACGGCACATCAATGACTATAAGTCTCGTCCTCTTGGAGGCAATTAACTTTTCCCGGCTATAGGGTGAGACCCCTTTCAGCATCAAAGGCAGGTCGATGTATCCGAGGACTGGAAGTTCGGCAGGTCTGACGCCGAAGGTAGGGGAGCTGACTGGACTGAGATCACTTCTCGGAATGCCTAATTTAGTCAGTAGATGAGAAAAGATGACATCGGTGTTTGAGCCGTCATCGAGGAGTACCTTTTTGACATCCCAGTTTCCTATCCTTACCATGACAAGGAGTGGATCATCGTGGGGGAACTTTACTGTAGATCCATCTCTACGAGTGAGTCTTCTTGGGGAGTTCCTGTACTCCATTACAGAAATTTCTCTTATCTTCTTCTTTCTCTCAGCCGAGGGTATCCCGATAGAGATGGTTTGGATAACCCCTGCTGATGGTGGCAGATTGTTTCGAGGACTTCGGTCCCGGCGTCTGTCCGAGTCATATTCCTCATCGTCCCCACTCCTTTGTTCTTCCTTTCTTCCTTTTGGGGAGGGCATTCACAAGTATCGACGGAGTTGACCCTGTTTGATTAGGGACTCGATATATTTCTTCAGCTGGAAACGCTCTTCGGTGTCATGGCCATGGTCTCGGTGAAACTAACAGAATTTCTTCATGTTTCTTTTGTTTTCCGAGGTCATGGCCTTTGGTCTTGGGACTGTGGTCCCTTGCCTTTCCAGTGCCATGAGGATGCTAGTTCTTATGGTGTTCAGAGGGGTGAATGCTATGGGCCTTTTCCCCCTTTGCTTTTGGGGCCTTTCTCCCTTGTTCTGATGTCGAGGCTGATGGCTGGGCGCTTCGGTGCGAGGGTGTTCTCCTTTGGGTCCTCTCATTCTGAGGTCTTCGGCCGTCATATGTTATTCGGCCCTCCTATAGAACTCCCCAAGAGTTTCTGAGGGGTATTTGGAAAACTCATAGAACAGTTGGGAGTCCCTCCGAAGCCCTCTGACCATCGCAAGGATGTGAATTTCTGGTCGAAAGTTGGGCACGCTCAGTGCTTCTCGGTTGAACCTCTCGACATAGTCGTGAATGGTTTCCCCCCATCGCTGAGCTATGTCGAACATTTGTACTGGCATTTTGGCAGTTGGTCTACTACCAATGAACTGCTGAATGAAGGCAATGGATAGCTTTTGAAAGCTTAACAAGCTTCCGTGGGCCAGAGAGTTGTACCAAGCAGTTGCTGGACCCGAAAGTGTTACTTCGAAGCACTCACAGAGAGTAGCGTCATCTACGCCATGGAGTACCATGCTTCGCTTATACTTCGTTAGGTGCGCCTGGGGGTCACTTCGTCCGTCATACGTTTCTAGGCGAGGTACCCTGAAATCGCTGGGCATGGGTGCCTCCACCACCTCGCGCACAAAAGGTGACTCTTCTCCGGTGTAAGAGTCAGACAGCCGGGACCAGACTGGTTTTTGGGAGATCTGTCTCTCGACCTTCTCCAGTCTTCCCAGGATTTTTTCCATCAGGACAGCCGTGTTGACTTCTCCCTGCTGCCACGTGTTCGCCGGTAATGGCGAATTCCTCCTTCTCCTTGGGGAGCGACTTTAGCGGGGAGGAGGCGGGGACCCTCGGTAGGGGGACGCACTCCGTTGGCAGGAGGCCCTAGTCTCTTTTGGGGCTTCCCTCCTGGTAGGCTGTACCTCGACGGGTTCATTTTCAGTTGAGGAGGCATCAAGGGAGTCCCCGCTCCCTGAACCTCGGTGGGTGGATCTCGAGCTCCTTTCCCGACGAGCAGCCGGGGGAGAGGCCCTTCTAACCGGAGGAGGTTGGGGCAACCTCTGATCAAGTTGCTGAGTTATTTCGGCGATGATGGAGCGTTGGAAGTCTCGTAGGAAGCCCATCGTCACCGTTACAGGGCGGTCATCCTCCAGCGCAGAAGTCTCTGCCACAGGCAGAGTGGTCGCCGGTTGAGCCTCGGGCGCGGGGGGGGGGGGGGGGGGGGGGGGGGGAATCTTGGAATTCCTTTGTCCTTTAAGCGCCGAGTCTCTACTACGGCGACATGGGAAAGAGTTCCCACAGACGGCACCAAATGGTGCCCGGTGGCAGTTTCATCATGTGACATGGTAGGGACAAGGGGGACTTCTGGTGGAGGAAAGCACTTGAGGAGAAGGTTTCCCAGGGGAGGGTACCTGAAATGTTTGGAAAACAGAGGTTAGGAGGTCCCTGGAATGTGTTTCCGGGGAGGAACCTCCGACGCCCAAGTGAGTATTTAGGAGATTTGGAGGTGATAGATAGCGGAGAAGTCTGGTCTCTAGTGTTCGAAAGGCCTCTTTTTACCTGGGGTGTTTTTCGGGTATTTATGGAGGAGTGAACAGCAGTAGTTGTCCTCCTACGGTCATCTCGGATCGGGACACGTCCTCGGTGGGGTGCGATCCGCGTCTTCGGGGTGTGAGGGTACGCCTAGCCGATCATAGGCCGCCTGGCTAAGAGCCTAGGCGTCCCGAGAGTGGCGTGCTAGCGTGTCCCTGCAAGCGGCGTGTCAAAACGTGTCTGGGGATGACTTTTTGGGGATGTGTCATAGGCTCCTTAATTGCTCCTGTCGTACTTTTTGAGGTTACTCCGGTATTCACAGGAGCATATTTCCCGAGAGTGGTCTTCCTTAGGGATACCTCCACTTCCGAGAATAGTTTTGACAGCCCCCTCGAGGATCATTTTGACACTCAGGACTTGGCCTGACATCTCAAGATGAAAAATTACCATTTTTCCTTGACCTCACTTGATTCCACAAACTCCTAAAACCTAGTAAACTTTAACCAACTTACTTGAGCTTGATGAATAAGCTTAAAAAGAGGCATTAAATTAATCATTTATTAATTTACCTCCCTTAACTAAGCCTTTTGCTAGGAGGGCCATAACATCATTTAAGGAGTAACGGTGTCCTTAAGTCCATAAAATACCAATTTAGGTGGCAATTCGGTAATGGAAATGATGCCCCTCTATTGTCATTAGTAAATGACATCATCAGGAGTGATTGAAGGTCATCTTTTATGAAATTTAAATGTGCTAATATACTTGAGAAGGCATACATGTCAGGTTCCGCGCAAATCAGGGATTCAAAACGGTGCCTATTTAATATGCTGCCAAGGTTATGACCAAGTGTGTAACTTTGGGCATTGATCCAATGCCATGTGGTAGTCTCTCATTCATTTGTGAATGGAGCCATAATTACAGTATTTTGCAAGACGGGAAATCAAAGGCTTCTGTGTTTTGCCTATAAAAGGCTAGGATTTTTGCATTTTTTACCATTTGTCTCCTTGCGATTGTTACCCTTTTGATACTCAATTGTATTTTAATGTGTATATCCTGATACTCAATTGATAGCAAACTTTAACTTGCTTTTTGTGTTTTCTTCTTTCACAGTTGGATAAATAGTGGTATAGTTTTACCTCCTCTTTTGGCATCCTTTAATTTTTAGCACTTGGATTATAGTCTTCTGCTTGTCATTTTTCATTTTCTTGCTTCATACGATGGTCAGCCACCTTTTATGGTAGTGGTCCTTATTGTGTCTACTTTTGGTTCCTCTAAATGGCTTCTTGCAAATCTTCAATTTCAAGGCTGCTGCTAGTAGCACTTCGGCCTTAGCCACTAGCGATACTCCTGTTCATAGGGATAACTTAATGGATTCATTTTTACCCAATGTGGTGGAGATAATGGGACTCAAAATGTCTATGCCCAAGTTGTTATGGAGGTGAATTAAAAACTTTTTTTAGGCCAAATTAGGTGGTTGCCACTTTGAAGAAGAACAAAGCAGCAATGGCTGGTGGTTGTCTTGGCACCAACCTAAAAACCACCATCCTTACAGTCTTTCTTGCCCAAATCTAGGAGGGTCTTCATTTTCCTTTCTACCCCTAATGGAGCAATTCTATGGGCATTACAAGATGAGGGCTAGTCTTTATGGGAAAATGGACCCTTAATTCTACACCGAATTCTCAATTATCAAGTGGTCCTAACCCTAGAGGCATGGTCTGGCGAAGAAAAAGATTGCTCCTAATCAAGTCTTTGATCCTTAATGAATCATTGGTGTGACAGAATTGATTTTAGAGGATCGAATGAATGCCCACCATCGATTGCTAGAGGGACTCAAAACCCCTAGGGATCGACATTATATCACTCACCTGCCTAAGGGGGAATGGGGCCCAAATGCTTTTGGTGTCTTTGGGCATGTTGCAAGTAATTAGCCTCCTTTTTTTGTTGGCTTTTCAAAATCAAGGCATTATGTTAACCTTCTTTCCATAGTGTCCTTTGCTATTAGAAAAAGGTTGGTTGCCCACAAGGGTAAGATGAGGGCACTTACTAGCATGTTGAACATAAGAAGTCTACTTGGACTGGGTCAAAGCAGGCGCTATCGTCAGAGCAGAAAGTTTAAGAAGGCCCACAGGTGAAGCTCAAGGATATAAAGTCTACCTTAGAGTAATGTCAATGGGTCTTCAATGGCCAATTAAAGTGCGTTCACGACACCACTAAGGCTACCCAGGGTTCTAAGAGGGAGAAAAAGACCCTTGAGAAGATCAAGTCTTAGAATGGCCAAATTGGGCTTCTTGATTAAAGGCATGAAGACATTAAAGAAAACTTTTGGCTAGGTCCTTAGCTCCTCAACTCAAGGTGCAGCAAAATATAAGTTCCAATGATGGATCTCTCTCTCTTGTTGACCAAGTTGGCAAGGTCGATGAGGCGGTGCAAAGCTTAGTTGTAGCACAGTTAGAGATTTGTTAGAGGGCTGATTTACTTGTCTGGGGTTCCTCCTAGTTAACAAGAGTCTAGAGAAAGATCTTTGCAATGACGCCTTTTGGGAGTTTAGTGGTTGGTTCCTATCTTGTTGTCTCTATGTTAAGAGACAATATCCCAACCTTAACCGGTCTTTCCTCTTTACTTATGCTAATATGTGGATGTCTTTGATGTGTGGCCCAAGGAAAGCAAGTCAAAGGTGCGTTCTTCTGAAAGAGATGCCATTAAGGCTACTGACACTGAATACCCAGCTCTCAAAGTTGAATTTTAGATGTTGGTATAGAATTCTCTTTGACAAGTACCATCTTGTCTACTTTGAAGGGTCAGTATTTGTTACTTTCATAAGCTCCGGAATGAGTTCAACGTGCATTCTCCTCAAGCCTCAGTAAGCTATCGGCATCCTTCCTTTGACGTCTTGAACCAAGTTCGGTCGGCTTTTACTACCTTGTATTTAGGATTTCTAATTTTGTAAGTTTTGTAACTTCTTAAGCAATCATAATAGAAGTGGTGTCCTTGGGGGTCTCCGTCACTTGAGTTCTGCATCAAAGCCTTTAGATGTACATACTCCGATCAACTATAGCACTGAAAGACACCACAAAAAGGGGGAAGGGAGTCCTCGGAGTGTTTTTTTAGAGCAATTCTCCGATGCCCAAGTAAGGAAGTAATATAGCTGGGAGTATGAGAAAAGCTTAATAGAATTGTCTTGTGCGCATACCTGGAGATGCCTCTTTTTACATTTGTTTCAAGGGTTGAGCTCCCAGATCTGCCATCCATGTGTTCGGTGAGAGTGAAGAGCAAGGGTCTATTCTATCCTAACTGCCCCACAACCAGTTGCCCTGACATAAGTCTGAGTGAACACTTTGCATGCACCCGAGAGTACCTTCCTAATGATATTTGTCAGTATTTAGGGCCACTTTGGTATACTGGTATTGAGGTACCTAACATGTCCCTCAGTCAGTCTATGTTAACGATAGCTCGGCAGTTCCTAACTCCTCTATGCCCCGACATGCCTTGGAATCTCCAAAGTGTTGCGACCAAGCTTCTTGAGGCCCACGGTTGAGGCCTCAAGGGAACTCCAAGGCTTATGGCATTTGCCTATCATATGCTCTTCTGCCAAATTGCCTATGGATGCATAGCTCCATCAGCCGTGCACTCCCTCGGCATCCTTAGCTCTAATGCTTCCCCATTTTTCTGACTCATCACTTGGGTTTCCCTAAAGTGATAGCTACCAATGCCAGAGTTATGTTACATTGCTTCACTTAGAGGTGTTAGTTATGTCCTTTTAATCAATGTGCATGATGTCAATTCACGAGTTGGCATCTTTTTGTCCTTTCATGAATCATTACTTCAACCCAGGTTTCAGGGCATACATGGCATTCAAAGATTGGCTTTGCACATAGCATGTGCTTACTGTGAATAGAAAGGCATTTTCATCTTTTCTCATGCTCCATTCAATGCAATGCTTGCTCGTACTTCTTTGGGGCTATATATACCCTTTCCCTTCAGTGAGAGACTCACTTCTCGCTTTTTGCTCTTACTTGCTTCTTTTTGCTCTTAAGTTTCTCTAGTTTTTTGGTAAGTTTTCGATAAACTTTTCCTATCCTACTTTCATTCTCAGGTGGGCATTATTCTTAATCCCCCATTTCTTTTTCTTTATCTTGTTATTCTTCTACTGAAGTAGGTTAATGGCTAGAATAACTGTCACATCCAGGGATTGTTGGGGGTCTTTGGATGCTCACCCGAACTGTGCTACGTCAAAGAAGGTCATGAAATGGAGGGTAAAGTATTTTCTTCCCACCGAGGTCTTTGTTTGGGTGCCGAATAAGAGAGAGATGAACTACCAGACTCAGGAGGCACAAGGTCACCATTTTCAAGACTCAGCAGAAGGTTAGGCTCATATATCCTCCCCATCTCTTGGTGAAAGACTTCTGTGAATTCCATGGGATCGTTGTCAACTAGCTTCCCCCAAACTCCTGCACTCACTTTAATGCCTATCTGTGCATGAGAAGAATGTTCAAGCTTGAGCTGCATTTCTTCAATTTTTTTCAGTATTATAAGTTGCTTATTTTGCCGAAGGGGTCTTTTACTACATGATCCCATGAGGTTCTAGGAGTAAGAAGTACTCCTTTATGTTCAACACCCAGGATGGCTGGTGCAACTAGCACAAAAAGCATTTTCTTGATTTTGATGCTCAAATATGGGCAGTGGCAGACTGGGGGAACCTGGACGAGGGAGCCGATCCTTTTCCTTTTCCCATTAAATGGGACTTAATGTCAGTAGAGGTTCTGTGTGCCCTTGATGTCTACCCCCTTTTTTGACAGAACCTATGTCCACTACGCCTCCTCTACCAATTATTTCGGATGATCCCCCTGAGGCCCCAATTCTAGTCTAATTGCTTCAGAGGGATCTTTTATATTCTGCCTTTGTTTCTCGTAAGTGTTTTTCCAAATTTTATTTTTCTTTCTTTGGTGACTTACACTAATGTCTTCTTTTTGACAAAGATGGGTGAAGATTTTAGTGCCCAGTTCTATCAAAAGACCTTTTTTTCCAAGCCACAAAAGGAGGACGACTAGAAAGCTGTGATGAGGAAGCCTAAAAAGAAGGCCACTGAGCTGTAAGACTTTGAGAAGGAATTCTCCACCCCCACCAAGTCCATGCACTACTGCAGCTTTGCTGGGAGTCGTTACTGAAGAGGCCCTAGTAGTAAATGAGGGCAAAAAAAAGAGAAAGAAGAAGAAAGCCAAAGAGCTCACCATGGTAGTTGAGGATGCTGTCAAGATTTCAAATAGTGAAGGCACCTCTCGTCTCCCTGAAGTTCCTCCACAAGGTTCGGTCACCTCAACTCCCATCTTTCTTGGTTATTTTTTGACCTATGACTTAATCAAAGATTGGTTGATGACTGACATAGTTAATGAACTTCAGCGTGATCGTCTAGGGGAAACCTTCGTGCTTGAGTAGATGGCAGACCTTGAGTCTCGCCATGAAGCAAAAAATGCTCGCTTGCCGAAGTGGGCTATTTTGAAGTCACCTATTTGGGATGTCACAAAAGACATGTCCTTGTTTCATCTTGATGTCTCTAAGAGTATGATCCTTCACCCTTAACGAGGAGTGACAACTAACGCCACTTTCTAGGACTACACGGAACAGCTCCCAAATAAAGAGCACATTGCTGCAGCTTTGACAGACTACTCGTCCAAGGTTAAGTTTTTCGAGTCCTAATCCAACCAATTGGAAGTTTGTCTCACTCTTTGCCTTTTTTGACAATTAGCCACGTTTCTTTTTTATAGTTCTTTGTCATCTTTAGATACATCCGGGACTATGTCATGAAACAGACAGATATCTAGAACTGAGCCGAGGAAAGTTTGGCAAAGGCTAAGGGAGTCGTTGCCGACATGGCCTTTAATTTTGGCTAGTTGAAGCATAAGGCTACTATGAGCTCATGGAACTAAAGTGGTACGTCTGTAAGGAGGTGAAGGCTATTGCCCAAAAGGCCAACTCTTGTGTGGAGGACCTCAGCTGTCAATTCTCCCTTGTGTCCATTGATAACGACATCATCAAGGTAAATTATGATGACCTTGACTGCAAGTTAAAGTGATATTTGAAAGACAAGAAGGACTTCAGAAGGAGCTCCGTGAAGCAAAAATGAGGATCAAGGAGTTAGAGCTAGAAAAGAAAGGGATGGGGGAGGAGCTGCAAAAGTTTACCAGCATTGCCATCTTGGGGCTTCGGGATGGCTTTTTCCTTGCCCATCATTAAGTTCTAAAGAGGCACCCCCATCTTGACCTTTTTTATCTGAACACGTTCTGGAGGCCCGAGGTGAATCTTCGCTGTGGTCCAAAAATGAATATCACGATGAGCTTGATGGCCTACTTGATGATGAAGAAACTGAGGAGAAGGAGGTGGAGGAGGATGACGAAGAACAAAATATGGGAAATAAAGCAGTTGTTGGCCCTTGAATCTATTACTCCTTTATGCTATTGCCTTCCTTCTTCCTTCTTTCTTTTGTTAGCATGTATTATCATCATTTTTTTTGTATCTCCTTCAGCTACAGGTCGACTTTATCTAATCTAATTAGACCCTTGTTCAGCTATTTTTTCCTCCTTTCATATTTTGGGCAACAACCCTTGGCCTTTTTGCGCTTATTGTTGCTGTACTTTTGCCTGTCGAGAGTTCATACTTAAAAGAATTTTGCAATACACTCGATTATTCAGTAATGCGTTACATGTCTTTTGGTTGTTGCACGTGCCTTGTGGACTTAGAAAAATTTTCCAAGCCCTTAGTTTTCCTTTCTCTGCTCCCCTTTTCTCTTTTTTTTTTTAAGAGGTTGTTGTATGCAAGTGTTCTTGCACTCGTTTGAATTTTATTACCTGGCTAAGTGGTTGTGGTCTTCATAGGACTTTGGTCCCACTTCACTTACTTCGGCCGTATGAAGAACTTTCGCTATTCTTATAATTTTTCTAAGTATGATGATTTGATTCATGAGTTTAGGTGCACTTTTCTCACAAAAAGTTCTTTTGCCATTTTATAGTTTAAGTTGAAAAAAATAGATAAGAATGTCAAATTCTTTTTCTTTGGAATGAATAATAATCTTTATAATTATTTGAAAGGATCTGATACTTTAATTTGAGATGGACATGTAAAATTGGTTATTATTCTTTCAACTTTTTGGGCTTTTTTTTGCTTTTAATGTTGAAGTTAAAAAAGAATAGATAAGTATGCCAATATGAAATCATCACGAAGGTGTTAGCAGAAAGGTTAAAAAGGTAATCTAGCTATTGATAAGTGAAGTCCAATCTGGTTTCATTAAGGGTAGACAAATTTTAGATGGAGTGCTCATAGCAAATGAAATAATTAGTTTAGTCAAGAGGAGAAAAAATAAAATTATGTTGTTTAAGGTGGATTTCAAAAAGGCTTACAATTCCATAAATTGGAAATTTTTGGATCAATAATGAAGCATATGAATTTTGGGGTCAAAATGGTGTTAGTGGATAAGTTTGTGTTTAAAGGCTTCTAAAATATCAATCCTGGTTAATGGGAGTCTTACTTCGGAGTTGAAAATGGAAAGGGGGTGTGTCAAGGAGATCCATTTTCTTAATTTTTATATGTTATTGTGGCAAAGGCTTTGTACATAATGATGGTCAAGGCCGAGCAAAATTAGATCTTTTATGGTGTTTCAGTTGTAGAAGGAGTGCTAGTGGTTTGTCACTTGGAATCCGCAAATGATACCCTTTTTATATGTGACTAGTTTGAAAAAAACAGCAAAAACTTGTTGAGATTTTCAGAGTGCTTTCAACTAGTGTTGGGGTTGAAAGTAAATATAAGTAAATGTGGACTCTTTAGGTTGGAGCACATCAATCAAATGTGGTGGATATGGTGGGATTGATGGGCTGCTGTGCTGACAAGCTTCCATTTAATTATTTGGGGCAAGTTAATTCATGACAGTAGGTTTTTGACAAAGTTGGGCAAAAATTGAGTATATGGAAAGCTAAATTGTTGTTTTCTAGTGGGAGATTGACCTTATTAATATTGATCTTGGGAAACTTAGCCCTATTCTTTTTCTCATTATTTTGAGCTCATGTGTCAATAACTAAACCACTCGAGAGTAAAGGATGCCATTTCTTTTGGGGGATCAGGAGAGGGAAAGAAAATGGTGTAGGTTGAGTGGAAAAAAGTTTTTCCAAATAAAAAAGCAGGGGTTTAAAAGTAGCTAGTTTGAAAGCAAAAAAATTATCTCTTTATGGGAAGTAGTGGTGGAGAATTAGGACATAGGAAGGTGATCTTTGGGTTAGAGTTATAAAATCGATCATTGGGAGTGATGGTGGGTTTGGTAGGGATGTGTCAGATAAAATGTGCTATGGGATTAGGTCCACATTATAAAATATGTTGGAAAATGGAAAAAGCCGGTGTCGAGTTTATTACCTCTTTTGGGTGGAAGGTAGGGGATGGAGCTAGGATTAAATTTTGGAAGGATGTGTTGGTGGGTTGTTCATGTTTGATGGAGAGTTTTCCTAGACTTTTTAGGCTAAAACAGTCAACGGATTGTGTGTAGTTAAAAAGAGAAAGAAGGATGGAGGATGTTGTAATGGCCGCAAAATCCTAAGTAATTAAGCCTCGAGATATGAAGAATGTTTCCTAAATTGAGAATTAAGTTTATTGAGTTTGGGAGACACTAAATTAATGGGGATTGAGGAGTATGATGAGTGTTCGACACTCTCAGAATTTAATCTTGGCTTAGGCCAAGCAAAATGATGAAAACTTAAGGTCAGGGACTCAATTAGACAAAGGGGACTTTTGGTGGCTGGGCTCAATTCCTAAATACGAGGAATTGGGGGACTAAATGGGGGATTAGCCAATTTTAAAGGCATTAAATGCCATGGCTGCCACCTTCCTCCATTTTCCATTATTTTAATCCACCTCCCATCCAACTCATCACTTAGGATTCTTTCCTCCACCTACTTGTCCCCCAATTTTGACAAATTCACCCAACTTTCACCAAAGTCTCCCAATTTGTCCCCCACTTTGTCTCCCACTCACCTCATGTGAATCACATGATTTCCCTCACTCTCCCTTCCATATAGACAACCATTACATGCCCAAAAACACTCCAATTGCCTCATTTAACTCTTCTCCATCTCTCTCTACAATCTCTTACTAAAACTCCTTCATTTTCTCTCTCAAATTTTGCCTTAAAATCAAAAACACTCTTCCAAACTTCTTCTTCCTTCTAAATTTGGCCAAGGATCATTCTTGAGCATCCTTGATCTTGTACCAAGTGTTCTTGGTGTCTACAAACTCTTAAGAACACCCTGAACAAGAATCAAGAAGCAGATTGAAGAAAGGAGACATTTTTGGATGTCATCAATCAGGAGGAGTTTCAGCCAAGTATTGTTCTTGGCATTCTTGAGTGTGAAGCATGATTTCTTGTTGGGAATAAGCTCCTAAGGCCTTCTAAGGCAAGGAATCAACTGGTGGATTCAAGACAAGATGAGCGGGAGCTATAAGGAAATCAAGCCGAAGGATTCGGCTATACCTCATTTGGTTGAGGTATTGTGTGTTCTACCAAGTGTTCTTGGTATTTCCTATGTTTCTAAGTTATGTCAAGCAAGAGCATGGCTTGCTAACTTTCTGCCCTTGTAAGATCTTAAGCTAAAACACAAGTTCTAGGTACAACAAGCAAGGAAAAACAAATAGCCAAGCTTCTAAAGCTTTCGGGCAACTAAAGTTGCTAACGGTTTTGGTAAGGATTCTTATACTCTTTAAGTATTCGGGCCCTTGGGTGGTGGATATTGGATGCCATATGATCCTAAGAAGGCTATAGAGGGCTATGTTTTGTTGCTTAGGCAACTCCGTGCTAGCTAGGTCTGTGCAAGCATTACAGCTAGGAATTGAGTCGGCCAACTCAATTCCCAAGCATAAAGAGCTCAGATTTTAAAATGGATTAATAAAATCATTAACCTAAGAAATGAGAAATATGAATCATGCTTGCTCTGCCCTTCAAAGGGATAAGGTGTTAAGTGGTGTGTGTGTTGTGTGCTTCTATGTTTGGTTGTGCATGCTAACCCTCGATTATTATTATTGTTATATGCATGTACCTGTATCTTCTTTGTCCTAGTGCTTTCTTTGCAGAAGCATGAAATATTTATTGCCATGTTATTCTTGGCTATGTTAGGCTTTGGAAGCCATATGTTAGGCTCTAGGAGCCATACAGAATCCTTACTGAGTTTTACTCACCCGCCCTTCTCTACTTCATGTAGGAAATAGAGTACTTGAAAGGCTCTAAGGTCAAAAGTATTTTATACTCTTTTTGTGGTAAAGGTATTATGCATATGTGTGGTATTTGCTCAATATTCTAAGTATTCTAAGTGTTATGGGTTGCTTGTGTAACAAGCTAATAAGTGTGGACTTTATGTGCAGGACTTGGAGTCTAGATTGTGGGAACAAAGTCTCTAAAGTGGAAATGTGTTCTATGTGTGATTTGCCATGTATAAGCATGTGCTATGTATTTTGGTTTGTCTTAAAAACCAAATTTGTGATTTTAAGTGCTTATGGACACTTTTGGGTACTTAAGTAAAATGGCATATATGTGAACTCTTGGACATTCTGGTTGATAGTCATCTTTAGGCCTAAGTAAAAAGTTGATAGATATGCATGATTATGTGTTCTAAACACATATTGAAATATGGAATCATGTATGTGTCGGCCTTATATGTATGTTTAAAGATGAACATTAAGTAAACATGAACTAGAAAGGAAATGCATGCCTATAATGAGCTAAAATGGTAACCAATGAAATTAAAGACATGTATGTGTTTATGTGCAATAGTGGGTTACCAAGACACACATGAGTATGCAATAAGTATGCATCATAAACAAGTTTGTTTTTTCAAAACTTGAATCTGGTGTTTTGGTTGCCATGCATGTACTTGGCTATGTTGGATAACAAGCTTGAAATGAACACACAAGTTCCACATAAGTGCTAGCTTGTTTCCGATAGCATAATATAAACCTTTAAGTAAATACTTAATGAGCTAGTACTAGTAATGTCCTGGGAACAAGCCCATATGTTTTAGAAATGAATAAATGCCCCTTTTATGAAATTCCGCTGCATGATTAAGTAATTGGGCCTAAAATGGCCTAGGGGCTAAGCTGGGCATGAAAAATATGGAGGAGTTAATGTAGCTTTATTGGGTATATAAGTGGAGGAGTTATTATGCCCATTTTTCAAGCAAGAATAAGAGACTTTGGATCCTGTGCTGGTAAGATGTTTTCAGGCAGCTTCAGATTGGCAATTGGCAAAAGATTGGTGGCAGCTTGAAGAGTCTGCAACAGCAAATTTAATCGAGGTGACCTCCTGTCACCAATTTGAAGGCTTTTCATTGAGTCAAGAAAGGTTTGGGAGGCTATATCTTTTATTGATGTGTGGATTTTGTGGGATAGATGAAAAGAATTACTATTCAAGGGCTGCAAGAAAACTTTTGGGCAGATGCTGAGGAATTCAAAGTTTCAAACTATTTCTCTCTTTCTTTTAGATCAAGAAAGAATATTACATGAAAAGGACCAAGTTTTAAAACATTTGTATAATTTGAGACAATTTCTTGCAACTATAACAACTCAATCCTTACAGTAGCTTTCCCTGAAGCCCTTTTAAGGCCACTCTCACATCTTTGCCGCCGGCCTTCCCATTGAAAACCGCCGCATGAATCTAACAGAGAAGGTGAAGAATCCTTATCAAGGGGCTATCACCCTCAATTTCATCCACTTCTATCTCCCATTAGTGATACTCTTTGATCTCTATCAAGTTGTCCAGATTTCATGGCTCCCTCATTGTCGTCAACAATGACCACCGCTGATTCTTTCCCCAGAACATGATCCAGGCTCTTCAAACCATGCCTCTCTTCACAGGAAATTATTCGACAGCCGAATTACTTTCCCTATGGATCGAGCACCTTCGCTGCCTACTCAATGTAAGCTTGGTTTCCTGTTGTGTACAAGTACATCTCAAACATCGTATTAGCTTGCTCCGAGAAGGCTTCCACACAAGGCCTCGACTTTAACTCCAACTGTTAAAGGAAAGAAAATCAACCAAGGTAATCAACATTCATTTGTGATTGGAATTCAAACACATGATGGAGAAAATCATGGATCAAGCACTTAATCAGCAATTAGAATAGAGAAATTGTAGGATTATGAATCGGTACATAATTGTATTCCTAAAATAGTTCTCTGCTTATTGCTATATAATGGAAAATCTGTACAAGCAATGAACAAGCAATACATACATACTTTCTCATATCAATTTGTGTAGACAGATCCTTGAGCTCCACGGAAACTATAAGCTGTGTGGTCCAGGTTGAGAACCATATGAAGCTTGTGGCAACGAAATAGTTCCTTGGTGCGCAAGGCAGGTAGCTTAGCGACATCGTTAAGGCTAACCTCGAAGCCTCCATGCACCGAGTGGTTGCAACTTTGAGTCACCGGCGGTAGGGGATTTCTTTGGAGGAATTTGAGAGAAAATCCTATATGAACATTAACTGGGGAGTTTTCATTTTTGATGTTGTTTTTTTTTTGTTGAAGAACGTACAGAGTTTTGTTAAGTAGGTGAAGCTCTTCGAATTGGTACTGGAGTGGGAGACCGAGAGAGGATCGACCTGTTGTTTAGTAATAATGGTAACACGTTTCTTTGACATTTTCTTTTCATTTCCTTAATAGTTTTGTGTTATTAAATAAATAACCTTTTGAACTTTTTTGTGGGACAAAATGTTGTTGAATAAAAAACAGATTTAAAAAATAGTTGAGTACATATTCTAATAAAAATCCAAAAAAATTATGAAAATTAATTCCAAAGTACATCTTGCTCAAAACATATACTCCCTCAATTCTATAACTATTTCAAGGATTGAACTCATACATGCAAATAATCTCTATTTTTGTAATTCTAGAGTATTATAGTAATATATATTAAAAAATTAAACGATTCACTTATATTGAAACCTTGTTATTTCTCATGATTTTTCAGTCTCACTATTTATTGATGCGACAATAAATTATAAGACTATAAGCTGTTTGAATGATATGATTAATATTAGGGTGATGATTAAGAGAGATATAATCGCTTTGTGTTTTTCTCACAGTTTATATTTTTCAATTTAATTTTAGGTTTCATTTTAATTTAATAGATATTAAGATTTGGTGGCATAAAAACTTGAACAACTATACTATATAATTGAATATATAATTAACCATTTTATTGATCTTATTTATACATGCCTCATATGATTTGTTGAATGTGTACGTCCAAAATTTTTGAAATTCTATATTATACATACAGCCTACCATTGTCACAACAAGGCCAAAATCCTGATTAGCCTTTGAGTTATAAAAAGTATGACCTTCTAGCCCCTAACCTAAAGTTCGTTCCAAATGCCCATCAAATGTTTACTGGGTAAAATATATTCACCATCCCCTAACTTCTATGTTTGTCCTAAAGTGGTTCACTTTCTTGATTTAGACTATTATAAAGTCCCCTCTCTATAGCATGCGTCCCATTTGAGTCCCTTAGAGGACTCCATGTCATCAAGTTTTGTCAAAGAGAATGTAGAAAATGGCGCAAGGGATTCAGGCGGGACACACGCAGAGACAAATCCATGTATAAATTATGGACTCCTCTTTTCCATAAAAAAAATTGATAAAAGATACTCTATTCGTCCCAAAAGTTTTGCTCCAATTTCTTCTTTTGGATGTCCTAAAACCATTGCACCATTTCTTCTTTTAGCAAATTTTTTAGGGTAAAATTTCCATACCAGCCTTTTCTATGTTCACCAAATCTCCAATTTCTTCATCCTTAACCCATGCAACCAGGAACCCAATTCTGCCAAACTGACCGAGCGGCATGGACTGACAAATGGAGGTGATGAAGGCGATTGAGGCGACCGAGGTGATGAAAATGACGGACCAATGGATCGATAGGGTGATCGAGGACGGACTATTGATGACAGACGAGATGGATGAGACAATTGACTAGGCAATTGATGGAGATGAGGATGGGTGGGATGAGATGAGGATGGGTAGGACGAGACGAGGCCATTGACGAGATGATTGGGTGAATCAGACGTGCAATTGAGTGATCGACGATGACAATTGAGTGAATCAAACATGCGATTGATCCTGTTGGTCGAAGACCAGATGTCGACCAAGCGGCGATGATGACAAGGAAGAGAATTGAAGACTGGAACAGGACAATGAAGGGACAGTGACATGCTGGTGATAAGAAGGCGACGAGGTTTAATCAACGACGGTGACAAGGAAAGGAATTGAAGACTGGGACAATGAAAAGGAAGGGACGATGACACCCTGACTATAAGAATGCGATAGGGTCCGATTGATGACGGTGACAAGGAAAGGAATAGAGGACAGAGATGCTATTACAAGAAAGCAACAGAGATGGGCTGATCAAAGGGTAGAGGCAAGTGAACAGGGGGATAGATAGAATGAGAAAGAAGAGGAAAAGTTGGCTGATTCCTTGGTCTGTGTGCTAACCTAAATGGTGCAAAAATTCTGAGATGGAGGGAGTATATAATTAAGTAATTGGACCCCTTTAATTTTTTTAATGGACCCCATAATTTTTATAATATGTACAGGAACAAAATAATATGTTCCTTTTACTTCAAAAAAGATAGAAAATAAGCTAGTCTATTCTTTCTACTGATAATTATGATAATGGACAAAGCTCTATACTGGTCATTTAACTTTCACACTTTTTCCTATCTAGGTCTGAAATTGTTTTTGCCACTTTTTTTCTCTAATTCAAAGGAAAATTGTGAAACTAATTTAACACAAGATAAAGTTAATAAATTAAGTAATAGATTTGTGTCTTTAACATTATATAGAACATGAAAACTTTTCTCATCTTCTTTATAGTTTATATATTTTTTTAGTCGTTCGACCAACAACAGAAAAAAAGGTAAGATAAATTAAAGCATTTTTCAAATTTTCTTCTACTATATGCATTATAGTATATGTGAACTTATAAGTTTCATCGTTTAATGTTAGGATTTAATAATTATATATGTATTCAGACCCTCCTTTATAAAAATCTTGGATCTACCACTGGATGCATGTGACGAGATAGGGGCTTTATTATGGTATAAGTTGAGGAAGGGGATCACTTTAGGACAAACATAAAAGTTAGAAGAGCATGTATGGAATTTATCCAATCTTTACTTCCATGCCCAACTAGCTTTTGAATGCCCATGCACAAAGACAATTCAATTTGCCAATGGCTGGTGGGTTTTACGCAGTTTGGGGCTAGGTAAAAATGTACGCCTCATTGTTTTAGAATCTAAAATGATGCTTGGTAGTCAATTCACTCCTGAATTCTAGGTGCCAATTTGGATTACTTGTGGTCTGCATCCTAACGACTAAACATGGGAGATGAGAGTCTTTATGGAAAGCTGGCCCTAGTTCCAACCCAACCTTGGTTTGGCGGTGTCTTCATTTCTTCCGTGATCTCCTTCATCCTAAACTATGTTGGAAGATTGGGGGTGGGATTTCAGTGGACATACGAAAGGATTATTGTGTTCCTGGGTTTCCTCTAGGCAAATTGGTTTGTAGAGTCTTCGTAATTCTACTTGAGGAAGAAACAAAGTCCAAGATTTGTTTGTTCCCAATACTAAACTTTGGGATGTGAATCTTCTCGGCTCTGTTTTTCCTAGGGAAGTGGTTGAAGCAATTTTATTGACCACTCGGTGGGTGGTGAGTACTTCTTACGATTGGCCGGTTTGGAAGGGGGCTAACGATGGTTCCTTTTCAACCAAAAATGTTATTCCTTTGCCTAACTTGAGAATATGTCAATAACATCAAGCTTGTTACATTCAACTCCTATTCGATTGTTCGTAAAGCATCTTTGGGCCTCTAATCTTCCTCCTAAGATCAAGATTCATATTTGGAAATGTGTTCACAATGTCTTTACTAAGACTAAGCTTCTAAAATGAAATGACATCACCTCTCCAATTTATCCTTGTTGTGGCACAGCTGATGAAGACATATCACATTTATTTCTTTATTGCTGTGTTTTGAAGGATTTATGGGTCAACACTCTAGGTATTTTAGCTCTTAATCATAATCAGGACTTGTTGGCTTGGCTATTCCGTAATCTTCCTTCGAATTCTTAACCACAATTTGAAAGATAGGAGCGTGTTTTTACCTTGATTTGGTGCTTTTGGTTTGGGCATAACAATAAAGTTTTCCAAGGTATGGATATGATGGGTCCTCAAATTATTCACTCTCATGAGCTACTTACTGGTGACATACAGTTAGTAAGAAAATTCAAGGACCATATATGCTAGAGCCTTTAGCTGTATTCGCCTCTTCATGTCAAAGTATGGGGTTCATGTTGATGTAGCTTGGAATCCTTCTTCTGGTAAGAGAGTGGTTGGCTGGACATGTTCTGACTTTTTTTCTGGTCTTACTAGTGTTATTAGTCATGTTATTGGTACTTGTCCATCTACACTATATGCTAAAATCAAAGCAATCTTAGGTGTATCTTGGCTGGTAGTGTCAGTTGTTTAGACAATACCACCATTCTCACAGCTTGCACTCAGGCTTTTTGCCAGTTATCAGACTATTCTTCGATCCACTTAGATGTTGGAGCAGATGTCAGGGAATTAACAAGCCTTGTCAACCTCTTTCAGAAGGTCATTTTGATGATCATCAGCCACACTAGTCTAGAGCAAGCCCATAGGTTAGCCACTTCGGCCCTTAGGTCTTCTTCCCCGTAATTGTTTTTTTTACCTTTTATTTTCTTTCTGATTACCAAAAAAACACAACATACTTTGGTCAATTTCACTAACAATCAATCAAGTCCTGAAACTATGCTAATATGCAATCATAATATCAATACACAACCATCCATAACCACTGTATAACATGCAACCGTCACTAACATTTTCCAATTTCACATACTTTGTTCAATTTCACTAACAATCAACTAACAACATCACTAGCAATGACCAATTTTATCTATAAATGAAACGAAATCATGAAGTAAAGAAAAATTTTACCTTTGCACACATGGTGTCATCAATGGAGATGGATTAAAATGAGCAGGATAAAGGAAGAATGAGTTGAAGATGAAGGAGAATGTTGGATTTGTCAACAAAGAGGAGGAAATGGGCCGAAAAGGAGGAGAAGGTGATTTTCCCTAACCTTAACCCTAAACATTAAACACTCAAGGATTGCCAAAATTTTTGGAGATGGATTGGAAAGGAGAAGAGGGAAATTTTCCTTCTATTTCTATAGTTTTCCTACAATATTCTCACAATATGCAACTTCTACACTATATAATCACTAAATTGCAAAATATAAAAAAATTTGTGCGAATTTACAAATTATTATAAAGTTCAAGGGCTATTAGAGTAATTATTATTATCGTAGTAAAATTGAATTTTTCAAAATTTGGTACCTAAATGAAATAATATAAACAATTTAAGACCCATTGTTTCAATTTTAACAAATTTCTATTAGGATCATTAAAGTTACTAAACACGAAAACTTTAAAAGAGATTCTATTTTCTAAATATGGAAACATATTAAATATGTTTTAGTGCTTATGATTTAGTGTTTAGGTATTAGGGATTAGGGTTTTAGGTTTAATATTCAATGTTTAGGATTTTGGGATTGCGGCTTAGTGCTAAAATTTAAGGTTTAGGGATTAGGGTTAGGGGATTAGTTTTCGAGATTAGAGTTTATGAATTTAGGGTTTTCAATTTAAGGTTAGAGTTTAGGGATTTAGGGTTTCAAGGTTTCTCCATAATTTAGTGCTAGGGCGTATTTGAAGAATCATTTTTTAAGAATTTTCTCAAAGCAAAAAACAATGTATCGATGAAAAAGTCATTGTTCATGTTCATATTATTTTTTTGTATATCCATGGTAAGATCATAGCAGTGTTTCCTACTATTTTGCTACCCATCTTTGCTATATTTTTCTTCATAGCAAAGTTGTCACAAATTTTACCTCTAAAGATCCCCACCCAAATCTTTAAGATGAATGTTTATCGTCCGAAATATTTTATTATAAAATCATAATAAATTGCTATAATTTTGAATCATAGGAGATATAATCATAGAAATATCCTTGCAGATATCCTCACTGGCTGGTGAAACCATTTAGCAATACCACCTCACATAGTTTTTTTTTTCAAAATTCAAAAACTAATGTCAAGTTTTTTTTTTATTTTTTTGTCTTTTTTCTTTTTCAAAATTTTCATCTTCCTTTTCATGTCCATTTCCCTAAAAGGACTAAACGACTAGTTATTAGGGATAACAATTTGGTGGGTCGGGTTGAGTTTGGATCAAGTCATTCAGGTTTATATTTAATCAAGTTAGCGTCAGGTTGGGTTATTTGGGTTTAGGTTGAGTAGATTTCAGGTTCAGGTTTAGTTCAGGTCAGGTCAATTTTAGTTTCAGATAACTTCAAGTCAGGTCAATCGGGCTATTGGTACATAGGCTGAAATGACTGGATTGATTGAAATTTTTATTTATTTATTGCTAAAATTTAAGTTAAAGACTTTAATTTGAAAAGTTTAGAGACCCATGTTGTAATTTTCATGAGTGACTATTGATAGCCGAAGGGCTATCGCCTCTCTCAGTTCATACTTCCTGCCAATAGTGTGGTCGGGAAGCTTGACGTCATCTGAAAAAGGCGCTATCACTGACCTCAGAATGAGCAAAGTCAAACACCTCGAACTCGGGACTTCGGCTAGTACGCCAGGAATTTCAAGGATGTTACCGGCTCCCTCGGGGGACCAAACGGATCGCCTTCGGGGATGAAGAACCAGCTATTTCAAGTAGGAAAAAATCTCCCCGAAGGTGGAAACCCCAAACCAGGGAACTCCTCGAACTACGGGCATAATTCCCGAAGAGGGGCGTCCGTACCAAAGGATGGCATCGCCCAGAGGACCTCGGGAGTACGGCATGAGCATTTAAGGAGTCTCTGACATGTCACCCATATGCGCTACACGCCGCCTCGAAGAGCGGACTGACGCGCCGACGCCGTCCAAGTCTTGTCACGACCTGTCTCGGTCCTAGACCCGAGAAGCCTACAAACGGCTACCTGTCCCCTACGCCCAGAAGTACAGATCGCATCCGACCGAACACGTATCGCGATCTGAACAGGCTGGGTACCCCTATAAAAACCAGGAAATAGACCCTGGGAAAGGATCCGGCCCCCTCTCCCTGAGAACACACGAACAGGCAAGACCACCCAGCCTCTTAGTGCTCTTCCTCTATCTCCCCTCAGAACACTGACTTGGGCATCGGAGGCTCCTCCCCGGAAAAATACTCCGAGGACCTCCTAACCTTTTTCTTTCTGAGCATTTCAGGCACACTCCTCTGGGAAATCTTTGCTCCAGACGTGCTCCCTCTCAGGAAGTCCCTCCCGAAGTCATAATGTCACCCGACGAAGATGCTGCTGGGCATCATTTGGCGCCGTCTGTGGGAACTCACCCTCAGGTCGCCATTGTTGAAACTCGGCGTTCAAAGGACAAAGGACTTCCAAAGTCCTCGTCCGCACCTGAAGCTCAACCGGCTCCTGAGCAAACCCTTCCAGGGACTTCCTCGCCTGAGGAAGAACGTCCTCTAGTCATAACTATGAGTTTTCTACGCGACTTTCAGCGCTCTATTGTGGCTAAAATGACACAGCAGATAGACCGAAGGTGGCCACAACCAACTCAGGCCCAAAGGCCTTCTTCGCCGATACGCCCTCGGGAGAAAAGCCCTAAATCAACCTATCACAATTCGGGAAGCGGGGATCCGCGTGATGAGTCTTCGACGGAAAATATACCCCTCGGGGCACGACCTATGGGACAAACGGGGTCCAAGCGACCTAAAATCCCACGCCAAAGGAGCTCATCACCTGAGGCGAAGTCCCCATCCCCTCGGCGCTGGAGTCACTCCCCGAAGAGACGCCGGCAATCTCCCTTCCTAGAAGTCTACAAGCACCAGGAAGAAGGGCCCAGTGCCATGCTCCTTATGAAGAAAATACTGACAAGATTGGAGAGAGTGGAGAAACAGGTAGCTCGGAAACCAGTCTGGGCTAGGCTGTCTGAAACTTTTGGTGGGGATGAATCACCATTCACCCGAACAGTAGTCGAGGCAGCCATGCCAAGTGACTTTCGGGTGCCTCGGCTGGAAACGTATGACGGCCGAACTGATCCATAAGCTCATCTAACCAAATACAAACATAGCATGGTGCTGCACGGTGCTGATGATGCTACCCTGTGCAAATGTTTTGAGGTCACCCTCACAGGACCAGCAACAGTGTGGTACAATTCGTTGGCTCTCGGAACCATCAGGGAGTTCCAGGAGTTATCTACAGCCTTTACGCAACAATTCATTGGAAGTCGGCCGACGGCGAAGATGCCTGTCCAGATGTTCGACATAGCGCAGAAGAACGGAGAAACCATCCGCGACTATGTCGAAAGATTTAATGGAGAGGCCTTAAGTGTTCCAGACTTTCGGCCCGAAATACGCATCCTCGCCATGACACGGGGCCTTCGGAGGGACTCACAGCTGTTCTACGAGTTTTCCAAGGACCCCCCAGACACTCTTGGCGAATTCTACAGAAGGGCCGAGCAGCACATGACAGCCAAAGAGCCGAAGGGTCCAGCCAGCAAACACAGTACCGAAGGGTCCAGCCAGCAAACACAGTACCCAGCCGACCAGGCAGGACGACCTCGAAGGTTTAAGGGAAGGAAACCCCCAACCTTCACACCCCTGAACACCACGAGGACCAACATCCTCATGACGATGGAAAGACAGGGGACCCAGATTCAGCGGCCAAGGGCCATGAGCGCTGATAATAAAAAGAACATGAAGAAGTTCTGCCAGTTTCACCGCGACCACGGCCACGACACCGAAGACTGTTTCCAATTGAAAAAGTACATAGAGTCGCTGATAAAACAAGGCTAACTTCAGCGATATCTGCGAATGCCCTCCCCGAATGGAAGGAAAGAGGAAGAAGGAAAGGCAGATGACGAGGACTACGACTCCGACAGACGGAGGAACCGAAGTCCGAAGAGGCGTCCTCCACCTCTGGCGGGAATAATACAAACAATTACAACAGGACTTCCATTCTCGGAAAGAAAGAGGAATGCCAGAGAAATATCAGTGATGGAATATCAAAGTCCGACGAAGAAACTGGCCCGCAAGGATGGTTCCACTGTCATCTTTCCCCACGACGATCCGCTGTTGGTCATGGTGAGGATAGGAAAATGGGACGTCAAGAGAGTGTTGCTTGACGATGGATCAAACGCTGACGTCCTGTTTTCACATTTGCTGCCGAGCTTGGGTATATCCAACACCGATCTCAAGCCCGTCACTTTGCCTACTTTCGGGGTAGGGCCATTCGAACTGCCCGTCCTCGAATGGATCGATCTTCCCCTAATGATGAAAGAAACTTCGGTAGACGGGACAAACGAATTATTTGCCTCCATAATGACAAGGTTCATTGTCATGGATGTTCCTTTGTCATATAACGCCATCCTTGGAAGGCAAACACAAGGAAATCTGCACATTCACCCTGATGTAAAGTACTTAACTGTCACTTTTGCCACCAAGGATGGAGACGCGGAAATCTTCATTGATCAGGGCGAAGTAAGGAAAGTGTTCATCAAGGCGCGAAAAGCTCCAGCAACCAACTTCGCACAAACCGTAGAGGTAGAGGCTTTGCCAGATGGAAAACCAAAAAAGGGAGAGGCAGAAGATCCCATCAAGGTAGAAATGGAAGAAGTAGAACTTGTCCCGGGCCGAAATACCTGAATAGGGAAAAACTTGGCCGAAGGTGACAAGAAAAAACTTGTATCCTTTTTATTGATGAATAAAGACTTGTTTGCCTACTCGCCGAAAGATATGCCGGGGGTAGACATTCACATAATATAGCATAGCCTTAAAGTAAGTCCGGAAGAAAAACCTATCTGGCAAAAGAAACGGGGCATCTCAGTCCATAAAAATAACTTCGTCAAAGCCGAAGTCCAGCGCTTATTGGACGCAGATGTAATCAGGGAGGTCAAGTACCCCAAATGGTTGAGCAACGTGGTTATTGCCACAAAAGAATGGAGCAGTAAGCTCCGAATGTGCATCGACTTCAGAAACTTGAATGATGCTTGCCCAAAAGATTCATACCCTTTCCCACCAATAGACCAGTTGGTAGACTCAACTGCTGAATACGGGCTCCTAAGTTTCCTAGACGCCTTCAGTGGGTATCATCAAATAAGGATGGACCCCGAAGTCGAGGAGAAAACCGCCTTCATCACCGAGGGTGGAACGTATTGTTACATCAGAATGCCCTTCGGGCTAAAAAATGCAAGAGCTACCTACCAGAGGTTGATGAGCAAGGTCTTTAATGACCAAATGGGGAGGAACATGGAAGTCTATGTCGATGACATGATAGTCAAGAGCAAGCTACCTAACGACCACGTCACAGATCTAAGGGAAACTTTCCACCAGCTCAAAACCTTCGGAATTCGCCTCAATCCCGAAAAGTGCATCTTCGACGTAACCTCGGGAAAGTTTCTTGGGTACATGGTATCAGAAAGAGGCATTGATGCTAACCCAGAAAAGATTAAGGCTCTGCTTGAATTCCGAACTCCCGTCACAATAAAAGATGTGCAGAGACTCACCGGAAGGATAACCTCTCTTACCAAGTTTATTTCCAGGTATGGAGACCGGTGTCGAGCATTCTTCAAAGTCCTCACTAAGGCAACAAAAAATAAGGGCGACCTCGGATGTGATGATCGTCCTTGGAATAAGGACTGCCAAAGGGCTTGGGAAGAACTCAAAATCTACTTAGCCCGTCTGCCCACTCTTTGACAACCTCGCGAGGGAGAGCCCATCGTGTTGTACCTCACCGTCACAAAAAAAGTAGTAAGCTCGGTCCTTGTGAAAGAGGAAGCACTGAAGCAATAGCCGGTTTATTATGTAAGCAAGTCCCTGAACGGCGCCGAAGTCAGGTATCCCTTGCTACAAAAAGCTATATATGCCCTGGTACTGGCAGGAAGAAGACTACGGCCATATTTTCAAGTTCACCCAATCATCGTCCGAAGTAGTCTACCGCTACGGGACGTCATGAGGAAAGTTGATCATTCGGGAAGGCTTTCCAAATGGTGTATAGAGCTTGGTGAGCACGACATTACTTATGAACCTCGGAAATCCATAAAAGCTCAAGCTCTGGCAGACTTCATTGCCGAAGTACCCATCACCAAGGACAGCCATTCGGATCCTAGCGAAGGTGAGCCAGAATGGACTTTGTATGTAGACGGAGGCTCAGGGTCCGACCACCAGGGGGCTGGGGTAATTATCAGAGGCCCCAAAGGTCTAGAAGTAATGAAGGCCATCAAGTTCGGCTTTAATGTCACCAACAATATGGCTGAATACGAAGCTCTCATAGCAGGGTTACGCCTAGCCAGAAAAATTGGTGTAAGAAACTTGAAAGCCCACAGCGATTCCCAGCTAGTAGTTCGACAAACAGCAGGGGACTATGGGCCGAAGGACCCGACCTTGGAAAAATACCATGAACTGGTAGCAAAGCTTATCCGAGAGTTCGACACCATACGAATTGAAAATGTGCCTCGTCGAGATAATGCCGAGACAGATTGCTTCGCAAAGTCGAAAACATGCACCGAGGTCCTAAACCACCAGAGCATCGCAGTGCTGAGCATAGTAACTTCAGGAAAAGGCTGGAAAGATCCGATAAAAAGATATCTCGCAACCAGTGCGCTCCCCGAAGACCCCAACGAAGCGGCAAAAGTGCGAAGACATTTCGGTCGTTTCTTCTTAATCGGAGAAGAATTATATCGGCAGGGATATGCAAATCCACTGCAGAGGTGTGTTGGCGAAGAGGATACTGAAATGATCCTCGAAGAAGTTCACGAAGGTGCTTGTGGTTCGCACATTGGAACCAACACCCTAGCAGCAATGATACTTCGCCAAGGATACTTTTGGCCTACCTTAAGAAAGGACGCTAGGCAGTTTGTCCAGAAATGTGGTAATTGCCAAAGACACGCGAGTATCCAAAGGACACCCTCGGAATTGGTAACTTCGGCTGACTATCCCTGGCCCTTCGCAGTTTGGGGCATAGACCTCATTGGGCCACTCCCGACAGTGCCTGGAGGCGTGAAGTTCTGCGTAGTCGCAGTGGACTATTTCTCTAAATGGGTCGAGGCAGAACCCTTGGCGACTATCTCAGCAAAAGATGTGCAGAAGTTCGTATGGAAGAACATTGTATGCAGATTTGGCATACCAGGGGTACTAGTAGCTGACAATGGATCCCAGTTCACAGACAAGGGGTTCCAAGAATTTATCAACAACCTCGGAATAAAAATGCACTTCGCTCCAGTAGCCCACCCCCAAAGCAATGGGCAAGTAGAAGTATCAAACAGGACCATAAAAGATGGTCTGAAAAAAAGGTTGGGGGAAGCAAAAGGGAAATGGCCAGGAGAGCTCCCAAGTGTGTTATGGAGCTACCGAACAACACCCCGAAGAGCCACAGGGGAAACACCTTTTTCACTTGTTTTCGGTACAGAGGCTATCATCCCAATTGAGGTAGTACAACCATCAGTGCGAGTACAAGTGTTTGATGAAAGGGGAAATAACCTCGGCCTAAGAACCAAGCTTGACCTCGTCGGTGAACATAGAGAAATAGCCGAGTTGAGAAGAAAAACTTTTCAGCAAATAGTGGCCGCAGCTATAAACTTGCGCGCCAGGCCAAAGGGAATAAAGAAAGGAGACCTCATTCTCTGAAAGGCTGAAGTTGGACCCCGAAGGCCATCCCACGGGGTACTTCGCGCAAATTAGGAAGGTTCTTATCTGGTACTTGCCGAAGTGCGAAAAGGAGTTTACAAGCGCGGCGATGCCGAAGGCGTAGAATTTAAAAACACATGGCATTCGGATGCCTTGAAAAAATTCTATGCTTAGGATTTTGGTGGGAAAATTGTACAAGTCAGAAAAATTTCTAAGTACAAAAGCTTCTTAGAAAAATTTTTCTAAAGTACAAAAAGCTTCTTTTAACCAGAACGGTCGTCGCCGAGCACGGTTTAAGAAAATTTATTTACAAAGGTTATCAACCTTCTTTGAAGTTGGAAATTTACTTAAAAAGAATTTCACGAGGGTGATTCCAGGGCTAATTGGCGTGATAAGCGTAAATATGATTTTCCGAAGTCTCTTGAGCGAACGTGTTCGGGACAGTGGGAAATGAAAAATCTTGCGCAAAAGGCTTAGCCAAAAGATTTTTACAAAAGAAAGAAGGAGTCTTTATTAACAAAGATGGATCTGATTACAAAGAAGGAAGCTCGCCAAAAGAAGAAGTACAAAAAAGGAGGCAAAGGACCCTAAGACAAGCTAAGGAATCTCGGCATCTCGGGAGCCACCAGCTCCTGGGTCCTTGTCCACCGCCTTCGGCGTCGGAAGAGGAAAGGGCAAGTTGAGGTGCTCAATTTTGGACCAAGACCTCCGAGGCCCCTCGGGGATGTTTAGGGCCGTCAAAAAGGAAAGCTCCAGATCTGGGAACCTCTACAGAACTTGATGCCAAGCAAGGGAAAAGCCATCCTGAAAACTGACCTTGGTCGCTTGGACGGCCTTCTCCTTCTCGACCGTTAAATTGTCAAGTTCCTTCTCTAGATCAGCGATCTCCTTCTTCAGTGCCTTTACCTTCTTTTTCTTCAGCTCCTTCTTCAAAGACTCGACCTCGGTCTGGAGCACGGCCTTCTCAGCAAGCACCTTCGCCAGGAGAGCCTCAGACTCTGAATTCTCCTTTTGATATGCCTCGTTTGCCAAAATTAGCTCCGTCACCTTGGAGCCGAGGTCAGAAATCTTTTGGGAGGAGTCCTTCAAGAGCTCATCTTTTTCCTTCAATAACTCCTCCCGAACGGCAGTGACCTCCTTTTTTACAGCTTGAGCCATCTTCGCATTCTTGGTGACTAAGTCGGAGCACATGACCTTGGATGTCTCCACACAGTCTAAGGCCCAGACTCGGAATGCCGCTTGCTTCACTGCCCGAACCCTGAGGAGGCCAATGAACCCCAACAGCTGCAAAGAAGTAAGAAAAAAGACAGTAAGGCAAAAAATGAGCCAAACACTTAGAAGAAATAAAAAGGAAAAGACAAAGGTGTGAAATATACCTAGGCAGCGTGCTCGGAAACTTTTGCAGCAAAGGACTCTTCATCTGGGCACGCCTCGGAAATAGCCTTGAATGAGGCCTCGGTGAGGATCCCCTTTGAAATTTGGTTGGCCATTTGCTGGCAGTCGCCGGAGTACAAGTTCATGTGCTCCGTAAACGACCAGAAAGGCTCCCTCGGGACCTTCCCCTTCCCTCGGCAACTTCATCGTCAGAGTCCCGGACCCCCTCGGCAGAGATTTCCTTGCCTTTGCTCTTGCGACGCTCCTCGGCAGAAAGGACTTCCACCAAGGTGTCCAGAAGAGCCGCCGAGGAAGTGGGACTCCGAGAAAGGACGTTAGCGGCGACCTCGGTCGGCGGGGCAACAGCGGCGTCAGGCTCTTCGCGCGCCTCCTCGGGAATTTCAGGGTGAAGAGGAGGCGCGTCTTTCTTCACCCGTTTTCCGACGATGGCCCGACCCCAGACGATTTCTGCCTTCGGGAGACGGCCTTCTTTGTTTGCTTCCCCTTTTCAGCTTGACCGAGGAAGAGCGCCTTGTAGTAAGCAGCGGACTCGTCGCCCATCTCTGAAACAGAAGGAAAACATCTGTGTGAGTCTAAGATGTATCTATAAGAAAAAAATTTTGAGATAACTTACACTCACAAAAGGTCTCGTAAGTAACCTACTCCCGAAGAAGTTTTACCAGCCAGGAGTCTTTCCCTGCAATGGCAGGAGCCGGCATCTCAAGGTCCGTCTCGTGCTCCTTCACTACCCCTAGCTCCCGAAGGACCTCATCGGTCATCAGCTTCCACATAATGAGGAAGGGGTAGAGGGAGCGCGAAGGGACCTCGGAATCCCAATCAGAGACCGCTCGGATCCGTCTGTCGAAGTCCGTGAATCTAGGCGCCAACTCAGGAGTCAGCAGCCTCTTCGGGTTTACAACATCCGTCTCTAGCTTTCCTCGAGCCCACTTGGTCGGAACGTACGACCAGGCCTCCTCCATCTTTAGAAAGAAGAATTTTCCTTGCCACCCTCACCAGCTGTCTTTAGTGGCGAAGGTGAACATATACTTTTTGCTCCCTGATCCCCGAGGCAGCATGAAGTAAAAGCCACCCTTCGGGACCACGTAGAACTTATAGTACTACATGAAAAGAATGAAATGGGGTTTTATTTTGAAAACGCCGCACATACAAAGGAAGGCGTTGAAATAGCAGTACGAGTTTGGGGGAAGTTGATTTACGGCAATGCCATGAAATTGGCAAAAGTCACAAATCACCTTCGAATGAGGGTACTGAAGTCCGGGCTTCAGTTGGGCACGGAAAATGGTAACCTCGTCCTTGCGGTTCATGAAACGGAATGTTTGGGAGCTAGGAAGTTTGGTGGTGGCATAAGAAGGAAGAAAGAATTTTTTCTTCCACTTCTCCAATTTTTCTGAAGAGGAGCAGCAAGGATGGTGGAAAAGGGGTTGCCAGCTTTCTGGAAGAGAAGAAACAGTCATAAGAGGAGTTGGCGAAGACATTTTCGAAGAAAAAAGGACTTCGGGGGACGAAAAACCGACTCCGGGAAAGCTTTCAGAATAGCAAAAGAGCACAGAAAATCAAAGAATTTTGAAAGTCAAAACCCACCAAACGTTTTACCAAAGTCTGGGTTTGGAGTCGCCATCATAAAAGGTGGTCGGAAATCGCCTAAGAAAAAGCACCGCTACAAAAAACGCAAAAACAATTGTGAGCAGGGGAAGAGCAAAAGCAGAACAAAAGGAGCTTATGATGGAACAGGCCATATATAGGCCGAGGGAGGATAGGCGAATCGGCATCATAAGTACTCCACGAAGGCGTACAGTCGCCATAACTGCTCTCTGCGCATAAAAAGGCGCGCCTGCCGTAACCGATGCAGTCCCCTCCAATGACAAGCGTGCCATGTGTCAACCGTCGCACCAAGAGAGGGACACGCCTTCTGACACCCCTAAACCCTAGGCGTGCCACTCCAGACTGACACGCCTGGTTACGAGATGCGACGTTGCGCAGACCTGCAAAAGGAAAGAAGTGGGTTACCTCGAAGACACCAAAAGACAGGCTATGGTCGAACAGCCTATGTCTTCGAACAAAAGGCACATCTTCGGCACAGGTATTACACCCAAGGCCCCAAAGGACGCCCTCCGAAAGCTGACAAGTCGAAGTTTCCACTTCGGCTTTCCGAAGGGGGGCTTGCGATAGCCGAAGGGCTATCGCCTCTCTCAGTACATACTTCCTGCCAATAGTGTGGTCGGGAAGCCTGACGTCATCCGAAAGAGGCGCTATCACTGACCTCGGAAGGAGCGAAGTCAAACACCTCGAACTCGGGACTTCGGCTAGTACGCCAGGAATTTCAAGGATGTTACCAGCTCCCTTGGGGGACCAAACGGATTGCCTTTGAGGATGAAGAACCAGCTATTTCAAGCAGGAGAGAATCTCCCCGAAGGCGGAACCCCCGAACCAGGGAACTCCCCGAACTACGGGCATAATTCCCGAAGAGGGGCGTCCGTACCAAAGGACGGCCTCGCCCAGAGGACCTCGGGAGTACGACATGAGCATTTAAGGAGTCTCTGACATGTCGCCCACATGCGCTACACGCCGCCTCGAAGAGCGGACTGTCGCGCCGACGCCGTCCAAGTCTTGTCACGACCTGTCTCGGTCCCAGACCCGAGGGGCCTACAAACGGCTACCTGTCCCCTACGCCCAGAAGTACAGATTACATCCAACCGAACACGTGTCGCGATCTGAACGGGCTGGGCACCCCTATACATACCAGGAAACAGGCCCTTGCAAAGGATCCGGCCCCCTCTCCCTGAGAACACATGAACAGGCAAGACCACCCAGCCTCTTAGTGCTCTTCCTCTATCTCCCCTCAGAACACTGACTTGGGCATCTGAGGCTCCACCCCGGAAAAATACTCCGGGGACCTCCTAACCTTTTTCTTTCTGAGCATTTCAGGCACACTCCTCTGGAAAATCTTTGCTCTAGACGTCCTCCCTCTCAGGAAGTCCCTCCTGAAGTCATAATGTCACCCGACGAAGATGCTGTTGGGCATCAACTATAATGAAACTTTCAAAATTTAGGTACCTCATAAAAAAAATACTAGACATGAAAAATAAAATAAAAAAATTAATTCAACTATATATAAATGTATTAATATATAATTATATTAATAATATAAAAATCCGTACAAGCTTAAAATTTATTTTGGTATCTAGTTAGTGAAATACCAAAATAAAAATTATATTTGAAAGCTCTTAATTTTTATTTTGGTTTTTCACTAACTACCATTATTTTGGCAACTTATACGTTTCACAAATGCAAATATTTGAATGCACATACTTTAGACTGTCATTTGCTTTGTTTTTTAATATTTTTGACATGGCATATTGTTGTCATACTCTTTTTCATTTTGATGTTTTTTATTTTATTGTAAAATTTGATATTAGAATGGGTTGTTATGTTGCTTCAGGATTCAAATTATTGCTCGTGATTGTAGGTTTTTTTGGTTTTGAATGGGAAAGAATGCTTTAACTAATTTGAGCTTGAGCCTATGCGAACTTTGTGAAATCAAATCATCTCAAACTTATCCGAGCTTTACTAGTAGTTTAATTTAAAATTTTATGTTGTTTAGCCTTATTATCGAATGTTAGAGGCAACTAATAATGATAGATGCTAAAATAAGTCCGTTATATTATAAAGAGTCGAAGTTGATTTAGTAGCTTTATAAGATTATGTTGAAGTCCTTTTAGATTAAGATTATCTAATTGAGATAATTACTATTTGTGAGAATACCAAATTTAAGAGTACTAAAAATTATTAAGACCTCTCAACTAATAAATCCTAGAAGACCCCTAAACTAATCAAGACACATTATTTTATTAATTTATTCTTTAAATTCCATAATATACCTAAACAAAAAATATTTTTAAAGTACTTTTTGAATTTCTTAAATTGCATGGTCATAATTAATGTACAGTTTAGATAAATAATCAATATATAAAAAATCATGAATTTTTAAATATTTGTCGATTATTTTATGTTAATTTTGGTTAAAATCGAGCCTTATCAGGTTTAGACACGGGTCTTTTTGAGTTTGGATCATTTCAGCTTTGGGCCAATTTAGGTTCAGTCCAATTTGAATTCGGGTATTTTATGTTTGAATAACTCTGGTTTTGGGTTTTTTGGGTTTTACTTTAATCGATTCGGCTTGGGTATAATTGGGTTCTAGTTGTTAACTTTTTTGGTGAAATTAGGTCAAGTCAGGCTTGAGTTTGTGTAGATCGGTTCAAGTTTTCAAGTCGGGTCAAATTTTATCGTGCCTATTAGTTATCTTAAAAACAATTACATCCTATTCAACTCTTGTTTTATGTTTTTTTTTTGTCTTACTCATCTATGTTCATTTTCGTAAAAATAAAATGAGTAATTAGGTAATTAATTGAAAACCGAATATTTGAAACATGAGAGCTCCAATTATAGGTTATAGGTCATCGCCGGCCCAACACAGCTGATAAAGGTAAGACATTGTTCCATTTAATACCCAAGTTTGCAGCGTGGTGAAGGCACCCCCATACCAAACTCGCCAACAAGTTATTAAAATAACAGCTCCATACCTTCTAGTTTTTGTGAAATAGATAATTTACCCCAAACATTATTTATAACGCCTACTTTAAATATTTATTTGTGCGTGGCTTTGATTATAAAAAAATTATTAGATATACAAGATGATGATGCGCAGACACAAAGGTGGAGCTAAGAGGTGTTGGGGTGTCTTTCGTCCCCTAATATTTTTTCTCAAATATATATATATATATATAATGAATTATTTCAAAAAATTAAAAAGTAAAAAACGTATATAACAACATAATAGTATGGAAAGTGGAAAGGTACTAAGTTTATTTTTTTTCCATTTAAAAGTTTATACTAAATATTAATGTATTAGCCTCGGTTTTTTACTTGTAGTTGAAAGGCTAAATCGCACGATCTACCCTTAAAATATACCACATTTCACTTATTTACCGTTAAACTGTCAAACGTTGCAAAAATAGGATTAAAATAACAGTTCGTAGCAAAATTGGCCCTTCTTCTATTATCTCCATAAGTGTTAATGGAAATTCGAGGAAAAAAATACAAAACTAGCACTTGAATGCCCGCAAACACAATACACCATGAATATAAGTTTGACGCAAATAACTCCTCAAATAGCTAAAAAACTTTAAAATAGAATGAAAAGTTAAAAAATCACTACAAATTTAACATGCCCATTAAAAATTAAAGTATCCAATCCATTTAAATAACTATAGATATTATTTTAGACATAAAAAAGTATATAGTTTGACACACTTATCTAATTTTTTCCAACTTAACCCTTAAATGGCAAAAAAAACCTGAAGAGATGAAAAACTATGAATTTTACATGCCCATATGAAATTAAATTATCCAATCCATTGAAATAATTATAAACATTATTCTAGATTTTAAATAAATAGAATTTGACACACTTATCTATTTTTTTCAACTTCAACTATAAAATAGTAGAAAAAACTAAAAATAAAATGAAAAATAAAAAATCACCAATTTGACATGCCCAACCCAAAGTAAAGCATACAATACCTTGAAAAAATTATGGAGACCATTCTAGACAAAAAATAAAAAAAAAGAATTTGACACGCTTATCTATTTTTAACATAAAACATAAAATACCAAAAAAAATTAAAAAATAGAATAAAAAAAAAATTACCAATTTGATATTCCAATACCAAATTAAAGCATAAAATCTCTTGAAATAATTATGGATACTACTATTGATGACAAATAAATAGAATTTGACGTACAAATATATTTTTTGAACTTAAACCATAAAATAGTAAAAATAAAATAAAATGAAAATTTGTAAAAATGATCAATTCAACACGCCCATCCCAAGTTAAAGAATATAATCCATTGAAATTATTATTGAGACTAGAAATAGAATTCAACAAACTTATATATTTTTTCCATCTAAAACCATAAAATAGTAAAGAAAATGAAAAATAGAATGTAAAATAAAAAATTGATAATTCGACATGACCATCCCAAATTAAATATAAAATCCATTAAAATAATTATGTAGACTATTTTGGATATCAAAGAAATAGAATTCGACATGCTTATCTACTTTTTTTCAACTTAAATCATAAGATAGCTAAAAACCAAAAAATAGAATGAGAAATAAATTACCAATTTGACATGCCAATCGCAAAATAAAGCATAAAATATATTTAAATAATTATGAAGCTATTATAGATGCAAAAATCTTAAAATTTGACACACTTATACATATTTTTCAACTTAACCCATAAAATAGCAAAAAAAATCAAAAAGTAGAATGAAAAATAAACAATCACCAATTCAACATGCCCATCCCATGTTAAATCATGAAATTCAATGAAATAGATAATTCAACTAGTCATTTTGTATTAGTAATTTTTTATTTTTCATTCTATTTTTCAGTTTTTTTGCTATTTTATTGTTTAAATTAAAAAAAATAGATAAGTGTGTCAAATTCTATTTCTTTTGCATCTAGAATAGTCTCAATAATTATTTTAAGGTATTTTTTTCTTTAATTTGGGATGGTCATGTCAAATTGGTAATTGTTTTATTTCTCATTCTAATTTTTGGGTTTTTAGCTATTTTATGGTTTAAGTTGAAAAAAAAATAGATAAGTGTGTCAAATTCTATTTCATCAGCATCTAGATAAATAAAAATAATTATTTCAAGGGATTGCATACTTTAATTTTTTATGGTAATGTCGAATTGGTATTGTTTTTATTTTCCAATATATTTTCATTTTTTTGCTATTTTATGGTTTAAGTTAAAAAAATAGATAAGTGTGTCAAATTCTATTTATTTATAGTCTAGAATAGTCTCCTTAATTATTTAAATGGATTATATGCTTTAATTTGGTATGGACATGTTGAATTGGTAATTTTTTTTCATTCTATTTCTTGATTTTTTTGTTATTTTATGGTTTAAGTTGAAAAGATAGATAAGTGCATCAAATTCTATTTATTTGGAATCTATAATAGTATCTATAATTATTTCAATGTATTTTATACTTTAATTTGGTATGGGCATGTAAAATTGGTAATTTTTTATTTTTTTCATTCTATTTTTATTTTTTTTTTCTATTTTATGTTTTAAGTTGAAAAAAATATATAAGTGTGTAAAATTATATTTATTTTTCTTCTAGAATAGTCTCCATAATTATTTTAATGGACTATATGTTTTAATTTTAGATGGGCATGCTGAATTGGTAATTTCTTATTTCCATTCTATTTTTTAGTTTTTTTTACCATTAATAATAGTCTTTATAATTATTTAAAGGGATTTGATGCTTTAATTTGAGATGGACATGTCGAATTGATTGTTTTTCATTCAACTTTTTGGGTTTTTTTTTCTTTTAATGTTTAAGTTAAAAAAACAAAAGATAATTATATTTTTTTGGAACCTAAAATATTCTCTATAATTATTTAAAGGGATTGAATACTTTAATTTTCAATGGGGAAGTTAAATTTGTAGTGTTTTTGAATTTTTCATTCTATTTCAAGGTTTGTTTTTTTAACTATTTGAGGAATTACTATCCCAAATTTGTCACCAGGGTTCCAAACCAGGGTTCCTTTGGTGAGCTCTATTATGGCACGCTTTAACAACCCTATGTTGGGAAAGAATGGTACTTTTGATGAATTGGCTTTTTCGGTAGTAGCCCTGGATGATGATCTCAAAGACACCATATGGAAAAATTATTGTACAATACATCAGGGCTATTGCTAGCATTTGACGGGCGGTGGAGAAATGGCAAATGAAGGGCCAAAGAAAACCCAAAATAGCATAAAAGAAAACCCAAAACAACATGAAGGATAAGTTCCAAAACACCAACAATCACCATTATAGATTACATTGAGATGAAAGATATCAGTCCAATTACCTGATTATAAGAGGTCTGACAAAAAGTAACACCAATAAATGAGATCATCTGAGAGTAGAAAGAGAGTCAGCAATAGGCAGCTAAGGCAGAAAGCAAAGGATGTAGCAGAGCAAGAGGCAGTCAAACAGTGGAAAAAGAATGGTGAAAAAACCCTAACATATATATAAGAAACTCATAACTCTTTGGTTACCTCCTTGAAACTACCATTGTAATTGTTGCTGATTTCTCGCCCACTAAGAAGACACGTGGCCACAAGCTGCCGTCAAAGATAGTCACACCCAGTCACTTCTCTGAGGCACATTTATTATATGTCGCTTCATCTCCTTCCCTGACCGTTGTGCCTGTCACATAGAGCAACAACACAGGGCAAAGGGAGGAGGATAGACAAGTGGCAACATTTTTTAATGTTCCTTAAGAAGCAATATAGACAGGTGTCATACTCCTTTCAGCAAATGACGCCAAATAAGGCATGCTAGCTTGGCACAAGAAGAGAGGGATCATCCTCTTCTTAGATAAAAACAGACCATCCCGTTTGAAGATGCTAACATTTAAAAAAATGCAGGACTCTAGCCCACATTTTCTTAAAGGGCGGAGGACCTATTGGTTGAAATAAAACCAATAGAAGGCCCATAACGGACAAATCCACATGTGGTGGACTAAATATAAAAAGCTTAATAGATCAATTAGGGTAAGTTTCATTCTAGATAGAAAGGATATCCCAAAATCAAGGGATGAGCTAAGTGTTTCCAATCTAAAAGTGATTCCCTTGGATCTCCTTCAGCTATATAAGCTAGCCCAATTGCCAAGTCCGAGGTATGACATTCTAACTCTCTACCTCCTTGCTCCTCTTTGCTTATTGGAAGTCTAACTTGATTGTCAAAAGGTTTCCCTCAGGAAAACATCCCGGGGCTTTGACGCTATCTTTGTGCACAGGACCATAGTCTGAAGTTCACTTGACCTCTAGGTCAACTCCATATGATCCTGTTAACTATCATTAGTCTTTGAAATAAAAAAGGCAGTTTGGAGTTGTGGTGGAGCAAAAGCACTCAACCCAGATGGCTTTACATTCAATTGTTTGAAGCGCCATTAGGAAATTGTTGGTCCAAACATTACCAACTTTGTTAAGCCTTTTAAAGTTTCAGGTAGAATTGATAAGGGTTGCAATTTGTGACTTTGGTGCTGAAGAACAAAAACCTGATCACTTTTGGGGAATACAGACAAATTAGCCTCATCGAGAGCCAATACAAAATCATCTTGAAGGTGTTAGTGGAAAGGTTGAAAAAGGTAATCTTGTTATTCATAAGTGAAGTCCAATCTGGTTTCATTAAGGGTAAACAAATTTTAGATGGATTGCTCACTACAAATGAAAATATTTGTTCAGTTAAGGGGAGAAAAAAATAAAATTATGTTATTTAAGGTGGATTTCGAAAGGGTTTACAATTCCATAAATTTGAAATTTTCGGATTCAGTAATAAAGTAGATGAATTTTGGAGTCAAAGTGGCATCTATGGATAATGTCTCAATCCTTGTTAATGGGAGTCCTACTCTGAAGTTCAAAATGGAAAGGGGGTGCGTCAAGGAGATCCCCTGTCTCTATTCTTATTTCTTATTGTGGTAGAGGCTCTGCACGTAATGATGGTCAAGGCCGAAAAAATCAAATCTTTGATGATGTTTCGGTTGGAGGAGTGCTAGAGGTTTCTCACTTGCAATACGCAGATGATACCCTTTCTATAGGTGACTGGTCTGAAAAAAACAATAGAAACTTGATGAGATTATCAAAGTGCTTTTAGCTAGTGTCTGGGTTGAAAGTAAATCTAAGCAAATGTAGACTCTTTACGTCGGAGTACATCACTCAAATGTGGTAGATATGCAAGATTGATGGGCTGTTGTGCTGACAAGCTTTCGTTTAATTATTTGGGGCTGCAGGTCAGAGCAAATATGAAGAGGGTTAATTCCTAACAGCAGGTTGTTGACAAAGTTGGGCAAAAATTGAGTATGTGGACAGCTAAATTGTTGTCTACTGGTGGGAGATTGACCTTATTAAGATCAGTCTTAGGAAACTTAGCCCTGCTATTTTTTCTCACTATTTCAAGCTCCTGTATCGGTAACTAAAATACTCAAGAGTAAAAGATGCCATTTCTTTTGGGGGGATCAGGAGAGGGAAAGAAAATGGTGTAGGTTGAGGGGAAAAAATTTTGTCAAATAAAAAGAATGAGGGTTTAAATGTAGGCAATTTCATAGCAAAAAAATTGTCTCTTATTGGGAAGTAGTGGTGGAGATTTAGGATAGGAAAGGGGGCTCCTTGGGTTAGAGTTGTAAAATTGATCTTTGGGAGTGATGGTGGGTTTGGTAGGGATGTGTTGGATAAAATGTGCTTTGGGATTTGGGAGGACATTGTAAAAATATGTTGGGAAATGGAGAAAGTGGTGTGGAGTTTATTAACTCCTTTAGATGGAAGGTATGGGATGGAGCTAGGATTAAATTTTGGAAGGTTGTGTTGGTGGGTTGTTCATGTCTGATGGAGAGTTTTCCTAGACTTTTTAGGCTGGAACAGTCAAAGGATTGTGTAGTTAAAGAGAGAAGGAAGGATAGAGGATGTGGAGGAATTAATCTAGCCTTACGGGGTATATATGTGGAGGATTTATTATGCCCAATTTGCAAGCAAGAAGAAGACACTTTGGATCATGTGTTGGTAAGATGTTTTCAGGAAGCTTTAGATTGGCGATTGGCAAGAGATTCGTGGCAGCTTGAAGAGTTTATAGCAGCAAGTTTAATTGAGGTGACCTCTTGTCATCAAGTTGAAGGCTTGTCATCGAGTCAAGAAAGGTCTGGGAGACTATATCTTTTATTGATGTGTGGATTTCATGGGATAGAAGAAATGAGTTACTATTCAAGGGCTGTAAGAAAACTTATGGGCAGAGATGCTGCGAGGGATTCAAACTATTTCTTTCTTTCCTTGAGATCAAGAAAGAATATTACAAGAAAAGGACCAAGTTTTAAAACATTTGTACAATTTGTGACAATTTCTTGAAACTATGACAACTCAATCCCTACTGTAGCTTTCCCCGAAGCCCTTTCAAGACCACTCTCAAATCTTTGCGGCCGGCCTTCTCGTTGAAAACTGCCGCATGAATCCGACGAAGAAGGTGTAGAGTCCCCATCAACGGGCTATCACCCTCAGTTTCATCCACTTCTGTCTCCCAGTAATGATACCCTTTGATTTGTATCAAGTTATCCAGATTTCTTGGCTCCCACGCTTTCTCACTGTCGTCAACAATGACCACCGCTGATTCTTCCCCCAGAACATGATCCAGACTCTTCAAATCGGGGCTCTCATCACACGAAATTATTCTACAGCCGAAGTACTTGCCTTGTGGATCGAGCACCTTCGCTGCCTGCTCGGCGTAAGCTCGGTTTCCCATTGTGTACAGGTACATCTCAAACATCGTATCAGCCTGCTCCAGGAAGACTTCCACACAAGGCCTCAACTTCATCTCCAACAGATCCTTGCCCTCCACGGAAACTGTAAGCTGTGAATGAACTAGGGTGTGGTCCAGGTCGAGAACCAAGTGAAGCTTGCGGCAACGAAATAGTTCCTTGGTGCGGAAGGCACGTAGCTTAGCGACATCGTTAGGGCTAACCTCGGAGCCACTGTGCACCGAGTGGTTGCAACTTTGAATCACCGGCGGTGGGGGCATTTCTTTGGAGGAATTTGGGAGAAAATCCAACATGAACATTAACTGGGTGAGTTTTTTTTTTTTTGGTTAAAGAACCTACAGAGCTTTGTTAAATGGGCGAAGCTCTTCGAATTGGCACGGGAGTGGGAGACCGAGAGAGAATCGAACTATTGTTTAGTAATAATGATAACGCGTTTGTTTGACTTTCCCTTTTCATTTTTTGATATTTTTTGTGGTACGAAATAAATAATTTTTTGAACTTTTTTGTGAGAGAAAATGTTGCCGAAGAAAAAACAAATTTAAAAAATAGTTGAGCACATATTCTAGTAAAAATACAAAAAATCATGAAAGTAATTCCTAAGTATATATATCTTGCTAAAAACATATACTCCCTCAATTCTATAACTATTTAAAGAATTTAACTCATACATGCAATTAATCTCCATTTTAGTAGTTCTAGACTATTTTGCTAATATATATTTAAAAATTAAAAGATTCACTTATATTGAAACCTTGTTATTTCTCATGATTTTTCACTCTTACTATTTATAGATGCGATGATAAAAAATAAGACTACCTATAAGTTGTTTGAATGATATTATTAATATTAGGATGATGATTAAGATAGATATAATCGCTTTGCGTTTTTCTCACAGTTTATATTTTTTCAAATTAATCTTACGTCTCATTTTAATTCAATAGATATTAAGACTTGGTGACATAAAAATTGAACAACTATACTATATAATTGAATATATAATTAACCGTTTTAATGATGTTATTTATACATGCCTCATGATTTGTTTAAAGTGTACGTACACAAATTTCGTAATTCTATAATATGCATACAGCCTAACATTCTCACAACAAGGCCAAAATTCTGATTATCCTTTGAGTTATAAAAAGTATGACCTTCTGGCCCCTAACCTAAAGTTGGTTCCAAATGCCCATCAAATGTTTATTGGGTAAAATTTATTTACAATTTTCTAGTTTTTATGTTTGTCCTAAAGTGGTGTATTTTCTCAACTTAGATTATCATAAAGTCCCCTACCCCATAGCATGCGTCCCAATTGAGTCCTTTAGAGGATTCCATGCCATCAAGTTTTGTCAAAGATAATGAAGAAACTTACTGACGAGATTTGGGTACGACACACTACGAGGTAAGGGCTTTATTATGGTATAATTTGAGGAATTGGACCACTTTAGAATAACTGTGAAAGTTAGGGGACTGTTTATGGAGTTTATACAGTCTTTACTTCCATGCCCAACTAGCTTTTGAATGCCCATGCACAAAGACACAATTCAATTTGCCAATGGTCGGTGGGTCTTGGGCAATTTGGAGCTGGCAAGAAATGTATGCCTCATTGTTTTAGAATCTAAAATGATGCTCAATAGTCAATTCACTCTTGAATTTTAAAGGCTAACTTGACCCAATTGAAGCATTCAGCTATAAATTAATAGGATGAAGCTGAGCCAACCAAGGGTGGAGCAAGGCTTTGGCTTAAAGTTCCTTCAAGGCACCTGTGTGTAGCTATTCAATCGGTAGTCATACTCCCTTCACATCTAAACTAGAGTACACTTTGTTATTTAAGAATATCCAAAAATTTGAGTCCTCTTTCCATGTAAAGAAAATATACCTTTCTCAAAATTGGATTTTCTACACAAATGCATTCAAGAAAAAGCATAAAGAAAATAGAAAGTTATTCTAAATATGTGTGTCAAAAATAAAGTGGAATCTAAATTAAGGGAGAGTAGTAGTTTCTTTTTATGGTTTAAGCCACAAATTAGTGTTTAACTTTTTTTGAAGTAAACGCATTGATTGATTAATTAGAAAGGGTAGAATATAACACAATGCATATGAAGGAATCCAACAAAGATAGCCAAAAACAAAAAGCCTGACAAGGGCGACTAAATGTACAACAGTGTCCAGAGAATGAGAAATATAAACAAAGGAACAAGAATGAAATGATGAAAATAAGTCTCGAATATTGTCCATCAGAACACCAAAGGGGCAAAGCAAGGGTCTTGTCAAAGATTGCAGCTCACGTATGAGAACAGCAAGGTCAAACTTGATGATATGGATAAAATCATGATCTAGCTTGCAACAGCCTATATAGATGGCCATCATTTCCACAAGTGCCTATTAATCACTCCACCTACCAAAAAAAAATTTAAGAAGATATTAATGGGTGAGACTAATGTGTGACGAAGCACAATGTTAACGAAGCTCTAATGTAGGGAAGAAGATGTTCTAACATCCACAGTGATATTCAAATGGCCTATTGCAAGGAAACCATCGAGGTGAATGAGAGGATGTTGGCTGCCTAGTGGGGGAAAGAACCGAAGCCCCCCAATTTGATGTCCAAACTTTGATGGATTGAACCAACTTGTTAGCGGTCTAACATTTGTGTTCATTCACAACCTTGTTGCAATTCGACCAAATGAACTACCCCATGATGAAAAAATGGCTGCCCTATTTAGCAACACCTGACTGAAACCTTTCAAAAACTGATAAAATAGAAGTATAGGGTGTTTGGTCATTTAGACAATCCCAAATCTTAAGTGCGTAAGGGTAAGTCATCAATAGATGAGATACAGATTTGGCCACCAATCCACACACTAGACAGAAAGAAGGAATGTCCATACTTTGAACTTCTGAGTTATCCCTTATAGGCAATGCATCGGCAATGGCCTGCCACCAAAATAGTTAGAACTGTTAAAGTGCTAAGGTGTGGTGAAAAAACTTTCATTCCTATTCACCCTCCCAATGATGATGGCCCTTAAGGAAGGTGAAAGCAACATGGTACACTGTTTTAACTGGGAAATGTCTAGATGACATCGTCCTGCTAGTAAACACATCCAATTTACATGAAGCTGAAAGAAGAATTTGGGAAATTAGTACTTAGCCTTATTATAGTAATCTTATTTATTTTACATAAATAGTGTCATAGTTGGCTTGGACGGGTATTTCTACAAAAAAAAAATTAACATAAAAATAAATCCAAATAATAAAAGAATTCTAACCCATAAACCTATAGTAATTATTGAAATTTTGGTTACACTACTGTTAACACTTATTTTGGCCTTTTCTCATTTGTCTGTCTGAGGTTGTTTTAGTTAAAAATTAGTCTTTAGGGTTTGAGTATGGCTTTGGGCTAAAGTCCTTTCAAGGTGGCTTTGTGTAGCTATTCAATGGCTAGCTGGGCCTTCATATGAATGTTTGAAAGGTGTTCATGACTAAAGATGGCCAGTGGGCCAACCTGGCCCAGCTTACCTATAGGCGGGTTCGGCCTAGGTCAAGCCTAACCTTACCTATACTGAGTTTTCCCGATTGCAAAAAAAAAAAGGTCCCGAAAAATAACTTTAAACATTATTTGAGTGTAATTTGGGTAAACATGTTTTAATTTAAGAAAAAACCACCACTGCTGGTATAAATTTTTTTAATGAAAAAGCCAAATGGCACTTGCATCATTTGAAACATATCTTACACTTGAAAATGGAGAAACATTCCATGAAAAAAACTAAGAAGTAAAACTTATGATTTCTACTTCACAGCATAATTAGATCTCTTACAATGTAAAAACTAGAATAAAAACCTACAATCTACTCTTGTACCTCCTCATCATATGAGACCTCATCATACAAGCTCTTCATGTCTTGTTTCCTTAAAGCAGCAATAGCCCAATCCTGATTGCAAACGCAAACCTCAATGGCCACAATTGTAAGCCTTGCCTGTTCCTCCAAAATGACTTTTTTCCCCACATTAAAAATAAATTTGGAGGCAACAATAAAGATCAATACTGCCACGATCTCTTGCGTGAATATGAACAAGAACAAAAATCTTCCTCTCTTGTTCTTCCACCACTCAAGAATGTCCTCCTTATTGTTTTCAAATGAAGTGTGGAGGTAATCATGCTATTCTACCAAACTCAGGTTTGTGGGTCTCGATCATTTGAGAATATGTGCCACCAGGTTGAACTGTGATGATAAGGAGAAGGTGGAATGTCAAGCGGATGTTGGTTCAAATGACCTAACCTTATCAGAATGCTTAATAGAGTAGAGTTTGTATATCTCTCTAAAATTGTGGTCAGTTTCAACAGAAATAGCAACTATAGAAACTTGTGGTTGTCCTAGATATATATGATAGTGTGCTTCTAACAATTGTAGACAACTCATAATTTTGACATTGGGGTCTAATGCACATGCAACAAGATAAATTGGCAGGATCTCTTAAAAATAAGCAAGTCATTTCTTTTGCATTGTTGCAACAGTTGGTTGGAAAAACTCATCATCTTCGTATTGGTTGAAAATATAGATGATATTTACAAACTATAATGTTGCATAGTGCACATTTGGATAATAAACCCCAAATAAAAAGTTTATTGTCTTGTAAAAATATCTAAGTAACTTAACCAACTTAAAACATTTTCCTCAAACCTCGTTGGTTAGCCATTCAACTTGTACTCTTGAATTTATAAATAGAGTCAAAATATTTACACATGGTTGGGCATCATTCAACATTTCAAACGTTGAGTCTCATCGAGTTGGGCAATCTAGTTTAAACTTTTTCAAGAAAAATTCACCCCATTTTCAATACAAAACTTTTTAAATTCATGAGCCAATTTGTTTCTTGTTTTAATAAAAAGTAAAGCATTCCAAATTTGGGTGATTTTGGTCTGCAATTGCTATAAATCATTTTGAATACATAAATTCAATATGCGACACAAGCAACGAACATGGAAAAAAATTTCTTCAGATGGTGGTTTTATCTCTTTTATCAATTCTTTCATTGCCGAATCATTATTTGAAGTATTATTAAAATAAGTGGACAAGACTTTATCAACAACAAAAAATTCCCCTAGACTTTTAATAATGTAGTTGAAAATGTTCCACCTTATATGATCAGATTCTATGCATTTAAATGCAATGATTCATTTTTGCATAACACAATTATTATCTATCTAATAAGCAGTGACACAATAGAAATTCTGTCTTAAAGTTTTCTTTTCTAGCCATTTGAATAGACCTTTTTTATAAGCAGGATTTATATTTTCAACAATAAATCTTTCTAAGTGTTCATCCTCAACTTGTTTAAAAAGTTTTTTCGTAATCATCATCCAATTAATTTGTCCTTGTCTAGCAGCTTTTGGGTTGTGATGTCCGGGGACATCTTCACTGGAAGGCATGGTGACTTCCGGGGGGACTTCCTATGAGGGAGAGCGTCTAGTGCTGGAGTTTCCCAGGGGAACGTGCCTGCAAAGCTCAGAAAAAGGGGTTAGGAGGTCCCCGGGGTGCTTTTCCGGGGAGGAGCCTCCGACGCCCAAGTTAGTTTCCTGAGAAGGTGAGGGGGAAGCACTAGAGTTTTTAGTGGGCTTGCCTGTGTTTTCTCAAGGGGGAGGAGTCCAACCTTTTGCCAGGGTTTGTTTCCTGGTATTTATAGGAATGTCCAGCCCGTTCAGATCGGGACACGTGTTCGGTCGGATGTTCTCTGAATTTCTGGGCGTAGGGGACAAGTAGCCGGTGGCAGGCTCCTTGAGTCTCGAACCGAGATAGGTCGTGACAAGACTTGGACGGCGTCGGCGTGTCAAATCGCCGTTTGAGGTGACATGTAGCGTCTATGGGCGGCATGTCAGAGGCTCCTTAAATGCTCCTGCCGTACTCCCGAGGTCCCTGGCCGAGGTCGTCCTCTGGTATGGTCGATACCCCTTCGGGAAATATGCCCGTAGTTCGGGAGTTCCCTAATTCAGGGTTCCGCATTCGGGGAGATGCTCTTCGGCATGCAATAGCTGATTCTCCGTTTCTGAAGGCGATCTGTTTAGTACCTCGGGGGGGCTAATAGCTTCCTCGCGTTTCCTGACGCTCCGAGTTCGGGTCAAATAGAGGCGATAGCCCTTCGGCTATCACATGCCCCCCTTTGGAAAGCCGAAGTGGAGACTTCGGTTGGTAGTCTTTCCGAGGATACTCTTTGGGAGTTTTTAGAGAGTAAAACCTGTGCCGAAGGCACACCTTTTGCCCGAAGATATGGGCTGTTCGGCTATGGCCTATCTTTTGGTGTCTTCGAGGTTACTTACTTCTTTCCTTTTTCCTTTTGCAGGTCTGTGCAGCGTCGCGTCTGAAGACCAGGCGTGTCAGTCTGGAGGGGCGTGTCCCAGTTTTTTAGGGATGTTAGAGGGCGCGTCCCCTATTTTGGCGCGGCGGCTGACACGTGGTACTTTGTCATTTGAGGGGAGTCATGTCGGTCATAGAGAGCGCGTCTTTTCGGGCGCAGAGAGCAGTTATGGCAACGGTTCACCTTCAAAGGGTACTTATGACGCCGATTCGACTAGCCACTTTCGACCTATATATAGCCCATTCCATCATAAGTTCCCTTTTTGCTTTTGCTTTTGCTCTTTTCCCTGCTTGTCACTGCTTTTGCGCTTTCTCTTGCTTTTTGCGGCGGAGCTGTTTTAACAGAGTTTTTCCGGCAACCTTTCACGACGGCGACTTCAAACCCAGATTTTGGCAAGTCTTTTGGTGGTTTTTTGTTTTCCAAACTCTTTTGATTTCTAGGGTTTTTTCCGGAACTTGTTTTTCTGCAAATATGCCTATTCCCGAGAGCTGGCAGCCTCTTTTATCTCATCCTTGCTGTACCACCCCCAAAAAGCTGGCGAGATGGAAGAAAAAGTTCTTTCTTCCTTCGTATGCCGTTACGAGGTTGCCTCGTTCTGACCAATTTTGCTTTTCAAACCGTAGTAATGAGGTTACCATTTTCCGAGCCCAACTGAAGGCCGGACTTCGGTACCCTCCTCCGAAGATGATTTGCGAGTTCTGCCAATTTCATGGCATTGCCGTAAATCAACTTCCGCCGAACTCGTACTGCTATTTTAACGCCTTCATCTGCATGTGTGGCGTCTTCGGGATAGAACCCCACTTTATTATTTTTATGCAGTACTACAAGCTCTTTGTGGTCCCGAAGGGTGGCTTTTACTTCATGCTACCTCGGGGATCTGGGAGCAAGAAATATACGTTCACCTTCGCCACCAAGGATAGCTGGCGAGGGTGGCAACAAAAATTTTTCTTTCTGAAGATGGAGGAGGCCTGGTCGCATGTTCCGACCAAATGGGCTCAGGGAAAGCTGGAGATGGACGTCGTGGATCCGAGGATACTGCTAACTCCGGATTTAGCTCCTATCTTTAAGGACTTCGACGGCCGTATCCGTGCTGTCTCGGACTGGGGTCCCAAGGTCTCTTCGCGCTCTCTCTACCCCTTCCCAATCAATTGGAGGTTGATGACCGAAGAGGTTCTTCGGGAGTTAGGGGTAGTGAAGGAGCACAAGATGAACCTTAAGATGCCAGCTCCTTCCATCGCCGGGAAGGATTCCTGGTTGGTGCAGCTCCTTCGGGAGGAAGTTTCTTATGAAACTTTTTATGACAGTAAGTTATCTCTGACTCCCGTTGTTATAGCTTTCGTCTTGGACTTACGCTGATGCTTTCTTTCCTTTTCAGAGATGGGCGACGGCACTGCTGCCTTCTACAAGTCCCTCTTCACCGGCCAAGTAGAGAAGGGCGAGCAGACGAAGAAAGCGGCTTCCCGAAGGCAGAAAACCATTGGTGTTGGACCTTCGGCCAAATGGGCGAAGAAGACTATTCTTCCTCCCCCTTTGGAAAGTATTGAGGAGGAAAGCGAGGCCGAGGTCGCTGCCATTCCGCCTCCCAAGGTTGCTGCCAACGTCCCTTCGGCCGACGTCCCTTTTCAGAGCCCCACTTCGTCGCAGGCTCTTCTGGATGCCGTGGTGGAGGCTCCTTCTGCCGAGGAGCGGTATAAATGAAAGGGTAAAGGGATCTCTACCGATGAGGCCCCGGCTTCTGACGATGACGTCGTCGAGGTGCCGCCAGGTTTGCTTTTTCCGCCGAAGTGTAATGCCTTTATTTTCTGAAGTTCTTTTTGTTCTCACCAGCTGCTCGTTTTGCCATGCAGAGGAGTCACTTACTCCAAGTTGGGCGGCCGAACACACCCAGAAGCGAGCTCTCCGTGATGCCAAAGTCCCGAAAGGGAAGATTCCAAAGGAGCCTTTTTGGACGTTTACGGAGGACTTGAATTTGTTCTCCGGAGACTTCCCCCAAATTGCTAAGGAGATCGCGAAGGGGGTGCTTACTGAGGCCTCCTCCAAGGCTATTGCGGCGGCCCATCCGGGCGATGAAACCCTCGCAGCGAAGGTTACCGAGCACGCTGCTCAGGTATGCTGGTTCGCCCTTGAAGAATTTTTTCTAAGTGTTCGGCTTTTACTGACCTTGCCTTCATCTTTTTGCAGCTGATGGCGTATACTGGCTACCTCAGAGTTCGGGTGGCCAGGCAGACGCAGTTCCGAAACTCGGCCTTAGAGACCTTAAAGAAATCGAAGGCCATGTGTTCGGAACTGGCCGTCAAGAACCTGCAGCTGGGTGATGCTGAGGAGAAGGAGGTTGCCGCCCTTCGGGCGGAAAAAGAGGAGATTTTGAGGGACTCCTCCAAGAAGATTTCCGACCTCGGCTCCGAGGTGGCGGGACTGCTTTCGGCCAACGAAGCGCTTCTAAAGTCAAAATCAGAGTCTGAAGAACTCCTGGCGAGGTTCCTGATTGAGAAGAATGCGCTTCATGCCGAGGTCGATTCCTTGAAGAAGGAGCCTGAGAAGAAGAAGAGGATAAAGGCATTGAAGAAGGAGGTTGCGGATCTGAAGGACGAGCTCGAGGACCTTGGGGTCGAGAAGGATAAATCTGACCAAATGACCAAGGTCGCCTTCCAGGACGGCTTCTACCTTGCTCGGCACCAAGTCCTTCAGAGGTTCCCAGATCTGGACCTCTCTTTTTTGGAAGCTTTGAACATTCCCGAGGGGCCTCGGTGGTCCTGGTCGAAGATCGAGCACCTGAACCTGCCTTCCTCAATTCCGGCGCCAAAGGTAGTGGAAAAGGGCGCAGAAGCTGGTGGCTCTCGGGACGCCGAGAACTCTTAGGCTGTTTTAGCGGCCTTTTCCTTTTTTCTTCTTCACTTTTTGCACTTCTTCTTCGGGCACTTCACCTTTGTAAGCCGGTTTTATCTTTAATGAAGATTTTTTGGCTAAGTCTTTTCGCAAGTTTTTTCATTTCCCTTTGTCCCGAACACATTCGCTCAAGAGACTTCGGGAAACGGCACTTGCATTTGTTATGGTGAGTATCTTTGCGCGGTTCGCCATTTCCCATTTTTCCCGAACATGATTGCTCAAGGGACTTCGGGAAATCACCTGCGCTTTTTTCGGCGAGCACCTTTGCGGAATTCTGGTTTTGTACTTCAAGAATTTCTCTAAGAAACTTTTGTACTCAGAATATTTCTCTAGTTTGTACAACACAATTCTTCCACGAAGCCTTAAGCATAGAATTTTATCAAGGCATCTGAATGCCAAGTATTTTTTAATTCTATGCCATCGGCGTCGCCGAGTCTATACACGCCTTTTCGTACTTCGGAAAGAACCAGATAAGGTCCTTCCCAATTCGCACGAAGTACTCCGTGGGATGGCCTTCGGGGTGCGAAGTCAGCCTTTCGGAGAACGAGGTCTCCCTTCTTGATCCCTTTTGGCCTGGCTCGTAAATTTATGGCCGCGGCCACTCTTTGCTGAAAAACTTTTCTTCTCAGCTCGGCTATTTCTCTGTGTTCGCCGACGAGGTCAAGCTTTGTTCTTAGGCCGAGGTCGTTTCCACTTTCATCGAACACTTGCACCCGTACTGATGGTCGTACTACCTCGATTGGAATGATGTCCTCTGTACCGAAGACTAGTGAAAAAGGCGTTTCCCCTGTGGCTCTTCGGGGTGTTGTTCGGTAGCTCCATAATATGCTTTGGAGTTCTCCTGGCCATTTCCCTTTTGCTTCCCCCAGTCTCTTTTTCAGACCATCTTTCATGGTCCTATTAGATACTTCTACCTGCCCATTGCTTTGGGGGTGAGCTACTGGGGCGAAGTGCATCTTTATTCCGAGGTTGCTGATAAATTCCTGGAATCCTTTGTCTATGAACTGGGATCCATTGTCCGCTACTAGCACCCTCGGTATGCCAAATCTGCATATGATGTTCTTCCACACAAACTTCTGCACTTCTTTTGCCGAGATAGTCGCTAGTGGTTCTGCCTCAACCTATTTGGAGAAATAGTCTACTGCTACCACGCAGAATTTCACGCCTCCAGGCGCTGTGGGGAGCGGCCCATTGAGGTCTATGCCCCAGACTGCGAAGGGCCAAGGATAGTCAGCTGAAGTTACCATTTCCAATTGTGCCCTTTGGATATTCACGTGTCTCTGGCAACTACCGCATTTCCGGACGAACTGCCTTGCGTCCTTTCTCAGGGTAGGCCAGAAGTATCCTTGGTGAAGTATTACTGCTGCAAGGGCGTCGGTTCCGATGTGCGAACCAAAAATGCCTTCATGGACTTCTTCGAGGATCATTTCAGTATCCTCCTCGTCCACACACCTTTGCAGCGGATTTGCATATCCCTGCCGATATAACTCTTCGCCGATTAGGAAGAATCGGCCTGAGAGTCTTCGCAACTTTGCAACGTCGCTAGGGTCTTCGGGGAGCACATTTTCTGCGAGATACCTTTTTATTGGGTCTTTCCAACCTTTTCCCGAGGTCAATATGCTCAGCACTGCGATGCTCGGATGGTCCAGCACCTCGGTGTGTGTTTTTGATTTTGCCAAGCAATCTGCCTTGGTGTTATTACATCGAGGTACATTTTCGATTCGCACTATATCGAACTCCCGAATGCGTTTTGCCACCAGTTCATGGTATTTTGCCAAGGTCGGGTCCTTTGCCCCATAGTCTCCTGCCGTTTGCTGAACTACTAGCTGGGAATTGCTGTGGGCTTTTAGATTTCACACGCCAAATCTTCTGGCTAGGTGTAATCCTGCTATGAGGGCTTCGTACTCAGCCACATTGTTGGTGACGTTAAAGCTAAATTTAATAGCCTTCGTTACTTCAAGGCCTTTGGGACCTCTGATAATTACCCCAGCTCCCTGGTGTTCGGACCCCGAGGCTCCGTCAACATGCAAAGTCCATTCGGGATCACCTTCGCCAGGATCCGGATGGCTGTCCTCGGTGGTGGGTACTTCGGCGATAAAGTCTGCTAGTGCTTGAGCTTTTATGGCTTTCTAAGGTTCGTAAGAGATGTCGTGTTCGCCAAGCTCTATACACCACTTGGAGAGCCTTCCGGAATGATCCACCTTCCTCATGACATCCCGAAGTGGTAAACTACTTCGGACGATGATAGGGTGAGCCTGGAAGTATGGTCGTAGCTTTCTTCCTGCCAGCACCAAGGCATATATAGCTTTTTGCAACAAATGATACCTGATTTCGGCGCCATGCAGGGATTTGCTAACATAGTAGACCAGCCATTGCTTTGGCCCCTCTTCTTTTACAAGGACCGAACTCACAACTTTTTCTGTGACAGCGTGGTATAGTACGAGCGGCTCTCCTTCGCGAGGTTTTCGCAGAGTAGGCAGGCTGGCCAAGTAGATTTTCAGTTCTTCACAGGCCTTTTGGCAATCTTCACCCCAGGGATGGTCATCACCTCCGACGTTGTCCTCCTTTTTTGCTTCCTTCGTGAGGACTTTGAAGAATGGCCAACACCGATCTCCGTATCTGGAAATAAACCTGCTGAGGGAGGTTATCCTTCCAGTGAGTCTCTGCACATCTTTTATGGTGGCGGGAGTTCGAAACTCGAGCAGAGCCTTAATTTTCTCTGGGTTGGCATCAATGCCTCTTTCGGATACCATGTACCCCAGGAATTTTCCTGAGGTCACGCCGAAGATGCATTTTTCAGGATTGAGACGGATCCCGAAGGCTCTGAGCTGGTGAAAAGTCTCCTTAAGATCCATGACGTGTTTATCAGGCAGCTTGCTTTTGACTATCATGTCGTCGACATACACTTCCATGTTTCTCCCTATTTGGTCTTTAAAGACCTTGTTCATCAACCTTTGGTAGGTGGCTCCTGCGTTTTTGAGCCCGAAGGGCATCCTGACGTAACAGTATGTTCCCCCTTCGGTGATGAAGGCGGTTTTTTCTTCATCTTCGGGGTCCATCCTTATTTGATGATACCCGCTGAAGGCATCTAAGAAACTTAAGAACCCGTATTCGGCAGTTGAGTCTACCAATTAGTCTATCGGAGGGAGAGGGTATGAGTCTTTTGGGCAAGCATCGTTCAAGTTTCTGAAGTCGATGCACATCCGGAGTTTACTGCTGCCTTCTTTTGTGGCGACGACCACGTTGCTTAACCATTCGGGGTATTTGACCTCCCTGATAACCTCAGCGTCTAGCAGGCGCTGGACTTCGGTTTTGACGAAGTTATTTTTATGGGCTGAGATGCCTCGTTTCTTTTGCCGGACAGGCTTTGCTTCCGGACTTACTTTGAGGCTATGCTGTATTACGCCTGGGTTCACCCCTGGCATATCTTTCGGCGAGTAGGCAAAGAGATCTTTATTTTCCAGTAGAAAGGATACAAGTTTTTTCTTGTCACCTTCGGCCAAGCTCTTCCCTACTCGGCTAGATTGACCTGGGACAAGTTCTACTGTTTCCATTTCCGCCTTTGCGGGACTCTCTGCCTCGCCATTTTTTGGTGCTTTTGCTTCCACAGCTTGTGCAGAGTTGTTTGCTGGAGCTTTCCGTGTTTTGACGAACACCTTCCTTACTTCGCCTTGATCTATGAAGATTTCCGCATCTCCATCCTTGGCGGTGAAAGTGACGGTTAAGTACTTGACATCAGGGCGAATGTGCAAGTTTCCCTGTGTCTGTTTTCCAAGGATGGCGTTGTACGATGAAGGGACATCCATAACGGTGAACCTTGCCATTGTGGAGGCGTACAACTCTTCTGTCCCCATCACCGAAGTCCTTTTCAGCATTAACGGGAGATCGATCCAACCGAGGACGGGTAGCTCGGCCGGACCTACCCCGAAGGTAGGTGAGGTGACGGGCTTGAGGTCGCTACTAGATACACCCAACCTCGGCAGTAAGTGTGAAAACAGGACATCAGCATTTGATCCATCATCGAGCAGCACTCTTTTGACGTCCCAGTTTCCTATTCTCGCCATGATCAACAATGGGTCATCATGGGGAAAAATGACGGGGGAACCATCCTTTCGGGCCAGCTTTTTTGTTGGACTTTGATACTCCATGACTGCTATTTCTCTGGCCTTTCTCTTTCTTTTCGAGGATGGAAGTCCCGTCGTTATTGTCTGTATGATTCCTACTGGAGGTGAGGGGCGCCTTTTCGGACTTCGGTTTCTCCGCCTGTCGGAGTCGTAGTCCTCGTCTTCTACCTTTCCTTCCTCCTCTTTTCTCCCTTTCGGGGAAGGCATGCGCAGATAACGCCGAAGTTGGCCCTATTTTATCAGCGACTCTATATACTTCTTCAATTGGAAGCAGTCTTCAGTGTCGTGACCGTGGTCGTGATGAAACTGGTAGAACTTCTTCATATTTTTTCTGTTGTCGGCGGTCATGGCCCGTGGCCGTTGGACCTGAGTTCCCTGCCTTTCCATTGTCATGAGGATGTTGGTCCTTGTGGTGTTCAGGGGTGTGAAAATAGGGGGTTTCCTTCCTCGCGTCCTCCGAGGTCGGCCTGCCTGTTCGGCGGGATACCGAGTTTGCTGGCTGGACCCTTCGACCCGGGCGTGATCGGACTTCGGTCCACCCATTCTCAGTTCTTCGGCTGTCATGTGCTGTTCGGCCCTTCGGTAAAACTCGCTGAGGGTGTCCGGGGCGTCCTTAGAGAACTCGTAAAACAGCTGCAAGTCCCTCCGAAGGCCCCGTGTCATCGCGAGGATGCGTATTTTGGGCCGAAAGTCTGGGACACTCAAGGCCTCCCTGTTGAACCTTTCGACATAGTCGCGTATGGTCTCTCCAATTCTTTACGCTATGTCGAACATCTGAACCGGCATCTTCGCCATTGGCCGACTTCCGATAAACTGCTGCGTGAAGGCTGTGGACAACTCCTGGAACTCCGTGATGGTTCCTGGGGCCAATGAATTATACCAGGCTGTTGCTGGCCCGCTGAGAGTGACCTCGAAGCATTTGCACAAGGTAGCATCGTCGGCACCGTGCATCATCATGTTGCGTCTGTACTTGGTCAGATGGGCCTGTGGATCAGTACGGCCATCATAAGTTTCCAGCCGAGGTACTATGAAATCACCTGGCATGGCCGCCTCAACGACATCTTGGGTGAATGGGGACTCGTCCCCACAAAAGGTCCCAGACAGCCTAGCCCAGACGGGTTTACGAGCCACCTGTTTCTCCACTCTGTCCAACCTTGCCAATATTTTCTCCATAAGGGCCGTGGCGCTAGGTTCTTCTTCTGGCAGGGGGGATTGTCGGTGCAATTCAGGGAGCGAGTTCGGCGCTGAGGGGATGGGGACCTCGCCTCAGGCGGCTGGCTCCTCCTGTGTGTGATTTTGGGTCGCCTTGACTATGCTTGTCCCGCGAGCCGTGCCCCGAGGGGCATGTTTTCTGTTGAAGACTCCTACCATGGGTCTCCGGATCCCGAACTACGATGAGTTGGTTTGGGGCTTTTTTCCCGAGGGTGTGCTGCCGAAGGAGGCCTTTGGGCTTGAGCTTGTTGCGGCCACCTTCGGTCTATCTGTTGTGTCATTTCAGCCACAACAGAACGTTGAAAGTCGCGTAGGAAGCTCATGGTTATGACCAGAGGGCGCTCTTCCTCAGGCGTGGAAGTCCCTGGGGGGGCTTGCTCAGTGGCCGGTTGGACTTCAGGCGCGGACAAGGACCTCAGGAGTCCCTTATCCTTAAAACGCCGAGTCTCAACGACGGCAACCCGAGGATGGTTTCCCACAGACGGCGCCAAATGATGTCCGGGGACATCTTCACTGGAAGGCATGGTGACTTCCGGGGGGACTTCCTGTGAGGGAGAGCATCTGGTGCTGGAGTTTCCTAGGGGAACGTGCCTGCAAAGCTCAGAAAAAGGGGTTAAGAGGTCCCCGGGGTGCTTTTCCGGGGAGAAGCCTCCGACGCCCAAGTCAGTTTCCTGAGAAGGTGAGGGGGAAGCACTAGAGTTTTTAGTGGGCTTGCCTGTGTTTTCTCAAGGGGGAGGAGTCCAACATTTTGCCAGGGTTTGTTTCCTGGTATTTATAGGAAAGTCCAGCCCATTCAGATCGTGACATCTGTTCGATCGAATGTTCTCTGAATTTCTGGGCGTAGGAGACAAGTAGCCGGTGGCAAGCTCATTGAGTCTCGAACCTAGACAGGTCGTGACAAGACCTGGACGACGTCGGTGTGTCAAATCGCCGTTTGAGGTGACATGTAGCGTCTGTGGGCGGTATGTCAGAGGCTCCTTAAATGCTCCTGCCGTACTCCCGAGGTCCTTGGCCGAGGTCGTCCTCTGGTACGGACGATGCCCCTTCGGGAAATAGGCCCATAGTTCGGGAGTTCCCTAATTCAGGGTTCCGCCTTCGGGGAGATGCTCTTCGGCATGTAATAGCTGATTCTCCATTTCCGAAGGCGATCTGTTTAGTACCTTGGGGGGGCTAATAGCTTCCTCGCGTTTCCTGACGCTCCGAGTTCGGGTCAGATAGAGGCGATAGCCCTTCGGCTATCAGGTTGTACCCAAAAATACCTAAGCTATCGAAGTTTCCCATACCTGTCAATTGTGTTTGTCGACTGAAAGTGCCAACCAGATCTCCATAGACTTTGCTTTAAGTGTCAGGTAAGAGTGCCCATCCTAGAATTCAACTTGTGAGTAAACTTGCTTCCGCAATGTTTGCACTTGTCATACCTTGTATTGCCTTTCCAAACTTGCTCAGCATGCTCTGAAATGGATGCCTTCAAATTGCTGAATTTGCCTTGGATTGCCTTGGGTTGTGTGCTTTATGGTGTTAGTTGGGACCCCTCGGCGTTGACTTGGGCCGGTGGAACCTCCTCACTATCATCATCTGAGAGTTGATCGTCAAAGCCAAAGTCATGGTTTGTTATGTCAATGTTGGTCTTATCGTCAACAACCTTTTGGATATGGAGGCCTTGGCTTTTACGAAAGAGACGACCTTGGAAAAATGATGATGAGCTAGTGACGCCCTTGCCCATGTTGGAGTTCTTTTTTCGTGAAGCCATGAGTGATAGAAATTAATTGTAGATGGAGAGAAGATTAGGAGGGAGATTAAGAAAATATTAATGGAGGATTAAGAAAATGTAAGAGAGCTAATAGAAAGAATGAAATAATATTGTAGATGGAGATTGGAGAAGAGAACTTTGGTGTGAGGAAGTGTGGTGGAGGAGGCTAGCTACTTATAGGAGGGAAAAAAATTTGGTTTGCCCAAAAAGCTCTAAAAAACTAGTCGTCAATGGCTGCTAAATGGGTAAAAAAAAAAGTCTAGAGCCGTTTGTTCAATTATTTTTTTAATTTTCAAACACTTCAATGTTCTCTAGAAAATGGTCAACCCGGCCTAGCCCAGCTTGGCTCGGCTCAGTCGAGTTCTAAGCCAGTCTGGCCTAGCTCAGGTTAACTTTGTTATTGGGCCAGGCCATGTTAAAATGGGCTTCTCTCCTCCTCTAGGCACGTATTTGCCCTACAAAATGCTAAGTCCTCTAGGCCATCTCTATTTGTGAACTATCTTTTAGCCTTGCCATCTCTATTTGTGAACTAACTTTAGCTTTGAGGCTAAAAGATCATACTCCCTCCACATCTAAAATAGAAAACACTTTTGTTATTTAAGAATATCCCTGAATCTGAGTCATCTTTCCATGTAAAGATAATTTGTTGTCGTTTATTCCATTACCTTTCTCAAAATTGGCTTTTCTAGATAAATGTGTTCAAGAAAAATGAAATCTATTCTGAATATGTGTAATAAAAATAAATGGAATCTAATTTTGGGACGACGAATACTTTCTTTTATACTTTAATGCCTAGATTAGAGTTTCAGCCTTATTATAGTGTTTTTATTGTACATAACTAGAGTTATACTAGGTTTGACCATTACATTTTGTAGCAAGTATTTATGTAGAAAATTTTAATGTAAAAATAAATCCCAATAATAAAAAAAATTATAGCCCATAACCCTACATTAATTATTCAAATTTTCACTTTCCGATGGCTTTTGCTTTGAATCTCTCTAGTCATGTTCATAATCACTAAAATGATCAATTAAAATAAAAGGTATGACCTAAACATAAAATTGTGCATGTTCCATGGATGTTTTTGGTACAAACTCTATCTCTATGCCACTGGACTCTCTATAGTCATACTTTAGGCATGTTCTTTAGGCCCTAACAGGAGAAACCAAGCCTTAACATTTGTATTTTTTCTTTGTATTGTAGAAATCTAATTGTAGGCAGTCTCTGGCCGAATAAAATTCAGTTTTTGCTATTTGTTCTCTTTTATATTTTGCTTTCTTAAGCCTAGATGGTATAGAAATTTTAACTATACACAAAATTAATCTTGTGATGATATTCCCATCAAATCTAATGAACTATACTAAAGAAAGAAGTAAAATGTAACATTTTAAAAGGTTGAGACCCACTCGTTACACTTTTGTGGGATCAGAACATGATGGTGAAAAGTACAAAACCCCCTGAAATTTAATGAAGCCTATATTTTTGTCCTCACTGCTTTAAATATCTACATTTAGCTCCTACCAAATTAATGTTGTGATTCACTGCTACCATAAAAATCAGAAAATGTATCAATTTGCCCTCCTAACACTCTTCCTTAGAAACTTTTTTCCCCAACTAGTAAATCAATTAATCTAAAAAAACAAATTAAACTACTACAACCCGTTCAAATCAAACCAATGAAATCATATGCCATGCTACAAATTAAGCACAAAGCTCTAGCCTACCCCAATTAAAAACCCTAGTCTGCCCCAATTAAAAACCCCAATAGCTGCTGAAGTTTCTCTAGCTCTTAGGGAAGATCATGCTCGAAATTTTGTCAGTCAGCACAAAAATTAGAGGAGAGAATAGAGAAACAATTTTCTAGAAACTTTGAAAAGTTTTCAGAAATTAAAATTCATAAAAATACACAAAACTTTCAATTCCTTGTTTTTAGTTGATGATGGCGCTGCAAGTGAAGACAGTTGGCCTTCATGCTGGAAAAAACAAATAAGCAAGATATGAGGGATGCAGAGTTGAGATCAGACGCACTGATGAGAGATTAAATGCAAGTGTGGAGGTTGAGGCGGGGACCGACAAGCTTGGAGGTGGTGTCTGGCCGGCACGAAGTGTTGGGGTCATGAACGGCCAGAGAATGAGAGAAGGCATGAAGAGCATGAAGAGGAGGCTTGATTTCGTGGCAGCGCTTGCAGCAGCGATGCTCTGTTGCGGGTGTGAAGGGGATAACATTAATCTGGATTCTAGACCCAACTCATGGTGAACGGCGAATGGGGGAGCTTTGATTGCAATGCCGAGGGCGAGATTTGGCTAACGAATAACTTTCTCAACGCATCGAGGAGCTTCTCGCGGATCTCTGACGGCAAGCATTGAGGAGTTCTGATTCTAACATGATCAGGATCCAGAACCTTCAAACTCCCAAACAGTAAGAGTAAGAATGACATGGGGTCATAGAGAGGAGGAGGCAAGGAGGAGACGGCCTTGAGCTAGGGAAGGAGACATAGGCACAGAGAGGAAGAAGCTGAAAGGAGACGACCTTGATTTGTTTCTTTATTTTTCTTTTAGATTAATTGGTTTGTTTTTTGGGTTTTAGTATTTAGGGGACAAAGTTTTTAGGGAAGAAGGCTAGGACGGTAAAGTCAGACATTTTCTCATTTTGTGGTAATGGTGGATCATAGTGTTAACTTAGAATGAAGTAAATGTGGGCATTTGAAACAATGAGAAAAATTATAAGTTTGACTAAACCTCAAGGGGAGTTTTTGTAATTTTCCAAACACGATGTGCTCAGAAGACATAAACTGTTCTTCAAGGGTCGATTTGAAAGTATTTATGAGTTATGAGGACTAACCTTGTATTTGCCTCTTGCAAGTTAAACACAAAAGGCATCTCCAGATGTCAAAATTCCTGGCGCCTCCAACGAGCTCTTGAAAAATGCCAAAATTTTGGAACCCCAACTTCAAAGGAAGAGGGGTCAAAAGTCCATCCCTTTGGCTTAGGAGGCTGATGCCTCAAAGCGCGGAAGGGAGGGTATGGCTTTTCTATAGATGATTTCATAGGCTTTTGTGGTATTGACATGACATCATTCTATCGTTGTTGTGGGTCATTTTCAACTGCACCTTCCAAGAAATCCAAGGGAAGAGACCCTTCAATTCCTATCATCATGACAATGGCTGCCTCAACGCTTACTTTTCCTCATCCTCCTCTGATTCATGCTTGCATGGAACCAAATAGGGCTTGGAGTTCGGTAGACTTAGCTAGGTCCTGACAAGCTCATAAGCATTCTAGTCCCTCCTAACGGTGGCCGGTCTTGATATAAAAGATGGACCCTTGATTCTACACTAAACTTTTAGTTCTTACATGGTCCTTGGCCCAGGAGCATGGTCTGGTGGAGAAGAGGATTGCTCCTGATCAAGTCTTTAATCCTCAATGGTTCATTGGTGTGACAGAATCAATCTTGGAGGATTGAATGAATGTTTACCATCAGGTGTTAGAGGGACTCCAGACCCCTAGGGATCAACTTCATATCAATCACCCGCCTAAGGAGGAATGGGGCCCAAATTCTTTTGGTGGCTTTGGGCTTCCTACAAGTAATTAGGCACAACTTGTTGTTGGCTTTTCAAAACCAAGCCATCACGCTAACCTTCTTCAAACTTTCTAAGGTGGCCACAGTGGCCTTTGTTGTTGGAGAGAGGTTGATCGCCCATTAGAACAAGAGGGAGGCACTAACCAACCAAGTTAAACAGGACAAGTCTACTTGGACCAGGTTTGTGCAAGCACTATCTTCAGAGTAGTAGGCTCGAAAAGACCCACAGGCGAAGCTCAAGGATATCAAGTCCACCTTAGAGTAGCATCAACGGGTCATTAATGGCTAATTTAAGTGCATTCATGACACCACTGAGGCTACCTAGTGTACTAAGAAGGAGGAAAAGACCCTTGAGAAGATCAAGGCTTAGAAGAACCAGCTTGGCCTTCTTGATTAAAGGTATGAAAACATCAAAACAAGCCTCCAACTGGGTCTCTAGGCTCCACAAGGTGCAGCAAAATACTAGTCCCAGTGCTGGACCTCTCTCTTTTGCTGACCAGTCTAGCAAGGTCAATGAAGTGGTGTAGAGCTTAGCGGTAACACACTTAAAGATTTGTTAAAGGGCCGATTTGCTTATTTGGGAGGTCCTCTTAGTTAACAAGAGTCTAGAGGGAGATCTTTGCAAGGAAGCCTTTCAGGAGTTCAGTGATTGATTTCTATCTTGCCATCTCTTGGTTAATAGGCAATATCCCAACCTCAACCTATCCTTCCTCTCTACTTATGCTGATCAAGGCATGCTTTTGATGCGTGGCCCAAGGAAAGCAAGTTAAAATGCAGTCTTTTAAAGGAGACATCATTAAGGCTACTGACCCTAGCTCTCGAAGTTGAATTTTAGGTCCCCCGTATAGAATACTTTTTGACAAGTACCATCTTGTTTACTTTCGAGGGTTGATATCTGTTACTTTCATAAGCTCCAGAACGAGTTCAACTTGTTTTCTCCTCAAGCCACAGTAAGCTTATCCTTCGTTTAGAGTCTTAAAGCAAGTTTGGCAGGCTTTTACTACCTTGTACTTGTTTTCTCCTCAAGCCACAGTAAGCTTATCCTTATCACTACTACTTTATGCCTTTTATTTCTTTCGATAGTTTTTTGGAGAGCGTCCATCCATGTAAGTCACTTGTTTTTAGTAGTTTCATAATATTAGGGGTTATAATTCCTACATCGCACTTTAACAAGGCTCTGTACCTGAAAAAGGTTCCTTGCATTTTATAGTTTTTACATTAGCTAAGGGTTTTATTCCCTCTTTAATTAGCTTCGATGCCCTATTAGGGCTTATACAGAAGATGTCCTTATCATTCTTTGGGATTATTATGCTAATGTTATTCATTTAGGCGAGGCCTAAATGACTCATCCATTGAGTCTAAATGAGGCTTAAGTCAAGGGTTATAGATCATCAGAGTGGTAGGTCCTAGGTAATTTCCTACCCTCGGAGTCAAATAACTCATATACGCATGGTCTGATCTAGCATTTAAAGAAATATGGCCCATCCCAGTTAGACCTCAATGCTTCATGCCCCAGATTTCTTCCTATTAATTCAGCCTTGACAAGGACCAGCCCTCTTACTCAAATCGGCTTCTCTTTGACTTTTGCCTTGTAGGTAAAAGCCACTTTCTGTTTGAAGGACCTCATGTAGACCTTGGAATCTTCTTTGAGTTCTTCTACAAGGTTAAGCTTAGTCATCAGGGGTTCTTCATTACTTTCCTCCTCAAATAGTTAGATACATAGCGTGGGCTATATGATTTCTATTGATATGAAAGCCTTCATTCCGTAAATCAGGGAAAAGGGACTTTCCCCTGTGGTCCTTCTAGGGGCTGTTCAAGAGCCCTTAGGACAATTTAGAACTCTTTTACCCATCTCCCCTTAGCCTGATCCAATCTATTCTCAGGCCCTCTTTTACTGTCTGATTAGTTTCCTCTACCTATCCATTTCACTGCAAGTGAGCTACTGGAGTGAAGTAAAGATAAATGTCTTTCTCTTAGCAAATCTATTAACTTGGCCATTGTTGAACTACTTACCATTTTCAATTAGGATGGGTTGAAGAAATCTAAATCAATACATGACATTTTTCTAGAAGAATTTCCTAACTTAGAAAACTGTGTGGTTGCTGAAAGCTCCACTTACACCTACTTGGGGAAATAACCAACTACCAGTATTTGACTTACCAAGGGCAGTAGGCAGTGCCCCAAGTAAGTCCATGCCTCAAATGGAAAATAGCCATGGGTGAACAACTGATAAGACTTCTAATAAGGGCAACCTTTGCACTTAAGAGTTTAACAAGCATGAGTGACATCGTCGAATGGGATTTCAAGCATGTTTTTTTATAGTTAGCTAAAAATAACCCTTTGTTAGTGTTCTGTGGGCCAACTATTCTATTCCAACATGGGCTCCTTAATCACCCGTATGGATTTCCTCGAGGGCTCTTTGTTTTTCTTGGGTGCTCAAGCATTTCTATAGAGGCAATGAAATCCTATTCTATAACGATGCTCCCCAATGATGGTGAATCATCTTGAGCGAACCTTGACCTTTCTTTGTTCTTCAAGGGTTTAGCTCATATGTCCCACCTTGAGATAAAGCCAAATTGACCATCTCCAGTTATCCTCCTTAAGGGCTAGGTGCTGCAAAATGTACATTGAGGGCTCTATCGATTCTTTTATCAGGACTTCTTCTTGGTTTTTGGACAGGGCATTTGCCCTATAGTTTTAATCCCTCAAAACTTCATTAACCTGAATATGGTCAAACATCTTCATTAAGTCTTTAACCAAGCTTGATTAACAATTAATTGTGAGTTGTTATGAAGTACTGGGCATTGCACACCTGCTTGGTTGACCATGGTCATTTCGAGGTCCATTAGAGGCCTAGGTGACTCTTCCGATGTTATGACTTCCAAGGTTCCTCCCAAGGTTGAGTTTGATGGGAATCATCTGAAATATCTTAGGGCCTTTGGCCATCAGGTACCTTGGTCCCTTCGACCATCAATATAGTTTTTGTATAACATTCTTCAAAAGGAGCTCTATTTTAACAATGATCTTATAGGTTTGAAGATATGCCCAAAGCTTCCTTAAGGCAACCATGAGGCAAATAATGTCTTTTATAGGATAATGTATCTTGTCTCGGCACCTTGAAGTTTTCAGTTGATGTAGTTAATAGGCCACTGTTCAAAGCCTTGTTCTCTAACTAGTGCTACATTAATTGATCCCCCATAATGGCAAGGTATAGTACTAGTACGTCTCCAAGGTAAGGCTATTTGAGTGTGGGGAACCATTGTAGGTATGCTTTAATCTGCTCAAAGGCCATTTGGCATTCCTCAATCCATTCAAACTATGCCTCCTTCTTAATAATTTTGAATAATGGTTGGCATCAGTCCCCAAACTGGGAAACAACGAATCCAAGGGCTGTTAATCTCCCAGCTAGCTTTTACATGTCCTTCTTCTCTTTTGAGTCTAGTGTCATTAACATTGTGTCAATTTTGTTGGGGTTTGCATCGATCGCTCTTTTTGAAACCATGTAGTTGAGAAATTTTCCTACCCCAACCTCAAAGTTACGCTTTTTAAGGTTCAGGTGCATATTAAATTACCTTATCCTTTGAAAGGCCTAACAGAGATCATTAATATGGTGGTCTAGGGCTCTGTTCTTGACGATCATGTCATTTACCTACACCTCCATATTTTGTCCTAGCTACTCAATGAAAACCTTATTCATCAACCATTTGGTAAATAGCTCCGATGTTCTTCAGGCCAAAGGGCATTCATTGATAAAAATATATTGTTTCCCCCATGGTAAAGGCAATTTTTTCTTCATCTTTAGAATTTATCTTGATTTAATGGTAGCCACTGAAAACATCCATGAAAGAGAGGACTTTGAATTTGGCAGTGACATCGACCAATTGATCTGTGTCTGGTAATGGTTAATGATCTTTTGGGCAAACATAGTTCGGATTTATATAATCGAAGAATATGTACGACCTCTAATTTTTTTTCTTTGCCAAGATGACATTGGCAAGCCATTCAAGATATTGTACTTCTCTAATGATGCCAGCCTCCAGGAGTCTTTTGATCTCCCTTTTTATTAAGTCTAATCTTTCTAAGCACATGCTCTATTTTTTCTACTGTACTGACCTAACAAAAGTGTCAACTTATAGCTCACATGTGATAACCTCTGGATTTATTCGTGGCACATCACTTGAGGACCATGCAAATATATTTATATTAGTGTTAGCCATATAATACCAACTTGTATGTGGAATTGCACCTGAGCTAGCCTCTCGAGAATGGCATTGTACAATGATGGCGCATCCAGGATAAGGAATTTTAAGGTATGAAAGTCATAAATTACCTTTTGTTTGCCACAATGCCTATTAGCATGAGCAAGTGTGTTATTGTTCATAGGGTTGGCATTTTGTCTCTTCTAACTCTATATGTATGTCCTAAAATGGAGCTCAATGAGGTTTTTTCTACTTTGGTCTTGTCCAATAAACTTGAAAATAACATATTTGAGTTGGCCTCCATATTCTGGTACATCCTCTCGATGTGAAAATTGTTGATTGTAGCCATTACCACCAAAAGGTCTACATATAGTACCAAGATTTGGGATCCATCTGCCTTCGTCAATATCTTGCTAGAGGCAACCGCTTCCAGCTGAGCCACTTCTCATTTTTGTCATTTTTTTACTAAAGAAAGCTTTCCTTTAGTCATTTCATGCATGACCTTCACACGTGGTCCTAGGTTTCTATACATGTCCCTGGTGAAAGACCGAGCCCCCTCCTGATGAGGCCATTTTTCCCAATCTTTATCACCATCCCTCTTGCAAGGCCTTTCTTCCCACCATCGACAAGGGAAATCTGTTATGGCCATACACTAACAAAGCTTTCTTTCCCAGACCATCTCTTTTATGAAGTACTTTAACTGCCAAGAATCTTCAGGATCATGCTTCTTGCCTTTATAGTACAAGTAGTACTTCTTCAGGTCCTTCTTGTTCCTTGGATTCATGGGTAGGGCTATTTTGGCACCATTTCATTTTTTTCTAGGGTGTAGAGTAGTATGTTAGCTCTCGTATCCCAAAGTGGGGTAAGAATGAGGCTTGACTTCTAACTCTTTTTTCTGAATAAGGATCTATCGTCCTTGGCCTTTGGTTGTTCTTTCTATGTTGTAAGCATGTTAAGCTCCTCAACGTGTGTATGCTTCATCTCCTGGTCCATGAACGGTTCGATGTTCCACATGGGGTTCTCATATGCAGGTTTTACGCTAACCTAAAATCCCTTAAAAACCTCTGGTAATAGGAATCAAATGTAATTCAGGGGATTGGTCGATCGTGGAAACCGCCAAAAATAATTCTGGTCTCATTAACAACTCAGAATAAATTAATTTGCAGTATAGAAGTGGAAACCAGGTTGAATCCCAAGGAAAATTCTTTATCTAAAAGCTTCCTGACAGAAAACTGAAATAAACGATTGGGGGAGATTGTTTGCAATAAAAAAAAAGAGACACTACTAAAAAATACACAATTTCCAACTGCCATTATTTCCAACGGCTAATTTCCAACTGCCAAAACCGTTGGAAGAAACAGAAAACAATTTTCAACGGCTTAGCAGTTGGAATTTTCAGATCTGAAAATTATATAATAGTTCCAACGGCTGAGAAAAATGATGGTACTTTTTTTCATATTTTATATATATTTGTTCCAACGGCTTTAGCCGTTGGAAAATATTTATATGAGGTAGAATTAATTAGTTTAATATATTCTTAATGTTTCCAACGGCTTTAGCTGTTGGAAAATGTAGAAATGATGGGATTTGTTTGCAATATATATAATATGTAGTAAGTTACAATTAATGTGTTTTGTTATATATAATGTTTCCAATGACTTTAGCCGTTGGAAAATGTAGAAATGATGGCATTTGTTTGCAAAATATATATATATATATATATAATATGTAGTAAGTTGCAATTAATGTGTTTTGTTATATATAATGTTTCCAACGGCTAAAGTCGTTGGAAAATGTAGAAATGATGGGATTTGTTTGCAAACTATATATATATATATATATATATAATATGTAGTAAGTTCCAATTAGTGTGTTTTGTTATATATAATGTTTCCAATGGCTTTAGCCATTGGAAATGGGAAAATAATGGTATATTTTGCACTAATTTTTATATATAATAGTTTGGGAAAGAGTGAAATTTTTTGTTTTAAATCGGATAATAATTAGAGTTTTTTTGAATGAAGGCTTTAATTGTTCTAATGGCTAAAGCCATTGGAAATTTATGGTATGAAATACTTGTAAGTTAATTTTTTTTTTAAATTGGAGCTGTTGGAAAGTCATTTAATGAAACGGTGAGTTTTGGAAATTTTTTTCCAACGGTCTTAGCAATTGGAAATTGAAAATTTAAAATCCCCCCCCCTCCTCCCCCAGTCCCGTCGCCTTCTTCCTCGTTTCATTTCCAAGCATCTCTCTCTTGTCTCTGTCTACTTTCTTCCTCCCACACGCACACACAGCACGTTCCTTTTGTTCGATTAAGGGGTTAATCAACTTCCTGGAGCTTATTTTGACGTGGATCTGGTCTCATTTTTCTCGATCTGGTGGTTAGTTTGGATTTTTTTTTAGTTTTCTTCAATTTTTTTTGGCAGTTTCGCGTTGTTTGGTGTTGTTTGTTGACTGATGGGTTTTGATTTTGGTTGTTATAGCTGATTTGAAGCTACTTTGAGGCATTTGAAGCAAGTATTATTACGGATTTGAGGTAAGTTTGTTTAATCCGAATTTTTAATTTTTATTCTATGAATTAGTTAAAATCCGGATTATTTCATGGTAATTTGGGTTGAAATATGTGATTAGTATGTGATTTGTAGTTGTTGATGGTTGGATGTAAAGTATTTGGGGTACCCATTATAATTGTACATTTTTTTCCATTTTCTAACTTATTTTATTAATTTTGGAATGAATTAAAAAATATAAAATAATTAGTTTTAATTAAATTATTTATGTAGTATATTTATGTGTTAAATTAGTTAGTATATTTAAAAAATAATAAATAATTAGTTTGAAGTAAATTGTTTCACTTGTATATTTATGTGTGAAATTAGTTAGTATAATTAAAAATAGTTAGTAATTAGTTTTAACTAATTTGTTTAGGTAGTATTTTTATGTGTAAAAGTAGTTAGTATATTTAAAAATAATATTTAATTAGTGATAAATTAATATGTTTAGGTAGTATATTTTTGTGTGAAATTAGTTACTATTATTAAAAATATAAAATGATTAGTTAGATGTAAATTGTTTAGGTAATATATTTTTTTAAATTAGTTAGTATATTTAAAAATAGGAAATAACTAGTTTTCTGTAAATTGTTTAGGTAGTATATTTATGTGTCAAATTAGTTAGTATATTTGTGTGTGAAATTAGTTAGTATATTTAAAAATACCAAATCTTTAGTTTGTAGTCAATTGTTTAGGTAAAAATACCAGGGCTTACTCATGCAGCATATGTTGATGTCACGCAGACTCTGGAGTTCACTGAACAAGTACAGCGAGTCGTAGCGGAGCAAACTGCACAACAAGCATCACATTATGAGCGGAAGCTAGAACGTCTGAAGAGGAGATAACGAGCTGAGCTGGAGTATATATGCAAGTCAATTGGCATTCCCCTGCCCGCGCCACCTGCAGATGATGATGATGACTCGGGATCGGATTAAGAATAGATCAGGTATATCATGCTACTATGTGTATTTATTAACAAACAAACACTTAGTTGGAGAATGAAAGCATGTAATTTAAACTCTACTTGTTTTCATGTGGATTTATAAGTACATTTAAATCATGACTTAGTCATTTAAATTGTGTATGTTTTTTTTGTCATACAAGCCATTTGCTTATGTACTTTGAGGAAAAAATTTGACTACATACGATATCATTATCTGCAGTATACCATGTTAATGTTTAAACAAAACATTCGATTGGATTGAACAGTATAGCGATGAATACAATAAATGAAATAATAATTCGAAAGCTAAAAATAAAATATGGAAAATTTTCCAACTACCTGGAAATATTTCCAACTGCTTCAAAAATTTTCCAACTGCCCATGCAGTTGGAAAACTAAATAATTAAAAATATTAATAAAGCCGTTGGAAATTCTCCAACTGCTTAATTTCCAACGGCTAGCAGTTGAAAGTTCCAACTGCTAACTGATGGGCCGTTGGAAAGTTTACTTCCAACGGATGATTTTCCAACTGCCAACTTGCCGTTGGAAACAGTCCATTTCCAACTGCCAGCCGTTGGAAATGGCAGCTGGAAAATGTTAATTTTTTAGTAGTGAGATAAAATAAAAAAAATGATTAGAGAATAAAAATTAAGAAACCTATCACGTAAGAAACCAACAAAACAATCAAGAATTCAAACATTGGCATCAGTCAACATCTACCACCGAATTCTTACAACTGATCATCGATGCATAGATAGATCAATCAAAATTTTGAATATTCATCGTTGGAGCTATCTTCTTATCTCTCCTTAGTCGTAGTTAATCAGAAAACAAGCGATCTAATTAATCCTAACTGCTAAGCAACCTAAGACAAATGCTTTAATTTAATTTAACAATTACATTAAAAATTAGAGAGATCGATGAAATTAAATAACACAAACACAAGCGGCTGCATTTAATTGATTTGAATGTTCTCCCTAAGACCTAATAATTTCTTTCGCAGTAAATCACTAAACCTCAGTTGCTTCACAGATTAGAAAAACCAAATAATTACGGATTTGATTTCTAACCCAGCAGTAGATTGAATTCGAATAACAACTAGTAGACCTCCTAGCATATAAACAAAAAAATTATGAAATTAATCTTAGAAGAACATCTAATACTCAAAATATTAATTGATGAATAAAAATAACTTTGATCTCACAGTGTTGAAGAATTTAGGGTTTTAGTTTCCTTCAACCAAAAATAAAAAAAAAACCACTAAACAGAAAATAAAAGAAATCAGAAAAGAACAAAAAAAAAGAGTTGGGAAAGAGAGATAGGGGGAAGGGTCGCACGCAGCCACCCTTTAAATACCTAAAAAAACATAACCTAGTGTGCTAAATGTACAAAATCTCCATCAACTTTTTATATTTTTACAAAAGTACCCCAAATAATGCTCTAGAACAGCAGCAGCAACTTCAAGCTAAGATTTGGCCTTGATTCAGTCACTATTTATCAAAATGCAAAGCATAAAAGTTGTAGAGCTCTTTCTTATCTTCGAAATGACACCTGAATCATATAAAACGGACATCTACAGCCAAAGATATGCCCAAAATACCGTAACTACTTATGAACCAGCGGTGACTCGCAAATCGTGACTTTGAAGTTAAATTTGACCCTCTTAACGTGCAAACTGGGTTTCATGGTCAAAATGTGATTTGTAGCTCCTGATGTTAGCTTTCCAATGAATTAAGAATCACTCAATTCCGATCTCTGTAGCTGAGAATATGATTTTTCTACTAGAACATCATCAATCTGTCAAAATCCTGAAAGAACACAACCAAATTAAAACTTGTAAAATTGCAAATTAAATTCACTCTTAATCAATTGAGTCCAAATATACTCTAAGCTACAAAACATACTCAAAATATATCTTTAAGGTTCAAAATATATTAAAATATATTAAATATGAGAGAAATAAATACAATAAATATAAGCTTATTAAATTCCCCCACACTTAGTTTTTGCTCGTCCCTGGGCAAAATTCAAAATAGAAACATAATTTTGAGCTAAACCGGGGAAGATAATTTCACATCCAAGGGTCTTGAAAAACTTAACAAAAGGAATTAAGTACGCAATTTAATTGGCAATAGCAACTCAAAACTAAATAAGTCCTAGAAAACAATTTCTTTTCAAACTAGTAACAATCACTATTGAAAATCTAAGAAAAACATCAAACTTTTGCACAAAGTAAAGAGAACAAAGCAGGTAGATAAGAACTCAAAAAGCACAACTGGTCTTACCACAAACCCATGGAAAATAAGAAATCAGTTGAGAATTTATTTTATTTTATTTATTTTTACTTGATTTTTTTTGTTTTGTTTTTTTCTTGTGTTCCACCGTTTAGCGAGTGTATAAGAGGAGCTCTACCATGCCCAAACTACTAACTCGACACAACTCCAAAGTGGTCTTTGACCATACTCATGTTCCTAGTACCTTTTCGAGTAATGATCGACTTTTACCTTAAGAAAAGACCCCAACCTACTTCAATACCCAAATTAGCGGAGTAGCAAATTCTTTATTATTATTATTATTCCATCAGAACACAGCAATTCAAACATTTTTATTTCTCGAGTGATTCAAATCATCCATCAACCGAACAAACCACATATCCAACTTAATAAGCTCATAATCTCGCAAGGTTTAAATCAATGTACTAAATACACAAATTTGATGCAAAAACTAGCTTCTCAATATAACCATCAACTAGCTTGATCACAAATTATATAAACAATTTAAAAATAAAATTTGAGAGTTACATAATGACTAATAAATTACTAACACAACACTCAAGCTAAGCATTCAAGAACCAAAAAGGCAAAATCATCTAACAATTCAGATCGATGCTCAAAAGTATGAATAAAAACAATTAGTTCCAAAATTTTGAAAACCGAAAATTATGGCTCAAGCTACCCACTCCCCCACACTTAAATCAAATATTGTCTTCAATGTTTACAATAAAAGCACAGCTGAGAAAAAGTAAAGGTACCGCCCTGAGAGGTGATTTCACAATGATTCGCAGCCCAGAATTTGACTTTAGCTTGTTGCCCTATATGGTTCGGTTCACCTCCAGCCTGAAAAGTACTGCTAACCAAGAAAACTAATTGTGAGAATAAGAAAAAAACTTGAAAAATAAGACCAGAGAAAAAAAAATGAAATAAGACACTTTAACAGAAGAAGAAATCTCCCCAGCAACGGTGCCAAATTTTTGGTCGATCGTCGAAACCGCAAAAAATAATTCTGGTCTCATTAACAACTCAGAATAAATAAATTTGTAGTATAGCAGTGGACACCAGGTCAAATCCCAAGGAAAATTCTTTATCTAAAAGCTTCCTAACAGAAAACTGAAATAAAAGATTGGGGGAGATTGTTTGCAAAAAAAAAAAACAGAGATAAAATAAAAAAAAAATGATTAGAAAACAAAAATTAAGAAACCTATCATGTAAGAAACCAACAAAACAATCAAAAATTCAAACCTTGGCATCAGTTAACATCCACTACCGAATTCTTACAACTGATCATCGATGCATAGATAGACCAATCAAAATTTTGAATATTCATCGTTGAAACTATCTTCCTACCTCTCCTTAGTCGTAGTTAATCAGAAAACAAGCGATCTAATTAATTCTAACTGCTAAACAACTTAAGACAAGCGCTTTAATTTAATTTAACAATTGCATTAAAAATTAGAGAGATCGATGAAATTAAATAACATAAACACAAGTGGCTGTATTTAATTTATTTGAATGTTCTCCTTAAAACCTAATGATTTCTTACACAGTAAATCACTAAACCTCAGTTGCTTCCCAGATTAGAGAAACCAAACAATTACGGATTTGATTTGTAACCCAGCAGTAAATTGAATTCGAATAACAACTAGTAGGCCTCATAGCACATAAACGAAAAAATTATGAAATTAATCTTAGAAGAATATCTAATACTTAAAATATTAATTGATGAATAAAAACAACTTTGATCTCATAGTGTTGAAGAATTCAGAGTTTTAATTTCCTCCAACTAAAAAAAAAAAAAACCACTAAAAACAAATGAAAAAAAACAAGAAAATAACACAAAAAGAGTTGGGAAAGAGAGATTTGGGGGGGGGGGGGGGGTAAAAATACCAAGAAAAACATAACCTAGTGTGCTAAACGCACAAAATCTCCTTAAACTTTTTATATTTTTACAAAAGTATCCCAAACAATGCTTCAGAATAGCAGCAGCAACTTCAAGCTAAGAGTCGACCTTAATTCAGTCATTATTTCTCAAAATGCAAAGCATGAAAGTTTTATAGCTCTTTCTTATCTTCGAAACGACACCTGAATCATATAAAATGGACATCTACAGCCAAAGATATGCCCAAAATATCGCAACTGCTTATGAACCAACGTTGACTCGCAATCGTGACTTTGAAGCTAAATTTGACACTCTTAACGTGCAAACTGGGTTTCATGGTCTAAATGTGATTTGTAGCTCCAGATGTTAGCTTTCCAATGATTCAAGAACCACTTGATTCCGATCTCTGTAGCTGAGAATATGATTTTTCTACTGGAACATCGTCAATCTGTCAAAATCCTAAAAAAACACAACCAAATTAAAACTTGTAAAATTGCAAATTAAATTCACTCTTATTCAATTGAGTCTAGATATGCTCTAAGCTACAAAACATAATCAAAATATATCTTTAAGGTTTAAAACATTTTAAAACATATTAAATATGAGAGAAATAAATATAATAAATATAAGTTTATCAGGGATAAGTCCTATACTTAAATGGCCTCGGTGTTGAATCTTCTGACAAAGCCCCTAAAATACTCCTTCTGTGATTGTCAAATCTTTAGTACATGGGATGACATCTTTGGAGTTTATCTACTACCTAAAAATGCCTTAAGAAGGCTTGGGGAAGGTCCCTAAAACATTGGAAATGACAACACCTATTTGTTCCAAACCATGAAGCAGCCACTCCTATCAAATTAAAGATGAAAGCCTAGCACATAACTACATTTGACATTTCTAACCTCATAGAGGTAATATATTGCTACAAATGATTGACCGGGCCTATGAGCGCATCATACAGATCTATATTTAGCATTCAAAAGCCATAAGGTATCAGGGCTCTGATAATCTTCTTTGTAAACGATTGGATTCACATTAAATTAATGTCCAAGGCACGACCAGTTCTGGGCCTTGCCCCAGGCCCTCGGGCATCAGATGGCTTTTAGATGCTATTGCATTTGATGCAACCTTTGTAAAATGATCCTGATATTACTCGTTCTAGAACCATTAGATCTAGCATATGATACCTATGGAGGATTTCTAAGAAGGCCCTAGGCCGGAATCCTTGTTGTGGTTTTGGGGCTCAGCCCATGCCCCCAGGCATCAGATGGCTCTTTGCTGCTTCCTTGAGAGCTTTAGCAAGCATTCTCTTAATCTATTGTTAAACAGTGGCCTTTAGCTACTCGAAGAAGGTATGCTGAATCACCCATACTTGGTTATTCGGTATGGCTAGTCTTTTTCCCTTCTCGGAGTCTTGTAGGAGTTTTGGGGGCTCTTCACCATCTATGATTTGCCCCCTTACATGTTAAATATCTATAAGCCTTCTTAGGGGGTTCTACAAGTCCATTTGGCCATTATTCTCTTGCTCATTATCATTAGGGTTCTAGTCTAATTATGATCTCCTCATTTTCACCATGTTCCTGCAGATGGAGCCAAATCAATAGTTAAATAGCTAATAAATGAAAAAAGAGATCGAACTTGGTACTGGAATGATATGGAATAAATATATCATCAGAGCGGCATGTTCCGGGGAAAACCCTACGGTGGTTAAGTCAATATTCTTATAGGGAAAATGCATTTGAAGAAAGAAAAATGACATTATTTTCACATACATCGGGATTGCCAATGGGGCTCCTTTTCATGGTGGCTGGTAGTGAATCGTAGTGTCAAGCCCCAAGTCACCCCTACCCAAATACCCTTAGGAGGTTTATACCAATTTTAATTACATAGGATGATTTGGGAGCATCATAACCAAGATCCTTAACCCCCATTTTCTATTTGTTAACTAAGTAAGGCCTAGGTTACTATTTAGATTTCTACTTTAGGAGGTTAACTTGCAAGTTTAACATGTTAACGGCATGAATGCATCCAAGTAAACTTACCTTGGTGCCTATTAGGTGCATATGGAGTGTATGTGGGTAGGTGAAAGGGTTCATGCATAGTAGGTTTGTTAGGCATGCTAGGTTTCTGCAGATGCCCAAAGGATCTTACCTCAAGGCCTATTGGGTGCAGAGGGGGCATAGGCAAGGTAGGACGCCCTGGAGGCCTATCGAGTGTACTTTAGCAGCCGGTGAGTGCTAGTGTCTATGTGTGTCCTATGTGCCCAAGAGGCTTACCTCAGGCCCTCCTAGGGTGCTTGCCAGACTTCTCTACACATACACACATACATTCATACAAACATACAACCATGCATTCTAGGTTTCCATAACATAGCCCATGCATGCATTTCTAACCCGTTACACTTAGTAGCTTAGAAGGCTTACCTAAGCCAATTACACACTTTTAAAGCATTTTCCATGTACTACCTTAATTAGCTATATGCACATACATTTACAGTTCAAAATTGGACATCTTAGAAACTACATAGTTGAGATTACATACAACAAAAGTTAAGCTATCATGCATGCATACATTTTTTGGCTCAAACAGTCTCAATGCCCACAGTTACTTTAACCTCCACTTTTACATGACATTTAGGACATAATTGTCTTATAACCCTTCTAGTCTTTACGCATACTAGAATGGATGCAAAAGCAGCTAGACCTACAGTAGCAATCCAAGCCTACACATCAATTTCAACCATTAGTTCACAATATGAACTTTTCAATTTATCTTTTGTAAGGCAACAAACCCGAGCATCCCTCATTTTACATAAACCTCTTAAAGAGGTTCCATAGCTCAACTCTTCCACTTATTTACCTAAAATGGGTAGAAGAGGGCATGAGTATATAAATACTCAGTAAGAGTTCAATACGACACCTAGTGCCTACACAATGTTCAAAACATTGTCTTATGCATATAAACCTCTAATTCCTCATTTTAACCTGTAACCAAAGACAAGAAGACACAAAAGATACAATATACAACATAATATGTGATACTTACATAAAAATTTAAAGGTTAGCACACATAAACAACCAAAGAAGCATGCAAAACACACACACCATGTACACAGTTTCACCTAGACTTTGTAAGCATTTCTTATTTTAGTTAAGCATGTGATCACTTTGAATAAAGCCAGATTAACATAGAGCTCTAGGTAGATCAACAAGTTCAGTCATACTTGATGAAAAATCCTAATGTTTGCCATATGCAAACTAGCTAGGTTACCAAAGTGCATAAGCACACTTAGCCCATTTTTTATAGCTCCTAGGTTCATTCGGCCTTGGCCATCCCCTAAGGCAGTGACCTTCTCATCAAAATCTAGGAGAATGAGCTTTATATGAACCCTTACCTAGCTCAAAATTGGCTATAAGGAAGCAAGAAACCTTCAATGCATAACCCGTGTGCCTCCATGTTCGGTTTTGTCTCCTTTACTTCTCTTTGTGTTGCTAATTTATTTCTTTGTTTTGCAGGATGTTTTGCACCATTTCCTAAAGTTAGCAATAGTATTCAATGGGTAGGAAGCTGCCTTGAAACAAATTAAGTCCAAGCGGTGGTATTTCAGCCAAAATGGCTTTGGCAACCAACCAAGTTTGACCATTCTTTGGTCGAACTCTCCATGAATCATTTAAATCATTCTAACTATTTCATTGACCTATTTAACTCTTTTGGTGGGTTGTTTTGAGCACCCACTTTGGTCTTTAATTTGGCTAATTAAGTCACCAAACTTTCACACAAAGTTGGAGACATTTTATGCGCACCTAAGAGCCTCATAGTGCACCTTAGAAGGCTCTCCCCCTTTCTCATGCGCCCTTCACCTGGCCTTGGCCTACATTACAGCCTTCATCCTCATTTTAAATCTTAATCATCAAATCCACACAAATCCTCTTAAGGTACACGGCTTTAAAGCCTTCAATTTCACATAGGTGTAAACTAGGTGTGCCCGAGAGCCACCCTGTGCCCCTTCATGGTGATCTCTTATTATTCTTAGGTCTTTTGCCATTTTATTTCAAATTGTGGGGCTTTATTTTAAAGCCTACCTTGGCACTTAAATTTAGCCATTTTTGGCTCACAAATGCAACCCTTGTCCTTATGTCCCACTGATGTGCACTTAGGATGCCCTTAGGGCAGCCCATGGGGCACTTGTTCTTTTTATGGATTTACTTTTCATATCTATGACTTGCATCACTTTTGTACACCATTATTTTACATTTTATGTACTTTATAATCATAGCCTACGACCTATACAAGTCACAGGCATGACACGTAGGAAGATTGTGTAAAATGGAAATCTAGCGATGGAGGGATTTAGTTACCTTCTTGACTATTATTTTATTTATTAAGCTCTTTGAGGGCCTATTTAGCTGTTTCAGCTTGGGTTTCCTTCTTGGATATGGTTCAAACATCTTGGGCTAATTCAGGGGGCATATGGTATCACTTTTTGATATCAACTTTGTAGTTGGAAATTTTGGAGGGGAAAAAGGAAATGAAGTAATAACAATAGACATGCTTGAGACAAGAATTAAAGGTTGAAAAAGTGAGGCCTAAAAATCCTTTAACCTTTTTAACTTTGCCAATCTAGAACTTTTAGCCCTTGAACTTTAACTTAGGTTTACTCGCCTATCAAAATTTGTAAATTGGTACCTTATACCTCGTTGGCCCACTTAAATGGTTATGTAAGTTATATGATGATCAGAATGAAGACAAAATGAAAGATGAAGGGCTAGATAACCATTTGACTCAGACTTTTATATTATTTCAATTATCTGCTTCAATTTTCTTAATTCAAGCTATTCAATGAATTGCTAACCATGTCTAATCTAAACAATCCAATCAGCATTCTACACTGAAATATGATTCATTTAATTTTAGTATCCAACTTATTCACAAAACTAAAGGTTTATGTGGAAAAAATGGCTAGTTAGTTTTTTCTTCCATTTTATCTTTGTTTTAGTCCTAACATAACTTAAATAACTATTTAACTGGGCCGAAGTAGTAAAGGATACCAACCAAATTTTGAGGGGCAAGTGAACATGAGTTAAAGTTCAAGGGAGAAAATGACCTAGTTGGAAAAGTTTAGAGGGAAAAAAGGGTTTTAGGCCAAAAAGTAATTTACCCCACCTCATTATAATGGAATGATGGTTGACACATAGTTTTTTTTTCTGATAATTTTATTATTTGGCTGAAGTAGTATATTTTGCCCCAAATTGAATTGTATAGCCGGTGTTTTTTAATCTATTTTAGGATAGATTTGCTATTTATCTGTGCAAGCACTTATATATCCTTTATTACTAAAATAAAAGTATGCTTAACCATGGTGTTTCTGAAAATTTAAAAAAAAAAGGAAAAAGAAGAAAAGAAAAGAAAACTAATCGGTAAATTTAGAAATCTAATTGCATAATTTACTGTTTCAATCCACATAGCCAATAATCTCATATGATTTATTACTTGAATGACACTATTCGCTAATCGGAGGCCACTACCTACTATTAGATATGGCCAAGTTTGTCACTCATTGAGATCATGGTGAATGGCACATCAACAAAGGACTCCAGTAATTTTGGATGGGAGGTAGGGGGAAGAGGACCTCAAATAGAATATCTACAAGTTTAGCATAGTTAGGAGTTAAAGAGAAAAATTTTGCAGAGCAATTTAAAATTATTGTCAACCTTATCACTGTGTCAGTCACTGATAAGATGTTAATGCTGTAAAGGGTATTCTCCTAGCTGATGGATATCCCTATCATTACATTAACATTGGTGATTATTTTGCTTTCATTTTATAAGTCCTGAGTATATCTGCTCCCACATCATTATATGTTAGTGGCAGACTAGTAGAGTTTATTGCAATAGGCATGAAGTCAGAAGAGTGGTAATTTGCAGTGCACATTACTACAAAGCTTATTGGTCAAAAATTATTTTGTAGTTTTGATGAGAGATGAGAGAGAGAGAGAGAATGTGTGAGGTTGAGAGGAAGGGAAACATTGAGAACAACAAAACAGCAGCATTCGATTTAGATAAAAAGTTCAGGGGAAGAGTTTCTAGACAGGAGGTTAACAGGGTTATGGAGAAGGTTTCTACATCATTCTACTTCAAAAATTTTCTAGATGGTTAGGATGGTAGAAATCTTTGCTCAGTGTTTCAGAGATTTGGTTTAGTGGTGGATGTATATGTAGCAAAGAAGAAAACAAAATCAAGCCAAAAGTTTGGTTTTGTAAGATTCAAAAATGTTAGATGCAAGGAAGACCTATAGAATGAATAAAACAAGATTTGGATTGGCTCTTACAAGATGAGGGTAAACTTGCCAAAATTCATCGATATCAAGGATAAAAAAAGGATGGATGTTGGGGAGAGAAAGGAAGCGAGTGTATCAGGTAGTACAGGTGCTAAGAGATATGAGTGAAAGTATGCAGAAGTAGTTGGGGGAGTCAGGTGGAATGTTGAGGAGGAAGGTGGTTGGAGGCAAAAGGTTCATTGTAGCTTAAAGATCATATGAGACCATGAGAATTGGGTTGGAATTGAGTTGCAGTCTATGAGTGAAGGTTATTTGTGAAAAAGGGCAATGTGTTACACATGAAAGGAAAAGGAAAGGATTAGGCATCGATAAATAGGAGAAGCAACCTAGCAAACTTAAGGGACTGACAAAAGAAAAATTCTTAGATGAAATAAGAAAAAATAGCTAAAAAAATAAAATAAAATGTCAGGTAAAATAAAGTATTAAATTACATCATATGAAAAGCCTGGTAGATGCAAATATGAGTATTGGAGTGAAATGAAATAGCTTGAAAGCTCTAAATGGTGGATGAATTGTTAAAATGGCCTCTTTTCAACAAGGAAAGTAGAGGCTTTTTATGAAGGGGCCAAGCTCATATAATTGTGTCAAGTATCCTTAGATCAACAGTGGTTAAAATCGTAACGGTCAATTTTGGGTAATGGTCATCTTTTGGGATTTTTGGTCTACCAGGTTAATTGGAAATTTCAATGGGCATTGCTCTAAATCCACTAAGCTAGCATTCCCTGAAACCATCACTTCACGATGTCGGACTAAAATTCCCACCCAAAATTTTAAACCTGAATCATCTATCCTAGAGAAATCAAATAGTCAGTAAAATTTTATGAATAAGTAATAAATAATAAATAAATAGATAAATACAAAATTGCCAAATTTTACCACTATGCAGTCAAGAAGAGAATAATTATACTGGCCATAGAGATGTGCAGTTGGGGAGTTAAAGTAGTTTGAGACTATTAAACAACTACAATACATGTTGGACGTTGAAGGTTTTGGTACCTGTAAGGTCAAGTATGTTGGAGGGCTTCCTGAAGTGTATTTCAAAAGAAGCAGTAGACAATATGTTTGAAGATGGTGCATATTGGTTCGAGGAATGGTTAATTTGGTAGTGCCTTAGTCTTCCTATCTTAATAATCCTGGAAAAGTGGTCAGGTTGAATATAGAGAGATTACCGCTCCATGCATGGTGCAAAAAGCCATTTGAAACCATTGGAGTTTTATGGGGCAAAATTATCTCTGTCGAAAACTTAATAGTTCAGAAACAGCAGTTATTTATGGGAAAAGTTTGTGTTTTGACACAATATTCAGATTCAGAATCAATATTTAAACTCTTGAAATTTAAGGTTGATTCCAAGATTTATGACGCCAAAGTTTGGGAGGATTTGTTTCACTTCGTCGATTTTGGTTCTAGATATTGTTCCTTGTTTTAGGTTGATTCAAATTCTGCTAAAGATGGTGAATCTGCAAATGAAGTCAAGTTTGATGAAGACAGTGAAGGGGACGAGTTAGAACTAGTGGCAAAGGATAATTTTGAAGATGTATTGAGAAGTGGAAAAGTTGGCTTGGGCTTCATGAACGCGGACCTTGGGAATATTTCTGAAGGAGGAAAAAAAGGACGACTGGAGGGAGTTTTAAATTCAATTAATTATGAAAGCAGTAATGGTGGATCGAGGAAGGAAGAGAGTTTTAATCAAGCAAAAAGGTGTGAAATTGAAGGAGGGGGAACCGGGGAAGAAGCCAAATCTGTTGGGCCTGAATTATACTGGGCCAGCAGTCTCGGCCCAGGAGAAAGAGGCAGATGTGTTTACTGATGGACCAATGAGAGAAAATTTGGTAAATGGGATAAATAGATGGTCAAAAAAGGCCCAATTGGAAGACATTAAAGAATTGAAGGTTGGAAATGATATTGAAGTTAGGTTCGCAAGTTAGGAGTAAGATGTTCAATACCGTTACCACTATACCACATAGTATACCGTAACGCATACTATTACCGTTACCACAAAAAGTAAATATTAGAATATTTATTTTTAGATGACATAATTTATTTAATAATTATTTTTTACACATTCTATATGTATTCTAATTTTTCTCATCATACTTTGTCAAATATAAATAAAATATATATGATAGAAGATATTTTTTTAATACAAAAAACAAAAAAAAATGTTATATATGGAACAAAATAAATAATACTAAAAAAAACTAATTTATTGATATAAGAGAAAAAAATATTTTAATAATAACAATACATTTTCTAATACCACATTGAGTTCTTAAGTAGCTCAACGTATGACGCTTCTTTCTTAGTTTGTTCTGCAAAAGCAATATATTCATCCCACATCATGGAATTTTGGTTTTGAGTCAAAAAATTCTGCAAATGAGAATAATATTCAGTTGGAGTAACATGCATCAGAAATCCAATTGAGGGATATTACTTAACACCATGTTGTGGATGAAAAATGTGATGATTATTACCAAATAGATTATTGAAAAAGATTGAGGCTAATGATGATGAACCTTTAGTCAAAGATGATGGCATTTGTTATGGATATCCATATGATCCATACACCATGGAGCCACTGTCACCAAATGAACTCATGCTGAGACTACTTAAATTTTCTTCACTGTTCATCCTCATTAATTCAAATTGACTCACAAAGTCATAGTTTTGATAATTTTTCCTTTTTTTGGCCATTGCCCTATGTCCTTTTCTTCTTGATCCATGATCTTTATCTTGTGTAGTATGTGAAAAATCAGCTTCACAAGAAAAAGGACTCATATAACCAGTAGAACTTTTTCTTTTAATTGCTTTAGACATAAAACTTCCTTTGGCATTAGAAGTTCTAGAATGACTTCTATCTCCATTATCACAGTAATAACCCATATCTCCTTTATCATTGTCATCGTTATTATCGTCATCATCATTGTCATTGTTGTCACTATCATCATCATCATCATCATTATCACCTGTAACATCATTAGAACGAGGAGCAAACCCTGGTGGATAAGATGGAGAAGTACTTCTAGTTTCAACAGAAGATTCAAATAAACCAACCTCTTCATTTATTACATGATCAACATAAATACCAATTTCTTGAGCATATTTTCTAACTCATGAATCTAGATTTCCTTCATTATCTTTTAAATGTGCTGGACATATCCATTGAAAAAGTGGATATTCATCTTCATCACCAAACTCAACCGATATATCAAGAAGATTTAACGGATCATCCTCGCCATCTTTCTCTTCTATTGCTGTCATATCTTTAAGACGAAGTTTCATGTTGTAGTAGCAGAATACAAGATTTTGTAGACTTCGATGAGCTAATCGATTTTGTTGCTTAGTATAAATTAATGCAAAAGTGCTCCAATTTCACTCACAGGTCGAAGAGGATGTCATTTGAGATAATATGCGTAAAGCCAAATTTCTCAAAGTTGGTTTACTAGTCCCATATAATTCCCACCAATCAACTGCAATCATATGACAAAAGTCTTATTAGTACAATATATTAAAGTCAAATTGAAAAAAATTTAGTAAAATATTGTTTAAATTTATTAATAAAATGTCACTAATTTATATTAATTTGGTTTCAGTTGTGCTCTTGATGATATTGCATATGCAACTCCAAATAACTTTCTTGCTTCTTTAAATATCATTATCTGTTTTAATAGAAAGAATCATTAACAAAAAAATATAAAAAATAAATAACATATTATATAAAATAAGATATTATAGTACCTCATTTCCAAATGATCCAATTTTCGAAAAGTGTGGATCTAAAACTGAAAAAACTTCATGGATAACATTTAAGAAATATGAATTATCTCCAACAGCCTTCTAATAGTGATACTTGGGATTCAAAAAATGGGCTAAACTAACATTTACAAAATTATATTAGTTAGTATTTCATAATAAGACAATTATAATCATTACCTCTTAAAAAATATACGAAGTAATATGAAAGTTACCTGCTGCATGAAGCGGGTGCTCTAATATTTTATCCCATCGTCTCTTAATGATTTTCATCATCCAATTTGTAGATCGAATAAGACTTATATGTTCTTTCATAAGTTGAATCGATTCAAACACACAACTCATGGTTTGCCATACTTGATTATCAACAATTCGGAGTACTCTATATAGCAGTTCATAAATCAGACAAACTTTTTCAACTTGATCCCAAAAAGAGTGAGCTAAGATTAAAGTCTCTACATACCTTCCAATTGAAATTTGACTTAACTGGTGAGTATTTCAAAAAACAATTAAGTGCAATGTAATTTGTAACAAATCTAGTGGCACCAGGGTGAATGATATCACCTTTGTAAAATATTCTCATCTGCGATAGGAGCCAACCATGGTTATATATAAACTTTGTGATTTTTCTTCCTTCCTCAATGACTTTTTTCACAGTATCTATCTTTCTTTACAATTGCTTCAAACACCAGATCAATATAGTGTGCTGCACATGGGGTCCAATATAGATTGTATTTTTTCATCAACTTTTTGCCAGCTTTTATGTATTCACTCCCATTGTCTGTTACCACTTGCACAACATTTTCTTTGCCAACTTCTTATACAACCTCCTTTATCAAACCATAAACATATTTGTGATCTTTGATTCTATTAGAATCATTAACTGATTTTAAAAATATAGTGCTTCCCTTAGAGTACACCATGAAATTGATGTTGGATAATTTTGTTAACCCATTCCAACCATCACACATAATGGTACAACCATATGTTTTCTACTTTTCTTTTACCTCCTTCACATATGTCTACATCTCAATTATCTCCATGTCAAGATATTTTGTTCTGATTTCATAACATGATAGAGGTAAAACTCCTTTTCCAGCCATTTGAATTCCTGTCACCATATTTCTAAAATCATGTGACTTTCCTTTTGCTATTGGTACATTTGTATATATAAAAAAATTTGGCAATCATGCGCCCCATGCCTTCTCTCAATGACTTGCCTTTGAAATATTCTCTAACACCTTTTTGCCTTGCACTTGAAGATTTGTAATCAGAAGCCACTAGTGGAGTATGAGTTGATGATCCTTTAACACTTTGACTACGTTTGAACATAAAAGAAATTTTAGAGCTTTGTTTACTATTACTTCCAGGACCACTTTGATACCTTGTATTTTGCTCTATTTCCCAATAGGATCTTTGTGATTCACAAACTGATTGCCTGTATGTAGCTCTTTCATTGTATGGAATATCATGAGGATATGGAAAATCATCATCACTATCATCATCTTTTATGTCAACTGATGTTTGCCCCATCACAATCGATATCAACTCTGCTTTAATGTCCTCCATTTGTTGGGATTTTTCCATTTTATTGCTAGCATACCAAGAAAATATCACTCTCATTTCTTCTTTAATCAATAGCGAGACTTGCTCACATGGTTTACAATTTCTAGATACATCAACACCGGCTAAATGTCTCTTCAAACATGTAAGTCCACCACCTTTCATGATGTGTCCGCAATATTTGCAAATTGTGCCATTTATTGTGCTAGGAATAAGATCTCCATGATCCCACCTAGTATCTTTTGATCCTCTTGGTATTGTATAATATGCAAAAAATACTTTCTTAAAAATTAAACAACAATATGAACTTTATTTGAGAAACGAATGTAAAAGAAATGATAAATAAATAAATAAATAAATAATTGTGCCAAGAGTAAAAAAATGTCCCTAAAGATTAAACAATAATATGAACTTTAATTAAGAAAATAATGTAAAAGAAAGGATAGAAAAATAAATAAAAAAATGTGTCAAGAGTAAATTCTTCACATACCTTCTAACTTGGGAATAAATTCTTTATTCCAAACTAAGTAATATTGTTGGATTGTCCAACAAAAAGCTCTAAATGCTGTAAAAATCAAAGATTTTATTTACTAGATGGGTGTGTTGAGACTTTGAAGTCTCAGAAACTTGAAAGACTTTAAAATATTGTGTTCGGAGGACCAGACTCTCTCTTTTATTTTACAAACAGAAGTAGAACTAAAAAAAAGTGTGAAAATAAATAAAGAAACAATAATGCATGTGAGGTAAAAGAGTACAAAAAGTTAGAAACAAAAGTAAAAAAAAAATTAAAAACAATTAAAGTTGCAAAGAAAGAATCAGATAAAGTTACTTGATCAAACATTTACTCAAGGGTAATAATGCATGTGAGGTAAAACAGTATGAAAAGAAACTATGAATTCAAAAAAAAAAAAAAAAAAGGGACATAGAAACAAAAGCTGCGAGCCTGTGACTAGCTGACCATGCATCCATTAATTTTGCATATACTTTGCATATACTACAAATATAAATAATACAATTCATTAGTTTTTTATATTAATTAAAAAAGTAAAAAAAATTAAAAGTAACTTTTTATTTTATTTTATGATATGTGTATTATTTATATTTTAATGTTTTATATTTTTATAATATTTTGGTGTTAAAAAAAATCTGTGAAACATAAAATACCGTGGTACATATTATGCTGTATTTGCAGTATACTATGGTTTTTTGACAAAATAAATACAAAAAGTGCGTAGTGTGCAGTATACCGCAAAATACCGTGGTATACTGTGTCATAAAATGATACAACATGAAAATATTTATACCCTATACCACGTACCACGACATACCACGATATTTAATTCAGTGGTTAGGAGAAGGAAGTCTGCCGTTTTAAAAATTGGGGAAGGACGAGACACATGGTGGAAGTGTTGAAGAACTCTGGTGGCTGGTAGGGGCGTACAAGCTTGAGGTTGATGAAATCCATGGCAAGGGCAAGACTGTTAAAAGTTGAAGATCGAAGAGAAAGGTGATTGACAACAGGAGCAATTCGGGAGCTGAGTTGGTTTCTAGAGGTTTAATGGTAAGTGAGTCCATCTCAGATTCAACAGCAATGTTCTGTAATGAAAAATTCTGGGGAACAAAGCCAGAAATAATGAATCATGTACTGAGGTTGTTGATAGTTTAGATAATGAAATTGCTGCGGTTACGAAAGTGAGCAAAGTGGTGGGATTCAATTTGAATTCCGGTAACGACAAGTGGTTGGGTGAATTAATAACTCAGAGGTGAGAGGGATTGGAAAAGTAATTGTATTGCTTGAAGACTCTAGTGGCGCAAGCGTTATAAAAAAGACATGAAGACCCTTTTGTTGAATATTAGAGTCATTGGAAAAGCCTTGAACTGTAGGCTGCTGAGGGAGCACCGTGCGGAGGAAAAAGTTGAGTTCCTGGGAATTTAGGAAACATTGTTTTTAGGAGATCTGTAGGAGACAAACAACAGAAAAGTTTCAATGATTTAAGGGTCTTCTGATTACGAATACATAAAAAAGGATGCTCGTGCTAACTCGGGGGTCTGTTGTGTGTTTGAAATCTGAAAATTTTCCAAAGGGTTAACCAGTTCTCAAGTGATGGATTTCTGTGGGTATCAGGAAAATGGGGGGGATGCCCTCAATTGGTGAATCTGGTGAATGTGTACGGCCCTCAGATTGAAGATCAGAAACTAGAAGTGTGGAGGCAATTACTTGATGCCATGTCAAATTTTTCTGGTATATGCGTAATTTTTGGAGACTTCAATGCAATAAGATGTAAAGAGGAAAGAAATGGTTGTAGATTTGATGAAGAATCGGCAGAGAACTTTAATAACTTCATCAGTAGTGCAGGTTTACAGGAACTTTATACGGGAGGAAGGAAATTTACATGGTATCAAAAAGATGGGGCCAAGATGAGTAAATTGGATTGTTTCTTAGTCTCTTCTTACTTTTTGTTGTCCCAAGTGCAACCAAGAGGGGGTGAATTGGTTGAGTTCCAAAGCAAACCAAAAATGGGTTCTTAAACCCTCAAACTTAAATGTAATTCAAGGAATAATAATTAACCTTATTCTAACTAGAAAATGATTACCACAATCCACCTAAACTTTGCTTTGAAAACAACCTTTGAAGTATTTTTGAAAACAAACAAGTTCAACCAAGATAGGTATCATAAAACATCAACCAAAGATCAAGTATATGGAGAGAGAGAGAAGCTTGCACAAGAGAATTTTTATAGAGGTTCGGTCTTTCCTCTTGAGAGCCTACTCCTCTTCTCAAGTTCACCACTTAAGTGTTTTCTTCTCCACTATGAAACTAAAAAATACACAATAGTATACAATGGCACACAACCCTTTGGTAGTTCCTTCTACCTTAACCTCTCACTAGTTTTGCCAATGGTTAACTAGAAACTTTTCTCACTCCCTTTCCCTTACAAGGAAATCACTCAATCACTCAAGATAAACTCAGTAATTTCGTGGTTACAAGGTGGTAAGAACAATAGGACCTCTCAAGGCTAAATAAGGAAATGAAAGCATAAGTTCTTGGCAAAGTATCAAATTTGAGCTCTTGCTGATAGATTCTCTTTCTTAGTTGCCAAGAGAGTTTTCCCTGATGATTCTTGATGTTTTTATACTCCATTGGACGCATAAGAGACGTTGAAAACCGTTTGAATGATAAAAAAAGTCCCATTGAAATCTGGTGAACGTTGCTGTCAATTTTGACTGAAAATCGCTTCTGTTGCCTAGTTTCACCCGAATGAATATTTTCACTCAGTTGAAAATTTAGTTTGATAACAAACTCCAAGGTTTGACCTCCAATGGCTATATTGGTAATTAATGAGTTGTCAGTGCTTAACACACGTGGAAATCTGACGTAGTATGAATTTATAATTAATTTTCAAAGATTTTTTGAACCAGGAACTTGCACGCGGGTCTGGAGTCCACATTTCACCCAGTTGAAAAATTTTCATTCGAATGAAATTTTTGTCTAGAATGAAAATGTTCTCGGATTCAAAAAATCGCTTCAGTTTCAACACGTTGAAATATTTTCACTCGAATGATTTTCTTGTCCAGAAGTAAAATGCTCTCGAGTTCCAAAACTGGCTCCAATTTCAACACGTTGAAAGATTTTCACTCAAATGATTTTCTTCTCCAGAAGTAACATGCTTTCAGGTTCGAAAACTGGCTCCAGTTTCAACACGTTGAAAGATTGTCACCCTGTTGAAACTGTAGCTCCAGGATTTTCTTGCTTCCAGACTTCCAAACTTCAAAAAAAAATTTCCAAGGAGATTTCTTCATTTACAAGTAATGCTGGAATCACAAAAAATACTTGATATATACTTGAGAAAGCAATTTTTCTAACAAAGATCAAGACTTTATGAATGACTGACCAAAATATAAATCTTTAAATAAAGCCTTGAAACACATAAAACAAATATGTTTTGTTATCATCAAAATTAAATAAATATAAGTCATGAGTGGAACAAATTCAACACCTTTTCTAGTGGTGGCCAAAGCAAAAGTGATAGCGTAGAAAAGGAATATATCAGATCATGTTCCTTGGCTTTTGAAATTGAATTGTGATGATTTTGGGCCATTACCATTTCAGTTCTATGATGCTTGGATGGACCACATACAATTTGAGGAGCTGGTTAAAAAAGCTTGGAAGGAAATGGTATTACCTGGTGCAGCTACCAGTGTGTTTAAAGAAAAGTTGAAGTATTTAAATTGAGAGCTAAAAACATGGAAACAAGGAACAATTGATAACTTGAAGGTGCAAATTAAATACCTAAAATTAGATGCTGGAAAGTGGGATTTGGTGGTAGAATGCAGGGAGTTGTCTGAATAAGAGAAGTCAAAGAGAGCTGAAGCTTTGTGGAAATTGTTGAAAAAGATAAATTCAAGGGTGCTGTGTTTAGGAAGAAGGCCAGGGTAAAATAGGTGATCGAGGTTGATGAAAATTTCGGTTTTTTTCATGCTATAGTTAGGGGGATATTTAGCATGAACAACATCAATGGGTTGAGCATTAACGGGAAATACTTAGAGCATCTAAAGATAATAAAAAATGAGGTTTTTAACTTCTTTCATAAAAACTTTCAGAAGCATATTTCCGACAAGACAGAATTCAAAAGCTTAAATTTCAAAAGGCTTTCAGATGATTTAAGAAAATTTATAGAGGAACCATTTTCAGTTGCTATGAAATACACTCAACACAGGGCCCATAATAGACAAATGGACATTTGGTGGACTGAAAATAAAAAGCCCTATACATCAATGAGGGTAAGTCTCATTCCAAATGAAAAGGATATCCCAAAATCACATGATGAGTTAAATAATTCCTATCTAAGAGCAATTCCTTCAGATCTACCTTAGCTATATAAGCCAGCTCAATTGCCAATCCTGAGGTATGAGATTCTAACTCTCTACCTCTTTGCTATTCTCTGCTCACTAGAAGTCTAATTTGATAATCGGAGAGTTTGCCCCAGGAAAACATCTCGGGGCTCTGGCTCTGTCTTTGTGTGCAGGATCACAGTTTGAAGTTCACCGGACCTGGCCTAGGTTCACATGTTCTCATTAAATATCAATTTGGCACAATCTGTGAGAACATGGTGGACTCTTAGATGTCCTGCATGGAGAAACAAGATTAGCTAGGAAACTAGTAGGATAGCTGTTATTGCACAAGGTCCATAGGTCATGTAGGTGAAAAGACACATCAAAGGGCTAACCCCGAGAAGCCTACGACACCTGAAAGGTCATAAAAGGAAAGGCCCTGCACCATTGGATGATGACTAGTTTCAAGCCTTAAAAAATGTCCTGTTTGAGCAGCTAAAGACAATGTTGCAATAGGAAATTTGAAAAGCACTACAAATGTTGTAGCAAGAAATTTGAATAGCACCACCAAGAGCTCCAAAAGAAGTTGCCGCAAGCCATCCGGCGCCTGAAGAACCCCTTTGAGCCCTTTCTCAGGACCAGACCCCGAAGCCTCAAGGTATTAAGCCACCAACATCCTTGGATTGATCTGATGGCCATAGGAGCAGTGACATCAGCGCTATATTGCAAAAGCTCGATTAGATGGAACAGTCCAAATAGGTCCTTGAGCCCCCGAGGAAAGGCCTCGGTCTTGACATCAATGTAGAATACATGTGGCTCCAGCCTTTTATAGATGATATAATTAATGCTCCTAGCCCCGAGGGAATCCGCATGCCCAAGATTGACCTATATGATGGCTATACCAACCCGGTTAACAATCTACAAAAATATGTTACCTCTATGAGGCTAGATCATGCAACAAATATGATTATGTGTATAAACTTCAGTTCAATGCTGATAGGAGCCACCGCTTCCTGGTTCAGAACTAATCAAAGGCATTGCTTTTACTCATTTAAGAACCTTTCTCAGGCATTCTTATGCCAGTTCTTGGGAAGCAGGGCGACTTCTGAGACAGTGGCCCACCTACTACAGATTTGACAAGGCAGCGGCCAGTCTCTAAGAGACTTCATTTGAGGATTCAATGCTAAGGTCGTACAAGTGCAAGGGCTATCCTCATAGTTACATCAGGTTGCCATCAATCAGGAACGAGCATGAGATTTGAAGCTAGCTTGGGACCTTCACGAGAATCTCGTAAGAGACATAGAAGAGTTCCATGATCGGGCTACCCGGTACATGCATCCTAAAGAACTCAACAGACCAATGGTACCAAAAGAGCAACCAAAGACTTCAAAAAACAGACAAAAAAAAAGGCAGGGACGAGGCGTACTCGTGGATAGAACCAGTCTTCCCGCCCCTAAAAAAGACAAGGTCGAATATCTTGTTCACCCTAGAAAGTAAAAATCAAGTTCCTAGGTGGCCCCCACCAATGTAGCCCTCAAACAAGAGGGATACAAGGAAACACTACAGATACCACAAGGACAAAGGGCATGACACTGAAGAGTGTTAGCAGCTGAAAAAACTCCTTGAAGAAATGATCCAGGTAGGAAAGTTAAAGGATCATTTTTTCAAACAACATCCTGTTGTTGAAGGCAGGATGAGAGGCCCCTTAGAAAATATGACGATGAGGACTACAACAAAGGATAGAGGCAAAAAAGATAGCGATTGCCCCTGAGGGACCATAGGAACCCTAGACCATGGGAGAAGTTATCTGCATGATTGCTTAAGGAGAGTCCTCCACAGCTCAAAAAAGACAATGGCAGGAAATAGCTCAGCTACAGGTGACTGATCCGAGTAAAGTCTAACAAGACCCAATAGGTCCCAAGTGATCGTCCCTTATATGGATCCACTAGTATTTAGGGCTCAAATCAACAATTTTGATGTGGAAAGAGTCTACTTAGACATCGTTGCCAACATTAATGCTATCTTCGCTGACCTGTTAGAAAAAATCAAAGTCAAAAGGTCTACCATATCCATTACGTCAGAACCTACCTTTAGGATAGGTAGAGATAGGTCCACATACTTAAAACCATTAATTTACCCTTTATGTTGGTGGGTGTGAACAATGAAGGAAAGGTCACTTGTAACTCTTACACTACAAAGTTTCCGGTCCTATATGTCCCTCACCCTATAATGCTATACTTGGAAGACTAGCCCAGGCACAATTTCATATCTGGTTTGACTTTATATGACTAATGATGCTTTTTGTGACCCTCGTTGGGGTTGCAACCATCTTTATTGACCAGGCCTTGGTTCTTTGGAGTTATGTGGCCACCTTGTAAAGGCCAAAAGATAACAAACTCACATTAGCAGAGGCAAAGAAGAAAAAAGAACAAACCCGGGAGAACGATGATGGCATGACATTGTCTAAAGATACTGAATTGGTAGAAGTAAACCCTAGAAAGGTGTTAAAAATCAGTGAAGATCTTCCACCTGAGTTAAGACAGTCATTCATTCAGTTCCTAAAAGCAAATACGAATGTGTTTGTATGGTCCCCCAGTGAGATGCCCAGAATAAACCCATAAATTATCAACCATAAATTATAAGTACGCCTATTCACCCAACCAATACCGCAGAATAAGCACAATATGGCACCTAAGAGAAGAGATTTCATCTGAGAAAAAGTTAGAAGACTACCTGGAGGTGGCATTATCCAGGAGGTGCGATACCCCAAATGGTTTGGCAATGTAGTTGTTACACCTTCACAAAATGGGAAAATTACAGCATAAGGACCTAAACTTATATGCTTTAATTTTCACCATAGTGTATGATTTGTGAATTGTAAATTATTCAATATAGACCCCCTTAAGTGACAAAAACAATGATAGCTTGGTCCTTAAGAAAGCATTGACACATCGCCTAATTTTCAAGCAACCTACGGACTAAATTGTAAGGTTGCAAAAGTTGGGTACTCAATTACTTCTAAAGATGGCTATGGAAAGGACATAGATGGAATTATGAAGAAAGGACATGGATGGAATTAAGGATATTGTTGCGGACCAAAGTGCTTAAGAAGGCAAAGTTGATCATTTATGGCATAATGCCAACTAAGGATCCAAGTGTTCACATTTTTGCCTAAAGTCAAAATGATTTTTTGACAAGGCTAAAAGAGGCCAAAATCTATCATTTTCCCAGCCAAAATGGCTGGAAATAAACTGCCCAAATGTTGGCCAAATTTTAAAAAATTTGCATATATGCCACCTTGGTCAAGATGATGTATAAATGAAGAAAAATCTTCATTTCACTGCCATTTTCCTTAAATTTTTGCCTCTAACAGCTAAGAACTCTTCCTTAAGCTCTTCCATCATCCTTCATAGCCATCATACCTTAAGAAAACAAGAGGAAGCAAGAGAAAGCAAAGAAAACATCAAAGAGTGCAAGAAAGCCTAATTTTGGTTCTATTTGCATTTTCAGATTTCATAGTAAAAGGTAAGGGTTTTCTAAAGTTTTCGGACTGTTTACTGTATTTCCAAACATCCATCAAGCTAAAACCATGCTTGGAAGAGAGAAAAAAGCTCAAGGAACCAAGTATGGGTTAAGGGGAAAGAAGCATGACAAGGTTTCGGCCTTAGTGTTACCATGCTAAAGATGGCAGCAAGAAAGAAGGGTTTCTAGAGCCCAAGTTAGTACTAACTAAGACCTAAAAGACTCCTAAGACCAAGAAAAAGCTTGAGGAGGGCTGCCATAGTACTACTAAAGTGATATTTTACTGTTTTATTGAATGATTATGAACTAACCCTAATGTGTTAATGCTACCAGCATTACATGTGTTTGTTGCTGTGTTTGTTGGTGCATATGGTTGCCATATTTGTGTGCATATGTTGTTTTTGTGTGTTTTTATCTCTTTGGATTTCAGGTGGTACGTTGCTATGGAAGGCTTTACATTGAAAGCCCTTACTAAGTTCTTTACAAAGAACTTACTCCCCTTTCTGTCCATTTTTCAGGAACACCTGAAAGAGAACGTTCAAACTAATAGTTCTAGTTTGATTTTTCCTATGAAATGTCAGGTACACTAACTTCAATATGTATAATATTAAACTAGAATTTTTCATGATTTTTAGAGCACATTTGCTAATTTTGGTGTTGGTACTTTCTACCTTATGCAGTGACTACCTTTTAAAGTTTCTAGAGTGCATTGTGTTTGTAAGGCTCTCCAAGAAGCTAGTTTACATACCCAACTAAGATAGGACATATGTATGATGCATCTATGCATTTAAATACACTATGGATGCTGTATGGATGATATATGAAGCAATAAAGTGATGTTTGAGGTTGAATGTTCAATTCTGTCCATTTTGCAACTCATTAGCTGTTCCAAAGAAAATTATGTTTAATACTTATGAAATGCATCTAAATTTAGGGGAATGACTTTCCCAAGTGTTTAAGACATGTAATAACCTGATCATGTTGGTTTTGCACCTCGAAATGAAGTGTATGAATCTTATGAAATTTTGTATGGGCAAAATGGTCATAAAGTGACCAGAATTTTGACTCTGCATTTAAAGTTCCATAACTCCCTGTGTAGAAGGAATATCGGTATGAAATTTTGACCACACCTAGACCACATATAGAGGCTGAACTGGAATTTAGAATTTCCAAATTTGGAGCCTTGTGGCCAAAGATATGACATTCCAAAGTTGGTTAAGTTACTGCTCATTTGGTCAAAATTTGGTAACCAACTTCAAAAATCAATAACTTGGTCCATAGATGGGCTTTTGATGTAAAAAAAAATTTATTGGTTTGCTCTAAATCTATACTTGATAATGGAACAAATAAAATTGGGGGTTACATGGCTATAATGATACGATTTATTAGTGGAAGTTACAGGTGCAGTGGCTGGTCACTAGAACTTAACAAGATTGCCTATTGAGTAGAAGCCAAAACTAAGAATTGTGCTAGTGTTTTCCTTCTTAGCTCCCATGGTGTGCATAAATGTAAATATGTGTGTTATGGTTTGACCGATATACATATATTTACATAAAGACTAAGATGGCCACTTGGGTAATATAGTGAGCATTGTTCTGATGGCCTATAGAATATGCATAGCTCCTGGGAGATTGACACATTAAATATTGTCACTGTATTTAAGCTCTCAGAGTGGTAACAATTGTCTTGGTAAAAGTGTCGATTACACAAACCTCAACGATGATTGCCCTAAGGACCTGGATTCGCTACCCTCCATAGACCAACCAATCAATGGCACATTAGAATTTAAAATATTATCCTTTACGAACGCTTTTAGTGGGTACCACCAAATCCGTATGCACCCGAAGGATGAAGAAAAGACTACCTTTGCAACCAGAGAGGTGGTGAATTGTTATTAGTGAATGCAATTCGGACTGAAAAATGTTGGGGCAACTAATCAGAGGCTTATGAACTGGATCTTTACTGAATAGTTGGGTAAGAATATGGAGCTCTACATGGATGACATGGTCACTAAAAGTAGAGCAATCGAACATCAACTCGATGACCTTCATGAAACTTTTCAAAGAATGCACTAATTCAATGTAAGGCTCAACCCAAAAAAATGCACCATTGGGGTAAGGGCCAGAAAATTCCTAGGCTATAAGGTCTCTGAAAGAGGAATTGATGCAAACCCAAATAAAATTGAGCTTATTCACATTATGCTTGACCCAAAGAATAAAAATGATGTCCAACAACTAGTAAGAAGGTTAACAGCCCTTGGACAGTTCGTGTTGTGTTTCAGAGATCGTTGCAAGCCCTTATTTCAAATACTTAAAAAAGAAGCAGTATTTGAATGGACAGATGAATGCTGTGAAGCTTTCAAGTAGATCAAAGATTACCTATGGCCCTTTTCCACGTTAAAGCAGATAAAGCCTAATGAACCCTATGTGCTCTACTTAGCCATAACAGAAGGCTCCATCAGTGTTTTACTTATAAGAGAATATGGAACAGAACAATGGCCAGTATACTTTGTAAGTCGGACTCTCCAAAGGTCAAAGTCTAGGTACCCCATACTCCAGAAAGCAGTCCTAGCCCTCACCATGGCCTCTTGACAACTACGCCCATACTTTCATATGCACCGCATTATTGTCTGCACAGAGTTGTCCCAATGAGATATCCTCCAAAAGCCAGATAAATATGGAATACTTGTAAAATGATGCATTCAGTTGGGGGAGTATGAACCAGCTATGAGCCCTAAAGGGCCATAAAAGCACAAGCCTTAGCAGACTTTGTGATCGAAATGACACTGTTAGACATAGGTGAAGGAAAGTGGTTAAATAAGGGCCCGCTTTGAGAAATGTACACTGATGGAGCCTCGGGACTAGAAAATCGAGTAGCAGGCATTGTGCTAAAAAGCCTAATGGGCAAGGAATGAGCTCTCATAATAAAGTTTCAACTTCCTATTACAAATAACATCACTGAATATCAAGTCATCCTAGCTGGGCTACATATGCCTGGTCAGGTAGGGGTACGATGTCTACAAATATACAGTGATTCACAGTTAATAGTAAACCAAATTATGGGAATGACAGTGTAAATACCTAAATACGACAAAGGATTTGATGAAAATGTTTAACCTCGTGCAGTTTCAGAAAATTTCAAAGGCCCAAAACACAAAGGTAGATGCCCTCGCAAATGGCCGAGAAAAAGGTTATGACAGAAAAACTTGCAGAACCCTCTATTCACTAGATAAGATATATAGCTCTTCAGGATGATTGGAGGAAACCAACCAGGCTCTACCTTGAAATCAGGGCCTTAAAGGGATGCTCAAGGAAAATTGAAGAATAAAAATTTGAGCTGGAAGATTTGTCATCATTAGAAATGAACTATACAGATGAGTGTTCTCCGAGAAATCCACCAGGGAGATTGTAAGGCGTATATTGGTGCCAACTTCTTAGCCCACAAGACCCTGTGACAAGGATACTTCTGGCCCATAATCCGAGGAGATGCCAGAAGTTTTGTCCAATGATGCCCTGCTTGTCAGCTTAACTCACGGCTATATGGGGTATTAAGGCCTAACTACAATGGACCCTACTTGGTATAAAGGAAAATTAGAGATGGAGTGTACAAGCTATCTAGCCTTGAAGGGAGGAAGTTGCCCAGAAATTATCAATTGGCTGATCTTTTACCTTACTTTACATGACAATGTCGGTTCATTATGATGTACCTTACTACACATTCTTACAAAATAAAGATAAAAGCACTCTTCCCAAATCACTTGCGGATTTTACAAAATAAGCAAAGAACATTTTTCTCCAAATGATCTATGAAAGCCTTCTCAAATACGTAAAAGTATAAGTTATCTAAGGTACGCCAACAATCGAATCATTGTGGTTCAATTATTTATTCATAAAATTGGCTTAGAAAAGAAAGAAAATTGCCATAAAAACTACTATATATAAAAAAATTGAAGCAACAGAAAGACTAACACACACTCAACCGAAAACATTGCATTAAGAGTCAGTAAGTGAAATCAATACTTTATTAACCTAGAAAAATAATTTCAAGATAGCTAAAATAAAAAAAATGATAGCAAGACCTCCAAATGGAAGGACTTCAAGGAGATGTAAAAAGGGGTAAGCAATGAGGCCTTTTAAAATTCATCTTGGGAAAGAGCCTCATTAGTGTCCTTCACTGATATGTCCTCATCAAAGGTAGGAATCAAAAGTTGACAAAAACAAAATACCTAGGTCCACGTAGGCTTGCTCCACCTAGAAGCAGTAGGAAATGAAGCCCTCCTTTAACTCAAGGAAAGCATCCTTGCACAGCTCCTTCTCCACCTTCTAAAGGGGTAAGCCAAGCTCCCTCACATGCATATTGCCCTTAGCTCAGAGGCTTTAGTACACTACATGACCCTTGTTCCCCATAAAACTAGCTCGCACGATCCGCTCCATGAGAGAAATTATAGAAGTGGTTGAGCTAGAGCTGGCCTTGCCTTGAGTAGTCCTCAGGCCTAGTAGTGCAAATTCACTCATGGGAAGGGTTTCCTTAACATCACTAATATTGTTCTCAGTGGCCTTCAACTGTGATACCAGCCATTCGACCTCCTTGGTGGACTTGATCTCCTTTTCCATGGATGATTTGATAGCATTAGTTGCCTTCTATAATTCATGCTTGAGCTCTTGAGCGTTGGCCTCCGCCTTCTCCTTGGCCTCCTTCATCACTTAGAGGTCCTTCACCATGGCATTTCAAGTAGCGGGCTCACTCTCTAGCTCTATCCTTTGGGAGTCCCCTACAGCTCATAGGTCCTTAACCTACGAAGAAATTGACAACATGGCCTTCTCCCGAGCTGCCTACCCTAATAACTTAGGTAACGATGAACTCCTGCCAAACTAAATCAGTGAAACTAAGCAAAGGATAAATTTTTTTTTTACCATATAAGAATCTACTTGGAGTAGGCTGCACTTTGTGCTTATTAGCTGGTTGTCGTCCCTCTATGTCGAGTGAGCAAGACAGTGGTGATCCTTAGGGGTCCTCAACCCCTTTAAGATATGGTGAGCAACATCTGCTTGATCCTCAAGGATCAATTTGCCAATACCCACTGCCTATAGAGGGTCAAAAACCTAATCCAATGCAATCTCCTTCAGTTCCAAGTTGTGCTTCTAAGCTTAACTATTGATGCCCAAAGACATCTTCAATGTAGGACATGCTAGACCTATGGTAGAACTTCACCTGAATGATATCTCTAGTACTTGAAGAACATGGGTTAGGAGCTCTCTAAAGTATTTTTTGGGGGAGGGACCTTCGACACTCAAGTCAATATGTGAGGGAAAGGTTACCAAAAGTAGAGAGCATAGAAAGGGTGTCTTTTGTGTATTACTTGGGTGCCTTCCAAGTATTTATAGGATGCTTGGAAGAGAAGACCATTATATCGTAGTAGAGCAGATTAGGACACGTGGTCAGCCAGATTTGCTGGTCGTTCAATCTGTACCTCGGGGAGATGTGTGTCTAGTTGTTCGTACGCGGTTATACTCAAAGGATAGGGGCATGTGCAAGGTTCTTGTCAATGGTCCCTCAAGACTGTGTGTTTTTCATCTTCTATTAGGGCTCCTCAGGAACTTGAAAACCTCTTCAAAAGTAGAATCCCCTCAAAAGTAGATTTCCAAGGTCGGCTAATTCCTAAGGGTACTAATTCACCTTTTCCAAGGTTAGTTGCATTAGCGTCTGATGGTGGTGCTGAGTTCTTTTTTTGAGGTTGGTCATGTGGAGCTTCGAGGGTGGTGTTAGGTCCACCAATTCGGAGGTCCCTTGGGTAATAACCCTTCAACTATCATATGCCCGCTCTGGAGGAAGCGAAGTTGTATCTTCGGTTCTTTCATTTTGCCAATCAGTCAAAAATATGATACCAAAGTTACACCCTCGGCTAATCAGGATTTTATCTTCGGCATGCCAAGGTTTTGTTCTTCTTCCGAGGTGATACCTTTGGCAATGTATCTTCGACAACCTAGATTATCTTACCCCCTAAGTTTTGGTTTCCTGCCTATATAGAATACATGGTTTTCAAAGGCCATTTCACCATTAGGAGTGAGTAGGTCTGACACCTTGATTTGTGCGTTATAGGTTTGGCAAGTCAAAAGGCATGCCCTTTTTTTTCACGTTAAATGAAATGTGTCACCAAATTAATGGTTACTTATCATATCGGTTACATCGATTATGCCCCTTCGCCAGACCTAAGTTATTAAGGTGTCTTTCTACCTAGCCTCATTCGGCTATATAATTCCTCGTCCTCCTCATAAGTTCGTCATTTCTCATTTGTGTTGTCTACTTTCCCTCTTTCTTTTGTGAGTTTCTCATCTTTCCTAGCAGCAGTTCTCTTGGTAGAGCATTTTCTGGTAACTTTATACGGCCATTGTGAGCTTCTTCGGGAATCGAATAGGTGGGTATTCTCCTGAATTCCCTTTCTTATTCCATCCTATATTCTTTTCGAAGTTAGAATTTTAAGATCCTAGGGTGAAAGGTCAGAATGCCAAAGTTAGGGTACTTGAATAGAGTTGGTCCTCTCTTGATGCCCATTTGAGCTGCACCACCTTAGAGAACATGCAGAAGTGGTGAAGTAAGTTTTTCTTACTTTCTTATACCAAGGTTAAGGTTCCCAAGCATGGTGAGCCGAGTTACCTTCCTTAGGAAAAAGAGGATGCTGTCTTTAGGTCCCAACTAAAAGCAGGTCTTCGGTATCCTCCCCCGAAGATGATCTCTAATTTTTGATAATGTCATGGCATAACAATTAATTAGAGGCTCCCAAACTCCTATTCCTACTTTAATGTTTTTTTTATGTATGTATGGAGTTCTCAAAGTAGTTCCCCACCTCATCTTCTTCATGCAATACTATATGCTTCACCTTGTCCTGAAGGGAGGATTCTATTTTTTATTTCCTCGAGGATCTGGGAGCAAGAAGCTTACCTTCAGCTTCGCCACCAAGGATAGTTGGCGAGGGTGGCAGAAGAAGAATTTCTTCATGGAGATAAACGAGAAGTGGAAGGATTTACCAGCGAAGTATGCTTCTGGGGCTTCGGCTATCGATGTGATGGATTCATTGAAGTTGCTGACCCTCGAACTTGAGTCTCAGTTTGAGGATTTTGATAGCCATATTAGGGTGGTAGCTGACTGGCACCATCAGGCACCTTCATGATAACTTTATCCTTTTCCCATTAGATGGAACTTGATGACCGAAGAAGTTCTTCGGGAGTTGGGCGTTATCAAGGAGCATATTACTAATGCCAAGATGCTAAAATTGAAGATACATAGGAAGAGTTCTTGGCTGGTCTTGCTCCTTCGGGGAGAACACACTTACGAAGCCCTTATAGAGAGTAAGTCACTTTTCATCTATTGTCTATTGGACAATTTTGTACTTACATTGATGTTTTTTTCTTTGCAAAAATAGGTGACAAGTCGGCTGCCTTTTACAAGAGTCTCTTTCTCAATCAGACTAAGAAGGGTGAACAGGGGAAGAAGAAGGCCCCAAAAAGGAAGAAGAGGCAGTCTTCGGCGGCATCGAAGCAGAAAAAGGCTAGGGAGGACCTCATTCCTCCTCTCCCCTAAAGGCATCACTGAGGTTGTGGAACCCTTTTCAGAGACGGCAAAACTATATATTCCTCTCAATATGAATTCAACTGCCGAGACCCTAGGGACATCCTTGGGAGTGATTTCGAACAAAGAAGCTGAAAAGAGGAGAAGGTAGAAAGGGAAGGATGTTCTTGTGGACATCCTTGAAGTTAGCGACTCTGAAGATGGGGAACCTGAGGTCCCATTATCAGGTTCATCTTTTAAACTTTCATCTATGAGTTTTGGACATTTTAGAATTTTAGACTTTACAGATGAATGGTTAAGAGATAATGTGGTAATGGAACTTCGTTGTGTTTTTGCGGAGGAGCTGCCCCTGATTGACTAGATGGTCAAACATGCTCAAAAGCGGGGATGCAAAGATCCCTATTAACAAATTTTTGAGGGAGCACTTTTGGACTTTTACCGAGGACATGGATTTGTTCTCGGAAGACTGCCGGAAGATGGTTCCCCAAATGGCCAGGGGCATTATGACGAATGCCACTTTTCAGCCTCTGATGGACTCATGTCTGAATGAAGAGATCCTTGCTACTCAGATAATCGAACATGCTGCTCAGGTATTTTTTTCCTCTTGGCCTTTAGGAAAATTTTGTTATCCTAGTTTTTTCATTATTCTTAATGCTTTCTCCTTTTTATACAGATGCTCGCCTATGGAGCGTACTTTCAAGCATCGTTAGAAAAGTAGACTTCGATCCAAAGTCAGTCAAAGGAACATTTTGCTATGGCCAAAGAGGCTTTTGCAAGCTTCTACCTTAAATATGGTGAACTCAATAAAATCGCCAAGGAAAGGATGGCGAAACTTCGCCAAAAACTCACGGAGTCCAAGCGAGAACTTATTGAAGATTACTCTTTTAGGGTTTTTGACCTCGAGGCAAAGATAGTAGAGCAAATTTCATCAGTGGAGGCCCTTCAGAAGGAGAACGAAGGCCTGGCTACTGATCTGACCAAGGCTTTTTAAATGAATGCCAAGCTTGGTGCCAAGGTCGATCAATTGAAGAAGTGGAAGAAGAAAAAGAAGAATGAAATAAAAGCTTTGAAGAAAGAAGTGGAGGTCTTGATGGTGGAGAAGGTGAAAGCTAATGAGGCAACGAAGTCCTTATTCTAGGATGGTTTTTGCCTGGTTCGTCATCAGATCCTTGTGCATTATACGAATTTGGACATATTCTTCTTTCAAGCTCTCGATATTCCTGAGGCGTCTTCCTCAAAATAGTCAAAGAGGGAGTTTCTTAATCTTCCTGTGCAACTGCCGTTGAACATAAATCATGACGATGATGCTGATGCCAAAAATCCTAAGGACAAAGATGCTGAGGAGTAGTTTTTTTTTTTTAATGTACTTCTTTCTTTTGCTATCAATAAAGTGCCTTTTTCACCTATTTTTTGTGATCAAGGTTTTGTCTAAGTCCACGAAGGCATAGATACCTTTTGTTGGCTAGCCATGTTTGGTATTTTTCACCACTTTTGGCAACAACATTCGGCTAATTACCTTTAATATTTTTATCATCTTCAAAAAGAAACTTGCCTAAGTCACACTTTCGCCATTCTACCCAAGTGTGAATAAATCTTTGGTGAAATGCACTATATTTTCATGAAGTGTTTATTCATCACCTTCGGTCAATGCCAAGATTGGTATCTTTCACGACCTGTACCACTTTCGGTAAAAATGTTATAAGTAACAACATTTTACCATCTTTGGTAATTTTAAGTACCAAAAACTTGTCTTAAGTGTTGTGAATAGTTTTTGGCATTCATACAACATCTTTGGGAAATTGCCTATCAATTCAGATAATTTTCCAATGACTTCGGAAATTTTCTTAACAACTTCAAAAATTTTCCTATCAACTTCGGCAAATTTTCTAACAACTTCAAAATTTTTCATATTAACTTTGGAAAATGTCCTAACAACTTTGGGAGATTTCTGTAAGTATAATTTTCCTTTGAAAATTTGTGAATCCTTAGGATTTTTCTAAGTGTAGAATTTTTTCAAAGAGTCTGAATGCCAAGTGTTCTTCAATTCTTCTTATTCGGCATTTTTGAGTTTGTAGACTCCTGGCCGAACTTCATCTATGACCAAGTAAGGTTTTTCCCAATTTGGTCAAAGTATGCCATGAGATGATTTTCAGGCTTCCAAGTCAACTTTTCGGAGAACAAGTTCTCCTATCTAGATTTCGTTAGGTTTGACCTTTAGGTTCGTAGCGATGGCTACTCTTTGCTAGAAAGCTTTTCTTCTAAGTTTGGCCATCTCCATATGTTCATCAACCATGTCAAGTTTGGCCCTTACGCCGAGGTTGTTCCCTTCTTTGTTAAATACTTGTATTCTTATGAAAGGTTTTACAACTTCAATAGGGATAAGGGCCTTTACCCTGAATATGAGTGAGAGAAGAGTTTCCCTTGTGGCTCTCTTGGGGGTTATTTCATAACTCCATAATACACTTGGAAGTTCACTGGGCCATTTTCTCTTGGCTTCATTCAGCCTCTTTTTCAAACCATCTTTTAATGTTCTATTTGACACTTCAACATGCCTGTTACTTTGAGGATGGGTAATTGGGGCAAAGTGCAACTTCATCCTGAGATGGGTAGCGAATTCCTGGAACTCTCTATCAATGAATTGGGAACCATTGTCTACTACTATCACCCTGGGGCAATCGAACCTGCATATGATGTTTGTCCAGACAAACCTCTGAATATCTTTGGCTAAAATTGTTGCCAAGGGTTCTACCTCAATCCACTTTATGAAGTAGTTTACTACAATGATGCAGTGCTTGACACTTCCTGGAGCTGTAGGGAAGGGACTAATAAGGTCAATTCTCCATATGGCGAAGGGGCAATGGTAGTTTGCCTAGGTTATTGCTTCTGAAGATGCCCTTTTGGATGGGCACATATCGTTGACACTTGATGCATTATTTCACAAACTGCCTAGCATCCTTTCTTATGGTTGGTTGAAAATATCCCTGCTGAAGTAGTACTCCGGCAAGGGCATCTATCCCAATGTGGGATCCACATATTCCTTCATGGACTTTTTTCAAAATTGCTTCAGCGTCCTCTTCACTGATGCACCTTTGTAGGGGATTTGAGTATCGTTGTCGGTACAACTCTTCCCCAACATTGAAGTACCTTCCTGATCTCATTCACACTTTCACAGCTTGCCAAGGGTCTTCGAGTAAGGAGAAGCTTGTCAAGTATTCCCTTATAAGATCCTTCCATCCTTTTTCTAAGGTTGTGAGTGCCATTATGGCTATGCTTGGATAATCAAGTACTTCGGTGGACTTTTTTGACTTAGCCAATATATCTGCTTATGTGTTCTCTTTTTGAGGTACCTTTTTTATTTACACCTTGTCAAGTTCTTGGATTAGTTCTTTGATGAGGTTATGGTATTTTCCAAGTTAAGATCCTTGGCACCATATTCCCCTATCATTTGCCGGACCACAAGTTATGAATCACTATAAGCGTTCTGATTTTTTATGCCAACTCCCTTTGCCAATCATAAGCCTGCTATGAGAGCTTCAAATTCAACAATATTGTTGGTGACATGGAACCCGAATTTGATAGCCTTCGATGCTTGTATACCTTTGGGACCTTGGAGTATTATTTCGGCACCCTGGTGTTCTGAACCTGAAACGCCATCTACAAAAAGCTCCCATTTAGGTTGCTTGTCTCTAAGGTTACTTGGCACATCCTTGATCTCAGGTAATTTGGCAATAAAATTTACTAGGGCCCAAGCTTTTATTGCCTTCCTTGGCTCATAAATGATATCAACTATAGTCGTGGATCAAGTTGTGGATCAAAGCGCTCGTTAATAGCCAGCTCGGGAAGACCCTTGTGAGTGTGTGCCACCCTCTTAGGAATGACCCTCGATGGAATCTTGGTGAAAGGATGGGGAAGATAAGAACCTAAAGCTTTCTGCTTTTGTAGTGCCTCCCTGGTTGACCTCTACTTCTATGACACCACCAGTGACTTGGGGTCCACGGTAGAAGTAAGACCAAATGTCTTTGAACAATTTACGGGAGGGTCTGGATGTGAAGAGCCACAATCAATATAGAATAATGTTTGGTCAATAGAACCAACACCGTGGAAGGAAATATTGTCTATAAAAGCCTTACTATCATTTATGGTTTCCCCGACATAGACCTCCTTGAAAACCAAGAAGTCAGATCTCTTGCACACCAACTGAGTCTCCGGAGGAGACTCAAATAACTCCATAATTAGGGGCATTGGTTAGCAAGAAAGAGCTCCTTAATAGTTTTAAGCTACCCTCGAAGCATGAGCCACATCAACCTATACTATAGAGATTTTCTAAGCATCTGCCAAGGCATCAGCAACATTTTTACGCCTCTTCATGTATTGCTTAGCCTAACTGCTCACTTTTGTAAAGAAGAAACAAGAGTTTAAGATTAGCTGGACACATGAAAATTAAAAAAAAATGAGAGTCTATATGGAATACAACTTCTGTTGTTTAGGGGGCCTTTCTTAACTCGGAAAGTGGTCTAAAAGCTTCCACTAACATTCCCACCTAACCTTCCTCCTAGTTCGATGAACTGATCACATCTGGATAACTCAGGTGGGTTCTGGTGATCCCCACCCACCTACGTTTCATCAATTTTTGTATAGTGAATTTGTAACAAGTCCAAAAAAATTATTGTTCTCCACCACTGATTCCAACTAAGTAACGAGCCCAAAGTAAGCTTAGTAGCCTTTGGAGCCCTTGTGTATTGGCGACCACTAAACCAAGTCCTGCTAAGAGGTATCAACGATCTCACATGGCAAGTCATACGCTGGCTCATTTAAAGTGACGAAAAAGAGATCCTTCTAGCCAGTCCATGAATCTTTCCAGGAAACAAAGGTAAAGGACTTGTTTTCTCCCTTATTGACAGGGGCAATGTGGAAGAAAAATGAGACCCTCTTCAAATCCAGTATATAAAATTGAAAGAACACTTCCAGCAAAGGGACCATTATCACCATCTTGTAGCAAACAATGAACCCATTAATATGCATGAAAGAGTTTGGAGTTAGCTATGATGGTGACACTTGGTAGTGCTTGCAAAATTACTCCACTAGCTGGTGGAGATGAAAGTAGAGCCCCCCTTGGAGTTGATCAAGGAAAACAGTAAGAACATGAACCTACCTATGACCATTTATGATGGCCCTTCCTGCCAATGCTTGATCACGGAATAGGGCAGCTACCACGCCATTGGGCCAAAAATACCACTGCAAATTAGTCACTAGGGTTCCTTTCGTGAGCTCTGTTACAGCAACCTTTAACGACCCCATATTGGGAAAGAATGATACTTTTGATGAATTTTCTTTTTCGGTAATAGACCTGGATGATGATCTCGAAGACACCTTTTGAAAAAATCATTGTGCAGTACATCTGGATTGCCGCCAGCATTAGACAGGTGGTCGAGAAATGGCAAAAGAATGGCCAAAGAAAACCCAAAATAACAGACAAGAAAACCCAAAACAGTAGAAAGGATAAGTTCCAAAACACCCAAAATCACCATTACATATTACATAAAGATGAAATATATCTGTTCAATTACTTGGTTAAAAGAGGTTTGAAAAAAAGTAACAATGAAAAATGAGATCGTTTGAAAGTAGAAAGAGACTCAACAATAAGCAGATAAGAGGCAAAAAACAAAGGATGTAGAAGAGTAGGAGGTAGTCAAATAATGAAAAAAGAAGGGTGAAAATACCCTAACATATATATAGGAAACTCACAGCTCTTGGGTTACCTCCTTGAAACTGCCACTATAATCGTTGCTAATTTCTCGCCCAATAAAAGGGGGACACGTGGCCACAAATTACCATCAAAGATGGTCACTCCCAGTTACTTCTCTGAAATGCATTTATTAGATGTTGCTTCATCTCCTTCCTTGACCGTTGAACTTGCCATATGTAGCAACAACACATGGCAAAGAGAAGGGGATGGATAAGAGATGATGTTTTTTAAACTCAAGAAATAATCTAGACAGGTGCCGCACTCTTTTCAGGAAACGATGCTGAATAAGGCACACCAGCTTGGCACAAGAATAAAGGGATCATCTTCCTCTTAGATAAAAATGAACCATCCCTTTTAAAGACAATGACGTTTATGAAAATGTAGGAACCTAGCCCACATTTTCATAAAGGAAGGGGGACCTATTAGTAGGAAATAAACCTAACACTAGGCTCATAATGGACAAATCCACATATGGTGGACTAAAAATAAAAATCCTAGCAGATCAATGAGAGTAAGTTGCATTCCAGATGGAAAGAATATCCTAAAATGACGAGATGAGCTAAGTGATTCCTATCTAAAAGTGATTCCCTCGGATTTCCCTCAGCTATATAAGCTAGCCCAATCACCAATCCTGAGGTATGACATTTTAACTCTCTACCTCCTTGCTCACCGGAAGTTTAACTTAATTGTTGAAAGGTTTCCCTTAGGACAACATCTCAAGGCTCTAATACTATCTTTGTGCACAGGACCACAGTCGAAACTTCACTAGACCTCTGGGCCAGGTCCACATGATCCTATTAACTATCATTAGTCTTTGAAATAAAAGAGGTAGTTTAGAGTTGTGGTGGACCAAAAGCACCCAACCTGAATGGCTTTACATTCAATTTTTTAAAGCACCATTAGGAGATTGTTGGTTTGCACATTATCAGCTATGTTAAACATTTCAAAGTTTCAGGTAGAATTGATAATGGGTACAATTTATGACTTTGGTGCCGAAGAATAAAAGCCCAATCACTCTTGGGGAATACAAACCAGTTAGACTCATCAGGTGCCAATAAAAAATCATCAAGAAAGTAGTGGTGAAAAGGTTAAAAAGGGGAATCTTGCTATTGATAAGTGAGGTCCAATCTGGTTTCATTAAGGTAGACAAATTTTAAATGGAGTGCTCATTGCAAATGAAATAATTGGTTCAATGAAGAGGAGAAACAATAAAATTATGTTATTTAAGGTGGATTTCGAAAGAGCTTACAATTCCATAAATTGGAAATATTCGGATTCAATAATGAAGCATATGAATGTTGGAGCCAAAATGGCATCAGTGGATAACGTTGTGTTTAGAGGTGTTTAAAATATCAATCCTTGTTAATGGGAGTCCTACTCCATAGTTCAAAACGGAAAAGGGGGTGCATCAATAAGATCCCCTTTCTTCAGTTTTATTTCTTATTGTAGTAGAGGCTTTACAAGTATTGATGGTCAAGGCCAAGCAAAACCAAATCTTTGATGGAGTTTTAGTTGGACAAGTGCTAGTGGTTTTTCACTTGTAATTCACAGATGATACCCTTTTTATAGGTGACTGGTATGAAAAAAATAGGTAAAACTTGATGAGATTAATAGAGTGCTTTTAGCTAGTGTTGAGCCTGAAAGTAAATCAAAGCAAATGTAGACTCTTTGGGTTGGAGCACATTAATCAAATGTGGTGGATATGGCCAGATTGATGGGTTGCTGTGCTGACAAGCTTCCATTTAATTATTTGGGGCTACCGATCAAACCAAATATGAAGAGGGTTAACTCCTGATAGTAGGTCATTGACAAAGTTGGGCAAAAATTGAGTACATGGAAAGCTAAATTGTTGTCTAATGGTGGGAGATTAACCATGTTAAAATCAGTCTTAAGAAACCTAGTAGTGTTCTTTTTCTCATTATTTCGAGCTTCTGTGTTGGTAACTAAACCACTCGAGAGTAAAAACACCATTTCTATTGGGGGGATCAGGATAAGGAAAGAAAATTGTATGGGTTTTATGGAAAAAAATTTTGTCAAATAAAAAGAATGGGATTTTAAATGTAGGCAGTTTGAAAGAAAAAAAAATTGTCTCCTATTGGAAAGTAGATTCAGGATAGGAGATGAGGCTCTTTAGGTTAGAGTTATTAAATCAATCTTTGGGAGCGATGGTGGGTTTTGTAGGGATGTGTCAAATAAAATGTGCTCTAGTATTTGGTGGGGACATTATAAAATATGTTGGGAAATGGAAAAAGCAGGTGTCAAGTTTATTAACTCTTTTAGGTGGAAGGTAGAGGATGAAGCTAGGATTAAATTTTAGAAGGATGCGTGGCTAGGTTGTTCATGTCTAATGGAGAGTTTTTCTAGACTTTTTAGGCTGGAACAGTCAAAGGATTGTGTAGTTAAAGAAAGCAGGAAGGATGGAGGATGTGGAAGAGTTAATCTAGCCTTACGGGGTATATATATGAAGGAGTTGTTATGCCCATTTTGTAAGCAAGAAGAAAAGACTTTGGATCATGTGTTGGTAAGATGTCTTAAGGTAGGTTCAGTTTGGCGATTGTCAAGAAATTGGTGGCAGCTTGAAGAGTTTGTAGCAGCAAATTAAATTGAGGTGACCACCTATCAACAAGTTGAAGGCATGTCATTAAGTCAAGAAAGTTTTGGGAGGCTATATCTTTTATTGATGTATGGATTTTGTGGGATAGAAGAAATGAGTTGCTGTTCAAGGGCTGTAAGAAAACTTATGGGCAAATGCTACGAGGGATTCAAACTATTTCTTTCTGAGTTTTTTCTAGTTAAGGTGTCCTTTTTAATCTTTAATCCTTAAATAGGGTTATTGCAATATTATTTCTTTGAATGGGTAATTTTTGCCAACTAAGCACATGTGAGAGCCATGTCAGCATCTACTCATACTAGCAACATCATAATTAAAATAGTAGCCAACGAAAAGGAGATCAAAACAGAAAGGAAAAAACAAAGGTTAGCCTATACCTTGTCAAAATTTATTTTCCATCAAGCAAGGAAGAAAGCTAAAGTGATTATATGCAATCTTAAGCAAAAAGGTAATTTTTTATTTTTCACTCATCTAATTAATTTCCTATCTCCTACTATTAATTGTTCTGTTATGCTAGTTGGTTGGCCATGTGTGAATATATGTCTAGCACTTGCTAGGTTTTAAAATTTGCTATTAGAAATATGAAAATCAATCCAAATAGAGGAAAGTGATGTGGTCAACAATTTTAGCCAAATGTCTTATCAAAGCCTACAATAATTAATATTCCTTCATGGAATTCTCTAAAACTTGTGCTTTGAAAAGAAACTTAGATTGAAAAACACATTAGACCTGTTTTCTTATAAACTTGGGTTGTCTAATTTTCTTTTATTTTTTGTGAATGATGATTTCCAATTTATAGGTTGCAATACTATAGATTCTATTCATAATAAGATAAGTGCATAGTGTTATTTCTTTATGTTGTGGGATAAGAAAGCTTCAATCTTAAAATTGTCATATCTTTGTTGTCTGTACATTTCTTTTTTCCTTTAATCAAGTTGAATAGGAAGGCTTGTGCAAAGGAACTAATATAACTCTCTTCACTGATTTATGTTTTCTAATTGAGAATTTTATTTTGTGGTGGTGATTGGTGGTTTGATTTTAGAGGGATCCATTTATGAGTTAAGTCTTTCTGAACCGGTTTGAATAAACAACATGGGTAGTCATATGGCTTGTATTTACATTTCTTAATGCACATGGAAAGGGAAATATTACTTTTTCTTTACAGTTGACTTTTCAACCTTTTCAATATGGGCACAAAAGTAAGTTTATGGGGTAGATCACTTGAGTAGGATTCCAGCAAGGTTTTTCTATTCTTTTTTTTCATACTTTAGAACCATGAAACTTTTCTCTTTCCTCTCTTCAAGTGTCTGCTGGATCAAGTATTTTTATGCTTCTTGAGGCTTCCAAATTAATAATTATTTGCAACAGTTCTCATCTTTATAGCTGAGTTTGATGGGCTAAGAAGTTATACTTTTGCAAGGTTTCGACCATAGGGTGTCTCCGTGCTTTGTTTTTATGGCCATGTGTCTTCATGTTTTTTGAATTATTTTTAGATTATTCATTCTAATAATTTATTGAAAGTTAAAGAATGATTGATCTTTTGATGCATTTTTATAGGACATGAGTGGAAGAGAAATTCCTGCCTTTTGTTACTGGAATGGACAAATTCTTGAAGGACCAAATGCATTATACTATAGTGGCCCTCTCTTTCGGGCAATCAAGCTAAAGTGGAATACCAAATTTGATAAATTGTTGGATAAAATCTATGATATTAAAAAATTTGATAGACAACAAGTTCAAGTGAATTTGATCTATCGATACTCATCTGTAGTTCAAGCATCAATGATTAAATACATTTGCTTACTTATTCTAGAAAATAAGAGTGTGGATATCATGCTTGAGATTCCATCGATTCACCCGTCTATCACAAATGTTGAATTATATATAAATGTGGTAAAAAGAATGACTGATTCTATTCAGCATGATAGTCAAGGCACATGTTTAGCTTCTACAGAGTTACTAACTCAAGAGAATGAGGCTAGTTTGTACAACTGTCAGGTTCATCCACCCTTGTCACCTTGCGTTGGAAGGAAGAGCGACAAACGCCAAAAACAACATCATGATAATGAGTCATTTCGACGATTTAGTCCACCAATCTGCACTGGTTGATATCTGAGGTTAGTTTAATTTCTAATATTGTTATTATCATTGTTAAAATTAATTAATTTTTATTTTTTTGGCATTCATATTCTATTCGACTTCTAAAAAATCCTAATAAGTTGTATTTGCAAATAAATGGACATTGCTTTCACTTATTAGTTCCATTGCTTTATTACTTTAACTCAACACCAAATCTTGATTGTGATTATTGTCATTGTATTTTTTTAATTACTATTCTTTTCAGTTTTATTTGAGATTGTAAAGATCATATTATAACTTTTTATTCACCAATCTGAAAATATAGGGACAATCTTCATCTTTGCCTGGAAACTTGATCGAGTTTTCAAATGATAAAGTCGGAAGCTATAAAGGTGAAGAAGTCAGTTTAGATATAACAACAACACAATAGATGGTTCACAATAAACATACAAGTATCTTTAATAGCACGGTTAGAAATAATAGGCTATTAGAATAAGAGAGTAATGAAGAACATGGAGAAGAAGAAAAACAAGAAGATGGGGGGGAAGAAGATAGAGAAAAATTATGGTCAGAATGATGGCAATGTCAATTCATCTATTGAAACCTTGGTTAAAGAATCACAGTCGCAATATCTTTTACATGACAATACAGATTTAGAGACTATAGACACCAGAAGAAATGGGCTGACACATGAGTTAGATGTGTCATTTTTTTGAAACATTGAAAGGCCACATGAAGCAATGGCTAACACTTGAAGACCCCAGCCACCAGGCCTTCATTGGAATCCAAATCTAGAGCCATATAAAGGGCTAAAATTTTAAACCAAGGAAAAGCTGCAAAGAGCTGTAAAATTGTACAGCAAAGAGCTATAAAATTGTCCTTTATCAAAAGGCATCAACAATATGATGTGGTTGAAAACCAAAAAAAACCTATGGTCTTGGAGATGCAAAATATATCAACAAAGTGGATATAAATGGAAGCTTCGTGCATATCAAGGGAAGAAACATGTGCTTTTTTAAGTCACAAGGTATATTGGTCCCCATACATGTGTTTATGCAAGGTTGAGCCATGACCACTTACAACTTGATTCACATTTATTGATGCATGAGATTGAGAGTCAAGTGAAAGCTGAACCTTTAATTACGATTACAGCTCTGAATGCGACTATCAAAAGTAAGTTTCCATATACTGTCTCATACAAAAAGATATGGCATGCAAAGCAAAATGCAATAACAAAAGTCTTTGGTGATTAGGAGACATCCTATCAAGCATTACCAAGATTTATGTCTACACTTCAAAAGTATAATGAGACAATTGTGCTCTAGTGTTATGATTATTTGCAAGATGCAAGTATTGCTCTTTTTCATTGGGTCTTTTGGGCATTTCCAGCTTCCATTGAAGACTTTAATCATTGTCATCCAATTATTAGCATAGATGCTACTCATTTTTATGGAAGGTAGAAATGAAAAATGCTAATTACGACGAGAGTTGATGGTAATAACCAACTTTTTCACTTGCTTTTGCTATAGCAGAAGAAGAATCCTTTGATAGTTGGAGTTAGTTCCTTAATTGCATAAGAGAAAAAATGACACAATGTAAGATCATTTGTTTGATATTAGATCGCCATCCTGGAATACTCGCTGCGATGAAAGCACCTGGCTCAAAGTGGCAAGAACCATGGGTTTTTCATCGGTTTTGCTTACACCATGTTTGTAGTAACTTCAATGATAGGTTTCATAGTAAGCAGTTGAAGACTCTTGCTTATAGTGCTGGTAGCACTCACCAACTATGAAAGTTTACATCCATAATGAGCGAGATCGAGAAGATTAATCCTGACGCTCGAAAGTGGTTGGAAAGTATACCAATGGCGCAGTGGACCTTAGTCCATTATGGAAACAAATGTTATGGAATAATGACAACAAACTTATCTAAGGCTTTCAATAATGTTCTGAAAAGTTGCTTGTAACCGGCCTATCACTGCCTGTGTCCAACTAACCTTCTTTAGGCTGGTCAGTTACTTTAACATTAGAAGGGGGTTTGCAAATGAAGCAATAATCAAGGGAGATAAAGACACTCTGATAGCCAAAGGCTATCGCCTCAATCTGGCCGAACACCCTGCCACAACAAATGGCCAGAAGAACTGGCCCTTCCCGGGAACAGGTGGAATCATGCACCTCGGGAGATAGCCGGAGAGCTCCGAGCCTCGGCACGCCAGTAAAACTTGAGGACTCTATTCGGCCCCCAAGGTTGTGAACAGCTCGCTTTCAGAAAAGTGGCACCAGACATTGCTGCCCGAACATGATATCCCCGAAGGCGGAACCCCCTGGAACTGGGAACCCCTGAACTGAGGGTATGCTTCCCGAAGAGGCTCTGTCCGAACTAGAGGACGACCTCGCCCAGGGACCTCGGGAGTACGGCAGGAGCATTTAAGGAAGCCTCTGACACATCCCACCACAGACGTAAAAAGTCGCCCTGACGCGCAGACGCCATCAGAATCACATCATGGCCCGTCTCAGCACAAGGCTCGAGGCGAGCTGGTTACCAACTATCTGTCCCCTATGCCCAGAAGTTCAGGAGCATCCGACCGCACACGTGTCATGATCTGAACGGGCTAGGTATTCCTATATATACAGGAAATAAATACTTGACAGGAGGTTGGTAGGCCGGAGAGACAGCTCCCACACTCTAAGAAAATACCAGGCGAGACTTTTCTGCCTTTCTCCTTGAGCTAGTGACTTTCTCCTTTTTCCGGCCACCACTGACTTGGGCGTCGGAGGCTCCCCCCCCGGAAAAACACTCCGGGGGCCTCCTAACCCTGTTTACCAGCTTTCCAGGTACTCTCCTTGGGGCGATCCACCTTCCAGGCGTTCTTCCTCCTAGAAGTCTCCTCAACAGTCATCATGACTCACAACGATGAGGCCCCAGGCCATCATTTGGCGCCCTCTGTGGGAACCCGCTCGCAAATCACCGTCGTTGAGACTCGGCGTTCTAAGGACAAGGGACTCCCAAGGTCCTCGTCCGCGCCTGAGATACAACCGGCCGCTGAACAGACACTCCCAGAGACTTCTACGCCCGAGGAAGACTGCCCTCTAGTAATCACCATGAGCTTCTTGAGGGACTTTCAGCGCTCGGTCGTTGCTGAAATGACTCAGCAGATCGACCGAAGATGGCCACAGCAATCACAGGCCCAGAAACCCTCCTCATCAGCACGCCCTCGGGAGAGAAGGCCCAAGTCTACATACCGCAGTTCAGGAAGTGGAGAGCCTCGCGGAGAATCATCCACAGAAGATATAGCCCTCGGGAAACGGCCTGTGGGACAAACCGGGTCCAAGCGACCGAGAGTCTCACAGCGGAGCAGTTCGTCGCCCGTGGCGAGGTCCCTGACCCCTCCGCGCCGAACTCGCTCCCCGAAAAGGCGCCGTCGATCTCCCTCCCGTGAAAATGGTCCTAGCGCCACTGTGCTTATGGAAAGGATATTGGCACGGCTGGACAGAGTGGAGAAGCAAGTGGCCAGAAAACCCGTTTGGGACAGGCTGTCGGGGGCATTATGCGAAGATGACTCCCCGTTCATTCACGCCGTCGTTGCGGCAGCTATGCCAGGCGACTTCAGAGTGCCTAGGCTGGAGATCTATGATGGCCGGACTGATCCACAGGCCCATCTGACGAAGTACAGACGGAGCATGATAATGCACGGAGCTGATGACGCTACCATGTGCAAATGCTTCGAAGTCACCCTCACGGGCCCAGCAACAGCATGGTACAATTCCTTGCCCCCAGGGACTATACCTGAGTTCCAGGAGTTGTCCACAGCCTTCACCCAGCAGTTCATTGGGAGCAGGCCGACGGCCAAAATGCCTGTGCAGATGTTCGACATAGAGCAGAGAAACGGAGAGACAATCCGAGACTATGTCGAACGATTCAACAGGGAAGCACTCAGCATCCCGGACTTCCGGCCCGAAATCCGCATCCTCGCTATGACACGGGGCCTTCGGCGTGACTCACAGCTGTTCTACGAGTTCTCAAAGGATCCCCCGGAGACCCTCGGAGAATTTTACCGAAGGGCAGAGCAGCACATGACAGCCGAGGAATTGAGGATGGCGGGGCCGAAGTCTGATCATCACCGCGCCGAAGGGTCCAGTCAGCAAGCTCGGCATCTTTCTGAACACACAGGCCGACAACGACGAATGCGAGGAAGGAAACCTCAAAGTTTCACGCCCTTGAGCACGACACGGACCAACATTCTCATGGCGCTGGAAAGGCAAGGGATGCAGATTCGGCGGCCAAAGGCCATGGCCGCCGATAATAAGAAGAATGCCAAGAAGTTCTGCCAGTTTCATCGCGACCACGGTCATGACACCGAAGACTGCTTCCAGCTGAAGAAGTACATAGAGTCGCTGATCAAACAGGGCCAACTTTGCAAATACCTGCGGATGCCCTCCCCAAAAGGCAGAAAAGAGGAGGAAGAGAGGGCCGAAAACGAGGACTATGACTCCGACAGGCGGAGAAACAGAAGTCCAAAAAGGCGCCTTCCACCTCCAGTAGGGGTCATCCAAACCATCACCACGGGGCTCCCATCCTCGGAAAGAAAGCGGAAGGCCATAGAAATTGCAGTTATGGAGTATCAAAGTCCATCAAAGAAACTGGCTCGCAAAGATGGCTCCACCGTCGTCTTCCCCCACGATGACCCGCTGCTGATAATGGCGAGAATAGGGAACTGGGACGTCAAGAGAGTGTTGCTTGATGATGGCTCAAATGCTGACGTCCTATTCTCGCACTTACTGCCGAGCTTGGGCATCTCCAGCAGCGAGCTTAAACCCGTCACCACGCCCACCTTCGGCGTTGGGCCATCCGAACTACCCGTCCTCGGATGGATCGACCTCCCCTTGATGATGAAAGGTACTTCGGTAGATGGAGCAGCTGAGTTATACGCGTCCACAATGGCAAGATTCATCGTCATGGACGTCCCGTCTTCGTATAACGCCATCCTTGGAAGGCAGACTCAGGGGAACCTGCACATTCGCCCCGATGTGAAGTACTTGACTGTCACATTCGCCACCAAGGATGGAGATGCAGAGGTCTTCATCGACCAAGCCGAGGTAAGAAAGGTGTTTGTAAAAGCACGAAAGGCTCCGGCAAACAACTCTACACAAACGATGGAGGCAAAGGTGCAGGAGAAAGGCAAAGAAGGAGATCCCGCAGAAGCAGAAACGGAAGCAGTAGATCTTGTCCCTGGACAATCTACCCGAATAGGGAAGAGCTTGGCCAAAGGTGACAAGGAAAATCTTGTATCCTTTCTGCTGAAAAATAAAGATCTGTTTGCCTACTCGCCGAAAGACATGCCAGGAGTGAACCCTGGCATAGTACAGCACAGCCTTAAAGTAAGCCCGGAAGCAAAACCTATCAGGCAAAAGAAACGAAGCATCTCAGCCCACAAAAGCAACTTCGTGAAAACCGAAGTCCAGCGCCTATTGGATGCTGAAGTTATCAGGGAGGTAAAATACCCCGAATGGTTAAGCAACGTGGTCATCGCCACAAAAGAAGGTAGCAGCAAACTCCGAATGTGCATTGATTTCAGACACTTGAACGATGCTTGCCCGAAAGACTCATTTCCCCTCCCACCAATAGATCAACTGGTAGATTCAACGGCTGAATACGGGCTCCTGAGCTTCCTAGATGCCTTCAGCGGCTACCATCAGATAAGGATGAAGATCAAGAGAAAACTGCCTTCATCACCGAGGGAGGAACGTACTGCTATGTCAGAATGCCCTTCGGGCTAAAAAAAGCAGGAGCCACCTACCAGAGACTGATGAACAAGGTCTTCAAGGACCAAATGGGGAGAAACATGGAGGTATATGTTGATGATATGATAGTCAAAAGCAAGCTGCCCGGCTGCCACGTTGCAGATTTGGAGGAAACCTTCCAAAAGCTCAGAGCCTTCGGGATTCGCCTTAATCCCGAGAAGTGTATCTTCGGCGTGACCTCGGGAAAATTCCTTGGGTACATGGTATCCGAAAGAGGCATCGACGCCAATCCTGAGAAGATTAAGGCTCTGCTTGAGTTCCGAACTCCTGCCACAGTCAAAGACGTGCAGAGACTAACCGGAAGAATAACCTCTCTGAGCAGGTTTATTTCCAGGTACGGAGATAGGTGTAGACCTTTCTTCAAAGTCCTCACAAAGGCAGCAAAGATGGAAGGCGACCTCGGAAGAAACAATCATCCTTGGGATGAAGATTGCCAAAAGGCCTGGGAAGAACTCAAAGTCTACCTGGCCAGCCTGCCGACTCTGCGACAACCTCGGGAGGGAGAACCCCTCGTACTGTACCTCGTTGTCACAGAAAAGGCCGTGAGCTCGGTCCTGGTGAAAGAAGAAGGGCCGAAACAATGGCAGGTCTACTACGTCAGCAAGTCCCTGCATGGCGCCGAAGTCAGGTACCCCTTGCTTCAAAAAGCTATATACGCCTTGGTGCTTGCAGGAAGAAGACTGCGACCATATTTCCAGGCTCACCCCATCATCGTCCGAAGTAGTCTACCACTACGGGATGTTATGAAGAGAGTTGATCATTCGGGAAGGCTCTCCAAGTGGTGCATAGAGCTTGGTGAACACGAAATCACGTATGAGCCTCGGAAGGCCATAAAAGCCCAAGCATTGGCAGATTTTATCGCCGAAATACCCACCACTGAGGAGAACCACTCAGATCCGAAAGAAGGTGAGCCAGAATGGACCTTGCATGTTGACGGAGCCTCGGGGTCCGAACACCAGGGAGCTGGAATAGTTATCAGAGGACCCGAAGGCCTAGAGGTGATGAAGGCTATCAAGTTCAGCTTCAACGTCACCAATAATGTGGCTGAATATGAAGCCCTCATAGCGGGATTACGCTTGGCCAGAAAGATTGGCGTGAGAAACTTAAAGGCTCACAGCGATTCCCAGCTGGTAGTTCGGCAGATGGCAGGAGATTATGGGGCGAAGGACCCAATCTTGGCAAAATACCACGAGCTGGTAACAAAACTCATCCAAGAGTTTGACGCCGTGCGGATAAAAAATGTACCCCGGCGGAATAACACTGAGGCAGATTGCTTAGCGAAGTCCAAAACATACACCGAGGTGCTAGACCATCCAAGCATCTCCGTGCTAAGCGTAACGACCTCGGGTACAGGGTGGAAGGACCCCATAAAGAGATACCTCGCAGAGAATGAGCTTCCCGAAGATGCCGGCAATGCTGCAAGACTGCGAAGACGCGCCGGAAGATTCTTCCTGATTGGTGAAGAGTTATATCGGCAAGGATATGCAAATCCGCTGCAGAGATGTGTGGGTGAAGAGGATACTGAGATGGTCCTCGAAGAAGTTCACGAAGGCATGTGCGGCTCCCACATTGGAACTGATGCCCTTGCAGCAGTGATACTCCGCCAAGGATACTTCTGGCCTACCCTGAGAAAGGACGCAAGGCAGTTCGTCCAGAAGTGCGGTAGTTGCCAGAGACATGCAAAAATCTAGAGGATACCCTCGGAAATGGTAACGTCGGCAGACTATCCTTGGCCCTTCGCAGTCTGGGGTATAGACCTTATTGGGCCACTCCCCACAGCGCCCGGAGGCGTGAAATTCTGCGTGGTAGCAGTGGACTATTTCTCAAAGTGGGTAGAGGCAGAACCACTAGCAACTATCTCGGCAAAAGAAGTGCAGAAGTTCGTATGGAAGAACATCGTATGCAGATTTGGCATATCGAGGGTACTAGTAGCTGATAATGGATCCCAGTTCATAGACAAAGGATTCCAGGAATTCATCAGCGACCTCGGAATAAAGATGCACTTCGCCCCAGTAGCTCACCCCTAAAGCAATGGGCAGGTGGAAGTATCAAACAGGACCATAAAAGATGGCCTGAAAAAGAGACTTGGGGAAGCCAAGGGGAAATGGCCAGGGGAACTCCAAAGTGTATTGTGGAGCTACCGAACGACGCCACGAAGAGCCACAGGGGAAACTCCCTTCTCACTCATCTTCGGAACAGAGGCCATTATCCCAATAGAGATAGTTCAGCCTTCAATACGGGTGCAAGTATTTGATGAAGGCGGAAACGACCTCGGTCTGAGAACTAAGCTCGACCTTGTGGCCGAACACAGAGAAATAGCCGAGCTGAGAAGAAAAGCTTTCCAGCAAAGGGTGGCCACGACTATCAACTTAAAAGCCAGGCCAAAAGAAATAAAAAAAGGAGACCTCGTTCTCCGAAAGGCCGACTTCGCACCCCGAAGGCCATCTCACGGAGTACTTCGCGCAAATTGGGAAGGACCTTATCTGGTTCTCGCCGAAGTATGAAAAGGCGTGTACAAGCTTGGCGACGCCGAAGGCGTAGAATTGAAAAACACTTGGAATTCAGACGCCTTGAAAAAATTCTACGCCTAAGGTTGAGCGGAGGAAATATATTGTACAAGAAATATTCTAAGTACAGAATGGTCTTGAGAAAAATTTTTAAGTATACCAAATTGTCCATGACAAAATTCCGCGAAGGTGCTCGCCATGAAAAAAGCAGATGTGATTTTCCGAAGTCCCTTGAGCCACCATGCTCGGGAAAAAGGGAAAGCAAGAATCTCGCAAAGGTACACGCCAAAACAAAAGCAGAAGTAATTTCCAAACACCCTTGAGCGAACGTGCTCGGGAAAAAGGGAAATGAGCAATCTCGTGAAAATTTTCCTAAGTCCCTTGAGCAAATATGCTCGGGACAATAGGAAGACAGAAAAATTTGGCTGAAGGTTTTCCGAAGTCCCTTGAGCAAACATGTTCGGGATAAAAGGGAACAAAAAGCCTGCAAAAGACTTAGCCAAATTTTCACAAACTTTCCAGAAAGTCTCTTGAGCGAGCACACTCGGGACAAAGGAAGGTAAAAAGTTTCTTTGGTTGCAGGTTTTCCGAAAGTCTCTTGAGCAAACGTGTTCGGGACAGCGGAAATGAAGAAACTTGCAAGAAAGGACTTAGCCAAAAGATTGTTCATTTAGAGCAAACGCTGCCTTACAAAAGAAGTGCCCAAAGAAGGAGCACAAAGGAGAAAAATAAGAGGAGCCCTAAAGCAAACTAGGGAGAGCCGGGCGGACGAAGACTAGGAAGCTTCAGATGCTCGACCTTGGACCACTGCCATCGAGGTCCCTCAGGAATATTTAGGCCCTCCAGAAAAGAGAGTTCCAAATCTGGGAACCTCTGCAGGACTTGGTGCCGAACAAGGCAGAAGCCGTCCTAAAAGGCGACCTTGGCCATTTGATCAGAAGTATGTTTTTTAACGCCAAGGTCGTTGAGCTCGTCCCTCAGCTCAGCAATCTCCTCCTCCAGCTCGCTTATCTCCAGCGTCCCTCCGGACTCCTTCTTCAGAGCCTCGACCTCGGCTCGGAGAGCATTGTTCTCATCCGTCAACCTCGCCGCAAGACTGTCAGAAACAGCCTTGTCCTTGACAAGATCTCCGTTGGCGGCGAGCAGCCCCTTTACTTGGTCGCCGAGGTCGGCAATCTTCCGGGAGGAGTCCTTTTCAAGTTCTTCTCTCTTCTTCGAGAACTCCTCCCGAACGGCGGCGATTTGCTGAGAACAATCCGCTGTCAGCTGCTGGTTGCTGGCGACCACCTTCGCAAGCGAAGCCTTCGCTTCACTGAGTTCCCGCGAAGTCGCATCCTTGGAGGCAGCCTCTCTGGCCACCCGAACTCGGAGGTAACCAGCGTACTCCAGCAGCTACGGCAAGGCAAAAGTCCAGGTTAGTACAAGTCTAAACACTTAGAAAATTGAGGAAAAAGAGTGTAAAGACTATACCTGAGCAGCATGCTCGGTGACTTTTGCGGCGAGGGTATTATCCCTCGGGTGAGCCGCCACAATGGCCCGGAAGGAGGCGTCAGTGGTCATCCCCTTCCAAATCTCCTTTGTCATTTTCGGACAATCGTCGGAGAACAAATTCATATCCTCCGTGATTGTCCAAAAGGGCTCCAAGGGGATCTTCCCCTCAGGGATTTTTGCATCGCGGAGGGCCCGTTTCCTCTCATGAATGGCCCTTCAGCCAGCAGTAAGAGGCTCCTCTGAAAGTGAGAAGGAAGTTAGGAGTAGAAGAAAAATTCGCGAAAAGCAAAGGAGCTGAACTTAGCCTGAAGGCGTACCTGGAGGAACCTCGGAGATAGTGTCCTCGGGATCCTCGGGCCCCTCGGAAGAAAGACCCTTACCCTTCTGCCGGTACCCTTCCTCGGCAGTAGGTACTTCTACCACTACAGTGTTTCTGGGGGCCTCGAGGTCGAGAGGAGGCACCTCGGCGGAAGTAGCGGGGACCTCGGCCGGTGAAATTTCAACAAGACCAGCCTCTTCGCCAGCTTCTTCTTCCGAAAGCTCTGGCTGAGGAGGCTGGATAGCCTTCCTAGCTCGCTTCGCTGAGGGGCCCGCCCCTGTCAACTTCCTTCTTCGGGAAGCCGCCTTCTTTGTCTGCTCCCCATTCTCCACTTGGCCAGAAAAGAGGGCCTTGTAATAGGCGGCAGCCCCATCGCCCATCTCTGAAAAAGAGAAGAAATATCAGCGTAAGTCCGAGGAAAAAATATAAAGGGGTGGAAGATTACTCACTTTCGGCAAAAGATTCGAAAGAAGTCTCCCCCTTAAGGAGCTTGACCAGCCAGGAGTCCTTCCCGGCGATGGCGGGAGCGGGCATATTGAGGTCAGTCACGTGCTCCTTAACCACTTTTAGCTCCCGAAGGACTTCTTCGGTCATCAACCTCCAGTTGATAGGAAAGGGGTAAAGAGCATGAGGAGAGACCTCGGGAGCCCAGTCAACGACTGCCCGAATGCGGGCGTTGAAATCCGTGAACACGGAAGCCAACGGTGGGGTCAGCAGCATCCTCGGATCAACGACGTCTGCGTTCAGCACTCCCTGAGCCCATCTGGTCGGGACACCAGACCAGTTCTTATGCACCTTCAGGAAAAAGAACTTAGGCTGCCACCCCCGCCAGCTATCCTTCGTGTCGAAGGTGAAGGTGAATTTTTTGCTCCCGGATCCCCGAGGCAGCAGGAAATAGAAGCCACCCTTCGGGACCACGTAGAGCTTGTAGTACTGCATGAAAATGATGAAGTGGGGCTTTATCCTGAACACGCCACACATGCAGAGGTAGGCGTTAAAATAGCAGTACACGTTCGGGGGAAGCTGGTTCACAGCAATGCCATGGAATTGGCAGAACTCGCAAACCACCTTCGGGGGAGGATACCGAAGTCCGGCCTTCAGTTGGGCTCGGAAGACGGTAACCTCGTCACCGCGGTTTGAAAAAGCAAAATGGCTAGAACGAGGCAGCCTGGTCACAGCGTAAGAGGGAAGAAAGAATTTTTTCTTCCACCTCTCTAGTTTTTTGGGGTGGTACAGCAAGGATGGGCCAGAAGAGGTTTCCAGCTCTCGGGAACAGGCATCGTAGACATGAAAAAGAGTTTGAGATGGAAAAGAAAATAGTTTCTAGAAAAAACTCAGAAGACGAGTTTGGAAAAAAACAACAGTTTTCCAGAAAAACTCAGAAAAACAGAGGAATCAGAGTACTCTGGAAATCAAAACCCACCAAAAGATTTGCCTGAGGATACCGTCGTGAAAGTTGGTAGGAAAAGCTCTGACTAAACAAGCTCCGCCACAGAAAGCAAGATAAAACGCAAGAACAGAGGGCAAAGCAGAGAGAGAGCAGAAAAACAGTAAGTGGGACTTATGATGGAACGGGCTATTTATAGGCCAAAGGTGGGTAGCCGAAAAGAGATCATAAGTACCCATTGGAGGCGAACCATCGCCGTAACTGCCCGCTGCACCCGAAAAGGCGCGCCCTCTGTAAATGACGCGTCTCTCTTCCAATGGCAAGAAGCCGCGTGTCAACCGCTGCGCAGAAACAGGGGACATGCCTCCCCAGACGTCCCTGGAAAACCGGGACACACCTCCTGATTGGGACACGTCGTTTGACATCCCTGAAAAGTGGAGACGCGCCGCTCAGTCTGACACGCTTGGCCATCAGACCTGCAGAAATAAAAAGCAGGCCACCTCGAGAACACCAAGAGACAGGCTATGGCTGAACAGCCCATGACTTTTGGGCAAGAGGTGTACCTTCGGTACAGGCTTTGTCTCGGAGACACCAAAGAATAGGCCAAGGCCGAACAGCCCAGACCCTCGGGCAAAAGGTGCGACCTCGGAACAGGTTATGCTTCCCAACAAGACTCCCAACGACAACCTCGGAAAGAGATGCAAACCGAAGTCTTCACTTCGGCTTTCCAGAGGGGGGCATGTGATAGCCAAAGGCTATCGCCTCAATCTGGCCGAACACCCTGCCACAACAAATGGCCAGAAGAACTGGCGCTTCCCGGGAACAGGTGGAATCATGCACCTCGGGAGATAGCCGGAGAGCTCCGAGCCTCGGCACGCCAGTAAAACTTGAGGACTCTATTCGCCCCCCAAGGTTGTGAACAGCGCGCCTTCGGAAAAGTGGCACCAGACATTGCTGCCCGAACATGATATCCCCGAAGGCAGAACCCCCTGGAACTGGGAACCCCCGAACTGAGGGTATGCTTCCCGAAGAGGCTCTGTCCGAACTAGAGGACGACCTCGCCCAGGGACCTCGGGAGTACGGCAGGAGCATTTAAGGAAGCATTTAAGGAAGCCTCTGACACGTCCCACCACAGACGTAAAAAGTCGCCCTGACGCGCAGACGCCATCAGAATCACATCATGGCCCGTCTCAGCACAAGGCTCGAGGCAAGCTGGTTACCAACTATCTGTCCCCTACGCCCAGAAGTTCAGGAGCATCCGACCGCACACGTGTCATGATCTGAACGGGCTAGGTATTCCTATATATACAGGAAATAAATACTTGACAGGAGGTTGGTAGGCCGGAGAGACAGCTCCCACACTCTGAGAAAATACCGGGCGAGACTTTTCTGCCTTTCTCCTTGAGCTAGTGACTTTCTCCTTTTTCCGGCCACCACTGACTTGGGCGTCGGAGGCTCCCCCCCCGGAAAAACACTCCGGGGGCCTCCTAACCCTGTTTACCAGCTTTTCAGGTACTCTCCTTGGGGCGATCCACCTTCCAGGCGTTCTTCCTCCTAGAAGTCTCCTCAACAGTCATCATGACTCACAACGATGAGGCCCCAGGCCATCACACTCCATATGTCATCACAAACTTCTTAGTTATGTCACAAGAGCAAATACACATGAACTTGTAGCATTCAATGAGAGATAGGGACTTTTTGAAGTGACAATAACCCCTTATGGTGAGAGAATGCAATGGGGCCATAACAAACAAGTTGTTCAGCTTGATAAAAAAGAGTGTACATGTGGTAAATGGAAAATTTATAAGTTCCTTTGTTCACATGTTTTGGCAATATGTGGTAAATTAGGACTCAATAGTTGGCAATATGTAGAAGAGTATTATACTGTTAAGAAATACTCTCAAACATAGGCACCTCAATTCACTCCATTGCTTCATGAAGATTGTTGGCCCAGACACGATATCCCTAAGTTGATACCTGATCCAGATACTAGGCGATCAAAGAAAAAGAGGCCAAGATCTACAAGAATGAAAAATTAGATGGATATAAGAGAAGGTCGAACAATAATCCATTGTGGAAATTATGGACAATCTGGCCATGATCGGAGGACATGTAAAGTTCCTGGAGATTGATTCTGGAGCTACTTGAGTATCTTGATTTGGTAATACACATTTCCACACCTTTTATGTAATTAATTAATAGGACCAAAATTTAATGACTTTCAAATATTGAGTTAGAAACTAGCGACCTACACTAGTCCATGTCTACTTTGTGTGATTAATTCACTTTATTTACATATTTTCTGTACAATTTGCTTGTTTTTTTCCTCCCATTTTTTAAAAGAAAATGACATTCACTTTTGCATTTTGTAGGTTCTTGGTTCAATTACTGCTAGTGTTGGGACTCTGATGCAAGGACTCTGATGCAAGGATTGGTCCTTGTTGAGTACATATTCTAGTAAAAATACAAAAACAATTATGAAAAGTAATTCCAAAGCACATCTTGCTAAAAACATATACTCCCTCAATTCTATAACTATTTAAAGGATTCAACTCAAACATGCAATTAATCTCTATTTTTGTAATTCTAGAGTATTTTAGTAATAGATATTTAAAAATTAAAGGATTAACTTATATTGAAACTTTGTTATTTCTCATGATTTTTCACTCTTACTATTTATAGATGCGACAATAAATAATAAGACTATAAGTTGTTTGAATGATATGATTAACATTAGGATGATGATTAAGATAGATATAATCGCTTTGTGTTTTTCTCACAGTTTATATTTTTCAAATTAATTTTATGTCTCATTTTAATTTACTAGATATTAAGACTTGGTGGCATAAAAACTTGAACAACTATACTATATAATTGAATATATAATTAACCGTTTTAATGATCTTATTTATACATGCCTCATATGATTTGTTTAATGTGTACACACAAAAATTTCCTAATTCTATAATATACATACAACCTACCATTGTCATAGTAAGGCCAAAATCCTAATTAGCCTTTGAGTTATAAAAAATATGACCTTTTGGCCCCTAACCTAAAGTTGGTTCCAAATGCCCATCAAATGTTTACTAGGTAAAATTTATTCGCAGTCACCTAGCTTTTACGTTTGTCCTAATGTGGTTCACTTTCTTAACTTAGACTATTATAAAGCCCCTTACCACATAGCATGCATGCCATTTGAGTCACTTAGAGGATTTTATATAAAGTCCCCTACCCTATAGCATGTGTCCCATTTGAGTCCCTTAGAGGACTCCATGTCATCAACTTTTGTCAAAGATAATGAAGAAATGAAGGAAGGGATTCAGGCAGACGAACGTAGAGGCAGATCCATGTATAAATTATAAGGGTCCATGGACCCCTTTTTCTATAATTTTTTTTTTCAAATAAAAAGAATGGGAGTTTGAAAGCAAAAACTTTTGTCCCTATTGGAAAGTAGATTTAGGACAGGAGAAGGGGCTCTTTGGGTTAGAGTTATTAAGTCGATCTTTGGGAGTGATGATGGGTTTGGTAGGGATGTTGATAGCTGAAGGACTATCGCCTCCACCTGGCCGAACTCCCTGCCACCAGAATGGCCAGGAGATCTGGCGCTACCCGGAAAAAGGTGGGATCACACACCTCAGAGAAAAGCCGAAGAGCCCGAGCTCGGCACGCCAGGGAACCTGAGGATACTATTACCCCCCCCGAGGTAGTAAACAAACCGCCTTCGGAAAAGTGGCACCAGCTATGGCGGGCCGAACATGATCTTCCCGAAGGCCGAACTCAGTGAATCTGGGAACCCTCGAACTGGGGGCATGTTTCCCGAAGTGGCACGGTCCGTACTAGAGGACGACCTCACCCAGGGACCTCGGGAGTACGGCAGGAGCATTTAAGGAAGCCTCTGACATGTCGCCCACAGACGTCACAAGCCGCCTCAAACGGCGCTCTGACACGCCGACGCCATCAAAGTCACATCATGGCCCATCTCGGCTCAAGGCTCAAGGAAGCCTGCCACCAGCTACTTGTCCTCTACGCGCAGACATTCAGAGAACATCCGACCAAACACGTGTCACGATCTGAACGGGCTGGACACCTCTATAAATACCAGGGAATACACCCTGGCAAACGGCTGGCTGGCAGATATCCTGACTCCTCACTCAGAGAAAATACTACCAGGCGAGTTCACTGAACCCCTCAGTGCTATTTCCTCTGCCTTCTTTCAGCACCACTGACTTGAGCGTCGGAGGCTCCTCCCTGGAAAAACACCCCGGGGACCTCCTAACCCACTTTTTCTGAGCATCTCAGGCACTCTCCCTTGGGTAAAACGGCCACCAGGCGTTCTTCCTCTCCGGGAGTCCCTCCATCAGTCACCATGACTACTAGCGATGAAGCCCCTGTGCATCATTTGGCGCCGTCTGTGGGAACCCCCTTTGAGATCACCGTCGTTGAAACTCGGCGTTCTAAGGACAGGGGATTCCTGAAGACTCCATCCGCGCTTGAGACACAACCGGCCGTTGAGCAAACACTCCCAGGGACTTCTGCGCCTGAGGAAGACCGCCCTCTAGTAATCACTATGAGCTTTATGAGGGAGTTTCAGTGCTCGGTCGTGGCCAAAATGACACAGCAGATCGACCGAAGGTGGGCACAGCAGACACAGGCCCAAAGACCTCCCTCACCTGCACGCCCTCGGGAGAAAAGCCCGAGGTCGACTCTTCGCAGTTCGGGCAGCGGAGACCCGCGCGAAGAGTCGTCTACGGAGAATATACCCCTCGGGAAACGGCCTATGGGACAAACTGGGTCCAAGCGACCGAAAGTCTCACAGCGAAGGAGTTCGTCACCAGAGGCGAGGTCCCTATCCCCTCAACGCCAAACTCGCTCCTCGAAGAAGCGCCGACGATCTCCCTTCCCAGAGGAAGAGCCTAACGCGACAGTTCTCATGGAAAGGATACTAGCACAGCTAGACAGGGTGGAAAAGCAGGTAGCTCGCAAACCCGTCTGGGACAGGCTGACGGGAGCCTTCTGCGAAGATGGGTCCCCGTTCACCCAGGCTGTGGCCGAGGCAGCCATGCCAGGCGACTTCAGGGTACCTCGACTGGAGATTTACGATGGCCGCACTGATCCCCAGGCCCATCTGACCAAGTACAGACGCAGCATGATAATGCATGGTGCTGATGACGCTACCATGTGTAAATGCTTCGAGGTCACCCTCACGGGACCAGCAACTGCGTGGTACAACTCATTGCCCCCAGGAACCATCACTGAGTTCCAGGAGTTGTCTACGGCCTTCGCGCAGCAATTTATTGGAAGCCGACCAACGGCGAAGATGCCTGTTCAGATGTTCGACATAGAGCAGAGAAACGGAGAAACCATCCGAGACTACGTCAAAAGATTCAACAGGGAAGCTCTGAGTGTCCCAGACTTCCGGCCCGAAATACGCATCCTTGCCATGACACGGGGCCTTCGGCGAGACTCACAGCTGTTTTATGAGTTCTCAAAGGACCCCCCGGACACCCTCGGAGAATTTTACCGAAGGGCCGAACAGCACATGACTGCCGAGGAGCTGAGAATGGCTGGGCCGAAGTTCGATCACAACCGCGCCGAAGGGTCCAATTAGCAAGCTTGGCATCCAACCGAGGCAGGCCGACCTCGGAGGATGCGGGGAAGCAAACTTCAAAGGTTCACACCCCTGAGCACTACACGGACAAACATCCTCATGGCGCTGGAAAGGCAGGGGACGCAGATTCACCGGCCAAGGGCCATAACCGCTGATAACACGAAAAACATCAAGAAGTTCTGCCAGTTTCACCGCGACCACGGCCACGACACCGAAGACTGCTTCCAACTGAAGAAGTACATTGAGTCGCTGATAAAACTCGGCCAACTTCGGAAATATCTGCGGATGCCTTCCCCAAAAGGAAGAAAAGATGGTGAAGAAAGGGCCGAAGATGAGGACTACAACTCCGACAGGCGGAGAAACCGAAGTCCGAAAAAGCGCCATCCTCCTCCTGCAGGGGTGATACAAACCATCACTACGGGGCTCCCATCTTCGAAAAGAAAGCGGAAGGCCAGAGAGATTGCGGTCATGGAATATCAGAGTCCGGCAAAGAAACTGGCTCGCAAGGATGGATCCACCGTCTTCTTCCCCCATGACGATCCTCTGCTAATCATGGCAAGGATAGGGAATTGGGACATCAAAAGAGTGTTGCTTGATGATGGATCAAATACCGACGTCCTATTCTCGCATTTACTGCCGAATTTGGACATCTCCAGCAGCGAGCTCAAGCCTGTCACCTCGCCCACCTTCGGGGTTGGACCGTCCGAACTACCTATCCTCAGATGGATTGATCTCCCCCTGATGATGAAAGGAACTTTAGTCGACGGAACAGCTGAGTTGTACGCCTCCACAATGGCGAGATTTATCGTCATGGACGTTCCTTCTTCGTACAACGCCATCCTTGGAAGGCAGACACAGGGAAACATGCACATTCGCCCTGACGTGAAGTACTTGACTGTCACATTCGCCACCAAGGATGGGGATGCAGAGGTCTTCATAGATCAAGCCGAGGTAAGGAAGGTGTTTGTAAAAGCGCGAAAAGCTCCGCCAAATAACCTCGCACAAACAATGGAGGCAAAGGCACCAGAGAAGGACAAAGAAGGAGATCCCATGAGAGCGGAAACGGAAACAGTGGAACTTGTCCCAGGACAATCTACCCGAATAGGGAAGAGCTTGCCCGAAGGTGACAAGAAAAACCTTGTATCTTTTCTACTGGGAAATAAAGACCTCTTTGCCTACTCACCGAAAGACATGCCAGGGGTGCACCCTGGCATAATACAGCATAGCCTCAAAGTAAGCCCGGAAGCAAAGCCTGTCCGGCAAAAGAAGCAAAACATCTCAGCCCATAAGAGCAACTTTGTGAAAACCGAAGTCCAGCGCCTGTTAGACGCTGAAGTCATCAGGGAGGTCAAATACCCCGAATGGTTAAGCAACGTGGTGATTGCCACAAAAGAAGGCAGCAGCAAACTCCGGATGTGCATCGACTTCAGAAACTTGAACGATGCTTGCCCGAAAGACTCATACCCTCTTCCGCCAATAGACCAACTGGTAGACTCAACTGCCGAATACGGGCTCCTAAGTTTCCTAGACGCCTTCAGCGGCTACCATCAAATAAGGATGGACCCCGAAGATGAAGAAAAAACCGCCTTCATCAATGAGGGAGGAACATACTGCTACGTCAGGATGCCCTTCGGGCTTAAAAATGCAGGAGCCACCTACCAAAGGTTGATGAACAAGGTCTTTAAGGACCAAATGGGGAAAAACATGGAGGTGTATGTTGACGATATGATAGTCAAAAGCAAGCTCCCTCGCAACCACGTTGCAGATCTAGAGGAAACCTTCCAAAAGCTCAGAGCCTTCGGGATTCATCTCAATCCTGAAAAATGCATGTTCAGGGTGACCTCGGGAAAGTTCCTTGGGTACATGGTATCCGAAAGAGGCATCGATGCTAACCCCGAAAAAATTAAGGCTCTGCTCGAGTTCCGAACTCCTGCCACAGTAAAAGACGTGCAGAGACTCACCGGAAGAATAACCTCTCTTAGCAGGTTCATTTCCAGGTACGGAGATAGGTGTCGGCCTTTCTTCAAAGTCCTCACTAAGGCAGCAAAAAAGGAAGGCAACCTCGAAAGGGATGATCATCCTTGGGATCAAGACTGCCAAAAAGCCTGGGAAGAACTCAAAATATACCTAGCCAGCCTGCCGACTCTGCGACAACCTCGCGAGGGAGAGCCCCTCGTGTTATACCTCGCCGTCACGGAAAAAGCTGTGAGCTCGGTCCTCGTGAAAGAAGAAGGGCCAAAACAATGGCCGGTCTACTATGTAAGCAAATCCCTGCATGGCGCCGAAGTCAGGTACCCTCTGCTGCAAAAAGCTACATACACCTTGGTGCTTGCAGGGAGAAGGCTGCGACCATACTTTCAGGCTCACCCCATCATCGTCCGAAGTAGCCTACCACTATGGGACGTTATGAGGAAAGTGGATCATTCAGGAAGGCTCTCCAAGTGGTGTATAGAGCTTGGCGAACACGATATCACCTATGAACCTCGGAAGGCCATAAAAGCTCAAGCACTGGCAGAATTCATTGCCGAAATACCCACCACTGAGGACAGTCATCCGGATCTGAACGAAGGTGAGCCAGAATGGACCTTACATGTTGACGGAGCCTCGGGGTCCGAACACCAGGGAGCTGGGGTAATTATCAGAGGCCCCGAAGGCCTGGAAGTAATGAAGGCTATCAAGTTTAGCTTCAACGTCACTAACAATGTGGCTGAGTATGAGGCCCTCATAGCGGGATTACTACTGGCTAGAAAAATTGGCGTGAGAAACTTAAAGGCTCACAGCGATTCCCAGCTAGTAGTTCGGCAGACGGCAGGAGACTATGGGGTGAAGGACCCAACCTTGGCAAAATACCACGAGCTGGTAGCAAAACTCATTCAAGAGTTTGACGCCGTACGGATCAAAAATGTACCTCGGCGGAAAAACACCGAAGCGGACTGCTTGGCGAAGTCAAAGACCTACACCGAGGTGCTAGACCATCCAAGCATCTCAGTGCTAAGCATAGCGACCTCGGGAAAAGGATGGAGGGATCCAATAAAAAGATACCTCGCGAAAAATGTGCTCCCCGAACACCCGGGTGACGCTGCAAAACTGCGAAGGCGCTCCGGCCGTTTCTTCCTAATCGGTGAAGAACTATACCGACAGGGATACGCGAATCCGCTGCAAAGATGTGTGAACGAAGAGGATACTGAAATGATCCTTGAAGAAGTCCACAAAGGCATGTGTGGTTCACACATTGGAACCGATGCCCTGGCGGCAGTGATACTTCGCCAGAGATACTTCTGGCCTACCCTAAGAAAGGACGCAAGGCAGTTCGTCCGGAAATGCGGTAGTTGCCAGAGACACACGAACATCCAGAGGGCACCCTCGGAAATGGTAACTTCGGCTGACTATCCCTGGCCCTTCGCAGTCTGGGGTATAGACCTTATTGGGCCACTCCCCACAGCGCCCGGAGAAGTGAAATTCTGCGTGGTAGCAGTAGACTATTTCTCCAAATGGGTCGAGGCAGAACCGCTAGCAACTATCTCAGCGAAAGAAGTGCAAAAGTTTGTATGGAAGAACATCGTATGCAGATTCGGCATACCGAGGGTACTAGTGGCTGATAATGGATCCCAATTCATAGACAAAGGATTCCAGGAATTTATCAGCGACCTCGGAATAAAGATGCACTTCGCTCCAGTAGCTCACCCCCAAAGCAACGGGCAGGTGGAAGTATCTAACAAGACCATAAAAGAGGGCCTGAAAAAGAGACTGGGGGAAGCAAAAGGGAAATGGCCAGGAGAACTCCAAAGCGTATTATGGAGTTACCGAACGACGCCCCGAAGAGCCACAGGGGAGATTTCCTTCTCACTCGTCTTCAGAACAGAGGCCATCATCCCTATCGAGATAGTTAGACCATCAGTACGGGTGCAAGTATTTGATGAAGGTGGAAATGACCTCGGCCTAAGAACGAAGCTCGACCTCGTCGGCGAACACAGAGAAATAGCTGAGCTGAGAAGAAAAGCTTTCCAGCAAAGAGTGGCCGCGGCTATAAATTTACGAGCCAGGCCAAAAGAAATCAAGAAAGGGGACCTCGTTCTCCGAAAGGCTGACTTTGCACCCTGAAAGCCATCCCACGGGGTACTTCGCGCGAACTGGGAAGGACCTTATCTGGTTCTTGCCGAAGTACGGAAAGGCGTGTACAAACTTGGCGACACCGAAGGCGTAGAATTGAAAAACACTTGGCACTCAGAAGCCCTGAAGAAATTCTATGCTTAAGATGGAGCGGAAGGATTGTGTTGTACAAAAAATATCCTAAGTACAGAATGTCCTTGAGAAAAATTCTTAAGTGTACAAAATGGTGCAAGACAGAATTCCGCGAAGGTGTTCGCCGTGAAAAAGCGCATATGTGATTTTCCGAAGTCCCTTGAGCCATCACGCTCGGAAAAATGGAAAACAAAAATCTTGCGAAAGTACTCGCCGCAAAAAGCGCAGATGTGATTTTCCGAAGTCCTTTGAGCCATCACACTCGGAAAAATGGAAAAAATATCGCGAAAGTACTCGTCACAAAAAGTGCAGAATAATTTTTTGTGATTGCAGGTTTCCCGAAGTCTCTCGAGTGAACTTGTTCGGGACAGTGGAAATGTAAAATCTTGCAAAAAGACTTAGCCAAAAAATGTATTCATTGAGAATGATCAGGCTTACAAAGAAGAAGTGCCCGAAGAAGGAGCACAAAAACGAAGAGGAAAAAAGGAAAAGGCCCCTAAAACAGCCTAAGGGTTCTCGGCGTCCCGAGAGCCACCAGCCTCTGTGCCCTTTTCCACCACCTTCGGCGCCGGAATTGTGGAAGGCAGGTTCAGGTGCTCGATTTTTGACCAGGACCACCGAGGCCCCTCGGGAATGTTTAGAGCTTCTAAAAAAGAGATATCCAGACCTGGGAACCTCTGAAGGACTTGATGCCAAGCAAGGCAGAATCCGTCCTGGAAAGCGACCTTAGTCATTTGGTCGGATTTGTCCTTCTCAACCTCAAGGTCCTCGAGCTCGTCCTTTAAGTCTGCAACCTCCTTCTTCAGCGCCTTCATCCTCTTCTTCGCATCGGGCTCCTTCTTCAAAGACTTGACCTCGGCTTCAAGAGCCTTTTTCTCAGTCACCAACGACCGTATGAGATTGTCAGAATCTGACTTATCCTTGAGAAGGTCTTGGTTGGCAGTGAGCATCCCCACCACCTGATCGCCGAGGTCAGCAATCTTCAGGGAGGAGTCCTTCTCAAAGACTTCCTTTTCCTTCCGGAACTCCTCCCGAAGGGCAGCAACTTGTTTCTTCGCAGCATCTACCAGCTGCTGGTTCTTGACGGTCAATTCCGAGCATATGACTTTCGCTTTTGCTAAGGCCTCTAAGGCCGAAGCTCGGAACGCCGTCTGCCTGGCTACCCGAACTCGGAGAAAGCCGGCATACCCCAGCAGCTGCGAAAACGTGAACACAAGGTCAGTAAGAGCCAAGCACTTAGGAAAAATTGAAGGGAAAAAGGTGTGAAGAGCAAACCTGAGCAGCATGCTCGGTAACTTTCGCGGCGAGGGTGTCATCGCCCGGATAGGCCGCCGCAATAGCGTTGAAGGAGGCCTCTGTAAGCACCCCCTTCGAAATCTGCTTCGCCATTTCAGGACAGTCCTCGGAGTACAAGTTCATGTCCTCCGTGAATGTCCAGAAAGTCTCTTTGGGTATCTTCCCTTGCGGGACCTTGGCGTCACGAAGGGCCCGCGTCTTCGCGTGTTCGGCCGCCCAGTTCGGAGTAAGCAACTCCCCTGCATGGCGAAAATGAGAAGCAGGTCAGAGACAAAGGAAATTTCAGAAAAACAAAAGAACCATACTTGTTCTGAAAACAACAAACCTGGCGGCACTTCGATCACGACGTCCTCGGAGCCCTAAGACTCCTCTGTCGAAATCCCCTTGCCTTTCCTCCTGCGCTGCTCCTCGGCAGAAGGAGCCTCTACCACGGCCTCCAGAAGGGCCTGCGGCGCGGAAGGGCTCTGGAGAGGGACGTCGGCGGAACGAACCTCGGCAGCGGCAGGGACCTTGGCAGCAACCTCGGGCAGCAGAATCTCAGCTGCCCCAGGCTCCTCGGCAGCCTCCTCGGAAATTTCTTCCTGAGGAACCCGGGCAGTTTTCTTTGCCCGTTTCGCCGAAGGACCAGCGCCAGTAGACTTCCGCCTTCGAGAAGCCGCCTTCTTTGTCTGATCGCCATTCTCCACCTGGCCGGAGAAAAGGGACTTGTAGAATGCAGCAGTCCCGTCCCCCATCTCTGAAAAAGAAAAAAGACATCAGCGTAAGTCCAAGGGAAAAAACTGCAAGGGAGTAGAAGATAACTTACTTTCGAAAAGCGTTTCGAAATAAACTTCCTCCCGAAGGAGCTGCACCAACCAGGAGTCCTTCCCGGCGATAGCAGGAGCTGGCATCTCGAGGTCAGTCTCATGCTCCTTGACCACCCCTAACTCCCGAAGAACCTCTTCGGGCATCAACCTCCAGTTAATGGGGAAGGGGTAGAGAGAGCGCGGAGCAACCTTGGGAGCCCAGTCGGAGACGGCTCGAATACCTCTGTCGAAGTCCTCGAACACGGGAGCCAACTCTGGAGTCAGCAGTATCCTCGGATCAATGACATCTACATCCAGCTTTCCCCGAGCCCATTTGGTCGGAACATACGACCAGGCCTCATCTATCTTCAGGAAGAAGAATTTCTGTTGCCACCATCGCCAACTGTCCTTAGTGGCAAAAATGAACATGAATTTTTTGCTTCCGGATCCCCGAGGTAGCATGAAATAGAAGCCACCCTTCGGGACCACGAAGAGCTTGTAGTACTGCATGAAAATTACAAAATGGGGTTTTATCCTGAAGACGCCACACATACAGAGGAAGGCGTTAAAATAGCAGTACGAGTTCGGGGGAAGCTAATTCACAGCAATGCCGTGAAATTGGCAGAACTCGCAAACCATCTTCGGGGGAGGATACTGAAGTCCGGCCTTTAGCTGGGCTCGGAAAACGGTAACCTCGGTACTATGGTTTGAAAAAGCATAGTGGTCAGGTCGTGGCAGCCGGGTAACGGCGTAAGAGGGAAGAAAGAACTTCTTCTTCCACGTTTCTAATTTTTTAGGGGTGGTGCAATAAGGATGAGATAAAAGAGGCTGCCAGCTCTCAGGGATAGCCATTTTGGACAGAAAAACGAGTTCAAAAAAAGGCAAGAAAACAACTTCCGGCAAAAACTCGAAAAAACAGAGGTATCAAAAGACTCTAGAAAGAAAAAACCCACCAAAAGACTTGCCAAAATCGGAGGTCACCGTCGTAAAAGGTTGCCGGAAAAAGCTCTGTTAAAACAGCTCCACCGCAGAAGCAAGAGAAAGCGCACAGAAAAGGGCAAGCAGGGAAAGAGCAGAAGCAAAAGCAAAAGGGGCTATGACGGAATGGGCTACTTATAGGCCAAGGGTGGGTAACTGAAACGACGTCATAAGTGCCCTTTGAAGGCGAACCGTCGCCGTAACTACACTCTGTGCCTGAAAAGACGCGCTCTTTGTAAACGACGCGACTCTCCTCCAATGACAGTGCGCCACGTGTCAACCATCGCGCCAAAATAGGAGACACGTCTCCTGGCATCCCTAAAAAACTGGGACGCGTCGCTCAGACTGACGCGCTTGGCCATCAGACGCGACGCTGCACAAACCTGCAAAAGCAAAGAACCAGGTTGCCTCGAAGACACTAAAAGACGGGCTATGGCCGAACAGCCCATACCTTCGGGCAAGAGGTGTATCTTCGGCACAGGCTTTGCCTCGGAGACACCAAAAAACAGGCCAAGACCGAACAGCCCACATCTTTGGGCAAGAGGTGTACCTTCAACACAGGTGTTACTCTCTATAGACTCCCAAAGAACATCCTCGGAAAGAAAACAAAACTGAAGTCTTCACTTCGGCTTTCCAAAGGGGGGCATGTGATAGCCGAAGGACTATCGCCTCCACCTGGCCGAACTCCCTGCCACCAGAATGACCAGGAGATCTGGCGCTACCCGGAAAAAGGTGGGATCACACACGTCGGAGAAAAGCCGAAGAGCCCGAGCTCGGCACGCCAGGGAACCTGAGGATACTATTAGCCCCCCCGAGGTAGTAAACAGACCGCCTTCGGAAAAGTGGCACCAGCTATGGCGGGCCGAACATGATCTTCCCGAAGGCCGAACTCCCTGAATCTGGGAACCCCCGAACTAGGGGCATGTTTCCCGAAGTGGCACGGTCCGTACTAGAGGACGACCTCACCCAGGGACCTCGGGAGTACGGCAGGAGCATTTAAGGAAGCCTCTGACATGTCGCCCACAGACGTCACAAGCCGCCTCAAACGGCGCTCTGACACGCCGACACCATCAAAGTCACATCATGGCCCGTCTCGGCTCAAGGCTCAAGGAAGCATGCCACCAGCTACTTGTCCTCTACGCCCAGACATTCAGAGAACATCCGACCAAACACGTGTCACGATCTGAACGGGCTGGACACCTCTATAAATACCAGGGAATACACCCTGGCAAACGGCTGGCTGGCAGATATCCTGACTCCTCACTCAGAGAAAATACTACTAGGCGAGTTCACTGAACCCCTCAGTGCTATTTCCTCTGCCTTCTCTCAGCACCACTGGCTTGGGCGTCGGAGGCTCCTCCCCGGAAAAACACCCCGGGGACCTCCTAACCCACTTTTTCTGAGCATCTCAGGCACTCTCCCTTGGGTAAAACGGCCACCAGGCGTTCTTCCTCTCCGGGAGTCCCTCCATCAGTCACCATGACTACCAGCGATGAAGCCCCTGTGCATCAGATGTATCGAATAAAATGTGCTTTGGGATTTGGGGGGGATGCTATAAAATATGTTGGGAAATGGAAAAAGTGGGTGTCAAGTTTATTAACTCCTTTAGGTGGAAAGTAGAGGATGAAGCTAGGATTAAATTTTGGAAGGATGTGTGGGTGGGTTCCTCATGTATGATGGAGAGTTTTCCTAGACATTTTAGGCTAGAACAGCCAAAGCATTGTGTAGTTATAGAGAGAAGGAAGGATGGAGGATGTGGAGGAGTTAATCTAGCCTTACGGGGTATATATGTGGAAGAGTTGTTATGCCCATTTTGCAAGCAAAAAGAAAAGACTTTGGCTCATCATGTGTTGGTAAGATGTTTTAAGGCAGCTTCAGTTTAGCGATTGGCAAGAAATTGATGGCAGCTTGAAGAGCCTACAGCAGCAAATTTAATCGAGGTGACCACCTATCATCAAGTTGAAGGCATGTCATTGAGTCAAGAAAGGTTTGGGAGGCCCTACCTTTTATTGATGTATGGATTTCGTGCGATAGAAGAAATGAGTTGTTGTTCAAGGGCTGTAAGAAAACTTATGGGCAAATGCTGCGAGGGATACAAACTATTTTTTTCTGAGTTTTTTCCAGTTAAGGTGTCCTTTTTAATCTTGAATCTTTAAATAGGGTTATTGCAATATTATTTCTTTGAATAGGTAATTTTTTCCAGCTAAGCACATGTGAAAGCCATGTCAGCATCTACTCATACTAGCAACATCATAATTAAACCAGTAGCCAACAAAAAGGAAATCAAAATAGAAAGAAAAAAACAGAGGGCAGCAGCATTTCACTAGGGTTTATACTATACCATGCCAAAATTTCTTTTCTATCAAGTAAGGAAGAAAGCTAAAGTGATTTTATGCAATCCTAAGCAAGAAGGTAATATTCAATTTTTCACTCATCTAATTAATTTCCTATCTTCTAGTATTAATTGTCCTATTATGCTTGTTGGTTGGCCATGTGTGAATATATGTCTAGCACTTGCTAGGTTTTAAAGTTTGTTGTTAGAAATATGAAAATCAATCTAAACAGAGGAAAATGATATGGTCAATAATTTCAGCCAAATGTCTGATCAAAGCCTACAATAATTAATATTCCTTCATGGACTTTTCTAAAACATGTTCTTTGGAAAGAAACTTAGATTGAAAAACACGTTAGACCTGTTTTCTTCTAAACTTGTGTCTATTTTTTTTTTTTTTTTTGTGAACGATGATGTCCAATTGATAGGTTGCAAGACTATAGATTATATTCATAATAAGATAAGTGCATAGTGCTATTTCTTTGTGCCGTAGGATAGGAAAGCTTCAATCTTAAAATTTTCATATCTTTGTTGTTTGTACATTTCTTTTTTCCTTCAATCAAGTTGGATAGGAAGGCTTGTGCAAAGGGACTAATATAACTCTCTTCACTGATTTATGTTTTCTAATTGAGATTTTTATTTTGTGGTGGTGATTGGTGGTTTGATCTTAAAGGGGTCCATTTATGAGTTAAGTCTTTCTCAACTGGTTTGAATAAACAACATGGGTAGTCATATGGCTTATTTTTACATTTCTTAATGTACATGGAAAGGGAAATATTACTTTTTCTCTACAATTGACTTTTTCAACCTTTTCAATATGGGCACAAAAGTAAGTTTATGGGGTGGATCACTTGAGTTGGATTCCAGCAAGGTTTTTCTGTTCTTTTTTTTTTTCATGTTTCAAAACCATGAAACTCTTCTCTTTCACCTCTTCAAGTGTCCGCTGTATCAATCATTTTTATGCTTCTTGAGGCTTCCAAATCAATAATTATTTGCAACAATTCTCATCCTTAGAGCTGAATTTGATGGGCTAACAAGTTATACTTTTGCAAGGTTTTGACCAAAAGGTGTTTCCATGCTTTGTTTTAATGGCTATGTGTCTTCACTTTTTTTTGAATTATTTTTAGATTACATGTTCTAATAATTTATTGAAAGTTAAAAAATATTGATCTTTTGATGCATTTTTATAGGAAATGAGTGGAAGAGAAATTCCAGTCTTTTGTTATTGAAATGGAAAAATTCTTGAAGGACCAAATGGATTATACTATAGTGGCCCTCCCTTATAGGCAATCAAGCTAAAGTGGAATACCAAACTTGATAAATTGTTAGATAAAATCTATGATATTATGGGATTTTATAGACAACAAGTTCAAGTGAATTTGATCTGTCGATACTTATCTGCAGTTCAAGCATCAATGATTAAATATATTCACTTACCTATTCTAGAAGATAAGAGTGTGGATATCATGCTTGAGATTCCATCGATTCACCTTTCTATCACAAATGTGTGAATTATATGTAGATGTGGTAAAAAGAACGATTGATTCTATTCAGCATGATAGTCAAGGCACAGGTTTAGCTTCCACGGAGTTATTAACTCAAGAGAATGAGGCTAGTTTGTACAACTGTCAGGGTCATCCACCCTTGTCACCTTGCGTTGGAAGGAAGAGCGACAAACGCCAAAAACAACATCATGATAATGAGTCATTGTGACGATTTAATCCATCTATCTGCACTGGTTTGATATATGAGGTTAGTTTAATTTCTAATATTGTTATTATCATTATTAGAATTAATTTATTTTTATTTTTTTGGCATTCATATTCTATTAGACTTCTATAAAAGCCTAATACGTTGTATTTGTAAATAAATGGACATTCCTTTCACTTATCAGTTCCATTGCTTCATTACATTAACTCAACACCAAATCTTAATTGTGATTATTGTCATTGTATTTTTTTTAATTATTATTCTTTTCATTTTTATATAAGATTGTAAAGATCATATTATAACTTTTTATTCACCAATCTGAAAATGTAGGGACAATCTTCATCTTTGCTTGGAAACTTGATCGGGTTCTCAAATAATAAAGTCAGAAGCTATAAAGGTGAGAAAGTCAGTTTAGATATAACAACAGTACAAGAGATGGTTCACAATAAACATACAAGTATCTTTAATAGCACGGTTATAAATAATAGGCTATTAGAATAAGAGAGCAATGAAGAACATGAAGAAAAAGAAGAAGAACAAGAAGATGGGGAGTAAGAAGATTGAGAAAAATTATGGTCATAATGATGGCAATGTCAATTCATCTACTGAAACCTTGGTTGAAGAATCACCATCACAATCTCCTTTACGTGAAAATACACATTTAGAGACTATAGACACCAGAAGAAATGGACCAACATATGAGTTAGATGTGCCATTTTTCAAAAACATTGAAAGGCCATATGAGGCAATAGCTAACACTAGGAGACCCCAACCACCGGGCCTTCATTGGAATCCAAATCTTGAGCCACATGAAGGGCTAAAATTTCAAACCAAAGAAAAGCTGCAAAGAGCTGTAAAATCGTACTCCATCAAAAGGAATCAACAATATGATGTGGTTGAAAGCAAGAAGAACCTATGGTCTTTGAGGTGCAAAATTTAATATCTTGATTTGGTAATACACAATTCCACACTTTTTATGTAATTAATTAATAGGACCAAAGGTTAATGACTTTCAAATATTGAGTTAGAAACTAGCGACCTACACTAGTCCATGTCTACTTTGTGTGATTAATTCGCTTTATTTACATATTTTCTGTACAATTTGCTTTATTTTTTCCTCCCATTTTTTAAAACAAAACGACATTCACTTTTGCATTTTGTAGGTTCTTGGTTCAATTACTGCTGATGCAGTGACGCTGATGGAAAGACTCCGATGCAAGGATTGGTCCTTGGTGAGCGGTGTAATTGTGCAATCTGAAGTTTGTCTCCTGGCTGGTTTTAGCTTGCATTGGCTATTTGTTTGAACTTTACTACCAGCGCTTATCATTAATAATTTTCTCTTTTAAAAAAAAATGTCAAAGAACTAAAACTGCAACAAAGTCTTCTAATTATTTGATGTCTTACCATTACGGTGGGAATTATTATGCTAATTTGCTGGTTTACAAGTGGTGCTACGCTTATTCCTTTTGGTTTATCTTCGTAGTTTGTTGCCTGTGTTTTTCTTCTTGTACTGATGTTTTGAACCTCTAGTTTCTGTTGAGGTTTTCTTTCTTTACCTATTTTGCTGCAGTTCTTGGACTATGTAATTTGTACTTGTTATAATCCATCATCTATTTCTTATTCTTAAAAAAGAAGTACCAAGTTTTTCAGATTCATGGATTTCCAAAATGGTAAAGAATATCATAATGTTCCTATGCAAATGCAATGCTCCTCTGCAATTGGCGATTTAAAGCTAGTTAGAGTAGGCTTTGGCCATAGACACACCATTGGGTCATTTTGTTCCAGTGGTTTTGAATGTTTGCAGCAGCTTGTCGGCTGTTGCGTTCTCTGTTTTGGCTGATGAGCTTCTAACTGTGTTGCAACAAGGTTGGAAAAAAAACTATAAATCTGTCGAACTAAGGAATACGAGCCTCAAGTAAGTACCCAGCTGCAAAAATGGACCAAACAATACAAAGCACAACTCCAGTAAAGCAACAGAAACCAGAAGATGCTAAAATCACAAGTGAATAACGACCTAAATCCGAACTTTAAAGCAATACTTTGAGTAAAAAAAAAATCCATGAATTCAGCAAAAAAGAATCAACTACATTAACCCGCAGCCTTCAAACTCTAAAAAAGATTAGAATTTATCAACTAGGGATTGTTTGAGGAGTTAAAACGTTACTTGGGAATGAAGAGTTGAAAGACATCACTGGCCGAAATTAGTATAGAAGAGCCAAAATTTAAGCATAGAATGTGAGATTTTAAAGGAATTTGAAGAACATTACGCAGATTCAGATTAAAAGACGAAAAAATCTCTCCTTTTCATAGATAAAGTTGGTGATGGTTTTGGTAGAGTTTCCGTTTCTCTGGTTCTGGTTTTTTTCTTTTTGCTTTCGTGGTTGTCTGGTTAATCGTGATGCTGCTAGGAAGAGAAGTTGCTGACATGGCTTTCACATGTGCTTAGTTGACAAAAATTACCCATTCAAAGAAATAAGATTGCAATAACCCTATTTAAAGATTAAAGATTCAAAAGGACACATTAACCGGAAAAAACTCATTTCTTTCTTTCCTTGAGATCAATAAAGAATATTACAAGAAAATGACCGAGTTTGAAAACATTTGTACAATTTGAGACAATTTCTTGCAACTATAACTACTCAATCTCTATAGTAGCTTTCCTTGAAGCCCTTTCAAGACCACTCTCACATCTCTACCACCGGCCTTCTCATTGAAAACTGCCGCATGAATCCGATAAAGAAGGTGAAGAGTCCTCATCAAGGGGCTATCACCCTCAATTTCATCCACTTCTGTCTCCTAGTAGTGATACCCTTTGATCTGTATCAAGTTGTCCAGATTTCTTGGCTCCCACGCTTTCTTAGTGTCATCAACAATAACCACTGCTGATTCCTCCCCTAGAACACGATCCAGGCCCTTCAAACCAAGGCTCTCCTCACAGGAAAATTATTCTACAGCCGAAGTACTTGCCCTGTGGATCAAGAATTGTTGGATTTGTTCCATTCATAGCTCACATTTATTTGATTTTGATAATAACAAAACATATTTGTTTTGTGTTTCAAAGCTTTACCTAAAGATTTATACATTGGTCTTTTATTGATAAAGTTTTGATCTTTGGAAGGAAAATTATTTCATAAGTATATAAAGTATTTTTAATGATTTAAGCATTACTTGTGAATGAAGAAATCTCCTTGGCAAAAACCTTTTTGAAGTTTGGAAGTCTGGAAGCAAGAAAATTTTGGAACTACAGTTTCAATAGGTGATGCCCAGCGGCATCTTCGTAGGGTGACATTGAGACTTATGGAGGGACCTCTTGAGAGGGAGACCGCCGGGAGGCCAGATTGCCCAGGGGGGCGTGCCTGAAAAGCTTAGGAAAAGAGGGTTAGGAGGTCCTCGGGGTGTGTTTCCGGGGAGGAGCCTCCGACACCCAAGTCAGTGGTGCTGAGAGAAAATGGAGAGCACTAAGAGGCTTGGTGGGCTTGCCTGTTTGTATTTTCTCAGAAAGGGAGAGCTGGATTGTTTGCCAACCGTTTGCCAGGGCTTGTTTCCTAGTATTTATAGGAATGTCCAGCCCGTTCAGATCGTGACACGTGTTCGGTCGGATGTTCTCTGAATTTCTGGGCGTAGGGGACAAGTAGCCGGTGGCAGGCTCCTTGAGCCTTGAGCCGAGACAGGCCGTGACGTGACCTGGATGGCGTCAGTGTGTCAGACCGCCGTTTGAGGCGATCTGTACCGTCTGTGGGTGACACGTCAGAGGCTCCTTAAATGCTCCTACCGTACTCCCGAGGTCCCTGGCCGAGGTCGTCCTCTAGTACGGACGATTCCCCTTTGGGAAATATGCCCGCAGTTCGGGGGTTCCCTAACTCAGGGTTCCGCCTTCGGGGAGATGCTCTTCGGCATGCAATAGCTGATTCTCCGTTTCCGAAGGTGATCTGTTTAGTACCTCGGGGGGGCTAATAGCTTCCTCGCGTTCCCTGACGCTCCGAGTTTGGGTCAGATAGAGGCGATAGCCCTTCGGCTATCACATGCCCCCCTTTGGAAAGCCGAAGTGGAGACTTCGGTTTGTAGTCTTTCCGAGGATACTCTTTGGGAGTTTTTAGGGAGTAAAACCTGTGTCGAAGGTACACCTTTTGCCCGAAGATATGGGCTGTTCGGCTATGGCCTGTCTTTTGGTGTCTTCGAGGTTACTTACTTCTTTCCTTTTTCCTTTTGCAGGTCTGTGCAGCGTCGCGTCTCATGACCAGGTGTGTCAGTCTGGAGCGGCGCGTCCCAGTTTTTTAGGGGTGTCAGAAGGCGCGTCCCCTATTTTGCCGCGGCGGCTGACACGTGGCATACTGTGATTGGCGGAGAGTCGCATCGGTTACAGAGGGCGCGTCTTTTCGGAAGTAGAGAGCAGTTATGGCGACCATTCGCCTTCAAGGGACACTTATGACGCCGATTCGACTAGCCACTTCCGGCCTATATATAGCCCATTCCATCATAAGCTCCCTTTTTGCTTTTGCTTCTGCTCTTTTCCCTGCCTGCCACTGCTTTTGTGCTTTCTCTTGCTTTTTGCGACGGAGCTGTTTTAACAGAGTTTTTCCGGCAACCTTTCACGACGGCGACTTTAAACCCAGATTTTGGCAAGTCTTTTGGTGGGTTTTTGTTTTCCAGACTCTTCTGATTTCTAGAGTTTTTTCCGGAACTTGTTTTCTTGCCTTTTTCTGAACCCATTTTTCTACCAATATGCCTATTCCTGAGAGCTGGCAACCTCTTTTATCTCATCCTTGCTGTACCACCCCTAAAAAACTAGCAAGATGGAAGAAAAAGTTCTTTCTTCCTTCGTATGCTGTTACGAGGTTGCCTCGTTCTGACCAATTTTTCTTTTCAAACCGTAGTAATGAGGTTACCGTTTTCCGAGCCCAACTGAAGGCCGGACTTCAGTACCCTCCTCCGAAGATGATTTACGAGTTCTGCCAATTTCATGGCATTGCCATAAATCAACTTCCGCCGAACTCGTACTGCTATTTTAACGCCCTCATCTGCATGTGTGGCGTCTTCGGGATAGAACCCTACTTTGTTATTTTTATGCAGTACTACAAGCTCTTCGTGGTCCCAAAAGGGTGGCTTTTACTTCATGCTACCTCGGGGATCTAGGAGCAAGAAATATATGTTCACCTTCGCCATCAAGGACAGCTGGTGAGGGTGGCAACAAAAATTTTTCTTTCTGAAGATGGAGGAGGCCTGGTCGCATGTTCCGACCAAATGGGCTCAGGGAAAGCTGGAGATGGACGTCGTGGATCCGAGGATACTGCTAACTCCGGAGTTGGCTCCTATCTTTGCGGACTTCGACGGCCGTATCCGTGCTATCTCGGACTGGGGTCCCGAGGTCCCTTCGCGCTCTCTCTACCCCTTCCCAATCAATTGGAGGTAGATGACCGAAGAGGTTCTTCGGGAGTTAGGGGTAGTGAAGGAGCACAAGACGGACCTCAAGATGCCAGCTCCTACCATCACCGGGAAGGATTCCTGGTTGGTGCAGCTCCTTCGGGAGGAAGTTTCTTATGAAACTTTTTATGAGAGTAAGTTGTCTTTGACTTCCGTTGTTATAGCTTTCGTCTCGGACTTACGTTGATGCTTTCTTTCCTTTTCAGAGATGGGCGACAGCACCGCTGCCTTCTACAAGTCCCTCTTCACCGGCCAAGTAGAGAAGGGTGAGCAGACGAAGAAGGCGGCTTCCCGAAGGCGGAAAACCACTGGTGCTGGACCTTCGGCCAAAGGGGCGAAGAAGACTATTCTTCCTCCCCTTTTGGAAAGTATTGAGGAAGAAAGCGAGAAGCCCAAGGTTGCTGCTGACGTCTCTTCGGCCGACGTCCCTCCTCAGAGCCCCACTCCGTCGCAGGCTCTTCTGGATGCCGTGGTGGAGGCTCTTTTTGCCGAGGAGCGGCGTAAACGCAAGGGTAAGGAGATCTCTACCGAGGAGGCCCCGGCTTCTGATGATGACGTCGTCGAGGTGCCGCCAGGTTTGCTTTTTCCGCCGAAGTGTAATGCCTTTATTTTCTGAAGTTCTTTTTGTTCTCACCAGCTGCTCGGTTTGCCATGCAGAGGAGTCACTTACTCCAAGTTGGGCGGCCGAACACGCCCAGAAGTGAGCTCTCCGTGATGCCAAAGTCCCGAAAGGGAAGATCCCGAAGGAGCCTTTTTGGACGTTTACGGAGGACATGAATTTGTTCTCCGGAGACTACCCCCAAATGGCTAAGGAGATCTCAAAGGGGGTGCTTACTGAGGCCTCCTTCATGGCTATTGCGGCGGCTCATCCGGGCGATGACACCCTCGCAGCGAAGGTTACTGAGCACACTGCTCAGGTATGCTGGTTTGCCTTTGAAGAAGTTTTTCTAAGTGTTTGGCTTTTACTGACCTCGCCTTCATCTTTTTGCAGCTGATGGCGTACGCTGGCTACCTCAGAGTTCGGGTGGCCAGGCAGACGCAGTTCCGAAACTTGGCCTTAGAGACCTTAGAGAAAATGAAGGCCATGTGTTCGGAACTGGCCGTCAAGAACCTGCAGCTGGCTGATGCTGCGGAGATGGCGGTTGCCGCCCTTCAGCAGGAAAAAGAGGAGATTTTGAAGGACTCCTCCCATAAGGTTTCTGACCTCAGTTCCGAGGTGGCGGGATTGCTTTCGGCCAACGAAGCGCTTCTAAAGTCGAAATCAGAGTCTGAAGAGCTCCTGGCGAGGTTGCTGATTGAGAAGAATGCGCTTCATGCCGAGGTCGATTCCTTGAAGAAGGAGCCTGAGAAGAAGAAGAGGATAAAGGCGCTGAAGAAGGAGGTCGCGAACCTGAAGGATGAGCTCGAGGACCTGGAGGTTGAGAAGGATAAATCCGACCAGATGACTAAGGTCGCTTTCCAGGACGGGTTTTGCCTTGCTCGGTACCAAGTCCTCCACAGGTTCCCAGATCTGGAGCTCTCTTTTTTGGAGGCTTTGAAGATTCCCGAGGGCCCTCGGTGGTCCTAGTCCAAGATCGAGCATTTGACCCTGCCTTCTTCTTTCCCGGTGCCCAAGGTGGTGGAGAAAGATGCAGGGGCTGGTGGCTCTCGGGATGCCGAGAATCCTTAGTCTCTTCTAGGGCCCTTCGCCTTTTCCTCGTTCTTTTTTCTCTTCTTCTTTTTTCTGGCAATCCTTCTCCTTTGTAATCTTTAATGAAGATTTTTTGGCTAAGTCTTTTTGCGAGTTTTTTCATTTCCCTTTGCCCCGAACACATTCGCTCAAAAGACTTCGGGAAACGGCATCTGCATTTGTTACGGCGAGTATCTTTGCGCGATTCGCTATTTCCCATTTTTTCCGAACATGATTGCTCAAGGGACTTCGGGAAATCATCTGCGCTTTTTTCGGCGAGCACCTTTGTGGAATTCTGGTTTTGTACTTCAAGAATTTCTCTAAGAAACTTTTGTACTTAGAATATTTCACTAATTTATACAACACAATTCTTCCACGAAACCTTAAGCATAGAATTTTTTCAAGGCATCTGAATGCCAAGTATTTTTTAACTCTATGCCATCGGCGTCGCCGAGTCTGTACACGCCTTTTCATACTTCGGCAAGAACCAGATAAGGTCCTTCCCAATTCTCGCGAAGTACTTCGTGGGATGGCCTTCGGGGTGCAAAGTCAGCCTTTCGGAGAACGAGGTCTCCCTTCTTGATCCCTTTTGGCCTGGCTCGTAAATTTATGGCCGCGGCCGCTCTTTGCTGAAAATCTTTTCTTCTCAGCTCGGCTATTTCTTTGTGTTCGCCGACGAGGTCAAGCTTTGTTCTTAGGCCGAGGTTGTTTCCACTTTCATCGAACACTTGCACCCGTACTGATGGTCATACTACCTCGATTGGAATGATGGCCTCTATACCGAAGACTAGTGAAAAAGTCGTTTCCCCTATGGCTCTTCGGGGTGTTGTTCGGTAGCTCCATAATACGCTTTGGAGTTCTCCTGGACATTTCCCTTTTGCTTCCCCCAATATCTTTTTCAGACCATCTTTCATGGTCCTATTAGATACTTCTACCTGCCCATTGCTTTTGGGGTGAGCTACTGGGGCGAAGTGCATCTTTATTCTGAGGTCGCTGATAAATTCCTGGAATCCTTTGTCTATGAACTGGGATCCATTGTCAGCTACTAGCACCCTCGGTATGCCAAATCTGCATACGATGTTCTTCCACACGAACTTCTGCACTTCTTTTTCCGAGATAGTTGCTAGTGGTTCTGCCTCAACCCATTTGGAGAAATAGTCTACTGCTACCACGCAGAATTTCACGCCTCCAGGTGCTGTGGGGAGCGGCCCAATGAGGTCTATGCCCCAGACTGCGAAGGGCTAGGGATAGTCAGCCGAAGTTACCATTTCTGAGGGTGCCCTCTGGATATTCGCGTGTCTCTGGCAACTACCGCATTTCTGAACGAACTGCCTTGCGTCCTTTCTCAGGGTAGGCCAGAAGTATCCTTGGCGAAGTATTACTGCTGCAAGGGCGTCGGTCCCGATGTGCGAACCAAAATGCCTTCGTGGACTTCTTCGAGGATCATTTTAGTATCCTCCTCGTCCACACACCTTTGCAGCGGATTTGCGTATCCCTGCCGATATAACTCTTCGCCGATTAGGAAGAATCGGCCTGAGTGTCTTCACAATTTTGCAGCGTGGCCGGGGTCTTTAGGGAGCACATTTTCTTTGAGATACCTTTTTATTGGGTATTTCCAACCTTTTCCTGAGGTTACGATGCTCAGCACTGCGATGCTCAGATGGTCCAGCACCTCGGTGTATGTTTTTTATTTTGCCAAGCAATCTGCCTCGGTGTTATTTCTCCGGGGTATGTTCTCAATCCATACGGCGTCAAACTCTTGGATGAGTTTTTCTACCAGCTCGTGGTATTTTGCCAAGGTTGGGTCCTTTGCCCCATAGTCTCCTGCCGTTTGGCGTACCACCAGCTGAGAATCGTTGTGAGCTTTCAAGTTCCTTATGCCAATTTTTCTGGCCAGGCGCAATCCTGCTATGAGGGCTTCATATTCCGCCATATTGTTGGTGGTATCAAAGTCAAACTTTATAGCCTTCATCACTTCTAGGCCTTCAGGACCCCTGATTATCATGCCAGCTCCCTGGTGTTCGGACCCCGACGCTCCGTCAACGTGCAAAGTCCACTCGGGATCACCTTCGCCAGGATCCAGATGGCTGTCCTCAGTGGTGGGTACTTCGGCGATGAAGTCTGCAAGAACTTGAGCTTTTATGGCTTTCCGAGGTTCATAAGCGATGTCGTGTTCGCCAAGCTCTATACACCACTTGGAGAGCCTCCGGAATAATCCACCTTCCTCATGACATCCCGAAGTGGTAGACTACTTCGGACGATCATAGAGTGAGCCTGAAAGTATGGTCGTAGCCTTCTCTCTGCCAGCACCAAGGCATATATAGCTTTTTGCAACAAAGGATACTTGATTTCGGCGTCGTGCAGGGATTTGCTTACATAATAGACTGGCCACTGCTTCGGCCCCTCTTCTTTCACAAGGACCGAGCTCACAGCCTTTTCTGTGACGGCGAGGTATAACACAAGTGGCTCTTCTACGCGAGGTTGTCGCAGGGTGGGCAGGTTGGCTAAATAGACTTTAAGTTCTTCCCAGGCTCTTTGGCAGTCTTCGTTCCAAGGATGATTATTACCTCCGAGGTTGTTTTCCTCTTTTGTTGCCATGGTGAGGACCTTGAAGAACGGCCGACACCTGTCTCCATACCTGGAAATAAACCTGCTAAGAGAGGTTATCCTTCCGGTGAGTCTCTGCACATCTTTTATTGTGGTGGGAGTTCGAAACTCGAGCAGAGCCTTAATTTTTTCTGGGTTGGCATCAATGCTTCTTTCGGATACCATGTACCCCAAGAATTTTCCCGAGGTCACACCGAAGATGCATTTTTCGGGATTGAGACGGATCCCGAAGGCTCTGAGCTGGTGAAAAGTCTCCTTAAGATCCATGACGTGTTTGTTAGGCAGCTTGCTTTTGACTATCATGTCATCGACATACACTTCCATGTTTCTCCCCATTTGGTCTTTAAAGACCTTGTTCATCAATCTTTGGTAGGTGGCTCCTGCATTTTTTAGCCCGAAGGGCATCCTGACGTAACAGTATGTTCCCCCCTCGGTGATGAAGGCGGTTTTTTTCTCATCTTCGGGGTCCATCCTTATTTGATGGTAACCACTGAAGGCGTCTAGAAAGCTTAGGAGTCCGTATTCGGCAGTCGAGTCTACCAATTGGTCTATTGGTGGGAGGGGGTATAAGTCTTTTGGGCAAGCATCGTTCAAGTTTCTGAAGTCGATGCACATTCGGAGCTTACTGCCGCCTTCTTTTGTGGCAATGACCACGTTGCTTAGCCATTCGGGGTACTTGACCTCCCTGATAACTTTAGCGTCTAGCAGGAGCTGGACTTCAGTATTGACGAAGTTATTTTTATGGGCTGAGATGCCCCGTTTCTTTTGCCGGACAGGCTTTGCTTCCGGACTTACTTTGAGGCTATGCTGTATTACGCCAGGGTTCACCCCTGGCATATCTTTCGGCGAGTAGGCAAAGAGATCTTTATTTTCCAGTAGAAAAGATACAAGTTTTTTCTTGTCACCTTCGGCCAAGCTCTTCCCTACTCGGGTAGATTGACCTGGGACAAGTTCTACTGTTTCCATTTCCGCTTTCGTGAGATCTTCTTCCTTGCCTTTCTCTGGTGCCTTTGCCTCCATTGTTTGTGCGAAGTTGTTTGCTGGAGCTTTTCGTGCTTTGACGAACACCCTCCTTACTTCGCCTTGATCTATGAAGATCTCTGCATCTCCATCCTTGGTGGCGAAAGTGATAGTCAAGTACTCCACATCAGGGCGAATGTGCAGATTTCCCTGTGTCTGCCTTCTGAGGATGGCGTTGTAGGATGAAGGGACATCCATGACAATGAACCTCGCCATCATGGAGGCGTATAATTCAACAGTCCCATCCACCGAAGTGCCTTTCATCATCAAGGGGAAATCGATCCATCCGAGGACAGGTAGTTCGGACGGTCTGACCCCGAAGGTAGGCGAGGTGACGGGCTTAAGCTCGCTGCTGGATACGCCCAAGTTCGGTAATAGGTGTGAAAACAGGACGTCAGCGTTCGATCCATCATCGAGCAGCACTCTCTTGACGTCCCAGTTTCCTATCCTTGCCATGATCAGCAGCGGATCGTCATGGGGAAAGATGATGGTGGATCCGTCCTTTCGGGCCAGTTTCTTTGCCGGATCCTGATATCCAATGACTGCTATCTCTCTAACCTTCCTTTTTCTTTCCGAGGATGGGATCCCTGTCGTGATTGTCTGAATTACCCCGGCCGGAGGTAGGAAACACCTTTTGGGACTTCGGTTCCTCCGCCTATCGAAGTCGTAATCCTCGTCCTCGGCTTTTTCTTCGTCATCTTTTCTTCCTTTCAGAGAAGGCATCCGCAGATATCGTCGAAGTTGGCCTAGTTTTATTAGCGACTCAATGTACTTCTTCAGTTGGAAGCAGTCTTCAGTGTCGTGGCCGTGGTCGCGATGAAACTAGCAGAACTTCTTTATGTTTTTCTTGTTGTCAGCGGTCATGGCCTTTGGCCGCCGAATCTGCGTCCCCTGCCTTTCCATCGTCATGAGGATGTTTGTCCGTGTGGTGTTCAGGGGTGTAAAAATTGGGAGTTTCCTTCCCCTCAGTCTCCGACCTCGGCCTGTCTGTTCAATCGGATGCCGAGTTTGCTGGCCGGAGCCTTCGACGCGGGCGTGATCGGACTTCGGCCCACCCATTCTGAGCTCCTCGGCAGTCATGTGCTGTTCGGCCCTTCGGTAAAATTCACCGAGGGTGTCCGGGGGGTCCTTAGAGAACTCGTAAAACAGCTGTGAGTCCCTCCGAAGGCCCCGCGTCATGGAGAGGATGCGTATTTCGGGCCGGAAGTCCGGGAGGCTCAAAGCTTCCCTGTTGAACCTTTCGACATAGTCGCGTATGGTCTCCCCGTTCCTTTGCTCTATGTCAAACATTTGGACAGGCATCTTCGCCGTCGGCCGGCTTCCAATAAACTGCTGCGTGAAAGCCGTGGACAACTCCTGGAACTCAATGATGGTTCCTGGAGCCAATGAATTGTACCACGCAGTTGCCGGTCCCGTGAGGGTGACTTCGAAGCATTTGCACATGGTAGCATCGTCAGCACCGTGCATTATCATACTGCGTCTGTACTTGGTTAGATGGGCCTGTGGATCAATGCGGCCATCATAAATCTCCAGCCGAGGTACTCTGAAGTCGCCTGGCATGGCTGCCTCAACTACGGCCTGGATGAATGGGGACTCATCTTCACAGAAGGTTCCCGACAGTCTAGCCCAGATGGGTTTGCGAGCTACTTATTTTTCCACCCTGTCCAGCCTTGCTAGTATCCTCTCCATAAGAACTGTGGCGTTAGGCTCTTCCTCTGGGAAGGGAGATTGCCGCCGCCTCTTCGGGGAGCAAGTTCGAGGGCGAGGGGACAGAAACCTCGCCTCAGGCGACGAACTTCTTCGTTGTGAGACTTTGGGACGTTTGGACCCTGTTCGTCCCATAGGCCGTTTCCCGAGGGGTATGTTTTCCGTAGAGGATTCTTCACACAGGTCTCCACTTCCCGAACTGCGATGGGTCGATTTTGGGCTTTTCTCCCGAGGGCGTGTTGGTGAGGGAGGTCTTTGGGCCTGAGTTTGTTGTGGCCATCTTTGGTCTATCTGGTGTGTCATCTCAGACACGACCGAACGCTGAAAGTCCTATAGAAAGCTCATGGTAATGACTAGAGGGCAGTCTTCCTTGGGCGCAGAAGTCCCTGGGAATGTTTGTTCAGTAGCCAGTTGGTTCTCAGGCGCGGACGGGGACCTCGGGAGTCCCTTGTCCTTAAAACACCAAGTTTCAATAATGGCGACCTCAGAGCGGGTTCCCACAGACGGCGCCAAATGATGCCCAGCGGCATCTTCGTAGGGTGACATTGAGACTTGTGGAGGGTCTTCTTGAGAGGGAGACCGCCGGGAGGCCAGATTGCCCAGGGGGGTGTGCCTGAAAAGCTTAGGAAAAGAGGGTTAGGAGGTCCCCGGGGTGTGTTTCCTGGGAGGAGCCTCCGACGCCCAAGTCAGTGGTGCTGAGAGAAAATGGAGGAATAGCACTAAGAGGCTTGGTGGGCTTGCCTGTTTGTATTTTCTCAGAGACGGAGAGCTGGATTGTTTGCCAACCGTTTGCCACCCGTTTTCCAGGGCTTGTTTCCTGGTATTTATAGGAATGTCCAGCCCGTTAAGATCGTGACACGTGTTCGGTCGGATGTTCTCTGAATTTCTAGGCGTAGGGGACAAGTAGTCGGTGGCAGGCTCCTTGAGCCTTGAGCCGAGACAAGCCGTGACGTGACCTGGATGGCATCGGCGTGTCAGACCGCCGTTTGAGGCGATCTGTACCGTCTGTGGGTGACACGTCAGAGGCTCCTTAAATGCTCCTGCCGTACTCCCGAGGTCCCTGGCCGAGGTCGTCCTCTAGTACAGACGATTCCCCTTCAGGAAATATGCCCGCAGTTCGGGGGTTCCCTAACTCAGGGTTCCGCCTTCGGGGAGATGCTCTTCGGCATGCAATAGCTGATTCTCCGTTTCCGAAGGCGATCTGTTTAGTACCTCGGGGGGGCTAATAGCTTCCTCGCATTCCCTGACACTCCGAGTTCGGGTCAGATAGAGGCGATAGCCCTTCGACTATCAATAGGGTGAAATATTTTCAACGTGTTGAAACTGGAGTCAGTTTTTGAACCCGAGAGGATTTTACTTCTGGACAAGAAAATCATTCGAGTGAAATTTTTTCAACCGGGTGAAACTGGAGTCAGTTTTCGAACCCGAGAGCATTTTATTTCTGGACAAGAAAATCATTCGAGTTAAATTTTTTCAACCGGGTGAAACTGGAGTCAGTTTTCAAACCCAAGAGCATTTTATTTCTGGACCAAAAATCATTTGAATGAAAAATTTTCAACCGGGTGAAACTTGGATTACAGACCTGGGCGCGAGTTTTCGGTTCAAAAAATCTTTGAAAAATAATTATAAATTCATGCCACGTCAGATTTTAACGTGTATAAAGTGCTAACAGCTCATTAATTACAAATATAGCCGTTGAAGGTCAAACCTTGAATTTCCTTATCAGACAAAATTTTCAACCGAGTGAGAATATTTCACCCGGGTGAAACTAGGTGACAGACACAAAAACCTGTCAAATTTGACAGCAACGGTCACCTGCTTTCTTGGAGACTTTTTTGACCTTCCCAACGGTTCTTCAACATCTCTTTGGCCCCTAAATGAGCATAAATACATGGAGAAACACCTTGGAGACAACTCTTGGCAACTACAAAAGAGAATCCATCATCAAAGAGCTCAAACTTGATATTTGCCAAGAACTTGTGCCTTCACTTGTTTATCTAGCTTTGAGAGCTTCTATTGTTCTTACCACTTTGTAGCCTTGTAAACACCATTTTGGTGAAATTGAGTTGGTGAGGTTTCTAGTTAGCCTCTAGGAAAACTAGTGAGGGAAAGGGTGTTTGTGAGGTTTCTAATTAGCCTTTAGGAAAACTAGTGAATGGTTGTTGTAGAGAAAACTATCAAAGGAGTGTGTACTCTTGTGATTCATAGTGAAGAAGAAAACTCTCAAGTGGTGAACTTGAGGAAAGGAGTAGGCTCTCAAGAGGAGAGACCGAACCTCTATAAATCCTTGTGCGCAAGCTTCTCTCCTTCTCTCTACATACTTGATCTTTGGCTGGTGTTCTATGCAACTTATCTTGGTTGAACTTGTTTGTTTTCAAAAATAATTCAAAGGTTGCTTTCAAAGTAAATTTTAGGTGGATTGTGGTAGCCATTTTCTAGTTAGAATAGGGTTAATTATTGTTCTTTAAATTAACTTTGAGTTTGAAGGTTTAAGTACTCATTTTTTGTTTGATTTGGAACCCAACCAATTCACCGCCCCTCTTGGTTGCACTTGGGCCAACAATTGGTATTAGAACTAGTGGCTTTGTTTTGACAAAATCTAGCAATTTTTAAGCTTAAAGATCCATGGCAACCACTAGTATACATCTTGAAGGGCAAAACCCATCTAGGCCACCTTTGTTTGACTCTACAAACTTTAATTGGTGGAAAACTAGAATGGAAATTCATATCCAAGCAATGGATCATGCTCTTTGGAGGATAATTAAGGATGGTCCTAGAATTCTCACAAAAATAGTTGATTGGAACCAAGTACCAAAAGATCGAACAGAATATAAACCGGAGGATGATCTCATGTGCACTATGAATGCAAGGGCAATGAATATTATTTATTGTGCACTAACTCCGGATATATTCAATTTGGTTTCTTCTTGTGAAAATGCTAGGGATATTTGGAACAAGCTATTGGTCACATATGAAGGAACCACTTAAGTGAAGGACACCAAGATGCATATGCTTATGAGGGCATATAAGTTGTTCACTATGGAGCCAAATGAAAGCATCCAAGACATGTTTAGAAGATTCAATGAGATCCTCACACCACTCAAGTTGTTTGGGAAGGAATATACAAATGAGGAGTTGGTGAGGGAGATATTGTGGAGCTTACCTCCATCATGGAAGAGCATAGTTGAAGCCATCAATGAAGGAGGAAGCATAAAAACCATGCATGTGAATGAGCTTTTTGGAAAGTTGTTGACCTATGAGATAAAGGAACAAGTTGAGGAAAGATACATCAAAAAGAATAAGTCAATGGCTTTGAAGGCCCAAGAGGATAACTCATCATCAAGTGAAGATGGAGACATTGATGAGGCTCTCTTAGCAAAGAAGTTTAGCAAGATATTTAAGAAATCAAAAAGCAAAAACTTCAAGAGAGAAAGGCATGAGAAGAAGAAGGATGATATAATTTGCTACAATTGTAAGGAGCCCGGACACCTACAATTTGATTGTCCATTGTAGAAGAAAAAGAAGCACAAGAAGCAAAAGAAAAGAAGTAAGAAGAAAAATAGCAAGGCTATGAGGACATGGAGTGATAGTGACCAATCTTCAAGTAAAAGTTCAACTTCAAGTGATTCAAGTGAAGATGTCAACTTGTGCTTGATGATGGATGAAGATGAAGCCTCCTCAACAAATCAAAGCCACCCCTACCTATGTCTCATGGCAAAGGAGGAAGATGAGGTAAACAACTATTCAAGTGATTCATCTAGCTCATACATATCTATAAGTAGTGAGTATTTAGAGTTCCAAAATGCTTTTAATGCGCTTTACAAGGATTCCCAAAAACTTGCTAAACAAGTATGAGAATTAAAAGCTTTGAATACATCCTTGACTAAAGAAAGAGATGAGCTAAAAAAGGAGAACTTTGATCTCACACAATCTTTATCTAAATTTATTAAAGGTAAATAAAACCTTGATTTATTACTTAGTGCTCAAAAAGGTGTTTATGAAAAAGTGGGTATAGGCTATGATCCTTTACTTAATGAAAAGAAATTTGGAAATAGGTTTATTAGTACATCCCATCCATGAGTAGTTCATTTATAACATGCTATGCTTGTGGTAGAAAAGGAAATTATTCTTATGAATGTATGTTTAGGAGAGGAAAAGTTCCTTTGGGATATAAATTGGTATGGGTTCCTAAAGGAACCAACATTGTTGGAGCTAACTCCCATGGACCCAAAAAGATTTGGGTACCAAAGATCAAAATTTGAGATTTGTTGTAGGGTGCTAGAGCATGGAGCAAGAATTAGAAGCATACACATGAAGCTCTATGTACCAAGAGATTGGGGATTTGAAGTTCAATGGCAAATGCTTGAGACAAAGTTCATTTATGGTAACATTGTTGATTTTATTTGGTTAATGATAATTATTGATACATTGCGTTATTTGGTTGTGATATGTTGTTTAATGAGTATATATGAGTTATTCATTGTTCTTAAAAGATATATGACATGCTAGATTTTACCATGACGTTTGTGGATTTGTTCCAATATTTTGATGATATAATCTTATGTTAATAATGTTGCTATCCTATTAGTTGATACTTGGCTATTTTGTTGATTTAAAAAGGGGGAGAAATTCTCTATATGCTTTGATTAAGGGGGAGCTTATTGCATGTTGTAATGTTAAGAATTTATCATGATTTGTTTTCATGATCTATATATCTTTTTTATTATGACAAAAATGGGGAGAGATAAAATTGAAGAATATTTAATGAAGGGGGAGAATTATTGTTCATGCTTGTTGTTTATAGATTATAAATGTCCTTTAAAAGGTTGTTTTGTCATCATAAAAAATGGGGAGATTGTTGGATTTGTTCCATTCATGGCTCACATTTATTTGATTTTGATGATAACAAAACATATTTGTTTTATGTGTTTCAAAGCTTTACCTAAAGATTTATACATTGGTCTTTTATTGATAAAGTTTTGATCTTTGGAAGGAAAATTATTTCATAAGTATATCAAGTATTTTTAATGATTCAAGCATTACTTGTGAATGAAGAAATCTCCTTGGCAAAAACCTTTTTTAAGTTTGGAAGTCTGGAAGCAAGAAAATTCTGGAACTATAGTTTCAATAGGGTGAAATATTTTCAACGTGTTGAAATTGGAGTCAGTTTTCGAACCCGAGAGGATTTTACTTCTGGACAAGAAAATCATTCGAGTGAAATTTTTTCAACCGGGTGAAACTGGAGTCAGTTTTCGAACCCGAGAGCATTTTATTTCTGGACAAGAAAATCATTCGAGTTAAATTTTTTCAACCGGGTGAAACTGGAGTCAGTTTTCAAACCCAAGAGCATTTTATTTCTGGACCAAAAATCATTTGAATGAAAAATTTTCAACCGGGTGAAACTTGGATTACAGACCTGCGCGCGAGTTTCCGGTTCAAAAAATCTTTGAAAAATAATTATGAATTCATGCCACGTCAGATTTTCACGTGTATAAAGTGCTAACAGCTCATTAATTACAAATATAGCCGTTGGAGATCAAACCTTGAATTTAGTTATCATATAGAATTTTCAACCGAGTGAAAATATTTCACCCGGGTGAAACTAGGTGACAGACACAAAAACCTGTCAAATTTGACAGCAACGGTCACCTGCTTTCTTGGAGACTTTTTTGACCTTCCCAACGGTTCTTCAACATCTCTTTGGCCCCTAAATGAGCATAAATACATGGAGAAACACCTTGGAGACAACTCTTGGCAACTACAAAAGAGAATCCATCATCAAAGAGCTCAAACTTGATATTTGCCAAGAACTTGTGCCTTCACTTGTTTATCTAGCTTTGAGAGCTTCTATTGTTCTTACCACTTTGTAGCCTTGTAAACACCATTTTGGTGAAATTGAGTTGGTGAGGTTTCTAGTTAGCCTCTAGGAAAACTAGTGAGGGAAAGGGTGTTTGTGAGGTTTCTAATTAGCCTTTAGGAAAACTAGTGAATGGTTGTTGTAGAGAGAACTACCAAAGGAGTGTGTACTCTTGTGATTCATAGTGAAGAAGAAAACTCTAAAGTGATAAACTTGAGGAGAGGAGTAGGCTCTCAAGAGGAGAGACCGAACCTCTATAAATCCTTGTGCGCAAGCTTCTCTCCTTCTCTCTATATACTTGATCTTTGGTTGGTGTTATATGCAACCTATCTTGGTTGAACTTGTTTGTTTTCAAAAATAATTCAAAGGTTGCTTTCAAAGCAAATTTTAGGTGGATTGTGGTAGCCATTTTTTGGTTAGAATATGGTTAATTATTGTTCCTTAAATTAACTTTGAGTTTGAAGGTTCAAGAACTCATTTTTTGTTTGATTTGGAACCCAACCAATTCACCTCCCTCTTGGTTGCACTTGGGCCAACAAGAACCTTCGCTGCCTGCTCAGCGTAAGCTCGGTTTCCCATTGTGTACAGGTACATCTCAAACATCGTATCAGCCTGCTCCAGGAAGACTTCCACACAAGGCCTCAACCTCATCTCCAACAGATCCTTGCCCTCCACGGAAACTGTAAGCTGTGAATGAACCAGGGTGTGGTCCAGGTCGAGACCAGGTGAAGCTTGCAGCAAAGAAACAGTTCCTTGGTGCGCAAGGCACGTAGCTTAGGAACATCGTTAGGGCTAACCTTGGAGCCTCTGTGCACCGAGTGGTTGCAACTTTGAATCACCGGCGGTGGGGTTATTTCTTTGGAGGAATTTGAGAGAAATCCAACATGAACATTAACTGGGGGAGGTTTTTTTTTTTTTTTGTGGTTAAAGAACCTACAGAGGTTTGTTAAATGGGCGAAGCTCTTCGAATTGACACGGGAGTGGGGAACCGAGAGAGAATCGAACAATTGTTTAGTAAAAATGGTAACGCATTTGTTTGACTTTTCCTTTCCATTTCTTAATATTTTTTGACGTACGAAATCAATAATTTTTTGAACCTTTTTTGTGGGAGAAAATGTTGTCCAATAAAAAACAGATTTAAAAAATAGTTGAGTACATATTCTAGTAAAAATAAAAAAAAATTATGAAAAGTAATTCCAAAGTACATCTTGCTAAAAACATATACTCCCTTAATTCTATAACTATTTAAAGGATTGAACTCATACATGCGATTAATCGCTAACAAAGTTGTTTGAATGGAATGATTAATATTAGGATTATGATTAAGATAGATATAATCGCTTTGTGTTTTTCTCACTGTTTATAGTTTTCAAATAATTTTATGTTTCATTTTAATTTACTAGATATTAAGACTTGGTGGCATAAAAACTTGAAGAACTATACTATATAATTGAATATATAATTAACCGTTTTAATGATCTTATTTATCCATGCCTCATATGATTTGCTTAATGTGTACGTACAAAAATTTCGTAATTCTATAATATACATACAGCCTACCATTGTCATAACAAGGCCAAAATCCTGATTAGCCTTTGAGTTATAAAAAATATGACCTTTTGGCCTTTAACCTAAAGTTGGTTCGAAATTCCAATCATATGTTTGTTGAGTAAAATTTATTCGTAGTCCCCTAGCTTTTACGTTTGTCCTAAGGTGGTTCACTTTTTCAACTTAGACTATTATATAAAGTCCCCTACCCCATAATATGTGTCCCATTTGAGTCCCTTAGAGGGCTCCATACAAAGTCCCTACCCCATAGCATGTGTCCTATTTGAGTCTCTTAGAGGACTCCATGTCATCAACTTTTGTCAAAAATAATGAAGAAATTGAAGAAAGGGATTCAAGCAGGACGCATGCAAATGCAGATTCATATATAAATTATAAGGGTCCACAGACCCCCTTTTCCATAAAAAATATTGATAGAAGATATATAATTAAGTAATTGGACCCCTTTAAATAATATGTCCATTTTACTTCAAGAAAGATAGAAAATAAGCTAGTCTCTTCTTTCTATTGATAATTAGGATAATGGAAAAAGCTTTATACTGGTCATCTAACTTTCACAATTTTTCCTATCAAGGCCTGAAACTTTTTTTGCCACTCTTTTTCTCTAATTCAAACGAAAATTGAGAAACTAATTCAACACAAGATAAAGTAAATAAATTAAGTAATAGATTTTTGTCTTTAACATTATTTACAACATGAATATTTTGCTCATCTTTTTTATAGTTTATATATTTTTTTAGTTGCTCGACCAACTACAAAAAAACAAATGTAAAGATAAATTATAGCATTTTTTAATTTTCTTCTGTTTTTTTTTACCATTACATTGTAGTATATGCGAACTTATATGTTTCACCATTTAATGTTAAGGTTTAATAGTTATATATGTATTCGATCTTCTATAAAAATCTCGGATCCTCCACTGGACGCAAGCTACGAGATAAGGGTTTAATAGGGACTTGGGAAGGTATAAGTTGAGGAAGGGGACCACTTTATGACAAATATAAAAGCTAAGGGACTGTGTATGGAATTTATCCAATCTTTACCTTCATGCCTAACTAGCTTTTGAATACCCCGTGCACGAAGACAATTCAATTTGCCAATGGTCAGTGGGTCTCGGGCTGTTTGGGGCCAGGAAGAAATGTGTTTCTCATTGTTTTACAATCTAAAATGGCGCTCGATAGCTAATTCACTCCTGAATTCTAGGGGTCAATTTGGATTACTTATGGTCAATGTCCTAACGGCTAAATATGCAAAAAGGAACATCTTTATGGAAAGTTAGCCTTGGTTCTAACCCAACCTTGGCTTGGGGGAGTCTCCTTTTCTTCCATGATCTTCTTTTACCCTAAACTATGTTAGAAGATTGGGGATGGAAGTTCAGTAAACATATGGAAGGATTATTGGGTTTCTAGGTTTCCTACAGGCAAATTGGTTAGTAAAGTCTTTGTAACTCTGCTCAAGGAAGAGACAAAGTCCAAGATTTGTTTGTTCCTGTTACTAAACTTGCGTATGTGAATCTTCTCAGCTCTATTTTACCAAGCGAAGTGGTTGAAGCAATTTTATTAACCACTCGGTGGGTGGTGAGTACTTCGTTTGATTGGCCGGTTTGGAAAAGGGATAATGATGGTTCCTTTTCAACAAAAAAGGGTGTTTATATTTGGAAATGTGTTCATAATGCCCTCCCTACTAAGACAGAGCTTCTAAAATGAAATGACATCATCTCTCCAATTTGTCCCCGTTATGGCACAGCGGATAAAGACATATCACATTTATTTCTTTATTCCTCAATTTTGAGGGATGTATGGGTCAACATTTTAGGTATTTTAGCTCCTAATCACAATGAGGACTTGTTGGCTTGACTACTCCATAATCTTCCTTCATATTCTTAATGGCAATCTGAAAGCTGGGAGCATGTTTTTACCTCGATTTGGTGCTAATGGTTTGGGCATAACAATCAAGTTTTCCAAGGTGTGGATACGATAAGTCCTTAAATTATTCATTCTCATGAGCTACTTACCCACGACGTACAGTCGGTGAGATAATTCAAGGTCCATATATTCTAGAGCCTTTAACCACACCCACCTTCTCGTGTCAAAGTATGGGGTTCTACCCCATACACCCATACTCTTACCATTTTTCATGTTGAATGAGCTTGGAATCCTTCTTCTGATAGGGGAGCGGTTTGCTGGACATCTTGTGACTTTCTTTCTAGTCTTACTAGTGTTATTAGTTATGTTATTGGTACTTGTCCATCTATGTTATCTGCTAAAATCAAAGCAATCTTGGGTGTATCTTGGTTGGTAGTGTCAGTTGTTTAGATAGTATCACCATTCTCACAGCTTGCACTCAGGCTTTTCCATCAAACGATTCTTTGATCCACTTAAATGTTGAGGTAGATGTCAGGGAATTCGAAAGCCTTGTCAACCTCTTTCAAAAGGTCACTTTAATGATCATCAACCGCATTAGTCTAGAGCAAGCCCATAGGTTAGCCACTTCGACCCTTAGGTCTTATTCCCCATAATTGTACTTTTTTCCTTTTTATTTTATTTCAGATTACCAAAAAAACACACAACATACTTTGGCCAATTTCACTAACAATCAATCAAACCCTCAAGCTATACTAATATGCAATCACAATATCAATACACAACCATCCATAATAACTATATCACATGCAACCATCATGAACATTTGCCAATGTCACATGCTTTGTTCAATTTCACTAACAATCAACTAACAACATCACTGGTAATAGCCAATTTTATCAATAAATGAAATGAAGTCGTGAAGTAAAGTAAAATTTTACCTTTGCACATACAGTGTCATCAATGGAGATGGATCAGAACGAGCAGGATAGAAGAAGAATGAGTTGAAGATGGAGAAGAATGTTGGATTCACCTACAGAGAGGAAGAGATTGGCCGAAGAGGAAGAGAGGGCAATTTTCCCTAAACCCTAACCCTAAACATTAAACACTCAAGGATTGCCAAAATTTTGGGAGTGGGCTAGAAAGAAGAATAGGGCAATTTTCCCTCTATTTATGCAATTTTCCTACAATATTCTCTCAATATGCAACAACTACACTCTATAATCACTAAACTACAAATTGTAAAAAAATTTGTATCAATTTGCAAATTATTATAAAGTTCAAGGGCTATTAAAGTAATTATTATAGCCATAGTAAAATTGAATTTTTCAAAATTTTGGTACCTAAATGAACACATATAAACAATTTAAGACCCACTGTTACAATTTTCACAAATTTCTATTGAGATCATTAAACTTACTAAATACCAAAACCTTAAACGAGATTTTATTTTCTAAATATGGAAACATATTAAATATGTTTTAGTGTTGGTTAGGGTTAGGGTTAAAGGGTTTTAGAGTTCAGGGTTAGTGTTGATGGGTTTAGGGTTTAGGGTTTCGTGTTTAGGGTTAGGGTTAGGGTTAGGGCTTAAGGTTTAGGTTGAAGGATTTAGGGCTTAGCATTTAGTTGTTAGGGTTTAGTATTTAATTTTTAGGGTTAGGATTAGCATTCAAGGGTTTAAGGTTTGGGGATTAAGGATTAGGTTTTATGTTTTAAACTTTAGCTTTTAGGATTATGGTTTTATGGTTTGCAGTTAGGGTTTAGTGTTTAGTGTGTAGGGTTTATGCATTTTGGTTAGGGGATTAGGTGAGGGTTAAGGGTTTAGAGTTTAGGGTTTAGTGTTAGGGTTAGGGTAGTGAGGTTTAGGATTTAGTGTTTAGGTATTAGGGATTAGGGTTTGTTTAATATTCAATGTTTAGGATTTTGGGATTACGACTTAGTGCTAATGTTTAAGGTTTAGGGTTAGGGTTAGGGGATTAGTTTTAGGGATTATAATTTAGGAATTTAGGGTTTAGGGTTTAAGGTTGGAGTTTAGGGATTTATGGTTTTAGGGTTTCTAAAAAATTTAGTGTTAGGGCGTATTTGAAGAATCATTTTTTAGGAATTTTCTCAATGCAAAAAACAATGTAATGATGAAAAACTCATTGCATATCCGTGGCAAGATCATAGCAATCTTTCCTACTATTTTGCTACCCATCTTTCCTATATTTTTCTTCATAGCAAAGTTGTCACAAATTTTACCTCTAAAGATCCCCACCCAAATCTTTGAGAAGAATGTTTATCGTCCAAAATGTTTTATTATAAAATCATATTAAATTGTTATAATTTCAAATCATAGGAGATATAATCGTAGAAAAATCGTCGCAGATATCATCAGTGACTGGTGAAACCATTTACCAATACCACCCTTACATAGTTTTTTTTCAAAATTTGGAAACTAATGCCAAGTTTTATTTTTTATTGTTTTTTCTGTCTTTTTTCTTCTTAAAATTTTCACCTTGCTTTTGATGTCCATTTCCTTAAAAAGACTAAATGACTAGTTACTAGAGATGACAATTAGGTGGGCTAGGTTGAGTTTGAGTTAAGTCATTCAGGTTCGGACTTAATCAAGTTAGCATCAGGTCGAGTTATTTGGGTTCAAGTTTAATTCAGATCAGATAACTTTAAGTCACGTTATTTGGGTTTTTGGTCAAATTTGGGTTTAATCGGCCTACTGGTGCATAGGCTAGATTGACTGAATTGATTCAATTTTTTATTTATATTTTGCTAAAATTTAAATTAAATAATTTTATTTTTGTTGCAATGATTTGAAAATTTTAGAGACCCATATTGTAATTTTTATGAGTGACTATAATAAAAATTTCAACATTTAGGTACCTCATAAAAAAATTACTAGAGATGAAAAATAATATAAAAAATTTAATTTAACTATATATAAATGTATTAATATATAATTATATGAATAATATAAAAATGTCCGTACAAGCTTAAATTTTATTTTGGTACCTAGTTAGTGAAATACCAAAATAAAATTATATTTGTAAGCACTAAATTTGACATACAAATCTATTTTTTTAACTTAAACCATAAAATAGTAAAAACAAAAATAAAAAATAGAATGAAAATTTTTAAAATTACCAATTCAATAGGCCCATCCCAGATTAAGGGATATAATCCATTTAAATAATTATTGAGACTAGAAATAGAACTCAACACACTTATATATTTTTTTTCCAACTAAAATCATAAAATAGTAAAAAAAATTGAAAAATATAATGTAAAATAAAACTTGATAATTCGACATGGCCATCCCAAATTAAATATAAAATAAATTAAAGTAATTATGTATACTATTTCAAATATCAGAGAAATAGAATATGACACACTTATCTATTTTTTTCAACTTAAATCATAAGATAGCAAAAAACCAAAAAAATAGAATGAGAAATAAATTACCATTTTGACATGCCCATCCCCAAATAAAGCATAAAATCCATTGAAATAATTATGAAGCAATTATGGATGCAAAAATCATAAAACTAGACACATTTATATATTTTTTTCAACTTAAGCCATAAAATAGAAAAAAAATCAAAAAATAGAATGAAAAATAAACAATGAACAGTTCAACATTATGACGACCCTTATTTTATTAGATAATTAATTACTTTATTTACATGATCCTTGATTAAATTACGCTTGCAAACTAGGTTTAAGTCAAGTCAATGAGTCAAATAGTCATTGGACTTCATAGGATAAAAAATCTAAGGCAAATTGACCATAAGGGCAACTAGGGGTAAATTGGTAATTTTATAATTCAAAGGTCAAAATGTGACCAAGAGAGATATAATTGAGATTTTAGAGGTGAAATCAGCATCTCAATGAAATTTGAACTCAATTTGACCAAAGATTGGCTTTTCTTCCTAAGGAAGCAAGGAAGAGAAAAATGGTAAGTTTTAGGTAAATATAGTCAAAATGGGTTTGGTAAGGTGAGAAATGGTATTTTAAACCATTTGCTGAAATTTGGTGAAGTCCAGAGTTAAATTGACCAAGTTTGGTCAAACCCGAGACAAACCTGGTAAACCAAATTCAACATCGGTCAGTGGTAGGAACATACATGGCTGGAAGTGTAAGGGAGAAAAATCTAAGAATTTAAGTTCAAATAGAGACATATTTGAGAATTTTATGAAGGTGACTTCCTTTTAATCAAGGGTTGTGAGACCTAAAAGGCTCTTTCACCCGAAGCACCTTTTGGAAACTTTAGGAAATGGAGCAACTGTCTATGGTACCAAAAATCAGCTTAAAAAATGTGAGTGAGCTCCATTTTCCATTGGTTAAGTAGCTTAAATCTCTACTAACCATGCAAAAGCCTTAACCCTTTACCATTTTAACCCCTTTACCCATTTTCCATCCTTATTCATTAACAACCCCAACTCACTTTCTTCTTTTCCTATGCTCATTCATCATGACCTAAACCTTTAAAAACCTAGAAAATCACAAAATAAATGAAATAAAAATAAGAGAATGAGAGCTTGTAAGTGAGAAATCAATGGGAGAGTGTACGCGTTGCAAGAGAGGGCTCAAGAGATCAGTTTTCTCTAAGAGGTGGCTATAGTTTTGGAATGTTTTTTAGATGAGAATGTGTTTTGGTTACATCCTAGTTCATCCTTATTTAAATTGGCCTTTGTACTCTTCAAAAATGCATGATTTTATGTGAAGTTAAGCATTGGGAAAACAAGGAAAACCAGTGTGCTTCTAGGAAAGGAGCTACGAATTAACGTGTTTGTTTTCCTAAGGTAAGGAGTATATCATTTTTTTTTCTAGTTCTTGAATATTAATACTGGCCCTAGGCTAAAAATAATGATAGTAATATAGTTTATTTACTATGGTTAAACAAAAAACTCCAAGGAAGGACCAGGCTTGTAGTAGGTTGATCTTTGAGCTTGCAAGTGCGAAATCTACACATGGATAAGGTGTTCTAGCCTTTCTCTCTTTGAGAAGCTTTAGCCAACTTTTAGCTTCGTGAAATCTAGGGCAAATAATAAGGCAAAAAGGGCAAAAAGGCCATGGGCTCCTAAATGCATGAATATTTTGGGGGTGCTTAGGAGCATGGTGAGTTCGATGTGCTGAGGTGCATACACATGTGCCCAAGTGTGTATGCAACCGTGTATGCCCAAGGGGCACACAAAGGTACGCTCAAACGGGCTCATGGTCGTGCTCACCTAGGTGGCCAAATGGGCATATCCAGGGTGCCTTGGTTTCTTATGGGCCTTGAGTTGTGCTTTGGGCATGACTCAAAAAAGGAAGCCCAACGCAAAGCCCTTAGGCCCAAACGACACTTAGCCCCAATAAATGACTTCACCATAAGTAAACATACATATAGGCCTATCAAGCCAAAACGCCCTAGAAGGGGCAAGACACCTTCATGGGCACTATGACCCACAAAATATGGTCAAACCCTACTGCATACAATATGGGAGTTTTGAGCTAGCAAAAGCTAGCAAGCTCAAGGGCAAATGCAAGGATGCATGCTCAAAGGAAAAAATTGGACCAATGGATGTTTTGTTTGTTTGTTTATTTGTTTTTTTGCTTGTGTGTGAAGTATGGGGAGTCATCTATCGAAAAGGGCATTATATGATGGTCATTATGTAATGCTTCACGCCATAAAAGCTCATGGCATGCTCATATAGTTTATGGGCAAGGCTCATGCAAGCATGGCAATGTACGCATATAGTCCATTAAGTGTGATGTTGCTATATATTGTTTGTCTTAGAATGCTTTACTAAGTATTTTATATACTTACCCTTGCTGTTAATGTGCAGATAACATTGTGCAAGAGCCAAGTAATCCACGGTGATTATTTAATATTTGTTTGTTAGTTTCTCATAGGTACATATTGCATACACTACAAGTTCATTTTTCATATGTTACATGCACTTATGGTTAGTGTCTAACTTTAACCTTATTTACCTTGTATAGCAAGATAGTTAAGTAAGGACTTCTTGGGTCGCTTCTCATTTGGGTTTCTCTCTTTTGGGCAAAGGTAGGTCTACCGACTATTTGGGTCATAAATATTTTGTAGCATGGTGGTAGCAGCTAGTAGGAGGTCTACTAGTATTAACTTTAACATAGCATAACCGTGGCATGTATTGTTATTAATTTGGGTTAAGCTTATCAACCCATGACATCACTTGCTTAAGTTGATAGGCAAAACACATAGATATTGTGTTGCCTTAATATTTACTTGCTATGAGTGTAGTTTTAATCCATGGTTTGGCATGATATATTACTTGTGCATGCATGAGCATTAAAATGTTTTCTTAGGTGGCTACACATATTTTATTCATGCTTTCTTTAAATCTTACCAAACCCTGCCAAACCACTACTTTAGTTTAATAAACTTAATTTTTTCATTGGAATTAAGTAAATGTTTTTCTTAACTCTTAAGTAAATAGTAAATGCTAGGCAAGTGGCTAGGATTTATTTAGTAAATCTTGGCAAAAGATCCTAGAAATAAAGAACAATTCTAGCTTTATTAAGAGTTTGGATTAAGCAATAGAATGATATAGCCTAAATAAAGTATTAAATAAGCATTTATTGGGATGATTCCTCACAGTTAGTATTAGAGCCTAAGTTATACTAAAGGCAAAATTCTAGGTTTCTACCACCATAGAAGTCCTATCTATAGAGTTAGAGTTGAACTAATGATCATGATCATTGATTGTGTGTTTCATTGTTTGTGTTTTTGAATTGTTTACAGGTCTAGTTATGGTTCGCACTAGGAACAACATGCCCGCTAATGTGGGCCGAGATAGTCAGGGTAGAGGTGTTGGGCAGGATGCTGGAGGCATCACATTGGATGCTTTATACTCTTTCACCTTGTAGATGCTGGATCATATGGATTAGCAAAATGAGACACTTTCTCTCTTGGCATAGGCACTGAATGCCCTAGCTTAGGCCCAGTCCTAGAATCACGGGGCCAATGGGCAGAAGCTCGAGGATATTGATGATTTGGATGAGGAACCACTAGAGGTTGGCAATCAGGATCCTGATCCAACTGCCTAAAAAGGTGGCAATGGCCAGGATCAAGAGCCTACTGTTGTTGAAGCTCAACATAAAGAAGGATCCCTGGTTTTCATGCTTAGTCAGATCCAAGGGCAGGATCTGCCTTACATTGACAGCAAGAAAGATGCTGACGATGCTGAGTTTTTACTGAACTGGATGAATAAGATATTTCGGACCCTACGGACTAGTGATGACATTAAGCTACATCTAGCATCTTACTATCTAAAGGGCATCATGGATATCTGGTGGAATCATGAGCAGGATCTTCTTGGGGAGGAACATGAGGGTAAGTCTGAGTATAGAGTCAGGCATTTAACTTGGCAATATTTTCTAGAAAGGTTCCAAGCGGAGTACATCAATGAGGCCACCAGGGACCTCTAGAGGCAGGAGTTTGAAAAACTTACCTAGGGTAAGATGATTGTGATCGAGTACTCCAGGAGGTTTGGTGCATTGGCACAACATGCACCATACTTGGTTCGTTAATAGCATACTAAGATAGCTCAGTTTGTGGAGGGGCTTAGGACCATTTGCTGAAATTTATGGTAGTTGCAAATTATAGCACTTATTGTTAGGTAGTACCAAAGGAACAGAAGTTAGAGAGATCAATAAACCCTGTTAATGTTAAGGGCAAGTATGAGTGGGGAAAGCCCTTAGGCACCGAGGCTCAAGGCAAAAGGCCAGCTACCGCTGAGATGGGAGACAATGGCAACAATGCTAAGAAAGCCAAGTCTAAGAAGGGCCCATGTAGCGAGTGTTCACCCTGGCACACCAAGATGGGCATCTAGCAGCACAAGGTACTTATATGTTAAATAATACTAGTGTTAAAGTATTATTTGATACTACTGCATCATTATCTGTTATATCTACTAGATTGGTAGATAGATTGGGTTTATTTAGTATCGAGGTACTAGAGTGAGGATCTTTAGGAAAGTCGATCCTCATCTAGTTTTCATCAAAGAAAGAATATTAAGCTGCTCCTTTGACATAGGCCAGCACAAATTTTACTATGACTTCTAAGTGATGTCACCGGGAGAGCACGACTTAGTGCTCGGTATGGATTGGTTGGGATGACACCAAGTGAACATCGACTATTTGAGTTAAACCATTACCCTTAGAATTAAAAATGATGAGGTGGTGACTTGTGACAGTAGGTTGGCAACTAGTGTCAAGTCCACCTGTTGAGATTGATTGATGTGGTTCCCATTGCGGATAAAGAGGGGTACTATGGCCGGAATGATGATGAAGTGGCAGAGGAACTAAAAATCAATCCAATTGTCAATATATTCCCAGAAGTTTTTCCTACTGACTTACCAAGGTTACCACCTAAAAGAGAGACAGAGTTCTCTATTCACTTATTACCTGGGACTCAGCCCATATCAATTCCTCTATACATGATGTCCACTCATGAGATGGATGAATTGAAGGAACAGTAAGAGGAGCTATTAAGGAAGGGCTTCATTAGGCCCAGTGTATAGCCATGGGGTGCCCCAATGTTATTTGTGAAAAAGAAAGATGATACTTTTAGGTTGGTGACTGATTACTGAAAGCTAAATCAAGCAACGTTAAAGAGCAAGGACCCTCTTCTAAGAATTGATGAACTCCTTGATAGGCTCAAAGGAGCCAAGATATTCTAAAAGATTGATCTAAGAAATGGTAACTTTCATATTAGGTTCAAGGAGGAGGACATACACAAAACTGCTTTTCAAACACAGTATGGGCACTTTGAGTATACAGTGATGCCGTTTGGGTTGAGCAATGCCCCTGAGGAGCTTTCTTTGTCTAGCAGGCTATTACTGGAGATTCATTGACGAATTCTCCCAAATAACTAGGCCATTACCTACCTTGACTAAGAAGGCATAGGAATTTGTTTAGATGGAAAAGTGTGATGCAGCCTTCCAGGAACTAAAATGAAGGCTAACTACAACGTCAATCTTGATAGTGCCAGACCCAAGCAAAACCTATGCTATGTATACATATGCATTAGGATTGAGCTTAGGTTGTGTACTGATACAAGATAGGCAAGTAGTTGCCTATGGTTTTAGGCAACTAAAGTCAAATGAGCTAAATTGGCCAGCACACCAACTGGAATTAGCAGTCATAGTCTTTACTTTAAAACTCTGGAGGCATTATTTGTTAGAATGATCCTTTCAGATATACTGATCATAAGAGCCTTAAGTACCTATTCACCCAGAAAGATTTGAACATAAGGAAAATGAGGTGGATAGAGTACATTAAGGATTATGATTATGTCATTGAGTACACAGCTAGGAAGGGCAATGTTGTGGCTGATGCCCTCAGCCAAAAGTATACTGGAGTAGTAGTCTCCAAAGATTAAGTAAGAGATCCTAATACCGAGGCCCTGTATGAGTATTGGTCCAAATGGAAAAGTGACCATGTCTATGAGTTGCAAATTTAGTTGGGATGGCTGGATAAAGTCTAAGAGACAAAGGGTTGGACCCTGAGATGCATGAGGTTTCCGGGAAGACCAAGCACGGAACCTTCCAATAAGGGTATGAGTATCAAGATGGTTTACTTTTCGTTAGGAAACGACTCTATGTGCCCAGTGTCAATGGGTTGATGGAGCAAGTGATCCATGAAGCACATATTAGTCCATTTAGTATCCATCCCAAGGTCACCAAAATGTACCATGACCTGAGAACTCATTTTTGGTGCCCTTTGTTCAAGGTTGATATTAAAAATCATGTGGCTAAATGCTTTACCTGTCATATAGTAAAAACAGAACACCAAAAGCAGGGTGGTACCTTACAAAGCCTACATATTCCAAAGAGAAAGTGAGGGGCAATCACTATGAATTTCTTGGTAGGTTTGCCAAGTACAAGGAAACAACATGATGCTATATGGGTCATAGTGGATAAGCTTACTAAAAGTGCCTATTTCCTACTAATTAAGATCATATATCCATTAAAAAGGTTGTCAAACCTATATATTAGAGAGATTGTTCGACTTCATGATGTGCCAGATTTGATCATATCTGATCGAGATGCACAATTTGTCTCTAGGTTCTAGAATGTCTTTCAATAAATAATGGGGTCAAAGGTAAACTTGAGTACTGCTTATCATCCCTAGACAGATGGACAATTGGAAAGGACTATCCAGACCCTAGAGAACATAATGCGGAATTGTACCTTTGATTTCAAAAGAAATTGGGATGACCATCTTCTACTCATTGAATTTGCCTATAACAATAGTTATCAGGCATCAATTAAAATGGCTCCATATGAAACTTTGTATGGCCGGAGATGCATGACACCGCATTGTTGGGCCGATAATGCAGATGTGGACTAAGTGGGACCACAAGTTGTAGAGGAGACCATAGCTAAGATCAGGTAGATTCAAGCCCGATTAAGGGCAGCTATTGATAGGCAGTAGGCACATGCCAATGTTAAGCAGTGTAAAGTGAACCTTGAAGTATAGGACAATGTATTCCTTAAGGTCTCACCAATGAAAGGGGTGGTATGATTTGGCCAAAAGGGCAAATTGGCTCCTAGGTACATTAGACCCTATGAGATTTTGGAGTGGGTTCGCAAAGTTGCATATAGATTGGCATTGCCACCGAGCCTGGCTCACATACAGAATGTGTTTCATGTCAGTGTAATGAAGAAATGCAATGCACCTAACGGGCAATTAGTGATACCCCTTTCTATTGAACTAGTGAGCAAGGACTTGACCTATGCAGAATGCCCAATTAAATTCCTTGACCGACAAGTCAAGAAGCTAAGTACCAAGTGGATACCTATCATCAAGGTCCAATGGTCCAATCATTCGAAGGACAATGGCACATTGGAGGCACAGCCGGATATGGAGACTTAATATCCCAGCCTATTCCTAAAGTTAAAGCATGAATTGGAAGTTCAATTCTTTGAAAGGAGGGGGATGTGAAAGCCCTCATTTTATCAGGTAATTAATTTCTTTTATTTACATGATCATTGATTAGATTACATTTGCAAGCTAGGTTTAAGTCAAGTTAATGAGGCAAATAATCCTTGGAGTTCATAGGATTAAAAATCTAAGGTAAATTGACCATAAGGGCAACTAAGGGCAAATTGGAAATTTGGCAAGTCAAAGGTCAAAATGTGACCAAGAGAGATATTGAGCTTCTCAAGGTGAAATGAGCATCTCGATGAAATTTGAACTCAATTTAACCAAAGATTAGTTTTTTCTTGCAGATAAAGTAATGAAGGGAAAAATGGTAATTTTTAGGTTAAATATTGTCAAAATGGGTTCATTAAGGTGGGAAATGGTATTTGAAACCATTTGGTGGAATTTGGTGAATTTTAGAGTGAAATTGACCAAGTTTGAGGTTTTTCTTGCAAAAAAAACTAAGAAGGGCATTTCGGTAATTTTGGTAATTTTGGTTTGTCAAACTTGGTCACACCGGAGTCAATCCTGGTCAACTAGAATCAACCTTGGTCAATGTTGTGAAAATATATGGTTGGAAGTGGAGGGGAGAAAAATCTAAGAATTTAAGTTTAAATGGAGACATATCTGAGAATTTTATATAAGTGACTTCTTTTTAACCAATGGTTATGAGGCCTAAAAAGGTCTTTCAACCCAAGCATCTCTTGGAAACTTTAGGAATGAAGCAACCTATATATGGGGTAGAAAATAAGCTTAAAAAATGTGGGTGAGCTTCATTTTTCCTTGGTTAAGTAGCCTAAACCTCTACTAACCATGTAAAAGCCTTAACCCTTTACCATTTTAACCTCTTCACCAATTTTCCATCCTTATTCATTCCCAAACCTACAAACTCACTTTCTTTTCTTTCTAAGCTCATTCATCACATCCTAAACTCTTAAACACATAGAAAATCACAAAAGAAATAAAAGAAAAATAAAAGAATGAGAGCTTGCAAGTGAAAAAATCAAAGGGAGAATGTACATGTTGCAAAGGAGGGCTCAAGAGTTTGGTTTTCTCCAAGAGGTGGCTACAATTTTGGAATTTTTTTTAGATGTGAATGTGTTTTGGTTTCATCCTAGTTCATCCTTGTTTAGATTGGCTTTTGTGCTAAACAAACGGCCATGATTTTGAGTGAGGTTAAGCTTTGGGAAAACAAGGAAAATCGGTGAGCTTATAGGAAAGTAACTATGAATTTAAGTGTTTGTTTTCTTAAGGTAAAGAGTATATCATTTTTTTGTTCTAGTTCTTGAATATTGATACTGTCCCTAGGCTCAAAAATATGTTAGTAATATGGTTGATTTACTATGGTTAAACAAGGAACTCCAAAAGACTAAGACTGAGCTTGTAAAGGTGGATCTTTGAGCTTGCAAATGCAAAATCTACACAAGTGTAAGGTGTTCTAGCCCTTCTCTCTTTGAGAAGCTCTAGCCATGTTTTAGCTTGGTGAAAGCTAGGGCAAATGGTAGGGCAAAAAGGGCATGGGATGACCAATAGAGCCAAAAAAGGGCTCAAGTGGTCTAAGGCTAGGCCTAGCTCTTAGTTTGGGCAATAGGTGGCGTCCTTGGTGCAGGGGCTATAAAATAGTGTGTGGACCAAGCCTTGGATGCTTGGTAGATGAGTATGGCTAAGTCTTAAGGTTTGGCAAGCACAAGAGAGGTGTGCCTTTTTTTGGGTATGTATGTGTTGTGACCGAGTTCAAGGGCTGGTATGTGCGTGTGCGTGTGTGACATGGGCTCCTAGGTGCATGAATATTTTGGGGTGGTTATGAGCATGGTGAGTTCGATGTGCTGAGTTGCACACAAATGTGCCTAAAGGGTACATGAAGGTGCGCCCATGCGGGCTTGTGGCTGTGCTCAACTAGGTGGCTAGATGGGCACATCCCTGGGGCCTTAGTTTCTTGTGAGCCTTGAGTTATACCTTGGACATGACCCACGAGGCAGAGGCCAAGGCAAAGCCCTAAGGCCTAAACAACACTTAGCCCCAATAAATGACTTAGGTCATAAATAAGCATACACATGGACCTATCAGGCCAAAGGGCCCTATAAAGGGCAAGACACATTCATGGGCACCATGACTCATACAAAACATGGTCAAACCCTGCTGTATACGATAAGGAAGTTTTGAGCTAGCGAAAGCTAGCAAGCTCAAGGACAAATGCAATGATGCATGCTTAAAGGCAAAAATGGACCAATGGGTGTTTTGTTTGTTTTTTTGTTTTTCTATTTGCTTGTGCGTGAAGATTGGGGAGTCATGTACCGAAAAGAGCATGATATGATAATCATTATATAATACTCCACGTCATAAGAGCTCATGGCATGCTCATATAGTTTATGGGCAAAGTTCTTGCATGCATGGCAATGTATACATATGGTCTATTATGTGTGTTGTTGTCATGTATTGTTTGTTTTAGAATGCCTTACTAAGTATTTTATATACTTACACTTGTTATCAATGTGCAGATAATATAGTGCATGACCAAATAATCCACAGTGATTATTTGATGTTTGTTAGTTTCTCATAAGTACATTTTGCATGCACTACAAATTCATTTTTCATGTGTTGCATACACTTGTGGTCAAAGTCTAACTCCAAACTTATTTTCCTTGTACAGCAAGGTAGTCATGCGATGACTTCTTGGGTCGTTCTTCGCTTGGGTTTCTCTCTCTAGGGCAAAAATGGGCCTACCAATCATTTGGGTCATGAATCTTTTATAACACAGTGGTAGTAACTAGTAGGAGGCCTACTGGTATTGACTTTGACTTAGCATAACCATAACATGTATTATTATTATTTTCGATTAGGCTTATCAACCCTTGACATTACCCGCTTAGGTTGATAGAAAAAATACTTAGATCCTGTGTTGCCGTAGTATTTACTTGCTATGAGTGTAGTTTTCATCCATGATTTGGCATGATATATTACTTGTGCACGCATGAGCATTAAAATGTTTTCTTACACGGCTACACATATTTTATTCATGTTTTCTTTAAATCCCTCCAAACCACTACCTCAGTTTAATAAACTTAAGTGTTTCATTGGAACTAAGTAAAAGTTTCTCCTAACTCTCAAGTAAATACTAAAGGGTAGGTAAGTGGCTAGGATTTATATAGCAAATCTCAGCAAAAGATTTTGGAAATACGAAACGATTCTATCCTAATTAAGAGTTTGGATTAGGCAACAGAATAATCTAGCCTAAATAAAGTACTAAATAGGCATTTATTGGGACGGTTCCTCACAAACATGCCCATCCTAGCTTAAATCATGAAATCCCATGAAATAGATAATTCAACTAGGCATTTTGTATTGGTAATTTCTTATTTTTATTCTATTTTTCAGCTTTTTTTTCTATTTTATGCTTTAAGTTAAAAAATCGATAGGTGTATCAAATATTATCTATTTTGCATCTAGAATAGCCTCAATAATTATTTTAAGGGATTTTTTGCTTTAATTTGAGATGATCATGTCAAATTGGTAACTATTTTATTTCTCATTCTATTTTTTTTTTTTAGCTATTTTATGGTTTATGTTGAAAAAAAAAAAAGAATAAGTGTGTCAAATTCTATTTCATCAGCATCAAGATAAATCCAAATAGATAATTCAAGCGATTGCATATTTAATTTTTGATGGTCATGTCGAATTGGTATTGTTTTTATTTTCCATTCTATTTTTCATTGTTTTTGCTATTTTATGGTCTAAGTTGGCAAAAAATAGATAAGTGTATCCAATTCTATTTCCTTAAAGTCTAGAATAGTCTCTATAATTATTTAAATGGATTATATACTTTAATTTGGTATCGACATGTTGAGTTGGTGATTTTTTTATTTTTCATTCTATTTTTTGGATTTTTTTATATTTTATGGTTTAAGTTGAAAAAATAGATAAGTGCATCAAATTCTATTTATTTGGAATATATAATATTAACCATAACTATTTCAATGTATTTTATACTTTAATTTGGGATGGGCATGTCGAATTGGAACAATTTTTTTCATTTTTTTGCTATTTTATGTTTTAAGTTGAAAAAATATATAATTGTGTCAAATTTCATAATTATTTTAATGGATGACCATGTCAAATTAGTAATTTCTTTTTTTCCATTCTATTTTTTAGTTTTTTTGCCATTTTATAGTTTAAGTTGAAAAAAATAGATAAGGGTGTCAAATTCTATTTCTTTCAAATGAATAATAGTCTTTATAATTGCTTGAAGGGATTTGATGTTTTAATTTGACTTGGACATGTCGAATTGGTTGTTTTTCATTTAACTTTTTCTTTTAATGTTTAAGTTAAAAAAAAAAAGATAAGTGTTTCAAATTATATTTTTTTGGCATCTAAAATATTCTCTATAATTAATTGAAGGGGTTCAATAATTTAATTTTCAATGTGCATGTTAAATTTGTTGTTTTTTTTTTCATTCTATTTCAAAGTTTTTTTGGCTATTTGATGAGTTATGTGTCCCAAACTCGTCACTAGGGTTCTTTTGGTGAGCTCCATTACAGCACCCTTTAACAACCCTATTTTGGGAACGAAAGGTTCTTTTGATGAATTTGCTTTTTCGGTAGCAATCTTGGATGATGATGTCGAAGACGTCATTTGGAAAAATCATTGTGCAATACATGATGCCTATTGCTAGTATTTGACAAGTAGTGGAATAATGCCAAAATAATGGCCAAAGAAAACCTAAAATAGCTGAAAAAATAGCAAGAAGGATAAGTTCCAAAACACCAAAAACTACCATTACAAATTACATTGAGATGAAAGATATCAGTCCAATTACCTTATTATAAGAGGTTTGACAAAAAGTAAAAGCAAAAAATGAGATCATCTAAGAGCTGAAAGAGACTCAATAATAGGTAGATAAGAAAAAGAAAGCAAACGATGTCGCAAAGCAAAAGGCAGTCAAATGGTGAGAAAAGAATGGTGGAAAGACCCTAACATATATATAGGAAACTCAAAACTCTTGGGCTACCTCCTTAAAGCCACCACTATAATCGTTGCTGATTTCTCACCCATTAAGAAGAGCACACGTGGCCATAAATTGCTTTTAAAGATGGTCACGCTTGGTCACTTCTCTGAGGCTCATTTATTATATGTTACTTGATCTCTTTCCCTATCCGTTGAGCCTGCCACATGTAGTAACAACACAGGGCAAAGAGAGGAGGACGAACAAGCGAAAATGTTTTTTAAGCTCCCTTAGGAAGCAATCTAGATAGGCGTCATACTTCTTTTAGCAAACGATGCCAAATAAGGCATGCCAACTTTGCACAAGAAGATAAAGATCACCCTCCTCTTAGATAAAAACGGACCACACGTTTTGAAGATGATGGCGTTTAAGAAAATGCAGGACCTCAGCCCACATTTTCTTAAAGGGCGGGGGACCTATTGGTAGAAAATAGACCCACCATAGGGCCCATAATGGACAAATCCATAAGTGGTGGACTGAAAATAAGAAAGCCTAATAGATCAATGATGGTAAATCTCATTCCAAATGGAAAAGATATCCTGGAATCACAGGATGAGCTAATTGATTCCTATCCAAAAGCGATTCCCTCGAATCTCCCTCAGCTGTGAGAACTCTTATTTTATCAGGTAATTAATTTGTTTTATTTACATAATCCTTGATAAGATTACACTTGCAAGCTAGGTTTAAGTCAAGTCAATGAGTCAAATAGTCCTTGGAGTTCATACGATTAAAAATCTAAGGTAAATTGACCATAACAGCAACTAAGGGCAATTTGGCAATTTGTCAAGTAAAAGTTGAAAATTTGACCAAGATAGATAGAATTCAACTTCTAGAGGTGAAATGAAGATCTCGACGAAACTTGAACTCAATTTGACCAAAAATTGGCTTTTTCTTGCTAAAGAAGCAAGGAAGGGAAAAATAGTAATTTTTAGGTCAAATACAGTAAAAAAGGGTTTGGGAAGGTGAGAAATGGTATTTGAAACCATTTGGTGAAGTTTGGAGTTAATTTGACCAAGTTTAAGACTTTTCTTGCAAGAGAAGCTAAAAAAAGAATTTTGGTAATTTTGGTTGGTCAAACTTGGTCAAAACCAAGTCAAACCTGGTAAACCATATTCAAACCTAGTCAAGGGTAGGAAAATACATGGTTAGAAGTGGAGGAAAGAAAATCTATGATTTTAAGTTCAAATGGAGACATATTTGAGAATTTTATGGAGGTTTCCTTTTAACCAATGGTTATGAGGCCTAAAAGGCATTTTGACTCCAAGCACCTTCTGGAAATTTTAAGGAATGAGGTAACTTGATTTTGAGGCAGAAAATAAGCTTCCAAAAATGTGGAAGAGCCCCCATTTCCCTTGATTAAGAAGCCTAAACCAATACTAACCATGTAAAAGCCTTAATCCTCTACCACTTTAACCCTTTTACTTATTTTCCATCCTTATTCATCCCCAAACACACCAGCTCTCTTTCTTCTATTCCTTTTCCCATTTGGCATGTCTTAAACCCCAAAAATACAGAAACTCACCAAAAAAATGAAAGAAAAATAAGAGAAAAAGAGCTTGTAACTGAGAAATCAAGGAGAAAGTGTGTTTGTTGCAAGGAAAGGCTTGGGAGTTTTATTTTTTCTCTAAGAGGTGGCCATGGTTTTGGGCTGTTTATTGATGTGATAAGCTTAATTTTATTAGAGCTGGGTTTCCCCTTCTTTAAACAACAACATTATACTCACAAAAACCCTTTACTATTGAGGTTAAGCTTAGTAAGGAGAAGGAAAACCGTGGAGCTTTGGGAAGGAGTTTTGGTTTGAGAATTTTTACTAAGGTGAGGAGGTCATTTTGGCTTGTTTATGTGCAATAAAAAACATTGGCCCTAGGCTAAAAAATGTTGATTGGTCAAGTGGTTATTTTACTATGTAGTTAAAGGACTCCAAGGAGACTAGGAAATGACTCTTGGTGCTTAAAACTTGAGCTTGCAAGGTGGCGATCTACACAAGGGTAAGGTGTTCTATCCCTTCTCTCTTTGGGAAGCTTTGGCCATGTTTTAGCTTTGTAAAAGCTAGGACAAATGGTAGGGCAAAAAGGGCACGGGGTGATGTGGCATTAACGTTGGACCTAGCTCTAAGTTTTGGGCAATAGGTAGTGTCCTTGGTGCATGGGCTATAAAATGGTGTATGGATCAAGCATTTGGGTGCTTGGTAGATCAGTGTGGCTGAACCTTTGGCAAGCACAAGAAAGGTGTGCCACAGTTTGGGTGTGCAGGTTTTGTGATCAAGCTCAAGGGCTCAATATGTGGTTGTGCGTGTGTGGCATGGGCTCCTAGGTGCATGAGCATTTTGGGTGCCTAGGAGCATGGTGAGTTGGGTGTAACAAGGTGTACATGGGTGCACCCGAAGGGTCACACAGCCATGTGTGCCTAAAGGGCTTCTGATGGCACACCTAGGGATACGTATGTGCATACACCTACGGGCTCATAGCTGTACGCACCTAAGAGGTCGTGTAGCCATGCCCTAAGGGCTTGGTTTCCATGTGGGCCTTGGGTTATACTTTGGACATGACCCATGAGGGGGAGCCCATGATAGAAACCCTAGGGACCAAATGGCACTTAAGCCTACTAAATGACTTAGGCCACAAATAAGCACACACATTGATCCAATGGGGCATAGGGCCCAAGCTGAGGCAAAATACATCCAAGAGTACAAGGACACACATCAAATTGGGTCAAACTATGCTGTATACAATAAGGGAGTTTTTGAGCTAGTGAAAGCTGGCAAGCTTAAATGCATATACAAGGATGCATGCTCAAGGGCAAAAATAAACCAATGGGTATTTTGTTTGTTTGTTGTTTGTTTGTTTGCTTGTGTGAGAAGTATGAGGAGTCATGCACCTAAAAGGGCATGATATGATGATCATTATATAATACTCCATGCCATAAGAGCTCGTGGCATGCTCATATAGTTTATGGGCAAGATTCATGCATGCATGGCAGTGTGTGTATATGGTCTATTATGTATGATGTTGTTATGTATTGTTTGTTTTAGAATGCATTACTAAGTATTTTATATGCTTACCTTATTGTTAATGTGTAGATAACATCGTCTAGAAGCCAAATAATCTACAGTAATTATTTGATACTTGTTTGTTAGTTTCTGATAGGTACATTTTGCATACATTACATCTTCATTTTTTATATGTTGCATGCACTTATGGTCAGAGTCTAACTCCAAACATATTTGCCTTGTACGATGAGGTTGTTGGGCAAGACTTCTTGGGTCGTTCCTCGCTTGGGTTTCTCTCTTCCGGGCAAAGGTAGGCCAATCGACTATTTGGGTCATGAATATTTTGTAGCACGGTAGTAGTAGCTATTGACTTTGACTTAGCATAATCATGGCATGTATTATTATTATTTCGAGTTAGGCTTATCAACCCATGACATTACTTGCTTAGGTTGATAAGCAAAACACTTAGATATTGTGTTGCTGAAGTATTTACTTGCTATAAGTGTAGTTTTCATCCATGGTTTGGCATGATATATTACTTGTGCATGTATGAGCATTAAAATGTTTTCTTACCCGGCCACACATATTTTATTCATGTTTTCTTTAAATCCCGCCAAACCACTATATAAGCTAAAAGTTTGAATTAGGCAAGAGAATAATTTCACCTAATTAAGAACTTAATTAGGTATTTATGAGGACGGTTCCTCACATTTGCTATATAAGCTAGCCCAATTACCAATTCCAAGATATGACATTCTAACTCTCTACCTACTTGCCTTTCTCTGCTCACTTGAAGTGTAACTTGATTGTCAGAAGGTTTCCCTCAGGAAAACATCCCGGGCTCTGATGTTATCTTTGTGCATAAGACCACAGTTTGAAGTTCACTAGACCTTTGGGCCAGGTCCATATTATTACATTAACTATCATCAGTCTTTGAAATAAAAAAAGGCAATTTGGAGTTATGTTGGACCAAAAGCACCAACCTGGATGGCTTTACATTCAATTTTTTTAAGCGCCATTATGAGACTGTTGGTTCAGACATTATCAACTTTGTTAAACATTTTGAACTTTCAAGTAAAATTGATAAGGGCTACAATTTGTGACTTTGGTGCTGAAGAACAAAAGCCCGATCACTCTTGGGGATTATAGACCAATCAACCTCATATGGTGCCAATATAAAATCATTGCAAAGATGTTGGTAGAAAGGTTGAAAAAGGTAATCTTGCTATTGATAAGTGAAGTCCATTTTACTTTCATTAAGGGTAGACAAATTTTAGGTGGAGTGCTCACTACAAATGAAAAATTGGTTCAGTCAAGAGGAGAAAAAAATAAAATTATGTTGTTTAAGGTGGATTTTAAAAGGGCTTACAATTCCATAACTTGGAAATTTTCAGATCCAATAATGAAGCAGATGAATTTTGGAGTCAAAATGGCATCAATGGATAAGTTCATGTTTAGAGGCTTCTAAAATATCAATCCTTGTTAATGGGAGTCCTACTCCAGAGTTCAAAATGGAAAGGGTGGTTTGTCAAAGAGATCCCCTTTCTCTATTCTTATTTCTTGTTATGGTCAAGGCTATGTATGTAATGATGGTCAAGGCTGAGCAAAATCAAATCTCTAATGGTGTTTCAGTTGGAAGAGTGCTAGTGGTTTCTCACTTGCAATACGCAAATGACACCCATTCACTGGTGATGCCCCAAAGCATCTTCGTTTGCTGTCATGTTGACAGGCGGAGAGACTTCCTGAGGAGGCGAGCGCCTGGAGCTCTGGTTTCCCAGCTGAGTATGCCTGAAAAGCTCAAAGAAGAGGTTAGGAGGTCCCCGGTTTGCTTTTTCGGGGAGGACCCTCCGACGCCCAAGTCAGTTTTCTGAGTGTAAGTGGAGGAAGAACACTAAGGGATCAAGTGTCTTGCCTGTTTTGTGTTTTCTCAGAGGGAGGGAAATGCCCATCCTTTGCCCAGTCCCATTTCCTAGTATTTATAAGAGTAGCTGGTCCGTTCAGATCATGACACGTGTTCGGTCGGATTTGATCTGTACTTTTGGACCTAGGGGACAGGCAGCCGTTTACAGCCTCCTTTAGGCCTGAACCCGGACAGGTTGTGTCAGGACTGGGGGGGCTGCGGCGTGTCAGTTCGCCGTTCAGATGTGACGTGTAGGGCTTGTGGGCGACAAGTCAGAGGCTCCTTAAATGCTCATACCGTACTCCCGAGGTCCCCTGGGCGAGGTCGCCCTTCGGTGCATGCACCCTCTTCGGATTCTATCCGTCCTTCGGTGCGAGCACCTCTTTCGGGATCTATCCCATAGCTCTGGGAGTTCCCTTGATGAACACCTCCTTCAGGACTCATACCCATAGTTAGGGGATTCCCTTGTTCAGGTGTTTCTTATTCGGGGAAGATCCTCTTCGGGGCCTCTGCCTTCGGGGAGATTCTTCCTTGCTTCAGAGAGATGGCTCTCTTACCCGAAGACGGTCAGTTTGGCCCCTCGATGGAGACGGTGTTATCCTCAGAATTCCTGACGAGCTAATCGAAGTCTCAAGCTCATAGTGTTTGACTTCGCACCTTCCGAGGTCAGTAAAAAGATCCTTTCTTGGGTGACGTCAGACTCCTCGGCCAATATTCTGGCAGGGAGTTACTACCGAGGAGGCAATAGCCTTTGGCTATCACAGGCCCCCCTTCGAAAAGCCGAAGTGAGGAACTTCGGTTCATCGGTTTTCGGGTCCTGTGGTTGTGATATCCGCGCCGAAGACGCCTTCTTCTGCCTGAAGCGATGGGCAGCCCTTTTTGCGTCCTCGAGGCGTGAGAAGATAGGTTGTCCCTGTGCCGAAGATACACCTTCTGCCCGAAGTCACAGGCTGTCTCTTGGTGTCCTCGTGGCGAGGGGAAATAGGATAACCTTGTACCGAAGATAGACCTTTTGCCCGAAGTCACAGGCTGTCTTTTGGTGTCTTCGAGGTAACCTACTCTTTTCCCTTTACAGGTCTGCTCATGCGTCGCGTCCTGTGTCCAGCAGAGCCAGTCTAGGGCGGCGCCTCTAGACCAAACGGTGTCAGAGGGCGTGCTCGACGTGATGGACGACACGTGGCACGTTTGCTGCGCGATGACCGACACATGGCACACTTTTATTGGGTAAGAATGCACTGAGTACGGCTGGCACGACTTTTCAGGCGCTCTTAGCAGTTATGGCGACGCTTCGCCTTCCGAGGGGTACTAATGACGATGGTTCTCCTGGCCTTCTTGGCCTATATATATCAGTCCTGTCATAACCCTCTTTCTTCTTCTGTTTTTGCTTTCTTTTGCCTTCTACTTCTCTCCCGATTTTCCGTGGCGGTTCTCCTTTTTCAGGCATTTTTCCGACCACTTTTCACGACGGCTTCCAGGAATCCAGATTCCGGCAAGACCTTTGGTGGGTTTTAGTCCTTTTGCTTTTTTCAAAGCTTCTTCTTTGTTTTTCCCGAACTCGTTTTCTTTGTTTTTCCCGAACTCGTTTTTATCATGCCTGTTCCCGAGAGTTGGCAACCTCTTCTTTCTCACCCCTGCTGCACTACTCCGGCAAAACTAGCGAAGTGGAAGAAAAAGTTTTTCTTACCTTCTTACTCTGTGACGAGGTTGCCCCGTCCAGACCAATTTCCTTTCTCCAACCGAATTGATGAAATCACTGTTTTCCGAGCCCAACTGAAGGCCGGACTTCGGTATCCCCCCCCGGAGATGGTTAGCGCGTTCTGCAACTTCCATGGCATTGCCGTTAACCAACTCCCACCGAACTCGTACTGCTATTTCAACGCCTTCCTCTGTATGTGCGGCGTTTTCAAAATAAAACCCCACTTTGTAGTTTTTCTTCAGTACTACAAGCTCTTCGTGGTCCCCAAGGGTGGCTTCTACTTTATGCTACCTCGGGGATCCGGGAGCAAAAAGTATACGTTCACCTTCGCCACCAAAGACAGCTGGCGAGGGTGGCAACAAAAATTCTTTTTCCTGAAGAAGTCGGAGGCTTGGTCGCACGTCCCGACCAAGTGGGCTCAGGGGAGGCTCAAGATGGATGTTGTTGACCCGAAGATACTGCTAGACGCCGACGTAGCACCTATCTTTGAGGACTTCGACAGGCGCATCCGGGCCGTCTCTGACTGGGCTGCCGAGGTCTCTCCTCGTGCCCTTTACCCCTTTCCGATCAACTGGAGGCTCATGACCAAAAAGGTCCTTCGGGAACTCAAGGTGGTAAAGGAGCATGTGACAGACCTCAGCATGCCGAAACCGGCTTCTTCGGGGAAGGACTCCTGGCTCGTGAAACTCATTCAGGGGAAAGAGACTTATGAGTTTTTTTACGAGAGTAAGTTACTTTCTCATTTTTTCCTTCATAACTTCATCTTGGACATACACTGATCTTCTTTTTCTTTTTGCAGAGATGGGTGACGACGCGGCTGCCTTTTACAAGGCTCTTTTTACCGGGCAGGCCGAGAGGGGCGAACAGACAAAGAAGGCCGCCTCTTGGAGGCGGAAGCAGACTTCGGGTGGCCCTCCTTCCAAATGGGCAAAGAAAGCTGGTCCTTCCTCTCTTCCGCAAATTCCGGAGGAGGTAGGCGAGGAGCCCGAACACCCTACTGCCCCTTTGCTCGAGGTTCCTTCTGTCGGCGTCCCTTCTTCCGACGTCCTTCCTCAAAGCCCCACGCCTTCGCATGCTCTTCTGGAGGGCGATGGGGAGGAGACCCCTTCTGCCGAGGAACGGCGCCAAATAAGAGGCAAGGGGATCTCTACTGAGGCGACGTCGATTCTTGACGACGACGTTACCGAGGTGCCAGCAGGTTTGTACTTTGCCGAAGAACCTTTTTTCTCTTGTAAATCCTTAAGAGTTTTCTGGCCTTAATCAATTTTTCTGCTTTGTTGTGCAGCGGAGGCGGCCGCTCCTGACTGGGTTGCCGAACACGCCCGCAAGAGGGCCCTTCGGGATGCCAAAGTCCCAGCAGGGAAAGTTTCGAAGGAGCCCTTCTGGACGTTCACGGAGGACATGAACATGTACTCCGAGGACTGTCCCGAGATGGCCAGGCAGATGTGCAAAGGGGTTTTTACTGAGGCCTCTTAGAAGGCCCTTACGGAGGCTTACCCAGGCGACATCTCTTTGGCCGCCAAACTCACTGAACACGCCGCCCAGGTACGCTTCACTGTTTCCTTAGTGCCAATTTCGCCTTTGCTTTTTACTTAGCATCATTTTCCCTTTGTTTGCTTTCTTTGCAGCTAATGGGGTATGCCGGGTTGCTCCGTGTTCGGGTGGCGTGAGAGTCAGAAAGTTCCTCTCTTCCACAAATTCCGGAGGAGGTAGGCGAGGAGCCCGAACACCCTGCTGCCCCTTTGCTCGAGGTTCCTTCTGTCGATGTCCCTTCTTCCGATGTCCTTCCTCAAAGCCCCACGCCTTCGCATGCTCTTCTGGAGGGTGATGGGGAGGAGACCCCTTCTGCCGAGGAACGGCGCCAAATAAGAGGCAAGGGGATCTCTACTGAGGCGACGTCGATTCTTGACGATGACGTTACCGAGGTGCCAGCAGGTTTGTACTTTGCCGAAGAACCTTTTTTCTCTTGTAAATCCTTAAGAGTTTTCTGGCCTTAACCAATTTTTCTGCTTTGTTGTGCAGCGGAGGTGGCCGCTCCTGACTGGGTTGCCGAACACGCCCGCAAGAGGGCCCTTCGGGATGCCGAAGTCCCAGCAGGGAAAGTTTCGAAGGAGCCCTTCTGGACGTTCACGGAGGACATGAACATGTACTCCGAGGACTGTCCCGAGATGGCCAGGCAGATGTGCAAAGGGGTTTTTACTGAGGCCTCTTACAAGGCCCTTACGGAGGCTTACCCAGGTGACATCTCTTTGGCCGCCAAACTCACTGAACACGTCGCCCAGGTACGCTTCACTATTTCCTTAGTGCCAATTTCGCCTTTGCTTTTTACTTAGCATCATTTTCCCTTTGTTTGCTTTCTTTGCAGCTGATGGGGTATGCCAGGTTGCTCCGTGTTCGGGTGGCGCTAGAGTCAGAAAGGAGGGTGTCACTCTGGGACCTTTACACCAAGACGAAGGCCCAGTGTTCGGCGTTGGCTGCCGATAATGCCCAGCTGAAGCAGTCTTCGGAGAAGGAAGTTGCTGAACTTCGGGAGGGGTTCATAAAAGAGAAAGAGGAACTTGAGAAAAGCACCTCCCAGAAACTTTCCGACATCGGCTCTCGGGTGGCGGAGCTGACTTCGACCGTAGAAGCGATTCAAAAGGATAAGTCAGAAAGTGACGCAATCCTTGCGAAGACGCTCGAGCAAAAGGCCCAGCTCGAAGCCGAGGTCGCATCTCTGAAGAAGCCTTCAGAAGAGAAGAAGAAGATGAAGGCATTGAAGAGAAAGCTTAAGGATCTGGAGAAGGATTACGCGGATCTGGAGAAGCATTATGCAGATTTGGCGGTCAAGAAGCGGGAGTCCGATGATATGACGAAGTTGGGCTTTCAAGACGGCTTCTGTCTTGCTTGGCACCAAATTCTGCAGAAGTTCCCAGATTTCGACCTCTCCTTCCTCGAAGGCATGAACATCCTGAAGGAGCCTCGGTGGACTTGGTCCAAGATCGAGCACTTGAAACTGCCTCCTTCTCTCTCGGCGCCGAAGGCTGCTGACAAAAACACAGAGGCTGGCAGTTCTCAAGACGCCGAGGTTCCTTAGTTTGTACTAGGGCCTTTTGTCTTCATTTTCTTCTTCTTTCTTTTGTAGTCTTTCAGCAACTTTCTTCTCTGTAAGCACTCTTTGGCTCAATAGATAAAAATTTGGCTAAGTATTTTTTGCCAAATCCCTTTGTTTCCCTTTGTCCTGAACATAATTCGCTCGAGAGACTTCGGAAAACCATACTCTTGCTTTCTTTTGTCCCGAACATATTCGCTCAAGGGACTTCGGAAAACCATACTCTTGCTTTCCTTTGTCCCGAACATATTCGCTCAAGGGACTTCGGAAAACCATACTCTTGCTTTCCTTTGTCCCGAACATATTCGCTCAAGGGACTTCGGAAAACCATACTTTTGCTTTCCTCGGCGATTGCTTTCGTGAGACTCTTGTTTTGCACTTCTTCAGAACTTTTTACTTAGACAAATTTGTCCAATTTGTGCAATACAACTTTCCCACCAAACTTTTTAGGCATAGAATTTTTTCAAGGCCTCTGAGTGCCAAGTGTTTTTTAATTCTATGCCTTCGGCATCGCCGAGCTTATAAACTCTTTTTCGTACTTCGGCAAGTACCAGGTAGGGTCCTTCCCAATTTGCGCGAAGTACCCCGTGGGACGGCTTTCGGGGTGCAAATTCAGCTTTTCGGAGAACGAGATCTCCCTTCTTTATTCCTTTTGGCCTGGCGCGTAGGTTTATGGCTGCTGCCACTCTTTGCTGGAAAGCTTTTCTTCTCAACTCGGCTACTTCTCTGTATTCGCTGACGAGGTCGAGCTTGGTTCTCAGGCCGAGGTCATTTCCTTTTTCATTGAACACTTGGACTCGTATTGACGGTTGTACTACCTCGACAGGGATGATGGCCTCTGTACCGAAGACGAGTGAAAAAGGCGTTTCCCCTGTGGCTCTTCGGGGTGTTGTTCGGTAGCTCCATAACACGCTTTGGAGTTCTCCTGGCCATTTCCCTTTTGCTTCTCCCAATCTCTTTTTCAGACCATCTTTTATGGTCCTGTTAGATACTTCCACCTGCCCATTACTTCGGGGGTGAGCTACTGGGGCAAAGTGCATTTTTGTCCCGAGGTCGCTAATGAACTCTTGGAATCCTTTGTCTATGAACTGGGATCTGTTGTCCGCTACGAGTACCCTCGGTATGCCGAATCTGCATACGATGTTTTTCCATACGAACTTCTGCACTTCTTTTGCCGAGATAGTTGTCAGAGGTTCTGCCTCGACCCACTTAGAGAAATAGTCAACTGCTACTACGCAGAACTTTACGCCTCTAGGCGCCGTTGGGAGTGGCCCAATGAGATCTATGCCCCAAACTGCGAAGGGCCAAGGATAGTCTGCCGAAGTCACGAACTCTGATGGTGTTCTTTGGATGTTCGCATGTCTCTGGCAACTACCACATTTCTGGACGAACTGCTTGGCGTCCTTTCTCAGGGTAGGCCAGAAGTATCTTTGGCGAAGTATCACTGCTGCTAGGGCGTCGGTTCCGATGTGCGAACCACAGGCACCTTCGTGAACTTCTTCGAGGATCATTTCAGTGTCCTCTTCACTAACACACCTCTGAAGTGGATTTGCATATCCTTGCCGATATAGTTCCTCTCCAATTAAGAAGAAATGTCCGGAGCGCCTTCGCACTTTTGCGGCTTCGCTGGGGTCTTCGGGGAGTGTGTTGGTTGCGAGATACGTTTTGATTGGTTCTTTCCATCCTTTCCCCGAGGTCGCTATGCTTAATACCGTGATGCTGGGGTGGCTTAGCACCTCGGTGCAAGTTCTCGACTTCGCCAAAGAGTCTGCCTCAGCATTTTCCCGTTGGGGTACGTTCTCGATTTTCACGACGTCGAACTTCCGAATAAGCTTTGTTACCAACTCATGGTATTTCGCCAAGGTCGGGTCTTTCGCGCCATAGTCCCCTGCCATTTGCCGGACTACCAGCTGGGAATCACTATGGGCTTTCAAGTTCCTCACGCCAATTTTTCTGGCCAGGCGTAATCCCGCTATGAGGGCCTCATATTCCGCCATATTGTTGGTGGCATTGAAACTGAACTTGATGGCCTTCATTACTTCTAGGCCTTCGGGGCCTCTGATAATCACTCCAGCTCCCTGGTGTTCGGATCCTGAGGCCCCGTCAACATATAACGTCCATTCTGGCTCGTCTTCGCCCGAAAATGAATATCCCTCCTCGGTGTTTGGTACTTCGGCGATGAAGTCTGCCAAAGCTTGAGCTTTTATAGCTTTCCGGGGTTCATACATGATGTCGTGTTCGCCAAGCTCTATACACCACTTGGAAAGCCTTCCCGAGTGATCAACTTTCCTCATAATATCCCGTAGAGGCAGGGTACTTCGGACGATAATGGGGTGAGCCTGAAAGTATGGCTGCAGCCTTCTCCCTGCAAGCACTAAGGCATATATAGCTTTTTGAAGCAAAGGGTACCTGACTTCGGCACCATGCAGGGACTTGCTGACATAGTAGACCGGCCATTGCTTTGGCCCTTCTTCTTTCATGAGGACCGAGCTCACAGCTTTTTTTGTGACGGCGAGGTATAATACGAGGGGCTCTCCCTCCCGAGGTTGCCGCAGAGTTGGCAGGCTGGCCAAGTAGACTTTGAGTTCTTCCCAGGCTTTTTGGCAATCTTCATCCCAAGGATGACCATTCCTTCCGAGGTCGCCTTCCATCTTTGCTGCCTTTGTGAGCACTTTGAAGAAGGGTCGACACCTGTCTCCGTACCTGGATATAAACCTGCTCAGAGAGGTTATTCTTCCGGTGAGTCTTTGCACGTCTTTGACTGTGGCAGGAGTTCGGAATTCAAGCAGAGCCTTAATCTTCTCGGGGTTAGCATCAATGCCTCTTTCGGATACCATGTACCCAAGGAACTTTCCCGAGGTCACCCCGAAGATGCATTTCTCAGGATTAAGGCGGATCCCGAAGGCTCTGAGTTTTTGGAAGGTTTCCTCTAAATCTGCAACGTGGTAGCTAGGCAGTTTGCTTTTGACTATCATATCATCAACATACACCTCCATGTTCCTCCCCATTTGGTCTTTGAAGACCTTGTTCATCAGCCTCTGGTAGGTGGCTCCTGCATTCTTGAGCCCGAAGGGCATCCTAATATAGCAATATGTTCCTCCCTCGGTGATGAAGGCAGTCTTCTCTTCATCTTCGGGGTCCATCCTTATCTGATGGTAGCCACTGAAAGCGTCCAGGAAACTTAGGTGCCCATACTCGGCAGTTGAGTCTACCAGTTGGTCTATTGGCGGAAGAGGATATGAATCTTTCGGGCAAGCATCGTTCAAATTTCTGAAGTCGATGCACATCCGAAGCTTACTACTTCCTTCTTTTGTGGCAATTACCACGTTGCTTAGCCATTCGGGGTAGTTTACCTCCCGGATAACGCTAGCGTCTATTAGACGCTGGACTTCAGTTTTGACGAAGTCACTTTTGTGAGCTGAGATGCTCCGTTTCTTTTGCCGGACAGGTTTTACTTCCGGACTCGCTTTGAGGCTATGCTGGATTACGCGAGGGTTTACCCCTGGCATGTCCTTCGGCGAGTAGGCGAACAGATCTTTATTTGTAAGCAGAAAAGATACAAGTTTTTCCTTGTCTCCTTCGGCCATGTTTTTCCTTATTCGGGTACTATGGCCTGGGACAAGCTCTACTTCTTCTGTTTTCGCTTTTGTGGGATCTTCTGCCTCGCCCCTTTCCAGCTCTTTTGCTTCTACAGCATGTGCTAAGTTGCTTGCTGGAGCCTTTCGTGCTCTGACGAACACCTTTCTCACCTCGCCTTGATCAATGAAGATCTTTGCGTCTCCTTCTTTGGTGGCGAAGGAGACGGTCAAGTACTTTACTTCAGGGCGAATGTGCAAATTTCCCTGTGTCTGTCTGCCGACGATGGCGTTGTATGATGAAGGAACGTCCATGACTATGAATCTTCCCATGGTAGAGGCGAACAACTCAGCAGTTCCTTTCTCCGAAGTTCCTTTCATCATCAAGGGGAGGTCGATCCACCCGAGGACAGGTAGTTCAGATGGTCCTATGCCGAACGTTGGTGAAGTAACAGCCTTGAGGTCACTCCTGGATACGCCCAAGCTTGGCAGCAAATGTGAGAACAAGACGTCTGCGTTTGACCCATCGTCCAGCAGTACCCTCTTGAAGTCCCAGTTTCCTATCCTCGCCATTATCAGCAATGGATCGTCATGGGGAAATATGATGGTGGAGCCATCCTCGCGGGCCAATTTTTTCGTTGGGCTCTGATATTCCATCACCGCTATCTCTCTGGCCCTTCTTTTTCTTTCCGAGGATGGAAGTCCGGTTGTGATCGTCTGTATTACTCCTGCCGAAGGTGGAGGACGCCTTCTCGGACTTCGGTTCCTTCGCCTGTCTGAATCGTAATCCTCATCATCGGGCTTTCCTTCTTCCTCTTTTTTCCCCTTCGGGGAAGGCATTCTCAAATAACGCCGAAGCTGGCCCTGCTTTATCAGTGATTCAATGTACTTTTTCAACTGAAAGCACTCTTCGGTGTCATGACCGTGATCACGGTGGAACTGACAGAACTTCTTCATGTTCCTTCTGTTGTCAGCAGTCATGCCCCTCGGTCGTTGGATTTGAGCCCCCTGTTTTTCCAACGCCATGAGGACGTTAGCCCTCGTGGTGCTCAGAGGTGTAAAGTTTTGGGGCTTCCTTCCTCCTATTCGCGTTCTCCGAGGTCGGCCTAACTGTTCCGTTGGACACCGGGCTTGCTGGCTGGACCCTTCACCACGAGCGTGAATATGGTCAGCCTTCGGTCCAGTCATTCTTAGCTCTTCGGCTGTCATATGTTGTTCAGCCCTTCGGTAGAATTCTCCCAGCGTGTCCGGGGGATCTTTGGAGAATTCATAAAACAAGTGCGAATCCCTCCGGAGGCCCCTCGTCATGGCGAGGATGCGGATTTCAGGACGAAAGTCCGGAACACTGAGGGCCTCTCTGTTGAACCTCTCGACATAGTCACGGATGGTCTCCCCGTTTCTTTGTGCTATGTCAAACATCTAGACGGGCATCTTCGCCGTCGACTTGCTCCCAATGAACTGTTGGGTGAACGCTGTGGACAGCTCCTGGAACCCCCTGATGTTTCCGGGAGGCAGGGAATTGTACCAGGCAATTGCTGGTCCTGCGAGGGTGACTTCAAAGCACTTGCAGAGCGTAGCATCATCAGCCCCATGTAGCACCATGCTGCGTTTGTACTTTGTTAGGTGGGCCTGGGGATCAGTCCGACCCTCATAGGTCTCCAGCCGAGGTAGCCTGAAGTCACTTGGCATGGCCGCCTCGACCATTGTTCGGGCGAAAGGAGTTTCATCTCCAGAGACGGTTTCAGTTAACCTGGCCCAAACAGGCTTGCGTGCCACCTGTTGTTCCACTCTCTCCAGTCTTGCCAAGACTTTCTCCAGGAGGAGCGTAGCACTGGGCTCCTCTTCCTGGTGCTTGGAGGTTCTTGGGTAAAAGGACTGTTGCCGTCTCTTTGGGGAGCGACTTCGGTACCGAGGTGAGGGGGACCTTTCCTCTGGCGACAAACTTCTTCTGGACGGGACTTCGGGTCATTCAGACCTCGCTCTTTCTGCCAGCCGTGCTCCGAGGGGCAAGTTATCTGTCGAGGACTCTTCCCGTGGTTCCCCACTTCCCGAGTTATGGCGGGTTGCCCTTGGGCCTTTCTCCCGAGGTCGTGCTGGCGAAGTGGGTTTTTGCGCCTGGGCTGGTTGCGGCCACCTTCGGTCTATCTGTTGTGTCATTTCAGCCACAACAGACCTCGGAAAGTCTCGTAAAAAACCCATGGTGATGACAAGAGGGCGTTCCTCTTCAGGTAAGAAAGTCTCTGGGGGACTTTGTTCGGTAACTGGTTGGGTCTCAGGCGCGGACGGGGACTTCGGGAGTCCTTTGTCCTTCGAACGCCGAGTTTCGACAACAGCTACCTGGGAGTAGTTTCCCACAGACGGCGCCAAATGATGCCCCAAAGCATCTTCGTTTGCTGTCATGCTGACAGGCAGAGAGACTTCCTGAGGAGGCGAGCGCCTGGAGCTCTGGTTTCCCAGCTGAGTATGCCTGAAAAGCTCAAAGAAGAGGTTAGGAGGTCCCCAGTTTGCTTTTCCGGGGAGGACCCTCCGACGCCCAAGTCAGTTTTCTGAGTGTAAGTGGAGGAAGAACACTAAGGGATCAAGTGTCTTGCCTGTTTTGTGTTTTCTCAGAGGGAGGGAAATGCCCATCCTTTGCCCAGTCCCATTTCCTAGTATTTATAGGAGTAGCTGGTCCGTTCAGATCATGACACGTGTTCGGTCGGATTTGATCTGTACTTTTGGACCTAGGGGACAGGCAGCCGTTTACAGCCTCCTTTAGGCCTGAACCCGGACAGGTTGTGTTAGGACTGGGGGGGCTGCGGCGTGTCAGTTCGCTGTTCAGATGTGACGTGTAGGGCTTGTTGGCGACAAGTCAGAGGCTCCTTAAATGCTCATACCGTACTCCCGAGGTCCCCTGGGCGAGGTCGCCCTTCGGTGCGTGCACCCTCTTCGGATTCTATCCGTCCTTCGGTGCGAACACCTCTTTCGGGATCTATCCAATAGCTCTGGGAGTTCCCTTGATGAACACCTCCTTCGGGACTCATACCCATAGTTAGGGGATTCCCTTGTTCAGGTGTTTCTTGTTCGGGGAAGATCCTCTTCGGGGCCTCTGCCTTCGGGGGGATTCTTCCTTGCTTCAGAGAGATGGCTCTCTTACCCGAAGACGGTCAGTTTGGCCCCTCGATGGAGACGGTGTTATCCTCGGAATTCCTGACGAGCTAACCGAAGTCTCGAGCTCATAGTGTTTGACTTCGCACCTTCCGAGGTCAGTAAAAAGATCCTCTCTTGGGTGACGTCAGACTCCTCGGCCAACATTCTGGCAGGGAGTTACTACCGAGGAGGCAATAGCCTTTGGCTATCAACTGGGCTAGAAAAAAAATAGCAGAAACTTGATGAGGTTATCAAAGTGCTTTCAGGTAGTGCCAGGGTTGAAAGTCAATCTAAGCAAATGTAGACTCTTTGGGTTGGAGTACATCAATCAAATGTGGTCGAAATGGCAAGATTGATGGGCTATTATGCTGACAAGTTTTCGTTTAATTATTTAGGGCTGTTGGTCGGAGCAAATATGAAGAGGGTCAATTCCTAACAGCAGGTTGTTGACAAAGTTGGGCAAAAGTTGAGTATGAGGAAAGCTAAATTGTTGTCTGCTGGTGGGAGATTGACCCTATAAAAATTGATCTTGGAAAACGTAGCCCTATTTGTTTTCTTATTATTTTGAGCCCATGTGTTGGTAACTAAACCACTCGAGAGTAAAAGATGCCATTTCTTTTGGGGGGTCAGGAGAGTGAAAGAAAATGGTGTAGGTTGAGTAGAAAAAAATTTTGTCAAATGAAAAGAATGGGGGTTTAAATGTAAGCAGTTTAATAGCAAAAAATTTGTCTCTTATTAGGAAGTAGTGCTGGAGATTTAGGATGGGAATGATGATGAGTTTGGTAGGGATGTGTTGGATAAAATGTGCTCTAGGATTTAAGGGGACATTATAAAAATATGTTGGGAAATGGAAAAAGCGGGTGTGGAGTTTTTTAACTCCTTTAGGTGGAAGGATGTGTGGGGTGGGTTGCTCAAGTCTAATGGACATTTTAGGCTGGAACAATCAAAGGATTGTGTAGTTAAAGAGAGAAGGAAGGATGGGGGATGTGGAGGAGTTAATCTAGCCTTATGGGGTATATATAAAGAGGAGTTATTATGGCCATTTTGCAAGCAAGAAGAAGAGACTTTGGATCATGTGTTGGTAAGATTTTTTAAGGTAGCTTCAGATTGGCGATTAGCAAGAGATTGGTGGCAGCTTGAAGAGTTTGCAGCAACAAATTTAATTTTGGTGACCTCCTGTCATCAATTTGAAGGCTTGTCATCGAGTCAAGAAAGGTTTGGAAGGCTATACCTTTCATTGATGTGTGGATTTCGTGGGCCGTAAGAAAACTTATGGGCAGATGCCGCGAGCGATTCAAACTATTTCTGTCCTTCCTTGGGATCAAGAAAGAATATTACAAGAAAAGGACCAAGTTTTAAAACATTTGTACAATTTGAGACAATTTCTTGCAACTACAACTACTCAATCCCTACAGTAGCTTTCCTTGAAGCCCTTTCAAGACCACTCTCACATCTCTGCCGCCGGCCTTCTCATTGAAAACCGCCACATGAATCTGACGGAGAAGGTGAAGAGTCCTCATCAAGGGGCTATCACCCTCAGTTTCATCCACTTCTGCCTCCCAATAGTGATACCCTTTGACCTGTATCAAGTTGTCCAGATTTCTTGGCTCCCACGCTGTCTCACTGTCGTCAACAATGACCACTGCTGAATCTTCCCCTAGAACATGATCCAGGCTCTTCAAACCGGGGCTCTCGTCACAGGAAATTATTCTACAGCCGAAGTACTTGCTCTGTGGATCGAGCACCTTCGCTGCCTGCTCGGCGTATCCTCGGTTTCCCATTGTGTACAAGTACATCTCGAACATCGTATCAGCCTGCTCCAGGAAGACATCCGCACAAGGCCTCAACTTCATCTCCAACAAATCCTTGCCCTCCACGGAAACTGTAAGCTGTGAATGAACTAGGGTGTGGTCCAGGTCGAGAACCAAGTGAAGCTTGCGGCAATGAAATTGTTCCTTGGTGCGCAAGGCACGTAGCTCAGCGACATTGTTGGGGCTAACCTCGGAGCCTCTGTGCACTGAGTGGTTGCAAGTGTGAATCACCGGCGGAGGGGACATTTCTTTGGAGGAATTTGAGAGAAAATCCAACATGAACATTAACTGGGGGAGTTTTTTTTTTTTTTTTTAAACGTTACTACAGACGTTTGTTAAATAGGCGGGGCTCTTCGAATTGGTACGGGAGTGGGAGACCGAGAGAGAATCAAACTATTGTTTAGTAATAATGGTAACGCGTTTGTTTGACTTTTCCTTTTCATTTCCTTGATATTTTTGTGGTACTAAATAAATAATTTTTGTACCTTATTGTGGGAGAATATTGTCGAATAAAAAAAATTTTATAAATAGTTGAGTACATATTCTAGTAAAAATAATAAAAAATTATGAATAGTAATTCCAAAGTAAATCTTGCCAAAACATGTACTCCCTCAATTCTATAACTATTTAAAGGATTGAACTCATACATACAATTAATCTCTGTTTTTCTAATTCTAGAGTATTTTGGTAATATATATTAAAAATTAAAGGATTCACTTATATTGAAACCTTGTTATTTCTCATGATTTTTCACTCTCACTATAAATAATAAGACTATAAGTTGTTTGAATGATATGATTAATATTGGGATGATGATTAAGATAGATATAATCGCTTTGTGTTTTTCTCACCGTTTATATTTTTCAAATTAATTTTATATCTCATTTTAATTTAATAGATATTAAGACTTGGTGGCATAAAAACTTGAACAACTATACTATATAATTGAATATATAATTAACCGTTTTAATGATCTTATTTATACATGCCTCATATGATTTGTTTAACGTGTACGTACAAAAATTTCGTAATTCTATAATATATATACAGCCTACCATTGTCACAACAAGGCCAAACTCCTGATTACCCTTTGAGTTCTAGAAAGTATGACCTTTTGGCCCCAAACCTAAAGTTGGTTCCAAATGCCCAACAAATGTTTATTGGGTAAACTGTATTCGTAGTCCCGTAGTTTTTACGTTTATTCTAAAGTGGTTCACTTTCTCAACTTAGACTATTATAAAGTCCCCTACCCCGTAGCATGCATCCCTTTTGAGTCCCTTAGAGGACTCCATGTCATCAAATTTTGTCAAAGATAATAAAGAAACTAACGGAAGGGATTCAGGCAGGACACATGCGGAGGCGGAACCAAGTATAAATTATCAGGCTCCATTGACTCCTTTTTCCATAAAAAAACATTGATAAAAGATATATAATTAAGTAATTGGACCCCTTTAAATTTTTTAATAAACCTTCATAATTTTTATAATATCTACAAGAATAAAATAATATGTCCCTTTTACTTCAAGAAAGATAGAAAATACGCTAGTCTCTTCTTTCTGCTGATAATTAGGATAATAGAAAAAGCTCTATACTAGTGATTTAACTTTCACACTTTTTCCTATTTAGGCCTGAAACATTTTTTGCCATTCTTTTTCTCTAATTCAAAGGAAAATTCTAAAACTAATTCAACACAAGATAAATTTGAAAAATTAAGTAATAGATTTTTGTCTCTAACATTATATACAACATGAAAATTTCGCTCATCTTCTTTATAGTTGATATATTTTTTTGGTCATTTGACTGACGACAAAAAAAAAAAAAGATAAGATAAATTAGAGCATTTTTCAAATTTTCTTCTAATTTTTTTATCATTACATTATCGTATACATGAACTTATAAGTTTCATCATTTATTGTTAGGGTTTAATAGTTATATATGTATTCAGACCCCTTTCATAAAAATCTTGAATCTGCCATTGGACGCATGCTACAAGATAAGGACTTTATTATCATATAAGTTAAGGAAAGGGACTACTTTAGGACAATATAAAAGTTAGGGGACTATGTAAGGGATTTATCCAATCTTTACTTCCATACCCAACTAGCTTTTGAATGCCCATGCATAAAGACAATTCAATTGTCGATGGCCGGTGGGTCTTGGGCAATTTGGGGCTGGGAAGAAATGTATGCCTTATTGTTTTAGAATCTAAAATGATGCTTGATAGTCAATTCACTCCTGAATTCTAGGGGCCAATTTGGATTACTTGTGGCCAGAATCCTAACGGCTAAATATGGAAAATGAGAGTCTTTATGGAAAGCTGGCCTTGGTTCCAACCCAACCTTGGTTTGGCGAAGTCTTCTTTTCTTCCGTGATCTCCTTCATCCTAAACTATGTTGGAAGATTGGGGATGAGACTTTAGTAGACATATGGAAGGATTATTTGGTTCTTGGGCTTCCTCCAGACAAATTGGTTAGCAGAGTCTTCATAACTCTGTTCAAGGAAGAGACGAAGTCCAAGATTTGTTTGTTCTCGGTACTAAACTGTGGGATGTGATTCTCCTCAGCTCTATTTTTCCAAGGAAAGTGGTTGAAGCAATTTTATTGACCATTCGGTAACTGGTGAGTACTTTTGATTGGCTAGTTTGGAAGGGGGCTAACGATGGTTATTTTTCAACAAGAAAAAGGTTATGCCTTAGCCCAAATTGAGAATATGTAGATAAAATAAAGCTTGTTGCATTCAGCTCCTATTCAATTGTTCGTACAGCATCTTTAGGCCTTTGATCTTCCTCCTAAGATCAAGATTCATATTTGGAAATGTGTTCATAATGCCCTCCCTACTAAGACAAAGCTTCTAAAATGAAATGACATCACCTCTCTAATTTGTCCCCATTGTGGCATAGCAGATGAAGACATATCACATTTATTTCTTTATTGCTCAATTTCAAAGGATGTATGGATCAATACACTGGATATTTTAGCTCCTACTCACAATGAGGACTTGTTGGCTTGGCTATTACGTAATCTTCCTTCGAATTCTTAATGGCAATTTGAAATATGGGAGCATGTTTTTACCTTGATTTGGTGCTTATGGTTTGGACATAACAATACAATTTTCCAAGGAGTGGATATGATGGGTCATCAAATTATTCACTTACCTGAGTTACTTACCCATGACATATAGTTAGTAAGACAATTCAAGGTCCATATATGCTAGAGCCTTTAGCCGCATTCGCCTCCTTGTGTCAAGTATGGTGTTCTGCCCCATAAACCCATACTCTTACCATTTTTTATGTTGATAGAGCTTGGAATCCTTCTTCTGGTAGGGGAGCAATTGGTTGGACATCTTATGACTTTATTTCTAGTCTTACTAGTGTTATTAGTCATGTTATTGGTATTTGTCCATCCACACTATTTGCTAAAATCAAAGCAATCTTGGGTGTATCTTGGTTGCTAGTGTCAATTGTTTAGACAGTATCACCATTCTCACATCTTGAACTCAAGCTTTTCTCCAGTTATCAAGCTATTCTTCAATTCACTTAGATGTTGAAGTAGATGTTAGGGAATTCAAAAGCCTTGTTAGCCTATTTCGAAAGGTTACTTTAATGGTCATCAGCCGCATTAGTCTAGAGCAAGCCCATAGGTTAACCACTTCGGCCCTTAGGTCTTCTTCCCTATAATTGTTCTTTTTTCCCTTTTATTTTCCTTCTGATTACAAAAAAAACACACAACATACTTTGGTCGATTTTACTAACAATCAATCAAGTCCTTAAACTATACTAATATGAAATCACAATATCAATACATGACCATCCATAATCACTATATCACATGCAAACGCCACTAACATTTTCCAATTTCACATACCTTGTTCAATTTCACTAACAATCAACTAACAACATCATTAGCAATGACCAATTTTATCTATAAATGAAATGAAGTCATGAAGTAAAGTAAAATTTTACCTTTGCACACACGGTGTCATCAACGAAAATGGATCAGAACAAGCAAGATAGAAGAAGAATGAGTCAAAGATGGAGAAGAATGTTGGATTCACCAACAAAAATAAGGAGATAGGTAGGAGAATAGGAAAGGGCGATTTTCCCTAACCCTAACCCTAAACATTAAACACTCAAGGATTGCCAAAATTTTGAGGGATGGGTTGGAAATGAGAATAGGGAAATTTTCCCTCTATTTCTGCAATTTTCCTACAATATTCTCACAATATGCAACTACCACACTATATAATCACTAAACTGCAAAATATAAAAAACTTCGTGCCAATTTGCAAATTATTATAAAGTTTGAGGGCTATTAGAATAATTATCATTGTTATAGTAAAATTGAATTTTTCAAAATTCTGCTACCTAAATGAACAAATATAAACAAATTTAAGACCCACTGTTGTAATTTTAACAAATTTCTATCAAGATCATTAAACTTACTAAATACGGAAACCCTAAAAGAGATTATATTTTCTAAATATGGAAACATATTAAATATGTTTTAGTGTTGGTTAGGGTTAGGGTTAAGGGGTTTAGGGTTTAGGGTTAATGTTAATGGATTTACGGTTTACGGTTTCGTGTTTAGGGTTAGGGTTAGGGCTAAGGTGTTTATGGTTTAGGGCTAAGGGCTTAGGTTGAAGGATTTAGGGTTTAGCATTTAGTTGTTAAGGTTTAGTGTTTAATGTTTTGGGTTAAGATTAGTGTTAAAAGGTTTAAGGTTGAGGGTTTAGTATTTGTTGTTTAGAGATTAGAGTTTAGGGATTAAGTATTAGGTTTTAGGTATTAAAGTTTAGCTTTTAGGGTTATGGTTTTAGGGTTTGCGGTTAGGGTTTAGTATATAGTGTAGGGTTTAAGCATTTTGGTTAGGGGATTAGGTCTAAGTTAGGGGTTTAGGGTTAGGGTTAAGGTTGTGGGTTTAGGATTTAGTGTTTAGGTATTAAGGATTGTGGTTTTGAGTTTAATATTCAATGTTTAGGATTTTGGGATTACGGCTTAATGCTAATGTTTAATGTTTAGAAATTTGCATTAGGGGATTAGTTTTAGAGATTAAAGTTTAGGAATTTAAGGCTTAGGGTTTAAGATTGGAGTTTAGGGATTTAGGGTTTTAGGGTTTCTCCATAATTTAGTGTTCTGGTGTATTTGAATAATCATTTTTTAAGAATTTTCTCAAAGTAAAAAAACAATGTAACGTTGAAAAATTCATTGTTCATGTTCATAGTATTTTCTTGTATATCCATGGCAAGATCATAACAATGTTTCCTACTATTTTGCTACCCATCTTTGCTATATTTTTCTTCATAGCAAAGTTGTCCCAAATTTTACCTCTAAAGATCCCTACCCAAATATTTGAGATGAATGTTTATCATCCAAAATATTTTATTATAACATCATAGTAAATTGCTACAATTTCGAATCATAGGAGATATAATCATAGAAAAATCATCATAGATATCATCATTGACTGGTGAAACCATTTAGCAATACCACCCTCACATAGTTTTTTTCAAAATTTGGAAACTAATGTGCCAGGTGTTTTTTTATTGTTTTCTCTATCTTTTTTATTTTTTAAATTTTCATCTTGCTTTCGATGTCCATTTTCCTAAAAGGACTAAATGACTAATTATTAAAGATGACAATTGAGTGGGTGGGGTTGAGTTTGGATCAAGTCATTCAGGTTCGGGTTTAATCATGTTAGCATCAGGTTGGGTTATTTGGGTTCAGGTTGACTAGATTTCATGTTCGAGTTTAATTTAGGTTATGTCAATTTCAGTCCCAGGTAACTTTAAGTTAGATTATTTGGTTTTTAGATCAGATTCAGGTTTAATTTGGCTACTAGTGCATAGGCTAAAATGACTGGATTGATTCAATTTTTTATTTATATTTTGCTAAATTTAAGAAAAGGAATATGATTTTTAATGCAATGATTTGAAACGTTTAAAGACCTGTGTTGTAATTTTTATGAGTGACTATAATGAAACTTTCAAACTTTAGGTACCTCATGAAAAAATTACTAAACATGAAAAATAATATAAAAATTTTAATTTAACTATATATAAATGTATTAATATATAATTATATTAATAATATAAAAACGTCTACACAAGCTTAAAATTTATTTTGGTATCTAGTTAGAGAAATACCAAAATAAAAATTATATTTGAAAGCTCTGAATTTTTATTTTTGTATTTCACAATTTACCATTATTTTGGCAACTCATAGGTTTTACAAATGCAAATATTTGAACACAAACACTTTAGACTTTGTCATTTACTTTGTTGCTTGAGACTTTTGACATGACATATTGTTGTCATACTATTTTTCATTTTGATGGTTTTATTTTATTATAAAATTTGATATTGGAATGGGTTGTTATGTTGCTTTAGGATTCAGATTATTACTCGTGATTGTAGGCACCTGTGGTTTTGAATGGGGAAGAATGCTTTAACTAATTTGAGCTCGAGCCTGTGCGAACTTTGTGAAATCAAATCATCTCAAACTCCTGCAAGCTTTACTAGTAGTTTGAATTAAAATTTTATGTAGTTTAGCCTTGTTACCGAATATTGAAGGCAACTAATGATGATAGATCTTGAAATAAGTCCTTTATATTATGAAGAATTAAAGTTTGATTTAGTAGCTTTATAGGATTAGGCTAAAATAAGTCCTTTCATATTAAGATTGTCTAATTGAACTAATTACTATTGGTGAGATTACCAAATTTGAGAGTACTAAAAGTTATTAAGACCTCTCAACCAATAAGTCCTAAAAGACCCCTAAACAAACCAAGGCACATTATTTTATTAATTTATTCTTCAAATTTCATAAAATACCTAAACAAAAAATATTTTTGAAGTACTTTTGAATTTCTTAAATTGCATGATCAGAATTTATGTACAATTTAGATGAATAATCAATATATAAAAATTATGAATTTGTAAATACCTGCCAACTATTTTATGTTAATTTCAGTTAAAATTGAGTTTTGTCAAGTTTAGACATGGGTCTTTTTGAGTTTGAGTCATTTCAGATTCAGACTAATTCGGGTTCAGTCCAATTTGGGTTTAGGTATTTTATGTTTGAGTAACTCAATTTTTAGTTTTACGGGTTTCACTTTATTCGGTTAGAGTTGGATACAATCGAATTTAAGTCGTTAACTTTTCTGATCAAATTGGATCAAGTTGGGCTTAGGTTTCTATGGATCGATTCAAGTTTTCAAGTCGGGTCAAATTTTGCCTCCCCTACTTGTTATCTTAAAAACATTTACATCCTATTCAACTTCAAAACCTTGTTTTATGTTTTTTTTCTTGTCTTACTCATCTATGTTCATTTTGCATAAAAATAAAATGAGTAATCATGTAATTAGTTGAAAGCAGAATGAAACATGACATCTCCAATTATAGGATATAAGTCTTCACCTACGCAACACAGCTGATGAACGTAATACACTATTCCAAATAATACCCAGGTTTGCGGCATGGTGGAGGCACTCTCATACCAAACTCTCCAACAAGTTATTAAAATAACAAGTCCATACCTTCCCGATTTTGTGAAACAAATAACTTATCTCAAACATTATTTATAATGCCTAATTTAAATATTTACTTTTGCGTGGTTTTTATTATAAAAAAATTATTAGATATACAAGATGATGATGCTTAGAGACAAAGGTAGAGCGAAGAGGGGTCGGGGTGTCTTTGGCCTCATAATATATTTTTTTCTTAATTTTATATATATAGATAATATTTTATGAATTAATTCAGAAAATTAAATAGTAAAAAAAGTATATAACAACATAAATAGTATAGAAAGTGGAAAGATGCTAAGTTTAATTTTTTTTTCATTTAAAATTTTATACTAAATGTTAATGTATTAGGCTTGGTTTTTTACTTGTAGTTGAAAGTCTAAATTGCACGACCTACCCTTAAAGTATACCATATTTCACATATTTACCCCTGAACTGTGGAACGTTGCAAAAGTAAGATTAAAATTACGCTTTATAGCAAAATTGCCCCTCCTTCTATTATCTCCCTTAGTGTTAACGGAAATTTGAGGGAAAAATACAAAACTAGCACTTGAACGCTTGCAAAATGGACACAAGACCCCTTGAATATAAATTTGGGACAAATAACTCCTCAAATAGCCAAAAAAACTTTTAAATAGAATGAAAAATTAAAAAAACACTACAAATTTAACATGCCCATTAAAAATTAAAGTATCCAATCCATTTAAATAATTATAAAGATTATTTTAGATGACACAGCCCCTCATGGCCCTGCCCAGGAAGCCTATGAAAACAAGTCTTATGCTGGTTGCAATTGGTTAATTAATTATGTGCACATTGGTTAAAACTTCATGCTACTAGTTATTTAACCTAGAAATGCAATTATGCATGCAAGAGTTGCTTTGACTTGAGCAAGTAAAAAAAATCATAAAACATTTATATAACATAGGCATTTCCATAAAAAACAAAGTTCAAAGAGTCAAAGCATGCAAAACCTTTAGAGCATCAACATTAATCCTACACATAATTAACCGCATGTGGACATTTAAACAATGGTAGACTATGCCCTACACCCAAAGGCAACCTTAGAGTCCATAACTCTATTCATACACATTGAAGGCCACCAACATACAACATACATTTACAAGACTAGTATTACTGAGATCAAATCAACTAGCTTCCACCTTAGATGAGAAATCCTGGTGGCAAGCCCCAATGATCCTCCACGTGCTCACTAGCCTTTGTGGTCAAGAAAACTGTAGTTAGTACAATAACAACTTAACTAACAAGTAGCCAAATAACTAGAATCTCAAGGATTCTCAAAGCCATATACTTGGAACAGAAACTACCACAACAATCCTTAATGATTGTCAAGTCCATCAACCTCAATATTTGCACAACATGAAACTAAGGGAGTGAGAATCCTATGATTTTTAGTAAAGGATATTTAACTTGCAAGGAAAACCCTAAGGACAACACATATACATGTATATATAATCTACTGTGAGCTCATACAACATAAGACTAATCCTGTGAGCATATATTTCAGTCCCTTGGGACTTGTCCTCTACCTAATCCTTAAACTATAAGGCAAAACCTTGTCTACTAGCAAGCATTTCTTATTAGCCTAGCTAGTGAAGTTCATCACTAGTTTCGACCTTTTATATATTGTACAGGTGAACATGGTGGATGCACTTCGCTTGAGTTCCAAGGAACTCACAAGGTGTACTGCACCTCCATATAGTGTCTCAAGTCCTTAAACTTGCCTATGTCACTTGTGTACTAAGCATCCACCTTAAACCCTTACCAAGAGTGAACTATGTTCTCATTTGTATCTCAAGTGATCTTACCTAGGCCACAAGTGCACTAAACCTTCACTGAAGACACATATCTATCCACCATTACTTAGTTTACATTAGTGGAGTAGTAATGAACATGGTTGGACTCATTTACTAGGTTCTTTAGAACCCACCTAGGTGCACTAAGATTACAACATCGTAACCTCAAACCCGAAGGCCCAGCTAGGATCTCAATGGTACTAAAGCTTGCACGCGATTAATGGTGCTTTATTGTGGCCCAAGCATGCCTTCACTTTGAACTAAAATATGACTAAAACTAGGCAAATACAAGCTTGGGGAAGGCATGGAAATGATAGCACTCCTTCTTAGCTTCACGTGGAATCTTGAATCACCTCAAATAGACACTCGAGCGAAAAGTGATGAAGAACATACTACTGGGTGTCAAAGCTGGCAATAGGCCCACAAGTGCTACTCTCAAGCATCTTGGAGGAGTGTCTTGGGGCACGTCTCCTAATACAGAGAAAAGCCTTCTACACCTCTTGGAAGGCTTCCTATGGCCTCTAAGCCAACTTGGGACGCCTTCAATCACTATGTACTTGTAAAATGACTTGCATAGGTCATAAATACACCATTACAAACATCCTGTGATGCATCAAAACATCACACAAACCTCAAATTTAAGCCTAGTCCACCATGATCATGCATACCCATAACCAATGCTATTATCAATACTATTTGTTTCCAATAAGCAACCACAATCTAATAGCATCAATTAAGCTTGAAACCATAAATCCCTTACCTCGATTTCAAGTCATAAGCAAGAATCAAGTAACTCTTCACCAAGAACAAAGCTCCACAAAGTTCTAACTAAGTTCCAAGCAAACCAATGTAAATGACACCAAATTACTAACTTCTAACCAAAACTCAAGTTTCAAATCATCAAATAAACAAGAAACAAGCAAGAAATTAATTTTACCTCTCGCCAAAAATAGGAACCCAGCTGGAAAACGTGGCAAACACTCTCAAAATCACAAACCAAGCTTGAAACAAGTTGCCCAAAGCTTATACACCTCTTGAGCCTTCAAATTCCTTTAGAACTTTTGAGCAAGGATTGAAGGTGAAATCAAAGGGAGAATAGGGAAAACGGGTTTAGATTGGAATAGGATAAAAAATGGAAGCCACAAATCAATTTACCAAGTTTTAAAGCTTTTAAAACACCAAGCCACCAAACTTTATAAAAAGTTACACAAAGTCTCATTCCCTAAATAGTAACCATAGTTAAAACTTGGTCAAATCTTTGTTTACTTAGGCTAATTTTGGGTTTAAAGCAAGGTTTAGGTTTATAAAATTCATTTTTAACTCCTGGGACTCGGCTAGACACTTTAAGATGTAAAATTATCATTTTTCCCCCGACCTCTTTTGGTGTCATAAACTTCTTGGAACTTAGTGAACTTTGCCTAACATACTTAATCTTGCTATGTAAGCTTAAAATAAGGTTCAAAATTAGGATTTAATTACTTTACCTTCCTTGACCAAGCTTCCCACTAGGAGGGCCATAACATTATATATACACACAAAATAATTTGGCACACTTATCTATTTTTTTTTTTCAACTTAACCCTTAAATGCCAAAAAAACCAAAAGAGTTGGATGAAAAACTACGAATTTGACACGCCCAACTAAAATTAAAGCATCCAATCCATTGAAATAATTATGAATATTACTCTAGATTTCAAAGAAATAGAATTTGACATACTTATCTATTTTTTTCAACTTCAACCATAAAATAGTAAAAAAAACTGAAAATAGAATGAAAAATAAAAAATCACCAATTCAACATGCCCAACGCAAAGTAAAGTGTAAAATCCCTTGAAATAATTATGGCGACCATTCTAGACAAAAAGCAATAGAATTTGACACACTTATCTATTTTTAACTTAAAATATAAAATACCAAAAAAATAAAAAAAATAGAATAAAAATAAAAAATTACCAATTCGATATGACCATATCAAATTAAAGTATAAAATATCTTGAAATAGTTATGGATACTATTATTTATTCCAAATAAATAGAATTTGACATACAAATCTATTTTTTGAACTTCAACCTTAAAATACTAAAAAAAGATTAAAAAATAGAATGAAATTTTTTAAAAATTACCAATTCAACATGCCCATCCCAAATTAAATAATATAATCCATTGAAATGATTATTGATACTAGAAATAGAATTCAACACACTTATATATCTTTTTCCAACTAAAACCATAAAATATTAAAAAAATGAAAAATGGAATGTAAAATAAAAAATTGATAATTTGACATGACCATCCAAAATTAAATATAAAATCCATTAAAATAATAATGTAGACTATTTCAGATATCAAAGAAATAGAATCTGACATGCTTATCAATTTGTTTCAACTTAAATCATAAGATAGCAAATACCCAAAAAAATAGAATGAGAAATAAATTATCAATTTGACATGCCATCCTAAAATAAAGTATAAAATCCATTGAAATGACTATGAAGCTATTATAGATGCAAAACTCATAAAATTTGACACACTTATATATTCTTTTTCAACTTAAGCCATAAAATATTAAAAAAAAACAAAAAATAGAATGAAAAATAGACAATCACCGGTTCAACAAGCCCATCCTAGATTAAATCATGAAATCCCATGAAATAGAAAATTCAACTGGGCATTTTGTATTGGAATTTTTTTATTTTTCATTACATTTTCAGTTTTTTTTGCTATTTTATGGTTTAAGTTAAAAAAAAAGTTAAGTGTATCAAATTCTATTTATTTTTCATATAGAATAGTCTCAATAATTATTTCAACAGATTTTTTGCTTTAATTTGGGATGATCATCTCAAATTGGTAATTTTTTTATTTCTCATCCTATTTTTGGGATTTTTAGCTATTCTATGGTTTAAGTTGCAAAAAAATAAAAATAAAATAAGTGTGTCAAATTCTATTTCATCGGCATTTAGATAAATCCAAATAATAAATTCAAGGGATTCCATACTTTAATTTTTTATGTTCATGTCGAATTGGTATTGTTTTTATTTTCTATGATATTTTTCTTTTTTTTTTTTTTGCTATTTTATGGTTTAAGTTGGAAAAAATAGATAAGTGTGTCGAATTCTATTTATTTAGAGTCTAGAATAGTCTCCATAACTATTTAAATGGATTATATACTTTAATTTGGTATGGACATGTTGAATTGGCAATTTTTTATTTTTCTTTCTATTTTTTGATGGTTTTTTTTTTATGGTTTAAGTTGAAAAAATAGATAAGTGCATCAAATTCTATTTATTTGGAATCTATAATAGTATCCATAATTATTTCAATTTATTTTATACTTTATTTTGGGATGGCCATAGTGAATTGGTAATTTTTTATTTTTTTCATTCTATTTTATGTTTTAAGTTGAAAAAAATAGATAAGTGTGTCAAATTCTATTTATTTTTTATCTAGAATAGTCTCCATAATTATTTTAATTGATTTTATGCTTTAATTTGGGATGTGCATGCCAAATTGGTACTTTCTTATTTTCCATTCTATTTTTCAGTTTTTTGCCATTTTATAGTTTAAGTTGAAAAAAATATATAAGTGTATCAAATTCTATTTCTTTGGAATGAATAATAGTCTTTATAATTATTTGAAGGGATTTGATGCTTTAATTTGAGATGGACATGCCAAACAGTTTGCTTTTCATTCAACTTTTTGGGTTTTTTGTGGCTTTTAATGTTTAAGTTAAAAAAAATATATAAGTGTGTCAAATTATATTTTTTTTGGCATCTAAAATATTCTCTATAATTATTTAAAGGAATTGAATAGTTTAATTTTCAATGAGCATGTTAAATTTGTAGTGTTTGTTTATTTTTCATTCTATTTTAAGGTTTTTTTCTTTTTTTTGCTATTTAAGAAGCTATGTGTCCCAAATTCATCGTTATGGTTCCTTTGGTAAGCTCTGTTACAACACCCTTTAACAACCTTCTTATTGGGAAAGAATGGTACTTTTTATGAATCAACTTTTTTGGTAACAGCCCTGGATGATGGTCTCGAAGACACCATCTAGAAAAATCATTGTGCAATACATCAAGGATGCAACCAGCATTTGACGAGCGGTGGAGAAATGGCGAAAGAATGGCCAAAGAAAACCCAAAACAGCAGGAAGGATAAGTTCCAAAACACCAAAAGCCACCGTTACAGATTACATAGAGATGAAAGATATCAGTCCAACTACCTGATTATAAGAGATTTGACAAAAAGTAACAGTGAAAAATGAGATCGTCTAAAAGCATAATAGACTCAACAATAGGCAGATAAAAGGCAAAAAGTAAAGGATGTAGCAGAGCAAGAGGTAATCAAACGGTGAAAAAAGAAATGTGAAAAGACCCTAACATATATATAGGAAACTCACAACTCTTGGGTTACCTCCTTGAAACCACCATTGTAATCATTGCTAATTTTTCGCCCACTAAAAGGAGCACAAGTGGCCACAAACTATCGTTAAAGGCGGTTACGCCCAGTCATTTCTCTGAAGCACATTTATTATATGTTGCTTCATCTCCTTCCTAACCATTGAGCCTGCCATATGTTACAACAACACAAGGCAAAATGAGGAAGACAGACAAACGATGATGTTTTTCAAGCTTCCTTATGAAGCAATCTAGACAGGTGTTGTACTCCTTGCAACAAATGATGCCAAATAAGGCACTCTAGCTTGGTACAAGAAAAGAGGGATCATCTTTCTCTTAAATAAAAACAGACCATCCCTTCTAAAGACAATGACGTTTAAGAAAATGCAGGACCCCAGCCCATATTTTCTTAAAAGGCAAAAGACCTATTGGTAGGAAATATAGCCAACACAGGGCCTATAACGAACAAATCCACATGTGGTGGACTAAAAATAAAAAGCCTAATAGATCAAGTAGGGTAATTTTGATTCCAGATGGAAAGGATATCTTGGAATCACGGGATGAGCTGAGTGATTCTTATCTAAAAATGATTCCCTCGAATCTCCCTCAGCTATATAAGCTAGCCTAGTTGCCAATTCCATGGTATGACATTCTAACTCTCTACCTCTTTACTCCTCTCTACTCACTGGAAGTCTAACTTGATTGTTGAAAGATTTCCCTCAGGAAAACATCCCAAGGCTCTTACGCTATCTTTGTGCACATAAGGACAATCTAAAGTTCAGTGGACCTCTGGGCTAGGTCTACATGATCCTGTTAACTATCATCAATCTTTGAAATAAAAAAGGTAGTTGGAGTTATGGTGTAGCAAAGCACCCCATCCGGATGGCTTTACGTTCAATTTTTTGAAGCGCCACAAGGAGACTTTTGATCTGGACATTATCAACTTTGTTAAACATTTTGAAGTTTTAGGTAGAATTGATAAAGGCTGCAATTTGTGACTTCGATGCCGAAGAACAAAAACCCGATCATTGTTGGGGAATACAGACCAATTAGACTCATCGAGTGCCAATATAAAATCATCATGGAGGTGTTGGCAGAAAGGTTAAAAAAGTAATCTCACTATTGGCAAGTGAAGTCTAATATGGTTTCATTAAGGGTAGACAAATTTTAGATGGAGTGCTCATTGCAAATGAAATAATTGGTTCAATCAAAAGGAGAGAAAATAAAATTATGTTGTTTAAGCTAGATTTCAAAAGGGCTTACAATTCCATAAATTGGAAATTTTCAGATTCAATAATAAAATAGATGAATTTTGGAGTCAAAATGGTGCCGGTGGATAAGGTCATGTTTAAAGGCTTCTGTAATGGTGGAATTTGGTTATTTTATATTTTTCTATTTATTATTTATTGAAAAAATCTTATTAACCGTTTGATTATTCTAGGTTAGACGATGTCGGATTCAAAATTTTGGGCAAAAATTTTAGTCCGACATCTTAAGGAGATAATTTTAGGAAGTTTTGGCTTAATGGGCTCGGAGCAAGACCTGTTAGATTTTCCAATCGACCTGGTAGACCTAGAAGCCCAAAAAATAGCCTTTAACCAAGGATGACCATTATACGTTTCTCTACTGTTGATATAAAGACAAGTAGCACAATCATATCCTATAAATAACATTTACTTTCCTTATTGAAAAAAGTCCATTTTAACAATAATCCCACCATTTAAAGCTCTCGTACTATTTCATTTTCCCCCACACTCTTATTTGCTTCCACTAGGCTTTTATTTGAAATAAGTTAATACTTCATTTTGCCTAGCATTTTATTTTTACCCAGGCTATTATTTCTTATGTTGCCTGAGATCTTTTCCCCTGTCAGTCCCTTGAGTTTGCCGGGTTGCTAGCTCCTTCTCCCTATCGGCCTCTAATCATCTCATTTCCCCTTCATGTATAACACTTTGCTCTCTTCCACAAATAACCCTCACTCACAATTTCAAAAATATCAATCCTTGTTAATGGGAGTCTTACTTTGGAGTTCAAAATAGAAAGAGGGGTGCGTCGAGGATATCCTCTTTCTCCAATTTTATTTCTTATTGTGGCAGAGACTCTACATGTAATGATGGTCAAGGCTGGGCAAAATCAGATCTTTGATGGTGTTACAGTTGGAGAAGGTGTGCTAGTGGTTTCTCACTTGCAATACGTGGATGATACCCTTTCTATAGGTGATTGGTCCAAAAAGCATAGCATAAACTTAATGAGATTATCGGAGTGCTTTCAGGTAGCGTCGGGGTCGAAAGTAAATCCAAGGAAATGTAGACTCTTTCAGTCAGAGTACATCAATCAAATGCGGTGGATATGGTGAGATTGATGGGTTGTTGTGCTTACAAGCTTCCGTTTAATTATTTGGGGCTGCCGGTCAGAGCAAATATGAAGAAGTTAATTCTTGATAGCAAGTTGTTGGCAAAATTTGAGTATATGGAAAGCTAAATTGTTGTTTGTTGGTGGGAGATTGACCTTGTTAAAATCGGTCTTGGGAAACTTAGCCCTGTTATTTTTCTCATTATTTTGAGCTCCTGTGTCAGTAACTAAACCACTCAAGAGTAAAGGATGCCATTTCTTTTGGGGGGATCAAGAGAGGGAAAGAAAATTGTGTGGGTTAAGTGGAAAAAAAAATTGTCAAATAAGAGGAGTGGGGGTTTAAATGAGGGCAATTTGAAAGAAAAAAATTTGTCTTTTCTTGGGAAGTAGTGGTAGAGATTTAGGACAGGAGAGGGGGCTGTTTGGGTTACAGCTATAAAATCAATCTTTGGGAGTGATGGTGGGTTTGGTAGGGATGTGTCGGATAAAATGTGCTCTGGGATTTGGGGGGACATTATAAAATATGTTGGGAAATGGAAAAAGCGGGTGTCGAGTTTATTAACTCCTTTAGGTGGAAGGTAGGGGATGGAGCTAGGATTAAATTTTGGAAGGATGTGTGCGTGGGTTGTTCATGTCTGATGGAGAGTTTTCTAAGACTTTTTAGGCTGGAACAGTCAAAGGATTGTGTAGTTAAAGAGAGAAGGAAGGATGGAGGACGGGGCATGTATGTGGAGGAGTTATTATGCCCATTTTGCAAGCAAGAAGAAGAGACTTTGGATCATGTGTTGGTAAGATGTTTTAAGGCAGCCTCAGTTTGGCAATTGGCCAGAGATTGGTGGCAGCTTGAAGAGTCTGCAGCAGCAAATTTAATAGAGTTAAGAAAGGTTTGGGAGGCTATATCTTTTATTGATGTGTGGATTTCATGGGATAGAAGAAATAAGTTACTGGCCAAGGGCTGTAAGAAAACTTATGTGCAGAAGCTGCAATGGTTCAAACTATTTATTTCTTTCCTTGATATCAAGAAAGAATATTACAAGAAAAGGAACAAATTTTAAAACATTTGTACAATTTGAGAGAATTTCTTGCAACTATAACTACTCAATCCCTACAGTAGCTTTCCCTGAAGCCATTTCAAGACCACTCTCACATCTCTGCCGCAGGCCTTCTCATTGAAAACCGCCGCATGAATCTGACGGAGAAGGTGAAGAGTCCTCATCAAGGGGCTATCACCCTCAGTTTCATCCACTTCTGTCTCCCAATAATGATACCCTTTGATCTGTATCAAGTTGTCCAGATTTCTTGGCTCCCACACTTTCTCACTGTCGTCAACAATGACCACTGCTGATTCTTCCCCCAGAACATGATCCAGGCTCTTCAAACCGGGGCTCTTGTCACAGGAAATTATTCCACAGCCGAAGTACTTGCCCTATGGATCGAGCACCTTCGCTGCCTGCTCGGTGTAAGCGCAGTTTCCCATTGTTTACAAGTACATCTCAAACATCGTATCAGCCTGCTCCAGGAAGGCTTCCACACAAGGCCTCAATTTCAACTCCAACAGATCCTTGCCCTCCACAGAAACTGTAAGCTGTAAATGAACCAGGGTCTGGTCCAAGTCGAGAACCAAGTGAAGCTTGGGCCAACGAAACAGTTCCTTGGTGCGCAAGGCACGTAGCTTGGTCACATCGTTAGGGCTAACCTCGGAGCTTCCATGCACCGAGAGGTTGCAACTTTGAATCACCGGCAGAAGGAGCATTTCTTTGGAGGAATTGGAGAGAAAATCCAACATGAACATTAACTGGGGGAGTTTTTTTTCTTTTGTTTTGGTTAAAGAACCTACAGAGGTTTGTTAAATAAGCGAAGCTCTTCGAATTGGCACGGGAGTGGGAGACCGAGAGAGAATCGAACTATTGTTTAGTAATAATGGTAACAAGTTTGTTTGACTTTTCCTTTTCATTTTCTTGATATTTTTGTGGTCCTAAATAAATAATTTTTTGAACCTTTTTGTGGTAGAAAATGTTGTCGAATAAAAAGCAGATTTAAAAAATAGTTGAGTACATATTCTAGTAAAAACACAAAAAAAATTATGAAAAGTAATTCCAAAGTACATCTTGTTAAAAACATATACTCCCTCAATTCTATAACTATTTAAAGGATTGAACTCATACATGCAATTAATCTTTATTTTTGTAATTCTAGAGTATTTTGGTAATATATCTTTAAAAATTAAAGGAATATTCACTTATATTGAAACCTTGTTATTTCTCTTGATTTTTCACTCTCACTATTTATAGATGCGACGATAAATAATAAGACTATAAGTTGTTTGAATGATATGATTAACATTAGGATGATGATTAAGATACATATAATCGCTTTGTGTTTTTCTCATAGTTTATATTTTTCAAATTAATTTTACGTCTCGTTTTAATTTAATAGATATTAAGACTTGGTGGCATAAAAACTGAACAACTATACTATATAATTGAATATACAATTAACATTTTTAATGATCTTATTTAAACATGCCTCATATGATTTGTTTAATGTGTTCGCACAAAAATTTCGTAATTCTATAATATACATACAGCCTACCATTGTCACAACAAGGCCAAAATCCTGACTAGCCTTTGAGTTATAAAAAATATGACCTTCTGCCCCTAACCTAAAGTTGGTTCCAAATGCCCATCAAATGTTTATTGGGTAAAATCTATTCGTCGTTCTCTAGCTTTTACGTTTATCCTAAAGTGATTTACTTTCCCAACTTAGACTATCGTAACGTCCCCTGTGTCATAGCACGCATCCCATTTGAGTCCCTTAGACAACTCCATGTCATCAAGTTTTGTCAAAAATAATGAAGAAACTTACTAAAGGGATTCGGGTAGGACACGCTGCAAGGTAGGGGCTTTTTATTATTGTATAAGTTGAGGAAGGGCCCACTTTAGAACAAATATAAAAGTTAGGGGACCTCGTATGAAGTTTATCCAATGTTTACTTCCATGCCCAACTAGCTATTGAATGCCCATGCACAAAGACAATCAATTTGCCAATGGCCGGTGGGCATTGGGCAATTTTGGGCTGGGAAGAAATGTATGCCTCATTGTTTTAGAATCTAAAATGATGCTCTATAGTCAAATTCACCCCTGAATTTTAGGGGCCAAATTGACCCAATTGAAGCATTCAACTATAAATTAATAAGATGAGGCTGCGCCAACTAAGGTGGAGTAGGGCTTCGGGTTAAAGTCCCCTCAAGGCTCCTGTGTGTAGCTATTCAATTGATAGCTGGACTACAACGTGTGTAGAAATTTGAAAGAAGTTTGTGAAAAACTTTAGTTTTGAGGCTAAAAGAACATACTCGCTCCACATCTAAACTAGAGTATGCACTTTGTTATTTAATAATATGTTACCACCTCAACAAATGAGAAAATTACAGTATAAAGTCATAATGGTTATAAACCATTATATAGCATGATTTTTCCAATAGTGAATGGAATGTGAAGAGTAAAGTGTGTCATCTACACCTCCTTAAAAATTTCCACAGAATGGTTACTTGACCATCCAGAAAACCTTAAGGGATTGTTTGGTTAACAAGTAACCTATGGACTTTATTGTAAGCTTTCAAAACTTGGGTACTCAATTGTAAAACTTTAAAAGAAGGGTTTTAAAGGGATTTGAATGATATGGAAGCTTTTTTTTAGGCTAAATTGCATAAAGGAAGTAAAGGCTATTATTCAAGAACCTAGGACAACTAGGTTTACAATTGTTCACAAAAATAACTTAAGGATGAGATGATCTTTGACAAGGGTTAAAGATTGCCATTTCTAGCATTAACCCAGCCTTTTATTTCTAGCTTCTAAGGTCAAAAAGGTTGGCTAAAGATTAGCCAAAAATTCTTTGCTTAAGGCATACTTATAGTAATCGAAGTGAGAGTTAAAGTTAAACTAATCAATCCAAGAAAATATCTAGACTTTCTTGCTTTTCCTTGGACATTTCGGCCATAACCAGCCACAGCCTCCATCCTTAGCTCCTCCATAAGCTTCCATAGCCACCATACCTCAAGCTCTCAAGAAATCACAAAGGAAGGCAATCAAATACATTAAGAACAAGAAAAAAAAACCCTAGTTTTTGGGTTTATTGTGCAACACTTGTTATAATCAGCCTACACAACCCAAGGTAAGGGTTTTATCTAGGTTTCATGGCTGTTTACCATTTAATACTGATGCCTAAACATCCATGAAGTTAAGACCCTAAGCTTGTAAGAGAGCCAAGAGCTTGATGAACCAAGTTTAGGTTAAGGGAGAAATTGTACCTATGGTTTCAGCCCTACAACTTTGGTGCTCTGTTATGGCAATGAAATTTACGGTTTCTAGAGCCCAAGTTAGTACTAATTAAGACCAATTAACCTCCTAAGACCAAGCATTAGCATGGGGAGGGCTGCCATAGTGATTACATAATGTTTATTTGATTGCTTATGAACTAACCCTAATGTGTTAATTGCTGCCAGCATTACATTTGTTTGTTGTTGTGTTGTTTGTGTATTTTGATGGCTATGCTTGTGTATTTGTATTGTATTTTTGTGTTTTATTGTCTTTGGATTTCAAGCATTGATGGCCCAAGGCCTCATCGTTGTGAGTCATGATGACTGTTGAGGAGACTTCTAGGAGGAAGAACGCCTGGGAGGTGGATCGCCCCAAGGAGAGTGCCTGAAAAGCTGGTAAACAGGGTTAGGAGGCCCCCGGAGTGTTTTTCCGGGGGGGGAGCCTCCGACGCCCAAGTCAGTGGTGGCCGGAAGAAGGAGAAAGTCACTAGCTCAAAGAGAAAGGCAGAAAAGTCTCGCCTGGTATTTTCTCAGAGTGTGGGAGCTGTATATCCGGCCTGCCAACCTCCTGTCAAGTATTTATTTCCTGTATATATAGGAATACCTAGCCCGTTCAGATCATGACTCGTGTGCGGTCGGATGCTCCTGAACGTCTGGGCGTAGGGGACAGATAGTTGGTAACTAGATGGCCTCGAGCCTTGTGCTGAGACGGGCCATGATATGATTCTGATGGCGTTTGCGCGTCAGGGCGACTTTTTACGTCTGTGGTGGGACGTGTCAGAGGCTTCCTTAAATGCTTCCTTAAATGCGCCTGCCGTACTCCCGAGGTCCCTGGGCGAGGTCGTCCTCTAGTTCGGACAGAGCCTCTTCGGGAAGCCTACCCTCAGTTCGGGGGTTCCCAGTTCCAGGGGGTTCCGCCTTCGGGGATATCATATTCGGGCAGCAATGTCTGGTGCCACTTTTCCGAAGGCGCGTTGTTCACAACCTTGGGGGGCGAATGGAGTCCTCAAGTTTTACTGGCGTGCCGAGGCTCAGAGCTCTCAGGCTATCTCCCGAGGTGCATGATTCCACCTATTCCCGGGAAGCGCCAGTTCTTCTGGCCGTTGTTGTGGCAGGGTATTCGGCCAGATTGAGGCGACAGCCTTTGGCTATCACATGCCCCCCTCTGGAAAGCCGAAGTGAAGACTTCGGTTTGCATCTCTTTCCGAGGTTGCCGTTGGGAGTCTTGTTGGGAAGGATAACCTGTTCCGAGGTCGCACCTTTTGCCCGAGGGTCTGGGCTGTTCGGCCTTGGCCTATTCTTTGGTGTCTCCGAGGCAAAGCCTGTACCGAAGATACACCTCTTGCCCAAAAGTCATGGGCTGTTCAGCCATAGCCTGTCTCTTGGTGTCCTCGAGGTGGCCTGCTTTTTATTTCTGCAGGTCTGATGGCCAAGCGTGTCAGACTGAGCGGCGCGTCTCCATTTCTCAGGGATGTCAAACGACGTGTCCCAATCAGGAGGCGTGTCCCAGTTTTCCAGGCACGTTTGGGGAGGCACGTCCCCCATTTCTGCGCAGCGGTTGACACGTGGCTTCTTGCCATTGGAGGAGAGGGGCGTCATTTACAGAGGGCGCGCCTTTTCGGGTGCAGCGGGCAGTTACGGCGACGGTTCGCCTCCAATGGGTACTTATGATGTTCTTTCGGTTACTCACCTTTGGCCTATAAATAGCCCATTCCATCATAAGTCCCACTTACTGTTTTTCTGCTCTTTTTCTGCTCTGCCCTCTGTTCTTGCGTTTTATCTTGCTTTCTGTGGCGGAGCTTCTTTAATCAGAGCTTTTTCCTACCAATTTTCACGATGGCGTCCTCAGGCAAATCTTTTGGTGGGTTTTGATTTTCAGAGTACTCTGATTCCTCTATTTTTCTGAGTTTTTCTGGAAAACTGTTGTTTTTTCCAAACTCGTCTTCTGAGTTTTTTCTGGAAACTATTTTCTTTTCCATCTCAAACTCTTTTTCATGTCTGCGATGCCTGTTCCCGAGAGCTGGAAACCTCTTCTGGCCCATCCTTGCTGTACCACCCCCGAAAAACTAGAGAGGTGGAAGAAAAAATTCTTTCTTCCGTCTTACGCTGTGACCAGACTGCCTCGTTCTAGCCATTTTGCTTTTTCAAACCGTGGCGACGAGGTTACCGTCTTCCGAGCCCAACTGAAGGCCGGACTTCGGTATCCTCCCCCGAAGGTGGTTTGCGAGTTCTGCCAATTCCATGGCATTGCTGTGAACCAGCTTCCCCCGAACGCGTACTGCTATTTTAACGCCTACCTCTGCATGTGTGGCATGTTCGGGATAGAGCCCCACTTCATCATTTTCATGCAGTACTACAAGCTCTATGTGGTCCCGAAGGGTGGCTTCTATTTTCTGCTGCCTCGGGGATCCGGGAGCAAAAAATTCACCTTCACCTTCGACACGAAGGATAGCTGGCGGGGGTGGCAGCCTAAGTTCTTTTTCCTGAAGGTGGAAAAGAACTGGTCTGGTGTCCCGACCAGATGGGCTCAGGGAGTGCTGAACGCAGACGTCGTTGATCCGAGGATGCTGCTGACCCCACCGTTGGCTTCCGTGTTCGCGGATTTCGACGCCCGCATTCGGGCAGTCGCTGACTGGGCTCCCGAGGTCTCTCCTCGTGCTCTTTACCCCTTTCCTATCAACTGGAGGTTGATGACCGAAGAAGTCCTTCGGGAGCTGAAAGTGGTTAAGGAGCACGTGACCGACCTCAATATGCCCGCTCCCGCCATCGCCGGGAAGGACTCCTGGCTAGTCAAGCTCCTTAAGGGGGAGACTTCTTTCGAAACTTTTGCCGAAAGTGAGTAATCTTCCATCCCTTTATACTTTTTCCTCGGACTTACGCTGATATTTCTTCTCTTTTTCAGAGATGGGCGATGGGGCTGCCGCTTATTACAAGGCCCTCTTTTCTGGCCAAGTGGAGAAGGGGGAGCAGACAAAGAAGGCGGCTTCCCGAAGAAGGAAGACGACAGGGGCGGGACCCTCGACGAAGCGAGCTAGGAAGGCTCTCCAACCTTCTCAGCCAGAGCTTTTGGAAGAAGAAGCTGGCGAAGACGCTGGTCTTGTTGAAATTCCACCGGCCGAGGTCCCCGCTACTTCCGCCGAGGTGCCTCCTCTCGACCTCGAGGCCCCCAGAAACACTGTAGTGGTAGAAGTACCCACCGCCGAGGAGCGGTACCTGCAGAAGGGTAAGGGTCTTTCTTCCGAGGGGCCCGAGGATCCCGAGGACACTGTCTCCGAGGTTCCTCCAGGTATGCCTTTAGGCGAAGTTCAGCTCCTTTTCCTTTCGCGAATTTTTCTTCTGCTCCTAACTTCCTTCTCACTTTCAGGGGAGCCTCTTACTGCTGGCTGGAGGGCCATTCATGAGAGGAAACGGGCCCTGCGCGATGCCACAATCCCTGAGGGGAAGATCCCCTTAGAGCCCTTTTGGACAATCACGGAGGATATGAATTTGTTCTCCGACGATTGTCCGAAGATGACAAAAGAGATTTGGAAGGGGATCACCACTGACGCCTCCTTCCGGGCCATTGCGGCGGCTCACCCAGGGGATAATACCCTCGCCGCAAAAGTCACCGAGCATGCTGCTCAGGTATAGTCTTTACACTTTTTTCCTCAATTTTCTAAGTGTTTAGACTTGTACTAACCTGGACTTTTGCCTTGCCGTAGCTGCTGGAGTACGCTGGTTATCTCCGAGTTCGGGTGGCCAGACAGGCTGCCTCCAAGGATGCGACTTCGCGGGAACTCAGTGAAGCGAAGGCTTCGCTTGCGAAGGTGATCGCCAGCAACCAGCAGCTGACAGCGGATTGTTCTCAGCAACTTGCTGCCGTTCGGGAGGAGTTCTCGAAGAAAAGAGAAGAACTTGAAAAGGACTCCTCCCAGAAGATTGCCGACCTCGGCGACCAAGTAAAGGGGCTGCTCGCCGCCAACGAAGATCTTGTCAAGGACAAGGCTGTTTCCGACAGTCTTGCGTCGAGGTTGACGGACGAGAACAATGCTCTTCAAGCCGAGGTCGAGGCTCTAAAGAAGGAGTCCGGAGAGACGCTGGGGATAAGCGAGCTCGAAGAGGAGGTTGCTGAGCTGAGGGACGAGGTCAATGTCCTTGGTGTTCAAAAACGTACTTCTGATGACATGGCCAAGGTCGCCTTTCAGGACGGCTTCTGCCTCGCTCGGCACCAGGTGCTGCAGAGGTTCCCAGATTTGGACCTCTCTTTTCTGGAGGGCCTAAATATTCCTGAGGGACCTCGGTGGCAGTGGTCCAAGGTCGAGCATCTGAAGCTTCCTGGTCTTCGTCCGCCCGGCTCTCCCTAGTTTGTTTTAGGGCTCCTCTTATTTTTCTCTTTTGTGCTCCTTCTTTGGGCACTTCTTTTGTAAGGCGATTTGCTCTAAATGAACAATCTTTTGGCTAAGTCCTTTCTTGCAAGTTTCTTCATTTCCACTATCCCGAACACGTTTGCTTCAAGAGACTTTCGGAAAACCTGCAACCAAAGAAACTTTTTACCTTCCTTTGTCCCGAGCGTGCTCGCTCAAGAGACTTTCTGGAAAGTTTGTAAAAATTTGGCTAAGTCTTTTGCAGGCTTTTTGTTTCCTTTTATCCCGAACATGTTCGCTCAAGGGCCTTCGGAAAACCTTCAGGCAAATTTTTCTGTCTTCCTATTGTCCCGAGCATATTTGCTCAAGGGACTTAGGAAAATTTTCACGAGATTGCTCATTCCCTTTTTCCCGAGTACGTTCGCTCAAGGGTGTTCGGAAATTACCTCTGCTTTTGTTTTGGCGTGTACTTTTGCGAGATTCTTGCTTCCCATTTTTCCCGAGCATAGTGGCTCAACGGACTTCGGGAAGTCATATCTGCTTTTTTCGTGGCGAGCACCTTCGCAGAATTTTGTCCTGGACAATTTGGTATACTTAAAAATTTTCTCAAGACCATTCTTCTCCGGACCATCCTGTACTTAGAATATTTTTTGTACAATATATTTCTTTCGCTCAACCTTAGGCGTAGAATTTTTTCAGGGCGTCTGAATGCCAAGTGTTTTTCAATTCTACGCCTTCGGCGTCGCCAAGCTTGTACACGCCTTTTCGTACTTCGGCGAGAACCAGATAAGGTCCTTCCCAATTTGCGCGAAGTACTCCGTGAGATGGCCTTCGGGGTGCAAAGTCGGCCTTTCGGAGAACGAGGTCTCCTTTTTTGATTTCTTTTGGCCTGGCTTTTAAGTTGATAGCCGCGGCCACTCTTTGCTGGAAAGCTTTTCTTCTCAGCTCGGCTATTTCTCTGTGTTCGGCCACAAGGTCGAGCTTAGTTCTCAGACCGAGGTCGTTTCCGCCTTCATCAAATACTTGCACCTGTACTGAAGGCTGAACTATCTCTATTGGGATAATGGCCTCTGTTCCGAAGACGAGTGAGAAGGGAGTTTCCCCTGTGGCTCTTCGTGGCGTCGTTCGGTAGCTCCACAATACACTTTGGAGTTCTCCTGGCCATTTCCCCTTGGCTTCCCCAAGTCTCTTTTTCAGGCCATCTTTTATGGTCCTGTTTGATACTTCCACCTGCCCATTGCTTTGGGGGTGAGCTACTGGGGCGAAGTGCATCTTTATTCCGAGGTCGCTGATGAATTCCTGGAATCCTTTGTCTATGAACTGGGATCCATTATCAGCTACTAGTACCCTCGGTATGCCAAATCTGCATACGATGTTTTTCCATACGAACTTCTGCACTTCTTTTGCCGAGATAGTTGCTAGTGGTTCTGCCTCTACCCACTTTGAGAAATAGTCCACTGCTACCACGCAAAATTTCACGCCTCCGGGCGCTGTGGGGAGTGGCCCAATGAGGTCTATACCCCAGACTGCGAAGGGCCAAGGATAGTCTGCCGACGTTACCATTTCCGAGGGTATCCTCTGGATTTTTGCATGTCTCTGGCAACTACCGCACTTCTGGACGAACTGCCTTGCGTCCTTTCTCAGGGTAGGCCAGAAGTATCCTTGGCGGAGTATCACTGCTGCAAGGGCATCAGTTCCAATGTGCGAGCCGCACATGCCTTCGTGGACTTCTTCGAGGACCATCTCAGTATCCTCTTCGCCCACACATCTCTGCAGCGGATTTGCATATCCTTGCCGATATAACTCTTCACCAATCAGGAAGAATCTTCCGACGCGTCTTCGCAGTCTTGCAGCATTGCCGGCGTCTTCGGGAAGCTCATTCTCTGCGAGGTATCTCTTTATGGGGTCCTTCCACCCCATTCCCGAGGTCGTTACGCTTAGCACGGAGATGCTTGGATGGTCTAGCACCTCGGTGTATGTTTTGGACTTCGCTAAGCAATCTGCCTCAGTGTTATTCCGTCGGGGTACATTTTCGATCCGCACGGCGTCAAACTCTTGGACGAGTTTTCTTACCAGCTCGTGGTATTTTGCCAAGATTGGGTCCTTCGCCCCATAATCTCCTGCCGTCTGCCGAACTACCAGCTGGGAATCGCTGTGAGCCCTTAAGTTTCTCACGCCAATCTTTCTGGCCAAGCGTAATCCCGCTATGAGGGCTTCATACTCAGCCACATTATTGGTGACGTTGAAGCTGAACTTGATAGCCTTCATCACCTCTAGGCCTTCGGGTCCTCTGATAACTATTCCAGCTCCCTGGTGTACGGACCCCGAGGCTCCGTCAACATGCAAGGTCCATTCTGGCTCACCTTCTTTCGGATCTGAGTGGTTCTCCTCAGTGGTGGGTATTTCGGCGATAAAATCTGCCAATGCTTGGGCTTTTATGGCCTTCCGAGGCTCATACGTGATGTCGTGTTCGCCAAGCTCTATGCACCACTTGGAGAGCCTTCCCGAATGATCAACTCTCTTCATAACATCCCGTAGTGGTAGACTACTTCGGACGATGATGGGGTGAGCCTGGAAATATGGTCGCAGTCTTCTTCCTGCAAGCACCAAGGCGTATATAGCTTTTTGAAGCAAAGGGTACCTGACTTCGGCGCCATGCAGGGACTTGCTGACGTAGTAGACCGGCCATTGTTTCGGCCCTTCTTCTTTTATCAGGACCGAGCTCACGGCCTTTTCTGTGACGGTGAGGTACAGTACGAGGGGTTCTCCCTCCCGAGGTTGTCGCAGAGTCGGCAGGCTGGCCAGGTAGACTTTGAGTTCTTCCCAGGCCTTTTGGCAATCTTCATCCCAGGGATGATTGTTTCTTCCGAGGTCGCCTTCCATCTTTGCTGCCTTTGTGAGGACTTTGAAGAAAGGTCTACACCTATCTCCGTACCTGGAAATAAACCTGCTCAGAGAGGTTATTCTTCCGGTTAGTCTCTGCACGTCTTTAACTGTGGCAGGAGTTCGGAACTCAAGCAGAGCCTTAATCTTCTCAGGATTGGCGTCGATGCCTCTTTCGGATACCATGTACCCAAGGAATTTTCCCGACGTCACCCCGAAGATACACTTCTCGGAGTTAAGGCGAATCCCGAAGGCTCTGAGCTTTTGGAAGGTTTCCTCCAAATCTGCAACGTGGTAGCCGGGCAGCTTGCTTTTTACTATCATATCATCAACATATACTTCCATGTTTCTCCCCATTTGGTCTTTAAAGACCTTGTTCATCAGTCTCTGGTAGGTGGCTCCTGCATTTTTCAGCCCGAAGGGCATTCTGATATAGCAGTACGTTCCTCCCTCGGTGATGAAGGCAGTTTTCTCTTCATCTTCGGGGTCCATCCTTATCTGATGGTAGCCGCTGAAGGCATCTAGGAAGCTCAGGAGCCCGTATTCGGCCGTTGAATCTACCAGTTGATCTATTGGCGGGAGGGGAAATGAGTCTTTCGGGCAAGCATCGTTCAAGTTTCTGAAATCAATGCACATCCGGAGTTTGCTGCTACCTTCTTTTGTGGCAATGACCACGTTGCTTAACCATTCGGGGTATTTTACCTCCCTGATAACTTCAGCATCCAATAGGCGCTGGACTTCGGTTTTCACGAAGTTGCTTTTGTGGGCTGAGATGCTTCGTTTCTTTTGCCTGATAGGTTTTGCTTCCGGGCTTACTTTGAGGCTGTGCTGTATTATGCCAGGGTTCACTCCTGGCATGTCTTTCGGCGAGTAGGCAAACAGATCTTTATTTTTTAGCAGAAAGGATACAAGATTTTCCTTATCACCTTTGGCCAAGCTCTTCCCTATTCGGGTAGATTGTCCTGGGACAAGATCTACTGCTTCCGTTTCTGCTTCTGCGGGATCTCCTTTTTTGCCTTTCTCCTGCGCCTTTGCCTCCACCGTTTGTGTAGAGCTGTTTGCCGGAGCCTTTCGTGTTTTTACAAACACCTTTCTTACCTCGGCTTAGTCGATGAAGACCTCTGCATCTCCATCCTTGGTGGCGAATGTGACAGTCAAGTACTTCACATCGGGGCGAATGTGCAGGTTCCCCTGAGTCTGCCTTCCAAGGATGGCGTTGTACGAAGACGGGACGTCCATGACGATGAATCTTGCCATTGTGGACGCGTACAACTCAGCTGCTCCGTCTACCGAAGTGCCTTTCATCATCAAAGGGAGGTCGATCCATCCGAGGACGGGTAGTTCGGATGGCCCAACGCCGAAGGTGGGCGTGGTGACAGGTTTCAGCTCGCTGCTGGAGATGCCCAAGCTCGGCAGTAAGTGCGAGAATAGGACGTCAGCATTTGAGCCATCATCAAACAACACTCTCTTGACGTCCCAGTTCCCTATTCTCGCCATTATCAGCAGCGGGTCGTCGTGGGGGAAGACGACAGTGGAGCCATCTTTGCGAGCCAATTTCTTTGATGGACTTTGATACTCCATAACCGCAATTTCTCTGGCCTTCCGCTTTCTTTCCGAGGATGGGAGCCCCGTGGTGATGGTTTGGATGACCCCTACTGGAGGTGGAAGGCGCCTTTTTGGACTTCTGTTTCTCCGCCTGTCGGAGTCATAGTCCTCGTTTTCGGCCCTCTCTTCCTCCTCTTTTCTGCCCTTTGGGGAGGGCATCCGCAGGTACTTGCGAAGTTGGCCCTGTTTGATCAACGACTCTATGTACTTCTTCAGCTGGAAGCAGTCTTCGGTGTCATGACCGTGGTCACGATGAAACTGGCAGAACTTCTTGGCATTCTTCTTATTATCGGCGGCCATGGCCTTTGGCCGCCGAATCTGCGTCCCTTGCCTTTCCAGCGCCATGAGAATGTTGGTCCGTGTCGTGCTCAAGGGTGTGAAACTTTGAGGTTTCTTTCCTCGCATTCCCACAGACGGCGCCAAATGATGGCCCAAGGCCTCATCGTTGTGAGTCATGATGACTGTTGAGGAGACTTCTAGGAGGAAGAACGCCTGGGAGGTGGATCGCCCTAAGGAGAGTGCCTGAAAAGCTGGTAAACAGGCTTAGGAGGCCCCCGGAGTGTTTTTCCGGGGGGGGAGCCTCCGACGCCCAAGTCAGTGGTGGCCGGAAGAAGGAGAAAGTCACTAGCTCAAAGAGAAAGGCAGAAAAGTTTCGCCTGGTATTTTCTCAGAGTGTGGGAGCTGTATATCCGGCCTGCCAACCTCCTGTCAAGTATTTATTTCCTGTATATATAGGAATACCTAGCCCGTTCAGATCATGACACGTGTGCGGTCGGATGCTCCTGAACGTCTGGGCGTAGGGGACAGATAGTTGGTAACTAGATGGCCTCGAGCCTTGTGCTGAGACGGGCCATGATATGATTCTGATGGCGTCTGCGCGTCAGGGTGACTTTTTACGTCTGTGGTGGGACGTGTCAGAGGCTTCCTTAAATGCTTCCTTAAATGCGCCTGCCGTACTCCCGAGGTCCCTGGGCGAGGTCGTCCTCTAGTTCGGACAGAGCCTCTTCGGGAAGCCTACCCTCAGTTCGGGGGTTCCCAGTTCCAGGGGGTTCCGCCTTCGGGGATATCATATTCGGGCAGCAATGTCTGGTGCCACTTTTCCGAAGGCGCGTTGTTCACAACCTTGGGGGGCGAATGGAGTCCTCAAGTTTTACTGGCATGCCGAGGCTCGGAGCTCTCAGGCTATCTCCCGAGGTGCATGATTCCACCTATTCCCGGGAAGCGCCAGTTCTTCTGGCCGTTGTTGTGGCAGGATATTCGGCCAGATTGAGGCGACAGCCTTTGGCTATCAAGCATATGACTGGAGTTTGAAGATTTTATTGATAAGCCCTTACTAAGTTTCATACAAAAAACTTGCCTCTTTCTGATCATTTCAGGAGCACTTGAAAAAGCATTCAAACTTATAACTGTCCTTTGAATTTCTCTGTGAAATTTTAGGTATATTAACTTCCATATATGTTGTTGTAAACTGAAAAGTTCATGATTTTTGGAGCACATTAACTATTTTTAGTAATGGTACTTTCTGTCTTACACAGCAACTAGTCCCATCAAGTTTCTAGAGTGCTTAGTGCTTTTGAAGTTCTCCAAGAAGCTTAGTGTACATATTAACTAAGTTATGACATGTATGTAGTGCATAAATGCATGTAAATGAGTTAGGTATGTTGTATGTACATTTTATGAATAATATGGATCAATGGAGTGTAGTTTGAAGTGTGTGAGTAAGTCTATCTATATTGGTTCTTATTGACTGTTTTGAAGAATATGGTGTTTGATGCTTATATAATGACTTAAAATCTAAGGGAATGGTTCCCCATGTGTCTAAGATGTATGGAATTGACCATATTAGTTTTGTACCTGGAAATGAAGTAAATGAATTTTAATAAATTTTGTATGGGCATTATAGTCACTAGTTGCTCAAATTTGGTACCCTATACTCCAATAGCCATAACTTTTTGTACTTAATGAGTTTGGCTATGAAATTTTGACCACACTTAGCATACTTCGAGATTAAGAATTTTTCTTTTGAATCACTGGATTTGGTGACTTGTAGCAAGAGTTATAGCATGTCAAAGTTAGCTAATTTTGTTGGGTATTGTTTATATGGTCAATTTTACCCGGTTGAGTGCAAAATCCATAATGGCAATCTTAGATGGATTTAATATCTCAAGCCTATTTCCCTATCAATGTTTAAGTGTATTAAAGGGTTTCAGACCTTTAGGGAACATGAGTACACAAGTAGAATTTGACTTAGATATGATATGAAAGTTTGGACACATTAATAATGGGCACCAATAGCACCAAGTGTGCATATGATTGTACATGCACTTGGAGATTTTAGTCAAATTCCATATTGGCTAGGAATAAAAAATTTGACTATCATCATTACTTCCAGATGAAATTGCATGTGAACATATGTATGATGGTTGGACCAATATACATATATTTGCATAAAGTCCAAGAGGGCCACTTGGATAAATATAGTAAGCATGTTCTGCTTGGCCTACAGGACATATATTGTCTGGGACTTGAGCTCACTAAATCTGATCACTGTATAGAAGCACTCAAAGTGGTAACATAATATCCTAAAATTTGAGTCCTCTTTCCATGTTAAGAACATCCACCTTTCTCAAAATTGGATTTTCTACACAAATGCATTCAAGAAAAAGCACAAAGAAAATAGAAAGTTATTCTAAATATGTGTGTTAAAAATAAAGTGGAATATTCTGAATTTGGGGAGAGTAGTAGTTTCTTTTTATGGTCTAAGCCACAAATTAGTGTTTACCTTTTTCTGAAGTAAAAGCATTCATTGATTAATTAAAATGAGTAGAATCTAACATAATGCATATGAAGGCAGCCAACAACAAAAATCCTGAAAAGCTTGATTGAATGTACAACAATATTCAGATAACAAGAAATATAAACAAAGGAACAAGAATGAAAAGATGAAAATAAGTCTTGAATATTGTCCATCAGAACCCCAAAAGGGCGAAGCGAGGGTTCTGTCAAAGATTGCAGCTCATGTATGAGAACAACAGAGTCAGACTTTATGATGATATTGATAAAATCACGATCTAGCCTCCAACAAACCATATAAATGGCCATTACTTCCACAGGCTAACAGAGGTCTGATGCAGGGAAAAAGATGTTGCTTCCACATTGATATTCAAATGGCCTACTGGGGGGAGACCACCAAGGTGAAGGAGGGGATGTTGGCTGCCTAGTGAGGGAAAGAACAGAAGCCTCCCAATTTGATGTCCAAACTTTGATGGATTGAACCAACTTGTCAACAGTCTAACATTAGTTTTCATACACAACCTTGTTGTGATTCGACCAAAGGAACCACCTCATGACGAAAAAATGGCTGCCCCATTAAGCCACACTTAACTAAAACCTTTCAAAAACTGATAAATTAGGAGCATTGGGTGTTTGGTCATTTAGAAAATCCTGAATCTTAATTGCGTAAGGGTAAGTCATTAATAGATGAGATACAAATTCAGCCACCAATCCACACACTAGACAGAAAAAAATAATGTCCATACCTTGAACTTGTGAATTATCCCTTGTAGGCATTACATCAACAATGGCCTGCCACCAGAATAGTTGAGGCCACTAATGGCTTAAGGTACGGTGAAAGAGCTTTCACTACTATTTGCCCTCCTAATGATGGTGACCCCTAAGCAAGGTGAAAGCAACATGGTACACCATTTTAACTGAGAAATGTCCAGATGACATCATCTCGTAAGTAAACATGTCTGTTTTATTTATTTTACATAAATAGGGTCACGGTTGGCTTGGCCACTGCATGTTACAGTAAGTATTTCTATAAAAAAATTAATGTAAAAATAAATATAAATAATAAAATAATTATAGCCCATAACCCTCTAGTAATTAGTGAAATGTTGGCTACACTACTGTTAACACTTATTTTGGCCTTTTTCCATTTTCTTAAGGCTATTTTAGTTAAAAATTAGTCTTTAGGGTTGAGTATGACTTTGGGCTAAAGTCCCTTCAAGGTTCATCTGTGTAGCTATTCAATGGCTAGTTGGGCCTCTATGTGAATGTTTAAAAGGTGTTTGTGAATAGAGATGGCCGATGGGGTGACCTGAGCCAGGCTTGACCAGGCTTGGGTTAGGAATTTAAGGCCAGGCCGTGGCCCTTCTATAGGCAGGTTGGGCCTGGGCCAGGCCTAACTTGAGCCTTAGGCTAGGTTAGGGAGGGTTTATGCCTGGCCCAGTTTTTTTATTATAGAAAAAAGGTCCAAAAAGATGGATTCAAACATTATTTGAGTGTAATTTGGATAAACATGTTTTAGTTTGAGGAAAAACATCACCGTCAGTGTAAATTTTATTAATGAAAAAGCTAAACAGCACTTACATCATTTGGAACGTGCCTTACACTTGAAAATGACACAACGTTTTAGGAAAAAAACTAAAATGTAAAACCCAAGATCTATGCTTCAGAGCATAATCAGATCTCTTACAATATAAAAACCAGAATGAAAACTTACAATCTACTCCTATGCTTCCTTATCGGATGAGACCTCATCATCCTTGCTCTTCTTGTCTTGTTTTCTTAAAGCAGTAATGACCCAATCTCGATTGCAAACGTAAACATTAGTGGCTTCATATGTAAGCCTTGCCCGTTTCTTCAATATGGCTATTTCTCCTGCACTAAAAGCAAACTCGGAGGGTACAGTAGAGACTGGTACTACCAAGATATCTTGTACTAATATGGACAAGATCAGAAATTGTTCTATCTTATTCTTCCACCACTCGAGAATGTCCTCCTCATTGTTTTCAAATAAAGTGCAGGGGTAATCATCTCATTCCTCTAAACCCGAGTTTGTGGCTCTTAGTCATTTAAGGATATATGTCACCGGGTTGAACCATGATGAGGAGAAGGAGATAAAATGTCAAGCAGGAGTTGGTTCAGATGACCTAACATTATCAAAATGCTTAACGGAGTAGAGTTTATATAACACTCTCACATTATGGTCAGCTTCAGTAGAAATAGCAAGTGTAAAAACTTATGGCTATTCTAGACATGTATGATAGTATGTTTATAATAATTGCAGACATCCCGTAATTTTGACATTGGGGTCTAATGCACATGAAACAAAATAAAATTGCGGGATTTATTGAAAGTAATCAAGTCATTTCTTTTGCATTACTTTAATAGTTGGTTGCAAAAACTTATCATCCTTGTGTTGGTTAAAAACATAGATGATGTTTACAAAATATAACATTACATAGTACATAGTTGAATAATAAACCCTAGAGAAAAATTTTGTTACCTCATAAAAAATATCTAAGCAACTCAACCAACTTAAAACATTTTTCCCAAACCTCGTGAATTAGTCATTTGGTTTGTACTTTTGAGTTTACAAACATAGTCAAAAGATTTGCCTATGGTTAAGCACCATTCAACATTTCGAATATTGATTTCTATCAAGTGGGACAATTTAATTTAAACATTTTTCAAGAAAAATTTACCCCATTTTCAATACAAAATATTTTAAATTTACGAGCCAATTTGTTCATTGTTTTAATAAAAAATAAAGCAATCCAAATTGGGATGATTTTAGCTTGCAATTGTTATAAACCCTTTTGAACATATAAATTCAATATGTGACACAAGCAATGAACATGAAAAAATTTTCCTTCAAACGGTGATTTTATCTCTTTTATCAATTTTCTCATTGTCGAATCATTGTTTAAAATATTATTAGAAAAAATGGGTAAGATTTTATCAGTAAGAAAAAACTCTCACAGACTTTCAATAATGCAGTTAAAAATGTTTCACCCATATGATTAAATTCTATGCGTTTAAATGCAATGATTTGTTTTTGCAGAACCCAGTTATTATCTATCCAATGAGCAGTAACACAATAGCAATTCTATCCTATTAAAGATGTCCACAGATCATATGTAAATTATAGACAATAATCAAGGATAGAAAAATAAGCTTGTAAATCAATTCTCCTAGCTTCACACAATTTAAAGTTTTTTTTTCTAGCCATTTTATAAGCAAGATTTAGATTTTCAATAATAAATCTTTTTAAGTATTTATTATCAGCTTGTTTAAAAGGTTTTTCAATAATCATCATCCAATTGATTAGTCATTGTCTAGCAGTTTTGGGTTGTATTAGAAAATACTTAGACCACCAGAGCTCCTTACATCCATCAATTGTGTTTGCCTACCAGAAGTGCCAAATAGATCTCCATGGACTTTGCTTAAGTGCCTAGTGAGAGTGCCCATCCTAGAATTTGACTTGTGGGCAAACTTGCTCCTGCAATTTTTGCACTTGGCATACCTCGTCTCGTTTTCCCAAACTTGCTCAAAATGCACCCAAACAAATGTCTTTAAATTGCCAGATTTGCCTTAGGTCATCTTGGGTTATGTGCTTTATGGCATCAGTTAGGACCTTTCAGCGTTGACTTGGGCCAGCAAAACCTCCTCAATGTCATCATTGGAGAGTTTATTGTCAAGGCCCAAGTCATAGTTCATCATGTCTCTGTTAATGTCATCATCAGCAACCTCTTGGATATGCCGACCTCAGCTTTTGTAGAAGAGATGACCTCAGAAAAATGACCCAAACTGAGTCCTGGATGATGAGCTAGCAACACACTTGCCCTTGCCGAAGCTCTTTCCTTGTGAAGCCATAAGTGATAAAAATTAATTGTAGATAGAGAGAGGATTAAGAAAATTTTAGTGAAGGATTAAGAAAATTGAAGATAGTTAATATAGAGAATGACAGAATATTGTAGATAGAGATTGGAGAAGAGAGCTTTGGTGTGAAGAAGTGTTGTGTAGGAGGTTGGCTATTTATAGGAGAGAAAAATAATGTGGTTTGCTAAAAAAGCCATAAAAAACTAGTCATTAATAGCTATTGGAAGAGGTAAAAAAGTCTGGGGCCTAAAAAAAAAGTCAGGAGCTTTTAGGGTGGTAGGGTGTAATTTTTTCTTTTTTTTTTTTTATTTTCAAATGCTGCAATGTTCTCTAGAAAATGGTCAACCCGGCTCGCATTGGACGAGTTCTAGGCCAGGTAGGTCTAGTTTGGGTTAACCAAGTTATTGTACAGGGCAGTGTTAAAATGGGCTTCTCTTCCCTCTAAGCCCATATTCACCCTGCCAAATGTCGAGTCCACTCAATGTTGGGTAGAACTAGGGTTTGACCAAGCCGGTCCAAGTCAACCCGGTCCAGTGGCCATCTTAATTTGTGAACTAACTTTAGCTTTAAGGCTAAAAGATCATACTCACTCCACATCTAAAATAGAGAACACTTTTGTTATTGAAGAATATCGCTGAATTTGAGTCATCTTTATTCAGCGACCTTTCTCAAAATTGGCTTTTCTAAAACATAAAGAAAAGAGAAAGTTATTCTGAATATGTGTAATAAAAATAAATGAAATCTAATTTTTGGACGAGGAGTACTTTGTTTTATACTTTAAGGCCCAGATTTGAGTTTTAGCCTTATTATAGTGTTTTTATTTTACATAACTAGAGTTATACTAGGTTTGACCACTACATTTTGTAGCAAGTATTTATGTCGAGAAATTTAATGTAAAAATAAATCCCAATAATAAAAATAACTTCTAGCCCATACCCCTACATTAATTAGTCAAATTTTCACTTTCCGACAGCTTTTGCTTCGGGTCTCTCTGTGTCATGTTCATAATGATTAAAATGATCAATTAAAATAGAAGGTATGACCTAAGTGTAAAATTGTGCATGTTCCATGGATGATGGACTCTCCGACTCTCGAATCTTCAAATGCCTCAACGTTCAAGGGCAAAGATGCAACATCATGCAAATGTACAGGACCGTTCATGTAATTTACCCTAGATGATATATATATAAATATATTTTTTGTATTGTAAAAATCTGATTGTAGACAATCTCCGGCCGAATAAAATTCAGTTTTTGCTATTTGTTCTCATTTATATTTTGGTTTCTTAAGCCTAGATGGTATGGAAATTATAACTATACACAAAATTAATCTTGTCATGATATTCCAATCAAATCTAATGAACTAAGTAAAATAAAGAAGTACAATGTAACATTTTAAAAGGTTGAGAACCACTCGGTACAAGTGAAAATTATAAAACCCCTTGAAATTTGATGAAACATACAATTTTATCCTTACTATTTTAAATACCTACACTTACCTCCTACCAAATTAACGCTGTAATTCACATCTAATATAAAAATGAGAAACTGTCGCACTTTGCCCTCCTAACATTCTTCCTTAGATATTTTTTTCCCCAACTAGTCAAATCAATTAATATGAAAAAAAAATTAAACTACTACAACCCTCTCAAATCAAACCAACGAAATCACAAGCCTTGCTGCAAATTAAGCAAAAAGCTTAGTTTAATTTGCTAGTCTACCCCAATTAAAAAACCCCAATAGCTGCTGACGTTTCTCCAGCTCCTAGGGAAGATCATTCTCAAAATTTTGTCAATCAGCACAGAAATTAGAGGAGAGCATAGAGAAACAATTTTCCAGAAACTTTGAAAAAATTTTGGAAATTAAAATTCATAAAAATACTCAAAAATTTCAATTCCCTGTTTTTTGTTGACGATGGCATTGCAGGTGAAGACCGTCGGCCTTCATGTTGGAAAAAACTAATAAGCGAGCAATGAGGGATGCAAAGTTTAGATCAAACGCACTGATGAGAGATTAAACATGGGTGTGGAGGTTGAAGAGGGGGCCAACAAGTTTGGAGGGGTGTCTGGCTGGCACGAAGCGTCGGGGTCACGAACAGGCAGAGAAGGAGAGAAGGCGCGAAGAGCATGAAGCGGAGGCTCGATTTCGAGGTGGCGCTTGCAGCAGCGATGCTCCGTTGCGGGTGCGAAGGGGATAACATTGATCTGGACCCAGCTCATGGCGAAGGGCGAATGGGGGAGCTTTGATTGCAACGCCGAGGCCGAGATCCGGCTAGCGAATTACTTTCTCAATGCATCGAGGAGCTTCTCGCGGATCTCCGACGGCAAGCATCGAGGAGTTCTGATTGCAACATGATCGGGCTCCAGAACCTTCAAACTCCCAAATAGTAAGAGTATGAACGACATGGGGTCACAGAGAGGAGGAGGCAAGGAGGAGACAACCTTGTGCTAGGGAAGGAGACAGGCGCGGTGAGGAGGAAGCCGGAAGGAGACGACCTTGATTTGTTGCTTTATTTTTTTTTCAGATTAATTGGTTTGTTTTATGGGTTTTAGTAGTTAGGGGACAAAGTTTTTAAGGAAGAAAGCTAGAGGGCAAAGTCAAACATTTTCTCATTTTGTGGTAACGGTGAATCATAGTGTTGACTTGGAAGAAAGTAAGTGTAGACATTTAAAACAGTAAGAAAAACTGTAAGTTCGACCAAACCTCAAGGGCAGTTTTTATAATTTTCCAAACACAACGTGCTCGGATGACATAAACTGTTCTTTGAGAGTCTATTTGAAAGTATTTACGAGTAATGAGGACTAATCCTCTATTTTTCTCCTGCAAGTCAAACTCAAAAGGCATCTCCAAATGTCAAAATTCCTGGCGCCTCCAACGAGCCCTTGAAAAACCCTAAATTCTGAGACTCTCCCCAAAATTTCCCGCCATCTTTCGACTCTTGGTTTTTCGGTAATTATAAGGCTGTCCCTCCTGTTTTCTCTGATATTTTTCCGCCCAAACGCTTCATTCGTCAATTTTCAATTTTTTCTCTCAGATCGTTCTGACCATGGCAGTGCTTAATTGGAGACACCACGCGCTGATCCAAGTGTTGCTGACTCGTGGTCCTCTCGCCGGGAAGGAGTTCTACTCCATCTTCAAAGCCATCTCTGGTGGAGACCCAGGTTCGATTTTCTTTTGCTCTGTGATTCTCTGGATCTGGACTTTTTTTTTTTGTTGAAATTGTGCTAGTCCTCCGTCTCAGGTGCCCAGAAAGAGGCGTTTAGTCAATTTCTCCTGAAGATAAACAAGGAGCTCTCGTTTCTGAATTTTGATTTGCGAGCCTGCCGAGATCAGAATGACGGCAAGGTTTATTATGGCCTGGTCAATATTGTCTCGGACGATCAATCGAAGCTCGGGACCAAGTATTCTGTTCCGCAGATTTCTTTCTTTAAGAGCATTGTAAGTCTCAATTTCTCTTGCCGTTCCTTGAAATTTTTTGGGAAAATGTTCTAAATTATTTTGAAGTTCTGAACTGTTTCTTTTATGTGGAAATTCAGGTGGAGGCAATTGCTCAAGATGGCACAGCTCGGGGGAGCATATCCAACATTGATGCCCTCAATATACGGTTGGAAAGCCAGGTTGAGTCACTTTTTATTGTCCTGTGCTTAATTTTCTTGGTCAGTAGGCCACACCTTCTCGAGGAGTCTTGAATAAAATGGGCATGGTTGCAGTTTTATTATTCAATTTAGTGGCCTGGAAGTGTTTTTGCTGATCATAGTGGAGTTAGATTGATTGGCATTGAAAGATTTTATTTGTATTGTCCTCAAGGCTTTGCCCTTGACCAGTAGTTTAAGTATGAGCATCAGACTTTGTTTGTTGCCACTCTTTTTAGCTGTTCGATGCCTTCTTGTGTTTGTGGAGCTTATTTGACATGATGAATTTCTGGTCTTTGTTCAGGTTGGTGCTGGGCAACAATCAGGAAGCCAAAGTTCTCAGCAAGCTCTGCCTTCTGCATTCAAGAGTTTCACTCTATCTCAGAAGGAAAAAACGCTTGATGAGCTTGTTCAGGACAAGTGGCTGTGTTACCTGGAGGAGGGTAAAATTGGAGTTGGTGTTAGATCCTTTCTTGATCTGCGCAGCTGGTTCTACAATGCTGAAATTCCTGCATGTGAAGTGTGCAACGAAGCTGGCCTGAAGGTGACAATTCTAACGAATGATTGAATTCTCTTTGATATGCTTGAGGTGGTTTGTTTATGGGAAATTCTTCATTCTAAATCTGAATTTATGATAATGAGAATATTGCTTAATTATGTCATCACCAACTTAAGGAACAATCATGAAGCCTCTAACTATGCCTTACATCATGCAGAAAAAAAACTAACCAGTACTTTTGAAACAGCTGCTTGTCAGGAAGTCTTCAGTTGATTATCTTAAGCTTGTAAAACATGGATGCTTTTCAGGAAATCTTGTGAAAGTGTGTATGTGGAACGTGCTGCAATTTGCGCATTTGTTATGAATACGTAGTGGAGCGGGAGTCTGACTGGAGATGAGTGATTAGGAAAGTGCGAGTGGTGTGTGTGGATTTAATAGAGGAGAGAAAATATATGTGATGAGTTGTAGTAGTGAGTGTAATGTTACAAATTGTGAAAAATAAAGTTACCAGTTTTCTCCCAGTAATCTTGTATGAAGCTGCTCTGTTCCCAACAGTCTTAATCATTTTCATATGCTGTCATGAAATTTGGTAGGTTTCTCGAGGCCAGTGATAAGAATTGTGGGTTTTTTTGATGTCAGGTATGGGCAAAAGGGGTGAATTTAGCAAATGTATGCATGCTTGTAGTAGTTGAGTTAATCAATTCAGTATCCGATTGCTATGCTTGGTTGTATATGCCATAAAAAAGAAGAAAAAAGAACATGGATGTATGCTCATAAAGTAGCAGATTGGACCACAACAACGACTATTTTGAAGCAAACAGTAAATCTTTTTGGTTCCTACTCTGGAATTCTCAGCCAGTATTTCATCTTTCTTTCTTTGATCTTTTTGTGTAACCATTTACAGGCAGGGGTATGCCCCAATGAAGGTTGCAATGTTCGAATTCATCATTATTGCCTGAAAAAGAAATCTCTTCTAAAGGTATCTGCAACTGTGCATTTGTTTAGTCTTACTGGTATCACCAGCAAGTCCTTTATGGATAACAGAACGTCAACATGGCATTGTACCTGCAGGGTGGCATTGTCTGTTCGAGTTGTGATGCTCAATGGTCTTTCCAAGCACCCATGGTAGAGAGCATAGAGGAAGAGGATGAGCATACACAGCCTACGCAAAACCACGCAGCTCCAGGACAGAGTCCAAGCCAGCCATCTTTGCGATTCAAGATTCAAATGAAGAGGAAGAGGCCTGTAGTAAGCCAAGATCATGACGCACCTTTTGGACAGCCAGAAAAAAGAAGAGTTACCAGGAGTTCTTCACGCCTGAGTTAGTAATGTTTGTTATTAGGAAGTTGCCTTGCGTGATATTTACTGTATATTTTGGTATATAAATCTGACTTAGTTAAGGCTAGACGTTAGAGCACTTAAATGGTGGGTCTAGATCACCTGCCTCACCCTCATCCTCCAGTCCTTTTAGACTGCGCCATTTTATGTCCATAATCAAAATGGCGCAATCTTAGAGAAGGGGATGAGAATGGGGCTTTTGATCTCCACCCATGAGTGAATATACGGTGGCTCTTGGGTGGGGTCGGAACTTCTGTTTTTCCGTCTCATTGTTGTCCTAGACGGTGAAAATGTTGTTGATTGCAAACCAATATTAGGTGCATGGCTAACTCACATTCCGCTGTTCATATCGGAGTAAATTTGCAGGTGAACCAAACTAGAGGTGAACTTTCGTTTTTATTATGTTTAAACCGAATTGAATTAGTCTATTTGTTTGGGTTTTATCAAGTAGACTTCTAAAATTCAACTCAAATCAAACTGAAATATTTTAGTTCAATTCATTTCCGACAGAAATAGCTGAAAATTTTGAAGAAGCCAGACCTCATCCTCCTTGGGTAGCGTCCTTCTGTGAAATTTTGGATTACGACCAACTGAAGGCAACTGCCTCCGACTGGCCTCTAAACCAATAGTGATCACCCCTAAACCTGACTACAAAGGTCGGATTTTCGTCCCTAATGTCTTGTATCGAAGAAGAGCAGTTCACTTGCTTGCTGCTACTGGAGCTTAACTAGCTTATATGATGGTCACATCACTAAGGTCACAGTAAAATGTTGCTTTACTCTCACAAGCAATTTCAAATCAAACAAAGTTACGATTCATTAAACGTAATTAGTTACAATAGCTGTTGCTGAAACCCGATGCCCTTTAGGTAAGCACAACTGCTTTCTCATTAAATAAATAGAAATGGCTCCATAGGCTACACGACTTATGCCTGATGGCAAAATGGAGAAATTGACTCACAAAATTGACAAAGCTTCTTGGCCATTAATGCATGATGATTTCATGAACTTGGCTGAAATATGCATGTGAAAGCCAACATGGACGGATCCATATACATAACTTCGGGTCCTATAGACCCCATAAAAATTTTTAATTTCTTTAGAAACTATTAAATAATTTCAGATGGACCGTATTGAAATTCATGAACTAATCACATTAATTTAAGAAAATGAGCAAAAAAAAATAGAAAAATTAATACATAAAATTATTATTTTTTCTACAAATGCATTCAAATTAAATTAATTTCATTTTTTTTATAAGTATGTTGTATATAAAAAAAAAACTAATTATATATGAATCCATAGAAAAAAATTTCTAGATCGGTCCTTGAAAGCCAATATGCATTTCCATGTATTTTCACATGGACAAAGCTCACCCACTAAGCCTGTAAGTCCATCGTTGCCAGCCAAGATCAAGCCATCAGAAAGTTTTGAGCTTGTAAAGAGAACTGAAGCCTTTGTTTCTTTAGAGCTTGTATCGAAATTTTCTCGGGGTGATTGGGTGTAATTGGATTGAGGGTTGTAAGGAGCTTGAGTGATCTTTGTACAATTCTCTTCATTCGTAACCGTGGACGTAGGTCTTTTGACTGAACCACATAAACATTATGTTACTTTTTCTTGCTTAATTTCTTGCCACCACTCTCTCTTCAAGTGTCACAACATAAATTATAGTGGCTTCCTTAATCTAGCCTCCAGACAAACTAGTCTTTAGTTCAATAATTTTATAAATCACACAAAGTTCCAAATTGAACCTTCAATTATTGATATAACACCCAAAGCAATCGCTTAATAGTTAACACTTATAGTTGTTACCAAGGGATCTAAAGCTTAATCTTATTCTTCGTTTGGCCTCCTTGTCTCTCCCGACCACACGTATATGCGTGCACGCACACACTCTCTCTTAACCTTGTTCTAGTCCCCACTCCCTTAGTAGTAAAGTCATCTCTGACCTATACCCTGACCAACAACCTTATTTCGATCTCTAGTCCACCTCATTAGCTCTGCTATATTGATTCTCTCAAGCCAATGCAATTGGTTTTTATGGTTATCGCCTTCTTCTTTCTTTCTCTTTATTTTCTCGATCAATGGAATTTCGTTACTGCTCACAAAAGAATGTTACAACTGACATCATAAATAGCTAAATTAGAAACAAAACGAGGGAAAGAATCTTCCCCCACAATTGGAAAGAGTCCAAAGCTCAAGCATAGGATGCTAGTTCATGAGCAAGCCTGTTAGGTTCACGGTAGACATGAAGCACCTTCCATCATTCCAATTTACCAAGTAAAGCTCGGATATCACGAATTAACATGTGAGTGCAGGCTTGTTTGGTGGAAACTAATAATCATTTTTTACTGGAGCTAATAAGTGCTGATATTTCGTTTCATCCTCTTAGGGCAATTGCGCAACAGTGGTGTGTGTTGATGCTTGAGGACAATTGTGCAATTGATGCTTTCAGGATTTAAACCATCAATTTTATCTAGAGATGAGAAATCATTTATGTCATTTTTTGTAAAAGAAGTTAGTTCATTCAAAATATTTGGATCAAGCTGTTGAGGGCGTTTTCCTTGCCATTGTTCCTTTGCGATTATCCACATACGGATCAGCTCATTTATGTGCTTCAGGATAAACAATGTTAAATGTGTGCTTAGTTGGCTTTCATCTATTGATGCCCTGATATCAATATATTCAGTGATCTTTGTTGTTTTTTATAAGAATATACTATATACTTTGTTCATTCTTTCGAACAAGACTTTGTTCGCATTGGCTACTACATTAACAGCCTACAAGACACCATCAATAAATTCTTCAAATTTATCAGCATGATGAATGTGAGTTTCCAGATTAGATTGTTCCTTTTGCTATTTTTGTAGCTTGCTCATCATCATTTGATGTCTCTTTTCTTTTACTTGTGATCTAAAAGGGTCTTCAGTAACATACAAAATACATTGAAAGTCAAAATCAACATGTAGGAAAACTGAATAAAACATACAAAAAATAAAGAAATAAATATATTGAAAGAAAAAATGAACATATAGAAAACAGAACAGAACATACAAAAAATCAATGTAAAAACAAATAAAGATTGAACATACATCAATGAAGAAATAAACATATACCAATGAACATATAAAGAGTCAAATGAAGAACATACATCAATAAAGAAAAAAAAACATATAAAAATAAAAAAAGAATATATATCCAACAAAATATATACAAACAAGAAAAGAATATATACCAAAACAAAACAGATCATAGAGAAATGAAGGAGAGGCACATGCAATACAGGTTTTAAGAACATAAGATAACTGAAGAATGAACATACATCAATAAAGCAAAAAACATATATATAGAACGCAAAATTAAAACACATACAGAAAATAATTGCAAAAACATAATATAACAGAAGATTGAACATACATCAAGAAAGAAATAAACATATACCAATGAACATATAAAAAAGTAATATGAACATACTTAAAAAGTAAATAAGAACATATAGAAAATGATTGTCAGAACAAACGAAAGACAAGAATCAATCAAGAAAAGAATATAACACTAAACATACCATTAATCAAGAAAAAGGAAACAAAAACTTATACCTTTCCTAAACCAAAACTACCAGCAAACTTTTCTTGCTTTAACCTTTTATGAATAATGTGGTTATTCCATCCAACCATTCTTGGGATTTGCCTATCAATAATGGATTCACCTTTCATCCAGAATCCATCAAGGTACAGTAGCTAGAACAAGAAAATATTTCAACTATTATAGTAACAAGAATAAATGAACACACATAAAAACGAAACAAAACATGCAAAAAACCAAAAAGAACATAACTGATATATACAATTGCTAGATTACCTGTAGTAACAAGACACATTATCCAATATTATTTTTCATCTTTCCAAGCTTGTACCTCTCAATTGCCACAACCATATTAGCTAGCATGAACTCACAATAATTTAAGTTTTTTACTACTAATAAATCAACTGTTGACTTCAGAACTTTTCAGCTGCATTCTGTTGGTGTTGTTAGTGGTGCAATGAGGTATATTGTGATGATGACAATGAAATTTCACTTGAAGTTGTCCTTGTCTTCTTTGTCTTGAAGTAATGCTTATGCTACAGTTAGTAGATGCGGTAGTTTCTCTCCAAATTGTTGTTTCCATTGTGCAAATTATAGGGCCTCATCAGGATCAAGCTGGTCAAAATTATATGTTTGAACTTCAGTTTGTCAAAATGGGATGCCAAATATTAGACTAGTATCCCCTGTTTCTATTTCAATTTCCTTATTGTTTGGAATACAAAGTGTTAGTGAATTGCAATCAAAAGTAAGGATCAAGAACTGCAGCAATTTCTTTCTAACTATTATTGCTTGTAGGTGAAAAAGGCTATCAAATCTCATGTCAATAACAGCTTACTTTTTATCCTCATTATCAGCAATAAGTTGCATTACTTCACTTATTTTGTAAGCCGAGCATCTGATAGTAGGAAATTGGCCACAAGAGAAAATAACAAAAAGTATATGAAGTTTGAATAAAAAGAATATACTGGAATGGAAAAAAAAACACCCAGAAAAGAACAAATGAAATGAAGTAAAGAACATATAATAATAATGAATAGATAGGTAACCAAAAAGAAAAATAACATATAGAAAAAAAAACATATAGTAATGAATGAAAGAACAAATGCTATTTTATCAATGAAAAGATACATATGAAAAAAAGTACAAGGCAGTAATTAAGAATAGAACATAACAAAAGAACGAAAGCACAAGAAGAGAACATATAGCAAGTAGAGAAGACCAAACATCTATGAACAAAAATATATGAACATGTGGGAACAAGAATTGAACACTCATCAATGAACAAATGAACATATATGAACAACTAGCTATGTACAGAAAGATAAACAAACTGTTGTGAAGTAAAGAACATGTATCAACAATTGAATAAGAACACATATGAAATGAACAGATATGTATCCAAAAGTAAAATATAACATATAGAAAAAAAACAAATATACAGTAATGAATGCAAGAACACATGCTATTTTAGTAAAGAAAATATACATTTAAGAAAACATAAGACAGTAAATAAGAACAGAACAGAACAAAAGAACAAAAACACAAAAAGAGAACATATAAGAACATATATGAAATGCATAAAATGTTTTGTTTACTGATATCTAATCTTTTACGGTTGCTTGTTTTCTTTTTGTGGGTTACAGTTTTTTCTTTTTCTTGCATCTTTTAATTTCTTCTTCAATTTTGGTATTCTTCCTTTTTGAAGATATGATTTCACCTTTACATAAAAAATACTATGGATTAGAAGCTATATAGGTTAGGGTTTCAAGATCGCAAATGAAGAAATCATACTTACAGTTTCTACACTAACACCAAATTGTTAATTGAATCTGACATTTCTAGCCGAAAATTGCACTGGAGAAAGAAACTGCTGAACAGAAACAGGAGCAAAAGAAATCGCCAAAATCTTTGAATAGAAACAGGAGTAAAAGAAATTGCTGAAATTGCTGAACAGGAACAGGAACGGAAACTGGAAATCACACAAATTGAGATGCTAAAATTGCAACAGAAGAACAAAAATCATGACATTGCAAGCAGTTGAGAGAGGTTTTCTTAGAGTAGAGTGAATCGCTAGACGGTTCGGAGATTTTTTTTCAAATTTTGTGTTTCGCGGTATCTAAAAATATCTTATGACATTTTTATAATTTTATAGGGAATAGGCTGTCTAATGGCACATTTGCTTCTTTTTATACATTATATTGTAGCTTCTTGTATTATATAGGTTGGGTATATGGTATATATCTGGTTTATACAATAGGGACTCAAACACATTTTTGGGATGGTATGCTATTAGTATTTAGACATTCAATTGAGTCTTAAATTTCAAAATTACACTTTGCTTACCAATTTAATATAAGAATAGGTATTTTCTGTTCTTCATTGCTAAGCTTAGCTGATAATGTTGGACAAAACCTAAGCTTTCGCTTAGGTTATAATCCCATTTATGGTAAGGCAAGAAAAGAAGAATTACTAGTGTGGCTTGAACAACATCCATATTTCGAGAAAAAGAAAATTAATTTTCCATAATTCACAGACGCATGCAAATTAACACTTTTTGTTATAAATGTTTTTTAGTATAAAAAAATCTACAATTAGAATTTTCTTTTGTGATCTGCGTTTTAGTAGGAGTACGATTACTTTGTCACGCTGTCCCTTATCCTATTTTCTCGGTGCATGTCTCAGTTATTGAGGCTTAACATTGTAGTTAAATGGAAAGAATGAATACATATTATAGAGAGCCTTTACTCTCATTAAGCTATAGAGAGCATTTACTCTCATTAAGCTAAGCCTAAAAAGAAAAAAAAATGAAGCTTTATCATATTTTTAATCTAAAACATTCAATAACAACAAAAAATAGAACAAGGGAAAAATTAAAAACAAACCCCAATCATGATCTTCATTAGACTATTAGAATTCATGATCAGGTGACCTAAAAAAATGGTAAATTTTAGCGGGAGTCACTTAATTTATTTTTTTTCCTAAAGGGGTATTTGACTTTCATGTTGTCATAGCGAGGTACCTTAGCTCTTATTACGCCCTGTTCAACTACTTTCTATCAATCTAATCATTAAATAGGATGAAAAATGCTGACGTGGTATAAATAAATATTCAAATAAATTTAAAATATCAACTTTAGTCTACCAAACTTTTACAATCACAAAATCTAACCTATGTATTTTTAAAATTCTAAGATATAAATTTTAAATTTACAATCTAGTCCCTCCAACCTCTTTTTCTCCAGTTGAATTGAGCCAAAGCAGAACTACTGTTGACTCATCCTCATCGAAGACTTTAGTCTAGACTCTTTCTAGCACCACCCATTTCGCAGTGGTCTCGAGCTACTGCCGAGCATGAGGAGCGGGACCAAGGGACGAAAAGTGATGGTGTTTGCAACAGCAAAAGGATGTCAAAAGGTCGTGGGATGGGCTGGTCACGACGTCACAATTATCTTACACAATTAGGAGAGATGAGGCTTAGAAGCCTCGATTTAATGCCCTGTCAACCCGGCCCAGTCTCAATTCGCCTCAATTTGGCCCCTTCTTGTCAGCCTCGATTTGTTGTTTGCCTCAAATTAGCACAGCCGTTGTCTATGGTTTTACTATTTATGTCACTAGAGGTGGGCAAAACCCTGACTAGTGACTAACTCTTCACTTAGATCTACTTGTGAAGTCGGTTAGTGGTTAATTGGAGGGTGGTCAATGGCAAGGTTGGTGGTTGGAGCCTAGAATGTTGTCGGCTAAAGGGCAGCCAGCAGTTAGGTCGGCAGCTAGAGGGTGGTTAGCTGGGCAGCGGTTATTGATTAGAGTTAGGGTTCTTAAAAGTTTACTTAAACTCAGATTTGATATGAAAACAAAGTTTATAGTTTAAATTATTTATAGGAAAACTTAAAGGACTAAAAGTGTTATTTTAAAATTTATTTAAATATATTTGTTTTCAATATCATCATTTTCTGTCAAACTTAAATTAACAGAAAGTATACAGGTGGACGTGCAATAAGAGTTCGGGAAATGGAGGAAGTGCAACTTTCCAAGCAGGGTATTTCAAAACAAAATCTTTTAATCGAAAGTAAGAGGCTAAATATGTCGGCAGATGCTGGCAGTATTAACTGTGAAAATAGCAAGCTAAAGAATGTGGACGAAGTTGAAATATTTGGGATATCTAGCGCAAAAGGTGAATGCAACGTCCTCCCAAGAATTGGGCCAAGACAGATCAATGTGGGAGTAATGGATAAGGGCGATGAATGTGGACTTATAACGAGTCCATTGGGTCAACACAAGACTGGTTACCATAAAGGAAAGTTCTCTGGAGTACAGAAAAAATGTAAAGTGGCGTCTATGTATCAGGTATTGCGAAAGTCGGTGGTGGTGCTATAACGACTCAAGTCCAGAACCTATCAACGGAACACCTGCCCACACCACTTGTGTCACATCCCACACAGGCCCCAGCCTGTGCACTCTTAGTAACACTCGCCAAAATTACCCAAGATTCAATTGATTTCACCTAAGACCAGGTGTTAATAACTCCCTATTGTTTAAACCTTATTTTCTTAAACTGAGAGCTGGGATATGTCCCAGGAGGCTTAGGAATTATTTAGAACAGCAACCTGCAGCTTAAGTAGGCCCAACCCCTCACTTGAAACACAAGGCAAGGGTATAAATCAATAACTTGCAATACAAGCAAGGCATACACTTTTATCTGTTAAGTGTCTAGGATGTGTGCTTATCAAGTGTGCTACTTTCATGAATGACAACCAAGAAGCCCACATCTCTGTAGTTTGAAAAATCAAGTTTCCATGCACATGTACATTCAGCCAATCATCAGTACTCAAGAGACTGCTTCATGAAACATAACCATAAGCTCATATTCTTAACATAACTTGGCACATAACATCCACCATATGTACATACAAACCATGTACAAACAAGGCTGTATATATATACGCTCAAAATAGCCTAATGTCCAGCATCACTAGCTTGGATACAATCCAAGGATGCTATAACCCAAAGTAGCCAAGGTTAAGGTTACAAGCCATATACCCTAGTTTCTTAAAACAAACCTAAGTGTACAGAACAGCAGCACACTCACAAAACCAACCCAAACATACAAACCGTAACCCGAGTCCAAATCCACACATCCTTCCTGTACCTAGACCGATCCCACAACTACAAAAGCCTGCAAACTTAGAATGTAAGTTTCAGCCTTAAGCCATAAGACTTGTAATGTAAGTATTCAAGCCAAGATTTAGTTGGCACATACCTCGAGCAAAAAGTGTACTAGCTAGCACACAAACTAGTAACTCAAGCAAACTACTCAAGCTGTATATCCTTTCCTGAAACAAAATGTATGGGCAATGAGTAACAATTACTCAGTAGGGTTTCACATACGACCATATAAGGTCTATTTAGTTAAGTCCAATAACTTAACCTCCACAAGCTTACTTATCCTGCAAGAAAAACATGGAAACAAGGAAAACAAAAAAAGAAATATACCCACACATATAATCATCATAATCCATCAATATACGGATTAGCATGCACAAACAAACAACCAAGCACACAGAACTTACACACACACCACAAGGTATATTCAGTCATATCCACTAGCATGTGTCCATGTGCACTTTGGCACTTCCATCTTCACAATTTTACTCCCATTCCACTAGAGCTCCAAATTCACTAGCGAGTTGGCCTCCCTCACTAGGAATTTTAACACATGCCATTACCTTGACTAGCTAGCCAATTTACACAAAACTGTATCTCCTCAATATGCCCATCTAGCAAAGCTAAGATCATATAGCATTATATAACCATCACTTAGCTGCCATAATTACTTGTTCATGGAAAAATACCAAGAAAACAAGTAAAAGTGAGAACCCTACCTCACAATCAAAGCTTGAGCTCTCGGTTGCTTGAGTAACTAAGGCCGAAGCTCAAATATATATTGCCTCCTTAATCCAAGCTTGATTTCTCTTCCAAGCTTCAACTTCAACAATAGCACGGCAAGAACTCCAACTTTCCTTCCAACAAGCTTTGAACCCCTTTTTGTTTTCTCGGCCAATTAGCTTAATGCGTAAGAGCCGAACTCTTTTCTCTTCTCTTTTCTTTCGTTTCTCTTCCTTTTTCGGCCAGGTAGCCTTTTCGCACCAGAGGAAATGCCGGAGCTCTGTTTCGTTTTCAGCCAACCCCAGCAAATAACGAAGGCTAGGCGTATAAATGGCTCCTGGCGCATTAATAGGCGCAAGACAAACGATTCTCATTTGTTCAACGCATTAATGAGGAATGGCAGACGTTTTTGTTCAACAAGCAGCAAAGAGCAAAGGATTTCTGGCGCATTAAATGAAATTGTACACCTATTCAACATTTTGGCTCAATGTCAACATTGGTCCCTAAATACTCTAAATATGACACTTTTCCCCCTTAGGTTTCCATGTGCACACTTTAGCCATTAAAATGTAGGATTATTTCGGCTCTATTCTTAACTCATGGCTCAAATTGCCAAGCTTTCATTAATATAGCCCAAAGTGGTAATTAACCCATGACTAAATTAATTTGGAAGAAGCCGCAATTCTTGACCGGCGAATTTGTTTTTGTCAACCAAAATTGGTCTAATTCCACCTTTGTCCATGCACTTATTTGCATGGTGCATTTTCACCCTTCAAGTTCCCATAATTTCATTTACATCCTCATCCTTACTTTCAATCAAGTCCCTCATGTTTTAAATTGGTGTTTCTTTTTATTCTTGGCCTAAGCCAAGCACTTAGGAAGTGAGCCTAACAACTTGGGCTATCCTTTAGAAAATGATAAGGGCTAGGTATTTAGGAATGGACTCTCAATATAAAGAAGTTTCCTGTCCCATACCAGCAGGCACAATCACATACTTTGAACCAAACCTGGCTCTAATACCATCTGTAACGACCCAAGTCCATAACCAATCAACAAAAACACCTGCCCACACCACATGGGCTATCCTTTATGAAAAGGATAAGCGCTAGGTATTTATATTCTGAAATTGGAGCTTATATATCAATTCACCAATGTGGGATATGGGGGCATTACAAACTCCCCCCCTTATGTACCCAACGTCCTCATTGGGGTCAATTGGATTACTTGGTTCCCCGGACCAAGTAACCTCTTTAAACGGACTGCTTAGCCCTTGGCCAAGTAGCCTTTCAAATCTAGGATCAGCCCGGGTAGACGATGCATGTGCACATCCACTATGCCACACCATCGTGGTCCTGGGTCAGCTCTAATACCATCTGTAACGACTTAAGTCCAGAACCAGTCAACGGAACACCTGCCTACACCACATGGGCTATCCTTTGGAAAATGATAAGCACTAGGTGTTTATGTTTTGAAATTGGAGCTTATATATCCACATAAGGCTTCCCACAATTCACCTATGTGGGATACGGGGGCGTTACAAATGGTATATAGGCTCTAATTCCAGAACATATCCCACATTGTTGAATTGTGGGAAACCTTATGTGAACATATAGGCTCCAATTCCAGAACATAAGCACCTGGCGCTTATCCTTTTCTAAGTGATAGCCCATGTGATGTAAACATGTGTTCCATTAACCGGTTCTGGACTTGGGTCGTTACAGATGGTATCAGAGCCAGGTTTGGTTTAAAGTATGTAGTTGTGTCCGTCAGTATGGGATAGGAGAACTTTCTTATATTGAGAGTCCATTCCTAAATACCTAGCGCTTATTCTTTTCTAAAGGATGGCCCATATGGTGTAGGCAGGTGTTCTGTTGACTGGTTCTGGACTTGGGTCGTTAGAGATGGTATCAGAGCTGACTCAGGACCACAATTGTGTAACATAGTGGGTATGCACATGCATCGTCTACTGGGACTAATTCTAGATTCGAGAAGCTACTTGACCAGGGGCTAAGTAGTTCAATTAGATAAGTTACTTGGTTCAGGGAACCAAGTAATCCGATTGACCCTAACGGGGACATTGGGTACATAATGGGGGAGTTTGTAACACCCCCATATCCCACATGGGTAAATTGTGAGAAGCCTTATGTGGATATATAGGCTCCAATTTCAAAACATAAAGCACGTAGCGCTTATCCTTTTCTAAAGGATAGCCCATGTGGTGTGGGTAGGTGTTCCGTTGACCGGTTCTAGACTTAGGTCATTACAGATGGTATCAGAGCTGACTCGGGACCACGATGGTGTGGCATAGTGGATGTGCACATGCATTGTCTACCGGGGTTGATCCTGGGTTTGAAAGGCTACTTGGCCAAGGGCTAAGTAGTCCGATTAGAGAGGTTACTTGGTCCGGGGAACCAAATAATCCGATTGACCCCAACGAGGATGTTGGGTACATAAGGGGAGAGTTTGTAACGCCCCCATATCCCATATTGGTGAATTGTGGGAAGCCTTATGTGGATATATAAGCTCCAATTTCAGAACATAAACACCTAGCGCTTATCCTTTTCCAAAAGATAGCCCATGTGGTGTGGCAGGTGTTCTGTTGATCGTTTCTGGACTTGGGTCGTTACAGGTGCTACGATGACTCAAGATGTAGAGGGTAATCGGAAATCAAAGAGATGAAGGAGACAAATACAGGATAAAAAGGCAAATCAAATTTCAAGATATACTATGGCAGGGGAATCGGTGTCTGACTCTGGGATCGCAAATATGGTAGAAAAAGCGAGAGCGAAGATTGCAGAAGATGAGCAATTTCCTGATGAAAATCCAAAACTTAAGTAAGCAGCTGAGACCTTTTGGCTTCATTATGGCTTACGATATTAGAAGTTGCTGTCAAATTTTTAAGACATCACTTAGAGGCTGATGCTCTAGGAGTGGCTTTTGTGCGCCATTAACTTCTTTGTTTGGTTTTTCTGTGTTGTTTCTCTTACATTCTCTATGTGCCCAAAAAAAAAAATCTAACCTCTAACCAACTGGTAAATCTCTAGTCACTCAATCGACAAGCCAAGTTCACATCCCAATTACCTTTGAAGTCAATTATACATGATCTCAACATGTCTTTCATAATTTGGTTTGTCCTCTCCATTTGAGCATTTGTTTGAGGATGATATATAATACTAATTTTTTGTTCAGATCACAATTCACACTACAAGCTCTTTCAAAAATAAGAAATGAACCTGGAATCACGATCATAGTCAATGCTAATTGGAACTCCTTGCAACCAAATAATCTCTTTTTTGTAAAATTGTGCTAACTTTTCGGGTGGAGTTGTTTATATAAATTATTAATTATTAATTTTTTATTTCCAAATAAACATGGGGATTTTTATATAATTTTATTACTATAGGTAATATTAATTAAAGATAATTAGCTTATCAATATTCATACTACTACAAATAAAAAAGGAAAGAAAAAAAATAACCAAAAGGTTTCAACATTAAGTCCCATATAATCGGGAGTAATTATTTAATTCATCAGATTTTTTTTGCTAACCATATTCAATTTTTTAATTTTCTGAATAATGTTATATGTACTTAATATCTTTCTCTGGTTAATCAATAACCACAAATACTGTGATAACAAACAAAAAAAACCCAAAATGCGATTCAAAACTTGCAAGTAGAACTCATTAAATCAGAAAATAAAAAAGAAGATTTCATTTCTTTATCTTCTTATCTTATCCATTCCGCAGAAAGTTGGAAACCCAGAGGATATGGCAGAACATTCAAAAAAGGGATAATTTGGAACTCATTTCCATAAGAACCTCCATGAACATTATTTTCTTTCAATGGTGGCTTCTGCAGAAAACTATTGCTTCTGTAAGCCCTACTTGTTCATCTCTCCCCCAAGTTTATGTTTAGCACAAAACTTGTTGAATTGCTCTTGGAAAAAAGTGGCAGGGAATAAATCAACCCATTCTTTTAATCATTGTTGATACTCCTCGCACTTCTCTTAAAGCCCTATAATGATATCTAGGGTTTAGGGTTTAGGGTTGCATAAAAGTTTTGTACTACTTGAAAATGTTTGATTTTTGCTATGTGATTTCTGAGAAAAATACCCACAAAATATCAACCGATGATATGAGTGATTATGAGAAAAAAAAAAACATTCTGAAAGGATTTTAAAATATGAGAGGGACAAATTTGATTGCTGTTATACCTTGTTGAATTCTCTCTAAAGAGTTCTATGACTATTATGAAAATTCTTATAATAGTACAAGGAAGATTTGGAAAGCCTTGCAGAAAATATATGATACAGAAAAAGCTGTTCCAAAATTGTATGCTGGAAGTTGTTGGCTCTGTTATCAAATGGTGGACAACCTCTCTGTGGTGAAACAAATAAAAAATTTTAGTCTTATTGCTCATGAATTGAGATCCAAATGAGTGAAGATTGGAAATCATCTTTAAATAATCGTAATCATTGACAAACTACTGTCTTCCTAGAAAAAGTTCCAAAAAACTATATGTCACAAACAAAAGGAGATATTGATTGAAAGCCTTATCACTCATGCTCAAATAGAAGAGCTGGCTAGAAACTAAGATGCCATAGGAGCCAATTTCAATAATGGTAATGTTGTAGCCAAGGTAAATCTTACTACAGTCAATAACAAAGTATCAAGACGTCATGATTTGAAGTATTACCAATTCAACATGCTCACCCTAAATTAAAGCATAAAATTCCTTAAAATAATTGTGGATACTATTATAGATTTCAAATAAATAAAATTTGACACACTTATATATTTTTTTCAACTTAAACCATAAAATAGCCAAAAAAAAATAGAAGAAAAATAAAAAATTACCAATTCAATATGCCTATCCCATGTTAAATCATAAAATCCCTAGAAATAATTATGGATACTATTATCGATTCAAAATAAATAGAATTTGACACATTTACCTATTTTTTACAACTTAAACCACAAATAGCAAAAAAACCAAAAAATAAAATGAAAAATAAAAAAAATTACAAATTCAACATGAATATCCAAAAATAAAGCATCTAATACCTTAAAATAATTATATATGGTTTAATTTTTTATGGGAATGTTGAATTGGTAGTGCTTTTTTAATTTTTCGTTCTATTTTTTGGTTTTTCCTGCTATTTTATCATTTAAGTTGAAAAAAATATATAACCGTGTCAAATTCGATTTATTTGGAATCTATAATAGTCTCCATAATTAATTTAAGAAATTTTATGCTTTAATATGGGATGGTAAATTTGAATTGGTAATTTTTATTTTTCATTCTATTTTTTTTTTGGATATTTTTTTTTTGTGGCTATTTTATGGCTTAAGTTGAAAAAAATAGATAAGTGTGTCAAATTATTTTTATTTTTCATATAGAATAGTATCATAATCATTTCAAGGTATTTTATACTATTATTTTTTATGGGAATGTCGGATTTGTATTCCTTTTCTCTTTCTATTTTTTGGTTTTTTTCTTTTTTATGGCTTAAGTTGAAAAACATAGATAAATATGTCAAATTCTATTTCTTTGGTGTCTAGAATGTCTACATAATTATTTAAATGCATTGTACGCTTTAATGTGAGATGGGCATGTCGAATTGGAAATTTTTTTATTTTTCATTCTTTTGCTATTTTATGGTTTAAGTTAAAAAAAATAGATAACTGTGTCAAATTATTTATTTTGGAATTTATAATAGAATCCATAATCATTTGAATGGATTTTACACTTTAATTTTTTATGGGCATGTTCAATTTATAATTTTTTTATTTTTCATTTGATTTTTTTATTTTTGCTATTTTATGGTTTAAGTTGGAAAAAATAGATAAGTGTGTCAAATTTTATTTATTTTGAATCTATAATAGTACTAATAATTATTTCAAGGGATTTTATTCTTTAGTTTGGGATGAGCATGTTGAATTGGTAATTTTATTATTTCTTTCATTCTAGTTTTGTGATTTTATGGTTTAAGTTGAAAAAAAAAAGTGAGTGCATCAAATTCTCTTTCTTTGGCATCTGGAAAAGTCTTCAAATTTATTTCAAGGGTGTTGACACCCAATTTTGTCCGGGTACTAACTTTTGTTTTAGTTCTAGGTTAGAAAAAATTAGTTTAGGAGCATTTTGGTTTTGTAGGGGCAATTTGGTCTTTTTAGGTGTTATTGATTTTAGGAGTTTAAAGTGTTCATCTAGGGTAGAAATAGGAATCAATTTGGTCTAGGCAATAACTTAGAGTCCTAAGAGTTTTATTGGGTCAATTTAGGGAAAAAGGGAAAGTTTGGGAAGAAATCAGGAATTTTTAGAGGATTTTATGGAAAAATTGGAAAGTTTGAGGTAAATTTATCAGAAATGAAGAGTTTGGGGGCAAATCTGATGAGATCCTGAAATTTTAAGGAAATCTAGAAAATTTTAGGAAGTTTTGGGCTCAATTGACAAATCCTTAAAGTTTTGGGTCAAATTGAAATTCGCACAGAATTTAGGACAAGATCAGCAGCTTGAGAGTTTTGTTGGACTTAAACTGATATTTTACCAGATTATATCCTAATCTCCTCAAATTGAATTTGGATCAAGTTTAAACTCTGTAAAACCTAGATAATCTCGTCTAGCCACTCTTAGTATAAGTATGGGCCATTAATTGATGAAAAGGAGAGCAGATTAAAAAAAAATTTAAGCTTCTAGCTGAAAGGGAATATTGCAGATCTAGGTCCTTGATTTTTTGCTCTTGACTTCTAGAAAACCTAAACTCCTCCCTTGACAGTAAGGATGGCAATTGGGTGAGTCGGGTCAAGTTTGGGTCAGGTTATTCAGGTTCAGGTTTAATCGAGTTAGCATGATTTCGTGTCCAGGTCGGGTTCAGGTCAGGTCATTTGGGTTCGGGTTGATTTCGGCTTAGCAGATTTCAGGTTCGGGTTTGGGTTGGGCCGGGTTCATTTGGGTTCGGGTTGAATACAGGTCGGGTCGCTTTCAGTCTCGGGTAATTTCAGGTTGGGTTATTCGGGTTTCGGGCCAAACTCGGGTTGATCAGTCGGGTTTATTCGGGTTACTAGACCCTGGTGTATAAGTTGAAATCACTTAATTAATTCAATTTTTTTCCCAATTTTTGTTAAAATTTAAATTAAGTAATTTTTTTTTTGGTGCAATTAATAGTATGTTCAATTAAAAAATTCATAAAAATTTTCTTAATTATGTTCTGACAAATTTGTTACAATATCCAACTTTTAATGTGAAATTGCTATGAAATATAAATGTAGCTCATTATTATTCTATTAATATTAGTGACTAAAATGTAAAATTTTAAAATTTTTGGGTGAAAATGTAAAAAAAAATGAAAAGTTTTGGGACCCATGTTGCAATTATTATGGGTGACTGAAATGAAAATATTCAAAATTTTGGCACGTTATTACAATATACTTAGAAGTTTAGGGAGCAATGTTGTAATTTTGATAATTGTTATCCTAATCATCAAACTTACTAAATATGGAAGTTACTTGATTAGAGCAACCCAAATATGGAATGAAACTTATTAAATATGGTCGATTTTGAAAATAAAATTTAATAAATATGAATGTTCCAAACAAATGAAAGTTACTAAATATGTAAACTCCAAATATGAGAATGAGAGTGAGACTTATTAAATATGAAGGTAATAAGGGTTAGCTGATTATGATTTATGTGTTAAATTTAGGATAAGAGTTACGAATAAGATTAAATGATAAGGTTTAGGGTTAGGATTGATGGTTTATACGGTTAAGTTAAGGCCAAAGTTTAGGTTTTATAGTAAAGGTTAATGTTTCAATTAAGCTTAGAGTTTGGATTTAGTGTTTAGGATTTAGATTTAGATATATAGTTTACAGTTATAATTGAGAGCTTATGTTTTACGTAAAGTAAATATTTAGGGTTTTAGGTTTAGGGTTTAGAGTTAAGAGTTTAGGGTTAGGATTGATGGTTTATATGGTTAAGGCTAGACTTTAGGTTTATGGTGAAGATTAATGTTTCAATTAAGCTTAGGGTTTAGATTAGGATTTAGATTTAGATATACAGTTTACAGTTAGAATTGAGGGCTTATGATTTAGGTTCAATAAATGTGTAAGGGTTTAGGTTTAGGGTTTAGGGTTTAGAGTTAGGAATTTAGGGTTAGGATTGATGGTTTATATGGTTAAAGCTATAGTTTAGGTTTATGGTAAAGGTTAATGTTTCAAGTAAGCTTAGGGTTTGGATTTACTGTATAGGATTTAGGTTTAGATATATAGTTTACAATTAGAATTGAGGACTAGTGGTTTGGGTTAAGTAAATGTTTAGGGTTTTAGGGTATAAGTTTAGGGTTTAGAGTTAAGAGTTTAGGGATTAAGGTTTTAGTAAGTTTAGGGTTTAGGGTTTAGGGTCTAACTTTAGGGTTTTTGGTGATGTTAGGATAAGGTAAGGATTAAAGTTGTGGTTAAGGTTTAGGTTTATAGTCTAAGGTTAATAAATTTAACGTTAAGTGTATTTAAAATTAGAGGCAAATAATTAAAAAAAATATTACATTTGTTGGTAATTAGAATATAATGAAGACAAATAAAAGAAATTAAATTGTAAATACCCTAATTTAATTGAATCAGATTTTAAATAAAGAAGAAAATTATATTAATTAAATTAAATAACAAATAAACTAATTTAATATAATAAATTAATATTAATTTACCAATTAAATTTATCTAAAACCAAAAACCAAACCTCCAATTTGTGCGCCAAAATGAAAAGTGAAAATTTATTTGTATTACTTTGTGCGGTAAATGAAAACTTGAAAGTAACAAACTAATAATAAAAAAAACAAAACAGAACCCTAAACGTTTGTCCAGCTGTTCGAGACTTCGTGTTCGATTGAGAGTGCAGCGAGTCTGCGGCAGGCGAGTAGGCGACAGCTTCGGGCGTTTTCAACAAAAACGGAAACAGAGAAGAGTGACCAGTGGCGCTCGCGCTTAACAACTCAACGGCGCCGGCTATCGTCTTCGTCTCATCGGCGTACCTCTGTGTCTGTTCTGCTCCTTTCTCTTCCATTGGCTTCTCAACTGCAATTCCGGGGAAATTCTGCTGCCTTTCTTCTTCCATTGGCTTCTCAGCTGCCTTGGGTATTTGGTTGCCCTTTTCCTCACTTCCGTATTTCTAATGACTAGTTCCCTTTTGAGTTGCCCTATTATTTTGCTTACCTGCTATTTGGTTGGTGTTATTAAGGATTTGTCTTTCAATGAGTTGTATGGAGATATACCCTTTTCAATTTCAAAGCTGAAGTAGTTGGAAAATCTGTAATGTTCTCCCCCGAGAATCTCCTTGCTTTGCTTTCTTGACTTTGGTCTCTTGCGACATTAATTGTTACCACTTCAAATGAATACACAGGATTTTGAAAAACAATCAGTTAATTGGGCCAATCCCTTCAACTCTGTCACAAGTTCCTAACCTGAAAGTCTTGTAAGTTTTTAGATTTTAGCCTTGTTTTATTTCCTCATGCTTCATAGATAAGCATTTTTCAACTCTTCTCACAAATTGTTACAGGGACCTAGCGCAAAATAAACTCAGTGGTGAGATACCGAGGCTTTTCTACTGGAATGAGGTCCTGCAATACCTGTGAGTGTATTCATGCTCTAATTTATATTTTCACTTAGCTTATGGTCTACTTGATATACCATTATACCTAGTCGATTTTTGCTGGTCTTCTAAATTATAGTCCTGGTCAGTGGTTTGCGAGGAAATAATCTAGAGTTGCAAATGGTTTCTGTAATTGAATAGAATCAGTCATCCTGTCAATTAATAGTACCTAACAGAATTTCTTGAATTTTTTGTCATTTTGACAGGGAAATTATGTGGATTGCTTGTTGCTTTCATGTTTGATTAAATTTGGGTATTTTCATTTACTCTATGCTTGTTGCTTTCATGTTTGCTTTCATTTTTTATTAAATTTGGGTATTTTCATTTACTGAACCTATTGTGTTTCTCAACCTTATTATGCATCACCTAGAAAATTGGTTAGAAGAAGAAAGAGATGGTGCCATTCTTTTTTTTTTTTCAACTAATGATACTAATAACTCATGGGCATGTTCTTATAATCAAATCCTGAGAAAGAATCAACTCATTGCTTAGTTTGTTTGTAATTTTCTGTGCTTCTGAAGATACTTATTTTATTTTTAATTTACAGCAATGGAGTCAACAATGGACATGTCTAGTATAAATGGAGATGATGCTAACAATCAAGAGGCTAGAATTGGAAGTGGTTCTAAAAGAGGGAAAAATAGGACTTGGTCAACAGTTTGGAATGAATTTGAATCCATTGATGGTGAGCTGTATCCAGGTAAGGTGAAAAGAGCCAAATGCAAACATTGTAAAATAAAGGAGTACAAGGCAGATTCCACAATAGGAACAAAAAATCTTTTGCGTCATTTGAAAAAGTGTCAAAAGTATCAGAGTTCCTTAAATGGTAATGGTAGCAATGAAGAGTCATCACATTGAAAGTTGGATGAAGCTACCTGTAGGGAATGGCAGTGTAGAATCACAATCAAGCATGGGTTACCATATTCGTATATTGAGTATGAAGAGGTACGTGGTTACAATTCATACTTGAACCCTGATGTTAAGCATGTATGTCGGAACACTCATAAGAATGAAATTGCTAAGTTCCATAAGAAATTGACAGAACAACTTAGATCTTCTTTGGAGAATCTTCCTGGAAGGATTTGCTTAACTAGTGATATATGGACATCATTGATTGATGAAGGATATCTTTGTGTCACTGCACATTATGTAGACATTGGTTGGAAGTTGAGGAGTAAAGTTTTGACTTTTCTACATCTTGAGCCACCACATAATGCTAATATATTATATGAGAAAATATTTGGTCTCTTGAAAGAGTGGAGGATTGAGAACAAAATTTTTTCCATCACATTAGACAATGCTAGCAACATGACTAGTATGCAGGCTTTGTTGTGTGGCCAACTTAACCTTCGAAATGGTTTGATTTGTAGAGGAAAATATTTTCATATTCGTTGTAGTGCACATATTTTGAATCTCATTGTTCAAGATGGGTTGAAGGTAGTTTCTGGACATCTAAAAAAAATCAGAGAGAGTGTTTTATATGTTCGTAGATCAAAAGCAAGAAGGATTAGGTTTTTTGAGTGTGCTCAAGCAGTTGGGGTAAACATTTCTAAATCATTATGGCTAGATGTACCTACCCGGTGGAATTCTACTTATTTGATGTTTGAGAGGGCACTTGTTTATCGTTCAGTATTTTCTCAGCTGCAAATTGTTGACACATGTTATGAACATTGCCCTAGTGATGTTGAGTGGGACAAAGTTGTAAAAATTACAGCAATTTAACAGCCTTTTTATGAAATGACAACTCTCTTTTCTGGTTCTGAGTATCCCACTGCGAATTTGTACTTTGAGAATGTGTGGAGAATGCAAAAGTTTATACTAAAGGTGATGAATAATTCGAACTTACAGATAAAAGAGATGGCACAACAAATGAATGAAAAGTTTCAGAAGTATTGGGAGGATTTTTCAGTAGTTCTCTCATTTGCAGTTGTACTTGATCCTCGTTATAAGTTGGCCTTTCTCAAGTACTGTTATGAGAAATTAGGTACTGCTCATGCTTCTAAATGGTTGGATGTTCGAGATGAACTATATTTTCTTTTCAAAGAGTATGAGGCCCGTGGTGGTGGTTCACTTCACTCATGTGAAGTTGGAACTGGTGGTGGGCAATCTTGTCGAGAAGTAAACTTAGATCTTCTTGTAAGTAGACTATTTTCCTAATATTATGCTTGCATATAATTTTTATATGTTGTAAAATACTTTCAAAATTGATAGATATATTGATGTGGATTTAGGATTTTGCCCAAGATTCAATGGGAAGTTTTAACTTGAAGTCACAACTTGATCTTTACTTGGATGAGCCTAGAAAGCCAATTGAGTTGAAGTTAGACATCCTTGCTTATTGGAAAGAAAATGAAGCACGATATCCAATCATTGCACAAATGGCAAGGGACATATTGAGCATTCCTATAATAACTGTTGCTTCAGAATTAACTTTTAGTATGGGTAGTAAGATTCTTAACAAATATAGGAATCGTCTTGTTCCTGATAATCTGCAAGTTTTACTAACATCTCATAACTGGTTATATGGTTACGAAGGTATGGTTTCTTTTTTATGATTTTTCTTTAATTTTCAATATATCATAGTTGTTACTAATTTCTTTTTCTTTCTCAACCAACTCAGCTGAAGAGTATGAATTGAAACATCTGAATGGCATAGAAGTAGAATTAGATTCATCAACCAATTCTGCTACATCTTCTAATTTGGTGTAGAGGTAAAATTGAGTCTAGTCACTATATAGTAGTTAAGTTTTTAGTGCTTTTTAGACAACAGTTTACTTGATAACTAAGGATATAACTCTATATTTTATTTTTCTATGTATTCTTGATCACGAAATTACTGAGTATGCTCTTTAACTATTGCTAGTATGCTCACCCATACTATTTGATGTGTTGAAGTTAAAGTTTTGCTTGTACATTGATAGGGCTATGGAAGGTGTGGGCAGTTGATGCTTTGCTAGGAAAAACAGAAGGTCGTCTCATGTTGCTGCTGTAACAGCTTGTGCTTAGAGCAAGTCAGATGATACATAGGATGTTTGGATTCCTTTTGATGTTTTGGTTTTTAATGTTTATCCTAGCAAGTCAGAAAAAGTGTTGGTCCTTTCTTCTGTCCAAGTACTGGTTAGCTTATGTGTTTTGTTTTGGCAAGTGGTATGTTAGAATATGATGATTTAAATTTCTGTATTTACATTCTATGTATGATGATTACGATGTGTGCCACCTTTCCATAGCTAGTATGTTAGAATATTATGATTTCAATTTCTGCTTAGTTTTTACTTATTGCAAGCTAGTATTTATTAGATCATAAAATTTAGATTCAACTGGTTTTTAGGGATAAGATTTAGTTATTTTTTTTTATGAATAAGGAGAAAAAAGCTTAGAATTTTTTCTTAAATGGATCTACTACTGCTCAATTTAGACTAGTCAAAGTCCAATTTAACCATCATATGAGACACAGTGTGTTGGTTACATGCTTTAAAAAAATTTCTAAGTAAATCACTAAATTACTAAATTCTAGAATATTCATACATAAAGCATATTATTTTGTTAATTTATTCTTTAAAAACCCTTACATAAAAAATATTTTTATAGTATTTTAAAGTTTCTTAAATGGTATGGTCATAATAAATATGTAATTTAGATAAATAAGAAATATATAAAAATTTAATTTTTACATCTTTATCAACCATATATTTATATTGATTTGGGTTAAAATCGGGTTTTGTCGGGTTTATTCATCGGGTCATTTCAAGTTCCGGTTAGTTCTGGTTCAGGCCATTTTAGGTTCTGGTAAATTGGGTTTGGGTCATTCGGGTTCAGGTCTCATCGGGTCTCGCTTCAATTAGATTCGGGTTCAGGTCAGGTCAGGTACAGTCGGGGTTCGGGTCATTGACTTTTTTTGTCAACTTGGGTCAGGTCGGTCTTGAGTTCGGATGGGTTCGGTCAGGTTGTCAAGTCGGGTCAAATTTTGCCATCTCTACTTGACAGTCGTCACCCTTGCTCCCTCTCCCAACTGTAGAGATGGCAAAATCGAACCTGACTCGATGAGCTAGCCCAACTCACTCGAACCTAAGCCTAACCTAACCCGATTTGACTAAAATTGTCAACGACCTGAACTCGACTGTGCCCAACTCGACCTAAACCCGAACTCAATTAAAGGGAAACCCGAGAAAACCCGAACTCAAATGACCTAAACCCGAAATACCCGAACCCGAAATGACCTAAGCCTGAATTGACCAGAACCGAAAATGACTCAAACCCGAGACTGACCTGACTTAAACCCAAGATGACCTGATAACTAAACCTGACAATATCCGATTTTAACCATCATCCTAAACCTTAACTTTCCTCTTTCATTATTTTCTATATTAAGTCAATCCTAAATATAGAGGTTTCCATGTTTAGTGACTTCCATTTTTTGAAACGTTCATATTCAGTATGTCTTATATTTAGGAATAGTGACTTCCGTTATTAGTAACTTCCTTTTTTTGGTACTTTCATATTTAGTAAGTCTCATATTTGGAGATGAGACTTTCATATTTAGTAGTTTCATTTATTTTTTTAAAATATTTATATTTAATAATTTTCATATTTTGAGAAAGGATTTCCATATTTAGTAACTTTTATTTTTTTAGGACTTCTATATATTGTAAGTATCTTATTTGGGGAAAAAACATCCATATTTAGTGAATCCCATATTTGGATTTTTCCAACAGAAGTAATTTTTATATTTAGTAAATTTAATGATCTTAATAAGCAATTATTAAAATTACAACATTCATCCATATACTTTTAAGTATAGTGTAATAAGGTACCTAAATTTTAAAAAATTTTATTTTAGTCACCCATAATAATTACAACATGGATCCTAAAATTTTTGAAATCTTTGCACTTTCACCCAAAAATTTTTAAATTTTACAATTTAGTCACTGATAATGAACTTGATTTGCATTTCGTTATAATTTCAAAGAAAATTCATTGAAACATAAGCATAACAAAATTGTCATTGTCCATGTCTGAGTGATAGCTAGGTGAAGATCTGAACAATCTGTACAATGATAGTTAAAGGGTATGGGTTTAGAAAAACAATCAAATATTACTAACAATGTTAAATTACTTAAATATGTACTAAACTATAATGAAGAAGATTTTTATGAATATTTTAATTAAATATATTAAAAAATGGAAATTTAATTTAAATTAAATCACACAAAAAATCAATTATTTGATTTAAATTTAAAAAAAAAATTGAACAGATTCAATTGTTTTGACTTCACACCAATAACCCACATGAATACAAAAGTTGACCCAAATTTGACCCGAAAGCTGGGCTGAAGTTACCCGAGACTAAAATTGACCCAACCTGAAGTGAACCTGAACACAAATAAACCCGGTCCAACCCAACCCGAACCCAAAATTAACTCAACTTGAACCCAAATGACCTGATCTGAACCTAACTTGAACCCAAATTCATGCTAATCCGACTAGACCCAAACCTGAATGACCTGACCCAAACCTGACCCGACCCACCCAATTGCCATCTCTGCCCAGCCGACGCTTCACCTTCCCTCTCCACTCGACAACGCTTCGACTTCCCCTGCCCTACGCCTCCGATGACGCTTCGACCTGCCCCTGGTGCTTTTGTCGTCGTCCGCGCCTAATTGAAGGAAGATCACGCCACACCCGCTGCCCCAATCATCGAACCCAACCACCACAGGCGCCGCCAGCTGCCGTTCGCTCATCCCTGGAGGTCGCCGGCTACTGCTAGCCCAAATCCAGGTGCTGCTTCTCCCAAGCGTCGTCGGAGAGGAGAGAATTGAGACCAGACCCGGTTCCTCTATTGCGACCCGACCGGTTCTCGTCCAGATCCAATTCGATCATCAACTATTCTGGGTAGAACTTCTCTTCAGCCCTCTGACTTTTTATTTCATTGATTAAGTTACTAACATGTTTCTCTTTTTGCAGATAGGCCATTAACAGCAAGCTTTTGATGTTTATTTTTTCTTTGTTTTCTTTATTTATTTATTCATTTGACCACATTAAATTAGTCATTAAATCTACAAAAGAGGATAACCTAGGGTGTTTATTTTATTTTATTCTCTTAATTCTCTTTATTTATCTATTTATTTTTCTTTAATTTTATGATTGTATAATTCTATTTTCTTTTATCTCATAATACGTCTAGGAATTAGAAGAAACTTAATAGAGCCAATTTTCTAACACATAACAAATTTTCAAGAATCCGTTATTGGTGATTTGATAAAATCCCAAGACGGATTATTTGTTCAAATCCGATTGATCTAATAAGATTCACGGTTTGAACAAGGTGCTCCTTTCAAATTCTTGATGGATTTGATAAAGTCCCAAGATTTCAAGGATGCCTAGGATTCCATATTCGGTTAGTCTGATAAGATTTATGGTTTGAAATTAAAAATTAAACATAATTAAATAAAATTCATAAAAATTATTTCAATAAAAAATTAGGTAAGGAAGCAAAGGTTTAGGAAAAGATAAAATCGAACCCTATGGTACCAATTTCCGGGCGCTATAATAAGCTTATTTTAGTGTAATCGACTCACGATCTCAAAATCTCTCATAGACCATAGCATGTATCCAATCGACTTAAGTGAAATGGATTGGAGGCGACTCCTAAAAAACAAGTTGATACAGCTTGGCGACTCCACTGAGGATGAGTCTAGCCATAAAAGGGGTTTTGTTTTCCTCTTTTCTTTTTTGTTTATTTCTTAACTTGTTGGTTTGATGTGTTGTATTTTTTTAGGTTCCGACATGCATACACCTCGGCATGCATAATGAGCTCAATACCCAAGCTCACTCCAACCAGGTTTTGCGAAACATCCAGGTTAGGCTAGTCATGTGAGACAATACTCTCCACGCTTTCTCTAATCTGCGGTAGTAACTAATGTTGCCCGAGTATGATGAAAGTCACGCCATGGGACCATGAAAGCTACGATTCAAATTAATCCTTCCTCACGTAACCCTTGTAGGTAAAGAATTGGGCCTTTTCTAGTCCAATAGGACTTAGCAAAAGGGATTCGTTACCTATGTATATAGCGGCCATAGATCTATCCATTAGGACTCCCATAACAAGACACATATTGTTTAGTTGACTTGCTTCATTGTTTTCATAACTGGCTTGTGTTTCCATACTATCGTTGCTAACTCCTTTGTCAATTGACCGTTTTTGTTGCCTTGTTCATGTACTTTTTCTCTTTGTAATGTTGATTTTTCTTTTCACAAGTAGCTCGTATATTATTCTACCATGTCACTAATTCTCTTTAAGTTGTTGTTCTTTTTGCATGTATTACACTATAGCAAGCACTTAGCGCAACCTCCATTACAATGAATATTCTTGACCTACTTCTTATCGACTGTAATGTGACTTAGGCATTTACTATAGAATAAGGTCAACCGGAAGCCATGGACTTCTCTGAGAAGTCACAGTTAGTACATGGAGATTGCCTTTCACCTAGACGTGAGCTCGATTTGAAAAGCCAGGTTCATTTTTTACTAGAGCAGAATTTTGTGAATTACTTATCGCAAATATGGAAGGCTTGGTCCTCTGCTGAAAGAGAGATCTTCAATAGCGAATTCGGGCACGTTGCTTATCTTCTAGACATCAAGATTAACAAGGCCTTGTTTCGAGCACTGATATCATTCTGGAATCCATATTATCATTGCTTTTCAATCAACAAGATGGACTTGACTCCAACTATCAAAGAGTATGGCTTCTTTTTGAACATTCCTCTTGATTTCCCAACTGAGGCATATTCCCTTGATCAGAAGAGTGATGTTTTACGATGCCTATCTTGTTTCCTGAACATGCAAGTCATGGCTTTCAAGTAGTGAGCTAGTGGAAAAAGCTTCGCATGAAGCACTATCAAACATCTTATGGAGACATTAACATCAAAATCCAAAAAAATGAAGGTGTTTGCACTAACAATCTATGGGCTCGTGATATTTCTGAGGGCGTTATCACACATTGATGTCAGGTTAATCAAGCCATTGGATCAGATGCAAAGAAAACACATGATCCCTCTTCTTGCTATTCTGGCTGAAACTATTGGTTCTCTCAAATTTTGTAGACTTAACGGAAGACGTTTCATTGGTTGCTCGCCATTGGTACACATTTGGATTAAGAGTCATCTCCCATGTGTGAAGAAAGAGTTTGGCCGCCATTTCTTTCAAAATTTTATTCTAATCAAACCTTTAATAGACAATGTCTAAATAGAAAAGGGTAGCAAAGAGAAGTGGAGAGAGTTCTTTAAAAACTTACAAGACTTTTAGGTTACATGGAAGGTGCCATTTATCTCAATAAAACTAGTGCTTTATCGATGTAGGAAGCTCTCATGGGTTCCCCTTCTCGGAATATGGGGAGGAACAAGCTACGCCCCAGCCTTGGTTTGTAGACACTTTGGGTCTTAACAGTTCAAACCAATGATGCATCGGCTGTGTGAGCTTAAGTTTTCTTACAATGATCCACAATGCCACCATCTCATTTCTGGAATTACAATAGCATGGAAGAAAGTCTACCTAGTGAAACCTGGAACCTTAGTGTCTTAAAAAAGGTATGTAGAAAAGACAAACCTAGTAGTGCTACTAAAAGGGATCTTGAGACAGAGCTTGAAGAAGAAAGAGGCAAGATGAAGAAGATCCAAGTCGAGGTAGATGAGAAGAACTCTAAACTGGAGGCACTAAGGAACGAGAATCTATTCTTGCGAGGAAAGCTAAAAGATAAACAGACCATCATTAAGTAGTTAGTCAAGGAATGCGATAAGAATGAATGAGAGAAGGAAAACTGGAAACGAGAGTATATCCGGTCTGCATGTCAAATAGAAGACTTCGTAGAGGAAGTAGTGAAGGTCACCCGTATTGCAAAGAGGATGGGTGAAGAAGCCAGTGACATAATTGCCAGTACCTGGCCCAACTCATGTTCGAGATAGCGAAAGATGATCCGCTATATCAAGAAGGCCTGCAAGCAATATGGCCACATCGAGAAATTCTTTTAGTTTTTCAGTTTTCAATATAATAAAGTGGGCTTGACAATTATGACTTTGGAGTTTGGTTTTAGGATTCTTTTGGTGATTTAGTGTTGCATTAAGTGTTTAGGCATGAACAGTCACTAGAGTTTGGAAGTGCTACAATAGTGGCCATTTAGCTCAGCTTCTTTAATCACATTAATAAAAATATCATGTGCATCATGCATCATTTATCAATTCATTCATACATGAAATCTAATAAAAGAAATTCCACTTTTTAAAAAAGGTAAAAAATTGGTACTCAACATCCATATTCAACTCGGCTGCAAACAAGACTTATGGCAGAACAAGTCGAAGGACGCCTCGTTGATATCGAGTTAAAGATCGAGAGTATGGAAGAATAAATGAGGTTGTTAATGGATCTGATCAAGGAGAAAACAATCCAAACCCCCGTTAAAGACCCGCTAGATCATTTCTACCCTTTGGGGTTCACCCCGCAACAGACCCCAATTTAAGAAATACCTTTTCAAGATTTAGGTCCATCTGATGGTATTCATTTAAGGCACAATAATGTCTACGAATGAAGGAAGACACTAATAAAAGAATAAGAAGATGCTCAAAAGCTTGAGACTATAGATAAGAGGCTTCGAGCTATTGAAAGGGGCACCATATTTGGATCTCTCTCCGTAGATGACCTTTGCTTGGTGCTAGATGTGGTAATTCCTTCAGATTTCAAAGTGCCGGATTTCTTAAAGTATGATAGAACAAGTTGCCCTATCACTCACATCACGTTGTTCTTGAGAAAGATACAGCCACTCACAAATGATGGAAAGGTATGGATGGCTCTTTTCCAAGAGAGTCTTAAGAAATCTGCATTATAGTGGTATCTAAGCCAAGGTCCAAGAAACATAAAAACCTGGAACGGCCTCGTTCAAGCTTTTATCAACAACTATAAGCATGTCATGGACTTGGCTCCGAATCATCAAACTCTTCAGAACATGGAGAAGAGGAAATAAGAAACTTTCAAGGAATATGCTCAAAGATGGAGGGACTCGGCAGCACAAGTTCAACCACCTATAATAGAAAGAGAAATGATCATTATGTTTGTCCAAACATTGAAAGGACCATTTTATGAAAAGCTAGTTGGGAACACTTCGAGTAGATTTTCAGATATGGTATTGTCCAGAGAAAGGATCAAACTTGGAATCAAAACAGGGAAGCTCATCAATCCTTAAACAGGGGAATTTTGCAAGAAGAGAAGCGAAGCTGTCCAAAATGTCGCCTTTGAGACTCATGCTCCAACACCACTTACATTACATGGGAAAGGATGTCTTAGTGAGGTGGTGGTCTTCAAGGCTCCCCCATTAGTACTGTATAACATTTGTGGGAAAAAAAGTTGTTCAGGTTGATATGATTTCTACAAGCTACACCAAGCTACTCCCTAAGCTCATAACGTCAAACTTGCTGTCACCCAATACCAATAGTAGCAAAGATCAAGCTTCTTCCTCTTCCAAGTTGGTATGATCTAAATGCCAAGTGTGGCTACCACATAGGCTCAATCGGACATTTAACTGAAAATTGTGCTGCATTGAAACTCAAGATTCAACAGTTGATCGATTCCAAATGGCTGGATCCCGACGTGATTGGTACTTGAAAGTGAGGATCTTAAGCTTCAATTATATTGACTTGGGAAGGGCTCTAAATTAGATTTGACCTGGTAGTTCACACATACTTTTGAATGACAGGGAATCCTTCAACTGGACTTATATATTTGAAATATTGCCAAAGTAATTTAATAGTAAAAATCTCCTAGATTTAGTCCAGAATCTAGGGTGTAATCTTTGTTAAATGGACACCTGTTATTATTTTCTTGTCCAATAAAATGATGTAATGTGTGCACCCCACTACTTTTTACCAAAAAATCTATTTTTACATCTATCTCACACTTTTTGCCATTACACCATTCATTTCACCATCTTGCAATCATGTTTCTCTTTCATAAACAAACACAAATATGACAATGCTACTCATGGGTGAAAATGAAAGTTAAGGGAGATTTGATGGTGGTAATCTTAAAAATGCTACCAAATCTAGTAAGAAGGAACTTAACTGTTGTACCTCAACTTTCATCATATAAAAGCAAAAAGAATGTGATAGTGGTTATCAGCATCATTGCAAAAAGTTCTTAGTTAGCTTCTAAAAAAAGTCATTCTCATATTAAATGGCTTTGGTGGCATCCCAATTCTCATGAATGTTCAACACAAGAAAAGGTTATCAGTTCTCCCTAACATAAATTCTAAAAAGGAAAGAAGTTCATCCCTGCCATCAAAAGGCAACAAGGGAAATTCAAAAGAAAGAAAGGACAGAGAGCAGCATGAGCAGCTAATATCACTTGAGTCATCTTGCTGGTGGAGGGCTATCTAGCACATCGTCAAAACCATAGCTCATAAAAAAAAAGAAGGAAAAAAAAAAAGAGAAAAAAAAAATTAGGGCATGTTAAGTTGTTAGTCTCCAACACAACCTAGGTAAAAGTTAGAGCAAATGAATGAAAAGAAAAAGAAAAAGAAAAAAGTGAGCTATGGATTCTAGACTAAAGACCAACAAAGGCCGTTTAGAAGATAAACGCAACATTCAAAGCAAGTTTACATATATATTATGAGAGTTGGGGGGCAACAGATGAGGTTTGACTTTCTGGAAAAGGTGGTAAGTTTAAGGTTGTCATTATTGAGTTTTTTAAGGCAATCATATCTACTTACAAGTGGCATTAAAAAGTCCCTTTTCACACCACTCAAACTCAACTTTCCTCAACTTAATATTTGCCTATCAATATCATCCTCATTTGTTTAAAAGGCTATCATTATGAAACCTGTTTATACCTTTTTGCCTTGTGCATTTTATGTTTTTGAGTTGGAAAGGGGAACAATAATAGGACATTTTAATCAAATATAAAGACCGTAAGTTATTTTGTCAAGCTCTACAAATTGATGAAAGTTTTCTTTTAGGCTAAACCATTATTCATTAATGTGTGTGGACTTAAAAGTGAGGAGATAGCTTGAGAATTTCTTCAAGAAGGTGCGGTTTTTGCAAGAGAAATTCACAATCAAGTGCCATCATGAAAGTTTAGAAAGTCATGACCTTTATAAGTCAAAGAGAGTTGATACCTTTATCCACATGGACACTATATTCAGAGGGGCAAAGTAATCTCTACGGAGCGCAAATAGAGCACTACTAGCAAAGAAGCTTAATATATAAGGGGGCAAGTTTTATGGATCAGAGCTTAAGTTTGAGGAAAAACAATTATTCATACGATAACATGGGGAATGAGTATACCCCAATATGGTCACAGAGAAAGAAAAGAATAAAAAGGCATTCATGATTGAGCCTTTAGATAGCATGAAATCCATGGCGAGGTAAGGAGGAGTTCCTAATAGCTTAAGGAAAGGAATCACAAGAGGTAATCACAAAATTCACTCATGCATCATGGTTTTCATCAAAGTCTTTCTGAGAATGCAAAGATTAAGAAACATGCATCATGAGCATCATCATATCATTTCCATCATGCTTTTATCACAAACAGGTTTCAATAAAGCTTGGTGTAGATAGCTAAGGAGGAATTCAGTCAAAGCACATTAAGAAAAGACATTTTAGACAAGAGAAAGAGAGGGAGTATTTAAACCACTTAACATCTGCTAAGGGTTAGAGACTACAATTTCTCAAGGCTATCCAAGTGAATGAAGTTTTATGGTCCAGGTAAGTTCACACAAAATGAGATCAATACCAAAGCTAAATCGAGGCTCCCAAGAGAAATTAATTCTCTTCCTCGTAATTCAAGTCAAAATGAGGTTTTAAATGAGAAAGGTTTCTTTACCTTGTCACTTTTAAGACAAGCTAAAGTCGAGGTTTCAAAGAGAAGACAATTTTCTTCCTTCTTATTTGGGTCAAACTGAGATTTTAAATGAGAAATGTTTCTCCAAGATAATAAAATGTGGTAAAGAGCCAGGGTGCTTTACCTTAAAGAAATTTAGCGGTGGTAAAAAGTCAGGGTGCTCTATGTCAAAGGTCATCAAGAGGTGGTAAAGAGAGGGTTCTCTACCTCTTAGACCATGGTGAAAGTGAGTTCTCTACTAAAGTTAAAAAAAATGAGAGAAAAGTTTTTCTCTTCTATCGAAAGGTTTCTATAGAGACAAGGGTAAGAAAGGTTCCTTCATCTATCAAGAAAAGAGGAAAGAGTTTTCCTCTTAGGTTTGGAAGCGATAAAAAAGTTCTTATTGCAAGAGGTTAGGAGAGTTTCTAAGCCTGATAGACAAGGAGAAAAGAGTTTTCCTCATTAAATTCTTCGATGATAGGAAGACTCCTATCATGGAGGTAGCAAGGAAGATTCTTTAACCTCAAATGGAGGTTTTTGGCAATGAGAGGGTTTTCATTGTCCAAACAAAAGGCCGGACAAAATTTAGTAATGGCTTTGCATGTGCTATATTCTATGAAACATGCAAAGGGGGACAGCTGTTGACACCCAATTTTATCCGGGTCTTAACTTTTGTTTTAGTTTTAGGTTAGAAAAAATTAGTTTAGGAGCATTTTGGTTTTGTAGGGCAATTTGGTCTTTTTAGGTGTTATTGATTTTAGGAGTTTAAAGTGTTCATTTAAGGTAGAAATAGGAATTAATTTAGTCTAGGCACTAATTTATAGTCCTAAGAGTTTTATTGGGTCAATTTAGGAAAAAAGGGAAAGTTTGGGAAGAAATAGGGAATTTTTAAAGGATTTTGGGGAAAAATTGGAAAGTTTGAGGTAAATTTATCAGAAATAGAGAGTTTGGGGGCAGATCTGATGAGATCCTGAAATTTTAAGGAAATCTGGAAAATTTTAGGAAGTTTTGGGCTCAATTGACAAATCCTTAAAGTTTTGGGTCAAATTGAACTTTTCAAAGAATTTAGGACAAGATCAGTAGATTGAGAGTTTTTTTGGACTTAAACTGATATTTTACCAGATTATATCTTAATCTCCTCAAATTGAATTTGGATCAAGTTTAACCTCTGTAAAACCTAGTTAATCCCGCCTAGCCACTCTTAGTATAAGTATGGACCATTAATTGATGAAAAGGAGAGCAGATTAAAAAAAACCTAAGCTCCTAGCTAAAAGGGAATACTGCAGACCCAGGTCCCTGATTTGTTTTCTCTCGACTTCCGGAAAACCCTAAACTCCTCCCTTGATTGTCGTCACCCCTGCTCCCTTTCCCAGCCGACGCTTCAGCTACCCGACACTTCACCTTCCCTCTCCACCCGACGACGCTTCGACCTCCCCTGCCCTACACCGCCGACGACGCTTCGACCTGCCACTGGTGCTTTTGCCGTCGTCCGCGCCTAATTGAAGGGAGATCGCGCCCCACCCGCCCAATCATCGAACCCAACCACCACAGGCCCCTCCAGCCTCCGTTCGCTCATCCCTGGAGGTCGCCGGCTACCTCTAGTCCAAAACCAGGTGCTGCTTCTCCCAGGCGTCGCCGGAGAGGAGAGAATTGAGACCAGACCCGGTTCCTCCATCGCGACCCGACCCGTTCTCGTCCAGATCAGATTCGATCATCAACTCTTCTGGGTAGAACTCCTCTTCAGCCCTCTGACTTTTTATTCCATTGATTAAGTCACTAACATGTTTCTCTTTTTGTAGATAGGCCATTAACAGCAAGCTTTTGATGTTTATTTTTCTTTGTTTTCTTTATTTATTTATTCATTTGACCCTGTTAAATTAGCCATTAAATCTACATAAGAGCATGACCTAGGGTGTTTACTTTATTTTATTCTCTTAAGTCTATTTATTTATCTCTTTATTTTCCTTTAATTTTATGATTGTGTAATTCTATTTTCTTTTATCTCATAATGCGTCTAGGAATTAGGAGAAACTTAATAGAGCTAATTTTCTAACACATAACAAATTTTCAAGAATCTGTTCTTGATGATTTGATAAAATTTCGAGAAGGATTATTTGTTCGAATCCGATTGATTTGATAAGATTCATGGTTTGAGCAAGGTGCTCATTTTAAATTCTTGATGGATTTGATAAAGTCCTAAGATTTCAAGGACGCCTAGGATTCCATATTCAGTTGGCTTGATAAGATTCACGATTTGAAATTAAAAATTAAACATAATTAAATAAAATTCATAAAAATTATTTCAATCAAAGAAGGAAAAGATAAAGCTGAACCCTATGGTACCAATTTGCAGGTGCTATAATAAGGTTATTTTAACGTAACCGACTCATGATCTCAAAATCTGTCGTAGACCATAACAGGTATCTAATCGACCTAAGTGAAATGGATAGTGGCAACTCATAAAAAACATGTTGCTACAAAGGGATTGAATGCTTTAATTTGAGATGGCATGTTGAATTGGTAGTTTTTCATTTAACTTTTTGAGTTTTTTGGCTTTTAAGTTTTAAGTTGAAAAAAATAGATAAGTGTGTCAAATTATATTTTTTTAGCATCCAAAATATTCTCTATATTTATGTGACAGGATTGGATAATTTAATTTTCAATTTGCATGTTAAATTTATAATGTTTTTTTTGTTATATTTTAATTTTTTTTGGCTATTTAAAGAGTTGTGTGTTCCAAATTTATGTTTAGGGGGTTTTGTGCCCATTTTGCTTTCGTTGAGGGGCTAGTTTTATAATTTTTCCTTACATTTCTATTAATGTTGACTAAGATAATAGAAGGAGGGGCATTTTTGCTACAAAATGTTATTTTAATCCTACTTTTGCAACGTTCAATAATTCGTGGGTAAATTTGTGAAATGAGGTATATTTTAAGGGAAGATCGTGCAATTTAGCCTAATAATTAAAAACTTTGTAATCCAACAAAAATGCATCCACAACCAATTTAAAAAATATTCAAAATAATATAAAACTTAATCCACAATTAAATATGCATGGTCTTAGTATATATATGAACAAGTTAGTAATATTATTATTTTTAATGTACATGTTCGTACATAAACATATGAGCAATTTAGTAATATACACGTTTAAATGTACTATTAAATCTACATGTTCACATATAAATATATGGGTAATTGAATAATATTATAATTTTTATTATATATTTATACATATATCTTGAGTTAGTTCCATGTGGAACCCGAATTAATCCGAAAACCGATAGTTGATTAGTGATTGTGTGTGCCCCATCAGGGGTGTGAAAGTGCTACATAAGCTACTTCCATCAAAGATAATGAAAAATTGATTGCAGTGACTCCAGTATAACATGTGCGACGAGATAAGTGATCACTTTATGATGATATAAGTTGAAGAAAAAAACCACTTTAGGATGAATATAAAAAGTTAAGTGATTGTGAATGAATTTTTCCTAAATGAGTTAGTAGGAAAAATACATAAAACAAGTACACCTAGAAAGAATAAAATATAATTTAAAATTAAGAAAAGTAAACAAAAGGGCCTTAATATAGGTATAAATTCCTTTTGAAAACCGAGTTACATTTTTCATTAATTCAATTCTAACTATACAACAACAAACAACTAATATAAAATAAATTAACACCATCCGTGGGCGTAACACAAGCCAATCAGCACAGCAGTATGCGATGTTTGAAAACCCCTCACCAATAACAACACAATTAAGAAATATGATCGTAAGTAATAACGAAATACAGATTGGTTTCGTTTAGAAACAACGTAAGCTCAATAATTTTAGTGTTAGAGGTTTAAAAAAATTATCACTATCATTGATAAATTTTTTCAACCAATTACACTAATTTAAAATGCTATTAATCAAACGAAGCTGATATTCCACAGTGCATTATTGTGAACAATAATCTTAAATTAACTAATGAAAACAGTATTAACTGTTTTCCCTTTACTCATAATTAACAAGAAAAAAATTGCAGAACTAATGAGTAGAAATTTATTTTTCATAAATTTGGTGCTGATTTGGCTAAGCTATTCCTTACTTCTATTGTAGTGGACGTCCATAACGGGGCCTGCCCGCCATGGGAGAAACCCGGATGAACAAACCCAGAAGGGAAAGCAAGCTCGTTGACATAGCCAGCCACATAACCATCACCCACCATCATCTGAGCTTGACCATTAGCGTCCATTAATCCTCCATGAGAGGCGGAAGACGAAGCTCCAACTCTAGCCCTCTCATTCAGCTTATTCCAGAAATTGTTCTTCATCTCCTCCGTAGTGCCAGTTAGCTCCTGCAACTTCTCCGCATCGAACGCATCCACGGGACACTCCCACCACCCAGGCGGGCCCTCTTCGCAGCTCGCACGGAGCTGCACCAGCTCCTTGTACCTCTTCCTCTCGGCCTCCAGCTGCGCCATCACCTCGATGTACTGCTGGTTCAGGTCGCGGATCCGCAGCCTCCGGTGTACCTCCACGATTGGGTGGGTGGTGTCTTGAACCAGTGGCTGGTTCTGTTCAGGAACCGATCAATGACAGCCTCCACAGAGGGGTGGCCGAACGAGAACAGCCTCCTTGCAGGGGAGAACAGTAGGAAGCCCACCTCAGCGCCACAGAGCGTGACGAGCTCGCTAGCCTTCTTGCAGATCCCGACCGGCGTTTCGAGAAGCAGATCATGCGGCTCTCGTCGTTCTCAATCCGCTTCATGTGGTTCTAAAGTAAGCTATTTAAGTGTCAAGATTAAATGATCGATCGTTCTAATTAAAAGAGTACTTCTAAACCTATTACTTTTATATGGTAATTTTAAGTCTATCAATCAATCTTCTTAAAGCGCACAGGAAGATAAAGCTATAGAGTATGTTAAAATGACCATGAAGCTCAATTTTACGTGACATTTGCATGAATTTCTTAAAATAGGTCTTAAAACATAATCCTTTACAAATTACAATATGGAGGAAGTAATTAAGATGAAGCAGAAGATTGCAAACTCACTTCTATATGATACTTTTAGATTCATTGGTCATCTAAAAGCATGTTATTTAAGTGCCATGATTAACGGGCTGTTCGGCATAAGTTTTCATTAGCCCATTAAAGTGTTTTTCACGTTCCCAAATGGGCCATGATGTGGGGGTCCCATTGTTCCCATAATACGTTTTCTCTTCGAGTTTTTTACACCCTTTGACTAGACCTGCTGGAAGCCATGTGGGCAGATTTTTTTCATCTCTGCTGGTTGTTTAATATTAACTAGTTCGAAGTTGGTAGGCCACTGCTTGTTTGACACTACTCTAACTAACTTCCTTAGATGATAAGCTGGTCGTGGAAAAGAGCTGATTTTTGGCCCTAATTTGAGCCATCCTGTCGCACCACCGTGTTTCTTGCCAATGGGCTCCAGGTATTGTTGCTCAACAATGACCGATTCCAGCAGATCGCTGCACAATCCGTTAGACGAGCGATGGGTGTTGGGGAGGGGGGGCAATCAGCTTGAAAGTAGGGTAAGGTGGACCTGGATTAAGTTGATATGAGGGAAAATGACGCCGATTCGACCTCCGTTACGACATCCAACTCCGGTGATCGAAGCCCACCTGACCCTTCACCCAAAATGGATAATAAGCACGCACATTTAACACAATGTCCTACTAGGTGCAAAGCTGGAACCTTAGGGCCACTTCACTCTCTCTCATAGTGAAGCCGAAAAAAGATTGTGACGGACGGATGCACGAGCTAAGAAAAAGGGACACCATACTTCTTCTCTTACAACAGTATCTTCTAGGTAGAGAGTGAGAAGATTATATTTGGTTGGATGGTAATTTTGCCAAATTTTTAAGGCATTTCTACAGCCCAATCAAATGGAACACACGTGCAAATGAAAAAACCTGTTAACACCCGACCATTAAACTTATACGAACTGGCCTTTAAGTGATCAATCATGCTAAAATAGTACTTCTAAACCCAATACCTTTATATGTTAATTTTAAGTTTATTAATCAATCTTCTAAAACGGACGCGAATAGGATGACAATAATGATAGACACATCCAACATATCTTCCACAAAGGAACAATTACAAGACTCAGCCCTCAAAACAAGTGATAGCCGAAGTATGCATCTCGGCCGAGCTCCCAAATTTGGCGGAGTACTGACTTCGGCAGAGGGAAACTACCAGCCGTGATCAGAAGAACTAACGATCCCCCTGCCCTAATATAGAGAATTCGCTCCCTCAGGCAATGGGAAGACCAACCTCGGTAGAACGATCGAACCTTCTTCGGAAACAGGAGTATCCCTCGGAGGAACCATCCTCGGGTAACATATGCCCCGAAATGTTAGAGTAACCTCGGAAGGTACGAACAAAGCATTTAAGGAGCCTCTAACACCTCCCCATAAAGTCGTCTCCCATGGACATTCTGACACGCTATCACTGGGACACGCTATCAGAGGGACGCCTCGATATGACTCCCTCGAAATGACTGGGCTGTCAGCACAGCGACTTTCGCTGAGATACACGTCCCTTCGATCCCGAAAAAGCAGGGATCCCATCCCGTCGGACACGTGTCATAATCAGGGACGGCTGCTAGAGGGGAATGGCTTTTTGCACGCCTCCTGTATAAAACACCCAAAAAAGCATTCTAGAAAGGAAAGATAACAAAGTTCTCTTTGAATACCAAAAAGGACATATAATCCAGTTATCTGAAAATACTGACTTGGGCGTCGGAGGCTCATCCCCGGAAAACCACTCCGGGGACCTCCTAACCTGTGTTTTTCTGAAAAGATTTCAGGTATCCTCCACTGGGGAATCTCATCTCAAAGTGTTCTCCTCCATCAGAAGCCCTCCCTACTGAAACGATGACATACGATGAAGCCACCGCAGGCCATCATTTGGCGCCGTCTGTGGGAACCTTGTCCCATGTCGCCGTCGTGGAGACTCGGCGCTCAAAGGACAAAGGGATTCCAAGATCCCCCATCGCACCTGAGACTCAACAGGCGACCCCTTTGCCTGTGGCAGAAGCATCCATGATGGAGGACGACCGTCTAGTAACGGTAACGATGAGCTTCCTACGGGATTTCCAGCGTTCTATCGTTGCCGAAATCACTCAGCAACTTTATCAGAGGTTGCCCCAACCTTCACCTGCTCAGAGAGCCTCACCCTCGACTGCCCGTCGGGAAAGGAGCTCGCGATTTACTCACCGGAGTTCAGGGAGTGGAGACTCCCTTGACGCATATTCAACAGATGGGGAATCCGTTGAGGCGCGCCCCGCCAGAGGGGGAGCCCTAAAAGAGACCAGGGCCTCCTGCCGACGGAGCACATCCCCTTACCAGAGGTCCCCTTCTCCCCCTCGCCAGAGTCGTTCCCCAAGGTGAAGAAGAAATTCGCCGCTACCAGCAAACACACGGCGGCAGAAAGAAAGCAGCACTACTGCCCTCATGGAAAGGATCTTGGGAAGGCTGGAAAAGGTCGAGAACCAGATCTCCCGAAAACCGGTCTGGTCCCGGTTGTCCGACTCCTACACCGGAGAGGAGTCGCCTTTCGTACGCGAGGTAGTAGAGGCGCCTATGCCCAGTGATTTCAGGGTTCCTCATCTGGAAACGTATGATGGGCAAAGTGACCCCCAGGCGCACCTGACAAAATACAAGCGAAGCATGGTGCTCCATGGCGCGGACGACGCCACGCTCTGTAAATGCTTTGAGGTGACTCTCTCAGGGCCAGCAACAGCATGGTATGGCTCTTTGCCACAGGGAAGTTTGTTGAGCTTCCAAGAACTATCTACTGCTTTCACTCAACAGTTTATTGGCAGTAGGCCAACTGCAAAAATGCCAGTGCAAATGTTTGACATAGCGCAGAAAGGAGGGGAGACCATCCGCGATTATGTTGAAAGATTCAACCGAGAAGCACTGAGCGTACCAGACTTTCGACCCGAAATTTGCATCCTGGCAATGGTCAGAGGACTGCAAAGGGACTCCCACCTGTTCTATGAATTCTCCAAAGATCCCCCAGAAACTCTTGGGGAATTCTACAGAAGAGCCGAACAACACATGACGGCTGAAGAACTCAGAATGGGGGGACCGAAGGTAGAACACCTTCGCACCGAAGGGTCTGGCCACCAGCCGCGCCAGCAGAACGAGGGAGAACGGTCCCGCAGGCAAAGAGGGAAAAGGCCCGCAGCATTTACTCCCCTAAACACTACAAGAGCTAGCATTTTGATGGCCCTAGAAAGGCAAGGGACAACAATCCCAAGGCCAAAGGCCATGGCCCCGGAAAATAAAAGGAATATGAAAAAATTTTGCCAATTTCACCGAGAACATGGCCACGACACTGAAGCCTGTTACCAGTTGAAGAAGTACATCGAGTCACTGATTAAACAGGGGCAACTACGGCGATATCTGCGGATGCCCTCTCTGAAGGGGAGGAAAGAAGAGCAAAGGAGAGCAGACGATGAAGACTATGACTCAGATAGACGACGGGACCGAAGTCCCCGGAAAAGTCTGCCACCTTCGGCGGGGATCATCCAAACCATCACTACGAGGATGCCCTCGGCCGAGAGGAAAAGGAAGATGAGAGAAGTCTCCGTCATGGAGTACGGGAACACCTCCCGAAGGCTCACTCGTAGGGATGAATCTGTGATAAAATTCCCTCATGATGACCCCCTCCTTGTCATGGCAAGAATAGGGAGCTGGGACGTTAAGAGAGTACTCCTCGATGACGGCTCGAACGCCGACGTCATTTTTTCTCATCTGCTGGGAAAATTAGATATCTCAAAAAGTGATCTTAGCCCAGTCAGTTCCCCCACCTTCGCGTCGGACCATCCGAACTCCCAGTCCTTGGGTACATCGACTTGCCCGTGATGCTGAAAGGAGTCTCTTCCAAAAGCAAAGAAGACTTGATTGCCTCCGGCAGAACAAGATTTATAGTCATTGATGTACCATCAGCATACAACGCTATTCTGGGAAGGCAGACTCAGGGTAATTTTCATATTCGGCCAGATGTAAGGTACTTAACGGTCACCTTCGCCACTGAAGACGGAGACGCTGAAATCTTCATTGATCAAGCCGAGGTTAGAAAAGTCTTCACAAGGGCCAGGCAGAGCCCGACCAGGATCCAAGTACAGACTTCGGCAGAAGGAAAAAAGGTCCTGATGGACGAAAAGGCAATGGCAGAAGAAAAAGAGAGCCTCGAACAAATAGAAACAAAGGATGTAGAATTAATCCCCGGCCGAAACACCCGAGTTGGAAAGAAATTGGCCGAAGGGGACAAAAAGAGGCTTGTATCCTTTTTATGCATGAACAAAGATCTATTTGCTTATTCGTCGAAGGATATGCCGGGGGTTGACCCCAGCATAATCCATCACAATCTTAAAGTGCAACCACACGTCAGACCAGTTCGGCAGAAAAAACGAAATCTCTCAGCTCACAAAAGGTCATTCGTCAAAACCGAAGTTAATCGCCTCATCAAGGCCGGGGTAATAAGGGAAGTAAAATACCCCGAATGGCTCAACAATGTGGTTATAGCCATAAAGGAGGGCAGTGAAAAGCTTCGAATGTGCATCAACTTCCGAAACTTAAATGATGCGTGTCCAAAAGACTCATATCCATTACTGGCCATAGATCAGCTGGTAGACGCAACTGCCGAGTACGGACTGCTTAGCTTCCTCGACGCCTTTAGCGGGTATCATCAGATCCGAATGAACCCCGAGGATGAGGAAAAAACAGCATTCATCACAGAGATAGGTACTTACTGCTATGTCAGAATGCATTTCGGGCTAAAAAATGCAGGAGCTACCTACTAAAGACTGATGAACAAAGTATTCGACGCACAGATCGGTAGGAACATGGAAGTGTACGTCGACGATATGATAGTCAAGAGCAGAGTGCTCGGTAATCATATCACCGACTTAACCGAAACCTTCCAGCGACTTCGGGAGTTCGGCATTCGCCTTAATCCCGAAAAATGTGTGTTCGGAGTAAACGTGGGAAAATTTCTCGGGTTTATGGTGTCAAAAAGGGGAATAGACGCTAACCCTGAGAAAGTAAAAGCCCTGCTGAATTTTCGGACATCTACGTCTATCAAGGACATACAGAGGCTTACCGAAAAGATCACCTCCCTAAGTAGATTCATCTCTAGGTATGGTGATCGATGTCGCCCCTTCTTTAAAGTACTCACCAAAGTCTCCAAGGAAGGTGGTACCTCTGGAAACCAGGAACACCCATGGAATGCAGAATGCCAGAAAGCCTGGGAAGAGCTCAAGACTTATCTAACCCGCCTCCCAACGCTTCGACAACCTGGGGAAGGGGAACCCCTCATCCTTTACCTCATAGTCAATGAACGAACGGTAAGTTCCGTCTTAGTGAAAGAAGAGGCTGGGAAACAATGGCCGGTGTATTACATAAGCAAGTCCCTGCACGGCGCCGAGACGAGGTATCCGTTGCTCCAAAAAGCCATCTACGCGTTAGTACTGGCGGGTAGGAGATTTTGACCCTACTTCCAAGGACACGCCATTACCGTACGAAGTAATTTGCCCCTGCGAGATGTGATGAAAAAAGTGGAGCATTCGGGAAGACTCTCAAAGTGGTGCATCGAGCTCGGTGAATATGACATTACTTACAAGCCCAGAAAGGCAATAAAGGCTCAGGCACTTGCAGACTTCATTGCCAAGATTCCTGAGATTGAAAAGATCCAACCACTAGTGGGGGGAGAAACAGAAACTGATCCAGAATGGAAGCTCTTCGTCGATGGAGCGTCAGGCGCAAAGCATCAAGGAGCTGGAATAATCCTTCAGGGTCCCGAAGGCATGGAAGCTTCTAAAGTAGTCAAATTCAGTTTTAATGTTACCAATAACATTGCCGAATATGAAGCACTCATAGCCGGACTGAAAATGGCTAGAAAAGTAGGTGTGAAGAACCTTGTGGCCCACAGTGATTCACAATTAGTAGTCCGACAGACGAGGGGAGAATATGCCGCAAAGAACCCAATTTTGGCTAAGTATCACGATCTCGTTCGAAAACTTATTGAGGATTTTGATTCGGTACACATAAAAAACATGTCTCGGAAGGATAATACCCAAGCGGATACCTTGGCCAAGGCTAAGGAACCCACTGAAGTGCTAGAACACCCCAGCACGGAGTTAATGTGCATAAAAACCTCGGGGGAGGGATGGCAAACCTCCCTAAAAAAGTATTTGGCAACTTCAGAACTTCCCAAGGATCCTAAAGAAGCCGCAAAAGTCCGAAAGCGTGCAGGAAGACACTTCCTCATTGGAGAGGAACTGTACAGGCAAGGGTACGCAACTCCTCTACAAAGATGTATAGGCGAGGATGACACCAAAAAAGTACTTGAAGAAGTGCATGAAGGAGTGTGTGGCTCACATATAGGGACAGATGTCCTCGCAAGAGTAATACTCCGCCAAGGTTACTTCTGGCCTACCTTAAGGAAGGACGCAAGGCAATTGGTCCGAAGATGTGACAACTGCCAAAGGCATGCCAATATCCAAAAGCTACCCTCAGAAAGAATAAATGCGGCAGACTATCCCTGCCCCTTCGCCGTGTGGGGTATTGATCTCATCGGGCCTCTACCAACCGCCCCCGGCGGAGTAAAATTTTGCATTGTTGCAGTAGACTATTTCACTAAGTGGATAGAGGCAGAACCACTAGCATCAATTTCAGCGAAGGACGCTCAAAGATTTGTATGGAAGAATATCATATGCCGATTTGGTATTCCGAGGGTTATAGTGACCGATAACGGGACCCAGTTCACTGACAGGGGGTTCCAGGAATTCATGGAGGACCTTGGCGTCAAGATACATTTTGCCCCGGTAGCTCACCCTCAGAGCAATGGGCAGGTAGAGGTATCTAACAGAACAATAAAAGATGGTCTAAAGAAACGGCTGAAGGAGGCAAAAGGGAAATGGCCAGGAGAGCTTCCAAGTGTACTATGGAGCTACCGAACGACTCCCCGAAGAGCCACGGGAGAGACTTCCTTCTCGTTAGTATACGGGACCGAGGCCATTATTCCCATTGAAGTCACGCACCCCTCGGTAAGAATCCAGATGTTCGATGAATGAGGAAATGAGCTTGGACTGAGAGCAAAATTGGACCTCCTCGAAGAGCATCGTGAAATGGCCGAGTTAAGGAGAAAGGCATTCCAGCAGCGGATAGCGCGCACCGCTAATTTACATATAAGGAAAAATGAGATCAAAAAGGGCGACCTTGTTCTCCGCAAAACCGAATTCGAACAAAGAAAGCCATCGCAAGGTGTACTTCGGGCAAATTGGAGTGGACCCTATTTGGTCCTTGATGAAGTTCGCCCAGGGGTCTTTAAGTTGGGTGACGTTGAGGGAGTAGAGTTGAAGAATGCTTGGCATTCAAGCTCTCTGAAAAAATTCTATACTTAGACATTTCTTTTCGAAGAAAGCCTGTAAGATACTCCTCCCCGAAGAAGTCAGTAAAAATAAATGACGAATATGCCCCCGCCACCAAAAGAGCATGCCTGACGAATCTTCCTTACGAAATTCCTCACTTGGCTTAAAAACTCGCCCGAGCAAGAAAGCAGTCCAGAAAGGTTCCTTCCGAAAAAATAAGGTGCTTAAAATCGTACCAGCTTCTGGGAAAGCATATTCGGAAGAAAGAACGAAGAATGGAAAAAAAAAATTTCCATTAAAAATGATAAGTCAAAAGATACAAAAGAGGAAAGAAGAAGAAAGCCTATGACTAAGCAGGGGTATCCGACGTTTCTTCAACATTATCAGCCCCGGAGAACTCAGTCAAATGTACAGGGCGAGCCGGAGGAAGATTAAGGAGCTCGACCTTGGACCACGAAGATTTAGGCTCTATGGGGAAATCCAAGGCAGATAAGTGAGAAAGGTCAAGCCCAGGGTACTGAGCGAGGACCTGATGACGAGCCAAGCAAAAGCCATCTTGGTAGGACGTCTTCGACATTTGCTCGCTACGGTCCTTCTCGGCACCAAGAGCCTTCAGGTCAGCTTTCAGCAAAACAATCTTCTCCTCCAGCTTCTTCTTCCTCTTGCTCTTCGTCTCCTTCTTCCTCAGCGACTCAATCTCAGCAAGGGCCTTCGCAAGATCCTCGCTGTCTTGAGCGGTCTTCTTCCGAAGGGCCTCGTTCTCTAGAGTAAGAGCCACGCACTTTGAACCGAGGTCTTCAACCTTCGCTGAGAAATCAGTGAGAAGCTCCTGCCTGTTGGACACAACCTCGGTCCGAAGATTCCCAAGGTCCTCTTTCGCAAGCTTGTTCAACTCGCCATATTTTAAGGCATACTGGGCGAGAGACTCCTTCGTCTGGCGTAAGGAATTTTCGGACCAAGAACGGGTTTCCGTTTGTTTCGCTGACCAGGCGCGAAAGTACCCGCTGTATGCCAAAAGCTGCAGAAAAACAGAAGCGTCAAAAAAATATCGGAAGATAATGACAGCTTAGAAGAACAATTTCCCAAAAAGGAAGGATCACTTGAGCAGCGTGTTCGGACATCCTCGCCGCGAGGATCTCTTTGTTGGGACACTCGGTGGTAAGGGACTGAAAAGTGGCATGGGTCAATACCCCCGCCGCCATTTGTGGAGCCATCAGCTGGCTATCCTCAGAGAACAAATCCATGTCCTCTGTGAACGTCCAGAAAGGCTCCTGTGGCACCCTGCCTCGTGGAATCCGCCGGTCCCGAAGAGCCCTTCGACGGTTATAAGTCTCCATCCAGGAAGCAGTAGGGGCGTTTTCTGCAAGGTCACGCCAAAGTTCCATCAAAACCTCATCCCTTAGCCACTCATTCAAAAAATCGTGGATACGAAAAATACTGAGATTTGTAGCGGAATGGCTAAGGAACCAACCTGGTGGAACTTCGGGGACGCCCTTCTAAGAACCGACCTCCCGAACAACCTCAGGGATGTTTTTTCCTTTCCTTCTTCTGCCCTCTTCGAATTCCTGGGCAGACGCTCGCTCTGCTGGAATCTTGGTAGCAGGTGCAGGACTAATTGTCTCCTCGAGGATATCAGGCTCCGAAGGAGGATTATCGGCCGTCGGTAATTGAGCTGAAGACTCATCTTCCACCTCAACTACGTCCTCGGGGGAAGGAGGAGTAGGAGTGATAGCTTTGGCCTTCTTGGACTTAGAAGGGCCGGCAGTCGACTTCTTCCTCTTACCGGAAGTCTTCCTGCGAACTTGCTCTCCTCGCTTAGCCTGACTGTCGAAGAGCGATTTATAAAACTCGGCGGACTGGTTGCCCATCTCTGCAGAAAAGTAAAATATCAGTGTAAGTCCAAAAGAAAAGCCAGAAGCCAAACCCTAGAAGATCACTTATTCTTGGAAAAAGCTTGATAAGAAATTTCACGCCGAAGGAGCATGACTATCCAGGCTTTCTTCCCCGGAAGAACAGGCACGGGCATACCGAGGTCACTCTTGTGGGCAGTTATCACTCCCAGTTCCAGAAGAACTTCCTCAGACATAAGATCTCACTTAATAGGAAAGGGGTAGAGTGAACGCGAAGGAGCCCCGGAGTCCCAGTCCGACACTGACCGAATACGTTTGTCGAAGTTTTCAAAATCGGGAAGCGTTACCGGAGTAAGGAGTTTCCTGGCGTCGACGACGTCGGCCTCTAAAGTTCCAGAGGCCCATCTAATAGGAACGTAGCCCCAAGACTCGGGAACCCGCAAAAAGAAAAACCGCTTTTGCCACCCTCGCCAACTATCCTTATTACTCCCGGACCCTCGGGGAAGGAGGTAGTAAAAACCACCATTCGGGACCGGGTGGAGTTTATAGTACTGCATAAAGAAGGTGAAGTGGGGATTTATGCCGAACACCCCGCACATGCAAAGGAAGGCATTGAAGTAAGAGTAAGAATTTGGGGTAAGCTGGTTCACGGCAATGCCGTGAGAATCACAAAATTCACATATCACGTGATGAGGGGGATACCGAAGAACGGTTTTCAGTTGAGCCCGGTAAACGGTAACCTCCCCCGGAGAAGCTGCGTAGCCAAAAGATCCCGGGAGGGGTAACCTCGGCGTGATATAAGAAGGAAGGTAGTACTTGGCCACCCACTTTTTCATCTTTTCTAAAATGGTGGAGCAAGGATAAGCTTCAAGGGAAGCAAGGTTTACAGAAAGGGGGTGCACAGTCATCAATGGGATCGGACTCAGTGGAGTTGGGTTTGACATTTTTCAAAAAAAAAAGAATGATAATAAGAAAAAGAGAGATCACAACAACAAAACCATAAAAAGGAGCACCCACCAAAGACTTTGCCAAAACCTGAGAAACGCCGCCGCAAGGAATCGTCGGAGGTCACACTGCCGCAAAAATCACCGTCGGAAAAAGGAAAAGGGGGCGAGAAAAGGCTCTGGGACAGACAAGAGCTAAAACAAAAGAATGAGACAAAGTAGATGGAAGAAACTTATATAGACCGAAGAAGGATAAGTGAAGCGTCGTCATAATCATCCTTTGAAAAAGAAACCGCCTCATTATTGCTCCTTGAAGACGAAGGGGTGCAGTTGACATGACCAGCATAAATGCTTCACCATCCAACGGCATACACGTGTCACATAGCGAGAGGAACCAGGGCACGTCCCCCTAGCATCGCGAAAACCCAGGCGCGGTCACCCATGACTAACACGCCTGGCCAAAGGACGCGATGATTCACAGATCCGTGGCAGAAAAAGCAAAAAGAAAAAGTAACAGACATTCCGAGGGTGCCCAGAAAACTGGAGAAGGGTACCTCGCCTCCGAGCAAGCGACTTCTGAAGCGAGGCCTATTCCCGAGAAAGGAACCTTCTCGAAAACATAGCCGAAGCATCTGCTCCGGCTCACCGGGAGGGGGCATGTGATAGCTGAAGTACGCATCTCGGCCGAGCTCCCAAATTTGGCGGAGTACTGACTTCGGCAGAGGGAAACTACCAGCCGTGATCAGAAGAACTAACGATCCCCCTGCCCTAATATAGGGAATTCGCTCCCTCAGGCAATGGGAAGACCAACCTCGGTAGAACGATCGAACCTTCTTCGGAAACAGGAGTATCCCTCGGAGGAACCATCCTCGGGTAACATATGCCCCGAAATGTTAGAGTAACCTCGGAAGGTACGAACAAAGCATTTAAGGAGCCTCTGACACCTCCCCATAAAGTCGTCTCCCATGGACATTCTGACACGCTATCATTGGGACACGCTATCAGAGGGACGCCTCGATATGACTACCTCGGAATGACTGGGCTGTCAGCACAGCGACTTTCACTGAGATACACGTCCCTTCGATCCCGAAAAAGCAGGGATCCCATCCCGTTGGACACGTGTCATAATCAGGGACGGCCGCTAGAGGGGAATGGCTTTTTGCACGCCTCCTGTATAAAACACCCAAAAAAGCATTCTAGAAAGGAAAGATAACAAAGTTCTCTTTGAATACCAAAAAGGACACATAATCCAGTTATCTGAAAATACTGACTTGGGCGTCGGAGGCTCATCCCCGGAAAACCACTCAGGGGACCTCCTAACCCGTGTTTTTCTGAAAGGATTTCAAGTATCCTCCACTGGGGAATCTCCTCTCAAAGTGTTCTCCTCCATCAGAAGCCCTCCCTACTGAAACGATGACATACGATGAAGCCACCGCAGGCCATCAACAAGAAGATAAAAGTTGTAAAATAACTCTTCCCAAATCTTTTTCTAACAAAATTCCCTCCTAAACATACTCTTTCTTTGTTGTCATCCTCAGGAGTTTCACCAACCCACCAACTAATTAAACAAAACAACAAGAATACCATCTACAACTTGTCTCATATGTAGCTTCTCTCCTTGTAATAAATACAAACAATATGTAGACTCTGGAATACTAACATATATGTATAATAAGAATCTCTACAAAATAATATATCTATTACTCTTCTTAATCTATTTACAACTACTTTCAATATAGACATCATTACCTACAGTGCAGTGTGTGTAATGTGCCTAGTGATTTGTATAATCTATCACTCTTACTATAGAAGTTCCATAAGAACTTTTAAAATGAAGGCGATATTTTACATACAAGTATCTTTCACCTTTAGGCCCCTATCTTCCTAGTTATTTTATTATGCACCTATGTCTAATTAGGCATACTAACCAAACTCTTAATCACCCATATATAAGACATAAGTCATTAAAAAAATTTACAAAATTACCCTTAGTCAAAATCTTCCCTTTTACAAAAACCATACCTCTCTACTGTTGCCTCATTCGACGCCAGCATTGAACCATCATGCCTCATGATCTTGCTGTCATCGTGCTTCCTCCAAATCATATTGCCACTGTCGTTCTTCATCCAGATCTCGCATCTAGATCTTGCCACCACTCCTATGCTTTGGACCACATTGATTGTTGCACGCCTCTACAATCTCATCATCACTTTTGATTGCTATTGCCACCACCTCTGTCATCTCTACCCACCTTCAGAATATGCATCGTTATAAAAGTATCAGAAGTAATGAACAAACGTACCTCAAATAATATGTCAAAATATCTAATGCAGTATTTGAAAGTGTCTGAAGTAATTTACAAACAATTTATTATTATCAGAAAAATAAGAAGTGTTCGAAGAAATAAAATGTATCTGAATGAATATCGAAAAATGTCTAAAGAAATATTTAAAAGTGTCTGAACTAATAAGTAAATAATTTATTCTCTTCAAAAAATAACTATCTGAAATAATAACAAAGTGTTTAAATAAATGTATAAAAATGTCTAAAGAAAAATTAAAAAACGTATGAAGCAATATGTAAAGAATTTATTTTTCTCATAAATAAATGTATGCAAACTAATAAAAAAGAAGTATCTAAGTAAATATTTGAAAGTGTCAAAAGTAAATTATGAAAATGTCTATAGCCTTATTTGTTTCATAATTCGCCTATTTTGCACTTGAGAACTATTTCTCTACCGTAGCTGCTCATCTTTCACCTCATCTAGTTACTATTCCTAGATCTGCCTTCATCACTCATCATCGTTGATTATCTTCCACAGTCTTCTTATCTTGCCTCATCTCATTGTCTCCCGTCATTCATCATCGCTAATCATCACCTCGCCTTTGATCTCTGCCAATCATCGTCTCAAATTACCACTTCTTGGGCGATCTTCATCTCATCTTCTTTGCTTCTTAGGTGATCTTTGTCTTCATCGATCGTCGGTGTGAAGTGTGAACAGGTGATCGTTGCGATGCCTTTGATTGTTGCCTCAGATCTCCCATTCTTAAGCCTTTTGCTAGTTGGTGGTCGAGGCGATTAGTTCCCTTGTCAATAGTGGCAAGAGTTCGCAAGCGATCATTGCCGTCGTAGGTTATCTTTGCGGTGAGCTGGAGTTTCACAGGCAATCTTGTCATCACAGGAGCCTCCGGCTCATAGGGAAATGAGGTGATTTTGAACAAATCAAGAAGGATTAATAGCGGAGTAAGGGAGTGGTCGTAGAGAGTCAGAGACGATGAAGCTCTGAAGCAAATGAAATGTGATCTATGGTTGGGTTCAATGAAAATTACCTTGTATAGTGATGGGTAAAATTATAAAATTACCCAATATGTCTAATTAGACATATGTTACAATAGTCATTATACTATTTTGCTTCAGCAAATCAACATTCTCTGATCCTATCAAAGGGATGTTACATCATTAACTCTATTTTTTCTAAGACCTTCCATAAAAAAGAAATTCACCAATTAGGCACAAAAACATAAATCTAAGTATGTTAGATCAAAGTTAACTTTAATCATTTTTGTTTCTCATAAGGTATTCTAGCTCATTAGAAATACTTCAACCATTCCATATTTTTATTTCATTTCACTTTTTTGAACACATATTTAACTTAAATTTATTCATATCATTATTTATTAGAAATTTTTTTAAAAAATTATTTTTAGAAATTATAAGCCTTCGTTTATAATCATATATAAAAGTTTTGTATTTATACATTAAAATGTTGAAGATAAAAAATATATATTAATTTCCATAAATAGTAAATGATATAAAAATCTAGGGACAGAGGTAGTACTATTCTTTGGTTTTGCCGATTTGCACATATGATTGGCTTGCATAGATAGACTTATAAATTAAATTGAAAATAAATCAATTGAACTTGTTCTTAAAACCAAATTTGAATTATCCATCAAGTAAGATTCCATCTAAAAGAATTTTGTAAGATTAGTGAAATCTCAATACACAAGATGAGTACAAACACTTACCTGGATGGTTTTCCATATAAGAATAGCAAAAAATTGATGCAAGAAATACATGAATTTTTCTTTTCAATTTGGGTTTCTAGTGGCCCAGGTTACTAGCCCAAGCCACTTAATAAGGAGCCCACTTTGAAGCCCAAATTTGCCCTAAGCCTAGAACAGGAGTCTGTTGCTCGCTCAATTCCTGCTCTCGGATGCCACTCTATCGGAAGTAGCCATAGCCAGCTCGCTCGCCGCCGCAGGAAGCTCCGGTGCCCCCACGCGCAAGTAGCTGGCGCTTCGGTTGCTCCACCAGGCCGCCGGTCATCTCACTCGTTGACCTTCTTCTTCTTCTTCAATCGCTCGCCGTCTAGTAGTTGTTCAGCAGGTGCAGCAGCAAAGGTGGTCGACGTTGCCCTACCCACTAGCAGTCCTACGGAGCCGGGACTTTGCACCGCTGGCTCAGTCAAAGCTCGAGTCTCTTATTGTAACGGTATCTATCTTCCTATAGCTCTCGAAATTGGTTGATTTCTCTGCCAAAATTGATTGTTTGTCCTGCTTTTGTTACAACTCTGCGGCTCAAATTTGGGGAAATTTTTCTTCAGGCTTTTACTTTGCCTGCCAACTTTTGTAGTTCTTTTTCTATACCAGCGCCATTACTAAAATCGCTTATTTTTTGTTTTCTTCAAATATTCAACTTATTTTATCAAAGAATTTATGAAGTTTTGGAGTTCAGAAGTCCGAACCATCACTTCTTTGTATCTATGTTCAGTTATTGTTTGCTTTCAACACGTAGCTGTTGTTTTGGAGTTTGCTTATAGTTCCGGTTTTTCTTGTTTTTAAACTGAATTTTACTTCAGGTTTGCTCATTTCGGTAAGTTCAGTTTCTCATGATTGAAAACTGAAAACTGACTAAATCAACTAATTCAGTTCGGTTAAAGCGCGGAATTAACCCGACTGATCATCCCTATGTCTTGCTCTTTTGAGTAAAATGCTGACTCTGGCTCTTATTAGCAATATCTGTGTATGGCTCTTGGTGAGCAAATGGAAGCCTAAGTCTGTATGAGGGAGCAGAGAAGTATGTTATGCTTTGTTTCCTCTATGCTTAAAGAGGACATGTATGTTAGCAATATCTGTGTATGGCTCTTGGTGAGCAAATGGAAGCCTAAGTCTGTATGAGGGAGCAGAGAAGTATGTTATGCTTTGTTTCCTCTATGCTTAAAGAGGACATGTAGGCAACTCTAGATTTGAGTGCAGGTCATGTACAGTCAGTTCTAGGCTACTTCCGACAGAGTGGCTACTGTTTTGTTATTGAGCAGGAAATTTTTTCAAATGCCCGTCGATAGTGCATAGTGTCTATGGAGTTTGAAACTCGCCTTTATCTCGGCTATGCGACTTTTATGTGATAAAGGTATATATATGTTTCTGTGGCTCACTGTTGTACTTTGCCTTGGAGAATTTGTATGTTTACATTGCTTCATTTGTCAGGTTGTGATTTATTGTTAAGACTCTGCGAGTCTTATGTTATTCGTGATTCTACACATTTTTAGTAGACTGTTTTTGCTGTACCCAAAAGCTTGTCGATTATTTATGTTTGTTGTAGAATTTATTTCTGCAAGGACAAGCATTATATACCTAGGTTCTCTATTTTCAGAATATGAATTACTGTACGCAACCATGAAGCATTTTTCTTAACCGGGTATGTTACACCATGAATTGTTCTTTTCAGAGAATCTGAAAGCTATTCAAAGTAGTATTATGGTTATCTACTTGAAAGGCTTCTTCATATTTAGAAAACATGTGTGTTTTCTATTTTATTTTATTTGTAACAAAACCAGATTACCATCTTTTCTGTAATAGAAAATTGGTTACTATATATATGTTTGTAGTAGTTAGTATTACATACAGCTTTGCAAGAGGTTCACACTGAAGTTTTTCATATTTTCACTTTCTAAGAAGCTGCGGTAAAGTTTGTCTATTGATAGGCCCTAAACCCTCTTCTGGCTCATGAATTTGTGTTTTGCTTTTTCAGATTCCCCCCCCCCCCCCCCTCTGGGGAGTTCTCCAGGCAGTAGGGTTTATGCCTGAAACTCCCCGCTGAAGAAGACAGTGACAACATATCAAAGATCAAAACCTTCAAGGACCCCGTGGACTCTCTTGACCTCAAGATCAGCAACTTATCATTTGATGATTCATTTCTCGATTTTGGCTCCGTGAAGGACTGGGTTTGAGGATAAATCACTCGAGGGGAGCTGGATCCAGAGTTCTTGACAGGAGCATGGAAGTAGATAAAGAACAGTGTTCTGGGAGTATGCCTACAGGAAACCAGATTAGACCTGGATTGAAGCTGAATCTTAATGAGTCAAGGCCTACTGTGAGCGAGTCTGAGCAAAATGTTGGAGGCTCCGAATCAACTGCTATTTTGTATGTGCCAGTTCTAGATGGACTGAAAATGAAAGTTGAAGAAGAGGTGCCTAAATCAGATGCCAACATTAGATTATGTGTTGAGAGTGAGATGGGAAAAGTAAGTTCGGTAGATGGTCAAGAGATTTCAACTCTTGATCAGAGTTATGATAAGAGTGAGAAATGTTTTGGTGATGGTGACGGTAGAAATAGTTGTTTGGAGGTGTCTGGGAGTGAAGACTCATCTTTATCATCATCCTCGAGTAGTAGCAGTGATGATGATGATGAGGAAGAGGGTGACAATAATGACAATGAAGAGGAAGGTAATGACAACAGAAAGAAAGAAGAACTGTCTGAGAGTGAAGACTCATCTTCATCATCATCCTCTGCTAGTGGTGGTGATGATGATGATGAGGAAGAGGATGACAATAATGACAATGAAGAGGAAGGTAATGATGACAGAAACAAAGTAGAACTGAAGATGGCTGGAAAAAGAGAAATAGATGAGATGGTCAACCTTGAGGAAGGTGAAGTTCGAGATGGCGATGACATTGTGTGTGCAAATGGTCATTGTGATTCTAATGATGAAGATGAGGAGAATGAAGTGGATATGAATTTTAGTCACTATGTTGAACTTGATGATGCAGATGATGAGGAGGCTGCTGGTGGTCCTAAAGGACCAATTAGGTCAAAGAATGAGCTTGAGGTAATTCTTTTCAAAATTAATGTCACCTTACTTCTTACACTTGTTAATCATCCTTTATTTTGTGTTACATGTTAATCATACTAGTAGAATGTCCCGTTGTAGATTACAACTTTATCTATAATCAACTAGTTAAGAATGATTACAGCAGTCATTTCCTATCACTTGGTCTGTGCTGCTGTTGTTTGAATAGAGCACCTTCTGAGTAACTGCTGGGCTATTGTAGGCCGCATGAATTCTATGAGCTGCAAACATTTAGACCAGGTAAGGTGGTTATTTTTGTTAGTATTAGCACAGAAATATCTCCAGTTTTGAAAGGAAGCCAGCTAGGCTGAAACCCAACTATTAATTTTTTTAAGATGATTTGGTACAAAGGAGTATAAGAGGGCACTGGGACAAATATCCTGTGGAGATGGCTTATTCTGCCTAATTTCAGTTTCTGTGATTTGTGCCCATGAATATCCATTTAAATTGTTATACTAAATTTGATCTGTATGTACTTATGTTTGTTTAATGAAGAAAATTTTGTTTTAACAGCCAAGAACGTGAACCTGTGACTGTTATTATATATATACCCTTGTGGAATGCTGACTCAATTTTGGTGCCCTTTCTGTTTCTGAATTGGCAGCAACTACCTCCAGTTCCTTCAGTTGGCATTGTACTCCAACCACATCATCAGATGCTGCCTGTTGGAGTTATTTCGTCGGTGAGCTCATATATCACTTGCTGGGACGCTTTAATTTTATTGCAAATTCATGATTTTTGTTAGTTAATGTCAACTGTTCAATCAGGGGAAAAATAAGTTAATGTCAACTACTCCAATGGACATATACCAAAGTTCAGTACTTGTGTGATTTCTGATAGACCATAGAGTTCAATATTCGTGTTTCCTTGTAGTTATTTTTTAGCATGGTCTTAATATTATTGCAGGTGATAGGGGCCAGAGTTATTGTTGAAGGGAGCGAAAACCACAACCCACTAAATGAGGGTTCTATCCTATGGATAACGGAGAATAGGCAACCACTAGGGTTGGTGGATGAAATCTTTGGACCTGTTAAAAACCCTTATTACATAGTGCGCTACAATTCAGAAGCTGAAGTTCCTGCTGGAATTTATGAAGGAGCCCTGGTATCTTTCATTGCGGAATTTGCTGATCATGTTCTTAATGACAAAAACCTCTACAAGAAAGGTTATGATGCTTCTGGTGAAAATGATGAAGAGATGTCAAATGATGAGCAGTTTTCAGATGATGAGAAAGAGGCCGAGTGGAAGAAAATGCAGAAACTAGCAAAAAGGGGCATGAATGACCAGAGACCTGGAAATAGGAAGATCAATAAGAAGGTTCAACATGGTGGATCATGGAGAAATAATAGGAACCCCGCAGAAATGAAACAAACTACGATTGGTGAGCTGCCAGCCAATTCCTATATATATAATGATCCCAAGGAGTCTGGAAATAGTCATCAAAGTAAGCAATCAGCCACGGGACAGAGTTTTGTTGGTGGAGCAGGACTTTTTCCACCGTTTCCAATGATCCAGCAGTCCACTGGTTTTGCTGCACGTCCAACTGGAGCTGAAATGTGGATAAACCAGATACCAGGTCAACAGCTACAAACTTTCGTCTGCCAAAGTGGATTTACTAATGGGGCTATGCCACTGCCGAATAATCAGCAGCCTTCTTATCCATTGCCACTGCCATTGCCAAATCCAATGTTCATGCCATTTCAACAGCAGATGTTTGGTCCCAGCCAGTGTTCACTTCCCAATATGGCCTTACCAGGTGGGCGGCCAAGTTTCAGCTCATTTTCACCTTGGATGGGTGATGTCGGACAAGTTGGACTTAACCAAAGCATGTCTGGGCTGAGCTTGCAGGGCCAACAGCCTACTGTTAACCTAGAACAAGGTACTTTGTTTAACTTACAACAGCCTAGTGTCCTTCCCAGTAACTTTGGAGATTCCCAAGAGTTTAATCTGGGCACACCTTCTGGTCGTGGAAGGAAAAGTTTTCGAGGTGGCCGTTTCAAAGGAGGTAGAGGTGTGCGGCCGTTTAAGGATTGAGATGCTTTAGTAGGCAATAGATGCTTTTCATAGGCAGGGGTTGGTTGTATTTTGTATGTAATTTCGAAACCATGTATCTTGTGCTCGCCAGCTCTATGGTGGTCTGAATTAATATCAGTGTTTTCATTGATCGAAAAAGAGGCTGGTGACATGCTATCCTCTGCAGAGTTAGGCATCCGCAATCTGCAACAAAATTACCATCGTTCTCACACTTTCCAATTCATATATGAGTCTATTATTTTAAGGAAATACTATCATGGTTTGTGATGGATTTGGACCCATTGTTTAGCTCCATTATTTTATTCTGTCATTATTGTTTTACCCGTAAAGTAATAGGAATATACTTTCGAAAACAACAATAGGGTAACATATATGTTCAATGTACGAAAATGTTTAGATATAAGTTTTCACAAAACCAAAGTTTTAGAAGTTGATGTGAGAGCTTACTAAAATTTAGACTATCCAATAAGTTTTTGACTCATTAGCTTGTAGAAATAATTTTTAAATAATATTTTATACTTCTAACATTACTTTATTGACTTACCCTGTTGAAGTATGACTTCATACAAATTTGGACATGTGTTTGTTCTAGGAGAAGTATTTAGGATAATATCATCGTTACTCATGAGATACTTGATTGTTTTAAGTAAACTGCTTCATGTAGTGGTACTAGAGATTACAAACCAATTCTGAAAATTGGATATCCGTGAAGCATGTGATAAGCTCCAATGCTCATTCATTGAAAAAGTTCAATGAGCTGTGTAATTTCTTGAATCCTGGATTCACTTTGTCATGCAATGTGGCTCAATGGTTTTTTATTCAGTGGTTGCACAATGGATTGGTTCTCCCTGACAACTGATATTAGATAAGGAGACCTTCTTTCTCTTATTTGTTTATCTTATGTGCAAAAGCATTCTCTAGTTATTTGCTGCAGGTCCAAGAATTGGGTTCTTTGGTTAGGCTAAAGGCTAGTAGAAATGGCTCATCAATTAATCATCCTTCTTCATTGATGATTGCCTTATCTTCTTTTGGCGTACAAAACAAGCGATTTAGGTCCTTCTACATACCCTCAATTTATATGCAATAACTGCAGGGTAGGAGGTCAACTTTCAGAAGTCTGAATGAATGCTCGGTCAAAATGTCCCTGATATTCTTATTTAGGATTTATGTGGTCATCTCCTATTTCAGGTCAACGCTTGTATCTTGAATTAGTTGGGCACTCCTCTTTGCCAGGATTTGTCAAGAACTCTTTTATACCAATTCCTAGTAGATAAGATTAGAGCTTAGCTTGAAAGCTGGAAATGGAATCTACTAAATAATGTTGAATGCTTGACGTTGCTTCAATCTACCTTGACATCTATGCCTTTTTATATTATGTCCTATTTAAAAGTCCTAGTTACTCTATTCGGCGCCATTTCTATCACCCTTGTTCGATTTTGGTGGCAGGATCCCATGACAGGGAAGGTCTCCACCTCAAGTAAAAGGCAATTTTGATGCCCCCTAAGGGCCTTGGTGGTTTAGGCATGAAGGACGTGCATCTTTTCAATCAGGCTCTTTTAGCTAAAACATTCTGGTGAATCTTTGCTGGAGACCTTGATAAGCTTGTTTGTCGAGTCCTTTAAGCTAAATATGGATTTTCTCACTTTGTCTGGGGAGTTAAGGCAAAAGGGAATGCATCTTTGATCTAGTGAAGTTATTGCATGGATGAGCTATTCTTTCTTAGGATCATCAGTGGATTACTGGTGATGGCTATTCTATTTGCATGTGAGAGGATAATTGGGTTGCATGAATTCTCCCTGATCAACTTAAATCCCTTAGCCCTTCCTATAACTCTTACCAGTCTCTAAAAGTTTATGATTTAGCATATGCAGATGGATTAGATTGGAATGTTACCCTAATCAAAAGCTTCTTTCTAAACCGATAGCTCTTTAGATCTTGGCGCTCCATCCCTCTTTCAGTGGTAGAGGTAAAGATCTTGTTGACTTGGTTGGAAACTCTTCAGGAACATTTACTACTAGGCAGGGATATGCTCAGGAAGTTCTTAATAAATCTATTCACTTAATCCACCTTGATGAAGGTCTAGTTGGGCTATCTCCTAACCCGGACTTCTCTAAAATCGCCAAGCGATTTAGGGATTGAACATATCGTGAAAAATTCAAAGTCTTCCTTGGCAATTTCTATTGAATGCTCTTCCTAATAGACATAACTTGGCTTTTTCATGGAGGGTTCTTGAATTCCATAGATGCAATATGGAGGAGGAATCTTTTGTCCATTTGTTTTGGGGTTGTCTAGGCCCTATTGATACTTAGGGTTGTTTTTGTGTTAACCCATTGTCTACAAATAGTCCATCATTTGAAGATTAGAGGCAAAATGGGCAAATTTGCCACTAAACAATATAAAGTAGAGTAATTTTGCCACTAAAGTTTTTTATGGGCAAATTCACCATTAATCTTTTTAAAAAGTACAAATTTGCTATCAATATTTTGTGTTAAGAGCAAATATGTCACTGGCTATTAAAATTACTTAACATCGCAAATGTTAAAAATGAGAAAAATGTAAATTCCAAGTTTCCTCTACCTAACACCTTGGCCCCTAAGTTATCATTTTTACCATATCTTCGCTCTAGCAAACCCTATACCCTTCGTCACTCTCCACCCTTTCTGCTACTGGTATTACCTCTATTCTTCCACACACTCTTGCATACATCCCAACAACACTCTTAGAAATGCTCCATAGAACAAACTCTGATCAAACATGGTTTGGTTGATATAGGTAGGACAATCTAGAGTTTTTATAGTTCTAAAATAAAATATCAATGGCTATAGCGGTGAAGGGTTACTTGACAACAATGAGGAAGGTGAGAACAAAAAGGCTTAACAATGGGGGTATGTGGTCAAATAAAGGGTTTTGACTCATTTAGGTGCTATGAAATGTTTGGGTAACTAGTGGTTAAAGAGAAAGCTTTCAGAGATTAGTTTAAGAGTTTTGCCATGGAAAATTCTCTAAACAAATGGAACATTCTTACTATTTGATGGGTAGTGGTAAAATTGCCTACAGCAGAAACATTAATGGAAAATTTGCCTATGAAAAAAGGTTTAAGTGACAAAATTACTCTATTCTTCATAGTTTAGTGGTAAATTTACCCCTTTTGTTGAAGATTGGCTATTGATTCTTCTTGGTGCCCATAATAAATGGCATCTAGATTGGATTGCTTTTGTAGTCTCCACTTTTTGGACTATTTAGTTAGGTAGTAATGAGTGTGTTTTTCGACATGCTATTTTTTATGCCCAATCTCTCATAGCTAGAAGAGATATCTTGCTTTAGCAGCTCACTACCTCTAAAAACAGGCGGGTAAACGGGTGAAATTTGTGATCCGTGGATATCCATCCGTGACGGGCGGGTAAACGAGTAAAAATACTCACGATGGGTAGGACGTTGGTAACAACTCATACCCGTCTGGCGGGTATGGGCAGGTGGCGGGTATGGGGTATCCACCACGGGTAAATCCCCCCTCATATGCACGAAACCCGCAAGCGTAAATTACCCACTTATTAATTATAATGGGATACAACACTTACATTTAACTAATATTTTATACTAATTCACACAAACTATTTTCTTGTATGTATATTATGATTTTATATATTTTATGATTTTGTTGCATTATATGTAGAGAATGACTTTATATATATTTTTCATATTTTATTTTTATGAAATTTAAAAAACATAGTTTAAACCATGGGTTACCCGCGGATATGGATTACCCACCGGTCGTGGGCATGGGTGAGATTTTTCACTTGCTTGCAGATACCTGCAAAGTCGCGAGTACTAAAAAAGCCACGGGCATGAATGATGGGTAAGGGGTATCCGCGCCTGATCCACCCCGTTGCCATCCCTAATTATGGCTAATCCTTCAAACCTACTTTATCATGTTTGGGGAGCAAAGAAATTCGTTTGACCGCTTCAATCTCATGATATTTTTGTTGTTGATGGTGTTGCTTGTGTAGATCTTTAGGTTTTAGTGTTGTTGCTTGGCTATGGATAGGCTCCAACGTGCCACCTTAACTCAAGGATGGACAAATATGGTTGCATTGTCTATCAACACATGAAGTTGAACTAATTACCTTATTAAGAGCTACCTGAATTGCCTATCATTACCTTCCATTGCTATATTAACTGACTCCTCTCAGTCCCTAGTAACTTTGTGGATACCTAGCTATTACTAGCCTTCTGGTAAGTATCTTTCATTAGGGAACTACTAATATGGAGAGGTTTGGTTGCTACTCAGTGGTAGTAGTACCTTGTCAGCATGTTTCTTTGGCTTATGACTTTGCGTCTTTTATGTTTCCTTAGTTTCTTTAATCTTTGATTCTGAATGCAAAAAAAAAAAAAAAAAAAAAAAAATTGTGTGAACATATGATAATGAGAAAATAATCTGTAATTATTTTTTTTTTGCTTTACTATATTTTTATTAATGTACTTATTATTCTCCCATTTATCTACTTATAATTTGTTGTGCTTTTTTATATTTAAATATTACCCTATAGAAGTGTGACTCATTATAATCATGTTACAACACAAATTTTGGAATATGAGCACCATCAATTTGAAGATTTAATAATAAAGGAAAAAAAATATTCTTGTTTGTGATTTAGCACACACAAGACCAATTTTTTTATTCAAATAAACCACTAATGTTTCAAAAGTGCACCAAATTAGCCAATCAACTTAAAAAGACTACAAAATTCTTTTCAATTTGTTTCACTTTGTCAACATAAGCCGTGTAGTATGAAAAAAATGCAAAAAATAGCTATCTTTCTCTCCAAGTCATTCCCGAAATTTAAAGTACAAAACAATCAACAATCACCATTACCAATTGGAGAAATTTTAATTATAGATAAGTTGAAACCATCATTTCTATTTCACAATTGGTTGATCTGATAAACACCATCAAATTTATCATCACCATCAACCATAAGAATTGAAAGAATAGCATGTTCTCACCCCACTATCATCATAACCTTGAATTCCTCAAAATTCATAAATCCAACTTTTGCATTGTTGATGTGATTGATCATCTTCCGACTTGGCACCAACTGACAATCATCAATGAGATGATTTAGCCCTAGTTGAGCTATTCTAGTAAGATTGATCCATCGCTATGTGGGTCATATACCAAGAACACCTCTCACAAATTTTTCAACACCGCCTCGAAATGAACTCCTTGAAATTATGTATTTTTTTTCCTTCTAAGTCCATGTCTGCAACTTGCCAACTTCTCTTATGTTGTCTCATATTTCAGTGAAAATTGACCAAAATCATGCAATGTGAAGCAAAAAATAATGAGTGACCCAGAATGAACCCATTCTTCATGTGCCAAAGTAGGGCATATATTTTTAGCTTTTCTGCCAATAAATGACCCAATTGCAATATATGAAATTTGTTTATCTTATAATAAGCTAAGAAACTTTTTATACAATATTAGCTGATTAATTTAGTGAAGAGTGATAGATTAAAAACATCAGTAATTTATTTTAGAAAAAAAAAGAATAGTGATTGATTTGGGCCAGGCCATAAACAAGAATAGCTTTTTGTGATTTTTAACTATAAGAAGCATTAGTCGTGAAAAAATAATATGTAATTATTTGCATTTTTTTTCTTTAGAAATTATTTCAGATACGCTAATTGATGTCCTTTATTCTCTCGTTTATCTACTTATCTTATTTATGTTCTGCAAGATTAATTTTTATTTTTTATTAAGTTCTATGATTTTAAAGAATTAATCCATTCTTGCGACAAGTATAAAATTAGATACACTTAGAGTCTTCCCAAAAGACTCACTTTGCATAACAGTTTTAGCCGGTTAGCTAAGATTTAAATTCTTACTTTTAATTTTCTTTTCATTTTGTTAGCTAATAGTTAAAACTTATATTACCCAACATTTTCTTATAAAACTTGTGAGTAAAGGAATAATAAAAAGAATTGATAATGTATTACTTTTTTTTTTTTTACAGCTTTAGTTACAGTTTATGTAGGTGAATTCATGGAGGGTCATCATCGACAAGTTTTTTAAATATTCAAGCCCTTTTTTTTTAACTTAAACTTAGTCCATCCAATCAAGCAATGGGTGTGCAACTAGATCAACAGGATGATTGTTCAATCATTCTCTTTTAATTATCTTTAAATAGTTTGAGCATTTTTATGGAGATGTTGTCATTTCATGGCATTTAATGTCCAAATCCAGCTTATCGGTTGAGCCAAATACCAGTATTATGGTAGAAAAATGGCAACAATGGCAAAAGAGGTAGCTGATTCCCAAGACCATTCTCTCTTCACATTCTTCTCTACCTCTAATATTAAAGCCTCCATTCATTATCTCTCTCTATCTCTCTCTCTCAAACCTATGTGTTGCTTTCATGGAGTTGCTTTATGAGGAATGAGAATCAAAATTTAAAGTATGAAAATGTGTTCAAGATTCCAAGCTTTCATCATGACTTTGGTTCTTTAGTCGCTTTACTTTTTAATCTTCTTGGTGTACAGGATAGTACATTAAATTGTCATTGCTTTTCATGTTTTGGGCTTATTGCTAATGAAAGACCCAGCTCAAATGTGTATGGTTTTGTTTACGATGTTTTGTTAGTTTAAAAAGCCTTAACACTTTTTAGGGTACATCATGTAAGTAATGATCTAATATAAAAGCTATGACCTTTTCATTAAGAAGTTCTTTTAAGATAACTATGCTTCTTGAGATATGCTGCCAAACTAAGGCTTATCTTCTAGGTCATAATTGTGACATTCCTCGAAGCTCTAAGTCTAATTAGCCAGATAATTAGTTAATTTAATAAATTAACACTTTAAATAATTTATTTGCAAACCAAGTCTTGGTATTAAACAGTTTAGTAGCTTAAAAGAGGTAAAAAATTGATTATTTAAGAAGGCCGGACCAAGAAGGGCATTTTAGTCATTCCACATAGTGACATATTTTATTGCACGGTTGGATAGCGCATAAGAAAATATTGGATTCGAGGTATTACGATTTTTTGTGATTTTCGTTCTATCATTATGAAATTTTTGATTGACTAGATTATCCATAAGTGGTTTAAGTGTAATCTTGAGAAAAGTAGGGACAAAACGGAATATAACTGAAAGGCTGAGACTGGTTGTGAAATTAATATTTGAACTAGGCGTTGTGTAATACCAACTTTGGTCCTAAATTTTTAAGCGTGTTACGAATAAACCCAAATTTACTGGAGAGTACAAAGAGGGCACTGAGCACGTGCTTTTTTTAAGTGAGGCGGTGGTGTCTTATTTAAGTCAACTGGGCCATTTCTTCCAGCCTTAGCCACCCGAAACTTCACTCCTCATCTCAGAAACACCATGGACGCACCTGCTTAATCTCCCAATAGCCAAATTCTCTCAAATTAAACAAAAATTAGCAAGGATTTGAGGTTGAAATCATGTATTCTTGCATAAGGAGCTAGAGTTGAGCTCAATTGTTGCAAGTAAGTAAAAAAATTATTTTTTTCCTAATTTTTCTGGTTCTATTTCATACATGAAGTTGCTGGAAACTGTGTTCCATGTACGTTTATTAAATAAACTAAACATGGGAGGTTGAGAAATAACTTAAATTACAAAGAAATGGAGTTCGGTTAGGAGGCTATGGATTGATGTTGTTTTGCGTAGCTTTTCCTATGTAGTTTTGGTGTTTGTGGCTGGAGGAAGGGGCTGGAATTAATCTTGCTTGATTATTGCTAAGTATAAAAGACTAACAAGCAAGGAAAAGGAAAATATTGGGTCTAAGTTTTATTAAGGAGCCAGTTATGTGGAGGCTAATGTAAAAGTTAATTTAGTCATTTAAACCAGATGGGGCTTTGTTAATTGTTAGCCTAAATATGGGTTATTTATGTGTTAAATGATCAATATAGGTCTTGAGCATAAGCTACTAAGAAGAGATCTAAGTTTGGCTTGAAATCGAGACAAAAAGAATGAAGTGCGTTGAGCTTGCAAACTAAGTTATCTAAGGTAAGGGTTATTTAATTTGTATGCTTATGTGTCAAATAAATTTGGCTATGATACTTGTATATCAAGTGGCTGAATTATTGATAAATTTAACAAGCATATGATTTGAGTATTGATGGCTATTTAATAAGCTTATATGATTGGGTTTGGTAGGAAGCCAAACTATAAAGTGCATATGAAGTGTGTAAGTGCATATTTGTAAACTTGTATCTATAGGCAAAAAGGACCTTAATATGGTCTAATTTACGGTGAGTATGATGGGTTAAGAACCTACGATACCTAAGGTCACCATGATGGGCTAAGACCTGGATGGACCTAAGAGGGGAATGTGTCCTTAACCATTCATGAAACCTTACAAAGGTAGCACTAACACATGCACTAAATAGGCAAATAGTTCACTCTTGCACCTAAAATAAGGGATATTAGCAAATACCAAGAAGCTTTCAAAGCAGTATTTGTATGGATAAGTTGGACTTGTCAATTGCAGGACAAATGGGTAAAGGAATTGTGGGAATTAGCTACTCCCATAATTATTGGCCAATAGTACGAGTTCCTAGCACTATGACTTGAGCTCAAGTGCACTAGGCATATATCAACATCCTTATGGATAATATGCACAGTCTTATATAGTTGTTTTTCCTACAAATTATAACCCTTACCGGGAACTTTTGGTTCTCACATCCCTTATATATTTTGTGTGTAGATACTGGTGGACCTAGGGCTAATAACCAATAAAAAAACTGGTTGTTAGTATTTTGCTACTAGGTGTGTGGAAGTTAATTACTATTGTACATTATTGTTAAGTTTTTTTCTTGTAGGTTCCTAATTACTGGAATACTATCTTACTGAACTTTGTTGTACAGAGGTAAGGAACAGGAATACCTGAACACTGTAGTGACCCCTTTTTGGTAGTGTAGCTCAGGTGGGATTGGATCCTAAGATTCTCAATTTGTAGCATATGTATGACACTTTTGTGTATGATGTATATATGTGTGTCAAACTTATGCCTAAATGTTATGGAGCTATTGATTATGTTCCCTGGTAGCTTGTATGGATTCATAGTGCATAACAATATGTTTTATATGAATGTATACTTTGAAATGTTGGCGAGCTGCACCAAGTATATATTATTTTTATAGTCATTGACCTACAACTATAGTAAGGCGTAGTATAAAATAGTAATGCATTAAGGATTTAATTAATTAGTAGGCTCACTAAGGAGCAACTTGTGCAGGCCTAACACTAAATTAGTATAAGGTTCCTGGGGTACCATATGATAGAGATGGGATTATGGGTAAAGGTCTGTGACAATAGCTGTATGTAGAATGGTTCTTAGTTGTTCAAAAGAATGGGTAAGAAAGCAAACCTTGAGCAATGAATATGATTTTTTGTTAGAATCATATGATGTGGTATTTATTTTATGATATGTCTCAGGTTGCCTTTGCATTATAGCTTGGTATTGTTTTTTTAAAACTTAGGACAATGACCCTTTAAAGAAAGAGATGATAAGGCATTGTTAATGAATGTTGTTGACTATTTGGTTTACTAATCTTACACTGTTGTTGACTAGCAATGCTTGTCCTTTATTGATGGTATTTGGAAGAATGATGTTATTAGAGTTAATAAAAGCATGCATTGAAGGTAGCAACCCACAATCGTTAGGTAAGACTTTTAATTAAGTCAAAATCTCTAGCTTAAAATGTCTTAATTAGTTTAAATTAACAAATTAAATAAGTGTTTATAAGGGTGGTTCCTAGTTAACTTTGGCCCTTAAGTGTCATTAAAGGAAAAATAGTTATTTTTCACCATGTGGGGATAAGGACAGTTTTAAAAGCTCATAATTAGCCTTTTGGGCCCAAGTGACAAGAAACCAAAATGTGGGACCAAATTGCCTAAATCTAGTGTTCCTATTTGAGCATGGTGGCCTTTTTGCAGAATTGAAAAAGTTGGAGGAGACTTGGAGGGAGGCTAATTTTTAAACCAATTTGGGTGGCTTCAAAGCCACTATTCATCATCCCTAACCTCTTAAACCTGTAGCTCTCCCTCTCCCCTAGAAATCCATGGCCAAATCTCACCCATTTTATCGATTCTTAGTGGAAATCAAAACTCTACGAAGTACCGATGCAATAGTAGGCTTATTCTTGAACAATTTTTTTTTGGAAGCTCTTAGATCACATTTTTTAGCTTGGTGTTTGTATTAGCTTGGGTCTAGCTTGGTTGAGCTTGATTTTCTACCATTATATTGAATTTTGTGTGGAACTATAGGAAACCCTTAGAGAAGCCCATTTTTTCTTGGATGTGTTTGATTATTGCTTGTTCTTCTCAGCTGAGTTAAGGGATTTAGTTTAATACTTATTTGATGCATATCATAGTTACTTTCTTAATGCTTTCAAGTAGAATAGAAGATATGCACAAATTATGGTCAAATTTGCTTGTGGTAGGATGAGTGCAATTAAGCACTTTTGTATTGTGTTTGGACAATTGTTACTTTTAGCTTAGGATGGAATGGACCTATTGTAGTATTTGTAAAGGTATGGAGCTTTTTGAGGCAAGACATGAAGGTTTTGGAGGCTTTTAATGCCCCAAAGTAGCTATGGAGTTGCCCTGCTATAGCTGTGCTTGTAGTGGCAAGGTTGTGTCCTAAAAAATTCGTGGTATTGCCCTATAAGCAAGGTTGTGGGCCCAGTGCATTTTGAGGCCAAAATGTGTTGGTTTTATGAGGGAGGGCTTCGGGGGAAGAGGTAAGGGGTTCCTAAGGTGCCTAGGGTTAAGGGAAGCCTAATCGTATCTTAGAACTTCCAAGACCCTTTTCAGAGCTAAACAAATATGACAAGGATTTGAAGAGCCAAAGTCGACATCCAGAAGTAAAGCAACCACAAAGAGTACAATAGAAGCCATTGGGTATGCTAGTGGGGTTTAGTTTGACCATTGGTGGCCTAGGTGAGTCTTGGCACTCAAGGTACGAATGTGAAACCATAGAGTATATGTAGGATTCTTTAGAACCTAGTGAGTTGAGTCCATGCATAGTAATTTTTACCATAATAGGGTGAACCAAATAACGGTGGCTAGAACATTTTGGATGAAAGCTTAGTGCACTTGTTGCCTAGTCAAGTTGTGACTTATAACATAAGTGAAGGCTTAGTGCATCCTGGGTAGGTAAATGGGCAAGGCTGAGTACCTTAATGACCTAAGTGAGCTTAATAGCTCATGGCACTAAGTGGGAGCCTAGTATGCCTAGTGTGAGTTGAGGCCTTGTACTATATTAGCCTAGGCAGGTCAATGGCATGAGGCACTATGCGGGAGCCTAGTATACTAAGTAAGTTTCCTGGAACTCAATTAAGAAGCACCAACCCTGTTCACCTATGCAATAACAAAAGGAATATTAATTAATGAGCTTAGCTCATTAGGGGCTAGTAAACTAAATTTACTAGATAGGTTGGAAGCCAAGGCTTGCCAAGAGCGAATTAAAGGCCAGAACTCACTAAGCATGATGTGACATCTCATTCAAGGACTAGGATGAGTTAGGGTTTCAAGGGACCAAAATAAATGTACATATATTAGTCCTTAGACTGTAAGTGCGCACAGTAGAGTTCATACATTATATATATATTTGTCCTCGGTGTTTTGTTTGTAGGTACTCGAGTGCCTTATTGGAAATCTTTGAATTCTTATTTCTTTTAGTGTTATTGTGCAGAGTTTGTTTGTAAGGGCTAAAAACCATTGAGGGTTGTTGTGCTAATGTATTCATGCAGGTAACCACCTAGTGAATCATTTATTGATTCTAGTTTTATTGGTTAAGTTGTTTGTTGCTAATTACAATTTCTTTATAGCTTTACGAAGGCTAATGGCACAAAGAAGGACATAGTTGAGGCAGGGTTCTTAGTACTTGCTTTCAGTAAATGTATGTATGCTAGATTAGACTCTGATGTTCCCAAATCTAGTGGTGTACTTGAGTTGCTTTTAGGTATATGTATAGTCTTATTTGTATAATGATGCATGTGTATGATGATTACTTATAGCTAACTTCACCGTGTTTTTTGCTTTGACTTGTGTTTTAGTTATGCTTTATAAAATGCATGCAATGTTTTAGTTTTATTACTAATGGCGAAACCGATGTTGAAGCATGCTTGTGCATAGTGCATTATAGCCTAATAACTAGATGCATGAAATAGTTTTAATATGAGACAAATTAATAATTAGCCAATTGCAACTAGTGTAGGACTCTAGTCCTATAGTCTTTTTGGGAGGACCACATTTGGGTTAAGGTCATTACAGGCTATGTTGTCATGAAACTACATGGGGAAATAATAGTTGCTCTATATAAGTAATTATAATAACTATATCACTAACTCTTTCGGGTACTATCATATTTGGCTCATCATATTTAGCCACTATTATATCTAAGTATGTTGGGTGAGCTAGTTGGAGATTTACTAGAAATGAAAGTTAAACAAAGATGTTGAAGTTAGATGCCAACATTAGATTTTTTGTTGAGGATGAGATAGGAAAAATAAGTTTGGTAGATGATTAAGAAATTTTAACTCTTGATCAGAGTTGTAGTAAGGGTAGAAATAGTTTTAGTGATTGTGATAGTAGAAGTAGTTGCTTGCAAAGTTCTTAGAGTGAAATTTAACATTTATCATGATCATCATTTAGTAATAGTTACGATGAATGATGATGAGGATGAAGATGAGGAAAACAAAATTGACATGAAGAGGAAACAAATGATGACAGAAAAAAATAGGAGGATGGTTAGAAAAAGAGAAGTAGATAAGATGGACAACCTTCAGGAGGGTGAAATTTGGGATGGCCATGACATTGAGATTGTTTGTGCAAATGGCGACGGTGGTTATGGTGATGAAGATTGGGAGAATAGGGAGATATGTACTTTGGTCGTAATATTGAGCTTGATGATGTAGATGATATAGAGGTTTTTGGAGTTTCTAAAGGATCTATGAAGTCAAAGAATGAGCTTAAGGTAATTCTCTTTTTAATGAATGCCTATTTCCTTCTTGCACCTTATTCATTTGTATATTGCTAGTCATATTTTATTTTGTGGTATATGCGTAGGGTTGACATTTAGGTCTGTTACCATATGTTGTTCTACATAACATATCTATTTATGTATTGCATCTTAAGAATAGTTACTAAATTCATTTTTTATCATTTGGTGACCTGTGGTGCTATTGCCTGAATTAAACACCTTCCATCTGTTTAGTTATTTTGTTGCCAATAAATTCTAGAAGCAGTAAACATTTAGAGAAATGAACAAATGGGTCTAAGATGAGCAATTTTTTTTTTGTATTAATGTTGAATATATCTTATCTTAAAAAGCTGCTAAGCCAAAATTCAACTCAATACTCAAGCATTTACTTTTTAAAAATAGTTTGGTGTAGTGTATAAACCAACATTGTGTTGGAATATTGTGATTGCTCTAAATATTTGTTTCTATGCTAAATTTAATCTGTATGACCCATGTCTAATAAAGGAAATGACATTTTTGAAACTTTTTTTTACCAATTATCATTCTTTTATGATATAATGTTGGTAGTTAAGTTATGTTATGCTCTAAAATTGTCCCTTTTATTTTTTATGGTTGTTTTAGCTAGTTTAACTCTCTATTGCTTTATATTATCCATATAAAATATTAATTAACGATTTATCTTTTGAATTGGTAGAAATTGCCTCTAGTTTCTTGGGCTAACATTGTACTCCAAACACATCATCAAATGCTGCTTGTTGGAGTTGTTTTATCGAAGAGCTTATACATCATTTGCCTGAATGCTTTACCTAATTGCAAATCCATGACCTATAAAATTTAATATCAGCTGTAAAAATGAACATATATGTCCAGGTCTAGGACTCATGCTATTTATGATAACCCATTGATATTTGTTTCTTGTAAAAGTTAAAATTGACTTTATCATAGACATAATGATGTTGTTGGTGATGAAGGCTAATTTTATTATTGAAGGGAGCAAAAAAGAACTATCCATTAAATGAGGGTTATATTTTGTAGATAATTGATAATAGGAGCCCATTGAGATTTGTTGATGAAATCTTTGGACATGTTAAAAACCCCTATTACATGGTACACTACAATTTAGAAGCTAAAGCTCCTATTGGAATTTATGAATAAGCTTTGGTGTATTCCATTCTAAATTGCTAATATGTTCTTAATGACAAAAACTTTGATAACAAAGTTTAATGCTTTTGGTGAAAATGACATAGAGGTGTTAAATAATGAGTAGTTTTTAGATGTCAAGAAAGATGTTAAGTATAAGAAATGTAGAAACTAGCAAAATGACTTGGATGACCAGATACCTGAAAATAAAAAGAATAATAAGAAGATTCAATGTAAGGGTGGCTCATGGATAAATGATAGGCATCCGACATAGATGAAACAAACTATGATAAGCGAACTGTGAGCCAATTCCAATAGCTATGATGATCTAATTGAGTTTGGAAATAGTTAAAGTAGTCAGCCGGCCATGCAACCAAGTTTTGTTGGTGGAACTAGACTTGTTCCTCCATTCCTAATATTGCAACAGTCTATTAGTTTTGCTTCATCTTCAACTAGATGTAAGATGTGGATTAATCATGATGGAAAAAAATTTCCCAAATACTTGTAGTTTGACTTTTAATTAACTTACATTCATGATAGAGAGGAAATTACATTTATATATTAAAAATTGGAACTATAAAAGGATTTTTACTCATAATCACAACATGGAATCAGAAGAATTAATTGTGTAACTTAACATTTTTTGCCATTAGCTTAACAATTTCAGTTGATTGATCAATATGTGACACCTAATCAAATTGGTAAGGAAAAAACAGTGCTTAGTTTTTGAAATATGTGATATTTAATTAAAAAAATAGAGCAATAAATAAAAGTAAAATCACCTAATTGGGGGGAGGGGTAAATTTTTAGGATCTATAAGGTGAGGAGGAACACCCAATGCCAGTTACCCCACACCAAGTGTTGACATCAAATTGGGGACTATTGGCTAGATTATGGTACTTTTGAATGATTCACTGGACATTGCCCTTCTACAACCAAATACTCACTTTATCTCAAATTTTCTACTCCATTTAAGTTTTTTAATTGATGTTTGACTTGAATTATTTATATTATTATTTTCTATTTTTTTTATAAAAAATATATATTTAAAAATTCTAAGTCTTGTAGTTTCTAATCTAATTTTTCTGAAAAAATTAGCAAATAAAAATAAAAAATAGATTGAAGTTAAACTTAAGTAAAAAAAAACTAAAATGAAATAGAGAATTTGGGATGGAGGAAGTATAATTCGGAATTATATAGAAATTTAGCTAAGACATTAAAAATGTTAAAAATGATAATCTAGAAAATTATTAATAGGTAAATTATTAGAAAATTATTAATAGGTAAAGTATTTGTGAAATTACCCCTAACTGGTGCACATGATGGCTTGAATAGGCTTCTTTCTCATGTAAGTTTAGGTTCGCCATTACTCGAATATGAGCTCTTATGCATTTTGTTCTTTTGTCTATAAAATAATATCGTGCGTTAATAATTAAAATAATTATATAAGTAGCTCAAAATAAATAAAATAGTTTGTATGAAAAAAATTGTTTATACCATTTGCTCCTAGTTTATCTCGGTAGGAATATACTACAACAAAAGTATAATTCAAGGATAGAAATAATTATTTCTATTAGTAATTTATTTGTCTCTAAAACTTTTAGGGACAAATATGATAATTGCCCCAGAGAATGGTGTTGCCAAAATTTTTTGGGACAAATAAGAGACAATTAATTATGTCCTAAAATAGAAAATAGAAAAAAATACAAGAGTTACCTATTAGATTTATGGAAACAACTAAAAATCTAAAAAAATAAAAAATATCTAGTTTTCCATACAAAACAAAGTACATATCTGGGTCTCCATCTATTTCTTTACTTTTTTTTGAATTTCCTACTCTTTATAGGAATTGAAGATCTGATCCAAAGTCTTTCCATGTACCTAACTACTATGCTAAACTAACAAATTTGTCGAGATATGTAAAACAATCTGTTTATAATTTTCTTCGTTACTAGCTTTTCCACTGTCTGAGCTTATAATTTTAATTATTATTTTAATTTTTGTACAATAAGCTATGTCTACTTAAATCCAATATGTAGTAATTAATTTTTTTAAAATAAATTCATTAGTATCATGAATTAATATATTTATAATTTTTACATTATCTTTATGTCTAGTTAAATCAAATTCCTTAATAAGTTTTTCCTTCCTAATTTCTAAAGTATATGAACAATATAAATATATTATCTACCTAAGTCTTACTAGCAAAGAGATCTCTTCATATATAAAAATAATAACAAAAAAAAAAATACATAATAATGATATCAATATAAAAAATCATACAATTCATGAAATTATCTAAAGATTTGCAAAACATTCCAGTTGACATTAGTGACAAATGCATTATTAGCCTGAATTATTTGCCATTGTTTTTTTAATTTAATTATTGAAGATAAATATTTAATTTAATTTTTTATTTTCCCCCATTTTATTCTAATTAATAACAAAGATAATATTTGTTTCCAATTTTGGATACAGTTATTGTAGTCAAATATTTGACTCTCTTTATTTTTCTTTAATACATACTAATTAGCAACAAATATAATATGTGCTTCCAATTATTTGCCTCTTATTTTGAATATAACTACCAGGGACAAATACTTTATTTGCCTCCTTTTTATTTTTCTCCAAAGCTAGTTCTTCTTGCTTGAGCCCATAGTTTGCTTCAGGATAGTCCCCGAGGAGTCAACTACGCACTTGATGGTCATACCAATTACCAACCACCTCTTTCATCTTTTCTTTCTGCCAGTGGTCATACAACTAGCATCGCAAGTGCACGTTGTACCCAGAGGCAACATGTTACCATATGATATTGTAGTCCATGTTACACACAACCCTACAATGGTTACTGTAGCAGATTCATTATGATAAGTCATTATGATTTGTATGTGGCTTAGTTGGCAATTGAGCAAGATTTGAGAACCAAATTCTAAGAAGTTAAAGAACTATGGTCTAAATTGAATCATTGTTGCTCAATTGTAAGAATTGGCCTTACTCAAGGACGTATTTACAAAATTGATGAAAAACTAGCATAGGCCTTGATCAGGGAGTGTTATGAACAAGAACTAAATTCAAGAATCTAATTGAAGACAATTGAATAAGTGAAGGATTGGAAGTAGAGTTGTCTGCCACACAACACAAGAAAAAGGAAGTTGTTGTTCTCTTTTATGAACGAATACAATTCTTCTGTACGCTCTTCCCTATCCCAAACAATGTGACACCAATCTATAAATGCCATGTGTCACATAAAGCACAGTAAATAAAAACAGTTATTGCAATTTCATTTCTCCATTTGTATTGTTTAATAGAATATGTTTTAAAACTTTACTTAAAAGTAGACCTATGGCTTTAATCGGTTATAAAATAAAAAAACCTAAATAATCTATAGGTTTAAGAGAATTGCAAGGTGAGAAGGTGGCGGTTTAATATTTTATTCTGAGTTTTCAGAATTGCAATGGAGGTTAGGCCCTTTCATTGAAGTAGGTAAATTAATAGCATAGGTTTTCCACTATATGACTAAATTATTATTTTTCCCTTTACTCATTATTAATAGCAAAAAATTTGCTATTAAACAATGATTTTTTAAAAAGAGCAAAACAAATTTGTACAGGCTATTATGAGATTTTCATTTTTAGTTTTTACACTTGCCAAAATGAAAACACTACTATATATGTTTCTTTTAGTATTATACTAATAAAAAATTCATATATAAATGGTATAATTACTAGTGAACAAGAATTTGGTTCCATTAGTTTCACTAGCTCTGTTCTAGTATAATTACACTAGTAAATGTAAGTAGTTGTATTAATTAATATTGGTTTTAAGAAGTTATTAGTTTTATCATTATTTTCTCTAGTTGCTAATAATTTATATTGCCCCTTAATTTTGTTCTGCAACTTAGTGTGGTTTTATTTGCTAATATTAGTTTATTGTTGTGAAGGTCAAATGTGGATAACTAGCAAGTAGTTGTTGAAAGAAAAAATAATTCGTGTCAAAAATTATTTTTTTCCACATGATGGCATATCTGAGCAACATAGGTGTGTTGAGGAAGACAATAACAAACAAAACAAATAACCAAGCCAAATTGATTCTAAGGCAAAAAAGTCTGTAAGTTCACTCCACTCAGACATCTCAAAAACAAATTGAGCCTAGAACTGGGATGAAGTTTGATTGTGGGGAAAATTCTTATGACTTTTATAAAAAGCATGCTAGAAAAAGTTAGATTTAGTATTTAGAAAAGTAAGTCTCACAAGGATAATCTAAGTAGGCTTTTTGATCAATTTTTTTATTGTTCTAGTAAAGGTAAATAAGAAGTTGATAAAAAAGTTTATATGGTCAAATGTCATCGAGTAAAGACAAGATTTGAGTGCAAGTTAATGATGAAAATTAATAGATGGTTTGGGCCTAAGTTTTGTGTTACTAAATTCATCGAGGAACATACACATTGGCTAGCTACTCTGAAAAAAACCATGTTTTTAAGGTCTCAAAGAAATATTGAACCTAGTCAAACTGCTGAGTTAAAAGTACTTGATCACTCTAGAATATCACCAAGGCTAGGCATTAAATTTATGGAAAGAAGAATAGCAAAGAAATATTGAACCTAGTCAACCACATTAGCATGTAGTTTTATTTGAATCATCAAATTCAACTATTACATGTAGTTGCAAGAAGTTTAAGTTTTTTTGGTTTTTTGTGTACCCATGTTTTGAAGATCTTGACCCTACATAATATTAACTATATTCCTGATCAGTATGTATTAAAAACACTTGAGCAAAAATGCTAAAAAAGGAACAATTTCGGCATTTATCTCCTCAAAAAACATTGATCATAAAATGGATTTGGGTTCATGGTATAAAGTTCTATTGAAGTTATATACTCATTTAGTTGCTTGAGCTACTTTAAGCGAGGATTCATTTTATCTTGCTATTAAGAAAAGACTTTCAAAGAAGTGGAAACTATGATGAAGAATTTACTTGTTGAAGAATATTTTGCTGCCAACATCTGTGTTATTAAGGATAACTGTGATTAAAGTGCAAATTCAAGTATTCATGGTAGTATTAAGGAAATTAAGCAAAAAAAGAAGCTTAACCAATCTAGATTTCATTGAAGAAAAAATTCTCTAGAAAAAAGCTACTAAAAAAAGAAAATGTCAAATCAATGAGTCAAAGGATGAGGTATTGATTGAAAACTTAACAATCTTTTATAACTTTCTATTACATTCTTGCATATTCAGTTAAATGAGATTTATTTATTTTTAATCTATCTTAATTACTTGTAGAGTGGACTTTGTAGAATAGTTGAAATAATTACAAAGAAGAATGCAACAAAAAAGATGATAAGTGATTGGAATAATTAAATTTTAGAATATTTTTTCTATTCATAGTTATATTTAAAAAGTAGATTATAAAACTTGCCATTTTTTATTAGCATAAAAAGAGGGTATCGATACTTCAACTTCAAACTTGAGTCATCAAGAGAATGAAGTACCTAAGCTACCTCAATTTATGTAGGTATTTAGTATATTCCCACTTTATGTTATTCTATTTATCCTTAAGTGTTTGAACAATTTAAATTAACTTTTTCCCAAATTTTTTAGGGAGCTAATTTTGATATCCCATGCTCAAACTCCAGCACATTAGATTGGTTTGGCTGGCCTTCAATTCAAATGGATACAGTAGACATATCATACTTTAATTAAAGTATCTTTTTACACTATTTTTACCCTTTTCATTTTTAATAATTGCCTACATATTTATTTATTAAATTTTTTATGTCATCTAGCAATATTGCATTGCTTATTGCACAACAAATCTATCTGGAGCTAGCTTTCCTAGTATGATGGGATTTATTATAGATGAATAGAAATATAGTATTTCTCTTATATGTTAGAACATATATGTTATGATACTTACAATATATTTACATTTTTATTTATATTTTTGTTTAGGCTCGAGAGTTAGGGGCACTAGATCCTAAGGACTAATTTGTAAATACCAATTCTTGATGCTACAATAAAGACATTGGAAGCATAAAATAGTTTTGATGCCTTTGTCTTTTGTTGACCATGGGTTATGATTAGTTTAGAAAGATCCTGTTATGATACATTTTCTTGTTTTTTTTTATATATTTGTTTAGAGGAATCCTATTATCTTTATTTTGAAGTGTGCAATTTTAGACTTTTTTTGCTTAAGTGATACCATAAAGTACCAAAATATAATATTTATGACAAATAATATTATAATCATTTGCATTGCTTTGAGCTTTGGATTGTTATCTAAATTTTTCAAGTTTGGAAGGTATATAAAATAAAAAAAAGTAAAAATAAGAAAGTGGATTTTAAAAATTTTAAACTATATTCATTCTCGTACCAAATAAATATTCATACATTGTTGGATCATACAAATAAATGAAATCCTTCGCTTGTGTTGCACGTAATTTCTTGTACCAATCTTCTTTCTCTTGACCACTTGTACCAATATTCTTATGCTTATATAAATTCCATCTTTCCCTTATCATAGCTATTGTTAGTGTTGTACCAAACATCAATTAGAAGACCATAACCAAATCCACAATCCTTCAGATAGGGTAGTGCTTTGAATTCATACTTTGCTCCAAGTATTTTCTTAGGTGCCCTAAAGACGGAGCATAAGCGGGAACAAGAGTGGGAAAAAGGTTTCTTGAAAATATATTATATTTAAGAGCGTCTTGAAAGCGGCATTTATAATTTCAATTTTATGATAATTTGCGTAGAAATATATTAGATAAGTATGAAACTTAATATAAATCAATTCAAAACAATAATTTGGAAATTAAATATTTATGAATTGTCTCTTCTAATCTTGCTTTAAGTGATTATTTATTTAAAATATTAGATGGGGGACTGAATTGAAAAAGAGGGTTGGAGTTTGATGATGTTTTTGTAGTTAATCATAAAAGCTTGTCTTCTTCCTAAAAAAGGAAAAGATACAAAAAACAGAGGGGCACTGGGCACACATGGGACATAAAAGATTTGGCAATAGTAGGACAAAGAAATATAGGTCACCATAGCCATCTGCCATCACGTAACCCATTACGATCTCTAGTTGAATCTCAATAGTAAAAGCTGAGACCTCATGACAATTGCTCTATCCTTCGCCAGGCAAAGCACCTGTCATAGAGGTCGCCATAGCCATTTGCCATCACGCACTACACGATAGACCTAAAATCATCCTATGGCACTAGAAATCGGCATTTTTTCCATGAAAAAAAATATGAAATTTTGAACGTTTTAGCCAAAAAATGTGAATCGGCACATGGGTGAGCAGCGACAGATTTCAATGAATTGAGGCACCTAGGTATTTTCTAACCTAGAAGTAAAAAATTTTATGATTTTAAAAATTTTATGTTGTTTTTTTTTTAAAACATTTTAACGAGTAATTTCATACCGGGTAGATTCAGAGAATGCGATTCTCTTGTACCATTAGATAATACAAATAGAGAAGTAAAATTGTAGTATCTTTTTTATTTATTGTGCGTTATGTGACAAATGACATTTATAGAGTGATGGCACATTGTTTGGGACAGGGATGAAGGTACAAGAGAATTGCATTCTTTGCAAACAACTAACAATTGATTAAAATTATCTTTCGAGCATTCCTAAATTTGGTTTTATTGGTAGAATAAGTAACTAACACCAAAATTGGAGTTGTCTGCAAAGAAAATATTTGATTTTTAGCCAGATTGGCTTTAGGTTGTCTTGTAAGGAGCTATTGATTAAGGCATGCTACTAAAAATATGAATGTTGGCCACCAATTTAATAGAATAATTAAGAGTAATGAAATTGCTTTGGATGACTATGGTGGTTTATGAAGTAATAGCTACATTATAAGTTTAAAAAGGGCTCGAGCGACACTAGGAAGTGGTTTGCTTCATGGCCAAGCTAAAGGATTGTGGGTTTGGGGTGCAACATGGAATGATGATGAATAACCCAAAAAGGGTCTTAAAGATAAGGGAAAATTGGCCTTTATATGGTTTTAGTAATGTATGGAAGATTTAATGCTTGCATGACTATCTAAAAGGCTAGGGCCCCTATGAAATTGAATTGATATGGATGATTATGGTTTCCAGAGGGGATTGAAATGATCTTTAAAGGTTGTTAATGACCAAAGAATGACACAACAAGATGGATGCAAAATAGCAACTGTCATTCTAGTCGGATTTCAATTGCTATATAATTCAGAAGCGACTGTAAATAGTTGTTAGATTTTTTTAAAGTTGTAAATAGTTCTTGACTAAATCTATACAATTAAAAGTGACTGACATGCTCAGTCAAGATTCAGTCAAGAAATTATGACTGACTATTCTAGTCGCTATATTAGTAACTCTCAGTTCAGTCATAATTCAATTGATGTATTATGATTTTTTTATTTTTTAAAAATTACATTATTATTTAATATAATTTTTATCTAATTAATATTATTTAATTCAATTGGTTTTTTTATTTCATTTTTTATTTATTTGATACTTACATTAAATTGGTTATTTAATATATATTATTCCCTCCGTCTCATAAAACCTGTTCTCTTTGATATTGCATGCAAATTAAGATATCTCTATTTTTTATTTCCTTCTTTTAATATAAAACTATTAGTTTATTTATTTTTATATAAAGTACATATACTTACCTAAAAAAAGTTACTAGCATTTGTACTTTTTACTGAGCTCTACATATTTTTACTACTTAATTTTCTTAACTTCTTTCCTTTTAAGGATTAATATATATATATATATATAATAATAATAATAATAATAATAATAATAATAATAATAATAATAAAGTTACCTTATTGGGAAAGATAAGAAGGGGACAACTATTTTGAAACTACCAAAAAAGAAATAGAGGCTAAATATTGTGAAACAGAGGGAGTATTTAATTAAATGGGATTCCTCTTTCGAGGTAATGTTGACATTTTAGGCATTTAGGTTTTTAGATAGAGAAGTAAAATTCAGTTGAGAAACTGCAAGGTGTAGTCTCATTGGTGATCGTTTGACAGGAAAATGCTTCTGGAGCTCATAGATGACTTCCAATGCCTTAAAAAATTACCATCATATTTAATTATTGACAAGTCAAAAAAATTAGAGCATATGTATTATGGTATAATTCAAGAACCAAGATGAAATTTCCCACAATTTTCTTCATCCCCTAGTAGTTTATTAATCATCGATGAATTGGAAATAAAAAAATAGATAAACAAAACAAAGTAAGAATCTATGGAACCATAAATGTGAATATATATAGCCAGATTCTAGGATTTAAGAAAAGAAATGGAACTAGACTTGCTTCTTGGAGCTACTATGTCAGTCAACAGCGAATTAGATTTCATTCATAAAGCTTGAAAAAGAACCTTGTGTATTTTGAAGGAAAAATGTATTTGAGAGAACCAGGTGAAGGAAGAGAGTTTATAAATAGGTGTGAACAAAAGTGACTAAATCCCAACTGCTAGGGTTAGTCGCTTGGTTCTAGAAGACAAAAATGTCATCCCTTTGCTACTGCACACTTAGTTGGTAATATGGACAAAAAAGTCAACTCAAGGTTTAGCGACTAGCGCATCAGTTGGGAAGTAAAGTGACTACAACAATAGACATTGCTAGTATTGCCCAAGCAATGAAGCCAGTTGGCCAATTAGATAAAGGTAGTCGCCTTAGAGATGAACATGGTCGAAATTCAATCACTATGTTCATCATTCTTCTAGTTTTTTTACTATATATTTTCATGGATACACACACACACACACACAAATATAATTATATATATGGCACATTCATAAATATATATAAATTCATGAATTTTTCTCCATACATAATTTTAAAAATAAAAATTCATTAAAAATTATCTCCCACACAAGAAAATTATTGTACACTGTAAATAATACAATTGCCCTCATCATTCTTGGAAATGTTACTAATTAAGTAACATATATAACCGTTATGCACATTAAGAGTTATTATGGGTGTTATGGTATTAATCAGGGTTAGGGTTACAGATATGAGAGCTACTTATATTTTAGGGTTAATATGGACGGTTTGGCTAGGGATTTAAGTCATTAATTAGGGTTTAGGAGATTCATTAAGGATAGCATTATGGTTAATTAAGGGTTCACTAATTAGCATTACGGTTTAAGGTATTGATGAGTTAGGATTAATAATTGATTACTTAAAGTTGGAGTATCCATATCTTTGGTTTGCGGCTTTTTGATATGTATGTTTAATTAGTGTATTGAATTATTTAAAGACCCTAAAACCTAAATCTAAAACCCTAAACCTTACATCTGATACACAAAAACCTAATCCCTAAATTGTAAATAAAAATAACAAACCCAAAACTCATTTAATACTCTAATCCCTAATTGAAGACCCTTAAACCATAAAAAAAAACCCTAAATGCTAGTTCCATATCTTTAAACCCTAAACCCTAATTCTATATCCCTAAATCCTAAATACAAATCCTAAATCCTAAATAAAAACCCTAAACTCTAAGCTCATATTCAATACCTTAATCCCTAATTTAATACCCTTAAACCCTAAAAAACCCTAAATCCTAATTTTATATCTCTAAACCCTAAATCTTAATTCTATATCCTGACCCTAAACCCTAAACCTAATCTACCATTAACTCTTAACCCTAAACCTAAATCCTAAACCTTGAACCCCTACACCCTAAGCTCTATACCTAATCCACTATTAACCCTAAACTCTAAACCTTAAATAATTACCCTAATACTCATATGCAATAATACCCTAATACCTAATTCAATACCCTTAAAAAACACTAAATACTAATTCTATATCCATAAACCCTAAACCATAAAAAGCTCCAAATTAACCCTAAATAACCATAAAAAAATTCCAAAACACTAATTCAATACCCTAATCCCTAGCTATATATATATATATATATATATTAAACACTATTTTCAAATCCAAAATCTATATCCAATACCCTTAAACCCTTAAAAACCCTAAATTCTAATTTTATATCCCTAAACCCTAAAAAACATCCCAAACTCTAAAAAAATTCAATACCATAAACACTAAAAAAACTCAAAACCCTAAAAAATCCTAAACCCCCAAAAAATGTCAAACCTAAATCAACTTAGCCACTGAAGGGCGACTGTAATCAAATTGGGTAGATAAAATTTTAATTGAAGGGCGACTGCAGTAAAATCTGGCAACTAAAAGGTGACAACAAAGTGCAGCCATCACCTAAAGAACACTTCTTTTATTCCGACTGAATAGTGACTGCCATGGCTATCAATTGACTTTTAGTCACCCTCTTCAGTTACGATATTGCATTTCTCTTGTAGTATGATGAAAGTCTTGGTAGGAACATGACATAAAGAATTCCTAATGGCCATAGCAAGATTGTAACTCTAAGGGAATAAGATTCAAGCCTTGCTGGCTTATTGAAGGTAATGTATGAACTTTAGAAAGGTTAAGGATGACAAGTAGGGGGATTGTATGAAAAGTGTAACAGGAACACTTTAGGCCTAAGACCCTATTGAAATAGAAGAACTCCTATGAGACCTAAGACTTGCCATAGCTACTTGATATAGTTGGGCCCAACTATTTAACTAATTCAACTGGTCCATTAAGATTATTGCATTAAACCCTTTGATGATTCAATACTTGATTGCATTAGCATTTGCATACATTACATTTGCTTGCGTTCATTTTCATGCAATTGCATTGCATAATTTATTAACATTTTATTGTTGATATTATTCTACCTGTATATTATTGTTGCTTTCTAGCAGAAGTCCCACGGCTCCCACTGATAGTAGCCCTAAAATGAATGATAGTTAATGGGTAAGTTCATTTTCAATTGGGTTGGAAAAGTCTCTATAATGATAATTATATTGCTATATAATTTGTAAAATTAAATGTTCTAACTTTACCTGCAGTCAAGACACAGCCCCTCCTGTAGGGGTCGGGGCATTTATGTCGAGTGGCCAATGGTCCATTATGCAGATTTTTGTAGACTGACAAGAGAGTCCATCGGACGGACTCATCCCCAAAATGGTGCAATTATTTAAAATTGGTGAATTAGATGGAAAATAGAATTTAACTAAGAAAGAATTCATTTTTAAAAACAAGAATTTATTCTCAGTCAAGTGTCTTGCATCCTAATTTCTGGACTCCAAGAACGTAGATTCCATACTACAAACACTTGATTTCAAGTGGAATAGGTGACGTCCTATCAAATCGGCCTTTTTGCATGAAAGACAATATAAGACAGAATTGCATCCAGGAGTAACCTTTGGGCTAGAGGCCTGCAGTAGGATTCTTCTCTGTGCCCATTATGAAGCATCGACTCTAAGGATTCAACTAATCTTTTCCTTAGCTGCCACTTCTCAATACATATTTTGGGGCTTCTGTTTTCAATTGGTGCGATGGTTATTATGCAGGATTTAGAGAGATTTCTCAACCGTTTCATTACCTTTTATGTTTGTGATCATCACAAAGTAGGCAAGCTTGGGACGTGACTTGAAGGCAACTTATTATTGGCGTGGCAGGCAAGAAACAAGCTTATTTTTGACAATAAACTGCCCAACACTCTTCAGATATTTTCTTCAGTACAAATGCTATCTCATTTTCGGTTGTCAGGAGAATGGGTACGCCATTTGCATCATTCCAGGTTCTCTCTTGAAGATGGTGTGCAGTGCTTATGTTAGTTCTCATTCCATGCTCTTTTATTTCCATATTCTTGTTGTTTTTAAGTAATAAAATTCATTGCTATGCTGATAAAAAAAAGATTAATAATATATAAATACTTACTCGTGTGGGATGATTATCGGCCTGGTGGATTGCTAGTAATGAAAGACCTGAGTGTACGGTTGGTTATTTGTATTAGGTGTGAAATAATGTCTGGATTAAGAAAATTGTCGCAATGTTGACCGATATCATAATGGAATTGAATTCTTGTTGGGGCGTGGGTCTATATTGTGATGAGCCACACAAGAATGAAGGGTCCAGAACATTCAAGTCCCGAGTGTCCAGTCATGGCTAGGCCGACGAGGTACTAGGTTCATAAATATGCAGCACATGCATCGATGGTAGTGGGGTGGGTGTTATTTGTAGGGATGGCAATTGGATGAGTCAGGTTAGGTTTGGGTCAGGTTATTCAGGTTTAGGTTTAATTGGGTTATTATGTATTCGGGTTCAAGTCGGGTTATTTGAATCCGGGTTGATTTCGGATTGAGTAGATTTCGGGTTTGGGTTGAGTCTAGCTGGGTTTATTTGGGTTTGGATCGAATTAGGTCGGTTTATTGGGTCTTAGACCAGATTCAATTTAATTGCCAAGTTTACTTGGTTCACTGATGCATAAGTTGAATCGGCTAAATCGATTCAATTTTTTAATTTAATTTTGATTAAAATTTAATTTAACTACATTAAAAATAATATAATATTTATGAAGATATATTAATATATAATTTTTTTAATAAAATACTCTCTATGTACCAAGTTTTTTATAACATTCACTATTTAACAATTAATTTATGATTTTTTTTAACATTTTAGTATATAAATGAAAAATTATTATATTAAATAATAAATAAACACCTATAGTTTCTAAATATATACTTTCTTAATTTTTTTCTAACAAATAATCTCCCTCCATCCCATTTTCTTTGCTCCATTTAACTTTTTTGACTAATTTGACTTAAATTTATTTATATTATTTTTTTATTAAAAATTAAAAATATATATTTAAAAACTATAAGTCTTGATTTGTCATTCATGTATAAAATATTCTTATTTATATATTAAAATGTTGAAAATAAAAAAATATAGATTAATTGTTAAAATATTAATAATGCAAAGAATTTAAGATAGATAGAGTAATATGAATAAATTCATTTCAAACTATTTAAAAAAGTCAAATATTTCAAAGAATATGAGACGTAGGGAGTACTATAATTTCTAAAACCTAATTATTCTTATCTCTCTATCACTGTATCACTAATCTTTTACCATAACTCTCACTCATTTGCTCTGCAACGCAAAATAGATCAACAAAATAGAAGAAACTCATTTACATATATTAAATTATAAATTTTCTAAATTTTTTGCCAACCATATATTTTATGTTGATATAAGTTAAAATCAGGTAATGTTGGGTTTAGTCATCAACTCATCGGGTCATTTCGGGTTTGGATCAGGTTGGGTTCTGGCTCGGGTTAGGTTTCACTTCAATTGGGTTCGGGTTCAGGTTGGGTTTAGTGCAGTCGGATTCAGGTCGTTGATTTTTTTTGTCAAATCGGATCAGGTCAGGCTGGGGTTCAGGCTGGTCAGGTCAGGTCTTCTGGTCGAGTCAAATTTTATCATCCCTAGTCATTTGTGTTGATGCCAACTAGGTGGAGGTCGAATGCGGTATTGTCCTTGGCGGATCAAATGGTCGTCAACCACTACCAGGGTTGTGTGGTGGCTGAGTATTTAGTTGACTATATCAAAAGTCCCTTGCTTGACCCGGTTTGTCTAGATCCTTGAAGTCTTATAAAAAATTTTGCTGATTATTATTTTTTTTTACAATTTATTGAATTTTTAAATTAATTATCAATTAACAGCATGTAGTTGCTAATTTTAAGCAATTATGAGCACATGTTCATAAATTTTGTGTACTTAAGTCCTCTATCAAAAGCCTTGAAACTTTTGGGTCTGGAGGATGGAGGGAGGGATGAGGTGAGATGTTCCAGGGAGTTACGAACTTTTGGAATACGATAATTTCAGCTGGAATTAGGATAGGCTTAAAATTACTACTACTATAGTCATGGGCAAGTTCTATTATCTTGGCTGAAAAGGAACCAGCAGGATAAAGACCAATTTTCTCTATCTTAATATTACACACACCAAATGGGAAGATGTTTAGGAACATGGATGACGGCGTCATATTTTGATTTTGAAAAGTCAACATATTTTTTGCACAATTTATTTACTAACATAGAATTGATGAATTATGGACAGCTGAACCTAGAATTTGAGTTTTTTTTGCCTTCTATATTAGCATTAAATAAACAAATTAGACACATTTTTAAAATGTTAAGAACATCCTGTCACATAGTAATACGTATATGTTAATTACTCATAACTAAAACACACAATTACAGAAAAATGTTATTCAAAGTTAGTAAGTTTTAGCAGCATGTTCTAGTAAAATCACTTCTATCCTTAAAGGAACAAGAAGGGTTTTAGCAGCATGGGTTGAATTGGAAAAGAAAACTGTATAACTATGAAAACCAGAGGCGGACTTAGCAGTTTTGCAAAAGAGGGACCAAAATAGATAGCTTCCTAATAATACATGGAATGCATAAGGAAAATTTAACAATTTTAAAAAGGGGTCATAATGTATTTAGCATTATATATTGAGGAGTACAATAGATATTTTACCATTTTAAGAGGTTAGGAACCATGCCTGCTGTCATTTGAAATATGCAATTTGTGAAACTATATTATTCAGTTTAGTAAATTAAAACTTTGACAAGTGTCAATCTTTATAAGAAACATGAAGTAAAAAGTATAATTCTTTATATTATTTTTCTATGCTACTGTCTCTATGCTTAAAGTTGTAGAAGTTAGAGGACTACAGCGTAGTTTATACTTTTGCTTATTCATTTGTTTTGTCTTATGAGAGCATGTTTGCACAATTCAGGTAGAATCCAATTTCTTTTGGATGGTTCTTTACGTGCTGGCAAGGGTTTTATAACACTACAAGAAAAATAAAGGATACTTTTGCTTATTAATTTGTTTTGTCTTGTGATAGCATGTTTCCACAATTCAGGTGGAACCCAATTTCTTTTGGATGGTTCCTCACGCGTTGGCAAGGCTTTTATCTAACATTACAAGAAAAATGTCGTTTATTAATGGACAAAATACATTTGTAAAAGCATAAAATTCGTTGGTAGAATCCTTAAAGGATGCTCTAGTGGACACACTTTCCATTAGTAAAAGCATAATGGACTTCGGATTATATGATCTTTTCACTTAACATAATAAATAATATAGTGATGGTAAGAATTTGATATATTTTCACACTGTTAATGTGTGGAGCAATTCCTTGGCTTAATAGACAAGGTCATAATTTATTAGTTGCTGATAGGCAAAAATGGTTTTGCTTAAGAAAACTTGCATTTTTTGCCCTTTGTATCATGCTATGTTGGTGTCTAAAGATCATGCACTTTTTCCATTGTTTCAAATCTTGATTAATTAGCCAAGATTCAAGAGCATGGTGCAAGCTTATTGCCCTTGTGTTTACAAATGACTTGATTTGGTTTCCTTTTTATTGATACTCAACATAAGAGCATGCATTTCCAGTGTCTATTGTGGCATAGCTGTTCATGTGCATGTCTAATTTTTTCAACTTATATGTTGCAGGAACATGCTATAGAAAGAAATGGAAAGTGTACTTGGTGGAAAAAAAAACATGAGTTTGACAAGTGGAACAAAGAAATTAATAGAAGATAGGAAGCTAGGTGGTGGAGGGGGATGCTTTGGATGGGGTGGGAGATTTGGCTACTCTAGTGGTAACCATTTTTGACAAGAAGTGAAATAGGTTATTGTTGACACCCAATTTCGTCCAGCTTTTTTTTTTTAAAAAAATTTTAAAAAAAAAACTAATTAAAAAAAAAATTATTATTATTATTATTGCTAAAAAATTTTAATTATGTTATTTAGTTTAAAATATATTTTTATTTTGAGAAGATTTGATTTAAAATAATATATGTGTGAATATGTATGTGTTTGAAATAAAAATAAAATTTCAGAAAAAAATGACAAAAAAATTAAAAGTTTGAGGTAAAAATGACAAAATTGAGAAGTTTCAGACAAAATTGACAAAATCTGAAAGTTTTAGGAGCTTTGGGTAATTTTTCGCGTCAATTTTGGGCCTAAACGGACGTTTCTGGCCCAAATTGACAGAAAACGTTAAAATTGTCAAAATCAGAAGCTTCTGAGCTTATCCAGAGCTGGAGTAACGTAAAGGACTGAAACTGTCATTTTACCAATTTAAAAGATAAGTTTGAGATTTTTTATTAATTTATCCGTCCACAGTTCAGCTAATCTCCTTCTATAAATACCCCCCAAAATTCAGTGCTGAACACATAGAAAATCAGAGAAAAAAGTTCAGAGCTCCGTTTTTAAAAAAATAAAATTACATCCCTTAGCCCCAGCCCTCTTCCCTTCTTCCCCAGAAAGCCAAAACTTTTTTTTTTCTTGTTTCGTTTCTCTCTCTCTCTCTCTCTCTCTCTCCTCACCGTCGCCGCCTCCACCGTGCCCGTGCCGCCGTCGCCCCGCCGTCCCGCCTCCGCCGTGCCCGTGCCACCGTCGCCCCGCCGGCCCGCCGCCGCGTTCCCTTTTCTTTTCCCTCCTTTTCCTTCTTTCTCCTCGGACCTCCGCCCCTCGCCGGCCGCTGTCTCCGCCGTGCCGTCGCTCGCCGCCCCGTGCCCGTGCCGCCGCGCCACCCCCGCCGTCCCCCCTGCCCCTGGCCCAGCCGCCGCCGGCCGCCGGCCCCTTTCCCCCCTTCGCGCTCGCGTCGCGCCTGTATCCAGCAAATTCAAAAATTTCAACCTTTAGGTAAAATTCTACTTTAATACTTCATCTTTTCAATTCTTTTCATTTTGGTCACTAATCTTTTTATTTTGTTTTTATTTTGTTTTTTTTCAGAATTAATTACTAACTTTATTTTTTTTACTTGTGTATTTATTTGTTTATTATTGTTATTGTTACTAACCTTTTTTTTTGTTATTATTAACTTGTTAACTAACTTACTAACAACTAACTTTTAACATTATTATTGTTACTAACCTTTTAATTTTTGCATTATTACTAACTTTTATTATTGTTAATTAATTTAATCAACTTGGTTAATTAACAATTAATTAATTTGGCTAAATTTTATTATTGTTGTTAATTAATTAATTTAATTAACTTGACTAACTTTTTATTATTGTTGTTAACAATTAATTTAATTAAACTTGGCTAATTTTTATTATTGTTGTTAATTAATTTAATCTAACTTTTACTAACCTTTTTTATTGTTATTAACTAACTAATCCAACTAATCTAACTATATTAATTGTGCTAACTTTTATTATTATTGTGTTATTAAAGTGGATGCTCAAAAAGCCCCACTTTATTAATTGAATTTTTTTATGATTAAAAGATAAAAAAAGGAATTTTATGTGAATAATTTTCTAAAGGCTAATAAAAATTACTTTTTTTTATTTTGAAACAAAGTTTTTATTCCTTTTAATAAACAAACATAATGAAATAATTCAAAAATAAAATAAATAAATAAATAAACATAAAATCATTCTTTTAATACATCTTTAAAATTAATAATTAATGAAAATAAAAAAAAAAAAATTAAAACTTCATGACCAAATGATCCGCCAGGATCCATGGCTTGGAAATATTTTTAAATAAAATATATAAATAAATTTTTCCTTTATAAAAAATAAAAAAAAAACTTTAGACTAATATATTAATTATCTATTAATATATAATTTTTTTTTAGTTTTCTTTATTAATAAAAAGAATAAAAAGCGTAAAATTTTTGGGTTAATATTTTTCAGTAATATTTTATTTATTTCTTTTAAAATAATAAAATATAACTTTTTTTAGTAAAAAGAATAAAAAAAGTAATTTTTTTTGGGTTAATATTTTTCAGTAAAATTTATTTCTTTTAAAATAATAAAATATAACTTTTTTTAGTTTTCTTTATTAAAAAGAATAAAAAGAGTAAATTTTGGGTTAATATTTTTCAGTGATATTTTATTTATTTCTTTTAAAATATAACTTTTTTTAATTTTCTTTATTAATAAAAAGAATAAAAAGAGTAAATTTTGAGTTAATATTTTTCAGTAATATTTTATTTATTTCTTTTAAAATATAATTTTTTTTAGTTTTCTTTATTAATAAAAAGAATGAAAAGAATAAAAATTTTGGGTTAATATTTTATTCTGTAATATTTTACTTATTAAAAGATATAACTTTTTGTTTCCTTTATAAAAATCTTAATCAAATAATTTCAAAATAATACAAAATAAAACAAAAATAATTGAATTTTCTCTTAAATATTTTTGACTTATTGATTAGATATATTTTCAGAAATATAAATTAAAATTAAAAAAAAAATCTTTCATCAAACAAAGAAGAATATAAAAAAATAAAAATATCAAGACTTTTGTTTTAAAATACATATAAGTTTTCGGTTAAATAATCTTTTATTCCAAAATAAATTAAATAAATATCAAAACTTTTCTTCTTTTGTTTAAAATATACATATAAATTTTTGATTCTCTTAATAAAACAATTACTTTTGGTTAATCTTTTATAAAAAAAATAATAATAATAAAAAATAATAAAAAAATAAAAAATAAAAAAATAAAAAATTTTTAGTTCATGGTATATTGGCTGGAAACTGTCTCGTGCCCGCTTTTGAGCTGCTTCACCTGGTGAAGAGGGTCTGGCTGAGTAACAACGCCCCGTACCATGATCAAAATTTTTATTTTTAAACTATTTAATTCTTTTAAATTAACTTCTTATTAAATAAAAATTAATTATTATTTTTTTTAATTCTTTTATAAATTGAGTAATCCTTTAAAATAATAAATATCTTTCATTAAACAAGAAAACAAAAAAAGTAAACAAGAAAAAAAAAAAAAAGAAAGATAAGAAAAATAAAAGAAAGATAAGAAAGAAAAATAAAAGAAAGATAAGAAAGAAAAGAAAGATAAAAAAAATAAAAGAAAAGATAAGAAAAAGAAAAGAAAGAAAGAAAAGACAAGAAAAATAAAAGAAAGATAAGAAAGAAAAATAAAAGAAAGATAAGAAAGAAAAATAAAAGAAAGATAAGATAAAGAAAAGAAAGGAAAGATAAGAAAAAGAAAAGAAAGATAAAAGAAAGAAAAAGAAAAAGAAAAGAAAGAAAGAAAAGAATAAAAAAGAAAGAAAAGAAAAGAAATTAAAAGAAAATTAAAAAAAAAAGTAAAAATAAGTAAAAAAGAAGAAAAAGAAAGAAAGTAAAAAAAGAAGTAAAATATAAAGATAAATTTTTTAGTTAGTATTAAAAATCATTCATAAACAAAAAGAATTACCATTTAAAAATTAATTTCATAATAATAAGAATTAAATAATTACGATAAATCAATTTCCATATCCGGATGATCCGGCAGGATCTACGGTTTGGAAAATATCAAACTTTTTAAAATAAATAAATTAAATAAAAAGATAAAAATCCGTATTTTTTACAATATGGATAAAATTGTTTAAAATTTCACCAAATTCCGTGTCCAAATGACTCGGCAGAGTCCATGGTTCGGAATCAAAATCTTCCGTGTCCAAATGACTCGGCAGAGTCCATGGTTCGGAAGTATAAAATTTCATACAAATTAATTAATTTAAAAATCCACATTTCGACTAATCCAGTTAAAATTTCTAATTTTGAAAATTAACTGAGAATTATTTAAAAGCAAAGCAAAACAAAATTAAAATCAACTAAGGTGCCAATTTTTGGGCGTTTTAACAAAGTTGTTTTAACGTAACCGTACTCCCGATCCCCGAACTCTCGCAGACCAATTTTAAGGTGACCAATCGACCTAAGAAAACTGATTGGTGGCGACTCCCGAAAACGATCCGCACGTTGCCACAGCTTGGCGACTCCGCTGGGGATGTCGACGTTAATGAGTCGAGCCTAAAGTTGATTTGTTTTTATTTACTTTGCTTTACTATTATGTGGATTTATATATTACATTTACTTAAGTAAACATGCATAATGCATTCACAAAATGAAGCTCTATACCCGAGCTTCCTTAAATCAAACACGATTCTTTCTAAGCGGAATTGGTGTTGCTGTCCTTGTGAGGCCACGGTCTCCAAGCCTTCACCGGTTTCAAAGTAGCAAAGTAGTGTATTGCCTTCTGAGACGGTTAGTCTCTGCATGGGCCCACGAAAAGCTACGACTCGAATTAATCCATTCCTTACATAAACCCTAGAGGGTAAGGAATCGGGCCGTCACTATGATTCAGTGACGGGATTCGGGAACTATCCCTTGCCTTTTTGATAAACCACATTCTACATGTAGAATTCCTTACTCTACCTTAGAACCAGCCATTAAGAATTTCCCATACCTCGGTTCCCATTTCCATAGGTTTTGTTTTATCTATATGTTTGATCCTATATGTTATTTTTTTTTACTAACTCTATTTTTCCTTATTTTTCCGGCATATACATTTCATCATTAAAGATAAGTATTTGGTGAAAGACCTATTATCATGGATATTCTCGATTATCTTCCCACGGCTGTTACTGGATCATGGAATGACACGGTAATCGAAACTCAGCCTGAAGCTATGGAATATTCCGAAATGACTCAAAAGCTTCACGGAGATGCTCTGACATCCCACTTTCACGTATAGCTTAAGGACCAGGTATCGGTCCGGATAAATCAGAACGACACCACGGAATTATTGCAAGTCTGGAATAGTTGGAATTCTGCTGATCGGGAAGCTTTTACGGCAAAATATGGTCACATCACTTGCCTACTAAAGGTTACTGTTGATGCATCACTTGTCCGGGCTCTAATACAATTTTGGGATCCATTTTATCGATGCTTTTCTTTCGATAAGATGGATCTGGTTCCAACCATTGAAGAATACAACAGCCTCTTGGGTTGGTCCTCCGACTATCCAATCGAGACTTATCAACATGATAGAAGAATGGAGCCTCATCGAGCCCTAGCAAAATTATTGGATATGCCAGCTTCCAGTCTTCAAACCAAGTTTGCAACGAAAGGATCTCGAAAATTTATCAGTTGGATCGACTTAAAACAATTAAGTCACGTTCTCCCTCAGAAAAATCAACGACGCAAGCTTTTCGCCTTGGCGATATATGGCCTGGTAGTCTTCCCAAGAATCGTCGGATTCATTGAAGGAGACATCATTACACTATTTGAGCAAATCTGCAATGCTCAAATAAATCCGACCTCAGTAATATTATGTGAAACTATCAGGGCATTAAACTTTTGTCGCCAAAGAGGGGGCAAATTCATAGGATGTTCACATCTCCTCAACATTTGGATCAAAAGCCACCTTCCTTGTGAGAAGCAACATTTTGGAAATCGCTTTTCAAAGGACTTCATCCCAATCGAAGCCTTTTTGAAAAGTGAAACCATTCATCACGACAGCAAGGAAGCATGGGTTGATTATTTCAAGAACATCACCGAATTCCAAATTGAATGGAGAGCCCCCTGGTCTACCTCCACCCGCGTTGTCTACCGTTGCGGCAATTGCCCGTGGGTTCCTCTCTTAGGTATATGGGGAGGAACAAGTTATGCCCCAGCTCAAGTACGAAAACAATTTAGGTCCATGCAATTTATACCCATGACGCATAATCTGAGTAAGTTGGAATTTTCACACGAAGATCCAAATTCAAATAAGCTCGCAATGGGTATTTCAGTTGCGTGGAAAAGAATTTTCATATTGAAGTCGGGGCCTATTATTTCTCCCACTGCTTATTATGAATGGAGAAATAACCGGAAGGAAGGAATAGTTCTACCTGAAGAGGTCATCAAAAAATTGGCGAAAAGAGAGTTGGAGAAAGAACTAGAGGAAGAAAAGGAGAAGAACAAGAGGATGCTCCTTGACATGCAACAGCTCGGTCACAAAACACAACTCCTCGAAGAGAAAGTTGAATATCAAAAACAAGTCATCTCCCAATTGGTTGATGAAACCGATCAAAAAGAGATGAGAGTCAGATACTGGGAAGATCAATACAGATTTTCTCAAGATCAATTGCAAACATTTTTGGTAGAAGTCAGAAAAGTTACAGAACAAGCCCAACTAATGGGCGAAGAAGCCAAGGAGTTAGAAGAACTGAGCTGTCCTACTCCATCAGTAAATGTTCAAAGAATGATGGAGTTCATATCTAAGGCCAGAAAGCAGTATTGTACTTTGGGTCGTTTCTTTTAAACAAACCTTTGCTGAATGTAATTGAGAAATTCCATTATAGTTCTTCTTTCACCAAGTATGTACAATATTCATGCATGCATCCATCACATCAATCATACACACATAGAATCTAATAAAATAAATATTCCTTTAAAAGGGTAAAATTGGACCTCAACACCGATATTCAACTCGACTCCAAACAAGATTAATGGCAGAACAAGCCGAAGGACGTCTCATGGAGATGGAGTCCAAGATTGAAAGTATGTTAGAACATATGAAACAATTGATGGAATTAATCAAAGGGAAAGCAACTCAAGTCCCCATCAAAGAAGTACAAGATCCCATTTATCCCCCGGGATTCACCCCGCAACGAGTCTCAGTCCAAGAAAACCTGTTTCAAGAATCAGGACCCTCTGCTAGTGTTCACCTGAAACAAGACACTGTACAGGAAGAGAAGAAGACATTACCAAAAGATGAAGCAGAATCTCAAAAAATCGAGACAATAGAGAAAAGACTGAGAGCCATTGAAGGAGGCACTATATTCGGATCCCTTTCAGTGGATGACCTCTGCTTAGTGCCAGACGTCGTAATCCCTTCAGATTTTAAGGTGCCAGATTTCGTAAAATACGATGGAACGAGTGATCCCATCACTCACATCACTTTGTTTCTCAGAAGACTACAACCACTTACCAAAGATGAGAAGGTGTGGATCGCACTTTTTCAGGAAAGTCTCACAAAATCAGCATTACAGTGGTATCTAAGCCAAGGTCCAAGAAACATAAAAACTTGGAATGACCTTGCTCAGGCCTTCATCGGCAACTATAAACATGTTATGGACTTAGCTCCGGATCGCCAAACTCTCCAAAACATGGAGAAGAAAAAAACAGAAACTTTTAAGGAATACGCCCAACGATGGAGGGACTTAGCTGCACAAGTACAGCCACCCATGACAGAAAGAGAAATGGTCACTTTGTTTGTCCAGACACTGAAATACCCATATTATGACAAACTTATTGGCAATGCGGCAACTAACTTCTCCGACGTAGTCATGTCTGGAGAAAGGATCGAGCATGGTATCAGGACCGGGAAGATTACTGAGTCCTTTAGTGATCCTATGAAAAGAGGAGGACCATCCAGAAGAAAAGATGAAGAAATACAACAAATCGGACGAGGAAGAGGGATTCCCCTCGTGGGTACCGTGGCTACCGGACCTCGCCTATCCTATTCTGCCAACAGGCCCAATTATTATCCTACCAATAGGCCCAATGATTATCCTCCAAATAGGCCCAGTGATTATCTTCCCAATAGACCCAACAATTATCCTCTCAACAGGCCTAATCAGTTACGGCCACCTGTTCCGACTCCTCCAATGCCTGCACCAAGACCAAGAGAAATTTTCGCACCGATTCCCATGACTTATACTGAGTTATATCCAAAACTCATCCAGAGCCAACTCATTCACCCAATTCCCACAAGGCCATTCGAACCCCCATATCCAACATGGTATGACCCTAAACTAAATTGCCCATATCATGATGGTGCCGTGGGCCACGGACTCGAAAATTGCATAGCATTGAAGCGTATAGTCCAACAATTAATTGAGTCAAAGTGGTTGGACTTTTCCGATGAACCAAACGTCACTCATAATCCATTGCCTCCTCATCAAGCCAAACCAGTCAATATGATGGAAGAATACTGGCCGATGAAGAAAACAGTCAATGATATCATAACCCCTCTTAAGCATGTATATTCATGCCTTGTGAAAGAAGGGATTATCATAGGAAAGTCTTCTGGAAATAAAGAAGTCGAGCATGAGGAATGGTGCAACTTTCATAACAGTAAGAGTCATTCTATCCAAGAATGCCCAGAATTCCATAAAAGTCTACAAAGTCTCATGGACTCCTCCCAAATCATCATTTTTATGTCAGATAAAGAGGATGACGTGAATGTGATAATTAAATAACAAGAAGTCAATATCATGCCAAGGCCACTAGTCATTCCAATCTCAAAATCTGCTCTCAAGCCTTTAAGAATTCAAGTTCCAAAGCCATTCCCGTACAAATCAGACAAAACTGTTCCATGGAACTATGGCTATACTTCTAACATCACATCAACTCCATTAGAAGTTGGGGGCATGACTAGAAGTGGTCGGTGTTATTCTCCCGAGCAAATGAACAAGCTCCAACAAGAGAAGAATGTTACGGATCCAGCAAATGGACCTATTAACACATCTAAAGAGCAAGAGATGCCTCGAGCAGTAACAGATGAACAAGCTACTGAGTTTCTCAAACTCATAAAGCAAAGTGAATACAGCATCGTGGAGCAGTTGAACCGTCTGCCAGCAAAGATCTCCATACTTTCATTGCTCTTAAGTTCTGATGCCCATCGAGAAGCTCTTCTCAAAGTCCTGAATAAGGCTTATGTTGAACAAGATATCTCCGTGAACAACTTTGACCACCTTGTCAACAACATCACGGCACAAAATCTCATCACATTCACTGACGATGAGATACCAGCAGAAGGAAGGGGTCACTCTAAGGCTCTACATATTTCGATTAAATACAAAGATCGGATTATGGCTAGAGTTCTGATCGACAATGGATCAGCTCTAAATGTAATGCCATTAGAAACTTTACATAAGATCGGTTTAGACCCATCACACCTCAACAACAGTCATATTGTTGTTCGAGCATTTGACCGAACAAAGAGAGATGTGGTTGGAGAAATAGAGCTACCAATTGGGATTGGTCCCTGTCTTTTCCATATCACATTCCAAGTCATGGACATTTCTCCATCTTATACTTGTCTACTGGGAAGACCATGGATCCATATGGCTGGAGCAATTCCTTCCTCATTACATCAAAAAATGAAATTCATCATTGAAGGAAAGATAATCACAGTCTTTGCTGAAGAAGACATTCTGCTATCTAGACCTGCGGATGCTCAATATGTTGAGGTCAATGAAAATATACCTGATTGCTCCTTCAGGTCTTTTGAGATTGTCAATGCTGCTTATGTCAGTGAATATGGAGAAGAACCCGTTCCTAACATCTCTAAAACAAGTCGCATGGTCGCCAAACTCATGATAAAAGGAGGATACTCACTGGGGTTAGGTTTGGGACAAGATTTACAAGGAATCCCAGAGCCATTGAAAATATCCGCAAATGAAGGGAAATACGGCCTAGGCTTCACACCGACAAGACATGATAAAATGAAGGCAATAGCTGAAAAAAGAGAAAAGAGGATTGCACGATTAACAGGGCATCCTCTCCAGGAAAGAAATCTGGATATTCCTGAAATCACCGAAACGTTCGTGAGTGGTGGTCTCATTCCGAAAAATGACAATGAAGGCAAGCTGACTATCAACATCAACAAGTCTTTTGAAAGTCTTTCTATTCAGGCAATCATCAGCGATTCACCTGAAGAGGAGGAGCTCGTTCAACCTTGTGGCCCACGGGATGTGCTGAACAATTGGGAGGCGATAGAACTGCCTGTTATAATCGAAAGCTTTCCAAAGTAATCTAATAGTAAAAACCTCCTAAAGAAAGGTTCAATCAATAGGGTGTAGTCTTTGTTTAAGTGAACCTTTTAGTTATTGCTTTTTATTCCAATAAAGTTGTGATTTATGCACACTATAAATAAAGTACCAGTTTGCATCCATCTTATTCTTGCCATTTTTTTTTTCCTCTGGATAATGCAGACCCAAAACTCTCTTTGATGACAATGAAAGAATGAACTTTGATAATCCTGTAAACACTACCGACTCGGATGACGAAGATCTTCAAGTATCTCCTGAGCTATTAAAAATGATTGAGCGAGATGAAAAAGAAAGAGCAACAAGTCAAGAACCAACTGAGGTATTCAACCTGGGAGACAGTCAGGATGTAAAAGAAGTCAAGATTGGCACTTTATTCCCTCCTGAAGAAAAAGAAGAATTAGTCCATTTATTGAAAGAATATGTGGATGTATTCGCTTGGTCATACCAAGATATGCCCGGCTTAAGCTCAGACATAGTACTACACAAAATACCCTTGAAACCTGGGGAGAAGCCTGTCAGACAGAAGTTACGAAGATTAAAGCCGGAGTTAATCTTAAGAGTAAAAGACGAGATTCGAAAGCTGTGGGATGCAGGATTCCTGGGGGTTGCTGAATATACAGAATGGGTGGTTAACATTGTCCCAGTCGAAAAGAAAGAAAGTGGGAAACTAAGAGTTTGTCAGGACTACCGGCCTTTGAACGAAGCCAGTCCTAAAGATAACTTCCCACTTCCTCATATTGATACACTGGTGGATAATACCGCAGGAAACTCATACTTTTCCTTCATGGATGGTTTTTCTGGATACAATCAAATCAAACTTGATCCAGATGACATGATAAAAACTGCTTTTATTACCCTTTGGGGTACCTTCTACTATAATGTGATGCCTTTCGGGTTAAAGAATGCTGGTGCTACATATCAAAGAGCCATGGTCACGTTGTTCCATGACATGATGCATAAAGAAATTGAAGTATATGTGGACGACATGATCGCCAAAACTTTCACTGCTGGGGGGCATCTAAAAGTGCTAAGAAAACTATTCGATAGACTTCGCAAATATCAATTGAAGTTGAATCCTGCCAAATGTACTTTTGGAGCCTCTTCAGGAAAGTTATTGGGTTTCATAGTCAGCAAGGACGGGATTCGAGTTGACCCGAGTAAAGTCAAAGCGATACAAGAGATGCAACCCCCGCAGACTCCAAAACAAGTAAGAAGTTTTCTGGGTAGAATCAACTTCATAGCAAGGTTCATATCACAATTGACGTCCAAGTGTGAACCGCTTTTCAAATTACTAAAGAAGAACAATCCGATTGAGTGGAATAACGAATGCCAAGAAGCGTTCGAGAAAATCAAACGATATCTATCAAATCCACCAGTCTTGATACCACCTCGATCCGGAGAACCGTTGATTCTATATTTATCCATACAGGATTCTTCATTAGGATCCGTATTGGGTCAACGTGATGAGACAAGCAAGAAGGAGCATGCAATTTACTATTTGAGCAAAAAGCTTACCACATATGAAGCTAAATACTCAATAGTAGAAAAGTCCTGTTGTGCCCTTGCATGGGTAGCACATCGACTACGACACTACATGCTCAACAACACCACATTCCTGATCTCCAAGACTGATCCCATTAAGTACATTTTCGAGAAACCCGCTTTATCAGGCAGGATTGCAAAATGGCAAATGCTGTTATCTGAATACGACATACAGTATGTCACCCAAAAGGCCGTAAAAGGAAGTGTGATCGCTGAATATCTGGCTGATAGAGCATTGGAGGATTATGAGCCCATGAGAATGGACTTTCCTGATGGAGATATAATGACGATAGAACAGGAAGTCGATGAAGAAAATGAAACATGGAAAATGGCATTCGATGGAGCATCTAATGCTTTGGGACAAGGGATCGGAGCTATACTCATCTCTCCAAGCGGAGAGCAGTTTCCCCTCACAGCAAAAATTACATTTCCTTGTACCAACAATATAGTAGAGTATGAAGCATGTGCTATGGGACTCCAAATGGCACTGGATTTGAAAGTGCGAGATCTCCGAGTCTATGGGGATTCCGCATTAGTCATATATCAAATCAATGGAGAATGGGAGACAAGAGATTCAAAATTAATCCCTTACCAAAAGCTTATACTAGACATGACTCGAAGATTTAACAGTATAAGTTTCCATCATCTACCAAGGGAAGATAATCAAATCCCAGACGCTTTAGCTACTTTGGCTGCTATGTACAAGATAAGCGACCCTGAGCATACTCCTTTGTTAGAGATGAAAATAATAGATTCTCCAGCTTATTGCATGAGCATCGAAGAAGAATTGGATGGAAAGCCTTGGTATCATGATATCAAGAAATACCTCCAAGAACGAACATATCCACTAGAAGCATCAGAAAATGACAAGAAATTTCTACGAAGATTGTCAATGGGTTTTCTTTTAAACCTAGACATACTCTACAAGAAAACCCCAGACTCGATGCTACTTCGCTGTGTAGATACTCATGAAGCACGAAAGATCATGGAAGAAGTTCATTCTGGAATATGTGGAGCACACACTAGTGGTCATACCATGGCAAGACAAATAATGAGGGCTGGCTACTATTGGCTCACATTGGAAAGTGATTGTATTAATCACGTGAGAAAATGTCACAAATGTCAAATATATGCCAACAAGATCCAAGCTCCACCCACCCCTCTTAATGTAACAGCAATACCTTGGCCTTTTGCCATGTGGGGAATTGACGTCATTGGAGCCATTACCCCTAAAGCTTCCAATGGTCACAAATTCATCCTAGTGGCAATTGACTACTTCACTAAATGGGTAGAAGCTATGTCATATGCAAGTGTGACTCAAAAGGTGGTATGCCGGTTCATTAAGAAAGAAATCATTTGTCGTTATGGGCCGCCGGAATGTATCATCTCAGACAATGCCACGAACCTGAACAATGCAATGATGCAGACTTTGTGCCGGCAGTTCAAAATCAAACATCTCAATTCAGCACCTTATCGACCAATGATGAATGGTGCAGTAGAAGCGGCCAATAAAAATATCAAGAGAATTGTTGAAAAGATGATCGTCACTTACAAGGACTGGCATGAGATGTTACCTTTTGCACTACATGCTTATAGAACTTCTACCCGTACTTCTACTGGAGCAACACCTTTTTCTCTGGTATACGGTATGGAGGCTGTATTGCCCATCGAAGTTGAAATTCCTTCATTAAGGGTACTAATGGATACTCAATTAAGAGAAGCAGAATGGGTCAAAGCTAGATACGAGCAATTAAATCTAATTGATGAAAGAAGAATGATAGCCCTCTGCCATGGGCAACTTTATCAAAGAAGGATGATTCGTTCTTACAACAAAAAGGTTCGCCCACGACAATTTCACGAGGGTGACATAGTGCTCAAGAAAATTTTACCCATGCAACATGATTCAAGAGGAAAATGGACACCAAATTATGACGGGCCATATGTCGTGAAGAAAGCATTTTCAGGAGGGGCACTAATTCTGACAGAAATGGATGGACGAGAATTACCGAAGCCAGTAAATTCGGATGCAGTAAAGAAATACTTTGCATAATGAAGAAATTTTCAAACAGAAGGGGAGAAGTGGATACAGGGTTACCAAAGTTTATTTGATCAAAGTTGTCAAAAAGAGCTTTCTTCTCTTACACTTTCATTATCTATCTGTACCCAAGATTTTCATATTACCCATAAATAAAAAGCCAATTTTCTTTAACTTACCTTAGATTCTCACGTTCAAAATGCTAAAGTCGCTTCTATCCAGTTCTTTTCCTTCAAATCTCACATTCTTACTAGCCTTAAGTGTGCAATAAATTATGACTTTTGAAGGAAGAATAGTAATAATTAAAAATTAGAAAAAACAAAGACCGTAGATTACTTTGATAAGCTTTATGAATTAAAACAGGTAAGATTGAGGTCCTGCTTTGCGAGCGGCACAGAACATAGGCTAACAAAGAAGAAGGAGTAACAAATCTTTGGGAGATAGCCTTGGTGATAGCCTGAATGATCGCTTCAGAAGTCTTAACACGTCCATGTCAGCAAGAAAGAATCATACTCACGAATATCTCAACAGGGACAATTATCCAGAGAGGCATAAAGTACGAGGCGGACATTAAGGAAATTGAAGCCAAAATTTAAGAACAAATCAAGGAAAGAAGATTTTTGAAAAGAGTTAGGCTTTTGAGACAATGGACAATAGCTGGAAAGCGAGACAATGAATAACAGCTGGAAAGCAAGACAATGAACAACAGCTGGAAAGTGAAACAATGGACAACAGTTGGAAAGCATAAAGAGATTCAACGATAGAAGGCAATTACAAAGAGGATCTAGTAAAGCAAAGATATAAAAAAATAAATCCATCAGTTACACATGCTCTGCATTCATGCATTTCACATCATGCATGCATGGCATACAGAACAAGGATCAAATGGGAAGCGTATCCACCGCACAGTCACAGCAGTATAAGCTGACGTCTCAGTGACATCCGTTTTTACCAATCTACCGCTGGATGCACAGCTGATATAGTGGACCCAGCCCCATCAGCAATTCAAGGATAAAGTAGACAATATTGTCAAAATCCTGGTAATCAATTCAATAATCGAGGCTACACCGGGATGGACAGAATTGACGCCAGCTTAGCGGTATCCAAGATAAGAAATAGCTATGGTCAAAGATAAGTGCGGATATCGAGAAATATTGTCGTCGAAAGCAGACAATGGATTCAATAATCAAGGACTGGATCAATGTCATGCCTGATGAGATATCAAAGATAAGAAATATCTATGATACTAAAATAAAGTAGGATCCACTTTTCCGGTTAAACGGCGGATACGGTACTCCGTGACTCTCAAGTCGGTTCTCTCAGTTGCCCATAATAACTGATACCTTCACCCCTTCTTTCTTTTACTTCCTCCTAGAAAATGGATCCTACTTTTTCCGCCTTGCGAAAGTATTTCCCTTCTCTCCCAATGAATATCCTAAAAAAGATCTACCGAGTTCGCTGTGAACGATTAAGAGCTCTGATGCACAAAGGAATACCTGAAGATGTACGGTGGTTAATCGAAGCCAAGGTTCGTCTGGCAGGTGAAATCCCAGAGACATTTGCATCTTACATGCCTGGTGTTGGCAAAAGTTCTTATGCCAGAAAAAGAAGAGCGAAAAGATTACAAGTCTGCCATAAATGTGGTAGGTGGACTTGTAGAACTAGGTGTCGTTCTTTAGGAATGATCTCCAATAATCGAGAAGATAAAATACGGTTCATCAAGAATGGCTTGAGTAAGGACTCATTGGATGATATCCAATTGACTCTTGAGACGCATTCTTGTGGATCTGTGCAACGTGAAATTCTTGATTTATGGAGTATTTTTCATGAAGAACGAGACTGTTACAGTCCCGGGAATCTGACTTTAAACGACCCTGTTTGCCGGTTTGTAAGAAAGCTGGATGGGAAGCAGATCCTCGACTCATAGAAGCCGTTAATGCCGTTACTGGACGTAAAACCAGTGGAAGATGTGAGCCACAGTCACAATTACTGTACATACAGTTTGTTATATTTGGAAAAATTTGCATTTTCTTTTGACAGATGTACATGCTCCCCTGAGTGTAATCGACACGTTATCCCTTTTCATCACTATAAATGCGTGTTCTTCCTTCTGATTAAACAACAGATAAGATACCCCGTGACTTCTAAAGTCGGTTATTCCAGTTTCCTGCAATAACTGATTCATTTCCCTCTTCTCTCAAATTCTTCTCTCATCAATGGATTCTACTCTTTCTGTACTGCGAAAATACTTTCCTTCCCTCCCACTAAAAGTCCTTAAAAAGATCTACCTTGCTAGATGTGAAAGAATCAGAGTTTTTACACGCAAAGGCATTCCCGATAATGTGCAGTGGATAATTGAAGCTAAGGTCCGTTTGGCGGGTGAAGTTCCAGATGCATTTATGCCCCGCATGCCCGGTTTAGGTAAAAGCCGTTATGCCAAAAGGCGAAGAGCAAAGAGACTAGGCGTGTGTTATAAATGTGGGCGATGGAATTGTAATACTAAATGTCGCTCTTTAGGATACATCTCCATAAATCGTGAAGATAAAAGAAAATTCATTAAGAATGGCCTGCGTAAGGAGTCTCTGGAAGATATCCGAGAGACTCTTGAAACGCATTCTTGTGGAAAAGTGCAAGGTGAAATTATCGGTTTATGGAGGACTTACCATAAAGAACGAAACCGTTACAGTCTTGGGAATGTGATTTTAAACGACCCTGTTTGTCAGTTTGTAAGAAAACTAGATGGGAAGCAAATCCCCGACTTATAGAAGGCATTGAAGCCATTACTGGACATGAATCAGTAGAAGATGAGAGTCACGGTCATGATTCCTGTACATATAAGCTGTCATTTGTCTTTTCTTTTGACAATAATGTACTTGCTTCTGTAAGTGTAATTAACGCATTATCCCTTTCATCACTATAAATATGTGTTAGTTATTTCCGTTTCCTACAATCACTAATTTCTTTCTTTTTCTCTTAAATGCCTCCTTCATCAATGGAGCCTTCCCTTTCTGCTCTACGAAAATATTTCCCTTCTTTCCCAATAAATATTCTTAAAAAGATTTATCAAGCCAGATGTGAACGATTCAGAGTATTTATGCACAAAGGCATTCCTGATAATGTGCGGTGGCTAATTGAAGCTAAGGTTCGTTCAGCTGGTGAAGTTCCAGAAGCGTTCTTTCCCCGTATGCCCGGCTTTGGTAAAAGCGCTTATGCCAAAAAGCGAAGAGCAAAGAGGCTAGGTGTCTGTCATAAATGTGGACGATGGAATTGTAATACTAAATGTCGCTTTTTAGGATACATCTCCAGAAATCATGAAGATAAAAGAAAATTCATCAAGAACGGCCTGCGTAAGGAATCTTTGGATGATATCCTATTAACTTTTGAAACACATTCTTGTGAAATAGTGCAATGGGAAATTATGGATTTATGGTGGACTTTCCGTAAAGAGCAGGATCGTTACAGTCTTGGAAATCTAACTTTTAATGACCCTGTTTGCCAGTTTGTGAGAAAACTGGATAGGAAGCAAATCCCCGACTTATGAAGGCATTAAAGCCATTACTAGACATAAACTAGTGGAAGATGAGAGCTACAGTCATGATTGCTGTACATATAAGCTGTCATTTGTCTTTTCTTTTGGCAATAATGTACTTACTTCCGTAAGTGTAATAAACGCATTATCCTTTCATCACTATAAATGCGTGTTCTTCCTTCTGGATACGGTACTCCATAACTCCCAAAGTCAGTTATTTCCATTTCCTACAATCACTAATTTCTTTCTTTTTCTCTTAAATGCCTCCTTCATCAATGGAGCCTTCTCTTTCTGCTCTACGAAAATATTTCCCTTCTTTCCCAATAAATGTTCTTAAAAAGGTTTATCAAGCTAGATGTGAACGATTCCGACTATTTATGCACAAAGGCATTCCTGATAATGTGCGGTGGCTAATTGAAGCTAAGGTTCGTTCAACTGGTGAAGTTCCAGAAGCGTTCTTTCCCCGTATGCCTGGCTTTGGTAAAAGCGCTTATGCCAAAAAAAGAAGAGCAAAGAGGCTAGGCGTTTGTCATAATTGTGGATGGTGGATTTGCGGCAATAAATGTCGTTCTCCAGGAGTGATCACTAGAAATCGTAATGATAGAATAAAATTCATCAAGAATGGCTTGCGTAAGGAATCTCTGGAAGATATCCGAGAGGTTCTTGAAGCGCATTCTTGCGGAATAGTGCAATTCGAGGTTGTTGGATTATGGATAATTCTCCAAAAAGAACGAGAACGTTACAGTCTTGGGAATCTGACCCTAAACGACCCTGTTTGCCAGTTTGTGAAAAAGCTAGATGAGATGCAAATCACTAATTCATAGAAAGCATTGAAGCTGTTACTGGACGCAAAGCTAGTAGAAGACGGAACAAGGTCACGATTACTGTACGTGCTAGCTGTCGCTTTTGAAATTTTCCTCCCCTTTTGGTAATAATGTATCCACTCCTGACATGAACCAAAGTCACGATTACTGTACGTGCTAGCTGTCGCTTTTGAAATTTTCCTCCTCTTTCAGCAATAATGTATCCACTCTTGACATAAGCCATAGTCACGATACTGTACATGCTAGCTGACGCTTTTGAAATTTTCCTCCCATAATGTACCCAGTCCTGACATGAGCTATAATTATGACTACTGTATATACCTGCCACTTTTGAAATTTTCCTTCTCATCCGACAATCATGTACCTACTCCTTACATAAGCTACAGTCGCGACTACTGTACATGCTAGCAGCTATTTTGAAAATTTTCCTCCTCTTTTAACGATAGTGTACCCATACCTGACCAGAGTCATACCCGTGACTACTATGAATAGCTGGCAATAATGTATCCATTCTTGAAAAATAAAATTATTGCCTTATCTCTTCATCTCTATAAATATATCCTCTTTTCTCACAAGGGTAAGGATAGGAATGGAGAAAACCCCAACTCGTAAATCCCGAAGTGTTTGTGTATTTTCTGGGGCTTTTCCTGGAAAAGATGAAGAGTATTTAAAAGCAGCCAACCATTTGGGTAGAGTATTAGCTGAGCGAAAAATACATTTAGTTTATGGAGGAGGTAGTGTCGGATTAATGGGAGGTGTAGCATCAGGAGCATCTCTAGGAGGAAGTCAAGTTCTGGGCATTATCCCTGGACCTCTGAAATTTATTTCTGGGGGCACGATTGGAGAAGAATTAGTGGTTAAAAATTTGCAAGAGCGTGTGTTACAAATGCTTTTAAATGCTGATGCTTTTATCGCTCTACCAGGTGGTTTTGGCACATTGGGAGAAGTCTTTCAAATTGCTTCCATGGCCCAACTTAATTTGCATAAGAAACCCATTGGGCTTTTAAATGTTAACAATTTCTTTACAGGTCTGATAGCTTTTATGGATTATGCTATGCAGAAGAATTTCATATCAAGAGTAGCACGGCGAATCATAATATCCGCAACAACTGCTGAAGAATTGTTAGATAAAATACAAGCTTTTGTTCCTGAACCAGATCCAGCAATGATTCAGATAGACTGGACACGACAGTCTTTCTCGACCAGTTCACTCCCATAATGGTCCTCTACTCACCCTGTTGAAGTATTGTGGAAGAAGAAGTGATCCGATCCGTTTTGCTTGTCCTTTAGTTTTATTATCAGCATTTTCTTTCGTGTTTTAGTTTTTCTTTTTGTGGCAACGTCGGGTTTTCGGGAGTCGCCACCAATCAGTTTACCTAGGTCGATTGGTCACCTTAAATATTGGTCTGCGAGAGTTCGGGGGTTCGGGAGTACGGTTACGTTAAAACAACTTTGTTAAAACGCCCAAAAATTGGCACCTTAGTTGATTTTAATTTTGTTTCGCTTTGCTTTTAAATAAATTTCAGTTAATTTTCAATCTAGAATTTTTAACTGAATTAATCGGATGTGGATTTTTGGTAATTAATTTGTATAGAATTTTATACTTCCGAACCATGGACTCTGCCGAGTCATTTGGACACGGAAGATTTTTATTCCGAACCATGGACTCTGCCGAGTCATTTGGACACGGAATTTGGTGAAAATTTTAATCCATATCGTAAAAATATGGATTTTTGTCTTTTTATTTAATTTATTTATTTTGAAAGTTTGATATTTTCCAAACCGTAGATCCTGCTGGATCATCCGGATATGAAAATTACTTTAATTAATTGTTAGTTATATAATTATTATTTTTATGGAATTTATTATTACTAATTTGTAAGTCTTTTGTTTTTAGATTTATTAATAATCTAAAAAATTTATTTTTTATTCTTTACACTTTCTTTTCTTTTCTTTCTTTTCTTTCTTTCTTTTCTTTCTTTTTGATTTTATCTTTCTTTTAGTTTTATTTTTCCTTTCTTTTCTTTCTTTTCTTTTCTTTTCTTTTTCTTTTCTTTCTTTTCTTTCTTTCTTTTCTTTTTTTATCTTTTCTTTTTCTTTTCTTTCTTTTCTTTCTTTCTTTTCTTTTTTTTATCTTTTTCTTATCTTTCTTATCTTTTTCTTATCTTTCTTTTAGTTTTTTTTTAGTGAAAGTTATTTATTATTTAAATAATTATTCAATTTATAAAAGAAAAATAAAAATAATTGGCTTTTTAAAAAATTATTTTTATTAGGCTTAAAAAAATAATCTTCTTTTAATTTTCATTTATTTATTTAAGTAAGGGTAAAGGTGAATTAAATAAAAAATTATATAAAGAAAAAAAATTAATAATAATAAAGTGGGGCTTTTTGGCCATCCACTTTAAAAATAATAATAAATGTTAGCAAAGTTAATTAAATTAATTGTTAAACAACAATAATAAAAAGTTAGTCAAGTTAATTAAATTAATTAATTAACCACAATAATAAAAGTTAGCCAAGTTAATTAAATTAATTAATTAACAACAGTAAAAAGTTAGCCAAGTTAATTAAATTAATTAATTAACAACAATAATAAAAAGTTAGCCAAATTAATTAAATTAATTAATAACAATAAATAAAAAGTTAGCCAAATTAATTAAATTAATTAACAACAATAAATAAAAAGTTAGCCAAATTAATTAAATTAATTAATTAACAACAATAATAAAAAGCTAGCCAAGTTAATTAAATTAATTAATTAACAACAATAATAAAAGTTAGCCAAGTTAATTAAATTAATTAATTAACAACAATAATAAAAGTTAATTAATTGTTAACAACAATTATAAAAGTTAGTAATAATGCAAAAATTAAAAGGTTAGTAACAATAATAGTATTAAAAGTTAGTTGTTAGTAAGTTAATAACAACAATAAAAAAAGGGGTTAGTAATAAACAAATAATAAACAAACAAGTAAAAATTAAAAGGGTTAGTAATTAATTTTGCAAGAATAAAATACAAAGTTAGTGACCAAAGTGAAAGAAATTGAAAAGATGAAGGATTAAATGAGAGTTGTACCCTTGATTTTAAATTCTGAATTCTGAGAAATGGAAACAGAGGGCGCGCGAGGGGGGGAGAAGATGGCTTAATCGTCAAAATGAAAAGTTTTGACATTTTCTGAGGAAAGGAAGGAGAGCTAGGGACTAAGGCTGTAATTTTTTCTATTTTAAAAACGGAGCTCTAAGCTTTTCTTTCTATTTTTATCTGTGTTCAGCACAAAATTTGGGGGGCTATTTATAGAGGAAGTTTAGCTGAACTGTTGATGGATAAATTAATAAAAAATTTCAAACTTATCTCTTAAATTGGTAAAATGACAATTTTAGTCCTTTACGTCTTTCAGCCTCAGGATAAGTTCCTGAAGCTTCTGATTTTGACAATTTTGTCGTTTTCTGTCAATTTGAGCCAAAAACGTCGGCAGGCTCAAAATTTTATGTGACAAACTACCAAATGCTCCTGGAACTTTTAGAATTTGTCAATTTTTTTCGAAACTTCTCAATTTTGTCATTTTTACCTCAAACTTTTAATTTTTTGTCATTTTTTTCATGAAATTTTATTTTATTTCAAACATACACATATTCACACATATATCATGTTAAATCAAATTTTCACAAAACAAAAATATATTTTAAACTAATTAAATTTTTTTTAATAATAATAGTAATATATATTTTTTTTTAAATTAATTTTTTTTTAATTAAATTTTTTTCAAAATTTTAAAACACCCGGACGAAATTGGGTGTCAACAGCTGCCCCCCTTTGCATGCTTCATGGGACATGATGTATGCAAAGTCGTTACCAAATTTCGTCCGGCTTAGGTAGGCATTGAGAATGTTCTCGCCGCCCAAGCAGTAAGGTTTAAGGAAAGGTCCTTAAAACCTCTAACGATAGGAAAGCTCCTATTGTTGTAAGATGGACTGATTGATTGATTATTTGTTTGAGGCTAAGGAAAGGTCCTTAGAACCTCTAACGATAGGAAAGCTCCTATCGTTGTAAGATGGACTGATGGATTGATTGTTTGTTTTAGGTTAAGGAAATGTCCTTAGAACCTCTAACGATAGGAAAGCTCCTATCGTTGTAAGATGGACTGATTGATTGATTATTTGTTTTCGAGGCAAAGGTTCCATCCTTAAAACCTCGGATTGATTGATTGATCTCGAGGCAAAGGTTCCATCCTTAAAACCCCGGATTGATTGATTGATGTCGAGGCAAAGGTTCCATCCTTAAAACCTTGAATTGATTGATTGATGTCGAGGCAAAGGTTCCATCCTTAAAACCTCGGATTGATAATTGATCTCGAGGCAAAGGTTCCATCCTTAAAACCCCGGATTGATTGATTGATCTCGAGGCAAAGGTTCTATCCTTAAAACCTCGGATTGATTGATTGATCTCGAGGCAAAGGTTCCATCCTTAAAACCCCGGATTGATTGATTGATCTCGAGGCAAAGGTTCTATCCTTAAAACCTCGGATTGATTGATTGATCTCGAGGCAAAGGTTCCATCCTTAAAACCTCGAATTGATTGATTGATGTCGAGGCAAAGGTTCCATCCTTAAAACCTCGGATTGATAATTGATCTCGAGGCAAAGGTTCCATCCTTAAAACCCCGGATTGATTGATTGATCTCGAGGCAAAGGTTCTATCCTTAAAACCTCGGATTGATTGATTGATCTCGAGGCAAAGGTTCCATCCTTAAAACCCCGGATTGATAATTGATCTCGAGGCAAAGGTTCCATCCTTAAAACCCCGGATTGATTGATTGATGTCGAGGTAAAGGTTCCATCCTTAAAGCCTCGAATTGATTGATTGTTTTCGAGGCAAAGGTTCCATCCTTAAAACCTTGATGATGAAAATTGATTATTTTCGAGGCAAAGGTTCCATCCTTAAAACCCCGATGATGAAAATTGATTGTTTTCGAGGCAAAGGTTCCATCCTTAAAACCCCGATGATGAAAATTGATTATTTTTGAGGCAAAAGTTCCATCCTTAAAACCCCGATGTTGAAAATTGATTGTTTTCGAGGCAAAGGTTCCATCCTTAAAACCCCGATGATGAAAATTGATTGTTTTCGAGGCAAAGGTTCCATCCTTAAAACCCCGATGATGAAAATTGATTATTTTCGAGGCAAAGGTTCCATCCTTAAAACCCCGATGATGAAAATTGATTGTTTTCGAGGCAAAGGTTCCATCCTTAAAACCCCGATGATGAAAATTGATTATTTTCGAGGCAAAGGTTCCATCCTTAAAACCCCGATGATGAAAATTGATTATTTTCGAGGCAAAGGTTCCATCCTTAAAACCCCGATGATGAAAATTGATTATTTTCGAGGCAAAGGTTCCATCCTTAAAACCCCGATGATGAAAATTGATTATTTTCGAGGCAAAGGTTCCATCCTTAAAACCCCGATGATGAAAATTGATTGTTTTCGAGGCAAAGGTTCCATCCTTAAAACCCCGATGATGAAAATTGATTATTTTCGAGGCAAAGGTTCCATCCTTAAAACCCCGATGATGAAAATTGATTGTTTTCGAGGCAAAGGTTTCATCCTTAAAACCCCGATGAAAATTGATTGTTTTCGAGGCAAAGGTTCCATCCTTAAAACCCCGATGATGAAAATTGATTATTTTCGAGGCAAAGGTTCCATCCTTAAAACCCCGATGATGAAAATTGATTATTTTCGAGGCAAAGGTTCCATCCTTAAAACCCCGATGATGAAAATTGATTGTTTTCGAGGCAAAGGTTACATCCTTAAAACCCCGATGATGAAAATTGATTATTTTCAAGGCAAAGGTTCCATCCTTAAAACCCCGATGATGAAAATTGATTGTTTTCGAGGCAAAGGTTTCATCCTTAAAACCCCGATGAAAATTGATTGTTTTCGAGGCAAAGGTTCCATCCTTAAAACCCCGATGATGAAAATTGATTATTTTCGAGGCAAAGGTTCCATCCTTAAAACCCCGATGATGAAAATTGATTATTTTCGAGGCAAAGGTTCCATCCTTAAAACCCCGATGATGAAAATTGATTATTTTCGAGGCAAAGGTTCCATCCTTAAAACCCCGATGATGAAAATTGATTCTTTTCAAGGCAAAGGTTCCATCCTTAAAACCCTGATGATGAAAATTGATTATTTTCGAGGCAAAGATTCCATCCTTACAACCCCGATGAAAATTGATTGTTTTCGAGGCAAAGGTTCCATCCTTAAAACCCCGATGATGAAAATTGATTATTTTCGAGGCAAAGGTTCCATCCTTAAAACCCCGATGATGAAAATTGATTGTTTTCGAGGCAAAGGTTCCATCCTTAAAACCCCGATGATGAAAATTGATTCTTTTCAAGGCAAAGGTTCCATCCTTAAAACCCTGATGATGAAAATTGATTATTTTCGAGGCAAAGGTTCCATCCTTACAACCCCGATGATGAAAAGTGATTGTTTTCGAGGCAAAGGTTCCATCCTTAAAACCCCGAATTGATGAAAATTGATTGTTTTCGAGGCAAAGGTTCCATCCTTAAAACCCCGATGATGAAAATTGATTATTTTCGAGGCAAAGGTTCCATCCTTAAAACCCCGATGATGAAAATTGATTGTTTTCGAGGCAAAGGTTTCATCCTTAAAACCCCGATGAAAATTGATTGTTTTCGAGGCAAAGGTTCCATCCTTAAAACCCCGATGATGAAAATTGATTATTTTCGAGGCAAAGGTTCCATCCTTAAAACCCCGATGATGAAAATTGATTATTTTCGAGGCAAAGGTTCCATCCTTAAAACCCCGATGATGAAAATTGATTGTTTTCGAGGCAAAGGTTACATCCTTAAAACCCCGATGATGAAAATTGATTATTTTCGAGGCAAAGGTTCCATCCTTAAAACCCCGATGATGAAAATTGATTGTTTTCGAGGCAAAGGTTTCATCCTTAAAACCCCGATGAAAATTGATTGTTTTCGAGGCAAAGGTTCCATCCTTAAAACCCCGATGATGAAAATTGATTATTTTCGAGGCAAAGGTTCCATCCTTAAAACCCCGATGATGAAAATTGATTGTTTTCGAGGCAAAGGTTCCATCCTTAAAACCCCGATGATGAAAATTGATTATTTTCGAGGCAAATGTTCCATCCTTAAAACCCCGATGATGAAAATTGATTATTTTCGAGGCAAAGGTTCCATCCTTAAAACCCCGATGATGAAAATTGATTGTTTTCGAGGCAAAGGTTCCATCCTTAAAACCCCGATGATGAAAATTGATTATTTTCGAGGCAAAGGTTCCATCCTTAAAACCCCGATGATGAAAATTGATTGTTTTCGAGGCAAAGGTTTCATCCTTAAAACCCCGATGAAAATTGATTGTTTTCGAGGCAAAGGTTCCATCCTTAAAACCCCGATGATGAAAATTGATTATTTTCGAGGCAAAGGTTCCATCCTTAAAACCCCGATGATGAAAATTGATTATTTTCGAGGCAAAGGTTCCATCCTTAAGACCCCGATGATGAAAATTGATTGTTTTCGAGGCAAAGGTTACATCCTTAAAACCCCGATGATGAAAATTGATTATTTTCAAGGCAAAGGTTCCATCCTTAAAACCCCGATGATGAAAATTGATTGTTTTCGAGGCAAAGGTTTCATCCTTAAAACCCCGATGAAAATTGATTGTTTTCGAGGCAAAGGTTCCATCCTTAAAACCCCGATGATGAAAATTGATTATTTTCGAGGCAAAGGTTCCATCCTTAAAACCCCGATGATGAAAATTGATTATTTTCGAGGCAAAGGTTCCATCCTTAAAACCCCGATGATGAAAATTGATTATTTTCGAGGCAAAGGTTCCATCCTTAAAACCCCGATGATGAAAATTGATTCTTTTCAAGGCAAAGGTTCCATCCTTAAAACCCTGATGATGAAAATTGATTATTTTCGAGGCAAAGATTCCATCCTTACAACCCCGATGAAAATTGATTGTTTTCGAGGCAAAGGTTCCATCCTTAAAACCCCGATGATGAAAATTGATTATTTTCGAGGCAAAGGTTCCATCCTTAAAACCCCGATGATGAAAAGTGATTGTTTTCGAGGCAAAGGTTCCATCCTTAAAACCCCGAATTGATGAAAATTGATTGTTTTCGAGGCAAAGGTTCCATCCTTAAAACCCCGATGATGAAAATTGATTGTTTTCGAGGCAAAGGTTACATCCTTAAAACCCCGATGATGAAAATTGATTATTTTCAAGGCAAAGGTTCCATCCTTAAAACCCCGATGATGAAAATTGATTGTTTTCGAGGCAAAGGTTTCATCCTTAAAACCCCGATGAAAATTGATTGTTTTCGAGGCAAAGGTTCCATCCTTAAAACCCCGATGATGAAAATTGATTATTTTCGAGGCAAAGGTTCCATCCTTAAAACCCCGATGATGAAAATTGATTATTTTCGAGGCAAAGGTTCCATCCTTAAAACCCCGATGATGAAAATTGATTATTTTCGAGGCAAAGGTTCCATCCTTAAAACCCCGATGATGAAAATTGATTCTTTTCAAGGCAAAGGTTCCATCCTTAAAACCCTGATGATGAAAATTGATTATTTTCGAGGCAAAGATTCCATCCTTACAACCCCGATGAAAATTGATTGTTTTCGAGGCAAAGGTTCCATCCTTAAAACCCCGATGATGAAAATTGATTATTTTCGAGGCAAAGGTTCCATCCTTAAAACCCCGATGATGAAAATTGATTGTTTTCGAGGCAAAGGTTCCATCCTTAAAACCCCGATGATGAAAATTGATTCTTTTCAAGGCAAAGGTTCCATCCTTAAAACCCTGATGATGAAAATTGATTATTTTCGAGGCAAAGGTTCCATCCTTACAACCCCGATGATGAAAAGTGATTGTTTTCGAGGCAAAGGTTCCATCCTTAAAACCCCGAATTGATGAAAATTGATTGTTTTCGAGGCAAAGGTTCCATCCTTAAAACCCCGATGATGAAAATTGATTATTTTCGAGGCAAAGGTTCCATCCTTAAAACCCCGATGATGAAAATTGATTGTTTTCGAGGCAAAGGTTTCATCCTTAAAACCCCGATGAAAATTGATTGTTTTCGAGGCAAAGGTTCCATCCTTAAAACCCCGATGATGAAAATTGATTATTTTCGAGGCAAAGGTTCCATCCTTAAAACCCCGATGATGAAAATTGATTATTTTCGAGGCAAAGGTTCCATCCTTAAAACCCCGATGATGAAAATTGATTGTTTTCGAGGCAAAGGTTACATCCTTAAAACCCCGATGATGAAAATTGATTATTTTCGAGGCAAAGGTTCCATCCTTAAAACCCCGATGATGAAAATTGATTGTTTTCGAGGCAAAGGTTTCATCCTTAAAACCCCGATGAAAATTGATTGTTTTCGAGGCAAAGGTTCCATCCTTAAAACCCCGATGATGAAAATTGATTATTTTCGAGGCAAAGGTTCCATCCTTAAAACCCCGATGATGAAAATTGATTGTTTTCGAGGCAAAGGTTCCATCCTTAAAACCCCGATGATGAAAATTGATTATTTTCGAGGCAAATGTTCCATCCTTAAAACCCCGATGATGAAAATTGATTATTTTCGAGGCAAAGGTTCCATCCTTAAAACCCCGATGATGAAAATTGATTGTTTTCGAGGCAAAGGTTCCATCCTTAAAACCCCGATGATGAAAATTGATTATTTTCGAGGCAAAGGTTCCATCCTTAAAACCCCGATGATGAAAATTGATTGTTTTCGAGGCAAAGGTTTCATCCTTAAAACCCCGATGAAAATTGATTGTTTTCGAGGCAAAGGTTCCATCCTTAAAACCCCGATGATGAAAATTGATTATTTTCGAGGCAAAGGTTCCATCCTTAAAACCCCGATGATGAAAATTGATTATTTTCGAGGCAAAGGTTCCATCCTTAAGACCCCGATGATGAAAATTGATTGTTTTCGAGGCAAAGGTTACATCCTTAAAACCCCGATGATGAAAATTGATTATTTTCAAGGCAAAGGTTCCATCCTTAAAACCCCGATGATGAAAATTGATTGTTTTCGAGGCAAAGGTTTCATCCTTAAAACCCCGATGAAAATTGATTGTTTTCGAGGCAAAGGTTCCATCCTTAAAACCCCGATGATGAAAATTGATTATTTTCGAGGCAAAGGTTCCATCCTTAAAACCCCGATGATGAAAATTGATTATTTTCGAGGCAAAGGTTCCATCCTTAAAACCCCGATGATGAAAATTGATTATTTTCGAGGCAAAGGTTCCATCCTTAAAACCCCGATGATGAAAATTGATTCTTTTCAAGGCAAAGGTTCCATCCTTAAAACCCTGATGATGAAAATTGATTATTTTCGAGGCAAAGATTCCATCCTTACAACCCCGATGAAAATTGATTGTTTTCGAGGCAAAGGTTCCATCCTTAAAACCCCGATGATGAAAATTGATTATTTTCGAGGCAAAGGTTCCATCCTTAAAACCCCGATGATGAAAATTGATTGTTTTCGAGGCAAAGGTTCCATCCTTAAAACCCCGATGATGAAAATTGATTCTTTTCAAGGCAAAGGTTCCATCCTTAAAACCCTGATGATGAAAATTGATTATTTTCGAGGCAAAGGTTCCATCCTTACAACCCCGATGATGAAAAGTGATTGTTTTCGAGGCAAAGGTTCCATCCTTAAAACCCCGAATTGATGAAAATTGATTGTTTTCGAGGCAAAGGTTCCATCCTTAAAACCCCGATGATGAAAATTGATTATTTTCGAGGCAAAGGTTCCATCCTTAAAACCCCGATGATGAAAATTGATTGTTTTCGAGGCAAAGGTTTCATCCTTAAAACCCCGATGAAAATTGATTGTTTTCGAGGCAAAGGTTCCATCCTTAAAACCCCGATGATGAAAATTGATTATTTTCGAGGCAAAGGTTCCATCCTTAAAACCCCGATGATGAAAATTGATTATTTTCGAGGCAAAGGTTCCATCCTTAAAACCCCGATGATGAAAATTGATTGTTTTCGAGGCAAAGGTTACATCCTTAAAACCCCGATGATGAAAATTGATTATTTTCGAGGCAAAGGTTCCATCCTTAAAACCCCGATGATGAAAATTGATTGTTTTCGAGGCAAAGGTTGCATCCTTAAAACCCCGATGAAAATTGATTGTTTTCGAGGCAAAGGTTCCATCCTTAAAACCCCGATGATGAAAATTGATTATTTTCGAGGCAAAGGTTCCATCCTTAAAACCCCGATGATGAAAATTGATTATTTTCGAGGCAAAGGTTCCATCCTTAAAACCCCGATGATGAAAATTGATTATTTTCGAGGCAAAGGTTCCATCCTTAAAACCCCGATGATGAAAATTGATTCTTTTCAAGGCAAAGGTTCCATCCTTAAAACCCTGATGATGAAAATTGATTATTTTCGAGGCAAAGATTCCATCCTTACAACCCCGATGAAAATTGATTGTTTTCGAGGCAAAGGTTCCATCCTTAAAACCCCGATGATGAAAATTGATTATTTTCGAGGCAAAGGTTCCATCCTTAAAACCCCGATGATGAAAATTGATTGTTTTCGAGGCAAAGGTTCCATCCTTAAAACCCCGATGATGAAAATTGATTCTTTTCAAGGCAAAGGTTCCATCCTTAAAACCCTGATGATGAAAATTGATTATTTTCGAGGCAAAGGTTCCATCCTTACAACCCCGATGATGAAAATTGATTGTTTTCGAGGCAAAGGTTCCATCCTTAAAACCCCGATGATGAAAATTGATTATTTTCGAGGCAAAGGTTCCATCCTTAAAACCCCGATGATGAAAATTGATTATTTTCGAGGCAAAGGTTCCATCCTTAAAACCCCGATGATGAAAATTGATTGTTTTCGAGGCAAAGGTTCCATCCTTAAAACCCCGATGATGAAAATTGATTATTTTTGAGGCAAAAGTTCCATCCTTAAAACCCCGATGTTGAAAATTGATTGTTTTCGAGGCAAAGGTTCCATCCTTAAAACCCCGATGATGAAAATTGATTATTTTCGAGGCAAAGGTTCCATCCTTAAAACCCCGATGATGAAAATTGATTATTTTCGAGGCAAAGGTTCCATCCTTAAAACCCCGATGATGAAAATTGATTGTTTTCGAGGCAAAGGTTCCATCCTTAAAACCCCGATGATGAAAATTGATTATTTTTGAGGCAAAAGTTCCATCCTTAAAACCCCGATGTTGAAAATTGATTGTTTTCGAGGCAAAGGTTCCATCCTTAAAACCCCGATGATGAAAATTGATTATTTTCGAGGCAAAGGTTCCATCCTTAAAACCCCGATGATGAAAATTGATTATTTTCGAGGCAAAGGTTCCATCCTTAAAACCCCGATGATGAAAATTGATTTTGAGGCTAAGGAGCTTTCCTTAGGACCTCGAGCGAAATTTATATGAAAGCAATTGAAATTGGAATAATTTTCTTCGAAAGTGTGAATTTTCATAATAGGCGAGCGCAAAGAATTAGGCTTCGATAAAACGAGTGAATCTTGATGATGACAATAACACTGACAAATTATGTAAAGGGAACGGATGTTTGGAATCAATATTCAAGGTTCATCTAATATTTTCTTCAGTAAATATAGATTCCCTTGTGAGATATGTCATCCGAATAAGGTTAAAGCTTAACTACCCCAAAATGTTATGCCTAGTAGACCTAATAGGATGCGTCTCAAGAGTAACAAAAATTACTCTTTACTCAGCCATTCCAACCTAAAGGCATTGTCCTATGGTTTTAATATCAGCATGGACGAAACTATATTATAAAAAAAAGAAATTCCCTGAAAAGAAAAACTGAAACGCGAAAGAAAATGCTGATAATAAAACTAAAGGACAAGAAAAACGGATCAGATCGCTTCTTCTTCCACAATGCTTCAACAGGCCGGGTAAAGGACAATTATGGGAGGGAACTGGTTGGGAAAGACTGTCGTGCCCAGTCTATTTGGATCATCGCTGGATCTGGTTCAGGAACAAAAGCTTGCATTTTATCTAGCAATTCTTCAGCGGTTGTTGCGGATATTATGATTCGTCGTGCCACCTCAGGGATAAACTTTTGCTTCACAGCACGATTCATAAAAGATAATAGACCTGCGAAGAAATAGTTAACATTTAACAGCCCAATGGGTTTTTGATGCAAATTAAGTTGGGCCATGGAAGCAATTTGGAAGACTTCTCCTAATGTGCCAAAGCCACCTGGTAGAGCGATAAAAGCATCAGCGTTAAAAAGCATTTGTAACAAGCGCTCTTGCAGATTTTTAACCACTAGCTCTTCTCCAATCGTGCCCCCAGAAACCGATTTCAGAGATGCAGGGATAATACCCAGAACCTGGCTTCCTCCTAAAGATGCTGCTGATGCTACAGCTCCCATTAATCCGACACTACCTCCTCCATAAACTAAGTGTATTTTTCGCTCAGCTAATACACTACCCAAATGGTTGGCTGCCTTTAAGTACTCTTCATCTTCTCCAGGAAAAGCTCCAGAAAATACACAAATATTTCGGGATTTACGAGTGGAGGTTTTCTCCATTCCTATCCTTACCCATGTGAGAAAAGAAGAAAAGAGGATATATTTATAGAGATGAAAAGATAAAGTAATAATTTTATTTTCAAGAATGGATACATTATTGCCAGCTATTCACAGTAGTCACGAGTATGACTCTGGTCAGGTATAGGTACACTATCGTTAAAAGATGAGAAAAATTTCAAAAGCAACTAGCATATACAGTAGTCACTACTGTAGCTTACGTCAGGAGTAGGTACGTGATTATTGGAAGAGAAGGAAAATTTCAAAAGTAGCAGCTATATACAGTAGTCCGTGTCAGGAGTGGGTACATTATTGCCAAAGAAGAAAGAAAATTTCGAAAGCGACAGCTAGCATGTACAGTATCGTGACTATGGCTCATGTCAGGAGTGGATACATTATCGCCGAAAGGGGAGGAAAATTTCAAAAGCGACAGCTAGCACGTACAGTAATCGTGACTTTGGTTCACGTCAGAAGTGGATACATTATTACCAAAAGGGGAGGAAAATTTCAAAAGCGACAGCTAGCACGTACAGTAATCGTGACTTTGATCCTCGTCTTCCACTGGCTTTGCGTCCAGTAATGGCTTCAATGCTTTCTATGAATCGGTGATTTGCATCCCATCCAGTTTTCTCGCAAACTGGCAAACAGGGTCGTTTAGAGTCAGATTCCCAAGACTGTAACGATCTCGTTCTTTTTGGAAAATTATCCATAATCCAACAACCTCAAATTGCACTATTCCGCAAGAATGCGCTTCAAGAACCTCTCGAATATCTTCTAGAGATTCCTTACGCAAGCCATTCTTAATGAATCTTATTCTATCATTACGATTTCTGGTGATCACTCCTGGAGAACGACATTTATTGCCGCAAATCCACCATCCACAATTATGACAAACGCCTAGCCTCTTTGCTCTTCTTTTTTTGGCATAAGCGCTTTTACCAAAGCCGGGCATACGGGGAAAGAACGCTTCTGGAACTTCACCAGCTGAACGAACCTTAGCTTCAATTAGCCACCGCACATTATCAGGAATGCCTTTGTGCATAAATACTCTGAATCGTTCACATCTAGCTTGATAAATCTTTTTAAGAACATTTATTGGGAAGGAAGGAAAATACTTTCGTAGGGCGGAAAGAGAAGACTCCATTGATGAAGGAGGCAAAGAAAGAAATTAGTGATTGTAGGAAACGAAAATAACTAACACATATTTATAGTGATGAAAGGGATAATGCGTTAATTACACTTACAGAAGCAAGTACATTATTGTCAAAAGAAAAGACAAATGACAGCTTATATGTACAGGAATCATGACCGTGGCTCTCATCTTCCACTGATTTATGTCCAGTAATGGCTTCAATGCCTTCTATAAGTCGGGGATTTGCTTCCCATCCAGTTTCCTTACAAACTGACAAACAGGGTCGTTTAAAATCACATTCCCAAGACTGTAACGGTTTCGTTCTTTATGGTAAGTCCTCCATAAACTGATAATTTCACCTTGCACTTTTCCACAAGAATGCGTTTCAAGAGTCTCTCTGATATCTTCCAGAGATTCCTTACGCAGGCCATTCTTAATGAATTTTCTTTTATCTTCACGATTTATGGAGATGTATCCTAAAGAGCGACATTTAGTAATACAATTCCATCGCCCACATTTATAACACACGCCTAGTCTCTTTGCTCTTCGCCTTTTGGCATAACGGCTTTTACCTAAACCGGGCATGCGGGGCATAAATGCATCTGGAACTTCACCCGCCAAACGGACCTTAGCTTCAATTATCCACTGCACATTATCGGGAATGCCTTTGCGTGTAAAAACTCTGATTCTTTCACATCTAGCCAGGTAGATCTTTTTAAGGACTTTTATTGGAAGGGAAGGAAAGTATTTTCGCAGTGCAGAAAGAGTAGAATCCATTGATGAGAGAAGAATTTGAGAGAAGAGGGAAATGAATCAGTTATTGTAGGAGACTAGAATAACCGAATTTAGAAGTCACGGGGTATCTTATCCGCTGCTTAATCAGAAGGAAGAACACGCATTTATAGTGATGAAAAGAGATAACGTGTCGATTACACTTAGGGGAGCGTGTACATCTGTCAAAAGAAAATGCAAACTTTTCCAAATATAACAAACTGTATGTACAGTAATTGTGACTGTGGCTCACATCTTCCACTGGTTTTTCGTCCAGTAACGGCATTAACGGCTTCTATGAGTCGAGGATGTGCTTCCCATCCAGTTTTCTTACAAGCTGGCAAACAGGGTCATTTACAGTTAGATTCCCGGGACTGTAACGGTTTCGTTCTTCATGAAAAATGCTCCACAAACCAAGTAGTTCACGTTGCACAGATCCACAAGAATGCGTCTCAAGAGTCAATTGGATATCATCCAACGAGTCTTTACTCAGGCCATTCTTAATGAATCGTATTTTATCTTCTCGATTATCAGAGATCATCCCTAAAGAACGACATTTAGTATTACAAGTCCACCGTCCACATTTATGGCAGACTTGTAACCTTTTCGCTCTTCGCTTTTTGGCATAAGAGCTTTTGCCTATACCAGGCATGTGAGACACAAATGCCTCTGGGATTTCACCTGCTAGACGAACCTTGGCTTCGATTAACCACCGCACATCTTCAGGGATTCCTTTGTGCATCAGAACTCTTAATCGTTCACAGCGAACTTGGTAGATCTTTTTGAGGATGTTCATTGGGAGAGAAGGGAAATACTTTCGCAAGGCGGAAAAAGTAGGATCCATTTTCTAGGAGGAAGTAAAAGAAAGAAGGGGTGAAGGAATCAGTTATTATGGGCAACTGAGAGAACCGACTTGAGAGTCACGGAGTACCGTATCCGCCGTTTAACCGGAAAAGTAGATCCTACTTCATTTTGATAGATATTTTTTTTTTTATCCGTTGATCCAGTCCTCGATTATTGAATCCATTGTCCGCTTTTGACAAAGTTTCAACGACAATATTTCTTGATGTCTGCCTTATCTTTGACCACAGCTATCTCTTATCTTGGATGCTGCTAAGCTGGCATCAATCCTGTCCTTTCAGGTGTAGCCTCGATTATTGAATCAATTGCCAAGCTTTTGACAATATTGTCTACTTTATCCTTTTTGATATCTGCCTTATCCTTGGCTATAGCTATCTCTTATTTTGGATACTACTAGCTGATGTCAATCCTGTCCTTCCAGGTGTAATCTCGATTATTGAATCAATTGCCAGGCTTTTGACATATTGTCTACCTTATCCTTGAATTCCTGATGCGGGTTGGTCCTGCATATTAGCTGTGTATCCAGTGATAGATTGGTAAGAGCTGATATTATTGAGATCTCAGCTTATACTGCTGTAACGGTGCGGTGGATGTGTTTCCCATTTGATTCTTATCGTGTAAAAATCATGCATGCATGATGTGAAATGCATGAATGCAAAGCATGTGTAATTGATGGTTTTTTTTTTTTTTTATTTTTATTTATATTTATTTTTTTATTTTTTATTTTTTTTGGATTGATCTAGTTCTTCATATCTTTGCTTTACTGGATCCTCTTTATAATTGCCTTCTTGGACTATCATTGAATCTCTTTATGCTTTCCAGCTTTTGTTCACTGCCTCAAAAGCCCAACTCTTTTCAAAATCCCCTTTCTTTGACTTGTTCTTGAATTTTGGCCTCAATTTCTTTAAAGTTGGCCCGCCTCATAATTTATATCTCTTTCGGGTACTCATCCATTGTCATGGATTTGATACCATCAAAGGCTTTACTTTCAATGTCTGCTTTGCCCATTTTCTTCTGGCCGTGCGGACACTTGTTTACCCCCATGTTACAGTCCGAATGATTGCTCTTCCTTAAACTCAGGTTCTGATCCATAAGACTTGCCCCCTTGTCTATTGAGCTTCTTTCTTGGCAGTACTTTTCTTGCGCTTAGTAGAGACTACTTTGCCCCCTTGATTATGGTGTTTATGTGAAAAGAGATATCATCTCGCCTTTGATTTAACAGAAGGTTGAGGATTTCTAGACCTTTGTGATGGCACTTGATCGTAAATTTCTCTTACAAGAACCACATCTTATTAAAGAAAGACTCAAGCTATCTCCTTACTTTTAAGTCTACATACATTAATGAATAATGGTTTGGCCTTAAAGAAAAACTTTCATCAATTTTCGAAGCTTGACAAAGTAATTTACGGTCTTTGTTTTCAATTAAAATGTCCTGTCATTCTTCCCTTTCCAACTCGAAGACATAAACTGTGCAAGGCAATAAGGTAGAAACATGATTCACAATAATAGCCTTTTAACTGAATGAGGATGATATCGAGAGGTAAATGTTAGGTGTGAGGAAAGTTAAGTTTGAATGTTTTTTTTTTGTGGCAGTCTTTTAGCTGAATGAGAATGATATTAAGAGGTAAATATTAGGTCTGAATAAAGTTAAGTTTGAGTGGTGTGAAAGAAGGGTCTTTTAATACTACTCGTGAGCAAATTTGATTATGGTGAAAAACTCAATAGTGATGACCTCAAACTTGCCACTCTTTCCAGAAAGTTAGACCTCATCTGTTGCCCCCCAACTATTGTGATCTTTATGCATGCTTGGTTTGAGGGTTGCTTTTGTGTTCTAAACCGCCTTTGCAGGTTTTCAGTCTAGAATCCATAGCTCACTTTTTTTCTTTTTTTTTTTTTTTTTTTTCTAGTTTGAGCCCTTTTTCCTCTTTTTTTTTTTTTGTTTTTTTGTTTTTTTGTGTGAGCTATGGTGATAACATACTTGATAACTCTCTTGAAGTGAGATGACTCAAGTGGCCTTGCTTGCTCGTGCTTGTTCTCAGTTCTTTTTGGTTTTGAATTTTCCCTTGTTGGCTTTTTGGTGGAAGGGATGAACTTTTTCCTTTTCGGAGTTTTTGTTACAGAGAACCGAGATCATAGCCTTCTTGAAATGAGATGATTCAAGTGGCCTTACTTGCTTGTGTTTGCTCTCAGTCTCGCTTTTTTTGGTTTTGAATTTTCCCTTGTTGGCTTTTTGATGGAAGGGATGAACTTTTTCCCTTTTTTTTTTTTGGAGTTTGTGTTATGGAGAACCGAGATCATAGCCTTCTTGAAGTAAGATGACTCAAGTGGCTTTATTTGCTTCTCAGTCTCTTTTTTTTTTTGGATTTTTTTTTCTTGTTTGGATTTTCTCTTTAATGGCTTTTGATGGAAGGGAGGAACTTCTTTCCTTTGTTGGAATTTGTGTTGTGGAAAACTGAGAATTTTTTTTTTGTATTGAGCATTTGTGAGAATTGGGAGGCCACTGAAGTCATTTAATATGAGAGCTAACTTCTTTGGAAGTTAATCCCGGACTCCTTGCAAGGATGTTGATAACCACTGTGAATTCTTTTTTAGGGTTGAGGTGCAACATTTGGAATCCTTCTTACTAGATTTGGTAGCACTTTGAAGATCATTACTATCAAATCTCCCTTAACTTTTATTTTCACCCACGAGTAGTATTGTTTACAAAGTAAAGTGTGATGGTAATAATGGATAGTATAATGGCAAAGAGTGAGAGATAGATGTAAGAAAAATGAAATTTTTGGTAGAAAGTGGTAGAATATGTGGATGTAAAAATGGAATTTTAGTAAAAAGTGGTAGAATGCACACATTACATCTTTTTGTTGTACCAAGAAAAAGAATACCAGGTGCCCATTTAACAAAGACTACACCCTAGATTCTGGACTAAATCTAGGAGATTTTTACTATTAGATTACTTTGGCAAGCTATCAAAGATACAAGTTTATTCAAAGGATTCCTTGTCATTCAAAAATGTGTGCGAACTGTTAGGTCAGATCTGACTTGGAGGCCTTCCAAAGTCAATGTAATTCTAGCTCGAAATCTTCACTTTTCAATTATCAATCACATCGGGCCTAGCAACTTGGACTTGGTTTTGCTTGATGAGGCGGCAATGGATTGTGGGTGACATTTGGCTCATCGGAAAAGTCCAACCACTTTGACTCGATTAATTGTTGAACTATACGCTTCAATGCCATGCAGTTTTCCAAGCCATGGCCTGGAACGCCATCATGATATGGGCAGGTAATGTTAGGGTCATACCACCTTGGATATGGGGGTTTGAATGGCTTTGTAGGAATTGGACGGATAAATTGTCTTTCGATGAGTTTTGGGTATAACTCGGTATAAGTTATGGAAATTGGTGTGAAAACTTCTCTTGGTTTTGGTGCAGGTACTGGAGGAGTAGGAGCAGGTGGCCATGACTGATTAGGTCTGTTAAAAGGATAATTGTTGGGCCTATTGGAAGGATAATCATTGGGCCCATTGGCAAAATAGGATAGGCGAGGTCCGATAGCCACAGTATCCACGAGGGGAATCCTTCTTCTGCGTCCTATTTGTTGTACTTCGTCATCTTTTCTTCTAGATGGTCCTCCTCTTTTCATAGGATTATTAAAGGATTCAGTAATATTCCCAGTCCTAATCTCATGCTCGATTCTTTCTCCAGACATGACAATGTTAGAAAAATTAGTTGCCGAATTGCCAAGGTGTTCGTCATAATATAGGTACTTCAGTGTCTGGACAAACAAAGTGACCATTTCTCTTTCTGTCATGGGTGGCTGAACTTGTGCTTCTTGAATTGCTTTCGCCTTGATTAACTCGATCAATTGTCTCATTTGTTCGGCCATACTTTCTATCTTGGACTCTATCTTTATGAGACGTCTTTCGATTTGTTCTGCCATTAATCTTATTTGGAGCCGAGTTGAATATCAGTGTCGAGGTCCAATTTTATCCTTTTAAAAGTAAGATATATTTTATTAGATCCTATGTGTATGTGATTGATGCAATGGATGCATGTAGGAAAAATGAGATTATGTTTTTATCAGACTTTGTATGCACATGATTGATGTAATGGATGTATGCAACGAGATTATGTTTTTATCAGACTTTATATGCACGTGATTAATGTAATGGATGTATGCAATGAGATTATGTTTTTATCAGACTTTATATGCACGTGATTAATGTAATGGATGTATGCAATGAGATTATGTTTTTATCAGACTTTGTATGCACGTGATTAATGTAATGGATGTATGCGATGAGTGAATTTGATTATCCACTATCGTGGAACTTCAAAACTTTTAGTTGTCATTATAAAGACCAAAAAGTTAGTATAATTTGATGCGTGGTTTTAATGCATGAAGAATAATTGCACAAGAAAGATAAGGTTATTAATAAGTTAAATAGCAATTAACAACTCATGAAGTATTATGGAAAAATGAATTAAAACCATAAATATAAGACACGAAGAAAATAAAAGTGTAGAGCAACAACATAGCATAACAAGGACGTGCTTATGGCGTTGGTAAAATGGTAGAAATTCTATGGTCAGTTCTATGGTTAAGTGGGGAGTTCTATATGCATAAGGTGGCTTATCAAAAAGGCAAGGGATAGTTCCCGAATCCCATCACTAAATTATAGTGATGGCCCGATTCCTTACCCTCTAGGGTTAATGTAAGGAATGGATTAATTCGAGTCATAGCTTTTCGTGGGCCCATGCAGAGACTAACCGTCTCAGGAGGCAATACACTACTTTGCTACTTTGAAACCGGTGAAGGCTTGGAGACCATGGCCTCACAAGGACAACAACACCAATTCCGCTTAGAAAGAATTGTGTTCGATTTGAGAAAGCTCGGGTATAGAGCTTCATATTGTGAATGCATTATGCATGTTTAGAATAAGTAAATATAACATATAAATCCACATAATAAGCAAAGTAAATCAAAACAAATCAATTTTAGGCTCGACTCACTAACGTGGAGTCCCCAGTGGAGTCGCCAAGCTGTGGCAACGTCGGGTTTTCGGGAGTCGCCACCAATCAGTTTACCTAGGTCGATTGGTCACCTTAAATATTGGTCTGCGAGAGTTCGGGGGTTCGGGAGTACGGTTACGTTAAAACAACTTTGTTAAAACGCCCAAAAATTGGCACCTTAGTTGATTTTAATTTTGTTTCGCTTTGCTTTTAAATAAATTTCAGTTAATTTTCAATCTAGAATTTTTAACTGAATTAATCGGATGTGGATTTTTGGTAATTAATTTGTATAGAATTTTATACTTCCGAACCATGGACTCTGCCGAGTCATTTGGACACGGAAGATTTTTATTCCGAACCATGGACTCTGCCGAGTCATTTGGACACGGAATTTGGTGAAAATTTTAATCCATATCGTAAAAATATGGATTTTTGTCTTTTTATTTAATTTATTTATTTTGAAAGTTTGATATTTTCCAAACCGTAGATCCTGCTGGATCATCCGGATATGAAAATTACTTTAATTAATTGTTAGTTATATAATTATTATTTTTATGGAATTTATTATTACTAATTTGTAAGTCTTTTGTTTTTAGATTTATTAATAATCTAAAAAATTTATTTTTTATTCTTTACACTTTCTTTTCTTTTCTTTCTTTTCTTTCTTTCTTTTCTTTCTTTTTGATTTTATCTTTCTTTTAGTTTTATTTTTCCTTTCTTTTCTTTCTTTTCTTTTCTTTTCTTTTTCTTTTCTTTCTTTTCTTTCTTTCTTTTCTTTTTTTATCTTTTCTTTTTCTTTTCTTTCTTTTCTTTCTTTCTTTTCTTTTTTTTATCTTTTTCTTATCTTTCTTATCTTTTTCTTATCTTTCTTTTAGTTTTTTTTTAGTGAAAGTTATTTATTATTTAAATAATTATTCAATTTATAAAAGAAAAATAAAAATAATTGGCTTTTTAAAAAATTATTTTTATTAGGCTTAAAAAAATAATCTTCTTTTAATTTTCATTTATTTATTTAAGTAAGGGTAAAGGTGAATTAAATAAAAAATTATATAAAGAAAAAAAATTAATAATAATAAAGTGGGGCTTTTTGGCCATCCACTTTAAAAATAATAATAAATGTTAGCAAAGTTAATTAAATTAATTGTTAAACAACAATAATAAAAAGTTAGTCAAGTTAATTAAATTAATTAATTAACCACAATAATAAAAGTTAGCCAAGTTAATTAAATTAATTAATTAACAACAGTAAAAAGTTAGCCAAGTTAATTAAATTAATTAATTAACAACAATAATAAAAAGTTAGCCAAATTAATTAAATTAATTAATAACAATAAATAAAAAGTTAGCCAAATTAATTAAATTAATTAACAACAATAAATAAAAAGTTAGCCAAATTAATTAAATTAATTAATTAACAACAATAATAAAAAGCTAGCCAAGTTAATTAAATTAATTAATTAACAACAATAATAAAAGTTAGCCAAGTTAATTAAATTAATTAATTAACAACAATAATAAAAGTTAATTAATTGTTAACAACAATTATAAAAGTTAGTAATAATGCAAAAATTAAAAGGTTAGTAACAATAATAGTATTAAAAGTTAGTTGTTAGTAAGTTAATAACAACAATAAAAAAAGGGGTTAGTAATAAACAAATAATAAACAAACAAGTAAAAATTAAAAGGGTTAGTAATTAATTTTGCAAGAATAAAATACAAAGTTAGTGACCAAAGTGAAAGAAATTGAAAAGATGAAGGATTAAATGAGAGTTGTACCCTTGATTTTAAATTCTGAATTCTGAGAAATGGAAACAGAGGGCGCGCGAGGGGGGGAGAAGATGGCTTAATCGTCAAAATGAAAAGTTTTGACATTTTCTGAGGAAAGGAAGGAGAGCTAGGGACTAAGGCTGTAATTTTTTCTATTTTAAAAACGGAGCTCTAAGCTTTTCTTTCTATTTTTATCTGTGTTCAGCACAAAATTTGGGGGGCTATTTATAGAGGAAGTTTAGCTGAACTGTTGATGGATAAATTAATAAAAAATTTCAAACTTATCTCTTAAATTGGTAAAATGACAATTTTAGTCCTTTACGTCTTTCAGCCTCAGGATAAGTTCCTGAAGCTTCTGATTTTGACAATTTTGTCGTTTTCTGTCAATTTGAGCCAAAAACGTCGGCAGGCTCAAAATTTTATGTGACAAACTACCAAATGCTCCTGGAACTTTTAGAATTTGTCAATTTTTTTCGAAACTTCTCAATTTTGTCATTTTTACCTCAAACTTTTAATTTTTTGTCATTTTTTTCATGAAATTTTATTTTATTTCAAACATACACATATTCACACATATATCATTTTAAATCAAATTTTCACAAAACAAAAATATATTTTAAACTAATTAAATTTTTTTTAATAATAATAGTAATATATATTTTTTTTTAAATTAATTTTTTTTTAATTAAATTTTTTTCAAAATTTTAAAACACCCGGACGAAATTGGGTGTCAACACTTTTAGGGAATTTCTTTTTTTTATCTTATAAGATAGTTTCGTCCATGCTGATATTAAAACCATAGGACAATGCCTTTAGGTTGGAATGGCTGAGTAAAGAGTAATTTTTATTGCTCTTGAGACGCATCCTATTAGGTCTACTAGGCATAACATTTTGGGATAGTTAAGCTTCAACCTTATTTGGATGACATATCTCTCAAGCAAATCTATATTTACTAAAGAAAATATTAGATGAACCTTGGATATTGATTCCAAACATCCGTTCCCTTTACATAATTTGTTAGCGATATTGTCATCATCAAGATTCACTCATTTTATCGAAGTCTAAAGTTTCGCACTCGCCTATTATGCAAATTCACACTTTCGAATAAAATTATTCCAATTCTAATTTCTTTCATATAAATTTCGCTCGAGGTTCAAGGAGAGTTCCTTAACCTCATTCAATCAAATTTTCAAATGATAGGAAAGTTCCTATCGTCGAGGTTAAAAGAATTTTCCTTAACCTCAAAATCATCAATTTTCCTTCAAACGATAGGAGAGTTCCTATCGTCGAGGTTCTAAGGTAGGACCCTTAACCTCAAAATCATCAATTTTCCTTCAAACGATAGGAGAGTTCCTATCGTCGAGGTTCTAAGGTAGGACCCTTAACCTCATTCAAACAATTTTCCTTCAAACGATAGGAGAGTTCCTGTTGTCGAGGTTCTAAGGTAAGACCCTTAACCTCAAAATCATCAATTTTCCTTCAAACGATAGGAGAGTTCCTATCGTCGAGGTTCTAAGGTAGGACCCTTAACCTCAAAATCATCAATTTTCCTTCAAACGATAGGAGAGTTCCTATCGTCGAGGTTCTAAGGTAGGACCCTTAACCTCATTCAAACAATTTTCCTTCAAACGATAGGAGAGTTCCTATCGTCGAGGTTCTAAGGTAGGACCCTTAACCTCAAAATCATCAATTTTCCTTCAAACGATAGGAGAGTTCCTATCGTCGAGGTTCTAAGGTAGGACCCTTAACCTCATTCAAACAATTTTCCTTCAAACGATAGGAGAGTTCCTGTTGTCAAGGTTCTAAGGTAGGACCCTTAACCTCAAAATCATCAATTTTCCTTCAAACGATAGGAGAGTTCCTATCGTCGAGGTTCTAAGGTAGGACCCTTAACCTCATTCAAACAATTTTCCTTCAAACGATAGGAGAGTTCCTGTTGTCGAGGTTCTAAGGTAGGACCTTTAACCTCAAAATCATCAATTTTCCTTCAAACGATAGGAGAGTTCCTATCGTCGAGGTTCTAAGGTAGGACCCTTAACCTCAAAACAATCAATTTTCCTTCAAACGATAGAAGAGTTCCTATCGTCGAGGTTCTAAGGTAGGGCCCTTAACCTCAAAACAATCAATTTTCCTTTAAACGATAGAAGAGTTCCTATTGTCGAGGTTCTAAGGTAGGACCCTTAACCTCAAAATTATCAAATTTTCCCTTCAACGATAGGAGAGTTCTTATCGCAGAGGCTCTAAAAAAAAAAAATTTTCCTTAACCACATAGTTTAGGCGGCGAGAAGGTTCTCAATGGCTAGCTAAGACGGACGAAATTTGGTAACTACTTTGCATACATCATGTCCCATGAAGCATGCAAAGGGGGGCAGCTGTTGACACCCAATTTCGTCCGGCCTTTTTTTTTTAAAAAAATTTTAAAAAAAAACTAATTAAAAAAAATTATTATTATTATTATTATTGCTAAAAAATTTTAATTATGTTATTTAGTTTAAAATATATTTTTATTTTGAGAAGATTTGATTTAAAATAATATATGTGTGAATATGTATGTGTTTGAAATAAAAATAAAATTTCAGAAAAAAATGACAAAAAAATTAAAAGTTTGAGGTAAAAATGACAAAATTGAGAAGTTTCAGACAAAATTGACAAATTCTGAAAGTTTTAGGAGCTTTGGGTAATTTTTCGCGTCAATTTTGGGCCTAAACGGACGTTTCTGGCCCAAATTGACAGAAAACGTTAAAATTGTCAAAATCAGAAGCTTCTGAGCTTATCCAGAGCTGGAGTAACGTAAAGGACTGAAACTGTCATTTTACCAATTTAAAAGATAAGTTTGAGATTTTTTATTAATTTATCCGTCCACAGTTCAGCTAATCTCCTTCTATAAATACCCCCCAAAATTCAGTGCTGAACACATAGAAAATCAGAGAAAAAAGTTCAGAGCTCCGTTTTTAAAAAAATAAAATTACATCCCTTAGCCCCAGCCCTCTTCCCTTCTTCCCCAGAAAGCCAAAACTTTTTTTTTTCTTGTTTCGTTTCTCTCTCTCTCTCTCTCTCTCTCTCCTCACCGTCGCCGCCTCCGCCGTGCCCGTGCCGCCGTCGCCCCGCCGTCCCGCCTCCGCTGTGCCCGTGCCACCGTCGCCCCGCCGGCCCGCCACCGCGTTCCCTTTTCTTTTCCCTCCTTTTCCTTCTTTCTCCTCGGACCTCCGCCCCTCGCCGGCCGCTGTCTCCGCCGTGCCGTCGCTCGCCGCCCCGTGCCCGTGCCGCCGCGCCACCCCCGCCGTCCCCCCTGCCCCTGGCCCAGCCGCCGCCGGCCGCCGGCCCCTTTCCCCCCTTCGCGCTCGCGTCGCGCCTGTATCCAGCAAATTCAAAAATTTCAACCTTTAGGTAAAATTCTACTTTAATACTTCATCTTTTCAATTCCTTTCATTTTGGTCACTAATCTTTTTATTTTGTTTTTATTTTGTTTTTTTTCAGAATTAATTACAAACTTTATTTTTTTTACTTGTGTATTTATTTGTTTATTATTGTTATTGTTACTAACCTTTTTTTTTGTTATTATTAACTTGTTAACTAACTTACTAACAACTAACTTTTAACATTATTATTGTTACTAACCTTTTAATTTTTGCATTATTACTAACTTTTATTATTGTTAATTAATTTAATCAACTTGGTTAATTAACAATTAATTAATTTGGCTAAATTTTATTATTGTTGTTAATTAATTAATTTAATTAACTTGACTAACTTTTTATTATTGTTGTTAACAATTAATTTAATTAAACTTGGCTAATTTTTATTATTGTTGTTAATTAATTTAATCTAACTTTTACTAACCTTTTTTATTGTTATTAACTAACTAATCCAACTAATCTAACTATATTAATTGTGCTAACTTTTATTATTATTGTGTTATTAAAGTGGATGGCCAAAAAGCCCCACTTTATTAATTGAATTTTTTTATGATTAAAAGACAAAAAAAGGAATTTTATGTGAATAATTTTCTAAAGGCTAATAAAAATTACTTTTTTTTATTTTGAAACAAAGTTTTTATTCCTTTTAATAAACAAACATAATGAAATAATTCAAAAATAAAATAAATAAATAAATAAACATAAAATCATTCTTTTAATACATCTTTAAAATTAATAATTAATGAAAATAAAAAAAAAAAAAATTAAAACTTCATGACCAAATGATCCGCCAGGATCCATGGCTTGGAAATATTTTTAAATAAAATATATAAATAAATTTTTCCTTTATAAAAAATAAAAAAAAAACTTTAGACTAATATATTAATTATCTATTAATATATAATTTTTTTTTTAGTTTTCTTTATTAATAAAAAGAATAAAAAGCGTAAAATTTTTGGGTTAATATTTTTCAGTAATATTTTATTTATTTCTTTTAAAATAATAAAATATAACTTTTTTTAGTAAAAAGAATAAAAAAAGTAATTTTTTTTGGGTTAATATTTTTCAGTAAAATTTATTTCTTTTAAAATAATAAAATATAACTTTTTTTAGTTTTCTTTATTAAAAAGAATAAAAAGAGTAAATTTTGGGTTAATATTTTTCAGTGATATTTTATTTATTTCTTTTAAAATATAACTTTTTTTAATTTTCTTTATTAATAAAAAGAATAAAAAGAGTAAATTTTGAGTTAATATTTTTCAGTAATATTTTATTTATTTCTTTTAAAATATAATTTTTTTTAGTTTTCTTTATTAATAAAAAGAATGAAAAGAATAAAAATTTTGGGTTAATATTTTATTCTGTAATATTTTACTTATTAAAAGATATAACTTTTTGTTTCCTTTATAAAAATCTTAATCAAATAATTTCAAAATAATACAAAATAAAACAAAAATAATTGAATTTTCTCTTAAATATTTTTGACTTATTGATTAGATATATTTTCAGAAATATAAATTAAAATTAAAAAAAAAATCTTTCATCAAACAAAGAAGAATATAAAAAAATAAAAATATCAAGACTTTTGTTTTAAAATACATATAAGTTTTCGGTTAAATAATCTTTTATTCCAAAATAAATTAAATAAATATCAAAACTTTTCTTCTTTTGTTTAAAATATACATATAAATTTTTGATTCTCTTAATAAAACAATTACTTTTGGTTAATCTTTTATAAAAAAAATAATAATAATAAAAAATAATAAAAAAATAAAAAAGAAAAAAATAAAAAAATTTTAGTTCATGGTATATTGGCTGGAAACTGTCTCGTGCCCGCTTTTGAGCTGCTTCACCTGGTGAAGAGGGTCTGGCTGAGTAACAACGCCCCGTACCATGATCAAAATTTTTATTTTTAAACTCTTTAATTCTTTTAAATTAACTTCTTATTAAATAAAAATTAATTATTATTTTTTTTAATTCTTTTATAAATTGAGTAATCCTTTAAAATAATAAATATCTTTCATTAAACAAGAAAACAAAAAAAGTAAACAAGAAAAAAAAAAAAAAGAAAGATAAGAAAAATAAAAGAAAGATAAGAAAGAAAAATAAAAGAAAGATAAGAAAGAAAAGAAAGATAAAAAAAAATAAAAGAAAAGATAAGAAAAAGAAAAGAAAGAAAGAAAAGACAAGAAAAATAAAAGAAAGATAAGAAAGAAAAATAAAAGAAAGATAAGATAAAGAAAAGAAAGGAAAGATAAGAAAAAGAAAAGAAAGATAAAAGAAAGAAAAAGAAAAAGAAAAGAAAGAAAGAAAAGAATAAAAAAGAAAGAAAAGAAAAGAAATTAAAAGAAAATTAAAAAAAAAAAGTAAAAATAAGTAAAAAAGAAGAAAAAGAAAGAAAGTAAAAAAAGAAGTAAAATATAAAGATAAATTTTTTAGTTAGTATTAAAAATCATTCATAAACAAAAAGAATTACCATTTAAAAATTAATTTCATAATAATAAGAATTAAATAATTACGATAAATCAATTTCCATATCCGGATGATCCGGCAGGATCTACGGTTTGGAAAATATCAAACTTTTTAAAATAAATAAATTAAATAAAAAGATAAAAATCCATATTTTTTACAATATGGATAAAATTGTTTAAAATTTCACCAAATTCCGTGTCCAAATGACTCGGCAGAGTCCATGGTTCGGAATCAAAATCTTCCGTGTCCAAATGACTCGGCAGAGTCCATGGTTCGGAAGTATAAAATTTCATACAAATTAATTAATTTAAAAATCCACATTTCGACTAATCCAGTTAAAATTTCTAATTTTGAAAATTAACTGAGAATTATTTAAAAGCAAAGCAAAACAAAATTAAAATCAACTAAGGTGCCAATTTTTGGGCGTTTTAACAAAGTTGTTTTAACGTAACCGTACTCCCGATCCCCGAACTCTCGCAGACCAATTTTAAGGTGACCAATCGACCTAAGAAAACTGATTGGTGGCGACTCCCGAAAACGATCCGCACGTTGCCACAGTTATTCTGACCACCCTAGGTATAGTCATTCTGCTAAGATATTGGTTATGTTCTAGTTAATTATTGAAAATGATGGATGGATAATTTGATTTCCCATTTCTAGCTCTAGAAGAGAGTTTGTATGTTAGGCCTAGTTTATTAATGTAAGCATATTAACATTCTATTGGGCCATTCACATGGGAATCATTTGAAATTGTCCTTGAAATTGGTCAAATTTACATACCTTAACCATCTTAAAACCTAAAGCCTTATTAGTCCCTTTTTCCCAGCCCGCTACCGCCTAACTCACCAGCATGTCATTGCCTTGCTCTCCGTTGCTATCCAATATGTGAGATCGCACCTTCACCTCTACTTTATTGTTGTCTAGCCAAATATTGTGACGAGGCCACTGCCTAGCCATTTTCAGGAGCAGGTTGCCGCACAACCGATCTCCTAACAAGGACGCCGCGTGAATAGATCACCCATTGAGGCCTGCGACCTTCACCCTTCTCCTCCAATATCATCCTCATCTTTCGCGATGTGCAAATGGAGCACCCTTCCCCTTCATCTTCTTTTTCTGCCATCTCTTCTTCTTTGATCGACTCACCGGGAGGCCGAATAGGGAAGAATCTAGATAGGTGGTGACACGATGAGAAGTGGGGCTGTGGGATTGGTGGGTCGGCTAGACGGTTTAAGTGAGTATGAGTTAATAGTGAGACTAGTGTATTGCTATAAATATTGACAACTGTACGGATGTTTAGAATTTGTTTGGGAGTGATTGTGTGAATAACACATTAACACAATTGTATTAAACTAAAATGAATTAGTTGTCATTTTTGATCTTTTGGTCAATGCTGTGCGAAGAACCAGAGAAGGATTATGATATCTTGCATTATGAATCTTGAGGCTAGGGAGTAAAACTCCAAATGGTACCAATATAGACTTTATAGCAAAAAAGGAAGCCTATGGTGAAATCTCTGAGAAACAGTTTTGAGGAAGTGGCAAAGTGATTGATAGTAAAACTAAATTTAGATTGCACAACTGAAGTAAAACTAAATTTCTTTCATTGACATAGGTGCTCTCGAGCAACTTTTGATTCTTCTTTCCAAAGTACCTGAGGAAATCAGAAACGAATAACATAGGCAGCCATGTTTATTTTTATCATTATGATAGTGCATGAAATGGTTTGTCTGGCTTTAACCATTTAGGATATTAAATGTGTATCATAATAGGAACTAGTTTGCTACCTTTTCAATGTTGTTCTAACTATAGTCTCTGCGTTAGCATCTTCTTTTGAAAATTTTTATGAAGATTATAAATCAAGAATTTAAGATCTAATATATACATACATACATACATACATACATACATATATATATATATATATATATATATATATATATATATATATATATATATATATATATATATATATATATATATATATATATATATATAGGTAAACAGGTAAATTTATAACTAAACTATAGAGGGTAGAGTAATTTTACCACTATATTTTTTTACAAGGAAATTAAATTTGCCATTAATCTTGTCAAAATGTGTAAGTTTATCATCAATGTTTTGTGCTGGGAGGAAATTTGCCACCGACCATTAAAATTGCTTAATGTGACAAACGTGAAAAATTGAGAAAAATGCAAGTTTCAATTTCAAGTTTCTTTACATAACACCCTAGCCCATGAGTTTATAAATATATCATTTTCACCATTGTTTTTGCTCAGCATACATGTACCTTCCACCCGTTTCACCACCAGTGTTACCTCTAATATTCCACACATTCTGGTAATGCTACCGGAAATGCTCATTAGAGCAAACATTGATCAAACAAGATTTGATTGATGCAAGTGGGACTAAACTAAATCCAGAGGCGTTGTAGTTCTAAAATAAAAGATGATCAATAGTAATGGCAGTGAAGTGTTGCTCAATGATATTGCAGAAGATGAAAACAACAAGACTTAACAATGGGTTATGTCGTCAAACACAGGATTTTGACCTATTTAGGTGTCATGAAAGGTTTGGGCAGTCAGGAGCTAAGAAGAAAACTTTCAAGGATTAATTTAAGAGTTGTGTGATAGAATTTTGTCTAAAGAAACGAAATATTCCTACAATTTAATGGTTAGTGGTAAATTGCCCACAACAAAACCGTTAATGGCAAATTTATTTGCAAAAGAAGTTTGGTAACAAAAATTACTCTACCCCATATAGTTTGATGGCAATTTTGCCCTTTTGCCTATAAAGAAGGATATACTTCAGGAGAAAATGATTTTTTACTTAACAAATGCGACACATGATGGACTAGCTATCTAATGTGCTTCATACTTCAAAATGTAGGGGCTCTTTGGACTCTTGCATTTTTGTGCTCCTTGCTCTCTCTGTTTCTCTGATATTTTCGTGAGAAAAAGAAAAACAATTTAGGGGTTAGAATCTTCGTGAATATTTTAATTTACAAGGCTATTTTGGTTATTTTCTTCCACCTTGTTTGACAATAAATATGGTTTAATTAGTCCAATTTTTTTGCACATCACCTAAGTTTGTGCTTTGACATTCGGTAATGTTAAACAAGACCATGAGATTGTAATAAAAGCCATCCACTTTGGTTCAAAGTTCCTTGAAAATGTGGGTAGTGGCGATGAGGTTGGCATAGTGTTGGAATCTACAATTGTTTATGTTGAGCAAGGTGGTCAGATATAGAGCTTGGTACATATATGTTCTAATCGAGTCTTATCCATAGATTTGATATCATGATTATATGATGTATTACGTCCATGTTGTATAAGGGAAAAAGAGTATGTAATACGCGCGCCCCTGTGAAGTGAGCTTGCATAAAAACTTGCTAGATTTTTTTCTTATAGTTTCATATATATCTCAATTTGTTTAATGGTACATTTGATGTTGTGTAACTAATAACTATGCTATTCTGCGCGGTTAAAATGTATTTAATCACTGGTCACTATTTTGTTTCCTTGGACGTTGACATTAATTGTGGTGTTTTCCATTTTTCACATTAGGATGTTTGCATCCTTTGACAATTGTGTCAGTGTTTGAAAATGTAACATTATATATATAGATTCAGAAATTGGAGAAACGAAAATTGGACTGAAGAAATCAATGTTATCAATGTTTTGGAAAAAAAATCAATGTTGTAATATGATTGCACATAAACTTCCACGCGACCTTTCTGTTTGTAATTAACTGGTCCAAAGATTTATGACAACTTCCACCACCATTTTGCCAATATTCCATGGTGTTTTATATATAGGCAGAGTAATTTAATTTATAAAATGATATATTTTGTTTTAGAAAAGTAGAAATAAACATGAGACCAAATAGTTTAAGAGTAATTCAGATCCATATATTACACTATATTAGATCGTCAATGATCATTGGTCACACCCAAGCGTTTTATTTGACTATTCAATTTCGTTATTCCCATGTGAGTGATGCACATCCATGCATCCAATTCTGGTGCTTAAGCAGGGCAAAATATGACCTTGTAGTTTGTCCCTGTGGGGCAAGTAAAGACACTCGTAGGGTCATCCTTGGGGTAACTATAGGCATCAGGGCACTTATTCTTGAAGTACCTCGACAGATCCGTCGGCCCGCAATTGCCTGAGTTACAGCAGTACTCCTCCCTCTTCAACATGGGGCATGCCCCGTTGCATCCGCCCGGAACTCGAAGTTGGGCGGGGCATTGGCCCACAATATCTGCGTTACACCTACAACATATAAACATATATATGTTCATCATTAATGATTGGTTTGTAACTGAAAATTGTAATTTGATAGATGACAGATGTGACAGTACAGGCAGGAGATCAGGAGATCTTACTTGATGACACGGGAGCACCCGGGTGAGTTGGAGCTGAACTCCATGCCGACATTGAAGCCATCGATGTTGGAGATGTCGATGAAGTCCTGGTTAGCGAACTGTCCGAGTGCGTACTCAGCCAATGTGTTCGGCGGCGTACCGTAGGAAGTGCACTTCAGGAGGCCCTGGCAGTCTCCGGTCTGGCAGCTTCCCCGGCCGGAAGCATCGAAGTTGCAGCCAGTTCGAGCCCAGATGCGTGCCTGCGTCGTGCCGGGGTTGGCGCTGATCCGCCATGTCTCTCCGGTGTTGAGCCGCTTGCCGCCGCCTGGCACAGCAGCTGCCCAGACGGGGAATTTGCAGTTGTTTCGGATGTCGAATGTGGCAGCGTCAGAGTGGGAGAGGAGGAGGGCGGCGACCGGGATTAGGAGAGCAAGGGCTTTCATGGCTGCCATAACCGAGTGTGTTTGGTTTGTTGCTTGGCGTGCCTTCCTTAGCTTAGCATGTGTTGACTTTATATAGACACAAGATAAGGGTAGAAATGGACTTCACATGTATAGACTTTTCTTTTTACTTTCCTGGAAAAATTTTTGGATAGATTTGAGGAAAAAAAGTTTGGCAAGAGTTTGGCAATTTGACTTGACCTGACGTCAGCTTGTAGGTTTTGGATAAGCTTAGGCGGCCAAGGAATTTGTCTGATTCTTAACAATACCTCAGGTTACACTGGTTAAAACTAGGGATGATAAAATTTAATCCGACTTGAAATTTTGATCTGATCCATTCAAACTCAAACTCAACCTAACCTAATTTGATCAGAAAAGTTAATGACCCGAATTTGATTATACCGAATTCGACCTGAATCTGAACCCGATTAAAGTGAAATCCGAAAAAACCTGAACCCGAACCTGAAATGATCCGATAACTAAATCCGAAAAGACCCAATTTTAACTTAAATTAATATAAATATATGGTCGGCAAAGACTTTAGAAAAATTATGATTTAATATATATGAATGAGTTTCTTCTATTCTATTGATTTATTTTATATTGTAGAGCGAACGAGTGAGAGCTATGAAAAATGATTAGTGAAACGGTGATAGAGATATAAGAATAATTAGGTCTTAGAAATTATAGTACTCCTTCCGTCCTATATTCTTTGAAATATTTAACTTTTTTAAATAGTTTAAATTGAATTTATTTATATTACTTCCTTTGTCTCAAATTCTTTGTACCATTTATATTTTAACAATTAATCTATAACTTTTTGTTTTCAAAAATTTAATATATAAATAAAAAAATTTATACATGATTTTTAAATATATATATTTTTTAAATTTTTTAATAAACAATAATATAAAAAAGTTTAAGTCAAAGTAGTCAGAAAAGTTAAATGCAGCAAAGAAAATGGGATGAAGAGAGATTATTTGTTAGAAAAGAATTTAAAAATTATATAGTTAGAAACTATAGATCTTTATTTATTATTTAATATAGTTATTTTTTATTTATATACTAAAATGTTAAAAATAAAAAATTATAGATTAATTATTGAATAGTGAATGTTTTGAAGAACTTGGCATAAAGGTAGGATTTTATTAAAGAAAGTATATATTAATATATCTTCGTAGATTTTATATTATTTTTTATATCTAGATAAATTAAATTTTAATCAAAATTAAACAAAAAAATTGAAGCGATTCAGCCATTATGGCTAATGCATCAGTAAACCAAATAAATCTGACAATCAAGTTGAATCCGGTCTAAGACCTGATAACCCGACCTGATTGGATCCGAACACAAATAAACCCAAACTGACCCAACTTGAACCCGAAATCTACTCAACCTGAAATCAACCTGAACCCAAATAATCCGACCTGAAGCCGAATATATGCTAACCCAATTAAACCTAAACCTGAATGACCTGACCTAAACCTGACCTGACCCATCCAATTGTCATCCCTAGTTAAAACTTAAAAAGCCCACGCTCTTGAGCCGGCTTTGATCACATGGTAATAATTTACGTCATTGTAGTATATGCTGCTAAAAAAAACGTTTTAAAAAATATCTACACCATTATAATAATTTATATAATTATAGTAATTTACAATATGTGATAACTAAATCATAACTGTATCTACAGTATTAAAATTTTATGTTGAATAAATAGCACATATTATAAGTTTTATTAGATATATGTTAGTCTTTATTTGAAGTACATCTTTGTTGGTTTCTTTTCATTAGACAAAACATTCAAAGCTATAATGATAACAAAGTAGTGAGAATGGGTAAGTGCAGAGATAATTATATTAAAATATAAAAAAAATTTGATAATCTTATAATAATTTTTTATAAGGGGTTTTTATAAATCTTAATTCCAAATTAAGAAAATTTGGTATCATTAATTGAAAATTAAAAACCAAAAATGCTATCAAATAAAAAAACTACATAGGAGCTCTTTTAAATTTTAAGTTATGTAAAAATATTAATTACAAAAAATTGATATTTTATACCTAAATTAAAAATTAATATTCATAAATATTTTTATTTTTATTTTAAAGTTATAACTTAATCCTAATTTGGGTAAATCAGAAATAGACAAACCCAACGTACCAACTTCCCCAAATTGGCACTATTTATTACACTCTTTAATAAAATAATTTGGGTCATGCCCTTTTATTTAGCAATAATAGTAATTAAAAAAAATAAACACAAACGTTTCTGGAAAAAGCAAAAGAGAAAATGAAAATGTTGTGGTTGATACTAGGGATTTAATCATTAAATGGAAGAGTTTGGATACCAAAAGAGCATAAAGAACATACTAAGGGACTAAAAGAAGGATTTCATCATTATTTAAAGAAAAACCAAAAAAAGTGTGGGACTACTGTTTCATGAACAGTAAAATTGGCCACGGTCTTTAATATATAGATACAATTTGAGAAAAAAATTCAATAAGTGATTTTTTTTTATGAAAGATATAATTTAAGTGATTGTGACATAAATAGAGCATATACTTCCACCGTCCCAAAAGTTTTGCTCTATTTGTTTTTGACAATTAATCTATGATTTTTTATTTTCAACATTTTAATATGTAAATAAAAAATTTTTGTATATAAATGATAATTCAAGATATGTAGTTTTTAAACATATTTTTTTTATTTTTTCTAACAAATAATAATATGAATAAAATTAAGTCAAAATACAACAAAAAATTAACCAAAACTTCTAAGACGGAGGGAATATTACCTTTCAGATAATAATGATTCTAGATTTAAAAAAGCTGGACTAAAAATAAGTGCTTTTATAAGTGATTATTTTATAGGAATTGAATGAGCCGAGATATTATTGAATATATACTATTAAATATACATACATACATACATGTGTGTGTGCACATAGGGTAAAATCCATCGAAGGTCTCTTAATTTATTTTTTTATCTCAAATAAATACTCTACTTTAAGGTTGTCCTATTGAAGTCCCTTATCTCATATTACGTGTCCCAATTAGGTATTTTCTGTTAATTTCATCGTTAAGTTGAATGAAAAATGTTGAAATGTTGTTTAATGCTAAAACAAATGTAAAATAACAAGTTTAGTCCCTAAATTTTTTCAATCGATCATTTTAACCCTTAAAATTTTTAAACCTCATGTTCAACCCAATTCGTCTTCCTCTTTTCTGCTGTTTCTTAGCCCTGTTCACGATGGTCGGTGATGAAATCCAACGGTTCACAATGAAATCCGACGGCAAAGGCGGTGACAGTGAGACGGTGAGGGCGATGACGACGAGTGCGAATCGATCTCTCGGGTGAGTGTCGACGAGGTCGGTGATGTTGAGGCCGAGGGCGAGGTCGATTCTAGCCACTTTGATCAAATCTGACAACAGCAGAAGAAAACCAAGGCAGTGAGTTGGAGGTGGCCATCGATTTTGTCAAACCTGGAGGAAATCAAACCCAAATCCGCCATTCGCCTCCCGATTAGCAGAGGAATCTGTGATTCGCCTCTGATTCATTTTCTTTTTATTCTTGTTCTGTTCGAGGAAGATGGCATCGCATCCAGCTCCCTATCGAAGAACTCTTTGGGCCAAAGGTGATCAGACAAGGCTGAAACAAATCGGATAGATGGACCTCACTGGTGACCGAGAGAGAAACTAGGAAGAGAAACAAGAGAGAATCTGAGATTTAAAAATTTTGGGGGTTAAAATGATTGATTGAAAAATTTTTAAGCAACAAAATTGTAATTTTACTGTTATTTTAATATTAATTAATGTCACGTCAATGAAATCCATCTATTTTAACAGTAAAATGGATAGAAAATGCATAATTAAGATATTCAATATGAGGTAAGGTATTTCGGTAGAACAACCTTAAGGTAAAGTACTCGTTTGGGATAAAAAAATAAGTTAACGGACTTCCGATGGATTTTATCCTATATATATGTATATATTATTACGTTTATGTTCACATAGTGCTTAACAAATCACGAAACATGCATGCCACTTATATAAATCATGTTTCTAATTGATACTAATTCTTTGTATCAGTACATTTTTATGTAATTTTTTATTTTCCTTAGTATTCAATTCTTTATTGGTATGATTTATAACTAGTATAAACAAATGAGACTAGTATGAACAACATTTTTTTTCGGCCTATGAACATTAATTGATTGTCTAGGCCCAGCTAAAAACCAAATTAGTTTAGATAACTTGCACAAAACGAGGTATATATATATTTTTATTGTCAAGCAACTTTGTCAACTAATTAGTAGAAAATTTTATATATTTAATAGAAATAAAAAGGAGAAACTAGGGGAGGGATGAATCCCTAAGAGCCTCGCTGGCCAGCCAGTGGGCATGAAGAACTCCTAAGTGATGAACCACTAGAAGAGAAGCTTTCTAAAACTAATTGATTGGTTGACGAATTTCACAGATATGTTATCCTCAACAAGTTGGTAGTGCAGTAACCCATGATCATAGGGAAAGGCTTAAAAGTAGTTGGTGAGGATTGTAATTGTTGAGTTTATGTCTCCCTAGTGGATTATTCATGCACTGGGATTTAATGCATATGACTCATGTATTAGGAATAATACATAGTGAAGTTCATTTATTATGAAACCTTGAATAAAGATAAATGTGGAATATTCATTAAAGAGCATTTATGAGAGTAAGTTGAAGATTAAAAGAAGGTTCATGAATGGGCTTTGATAAATGGTTCTAGAAACTTCCATGAGTACTATAAAAGGAGGAGGTCTTGGCCTCATTTGGCAGTTCAGGGAAAACAACTCTAAGAGTCTTCAGATATAGAAGCAAGGTGAGCTGTAAGTGTTTCAAGAACGTGCATAACTCTTGGGCTAGAATGATCTTCTAAGTTCAGAGATGGTGTACAAGGGATATCCTATTGGATATAAGGATTTGGTTTGGTATAAACTCTAGAGATATTTTCTTGTACTTGTTATTTTCTCTCATAGTAAAGGTGAAAACTCTGAGAGGATGTAGGCAATCTTTTGGCCGAACCTAGTTAAATTCTTATTTTCTTTTTTGCTCATTTATTTTTTTTTCTATCAAGATCTATTACTTGCGAGATGACTAAGAAATTTAATTTCCCAATATTGGTATCGGAGCTTGGCTTATTGATCATGGGTTATTCCTCATGGTAAGTTTAAGCACTTTACAAGTTCGGGTGGAGCAATGTGATGGAAGAGGAAATTTCACTCTTTGGCAGAGAAGAGTGAAGGACATCCTAGTTCAACAAGGCATAGCAAAACTGTTGAAGGGAAGGGATGCGAAGCCAGAGAAGACTTCAGATAAAGATTGGGAGGAGTTGGAGTTCAGGTGTGTTAGCACTATTAGGCTTTATATTGCTGAAAATATTATCAACAATGTTAGTGATATAGATTCTGCACTAGAGCTTTGGAAAAACTTGAGAAGCTTTATTTTGGGAAAGTTGTGCAAAAAAATGTTAATTTGAACCAACAACTTTACACGCTCAAGATGGAAGAAGGTGGGAATCTCATGGAGCACATGAACATGTTCAAAGGGTTGTTGAATCAACTAGCAAAGGTTGAAGTAAAGATTAAGAAAGAAGATCAAGCCTGTCTACTGTTACCTTGTGTCCTAATTCATATAAAAATATTATCACCAGAATTGTGTATGGTAAAGATACGTTGAAGATTGAGGAGGTGGAATTGACTCTCTTGACACACAAGAAGAAAAGAAAAGCATATGATTCCCAAGCACTGTCTTTGTTTCTCATGAACAAAATCATAAGGAAAAATTAACTGCCCAAAGATCTAGTGAGCATAGTAGGTCTAAATCCAGAGGTAGGGGAAAGGGCAAGAAATGTTATAAGTAAAAGAGGTGGGAATCACACATTAAGCCGAATTGTCCATTATTGAAATAAAAGGTCAATAAGGACATTGATGGTCAATAAGGGCGTTGATGGCTATTTGTCTAGTGTAGTAATGATGTCTTCAAATTTTGAAGAAATTCTTACAATCTCTAAAGGTAAATACACCTATTCTCAACATGACTGGTAATGGCTGAAAGGGTCCCACCCTTCTAGCAGCCAAACTCCCACCTCAAAGTGAACACAATGGAACGGAGGTCCCTAGTCATCTACTTTAGTGTTAGAGGGACCCTAAAAAATACTTACTCCTATGTCGGGAAAGACCAGGCTGAGAAAGGGCCTATCTAACCTAAGTGCCACTTCGGCAAATCCCCTGTAGGGACATCAGAAGTCACATATAAGCATAGCTTGGGGTGACCACCGACAAGGCTGTTGGGATTATGCTTAGGTGGTATATTAGAGCAAGCCTTTACCGACACCCACGAACTAGCTGGTAAAGTTGTCCTCAAAGTATACCCCCTGGATTTCTGGATATGGCTGGCCATGTAGCCTACCTCACCCCTGGCAGTTCTAATGGCCTAACCCTATCCAACTCTATATATACCTTGGGTCACCCCAGGATAGAGGTAACTCTTGGCCCTACCCTTCCTTCCTGATGCTTCCAATCTTCCTACTTTCATAAACGCATAACTTAAGCATTGGAGGTTCCATCCCCAAAAGCACTTCGGGCATTCCCCCAAGCTACCATTTTCCATGTTGTCAGGCCACTCCCAGTAAGCCACCCATCATCTCAGACTTTCGATGAAGATGTCACACATTAAAGATGTGTCAGAGCACCATTCAGTGCCCCTTTATAGGAACCCAAGTACAAGTTGCCATCGTGGAGAGTCTTAATTTGAAGGTAATGGGGTTCTAAACCCTTAAACCACAACAAACACAGCCCTACCTCCAAAGACAACTCTCCTTGAAGAAAAATGACTTGTGACTATCACTATGGGCTTCTTCTATGAATATCAGCGTTCTATAGTCGCTAAAATAACTCAAAAGTTAGAACAATGTCTAATATAGACAAGGTTTTCTAAAAGGGTAGCATCTTCGATAAATTCCTTAGAGCATGAATGTCGGTCCTCTCAAAAGAGCAAAAAGAACAATGTGCTTAAGATGAGTCATTAGTAGAGAACCTGCCCCTTTAAAGGGCGAAAGGATAGACATTCACAATAAAGAGAATGCCAGTCCCCATACCAGAGAAGTCATTCTCCATGATAGAGAAGCTACTCCTTATGCCAGAGGAATTACTTACCCAAAAGGTGACATTACTTTTTAATGTTAGATAATTGTGAGTAGGGTGAAAAGGGGTCTACCACGGATCTAATGGGAAAACTCCTAGAAAGATTGGATTTAGTGGAGAAACAAGTCTTCAAAAAGCCTATTTGGTCATATCCCAAGCTTCGATGTTTGATAAGTCACTACTCATCCTTGTTATAGTTGAATCGCCAATGGCAAGTAATTTCCGGGCAACTCAACTTGAGACTTATGATGGCCGAACTGACCCACAGGTGCATCTCATTAAGTGTAGGAGGAGCATGATACAGCATGTGGCCGATAAGGCCACCCTCTGCAAATGCTTTATGGTCAGTCTCTTCGAGCCTGCTATAGTATGGTACAATTCACTAGTAACAAGGTTCATCTTCAGATTCCAAGAACTCTCTATAGTTTTCACTCAACAGTTCATCGGTAGCTGCCCAATGGCGATGATGGCTATACGGATTTTTTACATCACATAAAAAAATGGTAAAACCATTAGAGACTATGTCGAGAGGTTCAATCGGGAAGCTCAAAATGTCCCTATCTTTTATCTTGAGATTTGAATATTGGTCATGATCCGGGGACTTCAAAAAGACTCATAGTTATTCTACCGAAAGGCCGAACAACACATGATAGTCGAAGAACTTTATATGAGATGACCCTAAGGACTAAAATATGAGAGTCAGATGTTTAAGGCACCAATGAGTCCACCTCGGTACTGGGGGAGGGCAATGGCCGACCCCAAAAAAATCGAGGAAATAAACAACAATCTTTCACTTCCTTAAATATTTCAAAGACTAAAGTTTTGAGGTCCCTTGAGAAACAAGGAGTAGCGATCAAACATCCAAAACCAATTACTTTAAACAACCAGAAGAATAAAAAAAGGTACTGTTAGTTCCACAAGGACCTTGGCCATGACACGGAAGATTGCTTTCCGTTGAGAAAATACATAGAGTCACTGATCAAGCAAGGCTAGCTATATAGATATATCCAACTACCTTTCTCGAAGTCTTATAATCAAAAGTATGATGAAAGGAGATGTAATGATTAAGAATAAGATTACGACCATCACCGAAGCAACAGAAGCCCCTGAAGACAACTTCCAGTTGGGGTCATTCAAACAACCACTACCAGAATACTATTGTCGAAAAGGAAAAGGAATGAATAAGAGATCACCTTGATGAAGCATGACAGTCTAGCGAACAAGCTGCCTCAGCATGATAGATCACTTGTTCTGTTTCCATATGACAAACCTTTTCTGACTAAAGCTTGGATCAGAAACTGGGATGTGAAATGGGTTCTTTGTAATGCTATCTTTAACGCTAATGTCCTTTTTGCACATTTGCCCCTAAGCTTGGGGATTCTGGATGAAAAATTTAAACCGATGTTATTGCTAGCCTTCGGTGTATGCCCCGGAAAACTCCTTGTACTTGGATGGATTAACTTACCTTTAATGTTTAAAAGGAGCTCAGTGAAGCATGGTAGTGAACTCTTTGCTTCAACATTAACAAGATTCATAGTCATTGATGTCCTATCCCTATATAATGCCATTCTTAGAAGGCTGATGCAGGGAAACCTCCCCTTGGGTCAGACGTGAGGTATTTGAAACTAACTTTTGAGACTAAGGAAGGAAATACGAACATCTACATTGACCAAGCTAAGGTTAGAAAACTGTTCGTCAAAGCATGACAAGCACCTGGAAAGATCCACACCCAAACTTTAGGAAAAGCTACCTAAGAAAAAAAGATGAACCACTAAACAAGGACAAGGACAACTGGGAAGGAGTCGAAACTAAAAGCTTAGAATTGGTCCCAAGCCGAAGTACTCAAATTGGGAAGCATATGCCCAAGAGGAAAAGACCTAACTTGTATTTTTCTTGCTTTCAAATAAAGATTTGTTCACATACTTGCCGAAGGACATGCCTGGCATAAGTTCGAACATAATACAGCATAGTTTTAGGGTAAATCCTTACATGTGGCCTATTTGTCCGAAAAAGCATAACTTCACTCCAAACAAAAAGGACTTCATAAAAAATCAAATACAATGACTCTTAGACGCAGGGGCAATAAGGGAAGTGAAATACCAAGATTGTCTAAGCAACATAGTCATAGCCACTAAGAAAAAGAGTGATAAACTTTGGATGTGCATAAATTTCATCAAAGGAAATGACACTTGGCCAAAGGACTCATATCCTCTGTTTTCGATTGATTGGCTCATGGACTACACAACCAAATATAGGACATTGAGTTTCCTAGATGCCTTCAGCGGATACCATCAAATTTGAATAGACCCTTTTGATGAGGAAAAGAAATTCTCATAATCGGTAAAAGGACTTTCTATTATGTGCGAATGCCCTAAGAATATAGGTGCAACATACTAACACCTGATGGATAAAGTGTTCATAAAAAAATCAAAAGAAATGTGGAGGTATATGTTAATCACATGATCGTCAAAAGCAAGCACTCAGATGACCACATTGAAAACTTGAAGGAAACCTTCCAACAATTGAAGTTTTTTAGAACATGGCTTAACTCGGAAAAGTGAATGTTTGAAGTAAAGACGAGGAAGTTTGTTGGATTCATGGTCTCTGAGTAAGGCATAGATGCCAACCTAGAAAAGATCAAAGTTCTCCGAACTATCAAAGACCTATAAAGGCTCATGGGTAGAATAATGGAGCCTAGTTGATTCATATCTCGGTATGGCAACCTATGTCGCCCATTCTTCAAGATGTCGACTAAGGCATCCAAGGAGAATGCTACTATTAGCGGGAAGCAGTCATGTTGGATGAATAAACACTTGGATGCTTGGGAAAAGCTAAAGGATTACCTGAAAAAAGTTACCAATACTTTAACAACCAAAGGAAGATGAACCCTTCATATTGTACCTTACAGTAAGCAAAAAAGTCGTAAGCTCAATTCTTGTTCACAAAGAAGATAACAGACAATAATGGCCCATTTACTACGTTTGCAAATCCTTGCACGACACTGAAGTAGGATCTCCAATCCAACAAAAGGCCATCTATGCTCTAGTGCTTGTAGGAAGAAGACTTCAAACATATGTCCAAGGGCACACCATTATCATCCGAAGTAACCTTCCCTTGAGAGACATCATGAAAAGGGTCAATCATTCGGGCAACTTGTCTAATTTTGTATAGAGCTCAGAGAATATGATATCGTATATGTGCAAAGAAAAGCAATAAAGGTATAGACCTTGGATGACTTCATCACTGAATTTGCCAAAAATGTGGAAGGAGTTGAGTCCTTAGGAAAAAAAAAAGCTGAAATGGTCTTTTTTTATGGACGGAGTCTTTGACATATAGCACCAATGGGCTAGTGTCATTCTTCGAGGTCTCGAAAGCATGGAAACAACTAACTCTATCAAGTTTAGATTTCACATAACAAATAATGTGGCTAAATATGAGGCAATGATAGTTGGCCTAGAGGTAGCAAAGAAGATTGGAATTCAATCCCTCCAGGCTTGTAGTGACTCTTAATTGCAGTTTAGCAGTTGAAAGAAGAATAGGAGGTCAAAGAACTAAAAATAAGGAAATACTTCGATCCTATAAATGAATAGATTTAAAAAATTTTGCTGGTCCAAATTGAGAAAGTACTTTGGAAAGAAAACACCAAAACAGTCACGTTGGCAAAATATCTTGAACATACTGAAGTCTGTCCCTCCCCGAGCATTATAACAATTGCAATCTTAACCATAGAAAAGGGTTTGAGAACACCTCTAAGAGATTATCTGGCGGAAGGATGATTGCCTTCACACCCTCGGGAGGCGGCAAGAATAAGGTAAAGATCAGGAAGGTACTGCCTGATCGAAGAAGAACTATATTGACAAGGGTATTTTAGTCCCCTTAAAAAATGTGAAGAAGAGGTGGATGCAAAAACAATCTTAAAAGAGGTCAACAAATAAATGTTTGGCTCCCAAATTGGCATATATACTTTGTCCAGAGTACTCCAATGCCAAGGTTACTTTTGGCTCACTTTTTAATGAGATGCCCCAAAGGCACTCCCTGGTATAGAAGGTATCATCTGAAGTCATCAACTCAACAAGTTACTCTTGTTCCTTTGCCATTTAAGGGATTGGTTTGGTTGCTTCCTTACCCACAACCCCTAAAAGGGCGAATTACTACATAGTCACAGTAGATTTGAAAAAGACATTTGAAATTTTTTTTTGGAAAAACATCATCTACTGGTAGGATGCCTGAAGGTGCTAGTAGCGAATAATGGCATTTAGTTCATTGATAAAAGGCTCTAAGAATTCACAACCAACATCCCCATAAAATACATTTTCCCCTAATACTTCACCTCTAAAGCAATAAGCAGACGAAGTTATCCACCCAAACTCTAAAAGATGATTGGAAAATTGGTTGTGGGAAGCCAAAGGAAAATGGCCAGGAGAATTACCAAGTGTGTTGTAGAGTTACCAAACAAACCCCAGAAGAGGCCACAAAAGAAACCCCCATTTCCTTTATAGTTAGAACTGAAGCATTGATACCTATCGAGGTGGTCCACCCTTCATTTATGGTTTAGATCTTCGATCAAGAAAAGAATGAGATTAACTTAAAATCCAAACTACACATGATCGAAGAACATGGAGAAATGGTAGAACTATGAATAAGAGTTTTTCAGCAAAGAATAGTTGTAACAACAAATCAAAAGGTAAAACCTAAGGGAATAAAAGTAGGTGACCTAATACATCAAAATGCCAAAGTGGAACCTCAGTAACCCTCCCATGGTGTACTTCAAGCCAACAGGGAAAGTCCCTATCTCATCACCAAAGAAGTAAGACCTAGAGTTTACAAACTGTAAGACAGTGGTGGATTTGAGTTAAAAAACACCTGGCACACAGATATACTGAACTGTACAACCTCAGTAAAGGAGTAAGGACAAGGACTCTAAAAATAAGAGTTTGCAAAAAATAACTGGAAGAATGTTACCTCAGTAAAAAGAAAGTAGACACACGTTAGCCGATGTAAGGACTCTAAAAATAAGAGTTAAAAAAAAAAAGAACTGGAAGAATATTACTGCAGTAAAAACAAAGTAGACACGCATTAGCCAAGATGTTGTTAAAATTCCAAATAAAGTTTAGAATGAATGCAGAAGTTCAAGTGAACGCGCTCATAAAAAATCATAAATAAGACATGTTGTCTAGAAAAAAGATTAAATAAAGAAAGGAGATTAAAATGAAACTATACTTCATTACCAATGAAGAAAATTTACAAGGGAAATAAAAAGAAGAGCCTAGGAGACTACTTTGGTTGCTCCTCATAAGCATTTTCTTCTTCACCCCCTTTCTTGCTATCCCCATGATCATTAGATGCCAATGTTCTTAAATATTCCCTCTTGGACCAGGAGTCATCGTTTGGGATATTGAAGGTATTCAAGAAGAAAATATCAAGATCGGGATACTGGCTAAGTATTTGATGACAAGCCAAGTAGAAACCATTTTGATTTGTCCTCTTGGCCATTCTTTCGGCCTCTTCCTTTTCCTTCAAAAGATTATCCCTCTCCTTCTTTGATTTATTGTGGAATTCTTCATTTTCTTAATGTCCTCATAGAGCTTTTGCTTTTCGTTAAGTATGTCCACAACTTGAGAGGCCAGATCACTCTTTTCTTTTTGAAGGGCTTTGCACTCCAAAGTATATGCCAGAAGCCAATGGCCAAGATTCAGGATCTTGGAGGTGAAATCCTTAGTTAACATATTCACGCACTTGGATATTTCCTGGCAAACTGAAGAAAGCTCCTATTTAGTGATCTTCTTCTTCTGGCCCAACTTGAAGCAAACACTAGCAAGGGTTGACTTCATCTTCTCCAAATTCTCCTTCATATTGGAGCAAGTTTTAGTTTGCTTAGCAGAACAGGCCTGGAACAGTCGAGACATGACCAACATTTAAAGAAAATATACTTCAGTTAAAATAACAAAATAGGATGTAAAAATGGAAAAGAGAAGGGAGAAAATATTACCTTGGTTGAAAGCTCTATAGGCTTGGCTGCTATAATCTCTTCATTCAGACACAAGTCCATCAGAGTCTAGAAAGTGTCATTAGTTATAATACCTCTCGCCATTTGGGGAAATATTCCCTGGCAATCCTTAGAGAACGATTCTGTGTCCTTCATGAACCTCCAAAATGGTTCCCTGGGGACTTTGCCTAGAGAAATCCAGGTGTTCCTTCACTGATTCTTGCATTCATAGTCAGCTACCTAGTAAAGCTGTGGCATTTCACCTACATCATCATGCTAAAAGTTTTGTAACATTGTTAGTCCCCAACTAGTCATCTATAAATCTTACTATATCAAACAAGCAAAAACTTATAAATGAAAAGTCAAGGACCAAACCTGACAGGGGAGCTTCAGCAAAAGGAACCTCCTCAGTGTTGCTGACATCATGGACTTGGGAAGGGACCAATTTTTCCTTTTCCCGTCGCTTCCTTCCTAACCCTTCATTTTTTAGGACTTGAATGATGGAGCTGAAGGACTTAATAGCAATTCTGAGACTCAATAAAGTCTCTGAAAGCCCAACTTCTGCTGGCTCTTAGGGGAGGAACGTCGTCGACCTTGGGAACGGAGGAACGAATCTCCTTAGCCTTTTTCAAGCTTGGCTCCCCAATGTCCCTCTTTGGCTTCTTTCTATTACGGGCATTTTCCCTTTATTCCTTGTGTTTTCTTGCCTGATCCAAGAATATCTTTTTGTAGAAGCTAGCTGAACGATCACCCATACATACGTAGAATAAGAAAGTTCCTTTTGAATAAGTAACACTAAAAGGGACTTTGCCTTATTCAAGGTAGGCTTCAGAAAATAGAGGTCGGCCAGATGTTCTTTCACCACCCCAAGCTGCCTCAAATCCTCCTTTGTTATCAAGTTCCACTTGATCAGGGTAGGTTAGGTGTCACATACAATCAGGGGATCAGCCGAGTTTGCCATTTGCCAAATACGAGCATTAAAGTTGTTGAAACTCACTTTCTAGTCCTTAGTTAAGAGTTTTGATGCATCCTTAACGTCAACTACCAAAGGCCTAGACATTCACTTTTCTGATATACCTCAGGACTTTCAACATTTCCATGAAGAAATACTTTTTCTGCCAATTATTCTAGCTATCCTTTGGGGTGAATATGTAAGTAAATTTTTTTGCTCCCTATGCCCTAAGGTAACAAGTAATAAAAAGAGGTAAAGGGCAAAGTTTGTAATATTGCATAAACAAAAGAAAATGAAGATCAATCTTGAAAATGCTACACATGCAGAGGAAGGCGTTGAAATAAGCATATGAGTTTGGAGGAATGTGGTTGATTGCTATCCCTTGGAACTTCTAAAAATCTGAGACCATCTAAGAAGGAGAATATCAGAGCCTGACCTTGAGTTAAGTCTTGAAGACTATAATTTCATCATCCCAAGAATGGTAACTCAGCTCCTCCTTCTCCGATAGCTGAAATACTACATACGAGGGGAGGCAGTACTTCATGCGCTTCTTCTACATCTTTTCCAGAATTACACAACTTAGGTGTGTGTCCATAGAACTCTAACCTTCTTCGGCGTTATTAAGAGTCATGACCTCAAAACATTGGGGATGGGAAGCCATGACACTAACCTTGGTCACCCAAAGGTTCTACCTTGGCTATGAAAAGAATAGGTTCCCAAACAGAAGAAAAACCTAAACACCTATCACCTACTTGAAAAATTGACAACGATTGAACCGAATCAATGGACCCACATAAAAAAGTCGATAATATTAGGCGCACTGCTGTAAAACCTTTCACCAGAAGAAAAAGGAACTGAAGAGTGAAGAGAGAGCTTGAGAGCAATAGAGAACAAGAGAAAGAAAATGAAGTAGAAGTAAGAAACTTATGCTCAAAATGAGGTATATATAGCCCGAACGAGGTAGTAAAATGGTTGCAATAATGATAGCTCATTAATGACCAAATTGGCCCTTTAAGCCGAAGTGACACGTTGGGCAAAAGATGACCAACAACATGGTGATACATGTCCCTCAAAACTTGGATCAAGGGCATACCTCTGTGTTTAAAGTAATTGATGAGACATTAGATCAATCATGATGGCACAAGAATTTGAGGAGTAGTGGATAATGTATATGACATTCAAAAATTACCCAAGAAGCTAAAAATTCTCAAAAATTTAGGATGTTTGCAGTCCATGTTAAGGTCTCAAATGACATCGGCCTCATTTAGGGGGCATGTGATGGCCAAAGGGCTACTGCTCTTATAATGGCCAAAGTCCCACCTCAAAGTGAACACAACCAAAGGGACGTCCCTTTTCATTTACTTTAGTGTCGGAGGGACCCTTGCTTACTCATTTGTCAGGAAATACCAAGTCGATAGAGGGCCTATCAGATCTAAATGTCACTTTGGAAAATCCCCGCAGGGACCTTGGAAGTCACACGTAGGCATAGCTAGGGGCGACCGCTGACAAGGCCATTGGGGCTGTGCTTAGGTGGCATGTCAGAACAAGCCTCTGTCAGCACCCCCAAGTTAGTTAGAAGAGCCATCCTTAGAGTACGACTTCTGGATTTCTGGATCCTGCTGGCCACATAGCCTACCTCATCCCTGGTAGGCCCAACAGCCCAAACTCGCTTAGTCCTATATATACCCTAGGTCTTCTTAGGATAGAGGTAACTTTTGGCTCTTTCTTTCTAGTACTTTCATTCTCCCTACTCTCACAAACACCTAACTCGAGCATCAAAGGTTCCCTACTAATAGCCGAATGGCTTTCGCCTCTCCCAGTACGTACTTCCCGCCGAAGTTGTGTTCGGGAAGCCTGGCGTAGCCCGAAAAGAAGTACTGTCATTGACCTCGGCAGGAGTGAAGTCGAGCACCATGAAGTCAGGACTTCGGCTAATACGCTAGGAAATCCAAAGGTATTGCAGGCTCCTTCGAGGGACCAAACGGATCGTCTTCGGGACAGAGGCCTAGCCCTTACAAGCAGGAGAGAATCCTCCGAAAGCAGAACCACCGAACTAAAGGACTCCTCGAACTACGAGCATAACTCCTGAAGAAGGGCATCCATACCAAAGGACGACCTCGCCCAGAGGACTTCGGGAGTACGGCATGAGCATTTAAGGAGCCTCTGACATGTCGCCCACAGACGTTACATGCCGCCCCAAACGGCGGTTGGACACGCCGACGCCGTTCAGGTCTTGTCACGACCTGTCTCTATTCAAGGTTCAAGGAGCCTACCACCGGCTACTTGTCCCCTACGCCCAGAAACTTAGAAAACATCCGACCGAACACGTGTCGTCATCTAAACGGGCTGGGCACTCCTATAAATACCAGGGAACAGACCCTGGCAAACGGTTCGACTCCTCCTCCTTGAGAAAACACAAAGAGGCAAGGCCACTAAACTTCCTAGTGCTCCCCCTCTTTCACTTCTCAGGACATTGATTAGGGCGTCGGAGGCTCCTCCCCGGAAAAACACCCCGGGGACCTCCTAACCCTCTTTTCTTAGTATTTTCAGGCACACTCCCCTGGGAAATTTGAGCTCCAGACGTTCTCCCCCTCAGGAAGTCTCTCCCAGAGTCACAATGTCTTCCGACGAAGATGCCGCCGGGCATCATTTGGCGTCGTCTGTGGGAACCCACCCTCAGGTCGCCGTCGTTGAGACTCGGCGTTCCAAGGACAAGGGACTCCCAAGGTCCCTGTCTGCGCTTGAAGTTCAACCGGCTATTGAGCAAACCATTCCAGGGACTTCTTTGCCGGAGGAGGAGCGTCCTCTTGTCATCACCATGAGTTTTCTGTGCAACTTTCAACAGTCTGTTGTGGCTGAAATGACGCAACAGATAGACCGAAGGTGGCAGCAACCAACTCAGGCCCAAAGGCCTCCCTCACCAGTACGCCCTCGGGAGAAAAGCCCCAAGCCAACCTACCACAGTTCGGGAAGTGGGGACCCCCGTGAAGAGTCTTCGACAGAAAACATGCCCCTCGTGGCACAACTTGCGGGACAAGCGGGGTCTAAGCGAGCTAAAGTCCCATACCAAAGGAACTCATCACCCGAGGCGAAGTCTCCATCCCCTCGGCGTCAAAGTCACTCCCCGAAGAGGCACAGGCAATCTCCTTGCAATGAAGCCTACAAGCACCAAGAGGAAGAGCCTAGTGCCACGCTCCTTTTGGAGAAGATATTGGCGAGGTTGGAAAGGGTGGAAAAACAGGTAGCCTGTAAGCCCGTTTGGGCCAGGCTATCTGGGACCTTTTGTGGGGATGAGTCCCCATTCACCCGAGCTATAGTTGAAGCAGCCATGCTAGGTGACTTCCAAGTACCTCGGCTGGAAACATACGATGGCCGAACTGATCCACAGGCTCATTTGACCAAGTATAGACGCAGCATGATGATGCACGGTGCCGACGACGCCACCTTGTGCAAATGTTTTGAGGTCACCCTCACAGGACCAGCAACAGCCTGGTACAATTCATTAGCTCCAGGAACCATCACAGAGTTTCAGGAGTTATTTACGGCCTTCACACAACAATTCATTGGAAGTCGGCCGACGGCGAAGATGCCCGTCCAGATGTTCGACATAGCGCAAAGAAATGGAGAAACCATCCGCGACTATGTCGAAAGGTTTAACAGAGAAGCTTTGAGTGTCCCAGACTTTCGGCCCGAAATACGCATCCTCGCGATGACACGGGGCCTTCGGAGGGATTCACAGCTATTTTACGAATTCTCCAAAGACCCTCCGGACACACTTGGTGAGTTCTACCGAAGGGCCGAACAGCACATGACGGCCGAAGAGCTGAGAATGGGTGGACCGAAGTCCGATCACAACCGGGCCGAAGGATCCACCCAGCAAAGCCAATATCCAGCCGAACAGGCCGGACGACCTCGGAGAATGCGGGGAAGGAAACTCCCAACCTTCACACCCCTGAACACCACAAGGACCAACATCCTCATGACAATGGAAAGACAGGGGACCCAAATTCAGCGGCCAAGGGCCATGACCGCTGATAACAAAAAGAACATAAAGAAGTTCTGCCAGTTCCACCGCGACCACGGCCACGCACCGAAGACTGCTTCCAACTGAAGAAGTACATAGAGTCGCTGATCAAACTGGGTCAACTTCGGCATTATCTGTGAATGCCTTCCCCGAAAGGGAGAAAAGAGGAGGAAGGAAATACCGATGACGAGGATTACGACTCCGACAGAAGGAGGAACCGAAGTCCAAAGAGGCGTCCTCCACCTTCGGCAAGGATAATACAAACAATCACGACGGGACTTCCATCCTCGGAAAGAAAGAAGAAGGCCAGAGAAATAGCAGTTATGGAATATCAGAGTCCAACGAAGAAACTGACCTGAAAGGATGGTTCCGCCGTCATATTTCCCCATGACGACCCACTATTGGTCATGGCAAGGATAGGAAACTGGGACGTAAAGAGAGTGTTACTTGACGATGAATCAAATGCCGACGTCCTGTTTTCGCATTTGCTGCCGAGCTTAGGCATATCCAGCAGCGACCTCAAGCCTGTCACCTCGCCTACCTTCGGGGTGGGACCATCCGAGCTACCCGTCCTCGGATGGATCGATCTTCCCCTAATGATGAAAGGGACTTCGGTAGACGGGACTGTTGAGTTATTTGCCTCCACAATGACAAGGTTCATCGTCATGGATGTCCTTTCGTCATACAACACCATCCTTGGAAGACAGATACAGGGAAATCTGCACATCGCCCTGATGTGAAATACTTAACTGTCACTTTCACCACCAAGGATGGAGACGCGAAAATCTTCATCGATCAGAGCGAAGTAAGGAAGGTGTTCGTCAAGGCACGAAAAGCTCTAGCAAACAACTTCGCACAAACGATGGAGGCAAAGGCACGAAAGAAGGGTGAGGCAGAAGATCCTGCGAAGGCGGAAATAGAAGAAGTGGAACTTGTCCCAGGCCAAAATACCCGAATAGGGAAAAACTTGGCCGAAGGTGACAAGAAAAAACTTGTATCTTTTCTGCTGACAAATAAAGATCTATTTGCCTACTCGCCGAAAGATATGCCAGGGGTAAACCCTGGCGTAATACAGCATAGCCTTAAAGTAAGTCCGGAGGAAAAACCTGTCTGACAAAATAAACGGAGCATCTCGGTCCATAAAAGTAACTTTGTCAAAACCGAAGTCCAGCGCTTGTTAGACGCTGGTGTCGTCAGGGAGGTCAAATACCCCGAATGGTTAAGCAACGTAGTAATTGCCACAAAAGAAGGAAGCAATAAGCTCCGAATGTGCATCGACTTCAGGAACTTGAACGATGCTTGCCCTAAAGACTCATACCCTCTCCCACCGATAGACCAATTGGTAGACTCAACTACCGAATACGGGCTCCTAAGTTTCCTAGACGCCTTCAGTGGGTATCATCAAATAAGGATGGACCCCGAAGATGAGGAGAAAACCTCCTTCATCACCGAGGGGGGAACGTACTGTTACGTCAGGATGCCCTTCGGCCTAAAAAATATAGGAGCCACCTACCAGAGGTTGATGAGCAAGGTTTTTAGTGATCAAATAGGGAGAAATATGGAAGTCTATGTCGACGACATGATAGTTAAGAGCAAGCTGCCTAGTGACCACGTCGCGGATCTAAAGGAAACTTTCCACCAGCTCAGAACCTTTGGGATCCACCTTAATCCCGAAAAGTGTATCTTCGGAGTGACCTCCGGAAAGTTTCTTGGGTACATGGTATCAGAAAGAGGCATTGATGCTAACCCAGAAAAAATTAAGGCTCTGCTCGAATTCCGAACTCCCGCTACAATAAAAGATGTGCAGAGGCTCACTGGAAGGATAACCTCTCTTAGTAGGTTTATTTCCAGATATGGAGACCAGTGTCGAGCTTTCTTCAAAGTCCTCACTAAGGCAACAAAAAAGGAGAACAACCTTGGAAATGATGATCATCCTTGGAATGAAGACTGCCAAAAAGCCTGGGAAGAACTCAAAATCTACTTAGCCAGTCTGCCCACTCTGCGACAACCTCGCGAGGGAGAGCCCCTCATGTTATACCTCGCCGTCACAGAAAAAGCTGTGAGCTCGGTCCTTGTGAAAGAAGATGGGTCGAAGCAATGGCCGGTCTATTATGTAAGCAAGTCCCTACACGGTGCCGAAGTCAGGTATCCCTTGCTGCAGAAAGCTATATTTGCTCTGGTACTAGCAGGAAGAAGGCTACGGCCATACTTCCAGGCTCACCCTATCATCGTCCGAAGTAGTCTACCACTACGGGATGTCATGAGGAAAGTTGATCATTCGGGAAGGCTTTCCAAGTGGTGTATAGAGCTTGGCAAACACGACATCACTTATGAACCTCGGAAAGCCATAAAAGCTCAAGCACTGGCAGACTTCATCGCCGAAGTACCCACCACCGAGGATAGCCATCCGGATCCTGGCGAAGGTGAGCCCGAATGGACTTTGTATGTTGACGGAGCCTCAGAGTCCGAACACCAGGGAGCTGGGGTAATTATTAGAGGTCTCGAAGGCCTAGAAGTAATGAAGGCTATCAAGTTCGGCTTTAACGTCACCAACAATATGGCTGAGTATGAAGCCCTCATAGCAGGATTGCGCCTAGCCAGAAAAATTGGCATAAGAAACTTGAAAGCCCACAGCGATTCCCAGCTGATAGTTCGGCAAACGGCAGGAGACTACGGGGCAAAGGACCCAACCTTGGCAAAATACCATGAATTAGTAGCAAAACTCATCCGGGAGTTCGACACCGTACGAATCGAAAATGTACCTCGACGAGATAATGCCGAGGCTGATTGCTTGGCAAAATAAAAAACATGCACTGAGGTGCTAAACCACCCGAGCATCACAGTGCTGAGCATAGCAACTTTGGGAAAAGGCTGGAAAGACCCGATAAAAAGATATCTCGCAAACAATACGCTCCTCGAAGACCCCAGCGAAGCTGCAAAAGTGCGAAGACACTCCTGTCGATTCTTCCTAATTGGCGAAGAATTATATCGGCAGGGATATGCAAATCCACTACAGAGATGTGTTGGCGAAGAGGATACTGAAATGATCCTCGAAGAAGTACAAGAAGGCGCTTATGGTTCGCACATCGGAACCGACGCCCTGGCAACAGTAATACTTTGCCAAGGATACTTTTGGCCTACCTTGAGAAAGGACGCTAGGCAGTTCGTCCAGAAATGCGGTAATTGCCAAAGGCACGCAAATATCCAGAGGACACCCTCACAATTGGTAACTTCGGCTGACTATCCCTGGCCCTTCGCAGTCTGGGGCATAGACCTCATTGGGCCGCTGCCAACAGCGCCTGGAGGCGTAAAGTTCTGCGTGGTAGCAGTAGACTATTTCTCCAAATGGGTCGAGGCAGAACCCCTGGCGACTATCTCGGCAAAAGAGGTGCAGAAGTTAGTATGGAAGAACATTGTATACAGATTCGGCATACCAAGGGTACTAGTAGCTGATAATGGGTCCCAGTTTATAGACAAGGGATTCCAGGAATTTATCAGTGACCTCGGAACAAAAATGCACTTCGCCCCAGTAGTTCACCCCCAAAGCAATGGGCAAGTAGAAGTATCTAATAGGACCATAAAAGATTGTCTAAAAAAGAGACTGGGGGAAGCAAAAGGGAAATGGCTAGGAGAGCTCCAAAGCGTGTTATGGGGTTACCGAACAACACCCCGAAGAGCCACAGGGGAGACACCTTTTTCACTTGTTTTCGATACAGAGGCTATCATCACAATCGAGGTAGTACGACCATCAATACGAGTGCAGGTGTTTGATGAAAAGGGAAATGACCTGGGCATGAGGACCAAGCTCGACCTCGTCGGCGAACACAGAGAAATAGCTGAGCTGAGAAGAAAAGCTTTTCAGCAAAGAGTGGCCACGGCCATAAACTTACGGGCCAGGCCAAAGGGAATCAAGAAAGGAGACCTCGTTCTCCGAAAGGCTGAATTTGCACCCCGAAGGCCATCCCACGGGGTACTTCGTGGAAATTGGGAAGGGCCTTACCTGGTACTTGCCGAAGTGCGAAAAGGGGTGTACAAGCTCGGCGATCCTGAAGGCGTAGAATTGAAAAATACTTAGCATTCAAACGCCTTGAAAAAGTTCTATGCTTAGGATTTCGATGGGAAAATGGTATTGTACAAATTAGAAAAAATATTCTAAGTACAAAAGTTTCTCAGAAAAGTTCCTAAGCATAAATTGTACAAGTCAGAATTCCGCGAAGGTGATCACCGAAACGAGCGCATATATGATTTTCTGAAGTCTCTTGAGCGAACGTGTTCGGGACAATGGGAAATGAAAAATCTCGCAAAAAGACTTAGCCAAATTTTCTAAAAAGAAAAGTCTTTCTTAAAATGAATTTGCTTACAGAGAAGAAGGATTGCCAAAGGAAGAAGTACAAAAAAGAAGGAAAAGAAGGCAAAGGACCCTAGAACAAACTAAGGAATCTCAGCGTCCCGGGAGCCACCAGCTCCTGCGTCCTTTTCCACCACCTTTGGCGCCGGGAAAAAAGAAGGCAAGTTCAGGTGCTCAATCTTGGACCAAGACCACCGAGGCCCCTCGGGAATGTTTAGGGCCTCCAACAAAGAGAGGTCCAGATCTGGGAACCTCTGAAGAACTTGGTGCCGAGCGAGGCAAAACCCATCCTGGAAACCAACCTTGGTCATCTGGTCGGATTTATCCTTCTCGACCCCAAGGTCCTCAAGGTCCTTCTTCAGATCTGCGACCTCCTTCTTCAGTGCCTTCATCTTCTTCTTCTTCGGCTCCTTCTTCAAAGAATCAACCTCGGCTTAGAGCGCAGCCTTCTCAGCAAGCGCCTTCGCCAGGAGAACCTCAGCCTCTGACTTCTCCTTTTGATGCGCCTCGTTCGCCGAGATCAGCTCCGCCACCTGGGAGCTGAGGTCAGAAATTTTCTGGGAGGGGTCCTTCAAAAGTTCCTCTTTTTCTTTTAGGAACTCCTCCCGAACGGCAGTAACTTCCTTCTCTACAGCTTGAGCCAGCTGCGTGTTCTTGGCAGCCAATTCCGAGCACGTGGCCTTAGTTTTTTCTATGACTTCTAAGGCCGAGACTCGAAATGCTGCCTGCCTCACCACCCGAACTCTGAGGAAACCAGCGTACCCCAGCAGCTGCAAAGAAATAAAGGCAAAGTCAGTAAGGCCAAAAAGAGAGCCAAATACTTAGAAGAAATCAAAAGGAAAAAGAAAGGTGCGAAGCATACCTGGGCAGCGTGCTCGGAAACTTTCACGGCGAGGGAATCGTCGCCCGGGTGAGCCTCCGCAACGGCCCTGAAGGAGGCCTCAGTAAGGATCCCTTTCGAGATCTCTTTGGCCATTTGCTGGCAGTCTTCCGGAGTACAAATTCATGTCCTCCATAAACGACCAGAAAGGCTCATTCGGGATCTTCCCCTTCGGGATACGGGCATCCCAAAAGGCTCGCTTCTGGGCATGCTCGGCTGCCCAACCCGGAGTAAGTAACTCCCCTGCACGGCAAAACAAAAAGCTGGTCAAGGCAAGTAAATCTCAAAATTCAAAAAAAGTGAATGCATCACAGTTCGCTAGAAAACGAACCTGGTGGCATTTCGGCCACGTCATCGTCAGAATCCAAAACCTCCTCGGTAGAAATACCCTTGCCTTTGCTCTTGCGTCGCTCCTCGGCAGAAGGGGCCTCTACCAAGGCATCCAGAAGAGCTTACGATGAGGTAGGACTCCGAGGAGGGATGTCGGCAACAACCTCGGGCGGCGGAGGGGCGACAGCTTCGGGCTCTCCGCTTACCTCCTCAAGAACTTCCGGCTGAGGAGGTGGAACAGTCTTCTTCGCCTGTTTAGAAGAAGGCCCAGCCCTAGTCGTTTTCCAAGTTCGGGAGACGGCCTTCTTCGTCTGCTCACCTTTCTCGGATTGACCGAGGAAAAAGGATTTGTAGAAGGCAGCAGTGTCGTCGCCCATCTCTGGAAAAGAAAGAAGACATCAGTGTCAGTCCAAGATGAAATTATAACCAAGGGACTCGAAGATAACCTACGCTCATAAAACGTTTCGTAAGTAACTTCTTCCTGAAGGAGTTGCACCAGCCAGGAGTCTTTCCCGGCGATGGCAGGAGCCGGCATCCCAAGGTCCGTCTTGTGCTCCTTCACTACCCCTAGCTCCCGAAGAACCTCCTCGATCATCAGCTTCCAATTGATGGGGAAGGGGTAGAGAGAGCGCGAAGGGACCTCGGAATCCCAGTCGGAGACGGCTCGGATACATCTGTCGAAGTCCGCGAATACAGGAGCCAACTCGGGAGTCAGCATTATCCTCGGATCTACGACGTCCATCTCCAGCCTTCCCCGAGCCCCCTTGGTCGGAACATGCGACCAGGCCTCCTCCATCTTCAGAAAGAAAAACTTTTGTTGCCAGCCTCGCCAGCTGTCCTTAGTAGCAAAAGTGAACATATACTTTTTGCTCCCTGATCCCCGAGGTAGCATAAAGTAAAAGCCACCCTTCGGGACCACGAAGAGCTTATAGTACTGCATAAAGATAATGAAGTGGGGTTCTATTTTGAAGACGCCACACATACAGAGGAATGCGTTAAAATAGCAGTACGAGTTCGGTGGAAGTTGATTTACGGCAATGCCATGGAATTGGCAAAAGTCGCAAATCATCTTCGGAGGAGGATACCAAAGTCCGGCCTTCAGTTGGGCTCGAAAAATGGTAACCTCGTTACTACGGTTCAAAAAGCTAAATTGGTCAGAACGTGGCAACCTTGTAATGGCATATGAGGGAAGGAAGAATTTTTTCTTCCATTTTTTTAGTTTTTCAGGAGTGGTGCAGCAAGGGTGAGACAGAAGAGGTTGCCAGCTTTCGGGAATAGGCATGTCGGCTGAAAAACGAGTTCAAAAAAAGGCAAAAATGACTTCGGGAAAAAAGCTTGAAAAACAGAAGACTCGGGAGGTTAAAAATCACCAAATGCTTTGCCAAAATCTGGGTTTGAAGATGTCGTCGTGAAAGGTGGCCGGAAAAAACTCTGTCAACAGCACCGCCGCGAAAAGCAGGAGAAAATGCAAAAACAGTTGAAAGGCAGAAGAGAGCAAAAGCAGAAGCAAAAGGGAGTTATGAAGGAACAAGAGTATATATAGGCCGAGGGGGGTAGGCGAACCGGTGTCATAAGTACTCCACGAAGGTGAACAGTCGCCGTAACTGATTACTGCGCTTGAAAAGACGCGCCTGTTGTATCCAATGCAGCCCTCGCCAATGACAAATGTGCCACGTGTCAGCAATCACGCCAAAAGAGGGACACGCTTTCTGACACCCCTAAATCCTGGGTGCACCACTCTAGACTGACACGCCTGGTTACGAGACGCGACGTTACACAGACCTGCAAAAAGGAAAAAAGTAGGTTACCTCAAAGACACCAAAGGAAAGGCTATGGTCGAACAGCCTACGTCTTCGGACGAAAGGTCCATCTTCGGCACAGGTACTACACCCAAGGCCCAAAGAGGCGTCCTCCGAAAGCTGACAAACCGAAGTTTCCACTTCAGCTTTTTCGAGGGGGGCCTGTGATAGCTGAAGGGCTTTCGCCTCTCCCAATACGTACTTCCCGCCGAAGTTGTGTTCGGGAAGCCTGGCGTAGCCCGAAAAGAAGCACTGTCATTGACCTCGGCAGGAGCGAAGTCGAGCACCACGAAGTCAGGACTTCGGCTAATATGCCAGGAAATCCAAAGGTATTGCCGGCTTCTTTGGGGGACCAAACGGATCGTCTTCGGGACAGAGGCCTAGCCCTTACAAGCAGGAAAGAATCCTCTGAAGGCAGAACAACCGAACTAAAGGACTCCCCAAACTACGAGCATAACTCCTGAAGAAGGGCATCCATACCAAAGGACGACCTCGCCTAGAGGACTTCGGAAGTACGGCATGAGCATTTAAGGAGCCTCTGACATGTCGCCCACAGATGGTAAATGTCGCCCACAGACGGTACATGCCGCCCCAAACGGCGGTCTGACACGCCGACGCCGTCCAGGTCTTGTCACGACCTGTCTCGGTTCAAGGCTCAAGGAGCCTGCCCCCGGCTACTTGTCCCCTACGCCTAGAAACTTAGAAAACATCCGACCGAACACGTGTCATCATCTGAACGGGCTGGGCACTCCTATAAATACCAGGGAACAGACCCTGGCAAACGGTTCGACTCCTCCTCCTTGAGAAAACACAAACAAGCAAGGCCACTAAACTTCCTAGTGCTCCCCCTCTTTCACCTCTCAGGACATTGACTAGGGCATCGGAGGCTCCTCCCCGGAAAAACACCCCGGGGACCTCCTAACCCTCTTTTCTGAGTATTTTCAGGCACACTCCCCTGGGAAATTTGAGCTCCAGACGTTCTCCCCCTCAGGAAGTCCCTCCCGGAGTCACAATGTCTTCCGACGAAGATGCCGCCGGGCATCACCTACCCAGAAGCACCGTAGGGATTCCCCCAAGCTCCCCCTTTCTGTGTTACAGGGCCACTCCTAGTAAGCCACCCATCCTTTCAGACTTCCAACAAAGATTTTGATACATTAAAGACATGTTAGAGCACCAAATACATAGTATATATTGGTTCTTCTAGCCACCTTTGATCCAGGAAGGAATATTTTAATACATTCCAGGAAGTTCAAGTATTTATGCGTTAGGGGTGACGACACTCCACATCTGTCATAGGTGTTAGAATGGGAAAATCAAGATGTTTGTTGGAGTGTTGCACACTTTGGGTGACGTTGTGTATGTCCAAAGTTCTGAAAGAATATAATATCCATGACCTAGTTAGACTCTAAAAGCTATGAGATTTCATCAGTAAGGGAGATATGAAAGTATCACGTGGTTATGTGGCCCTAATTAAGGGAGAAAAATGTGGTAATTCATTTTGTTTGATAAGAAAAAATCAAACCTTAAAGGTTGTCAGGAAATGGTGTGCACAAAAACTATGGCACCTCAAGCTGGTCTTGTTTATAGGCACAACCGAGATGCTAGCCACATGTTTCTAGGTTTTTGACAATGGTGAGGAGGAAAATCTTGTTGGGGAAAAGGTAAATTCGAGGTCCTTTTTCCAAGCTAACTTGGATTGTTGACCCGAAGCAGTTAAATGTAGCATTGGCCATTTTGAATTAAGGAGCTAAGATCTTAAGCAACTGATTTAGGTTATGTGTAGCTGGTACAAGAACAAGGCCAGTGGAGTGGTTGCGCACATTGCAAGTAGTGTCTCAGCTTGAGATGGACTTTGGGATTCGAGTGGTAGTATGATATTATCCACATAAGTCAACATGAGGAGACTTTGAGTTTATGCCTCCTTAGTGGATTATTCATACATTGGGATTTAATGCATGGGATCTGTGTATTGGGAATAAATTTATGGTAAAGCTCATTTATGGTGGAACCTTGAATAAAGATAAATGTGAAAAATTCAAGAAAGAGTATTTATGAGAGTAGCTGAAAGATTCTAAGAAGATTCATGAATGAGCTTTGATGAATGGTTCTAGAAACTTCCTTGGGCACTATAGAAGGATGAGGCCTTGGCCTCATTTGGTAGTTCAGGGAGAACAACTCTAAGGGCCTTCGGGTACAAAAGCATGGTGAGTTATGGGTATTTCACAAGTATGCACAGTGATCTTCTTGGATGGGTATAGACTTGAGTAATATTATCTTGTACTTGTTATTTTCTCTCATAGTGAAGGTGAAAACTTTCTGATGATGTGAGTAATATTTTGACCGAACTTCATTATATTCTTGTTGTCTCCTTAGCTCGTTTATTTTCTCTTTCTATCAAGATCTACTACTTGCAGGACGAAGCGGGAACTCGATTTGCCAATGATGATATTATCTAGGTTGTTCAAACTGGCTACCTGAATTTGGATATATTTAAATAGTTATAATGTAGCATATATATTAGTTTGACAAAATAGCTCTATCCAAACAGATTTACTAGATATGCCATCCAAGGGCTGCAAAGTTTCAGTTTCAGTTAACAGAACAGCCGTATACATCCGCCATTTCTCAAAGGAGATGACTTTGAGTTAACACATTTTCTATTTTGGTTCTACAAGCCTGTTTTTAATTTATAAGTCTTAAACTTTTACAACCATATAATAACTAATCCGCTTTGTCAAAGGTTTCTTTTCGTCCCATAATTTTTGGTAGTTTTTCATATTTTAAAAAAATTAATTTCACTTTTTAATCAGCTTTGTCAAGGCTTTTTTGTTAGTACCATAACTTTTGGTAATTTCTCATTTTATTTTAAAAAAATTGCTCTTTTTAATCAGCTTTGTATGATTTTTCATTCGTCTTATAATTTTTTGCAGTTTTTTTTAAATTTTTGTCTGGCTTGAGTTTATCATATTCATTATTGTTGGAAGAATTTTAAAAGTAATTTTGAAAAATATTTTATCAAAATTTTTTATGTAAACTTATATATTTAGGTGTAATTAAATAATTAACAGGTTTACCGTATAGCTCATAATTCTCACTGTTTATTCCCACCTGTAGCCTCGCTTCCATATCTTTATTATTTAGCTGAATAAAAAAACTAACGGATTTACCAAGTCAAATAATTGGAAAAATAACAAACAAATCATTTTTTGATAGAATAAAAAAAAAAATCATAATCGTTACATGTATTGGAAGGATTATAAAAGTTACATTAGTTGAAATATTAGAAACTTTCTAAGTACGTAAACATAAAATATCGGCTTACACATAGCTTAGCGTAAAATATTAAAAGGGCATTAATTTTTAAGAAAAAATTACTCAAAATTATTTCCACATTTTATGATGTTCTCGGAGCTTCTGGATTGTATTTGTCCTCTTCTTCTATTTTTTATTCTCTTCTTGTAGTCCTCTGAGGACAGCGTGTAACACGTTGCAATGAGAAGTCAAGTTGACGAGAAAACTCGAGTCTTTATATGACAAATACGCTACAAACATTAAAATTTTTCTACAAAAATTTTACAAAATTCTATGTTTCCCGATTTTAATTAGTGTATTAAAAAGAAAGTAAAATTGCTTAGTTTTTAAATTTTCAGATGTAAACTAATATCACGTTATAAAATTAATTTGATTTTAGTACACACTACCATAATCTCGAGTTCTTTATTCTATTTTAATTTTTTAACATAAATTTGACTTAAATTTATTTATATTATTATTTATTAAAAAGTAAATTTAGAAACTATAAAAATTTTAGATTTTGAATCTAGTTTCTTCATAAATATTTTGAAAAAATAATATAAATAAATTTAAATTTAAAAAACTAAAATGCAGTAAAAATTTGCTATTGGAGAGAGTATCTTTTAAGAAATTCTCTTCTACTAGTCCTCTGAGGACAGTGTAACACGTGGCATTGAAAAGTCAAGTTGTCGAGTAAACTCGACTCTTTATATGACAAATGCCCTACAGTTAAAATTTTTCTATAAAAAATTTACTAAATTCAATGTTTCACGATTTTAATTAGTGTATTAAAAAATAAGTGAAACTACTTAGTTTTTCATTTTTCACATCTAATCTAATATTACCTTATAAAATTAGTTTGATTTTAGTAAATACTCTCGAATTCTTTACTCCATTTTAATTTTTTTAAATAAGTTTGACTTAAATTTATTTATAAAATTATTTATTATTTTTTAAAAAAAATATATTTAGAAACTATAAGACTTATAGATTTTGAATTTAATTTCTTAATAAAATTTTTTTAAAAAATAATAAAAATAAATTTAAATTTAATTTAAATTAAAAAACCTAAAATAAAGTAAAAAATATTCTATTGGAGAGAGTATCTTTAAATATATTTAGTGCTTTTTTTTTTTTTTTGGTGGCCGACAGAAGAACGTAAAGGAGGGGGTGTGGAAAAGTCGAGTGAAAATACATGTGGAGGAATTATGCCGCCGAGGACCAAGAATCATCCCCTTTTCGCTTTCGATCCACACTAGGAAAATTTCCCCGCGCTCCGCTGCGGGTAAAGGTTTTTGTATTGCAATAAATATAGAAGAATATGAATTGCAAATTATAAATTGTTTCTATTTCAAAGATTTTGATAAACTTAATAGCATCCTTAGGTATACCCTAATATCAGTGGCGGAACCAGGATTTTTGGTTCGGGGGGGCAAGCCCAGAGGAGAGTCGGCGGAGCCCGGAGGAGAGAGACGACGTCACGGTTAGGTAAAGTTGTAAATTGGGACTAATTCATACTAATTCAAAGATCAAGGAGCAAATCGTATGAGTTGGAAACTTTGAGGACTAATAGTGCATTTAGGCCATTTTAGAATATCCCCCTTAATGTAGAGGGAATAACTACTCACTGGCTCCCCACTTTCTTCAGAGCCTACCTTATTGCCCCCCCATCTTTATATTTTTCCACAATATTTGGGGGGGCAAAATACACACCCTATCCTTAATTTTTGATAAAATCATCAAATTACTACCTTATATTTACGTTTTTTCAAAATTCCCGGGGGAGGGGGGGGGGGGGCGGTCGCCCCCTCCCAGCAAGGCGTAGCTCCGCCACTGCCTAATATATATATATATATGAGTAATTATTTTATCTAATTTATGTCGTAGTCCCTCCCATCACCATATTTTGCAAAAATATACTCAAAAGCCAAAGTTTTTATTCCTTGTTTTGGTTGGGGCTATGATTTACCAAAATTCTAATACCAATTTTCATTAAATGATAATATATATATATACAGCAAACTAAAAACAACTTGGTTTTTTCTCAAAAAAAGAAGTTTCGAAATCAACATAATAATTTGAGAATTCCAACAAAAATTTTCATTCCAATAGAAAACAATGACACGCTTTATAGATGTTCAGATTACAGTTGTCTTCAACACTCTTGTTCTGATATCATTTTTGATTATCCATACACAATAATGGGCATTGCAATTTGTTGGGAAGAAGTCATAGGAACACAGACAGATGTGAAAAAAAATCCGTCGACTGGAACTTCTATTACATATAAAGGTATAGATAACAACAATTTGGAACATAATTTAGCTAAAATAGTTATTGGTGATAAGCAAAGTAGCTCCATTTAGACAAACAAATAATTGCGAATAAAAAATAACATAACTATTACAAACTTGAAAGCTAAAAGAGAGACAACCAAGAAGGAAAAAGACAAAATAACAAATCCTGTCTGAACTGCTAGTTTGGCCAAGACACTGCTGGAAGAAAAAATTTGTTATGGAAAACAATGCAGAAGAAAAAACAACTATCTAGATAAACATCCAAAAGGGACCTAAATTGCTTACCAATCACCTTCTTCGGCTCACACTGATACGAAATCCAGCTATTGTTAGCTGCAACAGATTATGAAAACTATCACTCGACTCACTGGAAATCGACAACACCTATATATATGAACCGAGGCAATAAAACAGTAGACACGAACAACACATGATGAATACACAAATTCTACAGCTGAAAGCCAGAAATACACTGGAAACTGACAAAGGACCGAGAACAAAATCTAGATACAAAATAGACCGAGAACAAAGTATGGATATAGATGTTATGGATGCTACACTGTATTGGAAGTGTAGATGATCAAAAGAGCAAATATCAGGAAGAGCAACCTGTCTGCTTCCGCTGGCAACACCTATATACACGGAGCAAGGGAATCAAGCACTTATTATCATCCGTCACTGCTAGCTATAGCTGTCGGATGAAACCATCCCTTCATTGCATGCAATTCTTCTCCATCTGCCTACGTATCCCATACCATCTTCCTACATAGACACGTTAACCTCACAACACACACAAAACGGACACATGTCAGTTTTAAACAAAAAAAATACCATAAACAATAAGGTATAGAAATCACCTTATTTTACAACATATACAAAACTGATACAAATCAGTGTTGAAAAACAAAAATAATGAAAACATGAAGTTAGCAGTATCACCCTACTTTACCTCTGCAAACCACGCTAGTCATCATACATTGCCTCAAATGACACCTAGACACACAATCATTGTGTTTCCTCTACACTGACGTCGCTTGGCCAGTACAATGGAGGGCTGAAACTGAATTGCCTAGCCAGATTCATTAAGTTACAAAAACCAAAGGACCAACCCCCATAATTTACCCACAAAAAACATGCCACATGACAACCAGGCCCCCATCTTTCGCATGCAGGAAGATACGGACAGCAACATACAGTGAATTTAATTACAATGGTAGAATACACTGCAAGGAGAAAAAGACCAGGGTGAGAGAGCCTCAGAAGGAACAAATTGGGTATATAAGCAACAAAAATCAGACGAACAAACCTATTCCATAGTTACTGCTTCGGGTGTATAGTAACGGAGGTGAACGACTTGGCCTAAGCACAACGGAGCAACAATTAGGCATCGGAACAGAGATTGAATATAGAATCAATAGTAATGAAACGAAGAATAAAAGGAGAACAAAGAAATTGCAAGAGAAATAACTGGAAGAGACCGAGGACAATAACTGACAAAGCTTAAGGGGAACGCGAAGAGAACAGAGAAGGAAAAAAATCAAGCAAAGCAGCTGTGTTGGTTCCCCGTGGAAGTAGGGGAATCCATATAAATACAAAGAATCTCCAAGCGGTGGGAGAAGCCAGAAGGCAGAGGATGAGATGCCCTCCCCCATGCAAGTTATGTTATGGAGGCACGTATCAATTGAGAGGTTCTGCCGGAGACAGCTGGCATTAAGCATGAGGAGGAAGTCGGCACATTAAGGGAAGCAGTGATTAGCAGTTATTAATAAGGAAAAAAGCTGCGATTGTTGAAATATGCCATGTGGCAGGAGGAGACATGCCTATTCCGTTTTAGTGGTGCTGGTAGTCCCTTAACATGAAGGCAGGTGGCAGTGGGGAAGAGACGGTTCATGCCTTAATTGTAGCCGGCAGCAAGTTTCATGAAGAGACGCTTAATGCTTCAATTGTAGGCGTGAGGAAGTTAGCATCTACATTAGAAAAGACATAACAGGTGGATATAATACATTGCAAAAGATATAAGATCTGGAGGAGCAAAAGCAGCATTAAACCATTTCAGAAATGCCATGTGTCAGCAGGGAACATGCCTGTTCCACTTTAGTGTATAATATAGATTAGCCAAAGATTAATTTTATTATTATTGTTATATATAAAAAATTTTATTCTTATTGTCATCCCAACCCGGACAATCGGACAAAGTTTCAGACGGATATGTAGAGATTCAGGGTCTCTTCTCTTTTATAACATTGTCTTATAAAAATTGATTCAGTCATTATTTTAGTTACTAAAAATGTTGATATGCTCTTTTTTTTAATTACTATAATAATTTATTTCTTTCTATAAACTTGTATGATGATTTTGAATACCAAAAAAATTTTATTGTGGAAAAATGTGTTTGTTGTTTATTGCCTCAATTTTGTTATCCTTGAACTAGTTATTTGTTTTAGGACTGAATGCAACCTGAAGGAGGAGAATAGTTTGCATATTAGTTTAGCTTAAAATTTATAACAAGTTTGATATATTTTTAATTCATTTACTGACTAAATTAAAAGGAATATGAATTCATTATAGTTGAACCTGTTCGCATAAATGAATTGAATAAGCTAAATTGAGTCAAATAGAGCCAAGTAAATTAGCTAAATTTAGTTTGAAGACACTTGGCAAAGTTTAATCAGGGGGCTCGGTAATTTCGATAATGTTAAGATATTTGATTGTCCATGTTGTGCACACTTGATTGAACAAGGGAGGTTAAAAGATGGATCAATTTTATGTGTCTTCCTTGGATACACCACAAGAGTGAAATAATACAGGTTGTGGTATTGAAAAACTTCCAAAATTTTCATCAAAATTGGGATCGACTATCACTAATTCTATGTAATTGAATAATCAAGATAGAACTAATAAGGATGGTACTAGAAGTAGGGAACTTTTTACATCCACCAGGGTGGACGTCCACCATAGGATAGAACGTTAATGGTATTAACAATTATGAGGTGTGGAAATTAGATGGATAAGACAATTTTTGAATTTTAGATTTTGACATTAATTGTGGGATAAACATGATATTTTTTAGGAGATTTTATAGAATAAAATCTCACTTTCTTTTTTTATGAAGAATAAAATCTCTTTTATTGTTCTTATTTTTAAGGGGTCCAAATCAATTATAGTTTCTCAATTTTGATGCTAAACTTTTAATATTCTGTTCGACATTGACTAAAACAAAGACTAACTAATTTATATAACATCTTAAAATAATTAAACACAAGAAAACCAGTCACAAACACCAGACTAGCAGTCATAGACAACAGATTAACTAATTTACACGCTAACTTAACATAATTAGACACCAAAAGAGCATTACTAAATACTAGAACAACAATTCTAAATACTAAAATAACAAAACTAAACACCAAAATAGCAGTACTATACGCCAGACTAACTAGTTTATACACCAATATAACATAATTAGGCATTATAAAAGTAATACTAGGCAACAGAACAACAATTCTAAACACCACAACAACACTTTAGATAATAGTTCAATAGGTACATGACATCAATTCCACATAGTGTAATAACCAATTTACCCTTAATGCTATTTTCATAATTTTGCCCATCAATTCAGAAAATTAATGTGAAATGAAGGAATTTTGATTCTTAGAGAATTCCTCTGATGATAACTAAGTCAAATTCCAAGTTAGATTCAATATTAATTTTTTTAGGCTAGGAATATTTTTGTCCATTTCCAACCAAGCATTGCATTGAAAATCTAAGAGCTCCATTGGAATCTACTTATCTAATTTGTTTTATTTAAATCACTTTTCTCATTATCCCACTATTATTGTTTCTTTTTCTCTTCCCAATATACCAATCTAGTTAAGACTTCTTGTTCCTAATACTTAGAAGCTTCATTTATTCTTCCTCTTTTCTTATTCTTTTCTATCACCAACTTGCTGCCTTCACCACACCAAGAAAACAAATATCTATCTATGCCTGCCATTCTCTAATTTATCGTACTCATCACTTTGTTCTAGCTTTGGCCATATTTTGCCCTCACAACTGCCTCCATTGTTCCTAGTTTTGTGCCCAAGAGTGGAGAAGAAGTCATCACACTATTTTGTATTGTTGTCATCTTTATTGTGCTCTTTATTAAAACTGTGTAAACCCAGCACCTAGGGCTTTATTTATTTATTATCCAAGGTACATTGAATGTTATTTAATTTCCTCTTTATATTTAGGTTCATTAGATTGAAGCAAACCATCCAAAAGTGAGCTTACATTTTTTTTATTCCAAGTTCAATTTTTATAGCCACTAAATCGTTATATAACTCAATATTTTGTCTATTGTGCTCCTAGTTTGTCATCTAAGAAGGTTAATGGTAGGAAACGAGCCTAAGGGCCTAGATACAGATGACTGGTGGACGGCCCGTGCCTGGAAGCCCAAGAACACCCCAAAAGGAAACTTCTCTCCGAAGGAAAATTACATCCCACAAAATATGGGATGAGCTATGGGATTTCTATCCCAAAAATGAACTACCCGGAGCTTATCTTGACTATATAAACCCCACACCAATCCCAAGGTAAGCAATTTGGCTCTCTTCTTCTTTTCTCCATTACTCACTACCAGAAAACTAGTTTAAGCAATGAAGGGTTTCTCTCGGGAGCACATCTCAAGGCTCTGATGCTATTCTTGGATGCAGGATTCCGATCAGTTGTTTGTTGAGCTATTAGGTCCCTCCTACCTTATCACATTCCCAATGAATTTGGCGCCATTTGTGGGAACCTAGAATGGTGAACACGTGAAGATCATGAATGGAAAATCAAGACCTATGCGGACTGAGTAGGAGAGCCATTGCCCAGAGAGGTTCATAGGGCCCGCTCGTGAAGAGACACCCCAATAAGATGACCTTAAGAATCCTACGAGGCTTCAAAAGGACACCTGTAAGGGTAAGAGCCCTATGCCTCTGAATGATAAGCAATTTTAGGCATTACAACAAGCCCTCTTTGAACAACTAAAGGTGACATTCTAGCAGGAAATACGAAAAGACCTGCCTAAGGCTCTGGAAGAGACTGTGGAAAGCCACCCGAAGGGGCCTCACCTAGTCTCTCCATGATGCTAGCCTTCGAGGGCTTAAACTTAGGAGAAGCTGTCCCTTTTGGATTGCTCGGATGTTCCTAGCGTCATCAGTGCGAGCTTATAAAGAATTGACCAGATGGGAAAGTGCATGCGGGCCTGAAAGTGGTTCTAAGAATACCCTACCATGGGCACAGGCATGGAGTACTTATGGCTCCAACCCTTCTCAGAAGAGATAATTAATGCCCCCACTCCTTAGCGATTTTGCATGTTGAAGATCAACTTATACGATGACCTTACAGACCCAATAAATCATCCGCAGAAGTACATTACCTTTATAAGGCTTGAAAGGACCTTCAATGCCATCATGTGTAAGGCCTTTAGCTTTACACTAACAGGGGTCATCGCCTCTTGGGTTAGTACCAACTGGGGGCACCACTTTGCCTTATTTAGGGATCTTTCCTAGGTCTTCCTTAAACATTTCTTGGGAAGCCGGCCAACCCCAAAAATAGTGGCCTACCTACTGAAAATCTGACAAGGTTGAGAAGGGTCCTTAATGAACTATTTCCAAAGGTTTAATGTATAAGCAGTGCAAGCTCAAGGACTATCCCCAGAGCTACACTTGGTAGCCATCACCCAAGGGCTAGCCTGGGATTTGAGATAGGTTTGGGACCTTCATGAGAATTCTGTATAGGACCTAGAGGAGTTCTTTGACCATGCCATAAGGCACATGCATGCTAAGGAGCTCAACCAACAGGCGATCCCTACGGACCGCCTCAGTGCCAAAAAAGGAGGACCCCGAAAAAGGGGCAGGGGAGACTCTCAATTGAAGTTTTCCCTTCTGCCCTTAAAAGAAACAAGGTCAAACATTCTTTATGCCCTAGTGAAAAAGAACCAAGTCCCTAGGTGGCCATCAGCTATGCCCCATTGGGTAAAAAAAACCCTCAAGAAATACTGTAGGTACCCCAAGGACAAAGGGCCAAAGAATGCTGGCAGTTGAAGAAGCTATATGAGGAAATGATCCAGGAAAGCAAGCTAAAGGAATATCTATTTAGGCGAGCATTTCCTTGCTGGAGAGAAGAAGAAAGGCCCCATAGAAAGAATGATGAAGGCTATAACAATAGGGGACAAAGGCTCAAAGGGCCCTTTTCCACAAGGGATTGCTGAAATCCTGGACCTCCAGCAGGGGTGGTTCACATGATCTTCAAGGGATAAGCCTCTACAGCTCAGAAAAGGCAAGAGCACGAGATCATGCAATTAGAGGCCACTGACCTTAGCCAGATCATAACAAGGGCCAACGCATCATAGGTAGTGGTACCACACATGGACCCATTAATATTGAGGGAACGCATCAATAACTTTGATGTAAAAAAGGTCTACTTGGATACGGGGGCTAACACTAATGTCATTTTTATTGACCTACTAGAAAAAATAAAGATCAAAAGGTCCTCCTTATCACCGGTAACTGGGCCTACCTTCGAGATCGGCAAAATGAGGTCCCTATGTTTGGAACCATTAAGGTTCCATTAATGTTGATAGGAAAGGATCACAATGGGGAGCTTGCATGTTACTCCCATGATGCCGAGTTCCTCATCTTGGACATTCCATCCCACTATAATGCCATCCTCAGGCGGCCAACACAGGTACAATTCCACATACGGGCCGACGTTTGAAAATTAACGGTGCTTTTCATGATGCCTATTAGAGATGCAACAGTGTTTGTCAATTAGGCAGTAGTACGCAAAGGTTTTGTGTCAACCATATGAAAGCCTAACAAGAAGGCCCTTATATCAGTAGAATCTAAAAGGCACAAGGAGGCCCATACAAAAAATGAGGACGGTGCAGCTCTACCTAAAGACTCAAAGCTGGTGGAGATAGCCCCCATGAAAGAAATCAAGATTGGTAAGGTCTTCCGCTTGAGGTAAAACAAATGCTTACTTAATTTCTTATAGCAAATGTAGATGTATTTGTTTGGGCCCCTGGTGAGATGACTGGGATAGACCTGAAAGTCATTACTCACAACTTACAAGCAGATCCCTCAACTGGACTAATACAGCATAAAAAATGTAACATGGCACTTGAAAGGAGTAAGTTCATTAAGGACGAGGTCGCAAGGCTATTAAACGCTGAATGGCTCACCAACGTGGTATTAGTCAAAAAGAATAATGGGGATTGGTGGATGAGCATTGACTGCACCGACCTCAACAATGCTTATCCAAAATATCCGTGCCCCCTGTCATCCATAGACCAATTAGTTGATGCCATGTCCGAATTCAAAGTGCTATATTTCACGAATGCCTTCAGTGGCTACCACCAAATTTGAATGTACCCTGAAGATGAGGAAAAGATAGCTTTCACAATGGGCGAAGCCATTTATTGATACTAGTGGATGTCGCTCAGCCCAAAAAATCCTGGAGCAACTTACCAAAGGTTAATGATTTGAATTTTCATGGATCAAATAGGAAGGAACATGGAAGTATATGTCGACGATATGATCGTCAAATGCAAATCCATTAGCCAGCATCTCGACGACCTTTAAGAAACCTTCCAAAGGATACGTCAGTATAACATGAAATTGAATCCAAAGAAATACACCTTCAGTTTAGGTGTTGGCAAATTCTTTGGTTACATGGTCTTTGAAAGAAGGATTAATGCCAATCTTGACAAAATTGAGGCCATCCTCACAATGCCTAGCCCTTAGTGTAAGAAAGACATTCAAATGCTTGCTGGAAGGCTAACAGTGTTAGGACGGTTTGTCTCACAGTTTGGTGACAGTTGTAAGCTATTCTTCTGAATATTGAAAAAAGAAGCTACCTTCGAATGGATGGAAAAATGCCAATAGGCGTTTCAACAAATAAAAAATTATTTGTGACACCTCCTCACGCCAAGGCAACCAAGGCCTAACAAGCCCTTGATACTCTACTAGCTATCGCTGAAGGCTCTGTCAGCGCTGTTCTCATCTAAGAAGAAGGCACGGAACAGTGGTGCCTAAGGCTCCTTTAGCACTGTCCTCATCAAAGAAGAGGGCACGGAACAGTGGCCTATATATTATGTCAGCAGGACCCTCTAAGGGGCCGAATCCAAATACCCAATACTTTACAAAGCGGTTCGGGCCTTTATCATGGCATCTCAAAAATTACGGTTGTACTTTCAAACTCACCAAATAATAGTAATAATAGAATTACCCTTACGGGATATTTTATAGAAACCAGATAAATCTAGAAGACTTGCCAAATGGTGTATCAAATTAGAAGAATATGACATTTCCTATGAACCCCGAAAGGCTATCAAGGAACAAGCACTAGCAGATTTTGTGGCCAAGATGATGCTAGGCACTAAGGCACAGCAAGGGCTAAATGAGCCATACATCTGAGAAATGTATGTTGACGAGACCTTGGGACCAGAATGATAATAAGCAAGCATCATACTCAAAGGCCTGCTCAGTCTAAAGGCTACCCTCAGAATTATATTATTGCTCCCTGTAACTAACAATGTCACGGAATACAAAGCCCTCATTGTGGGGCTACGAATGGTTAATCAGGTGGGGGTATGAAGCATACAGATATACAGTGACTCCCAAACTAATAATAAGCTAAGTCACTGGAACAGCAGGTGCAAAGGAGCGTACTCTTTACAAGCACCTTAGCACAGTAAGAGAGCTAATGAAGATCTTTGACCATGTGGAGGTATAGAAGATCCCTAATAATCAGAATACCAGGGTAGACACTCTCTTAAAAGGGCTAGAAGAAGCCATAACGAATACATTCATAGAACCCTTGATCTAGTTGATACACGCCATGACAATTGGGAATGATTGGAGGGCACCAATTAAAATTAACCTTGAAAAGGTGAACAAAAGTGGAACCCCTAAGGAAAAGAGGAAAATCAAGACTTGGGCAGGATGCTTTTTCATTATTGAAAGGGAGCTATATAGAAGAGGGTTTGCCCCCCTTATAGTGATGCCTAGCCCGGCTTGAAGGGCACCACGTTCTTAAAGAAATGCACTAGGGGGACTGCGGAACACATATTGGAGCCAACGCCTTGGCCCATAAAGCCTTAAGGCAAGGCTACTTTTGGCCTACGATCAGACATGATGCTAGGGAATTCATCCAGACATGCCATAGTTGCCAGATTAATTCAAGAATATAGAGGCTACCCTCCTTTGGTTCTTCTTTAGTGGCAGACCCTTGGCCATTTGCCATGTGGGGCTGGATTTAATAGGGCCACTCCCTATGGCTCCAGGGCAAGGGAAGTATTGCATTGTGGGAATAGATTACCTCACAAAGTGGGTAAACGGAGCCCTTGACCTCTATCACGACACCACATGTTACCATGTTCCTATAGAAGAACATCATTGGACGTTTGGGTGCCCCCGAGCCAACGTTATTTACAATGGGAAGCAATTTGACAATAAGCAAGTTTGACAATTTGCTGAAGAAAAGGGCATCCGCCAATACTTTGCCCTTGTCTTTCACCCTTAGCTAAATGGACAGGCTAAAGTCATCAATAGAATAATAAAGGATGGCTTGAAAAATAGGCTAGGTGAGCCTAAGGGTAGGTGGGTAAAGGAGTTGCGAAATGTCTTTTGGGACTATCCCACAATTCCTTGATGACCTATAGGGAAATCATCTTTCACGATGGGTTATGGAACCAATGCCTTCATACTCATGGAAATCTATTACCCACCTTATGGGCCCAAGTCTACAATCTTTCTGAAAATGAGACCACCCTCAAAGGAAATCTGGACCTACTAGATGAGTTAAGGGAAGCCGAAAGGGATAAGGGCATTCAAGCAACGAATTGTCCAAACTGCTAACCAAAAGATGAAAGTCAAGAATATTCAAGCAGGAAGCCTAGTCCTCATCAAAGCGGAATCGGCTGGCAGAAACCTGAGGCATGGGGCACTGAGACCTAATTGGGACAGACTCTACTTAGTCACAAAGAAGACTAAGGAAGAGGTCTTTGAGTTGGCTACCTTAGAAGGAAGATAACTACCCAGAAACTATCACTCAGATGACTTGTCTACCTATTTTTCTTAGATCATCGATAACTATTTCACATTATGTACCATAGTTAACTATGAATAAAGGGACACTTCCTTAACATTTCGTGATTAAGCCACATAGAAACAGGGCTTCGTGAAAAATTCGAACATCAAGTAAACACTCAAGATGGCCTCGGTGGGGCCACCTTTCTCAAACAAAATACCACAACGAATCACTAAAACATTGAGAATACATAATTTGAAGGTATTACAACGTAAATGTCTCATTAAAAAATCTCTGTGTAAGAAGTTGTTACAAAAAGCTAAAGAGAACAAAAGCAAGAAGGGGACCTAACAATGAAGGCTTCTAAAGCTCGTTTAGAGAAGGGTCTTCATCAAGGTCCGTCATCAATGCGTCCTCATCGATGGGAGGAATCCCAGCTTTCCTGTCCTTTGGCCATGCTTTGTAATCTGAACCCAGCTTACCGTATGCTAAGAGAAACGAGAGTTAAAGGTATGGATTCGCCCGCTTTGACCTGAAAGCGGTAGAAAAGAAAGCCCTTCTTGAAGTCCAATAAGGCAGTCCTTCTGAGCCCTTTCTCCACATTTAGGAGGAGTGAGCCAAACTCTTTCACTTGAGCGTTGGCATTGGTCTAAAGGTGCTAGTACTCTAAATGGGCCTCACATGAAATGAAGGCAACTATCTTGATGCGCTCTATAAGGGGCATCGTAGAGGCAACTGAGCTTGAGGTAGCCTCGCCCATGATAGTCCTTAGGCCTAAAGATGCATTCTGGTCCATCGGCAGAGTAGTGTCGACAACATCTATCTTGGACTCTGTCGCCTTTGCCAAGCAATCAGCCTTTTTTTTGGCCTCGGCTTCCTTCTCTAGAAATTGCTTTAGAGCCTCCTGCAATTCCACTAGCTTCAACTTTAGCTCCGAGGCAAGGGTCTCATTCACCTCCTTACCCTCTCGCTCTAACTTAAGGTCTTGTGCAAGTGCCTCCGTAGCGCTTCGTTTGTCGGCCAGTTCTGACTGAAAAGACATGACATTTTTATGGCACCCTAGAAGCTTCGGCAGGAGGGTCCTCAAATTACTTGGCATGCTTCTTCAAACCGCTAGATGGAAACAATCACAATTAGCACAAAAAGGCGCTAGGTCTATAAAGTTAGTATGGAAAAAGTGCTCGGGTGATACCCTACCACTGCCTCCGTTACAGAGGGCACAGTCTTCAGTAAGGCCGGAGGGCATCGACCTCTTGCACATCAGTTGTTCCTACAAAGAAGATTCGGTGTGCTCCACCACTTTAGACGGGGGCTTGACGAAAGGGGCCCCTACAGCATGAGCCGCTCCAACTGGAAGGATGTTCGTGTTATGGGCATCTGCCAAGGCTTCAACGATGCCTTTGGGCCTCTTCAAAAAGTCCCTAGCGCAGCTGATTATCTCTACAAAAAGAACAAATATGATCAGGTATCGTAACCATGCGCGAAGGTAGGAAAAAGAAACAATGATTGAAATATAAATCTTTGGCCCTAGTATCAACTCCAAAGGCTTCAACCAGCATTCCCTTCTAGCCCTCATCCCAACTGCATGGGTTCCTCACACTCGGGTATGATCGGTGGATCCAACTGATTCTTGCTCACTTAGGGGTGGCCTCATTTATCTTAGTATAATGGATGGGGAACAACTTCAAAATATTGTTGCTCCGCAACAACCCCTCCAACCAGCAGACTAAGCCGAGAAAATGAGTGATGACCATCGGAGCCCTCGTATATAGCAGCATCCTAACCAAGGCGTGCTACGAGGTATCCGCGAACTCGCAAGGGAACGCTTATTCCTTTTCCTTCACCTTGAAGAAGAAATCCTATTTCTACCCCGACCAAGAGTAAAAGTGGCAAATTTTAACCCGACCCGAATACCTGGACTGACCCACCCGAACCCAAACCCGACCTGACCTGATTTGACTAGAGAAGTCAACGACCCAAACCCGGATAACCCGAACCCAAATTGGACTAAACCCGAATTGCCCCGAATCTGAAATAACCCAAACCCGAGACTGACCTGACCTAAACCCGAAAAGACCCGAGTATAAACCTGATAAAACTGGATTTCTAGGATTTGTTGAATTAGCCCATGATTTTGTGAGATCATCAGATTTTGCCTTAAAAAATTACCAAATTTACCTCAAATTCTCTAGAGTTGACAAATTTGCCTAGAACTTTCTAAAAATCTTCAATTCACACCTAAACTCTTCCATTTTGCTTACACTGACCTAAAATGACCTCTAGGGCTCCAAATTAATATCTAAAATAAATTAATTCCTATTTTTACCCTAAATAATGATTCTAGATTCCTAAAAAATTATAACTTAAAGTGACAATATAATTTAAATGTATCTAATACTACCAACTTCTTAAGTTCTAAAATGACTGAGTTTATAGTTTCATGAATTGAATTTGAAAAGTTTTCAATTAGATATTTTTATTAAAATAATTGAATATTAATATATTTATATCTAGTTAAATTAAATTTTTTTAGATTATTATTTATGCCTAGTAATTTTTTAGAGCATCTCCAGCAGCTTCCCCATTTTGCAGTTTTTCTCAATTTTAGGGAATATGAAGCCATTTTTCACTCCAACAGTTTCCCCATCCTATTCTCTAAAATGGGGAATGTGATGAAAGAGAAGATCTCATTCCCTATTTCTGCAGAAACTCCAAAAATTTTTGGGGAATGAAAAATAACATTCTTTTTTTCTTGTAAAGGTTGTCTCATTTATTATTCACAACAATTAATTCATAATTTTATTTTCTTCAAAATTTCTTATAGAAATATAAACTTTTTATATGAAAATGGTATCTTAAAGACTCTATTTTATAAATTTAATTTTTTTAAACAAATTATAGTACAAATTAATATGAATATTTTTAAGTCAGACTTTAGTTAAAAAAGTTAAAATAGTCATTTTTTGTGAAACAAAGGTAGTAAATTTTTATATTTTGCACAATATTTAATTATACAATAATTATTTCATATTTTTTTTCAAAATTTCTTATAGAATTATAATTTTTTTTATGAAAATTGAACCTAAAGACTCTATTTTATAAACATAATTTTTAAAATGTTTTATAATATAAATTAATATAAATATATTTAAGTCAAATTTTAGTAAAAAAGGTAAAAGAGTCATTCTTTGTAAAATGGAAGGAGTAATTTTTTTACATTTTTAATAATATTTAATTATACAATAATTAATCTAGTCATTAATTTGAATTTGCTTTAAATCCATAATATTTAATTGCTATGTAATAAATACAAAATTCTACAAAATAGGAAAGCTGTTGGAGTTTGAGCAAAAAAATTATAGAGATTTTACTTTTTGCTTCCCCATCTTATAGAAATTTTGGGGAAACTGTTGGAGATGCTCTTAGTTATGAGGTCCCTAAATTTTGAAATTTTTATTTTATTCACGCATAAAAATTGTAACATGGGTTTCTAAACTTTTCGAATATTTGCATAAAAAATCAAATTCTTTAATTTAAATTTTAGCAAAATCTAAATAAAAAATTGAATTAATCTAGTTATTCTAGCTTATGCACCAATAACCCGATTAGATTTAAATATCAACCTGAATCTAACCCGAAACTTAAATAACCCAACCTGAAGTTACCCAAGACTGAAATTGACTCAACTTGAATTAAACCCGAACCCAAATAAGGCTGATCCAAACCTAACCCAAACCTGAAATCTACTTAACCCGAAATTGACCCAAACCCAAATAACCCAACCTGAACCTGAATTGATGCTAACCCGACTAAACCCAAACCTGAATGACCTGACCTAAACCCAACCCGACCCACACCTAATTGCCATCCTTAACCAAGAGTCCTTGTAGGATACAAAGGCAAAAGGCTTGTTCCCACCTCTGTTAATGGGGGTGATGTGGAAAAAGCTACCATCTTTCTTAAGGTCCATCATATAAAACTAAAGGTACACCTCCAGTAGGGGAGACACCCCCACTAACTTCCCATAGATGATGAAGTCGTTGATATGAACAAATGAATTCGACATTAACTATGACGGAGGAATCTTGTAGTGCTTGTAAATTTGCTCTAACAATGGATGAAGGGAAAAGCAGAGCCCCGCCTGGAGGTGGTCTGTGAAAATGGAAAGCACATCTTCCCTTTTGCTCCTTCCTACAATGGCCCCATCCTCAAAGGCCTACACACGAGAGAGGGCGGCAAGAATGTCATTCAGCCAAAAATATCAGGCGAGATTTATTGCCAACGTCCCCTTATTGTCCTAAGTCATGACTCCCTTCATTACCTTAACATTAGGACACAAGGGTTTTTTGGAGGCTTTACCGACGTTGGCGGTAGCCCCAGATGAAAATTTTGAGGAAGTCATCTGGAAAAATATATGAGAACACATCAGGGCTATTGCCAACGCAACAAGGCGATGGAAGGACAGAAACCTAGAAAAACCCAGTACCCCAAAAAAATAAAAATGATAACTTGTAAAGAAAGGATAAAGTGTAGGGTTTTGGGGCCAAGCAAGTACAGTGGAAACTAACTGAAACCGTCCAAGATCCAAGTGAAATGGAATAAATTGGGTGTTCAAAATTTTTATACCTGGTGAGCTGAGATTTTTTACCCAATTATTGAGTCGAATCACAAACTTGAACAATTGATGTGCTCAAGCTCTCTACAATATCCACACGAGCCACTCATACCACCACGCTTTGACCACATTCCGGTACGTACATTCCTCATACGCCTGTAGTGCTAACTTGCATCATCCGAGGAAAGGCAAGAAGAGAGTGCAGCTGGAACCTTTTAGAGCTGATTTTGTCCTTAAGGAGGCTAGGCCTAGGGCTAGGGCTAGAAAATCCTTACTATATGATGTATATATAGTAAGGCTTAACTCTCATGCCTAATAGTTTTCAAAACCCTAATCCAATTATGTCTAATTTTGGGCTTCATAATGGCTCAACCTTTGGGCCAATTATTAATCCAAAATTATCATGAAAGTAAAAACAAATAATTTGGCCCATGCACTCAAATAATCTAATTAGCTATAAGTGTGTGGCCCAATAAGCTCCTATCATATTGGCAATGATCATAAATTATGTTTATGATTATAAACAATGAGTGGTGTCCAGCAACACATCATTTCTACCCAAGTCACAAAATAGTCGGTGATTCAACTAAACATCTATAATCATTATTCGTATATGTCATTGTCCCTCTATCCAAGATATTAAAATCGAGCTTGAGGCATGGAATGTGTCACTTTCGTACAGCCCAATCTAAGGTTTCTTAATTACCAAATAAACTAACTAAAAATAATGACGTTGATATCCCATATCAACTTATATGAGTATGGCCATGCCTTTCCTCAGTCTCACTTAATTGATGAGCCCGAAGATATCACTCCCATTACATAGGAAGAACAAATCCCATCTTGATTATATAAAAAACTTCGCATCATATGTGGCATACCCATTGACCAACTTCATGTTCACTCAGTTACAAGCAATAAAGGGAAGTATCAAAGTATGTGACTCACATATAGGGAACTTTGATGACGTTAGGTCAAAGGACTATATATACCATGATCATTATAAAAATCACTTATGACACTCATATAGCAATACATGTAGCATTCTTATGGTGGGTCAGTCTAGTACACAAGTTCTCTAGCTTGTACCTATATGTAGACTATATATCTCATATTAGTCTTCACACATGCTGGTCTTTACTATTATTACAACCCACACCACAATAATACAAAACCAAGGAAAATTAAGAATACTATTATTCTAAGGTTATAATTATGTTTGATTATGTCATATAGAAACAAAACAACAAACACAATTATTGGAATAATACCTCAATAAAATATTATGACTCAATGTGCAAAATACAATCATCTCATGATTGACTTTTGGGCACAACGCTAATATAAAGAACCTGCTACATGAATACATTGGAAAAGGGAAGAATGTTGCAAGAGAAACTTCAAAAGAAAAAAATTCCAAAGGATTATAACGCCAACAAATCGAGGAATAAAGAAGTAATAGAATGAGCCGAACAATGGAAAAGGACAGAAACCTTCACGATATATATAGGGAAACCTGCGACTTATGGGCTTTCCCCTTGAAAACCGCAGGTACAGATAAGAGGCTAATCACCAGAGAACATGTGGCCGCTAGTAGCCACTAGCATGGCCATGCCCGGTCACTTCCCTGAAGAAACATTTAATGAAAATCTCTTCACCTTACCATCACCTAACGCACTTAACATGTGCTGTAAATGCATAGAAGAAGTTGATAGGACAAGCAAAAAATGGTTGTCTGCCCAACTTCTCCAGAAAGCTAACAGGAAATGGGGATTACACCCCTATCCTCAAAACATCATCACTTAGATGCATCAGGAAATATGGGACCCTTAGCCCACATTCCCTTCTAAAAGGGTGACTTGTTGGTAGAAAACGAACTTAAGGGCCTAGATATAGATGACTGGCAGATGGCCCATGCCTGAAGGCCCAAGAATGCCCCAAGAGGAAACCTTTCCCAGAAGGAAAACTACATCCCGCAAAGTATAGGATGAGCTATGGGATTTCTATTTTAAGAGTGAACTACCCGAAGCTCGTCTTGACTATATAAACCCCACACCAATCCCAAGGTAAAGGATCTGGCTCTCCTCTTCTTTTCCCTAATACTCACTACTAGAAAAATAACTTAAGTATTGGAGTGTTTCCCCCGAAAGCACATCTTAAGGCTCTAATGCTATCTTTGGCCGCAGGATTTTGTTTAGTTGTTTGTCGAGCTCTTTGGTCCTGCATACCCTATCACATTCCCTATTAGGCGGCCCCGAGTCAATCATACCCATCTAACAACAATCGGAGAACTTCATAAAGGTATCCTACAATTAAAATCCCAACAATATAAACACACCTAAATTTGAAACCACATCAAACTAAACACGTTTGCATAGCTAAAAAAAGAAATTACAAATGATATTGTGAACATTCTGTATCTTCTGACACCCGATCACTTGACTCACTGCCAGACTCATTTTCATGCATTATTTGAACCACTGATCTTCAATTGCAGGCTTTCAAAACATATGTCAACACAATAATAAAAAATACTCATAGTCACAGAATAATACAATAGCCATGTTCAATAATACAATGCTAACCTAGGAACAAACACTTGTTCAATAATACAAAACACACCCAGTAACAAACATGTCAATTCTTCTCACATATAGCAACCGCCTACCCATTTTCAATATATCCCCACCCCTTTTCAAAAATAAAAAATATTCACAGTCTAATACATATGTATCATAGAATAATACAATAGCCATGTTCAATAATACAACACTTTTTCGATAATACAATACACACCAAGTCCTAAAATCCACATTAGGCATAAACACCACAATGTTCAAAGCATACAGCCCAATCACATAAACATACAATTCGTGCGCCATCCTTATTATTCACCTAAACCAAACCGTACAACCCAATCACAAAAACATACAATTCATTCCTAAACCCACAAACACCCAATTCATACCCAGAAGACAACGAACAGATGCCTTAAAATAGGGATCTCAACTCATACCCCAACGATGATTTGGGCTCTACTTTTTTCTGACTACACTCTTGCTCGAAACACATGCAATTTACCCCCAAAAGACAACAGATGTATGACTTGTGTGGCAACGTCGGGTTTTCTGGAGTCGTCACAAATCGGTTTACCTAGGTCGATTGGACACTTAAAATATGGTCTGCGAGAGTTCGGGGGTTCGGGAGTACGGTTACGCTAAAACAATATTGTTGTAGCGCCCAAAATTGGCACCTTAGTTGATTTTAATTTTGTTTTACTTTGCTTTTTAACAACTTCAGTTAATTTTCAAAATTAGAAATTTTAACTGAATTAATCAGATGTGGATTTTTGGTAATTAATTTGTATGAAATTTGATATTTCCGAACCATGGACTCTGCCGAGTCACCCGGACACGGAATTTGATGAAATTTTAATCCATATCGTAAATATGAATTTTTATCTTTTTTATTTAATTAAAAAGGTTGATATTTTCCAAACCATAGATCCTGCCGGATCATCCGGATATGGAAATTATTTTAATTTATTATTAATTATTTAATTATTATTATTTTTTTATGGAATTAATTACTAGTTCAATTACTAATTTGTAAGTCTTTTTGTTTATGAAATTTTTAGATTTGTTAATGATCTTTAATATTAACTAAATAATATTTTATATTTTTTTATATTTTTACTTCTTTTCTTTCTTTCTTTATTTTCTTTATTCTTTTCTTTTAGTTTTCTTTTTATTTTCTTGTTTTTACTTTTCTTTTACTTTCTTTTCTTTCTTTTCTTTATTTTCTTTTCTTTTCTTTTTCTTTTTATTTTCTTGTTTAATGAAAAATTTTGATTATCTATAATTACTTGATTTATAAAATAAATAAATTTATTTATCTAATATTAAGATTTTTTATTTGATAAAGAAATTAAAGAGTTTAAAAAAATTAACATTTATTTTATGTTTATTCTATTTATTTGATAAAAGAATAACAAAAGAAATTAATAAAAAAAAAACTAAGGATTTATATGTATATTTTTTAAAAAAAAGTAAAGTCTTAATATTTATTTGTTAAAAGGTGAATCAAAAAGTAATCAAAACTTTATTTATTTAATGATGAAACCAAAAATTTATATGTATATTTGAAAAATAAAAGAAAAGTCTTAATATTTATTTGTTTTATTTTTGATAAAAAAGAATTAAGAAAAAATGATTTTTTAATAAGGAAACTGAAAATTTATATGTATATTTTAAAAATAAAAGTAAGGTTTTGATATTTATATAATTTATTTTGATAAAAGATTAACCAAAAAGTGATTATTTAATAAAAAAATCAAAGATTTATATGTATATTTTAAAAATAAAGAAAAGTTTTTGATATTTATATATTATATATATATATATATATTTTTTTATAAAAGATTAACCAAAAAAGTGATTATTTAATAAAAAAATCAATGATTTATATGTATGTTTTTAAAATAAAGAAAAAGTTTTGATATTTATATGATTTTTTTTATGTTCTTTTTGTTTGATAAAAGATTTTTTTTTAAATATTTTTCTAATTTATAAGTCTAAAAATACATCTAATTAATAAGTCTAAAATATTTAAGAGAAATTCAATTCTTTTTTATTTATTTTATTTATTTTTTTTTAAATCATTTGACTAAGATTTTTTTTATTTTTGTTTAATAAAGGAAACAAAAAGTTATATCTTTTTATTATTTTAAAAGAAATAAGTAAAATATTACTGGATAAAGAAATAAAATATTAACCCAAAAAATTTTTACTCTTTTATTCTTTTTATTAATAAAGAAACTAAAAAGTTATATTTTATTATTTTAATAAATAATTAATATATTGTTGGATAAAGAGATAAGTAAAAATATTAGTCCAAAGTTTTTATTTTTAATAAAGGAAAATTTATTTATATACTTTATTTAAAAAAATATTTTATATATTCTATTTAAAATATTTTCCAAGCCATGGATCCTGGCGGATCATTTGGACATGGAGTTTAATTTTTATTAAATTTTATTTTAATTATTTAATTAATTATTAATTTTAATCATAATTTTATTATTATTTTTCTTGAATTTTTTTAATTTTAAATATCATTACTTTAAAGATATGTTTAAAAAGAATTGATTTGTATATTTTTAGAATTATTTAATTATGTTTATTTATTAATTTTTAACAAAAGGAATAAAAAGTTAACTTTTTGTTATCTTTAAAGAAATAATAAAAACATGTATTTCAAAATAACAAAAGATAATTGGCTTTTAAAAAATGATTTTTATTAGCCTTAATAATTATTCACATAAAATTCTTTTTTTGATAATAATTTGTTATTATTTTTTTTATAAAAATTAAAAGTGAAATAAATTTAATCACAAAAAGAAAGACAATTAATAATAATAAAGTGGGGCTTTTGACCATCCACTAAAAAAAAATTAGGAGGTATAACCTTCCATAATAATAACAAAGATAGTAAAAGTTAGTTGTTAGAATTAATAACAACAATAATAAAAGTTAATAAAGTTAGTTGGATTAGTTGTTAATAACAATAATAAAAGTTAGTGAAGTTAGTAAGGTTAGTTGTTAACAACAATAATAACAATAATAAAAGTTAGTGAAGTTAGTTGTGCAAAAATTAAAAGGTTAGTGACTAATAACAATAATAATAAACAAATAATTAAAGATTATTGTTAGTTCTGCACAGATTAAAAAAAAGGTTAGTGACCAAAAGGAATAAATATGAAAAGATAGAGGACGAGATCAGGGTTTTACCCACAAATTAAAATTTTGAATCTGGTGAAACGGAAACAGAGGTTGGCGCGAGGGGCGAGGGAGACGGGCGACAGCTGGGGAAGTGGCTGGGGCTGGGGAACGACGGCTGGGTGGCGTGCAGGGGTGGTGACGGCGGTGCGAGGACGGCGTGACGGTGGTGGCAGCAAGGGTAGGACCGGGAAGGAGAAGGGGGAAGGATAACGCGTCGGAGAAGGAAAACGGACGGCGGCGGGACGGCGTGTGGAGCGATGGACGGCGGCGGGACGGCGTGGGGAGCGACAAATGGCGGCGAGACGGCGTGAGGAGCGGCGGGGAGATGGAGGCAGAAGGCACGACAGAGCAAAACGGTGAATAAATGGAAGGGGGAACAGGGGCTAAAACGTGAAAATAGAAAATTTTGGGTCTTCGGGAAAGGGGGAGGAGAGGCTAGGGGCTAAGACTTTAGTTTTTCCTTTTTTTAAAACGGAGCTCTAAGCTTGATTTCTTTTTTTGTGTATGCCTTCTTCACAGATTTTGGACCTCTATTTATAGGGGAAGGGGTGCTGGACTGTTCAAAATTAAAAATTAATTAAATTCAAACTTATCTCTTAATTTTGTAAAATGACAGTTTCAGTCCTTTACGTCTCTTAGACTCTAGATAAGCTTCAGAAGCTTCTGATTTTGACAATTTTGTCGTTTTCTGTTAATTTGGGCCAGAAACGTTAGTCTGGCCCAAAATTGACGCGAAAAATTACCCAATGCTCCTGGAACTTTCATAATTTGTCAATTTTTCCCAAAACTTCTAAATTTTGTCATTTTTACCTCAAACTTTTTAATTTTGTCATTTTTACCCCAAACTTTTTAATTTTGTCATTTTTTATGGAGTTTTCTTTTTATTACAAACATACACATATACACACATATATCATTTTAAATCAAATCTTCACAAAACAAAAAAAAATATATTTTAAACTAATTAAAAAATTTTAGTACAATAATAATAATAATAGTAGTAATAATATTTTTTTTAATTAATTTTTTTAAATTTTTTTTTAATGGTCGGACGAAATTGGGTGTCAACAACTTGAAATGGGGATCTTACCTCCTTTTTCAGCATTGATTCAGCTGGACAGACCAATGCGCAACCAACTCCATAATCGGATTTGCTTCTTGTACAGTTATGGAGTCTCTTCTTGTGCTTTGCAACTGATAATGGACAAATTTTTGTGTTCCGATTTTAGAGAGGTAGGATGTCTTTCTTCTGAAGCACAGCTACAATGACAAGAAATGCGGGTTTGATCATGGGTTTGTGTATGGATGACTCTAGGTGAAGTTTGTATGGAAAAGAATTCTAATTTGTAATCCCTACAATTTTAGCCTCAATATTCACGCCTCTCTCTGTTTTGAATGCTAGGTAATGAATAGATGGATGGAAGTTGTTAGTAACACCTAACTGTGTTACTAAGGTGTATAGACACTTGGTGGATAGCCTCTTAACTCGACCAAAATAGATAGTTTCCTAAATTGTAGTCCATATGAGAAAAATTTTACTGATTTTAAGGATGGGTGAGAACATATACCGTATAATAGATATCATAGGTGTTACAGCCCATGCCTGCCCTCATTAATTGAATACGAAATTTATGAAACTATATATGTTATTCCTTTTATAAAATTAAAAGAAACCCTAAAATTGGTACATATACAACTAAAAAAAGGCAAATTAGCTATGTCCTTTAGCAACTGTTCACCGTCACTAGATGAACCCTTATGAAATGGCTTTGTGCTAATTATATGCTTTTGCTGTGAATTGGGTTACCTTAGCTTCTTTGGGAGATCATTCTCTTAATTATCAGCTTCTTCTGGAGATCATTCTATTAATTATCCTTTTCTGAATTGCTTTGGAGAATCATATCGTTTATGTTGTAATATGATTGCGCATAAACTTTAAGTGGTCAAAAGACTTATGAGTTCCACCATCGGTTTGCATTTCATAATACTTTATATATAGGCAGAGTAATTTAATTTATAAATGATACATTTACCTTCGAAAAAATAGAAATAAACGTGAGATAACATAGTTTAAGAGTAATTCAGATCCCTAAATTACACCATATTATATCATTAATGATCATTTGTCATACCCAAGTATTTTATTTGATAGTTTTATTTTATTATTCCCATATGTGTGATGCATCTAATTCTGGTGCTTAAGTAGGGCAAAATATGACCTTGTAATTGGTTCCTGTGGGGCAAGTAAAGACTCTGATAGGGTCATCCTTGGGGTAACTGTACGCATCAGGACACCTATCCTTGAAGTACTTCGACAAATTCATTGGTCCGTAGGTGCCTGAGTTGCAGCAGTGCTCCTCCGTCTTCAACATCGGACACGATCCGTTGCATCCACCCGGAACTTGAAGCTCAGCGGGGCATTGTCCCACAATGTCTACGTTACACCTACAATATAAAAACACGTATATGTTCATCTTTTATGATTGGTTTTTAATAAAAAATTGTAATTTGATAAATGACAGATGTGACAGTACGGGCAGGAGATCTTACTTGATGGCACGGGAGCACCCGGGTGACTTGGAGCTGAACTCCATGCTGACATTGAAGCCATCGATGTTGGAGATGTCGATGAAGTCCTGGTTAGCGAACCCTCCAAGTGTGTACTCAACCAGCGTGTTCAGTGCAGTACCGTAGGAAGTGCACTTCAGGAGGCCCTTGCTTGACCTGGTTTGTCTAGATCTTCAGGTCGAGCTTGGGTTCGGCGGGTCAGGTCAGATCTTCAGGTCGAGTTAAAATTTGGCATCCTTATTCATTTGTGTTGGTGCCAACTAGGTGGAGGTCGAATGCGGTATTGTCCCTAGCGGATCAAATGGGCATCAACCGGGGCTGCGGTGTGGCTGAGTATTTAGCTAACCATATCAAAAGTCCTTTGTTTGACCCGATTTGTCTAGATCCCTGAAGTCTTATAAAAAATTTTGCTGATTATTTTTTTTTTACAATTTATTGAATTTTTAAATTAATTATCAATTAAGAGCATGTAGTTGCTAATTTTAAGCAATTACTACCACATGTTCATAAATTTTGTGTACTTAAGTCCTCTATCAAAAGCCTTGAAACTTTTGGGTTTGGAGGATGGAGGGAGGGACGAGGTGAGATATTCCAGGGAGTTACAAACTTTTGGAATACGATAATTTTGGTTGGAATTAGGATGGGCTTAAAATTACTACTACTATAGTCATGGGCAATTTCTATTATCTTGGCTGAAAAGGAACCAGCAGGATAAAGACCAAATTTCTCTATCTTAATATTACACACACCAAATGGGAAGATGTTTAGGGACATGGATGACAGTGTCGTATTTTGATTTTGAAATGTCAACATATTTTTTGCACAATTTATGTACTAACATAGAATTGATGAATTATGGACAGCTAAACCTAGAATTTGAGTTTTTTACCTTCTATATTAGCATTAAATAAACAAATTAGACACATTTTTAAAATTTTAAGAACATCCTGTCACATAATAATACGTATATGTTAATTACTCATAACTAAACCACACAATTACAAAAAAATGTTATTCAAAGTTGGTAAGTTTTAGCAGCATGTTCTAGTAAAATCACTTCTCTTCTTGAAGGAAAAAAAAAAAGGGTTTTAGCAGCATGGGTTGAATTGGAAAAGAAAACTGTATAACTATGAAAAGCAGAGGCGGACTTAGCATTTTTGCAAAAGAGGGACCAAAATAGATAGCTTGCTAAATAATACATGGAATGAGGAAAATTTAACAATTTTAAAAAGGGGTCATAATGTATTTAGCATTATATATTGAGGAGTACAATAGATATTTTACCATTTTAGGAGGTTAGGAACCATGCCTCCTGTCATTTGAATATGCAATTTGTGAAACTATATTATTCATTTTAGTAAATTAAAACTTTCACAAGTGTCAATCTTTATAAGAAACATGAAGTAAAAAGTTTAATTCTTTATATTATTTTTCTAAGCTACTTTTATTATGTCTATCCTTTTCATGCTTTTTTTTTTTTTTGTAAAAATTGACCCCCATTGGTTATTGACCTAGATCAAAATGTTGATGCGTTTGGAACGACAGGACTCATGCCAAGCAAATGGCAGGTAAATAGTGTTGAATCGTGGGGTTGTTTACAACTCATGAGAAACCAAATAATATTACAAGTTTGGAAACTCTAGTGTGCGGTTTTAGTCACTAAAATCAGAGACAAGAACCTTGAAATTGGGCTGCGATCATGATATGTATGTACTTGTTCTTACAGGAGACCGTATGATCTAATGCTTAAAGTTGTAGAAGTTAGAGAACTACAGCGTAGTTTATACTTTTGCTTATTCATTTGTTTTGTCTTATGAGAGCATGTTTACACAATTCAGGTAGAATCCAATTTCTTTTTTATGGTTCTTTACGTGTTGGCAAGGGTTTTAATTATAAAGAAAAATAAAGGATACTTTTGCTTATTAATTTGTTTTGTCTTGTGAGAGCATGTTTCCACAATTCAGGTGGAACCCAATTTCTTTTGGATGGTTCTTTACGCGTTGGCAAGGCTTTTATCTAACATTACAAGAAAATTGCCGTTTATTAATGGACAAAATACATTTGTAAAAGCATAAAATCCGTTGGTAATCCTTAAAGGATGCTTCAGTGGACACACTTTCCATTAGTAAAAGCAGAATAGACTTCAGATTATATGATCTGTTCACTTAACATAATAAATAATACAGTGATGGTAAGAGTTGGATATATTTTCACACTGTTAATGTGTGGAGCAATTCCTTGGCTTAGTAGACAAGGTCATAATTTATTAGTTTCTGATAGGCAAAAATGGCTTTGCTTAAGAAAACTTGCATTTTTGGCCCTTTGTATCATGTTGTGTTGGTGTCTAAAGATCATGCACTTTTTCCATTGTCTTAAATCTTGATTAATTAGCCAAGATTCAAGAGCATGGTGCAAGCTTACTGCCCTTGTGTTTACGAATGACTTGATTTGGTTTCCTTTTTACTGATACTCAACATAAGAGCATGCATTTCCAGTGTCTATTGCAGCATAGCCGTTCATGTGCATGTCCAACCTTTTCAGCTTATATGTTGCAGGAACATGCTATAGAAAGAAATGGAGTTTGTACTTGGTGGAAAAAAAACATGAGTTTGACAAGTGGAACAAAGAAATTAATAGGAGATAGGAAGCTAGGTGGTGGAGGTGTTCGTGGTGGAGGGGGTTGCTTTGGATGGGGTGGGAGATTTGGCTGCTCTAATGGTAACCATTTTTTACAAGAAGTGAAATAGGTCATTCTGCCCACCCTAGGTATAGTCATTTTGCTAAGATATTGGTTATGTTTTGGTTAATTATTGAAAATGATGGATGGATAATTTGATTTCCCATTTCTAGCTATAGAAGAGAGTTTGTATGTTAGGCCTAGTTTATTAATGTAAGCAGATTAACATGCTATTGGGTCATTCACATGGGAATCATTTGAAATTGTCCTTAAAATTGGTCAAATTTACATACCTTAACCACCTTAAAACTTAAAGCCTCATTAGTCCCTCTTTTCCTAGCCTGCTACCTCCCAACTCACTAGCACATCACTGTCCTTCCTTTCCGTTGTTGTCCACTGTGTGAGATTGTACCTTCATCCCTACATTATCGTTGTCCAGCAAGATATTGTGACGAGGCCACTGCCCAGCCGTTCTCAAGAGGAGGCTGCCGCGCAACCGATTTCCTGACAAGGACACCGCGTGAATAGATCACCCATCGAGGCCTGCGGCCTTCACCCTTCTCCTCCAATATTGTCCTCATCTTCTGCGATGTGCAAATGGAGCGCCCTTCCCCTTCATCTTCTTTTTCTGCCATCTCTTCTTCTTTGATCGACTCATCAGGAGGCCGAATAGGGAGGAATCTGGATAGGTGGTGACATGATGAGAAGGGGGCTGCGGGATTGGTGGGTAAGCCAGACGGTTTAAGTGGGTAGGAGTGAGTAGTGAGACTAGTGTGTTACTATAAATATTGACAACTTTAAGGACGTTTAAAATTTTTTTGGGAGTGATTGTGTGAATAACACATTAACACAATTGTATTAAACTAAAACAAACAGACCCTTAGTTGTCATTTTCAATCTATTGGTCAATGCTGTGCGAGGAACTAGAGAAGGATTGTGATATCTTGCATGATGAATCTTGAGGCCGGGGAGTAAAATTCCAAATAGTACCAATATAGACTTTACAGCAAAGAAGGAAGCCTATAGTAAAATCTCTGAAAGACAGTTTTGAGGAAGTGGCAAAGTGGTTGATAGTAAAACTAAATTTAGATTGCACAACTGAAGTAAAACTAAATTTTTTCATTGACATAGGTGCTCTCAAGTAACTTCTTATTCTTCTTCCCAAAGTACCTAAGGAAATTAGAAACGGGTAACATGGGCATCCATGTTTATTTTTGTCATTATGATAGTGCATGAAATGGTTTGTCTGGCTTTAACCATTTAGGATATTAAATGTGTATCATAATAGGAACTAGTTTGCTACCTTTTCAATGTTGTTCTAACTACAGTCTCTGCGTTAGCATCTTCTTTTGAAAATTTTTATGAAGATTATGAATCAAGAATTTAAGATCTAATATATATATATATTACCACTAAATTTTTTTTACAAGTAAATTTTCCATTAATCTTGTCAAAATGTGTAAGTTTATCATCAATGTTTTGTGCTGAGAGGAAATTTTCCACCGACCATTAAAATTGCTTAATGTGACAAAAGTGAAAAATTGAGAAAAATGCAAGTTTCAATTTCAAGTTTTCTTTACCTAACACCCTAACCCATGAGTTTCTAAATATATCATTTTCACTATTATTTTTGCTTAGCATACATGTACCCTTTGCCACTTTCCACCCTTTTCACCACTAGTGTTACCTCTAATCTTCCACACATTCTGGTAATGCTGCCGGAAATGCTCATTAGAACAAAAATTGATCAAACAAGATTTGACTGATGCAAGTGGGACTAAACTAAATCCAGAGGTGTTGTAGTTCTAGAATAAAAGATGATCAATGGTAACGGCAGTGAAGTGTTGCTCAAAGATATTGCAGAAGGTAAAAACAAGAAGGCTTAACAATGGGTTATGTCATCAAACACAGGATTTTGACCTATTGAGGTGTTGTGAAAGGTTTGGGTAGTTAGGAGCTAAGAAGAAAACTTTCAAGAATTAATTTTAGAGTTGTGTCATAGAATTTTGTCTAAAGAAACGAAATATTCCTACAATTTAATGGTTAGTGATAAAATTGCCCACAACAAAAACGTTAATGGAAAATTTGACCTTTTGCCTATAAAGAAGGATATACTTAAGGAAAAAATGAATTTTTCACTTAACAAATGCTACACATGATGGACTAGCTATTTAATGCGCTTCATACTTCAAAAAACAGGGGCTCTTTGGACTCTTGCATTTTTGTGCTCCTTGCTCTCTCTGTTTCTGTGATATTTTAGTGAGAAAACGATAAACAATTTAGGGGTTAGAATCTTCGTGAATATTTTAATTTACAAGGCTATTTGCAGTTGTTTCGGATGTCGAATGTGGCAGCGTCAGAGTGGGAGAGGAGGAGGGCGGCGACCGGGATTAGGAGAGCAAGGGCTTTCATGGCTGCCATAACCGAGTGTGTTTGGTTTGTTGCTTGGCGTGCCTTCCTTAGCTGAGCATGTGTTGACTTTATATAGACACAAGATAAGGGTAGAAATGGGCCTTACATGTATAGACTTTTCTTTTTTATTTTCTGGAAAATTTTTTGGATAAATTTGAGGAAGCAAAGTTTGCATGGCACTTTGAATTGACCTGAAGTCAGCTTGTAGGTTTGGATAAAGCTTAGGGGCTAAGGAATTTGTCTGACTCGTAACAATACTTGAGGTTGTACTAGTTAAACAGCCCACGCTATGCTGCAGGTTTTGATAACGTGGTAAAAATTTACGTCATTATTATAGTATATGTTGCTCAAAGAAACGTTTTAAAAAATGTCTATGCCATTATAATAATTTATGTAATTATAGTAATTTACAATATATGATAACTAGATCATAATAGTATCTATATAATTAACGTTTTATGTTGTATAAATACCACATAATATGTGTTTTATTGGATATATGTTAGTCTTTATTTGAAGCACATCTTTGTTGGTATCTTCATTAGATACTGGATAGATTATTCAATGCTATAATGTTAACAAAGTGGTGAGAATGAGTAACTGTGGAGATAATTATATTAAAATATAAAAAAATGATAATCTTATAATAATTTTTTATAAGGGGTTTTTATAAATCATAATACCAAATTAAGAAAATTTGATTCCATTAATTGAAAATTAAAAGCTACAAATGTCATAAAAAAACTACGTAAGAGATTTTTTTAATTTTAAGTTATGTAAAAATACTACTTCCGAAAAATTGATATTTTATACCTAAATTAAAAATTAATATTCATAAATAATTTTACTTTTTAAAAAAAATTATAACCTAATCCTAATTTGGGGAAATCAGAAATACACAAACCCAACGTACCAACTTCCCCAAAATGGCACTATTTATTACACTCTTTAATAAAAGGTAATTTGGGTCATGCCCTTCTATGTAATTAAAAAAACAAACACAAACTTTTCTGGAAAAAGCAAAAGAGAAAATGAAAATGTTGTGGTTGATACTTGGGATTTAATCATTAAATGGAAGAGTTTGGCTACCAAAAGAGCATAAAGAATACAGTAAGGGACTAAGAGAAGGATTTCACAATCACTTAAAGAAAAAAAAAAAAGAAAATGGCGTGGAACAACTGTTCCATGAACAGTAAAATTGGCCACGGCCTTTACTATATAGATACAATGATGTTTTGATTACCCCGAATGTTGTTACACGGATTTAATTCAATAAATTTAGCATTATAATAAATTTTTATTATAAGTAAGTAAAAAATTTTTCACTCATAAATTTATATTATTCAACTAAAATTTTACTTTATTTCAATTTTGAGTCAGGTACTCTTTACATTATATTCTTATAATTAAAATGATTAGTTACGATCTAAACATAATACTGTGAAATAAAATTTTTTATGTGCTTTGAATATATACATATTTTCTTTATTATTAAAAAATAATTTATTAAAATTTTTCATCTCTTATTAATTCAAAGTCTAATTTTTAATATCAATGAAAAATTTACTAGAAAAATTTACTTTAAATTTCACCAATTATAGACCAAATTATTTTAGTTAACTATAGCCCTTAAAGTAAATAATTGACGCTGCAAAATTCAATCATCAATAATAAAAAAATAACCGGAAACACAAAACAGTATTTAACTTATATCAATCAATTAATGGTTTAACTATTAGCTTAATAAAAATAAAAATAAAAAAATGACTTAAGTTAAATCAACTAGAACAATAGCCAAAAGTGGACAAATTATAATAATTAAAGTTTCATTTTAGAAAGCAATAATAAAAAAGATGACAAAAAAAGTTTGGATCAAGGTAAAAACTTGAAAAATTTTATTTATTAAAAGTTTAATAATTGATTTAATAAATTCAAAAAAAAATTTTAACTAATAAACTATGGTGATTAATGTCTTAGTTCAAAAGATAGAGTAAATTTCATGAACGGTCTCTAACATTTAGTAATTGTTTTCTTTTAGTCCCTAATCTATTGAATGTTCTGTTTTAGTCTTAAACCTGTTAAAATGTTTTGTTTTAGTCCTAAATCTATCAAAAACATTTTATTTGGTCCCAATTTGATGAAATTCATTAACTCAAAGTATTTGTCTGATAATAACTTTTTAAATCATAATTTAAACTATCTAGTAATTATCTTACAGTAAATTTAATCTTTATAATAATTTTTTATAGTTCATGAAAAATTCAAAGCATTTCTTTTCTCTGTATAAATTGAACTTATTTGATTCAGAAAGAGAAAAACTACTAATTTAAATTATCTAATTACTGTCAAAAAATATTAAATTGTTTAAATTTAATGGAATACAATTATTAAATATTTAAATTAGAATTTCAAAAGTTTCTATCAGATAATTTTTTTGAGTTAATAAATTTTATTTGGTAAGGGACCAAAATGAAACAATTATAATAGGTTTAGGACCAAAACAGAACATTCAATAGGTTAAAGACTAAAAAGAAATAATGGCCAAAGGTTATGGACCATTCTTATTAGTTCTATCTAGATTATTCAAGTAATAGTCGATCCCTATTTTGACCAAAATTTCGGAAGTTTTTGAATACCACAACCTGTATAATTTCACTCTTATGGTGTATCCAGAAAAGACACATAAAATTGATACATCTTTTAACCTCCCTTATTCAATCAAGGGCCAATTCGTTTGAGCTAAAGTCAACTAACTTTTTTTAACTTTTACATCTTTTTTACTTGAAATCAATTTTATTTGAAAGCCAATGTTGTGTAAATATAATAATCAATTTGTAAATAAATTTTTAAGATGTTGTTAAATTTTTATGAATTTTTCTTTTTTAATGCTTGAAACTAGAAAAATTCATAAAAATTTAGTGAGATTATAAAAATTGTATTTTCAATTAAAATTAGTTTCAAGTAAAAAAAATTTAAAAATAAAAATAAATTATTTTATAGTTAATTGACTAAAGTTAAAATAAATTGAGTGCAAGAGTGCACAACATGGACAATCAAATATCTTAATATTATCGGAATTACAGAGCCACCCTCATCGAACTTCGCCAAGTGTCTTCAAACCAAATTTAGCTAATTAACTTGGCTCTATTTGACTCAATTTTAGCTTATTCAATTCATTTATGCGAACGGGTTCGACCTCAATCTTATAGCGAATTCATATTTTTTTCAATTCAGCCAGAAATTGAATTTAAAGTATATCAAACTCGTTATAAATTTTAAGTTGACATTTGCAGACTATTCTCCTCCTTCAGGTTGCATTCAGTCTTAAAACAAATAACTAGTTCAAGGACAACAAAATTGAGGCAATAAACAACAAACACATTTTTTCATAATAATAATTTTTTGATATTTAGAATCATTGTACAAGTTTATAAAAAAATATATTATTATGATAATTAAAAAAAGGAGCATATCAACAATTTTCGGAACTAAAAGAATGACTGAATCAAAATCAACTTTTATGAGACACGTTATAAAGGAGAGGAAACCTGAATCCCTACATATCCGTCTGAACCCTTGTCCAGTTGTCTCGGCTGGGATGACAAAAATAATAATTTTTTTTTTATATATCAATAATAATAAAATTTATCTTTGGCAAATGTGGATCGAAAGCGAAAAGGGGATGATTCTTGGTCCTCGGGGGCATAATTCCTCCAACTGATTTTTCACTCGACTTTTCCACACACCTCCCTTAACGTTCTTCTGTCGGTCACCAATAGAAGTAGGGAACTGTTCACGTCCACCTGGTTGATGTCCACCACAGGATGGAACATTGATAGTGTTTTACGGGATGTAAAAGTTAGATGGATAAGACAGTTTTCTGAATTTTAGATTTTGACATTAATTATGGGATAAAAATAATATTTTTATTTATAAAGTTTTCTTTTTTATGAAGAGTAAAATATTTTTTATTGTTCTTATTATTAAGGGATCCAAATCAATTATAATTTTTTAATTTTAATGCTAAATTTTTAATATTCTGTCCGACATTGACTAAAATAAAGACTAACAAATTTATATATCTTAATATAATTAGACACTAGAAAACTAGTCATAAACACCTGAATAACAGTCTTAGACAACAAATTAACTAATTTGCACACCAACCTAACATAATTAGATACAAAAAAAAAAACATTACTAAATACCAAAACAACAATTCTAAATACTAGAATAATAGAACTAAACACTAAAATAGATATACTATACACCACACTAACTAGTTTTACACCAATATAACATAATTAAACACTAGAAAAGTAGTACTAGGCACCACAACACAAATTCTAAATACCAAAACAATAGTTGAGATAATAGTTCAATAGGTATATGACATCAATTCCACATAGTGTAATAACCTTAGAAACTAAGAAAAATTACCAAATTACCTTAAAGGAAAAAATTACCAATTTACCATTAATGTTATTTTCATAATTTTGCGCATTAATTTAGAAAATTAATGTGAAATTAAGGAATTTTGATCCTTAGAGAATTTCTTTGGTAATCACTAAGTCAAATTCCAAGTTAGAAGTTCAATATTAATTTTTTTTAGGTTTGGAGTATTTGGTCCTTTCTAACCAAGTATTGAATTGAAAATCTAAAAGCTCCATAGAAATCTACTCATCTAATTTGTTTTATTTAAATCACTTTTCTCATTATCCCACTATTATTGTTTCTTTTTCTCTTCCCTGTATATCAATCTAGTTAAGACTTCTTGTTCCTAATATTTAGAAGCTTCATTTATTCCTCCTTTTTTCTTATTCCTTTCCATCACCAACTTGCTGCCTTCGCCACACCAAGGAAAAAAATATGTATATGCCCACCATTCTTTTATTTGCCATACTCCTCACTTTCTTCTAGCTTTGGCCAAATTTTCTCTCACAACTTCATCCATTGTGTTGGAATTTAGTTTGGAAGAGTGATTATTGAATTCTATAGACGTACTAAGATATACATATTTACAATTAGTTGGTGTGGTCATACCATATGTTGGTGTTGTCACATTAACTGACATCGCTGCTTCTAATATTAACTAAAGGTAGTTAAGTAGTTAGGATGATATGACACATATGCGTAACATGTCATCACATTGGAACCAATAGGAAGTTGGCATATAGTGATTGTGTAATGTGCATATGTAAACCTTAACACATGGGATAATTGTTTAATAACCATTTCATAACTACTCATATTATGAACGAATATGACCTTTAGATGAAATGATATGTCTATCCCAATATAAATAATCATTGGAGGGGTAGTTGAAATAACATGACTTTTAGTAAATGGTCATGTTTTAGGTGAATTTAACAACCTTTAAAAGATGGTTATGGCCTTGATTTAATGAGACACAACTCTTAGATGAGTTGTGACTTTATAACCGAACCAACACATATTTTCTAAGGGTAGTTATTATCTTATTTTAAGGGAAAAAGTTAAGGGTGGATAAAGGCATCTCTTGGTGAAGTAGTACAACATTTTATGAAGAGTTGTGACTATATTATGAAGCGTTATGACCCTCCATAAGTGTCAATTCATCCCTTATAAATAGAGGGCAATAGAATTGTACATATAGAAGTTGCAAACACAATTTTTGGAGGTTCTACTTGTTCTATTTCGCCTTCAACACTTCTCTATCACTAAAAAGAGAATTCTAATTTAGTATTGGGTATGAACTAGCATATTTAGTTACTTATATTTTCAAGTTAATTAAATATATGATCTTGGATCTTCACAATAAGTCATGTCTTCCACAACATGCAGAAAGAATTTGTTTTTTAATCAAGGAAACTATCACTCAGTTTTTTGGTGATAATCAAGTATGCCTTAATTTATGCATTTATTTTATATCATGGGAATTAAAGTGCTCATTAATTGTTCACTTAAATTTCCTTCACATTGTTCCTGGTCTTGTGCCCAAGAATAGAGAAGAAGTCATCACACTAAAGAATCATCATTGCACTCTTTCGTATCATTGTCCTCTTTATTGCACTCTTTATCAAACCAGTGTAAGTCCAGCACCTAGGGCTTTGTTTCTCCATTATCCAAGGTACTTTGAATGTTATTTAATTCCTTACTTATGTTTAAGTTCATTAGATTGAAGCGAAACCTCATCTGGATACTGAAAGTGATCTTATAAGCATCGATAATTCTAGATTCGTTTATGTGGGTCCAAATCTTTTCGTATCACTCTTTCATTTTTTCCAGCACCTAAATTCTTTTTGTTGCAAAATATGAACCTTACAACCTTTGTTACATCTTTTCTTTTGCTGTCCAAGTTGTTACAAAAGCCTAGGAACTCCTCAATCAAAGACCAAGGAGCACGTGGAACCAAGGCTTGCAACTTTACTCAAAAGGCATGAACTTTGGTGTCGACACCAGAGAATGGAGAGAATGACAGAGAATGTGAAAAAAGAGTGAAATTTGAGGGCAAATCAGGCCATGTTTCATGCAAGAACACAGGTTCTGATGAGTGCACGTTTGAGTGGTTCGCAGGCCATTTCCATTGGCCTATTTGAAATTGTTTGAGATTGATTTGTTTGAAATCATCTGTGAATCCGAGAAAAGTTAGGGGCTAAATGGGATTTAAAAACTTGGAGCAAAAGGAGTTGGAGATGCTGTAGGAGAAAAAGGAAGAGGTTGAAGAGCAAGGATCAGATGTTGACATGGTTTCCCAGTTTTTGCTTTTTTTTTTCTAGGTTGTTGCGGAGAAGGGGGAGGAGAGAAGGGACAATGGAAGGATAAGGGGCCTGACTTATTAGGCGTAGAAGTTGGTGGAGCAAAATGTTTAGGAAAGAAAGCTAGGAGGGCAGAAGTAGGTGTTTTCTCTTTTTTGTTATAACAATGGATGACAAAGTTAACTTTTAAAGAGGGTAAATGTAGTTATTTGAAATATGAAAGACACAAGTGTAGGTTTCGCTATACCTTAGGGGGGTATAGGTAATTTTTTCTTTATGAAATGTCCACATTTTAGCATATTTTCTAATTTTGTACCTTTCTAATCTTTTGTAGGAACAATTTTAGGAACTGCCCATTTTGCCGTGTTTTTTCACTTTAGGTTAGGGGGAAGAGCAGGCTGAATCTTGTGAGCCCTCATAGGTCCAAAATAAGGATCAATATGAGTAATAAATTCTAAAAGAACAATTGGCTAAATAAAATTCTTAAAAAACACGGGCAACATGGATAGAGTAATGAGTTAGTTTTTTTAAAATTGGATTTTATTTTTTTCATTTATATGTAATTTTTTTTATATGGTTGTAATGATGTGATATATGACATATGTCTAATACTAGTATTATGTTAGGACCATTTATAACAAGAATTGTGTTAGAAATATGTCAGGATCACTTGAATAAACTCCGCTAGTACCATGTTTAAAGCCAATATGGCAAAATCCCACTAGTACCATGCTTGTAAAGGGTCTCCAAGTACTTCCCCTAGTTTGGATGCTAAGGTAAGTAAATCCCATATTATTTTACTTAAATAAGTTTTATTAAGCAAGGAAAGCAAGCTAAGTAAAGTTAAGTTGAGCTCCAAAGTGTAATTGGCACCTAAAGGGAACAAGGGTAAAATGGTAATTTTGGCCCAAGTCAATGGTATGACTGTGATTTTAGAAAAACTAGGTTCCTACAGGTGTTTTGAGCTAACTAAGTTAAGACCATAAGTATTTTTAGCCATTTGAACCAAAAGTGAAAGTTAAGAAATAAAAATGCACCAAGTGAGAAATTGAGCTATTATGTCTTATAATGACTTAAGTTGCTTAAGGGCAAAGTATTTGGGTAAAAAAAAAAAACCTTTCTATGGTACCAATGAGTGATGGTGTAGGAAGATTTTAAGTGTCCTAGGTTAATCAAAGCTACGTTTAAGGGGCAAAGTGACAAGTAGAAGAGAAATGGGTTAAGTTGGAAAGGTTGGATTTATAATTAAGGAGATGGAACTATTCATCATTTCTCCATCCACCATTTTCATGGCTCTCTCCCTTGCATAGCTTTTTACCTCCAAACCTCTCAAATCACTTAAAAATCCATGAAATTTGAAGGTCCCAAAGCCATCTCAACAAGCCCTTAGCTCATTTTTTGTGTATTTGGTGCATTTGAAGTTGTTCTTGCAAGTTTTTGGTTCAAACCTTAAAGTAAGTATCTATGATCCTTATGGGTTAGTTCTAAGCTTGTTAAATGGTTATAAAAGGTCTTAATTCCATGTCTTTGTTGTCCAATTTGGTTGAACTCAAGCTTGGAACTCAAGGGAACTCCATTAAGCTCATATGTGCTTGTTGTTTACTTCTTGGTTTGAGGATGATTTTAGGTAAGGGATTTAAGTTAATTCAGGTCAAATAATGCATAAGAATGTAGTATTACATGTTGTAATGAAGTAGAAACAAGAATCATGTGAATTGGCTATGGGGAATGAAAGATTGATCAAGTTTCGTGCAAGATCGCACGTAGTCACCCAATGCTAGAAGGGCATTGGCGACGCATCTTCACGGCTATGCTTAACAACAACGTGTTGTCAACAACTTCTCAGGAATCCCAAGAATTGATGCCTTTGGCAATGCATCACCAACAGCGTTGCCAGGGCCTAAATCCTTCGAGCTCGGGACACCTTAAGAATGTCTCAATCTTTCGGTTATCATCCCTAGTCCATTCTAAGATGGTCCGTAGCCTTGGTTTGGCCTAGGAATCATTCCTAAGTTAGGAATTATGCATTATTTAGGTAGTAGCTAAGTGATGTGGTTAAGGTAGGGTAAGAAATGGTGGCTAAGGGGGCTAAAGTGCTCAAATTGTTAAAGGAGCACTAAGGGTATTAAGGAAGGTTTTGGCTTCTTCATCAGCCCTGGTGGGAAGTTTTAGACCTTTGGGCTTTGAAGAAGAAACTTAAGAGGATCCTAACCAAACCCTTATGGTTTGGTAAGCAAGCCAATAAGGAGTCCTAAACTAAGCTCCAAGAGCTTGGTAAGCTGGACCACACAAGGCAGCTAACAGGGGAAAAGATGAGTAAGAGGGGAATAAGTGACGACTTGTTCTAAGTAGCTCATCAGAGGTGGGCAAGGGTTGAGTAAGTGATGAATTACTCTAAGGCACCAGTAAGAAGACTTTATGAGGTTAGTTAAGTGCTAAGAAAAGGTACGAAGGCCAACATCTAAATACCCTAGTCATATGAGCTCACTATAGTTTAGAGCACTGTTGGGTGCAATGAAGTCCTAAGTACATTTACATATGCATATTTCATCTATTCATCCAATCATCCATTATTTTCATTGTTTGTTGTTCGTACTCTTATTTATGGTTATGTTGTTGGTTGCTTGTTTTGTTCTATATGCTATATATATATGCTTGTTGTGTGTTCCATGCTTACATTTGTTTCCCCCCTATAGGTGCTGAATTCCTTACTAAGTACTTTAAAGTACTCACCCCTTAAGTGTTGTATAAATATTAAACAGGCTAGTTATGCTTAGCAGTTGATAAAGGATAGCTATTAAGGCTAAGTTTCATTGGTTTAAAGGTACTACCTAGGTAGGAAACCTTACGTTTCTATGGTACTTATAGCATAAGCTAGTATTGACCAAAGTGTTTGTTTTTCAGTTTAAGGCTAAGTGAGTACAAGGAAAGTGTGGCTCATCACTTAAAGGTAGCTTGCTTGGGTGAAGAGCTAAGGATAGATCTTAGTAGATATATGTTGTTTCTTCTATGTGTATGGTATTTTCATACAAATAGAGTGCCTCTACTAGTGTTCATTGATGTGTATAACACTAGGGTTACATTTGGGTGCATATAAAATTGAGTTGTATGCAGATAGTTGTTACTTGAAGTTAGAGCAACTAAAGTTTTACATCTTAGCTTGTTTTAAATTGTGTTCCCATTAATTGTCATGGCACTATTTTTTATGTTTTAATTTATTGTTATCGCATAGTTAGGACGATGCATGCATATTTCTTATACAGGGTAGGCTAAGTAGTTAGTTTCACGTAATGATTTAAAATACTTCACGGGTAGTATCTTGCCAATTTTAACTTATATGGGATCATAGTTCCCACAAAGCCTACTAGTGTTAGCAAATCAGGGCACTGGGGCCCTGTTCCATGACAGTTGGTATCAAAGCAGGTCAATGGTCCTAGTAGAGGCAATAGGTGACTAAGATCTAAGTGTGTCCTTGTATTATGTATGGTTAGTACTACTTATAAGTATTCCTGGAGTTGTTGTCTGGCTTGGTTGCAGGTATATCGGCAGGAGCCCTATAAGGTTCTTGTATTTAGGCAAGGGACAAAGCAAAGGTCCAAGTGGCCTTATTATGTTACCCATAGGGAAGGTGGCAATTTTGTTGTATAGTCCCAGTAGCGCTATGGTGCGAGTAGCCTAAGGGGCATGCCTAACCTTTGAAGAAGGGGAAACTGTGGTTAATATCTGAAGGGTAAGGGTTAAAGTATGTTATGGCCTACTAGTACACTGAGACCAAGAGAGGAATGCCCACCCTAAGGGCAGGGCTAGGGTTAATAAAGTGTCTACAGTTATGTGGATAAGGACAGAATTCGAAGAGTAGTCAAAGAGCCCAAGGGTAAGGGCCAAGGAGTACTAAGTCACTAAAGGTGCACTAAGGCTAAGTAAACCATCATTACCCAAGGGCAACGCCAACATGGATACCAAGAAAGTAATAAACCATGAGGTATGGGCTAAGGTACAGTAGGACTATAAGTGCACCCGGGCCAAAAAGAAAACATCTCCACCCTAAGGTAAGTTATGGCGTGAAGTAAGAGCTTGGGTAAGGACCATTTAATTTGGAGTTGATGAAACCCAAAGAAGAACTAAGGAAGAACAACATAAACCAAAGAAGGGGCTATGTGCTAGGTGTTTGGAAACCAAGGTTAGTAAAGGACTAAGGGCATGAATATGCTCAAGGTTAAAGCCTCAACAAGGCTAAGCTCAAGAATGCCCCAATCACGGGGAAGCACCACCAGCACTCAAAGGCAACCAAGGAAACTTACTCGGACCAATTGGTTGGTCAAGAAGCCGACAACAGAAAGAAGTACCTTTAAGTTTACAGCATAGTGGTAAGTAGTTTTCTTGTTTAAACTGCTATGTCTGTGGTTGTGAATAGCTTGCCTAGAAAGCTAAGTTTGTGAAGAAGTATGGGTATGTGAACCCATAAAGACTAAAAAGGGTAAGTTTTGATTAGACCCTTAGAATGGTCAAGGTTTTACCTAAAAGCTTAGGGGCAGCAGGTATGTAGGGACCTGTGGTTATGGTTTATTAAGTGAGCAACAATGCTTAGGATTAGTTGAAGGGCATAAGAGCTGACTTAACCATGTCAGTCATAAGTGACCCTTGGAAGTATCCTAAGTGTAACGGTGACTTGCATGGAGGAGTTGGTAAGTCATGCCATGAGTTGAGCTTTATGTTGATTGAACTTGTACTTATGTTGTAAGGAGTATTTTATGCACTATTGGGACAATTTAAGGAAGGGCAACTCTAGGACAATTATGGCTGGTCTAATTCTGAGAAGTGTTGTACACTAGTCACTAAGGGTTACCAAGTAAGGCAAGATTGAATTCTCCAAGCACCCCGAACTAAGGTAAGAGGGCTTATAAAGTCAAGAGTTAATTGTAGGAACTTGAAGTTATTGGTGAAGAAAAAGTAAGTAGCACTTGAAGTTGTGAGTGAAGAAAAAGTAAGTAGTACCCTAAGGACTCATAGTAATTGCGAGAAATCAGTTAAGCAAAGGTTAAGAACCATAACCCAAGATCCCAAAACTATGAAGTTGTCTTTAAAGATGTGGTTCCTTAAGGAGGGGAGCCCTTTGATTTTTCTAAGTTGGTCAAGGTTCAAGAGTTAACTTGAGCCTTAAAGACTAAAAGGGTAATATTCGGATCCCTAGGAAATTACAACCTGAGATGGTAATGCAAAGGGGAACCATGAAAGTACCATTAGTCAGGTGGCATTAAGGACAACCCAAGTGAGTTAAAAAGGAGTCATCCTAAATGGTATTAAAATCAGGACCTAATAGCTGATAAGAACACCCACTGAGATAGAATAAAATCCAAGTAGTAGACTTATGCCTAGTATTATTGTTATGGTCTATGTTGACCTAAGGTTGCTCATGAAGAGTAAAAGTGATTTAAGCAATGTTCTCAACTATTTGGGAGTTAAACCATTTAAGATAGTGGGGCTCATTGTAAGTTCGAATGAGCTAAGAAAGCTTTGAACTAAAAGATTAAGAGTGCGGACCTAAGTTAACATAAAAGTTCGTAAGAAAAAGGATCCGAAGGTCCAAAGTGTACCCCAATATGGAAGGGTCCCGAATGAAATAAAAAGAATCGACACTGGTTTTGATGGGTGTAAATATCGAGCTAAGGTCTTAATGTTAGTGTTGTGCCCAAAAGCCAATCATGAGATGATTGTATTTTTTGCACATTGAGTCATGATATTTTATTAAGGCATTAATCTAGCAATTATGTTTGTTGTTTTGTTTCTGTGTAACGTAATAAACATAATTGTAACCCTAGAATAATGATATTCTTAAACATCCCTGGTCTAGTATTATTGTGGAGCGGGTTGCAATAATACATAACGACTAACATATGTGGAGACTAATATGAGATATATAGTCTACATATGGGTACAAGTTGGAGAACTTGTGTACTGGACCGACCCACCATGAGAACACTACATGGATCGTTATATGAGTGTCATAAGTGATTCTCATAGTGATCATGGTATATGTAGTCCTTCAACCTAAGATCATCAAGGTTTCCTACATGTGAGTCACATGCTTTGATACTTCCTTTTGTTGCTCGTAACTGAGCAAACTTGAAGGAGGTCATTGGGTATGTCACATATCATCCAGAGGGATTTGTATGATCAAGATGGGATTTGTCCCTCCTATGTAATGGGAGTGATATCTTCAGGCCCCTTGATAGAGTAAGACTTAGAAAAATGCATGGCCATGCTCGGATGAGTTGATATATGATATCAATGTCATCAGTTTAAGTTGGTCTACTCGGTAATCAAGAAACCAAAGATTGGGCTATACGAGAGTGACACATTCCATGTCTCGTGCTTAGTCTTGATATCTTAGACAAAGGGACAATGGCATATATCGGTAATGATCATAAAGGTTTAGTTGAATCACCGACAATCTTGTCACTTGGGTAGCAATGATGTGTTGCTAGACACCGTTAATTGCTTATGATCATAAATGTGATTTATGATCATTGCCAACATGGTAAGAGCCTATTGGGTCACACACATAGAGCTATTTGGATGATTAGAGTGCATGGGCTAATAATTTGGGTTTTGGTTTCACAATAATTTCGTATTAATAGTGGGCCCAATAGTTCAGCCATTATTAAGCCTGAAATTAAAGCCTAATTGGATTAGGGCTTTGAAACCCATTAGGCCTAGAAGTTGAGTCTCACTATAAATACAACTTTTAGTGAGAAATTCGCAGCTTCTTGCCCTAGCCTCCCAAAAGGACAGTCGCACTCTTTTCTGGCAATTCCTTGGAGGACGCAAGCTAGCGCTGCGAGCGCAAGAGAAACGCATCTGCCGGGACGTGGTGGAAGCGTGGTGATCTGGAGAGGCTCGTGTGGATACCATAAAGAGCATGAACACGACAACTGTTCAGGTTTTGTGATTCGACTCTACAGTTGGGTGAGAGATCTCAACCAAAAATTAGGTATGAAAATTTTTGAACACCCGATTTACCCTGTTTCACTTGGATCCTGGAAGGTTTCGGTTAAATTCCGCTGCGCTATTTGGCTCCCGAAACTCAACACTTAAATATAGAGAAGCTCAAGATGGAGCTAAGTGCGAGCTGAAGATGGAGCTAAGTGCAAGCTGAGGAAATATCCTTACTAGTGGGATTCAAGGCAACTGAAAGTTGAGGTTGTTAGAAAATTTAGTAAGTTTTCTAAGCCTAAGAAGTTTCTGGGATTCTTTATTTTCTTAAGGGGTAAGTAGTTACTTAAGTAGTTTAAGAGTTTAAGTGTGGTCAGCCGATGAATAAGAAAGACTCTTGAACAAGCAGGTGACTAAGAAAAGAACTAAAACCTTAAGGTAAGATTTTTGAAGCTAAGGTAGCTGGAATTACTTAATGAGTCCCTAAGGTTGAGCTGCTAAATGATGGCGTTAAATCACTAAGAGCACATGAGAATGGCTCATAATAAAGGTTCTAAAAAATCTTAGTGTGTGAAGAGACTTCAAGTGCCTAAGTGAAATATTGGCCAAAAAAGTGCCAAGTGAGACTTCCTCGGGTATAAGGAGATTGCAAGCCTCAATCGAGCCTGAGGGTGCACATATTGTGGGCTATGGGTGTGTAAATCACACTAAGTAGCCATAGTGTTTAATGCATAAAGATGGGCTAATGAAGCGACAATCTCAGAACATGCCTAAGTATCAGGAAGCAAGTTATAGGTACCAAAGTAACGTCAAATAATGCATAGGTTTTGTAAGTCTCATTCAAACACAATTGTATGTTGGGAGCACTTATGGGTAGTAGTGAGGTTGTGTTAACCCTATGGGTTTGAGGTGTTTAGGAAGACCCTTATGGATTCCATAGGAAACCAAAATAAGTATGAGGGAAAATGTCAAATGCTAAGTTAGAATCAAGCAAATTGAGATTCCTAAGAAGGCCAAGCGTAAGGAATAAGTTGTGGGACTCAAACTGTACCCAAGCATAAAAGCTAAAAAAGGACCATGAAAGGCTGAACACCAAGGACCCCAAGGGCTTCCTAAGAAAAGTTAAGAAACGTCATGGAGCCTAAAAGAACTCAATGCCAAGTATATACCCAAGGTGGCCAAGTGATCAAGCCAAGGCCTAAGGGTCATGCTAGTGACATGTTGGGTAGTGTGAGGTATTTAAAGCACCTAAGCAAGTTGATTAATGGTGCTAAAGATTAGTCTTGAGTAATTTGAAAATACCTAAGAAAAGGCTACAATGACCTAGGATACCCCACCACTAGAGAAGACCAAGCTAATTAAGGAATGACTCCTAGGTAATAAAGAGTAAATGAACCTGTTAAGGGCGCCTTAAGAATTAAAGGCCAATAAATGGCTAAGTGACCAAGAGTAGTCAATGACCTAAGCATGTTGAGTGATTACTTAGAAGAGTCAAGTATTGGAGAATTGGCTAGTCTGTATTACTCCCAAGGACACCTGAAAGAATGAGAAGTCTATGTGGATTAAGGCGCCTATACCATGCTCAACGGTGTCAAACTTCTAAGTGCCTAAAGTGGCTAGGGAAACCCTAATGTGGTATGTATGAATAACTACCTTAGAAAACTAAGGGTGAGTCACCACAAAAGGATACTATACTTAGGGTGTTAAAGTGTAATGATGCCAAAGGATAAGTTATTATGAGAAATATGTGCTAATGACATCGAAGAGTGACAAGATTAAAGATGTACTTAAGAATTGGCTTGAGAGCCTAAGTTAGGTGTAAGAGTTGTTATGTCAAAAAATGTGTCCTGAATACTAAGGGGCACTAGGTGGCAATAAAATGTTGATGTACCCAAGGTGGCATAAATGCCTAATATGGCTGGAAGCATTGCCAAGTTGAATTGTTTCAAGAGAGCTAAGTAGTGGTGGCCAACAAACACTTACCTAGGGCTTGAAAGCCTAATTGAGGTGTAAGTTTGTGATAAGTCCCTCCAACGATAAAGACTTAAAATAGGAGATTAAGTATTCCTAAAAGTACCCCAATGAGAAGAGTAGCCGAAAGGAGCAAGTTAGCTCCAAGTTACATGGGCTTAAGTGAAAGTTAGGAATATGGGGATGTGCTTTGTGAACCAAGGCAAAGTGTCCACCCTATAAGTAATGACTGCATGGAGAGGTCTCTTAAGAGTACCTTAAGAAGTTTCTTGAACGACAAGTCAATAAGCTAAGAATATTAAATGAGCTTGTGGTTAAAGAGCTATGGGCAACCATAGTAAGGAAAAGATCACGAGTAAGAAAACTGAGCAGGATGCAAAAGGATTTTTATCCAAGTGTTGTGCTCAGTTAAAAATTCAAATTTGGAGGACCAAATTTTTTAAGGAGGGGAAAATGTAAAGGTTCTCCAAGTACTTCCCCAAGTTTAGATGATAAGGTAAGTAAATCCCATTTTATTTTCCTCAAATAAGTTTTATTAAGCAACGAAAACAAGCCAAAAAAGGTCAAGATGAGTTTCAAAGTGCAATTGGCACCTAAAAGGTAACAAGGACAAAATGGTAATTTTGGCCCAAGTTAGTGGCATGACCATAATTTCAACGAAATTAGGTTCATGCAGGTGTTTTGAGCTAAATAAGTTAAGACCATAAATATTTCTAGCCATTTGAACTAAAAGTGAAAGTTAAGGAATAAAAATGCACCAAGTAAGAAATTGAGCTATTATATCTTATAATGGCTTAAGTGGCTTAAGGGCAAAGTATTTGGGTAAAAAAAAAACTTATTATAGGGCCAAGGAGTGATGCTGTAGGAAGAGTTTAAGTGGCCTAGGTGAATCAAAACTAAGTTCAAGAAGGGCTAAAGTGACAAGTAGATCAGAAAATGAGCTAAGTTGGAGTGGTTGGCTTTATAATTGAAGGAGATGAAACAATTCACCATCTCCTCCATCCACCATTTTTGTGGCTTTCTCCCCTGCATATCTCTCCACCTCCAAACTTCTTAAATCACCCAAAATTTCATGAAATTTGAAGATCCCAGAGCAATCCCAACAAGCCCTTAGCTCATTTTTTGTGTGTTTAGTGCATTTGAAGTTCTTCTTACAAGTTTTCGTTCAAACCCTAAGGTAAGCATCTATGATCCTTATGGGTTAGTTCTAAGCTTGTTAAATGGTTAGAAATGGTCTTAATTTCATGTGCTTGGTGTCCAATTTGGTTGAACTCAAGCTTGGAACTCAAATGAACTCCATTGAGCTCATGTGTGCTTGTTGCTTAATTCTTGCTTTGATGATGAATTGAGGTGAAGGATTTATGTTAATTCAACTCAAATAATGCATAAGAATATAGCATTACATCTTGGAATGATGTAGAAACATGACCAATGTGAATTGGCTTTGGGATTGAAAGATTGAACAAATTTCATGCAAGATTGTACGCAGTCATGCAATCCTAGAAGGGCATTGGCAACGCGAAATGGTGACCCGTCTTCACGGTGATGCTTAATGGCAACATGTTGCCAACAACTTCTTAGGAATCTTGAGAATTGATGCCTTTGGCAAAGCTCGCCAAGGCCCAAGTCCCTCAAGCTCATGGCTCCTAAAAAATGTCTCAATTTTTCAGTTATCATCCCTAGGCCATTCTAAGATGGTCCGTAGCCTCGGTTGGGTCTAGTACTCATTCCTAAGTTAGGAATTATGCATTATTTAGGTGGTTTCTAAGTGATGTGGTTAAGGTAGGGTAAAGAATGATGGCTAATGAGGTTAAAGTGCTCAAGTTGTTAAAGGAGCACTAAGGGGATTAAGGCGGATTTTGGCTTCTTCATTGGCCCAAGTGGAAAATTTTAGAACTTTGGGCAATGAAGAGGAAACCTAAGAGGTCCCTAATCAAACCTTATGGTTTGGTAAGCAAGCCACTAAGAAGCCCTAAACTAAGCTCTAAGAACTTGGTAAGTTGGACCACATAAGGTAGCTACCTTGCACAATAAGTGAAAGGAAAGAGATAGGTAAGAAGGGAGTAAGTAATGGCTTACTCTAAGTAGCTCGTTAGAGGTGGGCAAGGGTTGAGTAAGTGATGAGTTACTGTAAGGCACCCGTAAGAGAACTTCATGGGGTTGGTTAAGTGCTATCAAAGGATACGAGGGCCCATATCCAAGTATCCCTACTGTATGAGCTCACGACAGTTTAGAGCACCTTTAGGTGTAAAGAAACCCTAAGTGCATTTGTATATGCATATTTAATCCATTCATCCATCCATCTATCCATTATTTGCATTGTTTGTTGCTCTTATTCTTGTTTCTAGTTGTGTTGTTGGTTTTTTATTTTGTTCTATATGTTATATATATATATGCTCATTGCGCTTTACATGCTTGCATTTGTTTCCTCTTGCAGGTGCCAAATCCATTACTGAGTACTCTAAAGTACTCATCGCTTAAGTGTTGTGCAGGTATTAAGCAAGCTAGTTAGGTTTAACAGTTGGCAAGGGGCGGCTGTTAATGCTAAGTTTCATTGGTTTAAAGGTACTCCCCAAGTAAGAAACCTTACATTTCTAAGGTACTTATAGCATAAACTAGTACTGACCAAAGTGTTTGCTTTTCAGTTTAAGGCAAAGTGAGTACAAGAAAAGTGTGGCTCATCACTTGAAGCTAGCTTGCTTGGGTGAAAAGCTAAGGATAGATCTTAGTACATATATGTTGCTTCTTCTATGTATGGCATTTTCATACAAATAGATTGCCTTTACTAGTGTTAATAGGTGTGTATAACACTAGGGTTACATTTGGGTGCAAATAAGATTAAGATATATGCACATAGTTGTTACTTGAAGTTAAAGCAACTAAAGTTTTACATCTTTGATTGTTTTAAATTGTGTTTTCATTAATTGCTGTGACACTATTTTTGATGTTTCAATTTATTGTTATCACATAACCAAGACAATGCATGCATATTTCCTATGTAGGGTAGGCTAAGTAACTAGTTGGACGTAATGATTTAAAATACTTCACGAGTAATAACTAACCAATTGTAACCTAAGAGGGATTATACTTCTCAAAGAGCCTACCAATATTAGCAATTTAGGGCATTGATGCCTTGTTCCACCATAATGCTTAAGGCCGACAAACTCACTAGCAACATGATTAAGGTAAAAAACAACTATTAGTGGCATGCTAGGGTCGTAACAAACTACTATAAGCTACCTGATAAATGATTAGGTATGTAAATGCTAAACGCCTAACTGGGGAAAGAATTTAAGAGAGAGGAGACGGACATTTAGCATAAATGCTCTTAAAAAAGATATCATTGATTGCCATGTCATTATGCAAAGCTAAACCAAAATAAAGAGATTAAAGTTATAGGATGCACTAGAATCATGACACTCTACTAAAAAGGTTTAAAATAAAATGAGTTATGGTCATGCATCAATTAGTTGTTGTATATAATTGATGTCTGTCATACACGAAACTACATTAAGTGAATGATTTGAAGAGTAAGATAAAGCATGAAGATGCATGGTTGGCGGTAGACCATATCTACATAACCTGGCAAGCCAAAAATTTAGAAAAGTGGTTCAGAACAGAAAATGCAAACCCCGAGAGGCATGTTAGGTGGTAGTGGACCATCCCTAGTCATGACCCATTATTGATATGGGATTTGGAGATATGATTTGTGCACTATTTGACTATAGTTGGCGGCGGACCATTCTTATGGTTGACATCACGAGATGCTCTACCTCAGTGTAGGTATCCCTAGTGGCAATGCCTAAGAGTTATCCCAAAAGTAGGCGATGTACACATTCACTACCCAAGGTTCATCTGACGACATTCAAGTATTACATTAAATGAATTGATCAATGCAATATAATTTAGTCAATAAAAAGAATTATGCATATGAATATTAATTCAAGCGTGCTGGTAAGACTTTAGAGTTGTTGTTATGATGTTATATGAAATTGTTCTTTGATTAAATTACTAAAACTAAGAGTTTATTATTCTATTTGTTGTTTGTTGATAGAATATTGGGACTCATGAAATGGGCCTGATACTTCCCTCTTGCTTAGCAAGTGGTGCTCACCCCTCATTCAAATAATTTTTCCTTAGATGAGTATTATGAGGAGATGGAGTACATTTAACCATATGACAAGATTCAAGATGTAGAGCAAACTGATTGTAGGCACATTGTAGCCCTTTGAGGTTGGGATTAGATTTTTAATTTGTGTTATTTGAAAAAATATGGATTGTTGAAATTAGGACATTATTCTTCTTTTGGTTTTCTTGAGATTATCATTTAATTATTCTGATTTAGTTTAGTACTTTTATTAACCAGAAAAATAATTTTTTTTAAAAGAATATTGTTACCTCATATTTCTTAAATTATTTTAATTAATTGGCTATTAACTTTGAAAAATTAAAATATTTTTTTCAAATTAAGATTCATAAAATTGAAGGTGTTATAATTTGGTATCAGAGCCCAATTTGAGGAAAGCAGTGACCTCACTCGGTAAATATGCTTATTTGTTTGTTTGCCTAAATTAAAGACCTTTAATAAGTTTGGGAAGTTTCTATAATTGAGTATAAAATATTAGCAAGGTTAGAAGAAAAAAACAACTTGGCTTTTATTAAGGGAACTCATAAAACAATACACCAATTAATTTAATGACTTAAATGAGAAAAAAGATACTTAGAGCCCCAACTAGCATTGTAAGTTAAAAATTATTTCCAAAATTGTTTGTCTGCAATGGACTAAATCTTCTTCTATTTAGGGTATAGACCTACATGAGTATCCTACCCATTTGGTTAATGAATGCACATAAAGCTTTCATAGGTTTGATGAATATGGTGTTGCAACTATACCTAGATCAGTTTGTCGATGATATTCTATTTTTCACCAAATGTTGAGAGCCATAGAGAATATTTAAGAATTGGATTTTAGACATTAAAGGAACATCAGGCGTATGCCAAGCTAAGCAAGTACAAGTTTTGGTTGGACAATATCACCTTTTTAGGTCATGTCATAAGTATGGAGGGAATGTCATGGCTCTTAGCATGGTTAAAGCTATGGTGAACTAGCAACAACCAAAGATCATGTTTTAGATTCGGAGTTTCTTGGGTTTGGTGGGTTATTATAGACATTTTGTAAAAGGTTATTTAAAGTTGGCATGTCCTTTGACCTAATTGACTAATAAGGATTACCCACTCTAATGGGTTGAGTAATGAAAAAATAATTTTCAAGTGTTAAAGAAGCAGTTAGTCTTTATTCATGCTTCTTGATGGGTGAAGTCACTATGCAATTTATATAGGTGCATCACATTGGGGGCTTAGTTGTGTATTGATGTAGGTAGAGAAAGTGATTGCATATGGATCAAGGCTAGCTTCATGAGCTAAATTGCCTAACTCATGATCTGGAGTTGGCAGTTGTCTTACATGTGTTAAAGCTTTGGCGATGCTATCTATATGAAGAGGAGTTTGAGGTCTTCATTAACCATAAAAGCCTACAGTATTTATTATCGCAGAAAGAACTAAATAAATGACAACATCATTGGGTTGAGTATCTTTTTTATTAAAATTGCATTATTCAGTATCACCCGGGTAAGGCTAACTTGGTAGTTAATGCTTTGAGTAGAAAGGCAAATGCTAAATTAAATGTTCTGGCAGTTTCTAAATGGTAGCCACGTAAGGAGTTTAGTTAGATGAGCTTAAAGGTTCAATTGAAAGGACTTCATATTTTTATGGCTTGTTTGCATATAGAGCTTACACTTGTGACAAAAGTTAAATAGGCTAAAAAAAGGGATCCACAATGCCAATAATGGTCAATTATAAGGTATAAATGATTTAGTACGGACGTGGATTGTGCTCTAAAATTTTAAAATCAATAAGTTGTTCCCCAATAATATGGGCTAAAGTATGATGTTTTATTGGCGACACATGCATATCGGTTGACCATCCACCATGGGAGCTTAAAGATGTCCCATGACGTGAAGGAAAACTTTTGGTGGAGTGTCATGAAGACAAATATTACAGAGTTTGTTGTTAGATGCCTAACTTGTCAAAAGGTCAAAGTAGAACACCAGAGACCTAGTGGACTGTTACAACCATTGGAGATTGCCTTGTGGAAGTAGGATGAAATTGTAATAGATTTCATAGTTGGGCTACTTGCTACTCGTCGTCAACATGATATAATCTAGGTGATAGTTGACTAGTTGACCAAGTCAACCCATTTTTTGGCAATCCAAAAGACTTTTCCTATATCTACACTAGCTGAATTGTACATATCTAAGATAGTTCATCTATATGAAGTACTAGGGAACATTATTTTAGATAGTGATCTGCGATTCACATCACAGTTTTAGTGGGCATTGCAAGAATAATTGGGTATTGTGACATCAATGGGCATAACTTATCATCCCCAGATAGATGGGCAATATGAGAGAATTATACAAACATTAAGGATATGCTTAAACCTTGTGTGTTGGATTACAAGAACTCCTAGAATAATAATCTACCCTTAGGTAGTAGTGTTATTCATGCTAAAGACATTGTTCTTTAGAGTCTGTCATTAGGGATCATGTGTTTCTAAAGGTGTCACCGACCAAGGGAGTTTGATGATTTAGAGTGAAAGGGAAGTTAGCCCCTCGCTTGGTTGGACCTTTTGAAGTATTAGAATGATTTGGAGATATGGCATAAAAAGTAACTTTACCACCTAATTTGGTTGGAATTCATAATGTGTTTCATGTGAGTAATATTTGGAAGTAGAAACTAAACCCATTTCATGTTATTCAATGGGGCTTATGCAGTTCTTCGAGGATTTGACTTATGTGGAAGAGCTTGTGGCCATTGCTGATCACCAAAAACAACAACAAAATCATTCAATTGGCAAAGGTTTTTCGAAATAATCACAGAGAGCAGGGAGCAACCCGAGAAGTTGAGGATGAACTCAAAAAGAAATGTCCAAAGCTTTGAGGTGCTTCCTGCCTTCCCTTTTTAAATTTGATGACAAATTTCTTTTAAGGAGAGAAGATTGTAATAACCTTATAAATTAAGAAAAAATTACCCTGAATGAAAAAATAACCATTTTACCCTTATTGGTATTTTCATAAATTTTCCAATCAATTAAAAAATCTATCTGAAATTAAAAAAATTTTGATCCTTAGAGAATTCCTTTAGTGATCATTGAGGTCTCATTTTGTATGAGCGTCAGTAATTAGCTTTAGAGTTTTGAAAAAACTATCCAATGGTAGTTTTCAGCTCTTAGGTTTACTATTTTTATCTTAGCCATTGAATAAATTATTTAAAACCCTAATACCAATTGCAAAAGTTATTGCCATAGGGGCTTAAGTTAAATTCAAAGTTGGAAGCTCAAGTCAATTTTTTTAGGTTTACGTGTATTTTTGTCCTTTTCCAACCAAGCATTGAATTGAAAATCTAAGAGCACGATTAGAATCTTCTCTTGAAAAGAAATCAAAAGAACTTTGTTTCACTTAATTTAGAATTCATTTACTTGGGATTCCTAAAATTTAGTCAACGTGAGTGCATGGTTTATATTGGGTTCTTTTTATTGTTGTGTGAGATTATTTCTTGCCTAATCCTAATCTTTATTTAGAAAATTGCAGCCATATCCCTTACTAGAATATTTTGAATTCAAATTAAATTTCTTTTATCTACTCATCTTTTTTTTTGTTTTATTTAAATCACTTTTATTATTGTTTCTTTTTCTCTTCCCTCGTATATCAATCTACCTAACAATCCTTGTTCCCAATAACTAGAAACTTCACTTATTCCTTCTCTTTTCTTTTTTCCTTCACCAACTTGTTGCTTAAGCCATATCGAGAAAAACATACACTCATAGCCATCGTTCTCCAATTTGCTATACTTGTCACCGTCTTCTAGCTTTGGCCTTGCTTTGCTCTCACATTCTTTTAGTTCATTTATGTAGCCTCATAATTCCTGCATTGTTTCTTGTCCTAGTCAACACACTAAAGAAGCATCGTCGCACCCTTTTGTACCATTGTCGTCTTTATTATGCTTTTTATCAAACCAACATAAGTCCAGCCCTTTGGGCTTTATTTCTATACATCCAAGGTGCTCTAAATTTCATTTAATTCCCTATTCTTGCCTAGGTTCATTAGATTGAAAGAAAACTCCATTTGGATATCAAAGGTGATCCTACATGCATCGGTGATCCTAAGTTCATTTATGTGAGTCTAAATCGTTTGGTATCATTCTCTTATTTTTTTTCCAGCCTCTAAATTCATTAAATTTTCTGCTCTATTTCACTGGTATGTTCATCCTTATTCAACATTCTGGGCTTGTGCACTTGCTCTCCGTGTAATCGTACCCCTACTTGCACTCAAGCCCTAGTTACATCTTTTCTCTTACTATCCAAGTTATTATAAAGGGTAAACAGTACTTGTTGTCTCTGAACTAAGACCCATGTTCTTGATTCATCCCGGAACTACAAAATGTTATTTCATTTATCCTTTAACTATGAAAATGTTATACAAATCATCTTGTCATTAACTACAACCATTAAAATGGAAAAAAATGTAGAAAACTAGTTTTAACCCCTATAAACTTTTCATTTGTCATAGAAACATCAAAACTTTTACACCTTACAATAAAACCACCTCCTTTTAACATCTCTTCCTCCTCCATGACCATCACCATCCTTTGTTTCACCCATTCGATTCTCGCATCCTCTATCACAAATTTCAAGCAAGCCTCCCCATTTGTAAACCTACCGCCCCTCTTTTCTTACGAAATTGTCGATGGTTGTCTTTTCTAGCATTGCGCGGTTGTCAACCTTTCAATGGTGCACAATTGTCTTCATCCAGCAGAGCCTGATTGTCAATCACCATTTTCCTCTAACAATGCATGATCAAAAAGAAAGAACAATGTTAGAGCGCGATTGAATGGAGATGTCTAGGTCGAATCGAAGGGAAACAACGAAAAAGGATAGTTATGGGCAACATCAGAGCATGATGAAATAGTGCTATGGAAGAGAACACTTAATCAATAGGAGAACACGATGCTACGGTGATAGATGATGACGACAAAGAGCGGCGATCAACGAAGAAAAAGGCTATATTATGGCCTCAAGGGTCTCAGCCTTTTGTTCCTTTTTTCTCCATCGATTAATCATCAGTGATGGCTATGACGTGGGATGTTGGTGACGGGATGAGGATGTGATAGTGACAGATTAGTGCCAACGATAGCAGAGGTGAAAGTTATGAAGAATGGAGGAGCAGAGATGAATGTCATGATAGAATAGTGGCTTTATTGTAAGATGTAAATGTTTTGAGGTTTCTATGACAGATGGAAAGTTGTTAGGGGTTAAAACTTGTTTTGTACATTTTTTCTGTCCATGCATTTTAAATGTTGCAATTAATGGTAGGATGATTGGTGTAACATTTTCATAGCTAAAGGATAAATGATATAACGTTTTATAGTTCTGGGATGAATCAAAACTTGGGTCTTAGTTCAAGGATGACGAGCATTGTTTGGCCTAGGAACTCTTCACTCAAAGACTTGTGCTTACTTGGACTCCCAGAGCGACAAAGATTCTGAAATCACATTGGTAATCAAATTCAATTTTTGTCATTCCAAGTTCAATTTTTACAACCACTAAATGGACATATAACTCATTGTTTTAGTTGTTGTGCTTTCAATTTGTCATCTAGGAAAGTTCCAAAAGCAAGCCTACTTTGGTACAAGGCCATCGAAAATACCCCAAAGCCTTTTTCGCCCACTACATAAATTTTTGGCATAGCTGTCAATAGTGTGAACGTTCCAAGTGCCATTTTATAGAATTTTCACATTTTAGCATATTTTCTAATTTGTATCTTCCTAATCTATTGTAGGATTCGTTCTAGTGAACCGCCCATTTTACCGTGTCATTTTGCATTAGGTAAGGGAGAAGAGTAGGTTAGTTTTCATAGGCCCTCATAGGCCCAAAATAAGTTTCAACATGAATAATAAATTTGAAGCAAATAATTCGGCTAAATAAAATTTTTAAAGAGCACGGGAAATGTAGAGGAATACTTAATTAATTTTTCTAGAATTTGATTTTATTCTTTTCATTGAGATGTAATTTTGATTGGTTGGTTGTATGGTTGCAATGATGTGATATGATGTATGTTTGATGCTATAGTATCATATTAGGACCGTTTACACCAAGAATTGTGTTAGAAGTTTCTTAGGAAGGGCGGATCAGGCATGAATATCCCCTATCTACAATCTATGTTTGTTGTTTTTTTTTGTTGTATCCACCACTTCATGGATATCCATTTGTGGATGAAAAATCTCACCTATGTCCACAACCAATGAGTAACCCGAGGTTTAAGCTTTTTTAAAAAAAAATCATAAAAATAAAAATAAGATACATTCATACCAAAATCGTTATCCACATCCAATATGACAAAGTCATAAAATATACATGCCGTCCATATGAGTGCTAGTAATTAATAAAAGGAAGATACTCAACTGTCGCAATTTGTTGAGCATTCTACACCTTTTTTAGGGCTAGCAAAATAAATCCTAAAGGATCTAATATGAAAGCTTGCGGAAATAAAAGAATAAAACCGAGAAAGCACATGCTATTCTAGTTGCAAGAATAAAGCGAGAAAGCTCATGTCCAGGCTCCAGTGAGATTCAGTTAGATTCAGTGCCTTTAGGGTAGATGAGATAATTAGAAAATTATTTTCTCTGATCAAACCAGGCTCATGCACCGTACTCGCCAAAGACGATCGAACAAAATTATCTCGTTAATTTGTCTGCATTTATCTGCATTTTTTATGGCTGAATCCATAAAAGATGATTTGTCTGCTATAAGGTCCAAATCATTGCTGGGAATTGCACAATTAGCTGTGTTCAAAAGAGCTATTAAGGCTTTCGTAAAATAACGAACATCATGGTTCTTACACAATATCATTCCGGTATAAATGTAATGGATTTAGCTCCTTCGGTCTCCACGACCTGAAGAAATGACCATTCTTCCAGCAGATATGCAAACACGAGAAACCAAATTCAAGCAGGTATGGTGCCTATTCGAGAAGTAACAACAAATACCCAGAAAATATGGTGCCCATTCCATGAATACTCTAGCACACACACCCAGAAATTTCAAGCAATGTCGGAATGGGAGCCATTCACTTTGATTCCTTTTGTGTTGTTGCGATTTAAAGAGAGTCAAGAGACGATGCTTCTCAGGTGCGAATCGAGCACTGCTTTGGGATAAAAACTGCTTACGGGTGCAAATACTTGCTGCCTGCGTGAGTCGAAGTTGTAGGAGCGACTCCAAGAGCGTATTTGCTGGTAGCGAAACGAATCGAAGAGCGACACTTGCTGGCTGCTGCGAATCAAGCGATATGGGCAGGGGAGATGATTGATGAGAAGAGACAATGCTTCTCGGGTGCGAATCAAGCAATATGAGGGGCGAATATGACTTATGACACGAGATGATGCTTCTCTGGTGCGGATTAGGTAGTGTACTCGTGAACCGAAGGGGGAAGCCGAAATGGTAGGGTTAGGTGTTGTTAATTCTCAACGATAAAATAGGGGTTTTATTATTGGCGGGTATAATGGGTAGATAAGGCAAATTTACCCGTGGTGGATACCCCTTACTCACCACCCGGCCGCACTCATCAGATGGGTATAATTTCCTATCTATGTTCATCCTATCACAAGTATTTTTAACTATGTAGCCACCCATTATTGACGGATACTTGCAATTGATGGACTTCACCCACCTATTTGCCATCCCTAAGTTAGTTAGGACCACTTGAATAAACTCTGCTAGTACCATGTTTAGGGTTGGTAAGACAAATCCCGTTAATACAGTGTTTTTAGAGTCGCTGAACATGCTACCAACATGACCAGGGTTGAAAAAAACCATTGGTTGCATGCTAGGGCTATAATAAACTACTATAAGGCAATAGATGAAGGATTAGATGCATAAATGCTAAATGACTAACTTGCAAAAGAATTCATGAGAGAGGAGATGAATGTTTAACATAAATGTGCTTAAAAACATTTCATTGATTACCATGTGATTATGCAAAACTAAACTAAGATAACAAGATTAAAGAAATAAGATACACTAGAATCATGACACTCTCATATGCCTAAATTATCTTGAGAGCGGGTAATGGACACATTCACTACCTTAAGTTCGTTTGATGGCATTCAAGCGTTAAATTAAATGAATTGAATTGACCAATGCAATATGATTTAATCAATAAAAGGAACTATGTATATGCGTATTAGTTCAAGCATGCTTGTAGGATTTTAGTGTTGTTTTTATGATGCTATATGAAATTGTTCCTTAATTAAATTACTATAACTTAAAGTTTATTATCTATTTGTTGTAGGTTAAGGAAATATTAGAATCCACGTGATGGGCCTGATACTTTCTCCTTACTGAGCAAGTGGTGTTCACATTTCCTTTTAACTTTTTTTCTTTAGGTGAGTACTATGAGGAGATGAAGCAGGTTGAATCATATGATTAGATTTAGGATATGGAGCAGACTGGATGAGGACACACTATAGCCGTTTAGAAAATTGGTTGAAACTAGATTTTTAATTTTTGTTATTTAAAAAATATGGATTGTTCAAATTAAAATATTATTCTTTTTTTGGTTTCCCTGATATTATCATTTAAATATTTTGATTTAGTTTAATACTTTTATTAATTGAAAAAATAAATTTTAAAATTTTTTTTACGTCCTATCTCTTAAGTTATTTTTAATTAATTGGTTATTAACTTTGGAAAATTAAAATATTTTTTAAATTTATGATTCATAAAATTGAGGGTGTTGCACATACACTGCACACTAAATTATGATGATGCTAGTATTTTCATTTTAAAATAGAAGATTTTTCTACAGAAATAATTAAAATCTTAAGCCTTATTTCTTTTATGATCATAGAGATTTATTTAAAAGTTAACTTCTTCCCCTAATAATAATCACCTTGTCTACTCCATAACTATAGATATTTATTTAAAATGGTTATTTCCTCTTTATTAGTAATAACTACCTAACACAATTCATTTTAACATTAGTGATAGATATCCACCTTGGTGGATGGTATAATGTCCCCTAGAAGTAAGGTGGATGTTCAAATATACTCTGATAGGCATGTTTAGAATGTTGAGAAGGCTCAAGTTGAGGTTGAATAACAAACTTCTACTAATAACATGCAAACGTGTCATTGTGTGGTTATTGATCATCTTGTTGTAGTAATTAACATATACATCAAAAGAGGTTAACTAAGAAAGCATACTTTATTGAGTTACTTTTGCAATGGCTAGAGATATAGAGAGTTGTCTTCAACTAGTTAACTATAAAACTACAACTACTAGACCAAATTTTACCGAATGGATTGTGGCTATATAAGAAGAGATGGAATCCCTTCAAAAGAATGAAACTTAGGCACTAGTAAAACTACTCGAAGGTAAAAAAACAATTGAGTATAAATGGGAATTAAAGAAAAATAAATGGGATTCAACCGCATATCAGAGAAAGTTGACATGTTTTGATTACGTTGTTCCATAGTCTTGTTGCATTAGATAAATGACTTGTTGCATTAAATAATTTTGTGCCCTTGGTATCCAATTTGGTTGAATTCAAGCTTAGAACTCAAAGGAACTCAATTGGAGCTTGAAGTGAATAGTTGCTTGATTTCGGAAAATCTTCATTTGATGTAAGGGATTTAAGTTATAGCAAGATTAAGTAGTGTTAGAACACTTGGGAGTGAGTTTGAATGAGCCAAAAATGATTGGAATTTGTTTGGGTAAGAGTTGGAACAAGTTTGGCCGAGAAAAAGGTGAAGAAAAGTAGCTCCAAGAGTTAATGTGGTCGCACTGATTATTTTGATGCAATCGCATCAAGATTAAAAGGAAGAAAATGCTACTTGAAATGTGTAATGCTGTCGCACCAAGATTTTGGGTGCTATTGCATCATTTCTAGCAACTTCCATAAATTTATAATGTTGTCACACCACAATATGCAATGCTACAACATTGTGCCAGAATTGTGCCAACCTTGTTTCTAAGTGTCCCAAATCAATTCCTAAGGCGTAGGTGGCATCCTAACATGGCTTAAAAGTGCTTCTACAGTTTATGTATGGATCAATAAGTGGGTAATAAGTGAGTGGTTAAAAGAGCTAGGGAAAAATGTATAAGTAAGGTACCTAAAGTCACAAATAAAGTACTAGGGAAAGGCCTAGTATTGTATGAGTCCTCCAATGGCCAAGAGATGAGGTCATGAACCTTCCTTATTAGAAAGGGACCCCAGAATGGTCTAGGACTCTTGATGACCCAAAGGTAGAGGCCAAGTGCCTCTGGGCATTAAGCGGTGCCCAAGAGGTCCCAATCAAGTCGACAGGCTCAGTAAGTGAATCCACTAAGTTGCCTAAGTAGAGTTCAAGGGAACTTGGCAAAGTGTGGCCATTAAGTTCAATTACACTACACAACAAGTAAGGGAAAGTTACGGGTAAGAGGTGAGTAAATGACAATTTACTCTAAGTAGCCTGTAAAAGGCGAGTAAGGTCAAATAAGTGACAACTTACTTAAGGCACCCATAAAGAAAACTTCACAGGGTTTAATCAAGTGCTAGCATTGGATACAAGGGCCAGTATTTAGGTACCCCAGCTATATGAGCTTATGGTAGTTATGAACACCTTCGGGTGTAAAGAATTCCTAGGTCTATAAATATGTGCATTCACTCATCCATCCATACATTACATTGCATTATCATTGTTGTTTATTAATTCTTGTGTTTTGTTACTTGTTGTGTTGTTTGATTGTTTGGTTTGTTTTAGTGTGTGCGTGTGTGTCGCTTGCATGTTTGCATATATCTTCCTTGTAGGTGCCAAATCCTTACTGAGTACTTTCAAGTACTCACCCATTTAGTGTTGTGCAGGTATTTAGAAGGCTAGTCCGGCCTAACAGTTGGTTAGGAGTGACTGTTAGTGTTAAGTTTTATTTATATGACAATACTCTCTATGTATGAACCTTATGGTTAATGAATGCTTATAATGTAGGTTAGTGTTGGCCAAAGAGTTGTCTTTTCAGCTTTCAAAGCTAAGTATGCATAAGGAAAGTGAGGTTTGCCACTTGAAGCTAGGCTGCTCAAGTGGAAAGCTAAGGGTGGATCATAATAGATATTGTTGTCACTATTATATGTATGACATTTCATCATACTATGTTTTGCCTATACTAGTGTCCATTGGTGTGTATAACATTATGGTTACATTTAGGTGCATATATAGTTAAGATGCATATACATTGTTATTGCTTGAAGTTAAAGCAACTACAATTTTCATGTCTTGGCTTGTTTTAACTTCTGTTTTATGAGCTGGTGCACCATGGTTGTCTTTACAGTTTTATTTTCTTGTTATTGCATAGCCAGGACGACACATGCATATTTTCTATTCAAGGTAGGCTAAATAACTAGTTGCGCGTAATGATTTAAGTAACTTTTTCAGTAATAACTAGTCAATTGTAACTTAAATAGGATTATAGTTCCTAAGATGCCCACCAGTGTTAGCAAATTAGGGCATTAGGGCCCTGTTTTACCACAATTGTTATCAGAGCAGGTCAATGGTCTTAGTAGAGGCAATAAGTGACTAAGATCCAAGTACGTCCTTGTGCTGAGTGTGGTTAGTTAAACTTATAAGTATTCCTGGAGTTATTGTATGGCTTTGGTTGCAGGTATATCAATGAGAGCCCGGTAAGGTTTTGGTATTAAGGCAAAGGACCGAGAAAAGGTCTAAGTGACCTTATGGTGTTGGCCATAGGAATGTGGCAATTTTGTTGTACAGTTTTAGTAGCACTATGGTGTAAGTAGCCTAGGGAGCATGCTTAACCTTTGAAGAAGGAAACCGTCGTTGATGCCTAACGGGTAAGGGTCGAAGTGTGTTAAGGCCTACTAGTATATTGAGACCAAGGAAGGAATCCCCACGCTGAGGGCAAGACCAAGGTCAAGGAAATGTCTACAGTTTTATGGATAAGGACAGAATTTGACAAATAGTCAAAGAGCCTAACGGTAAAGGCCAAAAGGCATTAAGTCACAAATGGTGCATCGAGGCCAAGTGAACCATCATTGCCTGAGGGCAAGGGTGACATGGACACTAAGAAGGCATTAGGCAATAGGGTAAGGGCTAAAGTGCTCTAGGATCATATGTGCACCCAGGGTAGGGTTTCGGGTGCCGAACAAGCGCAGTGCAATATAACCGAAACCCTTCAAGATCCAATCGAAATGGAGTAAATTGAGTGTTTGAAATTTTTCACAACTAATTCGGTTGAGATCTTTCACCCAACTGTTGAGTCGAATCACAAAATCTGAACAGTTGACGTGTTCAAGCTCTCTACGGTATCCGCACGAGCCTCTCAGGATCACCACGCCTCCACCACGTCCCGACAAATGCGTTTCTCTCATGCTCATACTGCTAGCTTGCATCCTCCAAGGAATGACAAGAGAAGAATATGGCTAATTTTCAGAACTCTTCTGATTTCATCATTTTGGGAGGCTAAGGCAAGAGCTATGGAATTCTCACTATATGATGTATTTATAGTGAGACTCAACTCCTAAGCCTAATGGGTTTTAAAGCCCTAATCCAATTAGGTTTAATTTCAGGCTTAATAATGGCTCAACTTTTGGGCCAATTATTAATATGAAATTATCATGAAACTATAACCCAAATAAATTAGCTCATGCACTCAAATAATCCAAGTAAGCTTTATGTGTGTGACCTAATAGGCTTTTACCACATTGGCAATGATCATAAATCACATTTATGATCATAAGCAATGAGCGGTGTCTAGCAACACATCATTGCTACCAAAGTGACAAGATAGCTGGTGATTCAATAAACCTCTATAATCATTATCCATATATGCCATTATCCCTTTGCCCAAGATATCAAGACTAAGCACGAGACATGGAATGTGTCACTCTCGTATAGCCCAATCTTTGATTTCTTGATTCCCGAGTAGACGAACTTAAATTGATGACATTGATATTGTATATCAAGTCATTCGAGCATGGCCATGCATTTTCTTAGTCTCACTCTATCAAGGGGCCCAAAGATATCATTTCCGTTACATAGAAGGGCCAAATCCAATCTTAATCATACAAAACCCTCCGCATGATATGTGACATATCCAATGACAACCTTCATGTTCACTCAGTTACGAGTAATAAAAAAGAAGTATCAAAGTATGTGACTCATATGCAGGGAACCTTGATGACCCTAGGTCAAAGGACTACATATACTATGATCACCATGAGAATCACTTATGACACTCATATAACGATCCATGTAACGTTCTCATGGTGGGTCGGTCTAGTACACAAGTTCTCCAACTTGTACCCATATGTAGACTACATATCTCATATTAGTCTCCACATATGGTAGTTGTTATGTATTATTGTAACCCACTCCATAATAATACTAGACTAAGGACATTTAAGAATACTATTATTCTAGGGTTATAATTAAGTTTGATTATGTCACACAAAAAACATATAACAAACAGAATTACTGGATTAATGCCTTAATAAAATATCATAACTCAATGTGCAAAATAAAATCATCTCATGATTGGCTTTTGCGCATGACATTAACAATCTCCCACTTGCTTTAAAGCCAATCATCCATGTATTTAATACCAATGGATCCAGAATGAGTATCATGCTTTTGCTGTGTGAGAGGTTTCATCAATGGATCAATAATGTTGCTGTCTGTCGAGGTCCTGCATATCCTCACATCACCCTTTTCGATGATCTCCCTAATGAGATTATAATGTCAGAGTATGTGTTTGGATTGCTGGTGAGATCGAAGTTCCTTAGCCTGTGCGATTACTCCATTGTTGTCATAATAGAGCTCCATCGGGTCGGCAATGCTTGGAACCACTCTAAGTTCTGTGATGAACTCCTTGATCCAAACTGCCTCTTTCGCAGCATCAGAGGTGGCAATGTACTTAGATTCTGTTGTAAAGTTGGTTACTATCTCTTTAAACTCTTCCAACTCACAGCACCACCACCAATACAAAACATATAACCAAATGGTGACCTAAAATCATCTTTATTGGATTAGAAGCTAGCATCGGTGTAACCCCTTACAACGAGCTGATCTTCACCCCCAAAGACCGAGAATGCATCTTTAGTCCTTCGTAAGTACTTAAGGATGTTTTTAATAGCTGTTCAGTGACTCTCACCGGGGTTTGATTGGTACCTGCTCGTCATGCTCAAAGCATACGAGACATCAGGATGAGTACATATCATGGCATACATGATAAATCCAATTGCTGAGGCATATGGAGTCTTACTCATGCACTCTCTCTCCTCGGGTGTACTCAGACACTGAGATCTAGAAAGAGTTATACCATGTGACATAGGGAAGAATCCTTTCTTGGAATCTTGTATGCTAAACCTCTCTAGCACCTTGTTAATGTATGTACTTTGGCTTAGGCTGAGTAACTTTCTAGACCTATCTTTATAAATCCTAATGCCTAACACATTGGTTACTTCACCCAAGTCCTTCATAGAGAAACATTTCCCTAGCTAAGTCTTTACAGATTATAGCTTGGGAACGTCATTCCTGATGAATATTACGTCATCTACATACAACACCAAGAAGACAATAGTGCTCATACTGATAGCCAAAGGCTATCGCCTCAATCTGGCCGAACACCCTGCCACAACAATGGCCAGAAGAACTGGCGCTTCCCGGGAACAGGTGGAATCATGCACCTCGGGAGATAGCCGGAGAGCTCCGAGCCTCGGCACGCCAGTAAAACATGAGGACTCTATTCGCCCCCCAAGGTTGTGAACAGCACGCCTTCGGAAAAGCGGCACCAGACATTGCTGCCCGAACATGATATCCCCGAAGGCGGAACCCCCTGGAACTGGGAACCCCCGAACTGAGGGTATGCTTCCCGAAGAGGCTCTGTCCGAACTAGAGGATGACCTCGCCCAGGGACATCGGGAGTACGGCAGGAGCATTTAAGGAAGCATTTAAGGAAGCCTCTGACACGTCCCACCACAGACGTAAAAAGCCGCCCTGACGCGCAGACGCCATCAGAATCACATCATGGCCCGTCTCAGCACAAGGCTCGAGGCGAACTGGTTACCAACTATCTGTCCCCTACGCCCAGAAGTTCAGGAGCATCCGACCGCACACGTGTCATGATCTGAACGGGCTAGGTATTCCTATATATACAGGAAATAAATACTTGACAGGAGGTTGGTTGGCCGGAGATACAGCTCCCACACTCTGAGAAAATACCAGGCGAGACTTTTCTTGTAATGCCCGGAAAATCCAAACTGATTAGGTCCCGGGGTAAGTGGATTGGGAGCCAAAGAATTTTCCTAATTTGGGAATTTAGCTGAATTAATGTGAGGGGACATTAAATTAAGTGTTAAGGATTCATGAAATTAAGCTTGGCTTAGGCCAAGAAAAATAATGGTGAAAATGGTGGATTTCGAAGATGAAGGACTCAATTGAACAAAGGAATTGTTGTAAGTTGGGCTCAATTGCCCAAATTCAAAAGATTGGAGGACTAAGTGGGGAATTGACCCATTTTCATGGCCTTGGATGCCATGGCTAGCCATGTCCATTCAAAATAATATATTTTATGCCACCTCCACCTCCACCCACACCTCCACCCACCTTTGTCCCCCACCTTCACCACTTCATCATTTAACTTCACCAACTCTTCCAATTTGTCCCCCCACTTTGTCTCCCACTTCCCATTTGAATTATTACTCCACTAAGGCATTATTCCCACCCATTTTGGACACCCATAACCGTACATACACTCCCCCATTCAACAAAATACATTTCTTCACTCATCTCACCTCATTCAAGCCATTTCACTCTCTTTCTTCAATCTCTCTCTACAAACTCTCTCTCCTTTCTCTCTAGTTTTGGCCAACACTTGTTCTTCTCTCCAAGAACATTTCTAACTCTTCTCCTTCCTCCAAAAATTCTGCCATCACTAGAAATCACCCTTCCATAAATTAAAACCAAGTGTTCTTGGTGGAATTCATGCTCTAAACACCCAAAGAGCAAGAATCAAGTAAAAGATTCAAAGAAAACCAAGGAGAGAAATTCGGCCATCTTCATTTCTTAGAGGTTTTGAACTCTTCTCAAGGAGTTCTTTGTGTATATGAGCTTCTAAGCTCATTGGGAGGAAGAATCAAGAAGAAAATTTGAAGAACATCAAGCACACAAAAATTCGGTCTCACCTCCTAGTCGAGGTTTCGTAAGTGTGAACCAAGTATTCTTGGTATTTTGATTTCTTTAAGATAATTACCAAGTATTCTTGGTATTTTATGAATTACTAATTTATTTGGCCATTTTGGTTCTTGTGCTAGAAAATCATTTCTAGAAACCAACAAGCGAGGAAATCGAAGGAAAACAAGCTTCTAAGAAGCTTTCGGTATTGGTAAGGATTCCTATACTCTTTGAGTATTCGGGCCCCTAGGTGATGGTCAAAGAACCATATGATCCTAGGTGTGCTATGAGGGCTTAAGTTAAATTATTGCTTCGGCAATTCCGTTTTGCTCATGAGCTAAGTTAAGTAAGCAAGCATTATGGGCTAGGATTTAAGTAGGCCACCTTAAATTCCTATGCTAAGTGAGATCTCCGAAAATGAAAAGTATGTGAAATTAATGAAATAAAACTTGAGGGATGCTTGCTGCCCTTCTGTAAATCAAGGTGTTAAGTGGCGTGTGTTTGTGTGCTTCTATGAATTTGTTGTGCATGCTAACCCCCGATTTCGATTATTATTGTATATACATGTATCTTTGTGTTTTCTTTGTCTTTATGTTTTCTTTGCAGGATTTTTGGAATATTTATTGCCATTACATTCTTGGCATATGTTAGGCCATAAAGGCCATATGTTAGGCTTTGGAAGCCATACGGAATCCTTATTGAGATTTAAATCTCACCCGCCCTACTCTACCTTTGTAGGAAAAAGTGTGCTCGAAAGATTGAGCTAAGAGTCCTAAGTACTCTTTCTGTGGTGTTGAGGTTGAGTATGTAAATACTATTTGCTCAATTTATTCTAAGTATTTACCTTTAGTTGCTTGAAAATCAAGTTAATAAAATGTGGACTTTGTGTGCAGGACTACGTGTCTAGAAACTGTGGGAACAACGTCTTAAGGTGGATTTGTGTTCTTTGGATTATGGCTTGCTTTTAAGCATGTAATAGTTGGTCTTAGTTAAATGACCAAATTTATGGACTTAGCTAAAATTTGGCCAAACTTAGTATTTTGGGCTTGTAATATGGACTATGGACACTTTGGGTGTTTTTATTGCTTGGTGGACTTACCAAGGCCCATGCATGTTTTATGGAAGTATGATTTTCATGAAAATCGGAAGCATGTATAAATTGGGCTTAAATGCATGTTTTGGGCTTAAATAAGAAATTAGAAAATTTGAATATATTCTTGGTTAATTTTGGGCCATATGCATGTTAAGTATCGAAAAGGCCCATAAGCCCATGTTTATGTTGAAAGCATGCTATGTTTGGTTTTGTATGCGCACTCAAAGAAAAACATGCAAATAAACTTGGAGAAGCATGAAATTGGATGCATGTGTAAAGATTGGCTAATAAGGAATTCAAGTGCACGTACGTGAATTAATATATGCCTAAGCATTAGTTGCATCTAAAGGCATTAAGTGATTATGTGCACTAGTGAACACCAAAACACATAAGCATGCAGAGCATATGCATGAAAATAAGTTTTCAAACTTAAGTTGGTGTTTTGGATGCCATGCATACTCTTGGCTAAAGCTTGGTAAATACCATGAAAATGAACACATGAAATCCACATAGGTGCTAGTTTGTTTCCAAGAGCACTTAAACTTAAACCTTTAATAAGAACATAACAAGCTAGTACTAGTAAGTATCCTGGGGTTCGTGCCCATAAGTCTTAGTGAGTAATAAAAGTCCCTTCGGTTTAATTAAACTTCCGCTGCATGTTTTAGATAATTGGGCCCGGATGGGCCAGGGGCAGTTTAGGGCACGACAGCTTGGTATCAGAGCAAGTTTGCTCTGAAGGACCAAAGTTTTGGTCTATGATTCTTAGTATAGACTTGTTCCCACATAGGTTATGTCCACTAATGAATATTTATGAATATTGAGCAATTGTGTGCCTTGCTTGTTGTTAATTGTAGGATGAGAACCAGAAATATGAACCGAGGCCGAAATGGAAATGAAAATTCCCATCAAGGGAATGAAAATGCTGGCTTTGTGCCAGAGGCCCAAGTCAGGCCTTATGAGCCCATCAGGGCTAATGTTACTGGGCCTAGCATTAATGCCCAAGAAAGAAGAGAAGCAAGAATGGAAGCAATGATGGAAGCTATGCAGGCCAATATGGCCCAATTAGCAGCTAGCATGCAGATCCTGGCAAGGGGTCAAGCCCAAGTCCCAGAGCCTGCTGGGCAGCAAAGAGAGCCACCAATGAGAAGGAGGCCAGGAAAAGAACCTGTACTCGATGATCAAGCTAGCGAGAATGGCGATGATGAGGATGAAGAAAGAAGAAACCCACGAGCAAGAAGAATAAGATCTGAGATCCAACAAGAATTAAGAGAAGAAGAGGAAGAAAGTCCAGATGCAGAAGAGCTGGACATGGAGGATATTGATGGACCTACCCAACTCACTGCCACCACCAGGGCAGTGAGGGCGCAAAGAGGGAGGCCCAATATTGATAATGCTGGGGGCCTAAGAGAAGGCCAATTGGAGGGGTTCCTTGCCCTAAAACCTCCAGTATTTAAAGGAAGCTGTAACCCAGATGAAGCAGAATTCTGGAAAAACCAGATCGAAAAGATCTTTGAGAGAATGGAGGTTTCCGCTTCTCAGAAGGTCTTACTGGCAACCTTCAAACTAGAAGGAAATGCTGAGTTATGGTGGAGAGCAGTCCATAGGACATATGCTAGCAAAAATGCTAGGCGGCCTACTCAAAGGAGAAGAGCAATGAGATGGCCCGAATTCGAACAAGTGTTTCATCAACAATACATCGGTGAAGCACAGAAAGACCAAAAGCAGGTTGAGTTTGACCTGCTTGAGCAGAAAGAGCTCTCCGTACTAGAATATGAACAGAGGTTCAGTAACCTCATAAGATATGCACCACAGTACGATGATCGAGAGGATCTAAAGGCCAAGAGGTTCCTTCGAGGACTTAGGCCAGAGCTGAGGCAAATACTCAGAGCAGTAGGAGCCAACAAATACCACGACATTGTACAGAAGGCTATGGCCCTAGAGCAAGAGTTCAGGGGACAATTCATGATTGGCTCCGGAAGTACCAGTAGACTACAAAAGCCCTCTAAAAAGAGAGGAAAAGATAGCTTGGCATATGAGCCAAGAATGGATAAGAGAATGAAGGCCACAGCCCCCTACGGGCCACAATGTGAAACGTGTGGTAAGTTCCATGGCCAAAAGCCATGCTACAGGCTCACTTCCGGATGCCTAAAATGCGGCTCCCAGGATCACTGGGTAAAAGACTGCCCTGCCAAGGGAGAAGATCAGAGGACCCCGGGAGGGTTCAATAACAGATGGGCACATAGACAATTGCCCATAAAGAGGCCCAATATACCTCCACCACCGAGGAGGGACCAGGGCCCTAGCATGCCCCAGGGCAGGAGTAAACAAGCTCAAGCTGCTGGAAGAGTATTCCAGATTGAGAGTTCGAGAAAAGCACGAGAGGACCCAGAGGACAATAGAGCTGGGGACGATGAAGAAGAAATGGACCAGGCCAGGCTGGTCAGGCAAACTCTTGCAGGTACCATTATTATTAATGGTTATGAGGTATCAGTTTTATTTGATACTGGTGCATCTTTATCTATAGTATCCTCTAAGCTAGTTAAAGATATGAACCTAGAAGTATGCAATACGGATAAAATGTACCTGGTTAAAACTGCCGGGAACGAGGTCTTGATAACATACCATATGGTAAAAGATTGCATGCTTAGGCTAGGTGAGCTAGAGCTTAGAGCCGACCTAATAATCTTGGATACTAATGGATATGATATCATACTAGGTATGAACTGGCTTAGTACCAACCGGGTAGTCATAGACTGCCATGCCAGGCAACTTTATCTGCCTGGACACAAACCTCAATCTTTGAAAAAATCTTCTAGGTTAGTCCTAGAACATCTTTTGAAAGTGGTGGAACACAAACCCCTAATAATAAAAGGTGAATACCTAGGGTTAAATGGAACTGAAGTTGAAATAGAGCTGGGTAAAATACCCATAGCAAGAGAATTCCCTGAAGTGTTCCCCACTGATCTCCCAGGACTCCCTCCTGCAAGAGAGGTTGAGTTTGAGATCAAATTGGTGCCAGGAGCTGCACCAGCATCTATTGCTCCTTACAGGATGGCTATTCCTGAAATGATGGAACTAAAGAAGCAACTGGATGAGTTGCTTGAGAAGGGTTTCATAAGGCCAAGTACATCTCCTTGGGGAGCACCTGTACTTTTTGTGAAGAAGAAAGATGGAACCCTTAGGTTGTGCATCGATTACAGGAAGCTCAATGCACTAACCATTAAGAATAAGTACCCCCTCCCAAGGATCGAGGATCTATTTGATCAGTTAAAGGGAGCTAAGGTCTTTTCCAAAATAGACCTCAGATCTGGATACTTCCAGCTGAGAGTCAGGGAAGAAGATGTCCCAAAGACAGCTTTCAGAACCAGATATGGTCACTTTGAGTACACAGTGATGCCATTTGGGCTCACAAATGCGCCAGCCTTTTTCATGGACCTCATGCAAAGAGTGTTCAAGGCTTATTTGGACCACTTTGTTGTGGTATTTATCGATGACATATTAGTGTACTCAAAGGATGAAAAAGCCCATAAGGAGCACCTGAGAAGGGTGCTAAGCCTGTTAAAGGAACATGAGTTATATGGCAAACTAAGTAAGTGCCAATTCTGGGCTAAGGAAATTGGGTTTCTCGGACATGTGATCAATGAGCATGGATTAGCTGTTGATCCCGAGAAAATCAAAGCTGTCTTGGAATGGAAGCAACCTCAGACTGTGAGGGACATAAGAAGCTTCCTAGGACTTGCTGGCTACTACAGGAGATTCGTGCCCAAGTTTTCTGTACTAGCAGCTCCGCTCACTCAATTGACAAGAAAGGACCAAAAGTTTGAATGGAGTGAGCAATGTGAGGCTAGCTTCCAAGAACTTAAGGAAAGATTGACTACAGCCCCAATACTGGTTCTACCAGACCCTACTAAGGAGTATATAGTTTACACTGATGCTTCTCGGGTTGGGCTGGGCTGTGTCTTAATGCAAGGGAAGCAAGCAATAGCCTATGGGTCAAGACAATTAAGGCCTCATGAGAAGAATTATCCAGTTCATGATCTGGAGTTAGCGGCAGTGATCTTTGCTCTGAAGCAGTGGAGGCACTACCTACTTGGAGGCAGATTCCAAGTCTTCACAGACCACAAGAGTCTAAGGTACTTGTTTACACAAAAGGACCTGAACATGAGGCAAAGAAGATGGCTTGAGTACCTAAAAGATTTTGAGTGCGTCATCGAGTATACGGCCGGGAAGGCCAATGTGGTAGCTGATGCTCTCAGTAGGAAGTACACGGGAATACTCAAAGCCACTGGAGAGCCTACTAAGGTAGAGGTACTCAGTTTGTCTGAATTGGCCCAGGAATGGAAACACTGGGAGATGGACCAAGTAAAGGTCCTAACTATTAGGTCTGAATGGAAAGACCTAATTCAGGAAGCTCAGCTTCAAGATGAGGAGATTCCCAGGATCTCTGGGCAAAAACGAGGGAAATTGTATCAAGGATTTTCCTTTAAGGCTGGAATATTATATTTCCAGAATAGGATTTATGTGCCAAATAGGAATGGAATCAGGCAACAAATCCTAGAAGAAGCCCACTCCAGCTTGATGAGTATGCATCCTGGAGCTCAGAAAATGTATAAGAATTTGAGATCCCATTTCTGGTGGCCATATATGAAGCAGGAGATTGGTGCTTCTGTGGCTAAGTGTATGACTTGTCAGCAAGTCAAAGTGGAACACCAGAGACCTGGTGGAAAATTACAGAGCTTACCTATACCAGAAAGGAAATGGGGATCCATATCCATGGACTTTGTAGTGGGTTTGCCACTGACCCGAAGAAAGAGTAATACAATCTGGGTCATAGTGGACAGATTGACTAAGGCAGCCCACTTCTTGCCCATAAACCTTACAGACTCCTTGGAGAAGTTAGCCCAACAATATGTTAAGGAGATAGTAAGGCTACATGGTGTACCAGACGACATTGTCTCAGATCGAGACCCAAGATTTGTTTCTAGATTCTAGAAGTCCTTGCACCATGCCATGGGCACTAAGTTAAAATTCAGTTCCGCATACCATCCTCAAACGGACGGACAGACTGAAAGAACCATTCAAACCTTGGAAGATATGTTGAGGTGTTGTATTATTGACTTCCAAGGAGAATGGGATAAACACTTGCCTTTAGTGGAGTTTTCGTACAATAATAGTCATCACTCAGTGATTGGCATGGCACCTTATGAGGCACTATATGGAAGGAGATGCATAACTCCACACTGCTGGCATGAGCCAGGTGATAAGTTGGAAATTGGCCCAGAACTCATAAGAGAGACTACTGGGAAAGTTAAGCTAATCCAGGAAAGGATTAAGGCTGCCAACAATAGGCAAGAATCATATGCCAACCTCAAGAAAAGAAGAGACCTGGAGTTCCAGGCAGGAGACCAAGTGTGGTTGAAAGTATCTCCCATGAAGGGAGTAATGAGGTTTGGTAAGCGGGGAAAATTAGCCCCGAGGTATGTAGGACCATACCTAATACTCGCAAGAGTAGGAAATGTAGCCTACAAGTTAGAACTACCACCTGAGCTGGGACATGTACATGACACATTTCATGTAAGCTTGTTGAAGAAGTGTGTCTCCGACCCTAAACAAGTGGTACATGTCACTAGTGTGCCCATTACCCAAGATCTTACATATGAGGAAGAACCAATTCGGGTATTGGCAAGGGACACTAGAAAGCTCAGGAGTAAGTGGATATCGATGGTAAAAGTCCAATGGACTAACCATTCTGAGGAGGAGGCAACATGGGAGGTTGAAACTGAAATGCTTAAGAACTATCCGGATACCTTTCCTAAGCTCCTAGGAAATTTGGAGGACCAAATTTCTTAAGGAGGGGAGTGTTGTAATGCCCGGAAAATCCAAACTGATTAGGTCCCGGGGTAAGTGGATTGGGAGCCAAAGAATTTTCCTAATTTGGGAATTTAGCTGAATTAATGTGAGGGGACATTAAATTAAGTGTTAAGGATTCATGAAATTAAGCTTGGCTTAGGCCAAGAAAAATAATGGTGAAAATGGTGGATTTCGAAGATGAAGGACTCAATTGAACAAAGGAATTGTTGTAAGTTGGGCTCAATTGCCCAAATTCAAAAGATTGGAGGACTAAGTGGGGAATTGACCCATTTTCATGGCCTTGGATGCCATGGCTAGCCATGTCCATTCAAAATAATATATTTTATGCCACCTCCACCTCCACCCACACCTCCACTCACCTTTGTCCCCCACCTTCACCACTTCATCATTTAACTTCACCAACTCTTCCAATTTGTCCCCCCACTTTGTCTCCCACTTCCCATTTGAATTATTACTCCACTAAGGCATTATTCCCACCCATTTTGGACACCCATAACCGTACATACACTCCCCCATTCAACAAAATACATTTCTTCACTCATCTCACCTCATTCAAGCCATTTCACTCTCTTTCTTCAATCTCTCTCTACAAACTCTCTCTCCTTTCTCTCTAGTTTTGGCCAACACTTGTTCTTCTCTCCAAGAACATTTCTAACTCTTCTCCTTCCTCCAAAAATTCTGCCATCACTAGAAATCACCCTTCCATAAATTAAAACCAAGTGTTCTTGGTGGAATTCATGCTCTAAACACCCAAAGAGCAAGAATCAAGTAAAAGATTCAAAGAAAACCAAGGAGAGAAATTCGGCCATCTTCATTTCTTAGAGGTTTTGAACTCTTCTCAAGGAGTTCTTTGTGTATATGAGCTTCTAAGCTCATTGGGAGGAAGAATCAAGAAGAAAATTTGAAGAACATCAAGCACACAAAAATTCGGTCTCACCTCCTAGTCGAGGTTTCGTAAGTGTGAACCAAGTATTCTTGGTATTTTGATTTCTTTAAGATAATTACCAAGTATTCTTGGTATTTTATGGATTACTAATTTATTTGGCCATTTTGGTTCTTGTGCTAGAAAATCATTTCTAGAAACCAACAAGCGAGGAAATCGAAGGAAAACAAGCTTCTAAGAAGCTTTCGGTATTGGTAAGGATTCCTATACTCTTTGAGTATTCGGGCCCCTAGGTGATGGTCAAAGAACCATATGATCCTAGGTGTGCTATGAGGGCTTAAGTTAAATTATTGCTTCGGCAATTCCGTTTTGCTCATGAGCTAAGTTAAGTAAGCAAGCATTATGGGCTAGGATTTAAGTAGGCCACCTTAAATTCCTATGCTAAGTGAGATCTCCGAAAATGAAAAGTATGTGAAATTAATGAAATAAAACTTGAGGGATGCTTGCTGCCCTTCTGTAAATCAAGGTGTTAAGTGGCGTGTGTTTGTGTGCTTCTATGAATTTGTTGTGCATGCTAACCCCCGATTTCGATTATTATTGTATATACATGTATCTTTGTGTTTTCTTTGTCTTTATGTTTTCTTTGCAGGATTTTTGGAATATTTATTGCCATTACATTCTTGGCATATGTTAGGCCATAAAGGCCATATGTTAGGCTTTGGAAGCCATACGGAATCCTTATTGAGATTTAAATCTCACCCGCCCTACTCTACCTTTGTAGGAAAAAGTGTGCTCGAAAGATTGAGCTAAGAGTCCTAAGTACTCTTTCTGTGGTGTTGAGGTTGAGTATGTAAATACTATTTGCTCAATTTATTCTAAGTATTTACCTTTAGTTGCTTGAAAATCAAGTTAATAAAATGTGGACTTTGTGTGCAGGACTACGTGTCTAGAAACTGTGGGAACAACGTCTTAAGGTGGATTTGTGTTCTTTGGATTATGGCTTGCTTTTAAGCATGTAATAGTTGATCTTAGTTAAATGACCAAATTTATGGACTTAGCTAAAATTTGGCCAAACTTAGTATTTTGGGCTTGTAATATGGACTATGGACACTTTGGGTGTTTTTATTGCTTGGTGGACTTACCAAGGCCCATGCATGTTTTATGGAAGTATGATTTTCATGAAAATCGGAAGCATGTATAAATTGGGCTTAAATGCATGTTTTGGGCTTAAATAAGAAATTAGAAAATTTGAATATATTCTTGGTTAATTTTGGGCCATATGCATGTTAAGTATCGAAAAGGCCCATAAGCCCATGTTTATGTTGAAAGCATGCTATGTTTGGTTTTGTATGCGCACTCAAAGAAAAACATGCAAATAAACTTGGAGAAGCATGAAATTGGATGCATGTGTAAAGATTGGCTAATAAGGAATTCAAGTGCACGTACGTGAATTAATATATGCCTAAGCATTAGTTGCATCTAAAGGCATTAAGTGATTATGTGCACTAGTGAACACCAAAACACATAAGCATGCAGAGCATATGCATGAAAATAAGTTTTCAAACTTAAGTTGGTGTTTTGGATGCCATGCATACTCTTGGCTAAAGCTTGGTAAATACCATGAAAATGAACACATGAAATCCACATAGGTGCTAGTTTGTTTCCAAGAGCACTTAAACTTAAACCTTTAATAAGAACATAACAAGCTAGTACTAGTAAGTATCCTGGGGTTCGTGCCCATAAGTCTTAGTGAGTAATAAAAGTCCCTTCGGTTTAATTAAACTTCCGCTGCATGTTTTAGATAATTGGGCCCGGATGGGCCAGGGGCAGTTTAGGGCACGACATTTCTGCCTTTCTCTTTGAGCTAGTGACTTTCTCCTTTTTCCGGGCACCACTGACTTGGGCGTCGGAGGCTCCCCCCCCCGGAAAAACATTCTGGGGGCCTCTTAACCCTGTTTACCAGTTTTTCAGGTACTCTCCTTGGGGCGATCCACCTTCCAGGCGTCCTTCCTCCTAGAAGTCTCCTCAACAGTCATCATGACTCACAACGATGAGGCCCCAGGCCATCACATACTAACCTTCTTGTAGACACAAGGTTTATCTTCATTTATGATGAAACCAAATTCTTTAATTGCCTCATCAAAACGAAGATTCCAGCTCCGAGAAGCTTACTTCAGTCCATAAATGCCCTTTTGCAACTTGCACACTTTATTGGCATTCTCTGGAGTGAAAAATCCCTCAGGGTTTGTCTTGTACACATCCTCAAGTAGCTTTCCATTTAGGAACACAGTTTTGACATCCATTTTCCATATCTCATAATCATAGTATGCAGTAATAGCCAATAAGATTCGGATGGATTTAAGCATGGCAACTGGTGAAAAAATCTCATCATAGTCAATACCATGAATTTGCTTGAAACCTTTTGCAACCAATCACCCCTTAAAGGTAATCACATTACCATCCATGTCAGTTTTTTTCTCAAAAATCCATTTGTACCCTATAGGTTTTACCCCTTCAGGTTGATCGACCAAAGTCCATAATTGGTTTTCATATATGGATTCCATCTCGGACTTCATGGCCTTTATGCATTTCTCATAGTCAAGGCCTGATATAGCTTGTTAGTAGGTTGTGGGCTCATCCTGATCTATAAGCATCACATCATTAGTATAAGCCACAAGAAATCCATATCTCTCGGCCTCATGCCGAATCCTACCAGACCTTGGGCTCTGTGCTATAGGAACAGACTCTTAAACCACAACATCTTGAAGTTTCTACTCAGGTTTCATTTCATGTTCGATGTCTCCTTGTTGTTCCTGAATTTCTTCAAGTTCTAGTTTCCTCCTACTGGTTCCTATAGAGATAAACTTTTTCTCTAGAAAGACACCAGTTCGAGCAATAAACACCTTTTGCTCAGAAGGATTGTAGAAATAGTAACCTTTGTTTCTTTGGGATACCCAACAAAAAGACATTTATAAGATTTGGGCCCTAGCTTATCAGAGGATTGATGTTTCACATAAGCATCACAGCTCCAAATCTTCATAAAAAATAAACTGGGACGCTTCCCACTCCATATCTCATATGGTGTCTTTTGAACCGATTTAGATGGAACTTGGTTTAGTGTAAAAGCGGTTGTCTCTAGAGCATGTCCCCAAAAGAAGTTTGGAAGGTCAGCTTGACTCATCATAGATCGAACCATGTCTAACAGAGTTCGATTTCTCATTTCAGATACACCATTCCATTGAGGTGTATGAGGTGGAGTGAGTTGTGATACTATACCACACTCCTTTAAATAGTCAAGGAATTCTCGATCCAAGTATTCTCCACCTCAATCTTATCAAAGTACTTTGATACTCTTCCCGAGTTGATTCTCTACTTCATTCTTGAATTCTTTGAAGTTTTCAAAGGATTCTGACTTGTGTCTCATGAGATACACATAGCCATATCTACTGAAGTCATTAGTAAAGGTAATGAAGTATTAGAAACCTCCTCTAGCGTGTGTAGAAATAGGGCCACATACATCATTATATATGAGTCCTAATAAGTCATTAGCCCTTTCACTTTGCCCAGTGAAAGGCATTTTGGTCATCTTGCCCAATAAACATGACTGATATGTCTCATATGATTCAAAATCAAATGAGTGCAAAAGTCTATCATTATGGAGCTTGGATATACGGGTCTCATTTATATGGCCTAGACAATAGTGCCAGAAATAGGTCGAGTTTGAATCATTTAATCTGACCTGCTTGGTATTCATATTATAGATTGGATTTTTAAGTTCTAGAACATACAAACCATTGTTAAGTCAAGCACTACCATAAAAGATTTCATTCAAATAAATAGAAAATCATTTGTCCTTTATTATAAATGAAAAACCTTTTTTGTCCAAACAAGAAAAAAAAATCAATTTTCTACTAATAGTAGGTACAAAGTAGCAGTTGTCTAATTCTAAGACTAATCCACTAGGCAAAGTGAGAACATAAGTCCCTACGGCTAAGGCAGCAACTCTTGCTCAATTTCTAACACGTAGGTCCACTTCACCTTGGGCCAATCTTCTACTCCTACTTAAATCCTGCATATTTGCACAAATGTGAGATCCACATCCAATATCTAATACCCAGGATGAGGAAGTAGAAATCTTAGCCTCTATAACAAAATACCTGAAGTGGAAGTCTTACTTCCCTTCTCCTTGGCAAGTTCTTCAAGATAGACCTTGTAGTTGCGCTTCTAGTGTTTAGGTTGCTTACAATGGAAGCACTCCCCTTCCTTTACCACACCACCAATTGGTTTTAGTGTAGCTGAAGAAGAATTAGCTATGGACTTTCCTTTAGCTTTGTTCTTCTTCTTGTTGGCTTTTCCCGTTCCTTTTCCCTTTTGAACCATCAAAATAGGCTTAGCCTTCTTAAAGTTTTGCTCAGCAATTCTTAAACATGTTGAGCAATTCAGGGAGGGACTTGTCAAGATCATTTATGTTATAGTTCATGATGAACTAACTGTAACTTTCGGGCAATGATTACACGACTACATCAACAACCAACTTTTTATGAAGGGCAAATCCCAAGCTCTCAAGATTCTCAATGTACCCAATCATCTTGAGCACATAAAGACCTATGGGACTTCCCTTAGACGTTTTGCACTGAAACAATGTCTTAGAGGTCTCAAATCTCTCATGCCTAGCTTGCTCTTGGAAGAGCATTTTGAGATGTTTGATCATATCGAATGCCCCCATGTTTTCATGTTGCTTCTGAAGCTTAGATTCCATGGTAATAAGCATGAGGCAAGCAACATTCAAAGCATCATCAGAATGCTTCTTGTGAGCATCCCTTTCAGCTCTTGGAGCGTTGGCAGTAGGCTCATTCAAAATGGGCTGCTCTAGGACATAAGCCTTTCTCTTTTACTTGAGGACTATCCTCAAATTTTGGTACCATTTGAGAAAGTTGGTCCCATTCAGTTTTTCCTTCTCAATGATCGATCGCAACGAAAGTGTCGATGTGTTTTGTGCCATGGTTATCTACAATAGTAAATATACAATGTAAGAGTCATGCATTTTAATTCATTTAATAAGGACTTTTGTTAAACAATACTCCCACTATGTTACTCAAAATAATAACCCTCGATATTATTTCGGAACATCTGAACACTAAGGTATTCTAATGGGCCAAGATCCATATTTCAGCACAACCTAAGTCAGCTTTGGTTTTCTTCTCAAGTTGTAGTTATTTAGGTAGGTAACTCCTTGCCAATTACATCTCATGCAACTCTTGGATAGTTGGGTGAACAACACTTGTCCAAGCTCATCTCATGAACTTAAGCCGAACCCTATACCTTTAACTCTCCAATCCTATTGGGATAACTCAATTAAGTCAGACCCAAAGTTAGCAATTTGGATATCACTATTATCCCATTGCGCCTTACCAAGATGAACATAGGTGCTTTGCTTTGGCAAACCCACCGAATGTTGATCAATGACTTAATATTTTGTTTGAGAGATTTTTCCTTTTGATCCCACCAATTATTATCTCTAGTTGTCTTATACATGCATTACATACAAATATAAAACATGCATCTCATGCTAACAATAAAGTAAATGTGACATGGTTATAGCCCAAACTATACGATATTCTCAAGCTAATGAGAATATCATAAAAGCCTAAGAAAAGAAAAGGGTCTTCACAAGCTCCTTCTCCTCCTTGCTTGGTTGCCCTTTTGTTATCAGCTCCTTAGACATACCACCTTGGACAATCCCATATTGTACAATTACATCAATAATAAAAACCTCAAGTTACATTCTAATGAAGTAAGGTGAGAACAGAATGTACAATAAGCATAACAATAATAAGGCACGACTCGCAGGTCGTATTTACAAGTACAACCAACATTGGCTATAACCATGCACTATGCTTTAACCACCAATCAGCATATCATGTCAAATTTCATTCAACAAAAATTCATGCCAATTAATGCTCACTAATTAACTAGTTTTTATTAAAGTGGCGTTTCACATATAGTGGTCCCGTTGGCCGGTCAGTGGGCGATGGTACTGTTAACTAGTCAACGGGCGAGGTCAAAGGGAACCGCCTTTGCGGGGGGTTGCTAGGGGGCAGCACCCCCCGGTGTAAAAAATTATCTTACAATTATGTTGCCCAAGATCTTCTATTTCAAGCAACTAAGCACTTGAGACCACCTCCATTCAAGCCATCAAAAGTACTATACTTTCGGTGCCCAAACAGCCCTAATCCAATCCATGTTAGGGTTTTTCAACTATTGCAAGAATCCTAATCTGTATAGGTATCTTATAGTAATCAATTTAGGGTTGATCTTATTAACCAATTTGTGTCGTGGCTTCATATATCTCATATATACATTATGAATTCTCTTTTCATGCACCATGAATCAATCTAGTTAATCATGATCAAAACATTAGAACACATAACATGTCATGCGATTCGACATTCAATCCCAATTTAGGGTATCACAGGTAGCTCTGATACCACTGTAAGATTTCGGGAGCCAAACAAGCGCAATGGAATATAACCAAAAACCTTCAGGATCTGAGCAAAACGGGGTTAAATGGGTGTTTGAAATTTTTCATACCTAATTTAGTTGAAATCTTTCACTCAACTATTGGGCCGAATCATAAAACCTGAATAGTTGACGTGTTTAAGCTCGCTATGGTATCTGCACGAGCCTCTCAGGATCACCATGCCTCCATCACATCTTGGCAAATGCGTTTCTCTTATGCCGACAGTGCTAGCTTGTGTCCCCCAAGGAATGGCAAGAGAAGAGTGCGGCTGGTTTTCAGAACTTTTCTGATTTCATCCTTTTAGGAGGCTAGGGCAAGAGCAACGAAATTTTCACTATATGATGTATTTATAGTGAGACTCAACTCCCATGCCTAATGGGTTTCAAAGCCCTAATCCAATTAGGTTTAATTTCGGGCCTAATAATGGCTGAACTTCTGAGCCAATTATTAATATGAAATTATTGTAAAACCATAACCTAAATAAATTAGCCCATGTACTCAAATAATCCAAATAGGCTTTATGTGTATGACCCAATAAGCTCTTACCACGTTGGCAATTATCATAAATCACATTTATAATCATAAGCAATGAGGGGTGTCTAGCAACACATCATTGCTACCCAAGTGACAAGATAGTCGGTGATTCAACTAAACTTCTATGATCATTATCCATACATGTCATTGTCCCTTTGTCCAAGATATCAAGACTAAGTAAGAGACATGGAATGTGTTACTCTCGTATAGCCCAATCTTTGGTTTCTTGATTCCCGAGTAAACGAACTTAAACTGATGACACTGATATCATATATCAAGTCATCCGAGCATGACCATGCATTTTATTAGTCTCACTCTATCAAGGGGCCCGAAGATATCATTCCTGTTACATAGGAGGGAAAAATCTCCTCTTGATCATACAAAACCCTCCACATGATATGTGACATACCCAATGACCACCTTCATGTGACATGGAATGTGTCACTCTCGTATAGCCCAATCTTCGGTTTCTTGATTACTAAATAGACAAAATTAAACTGATGACAATAATATTGTATATCAAGTCATTCGAGCATGGCCATGCATTTTCTTAGTCTCACTCTATCAAGGGGCCCGAAGATATCACTCCTGTTACATAGGAGGGACAAATCCTATCTTGATTATACAAAATCCTCCGCATGATATGTGATATACCTAATGACCACCTTCATGTTCACTCAGTTACAAACAATCAAAAGAATGTATCAAAATATGTGACTCACATGTAGGGAACCTTGATGACCTTAAGTCAAAGGACTACATATACTATGATCACTATGAGAATCACTTATGACATTCATATAACAATCCATATAGCGCTCTTATGGTGGGTTGGTCCAGTACACAATTTCTCCAACTTGTACCCATATGTAGACTACATATTTCATATTAGTCCACATATGCTAGTTGTTATCTATTATTATAACCCACTCCACAATAATACTAAACCAGGGACATTTAATAATACTATTAGTCCAGGGTTATAATTATGTTTGATTATGTCATATAGAAAACATATAACAAACACAATTATTGGATTAATGCCTTAATAAAATATCATGACTCAATGTGCAAAATATAATCATCTCATAATTGGCTTTTGGGCACGACACTAACGGTTGGGCCAAAAGAATAACATCTCTATCCCCAGGTAAGTTGAGGCCTGAAGCAAAAGCTTGGGAAGGACCACTTAACCTGGAGTCCATGGAACCTACAGGAGAACTAAAGAAGAGCAACATTAACCGAAAAAAGGGGATTGTGTACCAGGTGCTTGGAAATCAAGAAGGTAAAGGACTAAGGGCATGAATATGCTCAAGGTCAAGGCTTGAACAAGGCTAAGGTCAAGAACACCTCAATCACCAAGGAAGTACCGCTAGTACTCAAAGGCAACCAAGAAGACTTACTTATTCCAATTGATTGGTCAATGAGGCGACAACAAGAAAAAGAGGTACCTTTAAGTTTACAGCATAATAGTAAGTAGTTTTCTTGTTTAAATTGATATGTCTATGGTTGTGACTAGCCTACCTAGATAGTTAGAATTGTGAAGAAGTATGGGTATGTGAACCCATAAGAGCCCAAAAAGGGCAAGTTTTGGTTAGACCTTTAGAGTGGTTAAGGTTTTGCTTATAAGCTTAGGGGTAATAGGTATGCAGTGATATGTGAATATGGTATGTTGAATGATGTGGCAATGCTTAGAAAGAGGATCTGTCAAGGGGCATAAGAGCTGGCTTAGCCGTGCTGATCATAACTGACCCTTGGAAGTATTCTAAAGGTAAGGGTGACTTATACGGAAGAGTTGGTAAGTCATCCCATGAGTTGAGCCTTAAGTTGATCGAACTTGTACCTATAATGTAAGGAATATTTTATGCATTGTAGAGGCAGTTTAAGGAATGACAACTCTGAGACAGTTATGACTGGTCCAGTTTTAAGAAGTGTTGCACATAAGTTACTAAGGGTTACCAATTAAGGCAAGATAGAATTCTCCAAGCACCCGCATCTAAGGTAAAAGGGCTTATAAAGCCAATAGTTAACTTTAGGAACCTGATGTTGTGAGTGAAGGGAAAGTAAGTGGTTCCCTAAGGACTCGCAGTAATTGTGAGAAGTTGACCAAGTGAAGGTTGAAAACCATAACCCATAGGTCACAAAACTATCAAGTTTTCTATAAAGGTAAGGTTCCTTAAAGAGGGGAGTCCGTTGATTTTGGTAAGTTAGTCAAGGTTCAAGAGTTAACCTAAGCCTTAAGGACCAAAAGAGTAACATCCAAATCCCTAGGAAATTATAACCTGAAAGGGGAGTGTAGGGGGGGACCATGAAAGCACCGTTAATAAGGACAACCCAAGTGAGTAGAAAGGAGACATCCTAAATGGTAATAAAATCAGGACCTAATAGTTGATGAGAACATCCATGGAGAAAGAATGAACTCAAAGTAGTAGACTTATGCCGAGTGTTTTTCTTGTTTTCTATGTTGACCTAAGGCTACTCATCAAGAGTGAAAGTGAATTAGGTAGTGTTCTTGAATGTTGGGAGTTCAATCAATATAGATAGTGGGGCTTATTGTCGGTTTGAAAAAGCTAAGAAAGCTTTAAGCCAAAAGGCTAAGAGTGCAGACCTAAGTTAACTTAAAGGTTTATAGGAAAGAGAACTCTAATGTCCAAAGTATACTCCACTATTGAAGGGTCCCGGATAAATTAAAGAGAAGCGACAAAAGTATAAATAAGTGTAAATGTCGAGTTAAGGTCTTAAATATAGAAAAGCTCAAGATGAAGCTATGTGTGAGTAGAGGTAATATCCTCATTAGTGGGTTCAAGGAAAATGAAGGCTAAGGTTCTCTAAGAAATTAAGTGTGCATGCGAAAGCTTAAGGGTCATGGTAGTGACACATTGGGCAGTGTGGGGTATTTAAAGCACCTAAGCATGTTGATCATTAGTATTAAGGATTGATCTTAAGTAATTTGAAAATACCTAAGAAAAGGCTATAATGGCTTAGAATACCTCGTCACTAGAGAAGGCCAAGTTGATTAAAGAATGACTCCTAGGTAATAAAGAGTGAAAGAGCATGTTAAGGGTGTCTTAAGAATTAAGGGCCAAGAAATGGCTAAATGACTAAAGATTAGTTAAGGACCCTGAACATGTTAAGTGATTACCTAGAGGAGTCAAGTGTTGAAGAATTGGGTAGTCTATGATACACCCAAGGACATCTGAAATACAAAAAGTCAATGTAGACTAAGGAGCCTATACCAGGATCAAGGGTGTCAGACTTGTGAATGTCCAAAAGTGGCTAAAAAACCCTAAGGCAATAAGCGTGAATGGCTACCTAAGAAAGTTAAGGGTAAGTCACCAAAAAAATAGACCATACTTAAGGCACTAAAAGGCAATGATGCCAAGGATAAGTTACCATGAGAAGTATATGCCCATCGCATTAAGGGGCAACAAAATTAAAGATGCACCTAAGAATTGGCTTGAGTGCCTAAGTCAGGTGTAAGAGTTGCTGAGTAAAAAATGTGTCCCAAGTACTAAGAGGCACTAAGTGACAATAAATTGGTGATGTGCTAGAGGTGGTTTAAATGCCTAAGTTAGGTATAAAAGTTACTAAGCCAAAAATGTGTCCTAAGTACTAAATTGCACTAAGTGGCAATAAAATGGTGATGCACCAAAGGTGGCTTAAATGCCAAAGATGGGTGGAAGCATTGCGAAGTTGAATTGTGCCAACAGCACTAAGGTGGTGACAACTAAGAAACACCTAAGTAGGGCTTCAAAGCCTAAGTGAGGTGTAAGATTGTGATAAGTCCCACCAAGGGTAAAAACTCAAAGTAAAAGACTAAGTGCTACTAAAGGTACCCCAAGGGGAACAGTAGCCAAAAAGGAATAAGTTAGCTCCAAGTTATATAGGCTTAAGTGAAAATTTGGAGTATGGGGGTGTGCCTTGTGAACCAAGGTCAAGTGTTTATCCCATAAGTAATGTATCCAAAGAAAGGTCTTTTAAAGAGTAACTTAAGAAGTTTCTTGACCGACAAATCAAGAAGTTAAGAACATGAAATGAGCTTGTGATTAAGGATCTATGGGTAACTATAGTAAGGAAAAGACCATGAGCAAGAAAATTGAGCAGGATGTAAGAGGATTATCATCCAAGTGTTGTGCTCGGTTAAGAATTGAAATTTGGATGACCAAATTTTTGAAAAAGGGATAATGTAAAAGCTGTCTAAGTATTTCGCCTAGTTTCAATGCCAAGGTAAGAAAATCCCAAGTTATTTTCCTCAAATAAGTTTTATTAAACAAGCCAAGCAACTAAAGTAAGCTTCATAAAGGCTACTAAGTGTTAATTGGTACCTAAAGGGCAAAAAGGGTAAAATGGTAATTTTAGCCCAAGTCAGTGGCATGACCATAATTTTAATGAAACTAGATTCAAGCAAGTGTTTTGAGACAAATAAGTTAAGACCATAAGTGTTTCTAGCCATTTGAACCAAAAGTATATGTTAAAGGTGAAAAATGCACTAAGTGAGAAATTGAGCTATTATGTCTCATAATGGCTTAAGTGGCTTAACGGTAGAGTATTTGGATAAGAAAAAGCTTTCAATGGAACCAAGGAGTGATGGTGTAGGAACAATTTAAGTGGCCTAAGTGATTCAAAGCTAAGTTTAAGGGCCAAAATGACAAGTGGAAGAGAATTGTACTAACTTTAAGTGGTTGGCATTATAATTGGAGGAAATGGAACTATTCATCATCTCCCCCATCCACCATTTTCATAGCCCTCCTCTCTCCATAGCTCCTCCTCATCAAACCTCCCAATCTACCCGAAATTCCATGAAAATTGAAGGTCCCAAAGTCATCCTAACAAGCAGTTAGCTCATTTTTTTGTGTATTTGGTGTAGTTGAAGTTGTTCTTGCAAGTTTTTTGTTCAAAGCCTAGGGTAAGCATATTTGATGCTTGTGGGTTTTTTTAAGCCTTTTAAATGGTTAGAAATTGTCTTAATTTTGTGCCCTTGGTGTCCGATTTAGTTGAATTTAAGCTTAGAACTCAAAGGAACTCCATTGGAGCTTGAAGTGCATACTTGCTTAATTTGGGAAAATCTTCATTTGAGGTAAGGGATTTAAGTTATGGCATGATTAAATGATGCATAAGTAGTGTTAGAACACTTGGGATTGAGTTTGAATGAGTAAAAAATGATTGGAATTTGTTTGGGTACGAGTTGGAACGAGTTTGGACGATAAAGGGGTGAAGAAAAGTACTCCAAAGGTTAATGCGGTCGCACTAATTACTTTGATGTGATCTCATCAAACTCAAAAGGAAGAAAATGCTACCTAAAACATGTAATGTTGTCACACCAAGTTTTTTGGTGCTATCGCATCATTTCCAGCAGTTTTCATAAATTCACAATGTTGTCGCACCATAATATGCAATGCTACAACATTGTGCCTGAATTGTGTCAACCTTGTTTCTAAGTGTCCCAAATAAATTCCTCAGGCTTAGGAGGCATCCTAACATGGCCCAAAAGTGCTCATATGGTTTAAGTATGCATCAATAAGTGGGTGGTTAAAACTGCTAAGAAGGGACCTAACATTGTATAAGTCCTCCAATGGCCAAGGGGTGAGGTCGTGAACCTCCGACATTGGAGAGAGACTCGAGAATATTCCAGGACCCTTGATGACCCAAGGGTAGAAGCCAAGTGCTTCCGGGCATTGAGCGATGCCCAATAGGTCCTAAGGAGTTGACGGGCTCGGTAAATGAACTAAGTTGCCCAAGTCGAGTTCAAGGGAACTTGGCGAAGTTTGGTCACTAAGTTCAATTGCCCAGCACAACAAATAAAGGGAAAGTTACGAGTAAGATGTAAGTAAATGATGATTTACTTTAAGTAGCCCATAAAAGGCGGCAATGTCAAGTAAGTGATGACTTACTTAAGGTGCCCGTAAAGAGGACTTCATGGGGTTTGATGAGGTGCTAGCATCGGATACGAGGGCTAGTATCCAAGTGCTCCAGCCGTATGAGTTCACGACAGTTAAGAATACCTTCGGGTGTAAGTCCTTAGTGCATAAACATGTGCATTCATTCATCCATCCATACATTACATTGCATTATTATTGCTTGTTGTGTTGTTTGATTGTTTGGTTTGTTTGTGTGTGTGTGCTCCTTGCATGTCTGCATATATCTTCCTTGTAGATGTCAAATCCCTTACTGAGTACTTTCGAGTACTCACCCCTTAAGTGTTATGCAGGTATTTAGAAGGCTAGTCCGATCTAACAGTTGGTGAGGAGTGATTGACAGTGCTAAGTTTTATTTGTTTAAAATTACTCTCTATGTATGAACCTCGTGGTTAATAGATGCTTATAATGTAGGTTAGTATTGACCAAAGGGTTGGCTTTTCAACTTTCAAAGCTAAGTATGCAGAATGAAAGTAAGGCTTGCCATTTGAAGCTATGTTGCTCGGGCGGAAAGCTAAAGGTGGATCTTAGTAGATATTGTTGTCACTATTGTATGTATGACATTTCCTAATACAAATTGTTGCCTCTACTAGTGTCCATCGGTGTGTATAACACTAGGGTTACATTTGGGTGCATAGATAGTTAAGATGTATGCACACAGTTATTCCTTGAGGTTAAAGTAATTACGATTTTCACGTCTTGGCTTGTTTTAACTTATGTTTTATGAACTGGCGCACCACAGTTTTCTTTACGGTTTCATTTTCTTGTTATTGCATAGCCTAGATGACACATGCATATTTTCTATGCAGGGCAGGCTAAATAATTAGTTATGAGTAATAATTGAAGTTACTTTTTGAGTAATACGTACCTAATTGTAACTTAAATGGGATCATAGTTCCTAATGAGCCTACCAGTGTTAGCAAATTAGGGCACTGGGGCCCTTTTCCATCACAAAGTTGACATTAAAATAGCTTTTGTAATGAGTATTTAGTTTATGAACTTATGGAGGAGATGCATTTGGAATAATAAAGGTAAGTTTTGAGGAAGAAATTTATATAAATAAAAAAGGATGTAATGATCTAATTTTTAATGTGTTGATATTTATAGTTTAGCTTTAGGTGACTAAAAATAAATAAAAGCATTAGAATTGGGAACTTCTGTACTATGAACTGTCTAAGGAACTTCTTGGCATTAAGCTCTTCCTAGCCTTCCTTGTGTAAGGTATACTATATTCGTTAGCTGAATTTTTATTCATATTCAATCACATTCATGTTTCCCTATACCAATTCTTGAAACTCAAACCTCTTCTGGTCTTTGTCTACCTGACTAAGAAGCTATCCTTTAAACTTCCTCTCAATGTCATTCCACTTAAGGAGCCTTTTCATTTCAAACCTTCCTTCGTTCTCATCATCTTGCTTAGCCCAGGCATCTCAGCTTTACCTTTTAGGAAAAAAATTGCCAATGCCACTATTAGGTGTAACTCCAATTGCATATGTCTAAACAACCACTTTATGTGATAAAGCCAGCTCTTGACCTTATTTGGATCTCCTAGGCTATCATACAAAGGCAGATTGAACTTCTAGAATTCCTATTGTAACTCCATCCCATGAGGTACCATAGGTCATCCGTGGTGTCAATCTTCATGCCTTAATCTAAAAAGATCTTGGGCCTCCAAGTGTTGCCTTTGATCTTATTACATCCCTAATTCTTGAAGAACTTTAGGTAATTTACCTGCGGTTGTTCTTCATGTGTATGTGCTTGTACCTATACCTAACCTTGAAATAGGGTGGTAATGCCCTCAACCACTTGCCTTAAGGCTTGGTTCATGCCTTAAATTAATTCCATCATTTGTCCATCACACTAGTTCTTGGAGTAAGGGCCAAAGATAGTTAACCAACCTAGAAACCCGATTTGAAATGATGGGTTAAGGCCATGTTAGTGGGTTAAAAATTATAATCCAGGTTGACCTGAACTCAACCCATTCTAAAAAAAGTTAAAAATCGGTTATTTCAAGCCCAACCCGAATTTGTCCGAAATAGTATTAGGCCTAGCCCAATCCAACCCACAAACCATCTCTAGCTTTGAGTCACTCCCAACCCCCTTCTTGTTCTTACACACGAATAGACCTGCCTCCTCCTTAGACTAGCCTCACCCACACACAAACACAGGCACGTAGAGTTGCAGAGCAGTAGACCAGCATGGACCCAAGTTTTCTACAAAGGAGGGGCCAAAATAACTTTTTCCTAAACTATAGTCTTTACAAGAAAATTTGTCTAATTTAAAGGAGAGACCAGAGTGTATTTACTTTTAAATTCTAAAGGATGTTACAGGTATTTTACAATTTTAGGGGCTCATGCCCTAGTAGCCCTGCCCTCCCTCCTTTTTGACCGATTCCTAGACCTGTCCTACATCACCACCAGCTCAACCTTTCCTGCTTGCTCTCACCGAGATGGGGTCATCAACTTCCACTATAAGTTTCAACTGAGTTCTGTTTAACTTGGACAGAGATAAATTGTGAAATTTTTAGTCTGAATGTTTAATTCCTAGTGTTGGCAGTTCATTTCGTTATGACAATCTGATTTTGTGTTTTATGTATCTGAATTCTCTTCCCTTTTGCTCTATCATATTTGAGTAATGTAGACAGTTGCTTAGAGTCAATTTCATGAGATTTGAGCTTTATTGTTTGCGGATTGTTTGTAAATTTTACTTTCCACATCGCACCTGAGTAAAATGAAGGAGCTCGAGCCTTCTCTGTGTCTCTGGATGTTTTTTTTTGTCCTTGAGTTCGTTCTTATTAAAAGAACCCGCTTATGAATATAATTAGGAATTTTGGAGTAAATTATATCTCCAAATTAAGGCTACGTAGGTGTACAATAGCTATACAAACATAAATAGAAAAACACCATCATCATAATCAAGAATGGGTGTAAATTATACATAAATGGGAAGATTTTCATTGACTTCAGGATTTCATACTTCTTAGCGGCCTTGAATATGTGTGGAACAACTGTTATGTGGATTATATTAGATGGATCTGAAGAGTTGTTGGCTGTGGTTTTTTTTTTTTTTTTGTACATGAGTTCATTTGCTACATGGAATCTGTATGGTTCTTTAGAGGTGTGGGTAAGGACTTAAAAAGGACAGTCAAAGACATCCGTTGTAGAGAAAAAGTCAACTTTTTTGGGGCTCCAAGAAGCTATAGTTGATGGTGATATTAGCAAGAGTGTGAGATATCTGTGGAAATCAGATGAGTTCAATTTCGTGCACAAAGAAGTGAATGGAAAATCAGGGGGCATCCTATGTTTATGGGATCCAAATGTGTTCTAGAAACTTAAATCAGTTTTCAGGTGAATTCTTTATGAGGATGTGATTTTTGTAAATGTTTACGGCCCACAAGATGAACCTCGGAAAGAGATTCTATGGAACCAATTACTGGAAGCTAGAAGTCAGTTTCATGGTTTGTGGTGCGTTTTCGGAGACTTCAATGTTGTTAGAGAAATGGGGGAGAAGAAAGGATGTCAGTTCACAGAATCGGTCGCTGATTCATTCAATAACTTTATTTCTCAGGCTGGTTTCTAGTTTCAGAAGAATTCCTGGAACGCTGGCCGAATATGCAAACAGTTGGCTTAAGTAGATCAATCTCAGACCATTGTCCGGTTCTTTTAAAGCTGAAGCTGGTGGATTTCGGACCCTCTCCATTGTTGTTTGTTTGATGTTTGGAAGGAGGAAGAGGAATTCCAGAATATTGTTAAGAAGACAAGGTCAGAATATGAAGTCCAGGTGAGAAAAGCCAAAAGCTTTGAAACGGGCATTGAAGAGCTGGAAATCATAGAAATTTGACAACATAAATGGTCAGGTCGAATCCTTATCAATTGGGCTGATGATGGTGATGAAAATACGAGATATTTTCACCATGTTAAAGACTTTGAAGCTTCGGGGAGATTCAAAAAAAGGGATTAATTCTTCTTTTATCACACTTCTTCCAAAGAAGAAAAATCCTTAGTGCCTAAAGGAATATCGTCCCGTTAGCCTCATTGGTTGCCAGTACAAAATCATAGCAAAGATATTGGCTGAAAGATTAAAGAAGGTGCTACCGGATGTTATTTGTGACACACAAACCGGGTTTATCAAAGGTAGGCAGATTCTTGATGGTGCTTTAGTTGCTAACGAAGTGGTGAGGTTTTCAAAGAAGTCAAGGAGGAAGTTGCTACTGTTCAAAGCAGACTTTCCTAGACTCTATCATGATGCAAATGGGCTTTGGAGAGAAATGGAGGCATTGGCTTCAATCATGTCTAGATTCATCCTTTGTCTCGATGTTATCAATGGTTGTCCTACCATTGAATTCAAAATGGAGGCGCTGCACGTTATGATGGCTGAAGCGGAAGAGAAAAGTCTGTTTAAAGGCTTCTCATTTGGTGAAAATGGAATGGTGCTATCCCATCTCCAATATGCAGATGATGTCTTTTTTATTTGAATGGTCAGAATATAATGCTGCCAATTTGTGACATATTCTGAGGTGTTTTCAGCTTGCATCAGGCTTAAAGGTAAATTTTAGCAAGAGCCACATCTTCAAAATTGGGATAAATGGTATGGAGGTCAAATCTGTTGCTGAAAAATTAAACTGCTATGTAGGGGAGATGCCTTTCGCTTAATTGGGATTACCAGTTGGTGCAAATATGCATAAGAAGGACTCTTGGCAGCTTGTTGTAGACAAATTCAGATCAAAACTAAATAGCTGGAAATCAAGAACAATTTCTAGGGTGTAGACTAACTCTTTTGAGATTGTTTCTTGGAAGCTTGCTCATGTTCTACTTCTCACAATTTCATGCCCCGATGAGTGTGTTAAAACACTTTGAGAATATCCAAAGGGGAGGGTGAATGGAAAAAGGTGATAGCAAAAAAAGAAGATGGGGTTTGACTGTGGGTAGCTTAGGGGCAAAAAATCTCGCTTTTATAGAAAAGTGGTGGTGGAGATTAAAAAATGAGAGAAATGTTCTATGGGCAAGAGTTACGAAAGAAATTCATGGTGAGAATGGTGTTAGACTCGATGGAAGAACATGAGTTGGGTAGGGAGGAGTTTGGGGAGGAATTATTATTGATAAATGTGGAATAGACATCACGAACTCATTCAAAAGAAAAATTGGAGGTGGAAATGAGGTTAAATTTTGGGAGGATTGGAACGTGGGTGAGAAGAGTTTAGGAAAGGAATTTCCAAGATAAGCTATATTAGATAAATCAATTGACTGCTCGGTGTGTGAAAGGGGGAGATGGGAAAATGTTGAATAGATTTAGTCTTGGGACTGGCACAGAGAGCCGACGGGCCGACAGGGTGGTGAATTGGAAAGGCTAACCCGTTTGCTGCAGGAAATAAAAATTGATACGGAGGCTAATGACTTTTGGAGGTGGTGCTTGGCAATGGATGGTGTTTTTTCTGTCAAAACACTTGCTACTCTAATCGACTCTTATGCTGGAAATGCTGTTGCAATAAATAATGCTCATCAAACAAGATGGAACTCTTGGGTTCCCCTAAAATGAATTTCTTCATGTGGACAGCACTTTAAGGATGCTTGGCTACTAAAACTAACCTGGCTGCAAGAAGAATACACATTGACAACTTCTTATGTTCCCTGTGAAACAATGATGTGGAAACCTTGGATCACATTCTTCTACATTTCAGGTTGGCTGACCGAGTCTAGAGGCTTGTTTGCTTGTGGTGGAACTTTGACTTTCTATCTGGTTTAAACCTGGAAGAAGTCCTTTAATATGAACCAAATTGGAAAGCATCTTCAGAGCATAAAAAGTATGGGAGGTCATTATCTTCATTATAGCTTGGACTCTATGAAAAAAAAGGAATGCTTGGTGTTAAGCAATCAAATGCTGAGTTGCTTAATGATATTCAGGTTCTATCATTTTTGTGGGTGGTAAATAGATGTACAAAATAGAATTGTTTGGGGTCAGAATAGATGTTGAATCCAATGCTTGCAGTCAAAAACTAGGTCTAATAGTGTTACAGGTTTCTTGTCTTAAGGGTTTGATTAGTTGTATTTTGTGTCTACAATTTAGCTCCTAGCTAGTCAGGCTTTCCCCTTGTTTTTGACTTGATCTTGTCGTGGATATATTGAAATAAAGTTCTTTTGTTTGGATGTTAAAAAAATATGGCTCTTTTGTGTATGGATGACCGCATGCGTCACAATGATGCCTATTTCCTTTTCTAGTTTTCCAAGAAAACTCGATGAATTTAATTTCTGCCACTGTGGTCATTTCTTTTGGTTGTGTGGTATTAAGCAGTAGATCGATCGATCTTCTTCTACTATTTTTTTTTTGTTTTTTTGTTTTTGTTTTCGTCTAGGATTAGTAACATATGGTCCGGTTTCTTATATTTTTCAAGTTTTGGATGTGCTTATGACTAGACTATCTTTTCAAAGTTGTCAGACTTGGTTGGTTGCACAAGGGTGTAGGGAACTTTTTTAATCAAACTTGCTAGTGCTCTACAATCTGCTACATCATGAGTATCTAGTGGTTTATTGGTTTAATTAAAGCTCCAACCTTTTAGGATGCACTTGTTAGGGAATATTGGCTAATGCAAAACATCATCATTTTGTGCACTTGTTCCAAGAGTATAATAGTCATATTTCCAAACATAACTAGGCTTCATTAGTCATACATCTAAAGTAGCTAGGCTAGAAAAGTTTGCTCTTGGAATCCAGTAACTGCTGGCTTTTGGATTGACACAATTAATTGGCTGAGTGGGATATTCCACAATGAACAAAAGTTCCATTTTGTTGGTTTCGACGGTTGTGTAGCTATGCCCATAGTGGGATAATTTCATGTATTGCCTATGTATTTGTTCTTCTTTTCTTGTTGTTATCTTCACAAAAAGATTTTGAGATACTATTGTACTCATTTTCTTTCTTGATTTTTCAGATGGCAAGTAATATAGGTTTTCTTGTTCTGTTGCTTCATCTTAGTTGTTGGCATTGGGCAACGAATTCAAGAGAATAAAGAATAGGAATTTGATAGGTTGGCACTATTTTCTTTCCTAGTTGCTAAAGGCTGTGTTTAACGGCATGTCTTGCGTTTATGTTTATGGTAAACATCTTGAATGTTTTATGTTTGTGTTTGAGAGAATGTTTTGTATTTAATTTGTAAAAAACAAAAAACAGATGATGAACCCAAAACCGAACTCGACCCTAACCCAAAATAATTTGGGTGAGGATCAGTTTTGGTTGGGGTCTTAATTTGGTTTAGGTTGGGCCATCAATTGAAAACTTTTAATAGAGTCAATAATTTTTTGTTTGGGCCTGACCTTGACGCCATGGCCTGACCTTTCACCCTTACTTTGTGACTTCAGGTTTTGTACCCTTATGGATGCTCCAGCTTAAGTGTTCTATATTTAAACTAAAATTTCATAATAGCCTAAGGAAGGAAAGGGTTTGGTTAAGAAGGCCAATAGTTAGGGATGGCAATTGGGTGGGTTGGGTCAGGTTTGGGTCAAGTTATTCAGGTTCAGGTTTAATCGGGTCAACATATATTTGGGTCTAGGTCAGGTTTAGATCGAGTTATTTGGGTTCGGGTTGATTTCAGATTAAGTAGATTTCGGGTTCAGCTTGGGTTAGTTCGAATTTATTCGGTTTCGGATCTAATCAGGTCAGGTTATCAAGTATTAGACCAGATTCAACTTAATTGTCAGATTTACTTGGTTCACTGATGCATAAGCCGAAATGGCTGAATCGTTTTAATTTTTTTGTTTCATTTTGATAAAATTTAATTTAGCTAGATATAAAAAATAATATAAAATTTATGAAGATATATTAATATATAATTTTTTAAATAAAATACTACATCTATGCCAAGTTTTTTGTAACATTCACTATTCAATAATTAATCTATAGTTTTTTATTTTTAACATTTTAGTATATAAATAAAAAATGATTATATTAACTAATAAATAAAGACCTATAGTTTCTAAATATATACTTTTTAAATTCTTTTCTAACAAATAATCTCTCTCCGTCTCATTTTCTTTACTCTATTTAACTTTTCTGACTAGTTTGACTTTAATTTATTTATATTATTATTTATTGAAAAATTAAAAAAATATATATATTTAAAAATCATGTATAAATCTTTTTATTTATATATTAAATTTTTGAAAACAAAAAATTATAGATTAATTGTTAAAATATGAATGGTGCAAAGAATTTGAGACAGAGGAAGTAATATAAATAAATTCAATTCAAACTATTTGAAAAAGTTAAATATTTCAAAGAATATAAGACAGAAGGAGTACTATAATTTCTAAAATCTAATTATTCTTATCTCTTTATCATCGTTTCAATAATCATTTCCCATAGCTCTCACTCGTTTGCTCTACAATGTAAAATAGATCAACAGAATAGAAGAAACTCATTCACATCTATTAAATCATAATTTTTCTAAAGTCTTTGTCGATCATATATTTTATATCGATTTAAGTTAAAATCGAGTCTTATCAAGTTTAGTCATCGGGTCATTTCGGATTCGGGTCAGGTTGGGTTCGAGTTTGGGTTTTCTCATGTTTCACTTCAATCGGGTTCAGGTACAGTTGGGTTCAGGTCATTGACTTTTTTGGTCAAATCGGATCAGGTCAGGCTTGGGTTCGGGTGGGTCAGGTCTTCAGGTTGGGTCAAATTTTGTCATCCCTACCAATAGTGCATTAAAAGACCATGTCCCAAGCTTAAGATTTTTCATGGTAATAAGACTTGCTACTATGGCAAGACAAAGGAATCCTCAAAGGAATGTGGTTACTGCAACGACAATGACACAAAAGAAACCCGCTACCCCACTAAGGGTGTTTAGCATAGCCAGCTAAGTGGCTTGGGATCAGCCAGCAAAGCAAGTTACCTGTACTTTATTAATTTATAATGTTAAGAAAGTTTTTAATACTGGAGCTACTATAGTTGAGGTATATGTTGGCACATTATCTAAGTTAAGAATGAAGTGGACAGAAATGAATGAAATGCAATTGATAAAAATCCCAAGATTATACACGGTCCTCACCAATGCAATAAGGAAATATTGTCAAGTGGAGATTAAGAAACATATATTTGATTTTGATTTATCAATCATGGAATTGAGCAATGTAATGGTGACTAGTAACCTTTGAGCAACAAGTAATTGTGGTATTTGAGCACTAAGCTAGACATATTATTGAGGGAATTGAAGAGGGAGTGGACTTGCAGTAGCACATGTTTGAAACACTAATAGTTATAAGGAAGAATTGCTAAAACTCCCCCAAAGGTTTAACCAAATCTACACTTTCATCCCATTATTTAAAACACCTACACTTACCCATGTAAAGTTAGCTTCTTGATCAGCAATATGATAGAACAAAATAAATATCTGATTTTTTCCCTCCTAGCCTTCTCTATAGAAACTTCCCCCTCCCCCCAACTTATACATTTAGCGAGCTACCCCATCGCAAGTTCAATTGGTGTTAGGAACTAGCTTATGTGGAAGCTGAGTTGGACGTTGTTAATAGTATGCATGTGCGTTGGCACAAGAAGTCGTTAGTCATTGAGGAGGACGTTTGTCCTTATCGGTTACGTGGAAAGTGTATATAGGAAATAAACCTTCAATGTAAAGGATGTGGAATGAATTAGTCAATCTTTTTCCATAACCTCTATATTTTCTTTTTCTCTCTTTCTTGTCCTTCAATAGCTCATCCAAGAAGCTGAGTCCTTCTTCCAGATCTTACTTTCTCAATTCTTGATTAACTCATATTGATAACAAGGATTGTAGTTGAAGACCTTAACATTTGGTATCAGAGTAGTGAAGATCTGACCATGGTGGTAAAGACACGGGATCAAGGGGAACTCAAAGAGATGGTTCATTAAATGCAGTTGATGATGGAAAAAATGAACAAGGACTTGCAAAGCATCAAGAAAGATACCGTGGAGCATAAAAGAGATCAACAAGGAACAAGAGAGCTGGTGAATAACCAGATCCAATTGATGGTGATGGGTCCGAATATTGCTGTTCTTGTCAATCCTCGAAGGCGAGAACGAGAACCTTCACCAAGTCTAGGTAGATTGCATGTAAGGGTTCCTAGAATTCACTTTCCAAGGTTTAATGGAGAGGATTTCCAAGGATGGTTTTTTAGAAGCCAGCAATACTTTGAAATCGAGGAGGTGACGGAGGTATTCAAGATCAAGATTGCTGTTGTACATATGGATGGGTTAGCCATTCACTGGCACCGATCATACTTGAAGGGTAAGAATCCTAAATCTGTTTCTTGGGACCAATATGTATGTGATTTAGGAAATAGATTTTCAGAAGAATTATTTGATAACCTTATGTCTGAGCTGATTAATTTAAGACAAGTGGGAACTGTGCGAGAGTATCAGGATCAATTTGATGTACTACGTACTAAGGTTGAGATATCTGAGCTATATGCTATTAGCTGTTTCTTGATGGCTCTGAAGGACGAAATCCAGATTTCTGCAAGAATGTTAAAACCTCAGATCGTGGCTGAATGCATGGGAATTGCCAAGTTACAGGAGGCAAACTTCAATGCATAGAAAAAGAAGGTAAAAGCCATGGTGGTAACAATGGTTGGCAAGCAAGCCTCTTTGCTTGGACCCTCACCAGTGAGACAAGCTCTATTGGGACCAGCACATAACAAATAAGGCTTTAAAGGAGAAGTGCAAAAAGGAAGGGGAGTTGCTAAGGCAGCAGCTCGAAAGTTGTCGCCCAAAGAAATCAAGGAAAAAAAGGCAAAAGGATTGTGTTTCTTGTGTGATGAAAGGTATTCTTGGGGGCATCAGTGCAAGAAGGGTCAATTATATCTAGTGGAAGGAAAAGACAGTGACGAAGATGTCGAGATAGTTTTGGAAGAACATGGGAATAATCAGGAATGGAACTGGGGAGTGGAGACTAGGAGGTTTCTGTGATCTTTGTGCATGCATTATACGATTCACTGCAGGGTCTGGCTATGAAATTTCAAACATTGAAGGTGCAAGGCTAGACAAAAGGGTAGAAAGTGGTCATTCTTGTGGACACAGGTAGCACTCATAATTTCATCAGCCCCTAAAACAGTTAAAAGGTTGGGATGTGCCATGACTGAAACCAAGAACACAAGGGTGGAAGTAGCTATTGGTACAGCTGGAAACTGTAGTGTAATTTGCCTAGATATTCATTGTAAATTACATGGCATGACATTTATAACTAATATAAAGGTGCTCAAAATAGTTGGCCATGATGTTGTCTTAGGCATACGGTGGCTCAAGACACTGAGGGATGTTCAATTTAACTTTGAGACGATGGAGATGGAATTCGAAAGAGATGGAAAAAAATTGGTTCTTAAGGGCATTGGCATGGACTATAAGGTCGTAAGGGAACGTGAAGTGACCAAATTAATAAAAAGGGGAAAAAAGGCTACCTTATGCCATATTGTTGTGGTTGAAGATGAAAACCAAGGATGTAACTTACATTAGAACCAATGTGAGTTAGAGGAGACAATAAGGACTCTTGAAGAAGCGTTGCAGCAATACGAAAAGGTCTTTAAGGAACCTAATGAGTTGTTGCCCCATTGTGCATTCGATCATAAGATTTGTTTAAAGGAATGTGTTGGACCTATGAGAAGTAGACCATATGTGTATCCCATGCTGCAAAAAAAAAAATGAGATTAAGCAGATGATTAAAGAGCTGCTGTCAGCAGAGGTAATTAGACCTAGCAAGAATGAGTTCTCCTTTGCTATAGTTTTGGTAAAGAAAAAAGACAACTCATGGCACCTCTGTATGGACTACATGTTGTTTAATAAATATACTATTAAAGAAAAATTCCCTATCCCTGTGTTGGATGAATTAGTAGCTGAGTTACATGGGGCCAAATGGTTTTCAAAGTTTGATTTGAGGTCAGGATACCATCAAATACGCATGCATCCTACGAATATTCATAAGACAACATTTCAAACACATGATGGTTACTATGAGTCCTTGGTCATGCCCTTCGGGCTGACAAATGCCCCTTCCACATTTCAAAGTATAATGAATGAATTCTTTAGGCCATATCCCAGAAAGTTTATGTTGGTTTTCTTCAATGATATTTTGATTTACAGCCCTAATGTTAAGACTTATGTAAAACATATCGAAGTGGCACTACAAACCATTAAACACAATCAGCTCTACCTAAAACGCAGTAACTGTGCATTCATGGTGAAAAAGGTAGAGTACTTGGGTCATCTGATTTGTCAAGCAGGAGTCAAGGCAGATCCTAAAAAGATACAAGCTATGGTGGAATAGCAAGTACTACAGAATGTTAAGGAGTTGCGTGGCTTCCTGGGCTTAACGGGATATTACCAAAAGTTTGTTAGGAATTATGGGGTGATAGCCTAACCCTTAATGAATTTATTAGAGAAGAATGAATTCAAGTGGACTAAAGAAGCTGAAAATACATTTCAGAAGTTGAAGAATGCTATGTCTATGACTCCAGTGTTGTCCACACCAAATTTTACTAAACCCTTTGTCATCGAGATAGATGCATTTGACAAGAGTCTTGGGGTATTACTCTCGCAAGATGGACATCTAGTAGCATTCCTGAGCAAGGTGTTAAGTAAGAGACAGTAGGCCTTGTCAGTTTATGAAAAAGAATTATTGGCCATAGTTTTTACAGTGAAGAAATTGATACCCTATTTAATCGGCGTGCACTTCAAGATAAAAACCGACCATCAAAGCCTCAAATATTTGTTAGAGCAGAAGGTTACCACGCCAGCTCAAGAAAAATGGGCTAGCTAAACTGATCGATTTCAGTTATGACATCATCTATAAAAAGGGGTCAGAGAACAGAGCTGCAGATGCGCTATCGCGGCAACATGCGCTTGACATGGAAGAAGCAATACACATCGCCTTGTCCACAGTCACTACCTAGTTGAGCAAGAGGATTGTCGATAGTTGGCAAGCCGATCCAGCAATCCAACGCATTTTTTCAGCATTACAACAGAATCCCCAGGCTCATTAGCATTATCAGTGGCTTTTGGGCTAGTTACAATGAAAAGGAAAACTAGTTGTGGGAGCTAACCCTACCTTACGAGAAGACATGGTTTGAATGGCCCATGTGGGTCCATTACGTGGCCATTCAGGTGTACAGGTTACAACAAAGAGGCTTACAAGCTACTTCTACTGAAAGGGACTAAAGAAGAATGTGAGACAATACATCTGAGCTTGTGACATATGTGAATGATATAAGATAGAGGCCGTAGCATCTTCAGGCTAGTTACAGCCTTTGAGTATTCCTGATGCAGCATAGGTGTCTATTTCGATGGACTTTATTAAAAGTGCAATAAGGATAGACAATTGGTGTGTGACTAAGGTTTGTTGCCATCGACTAAGGTTTAAAAATTCAGCTAAGAAAAATGAGGAATAACCTTTATTTGGGAAACATTTTTTGAGGTGCTGATGTCCTGCCTTTGTCAAGTTAAAGTGCAATAAGGATAGACAATTGGTGTGTAATTGGCACCTTGGGAAGCATAATCATTCGTTTATATCCTAACAAATATGTCATCTGTTGAATACAAGAAAAGAGATGTTAGTGGAAGAATTTAAAACTTTGATGTCTTTGGTTAATAGTGGTGTTTGGATAATTGCTATGTGTTCAACAATGAAGCAAATGGTCCTAAACAGTCTGGGTTGAAAAATAAAAGCTTCTATAGCAAAGTTGTGTCAGAAAGGGAAATCGTTGCTGCAAAGGGTGATACTTTAAGGAATGTGTAAAAGTTGACCCTGATTTCTTTTACTTAATAGAGGTTAATGACATGAATAGGTTGTCTAATTTTTTCTAGTGTGATGGTCAAATGAAAGCTAACTATCTATTTTTTTGGTGACTTTGTATCTATGGACATGACTTATCAAACTAATCGATATAATATGTTCTATGTCACGTTGGTTAGTGCCAATCATCATCATCAGATAGTAATGTTTGGTTGTTTATTTCTATTTGAGCAGAAAGCAAAAAGACATTCCTGGCTAGTATAGACGGGATTGAGCCAAAGATTCTTTTCTTATATCAAGATAATGCATTTTTACATGCATATGATCAAGTGGGACTTTCAGTAGTTGTTAAAGACATTTTTGGCTAGTATGGATGAGATTGAGCCAAAGACTTTGTTTTCAAACCAGGATAATGCACTTTTAAATGCGCTTGATCAGATGTTTAAGTAGGCCAAACGTCAATTGTGTTTACAACATATTTTAGAAAAGGCCCCCAGTAAGCTTTGAGATTTGGTGTTCTGTCTTAGTTTTTACTTAAAGTTCATGAATGCTTATATGATTATTTGTCGGAAGACCAACGAAACATTCATGGAATGAAATGTTTGATGAGTTTGGTTGCCCTAACGATAACTAGTTGAATTCTATTTGGAGATTATGTCACCGATGCGTCCCATGTTACTGTAGAGACATTTTTTTGGTAGGTATGTTTCTAATTTAATTTTGTATGTGAATTATTTGTATGCAATTGTGCTCTTGATGTATTTTTTTGTTATGCAATTCTAGTATGCTTCTAGCTCAATGTTGTATGTTTCTAAAATTATTTTGTATACAACTGTGTAGTTCATGTATTTTTTGACATTAGCAATTCTAATATGTAATTGTGTGTTTAATGTATTTTTCTAAAATTTACGTGTGTGCTATAGTATTTTGCATGTATTAATACATCTGTTCTTGAGGAAATTAATTTTTTTCCATCAGATACATTATCTACACATTGTAACAAAAGCACAAATAGTGTGTTTACTTCTTTGGCTAACATGCAGATAGAGTTGTAGGCTGTTTTCAAAGTTATTAAGGTTTGGATTAAGGAGTGGAAGCACAATGAGATGAAGAAAAATTTTAATAACTCTAGGGAGTATGAGGTTTTTATCCTAAATGATATTTTGATCCACACATCTAATGTCTATAATTTCAGGCTATTCAAAGATTTCTAAGAGCGATTAAGTCATGCTATAGGTGCAAAGTTCAAACTTGTGAATGCATTTGGTATGGCTGAGTGCCTTGAAGTGTCTTTAGGGCATCATGATCCTCAGGGGTTTTCTGTCATATAAGACCCATCAATGAAGAATGTAGACTATTCATGCATGTTCTATAGCTAGTAGGGATACGTGTGTTCTCATGTTATCTGTATTTTAGATGTTAAAGGTGAAGAGAAGATCCTGGATCAGTATATTACGAAAAGATGGCACAAAAATTCAAGGCCGTATTCTGGTGAAATATTGGGGTATGTAGAGGAGTAAGAATACTTACAGAGTTTTTATCAGAGGACAAACATAACACATCAGCACTATACTTTAATTGCCCATTGTATGAACAATCCTGCAACTAGGCAGTGGTTTGATAAATTTTTCCATACGTTCAAACAAGAGGTATTGAAACCTTGTGAGGATATGACAGAATCTTCATCTACACCATTTAAAATAGGTACACATACCTAGGATCCTGTGTTTGTGAAATCCAACATTAGAGATTAAAAAGTGTATATGAGAGGTGGCATAGCCAAAGTAGGATGAGAAATAGTTTCTTTTCTATTTTGTTTGATGGGTGAAATGTTATTATTTGTTTCGAAGGACAAGGTGCACATGAATATTTGTTTTCTATTGCATATTTGGTCTATGCTTATTCTTGTTCGTAAGAAATAGTTATTTGATTTGAGTGTATTTCTTTAATTGGCGAACATATTCATTAATACACTCAATACGCAAGAGCACACATACCCAACCCCTATAACATAGAGTAACACAAGGTCTGACAATCATACAAAACAATAATAGAAATACACAATACAGAAATGCACACATAAGTAACGAACAAACATTTTGAACCATACACATAATTGACTGAAACAAACAATCCATCTGACATCTGCTCACCTTATGATTTCTCGCTGAAATCAATAGCTTCATTTCATTAACTATTTCTAACATATACATTCATGTAACTCATACATTGATTGTTCTGAAAGATATGTTCATAAAATTCGTATATGTTCTTACTGTAATCGATGGCTTCGTTCAAGTAACTGGTTGTAAGATATATGTGTAACTGATAGTCAACTGTATTTTTTATGAGATGCATCCATATAGTTGTGAACATGAATATAACTGGTTTTATTTTGTACGTTTCTATGACTCATATGTGTGCATCTGCAACCAATATGCATGGAAACTAAAAACAAATTGTGAAGAAATCTTTACATGAATAATCCGAACCTAACAAGTGAATTCACAAAATTCACAAGGTGAAAATTAAAACCCTAAACTATAAAAATTCTGCTTAAGTCCTTTGTCATGATGTGTCATCATTATGTTTCCTCTTCTATGGCATTGTTCACTTCTGAAATGATTTGCTCCTTGAGTTTTTTTGTTTCATGTTTTCAAATTGTAGCCGCAATAACAATTCTATGGTGTCAAGATGCCTTGTCCTGTAATTCATGTATGACTAATTTTCAACTATGACATACAATACACCTAACTCTAGAACTATGATTAATAGCTAACATATTGGTCTGAGATCATTGTCAAACTCTCCAGCTTCAAACAACTCCATATGTTTCATTGTAAAGACCTCATAGTCCTTAACATTGGACAAGTATACTTTCCCTTTCATTTTTCTCTTCCAAGATGGTGTGAAATGATGCCATTCATATTTCAAGAATTTTGTTGCATTCAGGTGCTTGATCACCTTAAAGTATTCCGAGAAAAGGATGCTCTAAGTGTGAAATTGCACATGTCAAGTATTCTTTTCACAACCAACATACAAGTAAAAGTCAGATATCAAGTATTATTTACAATTTGACCTTCTAACTCTCCACAGAGATGGAAGTCCTATCTCAATTTGTTTAGGACTTGTATAACATTGTTCTTAAAGTTAATACATACAACGAAGTAGTGGCCAGAATACAAGATTGGTATGAACACTTGTTAGCAATTTTAATATAATTACATAAACATATACAACCTATCCCTAGAAGCACACAAATGGCATTTATAATAATACATTATTCACATAAAATTCCACAAACAACACCTAGAATAATATGTTAATCATACAGTAGCATATATCAGATAGCACATAAAAAAAAACATAGTAGCATACATACCTACTGCTCAAAACCAACAAATGACTTCTACGTGCATATAATATTTTTGTTCTAATATTGCTACCATAATATTATAAAAGTTACTAACAACAAAATAAAAAGTCTTACCATATCATAACCCATGATGCTTGTTATATGGTTCACCTCGAGCCAGTTTCTAATTGTCTCCAATAAAATACTATATGTTTTCGAGTCTTCGTTTTTATGCTCTGTGCTTATATCCACCCCAATATGGTATGTAGCAAATACCAACTACAAATACCAACATTTAAAAGACATTAAAAAAACATATCACCCCACAATATAACTTCCGGTCGGTATCTCACCAATATATTTGTCGTGAAGAAAAACCATCTTGTAATAGCTTATTCACACTCTTGGCATTTAGGACCAAACACCATGCATCCATGAATGTTATGCCTATTGCAGTCTTATCATTGAATGAAAGGAATCCCTCATGTGTTATGACATGGTTTAGCAAGTCATCAAACAACAGTTGTCTTTCCCAATAACAATGAAATAACGTCAAAGTTAGACATCAATTTAACATGCAAACAAAATCACAATACATTATATGGAAATGAAATTATTGTGTATCATACAACAGATTCCCTTAATAATATAGTAGTCACATAGTACCACACAACACACACTAGTCACACACTACCATACATAACAGAATTGCTACAATTTCCTATATATTCACTAGTAACATAGTACCATATATCATTTTCCCTTAGTAATAGAAAACCATTTTTTTCCCATTCTTTTGGAATAGCTAGACAACATGACATATATGTAGTAACAAAACTTGAAATTAAAAACTCATGAATGGTCCGACTATAGCCGCATTGCAAAATCAACAACAACAACATCTTAAATTGGGAGGTGGTTTTTAGGATCTTTACCCATCTGTTGCATGAATGGAGACCTTAGACATACGGACTTATATTTTTTCCTAACTGGATGTTCTTTCAAGAACTCCTTATATTTTTTTTATGAACTTATTCTTTATTTCTCCAACATCCACAAATATCGATGCTGATTTATCCACAACCACTTTAACACTTGCCTCCATTGCTTCAAAGCCCGAATCATATTTCCCTTTGGCACTTAATACATTGGACACACAGTTACATTTATAAGGTTTCTAGGATAATACAAAAACCACTTAATTCAGAATTATCACCTAATATATTTCCTCCCATATTCCCAGTTGCCTTGTAACATGTCTGCTGCCATCTAATGCTTCTTCACTTCCCATTTTAAGTTTTCATTTCTATCATCACCTCACTTTATCGTTATCTTGGAATAGGATTATCGGATAATACATTTAGTACATAGTATGATACATCAGGATTCCAGCATAACACAAAAATGCATAGTATAATTCTGTGATACATTTTTCACACAGTAGTAGACAAACAACACTTAGAACAGTACGTTTTTCACACAGCAGCATTTTCAACTATTGCTTGTGTTATCACCTAATATAGTTTCTCCTATACTCCCAGTTTTTCTCACCTATAGTGTTGAAGCCGATTTATCAACAACCATATTAGCATTTGCCCCTGCTAATTTGAACTCAGAATCATATTTCCCTTCATCATCTAAAACATTGGAAACACAATTACATATATAAGGTTTCTAGGATAATAAAAAAAATATGTGGTTCATAATTATCACCTAATACAGTTTCTCCCCTAGTGCCAGTTGTATTTGTAATGTCTCTACTGCTTTCTGACATTTCTTTCACTGCACATTTTAAGTTGATATTTGTGTTATTATCTCACTTTATAGTTATCGTGAAAGAGTATTATCAGATAATATATGGAGCACATAGTATGATGTTTCAGGATTTCAGCATAATATAAAAATATTATTCACACAGTAGCATTTCACCCGTTACCTGTACTCTCACCTAAAATAAATTTTCCCATACTTCTACTTCCCTTTGTAACATTTCTACCAACACTCAACATTTTTTTCCCTACACATGTTAAATTAATTTTTGTTTAATCATCTCACTCCATAATTTATTTTACTTTTTCATAGAAAAAATGTACTTGTATTGCTCCATTGTATAGAAGTTGGAGGCAAGCTTGCATTATCTAATGAATCATCTCCATTGACTTATCCATAAACTGTGTCAACTAACAGCTACTAACATTGTTTTCCTCCCTCGGCCTTATGAATGGTTGCAACTTTTTTTTTTATATTAGGGAAATAACTGCTTACTTTCCCTACTTTTCCCTAGAACTTGTAATACGCCTCTACTCTCTCTTGCTATACTTAATGATAAGATTAACTTCTAATTCCCAAGAATGACTTGCATTACATGAATTTCCCTCTTCCTTTGTAGCTTTCCTCCAGATAAAAAAGACCACTTATGTTGCTTCATCCTTATCAAACATTAGGACCAACCTACCCTGTCCATACCCACCAAGTTTCCTTCTTTCACTCATCAGCCATCTTAGGACAGCATCATGTGTCCAACTCTTGATGTGTGGTAGTTCTCTTTTGATTGTTTGATAGAGAAATGGGAAAATCTATCTAGATAAAGCATCTGCAACATACAGTGTTTGTACTAGTTACATTAACATATTAGCTTGGAATATCTATGTCTAAACATATAATAGCAATCAAACAACACTTAGAACAATGAGTTTTTCACATAATAGCATTTTCAACTGTTGCCTGTACAGGGGACTTCCAAAATAATACAAATGTTATTCTCATTTATTTCTGTACAAACATATTCAACTCATTCATCATATCCATAGGATCACATCATATGACATTAAAACAATATATAAGTTGAATGCTTACTTTAAGAACAATAAGCATCCATTCAACATCTATGGCTTTTTCTCCTTCTTCCATTGGTGGATTATATTAGCTAGTTCAGTTAGTGTATATTCACAGAAATTAAAGTTTGAAACATATTTTAAGTCCCTAATGAACCTAAAAAACCACCAACTACTTTGTGCCTTACTTGAAGGTGCAAGCAATCTTGAAATGACACACACCAAGAAATTTTTCTTGAAATAGTCCCTAGCTTCCTTGTCAGTCTCTAATGCTTTATCAATCTAACGTAGATAAGGGCCATCTTGGTTCCTTGAAGAACTTTTTGGCCAGTCCAAAACAAATGTTTCCCTCACCTTTGAATACACATGCATACCAATAATGGTGCCCGGTGGGCCAACCCGGCTTGGGCAAGCCTAGGTTGGAGTTTTTAGACCCAGGCACTGCCTGCGTTTAAGCGGGGTGGGCCTAGGCCGGGTCCAACCCAAGCCCGGGCTGGGCTGTGGCAGGTTCAAGCTAGGCCGAGTTAATCCGATTTTAACAAAATGCATTTTAATATGTTTTAAATCATTGTTTGATAGTAATTTTATGAAATATATATTTTTTAGAAGAAATACCACCGCCAGTGTAAATTTTATTAATAAAAAAAGCCAAACGGCAATTACATAATTTGGAATGTGCCTTACACTTGAAAATGGCAAAACATTCCATGGAAAAAAATGAAAAGGTAAAACTTAAGATATGTGCTTAGCAGCATAATCAGATCAATTACATTCTTTAAATTGTAATGAAAACCTGCAGTTTACTCTTGTTGGTCATCATCAGATGGGACCTCATCATCGGAGTTTTTAACATCTTGTTTCCTTATAGCAGCAAGTGCCAAACCCAGTTACAGACGCAAATCTCAACAGCTTCAAGTGTGAGCCTTGCTCGTTTCTTTGAGACGACTCATTTTCCTGCACTAAAGGTGGCCTCGGAGACAACGATTGAGACCAGAACTGCCAAAATCTCTTGCGCCAGTATGGATAAGATCAAGAATCATCCTCTTTTGTTTTTCCACCACTCGAGAATGTCTTCCTCATTGTTTTCAAATGAAGTGCGGAAGTAACCATCCCATTCTGCCAATCCCTGGTTTGTAGGTCTTGGTCGTTTGAGGATATTTGCCGCTGGGTTGAACCTTGATGATGATGATGAGGTGGAATGTCGGGCAGGTGTTGGATTGGATGACCTAACCTTATCAGAATGCTTAAAAGAGTATAGTTTGTATAACTCTCTCAAATTGTGGTCAGCTTCAGCAGAAATAGCAAGTGCAAAAACTTGTACTTGACCTAAATATGTATGATATTATGTTTCTAACAATTGCAGACAATCCATGATTTTGACATTTAGATTTAATGCACATACAATAAGATAAATTCGTGAGATTTGTTGAAAATAATTAAGCCATTTATTTTGCATTGCTTCAACAGTTGGTTTCATCGTCCTTGTATTGGTGAAAAACATAGATGATGTTTACAAAATATAACATTACTTGGTGCACTGTTGGGTAATAAACCCTAGAGAAAAAGCTTGTTGTCTCATAAAAATATCTAAGCAACTCAACTAACTTAAAACATTTTTCCCAAACCTCGTCCCTTAGCTAGTTGCCTTGCATTTTTTACTTCATAAAGCGAGTCAAAAGATTTGCCTATGGTTGAACGTCATTTAACATTTTAAATGTTGAGTTCTATCGAGTGGGGCAATCGATTTTAAACCTTTTCCAAGAAAAATTCACCCTATTTTCAATATAAAACATTTTAAATTCACGAGCCAATTTGTTCCTTGTTTTAACAAAAAGTAAAGCAATTCGAATTGGTTCAATTTGGTTTTGCAGTTGTTGTAAATCATTTTGGACACATAAATTCAAAATGTGACACAAGCAACGAACATGAAAAAATTTTCCATTAAGCGGTGGTTTTATTTCTTTTATCAATTCTCTTACCATCGAATCATTGTTTGAAGCATTGTCAAAAGAAATATACAAAACTTTATCGGCAACAAAAAATTCATGCAAGCTTTCAATAATACAGTTGAAAATATTCTAACCCGTATGATCAGATTCCATACATTTGAAAGCAATTATCCATTTTTGAATAACCCATTCATCATCTATCCAATGAGCAGTGACACAATAATAATTTTGTCCTATTAGAGATGTCCACATATCAGATGTAAATGACAGATAATGATCAATGGTAGAAAAATATGCTTGTAAATTACTTCTCCTAGCTTCATACAATTTAAAGCTTTTTCTTCTAACCGCTTGCCTAGACATTTTTTTATAAGCAGGATTTAGATTTTCTTGGATGAATCTTTCTAAGTGTTCATCCTCAACTTGTCTAAATGGTTTTTCAGTAATCATCATCCAATTAATTAAACCTTACCTAGCAATTTTTGGATTAAATAAAAAAAATACCTAGATTACCGGAGCTGCCAACGCCTGTCAGTTATGTTTGTCCACCGGAAATGCCACCGATGTCTCCATGGACATTGCTCAAGTGCTTCCTGAGGGTGCCCATCCTGGAGTTCAATTTGTGTGCAAATTTGTTGTCGCAATGTTTGCAATTGGCATACCTCATTTTGCCTTTTCAAACTTGATCAAAATGTGCTCAAACGGAAGCCTTCAAATTCCCACTTTTCACTTGACTCCGCTCGGGTTGCTCGCTTTGTCGCATCGGTTGGGACCCCTCGACACTGAGTTGGGTCTGTGGAATTTCCTTAACGTCATCATCAGAGAGTTGATCGTCAAGGCTAAGGTCGTATGCCGCCATGTCGATGTTTGAATCATTGTCGACAATTTCTTGTGAATGCGAGCCTCGATTTTTGTGGAACAAATGTCCTCGCAAAAATGAACCAACCCACGTGTCGGATGATGAGGAGGCAACACCTTTGCCCTTATCGGAGTTCTTCCCTCACGAAGCCATTAGTGGAAGCAAATAATTGAAGAGATAGAGAGATGATTAAGAGGCAATTAAGAAAATATTAGTGAAAGATTAAAAAACTTGGAGAATGAGAGAATATTGTACGAGATTGGAGAAGAGAAGATTAGTGTGAGAAAGTGTGAGAAGGCGGCTGCCTATTGATAGGAGAAGAGAAAACTAGTTTTACCTAAAAAGCCCTAAAAAACTAGCTGTTAGTGGCTGTTGATTGAGGGTAAAAAAGTTTGGGGGTAAAAAAAAAAAGTCTGGAGTCGTTGAGGGGGGGGGGGCCGCAGGGTGTAATTTTACCATTTTTTAAAAATTTGAAAACTGCGCAATAAAAAAACATGTCTAGTCTGGTCCAGGTTGAGCGGGTTAGTGGGCCAGTTCGTCTGATATGGGCTTTCCTTCTTTCCCAAGCCCAAATTTGCCCCACCATCCTCCGAGTCCATTCCGTGCTAAGCCGGACTCGGGTTTGACCATGCCGAACCGAGTTTGACCTGAACAGGGTCCGGGTTGAGGCCAGGTCAACCCAGCCCATTGGCCACCTCTACCTACCAATTTGGATGTCCCTATTTGGAACACCCAGTACCAGCCTTACATTGTCATCTGCCACCTCAATTTTTCCAGTATCCAAACTTATTTTCATACCTACCAGGTTGAGTTAGCTCGTCAGCCACATCACTAAATTGTTGTTCAAATAACAACATTGCATTTTGAAGAGTTCAACAAACCCTAATTCCTGATTTGCACGAAAATGCTGCTCAGATTTCAAATTTTTATCAAATACCTTGCCATTTGTCTTGGTGAGCATTTGGTTATGAACTTGCATTAGACATATCGTATATATTTTTTATAAAAAATACATAATATACATAATATACACCCAGTAACATACATATGATACTCAACAACATATATACTACAAACCAATTGAGATTTATTAACTTACCTTTGACCTTTCTTGTCGTCATCATCTAAATCTAAAGGGTTTATATCTTCTTCCATTTTTGCTTTCCCTTTCCTTCCCCTATGGTGCTTTGATTTTGTTGCCTGCACAAACATACATATGCATCAATGAAACATATCTTACAATGCATATGTCTCATAGAGACACATAAAACACACTTAGTTACATTAACTTACCTGGACCTTTCTCCTCAAAATCATCAGAATCTAAAGTTACATTATTGTCTTTTGTCTTTGTTTTCTCTTTCCTTTCCCTTGGTTTTTTCCCTTTCTGCCCTTGCACAAACAATATATACAAACATATCATCCCATATAAATGCCTCACAGAAACACACAGAATTCACCCATTTAGATACAGATGACACTCATCAAGATATATACAATCATACATAATTAATGCCCTAGAAACATACAATCATTTCATAGTCACATACATACAATTATCAGACTTTCTGAGGCTATGAATATTGTTTTACAACAACATACTTGCCCCTTTTTGGAGGTTAATATCCCCTTCTTCCTATTCATCACTAACCTTCATCATTTGCTTAGGATCCATACCAGCATCTTTGTGTACTTTTCTACAACAAAAACGTATGTGATGCCCCGAGGTATCTTCGTTTGTTGTCATGTTGACGGGTGGGGAGACTTCCTGAGGAGGCGAGCGCCTGGAGCTCTGGTTTCCCAGCTGAGTGTGCCTGAAAAGCTCAAAGAAGAGGTTAGGAGGTCCCCGGTTTGCTTTTCCGAGGAGGACCCTCCGACGCCCAAGTCAGTTTTCTGAGTGAAAGTGGAGGAAGAACACTAAGGGATCAAGTGTCTTGCCTGTTTTGTGTTTTCTCAGAGGGAGGAAAATGCCCCATCCTTTGCCCAGTCCCATTTCCTAGTATTTATAGGAGTAGCTGGTCCGTTCAGATCATGACACATGTTCGGTCGGATTTGATCTGTACTTTTGGACCTAGGGGACAAGCAGCCATTTGCAGCCTCCTTTAGCCCTGGACCCGGACAGGTTGTGTCAGGACTGGGGCGGCTGCGGCGTGTCAGTTCGCCGTTCTGATGTGACGTGTAGGGCTTGTGGGCGACATGTCAGAGGCTCCTTAAATGCTCATATCGTACTCCCAAGGTCCCTTGGGCGAGGTCGCCCTTCGGTGCGTGCACCCTCTTCGGATTCTATCTGTCTTTTGGTGCGAGCACCTCCTTCGGGATCTATCGCATAGTTCTGGGAGTTCCCTTGATGAACACCTTCTTCGGGACTTATACCCATAGTCCGGTGATTCCCTTGTTCAGGTGTTTGTTGTTCGGGGAAGATCCTCTTCGGGGCTTCTGCCTTCGGGGAGATTCTTCCTTGCTTCAGAGAGATGGCTTTCTTACCCGAAGACGGTCAGTTTGGCCCCTCGATGGAGACGGTGTTATCCTCGGAATTCCTGACGAGCTAACCGAAGTCTCGAGCTCATAGTGTTTGACTTCGCACCTTCCGAGGTCAGTAAAAAGATCCTCTCTTGGGTGACGTCAGACTCCTCGGCCAATATTCTGGCAGGGAGTTACTACCGAGGAGGCAATAGCCTTTGGCTATCACAGGCCCCCCTCCGAAAAGCCGAAGTGAAAAACTTCGGTTCATCGGTTTTCGGGTCCTGTGGTTGTGATATCTACGCCGAAGACACCTTCTTCTGCCTGAAGCGATGGGCAGCCTTTTTTGCGTCCTCGAGGCGCGAGAAGATAGGCTGTCCCTGTGCCGAAGATACACCTTTTGCCCGAAGTCACAGGCTGTCTCTTGGTGTCCTCGTGGCGAGGGAAAATAGGATAACCTTGTACCGAAGATAGACCTTTTGCCCGAAGTCACAGGCTGTCTTTTGGTGTCTTCGAGATAACCTACTTTTTTGCCTTTATAGGTCTGCTCATGCGTCGCGTCCTGTGTCCAGCAGAGTCAGTCTAGGGCGGCGCCTCTAGACCAAATTGTGTCAGAGGGCGTGCTCGACGTGATGGACGACACGTGGCACGTTTGCTGCGTGATAACCGACACATGGCACACTATTATTGGGTGGGAATGCACTGAGTACAGCAGGCGCGACTTTTCAGGCGCATTTAGCAGTTATGGCGACGCTTCGCCTTCCGAGGGGTACTAATGATGACGGTTCACCTGGCCTTCTCGGCCTATATATACCAGCCCTGTCATAACCCTCTTTTTGCTTCTGCTTTCGCTTTCTTCTGCCTTCTAATTCTCTCCCGATTTTCCGCGGCGGTTCTCCTTTTTCAGGCATTTTTCCGACCACTTTTCACAATGGCTTCCAGAAATCCAGATTCCGGCAAGACCTTTGGTGGGTTTTAGTCCTTTTGCTTTTTTCAAAGCTTCTTCTTTGTTTTTCCCGAAATCGTTTTCCTTTTTTTTTTTTTTTTCCTGAACTCGTTTTCATCATGCCTGTTCCCGAGAGTTGGCAACCTCTTCTTTCTCACCCCTGCTGCACTACTCCGGCAAAACTAGCGAAGTGGAAGAAAAAGTTTTTCTTACCCTCTTACTCTGTGACGAGGTTGCCCCGTCCTGACCAATTTCCTTTCTCCAACCGAAGTGATGAAATCACCGTTTTCCGAGCCCAACTGAAGGCCGGACTTCGGTATCCCCCCCCGGAGATGGTTAGCGCGTTCTGCAACTTCCATGGCATTGCCGTTAACCAACTCCCACCGAACTCGTACTGCTATTTCAACGCCTTCCTCTGTATGTGCGGCGTTTTCAAAATAAAACCTCACTTTGTAGTTTTTCTCCAGTACTACAAGCTCTTCGTGGTCCCGAAGGGTGGCTTATACTTTATGCTACCTCGGGCATCCGGGAGCAAAAAGTATACGTTCACCTTCGCCACCAAAGACAGCTGGCGAGGGTGGGAACAAAAATTCTTTTTCCTGAAGAAGTCGGAGACTTGGTCGCACGTCCCGACCAAGTGGGCTCAGGGGAGGCTCAAGATGGATGTTGTTGACCCGAAGATACTGCTAGACGCCGACGTAGCACCTATCTTTGAGGACTTCGACAGGCGCATCCGGGCCGTCTCTGACTGGGCTGCCGAGGTCTCTCCTCGTGCCCTTTACCCCTTTCCGATCAACTGGAGGCGCATGACCGAAGAGGTCCTTCGGGAACTCAAGGTGGTAAAGGAGCATGAGACAGACCTCAACATGCCGAAACCGGCTTCTTCGGGGAAGGACTCCTGGCTCGTGAAACTCCTTCGGGGGAATGAGACTTATGAGTCTTTTTATGAGAGTAAGTTACTTTCTCATTTTTCCCTTCATAACTTCATCTTGGACTTACACTGATCTTCTTTTTCTTTTTTCAGAGATGGGCGACGACGCGGCTGCCTTCTACAAGGCTCTTTTTACCGGGCAGGCCGAGAGGGGCGAACAGACAAAGAAGGCCGCCTCTCGGAGGCGGAAGCAGACTTCGGCCGGCCCTCCTTCCAAACGGGCAAAGAAAGCTGCTCCTTCCTCTCTTCCGCAAATTCCGGAGGAGGTAGGCGAGGAGCCCAAAGACCCTGCTGCCCCATTGCCCGAGGTTCCTTCTGTCGACGTCCCTTCTTCCGACGTCCTTCCTCAAAGCCCCACGCCTTCGCATGCTCTTCTGGAGGGCGATGGGGAGGAGACCCCTTCTGCCGAGGAACGGCGCCAAATAAAAGGCAAGGGGATCTCTACTGAGGCGACGTCGATTCTTGACGACGACGTTACCGAGGTGCCAGCAGGTTTGTACTTTGTCGAAGAACCTTTTTTTCTCTTGTAAATCCTTAAGGGTTTTCTGGCCTTAACCAATTTTTCTGCCTTGTTGTGCAGCGGAGGTGGCCGCTCCTGACTGGGTTGCCGAACACGCCCGCAAGAGGGCCCTTCGGGATGCCAAAGTCCCAGCAGCGAAAGTTCCGAAGGAGCCCTTCTGGACGTTCACGGAGGACATGAATATGTACTCCGAGGACTGTCCCGAGATGGCCAGGCAGATGTGCAAAGGGGTGCTTACTGAGGCCTCTTACAAGGCCCTTACAGCGGCTTACCCAGGCGACAACTCTTTGGCCGCCAAACTCACTGAACATGCCGCCCAGGTACACTTCACTGTTTCCTCAATACCAATTTCGCCTTTGCTTTTTACTTAGCATCATTTTCCCTTTGTTTGCTTTTTTTGCAGCTGATGGGGTATGCCGGGTTGCTCCATGTTCGGGTGGCGCGAGAGTCAGAAAGGAGGGCGTCACTCTGGGACCTCTACACGAAGACGAAGGCCTAGTGTTCGGCGTTGGCTGCCTACAATGCTCAGCTGAAGCAGTCTTCAGAGAAGGAAATTGCTGAACTTTGGGAGGGGTTCATAAAAAAGAAAGAGGAACTTGAAAAAGGCACCTCCCAGAAACTTTCCGACATCGGCTCTCGGATGGCGGAGCTAACTTCGATCGTAGAAATGATTCAAAAGGATAAGTCAGAAAGTGACGCAATCCTTGCAAAGACGCTCGAGGAAAAGGCCCAGCTCGAAGCCGAGGTCGCATCTCTGAAGAAGCCTTCAGAAGAGAAGAAGAAGATGAAGGCATTGAAGAGAAAGTTCAAGGATTTGGAGAAGGATTACGCGGTTCTAGAGAAGGACTATGCGGATTTGGCGGTCAAGAAGCGGGAGTCCGATGATATGACGAAGTTGGGCTTTCAAGACGGCTTCTGTCTTGTTCGCCACCAAATTCTGCAGAAGTTTCCAGATTTTGACCTCTCCTTCCTGGAAGGCATGAACATCCCCAAGGAGCCTCGGTGGACTTGGTCCAAGATCGAGCACTTGAAACTGCCTCATTCTCTCCCAGCGCCGAAGGCTGCTGACAAAAGCACAGAGGCTGGCAGTTCTCAAGACGCCGAGGTTCCTTAGTACTAGGGCCTTTTGTCTTCATTTTCTTCTTCTTTTTTGTAGTCTTTCAGCAACTTTCTTTTCTGTAAGCACTCTTTGGCTCAATAGATAAAAATTTGGCTAAGTATTTTTGCCAGATTCCTTTGTTTCCCACTGTCCCGAACATAATTCGCTCGAGAGACTTCGGAAAACCATACTTTTGCTTTCCTTTGTCCCGAACATATTCGCTCAAGAGACTTCGGAAAACCATACTCTTGCTTTCCTTTGTCCCGAACATATTCGCTCAAGAGACTTCGGAAAACCTTACTTTTGCTTTCCTTTGTCCCGAACATATTCGCTCAAGAGACTTTGGAAAAACTTACTTTTGCTTTCCTCGGTGATTGCTTTCGTGAGACTCTTGTTTTGTACTTCTTCAGAACTTTTTACTTAGACAAATTTTTCCAACTTGTGCAATACAACTTTCCCACCGAACTCTTTAGGCATAGAATTTTTTTAAGGCCTCTGAGTGCCAAGTATTTTTTGATTCTATGCCTTCGGCATCACCGAGCTTATAAACTCCTTTTCGTACTTCGGCAAGTACCAGGTAGGGTCCTTCCCAATTTGCGTGAAGTACCCCGTGGGACGGCTTTCGGGGTGCAAATTCAGCCTTTCAGAGAACGAGATCTCCCTTCTTTATTCCTTTTGGCCTGGCGCGTAGGTTTATGGCTGCTGCCACTCTTTGCTGGAAAGCTTTTCTTCTCAGCTCGGCTACTTCTCTATGTTCGCTGACGAGGTCGAGCTTGGTTCTCAGGCCGAGGTCATTTCCTTTTTCATCAAACACTTGGACTCGTATTGACGGTTGTACTACTTCGACAGGGATGATGGCCTCTGTACCGAAGATGAGTGAAAAAGGCGTTTTCCCTGTGGCTCTTCGGGGTGTTGTTCGGTAGCTCCATAACACACTTTGGAGTTCTCCTGGCCATTTCCCTTTTGCTTCTCCCAATCTCTTTTTCAAACCATCTTTTATGGTCCTGTTAGATACTTCCACCTGCCCATTACTTTAGGGGTGAGCTACTGGGGCGAAGTGCATTTTTGTCCCGAGGTCGCTAATGAACTCTTGGAATCCTTTGTCTATGAACTGGGATCCATTGTCCGCTACGAGTACCCTCGGTATGCCAAATCTGCATACGATGTTTTTCCATACGAACTTCTGCACTTCTTTTGCCGAGATAGTTGTCAGAGGTTCTGCCTCGACCCACTTAGAGAAATAGTCTACTGCTACTATGCAGAACTTTACGCCTCCAGGCGCCGTTGGGAGTGGCCCAATGAGATCTATGCCCCAAACTGCGAAGGGCCAAGGATAGTCTGCCGAAGTCACGAACTCCGAGGGTGTTCTTTGGATGTTTGCATGTCTCTGGCAACTACCACATTTCCGGACGAACTGCTTAGCGTTCTTTCTCAGGGTAGGCCAGAAGTATCCTTGGCGAAGTATCACTGCTGCCAGCGCGTCGGTTCCGATGTGCGAACCACAGGTGCCTTCGTGAACTTCTTCGAGGATCATTTCAGTATCCTCTTCACTAACACACCTCTGTAGTGGATTTGCATATCCTTGCCGATATAGTTCTTCTCCAATTAAGAAGAAACGTCTGGAGCGCCTTCGCACTTTTGCGGCTTCGCTGGGGTCTTCAGGGAGTGTGTTGGTTGCGAGATACGTTTTGATTGGTTCTTTCCATCCTTTCCCCGAGGTCGCTATGCTTAACACCGCGACGCTGGGGTGGCTTAGCACTTCGGTGCAAGTTTTGGACTTCGCCAAGCAGTCTGCCTCAGCATTTTCTCGTCGGGGTACGTTCTCGATTTTCACGACGTCGAACTCCCGAATAAGCTTTGTTACCAACTCATGGTATTTCGCCAAGGTCGGGTCTTTCGCGCCATAGTCCCCTGCCATTTGCCGGACCACCAGCTGGGAATCACTATGGGCTTTCAAGTTTCTCACGCCAATTTTTCTGGCCAGGCGTAATCCTGCTATGAGGGCCTCATACTCGGCCATGTTGTTGGTGGCGTTGAAACTGAACTTGATGGCCTTCATTACTTCTAGGCCTTCGGGGCCTCTGATAATCACTCCAGCTCCTTGGTGTTCGGATCCTGAGGCCCCGTCAACATATAACATCCATTCTGGCTCATCTTCGCCCGAAAATGAATGTCCCTCCTCGGTGTTTGGTACTTCGGCGATGAAGTCTGCCAAAGCTTGAGCTTTTATAGCTTTCCGGGGTTCATACGTGATGTCGTGTTCGCCAAGCTCTATACACCACTTGGAAAGCCTTCCCGAATGATCCACTTTCCTCATAACATCCCGTAGAGGTAGGGTACTTCGGACGATAATGGGGTGAGCCTGAAAGTATGGCCATAGCCTCCTTCCTGCAACTACCAAGGCATATATAGCTTTTTGAAGCAAAGGGTACCTGACTTCGGCGCCATGCAGGGACTTGCTGACATAGTAGACCGGCCATTGCTTTGGCCCTTCTTCTTTCACGAGGACCGAGCTCACAGCTTTTTTCGTGACGGCGAGGTATAATACGAGGGGCTCTCCCTCCCGAGGTTGCCGCAGGGTCGGCAGGCTGGCCAAGTAGACTTTGAGTTCTTCCTAGGCTTTTTGGCAATCTTCATCCCAAGGATGACCATTCCTTCCGAGGTCGCCTTCCATCTTTGCTGCCTTTGTGAGGACTTTGAAGAAGGGTCGACACCTATCTCCGTACCTGGAAATAAACCTACTCAGAGAGGTTATTCTTCCGGTGAGTCTTTGCACGTCTTTCACTGTGGAAGGAGTTCGGAATTCAAGCAGAGCCTTAATCTTCTCGGGGTTAGCATCGATGCCTCTTTCGGATACCATGTACCCAAGGAACTTTCCCGAGGTCACCCCGAAGATGCATTTCTCAGGATTAAGGCGGATCCCGAAGGCTCTGAGTTTTTGGAAGGTTTCCTCTAAATCTGCAACGTGGTAGCCAGGCAGTTTGCTTTTGACTATCATATCATCAACATACACCTCCATGTTCCTCCCCATTTGGTCTTTGAAGACCTTGTTCATCAGCCTCTGGTAGGTGGCTCCTGCATTTTTGAGTCCGAAGGGCATCCTGATATAGCAATATGTTCCTCCCTCAGTGATGAAGGCAGTCTTCTCTTCATCTTCGGGGTCCATCCTTATCTGATGATACCCACTGAAAGCGTCCAGGAAACTTAGGAGCCCGTACTCGGCAGTTGAGTCTACCAGTTGGTCTATTGGCGGAAGAGGATATGAATCTTTCGGGCAAGCATCGTTCAAATTTCTGAAGTCGATGCACATCCGGAGCTTACTACTTCCTTCTTTTGTGGCAATTACCACGTTGCTTAGCCATTCGGGGTAGTTTACCTCCCGGATAACGTTAGCGTCTATCAGACGCTGGACTTCGGTCTTGACGAAGTCACTTTTGTGAGCTGAGATGCTCCATTTCTTTTGCCGGACAGGTTTTATTTTCGGACTCGCTTTGAGGCTATGCTGGATTACGCGAGGGTTTACCCCTGGCATGTCCTTCGGCGAGTAGGCGAACAGATCTTTATTTGCAAGCAGAAAAGATACAAGTTTTTCCTTGTCTCCTTCGGCCATGCTTTTCCCTATTCGGGTACTATGGCCTGGGACAAGCTCTACTTCTTCTGTTTCCGCTTTTGTGGGATCTTCTGCCTCGCCCCTTTCCAGCTCTTTTGCTTCTACAGCATGTGCTAAGTTGCTTGCTGGAGCCTTTCGTGCGCTGACGAACACCTTTCTCACCTCGCCTTGATCAATGAAGATCTTTGCGTCTCCTTCTTTGGTGGCAAAGGTGACGGTCAAGTACTTTACATCAGGGCGAATGTGCAAATTTCCCTGTGTCTGTCTGCCGAGGATGGCGTTGTATGACGAAGGAACGTTCATGACTATGAACCTTGCCATGGTAGAGGCGAACAACTCAGCAGTTCCTTTCTCCAAAGTTCCTTTCATCATCAAGGGGAGGTCGATCCACCCGAGGACAGGTAGCTCAGATGGTCCTACGCCGAACGTGGGTGAAGTGACAGTCTTGAGGTCACTCCTGGATACGCTCAAGCTTGGCAGCAAATGTGAGAACAAGACGTCTGCGTTTGACCCATCGTCCAGCAGTACCCTCTTGACGTCCCAGTTTCCTATCCTTGCCATTATTAGCAATGGATCGTCATGAGGGAATACGATGGTGGAGCCATCCTCGCGGGCCAATTTTTTCATCGGGCTCTGATATTCCATCACCGCTATCTCTCTGGCCCTTCTTTTCCTTTCCGAGGATGGAAGCCCGGTTGTGATCGTCTGTATTACTCCTGCCGAAGGTGGAGGACGCCTTCTCGGACTTCGGTTCCTTCGCCTGTCTGAATCATAATCCTCGTCATCGGGCTTTCCTTCTTCCTCTTTTTTCCCTTTCGGGGAAGGTATTCTCAAATAACGCCGAAGCTGGCCCTGCTTTATCAGTGATTCAATGTACTTTTTCAACTGAAAGTAGTCTTCGGTGTCATGACCGTGATCACGGTGGAACTGACAGAACTTCTTCATGTTCCTTCTGTTGTCAGCAGTCATGCCCCTCGGTCGTTGGATTTGAGCCCCCTATTTTTCCAACGCCATGAGGACGTTAGCCCTCGTGGTGCTCAGAGGTGTAAAGTTTTGGGGCTTCCTTCCTCCTACTCACATTCTCCGAGGTCGGCCTAACTGTTCCGTTGGACATCGGGCTTGCTGGCTGGACCCTTCGCCACGAGCGTGAATATGGTCAGCCTTCGGTCCGGTCATTCTCAGCTCTTCGGCTGTCATATGTTGTTCAGCCCTTCGGTAGAATTCTCCAAGCGTGTCCGGGGGATCTTTGGAGAATTCATAAAACAAGTGCGAATCCCTCCGGAGGCCCCTCGTCATGGCGAGGATGCAGATTTCGGGACGAAAGTCCGGAACACTGAGGGCCTCTCTGTTGAACCTCTCGACATAGTCACGGATGGTCTCCCCATTTCTTTGTGCTATGTCAAACATCTGGACGGGCATTTTCGCCGTCGGCTTGCTCCCAATGAACTGTTGGGTGAACGCTGTGGACAGCTCCTGGAACCCCCTGATGTTTCCGGGAGGCAGGGAATTGTACCAGGCAGTTGCTGGTCCTGCGAGGGTGACTTCAAAGCACTTGCAGAGTGTAGCATCATCAGCCCCGTGTAGCACCATGCTGCGTTTGTACTTTGTTAGGTGGGCCTGGGGATCAGTCCGACCCTCATAGGTCTCTAGCCGAGGTAGCCTGAAGTCACTTGGCATGGCCGCCTCGACCACTGTTCGGGCGAAAGGAGTTTCATCTCCAGAGACTGTTTCAGTTAGCCTGGCCCAAACAGGATTGCGTGCCACCTGCTGTTCCACTCTCTCCAGTCTTGCCAAGACTTTCTCCAGGAGGAGCGTAGCACTGGGCTCCTCTTCCTGGTGCTTGGACGTTCTTGGGTAAAAGGACTGTTGCCGTCTCTTCGGGGAACGACTTCGGTACCGAGGTGTTGGGGACCTTGCCTCTGGCGACAAACTTCTTCTGGACAGGACTTCGGGTCATTCAGACCTCGCTCTTTCCGCCAGCCGTGCTCCGAGGGGCAAGTTATCTGTCGAGGACTCTTCTCGTGGCTCCCCACTTCCCGAGCTATGATGGGTTGCCCTTGGGCTTTTCTCCCGAGGTCGTGCTGGCGAAGTGGGTTTTTGCGCCTGGGCTGGTTGCGGCCACCTTCGGTCTATCTGTTGTGTCATTTCAGCCACAACAGACCTCTGAAAGTCTCGTAAAAAACCCATGGTGATGACAAGAGGGCGTTCCTCTTCAGGCAAAGAAGTCTCTGGGGGACTTTGTTCGGTAGCTGGTTGGGTCTCAGGCGCGGACGGGGACTTCGGGAGTCCTTTGTCCTTCAAACGCCGAGTTTCGACAACAGCTACCTGGGAGTAGGTTCCCACAGATGGCGCCAAATGATGCCCCGAGGCATCTTCGTTTGTTGTCATGTTGACGGGTGGGGAGACTTCCTGAGGAGGCGAGCGCCTGGAGCTCTGGTTTCCCAGCTGAGTGTGCCTGAAAAGATCAAAGAAGAGGTTAGGAGGTCCCCGGTTTGCTTTTCCGGGGAGGACCCTCCCACGCCCAAGTCAGTTTTCTAAGTGAAAGTGGAGGAAGAACACTAAGGGATCAAATGTCTTGCCTGTTTTGTGTTTTCTCAGAGGGAGGAAAATGCCCCATCCTTTGCCCAGTCCCATTTCCTAGTATTTATAGGAGTAGCTGGTCCGTTCAGATCATGACACGTGTTCGGTCGGATTTGATCTGTACTTTTGGACCTAGGGGACAAGCAGCCGTTTGCAGCCTCCTTTAGCCCTGGACCCGGACAGGTTGTGTCAGGACTGGGGCGGCTGCGGCGTGTCAGTTCGCCGTTCTGATGTGACGTGTAGGGCTTGTGGGCGACATGTCAGAGGCTCCTTAAATGCTCATATCGTACTCCCGAGGTCCCCTGGGTGAGGTCGCCCTTCGGTGCGTGCACCCTCTTCGGATTCTATCCGTCTTTTGGTGCGAGCACCTCCTTCGGGATCTATCCCATAGTTCTGGGAGTTCCCTTGATGAACACCTTCTTCGGGACTTATACCCATAGTCCGATGATTCCCTTGTTCAGGTGTTTCTTGTTCGGGGAAGATCCTCTTTGGGGCTTCCGCCTTCGGGGAGATTCTTCCTTGCTTCAGAGAGATGGCTTTCTTACCCGAAGACGGTCAGTTTGGCCCCTCGATGGAGACGGTGTTATCCTTGAAATTCCTGACGAGCTAACCGAAGTCTCGAGCTCATAGTGTTTGACTTCGCACCTTCCGAGGTTAGTAAAAAGATTCTCTCTTGGGTGACGTCAGACTCCTCGGCCAATATTCTGGCAGGGAGTTACTACCGAGGAGGCAATAGCCTTTGGCTATCAGTATGTTCAAACAAACCTGCACCAACAATTTCATCAAACAAAGCAAAGGATTTATAAATTAACAGACCTTTAGACCTATTCATCATATAAACTTGCCCAGCTTGCAAATTGCCAGGAGTCTCAGTCAGTAATTTGCTATTCTGATTTAAAATATGATCAACCTATCTAATTTTTTTAATCGAGACACATCCATTTAAGATCAAGAACTTACTGGAAATTTGTATCTTTTTACACTCCTCATTCTTTCTGAATATTTTCAATGGACTGAATGATCTTTGAAAGTTTTGTGATTCATTTCCAATGACAATGCTTCTATTCTGAATGTAGGACTATGAGCTGTGTATGTTTCTTTGCGTGTGAGAGAGAGGGAGAGAGAGTGTGTGTGTGTGCTTGTGTCTAGACTAAGAAGTGGACGGTTTACCATCAGAAATGCCAGGCATAGGCTTTGGGTAGAGTTATACTCATACATAATATTGTCTTGATAATTTTCAAAATTGCATACCCACTTTGTGATGCTATAAATCAACTACTTTCCATATTTTGCATCCGCATCTTATCATTTCTATGAAAGGGGAAGAAGCATATAATGATGATGATATTGATTGAATTTAATCAGGTTGAAAGTCTTTAGCCACCTCATATTGTGCAATGCTATTTGACTTCTCTGTCTTGAACATGCAGATAGTTGTGGATACCATATTCAAAAGGTTTGAATGACTTTCTTATCATCTCTCTGCTTGATTTTTAACATGAGATAGCTATGTTAGCATTATGTTTGTGTTTTTGAAGTGTGGTCTTAGACTGTTTATTTGAATTAACTCCTCTTGGGTAGTTGATGGTTACAAAAGCATGCACACTCCAAAAGTGGATGCATTAGACCTTTTAGGTTACAATTTTCCCAATTCTCACTGCACGTATTGTTCATTTCCCATTTAACCTAAATCAACCTGCAACAATGGTTCATTATAAATTTTAACTAATAAATTATCCTGCTTGCATATAGCAGAGCATGCATTTTCTGATGCACACATTCAGGTGTACATGCATTTTCAAATTAGCTTATAGTGTCAGTTTCAAAGTGTGTATTTTCTATTCTTATAATGTGGTATTCTTCTTGTTTAAATTTTTAAAGTCATCTTGAGGATTTAGCTAGTCTATTAAAGTGTATGACTCCAGGGAATACTTCTTTCAAGTCTTCTTGACCCCTTTCTGTCCACAGTTTGGACCTATTTTTTTTGAAGAAAAAAAACCAAAAGAAAGAAATAGCTGTTAATGCCAGTTTCCATTCTTTTATCTGATGTTTGATGAGTTTTATTTCTTATGAGTGAATTCCCCCAATTCTGAGAGAGAATCTTTTTCCTGGTTATCCAGAGCATGGATAAACTACTTGATGGCACTGCGGTCAATTTGTGAAGAAAGAACAAATTTTTCATTGAACCTGCTAATAAGGTTAGTATTTACACCATTAAAAATGTTGATTGTACTGAACGTTAGGATCTTGTTTTTTATTTTTATTTTCTTTTTCATCTTCATTTTCAAGTACATTTTATCAGATTAATGAAGGCTCTGCAGAACTATTTTCATTTTTTAAACGTAACTGTTTAGGTAAGGTTATGGACTTGAGAATGTTAAATGGAATGTGAAAGTAAGAGACGTAGCATTCTTTATCTTTGTAGCAAGGCAAGTTTAGGAAAATAGAAAAATAGAAAGGAAAAGAGAGAAAAAGAAGGAACTCTTTTCTGTTTAATGAAGCAGCAAAGTTGAAAGAGAAGTTCTAGCCCTGTTAAAGAAGCAACAGTGTTTTTGTTTGTTCTTTAAATATCAGTTTATCTCCTTGACAAGTCCATAAATGATAAGCAACACTCCATGCTAACCTTTAAGTTTCATCTGGTTTAATTAATTCGATTATTATTGAAGCAGTATTTGTTAACTCCAACTCATACTAGTGTCAACTAATGTTCAGATTCATAGAAGGTGTATAGAAGTTACTTAGGATGAGGAAAGGAACTTGTATGAATGTCTTGTGTTGTTGTTGGCCAATTACTTTCTCTGTCAATAATTTTTTTTTATCTGTTTTACTCAAAAATTTTTCATGAGTTATGCTTTTGACATCATGCACAGAAATAGCGATTGGAAATTATTTTCTTGGAAGTTTGTGGTGTTCTATGCCATTTAAAAGGTTCAAGTACTAAGTTGCATTGTGAAATTGAAGGACATATGCTTAATTACAGGTCAGGAAGGCACTCCTTGTAGAATATGTGGCAGCTTAGAAGAGAAAGAAACCATTTAAAGGGTTGGGTCTAGAACACATGAATGGACCTCACCCAGTCATTCCAGCAAAGTTACCAAGCTCCATGCTAAGAAGCAGCCAGTTCCAGGTAAAACTGTAATGTCATAGGTGATCAGTATTTCCAGAAAATATTTTCCAAGTGTCTATAAATTGAGTGGGAATCATTGACCCTGATATATATTGGTTCAGATGGATGCTTTGTGCTTAAGGGAGAGAGATCTTTTGGATCGTTTTGTTGCTGAAGTATCTCAGCTTCAGGATAAAGGAGAGAGTAAGGAGCATGCTGTCATGATGGTGAGGATACAATTTCACTACATAAAATAGCTTCTTGTTTTACTTGTTAGTCTCATTCTTGTATTGATTGCCATGTTCTCATCCTTTGATGGTTTTTAAAGTTATGACTGGACTTTGCTGGGTTATGGATGGTGGAACGAGTTTTTTGAATTGGAATTAGAGTTCAAACAGCTTTGCTGTCATTTCCTCTGGTCTAATAGATTGGATGGAATTTGCTGCATATCGGGCTAGGAATGAAGATGTTTTTGGTTACCTTATATCTGCTGCCTTGTATAATAGCTCTATTGTTTGAGATAGCTCTATTATAGGAAGAGGAAAAGAGGTTAGGTGTATAGCAAAACTTAATTGAGCAGAAATACCAAAATAAGAAAGTGCTCTTTTGGAGCTATTGTAGGTAGTTGCCTCCAATGGAGCAAAACTGAGATATGGTAGATATGAAAAAAAATTTTAAGCCAATTCCAGCTAGTTGAGGCTAGGCGTAGTATGATGGATTGGTGGTGGGGTTTTGCTTTTTAATCTACATCCATATAATAACGATAATATTTGGATGAACATCTTCATAGTACCCAAATATATTTAGCGACAGCTATTAGTTCCATTTATGGGGAAAATGGGGGCTTAGGGTTAGGTTCGCGGAATTCAACTTGGGGAACAATTTCAAGTATTGGGGAGATTTTGTTAGCCAAAAGATAAACTTAGAGGATACTTTGAATTGCTCAGTTGGAATTTGGTGTTTATGGTCTGCAAGGAATGAGCTAATCTTTTCTAACAAAGATTGATCTGTTAACTGGGTCATGTACTTCTTGTAAACTTATGAAGATAGAAGCTCCAATTAATTCTTAGTGGCTTAATTCCTTGTCATATTTTATATTTGTGATTGGGTTGGCTTATTTGTGATTGGTTGCAATTGTTGACTATTAAGTACATCTGTTAGATTTGTTATTGGTTGTGTATTAGCTGCAGGAACTACTTGGTCTGTATGCTAGTTTGTTGTTGGTTATTTTGGTCCAATGAATTTAAAGATATATTTTTTGTTTTTCTTTTTCAGGTGTATGAACAACTTTTAATGCATATATATATGAAATGAGAAGATGGTGGAAAAGTGACACAACAACTTCTTATTTCTGATGTTAGCTAGGTTTGAAATACCAAAAATAGTCCTTTTGGTAGACAAGAAATTTGTATAGATGGTTATTCAACCTTTATCTGGGATGAAGGATATCATTTCAGGGATGAGACTTGTTGTATTGACTTTGTATTTCACCTGCTATTAATATAGTTAATTTTTTTAAATATGTTGTGAGAATATATAAATAAATAAATACATACTATATATTATGTATTATGTAGTATATCAACCACAACCATAATAATAATAATAATAATAATAATAATAATGGATATACTAACAGACATAACTAGCAATGGCTATGAGTCACAAATTATTACTAAGTAGTGACAGTCACGTGTCACTAACTAGCGACCGTCACGCATTACTAACTAGTGATGATCATGTGTCACTAACTAGTGAAGACCATGCATAAAAAATATTAGCGATGGCCACTCGTCATTAACAAACGAAAGTTAACCGTCACAAAGTTAAGATAGCCAAATGTCACAAATTAGCGACAGGCAACCGTGATGCGAACCCCTATGGTATAAAGACCATGAAATGCGCCCAAGATGTTTTTCAAGCTCCACAAGACATCAAAGAGACTGGATTTGAAGACCCCCACCCCTAATCAACCTCTGACTAGAAACGAGAAGTATAAGAACACCAAGAACACAAGTACACTTGTGCACCAAGGTAGTCCACAAAGAACCAAAGAGAAATTCTCTCCAAAGTAACAATATTATTTCATGTAATGGCTGTTATTTTACAACCAGAATATGTGCCTATTTATAGGCCTAAACTAGGGTAAAAGACTCAGAAAAATTTGCAGCCCAAGTCACCTAGGAAACCTAGTTACAAAGGACTCAAGAAAACCAAGTCAAACTAGGATTCCTACACCCTTTTAACACATGTTTAAGGTGTGCAGCGAATTCCATTTATCCTAAGTGACCTGAATCACTTCCATGGCCTAAATAAAATCCTAAATAATGTAAATAAGTAGGAAAATAAAATAAAATACGTTACAAAACAAGATTGGCCATAAAAACCCCATAATAGTCTTCTCGGGTGGTTTTTGCTTGTGTCTTCAACTTCAAGCTGAAATTCGAACTTGATGCAGCCATGATTTATCAAAATTCAAAGCATAAAAGTTGTAGATCTCTTCCTTAGCTTTGAAATGACACCTGAATCATACAAAAGGGACATCTAAAGCCAAGGATATGCCTAAAATACTGCAACTGCTTCTGAACCAGCGATAACTCATAAATTGCGACTTTGAAGCTAAATTGGACCTCCTTAACGTGAAAACTGGGTTTTATGGTCTTCATATGACTTGTAGATCCAGATGTTATATTTCCAATGAATCAAGAATCACTCAATTCTGATCTGTTTAGCTCAAGATATGATTTTTCTACCATAACATCGCCAATCTGTCAACATCCAAGCTTGGCCGTCATCTGCATATGATTCCTTGCATGTTCCAGCAGCTCCTTGCGAAATTCCATGTCCATTCTCCATGAAGAATCTTGAAACAAAAGCTTGAGGTGCACTAGTGAACTCCTTAGCCTTTTTCCTTGTCAATGGTCCACTAGTTATTTTCAATGGATCCTTGCCATCCTTGGTTGTGCCTTTTTTGATCATATCAAACCGATACTAAGTTAGTAATAGCTAACTGTCACTATGTAGCGACAACCAGCCGTTGCTAAGTCTCTAATAGCTCACCGGTGCCGGTAAATAAGTGACTGTGACTATTGCAACGGCAAACAATCACAAATTAGCGGCGACAGCCGTTTGTAGTAGCTAAGAAATTAGTTGCAAGGGAATTAGAAACGGACTTATTAAGCTGTCGCTAAATCCAAATTAACCGTTGCTAAATTGATTTTTTCTAGTAGTGCATGTTTGCATAGCTAAAAAAAAAATTACAAATGGTAATGCGAACATTTTGCATGTTCTGACACCTGACCACTTGACTCACTATCAGACTCATTTTCGTGCATTATTTGAACCACTGACCTTCAATTACAAGCTTTCAAAACATATGTCAGCAAAATAATACAAAATACTCACAGTCCAATACATATGCATCATGGAATAATACAATAGCCATGTTCAATAATACAACTCTAACCCAGGAACAAACACTTGTTCAATAATACAAAACACAGTCAGTAACAAACATTTTAATTCTTCTCACGTACAGCAATTGCCTACTCATTTTCAATATATCCCCACCCCTTTTCAATAATACAAAATATTCACAGTCTAAGACATGTGTATCATAGAATAATACAATAGCCATGTTCAACAATACAACACTTGTTTGATAATACAATACACACTAAGTCCTAAAATCCACATTGGGCGCAAACACCACAATGTTCAAAGCATACAACCCAATCACATAAACATACAATTCGTGCCCCATCCTCATTATTCATCTAAACCAAACCATACAACCCAATCACAAAAACATACAATAAACACCCAATTCATAACCACAAGACAACAAACCGATGCCTTAAAATAGGGATCTCAGCTCCCCAACAATGATTAGGACTCTACTTTTGTTCGAATACACTCTTGCCTGAAACACATACAATTTACCCCCAAAAGACAACAGATGCATGACTTGAAATAGGGATCTCACCTCCTTTTTCAGCATCGATTTGGCTAGACAGACCACTGTGCGACTGAGTCCATAATCAGATTTGCTTCTTGTACAGTTATGGAGCCTTTTCCTTTGCTTTGCAACTAATAGTGGACGCGTTTTAGGGTTCCAATTTGGAAGAGGTAGGATGTCCTTTTTCCTTTTGAAGCACAGCTACAATGAGGAGAAATGTGGGTTTGATTATGGGTTTTGTGTATGGATGACTTTGGGTGAAGTTTGCATGGAAAGGAATTCTAATTTGGTAATCCTTGCAATTTCGGCCACAATCTTCGCACCTCTCGCTATTTTGAATGTTAGGTAAAGGATGGACGGATGGAAGTTGTTAGTAACACCTAGTTGTCAGCATCTTAACTCGACCAAAATAGATAGTTTCCTAAATGGTACTGTATATGAGAAAAATTTTACCCATTTTAAGAAGGGATGAGCACGTATACCGTATAATAGATAGCATAGGTGTTACGGCCCATGCCTGCTCATATTTGAATATGCAATTTATGAAAATATATATGTTATTCCTTTTAGGAAATTAAAAGAAACCTAAAATTGGTACATATATTACTAAAAAAAAAGGCAAAATGAGCTATGATCTTTCACAACTATTCACCGTCACTAGATGAGCCCTTATAAAATGGCTCTGTGCTAATTATGTGCTTTTGCTGTGAATTGGTTACCTAAGCTTCTTCGGGAGAGATCACGCTCTTAATTATCCTTTTCTGAATTGCCTTAGAGAATCATATCGTTTATGTTGAAATATGATTGCCATAAACTTAAGTGGTCAAAAGATTTATGAGTTCCACCAGCGGTTTGCATTTCATAATATTTTATATATAGGCGGAGTAATTTAATTTATAAATGATATATAAACATTCAGAAAAATTGAAATAAACATGAGACCACATAGTTTAAGAGTAATTCAGATCCATAAATTACACTATATTAGATCATCAATGATGATTGGTCACACCCAAGTGTTTTATTTGATGGTTTTATTTTATTATTCCCATGTGAAAGATGCACATCCATCCATCCAATTCTGGTGCTTAAGCGGGGCAAAATATGACCTTGTAGTTGGTCCCTGTGGGGCAAGTAAAGAGACTGGTAGGGTCATCCTTGGGGTAACTGTAGGCATCAGGACACCTATCCTTGAAGTACCTTGACAGATTCGTCGGTCCGCAGTTGCCAGAGTTGCAGCAGTGCTCCTCCGTCTTCAACATCGGGCACGGCCCGTTGCATCCACCCGGAACCCGAAGCTCAGCGGGGCATTGTCCCACAATGTCTGCGTTACACCTACAATATAAAAACACATACATGTTCATCTTTTAATTATAATTGGTTTGTAATAGAAAATTGTTAGTTGATAGATGACAGATGTAACAGTACGGGTAGGAGATCTTACTTGATGACACGGGAGCACCCGGGTGAATTGGAGCTGAACTCCATGCCGACATTGAAGCCATCGATGTTGGAGATGTCGATGAAGTCCTGGTTAGCGAACTGTCCGAGTGCGTACTCAGCCAATGTGTTCGGCGCGGTACCGTAGGAAGTGCACTCCAGGAGGCCCTGGCAGTCTCCGGTCTGGCACTTCCCCCGGCCGGAAGCATCAAAGTTGCAGCCGGTTCGAGCCCAGATGCGTGCCTGAGTCGTGCCGGGGTTGGCGCTGATCTGCCATGTATCTCCGGTGTTGAGCCGCTTGCCGCCGCCTGGCACAGCAGCTGCCCAGACGGGGAAGGGGCAGTTGTTTCGGATGTCAAATGTGGCGGCGTTGGAGTGGGAGAGGAGGAGGGCGGCGATCGGGATTAGGAGAGCAAGGACTTTCATGGCTGCCATAACCGAGAGTGTTTAAGGTTGGTATGGTTTGTCGCTTGGCGTGCCTTTCTTAGCTGAGCATGTGTTGACTTTTTATAGACACAAGATAAGGGTAGAAATGAACTTTACATGTATAGACTTTTCTTTTTGTTTCCTGGAAAAAATTTTGGATAGATTTGAGGAAGAAAAGTTTGGCAAGAGTTTGGCAATTTGAAATGACCCGAGGCCAGCTTGTAGGTTTGGATAAGCTTAGGCGGCCAAGGAATTTGTCTGATTCTTAACAAAACTTCAGGTTGTACTGGTTAAAGAACTCACACTATACAGCGGGTTTTGATCACGTGGTAATAATGTACATCATTATTTACATCATTATAGTATATGCTGTTCAAAGAAATGTTTTAAAAAATGCCTACATCATTATAATAATTTATATAATTTTAGTAATTTACAATATATGATAACTAGATCATAATGGTATCTACATCATTAAAGTTTTATTTTGAATAAATAGCACATATTGTGAGTTTTATTAGATATACTTTACTCTTTATTTGAAGTGCATCTTTATTGGTATCTTCATTAGACACTTGATAGATCATTCAAAGTTATAATGATAACAAAGTAGTGAGAATCAGTAAGTCCAGAGATAATTGTATTAAAATATAAAAAAAAATTTGATAATCTTATAATAATTTTTTATAAGGGGTTTTTATAAATATTAATTCCAAAGTAAGAAAATTTGATACTATTAATTGAAAATTAAAAGCTACAAATGCCATCAAATAAAAAAACTAAATAAGAGCTTTTTTAAATTTTAAGTTATGTAAAAATATTAATTCCAAAAAATTGATGTTTTATACCCAAATTAAAAATCAATATTCATAAATATTTTTATTTTTTTAAAATTATAATCTTAATCCTAATTTGGGTAAATCAGAAATAGACAAACCCAACGTACCAACTTCCCCAAAATGGCACTATTTATTACACTCTTTAATAAAAGGTAATTTGGGACATGCCCTTTTATGTAGCAATAATAGTAATTAAAAGAGCTGAATGTAGATTTAAAAAAGCTGGACTAAAAATAAGTACTTTATAAGTGATTATTTTATACGAACTGAATGTAGCCGAGATATTATTGAATTTATATTCTTAAATATACATACATACATGCATGCATGCATATATAATTACGTTTATGTTCACATAGTGCTTAAAAAATCACGTAACATGCATGCCACTTATATAAATCATGTTCCGAATTGATACTAATTCTTTTTATCAGTACATTTTTATGTAATTTTATTTTCCCTAGTATTCAATTCTTTATTGGTATGATTTATAACTGGTATAAACATATGAGACTAGTATGAACAGCATTTTTTTTTTTTGCCTATGAACATTAATTGATTGTCGAGGCTCAGCTAAAAACCAAGTGAGTTTAGATAAATTGCACAAAATTTTTTATTGTCAAGAAACTTTGTCAACTAATTAGTAGAAAAATTTATATATTTAATAGTTTTGTTTTTGGTCATCAGAAATAAAAAGGAGAAACTAGGGGAGGGAAGAATCCCTAAGAGCCTCACTGGCCAGCCGGTGGGCATGAAGAACTCCGGAGCAACAAAACACTAGAAGAGAAGCTTTCTAAAACTGACTAATTGGTTGACGAGTTTCATGGATATGTTATCCTCAACAAGTTGGCAATGCAATAATCCATGGGGAAGGGCTTAGAAGCAGTTAGTGAGGATTTTAGTTGTTGAGTTTATGTTTCCTTAATGGATTATTTGTTAGGACCATCCCTTAGTACTTGGCTTAGGCCAAGAATATAGAGAAAACACTAATTAAAAATGAGGGGCTTGATTGAAAATGTGAATAAGGGTGTAAGTGCAAAGCTAAGAAAGTTTGGGATTTAAGTGCACATGAAAAATTAGACTATGATATCTTTGGCATGAAATAAAGTTGGAGAACTACAATGCACACTTGAACTAGTGATGCAAGTGAAACTACAAACCATGAATGAGAACTTTCGGCCATGCAAATTTGTATGGGGACTAGTGGAGCATTAGACCAACTTTTGGTGACTTTTGAAGGCCGGTCATGTTTTGTCTCCCACCAAGATTTATACCATCAATTTCTTGGTTTATTTAATTAGCCAATGTCTTGGTCATTGGCCGAAATATACATGGGATAATGGCCATTTTCAACCATTATGAATAATGTTCGGCAATGTAAGCCATGAATCAAGGTTAATGCCGAAATGAACATATGCTTTAAAATGAAGCCATGGATTCTTGAAGGGTTAAATGAGCCATGCAAACTAGTATAAGGTTAAGTGGAGTATTAAACCAATTTTTGGACATGTGTCCATGGCCGGCTGCCATGTCTCCCATTAAGAAATTAAACTAGTATTTCGGCCATTGAGTGCGTTTTGTTTTGTTAGCCGAAACTTTGAAGTGTTCTTGAGAGCTTTGGGTGTTCTTGGGAATTCATGAAGAGTTGCTGCCGAAACCATGGCTATTTGTTGCAAGATTAAAGCTTGAAGACATAATCAAGCTTGTATGCTCAATTTCGGCAATAGGTGATTTGGAAGCTAAAGTTTAAAGCTTGATTTTGAAGAGTACAAGGTTAGCTGAGAGTTGTTCAAGCTCAAATTATAGGTATAGATTCATAAATTCACTTGTTTTCTTGGTAAATTTCCATGATCAAGTGATTATGATGATTAAATGAAGGCCTTGTTGTGTTAGGCAACTTTGAATTGGAAGTTGATTTCGGCCTTAGACACTCAAGCTCAACCGAGAAGACTCAAGCTTTGTTAAGAGGTAGGGTTCACGAATTACTTGTTTGCTTGGTAATGTGCCATGATTCAAGTAGTTAGAGTGACTAAGTGATGGTTAAGTGTGCTAAATGACCTTAGTTACTTGATGGGCTTATTGAGGTGATTCGGTTTTATGAGCATTGGTTAGCTAATCAATTATGGGCATGTGCTAGAAATTCTAGTGAAGGAGGCCAACTTGCTAGAAATTTCAAAGCTCTAGTGGATGGTGGACTAAAATGGTGGAGTAGTAAGTGCAATGGTGCACAAGGGCACATGCTTGGGTTTCGGCCGAATGGTCATTGTGGTGTATGTGTGAGTTGTGTGCTTGATTGTTTGTTTGTGTGTGCTAACCAATTGTAGGTAGCTTTATTATGCTTAACATGCCTCGGTTACTATATGTGTATATTGTGTTTTTGTGTTTTCCATGTTTTCTTGCAGGACAAGTAAGCTATGGAGGTTAAGTCTTGGACTTAACTAAATTGACCAAATATGGTCGGTTTGAGTAATTGTTACTCATTGCCCATATATATTTCTTGTTTCAGGAAAGGATATTCAGCTTGAGTAGTTTTGCTTGAGTTGCTAACTTTTGTGTGCTAGGTAGTACACTTATTGCTCAAGGTATGTGCCAACTCAATATTGGCTTGAATATTTGCATCTGCAAGTCTTATGGTTTAGGGCCGAAACTTATGCTCTAAGTTTTGTAGGCTTGAGTAGTTTGTGGGACACGTCTAGGTGCAGGATGGATGTGTGGACTATGGCTCTGATTGTAGTGTTCACGTTCATGACCATGAATATGGTCATTGGCCTAGTGCTTCAGTGTGTGCTACTGTATTGCACACTTAGGTATCTTCTCGGGGAGTAAGGGAACTTGGCTTGTAAAACTTAACCTTGGCTAGATTTTGGACTTGTAGCATCCTTGGAATGCTTCCAAGCTAGTGATGCTTGTACTTAGGCTATTTTGTGTATATATGTAGCCTTGGTTGTACATGGATTTGTATGTACATATGTTGAATGCTTATGTGCCAAGTTATGTTAAGTTTATGAGCTCATGGTTATGTTTCATGTAAGAAACCTCTTAAGTTACCTTGTTTGGCCGAATATACATATGCATGGGAACCTTGATTTTCAAAACTACAAAGATGTGGGCTTTTTGGTTGTCATTCATGAAAGTAGCATACTTGATGAGCACACATCCTAGACACTTAACAGATTAAGTGTAGCCTTGTTTGTATTGCAATTTACTGATTTACAGCCTTGCCTTGTGTTGCAAGTTAGTGGTTGGGCCCTACTTAAGCTGCAAGTAATTGTTCTAATTAATTCATAAGCCTCCTGGGGCACCTCCTAGCTCTCAGCTTAAGAAAATAAGACTTAAAACTACCTAACAAACAATAGCCAAAATAAAAGGTAGTTAATAATACCTGAACATAAGAGTATTTAAATAACTCTTGGGTAGAAATGGTGAGTGGCACTGAGAGTGCACAGGCTGGGGCCTGTGTAGGGTGTGACATTATTCATGCACTAGGATGTAATGCATGTGATTCATGTATTGGGAATAAATACATAGTGAAGTTCATTTATTATAGAACCTTGAATAAAGATAAATGTGGAATATTCATGAAGGAGCATTTATGAGAGCAGGTGGAAGATTAAAAGAAGGTTTATGAATGGGCTTTGATGAATGGTTCTAGAGACTTCCATGAGCACTATATAAGGAGGAGGTCTTGGCCTCATTTGGCAATTCAGGGAGAACAACTCTAAGGGTCTTTAGATATATAAGCAAGGTGAGTTGTATGTGTTTCAAGAGTGTGCATAACTCTTGGGTGGAATGATCTTCTAAGTTGGGAGATGGTATACAAGAGATATCTTATTGGATACAAGGATTCAGGTTGCTATAAAATTTAGAGATATTTTCTTGTACTTGTTATTTTCTCTCATAGTAAAGGTGAAAACTCTTAGAGGATAGGCAATCTTTTGGCTAAACTTCACTAAATTCTTGTTGTCACTTTGGCTCATTTATTTTCTTTTTCAATCAAGATCTACTACTTGCGAGATGAATGAGAAATTTAATTTCCCAATAGTGGTATCGAAGCTTAGGTCATTGATCATGGGTTATTCCTCATGGTAAGTTCAAGTACTTTACAAGTTTAGGTGGAGCAATTTGATGGAAGAGGAGATTTCACTCTTTGGCAGAGAAGAGTGAAGGACATCCTAGTTCAACAAGGCATAGAAAAATTGTTGAAAGAAAAGAATGCAAAGCCAGAGAAGATTTCAGATGAAGATTAGGAGGAGTTAGAGTTCAGGTGTGTTAGCACTATTAGGCTTTATATTGCTGAAAATATTATCGACAATGTTAGTGATATAGATTCTGCACTGGAGCTTTGGAAAAACTTGAGAAGCTTTATTTTGGGAAAGTTGTGCAAATGAATCTTAATTTGAACCAACAACTTTACACACTCAAGATAGAAGAAGGTAGGAATCTCATGGAGCACATGAACATGTTCACAGGGTTGTTGAATCAACTAGCAAGGGTTGAAGTCAAAATTGAGAAAGAAGATCAAGCTTGTCTATTGTTTACCTTGCGTCCCGATTCATATGAGAATATTATTACCAAACTTATGTATGGTAAAGATACGTTACAGATTGAAGAGGTGGAATTGACTCTCTTGACACACAAGAAAAGGAGAAAAGCTGATGATTCCCAAGGCACTATCTTTGTTTCTCATGAACAAAATCATAAGGAAAAGTTAACTGCCTAGGGATCTAGTGAGCATAGAAAGTTTAAATCCAAGGGTAGGGGAAAGGGCAAGAAATGCTATAAGTGAAAAGAGTAGGAATCACACATAAAGCCGAATTATCCATTATTGAAATCAAAGGTCAATAAGGGTGTTGATTGGTCTTTGTCTAGTGTAGTAATGATGTCTACAGATTTTGAAGAAATCTTACAATCTCTAAAGTATATACACCTATTCTCAACATGACTGGTGATGGCTGAAGGGCTCCAGCCCTTGTGGCAGCTGAACTCCCACCTCAAAGTGAACTTAATGGAAGAGTGGTCCCTAGTCATCTACTTCGGTGTTGGAGGGACCCACAGAAATACTTACTCTTACGTCATGAAAGACCAGGCCGAGAAAGAGCCTATCTAGCCTAAGTGCCACTTCAGCAAATCCCCTGCAAGGACATCAGAAGTCACATGTAAGCATAGCTTGGGGTGACCACTGACAAGGCCATTGGGACTGCGCTTAGGTGGCATATTAGAACAAGCCTTTTTTGGCAACCCCGAACTAGCTGGCAAAGCTGTTCTCAGAGTATAGCCCTGGCATTTTTAAATGTTAGGTCACCCAGGCTAGAGGTAACTCTTGGCCCTAACCTTTTTTCCTGATGCTTCCATTCATCTTACTTTCACAAATACATAACTTGAGCATCAGAGGTTCCATCCCCAAAAGCACTTCGGGCATTCCCCCAAGCTCCCCATTTGTATGTTGTCAGGCCACTCCTAGTAAGCCACCCATCCTCTCAGAATTTCGATGAAGATGTTACACATCAAAGATGTATTAGAACACCATTCGGTGCTCTTTGTGGGAACCCGGTCACAAGTTGCCATCATGGAGACTTTTAATTCAAAAGATAACGGGGTTCTAAACCCTCAAACCACAACAAACACGGCCCCACCTCCAAAGACATCTCTCCCTAAAGAAGAATGACCTGTGACTGTCACTATGGGCTTCTATCGCAAATATCGGCGTTCCATAGTTGCTAAAATAACTCAAAAGCTAGAGCAATGTTTAATATAGACAAGGTTTTCCAGAAGGGTAGCATCTCCGATAAAGTCCACAGGGCATGAATGTCGGCCTTCTCAAAAGAGCTAAAGAACAATGTGCTCAAAATGAGTTATCAGCAAAGAACCTGCCCCCTTAAAGGGTGAAAGGAGAGACATTAACAATAAAGAGAGTGCTAGTCCCCATGCCGGATAAGTCATTCTCCATGATAGAGAAGCTACTCCCCATGCCGGAGGAATAACTTACCCAAAAGGTGATGTTACTCCTTGATGCTGGATAATCGTTGGTGGGGTGAAAAAGGGTCTACCACAGATTTGATGGGAAAAATCCTAGAAAGATTGGATTCAATGGAGAAACAAGTCTCTAGAAAGTCTGTTTGGTCATGCCTCTCCCAAGCTTCGGTGTTTGATAAGTCACTATTCATCCTTGCTATGGTTGAATCGCCAATGGCGAGCAATTTTAGGGCACCCCAACTTAAGACTTATGATGGCCGAAGTAACCCATGAATGCATCTCATTAAGTATAGGAGGAGCATGATACTGCATGTGGTTGATATGGCCACCCTTTGCAAATGCTTTAAGCTCACTCTTTCCGGACCTGCTATAGTATGGTACAATTCACTAGTAAAAAGGTTCATCTTTGGATTCCGAGAACTCTATATAGCTTTCACTTAACAGTTCATCAGTAGCTGCCCAATGGTGATGATGGCTGTATGGATTTTTTACATCACACAAAGAAATGGTAAAACCATTAAAAACTATGCCGAGAGGTTCAATCGGGAGGCTTAAAATGTCCTTGACTTCTATCCTGAGATTTAAATACTGGTCATGATTAAGGGACTTCAAAAAGACTCATAGTTATTCTACCAAAGGGTCGGACATCACATGATAGCTGAAGAATTTTATATAGGATGACCCCAAAGACTGAAATGTGAGAGTCGGATGTCTAAGGCACCAATGAACCCATCTCGGTACTGGGGAAAGGCAGTGACCGACCCCAAAAGAACCGAGGAAAGAAACAACAATCTTTCACTTCCTTAAATATTTCAAGGACTAACATTTTGATGCCCCTTAAGAAACAAGGAGTACCAATCAAGCATTCGAAACCGATGACCTCAAACAACTAGAAGAACATAAAGAAGTACTGTTAGTTCCACAGGGACCTTGGCCATGACATGGAAGATTGCTTTCAGTTAAGAAAATATATAGAGTCTCTAATCAAGAAAGGCTAGCTACACATATACATCTGTAGGGTTTCGGGAGCCAAATAAGCGCAGTAGAATATAACCAAAAATCTCTAGGATCCAAGTGAAACGGGGTAAAACGGGTGTTCGAAATTTTCATACCTAATTTTGATTGAGATCTTTCACCCAACTATTAAGTTGAATCACAAAAACCTAAACAATTGACGTGTTCAAGCCTCTACGATATCCACATGAGCGTTCGGGATCACCACGCCTCCACCACATCTAGGTAGATGTGTTTCTTTTGCACTCGTTGTGTCCTCCGAGAAATAGCAAGAGAATAGTGCAACTGGAACTTTTGGGAGGCTAGGGCAAGGCTGCGAATTTCTCACTATATGATGTATTTATAGTGAGACTCAACTTTCAAGCCTAATGGGTTTCAAAGCCCTAATTCGATTAGGTTTAATTTCGGCTTCAACAATGGCTCAACTTTTGGGCCAATTATTAATATGAAATTATCATGAAACCATAACCCAAATAAATTAGCCCATGTACTTAAATAATCTAAATAGGCTTTAAGTGTGCGACCCAATAGGTTCTTACCACGTTGGCAATGATCATAAATCACATTTATAATCATAAGCAATGGGCTGTGTCTAGCAACACATCATTGCTACCCAAGTGACAAGGTTTTTTGGTGATTCGACTAAACCTGTATGATCATTATCCGTATATGCAATTGTCCCTTTGTCCAAGATATCAAGATTAAGCACGAGACATGGAATGTGTCACTCTCGTATAGCCCGATCTTTGGTTTCTTGATTATCAGGTAGACTAACTTAAACTAATGACATTGATATCGTATATCAACTCATCCGAGCATGACCATGGATTTTCTAAGTCTCACTCTATCAAGGGGCCCGAAAATATCACTCTCGTTACATAGGAGAGACAAATCTCATCTTGATCACACAAAACCCTCTATATGATATGTGACATACCTAATGACTTTCTTCAAGTTCACTCAGTTACGAGCAACAAAGGGAAGTATCAAAGTATGTGACTCACCTGTAAGGAACCTTAATAACCTTAGGTTAAAGGACTACATACACCATGATCACTATGAGAATCACTTATGACATTCATATAATGATCCATGTAGCATTCTTATGGTTGGTCGGTCCATTACACAAGTTCTCCAACTTGTACCCATATGTAGACTACATATCTCATGTTAGTCTCCACATATGCTAGTTGTTATGTATTATTGTAACCCATTCCACGATAATACTAGACCAGGGACATTTAAGAATATCATTATTCTAGGGTTATAATTATGTTTATTACATTGCGCAAAAACAAAACAACAAACATAATTACTGGATTAATGCCCTAATAAAATATCATGACTCAATGTGCAAAATACAATCATCTCGTGATTGGCTTTTGGTCACAACACTAACAATATCCAACCATCTTCTCTGAAGTCATATAATCAAAAATATGAGGAAAATAGATGTAATGATGAAGAATAAAATTAAGACCATCACTGAAGCAATAGAAGCCCCTGAAGACAACTTCTAGTTGCGGTCATTAAACAATCACTACCAAAATGCCGTTGTCAAAAAGAAAAAGGAAGGAACAAAAGATCACCCTGATGAAGCATGACAGTCTGGCTAACAAGCTGCCTCGGCATGATGGATCGCTTGTTCTGTTTCCATATGACATCCTTTTTTTTATCATAGCTTGGATCAAAAACTGGGATATGAAATGGGTTCTTTGTAATGGTGGCTTTAATGCCAATGTTACCACCTCACAAAAATGAGAGAATTACAAGTGTGACATAATGGCTAAAAACCATTATATTGTGTAATTCTCTTCAAAGTGATTGAAGTATGAGGGGTAAAAGATATAATTAACACTTCCTTAAAAGTGTTCCAAGTTGGTAACTTGGCCTTTAAGAAAAGCCTTAAATATTGCTTGTTTGTCAAGCAACCTATGGACTTTTTGTAAGGTTTTGGAAATTCGGGTACTTAATTGCAAACTCTCAAGAAAGAGCTTTGGAGAGTTATGGGAAGGATATGAATGGTATGAAAGTGCTATTGGAGGACCAAATTGCTTATGGAAGACAACTAAGGACAAACAAAACACAAAAAGGCATAAAGGGCTTAAGTGTTCTAATGTAGGCCTTAAGATGTGTATGTCTTTTACTTAAGTCAAATGGAGCAATTTGGAGTTTTCCCACCTAGGGAGGGGCGGCTATGGCTTGGAAATTGGTCAAAAATGTGGGCAAAATATGGACCAATAAGTTTAAGACAAAGAAACCATGCTTATGGGCAAGGAAAATGACATAAAGCAAGGTTAAGCTTGTTAAGTGTGTTTTGTGCACTTAAGCTCATTTAAGCCCAGTTAAGTGGCCAACTCACTAATCTCTCTCCCATTTTTGGCCTCCTCCAGCCCAAGAACACAGCCACACTTCCTCCATAGCCACCATACCTCCAAGATTGAAATTGAAGGCAAAAGGAAGCAATTGGAAGCAAACTAGAGCTATTGCTTGAATATTTCAAAGATCAAGCTTCAAATTCGGCCTACTCATCTTAGTAAGGGTTCTCTTGCTCTCATAGATTATTTACTATATTTTCAAGCATCCATGGAGCTAGGGCTAAGCTTGGAAGAGAGCCATGAGCATGATGAACGAAGCTCAGTGAGGGGAGTGCACTTATTGAAGGTTTTGTTACCTAATGTGAAGTGCACAATAATGGCAGTGAAGTGAGGGTTTCTAGAACCCAAAGTTAGTACTAACTAGTGTTAAAATCCTGCTAAGACCAAGCATTAGCTTGAGGAGGTCTACCGTAGTGATTTACTTAAGTTTATTGCATGTTTTATGGACTAACCTATGGTTTATGTTGCTGCCGCATTTCATGTGTTTGTTGGTTGTGAATGGCTGTTGCATTTGGTTACTATATCTTGTATATATTCATTGTGGTTTTATGTTTTAGTGTCTTTGGATGCAGGTTTTAATGTGGGTCACATTTCCTTAAGAAACCAAGAGTTTCACTTACTAAGTTCACAATGAAACTTACTCCCGTCAAATCTGCCCATTTCAGATCCAGCAGAAAGATCACATTCAAGCTAACCTTTGTGATTTGAGGTTTGGTCTTAAATTTTAGGTATTTTAACTTCCATATTTCTAGTTGGGATCTGTAAATTTTGGTGATTTTAGGGGCACATTTGATATTTTTAGTGATGGTACTTGTTGTGTTGTGCAGCAGCTGTCCAGCATCCTGTTCTAGAGTCCATTGTGTCTCAAGCACTCCTGTAACTTAGGGTGCGTATTTAGCTGAGTTAAGACCGTTTTGTAGTGCATGTATGCATGTCCATGTAGTGTGTGTAAAAAGAGACAATAATGTGAACATTTGAGTAATGTTTTGGCTATGTATGTGATGTGGTGCAAAGCTGCCTAAGTGTGGATGATAGGCTGCTTACTTGTAAATTATGTTTTGGCCACATATGGTTGTTAAATGCAAGAACATGTATTTCCTACATGTAATGGACATATATGGGATAGCCTTGGAGGGCTTACCCCTTGTAAATGAAGTGTTTGCATGGTTTGGAAAATTTGTATAAGCAAAATAGTCCAAAAGTGGCTAGAATTTTGACCCTGTACCTAAGTTTAATATCTCCCTGTGTAAAATGAATCTTGGTAAAAACTTTTACCACGCCTATAGAACATCTAAAGTTTTAACTGGGATTTGGAATTTCTGGATTTGGAGCCCTGTAGCCAAATTTATGGAGTTGCAAAGTTGGCTAAGTTACTGTTCATTTGGTTAGAATTCTGTAACCAACTTAAAAAATCCATAACTTGGTCCATAGGTGGGCTATTGATGTAAAAAAAATTCCTTGGTTTTCTATAAGTCTTTACTTGATAATGGAGCAAAGAAAAAAAGGGGTTACATGGCTAGAATGATATAGTTTATTAGTGGAAGTTATAGGTGCAGTGGATGGCCACCAAAACTTAACAAGATTGCCTAATGTGTGGTAGCCAAGATTAAGACTTGTGCTAATGTTTTCCTTCTTTGCTGCCATAGTGTGCATGAAATGAAAATTTGTGTGTGATGGTTGGACCAATATGCATGTGTTTATATAGTGCCCAAGAGGACTACTTGGGTATGCACACTAAGGGTAGTATTCTGATGGCCTTCAGAACATTACCAATCCTGGGAGTCTAAATGCACAATTTTTGCACCATAATTGGACTACCCCGGAGTGGGTAATAGCCAATGTCCTTTTTGCCCATTTTCTCCTAAGCTTGGGGATTCTAGAGGAAAAACTTAAACCGATGTTATCACCAGCCTTTGGTGTAGGCCTTGGAGAACTCCTTGTACTTGGATGGATTAACCTACCTTTAATGTTGAAAAGGAGGTCAGTGAAGGATGGTAGTTAACTCTTTGCTTCAACATTGACAAGATTCATAGTCATTGATGTCCTATCCCTATATAATGCCATCCTTAGAAGGCTAATGTAAGGAAACCTCCACCTTGGGTTATATGTGAGGTTTCTAACACTAACTTTTAAGACTAAGGAAGGAATGCAAACATCTACATCAACCAAGCTGAGGCTAGAAAACAAGCAGCTGGAAAGATCCACACCCAAAGTTTAGGAAAATCTACCTTAGAAAAAGAAGATGAACCACCAAAGGATGACTAGGACAACTATGAAGGAGTGGAAACTAAAAGCTTAGAATTGGTATCAAGCCAAAGTACTCAAATTGGGAAGCATATGCCTGAGAGGAAAAGACCAAACTTGTATCTTTCTTGCTTTCAAATAAAGATTTGTTTGCATACTTGCCAAAGGACATACCCGACATAAGTTCAAACATAATACAACATAGTTTTAGGGTAAATCCTCACACGTGGCCTATTCATTCAAAAAAGCGTAACCTTGCTCCGAACAAAAAGGACTTCATTGAAAAGAAAATACAATGCCTCTTAGAGGTAGAGGCAATAAGGGAAGTGAAATACCAAGATTGGCTAAGCAACATAGTCATAGCCACTAAGAAAATAAGTGATAAACTTTATATGTGCATAAATTTCATCAAAGCAAATGAAGCTTGACCAAAGGACTTATATCTTGTACCTTCGATTGATCGGCTCGTGGACTCCATAGCCGAATATAGGACATTAAGTTTCCTAGATGCCCTTAGCTAGTAAATTTGAATAGACCCTTCTAATGAAGAAAAGGGATCCTTCATAACCGGTAAAAGGACTTTCTGTTATTTTCAAATGCCCTAAGAATGCAGGTGCAGCATACTAACACCTGATGGATAAAGTGTTCATCAAAAAATCAAAATGAATATGGAGGTATATGTTGATGACATGATCGTCAAAAGCAAGCACTCAGATGACCACATTGAAAACTTGAGGGAAACCGTCCAACAATTGAAGTTTTTTGGAACATGGCTTAACTCGGAAAAGTGCATGTTTGGAGTAAAGGCGGGGAAGTTCATTGGATTCATGGTCTTCAAGCAAGGCATAGATGCCAACCCAGAAAAGATCAAAGTTCTTCTTGATTCAAGAACAACCCAAACTATCAAAGACCTACAAAGGCTCACAAGTAGAATAATGGCACTTAGTTGATTCATATCCTAGTATGGCAACCTATGTCACCCATTCTTCAAGATATCGACTAAGGCAGCCAAGGAGAATCCTAGTATTAGTAGGAAGTAGTTATGTTGGATGAATAAATGCCTGGATGCTTGGGAAAAATTAAAGGATTAACTTAAAAGGTTACCGACACTTTAACAACCAAAGGAAGAGGAACCCTTCGTACTGTACCTTGCAGTAAGCAAAAAAGTCATAGCTCGGTTCTTGTTCGCAAAAAAGATAACTGAAAATAATGGCTCATTTACTATGTTAGCAAATCATTGCACGACACTGAAGTAGGATATCCAACCCTACAAAAGGCCATCTATGCTCTAGTGCTTGTAGGAAGAAGACTTCAAACATACATCCAAGGGCATACCATTATCATCCAAAGTAACCTTCCCTTGAAAGACATCCTGAAAAGGGTCAATCACTCGAACCACTTGTCCAAATGTTGTATAGAGCTCAGAGAATATGACATCGTATACGAGCGAAGAAAAGCAATAAAGGCATAGGCCTTAGGTGACTTCATCACTAAATTTGCCAAAAACGTGGAAGGAGTTGATTCCTTAGGAAAAAAAATGTTGAAATGGTCTCTTTTTGTGGATGGAGTCTTTGACATAGAGCACTAATAAGCCAGTGTCATTCTTTGAGGTCCTGAAAGCATGGAAACAACTAAGTCTATTAAGTCTAAATTTCATGTAACAAATAACGTGGCTAAATATGAGGCACTGATAGCTGGCCTATAGCCAGCAAAGAAGATTGGAATTCGATCCCTCTAGGCTTGTAGTGACTCTTAATTGCTAGTTTGGCAGTTGAAGGGAGAATAGGAGGTCAAGGAACCAAGAATAAAAAAATGCTTCGATCCTATAAATGAAAAGATTCAAAAATTTGGGCAAGTCCAAATCAAGAAAGTACCCTGGAGAGAGAACACCAAAGCAGTCACGTTGGAAAAATCTCTTAAACATACTGAAGTCCATGCCTCCTCGGGCATTGCAACAATTACAGTCTTTACCATAAACAAGGGTTGGAGGACACCTTTAAGAGATTATTTGGCTCAAGTATGATTGCCTTCAGACCCTTGGGAGACGACAAAAATAAGATAAAGATCAAGAAGGTACTTCTTGATCGAAGAAAAACTATACTGACAAGGGCATTCTAGTCCCCTTAAAAAATGTGAAGAAGAGGTGGATGTAGAAAGAATCTTAAAAGAGGTCAACAATTGAAGGTTTGGCTCCTATATTGGCATAGATGCTTTGTCCAGAGTACTCCAGTGCCAAGGATACTTTTGGCTCACTTTTTAATGAGATAAGGTCTCATCCAAAGTCATCAACTCAACACGTTACCTTTGTTCTTTTGCTGTTTGAAGGATTGGTTTGATTGCTCCCTTACCCACCACCCCTAGAATGGTGAATTACTACATAGTTGCAATAGATTACTTCACAATGTGAATAGAAGTAGAGCTCTTATCCACGATATTGGAAAAAGACATTTAAAAAATTTGTCTGGAAAAACATCATCTACCGATTGGATGCCCGAAGCTACTAGTAGCAAATAATGGCATCCGGTCCATTGATAAAAGGTTCTAAGAATTCACAACCAACCTTCACATAAAATACATTTTCCCCTAATACTTCACCCCCACACAATAGCAGGTGAAGTTATCCAACCGAACTCTAAAAGATGATTGAAAATTTAGTTAGGGGCAGCCAAAGGAAAATGGCTAGAAGAATTCTGAATTGTGTTGTAGAGTTGCCAAACAAACCCCAGAAAAGGCCATAAAAGAAACCCCTCTTTCCTTCGTATTTGGAACTGAAGCACTGATATCTATCAAGGTGGTCCACCCTTCATTAAGAGTTTAGATCTTCGATCAAGAAAAGAATGAGATCGGCTTAAAATCCAAACTAGACATGATTGAAGAACATGGAGAAATGGCAAAACTATGGAGAAGATCTTTTCAGCAAAGAGTAGTCGTGACAGCAAATTAAAAGGTAAAACCTAAGGGAATAAAAGTAGGTGACCTAGTACTTCAAAATGCCAAAGTGGAACCTCCGCAACCTTCACATGGTGTACTTCAAGCCAACTGGGAAGGTCCCTATCTTGTCACCAAAGAAGTAAGACCCAGAGTTTACAAACTCTAAGACAGTGGTAGAGTTGAGTTAAAAAACACTTGGCACACAGATATGTTGAAAAAGTACTATGCATAAAATGTTAGAAAATTTGAACTTGTACGTGAACCACCGATGTCAGTTACCTATAATTGAAACGCAAATTTATGTGCTTAAAATTTTTTTGATGTCTAACCAAAATGAGGGGGAGAAACCCCTTAACACCCCTTAACAAGCTTAACTGAATTGTGCAACCTCGGTAAAGGAGTAAGTGTCGTGCCCTAAACTACCCTTGGCCCATTTGGGCCTGATTACTTAAAACATGCAGCGGAAGTTTTCATTACATAGAAGGGGCTTTTAAAACTCATTAAGACTTATGGGCATGAACCCCGGGATACTTACTGGTACTAGCTCGTTAAGTTCTTTAATTAAGGTTAAGTTGAAGTGCTCTCAGAAACAAGCTAGCACCTGTGTGGATTTCATGTGTTCATTTTCATGGTCTTTACCAAGCTTAGCCAAGAATATGCATGGCAACCAAAACACCAACTTAAGTTTGAAAACTTATTTTCATGCATATGCTTTGCATGCTTATGTGTTTTGGTGTTCACTAGTGCACATAATCACTTAATGCCTTTTGATGCAACTAATGCTTAGGCATGCATTAATTCACATACGTGCACTTAAATTCCTTATTAGCCAAACTTTACACAAGCATCCAATTTCATGCTTTTTCTAAGTGCGCATACATAGCCAAACATTGCATGCTTTCAACAGAGACATAGGCTTATGGGCCTTTTAGTACTTAACAAGCATATGGCCCAAAATTAACCAAGAACATATTCAAATTTTCCAAGTTCTTATTTAAGCCCAAAACGTACATTTAAGACCAATTTCAACATGCTTCAAGTTTCATGAAAACATAACCCATAAATTCATGCATGGGCCTTAGTAAGTCCACCAAGCAATTAAAACACCCAAAAATGTCCAAGTCCATAATACAAGCCCAAAGCCAAGTTTGGCCGAATTTTAGCTAAGTCCATAATTTGGTCACTAAACTTAGACCAACAAAATACATGCTTAAAAGCAAGCCATAAATCTACAAAGCCATGGAACACAAATTTCCACCTTAATAGACCTTGTTTCCATAATTCTAAGACTTCAAGTCCTGCACAGAAAGTGCACATCTTTTTTTTTTAGCTTGTTTACAAGCAGCTTATATACTTAGAATACTTAGAATATTTTGAGCAATACCATACACAAATCCAACCTTAGCACACAGAAAGAGTACTCAAGACTCTTAGCTTGATCTTTCAAGCAAACCTTTACCTACAAAAGTAAAGTAGGGTGGGGGAGTTATAAAACTCAAAAAGGATTCCATGGCATCCAATGCCTAACTTAGGGCCTCCAAGGCCTAACATATGCCAAGAATGTAATGGCAAAATAATCCTTACTCCTGCAAAGAAAACATAAAGACAAAGAAAACATAAAGATACATGCATATAACAATAATATCATAATCGGGGGTTAGCATGTACAACAATTCAAAGAAGCACACAAACACACGCCACTTAACACTTTGTTCATAGAAGGGCAGCAAGCATCCCTCAAGTTTTAATTCATTAATTTCATATACTTAATGTTTTCGGAGAGCTCACTTAGCATAGGAATTAAGGTGGCCACCTTAACTCCTAGCCCATAATGCTTACTTACTTAACTTAGCTCATGAGCAAAACAGAATTGCCAAAGCAATAACATAACTTAAGCCCTCTTAGCACTCCTAGGATCATATGGTTACAATGACCATCACCTAGGGGCCCGAATACTCAAAGAGTATAGGAATTCTTACCCACAACACCGAAAGCTTTAGAAGCTTATTTTCCTTCGTTTTCCTTACTTGTTGACTCTAGAAATTGTTTTCTAGCATAAGAACCAAGATGGGCCGAATTTTATTAGTAACCATAAGGTACCAAGAACACTTGTTGATTAACTCAAATAACACAAAATACCATGACCACTTGGTGTACACTTACAGAACCTCACAAAAAAGGTAAGGCCAATTTCTTGTGCTTGATGTTCTTCAAGCTTCTTCTTGATTTCTTGCTTCTAATGAACTTGGAAAATCAATCACACAAAGAGCTCCTTGAGTAGAGCTTAAAACCTCCAAGAAATGGAAATGGCCAAATTTTTCTCCCTGGTTTTCTTTGAATTCTTCACTTGATTCTTGCTCTTTATGGTCTTAGAGCTTGAATTCTACCAAGAATACTTGGTTTTAATTTGAGGAAGGATGATTTCTAGATATGGCCGAATATTTAGAGGAAGAAAAGAGTTGGAAATGTGTTTGGAATGGTGAGACTTGGTATGGAAGAAAATGGAGAGAGAATGAGAGAGTTTGAGAGCAAATGGCTTTAAATGAGGGGATTGATTATGTTTTAATGTGTGGGAAGGTGATGGCCGGCCATATGGGAGAGAAAATGAGTGTATAATGTGCTTGGAAGAGTGGGAGACAAGATTTAATGGAAGGAAGACTAATTGGAAGACTTTTGGGTAAGTTTGGTAGAAAAAGTAAAAAGTAGGTGAAGAAAGGATCCAAGGTGATGACTAAGGGTGGGAGATGGATTAAAATAATGGGATTTGGAGGGAGGTGACATAAAATATTGGGAATTGGAGGGGCATGGCTGGCCAAGGCATCCTAGGCCATTAAAATGGCCTAATGGCCTAATTCCCCCTTTAGTCCTCCAACTTTCTGATTTTGGGGAATTGAGCCCAACTACTAAAAATCCCTTTGTTCAATTGAGGCCCTCACCTTTAAAAACCACCATTTCCATCACTAATTCTCTTGGCCTAAGCCAAGCTTATTTTTAAGAGTGTTCAACACTCAATTATGCCAATGCCATATTGTCTCCTCAATTTAATTGAGCTGAATTCCCGATTAAGGAAAAATTCTTATGCTCCGAATCCATTTAACTCGGGACCTAATCACTTTGGATTGTCCGGGCATTACAGTAAGGACAAAGACTCTAAAAATAAGAGTTTGCAAAAAATAATTGGAAGAATGTTACCTTGGTAAAAAGAAAGTAGAGACACGTAAGTCGATGTAAGGACTCTGAAAATAAGAGTTAAAGAAAAGAATTGGAAGAATATTACCGTAGTAAAAATAAAGTACACACGCATTAGCGGAGGTATTGTTAAAATTCCAAATAAATTTTAGAACGAATGCAAAGGTTCAAGTGAGCGTGCTCATAAAAAATCATAAATAGGACAAGTTGTCCAAAAAAAGATTAAAAAGAAATGAGATTAAAATGAAACTACACTTCATTACCAATGAAGAAAATTTACAAGGGAAATAAAAGGAAGAGCCTAGGAGACTACTCTGGTTCATCCTTATAAACATTTTCTTCTTTGCCAATGCTTTTAAATATTCCCTCTTGGACTAAGAGTCATCCTCTAGGATATTGAAATCATTCAAGAAGGAAATATCAAGATCGGGATATTGGCTAAGTATTTGATGATGAGCCAAGTAGAAACCATCTTGATTTGTCCTCTTGGCCATTCTTTTGGCCTATTCCTTTTCCTTCAAAAAATTGTCCCTCTCTTTCTTTGCTTTCTTGCAGGAATTCTTCATCTTCTTAATGTGTTCTGAGAGTTTTTACTTTTTCTTAAGTATGTCCACAACTTGAGAGGCCAGATCACTCTTTTCTTTTTGAAGGGCCTTGCACTCCAAAGTACGCTCCATAAGCCAGTGGCCAAGATTTGGGATCTTGGAGGAGAAATCCTTAGTTAGCATCTTCACGCACTTGGATATTTCCTGGCAAACTAAAGAAAGCTCTTCTTTAGTGATCTTCTTCTTTTAGCCCAACTTGAAGCAAACATTGGCAAGGGTTGACTTCGTCTTCTTCAGATTCTCCTCCATATTGGAGCAAGTCTCATTTTCTTAGCAGACATGGCCTAGAACAACCAAGACATGGCCAACATTTAAAGAAAATAGACTTCTGTATCACTCTTTAGTGATTCACCTAAGTCATGTACTTCTGGTCCTCACAAAATCAAAGTACTTCTGGTCTTGGCAAAATCAACTTTCTTGCCTGGAAATCTATGATCACATTGTTCTCAACAACCCAATTCATGCCTAAGATAATATCATATCCACTAGTTTCCAATATGATTAGATTAGCCTTAAATTCCAGCTTTCTTGGCCTAATCACACGATCTTTAACTATGTGATGTGTTAATATTATTTCATTTCCAGCTGCTTTGACCGTATACATTTCAGACATAATGGTTACTTCTAAGTTCAATTCTCTAACTAATCTAGATAAGACCATTGAAATAGAATCTCCAGTATCATAAAGCGTAGAAACAAGCATATCATGAAGATAAAGCTTACTTTTCAGTCCTTCATTTTTCAGCCTCTCTTGGCCTATCTCCCTCCTTTCAGTGCTTAACTCCTAAGGCTTCTTTGCTACCTTTATTTGATACACCCTTCCTTGTTATTGTTGTGCCTTGTTCTTTCTTTGGTTGCTAGGTCCTCCTTATGATTTCTCGGTTGGTGGCATTGGCACTTTTCCTATGGATTGTTGCACCTTTGGCTAGAAGGTTCCAAACCTTCACAACAACTTCCTTTCATCTCTTTTTATGGGGCAATCCCTCACCCAGTGGTCCTAAAAGCCATACTCCAAATAGCCATCAATGGCCTTGTAACATGTTTTATAACCATGATGCTTCCCACAGGTTTGGCATTATGGCCTAAATTTATATGGCTCATTATTTTTCTTCACTTCCTTCCTGCCTTCAGGTAACACTACCTCCTGTCTAACGCTCTTTTTCCCACTCTTTTGGCCACTATTAACTCCCCCAGAACCACTCTTCTCTTCTTGCTGGAACTCTTGTTGTAGTGTTAGAGCTTTTGGACAACCTCATAATAACTGTTCACACCGAAGGCTACGAGGATTTACCAAAACTCAGGCCTCAGCCCTCTCATAAACCTCTTGGTCTATAGCTCTTCCCAGCCATTATACTATGGGTATATCTAATAAGAGTACTGAACTTGTGTTCATAGTCTATCACCGACATATCTCCTTGTTCCAATTGGTCAAACTCCACTTACTTTTGATCTTTCAGTGCTTCACTCACATACTACTGCTAGAATACTTGGAGAAACTCTATCCACTTCATGGGCCTCCTTCTTTCTTTTGGTTTTATGTCACTCTTGCTCTGGTACGTCTTTTATAATGCCTTCCACCAGCACTTTCCTCAAATATAAATGTGGCTAGTAAGGCTTCTTTAGTGAATGCCATCTCTAACCTCTTAGACACTTTTTCTATTTGATAGATCCAGAATTCTATCTCATCTGGATCACCATTTCCCCTGAACACTGGAGGTTTAAGAGCTGCGAAGCCCTCCAGTTGACCTTCCCTTAAACATTCTCCTCTTAACCTTTTTTTTTTGTTTCTAGCATTATTTCTAGACCTTACTCTCATTGGAACTTGTTGTTTGGTACTTTCAGGCTTGCTCCAGCCTTCCAGTATTTCTGCCTAAGTCCTCATCTTCATCTTTTTCCATATCTTGGCTAACCTCTATATCATATCTTATTTCTATTCTGACCTCTGATCCCACCCTTCTGGCTTTTAGGTGCCTCATTTCCTCTTCTTGGTCCTCCCTAAACTCCTCTTCATGCCTACTAGCTTGCTCATCATCCACTGGTTCTTTTCCAGGTCTTCGTTCCCTCTTTTCTTCCTATTGCTCTCTTCTAGCTGTAGCACCCACTGGTGCTTAAGCTTGAAACCTTTTAAGGGTCTGAATCCTAACCACAAGCTGAGCAATAATAGCTTGCCTCACCTTTATCATCTGTTCCATCATCTGCTAGCCATCTCTACTTGACCCAGGCACATTGGCCTTATTTTCAGGCTTTAAGGCTTTATTTTCTTCCACTTCCTTATTTCCAGGCTGTTGATCAACTCTGGTAAGTTGATCAGACCTATTCTTCTCCTATTCCTTATCCTCTTTTTCATTGCCTCTTGTCATCATCTTAAAATAGGCACACAATAATAACCAATGATCAATACAAGTCTTTAAGACTCTAGTGGGAATAGCCTAGTTAGACACTTAGTCCAATGTCCTATTAAGCCTGGGCTCTGATATTAACTCTGTCATGCCCTAAACCACCCCCTCCCTATGCATCTTAGGAGGTTTTATAGCATTTTAAGTCATTTTAGTTCTGTTGGGTGACTTAGAGCAAGCAATATTCAAGACACTTAGCCGATTTCATTTTCTTGATTTTGAGCAAAAAACAACATAAATCAGTTTGGCATGCTAAAGTTGTTTTTTTTGTGCACAAAATTTTAATTAGGCTAGTTTGGTAGGGTACTATAAAGAAAAAATATAAGCAACCAATGTTTCATGATTCAACTCAAAGTACTCATAAGCCTCTGTCCAAGCAAATACATGCATATGTCCTAGTAGGCCTACCTTCGGTCCTCCTGGCCACTAGTCAAGGACATTATTAGCTACACTTTGTACATGCTCCAGCACACAAACACAGCTTTTACATTCAACCTCTTAAACACTAAAGTATTGTCTTCAGGCCTAACAAGCACTGCCTATTGCTACATTCATTTTTTATCTTAAATTATGTTAGCTAAGCTTAAGTTCATAAAGCTCCACACTCTAAACCAGGTTGGCCTACCCAATATACAGTCTTAATGCTTGCTTTCTACACATATTCTAACTAGATAACACATAGTATTTGAAGGCACCCTAGCCCCTAATCAACACCTATCTTTGTTTGGCTTAGAAACCATATGCTAAAGCCTATCATTTCCATATGAACAATCAGAATAGCATCTAAATTCAAAGGGAAAGATCATATTTGAACCTTTACCAACACTTGAACCCTTGGTTGCACAAACAAGCTTCATTCCTTCATAATCTTGCTGTCTTGTGGTTAAAGCAAGCTTTTTTGCTTAGAAATCCATTTGAATTGGCCTTTTTTACCTCAAAAAACCACAAACAACCTTCTTAGCTCTCTGGTTCAGCTTCTTTCCTGGTGAAGGCTAATCGGAGTGAGACCAACAACCACCAAACTAGGTGGATTCATGGAATCTGGCCAAGACATATGGCAACAGTTGGGCTCAAACCATCCCTTAAGCCTCCCACTTACTTGCATGGCTCAACTCAACCTTCTCCATTCTAATCACTTTAATCAACCCATTTGATATAAGTTATAATCTGAGCAATTAAGCCCACAACACTTACTTAAGCACAAAAACACCGTTATGCTCACATAATCACACCTAGCACCATTTTTCTTAGACCTGGTTAGATCGAAACTCTTTGTCATGCTTTCTTTTCCATTTCTTTCCACTATCTTAACTTGCATACTATCTTAACTCACTAAACTCATAGACTAAGGCCTATATAAGTTAGAGGCATGACACAATTGAATTAAAATTGCCTAAGCAACACCATGGTACATCAAAGTTTTTAGTCACAAATAGGAAATTACCCTAAAGGTCCCTCTTTTAGCTAGACATTAAGGTGTGTGTACATTTACAGGAAGTAAGGGCTTATTACAGCCTGTCTAGTGGCCTATCACCTCAACACTCATTCAAAACAGATAATGTCAACCAAAAAAAGAATTAGGGTCCTACATTCAAATGAGACACTTCGAAAGGCCTTCAGGTTTCTTTTCCATATATCCAAAAGTATTACTTGTCCAAATAGCTCTCAAAGAGCCCTTGTGTAAATCAAAAGATTTAGTCTTTTGAAGCATAAAAAATTTGATTTTTTTTCTAAGCATATCTCTTAACAATGGTTTTTTCCCCTTCCTCCCCAGTCTCAAATATTGAAACTAAGGATCTTCATATCCATTAGATGAATCCCCTTCCTGTGATGACATAATGCAATCAACTTTCCTTTCACTTCCACACAAAGATTACACCAAGTCAATATCTTAATCAGTTACTTCTAACATAAGTTTCCTATTGAACTCTAGCATTTTCTTGGCTTCAGCTGCTACCTTTTCTTCCTCATTGATCTTATAACCTTTTTTTTAGAATGATAATATTTCTAAACTTGATATTGTTGTCTGAAATGTCCAAATTTACACGCATCTTGCATGAGCTACTAGAAGTCAACACTGATGTGCCTAAGAAGACTTAAGAATCACGGAGAAAGTTTGAGAGAAATCTTGCTAAAGAAGTCATGGAGCATGTATAGAAAATAAAGCAATTAAATATCATTCTAGAGAAAGCTAACTTGTTGGAGAAGACCAAATAGCTAACATACTAAAATGAAGTAAATATTTGTTTATTGTTACTAGCTGACTTAAATCTAGAATAAATAGGAGAAGGCTCCAACTATTATTATGTATGTAGATAAGAGATAGCTGCTTGTGTATAGAGAGAAAGAAAGATGTATAAGAAAGAGATAAAATAGATAGTAAAGAAAAATAGGGTGTGTTCGCTCTAGTGAGTGCTTGATTATGTAAGAGAGGGCTACCAAAATTAGTGTTGTAATATTAGTGTGTGTTTAATATATTTGACCAAAAAGAAGGCTAGTTTATTGTTCTTTACATTTGGTATTAGTGCGGGTACAATTAAGTGCCGCGTGTGGAGAGGTTCCACTAAAGTTGGTGTAACAAGCACGTAAAGTGTCTGTTAAAGTGATCTCTTACAGGGTACGTGGATAATTGCCAAAAAGCATGGTCAAGGACCAGAAGTGACGAGGCAAACGGTCTAGGACATGTTAAAGACAAGACTCTACTAGACAACAATCTAAGACTATGCAAGTTGGTCATGGACCAATGGAAAATCTTGGCAACACTGTAAATAGCCTTGAAAAATTAAATAGTCATAATTATCAAAGTTGGAGCACTCGTGTTGACTTCTACTTGAAGGGACAAGATTTCAGGACATACAGAAGGTGAAAGCACGACACAACCCAAGGATGTGGTAGCCTTGAAGGAATGAAAGGTTAGGGTCCGAAAAGCAATGTATATATTGTCGGTCATAGTGGAGGATAATTTTCTAAAGTGGATCAAGGATGCAATGACATCCAAAGAGGCACGGGATGCTCTTGCCATGGTGTTTGCAAAGATGAACATGGTGAAACTAAAAAGATTAGAGAATGAGCTCCTCTACCCTGCGTAACAGGATTTATTTGTAAGTAAATATTTTACAAAAGATAAATCCATTTGTGATGGCAAATCAAAGTTAGATCCTAAGAATAAAATTAGTGAAGCTAGAATAAGAAGGATTATTGTTCATGGGTTTCGACCAGAATTCAAAGGTCTCATTCCATTGGCCTGTGGATGAGCCAAAGAACCAACTTTATTGAAGTAGGAAAATCTGCTGGCTAATGAGGAGGACTTAGACAAGCAAATGTCTAAGGTCATAATTAAGGAAGAAGATACTGAACTCTTTAACTAGAAGAGTAGTAAATAGAGAATAATACAGCAATGGAGCTTGTATCAAGGGGGAGCTCATGAAGTTAAGAAGATGCCACAGGTGAAGCTCATGATAAGGAGTAAATATGGCAGATGAAAAATGATAGATGCTACAATTGTGGCAAGAAATGTCACTTTGCATGTTGTTGTCGATTCAAGCAAGTTGTAGGAAATGTTGCAACCTCCACCAAGGAAGAAAGAGGAAACAAAGAAGATTAGGGTGATCAGGAGCTTGTAACTTCTTGCAATATAAAAGAGGAGGAACATGCACAAATCTTGGTAAGTGATAAATCAATTAACTTCAAAGATGATTGGATTATAGATTCAGGCTACTCCAATGGCAAACTTTTCTAGCTATAAAAGGAGACTATGTCGTGGTAACGACTAATAATAGTCAACTACCCGTTGCCCATGTGGGATAAACAGTTATTACTGCACAGCATTGTGCTAAAGAAGTGCACTTGGAATAAGTATACCATGTACCTAGAATGAGGATGAATTTGATATTAGTATCACAATTGACATCTGTAGGCAATTATGTGGTGTTTAGACCCTGATGATATAAAGATCTATAAGAACTTAAAGGTGACAGGTGATTAGATTATGGAAAGGCACTAAGTTTAGTCTGTCTATGTAATGTCAGTAGAGGAAGCTTATGTAGACAAGACAAGGAAAAATGAAATGACGGATATGTGGCATGCTTGATTAGGGCATGTAATTTATAGAAAGCTAAAAGTGATGATGGTGAAGTCCATGCTCAATGGACTTCCACATTTAAAGGTTAGAGATGATACACTTTGTATTGGATGTTAGTATGGGAAAGCACATCAACTTCCATATGAAGAGTCAAAGTTAGAAGCAAAGGTGTCGTTGGAGTTAGTCCACTCAGACATGTTTGGGCCATGCAAGCAGTTATCCATTAGCAAGATGCGCTACATGATTACCTTTATAGATGGCTTCTCGAAGTACGTATGGGTTGATTTTATGAAAGGAAAATCATAAGCATTAGAGAAGTTTCAGAAATTCAAAGACGAGGTTGAAAGAAAAGTCAGAAAAAAAAGATACAATGCCTACGTACTGATAATGGGGGAGAATATACATCCAAAGAGTTCATGGAATCCTTGTGAGATTGTAAGATACAAAGAAAATTAACCTGTCTAGGTTCATCACAATAGAATGAAGTAGCTGAAAGGAAGAATAAACACTTGGCAAAGATTTGCAAAAGCATGCTACACGCCAAACATGTTGCTCCAAGATTTTGGGCTAAGTGCATGAAAATCGTAGCACGTGTGGCAAATAGATTGTCACAAGCAAAGTTGGGGTTTGTGTCCCCATTCAAGAAGCTTTGGAAGTTGAAGCCCATGGTGAGTCATTTTCAAGTATTTGGTTGTGTCTGCTACATATTCTGTTCGATCATTTACGTAGCAAATTTGATAGGAAGGTCATATGTTGCATATTTGTGGGCTATGATAATTAGAGAAAAGGATGGAGGTTCCATGATCTAGATACAGGTAAGTGTTATGTCTCAAAAAATGTGGTGTTCAATGAAACATTGTCATGGTGGCATCCACAAGTAGCAATGCTTCCAAAAACCGGAAATGGTTTAAGAGAAGGTGCAAGAAAAAGAAGAAAAAAATAAGAGCTAGAAGATAATGAGCTGGAAGCATCAAATGACAATGGTGAAAGAGATAAATTGCCAAAGAGAGAATTTCTAGAAAATAGAAATGTGCCTTATCTACAAAGAAAAAATAAAAATAAGGGTCAAGCCAAGATAAAGAAGTTTTAAGCCAAAAGAAGAAGGCTTAAGTTGAAGAACCCGAGGTCCAACTTTGATGACCGACTAGGGACGCAAACTTGATTATGATTGAAGGAATTAGAAAGAAAAGATCGAGCAAGACGGAGGTTCAACCAGGCAGCTCAAGGGAGCAATATCGAGCTCAAATGGCAAGTCATCAACTAGTAAAGCTATACAATTTGAAGACTACTTGGCGTCACCACAAGTTACAAGGAAGTTGGTATTGAAGGCGAGTGTTAAAAGCAACATTGACTTGCCTAAGAAGACTTGAGAATCATGGAGAAAGTTTGAGATAAATCTTGATAAATAATTCATGGAGCATGTGAAGAAAATAAAATAATTAAATATTATTCTAGATAAAGTTAGTCTATTGGGAAAGGCCAAATAACCAACATACTAGAATGAAGTAAATAGTTTTTTCATTGTTACTAGCCGACTTAAATCTAGTATAAATAAGAGAATGCTCCAATTATTATTATGCATGTAGAGAAGAAAGAGGTGCCTGAGTATGTAAAGAAAGAGAGAAAATAGAGAGTTAAGAAAGTGGGCGTGTGTGCTCAGGTAACTGCTTGATTGTGTAAGAGAGGACTACTAAAATTAGTGTTATAATATTAATGTGTGTTTAATATATTTGGCCAAAAGTGAAACAAGGCCAGATTCATTATCCTAGCCAATCCAAATTTGATTTAGACTTCTCTCAACATCCTCAGGCAAGTCAGTGTTCAAGAATTTCATGAAGCCAAAGCAGCAGCCAGGCCCTTCTATAATGCCATTGTGGCAATTTACTGCTACAGCTCTGTAAAAAAAGACAAAATGTTAAATAAAGGTAAAAAAATAAGAATTTACCTGTAACCGATTTGGATGGCTGTGGGGTTAGGAGAGAATAGTTAAAATAAAGAATATGATCATAAACAAAGTAAATAGATGTTGGAAGGGAAATCAATGGACAAAAATACTACTATAAACAAAGTAAATAGATGTTGGAAGGGAAAAAGGATTTCATAGTTAATGCAAAAATATGATAAGTAATGTAAGGATTGAGAGTTAATGTACAGACATAGAGTTTAGCGGAGAAGAGTAATGAAATAGGGGTTTAAGGAGTAAATGCAATTAGATTGGTTGGTAATATAAGTAAATGCAAATGATGTGTTGAGGGAGAAATGTTAGTAGTGCTTAAAAGCTCCGAAATATTTCCTTCATCAATTAGTTCCTACAATGTTGATCACCTTGGTATAGAAGAGAAATACAAGTTCCAATTAGTCCTTCATCAATTAGAAGCCCTACAGTTTTTCCTTCATCAAAAGCAAATGTTTAATTTTGTAAGTAATAGGAGAAAAAGGTTTTGTAAAAAAAGGGCTGATTGAAATGCTTTTGTTGGCTTAGTTTTGCTTTTCGAATTACTAAAATGCTTTTCCTGATTACTAAATTGCATTTGAGTTAGACTAAATCGCTTAAAGAGAACATAAATTTTTGTGGTAATGGAAGTATGAAAAGCGATGAAAAAGTTTTGAAGAACATGGTATAAAAGCGTTTGTAATTTAAAACAAGCATTTGGATACTAACAAAAGGCTTTAAGAGTGTTAAAAGAGCGTTTATAATGGAAAAAATAGTTTTTGAATATGCGAAATTGAAATTTAAGGCCAAGGTAGGAGTGGCAAAATTTCACTTGACCCAAAAACCTAAACCAAACCACTCGAACCCAAACCCGACATGACCGATTTGACCATAAAAGTCAATGACCTAAACCCTGTTGTATTCAACCCGACATGAACCCAAATCCGATTAAAGTGAAATTCAAAAAAACCCAAAAGCCAAAATAACCTGAACCAAAATTGGCCTGAACCTAAAATAACCCGAACTTGAAATGACCCAAACCTGAAAAGACCTGAGCCTAAACCTGACAAGACCTGATTTCAACCTAAATCAACATCAAATATATGGTTGGAAAATATTTAAATTTTCATGATTTTTTATATATTGATTATTTATCTAAATTGTACATTAATTATGACCATGCAATTTAAGAAATTCAAAAAGTACTTCAAAAATATTTTTTGTTTAGATATCTTACAGAATTTAAAGAGCAAATTAATAAAAAAAATTTGTCTTGGTTTGTTAAGGGGTCTTATAGGATTCATCGGTTAAGAGGACTTAATAATTTTCAGTATCTTAAAATTTGGTAATCTCACCAATTGTAATTAGCTTAATTTAACAATCTTAAACTGAAAGAACTTATTTTTGCATAATCCTGCAAAGTTACTAAATCAAACTTTGATTGTTTATGATATGAAGGCCTTATTTCATCATCTATCATCTTTAGTTGCCTTCTACATTTATAGCAAGGTTAAAATATATAAAATTTTAATTTAAAGTACTAGTAAAGCATACATGGGTTTGAGATGATTTGACTTCACAAAGTTCGCACAAGCTCAAGCTCGAATTACTCAAAGTATTCTTACCCATTCAAAACCACAAAAGCCTAAAATCACAAACAATAATCTAAATCCTAAAGCAACATAACAAATCATTCCAATATCAAGTTTTGCAACTAAATAAAAACATCAAAATGAAAAAGAGTATGATAGCAATATGCCATTTTAAAAGTCTCAAGCAACAAAGCTAATGACAAAGTCTGAACTACCTACTTTCAAATATTTGCGTTAGTGAAATCTATGAATTGCCAAAATAATGCTAGTTAGTGAAATGCGAAACAAAAAATATAGAGTTGTTTGTGCCTAGTTATAAATTAAGTCATTGTCTAAGAAGCACTAAAAAACAATTGCCATAAAGTAACTAGTAGTAATATTACCTTTACACCAAATTAAAAGATGCTTCAAAACTGGTCGACTACTCAAATTTCACTTATATATCATTCACATACTTCAAATCATATCCTCAACTTTGTTAATTGAGAAACAAAAATAGTAATAACTACAATAATTTTGATGGCCAAAGTGTTATCACACTAACCACCTATCGACCACAGGAAAGAGGAGCCAAACACTCGAGGCGTACGGCCTCGGAAAGGACTCCGGAGTGAAGGAAGTTGTACACCTGAGGCACGCGACCTCGGTGGCACGCCAAAGGCAAACTTCGGGAAACTAGCACGTAGTCTCCTTCGGGAAGATGGCTGAACCTTCTTCGGGGGAAAAGGCCCAAGCACCCTCTACAGGAGAGAGCTCCCCGAAGACAGAAACACTGAAATGCCAGACTGGCTCCGGGAGAAGGCCCCTCACTCAGAAGTGAGACATCAACCGTAGGGACCCCAGTTGTATGGCAAGGGCCATTAAGAGCCATTAAGGAGTCTCTGACACTCCGCTCACACATGTCTCAGGCACAACTCTGGCACGCCGTCGCAGTCCAGCGTCCTGTCACACCGGGCTATACCCACTACGGCTCGTAGCCCGAGGAGCCTGCAGACGACTGGGGACCTCTATGCCTAGAAGTACAAACATCATCTGACCATACACGTGCCAAAAATGTGTCGTCATCTAAAGGGGTCATCCCCGTCCTTCTATACAAGAGGAAATGACAACAAGCAAAAGGGTGGGGGGAAAAAACCACCCCGGGGGGGCTCAGCTCTCCTCCAGAGAGAAAAGGGGACAGAGAGGCCGGGAAAATGGAGGACGATCTCCTTTCTCTGCCTGAATACTCTCCCTTCAGCCCCCAGAAGGATCTATGCCAGGCAAGCGTCCTCTGTGTTTATCATTACTGCCTATCTTTATCTAAAAGGCACTGACTTGGGCATCGAAGGTTCCCCCCCGGAAAACCACCCCGGGGGCCTCCTAACCCCTGCTTTCTGAGTGTTTCAGCCAGGTTTCCCTGATGGATCTCCAATCCGGGCTCTCTCTCACGCCAGAGTTTCTCCCTGTCTCTTGCCGTGAGGCTCAGAAGCTACCGGCCGGTACCCAAGGTGATCCACCCAGGACACCGGTCCTCCGCGACCCGCCAACACCTTCGGGTCCCCCTGCTGCCTTAACCACTGCACACAGTGGAGATGCTGGCTCCGCCTAATCGGACTTCATCGGATGCCCGACCTCGCCACGAACGTCGGCATCAACTTTGAAATAAAAAATGTATATATAAAAAATAAACCATACCTTCATAATCATACACCCAATTATGAGATGTTAGTAAAACTTGTACGTTGTCAGAGATATGACAATTCCTATATTTGTTAAAAATCTTACTGCCCATACTAAAAATTGATTCTGAAGCAACAATCATGATAGGAATACTCAACATGTCCCTTGCCATTTATGCTATAATTGGATATCATACTTCGTTTTCTTTCCAAAACATAAGGACATCTAATTTCAACTCAATTGGCTTTCTAGGCTCATCCAAATAAAAATCAAGCTATGACTTTAAGTTGAAAGTCCTTATTGTATCTTGGGCAAAATCCTACATCCACATCAACATATCTATCATCTTTAGAAGTATCATACAATATAAAAGAATAGATATTAGGATAATAACAAAAAAATAATTTACTTACAAGAAGATTTGAATTTACTTATTAACAAGATTGTCCATCACCAGTTCCAACATCAACGAGTGAGATGAACTACCACTACGAGTCTCATACTCTTTGAAAATGAAATATAATCAATCTCAAACATCTAACCAATTAGAAGTATGAGCAGTACCCAATTTGTTATTGCAGTACTTGAGAAAAGCTAATTTATACCAAAGATCAAGTACAACTGCAAATGAGAGAGTTACAAGAAAATCTTCCCAATACTTCTGAAATTTTCCATTCATTTGTTATGCCATTTTTCTTATTTGGAAGTCTAGGTTATCCATTGCCTCTGGTATAAACTTTTTCATTCTCCATATATTCTCAAAGTACAAATTGACAGTGGCATTCTCAGAAATAGAGAATAGAGTGGTCATTTCATGAAAAGGCTTCAAAATTGCTGTGATTTTTGAAATTTTGTCCCATTCACCATCACTAGGGCAATGTTTATAACATATGTCAACAATTAGCAGCTAAGAAAATACTTGACAATAAAAAAGTTTCCTTTTAAGCAGCATCAAATAAGTGGAAATCCACAATGTAGGCACATCTAGCCATAATGATTTTGAAATGTTTACCCAAACTGCTACAGCACACTAAAAAAATCTAATCGTTCTTGCTTTTGATCTATGAACTATAGAACACTTTCTCTAATTTTTTTAGATGCTCAGAAACTACCTTCAACCCATCTTGAATAATGAGATTCAAAATATGTGCACTACAATAAACATGGAAATATTTCCCTCAACAAATCAAAGCATTCTGAACATTGAGTTAAGCACACAACAAAGTTTACATACTAGTCATGTTGCTAGCATTGTCTAAATTATCTAAAATGATGGAAATAATTTTATTCTCAAACCCCAATTCTTTCAAGAGACCAAATATTTTTTCATATAATATGTTAGAATTATAAGGTGGTTCAACATGTTGAAAATTCAAGACTTTACTCCTCAACTTCAGACCAATGTACACATAATGTGTAGTGAGACAAAGATAACCTTCATCAATCATTGAAGTCCATATATCACTTGTTAAGCAAATCCTTCCATAAAGGTTCTCTAAAGAAGATTTAAGTTGTTCCCCTAATTTTTTATGAAACTTAACAATGTCATTCTTATGGGTGTTTCGACACACATGTTTAATAGTTGGGTTTAGATATTTCTCAATGTACTTATCTTACAATAAACACAATTTCTTGGAGCTCCTATCTCTTGTTATCTTCATGCCAAGAATTTGTTTTGCTGGCCCTAAGTCTTTCATGACAATAAACTTACTCAACTACTTCTTTAAGCTATTGATTATAAAAATATTCTGGCCAACAATCAACCTATCATCCACATAGAATAATAGAACAATGAAATCATCATCAGAGAACTTCTGCATAAACACACAGTGATCTGAAGTGGTCTTCTTGTAGCCTTGCTCTCCTATAACCAACTCAAACTTCTTATACCACTGCCTGGGTGCCTACTTCAAACCATACAAGTTTTTTTTTAACTTGCAAACATAGTCCTCTTTTTCTTTTACTTCAAAACCCTCTGGTAGCTCCATGTATATTTCTTCTTCCAAGTCACCATGTAAGAAGGTAGTTTTTACATCCATCAGCTCAATCTCCAAGTCAAAACTTGCTGCAAGTCCTAGAACTGAATGGATGGATGTCATTTTCACAACTGATGAAAAAATCTCATCAAAGTCAATGCCTTTTCTTTGGCTAAAATCTTTGACAACTAGTCTGACTTTGAACCATGGTTGTGAATTGGATTATTCAGATTTGATTCTAAATACTCATTTATTTTTCAAAGCCCTTTTGCCTCTTGGAAACTTCACCAGCTCAAATGTTCTATTTTTATGCAAGGATCTCATTTCTTCTTGCATGGCGTTAATCCACTTTTTCTTGTGTTCATCATTCATAACTTTTTGGTTTTCCCCTGTTAGTCAATAATACATACTCATTTTCAAGATATCTAGTAGAGCGTTGTCTGACCCTATTAAATCTCTTTAAAATTAGAGAACTCATTGGTGTTGGTGGTTGTTGATTGTTGATGAACACCATCATCATCAGCATTACCTAGTTCATTCTCAATAGGAGCATCATGATCACCTTCCTTTGGTTGATTATTTTGTAAATCATCTCCAACCTGTCTTTGCATTGCCGTTGGAAGAATTAGCTATAAGTCTGTTCAATTACCATTGGATCCTGAAGCATTCTTCTCAGCTTTCTCAATATCCTCAATGGTATAGTCTTCAAGAAATACAACATCACAACTTTTGACAAGCTTCTTCGTGGCTAGATCATAAAATCTATAGCCAAACTGATCTTGGCCACAGCCAATAAACGCATATTGTCACATCTTAGACCTCTTATCCTTCAAGATATGCACATAGGCTTTGCAGCCAAACACTCGTAGATGATCATAGAAAACATCCTTTCCTGACCATACATTATCCGGAACATCATATTGTAGAGGAACACACGGTGAAAGATTAAACATGTGAGCAATTGCTGGCAATGCTTCACCCTAGAACATCTAAGATAACTTTGCATGTGAAAGTAAGCATCTAACTCTCTCTATAAAAGTTTTGTTCATCCTTTCAGCTAAGCCATTTAATTGCGGTATCTTAGGAGGTGTTGTTTGATGTTGAATAATCTATATTTTTTAATAGACACTAAATTAGCGAAGGCAAGTTGTCGCTAAATTTAGCGACGGTAAGCTGTTACTAAGTTAGTGAAGGCAAGTTGTTGCTAAAGTTAGTGACTGTTAACCATTACTAAATTAGCGATAATTTAACAATGACTAGCTGCCACTAAGTTAGCTAGGGCAAACCTTCACTAACTATGCCATAATTTAGTGATAGCTAGCCTTCGCTACATTAGTGAGGGCAAGCCGCTACTGACTCTGGTTAAAAGTTAATGATAGCTAGCCATTACAAAAATTTTATCAGACTTTAAGGTATGCATCTCCACTGCATTACATATATTCAAAAAAGTAATTTATGTTAAAATATATGACAAGTTAGCATAACAAAATGACTAACACGTGACAACTCCTACACAGCTAGCATGAGTAAGTCATTTTTCATTGAGGTGTACTTTAGTGATTACTTTGTGTAGATACTTCATCACCTTTTAGCGAGGGCTACGTGTTACAAAATTTGGAAGATACTTAGTAAAGGCTAATCGTTACTAATTTTTTTGATTTTAGCAAGAGCAAGTCGTCACTAAATTTATTGATGGCTAACCGTCACTAAATTTATTGACGGCTAGCAAGAGCAAGTTGTTGCTAAATTTAGTGACTGCTAACCGTTGCTAAATTTAGCGACTGTTTTTAGCTGTCGCTAAATGCCCTTTCTCTAGTAGTGTTTGTTTTCTATTGGAAATTATGAATATATGCCTCATCATTTGGTTTCATCAATGGAACAAATAAATCCTATTAGTATACAATTGAAACAAATATGTATGTTTCATTTGATCTCATTTTAGGATTGGAGCACTACTTTGTATATAGCATATGATCACCTTTATGATCCCACCACATTGTGCGGGCAGAAGAACCTCATTGATTACTGTTCAATGAACAGTAAAATGGGCTATGCCTTTTTATATATAGTAAGAATAAGGTTCTTTAACACCCATGTGATACTGCTAGACATTTCTCTATTGCATATAATATAAATTAGTGGAGTAATTAAATTTGGAATGAAAGTCTATCATAACACACTTCGTGCATATAATTTTCATTGTTTATATGCATATTTGTTATGCATGAATTGAGACGAGTAGGTAATTAAGAAACATGAGGTCAAGTATAAAGGTGGTGATAAAGATGCATATGATACCTACAATTTTTGGTCAGTTGAAGCAATCGAGTCAAAGATTGGTGAGACGAAGTTGACAAAGAAGCCAAGAAAGAGAATAAGTGACACTGCGACTATGTGAACAACGAGAAGTAGTGACTTAGCTTCCTAACCCTTGTGTTGCACTTTTCCTCCAATTGGATTTTGGCCGAAAGCATGGTGTACATCTTATTATGATGACCGATGACAAGACTAGAATGAGAGTAACACATCGTCCCACATCGATTGACTTGATGTATCATCATAAGTCTATAACGACTTAAGTCCAGAACAAGTCAACAGAACACCTGCCCATACCACATGGGCTAACTTTTGTGAAAAGGATAAGCGCTAGGTGCTTATGTTCTGAAATTGGAGCCTATATATCTATATCAGGCTTTCCACAATTCACTCATGTGAGATATGGGGGTGTTACATGTTGCATGTAGATGGAGTGAACCCTAATGATGAGGATACACAAAAATACACTATAGTGCCAAAATGAAGAGAAAATACAACGTCAGGTCTAGAGGATGAAGTTGAGCATTCATAGGAAAAAAGTAAGAATTAAAATCAAACACTTTCAAAATTTTAGGTTTTTCTAAATGTTGTAGTTTGAGAAACCATCTTTTAGACCCTTTAATTTTTTTTACTTCAGTAGCTGTAGTTTTCAAACTTGCAGATATATCGATCCTACCATTGCCATCATCATGTCTATCTGAGTCTAATTATCATATGAAAAAGTTTAGGAACCAAAAGGGAAAAATTCAAATTAAGGACTGAAAAACCGGTTCGACCATAGCTAAGAAAAATGTAAAAAAAAAAAAAAAATTAAAAACCTCTTTCAATACCTATAATTTTGTTCTTTGCCAACTATAGCCTTTAAACTCATAGATATGTCAATCTCGCACTATGCTCATATTGTCTGTCTAAGCTTGATTATCATATAAAAAAGTGTAGGAAACAAAAGAGGAGAAATGAAATGTTTAAGGACAGGAAAATGGGTTCCACCATTATTAAGAAAAATGAAAAAAAAAATGGAAAATGCAAAATGAGAAAATGACATTGTTCAATGAATGATAACTTTGTTCCATCTTTAGAATCTAGTAGTAATAGTGATATGTGTGTGTGAAGAAGAAAATGTTTGAAACTTAGGGCCTGAAATAAGTTATATGTAATAGTTTAGGAGCTACTTATTTATATTATTTTGTGAAGAAGTGGATTATATATTTATCATTAATCTTTTTTTATTTATTTCATATTAGTCGTTAATGTTTACATGCATTATTTTCCCCCTTTTTATACATGATCACAATAACACACAGAAAAATCACTAAATTACTAAGTGTAATTACTTAGATCGATTACATTGTTTGGCCAAATCATCCTTTCACTTCTTAATTATGCATAATTAACTTTATAATCATTGTTCCATTATTCTTAATGAATTCAAATTAAATTAAATTAAATCATTGTTCCATTATTATTAACAAATTCAAATTAAATTAAATTAAATTAGTAGCGATTTCTACCATTTCATTCCATTTAATCATTTATTGTATTATTTTTGTAATGTTTGAAACTTAAAGTCCTAAATAAGTTATATGTACTAGTTTAAGGACTACTTATTTATATTATTTTGTGAAGAAGTGGATTACTTCTTCATCATTAATTTTTTTGCTTATGTCTTATTAGCCATTAATGTTTACATCCATTGTTTTCCCCCTTTTTATACATGATCTTAATAACACACAAAATCATTACATTACCAAGTGTAATTACTTAGATTGGTTACATGTTTTGGGCCAGATTGCCGTTTCACATCTTAATTATGTATAATTAAATTTATAATCATTACTCCATTATTCTTGGTAAATTCAAGTTAAATTAGATTAGTAGCTATTTCTACCGTTTCATTATTTTATTATTCTTAACAAATAAAATTAAATTAGTATCCACTTCTACCATTTCATTTCATTTAAATATATTAATAATTAAATTTATTTAAAATAAAGAAACTATAAGTTGATACAAATCTAATGTCTTCCCTCATTTTGTTTGAAACATCAAAGCACATTCTATTTGTTATATGGTTATTTCCTTTTTAATCTAATATATTTTTTTAATCTCTACTATGAACTCAACTGTTTTTTCCTTTTTTTGAATTCTTTGACTAGTGGTTATATACATGAAGTTTTGCACTCCAAAATTGTTTCTCAATGCTAATGCGTTGATTATCACGTGGACAACAAAAAGTTCAAGTGAGAAATTTTGTAGTGGAGATTTGATACATCATCTTAACTACAAAGATAAAAGGGGTTTAGAGTGAGCTCTCTCTTCTCTCTAGAAAGTTATGCATGCTCAATAAAATTTGTATAAATGATTCCTAACCTTTAGGAATTGGTTTTTTTAGTTTCTAACCTATTGAATGTTCTGTTTTGGTTTTAAACCTATTAAAGTTGTTTCATTTTGGTATCTCACCAGATGAAATTCATTAACTCAAAATAATTGTCTGACAGAAACTTTTAAAATTTTAATTTAAATATTCAAGAACTGTCTTCTAGTAAATTTAAATAATTTAATATTTTTTAATAGTAAATAGACAATTTAAATTAATAGTTGTTTCTTTCTGAATGAAATAAGTTTAATTTATAGAAAGAAAAAAAAGGTGATTTGAATTTTTTATTAACTATAAAAAACTATTATATTGATTAAATTTATTGTAAGACAGTTTTCAGATAGTTTAAATTATAATCTAAAAAATTGTTATCAGACAAATGCTTTAAGTTAACAAATTTCATCAAATTGGGACCAAAATGAAATGTTTTCAATAGATTTAGAACTAAAATGAAATGTTTTAATAGCTTTAGGACTAAAATGGAATATTCAATAGGTTAAAGACTAAAAGAAAACAATGACTAATAGTTAGGGACTTTTCATGAAATTTACTTTATGTCTATTGAATGAGGGGAAGTTGAAGATGTGGTAAGGATTGTTAAAAATGGGCACTGGGCCGGAGTTCCATTGACCTTATGGGAAAAGAAATTGAGTAGGGCCACTTCATTTTAAGTTAAGTTAACTGATTTATTTTTATTTTCACAATTTTTTTTTGCCTGAAACCAATTTCATTTAAAAGCTAATATTATGTAGATAGAATAATCCATTTAAAAGTAAAAATGTAAAAGAGAATGGAGGAAAGATTACCTTGGCCGAAAGCTCTGTGAGCCTGGTTGCTAGAATCTCTTCATTCAGACACAAGTCCATCAGAGTTTAGAAAGTGTCATTAGTCATAATGCCTCTCGCCGTTTGTGGAAACATTGCCTGGCAATCCTTAGAGAATGAGTCTATGTCCTTCATGAACCTCCAAAATGGTTCGCTCAAAATTTTCCCTGGAGAAATCCAAGTGTTCCTTCACTGATTCTTGCATTCATGGTCAGCTACCCAGTCAGGCTCTGGCATTTCACCTGCATGATCATGCTAAAGTTTTGTAACATTGTCAGTCCCCAATTAGTCATTTATAAATCTTACTATATTAAACAAGTAAAAACTTATAGATGAAAAGTTAAAGACCAAACCTGACAAGGGAGCTTCAGCGAAAGAAGCCCCCTTAATGTCGCTGACATCATGGACTTGGGAAGGGACCTATTTCCCCTTCTCCCGTTGCTTCCTCCCTAAACTCTTCATCTTTTAGGCTTGAAGGATGGAGCTGAAAGACTTAATAGCAATCTTGAGACTCAATAGAGTCTGGGAAAGCCAAACCTTTACTGGCTATTGGGGGAGGAACCTAGTCAACCTTGGGAACGAAGGAGTGGATCTCCTTAGCCTTTTTCAATCTTGGCTCCCCGGTGTCCTTCTTTGGCTTCTTTCTATTAAAGGGCTTTTTTCCCTTCTTCCTGTCTTTCTTGCCTAATCCAAGAATATCTTTTTGTAGAAGCTAGCTGAACAATCACCTATGGTTGCAAAAGAAGGGAAATATCAATGTAAGTATCATGCTAGTAAAAACAGAAGGAAGAAAGAGACTTACTCTCTACAAACTTAGAATAAGAAAGTTCCTCTTGAATAAGTAACACTAGAAAGGACTTTGCCCTATTCAAGGTAGGCTTAGGTAGATAGAGGTTGGTCGAATGTTCCTTCACCACCCCAAGCTCCCTCAAATCCTCTTCTGTTATCAATTTCCATTTAATCGGGGTGTGGTAGGGGTCACATGCAATTGGGGGATTAGCCCAATCCACCATTTTCCAAATACGAGCATCAAACTTGTTGAAACTCACTCTCAATTCCTTAGTTAAGAGCTTTGATGCATCCCCAACGTCAGATTCCAAAGGACTATACATCCACCTTTCTGATATACCTCAGGATTTCAGCACTTCCACAAAGAAATACTTATTCCATCAATTCTTCTAGCTATCCTTTGTGGTAAATGTGTATGTAAATTTTTTTGCTCCCTATGCCCTAAGGTAGTAAGTAATAAAAAGAGCCCTTCAGTAAAGGGTAAAGTTTTTAATATTGCATAAACAAAAGAAAATGAGGATCAATCTTGAAAATACTACACATGCAGAAGAATGCGTTAAAATAAGCATACAAGTTTGGAGGAAGCTAGCTGACTACTATCCCCTGAAACTTGTAAAAATCTGAGACCATCTAAGAAGGAGAATATCAGAGCCTGACCTTGAGCTAAGTCTTGAAGACTGTAATCTCACCACCCCATGAATGGTAACTCAACTCACTTTTCTTTGATAGCTGAAATACTATATATGAGGGGAAGTGGCACTTCACACACCACTTCTGCATCTTTTCCAAAATCACACAACTTAGGCGTGTGTCCATAGAAGTCCAACCCTCTTTGGCATTAGTAGGAGTCATGACCTTGAAACTTTGGGGGTGGAAACCCATGACGTTAACCTTGGCCACCTAAAGGTTGTACCTCGGCTGTGAAAAGAAGATGTTCCCAAATAGAGGAAAAACTCAAAGACCTATCACCCACTTGAAAAATTGCCAATGATTGAACCAAATCAATGGACCTGTGTTAAAAAGCTGCTAATGTTGAGTGCACTGTTGTGAAACCTTTCACTGAAAGAAAAAGGAAATTAAGAGTGAAGAGAAAGCTTGAGAGCAATAAAGAACGAGAGAAAGCAAATGAAGTAGAAGTAAAGAACTTCTGCTTAAAATGAGGTATATATAGCCCGAAAGAGGTAGCAAAAGGATCACAATAATGGTAGCTCATTAATAGCCAAACTGGCCCTCTAAGCCGAAATGATGCATTAAGGAAAAGATGACAAACAACAAGGTGATACATGTCCTTCAAACACATGGATCAAGGGCACATTGTGTTTAAAGTAATTATGAGACATCAGATCAATCATAATGGCACAGGAATTCAAGGAGTAGCAGATGATGTACGTGGCATTCAAAAATTCCCCAAAAACTAAAAATACTCAAAAAGTTTGGTGGGAAAACTAAAATAACTCGGCGACCAAAATCTAAATGAAACGACATCAACAAGGTCCATCTAAGATGTTCTCAGCCCATGCTGAGGTCTCAAATGACATCGGCCTCATTTGGGGGGCATGTGATGGTCGAAGGGCTACTGCCCTTGTAACGTCCAAAGTCCCACCTCAAAGTGAGCACAACCAAAGGGATGTCGTTTGTCATTTGCTTCAGTGTTGGAGGGACCCTCGCTTACTCCTACCTCGGGAAATACCAGGTCGAGGGAGGGCCTACTAGACCTAAATGTCACTTTGGCAAATCCCCCATAAGGACCTTGGGAGTCACACGTAGGCATAGCTAGGGGGACCACTAACAAGGCCGTTAGGATTGCGCTCAGGCAGCATGTTAGAACAAGCCTCTGTCAGCAACCCAAGTTAGTTAAAAAAGCTATCCTCAGAGTACGGCTTTTGGATTTCTAGATCCTGCTAGCCACACAGCCTACCTCATCCCTGATAGGCCCAACAACCCAAACTCGTCTAGTCCTATATATACCATGGGTCTCCCCAAGATAGAGGTAACTATTGGCTCTACCTTTCCTTCCTAGTACTTCCATTCTTCCTACTCTCACAAACACCTAACTTGAGCACCAAAGCTTCCTTACCCAAAGGCACCCCAGGGATTCCCCCAAGCTCCTCCATTTTGTTTTACAGGGCCACTCCCGGTAAGCCACTCATCCTCTTAGACCTCCGACAAAGATGTCATACATTGAAAACGTGTTAGAGCACCAAATGGATATTGTATACTGGTTCTTCTAGCCATCTTTGCTCCATGAGGGAATATTTTGATACCTTCCAAGACGTTCAGGTATCTATGACTTAGGGGTGATGGCACTACACATCATGTCATAGGTGTTGGAATGTGAAAATCAAGATCTATGATGGAGTGTTGCACACCTTGGGCATTGTTGTGTATGTCCCAATGTTCTGAAAGAATCTAATATCCATGACCCAGTTAGACTTTAAGAGCTACGAGATTTCATCAGTAAGGGAGATAGGAAAGTATCATGTGGTTGCATGGCCTTAATGAAGGGAAAAAAATGTGGTAATTCATTCTGTTTGATAGGAAAAACTCAAACCTTAAAGGTTGCCAGGAAATGGTGTGCACAAGAACTGCGGTACCTCGGCATGGTCTTGTTTATGGGCACAACTGAGATGCTAGCCATATGTTTCCAAGTTTTTGACATTGGTGAGGAGGAAAATCTTTCTCAGGAAAAGGTTAAGTTAAGGTCCTTCTTCCAAGCCAACTAGGATTGTTGACCTGGAGTAGTTAAATGTAGCTTTGGCCATTTTGAATTAGGGGGAGCTAGAATCTTAAGCAAATGATTTAGGTTATATGTAGTTGGTACAAGAACAAGTCCAGTGGAGAGGTTGCGCGCGTAGCAACTAGTGCCTCAATTTGATATAGACTTTGAGATTCAAGTGGTAGTATGACATTATCCACGTAAGTCAGCATAAGGAGACTTTAAGTTTATGCCTCCTTAGTGGATTATTCATACATTGGGATTTAATGCATGGGATCCATGTATTAGGAATAAACTAGTTGAGCAACCCGTGTGATGTACGGGAATCATTCCTTGAATTAAAATTGAGTTTATATATTAGAATATAAATTATATTTTCATTGTTTGTGCATATAGTCAAACTGTATAATACAAAACTTATCCAAACTCTTACTTTCTATTAATAGTATTATTCGATGTAAGACATTACTCCTTATAGAACCTGTAATCATAATGAAATAAAACTTAGCTTCTATGATTACAAATCTCTCATAATTTCATATACGTAATCTTGTAATGTTTTAACCATTACTTTGGTTTTCTTGTAGTTCTTTAACCATTATATATATATATATATATATATATATATATATATATATATATATATATATATATATATTCAAATATGTAATATAAAATCATGGGTGGTAAGTTATTAATTAAAGTAAAAGAGACGGTGAAGTTGGATGGATAATATTAATACCATTAAAGTAAATAAATTTGTAATTAGAACACTCTAATAAAAATTAAAGCTATTAAATTTCTAAGAAATATGGAATTTATTTAAAACAATTGATGAGGGACAATAATATTAATGATCCATTAAGATGGAAGCAAAAGCTAATGGTGTTTTAATATTCTAAGAGGATAGAAATTTAAATACAATCACTAAAATGTATAAAAATTATAATTTTAAAGGAAGTTGGATGAACAATAGTAATACCATTAAAGCAAACAAATTTTTAATGAGAACACTCTAGTAGAAATTAAAGTTACTAAATTGCTAAGAGAGATGGGGAAGTTGGATGGACTACATTAATATCATTAAAGCAAATAAAATTATATGAGAACGCTATAATAAAAATTAAAGCTATTAAAAATAAAGAAATCTATAAAAATAAGAAAACATTCATAAAAGAACATATTCATCAATTGTAGGGATTCAAAGATAAAGAAATTAAAGATAAGAAAATCTATCAACCTTTTTAAGTAACCACCTCATCTTTGGCATTGGTGAAAATCTGAAAATATAAATTAGTGAAGAAATGAAGATATGTAGCAAGAGAAGACAAAAAGAAATGAAAGGAAAGATTGATAATATTGAGTGTGTGTTGAAATCAAGTGTTAGAACCTACACATATATATATGAGGGAATGAGTGAATGAGTGAATTTTGGAGGAAGAGCTATATAGAGACTTTAAGTATTTATTATTTCAAATGAATTCTTAATTAATGCTACAAATGTTTAATGCTGAAAAAAATATTCTTGGGGAAAGTTGGATGGACAATATTAATACCATTAAAGTAAATTCAATTGTAATGAGAGCATTCTAATAGAATTTAAAGCTATTAAATTGCTAAGAGAGATGGAGAAGTTGGATGGACAATATTGATACCATTAAAGCAAATAAAATTATAATGAGAACACTCTAATACAAAGTAAAGCTACTAAATTGCTAAGAGATATGGAATTTATTTAAAAAAATTGATAAGAGACAATAACATTAATGACCCATTAAGACGGAAACAAAAGGTAATGGTGTTTTAATATACTAAGAAGATAGGAATTTAAATACAATCAATAAAATGTATAAAAATTAGAATTATAAGGGAAGTTGGATGAACAATAGTAATACAATTAAAGCAAATAAATTTGTAATGAGAACACTTTAATAGAAAGTAAAGCTACTAAATTGCTAAAAGAGATAAGGAAGTTGGATGGACAACATTAATACCTTTAAAGCAAATAAAATTGTATGTGAACACTCTCATAAAAAATTAAAGCTACTAAATTACTAAGAGAGATGTAATTTATTTAAAACAATTGATTAAGGAATAATAATATTAATGACCCATTAAGAAGGAAACAAAAGCTAATGGTGTTTTAACACACTAATATTAGAGGAATTTAAATTTAATCACTAAAATGTATAAAAAATAGAATTTTAAGCGCTCTATACTATGACATAAATTTTGAAGTTATGATTATATGGGGGCATAAAGAATTAAACAATACAAACAAACTATGCAATTAATGGTAATAGAAGTAGAGGAATAGGTGAATTTTGGAGTAAATGCTATATAGTGACCTAACTATTAATGACTATATGGGGGCCTAAGGTATTAAATAATAAAAGTACATTATGCAATTAATAGTAAAAGAAATAGAGGAATGGGAAAATTTTAGAGTGAATGCTATATAATGACCTAACTATTAATTATAATAGATGAAATCTTAAATTAATGCTGCAAATGTGTATTATGAAGTAAATACTAAAGGAATTAGTCTTTTCAAAATGAGTGAAATTCTCCTTTACATTATGAACTAAATGTTGAAGGAATTAGTTTTGGTGAATGAGTGAGTTTTTCATTTACAAAATTAATGCTACAAATGTATATTATGAAGTAAATGCTAAAGGAATTAGTCTTTGGTATGAAGTAAATGCTAGAGGAATTAGTCTCGAGAAATGATTGAAATTCTCCTTTCTATTATGAATTAAATACTAAAGGAATTAGTTTTGGAAAATGAGTGGGTTTTTTCTTAATCTTGAGAAATGGTTGGAATTCTCCTTTATATTATGAATTAAATGCTAAACGAATTAGTTTTTAGGAATAAGTGGGTTTCTCCTTTATATGTGTATATGGTAAAGCTCATTTTGGTGGAAACTTGAATAAAGATAAGTGTGGAAAATTCACGAAAGAATATTTTATGAGAGTAGCTGAAAGATTCAAAGAAGATTCATGAATGAGCTTTGATGAATGGTTCTAGAGACTTCCTTGGGCACTATAGTAGAACGAGGCCTTGGCCTCATTTGGTAGTTTAGGAAAACCACCTCTAAGGGCCTTCGGGTAGAAAAGCATGGTGCGTTATGGGTATTTCAAAAGTATGCATACCTCCTGGGTAGAGTGATCTTTTTGGATGGGTATAGGCTTGAGTAATATTATCTTGTACTTGTTACTTTCTCTCATAGTGAAGGTGAAAACTTTCTGATGATGTGAGTAATATTTTGACTGAACCTCATTATATTCTTGTTGTCTCTTTAGCTCATTTATTTTATTTTTTCTATCAAGATCTACTACTTGCAGGACAAAGGGGGAATTCAATTTGCCAATGATGATATTATCTAGGTTGTTCAACCTGGCTACCTGAATTTGGATATATTTAAATAGTTATAATGTAGCATATATATTAGTTTGACAAAATATCTCTATCCAAACAGATTTACCAGGTATGCCACCCAAGGGCTGTAATGTTTCAGTTAGGGATGGTAAGTAGGTGATTGAAATCCATCATCTGCGGATATCTGCCTATGACGAGTGGATAAACGAGTAAAAATATCAGCAATAGAGTGGATATGGGTAGTAGATTACACTCGTCTAGTAGGTATGGGCTGGTGGCGGATAAGGGGTATTCATCACAGGTAAATTTGCCCCGCCTACCCGTGAAACCCGCGAGTATAAATTTTCTGCTTATTAATTATAATAGAATGCAACACATATATTTAACTAATATTTTATACTAATTCTCATTGAATATTTTCTTATATGTATTTTATGATTTTGTGTATTTTATGATTTTTTTGTATTATATGTAGAGAATGACTTTGTACGTATTATTCATATTTTATTTTTATGAAATTTAAAAAACATAATTTAAAATCGCAGGTTATCCGTGGGTACAAATTACCTGTGGCTGTGAGTGTGTGTAAGATTTTTCACCCACTTGCAAATACTCACAAAGTTATGGATACTAAAAAACCGTGAGCACGTATCGTGAGTAAGGGGTATCCACACCTAATCTGCCCCATTGTAGTTTCAGTTAACAGAATAGCCGCATGCATCCACCATTTCTCAAAGGAGATAACTTTGAGTTAACACATTTTCTATTTTGGTTCTACAAGCCTATTTTTAATTTATAAGTACGTCTTAAACTTTTACAACCATATAATAACTAATCCGCTTTGTCAAAGGTTTTTTTTCGTCCCATAATTTTTGGTAGTTTTTCATATTTTAAAAAAATTAATTTCTCTTTTTTATCAGCTTTGTCAAGGCTTTTTTGTTAGTCCCATAACTTTTGGTAGCTTCTCATTTCTTTAAAAAAATTGCTCTTTTTAATCAGCTTTGTAAGATTTTTCATTCGTCTTATAATTTTTTGCAGTTTTTTTTTAATTTTTTTTTCTGGCTTGAGTTTATCATATTCATTATTGTTGGAACAATTTTAAAAGTAATGTTCAAAAATATTTTATCAAACAATTTTATGTAAATTTATATATTTAGGTGTAATTAACTAATTAACAGGTTTACCGTATAGCTCATAATTCTTACTGTTTATTCCCACCTGTAGCCTCGCTTCCATATCTTTAGTATTTAGCTGAATAAAAAAACTAACGGATTTACCAAGTCAAATAATTGGAAAAATAACAAACAAATCATTTTTTTGATAGAATAAAAAAAATCATAATCGTTACATGTATTGGAAGGATTATAAAAGTTACATTAGTTGAACTATTATAAACTTTCTACGTACGTAAACATAAAATATCGGCTTCTACATAGCTTAGCGTAAAATATTAAAAGGGCATTAATTATTAAGAAAAAATTACTCAAAATTATTTCCACATTTTATGATGTTTTCTTAATCTCCCTCCGAGCTTCTGGTTTGTATTTGTCCTCTTCTTCCATTTCTTATTCTCTTCTTGTAGTCCTCTGAGACAGTGTATGTGTAACACGTTGTATTGAAAAGTCAAGTTGACGAGAAAACTCGAGTCTTTATATGACAAATACACTATAAACATTAAAAAGTTTTACAAAATTCTATGTTTCCCGATTTTAATTAGTGAATTAAAAAGAAAGTGAAATTACTTTGTTTTTAAATTTTCAAATGTAATCTAATATGGCCTTATAAAATTAGTTTGATTGATTTTAGTACATACTGCCATCATCTCGAGTTCTTTAATCTATTTTAATTTTTTATATAAGTTTAACTTAAATTTATTTATATTATTATTTATTAAATTTACTTTAAAAAAATATATTTAGAAACTATAATAATTATAGATTTTTATAGATTTTGAATATAATTTCTTCATAAATATTTTTAAAAAATAATATAAATAAATTTAAATTTAAAAAACTAAAATGCAGTAAAAATTTTCTATTGGAGAGAGTATCTTTCAAGAAATTCTATTCTAGTAGTCCTCTGAGGACAGTGTAACACGTGGCATTGAAAAGTCAAGTTGTCGAGTAAACTCGAGTCTTTCTATGACAATAACACTACAAACATTAAAATTTTCTATAAAAAAATTACTAAATTCAATGTTTCACGATTTTAATTAGTGTATTAAAAGGTTCTTCCTTCAACTTCTGTACGAGAGAGTTGTCAATCACCCAGAAAAGGCCCCTATTTTTAAGCCAAGTGATTGGGAAGCCATGAACAAGGACATGTTTGCAGCTACTGGAGTGAGTTATGGCGGTGACAAGCTGAAAGCAAAATATCATCGACTTCGGATTAAGACTCATCAGTTCACACAGCTACTAGAACACACCGGACTTGGGATGCTGATTCCAACATTGTGCATGCTTCGGAGGAAACATGGCAACATTTTTTCAAGGTATTTTGGTTTAGTATTGTTGATCTTATATGAGTTATTGGCATTTACAGTTACTGCTTAATTAAGATTTCTATTATATTTTTACTTGATTAAGACATGTTTAAGATGTGTTGGAGCTATTCCTGTAGTAGAAGAAAAAAATTTCTTCAATTTGTTTACATTTCTTCAATTTGCTTCTACACACTCCTCTGTCCATTTGAACTTTATTTTGGCTGGTGCCTTGGATAGGATTTTAGAAAAATGTCTACATTTCTATCTATACTTAGGGGAAATTTGCCTAGATTAGTACCCTTCTTACTAATCTCCTAGCCAACTTTATCAATGTAAAAATTATAGGTCTGTAAAAATTATAGGTTTTGAAACAGTATAAACTTGCAATTCATTTTTCTTGAAAATACTGATCATTTAACTAACCTTCACTTCCATACATTTGTTTATCTAAGGAAAACAAAGAGCAGAAAGAAGGCTAAGAGAAACAGAGTACTAGTGTTTTAATGTGTTCTTGTGAAGAGAAAATCATACCCTCTAATTTATTTCACTACACCAGGTAGATTCAATCATGTCTTGTTTCCTGGTTACCAGCCAGAAAATGGGCCTTCATTTTTAACCAAAAACAAGCTTAGTATATGTTCTAATGTCCATGGGCTGTTGTAAGAAGAATATTAGATTGCTGATAAGTTTGTCACTGGATATCAGCTGACTTTAATTTTAGATCCCAAGTACACTGATATCCTAGCAGAAATCTAACAAGTTGTCAACCACGCTTCTTAGTGTTGTTTGACTCTGTTCCACTGGGTTCATTGTTATTCCTTTTCAATCTTTAGAATCAATCATTGTGCATTGCCATTAGAATTTGCTTTCTGGTTTATTTGGTGCCTGCATGGACTGGTCGAGATGCTGTGTCAAGCTAATGAAATCAAAACTGTGTACAACTGCACAAGTCTTTTTTCCGGACATGTCAGGAGAACACACTCCACCATATGGCTGAGGAAGAATGATAAATTCCTTCCTGTCAGGAAAGGAAAGGATAGATAAATTGTTCTAATGTTGAACGTTTATTTCCAATGCATCGGCACAGGTAGTTGCCAGCCAAATTGCATCTGCCGCCGTCATCTCTTCTGTGTACATGTCCTGTAAATTTGCTAGGATTGTTTTGTGTCTACAAGTTCATATATTCTCATTTCAGCATCTCCTGGCAGAAATGATGTTAGAATTACTCTGTAACATTGCCTATTACAGCCTTTCTGCTGATCATCTGAGTTGTTCCTTGTACATTTAACATGATCTTCTCTTGAGCCATTGTTAGCCTTAAATTGTAATTTTTATACCTATTTCAGGTTAATTTTATTATAATTAAGTGTCTCAAACAACCCAAATGGCTAAAGTGAGAGATGAGATTGCCACCCGTATGTGGAACGATTACCAGCGGCGAAGAGTTCGCTCACATAGACATTGACTTTATTGTATCTAATTATATTTGATACATGCTCTCTTTGGAATTGTATTATATGTTGGAAAATACTATGACTAAGAAAACTTTATTTATCATGTGAACATGTTTTTTTTTCCTTTTATATGAGTATTGCATTTGAATGTTTTAACAATGTAAAAATATAGAATTTTGTTGTGAAGAAAATTTTCTTAACTAAACATGTTTTCCAATTTTTCATTTTCAGAAAAATGTTTTCTTGTATAAACAACTAAACATGTTTTCTGAAAAGCATTTTAGAAAACTGTGTATAGAAAATAAAAACTAGAAACAGAAAATGAAAATGAAAATTGTTTTCTACAACTAAACGCCACCTAAGTACTCCTAATGTGCCCCAAAGACATTCTAAGGGCACATCAATGAAACATGAGAAAAGAGTGCTTTGTTCCTAAGTCAAAACTGACTAAAATATGGCCCCATGATAGATATTGAGAGGAAGACTCATGGTTTGGGGAAAGATTTGCAAAAAGATTAAGAGCATCACAAAGAACTCGAGGAGGGCCACAAGGGGACTCTCAGGTGCACCCTTGTATGCACTCAGAGGGAATTGAAGGCTATAAAGCCTAAAAATCTAAGGAGAATTGTGTGGGCTCAGTGCCTAAGGATTAAATACAAGTGAGGGAAATTACATAAGCCCAAGAAATATGAAGAGCACATGAAAAAGAAGAAGAGCACTTTAGGTACACTATAATACCCTTAAGTGTACCTTTGTGTGCAACCGAGGACATGTGAAGGCCCTAAAGCCTAAAATCTTCAAAAACATTATATGGGGTTGATGCTTGCCATTAAAATGAGAATGGTGGCTACAATCTGGGCTAAGAGAAGGTGAAAAAGACATGGAAGCCATGGAAACACCCTAGAGTACACTAAAGAGCTCTAAAATGCACTTAAAGTGTACCTATGTTCAAATGAAAGGTTAAGGGCCTAATTGGCCGAATTAATGCATGAAGTGTATGCTAAAAACACATCACTTGAAGAGCTAAGTATGATAAAAGCATATACAAAATGACTTAAGCAACTTAGAGGGAGTTAGACCAAAAAGATGGTCAAAATCCTTGGCCGCCAAGGCCAAATTCGGCCGAATGCTTCACTACTTGACTATGCCTCAATTAAGGCTGCTTCTTAGCCCTTTCTTGCTGTAGACTAGACCTCCAAATTCTAGCCAAAACTCCTAGTAAAGCTACAAAAGATAAAGTAAAGAAAAATAAGCAAAAAGAACCAAAACTGAAACCAAGCATGGTGGTGCATAGTAGGCCGACGGTGGTGCTCTTGGTGGGTTGATGTTTTCTTGCTTCTTGCTACCATCTCATCCTCTACAACCTAGCAAAACCTCTAGCAAAGCATCCTAGAGCCACCAAAAAGAAAGAAGGCAAAGAAGAACAAAAACAAAGCCAAACTGAGACATGGTGATGAAAAACTAGTTCATGGCGGTGCCTATGATATATGATGTGTGATCAAGGTTCCTTGCGCATTTTCAGCCACAGGTAAGGACCCATATGAAGCTTATTCTCCTATATTTTGAAGGGAAAAGAGCTGCCCTGGGGGATGGCTATAGCTAAAGGAACCTGGAGGCTATGTAATAGGCTATGTGTGCTTTAAGCACCATGGTAAGCTAGCTAGTTTGCTTTCAGCAAGCATAGGGTTTTTTTTCAAGTTTGGCCAAGCTTGATCAATCACCTGGAGCTCTATTTAGTTGAATCTAATCAAATTGATCACATGAAGAAATTGAAGGAAAATCATGCTTGCTATGTTAAGGAAACCATGTGTATGTGGTGTGTGTGTTTATGTGCTTCTTTGATCGTATACGTGTGCTAACCCTTGTTTTATATATATGTGTGTGTCTTGTATTATCTTGTGTATATTGCTTTTGGTGTCTTCTTTGTCTTTGGATGTAGGTTATTAAGCAAATTGGAGGTTTATATTTATAGCAATGTTATAAACATTGTGAAGGCATTAGGTTCTAAATTTAGGTTCTTACTGAGTACCTATGTACTCATGTCCTCTTTTGCCCATTTTAGGTAAAGAAGTACAAGAGTGAAGGGCTAAGGAACCTCTAGGAGAGGTCTATGTATAAAGAGGTATGCTCTGGATTTATGGCTTATAAGAAAGGAAGCATGGAAAAGTTTATAAGATTGAATTAATGGTTGTGTTTTGTGTGTTGGTTTGTAGGCCTTAATGGCTGCAGTGGGACTTGCTATGTTTGGATCCATCCTGGTATGGGTTAGAGCTTGAAGAGTAATAAGGCAACTCTAGCCTAAGTGCCAAATGAAAGTAGAGGTCAAAGTGACAGTGGGCTTAGAGATAATTTGACCTATGCCATGTACCATGCATGACATCTAAAAGATCAAACTTTTTTTGTGTGTAATTTTGGGCCATGTAGTTCCTGTTTGCCCAATTTTGGCCTGTAAATATCTGTAGATAACTAATGGTAAAAGGGACATGGAGTAGAGCATGGTTTGTGCCCTGTATGTATTTTGGGCTTAACAAAGCCTTAAGGCATTAAGTATAATAAACTAGGAAAAATGCTTGCATGGCCTTTAATTACTTAATCTAGTTTGTATGTGCATGAATGGTGTATGTCTTGGCAAATGCACTAAGGAAACAGAATACACTCATAAGTCACCTAACCTCCTTAAACCCCTTATGCACTCATGAAGCCACCTAAGTGAAATCATCTGGTGAAAGTCAGTCAATTGGGTGAATTAAGTAAAACCCATTAGAGCTTTAAAAGCTTGAAATTCCCACCTAAGTAAATAAAGAGTTGCGGTTAAGAATCCTGGGAGTCAGAGCTTAGTTCACCATATGAAAATCAACTGAGTAAGTAAAAACAATTGGTTGGTCTTGAAACTCTTAAAAGGTTTAGGGTGGGGGTGAATTGGGTCCTGATAGAGTTTGTATCAAAGCTTAAAGTTGTATAGGGCCTTAAAGGTCTGTTAGGCAAATTCCCACTATGATACACGACAATTCTTATGTTTTGCAGGACTAAATGGCCAAAGGCAGAAATAGAGAAATGAGAAACCAGATTAACTCTAAGGCTAATGAAGTACATGATCAACAGCCTGAAAATTAGGAAGTAGTATAAACCAGAATAGGACAATCTAATAGGGCCATAGAGCCTGAACTTAATGTGTAGGGTCAACACATGATGGAACATATGATGGAAATAATGCAAGCTAGCATTGTTCAGCTTGTAGTAGGCATGCAAGCTCTTACTAGGGGCAAGCCCAGGCTCTTAGAGGCACTATTGCTATTGAAGAACATGAAAAATAGGAAAGAATAAAGAGAAGGCCAAGAAAATAACCAATAAGAGAAGAGCAAGCCAGTAGGCTTGAAGATGAAGAACAGGGACAATATGATGAAAAAAGGAACCCAAGGGGCAAAAAATTGAGATAAGAAATCAGGAGGAGCAATTAGAATAGAGAAATAAAGTAATTAAGCACTAATGTGGAAGAATGGAGCCATTCTTAGAAAGCTTAAAAGAGTTGGTTTCTCAGAGGAAGATCAAAACTCCTGAAAGAAGAAGAGAATGATCAAGAAATAGGGGTTTAAGGGAGGGCCAACTAGAAGGCTTTCTGGCACTTAAACTCGTAGTGTTTAAAGGTAGTGGTGATCCAGAAGAGGCTGAATTCTAGATTTACCAAATAGAGAGGGCATTTGAAAGAATAGAAGTTACATCCACCCAGAATGTGTTATTAGCCACTTTTAAGTTGGAGTGCAATGTAGAACTTTGGTGGAGAACAGTGCAAAGGGCATGTATGAGCAAAAATGAGAGGAAATCCATAAGGAAGAAAGAATCTATAAGGTGGGCTAAGTTTCTCTAGTTGTTCCAACAATAGTATGTCAGTAAAGCTTTCAAAGATTAGAAACAAGTAGAGTTTGATTTACTAGAACAGGGGAACATGTCAGTTAGGGAATATTAACAAAGATTCAATAGTCTCCTTAGATATTCCCCGCAGTGTGATGGACAAGAGGAGTTGAGTACTAAGAGGTTTCTTAGGGGATTGAGACCTGAGTTGAGACAGATACTAAGGGCTATTGGCATCAAAACTTATTATGAGGATATTCAAAAGGCTTCGACATTAGAGCAGGAATTTCAGCATCCTATGGTAGGAAACATCAAGAAGGCTCCTATGGGACATCAAAGTGGAAGGAAAAGAGCCAGGGACAGATTGGGAAAAGTTGACATGGGCAGAGAACAAAAGAATCCTAAAGAGGCCTAAAGGTTTGGACCTCAATACCAAAGCAATGGAAAGTACCATGGTTTTAAACCATGCTATAGACTTACTAAAGAATGTTTGAAGCGTGGTTCTCAGGACCACTAGGATAGAGACTGCCTAGTTAAGAAAGAAGAAAGAAAAGTGCTTGGAAAAATTTTGAGGCCCTTTGGCCAATAAACCAACATGGCAAAGGAAAAAGGATGACAATACTTCAGCAAAAACAAAAAGGGCCAGGACAACCCACACCAGCTAATGTTCAACCACCAGCTGGGAGGCCATTTTAAATTGAAGGATCAAGGAGAAAAGAGCATGCTAGCCTTGGAGAAGAGAATATAAACTATGGCAAACTAAAGAAGGAAGCATTGAAAGGTAACCTTTACCTTTATGATAAGCTCATTTTAGTGCTCTATGATACTGGTGCATCTATATCCATTATTTCAGCTAAATTAGTAAGAGAATTAAACTTAGAGATTACTGTAAGGTTTTGGGAGCCAAACAAGTGTAATGAAATATAACCAAAACCCTCTAGGATCCAAGCAAAACGGGCTAAACTAGGTGTTCAAAATTTTTCATACCTAATTTGGTTGAGATCTTTCATCCAACTGTTGAGTCAAATCACAAAACCTGAACAGTTGATGTGTTCAAGCTCTCTATGGTATCCACACGAGCCTCTCGGGATCACCATGTCCTAGTAGATGTGTTTCTCTTGCACTCGCAGTGCTAGCTTGCGTCCTTCAAGGAATAGTAAGAGAAGAGTGCGGCTAGAACTTTTGGGAGGCTAAGGCAAGGGCTACAAATTTCTCACTATATGATGTATTTATAGTGAGACTCAACTTCCAAGCCTAATGGGTTTCAAAGCCCTAGTCCAATTAGGTTTAATTTCGGGCTTAATAATGGCTCAACTTTTTTGGCCAATTGTTAACACAAAACTATCATGAAACCATAACCCAAATAAATTAGTCCATGCATTCAAATAAGCCAAATAGGCTTTATGAGTGCGACCCAATAGGCTTTTACCACGTTGGCAATGATCATAAATCACATTTATGATCATAAGCAATGAGTGGTGTCCAGCAACACATCATTGTTACCCAAGTGATAAGATTGTCGGTGATTCGACAAAACCTTTATTATCATTATCCATATATGTCATTGCCCCTTTGTTTAAGATATCAAGATTAAGCACGAGACATGGAATGTGTCACTCTCATATAGCCCAATCTTTGGTTTCTTGATTACTGAGTAGACTAACTTAAACTAATGACATTGATATGGTATATCAAGTCATCCTAGCATGGCCATGCATTTTCTAAGTCTCACTATATCAAGGGGCTTGAGGATATCACTCCCATTACATAGGAGGGACAAATCCCATCTTGATCAAACAAAACCCTTTGCATGATATGTGGCATACCCAATGACCTCCTGCAATAAAAGGAAGTATCAAAGTATGTGACTCACATGTAGGGAACCTTGATGACCTTAGGTCAAAGGACTACATATACCATGATCATTATGAGAATCACTTATGACACTCATATAATGATCCATGTAACATTCTCATGGTAGGTCAATCCAGTATACAAGTTCTTCAACTTGTACCCTTATGTAGACTACATATCTTATATTAGTCTCCACATATGCTAGTCTTTATGTATTATTGTAACCCGCCCCACAATAATACTAGACTAGGGACAATTAAGAATATCATTATTCTACGGTTATAATTATGTTTATTACGTTACGTAGAAACAAAATAACAAACATAATTACTGGATTAATGCCTTAATAAAATATCATGACTCAATGTGCAAAAATACAATAATCTCATGATTGGCTTTTAGGCACAACACTAATAGTTACAACATTACCTCAAATGTATATGATAAGGACAGCTGGAAATAAAATGATGTTTTCACATCACATAGTTAAAGACTATGTGATTATGCTAAATGAGCTAGAACTAAAGGCTAATCTGATCATTTTGGAAACAACTGGTTATGACATAATATTAGGCATAAACTGATTAGTTGAAAATAATGTTATCATAGATTGTAAAGATAGGAAGTTAATATTGCCAGGATTAATAGAACACTCATGAAAGGGCTCAATAAAACCTGATGTTGGGCAAGTTAAGGTAATGGATTACATATCTATACTTTCTAAGGAAGAGTATATAGGCTTGAATGACAAAGAGTCTAAGACTAAGTTGGACAAGATTCCTATTCTGAAAGAATTCCTAGAAGTATTCCCTTTTGAGCTACAAGGCTTACCTATCTTAAGGGAGATAGAGTTTGAGATTAAACTAACTCCAAGAGCAACTCCTGTATCTGCGACACCCTACAGGATGACAATTCTTGAAATGAATTTGATTGTATCATTAAGTACACTGAGGGCAAGGCCAACAAGGCGGTTAATGCCCCAAGTGGAAAATATAAATGCATTCTAAAACATGGAGGAGAAGAAGGACATAATGAATTTAATAGCCTGACTTGTTTGGTTAACAAGTGGCTAAGATGGGAACAAGCCCAATTAAGAGAAGTGACTATTTAGCCAACTTGGAAAGCAGAAATATAAAAGGCACAATAGTAGGATGTAGATCTTGCTAGAATTTTTTAGCTGAAACATGAGAAATTATTCCAAGGGTTCTTTTATAGGCAAGGATTGCTATATTTTCAAGAAAAAATTTATGTACCCAAATGGTTTGAGTTAAGAGAACAAATTTTGAAAGAAGCCCATTCTAGTACGATGAGTATACATCTTGGAACAATAAAGATGTATCAAAATTTGAAAGAACATTTTTGGTGGCCTAATATGAAAAGGGAAATTTACACATTTGTGTCCAAATGTGTGATGTGCCAACAAGTGAAGGTAGACCAACAAAAACCAGGGGGCAAACTACAAAATTTGCCTATACCATAAATGATGCCCAGCAGCATCTTCGTCGGGTGACATTATGACTTCGGGAGGGACTTCCTGAGAGGGAGAACGCCTGGAGCACAGATTTCCTAGGGGAGTGTGCCTGAAATACTGAAGAGAAGAGGGTTAGGAGATCCCCGGGATGTTTTTCCGGGGAGGAGCCTCCGACGCCCAAGTTAGTGTCCTGAAGGAAGATAGAGGAAGAGCACTAAAGGGTTAAGTGGCCTTGCCTGTCTTTATTTTCCTCAGGGAGAGAGGGTTGGATCCTTTGCCAGGGCTTGTTTCCTGGTATTTATAGGAGTGCCTAGCCCGTTCAGATCACAACACGTGTTCGGTCGGATGCTCTCTGTACTTTCGGGCGTAGGGGACAAGTAGCCATTTGTAGGCTCCTTGAATCTTGGTCCGAGATAGGTTGTGACAAGATTCGGACGGCGTCGGTGTGTCAGACCGCCGTTTGAGGCGGCGTGTAGCACCTGGGGGCGACATGTCAGAGGCTCCTTAAATGCTCATGCCGTACTCCCGAGGTCCTTTGGGCGAGGTCGTCCTTTGTTACGGGTGCCCTTCTTCGGGAATCATGCCCGTAGTTCGGGGAGTTCTCTGGCTCGGGGGTTCCGCCTTCGGGGAGAGTCTCCTCTGCTTGCAATAGCTGGTTCTTTATTCCCGAAGGCGATCCGTTTGGTCCCCTGAGGGAGCCGACAACATCTTTGAAATTCCTGACGTACTAGCCGAAGTCCTGAGTTCGAGGCGTTTGACTTCACTCCTTCCGAGGTCAGTGTTAGTGCCTCCTTCGGCTTGTCAGCTTCTGGAGGGCGCCCTTCTGGGCCTTGGGCATAGTACCTGTGCCGAAGATGGACCTTTTGTCCGAAGACGTAGGCTGTTCGCCCATAGCCTGTCTTTTGGTGTCTTCGAGGTAACCTACCTCTCTCTTTTTGTAGGTCTGCGCAACGTCGCGTCTCGTGAACAGGTGTGTCAGTCTGGAGCGGCGCGCCCAAGGTTTAGGGTTGTCAGAAGTCGTGTCCTTCTTTTGGCACGATGGCTGACACGTGGAGGCTTGTTATTGGCGGGGACTGCATTGGATACAGTAGGTGCGCCTTTTTATGCGCAAAGAGCAGTTATGGTGACTTTTCACCTTCACGGAGTACTTATGACGCCGGTTTGCCTACCCCCCCTCGGCCTATATATACGCCATTCCGTCATAATTTCTTTTTGCTTATGCTTTTGCTTCCCTCCTGCCTTTTAACTATTTTTGCGTTTTCTTCTGCTTTTTGCGGCAGTGCTGTTAACGGAGTTTTTTCCGGCCACCTTTCGCGACGGTGACTTCAAACCCAGATTTTGGCAAAACATTTGGTGGGTTTTGATTTCCAGAGTCCTTTGATTTTAAAGCTTTCCCGAAGTCGGTTTTTTCTCCAAAAATGTCTTCGCCAACTTCTCTTATGACTATTTCCCCCATCCCAGAGAGCTGGCTTCCTCTTCTCAATCATACTTGCTGTACGTCTTCGGAAAAACTAGAAAGATGGACCAAAAAGTTTTTTCTTCCTTCTTACGCCATCACCAGACTTCCTGGCCCTCAGGTGGTCAGTTTTATGAACCGCCAAAATGAGGTTACGTTTTTCGCGCCCAACTGAAGGCCGGACTTCGGTTTCCTCCCTCGAGGGGTGATTTGCGACTTTTGCCAATTTCATGGCATTGCCGTAAATCAACTTCCCCCAAACTCGTACTACTATTTTAACGCCTTCCTTTGCATGTGCGGCATTTTCAAAATAGAACCCCATTTTATTCTTTTTATGCAGTACTATAACCTTTACGCGGTCCCGAATGGTGGCTTTTACTTCATGCTGCCCCGAGGATCAGGGAGCAAAAAGTATATGTTCACCTTCGCCACTAAGGACAGCTAGCGAGGGTGGCAAGAAAAATTCTTTTTTCTGAAGATGGAGGAGGCCTGGTCGTACGTTCCGACCTTGTGGGCTTCGGGAAGGCTGGAGACGGATGTTGTAGATCCGAGGATGCTGCTGACTCCTGAGTTGGCACCTCATTCACGGACTTTGATAGACGGATTCGAGTAGTCTCCGACTGGATTCCGAGGTCCCTTCACGCTCCCTCTACTCCTTCCCCATCATGTGGAAGCTGATGACCGAGGAGGTCCTTCGGGAGCTAGGGGTAGTGAAGGAGCATGAGACGGACCTCGAGATGTCGGCTCCTACCATCGCAGGGAAAGACTCCTGGCTGGTAAAACTCCTTCGGGAGGAGGTTACTTACGAGAACTTTTGTGAGCGTAAGTTATCTCAAAAGTTTCTTTGTTATAGAGATATCTTAGACTCACACTGATGTTTTCCTTCTGTTTCAGAGATGGGCGACGACTCCGCTGCTTACTACAAGGCGCTCTACCTCGGTCAAGCCGAGAAGGGGGAGCAAACAAAGAAGGCTGTCTCTCGAAGGCGGAAAGCGTCTGGGGCCGGGCCATCTTTGGCCAAATAGGCGAAGAAAGACGCGCCTCCCCCTCAGCCGGAAATTCCCGGGGAGGTGCACGAAGAGCTTGACGCCGGTGTTGCCCAGCCGCCCGAGGTCGCTGCTAACGCCCTTTCTTGGAGTCCTACTTCCTCAGCGGCTCTTCTGGACACCTTGGTGGAAGTCCCTTCTGCCGAGGAGGGCCGGAAGGAAAAAGGCAAGGAAATTTCTGCCGAGGGGGTCCGGGACACTGATGATGATGTCACCGAGGTGCTGCCAGGTTCATTTTTTAGACAAGCTATGGTGCCTTTATCTTTTGAACTTTGAGGATTTATTTGTCTTTGACAAGCTTCTTATTTTGCTATGCAGAAGAGGTACCATCTTCGGGCTGGATGGTTGAGCACGCCCGGAAATGGGCCCTTCGTGAAGATTTTCAAGATCTCAATAATAACATACTCTTATGTTATTCATTTGTGTATATGCCACATGCATATAAGTTTTCCATACATATTGTCTCAAAAAACAATATCTAGTATGCTATTTGAGTTCAACATGAATATAGACATACTTATCCAGTCAAACAAACTTAGCATGCCACTAAGATCATTCATAAAACTTAAATCCTTAGCATGCTACTAAAGCAAGAAAGGATGCGTACCTTCCTTTTTGATAGTCTTGTGCCGAAAAAGAAAAGGAAGGACTTGATCTTAGAGATACGCCTTGAGGCTTGAATTGAGATGAAGAATCTCAATGTAATTCCACCCACAATGCTCTAAGAAAGTGTCTAATATTTCGGCTCTTTAAAGGAATGAAAGGAGGAATTTTTCTCTCAAGAAAAATGGTGCAAATTGAGTGTAAAATTCGTACCCTCAATGGCCAGCCACTAAAGGCTATTTATAGATGACCAAAAGGCACACCTTTACACCAAGAAAGGTGTCCTTTAAGCCAAAGAACACTTCCTTTGGCTAAGGGTCATGTATGGTGGCGAAAATACATGTCTTTTAGCCAAGGAACACTTCCTTTGGCCTATAACCACCTATAACTACCTTATGGGCGAAAATACATGTCTTTTAAGTCAAGGAACACTTCCTTTGGCCTATAACCACCCATAACTACCTTATGGGCGAAAATACATGTCTTTTAAGTCTAAAGGACATCACATTTGGTGCAATAACCACCTCAACCACCTCCATGGCCGAACATACATGTCCTTTAAAGTCAAAGGACATCACTCTTGGTGCTATAAGCACCCTATGGCCGAATATACATGTCCATTCACCCAAGGAACACTTCCTTTGGATGAAAGGACATGTTCTTTTAGCCAAGAGTTATTTCTTTTGATGAAGAGACATACCTTTACACAAAAGATGTGTCTCTTGGTGGTTTTGAGCTAAAAACAAGGTGAGCTGGCACAAAGCTAGCTCAATATGCTACTTATGCACCATTGAGCTCCTTTGAGCTCCAACCTAGCACCATGAACTAAGGTCCAGCTCCAAGAACTGACCTTGAGCTGGAGTTAGCTGCTTTCAGCTGAAGTAAACTGAAGTCCAGCTACACTCAGCTACCAAAAGCTGAAGTGAGCTGACTTGAGCTGAAGTCCAGCTACATTCAGCTACCATAAGCTGAAGTGAGCTGACTTGAGCTTACTTGAGCTAACTTGAGCTGAAGTCCAGCTACATTCAGCTACCATAAGCTGAAGTGAGCTGACTTGAGCTGAAGTCCAGCTACATTCAGCTACCATAAGCTGAAGTGAGCTGACTTGAGCTGACTTGAGCTAACTTGAGCTGAAGTCCAGCTACATTCAGCTACCATAAGCTGAAGTGAGCTGACTTGAGCTGACTTGAGCTAACTTGAGCTGAAGTCCAGCTACTTTGAGCTACTTATAGCTGAAGTGAGCTGACTTGAGCTAAGGGGAGCTACTTCTAGCTGCCTTAGATACCTTTTCAAGCTATAGTTAGCTCAACGAGCTCAAATCCTATCTTAAAAGGATCTTGGTGCGCCAAGAATTCCAACAAACTCCCACTCGCACTAAGATGCTTTTAAAACTCCCAGCTCCCACTCAAAACAAAACTCCTTAATCCTTATAGCCGAAATAATCTAGACACTTCTACATATATAGAGTTGTGGGTGCGACCTCAAGGCACACACACTAAGTCTCTTCTATTGAGGTTGTTAGACTCTCAATAGAAGATTGTCCTCTCCTCATAGTTTGAACTTCTTCAAACTTTCCTTGAACACATCAAGTACAAGTGTGTTGCTTAAACACATCAAGCTTTCTTGAACACATCAAGTTTTTCTTGAACACATCAAGTTTTGCCTTTCAGACCCCAGACATATGATACACTTCTTAATCACAATCAGTCTCTTTCTCTGAATTTCAACTTCTTGAAATCCATGATTGTATTAAGCATTGTGTACTCATTTAAATCACAATTCAATCTATCATACTACTCACAGTAATATGTGGGCCCAAGATTGAATTTAGTGAACGTGTACCATCTTAATGTCTTTCCTTTGAGCTTCAACTACTTAGGTCAATGAATTAACATGATCACCCAAAAGGAGGATACTCCAGTCTCATTTCTCTAAGACCTTCGACAACCAATCAAAGTGATCATAATTAACTCAACTTCCTAATAGAAAGCTATAGTCACTAAGAGTCTGATTTGAAGAATCTCACACTAAGCAAGAACAGAGACAACTTGCTTAAATTCTTCTATGGTCGTATTTCATGGTCATGGAACACTTGGAAACACATCCATTAAAGTTCCAGAATACACTTCTAAGGTGTTTTACTCATGTCACTCCCACTTGGAGTGATCTCCATTCCAATTGAGGAGTGTGTCATTTCTCCCTCTTAAAACACCATTAAGTGTACTCCTCTTAACATATAAAAGGAAGACATGTCAATAACCATGAAATTTCTCCATGTAAGCCCTTGCTTACATCTAACATAGGCTAGGATGTATGAATGGTCATACAAACTGAATGCACCAAAGCATTGAACCTTGATTACTCATAATCTAGGCGACCATGAAAGGCTAAAGTGTCATGTGTTGGAGCATGACTCCCACTTAAATGTACCATTCATTTAAGTCTTTAGCCAGTCTCATCCTTAATCTTACACAAAGATCAAGGGCGAATGACTCGTGTGAGAAAGTCATTCTCTACCTATGTTTGACATGTTCATTTGTTCGTTGTGTTTTCTAAAATTGAACTGATTATTTCATAAAATAATATATATTATCACAAAAATAATACTTAACATGTGTGACACCAAAGAGGTGAAGTACATCCAACATTTACATTCTTCTAAGACCCATTGCTCTAACATGTCGAGCAAACACAAGTGGTGGCAATGGCTTAGTGAGAGGATCTGCCACCATCAGGTCTGTAGAAATGTACTCAATCCTAACTTCACCCTCTTCAATTGCATCCCTTACAAAGTTATATTTCATGCTAATGTGCTTGGTTTTTCCATGGTATTTGGGGTCCTTAGTATAAGCCATGGCTGCCATACTATCACTGTAGATAGTAATAGGTCTCTCAATAGAAACCTTGGACTCCAAATTCTTAAGGAAATAACCTAGCCAAAGGGCTTCTTGTACAGCTGAGGCACATGAAACAAATTCAGCCTCCATTGTGGACAATGCTGTACAAGTTTGCTTCTTACTACACCAAGTAGTAGCACCACCATTTAGCATGAAAAGATAACCAGATGTAGACTTGCTGGAGTCTCTATCCCCACCCCAGTCAGCATCAGAATAGCCACGTAAACCAAGGTCTTTACCTTGGTAACAAAGCCAATAATTCTTAGTACCCTTGAGGTACCTTAGGATCCTCTTGACATTCTTCCAATGCTCCAGACCAGGGTTGGAAGAATATCGTGCTAAAAGACCAACCGCTTGGCTGATGTCTGGCCTTGTACATAACATGGCGTACATCAAGCTACCAATGGCACTTAGGTAGGGAATCTGAGCCATCTCTTCCTTCTCCTTTGGAGTCTTAGGACATAAGTCCTCTCCAATCTTGCAACCATATGCAAGAGGTGTACTCATGGGCTTTGCATTTGTTAAGTTGAACCTTGCAAGAATCTTATCAATATAAGATTCTTGAGAAAGGGCCAATAGCCTTGCCTTTCTATTCCTCAGGATCTTCACCCCTAGAATAAAGGCAGCCTCTCCCATATCCTTCATGTCAAAGGTGGAAGACAACCATCCCTTGATGGTACTTAACAATGCAAGCCTATTACTTGCAATCAGTATATCATCTACATATAGAGTCAATACTGCAAAACTAGACCCAGAAGAGTACAAGTATACACAATGGTCTTCATGCATCATCACAAAGCCATAGTTTGTGATTGCATGGTGAAACTTCAAGTACCACTGTCTTGAAGCTTGCTTAAGACCATAGATAGACTTCTTTAGTCTACATACCTTGTCCTCTTGACCCTTTTGGACAAACCCCTCAGGTTGTCTCATATATATCTCCTCACTCAATTCACCATTGAGAAAGGCGGTCTTTACATCCATCTGATGTAACTCTAAGTCTAGATTTGCCACAATGGCAAGTAATATCCTGATGGAAGTGAATTTCACAACAGGAGAGAAGGTGTCTTTGAAATCAACACCCTCCTTCTGTGTGAAACCCTTGGCCACCAACCGGGCCTTGTATCTTTCGATACTTCCATCAGAGTTCACCTTGATCTTGAGAACCCACTTGTTCCCAATTGCCTTACGGCCTAGAGGAAGATCACTTAACTCCCAAACCCCATTGAGATGCATCGAATGCAACTCATCCTTCATTGCATTTAGCCACTCTTCCCTTTGTTCACCCTCAAGAGCCTCCTCAATGTTACTTGGCTCATCTATCTCAGATGCAACCAAGTTTGCCTCACTATCCAGGATCCACCATTCTTTAGGTGGTCCAAATTTCCTTATTGATCTTCTCAATATAGGCTGAGATGGAGGCAACTCATGCTCCATCTCTTGAGGCTCAACATTTTGCCCTTGAGTATCCTCAACTCCCTCTTGAACAAAACCTTCCTCTTGGAAGTCTTGCTCATGTTGGTCCACAACAACAGGGATTTCTAGAGCCATTGCTCCACGTGGTTGAGGTACTCCCTCTAGAGTAGATGCATGTGTCCCAAGTGTCCTTATGACACTTGGTTGACCCTCATCTAGGATCTGGCTTAATGAGGTTAAGTCACCACACTCACCAACTTTGGGGAACTCATCCTCCACAAAGTTAGCATTCCTTGCATCAAAGATGTTCCCAATTTTGTGACTTACATCCAAGAACACATAACCCCTAGATTGTTCAGCATAACCAAGGAAGGCACACTTCCTCCCTCTTGGACCCAACTTTCCCAAAGGGTGGTCCATTATGTGAACATAAGCTAAACAACCCCAAGGGCGTAAATAGCTTAGGTTAGGAGTTTTCTTCTTCCGTAACTCATATGGAGAAGAATTCACATTCTTGGTGGGTACTCTATTAAGGACATGAACTGCACACAGCAGTGCATCACTCCAATAAGTGATGTCTAAATTGGCCTTTGCCATCATGGAACGTACCATGTCCATAAGAGTTCTATTCTTCCTCTCAGATACTCCATTCTGTTGGGGTGTCCAAGGAAGGGTGAACTCCCTCTCAATACCTTTCAAGTCACAAAATGCTTTGAATGCATTAGATGTATACTCTCCACCCCTATCTGTCCTCAAGGACTTAATCTTCTTACCTACTTGGTTCTCAACCAAGTACACATACTTCTCAAAGCATGCCAAGGCCTCTGCCTTGTTTCTGAGTAAGTAGATATGGGTGAATCGAGTATAATCATCTGTGAATGTGATGAAATACTTAAATCCATTTCTAGATTCAACCCTCATTGGCCCACACAGGTCAGAGTGAACTAAACTAAGTGCCTCACCTCTCCTAGTTGCTTTGCCAAAAGGCTTTCTTGTGGCTTTGCCTTCTAGGCATGATTGACAACTTGGAAGGACAACCTTGGTCAAGGAACCTAGCAAGCCACCCTTGGCTAGCTTGTTCATTCTATCTTGACCAATATGACCTAACCTTTCATGCCATCTCATTTCATTTGTGACCTCTGTCACATAGCAACTAGGACTTGCAACAGAATGGTCAGTTGGCTTTAACTCATAAAGCCCATTATTAACTGAACAAGTGCACACTATCTGATTATCTTTAATAATAGACACACTATTATTAAAGAAATTAAAGCAATAATTGTACTTCAACATACAACTTATAGAAATCAAATTTCTACAAATGTTTGGTACATACAATACATCTATTAGATACAAATATCCAATATCTATAGGAATCCTACATGTTCCTATGCCTTCCACTTCCAGCCTGGCATCATTTCCTACTGAAATGTGCTTAGCTCCTTTGGAGAGCTTCCTGTAGGCCACAAACCAGGACTTCTCCCGTGCTATGTGGTCTGTTGCTCCCGAGTCTACAATCCACAAAGAATTGCACTCAGTTAGTAATGTACATGACACAACATGTACAATGGAAGTAGAAGGGTATGTATGTACCTTGGGTGGACCTTTGCAATCCTTTGCAAAGTGTCCTTTATACCCACAGTTGAAGCACTTTAGCTTGCTTATGTCCCGTTTCTTCTTGAACCTTTTCTTAGAAGCAGGAACTTTTCCCTTGCCCTTCCTTGGCCCTCCTTTTCCACCATTCTTCTTCCATCCCTTCTGGATAGAAGATGAGGCAACATATGCCTTAGAATGGTCCTTGAGGGCCATTACCTCAGCCTCAAGGAGGAGGTGACGGGCAATGTCATCAAATGACATTATTTGAGGGTTATGGCGTAAGTTGACCTTCATCAACTGCCATTCCTCATCAGGCAAGGAACGAATTATTGCTTGCCCTTGTTGCTCATCAGTGAGCACATGCCCTGCCGTCTTGAGTTGGTGGATCATGCGTGACATCTCACGCAAGTGAGCACTCATAGAGTGATCAGCACGCTTCACATAATTCTCAAACCTGAGAATCATCGAGCGTTGTTTCTCTACAGAAACATCTCCATACTTGGCCTTGACAGAGTCCCATATGGCCCTGGCCCCCTCAAGCATGGAGAATTCCACCATAATCTCATCCACCATAGTGGAAAGGAGAGTGACTCTACACATAGAGTTCTTCTTTAGGAATGCCTCATAGGCAATCTTATCCTCTCCCTCAGCAGGAGGCATGATCTCTTGAGTGAGTACATCAAGAGTATCTTGCTCAGTTAAAATGAATTTGACTTTCTGTTGCCAAATTGAATAGTTTTCACCATCCAATTTGAGGTCACGGTTTAATTCAGCAACAATATTCTTACAAGCCATCTACATTGATGCAATTCACATGTTTTAGTTCAATTTACACAACAAGACTCAACAAAGCAACATGTGTATGAAAACAACTTCTAACATGCTCATATATGGCAAAAGAGATGCATATAACATTCGATCAGAAATATATAAACATGCCTTCATTGTTTCATACACATATCCTTTATTAACCTTCATCGAAATCATACACATATGTATGATCCTAAATCATGCTCACAACATGTAACATATACATATTCATGACCTAGGCTCTGATACCAATTGAAGATTTTCAGGATCTCAATAATAACATACTCTTATGTTATTCATTTGTGTATATGCCACATGCATATAAGTTTTCCATACATATTGTCTCAAAAAACAATATCTAGTATGCTATTTGAGTTCAACATGAATATAGACATACTTATCCAGTCAAACAAACTTAGCATGCCACTAAGATCATTCATAAAACTTAAATCCTTAGCATGCTACTAAAGCAAGAAAGGATGCGTACCTTCCTTTTTGATAGTCTTGTGCCGAAAAAGAAAAGGAAGGACTTGATCTTAGAGATACGCCTTGAGGCTTGAATTGAGATGAAGAATCTCAATGTAATTCCACCCACAATGCTCTAAGAAAGTGTCTAATATTTCGGCTCTTTAAAGGAATGAAAGGAGGAATTTTTCTCTCAAGAAAAATGGTGCAAATTGAGTGTAAAATTCGTACCCTCAATGGCCAGCCACTAAAGGCTATTTATAGATGACCAAAAGGCACACCTTTACACCAAGAAAGGTGTCCTTTAAGCCAAAGAACACTTCCTTTGGCTAAGGGTCATGTATGGTGGCGAAAATACATGTCTTTTAGCCAAGGAACACTTCCTTTGGCCTATAACCACCTATAACTACCTTATGGACGAAAATACATGTCTTTTAAGTCAAGGAACACTTCCTTTGGCCTATAACCACCCATAACTACCTTATGGGCGAAAATACATGTCTTTTAAGTCTAAAGGACATCACATTTGGTGCAATAACCACCTCAACCACCTCCATGGCCGAACATACATGTCCTTTAAAGTCAAAGGACATCACTCTTGGTGCTATAAGCACCCTATGGCCGAATATACATGTCCATTCACCCAAGGAACACTTCCTTTGGATGAAAGGACATGTTCTTTTAGCCAAGAGTTATTTCTTTTGATGAAGAGACATACCTTTACACAAAAGATGTGTCTCTTGGTGGTTTTGAGCTAAAAACAAGGTGAGCTGGCACAAAGCTAGCTCAATATGCTACTTATGCACCATTGAGCTCCTTTGAGCTCCAACCTAGCACCATGAACTAAGGTCCAGCTCCAAGAACTGACCTTGAGCTGGAGTTAGCTGCTTTCAGCTGAAGTAAACTGAAGTCCAGCTACACTCAGCTACCAAAAGCTGAAGTGAGCTGACTTGAGCTGAAGTCCAGCTACATTCAGCTACCATAAGCTGAAGTGAGCTGACTTGAGCTTACTTGAGCTAACTTGAGCTGAAGTCCAGCTACATTCAGCTACCATAAGCTGAAGTGAGCTGACTTGAGCTGAAGTCCAGCTACATTCAGCTACCATAAGCTGAAGTGAGCTGACTTGAGCTGACTTGAGCTAACTTGAGCTGAAGTCCAGCTACATTCAGCTACCATAAGCTGAAGTGAGCTGACTTGAGCTGACTTGAGCTAACTTGAGCTGAAGTCCAGCTACTTTGAGCTACTTATAGCTGAAGTGAGCTGACTTGAGCTAAGGGGAGCTACTTCTAGCTGCCTTAGATACCTTTTCAAGCTATAGTTAGCTCAACGAGCTCAAATCCTATCTTAAAAGGATCTTGGTGCGCCAAGAATTCCAACACTTCGGGATTCCCATATCCCGAAAGGGAAGATCCCGACGGAGCCTTTCTGGTCGTTTACGGAGGACATGAACTTGTACTCCGGCGACGGCCAGCAAATGGCCAACCAAATTTCAAAGGGGATCCTCACTGAGGCCTCCTTCAAGGCTATTTCCGAGGCGTGCCCGAACGATGAGTTCCTTGCTGCAAAAGTTTCCGAGCATGCTGCCCAGGTATACTTTTCACCTTTGTTTTCTCCTTTTTCATTTCTTCTAAGTACTTGACTTGTTATTTTTTTCCTTACTGACTTTGTTCTTACTTCTTTGCAGCTACTGGGGTTCACTGGCTTCCTCAGGGTTCGGGCAGTGAGGCAAATGGCATTCCAAGTCTCGGCCTTAGACTGCATAGAAAAGTCTAAGGCCATGTGTTCCGACTTGGTTGCCAAGAACACGGAGATGGCTCAAGCTGCGAAGAAGGAGGCTGCCGCCGTTCGGGAGGAGTTCTTGAAGGAAAAAGAGGAACTTTTGAAGGACTCATGCCAGAAGATTTTTGACCTTGGCTCCAAGGTGGCGGAGCTGACTTCGGCAAACAAACCTTTTCAAAAGGAGAAGTCAGAGTCTGAGGCTCTCCTGGTGAAGGTGCTTGTTGAGAAGGCCGAGCTCCAAGCCAAGGTCGAGTCTTTGAAGAATGAGCTGAAGAAGAAGAAGATAAAGGCACTGAAGAAGGAGGTTGCTGATCTGGAGAGGGAACATGATGAGCTAGCAGTCGAGAAGGAGAAAGCTGACGAAATGACAAAGGTCGGTTTCCAAGATGGCTTCTGCCTTGCTCGGCATCAAGTTCTGCAGAGGTTCCCAGATCTGGACCTCTCCTTTTTGGAGGCCCTAAACATCCCCGAGGGGCCTCGGTGGTCTTGGTCCAAAATTGAGCACCTTAAACTGCCCTTCCCTCTTCCGGCGCCAAAGGCGGTGGATAAGGACGCAGAAGCTGGTGGCTCCCGAGATGCCGAAATTCCTTAGTTTGTATTAGGGTCCTTTGCCTTCTTTTTCTTCAGTTTTGTACTTCTTCTTTTGGCGAGCTTCCTTCTTTGTAAGTAGATCTATCTTAATAAAGACCCTTTCTTTCATGAATTTTTGGCTAAGTCTGTTGCGCAAAATCTTTTATTTCTTATTGTCCCGAACAGGTTCGCTCAAGAGACTTCGGAAGATCATAGCTAGACTTATTTAGCCTTTGAATCACCCTCGGGAAATTCTCTTAAGTGAATCTCCAATCTTCAGAGAAGGTTGATAACCTTTGTAAATAAGCTTTCTTTCCGCGACGACTGTTCTGGTGAAAAGAAGCTTCTGTACTTAAGAAAAAATTTTCCTAAGAAACTTTAGTACTTAGAAATTTTTCTAACGTGTACAATTTTCCCACCAAAATCCTAAGCATAGAATTTTTTCAAGGCATCCGAATGCCATGTATTTTTTAATTCTACGCCTTCGGTATCGCGGAGTTTGTAAACTCTTTTTTGCACTTCGACAAGTACCAGATAAGGACCTTCGCACTTTGCACGAAGTACTTCGTGGGATGGCCTTCGGTGCCCAAATTCAGTCTTTCGGAGAATGAGGTCTCCTTTCTTTATTCCCTTCGGCCTGGCGCGCACGTTTATAGCCGTGGCCACTCTTTGCCGAAAGGCTTTTCTTCTCAGCTCAGCTGTTTCTCTGTGTTCACCGACGAGGTCCAGCTTGGCTCTCAGGCTGAGGTCATTTCCCCTTTCATCAAACACTTGTACTCGCACCGATGGTTGTACTACCTCAATTGGGATGATGGCCTCTGTACCGAAAACAAGTGAAAAAGGTGTTTCCCCTGTGGCTCTTCGGGGTGTTGTTCGGTAGCTCCATTACACACTTGGGAGCTCTCCTGGCCATTTCCCTTTTGCTTCCCCCAACCTCTTTTTTAGACCATCTTTTATGGTCCTATTAGATACTTCTACTTGCCCATTGCTTTGGGGGTGGGCTACTAGGGCGAAGTGCATCTTGATTCCGAGGTTATTGATAAGTTCTTGGAACCCCTTGTCTATAAACTGGGATCCAATGTCGACTACTAGTACCCTCAGTATGCCAAATCTGCATATAATGTTCTTCCATACGATCTTCTGCACGTATTTTGTTGAGATAGTTACCAAGGGTTCTGCCTCGACCCACTTAGAGAAATAATCCACTGCGACTACGCAGAACTTCACACATCCGGGCGCTATCGAGAGTGGCCCGATGAGGTCTATGCCCCAAACTCCGAAGGGCCAGGGAAGTCAGCCGAAGTTACCAATTCTGAGGGTGTCCTTTGGATACTTGCGTGTTTTTGGAAGTTACCACATTTTCGGATGAACTACCTAGCATCCTTTCTTAGGGTAGGCCAAAAGTATTCTTGGCGAAGTATCGCTGCTACCAGGGCGTTGGTTCCTATGTGCGAACCACAAGCGCCTTCGTGAACTTCTTCAAGGATCATTTCAGTATCCTCTTTGCCAACACACCTCTGTAGTGGATTTGCATATCCCTGCCGATATAACTCTTCTCCAATCAGGAAGAAACGACCGGAGCGTCTTCGCACTTTTGCAGCTTCGTTGGGGTCTTCGGGGAGCGCATTGGTTGTGAGATATCTTTTTATCGGGTCTTTCCAGCCTTTTCCCGAAGTTACTATGCTCAGCACTGCGATGCTTGGGCGGTTTAGTACCTCGGTGCATGTTTTCGACTTTGCCAAGCAATTTGCCTCGGTATTATCTCACCGAGGCACATTTTCGATTTGTACGGTGTCGAACTCTCGAATGAGCTTTGCTACGAGTTCATGGTATTTTGCCAAGGTCAGGTCCTTCGCCTCGTAATCCCCTGCTGTTTGTCGAACTACCAGCTGGGAGTCGCTGTGGGCTTTCAAGTTTCTTACACCAATTTTTTTGGCTAGGCGCAACCCTGCTATGAGAGCTTCGTACTTAGCCACATTGTTGGTGACGTTAAAGCTGAACTTGATGGCTTCATTACTTCTAGACCTTCCGAACCTCTGATAATTACCCCAGCTCCTTGGTGTTCGGACCCCGAGGCTCTGTCAACATACAAAGTCCATTCTGGCTCACCTTCGCTGGGATCTGGATGGCTGTCCTCGGTGATAGGTACTTCGGCAATGAAGTCTGCCAGGGCTTGAGCTTTTATGGCTTTCCTAGGTTCATAAGTAATGTCGTGTTCGCCAAGCTCTATGCACCATTTGGAAAGCCTTCCTGAATGATCAACTTTCCTCATGACGTCCTGTAGAGGTAGACTACTTCGGACGATGATAGGGTGAGCCTGAAAATACGGCCGTAGCCTTCTTCCTGCCAGAACCAAGGCATATATAGGTTTTTGTAGCAATGGATACCTGACTTCGGCGCCATGCAGGGACTTGCTTACATAATAAATCGGCCATTGCTTCGTTCCTTCCTCTTTCACAAGGACCGAGCTGACTGCTTTTTCTGTGATGGCGAGGTATAACACGAGGGGCTCTCCCTCGCGAGGTTGTCGCAGAGTGGGCAGACGGGCTAAGTAGATTTTGAGTTCTTCCTAGGCCTTTTGGCAGTCCTGATTCCAAGGATGATCATCACTTCTGAGGTTGCCCTCCTTTTTTGCTGCTTTAGTGAGGACTTTAAAGAATGCTCAACACCGATCTCCATATCTGGAGATGAACCTGCTAAGAGAGGTTATCCTTCCGGTGAGTCTCTGCACATCTTTTATTATGATGGGAGTTCAGAATTTGAGTAGAGCCTTAATTTTTTCTGGGTTAGCATCAATGCCTCTTTCTGATACCATGTACCCAAGAAACTTTCCTGAGGTTACGCCGAAGATGCACTTTTCGGGATGAAGTAAGATCCCGAAGGTTCTGAGCTGGTGGAAAGTTTCCTTTAGATCTGCGACATGGTCGTTAGGTAGCTTGCTCTTGACTATCATGTCATCGACATAGACTTCCATGTTCCTCCCTATTTGGTCATAGAAGACCTTGCTCATGAACCTCTGGTAGGTAGCTCCTACGTTTTTTAGCCCGAAGGGCATCCTAGTGTAACAATACGTTCCGCCCTCGGTGATGAAGGCGGTCTTCTCGTTGTCTTCGGGGTCCATCCTTATTTGATGATACCCACTGAAGGCGTCTAGGAAACTTAGGAGCCCGTATTTGGCAATTGAGTCTACCAACTGGTCTATTGGTGGGAGAGGGTATGAATCTTTTGGGCAAGCATCGTTCAAGTTTTTGAAGTCGATGCACATTCGGAGCTTACTGCTCCCTTCTTTTGTGGCAATAACCACATTGTTTAACCATTCGGGGTACTTGACCTCCCTGATTACATCTGCGTCCAATAAACGCTGGACTTCGGTTTTGATGAAGTTATTTTTATGGACTGAGATGCCCCGTTTCTTTTGCCGGACAGGTTTTGCTTCCGGACTTACTTTAAGGCTATGCTGTGTTATGCGAAGGTTTACCCCCGGCATATCTTTCGGTGAGTAGGCAAACAGATCTTTATTTATCAGTAGAAAGGATACAAGTTTTTTCTTCTCACCTTTGGCCAAGTTTTTCCCTATTCTGGTACTTCGGCCTAGGAGAAGTTCTACTTCTTCCATTTCTACCTTCGCGGTCTCTTCTACCTCGCCCTTTTTTGGTTTTCCACCTGGTTTTCCACCTGGCAAAGCCTCTGCCTCTACAGTTTGCGCGAAGTTGGTTACTGGGGCCTTTCGCGCTTTGGCGAACACTTTCCTTACTTCGCCTTGATCGATAAAAATTTCCGCGTCTCCATCCTTGGTGGCGAAAGTGACAGTTAAGTACTTTACATCCGAGCGAATGTGCAAATTTCCTTGTGTTTGCCTTCCAAGGATGGCGTTATATGATGAAGGGACATCCATGACAATGAACCTTGTCATTGTGGAGGCAAATAATTCTCCCGTCCCGTTTACCGAACCTCCTCTCATCATCAGGGGGAGGTCGATCCATCCGAGGACAGGCAGTTCGGACGGCCTTACCCCGAAAGTTGGCGAAGCGACGGGCTTGAGGTCGGTGTTGGATATTGCCAAGCTCGGTAGCAGATGCGAGAACAGGACGTCGGCGTTTGATCCATCATCAAGTAATACCCTTTTGACGTCCCAATTTCCTATTCTTGCCATGACCAACAGCAGATTGTCATGGGGAAAGATGACGGTGGAACTGTCCTTTCGAGTCAGTTTCTTCGACGGATTTTGGTATTCCATCATTGATATTTCTCTGCCTTTCCTCTTTCTTCCCAAGGATGGCAGTCCCATCGTGATTGTTTGTATCACTCCCGCCGGGGGCGGGAGACGCCTTTTTGGACTTCGGTTCCTCCGTCTGTCGGAGTCATACTCCTCGTCATCAGCCTTTCTTTCCTTCTCCTTTCTCCCCTTTGAGGAAGGCATTCGCAGATAATGCCGGAGTTGGCCTTGTTTTATCAGCGACTCAATATACTTTTTCAGTTGGAAGCAATCTTCAGTGTCGTGCCCGTGGTCGCGATGAAACTGGCAGAATTTTTTCATATTCTTTTTGTTGTCAGTGGTCATAGCCCTTGGCCGCTGAATCTGGGTTCCCTGCCTCTCCATCGTCATAAGGATATTGGTTCTTGTAGTGTTCAAGGGTGTGAAGTTCGGAGGAGGTTTCCTTCCCCAAAACCTCCGAGGTCGCCCTGCCTGTTCAGTCGGGTACTTTGCTTGCTGGCCGGACCCTTCGGGACGGGTATGATCATTCTTTGGTCCACCCATTCTCAGCTCTTCAGCTGTCATGTGCTGCTCAGCCCTTCGGTAAAATTCACCAAGCGTGTCCGGGGGGTCCTTGGAAAACTCGTAAAACAGCTGTGAGTCCCTCTGAAGGCCCCGTGTCATGGCGAGGATGCGTATTTCGGGCCGAAAGTCTGGAACAGTTAGGGCCTCTCCATTAAACCTTTCGATATAGTAGTGGATGGTTTCTCCGTTCTTCTGCGCTATGTCGAACATCTGGACCGGCATCTTCGCCGTCGGACGACTTCCAATGAACTGCTGCGTAAAGGCCGTGGACAGCTCCTGAAACTCCCTGATGGTTCCAGGGGCCAATGAGTTATACCACGCTGTCGCGGGCCCTGCGAGGGTGACCTCAAAGCATTTGCATAAAGTCGCATCATCAGCGCCGTGTAACACCAAGCTACGTATGTATTTAGTTAGATGAGCTTGGGGGTCAGTTCGGCCATCATAGGTTTCCAGCCGAGGTACCCGAAAGTCACTTGGCATGGCTGCCTCGACTACTGTTCGGGTGAACGGCAATTCATCCCCACAGAAAGTTTCAGACAACCTGGCCCAGACTGGTTCGTGAGTTACCTATTTTTCCACTTTCTCCAACCTCGCTAACATTTTCTCCACAAGGATTGTAGCACTGGGCTCTTCTTCCTGGTGCTTGTAGGCTTCTGGGAAGGGAGATTGCCAGCGCCTTTTCGGGGACGGACTTTGCCGCCGAGGGGATGGAGATTTTGCCTTAGGCGATGAACTCTTTTGACGTGGGGTTTTAGGCCGTTTAGGCCCTACTGGCCCCTTAGGTCGTCCCCCGAGGGGTATGTTTTCTGTTGAGGACTCATCACGCGGATCCCCACTTCCCGAACTCCGGTAAGGTGATCTCGGGCTTTTCTCCAGAGGGAGTGCTGGTGAGGAAGGCCTTTGGGCCTACGCTGGTTGCGGCCATCATCGGTCTATTTTTTGCGTCATTTTGGCCACAATGGAGCGTTAGAAGTCACGCAGAAAACTCATAGTTATGACTAGAGGACGTTCTTCCTCAGGCGAGGAAGTCCCTGGATGGGTTTGCTTAGTAGCTGGTTGAACTTCAGGCGCGGACGAGGACTTCGGAAGTCCCTTGTCCTTGCAACACCGAGTTTCAACAACGGCGACCTGAGGGTGAGTTCCCATAGACGGCGCCAAATGATGCCCAGCAGCATCTTCGTCGGGTGACATTATGACTTCGGGAAGGACTTCCTGAGAGGGAGAACGCCTGGAACACAGATTTCCCAAGGGAGTATGCCTGAAATGCTGAAAAGTAGAGGGTTAGGAGATCCCCGGGATGTTTTTCCGGGAGGAGCCTCCGACGCCCAAGTTAGTGTCCTGAAGGAAGATAGAAGAGGAGCACTAAGGGGTTAAGTGGCCTTGCCTGTCTTTATTTTCCTCAGGGAGAGAGGGTCAGATCCTTTGCCAGGGCTCATTTCCTGGTATTTATAGGAGTGCCTAGCCCGTTCAGATCACGGCACGTGTTCGGTCGGATGCTCTCTGTACTTTCGGGCGTAGGGGACAAGTAGCCGTTTGTAGGCTCCTTGAATCTTGGCCCGAAATAGGTTGTGACAAGACTCGGACGGCATCGGTGTGTCAGACCGCCGTTTGAGGCGGCGTGTAGCACCTGGGGGCGACATGTCAGAGGCTCCTTAAATGCTCATGTCGTACTCCCGAGGTCCTTTGGGCGAGGTCGTCCTTTGTTACGGGTGCCCTTCTTCGGGAATCATGCCCATAGTTCGGGGAGTTCTCCAGCTCGGGGGTTCCGCCTTCGGGGAGAGTCTCCCCTGATTGCAATAGCTGGTTCTTTATTCCTAAAGGCAATCCGTTTGGTCCCCTGAGGGAGCCGGCAACATCTTTGAAATTCCTGACGTACTAGCCGAAGTCCTGAGTTCGATACGTTTGACTTCGCTCCTTCCGAGGTAAGTGTTAGCGCCTCCTTCGGGTGACGCCAGGTTTCCCGACCACGCTACTAGCAGGAAGTATGTAGTGAGAGAGGCGATAGCCCTTTGGCTATCAATAAAGAAAATGGGGTTCTATATCTATGGATTTCCTAATAAGCATGCGTATGACAAGAAAAAAACATGATACTATCTGGGTGATTGTTGATTGACTTACAAAATCAGCCCACTTCTTGCTTATTAGTCTCACAGAACCTCTGGATAGGTTGGCACAGTTGTACATTAAAGAAATAGTGAGATTGCATGGCATCCTTGATGACATAATTTCATATAGAGACCAAAGGTTTATGTCTAAATTTTGGAAATCACTTCATCTGGCTTTGGGTACTTAGTTGAAATTAAGTTCAGCTTACCACCCACAAACTAATGGACAAACAGAAAGAACCATACAAATTCTTGAGGATATGTTAAGGTGCTGTGTATTGGATTTTAGGGGACAATGAGACAAACTCTTACCCTTGATAGAATTCTCCTACAACAACAGCTATCATTTAGTGATAAAAATGGCACCATATGAAGCTCTAAATGGGAGGAAATACATGGCTCCTCAATATTGGCAAGATCCTAAGGATAAAGTGGAAATTGGACTAGAACTAGTCCAAGAAACTACTAAAAAGATCAAAATCATCCAAGAAAGAATCAAGGCTGCCAATGATAGAGAGCAAGCCTATGCCAATCAAATAAGGAGAAAGGACTTACAGTTCCAAACAGGGGACTATGTGTGGATTAAAGTCTACCCTATGAAGGGAGTCATGAGATTTGGAAAAAGAGGTAAATTGACCCCCAGATACGCTGGACCCTTCCAAATACTGGCCAAGATTAGTAATGTGGCATATAAGCTGGATTTACCTTCAAAGTTGGGTCACATACATGATACTTTCTATGTAAGTAGGCTTAAGAAGCACTTATCTGATCCACAATAAGCTATACCAACTTTTTGATATCTCAGTGACCCTCAACCTCTCTTACGGAGAGGAACCTGTGAGGGTTTTAGCTAAGGATGCTAAGAAGTTAAGGAGTAAGGGGAAAAGCATGGTGAAAATACAGTGGCCTCACCATTCTGAGCAGTAAACCCTTGGGAAACAGAGGCTGCAATGCTCAAAAGATACCCAAGGCAATTTCCCACCATGCTTGAGAATTTGGAGGACCAAATTCTTTAAGGGAGGGAAAATGTCATGCCTGTGACTTGCATAGGCCAGGGGTTATGATTATATATGAATATGACGAGTAAAAATGGTGTAACGAGGTAGTGCATGTCATGAAATGCAAGGATAAAAGGAACATACAAGACTAAGTACTCCTAATGTGCCTCAAAGACATTCTAAAGGCACATCAGTGGAAAAAGAGAAAAGAGTGCTTCGTTCCTGAGCCAAAAGTGACTAAAATATGGTCCCATGATGGCTCTTGAGAGGAAGACTCATGGTTTGGGCAAAGGTTTGCAAAAAGACTAAGGGCATTACAAAGAACTTAAGGAGGGCCACAAGGGGACTCTTAGGTGCACTTAGAGGGAGTTGAAGGCTATAAAGCCTAAACTCTAAGGAGAATTGTGTGGGCTCAGTGACTAAGGTAAAAATAAAAGTAAGGAAAATTACATAAGCCCAAGAAATATGAAGAACACATAAAAAAGAAGAATAGCACTCTAGGGTACACTATAAGACCCTTAGGTGCACCTTTGTGTGCAACCATGGGCATGTGAAGGCCCTAAAGCCTAAAATCTTGAAAAAAAATTATTTGGGGATGATGCTTTCCTTTAAAATAAGAATGAAGGCTACAATTTGGGCCAAGAAAAGGTGAAAAACACATGAAAGCCATTGGAACACCCTAGAGTACACTAAAGAGCTCTAAAATGCACTTAAAGTGCACCTATGTTAAAATGAAAAGTTGAGGAACTAATTGGCTGAATTAATTAATGAAGTGTATGCTCAAATCATGCCACTTGAAGATCTAAGTAGGACAATAGCATATGCAAAATGAATTAAGCAACTTAGAGGGAGTTAGACCAAAAAGATGGTCAAAATCCTTAACCGCCAAGGCCAAATTCGGCCGAATGCTTCACCACTTGACTATGCCTCAATTAAGGTTGCTTCTTAGCTATTTCTTTCCATATACCAAGCCTCCAAAGTCTAGCCATAACTCCTATCAAAGCTACAAAAAATAAAGTAAAGCAAAAGAACCAAAAAGAACCAAAACCAAAATCAGGCATGGTGTTGCATGGTAGGTCAATAATGGTGCTCTTGGTGGGTTGATGTTTTCTTGCTTCCTGCTACCATCTCATCCTCTAAAACCTAGCCAAACCTCTAGCATAGAATATTAAAGCTATCAAAAAGGAATAAGGCAAAGAAGAACAAAAACAAAGCCAAACTGAGACATGGTGATGCAAAGCTAGTTCATGGTGGTGCCTACGAAATATGATGTGTGATCAAGCTTCCTTGCTATCTTTTTAGCCATAGGTAAGGACCCATATGAAGCTTTTTCTCTTTTATTTTAAAGGGGAAAGAGCTACCCTAGGGGATGGTTATAGCCAAAGGAACCTAAAGGCTATGTGTGCTTTAAGCACTATGGTAAGCTAGCTAGTTTGATTTCAGTAAACATAGGGTTTTTGTTCAAGTTTGGCTGAGCTTGATCAATCACCTGGAGCTCTATGTTAATTAAATCTAATCAAATTGATCACATGAATAAATTGAAGGAAAATCATGCTTGCTATGTTAAGGAAACCGTGTGTATATGGTGTGTGTGTTTGTGCGCTTCTTTGATTGCATGCGTGTGTTAACCCTTATTTTATATATATATGTATCTTGTATTAACTTGTGTATACTGCTGATAGTCGAAGTGCTATCACCTTTTAAACCTGTGAACTTTGGCCAGATACCACACTCAGGAAATCAAGCGTCACCTGTGAGCAGTACTAGTACCAACCTCGAAAAGAGGGAGTCTGACGCCTTGGGCATACGACCTCGGTGGCCCACCAGCACCCCTGGGGATGACAGTACTGACCTCGGGAAAATAGCGTGCCGCCCCCTCGGAAAAGTGGCCGAGCCAGCTTCGAGGGAGAAGGACCAGCCACCTTCGGCAGGAGAAAATCCCCCCGAACGAGGAGCTTCGGTGCTGAGGAAACCCCCGAACTACTGAGACGACTTCGGGAGAAGGGTCCTTATTCCCAAGGGTGACCTCAACCAAAAGGACCTCGGGAGTACGGTAGAAGCAATTAAGGAGCCTTTGACATGTCGCCCTCACATGCTACACGCCGCCCTCATATGCGTTCTGACATGCCGACGCCGCCTACGTCTTGTCATGTACCCATGGCCCAAGGAGCCTACAGGCGGCTAGAGGGCCCCACGCCCAAAAGTATAGATTACATCCGACCGAACACGTGTCACAATCTGAACGGACCACACCCTCCTTTATATACTAAGGAAATGGCCTCAGCGAAAGGGGATCTCTCCCAAAAAAAAAAGTAAAACAGGCAAGAATCTCTGGCCCCCAATACTTTCTCTCCACCTCCAAAACACTGACTTTGGTGTCGGAGGCTCCTCCCCGGAAAAAGACTCCGAGGACCTCCTAACCCCTGTTTTCTGAGTGTTTCAGGCATATTCACTTGGGAAATCTCCACGTCAGACGTTTTCCCTCACTGGAAGTCCCTCCCGGTCTCACCATGTCACACAACGAAGATGCTGCAGGGCATCATTTGGCGCCGTCTGTGGGAACCCATCCCCAGGTCACCGTCGTTGAAACTCGGCATTCCAAGGACAAAGGACTTCCGAAGTCCCCGTCCGCGCCAGGGGTTCAACCGGCAATCGAACAAATTGCAGCAGGGACTTCCTTGCCTGAGGATGAACGTCCTCTGACTATTACCATGAGCCTCCTGCGTTAATTCCAACACTCCGCCGTGGCTGAAATGACGCAACAGTTAGACCGAAGATGGCCACAGCTAACTCCTGGTCGAGGGCCCTCTTCACCAACATCTCGCCGGGAGAAAAGCCCCAGGTCAACTCACTGGAGTTCAGGAAGCGGGGATCAACGTGATAAGTCCTCGACGGAAAATATACCCCTCAGGGTGCGACCTACGGGAGAAACGGGGCCAAAATGACCCAGAACTCCCCGCCGAAGGAGTTCTTCACCTGAAGAAAAATCGCCATCTCCTCGACGCCAAAGTCGCTCCCCAAAAAGGAGATGTCAATCTTTGTTCCCTGAGGCCTTTAGATAGTAGGAAGAAGAGCCAGTGCCACACTCCTCATGGAAAAAATCCTAAAGAGGCTAGAAAGAGTGGAGAGACAGGTAGCTCGGAAGCCCGTTTGGGCTAGGTTGTCAGAAACCTTCAATGGAGATGAATCACCATTCACCCGAGCGGTGGTCGAAGCACCCATGCCAAGTGACTTTCGGGTACCTTGGTTGGAGACCTACGATGGCCGAACTAACCCCTAGGCTCATCTGACCAAATACAAATGCAGCATGGTATTGCACGGTGCTGATGACGCCACTTTGTGCAAATGTTTTAAGGTCACCCTTGCTGGACCAGAAACGGCATGGTACAACTCACTGGCTCTTGGAACCATCATGGAGTTCCAAGAATTGTCTACTGCCTTCACACAGCAATTCATCAGAAGCCGGCCAACGGCAAAGATGCCAATCCAAATGTTTGACATAGCGCAGAAAAATGGAGAAACCATTTGCGACTATGTCCAAAGGTTCAACCGGGAAGCCTTAAGTGTTTCAGACTTCAGGCCAGAAATACGTATCCTGGCCATGACATGAGGACTTCGGAGAGACTCCCAGTTGTTCTATGAATTCTCCAAGGATCCCCCCGACACACTCGGTGAATTTTACCAAAGGGCCGAACAGCACATGACTGCTGAAGAACTGAGAATGGGAGGCCCAAAACCTGATCACATTTGCACCGAGGGGTCGAGCCAGCAAACTCGCTACCTAACTGACTCAGGGGGACGACCTCGGAATCTTAAGGGAAGGAAGTCATTGGCCTTCACTCCGCTGAACACCACAAGGATGAACATCCTTATGGCGATGGAAAGGCAAGGAACTCAGATCCAACGACCGAAGGCCATGACCTCGGACAACAAAAAAAACATGAAAAAGTTCTGCCAATTCCATCAGGACCACAGGCACGATACCGAGGACTACTTACAACTAAGGAAATACATAGAATCCCTGATAAAGCAAGGTCAACTCCGACGTTACCTACAAATGCCCTCCCCAAAGGGAAGAAGAGAAGAGGAGGGGAAAGGAGATGACGAGGAGTATGACTTTGACAGACGCCGGAACTGAAGTCCAAAAAGGAGTCTGCCACCCCCGGCAGGAGTGATACAAATGATCACAATAGGACTGCCATTGATAGAAAGGAAAAGAAAAGCCAGGGAGATTTCGGTGATGGAATATGGGAACCCATCAAAAAAGCTTGTTCGAAAAGATGGGTCCACCGTCATATTTCCTCATGATGATCCATTGCTGGTTATGGCAAGGATAGGAAGCTGGGACGTCAAAAGAGTACTGCTTGATGATGGTTCAAACGCGGACGTCTTATTCTCACACCTACTACCAAGTTTGGGTATATCAAGGAGCAACCTCAAGTCCGTCACTTCTCCTATTTTTGGAGTGGGACCGTCCGAACTCCCAGTCCTCGACTGGATTGATCTTCCCCTGATGCTAAGGGGAACTTCAATAAACAACAAAGACGAGTTGTTTGCCTCTATAATGACAAGGTTCATCGTCATAGATGTCCCTTCATCATATAACGCCATTCTTGGGAGGCAAACGCAAGGGAACCTCCACATCCGCCCGGACGTAAAGTACTTAACTGTCACCTTCGCCACCAAGGATGGAGATGCTGAGATCTTCATCGACCAGGGGGGTGAGTAAGGTGTTTGTCAATGCGAGGAAAGCCCAGGTGACAAACTGCGCACAGACTACGGAAATGAAGGTCGTACTCGCAGAATAGTCAAAAGAAGAAGGAACAGAAGATTCTGAGAAAATAGAAATGGAAGACATAGAGCTTGTCCCAAGCCGGAATACCCGAATAGGGAAAAAATTGGTCGAAGGTGACAACAAAAAACTCGTATCTTTCCTGCTAATGAATAAAGATCTGTTTGCCTACTCGACCCGGCTTCTTCTTCTTTCTTTTTTACTTTTTCTTTCGTCCGAGAACACCACAAGCTCTCACAGTCTTTACCGCGGTTAGCAAAACTTCATTTCAATAATCCCCGAATAAGAGATTCATAACAGAAAGAGGTCTGGCCTCAACCAATCTACTTATCTCAACCGATCCACAACAAAGGGGAAAGACAAGTATATATAAAAGGTCTATCCTAGAAAGACGGGCTAGAGTCAGCACCAAGCGCTGGCCCATTAGTGGGTTCAATTTCCTGCTTGCCTTTCATTTTCAATTGAAAGAGTAGTCTCGAGCCGGAAGATCGCATTGAACGGCTAGCGAACTCAATCCTTGCGGCAAGAAAAGGACGAAATAGCTCATAGCCCGGGTTTCTTACTTCTCTTACTTCTTATTTATGGGATCCCCCCTTGCCCCCCAAAGGTCCGAAATAGCCGTACGCACTCCTCTTCATATCCCACTCTGGAGGTAGGACCCAAGAATCCTAAGTCAGAGTAACCCCTCGTAACCTCTCGAATCAGCTGATTTAGTCCCTCGCCCTGATAGTAGTGGTATAGCAGGAAGGTCAACCTGAATCAAACTAGCGCTAGTGGGGCAGTCAGAATAGGGGTTTACGCTGAATCAGCCTTCCCTGCATCGGAAGCTCTAATCTTCTTTCCGTAATTAGGAGCTTACAAAGCTGCTCACTTTGCCCTTGTATGAGCCCCCAGAACTCTTCTTAGATGCCGATTTTGTAGTAGGAGATGAAGGCTCAGGCGCTTCCTTTGCCTTTGCATCTGCCCCAGAGGCAACAACTTACATAACTTACTTTGCTACCGAAGCAGCACTCGACTTAATAGGAGAAGAAAGAGCTGGAGGTGAACTCCCAATAGCGTAAGCAAACTCACTCTTCTTAGCCTTCCCCAGATAAAGACATCTATTTAGCCTTCTTTATTGCCTCGAATAGGCCGAAAGACATGCCTGGGGTAGACCTTCGCATAATACAGCATAGCCTTAAAGTAAGCCCAGAGGTAAAGCCTGTCCGCCAAAAAATGTGAAGCCTCTCAGCACACAAGAGCAACTTCGTCAAAATGGAAGTCCAGCACTTGATAGGTGCGGGCGTAATCAGGGAGGTCAAATACCCTGAATGGCTAAGCAATATGGTTATTGCCATAAAAGAAGGGAGCGACAAGCTCCGAATGTGCATCGACTTCCGAAACGTAAATGATGCTTGCCCTAAGGATTCGTATCCTCTCCCGCCAATAGATCAGTTGGTAGACTCGACTGCTGAATATGGACTCCTGAGCTTCCTTGACGCCTTCAGTGGGTATCATCAAATCAGGATGGACCCCGAAGATGAGGAAAAAACCGCCTTCATCACCGAAGTCGGTACATATTGCTACGTTAGAATGCCCTCTGGGCTTAAAAATGTTGGAGCCACCTACCAGAGGCTAATGAACAACGTCTTCAATGACCAAATAGGGAGGAACATGGAAGTCTATGTTGATGACATGATAGTTAAGAGCAAATTGCCTGGCAGTCATATTGCAGATTTGGAAGAAACTTTCCACCAACTTAGAGCCTTCGCAATTCGCCTTAATCCCGAAAAATGCGTCTTTGGCGTAAGCTCAGGAAAGTTCCTCGGGTTCATGGTATAGGAAAGAAGTATCGATGCCAACCTAAAAAAATTCAAAGCCCTACTTGAATTCTGAACTCCTGTCACAACAAAGGATGTGCAAAGGCTCACTGGGAGAATAACGTCCCTTAGCAGATTCATTTCTAGGTATGGGGATCACTGCCGAGCATTCTTTAAAGTCCTCACCAAGGCAGCAAAAAATGGTGGCAACCTCGGAAACAATGACCATCCTTGGAACGAGGATTGCCAAAAGGCCTGGGAAGAGCTCAAAGTCTATCTAGCTCGTCTACCCACTCTTCGGCAACCACGAGAGGGAGAACCCCTTGTACTATACCTCGCCGTTACGGAAAAAGCACTGAGTTTAGTGCTCGTGAAGGAAAAGGGGGCAGAACAATGGCCAGGATATTATGTGAGCAAGTCCCTGCATGGCGCCGAAGTCAGGTATCCCCTGCTACAAAAATCTATCTATGCCCTGGTGCTGGCAAGCAGAAGACTGCGTCCATAGTTTCAAGCTCACCCCATTATTATCCGAAGTAACCTACCTCTTTGGGATGTCACGAAGAGAGTAGACCATTTGGGAAGGCTTTCCAAGTGGTGCATAGAGCTCGGCGAGTATGATATCACTTATGAACCAAGGAAAGCAATAAAAGCCCAAGCTCTAGCGGACTTCATTGCCGAAGTACCCGTTGCGGAAGGTGATCAATCGAACCTCGGCAAAAGTGAGCCAGAATGGACTCTGTTTGTAGATAGGGCCTCCGGCTCCGAACACCAGGGAGCTGGGGTAATTATTCGCGGTCCTGAAGGTTTGGAAGTCATGAAAGCCATCAAATTTGGGTTTAACGTCACTAATAATGTGGCAGAATACGAAGCTCTCATAGTAGGATTACGCCTGGCTAGAAAGATTGGTGTGAGAAACCTAAAAGCAGGGGACTATAGCACGAAGGATCCGACTTTGGAAAAATATCACGAGTTCGTATCAAAGCTTATCCAAGAGTTCGATGCAATACATATTGAAAATGTACCTCACCGAGACAATGCCGAACCAGACAGCTTGGCCAAATCAAAAGGATTCACCGAAGTGTTGAGCAACCCGAGCATAGCGACGCTAAGCATAGCAACCTCAGAAAAAGGGTGGAAAAATCCTATAAAGAGGTATCTTACAACCGCAGAGCTTCCCGATGATCCTCACGAAGCGGCAAAAGTGTGAAGACGTTCCAGACAATATTTCCTAATTGGGGAAGAATTATACCGGCAGGGGTATGCGAGTCCACTGCAAAGGTGTGTCAGCGAAGAGGACGCTAGGATAGTTCTCGAAGAAGTCCACGAGGGGGCTTGTGGTTCCCACATCGGAACTGATGCCATGGCAGAAGTAATACTCCGCCAAGGGTACTTCTGGCCCGCCCTAAGAAAGGACGCAAGGCAGTTTGTCCAAAAATGTGACAATTGCCAAGAATACGTCAGCGTCCAAAGGCTGCCTTCGGAATTAATAACCTCGGTAGACTACCACTGTCCCTTTGCAATTTGGGGCATAGACTTCATCGGACCACTCCCGACGGCACCTGGAGGAGTGAAGTTCTTCGTAGTGGCAGTGGATTACTTCACTAAATGGGTCGAGGCGGAGGCCCTAGTAACCATTTCGGCAAAGGATATACAAAAATTCGTCTGGAAAAACATTATATGCAGATTTGGCATATCGAGGGTGATAGTGGCCAATAATGGTTCCCAATTTACTGACAAGGGATTCCAAGAATTCATCACCAACCTCGGAATACAAATGCACTTCGCCCCAGTAGCTCATCCCCAGAGCAATGGACAAGTAGAGGTATCCAACAGAACCATAAAAGAGGGTCTAAAAAAGAGGTTGGGGGAAGCAAAGGGAAAGTGGCAAAGAGAACTTCCTAGTGTGCTATGGAGTTACCGGACAACATCCCGAAGGGCCATGGGTGGGACACCTTTTTCACTCGTTTTTGGCATAGAGGCCATTATCCCTATTGAGGTAGTACAGCCATCAGTTAGAATACAAGTGTTCGACGAATGAGGGAACGACCTCGGATTGAGAACTAAGCTCGACCTGATTGACGAACATAGAAAGGTGGCTGAACTCAGAAGAAAGGCCTTTCAGCAAAGAGTGGCCACAGCCACGAACTTGCGCATTAGGCCAAAAGGAATAAGGAAAAGAGACCTCGTTCTCCGAAGGGCCGAATTTGAGCCCCGAAGGCCGTCCCACGGGGTACTTCGGGTGAACTGGGAAGGGCCTTACTTGGTCCTTGACGAAGTCCGAAATGGAGTTTATAAGCTTGGCAACGCCGAAGGTGGAGAATTGAAAAATACATGGCACTCGGACGCCATGAAGAAATTCTATACTTAGAATTTTGGTAAAAAATTGTACAAGTTAGAAAAAGTTTCTAAGTATAAAAATTTTCTTCCACCAAAGAATTCTCGCCGAACAAAGCTTAAGCAAGAAGCATGCGAAAGTCACGTATTCCTTCCAAAGTTGATTGGGTTATTCTCCCAATAAGTAAGTCCATCAAAAGTAGGCCCAAAAGTAGGCCAAATTTTGCTTAAGGGAATTCATCGAAAGTGAACATTTTTCTGAAGACGGCTAACAAAGCAAGTAAAACATATTTTCTGAAGTCCCTTGACCAAAAGTGGTCAGGATAACTGGGAAATAAAAAGTGGTGAAGACTTAACCAAATTCTGAAGGAAGGGAAAATTTCATTGAAGAAGGCCTTGTTACAAGGAGAAGGTTACAAGAAGAAAAATTACAAAGAAAAAGAAGAAGGCAAAGGCCCTAAAACATCTAAGGGATCCCGATGTCATGGGAGGCTCCAGCTCCTGTATCTTTAGCCGCCGCCTTCGGTGCCAGAGGAGGGGGAAATGGCAGGTTGAGGAGCTCGATTTTTTACCAAGTCCACCGAGGCCCCTCAGGAATGTCCAGGGCAGCCAGAAAGGAAAGCTCAAGATCTTGGTATTTCTTCAGAACTTGATGATGAGCCAGACAGAAGCCGTCCTGAAAGGCAACCTTGGTCGCCTGGACGGCCTTGTCTTTCTCGAGAGACAAGTCTTCTACTTTGTTCTGAAGATTAGCAACCTCCTTCTCCAGCGCCTTCACCTTCTTCTTCTTCTTTGGCTCCTTCTTCAGAGCCTCGACCTCGACTTGAAGCTTGGCGTTATCGGCAAGCGCCTTCGCCAGGAGAGCAGAGTCTTCCTCTTTTCCCTTTTGATAAGCCTCATTGGCTGAAGTTAGACTCACTACCTTCGTGCCGAGGTCAGACATCTTCTGGGAAAAATCCTTCAAGAGCTCTTCTTGGCCCTTCAAGAATTCTTTCCGAAGTTTCATAACCTCCTCATTGGCTATCCGGCTCAACTCTGCATTTTTGACAACAAAGTTGGTGCAGAAGACCTTGGCCTTCTCCAAACGATCTTCAGTCCAAGCTCGGACCGAAGATTGCTTTGCTACCCAAGCCCAAACGTATCCACTATACCCCAGGAGCTACAAAAAAGGAGAAGATACTTAGTCAAATATGCATAAGAAAGGCCAAATACTTAGAAAAAAGGCGAGAAAAAATAAAAGGGGCTTGAAAAAGTACCTGGGCAGCATGCTCTGAAATTTTTGAGTCGAGGGTCTCCTCGTTGGCGCACTCTTCGGCAACCGCTTTGAAGGAAGCCTAGGTGAGTACGCCCCTCGCCATTTGGGGAGCCACTTGCTGGCAATCCTCGGAGAACAAGTTCATGTCCTCCATGAAAGACCAGAAAGGCTCCCTCGGAACCTTGTCCTTCGGGATGTGGGAGTCCCGAATAGCCCGCCTTCGAGCATGGTCCACCATCCAGGATAAGGGCGCCAGTTCTTCTGCAATGTTAAAACACAAGTCTCGTTAAGACAAAGTCTCTTAGTCATATATCTACAAGATTAAGAATAAAAATGTCTAAGGGACAAACCTAGCGCAACCTCAGCGATCTCATCGTCAGAGTCCCTAACCTCCTCCACCTCGGCAACGACATGTTTGCCCTTGCTTCTTCCGCATTCTTCGAGCTCCTCAGCAGAAGGGTCTGCTGCCGAAGACCACAAAAGATCTACCGATGTGGCGGGACTCCGAGAAACCACACTGGTGGCCACCTCGGTCGGCAGAACGATTGGGACCTCGGGCTCGCCACCAACCTCCTCGACGTCCTCCAGCGGGGGGTGAAGGGCGTCCTTCTTCGCCTTCTTGGTCGAAGATGGCCCACTCCCAGATGTCTTACGCCTTTTGGAGGCACCCTTCTTTGTTTGTTCCCCCTTTTCCGCTTGGCCGAGAAAGAGGGACTTGTAGTAGGTAGCTGACTCGTCGCCCATCTCTGAAAGAGAAGGAAAACATCAATGTAAGTCCAGACGGATACTTATACTAAAAACTTTGAAAGGAAACTTACTTTCGAAAAAGGCTTCATAGGTGAGCTCCCCCCGAAGGAGCATCACCAACTAGGACTCCTTCCCGTCAATGGTAGGAGCTGGCATGCCGAGGTCCGTTTTGTGCTCCTTTATTACCTCCAGTTCCCGAAGGACCTCCTCGGTCATAAGTCTTCATCTGATGGGGAAGGGGTATAAGGAGTGTGGAGGAACCTCAACATCCCAGTCAGCGACAGCCCGTATACGTCTGTCGAAGTCCACAAACTTCACCGCCAACTCGGGAGTTAGTAGCTTTTTTGGGTCCACAACATCCGTCTCCAGCTTTCCCCGAGCCCACTTGGTCGGTACATACGACCACGCCTCCGCCACTTTTAGGAAGAAGAATTTCCTTTGCCACCCTCGCCAACTATCCTTAGTATCAAAGGTGAACATATATTTCTTGCTCCCAGATCCCCGAGGTAGCATGAAATAAAAGCCACCCTTCGGGACCGAATAGAGCTTGTAGTACTGCATGAATATGATGAAGTGGGATTATATTTCGAGCACTCCACACATGCAGAAGAAGGTGTTAAAATAACAGTATGAGTTGGGAGGAAGCTGATTCACGACTATGCCATGGAATTGGAAAAAGTCACAAATCATCCTCGGTGGAGGAAACCGAAGTCTGGCCTTCAGTTGGGCACGAAAAATGGTAACCTTGTCATGACTGTTCAAAAAACTGAAGTGACCAAGAGGAGGAAGTCTGGTGGTGGCGTAAGAAGGAAGAAAGAACTTGGTTGTCCACTTTCTAGCTTTTCCGGAGTGGAGCAACAGGGGTGAGACATGAGAGGTTGCTAACTCTCGGGAATGGCTTGAACAGACATAAGAGGAACAGGAGAAGACATGTTCGGCTTAAGAAAAACAACTTCGGGAAGCTGGAAAAAGCAAAAAATGAAGAAACCGAGGGACCTCTAGAATGAAAACCCACCAACAGTCTTGCCGAAATTAGGGTTTGAAAACGCCGTCATGAATGGTGGCCGGAAATCACTCTGCTGCTAGCACCGCCGCAAAAAGAGAGGGGAAAGCACGAAAACAGACGAGAACAAAGTAGAAGCAAATGAGGGCAAATGAGGATTATGACGCAAGGAAGGTTTATATAGACCGAGGAAGGGTAGCCGAATCGACGTCATAACTGCTCCGCGAAGGCGAATCGTCGCCATAATTACTTTTGGAAGGTGAAAAGACGTGGCTGGTGTAACCGATGCTGCCACCGCCAATCACCGTGTGTGACCTGTCAGCCAATACGCGAAACGAAGAACACGCTTTCTGACACCACGAAAGCCCAGGCACATCTCTCCAGACTGACACGCCTGGTTACAAGACGCGACGGTCCACTGACTTGCAGCAGAAAAGGTAAAGAGATTGGGCACCTCGAGAACACCAAAGGGCAGGCAATGACACCTGGCCAGACAAGGCATGTCTTCGGGCGACGAAGTGTCTTTTTCGCAAACGTCACACTCCGAGTTCTGAAAGGTGCCCCCAAAAGATCTACAAGCCGAAGTCTTCACTTCGGCTTTCCGGGGGGAGGCATGTGATAGCCGAAGTGCTATCGCCCTTTAAACCTGTGAACTTTGGCCAGATACCACACTCGGGAAATCAAGCGTCACCCGTGAGCAGTACTAGTACCAACCTCGGAAAGAGGGAGTCTGACGCCTTAGGCATACGACCTCAGTGGCCCACCAGCACCCATGGGAATGATAGTACTGACCTCAGGAAAATAGCGTGCCGCCCCCTCGGAAAAGTAACCGAGCCAGCTTCAGGGAAAAAGGACCAGCCACCTTCAGCAGGAGAAAATCCCCCTTAAACAAGGAGCTTCGGTGCTAAGGAAACCCCCGAACTACTAAGATGAGTTCAGGAGAAGGGTCCCTATTTCGAAGGGTGACCTCAACCAAAGGGACCTCGGGAGTACGGCAGAAGCAATTAAGGAGCCTCTGACATGTCGCCCTCACATGCTACACGCTGCCCTCATATGCGCTCTGACATGCTGACGCCGCCTACGTCTTGTCATGTAGGGCTATTCCTGCCCTAGCCCATGGCCAGAGGAGCCTACAGGCGGCTAAAGGTCCTCACGCCCAAAAGTATAGATTACATCCGACCAAACACGTGTCACAATCTGAACGGACTACACCCTCCTTTATATACTAAAGAAATAGCCTCAGCGAAAGGGGATCTCTTCCCCCAAAAAAACGTAAAACAGGCAAGAATCTCTGGCCCCCAATACTTTCTCTCAACCTCCAAAACACTGACTTGAGCGTCGGAGGCTCCTCCCCGTAAAAAGACTCCGGGGACCTCCTAACGCCTGTTTTCTGAGTGTTTCAAGTAGATACACCTGGGAAATCTCCACTTCAGACGCTCTCCCTCACTGGAAGTCCCTCCCGGTCTCACCATGTCACACAACGAAGATGCTGCGGGGCATCAACTGCTTTTGGTTTCTTCTTTGTCTTTGGATGTAGGTTATTAAGCAAAATTGGAGGTTTATATTTATAGCAATGTTATAAACATTGTGAAGGCACTAGGTGTTGAATGAGTTTTCACTGAGTACCTATGCACTCATGCCTTCTTTTGCCCATTTCAGGTAAGGAAGTGCAAGGCAGAAGGCCTAAGGAACCTCTAGGTAGGTTTATGTTCAGAGAGGTATGCTATGGATTCATGCCTTATGAAAACAAAACAAAGGACAAGTTCATATGATTGAACTAATGGTACTGTTATGTGTGTTGGTTTATAGGCCCTAATGGCGATAGTGGGACTTACTGTGTTTAGATCCATCCTGGTATGGGTTAGAGCTAGAAGAGTAATAAGGCAACTTTGGCCTGAGTGCCAAGTGAAAGTGGGGGTCAAAGTGACAGTGGGCTTAGAGATAGTTTGACCTATGAAAAGTACCATGCATGACATCTAGGAGATCAAATTTTTGTTGTATGTAATTTTGGGCCATGTAGCCCCTATTCGCCCAATTTTGGCCTATAAATATCTTTAGCTAACTAATGGCAAAAGGGACATGGAGTAAAGCATGGCTTGTGCCCTATATGTATTCTAGGCGTAGGAAAGCCTAAAGGCACTAAGTATAACAAACTAGGAAAAATGCATGCATGGTCTGTAATTACTTAATCTAGTTTGTATGTGCATGAATGTGTGTATCTCTTGGCAAAGGCACTAAGGAATCAGAACACACCCATAAGTCACCTAACCTCCTTAAACCCCTTATGCACTCATGAAACCACCTAAGTGAATTCATCTGGTTGAAACTCAGACAATTGGGTGAATTAAGTAAAATCCATTAGAGCTTTAAAAGCTTCAGATTCCCACCTAAGTAAATAAAGAGTTGGGGTTAAGAATCCTAAGAGTCAGAGCCTAATTCACCATATGAAAATCAACTAAGAAACTAAAAACAACCGGTTGATCTCAAGTCTCTTAAAGGGTTTAGGGTATGGGTGAATTGAGTCCTAACACTTTTTTTGTATAATCATGGAATTTACCAACTTAATCTTGCCATCAACCATCTTTTGTCTCATCAAATTTAATATATTATCTTTTTTACTAATTTTTTTTTCTAGAAGTTAATACTATATTCATCTAATTACCACTTGATCCAATTTTTTTTAGAATATGATTTAATGAATTTCATATTCGTCTAATATTATTAATGTTTTATAACCACTTGAAAAAGAACAAATTCATTAAATAGTTCATTATTTGATCCGGAAAAAAAAATATTTAAAACTTTATGACTATTTTAAGAAATATATACTTTTTGAACTCAAAGAGATTGCATAAACCAGTTGTGACTTAAAATTGTCTCCTAGACCTAACATTCTTATTAAAATGCTTCTCTTTACTTAGGGTACTTAAAAATCTTTATCACCGGAGTGGTGCTATTGAAAACTTATTTCTTTAAATAAGTATATATGCCACCTATGATGCCACATCAGCAATACTTTTGTAATTATTACTGTCGGATACGATCGTGTATAATGGGAAAAATCTCTGAAAGCATAAACCACAACACTAAAATTTCCATGCATCCAATTTGTGATGTTTTTTTTTCCTAAAAGAACCTTTTCTTTTTAACAAAACATCACAAAAGTGTTATTTTAGAACAATATCTATAATTTATGTGTTCCATATTTGGGTACATTTATATGTGATAGGCAACGGCCTAGAGGGTTCAAATCTGGAAGTCTCAAGATTAGTAAAAAGAGCGCCCCTGTGGGCCCAAAATAAACCCCAAGGGAACTCCTCTATGAAAGGAAATTATATCCCATAAATACAGGATAAGCTACGGGATTTATATCCTAATGGCGAATTGCCTGGAGCTCATTTTAACTATATAAACCCCTCCAAACATCAACCTCGAGGTACGACATTCTGGCGCTTATCCCTTTCTCTCTACTACTCCTCACTAGTAAACTAACTTGAGCATCGAAGGGTTTCCCTCGGGAACATATCCTGGGACTCTGATACTATCTTTGTGTGCAGGACTCTGATCTATAGTTCACCAAGCTTTTGGGGCCAGCTTATCCGACCACTTTACCCAGTAAATTGGGGCTGTTTGTGGGAACTCAATATGATGAACATTCGAAGATCACAATTGGAGAACTAGGACCTGCAGGAGACTGAGCAAGAGAGCCACCACCTTAAGAAGTCAATAGGGCCCGCAGGTGAAGAAACACACTAGGGGGATGACCTAGAGAATGGATGAGGGTACTGTACCCCTGAACAATGAACAGTGTTAGGCCCTACAGCATGCCTTGTTTGAGCAGTTGAGGGTGATGGTCCAACAAGAAATCTGGAAAGCCTTTCCTAAGGCTCCAAAGGAAGCCACTGAAAGTCACCTAGCGGATGGGCCTCGCCTTGCCCTTCCACGAGGCCAGCCTTTGAGGATACAAACCCATGAGAGACAGTCATTCCTAGACCATTCAGATGGCCCTAGCAACATCAGTGCGATCCTGTAGAGACATGACCAGATGGAGTGACGCATGCAAAGCCCTAGAGCGACCAAAAGAAGACCCTGGCATTGGCAATGACATGGAGTACCTGTGGCTCCAACCTTTCATGGAAGAGATAATCAACATCCCTGGTCCCGAAGGGTTCCGCATGCTGAAAATTGGGTTGTATGATGGCCTTACAGACTCAGTAAACCATCAACAGAGGTATGTTACCTTTATGAGGCTTGAAAGGGCCTCTAATATGGTGGAACAAGGTCCTAGTGCCCTGATTTGCTAACACTAGTAGGGTCTTAGGGAACTATGATCCTACTAAGGTTATAACTATTAGTGTTGTGCCCAAAAGTCAATCATGAGATGATTGTATTTTTTGCACATTGAGTCATGATATTTTATAAAGGCATTAATCTAGCACTTATGTTTGTTGTTTTATTTCTGCGTAATGTAATAAACATAATTATAACCCTAGAATAATGATATTCTTAAATGTCCCCAGTCTAGTATTATTGTGGAGCGGGTTTCAATGATACATAACGACTAGCATATGTGGAGACTAATATGAGATATGTAGTCTACATATGGGTATAAGTTGGAGAACTTGTTACTAGACCGACCCACCATGAGAAAACTATCTGGATTGTTATATGAGTGTCATAAGTGATTCTCATAGTGATCATGGTATATGTAGTCCTTTGACCTAAGATCATCAAGGTTTCCTACATGTGAGTCACATACTTTGATACTTTCCTTTGTTGCTCGTGACTGAGTGAACTTGAAGGAGGTCATTGGGTATGTCACATATCATGCGGAGGGATTTGTATGATCAAGATGGGATTTGTCCCTCCTATGTAATGAGAGTGATATCTTTGGGCCCCTTGATAGAGTGAAACTTAGAAAAATGCATGGCCATGCTCGAATGAGGTGATATATGATATCAATGTTATTAGTTTAAGTTGGTCTACTCGGTAATCAAGAAACCAAAGATTGGGCTATACGAGAGTGACACATTCCATGTCTCGTGCTTAGTCTTGATATCTTAGACAAAGGGACAATGGCATATATTAGTAATGATCATAAAGGTTTAGTCAAATCACCGACAATCTTGTCACTTGGGTAGCAATGATGTGTTGCTAGACACCGCTCATTGCTTATGATCATAAATGTGATTTATGATCATTGCCAACATGGTAAGAGCTTATTGGGTCGCACACATAGAGCCATTTGGATCATTAGCGTGCATAGGCTAATTATTTGGGTTATGGTTTCATAATAATTTTGTATTAATAATGGGCCCAAAAGTTAAGCCTGAAATTGAAGCCTAATTGGATTAGGGCTTTGAAACCTATTAGGCCTGGAAGTTGAGTCTCACTATAAATACAGCTTTTAGTGAGAAATTCGCAGCTTCTTGCCTTAGCCTCCCAAAAGGACAACCACACTCTTCTCTTACAATTCCTTGGAGGACGCAAGCTAGCACTGTGAGCGTAAGATAAACACATTTGCCAGGACGTAGTGGAAGTGTGGTGATCCCGAGAGGCTCATGTGGATACCATAGAGAGCTTGAATACATCAACTGTTCAGGTTTTGTGATTCGACTCTACAGTTAGGTGAGAGATCTTAACCGAAAATTAGGTATGAAAATTTTTGAACACCCGGTTTACCCCGTTTCACTTGGATCCTATAGGGTTTCGGTTAAATTCCGCTGCACTTGTTTGGCTCCCGAAACCCAACAATAACTAGCTAGTTATTACTCATGAAGTATCTTAAATCATTATGCGCAACTAGTTACTTAGTCTACCCTGCATAGGAAATATGCATACATTGTCCTGGCTATGCAATAACAATAGATTAAAACAATATTTAAAATAATGTCGCAGCAATTAACGAAAACACAATTCAAAATGAACCCAGATGTAAAAATTTAATTGCTTTAACTTCAAGAAATAACTATGTGCATACAACTTAATCTTATATGTACCCAAATGTAACCTTAGTGTTATACACACCAATATGCACTAGTAGATGCAATCCCTCTGTACGAAAATATAATACATATAGAAGAACCAACATATATCTACTAAGATCCACCCTTAGCATTTCACACAAGCAAGCTAGCTTCAAGTGATGAGTCACACTTTCCTTTACTTAGCCTTAAACTAGAGGGCAAAAACTTTGGTCAATACTAGCTTATGCTACAAGTACCTTAGAAACTTGAAGATTCCTACTTAGAGAGTACCTTCAAACAATAAAATTTAGCCTTAACAGTCGCCCCTTATCAACTGTTAAGCCTAACTAGCCCGTATAACACCTATACAACACTTAAGTGGTGAGTACCCAAAAGTACTTAGTAAGGGGTTCAGCACTTGCACTGGAAACAAATGCAAGCATGCAAAGCACAACAAACACACACACACACACACACACACACACACACACACACACATATATATATATATATAATACAGAACAAACAAGCAACCAACAAGATAACCAGTAACAAGAATAAGAACAACAAACAATGCAAAAAAATGGGTGGATGCATGGATGGATGGAATATGTACATGCAAATGCACTTAAGACTTCCTTACACCCATAGGCGCTAGACTTGTCATGAGTTCTTACGGCTGGGGTACTTGGATATTGGCTCTCATATCCTATGCTAGCACTTAATCAACCTTATGAAGTCCTCTTACGGGTGCCTTAGAGTAAGTCATCACTTACTCAACCCTTACCCGCCTTTGACAAGCTACTTAGAGTAAGTTGTCACTTATTCCCTTCTTACCCATCCCTTCCCCTTAACTTATTATGCAGGGTAGCTGCCTTATGTGGTTTACCTTGCTAGATTTTCAGAGCTTAGCTTAGGCCCCCTTAGTGGATTATTTACTAACCCAAAAGGTTTGGTTGGGATCCTCTTAGGTTTCCTTTTTATTGCCCAAAGGTCTAAGATCTCCTACTTGGGCCAACAAAGAAACTGAAACCCATCTTAATCTCTTTAGTGCTCCATTAACAACTTGAGCACTGTAACCCCCTAGCCACCATTCCTTACCCTACCTTAATCACACCACTTAGCTACCACCTAAATAATGCATAATTTTTGACTTAGAAATTAGTTCTAGACCTAACCGAGGCCACGGAACATCTTATAATAGCCTAGGGATGTTAACTAAGAGATTGGACATTCCTAATGTGCCCTGAGCTTGCGGGACTTGGGCCTTGGTGTCGTGCCCTAAACTGCCCCTAGCCCATTTGGGCCTGATTACTTAAAACATGCAGCGGAAGTTTTCATTACACGGAAGGGGCTTTTAAAACTCACTAAGACTTATGGGCACAAACCCCAGGATACTTATCGGTACTAGCTCGTTAAGTTCTTTAATTAAGGTTAAGTTGAAGTGCTCTCAGAAACAAGCTAGCACCCATGTGGATTTCATGTGTTCATTTTCATGGTCTTTACCAAGCTTAGCCAAGAATATGCATGGCAACCAAAACACCAACTTAAGTTTAAAAACTTATTTTCATGCATATGCTTTGCATGCTTATGTGTTTTGGTGTTCACTAGTGCACATAATCACTTAATGCCTTTAGATGCAACTAATGCTTAGGCATGTATTAATTCACATATGTGCACTTAAATTTCTTACTAGCCAAACTTTACACAAGCTTCCAATTTCATGTTTTTTTTTTCTAAGTTTACTTGCATGTTCTTTACTAAGTGAGCATACATAGCCAAACATTGCATGCTTTCAACATAGACATGGGCTTATGGGCCTTTTAGTACTTATCATGCATATGGACCAAAATTAACCAAGAATAAAATCAAATTTTCCGAGTTCTTATTTAAGCCCACAACATACATTTAAGCCCAATTTCAACATGCTTCAAGTTTCATGAAAACATAACCCATAAATTCATGCATGGGCCTTGGTAAGTCCACCAAGCAATAAAATGCCCAAAAATGTCCAAGTCCATAATACAAGCCCAAAGCCAAGTTTGGCCAAATTTTAGCTAAGTCCATAATTTGGTCACTAAAGTTAGACCAACAAAAACATGCTTAAAAGCAAGCCATAAATCCACAAAGCCATGGAACACAAATTTCCACCTTAATAGACCTTGTTCCCACAATTCTAAGACTTCAAGTCCTGCACAGAAAGGCCATATTTTTTTTTAGCTTGTTTACAAGCAACTTATATACTTAGAATACTTAGAATATTTTGAGCAATACCATACACAAATCCAACCTTAGAATATAGAAAGAGTACTCAAGACTCTTAGCTTGATCTTTCAAGCAAACCTTTACCTACAAAAGTAGAGTAAGGCGGGTGAGTTATAAAACTCAATAAGGATTCCGTGGCATCCAATGCCTAACTTATGGCCTCCAAGGCCTAACATATGCCAAGAATGTAATGGAAAAATAATCCTTATTCCTGCAAAGGAAACATAAAGACAAAGAAAACAAAAATATACATGCATATAGCAATAATATCATAATCGGGGGTTAGCATGCACAACAAATCAAAGAACCACACAAACACACGCCACTTAACACTTTGTTCACAGAAGGGCAGCAAGCATCCCTCAAGTTTTAATTCATTAATTTCATATACTTAATGTTTTCGGAGAGCTCACTTAGCATAGGAATTAAGGTGGCCGCCTTAACTCCTAGCCCATAATGCTTGCTTACTTAACTTAGCTCATGAACAAAACAGAATTGCCGAAGCAATAACATAACTTAACCCCTCTTAGCACTCCTAGGATCACATGGTTCTTTGACCATCACCTAGGGGCCCGAATACTCACACAAAAAATCCATGGAACTAGGCCATGCAATAAAGTGAGTATAGGAATCCTTACCCACAACACCGAAAGCTTTAGAAGCTTATTTTCCTTCGTTTTCCTTGCTTGTTGACTCTAGAAATTGTTTTCTAGCATAAGAACCAAGATGGGCCAAATTTTATTAGTAACCATAAGGTACCAAGAACACTTGGTGATTAACTCAAATAACACAAAATACCAAGAACACTTGGTGTGCACTTACAGAACCTCACAGAAGAGGTAAGGCCAATTTCTTGTGCTTGATGTTCTTCAAGCTTCTTCTTGATTTCTTGCTTCTAATGAACTTAGGACCTCAATCACACAAAGAGTTCCTTGAGTAGAGCTTAAAACCTCCAAGAAATGGAAATGGCTGAATTTTCCTCCTTGGTTTTCTTTGAATTCTTCACCTGATTCTTGCTCTTTATGGTCTTAGAGCTTGAATTCAACCAAGAATACTTGGTTTTAATTTGAGGAATGATTATTTCTAGCTATGGATGAATATTTAGATGAGGAAAAGAGTTGGAAATGTGTTTGGAATGGTGAGACTTGGTATGGAAGAAATGGAGAGAGAAGAAGAGAGTTTGAGAGCAAATGGCTTTGAATGAGTGGGTTGATTATGTTTTAATGTGTGGGAAGGTGATGGCCAGCCATATGGGAAGGAAAATGAGTGTATAATGTGCTTGGAAGAGTGGGAGACAAGATTTAAAGGATGGAAGACTAATTGGAAGACTTTTGTGTAAATTGGTAGAAAAAGTCAAAAGTAGGAGACATGTAGGTGAAGAAAGAATCCAAAGTCTTGACTAAGGATGGGAGGTGGATTAAAATAGTAGGAAATTAATAATGTGTTTGAAATGAGTGGGAGACAAGATTAAAAGAAATGAAGACTAATTGGAAGACTTTTGGGTAAGTTTGGTAGAAAAAGTCAAAAGTAGGTGAAGAAAAAATCCAAGGTGATGATTAAGGATGAGAGGTGGATTAAAATAATAGGATTTGGAGGAAGGTGACATAAAATATTGGGAATTGGAGGGGCATGGCTGGCTAAGGCATCCTAGGCCATTAAAATGGCCTAATTCCCCCTTTAGTCCTCCAACTTTCTAATTTTTAAGCAATTGAGCCCAACCACTAAAAATCCCTTTGTTCAATTTAGTCCCTCATTTTTAAAAACCACCATTTTCATTACTATTTCTCTTGGCCTAAGCCAAGCTTGTTTTTAAGATGTTCAACACTCAATTATGCACATGCCATATTGTCTTCTCAATTTAATTGAGCTAAATTCCTGATTAAGGAAAAATTCTTATGCTCCAAATCCATTTAACCCGGGACCTAATCACTTTGGATTGTCTGGGCATTACACTTGGCAACGCCACCAAACGCATCAATTCTCAGGTTTTCTAGGAAGTTTTTGGTGATGCGTCGCCATTTTGCGTCACCATTGCCAATGCCCTTCCAAGATTGCGCGACTACGTGCTATCTTGTAAGAAACTTGCTCAATCTTTCAATCCCCAAAGCCAATTCACATGGGTCTTATTTATAATTCATTCTCACATATAATACTACATTTCTATGCATTATTTTAGCTAAATTAACTTCAATACATTACCTCAAATCATCCTTAAAGTAAGAAGCAAGCAACATGCACACTTGAGTGCAATGAAGTTCCTTTAAGTTCCAAGCTTGAATTCAACCAAGTTGGACACCAGGGGCACAAAATTAAGGCCATTTCTAACCATTTAACAAATTTATAACTAACCCACAAGGATCAAAGATGCTTACCTTAAGGTTTGAACCAAAAACTTGCAAGAACAACTTCAAATGCAGCAAATACACCAAAGATAAGCTAAGGACTTGTTGGGATGGCTTTAGGACCTTTAATTTTCATGGAATTTTGGGTAAATTGGGAGGTTTGATGAGGAGGAGCTATGGAGAGAGGAGAACTATGAAAATGGTGGATGAGGGAGATGATGAATAGTTCCCAACTCTTCCAAATATATCCAACTACTCCCATTAGCCCATTTCTCCTCCACTCACTTTGGCCCTCAAACTTCGCTTTGATTCACTTAGGCCACTTAAACTCTTCCTACAAAATCACTCCTTGGTCCCATAGAAAGGTTTTTCTTACCCAAATACTTTGCCCTTAAGCCACTTAAGCCATCATAAGACATAATAGCTCAATTTCTCATTTAGTGCATTTTCTAACCTTAACTTTCACTTTTGGTTTAAATGTCTAGTTTCACTCATGGTCCCAACTTATTTATCTCAAAACACTTTTATGAAACTAATTTTACTAAAATTATGTTCATGCTGCTAAATTGGGCTAAAATCTTTTAGCTGCCAATTACATTTTGGAACTCAATTTAACTTTACTTAGCTTGCTTTCCTTGCTTAATAAAATTTATTTAAGGAAAAATTAGTTGGGATTTAATTACCTTGGCATTCTAATTAGGGGAAGTAATTGGAGAGCCTTTACAATCTCCCCTCCTTAAAAAAATTTGGTCCTCCAAATTTCGTTTCTTAACCATGCACAACACTTGGATGATAATCCTCTTACATCCTACTCAGTTTTCTTACTCATGGTCTTTTCCTTACTGTGGTTGCCCATTGCTCCTTAACCATGAGCTCATTTCATGTTCTTAGCTTCTTGACTTGTCAATCAAGAAACTTCTTAAGGTACTCCTTAGGAGACCTCTCCTTGGAGACATTACTTATGGGGTAGACACCTTACCTTGGTTCATAAGGCACATCCCCATACTCCTAATTTTCACTTTAGCCTATGCGAAGCTAACTTGCTCCATTTTGGCCATTCTCCCAGTTGGGGTTCATTTAGGAGTACTTAGTCTCCTACTTTGAGTTTTTACCCTTGGTAGGACTAATCACAATCTTACACCTCACTTAGGCTTTCAAGCCCTACTTACATTTTTCTTAGTTACCACCACTAAGTGCTCTTTGCACAATTCAACGCGGCAATTGTTGCACCCATCTTTGGTATTTAAGCCACATTGGGTACATAACCATTTTATTGTCACTTAGTGCCCCTTAGTACTCATGACAAATTTTTTGACTTAGCAACTCTTACACCTAACTTAGGCACTCAAGTCAATTCTTAAGTGCATCTTTAATCTTGTTGCACCTTAATGCCATAGGCACATACTTCTATTGATAACTTATCCTTTGCATTGTTGCCTTTTAGCGCTTTACATATGGTACCCTTTTGTGGTGGCTTACCCTTAGCTTTCTTAGGTAGATATTCACACTTACTACCTTAGGGTTCATTAGCCACTTTAGACACTCATAAGCATGACACCCTTACTATGGTATAGGCACTTTAGTTCACATAAACTTTACATTCTTTCAAGTGTCCTTGGAAGAACCACAAACTACCCAATTCTTTTGCACTTAAATCCTTTTGGTAATCACTTAACATGCCAAGGTCCTTGACTACTCTTAGTCACTTAGCCATTTCTTGGCCCTCAATTCTTAAGACACCCTTAGCATGCTCCTTCACTCTTTATTACCTAGGAGTCATTCCTTAATTGGCTTGGCCTTCTCTGGCGGTAGCGTATTCTATGCCATCATAGCCCGTTCTTTGGACTCTTCAAATTACTTAAGACAAATCCTTAGCACCATTGATCAATTTGCTTAGGTGTTTTAAATACCTTACACTACCCAACATGTCACTAGTGTGACCTTTAGGTCTTAGCTTGATTACTCAGCCACCTAAGGTGTATACTTGGCATTGAGTTCTTTTAGGCTCCATGGCCTTTCCTAACTTTTCTTGGGAAGCCCATAGGACTCTTGGCATTCAACCTTTCATGGTCCTCCTTTAGCTCCCACACTTGGGTACACCTTGTGTCCCATAACTTATGCTACACCTTTGGCCTTCTCAGGAATCTCAATTTTCTTGATTCCAACTTACCATTTGGCAATTGCCCTCATACTTATCCTGGTTTCTCATGGAATCCATAAGGGTTTTTCTTAACACCACAAACCCATCGGGCTAACACAAACTGACTACTACCCATGAGTGCTCCCAACATATGAATGTGTTTGAATGCGACTTACAAATCTTATGCCTTATTTGAGGCCACTTTGGTACCTATACCTTGCTTCCCAATATTTAGGCACATTCTTAGGTCATCGCTTCATTAGCCCATCTTTATGCACTAAACACCATGGCTACTTAGTGTGATTTACACACCCATAGCCCATAGTGTGCACACCCTTAGGCTTAGCTGACCACACTTACACTCTTAAACCACTTAGGTAACTTCTTAACCCTTAGGAAAATAAAGAATCCCATAAAATTCTTAGGCTTAGCAAGCTTACTAAATTTTTCAACAAACTTCAACTTTCAATTGTCTTGAATCCATTAATGAGGATATTACCTCTACTCACACTTAGCTCTATCTTGAGCTTGTCTATATTTAAGACCTTAACTCGGCATTTACACCCAATACCATGTCTGATTCTTCTTGATTTATCCAGGATGATTAGATAATGGAGTACACTTTGGACCTTAAGATCATTTTTCTTACGAACCTTTAGGTTAACTTAGGTCCGCACTCTTAGCCTTTTGGTTTAAAGCTTTCTTAGCTCATTTGAATTCACAACGAGCCCCACTATCTAAAATGAATGAACTCCTAAACATTTGAGAGCACCGTTCAATTTACTTTCACTTTTCATGAGCAGCCTTAAGTCAACATAGACCATAACAGAAATACTATGCATAAGTCTACTACTTGGAGTTCATTTTTTCTCCATGGGTGTTCTTATCAGTTATAGGTCCCGATTTTAAAACCATTTAGGATGACTCATTTTTCACCTTAAATCCTCCTAGCTAGTGGTGTTTTCATGGTTCTCCTTTACACACCCACTCTGGGTTGCAATTCCTTAGGGATTCGAATGTTACCCTTTTAGTTTTTAAGGCTTAGGTTAACTCTTGAACCTTGACCAACTTACCAAAAATCAACAGACTACCCTCCTTAAGGAACTCCACCTTTACAGACAACTTCACAGTTTTGAGACCTGTGGGTTATGGTTCTCAACCTTTATTTAATCTACTTCTTACAATTACTGTGAGTCCTTAGGGTACCACTTTCTTTTTCTTCACTCACAACTTCAAGATCCTAAAGTTAACCCTTGACTTTATAAGCCACCTTACCCTAGTTGTGAGTGCTTGGAGAATTCAACCTCACCATATGATGCCCAGAGACATCTTCACTGGAAGGCATGGTGACTTCCGGGGGGACTTCCTGTGAGGGAGAGCGTCTGGAGTTGAAGTTTCCCAGGGGAATGTGCCTGAAAAGCTCAGAGAAGAGGGTTAGGAGGTCCCCGGGGTGCTTTTTCGGGGAAGAGCCTCCAACGCCCAAGTCAGTTTCCTGAGAAGGTAAGGGGGAAGCACTAAAGTTCTTAGTGGGCTTGCCTGTACTTTCTCGATGGGGAGGAGTCGAACCGTTTGCCAGGGTCTGTTCCTTGGTATTTATAGAGAAGCCCAGCCCATTCAGATGACGACACGTGTTCGGTCGGATGTTCTCTGAGTTTCTGGGCGTAGGGGGCGAGTAGCCGGTGGCAGGCTCCTTGAGTCTCGAACCGAGACAAGTCGTGACAAGACCTGGACGGCGTCGGTGTGTCAAATCGCCGTTTGAGGTGACATGTAGCGTCTGTGGGTGGCATGTCAGAGGCTCCTTAAATGCTCATACCGTACTCCCGAAGTCCCTAGACGAGGTCGTTCTCTGACGCGGACGGTGCCCCTTCGGGAAGTGTTCCCGTAGTTCGGGGAGTTCCCTGATTCAGGGTTCCACCTTCGGGGAGATCCTCTTCGGTTCACAATAGCTGATTCTCCATCTTCGAAGGCGATCTGTAGAGTACCTCGAAGGGGCTAATAGTGTCCTCGCGTTCCCTGATGCTCCGAGTTCGGGTCAGATAGAGGCAATGGCCCTTCGGCTATCACATGCCCCCCTTCGGAAAGCCGAAGTGGAGACTTCGGTTTGTAGTCTTTCCGAGGATGCTCTTTGGGAGTTTTTAGAGAGTAAAACCTGTGCCGAAGGTACACCTTTTGCCCGAAGATATGGGCTGTTCGGCTATGGCCTGTCTTTTGGTGTCTTCGAGGTTACTTACTTCTTTCCTTTCTCCTTTTGTAGGTCTGTGCAGCGTCGTGTCTCATGACCTGGCGTGTCAGTCTGGAGCGGCGCGTCCCAATTTTTTAGGGGTGTCAGAAGGCGCGTCCCCTATTTTGGGGCGGCGGCTGACACATGGCATACTGTGATTGGCGGAGAGTCACATCGGTCACAGAGGGCGCGTCTTTTCAAGAGCAGAGAGCAGTTATGGCGACCATTCGCCTTCAAGGGATACTTATGACATCGGTTCGTCTACCCTCATTCGGCCTATATATAGCCCATTCCTATCATAAGTTCCTCTTTTTGGTTTCGCTTCTGCTCTTTTCTCTGCTTGCAACTGCTTTTTCTTCCCTATTTTCCGCTGCGGTGCTTTTTGACAGAGCTTTTTTTCGGCAATCTTTCACAACGGCGACTTCAAACCCAGATTTTGGCAAGTCATTTGGTGGGTTTTTGATTTCCAGAATCTTCTGATTTTTAGAGTACTTCCAGAAGTTGTTTTCTTTCCTTTTTTTGAACTCATTTCTCAACCAACATGCCTGTTCCCGAGAGCTGGCAACCCCTTTTGTCTCACCCTTGCTGCACCATCCCCAAAAAACTAGCAAGATGGAAGAAAAAGTCCTTTCTTCCTTCGTATGCCATTATGAGGTTGCCTCGTTCTGACCAATTTTGCTTTTCAAACCGTAGTAATGAGGTTACCGTTTTCCAAGCCCAGCTGAAGGCCGGACTTCGGTACCGTCCTCCGAAGATGATTTGCGAGTTCTGCCAATTCCATGGCATTGCCGTAAATCAACTTCCGCCAAACTTGTACTGCTATTTTAACGCCTTCATCTGCATGTGTGGTGTCTTCGGGATTGAACCCCACTTTGTTATTTTTATGCAGTACTACAAGCTTTTCGTGGTCCCGAAGGGTGGCTTTTATTTCATGCTACCTCGAGAATCCGGGAGCAAGAAATATATGTTCACCTTCGCCACCAAGGACAGCTGGCGAGGGTGGCATCAAAAATTTTTCTTCCTGAAGATGGAGGAGGCCTGGTCGCATGTTCCGACCAAGTGGGCTCAGGGAAAGCTGGAGATGGACGTCGTGGATCCGAGGATACTGCTAACTCCGGAGTTGGCTCCTATCTTTGCGGACTTCGACGGACGTATTCGTGCTGTCTCGGACTGGGGTCCCTAGGTCTCTTTGCGCTTTCTCTACCCCTTCCCCATCAATTGGAGGCTAATGACCGAGGAAGTCCTTCGGGAGTTAGGGGTAGTGAAGGAGCACAAAACAGACCTCAAGATGCCAGCTCCTGCCATCGCTGGGAAGGATTCCTGGCTGGTGCAACTCCTTCGGGAGGAAATTTCTTACGAAACTTTCTTTGAGAGTAAGTTATCTCAGACTCCCTTTGTTTTTGTTTCCATTTTGGACTCACGCTGATATCTTCCTTCTTTTTCAGAGATGGGGGACGCTACTGCTGCCTTCTACAAATCCCTTTTTACCGGCGCAGTTGAAAAGGGGGAACAGACAAAGAAGGCAGCTTCCCGAAGGAGGAAAATGACGGGGGCTGGGCCTTCAGCGAAACGGGCGAAGAGGACCATTCAGCCTTCTCATTTGGAAGCGCTTGAGGAGGCGAGCGAGGAGCCCGAGGTTGCTGCCATTCCGCCGCCCGAGGTCGCTGTCGACGTCCCCCCGATCGACGTCCCTCCTCAGAGCCCTACCCCATCGCAGGCCCTTCTGGATGCCGTGGTAGAGGTTCCTTCTGCCGAGGAGCGGCGTAAACGCAAAGGTAAGGGGATCTCCATCGAGGAAGCCCCGGACTTTAGCGATGACGTCGTCGAGGTGCCGCCAAGTTTGCTTTTTCGAGCAAAGTTTGATGCCTTCACGTGCTGAATTTTGTGATGTACTTGCCTTGAGCAGCTTTTTGTTTTTGCCGTGCAGGGGAGTCACTTACTCCAAATTGGGTGACCGAACACGCCCGGAGGTGAGCCCTTCGCAATGCCAAAGTCCCGCAAGGGAAAATCCCGAAAGAGCCTTTCTGGTCGTTTACGGAGGACATGAATTTGTACTCCAGAGACTGCCAGCAAATGGCCAAAGAGATCGCGAAGGGGATGCTTACCGAGGCCTCCTTTAGGGCCATCACGGAGCTCATCCGGGCGATGACTCCCTCGCTGCAAAGCTTTCTGAGCACGCTGTCCAGGTATGCTTTACGCCTATCTTTTTCCCTTCAACTTTTTCTAAGTGTTTGGCTTTTTCTTTGTCTTACTGACTTCACCTTTTTCCCTTTGCAGCTGCTGGGGTACACCGACTTCCTCAGAGTTCGGGTAGCCAGGCAGACGGCATTCTGAGCCTCGGCCTTAGAGGTGATTGATAAAACTAAGGCCATGTGCTCGGAACTGGCTGTCAAGAACCTGCGGCTGGCTGATGCTGCGGAGAAGGAAGTTGCAGCCCTTCGGGAGGAGTTCTAGAAAGAAAAGGAAGAACTTTTGAAGGACTCCTCCCAAAAAATTTCAGACCTCGGCTCCCAGGTGGCGGAGCTGATTTCGGAAAATGAGGCGCATCTGAAGGAAAAGTCGAAATCCGAGGCTCTCCTGGCGAAGGCGCTAGTTGAGAAAGCCGAGCTCCAGGCCGAGGTCGATTCTTTGAAGAAGGAGTCAAAGAAGAAGAAAGTGAAGGCACTGAAGCAGGAGGTCGCGGATCTGCAGAACGACCTTGAGGAACTTGGGGTCGAAAAAGACAAATCCGACCAGATGGCGAAGGTCGCTTTTCAGGACGGGTTTTGCCTTTCTCAACACCAAGTTCTTCAGAGGTTCCCAGATCTAGACCTCTCTTTCTTGGAGGCTCTGAACATCCCCGAGGCGCCTCGGTGGTCCTGGTCCAAAGTTGAATACCTGAACTTGCCCTCTTTTATTCCGGCGCCAAAGGTGGCGGGCAAGGACGTAGGGGCTAGTGGGTCTCGGGACGCCGAGATCCTTTAGTTTGTTCTAGGACTCCTTGCCTTTTTCTCCTTCTTTTCTGTAAGCCAATTTCACTTTAATGAAGATTTTTTGGCTAAGTCTTTTTGTGAGATGTTTTGTTTTTCCCCTTTGTCCCGAACGTGATTGCTCAAGGGACTTCGGAAAATCATATCTGCGCTCACTTTGGCGAGTACCTTTGCGTGATTTTTCGTTTTCCATTTTTCCCGAACGTGATCGCTCAAGGGTCTTCGGGAAATCGTACCTGCGCTTATTACGGCGAATGCCTTCACGAAATTCTGACTTGTATACTTTGAGAGTTTTTCTAAGAAACTTTTGTACTTAGCATATTTTCCAAATTTGTACAACGCAATTCTTCCGCGAAACCTTAAGCATAGAATTTTTTCAAGGCATCTGAATGCCAAGTATTTTTTAATTCTACGCCTTCGGTGTCACCAAGTCTGTACACGCCTTTTCGCACTTCGGCAAGAACTAGATAAGGTCCCTCCCAATTTGCGCGAAGTACTCTGTGGGAGGGACTTCGGGGTGCAAAGTCAGCTTTTCAGAGAACGAGGTCTCCTTCCTTGATTTCCTTTGGCCTGGCTCGTAAGTTTATGGCCGTGGCCACTCTTTGCTGAAAAGCTTTTCTTCTCAGCTCAACTATTTCTCTGTGTTCGCTGACAAGGTCGAGGTTGGTTCTTAAGCCGAGGTCATTCCCACTTTCATCGAATACTTGTACTCGTACCGACGGTCGCATAACTTCGACTGGGATGATGGCCTCTGTGCCAAAGAAGAGTGAAAAGGGGGTCTCCCTTGTGGGTCTTCGGGGTGTTGTTCGGTAACTCCACAATACGCTCTGGAGCTCTCCTGGCCATTTCCCTTTTCCTTCCCCCAATCTCTTTTTCAGACCATCTTTTATGGTCCTGTTAGATACTTCTACTTGTCCGTTGCTTTGGGGGTGAGCTACTGGGGCGAAGTGCATTTTTGTTCCGAGGTCGCTGATGAATTCCTGGAATCCTTTATCTGTGAACTGGGACCCATTATCAGCTACAAGTACCCTCGGTATGCCGAATCTGCATACGATGTTTTTCCATATGAACTTCTGCACTTCTTTTTCCAAGATAGTCGCCAATGGTTCCGCCTCAACCCATTTGGAGAAGTAGTCTACTGCTACAACGCAGAATTTTACGCCTCCAGGGGCTGTTGGGAGCGGCCCAATGAGATCGATGCCCCATACAACGAAGGGCCAGGGATAGTCGGCCTAAGTCACCATTTCCGAGGGTGTCCTCTGGATATTTGCGTGTTTTTGGTAATTACTACATTTCCAGACGAACTGTCTAGCGTCCTTTCTTAGGGTAGGCCAAAAGTATCCTTGGCAAAGTATTACTGCTGCAAGGGCGTCGGTTCCGATGTGCGAACCACAAGCACCTTCGTGTACTTCTTCGAGGATCATTTCAGTATCCTCTTCGCCAACACACCTCTGCAGTGGGTTTGCATATCCCTGCCGATATAATTCTTCGCCAATTAGGAAGAATCGGCCGGAGCGTCTTCGGATTTTGGTAGCTTCACTGGGGTCTTCGGGGAGCGTATTGTCCGCGAGATATCTTTTTATCGGATCTTTCCAGCCTTTTCCCAAAGTTGATATGCTCAGCACTGTGATGCTCGGGTGACTCAGCACCTCGATGTATGCTTTTGATTTTGCTAAGCAGTCTGCCTCGGCATTATCACGTCGAGGCACGTTTTCGATTCGCACGGTGTTGAAGTCCCGGATGAGTTTTGCCACCAGTTCATGGTATTTTGCTAAGGTTGGGTCCTTTGCCCCATAGTCTCCCGCCGTTTGGCGTACCACCAGCTGAGAATCGCTGTGAGCTTTTAGGTTCCTTATGCCAATTTTTCTAGCCAGGCGCAATCCTGCTACGAGGGCTTCATATTCCGCTATATTATTGGTGGCATCAAAGTCAAACTTGATAGCCTTCATCACTTCTAGGCCTTTAGGACCCCTGATGATCACGCCAGCTCCCTGGTGTTCGGACCCCGAGGCTCCGTCAACATGCAAAGTCCATTCGGGATCACCTTCGCCAGGATCCGGATGGCTATCCTCGGTGGTGGGTACTTCGGCGATGAAGTCTGCCAGAACTTGAGCTTTTATAGCTTTCCGAGGTTCATAAGCGATGTCGTGTTCGCCAAGCTCTATACACCACTTGGAGAGCCTTCCGATATAATCAACCTTCCTCATGACATCCCGAAGTGGTAGACTACTTCGGACGATGATAGGGTGAGCCTGAAAGTATGGTCGTAGCCTTCTCCCTGCCAGCACCAAGGCATATATAGCTTTTTGTAACAAAGGATAGCTGATTTCGGCGCCGTGCAGGGATTTGCTTACATAATAGACTGGCCACTGCTTCGGCCCCTCTTCTTTCACAAGGACCGTGCTCACAGCCTTTTCTGTGACGGTGAGGTATAACACAAGTGGCTCTCCTATGCGCGGTTGTCGCAGGGTGGGCAGGCTGGCTAAATAGACTTTAAGTTCTTCCCAGGCTCTTTGGCAGTCTTCATTCCAAGGATGATCATTATTCCTGAGGCTGTCCTCCTTTTTTGCTGCCTTAGTGAGGACATTGAAGAACGGTCGACACTTGTCTCCATACCTGGAAATAAACCTGCTAAGAGAGGTTATTCTTCCTGTGAGTCTCTGCACATCCTTTATTGTGGCGGGAGTTTGGAATTCGAGTAGAGCCTTGATTTTTTCTGGGTTAGCATCAATGCCTCTTTCTGATACCATGTACCCAAGGAATTTTCCCGAGGTCACTCCGAAGATGCATTTTTTGGGATTGAGACGGATCTCGAAGGTTCTGAGCTTGTGGAAGGTTTCCTTTAGATCTGCGACGTGGTCGTCAGGCAGCTTGCTTTTGACTATCATATCGTCAACATACACTTCCATGTTTCTCCCTATTTGGTCGTTAAAGACCTTGCTCATCAACCTCTGGTAGGTGGCTCTCGCATTTTTAAGCCCAAAGGGCATTCTGACGTAGCAGTATGTTCCTCCCTCGGTGATGAAGGTGGTTTTTTCCTCATCTTCGGGGTTCATCCTTATTTGATGATACCCGCTGAAGGCGTCTAAGAAACTTAGGAGCCCGTATTCGGCAGTTGAGTCTACTAATTGGTCTATCGATGGTAGAGGGTATGAGTCTTTCGGGCAAGCATCGTTCAAGTTTCTGAAGTCGATGCACATCCAGAGTTTACTGCTTCCTTCTTTAGTGGCGATAACCACGTTGCTCAACCATTCGGGGTATTTGACCTCCCTGATGACACCAGTGTCTAACAAGCGCTGCACTTCGGTTTTGACAAAGTTACTTTTATGGACCGAGATGGTCCATTTCTTTTGCCGGACAGGCTTTGCCCCGGGATTAACTTTAAGGCTGTGCTGTATGACGCTAGGGTTTATCCCTGACATGTCTTTCGGCGAGTAGGCAAACAGATCTTTATTTTCCAGTAGAAAAGATACAAGTTTTTTCTTGTCATCTTCGGCCAAGCTCTTCCCCATTCGGGTAGATTGACCTAGGACAAGTTCTACTGTTTCTGTTTCTGCCTTCGCGGGACTCTCTGCCTTGCCCTTTTTTGGTGCTTTTGCTTCCACAGCTTGCGCAGAGTTGTTTGCTGGAGCCTTTCGTGTTTTGACGAACACCTTCCTTACTTCACCTTAATCTATGAAGATTTCCACATCTCCATCCTTGGCGGCGAAGGTGACGGTTAAGTACTTGACATCAGGGTGAATGTGCAGGTTTCCCTGTGTCTGTCTTCCAAGGATGGCGTTGTACGATGAAGGGACATCCATAACGATGAACCTTGCCATTATAGAGGCATACAACTCTTCTGTCCCCATCACCGAAGTCCCTTTCAGCATCAAAGGGAGATCGATCCAATCGAGGACGGGCAGCTCGGCTGGACCTACCCCGAAGGTAGGCGAGGTGACGGGCTTGAGGTCACTGGCAGATACACCCAACCTCGGCAGCAAGTGTGAAAACAGGACGTCGGCATTTGATCCGTCGTCAAGCAGCACTCTCTTGACATCCCAGTTTCCTATTAACGCCATGATCAACAATGGGTCGTCATGGGGAAAAATGACGGCGGAACCATCCTTTTGGGCCAGCTTTTTTGTTGGACTTTGATACTCCATGACTGCTATTTCTTTGGCCTTCCTCTTTCTTTCCGAGGATGGCAGTCCCGTCGTTATTGTCTGTATGACTCCTGCTGGAGGTGGGGGGCGCCTTTTCGCACTTCGGTTTCTCCGCCTGTCGGAGTCGTAGTCCTCATCTTCTGCCTTTCCTTCCTCCTATTTTCTCCCTTTTGGGGAAGGCATGCGCAGATAGCGCCGAAGTTGGCCCTGTTTTATTAGTGACTCTATATACTTCTTCAATTGGAAGCAGTCTTCAGTGTCGTGACCGTGGTCACGATGAAATTGGCAGAACTTCTTCATATTCTTTCTGTTGTCGGCGGTCATGGCCCGTGGCCGCTGAACCTAAGTTCCCTGTCTTTCCATTGTCATGAGGATGTTGGTCCTTGTGGTGTTCAGGGGTGTAAAAATAGGGAGTTTCCTTCCTCGCGTTCTCCGAGGTCGGCCTGCCTGTTCGGTGGGATACCGGGTTTGCTAGTTGGACCCTTCGGCCCGGGTGTGATCGGACTTCGGTCCGCCCATTCTCAGTTCTTCGGCTGTCATGTGCTATTTGGCCCTTCGGTAGAATTCGCCCAGCGTGTCCGGGGGGTCCTTGGAGAATTCGTAAAACAACTGCGAGTCCCTCCGAAGGCCCCGTGTCATCGCGAGGATGAGTACTTCGAGTCGAAAGTCTGGGACACTCAGGGCCTCTCTGTTAAATCTCTCGACATAGTCGCAGATGGTCTCTCCAATTCTTTGCGCTATGTCGAACATCTGAACTCGCATCTTCGCCGTTGGCCGACTTCCGATAAACTGCTGCGTGAAGGCTGTGGACAACTCCTGAAACTCCGTGATGGTTCCTGGGGCCAATGAATTAGACCAGGCTGTTGCTGGCCCAGCGAGAGTGACCTCGAAACATTTGTACAAGGTTGCGTCGTCGGCACCGTGCATCATCATGCTGCGTCTGTATTTGGTCAGATGGGCCTGTGGATCAGTACGGCCATCATAAGTTTCCAGTCGAGGTACTCTGAAGTCACCTGGCATGGCTGCCTCAGCTACATCTTGGGTGAATGGGGACTCATCCCCACAAAAGGTTCCAGACAGCCTAGCCCAGACGGGTTTGCGGGCAACCTGTTTCTCCACTCTGTCCAACCTCGCCAGTATTTTCTCCATAAGGGCCATGGCGCTAGGTTCTTCTTCTGGCAGGGGGGATTGTCAGTGCCTCTTCGGGGAGCGAGTTTGGCGCTGAGGGGATGGGGACCTCGCCTCAGGCGACTGGCTCATCCTGCGTGTGATTTTGGGTCACCTTGACCCCGCTTGTCCCGTGAGCCGTGCCCCAAGGGGCATGTTTTCTGTTGAAGACTCCTCTCGTGGGCCTCCGGATCCCGAACTACGATGAGTTGGTTTGGGGCTTTTTTCTCGAGGGTGTGCTGGCGAAGGAGGCTGGCTTGAGCTTGTTGCGGCCACCTTCGGTCTATCTGTTATGCCATTTCAGCCACAACAGAACGTTGAAAGTCGCGCAGAAAGCTCATGGTTATGACCAGAGGGCGTTCTTCCTCAGGCGTGGAAGTCCCTGGGGGGGCTTGCTCAGTGGTCGGTTGGACTTCAGGCGCGAACGGGGACCTCAGGAGTCCCTTGTCCTTAGAACGCCGAGTCTCAACGATGGCGACCCGAGGATGGTTTCCCACAGACGGTGCCAAATGATGCCCAGAGACATCTTCACTAGAAGGCATGGTGACTTCCGGGGGGACTTCCTGTGAGGGAAAGCGTCTGGAGTTGAAGTTTCCCAGGAGAAAGTTCTTAGTGGGCTTGCCTGTACTTTGTCGATGGGGAGGAGTCGAACCGTTTTCCAGGGTCTGTTCCCTGGTATTTATAGAGAAGCCCAGCCCTTTCAGATGACGACACGTGTTCGGTCGGATGTTTTCTGAGTTTCTGGGCGTAGGGGGCGAGTAGCCGGTGGCAGGCTCCTTGAGTCTCGAACCGAGACAGGTCCTGACAAGACCTGGACGGCGTCGGCGTGTCAAATCGCCATTTGAGGTGACATGTAGCGTCTGTGGGTGGCATGTCAGAGGCTCCTTAAATGCTCATACCGTACTCCCGAAGTCCCTGGACGAGGTCGTCCTCTGACGCGGACGTTGCCCCTTCGGGAAGTGTGCCCGTAGTTCGGGGAGTTGCCTGATTCAGGGTTCTGCCTTTGGGGAGATCCTCTTCGGTTCACAATAGCTGATTCTCTATCTCCGAAGGTGATCTGTAGAGTACCTCGGGGGGGGCTAATAGTGTCCTCGCGTTCCCTGATGCTCCGAGTTCGGGTCAGATAGAGGCGATGGCCCTTCGGCTATCACCTTACTTGGTGACCCTTAGCAACTAGTGTGCAACACTTCTTGGAATTAGACGAGTCATAACTGTCTTAGAGTTGTCATTTGTTAAACTATCGCTATAATGCATAAAGTACTTCTTACATTATAGGTACAAGTTCAATCAACTTAAGGCTTAACTCATGGCATGACTTACCAACTCTCTCGTGCAAGTCACCCTTACCCTTAGGATACTTCTAAGGGTCACTTATGGCCAGCACTGTTAAGTCAGCTCTTATGCCCTTTAATCGATCCTTTTCCTAAGCATTGCCACACCAAACAATAAATCACAATCACAAATCACTGAATACCTGCTACCCTTAAGCTTCTAGGAAAAACCTTAACCAACCATAACCAAAACTTACCCTTTTTGGGCTTTTCTAGGTTCACATACCCACACTGTCGTGCCCTAAACTGCCCCTGGCCCATTTGGGCCTGATTTTTTTTTTTTTTAAACATGCAGCGGAAGTTTTCATTACACAGAAGGGGCTTTTAAAACTCACTAAGACTTATGGGCACGAACCCCAGGATACTTATCGGTACTAGCTCGTTAAGTTCTTTAATTAAGGTTAAGTTGATGTGCTCTCAGAAACAAGCTAGTGCCTATGTGGATTTCATGTGTTCATTTTCATGGTCTTTACCGAGCTTAGCCAAGAATATGCATGGCAACTAAAACACCAACTTAAGTTTAAAAACTTATTTTCATGCATATGCTTTGCATGCTTATGCGTTTTAGAGTTCACTAGTGCACATAATCACTTAATGCCTTTAAATGCAACTAATGCTTAGGCATGTATTAATTCACATACGTGCATTTAAATTTCTTATTAGCCAAACTTTACACAAGCATCCAATTTCATGCTTTTTCTAAGTTTACTTGCATGTTCTTTACTAAATGAGCATACATAGCCAAACATTGCATGCTTTTAACATAGACATGGGCTTATGGGCCTTTTAGTACTTAACATGCATATGGCCCAAAATTAACCAAGAATAAAATCAAAATTTTTAAGTTCTTATTTAAGCCCAATTTCAACATGCTTCAAATTTCATGAAAACATAACCCATAAATTCATGCATGGGCCTTGGTAAGTCCACCAAGCAATAAAAATACCCGAAAATGTCCAAGTCCATAATACAAGCCCAAAGCCAAGTTTTGGCCAAATTTTAGCTAAGTCCATAATTTGGTCACTAAAGTTAGACCAACAAAAACATGCTTAAAAGCAACCCATAAATTCACAAAGCCATGGAACACAAATTTTCACCTTAATAGACCTTGTTCCCACAATTCTAAGACTTCAAGTCCTGCACAGAAAGTCCACATTTTTTTTTAGCTTGTTTACAAGCAGCTTATATACTTAGAATACTTAGAATATTTTGAGCAATACCATACACAAATCCAACCTTAGAATACAGAAAGAGTACTCAAGACTCTTAGCTTGATCTTTCAAGCAAACCTTTACCTACAAAAGTAGAGTAGGGCGGGTGAGTTATAAAACTCAATAAGGATTCCGTGGCATCCAATGCCTAACTTATGGCCTCCAAGGCCTAACATATGCCAAGAATGTAATGGCAAAATAATCCTTATTCCTGCAAAGGAAACATAAAGACAAAGAAAACAAAAATATACATGCATATAGCAATAATATCATAATCGGGGGTTAGCATGCACAACAAATCAAAGAAGCACACAAACACACGCCACTTAACACTTTGTTCACAGAAGGGCAGCAAGCATCCCTCAAGTTTTAGTTCATTAATTTCATATACTTAATGTTTTCGGAGAGCTCACTTAGCATAGGAATTAAGGTGGCCGCCTTAACTCCTAGCCCATAATGCTTGCTTACTTAACTTAGCTCATGAGCAAAACAGAATTGCCGAAGCAATAACATAACTTAAGCCCTCTTAGCACTCCTAGGATCACATGGTTCTTTGACCATCACCTAGGGGCCCGAATACTCACACAAAAATCCGTGGAACTAGGCCATGCAATAAAGTGAGTATAGGAATCCTTACCCACAACACCGAAAGCTTTATAAGCTTATTTTCCTTCGTTTTCCTTGCTTGTTGACTCTAGAAATTGTTTTCTAGCATAAGAACCAAGATGGGCCGAATTTTATTAGTAACCATAAGATACCAAGAAATCTTGGTGATTAACCCAAATAACACAAAATACCAAGAACACTTGGTGTACACTTATAGAACCTCACAGAAGAGGTAACGCCAATTTATTGTGCTTGATGTTCTTCAAGCTTCTTCTTGATTTCTTGCTTCTAATGAACTTAGAAACTCAATCACACAAAGAGTTCCTTGAGTAGAGCTTAAAACCTCCAAGAAATGGAAATGGCCAAATTTTCCTCCTTGGTTTTCTTTGAACTCTTCATCTGATTCTTGCTCTTTAGGGTCTTAGAGCTTGAATTCAACCAAGAATACTTGGTTTTAATTTGAGGAATGATTATTTCTAGCTATGGACGAATATTTGGATGAGAAAAGAGTTGGAAATGTGTTTGGAATGATGAGACTTGGTATGGAAGAAAATGGAGAGAGAATGAGAGAGTTTGAGAGCAAATGGCTTTGAATGAGTGGAGTGATTATGTTTTAATGTGTGGGAAGGTAATGGCCAGCCATATGGGAAGGAAAATGAGTGTATAATGTGCTTGGAAGGTGGGAGACAAGATTAAAAGAGATGAAGACTAATTGGAAGACTTTTGGGTAAGTTTGGTAGAAAAAGTCAAAAGTAGGTGAAGAAAGAATCCAAGGTAATGATTAAGGGTGGGAGGTGGATTAAAATAATAGGGAATGAATAATGTGTTTGAAATGAGTGGGAGACAAGATTTAATGGATGGAAGACTAATTGGAAGACTTTTGTGTAAGTTTGGTAGAAAAAGTCAAAAGTAGGTGAAGAAAGAATCCAAGGTGATGACTAAGGATGGGAGGTGGATTAAAATAATAGGATTTGGAGGAAGGTGACATAAAATATTGGGAATTGGAGGGGCATGGCTGGCTAAGGCATCCAAAGCCATTAAAATGGCATAATTCCCCCTTTAGTCCTCCAACTTTCTAAATTTGGGCAATTGAGCCCAACCACTAAAAATCCCTTTGTTCAATTTAGTCCCTCATCTTTAAAAACCACCATTTTCATTACTATTTCTCTTGGCCTAAGCCAAGCTTATTTTTAAGATGTTCAACACTCAATTATGCACATGCCATATTGTCTTCTCAATTTAATTGAGCTAAATTCCTAATTAAGGAAAAATTCTTATGCTCCAAATCCATTTAACCCGGGACCTAATCACTTTGGATTGTCCGGGCATTACACACACTTCCTTTATAAACCTAGCTTTCTAGGCAAGCTAGTCATAACCACAGACATAACAATTTACTAAGAAAACTACTTACTACTATGCTATAAACTTAAAGGTACCTTTTTTTGTTGTCAGCTTCTTGACCAACCAATTGGTCCGAGTAAGTCTTCTTGGTTGCCTTTGAGTACTAATGGTGCTTCCCTGATGATTGAGGCATTCTTGAGCTTATCCCTATTGAGGCTTTGAAGTTTAGCATATTCATGCCCTTAGTCCCTCATCTTCCTCAATTCCAAGCACTCAGCATATAGCCCGCCTTTTTTGGTTCATGTTGTTCTTCCTTAATTCTCCTTTGGGTTCTATGGACTCTAAATTAAATGGTCTTTACCCAAGCTCTTACTTTGGGCCACAACTTACCTTGGGCAAAGATGTTATTCTCTTAGCCCAAGTGCACACATGGTCCTAGTGCACCTTAGCCCTTACCCCATGGTTTATTACTTTCTTGGTATCCATGTCACCCTTGCCCTTGGGTAATGATGGTTTACTTGGCCTCGGTGCACCCTTTGTAACTTAGCGCTCCTTGGCCCTAACCCTTGGGCTCTTTGACTACTCATGGAATTTTGTCTTTATCCACATAACTGTAGACATTTCCTTGACCTTGGTCTTGCTCTTAGGGTGGCGACTCCTCCCTTGGTCTCAGTGCACTAATAGGCCTTAACACACTTCAACCCTTACCCATTAGGCATCAACCACAGTCTCCCCTCCTTCAAGCATTGGGGATGCTCCTTAGGCTACTCACGCCATACTGCTACTGGGACTATACAAAAAAATTGCCATCCTCCTGATGGCCAATACCATAAGGCCACTTGGACCTTTACTCAGTCCCTTGCCTTAATACAAGCACCTTATTGGGTTCCCACTGATATACCTGCAACCAAAACCAGATGAAAACTCCAAGAACACTTATAAGTAGTACTAATCACACTTAGCAGAAGGACACACTTGGATCTTAGTCACCTATTGCCTCCACTAGGACCATTGACCTAATTTGCTAACATTGCTAGGCTCTTAAGGAACTATAATCCCACTTAGGTTACAACTGGCTAGTTATCATTCATGAAGTATATTAAATCATTACGTGCAACCAGTTACTTAGCCTACTGATGCCCAACAGCATCTTCGTCGGATGACATTGTGACTTGCAAAGGGACTTCCTGAGGGGGAGAACGCCCGAATGCCAGATTGCCCAAGAGAGCGTGCCTGAAAAGCTCAAAAGAGAGGGTTAGGAGGTCCCCGGGATGTCGTTCCGGGGAGGAGCCTCCGATGACCAAGTCAATGTCGAGAGAGGTAAAAGAGGGGAACACCAGGAGGTTTAAGTGGCTTACCTGTTTTTGTTTTCTCAAGGAGGAGGAGTCCAACCATTTGCCAGGGTCTGTTCCCTGGTATTTATAGGGGTGCCTAGCCCGTTCAGATGATGACACATGTTCGGTCGGATGTTCTCTGAGTTTCTGGGCATAGGGGACAAGTAGCCGGTGGCAGGCTCCTTGAGCCTTGAACCGTGACAGGTCGTGACAAGACCTGGACGACGTCGGCGTGTCAGATCGCCGTTTGGGGCGGCATGTAACGTCTGGGGGCGACATGTCAGAGGCTCCTTAAATGCTCATGTCGTACTCCCGAAGTCCTCTGGGCGAGGTCGTCCTTTAGTACGGATGCCCTTCTTTAGGAGTTATGCTCGTAGTTCAGGGAGTCCTTTATTTCGGTGGTTCTGCCTTCGGAGGATTCTCTCCTGCTTGTAAGGGCTAGGCCTCTGTCCCGAAGATGATCCGTTTAGTCCCCCGAAGGAGCAGGCCATGCCTTTGGATTTCCTGGCATATTTGCCGAGGTCCTGACTTCGTGGTGCTTGACTTTGCACATGCCGAGGTCAATGACGGTGCTTCTTTTCGGGCTACGCCGAGTTTCCCGAACACACCTTCGGCAGGAAGTTCGTACTGAGAGGCGATAGCCCTTCGGCTATCACATGCCCCCCTTCAGAAGGCCGAAGTGGAGACTTCGGTTTGTAGGCCTTCTAGGGGCGTCCTTCGGGGTCTTGGGTGTAATACCTGTGCCGAAGATACACCTTTTGTTCGAAGACATAGGCTATTCAACTATAGCCTGTCTTTTGGTGTCTTCGAGGTAACCTACTGCTCTCCTTCTGCAGGTCTGCGAAACGTCGTGTCCCCTAACCAGGCGTGTCAGTTTAGAGCGGCGCGCCCAGGATTTAGGGGTGTCAGAAAGCGTGTCCCCCTTCTGGCGCGATTGCTGACACGTGGCGGGTTTGCCATTGGCGAGGGCTGTATCGGTTACAACAGGTGCGTCTTTTCGTGTGCAGTAATCAGTTACGGCGACTGTTCACCTTCGTGGGGTATTTATGATGCCGGTTCGCCTACCCCTCTTCGGCCTATATATACTCTTGTTCCCTCATAACCCCCCTTTTGCTTCTGCTTTTGCCCTCTTTTGTTTTTCAACCATTTTTGTGTTTTTTCCTGCTCTTCGCGGTGGTGCTGTTTGTCAGAGGTTTTTCCGGCCACCTTTCACGACGACATCCTCAAACCTATATTTTGGCAAAGCATTTGGTGGGTTTTAACCTTCCGAGTTTTTCTGTTTTTCAAGCTCTTTTTCCCGAAGCCGTTTTTCAGCCAATCATGCCTGTTCCCGAGAGCTGGCAACCTCTTCTGTCTCACCCTTGCTGCACCACCCCTGCAAAACTAGAAAAATGGAAGAAAAAATTCTTCCTTCCTTCGTACGCTATTACAAGGTTGCCACGGCCTGACCAATTTAGCTTTTCGAACCGTAGTAACAAGGTTACCATTTTTTGAGCCCAACTGAAGGCCGGACTTTGGTACCCTCCTCCAAAGATGATTTGCGACTTTTGCCAATTTCATGGCATTGCCATAAATCAATTTCCGCCGAACTCGTACTGCTATTTTAGCGCCTTCCTCTGCATGTGTGGCGTGTTCGGGATAGAACCCCACTTTGTTATTTTCATGAAGTACTATAAGCTCTTCGTGGTCCCGAAGGGTGGCTTTTATTTTATGCTACCTCGGGGATCCGGGAGCAAAAAATATATGTTCACCTTTGCCACTAACGACAGCTGGCGAGGGTGGCAACAAAAATTTTTCTTTCTGAAGATGGAGGAGGCCTGGTCACATGTTCCGACCAAGTGGGCTTGGGGAAAGCTGGAGATGGACGTTGTCGATCCGAAGATAATGCTAACTCTGGAGTTGGCTCCTGTCTTTGCGGACTTCGATGGACGTATCCGCGCTGTCTCGGACTGGGGTCCCGAGGTCCCCTCGCGCTCTCTCTACCCCTTCCCCATTAATTGGAGGTTAATGACCGAGGAGGTTCTTCGGGAGTTAGGGGTAGTGAAGGAGCACAAGACTGACCTCGAGATGCCAGCTCCTGCCATCGCCGGGAAGGATTCTTGGTTGGTAAAACTCCTTCGGGAGGAAGTTACTTTCGAAACTTTCTTCGAGAGTAAGTTATATCTGGCTCCCATTGTTATGGTTTTCATCTTGGACTCACGCTGATATCTTCTTTCTTTTCCAGAGATGGGGGACGACACTGCTGCCTTCTACAAATCCCTTTTCACCGATCAAGTTGAGAAGGGGGAGCAGACAAAGAAGGCCGTCTCCCGAAGGCGGAAGACAACTGGGGCTGGGCCTTCTTCCAAACGGGCAAAGAAGACCATTTTGCCCCCTTAGCCGAAAGTTGTTGAAGAGATAAGCGGAGAGCCCGAAGCTGCTGCCGTTCCGCCGGCCGAGGTCGCTGTCAACATCCTTCCGATCGACGTCCCTCCTCGAAGCCCCACTTCATCGCAAGCCCTTCTGGATGCCTCGGTAGAGGCCCCTTCTGCCGAGGAGCGGCGCAAGAGCAAAGGCAAGGGGATTTCTGCCGATGAGGTTTTGGGTTCGGACGACGACGTGGCGGAAGTGCGACCAGGTTCGTTTTCTAGCGAACTGTGATGTCTTCACCTTTCTTGAATTTTTGAGATTGACTTGCCTTAACTATCTTTTTGTTTTGCCGCGCAGGGGAGTTACTTACTCCGGGTTGGGCAGCTGAGCATGCCCGGAGGCAAGCCCTTCGGGATGTCCGTATCCCGAAGGGGAAGATCCTGAAGGAGCCTTTCTGGTCGTTTACGGAGGACATGAATTTGTACTCCGAAGACTGCCAGCAAATGGCTAAAGAAATCTCGAAAGGGATTCTTACCGAGGCCTCCTTCAGGGCCATTGCGGAAGCTCATCCGGGCGACGATTCCCTCACTGCGAAAGTTTTTGAGCACGCTGCCCAGGTATGCCTCGTGCCTTTCTTTTTTCTTTTGATTTCTGTTAAGTACTTGACCCTCTTTTTTGCCTTGCTAATGTTGCCTTTATTTTTCTGCAGCTGCTGGGGTACGCTGGCTTCCTCAAAGTTCGGGTAGCGAGGCAGACGGCGTTCCGACCCTCGGCCTTAGAAGTTATAGAAAAAACTAAGGCCATGTGCTCGGAGTTGGCTGTTCGGAACACGCGGCTGGCTGATGCTGCCGAGAAGGAGGTGGCTGCCCTTCGGGAGGAATTCCTGAAAGAAAAAGAAGAAGTTTTGAAGGATTCCTCCCAGAAGATTTCTGACCTCGGCTCCCAGGTGGCGGAGCTGATCTTGGCGAACGAGGCGCATCAAAAGGAGAAGTCAGAGGCTGAGGCTCTCCTGGCGAAGGCACTTGCTGAAAAGGCTGCACTCCAAGCCGAGGTTGATTCTTTGAAGAAGGAGCCAAAGAAGAAGAAGATGAAGGCACTGAAGAAGGAGTTCGCGGATCTGAAGAATGACCTTGAGGAACTTGAGGTCGAGAAGGATAAATCCGACTAGATGACGAAGGTCACTTTTCAGGACGGGTTTTGCCTTGCTCGTCACCAAGTTCTTCAGAGGTTTCCAGATCTGGACCTTTCTTTCTAGGAGGCCCTAAACATTCCTGAGGGGCCTCGGTGGTCTTGGTCCAAGATCGAGCACCTGAACTTGCCTTCTTCTTTCCCGAGGCCAAACATGGTGGAAAAGGATGCGGGAGCTGGTACCTCTCGGGACGCCGAGATTCCTTAGTTTGTTCTTTAGGGTTCTTTGCCTTTTCTTCTTCTTTGTAAACAAATTAATATTAATGAAGGCTCTTTTTAGAAAATTTGACTAAGTATTTTTGCGAGATCTTTCATTTCCCATTGTCCCGAACACGTTTGCTCAAGAGACTTCAGGAAACCATATCTGCGCTTATTGCGGCGATCACCTTCGCGGAATTCTGGCTTGTACTTAAGAATTTTTCTAAGAAACTTGTGTACTTAGATTATTTTTCTAATTTGCACAACACAATTCTTTCGCGAAACCTTAAGCATAGAACTTTTACAAGGCATCTGAGTGCCAAGTGTTTTTTAATTCTACGCCTCCGGGATCGCCAAGCTTGTATACCCCTTTTCGCACTTCGGCAAGTACCAGGTAAGGTCCTTCCCAATTTGCGTGAAGTACTCCGTGGGATGGCCTTCGGGGTACAAAGTCAGCCTTTCGGAGAACGAGGTCCCCTTTTTTAATCCCCTTTGGCCTGGCCCGTAAGTTTATGGCCGCGGCCACTCTCTGCTGAAAAGCTTTTCTTCTCAGCTCAGCTATTTCTCTGTGTTCGCCGATGAGGTCAAGCTTGGTTCTTAGGCCAAGGTCATTTCCACTTTCATCGAATACTTGTACCCGTACTGATGGTCGCATGACTTCGACTAGGATGATGGCCTCTGTACCGAAAACGAGTGAAAAGAGGGTCTCCCCCGTGGCTCTTCGGGGTGTCGTTCGGTAACTCCATAATACACTTTGGAGCTCTCCCGGCCATTTCCCTTTTGCTTCCCCCAGTCTCTTTTTCAGACCATCTTTTATGGTCCTGTTAGACACTTCTACCTGTCCATTGCTTTGGGGGTGAGCTACTGGGGTGAAGTGCATTTTTGTTCCGAGGTTACTGATAAATTCCTAGAATCCCTTGTCTATGAACTGGGACCCATTATCAGCTACCAGTACCCTTGGTATGCCAAATCTGCATACAATGTTTTTCCAAACGAACTTCTGCACCTCTTTTGCCAAGATCGTTGCCAGTGGTTCTGCCTCGACCCATTTGGAGAAATAGTCTACTGCTACCACGCAGAATTTTACGCCTCCAGGAGCTGTTGGGAGCGGTCCAATGAGGTCTATGCCCCAGACTGCGAAGGGCCAAGGATAGTCAGCCAAAGTTACCAATTCCGAGGGTGTCCTCTGGATATTCACGTGTCTTTGGCAATTACCGCATTTCCGGACGAACTGCCTAGTGTCGCTTCTCAGGGTAGGCCAAAAGTATCCTTGGCGAAGTATTACTGCTGCAAGGGCGTCGGTTCCAATGTGTGAACCACAAGCTCCTGCGTGTACTTCTTCGAGGATCATTTCAGTGTCCTCTTCATCAACACAGCTCTGTAGTGGATTTGCATATCCCTGCCGATATAATTCCTCGCCAATTAGGAAGAATCGGCAGGCGCGTCTTCGCACTTTGGTAGCTTCGCTGGGGTCTTCGGGGAGCTTATTGTCTGCGAGATATCTTTTTATCGGGTTTTTCCAGCCTTTTCCCGAAGTTGCTATGCTCAGCACTGTGATGATCGGGTGGTTTAGCACCTCGGTGCATGCTTTTGATTTTTCCAAGCAATCTGCCTCGGCATTATCTCGTCGAGGCATGTTTTCGATTCGTACGGTGTCGAATTCCCGGATGAGTTTTGCCACCAATTCGTGGTATTTTGCCAAGGTTGGGTCCTTTTCCCTGTAGTCTCCTGCCGTTTGTCGTACTACCAGCTAGGAATCATTGTGGGCTTTCAAGTTTCTTATGCCAATTTTTCTGGCCAGGCACAATCCTGCTATGAGGGCTTCATACTCCGCCATGTTGTTGGTGACGTTAAAGTCGAACTTGATGGCCTTCATTACTTTTAGGCCTTCAGGACCCCTAATGATTACGCCAGCTCCCTGGTGTTCGGACCCCGAGGCTCCGTCAATATACAGAGTCCATTCGGGCTCACCTTCGCCAGGATCTGGATGGCTATCCTCGGTGGTGGGTACTTCGGAGATGAAGTCCGCCAGCGCTTGAGCTTTTATGGCTTTCCGAGGTTCATATGTGATGTCGTGTTCGCCAAGCTCTATACACCATTTGGAGAGTCTTCCGGAATGATCAACCTTTCCCATGACATCCCATAGTGGTAGACTACTTCGGACGATGATAGGCTGAGCCTGAAAGTATGGTCGTAGCCTTCTCCCTGCCAGCACTAAGGCATATATAGCTTTTTGCAACAAAGGATACCTGATTTCGGTGCCATGTAGGGATTTGCTTACATAATAGACCAGCCATTTCTTCGGCCCCTCTTCTTTCACAAGGACCGAGCTCACAGCTTTTTCCGTGACGGTGAGGTATAACACGAGGGGCTCTCCCTTGCGAGGTTGCCGCAGGGTGGGCAGGCTGGCTAAGTAGGTTTTGAGTTCTTCCCAGGCCTTTTGGCAGTCTTCATTCCAAGGATGATCATTATTCCCAAGGTTATTCTCCTCTTTTGTTGCCTTGGTGAGGACTTTGAAGAATGGTCGACACCGGTCTCCATACCTGGAAATGAACCTGCTAAGGGAGGTTATCCTTCCGGTGAGTTTCTGCACATCCTTTATTGTGGTAAGAGTTCGGAACTCGAGCAGAGCCTTAATTTTTTCTGGGTTAGGATCAATGCCTCTTTCTGATACCATGTACCCAAGGAATTTTCCCAAGGTCACTCCGAAGGTGCATTTTTCGGGACTGAGATGTATCCCGAAGGCTCTGAGCTGGTGGAAAGTTTCCTTTAGATCTGTGACGTGGTCGTCAGGTAGCTTGCTTTTGACTATCATATCGTCAACATATACTTCCATGTTTCTCCCTATCTGATCGTTAAAGACCTTGCTCATCAGCCTTTGGTAGGTGGCTCCTGCATTTTTGAGCCCGAAGGGCATTCTGACGTAACAGTATGTTCCTCCCTCGGTGATGAAGGCGGTTTTCTCCTCATCTTCGGGGTCCATCCTTATTTGATGATACCCACTGAAGGCATCTAAGAAACTTAGGAGTTCGGCAGTTGAGTCTACCAATTGGTCTATTGCTGGGAGAGGGTATGAGTCTTTTGGGCAAGCATCATTCAAGTTTCTGAAGTCGATGCACATTTGGAGCTTACTGCTTCCTTCTTTCGTGGCAATAACCACGTTGCTCAACCATTCGGGGTATTTGACCTCCTGATGACACCAGCGTCTAACAGGCGCTCCACTTTGGTTTTGACGAAGTTACTTTTATGGACCGAGATGCTCCGTTTCCTTTTCCAGACAGGTTTTACCTCCGGACTTACTTTAAGGCTATGTTGTATTACGCCAGGGTTTACCCCTGGCATATCTTTCGGCGAGTAGGCAAATAAATCTTTATTCATCAGCAGAAAAGATACAAGTTTTTTCTTGTCACCTTCGGCCAAGTTTTTCCCTATTCGGGTATTTTGGCCTGGGACAAGTTCCACTTCTTCTATTTCCGCCTGTACGGGGTCTTTTGCCTCACCCTTCTTTGGCACCTTTGCCTCCATCGTTTGTGCGAAGTTGCTTGCTGGAGCTTTTCGTGCTTTGACGAACACCTTCCTTACCTCGCTCTGATCGATGAAGATTTCCGCGTCTCCATCCTTGGTGGCGAAAGTGACTGTTAAGTATTTCACATCAGGGCGAATGTGTAGATTTCCCTGTGTCTGCCTTCTAAGGATGGCGTTGCACGATGAAGGGACATTCATGACAATGAACCTTGCCATTGTGGAGGCGACTAATTCAGCAGTCCCATCGACCGAAGTTCCTTTCATCATTAAGGGGAGATCGATCCATCCGAGGACGGGCAGTTTGGATGGTCCTACCCCGAAAGTAGGCGAGGTGACGGGCTTGAGGTCGCTGCTAGATATGCCCAAGTTTGGCAGCAAATGCGAAAACAGGACGTCGGCATTCGATCCATCGTCGAGCAACACTCTCTTGACGTCCCAGTTTCTTATCCTTGCCATGATCAACAGGGGATCATCATGGGGAAAGATCACCTCCCTAAGTAGATTCATCTCTAGGTATGGTGATCGATGTCGCCCCTTCTTCAAAGTACTCACCAAAGTCTCCAAGGAAGGTGGTACCTCTGGAAACCAGGAACACCCATGGAATGCAGAATGCCAGAAAGCCTGGGAAGAGCTCAAGACTTATCTAACCCGCCTCCCAACGCTTCGACAACCTGGGGAAGGGGAACCCCTCATCCTTTACCTCGCAGTCACTGAAAGAACGGTAAGTTCCGTCTTAGTGAAAGAAGAGGCTGGGAAACAATGGCCGGTGTATTACGTAAGCAAGTCCCTGCACGGCGCCGAGACGAGGTATCCGTTGCTCCAAAAAGCCATCTGCACGTTAGTACTGGCGGGTAGGAGATTATGACCCTACTTCCAAGGACACGCCATCACCGTGCGAAGTAATTTGCCCCTGTGAGATGTGATGAAAAAAGTGGAGCATTCGGGAAGACTCTCAAAATGGTGCATCGAGCTCGGTGAATATGACATTACTTACGAGCCCAGAAAGGCAATAAAGGCTCAGGCACTTGCAGACTTCATTGCTGAGATTCCTGAGATTGAAAAGATCCAACCACTAGCAGGGGGAGAAACAGAAACTGATCCAGAATGGAAGCTCTTCGTCGATGGAGCGTCAGGCGCAGAGCATCAAGGAGCTGGAATAGTCCTTCAGGGTCCCGAAGGCATGGAAGCTTCTAAAGCAGTCAAATTCGGTTTTAACGTTACCAATAACATTGCCAAATATGAAGCACTCATAGCCGGACTGAAAATGGCCAGAAAAGTAGGTGTGAAGAACCTTGTGGCCCACAGTGATTCACAATTAGTAGTCCGACAGACGAGGGGAGAATATGTCGCAAAGGACCCAATTTTGGCTAAGTATCACGATCTCGTTCAAAAACTTATTGAGGATTTCGATTCGGTACACATAAAGAACGTGTCCCGGAAGGATAATACCCAAGCGAATACCTTGGCCAAGGCTAAGGAACCCACTGAAGTGCTAGAACACCCCAGCACGGAGTTAATGTGCATAAAAACCTTGGGGGAGGGATGGCAAACCTCCCTCAAAAAGTATTTGGCAACTTCAGAACTTCCCAAGGATCCTAAAGAAGCCGCAAAAGTCCGAAAGCGTGCAGGAAGGCACTTCCTCATTGGAGAGGAACTGTACAGGCAAGGGTACGTAACTCCTCTGCAAAGATGTATAGGCGAGGATGACGCCAAAAAAGTACTTGAAGAAGTGCATGAAGGACTGTGTGGCTCCCATATAGGGACAGACGTCCTCGCAAGAGTAATACTCCGCCAAGGTTACTTCTGGCCTACCTTAAGGAAGGACGCAAGGCAATTTGTCCGAAGATGTGACAACTGCCAAAGGCATGCCAATATCCAAAAGCTACCCTTAGAAAGAATAAATGCGGCAGACTATCCCTGCCCCTTCACCGTGTGGGGTATTGATCTCATCGGGCCTCCCCCAACCGCCCCCGGCGGAGTAAAATTTTGCATTGTTGCAGTAGACTATTTCACTAAGTGGATAGAGGCAAAACCACTAGCATCAATTTCGGTGAAGGACGCTCAAAGATTTGTATGGAAGAACATCATATGCCGATTTGGTATTCCGAGGGTTATAGTGACCGATAACGGGACCTAGTTCACTGACAGGGGGTTCCAAGAATTCATGGAGGACCTTGGCGTCAAGATACATTTTGCCCCGGTAGCTCACCCTCAGAGCAATGGGCAGGTAGAGGTATCTAACAGAACAATAAAAGATGGTCTAAAGAAACGGCTGAAGGAGGCAAAAGGGAAATGGCCAGGAAAGCTTCCACGTGTACTATGGAGCTACCGAACGACTCCCCGAAGAGCCACGGGAGAGACTCCCTTCTCGTTAGTATACGGGACCGAGGCCATTATTCCCATTGAAGTCACGCACCCCTCGGTAAGAATCCAGATGTTCGATGAAGGAGGAAATGAGCTTGGACTGAGAGCAAAATTGGACCTCCTCGAAGAGCATCGCAAAATGGCCGAGTTAAGGAGAAAGGCATTCCAGCAGCGGATAGCGCGCACCGCTAATTTACACGTAAGGAAAAAGGAGATCAAAAAGGGCGACCTTGTTCTCCGCAAAACCGAATTCGAACAAAGAAGGCCATCGCAAGGTGTACTTCGGGCAAATTGGAGTGGACCCTATTTGGTCCTTGATGAAGTTCGCCCAGGGGTCTTTAAGTTGGGTGACGTTGTGGGAGTAGAGTTGAAGAATACTTGGCATTCAAGCTCTCTGAAAAAATTCTATACTTAGACATTTCTTTTCGAAGAAAGCCTGTAAGATACTCCTCCCCGAAGAAGTCAGTAAAAATAAATGACGAATATGCCCCCGCCACCAAAAGAGCATGCCTGACGAATCTTCCTTACGAAATTCCTCACTTGGCTTAAAAACTCGCCCGAGCAAGAAAGCAGTCCAGAAAGGTTCCTTCCAAAAAAATAAGGTGCTTAGAATCGTACCAACTTCTGGGAAAGCATATTCGGAAGAAAGAACGAAGAATGGAAAAAAAAAATTTCCATTAAAAATGATAAGTCAAAAGATACAAAAGTGGAAAGAAGAAGAAAGCCTATGACTAAGCAGGGGTATCCGACATTTCTTCAACATTATCACCCCCGGAAAACTCAGTCAAATGTACAGGGCGAGCCGGAGGAAGATTAAGGAGCTCGACCTTGGACCACGAAGATTTAGGCTCTATGGGGAAATCAAGGCAGATAAGTGAGAAAGGTCAAGCCCAGGGTACCGAGCGAGGACCTGATGACGAGCCAAGCAAAAGCCATCTTGGTAGGACATCTTCGACATTTGCTCGCTACGGTCCTTCTCGGCACCAAGAGCCTTCAGGTCAGCTTTCAGCGAAACAATCTTCCCCTCCAGCTTCTTCTTCCTCTTGCTCTTCGTCTCCTTCTTCCTCAGCGACTCAATCTCAGCAAGGGCCTTCGCAAGATCCTCGCTGTCTTGAGCGGTCTTCTTCCGAAGGGCCTTGTTCTCTAGAGTAAGAGCCACGCACTTTGAACCGAGGTCTTCAACCTTCGCTGAGAAATCAGTGAGAAGCTCCTGCCTGCTGGACACAACCTCGGTCCGAAGATTCCCAAGGTCCTCCTTCGCAAGCTTGTTCAGCTCGCCATATTTTAAGGCATACTGGGCGAGAGACTCCTTCGTCTGGCGTAAGGAATCTTCGGACTGAGAACGGGTTTCCGTTTGTTTCGCTGACCAGGCGCGAAAGTACCCGTTGTATGCCAAAAGCTGCGGAAAAATAGAAGCGTCAAAAAAGTATCGGAAGATAGTGACAGCTTAGAAGAACAATTTCCCAAAAAGGAAGGATCACCTGAGCAGCGTGTTCGGACATCCTCGCTGCGAGGATCTCTTCGTTGGGACACTCGGTGGTAAGGGACTGAAAAGTGGCATGGGTCAATACCCCCACCACCATTTGTGGAGCCATCAGCTGGCTATCCTCAGAGAACAAATCCATGTCCTCTGTGAACGTCCAGAAAGGCTCCCGTGGCACCCTGCCCCGTGGAATCCGCCGGTCCCGAAGAGCCCTCCGACGGTTATAAGTCTCCATCCAGGAAGCAGTAGGGGCGTTTTCTGCAAGGTCACGCCGAAGTTCCATCAAAACGTCATCCTTTAGCCACTCATTCAAAAAATCATGGATACGAAAAATACTGAGTTTTGTAGCGGAATGGCTAAGGAACCAAGCTGGTGGAACTTCGGGGACGCCCTCCTGAGAACCGACCTCCCGAACAACCTCAGGGATGTTTTTTCCTTTCCTTCTTCTGCCCTCTTCGAATTCCTAGGCAGACGCTCGCTCTGCTGGAATCTTGGTAGCAGGCGCAGGACTAATTGTCTCCCCGAGGATATCAGGCTCCGAAGGAGGATTATCGGCCGTCGGTAATTGAGTTGAAGACTCATCTTCCACCTCAACTACGTCCTCGGGGGAAGGAGGAGTAGGAGTGATAGCTTTGGCCTTCTTGGACTTAGAAGGGCCGACAGTCGACTTCTTCCTCTTACCGGAAGTCTTCCTGCGAACTTGCTCTCCTCCCTTAGCCTGACTGTCGAAGAGCGATTTATAAAACTCTGCGGACTGGTTGCCCATCTCTGCAGAAAAGTAAAATATCAGTGTAAGTCCAAAAGAAAAGCTAGAAGCCAAACCCTAGAAGATCACTTACTCTCGTAAAAAGCCTGATAAGAAATTTCACACCGAAGGAGCATGACTATCCAGGCTTTCTTCCCCGGAAGAACAGGCACGGGCATACCGAGGTCACTCTTGTGGGCAGTTATCACTCCCAGTTCCCGAAGAACTTCCTCAGACATAAGATCCCACTTAATAGGAAAGGGGTAGAGTGAACGCGAAGGAGCCCCGGAGTCCCAGTCCGACACTGACCGAATACGTTTGTCGAAGTTTTCAAAATTGGGAAGCGTTACCAGAGTAAGGAGTTTCCTGGCGTCGACGACGTCGGCCTCTAAAGTTCCGGAGGCCCATCTAATAGGAACGTAGCCCCAAGACTCAGGAACCCGTAAAAAGAAAAACCGCTTCTGCCACCCTCGCCAACTGTCCTTATTGTCGAAGGTAAACATGAACTTCTTACTCCCGGACCCTCGGGGAAGGAGGTTAGTAAAAACCACCCTTCGGGACCGGGTGGAGTTTATAGTACTGCATAAAGAAGGTGAAATGGGGATTTATGCCGAACACCCCGCACATGCAGAGGAAGGCATTGAAGTAAGAGTAAGAATTTGGGGTAAGCTGGTTCACGGCAATGCCGTGAAAATCACAAAATTCACATATCACGTGATGAGGAGGATACCGAAGACCGGCTTTCAGTTGAGCCCGGTAAACGGTAACCTCCCCCGGAGAAGCTGCGTAGCCAAAAGATCCCGGGAGGGGTAACCTCGGCGTGATATAAGAAGGAAGGTAGTACTTGGCCACCCACTTTTTCAACATTTCTAAAATAGTGGAGCAAGGATAAGCTTCAAGGGAAGCAAGGTTTGCAGAAAGGGGGCGCACAATCATCAATGGGATCGGACTCAGTGGAATTGGGTTTGACATTTTTCAAAAAAAAAGAATGATAATAAGAAAAAGAGAGATCACAACAACAAAACCACAAAAAGGAGCACCCACCAAAGACTTTGCCAAAATCTGAGAAACGCCGCCTCAAGGAATCGTCGGAGGTTACACTGCCGCAAAAATCACCACCGGAAAAAGGAAAAGGGAGTGAGAAAAGGCTCTGGGACAGACAAGAGCTAAAAAAAAAGAATGAGACAAAGTAGACGGAAGAAACTTATATAGACCGAAGAAGGATAAGTGAAGCGTCGTCATAATCATCCTTTGAAAAAGAAACCGCCTCATTATTGCTCCTTGAAGACGAAGGGGTGCAGTTGACATGACCAGCATAAATGCTTCACCATCCAACGGCATACACGTGTCACACAGCGCGAGGAACCAGGGCACGTCCCCCTAGCATCGCGAAAACCCAGGCGCGGTCACCCATGACTGACACGCCTGGCCAAAGGACGCGACGATTCACAGATCCGTGGCAGAAAAAGCAAAAAGAAAAAGTAACAGACATTCCGAGGGTGCCCAGAAAACTGGAGAAGGGTACTTCGCCTCTGAGCAAGCGACTTCTGAAGCGAGGCCTATTCTCGAGAAAGGATTCAGCCGCCAGATCGGAAAAGAAACCTTCTCGAAAACATAGCCGAACCATCCGCTCCGGCTCGCCGGGAGGGGGCATGTGATAGCCGAAGTAAGCATCTCAGCCGAGCTCCCAAATTTGGCGCAGTACTGACTTCAGCAGAGGGAAACTACCAGCCATGATCAGAAGAACTAACGATCCCCCTGCCCTAATATAGGGAATTCGCTCCTCAGGCAATGGGAAGACCAACCTCGGTAGAACGATCGAACCTTCTTCGGAAACAGGAGTATCCCTCGGAGGAACCATCCTCGGGTAACATATGCCCCGAAATGTTAGAGTAACCTCGGAAGGTACGAACAAAGCATTTAAGGAGCCTCTGACACCTCCCCATAAAGTCGTCTCCCATGGACATTCTGACACGCTATCACTGGGACATGCTATCAGAGGGACTCCTCGATATGACTCCCTCGGAATGACTGGGCTGTCAGCACAGCGACTTTCGCTGAGATACACGTCCCTTCGATCCCGAAAAAGCAGGGATCCCATCCCGTCGAACACGTGTAATAATCAGTCACGGCCGCTAGAGGGGAATGGCTTTTTGCACGCCTCCTGTATAAAACACCCAAAAAAGCATTCTAGAAAGGGAAGATAACAAAGTTCTCTTTGAATTCCAAAAAGGACACATAATCCAGTTATCTGAAAATACTGAATTGGGCGTCGGAGGCTCCTCCCCGGAAAACCACTCCGGGGACCTCCTAACCCGTGTTTTTCTGAAAGGATTTCAGGTATCCTCCACTGGGAAATCTCCTCTCAAAGTGTTCTCCTCCATCAGAAGCCCTCCCTACTGAAACGATGACATACGATGAAGCCACCGCAAGCCATCAGGCGTTGAGAAAGACAAGGCCGTTCAGGCAACCAAGGTTGCCTTTCAAGACGGCTTCTGCCTAGCTCGCCATCAAGTTTTGAAGAAATACCCAGATCTCGACCTCTCCTTCCTGGCTGGCCTAGATATTCCCGAGGGACCTCGATGGACTTGGTCAAAAATTGAGCATCTCAATCTGCCTTTTGCCCCTCCTCCGGCACTGAAGGTGGTGGCTAAGGATGCAGGAGCGAGAGCTTCCCATGACGCCGGGGTCTCTTAGATATTCTAAGGCCTTTGCCTTCTTCTTTTTCTTTGTAATTTTTCATCTTGTAACCTTCTCCTTGTACCAAGGCCTTCTTCAATAAATTTTCTTTCCTTCATAATTTGGTTAAGTCTTTTGAGCAATATTTTTGTTTCCCAGTTGTTTCGACCACTTTCGGTCAAGGGACTTCGAAAATTTATGTTTTGCTCGTTTCATCAGTCAACCTTCGGGTAAACGTTTGTTGTTGATGAATTCCCTTAGGCAAATTTTAGTCTGCCTTCGTCGGCCGTACTTGATAGACTTTACCCTTTTTTGGGCATAAAACCCAATCAACTTCGGAAGGATAATGTGACTTTCGGGAGTGCATGTTTCAGCTTTGTCCAGCAAGTGCTCTCAGATGGGAGAAAACTTCTGTACTTAGCAAAAATTTCTAACTTGTACAATTTCTCATCAAAAATTCTAAGTATAGAATTTCTTTAAGGCATCCGAGTGCCATGTATTTTTCAGTTCTCCCCCTTTGGTGTCGCCAAGCTTATATACTCCCTTTTGGACCTCGTCAAGGACCAAGTACCCCATGGGACGGTCTTCGGGATTCAAACTCGGCCTTTCGGAGGACGAGGTCTCCTTTCCTTATTCCTTTTGGTCTAACATGCAAGTTTGCGGCTATGGCCACTGATGCCGACATTTTGGGGAAGGTTAGGCATCCGACGCGGTCCAGTTAGGCAGAGCCAGCATCTCCACTGTGTGTAGTGGTTAAGCCAGCAGGGGGACCCGAAGGTGTTGACGAGCCGCGGAGGACCGGTGTCCTGGGTGGATCACTTTGGGTACCGGCCGGCAGCTTTTGAGCCTCACGGCAAGAGACAGGGAGAACCTCTAGCGTGAGAGAGAGCCCGAAATGGAGATCCATCTGGGAAACCTGGCTGAAACACTCAGAAAGCAGGGGTTAGGAGGCCCCCGGGGTGGTTTCCTGGGGGGGAAGCTCCGATGCACAAGTCAGTGCCTCTTAGATAAAGATAGGCAGTAATGACAAACACAAAGGACGCTTGCCTGGTATAGATCCTTCTGGGGGCTGAAGGGAGAGTATTCAGGCGAAGAGAGTAGATCGTCCTCCATTTTTCTGGCCTCTCTGTCCCTTTTTCTCTCCGGAGGAGAGCTGACCCCCCCTGGGGTGTTCCCTCTCTTTGGTTGTTGTCATTTTCTTTTGTATAGAAGGAAGGGGATGACCCCTTCAGATAACGACACGTTTTCAGCACGTGTATGGTCGGATGATGTTCGTACTTCTAGGCATAGAGGTCCCCAGTCGTCTGTAGGCTGCTCGGGCTACGAGCCGTAGTGGGTATAGCCCTGTGTGACAGGACGCTGGACTGCGACGACGTGCCAGAGTTACGTCTGAGACGTGTGTGAGCAGAGTGTCAGAGACTCCTTAATGGCTCTTAATGGCCCTTGCCGTACAACCGGGGTCCCTACGGTTGATGTCTCACTTCTGAGTGAGGGGCCTTCTCCCGGAGTCAGTCTGGAATTTCTGTGTTTCCGTCTTCGGGGAGCTCTCTCCTGTAGGGGGTGATTGGGCCTTTTCCCCGAAGAAGGTTCAGCCGTCTTCCCGAAGGAGACTACGTGCTGGCTTCCCGAAGTTTGCCTTTGGCGTGCCACCGAGGTCGCGTGCCTCAGGTGTACAACTTCCTTCACTCCGGAGTCTTTTCCGAGGTCGTACACCTCGAGTGTTTGGCTCCTTCTTTCCTGTGGTCGATAAGCAGTTAGTGTGATAACACTTTGGCCATCACATGGCCCCCTTGGAAAGTCGAAGTGGAGACTTCGGCAAGTAGTTCTTTTGGTGTCTGTCTATCGCTTAAATGGCAGTTTTGACAGGACGACCTCGTGGACTCCCGGAGGTCCATGTGATAATATGTCCGTTTTCGGTCGAACAGGGCAGCGCGAAGCCTTGAACCCCTGACCTTTCGGATTCATGCTCGGAGTATGACACCGGTCGGGGAGGCACTTTACCTTTCAAATGGTAAGCCCTGTTCGGAGTGGTGTCTTCTGTCTGTCCTTCGATGCTCTCGAGATTCCTAACTTGTTCAATTTTCCCGCCACGGGGCAGTGGACCGACGCGTCTTGAAACTAGGCCTGTCAACCTCGAACGTTGTGCCCAGGTTTTCTGGATGTCAGAGAACGTGTCTTATTTCTTTGTGATGAGTGACACATGGTAGGCATCTGCTGGGACGGGCACGTCTTTTCATGCGCAAAGGGCACTTATGGTGACGCTTCGCTTTGTGCAGCATTTATGACGCCCTTTTGGCTACCCTTTTCCCGATCTATATGTAGGCCTCCTTTTGTCATTCTCTTCATTTGTTTCTTTGCTCTTACTTTGCGCTCGTTTGCTTTCTGAGCCTTTTTTCTCTTTTGCGGCGGTTTTAGCGGCGGAGCGATTTCCGGTAATCTTTCACGACGGCGTCCTCAAACCCAGATTTCGGCAAAACTTTTGGTGGGTTTTGACTTCTTGAGTCCCTTCGATTTCTGCCTTTCTTTTGGCTTCCCGAAGTCATTTTTCCTCTTTCCGAAATCGTTTTCAACCAACCATGCCTATTCCCAAGAGCTGGCAACCTCTTTTGTCTCACCCTTATTGCACAACTCCTGAAAAATTAGAAAAATGGAAGACCAAATTTTTCCTTCCCTCTTATGCCATCACAAGGTTACCTCGTCTTGGCCAATTTTTCTTTTCGAACCGGGGTGACAAGGTTACAGTTTTTCGAGCCCAACTGAAGGCCGGACTTCGGTTTCCTCCCACAAAGATGATTTGTGACTTTTGCCAAATCCATGGCATAGCCGTGAATCAGCTTCCTCCCAATTCTTTTTGCTATTTCAACGCTTTTCTCTGCATGTGCGGGGTCTTCGGGGTTGAACCTCATCATATCCTGTTCATGCAGTACTACAAGCTCTATCCGGTTCCGAAGGGTGGCTTTTATTTTATGCTACCTCGGGGATCTGGGAGCAAGAAATTTGTGTTCACCTTCGCTACCAAAGATAGTTGGCGAGGGTGGCAAAGAAAGTTCTTCTTCCTGAGGGTGGCGAAGGCCTGGTCGCACGTCCCGACTAAGTGGGCTCGGGGAGAGCTAGAGGTGGATGTCACTGACCTCAGGCAACTGCTAACTCCTGAGTTGGCGGCGAGGTTTGGGGACTTTGACAGACGAATCCGTGCTATCACCGACTGGGATGCCGAGGTTCCTCCACGTTCCCTCTACCCTTTTCCGGTCATATGGAAGCTCATGACCGAGGATGTCCTTCGGGAACTAGGGGTGGTTACGGAGCACAAAATGGATCTCGGCATGCCAGCTCCTGCTACCGAGGGGAAGAGTTCTTGGTTGGTGCAGCTCCTTCAGAGTGAGATCACTTTTGAAGCCTTTTCTGAAAGTAAGTTTATTTCAAAGTTTTTCAGCATAAGCGCATGTGGACTTACACTGATTTTTTCCTTCTTTTTCAAAGATGGGCGATAATTCTGCCGCCTACTATAAGTCTCTTTTCCTCGGGCAGGCAGAGAAGGGAGAACAAACGAGGAAGAGGCGCAAGGCTTCTGGGAATGGATCATCTTCCGCCAAGAAGACCAAGAAGGACGCCCTTCTTCCCCCCTCGGAGGTTACTCCGGAAGTCGTTGAAGTTAAAGCGACTTCCGCTAATGCTGCCGATGTCATTGCGTGACACGATCCCCGTGCCCCTGCCCGGGATACCCTGTGAGCGTTTGTCTCACGGTGGATTGTAATTGGCTAGCTGATTATGTGTGTGGATTAAATCCAATGCTACTAGTTGATTAACCTAGAAATGCAATATGTATGCACTTATGCTTTGACTTGGTTTATTAAAACCATAAAACATTTAAACATTTAGACATTTAGCCGGCTAAGTAAAATTCTATATAAATAAATACAAAATGCCAAAGCATAGCAAAATCAACCTTTGAGTGATTAACTACACATACACCGCTCGTGAAAGCATTTATACATAAGTAACTAATGCTCTCACCCAGAGAACAATCCCCTGAGTCAAGGACTCTTTATAACATAAATACCGGAGGCAAAATAAAGTACTGTATCAAAATACAAGACTTTGCTGAGATCTTTTACCCTAGCTCCCACTTTGGACTCCTGTCCCAGTGGCGAGTCTCACAAGTCCTGTGCCAAGTGCTACTAGGCTCTGCAGCCAAAGGAAGAAGCAAGTTAGTACCACAACCTGACCAACAGACCAACTAAACACTTAAGCAAGCTAGAAACTTAAAGTTTCTCAACTACCGTACCTTTACAGACAAAAAGGTACTACCGTGATAATCCTCAGCGATTATCCGGTTCTGCTACTCCAGACTCTGCATAACAAACAGGGAGTGAGAATTCAACATTCTCAGTAAGGGTCTTCGATGTACCTGCAAGAAAAAGCTAGGACTCTGGCTGCGAGCTCACACAGCATGAGGGTACTAGTCATATATATATATACTAGGTCCGTAAACCTCTCCTCAAGTAGTCCTCTGTATCAGGCCAAGTGCAATCACTTAGCAACCTGACACATATACAGGCCAAGCGCAATCACTTAGCAACCTGACATATAGGCCAAGCGCTATCACTTAGCAACCTATCATATGGCTCAAGGGCGAACCTTAGCAAGCCTCATTCAAACATAGAACCTCTCACCTAATTGTTATACAGGGGAATTTATGATGGGACTTGTAGACTAGGCCGCAGGGCCTCTCTGATGTAAACTAGATGAACAAGGTTTCACCTCGTGGCCTCGTGGCTCCGGCACGGCTAGGCCGACGAGGGTTCTAAACCTCTCACCTGAGCTATTGATAGCTAATTAAGTTCAATTGCAACATTTGTTTCCTTACTTGTTGCCTAAGCAACTTACTTACCTCAAACAGTTCAAGAAAACTCATACTTCCGGTGGGACTTTCGGAAGTCTCGGAGTACCATCGGGATCCTCGGACCCTTAGGCACGTTCCGAACCTTCCGTAGTCTCGGTCGGGTCAACGCAGCAAAAAGTCAAACCCCCCATTTTTAGGTGTTGGCGCCGCGTCGCCAAAGGCAAAAAGAATTGGCGACGCGTCGCCAACGAACAAACGCTCTGTGAAGAAAAATTGAATTGGCGACGCGTCGCCAATCGTCGGGCGAATTGGCGCCGCGTCGCCAATTCTGCAAAAATGCAGAATTTGGCCGAATGCTGCTACGAACTTTGGCAACCAAATACATATAGCAAACATGCATCAAAAGTTACCAAATTTCATACACATGAAGTACGTGTTGCAAGGAACAAAACCAACTATCAAAGCCAAACTATGATGCATTAGAAGCATCAAACCAACCCTTCGAATTTAGCTAGTCCATCATAATTCCCAAAACGTTTCTTCATACCATACCCAAAAATTACTCAACTTTCTCAATCCATTTCAATCCAAAAGCAATCCAACAACTTAAAAACACTTTCTCCCTTACCTTAACACCAAGAACAAGCAAGAATTCGAACCCTTCCTCTTCCAAACAAGCTTCCAAAGTTCTACACAAAACCATACCAAAACAAAGCTCTAAAACATCAAAAACACATCTTTCAACCAAAACCCAAGCTTCCAATCAACCAAATAACACGAATTCAATCAAGAACATAAATCATACCTCGTTCAAAAGCAGGGGATGGAGAAAAACACCCTTTCAAGCTTCAAAAACAAGGATTCAAGCTTGAAAATGCATCCTCCAAGCTTAAACACTTCAAACCACACCTTTTGGCACCAAAAACTTTTGATTCCAAGCTTAATTTGAGAGAGAAATGGAGTGGAGAAGCTGGAAAACGGGTTATGCAGCTCCAAACCCTTCTTCCCTCTTCTTAAACTCCACTTAACCCCTCAAACCACCAAGGTTTCAAGTTAAGTGCAATTAGGTCCCCCATCTTTGTAACTTAACAGTTCTTGATTAAATTCTTGTCTATTTGTTGAGTTTGAGTTAAGGTTAAAAGTTAAGTCCTAAAAATTCATTTTAAAACACTCGGGACTCGTCCCGGCCATTCAGGGTGCAAAATTACCATTTTGCCCCTGAACTTAGTTCAGAGCTTTATTCTTGTCGGAACTTAGTGAACTTTGGCAAACTTCTTAATTCTTGCTAGGCAAACTTAAATTAAACTTCTAAACTAAATTCTAAAGTCCTTACCTCCCTCTAGAAGGGCCGTAACATTGCGACTTCAGCCGAGGTCGCAACTTTATCCCAGCCTGAAACTTTGGGGGGGGGTTCTGGCCGAGGTGGCCAATCCTGCACTTCCGAGTCCCACCACATCAGTGGATATATTGGGCTCTTCGGAGGGTCCTGTTGCTGAAGAGCTAGAAAGGTGCCAAAGAGCCAAGGGCAAGCACGTTCCTGCCGACGTGGAGAAGGTCGGTGACTCTGATGACGACTATGCCAAGGTCGCGCCAGGTTTGTTTATCCTTTTCCTGCAATTACTCACAAACTTAACACTTTTTCATAATCAAGGAAGTTTTACCTGATTAGATGGATGTTTCTTTTTGCAGTGGATGTGGCGCCCTTGGCTTGGAAGATTGAGCACGCTCAAAGGCGGGATCTTCGGGATTCCCATGTCCAGCAGGACAAAGTCCCGAGGGAGCCGTTCTGGTATTTCACGGAAGACATGAATCTGTTCTCCGAAGACTGCCGGGAGATGGCTCCCCAAATGGCGAGGGGCGTGCTCACTCAGGCATCCTTCAAGGCAGTCATTGAGGAGTGTGCCTCCGAGGATGCCCTTGCTGCCAAAGTTTCCGAGCATACTGCTCAGGTAACTCTTCAGCCTCTTTACTTTTCCTTCCCACTTTTTGTCTAAGTGTTTTTGTCTTTTTCTTGCAAATTTTGCTAAGTACCTTCTCTTTTTGCAGCTTCTGGGGTATAGCGGATACCTCCGAGCTTGGGCAGCAAAGCAGTCTTCGGTCCGAGCTTGGGCCGAAGAAAAGTTGGAGAAGGCCAAAGTCTTCTGCGCCAACTCGGTGTTAACGAACACCAAGTTGAGCCAAATATGCAAGGGGGAGATTGCTAAACTTCCGGAGGAGTTCTTGAAGGGCCATGAAGAGCTCTTGAAGGACTTTTCCATGAAGATGTCCGACCATGGCGGCAAACTGGCCAGCCTGACTTCAGCCAACAAGGTCCTTCAAAAGGAAAAAGAAGGGGAGTCTGCCCTTCTGACCAAGGCAATGGCTGAAAATGCCAAACTTTGGGCCAAGGTCGACTTGCTGAAGGAGAGTTCAGAGAAGGAGAAGAAGACTGAGGAGCTGGAGGAGGAGATTTCTAGGCTTCAAAAAGAGGTTGTTGATCTTGAACATAAAGCGAGCGAGCTAGATGTTGAAAGAAACAAAGCCGTTCAGACATCCAAGGTTGCTTTTCAGGACGGCTTCTACTTAGCTCGTTATCAGTTCCTGAAGAAGTATCCTGACCTCGATCCTTCCTTTCTGGCTGCCCTGGATATTTCGAGTGATGGCCTGTGGTGACTTCATCGTATGTCATCATTTCAGTCGGGAGGGCTTCTAATGGAGGAGAACACTTTGAGAGGAGATTCCCCAGTGGAGGATACCTGAAATCCTTTCAGAAAAACATGGGTTAGGAGGTCCCCGGAGTGGTTTTCCGGGGAGGAGCCTCCGACGCCCAAGTCAGTATTTTCAGATCACTGGATTATGTGTCCTTTTTGGTATTCAAAGAGAACTTTGTTATCTTGCCTTTCTAGAATGCTTTTTTGGGTGTTTTATACAGGAGGCGTGCAAAAAGCCATTCCCCTCTAGCGGCCGTGACTGATTATTACACGTGTCCGACAGGATGGGATCCCTGCTTTTTTAGGATCGAAGGGACGTGTATCTCAGCGAAAGTCGCTGTGCTGACAGCCTAGTCATTCCGAGGGAGTCATATCGATGAGTCCCTCTGATAGCATGTCCCAGTGATAGCGTGTCAGAATGTCCATGGGAGATGACTTTATGGGGAGGTGTCAGAGGCTCCTTAAATGCTTTGTTCGTACCTTCCGAGGTTACTCTAACATTTCGGGGCATATGTTACCCGAGGATGGTTCCTCCGATGGATACTCCTGTTTCCAAAGAAGGTTCGATCATTCTACCGAGGTTGGTCTTCCCATTGCCTGAGGGAGCGAATTCCCTATATTAGGGCAGGGGGATCATTAGTTCTTCTGATCACGGCTAGTAGTTTCCCTCGGCCGAAGTCAGTACTCCGCCAAATTTGGGAGCTCGGCCGAGATGCGTACTTCGGCTATCACATGCCCCCTCCCGGCGAGCCGGAGCGGATGCTTCGGCTATGTTTTCGAGAAGGTTCCTTTTCCGATCTGCCGGCTGAATCCTTTCTCGGGAATAGGCCTCGCTTCAGAAGTCGCTTGCTCGGAGGTGAGGTACCCTTCTCCAGTTTTCTAGGCACCCTCGGAATGTCTGTTACTTTTTCTTTTTGCTTTTTCTGCCACGGATCTGTGAATTGTCGCGTCCTTTGGCCAGGCCTGTCAGTCATGGGTGACCGCGCCTGGGTTTTCGCGATGCTAGGGGGACGTGCCCTGGTTCATCGCGCTGTGTGACACGTGTATGCCGTTGGATGGTGAAGCATTTATGCTGGTCATGTCAACTGCACCCCTTCGTCTTCAAGGAGCAATAATGAGGCGGTTTCTTTTTCAAAGGATGATTATGACCACGCTTCACTTATCCTTCTTCGGTTTATATAAGTTTCTTCCGTCTACTTTGTCTCATTCTTTTGTTTTAGCTCTTGTCTGTCCCAGAGCCTTTTCTCGCCCCCTTTTCCTTTTTCCGGCGGTGATTTTTGCGGCAGTGTGACCTCCGACGATTCCTTGCGGCGGCGTTTCTCAGGTTTTGGCAAAGTCTTTGGTGGGTGCTCTTTTTTGTGGTTTTGTTGTTGTGATCTCTCTTTTTCTTATTATCATTCTTTGTTTTTGAAAAATGTCAAACCCAACTCCACTGAGTCCGATCCCATTGATGACTGTGCGCCCCCTTTCTGCAAACCTTGCTTCCCTTGAAGCTTATCCTTGCTCCACTATTTTAGAAAAGATGAAAAAGTGGGTGGCCAAGTACTACCTTCCTTCTTATATCACGCCGAGGTTACCCCTCCTGGGATCTTTTGGCTACGCAGTTTCTCCGGGGGAGGTTATCGTTTACCGGGCTCAACTGAAAGCCGGTCTTCGGTATCCCCCTCATCACGTGATATGTGAATTTTGTGATTTTCATGGCATTGCCGTGAACCAGCTTACCCCAAATTCTTACTCTTACTTCAATGCCTTCCTCTGCATGTGTGAGGTGTTCGGCATAAATCCCCACATCACCTTCTTTATGCAGTACTATAAACTCCACCCGGTCCCGAAGGGTGGTTTTTACTAACTCCTTCCCTGAGGGTCCGGGAGTAAGAAGTTCATGTTTACCTTCGATAATAAGGACAGTTGGCGAGGGTGGCAGAAGCGGTTTTTCTTTTTGCGGGTTCCCGAGTCTTGGGGCCCCTCCGGAACTTTAGAGGCCGACGTCGTCGACGCCAGGAAACTCCTTACTCCAGTAACGCTTCCCGATTTTGAAAACTTCGACAAACGTATTCGGTCAGTGTCGGACTGGGACTCCGGGGCTCCTTCGCGTTCACTCTACCCCTTTCCTATTAAGTGGGATCTTATGTCTGAGGAAGTTCTTCGGGAACTGGGAGTGATAACTGCCCACAAGAGTGACCTCGGTATGCCCGTGCCTGTTCTTCCGGGGAAGAAAGCCTGGATAGTCATGCTTCTTCGGCGTGAAATTTCTTATCAGGCTTTTTCCGAGAGTAAGTGATCTTCTAGGGTTTGGCTTCTGGCTTTTCTTTTGGACTTACACTGATATTTTACTTTTCTGCAGAAATAGGCAACCAGTCCGCCGAGTTTTATAAATGGCTCTTCGACAGTCAGGCTAAGCGAGGAGAGCAAGTTCGCAGGAAGACTTCCGGTAAGAGGAAGAAGTCAACTGCCGGCCCTTCTAAGTCCAAGAAGGCCAAAGCTATCACTCCTACTCCTCCTTCCCCCAAGGACGTAGTTGAGGTGGAAGATGAGTCTTCAGCTCAATTACCGACCGCCGATAATCCTCCTTCGGAGCCTGATATCCTCGGGGAGACAATTAGTCCTGCGCCTGCTACCAAGATTCCAGCAGAGCGAGCGTCTGCCCAGGAATTCGAAGAGGGCAGAAGAAGGAAAGGAAAAAACATCCCTGAGGTTGTTCGGGAGGTCGGTTCTCAAGAGGGCATCCCCGAAGTTCCACCTGGTTGGTTCCTTAGCCATTCCGCTACAAATCTCAGTATTTTTCATATCCATGATTTTTTGAATGAATGGCTAAGGGATGACGTTTTGATGGAACTTCGGCGTGACCTTGCAGAAAATGCCCCTACTGCTTCTTGGATGGAGACTTATAACCGTCGGAGGGCTCTTCGGGACCGGCGGATTCCCCGGGGCAAGGTGCCACGGGAGCCTTTCTGGACGTTCACAGAGGACATGGATTTGTTCTCTGAGGATAGCCAGCTGATGGCTCCACAAATGGCGGCGGGGGTATTGACCCATGCCACTTTTCAGTCCCTTACCACCGAGTGTCCCAACGAAGAGATCCTCGTGGTGAGGATGTCCGAACACGCTGCTCAGGTGATCCTTCCTTTTTGGGAAATTGTTCTTCTAAGCGGTCACTATCTTCCGATACTTTTTTGACGCTTCTGTTTTTCTACAGCTTTTGGCATACAACGGGTACTTTCGCGCCTGGTCAGCGAAACAAACGGAAACCCGTTCTCGGTCTGAAGATTCCTTACGCCAGACAAAGGAGTCCCTCGCCCAGTATGCCTTAAAATATGGCGAGTTGAACAAGCTTGCGAAGGAGGAGAAGATTGTTTCGCTGAAAGCTGACCTGAAGGCTCTTGGTGCCGAGAAGGACCGTATCGAGCAAATGTCGAAGACGTCCTACCAAGATGGCTTTTGCTTTGGCTCGTCATCAGGTCCTCGCTCAGTACCCTAGGCTTGACCTTTCTCACTTATCTGCCTTGGATTTCCCCATAGAGCCTAAATCTTCGTGGTCCAAGGTCGAGCTCCTTAATCTTCGTCTGGCTCGCCCTGTACATTTGACTGAGTTCTCCGGGGGTGGTAATGTTGAAGAAACGTCGGATACCCCTGCTTAGTCATAGGCTTTCTTCTTCTTTCCCCTTTTGTATCTTTTGACTTATCATTTTTAATGGAAATTTTTTTTTTCCATTCTTCATTCTTTCTTCCGAATATGCTTTCCCAGAAGCTGGTACGATTCTAAGCACCTTATTTTTTCGGAAGGAACCTTTCTGGACTGCTTTCTTGCTCGGGTGAGTTTTTAAGCCAAGTGAGGAATTTCGTAAGGAAGATTCGTCAGGCATGCTGTTTTGGTGGCGGGGGCATATTCGTCATTTATTTTTACTGACTTCTTCGGGGACGAGTATCTTACAGGCTTTCTTCGAAAAGAAATGTCTAAGTATAGAACTTTTTCAGAGAGCTTGAATGCCAAGTATTCTTCAACTCTACTCCCTCAACGTCACCCAACTTAAAGACCCCTGGGCGAACTTCATCAAGGACCAAATAGGGTCCACTCCAATTTGCCCGAAGTACACCTTGTGATGGCCTTCTTTGTTCGAATTCGGTTTTGCGGAGAACAAGGTCGCCCTTTTTGATCTCCTTTTTCCTTACGTGTAAATTAGCGGTGCGCGCTATCCGCTGCTGGAATGCCTTTCTCCTTCACTCGGCCATTTCGCGATGCTCTTCGAGGAGGTCCAATTTTGCTCTCAGTCCAAGCTCATTTCCTCCTTCATCAAACATTTGGATTCTTACCGAGGGGTGCGTGACTTCAATGGGAATAATGGCCTCGGTCCCGTATACTAACGAGAAGGGAGTCTCTCCCGTGGCTCTTCAGGGAGTCGTTCGATAGCTCCATAGTACACTTGGAAGCTCTCCTGGCCATTTCCCTTTTGCCTCCTTCAGCCATTTTTTTAGACCATCTTTTATTGTTCTGTTAGATACCTCTACCTGCCCATTGCTCTGAGGGTGAGCTACCGGGGCAAAATGTATCTTGACACCAAGGTCCTCCATGAATTCTTGGAACCCCCTGTCAGTGAACTGGGTCCCGTTATCGGTCACTATAACCCTCGGAATACCAAATCGGCATATGATGTTCTTCCATACAAATCTTTGAGCATCCTTCACCGAAATTGATGCTAGTGGTTCTGCCTCTATCCACTTAGTGAAATAGTCTACTGCAACAATGCAAAATTTTACTCCGCCGGGGGCTGTTGGGAGAGGCCCGATGAGATCAATACCCCACACGGCGAAGGGGCAGGGATAGTCTGCCGCATTTATTCTTTCTGAGGGTAGCTTTTGGATATTGACATGCCTTTGGCAGTTGTTAGATCTTCGGACAAATTGCCTTGCGTCCTTCCTTAAGGTAGGCCAGAAGTAACCTTGGCGGAGTATTACTCTTGCGAGGACGTCTGTCCCTATATGGGAGCCACACACTCCTTCATGTACTTCTTCAAGTACTTTTTTGGCATCATCCTCGCCTATACATCTTTGCAGAGGAGTTGCGTACCCTTGCCTGTACAGTTCTTCTCCAATGAGGAAGTACCTTCCTGCACGTTTTCAGACTTTTGTGGCTTCTTTAGGATCCTTGGGAAGTTCTGAAGTTGCCAAATACTTTTTGAGGGAGGTTTTCCATCCCACCCCCGAGGTTTTTATGCACATTAACTCCGTGCTGGGGTGTTCTAGCACTTCAGTGGGTTCCTTAGCCTTGGCCAAGGTATCCGCTTGGGTATTATCCTTCCGGGACACGTTCTTTATGTGTACCGAATCGAAATCCTCAATAAGTTTTCGAACGAGATCATGATACTCAGCCAAAATTGGGTATTTTGCGGCATATTCTCCCATCGTCTGTCGGACTACTAATTGTGAATCACTGTGGGCCACAAGGTTCTTCACACCTACTTTTCTGGCCATTTTCAGTCCGGCTATGAGTGCTTCATATTCGGCAATGTTATTGGTAAGATTAAAACTGAATTTGACTGCTTTAGAAGCTTCCATGCCTTCGGGACCCTGAAGGACTATTCCAGCTCCTTAATGCTCTGCGCCTGACGCTCCATCGACAAAGAGCTTCCATTCTGGATCAGTTTCTGTTTCTCCCCCCGCTAGTGGTTGGATCTTCTCAATCTCAGGAATCTCGGCAATGAAGTCTACAAGTGCCTGAGCCTTTATTGCCTTTCTAGGCTCGTAAGTAATGTCATATTCACCGAGCTCGATGCACCATTTTGAGAGTCTTCCCGAATGCTCCACTTTTTTCATCACATCTCGCAGGGGCAAATTACTTCGTACGGTGATGGCGTGTCCTTGGAAGTAGGGTCGTAATCTCCTACCCGCCAGTACTAACGCGTAGATGGCTTTTTGGAGCAACGGATACCTTGTCTGGCGCCGTGCAGGGACTTGCTTACGTAATACACCAGCCATTGTTTCCCAGCCTCTTCTTTCACTAAGATGGAACTTACCGTTCTTTCAGTGACTGCGAGGTAAAGGATGAGGGGTTCCCCTTCCCCAGGTTGTCGAAGCGTTGGGAGGCGGGTTAGATAAGTCTTGATCTCTTCCCAGGCTTTCTGGCATTCTGCATTCCATGGGTGTTCCTGGTTTCCAGAGGTACCACCTTCCTTGGAGACTTTGGTGAGTACTTTGAAGAAGGGACGACATCGATCACCATACCTAGAGATGAATCTACTTAGGGAGGTTATCCTTCCGGTAAGCCTTTGTATGTCCTTGATAGACGTATGTGTCCGAAAATTCAACGGGGCTTTTACTTTCTCAGGGTTAGCATCTATTCCCCTTTCTGACACCATAAACCCAAGAAATTTTCCCGCGTTTACTCCGAACACACATTTTTCGGGATTAAGGTGAATGCCGAACTCCCGAAGTCGCTGGAAGGTTTCGGTTAATTCGGTGATATGATTACCGGGCACTCTGCTCTTGACTATCATATCGTCGACGTACACTTCCTTGTTCCTACCGATCTGTGCGTCGAATACTTTGTTCATCAGTCTTTGGTAGGTAGCTCCTGCGTTTTTGAGCCCGAAAGGCATTCTGACATAGCAGTAAGTACCTATCTCTGTGATGAATGCTGTTTTTTCCTCATCCTCGGGGTTCATTCGGATCTGATGATACCCGCTAAAGGCGTCGAGGAAGCTAAGCAGTTCGTACTCGGCAGTTGCGTCTACCAGTTGATCTATGGCCGGTAATGGATAGGAGTCTTTTGGACACGCATCGTTTAAGTTTCGGAAGTCGATGCACATTCGAAGCTTTTCACTGCCCTCCTTTGTGGCTATAACCACATTGCTGAGCCATTCAGGGTATTTTACTTCCCTTATTACCCCGGCCTCGATGAGGCGATTAACTTCAGTTTTGACGAATGACCTTTTGTGAGCTGAGAGATTCCGTTTTTTCTGCCGAACTGGTCTGACGTGTGGTTGCACTTTAAGGTTGTGATGGATTATGCTGGGGTCAACCCCCAGCATATCCTTCGGTGAATAAGCAAATAGATCTTTGTTCATCCATAAAAAGGATACAAGCCTCTTTTTGTCCCCTTCGGCCAATTTCTTTCCAACTCGGGTGTTTCGGCCGGGGATTAATTCTACATCCTCTGTTTCTATTTGTTCGAGGCTCTCCTTTTCTTCTGCCATTGCCTTTTCATCCATCAGGACCCTTTTTCCTTCTGCCGAAGTCTGTACTTGGATCCTGGTCGGGTTCTACCTGGCCCTTGTGCAGGCTTTTCTAACGTCGGCTTGATCAATGAAGATTTCAGCGTCTCCGTCTTCGGTGGAGAAGGTGACCGTTAAGTACCTTACATCTGGCCAAATATGAAAATTACCCTGAGTCTGCCTTCCCAGAATAGCGTTGTATGCTGACGGTACATCAATGACTATAAATCTTGTTCTGCCGGAGGCAATCAAGTCTTCTTTGCTTTTGGAAGAGACTCCTTTCAGCATCACGGGCAAGTCGATGTACCCAAGGACTGGGAGTTCGGATGGTCCGACGCTGAAGGTGGGGGAACTAACTGGGCTAAGATCACTTTTTGAGATATCTAATTTTCCCAGCAGATGAGAAAAAATGACATCGGCGTTCGAGCCGTCATCGAGGAGTACTCTCTTGACGTCCCAGCTCCCTATTCTTGCCATGACAAGGAGGGGCTCGTCATGAGGGAATTTTATCACAGATCCATCCCTACGAGTGAGCCTTCGGGAGGTGTTCCCGTACTCCATAACGGAGACTTCTCTCATCTTCCTTTTCTTCTTGGCGGAGGGCATCCCCGTAGTGATGGTTTGGATGATCCCCGCCGAGGGTGGCAGACTTTTCCGGGGACTTCGGTCCCGTCATCTATCTGAGTCATAGTCTTCATCGTCTGCTCTCCTTTGCTCTTCTTTCCTCCCCTTCGGAGAGGGCATCCGCAGATATCGCCATAGTTGCCCCTGTTTAATCAGTGACTCGATGTACTTCTTTAACTGGTAACAGGCTTCAGTGTCGTGGCCATGTTCTCGGTGAAATTGGCAGAATTTCTTCATATTCCTTTTATTTTCCGGGGCCATGACCTTTGGCCTTGGGATTATTGTCCCTTGCCTTTCTAGGGCCATCAAAATGCTAGCTCTTGTAGTGTTTAGGGGAGTAAATGCTGCGGGCCTTTTCCCTCTTTGCCTGCGGGACCGTTCTCCCTCGTTCTGCTGGCGCGGCTGGTGGCCAGACCCTTCGGTGCGAAGGTGTTCTACCTTCGGTCCCCCCATTCTGAGTTCTTCAGCCGTCATGTGTTGTTCGGCTCTTCTGTAGAATTCACCAAGAGTTTCTGGGGGATCTTTGGAGAATTCATAGAACAGCTGGGAGTCCCTTCGCAGTCCTCTGACCATTGCCAGGATGCGAATTTCGGGTCAAAATTCTGGTACGCTTAGTGCTTCTCGGTTGAATCTTTCAACATAATCGCGGATGGTCTCCCCTCCTTTCTGCGCTATGTCAAACATTTGCACTGGCATTTTTGCAGTTGGCCTATTGCCAATAAACTGTTGAGTGAAAGCAGTAGATAGTTCTTGGAAGCTCAACAAACTTCCCTGTGGCAAAGAGCCATACCATGCTGTTGCTGGCCCTGAGAGAGTTACCTCAAAGCATTTACAGAGCGTGGCGTCGTCCGCTCCATGGAGCACCATGCTTCACTTGTATATTTTCAGGTGCACCTGGGGGTCACTTCACCCATCATACGTTTCCAGAGGAGCAACCCTGAAATCACTGGGCATAGGCGCCTCTACTACCTCACGTACGAAAGGCGACTCCTCTCCGGTGTAGAAGTCGGACAACCGGGACCAGACCGGTTTTTGGGAGATCTGGTTCTCGACATTTTCCAACCTTCCCAGGATCCTTTCCATGAGGGTAGTAGTGATGGTTTCTTCCTGCCGCCGTGTGTTTGCTGGTAGCAGCGAATTTCTTCTTCGCCTTGGGGAACGACTCCGGCGAGGGGGAGAAGGGGACCTCCGGTAAGGGGATGCGCTCCGTCAGCAGGAGGCCCTGGTCTCTTTTGGGGCTCCCCCTCTAGCGGGGCGCCCCTCAACGGGTTCCCCATCTGTTGAATATGCGTCAAGGGAGTCTCTACTCCCTGAACTCCGGTGAGTAGATCGCGAGCTCCTTTCCCAACGGACAGTCGAGGGTGAGGCTCTCTGAGCAGGTGAAGGTTGGGGCAACCTCTGATCAAGTTGCTGAGTGATTTTGGCAATGATAGAACGCTCGAAATCCCGTAGGAAGCTCATTGTTACCGTTACTGGACGGTCGTCCTCCATCATGGATGCTTCTGCCACAGGCAAAGGGGTCGCCTGTTGAGTCTCAGGTGCGAGGGGGGATCTTGGAATCCCTTTGTCCTTCAAGCGCCGAGTCTCCACAACGGCGACATGGGACAAGGTTCCCACAGACGGTGCCAAATGATGGCCTGCGGTGGCTTCATCGTATGTCATCGTTTCAGTCGGGAGGGCTTCTGATGGAGGAGAACACTTTGAGAGGAGATTCCCCAGTGGAGGATACCTGAAATCCTTTCAGAAAAACACGGGTTAGGAGGTCCCCAGAGTGGTTTTCCGGGGAGGAGCCTCCGACGCCCAAGTCAGTATTTTCAGATCACTGGATTATGTGTCCTTTTTGGTATTCAAAGAGAACTTTGTTATCTTGCCTTTCTAGAATGCTTTTTTGGGTGTTTTATACAGGAGGCGTGCAAAAAGCCATTCCCCTCTAGCGGCCGTCCCTGATTATGACACGTGTCCGACGGGATGGGATCCCTACTTTTTCGGGATCGAAGGGACGTGTATCTCAGCAAAAGTCGCTGTGCTGACAGCCTAGTCATTCCGGGGGAGTCATATCGAGGCTTCCCTCTGATAGCGTGTCCCAGTGATAGCGTGTCAGAATGTCCATGGGAGACGACTTTATGGGGAGGTGTCAGAGGCTCTTTAAATGCTTTGTTCGTACCTTCCGAGGTTACTCTAACATTTCGGGGCATATGTTACCCGAGGATGGTTCCTCCGAGGGATACTCCTGTTTCCGAAGAAGGTTCGATCGTTTTACCGAGGTTGGCCTTCCCATTGCTTGAGGGAGCGAATTCCCTATATTAGGGTAGGGGGATCGTTAGTTCTTCTGATCACGGCTAGTAGTTTCCCTCTGCCGAAGTCAGTACTCCGCCAAATTTGGGAGCTCGGCCGAGATGCGTACTTCGGCTATCACCCAGGGGACCTCGGTGGATGTGGTCAAGATCTGAATTCCTTAACCTGCCTCTCCCTTCGGCAATGAAGGCGCCGGCGAAGGGTTCGGGATCCGGAGCTTCCCACGACGCCGGGTTCTCCTAGAGTCTCTATGGCCTTTGCCTTTTTCTCCTTCTTTGTACTTTTCTTCTTGTAATCTCCTCTTTGTATATGGACCTTCTTCAATGAATTTTTCGTTCATGAATTTGGCTAAGTCTTTTTGAGCATTTTTTGCTTCCCAATCGTCCCGACCATTTTCTGTCAAGGGACTTCGGTACTTTTCCCAATTGTCCCGACCATTTTTGGTCAAGGGACTTCGGTACTTCTTTGCTCATTTCACCGGCCATCCTTCGGGCGAACTTTCATAGTTAACAAAATTTCTTTAGGCAAATTTCAGCCTGCCCTTTGTCGGCCATGTTCGGTAGACTTTGGTATGAATAGGGGACTTTCGGGAGTCCATGCCTTAACTCCGTTCAGCAAACATTTCCATATAGGTAAAACTTTCTATACTTAGACAAATCTCTGGCTTGCACCATTTCATTGTCTAAAAATTCTAAGTCTTTAAGGCGCCCAAGTGCCTTGTACTTTTTCAGTTTTCCTTCTTTAGTGTTGCCGAACTTGTATGCTCCCTTTCGGACCTCGTCCAGGACCGAATAAGGCCCTTCCTCGTTTGACCGAAGTACCTTACGGGATGCTTTTCGAGGTACAGATTCGGCCCTATGGGGGCGAGGTCTCTTTTTTCCTTATTCCTTTTTGGCCTATTATGCAGGTTCGCACTTATGGCCACCTTTTGCCGAAAAGGCCTTTCTCTCGAGCTCGGCTGCTTCTCTACGTTTGATCATTAAGTCGAGCTTGATTCTCAACCCGAGGATACATCCTCTTTCGTCAAACATCTTTATGATGGCCGAACTACTTCAAATAGGTAGTGGCTTCTGTACTCGCAATTTCTCAGTACAACAGAAAACTCTTCTGGCCACTTTCCCTTTGCTTTTCTCTTGGTCGCTTGTCCCCTTTTTTGGCTTACCTCTACTTGTCTGCTGCTCGGGGGCTAAGTTAGTGGGCTAAAATGCCTTTTCATTCCGAGGTCGGTGATGAATTCTTTGGAATCCTTTGCCCATAGACTGGAAATCATTACTTGGCCAGTATCACCGTCGATATGCCTAATCAGCATATTATGTAGTTCTGGATGAACTTTTTGTGCACTTTTTTGTCGGCATGGCCGCTAGAGATCCTGCCTCACCCCACTGAGTGAAGTGGTCCTCTGTTGCCACACAGAACTTCACTTCTTCGGGTGATGTTGGGAGTAGCTCGGTGAAATCTTTCAGAGGTTATTTGCTCCGATGGCAGTCTTCGGTGCTGGTGTGTCTTTGGCTATTTTCACATCTTTTGGAAAAATGGTCCTGCACCCTTTTACCTATATAGATAATTTTATAACGGAATTGCGTACTTTTGCCTGCATAGTCTTTCCTTAGTTAGGAAATATCGTCCGGAACGTCTTCACACTCTCTGCCTCTTCATGAGGATTTTCGGGACTCTTTGGCTGCGAGGTTCCTCTTTATAGGATCTACCCTCGCTCTGTCTTTCTTGTTGGTTTCAGCCTTTCTTGCTCCTGGGATTTTGGCAACGTAGTCTGCCGACGTTTGGGCGCTTGCTGCCCTTCTCGGCCTACACGCGACGTAGTGTTCACTGAGTTCGGTGCACCACTTTGATAGTCTTTTCCGAATACTCTACTCTCTTTTGCGACATTGCTCGGAGGCGAGCCACTTCGGATAGTGATAGTATGTCCGGGAAAGTTGAGTCGGGACCTTCTGCCCGCCAGTCACAGATGACCTTTCAGGGCAATGGGTTTTGACTTCGTTGGCGAGGAGATAGCGATTTTTTCCTCGGGTGCAGAACTCTTTCGGCGGTGAAGTTTGGGTCGTCCCGACCCTGCTCTTCCTGTAGATTATACTGCAGGGAGCATGTTTTCCGCCGAGGACTCATCTCGTTGATTTCCGTTTCCCAAATTCCTGCGAATTGGCCGGAACTCTCATTTCTACCGAGGTACCGATGAATGGGCGCTCGGCCTGGATTTTGCTGCGGCCTTCTTTTGCTAGACTTCTTCATCACTTAGCCCATAGTAGAGGGCGTTCGCCCTCAGACAACGGAAATTCTTGCTGCAGTTATTCAGTGCCAGTTGACTTTCAGGCGCGGACAAGGACCTCAGGAGTCCGTTTGTCCTTAGGACGCCGAGTTTCAACGGCGGCGACCTAGGAGTGGTTTCCCACAGACGGCGCCAGACGATGCCGACGTTTAGGGGAAGGTCAGGCATCCGATGCGGTCCGGTTAGGCGGAGCCAGCATCTCCACTGTGTGCAGTGGTTAAGCCAGCAAGGGGACCCGAAGCTGTTGATGGGTCGCGGAGGACCGGTGTCCTGGGTGGATCACCTTGGGTACCGGCCGGCAGCTTCTAAGCCTCACGGCAAGAGACAGGGAGAACCTCTAGCGTGAGAGAGAGCCCGGAAGGGAGATCCATCAGGGAAACCTGGCTGAAACACTCAGAAAGCAGGGGTTAGGAGGCCCCTGGGGTGATTTCCCGGGGGGGAACCTCCGATGCCCAAGTCAGTGCCTCTTAGATAAAGATAGGTAGTAATGATAAACACAAAGGACGCTTGCCTGGCGTAGATCCTTCTGGGAACTGAAGGGAGAGTATTCAGGCGAAGAGAGGAGATCGTCCTCCATTTTTCTGGCCTCTCTGTCCCCTTTTCTCTCCGGAGGAGAGCTGAGCCACCCCCCCCGGGTGTTCCCTCTCTTTGCTTGTTGTCATTTCCTTTTGTATAGAAGGAAAGGGATGACCCCTTCAGATAACGACACATTTTCGGCACGTGTATGGTCGGATGATGTTCGTACTTCTAGGCATAGAGGTCCCCAGTCGTCTGCAGGCTCCTCGGGCTAGGAGCCATAGTGGGTATAGCCTTGTGTGACAGGATGCTGGACTGCGATGGCATGCCAGAGTTACGTCTAAGACGTGTGTGAGCGGAGTGTCAAAGACTCCTTAATGGCTCTTAATGGCCCTTGCCGTACAACCGGGGTCCCTACAGTTGATGTCTCACTTCTGAGTGAGGGGCCTTCTCCCGGAGTCAGTCTGGAATTTCGATGTTTCCGTCTTCGGGGAGCTCTCTCCTGTAGGAGGTGCTTGGGCCTTTTCCCCGAAGAAGGTTCAGCCGTCTTCCCGAAGGAGACTACGTGCTGGCTTCCCGAAGTTTGCCTTTGGCGTGCCACCGAGGTCGCTGATAGCCGAAGGCCTTTCGCCTCTTCCAGTACGCGCTTCCCCGAAGGGCCGTCTGGGGAGCCTGATGTAGCTCGGAAATAAGCATTGCCAACGACCTCGGCAGAAGTGGAGTCGAGCACGACAAAGTAAGCACTTTGACTAAAACGCCAGAATTATTTAAATGTGTTGCCGGCTACCTCAGGAAACCAAACATATCGTCTTCGTGAAGCAAAGAGCCAGCTACTGAAAGCAGGAGAGATTCCCCCGAAGGCATAACTCCCCGAGCCACCAACATGATTCCCGAGGAAGGGCGTTCGTGCCAAGGGGGGCGGCCTCGCCAAAAGGGCCTCAGGAGTACGGCATGAGCATTTAATGAGCATTTAAGGAGCCTCTGACAGGAAACCCACACGCCGCCTGAAACGGCGACTTGACACACTGACGCCGTCCAAGTCCCATCTCAGCCACAAAACCAGGAGCCTGAAGATGGCTACCTGTTCCCTACGCCCAGAAAGGATCCAACCGAACACGTGTCAGGATCTGAACGGGCCAGGCATTTCTATAAATACTGGGAAAAAGGACTTGGCAAGGGATCCATCCCCTCTCCCTGATCAGCCCTCGCCCATAGCTGAAAATATAAGCAGGCTAGCTCTCGCACCTTTCTAGCGTGCCTACTTTATTCATTATCAGAGTACTGACTTGGGCGTCGGAGGCTCTTCCCCGGAAAACCATCCCGGGGACCTCCTAACCCTTTTTTCTCAGCTTTTCAGGTATTTTCCCACCTGGGGAATATCTCAGCAAGACGTCCTTCCCCCCCGGAAGCTCCCTCGGAGTTCACCATCTCACTGGACAGAGATGCCGGAGGGCATCATTTGGCGCCGTCTGTGGGAAACCACCCTCAGGTTGCCGTCTTTGAGACTCGGCGTTCTAAGGACAAAGGACTCCCGAAGTCCCCGTCCGCGCCTGAAGTTCAACCGGCTGCTGAGCAAACTCTTCCAGGGACTTCCACGCCCGAGGAAGAATGTCCTTTGGTCATAACCATGAGCTTCCTCCGTGACTTCCAACGCTCTGTTGTGGCTGAGATGACACAACAGATAGACAGAACATGGCCACAACAAGCTCAAACCCAAAGGTCTCCTTCACCGGTACGCCCTCAGGAAAAGAGCCCCAAAGCAGTCCGCCGCAGTTCGGGGAGTAAAGACCCACGTGAGGAGTCTTCAACAGAAAATATGCCCCTTGGGGCACGCCTTCCAGGGCAAATGGGGCCCAACCATCCCAAAATTCCACGCCGAAGGAGCGCTTTGCCTGAGACGAAGTCACCCTCTCCCCGACGACGGAGCCATTCTCCGAAGAGGCGCTGTCAATCTCCTCCACCTGAGGAAGAACCTAGCGCCACCGCCCTCATGGAGAAAATATTGGCAAGGCTAGACAGAGTCGAGAAGCAGGTGGCTCGCAAGCCAGTTTGGGCCAGACTGTCTGAGTCTTTTTGTGGGGATCAGTCTCCTTTTACCCGAGCTGTGGTCGAGGCAGCTATACCGGGTGACTTCAGGGTACCTCGGCTAGAGACGTACGATGGTCGGACAGACCCACAGGCCCACCTGACGAAGTACAGACGTAGCATGATGATGCATGGTGCGGACAACGCCACCTTGTGCAAGTGCTTCGAGGTCACCCTCTCTGGGCCAGCAACCGCGTGGTATAACTCCTTGGCTCCAGGAATCATCGGAAAGTTCCAGGAGTTATCAACAGCCTTCACCCAACAGTTCATCGGGAGTCGCCCGACGGCGAAGATGCCCGTTCAAATGTTCGACATGGCGCAAAAAAGCGGAGAAACTATACGCGACTATGTCGTGAGGTTCAACAGAGAGGCCTTAAGTGTTCCAGACTTTCGGCCCGAAATACGCATCCTCGCCATGACAACGGGCCTTCGGAGGGATTCCCAACTCTTTTATGAATTCGCCAAGGACCCTCCAGATACACTGGGCGAATTCTACCGATGGGCCGAACAGCACATGACGGCCGAAGAACTAAGAATAGGCAGACCCAAGCCCGAGCACACCCGTGGCGAGGGGTCCAGCCAGCAGGCACGCTATCCGACCGACCAGCCATCCCGACCTCGGAGAATGCGAGGAAGGAAACCCCCGAACTTCACAGCGCTGAACACCACGAAGACCAACATCCTCATGACTCTGGAGAGGCAGGGAACACAAGTTCAAAGGCCAAGGGCCATGACCGCCAAAAATAGAAAAAACATGAAGAAGTTCTGCTAATTTCATCGCGATCATGGCCACGACACCGAGGATTGCTTCCAGCTGAAGAAGTATATTGAATCGCTGATAAAACAAGGCCAACTTCGGCGGTACCTACGGTTGCCTTCCCTGAAGGGGAGGAAAGAGGAGGAAGGAAAGGAAGAAGATGAGGACTACGACTTCGACAGGCGGAGGAACCGAAGTCCGAAGAGGCGCCCTCCACCCCCTGCGAGAGTCATACAAACAATCACAACGGGGCTTCCATCCTCGGAAAGGAAAAGGAAGGCCAGGGAAATAGCTGTGATGGACTATCAAAGTCCGGCGAAGAAACTATCCCGAAAAGATGGTTCCACAGTCATCTTTCCTCACGACGACCCACTCCTAATCATGGCAAGAATTGGAAACTGGGATGTCAAAAGGGTATTACTTGATGACGGATCAAACGCTGACGTCCTATTTTCACAATTGCTGCCGAGCTTGGGCATATCCATCAGCGATCTCAAGCCGGTCACTTCACCGACCTTCGGGGTAGGACCGTCTGAGTTACCCATCCTCGGATGGATCGACCTTCCATTAATGATGAGAGGGACTTCGGTCAAAGGACCAGCTGAGTTGTTTGTCTCGACAATGGCGAGTTTCATCGTCATGGATGTCCCCTCATTATACAACGCCATCCTCGGAAGGCAGACGCAGGGAAATCTGCACATTCGCTCTGACGTGAGATATCTGACTGTCACTTTCGCCACCAAGGAAGGAGACGCAGAAATCTTCATAAATCAGGCGAAGTAAGAAAGGTGTTCGTCAAAACCCAAAAAGCTCCGGCAAATAATTCCTCACAAGCTGTAGAAGCAGGGGCTTCAAAGTCAAAGAATGGCGAGAAAGAAGATTCTGGCAAGGTAGAAATGGAAGAAGTGGAACTTATCCCAGGATGAAGTACCCGAATAGGGAAAAACCTGTCCGAAAGAGATAAGAAAAAACTTGTATCCTTTCTGATAAAGAATAAAGACCTATTCGCCTACTCGCCGAAAGACATGCCGGGGGTAAATCCGCGTGTAGTACAACATAGCCTCAAAGTAAGTCCGGAAGCAAAACCTGTCTGGCAAAAGAAACAGGGCATTTCAGCCCATAAAAATGACTTCGTCAAAACCGAGGTCCAACGTTTATTGGAGGCAGATGTAATCAGGGAGGTCAAGTACCCCGAATGGCTAAGCAATGTGGTGATCGCCACAAAAGAAGGAAGCAACAAACTTCGGATGTGCATCGACTTCAGAAACCTGAACGATGCTTGCCCAAAAGATTCATGTCCTCTCCTGCCAATAGATCAACTGGTAGATTCAACTGCCGAATACGGGCTCCTAAGTTTCCTGGACGCCTTCAGCGGCTACCATCAAATAAAGATGGATCCCGAAGATGAAGAAAAAATAGCCTTCATTACCGAGGGGGGGACGTACTATTACACCAGGATGCCCTTCGGGCTCAAAAATGCAGGAGCCACCTACCAGAGGTTGATGAGCAAGGTCTTTAATGACCAAATAGGGAGGAACATGGAAGTCTACGTAGATGACATGATAGTCAAAAGCAAGCTGCCTGTTGACCATGTCACAGACCTAAGGGAGACTTTTCACCAGCTCAGGACCTTCGGAATTCGCCTTAACCCCGAGAAGTGAACCTTCGGGGTAACTTCGGGAAAGTTCCTTGGGTACATGGTATCAGAAGGGGGCATTGATGCTAACCCAAAAAAAATTAAGGCTCTGTTGGAATTCCGAACTCCTGCCACAATAAAAGATGTGCAGAGACTTACTGGAAGAATAACCTCCCTTAGCAGATTTATTTCCAGATATGGAGACCGGTGTCGAGCGTTCTTCAAAGTCCTCACTAAGGCAGCAAAAAAGGAGGACGACCTCGAGAGTAATGATCATCCTTGGAATGGGGACTGCCAAAGAGCTTGGGAAGAACTCAAAATCTATTTGTCCCGACTGCCTACTCTGCGGCAACCTCGCGAAGGAGAACCCCTCATCCTGTACCTCGCCGTTTCGGAAAAAGCAGTAAGCTCGGTGCTTGTGAAAGAGGAAGGGTCAAAGCAATGGCCAGTTTACTACGTAAGCAAATCCCTGCATGGCGCCGAGGTCAGGTATCCATTGCTACAAAAGGCCATATATGCCTTGATATTGGCAGGAAGAAGATTGCACCCATACTTTCAGGCTCACCCCATTATCGTCCGAAGTAGTTTGCCTCTACGGGACGTCATGAAAAAGGTTGATCATTCGGAAAGACTTTCCAAATGGTGCATAGAGCTGGGTGAACATGACATCACCTACGAGCCCAGAAAAGCCATTAAAGCTCAAGCATTGGCAGACTTTATCGCCGAAGTACCCATAACCGAAGACAACCATCAAAATCTCGGTGAAGATGAGCCAGAATGGACGCTGCATGTAGATGGAGCCTCAGGTTCCGAACACCAGGGAGCCGGGGTTATTATCAGAGGACCTGAAGGTCTAGAAGTAGTAAAGGCCATCAAGTTCAGCTTTAACGCCACCAACAATATGGCTGAGTATGAAGCTCTCGTAGCAGGGTTGCGCCTGGCCAGGAAAATCGGCATAAGAAACTTAAAGGCCCACAGGGACTCCCAGCTGGTAGTTCGGCAAACAGCAGGGGACTACGGCGCAAAAGACCCAACCTTGTCAAAGTACCACGAGCTAGTGGCCAAGCTCATTCGAGAATTCGACAGCGTTCAAATCAAAAATGTGCCTCGGCAGCATAACGCCGAGGCAGACTGCTTGGCGAAGTCAAAAATGCATACCGAGGTACTAAATCGCCCAAGCATCGAAGTACTAAACATAGTGGCTTCGGAAAAAGGCTGGAAGAACTCGATAAAAAGGTACCTCGCAACCAATGCCCTTCCCGAAGATCCAAACGATGCGGCAAAAGTCCGAAGGCGTGCCGGAAGATACTTCCTGATTGGAGAAGAGTTATACCGGCAGGGATACGCCAATCCGTTATAGAGGTGTGTTGATGAAGAGGACACTGAAATGATCCTCGAAGAGGTCCATGAAGGCACTTGTGGCTCACACATCGGAACAGACTCCCTTGCCGTAGTAGTACTTCGCCAAGGATATTTTTGGCCCACCTTCAGAAAGGATGCCCGGCAGTTCGTCCGAAAATGTGACAACTGCCAAAGACATGCTAAAATCCAGAGGGTACCCTCGGGGATGGTGACTTCAGCTGACTATCCCTGGCCCTTCGCAGTTTGGGGCATAAACCTCATCGGGCCACTCCCAACAGCACCTGGAGGCGTAAAGTTTTGCGTAGTCGCAGTTGACTACTTCTCTAAGTGGGTCGAGGCAGAACCATTAACAACCATCTCGGCCAAAGAAGTGCAAAAGTTCGTATGGAAAAACATTGTATGCAGATTTGGCATACCGAGGATACTGGTAGCCGACAACGGATCCCAGTTTACAGACAAAGGGTTCCAGAACTTTGTCAACGACCTCGGAATAAAGATGCACTTCGCCCCAGTAGCCCATCCTCAAAGCAATGGCCAAGTAGAGGTATCTAATAGGACCATAAAAGATGGTCTGAAAAAGAGGCTAGGGGAAGCAAAGGGAAAGTGGCCAGGAGAACTCCAAAGTGTATTGTGGAGCTACCGAACGACACCCCGAAGAGCCACGGGGGAAATACCTTTTTCACTCATTTTCGGAACAGAGGCCATCATCCCGATAGAGATAATACGACCCTCGGTGCGGGTACAAGTGTTTGATCAAAGAGGAAATGATCTTGGCCTAAGAACCAAGCTAGACCTCGTCAACGAACACAGAGAAATAGCCGAGCTGAGAAGAAAAGCTTTTCAGCAAAGAGTGGCCGCAGCTGCAAACCTGCGTGCTAGGATGAAAGGAATAAAAGAAGGAGACCTCATTCTCCGAAGGGCTGAATTTGCACCACGAAAGCCATCCCACGGGGTATTTCGTGCGAACTGGGAAGGCCCTTACCTAGTTCTGGCCAAAGTACGAAAAGGGGTCTATAAGCTCGGCGATTCCGAAGGAGTAGAGTTGAAAAATACTTGGCATTCGAACGCCTTGAGAAAATACTATGCTTAGGATTTTGGCAAAGAAAATTGTACTACATAAGTTAGCAAAATTCTCTCTAAGTACAAAAAATTGCCTTAAGCATAAAGGGCGCAAATTTCTCAAAGGTGACCAGACAAGTGAAGGCGTCATCTTCTGAAGTCTCGCAAAAAGACTTGGACAAAATCCTTGAGTTTAAGCCCTCGAAAGGATGAACTTCGCGAAAAAGGTCATCATATTAAGCGCAGACGAATTTTTCCGAAGTCTGTGGAGCGAACTAGTTCGAGACCTCACCAAAAAGACTTAGCCAAGTTTTCTTCATTGAAAATGAAACTGCTTACAAAAAAGGAGTGCCAAAATAAGAAGACCAAAAAAGAAGAAGCAAAAGGCAAAGGACCCTAAACAAAACTAAGGATTCCCGGCATCCTGAGAACCGCCAGCTCCCGCGTTCTTCTCTACTATCTTCGGCACAGGGAGAGAAGATGGCAGGTTCAAATGTTCAATTTTGGACCAGGACCACCGAGGCCCCTCGGGAATATTTAGGGCCTCCAGGAAAGAAAGGTCCAGATCAGGGATCCTTTGAAGAACCTGGTGACGAACAAGACAAAATCCGTCCTAAAAACCAACTTTGGTCATCTGGTCAGATTTGTCTTTCTCGACCCCAAGGTCCTCAAGGTCTTTTTTAAGCTCAGCAACCTCCTCCTTCAATGCCTTCATCTTCTTCTTCTTCGGCTCCTTCTTCAAGGCATCAACCTCGGCTTGAAGTGCAGCCTTCTCAGCAAGCGCCTTTGTCAGGCAGTCTTCAGCCTCGGATTTTTCTTTTTGGTACGCCTCATTTGCTGAGATCAGCTCCGCTATCTGAGAGCCGAGCTCAGAAATTTTCTGGGAGGAGTCGTTTGATAGTTTCTCTTTCTCTTTTAACTCCTCCCAAAGAGCGGAAACTTCCTTCTCCGCAGAATTGGCCAGCTCCAAATTCTTGATAGCTAGATCCGAACACATGGCCCTAGTTTTCTCTAAAGAACCTAAGACCTGAGTTCGGAACGCCGTCTGCCTCGCCACCCGAACTCTGAGAAAGCCGGCATATCCCAGTAGCTGTAAAAGGGCAAAGGCAAGGTCACTAAAACAAAGAGAAAACCAAGCACTTAGAAAAAATTCAAAAAAAGGGGAGCGCGAAGTATACCTGGGCGGCGTGCTCGAAAAGCTTTGCAGCAAGAGAGTCATCACCCGGATGGGCCTCGGCGATGGCTCTAAAGGAGGCCTCAGTAAGGATCCCTTTAGAGATCTCTTTAGCCATTTGTGGGCAATCACCGGAGTACATGTTCATGTCCTCCGTGAATGTCCAAAAAAGCTCATTTGGGACCTTCCCCTTCGGGATGATGGCGTCCCGAAGGGCTCTCCTTTGGGCATGATCGGCCACCCAGCCCGGAGTGAGTAACTCCTCTGCAATGAGACATGAAGCTGGAATAAGGTAGCTGGACGCCAACGAATCCGAAAAGGAAAAAGGCACCACAAACCGAACCTGAAGGCACTTCGACCACATCGTCCTCGGCAGCCGGAACCTCCTCGGTAGGGATCCCCTTGCCTTTGATTCTACGCTGTTCTTCAGCAGAAGGGGACTCCACCACGGCATCCAGAAGAGCCTGCGACGAAGTAGGGCTGCGAGGAGGAACCTCGGCAGTAACCTCGGGCTGAGGAATAACAACAACTCCCGGCTCCTCGATAGCCTCCTCGGGAGTGGCCTTCCTCGCCCGTTTGGCCGTCGAAGGACCGGCCCCGGTTGTTTTATGCCTTCGAGAGACGGCTTTCTTCGTCGGATCACCCTTCTCGGCTTGGCCGGTGAAAAGGGCTTTGTAGAAGGAAGCCGTGTCCTCGCCCATTTCTAAGAAAGAAGGAAGACATCAGTGTGAGTGCAAAATGAAGTTATAACAAAGAGACTAGAAAATAACTCACGCTCAAAAAAGGTCTCGAAAGAAACTTCCTCCCGAAGGAGTTGCACAAGCCAGGAATCCTTCCCAGCAATGGCAGGAGCTGGCATCTCGAGGTCCGTCTCGTGCTCCTTTACCACCTTGAGCTCCCAAAGGACCTCCTCAGTCATCAACCTCCAGTTAATAAGGAAGGGGTAAAGAGAGCGCGAAGAGACCTCGGGACCCCAGTCAGCGACGGCTCCAATACGACGGTCTAAATCCGCGAATATAGGAGCCAACTCTGGGGTCAGCAACATCTTCGGATCCACGATGTCGTCCTCCAGCCTTCCCTGAGCCCACTTGGTCGGAACATGCGACCAGGCCTCCTCCATCTTCAAAAAGAAAAACTTTTTTTGCCACCCTCGCCAGTTGTCCTTGGTGGCGAAGGTGAACATGTACTTTTTGCTCCCGGATCCCCGAGGTAGCATGAAGTAGAAGCCACCCTTCAGGACCACATAGAGCTTGTAGTACTGCATAAAAATAACGTAGTGGGGCTTTATTTTGAAAATGCCACACATACAGAGAAAGGCGTTGAAATAGCAGTACGAGTTCGGAGGTAGTTGATTTACGGCAATGCCATGAAATCTGCAAAACTCACAAATCAACTCCGGAGGGGGGTACCGAAGACCGGCTTTCAACTGAGCTCGAAAAACGGTAACCTCATTGCTATGGTTTGAAAAGCTATAGTGGTCGGGATGTGGCAACCTCGTAACAGCGTACGAGGGAAGGAAAAATTTCTTCTTCCACCTTGCTAACTTTTTAGGAGTGGTGCAGCAAAGGTGGGACAAGAGAGGTTGCCAACTCTCAGGAATAGGCATCTTGGGCTAAAAAGCAAGTTCAGAAAAAGGCAACAGCGAACTTTGGAAAAACTTTGAGAAGAACAAAAAAGTTCTGGAAATCAAAACCCACCAAAACGCTTGTCGAAATCTATATGTAAAGACGCCGTCATGAAAGGAGGTTGGAAAAAAGCTCAGGTGAAAGAACCGCCGCAAAAAGCAGAAGGAAAACCAGAGAAAAAGTAAAAGCAAAAAGAGAACAAGTGATAGAGTGAGCATATATATAGGCCGAGGGAGGTAGGCGAACCGGCGTCTTAAGTGCTGGGCGAAGGCGAAACGTTGCCATAACTGCTCCTTCGTGCCTAAAAAGGCGCGCTTGACATTACAGCACAATCCCCACCAATGACTAAGTGCCACATGTCAGCCATCAAGCCAAAAAGGGGATGCGTGTCCCGACACCCCTCAACCTCAGGCGCGTCGTTCCAGACTGACACACCTATTCCTGGCACATGACGTGGCACAGACCTAAAAAGCTGGAAAGCAGGTCACTTCGGAGACGCCAACAGACAGGATGTGAAAGAAAAGCTTGCATCCTCGGACGAAAGGTCTGTCTTCGAAAAAAGCTCTACGCTTAAGGCTCAAAGAGGAACACTCAGAGAACGAACAAACCGAAGTTTCCACTTCGGCTTTTTCGAAGGGGGCTTGTGATAGCAGAAGGCCTTTCGCCTCTTCCAGTATGCGCTTCCCCGAAGGGCCGTCTGGGGAGCCTGATGTAGCTCGGAAATAACCATTGCCAACGACCTCGGCAGAAGTGGAGTCAAGCACGACAAAGTAAGCACTTTGACTAAAATGCCAGAATTATTTAAATGTGTTGCCGGCTACCTCGGGAAACCAAACATATCATCTTCGGGAAGCAAAGAGCCACCTACTGAACGCAGGAGAGATTCCCCCGAAGGCATAACTCCCCGAGCCACCAACATGATTCCCGAGGAAGGGCGTTCGTGCCAAGCAGGGCGGCCTCGCCCAAAGGGCCTCGGGAGTACGGCATGAGCATTTAATGAGCATTTAAGGAGCCTCTGACAGGAAACCCACACGCCGCCTGAAATGGTGACTTGACACACTGACGCCGTCCAAGTCCCATCTCAGCCACAAAACCAGGAGCCTGAAGACGGCTACCTGTTCCCTACGCCCAGAAAGGATCCAGCCGAACACGTGTCAGGATCTGAATGGGCCAGGCATTTCTATAAATACTGGGAAAAGGGACTTGGCAAGGGATCCATCCCCTCTCCCTGATCAGCCTTTGCCCATAGCTGAAAATATAAGCAGGCTAGCTCTCGCACCTTTCTAGCGTGCCTACTTTATTCATTATCAGAGTACTGACTTGGGCGTCGGAGGCTCCTCCCCGGAAAACCATCCCGGGGACCTCCTAACCCTTCTTTCTGAGCTTTTCAGGTATTTTCCCACCTGGGGAATATCTCAGCAAGACGTCCTTCCCCCCCAGAAGCTCCCTCGGAATTCACCATGTCACTGGACAGAGATGCCGGAGGGCATCAGTCGCGTGCCTCAGGTGTACAACTTCCTTCACTCTGGAGTCCTTTCCGAGGTCCTAAGCCTCGAGTGTTTGGCTCCTTCTTTCCTGTGGTCGATAGGCGGTTAGTGTGATAACACTTTGGCCATCAGCCACCCTTTGCTAAAAGGCCTTTCTTCTGAGCTCGATCACCTCTTTGTGTTCGTCAACTAGGTCGACCTTAGTTCTCAACCCGATGTCGTTTCCTCTTTCGTCGAACACTTGTATTCTGACTGATGGCCGTACTACCTCGATAGGGATAATGGCCTCTGTACCGAAGACAAGCGAAAAAGGCGTTTCACCTGTGGCCCTTCAGGTTGTTGTCCGATAGCTCCACAGTACACTAGGAAGTTCTCCAGGCCATTTTCCCTTTGCTTCCCCGAATCTCTTTTTCAGACCACCTTTTATGGTTATGTTGGATACCTCTACTTGTCCGTTTCTTTTGAGGGTGAGCTACTGGGGCGAAGTGCATCTTTATTCCTAGGTCGGTGATGAATTCTCGGAATCCTTTGTCAATAAATTGGGAATCATTGTCGGCCACTATCACTCTCAGTATGCCGAATCTGCATATGATGTTTTTCCAGACAAATTTTTGTATATCTTTTGCTGAAATAGTTGCCAGGGGCTTTGCCTCCACCCATTTAGTGAAGTAGTCTACTGCAACCACGCAGAATTTTACTCCTCCAGGTGCTGTCGAGAGTGGCCTGATGAAGTCTATGCCCCATACTGCAAAGGGACAGGGGTAGTCAGCCGAGGTTATTAATTCTGAGGGCAACCTTTGAACGTTGGCGTGTCTTTGGCAGCTATCACATGTTTGGACGAACTGTCTTGCGTCCTTTCTTAATGTGGGCCAAAAATACCCTTGGCGAAGTATTACTCCTGCAAAAGCGTCAGTCCCGATGTGGGCACCGCAAATTCCCTTGTGGACTTCCTCAAGAATTGTCTGAGTGTCCTCTTTGCTGACACACCTTTGCAATGGACTTGCATATCCCTATCGGTACAGTTCTTCCCCAATTAGGAAATATCGTCTAGAACGTCTTCGCACTTTTGCCGCTTCGCGAGGATCATCAGGAAGCTCCGAGGTTGTAAGGTACCTCTTTATACGATTTTCCCATCGTTCTTCCGAGGCAGCTATGCTTATTACCGCAATGCTCGGGTGGCTCAGGATTTCAGTGAACCTTTTTGATTTGGCCAGACTGTCTGCTTCGGCATTGTTTCATCGAGGTACATTTTCGATATGCACTGCGTCGAACTCCTGGATGAGCTTTGACACAAACTCATGGTATTTTGCCAAAGTTGGATCTTTTGCACTGTAATCCCCCGCCATCTACCGGACCACCAGCTGAGAATCACTGTGGGCCTTTAGATTTCTCACACCGATCTTTCTAGCAAGGCGCAACCCTGCTATGAGGGCCTCGTACTCTCCCACATTCTTGGTGACACTAAACCCGAATTTGGTGGCTTTCATTACTTCCATGCCTTCGGGGCCGCGAATAACTACCCCAGCTCCCTGGTGTTCAGAGCCAGATGCCCCATCTACAAACATAGTCCATTCTGGCTCACTTTTGCCGAGGTCCGATTGATCATCTTCGACAGAGGGCACTTCGGCAATGAAGTCTGCCAGAGCTTGGGCTTTTATTGCTTTCCCTGGCTCATAAGTAACATCATACTCGTCAAGCTCTATGCACCACTTGGAGAGCCTTCCTGAATGGTCTACTCTCTTCATGACATCCCGAAAAGGTAGGTTACTTCGGACAATGTTGGAGTGAGCTTGGAAATACGGATGCAGTCTTCTGCTTGCTAGTACCAGGGCATAGATAGCTTTTTGCAGCAGGGGATACCTGATTTCGGTGCCATGCAGGGACTTGCTCACATAGTATACTGGCCATTGCACCGCTGCCTGTTCCTTCACTAGAACTGAACTTAGTGCTTTTTCAGCAACAGCGAGGTATAGCACAAGGGGTTCTCCTTCTCATGGTTGCCGAAGAGTGGGTAGACGGGCCAGATAAACTTTGAGCTTTCCCCAGGCCTTTTGGCAATCCTCATTCCAAGGATGGTCATTGTTTCTGAGGTTGCCACCACTTTTCGCTGCCTTGGCGAGAACCTTAAAGAATGCTCGGCAGCGATCCCCATACCTGGAGATGAATCTGCTAAGGGAGGTTATCCTCCTCGTGAGCCTTTGCACATCTTTTGTTCTAACAGGAGTTCGGAATTCAAGTAGTGCTTTGACTTTTTTCAGGTTGCCATCGACACCTCTTTCCGATACCACAAATTTGAGGAATTTGCCCGAACTTACGCCGAAGACGCACTTTTCGGGATTGAGACGAATTCTGAATGCTCTAAGTTGGTGGAAAGTTTCCTCCAAATCGGCAATATGACTGCCGGGAAACTTGCTCTTGACTATCATGTCATCAACGTAAACTTCCATGTTCCTCCCTATTTGGTCATTGAAGACCTTATTCATCAGCCTCTGGTAGGTGGCTCCTGCATTTTTAAACCCGAAGGGCATTCTGATGTAACAGTACGTACCGACTTCGGTGATGAAGGTGATTTTTTCCTCGTCTTCGGGGTTCATCTTAACTTGATGATACCCACTAAAAGCATCGAGGAAGCTCAGGAGTCCATATTCAGCAGTTGAGTCTACCAACTGATCTATCGGCGGGAGGGGATACGAGTCTTTAGGGCAAGCATCATTTACATTTCGGAAGTTAATGCACATTCGGAGCTTGTTGCTCCCTTCTTTTGTGGCGATGACCACATTGCTTAGCCATTCGGGGTATTTGACTTCCCTGATTACGCCTGCATCTACCAAGTGCTGGACTTCAGTTTTGATGAAGTTGTTTTTGTGTGCCGAGAGGCTTTGTTTCTTTTGGCGAACGGGCTTTGCCTCTGGGCTCACTTTAAGGCTATGTTGTATTATGCGAGGGTCTACCCCAGGCATGTCTTTCGGCGAGTAGGCGAACAGATCTTTATTCATTAGTAGGAAATATACAAGTTTTTCCTTGTCTCCTTCGGCCAATTTTTTCCCTATTCCGGTATTTCGGCCTAGGACAAGCTCTATTTCTTCCGTTTCTACTTTCTCAGGATCTTCTATTCCTTCTCCTTTTAACTCTTGTACGGGAAGAACCTTCGTTTCCATGGTCTACGCGCAGTTCGTCACTAGGGCTTTTCTTGCCTTTACGAACACCTTTCTCACCTCCCCTTGGTCGATGAAGATCTCAGCATCTCCATCCTTGGTGGCGAAGGTGATAGTTAGGTACTTCACATCCGGGTGAATGTGGAGGTTTCCTTGTGTTTGCCTCCCAAGAATGACGTTGTATGACGAAGGGACATTTATGACGATGAACCTTGTCATTACAGAGGCAAACAGCTCACTTTTGTTGTCTACTGAAGTTCCCTTCAGCATCAGAGGAAGGTCCACCCACCCGAGGACGGGGAGTTCAGACGGTCCTACTCCAAAAGTAGGAGAAGTGACGGACTTGAGGTTACTCCTTGATATACCCAAGCTCGATAGCAGGTGTGAGAATAGGACGTCCGCATTTGAACCATCATCAAGCAGTACTCTCTTGACATCCCAGCTTCCTATCCTTTCCATAATCAGCAGTGGGTCATCATGAGGAAAAATAACAGTGGACCCATCCTTTCGAGCAACCTTCTTTGATGGATTCCCATACTTCATCACCGAAATCTCTCTGGCCTTTCTTTTTCTTTCCGCTAACGGCAATCCTGTTGTGATCATTTGTATTACTCCTGCCGGGGGCGGTGGACGCCTTTTCGGACTTCGGTTTCGACGCCTGTCGGAGTCGTACTCTTCGTCATCTCCCTTTCCCTCTTCTTCCCTCCTTCCCTTTGGGGAGGGAATCTGAAGGTAATGCCGGAGTTGGCCTTGCTTTATTAGCGATTCTATATATTTCCTCAGTTGGAAACAGTCCTCGGTATCATGCTCGTGGTCCCGATGCAACTGGCAGAACTTTTTCATGTTCTTTTTGTTGTCTGAGGTCATGGCCTTCAGACGTTGAATCTGAGTTCCTTGCCTTTCCATCACCATGAGGATGTTCGTCCTAGTGGTATTCAGGGGAGTGAAAGCCAGTGGCTTCCTTCCCTTAAACTTCCGAGGTTGTCCCCCTGGTTCAGCTGGGTAGCGAGTTTGCTAGCTCGGCCCCTCGGTACGAATGTCATCAGGTTTCGGGCCTCCCATTCTCAATTCTTCGGCGGTCATGTGCTGCTCTGCCCTTCGGTAAAATTCACCGAGTGTGTCGGGAGGGTCCTTGGAGAATTCATAAAATAGCTGGGAGTCTCTCCGAAGTCCTCGTGTCATGGCCAGGATACGTATTTCTGGCCTGAAGTCTGGGACACTTAAGGCTTCCCTGTTGAACCTTTCGACATAGTCGCGAATGGTCTCCCCATTTCTCTGCGCTAAGTCGAACATTTGGACTGGGATCTTTGCCGTTGGACGGCTTCCGATGAACTGCTGTGTGAAGGTGGTGGACAATTCTTGGAACTCCATGATGTTTCCAGGAGCTAGCGAGTTGTACCATGCTGTGGCCAGCCCAGCAAAGGTAACCTCAAAGCATTTGTACAGGGTAGCATCATCAGCACTGTGCAACACCATGCTGCGCTTGTATTTAGTCAGATAAGCCTGGGGGTCAGTTCGACCATCGTAGGTCTCTAACCGAGGTACCCGAAAATCACTCGGCATAGCTGCCTCAACTATTGCTCGGGTGAACGGTGATTCGTCTCCATTGAAAGACTCCGACAACCTAGCCCAAACCGGCTTTCGAGCTACCTGCCTCTCCACTCTTCTAGCCTCTTTAAAATTTTCTCCATGAGGAGTGTGGCACTGGGCTCTTCTTCCTACTGCCTATAGGCTTCTGGGCACGGAGATTGACGTCTCCTTTTTGGGGATTGACTTCGGCGTCGGGGAGATGGTGACTTTTCTTCATGTGAGGAACTCCTTCAGTGGGGAGCTCTGGGTTGCTTTGGCCCCATTTCTCCCATAGGTTGCGCCCTGAGAGGTATATTTTCCGTTGAGGACTCATCACACTGATCCCCACTTCCCAAACTTCGGTGTGTTGACCTGGGGCTTTTCTCCCGTCGAGGTGCTGGTGAAGAGGGCCTTCGACCCGGAGTTGGCTGTGGCCATCTTTGATCTAACTGCTGCGCCATTTTGGCCACAACAGAGCATTGGAACTCACACAGGAAGCCCATAGTAATAGTCAGAGGACGTTCATCCTCAGGCAAGGAAGTCCCTGCTGCAGTTTGTTCGGTTGTCTGTTGAACCTCTGGCACGAACGGGGATTTCGGAAGTCCCTTATTCTTAAAATGCCGAGTTTCAACGACAGCGACTTGGGAGTGAGTTCCCACAGACGGCGCCAAATGATGCCCTGCAGCATCTTCGTTATGTGACATGGTGAGACCGGGAAGGACTTCCAGTGAGGGAGAACGCCTGAAGTGTATATTTCCCAAGAGGATCTGTCTGAAACACTCGGAAAACAGGGGTTAGGAGGTCCCCGAAGTCTTTTTCCGGGAGGAGCCTCCGATGCCCAAGTCAGTTTTTTGGAGGTGGAGAGGAAGTACTAAGGGCCAAGGATTCTTGCCTGTTATCTCTTTTCGTGGGAGTTCCAAAAAAAAATCCCTTGGTGAGGCCATTTCTTGAATATATATAGGAGGAGGTGGCCCGTTCAGATCGTGACACGTGTTTGGTCGGATGTAATTTTTCCTTTTTTGGCATGGGGGCCTCTAGCCACTTGTAGGCTCCTCGGGCCGTGGGCTAGGGTAGGGGTAGCCCTACATGACAGGACGTGGGCGGCATCGGCGTGTCAGAGCGCATATGAGGGCAGTATGTAGCGTGCGCGGGAGACATGTCAGAGGCTCCTTAATTGCTTATGCCGTACCACCGAGGTCCCTTTACTCGATGGCGTCCTTCGGAGCGAAGACCCTTCTTCCGGAGTCGTGCCAGTAGTTCGGGAGATTTTCTAGCACTGAGGTTCCTTGTTTGAGGGATTTTCTCCTGCCAAAGGTGGCTGGTCCTTCACCCCAAAGGTGATTCGGCCACCCTTCCGAAGGGGGCGACGTGCTATCTTTCCGAGGTCGTAGCCCCCGTCCTCAGGGGTGCTGGCTGGCCACCGAAGTCGCATGCTCGAGGTGTCATACTTCAACCTTTCCGAGGTCTGCACAGGTATTCCTTGTGGGTGGCACTCAACTTACCAAATGCGGTACTTGACCTCAGTTCACGGACTACAAAGGCGATAGCCCTTCGGCTATCAACAATGGCATCTGCTCTACATCGCCCCTATCTCTCATCCCCAGTCCAACAGGCAAGTAAAGAGTCACCAATAGGAAAATAAAAGAAGACTTAAACAGAACGCTGGGGAAGGCCCAAGGCAAAGGGGTGGAAGAATTACCAAGTGTTCTATAGGACTACCATACAACTCTCCGAAGGCCTAGGGGAGAATCACATTTCCCGATGGCCTATGAAACCCATGCCCTCATACCTGTGGAAATCTCTTACCCTACCTTGCGAACCCAAGCTTATGACCTACGTAGAATGAAGAATCTTTTGAAGGAAATCTGGACCTACTGGAAGAACTTAGGGGGAATGTGAGGGTTCACATGATAGCCTTCAGATAGCAAACTGCCCTAACTCACGATTAAAGGATAAAATGGATGGATATTCAAGGGGAAGGTCTGGCCCTTGTTAAAGCAAAGCTGATTGGCAGAAACCCAGGGCATGGAGTGCTAAGACCAAATTGGGACAAGCCTTACCTGGTCAAAGAAACTCAGATAATGGTCTATGAATTGATGAATTTAGAAGGAAAAAAGCTACCCAAAAGCTCTTACACAGACAATTTATCTCCCTACTTTGCTTAGATTGTTGCAGGAATAAATTCTTATTACAAAAAAAAATCTCTTACTTTACATTATGTACTTTAATTACTTTCTAATAAAGAGGCACTCCTCTTGCACTTCATGTTTTCATCACATAAAAACAAAGCTTCCTATTCTCTCAAGAACCTAAGATCACTCAATGAGGTCCTACTACAAAGGCCCCCATACTTGCACAAAACATCATACTGGGCCACTAAATGTCACAGTCATTCACAAACATAAAAGACAGAGGCATTGCACAAAAAAGACTTCTCATTAAAGAATTTGTTTACAAAAAAACAAGAATTAAAAAATTCTTTTACAGGAAGCAAAAAGAAAAAAAGGATTCCAAGAAGACAGAAGCAAAAAAAGGGATTGGGCTAATAGCAAAAGCTCCTAAAATTCATCTAGAAGAGGGTCTTCATCAAGGTTCGCCACCGACGCATCCTTTTTTAAGGTACGAATCCCAGCTTTACCCTCCTTCGGCCGAGACTTGTAATTCGAACCTAAATCCTCATAAGCTGAGAGAAATGATAGATCAATGTTTGGGTTTATGTGCTCGAGCTGAAAGCGGCAAGACAGAAAACCTTCCTTGAATTCCAGGAATGCAGTCCTTCCAAGCTCCTTCTCTGCCTTCAGGAAAAGTGAGTCGAGCTCAATCACATTGATGTCCGGGGACATCTTCACTGGAAGGCATGGTGACTTTCAGGAGGACTTCCTGTGAGGGAGAGCGTCTGGAGTTGAGGTTTCCCAGGGGAACGTACCTGCAAAGCTCAGAGAAGGGGGTTAGGAGGTCCCCGAGGTGCTTTTCCGGGGAGGAGCCTCCGACGCCCAAGTCAGTTTCCTGAGAAAGTAAAGGGGAAGTGCTAGAGTTTTTAGTGGGCTTGCTTGTGTTTTCTCAAGGGGGAGGAGTCCAACCTTTTGCCAGGGTCTGTCTCCTGGTATTTATAGGAATGTCCAGCCCGTTCAGATCGTGACACGTGTTCGGTCGGATGTTCTCTGAATTTCTGGGCGTAGGGGACAAGTAGCCGGTGGCAGGCTCCTTGAGTCTCGAACCGAGACAGGTCGTGACAAGACCTAGACGGCGTCGGTGTGTCAAATCGCCGTTTAAGGTGACATGTAGCGTCTGTGGGCGGCATGTCAGAGGCTCCTTAAATGCTCATACCGTACTCCCGAAGTCCCTGGATGAAGTCGTCCTTTGGCGCGGACGGTGCCCCTTCGGGAAATGTGCCCGTAGTTCGGGGAGTTCCTTCATTCAGGGTTCCGCCTTCGGGGAGATGCCCTTCGGCTTTCAATAGCTGATTCTCCATTTCCGAAGACGATCTGTTTAGTACCTCGGGGGGGGTAATAGCTTCCTCGCGTTCCCTAATGCTCCGAGTTCGGGTCAGATAGAGGCGATAGCCCTTCGGCTATCACATGCCCCCCTTTGGAAAGCCGAAGTGGAGACTTCGGTTTGTAGCCTTTCCGAGGATGCTCTTTGGGAGTTTTTAGAGAGTAAAACCTATGCCGAAGGTACACCTTTTGCCCGAAGATATGGGCTGTTCGGCTATGGCCTATCTTTTGGTGTCTTCGAGGTTACTTACTTCTTTCCTTTTTCCTTTTGCAGGTCTATGCAGCGTCGCGTCTCAAGACCAGGCGTGTTAATCTGGAGCGGCGCGTCCCAGTTTTTTAGGGATGTCAGAGGGCGCATCCCCTATTTTGGCGTGGCGGCTGACACGTGGTACTTTGTCATTTGAGGGAAGTCGTGTCGGTCACAGAGAGCGGGTCTTTTCGGGCGCAGAGAGCAGTTATGGCGACGGTTCGCCTTCAAAGGGTACTTATGATGCCGATTCGACTAGCCACTTTCGACGTATATATAGCCCATTCCATCATAAGTTCCCTTTTTGCTTTTGCTTTTGCTTCTGCTCTTTTCCCTGCTTGCCACTGCTTTTGCGCTTTCTCTTGCTTTTTGCGGCGGAGCTGTTTTAACAAAGTTTTTCCGAAACTTGTTTTTCTGCAAATATGCCTATTCCCGAGAGCTGGCAGCCTCTTTTATCTCATCCTTGCTGCACCACTCCCAAAAAACTGGCAAGATGGAAGAAAAAGTTCTTTCTTCTTTCGTACGCTGTTACGAGATTGCCTCGTTCTGACCAATTTTATTTTTCAAACCGTAGTAATGAGGTTACCGTTTTCCGAGCCCAACTGAAGGCCGGACTTCGGTACCCTCCTGCGAAGATGATTTGTGAGTTTTGCCAATTTCATGGCATTGCTGTAAATCAACTTCCGCCGAACTCGTACTGCTATTTTAACGCCTTCATCTGCATGTGTGGCGTCTTCGGGATAGAACCCCACTTTATTATTTTTATGCAGTACTATAAGCACTTCGTGGTCCCGAAGGGTAGCTTTTACTTCATGCTACCTCAGGGATCTGGGAGCAAGAAATATACGTTCACCTTCGCCACCAAGGACAGCTAGCGAGGGTGGCAACAAAAATTTTTCTTTCTGAAGATGGAGGAGGCCTGGTCGCATGTTCCGACCAAATGGGCTCAGGGAAAGCTGGAGATGGACGTCATGGATCCGAGGATACTGTTAACTCTGGAGTTGGCTCCTATCTTTAAGGACTTCGACGGCCATATCCGTGCTGTCTCGGACTGGGGTCCCGAGGTCCCTTCGCGCTCTCTCTACCCCTTCCCAATCAATTGGAGGTTGATGACCGAAGAGGTTCTTCAAGAGTTAGGGGTAGTGAAGGAGCACAAGACGGACCTCAAGATGCCAGCTCCTTCCATCGCCGGGAAGGATTCCTGGTTGGTGCAGCTCCTTCGGGAGGAAGTTTCTTATGAAACTTTTTATGAGAGTAAGTTATCTCTGACTCCCGTTGTTATAGCTTTCGTCTTGGACTTACGCTGATGCTTTCTTTCCTTTTCAGAGATGGGCGACGGCACTGCTGCCTTCTACAAGTCCCTCTTCACCGGCCAAGTAGAGAAGGGCGAGCAGACGAAGAAGGCGGCTTCCCGGAGGCGGAAAACCACTGGTGCTGGACCTTCGGCCAAACGGGCGAAGAAGACTATTCTTCCTCCCCCTTTGGAAAGTATTGAGGAGGAAAGCGAGGCCGATGTCGCTGCCATTCCGCCTCCCGAGGTTGCTGCCGACGTCCCTCCTCAGAGCCCCACTCTGTCACAGGCTCTTCTGGATGCCGTGGTGGAGGCTCCTTCTGCCGAGGAGCTGCATAAACGAAAGGGTAAAGGGATCTCTACCGAGGAGGCCCCGGCTTCTGACGATGACGTCGTCGAGGTGCCGCCAGGTTTGCTTTTTCCGTCGAAGTGTAATGCCTTTATTTTCTGAAGTTCTTTTTGTTCTCACCAGCTGCTCATTTTGCCATGCAGAGGAGTCACTTACTCCAAGTTGGGCGGCCAAACACGCCCAGAAGCAAGCTCTCCATGATGCCAAAGTCCCGAAAGGGAATATTCCGAAGGAGCCTTTTTGGACATCTACGGAGGACATGAATTTGTTCTCCGGAGACTGCCCCCAAATGGCTAAGGAGATCGCGAAGGGGGTGCTTACTGAGGCCTCCTTCAAGGCTATTGCGGCAGCCCATCCGGGCGATGACACCCTCGCAGCGAAGGTTACCGAGTATGCTGCTCAGGTATGCTGGTTTGCCCTTGAAGAATTTTTTCTAAGTGTTCGGCTTTTACTGACCTTGCCTTCATCTTTTTGCAGCTGATGGCGTATGCTGGCTACCTTAGAGTTCGGGTGGCCAGGCAGACGCAGTTCCGAAACTCGGCCTTAGAGACCTTAGAAAACGAAGGCCATGTGTTCGGAACTGGCCGTAAAGAACCTGCAGCTGGCTGATGCTACAGAGAAGGAGGTTGCCGCCCTTCGGGCAGAAAAAGAGGAGATTTTGAGGGACTCCTCCAAGAAGATTTCTGACCTCGACTCCGAGGTGGCGGGACTGCTTTCGGCCAATGAAGCGCTTCTAAAGTCAAAATCAGAGTCTGAAGAACTCCTAGCGAGGTTGCTGATTGAGAAGAATGCGCTTCATGCCGAGGTCGATTCCTTGAAGAAGGAGCCTGAGAAAAAGAAGAGGATAAAGGCGCTGAAGAAGGAGGTTGCGGATCTGAAGGACGAGCTCGAGGACCTTGGGGTCGAGAAGGATAAATCCGACCAAATGACCAAGGTCGCCTTCCAAGACGGCTTTTGCCTTGCTCGGCACTAAGTCCTTCAGAGGTTCCCAGATCTGGACCTCTCTTTTTTGGTAGCTTCGAACATTCCCGAGGGGCCTCGGTGGTCCTGGTCGAAGATCGAGCACCTGAACCTGCCTTCCTCAATTCCGGCGCCAAAGGTGGTGGAAAAGGGCGCAGAAGCTGGTGGCTCTCGGAACGCCGAGAACTCTTAAGCTGTTTTAGGGGCCTTTTCCTTTTTTCTTCTTCACTTTTTCTACTTCTTCTTTGGGCACTTCACCTTTGTAAACCGGTTTTATCTTTAATGAAGATTTTTTGGCTAAGTCTTTTTGCAAGTTTTTCATTTCCCTTTGTCCCGAACATATTCGCTCAAAAGACTTCGGGAAACGGCACTTGCATTTGTTATGGCGGGTATCTTTGCGCGGTTCACCATTTCCCATTTTTCCTGAACATGATTGCTCAAGGGACTTCGGGAAATCACCTGCGCTTTTTTCGGCGAGCACCTTTGTGGAATTCTGGTTTTGTACTTTAAGAATTTCTCTAAGAAACTTTTGTACTTAGAATATTTCTCTAGTTTGTACAACACAATTCTTCCACGAAGCCCTAAGCATAGAAGTTTTTCAAGGCATCTAAATGCCAAGTATTTTTTAATTCTATGCCATCGGCGTCGCCGAGTCTGTACACGCCTTTTCGTACTTCGGCAAGAACCAAATAAGGTCCTTCCCAATTCGCGTGAAGTACTCCGTGGGATGGCCTTCGGGGTGCGAAGTCAGCCTTTCAGAGAATGAGGTCTCCCTTCTTGATCCCTTTTGGCCGGGCTCATAAATTTATGGTCGCGGCTACTCTTTGCTGAAAAGCTTTTCTTCTCAACTCGGCTATTTCTCTGTGTTCGCCGACTAGGTCAAGCTTTGTTCTTAGGCCGAGGTCGTTTCCACTTTCATCGAACACTTGCACCCGTACTGATGGTCGTACTACCTCGATTGGAATGATGGCCTCTGTACCAAAGACTAGTGAAAAAGGCGTTTCCCCTGTGGCTCTTCGGGGTGTTGTTCGGTAGCTCCATAATACGCTTTGGAGTTCTCCTGGCCATTTCCCTTTTGCTTCCCCCAGTCTCTTTTTCAGACCATCTTTCATGGTCCTATTAGATACTTCTACCTGCCCATTGCTTTGGGGGTGAGCTACTGGGGCGAAGTGCATCTTTATTCCGAGGTCGCTGATAAATTCCTAGAATCCTTTGTATATGAACTGGGATCCATTGTCAGCTACTAGCACCCTCGGTATGCCAAATCTGTATACGATGTTCTTCCACACGAACTTCTGCACTTCTTTTGCCGAGATAGTCGCTAGTGGTTCTGCCTCAACCCATTTGGAGAAATAGTCTACTGCTACCACGCAGAATTTGACGCCTCCAGGCGCTATGGGGAGTGGCCCAATGAGGTCTATGCCCCAGACTGCGAAGGGCCAGGGATAGTCAGCCGAAGTCACCATTTCCGAGGGTGCCCTCTGGATATTCTCGTGTCTCTGGCAACTACCGCATTTCTGGATGAACTGCCTTACGTCCTTTCTCAGGGTAGGCCAGAAATATCCTTGGCGAAGTATCACTGTTGCAAGGGCGTCGGTTTCGATGTGTGAACCAAAAATGCCTTCATGGACTTCTTCGAGGATCATTTCAGTATCCTCCTCGTCCACACACCTTTGCAGCAGATTTGCATATCCCTGCCGATATAACTCTTCGCCGATCAGGAAGAATCGGCCTGAGCGTCTTCGCAACTTTGCAGCGTCGCCGGGGTCTTCAGGGAGCACATTTTTTGCGAGATACCTTTTTATTGGGTCCTTCCAACCTTTTCCCAAGGTCACTATGCTCAGTACTGCGATGCTCGGATGGCCCAGCACCTCGGTGTATGTTTTTTATTTTGCCAAGCAATCTGCCTAGGTGTTATTACGTCGAGGTACGTTTTCGATTCGCAATGTATCGAACTCCCGAATGAGTTTTGCCACCAGTTCATGGTATTTTGCCAAGGTCGAGTCCTTTGCCCCATAGTCTCCTGCCGTTTGCCGAACTACTAGCTGGGAATCGCTGTAGGCTTTTAGATTTCACACGCCAATTCTTCGGGCTAGGCGTAATCCTGCTATGAGGGCTTCGTACTCAGCCACATTGTTGGTGACGTTAAAGCTAAATTTAATAGCCTTTGTTACTTCAAGGCCTTCGGGACCTCTGATAATTACCCCAGCTCCCTGGTGTTCGGACCTCGAGGCTCCGTCAACATGCAAAGTCAATTCGGGATCACCTCCGTCAGGATCCGGATGGCTGTCCTCGGTGGTGGGTACTTCGGCGATAAAGTCTGCCAGTGCTTGAGCTTTTATGGCTTTCCGAGGTTCGTAAGAGATGTCGTGTTCGCCAAGCTCTATACACCACTTGGAGAGCCTTCTGGAATGATCCACCTTCCTCATGACATCCCGTAGTGGTAGACTACTTCGGACGATGATGGGGTGAGCCTGAAAGTATGGTCGTAATCTTCTCCTTGCTAGCACCAAGGCATATATAGCTTTTTGTAACAAAGGATACCTGACTTCGGCGCCATGCAGGGATTTGCTCACGTAATAGACCGGCCATTGCTTTGGCCCCTCTTCTTTTACAAGGACCGAACTCACAGCTTTTTCTGTGACGGCAAGGTATAGTATGAGCGGCTCTCCTTCGCGAGGTTGTCGCAGAGTAGGCAGGCTGCCCAAGTAGTTTTTCAGTTCTTCCCAGGATTTTTGGCAATCTTCACCCCAGGGATGGTCATCACCTCCGAGGTTGTCCTCCTTTTTTGCTGCCTTTGTGAGGACTTTGAAGAATGGCCGACACCGATCTCCGTATCTGGCAATAAACCTGCTGAGGGAGGTTATCCTTCTAGTGAGTCTCTGCACATCTTTTATTGTGGCGGGAGTTCGAAACTCGAGCAGAGCCTTAATTTTTTCTGGGTTGGCATCAATGCCTCTTTCGGATACCATGTACCCCAGGAATTTTCCCGAGGTCACGCCGAAGATGCATTTTTCGGGATTAAGACGGATCCTGAAGCCTCTGAGCTGGTGAAAAGTCTCCTTAAGATCCATGACGTGTTTGTCAGGTAGCTTGCTTTTGACTATCATGTCGTCGACATACACTTCCATGTTTCTCCCTATTTGGTCTTTAAAGACCTTGTTCATCAACCTTTGGTAGGTGGCTCCTGCGTTTTTGAGCCTGAAGGGCATCCTGACGTAACAGTATGTTCCCCCTTCGGTGATGAAGGCGGTTTTTTCTTCATCTTCGGGGTCCATCCTTATTTGATGATACCCGCTGAAGGCATCTAAGAAACTTAGGAGCCCGTATTCGACAGTTGAGTCTACCAATTGGTCTACCGGAGGGAGAGGGTATGAGTCTTTTGGGCAAGCATCGTTCAAGTTTCTGAAGTCGATGCACATCCGGAGTTTACTGCTGCCTTCTTTTGTGGCGACAACCACGTTGCTTAACCATTCGGGGTATTTGAACTCCCTGATAACCTCAGCGTCTAGCAGGCGCTGGACTTCGGTTTTGACGAAGTTATTTTTATAGGCTGAGATGCCTCGTTTCTTTTGCCGGACAGGCTTTGCTTCCGGACTTACTTTGAGGCTATGCTGTATTACGCCAGGGTTTACCCCTGGCATATCTTTCGGCGAGTAGGCAAAGAGATCTTTATTTTCCAGTAGAAAGGATACAAGTTTTTTCTTGTCACCTTTGGCCAAGCTCTTCCCTATTCGGGTAGATTGACCTGGGACAAGTTCTACTATTTCCGTTTCCGCCTTCGCGGGACTCTCTGCCTCGCCCTTTTTTGGTGCTTTTGCTTCCACAGCTTGTGCAGAGTTGTTTGCTGGAGCTTTTCATGTTTTGACGAACACCTTCCTTACTTCGCCTTGATCTATGAAGATTTCCGCATCTCCATCCTTGGCGGCGAAAGTGACAGTTAAGTACTTGACATCAAGGCGAATGTACAGGTTTCCCTGTGTCTGTCTTCCAAGGATGGCGTTGTATGATGAAGGGACATCCATAACGATGAACCTTTCCATTGTGGAGGCGTACAACTCTTCTGTCCCCATCACCGAAGTCCCTTTCAGCATCAACGGGAGATCGATCCAACCAAGGACGGGTAGCTCGGCCGGATCTACCCCAAAGGTAGGTGAGGTGACGGGCTTAAGGTCGCTACTAGTTACACCCAACCTTGGCAGTAAGTGTGAAAACAGGGCGTCGGCATTTGATCTGTCATCGGGCAGCACTCTTTTAACGTCCCAGTTTCCTATTCTGGTCATCATGGGGAAAAATGATGGCGGAACCATCCTTTCGGGCTAGCTTTTTTGTTGGACTTTGATACTCCATGACTGCTACTTCTCTGGCCTTCCTCTTTCTTTCTGAGGATGGCAGTCCCGTCGTTATTGATGGCCCAGGGCCTCATCGTTGTGAGTCATGATGACTGTTGAGGAGACTTCTAGGAGGAAGAACGCCTGGAAGGTGGATCGCCCCAAGGAGAGTACCTGGAAAACTGGTAAACAGGGTTAGGAGGCCCCCGGAGTGTTTTTCCGGGGGGGGAGCCTCCGACGCCCAAGTCAGTGGTGGCCGGAAGAAGGAGAAAGTCACTAGCTCAAAGAGAAAGGCAAAAAAGTCTCGCCTGGTATCTTCTCAGAGTATGGGAGCTGTATCTCCGGCCTGCCAACCTCCTGTCAAGTATTTATTTCCTGTATATATAGGAATACCTAGCCCGTTCAGATCATGACACGTGTGCGGTCGGATGCTCCTGAACGTCTGGGCGTAGGGGACAGATAGTTGGTAACTAGATGGCCTCGAGCCTTGTGCTGACACGGGCCATGATATGATTCTGATGGCGTCTGCGCGTCAGGGTGACTTTTTACGTCTGTGGTGGGACGTGTCAGAGGCTTCCTTAAATGCTTCCTTAAATGCGCCTGCCGTACTCCCGAGGTCCCTGGGCGAGGTCGTCCTCTAGTTCGGACAGAGCCTCTTCGGGAAGCCTACCCTCAGTTCGGGGGTTCCCAGTTCCAGGGGGTTCCGCCTTCGGGGATATCATATTCGGGCAGTAATGTCTGGTGCCACTTTTCCGAAGGCGCGTTGTTCACAACCTTGGGGGGCGAATGGAGTCCTCAAGTTTTACTGGCGCGCCGAGGCTCGGAGCTCTCAGGCTATCTCCCGAGGTGCATGATTCCACCTATTCCCGGGAAGTGATGGCCCAGGGCCTCATCGTTGTGAGTCATGATGACTGTTGAGGAGACTTCTAGGAGGAAGAACGCCTGGAAGGTGGATCGCCCCAAGGAGAGTACCTGGAAAACTGGTAAACAGGGTTAGGAGGCCCCCGGAGTGTTTTTCCGGGGGGGGAGCCTCCGACGCCCAAGTCAGTGGTGGCCGGAAGAAGGAGAAAGTCACTAGCTCAAAGAGAAAGGCAGAAAAGTCTCGCCTGGTATCTTCTCAGAGTATGGGAGCTATATCTCCGGCCTGCCAACCTCCTGTCAAGTATTTATTTCCTGTATATATAGGAATACCTAGCCCGTTCAGATCATGACACGTGTGCGGTCGGATGCTCCTGAACGTCTGGGCGTAGGGGACAGATAGTTGGTAACTAGATGGCCTCGAGCCTTGTGCTGACACGGGCCATGATATGATTCTGATGGCGTCTGCGCGTCAGGGCGACTTTTTACGTCTGTGGTGGGACGTGTCAGAGGCTTCCTTAAATGCTTCCTTAAATGCGCCTGCCGTACTCCCGAGGTCCCTGGGCGAGGTCGTCCTCTAGTTCGGACAGAGCCTCTTCGGGAAGCCTACCCTCAGTTCGGGGGTTCCCAGTTCCAGGGGGTTCCGCCTTCGGGGATATCATATTCGGGCAGCAATGTCTGGTGCCACTTTTCCGAAGGCGCGTTGTTCACAACCTTCGGGGGCGAATGGAGTCCTCAAGTTTTACTGGCGTGCCGAGGCTCGGAGCTCTCAGGCTATCTCCCGAGGTGCATGATTCCACCTATTCCCGGGAAGTGATGGGCCAGGGCCTCATCGTTGTGAGTCATGATGACTGTTGAGGAGACTTCTAGGAGGAAGAACGCCTGGAAGGTGGATCGCCCCAAGGAGAGTACCTGGAAAACTGGTAAACAGGGTTAGGAGGCCCCCGGAGTGTTTTTCCGGGGGGGGAGCCTCCGACGCCCAAGTCAGTGGTGGCCGGAAGAAGGAGAAAGTCACTAGCTCAAAGAGAAAGGCAGAAAAGTCTCGCCTGGTATCTTCTCAGAGTATGAGAGCTGTATCTCCGGCCTGCCAACCTCCTGTCAAGTATTTATTTCCTGTATATATAGGAATACCTAGCCCGTTCAGATCATGACACGTGTGCGGTCGGATGCTCCTGAACGTCTGGGCGTAGGGGACAGATAGTTGGTAACTAGATGGCCTCGAGCCTTGTGCTGACACGGGCCATGATATGATTCTGATGGCGTCTGCGCGTCAGGGCGACTTTTTACGTTTGTGGTGGGACGTGTCAGAGGCTTCCTTAAATGCGCCTGCCGTACTCCCGAGGTCCCTGGGCGAGGTCGTCCTCTAGTTCGGACAGAGCCTCTTCGGGAAGCCTACCCTCAGTTCGGGGGTTCCCAGTTCCAGGGGGTTCCGCCTTCGGGGATATCATATTCGGGCAGCAATGTCTGGTGCCACTTTTCCGAAGGCGCGTTGTTCACAACCTTCGGGGGCGAATGGAGTCCTCAAGTTTTACTGGCGTGCCGAGGCTCGGAGCTCTCAGGCTATCTCCCGAGGTGCATGATTCCACCTATTCCCGGGAAGTGATGGGCCAGGGCCTCATCGTTGTGAGTCATGATGACTGTTGAGGAGACTTCTAGGAGGAAGAACGCCTGGAAGGTGGATCGCCCCAAGGAGAGTACCTGGAAAACTGGTAAACAGGGTTAGGAGGCCCCCGGAGTGTTTTTCCGGGGGGGGAGCCTCCGACGCCCAAGTCAGTGGTGGCCGGAAGAAGGAGAAAGTCACTAGCTCAAAGAGAAAGGCAGAAAAGTCTCGCCTGGTATCTTCTCAGAGTATGAGAGCTGTATCTCCGGCCTGCCAACCTCCTGTCAAGTATTTATTTCCTGTATATATAGGAATACCTAGCCCGTTCAGATCATGACACGTGTGCGGTCGGATGCTCCTGAACGTCTGGGCGTAGGGGACAGATAGTTGGTAACTAGATGGCCTCGAGCCTTGTGCTGACACGGGCCATGATATGATTCTGATGGCGTCTGCGCGTCAGGGCGACTTTTTACGTTTGTGGTGGGACGTGTCAGAGGCTTCCTTAAATGCGCCTGCCGTACTCCCGAGGTCCCTGGGCGAGGTCGTCCTCTAGTTCGGACAGAGCCTCTTCGGGAAGCCTACCCTCAGTTCGGGGGTTCCCAGTTCCAGGGGGTTCCGCCTTCGGGGATATCATATTCGGGCAGCAATGTCTGGTGCCACTTTTCCGAAGGCGCGTTGTTCACAACCTTCGGGGGCGAATGGAGTCCTCAAGTTTTACTGGCGTGCCGAGGCTCGGAGCTCTTAGGCTATCTCCCGAGGTGCATGATTCCACCTATTCCCGGGAAGCGCCAGTTCTTCTGGCCGTTGTTGTGGCAGGGTATTCGGCCAGATTGAGGCGACAGCCTTTGGCTATCACATGCCCCCCTCTGGAAAGCCGAAGTGAAGACTTCGGTTTGCATCTCTTTCCGAGGTTGCCGTTGGGAGTCTTGTTGGGAAGCATAACCTGTTCCGAGGTCGCACCTTTTGCCCGAGGGTCTGGGCTGTTCGGCTTTGGCCTGTTCTTTGGTGTCTCCGAGGCAAAGCCTGTACCGAAGATACACCTCTTGCCCAAAAGTCATGGGCTGTTCAGCCATAGCCTGTCTCTTGGTGTCCTCGAGGTGGCCTGCTTTTTTATTTCTGCAGGTCTGATGGCCAAGCGTGTCAGACTGAGCGGCGCGTCTCCATTTCTCAGGGATGTCAAACGACGTGTCCCAATCAGGAGGCGTGTCCCGGTTTTCCAGGCACGTTTGGGGAGGCACGTCCCCCATTTCTGCGCAGCGGTTGACACGTGGCTTCTTGCCATTGGAGGAGAGGCGCGTCATTTACAGAGGGCGCGCCTTTTCGGGTGCAGCGAGCAGTTACGGCGACGGTTCGCCTCCAATGGGTACTTATGATGTTCTTTCGGTTACCCACCTTTGGCCTATAAATAGCCCATTCTATCATAAGTCCCACTTACTGTTTTTCTGCTCTTTTTCTGCTCTGCCCTCTGTTCTTGCGTTTTATCTTGCTTTCTGTGGCGGAGCTTCTTTAATCAGAGCTTATTCCTACCAACTTTCACGACGGCGTCCTCAGGCAAATCTTTTGGTGGGTTTTGATTTCCAGAGTACTTGATTCCTCTGTTTTTCTGAGTTTTTCTGGAAAACTGTTGTTTTTTCCAAACTCGTCTTCTGAGTTTTTTCTGGAAACTATTTTCTTTTCCATCTCAAACTCTTTTTCATGTCTGCGATGCCTGTTCCCGAGAGCTGGAAACCTCTTCTGGCCCATCCTTGCTTGATGACCGAAGAAGTCCTTCGGGAGCTGAAAGTGGTTAAGGAGCACGTGACCGACCTCAATATGCCCGCTCCCGCCATTGCCGGGAAGGACTCCTGGCTGGTCAAGCTCCTTAAGGGGGAGGCTTCTTTCGAAACTTTTGCCCAAAGTGAGTAATCTTCCATCCCTTTATACTTTTTCCTCGGACTTACGCTGATATTTCTTCTCTTTTTCAGAGATGGGCGATGGGGCTGCCGCTTATTACAAGGCCCTCTTTTCTGGCCAAGTGGAGAAGGGGGAGCAGACAAAGAATGCGGCTTCCCGAAGAAGGAAGACGACAGGGGCGGGACCCTCGGCGAAGCGAGTTCGGAGGGCTCTCCAGCCTTCTCAGCCAGAGCTTTTGGAAGAAGAAGCTGGCGAAGACGCTGGTCTTGTTGAAATTCCACCGGCCGAGGTCCCCGCTACTTCCGCCGAGGTGCCTCCTCCCGACCTCGAGGCCCCCAGAAACACTGTAGTGGTAGAAGTACCCACCGCCGAGGAGCGGTACCGGCAGAAGGGTAAGGGTCTTTCTTCCGAGGGGCCCGAGGATCCCGAGGACACTGTCTCCGAGGTTCCTCCAGGTATGTCTTTAGGCGAAGTTCAGCTCCTTTTCCTTTCGCGAATTTTTCTTTTGCTCCTAACTTCCTTCTCACTTTCAGGGGAGCCTCTTACTGTTGGCTGGAGGGCCATTCATGAGAGGAAACGGGCCCTGCGCGATGCCACAATCCCTGAGGGGAAGATCCCCTTGGAGCCCTTTTGGACAATCACGGAGGATATGAATCTGTTCTCCGACGATTGTCCGAAGATGACCAAAGAGATTTGGAAGGGGATGACCACTGATGCCTCCTTCCGGGCCATTGCGGCGACTCACCCGGGGGATAATACCCTCGCCGCAAAAGTCACCGAGCATGCTGCTCAGGTATAGTCTTTACACTTTTTTCCTCAATTTTCTAAGTGTTTAGACTTGTACTAACCTGGACTTTTGCCTTGCCGTAGCTGCTGGAGTACGCTGGTTATCTCCGAGTTCGGGTGGCCAGACAGGCTGCCTCCAAGGATGCGACTTCGCGGGAACTCACTGAAGCGAAGGCTTCGCTTGCGAAGGTGATCGCCAGCAACCAGCAGCTGACAGCGGATTGTTCTCAGCAACTTGCTGCCGTTCGGGAGAAGTTCTCTAAGAAAAGAGAAGAACTTGAAAAGGACTCCTCCCGGAAGATTGCCGACCTCGGCGACCAAGTAAAGGAGCTGCTTGCCGCCAATGAAGATCTTGTCAAGGACAAGGCTGTTTCCGACAGTCTTGCGTCGAGGTTGACGGACGAGAACACTGCTCTTCAAGCCGAGGTCGAGGCTCTGAAGAAGGAGTCCGGAGAGATGCTGGGGATAAGCGAGCTCGAAGAGGAGGTTGCTGAGCTGAGGGACGAGGTCAATGTCCTTGGCATTCAAAAACGTACTTCTGACGACATGGCCAAGGTCGCCTTTCAGGACGGCTTCTGCCTCGCTCGGCACCAGGTGCTGCAGAGGTTCCCAGATTTGGACCTCTCTTTTCTGGAGGGCCTAAATATTCCTGAGGGACCTCGGCGGCAGTGGTCCAGGGTCGAGCATCTGAAGCTTCCTGGTCTTCGTCCGCCCGGCTCTCCCTAGTTTGTTTTAGGGCTCCTCTTATTTTTCTCCTTCGTGCTCCTTCTTTGGACACTTCTTTTGTAAGGCAGCGTTTGCTCTAAATGAACAATCTTTTCGGCTAAGTCCTTTCTTGCAAGTTTCTTCATTTCCACTGTCCCGAACACGTTCGCTTCAAGAGACTTTCGGAAAACCTGCAACCAAAGAAACTTTTTACCTTCCTTTGTCCCGAGCGTGCTCGCTCAAGAGACTTTCTGGAAAATTTGTAAAAATTTGGCTAAGTCTTTTGCAGGCTTTTTGTTTCCTTTTATCCCGAACATGTTCGCTCAAGGGCCTTCGGAAAACCTTCAGCCAAATTTTTCTGTCTTCCTATTGTCCCGAGCATATTTGCTCAAGGGACTTAGGAAAATCTTCACGAGATTGCTCATTCCCTTTTTCCCGAGCACGTTCGCTCAAGGGTGTTCGGAAATTACCTCTGCTTTTGTTTTGGCGTGTACTTTTGCGAGATTCTTGCTTTCCCTTTCTCCCGAGCATGTTCGCTCAAGGGTGTTCGGAAAATTTTCTCTGCACTGATTATGCTGAGTACCTTTGCAAGATTCTTGTTTCCCATTTTTCCCGAGCATAGTGGCTCAAGGGGCTTCGGGAAGTCACAACTGCTTTTTTCGTGGCGAGCACCTTCGCGGAAATCTGTCTTGGACAATTTGGTATACTTGAAAATTTTTCTCAAGACCATTCTTCTCTAGACCATTCTGTACTTAGAATATTTCTTGTACAATATACTTCTTCCGCTCAAGCTTAGGCGTAGAATCTTTTCAGGGCGTCTGAATGCCAAGTGTTTTTCAATTCTACGCCTTCGGCGTCGCCAAGCTTGTACACTCCTTTTCGTACTTCGGCGAGAACCAGATAAGGTCCTTCCCAATTTGCCCGAAGTACTCCGTGAGATGGCCTTCGGGGTGCAAAGTCCGCCTTTCGGAGAACGAGGTCTCCTTTTTTGATTTCTTTTGGCCTGGCTTTTAAGTTGATAGCCGCGGCCACTCTTTGCTGGAAAGCTTTTCTTCTCAGCTCGGCTATTTCTCTGTGTTCGGCCACAAGGTCGAGCTTGGTTCTCAGACCGAGGTCGTTTCCGCCTTCATCAAATACTTGCACCCGTATTGAAGGCTGAACTATCTCTATTGGGATAATGGCCTCTGTTCCGAAGACGAGTGAGAAGGGAGTTTCCCCTGTGGCTCTTCGTGGCGTCGTTCGGTAGCTCCACAATACACTTTGGAGTTCTCCTGGCCATTTCCCCTTGGCTTCCCCAAGTCTCTTTTTCAGGCCATCTTTTATGGTCCTGTTTGATACTTCCACCTGCCCATTGCTTTGGGGGTGAGCTACTGGGGCGAAGTGCATCTTTATTCCGAGGTCGCTGATGAATTCCTGGAATCCTTTGTCTATGAACTGGGATCCATTATCAGCTACTAGTACCCTCGGTATGCCAAATCTGCATACGATGTTTTTCCATACGAACTTCTGCACTTCTTTTGCCGAGATAATTGCTAGTGGTTCTGCCTCTACCCACTTTGAGAAATAGTCCACTGCTACCACGCAGAATTTCATGCCTCCGGGCGCTGTGGGGAGTGGCCCAATGAGGTCTATACCCCAGACTGCGAAGGGCCAAGGATAGTCTGCCGACGTTACCATTTCCGAGGGTATCCTCTGGATTTTTGCATGTCTCTGGCAACTACCGCACTTCTGGACGAACTGCCTTGCGTCCTTTCTCAGGGTAGGCTAGAAGTATCCTTGGCGGAGTATCACTGCTGCAAGGGCATCAGTTCCAATGTGCGAGCCGCACATGCCTTCGTGGACTTCTTCGAGGACCATCTCAGTATCCTCTTCGCCCACACATCTCTGCAGCGGATTTGCATATCCTTGCCGATATAACTCTTCACCAATCAGGAAGAATCTTCCGGCGCGTCTTCGCAGTCTTGCAGCATTGCCGGCGTCTTCGGGAAGCTCATTCTCTGCGAGGTATCTCTTTATGGGGTCCTTCCACCCCATTCCCGAGGTCGTTACGCTTAGCACGGAGATGCTTGGATGCTCTAGCACCTCGGTGTATGTTTTAGACTTTGCTAAGCAATCTGCCTCAGTGTTATTCCGCCGGGGTACATTTTCGATCCGTACGGCGTCAAACTCTTGGATGAGTTTTCTTACCAGCTCGTGGTATTTTGCCAAGATGGGGTCCTTCGCCCCATAATCTCCTGCCGTCTGCCGAACTACCAGCTGGGAATCGCTGTGAGCCCTTAAGTTTCTCACGCCAATCTTTCTGGCCAAGCGTAATCCCGCTATGAGGGCTTCATACTCAGCCACATTATTGGTGACGTTGAAGCTGAACTTGATAGCCTTCATCACCTCTAGGCCTTCGGGTCCTCTGATAACTATTCCAGCTCCCTGGTGTTCGGACCCCGAGGCTCCGTCAACATGCAAGGTCCATTCTGGCTCACCTTCTTTCGGATCTGAGTGGTTCTCCTCAGTGGTGGGTATTTCGGCGATAAAATCTGCCAATGCTTGGGCTTTTATGGCCTTCCGAGGCTCATACGTGATTTCGTGTTCGCCAAGCTCTATGCACCACTTGGAGAGCCTTCCCGAATGATCAACTCTCTTCATGACATCCCGTAGTGGTAGACTACTTCGGACGATGATGGGGTGAGCCTGGAAATATGGTCGCAGCCTTCTTCCTGCAAGCACCAAGGCGTATATAGCTTTTTGAAGCAAAGGGTACCTGACTTCGGCGCCGTGCAGGGACTTGCTGACGTAGTAGACCGGCCATTGTTTCGGCCCTTCTTCTTTTATCAGGACCGAGCTCACGGCCTTTTCTGTGACGGCGAGGTACAGTACGAGGGGTTCTCCCACCCGAGGTTGCCGCAGAGTCGGCAGGCTGGCCAGGTAGACTTTGAGTTCTTTCCAGGCCATTTGGCAATCTTCATCCCAGGGATGATTGTTTCTTCCGAGGTCGCCTTCCATCTTTGCTGCCTTTGTGAGGACTTTGAAGAAAGGTCGACACCTATCTCCGTACCTGGAAATAAACCTGCTCAGAGAGGTTATTCTTCCGGTTAGTCTCTGCACGTCTTTCACTGTGGCAGGAGTTTGGAACTCAAGCAGAGCCTTAATCTTCTCAGGATTGGCGTCGATGCCTCTTTCGGATACCATGTACCCAAGGAATTTTCCCGACGTCACCCCGAAGATACACTTCTCGGGGTTAAGGCGAATCCCGAAGTCTCTGAGCTTTTGGAAGGTTTCCTCCAAATCTGCAACGTGGTAGCCGGGCAGCTTGCTTTTCACTATCATATCGTCAACATATACTTCCATGTTTCTCCCCATTTGGTCTTTAAAGACCTTGTTCATCAGTCTCTGGTAGGTGGCTCCTACATTTTTCAGCCCGAAGGGCATTCTGATATAGCAGTATGTTCCTCCCTCGGTGATGAAGGCAGTTTTCTCTTCATCTTCCGGGTCCATCCTTATCTGATGGTAGCCGCTGAAGGCATCTAGGAAGCTCAGGAGCCCGTATTCGGCCGTTGAATCTACCAGTTGATCTATTGGCGGGAGGGGAAATGAGTCTTTCGGGCAAGCATCGTTCAAGTTTCTGAAATCAATGCACATCCGTAGTTTGCTGCTACCTTCTTTTGTGGCAATGACCACGTTGCTTAACCATTCGGGGTATTTTACCTCCCTGATAACTTCAGCATCCAATAGGCGCTGGACTTCGGTTTTCACGAAGTTGCTTTTGTGGGCTGAGATGCTTCGTTTCTTTTGCCTGATAGGTTTTGCTTCCGGGCTTACTTTGAGGCTGTGCTGTATTATGCCAGGGTTCACTCCTGGCATGTCTTTCGGCGAGTAGGCAAACAGATCTTTATTTTTTAGCAGAAAGGATACAAGATTTTCCTTATCACCTTTGGCCAAGCTCTTCCCTATTCGGGTAGATTGTCCTGGGACAAGATCTACTGCTTCCGTTTCTGCTTCTGCGGGATCTCCTTCTTTGCCTTTCTCCTGCGCCTTTGCCTCCACCGTTTGTGTAGAGCTGTTTGCCGGAGCCTTTCGTGTTTTTACAAACACCTTTCTTACCTCGGCTTGGTCGATGAAGACCTCTGCATCTCCATCCTTGGTGGCGAATGTGACAGTCAAGTACTTCACATCGGGGCGAATGTGCAGGTTCCCCTGAGTCTGCCTTCCAAGGATGGCATTGTACAAAGACGGGACATCCATGACGATGAATCTTGCCATTGTGGACGCGTACGACTCAGCTGCTCCGTCTACCGAAGTGCCTTTCATCATCAAAGGGAGGTCGATCCATCCGAGGACGGGTAGTTCGGATGGCCCAACGCCGAAGGTGGGCGTGGTGACAGGTTTCAGCTCGCTGCTGGTGATGCCCAAGCTCGGCAGTAAGTGCGAGAATAGGACGTCAGCATTTGAGCCATCATCAAGCAACACTCTCTTGACGTCCCAGTTCCCTATTCTCGCCATTATCAGCAGCGGGTCGTCGTGGGGGAAGACGACAGTGGAGCCATCTTTGCGAGCCAATTTCTTTGATGGATTTTGATACTCCATAACCGCAATTTCTCTGGCCTTCCGCTTTCTTTCCGAGGATGGGAGCCCCGTGGTGATGGTTTGGATGACCCCTACTGGAGGTGGAAGGCGCCTTTTTGGACTTCTGTTTCTCCGCCTGTCGGAGTCATAGTCCTCGTTTTCGGCCCTCTCTTCCTCCTCTTTTCTGCCTTTTGGGGAGGGCATCCGCAGATACTTGCGAAGTTGGCCCTGTTTGATCAGCGACTCTATGTACTTCTTCAGCTGGAAGCAGTCTTCGGTGTCATGACCGTGGTCGCGATGAAACTGGCAGAACTTCTTGGCATTCTTCTTATTATCGGCGGCCATGGCCTTTGGCCGCCGAATCTGCGTCCCTTGCCTTTCCAGCGCCATGAGAATGTTGGTCCGTGTCGTGCTCAAGGGTGTGAAACTTTGAGGTTTCTTTCCTCGCATTCGCCGTGGTCGACCTGCGTGTTCAGAAAGATACCGAGCTTGCTGGCTGGACCCTTCGGCGCGGTGATGATCAGACTTCGGCCCCGCCATCCTCAATTCCTCGGCTGTCATGTGCTGCTCTGCCCTTCGGTAAAATTCTCCGAGGGTCTCCGGGGGGTCCTTTGAGAACTCGTAGAACAGCTGTGAGTCACGCCGAAGGCCCCGTGTCATAGCGAGGATGCGGATTTCGGGCCGGAAGTCCGGGACGCTGAGTGCTTCCCTGTTGAATCGTTCGACATAGTCTCGGATCGTCTCTCCGTTTCTCTGCTCTATGTCGAACATCTGTACAGGCATTTTGGCCGTCGGCCTGCTCCCAATGAACTGCTGGGTAAAGGCTGTGGACAACTCCTGAAACTCAGTGATAGTCCCTGGGGGCAACGAATTGTACCATGCTGTTGCTGGGCCCGTGAGGGTGACTTCAAAGCATTTGCACATGGTAGCGTCATCAGCTCCGTGCATTATCATGCTCCGCCTGTACTTCGTCAGATGGGCCTGTGGATCAGTCCGGCCATCATAGATCTCCAGCCTAGGCACTCTGAAGTCGCCTGGCATAGCTGCCTCAACGACGGTGCGAATAAACGGGGAGCCATCTTCGCATAACGCCCCCGACAGCCTGTCCCAAACGGGTTTTCTGGTCACTTGCTTTTCCACTCTGTCCAGCCGTGCCAATATCCTTTCCATAAGCGCAGTGGCGCTAGGACCATTTTCGCGGGAGGGTGATCGACGGCGCCTTTTCGGGGAGCGAGTTCGGCGCGGAGGGGTCGGGGCCCTCGCCTCAGGCGACGAACTGCTTCGCTGTGAGACTCTCGGTCGCTTGGACCCGGTTTGTCCCACAGGCCGTTTCCCGAGGGCTATATCTTCTGTGGATGATTCTCCGCGGGGATCTCCACTTTCTGAACTGCGGTGTGTAGACTTGGGGCTTCTCTCCCGAGGGCGTGTTGATGAGGAGGGTTTCTGGGCCTGTGACTGCTGTGGCCATCTTCGGTCGATCTGCTGAGTCATTTCAGCAACGACCGAGCGCTGAAAGTCCCTCAAGAAGCTCATGGTGATTACCAGAGGGCGGTCCTCCTCGGGCGTAGAAGTCTCTGGGAGTGTCTGCTCAGCAGCCGGTTGTATCTCAGGCGTGGACGAGGACCTTGGGAGTCCCTTGTCCTTAGAACGCCGAGTCTCAACGACGGCAATCTGCGAGCGGGTTCCCACAGACGGCGCCAAATGATGGCCCAGGGCCTCATCGTTGTGAGTCATGATGACTGTTGAGGAGACTTCTAGGAGGAAGAACGCCTGGAAGGTGGATCGCCCCAAGGAGAGTACCTGGAAAACTGGTAAATAGGGTTAGGAGGCCCCCGGAGTGTTTTTCCGGGGGGGGAGCCTCCGACGCCCAAGTCAGTGGTGGCCGGAAGAAGGAGAAAGTCACTAGCTCAAAGAGAAAGGCAGAAAAGTCTCGCCTGGTATCTTCTCAGAGTATGGGAGCTGTATCTCCGGCCTGCCAACCTCCTGTCAAGTATTTATTTCCTGTATATATAGGAATACCTAGCCCGTTCAGATCATGACACGTGTGCGGTCGGATGCTCCTGAACGTCTGGGCGTAGGGGACAGATAGTTGGTAACTAGATGGCCTCGAGCCTTGTGCTGAGACGGGCCATGATATGATTCTGATGGCGTCTGCGCGTCAGGGCGACTTTTTACGTCTGTGGTGGGACGTGTCAGAGGCTTCCTTAAATGCGCCTGCCGTACTCCCGAGGTCCCTGGGCGAGGTCGTCCTCTAGTTCGGACAGAGCCTCTTCGGGAAGCCTACCCTCAGTTCGGGGGTTCCCAGTTCCAGGGGGTTCCGCCTTCGGGGATATCATATTTGGGCAGCAATGTCTGGTGCCACTTTTCCGAAGGCGCGTTGTTCACAACCTTGGGGGGCGAATGGAGTCCTCAAGTTTTACTGGCGTGCCGAGGCTCGGAGCTCTCAGGCTATCTCCCGAGGTGCATGATTCCACCTATTCCCGGGAAGCGCCAGTTCTTCTGGCCGTTGTTGTGGCAGGGTATTCGGCCAGATTGAGGCGACAGCCTTTGGCTATCAGTTATTGTCTGTGTGATTCCTGCTGGAGGTGGGGGGCGCCTTTTCGGACTTCGGTTTCTCCGCCTGTCGGAGTCGTAGTCCTCGTCTTCTGCCTTTCCTTCCTCCTCTTTTCTCCCTTTCAGGGAAGGCATGCGCAGATAATGCCGAAGTTGGCCCTGTTTTATCAGCGACTCTATATACTTCTTCAATTGGAAGCAGTCTTCGGTGTCGTGACCGTGGTTGCGATGAAACTGGCAGAACTTCTTCATATTCTTTCTGTTGTCGGCGGTCATGGCTCGTGGCCGCTGGACCTGAGTTCCCTGCCTTTCCATTGTCATGAGGATGTTGATCCTTGTGGTGTTCAGGGGTGTGAAAATGGGGAGTTTCCTTCCTCACGTCCTCCGAGGTCGGCCTGCCTGTTCGGTGGGATACCGAGTTTGCTGGCTGGACCCTTCGGCCCGGGTGTGATCGGACTTCGGTCCACCCATTCTCAGTTCCTCGGCTATCATGTGCTGTTCGGCCCTTCAGTAAAATTCACCGAGGGTGTCCGGGGGGTCCTTAGAGAACTCGTAAAACAGCTGTGAGTCCTTCAGAAGGCCCCGTGTCATCGCGAGGATGCGTATTTCGGGCCAAAAGTCTGGGACACTCAAGGCCTCCCTGTTGAACCTTTCGACATAGTCGCGTATGGTCTCTCCAATTTTTTGCGCTATGTCGAACATCTGAACCGGCATCTTCGCCGTTGGCCGACTTCCGATAAACTGCTGCGTGAAGGCTGTGGACAACTCCTGGAACTCCGTGATGGTTCCTGGGGCCAATGAATTATACCAGGCTGTTACTGGCCCACTGAGAGTGACCTCGAAGAATTTGTACAAGGTAGCATCCTCGGCACCGTGCATCATCATGCTGCGTCTGTACTTGGTCAGATGGGCCTGCGGATCAATACGGCCATCATAAGTTTCCAGGCGAGGTACTCTGAAATCACCTAGCATGGCTGCCTCAACTACATCTTGGGTGAATGGGGACTTGTCCCCACAAAAGGTCCCAGACAGCCTAGCCCAGACGGGTTTACGGGCCACCTGTTTCTCCACTCTGTCCAACCTTGCCAATATTTTCTCCATAAGGGCCGTGGCGTTAGGTTCTTCTTCTGGCAGGGGGGATTGTCGGTGCCTCTTCGGGGAGAGAGTTCGGCGCTGAGGGGATGGGGACCTCGCCTCAGGCGACTGGCTCCTCCTGTGTGTGATTTTGGGTCGCCTTGACCCCGCTTGTCCCGTGAGCCGTGCCCCGAAGGGCATGTTTTCTGTTCAAAACTCCTCCCGTGGGTCTCCAGATCCCGAACTACGATGAGTTGGTTTGGGGCTTTTTTCCCGAGGGTGTGCTGGCGAAGGAGGCCTTTGGGCTTGAGCATGTTGTGGCCACCTTCGGTCTATCTTTTGTGTCATTTCCGACACAACACAACGTTGAAAGTCGCACAGGAAGCTCATGGTTATGACCAGAGGGCGCTCTTCCTCAGGCGTGGAAGTCCCTGGGGGGGCTTGCTCAGTGGCCGGTTGGACTTCAGGCGCGGACGGGGACCTTGGTAGTCCCTTATCCTTAGAACGCCGAGTCTCAACGACGGCGACCCGAGGATGGTTTCCCACAGACGACGCCAAATGATGTCCGGGGACATCTTCACTGGAAGGCATTGTGACTTCCGGGAGGACTTCCTGTGAGGGAGAGCATCTGGAGTTGAGGTTTCCCAGGGGAACATACCTGCAAAGCTCAGAGAAGGGGGTTAGGAGGTCCCCAGGGTGCTTTTCCGGGGAGGAGCCTCCTACGCCCAAGTCAGTTTCCTGAGAAAGTAAAGGGGAAGCGCTAGAGTTTTTAGTGGGCTTGCTTGTGTTTTCTCAAGGGGGAGGAGTCCAACCTTTTTCCAGGGTCTGTCTCCTGGTATTTATAGGAATGTCCAGCCCGTTCAGATCGTGACACGTGTTCGGTCGGATGTTCTCTGAATTTCTGGGCGTAGGGGACAAGTAGCCGGTGGCAGGCTCCTTGAGTCTCGAACCGAGACAGGTCGTGACAAGACCCAGACAACGTCGGCGTGTCAAATCACCGTTTGAGGTGACATGTAGCATCTGTAGGTGGCATGTCAGAGGCTCCTTAAATGCTCATACCGTACTCCCGAAGTCCCTGGACGAGGTCGTCCTCTGGCGCAGACTGTGCCCTTTCGGGAAATGTGCCCGTAGTTCGGGGAGTTCCCTGATTCAAGGTTCCACCTTCGGGGAGATGCCCTTCGGCTTTCAATAGCTGATTCTCCGTTTCCGAAGGTGATCTGTTTAGTACCTCGGGGGGCTAATAGCTTCCTCGCGTTCCCTGATGCTCCGAGTTCGGGTCAGATAGAGGCGATAGCCCTTCGGCTATCACACATGAGCATTGGCCTTGGTCCGAAGGCATTGGTACTCTAAATGGCTCTCATGCCAAATGAAGCCAACCTACTCGATGCGCTTTACAAGAGGCATTATAGAAGCAATCGAGCTTGAACTAGCCTCGCCCGTAACAGTCCTCAGGCCTAGTGGACCATACTTGTCCACTGGCAAAGTATCCTCGATAGCACCTATCTTGGACTCTGCCACCTTCAACAAGGCCACCAGGTGATTGCCCTCCTCCCAAGCCTCAACTTCCTTCTCCAAACATAACTTTAGAGCCTCCTGCAACTCCCCCACCTCCTTCAACTCCTTGGTGACACCCTCCTTCACTTCTTTAGACTTATTTTCTAGCTTGAGGTCTTTCACAAGTACCTCATTGGCACTTCTTTCACTGCTCAGCTCCAGCTAAAGGAAACTAGCATTCTTGCACAAGTCCTCAAGCTCGTATTGAAAAGCCTTTTTCCAAGCCGCCCATCATTCCCCCAAACCATAGGCAACAATGGCCACCTACCAAACTCAGATTTGTTAGTACGAAAAAACATTTTGCGCACTAAAATAAGTGAAGAAGCATACCTAGAGAAGGCTGCAACGCATGCTCATCAACTAGCCCCCTTCTACCCGAGGGGGATGAGCTAGTAATTGTCAATCCCTGGGGATCCTCAACCCTCTAGGATGTGGTGGCAAATGTCAAATCAATCCTCAAGGATTGACTCGCCAACTTCCATCGTCCACAAAAGGTCAAAGACCTAGTCAAGCACAATCCCCTTTAGCGCCAAGTTCCTCTTCTGCGCTTGACTCTGTAAAGGGATCAAGTTGCGCAACTGGAAGTGCTAATCTAGCTTCAGTTCAAGAGGCTCCCTTCGAGTAGATGGGGCATTCTCAAGGACAACCCCTGTCAGAACCCAAGTGAATGGAGAAGGTAAGGTAGAAAGCACATCCTTCGAACGCCTCAATGTTGTCTTCTGCTTCTCGGAAGCCACTAGGTCTTCGATAGGAAGATTCTCAAATGACCTCGAGTACTTTTACAGCCGCTAGATGGAAACACCCACAATCAACACAAAATAACCCTAATTTTATAAAGTCAACATGGAAAAAATGCTTAAACGATGCCCTACCATTGCCTTCATCATGAGATGCACTGTTTCTAGGGGGCTCGTGGGCCTTGCCATCTTGTGGACCAATTGGGCCTCCGAAGGGGACTCGGGAAGTTCCACCACTTCAGATGGCGGCTTGGACGACAGGGCCCCCACAATATGTGACACACTGACTAGGAGTATATTGGTCATGCAGGCATCCGCCAAGGCATCAACAACCAAGCCTTCATACATGGGCACTGTCCCAACCAGGGCATGTTAGGGAGTGTCCACAAAATCACAAGGGAACCCCCATGACTACTCCGTCAATGTGAAGAAAAAGTGCTCCTTTTACCTTTTTTCCACCTTTAGTAGTCTCCTAATCATGTACAGTTCAAGAACCAATCATTCCCACTCTTCAAAATAAACTCGTAACACTTTGCTAACTTTGTTGACTTGTTTATTCACCCAAGTGGATTTTGCCCTAAATGAAAGATCCTTTTTTTCTGGAAGCACCTTATGTAGCATTTGTCGATATGCAAGGCGACATGCTAATCCTTCCAAAAATATTCTTACACAATTTAAGGATCCAGAATATTTAAATTTCAAACAATTTGAAGAACAATCAAAACTCCCCCAGTCGAATCCCCTGACTTATCCATTGCCTTTAAAATTGGAGGAACCCTAAAAAAATTAGGTAAGAATCATTATTTATTTATCATATTCATTATTTTTGGAAGGATTTTAAAAGTAATATTCATAAATATTTTATCTAAAAATTTTATGTAAATTTACATATTTAGGTGTGATTAACTGATTAAGAGATCATTTACCTTATAGCTCATAATTCTTACTGTTTATGCCCACCTTTAGTCTCGCTTCCATATCTTTATTATTTGGCCGAATAAAAAAAATAACGATTTACCAAGTAAAATAATTGGAAAAATAACAAAACATAAATCATAATCGTTATATGTATTGGAAGGATTATAAAAGTTACATTAGTTGAAAATTAGAAACTTTCTGAATTACATACACAAAAAATATAGGCATATACATAACTTAGGATAAATTAAAAGAGCATTAATTTTTAAGAAAACATTACTCAAAATTGTGGGTACTTTATATGGTGTATATATCCTTGCCCTCTTCTATTTTTAATTCTCTTCTAGAAGTCCTCTGAGGACCCACACGGTATTGATAAGTCAAGTTGACGAGTAAACTCGAATCTTTTATATGACAAATACACTACATGCATTAAATTTTTTCTATTAAAATTTTACAAAATTCTATGTTTCACGATTTTATTGGTGTCCTAAAAAGAAAGTATAATTAGTTAGTTTCTTATTTTTCACATTTAATCTAACAATTGCCTTTTAAAATTATTTTAATTTTAGTACATACTACCTTCGTCTCAAATTGTTTATTTTTTTTTTACATAAGTTTGACTTAAATTTTTTATAATATTATTTACTAAATTTTTTTTAAAAAAAAATTATATTTAAAAACTACAAGATTTATAGTTTTTTAATATAATTTTATAAAAAAATTTTAACAAATAATAATATAATAAATTTAACTCAAATTTAAATTAAAAAATTAAAATAGAGCAAAGGGTTTATATGGGAGAGAGTATATTTTAATATATTTAGTGTTTCTTCCTTTTATTCTTGGTCGATGTCCGTAAGGAAAGGGGTATGGAAAAGTCAAGTGGAAATACCGTTGGAGGAATTACGCGGCTGGCGACTAAGAATCAACCCCTTTTGGCTTTCGATTTCTCGTATCCCGCGACCTTATCCTACGTCCACATTAGCCAAAGAGTAATTTTACTTTTATTGTAGAAAAATGTGTTTGTTGTTTATTGCACAACTTTGTTATCGCTAAACTAGTTATTTGTTTTAAGACTGAATACAAGCTGAAGGAGGAGAATAATACAGAGATTAGTTCAGCTTAAAATTTATAACGAGTTTGATATACTTTTATTCATTCCCAGTTGAATCGAAAAGAATATGAAAACATCATAAGATTGGGCTCCCTGGTAGTTAACTCGATCAGTTACAAGAACGTTTTTGGCAGAGGAAATCAAGCGACTTGCATTTGAACAAGCCAATTTTAAACCTCCAGGGCTCAACGGTCTTCAACTGATTGTTTTCAAAAGGTATTGGAGTGTTATGGGTCAGCCTATTGTTGAGGCAGTGTTATGTTTCGACAATGGAGGATTCCTTTTAAAGCAACTCAACAGAACCTATATTGCCTTAATTCCAAAGACCCAACACCCTGAATCGATGAATCACTTTCATCCAACTAGCTTATCTAAAACAATGTACAAGGTTATTGATAGCCGAAGGACTATCGCCTCCACCTGGCCGAACTCCCTACCACTAGAATGGCCAGGAGATCTGGCGCTACCCGGAAAAAGGTGGGATCACACACCTCGGAGAAAAGCCGAAGAGCCCGAGCTCGGCACGCCAGGGAACTTGAGGATACTATTAGCCCCCCCGAGATAGTAAACAGACCACCTTCGGAAAAGTGGCACCAGCTAGGGCGGGCCGAACATGATCTTCCCGAAGGCGGAACTCCCTGAATCTGGGAACCCCCGAACTGGAGGCATGTTTCCTGAAGTGGCACGGTCCGTACTAGAGGACGACCTCACCCAGGGACCTCGGGAGTACGGCGGGAGCATTTAAGGAAGCCTCTGACATGTCGCCCACAGACGTCACAAGCCGCCTCAAACGGCGCTCTGACACGCCGACGCCATCAAAGTCACATCATGGACCGTCTCGGCTCAAGGCTTAAGGAAGCCTGCCACCAGCTACTTGTCCTCTACACCCAGACATTCAAAGAACATCCGACCGAACACGTGTCACGATCTGAACGGGCTGGACACCTCTATAAATACCAGGGAATACACCCTGGCAAACGGCTGGCAAATATCCTGACTCCTCACTCTGAGAAAATACGACCAGGCGAGTTCACTGAACCCCTCAGTGCTATTTCCTCTACCTTCTCTCAGCACCACTGACTTGGGCGTCGGAGGCTCCCCCCCGGAACAACACCCCGAGGACCTCCTAACCCACTTTTTCTGAACATCTCGGGCACTCTCCCTTAGGCAAACCGGCCACCAGGCGTTCTTCCTCTCCGGGAGTCACTCCTCCAGTCACCATGACTACCAACGATGAAGCCCCTGGGCATCATTTGGCGCCATCTGTGGGAACCCGCTCTGAGATCGCCGTCGTTGAAACTCGGCGTTCTAAGGACAGGGGACTCCCGAGGTCTCCGTCCGCGCCTGAGACACAATCGGCTGCTGAGCAAACACTCCCAGGGACTTCTGCGCCTGAGGAAGACCGCCCTCTAGTAATCACTATGAGCTTTATGAGGGAGTTTCAGCGCTCGGTCGTGGCCGAAATGACACAGCAGATCGACCGAAGGTGGTCACAGCAGGCACAGGCCCAAAGACCTCCCTCACCTGCACGGCCTCGAGAGAAAAGCCCGAGGTCGACTCATCGCAGTTCGGGAAGCGGAGACCCGCGCGAAGAGTCGTCTACGGAGAATATACCTCTCGGGAAACAGCCTGTGGGACAAACTGGTACCAAGCGACCGAAAGTCTCACAGCGAAGGAGTTCGTCGCCAGAGGCAAGGTCCCTGTCCCCTCAGCGCCAGACTCGCTCCCCGAAGAGGCACCGACGATCTCCCTTCCCAGAGGAAGAGCCTAACGCCACAGTTCTCATGCAAAGGATACTAGCACGGCTAGACAGGGTGGAAAAGCAGGTAGCTCGCAAACCCGTCTGGGACAGGCTGACGGGACCCTTCTGCAAAGATGGGTCCCCATTCACTCGGGTCGTGGCCGAGGCAGCCATGCCGGGCGACTTCAGGGTACCTCGGCTGGAGATTTATGATGGCCACACTGATCCACAGGCCCATCTGACCAAGTACAGACGCAGCATGATAATGCATGGTGCTGACGACGCTACTATGTGTAAATGCTTCGAGGTCACCCTCACGGGACCAGCAACTGCGTGGTACAACTCATTGCCCCCAGGAGCCATCACTGAGTTCCAGGAGTTGTCTACGGCCTTCGCGCAACAATTTATTGGAAGCCGGCCAACGGTGAAGATGCCTGTTCAGATGTTCGACATAGAGCAGAGAAACGGAGAAACCATCCGAGACTATGTCGAAAGATTCAACAGGGAAGCTCTAAGCGTCCCGGACTTCCGGCCCGAAATACGCATCCTCGCCATGACACGGGGCCTTCGGCGAGACTCACAGCTGTTCTATGAGTTCTCAAAGGACCCCCCGGACGCCCTCGGAGAATTTTACCGAAGGGCCGAACAGCACATGACCGCCGAGGAGCTGAGAATGGCTGGGCCGAAGTCCGATCACAACCGCGCCGAAGGGTCCAATCAGCAAGCTCGGCATCCAACTGAACAGGCAGGCTGACCTCGGAGGATGCGGGGAAGCAAACTTCAAAGCTTCACACCCCTGAGCACTACACGGACAAACATCCTCATGGCGCTGGAAAGGCAGGGGACGCAGATTCGGCGGCCAAGGGCCATGACCGCTGATAACAAGAAAAACATCAAGAAGTTCTGCCAGTTTCACCGTGACCACGGCCACGACACAGAAGACTGCTTCCAACTGAAGAAGTACATTGAGTCGCTGATAAAACTCGGCCAACTTTGAAAATATCTGCGGATGCCTTCCCCAAAAGGAAGAAAAGATGAGGAAGAAAGGGCCGAAGACGAGGACTACAACTCCGATAGACGGAGAAACCGAAGTCCGAAAAAGTGCCCTCCTCCTGCAGGGGTGATACAAACCATCATTACGGGGCTCCCATCCTCGGAAAGAAAGCAGAAGGCCAGAGAGATTGCGGTCATGGAATATCAGAGTCCGGCAAAGAAACTGGCTTGCAAGGATGGATCCACCGTCATCTTCCCCCATGACGATCCGCTGCTAATCATGGCAAGGATAGAGAACTGGGACGTCAAAAGAGTGTTGCTTGATGATGGATCAAATACTGACATCCTATTCTCGCATTTACTGCCGAATTTGGACATCTCCAGCAGCGAGCTCAAGCCTGTCACCTCGCCCACCTTCGGGGTTGGACCGTCCGAACTACCTGTCCTCGGATGGATTGATCTCCCCCTGATGATGAAAGGAACTTCGGTCGACGGAACGGCTGAGTTGTACGCCTCCACAATGGCGAGATTTATCGCCATGGACGTTCCTTCTTCGTACAACGCCATCCTTGGAAGGCAGACACAGGGAAACTTGCACATTCGCCCTGACGTGAAGTACTTGACTGTCACATTCGCCACCAAGGATGGGGATGCAGAGGTCTTCATAGATCAAGCCGAGGTAAGGAAGGTGTTTGTAAAAGCGCGAAAAGCTCCGGCAAATAACCTCGCACAAACAATGGAGGCAAAGGCACCAAAGAAGGACAAAGAAGGAGATCCCACGAGAGCGGAAACGGAAACAGTGGAACTTGTCCCAGGACAATCTACCCGAATAGGGAAGAGCTTGCCCGAAGGTGACAAGAAAAACCTTGTATCTTTTCTACTGGGAAATAAAGATCTCTTTGCCTACTCGCCGAAAGACATGCCAGGGGTGCACCCTAGCATAATACAGCATAGCCTCAAAGTAAGCCTGGAAGCAAAGCCTGTCCGGCAAAAGAAGCGAAGCATCTCAGCCCATAAGAGCAACTTTGTGAAAATCGAAGTCCAACGCCTGTTAGACGCTGAAGTCATCAGGGAGGTCAAATACCCCGAATGGTTAAGCAACGTGGTGATTGCCACAAAAGAAGGCAGCAGCAAACTCCGGATGTGCATCGACTTCAGAAACTTGAACGATACTTACCCGAAAGACTCATACCCTCTTCCGCCAATAGACCAATTGGTAGACTCAACTGCCGAATACAGGCTCCTAAGTTTCCTAGACGCCTTCAGCGGCTACCATCAAATAAGGATGGACCCCGAAGATGAAGAAAAAACCGCCTTCATCACCGAGGGAGGAACATACTGCTACGTCAGGATGCCCTTCGGGCTTAAAAATGCAGGAGCCACCTACCAAAGATTGATGAACAAGGTCTTTAAGGACCAAATAGGGAGAAACATGGAGGTGTATGTTAACGATATGATAGTCAAAAGCAAGCTCCCTCGCAACCATGTTGCAGATCTAGAGGAAACCTTCCAAAAGCTCAGAGCCTTCGGGATTCGTCTCAATCCTGAAAAATGCATGTTCGGGGTGACCTCGGGAAAGTTCCTTGGGTACATGGTATCCAAAAGAGGCATCGATGCTAACCCTGAAAAAATTAAGGCCCTGCTCGAGTTCCGAACTCCTGCCACAGTAAAAGATGTGCAGAGACTCACCGGAAGAATAACCTCTCTTAGCAGGTTCATTTCCAGGTACGGAGATAGGTGTCGGCCTTTCTTCAAAGTCCTCATTAAGGCAGCAAAAAAGGAAGGCAACCTCGGAAGGGATGATCATCCTTGGGATCAAGACTGCCAAAAAGCCTGGGAAGAACTCAAAATATACCTAGCCAACCTGCCGACTTTGTGACAACCTCACGAGGGAGAGCCCCTCGTGTTATACCTCGCCGTCACGAAAAAAGCTGTGAGCTCGGTCCTCGTGAAAGAAGAGGGCCAAAACAATGGCCGGTCTACTATGTAAGCAAATCCCTTCATGGCGTCGAAGTCAGGTACCCTCTGCTGCAAAAAGCTATATACACCTTGGTGCTTGCAGGGAGAAGGCTGCGACCATACTTTCAGGCTCACCCCATCATCGTCCGAAGTAGCCTACCACTACAGGACGTTATGAGGAAAGTGGATCATTCGGGAAGGCTCTCCAAGTGGTGTATAGAGCTTGGCGAACATGATATCACCTATGAACCTCGGAAGGCCATAAAAGCTCAAGCACTGGCAGAATTCATTGCCGAAATACCCACCACTGAGGACAGTCATCCGGATCTGAACGAAGGTGAGCCAGAATGGACCTTACATGTTGACGGAGCCTCGGGGTCCGAACACCAGGGAGCTGGGGTAATTATCAGAGGCCCCGAAGGCCTGGAAGTAATGAAGGCTATCAAGTTTAGCTTCAACGTCACTAACAATGTGGCTGAGTATGAAGCCCTCATAGCGGGATTACGACTGGCCAGAAAAATTGGCGTGAGAAACTTAAAGGCTCACAGCGATTCCCAGCTAGTAGTTCGGCAGACGGTAGGAGACTATGGGGCGAAGGACCTAACCTTGGCAAAATACCACGAGCTGGTAGCAAAACTCATTCAAGAGTTTGACGCCGTACGGATCGAAAACGTACCTCGGCGAAAAAACACCGAAGCAGACTGCTTGGCGAAGTCAAAGACCTACACCGAGGTGCTAGACCATCCGAGCATCTCAGTACGAAAAGGATGGAGGGATCCAATAATAAGGTACCTCACGGAAAATGTGCTCCCAGAACACCCCGGTGACGCTGCAAAACTGCGAAGGCGCTCCGGCCGTTTCTTCCTAATCGGTGAAGAACTATACCGACAGGGATACGCGAATCCGCTGCAAAGATGTGTGAACGAAGAGGATACTGAAATGATCCTTGAAGAAGTCCACAAAGGCATGTGTGGTTCACACATTGGAACCGATGCCCTAGCGGCAGTGATACTTCGCCAGGGATACTTCTGGCCTACCCTAAGAAAGGACGCAAGGCAGTTCGTCCGGAAATGCGGCAGTTGCCAGAAACATGAGAACATCCAGAGGGCACCCTCGGAAATGGTAACTTCGGCTGACTATCCCTGGCCCTTCGCAGTCTAGGGTATAGACCTTATTGGGCCACTCCCCTCAGTGCCCGGAGGCGTGAAATTCTGCGTGGTAGCAGTAGACTATTTCTCCAAATGGGTCGAGGCAGAACCACTAGCAACTATCTCGGCGAAAGAAGCGCAAAAGTTTGTATGGAAGAACATCGTATGCAGATTCGGCATACCGAGGGTACTAGTGGCTGATAATGGATCCCAATTCACAGACAAAGGATTCCAGGAATTTATCAGCGACCTCGGAATAAAGATGCACTTCGCCCCAGTAGCTCACCCCCAAAGCAACGGGCAGGTGGAAGTATCTAACAGGACCATAAAAAATGGCCTGAAAAAGAGACTGGGGGAAGCAAAAGGGAAATGGCCAGGAGAACTCCAAAGCGTATTATGGAGTTACCGAACGACGCCCCAAAGAGCCACAGGGGAGACTTCCTTCTCACTCGTCTTCGGAACAGAGGCCATCATCCCTATCGAGATAGTTAGACCATCAGTACGGGTGCAAGTATTTGATGAAGGTGGAAACGACCTCGGCCTAAGAACGAAGCTCGACCTCGTCGGCGAACACAAAGAAATAGCTGAGCTGAGAAGAAAAGCTTTCCAGGAAAGAGTGGCCGCGGCTATAAATTTACGAGCCAGGCCAAAAGAAATCAAGAAAGGGGACCTCGTTCTCTGAAAGGCTGACTTTGCACCCCGAAAGCCATCCCACGGAGTACTTCGCGCGAACTAGGAAGGACCTTATCTGGTTCTTGCCGAAGTATGAAAAGGCGTGTACAAACTTGGCGACACCGAAGGCGTAGAATTGAAAAACACTTGGCACTCAGACGTCCTGAAGAAATTCTACGCTTAAGATGGAGCGGAAGGATTGTGTTGTACAAAAAATATCCTAAGTACAGAATGTCCTTGAGAAAAATTCTTAAGTGCACAAAATGGTGCAAGACAGAATTTCGCGAAGGTGATCACCGTGATAAAGCGCAGATGTGATTTTCCGAAGTCCCTTGAGCCATCACGCTCGAAAAAATGGAAAAAAATCTCGCGAAAGTACACGCCGTAACAAGCGCAGAATAGTTTTCCGAAAAGTCTCTTGAGCGACCTTGTTCGGGACGATGGAAATGCAAAATCTTGCAAAAAAGACTTAGCCAAAAAAATATTCATTAAGAATGATCAGGCTTACAAAGAAGAAGTGCCCGAAGAAGGAGCACAAAAATGAAGAGGAAAAAAAGGAAAAAGCCCCTAAAACAGCCTAAGAGTTCTCGGTGTCCCGGGAGCCACCAGCCTCTGTGCCCTTTTCCATCACCTTCGGCGCCGGAATTATGGAAGGCAGGTTCAGGTGCTCGATTTTTGACCAGGACCACCGAGGCCCCTCGAGAATGTTCAGAGCTTCCAAAAAAGAGAGGTCCAGACCTGGGAACCTCTGAAGGACTTGGTGCCGAGCAAGGCAGAACCCGTCCTGGAAGGCAACCTTGGTCATTTGGTCAGATTTGTCCTTCTCAACCTCAAGGTCCTCGAGCTCGTCCTTCAAATCTGCAACCTCCTTCTTCAGCGCCTTCATCCTCTTCTTCACGTCGGGCTCCTTCTTCAAAGACTTGACCTCGGCTTCAAGAGCTTTTTTTTCAGTCACCAACGACCGTATGAGATTGTCAGAATCTGACTTATCCTTGAGAAGGTCTTGGTTGGCAGCGAGCATCCCCGCCACCTGATCGCCGAGGTCAACAATCTTCAGGGAGGAGTCCTTCTCAAGGTCTTCCTTTTCCTTCCGGAACTCCTCCCGAAGGGCAGCAACTTCTTTCTTCGCAGCATCTGCCAGCTGCTGGTTCTTGGCGGTCAATTCTGAGCACGTGACTTTCGCTTTTTCTAAGGCCTCTAAGGCCGAAGCTCGAAACGCCGTCTGCCTGGCTACCCGAACTCGGAGAAAGCCGGCGTACCCCAGCAGCTGCGAAAAGATGAACGCAAGGTCAGTAAGAGCCAAGCACTTAGGAAAAATTGAAGGGAAAAAGGTGTGAAGAGCATACCTGAGCAGCATGCTCGGTAACTTTCGCGGCGAGGGTGTCATCGCCCGGATGGGCCGCCGCAATAGCCTTGAAGGAGGCCTCTATAAGCACCCCCTTCAAAATCTGCTTCGCCATTTCAGGACAGTCCTCGGACTACAAGTTCATGTCCTCCGTGAATGTCCAAAAAGGCTCTTTGGGTATCTTCCCTTGCGGGACTTTGGCATCGCGAAGGGCCCGCATCTTCCCTTGTTCGGCCGCCCAGTTCGGAGTAAGCAACTCCCCTGCATGGCGAAAACGAGAAGCAGGTCAGAGACAAAGGAAATTTCAGAAAAACAAAAGAGCCATACTTGTTCTGAAAACAACAAACCTGGCGGCACTTCGATCACGACGTCCTCGGAGTCCTGAGACTCCTCGGTCGAAATCCCCTTGCTTTTCTTCCTGCGCCGCTCCTCGGCAGAAGGAGCCTCTACCACGGCCTCCAGAAGGGCCTGCGGCGCAGAAGGGCTCTGGGAAGGGACGTCGGCGGAAGGAACCTCGGCTGCGGCAGGGACCTCGGCAGCAGCCTCGGGCGGTGAAATCTCGGCTGCCCCAGGCTCCTCGGCAGCCTCCTCGAAAATTTCTTGCTGAGGAAGCTGGGCAGTTTTCTTTGCCCATTTCGCCGAAGGACCAGCGCCAGTAGACTTCCGCCTTCGGGAAGCCGCCTTCTTTGTCTGATCGCCCTTCTCCACCTGGTCGGAGAAAAGGGACTTGTAGAATGCAGCAGTCCCGTCCCCCATCTCTGAAAAAGAAAAAAGACATCAGCGTAAGTCCGAGGGAAAAACTGCAAGGGATTAGAAGATAACTTACTTTCGAAAAGCGTTTCAAAAGAAACTTCCTCCCGAAGGAGCTACACCAACCAGGAGTCCTTCCCGACGATAGCAGGAGCTGGCATCTCGAGGTCAGTCTCGTGCTCCTTGACCACCCCTAACTCCCGAAGGACCTCTTCGGTCATCAACCTCCAGTTAATGGGGAAGGGGTACAGGGAGGGCGGAGCGACCTCGGGAGCCCAGTCAGAGATGGCTCGAATACGTCCGTCGAAGTCCTCGAACACGGGAGCCAACTCTGGAGTCAGCAGTATCCTCGAATCAACGACGTCCACATCCAGCTTTCCTCGAGCCCATTTGGTCAGAACATACGACCAGGCCTCATCTATCTTCAGAAAGAAGAATTTCTGTTGCCACCCTCGCCAACTGTCCTTAGTGGCAAAAGTGAACATGAATTTTTTGCTCCCGGATCCCCGAGGTAGCATGAAATAGAAGCCACCCTTCGGGACCACGAAGAGCTTGTAGTACTGCATGAAAATTACAAAATCGGGTTTTATCCCAAAGACGCCACACATACAAAGGAAGGCCTTAAAATAGCAGTACGAGTTCGGGGGAAGCTGATTCACAGCAATGCCATGAAATTGGCAAAACTCGCAAACCATCTTCGGGGGAGGATACCGAAGTCCGGCCTTCAGCTGGGCTCGGAAAACGGTAACCTCGGTACTATGGTTTGAAAAAGCATAGTGGTCAGGTCGTGGCAGCCGGGTAATGGAGTAAGAAGGAAGAAAGAACTTCTTCTTCCACCTCTCTAATTTTTTAGGGGTGGTGCAACAAGGATGAGATAAAAGAGGCTGCCAGCTCTCAGGGATAGGCATTTTGGACAGAAAAATGAGTTCGGAAAGAGGCAAGAAAACAACTTCCGGCAAAAACTTGAAAAAACAGAGGTATTAAAAGACTCTGGAAAGAAAAAACCCACCAAAAGACTTGCCAAAATCGGAGGTCGCCGTCGTAAAAGGTTGCCGGAAAAAGCTCTGATTAAAACAGCTCCGCCACAAAAGCGGGAGAAAGCGCAGAGAAAAGGGCAAGCAGGGAAAGAGCAGAAGCAAAAGCAAAAGGGGCTTATGACAGAATGGGCTATTTATAGGCCAAGGGTGGGTAACTGAAACGATGTCATAAGTGCCCTTTGAAGACGAATCGTCGCCGTAACTGCACTTTGCACCTGAAAAGATGCGCTCTCTATAAACGACGCGACTCTCCTCCAATGACAGTGCGCCACGTGTCAACCATCGCACCAAAATAGGAGACACGTCTTCTGACATCCCTAAAAAACTGGGACGCGTCGCTCAGACTGACGCGCTTGGCCATCAGACGCGACGCTGCACAGACCTGCAAAAGCAAGAAGCAGGTTGCCTAGAAGACACCAAAAGACGGGCTATGGCCGAACAGCCCATACCTTTGGGCAAGAGGTGTATCTTCGGCACAGGCTCTGCCTCGGAGACACCAAAAAACAGGCCAAGGCCGAGCAGCCCACACCTTTGGGCAAGAGGTGTACCTTCGACACAGGTGTTACTCTCTATAGACTCCCAAAGAACATCCTCGTAAAGAAAACGAAACCAAAGCCTTCACTTCGGCTTTCTGAAGGGGGGCATGTGATAGCCGAAGGACTATCGCCTCCACCTGGCCGAACTTCCTACCACCAGAATGGCCAGGAGATCTGGCGCTACCCGAAAAAAAGGTGGGATCACACACCTCGGAGAAAAGCCGAAGAGCCCGAGCTCGGCACGCCAAGGAACTTGAGGATACTATTAGCCCCCCCGAGATAGTAAACAGACCGCCTTTGAAAAAGTGGCACCAGCTAGGGCGGGCCGAACATGATCTTCCCGAAGGCGGAACTCCCTGAATCTGGGAACCCCCGAACTGGGGGCATGTTTCCCGAAGTGGCACGGTCCGTACTAGAGGACGACCTCACCCAGGGACCTCGGGAGTACGGTGGGAGCATTTAAGGAAGCCTCTGACATGTCGCCCACAGACGTCACAAGCCGCCTCAAACGGCGCTCTGACACGCCGACGCCATCAAAGTCACATCATGGCCCGTCTCAGCTCAAGGCTCAAGGAAGCCTGCCACAAGCTACTTGTCCTCTACGCCCAGACATTCAGAGAACATCCGACCGAACATGTGTCATGATCTGAACGGGCTGGACACCTCTATAAATACTAGGGAATACACCCTGGCAAACGGCTGGCAAATATCCTGACTCCTCACTCTGAGAAAATACGACCAGGCGAGTTCACTGAACCCCTCAGTGCTATTTCCTCTGCCTTCTCTCAGCACCACTGACTTGGGCGTTGGAGGCTCCCCCCCGGAACAACACCCCGGGGACCTCCTAACCCACTTTTTCTGAACATCTCAAGCACTCTCCCTTGGGCAAACCGGCCACCAGGCGTTCTTCCTCTCCAGGAGTCACTCCTCCAGTCACCATGACTACCAACGATGAAGCCCTTGGGCATCAGTTATATCGAAGGTTATTGACAACCGCTTGTAGCCAGTTCTTAATTCACTTTTCTCAGAGTTCCAAAACACATTTATCCTTGGACACTTTATCCATGACAACATCATAATAGCACAAGAGCCTTTCGGAGCTATTTCAAGAACAAACAGGAAATCTAGCCCCCGCAGCTTCAAAGCAGGTTTAAAGCTAGACATGCAAAAGGCATATGATAAGCTCTAATGGAGTTCCACTGAGAGGATAATCCAGGCTTATGCCCAGCAGCATCTTCGTCATGTGACATTGTGACTTCGGGAGGGGCTTCCTGAGAGGGAGAACGTCTGGTGCAAACATTTCCCAGAGGAGCGTGCCTGAAATGGTCAGAAAAGAGGGTTAGGAGGTCCCCGGAGTGTTTCTCCGAGGAGGAGCCTCCGATGCCCAAGTCAGTTTCCTGAAAGGAGACAGGGGAGGAACACTAGGAGGTTAGATGGCCTTGCCTGTATGTGTGTTTTTTCAGGGAGAGAGGGTCCGATCCTTTGCCAAGTCCTGTTTCCTGGTATTTATAGAGGTGCCTAGCCCGTTCAGATCGTAACACGTGTTCGGTTGGATGAGATCCGTATTTTCGGGCGTAAGGGACAGGTAGCCGTTTTGTAGGCTCCTCGGGTCTGAGACCGAGACAGGTCGTGACAGGACTTGGACGGCGTCGGCGTGTCAAACCACCGTTCCAGGCGGCATGTAGTGCCTGTGGGTAACATGTCAAAGGCTTCTTAAATGCTCCTGTCGTATTCCCGAGGTCCTCTTGTCGAGGTCATCCTTTGGTACGGACGTCCTTCTTCGAGAGACGTACCCGCCGTTTGGGGAGTTCTGATAGCCAAAGGCTGTCGCCTCAATCTGGCCGAATTCCCTGCCACAACAACGGCCAGAAGAACTGGCGCTTCCCGGGAATAGGTGGAATCATGCACCTCGGGAGATAGCCTGAGAGCTCCGAGCCTCGGCACGCCAGTAAAACTTGAGGACTCCATTCGCCCCCCAAGGTTGTGAACAACACGCCTTCGGAAAAGTGGCACCAGACATGGCTGCCCGAATATGATATCCCCGAAGGCGGAACCCCCTGGAACTGGGAACCCCCGAACTGAGGGTAGGCTTCCCGAAGAGGCTCTGTCCGAACTAGAGGACGACCTCGCCCAGGGACCTCGGGAGTACGGCAGGCGCATTTAAGGAAGCATTTAAGGAAGCCTCTGACACGTCCCACCACAGACGTAAAAAGTCGCCCTGACGCGCAGACGCCATCAGAATCATATCATGGCCCGTCTCAGCACAAGGCTCGAGGCCATCTAGTTACCAACTATCTGTCCCCTACGCCCAGACGTTCAGGAGCATCCGACCGCACACGTGTCATGATCTGAACGGGCTAGGTATTCCTATATATACAGGAAATAAATACTTGACAGGAGGTTGGCAGGCCGGAGATACAGCTCCCATACTCTGAGAAAATACCAGGCGAGACTTTTCTGCCTTTCTCTTTGAGCTAGTGACTTTCTCCTTCTTCCGGCCACCACTGACTTGGGCGTCGGAGGCTCCCCCCCCGGAAAAACACTCCGGGGGCCTCCTAACCCTGTTTACCAGTTTTCCAGGTACTCTCCTAGAGGCGATCCACCTTCCAGGCGTTCTTCCTCCTAGAAGTCTCCTCAACAGTCATCATGACTCACAACGATGAGGCCCTGGGCCATCATTTGGCGCCGTCTGTGGGAACCCGCTCGCAGATTGCCGTCGTTGAGACTCGGCGTTCTAAGGACAAGGGACTCCCAAGGTCCTCGTCCGTGCCTGAGATACAACCGGCTGCTGAGCAGACACTCCCTGAGACTTCTACGCCCGAGGAGGACCGCCCTCTGGTAATCACCATGAGCTTCTTGAGGGACTTTCAGCGCTCGGTCGTTGCTGAAATGACTCAGCAGATCGACCGAAGATGGCCACAGCAGTCACAGGCCCAGAAACCCTCCTCATCAACACGCCCTCGGGAGAGAAGCCCCAAGTCTACACACCGCAGTTCAGAAAGTGGAGATCCTCGCGGAGAATCATCCACAGAAGATATAGCCCTCGGGAAACGGCCTGTGGGACAAACCGGGTCCAAACGACCGAGAGTCTCACAGCGAAGCAGTTCGTCGCCCGAGGCGAGGGCCCTGACCCCTCCGCGCCGAACTCGCTCCCCGAAAAGGCGCCGTCGATCACCCTCCCGCGAAAATGGTCCTAGCGCCACTACGCTTATGGAAAGGATATTGGCACGGCTGGACAGAGTGGAAAAGCAAGTGACCAGAAAACCCGTTTGGGACAGGCTGTCGGGGGCGTTATGCGAAGATGGCTCCCCGTTTATTCGCACCGTCGTTGAGGCAGCTATGCCAGGCGACTTCAGAGTGCCTAGGCTGGAGATCTATGATGGCCGGACTGATCCACAGGCCCATCTGACGAAGTACAGGCGGAGCATGATAATGCACGGAGCTGATGACGCTACCATGTGCAAATGCTTTGAAGTCACCCTCACGGGCCCAGCAACAGCATGGTACAATTCGTTGCCCCCAGGGACTATCACTGAGTTTCAGGAGTTGTCCACAGCCTTTACCCAGCAGTTCATTGGGAGCAGGCCGACGGCCAAAATGCCTGTACAGATGTTCGACATAGAGCAGAGAAACGGAGAGACGATCCGAGACTATGTCGAACGATTCAACAGGGAAGCACTCAGCGTCCCGGACTTCCGGCCCGAAATCCGCATCCTCGCTATGACACGGGGCCTTCGGCGTGACTCACAGCTGTTCTACGAGTTCTCAAAGGACCCCCCGGAGACCCTCGGAGAATTTTACCGAAGGGCAGAGCAGCACATGACAGCCGAGGAATTGAGGATGGCGGGGCCGAAGTCTGATCATCACCGCGCCGAAGGGTCCAGCCAGCAAGCTCGGTATCTTTCTGAACACACAGGTCGACCACGGCGAATGCGAGGAAAGAAACCTCAAAGTTTCACACCCTTGAGCACGACACGGACCAACATTCTCATGGCGCTGGAAAGGCAAGGGACGCAGATTCGGCGGCCAAAGGCCATGGCCGCCGATAATAAGAAGAATGCCAAGAAGTTCTGCCAGTTTCATCGCGACCACGGTCATGACACCGAAGACTGCTTCCAGCTGAAGAAGTACATAGAGTCGCTGATCAAACAGGGCCAACTTCGCAAGTATCTGCGGATGCCCTCCCCAAAAGGCAGAAAAGAGGAGGAAGAGAGGGCCGAAAACGAGGACTATGACTCCGACAGGCGGAGAAACAGAAGTCCAAAAAGGCGCCTTCCACCTCCAGTAGGGGTCATCCAAACCATCACCACGGGGCTCCCATCCTCGGAAAGAAAGCGGAAGGCCAGAGAAATCGCTGTTATGGAGTATCAAAGTCCATCAAAGAAATTGGCTCGCAAAGATGGCTCCACTGTCGTCTTCCCCCACGACGACCCGCTGCTGATAATGGCGAGAATAGGGAACTGGGACGTCAAGAGAGTGTTACTTGATGATGGCTCAAAAGCTGACGTCCTATTCTCGCACTTACTGCCAAGCTTGGGCATCACCAGCAGCGAGCTGAAACCTGTCACCACGCCCACCTTCGGCGTTGGGCCATCCGAACTACCCGTCCTCGGATGGATCGACCTCCCTTTGATGATGAAAGGCACTTCGGTAGACGGAGCAGCTGAGTTGTACGCGTCCACAATGGCAAGATTCATCGTCATGGATGTCCCGTCTTCGTACAACGCCATCCTTGGAAGGCAGACTCAGGGGAACCTGCACATTCGCCCCGATGTGAAGTACTTGACTGTCACATTCGCCACCAAGGATGGAGATGCAGAGGTGTTCATCGACCAAGCCGAGGTAAGAAAGGTGTTTGTAAAAACACGAAAGGCTCCGGCAAACAGCTCTACACAAACGCTGGAGGCAAAGGCGCAGGAGAAAGGCAAAGAAGGAGATCCCGCAGAAGCAGAAACAGGAAGCAGTAGATCTTGTCCCAGGACAATCTACCCGAATAGGGAAGAGCTTGGCCAAAGGTGATAAGGAAAATCTTGTATCCTTTCTGCTAAAAAATAAAGATCTGTTTGCCTACTCGCCGAAAGACATGCCAGGAGTGAACCCTGGCATAATACAGCACAGCCTCAAAGTAAGCCCGGAAGCAAAACCTATCAGGCAAAAGAAACGAAGCATCTCAGCCCACAAAAGCAACTTTGTGAAAACCGAAGTCTAGCGCCTATTGGATGCTGAAGTTATCAGGGAGGTCAAATACCCCGAATGGTTAAGCAACGTGGTCATTGCCACAAAAGAAGGTAGCAGCAAACTCCGGATGTGCATTGATTTCAGAAACTTGAACGATGCTTGCCCGAAAGACTCATTTCCCCTCCCGCCAATAGATCAACTGGTAGATTCAACGGCCGAATACGGGCTCCTGAGCTTCCTAGATGCCTTCAGCGGCTACCATCAGATAAGGATGGACCCGGAAGATGAAGAGAAAACTGCCTTCATCACCGAGGGAGGAACGTACTGCTATATCAGAATGCCCTTCGGGCTGAAAAACGCAGGAGCCACATACCAGAGACTGATGAACAAGGTCTTTAAAGACCAAATGGGGAGAAACATGGAAGTATATGTTGACGATATGATAGTAAAAAGCAAGCTGCCCGGCTACCACGTTGCAGATTTGGAGGAAACCTTCCAAAAGCTCAGAGCCTTGGGGATTCGCCTTAACCCCGAGAAATGTATCTTCGGGGTGACGTCGGGAAAATTCCTTGGGTACATGGTATCCGAAAGAGGCATCGACGCCAATCCTGAGAAGATTAAGGCTCTACTTGAGTTCCGAACTCCTGCCACAGTGAAAGACGTGCAGAGACTAACCGGAAGAATAACCTCTCTGAGCAGGTTTATTTCCAGGTACGGAGATAGGTGTCGACCTTTCTTCAAAGTCCTCACAAAGGCAGCAAAGATGGAAGGCGACCTCGGAAGAAACAATCATCCCTGGGAAGGAGATTGCCAAAAGGCCTGGGAAGAACTCAAAGTCTACCTGGCCAGCCTGCCGACTCTGCGGCAACCTCGGCTGGGAGAACCCCTCGTACTGTACCTCGCCGTCACAGAAAAGGCCGTGAGCTCGGTCCTGATAAAAGAAGAAGGGCCGAAACAATGGCCGGTCTACTATGTCAGCAAGTCCCTGCATGGCGCCGAAGTCAGGTACCCTTTGCTTCAAAAAGCTATATACGCCTTGGTGCTTGCAGGAAGAAGACTGCGACCATATTTCCAAGCTCACCCCATCATCGTCCGAAGTAGTCTACCACTACGGGATGTTATGAAGAGAGTTGATCATTCGGGAAGGCTCTCCAAGTGGTGCATAGAGCTTGGCGAACACGAAATCACGTATGAGCCTCGGAAGGCCATAAAAGCCCAAGCATTGGCAGATTTTATCGCCGAAATACCCACCACTGAGGAGAACCACTCAGATCCGAAAGAAGGTGAGCCAGAATGGACCTTGCATGTTGACGGAGCCTCGGGGTCCGAACACCAGGGAGCTGGAATAGTTATCAGAGGACCCGAAGGCCTAGAGGTGATGAAGGCTATCAAGTTCAGCTTCAACGTGACCAATAATGTGGCTGAGTATGAAGCCCTCATAGCGGGATTACGCTTGGCCAGAAAGATTGGCGTGAGAAACTTAAGGGCTCACAGCGATTCCCAGCTGGTAGTTCGGCAGACGGCAGGAGATTATGGGGCGAAGGACCCCATCTTGGCAAAATACCACGAGCTGGTAAGAAAACTCATCCAAGAGTTTGACGCCGTACGGATCGAAAATGTACCCCGGCGGAATAACACTGAGGCAGATTGCTTAGCAAAGTCCAAAACATACACCGAGGTGCTAGACCATCCAAGCATCTCCGTGCTAAGCGTAGCGACCTCGGGAATGGGATGGAAGGACCCCATAAAGAAATATCTCGCAGAGAATGAGCTTCCCGAAGACGCCGGCAATGCTGCAAGACTGCGAAGACGCGCCGGAAGATTCTTCCTGATTGGTGAAGAGTTATATCGGCAAGGATATGCAAATCCGCTGCAGAGATGTGTGGGCGAGGAGGATACTGAGATGGTCCTCGAAGAAGTCCACGAAGGCATGTGCGGCTCCCACATTGGAACTGATGCCCTTGCAGCAGTGATACTCCGCCAAGGATACTTCTGGCCTACCCTGAGAAAGGACGCAAGGCAGTTCGTCCAGAAGTGCGGTAGTTGCCAGAGACATGCAAAAATCCAGAGGATACCCTCGGAAATGGTAACGTCGGCAGACTATCCTTGGCCCTTCGCAGTCTGGGGTATAGACCTCATTGGGCCACTCCCCACAGCGCCCGGAGGCGTGAAATTCTGCGTGGTAGCAGTGGACTATTTCTCAAAGTGGGTAGAGGCAGAACCACTAGCAACTATCTCGGCAAAAGAAGTGCAGAAGTTCGTATGGAAAAACATCGTATGCAGATTTGGCATACCGAGGGTACTAGAAGCTGATAATGGATCCCAGTTCATAGACAAAGGATTCCAGGAATTCATCAGCGACCTCGGAATAAAGATGCACTTCGCCCCAGTAGCTCACCCCCAAAGCAATGGGCAGGTGGAAGTATCAAACAGGACCATAAAAGATGGCCTGAAAAAGAGACTTGGGGAAGCCAAGGGGAAATGGCCAGGAGAACTCCAAAGTGTATTGTGGAGCTACCGAACGACGCCACGAAGAGCCACAGGGGAAACTCCCTTCTCACTCGTCTTCGGAACAGAGGCCATTATCCCAATAGAGATAGTTCAGCCTTCAATACGGGTGCAAGTATTTGATGAAGGCGGAAACGACCTCGGTCTGAGAACCAAGCTCGACCTTGTGACCGAACACAGAGAAATAGCCGAGCTGAGAAGAAAAGCTTTCCAGCAAAGAGTGGCCGCGGCTATCAACTTAAAAGCCAGGCCAAAAGAAATCAAAAAAGGAGACCTCGTTCTCCGAAAGGCCGACTTTGCACCCCGAAGGCCATCTCACGGAGTACTTCGGGCAAATTGGGAAGGACCTTATCTGGTTCTCGCCGAAGTACGAAAAGGCGTGTACAAGCTTGGCGACGCCGAAGGCGTAGAATTGAAAAACACTTGGCATTCAGACGCCCTGAAAAGATTCTACGCCTAAGCTTGAGCGGAAGAAGTATGTTGTACAAGAAATATTCTAAGTACAGAATGGTCTAGAGAAGAATGGTCTTGAGAAAAATTTTTCAAGTATACCAAATTGTCCAAGACAGATTTCCGCGAAGGTGCTCGCCACGAAAAAAGCGGTTGTGACTTCCCGAAGCCCCTTGAGCCACTATGCTCGGGAAAAATGGGAAACAAGAATCTTGCAGAGGTACTCAGCATAATCAGTGCAGAGAAAATTTTCCGAACACCCTTGAGCGAACATGCTCGGGAGAAAGGGAAAGCAAGAATCTCGCAAAAATACACGCCAAAACGAAAGCAGAGGTAATTTCCGAACACCCTTGAGCGAACGTGCTCGGGAAAAAGGGGAATGAGCAATCTCGTGAAGATTTTCCTAAGTCCCTTGAGCAAATATGCTCGGGACAATAGGAAGACAGAAAAATTTGGCTAAAGGTTTTCCGAAGGCCCTTGAGCGAACATGTTCGGGATAAAAGGAAACAAAAAGCCTGCAAAAGACTTAGCCAAATTTTTGCAAATTTTCCAGAAAGTCTCTTGAGCGAGCACGCTCGAGACAAAGGAAGGTAAAAAGTTTCTTTGGTTGCAGGTTTTCCGAAAGTCTCTTGAAGCGAACGTGTTCGGGACAGTGGAAATGAAGAAACTTGCAAGAAAGGACTTAGCCGAAAAGATTGTTCATTTAGAGCAAACGCTGCCTTACAAAAGAGGTGTCCAAAGAAGGAGCACGAAGGAGAAAAATAAGAGGAGCCCTAAAACAAACTAGGGAGAGCCGGGCGGACGAAGACCAGCAAGCTTCAGATGCTCGACCCTGGACCACTGCCACCGAGGTCCCTCAGGAATATTTAGGCCCTCCAGAAAAGAGAGGTCCAAATCTGGGAACCTCTGCAGCACCTGGTGCCGAGCGAGGCAGAAGCCGTCCTAAAAGGCGACCTTGGCCATGTCGTCAGAAGTACGTTTTTGAATGCCAAGGACATTGACCTCGTCCCTCAGCTCAGCAACCTCCTCTTCGAGCTCGCTTATCCCCAGCATCTCTCCGGACTCCTTCTTCAGAGCCTCGACCTCGGCTTGAAGAGCAGTGTTCTCGTCCGTCAACCTCGACGCAAGACTGTCGGAAACAGCCTTGTCCTTGACAAGATCTTCATTGGCGGCAAGCAGCTCCTTTATTTGGTCGCCGAGGTCGGAAATCTTCCGGGAGGAGTCCTTTTCAAGTTCTTCTCTTTTCTTCGAGAACTCCTCCCGAACGACAGCAAGTTGTTGAGAACAATCCGCTGTCAGCTGCTGGTTGCTGGCGATCACCTTCGCAAGCGAAGCCTTCGCTTCACTGAGTTCCCGCGAAGTCGCATCCTTGGAGGCAGCCTGTCTGGCCACCCGAACTCGGAGATAACCAGCGTACTCCAGCAGCTACGGCAAGGCAAAAGTCCAGGTTAGTACAAGTCTAAACACTTAGAAAATTGAGGAAAAAAGTGTAAAGACTATACCTGAGCAGCGTGCTCGGTGACTTTTGCGGCGAGGGTATTATCCCCCGGGTGAGCCGCCGCAATGGCCCGGAAGGAGGCATCAGTGGTCATCCCCTTCCAAATCTCTTTGGTCATCTTCGGACAATCGCCGGAAAACAGATTCATATCCTCCGTGATTGTCCAAAAGGGCTCCAAGGGGATCTTCCCCTCAGGGATTGTGGCATCGCGTAGGGCCCGTTTCCTCTCATGAATGGCCCTCCAGCCAACAGTAAGAGGCTCCCCTGAAAGTGAGAAGGAAGTTAGGAGCAAAAGAAAAATTCGCGAAAGGAAAAGGAGCTGAACTTCGGCTAAAGACATACCTGGATGAACCTCGGAGACAGTGTCCTCGGGATCCTCGGGCCCCTCGGAAGAAAGACCCTTACCCTTCTGCCGGTACCGCTCCTCGGCGGTGGGTACTTCTACCACTACAGTGTTTCTGGGGGCCTCGAGGTCGGGAAGAGGCACCTCGGCGGAAGTAGCGGGGACCTCGGCCGGTGGAATTTCAACAAGACCAGCGTCTTCGCCAGCTTCTTCCTCCAAAAGCTCTGGCTGAGAAGGCTGGAGAGCCCTCCGAACTCGCTTTGCCGAGGGTCCCGCCCCTGTCATCTTCCTTCTTCGGGAAGCCGCCTTCTTTGTCTGCTCCCCCTTCTCCACTTGGCCAGAAAAGAGGGCCTTGTAATAAGCGGCAGCCCCATCGCCCATCTCTGAAAAAGAGAAGAAATATCAGCGTAAGTCCGAGGAAAAAGTATAAAGGGATGGAAGATTACTCACTTTCGGCAAAAGTTTCGAAAGAAGTCTCCCCCTTAAGGAGCTTGACCAGCCAGGAGTCCTTCCCGGCAGTGGCGGGAGCGGGCATATTGAGGTCGGTCACGTGCTCCTTAACCACTTTCAGCTCCCGAAGGACTTCTTCGGTCATCAACCTCCAGTTGATAGGAAAGGGGTAAAGAGCACGGGGAGAGACCTCGGGAGCCCAGTCAGCGACTGCCCGAATGCGGGCGTCGAAATCCGCGAACACGGAAGCCAACGGTGGGGTCAGCAGCATCCTCGGATCAACGACGTCTGCGTTCAGCACTCCCTGAGCCCACCTGGTCGGGACATCAGACCAGTTCTTATCCACCTTGAGGAAAAAGAACTTAGGCTGCCACCCCCGCCAGCTGTCCTTCGTGTCGAAGGTGAAGGTGAATTTTTTGCTCCCGGATCCCCGAGGCAGCAGGAAATAGAAGCCACCCTTCGGGACCACATAGAGCTTGTAGTACTGCATGAAAATGATGAAGTGTGGCTCTATCCCGAACACGCCACACATGCAGAGGTAGGCGTTAAAATAGCAGTACGCGTTCGGGGGAAACTGGTTCACAGCAATGCCATGGAATTGGCAGAACTCGCAAACCACCTTCGGGGGAGGACACCGAAGACCGGCCTTCAGTTGGGCTCGGAAGACGGTAACCTCGTCGCCACGGTTTGAAAAAGCAAAATGGCTAGAACGAGGTAGTCTGGTCACAGCGTAAGACGGAAGAAAGAATTTTTTCTTCCACCTCTCTAGTTTTTCGGGGGTGGTACAGCAAGGATGGGCCAGAAGAGGTTTCCAGCTCTCGGGAACAGGCATCGCAGACATGAAAAAGAGTTTGAGATGGAAAAGAAAATAGTTTCCAGAAAAAACTCAGAAGACGAGTTTGGAAAAAACAACAGTTTTCCAGAAAAACTCAGAAAAACAGAGGAATCAAGTACTCTGGAAATCAAAACCCACCAAAAGATTTGCCGGAGGACGCCGTCGTGAAAGTTGGTAGGAAAAAGCTCTGATTAAAGAAGCTCCGCCACAGAAAGCAAGATAAAACGCAAGAACAGAGGGCAGAGCAGAAAAAGAGCAGAAAAACAGTAAGTGGGACTTATGATAGAATGGGCTATTTATAGGCCAAAGGTGGGTAACCGAAAGAACATCATAAGTACCCATTGGAGGCGAACCGTCGCCGTAACTGCCCGCTGCACCCGAAAAGGCGCGCCCTCTGTAAATGACGCGCCTCTCCTCCAATGGCAAGAAGCCACGTGTCAACCGCTGCGCAGAAATGGGGGACGTGCCTCCCCAAACGTGCCTGGAAAACCGGGACACGCCTCCTGATTGGGACACGTCGTTTGACATCCCTGAGAAATGGAGACGCGCCGCTCAGTCTGACACGCTTGGCCATCAGACCTGCAGAAATAAAAAAGCAGGCCACCTCGAGGACACCAAGAGACAGGCTATGGCTGAACAGCCCATGACTTTTGGGCAAGAGGTGTATCTTCGGTACAGGCTTTGCCTCGGAGACACCAAAGAATGGGCCAAGGCCGAACAGCCCAGACCCTCGGGCAAAAGGTGCGACCTCGGAACAGGTTATGCTTCCCAACAAGACTCCCAACGGCAACCTCGGAAAGAGATGCAAACCGAAGTCTTCACTTCGGCTTTCCAGAGGGGGGCATGTGATAGCCAAAGGCTGTCGCCTCAATCTGGCCGAATACCCTGCCACAACAACGACCAGAAGAACTGGCGCTTCCCGGGAATAGGTGGAATCATGCACCTCGGGAGATAGCCTGAGAGCTCCGAGCCTCGGCACGCCAGTAAAACTTGAGGACTCCATTCGCCCCCCAAGGTTGTGAACAACACGCCTTCGGAAAAGTGGCACCAGACATGGCTGCCCGAATATGATATCCCCGAAGGCGGAACCCCCTGGAACTGGGAACCCCCGAACTGAGGGTAGGCTTCCCGAAGAGGCTCTGTCCGAACTAGAGGACGACCTCGCCCAGGGACCTCGGGAGTACGGCAGGCGCATTTAAGGAAGCATTTAAGGAAGCCTCTGACACGTCCCACCACAGACGTAAAAAGTCGCCCTGACGCGCAGACGCCATCAGAATCATATCATGGCCCGTCTCAGCACAAGGCTCGAGGCCATCTAGTTACCAACTATCTGTCCCCTACGCCCAGACGTTCAGGAGCATCCGACCGCACACGTGTCATGATCTGAACGGGCTAGGTATTCCTATATATACAGGAAATAAATACTTGACAGGAGGTTGGCAGGCCGGAGATACAGCTCCCATACTCTGAGAAAATACCAGGCGAGACTTTTCTGCCTTTCTCTTTGAGCTAGTGACTTTCTCCTTCTTCCGGCCACCACTGACTTGGGCGTCGGAGGCTCCCCCCCCGGAAAAACACTCCGGGGGCCTCCTAACCCTGTTTACCAGTTTTCCAGGTACTCTCCTAGAGGCGATCCACCTTCCAGGCGTTCTTCCTCCTAGAAGTCTCCTCAACAGTCATCATGACTCACAACGATGTGCCCAGACCCTCGGGCAAAAGGTGCGACCTCGGAACAGGTTATGCTTCCCAACAAGACTCCCAACGGCAACCTCGGAAAGAGATGCAAACCGAAGTCTTCACTTCGGCTTTCCAGAGGGGGGCATGTGATAGCCAAAGGCTGTCGCCTCAATCTGGCCGAATACCCTGCCACAACAACGGCCAGAAGAACTGGCGCTTCCCGGGAATAGGTGGAATCATGCACCTCAGGAGATAGCCTGAGAGCTCCGAGCCTCGGCACGCCAGTAAAACTTGAGGACTCCATTCGCCCCCCAAGGTTGTGAACAACACGCCTTCGGAAAAGTGGCACCAGACATGGCTGCCCGAATATGATATCCCCGAAGGCGGAACCCCCTGGAACTGGGAACCCCCGAACTGAGGGTAGGCTTCCCGAAGAGGCTCTGTCCGAACTAGAGGACGACCTCGCCCAGGGACCTCGGGAGTACGGCAGGCACATTTAAGGAAGCATTTAAGGAAGCCTCTGACACGTCCCACCACAGACGTAAAAAGTCGCCCTGACGCGCAGACGCCATCAGAATCATATCATGGCCCGTCTCAGCACAAGGCTCGAGGCCATCTAGTTACCAACTATCTGTCCCCTACGCCCAGACGTTCAGGAGCATCCGACCGCACACGTGTCATGATCTGAACGGGCTAGGTATTCCTATATATACAGGAAATAAATACTTGACAGGAGGTTGGCAGGCCGGAGATACAGCTCCCATACTCTGAGAAAATACCAGGCGAGACTTTTCTGCCTTTCTCTTTGAGCTAGTGACTTTCTCCTTCTTCCGGCCACCACTGACTTGGGCGTCGGAGGCTCCCCCCCCGGAAAAACACTCCGGGGGCCTCCTAACCCTGTTTACCAGTTTTCCAGGTACTCTCCTAGAGGCGATCCACCTTCCAGGCGTTCTTCCTCCTAGAAGTCTCCTCAACAGTCATCATGACTCACAACGATGAGGCCCTGGGCCATCAAGTTCCTTGGTTCGGGGGTTCCGCCTTCGGAGGGATTCTTCTCCTGCTTAGGATAGCTGGACCTTCGCCTCCGAAGGTGATCCGTTTGGTCCCCCGAAGTCCCGATAACGTCCTTGAGGTCTCCGGCTATATTTTTGGCAGGAGGTGTGTACTAAGAGGGATGGTAGCCCTTCGGCTATCACAAGCCCCCCCCCCCCTCAGAAAGCCGAAGTGGAAACTTCGGCTTGTCGTCTTTCGAAGGGCCGCCTCCGGGCCCTCGGGTGCAATACCTGTGCCGAAGATGCACCTTTTGTCTGAAGACACAGGCAGTTTGACCATAGCTTGCCTTTTGGCATCTTCGAGGTAACCCACTTCTTTCTTTCTTTTCTGCAGGTCTGTGACACGTCACGTCTCGTGACTGGTCATGTCAGTCTAGAGCGCCATGCCCGGGATTTATGGGTGTCAAAAGGCGTGCTCCTCGTTTGGTGCACCGGCTGACACGTGGCATGCTGTCATTGGCGGGAGCCGCATTGGTCATGGCAGGCACGCCTTTTGGGGCGTAGGGGGGCAATTATGGCGACTGTTCACCTTCGCGGAGCACTTATGGCGTCAGTTCGCCTAACCCCCCTCGGCCTATATATACCCTACTCCATCATAGTCTTCTTTTGCTTCTGCTTTTGCTTTCCTTCTTCTCTCAGCCACTTTTGTGTTTTCTCTTGTTTGTTCCAGCGGTGCTTTTGACGGAGTGTTTTTCCGGCAACTTTTTCGCAACGGCGGCTTCAAACCCAGATTTTGGCAAAACGTTCGGTGGGTTTTAATTCCCTTTCTGTGCTTTTTTAAAGCTTTTCCGAACTCATTTTTTCTTCCCCGAAGTCCCTTTTTTCTTTGAAAATGTCTTCGTCAACTCTTCTTTCACCTGCTTCCCCCGTGCCCGAGAGCTGGCAACCCCTTACTCAGCACCCTTGCTGTTCTACTTCAGAAAAATTGGAGAAGTGGACCAAAAAATTTTTTCTTCCTTCTTACGCCACCACCAGACTTCCTGGCCCTTAAACACTCTGCTTTATGAACGCCCAGGACGAGGTTACCATTTTTCGTGCCCAACTGAAGGCCAGACTTCGGTATCCTCCTTCGAAGGTGATTTGCGACTTCTGCAAATTTCATGGCATTGTCGTAAATCAACTTCCCCCGAACCCGCACTGCTACTTCAACGCCTTCCTTTGTATGTGCGGCGTTTTCAAAATAAAACCCCACTTCATCCTTTTTATGCAGTACTACAAGCTCTATTCGGTCCCGAAGGGTGGCTTTTACTTTATGCTACCTCGGGGATCGGGGAGCAAAAAGTTTATGTTCACCTTCGCTACCAAGGACAGCTGGCGAGGGTGACAAAGAAAATTTTTCTTTCTTAAGATGGAGGAGGCCTGGTCGTACGTTCCGACCAAGTGGGCACAGGGAAAGCTGGAGACTGATGTCGTAGACCCGAAGAGGCTGCTGACCCCTGAGTTGGCGGCCAGATTCACGGACTTCGACAGACGGATCCGGGCTGTTTCTGACTGGGATTCCGAGGTCCCTTCGTGCTCCCTCTACCCCTTCCCCATCATGTGGAGGCTAATGACCGAAAAGGTCCTTCGGGAGCTAGAGGTGGTGAAGGAGCACGAGACGGACCTTGAGATGCCAGCTCCTACTATCGAAGGGAAGGATTCCTGGCTCCTAAAACTCCTTCGGAAGGAGGTCACTTACGAGACCTTTTGTGAGCGTAAGTTTCTTCAAAGTTCTTTTTGTTAAAGGCACGCCTTAGACTCACACTGATGTTTTCCTTTTGTTTCAGAGATGGCCGAGGATTCCGCCGCTTATTACAGGTCCCTCTTTCTTGGTCAAGCTGAGAAGGGGGAGCAGACAAAAAAGGCCGCCTCCCAAAGGCGCAAAATGACTGCTGGCGGGCCATCCTCAGTCAAAGGGGCGAAGAAGGACGCGCCCCCTCCTCTTCCGAAAATCCCCGAGGAGGTGCGCGAGGAGCCTGAAGTTCACGCCGCCCAGCTGGCCGAGGTTCCTTCCCGGAGTCCTACTTCCTCGGCGGCTCTCCTGGATGCCTCAGCGGCAGTCCCTTCCGTCGCGGAGCTCGAGGAGCGTTGTAAGGGCAAAGGCAAAGAGATTTCCGCCGAGGGGGTTCAGGACTCCGGCGACGATGTTGTCGAGGTGCCTCCAGGTTGGTTTTTTCAGGTGCCCCTTTTTTTGAACTTTTGAGGATTACTTGTGCTGATCAGTTTTCTTGTTTTTGCTGTGCAGAGGAGATACCACCTTCGGCATGGGTAGCCGAGCACACCCGGAAATGGGCCCTTCAGGATTCCCATATTCCAAAAGGGAAAATCCCGAGGGAGCCTTTCTGGTCCTTTACGGAGGACATGGACATGTACTCCGGTGACTGCCCTCGAATGGCCAACCAGATTTCGAGGGGGATCCTTACTGAGGCCTCCTTCAAGTCCATTTTTTAGGCGTGCCCGGACGATGAGTCCCTTGCTGCTAAAGTTTTCGAGCACGCTGCCCAGGTATGTCTCAGGCCTTTGCCTTTCCTTTCTGATTTTTTCTAAGTATTTGGCCCATTTTTTGCCTTTCTTACTTTGTTTTTACTCCTTTGCAGCTGCTGGGGTATATTGGTTTCCTCAGGATTCGGGTAATGAAGCAAGTAGCTTTCCGAGCCTGGGCTATGGACTGCATAGAGAAAACCCAGGTCATGTGCGCTGACCTGGTTGCCAAGAATGCGGAGATGACCCAAGCTGCAGAGAAGGAGGTTGCTACCGTTCGGGAGGAGCTAACGAAGGAGAAAGAGGAAATCTTGAAGGACTCCTCCCAGAAGATTTCTGACCTCAGTTCCAAGGTGGTGAAGCTGACTTCGGCAAGCGAAGCATACCAAAAGGAGAAGTCAGAGTCCAAGGCTCTCCTAGCGAAGGTGCTCGCTGAGAAGGCCGCGCTCCAGGCCGAGGTCGAGTCTTTAAAGAAGGAGTCAAAGAAGAATAAGACGAAGGCATTGAAGAAGGAGATTGCCAATCTGGAGAACGAGCTTGATGACCTAGCGGTCACTAAGGAGAAGGCCGAGCAAGTGACTAAGGTCGGTTTCCAAGACGGCTTTTGCCTTGCTCGGCATCAAGTTCTACAGAGGTTCCCAGATTTGGACCTCTCCTTCATGGCAGCCCTGGACGTTCCTGAGGGGCCTCGGTGGACTTGGTCCAAAGTTGAGCACCTCAACTTGCCCTTCCCTCCTCCGGTGCCACAGGTGGTTGACAAGGACGCAGGAGTCGAAGGCTCTCAAGATGCCGAGGCTCCTTGGGTTTAGGGCCCTTTTCCTTCTTTTTCTCCTTTTTTGTATTTCTTCTTCTGGCGAACTTCCTTCTTTGTAATCGGATTCCATCTTTGCTTAATAAAGACTAATTCTTTCCTTTGAGAGATTTTCGGCTAAGTTTTTTGCAAGAGTTTTCATTTCCCATTGTCCCGAACACGTTTGCTCAAGGGATTTCGGAAAATTGTACTTAACCCTTGCTAAATTCTGTCTGAGTAAATTTCTAACTTCAGAGAAGGTTGATAGCCTTCGTGAATGAATTCTCTTAAGCCGTGCTCGGTGACAACTGTTCTGGTGAAAAGAATCCTTTTGTACTTAGAAAAATTTTCTAACCTGTACAATTTTCTCACCAAAATCCTAAGCATATAATTTTTTCAAGACATCCGAGTGCCATGTATTCTTTAATTCTACGCCTTCGATATCGCCGAGCTTGTAAACTCCTTTTCGCACTTCGGCAATCACCAGATAAGGTCCTTCCCAATTTGCGCGAAGTACCCCATGGGATGGTCTTCGGGGTCCAAATTCAGCCTTTCGGAGAATGAGGTCTCCTTTCTTTATTCCCTTTGGCCTGGCGCGTAAGTTTATAGCCGCGGCCACTTTTTGCTGAAAAGCTTTTCTTCTCAGTTCAGCTATTTCTCTGTGTTCGCCAATGAGGTCGAGCTTGGTTCTCAGGCCGAGGTCATTACCTCTTTCGTCGAACACTTGCACCCGCATCGATGGTTGCACTACCTCAATTGGGATGATGGCCTCTACACCGAAAACAAGTGAAAAAGGTGTTTCCCCTGTGGCTCTTCGGGGTGTTGTTCGGTAGTTCCATAACACGCTTGGGAGTTCTCCCGGCCATTTCCCTTTCGCTTCCCCCAACCTCTTTTTCAGACCATCTTTTATGGTCCTGTTGGATACCTCTACTTGCCCATTGCTTTGGGGGTGAGCTACTGGAGCGAAGTGCATTTGTATTCTGACATTTTTGACAAATTCTTGGAACCCCTTGTCTATAAACTGGGACCCGTTGTCAGCTACTAGTACCCTCGATATGCCAAATCTGCATACGATGTTCTTCTATACGAACTTGTGCACATCTTTTGCCGAGATTGTTGCCAAGGGTTCTGCCTCGACCCACTTAGAGAAATAGTCTACTGCGACTACGCAGAACTTCACGCCCCCAGGCGCTGTCGGGAGTGGCCCAATGAGGTCTATGCCCCAAACCGCGAAGGGCCAGGGATAGTCGGCCGAAGTGACCAATTCTGAGGGTGCCCTTTGGATATTCACGTGCCTTTGGCAATTATCACATTTCTGGACGAACTGCCTAACGTCCTTCCTTAGGGTAGGCCAAAAATATCCTTGGCGAAGTATCACTGCGACCAGGGCATCAGTTCCAATGTGTGAACTGCAAGCGCCTTCGTGAACTTCTTCAAGGATCATTTCAGTATTCTCTTCGCCAACACACCTCTGCAATGGATTTGCATATCCTTACCTATACAGTTCTTCCCCGATTAAGAAGAATCGGCCTGCACGTCTTCGCACTTTTGCCGCTTGGTTGGGGTTTTCGGGGAGCTCGCCATTTGCGAGATATCTTTTGATTGGATCTTTCCAGCCTTCTCCCAAGGTCAATATGTTCAGTACCTCTATGCTTGGGTGATCCAGCACTTCGGTGCAAGTTTTTCACTTTGCTAGGCCATCTGCCTCGGCATTGTCTCGTCGAGGCACATTTTCAATTCGCACAGTATCGAACTCTTGAATAAGTTTCATTACCAGCTCATGATATTTTGCCAAGGTCGGGTCCTTTGCCTGTAGTCCCCTGCCGTTTGTCGAACTACCAGCTGGGAGTCGTTGTGGGCTTTCAAGTTTCTTACACCAATTTTTCTAGCTAGGCGTAGCCCTGCTATGAGAGCTTCGTACTCAGCCAGATTGTTGGTGACGTTGAAGCTGAAATTAATGGACTTCATCACCTGTAGTCCTTCGGGGCCTCTGATAATTACCCCAGCTCCCTGGTGTTCGGACCCTGAGGCTCCGTCTACATGCAAAGTCCATTCTAGCTCACTTTCGCCAGAATCGGAATGGCTGTCCTCGGTAATGGGTACTTCGGCAATGAAGTCTGCCAGAGCTTGAGCTTTGATGGCTTTCCGAGGTTCATAAATAATGTCGTGCTCCCCAAGCTCTATGCACCATTTGGAAAGTCTTCTCGAATGATCAACTTTCCTCATGACGTCCCGTATAGGTAGACTACTTCGGACGATGATCGGGTGAGCTTGAAAATATGGTCGTAGTCTTCTTCCTGCCAGCACCAAGGCATATATAGCTTTTTGTAGCAAGGGATACCTGACTTCAGCACCGTGCAGGGACTTGCTTACGTAATAAACCAGCCATTGTTTCGGCCCTTCTTCTTTCACAAGGACCGAGCTCACTGCTTTTTCTGTAATGGCGAGGTACAGCACGAGGGGCTCTCCCTCGCGAGGTTGCCGAAGAGTGGGCAGACGGGCTAGGTAGGTTTTGAGTTCTTCCCAAGCCTTTTGGCAGTCCTCATTCCAAGGATGATCATCACATCCGAGGTTGCCCTCCTTTTTTGCTGCCTTGGTGAGTACTTTGAAGAATACTCAACACCGGTCTCCATACCTGGAAATAAACCTGCTAAGAGAGGTTATCCTTCCGGTGAGTCTTTGCACATCTTTTACCGTGACGGGAGTTCGGAATTCAAGCAAGGCCTTAATTTTTTCTGGGTTGGCATCAATGCCGCTTTCTGATACCATGTACCCAAGGAACTTTCCCGAAGTTATGCCGAAGATGCACTTCTCGGGATTAAGGCGAATCCCGAAGATTCTGAGCTGGTGAAAAGTTTCCCTCAGATCTGCGACGTGGTCTTTCGGCATCTTGCTTTTGACTATCATGTCGTCGACATAAACTTCCATGTTCCCCCCTATTTGGTCATTGAAGACCTTGTTCATCAACCTCTGATAGGTGGCTCCTGCATTTTTTAGTCCAAAGGGCATTCTGATGTAACAATACGTTCCGCCCTCGGTGATGAAAGCTGTCTTTTCCTCATCTTCGGGATCCATTCTTATTTGATGATACCCACTGAAGGCGTCTAGGAAACTTAGGAGCCCGTATTCGGCAGATGAATCCACTAATTGGTCTATTGGTGGAAGAGGGTATGAATCTTTTGGGCAAGCATCGTTCAAGTTTCTGAAGTCGATGCACATTCGAAGCTTATTGCTCCCTTCTTTTGTGGCAATAACCACATTGCTTAACCATTCGGGATACTTGACCTCCCTGATTATATCTGCGTCCAATAAGCGCTGTACTTCGGTTTTGACGAAGTTATTTTTATGGACTGAGATGCCCCGTTTCTTTTGCCGGACAGGTTTTGCTTCCGGACTTACTTTAAGGCTATGTTGTATTATGCGAGGGTCTACTCCTGGCATATCATTCGGCGAGTAGGCAAATAAGTTTTTATTCATCAGAAGAAAGGATACAAGTATTTTCTTGTCACCTTCGGCCAAGTTTTTCCCTATTCGGGTATTTCGGCCTGGGACAAGTTCCACTTCTTCCACTTCCATTTCTACCTTCGCGGGGTCTTCTGCCTCTTCCTCTTTTGGCTTTCCGTCTGGGAAAGCCTCTGCCTCTATGGTTTGTGCAGAGTTGGTTGTTGGAGCTTTTCACACCTTGACGAACACCCTCCTTACTTCGCCCTGATCGATGAAGATTTTTGCATCTCCATCCTTGCTAGCAAAAGTGACAATTAGGTACTTTACATCAGGGCGAATATGCAGATTTCCTTGTGTTTGTCTTCCAAGGATGGCGTTGTATGATGAAGGAACATCCATGACGATGAACCTTGCCATTGTGGAGGCAAACAGTTCGTCAGCCCCATCAACCGAGGTCCCTTTCATCATCAGGGGGAGGTCAATCCATCCGAGGACCGGCAGTTCGGATGGTTCTACCCCAAAAGTGGGCGAAGTGATAGGCTTGAGATCGGTGCTGAATATGCCCAAGCTCGACAGCAGATGCGAGAACAGGACGTCGGCGTTTAATCCATCGTCAAGCAACACTCTCTTGATGTCCCAATTTCCTATCCTCGCCATGACCAACAGCGGATCATCATGAGGGAAAATTATGGTGGAACCATCTTTGAGGGTCAGCTTCCTCGACGGACTTTGATATTCCATAACTGCTATTTCTCTGGCCTTCCTCTTTCTCTCCGAGGAAGGGAGTCCTGTCGTGATTGTTTGTATTATTCCCGCCGGAGGTGGCGAACACCTTTTTGGACTTCGGTTCCTCCGTCTGTCGGAGTCGTAGTCCTCATCTTCGGCCTTTCCTTCTTCCTCCCTCTTTTCTTTCGAGAGAAGGCATTCACAGATATCGCCGAAGTTGGCCCTGCTTTTTCAGCGACTCTATATATTTTTTCAATTGGAAGCAGTCTTCCGTGTCATGGCCATGGTCGTGGTGGAACTGGCAGAACTTTTTCAGGTTCTTTTTATTCTCAGCGGTCATGGCCCTCGGCCGCTGAATCTGGGTCCCCTGTCTCTCCATCGTCATGAGGATGTTGGTCCTCGTGGTATTCAGGGGTGTGAAGGCTGAAGATTTCCTTCCTTTAAACCTTCGAGGTCGTCCTGCCTATTCGGCCGGATACCTCGTTTGCTGGCTAAACCCTCCAGCACAGATATGCTCAAACTTCGCTCCGCCCATTCTCAGCTCCTCGGCTGTCATGTGCTGTTCAGCCCTTCGGTAGAATTCTCCCAGCGTGTCCGGGGGATCCTTGGAGAACTCGTAGAAGAGTTGTGAGTCCCGCCGAAGGCCCCGTGTCATGGCAAGGATGCGTATTTCAGGCCGAAAGTCTAGGACACTTAGGGCCTCTCTGTTGAACCTTTCGACATAATCACGAATGGTTTCTCCATTCCTCTGCGCTATGTCGAACATCTGGACGGGCATTTTTGCCGTCGGCCTGCTTCCAATGAATTGTTGGGTAAAGGTGGTGGATAGTTCCTGAAACTCCCTGATGGTTCCGGGAGCCAATGAGTTGTACCACGCTGTTGCTGGCCCTGTGAGGGTGACCTCAAAGCACTTGCATAGGGTGGCATCGTCAACACCATGCAACACCATGCTGCGTTTGTACTTCGTCAGATGGGCCTGTGGATCAGTCCGGCCATCATAAGTTTCCAGCCGAGGTACCTGGAAGTCACTCGGCATAGCCGCTTCGACCACCGTTCGGGTGAACGGCGATTCATCCCCAACAAAAGTGTCAGATAGCCTAGCCCAGACTGGCTTCCGAACTACCTTTTTCTCTACTCTCTCCAACCTTGTCAACAATTTCTCCATTAGGAGCGTGGCACTGGGCCCTTCGTCCTGGTGCTCTAGGAAGGGAGACCGTCGGTGCCTCTTTGTCGACTGACTTCGGACCCGAGGGGATGGCGACCTCGCCTCAAGTGACGAGCTCCATTGGCGAGGAGTCTTTGGCCGCTCGTACCCCCTTCGCCTCGCAAGCCATGCCCCGAGGGGTATATTTTCTATCGAGGATTCATTGCGCGGGTCCCCACTCCCCGAACTGCGATAGATTGACTTCGGGCTTTTCTCCCGAGAGCGTACTGGCGAGGGGGGCCTTTGGGCTTGAGTCGGTTGCGGCCACCTTCGGTCTATTTGCTGTGTCACCTCAGCTACAATAGAACGCTGGAAGTTGCATAGAAAGCTCATGGTTATGACTAGAGGACATTCTTCCTCATGCGAGGAAGTCCCTAGTAGGGTTTGCTCAGTGGCCGTTTGGACTTCAGGCGCGGACGGGGACTTCGGAAGCCCCTTGTCCTTAGAACACCAAGTCTCCACAATGGCGACCTGAGGGTGGTGTCCCACAGACGACGCCAAATGATGCCCAACAGCATCTTCATCATGTGACATTGTGACTTCGGGAGGGGCTTCTTGAGAGGGAGAACGTCTGGTGCAAAGGTTTCCCAGAGGAGCGTGCCTGAAATGGTCAGAAAAGAACGTTAGGAGGTCCCCGGAGTGTTTCTCCAGGGAGGAGCCTCCGATGCCCAAGTCAGTGTCCTGAGAGGAGACAAGGGAGGAACACTAGGAGGTTAGATGGCCTTGCCTGTGTGTGTGCTTTTTCAAGGAGAAAGGGTCCGATCCTTTGCCAAGTCCTGTTTCCTGGTATTTATAGAGGTGCCCAGCCCGTTCAGATCGTAACATGTGTTCGGTTGGATGAGATCCGTATTTCCAGGCGTAGGGGACAGGTAGCCGTTTTGTAGGCTCCTTGGGTTTGAGACCGAGACAGGTCGTGACAGGACTTGGACGGCGTCGGCATGTCAGACCGCCGTTCCAGGCGGCGTGTAGCGCCTGTGGGTGACATGTCAGAGGCTTCTTAAATGCTTCTGCCATATTCCCGAGGTCTTCTTGGCGAGGTCGTCCTTTGGTACGGACGTCCTTCTTCAGGAGATGTACCCGCCGTTCAGGGAGTTCCCTGGTTCGGGAGTTCCGCCTTCAGAGGAATTCTTCCCCTGCTTGGGATAGCTGGACTTTCGCCTCCAAAGGCGATCCGTTTGGTCCCCCGAAGTCCCGATAACGTCCTTGAGGTCTCTGGCTATATTTTTGGCAGGAGGTGTGTACTGAGAGGGATGGTAGCCCTTCGGCTATCACAGGCTATGATATTTCCTCCGCAATTCATTCATATTTTCATACAATGTGTCTCGATCATTTTGTACTATGTGCTTGTGAATGGTTGCACTACACCATGAGTTACTCCCAAGATTGGTATATGTCAAGGTGATCCACTCTTACCATATTTTTATTTTTATTTTTTTATTATTTTTTTTTTTTTTTGTGTGGAGAAGGATTCTTTGGTTAGCTTCAACATCTTCAGCCCTTAGCCAAATTGGTGGGGAGTAGAGCCAGCCAGTCACGCCCTTTCATATTTCACCTATTCTTTACTGATAACTGTTTAATTTTCTTCAAACCCACCTTGGAGTCTATTCAAAAATTAAAAGCAGCTTTATCTCTATATTCTCAAACAACTGGCCAAGAAGTGAGCTTTCAGAAATTTGAGTGGACTTTCAAACCCAACATCCTAAGCAGTTTTACAAGGATTTTTCGCACCATTCTGCCCTTCAGAATTAACACTAACAATTCTAAATACCTTAGTCTACCTATAGGTATGGATATGTCTAAGTTTGCTTCTTATAATTTCTTAGTTGATAAGGTTCATAATTGGCTATCTTCATGGAAGTGGAAGCTGTTAAATGGAGCAAGATGTTTAACTCTTATTAATTCAGCTTTATCATCATTTCCAATCTACCTTATGTCATTGTTTAGAATTCCTATGACCTTGGTAGACAATATCTCTAAATCGTTTGTCATGTTCTGGTGGTCTAGATTAGGTGAAAAATGTGGCATTCATTGGAAAAACAACTTCCACCTCACTCTGCCGAAAAGGCTTGGTTGTTTGGGTATTCGGGATATTCGTACTTTTAATCTCTCTCTATTAAGTAAAACATTTTAGAGGATATTTGTGGCTATGTCTTGAGGATTTTAATTGCCAAGTATGGTAGACGTGAATCGATTTAGAGTGCCAAGGCCCCTTCCAAAGCAATGGCCATTTGGAGAAATCTTCTACATAGAATAGACTTTCGCAAGCCAAATCTCCAAATGGAATAGGATGCTTCAATCGGTGAAAATTCCATCATTTGGTCTAGAAATTCTTCTCATATGTTTGAAACCAAGAAAGCTTATGCCCTAGCAAAGAAGAAAAAGTTAAACGAATTTCCTAGGGAGCCGATAGACTCTTTTGCCTCACAAACTATTAAGAAAATTTAGGCTTATAACTTTCCTTACAAATTTAAATTTTTTTACTAGAAGTGCCTTTATAATGCTTTGCCTGCGACGACCAATCTAACTTGCCAGGGAAGTCATGTTGATCCTGTGTGTGCAAGATGTAGGCTGTGATAGCCGAGGTGCTATCCCCCCTTGAACCTGTGAACTTCGGCTAGATACCATACTCGGGAAATCGAGTGTCACCCGTAAAGAGTACCAGTACCGACCTGGGAAAGAGGAAGTCTGACGCCTAGGGCATACGACCTCAGTGGCCCACCAGCACCCCTGGGAATGACAGCACTAACCTCAGGAAAATAACGCGTCGCCTCCCTCGAAAAAGCGGCCAAACCACCTTCGGGGGAGAAAGACCAGCCACCTTCAGAAAGAGAAAATCCCCCCGAAGGAGGAGCTTCAGCGCTAAGGAAACCCCCAAACTACTGAGACGACTTCAGGAGAAGGGTCCTTATTCCAAAGGGTGACTTCAACCAAGGGGACCTCGGGAGTACGGCAAAAGAAATTAAGGAGCCTCTGACATGTCGCCCGTACACACTACACACCGCCTTCATATACGCTCTGACACGCCGACGCCGCTTACGTCTTGTCATGTAGGGTTATTCCTGCCCCAGCCCCTGGCTCGATGAGCCAATAGGTGGCTAGAGACCCCCACGCCCCACAGTACAGATTGCATCTGACCGAACACGTGTCACACTCTGAACGGACTACACCCTCCTATATCTACTAAGGAAATGGCCTCAGTAAGGGATCTCCTCCCCCCGAAAAAACATAGCAGGCAAGAATCTTTGGCCCCCAGTACTTTCTCTCCAACTCCAAAACACTAACTTGGGCGTCGGAGGCTCCTCCCCAAAAAAAGACTCCAAGGACCTCCTAACCCCTGTTTTCTGAGTGTTTCGGGCAGATTCTCCTGGGGAATATCCACTTCAGACTTTCTCCCTCACTGGAAGTCCTTTCAGGTCTCACCATGTCACACGACGAAGATGCTGCAAAGCATCATTTAGTATGGCAGAAGCAATTAAGGAGCCTCTGACATGTCGCCCGCACACGCTACATGCCGCCCTCATATATACTCTGACACGCCGACGCCCCCTACATCTTGTCATGTAGGGCTATTCTTGCCCTAGCCCCTGGCCCGATGAGCCTACAAGCGGCTAGAGGCCCCCATGCCCTACAGTACAGATTGCATCCAACCGAACACGTGTCACAATCTGAACAGACTACACCCTCCTATATATACTAAGGAAATGGCCTTAGTAGGGGATCTCCTCCCCCCGAAAAAACGTAGCAGGCAAGAATCTTTGGCCCCCAGTAGTATCTCTCCACCTCCAAAATACTAACTTGGGCGTCGGAGGCTCTTCCCCGGAAAAAGACTCCGGGGACCTCCTAACCCCTGTTTTCTAAGTGTTTCAGGCAGATTCTCCTAGGGAATATCCACTTCAGATGTTCTCCCTCACTGGAAGTCCCTCCCGGTCTCACCATGTCACATGATAAAGATGCTGCAGGGCATCATTTGGCACCGTCTGTGGGAACCCACCCCCAGGTCACCGTCGTTGAAACTCAGCGTTCCAAGGACAAGGGACATCCGAAGTCCCCGTCCGCGCCAGAGGTTCAACCAGCAACCGAACAAACTGCAGCAGGGACTTCCTTGCCGGGGGACAAACGTCCTCTGACTATTACCATGGGCTTCCTATGTGAGTTCCAACGCTCCATCGTGGCTGACATGACGCAGCAATTAGACCGAAGATGGCCACAGTCGACTCCAGGACAAGGGCCCTCTTCACCAGCACCTCACCGGGAAAAGAGTCCCAGATCAACTCACCGGAGTTCAGGAAGGGAAGATCAACGTGATGAGTCCTCGACATAAAATATACTCCTCAGGGCATGAGCTATGGGAGAAACGGGGCCAAAACGACCCAGAACCCCCCGCCGAATGAGTTCATCACCTGAAGAAAAATCGCCATCTCCTCGGCGCCAAAGTCACTCCCTAAAAAGGAGGCATCAATCTCTGTTCCCGGAGGCCTCTAGACAGCAGGAAGAAGAGCCCAGTGCCACACTCCTCATGGAAAAAATCCTAAAGAGTCTAGAAAGGGTGGAAAGATAGGTAGCTCGGAAGCCCGTCTGGGCTAGGTTGTCAGAAACCTTCAATGGAGATGAATCACCATTCACCCGAGCGGTGGTCGAAGCACCCATGCCGAGTGACTTTCGGGTACCTCGGTTGGAGACCTACGATGGCCGGACTAACCCCCAAGCTCATCTGACCAAAGACAAACGCAGCATGGTGTTGCACGGTGCTGATGATGCCACCTTGTGCAAATGTTTTGAGGTCACCCTCGCTGGACCAGCAAGGGCATGGTACAACTCACTGGCCCCTGGAACCATCATGGAGTTCCAAGAGTTGTCTACTGCCTTCACGCAGCAATTCATCGGAAGCCGGCCAATGGCGAAGATGCCAGTCCAAATGTTTGACATAGCACAGAAAAATGGAGAAACCATTCGCGACTATGTCGAAAGGTTCAACCGGGAAGCTTTAAGTGTTCCAGACTTTAGGCCAGAAGTACATATCCTGGCCATGACACGAGGACTTCGGAGAAACTCCTAGTTGTTCTATGAATTCTCCAAGGATCCCCCCGACACACTCGGTGAATTTTACCGAAGGGCTGAACAGCACATGACTGCTGAAGAGCTGAAGATGGAAGGCCCAAAACCTTATCACATTCGCACTGAGGGGTCGAGTCAGCAAACTCGCTACACAACCGAATCAAGGGGGCGACCTCGGAAGCTTAAAGGAAGGAAGCCATTGGCTTTCACTCCCCTGAACACCACAAGGACAAACATCCTTATGGCGATGGAAAGACAAGGAACTCAGATCCAACGACCGAAGGCCATGACCTCAGACAACAAAAAGAACATGAAGAAATTCTGCCAATTCCATCGGGACCACGGGCATGATACCGAGGATTGCTTCCAACTAAGGAAATACATAGAATCCCTAATAAAGCAAGGTCAACTCCGACGTTACCTGCGGATGCCCTCCCCAAAGGGAAGAAGAGAAGAGGAGGGGAAAGGAGATGATGAGGAATACGACTCCGACAGATGCTGGAACCGAAGTCCAAAAAGGCGTCCGCCACCCCCGGTAGGAGTAATACAAATGATCACAACAGGACTACCGTCGACAGAAAGGAAAAGAAAAGCCAAGGAGATTTCAGTGATGGAATATGAGAACCCATCAAAAAAACTTGTTCGGAAAGATGGGTCCACCATCATATTTCCTCATGATGATCCACTGCTGGTTATAGCAAGGATAGGAAGTTGGGACGTCAAGAGAGTACTGCTTGATGATGGTTCAAATGCGGACATCTTATTCTCACACCTACTACCGAGTTTGGGTATATCAAGCAGCGACCTCAAGCCCGTGACTTCTCCTACTTTTGGAGTAGGACCATCCGAACTCCCCGTCCTCGGCTGGATTAATCTTCCCCTGCTGCTAAGGGGAATTTCAATAAACAACAAAGACGAGCTGTTTGCATCCATAATGGCAAGGTTCATCGTCATAGATATCCCTTCGGCATATAACGCCATTCTTGGGAGGCAAACGCAAGGGAACCTCCACATCCGCCCTGATGTAAAGTACTTAACTGTCACTTTCGCCACCAAGGATGGAGATGCTAAGATCTTCATCGACCAAGGGGAGGTAAGGAAGGTGTTTGTCAAGGTGAGGAAAGCCCCGATAACAAACTGTGCACAGACCACAGAAATGAAGGTCGTACTCGCAGAAGAGTCAAAGGGAGAAGGAACAAAAGATTCTGAGAAAATAGAAACGAAAGAAATAAAGCTTGTCCCAGGCCGAAGTACCCGAATAGGGAAAAAATTGGCCGAAGGTGACAAGGAAAAACTTGTATCTTTCCTCCTAATGAATAAAGATCTGTTTGCCTACTCGCCAAAAGACATGCCTGGGGTAGACCCTCGCATAATACAGCATAGCCTTAAAGTAAGCCTAGAGGCAAAGCCTGTCCGCCAAAAAAAGCGAAGCCTCTCGGCACACAAGAACAACTTCGTCAAAACCGAAGTCCAGCACTTGATAGACGCAGGCATAATCAGGGAGGTCAAATACCCCGAGTGGCTAAGTAATGTGGTTATTGCCACAAAAGAAGGAAACAACAAGCTCCAAATGTGCATTGACTTCCGAAACGTAAATGATGCTTGCCCTAAGGATTCGTATCCTCTCCCGCCAATAGATCAGTTGGTAGACTCGACTGTCGAATATGGACTCCTGAGCTTCCTCGACGCCTTCAGTGGGTATCATCAAATCAAGATGGACCCCAAAGATGAGGAAAAAACCGCCTTCATCACCGAAGTCGGTACATATTGCTACGTCAGAATGCCCTTCGGGCTTAAAAATGCAAGAGCCACCTACCAGAGGCTGATGAACAAAGTCTTCAATGACCAAATAGGGAGGAACATGGAAGTCTATGTTGTTGACATGATAGTTAAGAGCAAATCGCCTGGCAGTCATGTTGCAGATTTGGAGGAAACTTTCCACCAACTTAGAGCATTTGGAATTCGCCTTAATCCTGAAAAATGCATCTTCAGCGTAAGCTCAGGCAAGTTCCTCGGATTTATGGTATCAGAAAGAGGTATCGATGCCAACCCGGAAAAAGTCAAAGTACTACTTGAATTCTGAACTCCCGTTACAACAAAGGATGTGCAAAGGCTCACTGGGCGAATAACGTCCCTTAGCAGATTCATTTCCCGGTATGGGGATCGCTGACGAGCATTCTTTAAAGTCCTCACCAAGGCAGCAAAAAAAGGTGGCAACCTCGGAAGCAATGACCATCCTTGGAACGAGGATTGCCAAAACGCCTGGGAAGAGCTCAAAGTCTATCTAGCTCGTCTACCCACTCTTCGACAACCACGAGAGGGAGAACCCCTTGTACTATACCTCACCGTTACAGAAAAGACACTGAGTTCGGTTCTCGTTAAGGAAGAGGGGGTGAAACAATGGCCAGTATACTACATGAGCAAGTCCCTGCGTGGCGCCGAAGTCAGGTATCCCCTACTACAAAAAGCTATCTATGCCCTGGTGCTTGCAAGCAAAAGACTGCGTCCGTACTTTCAAGCTCACCCCATTATTATCTGAAGTCACCTACCTCTTCGGGATGTCATGAAGAGAGTAGACCAATTGGGAAGGCTTTCCAAGTGGTGCATTGAGCCCGACGAGTATGACATTACTTATGAGCCAAGGAAAGCAATAAAAGCCCAAGCTCTAACGGACTTCAATGCTAAAGTACCCGTTACCGAAGGTGATCAATCGGACCTCGACAAAAGTGAGCCAGAATGGACTCTGTTTATAGATGGGGCCTCCGGCTTCGAGCACCAAGGAGCTGGGGTAATTATGTTGGGTTTCGGGAGCCAAATAGTGCAGTGGAATTTAACCAAAACCCTCCAGGATCCAAGTGAAATGGGGTAAACCGGGTGTTCAAAAATTTTCATACCTAATTTTCGGTTGAGATCTCTCACTCAACTGTAGAGTCGAATCACAAAACCTGAACAGTTGACATATTCAAGCTCTCTATGGTATCCACACGACCCTCTCGGGATCACCACGCTTCCACCACGTCCCGGCAGATGCGTTTCTCTTGCGCTCACAGTGCTAGCTTGTGTCCTCCAAGGAATTGCAAGAGAAGAGTGCGGCTGTCCTTTTGGGAGGCTAGGGCAAGGAGACCTACGAATTTCTCACTAGAAGTTGTATTTATAGTAAGACTCAACTTCCAGGCCTAATAGGTTTCAAAGCCCTAATCCAATTAGGCTTTAATTTCGGGCTTAATAATGGCTCAACTATTGGGCCCATTATTAATACAAAATTATTGTGAAACCAAAACCCAAATTATTAGCCCATACACTCTAATGATCCAAATAGCTCTATGTGTGCGACCCAATAGGCTCTTACCACATTGGCAATGATCATAAATCACATTTATGATCATAAGCAATGAACGGTGTCTAGCAACACATCATTGCTACCCAAGTGACAAGATTGTCGATGATTCGACTAAACCTTTATGATCATCACCGATATATGTCATTGTCCCTTTGTCCAAGATATCAAGACTAAGCACGAGACATGGAATGTGTCACTCTCGTATAGCCCAATCTTTGGTTTCTTGATTACCGAGTAGACCAACTTAAACTGATGACATTGATATCGTATATCAACTCATCTGAGCATGGCCATGCATTTTTCTAAGTCTCACTCTATCAAGGGGCCTGAAGATATCACTCCCGTTACATGGGAGGGACAAATCCCATCTTGATCATACAAATCCCTCCGCATGATATGTGACATACCCAATGACCTTCTTCAAGTCCACTCAGTTATGAGCAACAAAGGAAAGTATCAAAGTATGTGACTCACATGTAGGGAACCTTGATGATCTTAGGTCGAATGACTACATATACCATGATCACTATGAGAATCACTTATGACACTCATATAACGATCCATGTAGTGTTCTCATGGTGGGTCGATCCAGTACACAAGTTCTCCAACTTGTACCCATATGTAGACTACATATCTCATATTAGTCTTCACATATGCTAGTCGTTATGTATTATTGCAACCCGCTCCATAATAATACGAGACCAGGGACATTTAAGAATATCATTATTCTAGGGTTACAATTATGTTTGTTACGTTACACAGAAACAAAACAACAAACATAATTGCTGGATTAATGCCTTAATAAAATATCATGACTCAATGTGCAAAAATACAATCATCTCATGATTGGCTTTTGGGCACAACACTAACAAATTATTCGAGGCCCCGAAGGTTTGGAAGTCATGAAAGCCATCAAATTTGGGTTTAACATCACCAACAATATGGCAGAATACGAAGCTTTTATAGCAGGGTTATGCCTGGCCAGAAAGATTGGTGTAAGAAACCTAAAAGCCCACAGTGATTCCCAGCTAGTGGTGCGGCAGATGGCAAGGGACTATAGTGCGAAGGATCCGACTTTGGCAAAATATCACGAGTTCGTATCAAAGCTCTTCTAGGAGTTCAACGCAGTACATATTGAAAATGTACCTCACCGAGACAATACCGAAGCGGACAGCTTGGCCAAATCAAAAAGGTTCACTGAAGTGTTGAGCCACCCGAGCATAGCGACGCTGAACATAGCGATCTTGGAAAAAGGGTGGAAAGACCCTATAAAGAGGTATCTTACAACCACAGAGCTTCCCGATGATCCTCACGAAGCGGCAAAAGTGCAAAGACGCTCCGGATGATATTTCCTAATTGGTGAAGAGTTATACCGGCAGGGGTATGCGAGCCCACTGCAAAGGTGTGTCAGCAAAGAGGATGCTAGGATAGTTCTCGAAGAAGTCCACGAGGGGGCTTGTGGTTCCCATATCATCTGAACTGGCGCCTTGGCGGGAGTAATACTCCGCCAAGGGTACTTCTAGCCCACCTTAAGAAAAGATGCAAGGCAGTTTGTCCAAAAATGTGACAATTGCCAAAGACACGCCAGCATCCAAAGGCTGCCCTCGGAATTAATAACCTCGATAGACTACCCTTGTCCCTTTGCAGTTTTGGGCATAGACCTCATCGGGCCACTCCCGACAGCACCTGGAGGAATGAAGTTCTGCATGGTAGCAGTGGATTACTTCACTAAATAGGTCGAGGCAGAACCCCTAACAACCATTTTGGCAAAGGATATACAAAAATTCGTCTGGAAGAACATTATATGCAGATTTGGCATACCGAGGGTGATAGTGGCCGACAATGGTTCCCAATTTACGGACAATGGATTCCAGGAATTCATCACCAACCTCGGAATAAAAATGCACTTCGCCCCGGTAGCTCATCCCCAGAGCAACGGACAAGTAGAGGTATCCAACAGAACCATAAAAGAGGGTCTAAAAAAAAGGTTGGGGGAAGCAAAGGGAAAGTGGCCAAGAGAACTTCCGAGTGTGCTATGGAGTTATCGGACAACACCCCGAAGGGCCATGGTTGAGACACTTTTTTCGCTTGTCTTCGGCACAGAGGCCATTATCCCTATCGAGGTATTACAACCATCGGTCAGAATACAAGTGTTCGACGAAGGAAGGAACGACCTCGGATTGAGAACTAAGCTCGACCTGATTGACGAACTCAGAGAGGTGGATGAACTCAGAAGAAAGGCCTTTCAGCAAAGAGTGGCCACAGCCGCAAACCTGCGCGTTAGGCCAAAAGGAATAAGGAAAGGAGACCTCGTTCTCCGAAAGGCCGAATTCGAACCCCGAAGGCCGTCCCAATGGATACTTCGGGCAAACTGGGAAGGGCCTTACTTGGTCCTTGACGAAGTCCGAAATGGAGTCTATAAGCTTGGCGACACCGAAGGTGGAGAATTGAAAAATACATGGCACTCGGACGCCTTGAAAAAATTCTATACTTAGAATTTTGGTAAGAAATTGTACAAGTTAGAAAAAGTTTCTAAGTACAGAAAGTTTCTCCCACCAAAAGATTCTCGCTGAACAAGGCTTTAGCAAGAAGCTTGTGAAAGATACGTGTTCCTTCCAAAGTTGATTTGGTCATTCTCCCAAAAAGTAAGTCCATCATAAGTAAGCCAAAATTTTGCTTAAGGGAATTCGTCGAAAGTGAACATTTTTCCAAAGACGGCTAACAAAGCAAGCAAAACGTATTTTCCGAAGTCCCTTAACCGAAAGAGGTCGGGATAACTGGGAAATAAAAATTACTGCTCAAAGACTTAACCAAATTCTGAAAAAAGGAAAATTTTCATTAAAAAAGGCCTTATTACAAGGAGAAGGTTACAAGAAGAAAGATTACAAAGAAAATAAAAGAAGGCAAAGGCCCTAGAACATCTAAGGGATCCCAGTGTCATGGGAGGCTCCAGCTCCTGTGTCTTTAGCCGTCGCCTTCGGTGCCGAAGGAGGGGGAAATGGCAGGTTGAGGAGCTCGATTTTTGACCAAGTCCACTGAGGCCCCTCAGGAATGTCCAGGGCAGCCAGAAAGGAAAGGTTGAGATCGGGGTATTTCTTCAGAACTTGATGACAAGTCAGACAGAAGACGTCCTGGAAGGCAACCTTGGTTGCCTGGACAGCCTTGTCTTTCTCAAACGACAAGTCTTCTACTTCATTCTGAAGATCAGCAACCTCTTTCTTCAGTGCCTTCACCTTCTTCTTCTTCGGCTCCTTCTTCAGAGAGTCAACCTCGGCTTGAAAGTCGGCGTTATCAGCGAGCGCCTTCGCCAGGAGAGTAGAGTCTTCCTCTTTTCCCTTTTGATAGCCCTCGTTGGCCGAAGTCAGGCTCACTACCTTCGCGCCAAGGTTTGACATCTTTTGGGAAAAATCCTTCAAGAGCTCTTCTTGGCCCTTCAAGAATTCCTCCCGAAGTTTGGCAACCTCCTCCTTGGCTATCCGGCTCAACTCGGCATTTTTAACAACAAAGTTGGCGCAGAAGACCTTGGCCTTCTCCAAACGATCTTCGGCCCAAGTTCGGACCGAAGATTGCTTTGCCGCCCAAGCCCGGAGGTATCCACTATACCCCAGAAGCTGCAAAAAAGGAGAAGATACTTAGTCAAATCTGCATAAGGAAAGCCAAATACTTAGAAAAATGAGGAGAAAAAATAAAAAAAGGCCTAAAGAAGTACCTGGGCAGCATGCTCAGAAATTTTTGAGGTGAGGGTCTCCTCGTTGGCGCACTCTTTGGCAACTGCTTTGAAGGAAGCCTGGGTGAGTACGCCCCTCGCCATTTGGGGAGCCATTTGCTGGCAATCCTCCATGAAAGACTAGAAAGGCTCCCTCGGAACCTTGTCCTTCGGGATGTGGGAGTCCCGAAGAGCCCGCCTTCGAGCATGGTCCACCATCCAGGATGAGGGCGCCAGTTCTCCTGCAAAGTTAAAATACAAGCCTCGTTAAGACAAAGTCTCTTAGTCATATATCAGCAAAGATTAAGAGTAAAAGTGTTTAAGGGACAAACCTGGCGCAACCTCAGCGACGTCGTCGTAGGAGTCCCTAACCTCCTCCACCTCGGCAGGGACGTGTTTGCCCTTGCTTCTTCGGTACTCTTCGAGCTCCTCAACAGAAGGGTCCACTACCGAAGAGCCCAAAAGATCTACCGATGTGGCAGGACTCCGAGAAACCACATTGGTGGCCACCTCGATCAGCAGGATGGTTGGGACCACGGGCTAACCACCAACCTCCTCGACGTCCTCCGGTGGGGGGGGGGGGAGGGCATCCTTCTTCACCCTCTTGCCCGAAAATGGCCCACTCCCGGATGTTTTACGCCTCTTGGAGGCACCCTTCTTTGTTTGTTCCCCCTTTTCGGCTTGGCCGAGAAAGAGGGACTTGTAATAGGCAACAGACTAGTCGCCCATCTCTGAAAAAAAAAAAGATAACATCAGTGTAAGTCCAAATGGATACTTATACTAAAAACTTTGGAAAGAAACTTACTTTCGAAAAAGGCTTCCTAAGTGAGCTCCTTCCGAAGGAGCGTCACCAGCCAGGACTCCTTCCCGTCGATGGCAAGAGCTGGCATGTCAAGATCCGTCTTATGCTCCTTAACTACCCCCAACTCCAGAAGGACCTCCTCGGTCATAAGTCTCCACATGATGGGGAAGGGGTAGAAGGAGCGTGGAGGGACCTCGGCATCCCAGTCGATGACAGCACGGATACGTCTGTTGAAGTCCACAAATCTCGCCACCAACTCGGGAGTTAGCAGCTTTTTGGGGTCCACGACATCCGTCTCCAGCTTTCCCCGAGCCCACTTAGTCAAAACATGCGACCAAGCCTCCGCCACTTTCAGGAAGAAGAACTTCCTTTGCCACCCTCGCCAACTATCTTTAGTAGCGAAGGTGAACATGTATTTCTTGCTCCCAGATCCTCGAGGTAGCATGAAATATAAGCCACCCTTCGGGGCCGGATAGAGCTTGTAGTACTGCAGGAACAGGATGAAGTGGGGTTCTATTCCGAAGACCCCACACATGCAGAGGAAGGCATTAAAATAGCAGTATGAGTTGGGAGGAAGCTGATTCACTACTATGCCATGAAATTGGCAAAAGTCACAAATCATCCTCGGTGGAGGAAACCGAAGTCTGGCCTTCAATTGGGCTCAGAAAACGGTAACCTCGTCATCTTTGTTCATAAAGCTAAAATGACCGGGGTGAGGTAGTCTGGTGGTGGCATAAGAGGGAAGGAAAAATTTGGTTGTCCACTTCTCTAATTTCTCCAAAGTGGAGCAATAAGGGTGGGACATAAGAGGATGCCAGCTCGCGAGGATGGCTTGGATAGACATAAGGGGGACAGGTGAAGACATGATTGGCAAAAAAGTGACTTCGGAAAAAAGAATCGAGGGACTTCGGGAAGAAGAAAAACAACTTTGGAAAGCTAGAGAAAGCAAAAAATGAAGAAACCGAAGGACCTCTAGAATCAAAACCCACCCAAAGTTTTGCCGAAATCAGGATTTGAAGACGCCGTCGTGAATGGTGGCCGGAAATCACCCCGCCGCTAGCACCGCCAGGGAAAAGAGAAAGGAAGCATGAAAACAAACAAGAGAAAAGTAAAAGCAAAAAGAGAGCAAAGGAGGATTATGACGGAGGAAGGTTTATATATACTGAGGAAGGGTAGTCAAATCGACATCATAATTGCTCTGCGAAGGCGAATCGCCGTCATAAATTGTCTGTCAAAGATGAAAAAGTGTGGCTGGTATAACCGATGCAGCCTCTTCCATTCATTGTGTGCCACGTGTCAGTCAGCACGTGAAACGAGGGACACGCTTTCTGACACCCCGAAAAACTCGGGCACGTTGCTCCAGACTGACATGCCTGGTTACAAGATGTGACGGTCCACTAAACTGCAGCAGAAAAAGTAAAGAGATTGGGCACCTCAAGAACACTAAAGGGCAGACAGTGACACCTGACCAGACAGGGCGTGTCTTCGGGCGTCGAAGTCTCCTTTTTGCAAACGACACACTCCGAGTCCTGAAAGGTGCCCCCAGAAGATCTACAAGCCAAAGTGTCCACTTCGGCTTTCCGAGGGCAGGCATGTGATAGCCGAGGTGCTATCACCCCTTAAACCTGTGAACTTCGGCTAAATACCATGCTCGGGAAATCGAGCGTTACCCATAAGGAGTACCAGTAACGACCTGGGAAAGAGGAAGTCTGACACCTAGGGCATACGACCTCAGTGGCCCACTAGCACCCCTGGGAATGACAGCACTAACCTCGGGAAAATAACGCGTCGCCTCCCTTGGAAAAGCGGTCAAACCACCTTCGGGGGAGAAAGACCAGCCACCTTCGGAAAGAGAAAATACCCCCGAAGGAGGAGCTTCAGCGCTAAGGAAACCCCCGAACTACTGAGACGACTTCAGGAGAAAGGTCCTTATTCTAAAAGGTGACTTCAACCAAGGGGACCTCAGGAGTACAGCAGAAGCAATTAAGGAGCCTCTGACATGTCACTGACACACGCTACATGCCGCCCTCATATACGCTCTGACACGCCGATGCCCCCTACATCTTGTCATGTAGGGCTATTCCTGCCCTAGCCCTTAACCCGAGGAGCCTATAGGCGGCTAGAGGCCCCCACGCCCCACAGTACAGATTGCATCCGACCGAACACGTGTCTCAATCTGAACGAACTACACCGTCCTATATATACTAAGGAAATGGCCTCAGTAAGGGATCCCCTCCCCCCGAAATAACGTAGCAGGCAAGAATCTTGGGCCCTCAGTACTTTCTCTCCACCTCCAAAACACTAACTTAGGCGTCGAAGGCTCCTCCCCGGAAAAAGACTCCGGGGACCTCCTAACCCCTGTTTTTTGAGTGTTTCAGGCATATTCTCTTGGGGAATATCCACTTCAGACATTCTCCCTCACTGGAAGTCCCTCCCCGGTCTCACCATGTCACACGAAGAAGATGCTACAGGGCATCAGGCCGAAAGCTGAGACATTAATTCATTTGTTTCTTCAATGCGCAAGTTTTACTGTTATCTCGCAAGCAACTCCTTTTATCCCTTTTCCTACCATGTGAATCAGCTTTCTTGATTGGTTCAAGAATATCTTCCAACAACCAAAGTCATGGGAGAAAGATATTTTTGACCTTCTCATGTTCTCTACATGGAATATTTGGCTTAGTCACAATGATTTCATGTTCAACAATGTTGCTCCTAATCTTGACCAAATTATTTATGCCCGAGATGAGTGAGGCATCAAATTCACTCAACTAGGTGTTATAGAAGGAACTACTCCACATTTTCCCATGTCTCCCTGAAACTATTGCACCACACATGGGCTCTTACTCCTTTTACTTCAAATCCAACGGTGTTTGTTATTAATGGAGCATGGTGGCCGCATTTGAAGTTAAGTGTTGCAGCTTAGGTGTGATTGGCCAATGATGGCCCTCCAATCCAATATCAGGGTCATCATCCTCCAATCTGATATCAGTTTTATTTTGTAGGTAGTCACTATACTATCTAATTGTGTCCTAGTATTCCACAAAATTAAATCAACTAACACTACTGGCACCAAGACACGAGGAATCGTAATAGCTGTTACATGCCTCATTGCTACTATAGGACATTGATCCATTGTGGTTGTTCCTAGAGACAAGATTCAAATTGTTCACACTTTGGCCTCCTTTATTTTTCCTTAGATTGCCTTCATCCTTGATTATGACTATTAAAAAAATTATAAGATTGAGCTCGATTGAGCTCGGACCCCATTTGCTTAAATGAATGGAATAAGCTAAAATTGAGTCAAATGCGGCCTAGTAAATAAGCCAAATTTGGTTTAAAGACACTTGACAAAGTTTGGTCAGGATGGCTTAGTAATTCCAATAATATTAAGGCATTTGACCATCCAGTTTGAGCACAGTTATTGATTAAAAGGATTTTAAAGCATGAGTAATTAAATGTGTCTTTCACAGATATACCATAAGAGTGAAAGGGTACAGTTGTGGAATCCATAAACTTCTAAAGATTTCATCAAAATAAGGATCGATTGTCACTAGTTCTTTGTCCTTAAATGATCGAGATATCACTAATAAAGATGGTACTAGAAGTATTGTCGTTGTGCAAATATACTCTTATGGGCATGATTAGAATACTGGTAAGATTCAAGTTAAGGTAAAATAAAAAAATTCTACAAATATCACTTAATTGTGACATTGTAGTATTATTGATCATCATCATCATAGTAATCAAGGTATACACCACAAGAGGGTAACTAGGACAGTATATTTTATTAGGTTGCTTTTGTAATGGCTAAAAAGATAGAGAGTTTGTCTTCAGCCCATTAACTATAAAGATGTAACTACTTATCCAAACTCTGCTGAGTTGATTGTGGTTATACAGAAAGAAATGGAATCCCTTCAAAAAAAATGACACTTGGCTACTAGCAAAACTAACCAAAAGTAACAACCATTCAAGTGTATATAGGAATTCAAGAAAACAAAGGAAATTTTAGACTTGAAGAACTCAGATATAAAGCTAGAGTTGTTGTAAAGGATTTCAGCCATATATCAGAGTTAACTTCAAAGACATATATTAACACACCATGAAGCATATTTAGATTAAGTTCATTCTTAGTCTCCTTGCATTAGATGATCTTTAGCTAGAGAAAGTTAACATTAAGATGGCAATTGTAATGAGCCCAAAAATTTTATTTGGGGTATATGTTGATTTTTCTACCTTACCAAGATCATACATGAGAGCATAGAATACATAAATTAAATTAGAACAAACAAAATATCTGACCTGATTTAGGCTTCATTGATGAATGCAGCAGAAACAAGATCGATAAAAGCACAGGTCTTCTCCCTTATTCCAGTCGGTGGCTCTTCCAATTGGTGAAAATATTTTTCCCTAATCACCTTAGCTAAGGGATGGACCTAGATCTCTATTTATATAGAAGTTCATGGGCCTACCCATTAACAGCCACATGGACTCTATGACCCACACTAATATAACCCACATTTTTTTACATAATTGGAGTTACTAGCCCAAATAATTAGATCATAACTTTTATGGGCTCCATATGTCTTATAATTGACCAATTTAATCTTAATTCATTTTAATAAAATACACAATTAATGTTAGCCCACATTAAAAATTTCCAGCATTCTCCCACTTGGGCAACATTAAATGTGAAAGATTTTGAAAACATATTTTGGATTAAGACCTTCAAAACCTTTATGCGCACGCTATTAAAAAAAATTGGTCATAAGACAACTTCATGCACCATTCTGTCCAACAAGGTTCTCAATGGATGATCATGGCGGTAACTGTATCAACTCACAACACAAGACTTTACATGGCCACACTCATCAATACACCTTATCGACATAAACTAAATGTGGTAGTGTGACAAGTAACAACAATTCTCACTTTATGATCTATTTTGCATTGTTGTTCACTTGTCGGTCTCACTGATTTCTCTCCTTAAGCGGCACAAGCACGCCTAAGAAGTTCTTTATTACTCTTTAGAGAGCTTGTATGTCTTTATAACTTCATGCATCTCAAGATGACCCTTTATGTGTCACATAAGACATACAATCATAAGGCCATGACCAGTAAAGCCCCAGGCCTTTGCTTAACATTGACACTCATCTTAAGACTTTATAACATTTTATAATGAAGAAACTTTATGACTGAAAATGTCACTCATTATAAAATATCTAAAAGTTACACAAATGTGTACTCAAAGTAAAGTAATAAAGCAACTACATATGACTCCTACTAACCAAGCAGATCAAAGGACTTTACTAATCCCATATTAGTAACATGGCCCCTAAAACTTTCAGGGGTGAAGTCCCTTGGTTAGAGGATCAACAATTGTATAGTCAATCCCAATGTGCTTTCTCACAATTTCACCTTTTCTTACTTGCTCCTTAACAATCAGATATTTGACTTCCAAATGCTTAGCCCTAGAAATACTTCTATTATTCTTGCAAAACAGCACTGCTACAAGATTATCATAGTATAGTCAAATGGGCTTAGCAATGGAATCTATAATAGACATCTCAGTGATGAGATTTCCCAACCATGCGGCTTGTGTGGAAGCTCCAAAACACACTATGTACTCAACATGCATGGTACAAGAGGTCACAAGTATCTATTTGACACTTTTCCATAAAACTGCACCACCCGCCAATATGAAAATATACCCTGATATGGACTTTCTATCATTTTTGTAACCGGCATAGTCAGAATCAGTATAACCAACCAGCTCAAGATTCTCAACCTTTTTATAGGTCAACATGTAATCTTTGGTTCTTTTTTAAGTATTTCAGGACTTTCTTTGCAGCAACAATGGTCATGCCCAGGATTTTATTAGTATCTTCCTAGGAGACCTACTACAAATGCGATGTTCAGTCTAGTGCAAACCTGAGCATACATCAGGCTCCCAACAATACTAGCATATGGCATATCCTTCATGGATTCTCTCTCACAATCATTCCTAGGACATTATACCAAGCTTAAGTTTTCACCCTTAGCAATTAGCACATTCTAAGGTTTATAGTCTTGTATATTGAATCATTTTATTATACGTTCAATGTATGATTTTTTTGAGAGACCTAACAAGTTCCGAGATCTGTCACTGTGGATTTCAATTCCAAGAACAAAAGATGCTTCACCAAGATCCTTCATGTCAAATTACTTAGACAAAAATTGCTTAACCTCATGCAGCATGCCTAGGTCATTAGTTACAAGCAAAATATCATCCACATAAAGGACCAAAAAGATAATTTTGCTCCCACTGACCTTGTGATATATGCATCTATCGACTTGGTTTTCCACAAAACCAAATGAGGTGATTATCTCATCAAATTTTAGGTGCCACTGACGGGAAGCTTGCTTCAAACCATAAATAGACTTTTAGAGTCTACATACCATATGATCTTTACCAGCTAACTTAAAACCTTCAAGTTGTTCCATATAGACTTCTTCTTTCAAGTTCTTATTTAGAAAGGCAATTTTGACGCCCATCTGATGTAACTCCAAGTCATAATAAGCTACAAGCGCCATAATGACTCAAAAAAAGTCTTTAGAGGATAAAGGAGAAAACAAATCAACATAGTCAATTCCTTCTCTCTGCGTATACCCTTTAGCAACTAGTCTGGCTTTAAACCTCTTAATCTTTCCATTAGGATCTTTTTTACTCTTAACCACCCATTTGTTACCAATGAGTTTATAGCCCTTATGTAGCTCAACAAGCTCCCATACTTGATTATGTTGCATAGATTGCATTTCATCCTTCATTGAATCCCACCATAGATCATTTTGAGGACTAGATACAGCCTCCGAAAAAGTTACTGGATCAATTACATGACCGATGTCATAATCACTCTCTCCAAGATAGACCACATAATCAGAAGATATAGCAGACCTCCTCTCCCTAGTAGACCTTCTAAATGGAACCTCTGCTACCACTTTCTGTGCCAAAAGAACCCCTTCAACTGGTGGTTGTAAAGGTTCTTGCTCTATTGGAGCAAGCACAGGTAAAGGATCCACAGTCTCTCACTGTATGGGTAGAGGAACACAAATGGTATTAGTTTGCACATCCTTCTTTAAGGTCTTTGAGTGATCACTTTCATCGGCCAAGTCATGCTCCAAAAACTTAGTTGTTTGTGATTCCACAATTCTAGAACCTCTATATCTACAATAGAATCTATACCCTTTAGAATGTTCAAGGTAACTGACAAAATAGCAATGAGTACAACGAGGTTGCAATTTATTTTCCATGGGATCGTACAATCTCACTTCAGTAGGACAGCCCCAAACTCGAAAGTGGTTCAGGCTAGGTTTTCTTCTAGTCCACAACTCAAATGGTGTCTTTTACATCAACTTACCAGGTACTCGATTAAGGATATACAAGGCCGTCTTGATAGCCTCACCCCAAAGAAAGTTAGGCAAATTTGTCCTACTTTGCATGCTCCTCATCATGTCCTTCAAGGTGTGATTCTACCTTTCGGTTACACCATTTTGCTCAGGACTACCTGGCATAGCGAACTCAGCCACTATTCCACAACTTTCTAAGTATCTAGCAAACGGACCCTTAATTTGTCCACTGTCCCCATGTTTGCCATAATACTCACCCCCTTGGTTAGATCTCACAACCTTGATAACTTTTCCCAATTGTTTCTCAACTTTAGTCTTGATGATCTTGAACTTATCAAAAGCTTCAGATTTTTCCTTAATCAAGTACAAGTAACCATAATGAGAATAGTCATCAATAAAAGTGATGAAATATTTGGAGTGGTTGCCAACCCCGACCACTAGAGGTGGGTGTCGAGCCACCAGGCCCAGATAGGGCCAGGGTCAGCGTCAAACCCGAACTGGACCTGTCAAAAACCAATTCAACACCAGCCCGATAAAAGCTTGAATAACGGCAGGGCATGCATGGGCCTGAAGGATGAGTGAACCAAAAGTTAACTTCGCATGGTCCAATTCACAAAAAAAAAAAAGGCCCCAAATACTTGTTATAACATGCTCAGCCCAGGCACAACAGGTCTAGTCTAGGCCAGTCCGAACCTGATGAAGCCTTGCAATGAGCTCCAATGGTCATCTGACCAAATTCAGGAAAAAAAATGCCTAATTACCCTTTAGGCCCCTACAACTGTTTTCTCAAGTTTTTTTTAACCCTAAAATTACACTTTTTCCCTCCCAACAGCTATAATCTAAGGTTTTTTTGATCCAAAAAAATTTGGCCCTTCCTTATAAATGGGAAGGCCATTTCCACACCATCCTCACACCAAACTTACAATTTCTCTTCTTCCTCTACTACATTCTGTTTTAGTTCCTCAAGCATTTTTTATTCCATCTTAATCATTTTTGTGAATTTCTTCCTAATCTCTTCCTAATCACTACTATTTTTCTTTCACTTACAACCTCAAAAGGAAAGCGAAAGAGTGCAACAAATTCCTCCTCATCCCGTACCACTAGCCTTGGAGGCTTGATCCGTCACTGATCCTAACTGGGCAATAAAGGGGTCCACATCAAGGACATGCATGGCGATGACCAAATTGACATTACAAACTATGAATTGGGTATCAACGATCAATTATCAGATGATGATGTTGAAGAGGTTAAGGCGATGCCAGCCAATGTTATTGTAAGGGATGGGGAGCCAACTAATGCCAATGAGCCACCAACCCAATGCCGAGGAGTCACAAGCACAAAGTAAATCTTCGAGACTAATGGATTACATGTGGGAGCATTATGACATCATTTGGGAAGGAGATTCAAGGCATGGGAAGTGCAAACACTACAATAAAAGGTTGGCCCACTAGAAGAACTCTAGGACCAAAATGCTACGATGCCATATAGAAAATTAGCATACCAATCTCCTTCCTAGTGTCGTCACTAGTTCCGGAGAACAAACTCAACTTGGGAGCACCACTAGTAAGTCAAGTATATTTTGAATTAACAAATAATCTTGTAAAGAAGGTATGAAAAATTGGATGATGCTTACCAAAAAACTGTTTTCACAAGCTGAAGATGTGCACTTAGAATCTTGGATCAGATCACAATTCAAATTATTTAAAGTTTCTAAATCAAAATTGCAAGCATATTTCTCTGCTTTTAATCATTATGTGGCATTTACAAATGACATGTGGGCTTTGCCTGTAGGACAATCATTTCATTGTGTTACTGCTCATTGGATTGATACTGATTAAATGATCTAAAAATATATACTATCATTTAAGGTTATAGAAACTAATCATGCTGGATTTCACATCTGTAATTGCATTTATGAAACATTGCATGAATACTTTTTTGCTAATAAAGTTCTACACATTTCATTTGACAATGCATTAAAAAATAATCTTGTTGCTCGACTTTTGAGTCAACAATTAAAATCACCCCTTGAAGGTGCATTTTTTCATGTTAGATACATGTGTCACATTTTAAACCTATGTATAGAAAAGGGTTTAGAGGTTTTACAAAATGAAATTATGCCCATTTGGATTTCATTGCCATATTTGAAATCAAAACCCACTGTATTTCATGAGTTCAAAACGTTTTGTTTTGAAAATCAAAAATCATTCTCTTAGAAATGTTTTAAATTGGATGGTCCAACCCGGTGGAACTCAACTTATTTGATATTGCTTGAAGCATATCCATACCCAAATTTTTTGACTCATTTCATGAACATGAACTTAAATTGTGAATTCTTAACAGCTGAAATGTGGGAAAAATGATTTAAATCAACTAAATTGCTAAAGGTTTTTTATAAGACTACCAAATTTTTTCCCAGTATTTACTACCCCACCATACATCAAATTTTGCTTCATTTAGTAAAAATTACATATGCTTTACATCAGTTAAAAGATGATGAGTTTTTCAAACCAATCGTTAAAGCTATACGGGCTAAGTTGGTTCAGTATTTCAAAAACATTTCCTCAATCTTTTTAGTTAAATCTTTGCTTGATCTATAAGTTAAAATGATGAGCACAACAATATTTTTTGAATGCATTTTTCATACTTATTTAGAAATGACTCATATAAATGTTTTAGCTATGCCTACTACTGCTTCCAATTACTTTCGATCTTTGTACAGGTTATATTGTAAGAGGCATTCGGATAAGGTAAAATCTGAAGCTCCTCAAACCAGACCTCCTAGGAGGTCTACCTCATCAAGATTTAACAAATCCCTCCAAATGGTCAAACATCCTTAACTCACGACTTCAGGTTTAGCTAAGGTGGATGACTACATCAACATATTAGAGTGGTGGAAATAAAAGAGATCAAGGTTTCTGATATTTTCATTCATTGCCAAGGAGATTCTCACAGTTTTCAGTCTCAACTGTGGCATCTAATAGAGCATTCAGTACAAGGAAACGTGTAATATCAAAAAAAAAATGAGCAAGATTGAAATGAGAGGCACTGGAAGTTTGAGTATGCAATCGAGATTAGGGCTTCGATGCACTCTAAAAGCAAGACCAAAAGAGTTCCAATAATGAGGTACTATTCGACGGTGAGGCTTGATTTTTTTTGTTTTTCTCTTCTTTCTCTTAATTTGTATTTGATTTGGCTATGTTGTTAAACACAGATCATAGATTTTAATTTTTAAAAATTTTTGGAACATTTTGCCATTTTATCATATAAGGCGCATTCTAGTTTGTAAGTGTTGTTTGGCATTTTAATTAATAAAAAATTGCACCAGTGGTGCTGTTTTTCTTTAAAAAATTAAAGTAATCCAAAATTAATTTTTAAAAAAATGAACACAGCCCAAGCCTAGGTAAGGCCTGGCCCAGACTTATCCCACCTCCTAAACCCAGGCCTAGGCCCGGCCAAGTCGGCCCAACGCCCACCACTACGGACTATTTGATTGGATCAGGTGAAACCTAAACTATTGCTCTAATGTATTAGGTCAACTCCCTATGGTGATCGCAATTGGGGACTTGTTCCTAGGCCGTCTTTATTATAACCAAGCCCATGACTATTTTTAACCTGATAACCACTCATAACACTAGGGTTAGTTTCCTAGCTGCAAGACTTAGGGCCATGAACTTCTTACACCCCGTGTATATGCCCTTCTCCTCCCAATTCACTCTCGAGCTTCAGCTGATTTCCACACTAGGTTAGTTGAGCTAACCTCCTCCTTCTTACTCATATGTCTGACTCCACTAACTCTCTTTCAAGTGCCAATGCCTTACCAAACCACTTGTCGGTAACTTCATGTCAATGCTTACTACAAGCTTAAAGCCTTGGGGATTTTGGCCTCAAGCCCTTACTCTCATAGAAAAAAAAAAAGATATGAGAGTGCTCCTCTACTTTGCTACATAGCCTGCTTAACCAAGAATTCTCTATCTTGGTTAGTGCATCCTCGTCTCCTTTCATAGTAGCTTAACCCATCCAAGGTTGATAGGTTCAACTTTTAAAGTCATGGGTCACTCCCCACCATGGAAGTCCCATTTACCTTGGTCATATGGATCATGTCACCTACCTCATTTTTGAGGTTCTAAAAAGCTTCCCCTAGGGTGGTGCTTACATTCTACAACTTGCAACAAGTCGTTTCCTCTACCTTGGAACAAGCTAAACTATCTGGCTTAATGTTGCTACAACTAGACCTCTAGGGTCTACTCCAAAACCTCTTGTGTCCAAAACTTCACCTAACCTAGTTTCACCATTGCAACCTATAACTAAAGTTGGACAATGCATATATAATACACGAATTATTGGTTAATGTTAACTATCCTGGCATGAGGAAAACATTCTATATCTCAGTTCTCTTAACCCTCCAACGACTCTTAATAGAGTCAGAGCCTTACTGTGATACCACCTGTAGTGACCTTACACCAAATGGGGTCCTCCCATGAAGATTATGGAACAAAAGTCCTACACTAGTTATAGTTGGCTAGTTAATTACTTGTCCCATTTTAAAAAATTTCATGCATCTAGTAATTAACCTAAAATGCACTATGCATGCACTGGCTTTAACTTGAATTTTGCTTTTAGAAAAATAAATCAAATTGTTGTCAGCATTTATAAAACACAACTAAAACACAAGTCAAAGCATAAAACTTAATGAATTTAACTACAAGCAATAACCGTGCACGTATATCACTATATGAATAAAGACTATGAACATACCCAAAACCAACTCAATAACTACTCGACCTATGAACATTGGAGGCTAACTAGCACTCATATGTATACCATAAAGCTACTACCGAGATCTAAGCTCCACTATGTCCTTCTTTGTGCACTAGCCTCTACAAGGCTATAAAACAACTATAGTTAACAACAAATAACTTACCCCGTAAAACTAGAATCAATAACAATTCACTAGGTGGTTAACAACACAAAAAATACTAGCTCGACAACCCTCTATGGTTGTTGTCTCCTTACAAATGAAATTTGTACAAAGACACCAAAAGGAGTAAGAATCCAAAGAATCCTAATAAAGAATTCGGGTATCTGCAAAGAAAAACCTGATGACACACATATACATATAATATGAAGTCTAATGTGCGCCCTTGTAGTCCAAGCTTTAACATATGCACATATATTTAGGTCCTTTGAGAACCCTCATCTTTCTAGTCCACTCACGAGCGTCACTCTATGCCTAGCAAGTTCTAGCCCCTAAATAGCTCCCGGTAAGCCCTAACTTACGAACGTCCTAGTGAACTAAGCTCACTGAATAACCTCTACTTTGTTGTCACACAAGTGAACATTATAGATGGTCCTTGCCTGAGTTGCAATGAACTTACTAGGTGTGCTAGGCTCCAGCATAGTGCCCCAAACGATTGGCTTACGCAAGCAACTATGACACTAAGCCTCTAATAACACCAAGCATACTAGGCTCCCACTTAATGCCTCAAGCTACCTAGCCCGCCTAGGTCACTAAGGTATTAAGTCTTGCCTAAACTTAGTGTATTACGCTCCCACAGAGTGCCTTGAGCTATAAGGCTCACCTTGGTCATTAGTATACTAAGCCTCCACCATGAACCCACCTAAGGTGCACTAGGCCTCTGCTTGCATCTCAAGTCATGACTTTCCTACACTACAAGTGGACTACGCCTTCAACTTAGATGCTTCATTGTCCATCATCACTTTGTTCACCTTAGTATGGTGAGAAATGTTATGGATGAACTCAAACCACTAACCTCCAAACAACTACTATACACTAGGGTTTTTCATTGGTGCCTTAAACTCCAAACAACTACTATCCTAGTGCTGCAGTGCCGACTAGCATCGCGGCGCCAGGGCCTTATTCCTTATAGTTGCACTTAGTGTCCATAAACACTTTGGGGGTGTCCAATGCCTCCCAAACATCCAAGGTAGGCCTCCATAAGCTCCATAACTCTCTTAGGACTATCATAGGTCATTTTCATGCAAACCATTCCAAGCTTCAAGTACACAAACATACCACACTAAGCCTTGGAACTTACTAGCCCACTATAAGCCAATTCTCACCATAATAATGCATATCTCACAAACCACTTGAAACCAACATTCAAGTAACTAAGACATGCATTATAAGCACATGTAAACTAAATCCCTACCTCAATTGAAGAGAATAAGCAAGCATTAAGCACATCCAAGCAAATTGGGTTCATCTAAAAGGGCTCCAATGGTTCCAACAAAATTAATCACAAATGGCACTAATTCAAGTCAAGCTCATAATACCTCAAGAAACCAAGAACAAAACAAAGTGAGCAAAACACACCTAAGCTCACCAAGCATGAAAAAAGCCACCCAATGCTCAACACACCAAAACCATTCAAGAAGAAGCTTTGTCATGCTTGTATACCTCATGGGGTTTTGATTTCCACCAAGAATTGAATGGAAATTGGAGATTTAGCCATGGATTTTGAGGAAAAAGGGACAGCTATGGGTTTGTTAGAGAAGATGGGTGAATAGTGGCCTCCCAAACCTTTCAAAATGGTTTAAAAAGCATTTCTCCCTCCAACTTCCTTCAACTTTTTCATTTTTGTCAAAAAGACTCCATGCTCAAATAATGCCACTAACTTATGCAATTTTTGTCCCACACTTTGGTGTCTTATCACTTGGGTCCAAAAAAAACTACTTTTGAGCTTTAAAACTGAACCTATCACCTTAAAGCATAAAATGACCATTTTACCCTTCAGTGACACTTCAGTGCCAAAAATGATATAGGAACAATATGCCTTTTTAAACACTTACTTGACTTACTAAATCAAACTAATTGAGACATTTAACTAGGGATTTTGACTTATTAAATAAGTCTTTCATGCTCAAATAATGACTATTAAAAAATCAACAAACACACCAACATAAAATTGGATATTGACACCAACATTAGAGTTGGATGACTAACAAACATACCCACCGGAATCGAACCAAGAATTTCCAAGTAAACCCAAATCACGTACCTTTGGTTGATTAGGATTTTCATACCTTTAGAACGAACCTAGACAGAACGTGAATCTCGCCAACAGATCTAAACTGAAAAGCATTGAACAGAACCTCAATCTAAAATAGCACCGAACAGAAATTGAGAATGACTTAGATTTGATTCATATTGGTGGTGGGCCGCGGACGACAACAAGCGATGTAATGAAAAAAAGAATACCAAACGCCGGAAACCAGCCAAAAGGAAAAGGAAGAAACAACAGAAGTTTGGCAGGAACCGGCCAAATGTCGAATCCTGCAGATGGGTTATCTCTTCTTTTTCTCTCTAGGGGAGGTTGTCAGGATTTCATTTTTAATGCCACATAAACAGTTTTAATAAGAACATAATATTAATGGAAAATTTGCACCAAAAAAACAAAAACAAGGATGACAAAATTACAACATCAAGCAAAAGTAGCCTCCCCTTTTCTTTTATTTTTATGCTTTTTTATTAATTTATTTATTTTTCAAATTTATTGTTGTTGTTACTTATCTCTATTTCTTTTATCTTTTATTTTTCTTAAATGGTTAATTTTATGTATTGCAACCAAACAACAACTTACACCTTCGATTCGGTCCAATTAATTGTTCAATTTAACTTTAGGAGTCTGAAACTATCATTAATAACAGGTCAGGTGGTAAATTAAAAGCCGAAAAGTTGACTCATCAAATTTCCATGTGGCTAATGAGCAACAACTGACATTCAATTTCACTATAACAATCGGTGTCATTTACCCATGCAACCGTTAACTTAAATAAAATCTTGCTAAATGATAATATACATTTTTATATGAGGATCAGTTCTTACTCAGTGTTTTAAGACCCAGACCATTCCTCGTTGAGGGTTCTAGGTTGTGGTTCAATTGATTGAACCATCGATTCAAACGCACTTTTGTACTAATATTTTTATTTGAATGAGTAGTACTGCCTTTACTGTCAAAAAAATGATAGGACCTTAAAGGAAAATATGCATACAATACAAGGATTAAGTTGATATTTCAGTTAATATAAAAGTTTGCCACCACATACCCTACAAACCTAAATACCAAATCCAATAAGCACCGCATTCTTTCGTTTTTTCTCATTCGCCGCACACTGCTGCATCTACCTCTTTCTAATTTCTTCTTTCCTCTTTTCTACTTCTTTCTTCTTTTTGTTTTATTCTTTCTTTTTCTTCTTTTTTTTTCCTTCTTCCTTTTCTTCTTTTATTTTACAAACTTTAAATATTTGTTTTAGACTGTTAGTTTATTCCAATTTGCAATTGAACCGTCCAGCCTCATCCAGCTTTGGAAACACTTCTCACTCTGAAACCACAACTGACTGCCAGTACCTCAGACCTTTGCCCCGTTGCATATGGCCTTCAACACTAATAGTCAAAATGATACCAATAAGAATACGAAGTTCCTACTATAAACAAATCGCATGCTACATATATTACAACAATTTATAATGTATGACGGTTTACAATCCTTACATGCGCGATTGTCAAAATCCAGATACAAATCTCAGAATCGTACGGTTGAATGATTTAAATAGGAAAAATGATTGAATTAGTTCTACAATTACAATTATGATTCTGATCCGATTATACAACTACAATTCACAAAAAACTAAAAATGATTCCATGTGGAATCTCGATTTTGACAACCTTAGTTACATTAGACTGAAAGACAAATGAAGTCCACGAAAATGAGCTGCCCTAATATCTGCTGTTCACCATTCCGAAAGAAACCCGAAACATGGCTACGCAGTTTTTGAAAGTGCGCCAGCCGCAAATAGCAAGTTCCTTCTTGAAAACTGCTTCCCAACAACATTCGGGTTTACAGACAACAACAACCCACAAAAATGAATGTCATTTGAAGGCTGAAACTGAAATGGAAAAAGAATAAATAAGACAAGAAATTACCCGCAAACTATAGACTGGCGTAGACTTGGTCGGCAGAGTCTTTAGTGACCGCAGTCTGTTCGGATTTCCACCTCTGCAGATATGATCAATCATGTTAAATCTCTGTAAACATCATGATTCTCATACACCAATATGGAAGTTTAGTTTGTTCAATTCGATGCCCAAAACTTACTTCTCTTCACTCCTCAGCGCCTTTGTGCTTGCATTGACATCCCACAGTTTTAGAGTAGAATCAGCAGATCCAGAGGCCAGAATTGACCCTTCACAACTGTCATCACGGCATGATATATTGTCGTTAACGTGAAAACAATCACCACAAAGGTACCATGAAATGATGGCCTTACACCTTGATATTTGATATATGATATTGTCTACCAATGCAACTCACCTGAAATCAAGTGACCATACGCAAGAACTATGGCCCATCAAAGGTGTAACACAGCGGCCACTAGAGAGGTCCCACATCATGATTGTACCGTCTTCATCACCAGATGCCATATATCGACCATCAGGTGACATTGCAAGGGACAAAATCATACTCCTATGACCAATGAAAATCCGGACACACTCTCCACTTTGAACGTCCCACAATCTGACTGTTTTGTCACTAGATCCGGTGGCAATGTAGTTGCAGTTAGCGTGCCATTGGACACACTGAAATGGAACTTGTGATTAGTCTGGAAGGAAAACTATTCTATGCACAGGGTATAAGAACTTATATCAAAATACAGGGAATAAATAAAGCTAAAAGAACAATAACAAGCAGCAAGAGACATTTCTTTCAGTAAACATCTAAGATTGGCAGGAAACAACATTATGGCACCAAAACCAACTTGTTAGGTGCCGGCCTAGCATGGTATCATATACTCCCTCCGTCCCAAAAGTTTTGCTCCATTTGTTTTTGGCAATTAATCTATGATTTTTTATTTTCAACATTTTAATATATAAATACAAAATCTTTGTATATAAATGATAATTCAAGATATGTAGTTTCTAAATATAATTTTTTTGATTTTTTTTAACAAACAATAATATGAATAAAATTGAGTCAAAATACAACAAAAAGTCAAATGTATCAAAATTTATGGGACGGAGGGAGTACAATAATTTACATAGATGACACAGATATCACACTCCAGAAAACTAGGTCAATAATTCTACTTCTGTATAACCATGGTAAGATATTAGTTGGCGGATATGACACCAAAAGAAATGGAAGATCATGTAATAATTGTTGACTCAAAAAACAATTATTAAAACCGTATATTGCAAGCTTAATCAGCTTGTCAAGTGTACATCCAGAAGAATTAGGTAAACATTAAAGCACGAATACAATAAGATGAATTTACTCACATCCACGTCAGACAAGTGCCCTGCCATTATCCTCAATGGCTGTATTCTGTCCATGGACCAAATCCTCACAGTTCGATCATGTGATGAACTGGCAAAATAATGGCCAACGGGACTAAACTGAGGAAGGAAGAATATAATGAACCACAATCACATAAAAAAGAACAAAAGAAACCGAGGAGAAATGACAAGAAAACAAGATAAGATGAAACTGTATCATAAGATGAGACATGAGGGATCTGCCATACCTGAACATCCCATACAGGATAATTGTGACCCTTGTAGCAAACAAGATTTGCTTTGAGCTTCGTGCTCCACAGTCGAACTAGGACAAAAAAATTATGTTAAAAATATTGATGATCTATGGGGGATAAGAAACCCATGAGCATGAAGGGCTGAACACACTTGTTGTGTCTGCTGATGAGGACAGCACAAAGTCTCCAAGAGGACTGAAAGTTGCAGCATAAACTGGTCCTGAATGACCTTGAAATAGTGTATAGGATCTCTTCCTACCATTCGGGCCCAGTATATGTTCACCTGAATTGGGATCTTTTTCACCCTGCAATGTAGCTGAAAGTAGCACCCCTTTAATGCAACATCAGCCTTTTTCCAAGAACATCTAACTGAGATTACAACAGCAAATACTATTAGATCACATGATGATACAATCATACTACCCAGCCTGAAAAACAAAAGCATAACAGCATCCCCATCCACTATTCCTAAACTCGTGACCAGATTGTATGAAAAATTTAACAAATGCTACAGAATAGTAAATCCTCCCAAGTCAGATCAAAGGATAAGACTAATAAACACTCAATTTGATTGATAAATATTTAGGTTCAGTAGTTTTTTCAACTATTTATTGCCATAACTGCTTTTGCATCAAAAATTTAAAAATTCAACCATGAGTGGTTCATGCTATTCTAAATCAGTACAAAGAACCATTTCAACATTGAGGCTTGAATATTAGCATAGAATGAGAAAGCGCTGGAAGGGGAAGAAGTCGGGGTGGACGGATATTAGCACATCAAACATTTCTTCAATATACTTACAGTTAGCAGCCTGGTGCCCAAGCTCTGCCATATCCCACACCTGCCATTAAAAAATTAAAATTAAAATATTACTCGTGATCAGGTAATTTCAGAAAGCTAGAACCTAACATACAACCTTCAGTGACGAATCTGAGAAACCACCAGCTACCAAAGATCCATCATGGGATATTGATGAACAGTTTAAACTGCAATAATAAGTGAAAAAAACTCAGTACTGAGGACTTTTACTACTATTAGATCATAAGATAACAGAAAACTTGAGGAGATTACCCATTGTGTGTGTTGATAAACGTGTAAAAGCTGACAGATGGTAATGCAGTACCACTCAACTGCACACGGTTTCTCAAGTCCTCAAAAATAGACTGCTCTGCCTCAGTTGGCCTGCAGCAAACAATCATAGATTGATTATAGTTATATACACAAGCTTGTAAAGAAGAAAAAACATAACAATTTTATCTCAGTGGCTACATTTTAAAAAAAATCACTAATTTAATCCAAAGAAAGTGGGAAAAAGCAAGTGTCTCACACTAGAGGTAGATTGTAAATATTGCCCTCCACAATTGCAATTCATTTTCCTTCTTAACAAACACTAACAGACATAAAGGCACTTCAACATTCTCCTAAGTTCAATGACAACAAATATATAGCAACCAGTCTAAAGAAACAATATATGAGACGTGAGGTTGAATATCATTGTTCATTGTCTGACTTGAAATAATTTTAATGCTCCTCCAGAACAATTTTTTTATATTTAGCTTTTTGCTTCATAGATACCCAAAAAATTGGTTTCACGCACATCCTAAAGCATTGCCTTTTTTATCTTGTTTCCTACTGATGATAAGCATGGTCATGGTGATGGAAAGAAACAAAAATTTAATCTACCTAAAACTTTGTGAAATGATCAAAAGGGTTATACAAGATGGGATACAGTAACAAATTAGGAGACCAAGTGTTATTACTTTTTGCAGTTTAACAAGTAACCCAAATTCTATATTCCGTCATGGTATTCTAGCAAATATAAAATAAGAAATTCAATACTCTACATTATGGGCAGAGTAAGCTCAGGTTTAACTCGGGGTGCAGCAGTCGGATTGGCAGCCTCAGGCCGAGCAGTTTTAGCAGTTACATTAGGTGCTTTGTCTTTTTTTAACTTTTTGGTCGAAGTCCCTTGCTTTCCACCCTCTGCAGATCTTTTCTGAAAAACAAAACAGAGACCTCAGGAGAAAAGGAAGAAAACAGATATAGTGATAGTAAACAACCACACCCATCTTTAAACGAATTAAAATAACAAATAAGGAGACGGTATACTATGTCTCCAGTTCACAAGGTTCCCTTCAATGAGAGGATACAGGAACTATAACTTTATGTAAGCAGTCATCCCCCCTGTTAGGCCAAATCTACGACTTCAACCAGTGATCTCTAGGTCACAAGGAAGCAACATAACCAATGCATGCAGGATCATTTTCATAAAAACACATAATCTATATTAGATTAGAATACCACTCCAATATCAGTGTCCTTGAAAGAAATACAATGTTAATTGAAAAGTTTCCTGAGCAGACAACAACTTTTAGCAACATACCAACTTATTGACCACTCATGGATGTATAATCACAAAACTAATTGCTCACAAGCATTTCAATAGATTTACCTTAGTCTCATCCAAGTCCCCCTCTTTGTTTTCACCTTCAGCCTTCTCAGACTCTGAAAGCAAACTTCCTGCTTTCTCTAACCGCTCATCTAAAGAGTCTTCCAGCAACTATGACAATAACCGAATCAAAACAATGATTAGAGACTCCAAGAGAAAGATGCTGCAAGATACACATGCACATATGGGAAGAAAGGAGAACAGGAGTAACTGCAGTAGCATAGCAAGCTATGAAGACAAAATTGCACAAAGAAAGAAAATATGAAGCCAAAGAAGAAACACAGAGGCCCAACATCCACACACCCCCCAATGTATTTCCTTCTGGTTTATTTGATTAGCCTCATCTTGGCAGCTTCCAATAAGTGCCACAGCCTCTGTATCATCAGGAAGTGAACCAGGCTGTCCGGGAGAAACTGCAAATGAATTAGAGTGTGAAAAACACAAGACACAGAAAACGTCTGGTCACTGTCAGCCATTATATTTAAACAACACTATTAAAACATGAGCAGATCCACCTTGAAAATTAATATGTTCATTGATAACACCAAGCAATATTGTCGATTGTGTCTTCTGCAAATACTGGAGTAGGAGTTCATAGGAATACTGCCCAAAGAAAAGGAAAATATTAAAACACTTCAGCACTCACAAAACAATGACAAACAACAAGAATAGTAATAAACAGTTGACTGGTTGCCTTTCAAAAAACAAACAGTTGACTGGCTACAGACTTTAAACGGTGTGCCAGAAAAGAACCAAAACTACCTGACATATCTTAATGTTGACCTTACTCTGCCTGAGAGATCGTGCATAGTCCATCTCCTGATAAAAGCAAACAAATTGCTTATCAGAAATTTATACTGAGATTCCTCAGAATCTATTTGAAACAGGAAATCAGGTGGCAATAACCTCTAAGTGAGAGGGAGAAACAACCCCTTCCAACTTTTGAAGGTCTCGCAAGTGCATCATTTCATGGTCTTCACGGAAAGCATTAAAAAAAGTCCTCGCTGAAAGAAAAAAAGATAAAACAAAACAAAAATAAATAGTAATAACAGTAATAATCACAATAATAATAATAATAACAATAATAACAATATAGGGATATCAAAAGCAAAGACAGTAGAAAATGCCAATATAATCACTTTCTAGGAAGTCAGCAAGAGCGGAACATAATATAAAGGAAAAGTTTAATACCCTGTTGCACATGTCCTTTTGCGACCAGATCCAGGAAAGAATGGATAAAGACTGGATAGAGAACACGAAGCAACTCATGCTGAGCAACAGAAACACATACCTCCAGTCAAAGTTAAAAATGAAATGGAAAAAAGGATGAAAGAAATGGAAAATTAGAAAGCAAGTCAAGGTAAAGAATTAAGGGATGGGTTACCTTGTATAGATCTAGGGAACTATAAGCCCACGACCTCAGTTTGCTATAACCATCATGGTATTGGGCTGTATCATCCTCAGATCTGGGCAATGTTTTGTGGTTGAAGACATTCAGACATGAACAGATTTTAATTAAAAAAAATTAAAGTTAAAGAAAGTTCTTTAAAGCCAGCATTGGAACTAATATGAGAAAATCTGAATAAAAAATGATTTCCAATTATAAGTATTTCTGGACTGCTAATAAGAATGAATATAAGAAACCAATATTGCAATTAATTGCAATTATCAGATTATTTATTTATACAAGCTAAGCTGAGAAAAAGCTGGCATTGCATGCAAATATAGAAGCTTCCCCGTTTGAGTTTTTGAGGCAGAAAGCCTAGGGGCAGTTTGAATTGTAAAAGGGCTGCTTGCTGTTGTGCATGTGTGTGTGTGCACACATGCTATAAGCTTATAGATATTGAACCTAATGTTGGTTGCATCCATAACTTTGTTCCTATATATTGAATCTAATCCTTTGGGTCACAATCAAAAGAACACTTCTCATAAAAAATTATTGGAATTTAATTCTTTGGTTCACAATTGAGTACAAAGAATAGCAGCTGTGTTTGATACATTCTATTTCAAAAGCTAAACCAAAGCCAAAAGATGTCAGGCCATGAATTGAGTGTTGGAATAGGCTGCTACACAAAGAAAAGAACAATTGGAGTTTCTTCCTGTTTCTTGAAAAAAAATGCTGCCCAACAAAATTACAGGAGTTGATTAGAGAAACCAAATCTGGGAGAAAGAGAGTTTCCATGAGGTTATGTCCAACACACATAGAACAGGAAAGATAAAACTTATTTTTTGTTTTTTGTAATTTAAGACCACATATATTTCCAAAAAATGAGTGGAGGGTAAGGGTATTAGAAGTCTTAACAGTGGGTCAAATACTAACCTACAAAAACTGTGCTGTAAGTTAGCATTTCACATGTTACACATATAATAATACACACACATGCGTGTGTCTGTCTGCATTTGTATGGAAGTGCTTTAATGCGTAGGTATACACATCCAATATCTGGCTTATTCAGCAACTAAAGCATCTGGAGACTTTTAAGCCCCTAACTTAAGTTCTGGACCTTTATAAACAAGAACTTAAAATTATGGTTACATTGAGAAAATTCAAATAATTTCAAGGTAAAACCTAAAGTACCAAGCAACTCATTTTTACTAATAATCATGCCCCTAGTTTTAGTTTTGTTTCCTGACAAACAATGGTATTAAAAGCGCGCTTTTAGCACGCTAAAGCGCAAACCGCAAAGCGTTTGGGCCTTTGCACTATTCGCCACTAAAGCAATGCCCATTAAGAAAAGCATGCTTTAAGCGCATGAAGCGTGCGCTTTAGATGAAGCGCAAAGCGTCGCCTCAACAAAAAAAACATATGTTTCAAATTTTTTTTCATTTTTTCTAAATTCGACCGATCATTTCCCACTTCTCACAAAGAAAACCTAGTTCTAGTCAAAAAAATATTAAAAGTTGACTGGGAAAGTGGAGGAAACAAGGTGTTGCTTGTACCAGGAAAGAGAAAAAATAGAGAAGTGGAGAAGGAAGCAAGCTGATGTTGAAGCAAACACAAACTAGAACCAAAGAGAGAACGCAAGAAAGAAGAAGAGGACCAGAGGGAGAAAAGAAAAAAATCCAGGGAAGATGCAAACCAAATTCTTAGTTCATCTAAAAATTAAAGCTAAATAAGATATGAAGCCTTATATAGGCATCTTAAAACCTAAAACTAAAGCGTACAATAACGAATAAGGGAAACCAATATTTATTGAAAGAACCTAGCAATTACTATTTTAGCACATTATAAGATGATTTTGTTCTTTTTAGGGATGTTAAACCTATTTAGTAATAAAAACCTAGAATGTCTATATGCATTTATATGCTTTTATTACTATTTTGGCACATTATATGGATGATTTTGTGTTTTTCTAGGGATGTTAAACCTATTCAGTAGTTGATTTTGACATATTCTATGCCTAGAATTAGCTAGTTCACATAACCTATAGCTTATTTATAGTGCAGCGCCTTAGTTCATTAAAGCGTGCGCTCTCACTTTGTGCTATGTGCTTCACGCTTTGAGAACCTTAGCGCTTTAGTGCGCTTTTCGCTTTTCAAAACCTTGCTAACAAAATCCTCAGGCCTGTAGTAACCAAACAATAAGAGCACTAAAACATTATTTCTTCCTTGAAACTAAATAACTCTCATGCTCTTCCTTCAAAAGCTCCTCTCATGTTTTCTATCTGTAAGATACTAACGATAAAATATCAATAATAAAAGATATTTTAGTCTATCATTCAATCAACAAAAATTCAACATAGTGCAAACTTGCAAGCAATCACCCAAGATATACTAACAATACACTAATTTGTAGGAAGCAACTACGGGGAACTATTCAATTTAAGTTGCAAAAAACATCCTGACAATCCTAACTTGCATAAATTCAACCTCGCAACTACGAGTATCCATATTTCAGGAAATCAAAAGACAATAAACCAGCTCATCAAATCAAACTCAGAAAATTAGACAGATAAATAGAGCGGAAAAAGGAATGAACATACTGAGAGAAATGGTGGATGAACTTGGCGAGGTCGGGGTCGCTCTGGAAATCGACAGGACCAGAGTCCTTGTTCTGGAGATCTTCGAGCAACTGTTCGGCGTCCTTGAATCCTTTCTTCTTCAAGTACGCTGCCACAAAATTGTTCACGGCTTGAATGTTGTCCATAGCTTTCTCCCTCGGCTCCTATGGTTCCCAAATTCCTCCCGATCGTCTTCTTCAACCTCCATGGGTTTATTTGTTGCAGGGATTTCATAGATTTGGGGATTTGAGTCCTTATCGGGCCTCATTTGGACTCCGTTTCTAAGCTCTCTTCAATGTCAGTGGCCCTCATACCACAGTTGTGTTTCGGCCTGTTTTAACCTCTTTCTACAATATGGTTGGCCCAAATCTTATTCGTCGTTTTTTTTTTTTTATTTTGGTCTATATAGAGTTTTCTACACTCAAAATACGAAAACTAATCACTATATGCTAAATCTGGTAGTTTTACCCGGTTTATTTTAACTTAAATCTATTGATTTTAAAATAATTTATTTTTATTTTTGCGTCTTTTTTACCCAGAATTAATTTTAATTAAAATTCAATATTATATAGCAGTAATAACTCATTGAAAATACAATTTTGGTAATCTTACTAAATTTTTATGAATTTTTTTAGTTTAAGGCATTAAAAAAGAAAAATTCATAAAAATTTAACAATTTCATGAAAATTTACTTTCAAATAGATTATTGCATCTACATAATATTGACTTTCAAATGAAATTAATTTCAGGAAAAAAAGATGTAAAAATAAAACTAAGTTAGTTGACTTAAATTAAAACGAATTAGCTTGGCTCAGCTTTGGATTGATTTTCAGGCCATAAACTATGTTTTTCAGTGGTCATGTCAGCCCAAATGTGGGGGCCATGTTTGACACAGATTTTGAAATATGAAATAGGGCAAATTTTTCTTTGAATTTACAACTGATTTACAACTAATTGTTATTGGGTTCTTTTACCATTTTGTAACTCCCTAAAATAAAGTTTCTCTCTCACAATTTTTGTTTACTCTTAACAAATGAGCAAGCAAAATCACACACACCAGAATGAAAATTTGTTGGCTTTTATAGTAAACACAAATCACCTTGATCAACTACTTTTGGAAAAGGCCTTCTATCACCATTGTTTTGTTTATGTTATTCTCTGCCAACTATTGCCATTGTATGCAAGTACTACTTGTCTTCATGTCACCTTTATTAACTTGCCAGCTTTTGTCTTCATGCAAGTCCAATTTGCTTCACAAAATTGGTTGAGTATCCAATTTTACTTCTTCCACAAGCTAACTTTGAAATGTCATCTTTTATTTTTTTTGTTAAAGCAATCTTCTAAACAATAGATCCATATGTGCCAGGATCTTATATTCAGCAATTTCCTCTTCCTACCTCATGTGAAAAGTTCCTCTATTTCTGCAATCAGTCAACAATATTCAAACTTTTCTTTCAATAAAATCTTGGTCAGGATATCAAATCCATTTTCATCAATATGAATTTTCTCAAGTTATAATAGTTTCATCTCCAACACATTTCTAATCTAGTGATATCTCACATCAATGTGTTTGGATCTGAAATGAAATGAAGAATTATTACCAAGGTGAATTACACTTTGACTATCATAGAACAACTGATATTTCTCACATCAATGTGTTTGGATCTGAAATCAAATGAGGAATTCTTAACAAGGTGAATTACACTTTGACTATCACAGAACAACTGATATTTCTCTTGATGGAAATCAAGTTCTTTTAAAAACATCTTCACCATAGCAACTTCTTATATGTTTTCGTTACTACAATAAACTCTATCTCAATTATTGAAAAAGCAGCCTATTTCTATAACCTTGACTGTCATGACATAGCTCATCTAAAAAAGTAATCAAGTAACCTGATGTATATTTTTTTGAATGAACATCACGAGCTATATCTACATCTATATAGTCAACTAACATAGACTTTGTATTTCCAAAACATAAGCACATTCTAGAAATATCATGAAGATACCTAAAAATCCATTTTACTACAGCCCAATATTCCTTACCATGATTTGAAAGAAAACCTACTCACTACTCTAACTGAATAAGCAATATCCAGCCGTGTACATATCATGGCATACATCAAACTTTGTTTTGTTTATGTTATCCTCTACCAACTATTGCCAATTGTATGCAAGTCCAACTTGTCTTCATGCCACCTTTTGTCTTGCCAGCTTTTGTCTTCATGGAAGTCCAATTTGTTTGACAAAATTGATTGAGTATCCAATTTTACTTTTTCCACAAGCCAACTTTAAAATGTCATCTCTTTTATTTTTTTAAAAATAATCTTCTAAATAATGGATCCACATGTGGCAAAATCCTATATTCAACACCTTGCACCTCCCAAAAACAGATGATGCAAATCATTGGCGTCATTCGTCCCACATTGTGTTTTTGGCCTTGTGCCATTGTCTATAACATCCTTCTTGTTAAGCAACCTGCTGCACTCTAGTAATTGTAACTCAAGTGTAGGTTGTCACAAGTAATAAAATCTGGAGAGTCCGAGTGTGGAACAACAGGGAAGTGAATTAATAAATACAAGTTGAATTTTTAATAAATAAAGTTTTGGTGGAATGTATGAACAAGTGTGAATTAAAATTTAAATTCAAAGAAGCAGCTAAGGTTAGGGGATCCACTTTTAGTATATCGATTATGATTAATTTTAGCTCATCTTACCACTCAATTGAGATCCACACATAAAGGAGGCTCCAATTGGAAAATTTAGTTAGTATTAACTTTCATTGATCTTAAAACGGCAAAGCTTGCTAATGGGTTTAAGTATCCATCATGTCAACCTTTGTCTACAATAACTCAAGATTTCAATATAACTGGCAGAGCCATGTTCTATAGAGGGAATCAAGTAATTTTTGTACCAATGATGGACTATGATGAATCAAGACTTTTACTTAACAAGGAGGGAAATTAAATAGATTAAAGAAGAAAATACCGTTAACGTTGTGATCCATTCAAATCAATCATAACCTTTATACCAAAAGCTTCACCCTTTCACCTTAGCAAAAAAAATATTAGTTAGCCATGATAAAAGTAAACAACATGTAGAAAGATAAAATGAACATGGATTGAAAGATCAAAAGAAGAACAAGAAGAAGAACGAAAAAACACTTGGACAAAGCTTCAGTATTGAAAACTAGAACAAAACTAAAGAAGAAAAGCTAAAGATGATACAATAATATAAATGAGGCCTAAGAAAATGGCATCCCTTCACACTCCCCCCAAGGTGACTATTTATAGAGTTTTGGGGTGGGTGAAATGGTAAAATAGTAAAATGTAGGTAAATACAAATCAACAAAGATGGGCTGCAACTTCTTTTAGTTTTTAGACCATCGTAGACATCGAATCAGCTCTTCCTCAAATCATAGAACTTATAGATCTCTTCTTTAGCTTCGAATTGATAGCTTGCTCATTCAAATCGGACATTCATAACTCAAGTTATGATCTTTCTACCAAAACTACTCTTTAGCACATGAAAGAATGAATAGTCTTATCTATAATCAGATTTTAGCAATGAAAACGATCAAACTAGCTTGCAGAATGAAGCAGAGTTGAAGATCTATGTGTTAGCTTTCAGATGAATTTAGAATTACTCAGTTCTGACATTTACAGCTCCAAATATGATTTTTCTCATGAATGGTCGCCAAGTGATGATGTTACATACGTAAAAATAATTATTTAATATTAATGAATAATGAAAATGCGTATGAATAGTAAGTCGGTGAATAATGACTGATGAATAGTAACCAATGAATAGTAAAAAAGTGTGAATAGTAACCTGATGGAAAAATGCTCAGAATAGAGAAATTGATCATACTCAAAATGTATAATGATTATTTAAACCCTTAATAGCAATACACTTATGAGTATTCAGCACAACCCTACATCCCTGACCATCTTTCTTACTTGCAATGGCCACACAATTTTGGCCGATTAGGGTCTCAAGTCATGCTTTCATCCATAGCTACCTACTCCCCTTTAGTTGTGTGCCCCCTAAGCTCTCCTGCTTGTGATTCGAAGTCAGTACCATTTCCGAGCCCCGTATGCTACAGATCCAAACTCAGCCAGGCCTCCGTGGCCATACATAAGTTGAGATATGATGTTACCTGCTTCAAATGCCTCCTCTCATTTAAATTTCTAAAGCTCATGGGTTGGAGCAGGGTGGTGGGGAACAAAAGGGTCATCAAGAGTCAAATGGGGCAAGTAAAGTGTATCTCATCTGGCGAACTTAATTCAACTTCAATATAAAAGGCAATCTTTCCTTTGTCCATCACAGTACTATGTAAGAGTTCGAATAATTGGTTAATACCTCAAATAACCTCTCTCATAACCACTCAAGCTCATATACTTTATAGAAAGCATTTTTGCCACTAACTTCCATTTGCCAATACCAATTTATGACACCTAGCAATCCGTAGAAATCAATAGTTATTTAAAATATTTGGAAAAGTAAACAATTTTAACTATTATTACACTTATTGGTCTATAGAAAAATCTTATGTTCATTAACCTGCTGAATACCATTAAAAAGGAATAGCAGTTATTGGAGCATAGGGAGCATAAGATAGTCTTATATAGTACTACATATATGGATGTATTTGTTGTGATGTTTTTCCTTTAATTGAAATTGTTGTTTTTTTACCTATGTGGGATGTAGGTTGAGATATGAAGGAAAAACTAAACTTTTAAATATGCAAAACCAAACCAATCTAAACCACATTTTATGGTTTAGTTTTGTTCAAGTTTTGAGTTTCTTTGATTTAGTTCAATTTTCAGTTATGCGAAAATCGATCTCCATTTAGTTTAGTTCAAATTTGTACGAAACCTAATCAAACTCATACCGTGAAGACTCTTACAATATGAAGAGCAAAAAATAACTGAATCCAACAATATTCATTACACCAATAGATATTTAATGTAATTCGCAAATGCATAGTATAGTTCTCAGTAAATAAATACATAGGTAAATTTATAATATCATACATCTTATAATCTGTGTGTGTGTGTGTGTGTGTGTTCAATTTAATGCTAACTTTGGGTCGGTTCCATATGTAATCGAAACCAACATGAAAGCTAATTAATTTTAGGTAAAATCATAAAGTCATCTAGCTCATACATCGTGTTCCATCTCAGTCCTTTCTATCAATTGTTTCATTATCTTTGATGGAAGTTGTTGATGTGGCAGTGTCAAAGACCCTACCAAAACCTGCATTAGCACAATGGCCTTCTTTTTAATTACAATAAATGACTCTATCATACAAATATGAAACTTTAAATTAAAATTGACATAAACACATAATTTTTTAGACTTAAAATGCATATCAACCAAAACTTTATTTTCTTCCCCAATTATTGCTCCTATTCAAAATGGCAACAAAAAGAACAAACATTGAATTTGCTTCACTTAATCAATTTTTTGAATTTAGATCCATAAAGATGTCTGGGAACAAGTTATCATTAAAGCCAGCCCTCTAGAAACTGTTGTGCTTCATAGATTCAAACATCCCCCAACACCCACCCCAAGAAGACAAGTCCTCCCACCGTCATTTCGCCCTTAGAAGAAGACCAAATTTCTACCACCTCTTCTACTATTGCATGCATTTCTTATTCATCCCGACTTTATGTGTTCTATTATTTAAGATTAATAATATGATCTCCTAATTTAAAAATGAAGATAGCAACTTACTAGAAAATAACAATAGTTGATCAATAAATAAGTGCAATTTATTAAACATACATATTGGGGTCCTCAACCATGATAGTGGTTTCTTAAGCAAATGTGTCTTAATGCACGAGTTCCTCATTCTCATTGTTAACTTTGACCCTTTCATTGCCCAAATTTTCCACTGCACCACCGGTTTGCACTTTCATGACCACATCAATTCCTAATTTTCTCTCCTTATAGTTTTGTAAAAATTTCACTTTCCCAAGTGCCAATATCAAAAAACCCTAAATTTCCATGAGCTTAAGAAGAACAAAAGCCTAACATATTGATTGTGAATAAAATGGAGTCAATACTTACCTCTTCTTATCTTTGTCATTTGATTTGTGATAATCATAGCCTGAAATATACCTTATTGTCATTAGGTTATCAGGTCCAATTCTAAATTAATAATGGAGACCTAATAAAGCCTAGCAGGCTCAAGAACTAAAACACAAACCCATTAAACCCACTTGTTGGATATTTATACAGAGAGTATCCCTCTCACTTTCTTCTATGCTATGCACGACAACACTACTAACTTGGATGTCAAAAGGGCCTCATAATGCCTTTTTCCATGTATTCGTATGCAGGTGATCGAAGGTAACCAGCAAATCAAGGCTCTACGATCTGACATGAAGCCATTAATAGTTTTGTTGTCAATTTGGTTTGCTAGGCTTTTATATAGTTACAATTTGATTCTAAATTAATAATGAAATGGAAGAAAAGAGAAAGAGAAATAGAGAGATTTTTCATAGAAATTAGAGAAAAAATATAGTTGGATTGAAGCAAAGAATAATGTTTTGCTATTGAAGACTTATCATCATTACATGGTTTGGTTTATACATATTTGAAGCCCAAAGATTATGTGTTTGTGTAAAGTCATTCGATCTAGACTTATTTGATCTCCATCATCCAATCTCATACCTATTCTTAACCATTATATGAATCACCCTTATCTTCTTATATTTAATCTAGCCCACTCATTTTTAAAGTCATAAATACACCACTTACACACTATAGTTTCTCCTTCAATACTAAGGTTTATTTTTTCCACTTTTTCTCATTCAATCAACACGTAGATGGCTATTGTTAACTCTACAAAAGCAAATTGTATATTTTTTAAGCATAAAATGGGAAAATGAAAATTGTTCAATACCTCAAAAGGCTTTTGTAATTCTCTCTTAATTTTGATCCCATCCAAATCAACCTAACAAGAATGGTTTGGATTATGTTTTGGTTCTATCTAACTTGGGTAAGATAATTGTAACATGTAAAATTTTAGGGTCCTAATGCTCTCATGTTGAATATCTACAAAACTTTTATGTCATATATAGATTTTTAGTAGCATAGACAAATCCATAACTCACCAATGTTGTTGCCTATATTTGTGACAAAGATGAAGAGGCTCTTGGCCTAAACTCAAAGACCTTAATCAACAGAAACTAATGTTATGCTAGCCTAAATTGATCAAAAGTAGCTGTTAGTTAGAGATTGGTATCAAACTAGTTAACTTTTACCTGGGTATGGGTATAATAATGAGGATGGTGAGCAGTCAAGCAGTGGCTATAACCTTCTCCATGCTCATAAGTCATATAAATATGTTTGTGTATGTGTATGAATTCAGTCTATAGTAGATTCACCATATCAAGAGTTAAGCTAAAGAACAAAACATTATAAATTTTAGCTTTTACAAGTTTTATGAGCTAAAACAGCAAGCCAAAACACAACTTGATTAATTATGTATCTCCAATTTGGCAAAATAACCTAGTCTCTTGCAATTATTCCTATATAATAGCCTGCATTGTTTTTATATGGTTTGGCATCATCTTTTAGACTAACCTAAACTCAGCTAACATCCATAAATTTACAAGGTCAGTTCTATAAAATTAGGTAGAAGATGTTAATGCAATGAAATTCTAAAAAAGAAGCTTGAAAATTAGGAAGTACATAGAGTGGTTATGGAGAAATTAAGTACAGTCAAGTTGCATTTAGTTAACATGGCACAAGATGCTCTGCAACATTTCAATAATGAAGATAAAAATCAACATATTCTTGTTGACCACAGAATAATTTGTTGGAAGTTTCACATCATTATATTCATCCCCAAAATGCATCCCTCAAAACCTCAAAATAGCATCACATATGTTAAAACATAAACAAAAATGTCAAATTAAAGAATAAAATTTAAACCCAAAACTTATCCTAATTACCTTAATAAGGATCGATGTGGAGCCCCGCTTTGATCAACCACTTCAGTGGAATTTAATGATCCACAATTTTTGGAGCGAGAAGGATCATGATCCACCTATGATATTGTAAATGGTGAGGCAAGTTTGGAGCTTCATGTTACATGACTAATAGCGTAGTTCTGCTTAAAACAAGTTAGGGATTAGTTTGATCATTGATGGTTTGTGCTGCTGTGACCTAGTCTCCTACTCAAAAAATATGAACAGGGCCTTCACTATTCCTATAAGCTGATTCTAGAGAAGGTCAACGAAGCTTCGCACCTTGTTCAGATCAACACCACCACATTGTAAAAACTCGATAACTATTTACACCTTTTCTTTTGAGTTCTTAACTGATTCTGAACCATGGCAGTATGATAAAGCTCCCTTGTGAAATTTTTGTAAATCACCATAAACTAAACTAAAAACCCTTACAAAATTTGTTGAAGAATCAAATTAATTGGCAAAAAGTTAGTGATTCGCATCAAATGCTAATACGTGCCAGCAATCCCCTATCAAAGTTTGGAAAACTTCATTAAAATACCACACTTTCTCTTCCATTTTTTAGCTCGCTTGTTCTTTAGACAAGTTTGACACAAAAACCAATATTAATGATCAAGAAAACACTAGATTGGCTACTAATACAATAACTTGGTTGAGTGAACTACAGAGGTTAAGTTTAGCCACTTATTTTGTGAATTCCTTTTGTTTCTATGGAAACAAAATTTTAAAACATTGATAATAAAAAAAAAAGTCTTTTGGAGCTATCTACTAAAATATCGTATATTGAATATCTATTGATAATACATGGATATCCATAAGTTAGGTGTGATAGGTTGTGGATTGATCCATAAAGGAGTAAAGCAAATCACAGATAATCTTTTTTTTTTAAGAGCAGATCAATCGGCTTCATACCCAATTCTTGCGTACTTTTGATTCAACAAAACCCTCAAAGATCTTTCATAGAGCTAACTCATGCCCTTAGCAACATTAATAGGCTATGGAGTCTAGAAGTTGTTTTATTTTATATTATATTTAAGTGTATGACACTTTTCTTTTATGATATTAGATTATTAGTAAGATAAAATGTTGTGAAACATGAACTTCTTAAAAAATTTTGGGGTAAATATCACCAAACATTCTAAAAGATACCCCATGTTGCACATTAATCCTGGAAGTACAAAATGTTGCACCATTCATCCTGAAAGTATACAATTATTGCACCATTCGTCATTCCGTCAACTTTTTCATTGAATTTTATGCCTTATGTTGCACCATTCATCTTGGAAGTATGTCATATGTTACATTATTCGTCCTATAAGTATGCCTTACATTGCACTATTTTTCTCACCAGGGCAGTTTTCTAGCACTCTCTAATCATAAGACTTGATGAAAGGATGAATGGTGCAATAACAATATATTTCCAAGATGAATGGTGTAACATTTTGTACTTTTAGAATGAATATGCAACATAAGGCATGCTTCCAGAATTTTTGTTGACATTTACCAATAATTTTGGACGAACTCTACCGGTCATCCTTAAACTATATCCAACATTGCTTATTCATCCCTAAACTATCAAATATTGCTTAATCGTTCATAAACTATATCCAGTATTACTTAATCATTCTGTCATCTATTATATCATTAAATATGGATAGAAAAGTGATTTATATCAACAGTCACGTCATTTTTTCATACCACATCAGTAGCCACATCATTTTTTCATATATCCTTAACAGCTGTAATGGACGGTAAAATAATTAAGCAACACCGAAGATAGTTTAGAGATGATTAAACAATATTTGATAGTTTAGGGATAAATAAGCAAATATTGTACAGAGTTTAGAGATGGTGGGTGGAATTTACCTTACAATTTTTCATGTTTTTTAAGAGTTTTTTTATGCAATCTTATGATTCAATGTGATTCTACGATTCTAGGAATACAAAAAACCAAAACGATTCTGGTAGAATCTTTTTTTGATAACCTAGCACATGAGTACTACTTAGCGAGTTATCCATTTTCCATAGGCCAAAGGGCCTTTTTGCCCCTTGGACTTTATCAACTCGAACTTTTAACCCTTGAAAATTGATTGGGGATGACTTGCCCCTTGAACTATATAAAATAGAACCTTTACCCCTTTAATGAATCATGCGATATCACGTGTGCATCATTCAGTAATGGAAATGTGTATGTGACTTATATAAGGACCGGAACAAACAAAGTAGGAATAATGAAGGACTATGTAAATAGTTTTCCAACTAAAAGCCATATCTGTTATTTTAAACAGAGAACACAGGTGAATTTTGAATAGAGCTTTGCAAGACTCACCTGAACCTTTGCTATCATCCTCAAAATTTCTCCAAGATGAGCATGAATTTGACAGGTTCTGCAAGATCTCTGGCAAAGATGGCATATTGCGAAAGAGATCCCCCGCTCTGCAAGTATAATTTGATGGTGGAAAGCTGGACGACTAAAAGGGGGCAAAACATAAGGCGAAGGTTTTACGGATGTTGAAATTATACTGATAAGGTAAGTATTTTATATTCTTTTGTTTTGGTTTTGTAATTTGGTTCATGAAGTCACTATTTGATTTAGTAATTTGGTTCATCAATTCGCCATTAATACTAGTAGATAAGAATCAAATTTCTTTTGACTGCTTTGATCTTAGATTTGGAGGAAATAAGAAAGGCAAGAAAAAAGTATTAATTTGCTGCTCTAATCAATCCATTTGACAAAAGGGTAGGTAGATATGTATATTTTCCTATGATCCGAATTCAATTGTTTTTTAGGACTAGAGGTTTTCAAGCCAATATTGTTGCCTGGTTTGTCATGCATTGTTTATTATCTAATTTCTTATTTAACTGCCTTAATTTTTAAGATTTTTAACTCATCAAAAGCAACCCAATTTCATAGTTGATTACCGCACATTGTGCAAAATTAGAGGTTGGTCAATACTATTATTGTTCATTTGTTTAGTCTCAATTTTCAGATAAAATGTTATATATTTATATACTTAAGATACAAAGATTCTTGGTACAACATAAAGAGTATAAAAAGTTTCCGAAAGTTTGACACAAATTATAGTTGGCTTATAGTGTTGTGGTTTTTTGTGGATGTTGTTTAGGTTGTTGCATAATTAGAAACATATATGATTAATCGTTTCCTCTTGGATTTACAAGAAAGGAAGTGTTCGATCCATTCCTACCTCAAGCAAATGCTACAATTATGGAGTAATATATTAGGGCACAAAAAACGAAATATAAGGCAACCAAGTTAGAATTGCAGTTGAAAGAGGTATTAGGAGCAGCAGCAACAAGGATTGAAAGTAACAGTTCACCATTTTCATAGATGACTACTGATCTTTTATTGCAACAAAGTTGTTTGAGAGAGATTAAAGGATATGTGAAGTGCACTTGGGCTGTTGTATGGATCATTATTATTGTACTAATTTTTTTACTATTATGGAGAAGTTGTATTTAGGACGAAATTCAATGTGCAATATGCACTTAAAATGGTATGAATCATGTAACATCATATTTTTTAGTTAATGGAAGATCTCTTTAAGTGTTGCTATTGTTGTAACTCCTTAGCAAGAATTGTTATGAATTTTTTTTCAATGTAATTTGCACTCTATATAGTGAACATAATAGAAGAAATCTTGAACTATGAAGATAAATAAGCTGGAATTCAAATAAAGTACTACTTAAAGAGTCAAATTGGTTGCATATTTGACAAGGTTGCAGTATTTAATAGTTACAAAATAAATGTAATTCAAACATACTAATTCTCAGCCTTAAATGCAAGCTGCACATGAACAAAAGTCATGTCTTGACTACTATAGGAACACTGCTAACATAAGTTTCCATTGAAAAGCCAAAACACTATTTTTTTATATCCAAATTTGACCATTACCAGCAACCCTAAACCATTACAGCCCTACTATCTTTTCTAAATACTAATATTTGGCTGACTAAGAAAACTTTTTCCTCTTTCACCCATTTTTTTCTTTCTCCCTTGCATACTAGCAAGCTGTGTACTTGGCTTATCTACTTGGTTACTTGAAGGTGCCTACAAAAGGGTAACAGAAATGTAAAAAAAAATAAATAAATAATAAATAATCAAGCAGTCATGAATATGATCCATAAAATAAAAATGCCAATACATTATAAACATGTATAGCTTGGTACAAAGCAAAAAACATCAGGCCACAGGGCATTCAAATCCACTTACTTGTACTGATTGATGGTTGTTTGGTTGAGAAACACTATATTCTCTGCGACAAGTCCTCTTGTTATGGCTAACTTGATCACAATTTTTTGCGGTGTATCTCTTCCATGCCTTGAAAGCTTCGACTTGCCTTTCTTAAGTTCACTTTTAGCTTTTATTCACTGCTACTAGGCTTCAACTTCAATCATATCGAAGATAGAAAAATGCATTGTCCACTTTCTTCCAAAAAATCTTCACCGGGAATCGATTTAAGTGAATGACTACATGCCTTCAAAAACATCACTTTCCTGTAACAATCCTTGAGGTACTTCTTCAAATCCTCTTCCATATCTCAAATTCCAATAGTAGCATGTAAACAAAGTACACCACTAATGTCCCAACTTTACAATTACAAGTTTGTAATCTTAAATTGACTGCATATTGTGATCTCCCAAGACTCACCTGATATCCCCCATCACCATTGCACACAACCTTCCATGGGTAACTATCTTTAACATTTTCACTCATCTCCTTAATGATCAAGTGCCAATACTCTTCCATCCACTTGCTTGCAAACAATCTTCTTTTAATGTTTCTTTCAAACACATAATTTCTGATTTCTTCTAACTTGGAAATAATAGGTTTGCTCTGTGATGAAATCAATATAAAATTGAAGGCCTCACAAATGTTATTGTCAATAGAATCACATTGGGCCACATATGAAAAGTATGCTTTGCACCACAAAATTAAAGTCACACACAATATGGCATCTCTTGCACCAGATTTTATTTGTTCTATTCCATCTAATCTTTTCCTTAAAGTTGCTTCATTTGGAGACTTTGCCACAACATACAAGACAAGTTTAAGGTTCTCATCTTGAAATTTGGATACTAATTAGCATAAATATGTCTATCACATAACCTATGTGCAGCTCTTGGGAAAATCCCTACGACAGTATTTAAAAGTCCCTACAAAGTTAATATTTACATATTAGTAAAAAAAGAGTTGTTATAAACCTATAAACATGATTTTGTAGTAGAATGCTAAAATATCCAAATACTTCATTTTAGGAGTCTTTGAAATATTGAGATTATACCATTTTATCCAAATTATGGTTTAATACTCTTCACTCACAATACAAAGCCAACTTGCTTAGATTTTATGCTATAGATTTTATGCCTTGAAAGCATGTATTGAGTTAGTGATCCATAAAATAACTGGTTAGAAACATAAAAAATTATTATTACCTTTTGTTGGTCAGATATAAAATTCCAATACGATCCATCTGTAGCCTAGATATCAGTTCTTAGGTGCTCTAGAAACCAAGTCCATGATGAGGTATTCCCCACCTCAACAACAGTTCATGCCAATGGAAATATTTGATTGTTGGCATCTTTTCCAATGACAGTCAATAATTGGCCCTTGATCACTCCTTTTAAAAAACAACCATCAAGTCCTAAAAATTTTCTACATCCTTCAAAAAATTCTTTCCTCAAGACTGCAAAGCAAACATGGAACCTTTTGAAATAAGGTGGAATTCCAAGACCTCTATTGTCTACTTCAATGTCAACACTATTTTCTGGATTTAAAATAACCAAAGCTTTTGCATAATCATGCAATTTTGCGTATTCATTATCAACATCCCTTCCTAGCTTTTTTGCAACCTTTTTCTTTGCTTGCTTGCATATTTTTCTTGAAACTTTAATCCCCAACATTTGCCAAATAGTTTCCTGTAGGAAACTTTACTTCATTTCAGGATATTTTGCCATAAATACTTCAAAATATTTGGCAATTCATGGTGCTGTAACTTTTGAAATTTTATACACTTTATTGCACCCATGTTTCTTCTTATACGTTTTTACCATGAAATAAATCTTCTCTTAGAATTTCTTTCTAGATGTATATAATAGCCATGGACAACCTTTTGACTTAAACTTCACCTTAATCCAGGAAGGCTTATTCTTCACATAATCATAGTTTCTCTTCTCAGTCACACAATACTTTAGCAATGCCTCTTTAAACTCTTCATGATTTGTGAAACTTAACCTAATGGATAAATTAATAGTGTGTGAGTTTGGATTATACCTTTCAAAATGTTTTTTCCCCCTCACCACAACATGCTCACCATCTTATTCTATTTTTGAAATAAAGCTGTCAAGATTAGAATTATCTAATTCTTTTGATTTTCGTCTGCTTGTCTCACTATCACTACTATTATTATCTGGATTGGTGCTTGTTGATGATTATAACAAAAATTTGGAAACAACCTCATGACATTAGGATCAGCCAAAGCAAAACCACTATAATGATTCTTCACCTTTTGAATTCCATCCAATATCTCTTCATCAACCACCCCTCCAATTATGTCATCAAAATGATTCAGTTCTTTTTTTAATGTAGCATTTCGGTCCTCTCCTTCATCGTCATTGTCATTGGCCTTACTGCCATCATTGTCTTTTGTTTCTTGCTCACAAGAGTCAACCTTGGGTACTCTCTCTTCCTCAACTTCCCACTGCTCATCATGACAATATTGTTCATCTAACCATTCCTTCACTCTCTTATTACACCCGGCAACTACCTCCTCATTAAAACATATACTTTTAGCCTTAAACACATAACTATCTCTCGGATTATTAAGTGAATGCTTGTCTTTTTTCATACCATGGAAAGTGTGTTCTGCATAAATTTAAACTGCCCTATCACTTATTGCACAATCTACCATATCCATCAAGCTAGCATCATTATGTAATGCTCTAAGACCTTGAAGAAAAGATGTTTTTGGTACTTAATAGTGAATGACCTTAACATCTTTACCATCATACCCAATTTCTTTTAGCATATCCATAAAACACCACAAAGTCGTGTCCTCACTTTCAAATTCTTCGTCACATACCAAGTAGTCCACATATCTAACACTTTGATTTTGCAACAACACTCCTCCATAGAATAATTCTACTTTGAATTCCACCGTTTGCAAACAAAAAAAAATGTCATGAGTTCACACACAGTAGGCCAACAAATATACCTGAATTACTAATAGTTTATTTCTTGAAGAACTGAAAAAAAAAATGCTACATATAGATGACATAGAAAATCCGAATCCTTGGGAACATATAAATATTATATAAGGAATCCCCATTGCCAATATTTCAATTTAAAAAAATCCTGCACATCCAAAACCCCTTGCTTGACAATGCAAATTCCATGTTACTGCCACCCAAATAGTCAACCAATAGAAGCATTATTTTGTTCTCACTTTTGTTTTAAATTCAATTCATTTACTAAACACCTTACACCAACCACAAACTGCAAAAGCATTACTAAAATTTAATTTTGCTACAACCGTACGATCTTATTTACTCACACATGATGTTGGAAACAACTATTATTGTTTTATCCTTATCTTTACACTTGTGAATAGATGATGAAAGAAGACCAATAATCTTTAGATTGGCAGGCAATCTTGAGGTAATTGTCTCCCCAAAAGCTTTTTTCTCACTCTCACGGTCTCATTTAGGACAAATTGTCTCTTTTTCTTTTTATTTTTTTTATGAGGGTTAACTCAATTGGCGGCAATAATTCTAAGTTTCACACCAACAAATACAAGGGTTCAAGTATTTAACTTTTATTGAGAAAATATTTCATTTAGTCCTTTACTATTCTTCTTTTGTTCGTTCTAATCCTCATATAAGTCAAACGAACACTTCCATTATGGAAGGACGCACCACGTGATATCATGTGACTTATTAAACTGAGTTCAGGGGCAACCGGGTAAAAGGTCCCATTTTATAAAGTTTGAGTGGCGATTCGTCTCAATTCAAAGTTTAAGGGGTTAAAAGTTTGAGTTGATAAAGTTCAGGGGGCAAAAGGGCCTTTTGGCCATTTTCCATAACCTAAATAGTGAACCTGCTGACAGTTTTGGTTGGGTTCTAACTTGTGACTTTGGACAGTTTCCTCGGGCAAATTCTATGGCGACCAAGCATCAGCTGCAGCAAAACCTCAAGAACGTAAGCAAGAAGAGGAAGACCCATAAAAGCCCAGAAGCGAATTTCTTTCAAGAACTCAGCTGTTTCTCCAAATCTAAAGACTTGAACGCAGCCATCTCCCTCTACGATTCTGCCGTCTCTAGCAACATCCGCCTGAACCAGCAGCACTTCAACATCATTCTTTATCTCTGCTCAACCGCTACAACCGACCCAGGTACTAAAGAACTCGCATTATCCCATGGCTTTCGGATTTTCGATCACATGTTGTCAAGTAAAATCCCTCCCAGTGAGGCCTCCTTCACTGCCGCCGCCCGCTTAGCTGCCGCGAGGGGTGATGGCGATTATGCTCTTGAATTGGTTAAGAAGATGGGGGATTATGGTTTGACTCCGCGATTACGTACTTATGAGCCTGCATTGTTGTATTTTTGCGGTAAATTAGAGGCCGAGAAGGCGTATGTAGTTGAAGAGCATATGGGGTTGATGGGGGTGAGTTTGGAAGAGGCCCAGTTTGCGGCGTTGTTGAAGGTGAGTGCGGAAACAGGAATAGAGGGGAGGGTTTACACATATTTACATAAGTTGAGGGTTGCCGTGAGGTGTGTGACTAAGGAGACGGCGAGGGTTATCGAGGCTTGGTTCTGTGGGAAGGGAAGTAGGATTGGTGGTTCGGTGAATTATGAGGAGGGGTTGGTGAAAGAAGCGATTTTGAAAAAAGGGGGTGGGTGGCATGGGTTGGGATGGATTGGGGAAGGAAATTGGGTGGTGAGAAGAGAACATGTGAAGGAGTGTGGCCGGTGCTCTGGTTGTGGAGAGCTGCTGTCTTGTGTTGATATTGATGATGTGGAGACAGAAAAATTTGCACGGTCAGTGGCTGGATTGGCATTGGAGAGGGAGGTCCATGCTAACTTTAGAGAGTTTCAGGTAAACATGTTCTTTCAAATGCTATATTTAGTACCTGTTGTGTTTGAGTTGGATTATGAGCCACGAGAAGTTTTGACCTTAGCATGTTAGTTTGTTTTAGTTTAGTTTCACTTACTGATAACTGGAACAAGAAGGGGCATTTGTAATTGTTGAATGGTCTTTGTTATTGGCAAACAATTTACAAAGTCTGCTGGTCTGTACCTTTTATGGTGGTTGTTTACTGTTTTAGTCCTGCATATTCAAGCTAAGAGATGTAATTATGTTGTGATGAGCCCTCTCAACTCGTTGCCAATATTGATTTTGCGTTTGATGCTTTAACTTCGGTAAAATTCATTTGCTTATCATAGTCCATTCTTCCCCTGTTAATTTTTTCACTTTATGTTCCATTTCACAGGATTGGCTGGAAGAGCATTCTGCTTCTCCAGCTATAGTGGATGGAGCAAATATTGGGCTGTATCAACAAAATTTTGTGGATGGAGGATTCAGTGTTCCCCAGGTTGTTGCATGCTTGCTTGCTTGTTTGTTTCTCGTTCTTCTTCAAACTTTCTAATCTACATATTTGATGTTTTCTTTTTCATACTATGGTACTTGCAATAGAGCAGCTTAGTTCTGTTGTGAAACGGTTGTATGAAAGCAGTGGTAATAGATGGCCACTTGTTGTTCTGCATATTAAACGGTTAAAAGCTCTCATGGAAGATCCTTCTCATAGAAAGCTGCTTCAGGAGTGGATGGATAATGGCATTCTTTATTCAACTCCCCATGGTTCCAATGATGACTGGTATGAATCTTGAAGCAACTAATTAAAATTGAACTTGTTCTGAAAGTTGATTAATTAGTATCATTGTTATCATCAGGTTTCACTAATGGATAGTTACGCTATTCATTGGTTGATTCTAAATTAAGGAACAAGTCTTTGATCCTCAAAATGTTCATCTTCCTTTTATATTTTAGATGTTTACCATTTGAATTGTTATTTTAGCATTTACTTCTGTTAGAACATGACAGGAAAGCTGTCCATAAATGCAGGTATTGGCTTTATGCTGCTGTTAGACTAAAATGCCTGATTGTGACGAATGATGAAATGCGAGACCACATTTTTGAGCTCCTGGGAAGAAGCTTCTTTCTCACTTGGAAAGAAAGGCATCAGGTTGGTATCTTTCAGACAGTGACTAGTATTATTATGTGTATGTGTGTTTTTGGGGGCAGGGGCAGGGGCATGCATACACATGCCTGCATGTTGATCGCCTCTCTGCTTGTACAATGCTGACATAGTAATGTTGCTTAGCTGTTACCTATTGGTCTGAGGTTTGGTTTGAAACAGGAAATGTGTCCTGTGTATAACAGACCTTTCCCTATTTCCTTGCAAAGCAGGATGCTCCATGGCTTGCAATATCCTATTATTTTTATGGTGACTTAAATTTCTTCCTAGGTGGCCCATGTTTTAAAGATATACATTTCTAGATGATGACTTTTCTTTTGTTCATGTAACAATCTTCAACCAATTCTTCGGCTGGCATGCCCATGGACTTATGTGGGTGTTCCATTGAATGTTTAGTAGAACTAACCTATTCATCCAGAAGATTTCATAGGATGCTTGTTGCCATTGGTATATGGCATTTAACTTTTGATAATCAATATTGTCTTATTTCTCATTTTCAGGTTCGGTATACATTTTTGAAAGGAGAGCCCCAAATTCAAATGCCACCTCCATATTCTACTGTTATTCAGGTATCAACCCTTACTAATTTGTCTTGAGGTCGTATCTTTGATGCATAAAGGTGATCTAAAATTTATGCAGTGTCATGTTTGTGTTTTCCTATGCAGATTGCTAACCTCGTTCTCATGTTAGACAGTCCAATATTATGAAGTTCTAAATTTGCGTGAGTTTTTAGAGGAATTATTTAGTAACCCAATCAAATACTAAGTCAGAAACATACGACTCTCATGCTACAAATAGTTTTCGATATAGATGGATTAATACTGTTGGAGATGGTGAAGGTGGGAGATTCTATTGACTCAAACAAAAAGGAAAATAGATCAGAAGATCTGTATAGATTGAGACTATATAAAACGTTTCATTGATCAAAACTTGCTTGAAGGTTTATAAAGTACTAGTGAATATTTGGTAGTATGTTGCCATTGCATCACGAGCAATTTGTCTGAAGCAAACTTGACACTATGACATAACATGCGTTTTGTGGCTTCTTATGTAAAAATACTGACTGCAAAGTTCACGGATGCTCGATGCATAGGTCTTTTCAAGTTTTCTTAAGCATTGTATGATTTATGTGAGGTGATTGCCAAACCTAGGTGTTCTGGCTAGGGGATCAGTGCCTTACAAACTGGGTTAATGGGGGAAAAGTTACATGTGATGTTTGGGGCTTAAGGACACTGAGCTTCATAAGCTTGAATTTCTTGAGGTGTTATATAATGTATATTTTCAGTTGTTTTCTCTTTCAATATTAAGTTGCTAAACTATTTGTCCAGGAATCTGGAAAAGGGTCGTGGCATGTGCCTATAGCAGATGAAAGCAAGTGCGAGTCCACTAGAACTTGGCTCTGCATCACAAGGCGAGGTGCCTGTAACGCTCCGGATGGAACTGCAACAGCTGTTGGAACATCCGAAAGCCAGGATTCTCGAGAAGCATCGGGTAACAGCAACGAGAATGGGATAACCCATAAATGATCAATGTAGGATTATGAGACAGCAGTGCTTTTTTGGTTAAATTAAGGCTCTGAAATTTTGTTAGATTGTTTATTTTTAACTATTTCTTGTTAGGGAGCTGGTAAATGAATCGGCCTCTATCAAACCGCCAACCAAAGTTTAATTGAACTCGAACATGATGGCAAAGTAGGTGCAAGACCTTGTGGAGCACAAACCTCGTGGTATTTAGTTCAGATGCTTATAATAGAGTATATCAAATCGTTTAGAAATTTGTTGAATTTATAGCCCTATTAAATAGTAAGTAGTAGATAATAATTACTCAATTTGTCCCCGTACTTTTTATTTTTTTTTAAAAAAAGTCTCAAAATAGGTGATATTTTATACTTATGCAGATCTTTCAATTTTGATGCTTTAGTTGTATTGTATAATTAGATAAGAATAATATTGGAGAAAATTTGTGTAGTATACTTTGTCACATTGCATCTCTGAATTTTTTAAGAAATGGTAAAATTTGCTTACTGGTGTAGGATGAAGTATTATTTTTTGCCAAAATTACATATGGATCCTCATTATGTTGCTGAATCAAGAGTTATGATTCTTGAGAGTCACCTTTCGTTTATATTTTGGAAAAGGTTGTCATTTTTTGACAATCACTATATCTTGAGGAAATAATCTTTACCCACTTGTGGAGATATTGCTAATGCACAAAAAAAAAAAAATCATTTACTTTAAAATCTTAGAAGTCTTTATCCATAAGAAAAATGAAAGAACAAAGTCAAAACAAACAATAATTGAGAAAACAAGCACTGTGCAAAAGAGTAGTGAGAAGTTGAATTCTATCTTGTCAAACAACCAGGAAACAACAGACCATGAGGCAATTGAACTTGGCAATTATAAGTTTTAGGATTTGTTTGGTAAGTCCAGGAATTTTAGGACAGACTTGAAACACAGACAGTTTTCGGACTAAAATTGAACTTTTTGTGATGGTGTACATGTAACACACGTCTGGTACGAAAGTAGCCAAAACACGTCCAACACGAACTCAAAATGTCCAACGAAATCACCTGGTCACATTTGGCTCCAATTGCTTCTATGGACAAGCCCTAAAATGGATTCCACTTAAGATTTTCTTCAGAAAAACTGACCAGCTTTCTTGTCTGGTTGACAGCTCCACTGGCTGAAGTGAAGATGGCTGTGACGCTATGATGGCGAGGCAAAAGCAACTACGATGATAGGGCTTGTGTCAGGGGCGGATGAGGCTAGCTTGGGTTCCAAGAGTTACCAGAGTGGTGACGACGTGCTTGAAACATGATCTAGGAAGAGTTGGACAGTTGCATGTTCATTTTTCTGTTTGGCTAAAATTCAAGTTTAGGTCCTCAAAAAAACAATAGTTGGTTGAGGATTTGGCAGGATTTTGCGATTCAATAAAAGTTTGCGCTTGAGGGTGGTCTCATTTGAGAACGAGCAATGCTGCAGATTTTAGGGTTAGGGCTCACTGTGTGAATCACTTCTATTTTGTGTCTTCAGCAGTTTAGTCCCTAACCTCCCTTGTCCATAATTCAGAAATATTCTTAGCTGTTGCAAAAGTTAGTCCCATGTGAGTGCGTGGGCCACGGGGTTGATGGGTGGGGTTATTTTGTTTAAGTCTATCGAGTTCAGGAGATTATGTGTATCTAGTTGACATTTGAGGGGTGATGTGTCTGCTTTGCTTGAATTTAAGGGCTAAGTTTGACTTTCACCCCTCTTGATCTTTATTGTGGTTTCGAGGAAGCGGTCTTCACGGTGGTTTCTAAGGAAGTGAGAGATAAAGGGGATTTGACCTCATTGTTCGTCGTCGCTAGCGAGAAGTGAGAGATGACAGGGATTTTGTGTTTGAAATTGAAAAGAGGGGCAATGGAGGAGCGGGAGGGATAGATGGAAGTTGTTCAAATCAAGTAGGGACAAATTAGATATTGATTTCTCTGTTATCCCTTCCGTAAGGGGTATTATCGTTTGATTGGGAAAGGTTGGTGCTTGTTGCATCCAATCCATTTATGCATTTTACTGGATCCATACTAGGTGGGACAATCTATTAAAAGTGTTGACATTGGTTTCCCCGTTTGCCCTTTCTTCAAGAGAGACCATTGGGGGTCCGTTGGCCTCAACTATTCTTTAAATGATCAACATTGTGGCGTTTCAAGGGGCTTTCAGCAATAATAGCTTGAGCGTTACTAGATCCAACCATACCTTGTGCTAAGTGACTTATATACAATCCACTTAACATTTTGACATCTAAAATTTAAAATACAGTTCAATCTTATTAGATCTTAGACCCACCCATCATTGGCAATGATTGCTGTCATGGATAGGTACTCAAATACTGACGTTTGAGATGAGGATGAGAACCAACTATTATTTAAGAGCCAGAATAACATATTTGTAAAAGTTGAAGGACGTAATGTTAGAAATTTAGCCGAAACTCAATAGGATACCAAATTTTATTTTTTTTTTTTATGTTTACGCATCATAAAAGACCGTCACGCTCCAACCTCCCAATTCTTTTCGAACCTGTTGAAGTAAAAGTTACGTAAGCTTTTATTGTTTTGAGTGTTTCTTTCCTTATATGAATTTCTGTACACTAAAAAAGAAAAAACAAATCCTCACACGTTTCGTGCATTGGTGAGACATTGCGTCTTTCACTCTCTCAAGTCTCAACCAAGTTTCAAATCCTCTTCTCCTCTGTTTCCTCCCAACTCCTAATTACTAATTTATAATATTTTTTAGGACAAAAAACAAACAAAGAAAAAACGAGGCAAGCAGGAGGGCAAAAGTAGTACCCTACGAAGAGAAGCGGAGTCAAAGATGTCTCCTTCGCCGTTAGGCCCCAAAACACACGGCGCCCCCGAGAATGGCGAAGTAAACGGCGGTGGATGTTTACGTCACACGTCTGATGTCATTAGTGTTACATAAACAAAGCTTCCAGACTCCAGTACAGAAACCATTTTATCTTTACATACATGCACATAAAATTCTAAAAAATATTCTTTTAAAACATAATTTTTTTTATTTTTAGTAAATTATTTTACTATATTACCCTTTAAACTATCATTTCAATATTTATTTTTTCATCTTTCTTAATTTAGGTGCAAAAAAATGAATGGTAAATATAAAAACAACACCAAACTTTTTCTTTTTTTTGAAAAAAAAAATCGTATCAAACCTAAATGTGACTAGGGACGGAGGAAGTATCAATTAACAGGAGAAAATTTGATAAAGATTCTTTTTGCATGCTTAATATTTTCTGGGACCCAGCCAGTGACTAGATTGCAAAAATAAATAAATAATAAAAATAAAAAATTCAGAAGCTCAACAACCAACTCTTGTCATCACAGTGGTATAAAATACTCTTCTGCACCCTCTATCACAAGAATATTCATTAGCAACAATAACATAGGAAGGAAAGCATCTTCTCTCACCAGATTAGTGGTTCTTTTTTGTTCCAACAATTCTCTCATCAGCTTTTATCCTAGGAACCCAAAAATCATGGAGATTCCTGATTCCAACCAAGAGCAGGTAAATGGGTTTTATTTTCTATGTTTACCGGACAGTATTTCTCAAACTTGTACAGAAATCACCAAGTTGTTATTTCTTTTTTTTCTTTTTCTTTTTTTTTTTTTTTAAAAAAAATCAGGTATTGGCTCTGAAAGCAGAACTAGAACGGCTGCACAAAGAGAACCAGGTTCTGAGACACAGGTTTGAAGTAATGTCAAACAAGTGTAACAACTTAGCTGAGATTAGGTCTTCATGCATGAACAATGAGTTGCAAGCAGCAGTGATGATACCTCAAGTTCCAGTGCCGAAGGCCACGCGGGTATTTGTCAGAAGGGACCCGAAGGACAAGATCCTGGTAACCAAAAGCTTCATCAGAGCTTGTCTTTGGAGGGATGTTTGCAAATCTAACTCTTCAAATGTCCTGTGGATTGTCTCAGGTGGTTAGAGATGGATTTCAGTGGAGAAAATATGGGCAGAAAATCACCAAGGACAATCCATCTCCACGTGCATATTTCAGATGCTCTACGGCTCCTGGATGCCCTGTGAGAAAGAAGGTTCTAATATATGTTTCTACTATCCTGCAAATCAAATAACACAATACAATTTTTCAAGACCCTTGATATTTTTAACCTCCCGGTTTCAGGTTCAGCGATGTGCTGAAGACTGTTCCTTCGTCATAGCAACATATGAAGGAGTACACAACCACAATGTTGTAGCTTCACTTGGACAGCCCCCGTTTTCACCAGACAGAATAGTTTCCGAGACCAAGTCTGCTCATCCAGCTACATGTAGTCCTTCTAGACCAACGATCAAACTTGATGCCAACCTTCCAGAATCGAACACAAATAACAAAGAGCATCTTGAAAGATGCAAACATGCATATGACATGAATAGAAACAAAAGGCAGGGAATTGAAGAGTGTGCTGCATTATTATTAAGTAGAGATCGTAAGTTCACCATGGCTTTAGCTGCTGCTGTTGCACGCTCCCTCACTGAAACATCCTCAAGCTTTACTGCCTGAAATGATCCCTAGAAATGCCATAGTAGTAGAGAAGCAGCAGACCTACTAATTTTACGGGCAAAATCTGGAGAATTTGCGGAAACTATAAACTGCAATCACTATCCAGATTTTTCCTATTAGTCTGGTGACCGGATATGAATGAACAATTTGCTTAAGATACATGAGTCAGTCCTTTTGAAGCTAAAGGAAGAAGAAAAAACAATCAAAGAGGTGACTGGAATCAAATGTGGTACTGAAAAGAGAGAGGCATCTAAATCAAACTGCTGTTCACTTTTCTTGATGAACATTTACAAGTTGAACTTTATCTATCCTGTAACAAGAAATTACAGAAGCTACTATAAAGCCCTACTGAAAGAAACTGATGGATCAGGAAGCAAGCAAGTGTAGTAAGACAGGGAACAAAAGAACTGAACTCACTACATAATCCTACTGAATTTCGCAATACTCGAGGCGAATCATTTAACAAACAACCACAGAATGAGCCTTGCCATCTCCATCGCTGAAATGAGCACAACAGAACCAATTAAAAGCTAAACCAAATTGCTCATCCTTGAAAATGAAACCATTTGGTAAAAGAAGAAAAGTTGAAAGATGCTAACAGTTTAAATCTGGTACTTACTCAGGCCAAGCACCATCAGTATCTTTCAGAGCTCCTTCTAGTTGCTGTGTTACAAACTCTTCTCCTTCGAGATGGCAAGAGGGTTGAAACTACTATTTCATCATTACGGGGCTTTAACTTTATGGAGCAAACACTATTTACAAGACCGCTGTGCTAATTAGTACACAGTACTTATGGCAGGCTAGCACATAATATTCTTGTTCCTGATTAAATTCTGCATCAAGTGTTCCGAGTATTTTCTTGGAAAATTAACTTTCTCATTCTCATTCACAGCATCCTTCTGCCCTTTCTTCCTTTCAAATTCAAGCTGCTTGCAGTTTTCCTTGTGTGCTTGGACAAACATTCTCACAAAGTTGAGCAGAGTAGACACAACTGAAAGGACACAAGGAGACGTATAGACTTAGCAAACTCACCACTATAACCATCTCATGCATTATGATGGACTAGTAATTGACTATAGTTACATAAAGAGTTGAATATCATCAAAGGAACTAAAGAAAATTTAACACCTCAGAATAAAGTACTTTTAGATGTATTCAGCAAGATCATGATCAAAATAGCAATGACATTGCTAGAAAGTTAAGGTGGTGTTTGAATGTCAAAAATTTTCTCATTTTTCTATTCCTAATTTTCTTTAATAAAAGTTTGAGTGCATAACTTGTGTTAAGTATGCGGAAATCATTGTCTTCTAAATTTTGGAAAATTCATGTTATAAACTAGAAAACCTTGTTTTAGATGTTTTCCATTTTAACACATGAGTTTTCCAAAGTTTAGAAACAAGATTTTCCACATCCTTAAAATATGCTATGCAGAAAATTTGGAAAAGAAAAATGGGTAAAATTTTTCAGAAGCACCACCTAAATTTCCACAACTTCAGGTATTATGAAGCAAATCATGACCAAGACTCAAGCAATCAATTATCAATTTTATTGAAAGAATTGGTTTTTGACTCTGAAAAAAAAAAGGGGTAACCATATAAGGAAAAATCAGTTAGGTTTGATCTTCTATTCCAGTTCACACTCCCATTTTCTGTATCTAAATGTAACTGATCCTGAAAAAAGTAAAAGGTTAATTTCATAGCTCTAGGAACTGGTATGTTGCTCAAACATTTAAATAGGAAGTGCGTGTTAGTCTGCACATTTGACATTTATAGATGATGGCAGTACCTTGCTCAAATGGGCAGCGAGCTGGATCTTCCCCAAAATAAAGAGCCAAGAGATCAGCATTCCTACCCTAAACACAAAAAGTTGAACAGAAATAAATTAATTGATTTAACAATCAAGAGAACATATTTCAATTGGAACATTAAATACATAACAGATTCATACAGCAGTGGAGTAAAGGGAAGCCAAAGACCGAGCTTCACGTTCAGCAGTACTAAGGAATTCCCTCAGAGTCTGGAAAAAATTTTAACCAATCGAATCATTAATAACAATTCCAAGATAGGACATAAAGGAGCAAATAACTGAGTAAAGTTGAAAAAGTTGAAAGGCCCAGAAATACAAAACAACAGTTAAGCCATTAAACAAATTGTATTAGGAGCACCATGCTTTTGGACATAGCACATTCAAAGAATGGCGATCTCCAGATTGTATTTCTAAGCATATGTTCTGGTAGAAAGAAGTAATAAAAAGGATGCAATTAACTTGGCACTAGTAAAATGAATTAGCATCATGCACTTCTCAGACATGCAACACTTTCAAACTACAACTTGGTAATAGGTTCTGACTTAAGTGGATTAATTTTTGGAATGAACCTTTCATGATAGATTGATTTCTCGTATGATGCAAGAGTAGTCTATCTCAACTTCAGGAGGGAGGGGAAGGGAGTATCAGTTTCTCTTGAAAGGAAATGCAACCCTGATCAAGGGGAAGATTACAATCAGAGAGAAGCAATTTTGAGAAACATGATTCATGGTATCACCTTGCGAAACACATCAGACACATATCCATCAGTCTCTGATGCGGTCAATTCTAGTAAAACTTTCTCAATCCCTTTACTAATGGCTTGCATTTCTTCTGCCAGAAATTTCAATTGTACCTGCATGAAAAGCCATAATTCTTCTTCCCTACATATACAAGACATGAATTTAATCTTTCCCGTGTCACTAAACAACAAAAGATATCTACCTTTGTAGCTGCCTCCAGACTCACTAGGTCTTTCGGAAAATCTAGAAGTTCAGGGAGCTTTTCAGCCAGAACCTACACTTCAGAAGTAAAAAATAATTAGAGAGGGATAAAGTAACAACAAGAGACCGCATAATTCAGAACCATTTAGAGCAAGCAGCAAGAGACAGCTATAGTTGATTTCTCCTCGCATTTATAAAGAAAGTACAGACAAAGCATCAATAACTGAATTGGGAAAAGCCAGCTAAGTTATTTATATCTAGTAGTCCAGTGAACAGATGTGATAATTAGGGCTCTGTCACGGACCCTACAGAACCTGCAGCTGCTAAGGGGACTAAGGTTTATACGAGATTTATGCATGGGCCCAAGTGGAGCAGATCGGAAGGAAAGAAAGTGACAGCTAACTAATTGCCACGATGTTTATTTCAGTTTATCCTTATTTTTGTTTAAAAAAATCCCATGTTAGTAGAACGTGGTAGAATAGCTAGTAGTGGAGTCAGTTAAGATATCCTGTTTCTCTATTCCTAAACGCTTGCTGTACTCAAACGTGGAAAAGAGGAGTGGAAAAAAAAAAGTTGAATTTCACCCATATTTGGTTTCCAAGAGATCGAAGGGTTCTCTCTAATGAGCCCTTAACTTCGACATCAAGATAGGGAAAAGGGGGAGAAACACTCTCAAATACAGCTCCTCATCCGAGTTCCAGCAGGACTTGGTTCTTCAATGCCCCATAACTCGATCCGTATCCCGGGACCATAACAGGCTCAAAGGTCAGAAAAGAGGTAAAACCAACCCTGAGATTACATGAAGATATTAACAGACGATATAGCTTATTATTAAAATTCCCTTGAGATGATATTTTAAATTGAGCATGCAAGAAGTTTTGGAATTTGGGATATACAGTAGGATAATTCTTCCCCAACAGACAATACTAACACTTAAGGTGAGATTCTAATAGTGTTTGGATTATATGTTACACCTGCTTTGTTCCAGCAGTATATCTAACTACTCAAAATAATGCAAAGAACAAGCCAGAATTGTTGCTAGATCGATTTTGCATGATCTAGATCTTTTCTGAGAAAGATTTGTCTTCAAAGCTTAAGTAAGTAGTCATCCATTAATCAGAAGCATGCAATCAATCAATTCATTAGACACACTATCATCAAATGTACTTATCAAGAAATCCCAGAAAAAAAATCTTTATCAAGAAATCCCAAAAAAACAAAATCTTTGTCCAAGCCAGAAGGAATGCTGATGATCTTTCTGTTATACAAACTGACTGTATGCAAAATTACAAAAATTGTGCTCGAATACAATTATCTGGACCAGAAAATATGAACTGAATTTCTTTACCTTGCAAAGGTAATGCATTAGAGTCATCTTGTTATTCCGGGCTCGTGTATCTGTGAGTTTGAGTAGACTATCTAATCGAAACCCTATAGCAGAACCTATAAAATAGCAAGCATAAGCTGACCAAATTAGAAAAATAAGACACATGGAGAAAAGTATAGATCATAAAAAAGAATAAAAAAAATGGCAATCAATACATGGATGGTGCAACTGAAGTAATCAGAATTTCACTTGAGATGTGAAAATGTTAGAAACCACATCTTCTGTCAACAGACAAGTAATGAACCAACTTTCTAATGTGTATATTCACGAACGGATATATCACTTAGTTGAATATTGCAACAAACTATTTCCTTATATTAAGAGCCAATTCATTTTAACTTAAGTCAATTGACTTTAAAATCATTTATTTTTATTCTTATTGTTTTTTTACCTAGAACTAATTTTAATTAAAAGCCAGGATTATGTAGCTGTAATAATCCATTGAAAATACAATTTTTGTAATCTTACTAAATTTTTATGAATTTCTAGTTTAAGGCATTAAAACATGAAAAATTCATAAAAATTTAACAACATCATGAAAATTTATTTTCAAATTAATTATTGCATCTACATAATATTGGCTTTTAAATGCAATTGGTTTCAAGCAAAAAAGATATAAAAGTAAAAATAAGTCTGTTGACTTAAGTTAAAACGAATTGGCCCTAAATTTGACTTTTTAAAGGCTTTCAAGTGATGAAAGAGTGTGTACAATTCATAAGTTTAGAATTAAGCTAAAAAGGAATAAATTCTAGTACGCTTTAGCTCTGAGGAAAAGAATAGCATAACCTTAGAATCTCTCATTTACGCATTCATAACAAATTTCCTTAAAAAATAAAATGATTGCATGACAATTTCCTTACATTGTACTAGAAAAGAAGAGGTGTGTCAGATATCTCTCCATCCTTTTAGCAACTTGAAGTACAGTCGTTAAGATTGTTCACTGGTCTATGGTAGATGGTGTGTACCACTATGCTCAGGAAACTGTACAGAAAGCATAATGTCTTCTGTTTGTTGTACAAAAGTGTTAGGGTCAACTCAAGTTGCAATGGAGCTGGTACACAACTAATGCTGTAAAGGCTTGTTTATATTCCCCTTCTTCACAAAATGGGAAACAAAAAGGAACTAGAGGCCACAGGGGTCATCAAAGCTTCTTCGCACCACTACACCACCAACACCTATCTGATCACTATGTGAAACTTTTAGCTCAAAATGCTTCATTACAGAATCCATATCCCCTTGGCAGCTTGCTTCCTTTTTTCACCAATTCTATTTCCCACATTTTCTTTCTCACAATTGTTAAATGTAATGGTATGTGGCTTAAAATTGGTGGTTTCATAAACAATATATTTGATTCACTTAAACCATAACCACTTCATTTAAAGCAGTTATGATTCTGCCGGCTACCGCAAACTTCAAGAAATTGAGAAATTTTGGAAGTTGGATTTTATCCAATGGAGGGGGATATTTATTGGCACTTGGTTCACAAATTAAATCTAGAAATTTATTGGAGCAAATATGTGGCATTATATTGCTTGGGTGTCAAGAAACTAATATAATGATGCATGAAATGGTGGAGATGCATGAGAAATATTGTGCATGAAGTGGCGGAAATATGACAAAAAAATTATTGTGCTTAAATGCATGAGAAATATGTCATGCACAAGCAAATTTTACTAGGTGGCGGCATCATGGTGAATGGTGGAAATATATATATAAGTCAATCCTACATAGGTGGCGTTGTGAATGAGATGGTGAATGGGTGGCAATTTATTGTGGCATAAGAGAGCTAAATGGCAGTTTATGAGCAAATATAGGTGCCGGCACATGGAGGAGAAAGCAAAACAAATATAAATATGCATGAAACAAGGAGGTGGCGAGAATGGATGAATTAAGTGGCTAATTCTTGAGTAAGGAGGCAAGGTGGCAGCAAAAGAAAATAAGGAAGAATATCATGCTTGGCTACGTGTTTGTTGGTGGCAAAATTCTTTTGCATGGTACATGGTGGCGGGCTCTTGTCTAAATAAGAGGAATAGGTGGCATTCTTGTGCAAAGGAAGGATAGGTGGCAACATAAAGGCAAAACAAGTGCTAATTTTCATTTTCTTGTGGAACAAGCAAGCCTAGACGAACATGCCTATAAATTGTCCCCCAAGCTCCAATTCCAATCCGTATGTAAACCTTTCTTAGCCAGTCTAACAACATATATTACTAAGAGGAGAAAATTTCGAGGAGCTCAAATTGATTGAAATTTATGTGCAGTAGCATCAAGGAAATTTAAAGTTGGTTCCGAGAAGCTTGATTCATTTGGGATTGGTAAGGAAATGAGGGTTTCTTGTATTATGAGCTTAATTATATAAGCTAACAAATTTGCATTTGGTGAATAGTCCTGATGCATGTCCAAGAAACCTAGTTGCTCTGTGACAAGATTGTTCTTGGATGATCAGTGCTTCGTTTATCTGTAGCTTGGTTCCCTAAGGGTAGAACCAAGTGTTCATCTGTCAAAGCAAGAAAATGGAAAGGAACTTAGTGCCTCGCAAGCACATGTGTTTGGCCAAATACTGTCTGATTACTGCGTTCCTTGAGCTCTTTGATTGATTTGCTTATTAATATGCGCATAATTTATTTATGTTTACTTGCAGTCTGTTTATTGGTCTTCTTAATACATTTCCTTACTGAGTTTCATCCGAGACTCATCCCTTACTTATCAATGGAGAGAAACCTGATTAATCTAGTTAAAGATTTGCTTCTTGTTTGTGTATTCTAGTCTTTTATGATGCAGGTGGGCTCTGAACTCTGGATTATTGGCCAATGTATTTACTAAGCTTATATAAGCTTTTGGTAACTCATTCTAACAATGTTTGTTGGATTGAGTGTTTGCAGACTACTGTGGACCTCAGCAGAGGAAAGGAGTGTCTTGGGGATTTTTCTGAAACTGCCAAGTATGCACCAGCTTAAGTAGTTGTTTTGTCCGTATAGTTCTGGTGAAAGGCTTCCTAGCCTTTGAAGTCCCTGTTTTTGTGTATTTCAGATTGTTTTATAAAGAAAAACATCTTGTTTGTAATAAAGTTATATATATTCTATGTTCAATGATTTTAAATACAAAGTTGTGTAATTCTACCACTAGACTTTCCATGCAAGAAATCTGCTTTTTGTAATTTTGTTAAATTTGTGGGATTTAATATATAAAATCTAATTCCTGAACTTTTTCCTTATAATAAAATATTCTGTTTTAGACAAAAGTTCTTTTTGAACTTTTAAATGCAGAATCTAAAATGTTTGACATGTATTCGGCTTATTAATCTGTTTTATAAGAAAATTTGTCTAAAAACCCTGGCCAGGATTTATCTGCAAAGAGCCACAAGCCATTCTGGGTGCTCGTTTGGGCTAGAAAAACATTTTGATTTATTCATTTGTGTTTTTAAATCATCTTTCTGGGTTCCTGGCTAGGGAGTGTGTGTTATAAACACTCATTAAATATCCAATTTTCTAGTGCAATTCTATCGCTGGAAAGAAGAATTCTCTTAAATTACGATGTTTAAACTCTCCAATGTATTGGTAGGATCTGACTATTTGAAGGAATTATGTAGTTTCAACATTATATTGCTCATTAGACTCATTCGCCTACCATGAAATGAAACAATGTGTGGGTGTGTCTCTGTACTTTGGTACGCCTTATGTACCATGAGATGAGAAAAATGAATTCAGTTATTTGTGTATATCAAAAATAAATTCAGTTATTTGTGTATATCTCCATCTATGGATTTATTTTATAATCCCATTCCCTTTATCCCAAAATGGATGACAAGTATTCCTTTTTTGGTTGTCCCAAAAAAGGTAAGCTATTTCCTCTTTTGGAAATTTTTTAACATCTAATTTACCTCACTACCTCATTTAAACCAATCTGCACAAAACCCAAAAAAGAATTTTTTCTTTTTCTAATCCTCATTTAAACTCTCACTACATAAAACCCAAAAAGGAAATTTTTTATTTTAGCTTCAGGGGTAAAAATGGCAAGAACAACATAAATTATACACATTTTTATCTATGTGCCCAAAGAAATGCATCATCCAAAATGGGACAGAGGGAGTAATTACTAACTAAATTACTATCATCTCATATCCACAACAAGATACTGGTATGTGTTGTACCAGTATGTGCAAGATTTTTAATCCTTTTCAAACAAAATATCTAGGGGCTAAATGAAATAACTCACCCCTTGCAGTTCCATGATTCAAAGCATTTCCCAAGATTAGGATAGTATGCATCACCCTTTTCAACTTAACTGAATTCTTGACCTGATAAATGCATTGGTGAGGAGTAATGAAATGAATGTCATACAATTTCCCCTAAAAAAAACCACTCAATGGAAAATGCAAACAGAAACTTGCCTCTTCAACTGCAGAGTTTATGACATTCAAATTTCTTTCAAGCTCAAAAACCTACATAAAATGGAAGTTGGTGTAAATATGGGGGAAGAAACATTCTGATATCTGGACATCCTGATGATACATGTTATGTTACCTGGGAGTGAAATTGTAGCTTGAACAAAAACACCCTTAGCTTTGACTCTACTCGTGGCACTTTCATCAGTTCCAAGAAGAACTGCCACAGAAAAATTGCAAAAGGAACTTGATCATTTCGAAGAAATTAGTTATCTTTTTTGCAGTAATTGACAGTTATAGAGCTGAGGCCTCAGTAACAACAACCTGAAAGAATGGTATAGTTAGTGCTTTTTACTTAACCTTATGTTTGTTTCACCAGATAACGCATATTCCATTATCATTCACAATCACGACATCACTCACACAAACCAGATAAGTAGAAGGAATGTCAGAAATTGCTGGAGTCTTGTTGTGGAATATTGGATTACCTGTTCACATTTCCCCAAGTTATCCTCACATCCATTGTATCCCTGAAGATAAACATATAACTAACATTAAAATGTGGAGCATTCACGAGTTACTAGAAATAACCTAGCCTTACAACTTGGAAAGGTCTTAAGAGTCTTGGTTGGAGGCAGTAAAACTTCATGAAATAAAAGGAATAAAAAATATCTTAAGCAGGCTACAAAAGAACCAATGCAATGCTAATCCAAGAACAGAAAGATAACTCAAAAAATTTTACAATTACATATTTGTTTGGTCCAAGCAAAGGAATCTGTTATCAACCTATAAATGAGTGCTTTCAACAACTTCTAAACTTCAAAAATTCAAAACTTCAAAACTTTCATTCACCATGCACAAATACAAGTAGGGATAAATTTGCCACTAATATTTATCTAGTACAGGTTTCTGAGCACAAGTTAGAACTCTGCCAAACCCAGACAATATTCAATCAAAGGCTTTTGTCTATTGTGTATGTTTCTTACCTTTAGTAGATCCATCTCTTCTTTCGAAGGACAAAACTTTATAAGATTCTCAACCTGATCAATATCCAACGCTGACTCATCTAAGGCAAGAACCAAACTCTGCAGATAATGGCAGTGATCAATTGTGTAAAGCACCAATCAAAAGGCTGTGGAGAAGCATGCGTAGAAACAGATGAATTTGGTTTCAAATGCAGAGAAAAGGTTTTGTTTTCTTTTATGAGTGAAGGGCTGGGGGTACAGGTATCGGCAAAATATGAATGGGGATATGCACATAACAGTTAATTTTCTATCAAATCATATGACTTTATTCAAATTATATGTTAGAAGAATGTCATAAAAACTATTTTACCATCAGTTCAGGCAAAGGAATCTTCACTTTTGAAAGCATGATCTCACAATTATATGCTCGCCTAAGTTGAATCTGCAATACCAACACCTTGTGAGATGGCAAACAAAACAATATAATTAGGAATTGCACCAGCATAAATGTACTGTTTGATTCTCAGAACAGAATTTTACACATTTGAAGAAGAATCTTCCCTAGCTGCAATGCAGAGAACTAACAACATCTCTTTAAGAATGGGAATAAAAAAAGTCCACTTACCAGCTGCACTTTCTCAGATCCAGGGCCAGATAGACGACGATTTGATTTCCTAGCAAAGATTTCGTTATCTGCAGTTGGTACAGTTGCAGAAAATAGACTTTCAAGTTCTGAAATGTCAAACTCTGGAGCCCTAGCAGATAAAAATAGAAAATGTGAGGGAACCAAATATGTCCCACCAAAATTAAACTATGGCACAACAGAAAAGGAAACTAAAAGCAGCATAGGTACTTGGAGGCTTCATCAGGGTGTTGGGCCTCAGCCCATAAGCTTCCTTGTGTGGCCCTTGTCAACTTCAGCCAATGATATGGCCTCAAGTTAGCCTTCTTTGTTTGCACCTGCTGTTTGGAACATGGGCGTGGTGTTCCCTGTCCCTTAGAGTTGAATGTTGTACTAGACATTGCAGGAACTGCTGGTGCACCACAATTACTGGCCCCAGAATGTGTTTTTGAAAACACATTGCCAGGTTTTGAAGGAGTCAGAGCTGGTGGCACAGGAGGTGCTGGTGTGAAATTTTTGCAAAAACAATCTTTTGCTGAAGATTTGGGAGGAGGTGGAGGTGGGGGAGCAGAAGGCATGGTTCTGGGAGAAGAATTTAGAGGTGGAGATGCTGACTTCTGAGGGTATAGTGAGGATGAACCTGAGTTGGCAGCAGACTCTGAGAGAGGTGAAGAAGCCAGAGATGATCTCTTAGGAGTGGAATATGGAGATACTTGAAACAGGGAAGAAGATGGTGGAGCTGGAGGTGGAGGTTCAGGACAGTTGAAGGGAGCTTGTGATGCTTTCTTGACCAACAGAGATGGAGATGAGCCCACAGGGGGAGAAGGTGGAGGAGGAGACAGAGCAGAACTCAAGTTCTTTTCAGCAAGAGAACTCCTCAAATGGGAAGGTGCTCGAGGATTAGGAGTAGCAGACGACAAATTGCCTTCACCATGCAAGGTCTTTTTCAGGCATTTGGTGGTTATATATTTCAAAGTTATTTCAGGGCAACAAGCAGAAGCAGGTGGAGGAGGAGGAGGAGGAGGAATTGTAGAAGCCTTCTTTATTACAGAAGCCTCACTGGAAGATTGAATGGAAAGTTGAAGAGGTGGAGTCGGGGAATCTATCTTTTCCAAAGAAGACTCCCCTATTACTTGTTCAGAGGATCGAGAAAAAGGAGGTGCTCGAGGAGTGGAAGTAGCAGATGAAAAGTTGCTTTCATCACGCAAGGTCTTCTGAAGACATTTGGTGGTAATATATTTCAAAGTTGTTTGAGGAGGACAACAAGCAGGAGCAGGTGGAGGAGGAGGAGGAGGAATTGCATAAGCATTCTTGATTACATAAGCTTCACTTGAAGATTCAGAGGAAGGTGGAAAAGGTGGAGGAGGGGAGGGAGTTGTGGAAGCTTTCTTTTCCAAAGAAGACTCACCTATCACTTGTTTGGAGGATTGAAAAAGAGAAGGTGGGAGAAGAGGCGATGGAGGTGGTGGTGACAGATTAGTCACATGACTCAAATGCAGAGGTCCAAGTACAGTTGTCAAAGCAGATGAACTGGAAGTGGCAGATATAGGCTGTGCTGGATAAGTGGCATCTTTATTAGATGCAGCATGATCATGCAATAGGGCTGTAATGCCCAAAACCGATGCTGCACTGTGATATCTTGATATAGGCCCAGGTGACCCTTGTAAGGAACTGCAGTTAGAAGCTGGAAGAGAGATTGAAGTGTTAACTTTACTCTGAGACATCAACTTGGACTGCGCAGGCAACTGAAGAGCAACATGAAGTTGTCTTGGCTCTATCTTCTTTCTGTTTGATGTTTCATCACTGAAAGGTTTGAAAGAGGGTGCATATTTCCTGGGCTCCACTACAGGAAGTTCTTTGAATACTTTGTTCTGGTTAATACATTCTTCCATGTCCGACGATCTCAAAGCATGCACATATTCTGTGGACGGCTGAGGAGCAGCTTCAGGTTCTACATATTCAATCTTCTTTCTAACTGTACTGGCATCTGTGGATGGTTTTGAAGAGTCCCTAGGTTCCTTGGGCTGTTGGTGAGCGATCTGGGAATCTTGTAATTCCGTCATTTTTCTAAAAGCATCCAAGGATTGTTGAATAGATGGCATGGATTGCTTCCACATGGATATCAGAGAAGGCTTCATGCACTTGTCTTTAGATGCCTTAAAAATTGTTTCCTCTCCAACCTTTTCAATATCTGATTCAAGATAGATGCCAGCTTTTTCAATGCTATTCGAAGGTATTGCATCCACATCTTCTAACAGAAACTTTGAGGCAGAGAGATGCTGAACTTTGTTTGGTGCTATACCTGCTTTTGGAGATAACCCATCAGCAGCACTGAAACTCTCTGGAACTTCAATTGAAGTTTCCCCGGCAGGGCCATCTTTTTCCTCTATGGTTGGGATATTGGCAGAAACATGAGAATTTGCAGCATCCATCTCGGAGAAAATAACCTTCAAGCAGACAAGAATAAGAAATCTGTGAGTGAAAGATACTTTGTAAGCTACTACAATAGCAAGATTAAAGATGGGAACACAAATTGCACCTCTGCTCTAAAGCCTTTAGGAAACTGATCCTTAGCATCCCATAGGATGTCAATTTCCTCACGGCTAAGCAGTAGAATGTTTGATCTTACAAATGAGGTATTGAACATGACTCTGAACATCATTGCTTCCTGTTGCAGATCATTATTGTAACTAACACACTCAAGCACGGCATCACCTTGAATATGACAATAGATGTCAAGTTTCAGTTCACAGTCCACCTGCAAGAATTAGCAAATGCCACTTCTAAATGAATGAGAAATTTAAAATAACTACAGTAATCCCATAAAGGACACAAGTATTGGACAAAAATAAAAAGAGGAAGTAATCATATAAGAGAGAGAATAGAGAGAGAGAGTTGTTGGAGCTACCTGCTTGTAATATTGCACAGGTTTACTCTTCTTTGATGTTGAAAACAGTAATTTAGGAGCCCTATGACCAACAATGTGAGGATCCTGGCCATATATCCGAAATAGAGGACAGCAGCCACCCTTTTCATCCATTTTGGGAAAAAATTGTAGAATTATGCAGTCTAATGTGAGTGCCCTGCCAACCAGTGGCCATTCTGAACCAATATTTCTCCTGGATAAGTATTGAAGGTACCTTAATTGAGAAGGAAATGGATTTCCAAGTGAGGTCAGCCACAAAAGCTCACAAGGTGCTCGTTTATATAGCATTTCCAAAGTTTTCTGCCCATCACTAGACTGCATCCTGAATATTAGGAGTGCAGCCAGCATAAATGCCAAAATTGGCCATCCACCTTCTTCACAATGCATCAACACCACGTTTTGCTGCCCAAGTGACAGCCAGTTTTCACATGATTTCAAGTAGTGATGAATCATCTCCATAGGGAGTAACGGGCAACCTCCATACTGACAAGGATAGTCCATTACCATCATATTGTAATTCGACAGTAAGCCGGCAATCTGGCTCTGGCACTCCCCTTCTCGAAAATTAAACACAACGAACGAAGCCTCTGGAAAATTATTGTGGAGTTGGCCCGCAATACCTCTAACATATAGTTTGTACTCTTCATCCTCTAATATGGCAGTTGCATAGCAGGAATCAAACACTAAAATAGGGCACAGCAGAGAAGCCATCAAAATATACAAGAGGAAGGGGATATTAATATTACTGCAGTAGATGGTATATAGATCATAAAACAGGTGAAGGCTCAAACATTTAATGGATTTTCCATTAACAAACTACCAGCAATTCCACTAGAAAATCGAGAACTGTTAATTAAAGTTTAGCATCTAGAGCATAGGCATTGCTAATATTTACATATCCATTTCATTTCGCAGGTCTGAGAGCAGATGATCCTGAAGAGCTCCACTTCCATAGTGCACCCACATTGACGAATTGTACACTTAAGAAGGTGAAAACAAAATTCACTCTATAGAAGCCAAAACCCAGAAGGCTCGATTCTGGCTTCTAGAGCGCAGGAATTCCGAATGAGCTACTACATTTCCCAGGAAAAAAGCTTTCGACATTGACACTGTAAAATCATGAACTGGAACCAAATTCACAAGTTGGCAGCTACCCAAAAACAAAAAACAACCAGACGGAAAAAAGGGTACGTACCATAAACTCCCTCACATATCTCTGAGAGCCCATCAGGCGGTTTCCGGCAGAAAAGCTTCCTGAACAACGCCATGCTTCCTCCAGATCCAATGTCACCCAAAAGAAGCTAAAGAGCTAGAATTGCACACATTGAGCTGAAATAGAGGAAGCAAAACAAGAAGAAGAAGAAGAAGAAGACAGAGAAGACTCCAATGATGAAAAAGGACATGGACATTGCAGGGTTTCGAAGGGACAACTTGGTGGGTACTGTCATTGTCTTCGCATCCACACTTGTTCTTCTTGTTTCCTTCTTTTTGTCAGAAAGACGTAGCTTTCAATCAACAACGGACGAGAGTGGGAAAAAGCAGCTGGGTGTTAGAGAGAGAAAATTCCAATTAAGTCAGTGAGGGAGTCCCAATTGAGAAGAAATGGTGGTGGTTATGAAAATAAATTCGGGATAAGAAACGGATCCCGGAATCTAGCGTTTGTCCATTGCCGCTCTTGCCACTCGTCGCCGTTCTGTGCTCTTGCGTGTTGTGTTCTGTCTGTCCTAAGGGAGAGTATTCTCGTTGGGTAATTCTCGCGTCCGCCCTGGCGGACGTACGCCAGGGACGGAACGCAAACGTCCGTCCCCCCCCCCCCCCCCCCCCCCCCTTTTTCTCTTTTTTTTTTTTTTTTAAAATCCAATTTTTTTAATTTCATATTTAATTAAAAATAATTATATTTATTTTTCGAAGTATATTTTTATAAAAAAATTATTCTTGATAGTGTTCTTTCATATTTTAAGGAATTAAATCAATTACCATTTTTTATTTTTAACATCAAATAATTCTCTTATTTTATAAAATCTCTTTTATTATTTCTAATGTTGGGATCCAAATTAGTTACAATTTTTCATATTTTCACACTAAAATATTAATGTTCTAACAAATACGCAGAATGAGATAATATAAAATGAAAAATTGGTATCTATATTTTTATTTTTCATTAGAAATTAGACACCATAATATGTGATATTGGATATCGACGTAGGTAAAATTAAACACTCCTATAGATTATATTAGACATTAGTACATAACTTGTTTACATAAAAATATAAATTTTTTATTTTTTTTAAAATATGTTTGCCTTTTTTTTTTGGTAAAATTCACCATGGGTCACCTAGTTTATTTTTTTGTCCTATCCGGGTACCTTACCTTTATTTTGTCCTAACGAGGTACCTTTGCTCCTATTGCGCATCCTGTTCAACTACTTTCCGTCAAATTGGTCGTTAAATTTGATGGAAAATGATGATGTGACATTAAATAATACTAAAATAAACTTAAAATGACGACTTCAGTCCTCAGACTATTTCAATTACTAATTCTAACCCTTAAAATTTATTTTCTTGATTTTCGTGTATTGTTCATATGATGAACACAAACACACAAAACCCACATGGATCTGAATCCTTGCCTGTTTTGAATGTTCTTGTTGTTTCGATGTTACTGGATTTTTGTTGAGAACATGGATACACCGAAACAACTTTGTTTTTGAGAAAAAGAAGATCTGGTTGAGTTTTTTAAACTAACCAAAATTGCTCGATTTGATCCTGAGACTCCCCGGCCACCACCGTCCGTGAAAGTCACCGGTGGATGGCTCGGTTTCGTAGCATCAAGGCCGAAGGTTAATAGCCCCATGGTTTGGAGGCTTGATTTCGCTTCAACTGGTTTGAATTTTGATTCGTTTCGAATGTGGGTTCATGAAAAGGTTTAAGAACCCTAACACTTATTTTTGAAATTAAGTGTTATGTGTGCGAAATTGATCAAAAAAAATTGTTCCATTGTGATAATCGACCTCTGGGGAACAAAACCCATATATTTTTGTTGCCGTTTGACAGCGATAGCGTCGCCGGAAAAGTCACGACTTTCGTAGCTTGTTGAGCAGCCTGTGGACGAGAGCCAGCGCCTTTAACGCGATGATCCAGTCCCGCGTCTTGCTCAGCCGCTTGGAAATGGAAGCACCAGCACAGGTGCCGGAGAGGGGGAGAGTTCGTTGCGAATCGCCTGTAGTCGAGTCGTCGTTCTCAGCATCGAATCCCTGGCAATAACGTTAAATTCTGGGCCCGATAGCGGCGAGCCTCGGCGAGTTCAGTGGTGGCGGAAACAGGAGGATGATGAGGGCAATTCGGCGAGGAGTAGGAGACCGAGAGAAACCAGGTTGAGTTGGCGCCAGCGAGGAGTTCAGCAGCGTCGTATGGCGGCTGGAATGGAAGAATGGTCTGGAATTGTTGGCTTAGGAGTAGCTCTGGAATTGTTCGATTAAACAATTGTACAATTGTTTCTGTGATTTTTGGACAATTACTGCGGAGGACGGGGAGGACGACGTAGAGGTCGAGGGCGGCTAGGATGGTGGGCGATAGAGGAAGAGGTTGACGGTGGCTAAAATGATTTTGGTGGAAGTTTAAAGGTTAGAATTAGTTATTAGAAAAGTTTAGGGTCCAAAGTTATTATTTTACGTTTATTGTAGCATTAATTAATGCCACGTCATCAATTTCCGTGAGACTTAACGATGGAATCAACGGAAAGTACCCAGATAGGACACGCGATAAGAGGTAAGATACCTCGCTAGGACAAAATAAAGGTAAGGTACCCGGATAGGACAAAAAAATAAGCTAGGTGACCCATGGTGAATTTTACCCCTTTTTTTTTAGTATCCAATTATATCTATGTGATATCTAGTTTTATATAGAATGAAGGAGATATGTAGAGTGTCATAATTAAACATTTAGACATCACAATAATGTAAATTGTATATTTCCTTATCAAATTTAGATCCTTAACCCATCATGCTAGACATTGGACCATCATTATCAGACATTTAAATACTTCAATCCAACACTTAGGACATCATACTCAAACAACTTGCTGACATTTATATACTAGAATTAAAGGTAAAATTATGATATAATTTTTCAATTAAATATCCTTTAAAATAACATTATTATACTCCGAATTAAAGGTAAAATTTGAATAATCGAACTATTTTATTCTCAACACTACGAAAACAACTTGTAGACATTTATATACTAGAGGCAGACATTAAAACACCAGACATAGACACTAGAAACCCAATTTTAGACACTTAAAGGTATACACTATTTACCTATCATTGGACATTAACGGTGTTAATTTGTCCGTTAGTGGTGTACGTCCGCCATGGCGGATAGTATCATATCTCATTCTCGTTTAACTGATGACGACACCGTTTCTTTCTCTGTCTTAAAAAAACTGAACTTCAGTCCTCATTGTTATTAAAAATACAATATTCTCTCATAGTATTTGATTTTCCTTTCATTTTTTTTTTCTTTTTCCAATATGCTCACCTGGCCAAGGCAAGGCAACGTCCCAGTCGAGGCTCAGGTTCGAGGCGTCATGGAGTCACTCTCACTTACAAATTTATTAAAAAGTTGTTCAAATGCAGCTCGACACCCTCTAAGTTTCATGAGGCAGATAACTTATCCCTCAAACTTTTCTTATAACTCCTCCTACCTCAAAATCTTAAGCATATACTTGTACATGTTTCTGGTTAATTACCAAAAAAATTATAAATGCTTTCTCTAGTTTGTTGTTGAACATATATGTCTTTGGTTTGTTTCTTCTGTCAAAATTTATCAACGTTCGCTCAAAGCATCAATTATAGCACAACTAAGGTAAAAAGTATGATTAGTTTCAAATTTTTAATTGTCATTGTGAAACCAATCTTCAACCTTCATTTCATTGCAAGTTACTCACAAACTTTTACAATTCATTGCATATTGGTCTTTATTAGTCACAAACATTTACAATTCATTGCATATTGGTCTTTATTAGTCACAAACCTTTAACCCTATATAAAACTAAGTTGACACAAAAATTCAAGTTACATAGAAAAAAATTATAGTTTAAATGATTCATTTGTTTTCAACAAATTATAGCACAATTTGAATTTATTAGAAAACAATTATCGAACATTTTGAATTTTTCATCTTTCACATAACTATCTTACATTAATTTTTTAAATTTCAATTTAAACTGTGTAGTAACTATCTTCCTACAAATTTGATATGTGTCATAACTTTGTAACAATTAATTGATCATTTAAATTATCAATTTTTTCTCTGTAAGTTGGGTTTCAATGCAAATTCATTCATTACTATGGCTAGGAACCAATGTACAACAAATTAGAAATGTTGCAAAACGTACAATAACCACTTCTGATTTAACTTAATATACACTTTGCCCCCTTATTTTTTAAAACAAACACTTTCCCTCTCTTCTTCTTTTACGCTATACAATAATAACCTCTAAAATCCTATTTTAAATTGTATGATAGTCATATACCAATAATTTCAAACTCTCCGATATTTTTTTATAGTTAACAGATATTTTAAATTGTCAATTTTTTTTCTATAAATGCATTTTATTCTTTGTAAGTGAAAATTGGTGTTATTTAAATGCCATTTAATTATGAAAAAAATATCAAAAATTTTGAAATTACTATAACATGGTTGCTAGACAATTTAAATTAGAGATTTCAGAAGTTTTCGTAGAACAATGTAAAAGAAGTGTGGGTAAAGTGTAGGCTTTCGAAAATAGGGGGACAAAATATAAGTTAAAGTTAGGCCAAACCTTAGGGGTTTCTCTAAATTTTTGAAGAAATGTTTGACACAAATTTGTAATGAAATAAAGGTGAGAACTGATTTGGAATGATAATTAAAATTTTTGTATTAATGGTGCTATTTACTCCATGGATCAGACTTGTGTCGCCCATTCACGCGTGACCTAGGACATACGTAACTGTTATTATTTAAATATGACATTTCACATGTTTCAGTATTCAAATAACATCCCACATTTAGTGAAGTGGCTAATGCTCGTTTGAGAGATAGATTCAAGCCATAGTGTACCACATTTTGCTTCCGTTTTTTTTTCTTTCTGGTGGTGCTTCTGCTTTTTTTTTTTTTTTTCCACTTTTCTACTTCTACTTTTCCCTTGATGTTTTGTTTTTTCACCTTATTTTTTTATAGTTTTATTTTTTTTGTTTTCTTTTTCAAGTTTGTTTTCACTGTACCCTTTTTTTCTTTATCCAACTTTTTCATTTTTTTTATATTTAACTTTGTCTTTAGTTTTGTTTCCAATTTTATTCCTTTTTAATTTGTCTACCTTTTTAAGTTTTATTTAATTCTTCATTTTTATATAATTCTTGTTCTTCTAAATTATCTACTTTTATTCTTCATTTTCTCATGTTTGTCAACTAATAAAGAAAAATATTGCTAGTTTATCTGAAAAAATAAATAAAAACTGATAAAAAAATAAACTTATTGTTAACACCTAATTTTTTTGGGTGGTGTGAACTCAGTTTTATCTAGGGCTAGGAATAAATATGCAATAAATTATAAAAGTTGGACCAATTTGCAATCAAATGAACATGAAGCATTGATTTGCAAAGATAGTTAAAAGTTTGGGATGAAATAGTACAATTTATCGTCATAATGAAATTAATATTTAATGCTATACTATGATTGAATTATTTTTCATTAATTTTTCATGGTTGTTTCCGCCCCCACACAATATTGTGCCCTACACACCAACCATAAAAAATTGGAAAATATTTTAGGGCTAGTTTGTAAAGATTAATGGGCTGTGTTAACATGTTTTTCACTGTTAGTAGTGGGCCAGTCCATGGAGCCTCTGTTTTTTCTAACCAATTTGCTCCATGTTTTTTATTTTATTATAAACTGGTACTAGATTTTGTAAGGCCACATGGGCACCCATCCAAACGTCACTGTGTGTGCCTTCCTCTCATCCAACCGTCCCCATGTTCGCCCAAGTCCTAAATCTAGCTACCCACTGCTCGATCAAGTCGCAGACCAATGAAGTAGATCTTCATGTGATGGGTGGGATGGCCAATGGGTGTGCTAGGGGGGATTAGCCTCAAAATGGGGGCAATGCGAACCTAGATGCAGTCGATCGGCAGAGAAATTAAGCTAATTCAAACTCTGCCACGCCATCAAACAACTCCGAAGAGGCTGACCCTTCACCCCAAATCGGTAGAAGAACGTTAATGAGATTACAGGCACGACACTACCTCCTACCAAGAATGCTTCCACCTCAAGACCACTTCCCTCTCTCTCACTATGATGCCGAAAAGATTTCACGGCCCACGGAGAAAGGGTTCTATATAGAAAGAAGATACTAATGATGGTCGGATGGTAATTTTCCCAACATGTTCAGGCAATTGTGATGTCCACCCGAACAAGCCATGTGCGTAAATGGAAAAATGGGTTAACAGCAGCCCATTAATCTTAACGAACAGACAATTAGTAATTTAAACAAAAAAGACAAAATATTCTTATAAAAACAAGCTAAATGTGTTCTCCTCATTCAAAAACATTTTAAATACTCTCTTCATCCCAAAAAGATTGCTCTACTTTTCATTTTTTGTTGTCCCAAATTGATTGCTTCATTTCCTTTTTAAGCAAATTTTAACAAATAAAATGACTATTGTGTTGTGCCTTTTGCATTGATCCCATTTGCGAGCTAACATCCCCTTTTTTTCTTGCCAAACTGTTGATGTTCGTCTTCCTTCAACGGTACGTGATCATCTTCATCCGGCAAAGCATGATCGGTAATCATTGTCTTCTTTCGACAATAAGCGATCGAAGAGAAACAACGAGGTTAGATCACAATTGAAGAAAGATGTTTAGGCGGGATTAAAGGGAAATGATGATAGAGGATGATAGAAGGCAAGATTGGAGCACGACAGAAGAGCGCTACGGAAGAGGAAGTTAATGGAAGGAAGAGCGCAACGGGATGGTGATTTTATGGAAATGAGGTTGGAACGAAGACTGAGGGTGGTGAGGTCTTGAGCAAAATGTGATGGATGAGGGTGAGGCAAACTCCGACCGAGATAAAAGCGAGCATAATGAGGAAGGCCGCTGGGTCAATCGGAGAAAAAGGGGGTGCAAAGGTTGGTGAAGATCGAAGAAAAGGACAGATGCGACAAGTTGAGACAGACCAGGGGGAAGTGACAAGGAGATTAAGGAAGTTGGGCATTGGGGAGGTAACAGAGGCGGCAGATGGAGAAGGCAGTAGGCAACGAGGAGCGGCACAAATTGGTTGATTTGCTAGACGTGGAGACAGGGATAGAGGAGGGGCAGCAGATGAAGGAGGTTGATTTGCCAGACTTGGAGATGGATTGAGGATAGTTCAAGGGTAAATTCAAAAAAGTAGGAGGACAATTTAACATTTCTTAAACTATGTGCAGAACCATTTGGAGTAATTAAACTGGGACTAGGGGTGTAATTTTCGGGTTAGGGTCGGGTTAGGGTCGGGTCCCGAAAAAATCAACTAAGATAGTCATCCGAAATTTAGGACCCGAACCGACCCGATTTACATCATCAACCCGAACCGACCATAACCCGAAAAAAAACGGATCGGATCGGGTTGGGTCGGGTCTGAAACTTTGAAAAATGCAAAATAAAAATGTATTAAAAAAATGTACATTTTACACCTAAATGCAACTTCATAACACATAATAGTCAATAGGAGGGCATAAAAGGATGGTTGGGGGATGCTAAGGTTAGGGCTTATGAGAGTTGGGCTTAGGTAGTGGGCTTGGGTTCAAGTTATTTGGTAGGGAGTTAGTTATTTAGGATGAATTTCGGGTCATTCGGGTTAATTCGGGTTGGACCCGAACCAACCCAATTTTTTATTTTTATATCGGGTCGGGTTCGGGTTAACCCGAAGTGAACTTTTTTTACCTTATGACCCGACCCTAACCCGATATATTGGTTCGGTTTCGGGTCGGGTTTCGGGTTTCGGGTATTTACTTACACCCCTAACTGGGACAAAGGAAGTATTTAATTTCACACGGGAATTAAGGGGAACATATATACACACACACGCACACACATGTGTGTGTGTAATGTATCATTTTTTTTTATTTTTAAATTTTTTGCTCATAAATAAATGAATTTAAAACAAATGAATACTGAAATATAATAGTTTAAGGAGGTTATATATGTGTGTATTTTCCAACACACAACCACGTCATAAGCATTTAAAGCAGAGCAACTCAAAAAAAAAATGAAAATGAAAACTTTCCCTCCAATGTTCAAACGCTCCCCAGAATTCATCTCTCTCTCTCTCCGTCGTTCTTCCGCAATCAAATCTCTTCCCACTATCAAACCTCGATCCCGATGAATTATTCATCTCCGCATAAATCCCCATGCGAATCCCAGCCCACCTCTCCTTTACGCATCGCTGACGTTCTTCTGCTCGACGATTACCAGGAGGAGAGCCTCTGTTTGATGGCGAATTGTCATCGGTGGAGGACGGCGGAGGCAAGGTCCGCCGGAGTCGGTTGCACAAAGTTTTTCGGTAGCCTCTTTTCGGTTCTGGGGCTTGCCAAGGAGAGACGAACCGCTCTGAGAGAGGATCGTGGCGAAGTGATTCTCCCGAGTTCCGAAGTTTGTGATTCGCCGTCATCGGTGCCCGAGACTGATGCTGCTCCGTCAGGTGAGTTTTGTCTGTGTTCTGAGATTTTGTATTCTTTTTTCGTTCTCAAAAAGTGCTGATGATTTTTCTCAGTTTCACAACCGATTTGGGTTTTCTCCCTACTTTCAAAGAATCAAGAGTTGTATTCTCTCTGTATTTAACAATTTGCTTTGCTACTGAATTCCTTGTATAAATGAGGTTTGTTAGGTAGTCTAATGCTGAGATTGCCAGTTTTAAGTTCCAATTCGCAGGAGATTTTTGGGTTATCCCACGCCAGGGAAAATGGCGGTTACTTAGAAGTAGGTGTAACTTAGAAAATGACTCTAATTTTACTACCTGCAGCTGATCACCTAGAGTTAGCTTAAAGAAGTATTGGGTAACTGAGGATATCCATCAGGCGAGATACAACACAGAACCACAAAATCACGACTATTCCAGAAAAGCTTATATTGATCGGATAAGAGGCTACCACTATATATTTATATTACTTTAAATAATCTACACCATATGATATGAGACAAGTCACTGGTAAACACTATCAACGGGGCCTTTGCTCATTTGTACGAAATAAAAATTTGTATATGTGTGTTTATATTATTGTAAATGGGTCTTTGGAATGATCTTCGAGGATGTCTGCAGAGAAATGTAGCAGAAAGGAGGGCTCTCTAAATGTAGGAGTTGGCTGTTGTCTCTTGTATCTTCTTGCTGCATGTAAAAATGAGCTTGACCAGATGTTGGAGTTGAGGAAACGGATGGCTATCCTTCTCCATAATTCCCAAGTGGAACTGCAGCAGAAAGAAGGTACCCCAAAGACGCCTAAAACAAATGACACATTTGCATATTCCACCGTTGATGTGCTCGAGGGCTGCGGAATGAGCTCCTGTTTTCCTCAAGACCCTGCAACACCAAGCTCTGTGAGCTGTGATAAGTCTACGGAAGTTGATTTTCCCAGATCGAAAGATTGCCTGGAGGGAATGGATCAGCTTGAACGAGAACTCCAAGCTGAGTTGGATAGGCTGCAGCAGCATTTGGACACTGATGAACTTCAGAGAAATCCATTGCTTGAAATAACGAAGGTACAAGTCTACATGTAGTAGTTATATTGGCTCCTTCATAGGACATGACATAGCATCTAATGAATCTGATTTGCAGGTGACTTTAACAGACAGTACTAGTTCGAGCACAAGTCATGGTTTGAGTTCTGGAGACCTGATTGACCCTGAAGAAGACTCATATGAAGTGCATAGTGGGGTTTGTCCCCATGAACTTGAGAGAAGGTTGCATGAATTACTAGAAGCAAGGCAGATGGAGCCGATAAGAGAGCTGGAAACCGCATTAGAACTCGTGAAGTGCAAGCTTCATGAGCAAGAGCTAGAGATGTCCTGCTGGAAAGACACTGTTTGCCTCATCTCAAAGCATGTAGTAGAACCCTCGCGCCTCACTTTCAACCATAATCCTGATCAGGAAAAACAATCACCAACTTTGAGGTGAGGAATTGGCTTGAAACTTTTGGTTCAAAGTGCAATCTTCTAGTCCACACCACCTTCTTCTAAGATGTCCATGGAATATGATGATGGGTTGCTTTTACAATATTTTTTAGGGTTCAAAGGAAACAAAGTAAAAGAGATACAAAGTTGGGTAGGGTTTGAAAAGGGCACGTAGCCCAACTAGAGTTTAAGTGCACCACTCCTAGTGCGATCCCTTATGTTCCAAAACAAAGAGATGCGGAGGATTTAAAGCAGATTACATAAGAATTGAAGCTTTTGTATTTTAGGGAATGCATATGCTTGATATTGAAGATGAGTGCGTTTTGTGGTTAAGGTCAATGTTTCCCAAACTCCAGAGAAGACTATATTCTGTTTTGTCCCAAATCCTGCTTTCGTTTTTCTGGGCTCTACAAGAGTGTGACCAGTAATGTGTACCAATTTGTTTTAACTTAAGTCGATTGACTCCAAAATGGTTTATTTTATTCTTATGTCTTTTTTATCTGGAACTAATTTTAATTAAAAGTCAAAATTATACAGCTGCAATAATTTATTGAAAATATAATTTTTATAATCTTACTAAATTGTTATAGTTTAAGGTATTAAAAAAGAAAAATTTATAAAAATTTAACAACGTCATGAAAATTTATTTTTAAATAGATTATTACATCTACATAATATTAGTTTTTAAATGAAATTGGTTTTAGGTAAAAAAGATGTAAAAGTAAAAATAAGTTAATTGACTTAAATTAAAACAAATTATATTTTCTTTATTCCATAATCTGGATCTTTATTGGTTCCATATTTGATAAGCTAAGAGCAAAAAATAAGGGTTGTAGACTTGTATTGATGGTCAGTTTTGCAAGGAAGAAAGAAGTGTTGTTCCTTAGGCAAGGCCTCGGATTCGAGTTTAAAAAAAAAAAAAAAGGTTTTGGAAGAGCTTCCTATATAGGGTATGACCGAACTTAACTTTGGACTGGTTAGAGTCTAAGACTACAAAGGTTTTAGTCAAAAAAAAAAAAAAACAGAAAACAAAGAATTCTACCTGATACTACGCAAACATAAGACATATATCATCGCTACTTCATCTGTTTTCGACCTCCCAAGGCATAAGATCCTGCGATTTTAGGGTTAAAGTGACTTTAATAAATAAATATGTGGAGATATTGATAAATATGTGGAAGTATCAATAATTGGGCTGAAATATGTTCCTTTCACAAATAAAAAAAATCATTAAATAACTAATTTATTGGGGTTTTTGTTTTAGAAATATTTAATTCACACTTCAATAAAAAGTGGCTTCAATTCTTCAAAATTTACTTAATTTTTTTAAGAATGTGATTTTAACTATATACTAAAAAGTCTTACCTATTTTATTTAAATAACTAACTTGTTGACAAATATGTAACTAAAAATTTACTAATAATACTTAAAATTTGTTAAAAGTTAAAATTTACAGTATAGTAAAAAAAATATTATCTTAAAGAATCAAAATTAAATAAAAATACTAACCTTTTTAAGAAAAAATAAGTTGATATCCAAGTTACATAATTCTTCTATTTTTTGTTGCGACTACTACTCCCGCTTTCAACTATAGCTCTCATTCTAACTTTTACAACATTTTTATTTACTTAAATTTTAAAAGTGATACTTTCTCACTTTTACTTCTGGTTCCCGCTCCCACTTTCAACACATTTTGTACAACTTAGATTGATATATGTGGTTGTCGCTTCATTTGTATAGTTTTAGTTGAAATTTTAGGTAAATGAAAAAATGTTAAAAAATTTGACAGTCAATCAAAAAATATTTTATTATTTAACACGATACAAAATTTCATAGTTATTATTCACTCAATTTCTATATCAATTGAAATTTTTTTTATGTGTAGAATTTAATACAATATATTACAAGAATAAGAATGAGAGTGAATAATCTTAAACCTAGGGGTGAAAGCATTTACTGCAGAAAGCCTGGAGGACCATAGCTGCAATTAGCCTACTTTTGGGTGTCTGTTTTATGTAAAGCGTGGATCACTCGTAGGGGTGATCGTTCGGTTAATTCGGTTAAAACCGAACTGAAATTTTTGGTTTTTTCGGTTCTTTATTGTAATAAACCGAATTAACCGAAATGACTAATGAAACCGAAGTAAAACCGAACCGAATTGTTTCGGTTCGGTTTGGTTTCGCACCGAAATAACCGAAATAATAACTTATAATCTAGACCTAGTGACTAAAATGTAATACTATAAACATATGTTGCCTTTTTTAACTATTAATTATACATGGAGGAGCAATTTGAGGTTTGGCCAAAATTATTCTTCTTCCACGATCTCAGCGTTGGCAGCGTCATCGGAGAACATTCTCCACGAATCTCAGCCAAAATTGGGCATCTGAGAGCGAAATCCTCAACTGCTCTTTCTCCTCCACTGTGCCATGTTGGCCTATTTTTTTTTTCTCTCCTTTGCAACGAACTTCGGAGCTTTCTCCTTTTTGACCGGCGGGTTGTCGTCGGCGGCGTCTCAGGTTCAGGAGCAAAGAAGCATCTTTCTTGACGATGGAACACTCCATCACGACCTCCTCTAGCTCCGGATAAAGCGTCGTCTTTGGAGTACAGTCGGCCTTATCAATCGGTGGTCAACGGCGCAACGCCGCCGCCGTGTTTGTCGCCTGTTTCTTTTTCCCAGTCTAAGATGACCAAACCTAATATAAGCCATCAATCTTCTGTTTATCTTACATTCAACCCCCATTCCTTTCATATGTGCCAACTTACATAAGAAATAAAAATTCGGTTTATTCGGTTACCGAAATAACCGATTGCCTTAACCGAAACTGAACTGAAACCGAACTTTTCCTTATTCGGTTTCAATCGAAACCGAACCAAAAAACTGAATTCACCAAACCGAATTTCTAAATTAATTCAGTTTTTCGATTTTTTCGGTTTCAATCAAATAGTGATCACCCCTACGTAGATGTCCCTTCTGTGTTTCTGTTTTGCCAACCAGTACAGGACATCGATTGAAACTTATACTTTAAGAATCCACACAATTATTTTTTAAACATTTTTTTTTAAAAAATAAATTTTTTATTAATTTTTCATCTTTTGGGCTAAATAAAGAAAAAAAATTATAAAAATTAATTAATTTATATAAATAAAAATTTGTATAAGCAATTATTAGGTGAATGGCATATTAATTTTCCCTTAGTATTGGTTATAATTAAAAGATCTCTAAAAATGAAAATAATGCATTATGAGTAAGTATTTAAGTAAATTGCACCTGTAACCCCTAACCTTTATATTATTGTACTATTTTGGACCCTAACATTATTTAAGTGTTTCTTTTTGGACCTTTTGATAACAGAAAACGTTAATATGGATAAAAAATGTCACGTGGCATCTCAATATGGGAGATTTGCCACATGGCATCCCAATATAAGAGATTTGCCGCGATGGCATACATGCCACGTCAGAAATTGCCTGCAATTGGCCAATGGTACAAGAATTGTAAAAATAAAAGAAATCTAGGGCCTATGTTGTAAAAATTGAAGAAAATTTATGGCCTATATGGAGTTTGCCCAAATCACACGTCCCTCCTCTCTCCCTCAGTTTGTCTGACCTCCGTAGTCGTCGTTCCTCCTATCGGCCTCTTGTCCCCGTCCGCATCCACCATAATTAGCATTCTCGATCGATTTCCAGAGACATTCGACCTTTGCCTTCCACGATTTCCAAAATCAGATCGTGCTCATTCGGCAGCAAGCCTCTCCTCCTCTCTTCCCCTCATCCGTCGAACTCTCCTTCTCTGCCTCTGCTTCCTTCCCCGTCGCACTCTCCTCCTCCTCATCCGACATCGAACTGCTCAAGCCTTTCTCGGGCCACTGCCTCACGCTCTCTTCTCGTTGCTGCCTCGCATCATCACCTGTGATCAGCCGAAATCGTGGGTTAAGATTGGCAGAAAATCGAGGACGTTAATTGGGGGTTAAAATCAAGGGCTAAACGACGAGCTTGTAAGTGGCGAACGGAATGCGAGGGTTCCAAATCAATCTCAACAGATTGATGGATGGCGCATATGGAAAACAAAGCGGCGGATTGAAGAATCGACGAAATGCAAGGTGATTGATGGAGGTGAATTAAAGGATGAATGAACAAGGGGAGGAGGGGAGAAGGAGCGGCGGATGAGACTGAGGCCAGAGGCGGTGGGAGAGGGCTGAAGGTGGTTGGGGAGGGAGGAGAGAGGAGGAAGGAGAGATGTGAGCTAATATCACGTAGGTTATATATTTCTTCATTTTTTTTAATATAGGTCCTAAATTTTTTATGTGGGTAATTGTAGATTAGTTCAAACGTGGCAAACCTGCCACTGTGGCAAATCACCTATGTTGGTATGTCACATCATGTTTTTCATTTATATTAACAATTTTTGTCTATAAAAGGTTTAAAATAAAACACTTAAATGAGGTTAAAGATGTCTCCTCAAAAAATATAGGATAAAATCCAAAATGGTACAATAATAAAATGTTATAGGCCACGAGTGCATTTTACTCGTAAGTATTACATAGGTCTAGCTAATTCAGTGTGTCATCTTTGAAGAATTCAAGAATTGTCATTTTGGTCCCGTGTACAAAATATACCTATATGCTATCCTATTTGCACAAATAGAACAAACGGGGTTGGGCCGATGTTAAGTGCATGACATGTCATCATTTAACCTATATTTACGTACTTCATAGCAATAATTGTTAGAATTTAGTGTCATTCTAGTGTTATTTTTATGTTTTTGTAGATATAGGTGATCAGAGCAAAAGAATGGTAACTTACAAGTAATTTTTGGATCTTTTCTTGATAGCTTTAGGCTTGGGTAAATGCATAAAAGTTGTAGTCCTTCTTCTTAGCTTCAAGTGGGCTATTGAATTATGTCAATCGGACACTTTTGTGCAAAGTTTTGGTCAAAATACTGAAGAGTATCTGTGCTGTCGAATATTGGCAACGTGTTGCCGAGACCTGCTCTTTTTATAAAAATCCTCGGCAAAAAGTTATGAGGGAGGATTCTCTTCGACCCCAAACCCTCCAGACTCATTTTTTTGGTTAGTTTTTTTAGGGTTTGCATGGATTAGGGAGCTAGGGGGCTGATTTGATGGAGATACTTGCTTGGATTAGAGTGAGAGCTCTTCTACAACAAGGATTTTTACTTGGATTTGATTTTTCTAACCCTAACTCCTATTTTTCTTTAGTTTGAGATTCTTGTAAATATGTGTAGATTTGTTGTTTCTATAGATGTTGTGAATTATTTTGGATAATTTGATGTTTGTAAATACATAACTCATTGATTATTTCCTTGATTTGTTGGCTCTTTTAGCTTATGTTTGAATGTGTTATTCATTTGTTAGCTACCTGTGTTGAACAACTTACTAGACTTAGGGAAGGCTCGAGAGAGGTTTTCAAGGTTGAAAAAGGGCTAATAGAACGTGGATAATGGGTAGATTTGAGAGAACTATTGTTCCTACGATGCCTTAAAAAAGAACTTGAGCCTAATGGTTTCTAGGACAACTGGTTAGCATAAAAATGTTTAATAGGGTTCTAAGGAACTAATTGACCCTGTCTTAAGAGAGAAGGGTTGATACTGTAGAATTTTTCAGCCTACAACTTTCAAGAAGCATGACTTGGGTTAAGTAGATACTTGTGTCAAAGCTATGTCTATGTAGCAGGCCATTTAGTTTGAATTCCTTAGAAATTTTGTAAATATGTGTTTAGGATAACTGTTATGTTTGTTTGGTTTAATGGTTGGGTGATCCACAAGTTTGGTAGTTTAGTTTCTTATTCCACGTTTTTCATGGTTTGTTTGCTCTAGCTAAAGAGAGGTCATCATACTTGGTATTTGATGAGATGTTTTGCAATATAATTCTTTATGAGATCGACATCTAATTCACCGCTATTATAATTGACACCGTATACTTGCAAGTGAGATTAAAGTTAAAATTAAAAAGATTTTTTATAAACTTCAATCTCACGACAACCGAGTGGTTAGTGCGCGAATGACACAGGGAGGAACACAAGCCAGGTTCGAGTTCTTGAATCCCCACCCACTTCTTCTCAACAACTTTGTTTTCGTTTTCGTTTTTTGTCTTTCTCAATTTCGTTTTTCTCTTTTTTGTTTTTTCCTTCTCAGTTTTTTTAATCAATTTTCGAGAGTTTTTCCGCTCATTTTCTTCATTCCATAATTATTCTTTTCAGTTTTATTTTTTTATTTTCATGTTCTCTTCTTTTCCACTTTTTCCTTTTCTTTTCATTTTTTTGCATTATTTTTAGTTTTAATGCCCACCCTCCTCTTCTCAACTACTTTTTTTTAACTTTTTTTTTGTTTGTCTTTCTCAATTTCGCAACTACTTTTTTTTCATTTTTTTTTCTTCCTCAATTTCATTTTTCTTTTATTTTGCTTTTTTTTCTTCTCAGTTTTTAATCAATTTTTGTCATTTTTTCCCCTCATTTTCATTATTTCATATTTATTCTTTTCATTTTTATTTTTTATTTTCATGTTCTCATCTTTTCCAATTTTTCCTTTCCTTTTTCATTTTTTTGCATTATTTTTAGTTTTATCTCTTGTTTTATTTCCAGTTTTATTCCTTCTTTTTGTTTTTAATTTATCTGCATTTTCTTCTTAGTTCTATTTTTTTATTACTTATATTATTCTAGTTTTTTAAAATTTATCCAATTTTTCTTCATTTTTTTGTTTCAAATTTTTTAGCTAATAAAATTGAGACTTTATTTATTATTTTATTACTTCCTATTTTTTCTTTTTTTAATAACTATTTATTCCTTTATAAATAGTTTTTAGTTCTTTTACAATCATTTATTTTTTCTTTTATTAGTTTCTACTCGCTCTTTAAATAAAATACTTGTATGTTTTTTTATTAGTATTTATTTATTTTTTTATCAGAGGTTATTTGTTCTTTTATCAATTCATGTTTGTTCTTTAAATAAACCAACTATATGTTCCTTTATTAGTTGTTATTTTTATTTTTTTTCAGTAATTGCTTGTTCTTTGAGTAGCAGCTATTTATTTTTTTCTCAATTCTTACTTGTTTTTAGATAAACTAGCTATTTTTTTATTTTACCAATAATTGTTTATTCATTTATTAGTAGTTGTTTGTTCTTTTTTTAATCTATGTTTTTTATTTAGATAAATTACTGTTTTTTTACCAATAATTATTTATTTTTTTATTAGTAGTTGTTTTATCTTTTTTTAATTTATGTTTTTTATTTAGATAAATTAACTATTTGTTCCTTTATTAGTATTTATTTGTTTTTTTATTACTAATTATTTTTACTTTTATCAATTTCTGTTTATTCCTTAGATAAACTAATTGTCTGTTCTTTAATTAATAGTTATTTAATCTTTTATCTATAATTATTTATTTTTTTATCAATTTCTACTTATTTTTTAGATAAATTAATTTTTTGTTATTTTATTAGCAGTTATTTGTTTAGAACAAATAAAAACTACTATAAAAACTAATAAAAGGATAAATAAAACTGATAAAAAAACAGATAAAATAATTTTTCTAAAAGAAAATGTGAATTTAGAGGAGAACGCGAACGCGCAACCTCTTTCTTCTTGGCCTAAGCGCTTTAGCGCTTCACTACTTGAAGCAACATGTAATGCGTATGCAAATACTATATAAGTAGTAATATGCAATGCGGCGAAATAGTCAAGTCTTTCGCATGCATTAAACTTCATGATTTCATGTTGTGAGGCTGGGCTGGTTGAAAATTCGGGGTAGAAACTGAAAGAATGGGCAAGTGGCATCAATCATCCCTAAACTATCACTTATGTTACACTTTTATCCTCAAACTATTAAATATTTTATTATTTGCCCTGCACTATTTATGATGATGTACGGTTTGTTCTTCGTTCATTTCTTTTGTTAAACATTGACGGAAAATTCACAACTTAATTAAATTGAAGGTCTAAAAAAGCTATTTAGTCGCAAATATAAGACTAAAACTTAATAGTTTAAAAATGAGTTACTAGTGATTTTATGATTCCTCAATTAACATGTATACTGATTGAAAGTTTACACATAAAGAACTTCAAAAAGTATGTCATAGCCATTTTTGGAAGAGTTGGGTACTTTTTATGGCACTAAGGGCAGTGTCCTGGATGCGATGGCAATGTAAAATTCATGAGGTTGCGTGACCAAAAGGGACAAAGGTGCAGTAGGAAGAAGTAGTTTGAAATATAAGGGCGATGTTGAAGTAATGGTTCACCCTCTGGATGCTACTGTCTAAAGGTTTATACACCCAAAATAAACGGGGCTAGATTGGCTATACAGGGCCCAACAAATGCTACCTTTGTGAAAGCAAGAATGAGAGCCAAAATCACTTGTTTTTTAATTTCTTGTTCTTTAGAGATGTTGCAGGCAAAACCTATAGATGGCTGGGTTTCTATAGGCAAATGAAGAGGTGGAGAGAAGAGGTTTTACTAGTTGAGAATGAACTTTAAGAATAAATTGGCCTTGCGGAAAACTTCCAAAATTACTGTTGCAATGATCACCTATCATATAAGAAGGAGTGCAATAATCAATGCCATAACAAGACCCAAGTGGCAGTTCAGCAAGTGGTAGATAAAATTTACTTTGATGAGATCGATTATGTTAAGATAAAATGATTTGGTTGATTTTCTAATTTGGTTAGTTCGAATCAGAATTGAATTTTATGTTCAATTACTGGATTGATTATTAAATCATACACTTGAAACCAAACAGACCAAATGGTAATAAATATTTTACTATTATCCATATTGACCCTACACATATAAAGTTATTTCCTACTAATTTTGGATTATATGTTGTTTATCCTTATTTCATTTTGGGTATGAGAGGTAAAATCTTTAATATTTATCTCATTTTTTTATTTGTTGAATTATTACGTGCCTAGGTCTTATAAAGAGAAATTAAATAAACCGAATAAAATAAACCAAAATATAATTCGAACAGTTCGGATCAAATCTAACATGTGTAGTAGTAGAATTTGGTAATTTTATATTTGTCTATTTATTTATTATTTATAAAAAAAAATTACTGACCGTTTGATTGTTTCAGATTAGACAATGTTGGATTTAAAATTTTGGGCATGAATTTTAGTCCAACATCGTAAGGGGACGATTTCAAGGAGTTCTAACTTGGTGGGCTCAAAGCAAGACCTGTTGGATTTTCCAGCTTACCCGGTAGACTAGAAGCCCAAAAAATAGCTTTTACCCAAAGGTGACTGTTACACTTTTATCTTCCGTTGATCTAATGACAACTGACACAATTCTATGCACCTCACTTTCCTATAAATAGCCTTTACTTTCCTTATGAAAAGGAGGCAACTTTTACAATCACCCCACCATTTAGAGCTATCATGATATTTCATTTATCTCTCACACTCTTATTTGCCTCTACTAGGCTTTTCATTTAATATAAGTTAATATTTTGTTTTGCCTGACATTTCATTTTTGCTCAGGGTATTATTTCTTATTTCGCTGGAGATCTTTTCTCCTACCAGTTCCCCCGAGCTTGCCGAGTTGCTTACTCATCCTCCTTGTCGGCCCCTAACCATCTCCTTTCCCCTTCATGTGTAATACTTTACGCTCTTCCACATATAACCCTCACTCATAACATGTATTAGGACAATTTGGATAGACTTTACAAAAATAGAAAATCAATCAGATCATTGTGTTTGGATTGGTTTCAAATTGAATCAACTAAATGCTCATCCCTACTCCACACCTAGTTTCATACATATGCATATCAATTCTATGCAAGCATATTTAACATTGTAAGCCTTCATACACATATATAAACACCAAATAACTCATGGTTCAAAATCAATAGATAATTCAACAAAATCAAACTCACATGTGGAATTACACTACAAATTGATTTTGGGGAAGAAATCACTGAATCTTAACCTTAACTTGGTGAACCCAACATTTTAGCTCATAAAGAAATTGCACCCACTCACAATTTGATTGAAACTCACCACAAAACCAAGCAACTGGATATGCCTAAATCAAACCTATAATTGTGAACCACAATGTAAGGAAAGATGGTGTTGATTTTGCACTACTTCTATATGAGATTGAGGAGTGATGGTGTTGGGTTTCGTTGGTTTTGTATGATATGGTGATCTTTGTGACAATGAGTTTGTGGGGTTTAGGTTTTTGGATTCTTGGATATCGTAGAATGACTATAGAAGGTGAAGATTTTTTTGGGTGAATAAGAGCGATTAGTATGGCATAAATGGAAATGTGTCTTATTTCCTGGGTTTTTGCCAATTTTTTGCACTTTTGTATCCTATTTTTAAACTAGAAGGGGATTTGACACTATCTTATCTCACTTTTGTACATCTCATAGATTTTGTTAAGTTGTGTGTGTATACCAGGAGGATAGTGTCATATCCCCTTTTAGTTTTTAGGTTGTAGAATACGTGGAAAGTGATATTTGGCGGATTCTCATTCTCATTGTGATTCATTTACTCAAGGCTAAGTATAGAGATATCAATGGATATATGGTCTAATAGGAATCTGGTTGCATTCGCCCCAATGAGCCTTTTTTTTTTCTCTCTTGTTTTAGAATTGAATGGGTTTGGGTTGGATGAGAATTTGGGGTTCAATTGCCTGACATTTGACACACACACACACACACGAGTTTGTTGCAACATTTTAGATTTTTTATTTAAGTTTGACTTAAATTTATTTATATTAATATTTTCTAAAAATTTTTTTAACATATATTTAGATTTAGAAATTACAAACTTATAGGTTTTAAATATAAATCTTTAAAAAAGTTTTTAACAAATATTAGTATAAATAAATTTAAGTCAAACGTAAGTCAAAAAATTGAAATGATGTAAAGAACTTGGGAAGATGTAATAATAACATGTAATCAAGTTATATAAATTTTGAAGTCAAAGAAAATCATTAGACAAAGATAATGGATTTTCTATAACTTCTTTAGCAATTTGTATTAATCAATTTGAAACCAAATTATTTACAATCCAGTAATTAATTTGCTTTTATTAGCTTTTTTAGCAGTAACTTTTTAGCAACCGAATTACTTGAAATTGTAGTTTGTGTTGTTTTACAAAATTGAAGTAGTTTTAATAATTGGTTGTTAAACTTATGTATTAGGCCTAGATATTTATGTCATATATTATGGATGGTCTACCTTAAATATTTATTTTTTATGAACTTACGTTGACTATTAAGTCTTGGCTTCTAGTATTGCTAGTGTCACTTTCATGATTTGGTTATTCCATATTATTAGGCTACTTGTAATTATTCTTGATGTGATATTTTTTATTAAAATATTTTCAAATAGTTGTGGTAATGGAAATGTGGTGGGTATATGAGTTTTACTCAACCTAACCCATCCAAAAATTTTACATCCAATGCGTGAGAGTTGGTTGTGGGTAGGGCATCTAATGTAATGAGTTGGATATGAGAATATCATCATCCGATCAAAATCCGACTCATTCACATGTCTGCCCAAGTGTTTTTCTTCGTTATTATGAGCTTTGGACGTAATGAGCATCCCTCCCATTTTAGTGGATACAAGCTTTATGGTACCCGTGTTTTATGTTAGTTCAATTTGTATCAATATTAAATATAAATATTGATGATCATTGATAAAAAAAAAATGTTTATAAAAATGAAAAAAAAAAAGAAAAGCAAGAACTGGGATAAAAAGTTAAGATAAAATTTCAAGACTAAAAGAGCAAACACAAAGATTCTAAGTATCAAGAGATAAATCTTAACAAGTAAAATTTTGTTTTAGAATAGAGAAATAATATGAAATAGTTAATAAAATAAGACAAAGAGTAGGATTTTGGTGACAAAAATTGGGTTTAATAATGGATACATAAAAAGTAACAAAAAATGGTCTTCAGGCCAAAAGAGCAAATGTAAAGATTTCGGGAATTAAAGACTTAACCATTAACTTAATAAAGAAAAAAAAATAAATGAAAACTTTGGCTAAAATGAATCAACTTGAATCATATCCAAATATAGATAACTCATAATGACTAAAGTTTTCTTTTAAAATACAATAAAAAAAGCAACAAAAAATGTTGAACAAAGTCCCTATGGTTTATTAATAAAAAAATAAAAGAAACAAACAATGATTACCAAGTTTTTTCTTTAGAAGACAACAAATAAAAAAAACAAAGAAAAAAATTAGAGATTATGAGAACAAATGAAATACTCAAGTTATTAAGTTTGAGGACTAAAATGACCAATGAAAAAAATGTAGGGACTATAATGGGAAAATGTAAGAATTAATGTCCTAAAAATGCGTTTAATCACAAAGAAATGTTGAACAGACTGAAATTGTGAAGGTAATGACACAAACCCTCATGAAAAGTGATTTCCATAGGGAAAAGGGATCGAGCTTCAAAACAAACTAAATAGATCTATAAAAAACAGTAAAATGCAAAAAAAAAAAATAATAATAATAAAGATGATACACCGTTAATCCACCATGATTTTCACTGTAGATAAACAGTAAAAACTCATCCTCTTTTAGAATATAGCAATGTTTGGTGACCCGTAAATTGTAATTAATATTTTTTGTAATAAATTTTAATAATTATTAATTAAAAATTTCTCACTAATAAATTTATGATAGTCAATAAAAGTTTTTATTTGTTTCAAATTTGAGTTGGGCTTTTTTTATGTTATAGTTTTATTATTAAAATGATTAGTTATGATCAAAGCATAATACTATGAAACAAAACAAGATACATGCTTTAAAACAATGCATTTTTGTTGTTATTAAAAAATAATTCACTAAAAATTTTCATCTCTTATTAACTCAAACTCTAATTTTTAATATCAATGAAAAATTTATCTTGGAAAATTCACTTTAAATTTTAACAATTATGGACTAAATTACTTTATTAAACCATAGAGCTTGAAGTAAATAATTGATGTTATAAAACTTAATCATCCATAATGATAAAAAATGATTGAAATATAAAACTATGTTTAATATGTGTTAATCAATCAACATTCTAACCATTAATTTAATAAATATGAAAAGAAGATAAAATAAAAAATTAACTAAAGCCGAATCAACTAAAACTAGGTCAAAATTAGGCAAATTATAATGATTAAAATTTCATTTTAGAAAAAAATAATAACAAAAATCAATAAAAAAGTTTGGTTCAAGATAGAAAAAAGGAGAAAAAAAATTTAGATATTAAGGATTTAACAATTGACTTAATAAAGATCAAAGAAATGGTTTAACTAAAAGAAAAAAAAATTATGATTACTAATGTCTTACTTTAGAAGATTGTATATAAAACAACAACAAAAAAATACTTGGGGACCAAGAGAGCAAATAAAAGATGTAGTTAAATTAGGGGTGAGCATGGGTTGGGTAAACCCAAAACCGAAACCGAACCACCCCCATTGGGTTGGATTGGGTTGGGTAAAAATTGATCATGGTTCTCGGGTTGGTTCCACATATAGGAGAACCGACAGTTTTTGGATTGGTTTTGGTTCCATATAGAACCAACCCGAGATAGAACCGAACCCGAGATATATATATATAATTATATAATAAAAATTATAGTATTACTAATATATCTATATACACACACACACACACACACACATACACTTATATTTCTCTGAAGTATTATGATGGTTATTTTGTGTTTTTATATTAAACTCTTAAACTGATGTTCGAAATTGAAACAGTATGGAAGTTGTGGGATCATTTACGAAATTTCTCCATATTTACTTAAATCACTTTACTTCATATACCCACCACTCTTAAGTCATTTTGCTTTCGATCTTTCATTCCAGACTATTCTTTACGACACGATTATGATATTTTTTTCATTTGAGTCATGCTAAATTAAAAATTTATGACATCAACATATTTTAAGTTTTGATACTGAAGAAGATGGTCTTAAAGGCTCAATTTTTCATATTGAATGTCATACCAATATTGAAATTACTGGAATAAAGTAAACTAGTTGAAATAAAAGATACCCCACAAGCAACTCTTTTGAACCATTTTTGTAAGAACAACATTTTAAACTCTTTTGAATGTATCTAAGTACATATATTTAAATATTAATTTAATTTTATATTATGTTGAATATGTCATAAAACTGATTATGGATGTAGATTTATTGAATTTTGGTGTTGTTATAGGTATATGGTATAAACCAAAAAACCCGAGAATCAGAACCGAGAAATACAGAACCATGGTTCTGGTTCTGTTTGGTTCTCGGTTCTGAGTTGGGTAGAAAAATTTTGGAATCGAGGTCATTTCGGGTTGGTTCGGTTCCACTATAAAACCGAACCAACCCGACCCATACTCGCCCCTAAGTTAAATAGTTATAAAAATTGGGGACAAAAATAACACGGACATAACTTATAGCCTAAAATAAAAAAAATTAGAAAGTTAGGGACTAAAATCACATTTTAACCGACACAAAAGGTTAAACAGACCAAAACTGAGAAAATTGTAATATTGGCCCTTAGAAAGGTGAGCACATTGCAAACAAAAGTATCAGACTAAAAAAGAGTGAATCGCATATGAGAAAACTCAAAAAAACCCAAAAAGAGAGAGAGAGAGACAAAAGCAAAAAATTAAAAATTAAAAAAAATGTTGCGGCACTGTTTTTGTATAGTGATTTCATTGTAGATAAACAGTGAAAACCTCTCATTTTTAGAATATAGTTATAATGAGCATCAGACCATTATGCCCATTATGGTAAAAAATCATAAATAAATCAAAAGAGATGGAAATAAATGAAACAATAAAATATAAAATATGAAATTAAAAGAAGTAAATAAAAATAGTAAAATTTTAAACCATAAAAATATAAGCTGTAAAGAAGCAATGGAATTATTAAATATTCTTTAAAAATGTTGAAAATTTTAAAAGGTGAAAGAGTGATAGTAAAAAATAAATTGAAATAAAAAAAATAAATAATAAATACGAAGGAATAATGTGCCCATATATATATATATATATATAAGTTTTTTAGGTTTTTATGTTTTGTCATATTTTATTTATTAAGTGAATAAAGGATTAAGTCATCTTTCCATCCAAAAAGAACCAAAATGGGTTGTGTAAAGTGTATTTGGGTTACTTGGCTATCTCTAAAAACAATGTAAAAAGGATAAATGGTCTAAAAACTTCTTCTCGACCAACTTTAAGCAAGACACAAAGCTTCATATATATTTCATTATCTGAAATAGACGGTATCCCTTGTCATATAATATTTATTTTTAAATTTAAAAAACTAGAATGAATAAATAAATAATAATAATAATAAATATTTGAAAATTTTTAAAAATAAATGAAAATAAATAATGGATTTTAATATATTATATATTTTTATTTTTCTTGAAATTTAATTTTTTATCATTCTCTTTATATTTTCATTTTTTAATTTTTATCATTTTAATCTTTTTAAAATTTAATAATATTTTTATTATTTATTCTCCCATTTTATTTGTTTTTAATTTTTTTAAATTTTTTTACTTATTTCCTTCCTTTAGTAGCATATTTTCTAATTTTATAATTTATCGTATTTTGTTTTATTTTTATTAATTTTCCTATTTATTTACAATATATATGAGATATAATATTTTCCTTTAACTTTCATTTCCATTTTTTTTTAATCATTTTGTTTCTCTTGAAACATAATTTTGATTGTGTACTTGCGGTCAAATTACTCCATTATACCTTCAATTTGGGCCAATTATTTTTTTTGGTCATGATTTCCCTTTTCCTTGCATTTCCCTTTTCCTTGCACTCTAGGCATTTTTTGGTATGTTTTTAATGGTGGTAATGAATGGAAGACGAACTAGTGCAACATTATCAATAATTTAGAATGAATGGTGCAACATTTATTAATTTAAGGATAAAAGTGCACCATGAGTAATAGCTGCTGGACAATTGGTACCATTGGAAATATGGATCATTTTACTATATCCGGGAGTGTATGTGTGCCCAGGCGACAGGCTGATATCGCACACTACTTAAAGAATGTCAAAACCTTAAACCCAACTCCAAGAGTGGTCCTTGATGTTACAAGATAGGGAGGCTTACGATAAAGTCTAATGGTCTTTCCTAGAAAAGGTTTTATGCTCTATGCAATTCCCTGAGTCATGGTCTTTTGTTATTATGCAATACATTTACTATAGTCTCCTATTCTGTCCTTGTGAATGACAACACTATAGACTGGTTTTCTCCTCAAGTAAGTGTGAGGCAAGGGGTTCCTTTTTCCTTGTATATGTTTATTCTTTATGCTAAAGCCCTCTCAAACTATATGAGCAAACTTCAAACTTCTGGTGATATTATTGCTTAAAAGCAAGTAGGAATAGACCTACAATTAATCACCTATTTTTGTCTGATGATTGCCTACTGTTTTTTCATCCTTCCAAAGAATCCATAAATGACTATCAAGAACACCTTACAATTATTTGAGAAAGCAACTAGACAAAAATTTAATTTCTCCAAGTCGAAATGGATGTTCAACAAAAATTTTCTTGAGGATATAATCTGGGAATTCTGTAATATCATCCTATTCATAGTCAACCCTGAGACTATGACTATTTGGGTGCTCCCTTTAGCCAAGATTTATCAACAATATGATTATATCAGTTCTTGGTAGACAAGATAACTGAGCAATTATATTGTTGGAAATGGAAACTTTTAAACAATGCGGGTCATTTAAATCTGATCCACTCAACATTAACTTCCTTTCTTATCTCTATAACATCCCTCTTTAATGTTCCAGTGATAATTTCAGATCAATTGACATGTAAGTTTGATAGATTTTAGTGGTCAAGAACACAGGATAAAAGGGGCTTCCGTCTTAAGAACGGGCATTTTTTGATGTTCCTAAAGGGTTTAGGGGGTCTAGAAGTTAAGGATATGCGCCCTTTTTAATTAAGCCCTTCTTGCCAAAACATTCAAGAGGATGTTTTTTAGGTAATCCAAATACCGTGGCCTACAGAGTGCTCGCTATAAAATATGCTAACTCTCAGTCCTTTTAGTTAATGAAGAGCAAAGGTAATTTTTCTTCCTCAATATGGCAAGGTCTTCTGCATGTTCGTGATATCCTAGGTAACATGCATAGAAGGATTATTGATAATGGTGACTCTATTTAGGTTTGGTATGATCATTGGATCACAAAGGTGCCTTCAGACATTCTTAGGGCCTAGAATCAAAATTTTTCCTTTCATAAAATTCTCAAGGTTTTTAGACTTATCTCTAGGGTTTGGTTGAGGATGGCATAGGAACTTATACATTCCCTTTTTTTTTAGCAAATTTCAACTTTTATCCTAAAGTTATTACCCATTCACAGATTTTAGGGTAGGACTCTATTCACTGGGAAGGGAATCTGAATGGTCATTACTCTTCAAAGAAGGACTATACATTCTAGCTTTTCAACTAGGCCCTTTGGCAACAAACCTAGACTATAGCAGTCATGGGCTATCTAGGGGCCCTTAATTCCTCTATGTCTGCAAAAGGCTATGGGCTAATTTTCTCCAAAAGTTTAGAGCCTTTCTTTGGAAGTGTCTATTAAATACACTTCCTATTGCTACCAACCTTGCTTCTCATTATGGCTTTATTAGTCCCCAATGTAGGAGATGTAATTTGTATGAAAAGTCCTCCATCCATCTTTTCTAGGGTTGTCAAGGTTCCACTGAAAATTTGGGGCAATTTCTATGTAAACCCAGTTTCTATAAGCACCCAATTGTTTGAACATTGGCTTTTGAATCTCCTAGGTTCACAAAAGAAATGGTTGGTGGAATGGCTTTATTACTTGGCATCCTTACTTTGGATCATCTGGTTGGGTAAGAATGGGCTTTTATTTCAAAATACACCTTTTATTGCCCAATATCTCATCCCTAGGAGGAATGGTCTTTTCTAGGAATTAATCTCCTCAAGAAATTATAGAAAGTACTTTTCTGTGTTTAGGGCAAATTCCCCACACTTTCTTGGCCACACTTGGGGTACGAATAAAGGGAGATGACAAGTTGAGACTCCCTAACTTTTTATAGTAGACGAAACATGGCAAAAAGCCTCTGGTCTTAGAGCTATTGCTTGGTTATGAATGAGTACGAATGCCTCTCCATGAATCTAAGAGGGCTAGGTTTGGTAAAACTGTGACTACGCTATATAGTAGAGCTAGTTGCTATTAAAATAGCAGTTGACATTGCTATAAGATCTTCCCTCCAAAACGTTGCTATTCTTTCTTGTTGTTCACAAGTGTAGGCAGCTTTAGGAGGTCATCTGGTACTTAGCCCCTCCATGGCAAGCCTAATCCATAACATCGTGACTTTTATGGAAATTTTGGATTGTTACTCTTTGATAATCATGTTTTGACATCATGTGTCTCATCCTCCGGGGCTTATGCTTGCTTTTTACTTTCCCGTTATCCTTACTAACTTTGTATTTATTTTTTATTCCCAACAAAAAAATGTTAAACGCTCGCTTTACCCTGGGTTATTTTGAAGTGTCAATGGTAATCCCATACTTCTTATTTGATTTGAGAAGACCAGCGATTTTGAAAATAGAGCCGATTGTTTTTTTTTGCTTTTTTTTTTAATGTGATTTACCTTTCTTTTTTATGCTTTGATATTTGTGTCCCGTTCAGAAGGGAGATTTGGTCCCTTCGTCATTTCCTTTTTCTTTGCTTTTAATATCTCATTTAGGCTCTAAGCCCACCTAAAGTGATCAAATAATCATTTATTTTCAATTTTATTTTTCTATCAACAACCAATGACATTTGAAATCTAATAATCACTTAAATATAGTTTTTTTTACAAAATAATTAAAGTTCATGAATTTTTTCCTTATTCATCTTAAAGAATTCATATAAAAACAATCATTTTTTATAAAAATATTTTAAAAATAGTCTTTAAGTTTTTTAAAGTGAGAGGTTTAATTAGTATACATTTTAAGTAAATAATAACTATGCATAAAAATAATAAAAAATAATCTCTTATTAACAATAGTGTCTCGCAGATGCACATTAATTTGAAAATCATCATTTTATTTACTTCAGATTAACATAACTCCAGAATATCTTTTACAAAGGACTTAGTTCTTTTTTTTTTTAAATAAAATTCTACAACGTCAAAGAAAATATTTAGAACTAATTAAGTGATAATTTAAAAAATTTGCTCGAGATCTTTTGAGAAAAACATAGCATACTACATGACAACATTAGCAATCATGTTTTTGAAATCCGTCATAAGGACTAAAAGGAAAAGAATGATGGAACCTAAAATGATTTGAAACAATTTGAAAATAATAGTGTGTAAAAATTTATTGCCATTAATTTTCACATTTATAATAGAATAGTTCTTTTTGTTCTATAAACCGTATTTTCTTTACTTTTTTTTTTTGACGGAACCTATTTTCTTTACTATTACAACCAACTAATTACAGTAGCCGAGGCAAATAAAATGTTGTTTTGTGGTAAATGAGATATTCGAACTAAATAATCGGCTTCATTTCCAAAATCAATGGCCTTTTTTGATCAAATAAGAAGTATTTGGGGTATTTTTGACACGTTTATATAATCGGAGGCAGAAGCGAGCATTTGACATTTTTTAGTAACGTAAAACGATTCTGGAAACACTCGAACTCTATTGGAGTTTCGGACTTTCGACTCTGACGAACAGGAAATCGACAGCTGCCTCGCACGGTGTTGAAACTTGCAACCCCACCTTGTTCCAACGAGACGACTGGCGGACAGGGGGTGGCTAACAGTGACCCACTTGCTTCGAGGGGTCAGTAGTTGTTTTCGCACTTTTGCTCTAAGGTTTGAATCTGAAACCCTAAAGCTTCGAATTCAATCATTGATAATTTGGTTTGCGGAGGTTCATCTTCTGGTTTAGTGTTGAGCGGATTTAGGCTCACTCAGAGACTGAGACTAAGTTCCTTTCAATATTCCCTCTTCAATTTCTTTGTTTATTCAATTTTTTTTTTGTCCATTTCAAATCCGTAAAGCAATCTCTTGGTTGACAGTCGATGAATTCTAATTTGCAGCAGTCTAGTGCTAAGATTTTCATTCTTTCATCTGCTTCTATTGTGGCTGGAGCCAATTTCAATAATCTGTCATCTCGCGAGAGAGGGGCTGCTGCCGTTTTAGTGGGAAAGCTAATAGGTAAAACCCAAACTTGAATGATCAATCATCTCTAGACAAAGGCAGCTGCTGCCATACTCGGTCCTTCTTAAGTAAGTTTGTAAAATTATCATCGTTATTGTTTTAGGATTTAAATATGTGAATTTTTTAATTGGTGGATGAATGTGTGATGCATAAGCAATCTAAATTTTGAATAGTTAAGGTCTTATCTTAAGGCTTTTTATTTCCATCATGTGAGCAGAATTTGTGGCTTTTTATGTTGATTCTATGTTAATGCTTATAATGTTTTTCCATATTTTTAAAAGTCTTTTGGTAGAATCCTATGATTATGCAAACGATTTTAAATAGAATCTTGACTTTGATAAACTTGGTCAAAACAGGGTTACTTATAACAAGCAGACGAGAAGCAATTGAGTGAGACAAAGATGCATTCATTTTTGTATCGATTAAATGCTCTCGTCACCTTCGCCTTGACGATCTTAGCTCTAATGTGTGGCCTTGCTTCGCTCTCAGACAACCTCAATACACCCATGCCTTCGGCTGAAATTAAGGTTCCAAGATGTACCTACCTTATCTTATCACAGATTTATGGCTTTATCTTCTATTCCTACTGAATATTTTTCAAATTTTGAAAAACATTCTGGGGATTCTTGATTTTCTGTTGGTTCCTCATTGGGTGTGTGATTGTAGATAACGAATATCAATTGGCTCCAGAGGCAGCCACAGGGAAACGATGAGGTATTGTATCCCTATCTACGTCTTTATTTGTGTTGTTTATTGTTTGGGTAAGGTTTTTTTTTTTTTTTTAAATCTTAGTATGTGATTCGACATTGTTTTGCTTAGTTTGCTGGTGAAGAAGTGCGGTTTTTGGGTATTCTGTTTTTAAATGATTTCTCAAATTTATGAAGTTATTTAATTCAATTTAAGCAATTAGAGAGTAGGGGGAGATTCTCTTTCATGGGTTACTTAGTTGTGAATAATATTTCTGAATAATCTGCGTAGCGGTTTTATGCTTTGGGTATTTGTTGATTTGCTGGATATGATGAGGAATACATTTGACATGTAAATAAAGCAAAAAAGGAAGTAATCGAGAACTTGCTTCGTCATATCCTGTGGAGTAATGACCTTCTCAGTCATGTGTTGGAGCTCAGTTCTGGATTTTTGCTATGATTTATATGAACTTTTATTCATTTCTAAGGAGTTGTTGGATGCAAATAGTGTTTCTAATGCATATCATATGTTATCTCATGGAGCTCCTAGAAGCATATTCTATGTTCTCTTGTTATATTTGGGAGAAAATGTAATGTAAGAATTGAGGACCTGATTTACTGTAGTAAATTTAAAAATGATTGCTGGAGATTCTTATTGACTAGATGAATCTTCTGTTGCGCCTTGCTTTCAGTATTTTGATCAATTGGTCAATTAATTAACTAATTTTTAATCCGAAAAAATTGTGTTCTGCCCTGACGGTGCCCATGATTTTGAGTACCATTATACTTAGAGCTTGCAATGAATGCAACTGTTTATCTTCCTCTTATCTACTACTGTGCATAAATCAAGCTATCATCTCCTCGATTATGAAACTCCCTAGGAGCTGTATGTTGGAGTGAAACATACTTTAAAAATATTTACCTGTTTTTAATAATAAGAAATAAACCTATAACAAACAATCTCATGTCATATTTATAAGGTATGCAAAGACTTGAAGCATTCATCATTTTTATTTTACACTGTTATGAATTCAATTTAATATTTGGCATATGAGTTATGGCTTGTGCTTCTTGAATGTATTCTTATTTCATTGTTCGTTCTCTTTCTCTAGTAATCCTGCAGTCAGAGAAACTCAGCGTTTTCTGTAGGGGCTTTTGTAAATCTATACATTACAGAGTTCACCTTAGGTGATTTGTATGGGTTCTGTCGCTTCAACCTATATATGCTTTAGCATATAAAGCATATGAAAATGACTAAGGCTGCATTATTTTTAATTTTTTATTGCTAGGACGGCTGCATTATATTTTTGGTTTTGGCGGACTCTTTAGTTTGCTAGATCAGGTTTCTCGTCTCTGCCCCCCTCTGTTTGTTAGGTTACTTGGTTTAGTTTTCTTTATGTTTGATCTCGATTTTACACTGCCCAATTTGGTTGAAAAACCACTACTGAATTTATTTTTCAGTTCTAATGTCCCCAAATCCCTGCTTATGTAGGTGAGCCTGAAGATGAATATATCAGCAGATCTACAATCATTATTTACATGGAATACTAAGCAGGTTTGCCACTTAAAATATGTTTCTTTAATACGAGGATAGAGTCTCTTTAGCAACTTTTGTCCTACTACCATATTCATAGGCAAGTTTATTTATGGGTCCTTCTGCCATTATTATTTACCTTGTGGGACATGAATGGTGAAGTTGAAAATTCTCTTTGATAATTGTGTAGGTCTTCGTGTTTGTTGCTGCTGAGTACCAAACTTCCAAGAATTCTCTGAATCAGGTACGTTCAGTGCATGTGTTCATATTTATTTGTCTGTGTTTCCCGGTACAAGACTGCTCTTATAAACATAATCCCATCATAGCATGGAAGCCGCAAGGCAAACGTTTTACACTTTTACACTTCCGAGCTCTCTATCCATGACATGATTGCTTATGGACTTGGGTGCTACAGATATCACTTTGGGATGCCATCATTCCGGCCAAGGAGCATGCAAAATTTTGGATCCAGACCAACAACAAATATCGTTTTATCGACCAGGTATTTGCAAATTTCCATCAGCAAAGGGGCTCAGCCTCTTTCTGAAAAGTACGAGTGTAAGTGTAACCAAATTTACAAATCCAAATGCTAATATCTTCTCTTGTTTAGGGACATAATCTTCGTGGGAAAGAGTTCAATTTGACGTTGCATTGGCATGTTATGCCGAAGACCGGCAAGATGTTTGCTGACAAACTTGTGATGACAGGCTACCAATTGCCAGAAGAATACAGATGAGACATCTTTCAGGGGGCGTTTCTCTTTGCTGTAACTCTAGCCATTTTTACCGGGATTGATTAAAACTGAATTTCCTTCTCGGAAGAGGGAGGGGAATTTATCATGCAGTGAGGAAAGGACTGCATCTGGAAATTCACCTTGTATTTTTCCCCGTTTTTCTTTTGGCTCTGCAATTTGCTTATTTCAGAGACAAACTTTGAAAAATCCCTTTCATCCGTCTCAAAATATCAAAAGGTAAAGCCCTGTTTAGTTGCAGAGAATTTTTTAATTTTTCCAGAATTTTTTTTGAAAATTAGAAAATAAAAAGAAAACATGTTTAGTTAAATATTTTTCGTTTTTAATTTTCTCAGAAAATTATTTTCCAAGTCAGGAAAGGTTAGAAAACTGAGATTTAGTGGTTTTCCATTTTTCTGAAAACAAAAAACTGTATCAGGGTGGGGCGGCTCTCTCTGGATTGCGTCGCAAGTCGTGAGCCCTTCGGCTTCGAGTAACGTCATCGGCCTTCTCCTCTTTGTAATCATGCCTATAAATCGATGTCTATCAATAGCCACTGTACCTCCATGTAGCTCCTGATTTCATCACATCTCCGATTGACAGCCGCTGCACTTTGCCTCAATTAGATCCACAGCTCAATCCGTGACAGTGGCAACATGACAGATGGTGTCTGTTGTGGTGAGGAATCGACGCCAAGTTCTGGTGCCGGGGCAGATGATGTGAGTTGTGTCAGCTAAGGGAAAGAGTGAAGAGATAGGGGATTTAGGGAATGACAGAGACGATGCCACAAATGTAAGCGATAGAGAAGTTGGGAGCCTAAGCAACAGAGAGTAAAAAGCTTGGAGTAGGCTTTGGATTTTTTTCGTTTTTACTTTTGAAGCTGGTAGAATTGGGAAGATCTGCATCTATAGTTCATAGACTTTTTTTCAATTTTCAACTAAGGAATAGAATTTTTTTTTAATGTAGTGTATTTACAATTAACTATAGGTTTACCTTAACTTACAATTTGTCCCATTTATTTTTTAAAACCTATATTTTATTCCTAATTTTTTATATACTATTTGATAATAACTTCTAAAATTATAATTTAAATTGTATGATATTTATTGTTCAATAATGTCAGTCTTTCCGATATTTCTTTTATACTTAAGAGACATTTTAAATTATCATTTTTTCTTTTTTGTAGATGCATTTTTCTTTTTATAAATACATATCATTATTTTTTTTAAGATTGGTTAGCTATAAAAAAAATATTAAAAATCTTAAAATTACTTGAACATAGTTATCAGATAGTTTAATTTATGATTTTAGAAGTTTTTGTCGGACATTATAAAGGAAGTATGAGGTAAAGTGTAGGTTTTTTAAAATAGAATGAGCAAAGTGTAAGTTTATTAAACCGTAGGGGGCTTTTGTAATTTACCCCTAGTAGAATTACATATAGATTTGGGTAATTTAGTAATGTCATATACTGTGATACCACAGTTTTCCTTATTGGAATCTACCAATCAACTTATTTGTTGCTTTGTTTTTTTTTTTTTACTCCAAAAATTTTCTTCATTTTGTTTATGGCTATTGGTTGAAAACCTAAAAGTGACCCTTAAAGTAATCATTTATAAATTATTTATTTTCATTTTTTTAGAATTAATATCATTTCAAAGTTAGTACTCTATCTAACTAATAATTACATGAATTATATTTTTTTTAAAAATAATTAATTTTCATAAATTTTGACTAATAAAAAAGTACTTGTTTTTTAGGATATTGTAAAACTTTTAAGGATTAAAGAAATCCTGCTGAGCTTATATGAAACAGTTTTTGCCTCTGTTTCAAAGATCTACGTCTACCGTTTGTCCCATGAACATGAGCGATTTTTTTATAATCCCTCTGTTCCATACATTTATAAGATACTAAAATAAAAAAATTTATTTTTGGATTTTGCATAGTACGACTTCAACAATGATTAAATCTTTTTTTGGGTTATGTATTGAGAGATTAAATGGAGATTAAAAAAAATATTTTTTATTAGTTTTTATATAGTAAGAGTTTAAATAAGAACAGTAAGGTAAATCGGAAATTAAAGAACTTTTTGAAAAGGAAAACGTTTCAACCTTTTGAGGACAACGTAAAAAGAAATATATTTCATCCTTTTTAAGACAGAGGGAGTTGCATCTTACACCATTTTTAATTATAATTGAAATGATATAAAACTCATGTTTAATAAATTTAATCTGTTTTATAATAATTTAACAGCGAGTTAATAATTATTAAATTTTCTTCTATTTAAATGTAAATTTTTTTCTCTTCGAGTTTAAAATGTAGGTATGAAATGAATCAAATAAAAAATTTCCATGTGTAATCTACATGATTAGAACACTGAATCCAGCAGTTGAACTGATTATATGTATAATTAATACATAAATAATTATTGCATGGTGTAAGCATTACAAACTTTTATACCCTATCCCTACTAATGAATAAATTTGAAGTACTTATTGCGAGAGGAACACATGAATTAAATAAACACAAATATTCTATCAACATTTTTTAGCATTTGGCTAATAGAAACTAGGAAAATGATGAGACTGCTAAAATTTTTAAAGTTGAGGGTGTAGTTGAAAAGAAAAGCACTAAAAGTTCAATAATACTTGTGTTTTGAAATATATTTTTTTAAATTTTGACTTTTTGACAAATATAATTTACGATATTCAACATAAACAAAATAGACATGTCTATATAATATTGCCCTTTACAACTTTACCAATAGATAAGTCAAGTTTACACCCTACCTCTTATATCCATATATATTTACATTTCATTACTATCCTTAATAGTATAAAACAAATGTGAATATTTTAAATTCCGTGTTTCCCCCTAAACTAAAATATGTACAAATCAGATACCGGATATGTATAAAGAAAGTGAGAGATATGTATAAATAATATGTAACATTTATATAAATAATATCATAGATATGTTATAGGTTCAACATCCTATAAAAAACAGATGTGAATGCATCAAATCCCATTTGTCCCCAAAATTTGAGATATATATAAACAAACGACAGATATGTATAAAGCAAGTGATAAATATGCATAAAGCAAGTGATAAATATGCATAAAGCATGTGCTACATATATACAAACAAAATCAAAGATATGTTATAGATATGACAATTGTATGTATGAAATTTGTATTTTTGTAAATGAAATGATAATTAGGATAAAAATTTAATTAGTAGTAATACAATAGTGATATTCACAAATCAAATGTTACATATGTATGCACTTGACAGACATATAAGGTTAAAGATATGTACAAGATTAAGCAACGAATATGTATAATTTTTATGAGAAATTTGAATTAAATATGTGAGACATGTGTACAAATAAAATTATGAGAATTATAATTGATATGTATGAAACTCAATTTATAGAACCGAGTGACAGATATTGATGAAATATGTGACACATATGTATATTCCAAAATTGTTACTGAAATATTATTTTTGTATCTAAATAATTTTAACACTTATTCCACACTTTTTTACATTATACCCATAAGGCTATAAATTAGGGGTGAGCATGGGTCGGGTTGGTTTGGTTTTATGGTGGAACCGAACCAACCCGAAATGGCATCGGTTCCAAAATTTTTCTACCCAACCCAGAACCGAGAACCAAACAGAACCAGAAACATGGTTCTGGGTTTCTCGGTTTTGGTTCTCAGGTTTTTCGGTTAATACCATATACCTATAACAACACCAAAATTCAATAAATCTACATCCATAATCAGTATTATGACATATTCAACATAATATAAAATTAAATTAATATATAAATATATGTACTTAGATACATTCAAAAGAGTTGAAAATGTTGATCTTACAAAAATGGTTGAAAAGAGTTGCGTGTGGGGTATCTTTTATCTCAACTAGTTTACTTCATTCCAGTAATTCCAATATTGGTATGATATTCAATATGAAAAATTGAGCCTTTAAGACCATCTTCTTCAGTATCAAAACCTAAAATATGTTAATGTCATAAATTTTTAATTTTGTATGACTCAAATGAAAAAAATATCATAATTGTGTCGTAAAGAGTAATCTGGAATAAAAGATCGAAATCAAAATGACTTAGGAGTGATGGGTCTATGAAGCAAAGTGATTTAAGTAAATATGAAGAAATTTCATAAATGATCCAACAACTTCCATACTGTTTCAATTTGGAACATCAGTTTAAGAGTTTAATATAAAAATACAAAATAACCATCATAATACTTCAAAGAAATATGTGTGTGTGTGTGTGGATATATTAGTAATACTATAATTTTTATTATATAATTATATATATATCTCGGGTTCGGTTCCACGTCGGGTTGGTTCTATATGGAACTAGAACCAATCCAAAAACCGTCGGTTCTCCTATATGTGGAATTAACTCGAGAACCATGATTAATTTTTACCCAACCCAACCCAACCCAATGGGGGTCGTTCTGTTTCGGTTTCGGGTTTACTCAACCCATGCTCACCCTATAAATGCAAATTTTAGATTAAAAATAAAAGTTGGGGTACAATTAGATAAAAGCAGAAACATTGAGAGCTAAAACCAAAATAACCTCAAATTTCTGAAAACTTGACGATTTGTTTCTCGCATTCATCAATCGCCTCCTTACTTCGATTCGATGATGGACGGCAAGATGAGGCCTGTAGCGTCTTGGGCCCATGACAGCGGTGATCTCCGGGAACTGCGGAAGGCTGGCGGCTGAGGCATCACATCAAGTAGGGGTACGGTGGCGACGGTTGCATTCATTCTCCTCTATTTCTATACAAGCAACGCTCTTGGACAATGGGGAACGTGAGGTAGTGCGACGGCAGGTTGGCTGGGGTGGCGACGGATGGTGGAGATACTTGGGCCAAGGAGAGATCGAAGAATCAGACGAAGCTGCCGCAGCGATTGCGAGTGGAGGTATTATGCGGCTGAGCGAGGGAGACAGGGAAGGGACATGTCAGAGATTATTTTGTTTTACAGGGACATGTTTGTCTTTTCACCTGTAGGGCGTATGAAAGATCAGTCGCCAATTTAGTAGACCGTTTACCAACTAGTATAATATAACGATGAATACATGAGCGTTGATAAACTTTAAATGATAAAAATATAGGGTAAATTTCACTTATGGTCCCTAACCTTTTGGACATGTCCTAAACGGGTCCCTAACCTTTATTTTATACTATTAAAGTCCCCAATTTCTCTATTTTTGTTATAATTGTAGTCATTCCGTTAATTTCACAATTAAATGTGATAGAATTTTAGGAAAAATTGATAACATTCATCTTACATTTTCTTATTCCCACTTAAATTACTAAGAACCTAGTAAATCTAACTCTTCAACCACTATCTCCCTCCCTCTCTCTCCCTTGCCAAGCCCGGCCACCACCATCTGTGACCAGCCCCTTCTCTACTCTCTCCGGCCACATCTACAGCATCTACTGCTATTGCTAGCCCACTTTGATCGTTACTAATGTGGAGCAAAGGTATGGGAAGCATCTTCCTTTCCTTTTATCGCGATTCCTCATCGTTCGTCTCCTCTGCAACATCCCTAACATCATCGACCGTTGACCAGACGATCGAAGTCGTGACGTTGATAATCGAAAAATGGAACCTGGAGGCTTCGCCCACGAATCAAGCTCAACTGGACCCTGAATCGGTGTCCATGTCCATCAGATCGGGCTCAACTGGACCTTCTACCCGATCCAGCTCATCAATGGATCTTGATGTTGAGGACTTGTTGGAACCCGTCGCGGGTGATTTTAGTCCTGAGGTTGATGAGGTTTCATTCGTTGTTGTTGACGATCTCAAGTTCATAGCCAAAAGTTGGTCATTGACGAAGGAATTTACCGGCTAGGGGTTGAAAAAATTGATTCTTCTCACAGGAACAAGATGGAGTGGAATTTACAGGCTGAGGGTCAAAAGAAACTAGGGCGACGCGCGACAGTGGATGCAAATGGTGGCTATTAGGTGGGAGAGAGGTGGAGATAGTGATTAAAGAGTTAAATTTATTAGGTTTATGATGATTTGAGTGGGAAGAAGAAAATGTAGAATGGATGTTGTTATTTTTTCCTGAAATTTCATCACATTTAACTGCGAAATTAACGGAAGGATCATGATTAGGACAAAATAGGGAGGTTAGGGACTTTAATAGTACAAAATGAAGGTTAGGGACCCATTTAGGACATACCCAAAAGGTTAGGGACCATAAATGAAATTTACCCTAAAAATATATATATTTGGAAGAATGTGCTAAATTAGAAAATAATGACAACAATTTGAGATAGGAAAATATGGAGATAACAAACATTTGGGTATGGGGGGAGTAGCTAATTCATATTTCATACCATTTTGCAATGGTGGTCCCCTAGTAGTATTACGCTTCTCTTAATGATCAGATAGTAGCATTTCATAGAACATGCACCGTTATGAAAATATTCCAAACATAAAAGACAATACGTGTATATATCCCATTGGTTTGTTGCTTTTGGCAGTGAATTCAAATACTTCGTCGGTCAGATAAAGAATGAAAATTTTCTCTTTGGTACACAAATTAAAGTCTATGTAATTTATGATTTTTTTTCAATTTTACCTCTAAAAATAAAATTAAAAAGTTACATTTTAAGTTTTGTGTGATAAGAGTTTAAATGATAATAAAAAAAATTTTCTTTTCAGATTTTATGTAATGGGGGTTAAAATGAAGATTAAAAAAATATTGCTCAGTGGATTTTATGTGGTGAAAGTTTAAATGAGTGTTACAATATAACTTAGATATTAAAAACTTTCAGAAAAAGAAAATTGTTTTTTTTTCTTTTGATATTCAAAATTTTTATAAGTACAAGAGTTACAAGGATTAGAATTACTAATAGGAAAGTGAGGGGATAAAGTATCAGCTGTATGAAACTTTGGAGGACTCCGACAGCAATTTAATAACTTCTAGATGCCTGATATTTTGAAGTGCAACACCACTTAAACCCGGGTCTTCTATCTGAGATGTCCTATTATGTTACTAGTTGAACTGGAGATGTGGGACTTGTTTGAATTTTCTTAGAGCATCTTCAACAGCTTTTTCATTTTGTAGATTTTCCTCCAAATATTTTTTGAATCTTTTTAAAGCATCTCCAACAATTTACCCATTTTATAGATTTTCTTTATTTAGGAGAATATTGAGTTCTTTTTATACTCCAACAACTTTCTTATTCTATTTTCTAAAATAAGAAATGAAATAAAAGAGAAAAGTTAATTCCATTTATCTAAAACTTTAAAATTTATTATTCCTCTTATCTGCTTTGAAGTCACTTTTTGTCTGCTTTTCCTGCCCACACTTTGACTTTTCTCACCTATCTTCAATAATATAAAATATTACTCCATCCGTCCCACATTGTTTGCTCCATTTGTGATTGGCTCGAAGATTAAGAAATGATGCAATTATTTAGTTTTTGACAAAACTACCATTGAAAAGTATAATTAAACAATAATGTACTAATTGGCCGCAAAACACCATTTCAAAGGAAAAAATTGGTTTGCTAGCTGGCGGGTTATTTTATTTGGATTTCTGTGTTCCTCTGCCAAATTATTACAGCATTGGATTGAAGAGAAACAATCATGCTTGGTTATAATAGAATCAAAACTTCACCAATCATTGACGCCTAAGAATTCAATACGCTTCCAACTCCTATATTAATTCAAGGTTGGAATTGTGTTCTCTGTTTTACCACCACATTGATGGTCTCTCCGACAGATTTGCAATTTGAGAAAAACGTCACAAAGTGTTGAACAATGAAGAAAGACAATCCATATGTGTTGCTTTAATGAAGGAGTGCAAGGACAATGGGAAAATTAAGAGAGGATCAGTTTCAGCTGTTGGAGCAAAATTTTCCGTCAGCTGGCATATTGTTCAAAGAGTCTGGAAGGAGGCCAAGTTACAAATCAACAATAACAGACCCATTCAACTGAAAACGAAGCTTGTTGGTAATGGTGGGCCAAAATGAGTGGCTCTTGATTTAAGCAAAGTGGCTGCACTGCCGTTTCATCGTAGAACAACCATAAGGACAATGGCGACAGACCTTCAAATGTCCAAATTCACCCTTCATCGACGAGTCTAGGACGGGGTTCTTCGACGGCACTCAAATGCCATCAAACCTTTCTTGACAGATGAAAATAAGAAAGAAAGATTGAGGTTTTGCTTAGTTATGATTGAAAAGGCCTCTCTTATACATAATCCAAAGTTTATTGATATGTTTGATTATGTGCATATTGATGAGAAATGGTTTTACTTAACAAAAGGCTTGGAGAAATATTATTTGTTGCCTGATGAAGCAGAGCCAGTTCGCAGCTGCAAGAGTAAACGTTTCATAACAAAAGTTATGTTTTTGGCTGTTGTTGCACGACTTAGATATGATCCAATTCGAGAGACAGAATTCTCAGGCAAACTTGGAATTTTTCCCTTTGTGTATAAAGAATCAGCAAAGAGGAAAAGCAAAAACAGATAAGCTGGAACATTAGAAACGAAAGCCATAGTTTCAATCACAAAGGATGTTATCAAAGCTTGCTTGATTAATAAGGTTTTACCCACAATTGCAGAAAAATGGCCTCACACAACTCATGGGAGGACAATATACATACAACAAGATAATACATAACCAAAAGGAACACATTTTCAATAACATTCATACCCTGCTCCAATTAAACAATTTAGACCCAGAAATAGAAGAAAAATAATAAAAGCAACGAGAATAAGAGACACTTGAAAGGCAAACCACATTTGTTTTTCATACATTAGCTACTTAACCAAGGTTAAGTCAATTGTAGGTTACAAAACATGCAGGTTATGACTAACCTGTCTGACAATAAAAGCTACAAAGGTGATTGCCTACAATTCAGTTGTAGCAACACTATTTCTTACAACTTCACCTCTGTACATGCTAAGAAAAGCTACTCAAGAGAAACAATTTGTGTACACTCTTGAGAACAAGTCATTTCAGCTTCTACTACAACACTTCAACATTAATGTACTACACTACAGTTTGAAATTTTGGACTTGACCACGTAGCCATTTTATCCTCAATTCTGGAGAAATTGTCTTACAAGCTACAAACTCTCGAGCAGGCTTTGATGTCACCAAATATGAAGTAGCCGCCAGCCAGAACTCATTTCCTGCCATTACACCTGGGAGGCTAGACAATATGATCATAACATTTCCCATGTTACTAGGCTTCATAGTTGCTGGAGCATTAGTCCTAACCACTGGATAAGTACAGGAATCAGATGAGGTAGCAGGGATGTTGCCTTGTTCTGGTGCATTTTGATCAGAAAGAATGGCAAGCAATTCTGTCTCCTGTTTTGAAGAAATTTTAATCAGCTTTGTCACCATATGTGGAGTATGAGATAAATTATTCCCAACATGACCGGAAGATGCTGACTTGTTTTGGGCATTCATGACAATCCTTAACCTACAGGCACAACCCCATGAATGAAAACACATTCAACAAATAAAAAATATTCAGTTCTGTCAGCCATATATAGCAGTTGCTAGAAAAGGGAGAAAACTTAAAAAACTCTACATCCAATAGAACACTTTCACTTTGAATTTCCAAATCCTCTTGAATCAATGCTAGCACTATTACAAAACATGCAATGTTTACAACAACATTACAGTTGTAACGTTAAACCAGTTCTGCTCTTATAAGAGGGCCTAATTGTTACATGAAAAAACATTTGAACAATCTATAGTAACATAGCTTAGATAATAGAGCCTTAGCAGCCTAGGTAATGTATTACTCAGACGTGCAAAAGAATGATTCTTTCAGGATAACTCAACATCAACTCAGAGAACTAATCGGATTGAACATTGACACAAGAACATAGTAAAAAACTTATAATGTCTGCGACTCGAACATACTGTACAATAAATACAAAGGTTACGAGTTTTGAAAATTGCTTAATACATGAATCAACTTTCAATAATTGAGAGTTGGATTACACTATACAGTAGCAACCTTTAAAGTGACTAGGAAGGCTGACCACACTTTCTACAGTTAATTATCCTAAACTCTAAAAATGGCCTAAACTCTATATGGCTTCAGATGCAGTGACATAAACGAAGAGAAGAACAAGCATCAGTCACCTCAAAGCAAGAACACAACCAGATTTAATCACTACTAGATTCACCTCCAAGATTTGACTCCAAAACCAAAATTGAAAAAAAGAAACTAAAGAGATACCTGCTTGAATGCGTGCCCTGAGGTTGCGCAGGTAAGTGACGAAGATATTGAGCTCGACGTTGATCTTCGGCAGCACTTCGGTGGTATCTCAGCCTCGATTCGCCGGCAATAGACGAAGAGATTAAGCTCTATGTCGATGGATCATTTCGGTGCAGAGCAAGAGATATGAAGGTTAGGGATTTTAGTCTAGTGGAGGTTAGGGATTTAGTCTGGACGAGGTCGAAACATTTATCAAAATTTTTTGGAATGTTTTGTATCTCTAAATAAGTTTTTTTAAAAAAAAAAGGTTTGAGATGAGGGTGTTATGGTAAATTGAGTGTGAGAAATTAACTAAATAAGGAAATGGTGCAAATAATTTGGGACAACCTAAAAAGAAAAGTGGTGCAAAGAATATGGGATGGAGGGAGTACTATTTTAGATATCAAATATTTAATTATTATAACAATTAAACTAATTATTAATTTGAATTTACTTTAAATGCATAGTATTTAATTATTGTAAAATAAACGTAAAATTCTACAAAATAAAAAATTTAATTGAATTTGAAGTAGAAAAATTATAAAAAATTTAAATTTTTTTATGTTACAGAAATTATGGGAAGTTGTTATTGAAGTTGAAGTAGAAAAATTATAAAAATTACAAAAATTTTAAATTTTTTTATTTTACAGAAATTATGGGAAGTTGTTGTAGGTTCTCAGGCAGCAAAACAAATTGTTACCATGGTTGAGAGAGAGAGAGAGTATTTAATGCGGGATTTTGTTACTTAGCACAGCTGCTTTCTTCCTTCTCTCACCAAGGAAATTCCTTGCCGTGTTCACCTACCGTACGAGAACAGCGACAGCAAGCCTCTTCCCTTGCCTTCCTCATTAAGATTTACGAGAGATGACAGCCACACGTTGTGGGCATCACGATACAATTAATAGCGTCAAGAAATCCTTCATGGGGCAAGATCTGATTTTGGTTGGGATTGGTGGGCTTGTTTCAGAACCAGTTAAGAATCCCCCAATCAATCTAAGCTCGCGCCTTAAATACCTGTGTTCAATCTTGTTCTTTGTGTTGTGTCTGAACTGTCAGGTGACCGGAAGAGTAATGGCGGCGGCTGAGGAGTTGACGCTGGCGAAGGTCAGAGATGCATTGATCAGGCAAGAGGACACCATCATCTTCTGTCTTATCGAACGAGCAAGACTTCCCCTCAACTTGCCCACGTATAGTTATCAGTCATCGGCCCTTTCTGGTTCTTTGGTTGAGTTCGTTGTTAGAGAAACTGAGGCCTTGCAGGCTAAGGTAATTTTATTGTTCTGTAAATTGCATTTTGCTGCAATTGTTGGGAGTTGAACTTGAACCCACCGACATTGAAGTTAAAAAGGTTGCATCTTTACCGTTGCTGGAGTAGTTTGATGGTTTTGCTAATAATAGTGGTGAGCTGAGGTTGGTTCATTGATTTACTTTGTCAATGGACAAGCTTTGCAGGCTGGGAGATATGAGAACCCAGAAGAAAATCCTTTCTTCCCTAATAACCTGCCACCCTCAGAAGTCCCAGCCAATGGCGATCATCAGGTATTTCTGCTTTCAGCAAGCCCCAGCCCAGCAACTCCCCTTTTTTCCTCTTTGTTGCAAAAGTTCTGTTGTCCCTCTGAACTGATCCTGCTCTAATATCACAGGTTTTGCATCCAGCAGCCACTTCCATTAACATCAATAACACCATATGGGACATGTATTTCAGGCAGTTGCTTCCCTTATTTGTCACCCCGGGTGATGATGGCAACTATGCACAAACAGCTGCCAGTGATCTTAATTTGTTGCAGGTAAATCACGTTTCTTCGCCTCATTTCACAAGTTTGATGGTTAGAACCTTGAAATGTTATTGTTTTCAATAACTCAGGGACTCCGTTTACATCAAGTTCATATTCTGTTTATCCTGTCTATGCACTACTTTGCTGATTATGCGTTATGTGCTGCAGGCGATCTCAAGGCGAATTCATTATGGCAAATTTGTAGCCGAGGTCAAATTCAGGGATGTCCCAAATGATTATGAGCCAGCAATTCGTGCTCGGGTAATCCAACCTGACTCTCACCTTGATCCACTTAATAAGAAAGCTGCTTATGCTACATGTGGTCCTGCTTGAAAATGAATATGATGATGATCGGTTTGTTTCTGTTTTTGGGGATCTCAGGACAGAGATGCTCTAATGAAGCTGCTAACGTTTGAGAGAGTGGAAGAAGCGGTGAAGAAGAGGGTTGAGAAGAAAGCAAGGGTATTTGGACAGGAAGTGACCCTAGATGATGCTGACCATGAAGAGAAACAGAAGTACAAGGTGGATCCATCCGTTGTGTCTCGGCTGTACAGCGACTGGATTATGCCTCTCACCAAGCAGGTTCAAGTTGAGTACCTGCTCCGTCGCCTCGATTGATGCTAAAGCACGGTAGTTGCTAGTTCATGTATTGGCTATCTTCATTGTTACTTTTCCATTCAAGAAAACCTTGTGTTGTGTGGTTTACGTTAGACAAGGTTCTAAGTTTATGCTTGGTAGGGTGGATGAGAGTGGAAAGATGGGTAGGAAGGGTGAAAAATGAGAGGTTGGAAGTGGAAAATTGTTAAGAATGGAATGGGAAAGAAAATTAAATATCTGTTTATAAAGTTCTCTCTCTCTGTTTTTTTTTTAACCCTCCTTCTGGTACACAAAATCATGATATGTTACAAATACAAAAGCCTGTAAAAATGACTCAGATACTGTAAAAATGCGTCCAATAATTTTCAAACTTTCTTCCTTGGGTTGACCCATGTGCATGAACTCGTAGGGTTTTTGTCAGGGCAAAACCTCAAGTTTTTATTTATCTGATTTCGCATTTATATAACGAATTGTATATTTTAAATGGTTTAACAAAATCTCTAAATAAATTATGTAGGGAAATTGTTTAACGCCTAGAAATGGCAAGTAACAGAATTTTTTGGGTAGCTACGGAAAAAGGGGATGCTATTGTTTGCAAAATATATTATGTAGGAGAAGAACAAGCAAAAAGCTATACACCATAATGTCAGGGAAAAAAAAAGGAGGGAAAGAAAACTAAGCTTGTTCTTAAAAAAAAAAAAAGAAAATATACTGTCAAATATAAACAATATGAATTCTTGAAAACTTGCTTATACATATAGAATCATGATCTAAAAGAATAGATAAATTAAAGCCAGCAAGGAAAATTTGAATTCTCACGATTTATAATTTTTATTGCTTGCTATTTGTTCAAATAAGTAAGAAATAATTAATAGTTCACATATATTTTTTTCCACCTTCCTGCAAATATACATCAGCCGCCTTGCCAGCCATGAAATTATTTCTTTTTCAGAGATTTTAAAGTGATAGCCATAATAAAAAGATACTTGAAAGTAATTACACATATTCATGTTTAATTATGAAAAAAAAAATCATGCAAAAATAATAATAATTCTACAATCATATTATTACTTTATTTTACGATGACATATTTGTATTTAGTGAGGAAATATATTTTTTTCTTCAATTAAACTATTCTCTGAAACACAAATATGAAATATTTGTTGAAACTTGTTTTCCAAGTAGTAGTAGCAGCAATAATAATAATAATAATAATAATAATAATAAAATCTGCTATTAATAACTGGCAGACATCATGAAAAGAAGGGACAGGGAAATTGAAGACGGCTCTCAGCGTAGAATATTATTTTCACTTGAATCAATACCAACCAACCTGCAACATTTCCACACTTCCCATGTCTTTTCTAGGATACAGAATGCCTCCTTTGTCTTGAACATGGAGCAGAAGACTTGTAACCATCCCTGGGAGCCAAACAAGTTGGGCTCTGAGAGCTTCCAGATGTCTCAGAACTTCTGCTTGCAGAATTCCCTTTGTTTGGGTTGAACAACTTCTCAAACATCCTCCTGGATCGTGACGGCAGTAACCTTATGCCACTTCCGCTGTTGTTGCTGCTCGTCTTGATCAGTTTCCCCTTTTGATGGAGCTCACCATCTTTGGTTTTCCTCTCACTTATCTGCTTCTTCAGGCAGTAGTGATCTTCTGCAGGAGTTTTCTCTGGCTCTGCGTTTGCCCCAGCATCTGGGCCATCACGGGGACAGCTGTTAATAGCTTGAACTTGGGCTGCTGCTCTCAACTGCGCAAAGAAAAGAACTTGCACCACAAGCCGCAGTGGAAGCCGCTCGTTCTGCGCAGCATGCGTTGATGCATTCGCTGTCAGCTTCTTGACATCCATTAGCCCACATAGTTTCTTTCTTTCAGCTTTCGCCAAACTAGGATGCTCCTGCATGCACAAGTCCATGTCTTGTTCATCCAAAGCCCCAAATGTTGGTAAAAAGAGTTGGCATATATTCATCTATGTCAAGAAACTTCCAGGTTTTTGTTGAAGTGTAACAAAATGAACCAGAAGTTTTCATTAAAGAGTTGAGGCTGATAATGAAAAACTGACCTTCCCTAAAACACTAGGTGAATATGCCAACGAGCTGTATATTCATATAAAGCTGTAATGAGCAAAAATGCAGAAGTTACCTTCAAGTATATATCAATGGCTTTGTAGAGTCCATCATGAACTGGCCTTGCAGCATTGGGTAACGACACTGCTAACAAAACAAAGCGGCTAACTTCCATGTTCGGGTCACAGGCGATTTCAGCAAGTACCCCATCTATCAACCTGCCAACTGCTAATAATGATTCATGCCTTCGCCCACACACTTCCTCTCCCCAACCATTCTTCTCGATGTCTAAATTATGGCAGTACCTTTCATGTGCCATAAATTCATCCACAAATCTTTTAACTAATTCAGAATCATGTAATGTAGTTTGAGGAGACCTTGCCGGGATCAACAAGTCCTTTACAGAAGCCTCGTGTAATTGTAAGCCGATGCGTTTCACCAAATATCTCTGAGACGAATCATCCAACCCAACCAAAATGCCCACCTTCAGCACTTTGAGCAAGAAACTGCATGAACAGCCGTCTTCCTTCTCTGGAGGTAACAAGCATATAATGGCCTCTACCAGTGATTTGTTACTCCTCCTATGTGCATCAGAAACATAAAGACTGGCGTATTCTGTCAACCATCTAACAGCATAAGTTTCCAAAGCCCCGACAATGGTAGCACCATCCATTCTTCCCTTAGACTTAATGGCAGTCATAACTCTTTTAAAGAGATCTATCTCGAGCTCACAGATATCTTCCACCCACCAATCTCTCGGAACAGCATTTATTTCTCTGTGCAATGCCATCCCATCCTCGATTATCTTGTCAGCCATTGAGGACTTCCGGCTATATGTGTATGGCCAGTAGACATTTCCAAGATCCAATGAAGTTTTAGAAGATATCGAATCAACACACCTACCAACAATCTTTAGATCCTCTGACCATGGTAGAAGAAGCTCAGTTGTTTGGAGAACAATAATAGAATCTTTCCAGCCACGCAAGATGCAGGAGCTGAGGAACACTTCAATTTTAAAAATAAGATTTCCATGTTCAACATCCTCAGTCATTTCAAGGTACTCAGCTGCGCAACGAGCAGCCACAACATTGTAAGCATTTAGAGTAACTGTCATTCCATAGCAGAACTTTGCACAGATTTCAAATGCTTTTGGCCCACCAGGAAAATCAACCAAGTTAATTTCGTCAGAATCCTCTTCTCGGGCTTTCGCAACGAGTCTAAGCACGCTGTTGCTTTTAGACATAAGAGGGAACTGCAAAAGACACATGAGAGCAGATTAATGCCCACACACAAGTGAGACAAACAAAATGACGCAGAGCCAAAAGATACCTTGTGCAGGTAAAATTTTACTTGATCAACGTTGATGATGACATCTGTTTCAAGATCAGAATTCACATACCTGCAAAAGGCAGAACTGTGATGCTGAGCCCATAAAAAGAAACAACATCACATGCTGAAAAGCAGATTTAGGGAAACGCTACTGTTCCTGGTCCCAACTTTGCCCAAGTTTCTTATTTTTCGAGCTTCAAATTCTGACAATAAGCACAAATGGATATAACCTGACACCAACCAGAACCCTGTTGCCGCTCTAAGCTTTCAACTGAACCCCTATGGCAGCTAGAAAAGGCGATGACTCGGGCTTTTCATTTTGCCTAAAACCGTCAACTCTGATGCCGCGTTTACTTGACTGCATACATTACATATTTTGCAGCGCAATGCAATCAAGGAAACACGGTCACTCTGCCGAGTGTGAAATGCCTTATAGGCCAAGCATGCTCTTAAGACACCCAACCCAGAACCGATTGGTAATAGATGGTGACGCCTCACCATGATGTAAAGTCACAGGGAACTCCTTTATCAATTCATAAGTCGTTATAGTTTACAGAAGATTCTTATCGTGATGATTAAAACTCTTCACTGCCATGAAAGCTTTTCTCCCTCATTTGGACCACTTAATTATTGTAAGACAGTTCAACAGTGGACCACTTGATAAACAAAGAAAAAGAAGACATGGCTCTTCTTTCCTTTTTCTTCCTAAAATTCTTCCTCTCCCACCTAAAAGAAAACTAAAAGGTTTCTGAAAATCTGGGCAACCAATGGAAGCAGATATTCTTATTTTCTCCTTGAACATTGAGAAATCTCCAGCTAACAACACTAAATAGGAGGTCCCTACGTCACAAAATACAAAACAGGAAAAAAAAAACAGGAAGAAAACAACTTCAGGTGATCAAACATAACTTGTAACCTGATTCTGTGTACCGAAACGAAGAACATGAAACAGAAAAGAAGGGAACAAAGAGAGTACCTGATGCATTTGCCATCACCTTGAAAGGCATCAGGCTTGGACCCGAGTTTCATGAACTTCATTTTGTTCTGTCTTATAAAACAAGAAAAGCACTGTGGAGAAGGGGAGGGGGAGGGGGCAAAAACCTTCAAAGATATGGAGAAGCAACACTTCTGGACCAACCCATTTCGGCGGATTAGAACGGGTCATTCGCTGCAAATGCCATTAATGTTAACCCATAAAGAAAAGGCAGCGTCAGAATTTTAACGTATTGATTGAAGAGAGAGAGAGGCAGGGGGGAGACAAAGACAGAGAGGCTCACAGGGACAGGGGTCACAGGGACAGAGCAGAGGAAGAAGCAAAAGCTTTCTGTTTTAGAGAATATCTTCGGACATTAACTAAGAGCTGCGAGACATCCATGAGAGCAACTATAGAATTGAATTTTGAGAAAGAATTATTTTACGATAAACTTAATGATTAATTAGTACTACAGATGAGAAAAAGCTATTTAATATTTCATTTGTCTCAACTTCTTCTTTTTCGCAACATTCACTATTCAGTAATTAATTTATAAATTTTTTATTTTTAAAATTTTAATATATAAATAATAAATAAATACCTATAGTTTCTAAATATATATATATATTTAATTTTTTTATTAAATAATAATATAAATAAATTTAAATTAAACTATTAAAAAAAATCAAATATTTCAAAGAATATAAAATGAAAAGAGTAGTAATTTTTAGCTTTGGTAATTAAAAGAACTGAAATTAATCGTAATTTTTTCTGTTAATCCTAAAACTGTTCTTAAAACAAAAAAACGCTAATGAAGTAGTCCTAAAAATATGGAAGAAAAAAAAACAATGTGTAAAACTAATTTTAAAATTCTATTTACTTGAAATTGAATTGTCCAATTTGTTTTTAAACACAAGCTTATAAAAGTCACTCCTACCAATACGTGCCATATTTTTAAAATTAATGCGTCAAACAAACATTTTGTATTTTAAATAAAATTGTGTCCTTCAGTTCCAATCATAATCTCCACGCATAACATCATTCTACATCATTTCATTTAACTTTGTTTTATATAATTTTAGTGTCTAGCCAATAACTAAAAGATCGTCTAGCTATTTGCTTCAATTACAATTCTCATTATACTATATACTAAAAGCCGTTTTCGGCTATAGTTCAGATAAACAGTAAATTACAGTGTCCTTTCATTTTTGTCTCTTGATTTGGGCTGGGCTGCGGCCCGTTGGGTCACCTGAGTTTCTCCTTTAATTTTTTTAATGTGATTGCTTTTTTGTTTTCAAAAGTTTGGTTAGACTTTTCAAAGGCAATAGATTTTTGAGGGCATATCTCGCTATTCTCTCACTTTCATTTTGTTTCACATTTCTTTTAAGTGAAACGTGTTTCCAATCCCTATATTGTTTCCATTTTCCATGTTAGACCCTGACTTTGAGTAGCTTGACGTTTTGGACCTTAGACTTAGTTACTACTTAATTATAGTGTTTTTGTTTTATCTATTGGTTTTTTTTATGGTGTGTTATTTTCTAAATTAAAAAATTGGTCATCATGGTTTTTTTTTTAGTGAAATAAAGTTTTTTTTTTCTTAATTTTTCCTGAGTTAATTGTTAAACTTTTAATGTTATGCTTTTTACATTTTCTCTCCGGATCCCCAAACTATTTCTATTACTTTTCTTCATTATTATTTTGCTTAATATTGTGGCATTATGTAACCGCTGTAACGTACATTTTCTCTCCGGATCCCCAAACTATTTCTATTACTTTTCTTCATTATTATTTTGCTTAATATTGTGGCATTATGTAACCGCCGTAACGTGCGGACCTTTTGAACCTCGTATGCTACTATTAACCATTTTTTTTTTGCTTTCTTCAAACCTAGCAATATGGTAGTCCATCATTTAAAGAGGCCCTAAATTTGTATTACTAGATTTATAGATTTAGGGCCTTTTTCGATGATGCACTATGGTATTGCTAGGTTTAAAGAAAACCAAGCAATTATTAGCGAAAAACAAATGACTAATAGTAGCAGATGACTTTCACGGTATTACAAAAAAGAATACCAATAGATCTTGCCTTTCAAGGTTAATGATGATATCCTTAATTACTTAGGGTTTTCGTTTGATTAGGACTTCTCAAGAATTGCGTCATTTCAATTTTCATCAGATAAGATTCAGATGAGATTGGCCAATTGGAAATGGAAACTTTTGAATCCCGCTGGTATTTTAACTTTGATACAGTCTACCTTATCTTACATTCCTTTCCATATGAAGGCATTGTTCAAGGTTCTAGCGATACTTTTTTACTTAATCTCTATTACTTTGATGTGATACTGGTGATCTGGCTCTCAAAATAAGAGATGCCTACATCTCAAGCAACAAGATCTTTTAATGCTCCCTAAGGGCCTAAGAGGCCTTGGTATAAAAGATATGAGGTTGTTTAATCAGGCTTGTTCTGGAAAACTTTCTAGTGAATTTTTAGTGGAAATCCCCAATCATTGGTGTTCCGTGTGTTGACGGCAAAATATGAAACTATTTGTTCTATTTGGCAAAGTCTTCTTTATGGACAACACTCACTTTCCCCTCATGTTCAGTGGCAGATTAGGTCTGCCAATCTATTAGAGTTTAGGAAGGCCTTTGGATTATAGGTATATTCTCTGAGACTCTTTGATCATTGACACCACAGATGTCGCATGCCCTTATCTTTTTAGTGTTTCATCTTGCTGATACAATTACCGCAAAGCAGAATATTCTTTTTTAAAAAAGGTATTACTCAAAGAAATTGTTGATAGGGTCTTAAATATAACTTCCACTAGGCAAGAATGGAAGGATGGATGTTATTATATGGATGGGAAGCCGTTCAGGTACCTATAGTACAAAGAAGGGGTACACTTTGGAGCTAGTAAAAAAATCAAGATCTTTGCTCAATCCTAATTAGGATTCTCTTTTGTCACACACTAGCCTAAATTTTCCTAAGGTTTTCAAATGCCCATGGGCCTCTATGATTCCATAGAAACTTAATATCTTTGTCTGAAAGTGTCTAGTCAATACCATATTCACCGCAGACAATTTAGCAATTCATGGAGGTCTCATTAGCCCTACATGTTCTCGGTATGGGAATGCTAGGGAAACAAGAACATATTTATTTTAGGATTGCCCAAGCGCTTTGGAAGTTTGGGCTAATTTCTATTCCTCCCCCTTGGTAGGCAAATTTCATCCTTTGAGTCTTAGCTTACAATGATTCTACCCTCTCAGTCAAAATGGTAGTTTGAGTGGCTTTTGTTTTTAGTCTCTATTATTTTAATTATATGTTTGTGTTCGAATAAGTGTGTTTTCCACAATGCTTTCTTTCATACTCAGCCCAGTATAGCAAAGTGAGATGTTTTCTAACAACAACTTATTACTATTATAAACTACTTGGCCTTTTCTTTTGCTCTTTCTTTTGACACCCTAAATCTTCTTTGTCATTCATGGGAAAATTCAAAAACTATTGAAACTTCCTCAAAATTCAAACTTCTTTATTGTTAACTTAGCATGGCACACGGCTTCAGGGTTAGGAGCAACTACTTGGGTTTGAATAGACATTAATGGCCCACCATGGCTCAAGGACAGACACTTCATCCCCCTTTTATTCTTTTTCTTTACAAGCCAAGCTTAATGATCTTGGAGGAGCTATTCAAGCGGCTCATAGTCTGGATATCCAGATTGTCACTTTTTAATTGATTGCTGGCTAATGTTGTCATACTTAACCCAAAAAGCAACCCGAAAAGGTAAACGAGTGATGGGCTAATTGGTTCAACCAGTTTAACTGATCGGGCCAACCAGAATACACAATAGCCTTTACACATAAGCATCTTCGTACTATGGCAAGCATGTCCTGTTGCTGCTATCCAAAATACAACATACTTCTATGATTTTTTATACATAGAGCATATAATAAGACATTACTATTTTATATTTCATAGCAAAAAAAAACATAATTTTATTGTCTAATAAGTTAAGTGCACAATTGATTATTCAAGTTTAAATTCCTAAATATTCCAAAAACATGCATGAAAAATTATGTATTTTGTCTTGACGATAAATCCTATAAAGTACTAATAATATAACAAAAGCATAATATTCTCTCATGAAACTTAATGATCATTTCTTGCTCAGTTTCCTTCTATCTCTCTCTGCTTCTTCTAAGTGACTTCATTCATACTTTACCGTTACTCACTGTTGTTTGCGTTCTTTTAGGTTTTTAACTTCTAAGATTTTTAGTTCTTTTATTTTCTTTAATTTTATTTCAATTTTAAGCCAACTAAACATCAGCCGAACATAATTAAGTGATATAAGTTACCAAGGTCACACTATTAAAAAACAAAAGTGCAAAGCTCACAACCCTAATAACCTTGATCTAACCTAGGTTAATTGAGTTGACCGGGTCACCAAGTCTTCCAAGTTTGACCAGGTTTTGGCCTAAGTGGTTTTAAGGATGCCACATAGCCCGTTGTGCCATCTGAGTCATGGCTCCACCATGCTAGGCCGAGTTTGATAAATTGTTGCTCATAGGTACTTGTTCCACTTCAGGTAAGTTGATTCTTAGTCCTTTGAGTGTCAATATAGCTTGGCAAATTATTATTTAGTTAGAGAAATTTACCCGTTGCTCAATGGTGGGTTATACCTTAGGAGTGAGTCTCTCCAGCGCATGACTTTGCTACTTCTCTTCTTTCTTAAACTCTTGTTTTTATATGCTTCTTAATATCAAAAGACAAAAAAAAAACTAATAGATCATTTTCATCTAGATGACTAAGGCCCAGGGGACATCGGAGTCGAAGTCAAACCCCGGACATCCCCACTTTTTACACAATGTTATAAATAAGTTAGTTTGGTTATCCTTTAAGTCTTAAAAAAAGGTGGCATTTCTCTTCAAGTTAATTATAGTTATAATGCCTATTTTCCTTGTACATTTTTAATGATGCTTTTGAATGTCATGCGGGCTGAGCTCAATTGGCCGCAAGGGGCATCGGCCTTTGCTGTTGCCAAGGTTTAAGCCCCACCCCCTCCCCCATTCCCAAATAATGCCATTAAAATGTTTGTTTGATTGCGTTTGAGTCTTTAAAAAACAAACATTTTCCTTGTTCCTTGTACTCCTTAAATCCTATATTAGTATACCTAATTTTGAATTAAAAAAAATGATACTTTTGAATGAAAAAAAAATTTGATCATTTTCAGCCAGATGAAAAATATATAATCTTTACCATCTAATTACATTCTTCATGTGATTTTAGAATTATAAGTGCAACATCTTTATTTTTCATCTAGTTATAAATGAAGTTGTGTGTCCGCCATAATTGGTGTGTCGTTATTTTGCTGGACCATCATACATCAGAACTCTAATAATTTTACAAAGGGTAAAATACAAATGCCCCTGTAGTTTGCTTTAATCTACACTTTACCCTCTCTATTTTTAAAAACCTACACTTTACCCATATTTTCTTTATAGTGTCCGACAAAAACTTTTAAAAGCCTTAATTAAACTGTTTGACAACTATATTTCAGTAATTTTAAGATTTTTGATTTGTTTTTCATAGCTAACAGACCCTTAAAAAATATTGATATGCATTTACAGGAAGGAAAATATATTTATAAAAAGGAAAAACTAATAATTTAAAATGTCTACTAACTATAAAAAAAATATTGAAGTGATCAACATTACTAAAAGATGACTATCATATAGATTAAATTATAGTTTTAGAAGTTATTATCGAGTAGTATAAAAGAACCAGGGGGAAAAGTATATATTTTCAAAAATAAAGACGCAAACTATAAATTAAGGTAAACCTTAGAGAGTAATTGTAACTTTCCCTTTTATAAATGAATGCCTGAGTGGCAAAAACTATAAGTAGCCTTAACATAGTACTTCTCTTTCCTAAAACTTTTACTCTATTTGACGTTTTGTTATATTTTAACTTAAATTTATTTATATTATTATTTGTTAAAAAAAATAAAAATAAATATATTTAGAAACTACACGTCTTGATTTATTATTCATATATAAATATTTTTTATTTATATATTAAAATATTAAAAATAAAAAATTCCAGATTAATTGTAAAAAATAAATAGAGCAAAAATTTTGTGACAGATGGAGTATTATTTATAAAACTGTCACCATAACTTAAGTTTCTATAAATTACGACAATAATACTATGCTTCAACTCCTTATTATATCACATATCCCAATTTCCAATAAATTATGATAATGATACTACACCATAACTAATTGTTATGTTGAAGCTAAATTTTTTGGTTCCCTTAACGCATATTGTTGCTTGATAATCTTCCTGTTCTGTTTGCTATTAAAGTTTGCTTGTTATACTTATAATAGATGTTCTTTGTTAGATGATACTTGTTCTTTTGTTGAATATAGTTGTTCTATTCTTTTATCTTTTTGTTCCATCATAAATCCATCTTTAATTAAATTTAGTTTTTTTTCTTATGTGATTTTACTGATCTCTTTTAAATATACCTGTTCTTTTTCAACTTTCTCATTTTTCCTTTTTACACAAGTTATTGTGCACTGCTAAAAAACTTATATTCCCTTCTACTTTCTCTCTTTTACACAAGTTATTGTTTTCCACTAAAAAACTTTTTTTTCATTCTGCTTTCTTATTGTTTCTTAATTTTTATCTTCTTGTTCCAATTGAGAGGGAAAAAAAAGTGTTTCCTGATTTTATCATCTGATTCAATTGAGGGAGAAAAAAAAGACAACCATAAAAAAATGTGAGGAGATTGTTGATAACCATCTCACATAGCCTTCTACACAAGGCTCCGAGAACCATGGCTACCAATATCATCAAACTATCCAGAATTGTATTTTTTGTTAAATATAAAGTCGTGATTTGGGGATTTCAAGTAAGAAACAAGTAACATCAAGCACAACAATTTCAGACAACTAAAATTTGGGAATTTCTCCCCCAGAATTACCGCAAAAGAACAAAAAGATACTACTTGTCTGATGAAGACACAAAACAGAGATAGGCTCCCACCAACTGGATTTGCAGAGAAGACCTTAAGAAAGGTGAATCCCATGTCCCAAAACTAAAGAAGACTGAAGAAAGAGAGGGATCCGGGAGAGTTTTTCCGAACCTCTTCGCAGTCGTTGCTAGTCAAGCAAGCCAGAACTTTATATTTTGATTACGCCAATAGAGAGATGGGTTTGGCATTTCGCCTGACTTAACCTATCCCAGGCCAACCTATATTAATATATTTTCCTTTTTTAAATGACTCTATCAATTTACCTAAAAAATTGATTATCTTGAAATATACAAGTACCGTAGATTATAATATCACAAATATTCCGAAAAAAAAGAGGGCATTTAGTCGAATAACAATGACTGTGGTCAGATGCAGATGAATCAAATACATGTTATTAATAAATTGTGGCAGCCCCCAATTCGATAAAAGGGAAGGAGACTTTTTGCTTTCTCCCGATGCACGAATAAGACACCCAAAAGTGAAATCTCTACAGCTATTCACCTCACCTCGCTCCGAATTTATTACAGCAACACCATCCTCTCTGAGTAAAATCATACTAATCATCTTCCTAATTACAGTAAATCAGATGATTGCTTTTCGGTCATATCTTTTATCAGAAATATCTTATAAGTATATTAAAATATAAGAGACTACCTGTAAAAGTTGAAGGAAAATCTGTCAAATTCTTCAAATATGGAGAATATCAGACTATAATTTACCAGTATTAGCATATAATGGGCCTAACTCTTAACTGTTAGACCAAATGCTACGGGCAATAGCCACCTCGCTCCTAATTTATTGTTGCCACACAATGCTCTCTCTATCTAGCAAAATCATACTAATCATCTTTCTAATTAAAGTAAATTAGATTATTTCTTTCTGTCAATCATTTTTTTTACCATAAACATCTTTACAAATATATTAAGGTATAAGAGATTTTCTATAAAAATTGGGAAAAAATTTATCTATCTCTTGAAACCTGGAAGATATTAAGTCATAATTTAATAATGTTGGCGCATGATACGCCTAATGGGATTTGACCTGATTGAGGCGGTGAGTATCTTAACTCTTAACTATTAGGCTAAATGCTGCAGATAATAGTCACTTTTGCTTAGTAATAGTGGCTTTTTGGTAAATCTTTAACGCTTTTTCTACAATAGGCAAATCTGTGGCTTTGGTAAAGTAAAACTAATCATCCTTCTAATTACGATGATCTTTTTCCTTTTGATAGTCCCAAGCAGGAAAAGGGGGAGAAAACTAAGTCCTACGACTAAGAAATAAAGAAGCTTGATTATGTGAAACAGCCAATGTACACCGAGAAACCACAATAAGTGCAGCACCAACAAAGTTCCTGGTATACACAAATTTAATTGAACATTTAGACAAATTTTCAATAATTATTAAGTGAGGAAATGAACCGGAAGGAAAAAACTATCAAAGTACATAAATAAAAGATAAATAATCTGTATTCAGCTCAATCTTCTTTGATGCTGAACTTGTTGCAAACAATAAAAATTAAGACTAAAGAAATTTAATTATTTTCTTCCTCCAATAATAGAAATATCAATTCAAATTCTCCTTGAGACAACTTTAGAAATAGGAAATTGTGAGGTATATATAGTATATGTGTTTCGCATATCTTATTCTACACTTCAATTTGTAATTCCACTGAGGGGTTTGACCTAAATTTTGAATAGAAGAATATATTTTTTTTTTGAGGTTTTTTTTCTCAAAATTAGATGACCAAATAAAGATTTCTACTGGTCAGAAATAAGGGTAGAAGAGAAGAAATGGTAAAACATAACTAAGCCACTCATTTATTTTAGAATTTCAAGCAATGACCTGACCTTTATATGTAACTATCCTTACATTGAACTGCAGTAATGGAGTTGACATACCTTTTCCTTGTGCTACAATTACCATTGCCTTCCAAAATGTAAATTGTCCTGTCTAATGAAAAAGTATGGAGACTGAGCCTATAACGAGATAGCTGAAACAACTTTATCATCAAATAATTGACCGATTAGAGGCATATTCTGTCCACCATTACCATCCTAAAGCATAAGATATTTAACAGAGAAGATAATTAGTGATTGTTGTAGACAAAGCTACTGTAAAGTTAAGGGCTTATAATCCGGAAGCCAATAGTCAGTCTGTACATTAAGCTCCATTTCTTACTTGACATTGAAGATATGGACTTAGAAGTTGCCGCCCATGAGCCAAGCTTCTCTAGATGAGTACAGAAATAGAATTTGGTTTGGCATCGCATAAAGAGTCTTTTAAATTGTACTTTTCTCAAAGTACTCCATAAACTAAAGATGTAATCCCTAAAGTCATAATGTAACAAAATGTGTTAGCATGAGATCCTTGATTAGAGATCTTTAAATCGTTAATGCTAAGGTTGCCCGAAGCTTTAAGAAGATGAAATAGGAATCAATTCTTGTAATGTATGCCTTTTATCCTTTTTAGCTCCATTCCATCAAAATTTAGCAAATGACTTTGAAAGCTTATCAGAAGTGGTAATAGGTACTATAAATAAAGACATGATATGAATAGGCAAAGAAGATACAGATGATTGAATTAGCATCAGCCTTCCTGCATTATTTAGGAGTTTCCACTTCCAAGCATATAGATGATGTTGTACCTTCTTTAGAAATCAATAATTTGAGACGTTAAAGAGGGTACTCTTGACAGGCACACCCAAATCCTAAATTCATAATTAGTGGCAGGATTCTATGAAATTGCTGGATCAACCTAAAAAAGGGGTTCGAACTAAAGCACCATTCTAACTTGTGCAAACTAACCTCCTGACCAGCAACCTTGTGATAAAACGAAAGAACTTGTTTAAGCATTTGTACAGTTTTCAAAGAAGGTTTAAAGAATATTAAAGCAGTCATCCTCAAAGAAATAATGGTTAACGGAAGGACCATAACGGCTCGCTTAGAATCGAAGGAGGCTTTTAGATACCTGTAAGTGGTTTAAGTAACATGAAAAGCCTCAAACGCAGAGTCGGGAAAAATATGGTGACAAGTGGTCGCTATATCTAATGCCTTGTTGGGGAACAAACCATTCAATACTGACCATAGACCAGCAAAATATGAGACCATTTTTACAACTAAAGAATTAAGTGACCCAATGGTTAGGTAATTGCATTGCCATCAGAACTTTCTCAATGAATGAGCAGTCCAATCTAGCATATGCTTGCGAATATTCAATTTAGCCATTGCTTTTAAAGTTGCTACCCTACTATGCTCGTTTGTATGTTAATAGTATCAGACATATCTTAGGAAATACTAATACTATCTTGAGTGCTCCTTCCTGACACGATCGAAGGCATTTTGCTGCTCTAAAATCTATGATTTAGGAGCCCATGAAATAGCAAATTTTTTTTGGAAACACAACCTTGAAACACATCAGAACCAGGAGCCTTGTTGCTGTTCATTTGGATGACGGCTGATCTAATTTCATTTCTAGTGAATGGTTGAAGTAAAGAGTCCTTCTAGGAGTGTGTCAATGTTCCAGGGATATGGACAACGAAGAAAATCTTGAATGCTAGGGTCAATGTCATATTGTGCATTATAAGCATAAAAAAAACAACACTGGATATGGTTTTGAGTAATACCGCCAATATCAGTAAACTTGTGGCCAAGATCATAAGAAAAAAATTTTATTCACTAGCTTTTTCTGGCTGGTAACTATACGGAATAATTTAGTGTTCATGTCTCCCACAGCCAGCCAATTTATCTAAGATTTTTATGCCCAGATTTCCTCTTTATCATATAATAATCTACTAAGTTCAGCATGCTTTGTTGTATCTTATAGATGTCCTTCGCCACCTCAGATATCCGTTTCGAAAGCAGTAGCATAGCCAGAATTTTAAAGATGAGGTAGAAGAATGTCCAAGGTCTAAACAAATAAAACTATTATACTAAATAAAAGATCATCCAATAATGTGTTAAAATGCAATAAAATTATAAAATTTACAAGAGATAGAATAATAAGTTTTTTTAAGCTCATAATCTAACACGATGCTCTCTTAGATCTCTAAAATCATTAAAGATCAAATCTAAGCTAAATATTTTTACAATATCTTTCCCAATATACAAAATCAAACTATCATCTAGAAAATTTTCATTCATTTTGTTACATGATCTGATCTTCACAATCCTTATAGCTGAGAAAGCATGTTCAATTGTGGCTGTTGATACAGGAAGAGTCAATACGAAACAAACCAATCTATCAATAAGAAAGCAACAACTTGACTTTCCACTAGTTACTAAAGCTTGAAATAATCCAATAATCGATAATAATCTTTGAAAATCATATAAGTTTCTAACTCTAGCATGAAAATGTCTCAACTAGAATCTCAATAGGTCATGCTCATGTGTAATGAAATCTCGAGGATAATATTTCTTGGCATGGTTGCAAATGAATTCAACATCAAATGAATTAAAGTCATCGTTTGCGTTCAAAGCCAAACGTAGTTTCAAAATCTTGATGATTTGCACATTAAACTTTGAAGAGATTTCCCGCAGTTGAAAATCTATTGTCTCATTAAACACATCAAAGTGAAATAAAGCTCCATGCTAACATTATCTTGCTTATAAGTACTATGCCCCACAAAATGTGCAGCACTTAAAATCTGGAAGATCAAGATCATGTTCTGAACAAAAAAAATCTAACCTTTTGAAGAAAAGAATCCTAACTATGCCTCCATAAGTCACCGAGTAACAATAAAGTAGATTCTACTGAGTTCGTTGCATTGACAATGTCTTGACTATTTTCTTGCAATGCCTAACAAAGATTATTTGTTGAACCCAAAATCCCATGCATTAGGTGAGCAATAAAAACAAACTCAAATGAAGCAGTAATTCTTTTCAAAGCCACTTCAGCATCTTTTCTTGATCTATAATTGCCGCAATCATATTTTATGTTCTCAAGAACCTTACAAGTAGCATCATAAATTTTAATATGGCTACTAATAGAAGCAAAATGAAAACTCCAATGAGTATCACCATGCCTCTTCAAAGTACCTACTTGGTTTTAGACTTGTTTTAGCCTCAAGCTCATCAAGGGCGATCAAGTGTGCAATATGACCAGCTTGAGCTTATTGCAACCCATCTTGACATTTACAAGAAGCAAATAACAACATTCACAATAAGAGATAAACTAAGAAAAAACTCGTGAACAACATGCACCTCTTCTGCAGCTGTAATTGATGCTAATTGCAGTCAATGATCTAGGCAATGAACATAATATGCATATGGAAAATCATTAACAAATAAGGCCTGTAACCCCTCCATTCACCATGCATATTACTAACATCATCATAGCCTTGACCACTGATATTTTGAACATTGAGCTTATAATAAGAAAAAATAGAACATAACTCAGAATGCAAGCTAGCAGAGGATATTCTTTTCACATTAGAAATGTGAAAAAAAAAGTTCTTGTATAAAGCCTTTGTTATTAACAAACCAAAGAACAAGAGCCATTTGTTCTTTCTTACTTTTATCACTAACCTCATCAACAATGACCAAAATTTGGAATCACCAATATCCTTACAAATCTACTTCCTTACTTTGTTTGCAAAGACATGCAAGATTTCCTTTTAAATTGAAGGTGAAGTGTATTTTGCATTTTGAGGAGCATTCTCCAAGATAACACTTACAACTTCATCATTGTAAAAAGCCATATATTTAAGCAACTCAAAAAAATTTCCTCAATTCCATTAATCAACAGACTCATCATGACCCCTAAATGCAATCCCCTAAAATAATAACCACCGAACAACATCAATTGAAGTTTTTAGTCAAAGTCTATTTTTTTCAATTTCTTCTTGGGATTACTTCTCTAGAACCTTATCAATGTGACAAGACTGGTTCAATGAAATTGCATAATTTCCCATAGCATTATCGTGTGGGGAACAAGAGCCTTTCCAATATGCTTAGCAAAGGGGAAAAATATACCACTTTTAACCTTCCTTTAACTATCAAATCTATTCACAGTAGAAGTTTCCTAACCATTTTTGTGCCTTTGCTTTCTAAGTAAATAAATAACAATGAAAGCAGTAAGCCTGATTTTTTGTACGTGAATACTCAAGCCAAGAAAATTTTGAAAACCATGAATACTGAAACCGACAACAATCATGTACCGTCCCTATCCAAGGATAATCATTAGGATTTAGCTTAGGTTGAAAAGGGCCAGCATTTAAATAAGCTCTTGTTCCTCATCATGTTGATTGACCAGATACTCCTATATAGGTTTATGTAATCCTAGATCATGCTCTATAAGAAAATTTGTAGGATTTGAAACACTTGTAACTTGCGGAGTCTCACACATTAAAGTTGGAAGAGAATCCTCAACTATTGGATTTGAAGATTGTAAAGAATACTTTGGACAAGACTTTGATTGGTCTGTGTCTCCATTATGAGATAAGGTCTTCTTCTTAAAGAGTTGGAATAAATTTTTTTGCTTGCTAGCCATCATTGAAGATGAGAAAAAGATCATTTAATATAACAAATTATTCTACTACCAAATATAAAAAATCAAAAGTTAATCTAATAAAAGGCAAATTATTTACCTATATAAATGGAAGAATTAGACTTCAAATATAAGTAGCAAGATACTTGCCCCTGGAGCAATGTAGTCCTAATAAGGCAACAAAAATAATTACTTCAAATTGATATTGAACTATAATCACCGGTGGATGCTGCTAGTTGCTTGCGCTCATGAAAGTAAATAATCTGCAAGAAACAAAAAAAATTACAATAATTTAAAAATTTACACAAAAAGGACAAATTATACTTTATTTCAATGCTTACAAAGGTTGCAATAGAAAACAAGTTGGTGATAATTGGAACTGGGTGCAGTTAAAGACAACATGAGTTTAGGTTTCAATTGAATGTTTTGAGAAAAAGAATATTATTTGATTGCCTGTGGTATTTGGACATACTTAAGAGTTGTAATAGGGATATAGGATTAAAGGGAAAAGTGAAAATGGAACAACTGAATAGGGAAAAGTTTTAGGGGAGACCGAAGGGGATCATGGATTTAAATGCATCTGAGGCAAACATGTTTTTGCCTTTTTATGATAATTATTTTTTTTTAATTTTTAATCAATTTTTTTATGTGCACATGGACTCTTGATTGGACCCACAAAAATTCAACTATGTTATTCAATTTGATGGCTCATGCATTTTAATATATTATAATATCTTATTTCAATTTTTTTAAACACATAATATAGTATTTTATTTTCCCAAGAAATTAGGGTGGCTGTAGCACTCCCCTGCACTATGTTGTCTATGCCACTGTTGGGAAGCATACTAGCAAATTGTAATTGCGTCAAATGCAAGATTTAGTAATCTTGTTATTTTTTACATACTTGAGTTAGTAACCGAGGTAAACCAAACGGATTGTAATGTTTGATTGCATTGAGAATATTTCACCCAAAAAAGATATGTGTGTGTGTTTGTGTGTTATGTTAGATAATTTAAAAGATTAACAAAAAGTATTTACTTTTTGTAAAATAAAAAATACTCTCTCTGTCTCATGTTCTTTACATTATTCACTTTTTAGCAATTAATCTATGATATTTTATTTTCAAAATTTTAGTATATAAATGAAGAACTTTTATATAAGAATGATAAATCAAGATATATAGTTTCTAAATATATTTTTTTATAATTTTTTCTAACAAATACTAATATAAATAAATTCAAGTCAAACTATGTAAAAATGTCAAATGATGCAAAGAATATGGGATGGAATGAGTAATTAAATAAAATTACCTTTGAACTTTAATTTAATAATTTTGGAAAAAAATCACTTTTGAACTTTTTAAAGTGCAAGATTTCAATACATTAAGTTTAACTTAAAATGAATTGGCTCTCACTCATTTATCTTCATGCAAATTAACTTTTTTATTGTAGTTGACATTTTCTATCTTTCAAATTAGTCAATGAAATATTTGAAAATTTATTATTTTTAGGAAAAATTACAAAATCTCATGAGATTTAGTAAAACCTACTATTGTGTCCTTACTATTTCAAAAATCTACACCTACCCGTGCCATACCAAGTTAACTCCCACATCCATCATTAATACAAAAAGGGGAAAATGATTGACTTTGCCTTCCTAATCTTTTTGCTTAAAAACTTTTCTCCTTAACCACTAAAACCTATTCAAATAAAACCAATAAATCTAGAAAAAAAAATTTACCCATTTTTCAATATGAAAAAAACCTTCAGCCATTGCCACCCTTATTTTTGCCCTTAACCATCACTGGCCATCACCCCCTTTATCTCCATTTCATATTGCTTGAACCCCAGGAGCAAAAGTATTCCTAATGCAAAGGCATCTCTTTTTCCTAGTCGAGTTTTCTAATTTGGATGACACAGTGCCACCAATGACAAAATGTACAATGAAGGGTGTACACCAATGGTGGAGAGAGAAAGGGTGCTCATTGATGACAAAATATATGGCCGGAAAGAGAATGACCTCTTTGTCTTAAAGTTGTCTGACCCGCCAAAGTGTAATTGCCTAGAAAAGTGAGGAAGTGTGGTAGTAGTGACCCATGATGGCACTATTAGGCCACCCTAATTTTGTGTCCATTCATCAGCTTTGACAACTTCTTGTACATTAGGGTTGGCCCATCTTGGCCATAAATCCACTGAGCTCTGCCACGGTGATGTTGTGGTTACCGTTGCGGTGCTCCGCCATGGTGATGTCGTGGTTACCGTTGCAGTGATGCCTAGGTAATGGAGGAGTGTTGCCAGCTCAAGGAGGGACTTGAGGGAGTTGTTGGCATTATGTTGAAATTCTCCAAAAACATCGATTGACATTGTGGTTTCAAAGCCATCTCTGACCAAGACCCAGATTGATTTGAAATTGTTGGTTCTTTTCTCTCTTCAAGACCCAAATTATTTTTGAAATCTTCAAGATTAATTGGTTGATATTGCTTTTGTGGTTTGTTCTTCTTGATGTTCATGAGAATTTTTTTGCAAAATCTGAATACGATGATGATTTGTTGCTTGATTTTTTTTAAATTAATTGGTTTGATTTCAATGGGTTTTAATTGTTTAGGGGGGTAAAGTTTCTAACGAAGAAGGCTAGGAGGGAAAAATCATGCATTTTTTCATTTTTTTCGGTAACAGTGAACCACAGTATTAACTTGGCTGGGGTTAAGTGTAGAAATTTGAAGTAGTAAGGACAAAACTGTTAGTTTGAGGAAACCTTAGGGGGGTTTGTAACTTTTCTTTATTTTTGTTGACGTTGATTTGATTGTAAATGACTCTTAATATATTTTTTGTGCATAGAATTAACCAGTGTAACAGATTTGTATCTTAATTTACTAACCACATCAAAATTCAGATCCCATTATATTTTTAGCTACAAAGACCAAAAAGAAACTTTAGTACGGTCAAAAAAGAAAAATTATTAATGGTACACTTTGTCATATAATTTACTTAGGGAATAGATTGAAATATTTTTTATTTGAATTAAAGTATAAAGTAGCTTGGTCAACAGCCTTCACGTTGAACCCTATATGTATATCCTCTCTTTTTTTTTTTCTATTGGAATTCGTCTATCTTTGTTTTTTTTTTTTATAGTCCGAATCAACTACTAATAGAGCAAGCTAAGAAGGAAGGAAGTAAAGGAGTGTTCTGGAGATGCATGTTGGTGTGGCACAGCTAGCAAAGTACAGCAGTCAAACCTTTTCATGGAAAAAATGATAGATTGGGCCAACTAAATAGTTGAGGATGAAAGTGTTATGATTCCTTAGAATGCTGTAAGGGCTTGAGAGCAATCCATTAGAATATTAATATTTCTTAAAGCTAGAATTGAAGCTGCAACTACTGCTCCTTGAATAGTTTAGAGTTCAGCATCCAGGGCAAATAAACAACCAAATAAAATATGACCATCTTAAAGTCATGAAGGGCCATTTACTCCCATCCAAAGCCAAACCGCTACTCCAAAACCAGAAGAAAGCCTCCAAGTGCCATCAACAATGAAAAGTAGGAACAATTCAACCTAATGGTGCTGATGACAAATCACACAGAAACAACCTAAGAATACTTCAAGCTCCACAAATTCACTCCCAAATATTGGATAATTCCTTGCCTATAATCAACACATGAAGAGAAATGAGGAAGAAAACGCAAAAAGCACACAATTCTTTGTATATAAAAAAGGTCACATACAACTAAGAAGTGGACTAAAGTCTCACAAGAAATTCATTGATAAAAATCTGTATTCTGGTGGAAAATACAAGCAATATGCATCCCTTATATTGGCTGAAAAGTGTGCACTAAACATTCCAATGAAGACAAATTTTAAATGACCTAAAACTCCTAGGTGTAAAAACCTAATTTATCTAGAATTGTTAATATAAAATATGTAGGTTTGCTAAAACATATATAAGTCCTAAAAAAAAAAATCATAGCTATTTAATTACAAACTAAATTAATCCTAGTGAAACTAGAGCTAGAAAATACTCTAGATGCACATTTGCTCTCAAAATGCGTCCTTTAACATGTCTTTGGTGGCAAACCATCCTCTTTGCATCTTTTAGCCAAATTAGCAAAGCCATGTGATTATTCCCATTAAATAATGTTTGAAATACGAACTTGTAGCTCAAAAAATGCACAAGATAACTTGTTCCCTTTTTAATGGCTCTTTTAGCTTCATTTGTGCATGATGAAACAAGCACTTAGGCACTTAAGCTCCTTTTGGGTTTGGGCAGTCCATATGGCTAGAATGTTACAACCTTAGCTAGAAACATACACATTTACTTGGAAAACAACCTTTGGTTCAGCCATATATACTAAAGACACAAGTACTGTCGCGGAACGGGGCCCTAGTGCCCCATAACCTTGTAGGCCTTAAGGATTTATGAATCACACTAGTTACTATTGGCTAACTATTACTTGTCAATATAAATTAAACAATTTATATGCAACTAGTTTCTTAGCCTACACAGTTTAAGTTATGCATGCTTCTGTCCTGGCAATGCAAACAAATTTTATAAGTCGTAGATTAAAACATTGCTCGAGCATTTCACTAAAACATATATAAAACGTGCCAAGACCTTGAAAATACTGGTTGCTTTAACTACAAGTAACAGTTTGTGCATACATTACACCTCTAGCATGCACCCAAAAGTAACAAGATGGATTTACATCATAATGTATCCTATTAGAGGCAACTTACTTAGTACACGAAGTACTATGTACAAGAGACAAAAACTGCTAACTAAGATCAACTACTTGAGTCCCACCTTGAGCTATACCAAGCTCCAAGTGTAAACCCTTCACTAGATCTTGTTCTTGTGTACTCTTAGCCTTTACACTGTAAAGACACAACTTGGTTAGCACATAACTTATTTTACAAGTAACTTAGAATCACTAGGATTCTCAAGAGAAATACCTGCAAAACAGAAAGCTTAGGCCTCGACTATCACTTAGTGATTAGGCCCGGTGTTAGAACCTGCACAATAAAACTTAAGGGAATGAGTACTTGAAAGTACTCAGTAAGGATCCCTTGAATACCTGCAAGGAAAAATGCAGCAACTATGCGATATGGCAACCAAGCACTCAAACAAACAATTCAATCAACAAACAACTCAAACAATCAACAAAATATAAAATATGCAATGTATGAATGTATGGTATGAAATGCACACAATATATGCACTTGGGACTTTCAAACGGCGGAGGTACTTGAGATACTGGCCCTCGTATCCCGGATACTTTACCTCACTTGAGTCCCACTTACGGGTTCTAGAGTAGGTCGTCACCTATCTCAAACTTACCCGCCTTTACCCTTAACTTATTGTACAAGGTAGTCTTCCTATGTGGTTTAACTAGCTAAACCCTCAAGGTTTAACTCAGAACACTACTAGTGGCTTACTTACCAAACCATATGGTTCAGTTGGGATCAACTTAGGTTTTTTTCTCTTCATTAACCATATGTAAATGACGCCCTATACGGCCAATAAAGAGTTTAAAAACCCACTTAAATCCCCTTAATGCTCATCTAAAAGCTTAAGCACTATGAATAACTTAGCCACCAAGTCACACTTTTGTTCTTAACCACACAACTTGACTACCTTTCAAATAACGCATAATTCCCGCCTTAGGAATGAATTCTAGACCCAACCGAGGCTATGGAATGTCTTAGGATAGCCTAGGAATAGAAACCGAGAGTCTAAGTTACTCTTAAGATGGCCGGAAAAATGGGCCAACATTTCATGAAGTTGCGCCAGAGCCCCCTGACGCAGCGCCAAAGAACAAAACTTTCTGTGTGCAAAATCGCCCTTTGGAGCCTAGGCACCAGTATACATACCTCTGGCGCTGCGGCGCCAACGCAGTTTTCTGCGTTGCGCGACAGCTGCGTTCTTGCACACTAACTGCTCAAACTCTCTCATTTCTAATCCAAACTAAATGGGTCTTGTTCCTAACTCATTCCCACTCACAAAACTACCAAACCATGCATTATTTGAGCTTAATTACTTGAACCCTTACCTCAATTTAGCCACACAAGCAAGCATTGACACAAAGCCTCCTTAGCTCAATTAAGCTTCCTCAAGCTTCCTTGAGTTCCACACCTAAAACCAATGCAATTTGGCATCCAACCCAATCAAACTAAGACCATTTCTAGCTCTAGAAACAACCTAGAATCAATCCAAATGATCTCAAGAAGCTTACCCACGAATTTGAGTCCAAAACTAGCTTCCAAAGAGCAACTTGAGCTAGAACACTAGCAAAGAAGCTTGGTGATGCTTTCTAACACCTTGGGCACCCTTAATTTGATGAAAACTTGCAAGGAAATGGAAGTTTGGGCTGTGATTTTGAGAGAGGAGAGGGAGCTACGAATTTGAGACTTAGAAACAAAATGACTAAGGAAGAAGAAGACTTAGCTTATAAGCTTATAAAGCAACTCTTCCCTCCCTTGCACTTAAGCCCACAAACTCTCATTTGCTTTAAATGGGTCACTAACTCACACTTAAAACCAACTTTCCTTTGCTCTAAAAGATGCTAAAAGCTTCTCAACTTGATTTTCTTGGACACTTTAGCCACTCAAGATTTACATGGCCCAAAAACACACTTACCGCCACAAGTTCTCAAAACTTTCAAGGATGGTTCTAAAAGCTAGAATAACTAATGGTCTTGATTTAACTATGCCAAATCAAACTTAGGAACTCACTTACTTAATTAAGCTTACCTTACTCGCTTATCAAAGTGCTAACTTGAGGTACTTAATTTAATAAACACTTAATCAAAGTAAAATAAACACTTACTTGATTAATTTACTAGGAGAGCCGTCACAAGTACACTCCAGAGGAGGCTCTCGGGTGCGCTAAGTGGGCCTGGGTTTAGGTTTGCGTCCTTTTCGCTCTTGGGATAGAAGCCCTTTTGAACTCCAAAGACCTTTCATGTGGCTTGAATTGGTAATTTTGAGCCTTCTTGCATTAAGCTCCTTTAAATGGCCCAAGATGAACAAGATGACACCTCAAAGGTTGTCATCAAATCCTCTCTCTTTGAGGTGATTCATCCTCAAATCGACACATTGAATCTGGACAATGTCAAGCTTCACCTTGTGCTCAACTTCAATTGTTGCCTTTTTTTTTTTTGCTTCATTTTCAATCCCCTTAGTAGATTGGATGCATTCTACTTGGCTTGGAGCTTCAAGAACACAAACTTTTTTGGATGTAGCAACTCACTTGAATCCTTTAGCTCCTTTTCACATGATTCCTCCTTTGATATAAAGGCATGGATTTTTTCATGCCATTCTTGGTAGGTTTTGCATTCATAAAAGATGGATGTAGCTTATTCCAAGGGTGTAGGTTTATGAGCATGATCTTAGGTAGACATTGGACTAGGATGCTTTAGGATATCACAATTGTATCCTCGAGCTTTTCTAGACGGTGCAAAATTTGATACAACTTGATGAAAATATTCATTTCATATTCTTCCATTGGTATCAGTCTACATACAAAAACTTTAAAACCCCTTCTTATGTTTCACTCAAAAGAATAATAAATCACCTTCACTTTGATTTTTTTTTTAACTTGTGAGACAATCCATCATCTTAAATCCTCTTGAACTCAATTTTCCAAATAGAACCAATTGAAAATCTTAGTTTTAAGAAAAAATGAAAATGGCTAATAGATAAAGTACGCAAAAGAACTATAATGGGACAGTTGGAAAAAAAAGAAGAACAAAGAATTAAAAATAAATCACAAAAAAAATTTGGGACAGCTAGAACTCAAGAAACAAAACAAGAGCAAGACAAACAAAATAAGAAAGGCTGGAATAAAATTTTGAAAGAGATAGAATTTAGAAAATAAAAAAATGAATTGGACTAGCAAAACTTAATGATAGCTTCTGAAAGGTCTTGGATTGCTTAGCACACACACACACACACTCTTTTACTTTTATTTACTATAAGGAAACAACATGAATAGATTGCAGCAAGACAAAACAATTTTGGCAGTAATGAAACAAAAAGAAATTGGGCTGAATAGAAACAAACAAAAACAAAATGACTTGGATGAATTTTCTTTTTATAGTTTTTGTATGTGACACAGAAGAGGTTGGAAGAAGAAAGAACAACTTGAAACAAAAGGACAACACTTAGAACAAAACTAGAAGTGAAACACCGAGAACAAGACAAATAAAAATTGAAAGAACAAGGAAAGAAAGAATTGGATATGTCCTAGGTTAGAACTTATTAAGCTTCGATACCACTTGATGACAAACCACATAAAAACAGCCCTAAGAATGCCTCAAGCTCCACAAATTCACTCCCAAAAACTAGATAATTTCTTGCCACTAATCAACACATGTAAAGAAACAAGGAAGAACATGGAAAGATAACATAGTTCTTTGTATGTCAAATTAAGTTAACATAGAACTAAGAAGTGAACCAAAGTCTCATCAGAAATTCATTGATAAAAATCTGTATTCTAGTGAAAAGTACAAGCAATATGCATCCCTATATTGGTTAAAAGGTATGCACTAAACCCTCCAATAAATACAAATTCTAAATGATCTAAAACTCCTATGTGTAAAAGACCTAATTTATCTAGAGTTATTAATATAAAATATGTAGGTCTCCTAAAACATATATAAGTCTTAAATCAAACAAAAACATAGCTATTTAATCATAAACTAAATTAATCCTAGTGAAACTAGAGCTAGAAAATACACTAGATGCACATTTGCTCTCAAAATGCGTCTTTTAGTATGTCTTTGGTGGCAAATCCTCCTTTTTGCATCCTCTAGCCAAATTAGAAAAGCCATGTGATCCTCCCTTTAAATAATGCTAGAAATATAAACTTATAGCTCCAAAAATGAACAAGATAACTTGTTTCTTTTTAATGGCACCTTTAGCTTCATTTGTGAATAATGAAACAAGCACTTAGGCAAATAAGCTCCTCTTAGGTTTGAGTAGTCCATATGGCTAGAATGTTGTATCCATGGCTAAAAACATACATGTTTACTTGGAAAACCACCTTTGGTTTGACCATGGATGCTAAAGACACAAATACCCTCTATAAGGGGCTCTCAAGTGCTCTATGGAGGCTTGAGTTTGGGTCTAACTCCTTTTAGCTCTTGGGATAGAAGCTCCTTTGCATGCCAAATACCTTTCATGTAGCTTGAATTAGTAATTTTGAGCCTTCTTGCATTGAGCTCCTTTGAATAGCCCAAGGTGAATAGGATGACACCCCAGATGTTGTCATCACGTGCCATGTTTGTACACCCCAAATTTGGCAAAAAGGATTAGGTAGGTTGGCTAAAAAGAAATCATGTTTTTATCTGAAGTCTCAAGTAGAGTGCACGAATAAAATCAGAGTGTTCAGCCTGATACATAGAGATTAGACATTAAACTTTATATTCTAGATGATTAATTCATTTTTGCCGATCTAGATAGTCTAAAGAATGGCAGTGAGAAAAAAGACAATCTAAATGCCAAGTCGGTTTGGAGCTAAGAAGATCCAACAGCCAGGCTTAAGACGAAGAGTAATTATTCAAAATAATACTAACACAGAATTGTCCCTATAGATCAGTAGACAAATGGCAACCCCAGAATAATTGAAGCAAAGATTCATCATTAGAGCTACATCTCTTATAGATTGGGCAAACAAAACTCCTATGGGTTATCAAGTTGTTAGCTGATGGAAGGGCATCGAGAAGACATTTCTAGAGGAGAACTTTAAATTTTTGAGGAAGTTTTAAGCCTTACACCTACTTCATGATGGAAAAAAAATTGGTGTTTTGATAGTGGAATAGCTAGGATTTTAAAGATGAGGGTGCAGAATGTCCATGGTCAAAACAAATAAAACAATCATACTAAATAATAGATCATATCCAATAATGTGTTAAAATATAATAAAAATATAAAATTAACAAAAGATAGAATAATAATTTTTTTAAGCTCACAATCTAACACAACGCTCTCTTAGATCTTTAAAATAATCAAAGATCAGATCTAAACTAAATATCTCTACAATATATTTCTCAATATAAATAATCTATTAGAATCAAAGGGAGACAAGAAGTGAACGTAAGAAACTTTGATTCTTGTATTAATCAATCTCATTATACATGATGATTGGTCGGCTATATATATAGCCAATATTAGTTACATCATAAGGATATATATAACTCAAAGATAAACTCTTCGCTAATTACATGATAACTATGAGTTAGCAATATCTCTAATACTTCCCCTTAAGATGGACTGTAAATATCTTTGAGGGACATCTTGGACAGTAGAGGAAATAGAGTAGAGGCGGGCAAAGGTTTTGTAAATGCATCAACTAATTGGTGTTGTGACCGTATGGGAAGCAATTTGATAAGTCCTTGAGTAACCTTGTCTCAAACAAAATGGCAATTGATCTCTATATGCTTTGTTCTCTCATGAAAGATAAGATTGGAAGCAATGTGAATGGTAGCCTTATTATCACAAAATATGAAAGTAGGAAAATATACATTAATCTGAAATTCATGGAGAAGCTGGTAAAGCCAAACAAGTTCACTAGCAGTGACGGCCAATGTGCGATATTCCGTTTTAGCAAATGAACGCGAAATGATGTTTTGTCGTTTAGCCTTCCAAGAAATGAGAAATTCTCTAAGGAATATACAAAAGCCTGTCACTGATTTCCTGGTGTCTAGACATGCTACCCAGTCTAAGTCCGAAAAAGCTTTAAGTTGTAATCAGGCAACGGCATCAAATGAGGCTGGAGCTGATTGTTGGCTTAAGGAAAAGAAAAGACCGTGTCCGGGATTATTCTTCAGATACCGAAGTAAATGATGCGCTTCCTGAAAGTGTGAAACACAAGGCTGAGACACGAATTGGCTCAGCTTTTGCTCAGCAAATGTGATGTATGGCCTGGACAAAGTAAGATATAGTAGTCACCCTATCAAACATCAATACTCAAACACATATGCAAGAAGATCACCATTAGAAGCTGTGAGTTGAGCTTTAGGATTTATAAGGACTAGTGTGGGCTTGCATGCAAGATAACCTGTGTCCTCAAGGAGCTGCAATGTGTAGTGTCTTTGAGATAGAACAATGCCCTTAGCTGAATAAGCTAGCTCAAGACCAAAAAGGTATTTTAAAGTGCTGAGATCCTTAAGTTTGAATTGAGAGTGGAGAAAGCCTTCAGAGAGTCAATGACATCCATATTCGAGCCTGTGATGGTAATATCATCAACATACATAGGGAGAGCAATAAACAAAGAACCTGTGTCTTTAGTAAAGCGCGAATAATCAATCTTAGACTGAGTGAAGTGAATTAAAGAGGTATAAAATTTTGAATACCATTGTTGTGACTGTTTGAGGCCATTTATCGACTTGTGGAGTCGGCAAACTTGTTTCTACCCCTGACAAGCTGAATTCTTCACATGATACCAAAGACGCAGATCCATATATACTTTTTCAAAGAGATCGCCATTGAGGAAAACTTTGTTCACATCAAGCTGTCAGAAATGCCACTATTGTTTGGCAACAACAACAAGAAGAACTTTGATGGTAACTAGCTTCACAATAGGCAAAAAAGTGTCAAAAAAATTAAGATCTTCTTATTGCTTGTAACCTTTGGCAACCAATCTTGCCTCATGCCTTTGTATAGTACCATTCGAATTGTATTTGATTTTGTAAATCCACCTATAGCCAATGGAATGTTTTCCTAGAGGTAAGGACGTGACAAACCATGTGTGATTAGATTTTATGGCTTGCAATTCATTATGTATGGCATCTCACTATTTCAGATGTTTGACTGCTTGGTGGTAAAACTCAGGTTCAAAATGAGAAGAAACTTGCATGACAAAATGTTTATACAAAATTAATAGAAATTAGTAGGATAAAACTTGTTGGAGAGGATATGGCATGAAGCAGTGGCAGGTTGAGAAGAGCTGAAGTTGCAATGAAAATCTTGAAGGTAAGATGGAGGCTTGTGAATCCGTGAAGATCGTTTAAGATTCGAAGTGTGGGCAACATTATTATTTGAGCCGGAAGTAGTGACAGGTGAGGCTGAAGTTATCTCAGTGTGAATGAGTGGCCTATATCTACTGAAAGATCATGTATCAACATGGTGCATGGCGTCACAATTTTCTTGTAAGATAGGTAAAACAAGATTTGGGCATGGTTCATCTAATTTGTCCAAAGAGGTAATGGTGTGGAAAGGAAAATTTCTTCATGAAACACAATGTCTCCGGATCCAATTATTTGTTTCGTGGAAACATCATACAGATGGTATCCCTTAATTCTTAGTGGCTATCCAAGGAAGACACAAAGTCTAGACTGTGGATCAAACTTAGTCCTTTTTTTCATGTGGGTAGAAGTAAATGCCAGACAACGGGAAACTTTGAAACGTGAATAATCTCCATTTGTCCCATGTAAGACTTCATAAGCAATCTGATTATACAAAAGTGGTGATGGGGTATGATTGATCAGATATGTAGTAGTGAGTACACAATCAGACTAAAACTGAACAGGAACCCAAGATTGGAAGTGGTGGGCCTGGGCAATATTTATAAGATGCTGGTGTTTTCATTTTACAACGGAGTTTTACTGTGGCCGTTCAGCATATGAGAACTAGTGAGGTACCCCCAATGAATTGAATAAGTCATGGAAAGCCAACTCAAGGGCATTGTTAAAACGAAAATTTTTTATCTTGGCATTAAATTGAGTTTCCACCATTTTGAAAAATTTTGGGATAATGGAAGTCTCATCAGACTTGTGTTTAAGAAGATACAACCATGTAAAGCGAGAATAATCATCCATTAAAGTTAAAAAATATCTGAAACCATTGTGAGAAGAAACATGATATGGTCCCCACATATCACAATGAATTAAATCAAAGGTGGATCAAGACAAATGATTATGTGATTCAAATGATAATCTTTTTTATTTAGCTAATGGAAAAATATATCAAGGAGGTTCTTTATTGAGTTTAGAAACATCACAATGCAAATGAGATTACAAACTACTCAGTCCTTTGAAAGAAAAGTGACCTAATCTATTATGCCAAATGTAAACTGGTGTTGGTGTGAACTCCAAATCATCAACATGAAGAACATAGAGATCTTCAACCTTCCTACCCTTGCCAATCATCTTTTGGCTGTTGGGCTAAACAAGTACCCGTTGCTGCATTATTGGCTTGATCATCCTTAGTAATCTGATGGTAAGTAAATTGTGTAGACACCATTCACATCAGTTGCTGATACTGAGTAGGGTCGAGATCCTGGAAGAGGCTGTTAGACACCCTTGAGACTGGATTCTGATCAGATGCTGACACTTGGTTCATTGAATTGGCATTTGTGGTAGGAGATGCATTGTTACGACACTTCAGTTTATAGCTTGGAAGGTATCCATGCAACTTAAAGCACTTAGCTATTGTGCGACCATGATACTTGCAATATGTACAATAAAGTCTGTCCTTCCTTTGTCCCTTGTGGCCACCTCCATAAGTAGGTTTCGTAGGATTCTCAGACCTATCGACTGTGGCAGCAAATGCCATGGTTGGGTTGATTGCTTAGTGTCGCCACTTGCTTGAACGCCAGTTTTTCTTTAGTGTTCTTCTTGGGAAATCAACGAAAACACCCTGTTGAAAGGAAGGAGGGGATCCATCAGCAAGATCTAACCCCTAACTTGAAAAAAGGAATCATTTAGTCCCATAATAAAAGACATTATATATTCCATTTGATAATGAGCACTTAGTTCTTTGACACCTCCGCACGAGCATTTGCTGTATGAACATGTAAACCTATAATTACTCAGCTCTTCCTTGACGGTTCTGAGCTTTGTAAAATAGCAGCTAATTGATTCCTGACCTTGAGTAAGATTTATTAGTTCCTTCCAAAGTTGGAAATTTCTCAGATCATTCTTCTGCTGAAATCTATCTCAAAGATCAACCCAAATTTCATGAATAGTTTTAGTAAAAATGATTCTAGTAGAAATCTCTTTAGAGACGAAATTAAGGATCCACAAAATAACAATGTTATTGTTCCTAATCCATGAATTAAGTTGTTTAGGCTCAATACCTTGCGGCTTTGTGATTGTACCATCAATGAAGCTAGACTTGTTCTTGACAAACAATCTAATCATCATCGCTCTACTGTAGGAGGCATAATTATCTCCAGTAAATAACTGAAAAATGAGGACAATTCCAGGGCCATCAGAGTGATGGAGAAAGAAAGGACTTAATGGATCTTTAATCTGAAAGGAGTGGCGAGATGTTAATCCAAAATTCAACACAGAATTGTCACTTTTTGACATCGTGATTAGAGCAAAAGAGATTCAGAAAAAAAAATGGCAAACTAGATAGTTGTGGTTTGCAGCTGGAAGAGCTTAATGATCTAATACCATATTAGAATCAAAGGGAGACGAGAAGTGAACATAAGAGACTTTGATTCTTGTTTTGATCAATGTCACTGTACATGATGATTGTTTGGCTGTGTATATAGCCAATCCTAGTTATATCATAAGGATATATGCAACTCAAAGATAAACTCTTAAGCTAATTACATGATAGCTACAAGTTAGCAATTATCTCTAATAAATCAAACTATTATTTAGAAAGTTGCCATTCATTTTGTTACACAATTTGGTCTTCACAATCTTTATAGCTGAGAAAGCACATTTAGTTGTTGCAATTAATATAGGAAGAATTAATACAAGACAAATCAATCTATCAACAAGAAAGTAATAATTGTGCTTTCTAGTAGCTGCTAAAGCTTGACATAATTCAACAATTGATGACAATCCTTGAAAATCAAGCAAGTTTCTAACATCAGCATGAAAATGTCTCAACCGGAAACCCAAGAAGTTATGCTCATGTGTAGTGAAATCTTGATGATAATATTTCTTGGCAAGGTTGCAAATGCATCCAACATCAAATGACTTAAAGTCATCTTTTGGGTTTAAAGCCGAACTTAGTTTCAAAATCTCTACAATTTGCACATTAAACCTTGAAGAGATTTCTCGTAGCTGAGAATCTATTGTCTTATTGAACACATCAAAGTGACATAATGCTTCATTGCTAACATTATCCAGCTGGCAAGTACTATGCTCCACAAAACATGTAGCATTTAAATTTGGAAAATCAAGATCCTGTTCTAAACAAAAAAATCCAACCTTTAAAAAAAAAAAATCTCAGTCATGCCTCCGTAAGTCATCGAGTAACAATAAAGTAGATTCCATCGAGTCCATAGCATTAACAATGCCTTGACCCTTTTCTTGCAATGCCTAACAAAGAATATTTGTTGCACCCAAAATCTCATGCATTGGGGGAGCAATAAAAACAAACTCAAATGAAGTAATTCTTTTTAAAGCTACTATAGCATTTGCTCTTGATCTATAATTGCCACAATCATTTTTTATGTTCTCAAGAACTGTAGAAGTAGCATTATATATTTTAATAAGGCTACTAATAGAAGCAAAATAAGAACTCCAACAAGTATCACCATGTTTCTTCAGTATACATACTTGGTTTAGACCTGTTCTAGTCTCAAGCTCATCAAGGGTGATCAAGCATACAATATGACCAACTTGAGTTGATTGTAACTCATCTTGATGTTTACAAGAAACAGTAACAACATTTATAATAAGAGAAAAATTAAAAAAAAAAACTCATGAACAACATGCACCTCTTTTATTGCTGTAACCAATGTTAATTGTAGTTGATGAGCTAAGTAATGAACATAATATGCAATTTGACAATCATTAACAAATAAGGCTTGTAACCCCTTCATTCATCATGCATATTACTAGCACCATCATAGCCTTGACCATAGATATTTTGAACATTGAGCTCATAATGAGAAAGAATAAAACATAACTCAGAATGTAAGCTTGCAAAGGATGTGCTTTTCATAATAGAAATGTGAAAAAAAAAATTTATATAAAGCCTTTGTTGTCAACAAACTAAAGAACAAGAGTCATTTGTTCTTCCTTACTTTCATCACTAGCCTCATCAACAATGATACAAAATTTTGAATCACCAATATCCTCACGAATCTTCTTCCTTACTTTTGTTTGCAAAGACATGTAAGATTTCCTTTTAAATTGAAGGTGAAGTGTATTTTACATTTTAAGAAGCATTCTCCAATACAACACTTGTAACTTCATTTTCCTCGATTCCTTGCATCAACCAACTCATTATGACCCATAAATGCAATCCCTTGAAATGATAACCACTAAACAACATCAATTGAAGTTTTCACTGAACAACATCAATTGAAGTTTTTAGTCAAAGTCTATTCTTTTTTATTTCTTTTTGGGATTACTTCTCTAGAACCTTGTCAATGTGACATGACTAGTTCAATAAAATTGCATAATTTCTCACGGCATTTTGGTGTGGTGAACAAAGGCCTTTCCCCATATGCTTGGCAAAGGGGCAAGATATACCACTTTTAACCTTCCTTCAACTATCAAATCCATTCACAATAAAAGCTTTTCAACCATTTTATGCCTTTACTTTCTCAGTAAATAAATAACAATGAAAGCAATAAACCTTATTTTTTGTATGTGAATACTCAAGCCAAGGAAATTCCAAAAACCGTGAATAATGAAACTGCCAACAATTATGTCCTGTCCCAATCCAAGAATAATCATTAGGATCAAGTGTAGGTTGAAAAGGGCCAGCATTTAAATAAACTCTTCGTACCCCATCACATTGATTGACCAGATACTCCCATATAGGTTTACGTAATCCTGGATCAAGCTTTATAAGAAACATTGTAGGATTTGAAACACCTGGAACTAGCAAAGTCTCACACAACAAAGTTAGAAAATAATCCTCAACTATTGGATTTGAAGATTGTGAAGAATCCTCAAGACAAGACTTTGATTGATCTTCGTGTCCATTATGAGATGATGTCTTCTTCTTAAAGAATTGGAATAAATTCTTTTGCTTGTTAGCCGTCATTGTAGATGAAAAAAAGATGATTTAATATAAAAAATTATTCTACTACTAAATACCAAAAAATCAAAAGTTAATCTAACAAAATGTAAAATTATTTACATATATAAATGGAAGAATAAGACTTCAGATATAAGTAGCAAGATACTTGCCACTAGAGCAATGTAGTCCTAATAAGTGAATAAAAAAATTTTGCCACTAGAGCAATGTAGTCTTAATAAGTGAATAAAAAATTTACTTCAAATTGACATTAAACTAAAATTAGTAGTGGATGTCACTAGTTGCTCGCTCTCATGAAAGTAAATAATTTGCAAGAACGAAAAAAATTGCAATAATTTAGCAATTTACACAAAAAGGATAAATTATACTCTATGTCAATACTTACAAATGTTGCTGTAGAAAACAAGTTGGTGATAATTGGAATTGGGTGTAGGTAAAGACAACACGAGTTTAGGGCACAACTGAATTTTTTGAGAAGAAGAATATTATTTCACTGCCAATGGCAATTACACTCACTTGAGAGTTGAGACAAGGATATAGGATTAAAGGGGACAAACCAAAACGGAATAGCCGAATAGAAGAAAGTTTTGAGGAAGACCAAAGGGGACCATGGAATTAAATGCATTTCAGGCAAGCATGTTTTTGCCTTTTTATGATCATTAGTATTTTTTAAAAAATTTTAGTCTATTTTGTTTTTATGTGCATATGGACTTTTGGCTGGACCCACAAAAATTCAACCATGTTGTTCAATTTGATGACTCATGTATTTTAATATATTATAATATCTTATTTCAATTTTTTTTTGTAAATATCTAATATAATCATTTTTTCCGCAAAAACGTTTAGGGTGGCTGTAGCACTCCTTGGCATTATGTTGTGTATGCCACTGGGATTTGAGAAACACTATTACTATTATAACGCAGATTATGGGTAAAGGCATCATTATTGAGCAACTAATGAGCATATCCTTGTTTGGATGAATAAAGGCCAAAAGAGTTACCCTTTTAGGAAGCTAAAACTGGTCCTGCAAAAGTAGATGGCAAAGGAATTTGGAAGATAATCTGAACAATCTTGCTAAGAAAAATAGAGAAAATAAGGTTTCTATTATAGGTATGTAAGTTGACAATTACAAGTTTCCCCACCTTGAATTCCTTAAAGTTTTGAAACTGGGGGCAGATGGCCTTTAGAGTAGCTGGTGAAAAACCTGGAATCCATGGATCGCACTAAATTACCATCCATGATGGTCCGAGTAACATCGTGTCCAAGAAGGGCATGAGTACGCAATAGTTTTCACCAAATTGGGATCACATTACTACCGCTTTTGGCACGCAAAATTGATTCAGATTTTCCTTATTTTACAGTGAGAACTCTACGGACCAGAGTATTAGGATTACCTAAAAAAATCCTCCAAGAGGCTCTTATTATAAAGCTTGATTGAATAAATGCATATCCTTGATATCCAAGCAACCCAAACCTTTAGGCAATGTTAAGATATTCTTATTCTTGAGATGACAACCTCCTTTTTCTTGGAAACTTGACCACCATAACTTGATCATCGTACTTGAGATCTTGTCGGACAAAGTTACTGGGACTTTGAAAAGCGACATGATGTAAGTTAGCATAGATGTTAAAGTAGATTGAATAAGCGTTAATCCCCAGCATTATTCAACAATTTCTTTTTCCAATTATCCAAATGCTTCAACATTTTATCTGGAAAGAACTGAAAATAAAAATGGTTGACCAAATTCTAACAATATGAAGCTCCTATAATTTACTTGAAAGGGAATAATGGTGCAAAATTCATTAATAAAATCCATGGGGACATTACTATTGAACAACCATTCTGACTTGGAAAAATTTACATCCTGATCTGCTACCAGTTTAAACAAGTGAAGAGTATTAAAAGAAACAAGATGCATTTCTTTGATGGGAGGAAGAACAACAAATAGTCATTCGTGAAGAGAAATGATTAATAGAAAGACCATTTTGATTAGCCTTTAACCCTATAAGGGTGCTTGACGACTGGATGTGGGTGAAGTAGTTTAAAATAGCCTCAGCAGATAAAATTAAGAGATACAAAGAGAGAAGATCACCCTGACACAATCCAACATGTGGAATGAACTAATTAGTGGTATTACCTTTAACAAACACCTAGTACAAAAATGGTGGAGACACACTACATAATGAGGCTAATCCAAGCATTAGAGAATTGCATACAGCAGAGAACTTTCTCCAAGAAAGACCAATGGAACTTGTCATAGGCCTTACAGATGTCCAACTTAAGGATTGCCTTATATCCCCCGAGGTCCAGCCCTTATATTCATATGTTTAACTGCATGCATAATTTCATGAGCAATAATATCATTGTCCTAGATACTTCACCATAGAATAAAGGCATTTTGAAACTCCAAAATTAAGGAAGCCATTATAGGTTTTAACCGATTAATAAGAACCTTTGCAATAATCTTGTAGAAAGTATTGCATAAACTTACAAGGTGAAAATCTTCTACCTTATGAGCTCCCCACACCTTTAGAATTAAGGTGATAAATGTACGGTTTAACTACCTCCGAAGATAACAATCATTTAGGAAAGATAGTACTGTCTTAGTAATAAAGTCACTCAGAATGTTCCAGTACTTTTTAAAGATCAAATGAAGAAGGCCATCAAGACTTGGGGCCTTCAAACTGCGCAAATCAAAGGTGGCACAGTGTTGTAAAACTAAGAGTTTATCAATTTATAACCCTTAAAAACCCGCAAGCAAACGGAATTGTCGTGTACTCAAAGGTGAATAAGGGTATCGTCCCAAGGGAATTTAGTGACTCTTCCTGGATGTGAAATTCAAATTACTCAAGTTACTTAACTTAAAAACAGAGAGAAGTGAGACTAAAGAAGGTGCTAGGTCCTAAAGAGGTACTTAATGGAATTATGCTAAGAGAAATCCCTAGATGCTAGAAGGAACTTGTCGAAAGAACTTAAGATTAAGGCAACTACCTCCCTAGGATTCCACTCCTACCCCTTGCTACCCAAGTAAGTTTGTCCTCAAGTATGATTTTCCATGTGTGGTAAAAAGGATCTCACATCAAGAACTTCTTTATCAAGATGGGTCCTTGCTCACTCTCAACTAACATGGGCCTTACTCAAGCTCCAATTTTAACTTAGAGTGGTTAAAGACATAAACCTCTTTTTGATTCCTAGTGATCACCTAGATTATCTCTAATTTAGGTTAACACTATGCCCCGTCCATTTCTCTTCATCACCTATTAAACCTTTCTCAAGGATTAAGTGAACTAGTACATGGGGTATGGTGGCCTACCATCATTCAATCAATAAGCACAATGAAAGGGACAACACAAGATAATCTCATACATAACCACAAGACAAATTCATTTAGTAGCAAGGTAAAGAATGTCACCCTAGAGAGGTAGAATGAACTACTCACAACACATACTAAACATCATCACAAATCCCATAATAAAAATATCCACGAAAATCCAACAACTAAAAGAAAGGACAGAAGAAACCCAAGGAAACCCTTAAAAGATTGAGCTCCCAGGAGTGATCACCCCTTCTTCAAGCTCCCAAATCACTTCCTTGATGACCCGAAATCCCCAAGAGTGATTAGAGATCCAAATCATCCAAGTGAGGTCCCTTGAGCTCTTCTTTCCCTTTCCTATTTATACTTCTTCTCCCTTAAACCCTAAAAGGGATAAGGATCACTCTAAAAAGCCAGCTCATCAGGTAGGAGGAGTGGGGGACCAACAAAAATGTGATCTTTCGGCAAAACAGAGTGACGTTGGCGATGCATCGCCAATCTGGGTCAACTTCTGGCGACGCGTCACCAGGTGGGCAAAAGTTCTCAGAACAATGATATCTTTGGCGATGCATCGCCAATCTTCACGATTTCTGGCGATGTGTCGCTAGCCTTGATTTTCCACTTATCCCGCTTCTTTTATTCAAATGCCATCCCGCTCAAGTCTGCTTCTAACGCCCGGTCCGCAACACAGTCCCAACCTGTAGTAAGCCAAAGAAACAGGAAAAACTAAGATCAAGAGGGAAGAGTTATAAGAAAATGTCAGTCAAAGTTGTCGAAAAGTCAACACTTTGACCGTGAATTTATGCACTTAATAAATTCCCCCAAACTTAGACCTAAGCTAGTCCCTAGCGCCCTAGCCTACAAAACAAACACATAAAATCAAGAAACTGCAATGTCAACCAATTGTTACACCTAAACTTCAATGATTGGCTAGTTTGACTTTAAAAGAAGAAATGGTGGCTAAGGAAAAAGAAGTTTTGTTACTTAGGGTGGAGCCCTTGGGGGTATGACCCTCAAGATTTAATTCAATTTCTATTACAGGAGTTGTGCCATTTAACTTGGAGCTTGCACTAAGTTTTTTTTTTCCATAGGCTTGCAAAAAGATCCAACACCCTCTACCTTATTCCCTACGGTAAGTTGCACAAAGCTCAAAGCTCAGATGGTTTTTCGAAAGGTAGCAACGGGTTTGGGGTTCAGAAAAGAGAAGGAACTGAATGATAGCTTACGGAGTGGAGTTAGTGAGGTGGTCAAAACAAAATCAAGTGCTTAAAAGAAACAATCAAGTTGAACAAGCATCAATCCACTATTCACCAACCCATTACACCTCTTTACTAACTACTATTTCCTCTTCAAGTATTTCGCAGTTTAGCAAGTGTATAAATGGGAGCTCCGCCTATACCCAAGCTACTAACTTAATACCATCCAAGGTGATTTTATTTTATTTAAAATCGTACTCTTATTTCAAGTATTTTTTTTGAGCTGTGATCAACTCTTGCCTTAGGAAAAGACCCCAACCTACTTCAATACTAGGAAACAGTGGAGTAGTATACTTTTTTTTTTTTACATACAAACTAGCCATTATTTCCCACTTTATTCAACTGAATGCAATTTCTTTTAAGCCCAAAATTTTACATTTTCCACCTCAGGTACACTCAAAGGTATATCACAGGGAAAACGAACACTCCAAATAAGGGTGAGTGAAGCATAAAAGAACCCACTTAAGAGAAAACGTAATAGGATTGGCTATTTAGTGGAATGGTTCCTCCTATTAAACCAAACGAGCTTCAAGTTCATACAACTACAGTGAGTTTGCTAGGTCCTTAGGCAAGTTCTAGATCAAAACTCAGTATAAGGATCTCAAAAGAGAACAAGTTTATAGCACAACTCCCAAGCTCATTAAATCACAACATCAAGATTCCACCAAAAGAATCAAAGCTAATTTTTCCAAATTCATCAAAACTTCAAAAGAGTCAAACTAGTAACCACATCCATTCATATGCAACAATGGCTTCCATTGGGTCCAAGAAACACGAAGAAAAATAAGGAACTCAAAAGAAAATCAACCTAAATGCTCCTATATGCGACCTAAAAAAAAACAAAATATGCAAAAAGTATGCACCCTAAATGAAACAACCACCATTACCCTAAAACCTAGAAACACAACTAAGTCTAAAAACAAATACAATAACACAAACAAAGAGATCAAGTATGATAATCAAGCAACAACTCCCCCAAACTTAAAAATAGCATTGTCCTCAATGGAAAGTGGTTATCCAAGAATCATACCTGGGGGCAGGTGTCCTTACCCCCACTACTCCTTGCCCATATAGTCTTGGCCGGAAGAGCCACCGGCAGGAGGGAAAGAAGAAGGACCTTCAGACGGGTCACGGGGAGGGCCAAAGTGTAGGTAAAATGGAGGAGGATGGCTGGAGGAGTGTGGCATGTACCACTGGTATGCCGAAGGGTGGAAATGTGGTGGTATGGGTTGGAAATGAGGGTATTCTTGCGGGAGGTTTTGTTGCTGCTGCTGGTGGCCCCAGCGGACTTGACCGGAAAGAGACTCCTGGTTGCCAGCAATGAGTGAGATGCCTTCACGCATCTCTTTAGCAAAAGAAGCAAATGATCCACTGACTGATTCGAACCAGGCCACCGACTCTTCATGCTGCTCTCTCATCAATGCGTACATCTTGTTAAGTGCTACGGCCAACGAGGCCGGAGTTGCGGTAGCCAGGTCAATAAGCTGATTAGATGCCCCCCCAAGTCCTCACCTCTGTGAAAATGCTCCTGAAACTGCTCCTAATCTTCTTCTTCTCCCACTTGCTCTTGGTCCTGAGTGTCGTCTTTCTCCTCTTCTTCAGACACTACTTCCTGGATGCCCTCCGAAGCCCTGCTAAGTTTATCCACTGAAATTGGCCTAATAACCAAGGATATCTTTGAGGGGTCCTCCATGTCAACACCGGCCCTCAGCAGTAAGCTAGTGACTAGCTGAGGGAAGGGCAGGTTCCCCCGTTTCGACTTGGTAGCGCGGAAGATATGCTGAAGGATAAGCCGGCCGACATATATCTGAAAATCACAAGCAATGCAGTATAAGATCTCCAAGCGATCCGGGGTGACTTCCCAAACATGAGTAGTCGGGACGAGGCGGGAGGAGATGAAGTAGTTCCACGCTTTCATCTCTGGTGGGAGAGCTGCGGAGCTGAAATAGAGCTTCCTGTGAGACTGGTCCTGGCTCAATGTCCAATTGACCGGGTGACCACATACTATTTGAGCCTGTTGCTCAAGAGAAGCCTCTTTGAATTTTTCTCCAATTAAGGGGTTGATGTTGAACAACATGTTGATAGCTGCTTCATCATAGTGCAAAGTGCGCTCGCGCACAAAGCAAGCCTTGGCTCGACGATTTAGATAGTAGGCTCCCATCAAGTTGGCATAAAACTCCATGATGAGGATCTTGGACGCCTCCACCTGAGAATGGGCAACCCATTGCTGCCATCCTCGCCTTTCCACCATTCTCAATATCCCCTCATTTTCTTTCTTCTAGAAGTCAAAACCTCGTTCTGGTGTGAGCTTGCAATTCACATACCCTTCAAAGTAGTTGTTCGCTCTAACAGACACAAAGTGAAACTTATTGTATGGAGGTTCTTGAGGCTTCTCTTGACGACTCCTTTTCCCCCTCCCCTTCTGTTTCAAAGAATGGACTGGCACTGACTTGCGCGGCATGATTCCTACAAAACCCCAAAATTCAATTCAACTTCTTTTCCATGAAAATTTAAAGAACAAAGGATTAAACTTCACCACACTATTCACAGCTTCAAGTTGATAAACCATATAAGAAAAGCTCATGCATAAGAGAAACATTTACAATCTCAATTCAAGTCCATCCTAGGTATTCTAAGAGATTGCACCAAGTATCGTAAGGGCCATGCATGTTGGGGTTGGACTACTAAACAACGCATACTTGCCTATTGAACACAACATCAAGAAAAACTAAAGTTAAGACCACTAGTTATATGCCCATGAACATGTTAACAAGGAGAATCCCATCAAGGCCCATACGTAAATCTTGCTCTTGGTGCTTATGAAAAACATGCTTCCGGGTGCAAACTAATGGTTTGATCTTGCACTATGCAATACCTAGATGCAGCTTACACAAAGGATTGAGGGAAACTAGAAACACACGAAGCCACATTGTTGTGCAAAATAGCTATGGAGGAAGTCAAGTTACACTTTTCCGGAAACGCACAAACTTAAAAATCAATCAATCCAGAGTAAATTGGTGGCAAATCAAGGTTGACCCATTCCTATTTCAAGTAGATACCAAATTTAGAATCAATCAAACACCATGAACAAGCATAATCAAGAAGTTACCATGAAAATTCGCAGCCCTTGGTGTGAGAAAAATTCTAACTTTAATTTCTAATCCAAATTCACAAACCAATGCACAAAACACTCCCAATACATAAATGTATCCATGTTAGATCAAATTCAAGCAAGCGATCCATGAAACTCAAGCATAATCAAGCAATTTTTTGAAACCCCTACTAGCATGCACCATTCATCCCAAAACGCAACTTAAAGATGAAGGAGAGGGGAAGAAGATGAGAGAAACTTACTTGTTTTGCATCTTGATGCGGAGAATCAACACAAAAATCGAACCGTGATGCTTACAAAAAGGCCAGGGCTTGAAGGTTCAGAAGTTTGTTGGTTAGAAGAGCAAGGTAAAAGTGAGAAAAGTGAAGAATCAGGAGGTTAAAATAGCAGTTCCAGTCTTGGCGACGCGTCGCCAATTCTGGACGAATTCTGGCAACGCGTCGCCAACGTTATTAGCATTCGGTGATCTTTTGCACAAATTGGCGACGCGTCGTCGACGTCGCCAGCGTCTCAACTTCATCCTTCTATTTTTAAAAATTTTGCATACTAACCCATAACTTTTCATCCTGACTCTCATACCCTTTAAACATACAATATATGGTACCTCCTTAAGTAGAGAAAATGTTGTCCATTCTCTTCACACTCCTTCCAATAGGTCTTCCATCCCTACAAATACACAAGAAAATACCAAATAAACAGAAAATCACAAAGGACAACACAACCTAACCTAAGAAAATGACAAGAGAAGGTAATGAAAATCAGGTTGTCTCCCGACTAGCGCTTGATTTTACGCCTCTAGCTAGGCGCCTTTAACAAGCTTTTTCAATGGTCGGGTTCGGCCAAAATGGTTTGACCAATGTGCCTAAGTTCGTCACCGTCATAAGCCTTGATTCATTGACCGTTGACTTGAAAGATTGATCCATCTTGTCCTTTAAGCTCCACCGCTCCATACGGTTGCACTTTAACCACCTCAAAAGGACCCGACCATTTAGACTTTAACTTTCCTGGGAAGAGCTTCAACCTTGAGTTGAAGAGTAGCACCTTTTGAACCGGTTGGAACTCCTTCTTCACAAGCATCTTATCATGCCACAACTTCGTTCGATCCTTATAAATCCTCAAATTCTTATAAGCATCCATGCGAATTTCCTCTAACTCGTCCAATTGGATAGCTCTCTTTTCTTGTGCATTCTTCAATTCAAAATTGATCTTCTTAACCGCCCAATATGACTTATGCTCTAGTTCCACCGGCAAGTGGCAAGCTTTCCCAAACATAAGTCGGTATAGAGACATTCCAATGGGTGTCTTAAAAGCCGTCCTATACGCCCAAAGTGCATCACTTAACTTTTGTGACCAATCTTTTCAGTTAATGCCCACCGTCTTCTCCAATATCTTCTTGATCTCTCGGTTCAAAATTTCAGCTTGACCATTCGTTTGTGGATGATAGGGGAGTGACACCTTATGCCGCACACCATACTTCAATAAAACTTGAGTCAACATTTTGTTAATGAAATGAGACCCCTCGTCGGAGATAATTGCTCTAGGTGTACCAAACCTTGTAAAAATATTCCTTTGTAGGAACTTAACAACAACATTAGCATCACAAGAAGGAGTGGCAATAGCTTCCACCCACGTAGAAACATAATCAACTGCAAGTAAAATATAATGATTTCGACATGAAGGGGGAAAGGGACCCATAAAATCTATACCCCATAAATCAAACACTTCCACCTCAAGAATGTTTTGCAATGGCATTTCATCCCACCTAGAAATGTTTCCTAACCTTTGGCATCTATCGCATGTTTTCACAAAAGTGTAAGCATCTTTAAATAAAGTTGGCCAATAATAACCGGTTTGCAATACCTTACTTGCCGTCTTGGAGGCTCCAAAGTGTCCGCCACATGGTGAGGAGTGACAATGGTAAAGGACATCCTTCACTTCCTCATTTGATATGCATTTTCTTATGATTTGGTCGGCACACCGGCGAAAAAGGAAAGGCTCATCCCAAAGGTAATGCTTGGCATTGGCTTGAAATTTCTTCTTTCCTTGGTAAGACAAGTTTGGTGGCAAGACTCCACACGCTAGATAGTTCACAAAATCTGCATACCATGGTATCTTACCTTCCACCTTGAATAAGCTTTCATCCGGGAAGTGCTCTTGAATAGGTCGCTCCAATGGTTGTTTTTGGCCTTCCATTCTAGATAAGTGATCGGCCACAAGGTTTTCACATCCTTTCTTATCCTTGACCTCTAAGTCAAATTCTTGAACCAAAAGAATCCATCTTATAAGTCTTGGCTTGGCATCCTTCTTGGTGAACAAATATCTAATTGCCGCATGATCGATGTGAACCACAACTTTAGAACCCACGATATAAGATCAAAACTTATCCACCGCATACACCACCACCAAGAGCTATTTCTCCGTAGTGGTGTAATTTTGTTGAGCTCCATCTAAGGTCTTGCTAGCATAGTAAATTACTCGAAAAAGCTTTTCCTTCCTTTGCCCCAACACCACTCCCACGGCGAAATCGCTAGCATCACACATAATTTCAAACGGTTCCTCCCAATTAGGTGCTATCACCACTAGTTCACTCACCAATTTCTCCTTCAAATTCTTAAATGCTACCAAACAATTTTCATCAAAATGTAAAGGCACATCCTTCTCAAGCAAGTTGCATAATGGCTTAGCAATCTTGGAAAAATCTTTTATAAATCTCCGGTAAAAGCAGGCATGCCCTAAAAAACTTATCACCCCCTTCACATTGGAGGGTGGTGGTAGTTTTTCAATAGCTACAATCTTAGCTCTATCCAGCTCCATGCCTTCACAAGAAATTTTGTGTCTAAGCACTATTCCCGAATTAACCATGAAATGACACTTTTCCCAATTCAAGGCTAAATTAGTTTTTTGACACCTCTTCAAGACAAGGGCTAAGTTATTCAAACATGCATCAAAGGAATCACCATAAACTGAAAAATCATCCATAAATACCTCCATGCATTTCTCCACCATATCAAAAAATGTGTCTATCATGCATCGTTGGAAGGTTGCCGGTGCATTGCAAAGTCTGAATGGCATTCTTCGAAAAGCATATGTGCCCCAAGGACTAGTGAAAGTAGTCTTCTCTTGATCCTTCGGTGCTATTGCAATTTGATTATACCCCGAATAACCATCCAAAAAGCAATAAAACTCATGCCCGCCAACGTATCCAAAATTTGATCAATAAAAGGAAGGGGGAAATGGTATTTCCGAGTAGCCTTGTTGAGCTTCCGGTAATCAAAGCATACTCTCCATTTGGTGACCAACCGAGTAGAAATCCATTCATTATTATTGTTGCCTACCACGGTTATACCGCCCTTCTTAGGCACCACTTGCACCGGACTCACCCATTGAGAATCCGAAATTGGATAAATAATACCAGCATTGAGCAATTTCACAATCTCTTCCTTGACCACTTTCTTCATCTTTGGATTTAACCTTCTTTGAGCTTCAATGGAAGGCTTAAAATCATCTTCCATAAGAATTTTGTGCATGCAAATTCTGGGCTAATTCCCTTGATGTCAGAGATGGACCAAGCTATCGCCCTTCTATGGTCCCTCAAAACTCGAATCAATTTCTCTTCCTCCAAAGTGGTCAATGTAGAAGAAATAATCACCTGAGGGATCCCTCATTGCCAAGATAAACATACTTAAGATCTTTTGGTAATGGCTTTAACTCCAACGTACTACCCTTTTCCTTGAAATCACAAGACAAAAGTTGTTCTACCCTTTTCCTTGGAGTTTGCAACCTCCCACAAGAATCAAGAGTTATCAAAGTACTCATCACTTCATGGTCTTCCTCACTACATGCATTTCCTAACACTAGAGCTCTTCCAATAAAATCCTTCCTAAGCAACAAATCTTTTTTTTCTTCAATACATGAATCAATCACATCAATCATATAACACTTAGGCACCTCATCATCAATAGATTTCATGGCTTGAGCAAGATTAAAAGTAATTTGCTCATTATTAGCTCTCAAGGTGAGATTACCTTTTTCCACATCTATGACAGCCTTCCCGGTGGCAAGGAATGGTCTCCCAAGTATGATTGGCATGTTCCGGTCTTCCTCCATATCCAACACCACAAAGTCTACCGGAAATATAAATTTGCCAACTTTGACTAATACATCCTCTAAAACACCTTTTAGGAATGTGAATGACCTATCCACCAATTGAAGACAAATAGATGAAGGCTTCACCTCCCCAAGGCCAAGACTCCTACAAATGGATAAGGGCATCAAGTTAATACTAGCCCCATGATCACATAAAGCCTTGTCACAATGGAAGGACCCAATATTTAGGGGTATCGTAAAACTCCCCGGGTCCTTAAGTTTTTTAGGCATCTTCCTTTGAATGATGGCACCTGCTTCTTCTTTCATCAAAATGAGCTCATTATCAAGGAACTTCCTCTTTTTAGTAATCAACTCCTTGAGGAACTTGGTATAAAGGGCATTTGATTTAGTGCTTCCAAGAAGGGAATGTTAATCTCCAATTTTTTGAATATTTCTAGAAACCTCATAAATTGAGTATCCTCCTTCTTGGGCTTGAACCTTTAGGGGTATGGAAGGGTTGGAATATGCTTGGGTGCTTCCTCTTGTGTGGGCACATTTTTAGCCTTGACCTTCGAGCTAGCTTCGTCACTTGTGGTTGATGGCACTTGAACATCTTCAATATTCTCCAATGAGGTGGGCCCTTGGAGAAGATATTCTTCTTGAATGGGTGGCTCCTTAGGTTGAGTTACCACATTTCTCCCACTTCTAAACGTAATAGCTTGGCAAGATTCCCTTGGGTTGACATCCGTATCACTAGGTATGAACTTCCTTTTTTGGAGTTGCTGCATAGAAGTTACAAGTTGACCAATTTGTGTCTCCAAATTCTTGATTGATGCTTTGAGTATTGGCTTGTATCGTCTTCATCTCATCTTCCAATGCGCCAATCTTTTTGTTTTGTCCACTTGCCATCCCCCTCACTTCATGCATGAACTCTCCCATCATACCCTTCATGAAATCTTTCAAAGATGCTTCCACTTCATTAGAGGGTTCACCTTGTGGTTGCATAGCACCTTTGGGATTTGAGTAGTTGAATCCTTCATGTTGACGACTCCTTGGGAAGAAGTTCCCTCCTCCTTGCTGGGGTGGGTAGGGATTCCGATAACCCAAAAAATTCACATCTTCCACTTCATCCAAATCTTCACTAGCCATGGCTTGTTGCAATTTCACTTTATCTTGGTTTTTTGACAACTTAGCTACCATGCTAGTGAGTGCCGAAAGTTGTGCTTGGAGGGAAATATCTTTGTTTACCTCATACAATCCACTCCCCTTCCTTGGGATTCGTTTTCCGCTAAGCTCAAGACTTTTGGCCATGTTGTTCAATAACTCAAAACATTCTTCCATATCTTTCAATAACAAGAAACCACCTGCGGTGGCATCGACTTGCAAACGAGTATTCAAACTCAAACCATTGTAGAAAAGATGAAGTTGGTGAGCTTGATCAATATCTTGAGTTGGAACCCTCTTCACCATCCTCTTAAAATGCACCCATGCCTCCGCAAGTGACTCCCATTCATTTTGCCTAAATGCCAACAATTCATTCTTAAGCTCAAATGCTTTTTGAGATGGAAAGAACCTCCGAATAAATGCATCATATAACTCTTGCCAAGTATGAACCGAAGTAGGCTCCAAATTCTCAAACCATTTCGATGCTTCATCCACAAGAGAAAAGGGGAAAAGTATCATCTTTTTCGCATCTTCACTTACACCATCTAAATCAAAAGTATCACATAGACGAACAAACCTCTTAATATGGTTGTTTGGATCTTCATCAAGGGTTCCTCCAAATGGGTGTGCTTCCACCAATTGGAGAACATGGCTAGGAATCATGAAAGCTCGCCCTAGAAGCGGCACCAGTCTTATTGTCATGGTCTTCCACCCTTTGAGGGCGAAAGATCAAGCACCGGCCTTCCTCTTCTTCTAGCACCATTTCCATTGTCCATTACCTCCTCAACTCCATTGTGATCCATGGCATTGACATTTCTTTCTCGTCCAAGATTCTTCATATCATCCTCTTGATTTCCTTCCATATTGACGGAATCGAAGGTACTAGTATCTCCTTCTTCAACCACCTTGCTTCTTAGCCGAAGTTCCCGCAAGCTTCTCTCAATCTCTAAATCAAGTGGTAACAAGTGAGAACAAGAGCTCCGGGTCATGCACTAGATGTACCTACAAATTGACAACAAACAAAGAACACACTAGCTATAAGGACTAAAATAAAGTGAACAAGAGCAACCAATTTTCGATAACCAAGGTAAAAAATCAAATTAAAATTCCCCGGCCACGGCGCCAAAAAATTTGTTGTAAAACTAAGAATTTATCAATTTATAACCCTTAAAGACCCGCAAGCGAATGGAATTGTCGTGTACTCAAAGGTGAATAGGGGTATCGTCTCAAGGGAATTTAGTGACTCTTCCTAGATTCGAAATTCAAATTACTCAAGTTACTTAACTTAAAAACAGAAAGAAGTGAGACTAAAGAAGGTGCTAGGTCCTAAAGAGGTACTTAATGGAATTACGCTAAGAGAAATCCCTATATGTTAGAAGGAACTTGTCAAAAGAACTTAAGATTAAGGCAACTACCTCCCTAGGATTCCATTCCTACCCCTTACTACCCAAGTAAGTTTGTCCTCAAGTATGATTTTCCATGTGTGGTAAAAAGGATCTCACATCAAGAACTTCTTTATCAAGATGGGTCCTTGCTCACCCTCAACTAACATGGGCCTTACTCAAGCTCCAATTTTAACTTAGAGTGGTTAAAGACTTAAACCTCTTTTTGATTCTTAGTGATCACCTAGATTATCTCTAATTTAGATTAACACTATGCCCCGTCCATTTCTCTTCATCACCTATTAAACCTTTCTCAAGGATTAAGTGAACTAGTATATGGGGTATGGTGGCCTACCATCATTCAATCAATAAGCACAATGAAAGGGACAACACAAGATAATCTCATACATAACCACAAGACAAATTCATTTAGTATCAAGGTAAGGAATGTCACCCTAGAGAGGTAGAATGAACTACTCACAACACATACTAAACATCATCACAAATCCCATAATAAAAATATCCACGAAAATCCAACAACTAAAAGAAAGGACAGAAGAAACCCAAGGAAACCCTTAAAAGATTGAGCTCCCAGGAGTGATCACCCCTTCTTCAAGCTCCCAAATTGCTTCCTTGATGACCCAAAATCCCCAAGAGTGATTAGAGATCCAAATCATCCAAGTGAGGTCCCTTGAGCTCTTCTTTCCCTTTCCTATTTATACTTCTTCTCCCTTAAACCCTAAAAGGGATAAGGATCACTCTCAAAAGCTAGCTCATCAGGTAGGAGGAGTGGGGGACCAACAAAAATGTGATCTTTCGGCAAAACAGAGTGACGTTGGTGAGGTGTCGCCAATCTGGGTCGACTTCTGGCGACGCATAGCCAAGTGGGCAAAAGTTCTCAGAACAGTGATATCTTTGGCGAAGTGTCGCCAATCTTCACGATTTCTGGCGACGTGTCGCCAGCCTTGATTTTCCACTTCTCCCGCTTCTTTTATTCAAACGCCATTCCGCTCGAGTCCACTTCTAACGCCTGGTCCGCAACACAGTCCCAACCTGTAGTAAGCCAAAGAAAACAGGGAAAACTAAGATCAAGAGGGAAGAGTTATAAGAAAACGTCGGTCAAAGTTGTCAAAAAGTCAACACTTTGACCGTGAATTTATGCACTTAACACACAATTAATCTTTTCCTTTAAAAACAGAAGCATAAAAATCTGTCTTTGGAGTTCAGAAAGAGTATTAATAATAGCTGAACAAATCTTTGATTGAGCTAGATCAGATTGTAAGGTGAGGAGTTAAATAACTGAACATCATAATCTTGAATAACCCCCATAATAGTCTCTTCCTCATAGGTCCAAAAGTCATTGGGCAATTTTGAAGTAAGAATCTGTGAACTTAATCGAAAAGTTTTTGTAGTTAGATAAAAGAACCTGGTATTCCTATCGCCAAGGGCTAGCCAATGAATTCGGGATTTCTGAGCCCATAAACATTCATCTACGAACAAAGCAATTTGTCTCTTGTGAAGCGCCTACAAAGTAAAGTGATTGGATAGAGGACCCAGATTGGATTGAAGTTCCAGGATCTGGTTTTCCATTTATTCTATTTTCTTTTGAAGTGCCCCAATAGATTCCTTACTCCACTTTTGTAGAAAAGGGACCAATTTATTGCATTTGACCATCACCTGGTGCAACTTTGACCTACTTGTCTGAGATTGCTAAAATGACCGAATTATTTCCTCACATCTACCATACCGAGTCTAGAAAGCTGCAAAACATCAAGGACAATAATAAAAAGATATATGTGGGTGAGTGTCCAACAACAGTAGTGCATCTGAACACCTGATAGTAAGATTGAGTAACTGAGGACTAGGAAATAGCTCAAACCACTCTTCATTATAAAAGGCTTTATCTAAAATCTAATAAACCAGGTCCCCTTCCCAGAAATTTGACCATGTATAAGACAGGGATCTGGATGAGGTTTAGATTTTGAATAAAAGATTGTAAGAACTCAGCTCTAGGCAAACAATGAGCATTTCTACCAATTTTTCTACTAAATACAACACTTGATTAAAATCTCCAATTAGTAAGAGAGGTCCTAAATACTGCTAGACATAGGCTATGGTTTCCAAGTCTCTATTGGTAGAACCGGGTAGCCAGATTTCCATAGGTACAGCTGAAATACCAAACTTGGCTGCTACTTTCTACAATAGTAAACAAGAGCAGATTTTCATCTTTAATAACAATAGAGTAGTTCATTATCGTCATCTACCCTACACATAATCCACCTTTATGCCCAACAAGATCCACAAAATCAGAAAAGCCTAGACCCAAACCTTCTAATTTATGAACAATGACTGAACCTTGCAACCTAGTTTCCATTATGAATAAAAGACCAAGTCATTTATTTATTTCTCCATTTGTCCATTTTCTTTGCTTCATTTGACTTTTTCAACTTTTTGGACTTGAATTTATTCATATTATTTTTTCTAGAAAAATACTAAAAATATATTTAAAAACTATAGGTTTTGGTTTATCATTCATATATAAAGGTTTTTCATTTATATATTAAATGTTGAAAATAAAAAATTATAAATTAATTGTTGAAAAGTGAATGGTGCAAAAAATTTGGGACAGAAGGAGTACTAATTTATGGAAATGGTGAATTAACGTGAGATAACCCAACCCACAACAATTAAAACTCAAGATTTTCATTGATGTAGTAAGGTTTGATTTAGTTAAACCCAAAAACACCATGATTCGAATGAAAAGGAGCCAAAGAGGGAAGCACTGCCAGAGTTTTAATAGTTGGAGTAGTCAAATTCTTTGCAAACAGAGCAACAAAAGACAACCCCAAACAATATCATCATTTAGGGTAAAAGAAAGAGAAAGAGAATAAGGCCCTTTACCATATGAGAGGTCCAGATAGTCCTCCAAGACAGCCACTGATGAATTCCTCTTTTTGCTTTTACCAACATGTCTATTTTTTAGTTTTTTTTAAGAAGAGCTCGGATTAGAAAGTGCCAAATGGGAAAGGTGTTTACTCCAATTGTGACCCGATTCTTATCAATCTGATGACATTCTTCTGATAATCTTTGCTAGTTTGTAGTATAGAGAGAAAGTAGTTATAGATCTGGTAGCAGTTGATTCTTTGAATCAGAAGAGGAATGAACATAATTTTGAAGGAAATCCTCAACTAGAATTCATTTGCTCTTGCCTTTCCCAATTTGAATTAAGCTGCAACAAAACACATTAAGTTTTAGTCTTCTGTTTGGATGAAATAAGATGTTTGAATCCAATTGCTTCTAGAAGGCAGACTTAGCAGGGCCAATGGAAGATTATGCTTCTAAGCAAGAAGGACGAACTAATTGAGCTATGCTCATATTCAGTTTTAGGGCAATCTAAAGCCCATATTGGCTTTATTGGGCTCGAAAGATGTAGGCTTTTAAAGTAGCAGCCTTGCCCTTACCAACCTAGCTTGGGTAGACTTAGAACTAGAATTATTGTCCAGCTCGGCCTACCAAGCCTCTAAGGGCCCTTGAATTTCTTCAGGATCAGACTTCTTGTTAGGGTTTTTAAGGTGCTCTTTAGGATCAGACTCAATACTATCATCATGCTCTACAGCCTCAGCCACACTAAGATGTTCTACTCTAGGCCAAATAAAAGGGTGGTCAGCCTTAGCATCATCAATCTCTAAATTACCATTTGCATTTATTGGGGCTAGCATTTTATTGATAATATATTGTTCGGCCAAGTCATCAAATAAAGATTGATAATGAAGAGCATCTACTTTAAGTGCTTCAATTGGCTGAAGAAAAGCCTGGTGTTGGGCTTTGCTTCTCAAAACAGTCGAATGCTCTAGAGGACCTAGTACCTGGAGGGACTTGGAGAAACAAGGTAAATGATAATTGACATGGATGTGATCAAAATTAGTTACCTGCATCCACCAAAGTTTATCCTTGATAACTTGAGTGACTTAAGAAATAGTTTTTTGACAGTGAGATTTTGAATCCCTAATGGAACCACAGTCCTTGCAGATTTTAGAAAGCTTTTCATACTGGAGGCTAATCTAAAGTGTATGTCTGTTAGTTGTCTCCAAGTAAAAACTAGGAATTGAAGGCTCTTCCACATTAATTAATGTTCAAAACCTAATATAGTTCCAGTAGTGTGGTCGTATGTTGTCCATATTGATGCCTAAAATAGTATCCAGGTGCTGAGCAATATCAAGAGTGGTCTCCATGTTCAAGTATTGTAATAGGGGTCCATGAACTTGGACCCAAATAAGTACAATGATGTACTCATGATCATCTGCACATAAATGTGGCTGGACTTGCTGAGAGAGGAGAAGAGCACCATCCATATTTCATGGTACTTACGCTTCTACTTTAAAGAGATCAGACTAACTCCTAAACTAAATAATGAATCAATTTTACCTTGTTGTACCTAGAACTGACACTCTATCCTCTGTTTGCCGGGCATGGTTAATATATGAGTGAATAAAAGTTGCTGAAAACCTCATTTGATCGATGACTTGGATCAATAGGGATTGAGCCAAGAAATTTTGCATTTGCTTTAGAAGATTAGTATTAGTTGCTATGACAACACCATGGAGGGGCAACTAATCAAGAGCAAGGTATTAAATATTGTTATTGCTAAGTATACCGCATTTCATATTTTTAAGATATACTGCATGATATATCACGCCACATACCATTACCTTTTTCACAAAAAAAATTTATAATATCATTTTAAGATAAAATAAATTAAATAAATTTTTTTTACACCTTTTTATATGTATTCTAATTTTTCTCATCATAATTTGTCAAGTATAAATGAAAATATATGAAAGAAAATATTTTTTATACAAAACAAATAAAAACTGTTATATATAGAAAAAAATAAATATTATTCAATAAAAAAACTAATTTATTGATATATAAGAAACAAATAAAGAAAAAATAATTTATTAATAACAATACATTTTTTAATACTTTATTATTGATACATGAGTACTATTTTACATATTTATGCGTAATATTTTGATATAAAACTTAAACAAAGCACTTAATTTGTCCTAATTTAAATGAAATGTATTCTTTTTTTAGATGTCAAAAAAAAGTTGAAACGTTTCTTCTTTTAGAAAATTTTAAACAATTGATTTACTTTATTACTCTCATTTAAACTCTCACTACACAAAACTCAATAAAGAATCTTTTTTTAATCTTCACTTAATCTCTAATTGCATAAAACCTAAAAAATAAATTTTTTTAATTATTATTTAAACTCTTACTATACAAAATTTTAAAAAAATTAATTTTACTTCCATGGGTAAAATTTAAAAAAAATAATATAAATTATATACACCTTAATCTCCGTATCCAAAAAAACATTTCAACTAAAATAGGATGGAGGAAATATATCATATAACTAACAATATTTGTAACATATCACAATTTGAAAAAAAAATAATAAAAGTGCAAAAACATTTGTATTATGTGCGGCTTACTCACAAATTGTGAGTCACAATAAACGGTCGCGCTATTAAATACTATGACAAGGAGAAAGGACTGGGTGGGCGTCTGATTCGAGAAAGCAGAGCGTCTCTAAGGAACAGTATAGTCCTGCATACCCATTTTCGAGACAAGCAGACACCAAATAATAGGCAGCAAAGAGAAAACCAGCAATAAGCCAACTCAGATCACTGACATGATAAAATGTGTAGACCCTGAATGATGGCCGTACGTATATAGCCTCCAGGATATCCAGCCAAAGAGAACCAGAAAGCTAAAAAGAACGAAAATCGAGCAAAAATACACCCCAATGCTAACACAACCACAACGACTGAAATAGCCAAGACAGTCTAAATGAGCCATTAACCACTGACTAATCCCAGATTAGACCATAGATTAGACTGATAGATAACACCTGTAACCTGATGAACACTGCTCTGCGCATCCAACGATCAAGAACGGAGAAGTACTTCGCTAGAAATCTCAGGATCCAAGCTGCTCAGAGCGACTAGATGTAGTTCGAACAAGTTGGGTTCACCAGAAAATGTACTTAACAACAGATGATTCGAGCTTAATAGCTGTTAATTGTAAACATCTCGAGGACATAGAGAAACGCCAAGATAAGATGGAAGATAAGACAGATAATGGAAACAAGCGAAATCGGGACCAAAAGAAAATGGGGAATGAAGAGATTAGGGTTTAAAGAAGAAGGCCAGAAGGGGGAACGGGATGAGTAGATTGAATAGAAACAAGTAGCAGATGAAAAAAGGTTGGAGAAGTTGGATAATTCCAGAAACAACGACCAGAAACAAAGGATTGAAGCAGACAATCGCAGAGAAAGCGCACGATTTAGGCGAAAACAGGTGGAGACGAAGGAACGCGTGAAACACGCGCCAGCCTCTCAAGATTGGGAGTAGCCCCAGGCAACAACTGCGTCAAAATCCGGAATTCGGCCATCTTAAATTTTGCCACATTGGAATTTTATTTTCTTTTTCTTTTTGCAACTATATAATTTTGTTTTCAAAAATAATTTTCTAAAACTTTAGATGTTGGGTGAGAGATAGTTTAAAGTTCACGCAACTTAAGAAAGCCTAAAAATCAAGGTTTGAGGGCCATTGAGGCATTTTTATTGAATCTCCTCACATTTAATGTATTCTCTCTCATACTTTCTAAAATTGACTTTTAATTGATCCTGCTTTAAAAATAAAAATAGTTATCCAAGTTCACATGGCTGTTAAATTGGCTTTCTATAAACTCTAAGCTCCCATTTAAAGTTAAAACTAACAATTAGCAAAGTCTTTCGACACTTGGATGTTTTGCACATGAAAAAACATTTATCTAATATTGGCTCAAATTCAAAGAAGGTAAAAACTTAAAGTTGTTACTAATTTAATTTATTTTAGATTGGATTTATGCTTTTTTTTAGGATTTAGTTTTCCTATTTTGATGTAATTTAATTTGAGTTTATATGTAGCCTATAAAAAGGCATTTTGTAGTAGAGTTTTAAGTATGAGATAAAAGCCAATGTAATGTATTGTAAGGCTTAAAAAAAAGTTAGAGATTGAGAGTTTGAAAGAACTTATGTTTGTAATTGTTATTTGAGTTTTATTAGGAAAAAGGCCTTGGAATCATCACTTTTGAAAAAAAAAATTGCATGTTATTCTATTTGTTTTTTTTTTATTCCATCCAACAAATGGTATCAAAGCATGGTTCAAGATGACTAGAACATTGAGTTTTCAAAATGATCATTTTAATTGATTTAGAGATTTTAATATTTGGAGGTGCATGGTGAAAGATGTGCTAATTCAACAAAAACTTGGTGATGTGTTTGAGAAAATAAAACTAGAATCTATAACAGATGCAAAGTAAAAAGAGGTGGATCAGATAGAGATGAATACAATTAGATTAGCTTTTACACCACAACTCAAGTGTGATTCATTAAATGACACCTCTCCAACAAAATTGATGGATAAGCTTGAAATTAAGTATATGTTAAAGCCTATTACTAATAAGTTATACTTAAAAGATAATTATATGGTTTGAGGATAAAAGATGGAACTAGCTTGATTGGTTGTGACTCCATTAATGCTTGAAAGAGATACTTTGAAAATCAAAGATGTAACCACTATATTTTTGGAGTATGATCAAATGAGAGAATTTAAAATAAAAATGAAGATAATAATGTACTCTTGGTCAAGTGAGGAAGAAGTCGTTGGAGAAGAAAAAGTGAATCAAGAGGAAGGTCAAGTTCAAGACTCAGAAAAAGATTGGAGCAATATAGAATACTGGTATTGTCAAAATTGGAAGAATACATGGAAGAATTTTTTAAGGCAAAGGAGAAAAAGAAAGGAAAAAAAAACAAAGAAAAATTAAAGGTTGTGACTTTAATGATGTAAGAAGTTAGTGAGAAGAAATAATTGAGAGATGTATGAGTATTTGATTCTACTTACTCAAAGCATGTTTGCACAAAAAAAGAGTAGTTTACAAAATTTGAGATATGTGATAGGTCAATTTATTTGGTGAAAGACCAAGACGAGAGAATTATAGGTATTGGGAATGTGAAGATCTTATTGCATGATGGAAATATTAAAACACTTAATGATGTGAGGCATGTTCCAAAATTCTAAAAAAATTTGATTTCATTGGTAGATTGGATAGCTTGGGTTATAAATTTTCTATGTTAGGTAAAGGCTTGCAAATTTCAAAGAATACATTAATTAAGATGAAATGAGTGAATAACTCAAATAATTTATATGAGTTAGTTGGTAGTATAATTATAAAAGAAGAGACAAAGAATTATCCTATTGATATGAAGGTCGTACAAGTAAGTATGTGAGCTTTGTAAATTTGATAAGAAAGTAGAGGTTGAGAGAAACTGAGTTAAGGTAAAGATTCTTATGTGATTGGCTCAAATTTAAAGAAGATGATGATTTAAAGTTGTTACTAATTCAATTTATTTTATGATTTTGTTTAGATTTTGGCTTAGGATTTAATTTTCATATTTTTAATATGGTTTGAGTTTGTGTATAACTTATAAGAAGGCATATTGTGATAAAATTTTGAGTATGAGAAAAAAATCAATATGATGTGTTGTAAGGTTTGAAGAAGAGTAGAGATTGAATGTCTCAAATAATTTGTGTTTGTAACTGTTATTTGAGTTTTTATAGTGGAAGGCCGTAGCATTATCATGATTGAAAAAAAAAACAATCGTTTGTTGATCAATTTTTTTTTCCACTACAGCCCAACAATGTCCTATAGTGTTCTCCAATTAACTACACGGACACATGGCAATGCAACGTAACAAAGACAGTTGTGAAAGTGAGGACAACATATATTTTTCAGAATTATGTAAAACAAGACTAGCAATTTTCACATAATTACGTATCAAATGTTACAAATAGGTACTAGCATCCAGATAAAAAGAATAATTTTACCGCGTGAAATAATTTATCCGAGATCATAAGAAAGAAAATTTACCGCTTTAATGCAAGGCAATTAATGTGTTTTGTGCTTTCGGGTCGGGTACTTGGCGAGGGTCACACGCCACCTTGTTTCGATTAAATGAAAAGACTCTCGAAGTTTGCAGAAATCACGTGTCAGATAGGTGGAAAGACTGTAATTTGTGTAAACTTTATGGGTTTTTTCATTTGGCCGAAACCGGGTCATGTTTGACCCGGAAAAAGGACCCGACCTGGAAGCTTAAAATGCATTAATCACGTGTCATTAAAGCGAAACGAACTCGCTTTTCAGCCAGCCAATTTATCTGAGATTTTTGTGCTCAGATTTTCCTCTTCATCACATAACAATCTACAAAGTTGAGCACGCTTCAGGGAGAGGGCTGGACCAATTGAGTCAATATCAGAATTCAGTTGCATCTTATAGATGTCCTTCTCCACCTCAGATATCCGTTTGGGCAGCACACCAATCGGCTGTTTATTCCAGATTGCGGCAACGTACTCGAGTAGATAAGCGGGGCAGACCAAACGGATCGTAATACTTGAAGAAAAGATAATTGAAAAGATTACTTTTGAAGAAAATAAAATAAAATAACCTTTAAACTTCTTAAATTTAAGATGATTTCAATGCATTAAGTTTAACTTAAAACAAATTGGCTTTCAATCATTTATCATCATGCAAACTTTTCATTGTTGCTGATTTTCTCTTTCTTTTGAATTGGTAAGTGGAATCTGTGAAATTTTATTATTTTTATTTATTTTAATTTAATTGTAAATGACTCAAAAGTAATCGGTATAACAAATTTGTATCTCGATTGATTAACCACATCGAAAATTCAGATCCCATTATAGTTTTAGCTACTAATACCAAAAAGAAATTTCAGTAGAGTCAAGAGAGAAAAATTATTAATGGTACACATTATTATATAATTTAATTGGAGAAGAAAATGAAATATTTTTTATTTGAATTAAAGTATCAAGTAATTTAGCCAACTGTCTTCACCAAGCTCTATTCGTCTATTTTTTTTTTCTGATGGAAAACTCTATTCATCGATCTTAAGGTGGTGTTTAGTTGTAGAAAATTTTCCCTTTTTTTTTTTTAAATTTTTTTTTATGAAAATTTAAGTGTATGACATGTTTTAAGGATGTGGAAAACTTTGTTTTCTAAACTTTGAAAAACTCATTTGTTAAAATGGAAAACATCTAAAACAATGTTTTCTATTTTATAACATGAGTTTTCCAAAATTTAGAAAATAAGGTTTACTACATTCTTAAAACTAGCTATGCACTCAAACTTTTATCAAAGAAAATTTGAAAAAGAAAAATAAGGAAATTTTTTACATCCAAACGCTACCTAAATTTGCCACATTGTAATTTTGTTTTCTTTTTCTTTTTGCTACTATATAATTTTGTTTCTTAAATAGTTTTCTATAACTTTAGGCGTTGCATGCGAGATGATTTAAGGTTCATGCAACTTAAGAAAGCGTAAGAATCAAGGTTTAAGAGCTATTGGGGACACTTTCATTGAATCTCCGCACATTTAATAAATTCTTTCAAGAATTGACTTCTAATTGATTCTGCTTTAAAAATAAAAATATTTATCCCAGTTCACATGGTAGTTTAAATTGGCTTTATATAAACTCTAAGCTCCGATATAAAGTTAAAACGAACAATTACCAAAGATTTTCGACAATCGGATATTTGGTACTTGAAAAAACATTTATCTATTATAGTATTTTCCAATTAACCACACGTACACATGTTAATGTAATGTAACAAAAACAGTCCTGAAAGTCAAGCCACGTAGAGGTGGGAGTTGGACCGGTCCAACTCGGCCCAAACCAGGACTAGCCCACAGTCAAACCCGCCTCGAACAGATTAAAGCCCGGCTCGGCATGGCTCGTGAGAGGCCCGTAAAAATGTGAGCCAAATTTGGGCCTGAAAGAAGAGGCCCATGCAAAATAGCAAAGCCCGGACCAGGACCCAAGACCGGTTGGTCTAGTCCGGGCCTGATGTTGGACAATAGCCAGAAATGGTAACTTGCGACAGATTTTTTTTTAAAAAGGTTAATTACAGAATCAGTCCCCCAATAGGTTTCTGCTAAAATTTGACCCCAAAATTCCACTTTCACCCCCCTCCCAACAACTAAAATTAAAGGACTTTTTTGTCTAAACAACTTTTAGCCCTCTCCTGTAAATAGAAATATTATTTCCACTCTACCCCCACACTAAAATTCAATTTCTTTTCTTCCTCTACTATATTCTTTCAAACATTTTAGCTTTTTGACTAATCTCTTCCAAATTTCTTACTAATCTCCTTCTAATATCTTCATAATCTCCTCCTAATTTTGTATTAATCACTACTATTACTTCGTGAGTTATGGCTTGTTCTGTCACCGTTCTCGCCCGACTGAAAAAGGCATCTCAATCGAAGAGTTGCATGGTGATAATGCTGGAATCGATATGACGAATTACAATTTGGGTCTCGACGATCAAGTATCCACCGATGATGTTGAAAAGGTGGATGCGACGGCGGCCGAGGATCCATCAACACAATTGACGCTGACAAGCCGTCAACCCGCTATAGAGAAAACCTAAGGACAAGGTAAATTATCGAGACTAACAGCTTGAATTTGAGAGCATTATGAGCTCGTATATAAAGAGGAGTCAATGTATGGGAAATGCAAACACTGCAGGAAAAAATTGGTGCATAAAAAATAACTCTGGCATTGGAATACTACGACACCACATTGAAAATCAACATCCTAATGTTCTTCCTAGCGCCACAAATAATTCCAGTGGACAAATATAACTTGGGAATACAACCAGTGGATTAGGTATGTTTCATTTTAACCAATAATCTTGTAAAAAATGCATGATAAATTGAATGATACTTATTGAAAAACTTTTTTCACAAGCTGAAGATGTACACCTAGAATCTTGATTTAAATTACAATTAAATACTACATTTAAAAAAGTATCTAGAAAAACAGTTAGGAAGGAAAGCTTTAAATTATTTGAAGCTGGAAAATCAAATTTGCAAGCTTATTTTTCCGCTCTTAATCATTATGTGGCATTTATTTCTGACATATGGACATCATCTGTAAGTCAATTATATTGTTGTGTTACTTTTCATTAGATTGATTCTGATTAGGTCATGCAAAAATAAATTTTGTCATTTAGGTTATTGAAATTGATCATACTGGTTATCACATATATAATGGAATCTTAGAAACTTTATGTGATTATTTTTGTGCTGACAAAGTTCTGTGCATTTCATTTGATAATACTTCAAACAATGATGTTGTCGCTTGCCTTTTAAGCCAAGTATTGAAACCACTTCTCAACGGTGCATTCTTTCACATTAGATGTATATGACATATTTTGAACTTTTGTGTGCAAAAGAGTTTAAAAGTTCTCTAAAATGAAATTGTGCCTATTCGAACTTATTAATGTTTTTGAAATCAAGACCCGATGTATTTCATGAATTCAAAAGGTTTTGTTTTGAAAATAAAAAATCATTTTCTTGTAAACGGTTTAAATTGAACTGTCAAACTTGCTGGAACTCTACATATTTGAAAATTTTGAAATATGTATATTACTATTATTATTAAAAAAATTTTAATTAGTTTAAAATATATTTTTGTTTTGTGAAAATTTGATTTAAAATGATATATGTGTGAATATGTGTATGTTTGAAATAAAATAAAATTTCATGAAAAAAATGACAAAAAATTAAAAGTTTGAGGTAAAAATGACAAAATTGAGAAGTTTCGGAAAAAATTGACAAATTCTAAAAGTTCCAGGAGCATTTGGTAGTTTGTCACATAAAATTTTGAGCCTGCCGACGTTTTTGGCTCAAATTGACAGAAAACGACAAAATTGTCAAAATCAGAAGCTTCAGGAACTTATCCTGAGGCTGAGAGACGTAAAGGACTAAAATTGTCATTTTACCAATTTAAGAGATAAGTTTGAAATTTTTTATTAATTTATCCATCAACAGTTCAGCTAAACTTCCTCTATAAATAGCCCCCCAAATTTTGTGCTGAACACAGAAAAAAATAGAAGAAAAACTTAGAGCTCCGTTTTAAAAAAAGATTAAATTATAGCCTCAGTCCCTGGCCCTCCTTCCTTCCCCCAGAAAATCTCAAAATCTTCTTTTCTGACAGAAAGGCCATCTTCTTCCTTTCTCTTTCTTCTTTCTCCTTTGCTGTCCGCATACCTCCGCCGTCCCTCGTCGCCGTCGCGCCCTTTCGCCTCCCCTGCTGTCGTCTCGCCGTCCGCCGTGACCCACCGCCGCCGCCGCTGCCCCGTGCCGCAGCGCCAGCGCCGCCGGCCGCCAGCCCGTCACCCCCCCCCTTCCCGCGTCGCGTTACCTGTTCCAGAGATTTCAAAATTAATTGACTAGGGTAAAACCCCTACTTAATCTTCTATCTTTTCATTCTGTTTCACTTTGGTCACTAACTTTTCTTTTGTTATTGCAGAAAATTACTAACTCTTTTTAACTTGTTTATTTATTTGATTATTACTAACCTTTTTTCTTTTTTGTTATTAACAACTAACAACTAACTCATTAACTTATTATTATTATTATTATTATTATTATTATTATTATTGTTAACTAACTTACTAACTTATTATTGTTGACTAACTTTTATTATTGTTGTTAATTAATTAACTTGGCTAACTTTTATTATTGTTGTTAATTAATTAACTTGGCTAACTTTTATTATTGTTGTTAATTAATTTAATTATTGTTGACTAACTTTTATTATTGTTGTTAATTAATTAATTAACTTGACTAACTTTTATTATTGTTGTTAATTAATTTAATTAACTTGGCTAACTTTTATTATTGTTGTTAATTAATTTAATTATTGTTGACTAACTTTTATTATTGTTGTTAATTAATTAATTAACTTGACTAACTTTTATTATTGTTGTTAATTAATTTAATTAACTTGGCTAACTTTTATTATTGTTGTTAATTAATTTAATTAACTTGGCTAACTTTTATTATTGTTGTTAATTGATTAATTAACTTGGTTAACCATTAATTTAACTAACTTTGCTAACCTTTATTATTGTTATTTATTTTTAAAAGTGGATGGCCAAAAAGCCCCACTTTATTATTATTAATTTTCCTTTATATATTTTTAAGTGGTTAAATTTATTTCCTTTAATTCACCTTTACCCATAAATAATAAATAAATAAATGAAAACTAAAAGAAGATCTTTTTATAATTAATTATTAAGGCTAAAAAAAAAATAAAAAAAAAACAAATATCTTTTGATTTTGGAATATATGTTTAACAAAATTAACTCTTTTTTATTCCTTTTGTTAAAATTAATAAGTAAACATAATTAAAAAGTACTAAAAATATACAAATCATTTTTTTAAAACATATCTTTAAAGTAATGATATTTAAAATTAAAAATTCAAGAAAAATTCAATAAAATTAAAATTAAAATTAATAATTAATTAAATAATTCAATTTAAAAATTAAAAATCCATGACCAAATGATCCGCCAGGATCCATGGCTTGGAATTATTTTTAAATAAAGTATATAAATAATTTATTTTCTTTATTAAAAATAAAAACTTTGGACTAATATATTAATTATTAAAATAATAAAATATAATTTTTTAATTTTCTTTATTAATAAAATGAATAAAAAGAGTAAAATTTTTGGGTTAATATTATTCAGTAATATTTTGCTTATTTCTTTCAAAATAATGAAAAGACATAACTTTTTGTTTCCTTTATAAAAGTCTTAGTCAAATGATTTCAAAAAAAAAAAATAACAAAAATAAATAAATAAATAAATAATAATTGAATTTCTCTTAAATATATTTTCAGAGATATAAAATAAGATTAAAAAAAAATCTTTCATCAAACAAAGAAGAATATAAAAATAAAAATATCAAGACTTTTGTTTTAAAATACATATAAATTTTTGGTTAAATAATCTTTTTTAGATATCAAAACTTTTTCCTCTTTTGTTTAAAATATACATATAAATTTTTGTTTTTTTTTGTTTAAACAATTAATTTTGGTTAATCTTTTACCAAAACAAAATAAAATATTAAGATTTTTCTTTTATGTTTGAAATATACATATAAATTTTTATTTCCTTAATTAAATATTGATTGAATAATTGATTTTTGATTCACCTTTTATCAAATAAAATATTAAGATTTTTCTTTTAAATACATATAATTTTTTTTTGGTTGAATAAATAAGATCTTGATTTAATAATTTTTCTTTTTAGTTTATCTTTTATTAAATAAAAAGAACAAACATAACATAAAATATAAATCTTTCTTGATTAATTTATTCCTTCTTTTTGAATAAACATAAAATAAATCTCAAAATTTTTTTAAAGTTTTTATTACTTTTTAATTCTTTTATAAATTAAGTATTTATTTAAATAATAAATACCCTTCATTAAACAAGATAAAAAGAAAAAGAAAAGAAAGATAAGAAAAGGAAAAGAAAGATAAGAAAAGAAAGATAAGATAAGAAAGATAAGAAAAAGATAATAAAGATAAGAAAGATAAGATAAGATAAGAAAGATAAGAAAGAAAAGAAAGAAAAGAAAGAAAAATATAGAAAATAAAAATTTTTAGATTATTAATGAATCTAAAAATTCTATAACAAAAAGAATTACGAATTAGTAATTAAACTAATAATTAATTCCATAAAAATAAGAATTAAATAATTAACTATAAATTAAATCAACTTACATATCCGGATGATCCGTCAGGATCTGCGGTTTAAAAAAAATATCACCCTTTTAATTAAATAAATTAAATAAAAAAAAAGATAAAAATCCATATTTACAATATGGATTAAATTATTTAAAAGTTCACCAAATTCCGTGTCCAAATGACTCGGCAGAGTCCATGGTTCGGAATCAAAAATCTTCCGTGTCCAAATGACTCGGCAGAGTCCATGGTTCGGAAGTATAAAATTTCATACAAATTAATTAATTTAAAAATCCACATTTCGACTAATCCAGTTAAAATTTCTAATTTTGAAAATTAACTGAGAATTATTTAAAAGCAAAGCAAAATAAAATTAAAATCAACTAAGGTGCCAATTTTTGGGCGTTTTAACAAAGTTGTTTTAACGTAACCGTACTCCCGATCCCCGAACTCTCGCAGACCAATTTTAAGGTGACCAATCGACCCAAGAAAACTGATTGGTGGCGACTCCCGAAAACCCGACGTTGCCACAGCTTGGCGACTCCACTGGGGACACGGTTAGTGAGTCGAGCCTAAAACTTGATTTGTTTTGCTTTTGCTTATTTTTTATGTGGATTTTTTTTATGCTATATTTGCTTAGCAAAAACATGCATTATGCATTCACAATATGAAGCTCTATACCCGAGCTTCCTCAAATCGAACACGATTCTTTCTAAGCGGAATTGGTGTTGTTGTCCTTGTGAGGCCATGGTCTCCAAGCCTTCACCGGTTTCAAAGTAGCAAAGTAGTGTATTGCCTTCTGAGACGGTTAGTCTCTGCATGGGCCCACGAAAAGCTATGACTCGAATTAATCCATTCCTTACATTAACCCTAGAGGGTAAGGAATCGGGCCGTCACTATGATTTAGTGACGGGATTCGGGAACTATCCCTTTCCTTTTTGATAAGCCACCTTATGCATATAGAACTCCCCACTTAACCATAGAACTGACCATAGAATTTCTACCATTTTTACCAACACCATAAGCATATCCTTGTTATGCTGTGTTGTTACTATACACTTTTCTTCGTATGGTTTTAACTTGTTTATCCATAATACTTCATGAATTGTTAATTACTATTTAACTTGTTAATAACCTTATTTTTCTTTTGTTATACTTCCGTTCTGTGCAATTATTCTTCATGCATCAAAACCACGCATCAAATTATGCTAACTTTTTGGTCTTTATAATGACAACTAAAAGTTTTGAAGTTCTACGATAATGGATAAGCAAACTCACTCATCGCATGCATGCATTACATTAATCACGTGCATATAAAATCTGATAAAAATAATCTCATTGCATGCATTCCATTACATCAATCACACGCATATAAAATCTGATAAAAATAATCTCATTGCATGCATTCCATTACATTAATCACATGCATATAAAATCTGATAAAAATAATCTCATTGCATGCATTCCATTACATTAATCACGGGCATATAAAGTCTGATAAAAACATAATCTCACTTTATATTGCATGCATCCATTACATCAATCACACGCATATAAAATCTAATAAAAATAATCTCATTGCATGCATTCCATTACATCAATCACGTGCATATAAATTTTGATAAAAACATAATCTCATTGCATGCATCCGTCACATCAATCATATACGCATAGAATCTAATAAAATAAATATTCCTTTAAAAAGGTAAAATTGGACCTCAACACTAATATTCAACTCGACTTCAAACAAGATTAATGGCAGAACAAGCCGAAGGACGTCTTATAGAGATGGAGTCCAAGATAGAAAATATGGCCGGAGCAATTCCCTCCTCATTACACCAAAAAATGAAATTCATTATTGACAGAAAGTTAATCACAGTTTTGGCTGAAGAAAGCATTCTGCTATCACCTATATCAATGGTAGCAAAGACCAAGTAGCCTCATCTTCCAAGTTGGAATGACCCAAATGCCAAATATGATTATAAAAAATGTTCAATTGGACATGTAACTGAAAATTCTGTCATATTGAAACTCAAGGTTCAACAGTTGGTCGAGTCCAAGTTGCTAGGCCCGATGTGATTGGTAATTGAAAGTGAAGATTTTGAGCTGGAATTACATTAATTTTGGAAGGGCTCCAAGTCAGATCTGACCTAATAGTCCGCACACACTTTTGAATGACAGGGAATCCTTTGAATAAACTTGTATCTTTGAAAGCTTGCAAAAGTAATCTAATAGTAAAAATCTCCTAGATTTAGTCCAGAATCTAGGGTGTAGTCTTTGTTAAATGGACACCTGCTATTCTTTTTCTGGTACAACAAAAAGATGTGATGCGTGCATTCTACTACTTTCCATTTTTACACTCTTTGCTATTATACTATCCATTATTGCCATCACACTTTACTTTTCGACAACCGGTAATTCTTTTTGTTCTCTAACAAAAAGATGTTGTGTGTGCATTCTACCACTTTTTAATCCCATTATTACTTCTACACATTCTACCAATTTTTACCAAAAATTCAATTATTACACCTACACATTCTACCACTTCTTACCAAAAATTCCGTTTTTACATCCATCTCTCACTCCTTTCCATTATACTATCCATTATTGCTATCATACTTTGCTTTCTAAATGATACTACTCGTGGGTGAAAATAAAAAGCTAAGGGAAATTTGATAGTAATGATCTTGAAAGTGCTGCCAAATCTAGTAAGAAGGATTTCATATGTTGCACCTCAACCCTCAAAAAGAATTCACAGTGGTTATCAACATCCTTGCAAGAAGTTTGGGGTTAGTTTCCAAACAAGGTAGCTCTCATATTAAATGACTTCAGTGGCTTCCCAATTCTCATAAATGCTCAAAAAAAAAAAAAAGGTTCTCAGTTTTCCGCAACACAAACTCCGAAAAGAAAAAGTTCATCCCTTCCATCAAAAAGCCATTAAAGGGAAAATCCAAAAAAAAAATCCAAAAAAAAAAAAAAGAGAGACTGAGAAGCAAATAAAGCCACTTGAGTCATCTCACTTCAAGAAGGCTATGATCTCGGTTCTCCATAACACAAACTCCAAAAAAAAGGGAAAAAGTTCATCCCTTCCCTCAAAAAGCCAACAAGGGAAAATTCAAAACAAAAAAAAAAAGAGACTGAGAGCAAACACAAGCAAGTAAGGCCACTTGAATCATCTCATTTCAAGAAGGCTATGATCTCGGTTCTCTGTAACAAACTCCGAAAAGAAAAAGTTCATCCCTTCCATCAAAAAGCCAACAAGGGAAAATTCAAAACCAAAAAGAACTGAGAACAAGCACGAGCAAGCAAGGCCACTTGAGTCATCTCACTTCAAGAAAGTTATCAAATATGTCATCACCATAGCTCACACAAAAAAAAAAAGGAACAAAAAAAAAACAAAAAAAAAACAAAACAAAACGAAAAAAAAAACAAAACAAAACAAAAAAAAAAAGGAAGGGAAACAAAAAAAAAAAAAAGAGAAAGGAAAAAAAGGGCTCAAACTAGAGCAAAAGAAAAAAAAAAGAAAACAAGTGAGCTATGGATTCTAAACTGAAAACCTGCAAAGGCGGTCTAGAAGACAAAAGCAACTTTCAAGCCAAGCATACATAAAGACCACGATAGTTGGGGGGGCAACAGATGAGGTTTAACTTTCTGGAAAGAGTGGCAAATTGAGGTCATCACTATTGAGTTTTTCACCATAATCAAATTTGCTCACGAGTAGTATTAAAAGACCCTTCTTTCACACCACTCAAACTTAACTTTATTCAGACCTAATATTTACCTCTTAATATCATTCTCATTCAGCTAAAAGACTGCCATAAAAAAAAAACACATTCAAACATAACTTTCCTCACACCTAACATTTACCTCTCGATATCATCCTCATTCAGTTAAAAGGCTATTATTGTGAATCATGTTTCTACATTATTGCCTTGCACAGTTTATGTCTTCGAGTTGGAAAGGGAAGAATGGCAGGACATTTTAATTGAAAACAAAGACCGTAAATTACTTTGTCAAGCTTTGCAAATTGATGAAAGTTTTTCTTTAAGGCCAAACCATTATTCATTAATGTATGTAGACTTAAAAGTGAGGAGATAGCTTGAGTCTTTCTTTAATAAGATGTGGTTCTTGTAAGAGAAATTTACGATCAAGTGCCAGCACAAAGGTCTAGAAATGCTCGACCTTCTGTTAAATCAAAGGCGAGATGATACCTTTTATCCACATAAAGACCATATTCAGGGGGGCAAAGTAGTCTCTACGAAGCGTAAGAGGAGTACTGCCAACAAAGAAGTTCAATAGACAAGGGGGCAAGTCTTATGGATCAAAACATGAGTTCAAGGAAGAGCAATCATTCAGATTGTAACATGGGGATAAGTATGTGTCAACCCGGACACAAGAAAAAGCAGACATTGAAAGTAAAGCCTTTGATGGTATCAAATCCATGACAATGGATGAGTACCCGAAAGAGATATAAATTATGAGGCGGGCCAACTTTAAAGAAATTGAGGCCAAAATTCAAAGAACAAGTCAAAGAAAGAGGATTTTGAAAAGAGTTGGGCTTTTGAGGCAGCGAACAAAAGCTGGAAAGCATAAAGAGATTCAATGATAGTCCAAGAAGCCATCACAAAGAGGATCCAGTAAAACAAAGACATAAAAAACTAGATCCATACAAAAAAAGCCATTAGTTACACATGCTCTGCATTCATGCATTTCATATCATGCATACATAGCCTTTACATAACAAGGACCAAACGGGAATCACATTCACAGCACAGTTACAGCAGTATGAGCTGAGATCTCAATGTCATCAGCTCTTACCAATCTATCACTGGATACACAGCTAATATGCGGGACCAACCCGCATCAGGAATTCAAGGATAAGGTAGACAATATGTCAAAAGCCTGGAAATCGATTCAATAATCGAGACTACACCTGGAAGGACAGGATTGACGTCAGTTAGTAGTATCCAAGATAAGAGATAGCTATAGCCAAGGATAAGGCAGATATCAAAAAAATATAAAGTAGAGAATATTGTCAAAAGCCTGTCAATTGATTCAATAATCGAGGCTACACCTGGAAGGACAGGATTGATGCCAGCTTAGCAGCATCCAAGATAAGAGATAGTCAAAGATAAGGCAGACATCAAGAAATATTGTCGTTGAAAATTTGTCAAAAGCGGACAATGGATTCAATAATCGAGGACTGGATCGACGTCAGCTCGATGGAATATAAAAAATATCTATCATACCAAAATAAAGTAGGATCCACTTTTCCGGTTAAACGGCGGATACGGTACTCCGTGACTCTCAAGTCGGTTCTCTCAGTTGCCCATAATAACTGATTCCTTCACCCCTTCTTTCTTTTACTTCCTCCTAGAAAATGGATCCTACTTTTTCCGCCTTACGAAAGTATTTCCCTTCTCTCCCAATGAACATCCTCAAAAAGATCTACCAAGTTCGCTGTGAACGATTAAGAGTTCTGATGCACAAAGGAATCCCTGAAGATGTGCGGTGGTTAATCGAAGCCAAGGTTCGTCTGGCAAGTGAAATCCCAGAAGCATTTGTGTCTCACATGCCTGGTATAGGCAAAAGCTCTTATGCCAAAAAGCGAAGAGCGAAAAGGTTACAAGTCTGCCATAAATGTGGACGGTGGACTTGTAATACTAAATCTCGTTCTTTAGGGATGATCTCTGATAATCGAGAAGATAAAATGCGATTCATTAAGAATGGCCTGAGTAAGGACTCGTTGGATGATATCCAATTGACTCTTGAGACGCATTCTTGTGGATCTGTGCAACGTGAACTTCTTGGTTTATGGAGCATTTTTCATGAAGAACGAAACCGTTACAGTCCCGGAAATCTGACTGTAAATGACCCTGTTTGCTAGCTTGTAAGAAAACTGGATGGGAAGCAAATCCTCGACTCATAGAAGCCGTTAATACCGTTACTGGACGTAAAACCAGTGGAAGATGTGAGCCACAGTCACAATTACTGTACATACAATTTATCATATTTAAAATTTTCCATTTTTCTTTTAATAATGTATTTGCTCCCCTAAGTGTAATTGACACGTTATCCCTTTTCATCACTATAAATGCGTGTTCTTCCTTCTGATTAAGCAGCGGATAAGATACCCCGTGACTTCTAAAGTCGGTTATTCCAGTCTCCTACAATAACTAATTCATTCCCTCTCCTCTCAAATTCTTCTCTAATCAATGGATTCTACTCTTTCTGCACTGCGAAAATACTTTCCTTCCCTTCCAATAAATGTTCTTAAAAAGATTTATCAAGCTAGATGTGAACGATTCAGAGTATTTATACACAAAGGCATTCCTGATAATGTGCGGTGGTTAATTGAAGCTAAGGTTCGTTCAGCTGGTGAAGTTCCAGATGCGTTCTTTCCCCGTATGCCCGGCTTTGGTAAAAGCGCTTATGCCAAAAAGAGAAGAGCAATGAGGCTAGGCGTCTGTCATAATTGTGGATGGTGGATTTGCGGTACTAAATGTCGTTCTCTAGGATACATCTCCAAAAATCGCGAGGATAAAAGAAAATTCATAAAGAATGGTCTGCGTAAGGAATCTCTGGGGGATATCCGAGGGACTCTTGAAGCACATTCTTGTGGAATAGTACAACACGAAATAGTCGATTTATGGAGGACTTACCATAAAGAACGAGATCGTTACAGTCCCCAAAATCTGACTGTAAACGACCCTGTTTGTCAGTTTGTAAGAAAACTGGATGGGAAGCAAATCCCCGACTTATAGAAGGCATTAAAGCCATTACTGGACATAAATCAGTGGAAGACGAGAGCCACAGTCATGATTGCTGTACATATAAGTTGTCATTTGTCTTTTCTTTTGATAATAATGTACTTGCTTCTGCAAGTGTAATTAACGCATTATCCCTTTCATCACTATAAATATGTGTTAGTTATTTCCGTTTCCTACAATCACTAATTTCTTTCTTTGCCTCATTCATTAATGGAGCCTTCTCTTTCTGCTCTACGAAAATATTTCCCTTCTTTCCCAATAAATGTTCTTAAAAAGGTTTATCAAGCTAGATGTGAACGATTCCGACTATTTATGCACAAAGGCATTCCTGATAATATGCGATGGCTAATCGAAGCTAAAGTTCGTTCGGCTGGTGAAGTTCCAGATGCGTTCTTTCTCCATATGCCCGGCTTTGGTAAAAGCGCTTATGCCAAAAAGAGAAGAGCAAAGAGGCTAGGCGTCTGTCACAATTGTGGATGGTGGATTTGCGGTGCTAAATGTCGTTCTCCAGGAGTGATTACCAGAAATCGTGAAGATAGAATAAAATTCATCAAGAATGGCTTGCGTAAGGAATCTCTGGAAGATATCCGAGAGGTTCTTGAAGCGCATTCTTGCGGAATAGTACAATTTGAGGTTGTTGGATTATGGATAATTCTCCAAAAAGAACGAGAACGTTACAGTCTTGGGAATCTGACCCTAAACGACCCTGTTTGCCAGTTTGTGAAAAAGCTAGATGAGATGCAAATCACCGATTCATAGAAAGCATTGAAGCCGTTACTGGACGCAAAGCCAGTAGAAGACGGAACAAGGTCACGATTACTGTACGTGCTAGCTGTCGCTTTTGAAATTTTCCTTCCCTTTTGGTAATAATATATCCACTCCTGACATGAACCAAAGTCACGATTACTGTATGTGCTAGCTGTCGCTTTTGAAACTTTCCTCCTCTTTCAGCGATAATGTATCCACTCCTGACATAAGCCATAGTCACGATACTGTACATGCTAGCTGTCGCTTTTGAAATTATCCTCCCAATAATGTACTCACTCCTGACATGAGATACAGTTATGATTACTGTATATAGCTGCCACTTTTTAAAATTTTCCTTCTCTTCCAACAATCACGTACCTACTCCTGACGTAAGCTACAGTAGTGACTACTGTACATGCAAGCAGCTATTTTGAAAATTTTCCTCCTCTTTTAACGATAGTGTACCCATACCTGACCAAAGTCATACTCGTGACTACTGTGAATAGCTGGCAATAATGTATCTATTCTTGAAAATAAAATTATTACCTTATCTCTTCATCTCTATAAATATATCCTCTTTTCTCACAAGGGTAAGGATAGGAATGGAGAAAACCCCAACTCGTAAATCCCGAAGTATTTGTGTATTTTCTGGGGCTTTTCCTGGAAAAGATGAAGAGTATTTAAAAGCAGCCAACCATTTGGGTAGAGTATTAGCTGAGCGAAAAATACATTTAGTTTATGGAGGAGGTAGTGTCGGATTAATGGGAGGTGTAGCATCAGCAGCATCTCTAGGAGGAAGTCAAGTTCTGGGCATTATCCCTGGACCTCTGAAATTTATTTCTGGGGGCACGATTGGAGAAGAATTAGTGGTTAAAAATTTGCAAGAGCGTGTGTTACAAATGCTTTTAAATGCTGATGCTTTTATCGCTCTACCAGGTGGTTTTGGCACATTGGGAGAAGTCTTTCAAATTGCTTCCATGGCCCAACTTAATTTGCATAAGAAACCCATTGGGCCTTTAAATGTTAAAAATTTCTTTACAGGTCTGATAGCTTTTATGGATTATGCTATGCAGAAGAATTTCATATCAAGAGTGGCACGGCGAATTATAATATCCGCAACAACTGCTGGAGAATTGCTAGATAAAATACAAGCTTTTGTTCCTGAACCAGATCCAGCAATGATTCAGATAGACTGGACACGACAGTCTTTCCCGACCAGTTCACTCCCATAATGGTCATCTACTCACCCTGTTGAAGTATTGTGGAAGAAAGAAGTGATCTGATCCGTTTTTCTTGTCCTTTCGTTTTAATTATCAGCATTTTCTTTTGTATTTCAGTTTTTCTTTTCAGGGAATTTCTTTTTTTTATATAATATAGCTTCGTCCATGCTGATATTAAAACCATGGGACAATGCCTTTAGGTTGAAATGGCTGAGTAAAGAGTAATTTTTATTACTCTTGAGACGCATCCTATTAGGTCTACTAGGCATAACATTTTGGGGTAGTTAAGCTTTAACCTTATTTGGATGACATATCTCACAAGGGAATCTATATTTACTGAAGAAGATATTAGATGAACCTTGGATATTGATTCCAAACATCCGTTCCCTTTACATAATTTGTCAGTGTTATTGTCATCATCAAGATTCACTCATCTTATCGAAGTTTAAATTTTTGCACTCACCTATTATGAAAATTCACACTTTCGAAGAAAATTATTTCAATTTCAATTGCTTTCATATAAATTTCGCTCGAGGTCCTAAGGAAAGCTCCTTAGCCTCAAAATCAATTTTCATCATCGAGGTTTTAAGGATGAAACCTTTGCCTCGAAAACAATCAATTTTCACCATCGGGGTTTTAAGGATGGAACCTTTGCCTCGAAAACAATCAATTTTCATCATCGGGGTTTTAAGGATGAAACCTTTGCCTCGAAAACAATCAATTTTCATCATCGGGGTTTTAAGGATAGAACCTTTGCCTCGAGATCAATCAATCAATTCGAGGTTTTAAGGATGGAACCTTTACCTCGAAAACAATCAGTCAATCCGAGGTTTTAAGGATGGAACCTTTGCCTCGAGATCAATCAATCAATTCGAGGTTTTAAGGATGGAACCTTTACCTTGACATCAATTATCAATCCGAGGTTTTAAGGATGGAACCTTTGCCTCGAACTCAATCAATCGTCGAGGTTTTAAGGATGGAACCTTTCCCTCGACATCAATCAATCAATCCAGGGTTTTAAGGATGGAACCTTTGCCTCGAGATCAATTATCAATCCAAGGTTTTAAGGATGGAACCTTTGCCTCGAAAACAACCAATTTTCATCATCAAGGTTTTAAGGATGGAACCTTTGCCTCGAAAATAATCAATTTTCATCATCGGGGTTTTAAGGATGGAACCTTTGCCTCGAAAATAATCAATTTTCATCATCGGGGTTTTAAGGATGGAACCTTTGCCTCGAAAACAATCAATTTTTAACATCGGGGTTTTAAGGATGGAACTTTTGCCTCAAAAATAATCAATTTTCATCATCGGGGTTTTAAGGATGGAACCTTTGCCTCGAAAACAATCAATTTTCATCATCGGGGTTTTAAGGATGGAACCTTTGCCTCGAAAATAATCAATTTTCATCATCAAGGTTTTAAGGATGGAACCTTTGCCTCGAAAACAATCAATCAATTCGAGGCTTTAAGGATGGAACCTTTACCTCGACATCAATCAATCAATTTGAGGTTTTAAGGATGGAACCTTTGCCTCGACATCAATCAATCAATCCGGGGTTTTAAGGATGGAACCTTTGCCTCGAGATCAATCAATCAATCCGAGGTTTTAAGGATAGAACCTTTGCCTCGAGATCAATCAATCAATCCGGGGTTTTAAGGATGGAACCTTTGCCTCGAGATCAATTATCAATCCGAGGTTTTAAGGATGGAACCTTTGCCTCGACATCATTCAATCAATTCGAGGTTTTAAGGATGGAACCTTTGCCTCGAGATCAATCAATCAATCCGAGGTTTTAAGGATAGAACCTTTGCCTCGAGATCAATCAATCAATCCGGGGTTTTAAGGATGGAACCTTTGCCTCGAGATCAATCAATCAATCCGAGGTTTTAAGGATAGAACCTTTGCCTCGAGATCAATCAATCAATCCGGGGTTTTAAGGATGGAACCTTTGCCTCGAGATCAATTATCAATCCGAGGTTTTAAGGATGGAACCTTTGCCTCGACATCAATCAATCAATTCAAGGTTTTAAGGATGGAACCTTTGCCTCGACATCAATCAATCAATCCGGGGTTTTAAGGATGGAACCTTTGCCTCGAGATCAATCAATCAATCCGAGGTTTTAAGGATGGAACCTTTGCCTCGAAAACAAATAATCAATCAATCAGTCCATCTTACAACGATAGGAGCTTTCCTATCGTTAGAGGTTCTAAGGACATTTCCTTAACCTAAAACAAACAATCAATCCATCAGTCCATCTTACAACGATAGGAGCTTTCCTATCGTTAGAGGTTCTAAGGACCTTTCCTTAGCCTCAAACAAATAATCAATCAATCAGTCCATCTTACAACAATAGGAGCTTTCCTATCGTTAGAGGTTTTAAGGACCTTTCCTTAAACCTTACTGTTTGGGCGGCGAGAACATTCTCAATGCCTACCTAAGCCGGACGAAATTTGGTAACGACTTTGCATACATCATGTCCCATGAAGCATGCAAAGGGGGGCAGCTGTTGACACCCAATTTCGTCCGGGTGTTTTAAAATTTTGAAAAAAATTTTATTAAAAAAAAATTAATTTAAAAAAATATATATATTACTATTATTATTAAAAAAATTTTAATTAGTTTAAAATATATTTTTGTTTTGTGAAAATTTGATTTAAAATGATATATGTGTGAATATGTGTATGTTTGAAATAAAATAAAATTTCATGAAAAAAATGACAAAAAATTAAAAGTTTGAGGTAAAAATGACAAAATTGAGAAGTTTCGGAAAAAATTGACAAATTCTAAAAGTTCCAGGAGCATTTGGTAGTTTGTCACATAAAATTTTGAGCCTGCCGACGTTTTTGGCTCAAATTGACAGAAAACGACAAAATTGTCAAAATCAGAAGCTTCAGGAACTTATCCTGAGGCTGAGAGACGTAAAGGACTAAAATTGTCATTTTACCAATTTAAGAGATAAGTTTGAAATTTTTTATTAATTTATCCATCAACAGTTCAGCTAAACTTCCTCTATAAATAGCCCCCCAAATTTTGTGCTGAACACAGAAAAAAATAGAAGAAAAACTTAGAGCTCCGTTTTAAAAAAAGATTAAATTATAGCCTCAGTCCCTGGCCCTCCTTCCTTCCCCCAGAAAATCTCAAAATCTTCTTTTCTGACAGAAAGGCCATCTTCTTCCTTTCTCTTTCTTCTTTCTCCTTTGCTGTCCGCATACCTCCGCCGTCCCTCGTCGCCGTCGCGCCCTTTCGCCTCCCCTGCTGTCGTCTCGCCGTCCGCCGTGACCCACCGCCGCCGCCGCTGCCCCGTGCCGCAGCGCCAGCGCCGCCGGCCGCCAGCCCGTCACCCCCCCCCTTCCCGCGTCGCGTTACCTGTTCCAGAGATTTCAAAATTAATTGACTAGGGTAAAACCCCTACTTAATCTTCTATCTTTTCATTCTGTTTCACTTTGGTCACTAACTTTTCTTTTGTTATTGCAGAAAATTACTAACTCTTTTTAACTTGTTTATTTATTTGATTATTACTAACCTTTTTTCTTTTTTGTTATTAACAACTAACAACTAACTCATTAACTTATTATTATTATTATTATTATTATTATTATTATTATTGTTAACTAACTTACTAACTTATTATTGTTGACTAACTTTTATTATTGTTGTTAATTAATTAACTTGGCTAACTTTTATTATTGTTGTTAATTAATTAACTTGGCTAACTTTTATTATTGTTGTTAATTAATTTAATTATTGTTGACTAACTTTTATTATTGTTGTTAATTAATTAATTAACTTGACTAACTTTTATTATTGTTGTTAATTAATTTAATTAACTTGGCTAACTTTTATTATTGTTGTTAATTAATTTAATTATTGTTGACTAACTTTTATTATTGTTGTTAATTAATTAATTAACTTGACTAACTTTTATTATTGTTGTTAATTAATTTAATTAACTTGGCTAACTTTTATTATTGTTGTTAATTAATTTAATTAACTTGGCTAACTTTTATTATTGTTGTTAATTGATTAATTAACTTGGTTAACCATTAATTTAACTAACTTTGCTAACCTTTATTATTGTTATTTATTTTTAAAAGTGGATGGCCAAAAAGCCCCACTTTATTATTATTAATTTTCCTTTATATATTTTTAAGTGGTTAAATTTATTTCCTTTAATTCACCTTTACCCATAAATAATAAATAAATAAATGAAAACTAAAAGAAGATCTTTTTATAATTAATTATTAAGGCTAAAAAAAAAATAAAAAAAAAACAAATATCTTTTGATTTTGGAATATATGTTTAACAAAATTAACTCTTTTTTATTCCTTTTGTTAAAATTAATAAGTAAACATAATTAAAAAGTACTAAAAATATACAAATCATTTTTTTAAAACATATCTTTAAAGTAATGATATTTAAAATTAAAAATTCAAGAAAAATTCAATAAAATTAAAATTAAAATTAATAATTAATTAAATAATTCAATTTAAAAATTAAAAATCCATGACCAAATGATCCGCCAGGATCCATGGCTTGGAATTATTTTTAAATAAAGTATATAAATAATTTATTTTCTTTATTAAAAATAAAAACTTTGGACTAATATATTAATTATTAAAATAATAAAATATAATTTTTTAATTTTCTTTATTAATAAAATGAATAAAAAGAGTAAAATTTTTGGGTTAATATTATTCAGTAATATTTTGCTTATTTCTTTCAAAATAATGAAAAGACATAACTTTTTGTTTCCTTTATAAAAGTCTTAGTCAAATGATTTCAAAAAAAAAAAATAACAAAAATAAATAAATAAATAAATAATAATTGAATTTCTCTTAAATATATTTTCAGAGATATAAAATAAGATTAAAAAAAAATCTTTCATCAAACAAAGAAGAATATAAAAATAAAAATATCAAGACTTTTGTTTTAAAATACATATAAATTTTTGGTTAAATAATCTTTTTTAGATATCAAAACTTTTTCCTCTTTTGTTTAAAATATACATATAAATTTTTGTTTTTTTTGTTTAAACAATTAATTTTGGTTAATCTTTTACCAAAACAAAATAAAATATTAAGATTTTTCTTTTATGTTTGAAATATACATATAAATTTTTATTTCCTTAATTAAATATTGATTGAATAATTGATTTTTGATTCACCTTTTATCAAATAAAATATTAAGATTTTTCTTTTAAATACATATAATTTTTTTTTGGTTGAATAAATAAGATCTTGATTTAATAATTTTTCTTTTTAGTTTATCTTTTATTAAATAAAAAGAACAAACATAACATAAAATATAAATCTTTCTTGATTAATTTATTCCTTCTTTTTGAATAAACATAAAATAAATCTCAAAATTTTTTTAAAGTTTTTATTACTTTTTAATTCTTTTATAAATTAAGTATTTATTTAAATAATAAATACCCTTCATTAAACAAGATAAAAAGAAAAAGAAAAGAAAGATAAGAAAAGGAAAAGAAAGATAAGAAAAGAAAGATAAGAAAAAGATAATAAAGATAAGAAAGATAAGATAAGATAAGAAAGATAAGAAAGAAAAGAAAGAAAAGAAAGAAAAATATAGAAAATAAAAATTTTTAGATTATTAATGAATCTAAAAATTCTATAACAAAAAGAATTACGAATTAGTAATTAAACTAATAATTAATTCCATAAAAATAAGAATTAAATAATTAACTATAAATTAAATCAACTTACATATCCGGATGATCCGTCAGGATCTGCGGTTTAAAAAAAATATCACCCTTTTAATTAAATAAATTAAATAAAAAAAAAGATAAAAATCCATATTTACAATATGGATTAAATTATTTAAAAGTTCACCAAATTCCGTGTCCAAATGACTCGGCAGAGTCCATGGTTCGGAATCAAAAATCTTCCGTGTCCAAATGACTCGGCAGAGTCCATGGTTCGGAAGTATAAAATTTCATACAAATTAATTAATTTAAAAATCCACATTTCGACTAATCCAGTTAAAATTTCTAATTTTGAAAATTAACTGAGAATTATTTAAAAGCAAAGCAAAATAAAATTAAAATCAACTAAGGTGCCAATTTTTGGGCGTTTTAACAAAGTTGTTTTAACGTAACCGTACTCCCGATCCCCGAACTCTCGCAGACCAATTTTAAGGTGACCAATCGACCCAAGAAAACTGATTGGTGGCGACTCCCGAAAACCCGACGTTGCCACACAAGGTACATACTTATATGCAAATTTGTTTAAACATTTCATGAACTTAAAGATGGATTGTGAATTCTTTACAACTGAAGCATGAGAAAAATGTTCTAAAACTGGTGAATTACTTAAGTTTTTTTACGAGGCAACTAAATTTTTTTCCGGTGTTTACTATCTAACTATTCATCAAGTTTTGCTTCATTTAGTGAACATTACATATGATTTACATTAGTTTAAAGATGATGAATTGTTGAAACCGATTGTTAAAGCCATGCAGGCTAAGTGGCTCAGTATTTTGAAAACATTCCACTTATCTTTTTAGTTGCTTCTTTGCTTGACCCATATATCAAATTAAAAAGCATGACTATATTGCTTGAAGGCATTTATCATACTTATTTAGAAATATCTTATATAAATTTTTTGGCTATGTCTACTACTAGTTCCAAATACTTTCATTCTTTGTACGAGTTATATTGTGAACATCATTCAGATAAGGTAAAATCCGAAACTCATCAAACTAAGCCTCCAATGAGATTAATCTCATCAAGATTCAACCCGACCCTCTAAATGCTAAAGTTTCATCAATCGACGACATCGAGTTTAGCTGATGTCGATAACCATCTTAACACATCGTTCGAGCCAAACGACGTTAACATATTTGAGTGGTGGAAACAAGAAAGATCAAGGTTTTTGATATTGTCGATAATCACACAGGAGAGTTTCATCGTTCCAGTCTCCACTATAGTATTTGAGGCAACATTTAGTACAGAAAACGGGTGATGTTGGAGAAACGATCAAGACTGACGCCCAAGGCAGTGGAAATATATGTGTGCAGCCGAAATTTGGGCCTTGCAGCACTCCGAAAGTAAGACCAAAAGAGTTTGGATGATGAGATAATATCCGATAAAGAAACTTGAATTTTTTTCTCTTTCTTACATATAATTTATATTTGATTTGAATATATTGTTAAGCACAGAGTATAAATTTTTATATTTTGTCATTTTTTAAACATTTTGTCATTTGAAAATGTAAGACCCATTTCAATTATTTATTAGTGCAATTTAACTTTTTTACTTAATAAAACTTACACAGGATATGATGTTTTTTCTTAAAAATAAAAAATTAAATAACTAAATAATTAATTTTTTTTAATTTTTTAAAAACCATCAAACTCACAAACTTTGCCTAAGACCGAACCACTTGTACCGTCCTACACAATCCAGACCCAGGCCCGGCTGGTCATGGGTCAGGTCGACCCGGCGCCCATCTCAAAGGCCAACAATATAACTTTTAGAATTACGTAGAACAAGAGAAACAATCTTCACATAATTACATATCAAATGGTACAAATATACTGTCTAGCATCAAAATAAAAAGGAGTTGGGTGACATAATCTTTTTATTTTGAGTTGACACTCATGCTCCCACTCTAATCATGTTAATTTGAATTTTTACTAAGACTTACACTTTCTACTTAAATTTTTACAAGTACTGCTTTCCCACTCTTACTCCCGTTGTTCGGCAACTAGGAAAGGAGCTACATTCCTTAAAACTTGCTTCATGATTGTTTCTTAGAGGATGAGCAAGTGATTCTTGTATTTCTTCCGGTGACCTACCCTTGGTCTCGGGCACGAGCACTGCAACGAACACCCAGGTTGCAGCACAGATTGCTGAAAATATGAAGAATATGCCTGGGAGGTAACACAGAAAACCAACAGTCAGTTCTAAGAATATGAATCTGATACTGGAAAGTCAATCAACAGTTTCCAGTATGAGGCAGCCATCACCTGCTGAGCTCCATTCGAGCCCAAAGTTGAAGCAGTAGGAAACAATATAACCACATAACTGTCCCACCACAGAACCAATGCTTCCCGCCGCACCCTTTATGTTCATTGGGAACATCTGATGAAAGCATTGTTCTTGGTCAGTGGTCACTTAGGTAACAATCATGTTAGGTACTTGGTTAAAGTTTCCAGAAGCAGAGACAAATGTGGAAATAAAATTAAACAGGTTAAGCTTGACCTCTGCCACTAGCATCCATGGCACTCCTCCCAGGCCCAGCGAAAATGATCCAGTGAATATCTGAAATCAGAATTCGGATAAATGCATGGTGAAGAACTTAGAAGAGATAATCGGACAGCTGCATTTTAGTTGATGAACATGTATCAATACCAATACACTAATGAGTGCCAGAACAGGAGTGCCCTCCTTCCACAAGTCAAAATCCTGGAAATGGAAACAGAGATTGAGCAATTAAATAAACCAAAGAAACTACAAAGGGAAGCCAAATGCATTTTTCATTCGGTTTAGACATGATTAACCTGTAAGAGGAATGATAATCCAGTTATGAAGCTGCCTAGAAACACCCCAGCAGCAGAAACCTGCAACACATTGTGACAAATGAATCATTTGAAGTCCTGTCTATGATATTTTAATTTCATGACTCTTACTATACAAACCAGTAGGAGGGGCCTTCTTCCGAATTTATCAATCAGAATGAGAATCACAATGCCAGACAATATCTGTTTAAAAAAAAGGAAACATTCAATGGGAGGACTTCAAGTAAACAAAAGTTTTCATGGAAGTTGTAAAGGACCTGAACTGAAGCTTGTGAGATGAGTCCTATAGAGCCTGATGCACCTGTTATAGAGAAATTGATTTCATTCATAAACTTCCAAGTATATCAGTTTATCTAGTGTTCTTATTTTCATCGACCATTTACCTGCTGAAGCAAAAATAACACCAGAATAAAATGTATATGCATTCTGCCCCACACAGTTTTGCAGTCCTAGAAGTCCAATTCCGATCTATATTGATTCAAACAGGACATGTTGCTTAAACCAAGGTAAAAATGAAGCATGAAAAGAAAAAACCCAAAAAAAAAGTTGAGCCAAATTTGAGGGCTTACAATCAGGGATTTGGCATACTTCCTCTGAAATATATCTAAGAATCCACCTTTTGAGAAACGCATAAGTGACTCTGCACAATCCTGAAGAAGAAGTGGTTGAAAAATTAAAATGCTATTTACTGTGCGATCCCTCATGAAGATTTAGTTGAAGAATTACTCTTATATCAGTTGCTTCATGTGAAATATCAGCTTGCTTCCCCCTAAGGCATTGTAAACTGCTTGCAATATCCTCTGCTCGGCCAACCATTGCCTATTGAGCACTGATTTCTTTTAGCAGAAAGATAGATAGAGAGACAACAACTAATGCTTGGCCAAACTGTTTAAAGCTTGCGTTGTTACTTGCAATGTGGAAGGCCCAAGTCCCCACTCCGTCCTACATTTGTTCATGTGTACCCAAAGGAAAAAATCGATGGAAGGATGGAAAAATAGATTGCTCATATCATTGAATCACATTATTTGGATTTTCTATCATGATAATGTTAAATTGGCAGTAACACAAAGCAATATTCTTGAAGACTTCCATGTAAATGGGATGTTCAAACATTAAGTCCTATCTTGACAGAACTGAAGAAGTACTAACCAGCCATGTTGGGGATTCTGGAACAAGAAACAGTAAGGGGAGCCGAAGTACATTTATAAGGATTCCTGTGGATAAAAACATTCCGAAATTACCTAACTTCTTAAGTACGAAAATAATTGTGAATGTATAAATGGCAACAAAGGCTCACCTACTAGAGCCAATGTCCGCCAATGAACAAAAGAACCTAGAACATAGACAAATGCAGCACCCAAAATAACTGCTATCTGCAGAGCAAGCAGCGAATAGGAGCTTAAAACATTTAATATTATGTAATAAAGGTCGAGTTGATGCAAGGTTTACCAGCCCCAGAGCAATGAACCTTCCCCTCAGATTCTTTGGTGATATTTCTGCAATATATACAGGTACCTATACATGTTAGAACACACATATTAGCATTTGCTGTTAAATGAATAAGCATACTGAGGAACCTGATAAGTGCAGTTCTCAGTGTTTACCTCGTAATTTTGAACTCCTGCTACGAATCCCAATAATAGCCTTCCCAGGTACAACAGCCAATGAACCTTCATGATATAGAGGAAACCCAACGTTATGTGGAAAAAATATCTCTCAAGCTTACTCCTAACTTGTTAGAACCAGTTCAAAGAAGATGCACAGCGAACAATTTAAGTACAAGAAAACCAAAAAAAGCTATTTTTCTCGTTGTGCCATTTGCCTTCGAAAGGGAAGACATTCCTTACTAGTTTTGGTGTTTTAGACAATAAAATTTGCTGCTTCATTCATAGAATACAAGTCTATACACCACTTACAGGTCATATCTAAGTGTGAAAAAACAGCTGAAAAAGGAAAAGCATGAAATAAGAGGTGTAACCTTAGCAAGGGCAATTGCAACCCATCCAAGTATGGAAAAAAAACTCAAAATCCACATAACCTGATTCAAGGCACCAAGATTTAGGAAAACATTTGAAAAATTGCTATTTGACAAAAACAATGAGTTATTTTTATTCTAAACAAACTTACATGTATATGGCCTCGAAAGTCTGCCATCTTTCCACTCAGTAATCCGCCCAGCAATGCTCCTACGGACGGTAGGGAACCGAAAAGTGAAAACTGCAAAAAGAAGGAAAGCTTCAATGTACAAACTGAACATGTCCCTTTTCCTCCATATCCTTGCAAAACTTGAACAGTAATTTACAACAATGAATAAATAAGCCCAGAAACAAAAGCCGCAACAACAGTAAAGTTAAGCATTGTTCAAGCAATTAAATGGAGCAAAATGAAACAGAATCTCATCAATGGCTGCTAGCTTCGTGGCCATTCGAAGTTTCATAAAAAATGCTTGTCATCCTATTAATCGTATTTACATAACTCCGGACTGAATGAAACAACACCATGATTCACACCAAGTTCATGAGGGATACAAAAAAGTTCATAAAGCAAACTGGACTAACTAGCTAATTACCCGTGATATTAGGAACAAAATCAAGTAACAAAACGCAAACAAGAGGTACTTAGGCAGTTAATTTTTCTGCAACTATAGAGACTTCACCAAATTACCTCGGCAACAGAAAGACCCAATTCGTCCATGATTGCTGACTGAGTAGGTGAAGAATATCCTATCTGCAAAATCAATCAGAAGAAGACAATTTCAACTAGAATCGAAAGCTTAACCCTTAAGAGCCAGCAGATTCAACAATCTTCAAACGCCGATCAAATTAAACGAAATATCGGAAGATGTGTTTTCGTTTTGTATGAGAGAAATTATAATACACTGCAGCCAGAACTGAAGGCGATGGAGGCGGCAGTAACTGCGCTGAGAACAAGACAAGCCGTCACTGCGCCGCCGTAAGCGCCGCCATCTCTGCCATGCCTTTGCCCGGCGAGCAAAGATTCCTTCTCTGTTCCGCCCTGTGAGCCCATGTCCTGTAGTGCTAACAAGAAAATGATCTAGTACTTTACCAGTTAGCTAGGAAACACAAATTTCTTACCATTCATCTTCCAGACAAAAAGGGGCACGTCTTCCATATGGGGCTCACTGCTCCCACTCCAGTCATCGTTTTCCTAACCCAACAAGTGACATTTTCCCGGTCCCATCCCCCACCGACTCTCCGTATCACTTGGAAACAAGAAGAGCTTTTGGAGAGCTTCTCCATGAACAGGGCCCCACCCCGACTTGACTGAGCTCCAGATTACTTGAGCTCTGCACAAACGTTTAAGGTTTGTGCAATTGAGGACCTGCAGTGAAAAAGGCGAAGAAGACACCAAAAATTATCCCATGTGGTGCAACCTGAAACCGCCGGTTGCAGGTGCCTGGCAGAAAGGAAGGGCGGGAAGTAATAAATCTGAAGGGAGAAAAATGAAAAGATAATAGGCTAAAAGAAAAAAAAACAGATGGCAAAAAAATGTTGCAAAGTGTGTAATTGATTTAGGAGGAGTTTTGTCGGTGGGTAAAACAAAATATGAAAAAAATAAACACATTTGTTTAGTAAGATATTTGAGATGAGCCAAAAAAATTAGAAATGAATTATTGAACCATTTGATAAAACGTTGTAATTTTTAAATGATTTTTTTATGTTATGTACGGTTCAGTTATAGATAATAAAAAAGATGTATTTTACGCACAAAAAATTATTTATTTATTATTAAATTACTAGAATATTAGCTTTTATATGATATCAGTGCTTAGTTGGGTTAAGGGGACAAAGATATTATTTCAAGGTTGAGGCTCAAATATACCTAATCCATATGGAGTACCCATACTTTTAGGCTATTTACAATTTCTGCTACTCGCTTCTTCTGTCTCCAGTTCTTCTCTTTGCTTCTTTCTTTTCTAGTTCTTCTGTTCGCTTATTTCTTCTCTGGAACTAGAATCAAATTTACTCAAATCCTTATTTTACTTTTCCTCGTCCTTTTCAATTTCTTTTTTCCTTATCTCATGACTCTGATTCTTCATCATTGTCAATGAAAATGGGGGGATGTTGCTCCTTGATGGATCTGTTTTGGTTGAAGATGATTTCATTGACGATGACAAAGAAGGTTCAGCTATAGAAAAGCCGAACCTCCTCTACCAACCTCTTTTCATCATTCATCCCTGCCGCTGGTGGCATCTATGCCTCATTGGAGGAAAAACTGGCATCTCTACCTTTGACAGCGTCTATGTTGTTCTGTTCAGTAAAAAGTATTGTTCTGTTTATACAAATGTGATGTTTTGTAATATACTCTATTATTTGTCCTTACCTCTGGTGGCATCTACCTCATTGGAGGAAGAATCAGCGCCTCTACCTTCGGTGGCATCTTTGCTGTTTTATTTAGTAAGAAGTGTCGTTTTATTCATATAAATGTATTGTTTTATGATATGTTGTTCATTTTGTAAGATGTACTATTCATAAATAGTGTTGTTTTATTAAGTAATCCATGATGTTCCATTGTGTTATTATATAATATGCTATTCACTTTATAAGATGTGTTATTCATAAATAATTTTATTTCGTTCAATAAGAAGTATTGTTCTATTCATATAAATATGTTGTTCTATACTATGTTGTTCATGTCGTAAAATGTACTGTTTGTAAATAATGTTGTTCCGTTTGATAGAAGTATTGTTTCATTTATATAAATGTGCTATTCATTTCGTAAAATGTGTTGTTTGCAAATAGTTTTATTCTGTTCAGTAAAAAGTAATGTTCCATTCATAAATTGTGATGTTTTGTAATATGTTGTTCTATTCAATAAGAAATATTGTTCATGTTTGTAGGATGTGTTGTTCAATTGTTGAGACATTTTTGTAAGGAATGTGAAACTGCGAGTGTACGTTGATACACCAAGTGTATGCTTTAGATACTCTTGATTCAAATGATACCAAGATATAGTTTAAGCGACACCAAATTTTAGTTGAAGAGATATCAAGTTATGGTTCAAGTCGTACCAATAAAAGGTGGTACTAATTATGATTATAGTGGTGGCAAGCTATGGTTTCAGCAGTACCAGTTTATGATTCAAATGGTACCAAGTATAGTTGTTGTGGTACCAAGATATAATTCAAGTGGTATTAAGCTATGGTTTGAATGACACCAATATAAGGTTCAAGTGGTACCAAAATATGATTATAATGGTATTGAATTATGGTTATTGTGGTACCAAGATATGGTTTGAATGGGACCAAGTTATGGTTCAAATGGTACCAGGTTATAGTTATTGTGGTACCAATTAATAGTTGTAGTGGTACCAAGTTACAGTTATAGTGACACCTAGTTATACTTCCAATGATACCAACCTATGTTTCTAGTGATACCAAGTTATGGTTCCACTAGTAACAACTTATAGTTATAGTGGTATCAAGTTATGATTATTATGGTATCATATTATAGTTCAAGTGGTACTAAGTTATTGTTATAATGGTAGCAATAGAGGGTTGTAGTGCTACCAAGTGATACTAACATATAGTTTTTTTATGTAGTTTTTCTCATGTTGATATTAAAATCATTAGACAGAGCCATTAGTTTATGATAGCTGAGTAATGAGTAATTTTACTTTTGAGACACATTCTATTATGTATGTTAGGCATAACATTTTTTTTTTGAAGTTACCTTTGAGTTTTATGTTTAGAAATTTCTTTGCATTTAGTGTAGTTCACTTGCATGCTTTGTTAGTTTTATTTTTATTCATTGTGATATATTTTTTTATGTTGGTGTTAATTGTTGTTTTTATTTTTCTTTATTTTGTTCATATTCATGTTCATGTTTACTTATCATATTTGCATACATAAATAGTTCTATATAGGAATATTCAGCATGAATGTAGGTTGTTCGTTTACATTTTGGAACCCAACTCATGAAAATATTATGTATGGAAGTATATTTTGTAAACTTAAAATGGTTGTTAATTTTTTACAGTAATTAAAGTATGTTGCCTGTTACCTAAGGAAAAAAAAAAAACAACTTAGTGAAGAATAAGTTATGATTGTAGTGGTACCAAGTTATGATTCAAGTGGTATTAAGTAATAGTTCCAGTGGTACCAAGTTATAGTTTTTGTCATACCAAGATAAGTTTCAAGTGATAGCAAGTTATGGTATTAGTGATACCAAATTATGGTTGTTGTGGTGACAATATATGGTTTGACTTGTACTAAGATATGGTTCAAGCGATACCAACTTATGGTTCAGGTGGCACTAATTTATGGACGTAGTGGTACCAAGTTATGGTTATAGCGGCATCCAATTTATGGTTCTAATGGCACCAACTTATAGTTATAGAAGTACCAATTTATAGTTATTTGGGGCACCAATTATGGTCCACTAGTACCAATTTATGGTCATAATGGTACCAAGTTATGGTTATTGTAGTATCAAGTTATGGTTCAAGTGGTATCTGATTATGCATGTAGTGGCACCAACCTATCGTTGCTAAAAGGTACCAAGTTATGGTTATTGCGACACTAGGTTATGGTTCCACTAGTACTAACTTATGATTATAATTGCACTAAGTTATGGTTATTGTGATACGATGTTATGGTTCAAGTATCACAGAACGGGGTCCCAGGGCCCTAACATACTTGACTTGTAGGCTCTTAGGGACTGTGAATCCCAATTAGTTATTATTGGCTAACCATTAATTGTAGATAAATTAAAACAATTTACGTGTAACTAATTTCTTAGCCTACTCTGCAAAAAGATGTGCATGCATTTGTCCAAACGATGCAAACAATTAAGTAAACCATTTCAAAAATATTGCTTGAGCCTTATATTTAAAAAGTACTTAAACCGTGCAAAGACAATGAAATACTAGTTACTTTAACTTTAAGTAATAGTTTGTACACACTTAACATCACTAGTATGCACCCAAAAGTAACTCAATGGTTTAACACTACAATGTATCCTAATAGAGGCAACATCTTAGTACATAAGGTACTATATACATACAAGACAAAATCCTTAACTAAGATCCTTTACTTGAGCCTCGACTTTGAGCTATCAAGCTCCAAGTGCAAGCCCCCTTCCTTATCCTTATGCACCACTTAGCCTTTATATTGTAAAGGCACAACCTTAGTTAGTACAAAGTTTAAATCACAAGTAAACTTAGAATCTTAAGGATTTCGAAGAATAAGTACCTACAAAAAGATGAAACTTACAACTATCCACTAGTTGTTAAGCCTGGGGTTAGAACCTGCACAACAAACTTAAGAGAGTGAGTACATGAATGTACTTAGTAAAGGTCCCTTAGGATACTTGCAAAGAAGATAACAAGCAAGCATGCAAAATGACACACCAACAACCAAGCAACCAACCAATAATCAACATAAGATAACAACATAAAAGATATGCAATGCATGGATGCATGATACGCAACACACACAATCCTTGGGACTTTTTACACCTTAGGTGTCTTATACTTACCGTGAGCTCAAACGGAGGAGATACTTAAGGCACTAGCCCTCGTATCCTGATATTTTACCTCATTTAAGTTCCACTTATACTTAGGCCAATGAGGCTTCCAGAACCTAACTTAATCCCTTTAGTGCCCTTTTAGCAACTTGAGTACTTTTAGACTTTAGCCACTATATTTAGCTCTACCTTAACCACTTAGCTACCACCTAAATAATGAATAATTCTCATATTAGGAATGAGTCTTAGACCCAACCAAGGCTACGGAACATCTTAGAATAGCCCAGGGATGATAACCGAGAAATTGAAACATTATTAGGATACCCCGAGCTTGAGGAACTTATGCCTTGGCGATGCCATTGACGATGCATCACCAACGGCATCAACACTCAAGTTTCCTAGAGAATTTTCAGCAACGCGTTGCCAACAGAGATGCGTCGCCAATGCTCTACAGCATTGCGCGACTACGTGCGAACTTGCACCAAACCTGTTCAAACTTTCCTATCCTAAAGCCTATTCACATGGGTCTTATTTCTACTTCATTCCCACATCCATTACTACATTTCTATGAATTATTTGAGCTAAATTATCTTGAACCCTTACCTCAAATTCAGCCACAAAACAAAAATAAAGCACAAGCACACTTGAGCTCAACCTAGCTCTCTTGAGTTTCAATCCCAAAAACAACGTGATATGGAACCAAGAACCTAAAATCAATACCATTTCTAGCTACTCAAACAACTTAGAATCAGCTCAAACTAAACCAAGAAACTTACCTTAGGTTTCAAGCCCAAAACAAGCGTTAAAGAGCTAGATTGAAGTAAGAACATCAAAAATGAACTTGAGGCTTCTTGTAATCACTTTGGGACCTTCAAATTTAATGGAAACTTGAGAAATTGGGGTGCCTTAAAGCATAATTTCTGGTGGGGAGAGGGAGCCACAAAAATTGGGAAATAAACAAATGGGTAAAGGAAGTCAACTAGCCCAAAATATCATAACCACCTCACTAAAGCAAACTTCTTCTTTTCTTGTCCCATAACCCTCAAGATCTCATTTGTTTCACTTTGGTCACTAAACACTCACCTAGAATCATCCCTCCTTAGCCCTAAAGAATGCCCAAAAGCCTTTTACTCTTAGCCTCTTAGACACTTAAACCTCTTAAGGCATAAATGGCTTAACTGAGTTTTTAGTGCAATTTTTACACTTTTTTTTCAAATGATGGTTCTAATAGTGAGAATAACTTATGGTCTTGACTTAACCAGTCAAAATTCCTTACATGACTCTAATTTCATCAAAATTATAGTTATGTCACTCACATATTTCAAAATTACTATTTTGCCCTTTTGACTCTTAGGTGCCAAACCACATTTAGGAACTTATCTTTACTTAAACTTAGCTTGTCTTTCTTGTTTAATAAAATGCTAACTTGAGGTGCTTAAGTAAACAAACTTAAATAAACTTACTTACCAGGTCAAAGCCAATTGTTGACTAGGAGAGTTGTCACATCATCCCCTCCTTAAAAAATTTGGTCCCCCAAATTCTGACTTAATCGGGCAAATTCACTTGGATATTGCTTGTGCATATCTTGCTTGATCTCCTAAGTGGCATCTTCCTCCCTATGGTTAGACCATAGTACTTTGACCATTGAGACCCACTTTATTCTTAGTTTTCAAACTTGACGGTTGAGAAACTTGACGTGGTATTCTTCATAACTTAGGTCCTCTCTTATTTGAATGGTGGATGAGGTTAACACTTGCCCAAGGTTCACAATGCATTTTCTTAAGGAACTCACATGAAAGACATTATGAATATGGGCTCAACTTGGTGGCAAAGCCAACCGATAAGCCACTTTCCTTACCCTTTCGAGAATTTTGAAATGACCAATGTATCATGGAGCCAACTTACTCCTTTGGCTAAACCTATCCACACCCTTCATCGGGAAAACCTTAAGGAGTACCTTGTCTCATACACCAAACTCCAAATCTTTCCTTCGAACATTGGCGTACTTGGCTTGCCGATTTGAGGCAGCCTTGATCCTTGGTTGGATCAACTTAATCTTTGCTGTGGTCTCGATAATGATTTTCAGACCAACAATCACTTCATTTGCTTTATCTGCCCAACAATAAGGCATCACACACTTACACCCATACAAAGCTTTGTAAGGCGCCATCTTAATAGTTTTTTTATAGCTATTATTATAAGCAAATTCAATCAAAAGCTATTTTTCTCGTTGTGCCATTTGCCTTCGAAAGGGAAGATGTTCCTTACTATTTTTGGTGTTTTAGACAATAAAATTTGCTGCTTCATTCATGGTATACAAGTCTATACACCACTTACAGGTCATATCTAAGTGTGAAAAAAACAACTGAAAAAGGAAACGCATGAAATAAGAGGTGTAACCTTAGAAAGGGCAATTACAACCCATCCAAATATGGAAAAAAAAAAACTCAAAATCCACAAAACCTGTTTCAAGGCACCAAAATTTAGGAAAACATTTGAAAAATTGCCATTCGAAAAAAACGATGAGTTATTTTTATTCTAAACAAACTTACATGTATATGGCCTTGAAAGTCTGTCATCTTTCCACTCAGCAATCCGCCCAAAAATGCTCCTACGGACGGCATGGAACCGAAAAGTGAGAACTGCAAAAAGAAGGAAAGCTTCAATGTTCAAATTGATCATGTCCCTTTTCGGCTTTTCCTCCATATCCTTGCATAACTTGAAGAGTAATTTACAACAATGAATAAATAGGCCGATAAATAAAAGCCGCAACAACAGTAAAGTTAAGCATTGTTCAAGCATTTCAATGGAGCAAAATGAAACAGAATCTCATCCATGGTTGCTAGTTTCGTGGCCATTCTAAGTTTCATAAAAAATGCTTGTCATCCTATTAATCGTATTCACATAACTCAGGACTGGATGAAACAACACCATGATTCACACCAAGTTCATGAAGGATACAAAAAAGTTCATAAAGCAAACTGGACTAACTAGCTAATTAACCATGATATTTGGAACAAAATCAAGTAACAAAACACAAACAAGAGGTACTCAGGCAGTTAATTTTTCTGCAACTATATGAGACTTCACCAAATTACCTCGGCAACAGAGAGACCCATTTCTTCCATGATTGCCGACTGAGTAGGTGAAGAATATTCTATCTGCAAAATCAATCAGAAGAAGACAATGTCAACTAGAATCGAAATCTGAACCCTTAAGAACCAGCATATTCAACAAAATTCAAACGCCAATCAAATTAAACGAAATATCGGAAGATGTGTTTTCGTTTTGTATGAGAGAAATTATAATACATTGCAGCCAGAACTGAAGGCGATGGAGGCGGCAGTAACTGCGCTGAGAACAAGACAAGCCGTCACTGCGCCGCCCTAAGCGCCGCCATCTCTGCCTTGCCTTCGCCCTGCGAGCAAAATTTCCTTCTCTGTTCCGCCCTGTGCGCCCATGTCCGCAGTGCTAACAAGAAAATGATCTAGTACTTTACCAGTTAGCCAAGAAACACAAATTTCGTACCATTCATCTTCCAGACAAAAAGGGGCACGTCTTCCATATGGGGCTCACTGCTCCCACTCCAGTTATCGTTTTCCTAACTCAACCAGTGACATTTTCGTGGTCCCATCCCCCACCCACTCTCCCTATCACTCGGAAAGAAGAAGAGCTTTCGAAGAGCTCTGTTGGACATAAAATCTCCAATTAGTAAATTAGGTCCTAAATACTGCTGGACAAGGCTATTGTTTTATTCCAAGACTCTGTTGGTGGAACCAGACAGCCACGTTCCTATAAGTCCAACCAAAATACCAAACTTGGCCGCTACTTTCTATAATTGTAAGCAAGAGCAGATTTTCATCTTTAGTGACAACAAAGCAGTTTACTGTTGGCATTCACCCAAACCTTCTAATTTATGAACAACGATTGAACCTTGCAACCTAGTTTGCATCAGGAACAATGACCGAGTCATTTATTTATTACTCATTTTGTCCTACTTTTTTTACTTCATTTGACTTTTTTTATTAGTTTGACTTGAAATTATTCATATTATTATTTATTAAAAAAAAATTTAAAAATAATATATTTAAAAACTATAGATCTTAATTTATTATTCATATATAAAAATTTTTCATTTACATATTAAAATATAAAAAATAAAAAAGTTATAAATTAATTACTGAAAATGAATGATACAAAACATTTGAGACAAAGAAATACTAATTTACGGAGATGCTGAATTGACATGGGACAACCCAACCCACAACAATTAAAACTCAAGATTTTCATTGATGTAGTAGGGTTTGATTTGGTTCAACCCAGAAACACCATGATACAAACGAAGAGGAACCAACAAGGGAAGCGCTACCAAAGGTTTAGTAGTTGGAGTAGTCGAATTCCCTACAAGCTGAGTATGCTAAAGACAAACCTAGACAATATCATCATTTAGAGTAAAAGAAAGAGAAAGAGAATAAAGACCTTTGCCATGCGAGAGGCCCAGATAGTCCTACAGGGTAGCCATTGATGAATTCCTCTTCTTGCTTTTACCAACATGTTTATTTTCCAGTCTCTTCGGTGAAGAACTCGGATCAAAAAATGGTAAATGGGAAAGTTGTTGACTCCAGTTGTGAGGCTGATTCTTATCAATCCGAATCCGATGACATTCTTCCAACAAATCTTTGCTAGTTGGTAGTATAGAGAGAGAGAGAAAGAGAGAAAGAGAGTAGTTATAGATCTGGTACCAATTGATTCTCCGAATCTGAAGAGGAATGAGCATAATTTCAAAGGAAATTCTCAACCAAAATTCACTTGCTTGTCCCTTTCCCAATTTATATATAGTCGCAACAGAACACATAAAATTTCGGTCTTTTCTTTGGATGAAATAAGATGTTTGAATCCAATTACTCCTAGAGGAAAGACTCAGCAAGGCCAATGGAGGATTGTGCTTCCAAGAAAAAATGACGAACTAATTAAGCTATGCTCATATTCAGTTTTGGGGTAATCTGAAGCCCATATTGGCTTTCTTGGGCTCGAAAGATGTAGACTTTTGAAGCAATAGCCTTGCCCTTACCAGCCTAGTCCGAGGAGTCAAATGTTTTGTCTGAGAATGACGCCGTTAAGAGTTCTATGGCTTGGGTTGATTCAGAACTGGGATTCTTGTCAGGCTTAGCCTGCCAGGCCTCTAAGGGCCCTTGAATTTCTTCAGGATCAGACTCCTTGCTAAGGTCTTTAGGGTGCTCTTCAGGATCAGACTCAATACTACCGTCTTGCTCTATAGTCTTGGCCACATTAAGATGTTCTGCATTAGACCAAATAGAAGGGTGGTCAGCCTCAGCATCATCATTCTCTAAATTACCATTTGCATTAATTAGGGCTAGGATTTCATTGATAATATGTTGTTCAGCCAAGTCATTGAATGAGAACTGATAATGAAGAGCATCTACTTCAAGTGCATTAATCAACTGAAGAAAAACCTGGTGTTGGGCTTTACTTCTGAAAACAGTTGAATGCTCTAAAGGACCCAAAGCCTGCAGGGACTTGGAGAAACAAGGTGAATGATAATTGACATGGATGTGATCAAACTTAGTTACCTGCATCCACCAGAGTTTATCCTTGATGGCTTGAGCAAACTTGATAAAGAGTTTATCGACAGTGAGATTTTGAATGGCCAATACAACCATAGTTCTTGTAGATTTTAAAGAGCTTTTCAAACTGGAGGGCAATCCAGAGTGTATGTTCGTTAGTTGTCTCTAAGTAAAAACTAGGGATTAAAGGCTCTTCCACATTAATCAGTGTTCAGAACCTAATATAGTTCCAGTAGTGTGGTCGTGCATTGTCCATATCAATGCCTAAAATAGTATCCAGGTGTTGAGCAATATCAAGAGTTGTTTCCGTGTTCAAGTATTGTAATGGGAGTCCATGAACTTGGACCCAAATGATCATCTGCACATAAATGTGGCTAGACTCACTGAGAGAGGAGAAAAACACCATCCATATTCCATGGTGCTTCCGCTTTAAGGAGATCAAACCAACTCCTAAACTGAAGTATGAATCAATTCTACCCTGTTGCACCTAGAACTGACACTCTATCCTCTGTTTGCCTGGCATGGTTAATATACGATTGCATAAAGGTTGCTGGAAACCTCTTTTCTATTGATGACTTGGATCAACAAGGATCGAGCCAAGAAATTTTGCGTATGCTCTAGAAGATCGGTATCAGTTGCTATGACAACACCATGGCGAGGCAAGTAATCAGGAGCAAGGTATGAAATACCGTTATTGCTAATTATATCGCACCCCATATTTTTAAGGTATATCATATGGTACACTATGTCGAATACTGTTACCATTTTTCACAAAAAAAAATTTATAATATTATTTTAATATGAAATAAATTAAATAATTTTTTTTACACTTTTTTATATGCATTCTAATTTTTCTCATCATAATTTGTCAAGTATAAATAAAAATATATGAAAGAAAATATTTTTATATAAAAAAATAAAAACTGTTATATATAGAATAAAATAAATATTATTCAACAAAAAACTAATTTATTGATATATAAGAAAAAAAAGAAATAATATTTTATTAATAACAATAAATTTTCTAATACTTTGTTATTGAAAATTAGTACTTTTTTACATATTTATGTATAATATTTTAATATAAAATAATAAAAAAACATATTCCACATATCTCACAAAAAATAGAATTGCGTCATACATCTCACGATATTTGCAACACATCACAATTTTTTGATAAAATATATATAAAAATAATAAAATAAAAAAATATTTGTAGTATATACTGCTTTTCCACAATAAGTGATATGCTGGGCTATTAAATACTATGATGAGGAGGAAGGATTGGGTGTGTGGCTGATTCAAGAAAGCAGGGGGACTGTTCTAAAATACTTGGTCGGCATCTATACACAACCGTTTTCAACTGTCTGATCAAGAGATCTAATTTTGGTTAAAGTATTCGTGGACTCATATAGTTTCATCTTTTGGCTCGATTGGGGCTAAAGTTTTCAGTATTCTCATCAAAGCTCATCACAGTGAAGATCAGATAGGAGAAACTCGTTCAAGCAGTATTGCCGGTTGTCCCCGCTCGCTGCCACCCTCTTGCCTCACACCGATCTACCCATCACCGGTGATAGGAATCGGAGGGAAAAACCCTTTGCCAAGCCATCCCCGCCACTAATGCACAACCATCCTCGTCGCGAAATTGAGGACAAAACCATCCCCGTCGCAAAAGACCATCCTCGGCAAGGAAAAACAATGATGAAACCCACTACTCGTTGCTGTTTGCGATCTCATCTTGTTTTTGTCCACCCCTTGCTCGGTCGTGGCTGTGAAAGCCATCCCGTCATGCAATCATCCCCGTCGCTCAACCATGACCGTTGCCCAACTCACGAAACCATAATTGGCACAAAATCGAAGACAAAACCATCACTGGCGATGGAAATCGAGGACAAAACCATCAGTATTTTGGTTTTTAAAAATGAGGGTAAATTAAAGTAAATTAATGTTGATTATCACATTTCAGTATTTTTAAGATTTTTCATATTGTTTTCGTAGCTAATCGAATTTTACAAAATATTGATATGATCAATTTTTTATTTTTTTAATCACTTTTATCAATTTTTTTCTGTTTATCACATTTTTTTACTTTAAATCCCTTTTTCTTTTTTTATCGCTTTTATTAAACTGTTGTCGCCTTTAAAATAAAATTATGGCCTTTCTAAAATTTTTTTCGCTTTTTAAATTTTATCCATTTTTTAATTTTTATCGTATTGTAAGTACTATTAGCGCCTTTTAAAAAATTTTATCGCCTTTTCATAATTTTTATCTCTTTTTACTGAATTTAATATCTTTTTAAATTTTTGTAAATAAAATTATCACATTTTTAAAAAAAAAATCACCTTTTCATAAATTTTACCTATTTTCCTAAATTTGTATCATTTTTAAAAATATTTATAATTTTTTAAAAAATTTTATCATTTTTTACTCTTTTTTCAAAATTTTATCATTTTTTCAAAACTATTGTCGCCTTTTATAGGTATTAATCGCCTTTTCATATCGTTTAAGCCTAATGACAACATGCCCTACTGTGTAATGTAACTTACACTTTAACCCCTATCTTTAAAAACTAATATTTTACCCCTACTTCATTTGTAGCATTTTACAACAACCCCTGACTTCCAAAATTGATACATCTCATAAATAAATTTTATTAATTTTAACATTTTTCATATTTGTTTCATTGGTAATTGCACTTCAAAAAATATTAAAATGATTTTACAAAAAAAAAAATGGATATACAAGAATTATCACTTTTTTTGTTTTTTAAAAGGTTTTTAGATTTCTTATTTATTTTAAAAATATTTCTCACATTTTTAATTATCTATCACTTTTTAAAATATTTAATCACTTTTTTGAAAAAAAATTCACTTTTTTTTAGTTATTTATCACCTTTTTTTAAATATTTAATCTCTTTTTTGAAAAAAATTTCACTTTTTTTTATCATTTTTCATTTTTTTTATATGTAATAGCTTTTTTTAGAAAAATTTCGCTATTAAATATGTAAAAAAGTGATAAATAATTTAAAAATGCAATAAATATTTTTAAAGAATGATTAAATAATAAATAAATGGATAAATAATTAAAAAATGTAATAAATATTTTAAAAAAAGTTATTAAATATATAAAAAAAGTGATAAATAATTAAAAAATGCAATAAATATTTTTAAAAAATGATTAAATATAAAAAAGTGATAAATAATTAAAAAATGAAGTTAATATTTTTAAAAAGTGATTAAATATGAAAAGAAGCGATAAATAGTTAAAAAATACAATAAATATGTTAAAAAAGTGATTACATATAAGAAAAAGTGATAAATAATTAAGAAAAAGTGATAAATATTTTAAAAAGCTATAAAAACAAAAAACAATTATAATTTTTTAAAAAAGTGATAATACTTATGAAAAGGATTTTTAATATTAAAACGGTTAATGAATTTTAAAAAGGCAAAAAAAATTAATATGTAACATAACGCTAACTCATCATCACCTTTTTTATTGTTAATAAAAATATCTCATTCACAAAAAAGGTTACTTAGTAAAAATAAAAGTGATTTAGTTCAAACAAATGCGATTTGGTCAAAAACCAAAGCTTCCTCAACCAAACAAATGCGTTTTAGTTGTAAAGGCTCCTTCGCTGGCAAACCTTCAAAATTAAACATTCACAAATAAATTAAGTATCACTACTGAGCTAATCCTTCACTAACTATTTCTAATTCACACATCCTCCCATTATGATTTTACCTATAATTGACACTTACATTCTCTTCTCACATGTCTACATTAATTTTATATATGTTGAGATACAAATATGGAAAAAATGCACTTAAAATTTTTGAATCTCTACTTCCACACTTACTCCCCTTCACCTATCTACCTTAATTAGTTGTATTAACTCCCTCTTTCTAACAAACACAAACTATTACTCCTAAATTAATTCACTTCTCCAATTTAATTCAAATTTCTCACATTAATCCTAATTCCTTTTTCATTCCACCCACCCTCTTCTTATTCTATTAATACATGATGCTCATTCTCTCAACTTCTTTAAAACTATTTTTTTTAACTTTTATCTCACATTAAATCAAACTCATGACATTTCCTCTCTTTCTCTCAAAGTATTTAATACAATTTTTCTTATTTCTACCTAAATTAATTACCACTAATAAATTTTTTAATATAATATTACAAATTATTTTATCCTTGTAATCTTTATTCCCTTTATAAACAAAACTTATCATTACATTTACAACCGAAACAAACTAGTTAACGGGTAAAACTCTTTCATAACTTATTTTTTACATTTGAAAACCATGTTACTAGATATGTAATACTAGTAGATAAAATGGAAAATATGATGATAAATAAATTTTAAAAAATAGGAAATAAGTTGCAACCATTTTGATATATATTATTAAATAATTTTTTGACTGTTGAAATTAAAAAATAATTAAATTCGGTGAACTAATAATTACATTTAATAAAAAATGTTTCAAATATAGAAAAAGTGGTTAGGGGGGAACAACAATGTTTGTTAGAGAAAAAGAGCGTTTAGTTAGAGAAAAAAAGTGTTTAGTTAGAGGAAAAAACGTTACCACCATTTTAATTTGGGCTAAAATGACACTTTCAGGCATAAAACTTTTAATGTTTTATCAACTTAGTTCTAAAACTTATGAAGTTTCTAATTGAGTAATAAAAAAATTTTTTGGAGACAAAATTAGTGGTTGACTTTTCGGGGCCAGAATATTAACCTCTTTTTTGTGGCGCACTTTCTGGGCCATTGCGGTTTACTTTGAGGGGCTTGTGTCGAAATAGCTGGTATACGGTTAGGGGGCAATTTTTTAACCACTTTACCCAGAATGTATACAGCTGGTATGTATTTAGGGGTTATTTTGTGAACCATATTTCCTCGAAAATTCTCCGCAAAATTAGTAGTTGACTTTTAGGAGCCAGTATGTTAACCGCTTTTCTGTGGCATTTTCTGGGCCATTGTGGTTTAATTTGATGGGTCAGTTTATGCAATCGCTGTATTTGTGGTGAGCCTTTTGGGGGCCATAATATGAACCGCATTTTTTTGTGGTACAAATTTGAGTTAATCCCTCAACTCAAATTCATTTTTGTTGGTCCTTTAACTTGCAACTTAGTTTATGTTAATCCTTTAACATTGTAACTCATTACAAGTTAGTCCAGTCACCTCATATAGTCATAATGTCATCACCATTTTTAGAATGTTAGAAACATTGGGGACTAAAATACAAAACAAGGAAAATAATAGGGATTAGCACAATATTTACCAAAAATAGATTCCAATAGGTCTAATTGATGATTTTTTTGGCCTAAAAAGAAATGATTTATTGGTTTCAAGATATTTAATTATGTATGTGATGATTAAATTTAATAAAGTGAATACCATGAGATATAATTATATTAATTAATTATAATTTTTATTGAATACATATTTCTACTTATTATTATATTAGTTTTATTATTATTATGATTACTGTAAAAAAAATAATAAGAACAAATTGCCTGAATTATATATTCCAATTTTTTACAAGCGATTAACTAGTAACGATGAACAATTATGTATTTCATTTTGGAACAAAAAAAAAATACATATTTTAAGCAAAAACCCCTAACGCTAATTCCTAATCAATAACCATAACCCTAAACCCTAAACCTTAACCTAACTCTAATCTCTAATCCCAAACCCTAAACCTTAACTCTAAAAACCTAAAAAACTAACCCTAATTCTATTTCTAATCCCTAATCCTAAACCCAAAATCTTAAATTCGTAAACCAAAAAAAAAAAAAAAAACTAACCCTAACTTTAATCCTAATCCAAAACCAACCAATTACTAACCCTAACCTTAAATCCATAAACAGAACTCTAACCATAAACCCTAATATTTAACCCTAACCATAACCTAACCTCAATCCCTACTCCCTAACTCTAAATCCTAAACCTTAACATTAAATCCTTAACCCCAAACGTAATCCAAATCCTAAACCTTAATCCTTAACCCTAACCATAACCATATTCCCTAAACCTTAACCTAACCTTAATCCCTAACCCTAAACCTTAATCCCCAATCCTAAACCCTAATGTTAAATCCCTAACCCTAAACGTAATCCTAATCCTAACCCCTTAATCCTAAACCCTGATCCTTAACCCTAACCATAACCTTATTCCCTAAACCTTAACCTAACCTTAATCCTTAATCCCTAACACTAAACCCTAATTCCAAATCCCTAATCCTAAACCCTAACTTTAAATCTCTAACCCTAAACGTAATCATAATCCTCACATCTTAATCCTAAACCTTTATCATTTACCCTAACCATAACCTTATTCCCTAAACCTTAACCTAACCTTAAACCCTAACCCTAAACCCTAAACCCTAATCCCTAATCTTAAACCCTAACCCTAAAAGTAATCATAATCTTAACCCCTAAACCCTAATCCTTAACCCTAATCATAACTCTATTCCCTAAACCTTAATCTTAACCTTAACCCTAACCTTAATACCTAATCCCTAACCCTAAACCCTAATCCCAATCTCTAATCTTAAACCTTAACATTAAATCCTTAACTTTAACATATTTTAACTTAAACCATAAAATAGTAACAAAACCCAAAAAAAAGAATGAAAATTAAACCCTAATTGTGTAGATATTGATTGCCAATTTTTGAGAAATAAATTGGAATAAAATTTGATTTGAAATAATCCATTGATTGTGATATTTCTATGATATTGTTATTTTTTTATGAAATTTTATTTTTTAAATATTAAAAAAATAATTTTTTTTTCATCTTTCTTAATTTATGTACTATTTAGAAATGAAGCAAATAATCTAGATATATGAAGTAATATTTATTTTATATAATTATATATACTTTTTATATATTTATTTAATACTAAATAAAACTTTAACCGTAACATAACTATAACATAATCTAAAAACCTAAAATTTTACGTTCGGGTTTTTTTGTTTTAGTTCAATACAAGTCGGGTCAATTTATTTCGTTCAAATTCAATTGGTCTTGAACCATCTATAAACTATATATCTCTAAACATTTACAACATTTTTCTGGGCCTCGAACTAATTGATTTTTCAAAATAAAATAATGTAGGCTTTACACCAACTGTTCAAATAATGGTCATAATAAAAGAGAAAAAAAAAGTTAAAATAAATAGATAGCAAAAATAGCTTTGATTTATTTTTTTCATTAATTGTTGGGCAAAAGATAAAAATTAGAACCTTATTTATATCAAGACTCCTCAAATTATAAACTCTCTGTCTCTAAATATTACAAAATTGTTTAATATGTCAATCATGGTAAAAATCTAATACTATATAAAAAAACATTAAACAAAACTCTAATCATAAACCCTAATCTTAAACTCAGATACTAAACCTAAACCTTAAACCCTAACCCAAAACATTAACCGAAAACGTAAACCCTAAGCATGTACATAAATGTTTTGTATTTATTAATTAAAATGTTAAATATGTCAATTCTAGTTAAAATTAATATTATGTGCAAAGTAAAACTACAATATAATATAAAAAAAATACTAAACATAACACTAAACCCTAACCCTAACCTTAAATCTTAAATTTATCCTTAGTCCAAAACTATAAACACCTAAATCCTAAGTCTAACCCTAAACCCAAAACCATAAATGATACACCTAAACCTAACATTAAATCATAAACCCTAACCCTAATTCCTAATCACTAAGCCTTAACCTTAATCATTAATTCCCAACCTTAACCCTAATTCCTAATTCTAGTATCTAACTTTAATCCCTAATCCTCTAACCCTAATCTCTAAACAATTTATAGTACCAATTTAAGGTTATGGTGGTACCAAGTTAAGGTTATAATGGTATAAATTTAAGGTTATAGTGGTACTTAGTTAAGGTTATCGTGGTATCAAATTAAGGTTATTGTGGTACCAAGTTATGGTTATGATGGTACTAAATTAAGGTTACATTGGTATCTATTTAAGATTATAGTGGTACCAAGTTAAGGTTATGTTGATACCAAATTAAGGTTATTGCGGTACCAAGTTAAGGTTATTATGGTACTAAGTTATGGTTATTGTGGTACTAAGTTAAGGTTATAGTGGTACCAATTTAAGGTAATTATGGTACTAATTGAAGGTTATAATGGAACCAAGTTAAGGTTATGGTGCAACCAGGTTATGGTGCAACTAGGTTATGGTGGTACCAAGTTAAGGTTATGACGGTACCAAGTTAAGGTTGCGGTGGTACCAATTTAAGGTTATAATGGTGCTAAGCTAAGGTTGTAGTTGTACCAATTTAATGTTATAGTGGTACCAATTTAACGTTATGGTGGTATCAAGTTAAGGTTATTGTGATACCTAGTTAAGGTTATAGTGGTACCAAGTTAAGATTATACTGGTACCATGTTAAGGTTACAGTGGTACCAAGTTTAGATTATAGTGATACCAAGTTAAGGCTATAACCTTAAATTGGTAACACATTTACTGGTTCGCCCGGTTACCCTAGGATAATAACCTTAACTTGGTACCGCTGCAACCTTAACTTGGTACCTATATAACCTTAACTTGGTACCACTTTAACCTAATTTCTGTACCATTTTTACCCGTTCACCCGATCACAATAGAACAATAACCTTACTTGATACCACTTCAACTTTAACTTGGTACCACTGTAACCTTAACTTGATACCATTAGAACCCTAACTTGGTACCACAATAACCTTAACTTGGTATCACAAAACCTTAATTTGGTACCGTTATAACCTTAACTTGGGACCATTGATACCTTAATTTGATACCAAAAAAATTATAACTTGGTACCACTAGAACTTTAACTGGTACCATTGAACCTTACTTTGGTACCAATATGACCTTAAGTTGGTACCAGTAGAACCTTAAGTTGGTATCAGTATAACCATAATTTGGTACCACTAGAACCTTAAACTGGGACCATTGAACCTTAAATTAGTATCAGTATAACCTTAACTTGATACCATTAGAACCCTAACTTGGTACCACAATAGCCTTAACTTGGTATCACAAAACCTTAATTTGGTACCGTTATAACCTTAACTTGGGACCACTGACACCTTAATTTGATACCACAAAAACCATAACTTGGTACCACTAGAACCTTAAACTGGTACCATTAAACCTTACTTTGGTACCAATATGACCTTAAGTTGGTACCAGTAAAACCTTAAGTTGGTATCAGTATAACTATAATCTGGTACCACTAGAACCTTAACTTGGTACCACTGAAACTTAAATTGGTATCAATATAACCTTAACTTGATACCATTAGAACCCTAACTTGGTACCACAATAATCTTAACTTGGTATCACAAAACCTTAATTTGGTACCGTTATAACCTTACTTGGGACCATTGACACCTTAATTTGATACCACAAGAACCATAACTTGGTACCACTAGAACCTTAAACTAGTACCATTGAACCTTACTTTGGTACCAATATGACCTTAAGTTGGTACTAGTAGAACCTTAAGTTGGTATCAATATAACCATAATTTGGTACTACTAGAACCTTAAACTGGTACCACTAAACCTTAAATTGGTACCAGCATAACCTTAAATTGATACCATTAGAACCCTAACTTGGTACCACAATAACCTTAACTTGGTATCACAAAACCTTAATTTGGTACCGTTATAACCTTAACTAGGGACCATTGAAACCTTAATTTGATACCACAAAAACCATAACTAGGTACCACTAGAACCTTAAACTGGTACCATTGAACCTTACTTTGGTACCAATATGACCTTAAGTTGGTACCAGTAGAACCTTAAGTTGGTATCAGCATAACCATAATTTGGTACCACTAGAACCTTAAACTGGTACCACTTTATTTTAAATTGGTACCAGTATAACCTTAACTTGGTATCACAAAACCTTAATTTGGTACCGTTATAACCTTAACTTAGGACCATTGAAACCTTAATTTGATACCACAAAAACCATAACTAGGTACCACTAGAACCTTAAACCGGTACCATTAAACCTTACTTTGGTACCAATATGACCTTAAGTTGGTACCAGTAGAACCTTAAATTGGTATCAACATAACCATAATTTGGTACCACTAAAACCTTAACTTGGGACCATTGAAACCTTAATTTGATACCACAAAAACCATAACTAAGTACCACTAGAACCTTAAACCGGTACCATTAAACCTTACTTTGGTACCAATATGACTTTAAGTTGGTACCAGTAGAACCTTAAGTTGGTATCATCATAACCAAAATTTGATGCCACTAAAACCTTAAACTGGTACCACTGAATCTTAAATTGGTACCAGTATAACCTTAATTTGGTACCATTAGAACCCTAACTTGGTACTACAATAACCTTAACTTGGTATCACAAAACCTTAATTTGGTACCGTTATAACCTTAACTTGGGACCATTGAAACCATAATTTGTTACCACAAAAACCATAACTAAGTACCACTAGAACCTTAAACTAGTACCATTAAACCTTACTTTGGTACCAATATGAAGTAGAACCAGCATAATCATAATTTGGTACCACTACAACCTTAAACTGGTACCACTTAACCTTAATTTGGTACCAGTATAACCTTATTATTATATTAGTATTTGATATTATGAATACAGATTTTAAATGCCATAAATATTTTTTAAAAAGTGATAAAAACCAACAAAAGCGACAATTTCTTAAAAAAAGTGATTAAATGTAAAAAAATGCTATTAAATTTTAAAAAAGCTATTACATGTTTAAAAAATCTATTAAATATATGAAAAAGTGATAAATGTTAAAAAAAAAATGATAAATTTTTTGTAACGCTAATAAAAACCGAAAAAGTGATAAATAATTATGAAGTGCAGTAAATAATTTAAAAATATGAGTAAATTAAAAAATAAGTGAAACACATCTACAAAAAGTGATTTTTTTATTATAAAAAAGTGATTAAATATACAGAAAAGCGATTAAAACTAGAAAAGTAAAAAAAATTTTAAGAAAAGTGATTAAATATTAAAAAATGGTTAAAGTGGTATAGAAATTATTACGTACAATTATATTTTTCAATAAATATATATTTATATTTAATACCCATAATACCTAAAAATAAATATATATTTTATATTTACTTTACTCATTTCAGTAATTTCCCCTTCGTTTTCCTCTGTTCCCGCTTATCGCTTCTCCCTTGCAACCTGTTACCGGATCAATACGTTGCATTTTACTCTACCAGTCTAATGGTCTTTTTACTACTAATTTCTAACTTAGGCCCTTAACTGAAACATTCTAAAAAGTTTGAGAAATTCTAAAAAATGAGGGGTATCGATACTGACCAGGTATTTTAGAATCTTCCAAAGCAGGGCATCTCTAAGGAACAGTATACTCCTGCATGCCCATTGTCAAGACAACCAGATACCAAATAATAGGCAGCAAAGAGAAAACCAGCAGTGGAAGCCAGCTCAGATCCCTGACATGATAGAATGTGTGGACCCTAAAAGATGGCCGTTGGTATATAGTGTCCCTGATACCCAGAAAAAGAGAACCAGAAAGCTAAAAAGAACGAAAATCGAGCAAAAATACACCCAAGAATGCTAACACAACCAGTACGACTAAAATAGCTATGACAGTCTAAATGAACCATTAACCACTGACTAATCCCAGATTAGACTATAGATCAGACATAGGAAAACGGATAGATAACACCTGTAACCTGATGAACACCGCTCTATAATGCATCCAACGATCAAGAAGGGAGAAGTACTTCGCTAGAAATGTCGGCATCCAAGCTGCTCAGAGCAAGTAGATGGGAAGGAGGGCGTCGAGTAGTTCGAGCAAGTTGGGGTTCACTAGAAAATGTACTTAACAACAGAGATTAGGGTTTAGAAAAGAAGGGGGAACGGGATGAATAGTTTGAATAGAAACAACTAGCAAATGAAAAAAGGTTAGAGAGGCTGGATAATTTCAAAAACAACCACCACTAAAAAAACCATTTTTTCCAACTGCCTTTATTTCCAACGGCTAAATCGTTGGAAATTTCCAACTGCCAAAACCGTTGGAAGGAAGACAAAAAATTTTCCAACAACTTAGCCGTTGGAACAATTACAACATTAATTTACAGGGTTTGTATATAAAGGCGTTGGAAAATATATTGTTTTTAGGGGAAATTAAAGTAAATTAATATATGGTTTGATGGCAAATTAAGGTAATTTTTTCCAACGGCTTGAGCCGTTGAAATTATATTTAAGGAATTTAAGGTTTTTAGTATTTCCATCGACATTAGCCGTTGGAAAATATATGTTCATATGGGAAATTAAATTAAATTTTTCCAACGGCCTTGGCCGTTGGAAGTAGTTTTGGTAATTTATGCTGTTTTTTATTTCCAACGGCTAAATACTTGGATATAATATTTGTATTTTTAGGGTTTCCAACGGCCTAATAATTAAGACATTTTCAGATTACCAATGGCTTTGACCGTTGGAATATCATTTTTTTAAATGCACCGTTTTGAAATTTTTTTCCAACGGCAATAGCAATTTAAATTCCCCCCCAGCCTAGATCGTTTTCTTCGTCGCACAGAGACAAAAATATCTCTGTCTTCTCTCTTCACGTTTCTTCGTCCCACACGCACACACTTCACGTTCTTATCATCGATTAAGGGCATATTCAGCTTCCTCAAGATCGTTTGTAGGTAGATCTGGTGTCATTGTTGTAAATCTGTATGTTAGTTTGGTTTTTTTCGTTTTAGTTTCAATTTTTTTTTTGATTTTCGTGCTTTGATGTTTAATATTGATAATGGGTTGAAGATTTTCCTTGTTGTGGCAGATTGCAAGCTATTCCCACGCATTTGAAGGAAGTAAAATTTTGGATTTGCGGTAAGTTGGTTTAATTCATATTTTTTAATTTTTTTTCCCAAAAAAAACTTAAAATCCAGATTATGTAATGTTAATTTGGTTTGAAATATGTGAAATGTATATGATTTGTAGTTGTTGATGGTTGGATGTGAAGTATTGAGGTTTCCCATTACAATTTCAAATTTATGTCTATTTTCTTACTTTTTTGTCTTATTTTTGGGATTAATTTAAAAATAGGAAATTATTAGTTTTAAGTAAATTTTTTAGGTAGTATATTTATGTGTGAAATTAGTTAGCATATTTAAAAATAGTAAATAATTAGTTTTAAGTAAATTGCTTAGGTAGTATAAGTAAATTTTTTAGGTAGTATAATTATGTTTGAAATTAGTTAGTATATTTAAAAATAGGAAATAATTAGTTTTAAGTAAATTGTTTAGGTAGTATATTTATGTGTAAAATTAGTTAATATATTTATAAATAGGAAATAATTAGTTTTAAGTCAATTGTTTAGGTAGCATATTTATGTGTGAAATTAGTTAGTATATTTGAAAATATGAAATAGTTAGTTTTAAGTCAATTGTGTAGGTATTATATTTATGTGTGAAATTAGTTAGTATATTTAAAAATAGGAAATCTTTAGTTTTAAGTAAATTTTTTAGGTAGTATATTTATTTGTGAAATTAGTTAGTATTTTTATAAATAGGAAATAATTAGTTTTAAGTCAATTGTTTAGGTAGCATATTTATGTGTGAAATTAGTTAGTATATTTGAAAATAGGAAATAATTAGTTTTAAGTCAATTGTGTAGGTAGTATATTTATGTGTGAAATTACTTAGTATATTTAAAAATAGGAAATATTTAGTTTTAAGTAAATTGTTTAGGTAGTATATTTATGTGTGAAATTAGTTAGTATATTTCAAAATAGGAAATAATTAGTTTTAAGTCAATTGTGTAGGTAGTATATTTATGTGTGAAATTAGTTAGTATATTTAAAAATAGGAAATCTTTAGTTTTAAGTAAATTGTTTAGGTAGTATATTTATGTGTGAAATTAGTTAGTATATTTATAAATAGGAAATAATTAGTTTTAAGTCAATTGTTTAGGTAGTATATTTATGTGTGAAATTAGTTAGTATATTTATAAATAGGAAATAATTAGTTTTAATTCAATTGTTTAGGTAGCGTATCTATGTGTGAAATTAGTTAGTATGTTTGAAAATAGAAAATAATTAGTTTTAAGTCAATTGTTTAGGTAGTATATTTATGTGTGAAAGCAATTAGTATATTTAAAAATAGGAAATCTTTAGTTTGAAGTCAATTGTTTAGGTAATATATTTTTTTAACTAACAATGTTTAATTGGATTTATTGTTACAATGTTTTAAGATTTGGAATTAATATAAAGGTACAAAATATTTATATTTAAATAAGTTTGTTTGATTAAGTTTGACCTTGAATATAATATATGTCAATAATACTAATAATAATAATAATAATAATAACAATTTTTTGAGATTTAGAATTAATATAAAGGTACAAAATATTTATATTTAAATAAGTTTGTTTGATTAAGTTTGACCTTGAATATAATATATGTCAATACTACTACTACTACTACTACTACTAATAATAATAATAATAATAATAATAATAATATATAATAATTGAAATAATAATTATTATACTAAGAGTAGTAGTAAAGTAATAGTAATTATTATTATTATTATTATAATACTAATAATAAATCCAATAAGAGTAGTAATAATAATAATAATAATAATAATAATGATAATAATAATAGTTCTGGTGGTAGTATTAGTAATACTAATAATAATTATAATAATAATTATATGGATAAAATATTGAAAAGTTCATCCTATTAAGTAGTAACAGTAAACCTTAAATAAAAACCCTAAACCCAAATGCGTTGCCAGCCTTTATTTATGAATTGTAATTGAATTCCCGTAAATCCTAAACAATACAGATAAGTACTGTTAACCTTCGCTAAACAATAAATAGTAAATACGCATTGTTAGTTTTAACTGACATTGTTTAGATTAAGTGAAATATTAATGCATGCAATTAATAATAATATGTTGGTTATTGATACATGCGATTCGTGGATTTAATTTTTTATATGATTTAATTTACGAAATTAACTTTATGTGTTCATGCTTTCGTATATGTCATAAAGGTAAATATATAATTTCCATTTGTAGGACTCCATGGAACAAGAACATAGTTGGGTGTATAGTAATCGTTATTTACTTGGGCGAGTTGGGTACAAAGAGGAGTGGAAGACTAGGGTTGAGCAGTTCATAACATTTGCCTGTAGTAACCTAAGTCATATGGATGCAAACAAAATACGTTGCCCGTATAGGAGATGTAAAAATTTGAGGTTTAAGGATTGTGATGACGTTAGAGTTCATCTATACAAATGGGGTTTCATGCCTTATTACACCAACTGGACAGCTCATGGGGAGCCATTTAATGAGCCTCCGCATCAGCCGTTTGATAATTGTGATTGGTATGAGCATGTTGAGTACAGTTCAAATGTAAACCCATATGCTCGAATGATATTTGATGCAGTGGGACCAAGTTCCCATCAGAATTTCACTGAAGTGGATGAACAACCTAATGAAGGTTTTAGACGGTTTTCTGATTTACTGTACTCCGCTAGTACACTTCTTTGGGATGGATGTGATAAGCATTTTGAGCTGTCTGCTGCAGTTCATTTGTTAAACTTTAAAGCAGAATATCACATACCAAGAAGGTGTTATGATTGTATCGCGGCCTTGATGAAAGAGACACAGCCAAGTGACAGCAAGATGCCATCCAATGGGTATAAGACGAAGAAATTAGTTTCACAACTAGGTTTTGCGCATTTTAAAATTGATGCTTATGTTAACGACTGCATGTTGTTTTGTAATAATGATAAAGATGCTTCACACTGCAAGTTTTGTGGTGAATCTCGGTTTAAGCTGAGGAAAGCTGGGCGGGGTAAGGATAGAGCAAGAAAGACTATGCACTATTTACCACTCACTCCTCACCTTCAGCGACTATATGCTTCACTTTCAACTGCAGAGCACATGAGGTGGCACAGTGAGCATCGATCCGACCCTGTGGCAACGTCGGGTTTTCTGGAGTCGCCACCAATCAGTTTACTTAGGTCGATTGGTCACCTAAAATATGGTCTGCGAGAGTTCGGGGGTTCGGGAGTACGGTTACGTTGAAACAACTTTGTTAAAACGCCCAAAAATTGGCACCTTAGTTGATTTTAATTTTGTTTTACTTTGCTTTTAAAAAAATTTCAGTTAATTTAGATATTTTAACTGAATTAGTCGAAAATATGGATTTTTGGTAATTAAGTTGGATAAAATTTGATACTTCCGAACCATGGACTCTGCCGAGTCATTTGGACACGGAAGATTTTTGATTCCGAACCATGGACTCTGCCGAGTCATTTGGACACGGAATTTGGTGAAATTTTAAACAATTTTATCCATATTGTAAAAATATGGATTTTTATCTTTGTATTTAATTTATTTATTTTAAAAAAATTGATATTTTCCAAACCGTAGATCCTGCCGGATCATCCGGATATGGAAATTGATTTACTTAATCGTAATTATTTAATTCCTGAAATTAATTTTTTAAAAGGTAATGATTTTTAATACTAACTAAAAATTTGTCTTTATATTTTTACTTCTTTTTTTTTTCTTTCTTTTCTTTTCTTTTTTTTTTTTTTTATCTTTTATCTTATTTTTCTTATCTTCTTTTTTTTTATTTCTTTTTTTATCTTTCTTTTATTTCTTTTTTTTTATCTTTCTTTTATTTTTATCTGATTTTTTTCTTAATTTATAAAAGAATTCAAAAGCAATTAATTTTTTATTTAATAAGAAGTTAATTTAAAGGAATCAAAGAGTTTAAAAAAAAAATAAAATAAAATAAAAATCTTTGATCATGGTACGGGGCGTTGTTACTCAGCCAGACCCTCTTCACCAGGTGAAGCAGCTCAAAAGCGGGCACGAGACAGTTTCCAGCCAATATACCATGAACTAATTTTTTATTAAAATAATTATTTAATACCAGGATTTTATTTATTTACCAAAGAAAACAAAAGAGTTGAAAATAAAATCTTAATTCTCATGTATTTGATTTTTTATTTAAAAGATTAACCAAAATTAATTATTCAATAAAATAATAAAGAAAAGATTTATATAAAGAAAGTCTTGATATTTATACATATTTATTTTTTTAAGCTTATTTTTTTTATTTGATAAAAGATGAACCAAGAAAGTAATTATTTAATCAAGGTTTTGTTTATTTAATGAAGAAAACTAAAGATTTATATGTATATTTTAAAAATAAAAGTGAAGCCTTAATATTTTATTTAATAAAAGGTAAATCAAAAAGTAAACAAAACTTTATTTATTTAATGATGAAACCAGAAATTTATATATATATTTCAAAAATAAAATAAAAATCTTAATATTTGTTTGTTTTATTTTTGATAAAAAAAATTAAGCAAAAATGATTATTTAATAAGGAAAATAAAGGTAAAGTTTTGATATTTATATAATTTATTTTGAAAAAAGATTAAAGAAATCAAAGATTTATATGTATAAAAAGTTTTTGATATTTATATGATTTTTTTTTATGTTCTTTTTGTTTGCTAAAAGATTTTTATTATTACCTTTATTTGAAATCATTTGAATAAAATTTTATTTAATAAAGGAAACAAAAACAAAAAAAAATATTATATCTTTTTTTTTATTATTTTGAAAGAAATAAGTAAAATATTAGCCCAAGAAAATTTTTACTCCTTTATTCTTTTTATTAATAAAGAAACCAAAAAAATTATATTTTATTATTTTGCTGGATAAAGAGATAAATAAAAAATATTAGTCCAAAGTTTTTTTTATTTTTTTTAATAATAAAGGAAAATTTATTTATATACTTTATTTAAAAAATATTTTCCAAGCCATGGATCCTGGCGGATCATTTGGACATGGAATTTAATTTCTTTTTTATATTTCATTATCAATTATTAATTAGAGAAAAAAAACATCACTTTTAAAGATGTATTTAAAAAAATAATTTGTATTTATTTATTTATTTATTTCATTATGTTTGTTTATTAAAAGGAATAAAAACTTTGTTTCAAAATAAAAAAAAAAATTTTATTAGCCTTTAGGAAATTATTCACATAAAATTCCTTTTTTTAATCTTTTAGTTAAAAAAAAAAAATTAATAAAGTGGGGCTTTTTGGCCATCCACTTTAATAACACAATAATAAAAGTTAGCACAATTAATATAGTTAGTTGTTAATAACAATAAAAAAGTTAGTAAAGTTAGATTAACAATTAACAACAATAATAAAAATTAGCCAAGTTTAATTAAGTCAATTAATTAACAACAATAATAAAAGTTAGCCAAGTTTAATTAAGTTGATTAATTAACAACAATAAATAAAAGTTAGCCAAGTTTAATTAAGTTAATTAATTAACAACAATAATAAAAAGTTAGCCAAGTTTAATTAAGTTAATTAATTAACAACAATAAATAAAAGTTAGCCAAGTTAATTAATTGATTAACAACAATAATAAAAAGTTAGTCAAGTTAATTAAATTAATTAACAATAATAATAAAAGTTAGCCAAATTAATTAATTGATTAACAAAGTTAATTAAATTAATTAATTAACAACAATAATAAAAAGTTACCCAAGTTTAATTAAATTAATTAACAAAGTTAATTAAATTAATTAATTAACAATAATAAAAGTTAGTAAGTTAGTTGTTAGTTGTTAGTTGTTAATAACAACAATAAAGAAAGGGTTAGTAATAAACAAATAATAAACAAATAAATAAAAATTAAAAAAGGTTAATAATTAATTCTGCAAGAACAAAAGAAAAAGTTAGTAACCAAAGTGAAAAAGAATGAAAAGATAGAAGATTAAGTAGGGGTTTTACCCTAGCAGTTTAATTTTGAATCTGAAGAATGAAGAAGAACAGAGCAACAACGCGGGAGCAGGGGCAGGGAGTGGTTTTGGCGGCCAAGACGGTGCACGGCAGGGGAGAAGTGGACGGCGGCCAGGGGCGAAGGAGGAAGACGGCGTCACGGCGAGGAGGAAGGCACGGCGGCGGCGGACGGCGAGGGGCACGGCGGAGAGAGAGAGAGAGAGAGAGAGAGAGGGAACAGCAGTAAAAAAAAAAAAAAAATTTGGCTTTCTGGGGAAGAAGGGAAGAGGGCTGGGGCTAAGGGCTGTAATTTTCTCTTTTTTTAAAACGGAGCTCTAAGTTTTTTGCTATTTTTTTTCTGTGTTCAGCACAAAATTTGGGGGGCTATTTATAGAGGAAGTTTAGCTGAACTGTTGATGGATAAATTAATAAAAAATTTCAAACTTATCTCTTAAATTGGTAAAATGACAATTTTAGTCCTTTACGTCTCTCAGCCTCTGGATAAGTTCCTGAAGCTTCTGATTTTGACAATTTTGTCGTTTTCTGTCAATTTGAGCCAAAAACGTCAGCAGGCTCAAAATTTTATGTGACAAACTGCCAAATGCTCCTGGAACTTTCAGAATTTGTCAATTTTGCCTGAAACTTCTTAATTTTGTCATTTTTACCTCAAACTTTTAAATTTTGTCATTTTTATGGAGTTTTCTTTTTTCTTTCAAACATACACATATACACACATATATCAAATCTTAAAAAAAAATATATATTTTAAACTAATTAAAAAAAATTTAGTAATAATAATAACAATAATAATAATAATACATTTTTTTATTTAATTTTTTTCAAAATTATTTTAATGGCCGGACGAAATTGGGTGTCAACAGCTGCCCCCCTTTGCATGCTTCATGGGACATGATGTATGCAAAGTTAGTTACCAAATTTCGTCCAGCTTAGCTAGGCATTGAAAACCTTCTCGCCGCCTAAACTCTGAGGTTTAAGGAAAGGTCCTTAGAACCTCTAACGATAGGAAAGGTTCTATCGTTGTAAGATGGACTGAATGATTGATTGTTTGTTTGAGGTTTAAGGAAAGGTCCTTAGAACCTCTAACGATAGGAAAGGTTCTATCGTTGTAAGATGGACTGAATGATTGATTGTTTGTTTGAGGTTTAAGGAAAGGTCCTTAGAACCTCTAACGATAGGAAAGGTTCTATCGTTGTAAGATGGACTGAATGATTGATTGTTTGTTTGAGGTTTAAGGAAAGGTCCTTAGAACCCCTAACGATAGGAAAGGTTCTATCGTTGTAAGATGGACTGAATGATTGATTGTTTGTTTGAGGTTTAAGGAAAGGTCCTTAGAACCCCTAACGATAGGAAAGGTTCTATCGTTGTAAGATGGACTGAATGATTGATTGTTTGTTTGAGGTTAAGGAAAGATCCTTAGAACCTCTAACGATAGGAAAGGTTCTATCGTTGTAAGATGGACTGAATGATTGATTGTTTGTTTGAGGTTTAAGGAAAGGTCCTTAGAACCTCTAACGATAGGAAAGGTTCTATCGTTGTAAGATGGACTGAATGATTGATTGTTTGTTTAAGGTTTAAGGAAAGGTCCTTAGAACCTCTAACGATAGGAAAGGTTCTATCGTTGTAAGATGGACTGAATGATTGATTGTTTGTTTGAGGTTTAAGGAAAGGTCCTTAGAACCTCTAACGATAGGAAAGGTTCTATCGTTGTAAGATGGACTGAATGATTGATTGTTTGTTTGAGGTTTAAGGAAAGGTCCTTGGAACCTCTAACGATAGGAAAGGTTCTATCGTTGTAAGATGGACTGAATGATTGATTGTTTGTTTGAGGTTTAAGGAAAGGTCCTTAGAACCTCTAACGATAGGAAAGGTTCTATCGTTGTAAGATGGACTGAATGATTGATTGTTTGTTTGAGGTTTAAGGAAAGATCCTTAGAACCTCTAACGATAGGAAAGGTTCTATCGTTGTAAGATGGACTGAATGATTGATTGTTTGTTTGAGGTTAAGGAAAGGTCCTTAGAATCTCTAACGATAGGAAAGGTTCTATCGTTGTAAGATGGACTGAATGATTGATTGTTTGTTTGAGGTTTAAGGAAAGGTCCTTAGAACCTCTAACGATAGGAAAGGTTCTATCGTTGTAAGATGGACTGAATGATTGATTGTTTGTTTGAGGTTTAAGGAAAGGTCCTTGGAACCTCTAACGATAGGAAAGGTTCTATCGTTGTAAGATGGACTGAATGATTGATTGTTTGTTTGAGGTTTAAGGAAAGGTCCTTAGAACCTCTAACGATAGGAAAGGTTCTATCGTTGTAAGATGGACTGAATGATTGATTGTTTGTTTGAGGTTTAAGGAAAGGTCCTTGGAACCTCTAACGATAGAAAAGGTTCTATCGTTGTAAGATGGACTGAATGATTGATTGTTTGTTTGAGGTTTAAGGAAAGGTCCTTGGAACCTCTAACGATAGGAAAGGTTTTATCGTTGTAAGATGGACTGAATGATTGATTGTTTGTTTGAGGTTTAAGGAAAGGTCCTTAGAACCTCTAACGATAGGAAAGGTTCTATCGTTGTAAGATGGACTGAATGATTGATTGTTTGTTTGAGGTTTAAGGAAAGGTCCTTGGAACCTCTAACGATAGGAAAGGTTCTATCGTTGTAAGATGGACTGAATGATTGATTGTTTGTTTGAGGTTTAAGGAAAGGTCCTTAGAACCTCTAACGATAGGAAAGGTTCTATCGTTGTAAGATGGACTGAATGATTGATTGTTTGTTTGAGGTTTAAGGAAAGGTCCTTAGAACCTCTAACGATAGGAAAGGTTCTATCGTTGTAAGATGGACTGAATGATTGATTGTTTGTTTGAGGTTTAAGGAAAGGTCCTTGGAACCTCTAACGATAGAAAAGGTTCTATCGTTGTAAGATGGACTGAATGATTGATTGTTTGTTTGAGGTTTAAGGAAAGGTCCTTGGAACCTCTAACGATAGGAAAGGTTCTATCGTTGTAAGATGGACTGAATGATTGATTGTTTATTTGAGGTTTAAGGAAAGATCCTTAGAACCTCTAACGATAGGAAAGGTTCTATCGTTGTAAGATGGACTGAATGATTGATTGTTTGTTTGAGGTTTAAGGAAAGATCCTTAGAACCTCTAACGATAGGAAAGGTTCTATCGTTGTAAGATGGACTGAATGATTGATTGTTTGTTTGAGGTTTAAGGAAAGATCCTTAGAACCTCTAACGATAGGAAAGGTTCTATCGTTGTAAGATGGACTGAATGATTGATTGTTTGTTTGAGGTTAAGGAAAGGTCCTTAGAACCTCTAACGATAGGAAAGGTTCTATCGTTGTAAGATGGACTGAATGATTGATTGTTTGTTTGAGGTTTAAGGAAAGGTCCTTGGAACCTCTAACGATAGGAAAGGTTCTATCGTTGTAAGATGGACTGAATGATTGATGTCGAGGCAAAGGTTCCATCCTTAAAACCTCGGATTGATTGATTGATGTCGAGGCAAAGGTTCCATCCTTAAAACCTCAAATTGATTGATTGATCTCGAGGCAAAGGTTCCATCCTTAAAACCCCGGATTGTTTGATTTTGAGGCTAAAGAGCTTTCCTTAGGACCTCGAGCGAAATTTATATGAAAGCAATTGAAATTGGAATAATTTTCTTCGAAAGTGTGAATTTTCATAATAGGTGAGTGCAAAAATTTAAACTTCGATAAGATGAGTGAATCTTGATGATGACAATAACACTGACAAATTATGTAAAGGGAACGGATGTTTGGAATCAATATCCAAGGTTCATCTAATATTTTCTTCAGTAAATATAGATTCCCTTGTGAGATATGTCATCCAAATAAGGTTAAAGCTTAACTACCCCAAAATGTTATGCCTAGTAGACCTAATAGGATGCGTCTCAAGAGTAATAAAAATTACTCTTTACTCAGCCATTCCAACCTAAAGGCATTGTCCCATGGTTTTAATATCAGCATGGACGAAACTATCTTATAAGAAAAGAAATTCCTTGAAAAGAAAAACTGAAACGCGAAAGAAAATGCTGATAATAAAACTAAAGGACAAGAAAAACGGATCAGATCGCTTCTTTCTTCCACAATACTTCAACAGGGTGAGTAGAGGACCATTATGGGAGTGAACTGGTCGGGAAAGACTGTCGTGTCCAGTCTATCTGAATCATTGCTGGATCTGGTTCAGGAACAAAAGCTTGTATTTTATCTAGCAATTCTTCAGCAGTTGTTGCGGATATTATGATTCGCCGTGCCACTCTTGATATGAAATTCTTCTGCATAGCATAATCCATAAAAGCTATCAGACCTGTAAAGAAATTGTTAACATTTAAAAGCCCAATGGGTTTCTTATGCAAATTAAGTTGGGCCATGGAAGCAATTTGAAAGACTTCTCCCAACGTGCCAAAACCACCTGGTAGAGCGATAAAAGCATCAGCATTTAAAAGCATTTGTAACACACGCTCTTGCAAATTTTTAACCACTAATTCTTCTCCAATCGTACCCCCAGAAACAAATTTCAAAGGTCCAGGGATGATGCCCAAAACTTGACTTCCTCCTAAAGATGCTGCTGATGCTACACCTCCCATTAATCCGACACTACCTCCTCCATAAACTAAATGTATTTTTCGCTCAGCTAATACTCTACCCAAATGGTTGGCTGCCTTTAAATACTCTTCATCTTTTCCAGGAAAAGCCCCAGAAAATACACAAATACTTCGGGATTTACGAGTTGGGGTTTTCTCCATTCCTATCCTTATCCTTGTGAGAAAAGAGGATATATTTATAGAGATGAAGAGATAAGGCAATAATTTTATTTTCAAGAGTGGATACATTATTGCCAGCTATACACAGTAGTCACGAGTATGACTCTGGTCAGGTATGGGTACACTATCGTTAAAAGAGGAGGAAAATTTTCAAAATAGCTGCTAGCATGTACAGTAGTCACTACTGTAGCTTACGTCAGGAGTAGGTATGTGATTGTTGGAAGGGAAGGAAAATTTCAAAAGTGGCAGCTATATACAGTAGTCCGTGTCAGGAGTGGGTACATTATTGCCAAAGGGGAGGAAAATTTCAAAAGCGACAGCTAGCACGTACAGTAATCGTAACTATGGCTCATGTCAGGAGTGGATACATTATCGCTGAAAGGGGAGGAAAATTTCAAAAGCGACAGCTAGTACGTACAGTAATCGTGACTTTGGTTCATGTCAGGAGTGGATACATTATTACCAAAAGGGGAGGAAAATTTCAAAAGCGACAGCTAGTACGTACAGTAATCGTGACTTTGGTTCACGTCAGGAGTGGATACATTATTACCAAAAGGGGAGGAAAATTTCAAAAGCGACAGCTAGCACGTACAGTAATCGTGACTTTGATCCTCGTCTTCCACTGGCTTTGCGTCCAGTAATGGCTTCAATGCTTTCTATGAATCGGTGATTTGCATCTCATCTAGCTTTCTCACAAACTGGCAAACAGGGTCGTTTAGGGTCAGATTCCCAAGACTGTAACGATCTCGTTCTTTTTGGAAAATTATCCATAATCCAACAACCTCAAATTGCACTATTCCACAAGAATGCGCTTCAAGAACCTCTCGAATATCTTCTAGAGATTCCTTACGCAAGCCATTCTTAATGAATCTTATTCTATCATTACGATTTCTGGTGATCACTCCTGGAGCACGACATTTATTGCCGCAAATCCACCATCCACAATTATGACAAACGCCTAGCCTCTTTGCTCTTCTTTTTTTGGCATAAGCGCTTTTACCAAAGCCGGGCATACGGGGAAAGAACGCTTCGGGAACTTCACCAGCTGAACGAACCTTAGCTTCAATTAGCCACCGCACATTATCAGGAATGCCTTTGTGCATAAATACTCTGAATCGTTCACATCTAGCTTGATAAATCTTTTTAAGAACATTTATTGGGAAGGAAGGAAAATACTTTCGTAGGGCGGAAAGAGAAGACTCCATTGATGAAGGAGGCAAAGAAAGAAATTAGTGATTGTAGGAAACGAACATAACTAACACATATTTATAGTGACGAAAGGGATAATGCGTTTATTACACTTACAGAAGCAAGTACATTATTGTCAAAAGAAAAGACAAATGACAGCTTATATGTACAGCAATCATGACTGTGGCTCTCATCTTCCACTGATTTATGTCTAGTAACGGCTTCAATGCCTTCTATAAGTCGGGGATTTGCTTCCCATCCAGTTTTCTCACAAACTGGCAAACAGGGTCATTAAAAGTTAGATTTCCAAGACTGTAACGATCCTGTTCTTTACGGAAAGTCCACCATAAATCCATAATTTCCCATTGCACTATTTCACAAGAATGTGTTTCAAAAGTTAATAGGATATCATCCAAAGATTCCTTACGCAGGCCATTCTTGATGAATTTTCTTTTATCTTCATGATTTCTGGAGATGTATCCTAAAAAGCGACATTTAGTATTACAATTCCATCGTCCACATTTATGACAGACACCAAGCCTCTTTGCTCTTCGCTTTTTGGCATAAGCGCTTTTACCAAAGCCGGGCATACGGGGAAAGAACGCTTCTGGAACTTCACCAGCTGAACGAACCTTAGCTTCAATTAGCCACCGCACATTGTCAGGAATGCCTTTGTGCATAAAGACTCTAATCCTTTCACATCTAGCTTGGTAAATCATTTTAAGAACATTTATTGGGATGGAAGGAAAGTATTTTCGCATGGCGGAAAGAGTAGAATCCATTGATAAAAGAAGAATTTGAGAGAAGAGATGAAGAAATCAGTTATTGTAGGAAACTGAGAGTCAGAGAGTATTGCATCCGCTACTTAACCGGAAAGAAGAACACGCATTTATAGCGATGAAAGGATAACGTGTTAATTACGCTTACAGGAACAAGTATATTAAAAGAAAAGACAAATGACAGCTTATATGTACAGGAATCATGACCGTGGCTCTCATCTTCCCCTGATTTATGTCCAGTAATGGCTTCAATGCCATCTATAAGTCGGGGATTTGCTTCCCATCCAGTTTTCTTACAAACTGACAAACAGGATCGTTTAAAGTCACATTCCCAAGACTGTAACGGTTTCGTTCTTTATGGTAAGTCCTCCATAAACTGATAATTTCACCTTGCACTTTTCCACAAGAATGCGTTTCAAGAGTCTCTCGGATATCTTCCAGAGATTCCTTACGCAGGCCATTCTTAATGAATTTTCTTTTATCTTCACGATTTATGGAGATGTATCCTAAAGAGCGACATTTAGTAATACAATTCCATCGTCCACATTTATAACACACGCCTAGTCTCTTTGCTCTTCGCCTTTTGGCATAACGGCTTTTACCTAAACCGGGCATGCGGGGCATAAATGCATCTGGAACTTCACCCGCCAGACGGACCTTAGCTTCAATTATCCACTGCACATTATCGGGAATGCCTTTGCGTGTAAAAACTCTGATTCTTTCACATCTAGCAAGGTAGATCTTTTTAAGGACTTTTATTGGAAAGGAAGGAAAGTATTTTCGCAGTGCAGAAAGAGTAGAATCCATTGATGAGAGAAGAATTTGAGAGAAGAGGGAAATGAATCAGTTATTGAAGGAAACTTAGATAACCGACTGGAAGAACATGCATTTATAGCGATGAAATGGATAACGTGTCGATTACACTTACGGGAGCAAATACATTATTAAAAGAAAAATGGAAAATTTTAAATATGATAAATTGTATGTACAGTGATTGTGACTGTGGCTCACATCTTCCACTGGTTTTACGTCCAGTAACGGGATTAATGGCTTCTATGAGTCGAGGATTTGCTTCCCATCCAGTTTTCTTACAAGCTGACAAATAGGGTCGTTTAATGTCAGATTCCCGGGACTGTATCGTTCTCGTTCTTCATGAAAAATGCTCCATAAATCGAGAAGTTCACGTTGCACGGATCCACAAGAATGCGTCTCAAGAGTCAATTGGAGATCATCCAATGAGTCCTTACTCAGGCCATTCTTAATGAATCGTATTTTATCTTCTCGATTATCAGAGATCATCCCTAAAGAACGACATTTAGTATTACAGGTCCAGCGTCCGCATTTATGACAGACGCCTAGTCTCCTCGCTCTTCGTTTTTTGGCATAAGAGCTTTTGCCTACACCAGGCATGTGAGACACAAATGCCTCTGGGATTTCACCTGCCAGACGAACCTTAGCTTCAATTAACCACCGCACATCTTCAGGGATTCCTTTATGCATCAGAGCTCTTAATCGTTCACAACGAACTTGGTAGATCTTTTTGAGGATGTTCATTGGGAGAGAAGGAAAATATTTTCGCAAGGCAGAAAAAGTAGGATCCATTTTCTAGGAGAAAGTAAAAGGAGGGAGGAAATGATCAGTTATTATGGGCAACTGAGAGAACCGACTTGAGAGTCACGGAGTACCGTATCCGCCGCTTAACCGGAAAAGTGAATCCTACTTTATTTTGATGTGATAGATATTCCATCCAGCTGACGTCGATTCAGTCCTTGATTATTGAATCCATTGTCCGCTTTTGATGAATTTTCAACGACAATATTTCTTGATGTCTGCCTTATCTTTGACGATAGCTATCACTCATCCTGGATGCTGCTAAGCTGGCATCAATTCTGTTCTTTTAGGTGTAGCCTCAATTGCCAGGCTTTTGACGATATTGTATGCTTTATCTTTGGATTCCTGATGGGGCTGGGTCCAGCGTATTAGCTATGCGTCCAATTAGTAAGAGCTGATGTCATTAAGATCTCAGCTTATACTGCTGCAATCATGCTGCGGACATGCTTTTCATTTGATCCCTGTTATGTAAAAGCCATGCATGCATGATGTGAAATGCATGAATGCAAGGCATGTGTAACTGATGTTTTTTTTTTTTAATCTAGCTCTTCATGTCTTTGCTTTACTTTACTGGATCTTCTTTGTGATTTCCTTCTCGGACTATTATTGAATCTCTTTATGCTTTCCAGCTGTTGTCCATTGTCTCAAAAGCCCAACTCTGTTCAAAAATCCTCTTTCCTTGCCTTATTTTTGAATTTTGACCTCAATTTTCTTTAATGCCCGCCTCATATTTTATGCTTCTCTGGATAATTGTCCCTGTTGAAATATTCGTGAGCATGATTCTTTCCTGCTGACATAGACATGTTAAGACTTCTGAAATGATCATTCAGGCTACCACCAAGGCTATCTCCCAAAGATTTGTTACTCCTTCTTCTTTGTTAGCCTATGTTCTGTGCTGCTCGCAAAGCAGGACCTCAATCTTACTTGTTTTAATTCACAAAGCTTATCAAAGTAATCTACGGTCTTTGTTTTTTTCTAAGTTTTAATTATTACTATTCTTCCTTCAAAAGTCACAATTTATTGCACATTTAAGGCTAGTAGGAATGTGAGATTTGAAGGAAAAGAACTGGATAGAAGCGACTTTAGCATTTTGAACGTGAGAATCTAAGGTAAGTTAAAGAGAATTGGCTTTTATTTATGGGTAAAAGAATATGAAAATCTTAGGTACAGATAGATAATGAAAGTGTAAGGGAAGAAAGCTCTCTTTGACAACTTTGATCAAATAAACTTTGGTAACCCTGTATCCACTTCTCCCCTTCTGTTCGAAAATTTCTTCATTATGCAAAGTATTTCTTTACTGCATCCGAATTTACTGGCTTCGGTAATTCTCGTCCATCCATTTCTGTCAGAATTAGTGCCCCTCCTGAAAATGCTTTCTTCACGACATATGGCCCGTCATAATTTGGTGTCCATTTTCCTCTTGAATCATGTTGCATGGGTAAAATTTTCTTGAGCACTATGTCACCTTCGTGAAATTGTCGTGGGCGAACCTTTTTGTTGTAAGCACGAATCATCCTTCTTTGATAAAGTTGCCCATGGCAGAGGGCTATCATTCTTCTTTCATCAATTAGATTTAATTGCTCGTATCTAGCTTTGACCCATTTTGCTTCTCCTAATTGAGTATCCATTAGTACCCTTAATGAAGGAATTTCAACTTCGATAGGCAATACAGCCTCCATACCGTATACCAGAGAAAAAGGTGTTGCTCCAGTAGAAGTACGGGTAGAAGTTCTATAAGCATGCAGTGCAAAAGGTAACATCTCATGCCAGTCCTTGTAAGTGACGATCATCTTTTCAACAATTCTCTTGATATTTTTATTGGCCGCTTCTACTGCACCATTCATCATCGGTCGATAAGGTGCTGAATTGAGATGCTTGATTTTGAATTGCCGGCACAAAGTCTGCATTATTGCATTATTCAGGTTGGTGGCATTGTCTGAGATGATACACTCTGGCGGTCCATAGCGACAAATGATTTCTTTCTTAATGAACCGGCATACCACCTTTTGAGTTACGCTTGCATAAGACACAGCTTCTACCCATTTAGTAAAGTAGTCAATTGCAACTAGGATGAATTTGTGACCATTGGAAGCTTTAGGGGTAATCGCTCCAATAACATCGATTCCCCACATGGCAAAAGGCCAAGGTATTGCTGTTACATTAAGAGGAACAGGTGGAGCTTGGATCTTGTTGGCATATATTTGGCATTTGTGACATTTTCTTACGTGATTGACGCAATCACTTTCCAATGTGAGCCAATAGTAACCAGCCCTCATTATTTGTCTTGCCATAGTATGACCACTAGTGTGTGCTCCACATATTCCAGAATGAACTTCTTCCATGATCTTTCGTGCTTCATGAGTATCTACACAGCGAAGTAGCATCGAGTCTGGGGTTTTCTTGTAAAGTATGTCTAGGTTTAAAAGAAAACCCATTGACAATCTTCGTAGAAATTTCTTGTCATTTTCTGATACTTCTGGTGGATATACTCTTTCTTGGAGGTATTTCTTGATATCGTGATACCAAGGCTTTCCATCCAATTCTTCTTCGATGCTCATGCAATAAGCTGGAGAATCTATTATTCTCATCTCGAACACAGGAGTATGCTCGGGGTCACTGATCTTGTACATAGCAGCCAAAGTAGCTAAAGCATCCGGTATTTGATTATCTTCCCTTGGAAGATGATGGAAGCTTATACTGTTGAATTTTCGAGCCAAGTCTAGTATGAGCTTTTGGTAAGGGATCAATTTTGAATCCCTTGTCTCCCATTCTCCGTTGATTTGATATATGACTAATGCGGAATCCCCATAAACTCGGAGATCTCGCACTTTCAATTCCAGTGCCATTTGGAGTCCCATAGCACATGCCTCATACTCTACTATATTGTTGGTACAAGGAAATGTAATTTTTGCTGTAAGAGGGAATTGCTCTCCACTTGGAGAGATGAGTATGGCTCCAATCCCTTGTCCCAAAGCATTAGATGCTCCATCGAATGCCATTTTCCATGTTTCATCATCTTTAGAGACTTCCTGTTCTATCGTCATTATATCTCCATCAGGAAACTCCATTTTCATTGGCTCATAATCATCCAATGCTCTATCAGCCAGATATTCAGCAATCACACTCCCTTTTACAGCCTTTTGGGTGACATACTGTATGTCGTATTCAGACAACAGCATTTGCCATTTTGCGATCCTGCCTGATAAAGCTGGTTTCTCAAAAATGTACTTAATGGGATCAGTCTTGGAGATTAGCAATGTGGTGTTGTTGAGCATGTAGTGTCGTAGTCGGTGTGCTACCCATGCAAGGGCACAACAGGACTTTTCTACTATTGAGTATTTCGCTTCATATGTGGTAAGCTTCTTGCTCAAATAGTAAATTGCATGCTCTTTCTTGCCTGTCTCATCACGTTGACCCAATACGGATCCTAATGAAGAATCCTGTATGGATAAATATAGAATCAACGATTCTCCAGATCGGGGTGGTACCAAGACTGGTGGATTTGATAGATATTGCTTGATTTTCTCGAATGCTTCTTGGCATTCGTTATTCCACTCGATCGGATTGTTCTTCTTCAGTGATTTGAAAAGAGGTTCACACTTGGATGTCAATTGTGAAATGAACCTTGCTATGAAGTTGATTCTGCCCAGAAAACTTCTTACTTGTTTTGGAGTCTTCGGGGGTTGCATTTCTTGTATTGCTTTGACTTTACTCGGGTCAACTCGAATCCCATCCTTGCTGACCATGAAACCCAATAACTTTCCTGAAGAGGCTCCAAAAATACATTTGGCAGGATTCAACTTCAGTTGATATTTGCGAAGTCTATCGAATAGTTTTCTTAGCACTTTTAGATGCTCCTTAGCAGTGAAAGTTTTGGCGATCATGTCGTCTACATATACTTCAATTTCTTTATGCATCATGTCATGGAATAATGCAACCATGGCTCTTTGATATGTAGCACCAGCATTCTTTAACCCAAAAGGCATCACCTTGTAGTAGAAGGTACCCCAAAGGGTTATAAAGGCAGTTTTTATCATATCATCTGGATCAAGTTTGATTTGATTGTATCCAGAGAAGCCATCCATGAAGGAAAAATAGGAGTTTCCTGCGGTATTATCCACCAGCGTATCAATGTGAGGAAGTGGGAAGTTATCTTTAGGACTGGCTTCGTTCAATGGCCGGTAGTCCTGACAAACTCTTAGTTTCCCGCTTTCTTTCTTTTCGACTGGAACAATGTTAACCACCCATTCTGTATATTCAGCGACCCCAAGGAATCCTGCATCCCACAGCTTTCGAATCTCATCTTTCACTCTTAAGATTAGATCCGGCTTTAATCTTCGTAACTTTTGTCTGACAGGCTTCGCTCCAGGTTTCAAGGGTATTTTGTGTAGTACTATGTCTGAGCTTAAGCCAGGCATATCTTGGTATGACCAAGCAAACACATCCACATATTCTTTCAATAAATGGACTAATTCTTCTTTTTCTTCAGGAGGGAATAAAGTGCCAATCTTGACTTCTTTTACATTCTGACTGTCTCCCAAGTTAAATGCCTCAGTTGGTTCTTGACTTGTTGCTCTTTCTTTTTCATCTCGCTCAATCATTTTTAATAGCTCAGGAGATACTTGAAGATCTTCGTCATCCGAGTCGGTAGTGTTTACAGGATTATCAAAGTTCATTCTTTCATTGTCATCAAAGAGAGTTTTGGGTCTGCATTATCCAGAGAGAAAAGAAAGAGAAGAAAAAAAAAATGGCACGAATGAGATGGATGCAAACTGGTACTTTATTTACAATGTGCATAAATCACAACTTTATTGGAATAAAAAGCAATAACTAAAAGGTTCACTTAAACAAAGACTACACCCTATTGATTGAACCTTTCTTTAGGAGGTTTTTACTATTAGATTACTTTGGAGAGCTTTCGATTATAACAGGCAGTTCTATCGCCTCCCAATTGTTCAGCACATCCCGTGGGCCACAAGGTTGAACAAGCTCCTCCTCTTCAGGTGAATCGCTGATGATTGCCTGAATAGAAAGACTTTCAAAAGACTTGTTGATGTTGATAGTCAGCTTGCCTTCATTGTCATTTTTTGGAATGAGACCACCACTCACGAACGTTTCGGTGATTTCAGGGATATCCAGATTTCTTTCCTGGAGAGGATGCCCTGTTAATCGTGCAATCCTCTTTTCTCTCTTTTCAGCTATTGCCTTCATTTTATCATGTCTTGTCGGTGTGAAGCCTAGGCCGTATTTCCCTTCATTTGTGGTGATTTTCAATGGTTCTGTGATTCCTTGTAAATCTTGTCCCAGTCCTAACCCCGGTGAGTATCCTCCTTTTATCATGAGTTTGGCAACCATGCGACTTGTTTTAGAGATGCTAGGAATGGGTTCTTCTCCATATTCGCTGACATAAGCAGCATTGACAATCTCAAAAGACCTGAAGGAGCAATCAGGTATATTTTCATTGACTTCGACATATTGAGCATCCGCAGGTCTTGATAGCAGGATGTCTTCTTCAGCGAAGACCGTGATTATCTTTCCTTCAATAATGAATTTCATTTTCTGGTGTAATGAAGAAGGAATTGCTCCGGCCATATGGATCCATGGTCTTCCCAGCAGGCAGGTATACGATGGACAAATATCCATGACTTGGAATGTGATGTGGAAAAGACAGGGACCAATCCCTATTGGTAGCTCTATTTCTCCAACAACATCTCTCTTCGTTCCGTCAAATGCTCGAACAACAATATGACTGTTGTTGAGGTATGATGGGTCTAAACCAATCTTATGTAAGGTTTCGAGTGGCATTACATTTAGAGCTGACCCATTGTCGATAAGAACTCTGGCCATAATCCGATCTTTGTATTTAATCGAAATATGCAGAGCCTTAGAGTGACCCCTTCCTTCTGCTGGTATCTCATCGTCAGTGAATGTGATGAGATTTTGTGCCGTGATGTTGTTGACAAGGTGGTCAAAGTTGTTCACGGAGATATCTTGTTCAACATAAGCCTTATTCAGGACTTTGAGAAGAGCTTCTCGATGGGCATCAGAACTTAAGAGTAATGAAAGTATGGAGATCTTTGCTGGCAGACGGTTCAACTGCTCCACGATACTGTATTCACTTTGCTTTATGAGTTTGAGAAACTCAGTAGCTTGTTCATCTGTTACTGCTCGAGGCATCTCTTGCTCTTTAGATGTGTTAATAGGTCCATTTGCTGGATCCGTAACATTCTTCTCTTGTTGGAGCTTGTTCATTTGCTCGGGAGAATAACACCGACCGCTTCTAGTCATGCCCCCAACTTCTAACGGAGTTGATGTGATGTTAGAAGTATAGCCATAGTTCCATGGAACAGTTTTGTCTGATTTGTACGGGAATGGCTTTGGAACTTGAATTCTTAAAGGCTTGAGAGCAGATTTTGATATTGGAATGACTAGTGGTCTTGGCATGATATTGACTTCTTGTTCTTTAATTATCACATTCACGTCATCCTCTTTATCTGACATAAAAACGATGATTTGGGAGGAGTCCATAAGACTTTGTAGACTTTTACGGAATTCTGGGCATTCTTGGATAGAATGACTTTTACTGTTATGAAAGTTGCACCACTCCTCATCCTCGACTTCTTTATTTCCAGAAGACTTTCCTATGATAATCCCTTCTTTCACAAGGCATGAATATACATGCTTAAGAGGGGTTATGATATCATTGACTGTTTTCTTCATCGGCCAGTATTCTTCCATCATATTGACTGGTTTGGCTTGATGAGGAGGCAATGGATTATGAGTGACGTTTGGTTCATCGGAAAAGTCCAACCACTTTGACTCAATTAATTGTTGGACTATACGCTTCAATGCTATGCAATTTTCCAGTCCGTGGCCCACGGTACCATCATGATATGGGCAATTTATGTTAGGGTCATACCACCTTGGATACGGGGGTTCCAATGGCCTTGTAGGGATTGGGCGAATAAGTTGACTTTCGATGAGTTTTGGATACAGCTCAGTGTAAGTCATGGGAATTGGTGCGAAGATTTCTCTTGGTCTTGGTGCAGGTACTGGAGGAGTTGGAACAGGTGGCCGTAACTGATTAGGTCTGTTGGGAGGATAATTGTTGGGTCTATTGGGAAGATAATCATTGGGCCTATTGGGAGGATAATCATTAGGCCTATTGGTAGGATAATAATTGGGCTTATTGGCAGAATAGGATAGGCGAGGTCCGGTGGCCACAGTGCCCACGAAGGGAATCCCTCTTCCTCTTCCTATTTGTTGTATTTCTTCATCTTTTCTTCTGGAAGGTCCTCCTCTTTTCATAGGATCGCTAAAGGATTCAGTAATCTTCCCAGTCCTGATACCATGCTCGATCCTTTCTCCAGACATTACTACGTCGGAGAAGTTAGTTGCCGCATTGCCAATAAGTTTGTCATAATATGGGTATTTCAGTGTCTGGACAAACAAAGTGACCATTTCTCTTTCTGTCATGGGTGGCTGAACCTGTGCAGCTAAGTCCCTCCACCGCTGCGCATATTCCTTGAAAGTTTCTGGCTTTTTCTTCTCCATGTTTTGGAGAGTTTGGCGATCCGGAGCCAAGTCCATAACGTGTTTATAGTTGCCGATGAAGGCCTGAGCAAGGTCATTCCAAGTTTTTATGTTCCTTGGACCTTGGCTTAGATACCACTGTAATGCTGATTTTGTGAGACTTTCCTGAAAAAGTGCGATCCACACCTTTTCATCTTTTGTGAGTGGTTGTAGTCTCCTTAGGAACAATGTGATGTGAGTGATGGGATCACTCGTTCCATCGTATTTCACGAAATCTGGCACCTTAAAATCTGAAGGGATTACGACGTCTGGCACTAAGCAGAGGTCATCCACCGAGAGAGATCCGAATATAGTGCCTCCTTCAATGGCTCGCAGTCGCTTTTCTATTGTTTCGAGTTTTTGAGATTCTGCTTCTTCTTTTGGTAATGTCTTCTTCTCTTCCTGTACAGTGTCTTGTTTCAGGTGAACACTAGCAGACGGTCCTGATTCTTGAAACAGGTTTTCTTGGACTGAGACTCGTTGCGGGGTGAATCCCGGGGGATAAGTGGGATCTTGTACTTCTTTGATGGGGACTTGAGTTGCTTTCCCTTTGATTAATTCCATCAATTGTCTCATCTGTTCTGACATACTTTCAATCTTGGACTCCATCTCCATGAGACGTCCTTCGGCTTGTTCTGCCATTAATCTTGTTTGGAGTCGAGTTGAATATCGGTGTTGAGGTCCAATTTTACCCTTTTAAAGGAATATTTATTTTATTAGATTCTATGTGTGTATGATTGATGTGATGGATGCATGCATGAATATTGTAAATACTTGGTGAAAGAAAAACTATAATGGAATTTCTCAATTACATTCAGCAAAAGGTTTGTTTAAAAGAAACGACCCAAAGTACAATACTGCTTTCTGGCCTTAGATATGAACTCCATCATTCTTTGAACATTTACTGATGGAGTAGGACAGCTCAGTTCTTCTAACTCCTTGGCTTCTTCGCCCATTAGTTGGGCTTGTTCTGTAACTTTTCTGACTTCTACCAAAAATGTTTGCAATTGATCTTGAGAAAATCTGTATTGATCTTCCCAGTATCTGACTCTCATCTCTTTTTGATCGGTTTCATCAACCAATTGGGAGATGACTTGTTTTTGGTATTCAACTTTCTCTTCGAGGAGTTGTGTTTTGTGACCGAGCTGTTGCATGTCAAGGAGCATCCTCTTGTTCTTCTCCTTTTCTTCCTCTAGTTCTTTCTCCAACTCTCTTTTCGCCAATTTTCTGATGACCTCTTCAGATAGAACTATTCCTTCCTTCCGGTTATTTCTCCATTCATAATAAGCAGTGGGAGAAATAATAGGCCCCGACTTCAATATGAAAATTCTTTTCCACGCAACTGAAATACCCATTGCGAGCTTATTTGAATTTGGATCTTCGTGTGAAAATTCCAACTTACTCAGATTATGCGTCATGGGTATAAATTGCATAGACCCAAATTGTTTTCGTACTTGAGCTGGGGCATAACTTGTTCCTCCCCATATACCTAAGAGAGGAACCCACGGGCAATTGCCGCAACGGTAGACAACGCGGGTGGAGGTAGACCAGGGGGCTCTCCATTCAATTTGGAATTCGGTGATGTTCTTGAAATAATCAACCCATGCTTCCTTGCTGTCGTGATGAATGGTTTCACTTTTCAAAAAGGCTTCGATTGGGATGAAGTCCTTTGAAAAGCGATTTCCAAAATGTTGCTTCTCACAAGGAAGGTGGCTTTTGATCCAAATGTTGAGGAGATGTGAACATCCTATGAATTTGCCCCCTCTTTGGCGACAAAAGTTTAATGCCCTGATAGTTTCACATAATATTACTGAGGTCGGATTTATTTGAGCATTGCAGATTTGCTCAAATAGTGTAATGATGTCTCCTTCAATGAATCCGACGATTCTTGGGAAGACTACCAGGCCATATATCGCCAAGGCGAAAAGCTTGCGTCGTTGATTTTTCTGAGGGAGAACGTGACTTAATTGTTTTAAGTCGATCCAACTGATAAATTTTCGAGATCCTTTTGTTGCAAACTTGGTTTGAAGACTGGAAGCTGGCATATCCAATAATTTTGCTAGGGCTCGATGAGGCTCCGTTCTTCTATCATGTTGATAAGTCTCGATTGGATAGTCGGAGGACCAACCCAAGAGGCTGTTGTATTCTTCAATGGTTGGAACCAGATCCATCTTATCGAAAGAAAAGCATCGATAAAATGGATCCCAAAATTGTATTAGAGCCCGGACAAGTGATGCATCAACGGTAACCGTTAGTAGGCAAGTGATGTGACCATATTTTGCCGTAAAAGCTTCCCGATCAGTAGAATTCCAACTATTCCAGACTTGCAACAATTCCGTGGTGTCGTTCTGATTTATCCGGACCGATACCTGGTCCTTAAGCTGTACGTGAGAATGGGATGTCAGAGCATCTCCGTGAAGCTTTTGAGCCGTTTCGGAATATTCCATAGCTTCAGGCTGAGTTTCGATTACCGTGTCATTCCATGATCCAGTAACAGCCGTGGGAAGATAATCGAGAATATCCATGATAATAGTTCTTTCACCAAATACTTATCTTTAATGATGAAATGTATATGCCGGAAAAATAAGGAAAAATAGAGTTAGTAAAAAAAATAACACATAGGATCATACAAACATATAGATAAAACAAAACCTATGGAAATGGGAACCGAGGCATGGGAAATTCTTAATGGCTGGTTCTAAGGTGGAGTAAGGAATTCTACATGCAGAAGGTGGTTTATCAAAAAGGCAAGGGATAGTTCCCGAATCCCGTCACTGAATCATAGTGACGGCCCGATTCCTTACCCTCTAGGGTTTATGTAAGGAATGGATTAATTCGAGTCGTAGCTTTTCGTGGGCCCATGCAGAGACTAACCGTCTCAGAAGGCAATACACTACTTCGCTACTTTGAAACCGGTGAAGGCTTGGAGACCGTGGCCTCACAAGGACAGCAACACCAATTCCGCTTAGAAAGAATCGTGTTTGATTTAAGGAAGCTCGGGTATAGAGCTTCATTTTGTGAATGCATTATGCATGTTTACTTAAATAAATATAATATATAAATCCACATAATAGTAAAGCAAAGTAAATAAAAACAAATCAACTTTAGGCTCGACTCACTAACGTCGACTCCCCAGTGGAGTCGCCAGGCTGTGGCAACGTCGGGTTTTCTGGAGTCGCCACCAATCAGTTTACTTAGGTCGATTGGTCACCTAAAATATGGTCTGCGAGAGTTCGGGGGTTCGGGAGTACGGTTACGTTGAAACAACTTTGTTAAAACGCCCAAAAATTGGCACCTTAGTTGATTTTAATTTTGTTTTACTTTGCTTTTAAAAAAATTTCAGTTAATTTAGATATTTTAACTGAATTAGTCGAAAATATGGATTTTTGGTAATTAAGTTGGATAAAATTTGATACTTCCGAACCATGGACTCTGCCGAGTCATTTGGACACGGAAGATTTTTGATTCCGAACCATGGACTCTGCCGAGTCATTTGGACACGGAATTTGGTGAAATTTTAAACAATTTTATCCATATTGTAAAAATATGGATTTTTATCTTTGTATTTAATTTATTTATTTTAAAAAAATTGATATTTTCCAAACCGTAGATCCTGCCGGATCATCCGGATATGGAAATTGATTTACTTAATCGTAATTATTTAATTCCTGAAATTAATTTTTTAAAAGGTAATGATTTTTAATACTAACTAAAAATTTGTCTTTATATTTTTACTTCTTTTTTTTTTCTTTCTTTTCTTTTCTTTTTTTTTTTTTTTATCTTTTATCTTATTTTTCTTATCTTCTTTTTTTTTATTTCTTTTTTTATCTTTCTTTTATTTCTTTTTTTTTATCTTTCTTTTATTTTTATCTGATTTTTTTCTTAATTTATAAAAGAATTCAAAAGCAATTAATTTTTTATTTAATAAGAAGTTAATTTAAAGGAATCAAAGAGTTTAAAAAAAAAATAAAATAAAATAAAAATCTTTGATCATGGTACGGGGCGTTGTTACTCAGCCAGACCCTCTTCACCAGGTGAAGCAGCTCAAAAGCGGGCACGAGACAGTTTCCAGCCAATATACCATGAACTAATTTTTTATTAAAATAATTATTTAATACCAGGATTTTATTTATTTACCAAAGAAAACAAAAGAGTTGAAAATAAAATCTTAATTCTCATGTATTTGATTTTTTATTTAAAAGATTAACCAAAATTAATTATTCAATAAAATAATAAAGAAAAGATTTATATAAAGAAAGTCTTGATATTTATACATATTTATTTTTTTAAGCTTATTTTTTTTATTTGATAAAAGATGAACCAAGAAAGTAATTATTTAATCAAGGTTTTGTTTATTTAATGAAGAAAACTAAAGATTTATATGTATATTTTAAAAATAAAAGTGAAGCCTTAATATTTTATTTAATAAAAGGTAAATCAAAAAGTAAACAAAACTTTATTTATTTAATGATGAAACCAGAAATTTATATATATATTTCAAAAATAAAATAAAAATCTTAATATTTGTTTGTTTTATTTTTGATAAAAAAAATTAAGCAAAAATGATTATTTAATAAGGAAAATAAAGGTAAAGTTTTGATATTTATATAATTTATTTTGAAAAAAGATTAAAGAAATCAAAGATTTATATGTATAAAAAGTTTTTGATATTTATATGATTTTTTTTTATGTTCTTTTTGTTTGCTAAAAGATTTTTATTATTACCTTTATTTGAAATCATTTGAATAAAATTTTATTTAATAAAGGAAACAAAAACAAAAAAAAATATTATATCTTTTTTTTTATTATTTTGAAAGAAATAAGTAAAATATTAGCCCAAGAAAATTTTTACTCCTTTATTCTTTTTATTAATAAAGAAACCAAAAAAATTATATTTTATTATTTTGCTGGATAAAGAGATAAATAAAAAATATTAGTCCAAAGTTTTTTTTATTTTTTTTAATAATAAAGGAAAATTTATTTATATACTTTATTTAAAAAATATTTTCCAAGCCATGGATCCTGGCGGATCATTTGGACATGGAATTTAATTTCTTTTTTATATTTCATTATCAATTATTAATTAGAGAAAAAAAACATCACTTTTAAAGATGTATTTAAAAAAATAATTTGTATTTATTTATTTATTTATTTCATTATGTTTGTTTATTAAAAGGAATAAAAACTTTGTTTCAAAATAAAAAAAAAATTTTATTAGCCTTTAGGAAATTATTCACATAAAATTCCTTTTTTTAATCTTTTAGTTAAAAAAAAAAATTAATAAAGTGGGGCTTTTTGGCCATCCACTTTAATAACACAATAATAAAAGTTAGCACAATTAATATAGTTAGTTGTTAATAACAATAAAAAAGTTAGTAAAGTTAGATTAACAATTAACAACAATAATAAAAATTAGCCAAGTTTAATTAAGTCAATTAATTAACAACAATAATAAAAGTTAGCCAAGTTTAATTAAGTTGATTAATTAACAACAATAAATAAAAGTTAGCCAAGTTTAATTAAGTTAATTAATTAACAACAATAATAAAAAGTTAGCCAAGTTTAATTAAGTTAATTAATTAACAACAATAAATAAAAGTTAGCCAAGTTAATTAATTGATTAACAACAATAATAAAAAGTTAGTCAAGTTAATTAAATTAATTAACAATAATAATAAAAGTTAGCCAAATTAATTAATTGATTAACAAAGTTAATTAAATTAATTAATTAACAACAATAATAAAAAGTTACCCAAGTTTAATTAAATTAATTAACAAAGTTAATTAAATTAATTAATTAACAATAATAAAAGTTAGTAAGTTAGTTGTTAGTTGTTAGTTGTTAATAACAACAATAAAGAAAGGGTTAGTAATAAACAAATAATAAACAAATAAGTAAAAATTAAAAAAGGTTAATAATTAATTCTGCAAGAACAAAAGAAAAAGTTAGTAACCAAAGTGAAAAAGAATGAAAAGATAGAAGATTAAGTAGGGGTTTTACCCTAGCAGTTTAATTTTGAATCTGAAGAATGAAGAAGAACAGAGCAACAACGCGGGAGCAGGGGCAGGGAGTGGTTTTGGCGGCCAAGACGGTGCACGGCAGGGGAGAAGTGGACGGCGGCCAGGGGCGAAGGAGGAAGACGGCGTCACGGCGAGGAGGAAGGCACGGCGGCGGCGGACGGCGAGGGGCACGGCGGAGAGAGAGAGAGAGAGAGAGAGAGAGGGAACAGCAGTAAAAAAAAAAAAAAATTTGGCTTTCTGGGGAAGAAGGGAAGAGGGCTGGGGCTAAGGGCTGTAATTTTCTCTTTTTTTAAAACGGAGCTCTAAGTTTTTTGCTATTTTTTTTCTGTGTTCAGCACAAAATTTGGGGGGCTATTTATAGAGGAAGTTTAGCTGAACTGTTGATGGATAAATTAATAAAAAATTTCAAACTTATCTCTTAAATTGGTAAAATGACAATTTTAGTCCTTTACGTCTCTCAGCCTCTGGATAAGTTCCTGAAGCTTCTGATTTTGACAATTTTGTCGTTTTCTGTCAATTTGAGCCAAAAACGTCGGCAGGCTCAAAATTTTATGTGACAAACTGCCAAATGCTCCTGGAACTTTCAGAATTTGTCAATTTTGCCTGAAACTTCTTAATTTTGTCATTTTTACCTCAAACTTTTAAATTTTGTCATTTTTATGGAGTTTTCTTTTTTCTTTCAAACATACACATATACACACATATATCAAATCTTAAAAAAATATATATATTTTAAACTAATTAAAAAAAATTTAGTAATAATAATAACAATAATAATAATAATACATTTTTTTATTTAATTTTTTTTATTTAATTTTTTTCAAAATTATTTTAATGGCCGGACGAAATTGGGTGTCAACAGACCCAAATGTTTTAAAACATCCTTCAGATGGGGAAGCATGGAAACATTTTGATTCCACGTACCCGTGGTTTGTGGCGGAGGCCCGAAATATTCGCCTTGGAGTTTGTTCTGATGGCTTTGTGCATTTTGGAAACTCTGGTAAACAATACTCATGTTGGCCTGTCATTGTTACTCTGTATAATTTGCCTCCATGGATGTGTATGAAGAAACCATATATGTTTTTGACTGCATTGATACCTGGCCCTCGGAGTCCACGTCAGAATATTGATGTGTATTTACAACCTCTTATTCATGAATTGAAGCAGCTATGGGAGGATGGTGTCGAAACATGGGATGTTTCACTTAAACAAATTTTCAGCTCCAAGCTTCGGTCTTGTGGACCATAAATGACTTCCCGGCTTGTGGGATGTTGTCAGGATGGATGACTTATGGGAGGTTATCTTGCCCTAATTACATGGATGCTAGTAAAGCCTTCCAACTTGAACACGGGAGGAAAACTTCATTCTTTGATTGTCATCGGCAATTTCTCGAGTTGGATCACCCATATAGAAGAAACAGAGTCACCTTTAAGAAAGGAAAAGTTGAGAAATCGTTGCCTCCTAAGCGTCTACCGCCTAAAACAATATTTGAACGTATCTCAAATTTGCCTTCTGTAGTTCACAATGGACAGGTTGTAACCATACCAGGTTATGGCAGAACTCATAATTGGACAAAATGAAGTATTTTCTGGGAGTTGCCGTATTGGAAGAGTAATTTAATCCACCATAATTTGGATGTTATGCATATAGAGAAGAATGTGTTTGACAATATATGGAATACAATGATGGATGTCACCAATAAAAATAAGGACAACGTGAAGGCTCATAAGGACCTTGAGATTCTGTGCAGTCGATCAGAGCTAAATTTAATTCCTCAAGGCGACGGCCGAACATTTAAACCCAAAGCCACTTTTGCACTAAACAGACATCAGAGATCTGATGTGCTAAATTGGGTTAAAACACTTAGACTCCCAGACGGCTATGCATCGAACCTTGGGAGGTGTGTTGACAGTAATGTAAGTCATGTCTGGTATGAAAAGTCATGATTGTCATGTAATGATGCAGAGGCTCCTCCCAATTGCTCTTGAAGCAATTCCTGAAAATATTTGAAAACCATTGACCGAGTTAAGTCAATTCTTCTGAGATTTATGCTCTCTAGAGTTAGATGTGAATCCATGGTCGATTTGGAAGCCAATATTTTTGTCATACTCTGTAAGTAGGAAAGAATTTTTCCATCGGCTTTTTTCGATTCGATGGAACATTTGCCGGTTCACCTACCTTACGAAGCAAGGGTTGGAGGCCCCGTTCAATATAGGTGGATGTACAAATTTGAGCGTTGTATGCATGACCTCAAAATGAAGGTATCAAATAAGGCTCATGTAGAGGGTTCAATTTGTGAAGCATATCTAATTGAGGAAACCTCTACATTTTGCTCTCACTACTTTGAATCCCATATTCCACATATGGCAACTAGAGTAATTCGTAATGATGATGGCGGACCAGAACCATATGATGAATTGGTGTGGTCTATCTTTAGATACCCGGGTCATCCATATGGTGTACCAAGATATCAATATCTTGATGACAATGAATTAAGGGTCGCTACTGCATATGTCTTATTGAATTGTCAGGAGGTGAAGCCGTACCTCGAGTAAGTGAAATAACACATATTTTCTTTATAAACTCTATTAAGTAATAATACTTTTCTTCTGTTATACTAAACTCATCAAGTTTATGTTCCATCGACCTCTTTTTATATCTTGTAGTTTGTTTGTTGATGAAGTGCGTATGCATGAATCCAATATACAGATGTCAGACCTGGATGTCTACATTGAAAATAACTTTGAGACATGGCTCAGAAACTATGTAAGTTATCTATACTTAAATTTTACCCATATTTTGCTTTTGAAGGGAAAGACATATTCATATTATTGATATTTGTAACTAGGTGAATGATATGCGTAATACTATCACGGACCGCTTCTTGTGGGATGTTGCATGCGGGCTATCCTGTCGTGTTGAGAGTTGGCCTGTTTACTTCATAAATGAGTACAAGTTCTACATTAGCGACTGGGGTTGCGACAAAGCAACATTTAACAGTGGAGTATGTATAATGACTTCAGGATCAAGTGAGGTTGAATGTGATTTTTATGGGGTGTTAGAAGAAATCATTCAACTCGAATATCCTGGCTGGCCACACAAAAATGTTGTATTGTTTAGGTGTGCTTGGTTTGACCCTACTCTAGATCGTGGCACTCGGGTTCATAAACAATATGGTATAGTTGAGGTTCGTGATGGTCGCTGATATGGGAAATTTGACCCGTTCATTCTTGCATCCCAAGCTGATCAAGTTTACTACACCTTTTACCCCACAAAGTCACGTGAAAAAATGGGCTGGTTAGCGGTTTTGAAAATAAAACCTAGACGCATCGTTCATAATAATGTAAATGATGTCGAAGATGCATTTCAGGAAGAATTATTGCCGGTGTGAACAGGTCTCCCATAATTATGGATGACCCAATCGACAATTTAGCTGAAACAGGAGTATGGGAAGCTGTAAAGGATGACATGCCAATCAGGGAAGAAACTTTGCAACATGACGATGAATCTGACAATGAGGAGTCCCTTGAAGGAAGTGATGAAGAAGATGAATTTGAATATGGGGATACTGATAGTGGCGAATCAGAGACAGAAACTGAGGACAATGTAGTCCATTGACTATAATGTAAATGTACAATTACTTATAAAATGTAATGTGAACGTGAAATAACTTTTAATATGTAAATACTAAGTCGAACTTCAAAGTGGTAGGTGTAATATCACATAGCAAGATTTTTTTCAATTGTGTATGTTATTTTTGTAAACTGTTGTATGAGTTTTTAAAATAATGCAGATGCCACCTAAAAGAGATGCGACGTATACACGTCGGCCAGGGAAAGGCCTATTTCAACAGATGAAAGAAGTATTAGCAGAACCAATTGCTAGAAAGGAAAGGGCAAGCCAATCGCATTCCCATCATTCAGATTCATAGCCATCAACAGAACAAACAACTGTTCCACATCTTCACCCTCGCAAAGGTGATATTCGCATTGCTCCAGTCGGCTGTAGTGCTAGTCGATCTACTCCGGCCCTTGTAGTTTCACCTGATGGTGGGAATTCCAATGGTTAGTTAGTGGTATCCCAAGCCCCAATTCAGGCGCGCTTACGGATTAGACCTCACGGAAACACGTAAGTAATACACCCTTTTGAACCCTAATAGTTTATTTAACCTCCAGTATGTGAAGTCCCAGTAAAAAAATAATATTTATTGTGTCAAAACATGCACTTCATGTAGCTTCCTTCCATCAAGAGCAACACGGTTGGTGACTAGATGCTTCACCACACACTTCAAGGGACATCATGACTGGACGAGCGCAAGCCTAGCAGATATTCAAGTGTGGTGGCGCGTATTTGAGGTTTGCACTTTCTTCTCACAATTTCAACTTTATCAACCATGTTGCCAACTATGTGACGCTATATATTTTTTTTAACGTGCAGGGATTATGTGAGTGGGATCTAGCTCACCATAATGAGGTCTATTGCGTTTGGCATATGATGGCGGCTAATCATTACCAATAAACGCTAGGTGACATCCGCTGAGAGAAAAATCCGGAAAAACGGTGAGCAAGGGCATCTTTTATGACCGATGCACAGTATGTAGAAATGGAGGAATGGTGGGCTACAATGGAGTTTAACGAGTGATCGGCAAGGGTAAGACAATGCGAGCTTCATCATCGCAGTCATCTAACTCCACAGGTGCATGCAGTGCTACTTATGCAGGAGGATCGGTTTCAACTACTGAACACCGAAAACGAATGGTAAAATTATCAACCTCTTTTACACAAAATTCAACTTACTTACGTTGTAATAAAATTAATGTTACTACGTTTTCAATGTAGCGTGAAAAAGATCCGGAGAAGAGGGACCTTGGCTTGTTCAAGGTGATGCAGCAAACTCATAAGAAAAAGAGCGAGGAATACGTTAACAGGCGAACTGAAGAAGTTGCGGTAATTATCATGCTATAGAATTACAGCCAATATTTCTGATCTTGTTACTAATAAATTATCTTTACTATTTATGAAGGCAATAATAATTGCTGAGATTGAGGAACAAACGCAGCAAATGGATGATGAAGGTGGCGCACATGACATAGATGAGGTTGCGATCATGAGTGCAACTGCTGGGGGCAGGAAGAAAGGGCGTGTATTTGGCCTTGGATCAGAACAACATGTTGTGCCTGGACGACGATGACCAGGGCTTACTCATGCAGCACATGTTGATGTCATGCAGACTCTGGAGTTCACTGAGCGAGTACAGCAAGTCGTAGCGGAGCAAACTGCACAACAAACATCACATTATGAGCGGAAGCTAGAGCGTCTGAAGAGGAGACAACGAGCTGAGCTTGAGTACATATGTAAGTCAATTGGCATTCCCCCGCCCGCACCTCCTGCAAATGATGATGATGCCTCGGGATCGAATTAAGAATAGATCAGGTATATCATGCCACTATGTGTGTTTATTAACAAACAAACACTTATTTGGAGAATGAAACTATGTAATTTCTATTATGAATGTTTTTTTGTGGATTTATAAGTACATTTATACCATGACTTAGTAATTTCAATTGTATATGTTTTTATGTCGTTTTATAAATATTTTTATGTAATTTCAGTTAAAAATTTGATTACATATGATATAATTATCTGGACTACAACAAGTTAACGTTTAAACTAAACATTCAATTGGAATGAACAGCACAGGGATAAATAATATAAATGAAAAAAAAATTCCAACAGCCAAAGCCGTTGGAAACTTTAAATATGGCCACATTTCCAACTGCCTAAGCAGTTGGAAAATTTTCCAACGGCGTAAGTAGTTGGAAAAAGAAAAATTTTTCAACTGCCTAGGCAGTTGGAAAATTTCTCCAACTGCCTAAGAAGTTGGAAGTCGTTGGAACACCAAAAAAATAAATTTATAACTACAACCGTTGAAAATTTCCAACTGCTTATTTTCCAACGGCTGACAGTTGGAAATTCCAACTGCTAAAATCTGGGTCGTTGGAAGTTTTACTTCCAATGAAAGGATTTTCAATTGCCAAAGTTCCAACGGCTGACCGTTGGAAACCTAAAATTTCCAACTGCCGGCCGTTGGAAATGACAGTTGGAAAAAAGGTAATTTTTTAGTAGTGAACGACCAGAAACAAAGGTTTGAGGGCTAAAACGTTAGATGTTGCAGGAGAGATAATTTGAAGTTCATGCAACTTAAGAAAGCCTAAAAATTAAGGTTTGAGGGCTATTGAGGACATTTTTATTGAATCTCTGCACATTTCATGTATTCTTTCTCATACTTTCAAAATTGACTTCTAATTGATTCTGCTTTAAAAATAAAAATAGTTATCCAAGTTCTCAACATGGTAGTTAAATTGGCTTTCTATAAACTCTAAGCTCCGATTTAAAGTCAAAACTAACAATTACCAAAGGCTTTCAACACTTGGATGTTTTGAACATGAAAAAACATTTATCGAATATTGGTTCAAATTCAAAGAAGATGAGTACTTAAAGTTTTACTAATTTAATTTGTTCTTGATTGGGTTTAGGTTTTTGTTTAGGAACTTGTTGCCCCCCCCCCCCTTTTTGTAGTTTGGATTTATATGTAGCTTATAAAAAAGTATTTTGTAGTAGAGTTTTGAGTATGAGATAAAAGTTAATATGATGTATTGTGAGGCTTAAAAAAAGTAGAGATTGAGAGTTTGAGAGAATTGATATTTGTACTTATTATTCGAGTTTTGTTAGTGGAAAGATCTTAGAATTGTCATGATTGAAAGAAAAAATTACTTGTTCTTCTATTTATTTTTTTCTCTTTCACCCAACAAATGGTATCACAACTTCGTTCGAGATGGCTGACATATCAAGTTTTTATATTAATCATTTTGATCGATCTAGAGATTTTAGTATTTGAAAGTGCATGGTGAAAAATATGCTAATTCAATAGAAACTTGGTGATGTGTTTGAGAAAATAAAACCGGAATCTATAACGGATACAAAGTGAAAGGAAGTGGAGCAAATAGAGATGAATACAATTAGATTGGCTTTTACATCATAACTCAAAGATGACTTATTGAATAAAACCTCTCCAACAAAATTGATGTATAAACTTGAAAGTAAATATATGTCAACGTCTATTACTAATAAGTTATACTTGAAAAAATAATTATATGGTTTGCTGATGAAAGATAGAACTAGCTTGATTGTATACCTAAATGAGTTTAACAAACTTATTGCACAATTGGAAAGTATTGGCAAGAAGATCAAAGAAGAAGATAGAGTTATAATCTTGATTAGTTATTTATCAAGATTTTATGAGCCAATTGTGACTTCATTGATGATTGGAAGAGATACTTTAAAAATAAAAAATGTAACCACTATATTTTTGGAGCAAGATCAAATGAGAAAATTTGAAGAAAAAATGAAGATAATAATGTGTTCATGGTTGAGTGAAGAAGAAGTCGCTGGAGAAGAAAAAACGAATCAAGAGGAAGGTCAAGTTCAAGATTTGGAAAAGATTTGAGTAATATGGAATGCTGGTATTGTCATTATTTGAGACATATAAAGTTTTTTCCTCAAAATTAGAAGAGTACATGGAAGAATTTTTTAAGGCAAAGGAGAAAAAGAAAGGAAAAAAAAAAGGACAAAAATTAAAGCTGTGACTTTAATGGTATAAAAAGTTAATGAGAAAAAAAAAATTTAGTGATATATGAGTGTTTGATTCTACTTGTTTAGAGCATATTTGCACAAAGAAAAAAGTGGTTTATAAAATTTGAGGGATGTGATAGCCAATTTATTTGATGAATGACCAAGAAGAGAGAATTGTTGGTATTAACAATGTGAAGATTATATTGTATGATGGAAGTATTAAGATGCTTGATGATGTGAGGTATGTTCCGAATTCTAAAGAAAATTGATTTCATTGGTAGATTAGATAGCTTGGGTTATAGATTTTCTACTTAAGGTAGAAGCTTGCAAATTTCAAAGAATACATTATTTATGATGTAAAGAGTGAACAACTCAAATAATTTGTATGAGTTGGTTGGTAATACAATTGTAAAAAGAGACAAAGAATTATCCCATGGATATAAAGATTCCTACAAGCAAGGATGTGAGCTTTGTAGTAGAGGTTGAGAGAATTTGAGTTAAAGTGGAGATTGTTAGGTGATGGACTCAAATTTAAAGAAGATGAGGGCTTGAAGTTGTTACTAATTCAATTTATTTTACGATTAGGTTTATGTTTTTGTTTTCATATTTTAATGTGATTTAAGTTTATATGTAACCTATAAAAAAACAAGTTGTGTTAGAGCATTAAGTATGAGAAAAAAATCAATGTGACATATTATAAGACTTGTAGAATAGAGTAGAAATTAAGAGTTTGGGAGAATTTGTATTTGTAATTGTTATTTGACTTTTTATATTAGAAAGGTCATGGAATTTTCATGGATGAAAAAATAAATATTTGTTATTTTGTTTTCTGCTTCCACCCAACAATGTATTATACCCTTTTCCAATTAACTACGTGTACACATGACAATGTAATGTAACAAAAACAGTTTTGAAAGTCAGGACAACAATATATTTTTAAGATTTATTTAAAACAAGGCTAACAATTTTCACATAATTACATATCAAATGTTACAAATGGGTATACTAGCATGTAGATAAAAAGAACATGAGTGACATAACCCTTTTATTTTAAGTCGACACTCTCACTTCCGCTCTAATCAAGTTAGTCTGAATTCTTGCATAGACTTATACTTTCTACATAAATTTTTACGAGTAATGCTTTCTTACTCTTGTCCTTGAGGCACTCTGGGGCACCAAGGAAAGGAGCTGCCACATCGCCCAGGACAAGTACAAATACATTCCTTAAGACTTGCTTCATTTCCGTTATCTTTGAGGATGAGCTAGTGATTCGTGTATTTCTTCCGGTGCTCTACCCTTGGTTTCAGGCACGAGCACTGCAACGAACACACAGGTTGCAGCACAAATTGCTGAAAATATGAAGAATATGCCTGGTAGGTAACACAGAAAACCAACAGTCAGTTCAGAGAATATGAACCTGATACTGGAAAGTCAATCAACAGTTTCCAGTATGAAGCAGTCATCACCTGCTGAACTCCATTCGAGCCCGAAGTTAAAGCAGTAGGAAACAATATAACCACATAACTGTCCCACCACAGTACCAATGCTTCCTGCTGCACCTTTTATGTTCATTGGGAACATCTGATGAAAGCATTGCTCTTGTCAGTGGTCACTTTGGTAACAACCATGCTAGGTGCTTGGTTAAAGTTTCCAGAAGCAGAGACAAATTTGGAAGTAAAATTAAACAGGTTAAGCTTCACCTCTGCCATTAGTATCCATGGCACTACTCCCAGGCCCAGTGAGAATGATCCAGTGAATATCTGAAATCAGAATTCGGATAAATGCTTGACAAAGAACTTAAGAAGAGATGATCAAACAGCTGCATTTTAGTTGATGAACATTTATCAATACCAACACACTAACGACTGCCAGAACAGGAGTACCCTCCTTCCACAGGTCAAAATCCTGGTAATGGAAACAGAGATTGAGCAATTAAATATACGAAAAAGACTACAAAGGGAAGCCATATGGATTTTTCATTTGGCTTAGACGTGATTAACCTGTAAGAGGAATGATAGTCCAGTTATGAAGGTGCCTAAGAACACCCCAGCAGAAGAAACCTGCAACACATTGTGACAAATGAATCATTTGAAGTCCTGTCTATGATATTTTAATTTCATAAGATTCTTACAATACAAACCAGCAGAAGGGGCCTTCTTCCAAATTTATCAATCAGAATGAGAATCACAAGGCCTGATAATATCTGGTTAAAAAAGGAAACATTCAATGGGAGGACTTCAAGTAAACAAAAGTTTTCAAGGAAGTTGTAAAGGACCTGAACTGAAGCTTGTGAGATGAGTCCTATAGAGCCTGATGTACCTGCTATAGAGAAATCGACTTCATTCATAAACTTCCAAGTATATCAGTTTATCTAGTGTTCTTATTTTCATCGACCATTTACCTGCTGAAGCAAAAATAACACCAGAATAAAATGTATATGCATTCTGCCCCACACAATTTTGCAGTCCCAGAAGTCCAATTCCAATCTATATTGATTCAAACAGGACATGTTGCTTAAACCAAGGTAAAAATGAAGCATGAAAAGAACCCAAAAAGAAAGTTGAGCCAAATTTGAGGGCTTACAATCAGGGATTTGGCATACTTCCTCTGAAATATATCTAAGAATCCACCTTTTGAGAAACGCATAAGTGACTCTGCACAATCCTGAAGAAGAAATGGTTGAAAAATTAAAAAGTTATTTACTGTGCGATCCCTCATGAAGATTTAGTTGAAGAATTACTCTTATATCAGTTGCTTCATGTAAAATATCAGCTTGCGTCCCCCTAAGGCATCGTAAACTGCTTGCAATATCCTCTGCTCGGCCAACCATTCCCTATTGAACACTGATTTCTTTTAGCAGAAAGATAGATAGAGAGACAACAACTAATGCTTGGCCAAACTGTTAAAAGCTTGCGTTGTTACTTGCAATGTGGAAGGCCCAAATCCCGACTCCCTCCTAGCTTTGTTCATGTGTACCGAAAGGAAAAAATAGATGGAAGGATAGAAAAATAGATTGCTCATATCATTGAATCACATTATTTGGATTTTCTATCATCATAATGTTAAATTGCCAGCAGAAAGCAATATTCTTGAAGACCTCCATATAAGCGGGATGTTCAAACATTAAGTCCTATTTTGAAATTTGACAGAACTGAAGAAGTACTAACCAGCCATGTTGGGGATTCTGGAACAAGAAACAGTAAGGGGAGCCGAAGTACATTTATAAGGATTCCTGTGGATAAAACCATTCCAAAATTACCTAACTTCTGAAGTCCGAAAACAACTGTGAATGTATAAATGGCAACAAAGCTCACCTACTAGAGCCAACGTCTGCCAATGAACAAAAGAACCTAGAACATAGACGAATGCAGCACCCAAAATAACTGCTATCTGCAGAGCAAGCAGCGAATAGGAGCTTAAAGCATTTAATATTATGTAATAAAGGTCGAGTTGATGAAAGGTTTACCGGCCCCAGAGAAGTGAACCTTCCCCTCAGATTCTTTGGTGATATTTCTGCAATATATACAGGTACCTACACATGTTAGAACACACATATTAGCATTTGCTGTTAAATGAATAAGCATACTGAGGAACATGATAAGTGCAGTTCTCAGCGTTTACCTCGTAATTTTGAACTCCTGCTACGAATCCCAATAATAGCCTTCCCAGGTACAACAGCCAAGGAACCTTCATGATATAGAGGAAACCCAACGTTAAGTGGAAAAAATATCTCTCAAGCTTACTCCTAAGTTGGTAGAACCAGTTCAAAGAAGATGCACAGCAAACAATGTAAGTACAAGCAAACCAACAAAAGCTATTTTTCTCGTTGTGCGATTTGCCTTCGAAAGGGAAGATGTTCCTTACTAGTTTTGGTGTTTTAGACAATAAAAGTTGCTGCTTCATTCATAGTATACAAGTCTATACACCACTTACAGGTCAAATCTAAGTGTGAAAAAACAGCTGAAAAAGGAAAAGCATGAAATAAGAGGTGTAACCTTAGCAAGGGCAATTGCAACCCATCCAAGTATGGAAAAAAAACTCAAAATCCACATAACCTGATTCAAGGCACCAAGATTTAGGAAAAGATTTGAAAAATTGCTATTCGACAAAAACAATGAGTTATTTTTATTCTAAACAAACTTACAGGTATATGGCCTCGAAAGTCTGTCATCTTTCCACTCAGTAATGCGCCCAGAAATGCTCCTACGGACAGTAGGGAACCGAAAAGTGAAAACTGTAAAAAGAAGGAAAGCTTCAATGTACAAACTGAACATGTCCCTTTTCCTGATAACTTGAAGAGTAATTTACAAGGCTTAATCCTCCAACTTTGTGGGACTGGACAGTTTAGTGCTCTAACTAAGGCTTGGTTCTATTTGATCCTCTAACTTTGATTAGTAGTACAATCTGGTCCAAAGAGGACTTGTTGAGCCGCATGTGACCAAAACTGCCGCTAAGTCCGACCCCAGCACCCTCACGTCCTTAAATGGCATCGTTCAGCGGCTGGAGCAGAAGCAAGGTTTGGACTTCTCCGACCAGTCGGGCTTCATCGGAGACTAGATTAGCCTCCTCCGCTTCCACCCAACCCCGACACTGAGGCCCAATCGAACACGCACCCAAACCTGCACAAGGATCATTTGGCCTTTCAGCAACAGAAATTCCCCCAATTCCTTGCTCACGCGATGCCCTAATTCACTGGCTGCTTCGCCCTCTAGTAGCAAAACCTGCAGTTTGCACCTCAGGTCCTCAAATTCCGGCAACCGCACCTACTTTCGACGTCTCATTTTCAGTCTGAAGCGCGGCCGCAAGTTCACCCACATCTGTCACATGTGAAGGCTGCACTTTGATTCTCTACAGTTTTGGCCAATAATCTGCGGTTTGCTTCGCGAGATTCACCACTGTTTCTCCACTTGCTCGAATGAAACAAACCGTTCAATCAGAAAATTGATCGAGATTCAAATGAGAAACTGCCCTTACGATTCAGGCGAGAAAGGAGGAACTAGGTGAAGGGATTAATCCATGAAAGTTGCGTTTTTTGACAGAAAACATTACCTTCTTCCATGGTTTGACCTAATTGACCTAATTCATGAAAGTTACCGGGCTAAAGTGACCAACTTATGTAGTTGGAGGACCAAATCATACTGACTCATAGATAGAGGACTAACTCGTCCGATTCCTCAAAGTTAGAGGACCATTCAGACACTTAAGCCAATTTACAACAATGAATAAATAGGCCGATAAATAAAAGCCGCAACAACAGTAAAGCTAAGCATTGTTCAAGCAATTCAATGGAGCAAAATGAAACAGAATCTCATCCATGGTTGCTAGTTTCGTGGCCATTCTAAGTTTCATAAAAAATGCTTGTCATTCTATTAATCGTATTCACATAACTCAGGACTGAATGAAACAACACCATGATTCACACCAAGTTCATGAAGGATACAAAAAAGTTCATAAAGCAAACTGGACTAACTAGCTAATTAACCATGATATTTGGAACAAAATCAAGTAACAAAACGCAAACAAGAGGTACTCAGGCAGTTAATTTTTCTGCAACTATATGAGACTTCACCAAATTACCTCGGCAACAGAGAGACCCATTTCTTCCATGATTGCCGACTGAGTAGGTGAAGAATATCCTATCTGCAAAATCAATCAGAAGAAGACAATGTCAACTAGAATCGAAATCTGAACCCTTAAGAACTGGCATATTCAACAACTTCAAACGCCGATCAAATTAAACGAAATATCGGAAGATGTGTTTTCGTTTTGTATGAGAGAAATTATAATACATTGCAGCCAGAACTGAAGGCGATGGAGGCGGCAGTAACTGCGCTGAGAACAAGACAAGCCGTCACTGCGCCGCCGTAAGCGCCGCCATCTCTGCCATGCCTTTGCCCGGCGAGCAAAGATTCCTTCTCTGTTCCGCCCTGTGAGCCCATGTCCTGTAGTGCTAACAAGAAAATGATCTAGTACTTTACCAGTTAGCTAGGAAACACAAATTTCTTACCATTCATCTTCCAGACAAAAAGGGGCACGTCTTCCATATGGGGCTCACTGCTCCCACTCCAGTCATCGTTTTCCTAACCCAACAAGTGACATTTTCCCGGCCCCTCCCCCACCCACTCTCCGTACCACTTGGAAACAAAAAGAGCTTGTAGAGAGCTTATCCATGAACAGCTCCCACCCCACACGATTCAGGTCCAGATTACTTGAGCCTTACACAACAGGTCCCCAAGAAGTTGGTAGTAACTAGTAACCATATCTGGTCCAGAGGTTTGGGACGGACCCTGGTAAAATACAGGGTCACAACGGTACAGGCTCATTTAACATTTCTTCAAACTTTCAAGGTTTGTGCAATTAAGGATCTGCAGATGGAACAAGGCGAAGAAGACACCAAAATTTATCCCATGTGGTACCGCCGGTTGCAGGTGGCTGGCAGAGAGGAGGGACGGGAAGTAATAATTTGAAGGGAGAAAAATGAAAAGATAATAGGCTAAAATTAAAAAAAAATGGCAAAAAAATGTTGCAAAATGTGTAATTGATTTAGGAGGAGTTTTGTCGGTGGGTAAAACAAAAAATGAAAAAAAAAAAAAACACATTTGTTTAGTAAGATATTTGAGCTTGTTCAGAGCCAAAAAATTAGAAATGAATTATTGAACCATTTGATAAAAAGTTTTAATTTTTAAATGATTTTATTTTTATGTTATGTACGGTTCAGTTATAGATAATAAAAAAAATGTATTTTACGCACAAAAAATTATTTATTTATTATTAAATTACTAGAATATTAGCTTTTATATGATATTGGTACTTAGTTAGGTTTAAAGGCACAAAGACATTGTTTCAAGGTTGAGGCTAAAATACATCTGGTGCACACAGAGCACCCCTACTTTTAAGTTATTTACAATTTCTATTATTCGCTTCTCCTTTCTCCAATTCTTCTTTTTGCTTCTTCCTTTTCTAATTCTTCTGATCACTTCTTTCTTCTCTGGAACCAGAATCAAGTTTACTTAAATCCTTATCTTGCTTCTCCTCATCTTTTTCAATTTGTTCTTTCCTTATCTCATGACTCTAATTCTTTATAATTGTCATCAGAGATGAGAGAATGTTGCCCGTTGATGGATCTGTTTTAATTGGAGATGATTTCATTGACGATGACAAGGAAAGTGAAGCTACTAAGGAGCCTAACCTCCTCTATCGACATCCCTTTGTCGTTCGTCCTTACCTCTGGCGACATCTATGCCTCGTTGGAGGAAGAACTGACATCTTTACCTCTAATGGCATATGTGTTTTTCTATTCAGTAAAAAGTGTTGTTTCATTTATACAAATGTGTTGTTTTGTAATATACTCTATCGTTCATCCTTACCTTTAGTGTCATCTGTGCCCCTACCTCAAATGGCGTCTTTATTGTTCTATTCAATAAGAAGTGTTATTCCATTTATACAAATGTGTTATTTTATGGTACGTTATTCATTTCTTAAGATGTGCTATTTACAAATAGTATTGTTCTATTGAGTAATTCGTGATGTTCCATTTTGTTGTTATGTAATATGTTATTTATGAAACTTCATAAGATGTGTTATCATAAATAATGTTGTTTCGTTTAGTAAGAAATATTGTTCCATTCATACAAATGTGTTGTTCTATACTATATTGTTCATGTCGTAAGATGTCTAGTTTGTAAATAATGTCATTTCGTTTAGTAAAAGTGTTGTTTCATTCATATAAATGTGTTGTTCATTTGGTAAAATGTGTTGTTTGCAAATAGTGTTTTTTGTTTAGTAAAAAGTATTGTTCCATTCATAAATTGTGATGTTTTGCAATATATTGTTCTATTGAGTAAAAAGTATTGTTCATGTTTGTATGATGTGTTGTTCAACTACTATGGCATTTTTGTAAATAATGTCAAACTATGAGTGTACGCTGATTTACCAAGTGTATGCTATAGATACTCTTGATTTAATGATACCAAGATATAGTTTAAGTGACTCCAAATTTTAGTTGAAGAGATATTAATTTATGGTTCAAGTTGTACTAATATAAGGTTAAAATGGTATCAATTATGATTATAGTGGTGGCAAGCTATGGTTTCAACAGTACTAGTTTATGATTGAAATGGTACCAATTATGGTTGTTGTGGTACCAAGATATGATTCAAGTGGTATCAAGTTATGATTCAAGTGGCACCAATATAATGTTTAAAGGGTATGAAGAAATATAATGTTCAAGGGGTATGAAGATATGATTATAATGGTACTAAATTATGATTATTGTGGTACCAAGGTATGGTTCAAGTGGGGCTAAGTTATGGTTCAAGGAGTACCAGGTTATAGTTGTCATGGTACCAATTAACGGTTGTAGTGGTACTAAGTTATAGTTACAATAACACCTAGTTATGGTTCCAATGGTACCAACCTATGTTTCTAATGATACCAAGTTATGGTTATTGTGACACCAAGTTATGGTTCCACTAGTATTAACTTATAGTTATAGAGGAATCAAGTTATGATTATTGTGGTATCATACTATGGTTCAAGTGTTACTAAGTTATGATTATAATGGTAGCAATAAAGGGTTGTAGTGATGTCAAATTATGATTGTAGTGGTATTGACATATATATATTTTTTTATGTAGTTTTTCTCACGTTGATATTAAAATCATTAGATAGAACAATTAGTTTAGGATGGCTAAGTAAGAAGTAATTTTACTCTTGATACGCATCTTATTATTATGTATGTTAGGCATAACATTTTTTTTTTAAGTTAGCTTTGAGTTTTATGTTTAGAAATTTTTTTACATTTAGTGTAGTTCACTTGCATGCTTTGTTAGTTTTATTTTTATTCATTGTGATATTTTTTTTGTGGTGGTGTTAATTGTTGATTTTATTTTCCTTTATCTTTATTTTGTTCATATTCATGTTCAAGTTTACTTATCATATTTGCATGCATAAGTAGTTGCATATAGGAACATTTAGCATGAATTTAGGTTGTTTATTTGCATTTAGGAACCTAACTTATGGAAATGCCATGTATGGAGGTATATTTTGTAAACTTGAAATGACTGTTAATTTTTTAAAATAGTTAAAGTATTTTGCTTGTTGCCCAATGAAAAAAAAATTAACTCAGTGAGCACTTTGAACCTTTAGTGTTTATTAGGATGTAAGAATTTTTTTGTTAAGAGTACTTACTTTGTGTTTTAAGCTAGACCTTGTTTGGATAGGTTACCTTAATGACCCATACAACCCTGCTCATTTTGTGTAAATTTAAGATAAAAATGACATTTTAGGACTAACCACTTACCAAATGACTAACTTTGTACATCATCTCTTAGTAAGCCTCTTTAAACCTTATAGCCTAATTCTTTGTTTGAACTCTACATATTTAATCGCTTCTACTTTATTTTGATCTTTTATTGTCCTTAGAACTAGTAATGCTTATGTGATTTTGGGCATTAGAGAATTGAAGTGAATGTGTTGTTTTCGGTAAAATAAAGAATAAGTGTGGAGTTGTACTTTGAGATATGTTGGGTTATTTTTGGTAAAATACAGAATAAGTGTATAGTCATACTTGAAGATATGTTGAGTTACCTTGTGCTTAAATTGTCATAGTTGAAGGTTATTAAATTGAGTTGCATATCATCGGATGGTTGGTTTTTGAACCTTCTTTGATTTGTTGTTTCTTGAAGAAAAAGGCAAAAGTGAGACCATAAGAAAAAACCTTCGCAAAATAAAGTTTAAAAAAAGTAAGAAAAATAGTAAACAAAAGTGTTAAATTTCATTCAATAAGTTCAAAATTTAACCCTATTTCACTACTAAGACTCTGGTAGTTTCCAATGCATAGACATTAGTAATTTTGAATTTCCAACACGTAGCCGTTGGTAAATTGCTTGACCAATGCGCAAAATTTAAGTCGTTGGTAATTTCCAATACGAACACATTGGTAATGTGCACGTTGGTAATTACCAACGGTCATGTACCATATTTGTTTTTCCAACGGGAGTACAAATTATCAACGTGTACACGTGTTGGTATTTACCAATGTGCATGTGCATTGATACATGTACGCACGTTGGTACAGTGGCAATAACAAATACCAATTATAAATTCCCTGTTTTGATCAATTTTCGAACTCGATACGCCAATTTATGGGTTTTCGCATCCTTATTACGAAGTCTAAATTACACAGAAATTCACAAAAATAGTAATTTCATTTCAATAATGTGCATCCTAAGTTCTATCATACATCATAATAAAAACAAGTAGATATTTGTCTTCAACAATACATACAAGCTTGCACAATTACACATCTCAGGAATTTCATCTGAGTCTCAAGTCTAACAAATTTTGTCAAAGTTTGATAACACAAGAATTACAAAATGGATTACCTGTGTTAGACAGTAATCAAGGAGACCCGACTAGCTCTTCATTATCCAAGTTTGAGTCATCAAGATACTATGGAACCGATTGAGCTGGCAGGCAGGGAAGGTTCAACGAACAACAAATAACCTCCAATTGAGCCCGATTCGGCTCCAAGGCGGTCCTATTTGCCTCCATCTCTGCTCTCTGTCTCATTTTCAATCTCTCCAGCTTCTTCTCATACTCGGCGTCCATTCACGTAATCTCCTTTGCCATCATCTTCTATACTTGCTCATTGAACTACGGTGTCTAAGTGAGGTCAACAGGTGGGATGCCACCAAGCATTTAGTGTCCCAGTATAATGCACTACTCAAATTCTAAACCAAAAACACGCTATCTCCTTTTCCCTCTAGTTGGAGTACTAATGATTGCAGCTTTATTAATGTCCTGTGTGGGCTTCTATCCATCCTATTGTTGTGTTTGCTCCTTAATCTCAGCACTGATGCAAGCTTATAGAAATATATTAACACATCTGAATTATTCATACGTGGTTTATGGTAAATGTCTTAATAATAGTATGAAAAAGAAGTTATTATACTTATAATAACTTCTTCGTATCGCTTACTAACATATTGTCCATTCTTAATTTTATGTGTTGCCTAGAGGTCATTGAACAAGCTTGGGTCCTTTTTCTCCGAATCTCTCTCTCTTTAATAGAATGTTAAGTCAGAGTAATATGTATCATTGGTTTATGATTTAGTTAAATGTAAAATATAGGAATAAAAAGGGTATACCATTTGATTTCGATGTGCAGACATCGAGATGGATCTCCTTGCATATGTCACATTACACGAGCTAGACTGTGAATTCTCGTCACTAACAGATGATTGGATTGCCTTGAATATAGCAGACTTCTGATGGAACTTTCGACTACCCCAATATGCTTCCATTTCCGCATATATAGTGTCGGACATAAAGTTTGCATTCGATCGACATTTAACAGGATCCTTTACACACCTGATGTCTACCATGATGCTCCGGTAATACTGTGCCCCCAAGATATGCCATATCCGATACACCTCATTATGATGTGTTGGATCCTACTTACAGTTCTTCTGTAAAGGATAATATATCAGATATAAAAGCATGAAGGATGAAAGAACTGGTTTGACATATAATTATGATATGGTATTAATATGTGAATTATACCTAAAAAATATGCCATCATTATTGAATGTCTGATGTAGAGATGGAAAGACCAATTAGGATATGGTTTGAAATATGTAGTGAAGCATGGTGTCACCAAACGTGTTGGTGTAGCTAGAAAGAATCTACATGGTGCAAATGTATATCACAGTAGTAATTATATGCAGTATGTTCATGGTAAGTAATCTAACTAATTTTAGTAGTTCCAGATAGTTTGTAAGATGTTCATCATTTACATGTTACCATGAGGGTATATCCTCATGCGAGATCAGGCCGATGTCTGTGACATCGATGATGAGACGTCATCAGTATGTATGTCTTCCTCTGAGGTATGAGGAGTCATGTGAGGGTGACTAACATGTGGCTATCAAGGGACATGTGCAGATGTCATGCCTCCAACACCGCTGAAACGGTGTAGATGTGACCGGACATGAGTAGTTGGCACCAATGTGTCCTGTGTCTCTAGAACTATATCAACCTATGGCTAGGATGAAGAACCCATCCTCTGTCAAAAATTAAGTTCTGTTTGCAGGAACTCCCTAAATTGTGCAGATGGTCACTTCCCAGGTTGGTGCCTATATGTGTTATCCCTTTTAGGCGGCATCTGCAATTATTATTATTTGATTAAAAAAATAAACATTAATATGTTAGATACATTAAATGAATTCTCCTGACTTCTCATTAAGTTACCAAATATGTTTAGAATTTACAAACAATTATGACTGTAGACCACTAAAGACTTTGGCACTGTCATCTTCATTCACCCGACCTAATGCTTGCACACTTGTCAAACTCCTTATTAGAATCGGTCTTAGTTTCATCGAATTAAAACTCCCCTTCATCATCTATATTGTCATTAGTAGCCCCCTCATCAGAAATTTCTTCATCCTGGAATATAACACCCATGCTTTGAAAATCTTCTTCAATATCATCACCGAAACCCAGGTCAGCTAACTCCTCAACTAGGTCATCCTCAATTGTATGATTCATAACACCTCTACTTTCTTGATAAACATCATCATTTTCAACAATTTTGTACTGGACGATCCATCTAGGTTTTATCTTCAGCACTGCTGACCACTAATTTTTTTCATACAACTTTGTTGGATACGGTGTGTAGTAAACTTGGTCAGCCTGTGATGTAAGAATGAATGGATCGAACTTCTGATATCGATGGCCATCTTGAACCTCAAGTAAACCAAACTGTTTATGGACTCGAGCTCCACAATTAGGTGTTGGGTCGAACTAGTTGCACCTAAATAAGACAACATTTTTATGTGGATAGTTAGGATATTATAGTTGAATGACTTATTCTAATATACCATAAAAATCACATTCAACTTCACTAGAACCGGTACTTTGTATACAGACTCCACTATTAAATTTTAACTTGTCATTGCCCCATTCATTTATGTAGAACTTGTAGTCATTTGTGAAATAAATAGGTCATGTCTCAACCTGATGTGAGGGACCACATGCAACATCTCACAACATGTGATCGACTATATTGTTTCATGGGTCATCGACCTATGTAAAACAATGTGAATTTAGGAAAATACATGTCAAACATTGAAAATACATAGTTAGTTGTATGCATATACATAGTGTCGGAGCCAGCTTGAGAAGTTGTTTTCAATGTGTATATCCATCTCAGACATGGTAATATCTGGCGCCTGGACCCTTACTTCCTTGATGAATATACTGTGACAAGATTGAGAGATAGGAAAATAGGTTAGTCAAATGATTAGTGTTGGCCATGAAAAGAAACTACCCATGTCAATAATGAATATGTGCTTACTTTAGATATGACTTGATCTCCGCATAGTTTAGAAGAATGTATGTGGTGGTAACTCTGAGTTCATTGTCTGTGAGGAATCTATATCTAGATGCACCATATGGATATCCCAGAAAGTTGAATATAAACCACAACTCACCATTACAGTGGACAGGACCATCATCATCATTTCGAGGAACTCTATTCCTTATACACAGAACATGGGATTCAAAGTAATGAGAGCAAAGGATGGAAGTCTCCTCTATAAGATATGCTTCACAAATCAATCCCTCAACATAAGCAATATTAGAAAACTTTATTTTAAGGTCATGCATGCACTGCTCAAATTTATACATCCACCGGTACTGAACAGGTCCTCCAACCCTTGCTTCATATGGCAAGTGAACTGGCAGATGCTCCAAGAGATCAAAAAATCTAGTAGGAAAAATTCTCTCAAGCTTACAAATGATAATTGGAATATTGGCTTCAAACTCTAACAAGTGATTAGCATCTAGCTCTGGAGAGCACAAGTCTCTAAAGAATAGGCTTAACTTGGTTAATAGTTTCCATATATTCTTGGGAAATACCTGAATGGCAATAGGAAAAAGCCATTGCATCATCACATGGCAATCATGACTCTTCATGCCATACATAGTGGAACTAGTGTTATCAACACATCTGCCAAGATTCGAGGCATACTCATTTGATAGTCGTAGAGATTTAACCCAAGTGAGAACATCTTGCCCTAGGTTAACATCGAACGTGAACCTTATTTTTTATTTGAATGAATGACCATCATCAAGAGGAACCATGTTTAACTTCAGTCAATTACCATAAATTTTGAGGTCCTTCCATGCCTTAACATTGTCTTTTGTTTTGTTATTAACATCCATAACCGTATTCCATATATTCTCAAACATGTTCTTCTCAATATGCATGACATCCAGATTATGGTGGATTAAATTTGTCCCCCAATAAGGCAACGCCCAAAAAATATTGCGTTTCATCCAATTGTGTGATTTCCCATAATTACATGGGTGTTGTTGTGGCTCATCTATAGCAACTGATGGAAGGAAGGAGATTATTTCAAATATAGCTTCACCTAACAGGCGCTCGAGAGTTGATGAATTATCTGACTTGCCCTTTTTAAAACAATAATTATTTCTTCTATATGGGTGGTTCTTCTCAAGAAATTGCCAATGACAGTCGAAGAGAAAAGTTTTTCCACCATACTTAAGTTGGAATGCCTTACTTTTGCCTATACAAATTGGGCAAGACAACCAACCATGTGTCATCCATCCTGAAAGCATGCCATAAGCCGGAAAGTCATTTATGGTCCATAGTAGTACTACTCGAAAGACAAAATTTTCTCTCAATAAGACATCCTATGTTTCGATGCCATCCTCTCACAAATGGCTTAGCTCATTTATTAAAGATCATAAATAAACATCGATCTTATGATTTGGGCTTCGTAGACCTAGAATCAACAAGGAAAGGAACATATAAGGTTTTTTCATGCACATCCATAAGGGCAAATTATACGGAGTTATGATAACAGGCCAGCAAAAGTATTGTTTTTCGGATGGTTCAAAAGAGGTAAATCTATCGACAGACAACCACAATCGGACATTTCATGGTTTAGCCGCAAACCATGGGTAGGTCCGATCAAAATGTTTCCAAGCTTCACCATCTGATGGATCTTTTACAACACCTGTGAGCGATCGTTGCTCCGTATGTCACCTCATCTACTCTGCTATTGAGGCTGAAGCAAATAAGCGTTGGAGACAAAGGCTTAGTGGTAAATAATGTATGGTCTTTCTCGATTGATATTTACCCCTATCACCCTTTTTCAACTTGTACCTCTCAGCTCCACAATAATTACAAATATGACAAGTACTTTCATCTTTCCAAAACAACATGCAGTCATTAACACAGATGTCAATCTTGTGGTGAAGTAGACCCAATTGCGAAACTAATCTTTTCATCTCAAACCAATTTGATGGCATCTTGCTATCTGTAGGTTGAGTCTCCTTCATCAATTGGGCAATGCCATTATAACATGCCCGTGACATGTGATACTCTGATTTAAGGTTCAGAAGACGGACAGTAGAAGATAACTCAAAATGGTTCTTGCACCCATCCCATAGAGGAGTTGATGTGGAATTCAACAGGTCAAAAAATCATTTGGCTGCGCATCCATGTTGGAAAGATTTTGTTGGTAATTAGGGCCAATGGCATTTAATACCATCCTTTCATACAAATTTGTCAAAGATCCCTAATCAAAGTGGTCAAATCCACCCATATATCTGTGTGCATCTGATGCTTCATTAAACGGCTCTCCATGAGCTGTCGAATTCAAGTAAAAAGACATGAGCCCCCACTTCTAAAGATGAACTCGGACCTCACCACACTTTCTAAACCACAAATTCTTACACTTCTGACAAGGACAGCGAGTGCTGAAAATGCTCATTGTTTTAGGATGAGTGATAGGGAATGATATAAATTCATCAACCCTAGACTGCCACTCATCTGTGTAACCCCTTCAGCCTGGCAAGAAACAGTTACGGTACATTCAACTACGGCTCGACTCTATTATAAACTAAATATGTTTGTAAACATATAAAACACACATACATCAAAGTTGGCAAACAAAAAATTATTATTTTATAGAAAATCATATTAGACATCAAACCATGGTCATACTTACTATTAATCATGAATAGAATCCTTCACACATATGAATCACAACAACAAAAAATATCAATAACAACATTTGTCATTTCTTACAAGAAATTTCCAAAAGTGTCATAAAAGATTTTCTTGTCAATGATTCACATTTCTTGAAGCATATATTCCAAATATGGAACTTTTTTTATATTTCTTGGAGCATATATTGTTACATTAGATTAGGTATCAAAATTTATAATAAGAATACACATATTATCAATTATTATTATTATTGTTGTTGTTGTTGTTGTTGTTGTTGGGTACGTATTATTATAATTATAATGGTATTATTATTATTATTATTATTATTATTATTATTATTATTGTCATTATTATCATTAGTAAAATTATTTCTAAGTATTATAATTTTTTTCACCACCACCATCATCATCATCATCATCATCATTATTATAGTTATTGTTCGGTGCATATTATTATTATTAATGGCATTATTATCATTATTATTATTTTTAATTTTTTATTATTTTTTCCAAGCATTACTATTATCATTAATAAAAATATTTTTATTATTACTATTACTATTACTATTACTATTATTATTATTATTATTATTATTATTATTATTATTATTCTAACAATACTAATATAACACCACTACATAATATAGTTAATTCTAACAATTAAGACTAAAATCACTCAAACTAAACCCTAATTCAACCATAAACCATGAAAATATAAAAATAATAAATTCAAACAACAATCTACATCAACAAATTAAAACACAAATAAATTAATTAACAAAACTTCACATTTTCTCTAACTACAGATACTCAAAAATTAAAAAATAAAGAAAATTAATGGAAAACTACCAAGCTCAAATTTCCAAGGAAACGTAGGAACCACATTCATAATACATAAATTTTAGTGACAAAATAAATAATAACAAACATTTTTTTCCTCTAAATCATAGAAATTTTTGGATATCCTAAGGAAAAATAAAAAAAATACAAAATGTACCACTCACGTTCACATAAGCAGAGGACACAATGCCTAACCTTGCAAGCTTAGAGAAGAAGCTGAGAACTAAAACAATGAAGCTCATAAACTCAATCTATGTTACCAAAGACAAAATCATAATATATGTTAAAAAATGAAGTAATCCGTCAAAATAAATTCATACCAAAAAATTTTGGCACCAGATCTGCCACCATCAACGCATTTTGATGCAAGACAAGCAGTAGACAGGCTCTAGCGGTGGCAATGGCAGCAGCTGGGGTAGTAGAGGGCTGGGAAGGGAGAAAGAAAAGAGAGAATGTAGAATGAATCTGGAGGAAGGAGGTGGTAGATGTTAAAAAAGCGTAACCAATTAAATGAAATGGTCCATTTCATTTAATTGGTTACCCAACGGCCTGGCCATTGGTAACCAAGTCCACAACTTGAAGCCCAAACACCCCTTAGGATCTACCAACGTGAGCACATTGGAAATTATTACCAATGGTCATCTCTATTGGTAGTGTTTGTTTTCTAAACTCATGTGTTATTGTAGAATTGCGCCTTGGAAATTGTTTAAGGTATGGATTTGGGAGACTTTAGGTGTTTGGTGTTTTTGGTATCCATATTTATTGTTAATTGCATTGTTAGTTCTCTTAGCTTCACAATTAAAATGACTTTCATCCGATTTCCACTTTCACCAAACCAACCTTATTACAACTTTATACAAAGACTATTGGACTTACATTTACAAGCAATCCCCTTTTGGGAATCAAGCAGAGGTGAGATTGGATCCTCTTGCAAGCTCTGAATTGAAAAACACAAAGTAAGCCGTTATAACAACCCTACCTTAAAATGAGTACAAACACTTACGGAGTGATCCTCTATATTTGGTAACAATGACTTAACTTTTTCTCCTTTCATTAACTACTATCAAGTGAAGTTTACAAGTGTTATATTTTCATAGCGTGGTGTACTGTGAGTTGCTAGATTATGTGTTTTGTTTATTTTCCTGAGTTTTGTAGATTGCACTTGCTAGGAACTAGCAAGAACCTGGTTAGGGGGTTTGATAAATACTCATAAGTATATAGCTATTAAAGGGTAAATCATCATTATACACTTTGAGTATGATTAATTTTTCTAATTTGAGCAGTTTTGTAATCTAGAGTTGAAAAGCATTTATTTACACATTGAGCTTAACAACTACTTTATGTAGGTGGATAAAATTACAACATCTATCAATTCTTAGACCAATGATTAGACCTCAATTATCTATAATCTTTAGCTCATGGTCTAGCCTAATTGAGAGATGTAGGATGCCAAATTTGAATTACAAGCAAAATCAGTTCCATCATTCATGCTCCTAACAATCTTTCATGAGAAAAATTATATCTAGAGCTATAGATGTTGGAATTGAGTGATTCTAAAGCCGTACAAAAGCCAACACAGATATTTTCAACTCTACTTTATATGCCAAGAACCAATTCGATCATTTTTAATGCTGAAATTTGGTTATAAATGAAACCATCTGTTCTACCGTGCGTTGAAGTGCAGTTTCGGTAGAAAAATCATAACTTGAGCTAAAGATATCAGTTTTGAATTATCAAGCTATCCTTTTTTAAGATAAAAGAGAGATCTACAAATCTTATGCTTTGAAGAATGGCTGAATTGATGTGTATAGTGGTCAAAAAATTAGAAGAAGTTTGAGCCGCCATTGTTGATTTGTATTTCACCTGCCCTTACCATTCCACTTGCCTCATTCCTAAGACTCTATAAATAAGCAATTGGGCGGGGGGGGGGGGGGGGGGTGGGGGGACGAAATTAAGTAAATAAACAATGGGGGGAAGATAAAATTAAGTAGATTTTTAGGCAAAGTTAAAGTTCTTATATGAAAGCTAGCCTTTCTTCTTTGATCTTATTCTTCTTTTTCAATCTAGAAGCTTTGTTCAACATGTTTTCTTCTTGTTCTTCCTATGATCTTTCAATCTATGTTTATTTAATTTTTATATATGTTGTTTACTCTTATCGTGGTTAACTAATTTTTATTTTGCTATGGTGAAAGGGTGAAGCTCTGGGTATAAACGTTATGGCTAATTTAAATGGATCTTAACAATATTGATATTTACTTTCTTAATCGATTTAGCTATCATTCTTGTTAAGTGGGAGTTTTGATTCATCATAGACAATCATTAGCACAAAGGCTATTTGATTTTTTTTATAAGGCATGCCTCTACCAGTTGTGATATGTTGGAATCTTGAGTTCTTGTGGATAAAGATTGGTATGATAGATACTTAAACCCATTGACAAGTGTTGGCTTTATAGGATTAATGAATGATAATAATAACTCATACCTAAGATTTTTGGAATTTGATTACTAAATTGCCCGATTGACATCTCATTTATGTGTGGATCTCAATTGAGTGGCAAGACAGGATAAAATTAATCACGACTGATATACAAAAAGTGGAACCCCTAACATTAGCTACTTCTTTGAATTTGAGTTTCAATCTACATTTGTTCACTCATTGCACAAAAAATTTCTTTGTTAAAAATCTGTAATTTGTATTTCTTAATTTACTTTCCTGTGGTTTGACACTCAGACTCCCGATATTTATTGCTTGTGACAACCTACACTTGGGTTAAAACTGTTGAAGTGTAGTAAGTTTTTGGTGCAATTGTCGAGGAATTAAAATTAGACTACAAGTTCATTTTTTTTCATTTTATTTCCCTTTATTTTGCTTTATTTTTATTTTTGTTAAATGGAAGGTTAAACCTCCTCTACCCTTCTTACTAATCATATTAATTTTCATTTTTATTATTTTACATACGCATGAGAGCTTGGTCACGAACATCAAGTGGTAGACTAGTATAAGAATCTTCATCTTCTTCAAACATGGCTGGACACATTAATAACCGATAGGATAACCATTCTCTACATAATGACCAAGACTGACCAAGGACCCTAAGAGAGCACATGAACCCCATAAAAAATAGTGCGCCATCATGTTTAGTCTTTCCTCCTGATGCATCTCACTTCAACTTCAATCCAAGTGTCATTCAATTTTTACTTTCATGGCTTTGATTCTGAAAATCCATATTTTCATTTGAAAGAATTTGAGGAAGTTTGTCAAAAATATAATAACATAAACTGTAGCATGAATAGCATCAGCCTTAAGCTTTATTTTTTTTCTTTAAAAAATAAAGCTAGAACTTGGCTATAGAATCTTAGGTCAGGCTCCATTACTTTATGGGATGAATTTCAATAATAATTTTTGAAAAAAAAAATTTCCTACTCACTAAAGAAATTTTTTGAAAAAGGAAAATTACCACTTTTACACAAAAACCAAGAGAAATTGTTTCCAATGTTGAGATAGATATAATGATTTTCTCCATCTATTTTGTATTTGTTGGTCCTTTTACATTTTCTTTTTTAACTAAAATTTGACTTGAATATATTTATATTAATATGTATTGAAAAAAATCTTAAAAATGATATTTAGAAACTATGATCTTTAAAGTTCTATTTTTATATAAAAAGTTCACATTCGTATAATAAATTTTGAAATAAATAAAATCATAAATTAATTATTATGAATAATGAAGGAGACAGCTTTTGTGAGATAGAGGAAGTACTTAACACATGCATACACCATGGTTTTGAGACGTGGAGAATAGTCTAATGTTTGATACCTAAGGAAAGACAAATGATGAAATTGATGTGCAATGGAACATGTGAGGATAAGAATCCTGACGAGATAATGAATGACCTAGACTTGCTAACAAAGAATGCACAAAATTAGGAAACTGTTGACACCTATGAAGCCCAGGTCAGACTCAATCCCCCACATGTAGTGGAGGAGTTTACCCTCTTAAGGAAGATAATGATCTTTAAGTAAAATTTGCATTTTAGCTAGAAAGGTTAAGACACTAAGAATTGAAGAAAACTGATCAATTGAAATTTGTTGAAGAAGTTGTTTGTTACATTTGTGAGGACAATGATTATTCCACCACTAATTGTCCAACATTGCCTTCTTTAAAAAAAAAATACCTCCATGAACAAGTCAATGTTTTGAACAACTTCAAGAGGCTAATCCAAAATCCATACTCAGACTTACAATTCTGGTTGGAGGAATGATCCAAACTTCAGTTAGAGAAGTCATAATCATGTTCAACTATCACAACTACCTTCCTATACCCATCAGAATTTTCAACAATCTTAAAGGTATGTACTTTATGTTCCACCTTTTAGGAAAAGTCTTGAAAGCACATTGTATTCATTTATTGAGAAGTAAGAGTTCATCAATGCTCAAATGAGTCAAACCATGGCTGATTTGAAAGATATTATTGCAAAATTTGCATTTGCACTCAATGTTTAGGAGAAAGAGCAATTTCCTTCTCAACTATAACCAAATCCCAAAGGTCAAATCATGAGTCAGGTGAAATCAACTACATTTCATAGTGATAAGGTTATTGAAAAATCTATCCTTGACCCTTGTGAAGGAAACAATCAGTCAAATTCTAAGAATGAAAATGAGATTGAAATTATACCAAGCAAAGAACATATTTAATCTCCACTTGCACCTCTATTTCGTTAGGCATTAACAATCTCTAAAAAGGTTATTCATAATCCTAAAATTCTTGATGATTTCAAGTTCTTGATGATTTCAAGCAGGTAAAGATCAATATCCCATTGTAGGAAATTATAAAATAGGTACCTTCTTATGTCATATTTATAAAGGATTTGTGCATAGTTAAAAAAAACTAAATGTGAAAAAGAAAGTCTTCTTGACTAAGCAGGTAAGTTGTGTTATTCAAAACAATACTACTTTGAAATATAAGGATCTTGGTTGTCCAACAACTTTATGCTTTATTAGAGAATAAAAAATTAAGCAAGCATTACTTGATCATGGTGCTAGTGTAAACTTATTTCTATAATGAGTTTACCAAAAGCTTAATTTAGGGTGAGTTAAAGCCAAAATAGGCAAATCATTTGCTTGCTGATAAATCAATGAAGGTGCCTAGAAGAGTCATTGAAAATGTATTAGTTCAAGTTGATAAATTCATATATTCTTTAAATTTTATTATTTTGGATACACCGCCAATGGAAATAAAAAATTTAATTCTTGTTATTCTAGGACATTCATTTTTAGTAACCTTTAATGCCTTAATTAATTAAAGGAATAGGCTGATGAAACTATCATTTGGGAATATAATATTGGAGCTAAATATTTTCAACTTACTTAAGCAACCATTTGAAAAGGAAGATAAAAGTGAGGAAATCTACATAATCATACTATTGTGGAAAATAATACTCAAGACGGGAGCATTTCTAATCCTCTAGAAGATTCCTTAGTTAATTCATTTGAATCTAGTATACAAGTGGATCAAGATGCTAATATATGTGAATTGCTTGATTTATTACAGGTAGATGGAAACACACATTTTTATTAAAAAAAAAAAAAAAGAAGGAAACACATGTTGGAAACCAAAAGTTGAAGAGTTAGGACAAACCCAAGATGAAGAGCTAAACAAAATACCCACATAAGAATTAAAGCCCTTGCCCAAAGAATTGAAGTATGCATTTTTTGGAGAATTTTTTTTTTCTGGTGGTAATTTTATCTACTCTCACATTCAAGGAAGAAAGTAAGTTAATTGAGTTACTGAAAATGTGTAAAAGTGCAATTCGATGGACATTAAAGGACCTAAATGGCATAAATCATTTAATTTGCACACATAGAATAAACTTAAAGGATAATAAGAAATCATATCAACAATTTTAGAGGAGACTCAATCCACACATGAAAGAGGTAGTAAGATATGAAGTTCTTAAATTACTTGATGTGGAAATTATCTACTATATTTCTGATAGCAAATGGGTTATTCCAACTCAAGTAGTGTTAAAGAATTTTGGCATTACAGTGGTAACAAATAAGAAAAATGAAAGTTTACTAACTCGAATTCCATCTAGCTAGAGGATATACATTGACTATAGAAAATTGAATCTTACCACTACAAAAGATCATTTTTCCTTACCTTTCCTAGATCAAATTTTAGAAAGAGTAATTAGACATCGTTTTTATTGCTTTTTTGATGGCCACTCAAGTTATTATCAAATTTCAACAGCTCTTGAAGATCAAGAAAAGACCATATTTCCATGTCTTTTTAGAACCATTGCATTTAGATTCATGCCTTTTAGACTACACAATGCCTCAACTGTTATTGTTATGCCCAATGCCAATCATGAGATGATTGTATTTTACATATTGAGTTATGATATTTTATGGAGGTATAATTCCAATAATTTTGTTTGTTGTTTGTTTCTGCATAATATAATCAAACATAATTATAACTAGGGGTGTAATTTTCGGGTTAGAGTCGGGTCCCGAAAAAAAAATAGCCAAGATAGGCATCCGAAATTCCAAACCCGAACCAACCCGATTTACCTCCCCAACCCGAACTAACCTTAACCCGAAAAAAAAAAGGATCGGATCAGGTCTGAAACTTGAAAAAAATGAAACAAGATGTATAAAAAAAATGGATTAGTGCAGAATAGAATGGCATCACTAGTACATTTTTATTCTAGCAAGTCGAGTGAAACCAATAGTGAAATCATATACACACATATATGACAGCAACTGAAACAAAGCTACAGAAACTAACAACTGGAGTCCATTATTCGACAGCCTCTTCATCAAATAAACAAAGATGTAAAAGAAGAAAAAAAAACAGCAATCATTTCCTACATTTACAGGGTATTCTACAGAACACTAGATATAACTTACTGCAATCCAATAGAGCATAGCTCCTTCAGTGCCACCTGAATCTGATCGTCACCAGCTTCAGCCACAGAACACATAAACATGTCGGATGTCGGTAACAGAGTCAGAGAGAGCCGACCAAGCCAAAAGTAACACGCTGACGCCGCAATCCGTCGTAATTGAGTCCGGCTGATCACTGGATTCACTGATCACTGACTCGCCATCATTGGCTCGTCGCCGATCATTGTCGCTCTTGCTCATTCGCCTTGTTTGCTCGCTGTCGCAGACTGATCTCATTTGGCAGTTTGGTTGCCTGGGGATGGGATAATTACAGTTGGGGATTTGGCGATTTGGGAATTAGGACTTAGCTAAGGCCTTAGAGATTAGGACTTAATGGGCTGGGCTGGCTGCCGAACGTTAATGTTGGTGGGCTAGTAGGAACTGGGCCTTTTTCGGGTTGGATTCGGGTGGTTTCGGGTAATAACCGAACCAACCCGAATTCAGGCTTTTAAAACGGGTCGGGTTCAGGTTAACCTAAATCCCTTTAACTTACATCTCTAACCCGACCCTAACCCATAAAATAGGGTCGGGCTTCGGGTTAGGGCCAACTTCTTTCACCCCTAATTATAACCATAGAATAATAGTATTTTTGAACGTCTCTGGTATAGTATTATTGTGGAGTGGGTTGCAATAATACATAAAGACTAGCATGTGCGGAGACTAATATAAGATATGTATTCTACATTTGGGTACAAGTTAGAGAACTTGTGTACTGGATCGACCCACGATGAGAACGTTATATGGATCGTTATATGAGTGTCATAAGTGATTCTCGTAGTGATCATAGTATATATAGTCATTTGACCTAAAGTCATCAAGGTTCTCTATATGTGAGTCACATACTTTGATACTTCCCTTTGTTGCTTGTAATTAAGTGAACATGAAGGTAGTCATTGGGTTTGTCACATATCATGCGGAGGGTTTTGTATGATCAAGATGGGATCTGTCCCTCCTATGTAATAGGAGTGATATCTTCGGGTCCCTTGATTGAGTGAGACTAAAGAAATGTATGACTATGCTCAGATGAGTTGATATGAGATAGCAATGTTATCAGTTTTAGTTAGTTTACTTGGTAATCAAGAAACCTTAGATTGGGCTGTACATGAGTGACACATTCTATGCCTCGTGCTTGATCTTGATATCTTGGACAAAGGGATAATTACATATATGAATAATGATCATAGAGGTTTAGTCGAATCACCGACTATCTTGTCACTTGGGTAAGAATGATGTGTTGCTAGACACCTTGCATTGTTTATGATCATAAATGTGATTTATGATCATTGCCAATATGATAGGAGCCTATTGGGTCACAAACATAAATCCAATTGGATTATTTGAGTGCATGAGCCAAATTATTTGGGTTTTGGTTTCATGATAATTTTGGATTAACAATTGGCCCAAAGGTTGAGCCATTATGAAGCCCAAAATTAGGCCTAATTCAATTAGGGTTATGAAACCTATTAGGCTTAGGAGTTAAGCCTCACTATATATACATCACATAGTGAGAATTTTCGTAGCCTAAGCCCTAGCCCTAGCCACCCAAAGGATGAAATTAGAAGGGTTCTAAGAAGTTCCAGCCATACTTTCCTTTTATCTTTCCTTGGAGGAGGCAAGCTAGCACTACGAGCACAAGAGGAACGCATCTGCTAGGACATGGTGGAGGCGTAGTGATCTGACATGTTTGTGTGGATATCATAGAGAACTTGAACACATCAATTGTACAAGTTTCGTGATTCGGCTCAACAATTAGGGAAAAGATCTCAACCAACTAGGTAAAAATTTTGAACACTCAATTTATTCCATTTCACTTGGATCCTGGAAGGTTTCAGTTATTTTCTGCTGTGCTTGTTTAGCTCCTGAAACCCTACACCATCAACATTTCAAAGATCTATGTTGAGTATTTTCAGTGACATGGTTGAATAATATCTCAAATTTTTTAGGGATGATTTAACCGTATATGGACATTCCTTTGATATTTGTCTTGAAAACTTGGAAAAGATATTAAAAATATGTGAAGAAAAAGACTTAGTACTAAATTAGGAAAAATGTCATTATCTGGTCACTTCTGGGAAGATCATGTTGTATCTTCCAAGCAATTGAAGTTGATAAAGCTAAGGTTGAGCTCAACGCTCAGTTACCTCCACAAAAAATAGTTAAGGAAGTTCATTCATTTTTAGAACATGCAAGATTCTACAAATTGTTTGTTAAAGGGTTTGGTGCAATATCTAAGCCTATTTGCAATCTCCTTGCAAAAGATACATTATTTGAATGAACTCTAGAATGCTGAAATGTTTTTGATAAGTTAATTGGCCTTGTAACATGCACTCTGATCATGCTACCCCTAGACTAGTCCTTGCCTTTTGAGGTAATGTGTAGTGCTTGTGATTATGCAGTTAGTGCTATTCTAGGACAAAGGAAGGAAGATAAACCATATGTAATTTATTTTGTAAATAGAACTTTGAACAGTGCAAAAATGAACTACATTATGATTGAGAAAGAATTACTTGTAGTTGTCATGCCCAAACCACCCCCACCCCATGCATTGGTACGCCAATTAGAAGGTTTATGCACTTAAATGGCCATATAGAACTTTAGGGTGACTTAGGACATTACACCCAGGACATTTAGTCAAATTTTTAACATGCCAAAAATTCAAGTTAAGCTAGTTTTAGGTGTATCTTGAGGGCAAAAATAAGAGATGTTAAAACTTGATTGGCAAAGCATGTTAATTGTGCAAGTTTTTCCTTAGAGGGTGAAGTGCACACTTAAGTGGTTTGATAAGCCTACCAAGTGCATATACCACTACAAGAAAACATATCCTTGGCAACCAAGTTTTGTTATGACAAAAAAAAAGCTATTGCAAAAAGTCTTTATTCTGTAATGGCTTTCTATGTTTTGTTGCCGAAGATATATTTACAATTTTTTATATAACGATATCATTTTTTATTACAAAAAATACACATTTTGTAACAACATGTGTTTGTTGTTACCAAATTTTTAGTATTTTATGTAATGACTTTTTATTTGTCACTACCAAATTTGTAATTTTAATTTTTAATGTAATGACATTATTTTATGATTACAAAAAAGTTTAAGTTTAACAAAGATAAAAATTTTCATTGCCAAATTATTGGTATTTTATGCGATTACATTTAATTGTGATTATAAAACGTAATTTTTTTATTAATTTTTGTAATGACTAGAATAACTTTTCTAGTGGCCTAGTTGTTGAATATAACATATTAAGGCTTAAATGTAGAGACAATAGAAGATGAAGGTGTATTGATAGGTTTACCTATAATGGTGATTAAATCAAAAGAATCGCGAGTAGAACGTACAAAGAGCTTCTGCAAATCACTAGTTGAGATAGAGGCGAAAAAGAGAAAAATGACTGTTGCAGTTGCAAGGCCCATCTGTGGCAGCCATGGTCTTAGATGGTGGTCGATGGTGTCAATGATAGTCAAAAAAGCTAAAGGCTACGATCTCGATGGATGAGGGAGAAGATCTGGAAACCTGAGGCTTTGAAATGGGGTAGGAGAAATATGGTAGTTCCAGTGACAATGGTGACCAACAGGTGCGAAATCATGATGATTTGGTGGTAGCAATCATGAATCTTGTGCGTGGCTCTTTCAATTCCCAATGGCCGATGCTGAAGAAAAGAGTGGATGTTGGTTCATTTGCACTATAGAAAACCTTCAATTTTTGTATCTTTGATGGGATTACTCGGGTAATCAGGACGTTTCTTGATATTGTTTATGTTTCTGCTGATTCAATTTATTATGTGGTGGCTATTCGGTTGTTCTTTTGTTTTTTTATTTTTGTGTATGATGAAATGTAATAAAAGCATTTTTTATTATTGCTATTCTTTCGATCTCTTTCGTTTTTTATTTTTATGGATTATTGAAAAAGGTTATCCATTGAGAAGCTCTACCTAGTAAGTTGATAAATGAAAGAATGTATGTCGCATGTGATTAGTAGACAGCGTTGAGTGGTCCTACGGTTTTGGCCTTTTCCAAAGTTTAGAAGTTCAAGATGCGTTTATGTTGTAAAGTGACCTTGTTACTTTTTAATTTTCAAGTTCATAGTGCAGTTCAATTCTTTAGCATTTCAAGTATGTTGAACACGCAATTATCTTTTATCATTCCTTGGTCAATCATCTTATTGATGTTTGTCATGCATTTACATCAACTTTCTTGCTTTTATTTTCTTGACTAGCTTTAATCATCTCGACTTTCCTATTGTAGGTTTTTCATTCTCTTGCAAACAATTAGTTCTCTTTGAATTCATTGATTTAGCTGTTTATTGCTCAAGAAAAAAATTGCTCGCAACTTGAAATTGTTGAAGAACCAAAAGCCTCTATACTGGGTAACACTAGGAAGAATGATACTATAGGCAATTGTAGAACAATTTATTCTAGGCCTTTAAATATCAATGTTGTCACAAATTCACTCACTTTCTTCTTGCAATAAACTTTACTTGATTTGTGGCTGGTTTGGTGAGTGTTGTGGAATACAACTATTGGTTTATTCTAGCATTAAATTGGCTTATGACTTTTGACTTCTTTTGGTGCATCTTTTTCTTCTCCGTGCTAATTAGATTATGTAGAGGAAGGCTTACGAAGACTTAAAGCTATTCATGCTTGTAAAAATGTTTAGCATAAAAAAAACTATAAGGTTAAGTTTTGTGACCAACACATGATGAAAAAACTTTAAATGTTGCTATATATGTGCTTTCTAATCATGAATGGCTGTTGCATCTACTGGTACTTTCTTACTTGTGAATAACTTTATTTCATTTCCTCCATTTCTTTTGTATTATATCTTTTTTTCTGTCGCATGCTTAAAAAACATTAATGTTGAAAAGATTCTTTTACTTCACAAATATAGACCAATTTAAGTGCTTGATTGAATATTCTAAGGATGACTTGTATTCTAAAGATCAATGTAGCTAGGAAATGGTCATTGTCAAAGGTTGTTAGATTAGCCTCTTCAACTCTGATTCTCAAAACTTAGTTCTACTGAGAATAAGAGAATTGAAACCAAAATTTGTTGAATTCATTCACCATTAAAGGCTAGTTTTAAGACAATTTATATGTGTGTAAATTTCTTACTAATTTTATAATTCACCACTTGTTATTTATATTTTAATTAATTCTTTGCCCTCCTTTTTATTTAGAGGGTCTAGCAGTCTTTTGAAACTGGGGTTATGGTAAGATATAAATTAGCTTTTGAAGTAGTAAACTTAGCAAGTCAAAAAGAGTCATTCTTCAATGTAGTTGACGAGCCAAAAAAATTCTGAAAGTTATTTCTACAATCATTTTGCTCCCTTTTATCACTATGATTTAACTTTTTTTTATTTTGTAAGTGTCTTTTCTATTTTGATTGGCTTGAAGTCACATGGTATAAAAGAAATTTGGAAGTGCCATTGCTTGGTTCCTTCAAATGCAACTTTGAAGTACGAAAAAGGTGGAATGAAGTATATTTTATGTCTCAGATATCAAGTATCTCAGCCACAGCGTCAATAACACTGTATCTATTCATGTGCACTTTTGCATTTTTTTTCTTTGTTCTCATGTACTTTTGTATACAATAATGTAAATGAGACTATTGTTTTTCTAATTAATATAATTCTGTATTATTTAATATTATGGTGTTTTATTCTACCAAAAACAAAAAATAGAGGGCAAAGCTGTAAAAGATCCTAAAAATTATGGTAATAAATAATAATAAAATAAAACTTTGATTACAAAGTTGATTTTGCAACAACATAAAAGTTACTTTGAAAGGACTTGTGTAATGACACCAAACATTGTTATAGAAAGGGTATCATAATGGTTTATTGCAATTGTTGCTTAAATGTCAAGCAATGACATTATATTCGTTACAAAATTGATAATGCAATGTTGTGAATGTCGTTGTAAAAAAGTACATCTTTCGTAATGAGTCACTGAAGTTATTGCATGAACTTTACATGACAGTTTCATTAGCAACAAAACTTGTAACGATAAATTGTGGCTGTCAAACATATTTTGTAATTTGAATTGGCTTTTTACCAGCGACTTTTATTGCTGCAAAATGTATGTGTTCTTGTAGTGTACAGGGCATATGCCTAAATAAACATACAACCATCTTATTTACATGCCAAGGTAATTATTACATTATTTACATTGCCAAAATTATAAGATAAAAAGCTAAATTCTAGCCAATATACTTAATCGTCTCAGTAGGCCTACTTTAGGGCCTCCTATGTCTAACTGTGACATATGCACCCACACACTTGTTAGTTTTACATGCCTTAGTTTCACACACCCATTTACAAGTTCTCTACCTCTCCTAGGCACTAAAATAGGCCATAACACAGCTAGTCCCACACAGCCACATGTGCCTACAAACATGAACACCTAAGTTATCACATTAAGCATTAGTGGGTTACTATAAACCATAAGCACCCGAATCATACTTGAACACTCAAACACTTTCAAGGGCTGTTAAGTACACAATTAATCTTCCACTTTATTCCCTAAAACATGTAGAAATAGGGCATGAGTATGTTGTGCTCTATAAGAGTCCAAACCGACACTTAATGCCTATAATGTCTTAGACATCGTTACATAACATAAATACAGTCCATTTCCTAAGCAAATCCTACAAAGATAAGACAAAGAAGACATGGCAAGATACAGGAAAACATAGTAAAAATATAACATGGGTTAGCACATGTAACCAAACAACAGTGCACACAAAACATACACACCACAACGTACGGCTAATAAGCATACGACATAGCAAGCATTTCTTAGCATTTTATGAATTTTATTAGTTCAATTTAGTTCATTTAATTAATAAACATTAAGCTCTAGACCTTGTACAAGCTCAAACAAACCTAAAACAAGGTCTTAATGCTTGCCTTAGGCATAATCTAGCTCCACCCCTAACATGGCACTCTCAGCACACCTAACCTCTTCATAGTAGCTAGGTTTCTCTTGGTCTAAGCCATCACCTAGGGCTTATCTTCCTCAAAAAAACTCATAATCAAGTCTAGAAATTCAAGAGAAAGACATATTTGAACCCTTACTAGAGAAGTATAGGTGTTGGGCAAACACTTTGCTTGGTTTTGGCAATGTTGCAAGCCTCCCTCCGCCAAATCTTGCTTAGTTTCACTTCTTTCTCTTTAGAACATCTTCCTAGCTACCATAGACCTTAGAACCAAGTTTTCCTTTGTCCAAAACCATTGAAATCTGCTAGCTAAGTAATCAATTTGGAAGAAGAAGATAGAGCAGTGGAAGTGGTCCAATAAGACCATGCTAGGTGTATGGTTTTTTGCCCTAACTTCTTACTTAACATGTTAATCCTAAGGCTTGCTCAATTAACCAGATTAGCTTATATTTTAGTTCATTTCTAGCAGCCAATTTGTATTTTAATTCAAACACTTAAGCCTTTAAACCTTAGCATAAAAACATAAGCACCTTAAGTGCACAGAGTCATCTCAGTTTTCCAGAATAACTGATTCATCTCTCTTCCCTCTCTCTCAATTTCTTCTCAACATGGATTCTATTCTTTATTCTTTGTGAAAATACCTTCCCTCTCCCCCTACAAATGCTCTTAAAAGGATTTATTAAGCTAGATGTAAAAGATTAAGTGTTTTGATGCACAAAGGCATCCTCAAATGTTTATGTTTGTTAATTAAAGCTAAGGTTCATTTGGCTAGTGAAATCCTAAATTCAATTGTGTCCCATATGCTTGGCTTAGGCAAAAGCTCTTATGCCAAAAAATGAAAAACAAAAATGTTGTAAGTTTGTCACAAATGTGGTTGATGGACTTGTAATACTAGATGTCACTCTTTAGGGATGGAATCCACTGATCAAGAAGATAAAATACAATTCATTAAGAATGGGCTAAGTAAAGAGTTTTTGGACAATATTTGATTGACTCTTGAGGTGCATTTTTCTGGATGAGGGCAACATGAACTTTTTGGTTTATGGCATATTATTTTGTAAAGAATGAGAGTGTTACAATCTTGGAAATTTGACTTTAAAAGACTTTGTTTGTTAGTTTGTAAGAAAATTGGATAGGAAACCAATCCCTGACACATAGAAGTCACTGAAGCCATTACTGGACATAAAACTAGAGGAAACTTTGAGTCACAATCACAATTACTGTACATGCATGCCGTTATTTTTGAAAATTTCATTTTCTTCTTACAATAATTGACCTATTCATATAGGTGTTATGATTACATTATCTTTTCATCTCTATAAATGTAACTTTTTCCTTTTATTTTTCACGGGGTTAAGGACAGAAATGGAAGGAACCTTAACTCATATATTCTAAAATATATGTGTATTTTGTGGACCTTTCCCAAATATGGATGAGGAATTCTTGAGAGTAGCAAACCATCTTGGTAGAGTCCTAGCTAGGCGAAAAATACATTTGGTATATGGGGGAGGAAGCGTTGGGTTGATGGGAGGTGTAGCAACAATAACATATCTAAGGGGTAGCCAAGTTTTGGATATCATTCTTGTACCTTTGAAGTGGATCACTGGGTGCACGATTAGGGAAAAACTAGTGGTACCAATTATGTAAGAGTTCTTGTTGCAAATGCTTTGTAATTCTGATGTCCTTATTGCCTTACCAGGAGGTTTTGGTACACTTGGGGAAAATTTTCAAATTACTTCTATGGCCCAACTTAATGTGCACCAAAAACCCATCTGATTGTTAAATGTTAACAACTTGATTTATGAAAGATAACAAATCTGTGAAGAAATTGTTAATATTCAACAATTTGATGGGTTTTTAGTGCATATTAAGTTGGGCCATGAAAACAATTTAAAAAATTTCCCCTAGTGTGCCAAAACCTCATAGTAAGGCAATAAAGACATCAAAATTACAAAACATTTGCAACGAGTGCTTTCACATATTTAGTACTACTAGTTCTTCCCTAATCGTGCACCCAATGATCCACATCAAAGGTACAAGAACGATACCCAGAACTTAGCTACCCCCTACATATGTTGTTGTTGTTACACCTCTTATCAACCCAATGCTTCCTCCTCAGCATACCAAATATATTTTTTGCTCAGCTAGGACTTTACCAAGATGGTTTGCTGCTCTCAGGAATTCTTCATTTTTGTAGGAAAAGATCCATAAAATCAACATATATTTTAGAATCTATGAGTTGAGGTTCTTTTTATTTCTATCCTTAACCCTATGAAAAATGAAAAAAAGAGTTGTATTTATAGAGACGAAAAGATAATGCAATGATGACACTTATGAGTAGGTTGATTATTGTCAGAAGAAACTGAAATTTTCAAAAATAATGGTATGCATTCACAGTAGTTGTGATTATGACTCACATTTTCCTCTAGTTTCACGTCTAATAATGACTTTAATGCCTTTTTTGAATTGGAGATTGGCCTTCCATGCAATTTTCTTATAAACTAACAAATAGCCTCTTTTAAAGTCAAATTTTCAATATTGTAATGCTTTTGTTTTTAATGAAAAATTTGCTATAAACTGGGAAGTTTTTGTTGCACTAATCTAGAAGAATGCGTCTGACGAGTCAATCAAATATTATTTAAAGACTCTTTACTCAGCCCATTCTTGATGAATTTTCTTTTATCTTCTCGATTAGTGAATACCATCCCTAAAGAGCAACATATAGTAGTACAAGCACATAGACCACATTGGTGACAAACCTGCAACTTTTTTGCTCTTCGCTTCTTGGAATAAAAGCTTTTGCCTAAGTTAGCATATGGGACATAAATGCATTTGGTATTTCACCAGCCAAATGGACCTTAGTATCAATAAACCAATATAAATCTTTAAGGATACCTTTTTGTGTAAAAACTTTTAATCTTTCACATCGAGCTCAGTAAATCTTTTTAAGAGCATTTGTAAGGATAGAGGGAAAGTATTTTCACAAAGCAGAAAAAATAGAATCCATGTTGAGAAGAAATTGAGATAGAATGAGGAAAGAGGAATCAATTATTATGGGACGCTAAGATGACTAACTTGAGAGCCATAAAATTCTTTATCCGTCATTTAACTGGAAAGGGAGGAAAAAAATTAAGAAAGAAAAATAAAATAAAGGAAAAGAACTAAAGAAGAAAAAGTATACTGACACTTACTTACCATGATCATTTTGAGGATCACTGAGATGAACAACTTCTTCCTAAAAATCATGATTCTCTAGAAATGGTTTAACTTTTTGTCCATTTATTTTAAACACATTATCATTTTTAAGATTTTCAATGTCAATAGCCGCATAAGGATAGACATGTTTCATAAAAGGGTCACTCTATCTAGACCTTAATTTTCTATGAAATATGTGAAGTTAAGAATTATAAAGCAAAATCTTTTGACCATTCTCGATTATTTTTCTTAAGATTGTTCTATCATAAAAAACCTTGGTTCTTGCTTTATATATTTTTGAATTCTCATATGCATCATTTCTTAACTCCTTAAGCTTATTTAGTTGCAACCTACGCAATACACCAGCATTATCAAAATTTGAATTGAAAGCTTTTATAGCCCAGTAAGCTTTATATTCAAGTTCCACAGGCAAATAAAAAAGTCTTCTATAAACTAAACTATAGAGAGATATCCCTAATGATGTTTTAAAAGTAGTGTGGTAAGCCCAAAGTGCATTAGTTAGTTTTAATGACCAATCTTTTTGATTTGGGTTGACTGTTTTCTCAAGGATTTGTTTTATCTCCCTATTTGATAGTTCTACTTGTCCACTTGTTTGTAGATGATAGGGTGCGGCAACCTTGTGCATGATACCACATTTTTCCAATAAAGATTCAAATGGTCTATTACAAAAATATGTACCCCTATCACTTATTATAGCTTGAGGAATTCCAAATCGACTCAAAATATTTTCATTTAAAAATTTAAGCACAGTTTTATGATCATTATTTCGACATGAAACTGCCTCTACCATTTTGACACATAATCCACTACAACTAAAATATACATAAATCCAAATGATGGTAGAAATGGTCCCATGAAATCAATCCCCCAATAGCAAAAAATTTCAACCACAAGAATAAGATTCAAAGACATCATGTTTCTTTTTTACATGGATCCTAATTTCTAACAATTTTCATAGGTGTTGCAAAATAACAAATGCAAGTGAAAATGCCATATCAAGATCAAATCTGAGTAATAAACTATGTGATTTAATATAATAAAGCAGGATCCTTTCACTAAAAAATCACAAAGAAAACACAAGTTAAGAAGCGTTCCAACCATTACAGCCATCATTGTTGCATCTAAATATACTAAAAGAAACTAAAAAAATACATAAAAACTAAAATATTAACTTTGACTTCTTATGTTTTTTTAGTTATGTAGCATTCGAACCAACCTTTCTTTTGTGAAAATTCTTAACATTTGAACTTTTATAAGCAAAATTTTTAGAATATTTCTATTACTCATCATAAGATTTATATACTCATTGGATCCCATTTTATAGATTTTCTGCATCCCTCACTAGAAGGATGTTGTATAAATCCTTGACAACTTTGAAATCTCAAAATCCTAAAAATTGCTGGTGTCTATTCAAGGAAGAAATGGACAGAAAGTCACCATCAAATATAAGCAAAATGAAAAAGGAATAGCAATTTCAGGTCCAATATTTCAATGGCAAAAGAATTAAAATGTGAAACTACAATAAGTGCTAAATGTAAGCAATTCAAACATAGAATAGTTATCAACTTACTGTTTTAGAGATTATAAAATCTATCTCTTTGAGCTTTTGCAATGCCCCTCCATGTATGGATAAAGAACACTCCTAATTAAGCTATAAAATTCTACTATGAGATCACTTAGCTTGGAGAAACAAACAACAATCACCATATGCTAGCATTTGATGAAAGGAAAATGATCAATTCCAGCACAAATTAGTTACCTCATGCTATAGGAACTCTCTTCCTAACAGTAGCTTGTCAATAGTTGCTAGTGTCCCACCAGGGCTTTTACTGATAGCAAGGCTGTCAATCATCCTTTATATGGCCTCCAATTTGATAGCAGCTGAAATCAATGAGGCTGAATAATAAAGTAATTGCCAAAAACTTTTTTCAAGGGATACATTCAATAAAAATTGTATTACAAGTAGTGGTAGACTAATGAGCAAATGAAAAATAAAAAGTGAAAGAAAAGCTTAGATTTTCACAAAACATAAAAAACAGGGACATAAACCAAATAAGAAACCTATGAATGATGTGTCCAAGAAGTCAAAATTTTTACAAATCCAAAATATATGCTCTGTAACTAGAAACACTACTAAAAAAAGGCAATTTTCCAATAGCCTTTTCCAATTGTCTTACATTGGAAATTTTTTATTTTCCAACGCGAAGTCGTTGGAAACTAGCAAGTTGGAAAACAATGTGTTGGAAAAAAATTTTCCAACAGCTATAGAGTTGGCCGTTGGTATGGAATTTTTCCAACGGCCTAACCAGGATGCAAGTTTTGTAACAGTTTGAACATTTTTCCAACAGGTTGGTCGTTGGAAATATGGCAACAGTTGAAGCTGATAGAAATTTCCAACGGCCAAGTCATTGGAATTTTTTTTTTGTGTTAAAAAAAAATAAAAATTATTTTATGCTTCACTAAAACTATATTTTATAATATTTCTAAAATTCCGTATATTTTATATTTTTAGTATCACATATTTATATTTTATAATATTACAAAAATATATTTCCTAAAATTTCATATTATCTTAACTGAAAATATATTTTATAATAGTAACAAATTCAAAACAAAAAAAAAATGAAATTAAAAATTTAGAAATCCAAGAAAAATTAAGAAATCAGAGCAGATCTAAAATCAGAATTTGTTAATATGATATAAAATTATAAAAGTTTTAAAGTTTGGTACTTATTTGTAACTTATAAAATTACTGATGGGCTTTGGTGGATTTTTTTATTTTCAAATGTTTTTCACAAATCAGAAACTTTTAGTGAGAAAATTACAAAACCCAAATCAGAAACTTTTGGTGAGAAAATTACAAAACCCAATTGTAGTTTAGTCTAACCTACACTTTGTCTCCTTTATTTTCAGAAATTTACACCTTATACCATCATTCCTTTACAGTGTCTAACAACAACTTCTGAACCCTAATTTAAACTAGCTAATATTAATGTTCAAAAAAATTTCAAGATTTTTTATATTTTTTTTTACAGCTAACTGACTGTAAAAAAATACTGATATGTATTTACAGGAAAAAAATACATTTACAGAAAAAAAAATTGATAATTTCTAATGTCTATTAACTACAAAAAAAATATTATGGAGATTGAAATTATAGAAAAATGATTATTATATAGTTTAAATTATAACTTCAGAAGTTGTTACTGAACATTGTAAGGAAACAAGAGACAAAGTATAGGTTTTAAAAATAAAGATGGGCAAATTATAGATTAGAGCAAGCCTCAGGGGGGTAATTGTATGTTTTCCAAACTTTAGTAGAGCGAACGGCGAGCAAACAACATGCTTGCACCCAAGCTTTCGCCCCACCCCCCAAGCACGATTCCTAGTTAAACCCCTGGACACACGTCAATTCTAGGCAAATGTATAGCTACTTCTTCACCTCGGTCGTCACAACTACTATAACTTCCATAACAGGTTGTGCCATCTCTGGTGCAGTTGCAGGTTCTAGTCCTTCTGGAATCCTTGTTGCATATCTTGCACACGAACCAATTACCCTCCATGGCCATCACTGTCACAAACGCCTCCATCATGGCCGAAGAAGATGATAAAAAAAGTGGGAAAATACTGTTTTAGTCACTCTAGTGTTTCATTATGAGCAATTTAATCACCGAAGTTACCCATCACATAAAAATGTCAAAATGTCAGCATTTAACATCCGTTAATTGTCATATCAGCTTTTTTGTAGGCCGGCTAGAGAGACATCCAAACCAGGACTAACAGGGCTAACAATTTTATAGTTTTAAGACTATTTTAGCAAGTTGATAAGTTTCAGAACTAAGTTGGCAAAACATGAAAAATTTTAGGATTGACTAATATTTTTTCCCATTTACTTTGGAAGAAGCCTGATGGAAGACGTCTTTATCAGCCATTAAACTCAAATCTTCACCTATTAAATATTTGCTTGTGAAAGTTTGTCATTAAAATAAAGGATCTGAATGATGATAAAAAAACAATTATTTTCATTTTTGTCTTTTTTGTGCCAGTTTAGTGTTATTTTAAAACTTAATACTTTATCTTTTTAATTATCACTTGTATGAGAGTTTTTTGAAAAATAATTGTTTATATAAGTTTTAACGCTTTCTAGAGTAAAAAGAAAAAAAACATAAAGAAAATTATATATTCTTTTCAGAAAGAAATATTAGTCATTTTTTATCTACAACAATATTTATGTGTTCCCCACAAGTTCTTTTCTCCAAATCCAATTCATTTTGTTTTACGTATAACATCCACTTCATTTTTCTTTTGGTCGGAACATCCTATTCAATCTGAACAATTGACAAAATGTATGAAAAACATAGACAACCAACGCTTTTGTTTTCTTTTGGAAGATATCTTTTCTTTTAATACAATGAAAAAGAACTCTCCTTCTATCGTATCCACCAACTGATATAGCACACTCAAGTTCAATATAGACAATCGGCTCTAAGTTTTATTTTTCCACATCTCTGTGATACATAAACAGAAAAAAAAAATTGTGAACAACATAATTTACACTTACAGATCAAGAGGAAAGCCCAAAAAAAAAGCACAAGAAGCAACGAATACACCAACATAAAATTAGACAATAAACACAATATTGTGTTTGACGCCAAGAAGTCCATTTGATAACAGTTCAATTAGCATGAAAGCCACAATTTCACGTTGCTGGCCCTAGTTTGAACTTTTAGTCCTAACTTGGCAGCTACAATTTCACGTTGTTGTGGATTCACGTTAGGTTGGGTAGGGTAGCTTATATAATAGTAAAACTAATTATAAACTATTGAATGCAAAAAAAAAAAAAAAAACATCATGCAAAGAAGTTAGGGGATTCCGTCCCATGTTTTTGTCCCACATTCAATTATCTTCCTGTTCTAGTTCTAAATCTGGAACTCCACATAAATATGGTTGTTAACTATATGGTTTTGGGATGAACAACACAGATACATATTTTTTATGCTGATTATACTTACAGAGAAAAAAATATTTAAAAAAGTTATGAATTAAAGAATAAGTTAATATCAATTCAAAAGTTCTAAAAAAAAAAAGTTTAAAAAGTGTTGGTAACACGTTCGGTAAATATAAAACATAAGATATAAGACCAATAAAGTGAATTTTAGATCTTAGGACAAATTGGGACTTTTAAGTGTAGCTTATGAAAGTTCTGGGGTCTAAAACATAAAAATTCAAAAATGCTTACTTTCAAAGTTCAAGGGCCAGAAGTAGGGATAAGAGAATCTGACTCAACTAGATGACCTAACCTAACCCATTAGAACCCAAGCCTAACCTGACCCAATTTGATAAAAAAGGTCAACAACCTGAACCTAAACTTAAACTCGATTAAAGGGAAACCCGAACCCAAATGACTTAAACCCGAAACACCCGAACTTGAAATGACCCGTGCCTGAATTGATGAAATGACCTAAATTTGAGACTGACCTGACCTGAACCCGAGATGACTAAACCTGACAAGACCTGATTTTAACCCTCACCCTAAATCATAACTTTCCTCTTTCATTATCTTTCATATTTAGTAAGTTCTATTTTTTTAGATTTTCATATTCAGTACATCTCATACTTAAGAATAGTGACTTCCGTAATTAGTATATTTTATTTTTTTGTACTTCCATATTTAGTAAGTCTCATATTTGGGGAGGAGACTTCCATATTTAGTAGTTTCATTTTTTTCAGACATTCATATTTAATAATTCTTATATTTTGAGAGAGGATTTCCATATTTAGTAACTTTAATTTTTTGAGGACTTTTATATATTACAAGTATCATATTTGGGGAAGAAACTTCCATATTTAGTAAGTCTCATATTTGGATTTTTCCAAAAAAAATATTTTTTATATTTAGTAAGTTTAATGATCTTAATAGATAATTGTTAAAATTACAACATTCATCTCTAAACTTTTAAGTATAGTGCAATAAAGTATCTAAATTTTAAAAAATTTCATTTCAGTCATCCTAATAATTACAACATGGGTCCTTGAACTTTTGAAATCTTTGCATTATCACCCAGAGTTTTTCAAATTTTACAGTTTAGTCACCAATAGTGAACTTGATTTGCATTTTGTAGTAATTTCAAAGAAAATTCATTAAAACATAAGCATAGCAAAATTATCATAGTGTATGTCTGGGTGATAGCTGGATGAGGATCTGAATGCCCTGTACAGTGATAATTGAAGGGTCTGGGTTTAGCAAAATAATCAAATATTACTAACAATGTTAAATTACCTAAATATGTACTAAACTATAATGAAAAAGATTTTTATGAATATTTTAATTAAATATACTAAAAAATGAAAAATAAATTTAGATTAAATCACACAAAAAAAATTGAATTATTTAATTTAAATTTTAACAAAAATTGAAAAAAATGAATCGATTCAATCACTTTGGCCTACACACCAGTAACCCAAACGAACACAAAAGTTGACCTGAATTTAACCCAAAACCTGATTTGAAGTTACCCAAAACTGAAACAGATCCGACTTGTAGTAAACTCGAACCCAAATGACCTGACCTGGACCCAAATTTATGCTTACCCAACTAGACCCGAATTTGAATAACCTGACTCAAACTGACTCGACCTATCCAATTGTCATCCTTAGTCAGAAGATATGAAAGCTAGTAAACAAAAGACCAATTATGTAATTTACCATGTTCTTGCCCAAAATGAATCAGTCCAAAAAAAAAAAAAGTTTGGCAAGAAAGATGGCTCAATTAAAAAAAAAAAGGATATTGTAGCATGCGGCACTGTTCATAAAAAAAGTGTTTATGTATTTACATAGTATAATGTTTTGAAAGTCTAATTTAATCCCTTTTTCTTTTTTCAGTCAATCCCGTTAGAAATGTCAAAACATTTCATGCCATTACTAGTTGGTCGCACAGGTAAAAAAAATTTCATGGCACAAGTCAAAGAAAAACAGAAAAGGTTTGCGCCACAAGAAATCCCTCTCTACTGGCAAAGAGACAACCACAACGTTGGGGGTAAAATTGCAGATGTTAGTAGCAGCTTGCAGATATTGGTAAATTCCATAGTTTAGAGAATGGAAGCCTCAAATGCAACCAAACTCCTCTAAGTTTTCTTTACCACAACTACATCCATATCAAACCACACACCACCAACACAATAATGGATAACCATAATAAACATAAGCTCCTAATCTACAGTATTAACATCCAAGAACCCGTACGACCAAAAAATGATGAAAACGATCACCATAAGCAACAATATTTACGTAGGGACATGATTGTAATATTTAAAGACTAAAGAGGCATGAGGTAAATATGAGCACAACACATATGAAACTTGAAAGGATCTCAATCATCGATGTAAGAATACGTGTAGCCAATTTAACCATGACTCACCTACTCAAATGACTAAACCCGGTATCGAACCACCATCCCAAGAACAATTGTCACAATCTCTTGCTCCCCTTGTCGTTTAATGTATTATATAGATTTGGCCTTCAAATTTCATCACGAACATATGAAAAATGAGAACTGTTGTTATGTGACAAAACATGATTCTAAAGACACTAACATCTGCAATGAAACAAATTATAGCCTCCTAGTTTTCATATTGCAGGCTTAAGTGACCATTTGGGCGAAGTGTTTTGAACTTCTATAATTTAACTTAAAACTTCGAACCAAAAACATGCCTACCAAAGAACCTCCATAAATCTAACAATCATTCGTAACAATCTAAGGAAGCTCTGGGCGACAAACAGATTGGGAAGGAAGAATGAAGGAAAATGTTGAGATGGAAAAACAACTTGTTCTATGAAATCGAAGTCATATAGGCCTATCGAATCATCCATAAACTGTAGTTAAATCACACACTTAGAGCTTCTACTCTTTGGTGAATGCAGCAGAAAGGAATTCCTCATCTACTGTGAAAACCTGCAAATTCTTAGACTTCAACAGAAAACCGACAGCTTCTTCGTCGAACTCCACAAGAAATCCCAACTTGATAAGCTCCGAGAGCAAAGTAATCTGATATTCATTCTGCCATAGTAACCCGTCAGCTATTACTTGAGAGAAATATGTAGCATACACAAGACGATTCTTTTCTCCAGAGGTGCTGTCCAATTTCTGCGTGAAAAGCTTCGAGTTCTTTCTATCCCAACGTATAAATCTTGTTGCTTGTACCTTTAAGATCTCACCTGAGGAGAGAGTTAAAGTGTACCTGACGGATATAGGTTCCTCAGTTTCAAATACACTTACATCTAGGAGGCTCTGAACTGCTTCATGCCTCTCTTTCCCTTCCATTTTCACAACTGGCCCAGCTAGAAAGCCAAGAATGAGCCTCACCAGACCCTTCCTGATCCAAAAATCCTGACAATGTACCTGCCTCAATTGCTGGCTATTCGACAAGGACACTTCTTCCGTCTGCACCGACTCTGAGATTGTACGAACTCCAATCCTTCTATACAGGTCAAGCAAATCCCTCCGGTGCAACAATATGCAGCTTTGCTGAGGATACCAGACAAATATTGGACGAGTGGCAGCTTGATCAAAGAGATCCTTAAGCTCAAGGTTATCACCAATAAACACATCACTCTTGTCAGATAACAGAACTTCGACGGAACTTGAACCTACAGGAAGCTTTAACAGGTGATCAGCAAGCTCTTTGACCCTCACTGAACTCCTGCACTTCACAACATACCTCCAGAATGCACAACACTTGGCTTGTGACAACTGCTGTCCTGATTCTTCCCAGGTCTTCCAAAGTCTGAGATAATCTTCAAATGCAGGATTTGACCCAACGCCAAACGCACCAGAGAAAAATGATAGCAGCTTGTCATCATAGTGATTTTCCAGTACATTCAAATGCATACCAAAGAGGCCATCTTTGTCATGTAGAACACACTTTTGAGGATTAGCCCAAAATCCTTTCTCACATCCATGAGGAATCCAAATTTCTCGAGCAGTCTCACTTTCACTTTCTGGCTTCCAACCTACTTTCTGAAAGAAATCATAAACTCGATGTATCGTATCAAAATCAGAATGGAAATGAAGGTGGCTTGCCAGTAATCTGCACCCACCCCCTAAATCAACAGAAACACCTAATTTCATGAGCTCTTCCGTGTAATTGCTAAGGCTGGAACCATAAAATGACTCATCGATGAATGGCGCATCCATCTGTTTCAACTCGAACTTGTGATCGAACAACAAGCATTCATTAGGACTCCTGTAACCAACAGTGGTCTTTAACCATTTTCCAGATAATTTTTTCAAAAATACCTCTGGGAAGGAGCACTTACTGTCATCCAATAATATTCTCACGCACTGCAGAAGTGACAGCACACTTGCCGGGGTTAAGTGACCAGGATCGTGGGGAAGACAGAGACCAGAAACCACTTGCTCCGCACCCTTTTCTAATTCAACAACAACCCCCATCAACTTCAGTTCCGCCTCGTATTTATGAATTTCCATCCCATAAAACTTGTCAGTGTCATCAATGAAAGGAAGAGTAGTTATTGGGAAGATAGCTTCCCACTGTGGACCAAATAGAATGCAATCTCTTGGTGATCTGAAGTCACCAAGCTTGGTCCTCAACCATTTCTCCTCTCTAATGCATCTCTTCAGTTCTTCAGGAAATCTAAGGGACGTCCCTATGAGCTTTCTATAACATGACAAGAATGATATCACATTTTCTTTTGTTACAGAATTCAGTGATGCCTGCTTCTTAAAAGATTGAGAAAACTGTTCAAATGCTCTTTTAGGCTCCATAACAACACCCAATCTCTCCAGTTCATTTTTGTACAAGAAGATGCTGCTTCCATAGTAATCAGAATCAATTATTGGCAAACCACCAAATACTTGGAAAAGGCAACCCCATTCAGGATCTGGTAGGAAGCATTCAAGAGGGGACTTGTAGCCCAGATTTGTCTTCAAACACTTGGCATTTTTGAGAGCTGCAACAGGTTTTTCACATGATGGAAGATAATGCATACAACTCACAGCCAAAAGAAAAGACTCAGCTTTCAGACAAGTTAAGCATGATGGTGATTTGAAGTAGTCAACGACCACCTGTTGGCTGCCAATTAAACCAACTACAACGCCGAGCAACTTCAGTTCTTCCTTGAAGCAAAAAATTTCATCGCCATAGAAAGCTTGATCAATAAAGGGGATGTCACTAATTTGTGATGCAAATTCCCACTCCTGATCAAACAACACTGCTCCCTTTGGGGATTTGTCACCTATAGAAGTCCTTAACCATCTGACTTCCATAATGCTTTTGATGAAATGATCAGGGGGAAGCATTTTGTCCCTCAGATATCTGATGAAATTAAGTATTGAAAACACGTGCCCTCTACAGAAAGTAATTGAAGCAGCTCGTGACATGAGGTGCTTACCAATGTATTCACAAGCATCTCCAAATTCAAACATTACCGCAATCCTTTTCAGCTCCTCCTTGTAATCATTTATCTTATCACCATAGAAGACTTGATCAATTAGAGGAATATCGACCAGCAAAGAACCATTCTGCAAAAGACTTCCCCAAGATGAAGAAGGAAAAAAGGAGTTCAATGGAGGTCTATAGCTGTGAGAGCCATTTATTGTTACCCGAAGCCAGCATCCTTCCTTCACACTTGCCAAGAAATTCTCTGGAATTCGAACTCTTTTAGATATCAAATTACGAATCCAGGCCAAAAGCAAAAATGTGTTTTTCTTGGTGAGCGGTGAATTTACAGCAGGGATTCCAGCATTTGGAGCACATATATGAGGAATATCTAAAGCGCCCACATGAGATTTTAGAAACTCTAGGAGCACCTTTTCAGGAGTATGTTCACCAGCAAAAGTGGCCGGATGCAAGTAGTCTTCCCCCAACTCAATAAAGCCTTCATTTCTCCAGAGGTTTGTACCAACTAAATGAGCCCACTTGCTGTCATTGTGAGGAACTAGGACCCCATTGGTTTTTGTGGTCACACAGCCATAGCTATCTACAAGTGGCATGGAATCACAAAGATTAGCAAGATCCGCAGCTGATAAAAAGCCTTTCAACAGTGAATGATATAAAAAATGAGTGTACATGATAACAAGCTTTCCATCACTGTTTAGCTGATTTTTTAGGAGTACTGCATAATCTTCAACACAAACAACCTCCACATTCACATGCTGCACAAGCCATTCTACTAACTCTTTCTTTTTCTCAAATGAACCTATAGCATCTCGTGTGCTCTTGGGCATAAAGAAATGATTAACAACACATCTGAACTCTTTGTTCCATTCAATCAACCACATTGCACAGGCTTCTGATTTTGGTATGAATATTTTCTTGCTTTTCCATGGTATGGCTTCATTAATGGAGCACAACGATACATGACCATTAAGGTCAACATATTTCAGAAGTGGTATATCCCTAATGCTAGAGCCATGGAATTTTGTACACCAATTATCAGCAATAAAAAGAAGAAGTTCCAAATAAACATCCTCTGGAACTCCCAACGCAAGATTAGAGCTTTGGATGCACTTTGAATACCATTTAGTTTTGACATACCCAACCCCCAAAAAATTCAGGATAGGAGGATATTCTGTCCTGTCAAAGGATGAATGCAAGATGTACTTTCCATGCAAAGAAAGATTATGCAAACTGACCCCTGCCTTTCTTGCCTTCTTTAGAATGTCCCAGAAAGTAGGCATTATTCTGCCTACTTCACATGGTTTATGAAAGAATTTCTGCTCCATATATGTCTCCCTAGGAATGATATCTTCGTTTATCAATTTGGTTCTGATTGATTCCTTAATGACATTAAACTTTTGATAGGAAGAATCACTGATAGGAATGAACTTGAACACTGGAGCCAAACTAGAAACTGGAGCATCATATGTCATCTTTACCAGCGAGATAAATGCACTGACAAAGGCTGCTGGTACACAGTCAAGTATCCCTTGATTCCACCTGTCATCCAAAAGAATTGTTTCCCTTGACGAGGATAACACAAAATCTGCTTGAATTATGAAAGGGAAGCTGGTAACCATTTCTGTTGGAAGAAATGCATATACGCCCGGCGAGCTCATTCCTCTATTAACACGCTGGTCATGTGGAAAGGCCAATGTGAGAACCCACTCCTCAACTTCCATTCTCCTTTCTACTTTGTTCTTCTGTCTGACAGGAAATTTCTGCTTCCACATGTAGTAGCTACATTCACTTCCAACAGTGTCACCATTCTCTTGTGCAGCAAGATGAAGAGTATAGGACTCGGCATCAATGTTTTTCCTCGACATGAAGTTAGTCTCACTTGTGATTGCAATTGCATTCACAGTATTTAGCTTGGGATTCTCATTGTCCTCCCAGACTGAGAGGCGTTTAATCTTAAGCAAGAACAGCAAAATTTCCGGATGAACACTCGATAACTGTTGCTTCACTGCCTCAACCTTATCAGGTTTCAGGGGCAAGATAAACGTCGTGGTTGGAAGGGTCGAATTTGGACCATATATGTTTTGGATGGCTGACAAAGTTCGGCTCCCATCCTCAACCCACTCAGGAACAACATATCCCAGACCGCAATGTGAACAAGGGCCTTCATTGAACCGAATTTGGTAACCATTACTAAATATGTATGGTTGAGCAGTGATGAGGAATACACTTTTGAACCCAATTCCTGCATAAGAAGACACAGTTCTTTTCACAACCAGAAAATCCATATTTTTCAAGCTAATTCCCTCCGAGGCCCCTCTCCTAATTCAATCTACTGGTTTCTACTGAACTCACAACAAAATCATAGGGAAGAGAAAAACACACTAGAACGAGCTTGTATAAAACTGAGACAAGGAAAAGTACCTTTCTCCCCAATATAACCACGCGCCCTGTCGCCTTTCTTTGTGGAACGTCCAACGCTACAAATGGATTCTATGTTTTTGGAGAAAAAGCCCTTCTCGTTATTGAACATGAGCAGCGTAGCCGGAGCTCCGGTGGCTGTAATATCCCGAGAGGTGATGAAAAACTCAAGCGAAGGGTCGACGCCGTCCAAGTAGTCGTTGTCTTCTGCATTCTGCAAAGTCGGAAGTTTGAAAATGGAATTCGGGAAGTCACTACCAGCAGAACGGAGGAAGACTCGAATCAAAGGGAAAAAGAACCTGGATGAGTTCCATGAGGAAATGGACGTCTTTGGTGTATAGCTCGGCGGAGAGGTTGCGGACGGCCTGGTGAAGATCCTCCGTCAAAGGGTTTGGTTGGCCGCCGATGGAGAACTTCTTCCGGCGGATTTCTTCCACGTGTTGCTTGGGATTGGGAGTCGCCATTGAAGTTGCTTTAAGAATTTCTCAGTGGTAGTGATGGTTGTAGGGTGATGAGGGAGTGGAGGAGCAAAGTGAGAGAGTGAGGTTTGAATGAACGAGGTAAACGTACCGGGAGGCAAGTTAACTTCTCTGCGAAGTTGTTGCAACAAGGTTTTAAATCGAACATGTATTAGTTAACTTCTCCGCGAAGGATCTTTTGCACATAAATACTAATAAATATTTTATAAAATAAAAACATAATTTTAAGGTATAGAAGAAATAAAAATATAAAATTATTTAAAACATAATTTTTTTTTGTCATACAAGCGATGAATTAAATATAATAACTATATATTTTACTTAAAAACATTAAAAGCTTAAAACAAAACTTACAAAAAAAAAATGCATTTCCCTAGTTCTGAAATGGTGTTGTATAGTGCAAGATTGCAAAGATGTCTGGTACCAATTGATACAGTTTCATACGAAGGACGAGATAAGACATATCATTCTCATATCATTTTCATCACAGTACTGCCAGTAAGAGATGGTAAGTTGGTATTGTAAGTGATTTAAAAGCATAAGTTAGAAAGTCGAGCGGAAATTTTGTAGAAGAAAGAGTAGATGACACCAAACATCCTGAAACTACATATTCCTATATTCATTCTTAAACTATAAATTATTAGACCTTCATTCTCGAGCTATTGACATTATTGTTATATTTGTTCTTCGACTAAATTTAAATGGTAAGGTCTAAGAAATAAATTCGATTAAAAATTTAAAATTAAGATTAGAACATTTCTTACTCAATGTTTAAAGCATCATTTAATGAGCTTCTGCCTCTCTCACCCGCTCCCCATTTCCAGCAACCTTCTTCTCACAAGCTTCACAAGTCACAACTGAGAGAAGTGCGTCTTTGTTCAGTCAAACAATGGGAAAATCTTCTCAAAGGCCGCAGTTGCTTTTTCGTTGGGTAACAGAGAAAAGATCTGGGAATACTGCTTGATATCCGAGAAGGGAGAAGAAAACAGCAATGGAGCAGTGCTTATATCAAAATGTGGAAAACAGTACTGCTGAATAGAAGGTAAAAAGTAAGACACAAGCATAAAAATGGAAACCTACAACGGGAAAAAAAGGAACCAATAGAAAATCTTCATTGTTGTCCCTTTATCTCTCCAGTTCTTTTCTTGTTTCAGACAACATTTTCGTATTGAAAAAAAAAAAAGTAAGTTCTTTTCTTGTTTCAGACGTCAACATTTTTGTATTGAAAAAAGAAAAGTAAGTTTAATGTGTACCTACATTTTATGTTTATATATATGAGTAAATATACATGTGGGTTGCAAGTAAATCAAAATGTAGGGGTGATTATTCAATTTAAATTGAACTGAACTAGTCATTCATTCAGTTTTTGGTTTTAGATGATAAAAAACCCAATAAATCGAATTAGCCTTTAAAATCAAATTTAAACTGAATTGAAATATTTCGGTTTTGATTCTATTCAAACTAAATTAATTGAAAAAAAAATGTGAGTCGGATTATATGATAAAGAGACATTGTTTTTCCTTCCAAAGTCCATTAAATATAGAAGATTTATTGTCCATGGAAAGAAAGAAAATAAGAATCCAATCTAATTTGGGTTGGTTTGTACCTTTGTTGTCTATGAAAAAATTGAAAAAAATAACTAATAATAAAAAATTCTGAATTAACCAATATCAAAACTGAAACCAAACTAAAACCGAAATTTTTGTTATTTGGTTTCAACCAAAACCAAACTGATATCAAATTATTTTAGTTTTTCGGTTTTTTCAATTTAAACCAAATACTTATCACCCCTAATATTAAGTTATTTTTTACTAAAATTTGTAATTATCTTTTTTAAAATAAGTAGTAGCAATAACGACCTTACTTTTTTGGTTTAGATATTATTCTTATTATAGTTTCATTTTTTTATTTTTTATATAGTTTATTTATTATAATATTTTATCATAATTGCCCTCACTTGCACCGTCCATTATAAAAGATTGCTCATTTTATTTGATTTTTATTTATTATAAATAATAATAATAATAATAATAATAATAATAATAATAATAATAATAATAATACAATGTAGAATGTACTATAGGTAATACTGGTTGCAAAAAAAAAATTGATAGAATTTTTTTTTATTTGTGATGATAGAATGCTTATAAAAATTACTTCATCGTACTTTTAATATCTTATCAAAGATGTCAAAATTTTTCTTCTTATTGTGAAATTTAAAATTAATTGTAAAGGCTCTCCAAGTAATTTTCTTATCTCGGATGTCAAGGTAAGTAAATCTCAAGTTAATTTTCTCAAATAAGTTTTTATTAAGTAAGAAAAGTAAGCTAAACAAGGTTGAGTTGAGTTCTTAATTGTGAAATAACACATAAGGGTAATAAGGGCAAAATGATAATTTTGGTCCAAGTTAGTGGTGTGGTGAGAAAAATGGTAATTTTGGTTCAAGTCAATGGTGTGGCCATAACTTAAGTAAAATTAGGGCCATGTAAGTGATTTTAACTAAATGAATTAAGGCCATAAGTTATCTTAAGCATTTGAACAAAAAGTGAAAGTTAAAGGGCTATAATGCACTAAGTGTAAAATTGAGTCATTCGTTTTTTAAGTGACCTAAGTGACTAAAGGCTAAGCTTAGAGGCAAGAAAACCTTTCATAGGGACAAGGGGGATGGTTTAAGGAATGTAAAAGGTGGCCTATTTCGTACCTCCCTTTCCTCATTTGCTTTCCACCATTCATTCCTTCTACATTGGTAAAAAATTCATGAAATTTATTCATGAAATTTGAAGGTCCCAAAGTATTCCAACAAGCCGTAGCTTATTTTTTTTGTGAAATTAATGCATTTAAAGTTGTTTTTGCAAGTTTTGAGTTAGAACCTTAAGATAAGTTTCTTTCCTCCTTACTGTCTAGTTCTAAGCTCAAAAATTGGTTAGAAATGATCTTGAATTCGTGCTCTTGGTGTCCAAATATGTTGGATTTAGGCCAAGAACTCAAAGGAAGCTCCATGTGTATGGTTTGCTTCGATCTTGCTTGGCTTAGATTTGAAACAAGGGATTTAAGTTCCAGCATGATTAGTTGATGCATACGTAGTGTTAGAACACATGACACTAATTTGGATTGAGCCAAAAATTAATTGGAATTGGTTTGGGAGGGCATTAGAGCAAGGTTGGTCGAGAAAACAATAAAGAATTGGAGGATGCAGGGGTGATACAATCGCACCAATAATTTGGTGCGACTACATCATACTTCAACTGGCTACAAAATGCTAGTATGGTTGCAGCAATGGCTTCATCAATTCCATCCTTACCACAAATTGCATGGTGTGATCACCCCAAAGGTAGATGCGATTGCATCATGCCCCCAATGCCTCCCAAATCATTTCCCAATTTTTTCAAACTTATTTTAATGGTTTGGAAGTGTTCTAAAATGACTCATAAGTACTCTTAAGATTAGATTATGCGTCAATAAGTGGGTAATAAATGGGTGGTTAAAAGGGCTAAGGGAAGGTGGATAAGTTTGGTATCTTGAGTTGCAAGTAAGGTACTAAGGGGGGCCCAAGTATAGTATGAGTCCCTCTAATGGCCAAGGGATGAGGTCGTGAACCTTTGACATTAGAAAGGAACCTAAGAAGGGTTTGAGACCCCTGATGACCCAAGGGTAAAGGTCAAGTACCTCTAGGCATTAAGGTGATATCAAGAGGTCCCAATCGAGTTAATGAACTCAGTAAACAAATCCACTAAATCACTCGAAGCAAGTTCAGGTGAACTTGGTGAAGTTTAGCCACTAAGTTAATCACTTGACATGACAACAAAGGTGACAATACGGTTAAGAGGTGAATAAGTGATGACTTACTCTAAATAGCCCCATAAAAGGTGGGCATGATCAAGTAAGCGACGACTTACTTAAACCGCCTGTAAAAAGGACTACATGGGGGTTTAATTAAATACTAGCATCGAATATAAGGGTTAGTATCCAAGTACCCTAAACGTATGAGCTCACGACAGTTTAGAACACCTTTAGGTGTAAGGATGTTCTAAGTACATAAGCATGTACATTCATTCATTCATCCATCCATACATTGCATTGCATTGTTGTTGTTTGTTACTTGTTGTACTTGATGGTTGTTTTGTTGTTTAGATTAATTAAGAGTTTGTTACACATAAATAATATATTTTATAAAATAAAAATATAATTTTAAGGTACAGAATAAATAAATATATAAAATTATTTCAAACATAATTTTTTTTTTTGTTATACAAGTGACAAATTAAGCATAATAATTACATACTTCACTCTCAAAGCCAAAAGCAAAAATTAAAAAAAAAATACATTTCCCCAGTTCCAACATAGATGTGGTACAATGCAAGAAGGCCGAGATGTCCAGTATTAACTGGTACAGTTCGGTACGAAGGACGGGATGAGGCATACCATTATTGTACTATTTTTTACTGGTACGGTTGGTATGAGATAGTACTGACCGGTACAAATGCATGGTAAGTGGTTGAAAACCACGAGTTAGAAAATTGGGCAGAAATTATGAAGGAGAAAGAGTATATGACACTAAGCATCCTAAAACTACGATCTATATTACATATTTATTCTCAAACTATAAATTACTATACTACCATCCTTGAATTATTGACATTATTGTAATATTTATTCTTTGTGACTAAATTTAAATGGTAAGGTCTAAGAAATAAATTCAATTACAGATTGAAAATTAAGATTGGAACATTTCTTACTCAATGTTTAAAGTATCATTTAATGAGCTTCTTCCTCTCCCTCCCGTTTCCCATTTCCAGCAACCTAATTGAGTCAAACAACAGCGACAGGTTTCTGCGAACAGAAAAATACAAAGAAGACAATGGGGAAAATCTTCCCATTGCTTTTTGGTTGGGTAACTGAGAAAAGATCCGGAAATAGCTACTGTTTGAAATCAGAGAGCGAAGAAGAAAAGAGAGGTGGAGCACTGCTTATATCAAAATGTGAAAAACAGTACTGATGAACAGAAAGTAAAGTAAGACGCAGCATAAAAATGGAAACCTACAACCGGAAAAAAAGAACCAATGAAAAAATCTTTATTATTGTCTCTTTATCTCTTCAGTTCTTTTCTTGTTTCAGACGTTGACATTTTGTTATTGTCAAAATAATAATAATAATAATAATAATAATAAGTTTAGAGCCAATTCATTTTAACTTAAATCAGCTTAATCCAAAATATTTTATTTTTATTTTTATATTTTTTTACTCAAAGTAATTTCATTTAAAAGCTAATATTATGCAGATATAATAATACATTTGAAGGAAAATTTTCATTATATTATTAAATTTTTATGAATTTTTTTAATGCCTAAAACTAGTAAAATTCATAAAAATTTAGTAAGATTATAAAAATTGTATGTTCAATGGATTATTGCACCTACATAATATTTGATTTTAAATAAAATCAATTTTAGGTAAAAAATATGTAAACATAAAAATAAGTCATTTTGGATTAATGTGTACCTACATTTTATATGTATATATATTAGTAAATATAAAAGTATGTTACATGTAAATCAAAATATTAAGCTATTTTTGACTAAAAAAATTATAATTGTAATTTTCATTTTTAAAATAAATAGAATCAATAATTATCTTACTTTTTTAGTTTAGATACATTTCTTTTTATAGTTTCATTTTCTATTTTTTACATAATTTTTTATTATAATATTTTATCATAATTATCCCCACTTGCACGTCCGTTATAAAAGATTGCCCATTGTATTTGATATCTATTTATTATATATAACACCAACACCAACACTAACAACAACAATAATAATACAAAATAAAATATACTACAAGTAATACTGGTTGTAAAACAAATTGATAGATTTTTTTTCATTTGTAATGGTAGAGTACTTATAAAAATTACTTTCTTGTACTTTTAATATCTTATCAAAGATGTCAAAATTTTTCTTCTTAGTGTGAAATTTAAAATTAACTGTAAAGGTCCTCCAAGTAATTTCTCTATCTCAGATGTCAAGGTAAGTAAATCTCAAGTTAATTTCCTTAACTAAATTTTTATTAAGCAAATAAAAGCAAGCTAAGTAAAGTTGAGTTGAGTTCTTAAGCTTGAAATGACACTTAAGGGGAAGAAGGGTAAAATGGTAATTTTGATCTGAGTCAGTGGCATGGCAGGCAAAAATGGTAATTTTGGTCCAATTCAATAGCGTTGTTATAATTTCAATAAAATTAGGGTATGTAAATGCATTTGATCAAATGAATTAGGACCATAAGTTACTTTAATCATTTGAATGAAAAGTGGGAGTTAAAGGGCTATATAATGCACTAAGTGTAAAGTTGAGTCTTTTGTATCTTAAGTGACCTAAATGACTAAAGGCTAAGCTTAAGGGCAAGAAAACTATTCATAGGGACTAAAAGGGACAGTTTAAGGAAGGTGAAGTGTGGCCTATGTGAGCAAAATAAAGTTTTGGGGCCTAAGTGACAACCAAAGCTAAGTTTGTTTGAGTGGGAGTAGTTGAGATGTTTGTAGGAGGTTTTCTCTCCACTATTCATCATCTCCTTCATTCCCATATTCATATTTCCCTCTCCTCTATTGCTTTCCATCCTCGTTCCTCCCAAATTAGTCAAAATTTCATAAACTTTGAAGGTCCCAAAGTCATCTCAACAAGCCCTTGGCTTATTTTTTTGCGGAATTAGTGTATTTAAAGTTTTCTTTGCAAGTTTTGATTTAGAACCCTAAGATAAGTTTTTTTGCTCCTTATGGTTCAGTTCTAAGCTCAAAAATTGTTTAGAAATGGTCTTGAATTCATGCTCTTGGTGTCTAAATTTATTGCATTTAGGCTAGGAACTCAAAGGTAGCTCCATGTGTGTGGTTTGCTTGGTTCTTTGCTTAGCTTGGATTTGAAGTAAGAGATTTAAGTTTCAACATGATTAGCTTATGCATAAGTAGTGTTAGAACACATGACAATAATCTGGATTGAGCCAAAAATTGATTGGAATTGATTTGAGAGGGCATTAAAGAAAGGTTGTGCAAGAAAACAGTGAAGAATAAGAGGTTGCAGGGGTGGTGTAGTCACACCAATAATTTGGTGCAACCATATTGTACTTCAGCTAGCTGCAAAATATTGTTGTGGTCATAGTAATGGTTGTACCAGTTCAAACCTTCCCCCAAATTGTATGGTGCGATCGCATCATGGCCTCAATGCCTTCTAAATCATTTTTCAAGTGTTTTAAACTTATTTTAATGGTTAGGAAGTGTTCTAAAATGATTCAAGTACTCCTAAGATTAACTTATGCATCAATAAGTGGGTAATATGTAGGTGGTTAAGAGGGCTAAGGGATGGTGGATAAGTTAAGTACCTTAAGCTATAAGTGAGGTACTAAAGAGAAACCAAGTATAGTATGAGTCCTCCAATGGCCAAGGGATGAGCTTGTTAACCTCCGGCATTGGTAAGAACCCAAGAAGGGTTTGGGACCCCTAATGGCCCAAGGGTAAAGGTCAAATACATCTAGGCATTAAGGCAGTATCAAAAGGTCTTGTCTGAGTTGACGGGCTTGGTAAGCAAATCCACTAAGTTACCTGAATCAAGCTTAGGGAAACTTGGTGAAGTTTAGCCACTAATTTAATCACCTGGCACAACAAGAAATAAGACGATATGGGTAAGAGGTGAGTAAGTAACGACTTACTTTAAGTAGCTTGTAAAATGCAAACAAGGTTAAGTAAGCGACGGCTTACATAAGGCACTTGTAAAGAGGATTTCATGGGATTTAATTAAGTGCTAGGATTTCATACAAAAGTCCGTATCTAAGTACCTCAGCCGTATGAGCTTATAATAGTTTAGAACACTTACAGGTGTAATGATGTCTTAAGTGCATTAGCATGTGCATTCATTCATTCACCCGTATATTGCATTGCATTGTTGCTATTTGTTACCTGTTGTAGTTTATGGCTGTTTTGTTGTTTTGATTAATTAAGAGTTTGTTACGCATAAATAATATATTTTATAACATAAAAAATATAATTTTAAGGTATAGAAGAAAAAATATATAAAAATATTTCAAACATAATTTTTTTTTTGTTATACAAGTGATAAATTAAACGTAATAATTATTATAATGTAATAACCCTAGAAATTTAGAAAAAATAAAAATTACCAAATTACCCTACATGAAAAAATTACCATTTTACCTTTAAGGGTATTTTTGTAATTTTACCTATCAATCTAAAAAATCAATGTAAAACTAAGAATCTTGATTCTTAGATAATTCCTTTAGTGGTTATTAAATCAAATTCCAAGTTGGAAGCTCAAAGTCATTTTCTTTAGATTATGGGCATTTTTGTCATTTCCAACCGAGCATCAAATGAAAAATCTAGGAGCACCATTGGATTCTTCTCGTAAAAATGAATCAAGAGAAATTTACCTCAGTTAATTATGAATTCATTTGCTTAGGTCTCCTAAAATTTTAGCCTAAGCGAGTATACAATTCATATCGGATTCGTGCTACTGTTACATAGAATAATTTCTCACTTAATCCTTTTATTAAAATAAATAAACCTGCAGCCGCAATGCATCCTAGGATTCCAATTCAATTTACCTTATTTATTTAGCTAAAGTTCCATTCCAATCGCACTAACCATTTTCTTACTAGTTATTCTACAATTATTATTATTGATATTAATTACATTTATTTTACTTTTTCTTTTTTGTTTCCCCGTGGTCCCATCTAAGACTCTAATTGTTCCAATTGACCGAATTAACATAGGCTGCTATTTTCTTCTTTCTTCCTCAACAATTCCCACGCTGCCAAGCCACAACTGGAATAGGAAATAATACCATGGCCACAATTCTCCACCTTGCCATCCTTGTCACCTCTTGTAACTTCGGCCATATATCTCTCTCTCCCATTCCTTTACTTCAATTAAATAGTCTCATCATTCCTCTATTGTTCTTAGTCTTGCTCATTAAAGTAGAGAAGAAGGCATCACACCAAAGGACCATCCTTGCACTCTCCGTTTCATTACCGTCATCATCATGTTCTTTGTCGAACTGTCGTAAATCCAACCCTTTGGGCTTTATTTCTCCATCATCCAAGCAATTTTAAATGTTATTTAATTCCTTATTATTGCCGAGGTTCATTAAGTTGAAGGGAAACCCCATCCGGACACCAAAAGTGATCTTACGTGTACCGACGATTCTAAATTCATTCATATGAGTCTAAATTCTTCGGTATTACTCTTTTAATTTTTTTTCCAGCACCTAATGGCCTCATATTTTTGCTGTAAATCATTGGTAGATCATCGTTAATCAAATTTTTGAGTTTTTATACTCATTTCTGGTGCGATCGGGTCCATACTTACTCCTAAGTGGCTTACCCTTTTTAAAATTCTTTTGGCTGCCAATTTCAAATCTTACAGCTCTAATAAGTCTCTTTTCCTTGCTGTCCATGTTGTTACAAAGGGTTATAAAATCCTTACTTGAAAGTTTAGCACTTCTTTGGACTCTTGAAGTGCCAGAGATCCCTGAAAATACATCGATAATCAAAATCTAATTTTGTCCTTCCAAATTCAGCTTTTATAGCCCCTAAGTGAGCTTATAACTCAGTGTATTAGCCGTTGTAATTTTAGAATCAATATCAAGAAGGCTTCCAACACGATCCTGAATAGGTACGAAACCACCGAAGACACCTTGAGACCCTTTTTGCCCATTAGGTAAAATTTCGACTTAGATATCAAGAATGTGAACCTTCCAAATACCATTTAGGAAATTTCTAAATTTAAGTATATTTTCTAATTTTCTATTGATTAACCTTTTGTAGGACAAGTTCTAGGAAACCTATTCAATTTTGCCGTGTTATTCCGTACTAGGTAAGAGGGAAGAGTGGTTTAGTTCTCATGGGCCCTCTTAGGCCCAAAATAAGCATCAACCGAAATAATAAATTCTAAGTAAACAATTGGGCTAAACAAAATCTTTAAATGCATGGGCAACATGGGTTGGGTAATTAATTAGTTTTTCTAGAATTTTATTTTATTATATTTTAGTTCTCTTTCATTGAGATGTAATTTTGGTTGGTTGGTTGCATGATTGTAATGATGTGATGTGTGATGTATTCTTGGCGCTTGTATCATGTAGGACCGTTTGTAACAAAAATTAAATTAGAAGTATGTAACGACCCTTTGAATAAACTTGTTAGTACCATGTTTAGGGCATGTAAGACAAACACCACTAGTACCATGTTTACAACCGACAAGCTCGCTAGCAGCATGATGAGATTGAATGTAACCGTTAGTGGCATGTTAGAGCCGTAATAAATTACTATAAGCCAGTAGATAAAGGATTATGAGCATAAATGCTGAATGACAAAATTAAAAAGAATTCGCGATAGAGGAGATGAACATTTATCATACATACACTTAAAAGATATCATGGATTGTCATATCATCATGTAATACTAATCTAAGATAACAAGATAAAATAAATAGGATGCACTAAAATCATAGCACGCTACTAAAAAGGGCTAAAATAAAATGAGCTTTGGTCATGTATCAATTGGTTGTTACATATGATTGATGTTTGTCATAGACAAGACTACATTAAGTAAAAGATTTGAGGAGTAAGATAAAACACAAGGCATGCAAGGTTGGTGACGAACCATATCTGCATGACCTGACGAGCCGTAAATTTAGAAGAGAGGTTCAGAATGGACGATTCGAACCCGAGAGGCATGTTAGGGTGGCGGTGGGCCATCCCTAGTTATGACCCGATATTCATATAGAGTATGGAGATATGATTTGTAAGCTGCCAGACGATAGCTAGCGAGGGACCATGCTTGTGGTTGGTATCACGAGACGCTCTACCTCGACGTAGGTATCCCGAGAGGCTCTGACATGGTGGCATCCCTAGTGGCATTACCTAAGAGTTATCCCGAGAGTGGGTGATGTACACACTCACCACCCGAGGTTCGTCTAACAGCATTTAAGTATTAGACTAAATGATTGATCAATTAGATATGATTTAATCGGTCAAAGGAATTATAAATATGCATAGTAGTTCAAGCATGCTAGTAGGACTTTAATATTGTTGTTATGATGTCATATGAAATTGTTCTTTAATTAATTTTTATAACTTAAAGTTTATTATTCATTGTTGTTTGTTGCAAGAACATTAAGACCCACGTGATGGGCCTGATACTTCCCCCTTACTGAGCAAGTTGTGCTCGCCTATCCTTCTAACATGTTTTCTTAGGTGAGTACTATGATGAGACAAAGTACACTGAACCATATAATGAGGTTCAAGATGTGGAGCAAATTCAGTAAGGGTACGCTGTAGCCCCTCGAAAGTAAAACTGGCTGGGACTGGATTTCAACTTTGTGTTATTTGATTTCTAAAGAAACATATGGTTTGTTTAAATTGGCACATTATCCGTATATTAGTTTTCTTGGGATTGTCACTTAATTACTCTGATTTCATTTAATACTCTTATTATTTAGAAAATAGATTAAAAGAAAATGTTTTACCTCATATTTCTTAAATTATTTTTAATTAAATGCTTTATAATTATGAGAATTTAAGATATCTTTTAAGATTAAGGTTCATAAAATTGTGAGCGTTACAGATGGTATCAGAGCCAACCTTGGACCGTGATAATGTGGCATAGTGGGTGTGCACATGCATCATCTACTGGGATTGATCGTAGATTTGAGAGGCTACTTGGTCAGGGGGTAAGTAGTCCGATTAAAAAGGTTACTTGGTCTGGGAAACTAAGTAATCCGACTGACACCAACAAAGACTTTGGGTACATAAGAGGAGGAGTTTATAACACCCCTATATCCTCTCACATGAGTAAAATGTGGGAAGCCTTATGTGGATATGTAGGCTCAAGTTCCAGAACATAAGCACTTAATGCTTATCTTTTTCCAAAGGATTGCTCATGTGGTATAAGCAGGTGTTCTGTTGACCGGTTCTGGACTTGGGTTGTTACATATATACTTTCCTCTCAAAAGCTAAAAACAAAACAAAGGTGCACTTCCTGTGTTCCAAAAATTGTGTGGTTTGGCACAAGAAGGCCGAGATGTACAGTATAAACTGGTACAATCCAATATGAAAGATGGGATGGGGGCATACTATTCTCGTACTATTTTTCTATTGGTATGGCCGGTATGGGAGAGTACTAGGCGGTACAGATGTATGGTTTAAAACCATGAGTTAAAAAGTCAGGTAGAAATTATGAAAAAGAAAGAGTAAATGACACTAAGCATCCTGAAACTATGGTTTATAGTGCATATTTATTCTCAAACTATAAATTATTAGACCACCATCCTTGAACTATTGACATTGTTCTATATTTGCTCTTTCTGACTAAACTTAAATGCTTCGGTATAAGGAATAAATTTGATTAAAAATTAGGAATGGAACATTTCTTACTCAATGTTAAAGCAACATTTAATGAGCTTCTTCCTTTGTCTCTCTTGTTCCCCATTTCCAACAAATTCTTCTCACATGGTTTTTTTTTGTAGAATCAGAAATATTTATCAAAGTTAAGAGGAGTGACGAAAGCGTAAATAAGTAGTGTAAGGATGTAATGAAGATACATGCTGACGAGGTACGATAACCAGGGAGCAGCAATCCGAGATCTACGTTGAAGTCATGATGACCTAAACTAAGCTTGTCATGGCAGGACTAAGCACCATATGTCCTCCTAAAGCTGCAATTGTTTGTGAGCAGTCTAAAAGAATAATGATGTTACGGACAGAGTTTCTCATGGAAAAAGAGATTGTACCATTGATAGCAACCAATTCTACTTTAAGAGCAGATTCACAGTTTTGCCAAACCTGATCTTTTTGAAGTCTTTGAGAGGCATCAATATTCATCCATAACTATGCTGCTGCAGTAAGGGCAGAAGACTTTTGCCGTGCCCCATCAACAAGAAAAGGTTTTTGTCTCTTTTGTCTCTTCACAAATGGGAGACTTGTCTCTTTTGTTTAGTCAAGCATCAGAGGAAAAGTTTTTGCGAACAGAAAAGTACAAAAAAAGATAATGGGGGAAAATCTTCTCAGAGGCAAGTTGCTTTTTGGTTGGGCAACTAAGTGAAGCTTTGGAAATAACTACTGTTTGAAATCAGGAAAGTAAAAGAAAAGAGAAAAAGTAGTGCTTATAACAAAATGTGGAAAACAGTACTGATGAATAGAAAGTAAAGTGAGACATATCATAAAAATGGAAACCTACAACTGGAAAAAAAGAATCAATCGAAAAATCTTCATTGTTGTCTATTTATCTCTGCAGTTCTTTTCTTGTTTCTGATGTCCACATTTTTGTATTGGAAAAAAAATAGGTTTAATATGTACCAACCTTTTATTTTTATATACTAGTAAATGTACATATGTGTTGCATGTGAATCAACATAATAAGTTATTTTTTACTAAAAAAACTATAATTTTAATTATTTTTTAAAATAAATAGTAGCAATAATGATTTTAATTTTTTTAGTTTAGATATGTTTCTTATTATATTTTCATTTTTCTATTTTTTACATAATTTTTTATTATAATATTTCATTATAATTATCTTCACTTGTGCCATCCATTATAATTTTTTATTGTATTTGATTTCTATTTATTATAAATAATAAAGGTATAATAATAATAATAATAATAATAATAATAATAATAATAATATGTAGAATATGCTATAAATAATACTAGTTGTAAAAAAATTTATAGAATTTTTTTAATTTTTTATGGTAGAGTAAATATAAAATTTACTTCCTCATACTTTTAATATTTTACCAAAGATGTCAAACTTTCTTTTTTCAGTTTAAAATTTAAAATTAATAGTTTGCAATTTTTCAAGAAAAAATTTTAATTTAATGGACTTAATAATATTATCTGTTTAGAAATTTTATTAAAATTTAAGTTAGTAAATTTTATCTTAATTTTTATACTTCAAATTCAAAAAGCTAATGATTAAAATAAGGATCTTATTTTAGTTGGCTTAAACAATTAAATAGATTTACCGTTAATGTATTAGCATAACTTTGACTTTTTAAAGAGACATAAACTAGGTTTTTAATAAATATTTTGAAATTCTAATTAAAATATAAGAAAAAGACATATGCTAAATCCACAGTTAGACATTGAATAAGAAACTCAAGCAAAAATAATTTTCTTTTAATAAGTATGACACAAATATGAGTCATGATGTCATAGTATATATAGACTTGGTAAGTAAATAGAGTTTCTTCAAAGACATGTGACTATAAGTAACTATACCTTACTAAAAAAGCTTAATTACTTGACTCTTGACTTCTAATAAAAATACTCGCCCTCCAAGTTTCAAATCTACATTTATCCTCTATTTTATGACCGAGTAAATTTGATAGTTCAAAATATCAAGATCAAGTTTTGTATAGTTTTTTTCTTATGTTTTGGGGTAATTAATGTTTACCTATTGATTTAGAAATTATACTAACATTACTGAGGTTTGAAAACATATAGTCTTACTTTTTTTTCTTAAAATATAATTAGCCATTCATAGGAAAATAAACTCTTTAAAATAGAATAAATTCCTAGTACCTAAAAGGAAAACTAATAACTTATAATTTAAGGTTTAGTCACTTTATATCTGTGCACTTTTTATTATATATATATATTAAGTTGCAATTTTAGGTTTTGATAAAAATTTTAAAGTTTGAAAAGTAAATAAATTTATAAACATCATGTTTTAGGCATGTTTAATAGTGATATAAATCAAATACATGTTTGTTACAAAATTTTAAATTTAGTGCCATTTTTCAATTTTTTTTCCATAAAATTTTTTTATAGAAAATAGAAAATAATCATGATTTTTTTTCCTTTTCAAATACTAATCTTATTTTCATAATATAAAGAATTTGTAAATGGTACAAATGTGTATAAATTTAAAATATTATAAATACTTTAAAATTTTATTAATAAAATAAATAAAAATATTAACTTAGTGAACTCAATAGAACAATACTATTTTTCAAAAAACTAGAAATTTTCAGAGTTTGTTTCATATTTGAAGAATTTTTTGTATCAATGTCAAATATGAAAGTATAAGAATTTGATATTATGAGAATGAGAAAAATGATAGAGTTGCAATAAAATTATATTTTGGATAAAAATGAATAAAATTTTGATCCAATACATAGAGTACATGTTGGAAAAAAAAAATTCTACTAAAACTTATTATATGTCCTCTTAAGAATCCTCTAGCTTCTTCCTTTGTCATATAAGCCTCTATGTGCTCAGAACCTACAGTTAGAACTTAAAATAATTTTATTATAACTTTTGAACATGTAAACCTTCATACTTTTCTCCTTATTATACTTAATCTTAGATAAAATAAAACTTGCAACTAAAAAAAAATTATTAACTTCATCTATTAAGAACTTCAAAACTAATTCTAAGGTATGAGCCTTTACCATGAAATATAATATTCAAACAAAAATTACTTCTAATTTGATACAACTTGCAAGATTTGATTGGCTCTAAAAAATTAAAAATAAAAATATTTTAATATTATTTACTTTAGAAAAAGTGTTATTTGCTAAGAGTAAAATTTTTTGTTACAATATTTAAAGGGATGACCATATGGAAAAAATAATTATTTTAATTTTTCCAATATTTTAAATCATTGAAAAGATTATAAAAAAATTGCTGCTAAAAGTCCCCTTATATTATAATTTGGGGAGAAGGTAAAAATAAAGTCCTATAACTTTCATAATTTTTCTAATGAATTCCTATATCTTCACGATTTTCTATTGAGTTCTATATCTTCGAAAACATTATTACTATTAGTTCTATAGCTGACGGCTTTAACGGAAATCCAATGTGGCAAATAACGGACATTAAAATAAGCCATCTAACCTTTGAAGAGGTGTAAGCATCATTTTTTTTGTTTTTTTTTTGTTTCTTTTTCTAGTTGCTTTTTCTTCTACGTATAAATTCCAAACATCATAGCATAAAGGTAGATTATAAGTTAAATTAAGCATAACATTCGCTTCAAATTATTTTCTATATCTTGGGCCATCATGTAAAATCTTGACTAATTTGGAATTGTGTACTTAAATGAAATCAGGGAAGCATGTTAATTATAGCTTTGTTGTAACTTTTGAGTTCTTGGGCGCAAATAGAAACATCTAAAGTTTTAGAAGCACAGAAAATAAAAATAAAAAAAAAGAAATTTTTACATATCTCCTGTTGGCATACTATCTTAGAACTAAGACAAGTGAAATAAATATGATAAATTTGGTTAAAATTTCTAAAGTTCAATGAACTGAGGAATATGATTGTTTTTGGATCACTAGTGATTTGATATTCTTGGATGTCAAACAATTTTAATTTGTTTTCTGATGTATATGTGAACTGATTTGATGATTGTAAAATTTAATCTGAAACGCAGGGAGTTGTTGGGCACGTACTAGAGCTAACTGGAGCAGGTGGAGCCGCCTTAGGATGTAAAAGCATTTTTTGGGTATACACTGACGAAAAGAGGCTTTTATGAAATTATGGAACTTAATTAGGCAAATTACAAAAGTTAAATGACTAATTTTAATGTCTCTTATCCGTCACACAGGATTTTTGTCAAAGCCGTTGACTATGGGACTAACAGTAATGATACTTTCAAAGATATAAGACTTAAATAGAAAATCGTGAACATATAGGACTTAATTAGAAAATTTGACTTTTTTTTACCTTCCCCCATTATAATTCTAACAGTAAAGAAATTTTTTTTCCTAAATTTTTTCCTAGTGACCTTTGCAACAATGATATATATTTTTTTTTATCTTTTCATAATAGGAGCTTTGAGTCATTCTTGAACTATATTATTACTATAATATTGATCAAATATGTAAGCTTTCATATAGTATGTATTCATCCAATTTTAAACAAAAACTTAATTAACAAAAATTATATATTCAAAAACATTTTTTGTAGTATAACAAACATAGGCTATGCTTGTTAAGTTAAAATTTTAATTTTTATAAAATATTTATTTTACTTAAGATATTATTTGATAGTAATATGAAACCAACGGCAGCATGTTTGATGCCAAAATGAAAAGGAAAAAAATTTTACTGGCAATCTAGGAGTTTTAGCCATTAAATGTAAGGTTAACGTAAAAAAAATTGTTTATAATACTTGATTCTATAATATAAAATCAAGCACGGGCAAGTTTGTAGCAAAAAATAAAATTTAGTTGCTACTTAATGGTCTCTTTTAGTGTTCTAGTACTGCTATAACTTTAATCAAATAAATAATAAAAAATGAGTTTCATTAAAAGAATAAAATAATTTATAATATAAAGGTAAAACGCTCATTCAATATTTATGTACCTTAAGTTAAAATTTTAAGTTTTATAAAATATTTATGGTACTCAAGGTATTATTTGATAGTACTATAGAACCAAGGACAACATATTTGATGCAAATAAAAAAATACTTTATTGGTAATCTAGGAGTTTTAGCCATTAAAGCTAAGATTAACACAAAAAAATTGCTTATAATACTTAATTAACACAAAAAAATTGCATATAATACTTAATTTTGTAATATAGAATTAAGCATGGGTATGTTGATAGCAAAAATAAACTTTGTTGCTATAAGATGGACTAGATATATAAGCTTTCATATAGTATATATCCATCCAAGTTTAAAAAAAAAAATAATTGACAAAAATTTTATATTCAAAGACACTTTTTTATAGTTGAACAAACTTAGGTCATACTTGTTAAGTTGAAAATTTAAGATTATAAAATATTTATTGTACTTGAAATAATTATTTGATAAGAATATAGAACCAAGGGCAACATGTTTGATGGAAAAAAAAAAGAAAAAAAAATTTAGTGACAATCTAGGAGTTTTGGCCATTAAAGGGATGATAAATGCAAAAAATTGCATATAATACTTGATTATATAAGACAAGTTTGTAGAGAAATTGAGTTTCAATACAAGAATAAAATAACTTACAATATAAAGGTAAAAAGGTCATTTAACATTTATGGGCCAAGGAATTAGTGCCAATGTATGCCCCATAGTCCCCCCAGTGAATTTTTCAAAGAAAGTGCTGCCTTTCTTGTGAAGTTAGGTATCGCCACAAAGGGGAAGCAAACCTTCATCTATATAGTCCATCTCTAATGATAAGGAATCGTCCTGCTCAGATCCCAATCTTCCTTTTTTCTCTAGGGGTTCCATTGTGCCTATATTTCTTTAATTGTCTTTGGGGATTGCAAAGTGTACTAGGTGGACTGAGGGCTCTGTGAGTTCTTTTGTCTCGGTCTTTTCTCATCCTTTTGAAAGGGTATCTGCCTTAGCATTTTGTATCCATGGGATCTTTTGAACCTGCACAAGGTTAAACATCTTTTTTAGATCCTTTTCCATATTAAGGTACTTGCAAAGAGTGGGCGCTTTTGCTCCTGTCGTTCCCATGATTTGGTTTACTATTAGCTGAGAGCCACTATATATATGTATATGTCGTACCCCCACCCGACCAGCCATTTGTAAGCCGACAAGGAGGGCTTTGTATTTAGCTATGTTATTTGTTACAGGGAAGCGAAACTTAACTCTGAAAGTCGCTTCTAGGTTGGGTGGACCCTTAAGTACGATGCCCGTTCCTAGATATTTAGGCCTCAAGGCTGTATCGACATACATTTCGTAAAAGGATTTTCCTTCTCTTTTTCTCTATAGTTTTTTCCATCAGTATCGTTTCAACCACAATGTTTGCTAAGGCTTGTGCTTTTATAGCCTTTCAGGGATCATAGTGGTATCACATTCCCCTAACTTGATGCACCATTTAGCAAGTTTACTGGACTTATCTGGCTTTTGTATGATATCCCGTAAAGGTAAACTTTGTCTTGACAATTATGTAGTGCATTTAAAAATAAGGTCATAGTTTTCGAGAAGCCATAACAAGGGCCGGGAACACTTTGTGAAGCGTAGGATATCTGGGTTTGGCCCCCTAAAGGGTCTAACTAACATAGTATATTGGCCATTGTTCCGATCCATGCTCCCTAACAAGCACGACACTGACTGAGCCTTTGGTAACAACTTAGTAAAAGACCAAGGGCTTGTTGGGCTTGGGCTTTTTAGTGTAAAAAGATGTCATAGGTAGTTTTTTATCTATTAGAAGGCTTCGCGACATTTGTCCATCCATTCAAAGATGGCCTCTTTATTTAATATCTGAAAGAAAGGCTTACATCGATCGCCAAATCGCGAGACAAACTGTTTTAGTATGGTTAGCCTACCAGCTAGCTTGTAAACGTCCCTTTTGCTCTGAAGATCAGGCATCATGATGATGCCCTCAATCTTATCTAGGTTTGCGTTGATGCCTCTTTTGGAAACCATATAACCAAGGAATTCACCAACACCAACACCAAAGGCACATTTATTTGGATTAAGTTTTATGTGAAACTGTTACATTCTTTGGAAGGTTTCCTAGAGGTCATCGAAGTGCTGCTCTTTGGTCCTCTTTTTGACAATCATGTCATCTATATAAACCTTCATATTCCTTCTTATTTGGTTTGCAAAGATCCAGTTCATCAGCCTTTGATAGGTGGCCCGGCATTTTTTAGGCCAAATGACACTTACTAGTAATAATAAACTGTTAAATGGTGCATCAACCAATTGGTGGTAGTAATTCTAGCTATTTTTTCTTCATCTTTTGAGTGAATTCAGATTTGGTGGTAACCATTGAAAACATCCATGAAGGATAGTATTTTGAATTCTGATGTGACATCAACCAATTGGTTGATAGATAGTAGAGGGTATGGTTCTTTTAGGTAGGCATTGTTAAGATTTATGTTGTTGACACATATGCGCCAGCTTCCATTCTCTTTTTTCACCAGCACTACATTGGCAAGCCATTCAGTGCATCGTACTTCTCGATTAATTCTAGCCTTTAATAGCCTTTCAATTTTGTCTCTAATGAAGTCTTGCCTTTCAGGCACCATGCTGCACTTTTTTTGTTGTACTGGTTGGGTGGAGGAGTCTACTTATAACCTATGAGTAATTGTTTTCGAGTCAATCCTGGGCATTTCATTTAGGGACCATGTAAACACATCTACATTTGCTTTTAGGAATTGAATAAATAATTGTCTTAACTCAGGTTGAAGGTTTTTGCCAATCTTTATTGTCTTTTTAGGGGCCGCTTCCATAAGCTCAATGTCCTTGGGCAGGGGTATGCCAGCCTTATTTTCTAGGGGTAACTATTTTCTCCTTTCAGCCTTCGCTGGTGTGAGCTCACTTTCTCTAGGCCTTTGTAAGGTCGCCACATAGCCTCATTGTGTCGAGGCCTGGTTGGTGAAGTATTGAGGATGCAAAAAGCACCATGAGCCATCTAAAGTCAAACCAGATATGGAATTGCACCTGTGGTATGTTGAGTATGGCGTTGTAAGGTGACAAGACATCCAGGACTAGAAATTCAGCAATGTGGGAGTCACAGACGAGTTCTCCCTTATGGTTTTTCCCCACCAACATGAGAGGTACCTTTTGTTGGATTTCAGGAGCCAAACAGCGTAGCGGAATTTAATCGAAACCCTCTAGGATCCAAGTGAAACGGGGTAAACCGGGTGTTTAAAAATTTTCATACCTAATTTTCGGTTGAGATCGCTCATTCAACTGTAGAGTCGAATCACAAAACCTGAACAGTTGACGTGTTCAAGCTCTCTATGGTATCCACAAGTGCCTTTCGGGATCACCACACTTCCACCAAGTCCCGACAGATGCGTTTCTCTTACGCTCGCAGTGCTAGCTTGTGTCCTCAAAGGAATTGCAAGAGAATAGTGCGATTGTCCTTTTGGGAAGCTAAGGCGAGGAAACCTGCGAATTTCTCACTAAAATTTGTATTTATAGTAAGATTCAACTTCCAGGCCTAATCGGTTTCAAAGCCCTAATCTAATTAGGCTTTAATTTCGGGCTTAATAATGGCTCAACTCTTGGGTCCATTATTAATACGAAATTATTGTGAAACTATAGCCCAAATAATTAGCTCATGCACTCTAATGATCCAAATAGCTCTATGTGTGCGACCCAATAGGCTCTTACCACGTTGGCAATGATCATAAATCACATTTATGATCATAAGCAATGAGCGGTGTCTAGCAACACATCATTGCTACCCAAGTGACAAGATTGTCGGTGATTCGACTAAACCTTTATAATCATTACCGATATATGCCATTATCCCTTTGTCCAAGATATCAAAACTAAGCACGAGACATGGAATGTGTCACTCTCGTATAGCCCAATCTTTGGTTTCTTGATTACCGAGTAGACCAACTTAAACTGATGACATTGATATCATATATCAACTCATCCGAGCATGGTCATGCATTTTCTAAGTCTCACTCTATCAAGGGGCTCGAAGATATCATTCCCGTTATATATGAGGGACAAATCTCATCTTGATCATACAAATTCCTCCGCATGATATGTGACATACCCAATTACCTCCTTCAAGTTCACTTAGTTACGAGCAACAAAGGAAAGTATCAAAGTATGTGACTCACATGTAGAGAACCTTGATGATCTTAGGTCAAAGGACTACATATACCATGATCACTATGAGAATCACTTATGACACTCATATAACGATCTATGTAGTGTTCTCATGGTGGGTCGGTCTAGTACACAAGTTCTCCAACTTGTACCCATATGTAGACTACATATCTCATATTAGTCTCCACATATGCTAGTCGTTATGTATTATTGCAACCCGCTCCACAATAATACTAGGCTAGGGACGTTTGAGAATATCATTATTCTAGGGTTACAATTATGTTTATTACGTTACGCAGAAATAGAACAACAAACATAATTGCTGGATTAATGCCTTAATAAAATATCATGACTCAATGTGCAAAAAATACAATCATCTCATGATTGGCTTTTGGGCACGACACTAACAATCTCCCACTTGCGCTAAAAGCCAATCATCCATGTATTTAAGACCGATGGACCTAGAATGGCTATCATGCTTCTACTGCGTAAGGGGCTTTGTCAGTGGATCAGCAATGTTGCTGTCTGTCGAAGTCCTGCATATCCTTACATCACCCCTCTCGATGATCTTACTGATGAGATGATAGCGTCGGAGTATGTGTTTGGATCGCTAGTGAGATCGAGGTTCCTTAGCCTGTACAATTGCTCCATTGTTGTCACAATAGAGCTCTATCGGGTCGGCAATGCTTGGAACCATTCCAAGTTCAGTGATGAACTTCTTGATCCAAACTGCCTCCTTCGCAGCATCAGAGGTGGCAATGTACTCAGATTCTGTTGTAGAGTCAGCTACTGTCTCTTGCTTTGAACTTTTCCAGCTCACAGCACCACCACCAATACAAAACACATAACCAGATTGCGATCTAAAATCATCCTTATCGGATTGGAAGCTTGCATCGGTGTAACCCCTTACAACGAGCTCATCTTCACCTCCAAAGACCAAGAATGCATCCTTAGTCCTTCGTAAGTACTTAAGGATGTTCTTAACAGCTGTCTAGTGACTGTCACCGGGGTTCGATTGGTACCTACTCGTCATGCTCAAGGCATATGAGGAATCGGGACGAGTACATATCATGGCATACATGATAGATCCAATTGCTGAAGCATATGGGATCTTACTCATGCGCTCTCTTTCCTTGGGTGTACTCGGACACTGAGATCTAGAAAGAGTTATACCATGTGACATGGGCAAGAATCCTTTCCTGGAATTTTTCATGCTAAACCTCTTTAGCATCTTGTCAATGTATGTGCTTTGACTTAGGCCAAAAAGCTTTCTAGATATATCTCTATAGATCCTAATGCCTAACACATAGGCTGCTTCACCCAAGTCCTTCATAGAGAAACATTTCCCTAACCAAGTCTTCACAGACTGTAGCGTAGGAATGTCATTCCCGATGAGTAGTATGTCATCTACATACAACACCAAGAAGACAATAGCGCTCCCACTAACCTTCTTGTAGACACAAGGTTCATCTTCTTTTTTGATAAAACCAAACTCTTTGATTGCTTCATCAAAACAAAGATTCCAACTTCGAGAAGCTTGCTTCAGTCCATAAATGGACCTTTGCAACTTGCACACTTTATTGGCATTCTCAGGAGTGACAAAACCCTCAGGTTATGTCATGTACACATCCTCAAGTAGCTTTCCATTTAGGAATGCAGTTTTGACATCCATTTGCCATATCTCATAATCATAGTGTGCAGCAATAGCGAAAAAAATTCGGATGGATTTAAGCATAGCAACTGGTGAAAAAGTTTCATCATAGTCAATACCATGAATTTGCTTGAAACCTTTTGCAACCAATCGTCCCTTAAAGGTAATCACATTACCATCCATGTTAGTTTTCTTCTTGAAAACCCATTTGCACCCTATGGGTTTCACCTCTTCAGGTGGGTCAACCAAAGTCCATACTTGGTTTTCATGCATGAATTCCATCTCGGATTTCATGGCCACTAGCCACTTCTCAGAGTCAGGCCCCGACATAGCTTATTGGTAGGTTGTGGGCTCATCCTGATTCATGAGCATCACATCACCAGTGTGAGTCACGAGAAATCCATATCTCTCAGGCTCACGCCGAATCCTACCAGACCTACATGGGCTCTGTGCTATAGGAACAGACTCTTGAACCACAACATCTTGTGGTGTCTGTTCAGGTTCCATTTTAGGTTCGATGTCTCCTTGTTGTTCTTGAATTTCTTCAAGTTCTACTTTCCTCCTACTAGTTCCTTTAGAGATAAACTCTTTCTCTAAGAAGACACCAGTTCGAGCAACAAACACTTTTTGCTCAGAAAGATTGTAGAAATAGCAACCCTTTGTTTCTTTGGTATACCCAACAAAAAGGCATTTTTGAGATTTGGGCCCTAGTTTGTCAGAGGATTGATGTTTCACATAAGCGTTGCAGCCCCAAATCTTCAAAAAAGACAAATTGGGATGCCTCTCACTCCATATCTCATATGGTGTCTTTTGAACCGATTTAGATGGAACTCGGTTTAGTGTAAAAGCGGCTGTCTTTAGAGCATGTCCCCAAAAGGTGTTTGGAAGGTCAGCTTGACTCATCATGGAGCGAACCATGTCTAACAGAGTTCAATTTCTCCTTTCAAATACACCATTCCATTGAGGTGTACCGGGTGGAGTGAGTTGTGATACTATACCACAATCCTTCAGATAGTCAAGGAATTCTCGATCCAAGTACTCTCCACCTCGATCTGATCGAAGCACTTTAATACTCTTTCTGAGTTGGTTCTCTACTTCATTCTTGAATTCTTTGAACTTTTCAAAGGATTCTGACTTGTGTCTCATGAGATACACATAGCCATATCTGCTGAAGTCATCAGTGAAAGTAATGAAGTATTGAAAACCTCCTCTAGCATGTGTAGACATAGGGCCACATACATCACTATGTATGAGTCCTAGTAAGTCATTAGCCCTTTCACTTTGCCCTGTGAATGGGGCTTTGGTCATCTTGCCCAACAAACATGACTCATATGTCTCATATGATTCAAAATCAAATGAGTCAAAGAGTCCATCTTTATGGAGCTTGGATATGCAGGTCTCGTTTATATGCCCCAAGCGTTAGTGCCAGAGATAGGTCAAGTTCGAATCATTCAATCTGACCTTCTTGGTATTTAGATTATAGATTGGACCTTCGAAGTCTAGAACATACAACCCATTGCTAAGTTGAGCACTACCATAAAAGATTTCATTCAAATAAATAGAACAACATTTGTCCTTTATTATAAATGAAAAACCTTTCTTGTCTAAACAAGAAACAGAAATCAAATTTCTACTAATAGTAGGCATAAAGTAGCAGTTGTCTAATTTTAAACTAATCCATTAGGTAAAGTGAGAACATAAGTCCCTACGGCTAAGGTAGTAACCCTTGCTCCATTTCCAACAAGTAGGTCCACTTCACCTCGGGCCAATCTTCTACTTCTACTTAGATCCTGCACATTTACACAAATGTGAGATCCACATCCAGTATCCAATACCCAAGATGAGGAAGTAGAAAAGTTAACCTCTATAAGAAAACTACCTGAAGTGGAAGTCTTACTTCCCTTTTCCTTAGCAAGTTCTTTAAGATAGAGCTTGCAGTTGCACTTCCAGTGTCTAGGTTGCTTACAATGAAAGCATTCATCTTCCTTTGCCACAACACCCTTTGGTTTCAGTGCAGCTGAAGAAGAATTAGCATTGGACTTTCCATTAGCTTTATCCTTCTTCTTGTTAGCTTTTCTCTTTCCTTTGCCCTTTTGAACCATCAAAATGGGCTTAGCCTTCTTAAGATTTTGCTCAGCAGTTCTCAACATGTTGAGCAATTCAGGGAGGGACTTGTCAAGGTCATTCATGTTATAGTTCATGATGAACTGACTGTAGCTTTCAGGCAATGATTGTAAGACTACATCAACAGCCAACTCTTTCTGAAGAGCAAATCCCAAACTCTCAAGATTCTCAATGTACCCAATCATCTTGAGCACATGAGGACCCACGGGACTTCCCTCAGACATTTTGCACTGAAACAATGTCTTAAAGGTCTCAAACCTCTCATGCCTAGCTTACTCTTGGAAAAGCATTTTGAGATGTTCGATTATATCGAACGCCCCCATGTTCTCATGTTGCTTCTGAAGCTCAGATTCCATGGTAATAAGCATGAGGCATGCAACATCCAAAGCATCATCAGAATGCCTTTTGTGAACATCCCTTTCAGCTCTTGGAGCAATGGCAGCATGCTCATTTGGAATGGGCTGCTCTAGGATATAAGCCTTTCTCTCTTGCTTAAGGATTATCCTCAAGTTTCGGTACCATTTGAGAAAGTTAGTCCCATTCAGTTTTTCCTTTTCAAGGATCAATTGCAACGAAAGTGTCGATGAGTTTTGTGCCATGGTTATCTACAATAGTAAATATGCAGTGTAAGAGCCATGTATTTTAATTCATTTAATAAGGACTTTTATTAAACGATACTCCCACTATTTTCCTCAAAATAATAACCCTCGATATTATTTCGGAACACCTCAGCGCTAGGGTATTCTAGCGGGCTAAGATCCATATTTGACCATAACTTGAGTCAGCTTTAACTTTTCTCTCAAGTTACAGCTATTTAGGTAGGCAACTCCTTGCCAATTGCATCTCATGCAACTCTTGGATAGTTGGGTGAACAACACTTGTCGAAGCTCATCTCATGAACTTAAGCCCAACTCTATGCCTCTAAGTCCTTAATCCTATTAGGATGACTTAGTTAAGTCGGACCCAAAGTTAGCAATTTGGATATCACTATTATCCCATCGCCCCTTACCAAGATGAATATAGGTGCTTTGCTCTTTGGCAAACCCACCTAATGTTGATCAAAGTCTTGATGAGTGCCAACATTTGGAAGCATCACATTTAATGACTTAATATTTGTTTGAGGGATTTTTCTTTTGATCTCACCAATTTGTTATCTTCGGTTGTCTTATACATGCATCACATATAAATATAAAACATGCATCTCATGCTTACAAGAAAATAAACATGACATGGTTATAGCCCAAACTATGCGATATTCTCAAGCCAATGAGAATATCATAAAAGCCTAAGAAAAGAAAGGGTCTTCATAAGCTCCCTCTCTTCCTTTCTTGGTTGCCCTTTTGTTGTTACCTCCTTGGACATACCACCTTAGATGATCCTTGGACATACCACCTTTGCTGATCCCATAATGTACCATTAATAGAAACCTCGAGTTACATTCAAGAGGAGTAAGGTGAGAAGAGAATGTACAATGAGAGTAACAAGAGAAGGCACGACTCGCAGGCCGTATTTACAAATACAACCAATCAAGGGCTATAACCATGCACCATGCTACAACCATCAATCAGCATAACATGTAAAATCTTATTCAACAAATGCATGCCAATTTTCACGAGTTGATTAACCAGTTTTTATTTATGTGGCGCTTCGTATACGGCAGTCCCGCTGGTCGATCAGCGGGCGGTGGTTCCGCTGATCAGTCAGCGAACGGGGTCAAGGGGGGGCTGTCTTTGCAAGGGGTTGTGAGGAGGGCAGCATCCCTCGGCGCAAAAAATTGTCTTACAATTGCTTAGCCCGAGATCTTCTATTTCGAGCAAGTAGGCACTCGAGACTCCTCCATTCGTGCCACAAAAAATACCTTCATTTTGGTGCCCGAATAGGCTGAATCCGAACCAAGCTAGGGTTTTTGCAACTATTGCAAGAATCCTAATCCATATAGGTATCTCATACCTATCAATTTTGGGTTAATCTTATTAACCAATTAGTGTCGTTTCTTCATATATGTCATATGTTCATTACGAGTTCCGGTTTCATGCATCATGAATCAATCTAATTAATCATGGCCGAAAGCAATCGAACACATATCATCATGTGATTCAACATTCAATCCTGATTTAGGCTTTCACCAGTAGCTCTGATACCACTGTTGGGTTTTGGGAGCCAAACAGCGCAGCGGAATTTAACCGAAACCCTCCAGGATCCAAGTGAAACGGGGTAAATTAGGTGTTCAAAAATTTTCATACCTAATTTTCGGTTGAGATCTCTCACTCAACTGTAGAGTCGAATCATAAAACTTGAATAGTTGACGTGTTTAAGCTCTCTATGGTATCCACACGAGCCTTTCGAGATCACTACGCTTCTACCACGTCCCGGCAGATGCGTTTCTCTTATGCTCGCAGTGCTAGCTTGCGTCCTCCAAGAAATTGCAAGAGAAAAGTGCGGCTGTCCTTTTGGGAGGCTAGGGCAAGGAAACCTGCGACTTTCTCACTAAAAGTTGTATTTATAGTGAGATTCAACTTCCAGGCCTAATGGGTTTCAAAGCCCTAATCCAATTAGGCTTTAATTTCAGGCTTAATAATGGCTCAACTCTTGGGTCCATTATTAATACGAAATTAAAGTGAAACTATAGCCCAAATAATTAGCCCATGCACTCTAATGATCCAAATAGCTCTATGTGTGCGACCCAATAGGCTCCTACCACGTTGGCAATGATCATAAATCACATTTATGATCATAAGCAATGAGCGGTGTCTAGCAACACATCATTGCTACCCAAGTGACAAGATTGTCGGTGATTCGACTAAACCTTTATGATCATTACCGATATATGCCATTATCCTTTTGTCCAAGATATCAAAACTAAGCACGAGACATGAAATGTGTCACTCTCGTATAGCCCAATCTTTGGTTTCTTGATTACCGAGTAGACCAACTTAAACTGATGACATTGATATCGTATATCAACTCATCCAAGCATGGTCATGCATGTTCTAAGTCTTACTCTATCAAGGGGCCCAAAGATATCATTCCCGTTACATAGGAGGGACAAATCTCATCTTGATCATACAAATCCCTTCGCATGATATGTGACATACCCAATTACCTCCTTCAATTTCATTCAGTTACGAGCAACAAAGGAAAGTATCAAAGTATGACTCACATGTAGGGAACCTTGATGATCTTAGGTCGAAGGACTACATATACCATGATCACTATGAGAATCACTTATGACACTCATATAACGATCTATGTAGTGTTCTCATGGTGGGTCGGTCTAGTACACAAGTTCTCCAACTTGTACCCATATTTAGACTACATATCTCATATTAGTCTCCATATATGTGAGTCATTATGTATTATTGCAACCCGCTCCACAATAATACTAGACTAGGGGTGTTTGAGAATATCATTATTCTAGAGTTACAATTATGTTTATTACGTTACGTAGAAACAGAACAACAAACATAATTGCTAGATTAATGCCTTAATAAAATATCATGACTCAATGTGAAAAAAATACAATCATCTCATGATTGGCTTTTGGGCACGACACTAACAATCTCCCACTTGCGCTAAAAGCCAATCATCTATGTATCTAATACTGATGGACCTAGAATGGCTATCATGCTTCTTCTGCGTAAGGGGCTTTGTTAGTGGATCAGCAATGTTACTGTCTGTCGGAGTCCTGCACCTTTGACGGTCCCTATTATGGGGACTTCTTCCCTTCCTATCCCAATGGTGGGTCTGGTTACATGGGATAAAGAGGACTTTCTGACCCTTATTTTTTCCAATAAGTTGAGAAAGATAACTTTGGTGTTTGTCCCAATATCCAGGTAAACTCTTTCTATGTCAAAATTATTAATGTGGGCCTTGAACATGAGTGGATCCAAGTGAAGGATAACTCTCCAGGATCCATCAGCCCTAATTAGGATCTTGCTAGGGTCAGCCACCTTCAGTTGCATGATTTCCTGCCTCTGTCTTTTTCAAGCTGCCAAGGGCTCTCCCTTGATAATCATGTGAACTATCCCACCTGGGAGTCCAAGATTACTATGGTCCCTTAGGGATCACGGCCCCTTAGACCTTTGACCTTGATCATGATCCTTCTTATCATCCCTTTTGCAAAGCCTATCTTTTTTTTTTTTTTTTGACAAGGGGATGTTGTCTAAATAGATATTCCTTCAGCTTTCCTGCCCAAATCATTTCCTTGAATAACTTTCTTAGCTGCTAACAATTTTTGGTATCATGCCCCTTATCCAAGTATTACAATATTTTTTTAGGTCATTTTTACCCTAAGGAGGCATCAATGGGGGCCATCAAGGAACCTGGTTCTTCTTTTTTAAGGCATACAGGATGCTTGACCTTGGCTTTCTCAGAGATGTGAGGACGGGCTTTAGCCACGGGTCACACATTCCCTTTTTCCTGGACCCACTTTCTTTAACCTTCAGTTGGTTTGTCCGTCAGTTGGTTAAGCTCTTCAGCATGCATATACCACGTGACTTAGTTGTGGAATTCCCCTATATCCTTTAAGGGATTCTCATGGAGATCCCAGGCCAGCGTTGAGTCCCACACCAACCCCTGGGTAATGGTTACTAAGTATAGCTCTAAGGACAACCCCTGTACTTGTACAACCTTTATGTTAAACCTCTAGACGAAGTCTCTCAGGGGTTTATCATGACCTTGCTCAATTTTCAGCAAATGGGCCACTGTTTTTGGGGTACGTCGACTCCCCAAGAAGTGTCGCAAGAACACTTGGGAAAAGTCCTTAAATGAGGAAAAGTGGTGGCCCCCAGTTGGTCCCAAACCAAAAGGCAACGGCTCCTGTTAGCATTACACATATTCATATTAGAGGCCTGCTTTACCTTTATGGAGGCAACATGCCTTTACAGATGGTTAACTAGATTGGTTAGGCCATCGTACAAATTGATTTTAGGCATATAGAACCCATTGAAAGTGAGGCCGTTGATTATCTCATCTGTAAAAGGTTGGAGCCCTAGGTACTCCACATCGATTCCATGTCCAAGACTTTCTTTTGAGGGCTCAGAAGCCTGCATGTGCTGCTCCATCTAATCGAGTCTTTGTAGGATAGCGTTGATATTGCTGCCTCTAGGTCCTTTGAAACGGTCTGGGAATGACTGCTATTCTCCTTGAGGGCTGGTCTCGGGGAAAAGCCCCCCGGGGCTTCCTAGGCACTAGATGGCCTTTGGTGGCCTCCTCCATTGCCCTCGGTAAGGCTTTCTGGATTTTCTATTACAATATCACCCTCAATTACTCAAATAAGGTATGTTGCAAGGCTTGAAATCGGTCCTAATTCAGCAATGCGAGGCCCTTTCCCTTGTAAGGGTCCCTTTGGAGCCCTATGGGGTCTTTTGGATCAAACCCTTTGGGGTGGTTCTTCGCCAGTGGGCCCTATGGACCTAGTAAGGCAATGGCTCTCCTGCTTATTCTCTGGCAAGTCTTGGTTCTCCAAGCGTGACCTCCGAGTATTCACCATTTTCTCACAAATGGCGCTAAATTAATAGTTGGTTGGATCGTATGGGCCTAGTCTAGAAGCCTAGCGAATCACGGATTGGTAGCCTTCATACAAAGAGAATGTTAGGGACCCGGGACATGTCCTTGGGGGGAACCCTCTAACACTTAAGTTAGAATTCTAGCAAGCAAGGAATGACAAAGAGGGAAAGAGAGAAAGATAGAAAGAGCTAGTGCATCATACCTCAGGATTGGCAAATAGAAAGGTTTATATAGCTAGTCTGAGGAATTCATTTTAAGATAGGAATCCTATAGCTTATCCCGTAGTTTCAAGATACTGTTTCCATTTAGAGTGGAGTTCCCTTATGGGTATATTTATGCCTTAGCAGGAGCTTTTATTAAGTTTGGACCCTGGATTTTGGCCATTTAGGCCTATTTCCTACCAGGTTCTTACACTTGAAATCAAGTAAACCAAATAATAATAAATATTTTACCATTATCTGTATTGGCCATACATACATAAAGCTATTTCCCTATAATTTCAGACTATATGTTTGATCATTATTTAATTTTGGGTATAAGGTGTAAAAGTCTGAATATCTATTGTATTGTTTCATTTACAATATGCTTAGGTCTTAGAAAGATGAACAAAATAAACCAAAAAGTAATTCGAATGGTTTGGATCAATTCTGACATGTAATTTGGATGGTCTAGATACATTTTTATAAAATAAAAAAAAAACTAATCAAATCACTATGTTCATATGGGTTTCAAACCGAATTAATTGAATGATCACCCTTTATATTCCAACTATCCTAAAAACTAACTAAACCAATCCTAAAATCAACACTATGGCTCAAAGTGACTGGCATATCCTTCTCTAAGTATAAAAAAATCATCAATTTTATACTATGTAATCTTTCAAGCTAGTTCATAAATGTAGCATTCTTTATAGTCCTAGAATTACTGGTTGTGTTGTAGTTGAAGGATATATGCAATTGAGAAAAGCCTACATCAATTGGAGATTTTAAGAAGATGGCATTTGCCACTTCATGCTAACAATTATCAAAAGGTTAACAATTGATTCTACATTAGACATTCATGTCTATCAATGAAATGATAAAGATATACTTCTAATAAATGACCGAACATTCACCATTGTTCTATGCATAAGGTATTGTTTTTATATTATTGCTGTTTACATTGGAAGGTCCTAGCTCATGCCTAGCACCAACGCCTATGGGGAACATGTGTTAAGTCATAAAAACAAAGGATTTGTAGAAGAGTTGTATGGGGACTCAGTAAAGGAGTAGAAAAGAGCTTTTCCGGCATTTGGATCCACATTTACATAACTTGCACACCAATCAAAGGGCACTTCATCAAGTTTGCCAGGTAAAGTATCAATCTTTTGTACTTCCTTCATGCCTTATTGACTCTCCCCACACACAAGGCGAGTTTTCCAGAAGGTAGACAAAGATGAATATATAGTTGTAGATGTTTCTCTCATGATTTAGTTGGTTGACTAACATGTGGTTTTTGGCAAGTTTAAACACTGAGATACTAGGACTAAAAACACCAAGAATTTTTTGGATTTTCTTGGAATAATCCTATATCCTTTGGCTCCTCAAGTGTGACGAAGTTTGCTCCCCTAGAGGTTGTAGCCCACTATACACTACCTTATTATCACACTTTTCTTTTTTTTCTTTTTTTTTGCTCCCTAAGCTTCCTTATTTAAGTCATTTTCTTCTCAAGGTCATCCATTTTTGGCATCATCATTAATCTGTAAAATACTGATTGGCCATCAAAATGTGGAAATTAATTCAAGATTTAGCTAGAAATGAGCTTCAATGTAAATCGACAGGCACTAAGTGACATCTAAGAAGAGGTATACTCACTTTCCTATTGAAAAAGATGATATTAGCATTGATATGGTACAATAGGCGGCTAATAAACGTTCATTCAACAATTGACAAGTCAATTTAACAATGAGTTGGTCGAAAATGGATTACTAGTCATTGATAAGCAATTTGTTAAACTATCCTCAACATATTTACTGCTTCTAATGGCCCATGTATTTTATTGTCATTTTATTATAATTTTCAAAACACGGTGCTCTTAGCATCAATAAGACATATATAAAGAGCATATTTATAGTACAAAATCTCCTTAAAAAATGGTGCACTTTTGAATAACAAGATAGGGATTCAAGTAATGTCCAGAGAAAAGCACAAACGAACATCTAACAAGAATTAATACAAACCATGCATATAATGAGTACCCTACTAGTGCATTGTTTCATACTAACTTTAAAAAGATAAAACCAGTTTTCCCATTCTTTAAACTATATGCTGAATGAAGACCATGCAACTTAATTGCTTGTTGGATCACTAGAATATGATAAAAGTATGAGGAAGATGGAACCAAAAGGCCAAGTAAATGATTCTTATTACATCATTTTGGTTGCCTTTGTTGGAAAAATCCATGTGATGAAAAGAACTAATTTTTATTAGCTGGTTCATTGCTTTGAACAAAATATTCACTAAAGATAAACTTTCTTGACATTGGCAAGATCTTTGCATGTTTTGCCTTAGCCTATAGCAAAATTGTGATTATATTATACTTTTCTTAGACTCCTATCTTATACGAAATCTTAGAGAAAATGTTACATTTTGTTGAATTGAAAAATTTAGCACATTACTTGGATCAAGTGTGCAAGTGGTGGTTAAAAATCTAAAGAGGTTAGCTGACTAATTAAAACTAAGGTTAGAAGAAGTTTGTTTCTTGTTATTGTCTATAATCTTTAGATTGAGAAAATTTGTTGATTGTTTTCTTACTATAGTCTACAAATGCCTTCAATCTAGGAATGCTAGATTTCAGTTTTGTTTATTTCTTAGTTTGTATTATCATGATTTTTCTGTTAAGCATGGAGTAGGATTGTTATTTCTTACTCTCCATTTTGAATTAGGCTTTTTAACTTTGATCTTGTAGACCACTAATTCTATTTTTATAAGTGTTGCTAAGTTATTTTGATGAAATGAAAAATTCACTCCCCATGGTGTTTTCCAAAAAATTGTGGTACAAATATATTGTTATTAACTTTTAGAAATTACCAAAATGACATATAAAATGTCCCAAACTAACAATTGTATGAATCTACAGTTAATGAGTATGCAATTTCTTTTCACTTGGCTTATTATTAAGAGTTTCTTCTGACACATACACACACATAAAAATTATCTATAAGAAAGAAAAATTCTAAAATTCAAATAATAACAATTTTATCTAGAATTAGAAAGATAATCTAAAGACAAGACAAAAGCACTCATTGATACCTAACATTGAACCATTTTCAAATATCAAAAGAATTACAATTTTTCTTGCTAAAATTCATACTGGCAAAATTGATGTGTTTTGTAGTATTTTAAGCAAGGATCACAGATAATTGTTTTTTTTAACATCAATTAAAATATTATTAAAAGAAATATAAACTGGTTTTATTGACAGGGGCTACTATGCAAAGTCATTTACATCACATATGACATAATGATATCATTCACTAAAATGTTAAATGGTGTTTGAAAACTCAATTACAACATCACAATCTTTGAGTAAGAATAGCCTGTAGAAATAAGGAACACATACTAAGTATGTTATAGGTAATAAGCCGATGCGTAAACATTTGTACAAAATATATATAGTAATTGTGGTAAAATGAAGGGACAAATGGAAAAGAATTAGATTTCATGTGCAGCCAGTAACTTCACATCAAATGAAAAATCTGAATTTGTAGCACGTGAAGACATGGGTTGTCATGAAGCTCAAACTTGTGCCCAATTTCAGTAAGCAATATGAGAGAATTACACGCATGGAATAAAAGTATAAGGTAAATATTGTACATACAAGATGGTCGCAGCTTCAATTTCATTTGTGGAAAATGGAAGAGAATATGAAGTTTGAGGAAGTAAGCTGGTAGAATGATTGGTCTCTCTGTAATATTATAAATAAATGATAGTGTGATATATCATGTAAAAAATGAATGAACAAAGGAAGATAGGAAAAAAAAAAACAAACCCAGCCATGACTTCACTTGGTCTATATAAGTTAGTACTTCTATTGGGTGGACAGTTTGGCCAACAAGAGAATAGAGACTCAGCTGATAAATAGTATACCTAGTAAATGAAATGGTTAAGTGGAAAAAAATGTTGGAAGAAGTTGCTTGAGAAGTATACATTGGAAGGAAGAAGAGATGATCATACAAGACATTACTTCAAGTGAAAGGCAAGCTTCTCCTCTTGAAGGTCAACAGTATAAAAATTTTTAATAGTTAAAGGCACAGCGGTGTTCTAAAGTTGAAAGAAATTAACTTAAGTTTCAAAATTAGGTCACGATTGACTAACTGTTGAAACTTTTCTTCAACTATTGTTTGGCTATTGTCTAGTGTATAATGTGATCCATTAAAAGCTGAAATATATCATCATATGTGTATTACATGGTATAAAATAGAGGAAAATAATTTAGAGGAGAATAATATTAGAAATAACCGATTGAATGAGTGTTTGAAGGAAAGAAGATGAACAACTGAAGAATGTTACAGCAATAGTGTTAAGCATTGTGAATAAGGCAGTATTAATGAATCAACAACTTTAACAATCACTTTATGCTTAAATGCCATTAGTGTGAAACAATATTAGTGGCATAATTAAACATTGAGAAAGAGTGCACAACTAATTATAGGCAAGTGCATTAAATATGTATATATACTGTAAAGGGGGTGTGTGGTTGACTATGTTGCAACTTTGACAAATAAAAGTCAACCCAATTAGTTTGACTTTTTGCAACATTTCTTATATGCTATATATGAGCACCCACGTTCACTTATCACTTCACTAACTATTGCATGACATATATATTTATTTTCCTTTAAGAATAGTACATGAGGCAATGTTAAATGATCATACAAAGCTGGTTGGTTAGCCTACATGTAAATTAAATGAAAATTTTTAACTCATGATGCAGGAGCTAAGTGATAGAAGTTCTTTAATCTATGCTATGGTGCTACAGTGATCCTAAATTAGTTAAGGAAATGGTGCTATGAAACTGTAAGAGTATACTCACCAAAAGTGGCAAGTCAAAAGGATGGGCTAACATGTAATCAATGAAAAAAGAAATACAAGTAAGAAATAAATATTTTGTGGTAATGAATGAGGAAGTAAAATATGATTGAAAGAAGTCACGTACTTCATCAACTTCAAGATTAAGATAAACTTTTGTTTTTGAAGTAAAAGACAAATTGTATTATCTTGTAAATTTTTCAATTGCAATATAAACTAAAGTATGAGGTTTGAGTGCAATTATGAGTATAGATTTTAGAATACTTTACTGTGACATGTTTTAACAAAAGTGGAAGTCATGACAAGAATGCTGTGGGTTGAGAAGTTTTTCAATAAATCATAATCAAGTAGGTTGGCTTGATCTCCCCAAAAGATAATTTAAATAGTCAATCCACTATAATATTATCATTGGTTAAGAGGAAACTTGTATTAATTGTATAACAAAGTATAAGAAAAAAAAGTGTATAAATGGGGGTTAAAATAGTAACCTTAAATTTTGTAACCTGCTGATGTGATGTTTTGTGATAAACTCATTTATTCTTGTCACATATGTGAGTTGGCCTATTTGAATAAACTTTCCCACAACATCTATGATTATGGAACATATGATTTTAGATAGTATAAAACATATTGATAAAGTTAAACAAAATATACATTGTCAAGATAGCAAATCCAAAATTTGATCAAAAGGCACAATCTCAAACTTGTGCCGTTATATTTAAGGTACAAATACAAAAACCAGAATAACTCATGTATCCGTACATAATTTAATTCTATATTCCTTTTTCATAGGTTTTTACCCTCGATTAACTCTATCCACACTGAAATTGGCAATGATATATACATTCCTTTCTTATAGCATTGATTTAAATATTGAAGTAATGGACTTGTAAGCTATCGCATGGATGAGATCATTCTAAGATTGAAGTAAAGAAATAAAAGGATATAGTTATAGAATCATTAACTATGGTAGACCATGTTAAACTTCGGAAGAATTCTAACTAAACAAATAAGAAGATGAATACGTAACATACCTTCTCATCAAGCAATATCATTGCCATCACATATGACTTATAAGTATTTATTACTATTGATAACGTTCCACATATGGCTTATGCATACTTTTATTGTCCATCTATAACTCAGTGGACTCAATTGACTAATATATGTTATCTAAGGCATTATCTAAAAAATTATTAACATTAACAAATAACTATATTAGATATTTTAGAACATAAAGATATCATATATTATGGGCAAATGATTAAAAAAAAAAAGTATACTGTGTCATAGTAAGGATAGAAGGTTGTACAATAAATAGAAATTAAAAGAATGCGATTATTCTACATAATTGACCTGTGAGGTCGCTTGATATAAACACTGAAAAACTTCACGGTACACAATATTTATTATTGATGAAGTGTTACAAGGGTCTTTTCTTTACAACATCACATGGAAACTAGATGAGCTTGTTACACGTGACGTAGTAATATAAAGTTGATTATGGCTAAAAATTAGTTATAGAAGATATATACCAATATAATTAAATGTTAGTGTCTGACTTTTCTTTATGGTCATGGTGAAGCAAACCTTAAGTGGCAAATATCTTCGACAGAATATAAATGGCCGATCATTATCAGAAGTGCAACACCCCCATATCCCACATGGGTGAATTATGGAAAGCCTTATGTAGATATATAGGCTCCAATTTCAGAACATAAGTACCTAGCGCTTATCTTTTTCATAAAGGATAGCCCATGTGGTGTGGGTAAATGTTCCGTTGACCGGTTCTGGACTTGGGTTATTATAGATGGTATTAGAGCCGACCCGGGACTGCGATGGTGTGGCATGGTAGTTGTGCACATGCATCGTCTACCAGGACTGATCTTGGATTCGAGAGGCTACTTGGCCAAGGGCTAAGTAGTCCGATTAGAGAAGTTACTTGGTCTAGGGAACCAAGTAATCCGATTGACCCCAACGGGGTTGAGTACATAAGGGGGGGAGTTTGTAACACCCCCATATCCCACATGGGTGAATTGTGGGAAGCCTTATGTGGATATATAGGCTTTAATTCCAAAACGTAAGTACCTAGCACTTATCCTTTTCATAAAGGATAGCCCATGTGGTGTAGGCAGGTATTCCGTTGACCGATTCTAGACTTGGGTCATTACAGAACCCAATTTTATGAACCTGTCTAGAACACCTAGCCACACCAAAGTCTAGAACCAGTCAACGGAACACCTGCCCATACCACATGGGCTATCCTTTATGAAAAAGATAAGTGCTAGGTACTTATGTTCTAGAATTGGAACCTATATATCCATGTAAGGCTTCCCACAATTCACCCATGTGGAATATGGGGGTGTTAAAAAATCCCCCCCTTATGTACCCAACGTCCCCGTTGGGGTCAATCGGATTATTTGGTCCCTCGGACCAAGTAACCTCTCTAATCAGACTACTTAGCCATTGGCCAAGTAGCCTCTCGAATCTAGGATTAGTCCTGGTAGATGATACATGCGCATACTTACCATGCCACACCATCGCGGTCCCGGGTCGACTCTAATACCATCTGTAATGACCCAAGTCTAGAACCGGTCAACGGAATACCTACCCACACCACATGGGCTATCCTTTGTGAAAAGAATAAACGCTAGGTACTTATGTTCTAGAATTGGAGCCTATATATCCATATAAGGCTTCCCACAATTCACCCATGTAGGATATGGGGGTGTTACAAGAAGGGACCATTTCTACACTAGGGATGAAAAATCGGCGACTTAAATTCAAACCAATGGCAATTTCAACTTTAATGACCCTTTCAGCCAACCATGTTACTACTAATCGAGTGTTATTGCATAAATTGAGTGATTGGTTCAAATTTCAAAGCAACATAACTAGGACACCAAGCTTCAAATATAATTCATGATTTGGAAAACTATAAACTTTTAGGGTGTTCAAGTACTTTGTATGGTATAAAGATGAATGTATGTCAAAATTATTAGATATTGGTGAAACCTTATACGCACTAAGAAATGTCTGTATCTTAATAGGAATGAAACTCATGATATGAACATTCACCTAGTCCACAATGTTATTTATTGATGATAGAATAACTTGCTCCTTCATGTAGTCGAGGTGTTGATACCTTGTAACCAAATTTAGATATGTTGACCTGATAATGTCACCTAATGGATCATCAGAGGGAAGAATCAAGAAACCATCCCTCATTTTCATAATCTAGTAATTGAATGAGGAGACAGATAGTGATGAAGAATTCTATAATCGCATGTTCTCTGTGAGGGTGAAGATTTTGTAATGCACCTAGAGTAGGGATAATATCAAACCATGGATGATTTGAGCTCAACTCCCATGTAGAATAACTAGTAAAATATGCTTAAAGTCATCTCCTAGAACAACTGGTATACCCCAAGTACCTTACTCATAGCTATTGGATCAACCACATAGAACATGTCTCAAAAGCTGTGATCCATAACCTCAAATGTATGCCAATGTGCTATAGGAGCTCCATCTCAAATGAGCAAGCTTGTATTGCAAGTTAGCTCACCTAATAGGGTGGATTATTTTATGTTGCACATGAATGTATCCTCAGTAGGAATAGGTATCTTAAGTCTTGAGTGTGGCATCATTCCCCCCAATAAAAGGAGTTAGGCAATTCTATAAGATGGTACGGCCAAAACAATTTCCTAAAAGACTGTAGCTTGGAAATAATTGTATTTCATATTGCTACCCATCATCAAAACAATTGAGCAATTGTTCGTGTTCCATAGCCAAAACATGTCTATCATAGTTCAACTGCTTGATAAATAAAGAGTTTTGGCCAATCATTCTAGGGTCAACCTCAGGATAAGACATATGGTTGAATTCCCTCAAACTTTGACCAACTGTACTCATGGCTTGCTCAATCTCATAAAGTATAGTTATGTTGCTCAACATCTGGCATAAGTAGTTCAAAGTTGTTTGAAATATTCCGTTGTAGATGTAAGATTTCTTTAGTTAGTAAATCATCATTTTGAGTCCACAGCTCAATTGGGTCATCGACATTATAAAATATTAAGAATGTAACAAATAACTCTCTTAGTTGATTTCCAAAAGCCCATTGTGCTACTTCACAAAGGCAATGATGTCATTCTCCATCACCTTCAAGAAGACCCAATGTGAAACAAGCATTTTTAAAACTGTCATGCTAAACTCCATTAACAGTGTTGATTTGTTTGATGATATTGCCCCTTAACGACATTAAGGAATATACATAGGCAAGATTTCTCTTATGTGATAGAGTGAACAGAATATATTCTTCCAAAACTACACCTTTTTTGATGACATGTCCACATTTTCAATTGCTTATTCTATATAAAGTGTTTGAGGAATTGGACATAAGTAAGTTTTCTAGCAAGATCATCATGAGAATTACAATCCATCCATGCCTCAAATTTTGTCATGCACTCTTGATGAGCACAGACAACATCTCGAAAGTCATCACCCTCATCATAGATGACGTTTTGCTCACCAAGTAAATTGAAAGATAACGTTTCTATGGTTAGATGATGCTTATGGATTTTGGAACCCAAAGATATTGTAGCATGCTTTAGAGGTAGAAAAAAGTTTACAGTCCATATATTGCTTGATTTCATCATGCTCATTCCTATTTTATCTATTTTTATTTGCATCAATTGTGTGACCACGTTTAAGGACAAGAATTAACATATCTGGTCCCTTGCAAACATATTTGTATAAGTACTTAATACATATCTTTTTTTTTTTAACTCCATATTTACATGACAATCATGCTTAATGACCAAGTCTAAAGTATAAGGCACAACAAATCAATTATCCAAAAGTGCCCCTTTAATAGTTATGACACGGCAATCTCACCTCCTTTTATAGATAGGGAATCAATACGATAATCTCACCTCCTTTTATAGATAGGGAATTAATCTTTATTTAGGGTCATCTTACTCTAAAATGATGTTGGGTAATGTATCAGATGGAAACATTATATCCAACTGTGTCTTTTTTTTTTTATCTGGGCACTCTACAGAGATCAAATGATCAATCTTCTCTAAAATGTTGAACTTGTCTTTGGGATGAAGGAACAAAGCTATGTGTGCATGGGGAATACCACATTTTTGGAATTCAATAGTGCAAATGTTTCATAGTAAGAGATTATTTTAAAAGGGTTTATGATATAAACTAAATACTTATTTAGAAGTGGATAAAAGTGTAATGCCTCCAATGACATGTCCAAAGTGTTTTCCATTCATGATATCTTTTTGAAAGTTTTGCAGTTTTATCATGAAAACATGGTCAATTATATCATGTTAATCTTTAGGTGGTTGATATGGAGTGAGATCAAGGAAATGATTGATTTCAAGCCATTTTGGATTGCAAATGAAGGTGATGAATAAATTAGGATAACCCATTACATGGCACAATGCTATCGAGTCCTGATAATTTTGCATCATATATCTTGGACCACCAATGAAGGAAGATGGAAGAATTGTTCATTTCCCATATAAAAAAGCATTTGTGTCACCCCCATTGACAACATCTTATAGACCACAAAGTATTTTTGCACATAACTGATCTCTGTATCTTTTAAGCCACCTAAAATGTGAATTGAGGCAAATAGTAAACATCAAATGCATATTCTTTGAACAATCTACCAACCCTGAGGATTAGAGGGTCAACAAAACTGCATTGCTAGAATTGGAATGCATAAAACTCTTTCAGAGCAATTGCCCCTAATGAAGTAAGTTGCCCATCCAATGTCAAGTAGCTAATCTCTAAATGGTATCCATCCTTTTCATACACCAAGAATAGTGGGAAAGGTAAGACATAATGTTTTGGGTGAAAAAAATCTATAGTACAAGGTTCTGAATTCCATAGGGCAAACCAAAATATCCTGATGATTTTCAATCTCTTCATCAATCTCATCAAAAAGTCCAACAACCTCATTATATGTTGGTAAATTATATCATCGATTTTGACACCAAGAACTGAGAAGTCATATTTTTACAGGAGGCAACATTGTATCACCCAATCCATCACTTATCATATGGAAGAATCTAACTAACTCATTATGTTCATTAAATAAATGTATAAGGCCACTAATGATGGTTTGATCATACTCAGTGTAGTTGCCATCACCAAAACTCATGATACAGTTATATTTCTCATTCTTAGTGTCACACATATACAGTTGTGCGAATCAAAGACAATCTCCATTGTTCGGGTACAAGGATCCTACACAATGATATTTCATGCTAAAAATTTGAAAGTAGGTGGCCCTTGTCCAATATATGTGGTCCAATCAACATAGGTACCCGTAGGGGTGTAAACAAACAGAACGTTTGGTGAACCATTCGTAAACGGTTCGGTAGGAATTCGTTTATGTTCGTTTATTTAGTTAAACGAACGAACACGAACAGATTTTTATGTTCGTTTAGTTAAATGAACGAACACGAACAAAGTCTTGTTCATTCATTTAGGTTCGTGAACTGTTCGATTAGTGTTCGTTTATGTTCGTTTGTTTGTTTATCTATGTACTAGTTATAGATTTATTGTTATATATATTTTATATATCGTATATTATATATTTATTATAACCTATTAGCATATATGTTTATTATTACCTACCCTACGTACACCCTACACACCAGATTAGCACCCAAATTAGTGACTATGATCATTTACCTTCATTTAAGTAGTTCATGAATGCTTTAGATTGATTGTTTTTATTTATGTTTGTTTATGTTGTTCACGAACAGTTTCATTCATGTTCATGAACGTGTTCGTTCATTTATGGTCCGTTTGTGTTCGTTTAAGCTCGTATAAACGAATGAACACGAACACATACTAAAACTAAACGAACGAACACGAACAAGGAAAATGTGTTCATTTATTGTTCGTGTTCATGTTCGTGTTCGTTAAACGCTAAATGAACGAACATAAACAGGGCTTATTCGTATTCGTTTGGTTCGTTTATAGCCCTAGGTACCCGTTGAAGTGAAAAAAAATCTAGAATTAATTTCACTAGTATGCCTCTTAAAGTGCCTTGACAACTCATCTTTATTATACTCAAAGAGTGTACAAAAAAATTCAAATGGAGGTGGAGAATGAGGGATAAAAACCTTCTCTTTCTGGTAGTACAAGGAAAATTCAAGGTTTTTAAAGTTCTATGACTTATTGTTTTTCTCTTCATACCACATAATGGCACCACAATGGGAACAACTGTAAGTTGGATGACCTAGATCCTCATATTCAAAACATGTTCCTTCCATGAAGAAATGTCAAGAAGAAGATTGATATGTATAGAAGTATGGTAAATATCAGAATGTAAGATAGAGCACTTTGATGCTTATTCCCCTAAAATTGTTGGTTTTAAGAGTAAATTGATGAGAGTAAGTATCAAATGGGGGCATTTATAGGAGAGGAATTATGAATCAGTGACAGAAGACGTGTTACACGAAAACCATTGAACATAAGGAAGCAAACATATAGTTTAAGTCACAAGTATACTTTAATACCCATAGGCAAATCGGGTATAGGTAACGTCGATATAAATATGGAATGATGAGATATTCTTTTTTGCTTCTTCGAATGTTGCATAGCTACAAAGGAACTCTTACCAACTTCAAAAGTTCTTCAAGTATAATGGGCTATTGATGAAAGAGGTGTAATAGGAGCGGTATGAAAACTGCATCCATTATTAATAACACTAGCATGCATCTCAAGGGTTGAGGGAATTTGGTTTGTTATATCAACCAATGGAGGTCTAGATGATGACTATTATTAGATAGAATAGAATTGGGAGACTAATTTCCTGCAACCAAGGAATGAATGTTAGGAGTAGATGAAGATGGAATAGGGTCACGGAGATGCCAAACCTCACGGCATTGTTATAAATGAAAGGCTCTTCAAACATGAGGGTCCATGTGCTTAAAAAGAAATACTAATGCATAGATTCTATAATATAATACGTGAACATAAAATAGAGGACTAAGTTAACTATGCAAATACCACATTGCATAATATTAAAGTTTAGCACATTAAATTAAGCAACAATATGCAAGTGCAATAACTAAAGTACTAATTAAACATGAATTAGTAGCACAAAACTTAAATCTATAAATGAGAAACACATAATAAATACAAATGTAAAGTAAACATCTAGTCAAAACTATGGAGCATGACAACCAAGCAATGAAGCTAGTCATTTACCACACACTTATCACATAACCTAGCATTGTCAATCTTATAATACCTCTCACTCCAGTTATTCAAATGAGAAAAGCCATGAGGATGCAATGAACACATATGCCACAGTGATGACGATGAAGTAGTGGATCAATGGTTTCAATGAAGACATCACACTTTGCTTAGGCCACATTTGAACAATTGTTCCAATTATGTAATCCGCTTCATTTTGAAGCTCTTAAATATACTTATCCCAATATGTTCCCTCTTCCTCTTTAAGTTTTTGGGTAGATTCAATGCTTTGCTTCATATAAAAAGGGCCTCAAACTCCACCAAGAATAGCATACATATTCTTTGCCATGGGGGTACCATGGAGAGACACTATGTAGATATAGTATAGTCCCTTATCAAATCCTCCATACTTGAAATAAGTAATAACCCCATGAAGAAACATAGTAATGGAATGACCAGAATCCTTCAATTCATTGAATCGAGGATAGGGCATATTAAAGGACCAATCCCAAATCACAGATGGGATATCTAGCATGGTAAAACTGGCTAGGAGAGTGAAGGCTGAGACAAAAGAGTGGTGGATAGAGGCTTGATTTCCATATCCCTAGGTCGACCACATAAAACCTTAGATAGAATTAGGGCAATATTGTCGGTAGGTAATCAGATTATGATAGACAATTATCACTACATAGTGGAAAATGCAAAACTTTGTTAAGAAAATTATGTGAATAATTTGGAGTGAGCACATATTTTAATAATAATAAAGATAAGAAGAAAAGAGACATTTTGAAATTGTAAGAAGAAAATAAAATTATTTTCCAAGTAGTGTGGAAATACTTTAAGATTAGATACACACAAAAAAAATGCAACTAAAAATCATATAGTAATGAAACTAAAGGACAATTTGTTTTAACTAAGCCAACTGACTTATTTTTACTTTTACTTTTAATTCTTTGCCTGAAACCAATTTTATTTGAAAACCAATATTATGTAGATGCAACAATCCATCTGAAAGTAAAATTTCATGATATTGTTAAATTTTTTATAATTTTTTTATTTTTAATGTATAAAACTAGAAAAATTCAAAAAAAATTAAGGAGATTACAGAAATTATATTTTCAATAGATTATTACACTTACATAATATTAGCTTTTAATTAAAATTAGTTTCTGGTAAAAACGATGTAAAAAATAAAAGTAAGTCATTTTAAATTCAATTAACTTAAGTTAAAACAAATTAGCTCCAAATAATGCATTGAAAATAGGTATACAATTACGGCCATACGACCATAAATAAATTAGCATGAATGAATATAGTAATAAAGTTTGAAATCTAGCTCAATAAACAACATATATTTGGTAACATGTGATTTACTTCTTATTCTTATTTGTTATAACAACATATTCTTAATTGTTATAACATGTGATTTACTTCTCCAGGTATTCAATTACTTAAAAGAGTACAATAGAAGAAGCAAAGAGCATCAATTTGAAATATTTTTTCTTGGAAGTAAATATTTTTTTTGTTAAAACCTACTAATCCATGAAAAAATTACCTAGTAATAAAAGAAACATATTGCCATACAAACCTCAATGAGAAGCGCGAAAAATACCCAGCCATTTTACAAAAACTAATACTTTTACTATTCATAGCAATTAATTTATAATTTTATTTCTTTCAAAATTTATTATAAGAGCATGAATATTTTATATGAAAATGAAACTTTAAAAATTATAGTTTCTAAATATTATTTTTAAGATTTTTTTTCAATAAATATTAATATGAATATTTTCAAGTCAAACTTTAGTAAAAAAAAGGTAAATTTGTCAATTAATACAAAATGGAGGGAGTAAGTAAAAGAAATAAACATGGCCTATTTTCATACATGTGACAGATGGAAATAGGCCTAATTTCTAAAAGAAAAAAAAAACATGTTTCAAGCCCAATACAAAATGGTCAACTCAGACTGGCATTTAGGTCAATTCATTTTAACTTAAGTCAACTGAATTATTTTTACTTTTATATTTTTTTGCCTAAAACTAATTTCATTTGAAAGCCAATTTTATGTAGATTTAAAAATCTATTTGAAAATAAAATTTCATAATGTTGTTAAATTTTTTTGAATTTTTCTTTTTTAATGCCTTAAACTAAAAAAATTCATAAAAATTTAGTAAGATTGAAAATTTTGTATTTTCAATGGATTATTATAACTACATAATATTGGCCTTTAATTAAAATTAATTTCTAGTAAAAAAAGACTTAAAAATAAAAATAAGCTATTTTCAAACCAATTTACTTAAGTTAAAACAAACTGGGTGTTAATTATCTAAGACAATGTATTTTGTACTTGTTTTATTATAAAGCCAAGCTTGTGTTTCACTCTTTCGCTTTCTCACTCTTCAAAGGTCAGTGAACCATTCGATCGAAGGATCATCACCACCTTTTTCTGGCAATGGCAAGCAAGCAAGCCTTGAAATCCAAAAATCCTTTGCATATCTTAACTCCCCATCACTTGATCTATAAACTTTGCTTAAAAAAGACTAAAAAAATCCATTCACTTTCCCCATAAAATTAGATCTAGTGTTAGTGACCAAAACAAATCTTTTCATCGCCATCCAATATTAGTGATGACAATGCCATACACCGCCTTCTGTCTCCCTTTCTCCAAGGCCTTAACATAGAAATGGGAAATCGACTTGCGTCAGCCTTCTTTGGCCATCATGAATAATAAAGCTAAAGGTTTTTGAAAACTAAAGATCAGTAAGATTTCTGGGGGCTACAACCTTTTTTGTCCATTGAACTTTATGAACTCAAACCCCTTACCCCTGAAATTTGACTCAGGTTCACTAGCACCTCAAACTTTACAAATTTGTACCTTTCACTCCCTCAGCTCATTTAAATGAAGCATGTGATGGCACGTGACTCACTTCCTTTACATAATTGACTCTTTGGGATATATAAGGATAGAAACAAAGACAAAAGGAAAGAAGAATGCTATTTAAATAGTTGTCCCTTTAACTCACCTTTTTCTTCCTACTTAACTCTACACCCATTTAGGTTTTTCTTCCACTCTGAAGAATGAACAAAGTTTTGGTTTTAGATGAGATGGACTAACAATCAATACCCATTTCATTTATTCCATCATTGAAACTCATGCCTAGTGTTCCAAGATTTGATTAAATGGCTATAATCTATTCTTGATGAGTCTCTAGAGTAATCTAGTCAACCCTAGAGTTTTTATATCTAAGTGTCTTGCTCGGAGTAATTCAATCCAAACCAATTGAACTTAGGTCCACCGCACATGGAAGAGAAGCCAATAATGTCACTTAATTGCTCTTGCCTTGATACATGTCGCCTGGGAACCAAAGTGACTCCATGAGGGCTCAAAGAGGGCACATAATGGTTCGATTGAGGATGAGTAAAGGGTGGGATTAGGTGCTTGGACCTAGGCCGCTTTAGAAAGAAAATTTCCCGGTTTGAGTGTTCGAATTAAGGATCAAGGATAGCCCTCTGATCGTAATTGAGCTCAGATTCTTCGTTTGTTCCTTTGGAGCATGCTTTGCAAAGAAGATCCTTGGTATGCTGAAGGGTGTGCTGCTTCTTGTCTTGCCACCTTTTTGGATAAATTTGGACAACTATTTAAATAGCTCTTCATTTTTCCTTTTATCTTCGTTTCAACCCTCACTAATTCAAAGAGTCAATTATGTAATAAAAGTGAGTCATGTGCCATCACATGCTTTATTAAAGTAGGTTAAGGTGGTAAAAGGTACCAATTTATAAAATTAAAGGGCTGAGTGAACCCGAGTCAAAGCTTAGGGGGTAAAGAGTCCTAGTTGACAAAGTTTAGGGGGCAAGAGGGGCTTTAGGCCAATTTCTAGGCCTATTCTAGTAATTCTCATGGTCATCTATGAAATTTGAACATTATTTTTTTCCACATATGAAACATAACATACAGATCCTGATATAAAGGGGCTAATCCATATTTTCTCTGGTGTTGTAGGAAGGGCAAGCGTGAGGTATGAAGACATTGAGTTAGGGTGAACAGCAGATTAAAATCCCAACAGTGATCCACTGTAAGTATTCATAAAAAAATGGGGCACATGTAGCTGCCAGATACCTTTTTCTCATATTTGAAAACAATTTAGATGATTTAAGTCCTCTTTTCCCTCTTTTTAAGTTTCTCTCAAGACAATATCTTAGGAAAAACAAAAAATGCAGTTCGCTCATGGAAAGGACTACCTATTACTATGGCTTTCCAAATAAGGCTTTTGTTTTAACTTAAGTCAACTAGCTTATTTTTACTTTTACATTTTTTTTTGCTTGAAACCAATTTCATTTTAAAGCCAATATTATGTAGATGCAATAATCCATTTAAAAGTAAATTTCTATGATGTTGTTATATTTTTATGAATTTTCATTTTTTAATTTCCTAAACTAGAAAAGTTCATAAAAAATTAATAAGAAAATTGTATTTCGAATAGATTATTACAGCTATATAATATTGGCTTTTAATTAAAATTAGTTCCAAATAAAAAGACATAAGAATAAAAAATAAGTTATTTTAGAGTCAGTTGACTTAAATTAAAATGAACTATGTGTAAGCTTTTTTGTTAGACCAGGTTTGAAGACCATATTTGTTTCTTGTATTAGAACGGGTTTGAAAACTATTTTTGTTTCTTGTATCTTCTTTGTGCCCTGATTTTATCCTATCCTTCCTTTGGTAACATAAGCTAACATGGTCAAGGAACTAGGGTATCCTCCATTATAGATGGCCATTGGGCCAGGTTGGCCCAGGCTTGGTCAAACCCCGGCTTGGCCTAGCACGGTGTGAACTTAGGATTTGGAGAGGCAAATATGGGCTAGGAGGAGGAGTAGGATAGCTTATTTTGACATGGCTCAGCCTAATGAAACGGTTAACCTGGACCAAATCAGGTTGGCATGAGGGAGCGTCTTTGTGACATGCATTTGACAATGGTGGCATTCGAAGACGTAAGGTTTATATGGTTGGTCTTTTCCTTTCTACTTTTTTTTTAAAAAAAAGCCTTTTTTACCCTTTACTAAATAACTAACCCATTTACTATAGCCGACATATATATATATATATATATATTAGAAATACCTCGGTGGGTGCGCATTTTAATTTCATCAAAAACTTCCAACGGCACTTATAAAAAAAGAGAAGAAGGTCAAGGGCCTAAAAGAGAAATGTCAAATCCTGACCTAAAAGAAAATAGAAACAAAGAGCCTATACATGTGCTTCACAGCATAATCAGGTAGTACAAAACTAGAATATAATATCCAAAGGGTAACCAAATCTAATAAAGATATCAAACTCAATAATCCTCATTAGGTCCGTCGATATTCGACACTTATGCTGGTAAATTTTCCTATTGCATTCCTACCAGATAACATAAACCAAAACAGCTACAAAAGCTCTACGACATGTAGACTTATCTGATTTACCTTTCACCACATGAGCAAACCAATCACAAAACCTGTTCCACTGCCTTGGAGCATCCCACAATCTCAGCTTGAACATAGTTTGATGCCAAAGAAAAAGAGAAATGGAACATTCAAAGAAGAAATGATTCCTGGACTCATCAACTCAAAGACAAAAAAGACATAAAGAGGATCTCAAGTCCGTGTAACTATTTAATCTATCTAAAGTATGCAACATATTTATTATAGCCCGCCAGCAAACAAACGAAAATTTGGGAATAGAGTTCCAAACCATTGGGCCCCAATTAACTCTATCAAAATTTTCCACTACATGCAAATAAGCAAGTTTCATAACAAAGTTACCACTTTTAACACAGTCCCAAACTTGGTCATGCACACAAGTAATGAAATGATCTCTAACCTTTAAAATACGTTTCCAATAGATATAGACATCACCTGAAACCATGATTTCCTAGATATGTGAGCCACGCACATAATACGCATGGATCCATCGGACCCAAAGGCTTTCCTTATTAGTCATTAGTCTCCAAAGTTTTACCATTTGAAGCAATACTCCACCCTATCAGCCTAAAAATACCTAGCCCACCTTGGTTTTGTGGAACACATACTTTTGTCTAAGCAACAGGGAATTTCCTGCCAAAAGGCGAACTAGTCCATAGAAAAGCTTTACAGCATTTCTCTAGATACTAGAGCACCCCCTTAGGAATAGGCAAAATAGCAACCCATAGACCTGGATACTAAAAATGATAGCTTTTATAAGCTATAAATGACCTACATAAGAAAAAAGCTTGGTAGACCAACCATGAAGATTCTGAAGGATTTTCTCCACCAAAGGATTATAATGCTGAATCTAGAGCCCTTGATCAACCAAAGAGACTCCAATATATCTGATAGGAAGAGTGCCCTTCGGCAGATTTAGAATAGAAAGAATTTCAGACTCAACTTCTGAAGAGACAGCCCCAAAAAAGACATGACTTTTGTCAAAGTTAATCTGCAGCCCTAAAGTCTTGGAGAAAACCTACAAGCAATAAGAAAGATTTCCAGCAGAAGTAAGATCACCCTTAGCAAAGATCATAATGTCATCAGCAAAAAAAACATAAGACAACTTAATTCGCTTACATTTTGGGTGATAACCAATATAACATTCATCAAACTTTTTATTCAAGGCTTTAGAGAGATAATCCATAGCAATAACAAACAAAAGAAGAGAGGGGGTCCCTTTGTCTAATTCGCCTCTTACCTTGAAAAAAGCCACATAAAGACCCAATCAAAACAATTGAATAATAAGCAGAACAGACACACATCATCACCTACTCAACCCAACAAGCAGGGAAATTCAACTTTAATAAAAGATTCTCCAAGAAATTCAAATCCAAAAGATCATAGGCTTTTCTAAGATCAATCTTAATAGACATTCTAGGCTTAATGTTTTTCTGATTATAACCCTTGATAATCTTTTAACAAAGCATAACATTATCAACTATGAGCTTACCCTTAATAAAAGCAATTTGGCTCATATTAATAAGAGATGAAGGATTCCTTGAATTCTATTAGCCAAAATTTTGGAAATAAACTTATAAAGAACATTGCAGCAAGAAATTGGCTTATAATTAGAGGCTGTAGAAGCATGAGTATGCTTGGGAATCAGATGAATGGCAGTTGCAGACAAAGCACGGGGTAAAATTACATTATAAAAAAATCTAAGAATGGCAGTGGAGACATCCTTACCAATTAACTCCCAATTATGATGGTAAAAACCAACAGTGAAACCATCAGGGCCAGGCACTTTAAATGGGTGCATACCTGTAACTGGCAGAGTAATCTCTTCCATAGAAACAATACTAGCCAACAAATTTTGTTGCAAAACTGAAAGCTTAGTACCATTTAAGACAATATTATTATTAACCGAAGACAAATCAAGGGACTCTCCAAAGATGTCTTGAAAGTAAGAGAGAAACTCATTTTTAATAGCCTCTTGAGAAGTAAGCTTACGACCATCATTAGATAAAATACAGAAAATGCAACCTTTTGTACACCTTTCTTTCATTCTAGCATGAAAAAATTTAGTGTTAGAGTCACCAAGTTTCAACCAATCACAAAAAGCCTTTTGGGCATAATAAACTTCCTAAGCTTTTTTCAAATTTAGGACCTCAGAGTAGAGTTGCTGCCAGTGCATGTAAATGTTCTTATCCCCAATATTTTAATTTAAAACAACAGAAATTGAATTCGGCTCATTTTCTTTTACAGCAACTCTTTCAGAAATACTAGAGAGAGCATCTTTATTAAGGTTTTTGAAAGCTTTTTTCAAGTGGTTTAACTTACCTAGAATGCGGCCCCAGGCATCAATTAAAGTATGGCTTTGGTCATCCCAAATAGATTTGACAATGTTACTATACTGAGGATGATCCTGCCACATTCTTAAATATTTAAAAGGAGAGCAACAGAGAAGAGGTATATTTAAAAGATTAATCAAGGCCAAAGAATGGTCAAAACAGCAGTTGTATTTAAACTCAATCTGAATAGCTGGAAACAGGGCAGAATAAGAATCATTCCCCATTACTTTGCCCAGTTTGCTAAGGATACGATCATCACCTTTCTAGTGATTACTCCATGTATAGAATGAGCCAATGCTATGAAAATCAGATTAACCACTAGAATTACAACATTCAGACAGACCTGAATCATGCCGATCAACAATACCAGGACTAGAAAACTTTTCATTAGAACAAATAACTTCATTAAAGTCCCCACACACAAGCCAAGGGCCATTAATATTTGCAGCATGCTGAGTAAGATTAGACCAAAGTAAGGGTCTTTGATGAGGATCATTTGAAGCACATATAATAGACACAAAAGCCTGCCAATCCTCCAGTTTATGATGAACATGTATATGGATAACTTGATCCGAGGCATTAATATATCTAGTTTCTGGAATATTACTATCCCACAACACAAAAATTTTACCATTAATAGCGAAACTATAATTATTTAAGAAATTCCAATAGGGGGCAATATTATTCTTAATAGCAAAGAATTTCCTACTCTTAATTCTAGTTTTCGAAAGAGGAAAAAAATTAACATTAAAATGATTAATAATTTTCCTAACCTCCTTCTGTTTGAGACTCTTATTGAGCCCCCTAACATTCCAACAACACCACATGTTTAGGTATGAATAAAAAGCACTCCTGTATCCAAGCAGGTTATAAGATTAGGATTCATAGTATATTGCAAGTGCTCAAAAGAATTAACTAACAGAATTTCTTTCTACTTACCATCATTTTTACCTCCCTACCGTTGATTGGTTTGTCATTGAGGATGGATTGAAGGAAGCCCAAAAGTATGAGAGAGTTGTTTATCATCTTTTTGGATAACTAGATCCTCACTACCACTCGAGCTAGCCACCTCCTTTCGTTTAGGACCCAATTGCTTAGTAGGTTCATCAGTCACAACATGTTCCTTTAGTTTTTTAACTACCCAAGGCTCAGGGTTGCACTCCCCTTCCTTATACCCCCACTTCTTACATTTGCTACATTGACTTGGCCACCACTCATAGATGACAACTTGACTTTCATAATCTCTGTTTGGTTTTTGAATGAGAACCTTATTAACCACAATATCCTTTCGCTTAACATCCACAAGAATGCGACGGTTGACCATAGTTGTGTCTACTAGTAAAGGTTTTCCAACCTTACTCATAATATGGCTCATGATATTTGGGTTCCAATATTGTAACTTAAGATTAGGCAAATGAACCTAAATTGGAAGGACATTAAACAGGTCACAATCCAGTTTCAAATCTACCTCCCATTTTCTTAGCAACAATGGTTTACTAAACACAAAATTCATTGGGCCTTCTAAGATCTTCATCAAGTCATCAAGCGAATAAAAATGAAATAAGAACAAGCTCGTTTGAATTTTTGTTACCATCGGCATCATCACCATCTTCCATTATGATCAGACATACTTGCGCATGTTTCTGGTGATACTTTAGTGCCAATAACGGTCCCCACCAACATAAGCCTCCATTTAGTGCAACCTTGCTCAATCTCTTCATTAGAAAGATTAATCACTTTAGACTTGGCATTCGATTCACATAACTGGAGTTCGAAGTGTGCCGATTGCTGCATATTCAGATAGGCTGGAGTTTGAGTTAAATCTTCCTCAATAACTTGTGCCCACGTCTTTTTTGATTGACTACTCGAAGATTCGACTGAATGATGCTTCGATTTAATGTTTTCCAAGTGACTTTCATCTCTAAAATCCAACAAGTCTGAGTCGGTGTCCTTGCACGGGGTATTCGGTTGTTCCTCCATTGTCCTCCCACCTGGCCTTTACCACGAGCTGACCGATGATGGCGCCCCATATCCCCACCCCAAGGATTCCGATGAGGCCAAAGCCAAGAACCCTAGAACTTAGAAAGAAGGTAGAGCCTCTCAGCCGACCTATATTAATTGTGAAAACTAGTTGACTTTTTTTGGTATACCAAACAAATTCATTTTAACTTAAATAAACTAACTTATTTTTATTTTTACATTTTTTCGACTGAAACTAGTGTCATTTGTAAGGCAGTATTATGCAGACACAATAATCTATTTGAAAGTAAATTTTTATGATGTTGTTAAATTTTTATGAATTTTTTTAATGCCTTAAATTAGAAAAAAAAAAATAACAATTTAGTAAGATTACAAAAATTGTACTTTCAATGGATTATTATAGCTACATAATATTGGCTTTTAATTAAAATTAGGTCAGGGTAAAAAAGACTTAAGAATAAAAATAAGTCATTTTGGAGTCAAATTGACTTAAGTTAAATGAACCAAGTATATTAAGGCTCACTATTTACATAAACCCAAAAACTAATTTAAACCCAATTTTAATACAAGATTTTAGGACATTCCATTTGACATGTTAGTGGGCATCTATTTTAGGACTAACAGTGCCTATGGCGTTAATGTTTTAGGACTTACTTAGAAAAATGTAAAATTTTGGGACTGACATAGAAAAAAGGAAAAAATTTTAGGATTGACTAAGTCATTTTCCCTCCGATGTTTGGAGCCACTTTTTTTTTAGAAGCTTTTCTTTCCCCTTTTACTGAATAAATGGGGACGTTTACTATGGCTGGGCTATTTAATTGTGAACCCCAATAATTTTCTTTCACTAGACCCAAACATATTAACTAGGTCCACTTTTTACATAAGCTAAAAAATTGTTTTAAACCTAATTTTTAAAAATAGATTTCATATACATAGGCTAAAAGTATAAACAAGGCCTAATAATATCTTAAGCCCAAAACAAATTTTCAAATTGAAAAATTAAGCCAAAATTTTCTGATGGCTGACCATCTTTTTATGTCTGTCTTTGATTTTGTGAGACACATGAATATGGAGGAAGAAGAAGCATTGCATAAGGGTTGTTTTGCTAAGGCAAAAAAGGTTGGTTAAAAACATATAACCTGGATCATCAGCTGCATATCACAAGGAGGTATACCTTACATTATGCACCTTGTAAATCCTAGTTTCATTCCATCTCTGACTTTCCTATTTTTTGGCCTTAAAATGGCTGAGTTATTCGAAGGAACTATGTACTAAGACAGTAATTACTAAGCACGTAAATAAAAGCAGACATAGGTTACTTCTTATTGATTACCATTTATAAAGGGAAAGGAAAGGAAAAAGTGCAATGTGGTTTAATTTTTTAAAAAGCCAACAATAGGTGAGAAAATGGTAAAATTTTAAGAATAGATAAATGAGGAAAAGGAATACCATTAAGCACCATAGGATAAAAATAGGGTACCAAACCATGTGTCCAAAATAGCAATGAAGGAAAATTAAACATATAGGAAAGTAGAAAGATAGTTAAAATAGAGAAGATACTTAAGATATAGGAACTTAAAAACTTCAATCATAGAGGTCATTGTCCTCCTCCAAGTCAGACTTTATAGTTGCTACGTTATTCCCTTCTGTCAAGTTCACCTCATTAAGCTGTGCCTCTAAATCTATCACTTTATCCAGCTAATAAGCCTTAATACATTGATGATTATACTACTGTAGCTGTAGTTCATACTTAAGTCCATCAATCTCCCACGTTGCTTGGGTTAACTGCTCCCTCATCTTCACTGTATTATCAAGATTGACATCGTTCATATCAAATTTGTAAAAATTCTTAAGCCTTAGTATAGTTCCATTGTAAACTCTAACTTCCTAAATAGTGACCCTCGAACCTTAATAATGTTGTTGTTACCATCAAGCAGCTTCCCAAGTTGTACATCTATAGTGTATCTAAATTTGTGTGCCTCGAGGATGAATGAATATTTTGGGGACTTTATTTTCAGCTTCATGCATAATTGGGACAGGGGTAGGGACAAAAGGGATTGAAATGACTTTCATTCTGCATAAAAAATTGTTTTAGAATCTAATACTTTTTTTTAAAGTGGTGGCTAAAAACAAGTTATATACAAAAGTCTATTTTTTTCCTTAAAAAAAAATCCTTAGTGGACTTCCATTACCATGACAGTGAACATAAACAACAAGAGTGTGCTATTTTAAAACATGAACTACTCAAAGAGAAGCGAACAAAAAAATTAGTGATCATTCTTAAATTTTAATTCTTTGAAAAGTGTAAAGAGTAAGAAAGAAATTGAACCGCATTACACTTTTGGGAGAGGAATTGTAGATAGCGAACAAAAAGTTCATGACATATGTTTTAAGTTAGATATGCTACATATTAAAAACAGTTCACATAACGATTGTACCATCACAAAAGCATTTATAGAATCCATTTCTTTTCAATAGTTCATGGAATAAAAAGTTGAGTGAAAAAAAATAAAAAAAAACAAGTAATGAGAAGTATTAGAGAGAACCTAGTACTGTAGATTGAAAGTAGTAAAAGAGGAGTTATGTGACAAAAATAGAATAGAAACTTTTTTCTGCAGTTTAAAAACATGAGTCACTATGAAGTCCATAAATCTAGAAAATAATCTTAAAGTTCTAATATAACTGAGTAGGAAAGTAATTTGTTAAAAAATTAATTTTGCTACTGCAGGGTTGTGGTTCAAAAATTGTTCCTTCTACACAACATTTGAATACTAAAATGGACAAGAACAAAATGTAAGTATTCTGGTAGTATCTGTAATTTTGTGGTTTCTGTTAACAAACTAAAGATGAAACAATGGCTTGCCACATTTTCTTTGTAGAGGAGGTCAAAATTCATCCATTTGCATCCTACTTTTCTAAGAAGATGTTGTGAATGTTCCTTTTATACTAAAAATGTTTTATATTGAGCTATAATAGGCAGCCAAAAATGGAAATAGATAATGGTAGTGGAATGGTGGTACTTCATGTAATAACTATAAGTGAGGAATTGGGTAAGTTGTGGATGGTAACTGCCAATGAAAGGATTAAAAGTGGGAGGCATAGTGGATGAAATTAAATTTAGCAAATAAATTATTTCTGTAAAAGAAGGGGCTTAGGAAATGGCATGCAGTTAAGATATTGAAAAAAGTTAATTTTTGTAAATTCATGCATTTCATAAATATGGCCACATGGTGTACAGTCGGAGAATTTTAAGTCTTGGAAAATAATTTTCAAGTGAGTGAAGGTGAAAAAAACTTTGCACATATGGTTGACACGTGCTATAAAGTAGGGGTAAAAAGGGAACAGTATACATGAAAGTACACATATCATGCATATCACAATTGGAAAAAAAAATATGAGAACATGAATTTCCAATCAATAATTCTAAGCCTTAAACTTCTTAAATCTACAATTTACACCCCAATTAAAATCAAATTTTTCTTACTTTTTTTTTCTCTATAAATCGCTGGTTGCATCGAACTCTTTTCTTTCCTCTTTTTCTCGTTGAACCCCCTCCACCGACGGCCAACCCCATTTTCTCCTCTTCGCGTCGAACTAGTAGCTACATCAAAGTCGGTGGTGGCTGGCCAACACGTAAGTGTCTCCGATTTCCCATAATTTCTCTTTCGATTTCCTACCCTGGCCAATCACTCAAATCCATGGTCGTCTGCTAGAATTTGTCACCCAATCATCGTCAACAACAGATGTGCCCAATCTGATCCGCTCCGATCTCGCTGTAGCCATGAACTCAATTGCACATCCTTGTCCTCGTTGTTCGATTATTGGGACCATGAAATTGCAAAGATCACGCATCATTGTCTTTGTCTATTGGGTGACTGTTATTGCCACCAAATCGAGGCGAAGTTGGAAGCCATAATCAACAAGCCTCATTGCTGCCACGCACAGTGGCAAAATTGAACTAATTTCCAAAATTGATAAAAGGGACATAGGAGATAGTAGGAATTGATTAGGGTTTAAGATTTGGTGAGGATAATGTGATAATCTGGTTATGGCTTTTGAAATCAAAGAGTTTTAGTTTAAAAATTAGTGATTGGAAATTCTATGGTTTATTGGGTAGGGTTAATGTTCTAGATGTTTTTTACCATCTTGATGTTCTTGTGTTTGAAAAGAGAAAATAAAAATTTTGGGCTCATTCTTGATATTCAGTAAGTTTGGAAGTATTAAAAGTATTGATTGAAAAAGTTTAAAGGACCAAAATTGTTATTTTACATTTATTTTAATATTAATTAATGCTATATCAACAAAATTCGTCCAATTAATAGAAGGTACTCAATTGGGACATACAAAATAAGATAAAGAACTTCAGTAGGACAACTTTAAGCTGGGGTACTCATTTGGGATAAAAAAATAAGCAAATAGACCCTTGATGGATTTTACCCAAAAATTAACAGTAGACGATGTTTGATTATTTTTAGGGATGATACTTGGTGAAGGTAAGTGGGCTACAAAATACCTTGGAGATAGGCTAGACCTATGAAGAAAGACAATGTTAGGGGGCCTAGAATTATGTGTCTAAGGAAAACTTGTGTGTCAAGGGAAAACTTTTGACACTTAAGTTGTACTGACTTAAGAAGAATATAGGGAATTAGCTGAAAAGAGTTTTACATACTAGAGGTTTTCACTTATAATGCGTCTTTTATAGGCTTGATGGTACATCTACTAATGTAAAAAACTCCCACTTTCTCGGACTAGAATCCTATAGCTAAGAGAATTTGATTCGTCTTTTAGCTTATCCATTAATGACAATATTTAATACTAATCTGACATATGGTAATGCCTCTAATAGCTTAAACCTGGGAGAATGTCTCCAATAAGCTGCTAAAGCTATGGGCCTAAGCCCAATATGGTATTAAGAACAATCATTAGATGATCACCTAAGATCCAGAACAACACGAAGGCTCATTATGGTCTTACAGCTGTTGCCATCAAAATATGAAAATCTAGAAACACCAACTATTAGGTTGTAGTACATATATTTGAACAAGAGAACTATTGGCTTGCTCATTGATTTGGGTTATGTAGGTTTTGCAAGCCTAACCTGACTTGACTTGCTTACACATAAAGTAGCTATTTTAAATACCTGAATCGACCAAAACCCCCATTTAATTAGGTCAAATTAGTTTGGGTAATTTGGTTTGACGAGTTGGGTAGGTTGGATCAACATCCCTAAATTTGATTAAGAAAACGTCCTTTTGGTGTCACACTTGATTTTCCATCCTCTATGGCCATTCAAATGAGGTTCAATAAAGTACATGTTTTATGAGTTTTATGACTCATTTAAAAGCCTGAAAGTTCTAGGATTGAATAGACAAACATAAAAAGGTTTTGGACTGAAAGTGTACTTTTACTGGTAAAATCTATTTGTTCTTCCATAACTTCGACTTCTATCCTAAAATGGTCCCTTATTTCATCTTTTGCTATCATAATGTGCCCTCGCACTAACACATGCACCCTACCGCAATCTCTTCAATCGGTTTTTTTGTTATCTTGGATAAAAGTTGGTGATGTGATGTCTTCTGAGTTAATGTTGCGGTTAAAAATGCTACAGGTCTCTTATTTCATAACAACAAATGGCTATGTTGAAAAAAAAATTTAGGTCAAAATTGACACAAACATATAACCTGAGGGGCTTAAAATAATTACTAGTCTAGATTTATCTTTTTCTACAAATCATATATGCATTCAACACAAACAGCCACACTCCTATTGAACAAAGCTTCAACACCACAAACCTCATCTCATCAAATCCTCCCTTTATATAAATCACCACTCATTTTCTGTCCACCATGTTGTCTTCTATACTACTACCCATGGGCCGCCTTCTTTGCCCACATCTCCTCCTTGCTTTCCTTTGGCCACAGTTCCCACTTTACCACTTGCCTCTACATCTAGGCCCTTATAATGAGAGAAGATGATTTGCATTATGATCAGGCTCTATAAACAAAGTCACATGTCATAATTCTTATTTGCATTACAAAACAAAAACTAGATCTAAAGAGAAAAAAAAAGAATCAATTAATCAAAGAAAGTGTCTTGATCCAAAATTGTTAAACTGAAAATATAATTCTCAGTAATCACAAAATTCATTAATTGCGTCAAATCTCAATAGCAACGATGACAAATAGTTGTTCATGTTATGTGAGTAGAACAACGAATCACCACAATTATAGAATGGCTAATTATTGCAAAAAAAGATAAACTTAGCCAAAATTGGCTTAAAAACCAGCATGTTCTACAAGAATTTTGGCGAAGGATGATTGAATATCAGCGTTAATAAACATAAATTCACTTGCCCATAGCAATTCTCCTCCATCGTTATAACCGACAATCTAAATTCATTATCGTCATTATTCCTCCCGATCATAACGCACTTACTCTCATCATCCAGCATGAAGGCAGGTTGCCATCGCCACGGGAGAGGCTGACTAGCTTTTGGATGAGTGCCATGAAACCTTTAGGATGCATTGTTGAATGCATAGATGATTTGGGGGAAAAAGGTGAATTTAGGCTAATCAATGTTTTAAGTTTCTTAAATCATGTTTTTTTCAGTTTTAGTTTGAAAATTTTTATTCTTTCATAATTGTCATTTGTTGTTTTGAAAGAAGAGGTCACGTGGTATTTTGGATTGTTACATTAACTTAGAAGACACCACATCACCAACTGTCATAGAAGATAATGAAAAAACTAGCGGAAGGGACTGAGATGAGGTGCATGTTTAGAGGTAGAGGACTTTTTTATCACAAAAGATAAGGTTAGTGACCTCTTTAGAATAACAGTTAAAACTAAGGGACCGAATGCATTTTGTCTAAACTTTTACCTATTTCAAACTTTTACATTTTTCTGCTAAAAAATATAAATTGAACAATTTGGATCTCGAAGGTAAATCTGGTCCTCAGGAACAGGCCCCGTTTTATTTGGGCCAGCTGAGATCCAATAGAAATGTAAATTGCGGTTGCTGAACAGACTTTAGTACCTCGAACTTGTCTTCGTCGTCGTATTTCTTTTCACCTTCCCCCAGTTCCAGATCTGAGCTTCACCCTCACGACCTTCCTCCGACGTTCCATGAAAATGGAATCTGGGAGACGGTTTCTGCCGATCGCCGCCGTGATCCTTCTTCTCATCCATGGCTGCCACTCCTTCTACCTCCCCGGCGTCGCTCCCGAGGACTTCCAAAAGGTCGTTTATCCTCTTTCTATCGAATCTCAGCTCGATTTTGTGCTTACCTGTTTTGTTTTGTCGATTCTCTTGTTCGATCTGATCGCTGTGTGTTGGCGTTTTGCTGATTTACTGATCGATCTGTGCCGATTTCGTGAGTTTGGTTTGTTGAGTAAGTGGGTGTTTGTTACGTTTGCCCAGGGAGATGAGCTTAAGGTGAAGGTCAACAAGTTAACTTCGATTAAGACGCAGCTTCCTTACTCGTATTACTCCTTGCCATTTTGCCGCCCTCCAAAGATTGTGGACAGCACTGAGAATCTGGGAGAAGTGCTCCGGGGAGACCGAATCGAGAACTCCCCCTTTGTGGTTTGTTATCTTTTCTTTGCTCGGCTTAGACTTGCTTACTGAAAATCTGCTTGGTTTCTTTGTTTATGCGCTTCTCCCTTATGCCATGATTGCTGCAGTTTAAAATGCGGGAACCCCAAATGTGCAATGTTTTTTGCCACCTCACTCTGGATGCCAAAACGGCCAAGGGCTTCAAAGAAAAGATCAATGATGAATATCGCGTGAACATGTAGGGAACAGCCCACATCTATCTGCTATTTGTTTTTAGGTTTTGTTTTCGTGTTTTAGTATCTTGACTTATTCCTATCATGGAACAGGATCCTTGACAACCTTCCGCTAGTTGTTCCATTGCAACGGTTGGATCAAGAATCTCGTACTATCTACCAGCTTGGCTATCACATCGGGATAAGAGGCCAGTACAGTGGGGTAATATACCTTTTGGTGATACCAAAAGATTTGATATTGGTCATCCCTTGTTTTCTGTTTACTGAATTTTGTTTAATTCACCATGTTCAGAGGAAGGAAGAAAAGCATTTTATTCACAATCATCTGGCATTTACTGTAAAGTATCACCGGGATATGGAAACTGACTCTGCAAGGATTGTTGGATTTGAGGTTAAACCATTCAGGTCTGCAGGAGTTTTTTCATCTAACGAAGTTGGTGTTTTATGTCTGATGCATGTTGTCACTTGTTGATATTGTTGATTTGGAAACATGCAGTGTCAAGCATGCATATGAAGGGAAATGGAATGATAAAACACGCCTGACAACCTGTGATCCTCATGCAAAGCATGCGGTTGATAACTCTAACACACCTCAGGAAGTTGAAGCTAATAAGGAAATTATATTCACTTATGATGTTGACTTTCAGGTTTGCTCTCTTTTTGTAAACTCAGTTTTGGTGGTTTAGAATAATTACAAAGTTAAGATTAGTTATACACAGTATAGTGTGCTATTTTGAAATTGATGGTTCTTAGGATGGACTTTGCTTGAGGTGGTCCTTCCAGATATGAAGATTATAGACAATGATGTATGCAATGTGATGTTATACTCATTTTATATTTTATGTTGGTAATCAGGAAAGTGATGTCAAGTGGGCATCTAGATGGGATGCTTATCTTTTGATGAGCGATGACCAGATCCACTGGTTCTCAATTGTCAATTCTCTTATGATTGTTCTCTTCCTCTCGGGCATGGTTGCCATGATTATGCTGCGCACACTTTACAGAGACATTTCTAAATATAACGAGCTTGAGACCCAGGAAGAAGCCCAAGAAGAAACAGGGTGGAAACTAGTCCATGGTGATGTTTTCAGGCCTCCAACTAATTCTGACCTACTTTGTGTATATGTTGGAACCGGTGTTCAGTTTTTGGGAATGGTTCTTGTGACCATGATCTTTGCAATGCTTGGGTTTCTTTCCCCTTCCAACAGAGGTGGACTGATGACAGCTATGCTCTTACTTTGGGTCTTCATGGGTCTTTTTGCTGGTTATGCTTCTGCAAGGTTGTACAAATCATTCAAAGGAACTGAGTGGAAGAGAATTGCTCTAAGGACTGCATGCATGTTTCCAGCTATTGTCTTTGCTATTTTCTTTGTCTTGAATGCTCTGATATGGGGCCAAAAATCCTCAGGGGCTGTGCCATTTGGCACAATGTTTGCTCTGGTTGTGATGTGGTTTGGAATTTCTGTGCCACTGGTGTTTGTGGGTAGCTATGTTGGATTCAAAAAGCCTGCACTTGAAGATCCTGTGAAGACAAATAAAATCCCAAGGCAGATCCCTGAGCAGGCATGGTACATGAATCCAGTGTTCTCGATTTTGATTGGAGGAATCCTTCCATTTGGAGCTGTTTTTATCGAACTGTTCTTCATTCTCACGTCGATATGGCTGAATCAGTTCTACTACATTTTTGGGTTCCTATTCTTGGTCTTTGTCATTCTCATCATCACCTGTGCAGAAATCACCATTGTGCTTTGTTACTTCCAGCTGTGCAGCGAGGATTACCTTTGGTGGTGGAGGTCATACTTAACAGCAGGTTCCTCAGCGTTGTATCTTTTCCTCTATGCTACATTTTATTTCTTCACGAAGCTGGAGATCACCAAGTTTGTGTCCGGGTTGCTTTACTTTGGATACATGCTTATAGCTTCATATGCATTCTTCGTTTTGACGGGCACCATTGGATTTTATGCATGCTTCTGGTTCACGAGGCTCATTTACTCATCAGTGAAGATTGATTAATCAGCTCAATCAGATACGTGTTGTAGTCTATTATTCTCTTTCAGTAAACTTTTGCCGTAGGTAGAGATTCAAGGTTACGATATATTCTTGCATTTTGGGTTGTACTCTTTCACACTGATTTTAAACCCTTTTGATCTCCATATATTATTGTGGTAAGTACTTTCAGTTCTTGTATTGATGGATGGTGCTGCAATTTTGTGTGCATTTGGTTTCGTTCTGGGCAGTGTTTCTTTCTTGCAAATGATTGCACCGCACAATAACTAACCAGTCTCTCGTTTGTCCGATAACTCCTCTTTAGTTCCACCACTACTCTGACTCCAAACTGGGCGTTCTCCGGGGAAGAGTCTCCTCTGAATGCACATTGTTGGGTGCCACCCAGCACATGCTGTTGTCTGGGGCTTCGGCCTTCATTTTTGCATGTGGAGAGTTTAGGATGGCGGCGGTGATCAAGATGCGATGCCACTGATTCTGAGGATAGTCATACTGACTAGAATGACCAGAAGTTTGTGCTTCTGCTGCAGCATCTTGCTGGGGTTGCGACCCAGTCGGTCTCCTGAAGCCCTGCACTGCTGCTGCTTGTCCTTGGTTTTATCTCCTTAGTGTCTGCTCTTTGCCTCCATTCTTTATTCCCTACCATATGTACTAGGTCCTCAACAGCTGGATTTTCACCCTGGACGTCATAAACTTTCTTCTTTGGTAATGTGAGTTCACAAAGTGGACCTTCATTTTCTCTGTCTTCACCTAACCAGCTTAGCTGGTAAAGTTAAAACACTGTCCCAGAGGCCCGGGTTTAAGGCACGACAGAGGCACTCCATGCTTAAACTCACTAATAAGTGGTGCAAATGCTGCTTGAAGCCCTCCAGGTTTCATAAGGTAGAGAGCTTACCCAAAAACTTTCTTTGTAAATACTCATACCTTACATGTATACTTGCACATGGTTCTACCAAAAGAATAATGGTTTTTTTTTCCTGTTAATCGACCATCACGACATTTCCTATATATCCATTCTTATAAGTTAAATTGCTCCTCCTTTTCGTTGTCGGACCTGCGGGGGCAACTGCAGCAGATGTGTCAATGGGAGGAAGCGTCTATTTTATCCAACGCGTAAGCGTAGCTAGATTTGCAAGTTACACCTCATGTGGTTACTTCTTCGTGATGGTTTCGAACTACATGCATTGTTGCAATTTGGCCCTTTAAGTAAATATTAACAGCCCTTGAATTAGAAATATACTGCAATTTTTTTATAGTGTTACATCATTAATACCTAAGCTATGGTTGATTTTGCACTTTTTCCCTCCAACCATTAGCATATTTTGCCTTAAATGTGTTCAAGCCAAGAGGAGGAAGCTGTTGCTCATTTATTCTTTCATTGCCCAATTATTTTTTGACTTTGTTGGGATCCAACATCTTCTATACCCACCCACGGTGCGCGGCGAGATGGAAAGAGACTGGCGCCTTTCACCTACAGTCCCGAGATTGAATGATCTCGACTTCGGTTCTGTCCAGTTTAAATGCCTGGTATTGTAATCAGCTTGATCCTACGCACTTTAAGTACCCTGATTAACCAGGAATAGTAGCTCTGGAGCCAGCTGCTGTTCCCCAATTGAATACTGACCAAATGATGAGGGTGGGTGCCAACCCAACTGACATTGGCTGTTAGCCCTGCTAAGACCAATGCACTATGGATTACTAAAAAAAGCATCATCTATTCCCAATATGGGTGATAATAGTTCCATCATCTCATGATTGTATTCTTTGCGCCACTTAGATGTTAGACTCTATCTTCAGAAGCTTCTTATTGACTATTTGGTTTGCGTGGAACGATGTGTTCAGTAGGACATCGGTAGAGACCATTAAAAGATGAGATGAATCGGCTTCGCCAAAGGTTGCCTAATGTCTAAAGTTTCTACCATAGTAATTGCCACCCAAATTTTATGCCTTCTGCTATAAAAGTACATTGAGCATAGAGTTAAATCACGAGTAAATTACATAAATTGTCCATAACCTTTTGTCATTGTTTCTTTTTAATCCCTAACTTATTGAGTGTTCTATTTTGGTCTTAAATCTATTAAAATTGTTTCATTTTGCTCCATTACCAGATGAAATTTATTAACTCAGAATACTTGTCTGACAGAAACTTTTAAAATTCTAATTTTAATATTTGGTAACTGTTTTACAGTAAATTTAAATAGTTTTATATTTTTTGACATTAAATAAACAATTTAAATTAGTATTTTTTTTATTTTTGAATGAAATAAGTTCAATTTACAGAGAAAAAAAATATGATTTGAATTTTTCATTATCTATAAAAAAATTATTAATAAATTAAATTTATTGTAAGACATTTACTGGATAATTTAAATTATGATCTAAAAAGCCCTTATCAGATAAAAATTTTGAGTTAACAAATTTCATTAAATTAAGATCAAAATGAAATGTTTTCAATAGATTTCGGACTAAAACAAAACGTTTTTAATAGGCTTATGACTAAAACAGAACATTCAATAGGTTAGGGACTAAAAGGAAACAATAAGTAAATGTGAGGGATCATTCAAGAAATTTACTCATTAAATCACTAATCAAATAGCCCAGGGAGCGTCAACTTGATTGGGCTCCAGAACAGGCCTACAAAGACTCATTAGGAGACTGATGAATCGAAGCCCACTTTGCCTAGTCAGAGAGCTGTGAAAGAACCATTTCTCAAAACAAACCAATTGGCAAGGGGTTGAGATAAAAGCAGTTGGACCAAAAGACATCAAAACTCGTTTTTGTGATACAAAACGAATAATTTTAGTAGAAGAGAAGTGCCAGAAGCGTGTAAAGCAAGTTACTTTCTTCTTTGGAACCAAAGGCGTTGTTTAACAATAAATAGCTAGGAAACTAGTGCAATAAATTGGCTCACATAAAACATAAAACATTATCTTTGGTTCAGCAAGCAATCTGTAGGGTAAAAACCAGTCCAGGTAAGTGTCTGGAAGCATTCATATTTACGGTTCAGAAGTCTATCAAGTTGTTTTACTGGTTTAGGCCTCATTTGGTGTATTAGCGTTAAAGAATAATGTTAGAGTTTTGGAACAGTCATTTAATGGTAGTTTTTAGCTTTAACGGTTTTATCGTCACCATTAAATAAATAATCAAAAACTCTAATATTAATTATAAAAATTGTTCCCGCAGCAAAAATAGTTAAGAGCCCAGTTTAGTACATCTGTAGCAGTATGTCTTCCCAAACATCTCAATTCATTCTTCTAGTACAATTAGAAGGGTACAGGCAAAAGTATTATAGAATTACATTAGAAAGCCTTTCAAGGGCCTTGACAGTAGCAGCAACTGCTTTGATGTATAAACAAGCCTAAATCACAAAATCTAAGAACGAGATTTTACCTTATCGATTCTCAGCCGAGAGTCTAAGACACCTGGTTCCTAGGCTTACCAGGCTCAGCTCTAATGTCTGAAATGTTAATGGCAGAACTAATGAGAACACATTCCCAATAAGAGCTAGTCACGACAAAAACAATACAAGCATCTACGCATGAAGTAGGCAGGCAGTGGACAATAAAAAGGCAAACAAAATTGTACATGGACGTAATCCGAGAGCCAGAAGCAAGTGCACAACACGAACTATGTGCAGAGCTCATCAATAAAACTATGTGCACCAATCTCTCACAGTAACTAGCTAAATCAATAAAACAGTGGTATATCTCCAAAGCCTAAAACACAGATTCAACGCATATCAACATTAAGAACCAGAATATGCAACCAAAAGAGTCGGAAGCGTCGAATGGCTGGTTCTGCCATTGGATTCCTAGAATCCTAGTAGCACATCGTGTAGAAGATAGCGACTAATAATATATTTTTATCTTCATCATGCCCAAAAAACCTTGTATTCTTGTCCTCAGGTCTTCAATCAGGTCTTGACTGCCACGCCCCAAAACTTAACATGACACAGCCATGTCATCTTAATCCAAGCTTAAGTAACACAAAGCCTTCTTTTTCAATATAACATAGCATATAGAATAGAGCATTTCTAGAATACCTCATGCCTCATACTTTTTATTAGAAAAATGTTAAAAACAATGAAGTCACATGACCAATAAATCTCAATAACATTTTAGAAATACTATATCCATAGTTCTAAATAAAAAGATCCTTGGCAAGTCTAACTGCTAAAAAGAAAGCCTTCAAATTCTCATGAGCTAACAAACTGGGCTATAAAGCTCACATTAGATTAAGCATAAGTTTTTCATAGGTAAAACATCAATCATGAAAATCAACTATTGTAAGAAAACATTCACATGCTCATAAACAAAAATCCATATATCATTCATGCAAGAAAACATGAATATCTCATTTATAGTACTCCCTCCGTCCCAATTTACCTGAAACGTATTCCTTTTTGGGAAGTCCCAAAAGGGTGAAACGTTTCCTCTTTTGGAAAAGTTTAAACAATTAAATTATCATTTTACACAAAACCCAATAAAGACTTTTTTTTTAATCTCCACTCAATCTTTCACTGCACAAAACCCAAAAAAGAATTTTTTTAATCATTATTTAAACTTTTATTGCATAAAAAAATAATACAAATTATATACACCTTAATCTCTGTGCCCAGACAAATGTTTCAACTAAAATGGGATAGAGGTAATGTAATACTTGAAACCATTCATAGCTCATAGATTCTTTGAAGGGTCACTATTATTTCTATGACAGGATCATAAATATGATTACTATTATTCCGGTGATATCATTCGTTCATTACCAACCATTATTCTCCTTGGTGGGGTTGTAGAACTTAGTTCTAGGTGTTAATATAGCTTAGATTTGGCCAAATACATAGCTAGACCATGAGCTCTTTCTAAATTTGTAAAATCATTCTTAGGATCCATAATAAAAAACAAGTCACAAAAATCTTGTTTTCATTCTCAAGAATCAACACATCGATAATCAATTAGAATTTTATAAATTATCCCTTGCTTGGGCGAAAAAGCAATATAAACCACTTATAAAATAAGAAATCAAGTGGAAATCATCATGTAATAGTAATCATTTTATAAGGTTCTGGTAACCAAAATCATACTTGACCCAAGGAAAGAGAGAGTAGACAACAAGCAAGGTATAGGATGACAGTTATCTTGTTCTTATGCTAGATTCAATTCAACAATCAACCAGGTTCAAGAACATAATCAAAAGAATATGAACTATTATCAAAGCCTATTTTAGTCTCCAAAAGCCTTGGTTCAACATGAATGGCATAGTATCCATCCTAATCATCGACCAATAAAACTAACAAAATTGTGTGGTTCCACAAGAATGACCATAACTCTTTGCATAAAACGTCAAATTATAATCCATAAAATTATTATGAAACTAGACTTCTCGAGCTATAATATTAATTTTGATTCACAATATTTGGATAAGCAAATAGGTATAGTTTATTTCTCAAGTTTCAGATTCGTGTAACAACTATCATTTCAGTGATGTCTTGCGAGAATTAACATAACTCCTTACTCAAGCCTCCAAATTGAATTTCATTTCTTTTATGTTAAAGTAGAGTCAGAGTCCATTCCAATGATATATTATAAGCCTAGTTTCCAATGATATTTTAGCATATAACCAACTAAAATATCTTGATCTATTGCTAGAATTTCTAAAATCACAATGGTGCATGAAAATTTTCAATCTTTCTTAATTTCCTTCCATTCTAATCCCTGTTAATTCTCAAGATGCATCCATATCATAATCTTTGATCTTATGAGGATTATTCGATCATCAATTCTTAATAAATAACTCATAAATAATTATATCTTAAGAACAATATTGATATCTTACCTTGAATTTTTAACTTGGGATCGCCAATTCATTTGTTTTCCTATTCTCCCTTTGTTCAACACTTTGCCCCTCTCTTGCCTTGACTGCCACACCGAAAGCCAAGGGAAAAACATTGAAGTTTAGTGGCCTTCATAGCAATAAAAGGAGCCAATTATGTTATAGTCCCTATTCTTTATTTTCTTATATACTTAGACCCTAGCTTTCTTTTCCATTATACTTAGGTCTTTCATTGAAGTTTGGGGTATTACATGGAGACTCGTGGGCTCCAAATTAAGATTGGGGTTCTTAGTTTCAGAGGCAAGAGAAGAAGATGGGTTCAAAAGGGATTTCGAGCGTGGCAATAAAAGGATTCGTCACAATGGCAGTGGCCAGTAGGCACACACACTCTTAATTGTTTTATTCTCACAATTACAATGGAAGATATGGTTTCAAGAGAAATCCTATTATTAAGTCTACGATAGATCTGATCTCACCTTACTTAAGCCCACCTTTTGGTGGCAAAGAGGGAAACAGTCAAGATTTGAACCTTGGCTAGTCACAAGAAATAGTGGGGTATCATGCCAATTAGCCTATGGGCGGTCGTGCCAATTCCTTTCTTTTGTTTCTTAAGCCAATACTATGTGTTTTGCTCAAGAAAGAGTTTATTTATGCTTTTAACTTTCTAGGTTAGTCTCCAAACACCAAATGGAATGGCACAAATTCTAGCCTGTGACACCCGTGCCTAAGGGTTGATACATCATCCTTTCCAGACATTGAACTATTTCAATTTAAGCAATTGTGCCTTGAATCTTGAAATATAAAGCTAAATACCATAAATTTGGTAACTAGATGAATCCTTAATCCACATATCATAACCAAATCAAGTAGTTAAGTATAGATTGTTAATAGCTAGCAGAATATGCATACATACATATAGCCTAATGAAAGGCTTGAGTGTTTATAGAAGATACTATGATTACTAGCCATATGGCAAGCAACAACTTCATTTGGAAATAGCTTTGAAAGTTTTGAAAGTTTTTTGTAGCATTGGGTAGCATTCTTCCTCATCTTTAAATTTCTCTAAAGTTTTTTTTTTCTAAAACTCAACCATTTTTCGTACATCAAGCTTCAAAGTTTCAGCCTCAATTTTTTTTAAGAACTTCCATTTGTTTACAAGATTTTGCTCCTTTTGTTCTTCTTTTTAACTTTCTATAAAGGAGCTTCACAACCAGTTTTTATATATCAGGCTTTAAACTTTTAAATTCTTCAAAGATTTTGTTTGATTTTTGGTTCCTGATGGTATTTTAGGTCAGTTCCTTTAGAGTCTTTTATTGGTAGTGTAGAGAGGGTCCAAACAGCGATATCAGTTAATGTCATTCACAAAGGTATGAATCACAAGTTCTACCATGGCTGCATCGGTTGCACCTAGAACCTACCAAGCATACCTTCGGTGTTGAGGCAACAAGGAGGTACACTTATTTCCATCTCTCAATGAAACTCTATGGTCATGGTTTTTATTATCGTTGCTATGTTTCTTTGTGCTTGCTAGTTTCTGTTTTAACTTTTGTTTTCCTCTTATGGAATTATCTTTAGATGAATTTTTGAATGAAAAGGCTTGGACTTTCAAAGTCTTGAATAGGGATATGGGGGCTAGCAGGTGTTGTGTTTGGACGTCCATCCTTGTCATTTGATTGTAGATATGGGAGGATCTGTAAGTGAGCTCACCATTAAAGGTCCCTTGGTTTTCGCTTAGGATATCTCTATAGTTTAAATTTCCATTTATAGTGCACTAATAATTTGTGCTTCTTTCTTTTCTCATATTTTCCTAAGGTTGGGGCCATTGTTTCATACTACAAATTTCTATTGAAGCAAGTGGTTATGGTAATATATCATTCTTTTGTCTAACCATTTACCATGTTGATGATGATTTTGAAAACAAGTTTTTCTTTTTCTCTATTACAAATTTTTGATGATTTAGATTAGCTTTTTTCAAAAAAGCAGCTATAGCATATATCAGGTGTTAGTGTTGTGCCTAAAAGCTAATCATGAGATGATTGTATTTTACACATTTAGTCATGATATTTTATTGAGGCATTGTTTCAATAATTGTGTTTGTTATTTATTTCTGCGTAACGTAATCAAACATAATTATAACCCTGGAATAATAGTATTCTTAAATATCCCTGGTCTAGTATTATTGTTGAGTGAGTTACAATAATACATAAAGACTAGCATATGTGGAGACTAATATGAGACATGTAGTCTACATATTGGTACAAGTTAGAGAACTTGTGTACTAGACCGATCTACCATGAGAACGCTACATGGATTGCTATATGAGTGTCATAAGTGAGTCTCATAGTGATCATGGTATATGTAGTCCTTTGACCTAAGATCATCAAGGTTCCCTACATGTGAGTCATATACTTTGATACTTTCTTTTGCTGCTCGTAACTGAGTGAATGTGAAGGTGATCATTGGGCATGTCACATATCATACGGAGGGTTTTGTATGATCAATATGAGATTTGTCCTTCCCATGTAACGAAAGTGATATCTTTGGGTCCCTTAATAGAGTGAGACTAAGAAAATGTATGGCCATGCTCGGATGAGTTGATATACAATATTAATGTCATTAGTTTAAGTTAGTCTACTCAGTAATCAAGAAACCATAGATCGGGCTATATGAGAGTGACACATTCCATGTCTCGTGCTTGGTCTTGATATCTTGGACAAAGGAACAATGACATATACGGATAATGATCATAGAAGTTTAGTTGAATCATTGACTATTTTATCACTTAGGTAGCAATGATGTGTTGCTAGACACTGCTCATTGTTTATGATCATAAATGTGATTTATGATTATTGCCAACGTGATAGGAGCCTATTGGGTCGTACACATAGAGCCAATTGGGTTATTTGAGTGCATGGGCCAAATTATTTTGGTTTGGGTTTTATAATAATTTCAGATTAATAATTAGCCCAAAGGTTGAGCCATTAATTAAGCCTGAAATTAAGCCCAATTGAATTAAGGTTTTAAAACCCATTAGGCTTGAAAGTTGAGTCTCACTATAAATACATCATATAGTGAGAATTTCATAGCTCTTGCCCTAGCCTTTCTAAGGATGAAATCAGAAGGGTTTTGAAGGTTCCAGCTGCACTTTTCTCTTGCCATTGCTTGAAGGACGCAAGCTAGTACTGCGGGCGCAAGAGGAACACATCTGCCGAGATGTGGTGGAGGCGTGGTGATCCCGAGAGGCTCGTGTGGATACCATAGAGAGCTTAAACACGTTAACTATTTAAGTTTTGTGATTCGACTCAACAATTGGGTGAAAGATCTTAACCGAATTAGGTAAAAAATTTTTGAACACCCGATTTATCTCGTTTCACTTGGTTCCTGGAGGGTTTCGATTATATTCCGTTGTATTTGTTTGGCTTCCAAAACCCAACACAGGTGCACTAGCATACACTTGCACTTTCACATTATTTACAAAAATACCACCACGTTTGAATATTATGTCCCACTAACATGAGCATCACTTATTACTGAGTAGACAATATATTATATAAGGACACAATTGTATGAATAGAATATCACTTCTTACTTAACAAAACAACACACTTACGAACAACACATCTTACTAAATGAACAAACATTTGTGTGAATAAAACAACACTTTTACTGAATGGAACAATATTATCTATAAACAACACATCTTACGAAATGAATAACGTAGTATAGAACAACACATTTATACAAATGAAACAACACTTTTTACTAAATAAAATAACGTTAGTTATGAACAACACATCTTACGAAGCAAATAACATATTACAGAATAACACAATTGTATGAATGAAACATCACATCTTATTGAATAAAACAACACTATATTTGAACAACACATTGTAAAAAATGAATAGTGTATTATAAAACAACACATTTCTATGAATGGAACAACACAATTTATTGAATAGAACAACACAGATGCTGCTGGAGGCAGGGGCATCAGTTCTTCCTCCAATGGGGCATAAACACCGTTAGAGGCAGGGATGAATGACAAAGCATATTACATAACAATAAATTTGTATAAATAAAAAAAAATTTACTAAATGGAACAGCACATACACCACCTGTAATATCCCAAATTTTCACTAATGTAGATTTGTGAATAACTTTGGTAGTTTTGTTAAAGAAAAAGAAAACTAGATCAAGAAGAACAAATAAATAATAAGTGAGAAAAACAGGAGTTGCTAACGTGGAAGTAATAGAAGGTTGAAAAAAAAATGTAAACAAAAGAAAGAAGCCTAGTAATATATTGGGCTCTGTTATAAGAAAAAAAGAAAAGAAAATAAAGAAAATAAATAGAGTTATAAACATAATAAGAGTGTGCTTTGTTAGTATATGTATACACCTTTGTGGAAAAAAAAAATAGGGTTTAGTTTTCTACTCTTATGCCATTTTATCAATTAAGAATAAGAAACAAGGGTTGGAAATCAAGATCAAGTTTAGGAGTTTCTTTTTCAAAAAAAGTAATTTTGGTGAGTTTCATTTTAAAATTTTCTTATACACCTGTATTAAATATGTTCATGTAATTAAAAAAAATATTAAAATTATTTTGGGTAGGATTTTGATGATTTTTAGAGATTGGAAGAGATAATTGATTATTGAGATTATTTAGAATAAATTAGGGACAAGTTTGGGAGGTTTTGGCTGGTTAATGGTGGAGTCCGGCAAGTTACAGCAGGTTGCGAAGGTAGGAGATGAAGATTTCATGATATGGGCAAAAATTGGCTTAATGACAATGCAGGTTGCTAGTGTTTGGACTCGAGTGAATTAAGTTCCTATGGTTAAAAATGTTACAATTTAGTCACTGCAAGTTTAGGGCAGAAAAGAAGAATCGGGTTATTGACAGTATTGATCCCTGGGCATTGAACAGGGGTTCAGAGAGTCCTTATTCTTCAGAAATATTTAGTTAGGTCATTGACAGAGAATAATTTTGAGTTATTTCTTAATTCAATTTGGTTTTGGCATAGACTTTTATACAATTATTTTAGGTGACTAAACCATTGTTTTGGGAGTTGAAAAGTTGCAACTTGAGGTAAGTGGCCATCCATCATTCTAAACTTAAATTACTATTTTGCTATTCACTTTATTGATTTTAAAGTATTGAATTACATTGAATTCTATTTTTCTGAAGCTTTGGTTTTAAATTATGAATAATTTGAGCTTTATACTTTTTCTCTTGATTTCACCTTTATTATTTGAAAGTTTATTATGAAGTTTTGTCATTAAATATATTAGAAATAATTACACATATATTATGTATGTTTTTAAGTATGTAATTTGTGTTTTAATGATTGTGGGATCAAACATGTTTTACTTATGTCATGCCCAAACTTGCCCGATTACTTAAACACGCAGCGGAAATTTTCATATAGAAGGGCATTTAATAATTCTTATCAAAACATACGGGCACGACCCCAGGATACTTACCGGTACTAGCTCATTAAGTTCTTATTTAATAAAGGTGAAGTTTGGGTGCTCTCAGAAACAAGCTAGTACCTATGTGGAATTTTAGTGTTCATTTCATGATCTTTATCATGCTTAGCCAAGTACATGCATGGCAACCAAAACACCATATCCATATTTTGAAAACTTATTTATGAACTCACGTCTTGCATACTCTTATATGTCTTAAAAACATACATACTTAATTCACCCAAAGGTACATATAACCAGTTACATGCATTGAATGTCCTTGGATGCCATTTTAGCATATATGTGACTGATTCCATACTAATCCAAGTTCACTTGCAATTCTTCCTTAGGTGCACATACAAGGCCAAATATTGCATGCTTCATTATTGAACAAAACTTTATAAACATGCAATTATGTTTGTACTTAACATGTGGGCTCATTCTCATTTGATCATAAACAACTTAACTTCCATACTTGCATATCATTCTTAGCACAAGCCAAGCACATGGTGAAAATCACCAAGCATTCCAAAACATTCCATGGTCTGTGAGCTCATATTTACAAGTCATAAAAATGGTGTTATACTAAAAGTAAACGAAATTACTTAAAACTTAGCCAGGATATCCAAAAGAATGATACATGGCAATCAATTCATATTATCATGAAACACATTCCACCTTAATAGACCTTTTTCCCACAAACTTCTAGACTTCATAAGCCTGCATAAGGAAGTCCACACCATTAGCTTGACTCACAAGCAATCTATACCATAAGAGACACTTAGAATATATATATGAATATTTTTTTTTAGCAATACCGTACACATACCCAACCCTTAACACAATAGAAAGAGTATTCCAATACTCTTTGGTCTGTCGTCGAAACCGCAAAAAATAATTCTGGTATCCCTAACAACTCAGAATAAATAAATTTATAGTCTAGCAGTGAAAGCCAGGTCGAATCCCAAAGGAGATTTTTCTACTGAAAGCTTCCTGTCAGAAAGTTGAAATAAAAGATTGGAGGGGGTTTCTTCAATTAAAAGCTGAAGTAAATTAACTGTAGAATCAAAACAAAATTAACCAATACTAAAAACGCTCAGTTCAGGGTTGATTATCCATTCCAATCACACAGTTGATCATCGAAAGAAAATATTTCTTCAATTCAAGCAAATAAACAGGACTTTCTTTAAAGCTAAAAAAACCCTAAGAATTCAGCAGTAAAATTAACCAGAAAAAGCTTCAGATTAATTTCTTAATTTTGATTAACCAGATATTGAAAAGCAATTTCTAATTATCTCAAAATCAGCATTAAGATCAATGAACTAAAAAGTTTATTCCAGGTAACAATCCAAAAGCTTGAACAATTTAACATGTCTTACTTCTTCGTATGAACTAACCAGAAATAAAAGCAATCTCCAATCAATTCACTTGCTTCTAATTGAATTCTTCACCTAAGTGGTTGAAAGAAAATCAAGCAGATTTGCAATTGCAGAACCAATTCAACAAGCGAGAACAGGAAAATTAATTGCAATGAATCTGAACAACAAAGAAGTAAATACTTGAAATTAAAGAAAGTTTAAGCAAGAAAAATAAATCCTTACAACCGGTGTTGGTGATGGAAATCGTCCCTAGAACTGAACTAGAAAATTACTCAGCCATGATTGAAAGAAAAAAAAAAGAAGAATAAAAGAAACTAAAACTAGAATTAGGAAAAAGAGATGGAGATGGGGGGTGCGGCGGCAGCCACGCTTAAAAGCCAAAGAAAACTAAAAACTATGGCTAAACTCATAAAAACTCCCTAAAATTTGTATATTGTTACAAAATTACCCCAAACAAATAAAAAGATTCAAAATAACTATAAGTTTTCAAAGTTGTTAGTCAAGCAATGCTCCAGAACAGTAACAGTAACTTCAAGCTGATATTCGACATTAATTTAGGCATTATTTCTCAAAACTCAAAGAATAAAAGTTGTAGATCTCTTTCTTATCTTCGAAACGAAACCTGAATCGCATAAAACGGACATCTACAGCCAAAGATATGCCCAAAATACCGCAACTGCTTCTGAACCGGCGGTGACTCGTAACTCGCGACTTTGAAGCTGAATTTGAACCTCTTAACGTGCAAACTAGGTTTCATGGTATGAATGTGATTTGTAGCTCCAGATGTTAGCTTTCCAATGAATCAAGAATCACTTCATTCAGATCTCGGTAGCTCAAGATATAATTTTTATACCGGAACATCACCAATCTGTCAACATCCTGAAAGAGTACAACCAAATTAAAACTTGTAAAATGGCAAATTAAATTCACTTTCAATCAATTAAGTCCAGATATGCTCTAAGCTACAAAACATACTCAAAATATATATTTAAGGTTCAAAACATATTAAAACATACTAAATATGAGAGAAATAAATATAATAAATATAAGCTTATCACTCTTAGCTTGATCTTTCAAGCAATCCTTTTCCTACAAAAGTTGATGAGGGCGGGTGAGTTATAAAACTCAGTAAGGAATCCGATGGCATCCAATGCCTAACTTAGTGAGGTATTTCTTATGGCTTCTAATGCCAACTTATGGTCTCCAAGGCCTAACATATGGCTTCCAAAGCCTAACTTATACCAAGAATGTAATGGCAATTATTCCATGTTCTTGCAAAGAAAACACTAAGACAAAGAAAACACAAGATACATACATATAACAATAATATTCATAATCAGGGGTTAGCATGCACAATCAAAACAGAGAAGCACACAAACACACATACCATTCCGGATGGGCAGAGCAAGCATAAACATTACATACAATTCCGGTCGATCTTTCTTTATCTTATACCGTACTGAGCTCCTTAGCTTGGGAATCGAGTTGGCCAAACTCAATTCCTAGCCGTAATGCTTGCACATAACTCATGAGTAAATAGAGTTGCCGAAGCAATGATACTTAGCTCACTTAGCACTATGTGCCCGAATACTCACAAAGTGAGTATTAGAAATCCTCACACAGAATTGCCGAAGCAATAAAACAACTTAGCCCTCTTATGCACTCCTAGGATCACATGGTTCTTTGACCATCACCTAGGGGCCCAAATACTCACAAACAAAATCATAGAACAAAGTGAGTATAGGAAATCCTTACCATAATTTTGGTTACCTCTTGTTTCTTAATTCCTTTGCCTTTCCTTGCTTTGTTGTTGTTAGAACTTGTCTTTTTCTTAATGGACCTATAAAGCCCAAAACACTAACAAGTTATTTACTTGCTTTTCATTAACCTAAAAAACCATAATTTACCAAGAATACTTGGTGTAACTTACATAACCTCAACTTAAGGAGGTAAGGCCAAAACTTAACCTTTCTTTGTTCTTACTCTTTATCCAAGCCTCAAATGCATGTAGGAGTTTAATAATACCATAAACAAATGCTTTAGCTCATCAAACCTCTCTTTTATAGACATGGCCGAAACTTTGCTTTAATATTTCTCTAAAGCTCCACTTGATTTTCAAGCTTACATGTACTTAGAAGCTCACATATACCAAGAACACTTGGTTTTCACTTCAAGAATTCAAAATGAATCCTTGGCCGAATTTATGCTTTATTTCTTCTTTCTTATTTTAGTTCCATATATCTCTAGGAACACATAAATACCAAGAACACTTGGTTAACATACACAATCACCAAAAACAACACATGACCGAATATTTATTGATTTTCTTAGCTTACAAAACTTACTCTTTTTACAACCAACTTTTTGGCTATTGCCATGAACATCCATAAAAGCTTGTTTACTACCAAGAACACTTGGTTTAAGCTCATACATTCCAAAATACAAACATGGCCGAATTTACATCATTGTTTTTCTTGCATCTTTTGCTTGTTTTCTTGCTTAGAATGTCCATATGAGCTCCAAAGTACCAAGAACACTTGGTTAAGAGCTCCATAAAGCCAAGAATAAACATGGCCAAATTTTTTCTTTGTTCTTGGAGCCTTCACTTGCTCTTTTCTTTGTTGTCCTCTTAATGCTCCAAAATCATAAAGAACACTTGGTACATTCGTAGAAAGTTCAAGACATGAACTTGGCCGAAACTTCAAGAACTTGTTTTCTAGCACAAAAGCCAAAGATGGCTGAATCATTAGTAAGTAATAAATCTTACTTTCTTAGCTCAAATAACATAAAATACCAAGAAAACTTGGTTTTCACTTACATACCCTCACAAAGAGGAAATGGCCGAATTTGAGCTTTGTTCGTCTTGAAGTTTCTTCTTGATTTCTTGCTTCCAATGGCTTGGAAACTTCATGCATACATAGAGCTCCTTGAGTAGAGCTCAAGAACACCAAAATTTCTTGATGGCTGAAAATCTCCTTGTGAGTTTTCTTCAAAAGCTCACTTGATTCTCGCTTTGGATGTTCTTAGGAGCTTGAGAATACCAAGAAAACTTGGTTGAACTTCATGGATGTATGTTTATTACTATGGCTGAAAGTTAGAAGGAGAAGAAAGAGTTGGAACTTGGAGAAAAGAGCATGGCTGAAAATGGAGAGAGATGAGAGAGGAGTTGAGAGTGTTTGAGTGTTTGTGTGATGGAATGAAATGAAATTGGGAGTGAATATGGAATGGCCGGCCATGTTGTCCAAATGGGGTGAATAATGTGTTTGAAATGAGTGGGAGACAAGATTAAAAGTAAAGAAGACTAATTGGAAGACTTTTGGGTAAGTTTGGTAGAAATAGTCAAAAGTAGGAGACAAATGGAATCCCATCTGATGACTTGGATGGGAGATGGATTAAAATATTGGGAAATGGTGGAAGGTGACATAAAATATTTTTATTTTTAGGGGGGATGGCTAGCCAAGCATCCTAGGCCATTTAAAATGGCCTAATTCCCCATTTAGTCCTCCTATCTTCTGGTTTTATGCAATTGAGTCCTTCCAAAAAAAAAATCCTTTTGTGCAATTGAGTTCCTCAACTTTAAATTCCACCATTTTCATCACTAATTCTCTTGGCCTAAGCCAAGTTTATTTCCAAGAGTGTCCAACACTCACATATACCCATCCCTCACTTATTTTAATGTCTCCCAAGCTTAATGAGCTCAATTCCTATTTTAGAAAAATTTTCCGAGCCTTTTTTTTTTAATCTTCATAATCTGAGACTTCAATACTCAGGATTTTTAGGGCATTACAACTTATGTTATTATGGCAATATGATTTTCATTTTTTTATGGACCTCTAGATTTTGAAAATTCATGAATATGAATATGTATATTTTCACTCTGTTTTTTGTGGGTGTTGGTTTTGTGCCCGACTACTGGGAAATGTAGTTCTAGATCCTTCACATAGGGCATTCTATTATGTTATGTCTCCCAGTGTACTATTCAGGATTAGTTCTTCTAGTTGCTTAACCGATGGTGACTCTTAGTAAGTGTACAATGTATTACAATGGTTAAGTGTAGTTATTGTGTCATGACATACTACAGCGGTTAAGTGTAGTTATTATGCATGACGTACTATAGCGGTTAAGTGTAGTTATTATGTCATGGCATACTACAACGGTTAAGTGTAGTTATTATGCATGATGTACTATAGTGGTTAAGTATAGTTATTATAACAAGACGTACGACAACGGTTAAATGTAGTCACAGTGATCGTCCCATTTACTATGTTAAAAAATATTATGTTTTGTTAACTATTTTAAACTGCACTGCTTTAGCTAATGATTTCAGGTATGAATTTCATATTTATTTTGTTATGTTTTATGATAAAGTTAATTGTATTTGTTTCTGGCACTTATATGACTTTTTCTTATTTTTATTTTTATTAGTATGACTTTCCTACAAAATGAATATTCTGACATATTTATATGTTTATTATATTTTCTAATTAATATTGGATTTATAATATTTTTATTAAGATTGTTTTCTACTTGATCCCTATATATTTTGTATATTGTATTTTTGTTTTCAAAATTCCACTTGCTGGAAATTTGTGCTCACCTTGTTTTTATTCCCTGCACAGATAAGAAGTAGTTCAATTTAGCTAGCGAGAGCAATTACAAGACCAGATACAGTTCAAGTCAGTTAAAAATATTTTGTTAGTACTACTATTAGAAATTTGCTTATGTTTAGAAAACTCTTTGAATTTCATTTCATTCCTGAGAGCTCTAACACTACTAAAAAACGGTCATTTTCCAGCTGTCATTTCCAACGGCCTACAGTTGGAAATTTACAAGTGTCCAACATGAAGTCGTTGGTAATCAGTGCGTTGGAAGTTCTGTTTCCAACAGCCCAGATATCATCCGTTGAAACTTACAACAGTCAGCCGTTGGAAATTTCCAATGACTGTAATTATTTTTTTTTAGTGTTCCAACTGTCTAACTGGTAAGGTAGTTGGAAATTTTTCCATATTTCCAACTGTTTAAGCCGTTTGAGATTTTTCCAACTACCTACGTAGTTGGAAATTTGGCCATATTTCCAACTGCTTAAGCTGTTGGAAATTTTTATTTTTTGAAATATATTTTTTATTCCTGCGCTGTTAATTCCAATGCAATGTTAAGTTTCAATGTCAACCTGTTACAGTCCAGATAATTGTATCGTATACAGTCAAATAGTGAACTAATATTACATAAAAGTAGTTATAAAACAACATAAAATCCTACACAATTGAAATTACTAAGTCATTACATAAACATTGTTATAAATCCACATAAAAACATACAAAATAGAAATTACATAGTTTCATTCTCCTAATAAGTGTTTGTTTGTTAATAAACACACATAGTAGCATGATATACCTGATATAGTCTTGATCCAATCCCGAGGCATCTATATCATCTTCAGCAGGTGTGGGTGGAGGAATGCCAATTGATTGACATACGTACTCTAGCTCAGCTCGTTGTCTCCTCTTCAGACGGTCCAGCTTCCGCTTATAATATGATGCTTGTTGTGTGGCATGCTCCATTACCACTCGCTGTACTTGTTTAGTGAACTCCGGCATCTGCGTGACATCAACATGTGCTGCAGGAGTATTCCCTGATCGTCGTCGTCAAGCCACAACATGTTGTTCTGATCCAAGGCCAAATACACGCCATTTCTTCCTGCCACCAGCTGCTGCACTCATGATCGGAACCTCATTAATGTCATGTGCACCTCCTTCATCATCTATTTGCTGCGTTTGTTCCTTAATCTCAGCAGTTATCTTTGCCTTCATAAAGGGTAAAGATAGTTTATTAGTAACTCCATCAGAAATGGTATATAAACAGGTCATGTTATCTAGCATGATAATTACCGCCACTTATTCAGTTCGCCTGTTAACGTATTCCCTACTCTTTTTCTTATGAGTTTGCTGTATGACCTTAAACAAGCTAGGGTCCCTCTTCTCCAGATCTTTTTCACGTTACATTGGAAACGTAGTAAGATTAATTTTATTACAACATAAATAAGTTGAATTATGTGTAAAAGAGGTTGATAATTTTACCATTTACTCTTGGTGTTCAGTAATTGAAACAGAGCCTCCTGCATAAGTAGCACTGCATGCACCTGCCAAGTTAGAGAACTGCGATGATGATGCTTGCATTGTCTTACCTCTTGCAGATCACTCGTGAAACTCTATTGAAGCCCACAATTCCTCCATTTCTGCATACTGTGCGTTGGTCATAAAAGATGCCCTTACTCGCCGTTTTGTCGGATTTTTCTCATGGCGGATGTCACCCAGCGTCGATTGGTAATGATTAGCCGCCATCATATGCCAAACTTGATAGACCTCATTATGGTGAGCTGGATCCCACTCACATAATCCCTGGACGTTAAAAAATATAGATATAGTCGAATAGTTGGCAACATGATTGCAAAATTTGAAATTATGAGAAGAAAGTGCAAAGCTCAAATACACGCCACCATGCCTAAATATCTGTTGGGCTTGCGCTCGTTCAGTCATGATGTCCTTTGAAGTGTGTGGTGAAGCATCTAGTCACCAACCGTGTTGCTCTTGATGGAACGAAGCTACATGAAGTGCATGTTCTGACACAATAAATATTTTTTTGAATGGCACTACACATACTGGAGGTAACATAAACTATTAGGGTTCAAAAGGGTGCATTACTTATGTGTTACCGTGAGGTGTAATCTGTAAGCGTGCCTAAATCGGGGCTTGGGATACCACTGATTGACCATTGGAATTCCCACCATCAGGTGAAGCTACAGGGGCTGGAGTAGATCGAGTAGCACTACGGCCGATTGGAGCAATGGGAATATCACCTGTACGAGGGTTAGGATGTAGAACAGTTGTTTGTTCTGTTGAAAGTTGTGAACCTGAATGACGGGAATGCAATTGGCTTGCCCTTTCATGTCTGGCAATTGGTTCTGCTAACACTTCTTTCATCCGCTAAAATAGGCCTTTCCCTGGGTGACATGTATAAGTCGCATCTCCTTTAGGTGGCATCTGCATTATTTTAAAAAACCATACAACAATTTACAAAAATGAAATGCTGGGAAAAAATCTTGGTATTGCCACTGCATCTACCACATTCAAGTTGGACTTAGTATTTACATAGTAAAAGTTATTCCACGTTCATATTACATTTTAGAAGTAATTGCACGTTTACATTATAGTCAATGGACTTCATCGTCCTCAGTTTGTGCCTCTGATTCGCTACTATCAATATCCCCAGATTCAAATTCATCTTCTTCATCACTTGCTTCAAGGGACTCCTCATGGTCAAATTCATCGTCATGTTGCAAAGTTTCTTCCCTGATCGGCTTGTCATCCTTTACAGCTTCCCCTACTCCTGTTTCAGCTAAATTGTCGATTGGGTCATCCATAATTATGGGAGGATTGTTCACGCCGGCCAATAATTCTTCTTAAAATGCATCTTTGACGTCATTTACATTATAATGAACGATGCGTCTAGGTTTGATTTTCAAAATGGCTAACCACCCCATTTTTTCACTTGACTTTGTTAGGTAAGGGGTGTAGTAAACTTGATCAGCTTGGGATGCAAGAATGAACGGGTCAAACTTCCCATATCAGTGACCATCACGAACCTCAACTATACCATATTGTTTATGAACCCGAGTGCCACGATCTGGAGTAAGGTCAAACCAAGCACACCTAAACAATACAACATTTTTGTGTGGCCATCCAGGATATTCGAGTTGAATGATTTCTTCTAACACCCCATAAAAATTACATTCAACCTCACTTGATCTTGAAGTCCTTATACATACTCCACTGTTAAATGTTGCTTTGTCGTGACCCCAGTCGCTAATGTGGAACTTGTACCCATTTATGAAATAAACAGGCCAACTCTCAACACAACGTGATGGCCCGCATCCAACATCCCAGAATAAGCAGTCCGTGATAGTGTTACGTACATCATTCACCTAGTTACATATATCAATAATATGAATATATCTTTCCCTTCAAAGCAAAATATGGCTAAAATTGAAGTGCAGGCAACTTACATAGTTTCTAAGCCATGTTGCAAAGTTATTCTCAATGTAGACATCCAGGTCTAACATATCTATATTGGGTTCATGCATACACACTTCATCAACAAACAAACTACAAGATATAGATAGAGGTCGATAGAGCATAAACTTGATGAGTTGAGTATAAAAGAAAAAAAGTATTATTATTATAGTAGAGTATATAAAGAAAATAGGTGTTATTGCACTTACTCGAGGTATGGCTTCGCCTCCTTACAATTCAGTAAGACATATGCAGTAGCGACCCTCAATTCATTGTCATCAAGATATCGATATCTTGAGACACCATATGGATGACCTGGATATCTAAAGATAGACCACAACGATTCATCATATAGTCCTAGTTTGCCATCATCATTATGAGGTATTGTAGTTGCCATATGTGGAATATGGGATTCAAAGTAGTGAGAGCAAAATGTAGAGGTCTCCTCAATTAGATATGCTTCACAAATTGAACCCTCTACGTGAGCCTTATTTGATACCTTCATTTTGAGGTCATGCATATAAGGCTCAAATTTGTACATCTGCCTATACTGAACGGGGCCTCCAACCCTTACTTCGTAAGGTAGGTAAACCGGCAAATGTTCCATTGAATTGAAAAAAGTAAGTGGAAAAATTCTTTCCAACTTGTCGAGTATGACAGGAATATTGGCTTCCAAATCGACCATGTGATTCACATCTAACTCTAGAGAACATAAATATTAGAAGAATTGCCTTAACTTGGGCAACGGTTTCCATATATTTTCAGGTATCGCTTCAAGGGCTATTAGGAGGAGCATCTGCATTATTACATGACAATCATGGTTTTTCATACCAAACATATGACTTAAATTACTGTTAATACACCTCCCAAGGTTCAATGCATAGCCGTCTGGGAGTCTAAGTGTTTTAACCCAATTGAGCACATCAGATCTCTGATGTTTGTTTAGTGTAAAAGTGGCTTTGGGTTTAAATGCTCGGCCGTCGGCTTGAGGAATTAAATTTAGCTCTGATCGATTGCACAGCATCTTAAGGTCCTTACGAGCCTTCACGTTGTCCTTAGTTTTATTGGTGACATCCATCACTGTATTCCATATATTGTCAAACACATTCTTCTCTATATGCATCACATCCAAATTATGACGGATTAAATTATTCTTCCAATAAGGCAACTCCCAGAAAATACTTCGTTTTGTCCAATTATGAGTTCTACCATAACCTGGTATGGTAACAACCTGTCCATTTTGAACTACAGATGGCAAATTTGAGATACGTTCAAATATTGTTTCAGGCGGTAGACGCTCAGGAGGCAACAATTTCTCAACTTTTCCTTTCTTAAAGGCAATTATGTTTCTTCTATATGGATGATCCAACTCAAGAAATTGCCGATGATAATCAAAGAATGAAGTTTTCTTCCTGTGCTCAAGCTAGAAGGCTTTACTATAATCCATTCAAATAGGGCAAGATAACCTCATATGAGTCATCCATCCTGACAACATTCCATAAGCCAGGAAGTCATTTATGGTCCACAAAACTGAAGCTCGAAGCTGAAAATTTTGTTTAAGTGAAACATCCCATATTTCGACACTATCCTCCCACAGTTGCTTTAATTCATCAATAAGAGGTTGTAAATACACATCAATATTCTGACGTGGACTCCAAGGGCCCGGTATCAATGAAATCAAAAACATATATGGTTTCTTTATACACATCCACGGTGGCAAATTATATGGAGTAACGATGACCGGCCAACATGAATATTGTTTGCTAGAGTTTCCAAACAGCACAAAGCCATCACAACAAACTCTAAGGCGAACATTTTGGAGCTCCGCAGCAAACCATGGGTATGTGGAATCAAAATGTTTCCATGCTTCCCCATCTGAAGGATGTTTTAAAACATTTGGCTCAGATCGATGCTCACTGTGCCATCTCATGTGCTCTGTAGTTGAAAGTGAAGCATATAGTCGCTGAAGGCGAGGAGTTAATGGTAAATGGTGCATGGTCTTTCTTGCTTTATCGTTACCCCGTCCAGCTTTTCTCAGCTTAAACAGAGATTCACCACAAAACTTGCAGTCTGTAGCATCTATATCATTATTCCAAAACAACATGTCGTCGTTAACATAAGCATCAATTTTAAGATGCGCAAGACCAAGTTGTGAAACTAATTTCTTCATCTCATACCATTTGGATGGCATCTTGCTGTCACTTGGCTATGTCTCTTTCATCAAGGCCACAATACCATCATAACACCCTCTTGGTATGTGATATTTTGCTTTAAGGTTTAACAAACGAACTGCAGCAGACGCTCAGAATGCTTATCACATCCATCCCAAAGAGGTGTAGTCGTCAAGTACAATAAATCAGAAAATCGTCTAAAACCTTCATTAGGTTGTTCATCCACTTCAGTGAAATTCTAATGGGAACTTGGTCCCACTACATCAAATACCATTCAAGCATATGGGTTTACATTTGAACTATACTTAGCATGCTCATACCAATCACAATTATCAAACGGCTGATGCGGAGGGTCATTAAACGGCTCCCCATGAGTTGTCTAGTTGGTGTAATAAGGCATGAAACCCCATTTGTATAGATGAACTCTAACGTCATCACAATCCTTAAACCTCAAATTTTTACATCTCCTACACAGGTAACGTATGTTGTTGCCATCCATATGACCTAGATTACTACAAGCAAATGTTATGAACTTCTCAACCCCTATCTCTTACTCCTCTTTGTACCCAACTCGCCCAGGTAAATAATGAGTACTATACATCTAACTACGTTCTTGTTCCATGGAGTCCTACCAATGCAAATTATATATTTACCTTTATGAAATATAGAAAAGTATGAACACATAAAATTAATTCCGTAAATTAAAACATTATTAAAAATTAAATCCACGAATTGCATATATCAATAGCCAACATATTATTTTTAATTGCATGCATTAATATTTCACTCAATTAAACAATGTAAGTTATAACTAACAATGCGTATTTAGGATTTAGGGTTTAGCTAGGGTCAATAGTACTTCGGTTTAAGGTTTAGGGTTTAGGGGAATTTAATTAGAGTTTAGAGTTTATAGGCTATTTACGCATGTGGGTTTAGGGTTTTTATTTAAGGTTTAGTGTTAATACTTATTAGGATGAAGGTTTCCATATTTTATCCATATATAAATAATTTATATATCCCTAACACATTAGCTAATTTTGGTATTAATACATATTGTAAGCGTGGATCTCCGTAATGAATTATTATTATTATTATCATTATTATTAGTATTATTAGTATTATTATTATTATTATTAACTACTACTACTCCTCCAATTACTACTACAATTACTATCATTACTACTACTACTACTACTACTACTACTACTACTACATTATAAGAGTATAATTATTATTATTATTATTATTATTATTATTATTATTATTATTATTAATTTTAGTACTACTACTACGACTATTATTATTATTATTATTACTATTATTATTGTTATTATTATTATTATTATTGACATATATTATATTAAAAGTCAAACTTAATCAAACAAACTTATTTAAATATAACTATTTTGTACCTTTATATTAATTCCAAAACTTTTAACATTGCAAAAATAAATCCAATTAAACATTGTTAGTTAAATTAACAATGTACTAATTTCAAACATAAATATATTACCCAATTAAACAATTGTTTTAAAACTAATTATTTCCTAATTTTAAATTAATCCCAAAATTACAAAAAATTAACAAAATGGACAAAAAATTCCAAACTGTAATGGGTAACCTCAATACTTCAATTCCAACCATCAACAACTACAAATGACATACATTTCACATATTTCAAACCAAATTAACATTACATAATCCAGATTTAATGCATTTTTCGGTAAAAAGAATTTAAAAAATGAAAAAATACGTATTAGACCAACTTACCTCAAATCCAAAATTTTACTTCTTTCAAATGTGTGGGAATGGCTTTCAATCTGGCACAACAACCAAAATGTTGCACCCATTATCATTATTAAACATCAAAGCATGAAAAAACCCCAAAAAAATGAAACAAAATAAAAAAAAATTAACAGAAAATAACCTTTAGATCTACAATTTTGAGCCCTAGATCCAACAATGGCGACGTTGATCAAGCTGCCTTTGCTGTGGGAGCCTTCAGAAACGTGAAGTGTGTGCGTGTGGGAGAGAAAGAGATGAAAGAGAGAACACAGAGAGATGCAGAAGGGAGCAGAGGACGAAAAGAAGCGAATCTGGGGTGGAGACGATTTGAATTGTTAGTTTCCAATGGCCTAGGCCGTTGGAAAAAAAAACAAAACATTGCGTTTAACTTAATGATGTTCCAACGGTCAAAGCCGTTGGTAATTGGAAACAAATAAAACTATCTTAATTATTTTCCAACGGCCTACAAAATTAGAAATGTTGCCATACAAGTATTTTCCAATGGATAAAGCCGTTGGAAATAGAAAAACAGGCTAAAAAATAGGTTCCAACGGCTACAGTAGTTGGAAAAACTAAGTTTGAATTTCCCATCTCAAAGATATAGTTTCCAACAATTTAAGCCATTAGAAATAGCATATCTATAACTCATAATTCAATTTCGTAATTGTTCCAACGGTTGGACCATTGGAAAATTTTTTGGATTTTCTCCAATGGCCTTGCACGTTGGAAATTTCCAACGGTTTGGCTGTTGGAAATTACGGTTTCTTTAGTAGTGTAATATTTTTTGGATTATGTTCCGATTTCAATGATTGTAGTTGCTCTGCCACTTATTTTCAGAAGTTGAATTTTATAAGTATAAAATTAATTGGAATATGTAGCCTTGCATGCTTAGGGAAATTAGTTTTTTGAGTATGCGGTGTACTATTGTCCCAAGACTTATAGAGTGAGTTTTAGGGTGTGACAGAAGTGGTATGAAAGCAATAGGTTTGAGAGTCCATGACACCTTGGGTTTGAGTTATAGGGCTAGACTTTTGTTGTGCTTAAATAATAAGCCTTCATTTTCTTCCCCACACTCTCTTTCTTTCTCTAATCAAGGATATGGCTATCTTCAACAAACATATGGCACTCAGGCATATCATTCCTTGGGATCCAGAAGATCAAAGAAACGATGACAATGTCCTTATTGCCTAGCTAGTAGCATAGGGGCATAGGGATCCTGCTCAATAAAATCCAACAAATCAGGCTAACCATCCTACACAACCTAATGCGGTAATAGTGGTTAACGTATTACTTCAACAATTAATGATGCATATTGGACAGCATGGTCAAGTAGGTGCTCTTTTGGGTGTTTACAAGGTGCGAATGGTAAGAAGGGGTTAAATGAATTTCTAAAGTTACAACCTGACAGATTTAATGGTGAAGGTGATCCAAAGGAAGCTAAGTATTGGCTTTTAAATATGGAAGAGTCTTTTGAACTTCTTCAATGTAGTGATCGAAAAAGGGTTAGTGCTGCAACTTCTGTCATGGAGGGCCGAGCAAAGGATTGGTGGAAGATTGTACGGCCTGAAAATTTAGAGGTCACATGGGAGTAATTTATGCAAGTCTTCAATACTGAGTTCTTCCTTGATACCTATAAGATGCAAAAGATTTCAAAATTCATGTGGCTGACACAAGGAGATATGACTGTATCATAGTATGTGAAGAAGTTCACTGAGCTTTCAACCTATGCTCCAGACTTAATCACTCAGGAAAGTTCAAAGGCAATGAAATTTGAGACAGGACTTTGACCGCTTATTCAAAGTAGAGTTGCTCCACATAGACTTTACAATTATCGGGATGTGGTAGAGACTACTATCATAGTTGAAAGGGAGTTAGGTCCTACTGTCAAGGACCAAAAGAGTAAGGATAGAAAGAACTTTCAAGCATGCTAGGTAAAACTTTTCCTAAGAATAAAAACTCTACCCTAATGAATTATATTACCCTTACTCATCATTCTTTCTCAAAGCGTAAAACTTGTGGAGAATTTCATCCTGGGGAGTGCTATCTGAAAACTGGTCAGTGCTTATGATGTGGTGAGTTTGGTCACTTTAAGGTTGATTGCACCAAACCAAAGATAAAAGGTGCACATAGGAACTTCCAGCCCAAAGAAACTCAAGTAACTCCAAGGAAACCAAAGGAAAATGGTGGTGCAGCAAGGCCTCCAATCCGAAGTAGAGTTTATGCACTTATTGACAATAAAGTTGAAGGTAAGTTTCAAGGATGAAACTTATTTTAAGCGGGAGGAATGTAATCTCCCAAATTTACACTAATGTAGGTTTGTGAATAACTTTGGTAGTTTTGTTAAAAAAAATAGATAAAGAAGAACATATAAATAGGTGGAAACAAAATAAGTGAGAAAAACTAGAGGTGCTAACGTAGAAGTAATTGAAGAATGCAAAAAAAAAAATGAACAAAGGAAAGAAGCCCAGTAATATATTAGGCTTGGTTATAAGAAGAAAAAGAAAGAAAAAAAATAGAGTTATAAACATAATAGGAGAGTGCTTTGTTAGTATATATATACACCTTTGTGGAAAAAAAAAGTTTAGTTTTCTACTTTGACATTGTTTTGGTTCTTTTCAATCAGGGAGAGGAAACGAGGATTTGAGATGAAAATCAAGTTTAGGAGTTCCTTCTTCAAAAGGAGTAATTTTGGTGAGTTTCATTTTAGAATTTTCTTGTAAATTTGTATTAAAGATGTTCGTGTAACTAAAAAAATAATAATAAAATTATTCTGGGTAGAATTTTGATGGTTTTTAGAAATTGGAAGAGATAATTGATTATGGGGATTGTTTAGAATAAATTAGGGACAAATTTGGGAGGTTCTGGTTGGTTAATGGTGGAGTCCGGTGAGTTACAGCAAGCTGCAAAGGTAGGAGACGAAGATTTCACAACACGGGCAAAAATTGCCTTAATGATGATACAGGTTGCTAGTGTTTGGGGGTGAGTGAATTAAGTTCCTATTGTTAAAAATATTACAATTTAGTCATTGCAAGTTTAGGGCCGAAAAGAAGAATCAGGTTATTGACAGCATTGATCATTGGGCACTGAACAGGGGTTTAGAGAGTCCTTATGTTCCATAAATGTTCAGTTAGGTCATTGACAGAGAATAATTTTGGGTTATTTCTTAGTTTAGTTTGGTTTTGACATAGACTTCTACATAATTATTTTAGGCTACCAAACCATTGTTTTGGGAGTTGAAAAGTTGCAACTTGAGATATGTGGCCGTCCATCATTCTAAACTTAAATTATTATCTTGCTATACACTTTATTGATTTTAAAGTATTGAATTCTATTTTTTCTGAAGCTTTGGTTTTAAAGTATGAATAATTTGAACTTTATACTTCTTCTCTTGATTTCACCTTTATTATTTAAAAGTTTATTATGAATTTTTGTCATTAAATATATTAAAAATAATTACATATGTATTATGTATGTTTCTAAGTATGTAATTTGTGTTTTAATGATTATGAGATCAAGCATGTTTTACTTGTGTTATTATGGCAATATGATTTTCTAATTTTTATGGACCTCTAGATTCTAAACATTCATGAATATGAGTATGTATGATTTCACTCTGTTTTAGGGGGTGTTGGTTTTGTGCCTGATTACTAGGAAAGTATAGTTCTGGACCCTCCACATAAGGTATTCTGTTATGTTATGTTTCGTAGTGCACTGTTCAGGATTAGTCCTTCTGGGTGCTCCACCAATGGCGATTCTTAGGCGGTCTATGACATACTACAGTGGTTAAGTGTAGTTATTATGACATGACGTACTACAGTGGTTAAATGTAGTCATAGTGATTGCCCTACTTACTATGTTAAGAAATATTATGTTTTGATATCTGTTTTAAAATGCTCTATTTTGACTAACGATTTTAGGTTTGAATTTCACATTTGTTTTGTCATGTTTTATGGTAAGGTTAATTGTATTTGTTTTTGACACTTATGTGATTTTTTTTTATTTTTATGAGTATGACTTTCCTACAAATGAATATTCTGACATATTTATATGTGTTATTATATTTTCAAATTAATATTGGATTTATCATATTTGAATAATATTATTTTCTGCTTGATCCCTATATATTTTGTATATTGTATTTCTATTTTCAAAATCCTCCACTTGCTGGGCATTCGTGCTTACCTTGTTTTCACCCTCTACATGGATAAGGAATAATTTGAGTTAGTTAGCGGGAGCAACTACAAGACTAGTCATAGTTCAAGACAGTTAGAAATATTTTGTTAGTACTAGTTTTAGAAATTTACTTATGTTTAGAAAATTCTTTAGATTTTATTTGGTTCCTTAGAGCTTTGATATTTTGTGGATTATGTTCCGATTTCAAGGATTGCAGTTACTTTGTCACTTATTCTTGAAATTTGAATTTTCTAAGTTTGGAATTTGTAGCCTTGCATGCTTAAGGAAATTATTTTGTTGAGTATGCGGCTTGTTATCATCCCAAGACTCCTAGGGTAAGTTTTGGGGCATGATACTGCCAATGGCAAGGACATTGGTTCTTCCCCTGATGGGGGTACAGATGCTGCCAGAGGTAGGGACAAATGATGAAGGGAGGTTGGTGGAGGAAGTCAGGCTTCTACACAGCTTTGCCTTCCTTGTCATCATCATCAAAATCATCTCTAAATGAAACAGATCCATCGGTGGATAGCATACTCCCAACTTCAATGATGACAATGAAAAATTGAAGTCTTGGGATTTGAAGAGAATAAACAAAAAAAATGAGAATTAGGATAAGAATCTGAGAGAGCTTGTGGTTTTGGAGAACGAAGAAGCAAAAAAAAAAAAGAAGTTGAGAAGGAAGAAGCAAAGAAAAGAACTGAAGGAAGAAGAAGTGAGTGGTAAAAATGGTAAATAACCTAAAAGTAAGGGTGCTTCATGTGGTCCAAGTGTATTTTGGCCTTAGCTTACGGCTAATGCCAAAAGGAGGGCATGGAAGACATAATGGGTATTTCCTTGATTATTTTTTGAGTTGGATAAATGTTACTTCATTTGTCCTAAAAATAATAAAATATATTCTTTTTTTTTCCCTCTCCAATAAAAGGATAAAGTGTTTCTATTTTTAAAGAGTTTTTAACATTTAACTTACCTTACTACCCTTATTTAAACTCTTACTATACAAAACCCCAAAAGAAATCTTTTCTTGTTTAATCTTCATTAGGACTCCCACCACACAAACCCCAAAAGGAATATTTTTTCAATCATCAATTAAACTCTCACTACACATAACCTGAAGAAAATTTCTTTTAGCTCTGGTTTTAGGGGAAAATATCATAAACTACACATCTTAATCTTTGTACCTAAAGAAAGGATCATCCTTTTTGGGACGGTGGGAGTACAATTTTCTTCGACCTTAAACTTATTGCTATAATACCTGGGCATTCTATATTAATATTAATTTAGAGCATCTGTAGAAGCTTCCCTATAATTTCTGCAACATAGGGAAGCAAAAAATAAAATCTCGATAATTTTTTTGGTTTAACTCCAATAGCTTCTCTATTTTATAGAATCTTGTATTTATTATACAACAGTTAAATATTAGCCTAATTTCTATATGCTTCTAGTGCATATACTCCTACATCCACTTGTGTTAAATTTGCCCTTTTTTTTTTGTTATAACAGAAGTCAAGGTATCGATTTTCTAGATTTATGGTTGATTTTGTTTTTGTATTAATATTCCTATTATAATTTTTAGTTATGGTAATTATCACAATGTATATCTTCCTTCTTTATCTCCTTATGTTTAAATCTTTTATGCATCAAGCTTTGTAGGGAAGAAATGAACAGCCACTTTTTTTTTTTCAACGCCAAGTATCGATATAGTAATTTACAAAAACTAGTCATCTCTATTTTCTTTTTACCAATAGCATGCATATTTTTAGAAGAAACAATGTTCATAAACTTGAATGAATCTCCCCCAAATGATAATATTGTGGCTGAAGGTTCCTTGAGCCCAAACGTAAGTGATAAAGTCAGTATTTGGAAAAGATGATATGTTGGTTGATGTGCATACAAGTAGTGACGATCATGGTGGAGGTTATTGTTTGTGTTTAAGCAATGTTTAGTATGAGACAATTTTAGGATGATTTCTTCGTGGTTTTTATGTTTGCGTGATCTTGTGCAGGGGAGTCGAATGAAGTAGGTGTCAAGTTGAGCAAGATGACAGTGGGAGGCCAAGTTAGAGCGATGCAGGTAAATCTTTTTTCTTTGGCATGGCTAGTGCATGTAGTTATGTATCAAATGTATGAAATTTTGGGTTCCATTTATACATATGTTTTACATAGTTACTTGTGATCTTTAGTAATTAGTAGATTAAAACTTTTGATATATATGTTTCACATATGGTGGTTCCCACTTTCATCCTTTGCATTTGTAATAGTTACTTTTTCATGCAGTAATGTTTGGTTTTGATATTAGTTACATTTTAATACAATGATTGTTTGTTTTCATAAGGTTGTTACCTAGATTCATACGTATACATATTAGTTATGTTTGCATGAAATTGCAGCTGTTATATATGATATGGAGGACTAATTGTATGTAATTAACATTTCTTACCTTTTATGTTTGTAGATTCAAGGATTGAGTATGATATATTAAAAGGTCCTAATAGTATTGAGGAACATTCATTCGAAGGTGTTTTTTCCAAAAGTTTGGAAGCAAGTTTGACATTCTTTAGTAGGTATACCTTTAAGGATGGGTTCAAGGCTTGTTGTAATAGGCGGCGTTGGAGGGGTAATGTTGTTTCTTGTGCAGAGTTTTGTTGCCATCGGCAAGTTTTTAAAAAATCAAGCTCGAGGTTTGGATGCAGTGCTACAATATCCTTTAAGCTTAGGGATGCTGGCCACTAGGTGTGTGACCAACATGTCAAATAACATCATCATCCATTTGTTCCAACTCAGATGTGACATCTATTGAACACTGCTAAAGATATGTCAAATGATCAGTTTAGGACTTTTATGTCTTTGGTCAGCAGTGAAATTCAAATTATAGATACATTCAGGGTGTTCAGCGATGAAGTAGGGGGACTAGAGCATTCTATGATGAAAAAGAGAAATTGTTTAGATACATTCAGGGTGTTCAGCAATAAAGTAGAGGGACCAGAGCATTCTAGGATGAAAAATAGAAATTTTTATAGCAAAGTTGCATATGAGAGGGCCAATGTTTCTCCAAGAGGCAATGACGCATCATTGATTGAAAGTTTGAAGGAGCATACAAAAAATTATCCTGATTTTTTCTATACTATGGAGGTTGATGAGACCAGTAGGCTCACTAATTTTTTCTGGTGTGATGGACAAATTAAAGCTGATTACATTCTGTTTGGTGATTTCATATATATGGACACAACATATTGTACAAATTGATACATGTTTTGTCCCTTTTATAAGTACTAACCACCATAAAAAAAATTTGATGTTTGGGTTCGGGTTTCTTGTTAAGCAAAAGGCAATGGCTTTTGAATGATTGCTAAGGAAATTTTTGAAAAGTATGGATAGAGTTGAGCTACAGTCTCTTTTCTCAGATCATGGTAATGTTTTTTTTATTGCAATTTACAATGTGTAAAAAAAAGCAAAACATAGATTTTGTGTTCATGGCATATTTCAAATAAGGCGCCTTGTAAGCGATGTTAATTATATTCTTGTGCTTTGTTTTGATCCACTTTTATGAAAAGCTTATATGATTGCTTGATTGAAGATGAGTTACACTGGACATAGAAAAAATGTTAAATCAAATTGGGGTTGAAGATGATTCTTGGCTTAAGTCCATTTAGAGAGTATATGACAAATGGGGCCTTGTGCTTGGGTATAGACTTTTTTTTGCAGGTACAAACCAATCTTTTGTGTGTTGGCTATATTGTGTTTTTTTTTCATTAGTAGTACTAAACTGGTTACCATTATTATGTCACTAGGTTATATTAGTATGAAATTGGTTATATTAGTTTCTGTTTGCGATTTATTAGTATTAATGATTTTCCTCTAACAAGTATGCTGGCAACACAACACAGTGAAAAGCATGAACAATGTTCTTACCTCGCTTGCTAATAAGCAAATGGGTCTGTTTGAGGTTTTTAAAGCTACCGAGATTAGGCTGAAAGAATGAAGGCATGCTAAGCTAGAAAAAGACTTCAATAATTATGGTCAGTATGAGATGTCACTCCTGAATGACCTTTTGATTGATGCAACTAAGGTGTATACATTCAGACTTTACAAGGATTTTAAAGAACAAATTAGTCATGCCTATGGTGCAAAACTCCATCTTGTGGGTACCAATAGGTGCAGTGAGATACATCAAGTGTCTTTGGGTCACCGTGATCCTTAAGAGTTTACTGTCACATTTGATCCATTAACAAAACAGGTGGATTGTTCATGAAAATTCTTTACCCAGTAAGGTTACTTGTGTGCACATGCTCTAAGGATCCTGGATGTGAAGGGGAAGGAGAAGATACTAGATCAGTATATGTTGAGGTGTTGGACTAAGAATGTAAGGACATACGTTGATGAGTGGTCATATAGTTTAGAGGGTTAGGAGTGGTTGGAATGATGTTGTTGGCATACAAACACAATGCGAAAATGTTCAAATCTAGTACTTAATTGTATGAATGATGCGGATGCAATGAAACATTTGAACGAAGGGTTCCAACTGCTTAAAAGCTTCGTAATGTAAGCAGATGGTGACACGGTTACGTGTTTGTCAATAACTATTGGCACCGGGAGGAATATTCTTGATCGAGAGTTTTCAAAAACCAATAAATTTGGTCAGAAAAAGATTCTAAGTGAAATTGAGATGACACGAGCTAGGCTATGAAGGAAGAGGAAGTAGTTGGCCGAATGGCATGCTTTGTTTGTAATTTGATGTTAACAACTATGTTTGTTTTTGCACAACGGATTTGATTTTTTTTTTTTGTGTTTAAATCTATTTATCAGGGAATAAGACATTGGTGGAGAAATTATTTGTATTTAATTGCTATTGTCATAAACTTTAGTCATGTACTAAGCACTTGGATTAGTGATGCAGTAGTCTAGTTTATATGAGTTTTTAGATTATGAGCATGTTAGGATATGCATGATTCTATATTATGAGGTCTGATGCACACCGCTTTCCTACCTACGCATATTAGTTTTGTACTTTCGCATACCAGTTATGTACATATCAGAATCAAGTTTCATGCTTATTCACCCCAGTTATGTACCTATATATATTAATTTTATACCTATGCAAACCAGTTTTTTTTTGTTTTTGCATATCGTAATCATACTAATGGATATTACCTTTGTATTTTTGCTACTGGTCTTAGGATTCTATATTATGAGGTCCATTGTGCGCCACTTTCTTTCTTATGCATATTAGTTTTGTACTTTCACATACTAGTTCATTACATATCAGAACTATAATTGAATGGTTACACATTAGTATAGTGCCAAATTGGGGTTAAATTGCACGGAATTGGAATAAAACTAGAGTGCACTAATAATTCATGATGATTAGTACTATTGCTCAAAGTCTGAGGGAAAAATATTGATAATCAATGTCAGCATAGAAAAGTATAGGTTCCATCGATATGTACTGATTTAGTAATTGTTGGGGATATAAATTATGATAGAAAATGCACACCTAAACAAAAATAAAAAAGAAACTAATGTAACTAGTGTGTAGCATGTTTCACGTTGGTAAAGACTTCATCCTTAATCTTGTTTGTCCCATCTTTCAAAACTGTAGCTATTATTGTGCATCTACAGTAGTTGGACATCTTGTCCTACCTTTTCACATAATTTTTTTTAAAAAAAATATTAGAGTTACGCCTCTTAACTCTAAACTATGTACAATGGATACAAATAACTAACTTATAGGGTTGAGGTCATTTTCTAGCTTTCTCGCATCAACTTGCTCCATATGTCTCATCGAAAATACTCCACAATCTTTGTCATTCGACAAGTATGTCTTTTGCTTCATCTTCTGCTTCCATGATTGGGTGAAATCGAACTACTCAAACACATTGAACTTTTCTGAGTTTGGGTGCCCAATAGATTCAAGGTAGCCCCATAGAAGAATAGTATGTAAACAACATCATTATACAACATTAGTATAGAACATTGTAAATCCAATATTAAATTAATTAATTTTGCACCATCTGTCCTTCTAGCTCGCCATAGTGTGCAAACTCCTTAGCCAAATTATCTATCACTTAAATCACCTCATCTTTGAAATTTTCACAGACAATAAAGAAATGGCGGCCCATGTATGTGGACACAAATAGCTGCAGTTAGTTCATATTTGCAAGGAGTCACAACATTATCACTATGGAGTTCAATACATAATTTAGGGATAACCTATTGAAGCTGACTATACAGTGACGTGTTAAATTATTATAATTGTCATTTCATACTATAATTTTGTACTTTATTACTACCTGAAAAAATTTGACAAATCCAAGAGTTCACATACTAGTTCATAAGGGATGATTGTTGCAATTTTATTTACAATCAGCCAATCCCGTATTGTTTCATCGTGATGGAAAATGATTGTTTTCATTTTGTTCTTGCTTTTCCTAATATCTATGCCAATATGATACCCAAAGAACACAAACTGTGAGACATTTTAATAACATAGGTAAGCAGTTTGCACAGTGTAAAACATAACTAAATCTTTAGTTCATTCTTGATATGAGAAAATACTAGTCCTTACTAACAGATGTGTGGTGAAGAAAAAATGTTTCGGAGGAATTATTCTACTTTCTTTCGCATTGAGAACCAAACACCATGGATCCATCACTGATATATCGATCTCTGTTTTATCTTGGAGCATTAGGAAACTCTCCAGGAAACTACATGATTTGGTTTGTCATCATACAATAATTCCCTTTACAAGTTACACAAGGTGTCACAAATTATATTATAGCAAATGAAGAAGGTGCTACATTATTATGGATTCATTTTATTTTTCTGTAGAGAACAAACTTATGAATTATCAAGTTGGGGCTGCATTGCATACTCCACCACCAATGCATCTTCATCAAGGAGGCGGTGGCTTGGATTATCCAAGGCCATTTGCTGCATGGAAGGTGACCACAAATGTGGTGTTGTGTTCTTCATTCTTATTGGTCTCCGTTCAGGGTCCCTGGACAAACCTTGTCATGCCCAGCTTAGCCTCTGGCCCATTTAGGTCCAATTAATTAACCATGCAGCGGAATTCCATATAGGGGCATTTATTCTTTATCAAACATATGGGCATGTTCCCAGGATATTACTAGTACTAGCTCATTAATTATTTACTTAAAGGTTTATATTGTGCCCTCAGAAACAAGCTAGTATGTATGCGGAACTTGTGTGCTCATTGCATGTTCAATTTCGTACATAGCCAAGTGCATGCATGGCAACCAAAGCACCAGATTCAAGTTTTGGAAAACTTGTTTATAATGCATAAATCTTGCATACTCATATGTGTCTTGGTAACCCACTATTGCACATAAACACATACATGTCTTTAATTCCATTGGTTACCATTTTAGCTCGTTATAGGCATGCATTTCCTTTCTAGTTCATGTTTACTTAATGTTCATCTTTAAACATACATATAAGGCCAAGACGTACATGATTCCATATTTCAAGCATGTGCTTAGAACACATAATCATGCATATCTAACAACTTTTTACTTAGGCCTAAAGATGACTATAAACCAGGATGCCCAAGAGTTCACATATATGCCATTTTACGTAAGTACCCGAAAGTGTCCATAAGCACTTAAAATCACAAATTTGGTTTTTAAGACAAACCAAAATACATAGCACATGCTTATACATGGCAAATCACACATAGAACACATTTCCACCTTAGAGACTTTGTTCCCACAATCTAGACTCCAAGTCCTGCACATAAAGTCCACACTTATTAGCTTGTTACACAAGCAACCCATAACACTTAGAATACTTAGAATATTGAGCAAATACCACACATATGCATAATACCTTTACCACAGAAAGAGTATAAAATACTCTTGACCTTAGTGCCCTTCAAGTACTCCTTTTCCTACATGAAGTAGAGAAGGGCAGGTGAGTAAAACTCAGTAAGGATTCTATATGGCTCCCAGAGCCTAACATATGGCTTCCAAAGCCTATCATAGCCAAGAATAACATGGCAACAAATATTCCATGCTCATGCAAAGAAAACACTAAGACAAAGAAGATACAAGTACATGCATATAACAATAATAATAATAATCGGGGGTTAGCATGCACAACCAAACATAGAAGCACACAACACACACACCACTTAACACCTTATCCCCATGAAGGGCAGAGCAAGCATGATCCATATTTCTCATTTCTTAAGTTAACTATTTTATTAATCTATTTTTTAATTTGAGCTCTTTATGCTTGGGAATTGAGTTGGCTGACTCAATTCCTAGCCGTAATGCTTGCACGGAGCTAGTTAGCACAGAGTTGCCTAATCAACAAAACATAGCCCTTTATAGCCTTCTTAGGATCACATGGAATCCAATATCCATCACCCAAGGGCCCGAATACTCAAAGAGTATAAGAATCCTTACCAAAACCGTTAGCAACTTTTGTTGCCCGAAAGCTTTAGAAGCTTGGCTATTTCTTTTTCCTTGCTTGTTGTAACTAGAACTTGTGTTCTAGCTTAAGATCTGACAAGGGCAGAAAGTTAGCAAGCCATGTTCTTGCTCGACATAACTTAGAAACATAGGAAATACCAAGAACACTTGGTAGAACACATAATACCTCAACCAAATGAGGTATGGCCAAATCCTTCGGCTTGATTTCCTTAGAGCTACCACTCATCTTTTCATGAATCCATGACTTGATTCTTTGCCTTGGAAGGCCTTAGAAGCTTATTCCCTATAAGAAAGCTTGCTTCACACTCAAGAATGCCAAGAACAATACTTGGCCGAAACTCCTCTTGATTGATGACTTCCAAAAACGTCTCCTTTCTTCAATCTGCTTCTTGATTATTGTTCGGGGTGTTCTTAAGAGCTTGTAGACACCAAGAACACTTGGTACAAGATCAAGGATGCTCAAGAATGATCCTTGGCATAATTTAGAAGGAAGAATAAGTTTAGAAGAGTGTTTTAGAGTTTACGACAAAATTTGAGAGAGAAAATGAAGGAGTTTTAGTGAAAGATTGTAGAGAGAAATGGAGAATAGTTAAATGAGGCAATTGCAAATTTTGGGCATGTAATGGTTGTCCATATGGAGGGGAGAGTGAGAAAAATCATGTGATTCACATGGGGTGAGTGGGAGACGAAGTGGGAGACAAATTGGGAGACTTTGGTGAAAGTTGGGTGAATTTGTCAAAAGTAGGGACAAGTAGGTGGAGGAAGGAATCCTAAGTGATGAGTTGGATGAGAGATGGATTAAAATAATGGAAAATGGAGGAAGGTGCCATCCATTGCATCCAATGCCTTTAAAATTGGCTAATCCCCCTCTTAGTCACTCAATTCCTCGTATTTGGGTAATTGAGCCCAGCCACCAAAAGTCCCCTTTGTCCAATTAAGTCCCTCACCTTAATTTTTCATCATTTTGCTTGGCCTAAGCCAAAATTAAATTTTGAGAGTGTCCAACACTCATCATACTCCCCATCCCACTTAATTTAGTGTCTCCGGAACTCAATGAACTTAATTCCCAATTTAGGAAAAATTCTTCATATCTTGAGGTTTAATTACTTAGGATTTTGTGGCATTACAGATCTATCACTCATTTGTTATTTCTTAGCTTCTCCATTGGCATGTAGATAACATTTGGTGCCCATCCTAGTCTTCATTCATTATACTTTCACCTCCACATTCCTCTTGAGGACGATTTTCATTAACAGCCATATTGGACTCTTTCCCTTTAATCTCCACTTCCTTCGATGGTGGTTTGCCTACAAACCCAAATCATTTATATTAAATTTGAACTAAGGAGGCATCAAAACAAAATACATATTGCATTTCACCATGGAATTATACATATAGGTACCGGTAATATACCATTTCAAAACAAGGCAATTAAGTCACAGAATTATACTTTTATTACACACTTACATACTACTCTATCAGAAACCAATGCCTTTCGTGTTGTATCTAAATGTCCAAAGAGAAGTTGGCAGCATGCTTGGGTGATCTGATGAACCATTGGAAATGATTCACTAGTAAATTGCGTCAGTTGTGAGCTGGATACATTGTTTTCCTCTTGTTGTCTTAAGAAAAGCTGAAGTTGACAATCTATTTTTAGAAACAACATTCTAACTCCCTCAACATGGTCTCTAAATCTTTTGAATGCATCAGTAACTTCTTTCCTATAAGTCAAAAGCTAATTAAGTTCACTCTCTTATGTTCTACATGGCCCATCTCTTTCATTCCCCAAATAAGCAATTGCAACTTCTTCCTTTTCCTTGTCTATTGTAGGGACCAAATGGCCCCAACCATATACACCAAGTTTGATCCTTTCACTTCTTAATCTCTCAAGGACTACATCATGTATCCACCCTTTTACCTGGGAGAGCTCCCTCTTGATTCACCGATCCAAGAATGGTAAGACATGGTCGATATAAAGCCTATGTACACAAAGTCAGAAACTTAATTAATTCAAAGCATTATTTCAGTCAAAAATCAAACCTACATCTCAAAATCAAACTCATACATATTAATATATTAACATTGTAGGTTAATATGTTGCCTTCTTAGATTCATACTATCACATCCTAGTTTCATACTTCCTACTCTTATTTCATGATCTCATATATATTAATATATTAACATTGTAAATTACTACATTCTTACCTCAAACTCATACCCCTCCCAGAATCACACTTCATTTTCTTATCCCATAAGTACTCCTCCTTTCATAGTTAGATAATACGAACCTGTAGGAAGATAATACACCCATTGAGATTATGAGGCCTATTTACCATTTTCCACTAGTGGATTGCATCTCCAAGCTCAGTAAGAGCGAATTTGCAAAAATTCATGTGTGGGACATCATCAAGGTCTTTAATAAACCTCAAGAACCTCCAGTTGTAATAAGCACAACTAGGAGGGGCCAACAATCTTATCACTACACAAACAAGGAAATTTTGCTTAAACCTATCTCCAACCTAGTTATCCGCGTGCAACACCTCCTCAACTTGAGTTATATAAGTTCCATCTTGTTTTGAAGTCTTGCATTTAGGCCAATTAAGAGCAAATGGATCTTTGACCTCTGAATAGGTGTGTGGCCCTATCTAAATTTCTCCATTTGGTAGGCTGAGAACTAGCTTCACATCATTTGGCATCATATCTATCTTCCCATACCCTACCTTTGTTGACAAATAATTTGGATTGACTCCTATAATCATCCAATCCAACAACGACTTTAACAACACTAGACATTGTAGCTTTAAAAGACCACCAAACCCCATTTCCCTTACCACATGAACATGTTTTTAAGATTTCAAAATCCTTGAAAACACTTTAGTCATTTAGGGAGGTGAACATTTAGATTGGAAACTATAAGATAAATAGTTTCATAACCGATACCATCACCCTATATATCAAAAGAAAATTGAAAAAAAAATGTGAACTATGCTTTTTTTTTGTTATTTTTTGCCTCTCAATCTCCTCGTCATCACTTTCTTCTGAGTCAGCTTCCTCTTCTCTTTGTACTTAGTGGTTTTATGATTCAAAACTAGTTACAATGTTAAACCATATATGCTCGATACCATCTTTATTTTCATTAAAAATTTCCCTTATATATCAAACTCATATTATCCCATCCCAACCTCACACCTTATATTCTTACTTCAGAAGCTCATGCATATTAAAATATTAACTTTGTAGATTAATACCTTTTTTTTTTAGTTTCATACGTTCTTTTCTCTGTTTCATACTATCCTATCCTAGTTCCATATTTTATATTCTTACTTGCAATAAAATTACTACCCTATGAAACACCACAACCTTTCTAACCTCTGGAACTTAATGAAATCACATTCATTTCTAGGTCACAATACTCCTTACCTTCCTTGTTTAATGTTGCATTTGGAAACACTTTTTCCTTTCAGTGTTGAAGTAGTCTTTCCAACAGTTTCTACAACAAAAATAATAAAACATATGTATTATGAGGTCTTCTTGTTTTACATAAAACATACACTTCCATTACCTATTACCAACATTTACACATATGACTTTCATACTTCTCCTTTTTAGGTCTAGGTTGGTTGGCCTCCTTTGTTTTACCATAATCAAGCACCTTCCCTTACCAAATTTACATAAATTAGTGCGTTTTTGCTTAGACATTTCTTTTTTGCCAGCAACATCCTTCCCATTGCTGAATATAAAAAAACATAGTCACAATTTAACTCACTACATAATTTTACACTATCAGTATTGTCTTCCCAATAATAACTAACCTTTCTTCCTGATTAATGCCTCATTCTCTATCATGCCCCAAAATCCACCATACTACTTTTGAGACGATGACACGTTGCACACTTGAAGAAATAAAATTTTCTCGAACATGCAAGGCTACAAATATTTCAAATAAATCTAAATAACTGTAACTTATAATACAAACTTATTACTTGCCATTTGGTGTCGAGTGGTAAAGCAACTACAACTTTAAATCTTATATATAATATCTATAAACCTATGGCATACATTCAATCTAACTTTAATGCTATATCAAATCTTGAGCTCTTGTAGTCACTCCCCAACTAGCTAACCTTGTGTTTTTTACTATCTGCGTGAGCGGGAAAAGAGGTGGTGACCACAAATGCCTAGTGAGTGACAGGATGTCCACCATCCATAAAACATGAAAACAATTTATACAATATATATACTATAGATATTAAGAAGAAAACAATCTTATTGAAAATATTATACATTCAATAGTAATTAGAAAATATAATAAACATATAAATATGTCAGAATATTCATTTTAGGAAAGTCATACTCATAAAAATAAAAAAAAAGTCACATAAGTGCCAGAAACAAATACAATTAACTTTATCATAAAACAAGACAAAACAAATGTGAAATTTATACTTGAAATCATTAGTTAAAATAGAGCAGTTTAGAATAGATAACAAAACACAATATTTCTTAACATAGTAAGTGGGGTGATCACTGTGACTACACTTAACTGTTGTAGTACGTCATGTCGAAATAACTACACTTAACCTTTGTAGTACGCCATGTCATAATAACTACACTTAACTGCTGTAGTACATCATATTATAATAACTACACTTAACCGTTGTAGTACGTCATAGACTGACTAAGAATTGCCATCGGTGGAGTGCCTAGAAGTACTAGTCCTGAATAGTGCACTGCGAATCATACTTACATAATACCCTGTAAGAAAGGCCATGAACTACACTTTCCCAGTAGTCGGGCACAAGGCTAACATCCACTAAAACAGTGTAAAAACATACATATTCGTATTCATATTCATTAACTTTTAGAATCTGAATATTCATAAAAATCAGAAAATAATATTATCGTAATAGCATAAATAAAACATGCTTGATCACGTAGTTATTAAAATACAACTCACATATTTAGAAACATAAATAATGAATATATAATTCTTTCCAATATATTTAGACAACAAAACTTTATAATAAACTTTCAAATAATAAAGGCGAAATCAAGGGAAGAAGTTCAAAGATCAAAATATTCACACTTTAAAACCAAAACTTCAAAAAAATAGAATTCAATGTAATTCAATACTTTAAAATTAATAAAGTGGATAGCAAAATAATAATTTAAGTTTAGAATGATGGATGGCCACTTACCTCAAAATGAAACTTTCCAACTCCTAAAATAATGGTTTAGTTACCTAAAATAATTATGAAAAAGTCTATGTCAAAGCATAACCAATTTAAGGAATAATCTAAAATAATAGTCTGACTGTGGCCTAAATGAACATTCTGTAACCTATGAAATCGCTGAACCAATGTAGAAAGCCCTAGCAATCAATGCTGTCAATAACCTGAATCTCTTTTTCAGCCCTTCAACTAATAGTGACCAACATGTAATATCCTAAACTTCAAGACCTCAATGCACCCGGCTCCAAGAAATAGGGACCTATGCTATCATTAAACCAAATTTTTCCCAAAACATAAAATCTTCAATCTCCCTCTTCACAATCCTCTGCAACATGTGATTCTCCCCAGTTCCAAGCCAAAACTTCAGCTACCTTGTTCTTCATTCATTCTAAACAATCTTAATCACCAATTATCACTTTCAATATCTAGAATTGTCAAAATTCTACCTAAATAATTTTATTTTTTCATAAATTACATGAGCATTTTTTATATAGATATACAAGAGAATATTAAATTAGAACTCACCAAACTTACTGTTTTAAATAAGAAAATCTTAAGCTTTATCTTGATCTTCAATCTTTGAATATTCTTCTCCTTCTTGAAAAGAATCAAACCGGCATAGAAATAGAAAACTAAATCCTATTTTTCTTTTCACCATGACATATACATACATACATATACATATATATATACATATACATAGACACACACACACACACACACACAGGTTAACCCTCTTCTATTGTATTTTGAACTCTTTCTATTTTTTTCCTTTTTTTTTTCCACGTACATTCTTGCCATATATATTTTTTCCTATTTTCATAACCCTTCTTTTTAATTTCTTTGGGGTCCTTCCCTCCCAAGTCTCTTCATCATCCTTTCTCTTTTAGATTTTCTTTTTATTTTTTCTTCTTTCTTCCACCCTTTAATAACTAGTCAACTTCAATGCTTTTTTTTTTTTACTTGGTGCATACAATTAACCTAAATAAACTATGCTTAATAAAATTTTGTGGTTGTTACATTCTTTCCCCCTTAAATAAGTTTCGTCATCAAAACTTACCTTTAGTACTTTGATTATGTCTCTCACTCAAGTTTATACACTAAATTAAATTTTGAGGTCATTACATCTTTCCTCCCTTCAAATAAGTTTCATCCTTGAAACTTACATAATTAGCTATAAATATTTGGTGCTTAACATGCATCTTTTACTCACGTTCCTATATCCAATCATTCTTTTTCTTACAAGCAACATTATACATATTAGCTCCATATTCTAATCTTAGAAGCCACCTCAAGTTATCACTGCCGCATATAGACTTTAGTAATCATCTAATTTTCCACCAAGCTTTCGCTGTGCTACTTTGATATTTAGACTACAGATGTCAATTAACAAACCTTCTTGAAACTTTAATGCCCATAATTCCATTCTTGTGCTCCCATAAATTCCATTGTGTGCAGTCATTAAAAGACCCTCTCCTTAAACTTCTGTTGTCAGCCTCTTCAATCTACTGCAAAACCTTTAATTTGAATAATCCTTTTAACTAAGTAAAAGAATATCCTAAACATATGACCTTTTTGGGTCAATCTTGCAAAAGAACTTAGTCTTACTTGTAGGAATCTTGCCATCTATTTTATGATAATGAATAACTATGGTCATGCAAAACTATTATTCTAAGTGTTACAAAGCCTAGACCTACAACCAAACCTAAGGCCTTATGGATTATCGAATCTATTGTTGTGATACCACTTCTTTCATGCCCCAGAACCCACCATAAGAGTTTCGAGATGATCACACACCGTACACTTGAAGAAATAAAATTTCCTCGAATATGCAAGGTTGCAAATATTCCAAATAAATCTAAATAACCATAATTTATAATCCAAATTTATTACTTGTCTTTTGGTATCGAGTGGTAGAGCAACTACAACTTTAAATCTCATATATAATATCTCTAAACCTAGGGCATACATTAAATCTAACTTCAAATCTATCTAAAATCTTGAGCTCTTGTAGTCTTCCTAACTAGCTAACCTTGTGTTTCTTGCTATCTGTGTGATAGCCGAAGGGCTATCGCTTTTCCCAGTACGTACTTCCTGCCGAAGTTATGTTCGGGAAGTCGGGCGTCAGCCGAAAAGAAGCACTGTCCTTGACCTCGACAGGAGCGAAGTCAAGAACCGCGAAGTCAGGACTTTGGCTAAAATGCTAGGAAATCCAAAGGTATTTCCGGCTCCTTCGGGGAACCAAACAGATCGCCTTCGGGACAAAAGCCTAGCCCTTACAAGCAGGAGAGAATCCTCCGAAGGCAGAACCACTGAACTAAAGGACTCCTCGAACTACGAGCATAACTCCCGAAGAAGGGCATCCATACCAAAGGACGACCTCGCCTAGAGGACCTCGGGAGTACGGCATGAGCATTTAAGGAGCCTCTGACATGTCACCCAAAACGGCGGTCTGACACGCCAACGCCGTCCAGGTCTTGTCACGACTTGTCTCGGTTCAAGGCTCAAGGAGCCTGCCATCGGCTACTTGTCCCCTACGCCCAGAAACTCAGAGAACATCCGACCGAACACGTGTCGTCATCTGAACGGGCTGGGAACTCCTATAAATACCAGGGAACAGACCCTGGCAAACGGTTCGACTGCTCCTCCTTAAGAAAACACAAACAGGCAAGGCCACTAAACTTCCTAGTGCTCCCCATTTTTCACCTCTCAGGACATTGACTAGGGCGTTGGAGGCTCCTCCCCGGAAAAACACCCCGGGGACCTCTTAACCCTCTTTTCTGAGTATTTTCAGGCACACTCCCCTGGGAAATTTGAGCTCTAGGCGTTCTCCCCCTCAGGAAGTCCCTCCGAAAGTCACAATGTCTTCCAACAGAGATGTCTCTGGGCATCATTTGGCGCCGCCTGTGGGAACCCACCCTCAGGTCACTGTCGTTGAGACTCGGCGTTCCAAGGACAAGGAACTCCCGAGGTCCCCGTCCGCGCTTGAAGTTCAACCGGCTACTGAGCAAACCATTCCAGGGACTTCTTTGCTGGAGGAGGAGCGTCCTTTTGTCATTACCATGAGTTTTCTGCGCGACTTTCAACGGTCTATTATGGCTGAAATGACACAACAGATAGACCGAAGGTGGCCGCAACCAACTCAGGCCCAAAGGCCTCCCTTACCAGTACACCCTCGGGAGAAAAGCCCCAAGCCAACCTACCACAGTTCGGGAAGTGGGGACCCCTGTGAAGAGTCTTCGACAGAAAACATGCCCCTCGGGGCACAACTTGCGGGACAAGCGGGGTCTAAGCGACCTAAAGTCCCATACCAAAGGAACTCATCACCCGAGGCGAAGTCTCCATCCCCTCGGCGTCGAAGTAACTCCTCGAAGAGGCACAGGCAATCTCCTTGCAACGAAGCCTACAAGCACCAGGAGGAAGAGCCTAGCGCCATGCTCCTTTTGGAGAAGATATTGGCGAGGTTGGACAGGGTGGAAAAACAGGTAGCCCGCAAGCCCGTCTGGGCCAGGCTATCTGGGACCTTCTGTGAGGATGAGTCCCCATTCACCCAAGCTGTAGTTGAAGCAGCCATGCCAGGTGACTTCCGAGTGCTTCGGCTGGAAACGTACGATGGCCGAACTGATCCACAGGCTCATCTGACCAAGTATAGACGCAGCATGATGATGGACGGTGCCACCTTGTGCAAATGTTTTGAGGTCACCCTCACAGGACCAGTAACAACCTGGTACAATTCATTAGCTCCAGGAACCATCACAGAGTTTTAGGAGTTATTTACGGCCTTCACACAACAATTCATTGGAAGTCGGCAGACGACGAAGATGCCCGTCCAGATGTTCCACATAGCGCAAAGAAGTGGAGAAACCATCCGCGACTATGTCGAAAGGTTTAACAGAGAAGGTTTGAGTGTCCCAGACTTTCGGCCCGAAATACGCATCCTTGCGATGACACGGGGCCTTCGGAGGGATTCACAGCTGTTTTACGAATTCTCCAAAGACCCTCCGGACACACTTGGCGAGTTCTACCGAAGGGCCGAACAGCACATGATGGCCGAAGAGCTGAGAATGGGTGGACCAAAGTCCGATCACCACCGGGCCGAAGGATCCAGCCAGCAAAACCGATATCCAGCTGAACTGGCAGGACGACCTCGGAGAATGCGGGGAAGGAAACCCCCAACCTTCACACCCCTGAACACCACAAGGACCAACATCCTCATGACAATGGAAAGACAGGGGACCCAAATTCAGCGGCCAAGGGCCATGACCGCTGACAACAAAAAGACATAAAGAAGTTCTGCCAGTTCCACCGCGACCACGGCCACGACACTGAAGACTGCTTCCAACTGAAGAAGTACATAGAGTCGCTGATCAAACTGGGTCAACTTCGGCGTTATCTGCGAATGCCTTCCCCGAAAGGGAGAAAAGAGGAGGAAGGAAAGGCAGATGACGAGGATTACGACTCTGACAGAAGGAAGAACCGAAGTCCAAAGAGGCGTCCTCCACCTCCGGCAGGGTTAATACAAACAATCACAACGGGACTTCCATCCTCGGAAAGAAAGAGGAAAGCCAGAGAAATAGCAGTCATGGAATATCAGAGTCCAACGAAGAAGCTGGCCCGAAATGATGGTTCCGCCGTCATATTTCCCCATGACGACCCACTATTGGTCATGGCAAGGATAGGAAACTGGGACGTAAAGAGAGTGTTACTTGACGATGGATCAAATGCCGATGTCCTGTTTTCACATTTGCTACCAAGATTGGGCATATCCAGCAGCGACCTCAAGCTTGTTACCTCGCCTACCTTCGGGGTGGGACCATCCGAGCTACCCGTCCTCGGATGGATGGATTTTCCCCTAATGATGAAAGGGACTTCGGTAGACGGGACTGTTGAGTTATTTGCCTCCACAATGACAAGGTTCATCGTCATGGATGTCCCTTCATCATACAACGCCATCCTTGGAAGACAGACACAGGGAAATCTGCACATTCGCCCTGATTTGAAATACTTAACTGTCACTTTCGCCACCAAGGATGGAGACGCGGAAATCTTCATCGATCAGAGCGAAGTAAGGAAGGTGTTCGTCAAGGCACGAAAAGCTCCAGCAAACAACTTCGCACAAACGATGGAGGCAAAGGCACCAAAGAAGGGTGAGGCAGAAGATCCCGCGAAGGCGGAAATAGAAGAAGTGGAACTTGTCCCAGGCCAAAATACCCGAATAGGGAAAAACTTGGCCGAAGGTGACAAGAAAAAACTTGTATCTTTTCTCCTGAAAAATAAAGATCTATTTGCCTACTCGCCGAAAGATATGCCAGGGGTAAACCCTGGCGTAATACAGCATAGCCTTAAAGTAAGTCCGGAGGCAAAACTTGTCCGGCAAAAGAAACGGAGCATCTCGGTCCATAAAAGTAACTTTGTCAAAACCGAAGTTCAGCTCTTGTTAGACGCTGGTGTCGTCAGGGAGGTCAAATACCCCGAATGGTTAAGCAATGTGGTAATTGCCACAAAAGAAGGAAGCAGTAAGCTCCGAATGTGCATCAACTTCAAGAACTTGAACGATGCTTGCCCTAAAGACTCATACCCTCTCCCACCGATAGACCAATTGGTAGACTCAACTGCCGAATACGGGCTCCTAAGTTTCCTAGACGCCTTCAGTGGGTATCATCAAATAAGGATGGACCCCGAAGATGAAGAGAAAACCTCCTTCATCACTGAGGGGGGAACGTACTGTTACGTCAGGATGCCCTTCGGCCTAAAAAATGCAGGAGCAACCTACCAGAGGTTGATGAGCAAGGTCTTTAATGATCAAATAGGGAGAAATATGGAAGTCTATGTCGACGACATGATAGTTAAGAGCAAGCTGCCTAGTGACCACATTGCGGATCTAAAGAAAACTTTCTACCAGCTCAGAACCTTCGGGATCCGCCTTAATCCCGAAAAGTGTATCTTCGGAGCGACCTCGGGAAAGTTTCTTGGGTACATGGTATCAGAAAGAGGCATTGATGCTAACCCAGAAAAAATTAAGACTTTACTCGAATTCTGAACTCCCGCCACAATAAAAGATGTGCAGAGACTCACTGGAAGGATAACCTCTCTTAGTAGGTTCATTTCCAGATATAGAGACCGGTGTCGAGCGTTCTTCAAAGTCCTCACTAAGGCAACAAAAAAGGAGGACAACCTTGGAAATGATGATCATCCTTGGAATAATGACTGCCAAAAGGCCTGGGAAGAACTCAAAATCTACTTAGCCAGTCTGCCCACCCTGCGACAACCTCGCGAGGGAGAGCCCCTCGTGTTATACCTCGCCGTCACAGAAAAAGCTGTGAGCTCGGTCCTTGTGAAAGAAGAGGAGCCGAAGTAATGGCCGGTCTATTATGTAAGCAAGTCCCTGCACGGTGCCGAAGTCAGTTATCCCTTGCTGCAGAAAGCTATATTTGCTCTGGTACTAGCAGGAAGAAGGCTACGACCATACTTTCAGGCTCACCCTATCATCGTTCGAAGTAGCCTACCACTACGGGATGTCATGAGGAAAGTGGATCATTCGAGAAGGCTTTCCAAGTGGTATATAGAGCTTGGCAAACACGACATCACTTATGAACCTCGGAAAGCCATAAAAGCTCAAGCCCTGGCAGACTTCATTGCGGAAGTACCGACCACCAAGGATAGCCATCCGGATCCGGGTGAAGGTGAGCCCGAATGGACTTTGTATGTTGACGGAACCTCAGGGTTCGAACACCAGGGAGCTGGGGTAATTATTAGAGGTCCCGAAGGCCTAGAAGTAATGAAGGCTATCAAGTTCAGCTTTAACGTCACCAACAATATGGCTGAGTAGGAAGCCCTCATAGCAGGATTGCGCCTAGCCAGAAAAATTGGCATAAGAAACTTGAAAGCCCACAGCGATTCCCAGCTGGTAGTTCGGCAAACGGCAGGAGACTACGGGGCAAAGGACCCAACCTTGGCAAAATACCATAAATTGGTAGCAAAGCTATCTGGGAGTTCGACACCGTACGAATCGAAAACGTACCTCGACGAGATAATGCCGAGGCAGATTGCTTGGCAAAATCAAAAACATGAACCGAGGTGCTAAACCACCCGAGCATCACAGTGCTGAGCATAGTAACTTCGGGAAAAGGCTGGAAAGACCCGATAAAAAGATATCTCACAGACAATACGCTCCCCGGAGACCCTAGCAAAGCTGCAAAAGTGCGAAGACGCTCCTGTCGATTCTTCCTAATTGGCGAAGAATTATATCGGCAGGGATATGCAAATCCACTACAGAGGTGTGTTGGCGAAGAGGATACTGAAATGATCCTCGAAGAAGTACACGAAGACGCTTGTGGTTCGCACATCGGAACCGACGCCCTGGCAGCAGTAATACTTCGCCAAGGATACTTTTGGCCTACCCTGAGAAAGGACGCTAGGCAGTTCATCCAGAAATGCGGTAATTGCCAAAGACACGCGAATATCCAGAGGACACCCTCGGAATTAGTAACTTCAGCTGGCTATCCCTGGCCCTTCGTAGTCTGGGGCATGGACCTCATTGGGCCGCTCCCAACAGCGCCTGGAGGCGTGAAGTTCTGCGTGGTAGCAGTAGACTATTTCTCCAAATGGGTCGAGGCAGAACCCCTGGCGACTATCTCGGCAAAAGAGGTGCAAAAGTTCGTATGGAAGAACATTGTATGCAGATTCGGCATACCGAGGGTACTAGTAGCTGATAATGGGTCCTAGTTTATAGACAAGGGATTTCAGGAATTTATCAGTGACCTCGGAACAAAAATGCACTTCGCCCCAGTAGTTTACCCCCAAAGCAATGGGCAGGTAGAAGTATCTAATAGGACCATAAAAGATGGTCTGAAAAAGAGACTGGGAGAAGCAAAAGGGAAATGGCCAGGAGAGCTCCAAAGCGTATTATGGAGTTACCGAACAACACCCCGAAGAGCCACAGGGGAAACGCCTTTTTCACTCGTTTTCGGTACAGAGGCCATCATCCCAATCGAGGTAGTGCGACCATCAGTGCGGGTGCAAGTATTTGATGAAAGTGGAAACGACCTCGGCATGAGGACCAAGCTAGACCTCGTCAGCGAACACAGAGAAATAGCTGAACTGAAAAGAAAAGCATTTCAGCAAAGAGTGGCTGCGGCCATAAACTTATGGGCCAGGCCAAAGGGAATCAAGAAAGGAGACCTCGTTCTCCGAAAGGCTGAATTTGCACCCCGAAGGCCATCCCACGGGGTACTCTGCGCAAATTGGGAAGGACCTTACCTCGTACTCGCCGAAGTGCGAAAAGGGGTGTACAAGCTCGGCGATCCCGAAGGCGTAGAATTGAAAAATACTTGGCATTCAGATGCCTTGAAAAAGTTCTATGCTTAGGATTTCGATGGGAAAATGGTTTTGTACAAATTAGAAAAAATATTCTAAGTACAAAAGTTTCTCAGAAAAGTTCCTAAGCATAAATTGTACAAGTCAGAATTTCGCGAAGGTGATCGCCGAAACGAGCGCAGATATGATTTTCCGAAGTCTCTTGAGCGAACGTTTTCGGGACAATGGGAAATGAAAAATCTCACAAAAAGACTTAGCCAAATTTTCTAAAAAGAAAAAGTCTTTATTGAAATGAATCTGCTTACAGAGAAGAAGGAGTGCCAAAGGGAGAAGTACAAAAAAGAAGGAAAAGAAGGCAACGGACCATAGAACAAACTAAGGAATCTCAGCGTCCCGGGAGCCACCAGCTCCTGCGTCCTTTTCCACCACCTTTGGCGCCAGGAAAGAAGAAGGCAAGTTCAGGTGCTCAGTCTTGGACCAAGACCACCGAGGCCCCTCGGGAATGTTTAGGGCCTCCAAAAAAGAGAGGTCCAGATCTGGGAACCTTTGAAGAACTTGGTGCCGAGTGAGGCAAAACCCGTCCTGGAAACCAACCTTGGTCATCTGGTCGGATTTATCCTTCTCGACCCCAAGGTCCACAAGGTTCTTCGTCAGATCTGCGACCTCCTTCTTCAGTGCCTTCATCCTCTTCTTCTTCGGCTCCTTTTTCAGAGAATCAACCTCGGCTTGGAGCGCGGCCTTCTCAGCAAGCGCCTTCGCTAGGAGAGCCTCAGACTCAGACTTCTCCTTTTGATGCGCTTCGTTTGCCGAAATCAGCTCCGCCACCTGGGAGCCGAGGTCAGAAATCTTCTGGGAAGAATCCTTCAAAAATTCTTCTTTTTCTTTCAGGAACTCCTCCCGAACGGCAGCAGCCTCCTTCTCTGCAGCTTGAGCCAGCTGCGTGTTCTGGGCAACCAATTCCGAGCACGTGGCCTTAGTTTTTTCTATGACCTTTAAGGCCGAAGCTCGAAACGCCGTCTACCTCGCCACCCGAACTCTGAGGAAACCAGCATAGCCCAGCAGATGCAAAGAAATAAAGGCAAAGTCAGTAAGGCAAAAAAGAGAGCCAAAAACTTAGAAGAAATTAAAAGGAAAAAGAAAGGCGCGAAGCATACCTGGGCAGCGTGCTCGGAAACTTTCGCAATGAGGGAATCATCGCCCGGGTGAGCCTCCGCAATGGCCTTGAAGGAGGCCTCGGTAAGGATCCCTTTCGAGATCTCTTTGGCCATTTGCTGGCAGTCTCCGGAGTACAAATTCATGTCCTCCGTAAACGACCAGAAAGGTTCCTTCGGGATACGGGCATCCCGAAGGGCTCGCTTCCGGGCATGCTTGGCTGCCCAACCCGGAGTAAGTAACTCCCCTGCACGGCAAAACAAAAAGCTGGTCAAGGCAAGTAAATCTCAAAATTCAAAAAAGTGAAGGCATCACCGTTTGCTAGAAAACGAACCTGGTGGCACTTCGGCCACGTCGTTGTCAGAATCCAAAACCTCATCAGTAGAAATCCCCTTGCCTTTGCTCTTGCGCCGCTCCTCGGCAGAAGGGGCCTCTACCAAGGCATCCAGAAGAGCCTGCGACGAAGTAGGACTCCGAGGAGGAACGTCGACAGCAGCAACCTTGGGTGGCGGAGCGGCGGCAACTTCGGGCTCTCCGCTTACCCCATCAAGAACTTCCGACTGAGGAAGTTGAACAGTCTTCTTCGCCCATTTAGAAGAAGGCCCAACCCTAGTCGCTTTCCGCCTTCGGGAGACGGCCTTCTTCGTCTGCTCACCTTTCTCGGATTGACCGAGGAAAAGGGATTTGTAGAAGGCAGCAGTGTCGTCGCCCATCTCTGGAAATGAAAGAAGACATCAGTGTGAGTCCAAGATGAAATTATAACAAAGGGACTCGAAGATAACTTACGCTCATAAAACGTTTCCTAAGTAACTTCCTCCCGAAGGAGTTGCACCAGCCAGGAGTCTTTCCCAGCGATGGCAGGAGCTGGCATCCCAAGGTCCGTCTTGTGCTCCTTTATTACCCCTAGCTCCCGAAGAACCTCCTCAGTCATCAGCTTCCAATTGATGGGGAAGGGGTAGAGGGAACGCGAAGGGACCTCGGAATCCTAATCGGAGACGGCTCGGATACGTCTGTCGAAGTCTGCGAATACGGGAGCCAACTCGGGAGTCAACATTATCCTCGGATCTACGACATCCATCTCCAGCCTCCCCCGAGCCCACTTGGTCGGAACATGCGACCAGGCCTCCTCCATCTTCAGAAAGAAAAACTTTTGTTGCCACCCTCGCCAGCTGTCTTTAGTGGCAAAAGTGAACATATACTTTTTGCTCCCTGATCCCCGAGGTAGCATAAACTAAAAGCCACCCTTCAGGACCATGAAGAGCTTGTAGTACTACATAAAGATAATGAAGTGGGGTTCTATTTTGAAGACGCCACACATACAGAGGAAGGCGTTAAAATAGCAGTACGAGTTCAGCGGAAGTTGATTTACGGCAATGCCATGGAATTGGCAAAAGTCACAAATCATCTTCGGAGGAGGGTACCGAAGTCCGGCCTTCAGTTGGGCTCGGAAAACGGTAACCTCATTACTATGGTTCGAAAAGCTAAATTGGTCATAACGTGGCAACCTTGTAACGGCATATGAGGGAAGGAAGAATTTTTTCTTCCATTTTTCTAGTTTTTTAGGAGTGGTGTAGCAAGGGTGAGACAGAAGAGGTTGCCAGCTCTCGGGAATAGGCATGTCGGTTGAAAAGCGAGTTCGAAAAAACGCAAAAATGACCTCGGAAAAAAGCTTGAAAAACAGAAGACTCGGGAAGTTAAAACCCACCAAATGCTTTGCTAAAATCTGGGTTTGAAGACGCCGTCGTGAAAGCTGGCCGGAAAAAACTCTGTCAACAGCACCGCCGCGAAAAGCAGGAGAAAACGTAAAAATAGCTGAAAGCCAGAAGAGAGCGAAAGCAGAAGCAAAAGGAGGTTATGAAGAAACAAGAGTATATATAGGCCGAGGGGGGTAGGCGAACCGGCGTCATAAGTACACCACGAAGGCGAACAGTCGCCATAACTGATCACTGAGCGTGAAAAGACGCGCCTGCTATATCCGATGCAGCCCTCGCCAATGACAAACGTGCCACATGTCAACAATCGCGCCAAAAGAGGGACGCGCCTTTTGACATCCCTAAATCCTGGGCGCGCCGCTCTAGATTGACACGCCTGGTTATGAGACGCGACGTTACACAGACCTGCAAAAGGAAAAAAATAGGTTACCTCGATGACACCAAAGGACAGGCTATGGCCGAACAGCCTACGTCTTCGGACGAAAGGCCTGTCTTCGGCACAGGTGCTACACCCAAGGCCCAAAGAGGCGCCCCCCGGAAGTTGACAAACCAAAGTTTCCACTTCGGCTTTCTCGAGGGGGGCCTGTGATAGCCGAAAGGCTATCGCCTCTTTCAGTACGTACTTCTCGCCGAGGTTGTGTTCAGGAAGCCGGGCGTCAGCCGAAAAGAAGCACTGTCCTTGACCTCGACAGGAGCGAAGTCAAGCACCGCGAAGTCAGGACTTCGGCTAAAACCCCAGGAAATCCAAAGGTATTGCCGGCTCCTTCGGGGAACTAAACGGATCGCCTTCGGGACAAAGGCCTAGCCCTTACAAGCAGGAGAGAATCCTTCGAAGGTAGAACCACTAAACTAAAGGACTCCCCGAACTACGAGAATAACTCCCGAAGAAGGGCGTCCATACCAAAGGACGACCTCGCCCAGAGGACCTTGGGAGTATGGCATGAGCATTTAAGGAGCCTCTGACATGTCGCCCACAGGTGTTACATGTCGCCCCAAACGGCGGTCTGACACACCAACGCCGTCCAGGTCTTGTCACGACTTGTCTCGGTTCAAGGCTCAAGGAGCCTGCCACCCGCTACTTGTCCCCTACGCCCAGAAACTCAGAGAACATCCGACCGAACACGTGTCGTCATCTGAACGGGCTGGGAACTCCTATAAATACCAGGGAACAGACCCTGGCAAACAGTTCGACTCCTCCTCCTTGAGAAAACACAAACAGGCAAGGCCACTAGACTTCCTATTGCTCCCTCTTTTTCACCTCTCAGGACACTGACTAGGGCGTCGGAGGCTCCTCCCCGGAAAAACACCCCGGGGACCTCCTAACCCTATTTTCTGAGTATTTTCAGGCACACTCCCCTGGTAAATTTGAGCTCCAGGCGTTCTCCCCCTCAGGAAGTCCCTCCTGAAGTCACAATGTCTTCCAACAGAAATGTCTCTGGGCATCACTGTGTGAGTGGGAAAAAAAGGGGTAAGCATGAAGGCCTAGTAAGTGGTGGGATGTCCGTCATCCATAAAACATGAAATAATTTATAAAATTTGTATAAGATGGAGATCAAGCAAAAAAAATCTTATTGAAAATATTATAAATTCAATAGTAATTAGAAAAAAAAAAAAAGATAAACATATAAATATGTCAAAATATTCATTTGTAGGAAAGTCATACTCATAAAAATAAAAAAAAATTCATATAAGTGCCAGAAATAAATACAATTTACTCTATCATAAAACAAGACAAAACAAATGTGAAATTTATACCTAAAATCATTAGTTAAAATAGAACAGTTTAAAATAAATAGCAAAACATAATATTTTTTAGCATAGTAAATGGGGTGATCATTATGACTATACTTAACCATTGTAGTATGATGACCCAAGTCCAGAACCTATCCATGGAACACCTGCCTACACCATATGGGCTATCCGTTGTGAAAAGGATAACCATTAGGTGATCAGGTTCTTGACCTTGAAGTCTGATAGCCGAGGTGCCCATCACTGGCCGAGCTCCCAAACTTGACAGAGTACCGACTTCGGCATAGGGAAACTGCCAGCCGAGGTCAGAAGGATAAACGATCCCCCTGGCCTAATGTAGGGAATTCGCTTCCTTAGGGAATGGTAGGAGCAACCTCGGTAGAGCGATCGGACCCTCTTTGGAAACAGAAGTACCCCTCGGAGGAACCATCCTCGGGGAATATATTCCCTGAGACGTTAGAGTAACCTCAGAAGGTACAAACAAAGCATTTAAGGAGCCTCTGACACCTCTCCATAAAGTCATCCCCCAAGTACATTCTGACACACTATCACTGGGGCACGCCATCAGAGGGACACCTCAATACGACATCCTCGGAATGCCTAGGCTGTTAGCTTAGCAACTTTTGCTGAGATAAGCGTCCCTTTGTTCTTGGAAAAGCAGGGATCACATCCCATCGGACACGTGTCGTAATCTGGGACGACCACAAGAGAGGAATGGCTTCTGCACGTCTCCTTTATAAAACACCTAGAAAGCATCCTAGAAAGAAGAAGAGGTGAGAGGAAAAGTTCTCTTTGAATACAAAAAAGGGGCACATAATCCAGTTATCTGAAAATACTGACTTGGGTGTCAGAGGCTCCTCCCTGGGAATACACACCGGGGACCTCCTAACCTGTGTTTTCTGAAGTATTTTAGGTATCCTCCACTGGGGAATCTCCTTTCAAAGTGCTCTCCTCCATCAGAAGTCCCCCCTACTCTTACAATGACACACGATGAAGCCACCGTAGGCCATCATTTGGCGTCGTCTGTGGGAAACCTGTCCCATATTGCCGTCGTGGAGACTCGGCGCTCGAAGGACAAAGGGATTTCAAGATCCCCCCTCGCACCTGAGACTCAACAGGCGACCCCTCTGCCTGTGGCAGAAACTTCCATGATGGAGGACGACCGTCCTGTAATGGTAACGATGAGCTTCCTACGGGATTTCCAGCATTCTATTGTTGCTGAAATCACTCAGCAGCTTGATCAGAGGTTGCCCCAACTTCCACCCACTCAGAGAGCCTCACCCCGACCATTCGTCGGGAAAGGAGCTCGCGATCTACTCACCGGAGTTCAGGGAGCGGAGACTCCCTTGACGCATATTCAACAGATGGTGAACCCGTTGAGACGCGCCCCGCCAGAGGGGGAGCCCCAAAAGAGACCAGGGCCTCCTGTCAATGGAGCGCATCCCCTTACCAAAGGTCCCCTTCTCCCCCTCGCCGGAGTCGTTCCCCAAGGCGAAGAAGAAATTCGCCACTACTAGCAAACACACGACGGCAGGAAGGAACCAGCACTGCCGCCCTTATGGAAAAGATCCTGGGAAGGCTGGAAAAGGTCGAGAAACAGATCTCCCGAAAACCAGTCTGGTCCCGGTTGTTCGACTCCTGCACCGGAGAGGAGTCGCCTTTCGTACGTGAGGTAGTAGAGGCGCCTATGCCCAGTGATTTCAGGGTTCCTCGTCTGGAAATGTATGACAGGCGAAGTGACCCCCAGGCGCACCTGAAAAAATATAAGCGAAGTATGGTGCTCCATGGCGCGGACGACGCCACGCTCTGTAAATGCTTTGAGGTGACGCTCTCAGGACTAGCAACAGCATGGTATGGCTCTTTGCCCCAGGGAAGTTTGTTGAGCTTCCAAGAACTATCTACTGCTTTCACCCAACAGTTTATTGGTAGTAGGCCAACTGCCAAAATGCCAGTGCAAATGTTTGACATAGCTCAGAGAGGATGAGAGACCATCCGCGATTATGTTGAAAGATTCAATCGAGAAGCACTAAGCGTACCAGACTTTCGATCGGAAATTCGCATCCTGGCAATGGTCAGAGGACTGCGGAGGGACTCCCAGCTGTTCTACGAGTTCTCCAAAGATCCCCCAGAAACTCTTGGGGAATTTTACAGAAGAGCCGAACAACACATGACGGCCGAAGAACTCAGAATGGGAGGACCTAAGGCATAACACCCTCGCACCGAAGGGCCTGGCCACCAGCCACACCAGCAGAACGAGGGAGAGCGGTCCCACAGGTAAAGAGCAAAGAGGCCCGCAGCATTCACTCCGTTGAACACCACAAGAGCTAGCATTCTAATGTCCCTAGAAAGGCAAGGGACCACAGTCCCAAGGCCAAAGGCCATGGCCTCGGAGAATAAAAGGAATATGAAAAAATTCTATCAATTTCACCGGGAACATGGCCATGACACTGAAGCCTGTTACCAGTTGAAGAAGTACATCGAGTCCCTGATCAAACAGGGTCAACTTCGGCGATATTTGCGGATGCCCTCTCCAAAAGGGAGAAAGGAAGAGCAGAAGAGAGCAGATGATGAAAAGTATGACTCAGATAGACGGTGGGACCGAAGTCCCCGGAAAAGTCTACCACCCTCGGCAGGGATCATCCAAACTATCAATCTGGGATGCCCTCGGCCGAGAGAAAAAGAAAGATGAGAGAAGTCTCCATCATGGAGTACAGGAGCTCCTCGCAAAGGCTCACCCGTAGGGATGGGTCTGTAATAAAATTCCCTCACGACGACCCCCTCATTGTCATGGCAAGAATAGGGAACTGGGACGTCAAGAGAGTGCTCCTCGATGACGGCTCGAGCACCGATGTCATTTTTTCCCATCTGCTGGGTAAATTAAACATCTCAAAAAGTGACCTTAGCCCAGTCAGTTCCCCCACCTTCGGCGTTGGACCATCTGAATTTCCAGTCCTTGGGTACATCGACCTGCCTGTGATGATGAAAGGGGTCTCCCCCAAAAGCAAAGAAGAGTTAATCGCCTCCGGCAGGACAAGATTTATAGTCATTGATGTACCGTCAGCATATAACGCCATTTTGGGAAGACAGACTCAGGGTAATTTTCACATTCGGCCAGATGTAAGGTACCTGACGGTCACCTTCACCACCGAAGACGGAGATGCTGAAATCTTCGTTGATCAAGCCGAGGTTAGAAAAGTCTTCACGAGGGCCAGGCAAAGCCCAACCAAGGTCCAGGTGCAGACTTCGGCAGAAGGAAAAAAGGTCTTGATGGACGAAAAGGCGACGGCAGAAGAAACGGAATGCCTCAAAAAAATAGAAACAGAAGATGTAGAATTGATCCCTGGCCGAAACACCCGAATTGGGAAAAAACTGGCCGAAGGGGACAAAAAGAGGCTTGTATCCTTTTTGTGCATGAACAAGGATCTATTTGCTTATTCGCCGAAGGATATGCCTGGGGTTGACCCCAGCATAATCCACTACAATCTTAAAATGCAACCACACGTCAGACCAGTTCGGCAGAAAAAACGGAATCTATCAGCTCACAAAAAGTCCTTCGTCAAGGACTAAGTTAGTCGCCTCATTGAGGTCGGGGTAATAAGGGAAGTAAAATACCCCGAATGGCTCAGCAATATGGTTATAGCCACAAAAGAGGGTAGTGAAAAGCTTTGAATGTGCATCGACTTCCGAAACTTAAACGATGCCTGTCCAAAAGACTCCTACCCATTACCGGCCATAGATTAGCTGGTAGACGCAACTGCCGAGTACGGACTGCTTAGCTTCCTCGACGCCTTTAGCGGGTATCATCAGATCCGAATGAACCTCGAGGATGAGGAAAAAATGGCATTCATCACAGAGATAGGTACTTACTGCTATGTCAGAATGCCCTTCGGGCTAAAAAACGCAGGAGCCACCTACCAAAGATTGATGAACAAGGTATTTGACGCACAGATTGGTAGGAACATGGAAGTATATGTCGACGATATGATAGTCAAGAGAAAAGTGCCCAGTAATCATATCACCGACTTAACCGAAACCTTCCAACGACTTCGAGAGTTCGGCATTCGCCTTAATCCCGAAAAGTGTGTGTTCGGAGTAAACGCAGGAAAATTTCTTGGGTTTATGGTGTCAGAAAGGGGAATAGACACTAACCCTGAGAAAGTTAAAGCCCTGCTGAATTTTCGGACACCTACGTCTATCAAAGACATACAGAGGCTTACTGGGAAGATCACCTCCCTAAGTAGATTCATCTCCAGGTATGGTGACCGATGTCGCCCGTTTTTCAAAGTACTAACCAAAGTCTCCAAGGAAGGTGGTACCTCCGGAATCCAGGAATATCCATGGAATACAGAATGCCAGAAAGCCTAGGGAGAGCTCAAAAGTTATCTAACTCGCCTCCCAACACTTCGACAACCTCGGGAAGGGGAACCCCTCAGCCTTTACCTTGCAGTCACTGAAAAGACGGTAAGTTCCGTCTTAGTGAAAGAAGAGGCTGGGAAACAATGGCCGGTGTGTTACGTAAGCAAGTCCCTGCATAGCGCCGAGATGACGTATCCGTTGCTCCAAAAAGCTATCTACGCGTTAGTACTTGCGGGTAGGAGATTGCGACCCTACTTCCAAGGACACGCCATCACTGTACGAAATAATTTGCCCCTGCGAGATGTGATGAAAAAAGTGGAGCATTCGGGAAGACTCTCAAAATGGTGCATCAAGCTCGGTGAATATGACATTACTTATGAGCCTAGAAAGGCAATAAAGGCTCAGGCACTTGCAGACTTCATTGCCGAGATTCCCGAGATTGAAAAAATCGAAGCACTCGGGGGAGGTGAAACGAAGACTGATCCAAAATGGAAGCTCTTCATCGATGGAGCGTCAGGCGCAGAGCATCAAGGAGCTGGAATAGTCCTTCAGGGTCCCGAAGGCATGAAAGCTTCTAAAGCAGTCAAATTCGGTTTTAATGTTACCAATAACATTGCCGAATATGAAGCCCTCATAGCCGGACTAAAAATGGCCAGAAAAGTAGGTGTGAAGAACCTTGTGGCCCACAGTGATTCATAGTTAATAGTCCGACAGACAAAGGGAGAATATGCGGCAAAGGACCCAATCTTGGCTAAGTATCACGACCTCGTTCAGAAACTCATTGAGGATTTTGACTCGGTGCACATAAAGAACGTGCCCCGAAGGGATAATACCCAAGCGGATGCCTTGGCCAAGGCTAAGGAGCCCACTGAAGTGCTAAAACACCCCAGCACGGAGTTAATGTGCATAAAAACCTCGGGGGAGGGATGGAAAACCTCCCTCAAAAGATATTTGGCAACTTCAGAGCTTCCCAAGGATCCTAAAGAAGCCGCAAAGGTCCGAAAGCGTGCAGGGAGGTACTTCCTCATTGGGGAAGAACTGTACAGACAAGGGTACGCAAGTCCTCTACAAAGATGTATAGGCGAGGATGACGCCAAAATAATACTTGAAGAAGTACACGAAGGAATGTGTGGCTCCCATACAGGAACAGACGCCCTCATAGGAGTAATACTCCGCCAAGGTTACTTTTGGCCTACCCTAAGGAAGGATGCAAGGCAATTCGTCCGAAGATACGACAACTGCCAAAGGCACGCCAATATCCAAAAGCTACCCTCGGAAAGAATAAATGCAACAAACTATCCCTGCCCCTTCGCCGTCTGGGGCATTGACCTCATCGGACCTCTCCCAAACGCCCCCGGCAGAGTAAAATTTTGCATCGTCGCAGTGGACTATTTCACTAAGTGGATAGAGGCAGAACCGTTAGCATCAATCTCGGCAAAGGATGCTCAAAAATTCGTATGGAAGAATATTATATGCCGATTTGGCATTCCGAGGGTAATAGTGGCCGATAACGGGACCCAATTCATGGACAAGGGGTTCCAGGAATTCATGGAGGACCTTGGCTTCAAGATACATTTTGCCCCAGTAGCTCACCCTCAGAGCAATGGGCAGGTCGAGGTATCTAACAGAGCAATAAAAGATGGCTTGAAGAAAAGGCTAAAAGAGGCAAAAGGGAAATGGCCAGGAGAGCTTCCAAGTGTGCTATGGAGCTACCAAACGACTCCCCGAAGAGCCACGGGAGAGACTCCCTTCTCGCTCGTATACGGGACTGAGGCCATTATTCCCATTGAAGTCATGCAGCCCTCGGTAAGAGTACAGGTGTTCGACAAAGGAGGAAATGATCTCGGACTGAGAGCAAAACTGGACCTCCTCGAAGAACACTGCGAAATGGCCGAGTTAAGGAGAAAGGCCTTCCAGCAACGGATAGCACGCACCGCCAATTTACATGTAAGAAAAAAGGAGATCAAAAAGGAAGACCTTGTTCTCCGGAAGGCCAAGTTCGAACAGCGAAGGCCATCACAAGGGGTACTTCGGGCAAATTGGAGTGGACCATATTTGGTCCTCGACGAAGTTCGCCCAGGGGTCTTTAAGTTGGGTAACATTGAGGGAGTGAAGTTGAAGAATACGTGGCATTCAGACTCTCTGAAAAAATTTTATACTTAGACATTTTTTCGAAGAAAGCCTGTAAGATACTCCTCCTCGAAGTCATCAGCAAAATACTTGACGAATTTGCCCTTGTTACCGAAAGAGTGCGCCTTGATGATTCTGCCTTACAAAAGTTCCTTAGTAAGCTTAAAACCCCATCTGAACACGGAAGAAGTTCAAAAAGGTTCCTTCCAAAAGATAAGGTGCAGGTGTTTGCAAAAAATGTACACTTAGAATCATACCAGCTTCTGAGAAGGCGTATTCGGAAGAAAGAACGGAGAATGGAGGAAAAAAATTCTTCATTAAAAAATTCTAAGGCAAAAAATACAAAGAAGGAAGAAGAAAGCCTATGACTAAGCAGGGGTATTTGACGTTTCTCCAACATTATCATCCCCGGATGGCTCAATCAAAGGCACAGGCCGAGCCGGAGGAAGATTGAGAAACTCAACCTTGGACCATGAAGATCTGGGCTCTTTGGGAAAATCCAAAGTAGACAAGTAAGAAAGGTCAAGCCCAGGGTGCCGAGCGAGGACCTGGTGACGAGCCAAGCAAAAACCATCTTGGTAAGACGTCTTCGACATTTGCTCGCTACGGTCCTTCTCGGCGCCAAGAGTCGCCAGCTCAGCTTTTAGCGCGACAATCTTGTCCTCCAGCTTCTTCTTCTTCCTGCTCTTCATCTCCTTCTTCCTCAGCGACGCAATATCAGCCTGAAGATCGACATTCAAAACGAGTGCCTTCGCAAGATCCTCGCCGTCTTGAGCGGTCTTCTTCCGAGGGGCCTCATTCTCTAAAGAAAGAGTCACGCACTTTGAGCCGAGGTATTCAACCTTGGCTGAGAAATCAGTGAGAAGCTCCTGCCTGCTGGACACAACCTCGGCCCGAAGACTCCCAAGGTCCTCCTTCGCGATTTTGTTTAACTCGCCATATTTTAGGGCATATTGGGCGAGAGACTCCTTCGTCTTGCGCAAGGAATCTTTGGACCGAGAGCGGGTCTCCGTTTGTTTCGCTGACCAGGCGCAGAAGTACCCGTTATATGCCAAAAGTTGCGGAAAACAGAGGCGTCAAATAAGTATCGGAAGGCAGTGATAGCTTAGAAGAACCATTTTCTAAAAAGAAGGACCACCTGAGCAGCGTGCTCCGTCATCCTCGCCGCGAAGATCTCTTCGCTGGGACATTCGGTGGTAAGGGATTGAAAGGTGGCGTTAGTCAGCACCCCCGCTGCCATTTGTGGAGCCATCACCTGGCTATCCTCAGAGAACAAATCCATGTCCTCTGTGAACGTCTAGAAGGGCTCCCGTGGCACCTTGTCCCACGGAATCCGTCGGTCCCGAAGAGCCCTCCGACGGGCATGAGTCTCTACCCAGGAAGCAGTAGGGGCGTTATCTGCAAGGTCACGCCGAAGTTCCATCAAGACATCATCCCTTAGCCATTCATCCAAAATATCATAGATACGAAAAATATTGAGATTTGTAGAATGGCTAAGGAACCAGCCTGGTGGAACTTCGGGGACACACTCCTTAGAACCGACCTCCCGAACATCCTTAGTGACATTTTTTCCCTTCCTCTTTCTGCCCTCTTCAAACTCCTGGGCAGACGTTTGCTCTGCTGGAATCTCGGTAGCAGGGGCAGGACTCAGTGTCTCCCCGAGGATGTCAGGGTCCTAAGAAGGGTTCTCGGCCGTCGGAAGTTGAGCAGAGGACTGATCTTCACCCTCAACTACGTTCTCGGGGGGAGAAGGAGTGGCAGCTTTGGCCTTCATGGACTTAGAAGGGCCAGCAGTCGACTTCTTCCTCTTACCAGAAGTCTTCCTGCGTACTTGCTCTCCCCGCTTAGCCTGACTGTCGAGGAGTGACTTATAGAACTCGGCAGACTGATCGCCCATCTCTGCAAAAAGGTAAAATATCAGTGTAAGTCCAAAAGGAAAGCAAAATACCAAACCCTGGAAGATGACTTACTCTCAGAAAAAGCCTGATAAGAAATTTCACGCCGAAGGAGCATGACTATCCAGGCTTTCTTCCCCGGAAGAACAGGCACGGGCATGCCGGGGTCACTCTTGTGGGCAGTTATCACCCCCAGTTCTCGAAGAACTTCCTCGGACATAAGATCCCACTTAATGGGAAAGGGGTAGGGTGAACGTGAAGGAGCCCCGGAGTCCCAGTCTGCCACTAACCGAATACGTTTGTCGAAATTGTCAAAATCGGCAAGCAATACCGGAGTGAGGAGCTTCCGGGGATAGACGACGTCGGCCTTCAAAATCCCTAAAGCCCATCTAATAGGCACATGTCTCCAAGACTCGGGAACCCGGAAAAAGAAAAACTTCTTCTACCACCCTCGCCAACTGTCCTTAGTGTCGAAGGTAAACATGAAGTTCTTACTCCCGGACCCTCAGGGAAGGAGGTAGTAAAAACCACCCTTCGGGACCGGGTGGAGTTTGTAGTATTGCATGAAGAAGAGGAAGTGGGGGTTTATGCCGAACACCCCGCACATGCAGAGGAAAGCATTAAAGTAAGAGTAAGAATTTGGGGGGAGTTGGTTCACGGCAATGCCGTGGAATTTGCAGAATTCGTATATCATGCGATTAGGGGGATACCGAAGACCGGCTTTCAGCTGAGCTCGGTAAACGGTAACCTCCCCTGAAGAAGCTGCGTAACCATAAGATCCCGGGAGAGGTAACCTCGGTGTGATACAAGAAGGGAGGTAGTACTTGGCCACCCACTTTTTCATCTTTTCCAAAGTAGTGGAACAAGGATAAGCTTCAAGGGAAGCAAGGTTTGCAGAAATAGGGCGCACAGTCATCAATGGAGTCGGACTTAATGGAGTCGGATTTGACATTTTTCAAAAAATAAGAAAAAGAGAGATGACTTTGGGAGAAATAGAGGAACAACGACAAACCACAAAAAGGGAACACCCACCAGAGACTTTGCTAAAACCTGGGCTGCGAAGCACCGCTGCAAGGAATCGCTGGAGGTCACTCTGCCGTAAGAACCGCCGCCGGAAAAAGAAAAAGGGCAAGAAAAGGCTCTGGAACAGACGAGAGCTAAAACAAAAGAGTAAAACAAAATGGGACGGAAGGTGCTTATATAGACCGAAGAAGGATAAGTGAAACGTCGTCATAATCATCCTTTGAAGATGAAACTGCCTCATTATTACTCCTTGAAGGCGAAGAGGTGCAGTTGACGTAACCAGCATAACTGTTTCACCATCCAACAGCGTCCACGTGTAACACAGCGCGAAGAACCAGGGCACGTCTCTCTAACATCGCGAAAACCCAGGCACGGTTACCCATGACTGACACGCCTGGCCAAAGGATGCAATGATTCACAAACCCGTGGCAGAAAAAGCAAAAAGAAAAAAGTAACGTACATTCCGAGGACATCCAGAAAACTAGAGGGGGGTACCTCGGCTACGAGGAGACGACTTCTGAAGCGAGGCAACTTTCCAAGAAAAGTTTCAGCCGCCAGATCGGCAAAGGGACCTTCTCGAAAACATAGCCGAAGCACCCGCTCCGGCTCTCCGGGAAGGGGCATGTGATAGCCGAGGTGCCCATCACTGGCCGAGCTCCCAAACTTGACGGAGTACCGACTTCGGCAGAGGGAAACTGCCAGCTGAGGTCAGAAGGATAAACGATCCCCCTGGCCTAATGTAGGGAATTCGCTTCCTTAGGGAATGGTAGGACCAACCTCAGTAGAGCGATCGGTCCCTCTTCGGAAATAGAAGTACCCCTCGGAGGAACCATCCTCGGGGAATATATTCCCCGAGACGTTAGAGTAACCTCGGAAGGTACGAACAAAGCATTTAAGGAGCCTCTGACACCTCTCCATAAAGTCGTCCCCCAAGTACATTCTGACACGCTATCACTGGGGCACGCCATCAGAGGGACTCCTTGATACGACACCCTCGGAATGTGTAGGCTGTCAGCTCAGCGACTTTTGCTGAGATAAACGTCCCTTCATTCCTGGAAAAGCAGGGATCACATCCCACCGGACACGTGTCGTAATCTGGGACGACCACAAGAGGGGAATGGCTTCTGCACGCCTCCTTTATAAAACACCCAGAAAGCATCCTAGAAAGAAAAAGAGGTGAGAGGAAAAGTTCTCTTTGAATACAAAAAAGGGGCACATAATCCAGTTCTCTGAAAATACTGACTTGGGCGTCGGAGGCTCCTCCCCGGGAATACACACCGGGGACCTCCTAACCTATGTTTTCTGAAGTATTTCAGCTATCCTCCACTGGGGAATCTCCTCTCAAAGTGCTCTCCTCCATCAGAAGTCCTCCCTACTCTTACAATGACACACGATGAAGCCGCCGTAGGCCATCAAAGTCATATATACACATGTAGGATATGGGGTGTCACAATCTCCCCCACTTAATGCCCAACGCCTTCATTTGGCCACAAACAGATCCAAAATTTTGAGCCTAGTAGGTGATGGATATGAACCATATATTGAATAGACAGAATAGAATTTTGCCTCGGCCTGTACAGAATTAGAAAGACGGCGTACACCATCACGGAACCAGGTTGGCTTTGGTACCATTTATGATGACCCAGGTCCAAAACCTATCCATGGAACACCTACCCACACCACATGGGCTATCCTTTATGAAATTTATAAGCACTATGTGATCAAGTGCTTGACCTTGGAGTCATATATACACATTAGAAATCACACAGACTTTCCATGTGGGATATGGGGAGTCACATTTTCCTTTGGTCCAGCCTTTTTCTTTTGTGACTTTTTTCTTTCTCTACAACACACTAAACTTTGTACTCTTTTTAGGTTCCAACCAACTAGGCCTGCCAGGATGTAGAAGGTGAAATAGTAAGATATCTATAAAAAAAAATTATTCATAACAACAACCAAATAACAACTAAACCCTATTAGTTCAAAGTCAGAATCCTCGTTAGGTTCTTCTCGGTTAGCACTTGATTTATTTGACCCTTTATCTTCCTCCTTGGATAGGACCCTACAATTTCATGCACATTTACAAATATTCATCTCCCTAATATATAAATATCCGTTCAATTAAAAAAATGGATGCCTTAACTTACATGTGCGATTATGAAAGGACTAGATTCTCTTAATCATAACCTATAATTGAGTCCCTAGTTGACATTCTTCCAGCCTCTGTACGAGTTTTAATCAGTACCAAACTAATGTATGTTACATTTGTATGCATAGACACTAGAATCATGCCCATAACAGTCAACATATGTCACAAACCATAAAATTAGTTTTGTACCAATGCATACTAGTTATGTACTTATGCAAATTAGATTTGTACTTATACATACCAGTTTTGTGCATATAATACTCTATCTTTATGCTTAGGCACACTAGTTCTGTACTTACGTACATTTGTTTCATACCTTTCCAACTTACTTTTCTACTTCTGACTACCACATTTAACAATCACACATGATCACATAACATCCAACATAGGTTACACATGGAACCATGCTATTACACATCAGTTCTATGCCTATGCATACCAATTTCATACCTGTTCAAAAAATACACCACAAAAAATAATGCAAAGATGTTCGGTATTTTACTTCAATCATTTAGTACCATTGATTCAACCAATACAACTAACCATAAAAAATATCCAACCCAGATTTAACTTAATCCTATGCTTCAAATTTCCCAACCTCGGTTAATGTGAATCAACAATGTAATACAATTATACCAACGATTACTAATACCATGTAACAAAAAAACTTAATAAGATCAACCGACACTATCTTTCTTTGGGAAAAGCCATAAACCCAACAATAAGATGACAAGAGAATTGGAATTCGAGAGGAAAAAGAGAGATATACCAAAATTTGTCACCATTGATTTCCAAAATCCAACCCAAAAGTGAAAAGGATGACACAACAGTACTTGTTAACTTGCTCTGCATGGTTTGATTTGAAGCCTAAACACTATTTCCTTAGATATGGAAAGACCTTGGTGTTTTGTGTCTTGGGGTAGAAATGTAATGATTAAAAGGCACATGAGGTACTGAGTCAATTTTGGGAGGTTTGGGTATACATTTCAATGGGAGAGTGGCATTGTTTTGGGTATTTTTGCAGAGATGAATTAAGGATGAAATCATGGGAGAGCATATTCTAGGGTTGATTAGTATGAAATGAGGATGAAATCCCTAGATTTTTGTGCTTTTATGTTGTGTTTGAAATTGGAAAATATGAATGGGGGATGACGTGATAACATCCTTCTGATGGTGTATAAACACATGGTGTTTATATTAATTTCTCTAAATATTACACATTTAAAACAAATTCAAATCAATGGCTAGTTTAGTTATTACATTAATTAAATATTCTATATTTAAAATAATAATATTCTATATTATTCAGGACAAGTGAGAAATGTCAAAGCATGGGTGGGAAAAATAGATGAATAGTGAATTGAGAGGAGAGAGAATGGAGAACAATAAATTTTAGAGTTTCTGTAGATATAAAAAATTGACTATTCTCTTTTACCTCATTCTCTATTTTAGAGGATGAGATGGTGAAGTTATTGGAGTGAAAAATGACTCAATAGTCTCTAAAATGGAGAAAATCTACAAAAAATAAGGAAATTGTTGGAAATGCTCCAATTCACCTTTTGTCTCTTTTTGCTCTCCATGCTTTGACTTTTTTTCATTTGTCCTCAATATAAAATATTGTTTTTGATATATGGAATATTTAATGATTGTAATGACTAAATTATCCATCAATTTGAATTTATTTTAAATGTATAATATTTAAATTTTGTATAATAAATGTGAGATTCTATGAAATGGAGAAAATGTTGGAGTTAAAGTAGGAAAATTATGGATATTTTGGTATTTGCTTCCCTATTTTACAAGAATTATAGTAAAACTGTTAGAGATGCTTTTAGGTTAAAGGGAAACCCATTTTGCTAATGGTTCAATTGGTTTAATTGCTTTAAAAAATTTTTAATGCTTATATTAAATGTAGTACATTCAATGCTTATTGGTATATCAAATGTCATAAATCTAATGCTATAATAAACTTATGGCTATATTATATGTAGTGGTTTAATGCATATTGCTATATTAAATTGTGAACGTGTTGACAAATTGTAATAGAGACTAGTGGATATGTGATAGAAAAGAATATTATTTGTAATAATTTGGAACTTTTTTGTTCCTTTTAATTATGTAATTATGTTTGTGTTTTTGTTTAGTTCTTTAGGTAATTTTAAGTTATTTCAAGTTGATCTATAATTTTTGCAATATTTGGTATGAAACAACTTTAAAATTTTTTTAATACTAGCAACTTTACCTACATCTATACCAATAGTTGGGACCGTTGGTAGTTACCAATGGTTAAAGCTGTTGGTATTTACCAAAGCTTTAGACAGCTGGTAATTTACTAATGGTCAAATATGTTGGTAAATACAAAAAGCCTAACACATTGATAAAGGTTTGACCATTAATACAAAGTGTCAGCATTGGACCATTATTAATTACCAAATGTCCTATTACCGATAGCCTAAAGTTGCAAATTTGCAATGACCTACTATGTTGATAAAGATTTGATCATTAATACAAGGTGTTGGCCTTGGACCATTGGCAATTACCAGGTTTCTTATTTCCAACATGTGGCGGAATAGGGCCCCAGCGCCCTAATTTGCCAATACTGGTAAGCTCATTGGGAACTATGATCCCATTTAGGTTACAATTGGCTAGTTATTATTGGTGAAGTATCTTAAATCATTATGTGCAACTAGTTACCTAGCCTACCTTGCATAGAAAATATGCATACATCGCCTTGGCTTTGCAATAACAATTAAATAAAAACAACATTGAAAATAGTGCCGGCAATTAATGAAAACACAATTCAAAATGAGCCAAGACGTAAAACTTTAGTTGCTTTAACTTCAAGTAACAACTATGTGCATATATCTCAACCTTATATGCACTCAAATATAACCTAAGTGTTATACACACCAATGGGTACTAGTAGAGGCAATATCTTTGTGGGAAAATAACATACATTTAGAAAAAGTAATAGATATCTACTAAGATCCATCCTTAGCTCTTCACCCAAGAAAACAAGCTTTAAGTGATGGGCCATATTTTCCTTATACTCACTTAGCCTCAAACTATAAGGCAAACAGTTTGGTCAGTACTAGCTTATACTGCAATTAGCTTAAAAACATAAAATTTCTGACTTAGAGAGTAACTTTAAAGCAATAAAACTTAGTTTTAACAGTTGCGCCTTACCAACTGTTAAGCCTAACTAGCCCACTTAATACCTGCACAACACTTAAGGGGTGAGTACTCTAAAGTACTTAGTAGGGGATTTGGCAGCTGTAGGGGGAAACAAATGCAAGCATGCAAAGCACAACAAACACACACACACACACACATAAACAAACCAAGCAATCAAACAACACAATGAACAATAAACACAAGCAATTAATAAACAACAACAAAAATGCAATGTAATATATGGATGGATGAGTGAATGCACATGTTTATGCACTTAGGATTTCCTTACGCCTAAAGGTGTTCTTAACTTCCATTAGCTCATACGACTGGGGTACTTGGTTACTAGCCCTCGTATCCGATGCTAGCACTTGATTAAACCCCATGAAGTCCTCCTTATTGGTGACTTACGTAAACCGTCATTTACTTGACCTTGCTCACCTTTTATGGGCTACTTAGAGTAAATCGTCACTTATTCACCTCTTACCCGTAACTTCCCCTTAATTGTTATGATGGGTAATTGAACCTGGTGGCCAAACTTCGCCAACTTCCCCCAAACTCAACTTGGGCAACTTAGGGGATTCATTTACTGAGCCCGTCAACTCTGTTGGGACCTTTTGGGCACTGCTTAATGCCCGGAGGGACTTGGCCTCTACCTTTGGGTCATCAAGGGTCTCGAACCTTTCACAGGTCCCTCTCTAATGTCGGTGGTTCATGTCCTCACCCCTTGGCCATTAGAGGACTCATACAATTTGAGGTCCTTCCTTAGCACTTTATTTGTGACTTAAGGTGCCTTACTTATCCACTTTTCCTTAGCCCTCTTAACCACCCACTTATTGCTAACTTATTGATGCATACTTAAATCTTAGAAGCACCTTGAGCCATTTTAGGATGTCAACTAAGCCTTACGAATTGATTTGGGACACTTAGAAACAAGGTTGGCATAATTCAGGTACAATGCTACAACATTACATATTGTGATTCGATAGCATCATGATTTTATAGGAGTTGCTGGAATTGATGCGATAGCACCAGAATAGTTGGTGTGACAGCATTGCACATTTCAAGCCGTCTTTTCTTCCTCTTGAGCTTGATGCGATTGCATCAAATAATTAGTGTGACTGCATTAACCCCTGGAGCTGTATTTCTCCGCCCTTTTCTCGGCCAATCTTGCTCTAAATTTTACCCAGACCAGTTCCATCAGTTTTGGCTCATTTCAACTTACTCTCAAATGTTCTAACACTACTTATGCATCATTTCATCATGCCATAACATGAATCCCTTACCTTAAATGATGATTTGCACAAATCTAAGCAACTATTCACCAAAAGCTCCAGCTAGCTCTAATGGAGTTCCTTTGAGTTCTAAGCTTGAATTCAACCAAATTTGACACCAAGGGCAAGAAATTAAGACCATTTCTAACCATTTAACAAGCTTAGAACTAACCCACAAGGATCAAAGATGCTTACCTTTAGGTTTGAACCAAAAAATTACAAGAACAACTTTAAATACACCAATTCCACAAAAAATGAGCTAATGGCTTGATGGGATAACTTTGGGACCTTCAATTTTCATAGAATTTTAGGTAAATAGGGAGGTTTGAGGAGGAGCAACTATGGAGAGTGGAGAGCTACGAAAATGAAGTGAAAAAGATGATGAATATTGATGTTCATCTTTTCTTAAAATATCCCAACTACTCCACCTAGCTCATTTCTGTCCTACTTGTCCCTTTGGCCCTCAAACTTAACTTTTATTCACTTAGGCGACTTAGACCTTCCTCCACAATCTCTCCATAGAAAAGTTTTTCCTATCAACACACTTTGCCCTTAAGCCACTTAATCCAATATAAGACATAATAGCCTAATTTCCTACTTAGTGCATTTTTAACCCATAACTCCCACTTTTGGTTCAAATGGCTAGGGAGCCTTTACACAATGGCTTAAAGTTGGAAATTACCAACTGCTTGATGTTGAGTAGTTGGTAAGTCAAATGCCAACATATGGATTTCCAATGGCTATATGTTACTAATTTCAAAGTTACTAGCATGAGACTATCTATTGGAAATGGTCATTGGGAAAAGGCATCATTTTATTAGTGGAGTAAAATGAGGTGTAAAATGGTAAAGTTGCTTGGTAAAACTTATTAAAAAGGAAATTTTGCAAAAAATTTTAAACGGCCTAAAATGAAAAATGATGTAAAGAATATGAGATAGAGAAAGTAAAATATATAATTAAATAATATTTTAAAAAATGAATATATAGAAAAAAATAATATTGTCATCTGAATTTCCAAATCTAATCATGTTAATATTATCTACCAATTAAATTTTATTTTAAAATAAAAGAGAAATAATACCAATATTTATATGAAAATATGTGTATCAATTATATATTTTATCATTTTATATTTGTGTGTATGGTAACATTGATAAAATGAGGAAAAAAGCTCTCTAACCCATGTATTGCATGAAAATTGAAAAAAAAAAATATCCGTACACAGAATACCGTGATATACCATACAAAAAATTGACAAATTATGATAATTTAGGTTACTTGGTCAATCACGCAAAATTGAAAACATTGGATGGCCTAACATTTGATGAAAGGATCTTTCTACAGTACTTGGGGAAGCACCTACCTTGGCCTAGGTGGCATACAAGTGGCTTGTATGTGGCAATTCTGGTAAGAATTTGACCAAGTCATCATTTATTTTAGTAAAATTACCATAGAAGTCCTTAATGTTTTTAATTCTATAATAGTAAAGGTAAATCAGTACTTATGTAAAAAAATTTTAAAAAAGGTTTGGGTGAAAAAAAAAAAAGAAACAAAAAGCAAACAGAATGGGGCACTTGTGACACATCGACAGAATCGATCACGGGCGCACAGCAGAGAGAGCAAAGCATGACAACGGTTGCCTGTGAAAGCTAGTCAATGGCTTGGCACATCATTCAAACCATATTAGTTATGGTAATCAGTTGTCTTATTGTTCGCAGGCTAGCTTCTTTGATTCCCAGAACCACCACTCGTAGGCGGTTCCGTCGTGCTGTAGATGATAAGGTCTAAACCTTCAATCTTTCTTTGTTTCTCATTAATGTCGATTACTAATGCCAACCGCCCACTCGACCTCAACAATTTTGGCCCATTGCTGGGACTCCATCTTTCTCATTCCTTTATCATTCCAGCCATTAGAAGCTCAGGTAATTGCATCAACTTACTTAAATTTTCTTTTATTGATTGTTTGATTAGATTTTACTAAATTATTTTTTAGTGAGTTATTGTTTGGTGTGCAAATTTGCTTGGATATGGTTCCTTAATTCTTAATTTCATCTTTTGTTCCAGAAAGACAATGTTAGTAACTCTTGGCAACTCTGTTATTTGCTAGTAGAGATTTCCCCTTAGAGAGAGGTATGTTATGAATCATATTCTTTGGTACTCTAGCTTGTTGATTCTTGATAGCTTGCTCATGTAATTAAGAAAATGAATGGATTTTGGTTAGGCACATTCTCCATAGCTAGAATTATATATAGCTCAACTTTTGAAAAAAAAAATAGAAAAATTTTCACAGGAGAAACTTTGTTATGAAGCCCAGATACTAAGGGTGATCCCTTACTCCTTCATCTTTGTGTGTATTTTTGTGTTTATGTCTCACTCTCCTTGTGAAGCATTAAGCCATAAGGAGCTAAAATTTAAGTCATGCAGTAACCATACATTTTGACAAGTAGATATGACTTTTTCGTACTACCTATGGTGTTGTCATGTCATCACAAAATTAAATGATTCTATTTTATTATCTTCTAGCTGTGTTGAGTATTATTATCTAGAATTCTTGCTTTTTGGGATGGAGAACTTATACAGTGTGCACTTTCATTATACCGTTTAATTATTGTTTTGTTGGTAGACCTAATGGGTGGATTTAGAATGCTATTGCAACCAACTTGCCTAATGGAATTTGCCTCTATGCCTAAGCATTTTTTGGAAGATGCAATGGAATTGCTTATATTCATTTCTTGGATATCAAGAGCATTGGATGGTGTGCTCGTAGTAGTAATATGATTTGTTTTCCCATCTAACTGTTTTGCATGATTTTTGTAATCGGTTTTCCTATGTAGCATATGTCTTCCTTTCTTTTTATATATTTTTGTTTTTTTAATTAATAGGATGATTTCATGAACTTTATCATAATGTTCATGGCGAGATCAGAGTTTATCAAGAATGAATATCTTAGGGCAAAAATGGTGAAAGTTCTTGAATGCTGGATACCACGTAGAAAGTGATTCAGTTAACTTTTAGTAGTGAAGTATATAAATGCTTTCTTAATGTATACACTTATGGCTCCTGTGCATAGGCATCTGAGTACTTACACTATTTTTTTTTCTTCCTCGTGGTTCATTGGCTACTTTCACACTATTTGAAGGGCACGAACTCTTTCTACAATATTGTCAGGAATCTTTTGAAGCTATATGTAGACATCGAGTTCACAAGTTTTTATACACAAGTATTTCTACATTATTGATATTATTATTGAAGAATTTTAGGGATATTGCATGTGATGATGCAGGTAAGACGCTTTCATTAGTTTCTTACTTTTAAATCCTTTAGCTTGTTTATAGAGATGAAATGTGAAGAGAGGTTTCAACTAGCTAAAAGAATGAGGCTTCTTTAAAGGCGTACAAATATTTAATAAGCTGCTTTTTAGTAAGTCAAGATTTTGATTGCTAGTTTTCAGTTGAAAGAGTTTGTTGTCAATGAGTATACCATGGTACAAACATTTCTTTTCCTATTCAGGTTTTTTGTTGGTTCCTTGATGAGTGTTTCTGATTTTCAGCTACTAAAATGCCCGCCTGTTTTCCAATTAAAGTTAATGGCTTAACTTTTGGTGTTAAAGGTCGTTTAGGATTTTTGTATTATTTATTTAATCAATGAAAAATAATACATATGTTAAAAGGCACCAAGATATGTCTTCTTGCCAAGGAAAATTTTAAGATTCTTCTTACCTTTTTCTAAGTAGGAATTCAATAATTGGATTCAAAAATGTGCTATTTGTGGATGATATGCTTTAAAGTGCCACATCTCCTTCACTTTAGGAAGAGCCTTTTTGTCTTAACCCTTATTCCTTCTCAAAGCCTTTCTTCCTTGCAATAGACTTACTAAATTTATTTGATCACTCTTGATATGAAAAATGGTAGGTGTTACAAAATGTTATATTATATTTCTGGAAGGATAATATTCACTCTTTATTTTTAAGGATTTCTTTCCTTGTATTCCTTTCCCATTTAATATATATAAAAGTCTTGTGAGGGTCTTGTATTGTCAAGCCCTTAGTTTCTCCTCCTAATATTCTCTAACCTGGAATCAAAGCCATAACCCTAATCTCAGCACCTTCCGCAGCCTCTTCTTCACTAAAACCACTTTCTGCAACCATCCTTTAGCTACTGCCCTTTCCAAAAAACCAACAACCACCCAGCGAAATAAAAAACCAACAACAAAGAGACACTCGGGAGGCGTCAGTGACCATAACAACACTAGTGGCATTGCCGAAAAATCAACCATGCACTGGCGCATGGGAGTCACACACCACTATTCGATGACCTCTGGCGATGGTGATTTAATAGGTCTGATCAATTTTTTATCCTAAACATGTTTCTAGTCTTCATTTACATTGATTATGACCAGAAGTTGAGTTTCTTCATTCTCCAATCAGTTTCAGTCAGTCGATACATCATTAGCCCAATTTTCTGTTAGTTTCTGATACTGTCAGTCATCAGTAATTAGAAACATGTCAAAGTCTGATGATAAAAGTCCTCAAGGGAGTTTTCTGTCAGTCATTGTCCCACCAGCAGGCTCCCTCACACAGTTCAGCAATTTGCAAACTGCTAAACAATGTTCGAATGGTAATAACTACTCATTCTGGGCTAGGAATGTGGAGTTGTATTTTACAGTTCAAAGAAAGATGTCTTATCTTACTAACGATCCTCAAACATATGAGAGTTGGAAAGCTGATGATGCACAATTGCTTCATATCCTTTTTGATTCAATGGAACTTGAAATTTCAACTATATTTTATCATGTTGAAACCTGTATGCAAGCTTGGGAGTATGCCAAGCTTTTGTATTCTAGTAATATCCTTTGTATATATGAGGTCTCTGTTGAAGTGTTTCAGTTTAAACATGAAGGCAATTTTCTTTAATATTTTACAAAGGTTAAACATGCATTGGAAGAAATGAATTCTTTGTTTCCTATACCCTTGACGTCAAGGAGATGCAAAGTCGAAGGGAGTAGTTGGTGCTTATGACATTTTTGGTAGTGCTGAATTTGAACCAGATCGTTCCTAGATTCTTGGAGGGATAGAACATCCTCCATTACCTAAAGTTTTTGTGAGACTTTCTCACACTATGATAAAGGAAATCTCAACAAGCAATAATTCTGATTGGTCTACCCTAGCAATATAGCCCAGTCCACAAGCAAAAGGGTGGTCGTGGAGGATGTAGTAGTCATGGTGGTCGTGGCGGTAAAGGTGGACATGATAGAGGTTCATGGTTGCACTGCATGTATTGTGAGAGAGATGGGCATAAATAGGTGACTTGTTAGGATAAAAACCCAGCTCTGTGAACATCATATGTTGCATCATATGAGGAGTCATCTTTAGTTACAGCCTCATAGCAGTCTATCACGATATCTCAAGAAGAGTATACTAAGTACTGTAGTATCAGTCTGCATAGTAGGCTTCCACTTCTTCGATGGCTTTTATTGTTCATCGAGGTAACCCAACAGCTTGTTATTCCTCTAACCTTCCTAGAAATCAACTTTGGGCAATGGATTCTGGTGCCATTGACCACATTTTAGGTAAAATAACCAATTTTAACCATATCTTTTCTTTACTCGTATCTCATAATAAACTCACCATTGCAGATGGATCCACCACTACCATTAAGGTGTTGGACCCACCCATCCTTGTCACTCTCTCACTTTAGCATCTACTCTGTTTGTTCTAAATTTTCCTTTCAACCTTATGTCTATAAGTAGGTTAATCGAACAACTAAATTGCTTAGTTTGTTTCTTTTCTGATCATGTCATTATCCAGATTTTGAAGAGCAAGAAGACGATTAGAGAAGGGCATGAATCAAATGGAATGTACTACTTTGATAGACTGCAGTGATCAATTGCTTGTCATGCATCGGTTTCACCTCAATTAGTTCATAGTCATTTTGGGTCATCCATCTTTAGCAAATCTCAAGAAGCTTGTTCTTGATTTAGTTTCAGTCTCCAATTTAGATTGTGAGTCGTGTTAACTAGAGAAGCATCATCGTGTTCCTTACTTTGCTCGAGTCAATAAAAGGGTTGAAAAACCTTTTATGATAGTTCATACAGATATTTCATAATTTTTGTTGATGATTTTTCTCGAATGACTTGGTTGTTTTTAATGAAAGATCATTTTGAGTTATTCTATATTTTTTTATACCTTTTGTGCTGAAATTCAAAATCAATTTAATTCTCGAATTAAAATTCTTTGGGTATTTTTCTAACTCGATGTCCAGCTACATGCAGCAACGAGGGATTATACATTAATCCTCATATCCAAAGATATCTCAACAAAATAGAGTGGCCGAGAGAAAAGTCCAACACATTGTTAAAATAGCTCATACCCTTTTAAGTCACATGAATGTCCCCAAGTTTTTGGGGCGATGCTATCCTTACTGCATGTTTCCTCATAAAACTAATGTCTTCCCTATTTTGTTGGGTAAAATCCCATTCTCTATTCTCTTTCCTTCTTAAGCTCCATTTTTTATTGTACCTCGAATATTTGGGTGTGTTTTCTTTGTTCATCAGCACCAACCTGGCACAGACAAGTTAGAACCCAAAGCCTTAAAATGTGTTTTTCTTGGATACTTTCATCTGCAGAAAGGGTATAAATGTTTTTGTCCTTTACTGGATCAATTTTTTGTTTCTGCTGATGTTACGTTCTTTGAAAAGACCCCTTATTTTTGTAATACTCAATCTGTGCCTGCTGATACTGATGATTGTCAACCTTTACCATTTGTGCCAACTCAAATAGCTCCTAAGAACGATGCATCAAACACTAGTCCTATACCTTTAGAGCACATTGCTGATATTGATCCTCCACCTTTAGAGTGTCTGTCTCGTCCTGACCTGCAGGATTATACTCAGTGTCCTCAAGTTGAAGTACCGCTAGGATATTCATGCTCATCACCACCATCTTCTTCAACTTCAAGTCCAAAGGGTGATGATTTAGATATTCCAATTGTGCTCTGCAAAGGGAAAAGGTCTTGTACTTCTCACCCAATCTCCAACTTTGTTTCTTATGATTCTTTATCATTGTCATACTTTGCTTTTGTATCCACCTTGCCCTTTATACCCTTGCCAAAGTCTGTTTTAGAGGCCATTTATCATCCAGGATGGAAGCAAGCTATGGAAAAAGAGATGTCAGCTTTGTGGGCTAATAACACATAGGAATTGGTACCTCTTCCACGTGGTCAGACTGTTGTGGGTTGTCACTGGGTGTTCACTATGAAGGTTCATCCTGATGGGACAATTGATCGATTAAAAGCCCATCTAGTAGCAAAAGGATATACTCAGGTATATGGCATGGACTACTCAGAAACCTTTTCTCTTGTAGCCAAATTGACATCTGTTCATGTCCTCATTGCATTGGCCGCTGCATATACATGGCCTTTACATTAGCTAGATGTTAAAAATGCCTTTCTTCATGGTGATCTTGAGGAAACTATCTACATGGAGCAACCACCGAGATTTATTGCTCAGGGGGAGGCTAATCGTGTATGTCACCTAAATAAGTCATTGTATGTTTTGAAATAGTCACCACGGGCATGGTTTGGTCATTTTAGTTTAGTTGTTTGGAATTTGGTTTGCACAGATGTGGTGTGGATCATTCTATCTTTTATCGCCACTCTGAATCTAATAAAATCCTCTTTATTTTCCATGTTGATGATATTGTTATCACTGGTGATGATGCAGTTGGTATTCAATCGTTGAAGGTTTTTCTACAAACCAAGTTCCAGAAAAAAGACCTTGGTCCATTGAGATATTTATTGGGAATTGAGGTAGCATGCTCTAAGATGGGATATGTTTTTCTTAGAGAAAGTGTATTCTTGACCTTCTGGAAGAAATTGGTTTGTTGGGAACCAAACCGATTAATAGTCCTATGGAGCCAAATGTCAAGCTTGATGTAGATAAAGGGGAATATTTGGAAGACCCTGCCAGGTATTGAAGACTTGTTAGCAAATTAAATTATCTGACTGTTACTTGTCCAGATATTTCATTTGTTGTAGGTGCAATGAGTCAGTTCATGGACTCTCCCCAAACTAGCCATTAGGATGCAGTAGTTAGAATCTTGAGATATCTCCAAGGTGCACCAGGTCGTGGTCTTATTTACCAAAATCATGGTCATGCTTGGATTTGAGGATACACAGGTGCTGATTGGGCAGGCTCCTACAATCGACGGTCTACTTTAGGCTATTGTGTATTCATGGAAGGAAACTGGGTGTCCTGGAAAAGCAATAAACAGAGTATTGTTGCAAGGTCAAGTGCTTAATCCGAGTATAGGGCATGGCGTATACTACATGTGAACTAGTTTGGTGAAGGCATCTTCTCATGGAACTTGGTTTCACACACTCAACTCCTATGAAATTAATGTGTGATATTCAAGCAGCCATTCATATTGCTTCTAGTCCTATCTTTCATGAGAGAACCAAACATAGCGAAGTTGACTACCACTTTGTTCGTGAGAAGCTTCAAGGTGGTTTGATCAAGACTCTATATGTCAAATTAGAGGATCAACTTGCTGACATATTCACTAAAGCTTTAGGAGAGTTTAAAGTAAAGTCTATATATGACAAGCTTGGAGGTTATGACATGTATGCTCTAGCTTGAGGGGGAATGTTACGAAATTTTATATTATATTTTAGGAAGGATAATATTCTCTCTTTATTCCTAGGGATTTCATTCCTTGTATTTCTCTCCCATCTAATAGATAAAGGTCTTATGAGGGTCTTGTATTATCAAGCCCTCAGTTTCTCCTCCCAATATTCTTTAGGTTACCCAGAAAAGTGCAACAACACTAGAATTTTTTAGGTTAATAATATGTTTTCTTGGGTTGAACAGTCAGATTTTAGTTTGTGTATTTGGAATCAAATTTGTGACTTCAAACACCTTTCATTTGACAAATTGAATGTGTTTTCCAAGTTTGGTTTGAGGATTTGGCTAGGAAATGAACAAGCCCTTCAAACCAACAAGTGAACACTAAAATACAAGAACTCACATAAGTGAAATAGGCCTCCCAATATTGTGTGGCAGTGATAGGCTATGTTGAGGTCAGAAATTGCTGAACTGCAGGTCCTGCTTGTTCATTTTTGTAATCTCTTGTAAAATTAAACTCAATTTAGCGACTTTTATGTTTACTGGGCTAAAGGAACTAAGTTGTTGCCTTTTGATGTTCAAACTTGCATTGATTTATACTAGTATAACGTGTTGGAGTTGTAAAATTTTAAGCTTAAGGATTTAAATATAATTTTATTCCATATTTGTGCATTACTTTCGTTTGCATGTATTTAGTTATTTCATATTCAAATTTCTCATTCATATAGTACTAGAACTTGGCAAAAAAGTATTTTTACTATTGTTCTTTAACTAGCAAAATTTGACTTAAAAGTTGACCTTTAGCTAGGGAAGAAGTTTTGGCCTAAACTTTGTGTGGACGTTGAAGGCCTTATTTGGTATATGTTAGACCTGTGTTGCAATAAAATGATAGACTTGCAATAGGTCAGACTGTAGGTTTACTAACTTGTTTTAGAGGTTTAAGTTATGAACTTTTGATTTGTAGCTGAAACTACTGCATCAATACTTTCATCAAGTTTTATTTGATTAATTATTAGTCATAGATTTGTTTGATAAGCATGTACAATGAAAATGTCAAATAGTTTGTTTGAGTTGTGTTATTTTTTTATTTCTAGCTTTTTTCTTTTTTTCGTTTTGTTTTTGTTATAGTAGGTGCATATGATGTTTAAGAAGAAGAAGAAAAACGTAAACTTTATTATGGTCTTTATAATTCAACAAAACGAATGAAGAATGAAATTTACATAGTAAACAAGAACTTTAAGCTAAACATTATTCTGTTAATGAGTTTTGCGAATTCGAAGTTAATTGAGGAACTCATTTGGAAAAGTTAAGCATTCCTTCAATTTCATAATAGATAAGTATGTTTGGGCTTTCAAGATGACAGTAAACTTGATGGTGTTGAATGGTGTCATGATTAACTTAAGCAGAATATGTAACCAAGGGTACAGAGTAACCGACTATAATCAAAAGTAAGAAAACAATTAGAATAGGTATATTGTAACGGAAAAAGGAAAAAGAAACACTTATATGACATACTACTAGGTTATATCTGTGTGAGCAAGCTAACGCTTCCATCCATAACATCACCTATATAGCGGAATCATTGCTGTAGAGTAACAGACATTAACTTTAAATAGCTGGTATGATGCAATTTCAAATCAAATAGGTAGAAAATGGCAAAACATATATATTACCTATTGCTCTGTGCTGATACTTAATCAGGTACAATTATCTTGAACTGAGTTATCTTTGGATATGTGAGATCATTTGTTTCATAGAAGAATAGATGCACAAGTAGGTGTTCTAGGTATTCCATGTATTGAGAAACATGATTGTCAACACTAATATTCAACGGAAATAAGAACAAATTGGATTATGAGTTTTATGGAAAATAAATAAATAATTAAAATACTAACCACTTTGTTTATCTTGGCAATCCATGTTCTATGAGTTGTACCTGTTGGCAGTGAATCAACACAAAGGACCTTAGCATCTTTCATGTCACCATAGCCAGATACCAATGATAATCTATAGTTGGCATGTAATGATAGAAATACCTAGTGTAGTTACCTTGTTACATTCTTTCAAGTAACTCATAAACCTATCTTTATTCTTATCTGTTTTTATCCCTTCATTTATAGTAAAGTTTTTCATTTGAACCCGTAACTAAAAGAAAAAAAAACAAAAGTGAATAATTTCAACATAACTGGTAATTAGAATAATGTAAAATATCATCCTTTGATGAATCTCTTTTTTCTTTTTACCGAAAACATTGTTGGCAAGAACTTCCTTTTCTCTATGGGTTAAATAACAAAACATAGATTAATCACCCACACATTTAGGAAACATATTGGTAAAATTTGTAAAAAAAAATGTGTATACAAATGTAAAGTTTTGTGAACCTTATATTAGTGTGGACATATTTCATTGGTGCAAGAGATTGTAGCCATTGTTTTGAGCAAATGAGGTCAAGATCTCTATAATCAATGAGTGGCTCCCTGCGATTAAACCAACGTAGCAAGTTAGAATAACAAATTATAGTTCCATTTTGTGATAAAAAAGTTTAAAAATTTAAGAGTAAAACTTAATTAATTGAGCATACGCTAACAGCTTCTCAGCATAGAAAGTATAAGCAGCTACAGCAATTTCATCTTTTGACAACTCCATACTAGATATGATGTTAAAAGGTATGTCCACATCCAGTTAAAGAAAAATAATTGAAATTTTTGTTCAATAAATGTAATATTTTGAGAATTATAATTTTTTAATAAAGTAGTAAATATAATAAGTAAAAGATAATAACCTTTGAGATGATAAATTTCAAATTCATAGGGATTGAACTTTTAGATGTTTGAGTATTGTAGGCATGCTTAAATGGTGAAACTGCGTTAGTTACATGGAAACTTCTGTCATACTTTCCAATTACTTTACCAGTTCATGAATTATAGTGAAGGCTTTATTCACTATTTTTTGGCTGGTTTAGCATACAAATCACTTCTACTGCTACTGTCGATGCAAAATCTTTTTAAAATGAGTACAAGTTTTTAGTATTTTTTATCTTGCATTCGAATAGAATAACTATGTCTTCCTTCAAGTCTAAAATGGAGTTCTCAAGTCTTAACACATGATCGACTATCATCTTCATAAAATACCAATATAAAATTATGTTGTGTTATAAATTGTGGGAAGAGATTGATGATTATACGACTGTAATTATGAAATGACAAAATGATTCACGTTATTATGGATTACAATAATTTTTTTTTTAAATTCCATGTATTTTTTTTTAAATAAAGCTATACCTGATGTTGAGAATTGCTTGCATGAGAATCCATTTGTTGATTAAGAGTGATTTTGGTGTTCCCCTTTGTGCATGAAGAAAAAAAAAGTGTCAAGTGCAATTGTTGGGTGGGAAATAAATTTGTAGGATTCATTTAGAGGTATAAATTATGTGATATATATATAGGGACAATGTCTGGGTTATCATACATTCCAATAAAAGAATAAATATTTATTGGGTAACATCAATATAGCTGTATGGAGACCACCATCTTATAATGAATAAATCATATCTTTCAATCAAAAAATGATTACAACTTTGGAAGTGTAAAAAAATTGACAATTGAAAATTGCAATTCAAGATGGAGGTGGGAACATCGAAGTACCTACGTTATCAGGGTGGGGTTGGTAGGAAGTGTCTATTAAACCTTCACTAGAAACCGATGAAAAAGGTTGCACAACACATATTATCAAACGGTCACAAAGATAAAAAAGTTATAACAAACCATAAACTTCTTTATCCCATAAACAACAGTCTTGCTAGCACATGTCATTCACGTAACATAAAACAAAAGCATGAAAATTACCTTGTCAAGTTCATCACAATGCAAATGACCATTTGCATCCAATTCATTATCAGGTAATATTGTATTGCTCTTTATAGACCTACTAGATCTAGGACTTGCAATTCCATCATTTCTTGGACATGAACACGTACACATAGGCGAACCCCTACTCACTTGTTTCTTTTTTTATGACCTTACATCATATCAATGTTTAGTATAAAATTAAAAGAGAATTGCTTTGAAACATTAATTTGAGAAGTGAAATACTAATATTTTTCCTGTAAAAAAAACATTTACCAATAACAAACACATTTTATTTATTTTTATTAAGTGGATAAATGCACCTTTGGTCTTCGTGATAGTAGGATCTAGAATATTTCCTGTTGGCTGATTAGCATTCATTGATCTAGATCGCTCATACTTTCAAGTTAACAAAGCAATTTCTTTGCAAGCATCAATGAAGCTATCAATTGGTTGAGCAGCAACAACACACATTCGTTTGCAACTAAAAAGAAGTACTCCCAATCTAATAGCCATTAACCTTTCTTGAGAAACATTTGGTTGGCAGCTTAGAGATTCCCAATCCTTTTGATTTTTAGTCAACCTATTCAATATGCATGAATTTGGTATCTTTAATGAATGTGAGAGGTTCCAAGTAGAAATCATGTAAGCGCATGGAATGCCAATGCTTTCCCACCTTTTATATGATTACTTTGTATGAAAATGGTTGACATCAAATTCCACCACCTAATTAAAATTGGGCTATCCAAACTTACAAAATATGTATGCATGCACATCTCTAACTTTCTCTTTATGCACCAAATTAATTGCATTGTGAATATTAAGTTGCTTGCAAAACATGTAAAATGCCTTTCGGGAATATACAACACTTGCATGACATTAAAGTTGGTGAACTTCACTTGTTAGAGTTGTTAGAGTAGGTTTAGTATGTGAGGTTTCAAAATTAGTTTTTGTCTCTTTCTCATGAATGTGAGATAATGCTCAATCAAAATGATGTAAGAAGTCAAGTGAATTGCAATTATCTATGAGATACCTTTTTAAATAAGCATTGTTCCCCTCACAATGTGATGTAGTACTAATGCTACAAAAAAACTTTCCATGCAAGTATGTTGCTGCCCAATACTCACATTTTCTCTCTATATCCCTAACCCTTATATGAGTTTCAACTCCAAGCCAATAAACCACTTCATCCCACATTGCATCCCACTTATGAGTTGGGACCTCCGCTTTAGCTAGTTTCTTGCAGTCCTCTCTGAAATTGACATTTCTTACATTTGGCTGTACATTTTACTAAAAAAGCCACTTACAAAGGTGGTGTATGGTGCTCGGGAAAACCACTTCTATGGTTACACATATAGCATTATCCCATCGGTAACAATTGCTTATGGAGTCTTTCCATTCATGCATCTGAGTAGAGATTGCAATGCCCATACATATGCATCTTCTTTCTCATTTGCAAGCATTGTAGCCCTACAAACAATTGTCTTCTTCTGATTATTCATGCTAGAGAATACTAGAAATGGTCTGTTATAGACATTGGTCTTCTAAGTTGAATCAAACGCCAACACATCTCCAAAACATTCAGAGTACAATTGAGACATACCATTAGCCCAAAACATGTGTTCTAACTGACCTACCTCATTAATGGAATAATCAAGAAAAAAAACTATTCATCTAATCCTTATTTCCCTTGCAAGTATGCAAATGCTACATTTGTATCACTGTTCTATACTTTCGATCTTCGAACTTCACCGTTATGGTTATACACATCCTTCACTGTAAAACCCATCTTATCAAAACCACCTACTTGCTCTTTCATAACTGCAATTGTATTACTTGTTCCTATGCCTGTTCTATTCAAGCTCTCTATCTAAGCAGCGTCACCCTCAATAACATTCCTATGACAAGGAACATAAGGTGCATGCCTAGGGACAATGAGAGCATGATTATGTTCACTTACAAACAAAGATACATTCCATCTTTGTATTGTAGGATTTATATAGACACAAAACCTCGAACGACATCCACATCTATTTTCTTTATTAAGGAGTTTAATGTTTCGCTTTCCCACACTAAACAAACCCATCTACAAGATATGACTTCGTGTTTACTATTATAACCGTACTCATATTTCCTAACACCAAACCTATTAGCTTTTGCATATGTCATATAAAATTCATTTGCTCCATCTAAGTTTTCAAACTCCATGGCTTTAATTTCTAAATTAGTCAATTAGTCCCATGGTTTTCATGCCAAGTTCTCAAACTTCATAGCTTTATTTTCTAAATATATCAAACTGTAAATTATCCAAATAAAAGATTTACAAACATGATCATTAACCTTTAGTAAAATAGCGCATACTATATGAACCAATAAACATTTATTTAACCACAACAACAATACTTAGGCAATAATACTCAGGTATTTGAACTAAAAAAAACATAACTTAAACAAATCTGTACAAATTTTTGTTGATAACAACAAATCCACTATCACAAAGGCAAGAAATCAAATCCACCATCCACAATACTCAGGCTCCTGATTTGCTGGTTCTATTTTTTTCACTATCACTAGTTAACTGGTTCTAATTTGCTGATGTTGATTTTTTTTAACTAGTATCAATATGAAGAACTGCTTCTAATTATTGAATTTATAAATTATAGTATGAAATTGATCTCTATTAAGAAAATAAATGTAGAAATGACATCAAGCAAATATTTCTATTAATATCAAAGGCCAACTGACACTTACACTTTAAATATCAAGGGCCTATGTCTCAAAATAGAAATACCGATCTAAAATGAACAAAAAATCAAAATCCACTATCATAAAGACATAAAAATTTATTTAGGAGGTATCATTTGTGTTAATGACACAAAATCATATGAAGAAGCAGCAGCAAACTCAAAATCCTTGTTGGTGCATCTTGATACATCCAATCTTCTAGCAAGAGAAACAAATAAAAAAAATGAGAGATTAGTTCCATTTATTTGCTTATATATATAACTTTATCCCATACTAAGTGACTCTTGAGAGCAACCTTGATGGTTCAAGCTTGGCAAGAAAATAGTCCATTTTGAAGAAGAAAACAAGTAGATGGTATAATGGTTTCACAAGTCACTCAAAATGATATGGTATAATGGTTGTGATAATGATAAAAATACTAGTAACAATAACACTAGGAACAACAACATGAATGAGACAACAATAATAAAAGCATTGAGAAGAGAAAGAACTTTCAGAATGATTATTCCAGGAACGCTTAGTGTTTGGAAAGAAATGAAAAAATGTTTCATTTAAGTTGAAAGTAAGAAACTAGGCAACTAATATAATCTAGATCATAAACAACTAACTATATGCTAAGTTCATGATCCTTATGACATAATAGGCTATATTGTTGAATCAAGTTAGAGTTAAGTGCACACTTCATAATAATAAAGCTACTAACCTATTTCATTCAGTATAAAAAAGTTTGTACTCTATGTGTGTCACAAAGTTTTAAGAATTATTTAAAGATCCAAATATACTCAACATACACAGATGAACATCTTTCAAAGAAAACAAGAAAGATAACTATTTTACCACCTCAATTATATATGAATACACAAAAATATATTATCATACATGATTTTTTAAGCTAGAAACATATGCTAATGGATCCTGTGTTTCATTTTTCAAAGTTTAAAAGCACAGACCTCTTGGTTTATCGTTCTTGCAATTTTTTGTTTTGTATATTACTTTTACCCTCTACAGAAAGAGCATTTTTGATGCAATAATACTATGTGAGATGAAACAAGCATTTAAAAAACAAACTAGAAGAAAAAATCAAATGTTGCATATAAAGTATAATACGTGTTTCGAATTCACTGGAATTGATTCTCAAACTTTTGCAACATTGGGAGATGCAACCTTCCCCTTAACAGAAATAAAAAATGCCAAAACTTCAACCACCTTGTGATAAAAGATTCATGGAAGGGTATGTTCATGATACATATCTTCCACAGAATAAACAGACAAAGAGAATGTCAAGGCTAAATTCCACAATGAAAAAGAAAAAAACAACTAAAAATACACAACCAAAGACAACAATCGATCATTACCCTTGTTTAGAGGGTACTAAATACTTATGAAACATCAAACTTAAAAATGAGTATATTTCCCTTCACTACAGTTGCCCTCTAAAAATCATGAAAAAGTCACCAAACTCAGTTAGAAGAGCAGTTAAAGCACTAAAGAAATTCAATAAACTTAAATAATACAATGGTCAAGTTAAGGGTCCTTAATTACTTCTATGAATTAAAATGTTATTTTTCTTTATGAAAAAGACTATCAAAACTGGCTTAAGCAAGAAGGACAGGGTTGGATATAAGAAGTTATTTATAGGATATTCAGTTATGTGTTTTAGGGCCAAACAAAATGCATCCAGTTCTAGTGATAAGAAATAAAGTAAAACTTTATTTTATTGACTTATAATAAATTAATGAAAAACAATGCATGTAAAGTAAAAACATTCTAGTACTCTTCTTGGATTTCAAGGAAAGTACTTTTCTTGTTTTTGTCCTCTTTAATTGCAATGGAAAGAATTGCAATGGAAAGAAATGCAATGTTGTTTATTCTGTACAAGTAATTTTATGTAGTTGGGAAATTGTACATTGGAGATTTGTCTTCATTTATAATAGACATATCCTAGCAATTTTACTCGATTGAAGTTAACTCAATCCTAATCTTAAAGAATTTCAGACCATGGCTTTTATGGCTTCTATGGTAATTTAGTATGTTTACCTTGACTTTATGTTTGTAATGAGTTCATTTACCTTTCGAGGTTTGACTTTTATAACTCATTAACTTGTTCCTATTACCAGCTCATGCCTTAGAGTATGGCTTTAGGGCTCATAAGTATTCAACCAATGGTGTTTTCGAAGTGTAACAAAAAATTTGTCCTGGATTCATATGCAAGTGATTTGTGTACTTAAGTAGCACTGATATGTCTCATGAAGAGTTTTGGCCTTTCATGGACAAACTTTCTCAAAAGTATCATGGCGACACTTGCCATTTAATTTCAAAGAAATGCAACCATTTTACAAATGCCATGTGCATGCAGTTGGCTGGAGAACCAATTCCTGGATGGGTGAAAAGGCTTGCTAAGCTAGGTGAGATGTATGTTGGATAGCATGTCCTTGTTAAACTAAGGACTGAACTTACTATGGCTTCTACACCTTGTTAACCATCTACTTATTCTAAAATTGTTTGCTTTAACTTTAAATGCTAAATTCCTTTTCTTTTTACCTTGCATTTGAAATGTAATCATTGTTAGAATGTTTTGTTAATTTACTGGTGTTGGCACAAGGAAAGACTAGAATGACATCATTTCTAGTCTATTTTTACTTGTATTTGAACATTGGATCATTCTAGTAGGTGCTTGGTCAAATACTTCATGACATGGTTCTAGGAATGGGAAATCTCTAAGTCTAATGGGAAATCTCTACTAGCAAATGAAGGAGTTGCCAAGACTTACTAACATAGTCTTTTAGGAACAAAAGGTAAAATTAAGAATTAAGGAACCACAGCCAAGCAAAGCCGCACATTGAAAAATAACTCACTAAAAAAGAATTCAGTAAAATGTAATAAAAAATTCAATAGCAGAAATCAAGTAAGTTGATGCAATTACCTTAGCATTTGATGGTTGGAATGATAAAGGAATGAAAAAGACTGACTCTGAGCAATGGGCTAGAATTGGAGAGGTCAAGTGTCTACTTTGCGTCAGTAATCAACGTTGATGAGAAAGAGAGAGCGATTGAAGGCTCAAACCTCACCACCTACAGCCCCAAGTAAACACCAGCGAGTGGTGGTTTTGACAATCAAAGAAGCCGGCCGGCTTGCGAGCATCTTATATGGTTCGAACAATGTGCCAAGTTGTCGATTAGCTTCTGCCGGAGATCGATGTCATGCTTTGCTATCTTTTCCGTGCACTCGTCGTTGATTTCATCGGCGATGTCACAAGTTCTCCTCTCTATTCACTTTATGTTTCTTTTTTTATTTTACCCAACCTTTTTTTTTTTAATGTTGATATAACTAACCAACCCACCTTTACTATTATTCAATTACAAATTTTAAAGAATTCTATGGTAATTCTACCAAAATAAATGTGACTTGGTCAAATTCCTACTAGGACTGCCACACACATCTCACATGTATGCCACTTAGGCTAAGGTAGGTACTTATTATTCATTTTAAAGTATTTTCAACCTTTATAGAGTGATTACATAGTGAAGAGTTATAAAGAAAAGTATCATCATAAAATGGTCAACTCAAAGAAAAGAAATAAACAAAGAAAGGAAACAAAATGATTTCCCGAGTTAATTAGTTTGTTTGAAAAATATCAAATTATTATCATAATTTTAATTTTTATAGTAAATGATACCCCTACATATCATAAGTACACTTTTTTTAGTAGGCATATTGCAACAAAAAAAATCTAAAATTGCTTTCCTAATTTTCTAAAGTATTAGGTCTCACTTTTTAAAAAAAAATTAGTAATGCATAATTTTAATTGCATTTAAGATTTTTATTGTCTTTGTCTCTACTATTATTTATTTACTCAGAGCAGTTTTACAACTTACTAGGCGATTCAACAGTACTTTGCAGCAGTATTTTGGTGAAATTTATTTCCAAGTGGTTCTCTAACTATTTCAAGTGACATATTTAAATTAACTGTATACTTGAAAAGAAGAATCGTCTCGATGATTTTTCAATAGTTTGCTTCTTTGCATGTCATTTTGGGAAAATTCATGGTTTGATTTGGCTGATTTGGCATCAATTAACTATATACTATTTGATTATATAATATCTCTCCATCTCTCTTATTTAACAAGTTGCATTAGGAAGCAAAAAATCCCATAAATTCTAGATTAAATTAATCAAATAGTCTACATATTTAAACTAATCAAAAGTCCCATAAACCTTTGCGGTTTGAGTGCGTAAAATCCATTACTTTAAATTATTGATAAGCATATTTATATATAATGGTGGCAACCCAATAAATTGATTAGAGAAAATAGAGAAAATGTTTAGTATGAAACATAATGAAAATAGAGAAGATATGGGCCATATGGCAAATTTGCATAAAACGTTTGTGGAGCTTTATTTATTTCACATATTATAATGACCAACTTAAACGACAAAAGTAATGCCAATATAATAACCATTAAGTGAAAATGGTCTAGAACATTAACTAGGTGCTCATCTGCAAACTACAATATCTGAGCAATGCTTGAAGTTCCTAGTCTAAATTTTGGAAGACTTGGTTGCAACATCATCTTTTGTGACATCATCATCATCTCCATCAATAACAATAACTGGTGAGGCAGTGACATTCTTGTCTCTATCAACAGATGTTGCAGATGAAAACTTCAGAGATTTTCACAGTGCATATTTTGGATTCTGTTCCTCTTTCGGGACCTTATGATTGATTCGCCACTACCAAGTGTTGTTGCTCTACTCTTTTGCGTAGGTGTTGCTTCAAGTGACATTTCATTCACAACTTCTCTAAATATCATAATCATTTGAAACATAGGAGGGTTTTAAGCAATATGATTCTTTAATTTGTGCACACCATCGGCAACAATGATTCAATGAAACAAGGTTTTGGTAAGGCCTTTGTGTTCATCTAAATCTCTCAGAGCAATTTCACAAACGCTATGCAAAGAATTAGAGGGACATGGGACCTCCACTGTAAAAGAGAAATAAATTAATGGGTTTAGTATTTTAACTATAAATTGAAAAAATTTAAAAATATTGTAAAATATTTGAAATTGAAAAGCTATGTTTTTAGAATATTTAAAAAAAAAGTTGAGAAAATGAAGTGAAAAGAAAAAAAAATCTAAATGAACAAGTTTTATGGTTTGATATAATTAAAAAATTGAAAATGAATAAGAACAAAAGGTTTGGGTCAATAGGAAAAAAAAAAGGCATGATGCATCATTCTGATTATGGGAAGACATTTTTTTTTTTAAGGTATGGTAATTATCAATATAGTGAGTGAGTGGAGATGGAGATAAATATCTATATTTATAGGCATAAGGGTGAATAAGGATATATTTAGAGAAGAAATAATAATTTTTTTGGAATTTGTAATCTGATTAATGTAAATTATATTTAATTACTGGAACCAACGTAACTCTTCCACTTTTCACAAATGTATTGCATAGTTAGATTGTTTTGGATTTGTTATTTTTGGAAAAAGTGGAAGAGCGTGCATGTATTTTTTTTTAAGTTATGGAAAATGTGTACCAAGTCGATGTAGCAAATGAGCATGCATGTATGTTTTAAAATATTTTTTTTATGAAAACGACTAATTAATTATATAAATGAAAATTCTGCCAAACAAATTACGTAAATGAAAATGAATTGTTTGTCACTTAATCGCATAATTCAAAAAGCTAAAGGGCCGAATTGTGTAATTGAGTTAAGAAGAAATAAAAGCTTAGAAAAATACTCGAATGGGTCCTTATGTTTCAGTGTTTTGACGTTTAAGTTTCAAGAATTAGAAAAGACACTTGAACCATAACATGTGGAACACACATGCTAGCTTAATGTTTTAGCTAGCTTAATATCTTTTTCAGATATAGTTCGCTCCATCCTTTAAGCACATGTTTGGATTGATTCAATTTGTGAATAAAAACTTGGAACTGAATTTTTAAAGAAGAAGGTATGGAAACCATAGACAAGATAACATATAATCAGTCCAATCTAGAACAAGATAACATAACTTTCAAGAACAAGAGACCATAAACAGAATAACATAACTATCATTAGTCCAGTTTTATTACCTAGATTCTAAATCCAAAAGTTTCCAGTGTAGTTAATAAGGAACATTGGATACATTGTATAAAATACAAATGAGACCATTGGGTATATTGCTGCTGGAACTACTGACTGTAACCTTGCTGGCTGAAAAAAGCATGCAATATTTTATAACAACTTCATAATAACTTTTTGAGTTTAAGAATGGATCAACAAATTGTAAACTATAAATCAACTACTAAACAAATTGTAATGTGAATTGTTAAACAAATCAACTACAACTTGTGTAAATATGAAACGAATGTATTCATTTTGTATTAAACTCCACGGGCATAGAATTGCTTAATTTTGAAATTGAATGAGAACTTGGTTTTAGGACCGAATGGGATCTTGGTTGGAAGGTTGGTTTCAGCTTCTTAGCCTTCAATTACCATTCTCATGTCCCTTTCTCCTGTTTTAGACTCGACCTTTGCCTCCACGATTTGGTGGGTCTGAAACGTTACGTAACCTTTCAATATTATAGCATTGACCTTGTTGTGGATGTTCAAACTGCCTTCTCCCATACACCCCTACCACCTTGTGCCCTTAGCATCATCCCTCTATTGCTTGACTCAGTAAATTTTTCTTTGACCTTTAACTTAAGAGCAGATAAGCAATCCATAACTTTTTTGTACTAACCATCATTAAAAATTGCAAGAAGTGCTACAGACTCAAATTTCGATTGCATATTTTCATATCTATAACACTCCTGATTGTTTTCCAATTCCATAAGTTTCCAACACTAGGTGCATTCCCTTAGAATATCTTTCCTCCATCTATCAATTGCATACTTCTTTGGAACAACTTTATTTCTTCCATCTTCCATACACATATGATGTGATGACACAAAATAACTTTGAACTCAAATTTCTTGCAATCACATTCTGTATCAAATGTTTCCTTGTTGAATCTTACAATGAAATCATGACTAGTTTGGGTACCATTTGCCTTAAGAACTGTTTTATCACAAACAATAAAATATAGCAAATTTCTAACTTCGCTGATCTTATTCGAGCTAGTATGTGCCACATACTAAGTCCCATCTTGAAATTCCTTAAACTTCTTACAAGAGTACATGTGTTGGAAGATCTTCTCATAAGGGATATAACCAACACATTGATATGGTCTATCTCTTGAGTTTAATGTTTCATGCCATTCATCCTTTATCCATTTACATAAACTGACTAAGCGGTTGTGTTAACATTAACAAATCCTTGAAAAAAAATATTCATACTTTTGCTCCATTGTGTTGTTGGCATGCTGGCCCAGAATTCATTTTTTAAAGATATCGGCACCCAACGCTCCCCCATTTCATAGGTAATAGCCAACCAATCATTATCACGGAGACCAAACTTGTCCAACATATTATGCCAGCTTTCCTCAAACTGAGATATATATACATGAAATCATGGAATATATGTGATAGATAACTTTTCATACTTACCCAATTTGGATGGCATTTTAAATGTTTTTTTGCATTTTGTATAACATGCCATAAGCACCATCTGTCTTACCTCGAGGAATAGTTCCTTAATTGCATTTCTTGGATATTTACAACAATGATAGTCAATTAGCAAAGTGTTCAAAAGAGCCATGGGTTATAGAAGTCTAAATATTAATAAATCGTTCAAATAAAGTATCAATAATAGTATATAACCTAGAAATAACGTACTTATTGCCTATGATTGAACTGTCAATATGCATAATGGAAACTTATAGTTCATGCACCTTAGCCATGTTTTAAAAAGCCATACAATACTTTTAGTTTCCTTTCCAGACAACAGAGCACACCCAAGTAGGATAGATTGCCTGTGTTGGCTAACTCTCATGAATGGAGCGAAAGCAATCTTATATATATTTTTCAAGTATGTTGTGTCAAATCTCAAAGTAACCAAAGTCCCTATAATTTGCTCTACTCCTCCCATCAGCCCAAAAAACATGTCTAAGAGTTCTTTTTTCGTCTATGTTGTAAGCATAGAAAAAATCAAAACTTAGGATGGACATCTCCAAAAAGAACTTTTGCATCGCCTCAAAATCTCCATTTTCAAGGTTTAATTTCCTCCAATTTTGTATTATATTTATACAATCTTTCTCTTAGAAAGGGACTTTGTCAAACCCACCAAGATCCACAGCAAAAGTAGCATAATTATGAACATGAGCCACTCCGGCTTTCTCTTTCCCCAAAATTATTCTTATGTTTGTATGACTAACAATCTGATAATTCTTCATTAGGCTTGAATCTTCAAGAACACATTCATGATTATCTTCCAACATGACTGTATTTACTTTCCATTTACCATTTTGACCTAAGTTCACATTGTACCTTGCCTTGCTGAGTGCTTCTAGTACTAATAGCACCTTTATTCTTGTACTTAAAAGTCTTACCCTTTGGGCATTGCAAGTGAAGCCTATCACAATTTGAGTAATTTTCTTGTAATAATGACATTTGTTATTCTCTTCCATTTTGATTTATGTCTTCTGATTGAGCACAACTCGTGTGATAACTTTCCTAGTCAACAACTGGCTTTGACCCGGTAAGTGTGTTTTATTCTAGTGTTTCACTTAAATATCTCAAGTTAGTATCTTATTAAGCAAGAAAGACAAGCTAAGTAAAAGTAAGGAGGAATTCTTAAGTGTGATTTGGCACTTAAGAGTCATAAGGGCAAAATGATAAGTTTGACCCAAGCAAGTGGCATGACTATAATTGTGATGAAATTAGGTCATAGAAGGATTTTTGACTAATTAAGTTAAGGCCATAAGTTATTCTAGCTATTAGAACCATCGTTTGAAGAAAAGTGCAAAAATTGCATGAAGTGCTCAAATGAGCCATTTATGTCTCAAGTGGCTTAAGTGTCCAAGACGCTAAGTGTAGGAGGTATAGAAACATTCTTTGGGACCAAGGAGGGATGGTTTTGAGAGTGTTTCTAGTGGCTATTTTCAAACAAAAGAGAACTTGAGTTCTAAAAGGTAGGAAATCAAACAAAATGCCTTAGTGGGGTGGTTGAGATATTTTGTCAAGTGTTGACCTCCATCCTCCATATCTTTCTTTCCAATTTGCATAGCTCTTCCTCTTTAGCAGCTCACCTACTATAAGCACTTCTAATCCCACAAATTTCTAGTAAATTTGAAAGTCCTAAAGTGAAGTTAAGAAGCCTCCAACTCATTCTTGGTGCATTTGCTTCATTTTAGCTCTTTGTTGCTAGTTTTGGGCATAAACCCTAAGGTAAGCTTTTAGGTTTGGTTTGAGCTGGTTCTACATTGTTTGAGTAGCTATAAATGGTCTTGATTTGAAGTTCTTGGTGCCATATCACGTTGGTTATGGTGCTTCTGTTTTGTCCTTGCTTTGTGGCTGAATTTGACTTAAGGTTTCAAGTTAATTTAGCTCAAATAATATATAAAAATTTAGTATTACATGTTATAATGAATTAGAAACAAGACCCATTTGAATTGGCTTTGGGGATTAAAAGAGTAAGCAAGTTTTGTGCAAGATAGCATAAGTGCACGAAATGCTGTTAAACTATTGGCAACACATTGCCAACATTGAGGATGTGTCACCAACAAGCTCCTAGGAAACTAGTGGGTTGATGCCTTTGGTGATGCGTCACCAATAGCATCCCTAAGGCATAGGCCTCTCAAGCTCGAGGCACCTTAAGAATGTCTCAATCTCTTGGTTAACATCCTTATATTATTCTAAGATATTCTGTAGCTTTAGTTGGGTCTAAAACTCATTTCTAAGTTGAGAATTATGCATTATTTAAGTGGTAGCTACATTGTGTGGTTAAGGTAAGGCTAAGTAGAGTGGCTAATAGGGTAAAGGTGCTCAAGTTGCTAAGGGAGTACTAAGGGGATTAAGGTGGGTTTCGGAGTTTTCGTTGGCTCAAGTGAAAGGTGTTAGAACTTTGGGGAAATGAAGAAGAAACCTAAGAGAATCCCAACCAAATCTTGTGGTTTGGAAAGTAAGCCACTAAAGAGCTTTAAGCTAAGCTTCGAAAGCTTAGCAAGTTAGACCATATAAGATGGCTACCTTGCACAATAAGTTAAGGGAAAAACAGGTAAGATTTGAAAGGAAGTGATGACCTACTATAGGACCCATAAGTAGGACTTAAGGGAGGTAAAGGATTTAGGACACAAGTGATAGCATCTCATGTGCCTCCGCTGTTTGAGCTCATGGAAAAAATAAGACACTTAAAGTGTAAGAAGTCCCAAGGAATGTGCATGTTGCATATCATACATTCATGCATAGCATATTTATTATGTTATTTCTTTGTGTTGGTTGTTTTCTTGTTTGTATGCCATATTTGCACACTTGTTTGGTATCTTTTTTGCAGGTACCCCAAGGGACCCTTACTAAGTACATTCATGTACTCATTCACTTAAGTTTATTCTGAAGGTTCTAAAGTCGGGCTTAACAACTAAGTGGATAGTTGTGGGCTAAGTTTCCCCTTTTGTAGGTACTTATTTACTAGAATCCTTGAGACTTTAAGGTTGCTTGAGATATAAGCTTTGTACTAAATAAGTGTTTTGCCTTTACAGTTTAGAGGATAAGTGGTGCACAAGGATAAGAAAGGGTTTGCCTTGGAGCTTAATAGCTCAAAGGTAGGGCTGAAGTGATCGTATTGGTTAAGAATTTTGCCTTGTATATATACAGTTCCTTGTGTCCTAAAACATTGCCTCTATTAGGATACTAGTTGCACGTAAATTGTCTTAATTTACCTACAAGTAATGGTTAGCCAACAGTAACTATGTGGGATCACAGTCCCAAAGGGCCTACAAGTTAAACAATTCAGGGCATTGGGGCCTCGCTTCGTGACAACTCAGCCTCTTTCTTTTGGAACCCCTCATGTGTATTTGAAAGCCAGTACACCTAGCATATTCATGGTAAAACCATATGATTTCCTCTATAGTTTCAAATTCCATTCCTACCATTGGAACTGTAATAGGATCATCTTCATCAATGACTGCCATTTTGCCAACATCATCAATTTGATCCAAAATTTCTACTCTTATTTTGGCAAGTCTTCATTTAGGAATATTGAAATCCTCCATGTCCATATTTTCATCATTGGACTTAGAACGAAAATTCCTTCATCATTGAACAGATCATTGATATTCAAAGCATTACCAAGGTAATGATCCTCACTAGACTCCATTCATGAATATAACTAGAATATCTCAACTTCACTACTCTATTGCAATTAAACTTTGGATTTTTTCTTGTAACTCACTTTCTTATTATTTTTGTTGAAGTTTACTTTAAATTTAAATTCAAAGACAATAGAAAAAGTTCAATTGCATTAAATTTTACTAGACACCTACCATCCTAATAAATGCTTATATATTTTCAAATACTAGAAAATGAGATTTTAGACTACACACATATGTGTCTGTACATAAACTAACACCATAAGGTTTTAGACAGTTTTCATCTGTTATCCCATACATTATCCATCTTTAGAAAAATAAGTAGATGTGCGAAAAATCAAGGACAAAATTAAGCAATTACCTGATTTGAGCCCTTTTCCACACAATCTCTGCCCAGACGACCTACAACCCTAAATTGAAGACAAAAGGAAGCACCTCCCACCTTTTTCAATATCTTATTGAGTTCCCAAAGTATCAACAAAACTAAGATGGATCAACAAAACTAAGACGGTGGCAAACATCAGAAATAGCAAATAGAAGCCCATCGCAGTCGTGCTTCGTGGCTCAGTTGCCTTGTTCCAGGAGAAGGGAAAGTGCTATAATTAAGGGAAAAGGTAAAGCGAGAAGGCTTCAAAGCTCCAATCAGCTATCAGCAGCAGTGCAACTGGCAGGTTTGCACAACGAGAGAAGGTTTGATTCTAGGTATGCAAACCTAAAATATAAAGCAATTATAAGTATATCTAACTTGTGTGGCTGTGACTAAAGGTGGGAGTTGGGCCAATCCCACCCAGCCCAAACCAGGACTGACCCAAAGTCAAACCCACATCGGACCAATCAAAGCCTGGCTCGGCACAACCCGGAGAAGGCCTATACAAATGTGGGTCAATTTTGGGCTTGTGAAGGGACCTTCACACAAAGCAACATGGACTGGCCCAAGTACTAAGATAGGCTCAAACCGGGAATGGTGTGACCCATAACTAACCGTGCTGGTCCAGTCCGGGCTTGACGTTGCTCTATGAAAAGAATAAAAAGGCTACTTGTTGCAGATTTTAAAAATTGGGTTAGTTACAACGTTGGTCCCCCAACGGTTTTCTACCACAATTTGACCCCAAATTTCCCCTATCACCCCCCCCCCCAAACAACTAAAATTTAAGTAGTTTTTGGCCTAAACAAATTTGGCCCTCTCCTATAAATAGGAATATCATTTCCATTCTACCTTCACACCAAAATTCAATCTCTGTTCTTCCTCTATTATATTCTCTCAAGCATTTTAGCTTTTTTAATAATCTCCTCTTAATTTTTTATTCATCATTACTATTACATCATGACTCATGGCTTCAATAGGAAAGGGCAAGTCGACAAAGACTTTATCTTCCCACACCACCAGCCTTTGAAGCTTATTCCATCATCATTCTCGATCAACTGACAAACGCATTTCAATCGAGGAGTTGCATGATGATGATGCCCAAATCAATATGATGAATCATGATTTGGGTCTCGACGATCAATTATCCGATGATGATGTTGAAAAGGCGGATGTGATGGTGGCCAAGGATCCGTAAACACAATCGACACCGACAAGCCGTCAACTCACTGCAAAGGAAACCTAAGGACAAGGTAAATCCTTGGGACTATCGGCTTAGGTTTGGGAGCATTATGAGCTCGTATATGAAGGGGAGTCAAGGTATGGGAAATGCAAACATTGTGGGAAAAAGTTTGTGCATAAAAAGAATTCCTGCACTAGAACGCTACAGCGCCACATTTAAAATCAAAATCCTAATATCCTTCCAGTGCCACGCTAGTTTTGGAGGACAAACATAACTTGGGAGTACAATCAACGGGATAAGCATATTTCATTTTAACCAATAATCTTGTAGGTAGGACATGATAAATTGGATGATGCTTATTGAAAAACCTTTTTCACAAGCTAAAGATGTGCTCCTAGAATCTTGGATTAAATCACAATTAAATCCTGCATTTAAAAATGTGTCTAGGAAAACAGCTAGGAAGGAAAACTTTAAACTATTTGAAGCTGGAAAATCAAATTTGCAAGCCTATTTCTCTACTCTTGATCATTGTGTGGCATTTACTTCTAATATGTAGACATCACCTGTAGATCAATCATATTATTACATTATTGCTCATTGTATTAATTCTGACTAGGTCATGGAAAAACAAATTTTATCATTTAGAGTCATTAAAACTAATCATACTGGTTGTCACATATACAATTGCATCTTAGAAACTTTACGTCACTATTATTGTGTTGACAAAGTCCTATGCATTTCATTTGGTAATACTCCAAACAATGATGTTGTCACTCCCTTTTTGAGCCAAGCATTGAAACCACCTCTCAACAGTGCATGCTTTCATATTAAATGCATATGTTATATTTTAAACCTTTGTGTGTAAAAGGGTTTAAAAGTTCTCCAAAAATGAAATTGTGCCAATTCAGAATTCATTGACATTTTTTAAATCAAGATTCGTTGTGTTCCATGAATTCAAAAGGTTTTATTTTGAAAATCAAAACCTTTTTCTTGAAAATGGTTTAAATTAGACTGTCCAACCCACCAGAACTCCACTTATTTGATGTTAAAAGATGCATACCCATTTGTAAATTTGTTGACGTATTTCATGAATTTGAAGATGGGTTGTGAAATCCTTACGACTTAAGCATAGGAAAAATGTTCTAAAATTGGTGAACTGATTAAGTTTTTTTACGAGGCAATTGAATTTTTCTCCGATGTTTGCTACCAAACCATTCATCAAGTTTTGCTTCATTTAGTGAACATTACATATGATTTACATTAGTTTAAAGATGATGAGTTATTGAAACCGATTGTCAAAACAATATGGGCTAAGTGGCTTCAGTATTTCAAAAACATTCCACCTATATTTTTAGTTGCTTCCTTGCATGACCTATATGTCAAATTAACTAACATGACCATATTACTTGAAGCCATTTATCATACTTATTTAGAAATGTCTTATATAAATGTTTTGGCAATGTTTGCTATTGTTTTTTAGTACTTGCATTCTTTATACAAGTTATATTGTGAGCGGCATTTGGATAAGGTAAGATCTGAAGCTGTTCAAACCAAGCCTCCAAGGAGATCAATCTCATCAAAATTTAACCCGACCCTCCAAATGCTGAGGTGTCCCTAACCAACGACATCGGGTTTAGCTGAGGTCAATGACTATCTTAACACATCATTCAAGCCAAGCGACGTTGACATATTAGAGTGGTGTAAACAAAAGAGATCAAGGTTTCTAATCTTATTGATTATTGCATAGAAGATTCTCGTCATTCCTATCTCCACCATAGCATCCGAGGTAGCATTTAGTGCAAGAAAATGAGTGATATCAAAGAAATGGTCAAGATTGACACCTGAGATAGTATAAGTATGCTTGTGTAACTAAGATTGGGGCCTCACAGCACTCCGAAGACCAAAAGAGATCCGATGACGAAGTAGTATCCGATCAAGAGACTTGAAATTTTTTTTCCTTCTTACACATAGTTTGTATTTGATTTGACTATGCTATTAAACACAAATCATATGTTTTTATTTTTTGTCAGTTTTGAACATTTCGCTATTTGAAAATGTAAGGCCCGTTCTAATTATTTGTAAGTGTTGTTTGGCTTTTTTACTTAAATTTACACCAAAGGTGATATAATTAATTAATTTGTTTTTGTTTTCTTAAAAAACTGTAAACCCTGCAAAAACTGACCCAGGATCGGCCTAGGACTAGATCACTTGTGCCCAGTCCTCCCGGACCTAAACCCCAATCCGGGCCGGTCCCGGGTCTTGTTGGCCTGTCTCCAACATCTGGCTGTGACCCAAATTGAATCTGTTGTGAGAAAATCAAATGGTTTACTATTTGTATGTTTTGGTGATTGTCTTGTTTGGAACGATTATAGGCTTAGGTATGTGCTATTACTGTCTGGGTGTGTGTGATTTGTATGTGCGATTATATTCTTTGGAAGGAATTGGGTTTGGGTATGTGTGGTTTGCATATGGGTATGTCTAATTTGTATGGTCTGGTTGTCGTTTTGTTAGGTACGCTTGAGGGCCTGACTGTGTGTTATTTGTATCTGGGTTTGTGTGTTTGTATTTGTGTATTTTGTTTTGTGTTATTCCATAAACTGAGTTATTTCGGATTTGGGTGATCAATGATGTTTGGTTTTGGTTTTATTTTTTGGTCTTCCATGAATTGTCCTACTTGCACTTTGGGGTAATCAGATGATAATGTGGTTTTGGGTTTATTTTTTGTTGTTCCATAAATCAGGAAACATGTTTGAGGCATGAGGTTTCATGTGAAATTAACAACATTTTCAAATATATCTGATTTATGTGATTTTGTTACGTATTTGTATGATTCTATGTAATTGTTCATGGGAATACATCTAAGTAATAGGATAACACATGTGGGTTTTGAAATTGTACAACAGAGTATTTGTCTTTATCTGGTATCATTCACGTGATTGTAATACATAATGACAAGTAGTATGTATTGTTCCAAGGTGTTTATATGCTAATACTAAACCCGAATGTTTATGTTTTCGACACAGAGAATTTGGTGAAGATTGTACAGAAGGATGAAACAAACAGTGGTTCGATCTCGACCAACTCACTGGGGATATAGTGCTCACAGTATCAACTGTACGTTCCTTCATTTATGCATGCAAAATATGTCTTTCTCCTCTTCTAATTTGAACGAATCCTATGGTTCTGAGTTTTGATGATGACTTGTATGATACTTTTGACTAGCTCACCAATTTTTGTACGGTGAGTTAGCTTGGACCAAAGTGGCATTACAATAAAAAGGCTCAAGGGGTAAGCAGACGAGGAATGTACAGGAAAAACCAATGGTTTCAATGTTGAGATCATAGGTAATGGAGTAAAATATATTAATGTGATGACATTTAATTAGCAATCTATGGGTTGTTGATTAGATTGTGTGCAATGATAGGGTTAGTAAAATAGTTCAGGGTCCAAGGAGCAACAATGAACCATTTTGTGGTTCAACATGCAAGGACAAGGTCAGAGAAAATAGGAGATGGTTGTACCAAGAAGGGTGACTTTAGAGAATGACAAGGTAGCCCAAGGTGAATCAAAGTTGCATGTTTTTTTTTGTTTCGTAAATTTCAGACAATAGTATGACTAAGAAGGGAAAATGCAGGAAAGTGGACAAAGGAGCTAGTAAAGTGCCTAAACAAAAAAGGGAAATTGAACAGGACAAATGGCCAAGATGAGGTGTTAGTAAAAATTTGAGGTAATGCCAACTTAAAAATATGTATGAAACTGTGATTTGAATGTATTAAAATAAGTATGAATTGTATTACATGAATACAGTGAGCAAAATTTATATTAAGGCTTCGTATTGCTAGGATTTGTTGTAGGTGGGATAAAGGGAAGCCCACTGAGAAAATGAAAGGCAAAGCAAAGGTGGCTGATGATGATGTATCATGGGAGTCCAAAGATGAGGAAGATGAATTTGTAAAGTAATGATAATTTATGATAACATTCATGACACTACATATGTAAGTATGATTTAAATGTATTGTACTAAGTTTAAATTGTGTTACATTAAATAACCTTTGCACTGATTTTGTTGTTGGAGGAAGGGAAGCATAATGAGGAAATAAGAAAACCAAATCAAAGGTGGTTGATGATGACGTATCATGTGAGTCAGAAGACAAGGTAGGGGAATTTGTTAGGCAATGATAATTTAAATATAATATCCATGAGACTATGTATGTTAGTATGATTTAAATATATTGTACTGAATCGAAATTGTGTTACACTAAATAACCTTTGTATTATTTTAGTAGCACTAGGAAGAAAAGGAAGTGTGACAAGAAAAAAAAGGGAAAATCAAAGATGGAAAGTTACAACAAACCAGGCGAGTGCTTGGATGACGAGGGGGACTTTGGTAGGTAATAGGATTTGTTTCTCATGACACTATTGTGAGATGCTGTTGTGGATTGGTACTTTGATATAAATATGTAATTGCAGATTTAATATGAACCGAGATAGATGGGGAAGGTTTTTGAGAAGATATTGAAGTATGAGAAGAATGTAAAGGTTTTTTAGATAGATGGCTATCGAGGGAATGAGATTTGGTGCACTAGTAAAATTGAAGTGTAAGTTCTTGAGCAAGGAGTTGGTTAAATGGCTAGTTGATAGGTTCAATCTAGAGGATATGATGATGAGTGTGGGATCGGAGAAGATTGAGCTAACAGTGGATAATGTGAAATTGGTCCTAAGGATCCCAAATGGTAATATTACAATTGGTATGAGGGAGCATACAAAATTGAATGAAGCATTTGTGGTAGACTAGTTTGGATGTTGGCCCAATAACCAAGATGGCTCTTATCTAACATAACTGGTTAAAGCACTAGAAACAAATGATGAAGACAGTGATCAATTCAAGTGGAATTTCCTAGTATGTGTTGTTTCTAGTAGGCAGTTGGCACCTTCAAGCATAGCACAGAACAGTGGGAGGTTTCTGAGGTTTGTGCACAATTTAAATGACATGCAAACATAAATTTTTGTGAATATACACTCTCCAAGTTGGTGAAGGTCATATACAAATGGAAAGGGGAAGTGAAACCACAAATGTTGAATGGATGTTTATTCTTCCTTAAAGTAAAGGGTAAAATCCATCATAGGTCACCTAGCTTATTTTTTTGTCCTATCTGGGTACCTTACCTTTATTTTGTCCTAACGAGGTACATTTCCTTTTATTGCGCATCCTGTTCAACTGTTTTTTGTCAAATTGATTGTTAAATTGGATGGAAAATGATGATGTGGCATTAAACAATACTAAAATAAACTTAAAATGATAACTTCAGTCCTCATACTATTTCAGTTACAAATTCTAACCCTTAAAATTTTACTTAAGCCAATTCTACCCCCCAAACCTTTTAATCTTCCATCTTAACTACAGCCACCTTACAAGCTGCCCACCCAGTCGCCGTCGTCGACCGCCCTCCAGCCACCAACCCAGCTACCAAACATCCTCCAGCCGCCAACACTGTAACTAGCCCCTGCCAACACCTCAATTCAACCCGCCTAATCGCCTTCCAGTCCCGTTCACCGCCACCTTCCACGCTCATCTCCTCATCATGCTCTGATTTTCGATTTCAAACCCAAGAAATCAAGTGTCGAATCAAACCCAGGAAATCAAGCATTGAATCAAACCCACAATTTCAAGCTCAAAAAATGAAACATTGAATTGAACCCAGAAATATGAGCGTGGGGAATCGGGAATCAGGAGAGGATCTACATAGGCGACATATGGCACAATTGCCGGGCTTTGGCGGTGAGTTTGGGAAAGACAAGACCAACGAAGGATTTGGTGAAGGAAAGAATGAGGGTTTCGTATTCAGCGTCTGATTTGAGGGAGATGGTCAGCATCTGATCGAGTTGGTCTCGAGGTGAAGAGAGTCAGTCCTTAGGAGGGTAGCCGACAACGAGGTTGGTGGCAGGGTTGGCAACTAAAGGGGGATCGATGGCGATTAGGGTGGAGGGTGGTTAGTGACGATTGGGGTAGAGGGAGTCAGCGACAACAGATAAGAGAATAGCTTTTGAGGGCTAAGGTTTTGGGGTAGAATTAATTTGGTAGAAGTTCAGGGACTAAAATTAATAATTGAAAAAAAATTGAGCGCTAAAGTCATCATTCTAAATTTATTTTGGTATTCTTTAATGTCATGTCATCATTTTCCGTCAAACTTAGCCCTGAAATTAACGGAAAGTATCTAAATAGGACACATAATAAAAGGTAAGGTATCTCGCTAGGACAAAATCAAGGTAAGATACCCGGACAGGATAAAAAAATAAGTTAGGTGACTACTTGTGGATTTTACCCATAAAGTAAGTGTATTTACTGTGTGTCAATCACTTGGATATTGGACAATTTTTCGTGATCCTGTTGCATTTCCATATAAAACTAGGTTGGTATGTATTTAAGTCTATTATGCTTGTATGAAACAATTGCAATGTTTGTGTGTCAATCACTTGTATTTAATTGTACCTTTTACATATGAAATCGTTACTGATATGTGTTGAACTTTGTTTTGTTTGTATCAACTAGTTATTCGTGTTATGTTTTCTGCCAAACATGTAGATGCTTTACCTTGATCGACTCCTGCCACTTGTCAATCGGCAGATAAGAAAGTGCTACCATGGATATGTAACTGAGGGCATGACAAAGTGATCATGCAAATATATAAGGACAAGACAAAACTTGGAAGATTTGGGAAAGGTCAAGTTATGAGGCAGTTTGACAATGGTGAAGTAGAAGTAATCCAAAATTTTTTGGAAAATACTAGTGTGAGGGTGGTGGAAGATAAAGATATGTTATTTCCAATTGCATTTGTGTGGTACTAGGTAATTAATTTGGATAACATTATGAACATGTATGGTAATGATATTTCTATGTGTGTATACATTATGAAAATGTAACAGAATGTAAGGGGAAAGGAATTGGCACCATTAAGGATGACAACAGTGGGAAGAGTGAAACCGTGGAGGGAGACAACCTTGTAAAAAGTGGAACCATTGAAGGAGACAATGTTAAGGATAGTGGAATTATAGAGGAATACAACATTGAGGAGAGCTGAACTTGGGAAGTAGGGGTGGATCTTTTGGTCAAGTATGGGAAAGGAGCAAGTAAGGCATACCAAAGGTTTCTTGGGCAAGTTGAACAGGTCAGTAGTCATTTCTCACATATGGAGATTGAGCTATCACCATTTACACAGCCATGGGATGGGGACAATGTAAGCAGCTCATAGCTAAGTCAGTTCATAGAATAATCGTTGGAAATGATTCATCAAATTACGTAGGCTTGTTACCAACTGCTATATGGTGGCACAGGTAACAATGACTTAAATCAGTTAACACATAAAATACACAAATGTGAAATATGGTGTTAGACACTGTCAATTGTGATGTAGGCAAACATGATCTAGTCAGTGGTCATGCAAAGGAAGAGCAGCCACAACGTGCACATGATAAGCAAAGAGGCCTGGGCATACCAAAGACTGTCACTCATGTTGATATACATGAAACTATGGGTGGGAAGATAGGGCACTAGGGAAGTGACAATCGAAGGCAATTGTGTTATCCTATACATAGAATATGTGTTTACGTCAAGGTTTTGTGTGCTATTGCCATTATAATACATCAAGGAGAAGATATGAAACAAAGTCCAACCACTACTACTCGTAGAGGGGGTACCGCTGGGTAACGTTCAACCAACGACATAGTTGGTGGGTCAAAGAAAGAAGCAAGTGAAGACGAAGTGGAGGACTTTTAGCAGGAATACCAGAGAGGAAGAAAAGTAAGGCTTTGTGTTTACTATTTTCGTTCATGCAAGATATGCGAAAGGAAGATCCAAGGAACCAACTACCACCTGCTGATGCTATACTTGTTGATTACGCAATGCACCCATATTTATACCCTTAGTAAGTATTAATTTCGTATGAACGTCACTGCAGCCCATTTGGTTATGGTACCTGGTACGTAATCATATTATTTTGTATAGGGTATGTGTGTTGTAATTTTGATTATGTATGATATCTAGGCGAAAACATTAATTTTGTATTATTTTGGGTACTTTAGGTATTATTCTAGGTTGACAATAATGGTTTGGTTGCTACTTGTTGTCCTATAACAAGCACTTACTGTTCGATGACCTGCTAGGTCACATAATGTCTTGAGAAAGCTTCATAATGCTACATCCAAAAATCGAAATTGACATCACATTCATGGATGCATGGTGCTTAGTTCTTAATGCAAGAGAACAAAAGTGAGTTGTAACAATACAGTTTTTCTTATCACCCCACTTATGGGCAAGTTATTTCCAAATTTGAAATGTACTTAGAACCACAATTAGAAAGTGACATAGTTCATGTGTCAAATATGCATATGTGTTTGCTACATACCATCCTACATTGGAAAAAACTAATGAATAAAAGTTTGAAAGAACAACTATTTGGTTTGTGGAAATTGTAAAGGAATGGACGAAAGCGAACCATGTGAGGACACTCATCCCATATGACATGGTACACTTATGGCACATTTGTGGCTTTGGTTTTAGTCATTGTTTTTGTATGTTAATTGGAATACGTTCTATGTGCTATAGTATTTTTTATTGTATTTTATTGTTAACAAATTGTGTTATCATGTGGCCGTTATGTATCATTCTGTGTTGGCGTGTCTTTTGACATCAGGTATTCCTACCCATATTGAACCAGGGGTATTACATTGTCATATGCATTAACTTTAAAGTCGGGCCATACAAGTTTTGAACAATTTGGGTGAGGAATAAGCAAGTTACGGCGACATGGAAAGTCTTATGGTAAATACAAACAACTTCTAAAGTTTTCCTTATATGAGCAACTAACCATATACTACTTATAATTCATTGATTGTCTACATTGCCTCCTTTTTTGGGAATATTTGAAGGCAACTGGCCACCCAAAAGCTACTGCATTCAAGGCGTATGAATGATAACATTTCACATCAACTTGGAAGAAAAAGATGAAGGGGAAAGCATATTTGTCGAATAATACAAACTATGGTATATTTGCAATAAAGCATATGGAGTTGTTTAAAAGGGAGGATTTTGATAGTGACCTTGGTCCAGTAAGTTAATTGTTCGCGTCGTTCTTTACTCAAGTGCATAAATTTATACGCAGTTCTTACTACAACTTAACATGCTTATTTTCTATAATACAGGACAAGGCCTCACAATACTATTGGCGGGTAATTACAACAACAATACTAAAGAACAAGACAAACAAACTAAGGGACAAAGTTCTAACAAAAGTGAACACGACAGTTGAAGAGGAGTAGTGTTAAACTATGTAGGGGCCCTTTCCAGTTGATTATCCTATCAATCAAACAAGTTGAACCTTAGTTAATGTTATGTCTTACTATGTGACTATTTATTATCACATGAAATAGGGATGTTGTGTCTGAACTTGGGCAATCATGAATCACAATGCTTATGATAATACAATACACCAACACACATCCCACCAACATGTTAATACATAATGGATATATTTTAATATATATAGAATTTAAAAAAGATATCAAAATCATCCATTAGTTGAATAGATACATACATTACAAAAGCATATAGGAACACAATATGCTTAAATTAAACATACATAATAATTAAAGTTTAATATCTACAAAATTTGAAAAGATAGTGGAACTGTACATTATTTGAACAGATACATACATAAAAGAATCACACATATGAAATGTGCTTTGTATAGATATAAGTAACACAATCTCCATCGATAGTCAGAAAAGTATGACATACATTGATATTTCATATGTATTTATTGTTTTGTGTATGACATACATTGATATTTCATATGTATTTATTGTTTTGTGTTGTGTTATTCTTGTTTGTATTCCTGAAAATTAGCATGAATGCATATGAATAACAAACAAATAAAGTGTAGCAACATAACTGCCAAACACATTTATGGGGAAAAAGATGGAAGAATGACGTTTTTTTTAATAAAATAACTATTTCCTCTTCTTGGTTTTCGCCCAAAATCTCTCAACAATAGTTTTGATCCTCTTCTGCCCAAAGGTGTTCATTTTCACAAACTCAAAATCATTAACATAAGACCTTATTACATATGTCTAAGATGAACTATCAATCATATCCTCATACAATTGACATACAGAATGTCTCAACATAACCGCCATGTAGAATCATTCATGCAACGGGCAACTAAACTATAGCACTCATGCATTGTGTTTGTGCACCAACAAAACCTTTGCAGATGCTGTTGTCCTCCTGTAGAGGCCATCAACCCATTAGAGTAAGTCCTCGCATTCTTCGACCACCTCTTCAAGATGTAATTATCTGGCATCTTTTCTTCACCCCCAGCATCTAACACTCGTAGTGAATGGGAACACAGGAATCTTTTTTATTAAAGAACTTGCAAGAACACTTAACGGTCTTCCATGATTAATCGTATGTAACACACAAGGATCACAGCTACCCAACAACACATTATAACACTAAACCCCACCATCCATGTTGACAAGCTGTAATTTTGCACCAAATGTAAAACTAAACTGTTCCAGGAAATGTTTGAATAGTCAAAAAGTATAAACATTAGACACGTGAATCAAAATATCATTTGGAAGGGAAACCTCATACTTCTTGAAGTTCTGAAAATCTATCTCAAGCTCATTATGCCTTCATTTTTTAACTCTCACCTCTATAGCTTCGAAGACATCAAGTAACCCCATTTGCTTATTGGCAAGCATAGTCAACATGCTATTAGTGTTCTTGCATGGTGAGGGTGCCTATACGAAGCTGTTAAACAGTGACATACAATACATTTACAGTAACTTACATTAACAAAATGGTAATATATGATATGTGTAGAAAAATACATTGCACCATAACAAATTCATATTATTTCTTCAATTAGAATAATACATTGTACACATACAAATAATGCATAAAACCACATAACAAACTCATAGAATAACACCTGCCGAGAAAATGTCCCTACATAGACATGCAGCCCATCGATCACATACTTGCCAAACTGATTGTAACCAAGTATCATTCGACTACGCAAACTCATTAAACATTTCACTTCAATTATGTTGTAGCTCCTTTTTAATCAAACAATCATATAGGAATTTTTTAACTTCAAATGGAAGCCTAGTCGGAACCATAAATGGCAAAGTTTGCTTGATGCCTTCTCTAATATATGCTACAGACATAATCGATACTTGGCTTCATTGAAGACAATGTTAAAAATGTGTTGTCTTGATCCGAAAATATTTCTTAGGATCAATTCCATCCATACTTCTCAGAAAGGTCTTCAACAAGCACTCCGATGCCCTGGCTTTCTATTTTACCAAGAACGTGCAACCAAACATTACATTCTGCTGATGGTTTTTCACCCCAACAATTGGGACAAAGAACATGTTATACTAGTTTATACGGAAAGTCATGTCCCCCGAAACTAGGTCACCAAATAAAAGGTGATTTGCCTTCATCTACCAATCATGCTAGAAGAAATTGGTCAACCTCCCCACATCATTGACCTCCATTGCATAAAAGAAATCAGGATCAACTTTGCCACGCTCTTAAACCAGTCAACCAATGATGTAGCATCAACCTTAGCAGCAACCTCTACCCTCATTGTCGCAACTTTGTTCAAAACCCTATCCGTATCAATGATTCTAATACCACTGTTCACCAATGACATCAAAGTCTCAAACTACTCAACCATTGTCTCTTTGATCGTGTTAAGCAGATGGCGCATTTGAGTCAGTATAAGAGGATGATTGTGAATCCTATTATGCCAAACACAAACCCATTCCCCTTCATCATTATGCTTAAACCAAATTTGAGAAGCACACCCACACCGCAATGTATGCTTTCGATATGCAGCTTCTCTCTTTTGATTCCTGAATGAGCTTGAACCCATTCTCGATTACATGCCTATGGAAGAATACAAAAATAGTCTCTATGCTCTCAAAACTAATGCCTTCCAAAAAAGACTCTTCAACGCCACCTACATGTAAGAACATAATAAATAAATGATTTTCTACAACCAATGAACAGCTGCATACATAAATTGAATAGGAAAAACCATATTGTAAACTACAACATAAATTGAATAGCAGTATACATAAATTCAATGAAGCCTGGACGTGGAACCATGGTGAAATAACTTATTAATACAAACAAAAAAAATTATATACACAATGCAAACAGAGAACTACATATGGAACACCGTAACACACATGATGAAAACATACATGAAAATCTGCATGTACAACAAGAAAATAGAAATAAAATACAATTTCATACCATCATTTGTCCCCTCACTTTCTCCCTTTTTCCCGTTAGACACGTAACAACAATGACCCACAACAACAAACACAAAAATAAAAATAATATAAATGAAGTATAGAACCATACCTTCAATTGACCCCCTGCCATGTCACCCTTTCACAGTCACAACTTGACCACCTTCCCCATCTATACATCCTAAAAACTTGAAAAACACTAAAATGAGATTGATACAAAATGCACAAACTAACAAATAATATCGGCACATAATACAAATGATGATCATAATCACCTCCAACATCAATATCAACATCACCACCACTATCGCCACTCACAAAGTCGTCCGCACCATCTTCCCCATTGCAAACACCATTAACACCTCACCCTGCTCATACCATTAAGAATCCTTGCCAAAATCTACTTTAGTTGGAAATTCATTCAAATCCAACATCATAATTCATATAACAATATACGAAAAGAGATAAAAATTGAATTCCTATGAAGTGGAAACAAAAAAAAGAAAGACATATGAAGAGTGTAATACTAAAAGGATATAGAGAGTACAAATCGAATTACTAGAGACAGAGAGAAAAAGTGAAAAATTAGAATTTGAAAAACTACCAAAATATTATCTAATTAAATCTTACCTCCTCCTAATCAAGATTTTCCATTCTAGCGCTACACTAAAAGTATCTAACCCCCCATTTAAATGCCATCTAGTGTATGCTCATCCACATATATGCACACCAAACTTTTTGGTAAAAAATAGCCTAATTTTTGTTTCAGTCATTTTGTGCTTGTTTGGCATTTTAATTCATGTTTGTTGTGTCATCAATAAGTAAACAACATGGCGTAAATGAAGTTATGTGGCAAGGTGGGTAAAACATCCACAAGGTAAACATAGTAGCTTCTATCTTTTTGGGTCTGAATGGTGGTTAGAGTGACTATAGAAATGGTGGCTATTTTTCCTTTTAGCTGACTAAAAACGTTGGTTACTGAATGGTGGCCAAAATCCTGGCAGCCAAGGTATAGTGACCGAAAAACTAGCAACAGTGGTGAATGAACATTACAGCCAAAGAATGGCAACCATAGTGGCCCAAAAATATGGTCACTAATGGCAACCAAAATTGATGATCGCTAGGTTGACCAAGTAAGTTGGTCACCAGTGGTGACCAAAACAGATGGTCACTCTTTTTTTTTTTTTTAGTTTCAAGCATGTGATGCATATATAATCTAATTTTATTATTAATATAGATAATATATATAAATTAATAAAATAAAATAAAAGATCCAAATAGAGATTGTAAATATTAATTAATTCAAATATCCCTAATATAGTCCAAATAAAGAATATAAGTACTGATTACTTAAAACATCCATAATATAAATAAAAGTACCAAATTACATAAATATCTAAAATTATTTAATACCAGTTCTTTTCCTAGCTAATCCCTATTAAACGGATCATACTATTGATGCTCCTGATGTTGCTACTGCTCCAACTCCTCCTTCTTTTTAGCCCTTGTCTAAGAATATGCTGCCATGTATGGGTTGGATGATCCAGCAATCCAAGTTGGGTCTACTGAAGATAGGATGAGCCCAATTGTCTGCATCATCCCAATGGTAGTAGTTAAGGCTGATTAAAGACCTCTACCAGCACGCTCCTTAATCATCTGCACTCTCTAATGCATGGCTCTCATCTGCATCTACTAATGCTCCATGGCATTGTTATGCTCCAACTGTGATAGAAAGAAAGGCATGTTGCTGCAACTCCTGAACCTTTTGCTACAATTTCTCGACCTGTGCTCACAATGGCTGATTTTTAGCAAACAAGCGCTACAATTACTACTCAATCTGCTAATCGAAGAAGGACTATTATATATATCAAGAAAGACAATATGAAACAATCAACTTAAATGAATCATATAATATGGTAAAAAAAAAGTAGTATAACTCTTAAACAATTTTAATTTTAACACATTTAGGAATAAATGTAGTAAACTTAATAGAAGTACCTTTGATCAAAATCATAGATATTTGTTTGGAAATGCTAGGAACTTTGGGATGCCCTTCCATTGTCCCCTCTTGGGCCTGCAAGTGACCACCTGCCAGGTTGCTAGGTTGAATTAGGGATATTATTTTGGATCATTCCCATGAAACAATCTAACCTGCGCCATGTAGTCTTTCTAGAAAATTATAAAAGTTAACTATAAAAAATTAATTGAATAATTAATGGGTATAAAGAAAAAATGTTGATTTTAACCAACAAGGTTTCTTGTGTGCTCATGCACTAAGAATTCTAGATGTGAAATGTGAGAAAAAGATATCAAGTCAATATATGTTCAAGTGCTGGACTAAAAATGCAAGGACATATGTGGAAGAATGGACAATGAATATCTAGGGTCATGACAGATTGAAGCGTTTTTGTTGGCATATAAATATAGTGCATAAATGCACAAATCTGGTCATGCATTGTATGAACGACTATGAAGCTAGGAAACAATTTGATAAATGTTTCCTTATGTTGAAACGTGTTGTTTTGCAAGTGGATGGTGATGTTATTGGCAATAGCTCAACAATTATTGGTACACGAACATAGGTACGTGACCCTCAATTTGTGACCATGAATACTTTTGGCTAGAAGAGGGCAAAATTTGGAATTGAAAAGGCATAGGAAATAACTTTTTCCTAAAGTTGTTTTTTTGTTTATTTTTTAATTTGTCTCATTTGGTCTTGGATTTTACTTGACTAACATTGAACACACTGTTTGTGTTATCATTCTATGAAGCATCATTTTTTATTTTTAGGGGTGGAATTTGATTTAAACTTGACTAAACGTATGAATCCAAGTTTTAATTGCATCATTCTTAGAAATGAATGACATGTTTTTATTTAATCATCTATATTTTGTTTCCAAGGTATTTCGTATCATTGTTCATAGTTTCATAGGGAATGTCCAACAATGATATCATATAAAACAATGATATCAACGAAACTATTTATGGTCCAACATTTGGCACTTCAACACCAGACTTAAAAAAAAAATCTAAAAACAAGAAATTAAATCTCTCCTCTATGTCAATGACTTTGATGCATCACATGCTTGTCTAACAATGTCCTCGGCAAGTTTATTGGTCCCATCTTTTCATATGGATACAACTATACTCTTTCGATAAAACCATATTGTTTTGTCCTGAAAATGCAAGGCAAAATAACAATTTAGTATACACACAGGCTTAAATTTGTCAAACGGTTATAAGAAAATGAGTGTTTGCCAAAACTCTTACCAGGAGCAGTTCACTTTTTAATTTTGTCCCATCAAAAATCTCTATATGTTTCATTACAAACACCCCACAATCCTTGTTTTTTGACAAATATGATTTTCCCTTCATCTTGTTCTTCCATAGAGACATGAAATGCTGCCACTCAAACATGTATAATGTCTCAAGTTTTGGGTGTTTGAGTTTTTTGTAGGTGTCCACTTAAGAGAATGGTCTGCATAGTTAAGTGAAAGACAAACTAGTTCAACTCATACAAAACATAAGTGCAAATGTGCCTAGTTTTATACAAATATGCATCTTTTTACTCAAACCATGCATAGATCTATACAAAATTCTTCTACATTCATAGAAAATTTTACCAAATTTATATATACTTTCATAATAAATACATACACAATTGCATATTTTCATACAAAATGTTTCCAGTTTTATACAAATTACTCCTAAGTTTACACAACACTTCACATTTCATAACAGTCCATAGAAATTCATATAAGTCAAAAAGTATATACTTACTACTTATGCTTCTAGTTCTCGATAATTTGCAAATTCCTCAGCCAAATTGTTGATGACTTGTACAACATCTCTTTCAAAGTTAAGGCACACAAGAATGAAGTTCCTTCTAATTAACATAGGGAGGAATATCTGCAATTAGAGTATCATGTGTAAAAAATATCCACTATATAATACATAGATTTATTTAAAAAAAAAACAAAGAACAAATGACCAGCATTACTGCTTTCGGGTAAATTCATCTTTCTTACCAACTGGAAAGGGAGGATGCTTGCAATTCTATTTGTACATAGCCTTTCCGAAATGAGTTTCTCACATTGCAAGTGAATTCATCATTAGTGGCCACCTTGTTCTCAGTCAAGTCAGTGTCTATATTGTACCTATAGAATACAAGCTGCATAAAGTTCTAAGGGTGTTATGACACCAACAACCACTCTCGCAATGCCTTAATTGAAACAACTATTGTACTATTATATTTAGATTACTTACCGATAGGTGCACTGTTAAATACAATCATTTCAGACTATGTGACCTCCATTCTCTAGAATTAAGGATCAAACATCATGCCCGACTTAATGTCTATCTTTATGCCCAGCTTGAGTGCTCTGAAGCTTTCGCAGGATACAACATGGTTTGCACCGTCGTTATACAACATTTACCTAGTTTTCATGATTTTACACAATATAGTTAGTATAAAATGCAAACATGCACACTTTATGAATTTAATAGTTTGAACTTATGCTCTACTTATGAGGCCATTAGGTCAAGGTGCACCTCATAATTCACAAGCACCACATCTTCATTAAAAAGTTGATATTTAGCTTCTTCTCTCACCATTTGCTGTATAAATAGTGACCATAAGCATGCCGCCTTGTTCCTCAACTAGATTAGTCTGTCAGCACGTTACTTGCCTTCATTGTTCTGCCTTTTTCTATCTCCCTTCTTCACATTTTTTGAATGTTATAGACATTCATCAGAGCTTGAATTTATTGTACACCTAGCATGATGTTTATTCATTTTACCCTCTCCATCGAGTTCATTTTTCCCAACATCTTCTTCTACAACAGCTTTCCAACATTCATCATCCTTACTTTTGCAATTTCTCCCATCCATACATTCATCTTTTCTGGTTTTACCTGTAAAATCATTTTACCACATCATGTTTTTCTCCACTTATATAATGAAGAAAATGGTATTATGATATCCCTACAATACCTAAATGACCATGCAGTAGCTGATAATAAGCTTGATTGATTTGGTGAATCATCTCCAAAAAATTCATTTGTAAATTGGGTGAATTGCAAGCTACAGATACACTATCATTCTACGGCTTTAGAAATGGATGTACCTTTCCCTCAATCTTTGGAAACTTACTACTCACTACCTCAACTTATTTTCAAAACCTTTTGAATGTTTCACTTGTTTCTTTCCCACAAGATATAAGTAAACTAAGTTCATTCTCCCAGGAGCTAGACTTTTGGGAGTTGTTTCTGCCCATGTATGCAGCCACGTCTTCTTCTTCATCCTTGTCAAACACAGGTGCTACACGCCCCTTCCCAAAAACTCTAGACTTTCCTCACACACTCATTAGTCTTTTCAACACCACATCATACGGAAATTTCTTTATCCAGGACAACTCCCATTTTATTAGTCAGTGCATGAATGGAATGATGCAGTCAATGTACAGCATCTGCTAAATCTCAATATTAATGAGAAGGCATTTCATGGTCAATGTACAACATTTTATAAGACAAGAGGAAAAAAATCAAACAACTCTAGCAACAACTAATTCAATACATACTATTTATATGCAAATTAATGCATTCCCAACTCAAAATTACTACTATTTAAATTCAGATTAATAATATTTTTATTCTAATTGCTACAATCCCACCCAGTTTAATATTATTAATATTCAGCTTAATTATATTTATATCTAATTTAATACAATCATAACCCAGAACAATACTATTTAGATTTAGTTTAATACTATTTACTACTATTCATACTCAGATTAATACTATTGAAACTCATATTAATACAATCCCACCTTAGATTAATACTAGTTATATTCAATCTAATCCTATTTATATTCAAATTAATAGAATCCCAAACTAGATTAATCCTATTGATATTCAGATTAACACTCATTCCATTTCTTACAAATAATAAAATAGCATTACTTAAACCAAACAGTTTCATATCCAACTCATCATTCGGTAACAACTTAGCATAGATCAGTGATTATTACTTGTAAGAAGTCACACATCCATTCATCATTTGTGGTTTTTTTTTCATGTTTACATTGGTGCATGACTTTTGCCAGTTCTAACCGTGTATACTGGCAAAAGTCCATATTTGGGACTTCATCCAAATCCTTCACATACCGTAGAAACCTCCAACTACTTCATGCATGGTTTGACTATGCTAATAGTCTAGACACTAGGAAAAGAAGATAAGGAAGCGGTCCCCTTGTCTTCTTATACCAGTCTCACGTCCTTCAGCATTAACTCAATCCTCCCTACCTTCATATCTGTACTCATATCAGCGAGGTTGAGCCATGCAATGAACCGCTCCAGAAGGTCCCTCGAAACATATCTACATTGCAGCTTCAAAAGGTCTCCAAACCCCATCTCCCTCACAGCTTCAACATGCCTCTTAGATGTCAAAATCTTTACAAATACTTTGCATGCTTGACGTGGTGAGCATTTTCTTTGTAGCCTACACAACATTTGTTTGATAATAAATGTTGCATTATATGCCAAAATATGCAAAAACAATAGTAACTCATTTAACTTTTACCTACCACCTTCACTATAGCCATCCGATCCTACCTTGTCCCTATCATTTTCCACCTTTTATTTCTCACTTGACAAGTTACTTTTTTACTTTCCCCCTACAACAAGTGATGCTTTATGGTTACGCCTAGCTACAAATCGAATCATCTATGGCTACACAAAAATTATACCTATTCCTCCCATTTTCTGCCTTAAGACGCTTTACCACCCACATTGCCTCCTATATCTTTATCTCAATCACCTTCGTATTATGTGTAGGGTGTGCCTGCCTGCATTTGTTTGATAAAACCCATAAACATGCAACAATATGATAGTTCCAAATAAAACCACCTCAAATTCTAACGATCTTTCATACCTTTGTATCTTCTCACCAGCATCTCCATCTCGTTTATCTTTACCTCCCACTGCGCTTCTTTCTTCTACGTCCTTGTCCTTGTGCATTTGTACACTAGCCCTTTCTTACTCCTTGGCAATTGAGGTGCTATCCTAGCCCTACACATCCCCACATTCACATACTAGCTATAGTTGACAACTCAAGATCATACAAAATCAAAGTATGACAATCACACCATACCAGATTATTTCAAAATTGGTGTCATCATAAACACTAAAAATTTGATTTTCATTTCCTCTAGCTTCACTATATATGAAAAATGAATAAATCATAACATTAATACCTACATGAGAACTGAAATCCTAGTATTACATTCATCTTCCTTTTTTTTACAGAGAAAGTTAAAAGTTCCCACTTCCTTGTTTCTTTATAGTTCATTGTGGAACAAATTTTCTACGTCTTTTTCATGTAGGAGAATCTTGGCTTCCGTCAAATGTCACCCTACAACATCCCCAACCAATAAATTCACTCATTCAGTACTACTTGTTTATTCAAATATTAATCACTGTTAATTCATAATTGCACAACAATGTTAAGCATTGTTAATGTATAAGTTACATTTGTAGATGTGATATTTCTTCTAAATCTGTCTCCTTGAATTTAGAATAACTTGATGTATGCTCACTGGCCATTCTTTACCCTTACTATGACAAACAAGAAACCAGTTTTAGATCAAATTTCATACATATCAAAGTTAATTTGATGATGCATTTATCCTACTTACTCAAGCTAACTATGTACCATGAAACAATTTGAACCACATTTTCATGCAACAACTTTCATTGCAACTAATTAATACGTATGAACCACAATATCATGCAACCATATCTTAATTTCATACAACTGACTATTATAACCACACTATTCCATGCAAACTTAGGGCTGAGGCAATTGATTCAACTACTCAACATCACTACTTTGTATCCCAAACATGTTTAATACTATTTAGATTCAGTTCAATACAATCCAAAATTACTACTATTCATATTCAGATTAATATTATTTAGCTTCATATTAATACAATTCCAACCTAGATTAATATTATTTATACTTAGTTTAATTTTATCTATATTCAATTTAATACTTTGTTCCTCAGTTCCATACAATAGCACCCCCAAATCGCACAATGCTTATATAAATTCGTACATTTCACATAATTGCTCACCAATTTCATAACGACAGCACAAACAACCAGCTATATACAAACAGGTTCATACATTTTGAATCCAATTTCATACATTCCGTCACCAAAAACATACTATCTTCAAGCTTTTTTAAACAAACTCATCAATCAACCATAAACATGTATTATTATTGATCATCAAGTCCTATAACTTACACACAACAAATGTTATCTCAATTTCATGCAAACATGTAAAGTTATGTTATATACTCAGTTCCATAAAATAGCACCCCAGAAACTTCTAAAACTTAGCTGAATTTGTGCATATGTTCCACTTTTATTGTTTATGCACACACAAACATATGGCACATGCATCACATTTCATACAAACGTATACCAATTTCAAACCTTGAGAACAAACAAATAACCAAGTGTAACTTACAATACCAATACCAACTTCATGCAATCCAGTTCTATAGTCAACCTATACTAATACTCAAAACCATTCGATACAAAAATAGAATCATACATTTTGATTCTAGATTCATACATTCGAAGCAGAATTGCAGCCAATAATAATTCACAATTGCACAACATACACCTGATTCCATACACAGCCGAACTACCTTTGTACTATTTAACCATGCATAACAACAATCAACACCTGTATTTAAGTCATTTCAACAAGACCCAATAATGCCATTTTATACAAAACTTACCCAAAACCTTCCAAAATGAAAAGGATAGAGCCGCCAAAACCACTACTCAAAATTGAAAGATGATTGGTTCCTCTGTCCGATGTATCGTTTCTATTTTGGGTTTGTAGAACACCTAATGAGTGCCTAGAATGGTGGTGAATGAGGAAATCATCAATTCAAATGGCAGCTCGACTAGTGGAGAAAGACCAAATCTCCTCTACGGATAGTAAGTCGACTGGACAATGAGGACAAAGTTACGACACCAACAACAAAGTTAACTTACAATCTTTCGTGAAGGGGGTTTCATAAACCTACAATTTTCAACACGATAAAGGGGGTTTTACAGAGATGAATGGCCGTGTTAAATGGGAAAAGAAAACCTAATATGCCATTTCATGTTTTCTGGCATCAAAGCTATAGGATTTTGGGAGCATCTCTTAGCTGTATGGAATTGTGCCTTTATCCCTGAATTTTCACGATTTCTATTCACTTTTAAACCAAGAAACAGCTCTTGGATGATTACACTACTTTACATATATTAAGTAGATAATATAGTCTATTAGGATACTATCAAATCTCAGTTTGTAATATTTAAGGCAGTGATTCACACAAAATCATAATACACTAATTATCAGAAAATGATTATCTTATAATTTAAATTTATTAAAAGATGGTTAACTAACAACTTTAATTAATGTTCCATGTATTGATATTTGATATTGTAAAAAAGGTATGGGATAATACAAGGTTTCTAAACCTAGGAGGTGAAAACATAATTAGTCTCAAATATTTGGGGTAAGTGTAATTAATCTTTTCTGTGAATAGTATGTGTAAATTAATATTTTTCACAATCTAATATCATAACCTCAAAATGAAACATCGGCAAGATTTGGGAAGTGTTATGTCAATTTCGCAACTTTAATTCCTTGTTTGCATTTTGGGCCATTTTGGTTAAGCATGTGGTTGTTGAATGCATACTGAGCAAAACTCATATTTATTTGTCCTTCATCAATGTTTGGTCTGTAACAAGGAGTAGGGGTTGAAATGACTAAACATCTTATCAAATAGTTCAAGATCAAGCTCAATTTTTCGGTTATTAAGCTAGGCTTCAAGCTATATTTTAAATTCAAACTCTTATCAAGCTGAACTTTGAGTCTGATACTATTTGACTCAAACTGTTATCAAACCTAATATTTTTTAAAATATAAATAATATTAATTTTATTTTTCATATACTTAAACCATTAAACTCTAATTATTATTCATCAAATCAAGCTCAAACCTCAAATTGAGCTTGATTGAGCTCGAACCTCAGCTTGAGCTTTGAGCCTATCAAGCCACCATGCAGAACCCAAACTTTTCAGAGCTAAGTTTTGAGCCTCATTTTTTGAGCTTGTTGAGCTAGAGCTCAAGCTCAAGCTCAATCAATACTTAACGAGCTGAGTTTTAAGCCTGAGATGTTCATGTTCAGCTCAACTAGTTTCTGTGATGGCTCTCTTAGTTAATGATGGGTCTTAACCAAGTAAGTATTTATTTTTAGTTTATTTAAGTGTTTTTAAATTAAGTACCTCAAGTTAGCACCTTGTTAAGCAAGAAAGACAAGCTTAGCTAAGTAAGTGAGTTCCTAAGTGTGGTTTGGCACCTAAAAGTCAAAAAGGGGCAAAATGGTAATTTTGACCCAAGTGAATAGCATGACTATAATTTTGATGAAATTAGAGTCATGTAAGACATTTGGCCTAGTTAAGTCAAGACCATTAGTTATTCTAGCTATTAGAACCGTCTTTGAAGGAAAAGAGTAAAAGGTTTCACCAAGTGTTTAATTGAGCCATTTATGTCTTAAGTGGCTTAAGTGTTCAAGAGGCCAAATGTAAAAGGCTCTTGGGCAACCTTTAGGACAAAGGAAAGATGGTTTTGGGTGAGTGTTTGGTGACCAAAGCAAAACAAATGAGAACTTGAGGGTCAAGGAGCAAGGAAAAAAGAAGTATGCCTTAGTGGGGGAGTTAGGATATTTTTGGGTAAGTTGACTTCCTTTACCATTTGCTTTCTTTCATAAAATTGGTAGCTTCCTCTCCTTCACCATAATTTCTGCTCCAAAGCTCCCCAATTCTACAAATTCCCATTGAATTCGAAGGCCCCAAGGTGATTACAAGAAGCCTCAAGCTCCATTTTGGTGCTTTTGCTTCAATATAGCTCTTTGATGCTTGTTTTGGACTTGAAACCTTAGGTAAGCTTCTTGGTTTTATATGGGCTAGTTCTAAGTTGTTCTTATAGCTAGAAAGGGTCTTGATTTAAGGTGTTTGGTGCCATATCATGTTGGTGTTAGGATTGGAACTCAAGAGAACTTGGTTGAGCTAAAGAGGGCATATGCTTTGATTCTTGCTTGTGGCTGAGTTTGAGGTAAGGGTTCAAGTTAATCTAGCTTAAATAATGCATAGAAATGTAGTGTTATATGTGGGAATGAAGTAGAAATAAGACCCATGTGAATCAGACTTGGGATGAGGAAGTTTGAGCAAGTTTCATGCCAATTCACACGCTGTCGCACAATGCTGTAAATGCATTGGCGACGCGTTGCTGGTGGCAACGCGAACTGGAGATGCACCACCGATAAACGTTAGGATACCTGAGCATCGATGCCTTTGGCAATGTGTCACCGACGGCGCAGCCAAAGCATTAGTCCTTCAAGCTTGGGGCATCCTAAAAGTGTCTCAAACCCTCGATTATCATCCCTAAGCTAATTTAAGACGTTCCATAACCTTGGTTGGGTCTTAGACTCATTCCTAAGTTAAGAATTATGCATTATTTAAGAGGTAGCTAAGTAAGGTGGCTAAGGGCTAAAGGTGCTCAAGTTGTCAAGTTGTCAAGTGGGCACTAAGGGCGATTAAGTCGGTTTCAAAGGCTACATTGGCCTAGAAGAAAAAGGTCTCAAACCTAAGAGAAGTGAATAAGAAACCTAAGAAGATCCCAACCGAACCATTTGGTTTGGTAAGTAAGCCACTAAGGAGCTCTAAGCTAAACTCTAAGGGTTTGGCTAGTTAAACCACATAACATGGCTACCCTGTACAATAAATTATTTGTCTGTCATGGTTGCATGTTGGCTTGCTGCTATCTTCTTTGCAGGTACCCCAAGGGACCCTTACTGAGTACATTCATGTACTCACTCCCTTAAGTTTGTTGTGCAGGTTCTAACATTGTGGTGTTGCCTCTATTAAGATACATTGTGGTGTAAAAACATTAAGTTACTTTTGGGTGCATGTTAGTGATGTTAAATGTGCACAGACTATTACTTGAAGCCGAAGTAACTATCATTTCACTGTCTTGGCACGATTTAAGCATGTTTTAAATGAAATGCTCGAGTAATGTTTTTAACAAATACTTTACTTATTCATTTGCATTGCCAGGACAAAAGCATGCATATCTTTTGCAGGGTAGGCTAAGAAACTAGTTGCACGTAAATTATTTTAATTTATACTGATGAGTAATAGTTAGCCAATAGTAACTAAGTGGGATTCATAGTCCCTAAGGGCTTACAAGCCAAGAAATTTAGGGCGCTGGGACCTCGTTCCACGACAGTTTCTGCCCCTAGTTATGGAACCATGACTTAAATTCTTGTTTAGATTGAAAATTATTTACATTATTAGGTAATCAAGCTTACGGATAGATGGATAACAACTAACCTAGTAATTAGTAAAGCCAATTGAGGCCCTTACCTGGGTCTCAAGGTAGACACATTTTTTTAGGAAAATTACCAAAATCTCCCTCAGGTTTACTCAAATCTACACTTTTTCCCCCACTGTTTGGAATACCTATACTTAACCACTCAAAAGTTAATACTATTATTCACCTTTAAGATAAAAAAGAGAAAACGCTTATTTTGCCTTCCTAATCTTCTTTTATAAAGACATTGCCCTTCAAACTTCTACATCTAAAGAAAAACACAAACCATTAACAAAAGTAAAATCTGAATAAGAATTGGAATGAAAAAAACTCCTCAAACTAGAAAAATAAAAAAAGGCATGAACTTAAAGACCCAGGAAGAAGGTCTGATTTGTTGCTTAAGTGGAACAAGGTGGATGGCGCCACGGCATCATGGATTTTAGAAGAAGTGTGTGTAGGCTTCTTGTTATACTAAGCAAAATGCGAGGCCTCCTGAGCAAGCTTCTTGAAGATGAACCTTCTTCTTCCTCCTGTTGCGCTCCTTCCCTGCTGCTGGTTTTTTCTCCATTAGAGCATTCTCCACCTTCCTTTTGCTTGTCTAGTTGGATTTTGGTTCATCCATAGTTGGGATCTTCTTTTAGAGACTCGATTGTTACCACTCCTTAAGATCGACCGGAAGAGAGCGAAAGGTATTGAAGTCAAATTTCATTTGGATTCGAATGGGGAAATGGTTGAAAATAGAAGCTCTGTTTAAGAGGTTAACAAATATGGTTCCAAGTTTGAAGGATGGGAAGAGCTTGATAGGATGGAATACAAGAGGAGGCCATCCTAAATATGGAGCTCTAGATCTGATTGAATCAACTCCAAATACAAGAAACAGAGTTTTTTTTGTTTTTTTTTTCATTCTAAGAAAGTTGAAATTGCAATTATTTTGTCGATTGCAATTATTCTTCATGATATAAAAAATATGGCAAAGTGTTTGATTGGTTGGTTTTCAATGACACATATCAATGACGAGGATGCTATAGAGGTCAAAGAATAAGGAATGGTCTGGTAGGCTTAGGGATTAGGAGGTGACTAAGGTCGATGATGAAGGAATAGTGATGACGGTGACAAAGCCAAAGACTAGTATGGGGGAAGGAGATGGAAAGTGCAAAGTTGGATCTAGACTGATTGATGGAAAAGAGATGGGTCTAGTTGAAGATGGGATAGCTCATTAGATGTATAAGTTAAGGAAGGGCAAATTTTCTAACAAATAAGTCTAGGAGGTAAAATTAGACATTCTCTCTTTGCTTTGTCTTAATAATGAATGATGGAGTTAACTTTTAAGGGCAATAAGTGTAGGTTTTTCAAACAGTGAAGACAAATGTGTAGGTTTGACTAAACAATAGAGAGTTTGGTAATTTTCCCTTTTTCCTTTTAGCTCTAAAAGTTACATTTTTTTAAATAGGTCATAAATTTTGTAACCATGTAAACATTGAATTGTAATTTGATAAGGTGAGTAATTGTCAGTTTTTTTATATTTAGAAATATTCTTACAAGTATATAAGGGATGGAGTATCGATATTCTAAGTAATTGAAAGAAAATGCCAGCTTTTTCAAGACCTGAAGCATAACCAAATATACTTTATGTGACATTTTTTGAGAAATAAGTGAGGAGGTTATAATCATACCTGAAGAGTGATGGAAGATTTCCAAGTCCAAACCAAGGAGTGACCAAGATTTGATACACTGATTTCCTTATACCAAAGCTTATATAAAAACAACAAATCCCTCTATCTTACATTTTTGTCACATATTCTATTTTGAGTCATCGTAAATTTTTGTAGCGTATTCATATTTAATAAATTATTTTATCATATTATCCTTCAAACTATTATTTCAACATTCACCTTTTCAATTTTTTTTATTTACATACAAAAAGTGAAAATAACAAATACATTTTTCATTTTTCTTGTTGTACATGTCAAATTCAAATGTTTCAAAGAATCCAGAACACAAAGGAATATAAAATATACTACCACCAAACTCTGCACTATTGTATAATGCTTTTAACAACCAAAAAAAAAAGAATCAATGACAAAGAATAATAAATAGTAGAGAAGTAAACACATAAATAGTAGAGAACAAACTATAGTAAAAACTACTAACAAAATACTCAGCAACTAGTAAATGGTAATGACTCATGGATAAGCTAATTTAGCTCAACGACAAAATATCAAATAGTAAATTTTAGGAAATGGAAAAATTGCTCACTTATGTTTGTGGTATAGTGTAGATCATTCACCATAGTTTGTTTGCAGTTAAATAAACCATCAATTTTTTTTTGTTGAGGGATATTTACTACCAAAGATTTTGATATGATGCAAATTAGCCACATGTGAAAGTAACAACTGGAATATACCATTATCTCGTGGAAACCTCTCTAACTCACAAATTGACATGGCCCCTCGTGGCCCTACCCAAGAAACCTATGGGAACATGTCCCATACTAGTCACAATTGGTTAATTGATTATGTATTCACTGGTTAAAACCTTTGGTGCTTCTAGTTATTTCACCTACTATGTGGTCATGCATGAGTTATGCTTTGACTTAGATAATGAAACAAATGATGAAACATAAAACATAGATTAAAATCCATAAAATGTTGTCTGGGCTTTTCACAAAAATCCAAGTTCTAAAGCAATCAAAGCATGGAAAGTATATGTGAATTTAACTACACATAATTAACCGCGTGCAAGCATCCATATAAAAGTAAACTATGCTCACACCCAAGAGTGAATCTAGAGTCTACTACTCATTCATGAACATTGGGGGTAAGCTAGTGTATGAAAACTATACACCAAACTACACTACTGAGATCCATAGCTAAGCTCTCACCTTAGAATAAACTTTCAGCGGTAGGTTCCAAAAGCCATCCCTTATACTTCAGTAGATTTTGTCTGTCAAATAAACAATTATAGTTAGCATAACAACTAAACCAATAAGTAAACCACAAAACTAGAATCACAAAGGATTCAAATAAGTAAAATACCTACTCATGAGCCTAGCATAACAACCCTTAATGGTTGTTGACCTTACTAGATAGAATCTACACAACAAACACGAAAGAAATGAAAATCTAAGATTCTCAATAAGGGATGCTTCATCTTGCAAGAAAAACCTTGAGGACACACACACATATATAACATGAAATCTACTATAAGCTTAAAACAGTTTGAGGCTAAGCCTATGTACATAGCATTTTAATCCCTTGGGACTTGTCCACTACCTAGTCCTCTCACGGGCGTCACTCTATGTCTAATAAGTTTTTGCCTCTAACTCGCTCTTAGTAAGCCTTATCTTACTAACACAGTGAGCTTAGCTCACCCTTTAGCCTTTCCTTGATTGTTGTATAGGTGAACATGGTAAATGCACCTTGCTTGAGTTTCAAGGAACTCACTAGGTGTGCTAAGCCTCTACATGGTGCCTCAAGTCCTTAGACTTGCCTAGATCACTTGTGTGCCAAACTTCCACCTAAAAACCTTACCAAGAGTGCACTAGGTTCTTACTTGAGCTTTAAGTAACCTTACCTAGGTTACAAGTGCACTAAACCATCATTCAAGGTACATACCTATTCACCATTACTTGGTTCATCTTAGTGGAAGAGCAATGACCATGGTTGGACCATGCACTAGGTTCTTTGGAACTCACCTAGGTGCACTAAGGTTCCCATATCATGGCCTTAAAACTTGAAAGCCCGGTTAGGCTCCCGATGGTACTAAATCTTGCACCCGAATAATGGTGCTCTATTATAGCCAATTATCCTAGCTTTCTCATCACTTAAAATGAAAATATAGTCAAACATGGGCTGATTTAGCCTTGGGGACAACATGAATGTTGTAGCTCTTTCTCTTAGCTTTGTGTGATTTTTTGAATTGTGTCAATCAGACACCAGAGTAAAAAGTTATGGCTTAAATACCATAAGGGTGTAGAAGTTGGCGAATAGGCCACTGGGGCCAAGTGGGGCTGCACTGCCACATGCCATCCATTCTAGTGTCCCCTAGTGTGTTATAGGCGCTGTAGCACCAACTAGCACCACGGCGCTAGAGCCCCATGCCCAGAACTTGCAAATGATGCATAAAGCACCTTGGGTGGCCTCTAAAGACTCCCAAACAAGTCAGGGATGCCTCACGACTTTGTGAACCTACAAAGCACGCCTCCTAAGCCACAATCCACCATTCCTACCAGGCTTGAAGTGCACAAAAACAACACATCAAGTTAGGCAAATATACTAGTCCATTATGTCCGTGTCATCCACCAACTAACCCATTCACAAAACCACAAGGATTCCACAACAAACAAGCTATGAATGGCATCAAATATGCATGAATCATAAATCTTTATCTCAATTAACTTTGAATTAGCTCAATCAAGCAACCACAAACTAAGAACTTCACAATTTGAGGCTCCACTAAGATATCCTAGGTTCCAAGCAAAATACAAGGCATATGGCACCAAATTAACACAACCCAACAAACCCTAAACTTAAAAGAACTCAAGAAACAAGAAAATTTCATGAATCAAGTACCTCACACACAAACCTAGGTTCAAGCTTGAAAAATGCCACGAAGCTCCAAAACCATGAAAACACATGCAAAGTAAGCTTCCTTTAACTTGGGCACCACAAAAGCCTTCTAATTTCTTGAAGAAATCATGGTTTTGAATATGATCTAGAAAGAAATTGAGAGGGAGGAGGTGAGTTCCAAAAATGGGGCTAGAGATTGAGTGAATATTGCCAAGAAATCTCCTCCCAAACAAGTTTTAAACCAACAAAGCCCTACCCCTCAAAATTTAAACTTGCAAAAATACCTCTTCCCCAAATAGCAACCAAGGGTTTAAACACTTAATTAAATCTTGATTAACTTGAGTTTTGGTTTCTAAAAACTTCATTTTTACTCGCGTGAATTATCCCGAACCTCCAAGGTGCAAAGTGACCATTTTACCCTCGGGTAAACCTAGTACCATAAACCACTCAAAACCAACTAACCCTTGAGTAACTTACTCGATTTTTCTAATTTATTTCTAATTAAGGTATTTAAGTTAAGGATTTATGAACTTACCTCACTCACCGAAATTTCCGCTATGAGGGCTACAACATGAATGTTCCAATTTCAAATTTGAAGCTCGATTCCAGTTGATTTGGCATACAATTTTTACCAAAATTATGAGGTTAGTTTTTCCCATGAACCACCAACATTCTAAAATAACCCTCCATCCGTCATATATATAGGTAAAAAATGTAGGAGATTTTTCCAATTTTGATTTATAGAATGACGAATTGTAGCCGAGCTATCATAAGCAGGCTTTCCCATTGAAACAATTACAATGACTGTATCTCTTAGTCTTTGTTGTGCTGCCTCTACTATAAAAAATAGCCAACCAAACCCCGAGACCCACCCTACACCGAAAACATGCTAGTGTTGGATTAATGCTAGAGACATACATCACTACCATATTCTCTTGCCGCCACTATCGCATTCTCTTCGACAAGTATCACCCTGGTTATTTTGGAAAAGTGGGGATGCACTACTTCTACAAGATTCCCAAGAAGTTCTGCTATTCCACTATCAACATCTACAAGCTTTGGTTTTTGATCCCGAAGGATGTCAAGGAGAAGGCCTCTAAGAATGTAATGCCTATAGTCAATGTGACCCAATTCGACTACTTTAAGGTTCTTGGCAAGGAGTTCGTGCTAGAGAATCAACCCATCATAATTAAAGCTAAGTTGGTTTAAAAGATTACTGAAAGAAGATCAAGGAGAATGTTGGTGTCATTATGCTCATTATGTGGGTTAGATGTTTTGCTTTCGTGCCTGGAGTTTTCTCCCCAAAAGGTGTAGTTGTAAATCTTATTTTCTAGATGAGGGTGGTTTCAGACTTATTTACTTATATAAGGTGGTTTTGCCAACTAAGCATTTTCTTAGCATCTGACGTGGCTATGTTGCAAACTTGCAATTAGATAAACAGGTAAAATATAAAATTTAACATCAGAGTTTAAGCACATTTTCATTTTGAGCCACTATTGTTTTTTCTTTTGAACTTCAATATTCAACTTTAATAAAATTTGAATTAAATCACTTTGCATTATTTTACCTATCAAGAATTAAAGTACCAAAGAAACACTAAAAGTCATTTAGTTAGTCTCTTTGAATAACAATTACTAATACTTATATATCCTCTTTTTAGTGTATCAGTTTCGTCATTATATAAAGTTCATAAATACGTTACTTGTTCATTTGGTATTCAGGCTCATACTATAATTAATTAAATCGAAGATTTTAAATTATTTGTGACTTTAATTATCAAATTTTTTGAATTAACTACATTTTAAAATATACTTCTAATACCATTAAAACATGTCCTAAGGTTCTAATTATATCATCTAGTAATGAGTAACATTCCAGAAGAATATCTAATACTCCCTCCGTCCCAATTTACTTGAAACGTATTTCTTTTTGGGAAGTCCCAAAAGGTTGAAACGTTTCCTCTTTTGGAAAAATTTCAACAATTAAATTATCATTTTACATGAAACCCAATAAAGACTCTTTTTTTAATCTCCACTCAATCTCTCACTGCACAAAACCCAAAAAAGAATCTTTTATTTTTTAATCATTATTTAAATTTTTACTATATAAAAAAATAACACAAATTACATACACCTTAATCTCCGTGCGCAGACAAATGTTTTAACTAAAATGGGACGGAGGTAGTATATTTTTTTAGGTAGAACATCTGTAAATTTTCAAAAAGAAAAAAAGCAAGGAAGACTTATTTGAGATTGATGGTGTATATAAGAAAATGTATATGTTTTTTAGTTAAGTGATGATGCTAACAATATTTAGTAGATATTTTCTATAGTAGAAAAATCAATAAATTTGCAAAAAGAAAAAAAAAACAAAGAAGACTTATTTGAGATGATGGCGTATATATTTTAAAGGAAAGAAGAGATTCTCTCTTTACTTTTTTGGCAGTATTCTTTATTGTTATTTATTTGCTAAATTTGTGACTCTATTTATTTTTTCTAACTATTTTGCTCACAATTAATTCATAAACTATTTGTCTCTTTAATCTATATACCAATTGAGTTGCATGTAAGTTTATTTAGTATGAATTTCGGATTTGGCTTTTGATTTAAGAGAAAAATTGGAAAAATTAGGAGGTATTTATTGCAACTGAAACTTTAATGTTGCTATTACTTTTATGGTTTAAAGGCAAAACAATGTAAAATAATCTACTTCTAAAATTTTATAAAAATTAAATAAATAAATTGAAAAGTAAAACAATAGTGTTCAAGATAAAAATTTATTTAAACTTTGGTGTTCATTTTTTTGTTTTACCTTTTTATCTTATTGACAACAGGGACATAACCACTAGTGAGATTGTACTTAGTTGGCAAAATTACTCCATATAAGTAAATAAGTTTGAAACTACCCTTATTTAGAAAATAAGATCAACAACTACACCTTTTTAGGATAAAACTCTCCATGCTTGTTATGTAGTTAACGTTATCGATAACATTTACATTTGTCAATCTTATATTAGGATGAATTTTCTTAGATTGAAGTTTGTATTTATGTTCTTATGCTTTTATTAATGTTCAATGTGAAAAAATTCCAACTATTGTATTTACATAAAATGGAGGATGATGTCGAGAGCAATGCAAGCTCTAGCTTACTCAAAATCATCATCCCTCATAGTTTTGGCGGTAGGTAAAAGGAAGCAAAATTGTAAGATTCAAGAACTTATAAGGGCTTTACAATGTTGGACAAAAAGTTTAGTGGCTAAGTTTGGTATTTGTTTTACACAATTTTACCATGCATGCATGCCACATTTGTCGTCACATCATCAAAATATGTAACATCATCATGCAGTTGCAAAACTTAATGCCAGTGATAGAAATATGCTCAAACGAGAACGTTACTAGTCAATTTAAATGTAAAAGAGCTATAATGGATGATCCACCTATAAAAAATACTATAGTTACTATTTTGCCCTTTTGCCTAAATTTTACCACCACCTTTTTTTTTTCGATACTATATGACCGGCTAGAGTTTTATGCCTACCCAATAATTAGGTTTCTTCTTCTCTTGGTGTGGAATGATACCAGTTGCGAAGCCATGTGTATGGCCGACCCCAAGGGTGGGCCTAAAATTTTTATAAAGGATGAGTCAAAATAAATATTTTTCTAAATTATAGCCCTTATAAGATAAGATGGGCATATTCTTTTGTCCCAGTAATATTAGAAAAATTGCAGTGCTCACTGAAAAATTGAAAGTGATCCAATTATTTAATTATATTGTCTCTTTTAATATTTTTTCTAGCAAAAGAAATTCATAAGCCCTCATATACTATACATGCATCCGCCATTGGTTTCATTAATCCTAAACATTATAAAAACGTTTCATGCTACTAACATTTTGTTTTCTTATAATTCACAAGTCCTCAGTTACAACTCTGGCTAGGGCTGAAAATAGGCCGGGCTTTATTCAGGTAGCTCGAGCTCGAGCTCGAGTAAGAGATTTTCAAGTCGGGTAATTTTTAGCTCTAGCTCGAGCTCGAGCCAAAAATTGGGCTCGAGTTATTTTTGAGCCGAGCTCGAGCCTATACATATTCGGCCTTTTAGGCCCTCGAGCTTAACAGGCTCGATATTTAAATTATTGTCCCAGTCCCAGCCCACTCCCCTTCGGCCCTTCCCCTTAGTCCCTCTCCCACCCAGTGACCCAATCTTTCACTCTCTCTTCGGATTCGGAATCAAAGTCTTCAGAGAATCAGAGTTTAGGCTCTCGTCACTCTCCCGAGTCCTTCCCGAGTCCCAACTCCACGACCCCGAGTCCTGACTTCTGTCCCGGCTCTCCCCTGCCCTAACTCCGCACCCAGTCCCCTACTCGGCCTCAGCTACTCCCCTCGGTCTTCGTAATTCATATCCCTTGCCTTCGCAGTCAATTCCGATTCCGATTCCAATACTTTTACCCTACTCCAATTCCGATACTCCCGGTCACAATTGCCCTCCAGAGACCACCAATCTCCTCGTCAAAGCACCACGAGGGGATGGAGAGAGGAGAAGATATCAAGTCGGAGATGATTAAAGCGATCCAGTTAGCCAAGGTTTCGATCATGGTTATCTCTCGGAAGTTGATTCAATCTGTTGTTCGTAATTACTTCCGTTGCTTCATTTGATTTGTCGATTTCATATTCGAATATGATGACAATTTGAATGCAAGTATGTGTGATGGGCCCTTTCTTGATTCGATCGAAGATGATGAAGATGGGCACGAGATTGGATAATTAGCCTAGATCATACGTAGGCGTTTGATAGCAGATGAAGATGATGGCTCATTTATGATGTTTTCAAACTTAGGGTAGATCAGCAAAGGATGAAAAATTTTAGGATTGATTCTATCATTTTTCCTTCTCTGGTTATCTGACTAAAAAATTGCATATTTAGTCCCTATCTCTCATCTAAATTACAGTTATGGTACTAAAGAATTATAAAAGTTATTCGAGTCCAACGAGCTTTCGGACCAAACTTGAGCCTAAAAATTTTGGGCTCGAGTAATTCGGGCTCGAGCTTGAGTAGTGCTGAACATGAAAGGGGCCGAGCTCGAGCCTAGTGGGCTCGGCCCGGCCCATTTTCAGCCCTAACTCTAACTCCGACAATGCTAAGTGCTAATAAATATAATAAATCATTCCCCTACTAAAAGTTAGAATGCAACTTTGTTTGTAATTTACGCTGATGATGACTTTATTATTATTATTATTATTATTATTATTATTATTAGTATTAGTATTATTATTTTTTACTAATTAAAATTTTTGCATGCACAGTTGAGGACTTTTAGGGAGAATGGAAAAGGAATATCTCGAATTTTAACCACGAGTGTTTGGAGACTTGATTTATTTCTTTGTTTATGTTATGATGGACAGGCCAACTGTGTCAATCTGGCGCGGCGAATGTTGAACGCGTGAAGCCAAAGCCGAGGCGGTCGTATTTGGACCCGTGAAAGACCATGTCTGAAGGGACTCGCCTAAAAAAGATGCCACAGATCAGGGAAAAAGATTTGAAGTCCTTAAACGTTTTAAACGTTTCTATTTCAGTACTCAAAGTTTTCATTTGTCTACATGAGTCCTATGGCTTTACAATTGTGTAAATTGTAGTCCTAAAAATTTGTTTATGTGGTTGCCTGACAAAAAAAAAAAAAAACATAAATCAGAGTAACCATATGATAATGCATTTTTAAAAAAAAAATTCTAGTTTAAATTGTTTAATAATTATTTTCCAGTAAATTTAAACTCTGCACCATTTTTTTTGAAAATTAATTGTTTCACTAGAATTATCAAATTTTCATTTATGTAAATTAGATTTTTGATCAAATATTGTCTCCATTAAATTTAGATCAACCAACTCTCAATATATTAGCAAAGTTTTATGATTGATTTAAAACAGTGAAAAGTTTTAGAGTTGTGCAAATTTTCGGACTTCAAAGTCGTCTTCCCCTAATATACAATTTGCTATGTCATATTCTTTTGTCTCATTCATCGTCATTGGTTGTTTTCTTTTATTCATTTACATAGGAACAGTATTGATTTCACTAATTTAAAAAAATGATTAAAAATATTTATATATACAAGTGTAGATTTTTTACTCAAATCAATTCAAAAATACTATACTTTTGAAAACTTCCTTTAGATATATATATATATATATATATATATTGATTCCACATTTCAGTTTACCTATTAAACCAAGCAACGCCGATAAATAAAAATAGGAGCTACATCATAAAAATGACAAAGTCTTTCTCAAAACAAAGTATATAAAAAAAACAACCTAAATCCCTGCTGCATAACAAAATCGAGCAAACAAAGCTAATTTAAAAGCTAATTAATTTCATAAGACTGACTGTACAATACTCATGGAGTACAAGATAGTATATCACTTTTTTATATTTACTACACAATTATTATTGTTTCTTTAGTTGAAATTGTTGTTTCCTTTATCCAGTTTGCTATTCTAGAACAAAAGTTTCAATTAAGAACAATGATTTAGAGTAAAGGAAAAACAATTTTGATAAACTAAACAAATATCGCCACACAGCCTGCAAAACGGCAAAGTGTTGGGGACACCGAACTTAGTGTCTTGGGTTCGAGTCCTCTCCCCCCTGCACCAGTCCATCAAAATGCTTTCAATGCTGCTTTGAGTGCTTTCCGAGATTTCCAATGCTTGTCATACATCTCACTCCATATAATATAGATACCTCTCTGTATCATGTAACCTCGTATAATTGATTTTAAGTACAAAAAAAAAAAGAAAAGAAAAGATAAACTAAACAATTGTAAATGGAAGAACAATTTCAATAATACCAATTTCTACTTATAATTGCTTAATTTAGTTGAGATTGTTGTCCATTTAAATCAGATCGTTGTTCATTTACTTGAAATTATTATTCTTATTATTGTTGTATTCCTTTACTCAACCATATTCAGTCTGCTGTATTTGGCTAAACATTTTCTCTAGCCAATAATGTTTTATATCTGGCATCTCAGAAACTAGTTAGCAGGTTTTAACATAGAGTTGTAGCTGTATGTTTCAAAAAACCTAAGGTGGGTAAGAGTATATTTATCAAAATAGAAGGGGACAAGTGTTTTTTAATTTCCTCTTTAAAATCACAACGAAGTTTTAGGAATTAGCAATGGTGAAATTTGCAACGTTGCCAATATGAATAAATGTAGGGACTAAATGGAAATGTAAACAAAGTGAGGGACCAAAACTGCAATAAGAAGCCTGAGACGGAAAGCGGGAGGAAAGCCACAAGCCACCAAAAACGAGTACAAACCTACCCATTTGAAAATAAATTATAAAGCATTTTTTTAAAAAAAAAAAAAAAAGGTGTTGGCCTATAAAAGCTAAAGTCTTCCCACATTTCTGCCACCCAAAGACAATCGCATGAGTTGATTTTTTTCTCTCTTTATTTAGGGATCCTCCGTTCTTCCTCTTCCATCCCTTCTCATTTCTTGGAGCCGCCGGCGAGAAGACGGAGAACCAGATCGGAGAAACAGAAAGGTTTCGGGAGAGATGGCCAAGTACATGGAGTTGTTGGATGCGGGTGTGAGAATAGCTGCGCGGTTCCACTCCCACTGTCCGCAGACGGCGCGCCTCTACTACCATCCTCCTTCCAATCAGGACGGCGGCCACCAGCACGGCCACGGCGGCGATTTTGAACCCGCTGTTCGAGATTCCATCCACAAAGCTTCCGGTTGCGGTCCCGCGGCGGCGGCTGCCAAGGGGCTTGAAGCGACCGAATTCATCTTTTATTCTGTTGTCTGAGGAATAGAAAAAATTCCTCGACAAATTTTGTGTTCTCTTTTCTCAGATTGGAAAAGAAATATCACGGAGAAAATTCATTTTTTATTATTCTTTAATCAGATTTAAACGATTTATTTGTTTATTAGTTTATTTCAACGTGATTGTGTGGTCGCTACTCCAATATTCCGGTCAATAGTACCAATGGAAAATGGTACAAAACCTTTAATTTCCATTACAAATCGATCTCTAAACTTCTTTCTATTACAAATTGGTCCTAAATATTTATAATCCATTGTATGTGGTTCATAATTTTAGGTAGATACAAAAACTCGATTTATAGATAAAAAACTAATAATTTAAATTATCTACTAAATATAAGAAAATTATACTATAGATTAAATTTATTAGAAGATAACAACTGAATAATTTGAATTTGTTCAACATCAAGAGTTAGCTCAAAATCATTTTTAAAATATTAATTTTAAACAATTTAATAATTATTTTTTCATAAATTCGAACTGTGCCATAATTTTTAAATAGTTAATAAACAATTTAAACCATCAATTTTTCTTCTCTATAAATTAAGTTTTTGCATCTGCACAGAACTAAGGGCAATATCTAATGAAATGTAAGGGTTTTGGACCTATTTGCATTGACACGAAGATTAAGAACCAATTTACAACGGGACTTAAAGTTAAAGGTTTGAGGCCGATAATGCCTTTTACCCCCAAAGTAACAATGTTCATTTTTATGTTCGGTTGCAGTTTATGCGAATTTTCGAGTTGTTTTATTTATTTATTTATTTATTTCTGCAGCCAAATGATACGCCTGAACTGTGACGGATGATGCACCAACTGTTGGCGTCTAACAATTTTGGGCGGCGAATGTTGAACGCGTGAAGCCAAAGCTGACGCGGTTGTTTCGGTTCCTTGAATGTGGAAACAACCAGTTTTGTGGGACTGGGGGTGCGGCATAAACGTTTTATACAAAATAAAGAACAATAATCTATGGAGTTAAATAAATAAATAAAGAAGAATAATGCTATAAGGTCTAATCACCAAAGGTCCTCGAACTTTGGGCAATTCTCATGAGTTGGTCTTTTAAGTTTGACTTTGTACTTTTTCAATTCCAAACAAAATGTTTGTCATTTTTCTTTCCTTGGACTATTACACATTACAACTCCAAGTCATGTTGACTCAGACACTTTGAACTTGAAATTTCAGGCAACCCACTTAGATCCATGAACTATTATGACTCAGAGGCTTTGCCTCTTTAACTTGGTAACTCGGTCATGTGATGGCACGTAGCTTGACTTTTATCCATTTAAGGAAAAAAGGAAGACCCACATAATAGCCACTCAAGTTTCTAATTTTTAACTTTGCCACCCTAATATTTTATCTCCACCACTTAGGCCACCTTCTCCAATTCATCATCCTTCACTCTGCTAAAATCATAGCATGTCACTTTTTGTTTCGAGCGCGCATCACTGCTAGCCGCTTATAGTAACTCCTTAAAACCATCAACCTGTCCACTTTTGCTTGTCTTATGCGATTTTAAAAGGCGTAGACTCGTCAGGTTTTATATATGCCATCTCTGGTAATTATGTGATGGGTGATGACAATATAGACATTTTTTGAGTTTTGGTGGCTGGAAGGATGGTTGAAGTCAATTGAGGATGATGGAGATGATGGCCTTCTTGATGGAAATGAAATGTTAGGCAGAAAAATAGAGAAATAGGAACTCTAGGTGGCTATGTTTAGTTGCAAATTAAGTCTCGAGGTTATGTTTAATTGCTTTAGAGAGCATTATTAGCCATATTTGTAGACTTATCATCCAAAATCAATAGAATCATGTTTGAATTTCAAAAAGGAATATATAATATACTAATGTACCTGAACATTCATAAATTTTACAAAAATTGAAAAGCAACAAATATTTTAGGACTAAGGTAGCATGAGTTTATTTTTTGAAATTATGTAACTTAGTTCCTTGACTGATAGGGAAAACTACAGGTCTAATTGTAGCTTTTAATCTTTTAGTAAAAGCAACCCTAATGCATTTAATTCACAATAAACCATATTTTAAAGACAAACTCATAGTTCATGACCCTGATGCCTTTAAGCCATGTTATAAGTATAATGACAAACATATTACAAAAATGTCTATATAAGGATAACCATAAACATATTACAAAAGGAAAAAAAGGCAAATAAGCCCCTAAGGTTTTTGTGTTAGTGTACTTTGTTAAATCCATCCTTGACGTTATCTTTTGGCATATTTTAGCCACCCCCTTTACAGTTGCCAAGTCAGATGCATAGTTGGCATTTTTAGTCAATGTGGCAAGCCTACGTGGTAGGTGACATGGCATACTTTTATCAATTGGCTTCAATTTGGCACAAAATGGGCGGGAAGACATTTTGAAGGAAACATGGTAAGTTCACTCTTCTTGAGTTGAAAGAGGACATAGGGAGACAAAGGCAAACCAAAGTGAGACCGACAAGAAAAAGAAAAAAATCGAAGAATTTAGTGAATATTTGTAAAGTATCGATAAAGGACAAAGGGTTTCAGGTGAATCAGACAATTGATTACAAGGTAGGTTTTTGTCAATTTTATCTAGGGTTTGTTGTCAATTTTTTTTATTAAGAAATAGAGAAGTTTTGTATGGATGTGTCAAAGTAAAGGTAGCTAGTTGTACATGTTTGGTTCAGAAATTTTCACCATTGTCTGATAAAGTGTTTGTTTGTTTTTTATTCAAAATTACAAATTGAGAATATTTCATAGTTGCTTTGGAATCCACTTTTCAATCCATCACAGTAAGAGGTTTAAAGATGGGCCATTTAGATATATTGGTGGGCAAAAAAAGAGTATGATAATCTGGAGTACTTTACAAGGTATGAACATGTTCTGAAGTTTATTAAAAAACTGAAGTTGAACAATTTAGCTTGGATTTGGTACCAATTGAACTAGGGGTTCGTTGAGAAAAAGAGAGGATCTAAAACTGATGTCTGATGAGGCTAATGCCATTGAATTTATAGAGCAGGCTATGTGAACAAAATGTGCTATCCTTTATATTGAACATTGTAAGGAGGGGGTCTAGCAATGAAAATAATATGGGGGATGATGTGGCTAGTAGGGGTAGTACATCAAAAGTATTTAACAATGAAGCTGGTGGAGCTACTGGTGGGACTACAGATGGACTAAATAAACAGGGTGTGGCTCATTTAACTGAGAGAAGTCCAACTAAGCGAGGTTTAGGCATTAAAGGCAAGTCAGTCAAAAGTTGGTTAAATGTAGACCAGGATGATGTGGGAAATAATCTGGATGATATTGGATATTTTTCTGATTTTGATGAAGATTTAAGACACGCTAAGGAGAGTCTTAGACATTTTGAAACCCAAGAAAACTTGGCAGAATGTGGGGCTGAAGTGGGGGAAGCTTCCATTGATGATGAGGAGGAGGATTACTTAGGGGAAGATGTAGAGAAAAGTGATGATGGTGGTTTATCTGGATGTAGGACAGATAGTGAAAGGGATGACATTAATTATATTGACTTTTCAGATGTTGGTAGTGTTCAGTCTGATAGAGATGAAAGTCAAGAGGTTGATGTAGAAAGTTTAAGGTTCAGGAGAAATAGATAACATGTGTAACCTTTCAAATGAGAATGTAGAGTTTAAGGTTAAATGCAATTCAATGATCATGTGGAATTCAAAGACTCAACTGCCAGGTATGTTGCTCAAACTCATAGGAATATGGTTTACAAAAAAAAAATGAAAGTAAAAAGTTCAAGTAGTCTGTTCTAAAAGCTGTTAGTTTAAGATCTGGGCATAACATAGTACAAGGCTGACTTGTTTCTAGATTAAGTCTATTAAGAAGGCCACACTTGTAGGAGGAGGTTCAAACTGAAGTTGGCTAGTGCCCAATTGATTGCATCCATGTATCGCCACACAATAAGGGATAAACCAAACCTTAAAGTCAACCAGATAAAAGCCAGCCTTAAAAATGATAAGAGGTTGGCAATGAGTTATGACATGGTGAAAAAGGCAAGGCATATGGTTAGATAACAGATGAAGATAACTATATAGATGAATATAAAATGATGAGGGATTATTCAGGGGAAGTGTAGGGAATCAATCTAGGAACTACTGTAGTGTTAGACTTAATACCTTCAACTGATATCACTTATTCAACATTCAACAAGATCTATTTCTGTTTCGAAGCTTGTAAAAAAGGTTTTATAGGTGGATGTATGCCTATATTTAGAGCTGATGACTACTTTTTTAAGGGCTTAATAAAGGGAAAGTTGTTGGTTGCAGTTGGAAAGGATGCTAATAATCAAATCTTTCCAACTGTGTGGGCTATTATGGAAGTTGGAAATAGAGATTCATGGGCTTGGTTTCTGAAGTTATTAATTGAAGGCCTGGAGATTCATAATAGTGGGAGATATACAATTGCCTCTGACCAACAGAAAGTAAGTTGATTTGTTTTTATACAACTATGATTCTTAGTTATATTATGCTGCTAACATTCTTTAACATGTTATTCTTAGGGACTTTTACCAGCAGTAAAGAAGCTTCTTCCTTAAGTAGAACATAGAAGATGTGCTGGACACATTTGTGCAAACTGGCAGTTAAAGCACGGAGGTACTTTTACTCTTTAATTAGTTGCTGCATCTCAATTGTTGCTTCGCTCTTCGGTACATCCATTCTTCAATGCAACAGCCAATTAACCTTTCCCTTCCCTAGGTTACAAAGTCCCTTCCCTAGATTATAGAGTTCCTTCCCCAATAGTAGATGTTCTACCCCAAACCTTGTTCCCAATTTTTCTTTCCCACTCCAATTGAATCCCACATTCAATTTAAATTCACTCACCCATCGCTAGGTCAGATTGCATTTTGCCTACATCTCATGTCGTTTCGATCAAGAACATCATACAATCTGAACAACACATAGAATATTCCTCAGTATACCAGAATATTCAGTATATTAGTTTACCTAGTGGCCAATTTGCCATGGTCGTAAACGTTAGTGGGTTAAATTGCCAGAAACAAAACTTTCACGATGGATTTAACTTCAAAAAAAGAATAGTGGCCAATGTATGCTAAGCAAAAACCTTAGGGTCTTACTTGCCCCTTTTCCTTGTTCCAAAAACTTGTGCCAATTTGTTTGGCCTTAATCCACCTTCAGCTCACTTTTTTTTTTTGGACAAGTCAAAGAGTATGACCCACTCTTCTTGAACCAAGCCATGGATTTGCTGGCTATTTACCAACTATGCCACTCCTTCTACCTAATGGTGGCACATTTGATCGTGTCAGTCTCTCTCCCACAACCATTAGGCAAGCTATTCTTTTTTAAACTTACCCCTAGGTTCGTCTCTTTGCTCCATTTGCCCACACTCGACCTTGCTATGTGAACCCCATATGCTTACACCTCCCGCCCAGTTTAATCCGCTCTAAGCTTGAAGGAATTTTCCTATTTGGAAACTTCTTGCACTAATGTTTGTCGGACCAGGTCCATAGCTATCCAAGGTGCCCTCTACTTCTCCCTCTCACGTTAATGGCCTAAAGTGCCAAACCGCACTATGGCCTACATTAGGATTGTTGACCCATTTGCTTGGAATTACAAAAAAACATAACAAGAAAAATGCGTTCTTAAAATCAATGGCATATGAGTACTGTTTTTCATTTTCTCCACACACATTTTTTCTGTTTATGAAGGTATACATATGGTGATTTACGTAAAATCTATGCCGGTTTCAAGATTGTGTTTTATGTTCAAGGAGAGAGGCATAGCTAGTAAATAGTCAGCAAATCCATGGCTTGGTTCAAGGACAGTAAGCCATGTCTTTTGACCAAAAAAGAAGGGGTAAAAATTTATTTGTTGTCCCTAACCTTTTTGTGTTGCACTAAACGAGTCTTTAAAATTCATTTAACCTCTTAAAGTCCGCAATATATCAAAGTTTGTCCCAATTGTGGCCATTTTATCATTTTTATGGTTAACTTGGACATAATTCTTGTGTCATATACCAAACCTGGTCATGGTCCATACAATTTCTTCCTCTCTTTCAAAGCTCCCTCAAGCCTGTAAATTTACACTTCAACCCCTAAATTTAAAACTTCTAAATACAAAAGGATTGATGAGGCTTGGGAGTGGGCTCTCATCATTGGCCCTGGAGATACTCCTCACAAAGCTGGGGTGGGATCAGAAACGGAACAACTGAGAGCCAGCAAGAATCCTCCAGCCTCCGTCAAAGTGTGGACGGTGACAGAATGTGATAGCAGAGAAGCAAAGGCAACTTTTGGTGGCGTATGAGGCGGGTGATTGTGTGCGTTGATTCCAAGCAATAATTCTTGATTCAGTTCACTGGATGGGAACCGGGTGGGGATGGCGGCACGGGCTTCTTGAGATGATGGGTTGTTTGTCGATCTCTGGAGCGACTTCAGTTCCGACGGCGAAGATTGAGGGAAAGCTTCGCCAGTAAACTGAGATGCGATTGGAATACGCATGCCGTTGGGCTTTACAAGTTTGTTGCTTCCGATGAACCTAGCGCTAGATTCATGGCTAGTTAACTCCACCCTCTCGTTCGATAGCGTGTGGTGGTAATTCGACTCGGCGGCGGAACTGGGCCAGGAAGGAATCTGGATATGGGAATTTTCTGCAGTTTCTAATTCTTTGATGGAGATGGGATATGGGAATTTTGGGTATTCATTTCTCTTATTTCTTTTAGGTGTCGATTAATTTTTTTGTTTCTGGCTTCATACTCATCATTTGTTTTGTTTATTTAAAATTTCTGCCATGATCAGTTTCTCGCATTATACACGAAGATTTCTAGTTGCAGACATTGCTTCAACGAAACAGAGGCATGAATTATGAAGATTTGAACCATGGAAATTTTGTCGTCTTAATCTACAGATACAAATTAGTTTATAGATTTCATTTGTGGTTTTGTTTGATGGCTAGCCCGTGTTTGTGCAATCGAGTAGGCTGAGGTTGCGTGATTGGTAGCGACGGTGGAGAAAGCAGCGACAACTGCAAAGGTCACTCGAACTGGGAGCATTGCAGTCACCGGATGGGTTAAGCCGGCGGTGAAGGGGAGGGGAAATGAGGGGGGGAAGGAGATGAAGAGTCCAGGGGATTAATGGGCTGGGATGATGGTGGAGGAGGATGGTGGTGAGAGAGGGACGGAGGAGAAGACGGTGGGTGTGGCAGTAAAAGTAAATTTACTCGATCGAGGGTGATTTGAGTGGAATAAGTAAATATAGGACCAATTTTGTCAATTATCACAAAAATTCATCGAAAGCCAAAATCTAGGACCAATGTTCTGTCAGAAGTTCATCATGTTCCCAATTCCCATTTTTTAAATGCTGTGTCACTGTCACATAAACTTTGGCACAAATATTGTACCAGAAATAATTCTTATATTTGATCAAAGTATTATGAATAAAAAAATTCGCTTGATAAGGTATAGCTATAAATTCATTTTAGGCTGTTTATTTCGTTGATGTAATTCAGTAATTGAGCTTATTATTATTATTATTATTATTATTGTTATTATTATTATTCTTCTTTGATGATGCTTTGCGCACATGTATGGTTATTGAGCATAATCCTTTGACGCAGCCCACAGGGACCCAGTCAATAAGATTCTTTTCATCTTTCGTCAGCCATCTCAGTTCTGACCACGGCAACTTTGTTTGTTTCGGCTGAAAAGTATATAGAGTCATAATTAGCGAATTAACTTTCGGAGAATATCTCACCACATGATCGGTTCTTTTCCGTTCCTTTTCTTGTCCCACTTGAAACAATATCAATACTCATGCTTTTAAGCATTAATTACACTTTCCCCCAAAATTTTATACTTCATTTATACTTTAAATGCGTAGGTCTAAAAACCTACATTCTTCTATTCATTTTCTTGCACTAAAAATGAGCTGACTCTTGCTCTAAAAATAAGCTGACTCGAGTCAAGTAGTAAATTGATTATATTTGATTTAAAATATCTATCAAGTTTAATATTTTATTTATATTTAAATTAATAAAAACATAAGTAAACTATGACCAAATTTGAAATTGATAAAGCTCACGTCAAGCTTGAGCTGTATGTTTAGATTAAAATAAAAAGCTAAAGTTGAGCTAAGCCGAGCCAAGTAATAAGCAAATCAAATTTTATTTGAATTGTATATCGAGTTTAAAATTTTGTTCACACTTAACTTGATAACTGTTTGAATAAGCCACAAATAAATTTTAAACTGAGTCAGACTAACTCGAACCCTCCTTGATTCGTTGGAACGCAAACTTGTGCCTAAGCAATTAGAAATTTTCAACCTGTAATAGATTTAGTCCAATAGAATGCTCTACAATATGATTCAATGTAATCCAAAATAGATTTTGGAATTGGCAAGATGCCTAACCAATAAGATTGAATACTAAATACCATAACTCTTATCAATTGAACACGACTGTATATGATAAATGTTTAGTACTCCAACTAACTAAACGCTGAAGAATTTTCTCCACCAAAGATTTATAATACTTAAATTGCAGTCATTGATCAATAAGGGGAGACCAAGATAGTTAATTGGCAAGGCACCCTTCACCATCCTTAGCTTGGCCAAAATTCAAACCTCTAGGTCCTCACGTACGCCCCATAGAATAAAAGACTTTTTAATTTGCATTTAACTTTTGCTGTTTAACATATAAATTATTTAATTACTTGTATTTTTCAAATGACATAATATATTTATATATATTGTTCCTTTTAACTTACTCTAATATTTGTTTTCTTATGATTGAAATTTTATTTACTTTTCACTATTTGTATGTACTTCTTTATATATTTTTATTTTTTAATCAATGTTATTTTAGTTTTAAAAATTGTCTGTTACTTTCTATCCCCTTCACTTTTTCAAAGCTTGTTGTGGTGTCTATTAAATTAAAAAACACACAAATGATAAAAGGCCAATTTTTATAATAATATTGAAATTTTAATTGCATTTTATTCTAATTAATGGAACATTTGATTATTTTGATGTAATTTTAGTTTTGTATGTTTATTAGTTGCTTTTAAGAAACTCACATGTAGAAAAATATTTCTCGATTTCCTTGACTAAAGAGGGCACAAGCCCTTGGAGCAACGGTGATAGCTAGAATATAAAGTACAATAAGGAGCAGTGTCATTCATTGAATGGTATTGCCTATTGAGCAAGGATAATGATGAAAAAGACATTTTTAAGGAATATAAATATTAAGAGTTAGTGAATTGTAACTGAAAGGACGAATCACTTAACAACCTCAATTTCACCTAAATTCAAAGATAAAGTTAAAGAATTATGAGCAAAAATTGTCTGAGCACATGAGAGATTGATGAATAATCAATAAGCATTTTGTAAAAAAACATATTCTTACAAAAGAATTAATTAGTGATAAGCATATGAAACTAAAACTACAACAAAATGACCAATGATGTATTAATTGACATAAAAGATATTTTGAAGTTTTTATATTATTGTAAATATAAGCCATAAAATTTAAATTTAATAGTTATCATAATAAGTTTTGAAACGAAAAATCAAGGAGGACACTTGTAAAGCTTCTACATACCAAAATAAATAAATACAATCGATTTTAAAATAAAAAAGATCATGTTTTTCAGAGGTGCTTCAAATTGAAAATGTAAAGATAACAAATATGTATAGATAATGAAAACTAAATAAAAACTGAATCATAAAAAGAAAATAAATAAGAGATGGTAAGTTAAAAGCAACAATAAAAGCAACAACACACACACACACACACACAAACACATATACATACATACACAAGCACACACATATATATAGTATTATATTATATCATTTTAAAAATATAAGTAATGAAATGATTTATACGTTAAAGTGAAAACTTAAACAATAACTAAAAGGTGATGCCTCAAATTGTAATTAATCTATTGTTTCTAATCTCCAAAAGAAGCAAAGACTCGAAGAGGGGTAAGTATAAGTTTCTAAAACATAAGGAGGTTAAGTGTAATTTTGGATAAATGTAAGAGGACAAATTTTAATACTCTCTTAAATTTAAAATGTTAATTATACATGATTTGGGCCATCATCTGGATTTCAGTTTAGAACCCTAAAGCCCACCAATAGATGATTTGGCCAGCTCTTGTTTTTTTTTTTAATTGCACTTTATCGGGTAACTTCAGCATTGGTCCCAATCTATAATCTTGTTGTGAACTGGTCTTCAAAATTTTTTTTTATATTGTATTGGTCATGAACCTTTGTAAAGCAATACATATTGGCATAGTTTCATGGGAAGATTGAGTATGTACAGACACCTAGTTTATAGAGTGGAAAATCGATAATTTGAATGGTCCATTAATTGTAATAAATTATGACACAATTTGAATTTGCTACAAGTTAGTCACCGATCAGTTTAAACTAATTTAAAAATTTGACTTTATTATGTCAATTTAGCGAATTTTTTAGGATTAAGGACTAGCATGCAATCAACTTTAAAGGTTTAGGACAACATGCAGCAAAAGGGAGGTTTAGGACCAATTTGCAATAGTAATTATAGGTTTAGAAGTAATGGTGCAATTTACCCTCACTCTATCACTTTAGTCATCATATATAGGGATGATAATGGGGTATGCCGGGCATCAGCACCTATTCCCACTGCCCATGCTCACAGAAATTTTTCTTACCCACCATTTCATGGGTATCCTTCAACCTGTGAGAAATCTCATCCACTCTGTGACCCATGTAGTAAGGTACCTTTAAAAACTCCTATGACTGTTTATACATTACATTGAGATGAAAAATCTAATACAAATTAAACATGACAAAGTACACAATAAAATCCATTGTCCACATAACATCCACGATACAACAATAAGCAAATAACTAAGCAAAGCTCATGACATCCATGATCCAACAACATAAGTAATGAAGCAAAGTTTTATAACCCAACAAGAACCAAACAACTAAACGAAGGTCATAGCATCTACTAATCTCGCTAGTACCGAAAAATAGTAATAACAATTCTATTATCACCTGAACTACTTGTCTCAGAAAGTACGACAACTGTTTTCCTGGCAATGAATTAGTCATTGCTATAGCCTTCTGATAAAAATGTTTCTCATAAAATCAGATTTTTTTTTTTTTGATAATCGAAAAGGAAATGAAAGCAAGACCATATAGAAGAGAGAGAGCGTAAACAACTAGTAGCTGCCCTATGTACCTCCGAGACAACATGCAAATGAGAGGGTTGAGATGTATTGCTTCTTATCTAATTTGAGACCATTATGTACAGTCATTATTTTATACTTCCATCATAACACCTTCAGGAATTTGGATTTCTTATTTTCCACCACGTGAGAAGGAAAATCAATTCCTTTCTGCTCCATTGCAACATGTGTTAGAAACACTATTCTTCTAACAATAGCTCACTACCTCAGGCTCATAAATGCATAGAATTAATGATATAACTTCCACACCCCATGTGTACAACATGAGCATAACCTAAATATATAAGCAAATTCAGGAGCCGGAATGACACCTTCAAGAGCTTGTAATGATGTTTCAGAGCCCTAAAACTTGGGAAGCTAATAACGACACAAACCAGTAACAGGATAGGCAAAACAACCAAGAAAGCCTTGGACGCCTATAATTATATATGCTTCTTCGTTCCAGACTAGCATTAGCAAAAAATCCAAACCAAAATTGAACAGAACCTTAATTTCATAAAACTCAAGCAAAGTGAGAAAGGACTAAAACATCTATTACATTAACAAGAAGGAAAATCATAAAACCAGCATAACAATCAAGAATAAGTAGTCAATTAATATCACTGGGTCACCAGCCAAGGGTCACCAGCCAAGGGCATCCAGTTTAATCCCCTGCGGCCCTGCTACTTTGGGTCCCTCAAATCCAGTTTGGCTTCAACAATGTTGAATCCGTCAAGGGGCCACGGCAGTGGTAGCTGACGGAGGGGAGAGGAGAGAGACGTGATTTTGACAAGTCATGGGGATGATGGTCAGCGATGGAGGCAACAATGAAGAGGGCTAGGGATCGGGTTCGGGGTTTTGACGAGAGAGAGCCGAGGGAGCTAGGGTCTTAAGGGATTTGACGAGCCAAGGGACATACGGGGTAAACATTTTTAATTTTAAGTATATTATAGAGCTTTCCTACTAGGCTGATTTAATGGATAAATGAGGCGGATTTATTTGTGATAGATATCTGTTACTTGTCATCCGCCCCGTACTGCCAGACGAGTGTACTCTGTTGTCCATACCCGGTCCCTTGGATATTTTTTCCCATTTACTTATCTGTTACAAATAGATATTCACAGTTTACAAATTTCACCTATTTGACTGTTATCCTTAATCAACCACAAAGATTTGGAAAAATATTGGTGGTAGCGTTGAACTGAGACTAACCTTGAAGGAGATTTGATGAATCAAGAATTCATTATCAGCATGTTTGAATTCCACTAACAAAAATGTAATGTCAACACGTTAAATACAGATTGACACCTTATAAATTATGTGAGCTAGAAAATTCACCTCTTACTACCCTGAGTTAAATATGTATTTGCAACATGCTTCTTCTTACAAAAAATTAAAAATAAAAAAAGAAAAAACCTCATCATTTTGCTTAATGAGTAGGTTTCATTAATTTCTACGATCTTAGGAGTATTAATAATGGATAGCCAAATTGATGTTGTTGATGAAATGAGGTCCCCTCCAGAAACCGTGGAGGAAGGCCATGAACAGGATGTAGAGCTAAGAACAACAAGCAACAAACCTTTGTTTCCTCCTCGAGATCCCATAAAAGGAAATACCCTAGTAGCTTTAACTCATGAACAGTTCCAAGTGCTCAAATACAATTTGTTTCGGAGGCTTCGGGCGACAATCCAATAGGAGGTGAGGCATGCAATTTTGAGGGAGGAGGCGATTAAGAGTAACCCCGTATCGAGGTGGGGGGAATAAACCGAAGGGTGCTGCCTCAAGTCCCCCATGTCCACTCAACTGTGGCTGAGGCTAGTGATGTGAATACGGTGCTACGGAGGCTGGATCAAATGGTGTAGTGTATCAAAGCAGCGGCCCTTACTCCGGAGCGACCCTCACCAGCGGGTATGGACATCAGCAATTTGTGGGTTTAGCCATTCTTAGAGGATATCATTAGCACGCCTACTCCAGAAGAGTTTATGATGCCTTAGATAGATCTGTATGACGGGCTCACGGACCTTGTGAAACACCTTCAAATGTATATTACTTCTATGAAATTAGAAAGGGCTATTAATGCCATCATGTGCAGGGCTTTCAATTTGACTCTTATGGGTGGCAGCTGCTAGTTGGTTCAGTACCAATAGGGGCTGTTGGTTCCGGTCATTCAAAGAGCTATTCTAGACCTTTATTTAGCACTTCTTGTGGAAATGCCCCACTCCTAAGCTATAGGGTTTCAGGAGCCCAACAATATAGCAGAATTAACCTAAACCCTTTAAGGATCTAAGTAGAACGGTGTAAATCGGGTGTTCAAAATTTTCATACCTAGTAGGTTGAGATCCTTCATCCAACTATTGAGCCAAATCATAAAACTTGAATAGTTGATATGTTCAGTTTGTGCTTCCTTACTAGTATCAAGCAATCATGGTGATTAATCTAGGAGAGTTTGTAAAAGCTATTGAAATTTTCTTGAATTCACAAAAGGCTTGGCCTTTGTAATTACCATGACTGCTTGATACTAGTAAAGAAGCACAAACTGAACATTGAGGAAGAGGCATGAACTTGATATTGGTGGAGGAGCGTGAATCAAGTATTAATGGGGAAGCATGAAAGGCGGCAGTAGTAAGGAACCTTGTAGAAGTACCATATACCGACCTTGCTGAAATAGCCAAGATGGCATTTGTTGAAAATGATCTGATAATGCCGATACCTAAAATCCATCTTCCAATGGCGCTTCCTCGATATTGGTGGTAACCGCGACCCCTTCAGCTGGTGTTACTCCCAATTTTCTATCCTTAGGCCATGTGTTGAAGGCCTCACCCTAATCCTCGTACGTGGTTAGAAATAATAAATCAAGGTTTAGGTACTTCTACTCAACCTAAAAGCGAAAAGAAATAAAGCCATTGTAGAACTCCTTAAAGCTTCCTTACCAAGCCCTATCTTCAGAACCTTGTTGGCTGATAGATGTTTCTTCATGTGACCATTGGCTTTCTAACAAAGCTCAAGATGAGCCTTTTGCTAGTCCCGAATGGCTCCTTCTTCTCATACAACCTGAGTTGAAAGGAAGGGAGGTACCATGCCACTTGAGCTAGCCTTGCCCTTAAAAGCCATCGGACTCAATTGGAGGCTCAACTCGATGTCTGACAATTTTTTCTTAAGAGCCCCAAGTTGGGCCTTGACTAGCCGGATGTTGTCGTAAGCCAACTTCTCCCTTTTTTATGCCTTACGAATGGTCTCAGTTGCTTTGTGAAGACTCTTGCATTATTTTTTGATGAGCTTCTGCTACCTCTCTAGGCTATTCCCCAACTTTTTCACCTTTCCAACCAGCTCCCCACAACTCATTTGTTCTTTGCCCAATTCCCTATTCTAGGCCACCCTCAAGATCTTCATATTTTTTTATTTAAGTGACCAGGCCTTTGGTTGTGTAGAATCAAATCCCCTTAGAAATCCGTTGTGTAGCTTTTTCTTCGATTTAACAAGATTATGATTAGCTTTGACCATGTAGTACTACCTAAATTACAGCAGTTCCTTATTATTCTCATTACACTAATCACTATTCTTAAGTCTCTAATAGGGTGTCTATGTTGGGTTTCGGGAGCCAAACAGCGCAGCGGAATTTAACCGAAACCCTCCAGGATCCAAGTGAAACGGGGTAAACCGGGTGTTCGAAAATTTCATACCTAATTTTCGATTAAGATCTCTCACTCAATTGTAGAGTCGAATCACAAAACCTGAACAGTTGACGTGTTCAGGCTCTCTATGGTATCCACACGAGCCTCTCGGGATCACCACGCTTCCACCACATCCCGGCAGATGCGTTTCTCTTGCGCTCGCAGTGCTAGCTTGCGTCCTCCAAGGAATTGCAAGAGAAGAGTGCGGCTGTCCTTTTGGGAGGCTAGGGCAAGGAGACCTGCGAATTTCTCACTAGAAGTTGTATTTATAGTGAGACTCAACTTCCAGGCCTAATGGGTTTCAAAGCCCTAATTCAATTAGGATTTAATTTCGGGCTTAATAATGGCTCAACTCTTTGGCCCATTATTAATACGAAATTAAAGTGAAACCATAACCCAAATTATTAGCCCATGCACTCTAATGATCCAAATAGCTCTATGTGTGCGACCTAATAGGCTCTTATCACGTTGGCAATGATCATAAATCACATTTATGATCACAAGCAATGAACGGTGTCTAGCAACACATCATTGCTACCCAAGTGACAAGATTGTCGATGATTCGACTAAACCTTTATGATCATCACCGATATATGTCATTGTCCCTTTGTCCAAGATATTAAGACTAAGCATGAGACATGGAATGTGTCACTCTCGTGTAGCCCAATCTTTGGTTTCTTGATTACCGAGTAGACTAACTTAAACTGATGACATTGATATCGTATATCAACTCATCCGAGCATGGCCATGCATTTTCGAAGTCTCACTCTATCAAAGGACCCGAAGATATCACTCCCGTTACATAGGAGGGACAAATCTCATCTTGATCATACAAATCCCTCCGCATGATATGTGACATACCCAATGACCTCCTTTAAGTTCACTCAGTTACGAGCAACAAAGGAAAGTATCAAAGTATGTGACTCACATGTAGAGAACCTTGATGATCTTAGGTCGAAGGACTACATATACCATGATCACTATGAGAATCACTTATGACACTCATATAACGATCCATGTAGTGTTCTCATGGTGGGTCGGCCCAGTACACAAGTTCTCCAACTTGTACCCATATGTAGACTACATATCTCATATTAGTCTCTACATATGCTAGTCGTTATGTATTATTGCAACCCGCTCCACAATAATACTATACTAGGGACGTTTAAGAATATCATTATTCTAGGGTTACAATTATGTTTGTTAAGTTACGCAGAAACAAAACAACAAACATAATTGCTGGATTAATGCCTTAATAAAATATCATGACTCAATGTGAAAAAATACAATCATCTCATGATTGGCTTTTGGGCACAACACTAACAGTCTAGGCATACCGTACTTCTTGAGAATGCATTACAAGTCCTACGACATATTACTAGTTGTCACCTTAATCTGAATGTACTATATCTCACCTATTACTCTCAGTTACAATGCTATCCCTTCTATCCAACTGTGATCCATGAAAAACATACCAGATAGTACCTGACATATATTCATCATTTCACATTGAGTTAAGAGGCTAGCTACTAGAAAATTGGATAGTTCGCAAAAAAGGCATAATCATATTAAACCAGAAAGTAACCACAACCATAAAATCATCCTAGGGTTCATCTGTTTTAAGCATGAGTAGGAAAAGTTTAGTTCATAATACCTTAAAATAAACACAACCGAATAAAAAAAAACTAAGAAAAGAATTACCCATCTTTGATTGTTTCTCCTCCAAGAAATCTTTAATCGGATGTGCATTAAATGTTATTGATCATCAAAACTGCCTCCAACAGCCTTCTTCCATCAAAACTCTGCTATTTATCTTTCTTTTTCTACCTCCCCTATCCTACTTTCCTCTTTTTATGAAATAACTTGAAAACCCCTAAAAAATAGACAAACACAGTTTGGTATATAGCTGTGTTAGAGACTTTGTAAAACCTCTAGAACTTAAAATCTCGCCAAATGAAACATGATTTGGAATATGGGTATGTAACTCAGACATGGGCATCTAGTATGGTGTGTAAGGTACTACATGGGCATGTTGCTAGGCGTGTTTGCTCAAGACTTTGCCAAAACTTGCACATCAGTTCCAAAACTTTGCAAGAATCCTTCTTAACCCAAACGAAGCTAAAATATAGCCTTAAAATGAAATATGAACTAATTAAGCACCACATCCTGACAAAAATACATCAAACAACAAGTAAATATATGAGAAAAACATATAGAAAACATGACTAAATATGAGCATATTAGTCTTTGAAGCCTGTATTTGTAGCTGAAGTGGGGAAAGTCCATCCAATAAATTTCCTATGTATGGATTCCTCTTGTTTGTTTGTGAGTAGCACTGATGATGAAGCGATATAACTCTTCTTGTAGCCTTTGAAAAATTTCTTTTGAAGGAGCAATATTTTCTAACCTTGGCAAAAGTAATTAGATGTCAAAGCCAATTCCATGTTGTCTTCGAGGGGAGGCTTCAAATTGGGTGGCAGCCTTCATGTGATGAATCTTGCAAATTTTGATTTAATTTTTTTTCTTATAAATGATGAAGAGCTGATTCATGCTTTCACCTTTTCACCACATGCTCTTCTTCTTTTTATTCCTTGTTTAATTTTTAACTTTTTTTAACTTTTTTTTATTATTGAAATAGTAGTAGAACTCTATAGTAAGCATCACTATTGAGATTGTAGTCATCAATATTGAGAAAATCTTCATCTTGTGTTTCTATCTTGTTTTCTTGTTTGGGTTCTTCGAGCTTTATTATTCTTCCTTCATTTTTGCCATTGCTAGCTTTGTACTTACATCTATCTTTTGTTGAAGAAATTTAACATGTTGATTGTCAATTTCGAGAGTTTGTTTTTAATACTGCTATCTTCTGGGCTTTCTAGGTGGACTAAAGATCTTTCCACCGCTTTACCGTAAATTCTTTAACGATCAGCACTGTATTTGTTGGAAAGTCAAATCTGTCGTTTGTATTAATAGTAAATACATATTTGTTTTCCTTACGTATTCCTTTATTATAGCAGTGATAGAAGTAAGCAAGTTGTATATATATCTCCTCTCAAACATCAATGAAATTCATTTTAGGCAATTCAATCTTTCTTTCATCTTTTCATGGTATTAGAGCAAGACTAAGATCTTCACTTATTTTTTTGCTGCACTTTACATTTTCGTGTGCATTGTTTTTCATTTTTTTTCCTTTCTCCAGATCGGATTTCATCTTCATCCATCTCATTGTCATTACCGTCATCGAGCTTTACTATTCTTCTGGATCCATCTCCATTGTTGTTCTCTAGATTTTCGTGATTGAAGATGGTCGACGCCGAGCTCAGTCTACCTGTTGAAGTTACATCTGTTAAATGTGGCTCTCGAATACATATTGTGCAAGGTATCCCAAATTTATCTAAAATTCAGTCAGATCTATGGATCATCAATAACGGCACAACAGATCATATTGTGTTTTCGTTAGATATCTTATATGTGGAAGCAATGGTCATTCACTACCTCTTATACTATTGTCGAATAGAGAAAATGCTCCAATTATTTCTACTGGATCATTGCATTTGAATTCCAAATATCATTTGTATAAAGTGTTATGTGTTCCGACTATCAAAGTTGATTTGATATATGTTAGTTGACTTACACATGAATTAAATTGCTCAGTGACCTTTTTCCCGGATTAATGTATTTTGTAGGACCTAGCTACGAGGAATATGATTGGTTTGGGTAAACAGTGCAATGGCCTCTACTATTTGGAAGCATTGGCAATGAAGGAAACCTTAACTGATTCCCATTCATTGCCAAATCATCGACCGGCCTATAATCTCATAATCTCACATACTGATCTCTGGCATAACCGTCTAGGTCATGTTTCTCATTCCCCTTTAAAATTCATTGCCAAGAATTTCTTAAATTTTTTAGTTCAGCTTATTGATGCTTGTCCTATTTGTCCTTTAGCTAAGCAAATTTTTCTACCTTTTGGTCTTAGCTCCATTTCATCTGCCAAATCTTTTGATCTTATTCATTGTGATATTTGCGGTCCTTATAAGCATCTATCTCTTTTTGGTGCTCAGTAATTTTTTACAATTGTTGCTGATTTTTCACGGTTCACTTGGGTTTTTTTTATGCGTCACAAGCATGAGACACAATCTTTATTAAAAAAAAAAATTTCCTTTGTCTCTACCCAATGTTCTTCTTGTATAAAAAATATTCATACCGATAATGGTGGAGAACTCATTTCATTACAAAATTTTTTCAATGAAAAAGGAGTAATTTTTCAACACTCTTGCATTTATACACCTCAACAAAATGAGGTTGTAGAACACAAACATCATCACATTCTTGAAATTGCACGAGCCTTAAAAATGCATGTTAATCTTCTCCAAAAATTTTGGGGATAATGTATTTTCACTGCTGTGCACATTATTAATAGGTTGCCCATACCATTCTCTCTTTCAAAACTCCCTTTAAGCGTCTTTTCTCTAAATCACCATCATTTTCACATCTTCGAGTTTTTTGGTTGTTTAGCCTATGCTACCAAGGCCCACCCTTCCAATAAATTTGATAATCGTGCTCAAAAATGTATTTTCATTGGTTATCCTGTTGGTCAAAAGGCTTATAAGCTTTATGATCTTTCCACTCATAAGGTTTTCGTTAGTTGAAAAGTGAAATTTCATAAACATATTTTTCCATATAATACAATTCAGACTCTTCCTTCTGATCAGTCCCAACCAAACAACCCTATACCCTATCCTTTCTTTGAGGCAAATGCATCTTTTGATCACTACCTTGTCCCTCCAAACAATTCTAATCCATTTCCAGTTAATAATGAGACAATCACCACCAACCCAACTCCAGCTCCTCTTAAAACCCACACTCGCCGTCCCAAAGATGTTCCTACACCTTCATTAGAAATCTCAGAATCCATAATTCCCGAATCAGAATCATTGATACCATCATCATCAAGTTCGTTTAACCCGTCCCTTGTCCTTCCTAGTCCACCACCACCACTCTCACTTGAGCCTCTTCGTTGCTCTAGTCACATGCATAATCCACCGGTAAAATTACAGGATTATGTTTGCTCACAGGTCACGCATGCTAGCTCCGACCAATCAAATTCTTTGCTTCCAGGTCCGAATAAAGGCACTCGATATCCATTGTCCAATTATGTATCTTATCATCGGTACGAGCCTGAGCACAAATCTTTCATGGCTCATGTTAGCCAAGCTCTGGAACCACAATCCTACACCGAAGTTGCCGTTCATCCTGAATGGAAAGCAGCGATGCAATCATAACAAGAGGCGCTTGAGGCTTATGGTACATGGACTCTCACCCTTCTTTTGGCTGGTAAAAGACCAATTGACTGTCGTTGGGTCTATCAAATCAAGCACAAGTTTGATGGTTCCATTAAGAGATATAAAGCCCGATTAGTGGCTAAGAGATTCACTCAATTAGAAGGTGTTGATTATCAAGATAAATTCTTTCCCACTGCAAAGATCATTTCTATTTGTTGTTTGCTTGCCTTGGCAGCTGTTCAAGGTTAGTCCCTCCACCAATTAGACGTCAACAATGCATTCCTCCATGAAGATCTTCATTAAGAAATATATATGTCTCCTCCATCAGGGCTTTGGAGATAAGGGGAGGAACATCTAGTTTGTTATCTACATAAATCACTCTATGGTCTGAAACAAGCCTCACGCCAGTGGTTTGCAAAATTCTCAGAAGCCATCCGATCAACTGGTTATGTGCAATCTAAAGCTGACCACTCATTATTCACTAAGAAACAAGGTAAGTCTTTTACAGCTCTTTTGATATATGTTGATAACATCCTAATTATTGGAAATGATTCTGGAAGTATTGCTCATATATTTGGGAGGAGATATATATACAACTTGCTTACTTCTATCACTGCTACAATCAAGGAATACATAAGGAAAACAAATATATATTTACTATTAATACAAATGACAGATATGACTTTCTAACACTCCCTCTCAAGTTGGAAAGTGGATATCCTTTACTCCTAACTTGCGAACCATAGGCATGAAAACTTCATTCCCCAAAGGTTTGGTTAGAGTATTTGCCAATTGATGACCAGTATTCACAAACTTTTTAATATCAGCATTTCCAACCAATTCAATTTTTCTTTCATCTTTTCAATATTCATCTCCAGGTGAGTATTTGTGGTGTATCCCCAGTTACAGATCCATGCCAAAGTAAATTTGACAAAGAATATTAATAATGACGGGAATCTCCTCTATCTTGTCAATAGAGTAAAATTTTCTTTGAATATCTTATATCCTTGAAGGGCATCTACAGGGAGTTTCTCTTCATCAGCTCTAAACCCGTTCCACTAGAAGAAGAACCAATATGGGTATGTAGTTCTAGCTCCATTATGGAAAAGGAGAAACCAAAAATGTCTAAGGCTTGAATTTGGGAAAAGGAAAGTTCTAAACCAGGCATTTTGGCAGTTCCGGTAATTATAAACTTGATAATCAAAGGTTTGGTTAAATTTTTTTGAAAGTATATGGGTTAGGTCCCCATTTTGAATGACTAAGAACTTTACATATAAAAACTAGGTATGTATAATTTCTGAGTATGGGTCTGAATAGGACTTGTGTTAAACAGTGGCTGAGTTGGTTTTAGTATGGAATAAATCATGGAAAGCAGTGGTCATTTTTGGGTTGGCTTCTTGATAATGAAATCCTAAAGTGAAGATCATAGGAATAATCTTGGTAGGATCAAGAGAATAAAAATTTTCATCAATTAACCACACAGTCTGAAAATGCTTTTTTTTGGAAAATACTGTGGGTTGCTTCCAGATGATTATGAGGTTGAGAAAACCACCACACTAGAACTCTTAAAAAAAATTTGAGGGGCTCTTAAGTAAAATACCACATCTGTCTTGTTTTGTGCGGGTATTAACCACCACACTTTGAGAGTTGACATTTAAAAGGGTAGCGTGTGCTACTTCTTGGAGATACCGAAAGGGGATTACTTGTATCAAGATTGCATTTTGAGGGTTTGACTGAAGAAGAGCTGGGGCCAGCCAAGTGTCTTAGATAAGGACTCTGTCCATTACTAGACTATATTTTGTTTTTCTTCTTGTAAAGGTGACTTCTTGGGTGATATGATATCTGAAGAGGTTTCTTTTCTAAGGAAATATTTTTTTTGGTTGTCTGGGTTGTTTTTCATCTCTTGAGCTTAAGGAGGATGAAACTAAGGTTGTATCTTCTTCATTGCAAATTTCAGCCCATGATTTTTTCTCCAGGAATCTCTCTTGCCAGACCTTGTCGGTGGTGGTAAGGGTCTGTGGGGCTTATCTTGGCGGCATCATTGACCCTGTAAAAATTCTCTGGTTAGAAAATCTGAAAGAGAATTTGATTCTCCTTTAATGTATTCTATGTTGAAATAAAAAATATTTAATACTCCCTTTGTCCCAGGTTTTCTGCTCCATTTACCATTTTGGGCTATCCCAAGTTCTCTACTCCATTTCCTATTTTAGTAAGTTTTATCATGCATAATGACTATGTTGCCCTCTTTTCCTTTTACTTTGAAAAAGTGAAACAATCGATCCCGGAAGCTTATCTCCCTCACTCAGCTAATCTCACTTTCTCGGCTGATCTCTCTCTCGGCGATAATCTCCCTCGCTCGGCTAACAGCAGCAATTTGGGTCGAGGCGGAGGAAGGCGTCGATTTGGGTCAAGGTGGAGGGAGTCGGTGATTTGGGTTTACGCGATTTGGGTTTGTCGGCGATTTAGGTCGATGGTGGTCGCGGTAATTTGGGTAGTCTCATTCTTTTGATTGACGGCAAGGATTTGTTTGGCAAGAAAAGAGGGGTGTCGATTTGGTGGAGGAGGAGAGATTCGGCTCCGATTTGTATCACGATTAAGTGCGATGTTGAGATAAGGTCGGGGATGGAGCTACAGAGCAACGGGGTGATTCGGAGGAGGTTGGTTAAGGGCATGAAGGAGCGACGGAGCAACGGTGATTCGGAGGAGGTCGGATAAGGACGCAAATGAGTGATAGAGCAATAGGGTCGATTTTGGGGATGAGGTCGGGTGAAGATGCGACGGAGCATGGCGGCGGAGATGGATTGATCGAAGGTGGAGTTGTTGAGAAAAATTAAGGGGAGGTTGATTCGGCTGAGATTTAAGACGGCAAGGAAGGGAGCGGCGGAGATGGATTGATCGAAGGTAGAGTTGTTGAGAAAAATGAAGGGGAGGTTGATTCGGCTGAGAGTTGAGACGGCGAGGAAAGGAAGGGTAGATTTGAAAAGATGGGGAAAACAGTAGCTTTTCTTAATATGTGTGCCAAATGCAAATGAAGCAGAAAACCTGGGACGGAGGGAGTATTGCTTACCATCTGGAAAAGATCTGTTTAGAATCAATATTCTATACATCTTTTTGAAACACTTCTTTTGTAGATTCGCAATCAATTCTTAATAAAATTTTTTGATTAAGCAAATCACTCTGGCATTTGGTAACGCACAAAACTATGGATAATTTTTTTAGTTGTTGAATAATTTTGTTGGGTAGGTGTCTAGTGTTTCGAGGTGTACTGGGCTATCTATTCCTTACCATCCATTACCTGTTTGAGTATACACCATAACCAGTCTCAGAGGCATCAGTCTCAACAATTTTAAAGGCAGCAAGATTTGCTAAATGCAAACAGGGCAATTCTTTAACTTGTTTTTTTATTTTCTGAACAATCTCAGTATACTTTGCAGGCCAAGGCTCGGGATGATTTTTTAAGCGATTATGCAATGGCTTACAAAGGATATTTAAATTAGGATAAAGATCAGTGACGTAATTCAGACTCCTAAGGAACCTTTGCAGCTGAGACTTGTCAGTTATTTGATCTAGAAATTTATCAGCAATTTGAATTGACCTTTCAATTAGAGTTATTGTTCGCTGGAAAATGTAATGCCTGAGAAACCTTACTCCTGTCTGAAAAAGATTAATTTTTGATTTAGAAACTACTAAACCATTTTGTTTAACTACATGAATAAAAATTTGAAGATGTTTGAAATGCTTTTCTAAAGTCTCTGAGGATACCAAAGCATCATCAATATAAACAATAAAAAATTCTGAATAAGGATTGAAAATCTCATTCATTCTTTTTTGAAATTCTGAAGGGGCATTTTTCAAACCAAAAGACATGACATTTCATTCAAACTATCCAAATGGTATTGTGAAGGTAGTTTTATAATAATCTTCCTCTTTTATCTTAATTTGCCAAAATCCAAACTTCATATATATTGAATTTAGAAAAAATAATTGCATTACAAACCCATTCCAACAAATCTTTTTTATTCGGTATTGGGTATTTGATCTATTTTAATGCATTATTGAGTGGTTTGTAGTTTATAACTACTCTTGGGACTCTTCAATTTCTAGCTCAGCAATTTTATTCAGTGTTATTAAAACTGGACAGAACCGGATGGTTTAACCGATTAAAACGAGAACTGTCAATCTCTATGGCTTGAGTCTCGGCTCAATCAAACAAAGGTCAAAACCGGTGAAAACCGTGAACAAAAAAACCATCAAAACCGATTGCTCAGAAAAAAAGGGGGAAGATTGGAAGAAGCAACGAAGGCATGATGGAAGATGATGGCGGTGATCATGGCCTAGCTTTTTGAAAGAAAACTACAGAAACAGAAACGAAAGAAAGAAAAGAACTAGGTAAGGAACAAGGGAGGAGATGGAGGTAAAAGAAATGAAGGCTGAAGAGGACGAAGAAACGTAAAATGAGTAATTGGAAAGCAAAGGCAAGGCAAAAGATGAGAAAGATCTAATTGGGTGAAAAGAGCATTGAGAAAGGCAAGCCCGTCGTCAGAGAGAGAATGAAAGAGAGAAGAAATTTTGATCTTTTTAGGGTTAAATTGGATAATTTATAAGTTAGTCCTTATAGTATGGTAAAATTTTCTTATAATTATAATACTTTTCAAGTAACAATAAGATCACTGTTAAGTCATGAAATAAAAATATGAAGGTTTCTTTGACCCGATGATCTAACTGGTTGAACTGGTTGGACCATAAACCGAAAGCTCTTCTGATGTAGTAAACGGTTCGGCTTTAAAAATATTGATTTTATTGACATAGAAAGCGGAACAACTCTAAAGGGATTTGGTCAGCCTAATATGCTTGCTATCTAAAAGTTCTTGGATCTCTTTTCGAGAATGAGTCTCTAAGTCATGGTTCATTTGGATTGGTCATGCTTTTTTTGGGAAACTGTCTTTCATCAAAGTTATTTTCATAAGGCAAATCTACCATATATTTTTTCCTATCCCAAAAAGCATCGGGCAAGTCTGAACAGATTTTGTTCTCAAATTTTTATTGTAATTTTTATTTTCCTGATTTTGAGTACTAAGTTGCTGTAGTTGATTCTCGAGTTTTTTAAAAGATATTTCTTCCTTCAAGTACTCTATGTGTTCTATTTTGTATTCGATTAAATTGTTTGATTCACCATGATATATTTGTTGGGAATCCGAACGAGTTTCACGCTATTAAATTAGCATGCACCAGGATCGGATTGTAGAAATAATCACACGGGTACCTTGTTTTCGAAATTCCACAAACGCAGAATTCTCCAAGCTTAACACGCTCGAATTCCTTCTCCACCCGTTGCACTATATGAGTGTTTGTACTATTATTGTTTCTTTGTTTCTGTTTCTATCATCCATCTATTTTCAATAATACACAACCACTCCTTTTATAGGCAAAAAGTACAATAGCTTCTCTCAGAAGCTAAAGTACAACTTCTCTTAGAAGTCAAGTACATAGCTTCTCTCATAAGCTAAAGTACAACTTCTCTCAGAAGTTAAGTACAATAGCTTCTCTCAGAAGCTGAAGTACAACTTCTTTTAGAAGTTTGACCGGGTAGAGTTTAGAATGTGGCGTGGGACCCTTGGGATCTCTTAATCCTGTCAAATTAGTCCTTCACTAATTTATTGTTTACAAGTCAGTACAACATATTATACGACCTTGTAAAATCTCCCAGGATTTCAGAGACAATTCACAAGTACCCATTTTATTCTATTCCGTTCACCGTCCAATATTGTTGCACATAATCCGGACTAGACCATCCACATTCAAAACGTGGTACTGTCAATACGGAATTAAATATGTGCACGTCTCTTCAAGTTTATTCGGACTTTAAACAATTTAGAAAAACATTTATAAAATCTATATATACCATATATATAATTTTATATATAGAAAATAATATTTCCAAAACAATATTTTTCTAAATCGACCACGTGGATTTCTTAATCCGAAAAATCAAGAGACTTACTCCACAATATTCACTCTTATTTCAAGAGCGGTGAATTCTATGTTGAATAATCATGAACTTAACATGTTACATTTATGTGATCCAACATGTCCAAGTATATCCTATAGTAGGCATCATTGGTTGACATATCAAAATCACATAAAGTATACATTTAAATTCATATTATTCTCAAGTCTACGGAATAAATAACATTTACTCTTTCTCAATAGTTGAAGGTCTAAGAGTAATTGATTTGGTCCTGTTCAAATATTTATCTCCATAAATATCCACATACACATTAGGAACCAATATTCCAGTGATTGAGACAAATCACTCTATCTCATATAGTAATGTCATATGTGCAATCTTTTATGAGTAATCAACCCATGTATATACTCATAGATTGTGAACACCTTTTAAAGAACTACAAATATGAATTAAGTCTCATGTGGCATGATCTCCATCATCCATCAATTCATATATAATATAGTTCTTATGGGTTTATCACAGTAGGAGATAAGTTGGCTTTGATGAGCACAACAAATCTTTCAATCTCCCACTTGCGATTCAAAGCCAATCAGCAACTATTCTAAGACCCATTTCCTTTACATGTTTCTCAAAAACCTTTTGAGATAACGGTTTAGTCAGTGGGTCTGCCACGTTCTCCGCTGAAGCAATCTTTATGATGCTTACATCTCCTCTTTTGACAATTTCTCTTATCAAGTGAAATTTCCTCTGTACGTGCTTCATGCGTTGATGAGCACGGGGCTCTTTGACTTGAGCAACAGCCCCAGTGTTATCACAGTACAGAGTAATTGGAGATTCTATGTTTGGAACAACTCCAAGTTCCTGAATGAACTTCTTGATCCAAACAGCCTCTTTTGCTGCTTCAGAAGCGGCAATGTATTCGGCTTCAGTTGTAGAGTCAGCCACAGTACTTTGCTTGAAGCTCCTCCAACTGAAAGCCCCACCATTTAGTCCATAAACGAATCCAGAATTCGATTTACCATCATCTGGATCAGATTGGAAGTCAGAATCAACATATCCTTTTACTTCCAATGAACCACCACCATAGACTAAGCAATAATGCTTTGTCCTGTTAAGATATTTCAAAATATGCTTAACAGCGGTCCAATGACCTTCCCCAGGGTTGGATTGGTACCTACTTACAACACTCACTGCTTGTGCTATATCGGGCCTAGTACACAACATTGCATACATGATGCTGCCAACAGCAGAAGCATAAGGGCAGCGTTTCATTTTATCCAATTCCTCATCAGTTTTAGGAGACATCTTTTCGGAAAGGATGATTCCATGTCGAGAAGGCACGAAGCCTTTCTTGGAATCTTGCATGTTGTACTTAGCCACGATCTTATCAATGTAAGTAGATTGAGATAACCCCAACAATCTTCGGCTTCTATCTCTATAGAGCTTAAGACCAAGGACATATGATGCCTCACCCAAATCCTTCATAGAAAAATGAGTGGACAACCATAGCTTCACTGCTGATAACATTTCTACATCATTCCCAATGAGTAGAATGTCATCAACATATAGGACAAGGAATGTGATAGCACTCCCTTGTGTCTTCTTATAGACACAAGCTTCATCCGGATTTTGTGAGAAGCCAAATTGTTTAACTGTCTCATCAAAACGGATGTTCCAACTTCTGGAAGCCTGTTTAAGTCCATAAATGGACCTATTCAGCTTACATACTGACTGTTCCTCCCCACTAGATACAAATCCTGCAGGTTGGTTCATATAGATATCTTCATCAAGATACCCATTCAAGAAGGCAGTTTTTACATCCATCTGCCATATCTCGTAGTCATAGTATGCAGCTACGGCTAACAGAATTCTGATGGATTTAAGCATGACCACTGGCGAAAAGGTTTCCTCATAATCAATTCCTTCCTTTTGATTATACCCCTTTGCCACTAATCTTGCTTTAAAGGTTTCCACCTTTCCATCAGGTCCTCGTTTTCTCTTATAAAGCCATTTACAACCAATAGTCTTAATATTGATTGGTGGATCTACAAGAGTCCAGACCTGATTCTTATGCATAGAATCCATTTCTGAATTCATAGCATCAATCCATCTATCCCTGTCAATATCCTTCATTGCCTCATCATATGTTCTAGGATCTTGTTCGCAATTTTCTGAAATCATCATGAATGATTCATTCAGAAGTGTCAACTTTTGAGGCGGACGAATGATCCTTGAACTTCTTCGAATAGGCTCTAAAGGAATATTAACTCGAGTACTATCATCAGAAGCAGTACTATCAGATGTTTCAGTTAACTCTTGTAAGATAATCCCATTATCTTTCCTAGAGTCAACCACAAAATCTTCTTCCAAGAAGACCGCATCTCTACTAATGAACACCTTTTGTTCATTTGGATTATAGAAATAATAACCCATAGTGTCTTTTGGGTATCCTACAAATAGGCATCTTTCTGTTCTAGATTCCAACTTTGTAAATTTTTGCTTCCTGACATGTGCAGGACAGCCCCAAATTTTCAAGTGTCTCACACTCGGTCTTTTGTTAGTCCATAACTCGTATGGAGTTTTTGGGACCGATTTAGTTGGAACTCTATTCAACAGATAGACAGCGGTCTCTAACGCATAACCCCAAAAAGACACTGGCAGATCGGCCATGTTTATCATTGAGCGCACCATATCCAATAAGGTACGATTTCTTCTCTCAGAAACACCATTGAGTTGTGGTGTTCCCGGTGGTGTCAATTGTGAGAGAATTCCATTATCTTTAAGATAACCTCTGAACTCATCGGAGAGGTACTCGCCTCCTCTATCGGAGCGAAGGCACTTGATACTTCTACCTTTTTGTTTCTCAACTTCATTTCGAAATTCTTTGAACTTTTCAAAGGCTTCCGATTTATGTTGTAATAGGTAGATGTACCCGTATCTAGAATAGTCATCAGTGAAAGTGATGAAATAATAGATACCACCTCTTCCCATGTGGTTCATAGGTCCACATACATCAGTATGTATGAGATCTAATACATTTGAGCTTCTTTCACCTTTTCCAGAAAAAGGTAATCTAGTCATCTTTCCCTGAACGCAAGATTCACAGGTTGGATAAGTTTCTAATGTTAAGAAACTCAAAGGACCATCCTTAACCAACCTTTGAATTCTTTTGGCGTTAATATGACCAAGTCTCAAATGCCAAAGATAAGTGGGAACTATCTCTTCCCTTTTTCGCTTTGTTGAACCATTTCCATCACATGGTTCAGATTCAACATTCATGCTGCTTTCATGAAGGGTATGCAAGAAATAAAGACCATCATTTTTGAAACCACTTGCCACAAATTTGTTACGAAATTTAATCGTAACTTTACTACGAAATAGGAATGAATATCCCATATCATCCAACTTCGAAATAGAAATCAAATTTCTTCTAACTTGCGGCACATAAAGACAATCTTTCAAATAAAGAGTGGTTCCATCTAAAAGAACTAATTTAAAAGTTCCTAAAGAGATGGCTGCAACTCTTGCATCTGATCCCATCAACAGTGAGATCTCCCCTTCACTCAGCCTTCTTGTTTCCTGGAACCCCTGCCATGTGTTACACACATGAGTGGTTGCCCCGGAATCAAGACACCAGGAATTCGTAATTCCATGCATTAAGTTTGTCTCAATGATAAAGACAGAAGACTTACCATCTGATGGTTTCTTGTTCACTGTAGCAATGTAATGTTTACAATTACGCTTCCAGTGACCTTTCTTTCCACAGAAATGACATTCATCTCTGGACTTGTCCTTCCCCTTCTTTTTAGGCTCATTCCTAACTTGAAGAGGGTTCTTGCCCTTGTTCCTTTTATTGTTATTCTTGCGCCTGGTCGTGGAGGACTGTCCTTCCATGACCATGATGGGCTTATCCTTCTTAAGCAACTCTTCCGCTCTTTGCAACATATTGCGCAGTTCAGGAAGTGTCACTACCTTGTCATTCATATGAAAGTTCAAAACAAAGTTATTGAATGACTTAGGCAACGAGCACAAGATAATGTCTATCTTGGTCGTATGGTCCATCTCAGCGCCAAGGGAATCCAACACATTGATATACCCAATCATGGTCATCACATGATCATGAATAGGTGTTCCCTCAACCATTTTGGTGGACATAAGCCCTTGCATGGCATTCATCCTAGCAGAACGATTCTGCATCTCAAACATCTCTTTTAGGCTATTCATAATTTCCTTAGCAGTTGGCATCTTTTCATACTGCTGCTGAAGCCTATTCTCGAGAGATGCCAAGATATAGCACTTAGCCAAGGAATCATGCTCATGCCAAACATCATATGCTTTCTTTTCCTCTTTATGATCATTATCAAGAGGGGGAAGTTCAGGTGGCAACTCGTTCAAAACGTGTGCCAACTTCCCTGCAGTGAGCGCAATGTCAAGGTTTCTCTTCCAATCACAATAGTTTGCCCCATTAAGGCGGTTCTCTTCCAGATTCTTAGCAAACTGAGGACTAATGTTGTTCATGATTCTATCAAAGAACACACAAACAAAATACATAACGCATAGCGGAGAAAATCAATATTTTCTTAATGTATCATATACAAGAAACTACTAATTGCATTCAAAGTCACCCTCATGACCATATCATATCACATATGAGCAATTAGAAAAACAAGAACTTCATTTAATTGCAAGACTACTCCTTTTGGCATTAATCTAACAATAATGAAGCAAATATCATGCTATATTTATCTTATAACATTTATAAGATTCTTATTTTTAATTTTGGCTTCTAAAGACAATATACCCGCCATCCATTTTAGATCGGCATATCTCTTTAGTCAAGTGTACACCCATTGTCTAGATGTATCATATTGCTGTGAGAAACTAAATCATTTTAATTAAGCCCCCACTTGGCTATAACACATCCATTATCACCATAAAGTAAATCAATAAGCACAAATTATCATCAACTTAATCATCTCCTTTTGGTATCAAACTAAGTCAACAATATCCATACTTATTATTTACGACAATGGAAAGCCTTTAGAAAATTAATCTTCTAAAGATATGATTTTCTATCTCTCACACTTGATATTTAAATACTGAGGGAATTTATTTTGTATTTTGAACAATTCAAAAACACAAATTAATTTTCTCAATTATCACCATAACTGTAAAATATATTGCAACACTTGCACAAGCATGCATAATAATTCTCAACAATAAATTCAAGCAATTATCATGCATTCATCCATATTTGCAAAATTTCAATAAATGAAATAATCATGCAAATAAGCTCCCACTGAATAAAGCATCCATTATTCAGAAATAAACCATTCCAGAAAAATAAATATTCAAAATATTTAATTTCTGAAATTAATAAATAAATTGGGAACTTGGAATAAATAAAGAAAACCATTTGGGCCAGTAAAACGTTTTTACTGTTGGGTTTTAAAAGAAATGTGGCCTATTTGGGCCTTTTCTAAAAAAATAAAGCTGCTAGGCTTAGCCCATCTAATGGGCCTTCCAGCTCGCGGCCCACTTGCCCATTTTCTTTCCCTCTTCGCGTCGCAACCAGCAGCAGCAGGAGCTCCCCTTCTCCTACGCGACGCACACCAGCAGCAGCCAGCAGGAGCTCCATCCCGCCAGCCGCCGCCGCCGTTTCGGCCTCCAGACGCCACCAGCTGGGGCGGCGCTCCTTCCCAGGGAACCGGCGGCCCTACCTGCGGCATCCCCATGGCCGACAGCAGTCGTTTCAAGCTCGGTGGCCTGCCCGGAAGCCGCGACCGTCGCGACTTTTCCGGCGACGTTTTCGCCGTCAAACGACTACAAATTTATATGGGTTTTGTTCCTTGAAGGCCAAAGATCACAATGGAACAATTCCTTTTGATCAATTTCGCACACACAACATTTAATTTCAAAAATAAATGTTAGGGTTCTTGAACTTTTCATAAACCCAGATTCGTAACGAATCAAAATTCAATCCGATTGAAGCGAAATCAGACCTCCAAACCATGGGGCTATTGGCCTTCGGCCTTGATACTACGAAACCGAGCCATCCGCCAGTGACTTTCACGGATGGTGGTGGCCGGGGAGTGTCGTGATCAAAACGGGCAATTTTTGGTTAATCTCAAAAAATCAACCAGATCTTCTTTTCTCAATAACAGAATTGTTTTCGGAGTATTCTTGTTCTCAACAAAAATCCAGCAGCAACGAAAACAACAAGATCATTCAAAAACAAGCAAGGATTCAGATCCGTGTGGGTTTTGTGTGTTTGTGTTCATCACATGAACAGTACACGAAAATCAAGAAATTAAATTCGTGAAAAACACACAAAATATTATTCCACAATCATAAACATGCTCTGATACCACTGTTGGGAATCCGAACGAGTTTCACGCTATTAAATTAGCATGCACCAGGATCGGATTGTAGAAATAATCACACGGGTACCTTGTTTTCGAAATTCCACAAACGCAGAATTCTCCAAGCTTAACACGCTCGAATTCCTTCTCCACCCGTTGCACTATATGAGTGTTTGTACTATTATTGTTTCTTTGTTTCTGTTTCTATCATCCATCTATTTTCAATAATACACAACCACTCCTTTTATAGGCAAAAAGTACAATAGCTTCTCTCAGAAGCTAAAGTACAACTTCTCTTAGAAGTCAAGTACATAGCTTCTCTCATAAGCTAAAGTACAACTTCTCTCAGAAGTTAAGTACAATAGCTTCTCTCAGAAGCTGAAGTACAACTTCTTTTAGAAGTTTGACCGGGTAGAGTTTAGAATGTGGCGTGGGACCCTTGGGATCTCTTAATCCTGTCAAATTAGTCCTTCACTAATTTATTGTTTACAAGTCAGTACAACATATTATACGACCTTGTAAAATCTCCCAGGATTTCAGAGACAATTCACAAGTACCCATTTTATTCTATTCCGTTCACCGTCCAATATTGTTGCACATAATCCGGACTAGACCATCCACATTCAAAACGTGGTACTGTCAATACGGAATTAAATATGTGCACGTCTCTTCAAGTTTATTCGGACTTTAAACAATTTAGAAAAACATTTATAAAATCTATATATACCATATATATAATTTTATATATAGAAAATAATATTTCCAAAACAATATTTTTCTAAATCGACCACGTGGATTTCTTAATCCGAAAAATCAAGAGACTTACTCCACAATATTCACTCTTATTTCAAGAGCGGTGAATTCTATGTTGAATAATCATGAACTTAACATGTTACATTTATGTGATCCAACATGTCCAAGTATATCCTATAGTAGGCATCATTGGTTGACATATCAAAATCACATAAAGTATACATTTAAATTCATATTATTCTCAAGTCTACGGAATAAATAACATTTACTCTTTCTCAACAGTTGAAGGTCTAAGAGTAATTGATTTGGTCCTGTTCAAATATTTATCTCCATAAATATCCACATACACATTAGGAACCAATATTCCAGTGATTGAGACAAATCACTCTATCTCATATAGTAATGTCATATGTGCAATCTTTTATGAGTAATCAACCCATGTATATACTCATAGATTGTGAACACCTTTTAAAGAACTACAAATATGAATTAAGTCTCATGTGGCATGATCTCCATCATCCATCAATTCATATATAATATAGTTCTTATGGGTTTATCACAGTAGGAGATAAGTTGGCTTTGATGAGCACAACAAATCTTTCAATATTGATACTCTTAAGGAGGTTTATAGACCTAACCTTCGGCTTGTTAATAAACTCAAACATGATCTCTTTCCTAGAAGCCTCTGTAATGATTCCTTCGAAGGTATCTCGGTAAGGTTTAAAAGGGGTTATGAGGGTCTCCTAATACGATGTCTGTATGCAAATCTTTTGCTAATAAAAAGGGGGTTTAATGAAAACACTATCGTTGGAAACTTCTGCATTTCATAGCATATAGGTTATATTTAGCTTGTATTTATTAATGGTTCCCAGACTCTCAGTTGTTTTTTCATAGTATTTTGATGGGATTATTCTTTCTTTTGTAACATTCATTGCTGCTCCTGTATCCCAAAGGGCTTTTCTCTCAATTTTAAATTCCTTGTTTACATACAGGGTAATTTTAATTATAGGCTTTTGGGAGGCTACCTTGGTTAATGTGTTGATGAAATCTGTAGGTGCATTTTCTGGAGTTTTTTTTTTTTTCTCTTTCTAAAGCTTTCAAGGTTAATGGTTGGTTTAGTTGAAGGGATTGGATGATTTTCTAGTCTTTCTATTGTTTCCTTTTATTTATTTTATTTCAAGTTTTAGTTGGTTTATTTCTATTTGGAAGTCATTGATGTTTCCAAGTCTCATCTTCTGGGGGTTGTTCAAATATTTGGAGTATATTTTGCAGATTATAGGTAGGTAAAGTTAATTGTGGCAGATTAAGATTGGTTCTTCATCTTTTATATTTTGTTTTAACTGATGTAGATATTATCTTCTGATCTCTGGGTCCTCAATTTTATTTGCTTCTTCTAATACGAATTCTTGGTCTTCAGTAAGGGTGTAGATTTTAGGAATAGATTCTTCTGAAGAGGAAGGGATTGTGTATAACTCATCTACTTATATACTTTCTTCGGAAGATTCTACATAAAATTCAACATCAAAATCTAAGGTTTTCAAGAGGAGATTGTTAAGCTGGTCTCTAAATTGGTCATCAAGCTCTAATTCATTTATCCTTCTTTTTATTTTGCAATATTTTGAGATATGACCTTGCTCACCATAGCAGTAGCAGTGGGTTTCTTGTCAGTTTGGTTTTTTTTTCTTGGCAAGAATGTAATTTTCTTAAGTTGGGGTTTAAGGAAGGGCTTTTTAAATTATAATTTTTATTTTTGCAGCTCCTATAATTTCTATTGTAGGGTTTTGAGCAATTTCCATTGTAGGAATATTTTTCCTTTTTTTTTTTTTGACTTAAAGAAGGAATATTAGGGATCAAATTGTTCGTAAAAAGCTCTTAAATTTTTTCCAGTCTAGCAACGTTCTGTCTTAAGTTGTTGTCGAAGTTTTTTATCAGTGCATATTTTTAATCATTCCTTTTAAATATAACTCATAAGGTCTCCATAAATAAGGCTGTCATAAGGAATTTGTCCACTATATTCTTCCCAAAATTTGTTCCTAACCTTTTCTCCTAAGTGCGTAAGTAGGCCGGCTAGGAATTTTTCTTTTCAGTAGGGCTGGTTATTATTTGGCCTAGCCATTACCCTAGTTAAAAAGGTATCTTTGTACCACCTAAAGTCGTGTTATTTTTTCCAACGAAGAATAGAAAAAAGCTCTAAACTCTTATCTCTTAAAGTAGACGGATCACCTATAAAGTGTTTGGTTATTGAGAAAAGCAAGGTGGCTACAACATCTTGGGTTAAGTTTCCTCTTTCATTGAATATTGGATTTCCCTCTTAATCTTCTTTTATTGCTCTAAAAATTGGTAAATGATTTGCTTCAGTGAAGGTATTATCCCACTAACCCTTAAGTTGACCAATAAACCCAACTACTAATATTTAGGGTATGGCTTGATTAGATGATTGGAGTTGAGGTTTGTAAGTGATGCCACATGGGCCTACATACGACCCATAGTAAGAAGGCCTAGAATAATTAGAAAATGCCCATAATTAGAAAGATGGGAAGTTTGACCTTTAGAGAGATCTAGGAGGAATTTGATAAAGATGGAAATGAGATCCCCTTATCACGAGATCATCCTAATCTCAGAATTAGTTTCTCTAATTCTCCACCATTATATAAAAGGATTCCCTACACTCACCCTGAGGCATGAGAATCTTATTATGCATCTTACTATCATCAGCTTTTGCTAGAAAGCTAACTTGATCATTGAAGGGTTTTTCTGGGAAAACATCTTGGGGCTCTAGTGTTATCTTTGGCTACATGGCTTCCGGTTCACCATTTTTAAAGCTGCAAGACCAGCCTATTTGATTCGGATGACTCCACTTTGACTATCAATTTGGTGCCGTCTGTGGGAAACATGGTGAACACCAGGAGATCTCATATGAACTAGGACTTGACAGGAAACTAGCACAAAATCCAGTTGATAGACTTGATCAACACCCCAGGAAGGTCTGTAGGCCTATAGGATGAAGGGATAGCTCATCTGGTCAAAAGAGATGAGGCCTAGATGCCACTGAGGACCCTTGAAAGGGGAAAAGACCTGGTTCCTTGAACAATGATCAATTCCAAGCTCTCTAACATGATCTCTTTGAGCAATTGAAGGTGACCATCCAATAGGAGATACGGAGGGCCATACCGGCTCGGATCCCCACAAGGGAACCCCAGGCATCACAAGGTCAATCTGATGGGCCCATTGGTTGCGATACAAGTTCCATTCTATAAAGGTTGGACCAGATGGAACAACGCATGAACATACCTAAACCCCCTACAGCAGGATTTGGCCTAACCATTGACATTGATTACATATGGCTCTAACCATTCAGAGAAGAGATCATCGATGCCCTTACTCTACATGGCTTCAAGATGGCTAAAATTGACCTTTATGATGGCCTCATAGACCCTATCAATCACTTACAACAATATATTACCTCATTGAGGCTTGAAAGGGCATCAAATGCTATCAAGTGTCACGCATTTAGCTTAATCCTGACAGGAGCTGCCACTTCTTGGTTTTGGAACCAATAAAGGTCGTAGCTTCCAACCTTTCAAGGACCTCTCCTAAGCATTTCTTCATCATTTTCTAGGAAGTAGATTGACCCCAAGATGGTAGCTCATTTGCTGAAGATATGGCAAAGTACGAATGGGTCCCTAAGGCATTTCATACGAAGGTTTAATGCTAAAGCCATGCAAGTACAGGACTTATCCCCTAAGTTGCACTTGGTTGCCATAACCTAAGGACTATTGAAAGATTCTAGGTTAGCATGGGACCTGTATGAAAGCCCAAGAAGAAGAAAAAAAGAGTTCCTTAATCAAGCCACCCAGCATATGCATGTTGAAGAACTTAACTAACCTACGATGTAGAAGGAATAGCCGAGTCCTAGATAAGGTTGATTCGCCTCCAGAAAAAAAAAAAGGCAAAGGTGCTTATCATAAAATATCTACTTCATTTGACTCCTCAGGGAATGCTTCCATGACTTCACACCTTCAGATGTGTCCTTACCAGGCTATAAGTCTTTGGAAAAAATTATCTGTAAATCACATAAGTAAGCTACCCTTAGGTTAATTATAAAACAAAAAGTTAAAGGAAAATTAATTTTATTTGCCTAGTTCTTATTCATGGTACCACTTACGTGCTAGAAACTCTCGTCATTCTAGTGGTTGATCAAATTCTCCCAGTGCTAGGCAAGATGAAATCCGTTCAGTGAGGATGAAAGAGGCTGTAGTCATTATTGGGCAAGACATTTGTTAACTTATTCTTAATGATGGTGGTCCTCAAGTTGTTCAACTTATGATTGTATCGCTCTTTTATCTACCTAAAGGAATACTTATTGATCCTCTTCTTGTCCACTAGATCCTAGTGGTAATATTGCTGAAACAAAAAAGACAATAAGAGTTTACTATTTGTGATTATTGTTAAATTTGTGGCAAATTTATAATTTTTTCAAGAACGAGTTAAATTGTTTCCCAGTAGACCATATACTTTCCCCCCCTTTTACACTTAATGGGCTTCCATTCATCATGCTTGCCCTTGAAAAGCTTTTGTGTGATGTTGCTAACAGTCACTCAAACATCAGGGTCACAAACAAAACTACAACTAAAATTGTAACATATTAATTTCTACTTAGTCAACAGTTATAAAATATATTGAAAAGGCAATATTGAGGGTACTTAAGGGCATAATGATCCTCCGTAGGTCCTCCAATGGTGGCTATGGGACTTGTGATGCCACCTCCTAACTCGCTAAAAGATGCGGCTTGGGCGTAATGAGTTGGTGGGCAGATTGCTGGTTCTCTGAACCAACTTGGAGACTCTCGAAGGAGAATCGGAATAGGCAGTCGGGAAATTCGCCGATGCCAGATTCTAGATGGGACAGAATGTTTGACCTTGACTGCCTCTCTACTGGGGGAAACTCCATAAATGCACTACCCCAGACTCCCTCAACTTTGCCATACACTATGTCATGAGGCAAACAAAGAAGATGTTTGACCCCGCTTTCCATGGTGGCCATGTCCACCCAAGCCACCATGCTCATCACCTTTGTGCTCTATATCTTATAACTTATAAAAAAATTTAATCTTGTAGCTAAATGATCATGGGTTAAAATAACTAAATGTTTAATTAACTTACAAAATAACTAATAAATTATAAAATACAAATTTACAAAATAACTAATAAATTAAGTATATAGAGTTCCAAATATTGTAAATTATAACTAACTAATTAACTAAACAACTAATCATTCATTAAATTAATGACACTAACATCTAAATCTCCAATACATAACACTAACATTTGACCAACTATCACTAACATCTAAATTTTCAAAACCCAACACTAACATGACAATCAACTAACATGAACCATGTAGATTTTCAAAACCTAATTGAATTAACTAGCAAATTAGCACAAGATTTTAGTCACTAAAATCAAGAACTAACACACACACACACAAAATAAATATAAATTAGAAGACGTATCTAATGTGAAAAGATGTGCAGAAAACTAGAAGACATCACTGTAGATGCTGGAATTGTGTTTGCTGGATGTTAGAGAGCATTTAAAAGAGTTTGAAGACAAGACATAGTGGATTGAGTGGCGGATCTAGGGTTTTAAGGATGTGGATGAACTTGCGACTAAATTGCTACTGCAAAGTTTAGTTGCTAATTTTGAAAAGATTGGTACGCCCAAGGTAGCGGCTGAAACTTCTGTCACTATAAAGGAGCGTACAGTAAATTCACAATGGGAGCAATTGAAAGTTTCAGTTGCTAGGTTTGAAAAGGGTCTAAGGGCTAGCAATTGAAACTTTCAATCACTAGTATTAATTCAATTGCTAGTCTCACGAATTTAGTCACTTGTTCTTGAAGAAATTCCGAGATTTTTATATAAAAGTACGCATAAATATATATTATATATTAGTATAAGAAATACATACATACATACATACATATATATATATATATATATATGTGTGTGTGTGTGTGTGTGTGTGTGTGTGTGTGTGTGTGTGTGTATGTATGTATACATTAATTTTAAAAAAATATATATAAATAATTATTCTGAAAGTAACATGAACATTAAAATATCAGGAGTGAAATGATCGCATAAAAAACCAAATAAATCCGGTTGAACACATTCTAATTCCTTAGACTCCAAAAATTCTCCAACATCTTTCATCCTTAGGAATTTCAGGTTGACCAGTGTGATCAACAACTGTAAAATTGGTGTTTGGCCATAGAAGAACTTCATCGACCATGTTAAGGTCTACCAATATAACGCTTGCTTGGACATCTGAAGTACCTGCCAATAGTCTAACATGTTGTATCTGAGGCTGCTGGTATAGTTCATCTTCATCAATTGTTGGAATCACTTTGACGTTTGAATTATCTGATGCCGGCTCAAGGACGTCACAATCAATGAAAGCACTTGGTTTCACCTTAATTACTGCCCACCATTGCTGTAGTGAAGTGTGTAGGTATTGACAATAATACATTTTTATCGCATAGCGGGCAAAGATAAAAAGGATATTTAGGACTTGTATATATCCCTTAGGTCTAGTATATTTTGTCAAAAGAAGTGGCTTTAGTCCTAGTAAATATTATCTCAATGGGGGAGCCATTTGGTGTAGTACATATTTTGTCAAAATAGGTGCCTTTAGGCCTAATATATTTTATTATACTACTGGGCTTTGTGGTAGATGCTTAAAATGATTGTGCATCTGAAAAGCTTATAATTTTGTGCTCATTTTAAATATGGTTGAGGGTTTAAAATTTATCATATGGTATATTTTGTAATATGCTTCTTCACTATTCTTTGAATAAAAGCTTGCAATCAAATGGTGTGAAAACAATATGCATGTACAATAAGAAGCAACTATAACAACACCATATGCAAGTGAAATTTTACGAACCAAGAATTGAACATTCCATGGCAAAAGTACCTGTATTGGGTGGGATATTGGCGGCAATTTTCATGGCAACTAAGGTAACAGAATTAGTTGCACTAGATGGTATATTGGTGGCAACTCTGTGGCAAGCTTGTGCCATTTAGATTTTTGCGATGAAACATCTGTGGTATTTTATATTGAAGGTTGACCCAAATGCTTTGTACATTTCTATGTAACCAAAAGTTATTGGACAGATATCTTGTTTTTTTTTTCATTACACAGGAGCAGGTAATATAAGTTAATAGGTTTTGAAGTTTAAAGGAAACAACAGATATCTTTTAGTTGCAGTGTGATCACATTTAAAAAAGTCACCATGGTTTTTATGACCAAGAAGTTTGGTGGCAATTGGTGGCAATTTTGGTCGCTTATATACCCATTTGCCACCAATATGCCAAGATTAGCCTTGCAGCATTTGCCGCTAATTTTCATAGTGAAGAGAACCACCCAACCCATTTCCCGAATACTTTCTAGTAGCACATAAAAAACTAAACCAGACCAAGTACAATATTATTGATCAGTTTGGCTTGTTTCACATAAGTAGCCCTAAGTTTAAGTCCCAAAAACATACACAGAAATGAATAAGGAATCATCTGCTATCTTTTGTATCCCTGATGTACTTGAATAATAGAGCAGATTGTCTGTATTACAGCAAGATTGAGGAGAATGAGAAGTCCTTGTCTTAGAGTTCGTTTCCACTTCATCTTCTCTCTGCTATGCCTGTTCAGATTCCTAATAACATCACATAAGTAAGAACTGGATAAGTCATAGGAAATCCCCTTAGAAAGGTCACGAAAAAGAAGACAGGCATCGTCCTCTTCAAAATATTGATTGAAGTCAATTATTTCCATTCGAGACAGAAGCTCTGCATCAGTTGGAGCTTTGATCAGATGACTGAGGAAGACAATGTAGTCAGTGACAAAGCATGGGCCTCCGCTGCACTGCTCAAAGGCCATGATGTTTCTGAGCATTATCTCTGTTAAACTATCAACTCTTAGGGCTGGAATCTCCACAACTCTCTTTCGGTACCTTATGTCAAGTAAGCTCGGTTCTGCTTTCTGGAGCTTTATTCCCACCTCTTGTAGCCCTGTTGCTGAGAGAGGGCCGATTGTTGTGCCCTTGAAATATCTTCTCTTCTTATGCTGCCTTGAACAAGGTTGAAGCATAAGCCTCAACAAGTCCACAAAATGTCTCACTCTGACTCCATCTGGTAGCTGTACTGATCGAAAGTTGCTGTTCATATCCTTGAAGAAGGAAAGTGCAAGCTTCAGCATTGTCACACCATTCTGGTGGCCAATTCCAGACTTTTCGAATACAACCTCAAGAATGAAGAATGGTACCTGATTTTCCAGCATGCAGAGATCGCTGCATATATCGCTGATGGGCATTGTCACTGAGAAGTTCCCAAAGTCGAGGCGTACGATGTTGCTGGTCAGTTCCCTGGAAGCATAACTCAAAAGCAGCTCAATGATGAAAACTGAGTCAAGGAGGATCATTTCCACAAACTCACCACTACTCAAACTAATCGTTTCTGAATAAGAGCGACGCAGTCTATCCTCATTCATTCTTATGGCTTGCAAAAACTCCTCCTTGCTTACTTCTATCCGCCTCAGAAATCCAGCCAGGAACATGATCTTGTACACGTTTCCCATATCGGATGGGCCATGGTGAAGCGGTCCAATGTAGACTCCAGTGGAACTACTGCCCGGCGCATTAGTGGAAATAGGGCCCGGCACATACATGTTTTCTTTCTTGTAACGCAATGCTTTTGGAACCCTGTAAATACAGCAATCATGAGAAAACGAAGGGCGATTTTCCAAGCTATTTCTCACACCGGCTGGAAGTTGAACATCAATTACAGAATCGTTGCATCCAACTGTTACTTGAGCAGAAGTAGCCATCTGCTACGAATGCAACTTCCCGAGGGGGTGGAGTCCAAGTAGAGCGATTAAGAGCTGAGAGGGAGCGATTAAGGCTCCAGACGAGTAGGCAGGAGAGCAAACGAGCTGAAATCACTGCAAATTCCTTATTTTTCGTCGAGCAGGGGATGGCAAATAAAAAAACGCAGACGGAGGGGAGGACGAAAGTTCAGAGAAATGAATGGGGAAGAAAGTAAGGTCTCCTCTCATGGGTTCCACGCGTTAATGGGTGAGGCAAGAAAGGAAGTGCACTGGTTTTCTTCTTTCTTTCTTCTTCAATTGCGTCTTTGTTCTTTTTATTTTTTCCCCCTCTTTGAGAGAAATTCTTTTTCTTGTAGCGGGGATTGAAAGAATAATATGAATAAAATTTCAAAATTAGTTATATGGTGAACATTCTTATTTATTTTTAGCATTATTTTTTTATATAATACTCCCTGTATCCAATGACTGCATTAGGTCTCAATTAATCTGATCACACTACATCAGACTTTATTTTAGAATGTTCTCATAAAGCTTGTTTATTCATTCACAGAACTAGAATCTAAAACTATATGAGAAAACTCAGTTGTAGGGTACCTCTAATATATTTGGTAATTTTTTATGACCATTAGTCATGATTAGGTTGTTGATTTCCAATACACATTTCAAACAAAACAAAATAATTACAAGTTTTCATGGACTAGAGTCAATAAAGTGTGTGAACTAAGAGCATTTGTAAATTTACTTACCCATCAAGGCCTTGACTTTGTGTCTGCACTTGCACTTCCTTTGCACTTCCAATTTCATGTTTTCCTTTTCCCATTGCCGTGCTTTTAAAGTGTGAAGCCTCCACTTGGTCATGCTCCCTGTTTCTTTAATTTCTCTTTTTTATTTTTATTTTTATTTTTTGTATCAATCATGTTACAACTTCGGTACCTCTCTTGAAAATATTTTCAAAATCACGGGTCCTGTTTACAATTTTTCTAAATATAAGGACTAAAATAATTTTTTCAAATAATAGAGATCATATTGCAATTTTAAAAAATTATGGATTATAATGTAATTTTAAAGTACCATTAAGAAACATTTTCTAGAAATTTAGTATGTATACTGGAGATCTTGGATTTGAAATAAAGTAAGTAAAATGCAAATTTCTAATAGGTCATAATCAAAGTGTTAAATATCGTTACCATTAGGTATACCATATTTTATATTTTTTAGATATATCACACAGTATACCGTTACTATTTTTATAAAAAATATAAATGTTAGAATATTTATTTAAGATGAAATAAATTAAATAAAATTTTTTTACATATCATTATATGTATTCTAATTTCTTTCATCATAATTTGTCAAATATAAATAAAATATATATGATATAAGATATTTTTTTATAAAAAAACAAAAAAAAATATTATATATAGAGAAAAAATAAATATTACTCAACAAGAAAACTATATTATTGATACAAGAGAAAAAAATAAATAATAATTTAATAATAATAATACATTTTCTAATGCCTAAAAAAAGGAAATAAAAATTAATATAAAAAGTAACCAAAAAATATAAGTAAATATTAATTTTAAAATATGGGTATTATAATATCTTACTATTTTATATTTTTATATATGATATTTTAATGTAAAATGACAAAAAAAATCCCACACATGTCCGCAAAAAATAGAATACTGCGCTATGCACCCTGTGGTATTTACGGTATAGCACATTTTTTTAACAAAATGTACATAAAAAGTTACCGGTATGCGATATATCACAAAATATAATAATATACCTTGATATTTCATTCAAAAAATAATAAAATATAAAAATATTTATACTACATACTATGTACCACTTACCGCATACTGCGGTATTTAATTCCATAATCCCAGTAGACCCAATCTCATCCATTTGATAGCATGAAGAAAGAGAAATGCTTTTAATCCAGAATCAATGCTGCACTCGAATACTTTTCTTTGAAGTTAATTAATTATTTTATAAACTTTTTCTGTACCTATCCTAATAAAAGAAAAAATAATAGAAATACTTAATTTTTTTTTTCAAATAGTACTTTAAAGATACCTTTTGAGCTTCTTAAAACATGAAGATTCAATTGGTATACAGACTAAGTGAATAATCACTAAAAATTAAAAATAATGCATTAAAAAATCCATTATTTAATTTGAAATGAAAACAAAAGGATATTAGTCTTTACAAGTAGAAAGAGAAATTTATGTAAGTAAAGAAAATTATTACAAACTAGTAATAGTTTTATAAAGTTTCTTTCATAAAACAATATAGCAAATAATACTGAGCTGGATTTTTTGCAGTGTTTTCTTTGCTATCTAGTATCTTGTTTTCTTCATGTATTTCTATCAATTTGTAGGCAAATTACCCAAATTATTAACTAGAGTTTTATTTAAGGTTTGGTATTTTTGGGATGCAAAAATATAAGGCCCACAGTTAAATCAAATGTTCCCTGATGGACGGCCAGCTAACAAGGACCACGAAGCTTTAAGAATGACTGAGGACCTAGGGTTATTTATTTGGTTTTTTTAGTTTTAACCAAAATCAAAAAATCGGATTTATTCATGTTTCGGCCTTATGTACTAATAACTGAATAAATCAAATTATAGGAGAAAACTAAAACAACCAAAAAAAATTTGGTTATTTAATTTTTAATTGAAATAACCAAATTATATATATACACATTCTAAATCGCAAACATTCATCACATATTATAATCTAAACACGCATTCTAATCACATAGCAAATATCTATAACTCATTTGAAATTTAAACATCGCATATATGCACATGATAAATATTCATCATATACATAATCTTTTCTAAATCTCAAACATAAGGACTAGTAAAATAAAAATTCAATTATTTCAGTTAATTGAATTTTAATTGAAGCAAACCAAATTTTTATATTGGTTTTTTATTATAACTGAAATCAAAATTATATCTAAAAGTGATAACTGAAAATCAAAACTTTTTTCAATTATTCGGTTATTTTAGATATAACCAACATTTTTCTCACCTTACCAATAACAAGGAAGATGGCCTAAGAGATACAAAATTCACTTAACTTGTTCATCCAAGAGCTTTCGAGGGAAAACATTCAAACAAGCTTGGAATTTGTTCTAAAGATTCTATCTTGATGAAGGATGAAGGTTTGGTGTATTTGCTCGAAGCACAAGTGACCAAAACATGGAGGCATGACCAAGAACCCTTTGGAGCCCTATGCACGCACGTGAAGGTGTACCTGGTAACCCATTTGAGCCCCTCATGGGCTCCAGCTTTAATTTCAAGTGTGCTGGCAGATTTGTCACTATTATATACTTATGTACTTCTCATGTTTTTAGCATTAGAAGTGATTTTCTCCAAACCCTATATTGGCCACTATAGACATCAAAATTTAATTCGGTTCAATAGAAATTAGACCCAACTTAAATTGTCTAACCCATTTCAAAATTGATGTCTAAAATTCAAAAGTTCATCAATTTTGGAAACTATAAGTTCAAGAAACCCGATTTTTGAAGCCCAAAAGCACACAACCGAAGGCCCTGAATGAAAACCCATTATGCTATCTTAACCAAAGTCCATTTTTGGCAAATTGGGCCTTAAAGTCCAAAATGATTAAAGCCCATAAATACCCATAATTTAGCTCAAATATTCTAAAATATTCTAAAATGTTCCATTAATTATCATTTTAAATTAAATAATGAGGATAATTAAAGGGAGATAATTATCATATTTATTTCCTCTTGAGATAAATGTAGAGATAAATATGTGATAATTATCACATGTGGTTTTCTTGAACTAAATCACCTCTTCTCTACACTATAAATAGGCCCCCAGGTTAAAGACAAAAGAGAGGAACAAAAATTGGAGAAGGAGCAGAACTAGAGAAAAGGAAAATTTCTCTAAAATTTCTCAACAAAAAGTTCCCTCTTCAGCTCTTCATGTTAATCAAGCACAAACGCTTAGCAAAAGGAGAAATCAAGTCTAAGAAAGATCAAATCTCAGTTTCAAGGCCAGATTTAAAGAACACGATGAAAAACGTGAAGAATTTAGGACAGTACTGCATTAAGTTCAAGTTCAGATCCGATAGAAGCGACGGGTAACGTGAAGGATTCGTTTTTGTGTTGCATCAAGTCAAACTCCAAGGAAGAGTGTGAGAAAGCGGCAAATATTGCCGCAAGCCCCCAAGTCCAAAGAGTATGAAAAAAAGTCTTAAATCAAACGAAGCACTAAGGAACATCAGTCTGTGTTTATGCAATACAAATTCCAAAGTTCATGTTCGTGAATAAGCTGTTAGCATTTTCACCAAAAGCTTGAAGCGTTAATAAGAGAATTCTACATGTGAGAAGCATGCTAGAGAGTCGATCCCCCAAAATCTCTATTTTTTCAATTTCATTTGTAATTTGCGCTGCAATTAATTTCAATGTGTAATTTTTATACATGAAATTTGTGTGTACAAATTTCTGGCGATTCTATTGGGGATATTCTTTACCTCTTATCTCTCACATCGCAAAATCTTTGAAGAAACTCATGTGAAGATCATGGAAGCCCGAAGTGCTGCTATTAGCACTGGGAAATCTGTGGGAACGGACAAGGAAGTAGCATTGGTTACTCGTGCTGAAGGATCCTAATTGACATCTCCACTAAAGCAATTTTCTTGCAAAAGCAAGAAAAAATGAGTTGTTGTGGAGAAGCAAGATGTTCAACCAATGAAAAGAAGATCTAATCCTTCAAGCCATTCTAGCCATTCAAGTGAGAACAAGGAAGTGGAAGTTTCTTCCCAGAAGATAAGAGCTTACTTATCTTCCAAGACATCAATGAGGAAGGCTGCCACAAGTGAAGAATCTAAATCTAGATTTGTGACTTTCCCAAATAAAAGGTGGGTAGATTACCCTTCACCCTCAGAGTCAAAGTTGTCGGCCTTGGTAGCAGATTCTAAAAATCCTAAGGATCATCTTGAACAAATAGCAATTTCCATTAAAGGTTGACTTCAAATTTTGAAAAGAAAGACACCCAGATTGCATTGTTGATGAGTAAACTAAAAGCTCAAAATTTTTCCAGGGAATAAACTAAAAGTGGTACAAAGCAAGCCATTGATCCTATTGCTGAAAAGTTCGAGAACATGGAAAAGTAGTAAAAGCAAAGTCAATATGACTGTCCGGTCTTGCAAAGTTCTTTGAACGACACAACCTAAAGGTTTGTGACTTCATTATCTGTGCAGCAATTACAACACATGATCATGGATACTATTCAAGCTCAGTTTGAAATAGCTCCATAATTATCCCTAGTGTATGCAAAGCCGTACTCAAGGAGAATTGATGAGCTAAGGATGCCATTGGGCTATCAACAGCCAAAATTCCAACAATTTAATGGCAAGGGCAACCCGAAGCAACATGTAGTCCACTTCATTAAAACCTGCAACAACGTCGGGGCCTATAGTGATCCCATGAAAGAAGCTGATTTTGACTGGTACACGAATATCCATGTTGGATCCATTGATAGATTGGACCAATTGGAAAAAGAGTTCTTGTCACACTTCTATAGCACGAGGAAGATGATAAGCCTTTCAGAGCTAGTAGCAATCAAACAATCAAACAAAGAAAGGGTGGGCCAGTGACGGAGTACATATAGCAATGGAGAACCAACGTCCTTAACTACAAGGAGCGGATAGGTGAAGCCTCCTTCATCAATATGTGTGTAGAAGAGATATATTGGGGAATACTTTATAGCTTGATGGGAAATATGCTGCACTCATTTCAAGAACTTGCAACAAGGGCCCACGACTTGGACATCCAGATTGTAAGGCATGGGAACTTTGTTTCGAGCAGTTTCCCTCAAAAGAAAGATGACAAGAAAGACAAACTAGAAAAGGTTGTGAAGGCAAAGGAAACCATGGCCATAGCTACTACTCTAGTGAAGATCTCCAAATGAAGCTTAAGTCTTGATACCAAATTTATGAAGGGTCAACTAGATGTGAAGAAAAGGTTGACACACAAGGAGCTCGAAGTAAAGCAATACTTATTTGTAGATTCTAATGTGTCGACAATCTTAGACTGGTTGCTAGAAAAGAGCTTGATAAAACTGTCAAACCCAAATAGACCGGAGAAGATTGCAACAATGGATGACCCTAAGTATTATTGATTCCATCATATCGTTGTCCATTTTTTCGAGAAATGCTTTATGTTGAAGGATCTCATAATCCGCATGGAAAAGAATGTGCATGTCAAATTCAATGACTTGGAAGAACCACTGGTTGCCAATGTTGCCGAGATATGCTTTGGAGTGGTTTTTCCAAAATTCATGGAAAAACTTGACGATGAAGTCAAGATCACTACTCAAGACTTTACAAAGATGGAAAATACACTTGAAATACTCATGTAGGGCCCAAAAGATGCTACCCTAGTGAAATTTGAGGTCGATGGTGAAGTGACAACTATTTATGCATGCCTTGGGATGCCAAAATACTCTAAGGGCCCAAACGCCCCAAGCTTCTATGAAGTCATGGTTGATGACTTAGATACATGGGAATTCTCATCTGAGTTAAAAGATGGAGTTGGTGATGGATGGTTAACATTCATAAGTAAGAAAGAAAAGTATGCTTGGACAAGAAGGGCAAGCATCCTAAGTCCTTCAAGAATGTTCAACCCAATAAACTACCGAGCCAAAAAGTCAACTGGGTGGGGAGATTTAATAAGTTCGAGTTCATCAGATAAGCAAGATAATAAATGGACTATGGTAAAAGGCCGAAGACGAAGAAGGAACCAACCACCATACTATCCCTTGCTAAAAGCTTCAAAAGACAAAGAGCGGGAAGCTTTAAGCAGGTATGACCCCACAAGAATGCATCCCTGAATGCCTAGAAAGTCTGGATTGAAACACATTTAACAGATGTAGAACCACCACAAGTGGTTAGGAGGTCTGTGACATTGCTTGATTACTTCCTAAAATCATACTTTACAAAACTTAATGTGGAGCTAAATACTATAGGCATTTATGGAGATAGCAAATCAAGTGGTAAACCAAAAAAGACGTACCAAAGTAAGCATCAGAGACAAAGTTTATGCAATAAAGGCTAGTATTGTCTCCAAATTCAAAGATTTCCCTACAACCATGACCATGAATGAGGTCCTCAAGCTCCCTCAAGATGTTTAGCTAGCCATGCTTTAAGTGCTTGTTGATTTGGAGCTTATGAAGGAATGGTGTTTCATAAAAAGGCAAATGATAATCGTATCACCTACATGGCTACAATTTATTTTGATGACAAAGACTTGTAGTTGGGTCATTGTTGGCATAATTGGCCTCTTTATGTAAGCGGATATATTTGTGAACACCAAGTTGGAAGAATTTTAATTAATATTGGCTTCGCCATGAATATCATGTATATTCGAACCATAAAGAAAGTCAGGCTATCTACAAAAGATCTTTCAAGTAGCAAGCTGATCATATAAGGCTTCAACCAAAAGGAGCAATGCTCTACAAGAAAAATTCAACTTACAATGAAGATAGAATAGTTGAAGACCTCTGCTTTGTTTCATATTATTGACGCAAATACTTCATATGAATTACTGCTTGGACAAACTTGGATGCATGAAAATGGTTTTGTACCATTGACTTAGAGTCAGTGCTTCAAGTATGCTGACAGTGATGGAAGTATCAAACGTGCCATGGCAGAAACTATCCCTTTTGACATCAAGGAAACCCATTTTACAGATGCCAAGTTTTATCTAGATGACTGAAAAGACACAAAGCCCAAACCTATGTCCATAATGCATCCTAAAGCAAAGGGCACCAAAAAGATCATCCCTGCCTTAACCAATAAACCTTGTTTCTCTAAAGAAGATGTCAAAGTCCTAGAAGAAAACTTGGTCCTACCAATTTCTTCACTCTTGAAATTGGCTATGTCTGATGAACCTACAAAGAAAATGGAAGAATTTTAATGTCTAAAAAAAAATGTGTGGTTTGATCCTAAAGTTAAAAAATTATTTCAAAAGGCAGGATATGACAAAGGTGAACTCCGGCAACTTGGTTACTTAAATGCAATCCTTGGAAATGGGCAACTTGGAAAAAGACATGGTTTAGTATATCAACCTTTCAACCCTGTAAAGATTAAGATAAGGAATGCATCATGCAACCTAGTGATGATCCAAATCTATGAGTATGATGAAAACTAAGTAGAGCTGCAGGTCAAGCAAAAGGAGGAGCACAAGAATGTTCAAGTCTTTATATTCAAGCGCTTAGTACCCAAAGCTTCTACTAATAATATACAAAGGACCTCTACTTTCACATGGTTCAAACCAAATAGAGCTCCTATGAAAGCACAAGTAAAGACTAAGTGCCAAAAACAAATGAAACAAAGGCGTCGCCGCCAAATAGCTCCGCATGATGATGATTGACTTCTATTTTTGCACGGTTTGAACCAAATGGAGCTCCTCTGAAAGCACAAGCAAAGACTAAGCACTAAAAGCAAAGGAAACAAAGGCATCGCCACCAAGTAGCTCCGCATGATGATGATCCTCTAGAGGAGGTAGCCTCGTGCAATAAAATCATTCTTGAAGACAGAAATCAAGATAAGTCAAGCATGGAAGAATCATTCGATGAGACTGAACCTAGCCTTGCACCTAAAGTTTTTGAGGAAAGGGTCCAAGCAACCGTTGATGACATGAAGAAACTAAACTTAGGGACGTTGGATCATCCAAAGCCGTGTTTGTGAGCACCCTGCTAAGTCCTAAAGAGGAGACAAGGTACTTGGAGTTACTGAAATAATATGAAGATGTCTTTGCATGGTCCTATAAAGAGATACCCAAATTTGATCCAGAGATCATTGTCCATCACCTTACTGTGAAGCATGGCCTTCCCCATCAAACAAGCTAAAAAAAAGAATTTGGCCAGAACTTATCCCATAAATTGAAGCTGAAGTATATAAGTTTATCGATGCTGATTTCATTCGAGAAGTTACGTTCTCCACATGGATTTTAAATATTATAGAAGAATGGTCAAATTAGAATCAGTATAGACTTTTTGGATGTGAATCTAGCTTGCCCAAAGTATGATTTCCCTTTCCCTATAACAAAATTAATGATTAATGTAACAACTGGACACGAAGCTTTGTCTTTCATGGATGGGTTTTCTTGTTACAACCAAATTCGCATGGATCCAAAAGATGAAGAGCTCACAACCTTTTGTACTCCAAAGAGGATCTATTGCTATAAAGTCATGCCGTTTGAACTCAAGACTATTGGTGCAACCTACCAATGGGTGATCCAAGGAATCTTCAATGACATGTTGCACAAAAAATTAGAATGTTATGCCGATGACCTGATGGTGAAAATGAAGAGCAAGTCAAAGCACCTAAAGGACTTACGTGATGTCTTTGACCGACGTCGCAAATACCAACTAAAGATGAATCCTCCCAAGTATGCTTTGGAGTTACTTCCGAAAAGTTCTTAGGATTCATTGTCCGTCATCGTGGCATCAAGGTAGACTGGTCAAAGATATATGCAATCCTGAAAACGCCTAAGCCAATAAACACTTGTGAGCTTAAAAGTATGCAAAGAAGATTAGCATACATAAGGCGGTTTATCTCCAACCTTGCAGAATGATGCCACCTGTTTAGTAGGCTCATAAAAAAAGATATGTCTTTTATTTGGGATGACGCTTGCAAAAATACATTTCAATGTATAATGAACTACCTACTCTATCCACCTATTCTTACTGCTCTAATTCAAGGAAAGCCCCTAATAGTGTATATAACCACCCAAGAACACTCATTGGGGGCACTTCTTACTTAACAAAATGATGACTGAAGGAAAATGCACTCTACTACTTGAGTCGAAGGCTAGTAGGGGCAAAGGCTAACTATTCTTCTATTGTGAAGATTTGCCTTGCACTGATCTTTGCTATAAAAAAGCTAAGGCATTACATGCTAACCCATGTAGTCCACCTTGTGTCAAAGGCCGATCCATTGAAGTACTTGATGTCAAAACCGATGCTTTTGGGAAGATTGGCTAAATGAGCTATCATTTTATCCGAATTTGACATAGTGTTCATCTAGAAAAAAGGCAATCAAAGGGCAAGCATTGACAGACTTCTTGGTTAATTACCTGATAGCAGCAAAATGGGAACCCCTAGAAGACCTGTCGGATAAGGAAGTCTTCTTTGCACAATTCATCTTGACCTAGAAGATGTTCTTCGGTGGTGTATCTTAGGAATATGGAGTGGGGGCAAGTGTTGTGTTTGTCTCTTCCTACAATAAAGTTATGTCATACTCTTTTAGCTTACTCGAAAAGTGCTCAAATAATGTAGTAGAGTACCAAGCCTTGCTAATTGGATTATAGGTAGCCATAGACATACAAATCCAAGAATTTGAGATCTTTGGAGAGTCTAAGCTAGTGGTCAATTAACTTCTCCAAGAATACGATGTCTGGAAGCCTAAGTTACTGTCTTTCTTCAAATATGCAAGGTAATTGCTTGAGTAGTTAAATCAAGTAAACATTCATTATGTTGCTCGAGGGCACAATTGGCATACTGATGCCTTAGCCAACCTAGCAGCTGCCTTAGCAAATTCAATTGAAAAAAAAAACCTTGATCCAAGTACGCAATATATGGGTAGTACCACAAATGTTAGTTGAGAAAAATTGATGCAATCATACTATCTCCATCATTGAACCAAAGAAGGATTGGTGACAATTATTTATTAACTACTTGGAACATGGCGGCCTACTTGAAGGCCCTCATCATCGAGCCAATATTCACCAAAGAGCACCAAAGTTCATCCACTTCAAAAAAGTTCTCTATCGCCGCTTTACTGAAGGAGTCCTCCTCATATGCCTAAGTGATGAAGAAGCTGGCCAAGTTGTAGAAGAAGCTTATTCTAGAATCTGTGGAGCTCACCAATCTAGACCAAAACTTTACCATGATATTAAAAGGATGAGGTGCTATTGGCCAACTATGGTGAAGGATTGCATTAGCTATGCCAAGAAATGTCAAGCATGCCAATTCCATGCCAACTTTATTCATAAGCCTTTGGAGCCTTTACACCCCATAGTGGCTTTTTAGCCTTTCAATGCTTAGGGGCTTGACATTGTGGGACCAATAAGCCCAAACTCATACACTGGGCATTCATTTATCTTGGCTGCCATTAATTATTTCTCAAAATAGGCGAAAACTATCCCATTTAAGGAAGTCAAAAAGGAAAATGTGGTGGAATTAATCAAAGTAAATATCATTTACCGATATGGAGTTCCCTATTAGATCATCGCCAACAACGGAAGGCCATTCTACAACAAATTGCTGGATAAACTTTGTGCCAAGTTCAAGTTTGTCCAACACAACTTCTCTATGTACAATGTTACAGCAAACGAATTAGCTTAAGCCTTCAATAAGATGCTGTGCAACTTTTTAAAAAAGGCCATCTTAGGATCAAAGAGAGATTGGCATGAGAATGTTGGAGAAGCCCTTTGGGCATATCGAATGACACATTGGACCCTTACTCAAGCAACTCCATATTCCTTGGAGTGCCAAATCCCTTCCTTAAGGATAGCTCTGTAAGAATGATTAACCAACGACGAAAATGCCAAGTTATCGTTGGAGGAGTTGGATGTTTTAGATGAGAGACGACTTCAAGCTTAACAATACTTAGAGTGCTATCAAGCTTGCATGGCAAAAGCTTTTAACAAGAAGGTGCTCCCAAGGACATTTCAAGTTAGAGACCTAGTGTTAGCCATTAGGAGACCAATCATCATGACGAAGCGTGCCAGAGGAAATTTTATGTCAAAGTGTGATAACCTGTACATGGTGACTAAAGTTTACACCAATGGTGCTTACAAGATAGTGGACAAAGACGACTTAAGAATCAGCCTCATCAATGGGAAGTTCTGGAAGAAGTTCTACGCATGAAGACTTAGGGGCATACTCTTTATCATAAGAGCCTAAACTGTGTGACAAAATAAAAAAATAACATCAAATTTAATACTCCTGGCCTACACAAGTACAAACTGTGTACGGTGAAATTCTCAAAACAAAAAAATGTATTACTCCTAGCCTACATGAGTATAAATTGTGAATGGCTAAATGAAATGAAAGTCATCATGGAAAGGAAAAAATGTAGTGGCAAAGCGATAAAGCCAAGTAAGCGGCAACTTTAAGTTCATCACGAAATTATGGAGAAGTAAGACATCCAAGCTTGGGGAAAGTCAGTAAATCAAATGGAAAATCAAATTTTGGGAAGCCATCATAAATGATCTCTTGATTTGTAGACTTTTAATACATCGGCCTCCACGATCATACTTCACCTGAGTTACTACCTGATATTGCTCAAAGGGACGAGGATTGGACATAAGATCTTTCACTTTAAACTAGAGGTCAATCCAATTAGCATGAGAAAGCCTATCTTTGTTCTTGCTATAAGCAATCTCTGAGAAGGCCTTGATGAGGTACATACACATCTTCGGCAAGCCATCTACAATACGAACCATGAGCTCTATGTAGCTTAGCACAACCTCTTCATAATACTCTCCTTGGATGGAAAGGCCACTGACCTTACGCAATGCCCAGAGCGACATGCTAATTTCACCTTTTAAAGTAATGAAAGTATTCCTGCTAGGAGACCAAGGCTCAACAAATTCACATTACACCCCATTCAGCTAATGGTAGTTAAAACACGTTGCTTTGAAGTTAAGACATTAAACTCGTTCACCCACAACAAGTCACAAGTATTCACAGTCCATTCCCTAAAATCATACAAATATTGAATCTCACCTTTTGAATCAAAGGAAAAGCCCCACTTTAGTTGATGAAGGAAAATAAGCTCTGCAACATGCGGCCTTGGAATGTCATAAACATTCATATGGGACAAAGGAAAACACAAAGATGGTCAATGATTAGGCGTGACAGCATCTCCAAGAGCCATATCCTTATCCAAGGGATACTCACTGAGCCTTGGCATGCCTGATTCTTCAACTCAATCTTGGCGCTCCATGGTATAGGAACCAACGAAAGGATAGCGAACGACGAGTTTAGGTGGACTAGCATCCCCTCTAGAATGTGTCTTCAGGATGACATTCGGAAGTATCAAATACTTGTCATCTCCAGACTCAGCAATCCAGTCAACCTTCACAAACTTGGAAGTTAGTACAACTTCTGAGCGCACCTTCAGGGCAGCCATCTAGCAACAAAATATCCTACTCAGAAAGTAAACTTGATGTAGCAGCAAAATCAATGGCAATCACTCCACAACAAAAGAACTTAAGCGGTTCACGATAAAAAAAGATACACAAAGACAAGACTGAAAAGATTCACCTTAAAATCTAAAAGGTTCGTTTACACTATCGGCATCCAAAAAGATTAAAAATTTCAAAATCAAAATTTAGAGATGACCTATACTTAAGCCTTTTTTCCTCACAATGTTTGTGAGCTACAAATTTGAGCAAGTCAAGAAGCTACACTCTCGCAAAGGGCCGAAAATTGCAAGCCTAACCAACAAGAGAAACGAAAGAAAAAAATTCTCAGACATGGCCATGTAATCGTTCGGTAAATTTAAAAAAATATATAGAAGGACAAGTTGAAGTCACCGTCAATGAGGAAAGAAATTCCAAGAAGACTACTCGACGGTAGCCTCCCCAAAAGGATTTGCAGCTTCACACACAAACAAAACGTAAAAGGCAAGTAAAATCTCAAAATTGCAGAAAAAAAAAACTAACTAAAAGAACGTGCCTGGAAAAGAGTGAAGTTCTTGGTCAAGTTTGGAAAGAAGCTTGTTGAAGGCACCAGTGGTCCCAAAATATCTGCGCATGAAGACAAGATTAAAAAAAAAAAGGGGAGCAAAAGACAAGAAATTAGCGGGAAAAAAAAAAAAGCAAAAGCAAGAGCACATGTAGAGACGCATTGACATGAGAGAAAAAAAAAATTTGAAGAAACTCCTACATTTGCAAAAGACGTTGAAATAGTTTGACACAGTACAAAAGAAGACGCTTCGGTCAAAAAAAAATGGAGGAAATTGAGCCTATCTTGTTGCTTTGGATGAAAGAGATCGACTCCAAATTTATAGTACCTTCTGGTTTGGTTCAATTGGGTTTGCCAAATCCAATTAAATTTGGAAATTAAATTCTAATGGAGTGGAAGTTCTATTCTTTTGCTCAAGCACTTATCACCGAATGGAAGGCAAATCCAATTTCTAGTTATCCAAGGAGTCAAGCTCAATAATAATAATAAAACTGAAGCAATCAATTCCCATGCAAAGTGGGAACTATTTTAGCAAGCAGCCGCATCCCACAAAATTGGTGCAAGGGCGTGAAAGCAGCTGGAAGCACACAAATTTTCATGCATGTAAAATTCAAGACCAAATTAGATAAATTGCTTGTTGTTAAAGTCAAATGAGCAAAGGATTTTTCTTCCGGCAAATTGGAAGTGGGGATACTGATTGGCAAACTTTAAGAAAAAAAATGTTCACAAAAATCAATGAAGATTCTTTTATTTATTACACTGTAAAAAAGTGTACAAATAAATGACCTTGAGGTGATATTTGTAGACATTAAAATTTAATTGGGTTAAAAATAAATTAAACTCAACTTAAATTGTTCAACCCATTTTAAAATTGATGTCCAAAATTCAAAAGTTCATCAATTTAAAAAATTACAAATTCAAAAAACCTAATTTTTAAAGCCCAAAAATACATAACCAAAGATCCTAAATAAAGACTCATTATGCTACTTTAACCAAAGTTCATTTCTGATAAATTAAGCCTCAAAGTCTAAAATGATTAAAGTCTATGCATACCCATCATTGTTGAACCCCAAAAGAAATACTGTAGTAGGGCATAGTGCAAAACCAAAAGTTGTATCTTCAGTGTACATATATTGGAGCGTCAAAGATCAATCCATATTCCATAACCAAGCTAAGTAGGTAAAGCAATGCCAGTTTTCAAAGAGTATATTATTGACACACACAGCAGCTAAAACATAAATCATGGCAGAGTAGCCTAGCCACCGCTAAGCTGGACACAAATATGCAACCAACGACAGCTTCGGATCAAAGCCTGTCAGCCAAATATTTCTGCAGAGAGTTCACAGGCTTGTGAAAGTCGACATCCCCGAGCCCCCAACACTTGACTTTGATTCTCGCGAGATAATCAGCTGCAATCCAGGGGAAGCTCAGCATCACCACACTCTCTTTACCATCAGGTTCCTGCAATTCCTTGGCCTTCTTAACCCAGGCAGGTTGATAGGCAACCTGGTACCAAGCTGATGCCTTCCTTTCATAGATCAGACTCCTCTAATCATCATCCAGTTGCATGAAATCAGGGCCGAGATTTCAAAAATGTGCCGGAATTCCTTCTTGAGGGCAGTGTAGAAGTGCTTTAGCCTCTCCTTCAGTTCTCCTTGTTTCCTGCTGTTGTACTCGGGCATTGACCAGATGTGCCCGGTAACCACCTCTTCTTCTCTCTTGACTTTGTACTGCCCCAGAAGTCCATTCAGCTGGACATCATAGCTACATTTCTTATCCCATGCATCGTCCAGATAATCACTGGATCCAGGAACCTCAAGGTCCTTATCATAATGCACGTCTTCAGGAGCGAATATGAGTTCAGAAGACACAGAAGTATCTTCATCATATGCATCCTTGACCTAACGGTAAAGTTTTCCCAGTATTTTCTTGGATTTGTATGACTGGTACTCTTCTTTCCCCATGAATTCAGGGTACAACTTTGGTTTCAAATCTGCCAGCATGGTCACAATCTTCCCAGTCTTTGGAAAATCAACTGCAGTTGCTGCGAGCTCTGCAAGCTTAATGCATTTCTCATCCAGAGCCCCATCATCACTGAGACAAGCATGAACAACATGCGCGTTGGAAATTGTCCCAAGGTTTTCATTCACCATATTCTTAGCGAAAAAGTCAATTATATCCTGTCAAACAACCATGTCAGAGAGTCCGGACATAACCAAATTCATAAATAGTAATCCCTTTGTCCCATAAAGATCAACCTTTTTCAAAACTTTTTGCGTCCAAAATAATGATCCTTAATGAACTTTGCTAAGTGAAAGATACATATCCTAAAACAAGTCGAAGAAATCCACTGAGAAAATATTTATTTTGCACATTATCCTTGAACTTTGTGAAAACAAGACAAACGCCATTCTTTTTGGAGTGTGTGACTGTCCTCGTAACATATACTGTTGGACAATTTCATTATATCATCAACAGACTAGCAGGCTTATGTCTTTCTGGAAGGAACCCTAGCATAACCACGTAACTGCAGCCCCAACCCCAACCCACACACAACTATAAGAAAAATTCTGAATAATGACCAGAAGAGCTGGAGAGGAAAAATCATGACATAAGGCGGCCATCAAGACTAGCGTAACAGAGCTGGAGAGAACAAAACAAATAAATAAAAAGTTGTCCCCCTAACAACTTTATAAAGGGTCATCTAATCCGTGTTAGCTATCTTAATAGCCAGTCAAGCTGCCTTATCAAAATGCATTTTCGAATTCAAAGACCAAAAAAATCTTGTACCAATGTGAATTTTATTCACCCATATATAACACTAAAAAGGTTACTGGATTGTTTTTTAAAAGAAACCAATCAAACGAAAAATAATAGTTCAGCAGAAACATGCCAAGAGAAATATATAGGAATGCCAATTATCAATCATGGCTCCAGAATAACTTAATTTCATAATAGAAATGCATCAATAATAAATGGCTACCTGATGATTGACTGGCCGTGGCAAGACTTTGGCATCAGCTGGCTCATATTGCATTGGTGGCCAGCTTCTCTTACTTGGAGGAATAAGATTTTCATCCCAGGTGACAAAGTAGAGGTCACCATCAAGATCACTTCCAGAAGCTTCATTTGCATGTGGTCTCTCACCATTTTGAGGGAAGACAAGACAGTCATACAGATGATGCAAATCTGGGGCATCAACTGCTTCTAATATCCGAATACCTCCAGGGTGAAAACAAGGGTTCTTGGCAACAACAACAAAGCCTTTAATCACTTCCATCTCCCTCTTTGTCTTGGAAAATCTAGATCCATGTTTCGAGAAACAGTTTTCAAGGGATGGAGTCAAGACTTGAATAAAGCCTTGACCTTGCTTAAGTACCCCCAATTCGTCCAAACAACGCATCAACCACCTCCCAAAAGAGACAAAGATCCTAGCTTTCTCCCTGAGACCCCAAAGCTGCCCTGCTCTAACACAAGTTAACATACCCCTTAAATGAGGTTCTGTCTGAGGCTTCAAACCAGAACTCAGCATAATTGCAGCAGTATTCCCTTGCTCAGCACAAGAAGCAGTGAGAATTTCAAATGCAACATCAGCATCAAAGAGAATTTTGTTTAGCTTACACAACATTGAGTACTGCATTCTCCAAAATACTTCATCTGGAATATTCAAGGTAAAGAGCAGTGTAATAATTTGCCGGTTCAGAAAGCCAGGTTGAAACCTAGTCCACGAACATATCTCAAGGGTTGTATGGTTAGAGAGGAACTTGGCCATGCTAGGCCTTAAAGATAGGCGGAAACAATCTTGGTTTGCTGGCCAGCAAGCAATAACACCTTTGCAGCCAGCATATCTTATCTGGTATGCACAAGGACCTATGTCTAGCTTCAGTTTCTCAGCAACTTCCATAGCAAGATTAGGAGTAGTCTTGCCAATACCATCAGAGAAACAATACCCGTTTCTCTCTATATCTGGGAGATTAAGTTCAACATCCATTTCTGGGACATCCACAGTAGCGTAAGTTGATGAGAAGCATTGACCCATCCTAGCAGCACATTTTGCAATGTTCCTGTTTGTGAACTTCCCCATCCAAGTCTTGATGTCATAAACACTTATGGTCCCAGTTTCAGCGAAAAACCATGCAGAACAGTCTCTTAATTGATTTGCTGAGAAAGCAAGAAAAGAGTATCTCTGGCCACACAAGTAAAACCCATCGGTCAGAATAGACTTTACCCTTTTGAAGACCTGTGTCCTCTGAGATGAGTTTGAAGCTCTATCCCTCACACGGGGAGTAACATCGTACGAAAGAACATATGAATTCAAAGCTTGCAAGCCTTCATCCATGAAGGTGACCCTCAGAAATCTATCAGAAACATCTTTGTACTTCTGAAGAACCCTATTTGAGAGTTCCACCTCTGGAGGAAGACGATATGCTCTAGTTGGTGTAATCACCAACCTTCTAATTTCAGCAAGATCATCTGCCTGTTTAGGGATCTTATAGAGTTTAGGGTTCTTCAGCAACCATCCTTGTACAATCTTCAGCCTCTTATGTGCATAAAAAACAGGACGTCTGTATGAACAAATGTGCTTCAGTGCTGCCAAGTTGACCTCTGTTGGCAAATCTCTTAGCAAATCAAAAAATTTGTCCGTTAACTGATGCTGATTGAATATACCTTTGGGCATTACAGCATTAACCATAAATATTAGCTCAAATGGTATTCCTTCTTTGTGATGGATGCAAAAGAGAGCATCAGACATGTCAGTGCCATCATTAGGATCTTCCCTCATCTTAAGTGGCCATCTAGGATAGTCCTCCAGGACCCTTCTTTCTCTAAGATAACTCATAGCCATCTTCAGCTTTAAACCATGACGTGGAGGTACACTGGTTCTACAATGGCATCATCAGCAGTCCTATACCAGACACTAGGAGCTGAAGACAGCTGTAATAGCACCACCAAGTGAGACATATCTTTGTATTGCTTAATTTCGGTCACATCCCTCACCAAAAACTCCAGTTTGAAATCACACGCTCAGCTGTATCTTTAAAAGAGAAAGCCGTTTCTCTGGAGAAACAAAACTTGCATGTGTTATCAAAAGGATCCACCAGAAAATTATCCACAGGCAGAGGTCCACAAGCAATATAGAACTCATCACGGGTAACCAACGTTCCAATTTGAAGCTGAACATTCGGTAACTTGAAAGGAGGTATGGTCCGCCTCCTGTGGTTTAGATGATGAGGATTTGAAGGTCCCAAGCTGAATTTCAAAAGATTGCCGTTCAAAGAAAGATCTCCACGCTCTGCAGCTTCTACAGCCCTACTTGCTGATTGAGGAGCAGCAAAATGTATAAAGGCATGCGGTTCCACTCTCCTATAGCCAGCAGGTCTTGGAATAGAGGACAAATTAAAAACCTCGAAGTCTGGATAAGATTCTGGAGGAGTCCAAGAGGTCTTCCTCCTCCACCTCCAGACAAGCCCAATTTCTTCTTGGAAGTAATTCATCAAATCCTCTGCTGAGATATCACTGCCAAACCTGGCAACAGTCACCTGGGTCACCAGAGTGTTCTGTTGGCCCTCTTTAGTCTTTACCTTCCATTACAACCTGAAAATGGAATAACAATGATCAGGTAAATTCCTCTGCTGATACATGACGCCAAACCAAAGCATGACCTTGAATCACAGATTTATTATCAACATTTATCAGATAACTGCTAAACAAAAAGACCAATTCTTTTTTCCATTATCCAACCAAACAGCAGACTAAACTCAGACCATTCATCTTCAACCTTAATCATATTGAAAAAAAATAGCCGCAATATAGCTACAACCTAGATTCTTGCTTGATCAAACAAAACGCACCCAAATCCCAATCTCGCATCAACATCATCAAAATTCATACTTTTTAAAAGAAATGAAAAGAATAAACAAAGAATCATGTTAGAAATTCAGCAACAGCTAATGGGGTTTTTAGTATTGACATTGATAGGAAAAGATTTAAAGGTCTAACCTTGAAAAGAGGGAGACTTGCAGCAATGAAAAACGAAAAGAAGTGTTCAGAGTGCGCAAAGAGTGAAGCAGCGAGATGCTAAACCAGCTTGCCTTAGGCTATTATGTGCTTTCCATGCTTAGGGGGACGTTTGGCTGTAGAAAAAAAATTTTCTTTTCATTTTCTGTTATTTGTTTTCTTTTTTAAAATGTGTTTTTAAAAACATGTTTAATTGTTTTAAAGTAAGTAAAGATGACTACATATATATGCTACATTGAAAATGTTCAATGCCTTAGTTAAAAGTTGAAGGAAAGTTTATGTATTACAGTAGAGATTTTCCTAAGTCTATCAGCTAGGGTTGAGCATGGGTTGGGTAAACCTAAAATCGAAACCGAACCACCCCCATTAGGTTGGGTTGGGTTGGGTAAAAATTGATCATGGTTCTCGGGTTGGTTTCACATATAGGAGAACCGACAGTTTTTGGGTTGGTTCTGGTTCCATATGGAACCAACCCGAGGTGGAACCGAACCCGATATATATATATATATATATATATATATATATATTAGTAATACTATAATTTTACTATATATATTTATATAATAAAAATTATAGTATTACTAATATATCTACACACACATTTCTTTGAAGTATTATGATGGTTATTTTTTATTTTTATATTAAACTCTTAAACTGATGTTCCAAATTGAAACAGTATGGAAGTTGTGGGATCATTTACGAAATTTCTCCATATTTACTTAAATCATTTTGCTTCATAGACCTACTACTCCTAAGTCATTTTGCTTTCGATCTTTTATTCCAGACTACTCTTTACGACACAATTATGATATTTTTTTCATTTGAGTCATGTAAAATTAAAAATTTATGACATCGACATATTTTAGGTTTTGATACAGAAGAAGATGGTCTTAAAAGCTCAGTTTTCTATATTGACTATCATACCAATATTAGAATTACTGGAATGAAGTAAACTAGTTAGGATAAAAGATACCCCACAAGCAACTCTTTTGAACCAATTTTGTAATAACAACATTTTAAACTCTTTTGAATGTATCTAAGTACTTATATTTAAATATTAATTTAATTGTATATTATGTTGAATATGTCATAAAACTGATTATGGATGTAGATTTATTGAATTTTAGTGTTGTTATAGGTATATGGTATAAACCGAAAAACCTGAGAACTAGAACCGAGAAACCCAGAACCATGGTTCTGGTTCTGTTCGGTTCTCGGTTGGGTAGCAAAATTCTGGAACCGAGGCCATTTTAGGTTGGTTCGGTTCCACCATAAAACCGAACCAACCCGACCCATGCTCACCCCTACTATCAGCTTTAAAAGTAAAATGAAAAAATTGTTAAAGACAGCCCCCAACTTTTTGCTCTCTGCCGCTTAGGCTCTAGCTTTTATATCCCTTACGTCTACACCATCTTCTTAGTCATTCCCAAACACTTTGACATTCCAGAACTGCTGCCATCTTCCGCCACCATATCGCTCGTCGCCAACTCACATATCAACGCCGGCGCTTTCCGTCAGACCTGCCACTGATAATTGTTGACATAGTACGAAGGAAAGTGAGGAGATCGATCCCAAGTCCGATGTTCCGCCGCCGGTCGAACGGTGATGACTAGGTCGTTTGTCGAGTGGTGACGGCAAGGGAGAGATTGGCCGATCGGCGGTGGCCAGGGAGATGCGGCGATGGTAAAAAGGGATACGGCAACGCCAGTTCAGATCGAGAGAGAGAGACGCCGGCGATGGAGACATCCGGGTGCCGATGGCAAGAGAGAAGTTGCTCGGCTGGCTGCGGCAACGCAGAAGTTGCGATGGCAGAAAGAAGGTGCCCAACGCCAGATGTGAAAAATTCGAGATTGACGGAGAGAGTCGAGAGACGGAGACGCGATCGTCAGAGAAGGTAGAAAACGGAGAAAACAAGTAAAATCTTTATAAAATGAAAAATTATTTTTCAGAAAAACTGAAAAAGAAAATCACTTTACTGAACATGTGTTACCTTACCTCCACTGGAACGAGGATCGCTCAGAAAGAGTGTGTGAAGAGAAATCATTTTCTTTTCCCGGTCGCCCTTTTCGCCCACGATTCATGCAATGGCTGAGAGGCTTTAGCTCTAGATCCAAACGAACTTCTTCGCGAAGGGGAACCATGAAAAAACGGGAAACGTACCAAAAACTCACTATAGTTATATATCGGGATCAATTTACTCATCATTTTTTCAAGTGATGCGAATTTCCTCACTAAAGTTTTTGTTTAGGTCCAAATTCATTATTGAGCCGTTAGTAGTGCTGATGTGTAAACGGAATGATGACATATGAGTGAGTATGGTTCGAATTGGTTCAGTTTTATGATGGAACTGAACCAACCTAAAATAACCCTAGTTTCAAAATTTTTCTACCCAACCCGATAACCACATAAAACCAAAACCATGGTTCTGGGTTTTTCAGTTCTAATTCTCAAGTTTTTCAATTTATACCATATACCTATAATAACATCAAAATTCAATAAAATTGAACCCATAACCATTTTATGAAATATTCAACATAATATATAATTAGTTTCATAACCCGTCTAACAGACAGGTAAATAGGTCATACAAAAACATTTCTGAAATAAAACTAATTGTCTAATGTGTTAGAGTAAAACCATGTGTATTCAATGATGATGTATAAAGGAACATTTATATAATAGAAGGATCTTCTATTATCAAAAATTGTGCGGCAATGTCGAAGTTTTCCACTAATTCGATCCTGTGAACATGGGAATTAATAAGTAGATGTGGGAGACTGTAAAGACACATGTAAATATTGATGAAAGTATAAGTGCATGAAAATAGAAAAATTTATAAATAGAAAGGGGAAAAGGAGTACCATTCATGGGCTACAATCAAAGTGTACACGAATGCATCAGGCTTTATGTGAGCATGAGATCTGGAAGGGGTATTCCTAAGGTCCAACCTGTGGCGATTTGAAGTTAATAAGAAATGTTATTGTGGAATGTAAGCTCCAAAAGAAGTAAAATGAAATGTGAGTGCAGGGATTACAAAGCAGAGGCAATATCAACTTCAGTAGTTGATGATATGTTCACAGAAGATGTGTGAGCCCTTTCATCAGCAGAATAATTGATGGATTCTTATGGCAATTGGCTTGGTCGCTAGAACATGAAAAGAAAGGTTAAGTCAGGTAAAGGACACAAATAAAAGGGTTGTTTGAGAAATTAAGAATTTAGAGAACCATACAAGTTGGTCTCTAAGGCGAAATGTGAGCGCCTCCTCATCATGATTAATCGTGTGAAACTTCTTCAGAGTAAGAGGGGAAAAAGGATTCTGAAAGTTAAATGAACTGAGTTCAACCTCCAGAATCAGTTCACGATTCAATGCTTGGCTGAAAACATGTTGAAGTTTTGCAGGCCCATCATCCTACAGAATTAAGAGGGACATTGAATAAGCCATTGCATAGGGGTGAATTAAATGGATTGGTGAGGTGTATAATATAGGCAAACAATTGATGAATAAGGTCAATAATATAAAGGAGAACCGATTGCTCAAGGGCACGAAGAGCCATAGCGGAAGAAGTAAAGAACTTGGCAGCTACAGAGTCAAGCAGTGTGAGCAGTATGCTGCCCATGGAGTCAAAAACTCTTACAATAGCCTTATACCTGTAACATAAGTTGGAATGATAAGAGAATATATTTCATTAACAGAATATAACACATAGACAATTGAATGATAAAATGAGGAATAATGTTGCACTGATGGCAGAAATAAGTTAATCCGATTGATTCAACTTGTCTGCAACATTTTTTAAAGGCTAAATACCACCATCCACATTCAGCAAGTACCTTGGACACAGTGGCACGAATGGAGTAAATATTGTCCTTTGGTAAATAGTAAGGTGGTGGCGGTAAAGGTCAGCTGAAAGTTATATCACTGATTTATAAAAGCGATAAAAGTACAATTACTTACGAATAAGGGGCCACGACTAAGCAAATCATTAATTTCTGCAATATTTTTTCGCTTTCCATAAATTACCCTATGTTCCTTACATCGTTCAGATAGCGAAAGAACATATTCTCGCACGATGTCATTTTCAATGGATGACTTAATGGCATTAAGGTTTCGTGAGATGCCAGGAATGAATAGTATATTAGTTTTAACAGGGAAGTGGAAGGAAGTGAAAATAGAATAGAAAGTGAAATGGTCATATGATCGAAGGAATTGTTGCACTTCATCAACATTAATATTAACATAAATTTTTGTGCCCAATGTGGGAAGTGAGATTGTACTGACCTAGAAGTTAACAATAGCAAAAGGTATAAAGTTACTGGTTACGGAGTTAAACTGAGCGAGTATTAGGAATATGTGTAAGCACATACCCTGACACATCCTTACAGATGTTGAAGTGACGACAAGAATGTTGTTTGTTGGTGTGTCCTTCAGCGCATCAAAGTCAAGCAATTTGCTTAGTCTCTCCAAAGAGTTATGTCGATGGTGGAGGCACTAAATAAAAGTGATGGATGTAAGTATAAGTGTATTGGAATTAAAGTAAGATCAATAGTGGGACTGAAGTCAATGTAACAACAAGGGTATTCGATTACCTCAAAATCTGGAGCTTTATAATTCACATTTTAGTGATAACACCATCAGATCTAACGGTTTCAACATTGGAGCCAATGGCAATTAGTTTGCCGACAACATCTACGAGTGATAGAAAGTGTATCATAACTTAAGTTGAAGTAGTCAAACTTAGTTCATGAAATGATAAGTTTGAGAAGTATTACCGCATAGCTGAACATTCAAAGGGTATCGTTGGTGAATTTCCTCGAAGGGAACAAACTTAAACTTGCAAGAGGCGATGTTGGGAACAGGGTCAGGGATGAAAGTACATGTTGTCGATGCATTAAAACGAATGACTAATTCGTTAGTAACTGGTCTGTACCCTTTATTAGCCTTGAAGACGCTAAAGTTGGAGAAGATGTAGACATTCCCTTCATACAATTGAGACTTGAATTTGGGAGCAATGGAAGATGCAACCATGGCATGAATATGATTATGCTGCAGGGGAAACATAATGAAATTTAAAATCTAGAACCATGCAGGAATGACAAGTAAGCAAGAAATGGAAACCAACGTAAGGAGGAAGGAAGAAAATATGTGGTATGACAATAAATGGGGAAAGTAAAGGATACCTGTTCATCAAGTAGTGTCATGGCAATGCTATAACATTTCAGTGTTGTAACATTTATAGAATCCCACAGGCGGGTAAAACACACCTTGATCGTCCATTTATAGTTGAATAGGCTCAACTGGTTGAGTAGAGTGAAATGTGGTCTCATTTTTATCTACAATTGGGAGGCTGAAGTAATGATTTCAAAGGACATAGTTTATAAAGTACATAGAGAATGACATGTAGCATATTGCAGTGGATGAAACTAAGAGGAAGATCGGTATAGTCGCTGGAAGACTTCACGGCACACAATATTTCGAGTCAGTGGCTTAGTAGGATCTTCCGTTTGAAGGAGGACACGAAACCCTGAAGGACTGGTAACTCGTGATGCGGCAACATACAATTGGCCATGGCTGAAAACAGGTTGGGGAAGATATAGGCCTACATGGTTGAAAGTTTGTCCCTGACTTGTGTTTATTATCATGGCAAAACAAACCTTTAGAGGGAATTGCCTTCGACAAAACATAAATGGGAGATCAGTGTCAGAATGGACCATTTCAACCCCCAGTATAAAAAATCATTGCCCAGAGTTAAAACCTGTTATAATTTCTGCTTCAATAACTATCTGAACCAACCACATAACAACCATTCGTGTGCCATTGCATAACCCAAGAGATTGGTTCAAGTTCCTAATCAACATAACTGGAACACCGACCTTCAGTCGTAGTTCATGGTTAAGAAAACCATAAAACTTGAAAGTATTAAGGTACTCAGTTGGGTATAGCAAGATGTGTGCTTCGAAGTTATCAGATGCCTGGGAAACCTTGTCAACAATGAGAAATGTCTGCATATCACCGGGGAGCATACTAATGACACGGTCATTGACAACATCTACAATGTCATTAATTGATGAAAGAATAGCCCTTTCTTTTAAGTAACTGTTGTCCTTAAATCTAATAGTCAATTCTGGGTAAGTTGAGGAGATAATGTTAGCAATTAGATCAGTAGAAGCAGGAATCAAGAAATCATTAAGGATTGCAATCCACGATGGTTCCTCCTCATTTTCTGATAACCGACATGACGGAACTGACCCATCCCCAACTGTCATAAACTGTCATAACCCAATCGTTGGACAGTGAGACTTCAGGTAATATAGAATTTTGTAGCCTCATGTTATCCGTAAGAGAATATAGTGTATAGTGTTGTCAAAGAGGAGATGATAATATTGATGCTTTAATTATATCTGCCCGAGTACCACGTGGAATAACTGGCAAGATTTGGGAAAAATCACCCCCGAGGACAACTATCATACCCCCAAAAAACCTTTGTTGTAGCAGCAGGATTGACAACAGAGAGAATATCATGAAACGTTCGGTTCACAGCCTCAAACGTATGCCGATGTGCCATTGGAGCTTCATCCCATATCACTAAATCAGTATTGCAAAGAAGCTCTGCCATTGGAGTAGACCTTTTAATATGGCATACGAATATATTCTCTATTGGGATTAGGATCTTAAACCGGGAATGAGCAGTTGTCCCTCCAGGTAATAACAGTGAAGCAATACCAGAAGAAGCCACTGTAAGTACAATCCGACCATCAGACCAAAGTTTAGAAATAATTGTTCTCCATAGGAAAGTCTTTCCAGTACCACCACTTCCATGGACGAAGAAGAACCGACCAGTACGGTGTTGAACCGAGTGCATCAATGATGTGTAAATATGGCGCTGGCCAGTGTTAAGATTGCTAACCATGTTATGTTCTAAAGCCAATGTCGTCCTATTATAGTTCAACTCTTCTATAAGGAGTGAGTTTTGTAACATCATCCTAGGATCAACTTGTAGGAATGGAATAGTAGGAAATTCCCTCAAGCTTTTACCGACTCTATTCAATGCATGTTCAATATCATACAGTGCATAATTCTGTTTCTCTTCATCTGCCATAGTCAACTGTGGGTTGTTTAAAAGCCTCTATTGATGAAATAATATGTCTTCAGTGAGGGTATTAATGTTGCACCTCCACAAGGCTAGTGGGTCATCAACCTTGCATAAAAGCAAGAATATGACAAATAGTTGTCGTAACTGGGGTCCGGACACCCACTGTGCTGCCTTCCACAAGCACTGATGCCATTCTCCGTTACCATCAAGAAGACCAAGCGCGGAGCATGCTTCCCTGTATATTGCATAAGGTACACCATGGACCGTGCAAATCTCCTCATATGACCTAGGTCCCTTAATGACAATTAAGAGCATGCGGTAGAATCTTTCACCTACAGTTGGGTGAACAAAGTAAATCCTCCCAATACTGCGTCCTCGACGTTGATGAGTCCACTGTTTGATTTGCCTATTCCACACAAAATGTTCCGGGAATTGAATGTATGTCAATGTGTGAGCAAAATCATCAACAGAGTTACAGTGTATCCAAGCTTAAAACTTTGTCATACTTTCCTCGTGTGCACGGACGACATCACGCAGGTCATCATGATCTTCATATAAAACACTCTATTCACCCGGTAAATGAAAAGATAGCCACTCTACTGATAGATAATGCTCATGAATAAAGAAGCAAAAGATTCGCCATATTGCTTCTAATGCAAAGACAAAACGACAGTTCATATATTATTTGATCTCATCATTATGAACAGCATCATTTCTGGGCCCATTATGATGTAGAGGACGATCTGCTTCTACAAGAACCATGGACATGTCTGTGGCCTTTTAACATATTTGCAAAGGTACTTAACACACATGTCCAAGTTAGTGAGCTCTACATTGACATGACAATCATTTTTCACACAGAGGTCACGATTATGTGGGATGACCTAGTGGTTATCCAACGGTATACCATGGACAATAGCATATCGATCGTCATTCCTCCGACGGTAAAGGGGAAAACCATCATCATTAATTATTGTCTCATTTTTGAATGAGCGTAGGTAATGCTTGCTACAGGTATTATTTACCATACAGGGACATCGTGGATTTGCTGCCCCATAAGAGCCATGGAGCATATGAGTCACAACTGTTTTATATCCAATAGGGTCTTTATCCTTATCAGGAAGTTCAGCAGAGATGAGATGATTAATTTTCTGAGAAGTATTAATCTTATCCTCATGATGAAGGAAGAACACAATGTGCGCATGAGGGAGACCTCTTTTTTGGAACTCAACAGTGCAAAGATTTGCAAGATGTTGAGTTATTAATAAGGGGAAATATTGAAAGATAGAAGAATTTTTTCATTTAATAAGTAACTAACGAGTAGTTTGGAAATAAATTGTACCTGCAACAACATGGCCAAAGTGTTTGTGTTTGGTTAAATCGTCTCTAAAGTTCTTAAGCTTCATCATGAATACACGATCGATGATATTGGGTCTATCTTCAGCAGGCTGGCCAGGGATCAATTTAAGGAAGCGTTTAATTTCTGGCTATTTAGGGTTACAAGTAAAAGTGATGAATAGGTCAGGATACCCCATAACTCTACAAATGGCCATTGAATCTTGATAGCTCTACATCATATATCTAGGCCCTCCAACAAAAGGAAGATGGGAGAATTGTTCTTCTAACATATAAGGAGCCATCTGTGTTACTTCTATTAACCGCATCCTGTAGGCCACATAAAATTTCGGCATGAAACCGATCTTTGTTTTGTCTGAGCCATGAAAATCAAGATTCAAGAATGACACATTAAGTATCAACAATGTACTCGTGAAACAGTCAACCTCTCAGAAGGATGAGTGAATGGACATTAGGACGCTGTTGGAGTTGATATGCATGGAACTCTCTAAGTGTAACTGTTCCTATGGGAATCAGTCCTCCATCCTCGGTATAGTAGTTTATTTCCAAATGATAATGATCTTTTCCATATACAAGGAATAACGGGAAATATAACGCACAACGCTTCAGATGGAAAAAATCAATAGTACGCGGCTCAGAATTCCATGGATAAACCAATATATCACGATAGTTGCCACCCTCCTCATCAATACCATCAAATAGTCTAGTGACCTCATTCGAAACAGGCAAATCATAGCATCTTTCCCTTCCTCTAGAACTGAGTAGTCGAATGCGGACATGAGGCATTGTACTGTCATTTAACCGATCTCTTGCCATCCTAAAGAATCTAACCAATTCATTATGCTCTTTAAACACGTGAATTAGACCATCTATGATCATTCTATCATACTCAGTATACATCCCATCACCAAAGCTCATAATCCTATTATATGTCTCATGATCTGTGTCATACATGTAAAGCTGGGCAAACTGCGGACGATTTCCACTGTTAGGGAATAGAGATCCAATTCGATGATAATTCATTCCCCAAGAGTAAAACACCGATGGACCCTGGCCATCATGTGTACTTGAATCGACATATGCCCCAGTGGAGGTGAAGAAAAATCTTGAATTAATTTCTCGTATATGCTGACGAAAGTAGCGACACAATTGATCTCCATTATAGTCAAATAGCTGACGTATAAAGTCCGAGGTAGTGATGAATGAAGAATCAAAACTTTCCCTTTCCTACAGCATAAAGAGAATTCTGGATTCGATGTACGGTGGTACCTGTTGCTTCTTTCTTGGTACCACATAATAGACCCACAGTGAGGACAGACACATGTAGGAAGACCGATGTCTTCATACTCAAAGCATGTACCTGAATTAGAAAGTAATATCATGGAACAGGTTTGAAGGAGGTGGAAGTAATTATAGTGGCATAGGAAAAAGAGCATACGGTGATGATCATCCCCGTGAGAATCCTGATCACCATGCAGCAGTTCAGCTACATTGACATCGGCAGTTGTGTCTATTCAATAATAATGTTAGAATAGAACATATAATTTTGTGATTACTGATGGAGTAAATGATATGAAGGAATAGGTAGTAAGGGTGAGCGAACCTGTAAAAGGAACTGTATTTTCATTGAACAGACCAATCGGTATATGTTCAATGGGATGTCTGGATGTGGTATTAATTCTACTCCGCTTTGCCGCAGTAGAAGAGCTTTCTCCTACCTCAGAACAGCTATGAATAAGGTGAACCCTAAGTAAATGAGGTTGGACAAAAAGGGTTTGAGGAGGAATATCTAGATTTACAGTAGAATGAGGGTGCGTAGAATGATGGCACGTTGGAACTATATTATTGATATCTACTAATGGAGTTTACAGTAATGGAATAACCGAGATAGGTAAAGCAGTGGAGATTCCACTTATAGATGAGTGATCAGCCATAATGGAAGTGTTACCATTACAGGAAGAAGGATTTCTAGCTAAAGACAGAGCCACTCGAGTAGCATGTCGCAATTCAGTGTGGCAAGCTCTTCGAACACGTGAATCCATTTCCTTTAAAATATAAGGAAATGTAACTGTGCACAGAGTAGTAATAACATAAGTAAATAACTTAATTAGTTGTTCTAATATGTGATCTACATGTGAATAGAGGAGAAAACAAAGGAAAATAAAATTGTTGAAGATAGTAAATGAAATAAACTAAGAACGAATGATAATCATGAACATAACATATAAGCATCATATTGCAGACAAGACAATGTTGACAAGACAATGTTAAGCACAAAAGTAAACATAAAGAAAAGTAAACACCGAATAAGATGCTATCAAGATGTCTATAGGGGCATAAGTTAGATGCTAATTACAATAACACTACAAACTAAAATGTGTAATTCTATTCTACCCGAAGGACCATAAGAACTGAAAACACTAACTCCTCCAATACACATTTGAAATGCGTATGAAAATTATTAGGAGTACTTTTAATGTGAATAAACAAAATGCAATGTGACACTTTAGTAGAAGCCAAGAGCCTTAAGAACCGAGCACAGAAATTCTTCATCAACTAAACATTCCTCGCATATCCTGGGGTCATCAATCTCATAAAATGAAAGAGCCCATCGATCAACGAGGGGAGCTTCAATGATTGTACGTATGCATGATCCACAATGACGGTGACTGAGGTCAAGATTGCCATGTTCAAATGACACAGTGAACGGTCCCAGCCATCGGTGAACAATAGTTCCAATGATATCATCAGCTTCAACCCTTAGCTTTTGAATGACCAGTCCCCAATAGTAACCTTGTTCTACTTTCAAAGCACGAATATAGGATATGGTATACAAAAAGAAGGCAGGGCCATGGTTGGTAGACAAAATGGCATAGAGGTATTTTGCAACTGGGATGCCACGTATAGATGCATAATGGATAGAGTCCAAACCCTCGGTAAAGTTTCCATACTTGAAATATTGAATCAAACCATTGACAAAAACAGCAACATGATGGCTAAAGTTGCAGAAAACAAAGAATTTTGGAGAAGTGCGATTTGTGTACCATCCCTAAATCACTGATTTGACATCGAAGGTTAAGAAAATCACTAGGGAAGTAAACGCCATGGAAAATGAAGAATGGATAGATGCAAGGTCCCTAGAATTATAAGGAACCCTAAGGATGACTTTTGATAGGATAAGTGCAAGAATGTCATAAGGCAAGTAGTCCATGGTAGTGTAATTGGCTGCATAGGAAAAGATAGATAATATATAAGTCAAGGCAATGTAGGTAGTATGAAAGAGGTGAACAAAAATGAATACAAAGGCAGAGGACAGTTAATAAAAAGGTAAATAACACCAGTTGTTTCTAAACATAGAAAAAATGATATAGATGTTTAACAAATTAAATATTTGGGTAAATTTTGATTAAAATATTAATATTAATACATTATAGTATATTATATTCCTATTGACCTATTTTCAGAGTTTTTTTAAAAAATATTAATATTAATATTTTAATATCAAGTATTTTTAAATAATTACCATCTTCTTCATATACCGAAAACGAATATAAATAAACTTTGACCTAGGAAAGGTGTACACGAAATAGTAAAGAAATTAAGATAAAATTTCGGGTGAATTAAAAATAAGTTCAAGTATTATTTTCCTATTCTCAGAGTTTGTTTAAAATATTAATATTTTACCGCTTAACGGAGAACATAAAATTAAGGAAATCTAAAAAACAAATTAAAACATAAATTCCCCATTTTCTTATTTTGAATTTTTTTTTAGATTATTAATATTTTAATGTTAAATATTTTTAAATAATTTGCATTATATTCATATTGACCTATTTTCAGAGTTTTTTTCAAAAAATATGAATATTAATATTTTAATATCAAGTATTTTTAAATAATGACCATCTTCTTCATAAACCGAAAACAAATATAAATAAACTTTGACCTAGGAAAGGTGTACATGAAATAGTAAAGAAATTAAGATAAAATTTTGGGTGAATTCAAAATAAGTTAAAGTATTATTTTCATAGTTTTCTATCTCCCTATTTTCCTATTCTTAGAGTTTGTTTAAAATATTAATATTTTACTAGTTAACAGAGAACATAAAATTAAGGAAACCTAAAAAACAAATTAAAACATAATTTCCCAATTTTCTTATTTTGAAAGTTTATTTAGAGTATTAATATTTTAATATTAAATATTTGTAAATGATTTGAAGTAACTTGTAAGGGGTAAAATATCTGTGTTTTAATATTAAGGTTGTGATTATAACACAAATATTAAGTATTTGATTATAATTAATTAAATATATGTTATTAAAAAAAAGGGAACTAATTACCATATATTTCATTAATAGAAAAATTAGAAATTAATTTGGAGTTGAAATTATAAGTTTAGGAACCTGGCGCATAAAATAGTAGTGGGGAGATGGGCGAAATACTCAAAATTGGATAACTCATACGAGGATGGCCCAAATGATGGGGCAAACGATTTAAATTATAGAATAGGGAGATGTGGCAAAAAAGAGATATAACATGAAGCCGAGAACAAAAATTAAAATTGGCCCAAAAATTTTAAAATGATGGACCAGAACATAATGGTAAAAAAAAATGCAATGGTTAATGCGAACGAAGGAATGGATAGAAAAATGATAATGACACAAATAAAATAATTGGGGCTAAAGTGGCAGACGCAGAAGAACAGGAGGACTAATTAGTGTAATTTAGTTGAGAAGACCTATAAATTGAAGCATCATTAAGTATTTAAATACATATTTAGTTAAGTGTTGAAATAGAAAATGATTAATTAAGATAGTGTAACACTGGAAGAAGAATGAAAAAAAATTAACAAAAGGGTTGTGAAAGAAAATAATAGCCTTGACAATATTAACCCGAAATAGTGGATAAAGCAGAAAATTAGAACAGATATAAATAGGTACAAATGAAAATATTAACACACAAAATAGTAAAGGAAACATTAATAATCATCCATGATGAAAAAAAATGGGGAGAACATAAATGAAAAAATTTTGGTGAAATTTTAAAATAAATAAAGAAGATAAACAGAGGAAAGAAAAAATGGCCTAGCTTTAATAAATGTGCCTATTTCAACATTTTTATGGGTTAAAATAAATAAAAAAAATCTAGCCCATCGGTGTTAAACCCATCCAAGAATGTCTTGGGTTGAAAGGTGACGGAGATGAAGGACCAAAATGGGAGAAAAATAGAGGTAGGGGTTAAGTTGGGAAGCTAATAAATTGTGAAGGATTGATGTGTGTATTAGATTCTCCCAAAAGGCCTATAAAGACCGAGTTTTGCAAACCCTAGCAACTATTACATCTGTTCCTGTTTTGGTGCCATCAAGTGAGTGTTGAGTGTAGCAGACCAAGAAGCCTAAATCTAGCAGACAAAAAGCGCCGCCGTTGGGCCTTCACCACCAGCTAAGTCGTTCCGGTGTCGATGAGTCCTTGTAAGGTGAATAGAAATTTTTTTTTCTTCGCTTCGTTCATTCTCATAAATACCCTTGTTACTCTGCCACCAGTGAACAGTGGTCTACCCCACGAGTCCATCGGCTCTAATTGAAGCCGCCACTTGGTCTACCCCACTGTCGTTTCGTTATTCCATCCGCCGACGGGGAGATCGTCGAAGGCCGAAATGAAATCTTCCCTATTTTTTTCACCAACTTGGTTTTCGTTCTGAGCTTGTGTTTGTAAATGCATTCAAATAATTATTTTATGCTACTTGGTTCTTCTTATTCTATGTGTCTAAAGTGTGATCTGAATAAGCCACTTGCGGGTATCGGCCGTTTCCTTATACTAACGGTGGATACTGTGAACGGCAGACATATCATCGGACCCTAAAAGGATGTGCACGTATTTTATTTTTCAATGCCTTGAACCTAAAATTTTTTTATCATACATGAAGTCTTTCACACCTGTTGTTTAGTTTTCCTCTAATACAATGTTTTATTCTGCTGTTTTGCTCAAGATTTACCCTTAAAGCCTTTGTCTTGAACAAATGCTTCTTCCATCTCCAGGTGTGAAATTGCATTTTGAAGCAGTGAAACAGCATGGAAGGGGGTGAAATCGAAATCCAAGTCGATTAAAGGGTAACCTTGTTTTGGAAACCCACATCTGTTGGATCATCATTGGCCTTAGCCTCAGCCGAAAAGGTAGACGAGTTTCATCGACACCTACAGTTGATTTCTCGTCATTTCAGTGACTTTTTTTTTTCTTCTATAGGTTTTCCCATAACCTTCAATAAAAAACATAAATGGGTTCCGTCCTTCCATAGTCCGCGTTGATGGATCTGACCCGGGGAAGGTATATTTCTTGTTACATAGTCCAAAGTTTCTAAGCTTCGTCAGATGTTGGTACTGCACATACGTCTAAATTACTATTTTCTTTTCTTCAATGTAGGTAAAAAAGGCACATACAGGAATGGGGGGAGAGGTATATTCTTGATACCTGATGTTTGACACACTTGATCCTTTTCCCCGTAATCGAAAAAAAAAGAATTTTTCCAATTCATATTAACTCCTACCCACTAAATTGGTAAGCAAATAATTGATTAGTAACAGATTTGAATGTTATCTTTGGTTATTGTTTTAGTTAAGACATCATACTATTTTTATCCTAAAATTTTGAAACATTAAGGGAAAATGCAATGTGGGGTGCTTGTTGCGGGAAATGTATATAGTAAGAAACATGAATAGGGGAATACTTGTCATAAATGCAGGGATGGAAAAGTTAACATGGATATAAAACAGAGTTGTAAATAAGAAAATACTTTCCTAAGTGACACTTAAAAATAACTGTCTGAACTGGATTCTGTCCTTAAAAATAAAATGTGAAGACACTAATTGTAAAGGTCATTCTCGGAGCTGCTTGCTTCTGAAGGGTCAAATTCAACCTGACCCACAGCTTCTCCAGTCTCTGTTCCATGGGCTGGCAGCTGTGCCTTAAGCATTTGAATTTGAGCCTCTAAGCCTTTAACCAAGTAAACATTTTTTATGCATAATTGGTTGTAGTTAGCCAACGGAATCTCATACTTTAGCCCATCGATTTCATAGTACTTTTGAGTCATTTCATCCCTCAATGCTAGATTTTCATCGAAATTGATGTCATGTATGTCAACCCTGTAGGATTTCTTGAGCCTGTGGAGACCATTTTCTGCTGCTGTCTGCATAGCAAATCCTAAGTCCCTAAATTGTGATCCCCTAACCTTTGCATACTTTTTTTGACCCTCTGCATCTCTTCCAACCTCAATCTAAACATAAAATCTAAACTTTGACCCTTCAAGCGCATTTGTGTAAATAGGAGGGTCCAATTTGAGATGGCTGCATGCTTTGTCAAGGGTGTTGACAAAAAGGATTGGGATGACTTCTATAGTATCCATGAGTAAAAACTGGGAAATGAAATAAAAGTGTCACAAAGGCTTCGTTTATAAAGTTAATAGGAACATATCCATAGTTAATAGAAAAAGTTTCAATGTTACAAAAAAAAAAAAATTATTAATCAGAGTTTAGGAAAAAAATAATACCATATTGCATTTTCCCTATGGGTTCCCTCTCAATTGTTAGTTATTGACTTGTACAGAAAATGGCATAAACAGTATTTTGTAACACATGTAAAACCTATATTGCACTAAATGGGGGAAATATATTGAAATTACCCAAGTGAAGCACAAATACTCACTAAACAAAATTGCAGCATATAAAAGAATTGAACCTGGAAATTTAGAAGTGAGGAGTGGAGATTGTAGCTGTTGCCTATGTTTTGCTACTGAAATGTTGACATTATAGGAAATGTATTAGATTCACATGCATTATGGTGTGATATATATTGATTGATTACACAGAAAACAAAGCTGCAGAAGATAAAAAAAATTCAAACCTGGTACTGTTCTTGTAATGTAGAACAGGAGGGCTAGAGATTGTAACTGATGCCTGTGTTTTGCTACTAAAATGTTGACATTATAGGAAATGTATTAGATTCACATGCACTATGGTGTGATATATATTGATTGATTACACAGAAAACAAAGCTGCAGAAGATAAAAAAAATTCGAACTTGGTGCTGTTCTTGTAATGTAGAAGAGGGGGGATGGAGATTGTAGCCGATGCCTGTGTTTTGTTACTGAAATGTTGACATGGTAGGAAAATGTATTAGATTGACATGCACTATTGTGGGAAATGTATTGAATGATTATAAAAATTAACAGGAGAAAACCAACTGAACAGCAGGCGATTGAATCCCAATGGTGGAGCATTGATAGCCGACAAACCATGAGAGTTGTTACTCCTCAGTGAAAGCTTGTCAGTTCGCTTTTTTTTTTTTTGCCGTACTGACGCTTTAGTGCCAAAACTACTTGAAAGAAACAAACTGGTGGAAAGATAAACTATTAAATTTGATGGTTATTTATAATCAGTTTGTATAACTATAGAAGTAGTTCGAAACCCGGTTACTGTGAGTGGGGAAGTTAAAAAAGATGTGAACGAACATGGGTAGGAAAATGAGAAGATAAAGGATGTTAACTTTAAATTTTGAAAACTGACAATAAAAGATAAATGAAAAATAAATATTCTGAAATGCAATTGGTTCGAATGTGTTATGAAATTTATATTTTTTAGTTGAATGCAAAAAAGTCTAGTATTAACTGATTTCAATTTTCACCGATTTTTTTATGAGACGTGGGGTTAGTGGAATGTAGTTTTTAAAATAAATTAATGTCATATATATGACATGTGTCATGTTAAGAAATCGAGAATATAAGAATAAAAAAACTAAAATTTGTTTTCACTTAAACTAATAGTGAATCTCAAACTGACATGTGTGCTTTAATAGGGGCAAAAGTGGAAATTGCCACGTGTTGCTCTGTAATTAGTTTGAAAGTACACGTGTCAGCTTTTAAATTACTTTAAAATTTGTTAAAATTATGAAAAGATCATTTGCCTAATTTATCTGCTTTCATATCTATTTATAAATTAAATTAGTATTTAAATACATGTACCTAGGCATATTCAAAATAGTTTAACATGCTATTACCAAAATGATTTAAAAGAGTTACTTATGGTATATCTTTCATCTTAACCAGTTTACTTTCTTCCGATAATTCCAACATTGGCACAACATTCAACATGAAAAGCCAAGCCTTTAAGACCATAATCTTCATACTAAAACCTAAAATATGTTGATATCACGAATTTCTAGTTTCACATGGCTCATAAATCAAAAAACATTATTATTGTGTCATAGAGAGTAGTCTAGAGTAAAGAGATCGAAAGCAAAATGACCCAAGAATAATTGGTCTAGGACGCAAAGCAATTCAAATGAATATGGAGAAATTTTGTGAATGATACCACAACTTCCATATTGTTTCAATTTAGGACATCAATTTAATGATTTAATATAGAAACACAAACTGATCATCATAATTTTTTAAAGAAATACATACATACATACATACATACATATATATTAGTAATACTATAATTTTTATTATATAGTTATATATATATACATATCGGGTTCAGTTCCACCTCAGGTTAGTTTTATATGGAACTAGAACCAACTCAAAAATCATCTGTTCTCCTATATAAGGAGTCAACTTTTGAACCATAGTCTATTTTTACCAAATCCAACCCAACCCAATGGAGGTGGTTCAGGTTGAATTTCGAGTTTACCTAACCCAAGCTCATCCCTATGATGACTTGGTGATGTAATTATCAACTTAACTCTTGACTTACTTGAATCATACAAATTGACCCATTAACTCTTAAAGACTTTATCCATACTACCTCCTCCACCTTGTCAATCGCTACCAAACCTCTGTGAACATGGCAAAAGGGAACTTGCTCTTAAATGCGGCAATGGCATCCTTTTTAGGCGGAGCCCTTCCCCCCATGGGAGCCAACCCATTATAGCAAACTCAAATCAAAGCCTCCTCACAGCCATCGCCACCACCATCTTCCATTCCAAAGCAGTTTATTTAAGGCAATAAAGAAGGCCAAATAGATGTCTTTATTTGGGGAAGGCTAAGAATAGTGAGTTCGCTTACACTATTGGGAGTTCACCTCTAGCTCTTTCCTATCCTATTAAGTAAAGTGCTTCTACATGTATTTGTGGCAACATGCGGGTCGTTTTCGAGAGTCGCCACCAATCGGTTTTCGCTCAGGTCGATTGGATACCTAAAAATGGTCTGTGAGAGTTCGGGGGTTCGGGAGTACGGTTACGCTAAAACAACTTTGTTATAGCGCCCAAAAATTGGTACATTAGTTGATTTTAATTTTGTTTTGCTTGCTTTTAAATAAAATTCAGTTAATTTTCAAATAGGAAAATTTAACTGAATTAGTCGGATGTGGATTTTTAAATTAATATGGGCTTTAAAATCTTTGGTAATTAATTTATATAATTTTTTTTACAAATTCGATATTTCCGAACCAGGGACTCTACCGAGTCACCCGGACATGGAATTTGATGAAATTTTAATTAAATATTTTAATTAGTTAACAATCCATATCATGAATTCTGCCGAATTAATAGAATATGGATTTTTATCCTGATATTTAATTTTATTTCATTTAAAAAATTTATTTTTCCTTCTCCAAGCCATGAATCCTATCGGATCACCCGGTCATGGAATTTGATGAAATTTTAGTTAATTATTTTAAATATTTTAACTAATTAATAATCCATATCATGAATTCTACCGAATTATCAGAATATGGATTTACATGCTGATACATAATTTCATTCCATTTAAAATTTTTTTTTTCTTCTCCAAGCCATGAATCCTATCGGATCACCCGGACATGGAATTTAATGAAATTTTATTTTAATCCATATTATAAATTCTACCGAATTATCTGAATATGGATTTTCATCTTTGTATTTAATTTTTATTCAATTAAAAGTTTGTATATTTTTCCAAGCCATGAATCCTATCGGATCACCCGGATTGGATTTTAATTTAAAACTTATTGTTAATTATTTAGATTTTTAATTCTTATTATTTTTTTATTTAATTATTAATTTTGTCATAATTTTTATGAAATTTTAGATTTTTTTAATGATCTTAATGTTAAAAAAAATTTTCTTTCTTTTCTTTCATTTCTTTTATTTTACTTCTTTCTTTTCTTTCTCTTTTTATTTTCTTATTCAATGAAAGATCTTTATTATTTATTTTTTAAGTAATTACTTAATTTATAAAGAAACCAAAAAAGTAATTTTTTAAATTATCTAATATCAGGATTCTTTATTTAATAAAGAAACTAAAGAGTTATATAATTTTCTAAAAAAAATTGACATTCATATATTTTATTTTATTTTTATTCTTTTGATTTGATAAAAGATGAACCAAAAAGTAATTATTTAATTATTTAATATCAAGATTTTATTTATTTACTAAAGAAAAAAAAGAGTTATATATTTTTCTAAAAATAATCTTGATATTCATAGATTTTATTTTATTTTTGTTCTTTTTGTTTGATAAAAGATTTTGAAATAGTTTTCTAATTTATAAGTCTTAAAATATATATATAATTGATAAGTTTAAAATATATTTAAAGAGAATTTAATTATTTTCTATTTATTTTTATTATCTTTATTTAAAATCATTTGTTTAAGATTTTTTTTTAATAAAGGAAGCAAAAAGTTATATTTTTTTATTTTAAAATAAATAAGTAAAATTTTACTGGATAAAGAAATAAGTAAAATATTACCCAAAGTTTTTTTTTTCTTTTTTCTTACTCTTTTATTCTTTTTACTGGATAAAGAAAAATTTAAAGTAACTATAAAAAAAATTAATTTTATTTATATACTTTATTTAAAAAAATATTTTTTCATTTTCCAAACCATGGATCCTGTCGGATCATTTGGACATGAAATTTAATTTAATTTTTTGTTTATTTAATTAATTATTATCTTTAATCATAATTTTTATTGGATTTTATTATTATTTTTATATTTTTCTCAAATTTTTAATTATCATTACTTTAAAGATATATTTAAAAAGCATTGATTTTTATTTTTTTGGAATTATTTAATTATGTTTGTTTAATAATTTTAATAAAAAGGGAATAAAAGGTTAACTTTTGGTTGTTTTTAAAGAAATAATAAAATATGTGTTCCAAAATAATAAAAAGATGGTTGGCTTTTGTTAAAAAATGATTTTTGTTAGCCCTAAAAGTAATAAAGTTAATTATTCACATAAAAAAAAACTTCTTCTTTTATTTTGTTATTATTTTATTTTTTATTTATTTTATTTTTATGGCTAAAGGTGAAATAAATGAAATAAGTTTTAATCATCAACATAATTAAAATTTTCATAAATTAAGTAACGGAAAATTAAAGGATAATAAAGTAAGGCTTTTTGACCATCCACTTAAAAATTGCAGAAATTAAATAACATATGCTAATAAATAAATAAATAAACAAATAAAAAGCACATAAAGTAAATAAAGGAAAATTAAAGGTCAATAAATAGTAAATAAAGTGGGGCTTTTTGGCCATCCACTTAAAAAATAAATAAATAGGAGGTATTACCTTCCATGAACTACAATAATAATAATAAAAGTTAGTAAAGTTAGTAAAGTTAGTTGTTAATAATAATAAGGTTAGTAGCTTATAATGGAATAATAATAATAATAATAATAATAATAATAATAATAATAATAATAAAGATAATAAAAGTTATTGTTAGTTCTGCAGAAATAAATAAAAGGTTAGTGACTAAAAGGAATAAGTATGAAAAGGTAAAGGACTAAATCAGGGTTTTACCCAGAAAAAAAAATTAAAATTGAAATTTGCTGGAGACGGGAACAGAGGAGCGATGGCGGCAGCGCGCGTTCCAGGGGCAGCGACGGCAAGCAGGGGAGGAGGGCGACGACGCAGCGAGGGAATGCGACGGCGGCGGGAGGCGAACGACCGGGAAAAGGGTAGGACGGAGACCGGCGGAGAGTGAGAGGGAGGAGAGGGAAGTCGAGGTGGGGAGGAAGGAGAAAAGGAGGGAGGTACGGCGGTCGGCGGTGTCTGGAGGCAGTGGCGGCGGTGGCTGGAGTGAGTGGCGTCGATGGCTAGTTAGAGGGAGGAAGAGGGGGAGGCCAACGGAGGAGGGAATCGACGGGAGGATACGGGCGTGACGGAGGTGACGGAAAACAAAAGGGAAAAGTTCAGGTTTTCTGGGAAGGAAGGGAGGGAGGCTAGGGACCTAAATTGTAATTTTTTTTTTTAACACGGAGCTCTAAGCTTCATTTATTTTTTTTTTCTCCTTTCAAGCAAAAAAGAGGGAAAAAAAAAGAGAAAAAAAAAGAGCAAAGAAAAGAAAAGGAAAGAACAAAGAAAAGAGCTTGCAAAAAGAAGTTGTCTCAAAGTGTTGAAAGTTTTGCGCCCCAAAACCTATCCCATTGTTTTTGAGCCAAAAAGCTTTCTTTGTGGTTCTTGTGATCATCAATTGCAAGAGCTTCCTAGAGTCTTTTAAAGCTTGTTTAGCCCACCTCTGCTGGACTGTTCATAATTAAAAAATAATTAAAATCAAACTTATCTCTTAATTTGGTAAAATGACAGTTTCAGTCCTTTCCGTCTCTTTTGACTTTGGGCATGTTCCTGAAACTTCTGATTGAGACAATTTTGTCTTTTTCTGTCAATTTGGGCCCGTCGGTTTGGGCCAAAATTCATGCGAAAAACTACCAAATGCTCCTGGAATTTTCAGATTTTGTCAAATTTCCCAAAACTTCTTAATTTTGTCATTTTTACCCCAAACTTTTCAATTTTGTCATTTTTTATGGAGTTTTTTTTTTATTTCATACATACATATATACACACATATATAATTTTTAACTAAACCCTTTTAAAAAAAAAATGTATTTTAAACTAATTAACTTAATTAAAATTTTTTTCAGTAATAATAATTAATTAATTAATAATAATAATAATTTTTTTATTTAATTTTTTATTTTTTATTTTTATTTTTATTTTTGATATACACACATAGATATTAACTTAACAAAATGCCCCTTCCCCAAAACTATTTAATTTAATTCTCACTTTGTATAATTTTTTTTTATAATTATTTTTTTTTTACTTTTTAGTAATTTTTTTTAATTATTATTTTTTAAAAAAAGGGGTCGGACGAAATTGGGTGTCAACAGCTGCCCCCCTTTGCATGCTTCATGGGGCATGATGTATGCAAAGTCGTTACCAAATTTCGTTCGACTTAGCTAGGCATTGAGAACCTTCTCGCCGCTTAAATCGTGAGGTTAAGGAATCCTCCTCAGAACCTCGGCGATAGGAGCTGTCCTATCATTGAATGAAAATTGATTGATTGAAATTGAGGCTCAGGGCCCTACCTTAGAACCTCTGTGATAGGAACCTTCCTATCATTGAAGAAAAATTGATTGATTGAAATTAAGGCTAAGGGCCCTACCTTAGAACCTCTGCGATAAGAACCTTCCTATCATTGAAGAAAAATATGATGGATTGAAATTGAGGCTAAGGGCTCTACCTTAGAACCTCTGCGATAAGAATTCTCTTATCGTTGAAGAAAAATTGATTGATTGATGGTTTGAGGTTAAGGAACTCTCCTTAGAACCACGGCGATAGGAACTCTCCTATCGTTGATAGTTTGAGGTTAAGGAACTCTTCATAGAACCTCGGTGATAGGAACTCTCCTTAGAACCTCGGTGATAGGAACTCTCTTATCATTGAAAGTTTGAGGTTAAGGAACTCTCCTTAGAACCTCGACGATAGGAACTCTCCTATCGTTGAAAGTTTGAGGTTAATGGCCCTACCTTAGAACCTCTGTGATAAGAACTCACTTATTGTTGAAGAAAAATTGATGATTGATTGTTTGAGGTTTAAGGAACTCTCCTTAGAACCTCGACGATAGGAACTCTCCTATCGTTGAAAGTTTGAGGTTAAGGGCCTTACCTTAGAACCTCTGCGATAAGAACTATCTTATCGTTGAATAAAAATTGATGATTGATTGTTTAAGGTTTAAGGAACTTTCCTTAGAACATCGACAATAGGAACTCTCCTATCGTTGAAAGTTTGAGGTTAAGGGCCCTACCTTAGAACCTCTGCGATAAGAACTCTCTTATCGTTGAAGAAAAATTGATGATTGATTGTTTGAGGTTTAAGGAACTCTCCTTAGAACCTCGACGATAAAAACTCTCCTATCGTTGAAAGTTTGAGGTTAAGGGCCCTACCTTAGAACCTCTGCGATAAGAACTCTTTTATCGTTGAAGAAAAATTGATGATTGATTGTTTGAGGTTTAAGGAACTCTCCTTAGAACCTCGACAATAGGAACTTTCCTATCGTTGAAAGTTTGAGGTTAAGGGCCCTACCTTAGAACCTCTGCGATAAGAACTCTCTTATCGTTGAAGAAAAATTGATGATTGGTTGTTTGAGGTTTAAGGAACTCTCCTTAGAACCTCGACAATAGGATCTCTCCTATCGTTGAAAATTTGAGGTTAAGGGCCCTAACTTAGAACCTCTGCGATAAGAACTCTCTTATCGTTGAAGAAAAATTGATGATTGATTGTTTGAGGTTTAAGGAACTATCCTTAGAACCTCGACAATAGAAACTCTCCTATCGTTGAAAATTTGAGGTTAAGGGCCCTACCTTAGAACCTCTGCGATAAGAACTTTCTTATCGTTGAAAAAAAATTGATGATTGATTGTTTGAGGTTTAAGGAACTCTCTTTAGAACCTCGACGATAGAAACTCTCCTATCGTTGAAAGTTTGAGGTTAAGGGCCCTATCTTAGAACCTCTGGGATAAGAACTCTCTTATCGTTGAAGAAAAATTGATGATTGATTGTTTGATGGAGAAAAACTCTTTTCTCCTTTTTGGGGTTAAGGAGCTTTCTTTAGCAACCTAAGCAAACTTTGTATGAAAGCAATTGAAATTGGAATAATTTCTTCGGAAGTGTAAATTTTCGTAATAAGCAAGTGCAGAAATTGAAATTTCCATAAAACAAGTGAATCTTAATGATGAGACGTAGCAATAACACTGACAAATTATATAAAGGGAACGGATGTTTGGAATCAATATCCAAGGTTTCATCTAATATTTTCCTCAGAAAATATAGATTCCCTTGTGAGATATGTCATCCAAATAAGGTTGAAGCTTAGCTACCCCAAAATGTCTTGACTAGTGGACCTAATAGGATGCGTCTCAAGAGTAAACAAAATTACTCCTTACTCAGCCATTCCAAACTAAAGGCTTTGTCCTATGGTTTTAATATCAGCATGAACAAAATTATCTTACAAGATAGAAAAGAAAGAAATTCCCTGAAAAGAAAAAGCAAAATACGAAAGAAAATGCTGATAATAAAACTAAAGGACAAGAAAAACGGATTGGATCGCTTCTTCTTCCACAATGCTTCAACAGGCCGGGTAAAGGACAATTATGGGATGGAACTGGTCGTGAAAGACTGTTGTGTCCAGTCTATCTGAATCATTGCTGGATCTGGTTCAGGAACAAAAGCTTGCATTTTATCAAGTAATTCTTCAGCAGTTGTTGCAGATATTAGGATTCGTCATGCTACTCTTGATATAAAATTCTTCTGCATAGCGTAATCCACAAAAGCTATCAGACCTGTAAAGAAATTGTTAACATTCAACAGCCCAATAGGTTTCTTATGCAAATTAAGTTGGGCCATGGAAGCAATTTGGAAGACTTCTCCTAATGTACCAAAACCGCCGGGTAGAGCGATAAAAGCATCAACATTTAAAAGCATTTGTAGCACACGCTCTTGCAGATTTTTTACCACTAGCTCTTCTCCGATCGTGCCCCCAGAAACAAACTTCAAAGGTCCCGGGATAATGCCTAGAACTTGACTTCCTCCTAAAGATGCTGCTGATGCTACGCCTCTCATTAATCCGACATTACCTCCTCCATAAACTAAATGTATTTTACGCTCAGCCAATACTCTACCCAAATGGTTGGCTGCCTTTAAGTACTCTTCGTCTTTTCCAGGAAAAGCCCCGGAAAATACACAAATACTTCGGGATTTACGAGTTGAGGTTTTCTCCATTCCTATCCTTAACCTTGTGAGAAATGAAGAAAAGATGATGTATTTATAGTGGTGAAAAGATAATGCAATAATTACATTTAAAGAGTAGATAACTATTTTCGGAAGAGGAGGAAAATTTCCAAAATGACAGCTATACACAGTAATCGTGACTGTGGCTCACGTCAGGAGTAAGTACATTATTTTTTGGAAGAGAAGGAAAACTTTCAAAAGCGACAGCTAGCATGTACAGTAGTCGTGACTGTGGCTCACGTCAGGAGTAGGTACATTATTTTTGGAAGAGAAGGAAAATTTTCAAAAGCGACAGCTAGCATGTACAGTAGTCGTGACTTTGGTTCACGTCTTCCACTGGCTTTACGTCCAGTAACGGCTTCAATGCCTTCTATAAATCGGCGATTTGCATCCCTTCCAGTTTTTTTACAAACTGGCAAACAGGGTCGTTTAAAGTCAGATTCCCAATACTGTAACGATCTCGTTCTTTTTGGAAAGTCATCCATAAACCAACAATCTCAAATTGCACCATTCCACAAGAGTGCGCTTCAAGAGTCTCTCGGATATCCTCCAGAGATTCCTTACGCAGGCCATTCTTAATGAATTTTCTTCTATCTTCACGATTTTTTGTGATCATCCCTGAAGAACGACATTTAGTGCCGCAAATCCACCATCCACAATTATGACAGACACCTATCCTCCTTGCTCTTCTTTTTTTGGCATAAGCGCTTTTACCAAAGCCGGGCATACGGGGGAAGAATGCATCTGGAACTTCACCAACCGACCGAACCTTAGCTTCGATTAGCCACCGCACATTATCAGGAATGCCTTTGTGCATAAATACTCTAAATCGTTCACATCTAGCTTGATAAATCTTTTTAAGAACATTTATTGGGAGGGAAGGAAAATACTTTCGTAGGGCGAAAACAGAAGACTCCATTAATGAAGGAAGCTTTTAAGAGAAAAAAGGAAGAAATTAGTGATTGTAGGAAATGGAAATAACTGACTTTGAGAGTCATGGAGTACCGTATCCAGAAAGAAAAACACGCATTTATAGCGATGAAAGGATAACGTGTTTATTACGCTTACAGAAGCAGGTACATTATTGTCAAAAGAAAAATGTAAATTTTCAAATATGATAAATTGTATGTACAGTGATTGTGATTGTGGCTCACATCTTCCGCTGGTTTTACGTCCAATAACGGCTTCAACGCCTTCTATGAGTCAGGGATTTGCTTCCCATCCAGTTTTCTTACAAACTGGCAAACATGGTCTTTTAAAGTTAGATTCTCGAGACTGTAACGCTCTCGTTCTTCATGAAAAATACTCCATAAACCAAGAAGTTCGCGTTGCACTGATCCACAAGAATGCGTCTCAAGAGTCAATCGGATATCATCCAACGAATCCTTACTCAGGCCATTCTTGATGAATCGTATTTTATCTTCTCGATTATCAGAGATCATTCCTAAAGAACGACATTTAGTATTACAAGTCCATCGACCACATTTATGACAGACTTGTAACCTTTTCGCTCTTCACTTTTTGGCATAAGAGCTTTTGTCTATGCCAGGCATGTGAGACGTAAATGCATCTGGGGCTTCACCTGCCAGACGAACCTTAGCTTCGATTAATCACCGTACATCTTCAGGGATTCCTTTGTGCATCAGAACTCTTAATCGTTCACAGCGAACTCGATAGATCTTTCTGAGAATGTTCATTGGGAGAGAGGGAAAATATTTTCGCAAGGGAGAAAGAGTAGGATCCATTTTCTAGGAGGAAGTAAAAGAAAGAAGGGAGGAAAGAATCAGTTATTATGGGCAACTGAGAGAACCGACTTGAGAGTCACGGAGTACCGTATCCGCCGCTTAACCGGAAAAATGGATCCTTCTTTTTTTGACAATATTTTAATCTCATAGATATTTCTTATCTTTGATATTCCATCAAGCTGATGTTGATCCAGTCCTCGATTATTGAATCCATTGTCCGCTTTTGACAAATTTTCAACAACAATATTTCTTGACGTCTGCCTTATCCTTGACCATGGCTATCTCTTATCTTGGATACTGCTAAGCTGGCATCAATCCTGTCCTTCCAGGTGTAGCCTCGATTATTGAATCGATTGCCAGGCTTTTGACAATATTGTCTACTTTATCCTTGAATTCCTGATGGGGCTGGGTCCAGCGTATTAGCTGTGTATCCAGTGATAGATTGGTAAGAGCTGATGTCATTGAGATCTCAGCTTATTGTGCGGTAGATGTGCTTCCCATTTGGTCCCTGTTATGCAAAGGCCATGCATTCATGACGTGAAATGCATGAATGCAGAGCATGTGTAACTGATGGTTTTTTTTGTTTTTTGATTTTCGGATGGATCTAGTTCTTCATGTCTTTGCTTTACTGGATCCTCTTTGTGATTGAATCTTGGACTATCATTGAATCTCTTTATACTTCCCAGCTCTTGTTCATTGCCTCAAAAGCCCAACTCTTTTCAAAATCCCTTTTCCTTGACTTGTTCTTGAATTTTGGCGTCAATTTCTTTAATGTTCGCCCGCCTCATAGTTTATGCCTCTCTGGATAATTGTCCCTGTTGAAATATTCGTAAGTATGATTCTTTCTTGCTGACGTGGACATGCTAAGACTTCTGAAGCGATCATCCAGGCAACTACCAAGGCTATCTTTCGAAGATTTGTTACTCATTCTTCTTTGTTAGCCTATGTTCTGTGCCGTTCGCAAAGCAGGATCTCGATCTTACCTGTTTTAATTCACAAAGCTTATCAAAGTAATCTACGGTCTTTGCTTTTTCTGAGTTTTAATTATTACTATTCTTCCTACAAAAGTCACAATTTATTGCACACTTAAGGCTAGTAGGAATGTGAGATTTGAAGGAAAAGAACTGGATAGAAATGACTTCATCATTTTTTTGAACAAGGGAATATAAAAGTTGAACGTGAGAATCAAAGGAAAGCTAAAGAGAATTGGCTTTTTATTCATGGGTAAGAGAATATAAAAGTCTTGGGTACAGATGAATAACAATGAAAGTGTGAGGGAAGAACGCTCTCTTTGACAACTTTGATCAAATAAACTTTGGTAACCCTGTATCCACTTCTTCCCTTCTGTCCAAAAATTTCTTTATTATGCAAAGTATTTCTTTACTGAATCTGAATTTACTGGCTTTGGTAACTCTCGTCCATCCATTTCTGTCAGAATTAGAGCCCCTCCTGAAAATGCTTTCTTCACGACATATGGCCCATCATAATTTGGTGTCCATTTTCTTCTAGAATCGTGCTGAATGGGTAGAATTTTCTTGAGCACTATGTCACCCTAATGAAATTGCTGTGGGTGAACCTTTTTATTGTAAGCACGAATCATCCTCCTTTGATAAAACTGCCCATGGCAGAGGGCTATCATTCTTCTTTCATCAATTAGGTTTAATTGCTCGTATCTAGCCTTGACCCATTCTGCTTCTCTTAATTGAGTATCCATTAGTACCCTTAATGAAGGAATTTCAACTTCAATGGGCAATACTGCCTCCATACCATATACCAGAGAAAAAGGTGTTGCTCCAGTAGAAGTACGGGTAGAAGTTCTATAAGCATGTAGTGCAAAAGGTAACATCTCATGCCAGTCCTTGTAAGTGACGATCATCTTTTCAATAATTGTCTTGATATTTTTATTGGCCGCTTCTACTACACCATTCATTATCGGTCGATAAGGTGCCGAATTGAGATGCTTGATCTTGAACTGTTGGCACAAAGTCTGCATCATTGCATTGTTCAAGTTCATGGCATTGTCTGAGATAATACACTCTGGCAGCCCATAGCGACAAATGATTTCTTTTTTAATGAACCGGCATACCACCTTTTGAGTTACATTTGCATAAGACATAGCTTTCTACCTATTTAGTGAAGTAGTCTATTGCCACTAGGATGAATTTGTGACCATTAGAAGCTTTGGGGGTAATGGCTCCAATGACGTCAATTCCCAACATGGCAAAAGGCCAAGGTATTGCTGTTACATTAAGTAGAGCAGGTGGAGTCTGGATCTTGTTGGCATATATTTGACATTTGTGACATTTTCTTACATGATTGATGCAATCACTTTCCAGTGTGAGCCAATAGTAGCCAGCCCTCATTATTTGTCTTGCCATGGTATGACCACTAGTGTGTGCTCCACATATTCCAGAATGAACTTCTTCCATGATCTTTCGTGCTTCATGAGCATCTACACAGCGAAGTAGCATCGAGTCTGGGGTTTTCTTATAAAGTATGTCTAGGTTTAAAAGAAAACCCATTGACAGTCTTCGTAGAAATTTCTTGTCATTTTCTGATGCTTCTAATGGATACACTCGTTCTTGGAGGTATTTCTTGATATCGTGATACCAAGGTTTCCCATCCAATTCTTCTTCGATGCTCATGCAATAAGCTGGAGAATCTATTATTTTCATTTCGAACACAGGAGTATGCTCAAGGTCGATTATCTTGTACATAGCAGCTAAAGTAGCTAAAGCGTCTGGAACTTGATTATCTTCCCTTGGAAGATGATGGAAGCTTATACTGTTAAATTTTCGAGCCAAGTCTAGTATGAGCTTTTGGTAAGGGATCAATTTTAAATCCCTTGTCTCCCATTCTCCATTGATTTGATATATGACTAATGCAGAATCCCCATAGACTCGGAGATCTCGTACTTTCAATTCCAATGCCATTTGGAGTCCCATAGCACACGCCTCATATTCTACTATATTGTTGGTACAAGGAAATGTAATTTTTGCTGTGAGGGGAAACTGCTCTCCGCTTGGAGGGATGAGTATAGCTCCAATCCCTTGTCCCAAAGCATTAGATGCTCCATCGAATGCCATTTTCCATGTTTCATCATCTTTAGAGACTTTCTGTTCTACTATGATTATATCTCCATCAGGAAAGTCCATTCTCATTGGCTCATAATCATCGAATGCTCTATCAGCCAGATATTCAGCAATCACACTTCCTTTTACAGCCTTTTGGGTGACATACTGTACGTCGTATTCAGATAACAGCATTTGCCATTTTGCAATCCTGCCTGATAAAGCGGGTTTCTAAAAAATGTACTTAATGGGATCAGTCTTGGAGATCAGCAATGTGGTGTTGTTGAGCATGTAGTGTCGTAGTCGGTGTGCTACCCATGCAAGGGCACAACAAGACTTTTCTACTATTGAGTATTTCGATTCATATGTGGTAAGCTTCTTGCTCAAATAATAAATTGCATGCTCTTTCTGGCCTGTCTCATCACGTTGACCCAATACGGATCCTAATGAAGAATCCTGTATGGATAAATATAAAATCAATGGTTCTCCAGATCGAAGTGGTACCAAGACTGGTGGATTTGATAGATATTGCTTGATGTTCTCGAAAACTTCTTGGCATTCGTTATTCCACTCGATCGGATTGTTCTTCTTTAGTGATTTGAAAAGAGGTTCACACTTGGACGTCAATTATGATATGAACCTTGCTATAAAGTTGATTCTACCCAGAAAACTTCTTACTTGTTTTAGAGTTTTCGGGGGTTGCATTTCTTGTATCGCCTTAACTTTACTTGGGTCAACTCGGATCCCATCTTTGCTTACCATGAAACCTAATAACTTTCCTGAAGAGGCTCCGAAAGTACATTTGGCAGGATTCAACTTTAGTTGATATTTACGAAGTCTATCGAATAGTTTTCTTAGCACTTTTAGATGCCCCCCAGCAGTGAGAGTTTTGGCGATCATGTCGTCTACATATACTTCAATTTTTTTATGCATCATATCATGGAATAACGCGACCATGGCTCTTTGATATGTAGCACCAACATTCTTTAATCCAAAAGGCATCACCTTATAGTAGAAGGTACCCCAAAGGGCAATAAAAGCAGTTTTTATCATATCATCTGGATCAAGTTTGATTTGATTGTACCCAGAAAAGCCATCCATGAAGGAAAAGTAGGAGTTTCCTGTGGTATTATCCACCAGCGTATCAATGTGAGGAAGTGGGAAGTTATGTTTAGGACTGGCCTCGTTCAAGGGCCGGTAGTCCTGGCAAACTCTTAGTTTCCCACTTTCTTTCTTTTCGACTGGAACAATGTTAACCACCCATTCTGTATATTCAGCGACCCCAAGGAATCCTGCATCCCATAGCTTTCGAATCTCATCTTTTACTCTCAAGATTAGATCCGGCTTTAGTCTTCGTAACTTCTGTCTGACAGGCTTTGCCCTAGGCTTTAAGGGTATTTTGTGTAGCACTATGTCTGAGCTTAAGCCAGGCATATCTTGGTATGACCAAGCAAATACATCCACATATTCCTTCAATAAATGAACTAATTCTTCTTTCTCTTCAGGAGGAAATAGAATGCCAATCTTGACTTCTTTTACATCTTGACTGTCTCCCAAGTTGAATGCCTCCGTTGGTTCCTGACTTGTTGCTTTTTCTTTTTCATCTCGCTCGATCATTTTTAATAGCTCAGGAGATATTTGAATATCTTCGTCATCCGAGTCGGTAGTGTTTACAGGATTATCAAAGTTCACTCTTTCATTGTCATCAAAGAGAGTTTCAGGTTTGCATTAATCAGAGAGAAAAGAGAGAGAAGAGAAAATGGCAAGAATGAGATGGATGCAAACTGGTACTTTATTTATAATGTGCATAAATCACAACTTTATTGGAATGAAAAGCAATAACTAAAAGGTTCACTTAAGCAAAGACTACACCCTATTGATTGAACCTTTATTTAGGAGGTTTTTACTATTAGATTACTTTGAAAAGCTCTCGATTATAACAGGCAGTTCTATCGCCTCCCAATTGTTTAGCACATCCTGTAGGCTACAAGGTTGAACGAGTTCCTCATCTTCAGGTGAATCACTGATTATTGCCTGAATCGAAAGACCTTCAAAAGACTTGTTGATGTTGATGGTCAGCGCGCCTTCATTGTCATTTTTCGGAATTAAGCCACCACTCACGAATGTTTCAGTGATCTCAGGGATATCCAGATTTCTTTCCTGTAGAGGATGCCCTGTTAATCGTGCAATCCTCTTTTCTCTCCTTTCAGCTATCGCCTTCATTTTTTCTTGCCTTGTCGGTGTGAAACCTAGGCCATATTTTCCCTCATTTGCAGAGATTTTCAATGGCTCTGGTATTCCTTGTAAATCTTGTCCCAGACCTAACCCTGGTGAGAATCCTCCTTTCATCATGAGTTTGGCGATCATGCGACTTGTTTTGGAGATGCTTGGCACAAGTTTTTCTCTATATTCATCAACATAGGTAGCATTAACAATTTCAAATGACTTGAAAGAGCAATCAGGTATATCTTCATTAACCTCGACGTATTGAGCATCCGCAGGTCTAGATAGCATAATGTCTTCTTCAGCAAAGACTGTGATTAACTTTCCTTCAATAATGAATTTCATTTTTTGGTGTAATGAAGAAGGAATTGCTCCAGCCATATAGATCCATGGTCTTCCTAACAGACAAGTATAAGAAGGATTAATATCCATAACTTGGAATGTGACGTGGAAGACACAACGGCCAATCCCTATTGGCAGCTCTATTTCTCCAACAACATCTCTCTTCATCCCATCAAACGCTTGAACGACGATATGACAGTTGTTGAGGGATGATGGGTCGATACCAAGCTTGTGTAAGGTTTCAAGTGGCATTACATTTAGAGCTGACCCATTATCAATGAGAACTCTAGCTATAATTTGATCTTTGTACTTAACCGAAATATGTAGAGCCTTAGAGTGACCCCTTCCTTCTGCTGGTATCTCATCGTCAGTGAATGTGATGAGATTCTGTGCCGTGATGTTGTTGATGAGGTGGTTAAAATTATTCACGGAAATATCTTGCTCAACATAGGCCTTATTCAAGACTTTGAGGAGGGCTTCTCGATGAGCATTAGAGCTTAAGAGTAGTGAAAGTATGGAAATCTTTGCTGGCAGGCGGTTTAACTGCTCCATGATGCTGTACTCACTTTGCTTTATGAGTTTGAGAAACTCAGCAGCTTGTTCATCTGTTACTGCTCGAGGCATCTCTTGCTCTTTGGATGTATTTGTATCAAAAGGTCCACTTGTTGGGTTTGTGACGTTCTTATCTTGTTGGAACTTGTTCATTTGCTCCGGAGAATAACACCGACCACTTCTAGTCATGCTCCCAACTTCTAACGGAGTTGATGTGATGTTAGAAGCGTAATCATAGCTCCATGGAACAGTTTTGTCTGATTTGTATGGGAATGGCCTCGGGAGTTGAATTCTTAAAGGTTTAAGAGCAGGTTTTGAAATTGGTATGACTAGTGGTCCTGGCATAGCATTGACTTCTTGTTCTTTAATGATCACATTCACATTATCATCTTTGTCTGACATAAAAATGATGAGTTGGGATGAGTCTATGAGTTTTTGTAGATTCTCACGGAATTCTGAGCATTCCTGGATAGAATGACTCTTACTGTCATGAAAATCGCACCATTCCTCATCTTCGACTTCTTCATGTTTAAAAGAAGACTTCCGAATAATGACCCCTTCTTTCAGAAGGCATAAATATACATGCTTAAGAGGTGTTATGATATCATTGACTGACTTCTTTATCAGCCGATGTTCTTCTATCATATTGACTGGTTTAGCCTGATGAGGTGGCAATGGGTTTTGAGTGACATTTGGTTCATCAGAAAAGTCCAACCATTTTGACTAGATTAATTGTTGGACTATGCGTTTCAATGCTATGCAATTTTCTAAGCCGTGGCCTACAGCGCCCTCATGATATGGGCAAGTTATGTTGGGGTCATACCACCTTGGATACGGGGGTTCCAATGACCTTGTAGGAATTGGGCGAATAAGTTGACTTTCGATGGTTTTGGATACAATTCAGTGTAAGTCATGGGAATTGGTGCAAAAACTTCTCTTGGTCTTTGTGCAGGTACTGGAGGAGTCAGAACAGGTGGCCGTAACTGATTACGCCTGTTGAGAAGATAATTATTGGGCCAATTAGGAGGATAATCATTGGGCCTATTGGCAGAATAGGATAGGCGAGACCCGGTAGCCACAGTACCCACGAGGGGAATCCCTCTTCCGCGTCCTATTTGTTGTACTTCGTCATCCTTTCTTTTGGATGGTCCTCCTCTTTTCATAGGATCATTAAAGGACTCAGCAATCTTCCCAGTCCTAATCCCATGCTCGATCATTTCTCCAGACATGACAACGTCGGAGAAATTAGTTGCCGAATTGCCAATGAGCTTGTCATAATATGGGTACTTCAGTGTCTGAACAAATAAAGTAACCATTTCTCTCTCCATAATGGGTGGCTGAACTTGTGCGGCTAAGTCCCTCCACCTTTGAGCGTATTCCTTGAAGGTTTCTTGCTTTTTCCTTTCCATATTTTGGAGAGTTTGGCGATCCGGGGCCAAGTCCATAACATGTTTGTAATTGCTGATAAAGGCCTGAGCAAGGTCATTCCATGTTTTAATGTTTCTTGGACCTTGACTTAGATACCACTGTAATGCTGATTTTGTAAGGCTTTCTTGAAAAAGTGCAATCCACACCTTTTCATTTTTTGTGAATGGTTGTAGTTTTCTTATAAACAACGTGATATGAGTGATGGGATCACTCGTTCCATCGTATTTCACAAAGTCTGGCACCTTAAAGTCTGAAGGGATTATGACATCTGGCACTAAGCAGAGGTCATCCACTGAGAGAGATCCGAATATAGTGCCTCATTCAATAGCCCGAAGTCTCTTCTCTATTGTTTCGAACTTTTGAGATTCTCCTTCTTCCTTTGGTAATGTCTTCTTCTCTTCATGTACAGTGTCTTGTTTCAGGTGAATACTGGCGGACGGACCTGGTTCTTGAAACAGATTTTCTTGAACTGAGATTCGTTGTGGGGTAAATCCCGGAGGATAAGTAGGATCTTGTGGTTCTTTGATAGGAACTTGAGTTGCTTTTCCCTTGATTAGCTCAATCAATTGTCTCATTTGTTCTACCATGTTTTCCATCTTGGACTCAATATCTGTGAGACGACCTTCGGTTTGCTCTGCCATTAGTCTTGTTTGGAGCCGAGTTGAATATCGGTGTTGAGGTCCAATTTTACCTTTTTTAAAGTAAGATTTATTTTATTAGACTCTACATGTATGTGATTGATGTAATGTATGCATGCAATGAGTGAGTTTGATTATCTACTATCATGGAATTTCAAGAGTTCTAGTTATTATTAGAAAGACCAAAAAGTTAGCATAGTTTGATGCGTGGTTTTGATGCATGAAGAATAATTGCACAGAACAGAAGTATAACAAAAGAAAAATAAGGTTATTAACAAGTTAAATAGCAATTAACAACTCATGAACTATTATGGAAAAATGAGTTAAAGCCATAAATATAAGACACGAAGAAGACAAAAGTATAGAGCAACAACATAGCATAATAACGACATGCTTATAGCGTTGGTAAATGGTAGGAATTCTACGGTCAGTTCTATGTTTAAGTGGGGAATTCTATATGCATAAGATAGTCTATCAAAAGGCCGAGGGATAGTTCCCGAATCCCATCACTAAATTATAGTGACAGCCCAATTCCTTACCCTCTAGGGTTTATGTAAGGAAAGGATTAATTCGAGTCGTAGCTTTTCGTGGGCCCATGCAGAGACTAACCGTCTCAGGAGGCAATACACTACTTTGCTACTTTGAAACCGGTGAAGGCTTGGAGACCATGGCCTCACAAGGACAACAACACCAATTCCGCTTAGAAAGAACATGTTCGATTTGAGGAAGTTCGGGTATAGAGCTTCATGTCGTGAATGCATTATGCATGTTTACTTAAGTAGATATAACATATAAATCCACATAAAAATGGTCTGCGATAGTTCGGGGGTTCGGGAGTACGGTTACGCTAAAACAACTTTGTTATAGCGCCAAAAAATTAGTGCCTTAGTTGATTTTAATTTTGTTTTGCTTGCTTTTAAATAAAATTCAGTTAATTTTCAAACTGAAAAATTTAACTGAATTAGTCGGATGTAGATTTTTAAATTAATATGGGCTTTAAAATCTTCGGTAATTAATTTATATAATTTTTTTTAAAAATTCGATATTTCCGGACCATGGACTCTGCCGAGTCACCCGGACACGGAATTTGATGAAATTTTAATTAAATATTTTAATTAGTTAACAATCCATATCATAAATTCTGCCGAATTATCAGAATATGGATTTTTATCCTGATATTTAATTTTATTTCATTTAAAAAATTTATTTTTCCTTCTCCAAGCCATGAATCCTATCGGATCACCCGGTCATGGAATTTGATGAAATTTTAGTTAATTATTTTAAATATTTTAATTAATTAATAATTCATATCATGAATTCTACCGAATTATCAGAATATGGATTTACATCCTGATACTTAATTTCATTTCATTTAAATTTTTTTTTTCTTCTCCAAGCCATGAATCCTATCGGATAACCTGGACATGGAATTTGATGAAATTTCATTTTAATCCATATTATAAATTCTACCGAATTATCTGAATATGGATTTTCATCTTTGTATTTAATTTTTATTCAATTAAAAGTTTGTATATTTCTCCAAGCCATGAATCCTATCGGATCACCCAGACATGGATTTTAATTTAAAACTTATTGTTAATTATTTAGATTTTTAATTCTTATTATTATTTTTGTCATAATTTTTATGAAATTTTAGATTTTTTTAATGATCTTAATGTTAAAAAAAAATTTCTTTCTTTTCTTTCTTTTTACTTCTTTCTTTTCTTTCTCTTTTTATTTTCTTATTCAATGAAAGATCTTTATTATTTATTTTTTAAGTAATTACTTAATTTATAAAGGAACCAAAAAAGTAATTTTTTAAATTATCTAATATCAAGTTTCTCTATTTAATAAAGAAACTAAAGAGTTATATAATTTTCTAAAAAAAATTGACATTCATATATTTTATTTTATTTTTATTCTTTTGATTTGATAAAAGATGAACCAAAAAGTAATTATTTAATTATTTAATATCAAGATTTTATTTATTTACTAAAGAAAACAAAGAGTTATATATTTTTCTAAAAATAATCTTGATATTCATAGATTTTATTTTATTTTTGTTCTTTTTGTTTGATAAAAGATTTTGAAATAGTTTTCTAATTTATAAGTCTTAAAATATATATATAATTGATAAGTTTAAAATATATTTAAAGAGAATTTAATTATTTTCTATTTATTTTTATTATCTTTATTTAAAATCATTTGTTTAAGATTTTTTTTTGTTTAATAAAGGAAGCAAAAAGTTATATTTTTTTTATTTTAAAATAAATAAGTAAAATATTACTGGATAAAGAAATGAGTAAAATATTACCCAAAGTTTTTTTTTTCTTTTTTCTTACTCTTTTATTCTTTTTACTGGATAAAGAAAAATTTAAAGTAACTATAAAAAAAAATAATTTTATTTATATACTTTATTGAAAAAAATATTTTTTCATTTTCCAAACCATGGATCCTGTCGGATCATTTGGACATGGAATTTAATTTAAGTTTTTGTTTATTTAATTAATTATTATCTTTAATCATAATTTTTATTGGATTTTATTATTATTTTTATATTTTTCTCAAATTTTTAATTATCATTACTTTAAAGATATATTTAAAAAGCATTGATTTTTATTTTTTTGGAATTATTTAATTATGTTTGTTTAATAATTTTAATAAAAAGGGAATAAAAGGTTAACTTTTGGTTGTTTTTAAAGAAATAATAAAATATGTGTTCCAAAATAATAAAAAGATGGTTGGCTTTTGTTAAAAAATGATTTTTGTTAGCCCTAAAAGTAATAAAGTTAATTATTCACATAAAAAAAAACTTCTTCTTTTATTTTTTATTATTTTATTTTTTATTTATTTTATTTTTATGGCTAAAGGTGAAATAAATGAAATAAGTTTTAATCATCTACATAATTAAAATTTTCATAAATTAAGTAAAGGAAAATTAAAGGAGAATAAAGTGAGGCTTTTTGACCATCCACTTAAAAATTGCAGAAATTAAATAACATATGCAAATAAATAAATAAATAAATAAATAAAAAGCACATAAAGTAAATAAAGGAAAATTAAAGTTCAATAAATAGTAAATAAAGTGGGGCTTTTTGGCCATCCACTTAAAAAATAAATAAATAGGAGGTATTACCTTCCATGAACTATAATAATAATAATAATAATAATAATAATAAAAAAAGTTAGTAAAGTTAGTAAAGTTAGTAAAGTTAGTTGTTAATAATAATAAGGTTAGTAGCTTATAATGGAATAATAATAATAATAATAATAATAATAATAATAATAATAATAAAGATAATAAAAGTTATTGTTAGTTCTGCAGAAATAAATAAAAGGTTAGTGACTAAAAGGAATAAGTATGAAAAGGTAAAGGACTAAATCAGGGTTTTACCCAGAAAAAAAAATTAAAATTGAAATTTGCTGGAGACGGAAACAGAGGAGCGATGGCGGCAGCGCGCGTTCCAGGGGCAGCGACGGCAAGCAGGGGAGGAGGGCGACGACGCAGCGAGGGAATGCGACGGCGGCGGGAGGCGAACGACCGGGAAAAGGGTAGGACGGAGACCGGCGGAGAGTGAGAGGGAGGAGAGGGAAGTCGAGGTGGGGAGGAAGGAGAAAAGGAGGGAGGTACGGCGGTCGGCGGTGTCTGGAGGCAGTGGCGGCGGTGGCTGGAGTGAGTGGCGGCGATGGCTGGTTAGAGGGAGGAAGAGGGGGAAGCCAACGGAGGAGGGAATCGACGGGAGGATACGGGCGTGACGGAGGTGACGGAAAACAAAAGGGAAAAGTTCAGGTTTTCTGGGAAGGAAGGGAGGGAGGCCAGGGACCTAAATTTTAATTTGTTTTTTTAAAACGGGCTCTAAGCTTGATTTTTTTTTTCTCCTTTCTTTACAGATTTGGACCCCTATTTATAGGAGAAGGAGTGCTGGACTGTTCATAATTAAAAAATAATTAAAATCAAACTTATCTCTTAATTTGATAAAATGACAGTTTCAGTCCTTTCCGTCTCTTTTGACTTTGGGGATGTTCCTGAAACTTCTGATTGAGACAATTTTATCTTTTTCTGTCAATTTGGGCCAGAACCGTCGGTTTGGCCCAAAATTCATGTGAAAAACTACCAAATGCTCCTGGAACTTTCAGATTTTGTCAAATTTCCCAAAACTTCTTAATTTTGTCATTTTTACCCCAAACGTTTCAATTTTGTCATTTTTTATGGAGTTTTTTTTTATTTCATACATACATATATACACACATATATCATTTTTAACTAAACCCTTTTAAAAAAAATGTATTTTAAACTAATTAACTTAATTAATTTTTTTTTCAGTAATAATAATTAATTAATTAATAATAATAATAATTTTTTTATTTAATTTTTTATTTATTATTATTATTATTTTTTTGGATACACACACATAGATATTAACTTAACAAAATGCCCCTTCCCCAAAACTATTTAATTTAATTCTCACTTTGTATAATATTTTTTTAATAATTATTATTTTTTTAATTTTTATTTAAATTTTTTTTAATTATTATTTTTAAAAAAAAGGGGTCGGACGAAATTGGGTGTCAACAGTATTGAAAAGGAGTAGAAGACGCAGTCATAAGTTGACCACATTCTACTCTCTTAAGAATTGTCAACCATATAGTTAGGGTTGCTTTCGATGATGTTGATCCAACCAATCCAATTACAGTTGCTATAATAGAATTCATTCTTTCCTTTGTGTAGTTTAGCTTTTGTATAAAAGTTAATGAGTCCTCCATTATTAAGGGTCAAGGGCGAAAGTACTCAAAGTCTGGAGGTCAAAAAATGATCCTGACAATGAGGAGGGATTTTCATAAGGCAGTGCATAAGGCTAAGGAGGATATATACCTTTTGAGAGCTTGAAGTTTTAAGATTCTTCTTCCTACCTTGTTTAAGGTGTGTAGGATTTCTCTACATTTTCTTTTGGATAGATGTATGGGACAAAGGGCTTATGGTACCTATTGCCCACCCTTCCTCCTCTGCCTTGAGAACCATGCAAACGGAGAGTAGGCAGAAGGGAAGACGGTCCTTATACGAAGTCACACATTGACTTGAGCAATGTGGGAGACTAGGGAATGGGTCAAGTAAACTCCCCTGGGGCTAAGGTAACTCAAGTGGGAGAGCCATGTTATAGGTGACTTTATTGCACTGTTCAGAGAGCACTTGTGTATGTGATGCAAGTAAACGTGTACGAAAAAGTTGTCATAAAGTTTCGTTGTTCGTTCCGTCTTTGACCCTATCTATGTTTCTATGATGGGCCAAGAACACACTTATTCTTCAGCCATAAAGAAACCTTTCAATTGCGAGTTACCATTACAAGCTCAATATATACGAGTGTTATTCTGTGAAATAACTCAAATTTCAAAATCATTCACTTGCTTTAACTACTCATGCTATGGATGTAAGAGCATTAACTTCATTCCCATGGGCTTTTGAGGAATGGGAGAAATTGTTGGAATTCTATGAAAAAGTCTCAGGAGCCCGGATTTATGCCAGTTTCATACGACCTAGTGGAGTGGCACAAGATCTGCTTCTTGGCTTATGTCGAGATATTGATTCCTCTGCACAACAATTTGCTTTTCATATCGACAAATTATAAGAGATGTCAACCAGTAATCATATCTAGAAACAACGATTAATGGATATTGGTACTGTCACTACACAGCAAGCAAAGGACTGGGGATTCAGTGGTGTAATGTTAAGAGGTCGTGTAGCATAAACGGTTTTGCATGACCCTACTTAAGCATGTATATTATGTTAGTAAAGACTTGGTGTGAAGCCTTGGAGGTTACGTTAGAAGAGCAAAAGGCTCGAGGCTAGGGTAAGCTTAGAGGGGATAGTGTAAGTGAGCAAATGTGTGTAAGCCCAGTCAAACATGATAATTCTAGGCAGGGTGGGCCACCCACCTTTGAATGGTGTTGGTCCCACAGACCGTGAATGGATTTCACCTCTGAATGCTTATTATATTTATAAAGAATAAAAATTATTTAAAAAATTATAAGTTAAAAATTAAGTCGTGATCAATTTAAAAATTTTGAAAAAAAAATTAAAGTCTTTCGAAGTTACTGGTAACTAATTTGATAAAGAGAAAATAAAACATATGATATAAGGCCAAAATAATAAATTAGGGATTTAGTACAAATTGGAGCTTTAACTGCAATTCATGAAATTCTAGAAGCCTACAACGCAAAAATAAACAACTTAGGACATCTTTTGAGTTCATTGGGGAAAAGTAACACAAAAATGTACGATTTCAAAATTTGATGACCAACTAATATCACCACACACAAACACCAACTGTGCAATTTATTCATTTTTTCTGTTTTGGACATTTTCTGGGCTAAAACTCGAGGAATATTCTAGTATGTTCCATTAATTTTTATTTTAAATTAAATAATTAGAATAATTAAAAGGAGATAATTATTATATTTATTTTTTCTTGAGATAAATACAGAGATAAATATGTGATAATTATCACATGTGATTTTCTTGAACTAAACCACCTTTTTTTCTAAACCTATAAATAGGCCGTATGAGCTAAAGAAAAAAGAGAGGAACAAAAATTGGAGAAGGAGCAGAACTAGAGAGAAGGAAAATTTCTCTACAAAAAGCTCTTTCTCTTTAGCTCTTTAGGCCGATAAAGCACAAACGCCCGACAAGAGGAGAAATCAAGTTCAAGAAAAACCAATTCCCAGTTTTAAAGCCAGATTTGAAGAACGCGACGAGGAATGTGAAGAACGTGGGATGGTTCTGCATCAACTTTAAGTTCAAATCTAGTAGAAGTGTGTGGGGAATGTGAAGGATTCGTTTCTATGCTACATCAAGTCAGACTTCAAAGAAGAGCAAAAAGAAAGCTGTGGATATTGTTGGAAGCTCTTAAGTCTAAGGAGTACGATGGAAAGTCTCAATTCAAAAGAAGCGGCGAAGAACATCAGTCTATGTTTACGCAAAACAAATTTCAGAGTTCGTGTTCGTGAAGAAGCCGTTTGCATCTCCACTAAAAACTTGAAGCATTAATCAGAGGATTGTGTATGTGAGAAGCACACTAGAGAGTCGATCCCCCAAAATCTCTATTTTTCTCAATTTCATTTGTAATTTGTGCTGTAATTAATTTCAAGATGTAATTTTTACACATGAAATTTATGCATACAGTCACCATTGAGGGAGACAAGGACAAGCATTCTATTTGCTCTGGAGAGGAAGAACCATGTGCCTAGATAGCCTCAACTTGTGGGTCCCATAAATAAGAAGGACTTGGAAAAATATTATAAATACCAAAAGGATAAAGATCACAATATAGAGGATTGCTAGTTGCAGAAGTGGCTCCTCGAGAAAATGATCCGACCAGGAAATTGAAGGAATATTTGGTCAGGGCGGCATCTTCTTACCAAAGACATGAAGAAAGACCTTAAATGAGGGATGAGGAGAATGATCATGACAGGGGATGGTGGCAAGAGAGTGCCCATTCACCCCCTAGGGACAATTATAGAAACTTAAAACCACCTATGGGAGTCATACATACGATCACAAGGGGGAATTTTTCATAGCCCGTAAGCACCAAAAACATGGGATTGCCCAATTAAAGATAAATAATGCAACAATGTGATGACAATGCTAAATGGATCCTACATATTATTCTTTTATGTGGACCCAATTGTCAGTATGATAAGGATTAACAACTTCGATGTTAAATGGGTTTAAACTTTAATATCTTTTTTGTTGAGCTACTGGAGAAGATCAAAGTCAAAAGATCCTCACTAACACCAGTCTTAGGGTCCACATTTGGAGTAGGGAGAGATGAAGTGCTCATACTCGGAATGGTTAGATTGCCCTTCATGCTAATGGGCGTAGGAAAGATGGAAGTACTATGTGTAACTCTCACGCATCTAACTTTTTGGTCTTAGATATCCCATCATCATACATTGCAATCATTGGAATGTCATGCAGGTATGATTCCATATTTGATATGATGTTAAATGACTAACTATGGTCTTTATGACTCTTATAGGAGGTGTAATTATGTATGTAGACCAGGCCTTAATACAACGGAGCTATGTTGCAAACGTATGAGGTCTTGCGAGTTCTAAGCAGGATTTATAGGAGTCAAAAAGGAAAAATGGGGAGTCCTCATGGTAACAAATTCAACATATCCTTGTCAAATGATTAAGTATAGGTGGAGCTAGGCCCTAGCAAAAATATGAAGATCAGTAAGGACCTTGCCCCTCAGGTAAAGAGATCATTTATAGAATTTTTGTTAGCTAATATGGATATCTTTGCATGGTCCCCTAGTGATATGCTAGGCATAGATCTCGAGATTATTCCTCACAAGTTGCAAGTTAACCCTTCCATTTGAGCAGTCCAACAAAAGAAAGGAAACATGGCATTAGAGAGAAGAGAATTTGTTAGAAAAAACGTTGAAAAATTGCCAAAGGCTGGAATGATCCGTGAAGTACGATACCCTGAATGGTTAGCAAATGTGGTCATTATGAAAAGAAAAAAAAAGAATAGGGAATGATGTATGTGTGTCAATTACACGAACATGAATGATGCCTATCCTAAGTATCCATGCTCGTTGCTTGCCATTGACCAACTAGACAATGCTACTACATAATTCAAAATCCTAGCCTTTATGGACACCTTTAACGGCTATCACCATATTCAGATGGACCCTGAAGATGAAAAGAAGATCATTTTCACCATAAGAGAAGCTATATATTATTACTAAATAATGGCCTTTAGAAAGAAAAATATATAGGCTATTTTCCAATGCCTCATGAATAAGATCTTTACTGAATAGTTAGGATAGAATATGGAGGTTTTTGTGGATGATATGATCTTCAGAGTAGGGTGATAGACCATCACCTCAATGACTTGTGTAAGACTTTTTAAAGGATGCAAAGTTTAACATAAAGTTGAATCCTCAAAAGTGTACCTTTGGGGTCGGGGCAGGGAGGTTTTTAGGATAGATGGTCTCGAAGAGAGAGATCAATGCTAATCCTAATAAAATCGAAGCAATACTGGCAATGCCCAACCCATAAAGTAAAAAGGATGTTCAAAAGCTAGCTGAAATAATGACTACCCTAGCACATTTCGAGTCTCGCCTTGGCGATCACTACAAACCTTTCTTCCGTATACTTATTAGGGAGGTAGTGTTTGAATGGGTAAAGGCATGCTAATAAGCCTCTAAATAAATCAAAAAGTACTTACAATGGCTCCATACATTAAAGTAGCTGGGGCCTGACGACCCATAATCTTGTATCTAATAGCCACAGAAGACTTTATCAGCATTGTTCTTATTATAGAACAGGGATCGAAGCAATGACCCATATACTAGATCAGCCGGACTCTCCAAGGGGTCGAGCCGCTATACCCTATCCTTCATATGGCTGTCTTTGCCCTCATAGAAGCATCCAAACCATATTTTCAGACACACAAAATCACCGTTTGGATGAAACTACCCCTCAAAGACACCCTCCAAAGTCTTAACCAATCCAAAAGGTTAAGCAAGTGCTGTATCAAGCTGGGAGAATTTGACATCTAGTATGAGCCTCAACTAGCCATAAAAGTTTAAGCATTTGGCTAATTTTGTTGCAAAAATAACACCAACAGAAACTACTGAAGAAAGGCACCATCCTAATATCCCACCTTCGTAGATGTACTTTAATGGAGTGTCAGGTTTAGAATACCAAGGCGTTGGGGTTGTATTGTGATGACTACTTGGTATGGAGGCTATGTTGAGAATATAGTTCTAATTCCCCGTTATCAGCAACAGAGTGAAGTATGAAGCCTTTTTAACAAGACTACAAATGGCTAGTATAGTAGAGGTACAACACCTACAAATATACAGTGGCTCGTAGTTGATCGTTAGCCAAGCCGTCGAAGCTATAAAAGCCAACAATCCAACTCATGCAAGTCTAGAAAGTTTCTAGGGCTCAAAATGCTAGGATCGATGCCCTATCAAAAATCCAAGAAGAGGCCTTGACCAAAGAGCTAGTGGAACCATTGATTCACTTTTTGCACCAGCAGGCCTTCGTAGATGATTGGAGATAGTTGATACGGCTCTACCTTGAACTCGGCGCCCCAAGTAAGAAGCCTAAAGAATGAAGAAAGGTTAGAATACAATTAAGAAGGTTCACAATTCTAGGAGGTGAGCTATACTGGCGTTCTTGGTTCACCTTTACAATAGCGCTTGACCCTCCAAGAAGGATAAAAAGTCTTCAAAGAAATCCACTAAGGGGATTGTGGAACACATATTGGCTTAGATTCCCCGATTCATAAAGCAGTTATATAACCAATAGGTGCATAGACTTGCAGAAACAAAAGGCATTTGTCTTCACTTTAAACCTGTGGCCCATCCGTAGTTAAATGGGCAAGTTAAAGTTACCATTCGGACCATAAAAGAAGGGCTAAAGAAAACATTAAATAAGGCCAAAGGAAAATGGGCAAAAGACCTATTCAGCATTCTTTAGGACTATAGAATAGCACCTCAGAGGGCAACAAGAAAAAGCCTTTTTGCTATGGTTTATGGGATGGAAGTACTCATACCTGTTGAGATCATACACCCCACTCTATGCATCCAAGCATTCAATTCTGAAGGGAATAATAAATCTCTTGAATGAAGCTTAGACATCCTAGAAGAACTAAGGGAAGATGCCCAGGTCTGGATAAGAGGCTTCAAATAACAACAAGTTGTTTTAGCCTATGATGAAAGAGTTAAAAAGAATAAGATTTGGGTAGGATGAATAACTCTCATTAAGGCATTACTAACAAGAAAAAAATCTAGGACATGGAGTGTTGAAGGCTAATTAGGATGGACCCTTCCTCGTTAAGAATGAAGTTAGACAAGGAAACTACGAGTTAATGGATGCCGAGTATAGGATGATGCCTAAGACATACCATTATGATGATCTGTGACCCTACTTTGTATAAATGATACAAGTTGAATGAAGGCATTGTTTTTCCAAATTTGTGACCTTTATGTATGAATAAACTTTGATGGATCAAAGTTTGAAGCCCCTAGATAGGCCACTAAGGAAAAAAAACCTAAGATTAGAAAACTGATAAAATAAAGATGACATAACTCGTCAAATTTATGATCATATATTACAAACAATGAACGACTCCTTAAATAAGTCACTCAGAAATAAGGCATCGTAGAGGGCTTAGCCCAACTTGAAATGAACAGAGCAATCAAAAGTAGAAAAATAGTTGAATAAGGCCAGCCATCAGGGAATAACCTCAAGAAATATTTAAGGCTAAGCCAAAATGATAAAAATGATGGTAGACCTATCAAAAGTCTAAAAAAAACCAAACAAGTAGCTAGATGCAATTCAATAAATAACTAATCCTTTGGAATTTTTTTTTTTCACTTTACATATTATCCTAGGAAAACAAGGAATGAATCAGATACTGGTATAGAAATGTGAATCCACCACTACTAAGCAATTAAAGGAGAAGACCAAGAAAGATACTAATGGGGATGTACAAATAATATATAAGCCTTGTTGTGAAACTTGTGGAAGTAATGAATACCAATCCCAAAGTTTGTGGAAGAACTTTTTGCTAACCCTGGGATGGAATTTATTGAACAAGATCCAGTGGAGACGATACCTAAAATTAATCTCCAATGAGTGCCTCCTCAGTTTCCGTCACCACTAAACCCTCTTCAAAAGGCAATACTTCCACTTTATCTGACTTCGGCCATACGTCAAAGTTTATACCTAACTTAGTGTAAGTAGAAAGGACAGAAAGATCCAGGTTTGGATGCTTTTGCTTGACCTGAAAAGTGATAGGAAAAAAAAGTCAATTTTGAGCTCTTTGAAGGCTTCTTTGTTGAGCCCCTTTCTTGTGCCTTGGCAGCCGACACAAGCTCCTTGACACAGATATTGGCCTTTGAAAAAGCTCTTCATGTGCATCTTGTGTGTTTCATGAAATCCAGCTAATCCACTCAACCCAATCAGAAAGAAAAGAATGAACAATTGAGCTTAAGTTGGTTTCATTTTGAGGAGCTAGCAGATTTACTTGAAGGCTCTCCTTGAAAGCCAATAACTTCTTCTCGATGGTCTCCAGTTGAGCCCTCAAACATTGGGCCTCAGAGAGAGTCAAAACCTTCTTCTCCTTGACCTTATGAAGAGCCTTCACTAACTCTAAGAGCTTTGGAGCCTAATCCTTCGTATGTTTTTCCTACTTTCTTTTCTCTGTCTTCACCTTCTACTTCACTAGCACTTCACGAATAGCATGCATCACCGCCAGCTCCTTATTCAGGGCTTGTTGGACAACTTTAGGCCATTTTAACCTGAGTGGCCAGCATCCTTATTGCCCTTTCTTAGGCAGCGTACCTCTTACCGATGGAAAAGGTGATGATGGCCTCCTATAAAAAAAAATAATTACAAAAAAGCACTTACATATATGTACAAAGAAAATAAATGTGTTGAATGGTGATAAACATGGCTAGAGAAGGCCCTTTGTTGCATTCATCAATTAGGCATTGTCCCTGCGAAGATGATTGGCAAGATAGTGCCGATCCCTAGGAGTCTTCAACCTATCTAGAATATGGTGGATGATGTTGGTCTGATCATCCATAATGGACTTGTAACAACTCATGTTCAAAACATGTCAACAAAATACTTACCTATGTTACATGGGCTATCATTTCTAAAAAAAATTAGCACCGGGTGCTTATGCTCTAGAACTTGAGCTTATATATCTATATAAGTCTTTTCATATTTTTCTCATGTGGGTTATCAGGGTGTTACAAACAACCCCCTTTATGTACCCAATGTCTTTATTAGGTCATTCGGATTACTTGGTCCCATGGACCAGTAATCTTTCTAATTGGATTACTTGGCCCCCTAGCCAAGTAACCTCCATAATCTAGGATTAGCCCCAGTAGACAATCCATGTGCATACCCAATATGCCAGATCATCATGGTCCGAGGTCAACTCTAAAACTATTTGTAACGACCCAACTTCAAAACAGGCTAATAGAACACCTGCCTACATGACATGGGTTATCCTTTATGAAAAGGGCGAGCGCTAGGTGCTTATGTTCTAAAACTTAAGCCTATATATCCACATAATTTTCTCATATTTTTCTTGTGTGGGATAGAGGGTGTTATATCACTCATCCAAACCCGTCGCCCACTGAAGGTCGAACACCTAGTTTGGGCAGATCCCCAAGACACTAGACCATGCTTTTGCACCTGGCCCTGCTCATTAACCAGGTTCTGTGGTTCAAAGAGGGAGTACACCTTACTAATTGAGACCAACCCCTGGCAAGTAGGCCTCAAAGCCAGCCCAGCTGATTCCCTTTTTGGGGCTTTCTGTGGAACAACACCCACAAGAATTGCGGGAAGGAAAATAAAAAATGGAGCTTATATTTTCTGAGAAGAGGACTTTAATGCTCTCTAAGATGCTTTTAGGCCTACACCATGGTGGATAAGGGTTCATTTCCCTTGGAACACATCATAGGGGAGGCTGGATGAAAAGATTCATAATCAACACATAATGATGTTAAATCAATGCCATTGAATAATGGAAAATTGTTAAGAGAACGAATCATATTGTTAGTCCCGCTTTGTGAGGTTTCAGCCTCTTGGAAGCCGAAGAATGATGCATCTTCTAGACCAACTTAGGCCTCTTCCCCAGAGAAGACTCCTCCGGATGCACCACTAGAGGGGCTAACTTGGAAGCAGGGATGATAAAAGCATCCCCCATAGCCACAAAGCCATGAGTTGGCTCCACTAGCAAAATTTGAAGTTTACAAGCAACAACTAGCCCATCAGCAATACTTTTTTGCCTCTCCAAGAGCTTTTTGGCATGATTGCCCATGTCTATATGAAACCAAAGTTACGGGTTATGATTATTTTGTCAAGTGAAGTAGGTAGAAAAGATAGACGTGTAATATGTATGAATTTTAGGATCGAGATGACCTCATTGAGCTTTGAAGGCCACCTCGAAAGACTCCACAAATGAACCCTTTTGCCTTAAGAACCGCTTAGCCAAGTGGATCACATCAACATAAAACAGCTGCTGATTCTTGCCTACTTGAGCATTGTCTCCCCTATTTGCATATAAAAGATCGAGAACAATTGCATGAAGTTGTCGTTCATAACCATAAAATCTAACTACATGAAGAGCCCATTGTAAGATCTATACCCATCGGAGCTCTCATACAGTGCAGGTGTTTGGACATGGGCCCATTGAGGGGTCACTACAAACTCACATGGAAAACCTTACTTTGGTTCCCTTAAAGTGTGCAAGAGTTGATCCTTCCAATTGGCCCATGATTCCTGTAGGAGATGAAGAGGAAGGGTTTATTTCCCATTAGGTTGACAGGCAATGTAAAAGAAACATGAATCTTTCTTTAGCTTCAGCATATAATATTAGAGGCAAAACTCTTGAAGGGAATCCACCATGGCTATGCAGTAGATGATGAAGGCATTGATATGGGTTTAAGAGTTTGGGGTCAACTGTGATGGTGAAACTTGGTAATGCTCACAAAATTGCTCCACCAAAAGGGTGGAGAGAAAATTGAAGCCCTACCTGTAGCTGCCCCATGGAAACCATAAGGATGTCAATCCTCATATTGTCCCTAGCATGGCCATTGTCTTCCAACGCTCAGGCTCTTCTTAAAATAGCCACAACTCTATTGGGCCAATAAATATGCCTTAAATTGGTGGCCAAAGTCTCCTCCATAAGAGACATCGTCGCCCCCTCATCATAGATATATTAGGAATGAAGCATTCCCTAGGAGTGCCCACTCCCACATCAAGAACTTCACCAGCAAGTTGTGAAACTTGGCTAGCAGTAGCCTTTCCCTGACAATGACCTAAAGGACGCCATCTAAAAAAACTGGTGGAAAATAGTTAAGGGCTACCACCGAGGAAGGATAGCCAATGGAAAGGAAAGAAAAACAAAAAAATAACCGAGTCCAAAAACCAAAAATTCAATATAGTAACAGAATGAAATAGGTGAAGGAAACTAAATTACTAGAACAAAAAGAGTCGAGAAGAACTAAATTCATTACATGACTAAAGTTAGTTGTATTGAAATGGAAAGAAAAGTTAGATGGGGGAATCCGAAGAACACTAGAGAAAGAACCTTAAGTAAGAGAAACACAGGAGAAAAAACTTCATGTGGAAGTAAAAGAAACACCAAAAGACAAAAATAGCAGTAATATGGTAAAAGGAAGCGGGTAAAAACCTATCATATTTATATGAGAAAACCACAACCTTCAAATTACTTCCCCGAAGAACTACCGTAATAATGAAGAAAGTTCACCACAAATAGAGGCAAGACACATGGTGGTGAATTGCCATTAAGAAGGGTCACGCCCGGTCACATTTTTTAGAGCGTTAAATAAGCATCATTTTGGCTCCTCAGTTCACTACCAAATCTACCATGCATCCTGAACAAAATTGTTGTCAGCAAACTTCTACAGTCCAGCGCCATGTAGGTGCCTTCCTCCTGAAGTTGTTTAAAAAGGGGAACTGTATTAGGAAAAGAGGCGTTGTACTCAATATAAAATTATGGTGCATGATAAACTCCAAGATGTGGAAAATGGGCATCGACCCTCACCTTGAAATGACGATGTATCCAAAAAGAAGCGCACCTCATAGAGACACGGTAAAAAACCAACCTCTCCTTGAAAATTTAGGCTCCAGACCCACATTTTCTAAACGGGGGAGTTGTTGATACCACACGGACCTACATGCGGTGCATAGTAAGAAGGCCCCGAATAATTAGAAAGGGACCGTAAGAAAAACGAGTAGTCTGGCCTTCAAAGAGATAAAGGAGGAATATGATAAAGATGGCAATGAAATCCCTTTATCACGTGATCATCCCAATCTTATAATTGCTCCTTCGTACTCTTCACCACTATATAAATGAATTCCTTGCATTCACCTCAAGGTACAATAATCACATTCTGCATCTTACTATCACTACTTTTGCCAAAAAGCTAACTTGATTGTTGATGTGATCTTTGGCTGTAGGACCTCAAGTTCACTATCTATAAAGCTCCAAGACTAGCCTATCCGGTTTGGACAGTCCCACTTTGACTATCAGTAAGCATTACTAACCATGGTCATTTGTTGTAAGAGTTCGAGTATGTTGTATTCTGACATACCATCTATGTTCTACTCATTAATTGATTTGTGGGAAAATTGGGTTTGATAAAATGGAGATCTTTCTTCGAAAGGAAAATAAGGTGCTGTTAGTCTAAAGTAGCACACTTTATTTGGGGATTTCCAATTTAGTCTATTAATTTGTTGGTGTCTTCCTTATTATCGAATTCTAAAAGTATTCATCCTAGGACAGGGAAAGGATGTTTCGAGGACAACAGTTGGGGAAGAAAGTTCTTTTAATTTTTCATTTATCTTCTAAAGAAATTCATCACTTTTTCTTAACTCTTTTACATTTTTTTGTTGGTATTTCAAAAGGTTTAAAAAGAGGTGTACACACAAATTCTGCGTGTAAAAATTACACCGTGAAATTAATTGTAGCACAAATTACAATATTAAAATTTAGAATCGAGATTTTTGGGGATCGACTCTCTAGCGTGCTTTTCACATGCACAATCCTCTTATTAACACTTTGAGCTTTTGGTGGAGATACGAATAGCTTCTTCACGAACACGGACTCCGGATTTGTCTTGCATGAACATGAACCGAGGTCCCTGTCGCTTCTTTCGGTTTGAGATTTTCTATTGTAATCCTTGGACTTAGGGGCTTCAGGCAATGTTCGCCGCTTTCTTGCCTCTTTCCTTGGAGTTTGACTTGACGCAGCACATAAACGATTCTTCACGTTCCTCGCCGCTTCCGCCGGATCTGGACCTGAACTTGAACTTGATGCAGTGTTATCTCGCGTTCTTCACGTTCTTCACCGCGTTCTTCGAATCTAGCCTCGAAACTGGGATTTGATCTTTTTTAGAGTTGATTTCTTCTTTCACCAGGCGTTTGTGCTTGATCAGCTTGAAGAACAGGAGAAAACTTCTTGTAGAGAGATTTTTCTTCATCTCTAAGTTTTTTGCCTCTCCAATTTCTTCTTCTCCTCTTTTTTTTTTTTTTTCTTTTTTCCTTCAGCTTTGGAGGCCTATTTATAGGTGTAGAAAATAGGTGGTTTGGTTCAAGAGAACAATAGATGACAATTATCATGTATTTATCTCTTGTATTTTTTTAAGAGAAAATAAATATGATAATTATCTCTCATTAATTATCCAATTTATTTAATTTAAAAGAATAATTAATGGAACATTCTAGAGTGTTCTAGAATATTTGAGCTAAATAATAGGCTTTAATCATTTTGGATTTTGAGGCCCAATTTGCCAAAAGTGAACTCTGGCTAAAATAGCATAATAAGTCTTCGTTCGAGGTCTCTAGTTGTGTGCTTTTAGGCTCCCAAAAATTGAGTTTCTTGAATTCTTAGTTTTCAAAATTGATGGACTTTTGAATTTTGGGCATCAATTTAGAAATGGACTAGACAATTTAAATTGGGTTTAATATTTTTTTTAACCCAATTAAATTTTAATGTCTACAAATGTCCCATCAAGATTATTTATTTATACATTTTTTTTTGTGGTGTAATAAATAAAATAATCTTAATTTTTTTTCTTGATGAGAGAATTTGTTGCGTCCTTCAAGATGTGAGAAGAATTTTACCATGGGGCATGTGCTTGGTTTCACCAACTTTGGTCTCCTCTATGAAGTATATATCCAATTTGGGTAGGAAATAATATTTGAGTTGAGCTCCAACATTAAATAAACTTGACTTGAAGTAAGATTTGAATTTACCTTTTATTTTATAACAAATGCATGAGTTAGAGTAGAGTTTTAATTCTATTAGAATTTAATCTCCAAATTTAATTAGGTTTTGGTAAACCCAATTGAACCAAACTAGCATGCACAATAAATTTGGCGTCGATCTCTCCCGAACGAAGCAGCAAGGTATGCAAAATTTCCTCCTTCCTTCGTTTTTTTTTTTTGACCGAGGCACCTCGCCTTCTTTTCTACTGGGTCAAACTTTTCCAATGCCTTTTGGCCGTGATTTCTCATGCCATTGCGTCTATGCATGTGCTCTTGCTTTTGCTCCTTGTTTTTTTTCCTCTAATTTCTTGTCTTTTGATTTTTTCCATTTATTTATTTTGTCTTCCAGGTACTTTGGGACCACTGGTGCCTTCAACGAGCTTCCTCCCAAACTTGATCAGGAACTTCTCTCTTCCAGGTACGTCCTTTTAGCTTCTTCTTGGTTTTTTTTTGGGTGCAATTTTGACTTTTTGCTTGCCTTTTTCGTTTTGTCTTCTTCCTGAAACAGCAAATCTTTTTTTTTTTTGCTGGAGTTCGTCCTTTTTGTTTTCTTTTTTTTTTCTTTTCCTGGAGTCCGTCCTTTTTTCTTTTTTTCTCTTTTTTTTTTCCTTTGCTATAGTTCATCTTTTTTTTTTTTTTTTTTTTGCTGGAAAGGGAAATTTTCATTTGATTTAGCCGTTTACAGTTTATACTCGTGCGAGCCAGGAGCATTATATTTTTTTTTTTGAGGATTTTGCCATACACAGTTTATACTCGTGTGGGCCAGGAGTATTACATTTTGTTTTTTTGAGGATTTCGCCATACATAGTTTATACTCATGCGGGCCAGAAGTATTACATTTTTTGGTTTTGAAAATTTTTCCGTACACAGTTTATCCTCATGCGGGCTAAGAGTATTACATTTTTTTTCTTAGAATTTTGCTGTACACAGTTTATATTCGTGCAGGCTCGGAGTATTACATTTTTTTTTTGTTGTTTTATCATACAGTTTAGGCTCTTGTGACAAGGAGCATGCCCCCGAGTCTTCATGCATAGAACTTCTTCAAGAACTTTCCATTGATGGGGCCGATTCATAAACCGTCCTTATCCACTATCTTGTAAGCACCGTTGGTGTAGACTTTGGTCACCACGTACGAGCCATCCCACTTTGACACAAACTTTCCTCCGACGCGCTTCGTCATGATGATTGGTCTCCTAATGGCTAACACCAGGTCCCCAACTTGAAAAATCCTCGGGCGCACCTTCTTGTTGAAAGCTTTTGCCATGCAAGCTTGATAGCACTCTAAGCGTTGTTGAGCTTCAAGTCTTTTCTCGTCTAAAGCGTTCAGCTCCTCTAGCCACAACTTGGCATTTTCCTCATTGGTCAATCCTTCTTGCAGAGCTATCCTTAAGAAAGGAATTTGGCATTCCAACGGGAGGATTGCTTCTACGCCATAGACCAAGGAATATGGGGTTGCTTGAGTAGGGGTCCTATGCGTTGTTCGATATGCGCAAAGGGCTTCTCCAACTTTCTCATGCCAATTTCTCTTTGATCTTGAGATGACCTTTTTCAAAAGGTTGCACAGCGTTTTATTGAAGGCTTCAGCTAAACCGTTTGCTGCAGTGTTGTACATAGATGAGTTATGTTGGAAAAACTTGAACTTGGCATAAAGTTTATCCATCAATTTATTGTAGAACGGTTTTCCATTGTTGGTGATGATGTAGCAGGGAACTCCATATCAGTAAATGATGTTTATTTTGATGAATTCCACTACATTCTCCCTCTTGACTTCCTTTAATAGGATAGCTTCTGCCCATTTTGAGAAACAATCTGTGGCGGCCAAGATAAATGAATGCCTAGTGGATGACTTAGGAGTGATTGGCCCCACAATATCAAGCCCCCAAGCATCAAAAGGCTAAGAAGCCATTGTGGGATGTAACAGCTCCGAAGGTTGATGAATGAGGTTGGCATGGAATTGGCAGGCTTGACATCTCCTGGCGTAGCTGATGCAATCCTTCACCATAGTTGGCCAATAATACTCCATCCTTTTGATACAATGGTAAAGTTTTGGTCTAGACTGATGAGCTCTACAGATTCCAGAATGAGCTTCTTCTATAACTTGACTCGCTTCTTCATCACTTAGGCATCTAAGGAGGACTCTTTTGATAGAGCAGCGATAAAGAACTTCCTTGAAGTGGATGAATCTTGGTGCTCTTCCATGAATATCAGGTTGACAGCGAGGGTCTTTAGGTAGGTTACCATGTTCCAAGTAACTAATAAATGGTTGTCGCCAATCTTCATTTGGTTCGATGATGGAGATAGCATGATTGCACCCATATTTCTCAACTAACATTTGCGGTACCACCCATCTCTTGTGTACTTGAATCGAGGCTTCTTACTTGGCTGAATTTACTAGAATGGCTGCCATGTTGGCTAAAGCATCGGCATGTCGATTGTGCCCTCGGGCAACATGATGGATGCTTACTTGATCTAATCGGTCCAGTAAATGCCTTGCATATTCAAATAAAGGGAGTAGTTCAGGTTTGTGAACATCGTATTCTTGGATAAGTTGGTTGACCACCAGCTTAGAATCTCCAAATATCTCTAGTTCTTGGATTTACTTGTCCATGGCTGCTTCCAATCCAATTAGCAAGGCTTAGTACTCCGCTATATTATTCAAGCACTTCTCAAGTAAGTTGAAAGAGTATGGCAAAACTTCATTATAGGGAGAGACGAACACCACACCTGCCCCCACTCCATACTCTCAAGATGCACTATCAAAAAACATCTTCTAGGTCGGGATGATTTGTGCAAGGAAGACTTCCTCATTTGGTAGGTCTTCTGGGAGTTCCCATTCTGCTGGTATAGGGTGATCGGCCAGAAAGTCTGCCAATGCTTGTCCTTTGATTGCCTTTTGCAAGATAAACACTATGTTAAATTCAGACAGGATAAGAGCCCATTTAACCAACCTTCCCGAAAGCATCGGCCTTGACATCAAGTACTTCAATGGATCAGCCTTTGACACAAGATGGACTACATGGGCTAGCACATAATGCCTTAGCTTCTTTATAACATAGATCAGTGCAAGGCATATCTTCTCAATGGGAGAATAGTTAGCCTCCGCCCCCACTAGCCTTCGACTTAAGTAATAGAGTGCATTTTCCTTCCCCTCATCATTTTGTTGAACAAGAATTGCCCCCAATCAGTGTTTTTGGGCAGCTATGTACAATATTAAAGGCTTTCTTTGAATTGGAGCAACAAGGACGGGTGGATGGAGTAGGTAGTCCTTTATACTTTGAAATGCATTCTTGCAAGCGTCATCCCATATAAAAGGTGTATACTTTTTCAAGAGCCTACTAAGCGGGTGGCATCGTCTTGCTAGGTTGGAGATAAACCGCCTTATGTATGCTAATCTTCCTTGCAGGCTTTTAAGCTCACGAGTGTTACTTGGCTTAGGCGTTTTCAGGATTGCGTCTATCTTTGATCAGTCCACCTCGATGCCACGATGACAGACGATGAATCCTAAGGACTTTCCATAAGTAACATTGAAAGCACATTTGAGAGGATTCATCTTTAGTTGGTATTTGCGGAGTCAGTCAAAGACGTCACGCAAGTCCTTTAGGTGCTCTGACTTGTTTTTTGTCTTCACCACTAAGTCATCGACATAGCATTCTACTTTCTTGTGCAACATATCATCAAAGATTCTTTGCATTGCTCATTGGTAAGTTGCACCGGTATTCCTGAGTCCAAACGGCATAACTTTGTAACAATAGATCCCCTTTGGAGTACTAAAGGTTGTAAATTCCTCATCTCTCAGATCCATGTGAATTTGGTTATAACCATAGAACCCATCCATGAAAGACAAAGCTTCGTGTCTTGTTGTTGAGTCAACCATTAATTCCGTTATTGGCAAAGGGAAGTCATCCTTTGGGCAGGCTAGATTCAGATCCCAGAAGTCTATGCAGATTCTGATTTGGCCATTCTTGTTCCTCACGACCACAATATTTGAAATCCAGGTGGGATACTTAACTTCTCGAATGAAACCCACATCGATAAGCTTATCTACTTCAACCTCAATTTGTGGAATAAGTTCTGGTCAAAATCTTCGCTGAGCTTGTTTGACGGGGCGGGATTCATGCTTCATGGCAAGATATGGACAACGATCTTTGGATCCAATCCGGGCATCTCCTTATAGGACTATACAAAGACATCTTCATATTCTTTTAGTAGCTCAAAGTACGTCGCCTCCTCTTCAGGACCCAGCAGGGTGCTCATAAACACCGGCTTTGGATGATCCAGCATCCCTAAGTTTAGTTCCTTCAAGTCATCACCAGTTGCTTGCTCTCCTTCCTCAAAAGCTTCAGGCGCAGGGCTTGGTTCAGTTTCCTCGACTACTTCTTCCATGCTTGGCTCATTTTGATCTCGCTCTTCAAGTGCGACATTATTGTAGGAGGCTACTTCCTCTTAAGGATCATCATCTTCGTGAGATGTTTGGTGGCAACGCCTTTGTCTCCTTTGCTTCTAGCGTTTGGCCTTTGCATGTGCTTTCGGATGAGCTCCATTTGGCCCGAGCCGTTCAAAAATTGAAGTCCTTTGTATATTATTAGTAGGGGCTTTTGGTCCCAAGCGTTTAAATACGGAGACTCAAACATTCTTATGGGTTTCTTTTTCCTCCTGGTTAACCTGCAACTTTACTTGGTCTTCATCATACTCATAAATCTAAATCATCACCGGGTTGCATGATGCATTCTTTATGGGGTTAGATGGTTGATATCCTAAACCATGCTTTTCTCCAAGCTGTTTTTTTCCAAGGATTGCATCCAAATCACCAAGTTGCCAAGGTTCACCTTTGCCATATCCTGCTTTTTGAAACAATTTCTCGATCTTGGGACCAAACCATGCATTTGTTTTCAAGCTTTGAAATTCCTTTATTTTCTTTACAGGTTCATCAGACACAGTCAATTTAGAGAGCGAGGAGATTGGTAGGACCATGTTTTCTTTTAGCAATCTAGTATCTTTTTTAGAAAAGCGAAGTTTGCTGGTTGAGGCAGAGATGTTCCCTTTGGTGCTTTTTGCTTTAGGGAGCATTATGGAGAAAGCCTTGGGCTTCGTAACTTGACAGTCTTCCAGGTAGAATTTCGCGTCGGCAAAATGGGTTTCCTCGATGTCAAAAGGGGCGGTTTCTGCCACTACACGCTTAATGCTTCCATCATTACCAATATACTTGAAGCATTGGTGCCAAGTTGATGGTACAACTCCATTTTCATGCATCCAAGTACGCCCGAGAAAAAAGTCATATGAAGTATTTGCGTCAATAACATGGAACAAAGCAAAGGTCTTCAACTCTTCTATCTCCATTGTAAGCTGAATTTTCCCTTTTGGTTGAAACCTTGGATGGTCAACTTGCTACTTGAAAGATCCTTTACCAATAACCCGACCCTCTTCAATGTTCGAATAGGCATGATATTCACATCGGAGCCACCATCAATTAAGATCATCCCAAGCTGGTGTTCGCAAATATATCCGCTTACATAAAGAAGTTGATTATGCAAACGATGGCCCAACTGAAAATCTTCGTCATCAAAAGAGATTGTAGCCATGCAGGTGACACATTTATCATTTGCCTTTTTGTGAAACACCTTTCCTTCATAAGCTCCTGGGTCAATAAGCACTTGAAGTATGGCTAGCCGAACATCTTGTGGTAGCTTGAGGACCTCATTCATGGTCATGGTTGTAAGGAGATCTTTGAGTTTGTTTACCTCCACATTGTGTTTTATAAAATATGACTTTGGGAAATAGTCAAGCAGTGTCATGGACCTCCTAACCACCTGTTGTCATTCTGCACTTGTTGGATGTAGTGGCTTCCAAACTTTCCTAGGCATTTGAGGATACACTATTATGGGGTTATACTCTTCCAATTTTTTTGTCTTTCGCAGCTTCTAGCAAGGGAAAGTGTGGTGGTTGATTCTTTCTTCATCTTCGGTCTCTCACCATTTTCTATTCACCATTTTGCTCATCTGATGAACTGGAACTTGTTAAATCTTCCCACCCAGTTGGCTTTTCTGTTTGGTAGCTCATCGGGTCGAACACTCTTGAAGGACTTGGGATGCTTACCCTTCTTGTCCAAGCATACTTTTCTTTCTTACTTATGAACGTTGACCATCCATCATCAACTTCATCTTCCGACTCAGATGAGGACTCCCATGTATCTAAGTCATCGACCATGACATCATAGAAGCTTGGGGCGTTTGGGTTTTTAGAGTATTTTGGCATACTAGGGTATGCATCAATAGTTGTTACCTCACCATCGACCTCAAATTTCACTGGGACAACATCTTTTGAGCCACATGTAAGTACTTCAATTGTATTTTCCTTTTCTGCAAAGTCTTGAGTAGAGACCTTGACTTCATCCTCAAGTTTTTCTATGAACTTTGGGGAAGTCGCTTCAAAGCATATCTCGGCAACATTGGAAACTAATGGTTCGAATTTGATATGCCCTTCATTTTCCATCCAGACTATGAGATCCTTCAACACAAAGCATTTCTCAACGATATGACCAACGATATAGTGAAATCGGCAATACTTAGGGTCGTCTACTTTTCCAACCTCCTTCAATCTCTTTGGATTTGGCAGTTTTATCAAGTTCCTTTCTAGCAACTGGTCCAAAATTGCCTGGACATCCGAATCTGCAAATGGGTGTTGTTTTGCTTCAAGTTCCTTGAATGTCAATCTTTTCTTTACATCCGGTTGGCCCTTCACAAATTTAGTATCAAGACTTGAGCTCCCTTTGGAGATCTTCGCTGGAGTAGCAGCTACAGCCATGGTTTCCTTTGTATTTACAACCTTTTCTTCCTTGTCTTTCTTGCCATATCTCTTTTGAGAGGAACTACTTGGAACATAACTCCCATGCCTTGCAATCTGGATCTCCAAGTCGTGAGCCCTTATTGCGAGTTCTTCAAACGAGTGTGGCATATTTCCCTTCAAGCTATAGAGTATTCCCCAGTGCATCCCTTGTGCACACATATCGATGGAAGAGGCTTCACTTATCCGCTCCTTGCAGTTTACGACGTTGGTTCTCCATCGCCCTATGTATTCTATCACTGGCTCGTCCTTCCTTTGTTTGATCGCTGCCAGCTCTGGGAGGCTAACCGTCCTTCTCGTGCTGTAGAAATGTGACAAAAACTCTCTTTTAAGTTGGTCCCATCCATCAATGGATCCAGCAGGCATATCCGTGTACTAGTCAAAGGCAGGCCCTTTCAATGATCGCACAAATTGCTTCACCATAGGATCACCATAGGTCCCGGCATTGTTGCAGGTTTCAATGAAGTCAGCTACGTGTTGCTTCGGATTGCCCTTGCCGTTAAATTGTTGGAATTTTGGTGGTTGATAGCCTAACGGCATCCTTGGCTCATCGGTCCTCCTTGAGTACGGCTTTGCATACACTAGGGATGATTGTAGAGCCATTCCAGATTGAGCTTGAATGGTATCCATGATCATGTGTTGTAGTTGTTGCACAGACAATGAGGCCACTGACCTTTAGGCTGTGTCATTCAAAGCACTTTGCAGGGCCGTACGATCGTATTGACTTTGCTTTTGCTGTTTTTCCATGTTCTCGAGCTTTTCAGCAATAGGATCAACAACTTGCTTAGTGCCACTTGTAGTTGCTTCCCCCGGTAAATGTTGAGCTTCTAATTTACTCATCAACAACGCAATCTGGGCATCTTTCTTTTCAAGTTTTGCCGTCAACCTTTCAATGAAAAATGCCATTTGCTCAAGACGATCATCAGGATTTCTAGAATCTGCTACCAAGGCTAGCAACTTTGACTCTGAGGATGAAGAGTAATTTGCCCACCTTTTCTTTGGGAAAGTCACAGATCCAGTTTTAGATTCTTCACTTGTGGTGGCTTTTTTCATTGATGTCTTGGAAGATGAGTAAGCCCTTATCTTTTTGGCGGAAACTTCCACTTTCTTGTTCCTACTTGAATGGTTGGAGTGGCTTGAAAGATTGGATCTCCCTTTTGTTGGTTGAATTTCTCACTTCTCTACAGCAACTCCTTCTTTCTTGCTTTTGTAAGAAAATTGCTTTAGTGGAGACGCCAATTGAGATCCTTCAGCACGAGCTTTGGCACAAGTGACCGGTGCGACTTCCTTTTCCTTTGCCGCAAATTTCTCGATGTTAACAATAGCACTTTTTGCTTCCATGATCTTTACTTGAGTTTCTTCAAAGCTTTCTCGATGCGAGAAATGAGAGGTAGAGAATGTCCCAGCGGAGTCGCCAGAAACTTGTACGCACAAATTCCGCGTGTAAAAATTACACCGTGAAATTAATTGTAGCACAAATTACAATATTAAAATTTAGAACCGAGATTTTAGGGGATCGACTCTTTAGCATGCTTTTCACGTGCACAATCCTCTGATTAACGCTTCGAGCTTTTAGTGGAGACACAAATGGCTTCTTCACGAACACGGACTGCGGATTTGTCTTGCACGAACATAAACCAAGGTCCTTGCCGCTTCTTTCGGTTTGAGATTTTCTATTATACTCCTTGGACTTAGGGGTTTTGGGCAATGTTCGCCACTTTCTTGCATCTTTCCTTGGAGTTTGACTTGACGCAGCACAGAAATGAATTCTTCATGTTTCTCGCCGCTTCCACCGGATCTGGACTTGAACTTGATGCAGTGCTATCCAACGTTTTTCACGTTCCTCACTGTGTTCTTCGAATCTGGCCTCGAAACTGGGATTTGATTTTCTTTGGAGTTGATTTCTTCTTTCGCCGGGTGTTTGTGCTTGATCGGCTTGAAGAACAAGAGAAAACTTCTTGTAGAGAGATTTTTCTTCCTCTCTAAGTTTTTTGCCTCTCCAATTTCTTCTTCTCCTCTTTTTTTTTTTTTATTTTTTCCTTCAGCCTTGGAGGCCTATTTATAGGTGTAGAAAAGAGGTGGTTTAGTTCATGAGAATCACATATGACAATTATCATGTATTTATCTATTGTATTTTTTTTAAGAGAAAATAAATATGATAATTATCTCTCATTAATTATCAAATTTATTTAATTTAAAATGATAATTAATGTAACATTCTAGAGTGTTCTAGAATATTTGAGCTAAATAATGGGCTTTAATTATTTTGGATTTTGAGGCCCAATTTGCCAAAAGTGGACTTTAGCTAAAATAGCATAATAAGTTTTCATTCGGGGCCTTTAGTTATGTGCTTTTAAGCTCTAAAAAATTGAGTTTCTTGAATTCATAGTTTCCAAAATTGATGGACTTTTGAATTTTGGGCATCAATTTAGAAATGGACTAGACAATTTAAATTGGGTTTAATAGTTTTTTAACCCAATTAAATTTTGATGTTTACAAGAGGGTTTTCTAATTTTTTTTATTTTATCTTTTTTGCTGTTTTCTAGCGGATTTGATTTTTGCGTCTTTTTCCTGAGGGCTTTGAACGATTGCCCCACATTAACCTCAATCTCATCTACCTGTTTTCCCATACTATTTAAGTATTGGTTTGTGTAATTATTTTGCTATCTCTTCCTGTAATTGGAGTAGATTGGTCTGACTTTTTTTTTTTTACACTCTTTAGAGGAGAAGCAATGACTTATAGATTTTTAGAAATTGGAATTTTTATCTTAGAAAATGGGGGTTGTTCGGATTCTATGGATTGGCCGTCTTTGGTTTTCCATTTTGAATTTCTGGCTCTAGTGGTGATGGTAGTTATACAAGAGTTAAAAGGGTAGTAGAAATTCTTTTGAACACAATAATCTTCAAACCAATCGAAAAACAAAATATGAGTTTCAACTTCTCTTATATGAAAGCAATAAGCCTCTTGTATTTCAGACCTTTTCGAAGAATTAGAACTATTTAAAAACCAATGTTTTTTTTTTTCAGTATTTTCAAGAGAATAAAACTTAAAAAAAAATTCTTTATCAATTTGAAAATATTTTGTAAGTGCAAAAATTGGGACAGGAAATTGTTGTTCTAAGTTTGGTGGTAATGGGGGTGTATTTTTTCTACGTAAGGCATCTTAATTACTGGGTGAGAAATATTAGTTGTATTATCAACTCTTGCTAAATTTGGCTGATTTATAGTACCCTCTAAATTTCTAGGACTTTTAGGACTGGGTGGTCTTACTGTCTGAAAAGAATAAGAAGTTAAAGGCTTACGTCCTATATTTAATCTTTGATAAGGTAAAAGTATAGGTTGGACAGAGGAAATGAATCTAAATGACAGCTTGAGGGATGCTGACCTAGAATGAAAGGAATGAAATCTTATGGATGGCCTAGAACTTGATCTCTACTGAATATCTTGCTTTGTCCATTTTTATTTTAACTTTCCCGTCTGGGTACTGGATGATAAAGTCTAAATTTGCGTTATCAGTTCATTCAGGGACAGTGGCTCATTCTAAGTTCTAGTCATCAGGAAGAGTAACTTCATTCCATTTTATTCTTCTTGGCATTATGGCATGCGATTTAGTCATATTTGCCTGAAGAAAAAGTGCTTCTACTTTTTTCTCATTCATTAGTGCATTTGTCCCAAACGTAGAGTGTGTAGCTTTGTAATGGATTCTATATATTAAAGAAATAGTTAATGAAGTGGATTGTACTTTTGTAATCATGAGTCTTAATTTGTAAAGTTAAAGGTTAAAGCATCCAATATAGTTTGATCATGCAATGATAAAATAAAATTTGGATAGCAACTGAAATAAATTAATCCACCACATAAGTTTGACTCTATGGTGCCCAATAAAGAATCTTTGAAATATAAAAATATGCAATTTCTTGAAACCAAAATAATAGAAGTATCTAGTCTGGCTTTAGATAAAGGTTTTACACCAACTTGAACTAATCCAATATGAGTGTACCTATTTTTTTTTTTATGCCGATCTAAAGTTGTTTAAGATAAAATTGCAGTGGTTCCAGAATCTTTTTGTATAGAAATTTCTCTTTCTTCAGTTTTAATATAAAGATTATCGTGAATCAATTTTTTAAATCTTGTCATTTTATATATTTCACTCTGGGGATTTCCCAATCATTAATAGCTCTCCAAGACCTAAAGTCCGATTACTAAGGTAAGCTTGGTTATTTTATTAATTTCATATGCTTAGAATAATTATTGCAAGCAATACCTTAGTTTAATGAAGCATAGTAGCTTGAAAATGAGTAAAATTGGTAATTTAGGTAAGTCGGGCCAATAAGGACATTTTGATCATTTCACATTATAATATGCTTTTATTAAACTGTTGAATAGAGGATAAGAAAATATTGAATTAAGGTATTGGAGTTTTTCGTGATTTCTGCTCAATCCCTATGAAATTATAAATTGACTAAATTGTTCATAAGTGGTTTAAGTGTGACCCTTTAGAGATCTAGAGACTACATTACACGTTCATGAAAGCTGAAGACTGGAAATGTAATTAAATTTGTGAAGGAACAAGGTGCAACTTAATGTGAGCATTAAAAGGATCAAAGTGACTCCAGTAAAAAAACAGGCATAAGGACAGGGGGTGAAGCAAGTACAACTATTAGAATCATTGGGATCTCGTTGGTCGTCAAAGTGTTCAAAAGTTTCTATCAGTGACATTTTTTTATCAGGAAACTAGTCTAGAGGGCTCTCCACATTAAGGTAAGTTAAATGGGCCCTACTGATTCTACCCCACCTAAAGGTAGTCTTCGAGATCTCCGTATAAGGGATTAGGAATAGTCCCTCATAATTCTCATTTTTATCTGTGGACTCCAGCCACATGAGGAGGCCATGGTAAAACTTGTGCACTTCAAAAGCCCTACTTTGGCTTCCTTAAGGTAAAGAAGAACCAATCCTTCCACTCAGCCCACGACTCCTTGCAGATAATAAATGAAAGGGACTTATTGCCCCCAAAATTTATGGGGAAAACATGGAAGTTAGAGACCTTCATATCAAGCATATAGAATTAGAATCCAAAGCTCCATTAGGCTAGAAAACCACCTCTGGTTTGTTCTTAATGTCCTAGGAGTTAACAATGTGTTTAATGTCCTTATCTCCTCTAGGCTGGTAAAGAAGGGCTTCTTAGAAGACCCTACATCGACGACAATCCCTTCAGCAGCAAGAAGAGGAGAGTTACTAACAACAACGCTTCCTGAGGATGATTTGCGCAAAGCCATTTGGAGAAACTAGATGAAAAGAGGTAAAGGCCACCACCAAGAAGAAAAGATGACCACCGTAAGATGCAAGAAACAAAGAAAGAAACCAAAACCCAGCCCAAAATTAGAAAATAGGACTAGCAAACAAAAAACCCAAAAACCAACCAACAAAAACTTTGAAAAGAATAGTACTAGAAAAGAAGATTTTGATTGCCTAATTAGAAACTGTTGAAAAGAAGGCGAGAAGGATTGAAAAATTGGAAACCTGAAAAGAACACTGCAAACAACAGACAAAAGCTTTAGAGGAATAAAATGCAAAAAAAGCATAAGTAGGAATTTGACTAAAAGGAAGACAATGACAACAACGAGTAAATGATAAAAGAAGAAGGTGAAAACCCTAACCTACTTACGGGAGGAGACAAAGGCCCGTGAACTGCTACCTCAAAAATAGCCGTATTATGACAAATTACACAAGTGAATAAATGTAAGCTGCATGGCACCAAATAATCGCCATAAGGGCATAACCGGCCACTTCCTTAAAGGAACATTAAGTAGGCATATGATCGTTAAGCCAACCATGCATCATAAATACATGATAGTTATCATCAACTCACAACACTACAATGGCATATTAGAAGGCATCTTCAAGAAGCCATTGGAAGAGGCATCATTTTACCAGTAGAAATGCCCTCTCGAGGCATCATATCATGAGATGGGCATCACAACTCATTAAAATGATGGCATTCTGAAGAATACAGTAAATAGAAAGCACTAAATGGGAATGATAGTAGAAATTGACCCCATCTTCCAGAAAATTAGGGTCCATGAGCACATTTTACAAAGAGGGGGCTATTGATATAACATGGGCCTAGATAAGTTGGATTGAAACCGCTTTGGCTACCAGCACCCTCACTAATATGGTAGACTCAAACCACGATCTCACTTACTTCCATCCTTAGCTCCAGCCCCAGAAGATCCAGTCCACAGTCCGGCCAGAACATAGCCAAAATGACTCTACTTTGTATAAGCTCATGAATAGTAACAGTGACTACAGCGCTTGTATAGTCTTGGATCTGCTCTTACATGTAAGACTAGATTTAGGTCAACTTGATGGTGACCTAGTCAAACTTCCTGCTCACCTCCTAGACCTAATCGCATAGGGTTGCATTCTTCACCCTCAGCTGACTAAGCACGAGTGTGTGCTTGCGAAAATATGTCATTGAGTTTTCATAATTTTGTATAAGTTATTAAAAAAGTACTAATAAATATGTTGGATTAAAATAACTTGTTGGGGTCCAAAGGTGTTGGGAACCACAAAGTGAGATGGGAAACCTAAGGTGTGCCCCTTTTTCGGTGGCCCATGAACCTCACTCCAACATTCCTTCACAAATTGGGGACAATCTGTGGGTTGCGGTACTTTTGGGTGACTCGCTCCATGTATGCATCTTGCAATCAAATATTAAAAATTTAATTAGAGTTAAAAAACATTTAATTAGAGTTATAAAAAGTTTACCTTGAGCTGATGCATGATAGGATACTTTGGTTAGCCATGGTTCTTCTAAATGCACATCCTAGTCCACCATTCCTTAAATGAGAGCTTCTATACTTCATTCTTTCAACTACAACAAAATCTTAATAATTAACAAATGAAATATTGTTATATAATTTATGTGAAATAATTGTGAAAAGCGATGCAAGACTTATAGGTCCTAGTGCATCTCAACTTCGTCAGTATTAAAAAAATTAATTAAGAAGCTAAGAATTAGTAGGGTGACATTCTCATCGCGTATCTCGGATGGGATCTCTGTCCGTAAGGGCCAGGACCCACACCATAACCTCTAATGAATGGAGTAAATAGTCCATCAGATGGACATATCCACCAGAATGCTGCAATTTGTAATTAAAAATGTAATTAATTCAAAGGAATTTTAGAGTCAGGGGTTTAAGAAAACTTTGAAAATTTGTTATACTTACTCATGTGAGATGATCACCTAGCGCTGTGTTGGTGGAGGAGGTGTCTATATGTGAAGATGTTGGGTCCTTTTCATTGGGCCTCTTGGGGTTGATGAGCCATTAGGAGTCTGCTTATCATTAGAGGCCTGTGATGCCGTAGTTTGTTGCTGGGTTTTCCCCCCATTGACTACCGAGCATGCCTCCCCAGTGGCTATTGTAGCAATGATAATAACTATGCCAAGAAGGCATACAAATCATCAAGGGAGATCTGATGTCATATTTTTCAATTCCTAACTACAACTTGGCCCAATTTCTATATTGTGACATACGTCCATGAAGTCCAATGATGAACAGTAGTAGCCCTGTGCATCATAAAGGGTATGCGAGGCAGATGTTGAACCCATATAGTGTGGGTTAAGGCCGTCATGTTAGGGCGATAGGCTACTGAGTAGAGGCGGTCATAATGGCTGGTAGCACAATTGAGTAGGGGCCACTTCTCTATCAACTAATGGGCCGAGGATGACATGAGTCCTTACTAGGGTCAGGTGTCCCCCTACCAGGCCCAGAGTACCTACATCCTTACACCATCATAATTTGTAAACTTATAATTTAAATGTAATTAGTTTTTTATAAATTAAATGTTTGAACTTTAATTCCTTACAATTTTCTCCATAATTTTGTTACTTTTTTAATTAAGCCCCTAAAGTTTAATTACTTACAATTTTAACCATAATTTTGCTGACTTTTTCAATTAAGCCCGTTAGTTTTAAGTACCTACAATTTTATCCATAATTTTGGTAGTTTTTTCAATTATTCCCCTAAACTCTAATTAGTTACAAAATTATCCATAATTTTGGTAATTTTTCAATTAAGCTCCTAAATTTTAATTACTTATAAATTTATCCATAATTATGGTAATCTTTCAATTAAGCCTCCAGATTTTAATTACTTACAAAATATCCATATTTTTGGTAATTTTTCAGTTAAGCTTGTAACATTAATTACTCATAAAATTATCCATAATTTTGATAATTTTTCAATTAAGCTCCAAAAATTTAATTACTTATAAAATTGTCCATAATTCTAGTAATTTTTTCCATTAGCCCCTAAACTTTAATTACTTACAAAATTACCCATAATTTTGGTACATTTTTCAATTAAGCCCCTAAACCTTAATTACATACAATTTTATCCAAAAGTTTAATACATTTTTCAATGAAGCCCTTAAACGTTAATTACTTACAATGTTGTCCATAAATTTTGTAATTTTTTCAATTATGCCCCTAAAATTTAATTATGTACAAAATTATCCATAATTATCCAAAAAAAATTGCACTATGCATAATGTTCAATCTATCCTACACATTAAGCATCAAATTTCTTTCTCCATATCAACACTAAACCCAAAAAAATTAAGAATCAATCATAACACATTCAATTAACATATGAAAATTATGCCCAATTAACCTCGCATGCCCAAGAGTTTCCAACTTTCATAAGAATGATCAAATTCCAAAATCAATCAAATTCAAATCAATAATTTGAAGCCACACTAGATACTAAAAAGATTATATCCATAAACAATATTAAGCACTTGCCCTTTCTTAGAAATCAAATAAAACCTCAAGAAATCAAACTTAGAAAGACAAAAAGATACTTGTTGAAAGAAAGAAACAAGAGAGACAAAGAGAGATTCGGATGGAGGAGAGGAAACAAATTTGGCCGATAAAGGAATATAGTCGATCAGAAGAAAGGATGAGAGTATAATGACTAAGGAGAAGAGGTAAGTTTGGTGACAAAGCAGAGGAGGACAGGAGAGTGTAGAGCATATGAGAGGAGTGCAATTTGTCAAATGGAAATGAGAAGAAGAGAGGCCTCTCAAAATTGGTGATGATTTTAATCTTCTTTTAGATTTTGATTATTTAGTCTCGATTACCAGCTAGAATCGAGGCTAAATCATCATGAAAGTGCGACAATTATAATCATCACCACTTAGATAGTGATGATTTATCCACGTGGTACTTGTTGAAGGCTCTATCATGCTAAGCATTATGCGACCATTTAAATCATCACATAAGTCCTAGCCAAATTTCCCTAAAATTTTTTAAATCCTATGAAAATGCCCTTCTATTTTATTTAATTTTTCCAATGATGTTGCCTCGATTTGTTCATTCTTTCCCATGATTTAACCTCAATATTTTATTTATTCCTATGATTTTCCCCCAATATGCAACTACTACACTTTCAGTGACTTAGACTGAAAAATCTTCAAAATTTTATGTGAAATTGAAAATTATTCAAAAGTTGTAGGTCTGTTAGTGTAATTATTATTGATGGCTAAAATTAATTTTTTCAAATTTTTGTACATAATTTTATGAAAATAAATGGTTTAAGGGCTACTGTTGTAATTTTAACAATTTTTATGAAGATCTTTAAACCTACTAAATATGGAAACCTCAAAAGAGATTCTATTTTCTAAATATAGAAACCTCTAAAATGGAAACTTACTACATATGTTTTGGTTAGGGTTGAATTGTTTAAGAATTATTGAACGATTAGGTTTACAGTTAGGGTTAAGGTTTAAGGGTTTAGGGTTTAATTTTTAGGGTTTAAGGTTAAGGTTGAAAGGTTGAAGGGTTTAGGATTTGGGTGTGGGTTAAAGTTTTTAAGGATTAAGGGTTAAGGTTAAGGTTGGGAATGAGGGGTTTAGGGTTTAGTGTTTAAGAATGAGGGTTAGGGTTTAGAGATTTAGGGGTTCAAAGTCTAGGTTAAGGTTGAGTGGTTTAGGGTTTAGTTTTTAGGGGTTAGGGTTAGGGTTAGGGGGTTTTGGGGTTTTAGGTTATGGTGTTTATAGGGTTAGGGTTTAGGTTTTGGTTGAAGTATTTAGAGATTAGGGTTTAGTGTTATGGGATTAGGGTTGGGGTTTAGGGTTTTAGGGTTCAGCTTTAGTGTTTAGGGGTTAGCGTTAGGGTTGAGGGTTTAGGATTTAAGTTAGGGTTAAAGTGTTTAAGGGTTAAGGTGTAAGGTTTAGGGTCTAGGGTTTCGGGTTAGTGTTAGGATTTAGGGATTAAGGTTAGGGTTAGCATTAGCGTTGGGGTTAAGGTTCGGAGATTAACGTGAAGGTTAGGGTTTAAGGTTTAAGAGTTAGTGTTTTGGGATATATTGGGGTTATGATTAGGGTGTCAGGCTTAGGGTTATGGTTATGGTTAGGGGTTTAGGGATTAGGGTTAAGGCTAAGGTTTAGGGTATTAGGGTAATGGTTTAGGGATATTTAGGGTTAAGGTTACTGTTTTAGGGTAAGGGTTTAGGGATCTAGGGTTAAGGTTTAGGTTTTTTGGGTAAAGATTTAAAAATCAGGGTTACGGTTCATTTAAATTTTTATTTCTATACTTTTATTTTGCAATGCCTTGAATTTATACATGATGGTGAATTTGCATGTTGTGTTAATAAATGTCTTTGGAGAATCATTTATTTAAAATTTTCATATGCCTTTATCAAACTAGAATACAATGAAGTGATGAAAAAATATTTGTTCACCGATAGTATTTTGTTTAGGTTTTTATGGCAACAAGTAGCAAATATTGCTGCGATTTTGCCACATTAGATTGCTATAATTTAAATCATAGCAAATTTATCATAAATTTTGTCCCTCAAATTATTCACCCTTTTATTTGAGATTATTTAAATTATCGGTACAAAATTATAGAAAAATTGTTATAATTTGTGATGGTTTTTTATCCTAGGAATTAATATCATCAGAAAATTGTCATAAAACTTGTGGTTGACTGGTCAACATTTGCTGAAGCATCGATTTCATGACAATTCTTTTTTACCTCGATTTGAATCATCTCTATGGATCAGCTTAATAGCCCTTCATTGATCCCGCCACTACCTCTAATGAAATAGAAGCCATCGCACTGAACAAGATATATTTGATGATGACCAAACAACATGGAAAGGTCCTAGCTCGAATGGATACCTTGGAAGGCCGGTTTGAGTCTTTTGGTGGTATTTTTGACTCCTTTGTGAAAGAGATGCGGGAAGGCATTGCACACATCACCAGTAATACCGAGACACTGTCCAAACAAGTTAGATAGGGACATATGTAATAGCAGCCCAACCTACCCCTTGAGTACTTGCCGTTTACCCCCGTCCTTCCCCACTTTCACCCCTCTAGCTACTTGTGGTTCACCTTTCACCCTATTAGCCACCCATCACCTTTTTACCCCCACTTTTGAAGACCTTAGGACACTTCTTCCTTCCCATCTTCTTATCCCAACATCAACAGCTCTTCTGGTGACCATGACATGGGTGAAGAGTATTTAGATGCAGGAACATACACCCATTGGGTATGATTCTTAAGTTCTCTCTTTTTTACTTACATTGGGACAATGTATTCTTTAAGTTTGGGGGGGATACTTGATGATTTTGCTTGGTAATTCTTGCTTATGGTTTGTGGTGTGCTTGCTGTTAGTTTAGGAATTTCTTGTTATGATTTACTATGGTGGCTCTTTGCATCTCATCTAGTTCTTATTATATGATAAGTTGCATGTAGGTTGATTTTTTTTTCTTTTAGGGCCCTAATGGAAACCATTTTTGCACTTAGATGGATTTGGCTGCTTGTTTAATTCTCTTAAAAGTTTTTTTTTTATTATGGAATGTTTGTTTTGGGACTTTTGGTGGAAACTTTACCTAGTGAGGTTTTAAGCCTTGTGTGTGTTGCATGGATGTGTGGGCACTCTGTATTTTTCCTTCTTGAGATGGTTATATTATGCTTTGATCTAGAAATTTTTTGGAGACCCATGCAAACCTACATGATTGTGTAAAAATTCAAGTTTAGTTGGTTAATTAGGGTGGGCCACTTATCCAAATAACTAATCCTTGTTTATGTGATCCTTAGAGAGTCACTTTGAGCTTATTGGCCTTTTTCTTCATTGAAACCCATCGTATGAGTTGTAACCTTGTTTTTTTATCCTCTCTTTGTCCCTAAGGTTATTTAAGCATTAGCTATGGACTTTAGAGAGTGATTTGTTAGGATGTATGGTTTGTGAACAAGAATTAAGTTTAGGTGGGCACTTGGGAAATTTGGGCTATTTTGAGCTTAAATGACCTATGTGGTTTATGTGTGGTTAGTGACTTGAGTATGCATGGTTGAGTTGGGTGAAGTCAAAGTTGGTTCTTCAACTTTATGTTGTTTTTTTTTTTGTAAGTAAAAGGCATAAGTGATTTCATCAAGTAAAAATCTTCACCCATTAGAGAGTGAATTAGTGAGTGAGTGAGAGTGAGAGAGAAGGAAAAGAAAGAAATGAAAAAAAACCTAATATATGCATGCTGAAATAAAAGGTTCAAGAATTGACATTCAATTGTGCTCGAACCATGCTTGATGAAAGGAAGCTAGGAGGATAAGAGGATTTGCACTTTCGATTGTTGGACTTGGGTGATGTGTGTTGGTGTATGTTTTAGGTGCCCATGGCTAGCTTGCCTTCATTGCTCTTCCTACATATGGCCTTCATTCGACACCACTTCCACACCTAGCTCGGCCTATTTACAACCTTGGAAAAAACCAATTGAGTTTTCATTTTCACACAATTCCCTTAGGGGAATTTAGTAGGGGAGGTTGGATCACCTTACAAGCATATGGGTAAGAAGCATAATGTAGGCCACTTGCACACATAACACACCCCCACCTCAAATTTGAGCGTAAACACTAAGGGAGTGATCCCTCTATCATTAGTAACAAAGCCTCAATTTCTTTGCTCATCTTAATTTCTTTTGAGTTGAACTTGTAACTTAAAGAAATTCATGTGTGGCAATTGGTTAACATTGTACCTTGTTTGCTTTATTGTTTTTGTTTTCTAATTTACTTGCTGATTAGTATTTGGTTGATCAAGCTAATTAACTTTTTTTCAACTTTGACCATAAAATTCTCTCAATTTGGGCCATAATTTTTATTGTTTCTTGCTTTGTTCATTCTTTTTATAGGTTGATGAGGATCATGGAACTATCGAAACGAAGTAAGAGTTGGCAGAGTAAAAGTTGGTGCACAAGACAATCAAAGTTGGAATGCATTATGGTGCTGCAATGCTAGTGGCAGTGCCACAAGTTATTCCTTTCTAAACCCCTTATGTTGTAGCAGCGCCACAATGCCGCAACGCCAGTAAGTCATACTGCCAGTGCTGCAGCACCACCAAATGCCCTATTTTGGCACTATGGTGTCAATTCATTTGGAAATTGTGGTCCCCTACTCCCATATTTGAATCCTAGCTTACTATTGAAGGTGAGCTCTTATCCAAATAATTTGGTAAGGAAAAGAGAAAAGTTGGAAGGATCTAGAGCCATTTTTCTGCAACTAGAGCTTGAGAGAAAAGTGCTAACTTTTCATCTCCACCTTCATCTTCATCCTTTTTCTTCCAATTTTGTAAGCCATAGATCTTAACATTTTCTACTTCATGTTGTTTTGAGGAAATTCTTGGAAGTTATGCTTGCGCTGATTCTTCATTTAAGCTTATTCATGTCTGTGATTGATCAATTTATACATGCATTAAAATCACATCTTTATCGTGAGAGATAGAAGGGAGTGGTGGAACTAAGGAAGAACATAATGGGTTGGTTAGATTCGGGATAATCAAGCTACCTATTAGGTGTAATTGAAGGGTTAGGTCCTAATCCACCTTAATTTAGTTTGTGAGCTTGAGGAAGACTTATAATTAGATTATAAGTGAGCAAGCCTTTGTCTTGAGAAAGAAAAGCCTTGATTTTAGAATTCATACACCACACTAAATAGTAACAACCATAGTTCCTCAATCTAACTTAGGTAGCAAGGTTAAGTTGTGCCATCCTAGGGGGATTGCTTAGTTTATAAGTTAGTCCAATCTAAGTTAGTTCAAGTTAGTGTAGTGAACATTCTCATTCATATTGCATTATATTTCCACTATTGCATCTTTAGATCTTTCTCATTTCAATAAAAAACATACAACACTTGCTCTTGCTTTTATTTAGTTAATTAAGTAGTTAGGACTTGTTGTACATCTTGGGATCAAACTATCTCTTAGGACGATACTCGAATTCACTACTTGTACACAATGCACCGTACATTTGCAAGTGAATTGGGGCTTTATAAATGTAAAGCTCTTGTTTCACAACAATTTTTTCAAGCAATGTAGCACGACAATGCATTCCACCTTTGATCATCTTGCTCACCAACTTTTGCTCGCTTGCTCACACTTCATTCCAACACTTCCAGGATCTTTGTAGGTGTTCCAACATTTCCACAATCTTCATCCACCTACAAAAATAAAAAACAAAGTGAGAAATAGTAAAAAAAATGTTGCCCAAATTGAGAGAATTTTATGATCAAAGTTTACAAAAAGTCAACCAGTTTGGCTTGCCGAATAAGAACTCAACATGTATGTTAGGGACTAGCATAGCTCTAAGTTTATGGGACTTGATATCTACATATTTAGCTTTATTACATTGTTAATTTTTATCAATTTCACCTTTCAATTCTCAATTAGGTTTCATGAAAATGCTAGTTCTTGCGCTGTTATGCTATTTTCTAGTTGGGAATGAAGTGTGGAGTAACCAAACTTGAGCCAAGAAAAATGGAACTAAAATAGGGTTATGTAAGGCAAAAGAAACACCCAAGGCCGTAGCTCAAAAATTCAAGGCCGTGGCCCAAATTTTTAAACACTTGCAGATGTTAAAGCCATGACCCTAAAAAATGAAGCCACAACCCCATCACCTCCAAGAAGCAACAGAGCTAACCAGATGCACCAGAGCCATGGCCCAAATTATCCTTGTACCTAAAAACTTCCAGAAATAATACTAGAGCTGTAACTTTGTTTTTTGGGGCTTTAGGCCTGGCTAATGGTGACCCAACATCTTGTTTCTGGGTTTTTCTTTTCCTTTTGTGTTTGGCTTGGTTATGGGATGGGTTTGACTCAGAAAATAGAGCCAAGTCTTCACTTTCGAAGACATCTTTCCTCCCTCCATTGTTCTCCTAAGGTTTGAACTATAGTTCTCCATTTCCACCTTCACTCACACCTTTCCAAGTTGAAGAAGAAAAGGCTGAAAAATGTGAAGAAAAGTAGCAAGAGCTTGAAGGAGCAAGCAAAGGGACTTGGCTACTTCGGCAATTTCTTCTCTATTGGGTTTTCTTTGGTTTCTTCTTCTCAAGTTGTTCATGTTTCTTGTAGACTTGAGTTTTTAGCCATGTTGAACATGGATTAGACTCATTTTACTTCCTAGAGTTATAACTATTTGACTTAGTTAATTGATGATAATTTGAAGTTTATTTTCCATGGACTCTTCTATTGCCTATTAAATTTCTCCTGTACTTATGTTTTATGCTTGTTAGAGTATGGCCAAATTTTGACTTGCTTTTTAGATTTGGTTAGTGCTTGGGAAAGTTTAGCTAAATTAGAAGAATGAAAAATTATAGTAATCATAAAAGAGGTTAGAAGACCATTCTAGATGGCTAGGTGAGTAGGAAGCACTTGGAGGCTTAGAAAACCTTAAGCAGTTGGTTAGTATGGGAATCCAAATATGGGCTTAAGGGAGAAATGAACTCATTCTTGGAAGAAGAGTTTTCAAACTTTGGTTCCTTCACCAACAAGTGAAAGAGAGTTTGGAAACAGGCTTAGTTAACATAATTAACCATTCAAGTAGTGAAAACTCTAAGGAGTGTTTTTCAACCTTGGTTCATCACATTAACTTTAGTTTCTTATTTTCCTTAATTAGTTGCAAACATTAGTTTATCTCTACTATTTTAGTTAGCCTTTTTATTAGTCATTACTTAGCTAATTTCTCATTTATTTGTTTGCCTAGCTAAAATTGGCTCAAGAGTTTTGGTAGTTAATTGACAAATTTGCTAAGAATATCTTCATGGGAATGATCCTAACTTGCCACTACTACATTTATACACCGTGTGCTTGTGGATAGTGATTGGTTTTGATTTTAAAACTTTCATGCCTTACAACAATAAAGTGTGTATGCTGCATTTAATGAATTCAGACATATGTCTCTTCGATGGACTCACCCGTTACATCAAATAATTGAGGAGAGAGTCGTCACTTGGACTTAGAGGTATCATTCGGGAAAATAAGGCATCATTTTGCACCCATTAGGAAGAGAAAATATGGAGACCCTTAGCTCACATTTTCTTTGGAGGGGAACATACTAATACCGGAGTGGGCTCAAACCCATTATGGACTGAGCTAACCAATTCGGATAAACCAGGACCACTTGATATTACTTGAAGATGGAATTTCCTTGTAGGAGGAAACTAATTGAAGGTTAGATTTCAGCTGCCAAAGAATATCCCCTCATTAATAATATTCCTAGTAGGATATGAACAAGGTACTCAACTGTGTTTAAAAGAAACACCTCACAGCCCCTCCAAGTAAGCTGCTATCTACTATGAAAACTCTAGCTGTCTCTACTTCTCATAGAAATACTGACTTGATCATCGAAGGGTTTTCTCCAAAAAAGCACTCCAGGACACTAACCTTTGTCTTCATTTGCATACCCTGACTCTAGTCGATGGGCTCCCCCTGGTTCAATTGCTTCCTATTGATCCTATCATGTGGCTTTTGTAATAATATCAATGATGGAGTCATTGATTTTTCTGCGCTTTGGAAACAAAATCACATAGTTTTAACTGATAGATCTTTCCATGACATTTCCATTCTTTGATAGGTAAAAGCAAGATTGTTAAAAACGCGATCCGGATCGTAGAATCACACGATTCTACGATCCAGATCCAGAAAACCTATCCAAATTGTTATAGGGTCGATGCTGTAATAGGATCATGATAGGATCGTATTCAGAATCATAGGATTGTAAGAAAATAAAATCCTACCGATCCTTGTTAGTCACTACAACTAGGCGAGATGAAGGAAGAATCGAAGGGCTAGACGAGGCGGCAGATCCAGAGAGAAGTTTGTCATCCTAGACGAGGCAGAAGATCCTTGTCTCCGGAAATGAAATGTTGAAGGAGGAGATGAAGGAAGAACCGGAGGGCCGCACGAGGAAGCTGATGAAGTTTCTGGGGTTATCGTTCGCGGAGGAGGAGGGCGATGGGTTGGGGGATCGCGGAAGCAGACTGCAGATGTGTTGCTGAAGGGAGAAGTGAGAGATCACTAGGCGGCAACAGAAACAAAGAAACAATAGTCAAAGTTGTAGGTTTGAATGGTGAGATTGGAAAGCAGACGAAGAGATTTTTTTAAAGCTAAGGCTCTTTACGCTGCTTGCTAGAGAAGTGTTTGCTCCTTACTCTTTTTAGTTTGCGTCTTTTTCTTTTTCTTTTTTTGTTATTTCATTCAAAGTCGATATTGAAGTTATCAGAACCCAAATTGTTTAAAATTCTATTTCAACACATGTTCTTAAAATTTTTCCGGATATTAATGGACGTGAGAGAGTTTTAAGAAATGTAGTATATTCTTTTGAAAAATGGTTTAATAAAATTAGTAAATATTGTTACAATTTTTTTTTTTTGTATTCTGAACACTTTCTAATAGATGGTTTCAGGTTTCCACCGTTTGATCTATATTCAAATTTACCTCATAAAATTTAAATTTTGAAAGTGACCAATAAAAATATCTTGTTGTTAACGTTTTTTTGAGTTGTTGACTATGATACTTTTCTTTAAAAAATTTGCCCTTTTGTCGGCATATGATGATGACTTTGGGGGTTTGTTAAATAAAAATATTTTTATTTTTAGTTTGTAAAATAATTGTGTTATGTATAATATTGTTATGATACTTAAACTTTACATGGATATTCAATATAATTGATTTTTTAGATGAACTATATTATTTAGATAAGAAATTTTAGATTTTTTGTAGAATTTTACGATCCGCAATCTGATTTTGCAATCCCGATCTTGGACTGATCTAGGATAGGATCATGATCTTAATAACTTTGAGTAAAAGCTACAACTTTATCACAAATTTGGCTTTGGCTTTCAACATTCCTATATGAATTTAGTTAAACATTTCTAGCTTTTGAGGGGAGGCTCGTCTTAAGAAGAATAGGACTAGATTCGTGCTTTTTAAATATGAAAGGCTTGCATGTAGAAATCTCTTACTTGATTTTCGATAACGAATGATCAAGATTCGAGTAGTGAAGGCACCTGAAAAAAAAAAAGAGGAAAATTCATAAGTGGTCCGTGTGTGACCCGAGCTTCTAGGTTTTGAACAACAGACACTTCATTCCCCAGCGTTCCAATAGTAACTTCTAATACCATGTACTTATAACAAATCTTGAGCAACAAAGTGAACTGGTCTTACGAATCCATGGTACAGGACCATTTCGGTTTGATGCTTCTTGTTCTTGCTACAATGTTTGTGCTTTTATGATGTTTCCTGTTATTTTGCTTGTTGATCTTCAGCTTAATGCATTCGTCTCCAAATTTGAAAATAAATTTCTGCGTGCATCGACGTTTCATATGCTTGATTTGATGAGATGGAAAAGCAAAAAATTTGGCACAACATCGAGAATTCAATGGAATGAGTTCAATTTATTTTGCTCGTTAGTTGACATCTCAGTTTACAATTCAACACAATAATTTGAGGGGAATATAGCAATTTCGCTATAGGCAATATTCCCCATCTATATCTTTTTCAATCTAAGCATGAATAAATTATTAAAAGTTTGATGCTCATTTAAAATCAAATTTTACTTATTACTCGAGTCAGTTAGATTCGCAGCCTTACTTGAAGTTCTATAAATCCTCTTATAAATCAAAATCTACAAGTTTGATTGCAGGTCTATCATGCAGACTGCCCAGGCGTTTAGGGTTCAGGACATGTTCAAGGAAGCGAATGCGATTGCAGATTGTTCGGCAAAGAAAGGAGCATACTTGAAAGCTGATGACACAACTGTTTCCGGAAATGTCCTGGCTTTATTTCTACACTTCACTTGGCTGATTTCATGGGGATTTCTACCCCTGAGTATGTAACATTTCCCATGTTTCCCCTTCTGTACACCAGTTGGATTAGCTTACTGGCAGTTCTTTATTTGCATTGGATCTTTATCTTTCTTCGCCGTTATAAAATTCCATTTCGACCATGAAAAGATATAGTAATGCTAATGAAAATAATAATGGGTAAAATTCAAATATTGTCCTCTTACTTTAAGGGTCATCCTAAAGTGATCCCTTGCCTCTATAAGTGCCTCTTAAAGTCCTTCACCTCCTTTAGCATACGTGAGGACTTAAAGTCCTCTATAGCCCCCTTACTTTACTTGTGTACGTGGCACCCACATTGCCATGTGGTAGCATCTTTAACTAAAACAGATGGTCTCAATAAACAAAAATAAAAATTCAGACCCAAACTAACACTAACATATAATCTTGGGGACTTAAAACGTAGATAATCCAAATCCATCTTCTTCCCCAATTCTCGTACTAGAGAAATGAATAACTAGGGATGGCAATGAGGTGACTCAAGTCATTTAGATTTAGATTTAGTCAAATTAGCATCAGTTTTGGTTCAGGCTAGATTATTTGGGTTCAAGTTTATTTCAGGTCCAAGTCAATTTCAGTCTTAAGTAACTTTAGGTTTGATTATTTGGGTTTCAAGTTAGATTTGAGTTGATATTCAGGTTTAATTGGGCTATTGGTATATAAGCTGGAATAACTTGATTAATTCAGTTTTTTATTCAGATTTTTCTAAAATTATATTAAAAATTGGATTTTTTATGCAAATATTTAAAAATTTTAGGGACCCATGTTGCAATTTTTATTAGTGGCTAAAATGAAATTTTCAAAATTTAGGTACCTCATAACTAACAAATTACTATGCATAAAAAATAATCTAAAATTTTTAATTTGACTAGATATAAACATATTAATATACAATTATTTTAATAAAAATATCTAATTCAAAACTTTGCAAATTTGATTCACAAAACTATAAACTCAATCATTTTAGAACTTAAAAAGTTGATAGGATCAGAAGCATTTAAATTATGTCGTCACTTTGAGTTATAATTTTTTAGGAATTTAAAATCATTATTTAGGTTAATTTAGTTTAGGTACTAATTTGGAGCCCTAAAAGTCATTTAAGGTTAGTGTAAGTGAAATGGATGAGTTTGGATGTGAATTGGGGGGTTTTTAAAAGTTTTAAGGAAAATTGAAAATTTTGAAATAAATCTGTCAATTTTCGAGAACTTGAGGTAAATTTGGAATTTTATGAGACAAAATCTAATGATATCATAAAATCATGAATTTGTTTTAAAATCATAAATTTTTAAATATTTGCCGACCATATATTTTATGTTAATTTGGGTTATAATTAGGTTTTCTCAGGTTTAGACTCAGGTATTTTCAAATTTATATCAGGTCAGTCTCAAGTTTGAGTCATTTCAGGTTTAGAGCAATTCAGGATCAGTCTAACTTGGGTTTGAATTATTCTGAGTTCGGACATTTCAGCTTTTAGGTTTTTTCAAGTTTTACTTTAATCAAGTTCGGGTTCAAGTCGGGTTGGATATTACCAGGTTCAGGCCATTGAATTTTCTGAGTAAATCAGGTCAAGTTAGATTTGGGTTTAGATAGACCAATCTAGATTTTCGGGTCAAGTCGAATTTTGCTACCCCTATAAATTGCCCTGAAAAATGGAGAAGGAGATGAGGTAGAGAAGCAACGTAGAGGAGGAGGATGGGGCAGGTGCGAAGAGGACAAGGGGCAGTGAGGAAGTGAATGAGGAAGAGGTGGATAAGTTCTTCGTGATTCTCCATGGGACGCCATCAAGTACTTTGAGAAGAACAATAAGAGGGCTGTCGAGCAAGGTAGAGGTTGCGGAGGCGTTGGCTGACAACGGGAACAACAAGAACGAAGCAGAAGACGCGAAAGGAGAGAAATTTTGGGCCAAAACCCGCCGTTCGCCTGAATCAATCTCGTTGCCCGACGAAAATCACGATGTGGGCTCTGTTGTTGGCCAAAAATCACGACAGGGTCGAGATGAAAGGAGAGGAGAGAGAGAGGAGGGGTTGACGGTTGTGTCAGTAACTAACGCTAATGGTGCTAATCAAAGTTGTGCTTACTTCGACTCATAATATTTGTCAGTCTTCATTTTTATAGTATAGAATTATGGGCGTGAAGCCAAATAAGATCATAACGTATATACGTCCTCCAAGATGCTCGTCCTATCTAACATGATCTCTCATCAAGAGACGGGCTGTCCCTCCATTAGGGCGCTTCCAGAAGTACGTGCAAAAGTAAGAATCATGGCCTGCAGACCTTCACTTCTTCTACAACAACTAAGCCCACAACAACAGCAATGTTCGGAAGTAAGAACCATGGCCAACGAACCTTCGCTTCACATTCTTCTACAACAACAAGGACCACACCCACAGCCATGACCACAGCTACTTTTGTCGACGGGCCCGTGCAATTTCATGGGAATTTCAGTTTGGATGACTTCAAGACGGCATCACGCTGAAAGAAGCTATTAACATTTTCGTTGTGGACTTCCATTCTTCTCCTTAGCACATGCAAGTATTATATAGATGATGCCTTGAATGGTTATATACAGTGTATGGGTTAGGTTGGATGAATGCATGAAATATGTATGCTAACGACATAAATTTAGAACACAAGATTCTAAAGAACATCACTCTGTTTGAGTACCCGAACTAGATGCCTTCACCGTCTCCAATGGTCTTCGGGATTTTGCTATTATAATTACACATATTTCCCAAATTCAAGAATACAAAAATCGTGATTTGCATGATTCAAAAGATGAAGCATATGCTGCAAAATTCGTCCTATGCTACAGCACATTTCCCAATTACCATTACCTCCACCGATCGTGTATGTCGATCACAGAGAGCACCAGGGCAGCTAGGCCAGCAAAGACTCTGTTCAAATCCCAAGAAATTGCAAGATCAAAATTAGGATAAATATCTCATCGAAGAGAAGATGCACCAAATGCCAGCTCATTGCATACATCAGCCAGCCTGCAAACAGTATCCAAAGCCAAAAGAGTCACATTAACATTAGCAACATGTGAAAAATAGGAAGAAACAAGGCTGAAAATGTCTTGGCTAAAAAAAATCCTACAATTAAGACCACAAGCAAGCATTAGCCAGTAGTAAAGCATATAAATTGTGCTTCTGAGCATAAAAGGTTGATAATCTTTTTGTGCCTCTGAGCATAATAGGTTGCTAAAACTCTTGGAGATGAAGAAACATTGAGCAGAAAGCATTTATAACCATACATAGAGATGCAATGCATCTACTGCGGTTAATCAGGAGAAGAGGCAATGAGCATGTCATCTTCAACTGAATTTTTCATCTGTAGGGGTCCCTTCGTATCACCTTCACCATTGCTGAAAAGTTCACGTGCTGCCTTCTCAAGAAATTCTTTAGCAGCAGCCTGGACAGACTGCTTCTCAGATGACTGGTATTTCCTCTTCTTTTGGGTACTTCTCTCCATGTACTTCATCCTCGGCACATCGCCTCTACTGATCTCCCTCATATTTTGCCTCTGCTCTGCAAAAGACAAGCACAAGAGTGCTTACACAACAGCACAAAAGATCTGAAAGACATGCCAACAAACAGAGTAAAACATAGAAATACCTACCAGAAGTAAGGTCCGGCAAAGAATGCTCAATGAAACGCGTTGCTGCTTGATGATTTAATGTGGCAGAAGGACGAATTGGCGCTTCAAGAACAAATCAGACTCATTACAGAAACTTCAATAAACAAAACTGACTAATGGAGATAACCAAAATGATGAAATCAAAAACATCGGCATGACCAAAGTAACACATAATGTATCAGAAACATAAAATAGGTGCATGAAGGATGAAGACATTATTATGTGGAGAGAAGTACCTTTACTCAAGTCAATGAATCGTTCTAATTTGTCCTGGTACAGGCTTAATCTCTCCTGTACAGCAAACAAAACAAAAAGGGTACTTAAGAAAGCAGTCTACCATGGACTAGATTCATTCCATTCCACAGAAAAATTAAGAAAAATATTCAAGCAGAAGAAAGCTTGTCATTAAACATGAAGCGAAAAACTTCAGAAACTAATCTACCATGCATTGTCCTTTTACGAAAAAAGAAGCAAAAAAAAAACAAGAAGAAAACACACAATCTCAAACAAAAGAAAAAAGACGAGACAATATTATAAGCAAAACAGAGAGAAATGAAGAAAAAAGAACATTGTGGAAACTTACAAGCTCTGATTTAACAGGATGGTCCTCTGGGTCAACGCCAGTACATCTTAACCTCACTATAAATCAACAAAAAACAAACATGAATTTGGTTATTCAAATACCAGAGTAACACTCAAGTGAGTGAAACAAACCATTTAATAAAACAGAGAAAAAATAAAAAACAAGAACTTTACGAGCAAAGAGAGCGGTAGTGGCTTTTGTAAGCAAGAAAAAGATTTGAGCCCGTTGAAGGGGCGGCATCTGAGCAAGATCATCTGGATCGGACAGAGACAAGACACGGAGGCAATGGGTTCGAACTTGTTCGACATTAGCTAGTGTTCTCTTCACAGAATCAATGACCGATTCCGGTATCAACGTGCTTTCCTTCTTCATTACTTCAATCCAGCGTTCACTAAAGAACTGATGCTGAAGCTTTCGGTTCTCACCAATGGATTGAGAGGAAAACAGGCAAGTTTAAAAGGGATGAAAACGAGACGAGAATGGATCGAACCCGGAGCAAAGCCGAAACGACTGGCCGCCTGGCCTAGGGTTAGAGCTGGATTGGATACGTCACAGACTCAAACATCCGTGTCGAACCAGAGCATGCCTGATTGGTAAAACTCCACCCGGGTTATGTCGGATCCGGTTCGGACTCCATGAGTACATGTGAGCGCGACCGTAAGAAAACGGTTTGTTGAAAATTTGTTAAATTGGAGAGCAATTTCAAGAGCTTTATATATAATTTTTTTTATTCAGAAATATTATATAATTTTCTTGTTATGATGATTTATATAAAAATATAAACAATAAATATGAAACTTAATATATAAATAAATTAACAAATTAGAAATTAAATATTTATGAATTGTCTCTGTTAACTTTGCTTTAAGCGAATACTTGTTTGAAAAATTATGTGGGTAGGGATGGCAATTGGGTGGGTCGGGTCAGATTTAGGTCAGGTCATCCAGATTCAGGTTTAATTGGGTTATTATGTATTCGGGTTCAGATCGGGTTATTTAGGTTCGGATTAATTTTGGGTTAGGATTTGGTCAAGCCAGGTTTATTTGGGTTCAGATTTTAGACTAGATTAAGCTTGATTGTCGGGTTTAATTGGTTCACTGATGTATAAGCCGAAATCGCTAAATTGATTCAAATTTTTTTTAATTTTGATTAAAATTTAATTTAACTAAACTCAAAAAATAATATAAAATTTATGAAGATAAATTAATATATAATTTATTTAATAAAATACTTCTTCTATGTCAAATTCTTTGTAATATTCACTATTCAATAATTAATCTATTTTCTACAATTTAGTATAAAAAAATGATTATATTAAATAATAAATAAAGACCTATAGTTTCTAAATATATACTTTTTTAATTTTTTTCTAACAAATAATCTCCCTCTGTCCCATTTTCTTTTTTCCATTTAATTTTTCTGACTAGTTTAATATGAATTTATTTATATTATTTTTTATTAAAAAATTAAAAATATATATTTAAAAATTATAGGTCTTGATTTATTATTCATGTATAAAATTACTTATTTATATATTAAAATGTTGAAACAAAAAAGTATATATTAATTGTTAAAATATGAATAGTGCAAATAATTTAAGATATAAGGAGTAATATGAATAAATTCAATTCAAACTATTCAAAAAATTCAAATATTTCAAAGAATATGGAACATAAAGGGTATTATAATTTCTAAAACCTAATTATTTTTATCTCTCTATCACCGTTTCACTAATCATTTCTCATAGTTCTCACTCACTCGCTCTACAACGCAAAACACATCAGTAGAATATAATAAACTAATTCACATATATTAAATCATAATTTTTCTAAAGTTTTTGCTGACCATATATTTTATATTGATTTAAGTTAAAATCAGGTCTTGTCGGGTTTAGTTATCAAGTCATTTCGGGTTTGGGTCAATTCGGGTTTAGGTTTGGGTTTTCTCGAGTTTCACTTTAATCGAGTTCGGGTTCAGATCATGTTGGGTACAGTAGGGTTCAGGTCTTTGACTTTTCTGGTCAAATCAGGTCAGGTCAGGCTTGGGTTAAGGTGGATTAGGTCAGGTCTTTGGGTCGGGTCAAATTTTGTTATCTTTATATGTAGGAGACTAAATTGAAAAAGAAGTAGAAGTTTGATGACATTTTGATAGTTGATCTTAAAGCCAGTCTTCTTCACTTGAACTTCAATGTCGAGACCTCTAAGAGCCCTCACCAGTCACCACCACTTCTCTACTTTATGCCAAGACGAGCACGCCATTACATAGGTTGCCCTCAATTCTCAATCTAACCTTGGGCCGTCACAGTTGCTCTCCACTATACTACAATAATCCTAAGTTGCTAGAAATTGGCGTTTTCCCATGAAAAACACATTTTTTAGACATTTTTTTTCCAAAAAATGTGGACTTGCATGTGGAACGTAAGAGCCACCTAGCCCTGCAGGCAATGGTGGCCGATGGGTCGACCCAGCCTAGACCTAAACCGGCCTAGCCGAGCATGAGTTAGAGTGTCTGGACCTGGGCATGGCCCGTGTCAAAGCCGGGTGGGCTTAGGCAGGGTCCAACCCAGGCTTTAGCTGGGCCGAGGCGAGTCCAAGTTAGGTCAAGTTAATCCGATTTTAATAAAATGCATTTTAGTATATTTTCACTCATTGTTTGATGGTAATTTTGTGAAATATATATTTTTTAGAAGAAACACCACCGCCAGTATAAATTTTATTAATAAAAAAGCCAAATGGCACTTACATAATTTAGAATGTGCCTTACACTTGAAAATGGCAAAACGTTCCATGGAAGAAAAATGAAAAGATAAAACTTAAGATCTGTGCTTAGTAGCATAATCAGATCAATTACATTCTTTAAATTGTAATGAAAACCTACAATCTACTCTTGTTGGTCATCATTAGAAGAGATCTTATTATCAGAGCTTTTAATATCTTGTTTCCTTAAAGCAGTAAACGCCCAATCCCGGTTATAGACGCAAACCTCAACAGCTCCAAGTGTGAGCCTTGCTCGTTTCTTCGAAATAACTAATTTCTCTACACTAAAGGCGGCCTCAGAGGCAACAATTGAGACCAAAATGCCAAAATCTTTCACGCCATCCCTTTCTGCCAATTCCGGGTTTGTAGGTCTCGGTCGTTTGACGATATTTGCTTCTAGGTTGAACCTTGATGATGATGATGAGATGGAATGTCAGGCGGGTGTTGGATCAAATGACCTAACCTTATCAGAATGCTTAACGAAGTAGAGTTTGTATAACCTTTTCAAATTGTGGTCAACTTCAGCAGAAATAGTAAGTGCACAAACTTGTGCTTGACCTAAATATATATGATAGTATACTTTTAACAATTGCAGATAACCTCTGATTTTGACATTTGGATCTAATGCACATGTAACAAGATAAATTTGTGGGATTTGTTGAAAATAATCAAGCAATTTCTTTTGCATTGCTTCAACAATTGGTTTCAAAAACTCATCATCCTTGTATTGGTGGAAAACATAGACGATGTTTACAAAATATAACATTGCTTGGTGCACTGTTGGGTAATAAACCCTAGAGAAAAAGTTTGTTGCCTCATAAAAATATCTAAGAAACTCAACTAACTTAAAACATTTTTCTCAAACTTCGTCTGTTAACCAGTCGCCTTGCACTTTTGAGTTCACAAAGTGAGTCAAAAGATTTGCCCATGGTTGAGCATCATTTAACATTTTAAATGTTAAGTTTCATCGAGTGGGGTAATCGATTTTAAACCTTTTCAAAGAAAAATTCACCCCATTTTCAATACAAAATATTTTAAATTCACAAGCCAATTTATTCCTTGTTTTAACAAAAAGTAAAGCATTTTGTATTGGCTTAATTTGGTTTTGCAGTTGTTGTAAACCATTTTGGACATATAAATTCAAAATATGACACAAGCAATGAACATGAAAGAAAATTTTCATCAAGAAGTGGTTTTATTTTTTTTATCAATTCTCTCACCGCCAAATCATTATTTGAAGTATTGTCAAAAGAAATAGACAAAACTTTATCTGCAACAAAAAATTCACGCAAACTTTCAATAATGCAGTTGAAAATATTCCAACTCGTATGATCAGATTTTATATATTTGAAAGCAATTATCCGTTTCTTAATAACCCATTCATCATCTATCCAATGAGTAGTGACACAATAATAATTTTTTCCTATTGGAGATGTCCACATATTAGATGTAAATGATAAGCAATGATCAATGGTAGAAAAATATGCTTGTAAATCACTTCTCCTAGCTTCATACAATTTAAAGCTCTCTCTTTTAGCCATTTGCCTATGCTTTTTTTTATAAGCAAGATTTAGATTTTCTTGGATGAATTTTTTAAGTGTTCATCCTCAGTTTATCTAAATGATTTTTCAGTAATCATTATCCAATTAATTAAACTTTGTCTAGTAGTTTTTGGGTTAAATAAAAAAATACCTAGATAGCCGAAGCTGCCAATGCCCGTCAGTTGTGTTTGTCCACTGGAAATGCCACCGATGTCTCCATTGACTTTGCTCAAGTGCCTCATAAGGGTGCCTGTCCCAGAGTTCAATTTGTGTGCAAATTTGTTGTCACAATATTTACATTTGGCATACCTCATTTCGCCTTCCCAAACATGATCAACATGCACCCAAACGGAAGCTTTCAAATTCCCGCTCTTCACTTGACTCCGCTCGGGTTGCTCACTTTATGGCGTCAGTTGGGACCCCTCACATTGAGTTAGATCTGTAGAATTTCCTCAACGTTATCATCAGAGAGTTGATCATCAAGGCCAAGGTTGTATGTCGCCATGTCGATATTTGGATCATTGTCGGCAATTTTTTATAAATGTGAGCCTCAATTTTATGGAACAAACGTCTTTACAAAAATGAACCGACCCCATGCCGGATGAAGAAGAGACAACACCCTTGCCTTTGCTGGAGTTCTTCCCTCGTGAATCCATTAGTAGAAGAAAATAATTGAAAAGATGAAGAGATGATTAAAAGGCAATTAAGAAAATATTAGTGAAATATTAAAAAACTTGGAGAGAGATAGTAGAGAGAATGAGAGAATATTGTAAAAGATTAGAGAAGAGAAGATTGGTGTAAGGAAGTGTGAGAAGGAGGCTACCTATTTATAGGAGAAGAAAAAATTAGTTTTATCCAAAAAGTCCTAAAAAACTAGCCGTTAGTGGCTGTTGACTAAGAGTAAAAAAGTCTGAAGGTCAAAAAAAAAAGTTTAGAGCCATTGCAAGGGGCAAGGTGTAATTTTATCATTTTTTTAAAAATTTCAAAACTGCACAATGAAAAGCTAGAAACGTTTGACCCGGCACTAGCCCAACCAGACTCGGCCGGGTCGTGGGTTGGTCTTATCCGATCTAGGTTAAGCAGGTTAGTGGGCTGGTTCGTCTAATTTGGGCTTCCCTCCTCTCCTAGGCCCAAATTTGCCCCGCCACCCTCCAAGTCCATTTCATGCTAGGCCGGGCTCGGGTTTAACCCGAACCGGGCCCAGGTCAAACCGGCCCATTGGGCACCTCTACTTGTAGGGGTAAGAATAATATCAACCTACTTTGGACCCGCTCATTATGTTTAAGCAGAAATATCAAATTTGCTACTAATGTTTTAGATAGGGAACGGATATGCCACTATAGTTTTTTTTTTCCCAATCTCCAATTAATGTTTTAAAATAGGCTGAATATGCCACTATCGTCTAGAAAAATAACAAAAAATGGTAAAAATAACAGGTTTTGAAATCTTGGGGTTATTATGCATCTTTAAAAAAAATCAAGTTTTTGAAATTTTTACCAAAAGAGGTTCTGATCTTTACCATCAGCACTTCAGCCTTGTTATTATTTTCGTCACTAGCACCATAACCCAATCGTAGCCCTCTCTCTATCTCTACTGTCTAATCTCCTTGCTAACATTTTAGAGAAAGAGAGAGTTTAATTACAAAAAATCTTTGAAGTTTCTTAAAATTTGCATTATCACCCTAAAATTTTAAATTTTGTTAGTTTTAATGTTTTTTTGTTGGCTTTTAAACACTTTCCGTTATATTTTTAATGGCCAGTGATGTATTCACTCTTTGAAATTTCAGTGGTATATCTGACCCATTTTAAAACATTAGTAGGAGATTAGGCCCAAAAATAACTATAATGGCATATCTGCTCCCAAACCCCAAACTTTAGTGGTAAATTTGATATTTTTGCCTTATATTTATTACATTTAGATAAAATTACATTTTTTTTTACTTTATAAATCTATACCTAAATCATTTTAACTTAAGGTAGCTTTAATGTAAAATGACTCATTTTTATTTTTACATTTTTTTCCAGAAGCAATTTATTTGAAAACCAATACTATATGTGTAATAATTTGTTGAAAATAAAATTTATATGTTCATATTAAATTTTATGAATTTTTTCAATGCATAAAAAAGAAAAAAAACATAAAAATTTAATACCACAAAAAATTTTATTTTCAATAGATTATTATGCTTGAATAATAAATTGGTTCTAGGTTAAAAAGATGTAAAATAAAAGTAAGTCATTGTTAATTAAGTTCACTTAAGTTGAAAAAATGAATTTAGCAAGGGAGTTTAGGTAATCAAGCAAGTTTGTGGTTGGAATGTAAAATATGTGTAATTTGAACTTGCATTGTAGCAAATTTTAACTTTTGGGGCGTATATAGTGCTCATTATATCTATTTATTTACCCCCTTACATTTGCTTAAAGTAACTATATTTGCTAGTACTTTGTTCCATTTGAAGTAATTTGGTAGGCAATAGAGGTTAGAGCTAACTGAGGTTGAAAATCGTTAAAATAGAACCATGGAGGTGTGGAAATCCAAGAGTCAAGTAGAGCCCAAAAGCTGAAGGGAAGTAGAAAACATCACTACTCCTTAAGCGAGTACGCTGTTTAAGGGTGATGAGTATAAAGTGGACTTGAAGCAAAGAAGAAATCACAGCAAGCCACTGCACAAATAGCGACCACCCCTAAAGCATCACCTGCATACAGTTGTCACCACATCATGCATCACACACCTTAGAATGCCACCCCTAAAGCCCCAATAGTGCAACATGGGTGAACACAGTGCAGTGATGCCCCTAGAGAACAGTCATAGCCACTATACCACCACAGCATGCGCGGTGTCTGTGGAGACTAATTTTCCTATAAATTTCTCAAGCAGTTAGGCATCACTTGGAAATTGGCCCAGAGAGACCCTAAAACATTTGGATGTTTTTTATGTATAAAACTTGGATTTTAAAAGATTACAAACCATCTAGGATATTTTGGATCTAGCTGCTCTTAGAACTTAAAGCTTTTTTGTTTTTTAAGCTTAGAGGCACAAATGTTTCACCTTTTAGGCTTCAAGAGGATGTTTGTATTTGGATTATAGTTGCACATTTTCTATAGCTCTGTTTCCTTTCATTTTCCTTTCCATTATTATGTTAAAGTTTCTTTTTTCCTCTTTGTTGTTAGTATTTTCATTTATGAGTGAGTAGTCATTCAAACCCCGTAGGATTTCGATGATTTATGGATTAGATGGATGAATCTTGATTTTAATAGTGTCTATAGCACGCTTAGTGCTCATCTTTGTACTTAATCTTCTTGGTTTGTTTATTTGAGTACCATAAAGACAGACCATATAAGATGTTTGTAGAAAGGCTTGAGAGAACTATCCATGAGCTTGGCCATGGGGGATTGGTCAAGGTGGTTTGAATATGGTTGAGGACTTTAATGAACTACTTAGTGGAAGAGGTTGAGCTTAATGCACTAACATTTGATGCAAGTCATAAGGATGTTCTTGGTAATATGTTAGGAGAATCTTTTAGGCTAAAGATGAGCTAGAAGAGTATTCACAAGAACCATCATCTTAAAATGTGATGAACATGTTGATTGTTTCCCCATTATAAAACAAGACCCCTTACCCTATGTGGTTGCTTTAGTCCTTGCATTTCTTGTGTTGAATTAACTATTTGTGCTAGTTATTAAATTATGTCTCTTTTTGCTAGTTTAGTAGTTTGTAGTTGTAACCTTGCTTATTTCTCTTATTGCTTTTGCTTGATTACTCTTATCACACTATTAGTTGTCTTTAATACTCTTCTTGCCATTTACTTTAAGACTTATATCATTTTGTCCTTAGGACCTAGTAAGAACCTTAGTTAAACACCTATTAGTCACTGTGGGATCGACCCTTACTTACCATGCTAAAAGTGACCAATAGGCCTTGTAGTTTAGCTTGGAGAGTAATTAAAACTAATGATTGTTTACATTGCAAACACATACTCCAATCCATAACACCCAATAAAAAGGCAGTCCATTGGTAAATCTAGTTGCCTAAAATAAGGTTGCTAAATTTTAGTGATGGATTAGCAGTGGAGTTTGTTGTTAAGTCTTCAATAAAATCCAACCCATTGGTAATCCACCAAAAAAGACAAAAAAAATTAAATTGTTTTCCATTAATGATGCTCAATTTTTTAGTAGTAACAGTGAGAAAATGGACTCAATCCTATGATCCATGATATTTGCCATAATTTGTGCCATTCCCAATGATCTACTCTACTTTCCCACTCGAGATCCAAGTTTGCCACGCAAAATGCAATTTTTTTGCTATAAAAAGGCAACCATTTAACATAAATGTTATTGGTGGTACACAGCAAAAACCATTCCTACTTCTTCCCTAGGATCATCACTAACTTAAGTTTCAAAAGGCCTTCCCCTGCAACTTTCACCTTAGGGCCTCTAACTCCATTTGCTTTGTAGATCCTCTAGGCATCCCAAGTGATCATTTCATAATTTGTCAGCACTTTGACTATTAGTAGGCTTCATTACCAAAGATCACAACCAAAAAGCAACAATACATGATCTCAAATTGAAAAACTCCAAATCAAATTTCGGCCTAAGAAAAAATGCTTACACAAAAGGACTCCAAAATTCATTGGTCTTTAAGTTTAAAAAGGTAATAGCACATTTGGGCCTAAAAAGAAATGCTCACACTTAGTGAAATAGTGCAAGTTTTTGAAATAAGACGGCAAACTGTAATTTCATTTATAGTTTCTTTAACAATATAATGCATCTAAAGTTTAAAACCAAATTAAAAAAGGATAAAACAAATATAGTTTCATATTATGGGGGTAAATTGCACTAAAAGTCCCAAACATTAATTCTTATTGCAAATTAGTCCACAACCACTGTTATGTTGCATATTGATCTCAAACCTTTATACTTCGTTGCATATTAGTCCCTTTTAGTCAAGACTGAATTAGCATAGAAAATTGATTTATGTAACGGAAAAATTGATAGTTTAAATGATCTTTTAATTGTCAAAAGATTGTGACACATATTCAATTTATATGAAGACAATTACAAAATGGTTAAATTAAAATTTATAAAGTTGATATCAAATAGATATGTGAGGTTTTAAATTCAAACTGTGTGGTAATTGCTTTTTCATAAATTTTATATGTATCATAATTTTTTTATAGTTAATGGACCTTTTAAATTATCTGTTTTTCCTCTTTATAAATTAGATTTTTGTGTAAATTTAATTTTTTTAAGGCTAAGAACTAATATGTAAAAAGTTATAAAGGTTTAGGACTAATATCCAACTAAATTGATGTTCAAAACCAATTTGCAATGGGAATCAAAGGTTTGAGCCCTTTGGTGTAATTTACCCATATCATGGTTTAAAGAGGTGGCTAATGGCATCAAATGTCCTAGGGCTATCACACATATTACACATTGTTCTAGAGTAATCATAATATTGCACATTCAACCTCCACCATTGATTATCGCTAGAAAAACTAAACAATTGGATTAAAGTGAAGGTCTAGGGTAAAATTTTGGCAATAGACATTGTTTACCACTGCTGGACATTTTTTGGCAGTCATCTATGAAAGTTAAAGAAAAAATTTTGAACAATTCAAAACACCTATACCATTCAATTTTTTTCACTCCCTTCTTAGATTTTTCATGAAGAATCAAATCCTAAATCTTAGCTGATCACATCTAAATCAGGAGAAAATAACTTTTGATTTTAAAATTTTTTTCAAGCATTTGACATAGATAAGTTAAAGGAAATTTTGATTTTCTTAAAGCAGCTCAAGTTGCTTAATCATTTGGGTGGTGTCATATTATAGTTTGTGACCCAACTGAGACGAGCACAAAACCCTATCATTTCCTAATATTTATGCACTATGCCAATTGAGGAGTTGAACATAAGGTAGGTAGAGTGGCACGTTGTGTAAATATTGTGAAGTAACAGTAGTTTTGTGGTTCTTCGAGACCCACGAAATGACGTGATGGTATTGATTAAGAGCCTATTTGGCATCCACATTTTTCCACTCAAACGCTATCCAAAATGATAAAACCCCTTGGTCACTTGTTTGTTTTCTGGCAAGCAAATTTGATGCAATCGTTAATATGCAAACGCTGAAATCACTGGGCAACTAAATGTAGCCCACTCCTCCCCCCAACAAGCATTCCTTGAGTGATGATAGCTTTGAGAAGCCAATATCTCAAAAATACCTACGAAAATTTTTAGTAATTGGAGCAGGAAATTGGTGAGGTCTTCGCACCAAAGCTGGTTTTTTAAAAGGCAGAAAAAATCAGGCAAAATAAAGAATAAGGGAAGATCTACATTAGAAGAAGGAAGAACATGGAAGAATTTGAAAAGGTAAGTTTTTCTCTCGCTTCCATCAATTGGTTGTTTGACTTCCATCAATTTTTCCTTTGTTTTTGTTTCATTGGCAAGTATCAACGTGTTTTGTTCAAGTTCAAACAAAATGCACACAAAATTTTTAATCTTCTCCCAATATCTGTATAACTCAAGAATAATTTTAGATCTTCTCACAATCTTTGCATAACTCATAATTTTTGTTCGAATCCATTTTAAAAGAAAATTAAAGGATACCAGTTTGACTGTTTGTATTTCCGCCTAGTTTTTGCTTTGTTATTTCTTGTTGTTGTGTTTGTTGTATGCATAATTGTGGCTGGGTGGTGCTTGTGCTTGTTCTAATTTTAAGTCTTGTTCATTTATTATTTTTTTATACTTCATCTTTAAAGAAAAAAAAACAACTAGTATTTGGCGAGGGAATAAGTCACAACAGCCACTACCATGTGTAAAATCCAAGACTAGTTGATTGGTGTAATTATAAATCTTACTTCTACATTTGTCCTCTTGAAGATTTTTTTTTATTGTTCTAAAATTAGTTATCTAATTCTAGTTTTGCTCTCTATGTTTTTTTGTACACACTTATTATGCTATATTATGGTCATTGACTTATTTTAATCATTCTCTTATTGTGTTTGTTTTTTAATGGCTACAATATGGATGCAATTACCTATCAGATTAGTAGGACTTGTTTTCCCAATCATTCAAACTTCTTGATTAAAACTTTGACTCAAACTTGTTCTAGTTTGCAAGCTTGATCATGTTGTTTAAGTAGATATTCATGCACAAACTTAATTTGTATCATTTGACTTATTTGATGGAAATTTGTTTACTTATCTTTTGTCAGTTGATGGTATATGGAAAAATGTGCTTCTAACACTAGAAATAGTCAAAATCAGTGTGCTAGCATACAAAGTAGGGAAAAATGGAGTAAGAGTGATATTATTATATTTTGTGACATATGCAAAAAAGAGCTTAATGATGGTAGTAGGCAAGGTGGTCACTTAAAAGAATTTACCTATTTATATATGTTCTTATGATTATATTTTCTTGCTGTTGTATAGGCCAACCTAGAGTTAGCTAGGTTAGAACCAAAAGCCTAAATCTAGAGTTAGAAAATAAATAAGATGAGCTATTTTTTGGTGTAGTTGCTAAAGCTAATGATATTTGGGCTCGATCAGGTGGTTATCCTCTAGAAAGATTTTTTTATGCTTCTACACTGTCAATTGGTTTAGTCAATAATAATGGTAGTTGTGAAAGTGAGGATATTGAAGTGGTCAATGCATGCATTATTTTAGAAGCTAAAGAGAGTAAATGCAAAAAAAATGGCAAAAAGAAGCAACTTTATAAGGGGAAATAAGGAGCTTTAGTGCTGTCCACAAAAATATATGACATCAAACAAGGAATTGAGAGTCACAAGAATGCTATAATGGCGAGAGTTAGCAAATTGCCTCCTACTATCATTGATACAATTGAGGTTTTAAGCGCTATGGAGGCCAATGTGTCATAGTTTAGTTCACTTTATCACTTTGCTGCAAAGTTCCAATAAAGAGAAATGTGAGATGTTTATGGCATTAAAGAGCTATTCTGCAAGGTTGTGGTACATGAATGTAAAAAAAAATTAAGGTGGAAACAAATGAAGCGTGCACTTTTAGTAGTCAATTTGAAAATAATTAGTTTAGGTTTCTTTTGAACTAAATGTTTGTTAGTCTCATAGTTTCACTTTGTGAATTTATGAATGGCTTCAGTAGTACTGTTGGGTGGTTTATAGTTTTGAAGTTTTTTAGTTTCAATTTTATAAAATCTATTTTTCCTAAAATAAATGTAGAAAGTGATCGTTTCATTTTTAATGAGATTTTTATTTCCTTTGCTACTTAGTAGTTTATTTTGGTCTGACTACTTTTTGTCCTTTTTTTCCTGAGGTTTTGTGCTTTTTCCTTTGCATTAAGTTATGCTTTATTCTATAATACTTAAGCTTTGGTTACAAATGTTGCATTTTTTGTACAAACTTCTTGAATTTTCTTTTCAAGCAAGTACAGTTAAATGTACAAAAGCATGTTTTATGGAATTAGACACTATTTACTCAAGGATTTAGCTACTGAACCTTTAAATTGAGTAAATGTTCTTGGTTGGTCAAACATGAATTTGACTTTTTGAAATAAGACTTATCTTGAGCTGAAACTCTATGAACACATTATTAATCATATTTAGGAAGTGTTAGAACTTCTTTTATAGTAAAAGACCATGTTTGCTAAAGGAAATAAATTATTTCATTTATTGTAGGTGTTTGACAATTCTTGTTAGATACGTTGTTATTGTTCTTTTCATATATTTTCAGTGAGATTTTGTTTGACCTAAGAGTGGGGAGTGTAGTACAAATATTGCAACTAAACCTTGTCTAATAAAACTGCTAGAGTTTTGTTTTAGTCTAGTACTTACCTTAGGGAATGTAAGATATGTGAGGACCTTTTAGCCTTGTACTTATGTTTTCATATTGCTGCTAGCTATTGCTACATTTTCCTACTTTATCTTAGTTTCATTTTCTTGCATTTTTGTTGCTAGTTGCATTTTACCGGTACTACACTTTTGTTTAGTTTTCATTGTTTTTATGGACTCTTCAATTTTTCTCTCTATCTTAGTTGCATTTATTTATGGAGTTTTGAATGTTTTATATTTATGTCTTGGAGCTCCTTCCTTTTGTTATGCATTTAATTTTATGTACTTTTTTTTAATATTTTGATGTTTGTATTATCGACTAAAATGTTGCCTTGTGAATTTTGTGGCTTATTGTGGCCTTCCAGGTAGGGGGAAAAACCTAATATAGTGCACCAAAAATCCTAAAGTTTAGGCTTATAAATAAAAATTTTGTAGAGGCAACATGAAGCATAAGAAAAATGCTTTGACTTTGAGATTGATATTAAGTTTTACAACATAGTTTAAGCTAAAACTTTGCAGACAAGTTAGATAACATAAAAGAAACGTGTAGAAGACATCAAATCAGAAACCTATACATTAAACCACAGTTTTGCAAAGTAATTACCAGTGATATGTGAAGTAGAAACATGTATTTACATACCTAAAACATTCTTGTAATCCCAAACTTACACACTATTACCTACAAAATTCTTGGAGGAGCTATAAAATACTAAGTTTGGCTTTAAAATCTAGTTTGGTAGTTTAGACATAATTCAAACATAGTTAAGTACTTGAACAAAAGATCTTAGGTCAAAACAATAACTCTAACTATAATTCAAAAGTTAGAAAACTACTAAGCTTTTTTCTGCAGTAAGTTTTTTTTAAACAAATTAGTAGTCAACCAGGTCTATTTCTAGGTAAATAAATGTATAAACTTGTAGGCAATGAGTTTAAACCATTGCCATTTAGAATAGTGAATCACCAATCAAGTGCAGGCAAAACAAGTCTGTTATATTCTGTAGGATAAAGCTACCACAAAACCCAATTAGCTGGCCATTGGTAGGAATCCATTAAAATTGATTATTTAGAATAGTGAAACAACAATTGGTCCTTTTATTCCGGAAATTCCAAGTTCATAAATTGGTACAAAAATCATGACTTGTATGTGTTCATCAAATCAAGTATAGAATCAGCCTCTAAAAATTAGCTTACAAAAAAACCAAGCTTTTCTTTTATCTTTCGAGTCTAAGTATTCATTAGTCTTCATTGTAAAGTAATTTAACTAAAATTTGTGTAAAACATATTGATAGTCTATTATAAAAATTATGTTCTTAGTAGGGGTTTGTCTTGAAGGGATTGATGATTATTAGCGATAGCACGTTCTTAAAAGGCTATGCATGGACTCTGCACAAACTGGTGAATTATGGGTTAGAGAATTGCTACAGGGGCATGATAGAATATTTTATGATAAATTTAGAATGACCAAAGAAACTTTTTTAGAGTTTGCTTTACACTTTGAAAAAAAATTATGGATTAGGTGGTTCTGTGAATATATCCACAATGGAGGCACTTGCAATTTTTATAAATATATTAGAACATGGAGAGTCTAATCAAGAAACATAAAAGTACTTTCAAAGTTCAAGAGAAACAATCAACAGATATTTTACTATAGTATTAAAGAGCATCATCTATATGATATCTGATATCATAAAGCCTAGTGATCTCAATTTTACCTGGACACCAGAGCAAATAAGAAATGATCATAGGTACATGTCTTATTTTAAGGCAATTAAGCTTTGTGAAAATTTTAGGGCTAATTTAGTGTACTTTAATGTCACTCAAATCCTTATTCATTTTATTAAGCACTTTTATCTTTTACTTCTTGTTATGATATGTACACTAATTGGTGCCATTAATGGCACATATATTGGACACAAAGGTGTGCCAACACCAAATGTCATAGCAGTATGTGACTTTAATATGTGCTTCACTTTTGTTTTTATTGGTTAGGTGGGATTGGCTCATGATTTTAATTTATTTAAAACTGCTTTATATCAATAGAGATGGAACCTCCCTCATCCATCTCCTGGTTAGCTATTTGATTATTTATAACTACAGACATTGATATTGCTCTTAATCCGTAATTCAACTAAAAATGATAGGATTATGGAGATAAGTATTACCTAATGGATATAGGGTACCCTCAAATTCCAGATTATTTAGGGCCTTATATAGGAGAAAGTTACCACCAATCTGATTTTCTTTAAGGAAAGCCAACATCAAGAAAAAGAAGAGATATTTAACAAAATGCATTCTTCTTTATGAAGTGTTATTAAAAGAGCATTTGGAGTATTAAAAAATAAATACGATATCTTAAAACATATGCACAATTATCTTTTTGCAAAGCAAGTCTTGATTGTGATAGTAGCCATGACTCTACATAATTACATACAATGACATGTATGCAGCAATGATTCAGATTTTCATAAGGTTGCGAATAAGAATTAAAAGTTTGAAGAACTTAGTGATGAAAAAGATAGCTATGAAAGTAAGAGAAGAAATGTCAATGAATCAGAGATGTCTTAACTAAGAGAAAAAAATTGCTAATACTTTACTGTCAAGGCACTAGATTAAGGTCTTTCATTTTATAGATTAGATGAATTGCACTTAATTGGAAGTTGTTCAACTTTTTCTATTTCAAAGACACCTTGTTAGATTTTTTTATATATTTGATTTGTAGCTGCAAAGTGTTGCTTTACATACTATACCACCAAATAGTAAATTTTTTTTATTATATAGGTTGAATAAGTATTCCAATTTTTTTTTATAGGTGGTATGTGCTGATTGTCATGTTAATAACTCAATGGAGAAAGAAACAGTTCTGGTATGGATGGCCAAAAAAATTTGTAATAGGTGGAAAAAAATGTATGTTTTTTCTTTTGTTTTTTTGTTGCTAGAGAAACTTGGGTATTTTAGATAAATTTACTACATGATACCTTTTCTAAAAAGCTAGTCTATCAAACACTAAAAACTTCAAAGCTAATCACTAACTCTAATGTTAGTAGCTAATCGCTAAAGTGACTCACTGACATTGTTCCTAAACAGAAACTAAGTTTAGGTAGCTTAAGCTGCTTTAAGTTAAACCAAAATTGGCTTATGAGATTTGAAGTTTGGTATTTTAACAAAAGTAATAAAGGAGAGTGAGAGAAATTAAATTGTAAAAATAGGTTAAAAATACTGAATTTTCTAGTATCAGCCACTATGGATAGTGGTCAGGAAATGTCAATAATGGCTATTCATGGTGGGCAATAATAAAAAAATTTTATATTTTTAAAAGTTTTTAACAATTCTATTGTCTCAATCTCTACAATTTTTACTAAAGCACAGTATCTAAAATCTTAACTTTTCCCCTTAGAATACTCGCTAAAACTTTAAAACTAAAAATTTTCTCTTCCAAATTTAATGAGATAGAAAGAGATTATGAGTTTAATTCAATAAAAAAATTTGTTAAGTGGGAATAACTAAATGGTGTTGGTGGTTTTGAATCTGAGAAAATCTTACAAGCTCTTAGTTGGGAAATATACTTATAGTAGCCTTCCATATTTTAGAAAATTTTTTGTAATTGGCACTGGTAGAGAAGTTAGGGGAAGTTAATGAAGGGTGTAAGTTTGACTCTTCTTCATGCATCTGTCTATTTTCTTTCCTTTTCTATTCTTTTTCCTTTTTTGTTTTGTTTTCATCTTTTTTTTAATTACAAAAATAAAAAATTTGCAACATATAAATAATAAATTTATTAGATTGAAAAAAAAATATTCACAAAAGAAAAGGATTTGCAACTTTAATCTCTCTTTTGTATTTGAATTTATTTTTTTCCAGTTTTATACTCTTTTTTTTTTTTGCTTTTAATTTCTCTGCCTGTTCTTCTCAATTTTATTTTATATTTTTCTTTTTTCTCTTGAAAATTCATGTAATTTTTTATACATTTTTTTTTCAAGATTTTCAACTAATAAAAGAAAAAAAAGCTAGTCTAGATAAATAAAAATATTTATTGGTTAAAGAATTGTTAGTTCATTTAAAAGAGGAAAAAGATACAGACAAAATAAGAGCTAATTTATCTAAAAAAACCTAACAGCTATTCGTAAAAGAATAAATAAAATAAAAAATCCTATCTAAAAAACCAATAATAATTTTAAAAAATAATAAATTGAGCAAAGAGAACAAATAATTATCATAAAAATAGTTACTTTTTATAAAATAATAAATAGCTAATAACCAAAAAACAAACAGCTGTGAATAAAAAACTGATAAAAGAATAGATGGTATTTATAAAATAATAAACCTAATAAATGAAAAAATAGTATTCATAATAAAAGAAACATGATAAAAAATAATAAATAGAGCTGATAAAAAATAAAAGTGTACATTGTGCATCTGGCCTATGAAAAACCTATTATTTGATTTGATAAGTTTTGAAATCAGGTGTAATAGATGATTGTTAAAGAACCTCTAATAGTAGCAGTCAACCAATATTTGTTGCCAAAGTTTTACCTTAGACCTTAAATTTTGAATTTTAAGGAGAATTAAATTGTTGATTAAATGGTAACCCACGAATGTAAAATGCCCATCAGTAATAGAAAACCATATTTAATCTTTTTTTAATGGTGAATTGTTTCAAGATAAATTTTGCAAACACTTCATAGTCTTAAGATGAACGTGCAACATGATTGATAGTTTTGCAAGATTTGTTGTCATTTACCCTTTAAAAGGGTAAAGACATTGACAGTCATTCAACATTATTGACATGGTCAACTTGGTCCTTCAATTAAAACTCAAAGCCCAATAGTCTGTAAACTTTTTTCTGATAGAATGACATTCATCTCACTAATTGTAAGCTATATAGAATCCACAGCACAAATAAAACACTAAGGTATGGAGGGCAGTTGGCTCAAGTTTAGGCATTACAATGCGTCCTATAAATACTGTACCAGGAAGAAAAATTTCATGAGTAATAAATTGGATAATCTCAATATTTATGCCTACAAATCTAAATAAATTGATTGGAAGAACAATAAGAAAAAACTAGCAAGCTAACTAGATAAGCCAATGCATTGACTAAACCTAACATACAATTGGACTAACACACCATAATCAAAGCATAAGACTTGAACGAATGCTAATGAAAACAAAAAAACAAAATTAAAATAAAAACAAAACACCAAACCCTTGATTCATTATTCAAATATTGCTCACTGTCACTAAAAACTTCATGTTATTTTTTATGGCTTAGCCAAACCAACATCAATGAAATGATGAGTCACAATCCATTGTAAAAGCCAACCATGTTGCTCGATGTCCACCGACAAGATGGGTCACTAGAAGAAGCAAACTTGAAGAAAACATTAGTAATCATGGCGATCAGATGATATAGGATAATAAATTGACTAGCCAAGCTTGAACTAAGAGCCAAGCTCTATTGGATACAAAGCAGAAAGTTTGGAAGGTTGAGAGGATGTAGAGTAGCTAGGGATATTTTTTGTTTTGTTGCCTATTAATTAAAGATTTCCCAGCCTAGACTTTAAAAGTATCAAATTAATCTAACAATGGATCACACAAGTAGGACATAACTAGGCACTATTATAATTTAGCTAATTGGAATATGTCCAGTATCTTTCCTTTTTTTCTTGAAAAACATAATTCAAGAAAAATCTTTGTCTATTTCAATTACTCAATCTTCAAACTTTAATACCTTCTCTTATTTCAATCCTTTCTTTTAAAAAATTGTATTACTACAGGTGTGGCTTAATTGTAATTGAATTGTAGATGTATTTAATTAGTTAATAGTAGTAATTAATAGAATCTTAATATGCTTCCAAAAATAGTCTTAAAAGAATACAATGTTCTTGGTGCATTTTGCAAATCTTGTCACAGTGCTAATTCATAACTTATTAAAAAAAGCCTAATTAATATTTTTTGTGAATTTTGTGAGGGTTGGTCTAGTGCTACACTATAACTCATTAAGAAAAGCTTAAGTACCAAGATTGTCACTTAAATGCGGTGTTTAAGGGAAAAATTCAACATTATGATAATATTAGGTTTTAATCTCTCTAAAGGATGGGGTGGGGAGAGTGTGTGTTTGGCAGGTAAGTAGGATAGTTTCAGATTTACAAAGGATTATTGAAAAAAAAAAGGCTTTCCTAGATATAGAAACAAGTTATAACATGAATCCAATTTTGTTTTGTCTAACTACTTTACAAATTTCCCAAAGGTAATGAATGTTATAGATCCGTAAATGGATGTTGCAAAGTTTGAAGTGGTTATCGATGTCTATATTGTGGGATGAAGTAATCCTAGAGTCTAATATTTCAGTTTTGTGAGGTTTAAGAAACCATTAAACCCCATGAAATTGCTGGTAGAACTGGGCAAAATGTGGATTGGAGATTATAGGTGAGAATAAGTGCAACGAAGAAAAGGTGCGTGGAGGGCAGCTCAGTAAAAAAGCAGAATGGAGCTAGAGGAAAAGCTTGGAGGAGAGAAAGGTGGACTGCAATATGACTGGTTTTATGAGATGTGAAGAGAAGCGAGATAATGACAACCTGTGAAAAGTTACAAAAAAACACTAAATAATAGTAGTAGTAGAGAAGAAGAAGAAGATATACCGAGGAGGCAAATGACCACAATACAACAAAAAAAAGCAAGTAAAAATAAGGATCAAAATGCCAAGAGGTCCAGTTGGAAGAGTAAGAAACGATACCTAGAACTAAATGAAAGTTTAGAAGCATCTTGGGCAAACATCGAGTTCCAAACTAACTATGAGGAGAAGGTATGGTTGTACAATGCCTTGGTCAAGTTTATAAGATATCTAGATACATCAGCATACTAGTGAATGAGGTATTCAATGAGCAGAGATTTAATTGTCAAATATGTGTGATGGGGTGGGGAAGCGTTGTCCTTTTATCATTTAAGACCATTGAGGACAAAGATTTTTTTCTTGAGATGATTGAAGAAATGAGAGAATGGTTCGATGGTTTAAGAGTTTGGAAGCCAAGGGATGTTCATAAAGAATTATGAAGTGGATTTGTTTAAAAAAAGTTCTATTATATGTTAACATGAAGAGATTCTTCTATCTAGTAGGAAACATATGGGGGAACCATATGGTAGTAGATGATGCTACATTATTTAAGAATAAATTGCATGTTGCAAGAGTCCTTATTTATTACTCAAGATCACATCCACCACAATTTGCCAATATCAAAATTGATGATAAAGTGTCCCGGATTCACATTTTGAAAGAACTAGTTTGTAATATGTTAAATAGTCCTTATGTCAAATTATGGCCCTAAGATAATGAAAAGGAGAAGTTTGTGTCAAATGAATGGGAAGGGAAGCTATTGCAGTCATTTGCTAGTAATGGCAAAGAAGGGAATAATGTAAAGGACTTTTTGATTACTAAGAAGGAGTCCAAGCTGAAAGACAACTTTATCATTGCTAAGACAAATAACGTCACTAGCATTGATAAGGTTTAAAAATTGTCTTAAAGATGTTGATTCCAAATCTAGTTAGATTAATGTTATATTTAATAAGGCAGACTTTAGGGGGTTGGAGGTGGTGCCTAGGAATAAGATGAGAAGAAACGAACATCAATCAACCTTAGTGAGAGATAAGAAGGATCTAATTGGGCCAAGTGATTTGGGCCATGTAATAAGCATAAATGTCCAGGAAACTGTTGGAGTGGGCAAAAATATTAGCCAAAAGAAATTATGGACTCACTAATGGTCCAATAGGTTGACTCTAGTAAGGCCCATTTCCTAAATAAAACAGGAAAATAGGGCAATAAAATTGAGAATATTAAGGAGTCTATTGTCTGAAATTTGATAAATAATGGAAGACTAAAATAACTAGTAAACCAAAGAATGGAAAAAGAGTAAAAAAATAAGCTATAAGGTGAAAAATAGAAGGAAAGTGTAAGCCATTGTTATTTCAAATGGGAAGAAGGAAAGTAAGGAAAAAATGAGATTTCAGGTAGGGTTAGCAGAGGAAGTTAAATTGATAGTAGCTAAAGATAAAGCGAGGATGGAAATAGAGACAATCTTGCAAACATATGAAAGATGGATCTCACATTGATAGAGATTTAGAGGATTTGAATAGGAAGATTATGGAGTTGAGGCTAAAAGATCCAAAGTTGGCAGAGAAAATATAGAAGGTATTATCATTGGCGTGCCCTTCTTTAATTCTATTGATTGATAGTAAGGATGAAAATTTTATCACTAAATATCAGAAGTTTGTGTTGTGACATTAAGAAATGAGCATTGAGTTGATTTTTGAATAATGGGAAGCATGATGTTGTTACATTTCAAGAAATGAAATTGGGATAGTTTTGATATAAAAAAGTTGTCCTCTCTGTGGTGTTTTAAAGGCTTGGACATAGATTGGGTGGAATTTGAAGGAGAATCTGGGGGACTAATGATTATATGGCAAACGAAATTCTTTACACCTCAAACAACTAAAATTTATTAACATGGGATTTTTCTAATTGGTAAAATTTTGGCTTTTAAATTAAAAGTATGCTTGTGACTATACATACCCCAAATGATAATGCTATGTGAAGCTAGTTATGGGAGGAGTTGTAGCAATTAAAAAACCAAATTAGTGGGTTTTGGATAATAGGTGGGGAATAGAATGAAATCCAAACATATGCCTATGGCTTTTGTGAATAAAGGAATGAAGTACTTTAGATAATTTGTAGATAAAGTAGAGCTGGTGGATATACCAATGATAAGGGGGAGCTTTTACATGGTCAAACAACCTAGAGTAGCTTATTAAGAGTAAAATTGATAGATTTCTAGTTGACTAAAAAATTTGCTTGCAGATTTCCTCAATTACAACAATGGAGGATTAGTGTCTGTTTTTCAGATCATGAAGCTGTATCATTAGGAAGGAAAAATTAAGCTAAATTGAGGACTAATGCCTTTTTATTTTAACAATTGGTGGTTAAATAAAGTGGACTTCAAACCATGGTTTGACAATTTATACAGATCATTAGATTGAAATTTTGGTAGGAAGCAATAACTTATAAGATCAAAGAAGCAAATTTGTGAATGAAGTAAAAGTTTGAAAAAATTAGGAAAAAAACACTAATCTGGAACTGAAAGTGTTATCACTCTGAGTGCTTAAATATAAGGATCATATTTAGTGTATCTAAGTCTTAGAGCAATGCATGTTCTATAGGCCATCAGAATATGTACACTATATTTATCCAAGTGGCCTTTTTAGTCTTTATGCAAAGATGTGTATATTGGTCCAACTATCACGCACATATTCTCATATATTTTCAATTAGTAGCATAGACAATGATCAAAACCTCATCTCATGTCAGTATAGCATTCATGCAAAATTCCATGCATTTGGACAATTACATGCACACTTGGTGCACTAGGTGCCCATTTCATGTGTCCAAACTTTCACATCATGTCCAACTCAAATTCTACCAATTTTCTCCTGTGTCCTAATGGTGTTAAACCATTGAATACACTTAAACCTTCATAAGGAAATAGGTTTGAGACACTTTGCAGTTATGGATTTTATACTCAACCAGGTAAAATTTATCATTTGAACAGTATACAGCAAAATCAGCTAACTTTGACAAGCCATAACTCTAGCCACAATGCACCAAATTGAGTGATTCAAAAGTCCAATTTTTCATCTTGAAGATTAGTAAGATAAATCAAAATTTCATATCTAAATTCAACTTATACACGAAGTTATGGCTTCTAGACCACAAGGTGTGAAAACTTAGCAACAATTTCCAGTAATGCCTATACAAAATTTGCAAATAAATCATCCACTTCATTTTTAAGTGCATAACCAGCTTGGGTAGGTTCATACATGCCTTAAACACTTGGGAAAATTACTCCCCTAAATTTAGAGCCATTTCATGTGCATTGAATATAATTTCCTTTAAAACAGCTCATACATTGCAAAATGGACAGAATAGCACATACAAGCTCAAACATCACTTCTATGCCTCAAATATCAACCATAAAATTTTCATAGTGTATTGACATGCATAGATACATCATACATATGCCTTAGCTTAGTTGGGTACATACATTAGCTTCTTAGAGAACTTTACAAACACAATGCACTTTATAAACTTCAAAAGGTAGCTGCTGCATAAGGCAGGAAGTACCAACACTAAAATTAGAAAATGTGCTCCAAAAATCATGAAACACTCCAGTTTAATACTAGAAATATTGAAGTTCATGTACCTGAAATTTCACAAAAGAAAAAAAATCAAACTACAAGTATTATTTTGACTGCTCTCTTTTTGGACCACCTGAAATATGGACAAAAAATGAGGTAAGCTCCTTATATAGAATTTAGTATGGGCTTTCAATGTAAAGTATTCCATAGTAACATACCACCTAAAATTCAAAGACACAAAAACACATAAAAAACAACACATAAGCATAAATATGGCAACCATATGTAATGCAATAGCAATGGCACATTAGAGTTAGTCCATAATCATTTAATAAAACAATAAGATATCACAATAGTATCACTATAGCAACCCTCCTAACATTTTCACTTGGTTTTAGGAGGCTTTTAGGTCTTAGTTAGTACTAATGTGAGCTCTAGAAACCTTCTTTATAAGTTGTCATCTTTACCATGGTAACACTATGGCCGAAACCTTGCCGTGCTTCTTTCCCCTTAACCTATACTAGGTTCCTTGAGCTTTTTACTCTCTTCTAAGTATAGTATTAGCTTCATGGATGTGTGGAAATATAGTAAACAATCTAGGAAACTTAAGAAAACCCTTACCTTGAGATGTTAAAGTCGAAACCCTATATGAACCCCAAAACTAGGGTTTTTGTGCTCTTTGTTGAATTCTCATGGTTTCTCTTGATTTCTTAAGGCATAGTGGCTATAGAGGGCTATGGAGGTGTTCAAGGAGAAGGTTTAGGGCTGGTAGAGGCTGATAATGAGAGAAAATGGCAAGGAAATGAAGATATTTCTTCATTTATTCATCATTTTGACTTAGGTGGCATATATGCAAATTTTTTGTAGCTTTTACCTACACTCGTACCATGTTGTATCCAGCCATTCAAGGGTGGAAAATAATTTTTTTTTACCACTTTTAACCTTGTCAAAGGTCATTACAACCATTAGACAAAAAGGTGGACACCTGGGTCCTTAGTTGGCATTATGCTATAAATAGTGAACTTGGCCTCTTTGAGCACTTTGGTCCCTAACGGTATCTTTAATTCAATCCATTTCCTTTCTTGATAATATCATCCATGTCTCCATAAGCCATCTTTAGAAATTTATGCAATTAAATAACCAACCTTTGTAACCTTACAATTTAGTCTATAGGTTACTTGCAAAACAAGCCATCCATTAAGCCTTTCTTAAGGACCAAGCTATCACTAAGTAGGCCACTTAAGAGAGCCAATATTTAATACTTTACACTTGATAATTCATGCATTATGGTGAAAATTAAAGCATACAAGTTTAGGTTCTTATGCTATAATTTTCCCATTTTGTGAAAATGATAACAGAAAGAGGCTTAGAAAGAGCTTGACATACTAGAAAGGAAAAAGGAAGAGAAACCAGAAGATAAGTAGCTTTTTTATCAATGGTATCTAAGCAACAAGAAGATGTGGTTACTAAGAAAAATGGAAGAATCTTCAGCAAGGTAGAAAATGAGATGCTACTAGATATAAGTAAAGGATTGTAACTCAAGGTATTTCCAATTAATTATGAATAATAAGATAAGAGAAAATAATCTATAGGCTATTGCGATTAATGGAAAAACTGTAGAGAATCATTTGTCTATCATGGAAGAGGTTGCAGGGTATTTTAAAAAGCATTTTGCTCGATTGACTGGACCACTTCTACATCCACCAAGAGGATGCTTTAGAAGATTATGTTGGGCAAGAACAGTATGCTTAGAAGCAAATTTACAATAAAGGAGATAAGAGAAGCGGTGTGGAGTTGTGGTGGTGACAAGGCATGGGGACAGGATAGGTTCAACCTTAGATTTTAAGGAGAATTGGATGGTTTTAAAAGATGATAGTTGATCTTTTATGGAGTACTTCAATAGAAGCATGGAACTTCCTATGCAGACAATACATCTTTCATTGCCTTAATTCTAAAAAATATGTGTCCTGAAACTCTACAAGATTTTAGGCCTATAACTTTGGTTAGAAATGGTACAAAATTCTATCAAAGGTCCTTGCTATCATATTATAAAGTGTTATGTTAAACATGATGGGGAATTCTTGATATGTCTTCATAAAAAAGAAAGCAACTTTTGGATTATGCTCTAATTACAAATAAAGTAGTACATAGTTTGAAGGTTTCTAAAAGTAAAAGTGTGATTTTGAAATTGATTTTGAAAAGGCTTATCATTCCATTGGATGGAGTTTCTTGATGGTGTTATATTGGGAATGAAATTTGGTCATCATTGAAGGGCATGGATCATGGAATGTGTGAGTTCCATGAAAAAGTAGTTCTAGTGAACGGTTCATTGACAAGACAATTTAACATGGGCAAATGACTATGGCAAGGAGATCCAATATCTCTTTTTCTTCTCAATATAGTTTGTGAAGGTGTCAATCTACTATTAAAGCAAAATCACTAAGCCTTTTTTTTGGAATTTATATTGGCCTAAAGGAGGAGTTAAGACTATCTCATTTACAATTTACAAATGATACCTTTCTCTTTTGTGGAGGGAATTTAAAGAGTTTGAAAAACCTAGAAAGGGTGCTGAAATGTTACCAGTTGTCCTCTAGATTAAAGATAAACATGTAGAAAAGCAAATTGTATGGGGCTAACTTGGAGAAGAAAATTGTGAAGGCATGGGGCAAAGAGATTGAATGTCTTCATAGAAAGTTTTCTTTTTATATCTAGGTTTGTTGATAATCACAATCCTTAATCAATGAAAATGGGGGAGACTATGTTTGGAAGTGTTAGGTCTAGATTAAGTATGTGGAAAACAAAATGCATATTAAGTGTAAGGAGGGGTCACTTTTATAAAATCTATATTGAACAGCTTGCCTATGTATTATTTTTCAATTTTTTTTGTACCTACAAGTGTGTTAAAGGAGCTTGAAAAAAAGCAAAGAAATTTCTTTTGGGGCAATAAGATGGTTTGAGGAAATTGGTGCCAATCGGGTGGAGATCTATCATCAGATAAAAAAAAATGGCTAAGGATTGGAGATCTACGCAAGAAGAATAAAGCTTTATTAACTAATTGGTTATTGAGATAAGAAAATGAACTTGTTGCTAATTGGAGGAGGGTTATTCAAGAAAAGTATAGAGGACATCAAGAGGACTTGCGGTTGACAACTATAGGAGGAAATAAAGTTTCATTGGTTTGGAGAAAGGTAATAGGGGAGTTGAACAATGAAAATAGAAGTAACTATATTCTGAAATGTGGTTTTTTTTACTGAATTTGGAAATGGCAGTGGCACTTTTGTTTTGGCATGATCATTAGATTGAAGGTTTAATATTGAAAGAAAAGTTCCCAATGATTTTTGCATTATCTGTTAACAAGAAAGGACAAGCTAAAGACTTTGATTACTGGAATAATGGTATATAAAAGTTGGAAGTAAAGTTGTAAAGACCAGTTTTTTATTGGGAGACTTAAGTATGGAACAAAGTCATGGAGGCAGTCGAAAGGAAAGTATTAAGTGCTTAACACAAGAATAGACTCATCTAGACTCTTGAAGGCTTAAGTCTCTTTTTAGTTAAATCCTTTGTGAAGCATATAGGTGCTACAAAGATCCAAAATGTAGATATAGTGGCATTTATTTGGAGCTTCTGGGCTCCTCTAAAGGTAGTCATTTTCATGTGGCAACTGTTATTAGAAAAACTACTTATGACAAGCTTGTTAATAGAGTAGAATGTGTTGGATGGCCAAAATGCAAGTTGTCAACATGCAATAAAAATTTAGAAATTGTTAGTCATTTATTCTTACATTGTGGCTTTGTGTGGAGGCTTTGGTCATTGATTCTTAAAGATTGGATGATGCAATGACCAATACCTAAGGTGACTAGTTTTATAAGCAATGGAAGGATTGCTCTCACTAGGTACACTCAAAGGAGATTTGGATGCTATTTATCTGCATGGAAATTCGGATAGTATAGCAAGTGAGAAATGACAAAGTATTTAGAATATGACCACGTAAAATTGAGGGTTGGGAATTGGCTCAATGCAAAGTGGCATGGTGCAAAAATAACAGTTCTTAATGTAATGATGGCTCTTGCAAACTTGACCATCAAGAATGGAAAATTAAATTTCAGAGAATTGGTAACTTGGGAGCTCAAAAAGGTGGGAATTTAATGTTTAATGTGGATGTTGTGGTATAGGCAAGTAATAGGTTGACTACCATCGATGGAGTGCTAAAGGATGAAGATACAAGGTATTACAAATTTTCTATAAATATGTTAATTTTTCAAGTGTTGTAGAGGTTGAGATTACAATAATACATGAAGCTCTAAAGATTATGTCTGAAAAATAAGAATTTAAATTTTGAAGAATTAATTATGAAAAGTGATTCAAGGTTGGCTGCTGGTTGGATCAATAGTTCATGTTCTAAACCATGGAGGCTGACTGACATAATACACCAGATTGAGGAACTAACAAAGAGAATCTCTAAATGAAGCATTACGTACACTCCCGAATGAGGCAATTGAAATATCTAATGCTTTAACAAAACAAAGCTTTGGAAGAACATCTCCATTATATGTTTGGTTTGTGTATTTCCACACATAATCTCAAGAGCGTGGACCATGTATATGTCTATAATGAAACAAAATATCTTTTGTAGTTAAAAATAAATATAGTGCTTAGGAGCTCATGACTAGTAAAATGTAGAGTTTAGCTTATAGTTTAACGGCATGATGTATAGACACAAAAGCTAAACCAAGCAAAGAGATCATGTAATAACCAAAACCAAAATGCTACGTTCAAAGCTAGATTAAGTTTAGGTAGGCCGCTAAATGGCCATTACATAGATTTATATGATTTGACTAGGTAAAGTACCTATGCAATGCACAGGACAATAGTTTATTAAGGTTGTATTTCTTTTTCTGAAATTAAATAAGGTTATGGAGTTTTAAGAAGAAATTTAATAATGTTTAAAAAATTTTAAAAAGTACTAATAGATAGAATATGTTGTAAAAGAGTGATTTGTAAAATTGAGAAATTGTAGTTTTAGTTGTAAATCTTTTATAGATTTACAATCTGTCATTAAATGTTGATAAGGAGAAATTACAGTCTTTGCTTATTAGAATATTTTTCAATTGTTTTTGTTATATTCACTTGCTTGCCAAATTCAACTCTTAAAAGTTTTCCCTTTGTTTTTAATTTTATCCCATGTAAATAACTCAATTTTGTAGATGGACTATTTAAAGACTTCACATCCAAATTTTGTTAGTGGGAGTAATGCTGTAGAGCTACCATGTAGCAGATCATATTTTCTAAAGTTTCTCCACCTATTGGAAGGAGTAAGGTGTCATCCTCCTATGAACATCTTGTATTCCATCTTATGTTGTTTGACTTCTATTCTTAATTTTGTTTAATCTACCCCTGATTATAACTCTTTATCTTCTATCATTGGAAAACAAGTTAGTGCAATAATAAGCTCTCTCTCTTGATATGTTTATTAATTGTTATGTGTGCTTTATTGAATTTAAATTAGGATTCACTTATTGATTCTTTTGTTTTTTTTTTCTATTTTTGGTTATCTACATGAACTATTGGCTGTTAGATCTATATTGATCACTTTTCATCAAGACGAAACTTTCTTGGATACTGTGTAGGGACATTTCTATAAGGCAAATAAAGTTGTAAAACTTATGTTGTAAGTGCTCCTTACTATACAACATCCCCAATACTCAATCATTATTTACATTCATAAGTTGTCTTTGCTCATTTATATAGATACATATGATTATGTTTGAAAGTTTTTATAATCAAGGTTTTCTTGGCTTTGTTGATTTATACGTGAACTTGCAAGTGTAAATAAACATTTATTTATACTTATTTGTGTGGGTTTATATGATCGGTTTTGTTTTCATCTGAATTCATTAAAATGCTTGTCGTAAAGAAGTATCTTTTGATAATGTCTTACTAACAGTATGGTTCAATCTAGGAGGAAAATATTTTACGGAAAGAATAAAGATAATACAAAATGTATCCTAGTATTGTTTTAGGTATATTACTTGTTGAAGTGTACTGTATAATGTTAGTTTTGTTTTAAGCATTTTCTACCACCGAAAACTCATAAATTAGCAAACAAAATCTATAAGATTGATAATTGCCTTTGTTTTTGCTTTTGCTTTCCTTGTATTATTGAACCATAGTTTTCAAAGATATGTTATAGACATTGTGAGAACTTAAAAGAGGTTCAATTGGTTAAACCATCAAATATTTATATGGTTAAATAATTTCATAATTGATATTGATTGAGGAGGGAAAGAGTTATTAATATAACTTGAATCTTTTTTAAAAAATTTAACATTGGCAAGAAATAATTTAACTCTAATGAGAATCGAAAATGTACATTTGTAGGTTTTAAAATCAACAGGGGAAGAGAGAGCTATTACATTGTAAATGAAAAATATGCAAAATGTTGAAGGCTTACTTGGGGAAACTATTTAAAGAAAAAACCAATGTGAGTAGAAAGAATAATAGGCATAGAGGGAGATGGAGTCTTATAGGTTTGTCTTAAAATCCACATGTTATATACATATGCATTTTGACGTAGATGTTAGGTATATCTGGTGAAATTTTTTTTTTGTTAGGCATATAAAGTGATATTTATTTGTTTTTTGTGGAGTTACATTCATTCCTATATATATGATCATGTTTGATGGTGACTACATAAGGATGCTTCCTTCATGTTTACAGTTCTTGTAATAAGTAATTTGGTTTTTTGTGCATATATTGTCTAAGTTTTTAACATAAGTAAATGTACTTGACTATTTTACTCCATTGGTTGGATGTTATTGAACACTTCTTTGTACACAATATTATTTGTGTAGTTCTAAAACTTATTCTCTTTGATGATAAGAATCTTCAATCCTTTTATGTCTATCACCCTTGATAGTGGAACATATGGTTGATCATGGAAAAAAATAATGTGGGGCAAGTAGACTCCTACAATATTCAGGGATTGTCCTTGACTTTTGTTAATTTTCATTGCATAGCACGGCCTTACAAGGAGGTGTCTTTTCTTCATGATGAAAGGGCATTTAGAATTTAGGGAAGTTAGAGTTATTCTAGGTATAAAATTTTTTTCTCTAATATTACTTCCAATGATAACACAAGCCTCGATTATCCAATCCTCTAAGTTAGTAATAATAAGTCTTGTTCCATTGCATAATCTTTGAGCTAGGTTGACATTTCTCAAAAGCATGATAGGTATGGCTTATTTCATTTTCAACTAGGGAGAAGGGATTCCGGAGAATTTCAAATTATTGAAAAACTTTATTGGATACATAGTTTCTTGTTTTGCCATGTTAGCTTAGGCTTTGCATATTTCATCAACACTTTTATCTGCATGTAGTTGTTAATTCTATATGCATCATCATTTAAAAGGTTAAAATTGCTCACTCATGCAGATGTCCTACATTCTCTTTGTTATTGTTGAAATCTAGAAATGTTGTTTGAATAATTTCATTTATTGATAAGGAAAAAGGGTAAAGTACAAACTATTAAGAGATTTGAATCAAAGTGTGTTAGTCATCTCTTAGTCTTGCTATTGTTGGCATTTTTCCATAACCAATATCCAATATCCACTTATCAAAATTATGTTTTGAGACATCTGTATGGCCATTGATGTCAATCTCATTAACTCTCATGCCTTTTTTTTTCAATGAAAAAACCTGACATTCATCTTAAAGTGTGTAGATCTGTTGATGCATGCTCCTAGAATTTCTTATCTTTTAACTTTGGGAATAACATGCAATATTTGTCTGAAATCCCCTCAAAGCAAAATTGTAACTCCCCTAAATATTTTTGTTCTCATTTTGGGATTCTTATGGCCAACTGTCTTTCAATGTTTGATCTAATGCTTCAAAAGCATATCATTGTATTATGGGAACTTTATTGCAAATGATAAAGCTCGCTTCATTCATCAATTTTGCAAGATGAGTTCTGTGCTTGATTTCACTTGTGCTAGTATCCATAAGATCTAGAGGGATAACAAACATGCTATGCACTGTCCTTCCTCCTAGAAGTAAAAATGATGTAATTCCTGCATTTGAACATTATCAAATGATTGAAATTGAGGGTAGGGTAAAGAATAAATATTTGAATTATTTTTAGTAATTGTTTTTTTTATTTAGCATGGTTTTTATATTTTATATTTGAAGTGAGTCATGATGTGTGTGATTTTTTAATAGCATTTTAGTTCCTACAACATGTTATTTTTTATCAGATCTTATGGAGTTTTCATTTTGTTTTTTTAATAGCATTCTAGTTCCTAAAACCTTTGTTTCATTCTATTTCAAGATTTATATGTTTGAAATGGGGTAAAAAGGTTATGATTGGCATGTTTTCTAACTATTTTGTTATTTGTAATTATAAATGTTATGTTAGATGATTTTTTTTTTGTGGAATGATGTTTGATTACTTTTCTAAAATTTATTTATATTCTCTAATTAGAGATTCTTACTGATTAGGATAACTTTTTTCTATATGTATTTGATATAGATAATGGTAGGGTCACTATTTATTAGGTGAAGAAAATGTCTTATGTTAGGTGACACAAATATTTTATAATATAAGGAATATTAAATTATTACTTGATGATGCTACTACAAGCGCTATCTTTCATTGAGAACATAATTTTGAATTAATGGTCTTATAGAGAAATGTCCTCCAGTTCTATCAACACCATAGATAAAATAAAAGTATCTGTGTTCATGATTGATTGATATTCCTTATATTATAAAAGTATCATTAAGTGATTGAAAGAGCTGCTTATGTTCAATCTATAGCAAGTGCTAAATATAATTTAGCTATTCTCTAATCGATCAATTGTTCATTTTTCTTAGTAGTGTAGTATTTGGCATTAGCAATTCGTTAAAATCTTTCAAAGATTTCCCACTTTTATTCAATATCTCTTCAATCCCAAAAAATCAATATTTCTATTTTTGTTCATTATATAGCTGGAAGTTTCTTCAATACATCTTGATTGGATACACTGCATCCATATTTTCTCCTGGTAATCCCAAACATAATGTGTTGATATATTTGCATGTTTATTTTCTTGCATAGCTTCATTTAAAACCATCCACTCTGTAAACATCATGCTATTTACTTTGTTATTTAAAATAAATCATAGATGGTGTGAATTTTCCACTACCACCATTTACTCATTTAGGAGATCGAACTGAAACCTTATAATAAAAGGTTGGTAAAAGTTTATGTCAAATGAAAAAAATCCTCCATGCTACTTTATAAGCAAACAATTATTGACAATCTAAATATTGTTTCACTTTGTCAATCTCAACTATCTTTTTAATGTCCGACTTACTTGGTCTAACATTTCTTAGATGACCGCTATTACCTTATTAGGATACTTGAACAAGTATTTAATAGTTCTAGACTTATTACACCATTCGACATTATTGTGTACTTGATACTTTAGTAAAAGATATTTATTGTAAAGTATCATATACCTGTTATCCAGCTTCTTGCCATCCTTAACAACATACATTCCACTATCTCTTCTTCTATAGACTAGAAAACCATCTTCATCTATTGTTATTTCAAGATAAGAAATTCTTAGGAAAGTGTTTACTGCATGTTTCATTAGTCATGCATGGGACATTTCTATGATTTAGTCTGTAAGGTCCATGAATCATGAACTCTTTAACAATAACATAACCTTTTGGATCTTCATCTAGGTTTGGAATTTCTTGTGAGATGATATCATCATTGTCATTTATGTTTGAAATTTAAAATCATTTATTAACCAGACTAAAATATGGGTATAGGGTAATCCTCTTTTCTGGAACTCAATGGTACTGATAGCTACCATAAAACCAATGGTTCTTATTAGAATAAAATATAATTGAGTAAATATTTTCATACATCAAAATGTTAATTTACCTATAGTAGTTCTTGCAAAACTAAAATTTTTTTTACGTCATTCATCTACCCTTCGAGTTTCATCTCTAAAACCCTTTGTTACAATTTCGGGATGATCTTAAGACTTTTGACCAGGAATTTGAACGAGCATAGTTTTAATTTCTGGTCATTTCGAAATGGCTATGGAAGTAATAAAAATATATGGATTGCTTATTCAAAGACATAGGGCCATTATGTCATAGTAGTTTTGTGTCATGTACCTTGGATTTCTTATAAATGAAAATGGTAAAACAATTCTTTTGTCCAACTGATAGCATAACAAATATTGTTGTACAATTCTGCTTGAATTTTAGGTTGGTGCATTATAATCCATCTCAGTATTTGTTGTTTAATTGTTGTATATGCATCTACTATATATTGCTAGAATAATCTTGCTCTTCTTAGTAATGTGGTGCCTTTATTCAATCTTTACTAAATTCTATATGCATAGAATTCATTCACCATGACAAACTTTCTATATGCATAGAATTCATTTATCATGATAGACTTTCTTTCTTTGTCTTCTTCCATCATTAGAATGGTATGAAATACTTTCATGGTATCTATTCTCACCATAGGGGGAATAACAATGGATATTGCATTGAAATTTACAAAGGATACAATTCAGAAATATATTGATAATCAAGTGATTTATCATGTACAATAAAATCTCAAGTTTCATCATATGTCCCAAAATCTTTAATAATTAATGCTACCTCACAGATAGTTGGACTGTTATATTCCTTCAAGGTTTTGTCTCATTGTCCAATTAATTTGAGAAACAACCTTTAGGCTAGGCTGTTGCTACACCAGTCCTTAATCATGGAAAACAATTTTACCACACGATTGTGCTCATCCAACATAGTAATTAGTTCTCATATGATATTCTCATCAACAGTTTTTTAGTTTGGCTCAGCGAAAGAAGATATCATGTTTTCAAACTTCATGCTTAGTATCATAGAAGTACAATTGAGCAAACTTTGGCTTTAATCCCTCTGGTAGAAGTAATGTTCCAACCTTATGATAATTCTTGCCTTGTATTATAAAGTTGTCAGTGCTGCCACTTGTATTGATGGAATGGTCAATTTTTGCACCTAAAGATGTGAAAGAAAACATTCAATCATATATTCTTATTGCATACTTGAACTTTGCTACCATTGATGAACCACTACAATCAAGTAAGTTAATTTAGCGACTGGGGTGCTTCTTTTAGTTTCTCTAAGAGAATCTTGCTTTCTTGACGGCAAAAAAAGAACATTGGATTTCTTGTTCTAACAATTTTTTTTGCTCATTTCCTTAATCCACATTGATGCACTAAAATGAGTGTAAGTTTGTGTTGGAGGTCCTAAGCCATGGTAGTAGACATTTGCTCCTGCATAAAAAATGATATAGTTAATGAATTTAACTATTTTATTTGTAAGCAATAAAATATTTATAATTATATGTACACCTTTTCATCTTAGCTTTTTATTATTTATAATGAATTCAACTTTCTTAATGGGCAACGATATGTTGAAATCTATAGGTTAAAGATTTGGTATTTTTTGTTGTTAAATATTGCAATGAAAAAATTATTAAAATGAATAAAGAACATTTATCTATGTTTTGATGTGCCATTAATATAACTTCAACATCAATCATTGGTTGAGAAGGACACGATTGATGATTTTTGAAATATTAGTTTTTGCTAGCAGTTTCATGTAATGCTATGGGATAGATGAAAAGAAAAATTTATTATTTTGGCATATTGTCCTTTGGTTATCTATTTATTTCAATAGTGATGAATGACTGATATTGGCATACCTGCTTGTAAAATTGGTCAGTTATTATAAAGTTTTAAAGTTGAATAGCTCTAAACTTTACAATATGCTCTTGTTTTTATGTCCAATTCTATTCTAAATGAGGTTTCTAATTGGTTTTAGTATGCTATAAATTGTCTTACAATCTTCACCTTCTTTGTAGGTTTGAATTTGTTATAGGAATTATACACGTAGAAAGAACATTAGAATTATAGGAGTAAGGATTATACCTCAAAGCATTTTATTTTTTTGATGAGTGTTATGGTAAATGGTCTAACAAATGAAGGTATAACTTGTTGCTTTTATGGATGAATGAGATATAGATATTGTTAAGTTTATTAAAGATGTAGAGTAAAAGTTTAATAGTCTTTGGATGTTGAATCCAGAAAATATAAATTTTAATGTGTGTACTTTGTATATGGACTTTTTATTACACATTCCCATGTGAAGTATAATGGTTTTGGGAAATGTGAAATAATAATATTTTAATTGACTAAGTTGGTATGTATATATTTTTTAATCGGTTGTATAAGTTCATGCATGTTCATTAATTTAACTTTCCTTAAATTTTATGTATTTGAACAAACTAAAGTTTTATTTATTTATTTTTGCAAAAAATGTATTTTTTCGAGAGAATATTTTTTTATCTTTTTTTAAATATTATCATAGCTTATTTAGAATTTTTTTATAAATGCTAAGACATCATTTTTGTAAGAGAGAATCCATCAAATTGTTCAAATTCAAAACTAGCTACATGTTTTTGTTTCTAAATGAAATCTGAAATTAGTAAATGTTTATTTTTTAGATTTTGTCATTATGTAAAATGAACTATATTATAACAATAACTATTAGCTAATGAAAAGTAAATTTGCAATGAGTTTGTGTTTGTTGATTGTGCAATGAGTTTGTGTTTGTTGATTGTGCTAGAGTTGTGGGTTTTAGTTGTTCTCTTTTCTATTTGGTTTGGTTTTTATTATTAATAGCAATTTAATAACAAAAGTTATCTTTTGTTCGTGTCTTTCATTTAGTCAAAGAATATAGGAAGCAAATTATATACAATGAGTTGCTAGTTTCATGAAATTATCTAATGTGTTGTACTTGTTTTAATATAGATTTGCATCATAATTTTTGATTTCTTAGTTTTTCTCCCCCTCACCCTCCCCATGTTTTTTATTATGTCCTATGCTTAAAGTCCACTTCCTTTCCTTACAATTGCAAAAGAATTGAATTTTGTATATTTTTTATGGTAAGGTTTACCAATGCATTTCAAAATGCTACTACTAATTGGGTAAATTTTTTTCATTTAGGATTTTTTTTAAGTTTGTTTGTTTAGTTATACAATATTAGGAAATGAGTTGATATAAGATAAGATTTTGATGATAATCTTCATTTCAAATGACTGTACAGTTTCAAAAATATATTAAAGGAGAAATGTAAATTGTGTCTTCATTTACATCCATAGTAAAGTAAACAGTGGCTAAAAGTTGGTGTATGCCTTTAGTGCCTTGAGTTGCTATTGTGGGTCATCAAGATTTGTTTGTCTTTGAGCATTATCTTCCACGTACCTTGAGTGAGAAAGAAAAATAAGTAATTATGCTTTTACCTTTATATCAAATAGAAATCAATTAGCTAAAAATTATATATTCTTTATTTGAATTTCCTTCTCTTTTATTTTTCTTTTACAAGGGTTTGATGTGCAATTCCACTTCCTTTCCTCAAAATTTTCAAGGTCATTGAAAGACTTTCATCAATTTTAATGCCAATTTTCTTTTCTGACCCATGATCTTTTTTCTAGATTAAATTTTGTTTGTAAATAACGTGGTTTTAAAGCATAAACATTGCGAGAATGAAAACTTCGTTGTGACAATTAAGCTAACCTCATTTCCATGTTCTATCACTAGTAAAACCATGTTAATGCTGAAAGTTGCATAATTACGATGTTCATAGTAACTGTAGGGCTTGATCTTGTGAACTATATTAAAGATACTAGTATGGCTAATAGTACAACAAAGTCAATATGATTTGTCTGTTTATTATTTAGTGAACAACTAGACATATATCATAAAAAAGGAAAATCACTCTTTTTATTGGTGCATTATATTATTACCCCTCCATACGGTTATGAGTACTACTATTGAAGTTGAATGCAATAAAATCTGTTGACCGGTTTCCAATAATATCTGTTGAGTTGGATAGTGTTTTTTTGTACAGTAAAACATAAAAACAACAAGTTGAAAAAGAATGTCAACCATACAAACATACATTAATTGCATGAATTACTTAGTGATTCATCCGTGAAGGGTAGAGATGTCTTGTCAAAATGCTATGCTAACAATGTAGGGCTAATGGCATTTTACTTGCTTGACTTTATTACCTAAAAATTGAAAATAAGGGCATGAATCTCCTTTGTAATGAAAATGAGAGGCTTAAGCAACAAATCATGGAACTTGAAGCCCAATTGGTAAATGGCTAGGGTAATCTTATAATATATATATATATATATATATATATATATATATATAAAGAAGAATACTCTTTAGGGTGCTTTTGGCATGTTCGTTAATTGTCACTTTTATTACTCGACAAGTGTCCATTTTTCTTCTAATTTTTTTTGGCATTGATATTTATTCGTTTATGAAAACTGTAAATCCAATTTTATCCTTCATTAAAGTTAATGGTTTTCTTAACACCATTAATTCAAATTAACGGCATGGTAATTAAAGAGAATTTGCTATTACTGTTAGCATATAGGTTTTTTTCAATCCAAATAGCTCTCTCCTACCGTAAAATCATAAAAAGAATGTCAAATTTGGGACCATGCAATCATAATTAGAATCAATCAATATTTAAAGGAAAGAATCAATTAAATGTAATATAATATGTTAACTGGACAATTTGAAATGGAATGTACAACAATTTAACTACACAATATTATATGGAATGCAAAGTCAATACTTTTATGCCTATATACACAATCCAAAATTAAGGAATAAAAAATACATTAATTTCGTACAAAATTATTATGATCCACTTATTACCCAATTTATATTATTTTAATTTCTTGACCAAATATATTCTTTCCACATATGCCTAGAAATATAAATTCAATTAACTATTTTATTTACAAATTTAATAGGGAATTGGTATAAAGTCATCTACAATCAATACTAAAACACTTATGAACTAGATTAAATTAACTGGATTAATTAAAAATCTTATAGAATTAGTATCAAAATTTCATACCATTAATTATAATATCCATTTTATACATTACTCAACTTAATCACAAAATCATGTTTTATAATTTCCAAAAGTTATGCAAAATTAAGGAAAAATTCGAGTACAAGTAGTACAATGATGGCCAATTAAATTGTTTCCAAACATACCTAGCAGCAAAAGGTCTATATAAACATATGCGCCCTATTTATAAATGAGGGGGAAAAAGTTATATTTCGGTAATTTAGGTGATGATCGCTTTGATCAACGGGTAAAAATACCCATAACAGGATAGAAGTGGGTAACAAATCATACTCGTTTGGTAGGTGGCAAGTAAGGGGTATTCATTATGGGTAAATCCACCTCACATGCCTGTGAAACCTGTGAGTATAAATTTCTTATTTTTTAATTATAATGGATGCAACACCTACACTTAAGTAATATTTTATACTAATACTCATTCAATATTTTCTTGTATGTATGTCATGATTTTGTTGTATTATATATGAATTATGACTTATATGTATATTTTATATTTTATTTTTATGAAATAAAAAAGTACAGTTTAAACCGCAGGTTATCCGAAGGTATGGATTACCCACGAGTCATGGGTGTAGGTGAGATTTTTCACCCACTTGCGGATACCCATGAAGTCTGAGGTACAAAAAAAAAGTTGCGAGGACAGATGACAGGTAAGGGTATATGTCACAGAGTGGGGTCTTAGTGCCACGAATTACTTAACTTGTAAGCTTTTAGGGACTATGTTCCCACTTAGTTACTATTGGCTAAATATTACTTATAGGTAAATTAAAACAATTCATGTGCAACTAGTTCTTAGCCTACCCTATAAGAAGATATGCATGTGTTTGTTCTGGTGATGCAAACAATTAAGTAAACCATTTCAAAAAAAATTGCTTAAGCATTGCATTTAAAAAGTACTTAAATTGTGCCAAGACAATGAAAAACTAGTCACTTCAAGTTCAGGAAATAATTTGTGCACACTTAACATCATTAGCATGCATGAAAAAGTAACTTAATGGTTTTACACCACAATGTATCCTAATAGAGGAAACATCTTAGTACAGAAGGTACCATACACATACAAGACAAAATCCTTAACTAAGAGCCTTTACTTGAGCCCCACCTTTGAGCTATCAATCTCCAAGTGCAAGTCTCCTTCCTTATCCTTGTGCACCACTTAACACAACCTTAGTTAGTACAAAGCTTAAATCACAAGTAAACTTAAAATCTCAAGTGTATTTTGAAGAATAAGTACCTACAAAAGGAAGAAACTTAGCCAACAACTATCCACTAGTTGTTAGGCTTGGTATTAGAACCTGCACAACAAACTTAAGAAAGTGAGTACATGAATGTACTTAGCAAAGGTCCCTTAGGGTACCTGTAAAGAAGATAACAAGCAAGCATGCAAAATGGCCCACCAAGAACCAAACAATGAACTAACAATCAACACATGACAATAGCATAAAAGATATGCAATGCATGAATGTCTGATATGCAACACACACAATCCTTCAGACTTCTTACACCTTAGGTGTCTTATACTTGCCGTGAGCTCAAACGACGGAGGTGCTTGAGACATTGACCCTCATGGTCTGAATACTTTACCTCTCTTAAGTCCCACTTATGGGTCCTAGCGTAGGTTGTCACATCCTCTCAAAACTTACCTGTCTTACCCTTAACTTATTATACAGGATAGCCATCTTATATGGTCCTACTTGCCGAGCTCTTATAGCTTAGCTTAGAGCTCTTTAGTGGCTTACTTACTAAACCAAATGGTTTGGTTAGGGTCTTCTTAGGTTTCCTCTTCATTTCCCATTAGGTCCAAGACCTCTCACTTAGGCCAATGAAGCTTCCAAAACCTGACTTAATCCTTTTAGTGCACCTTTAGCAACTTGAGTAATTTTAGCCCTTAGCCACTCTACTTAGCTCTACCCTAACCACACCACTTAGCTACCATTTAAATAATACATAATTCTCATCTTAGGAACAAGTCTTAGACCTAACCAAGGCTATAGAACATCTTAGAAAAGCCTAAGGATGATAACTGAGAGATTGAGCCATTCTTAGGATGCCCTAAGCTTGAAAAACTTATGCCTTAGTGATACCTTCTGTGACGCATTTCCAATAGCATCAACACTTAGGCTTCCTAGAAATTTTTTGGCAACACATCACGAATGCACGTCACTAGTCACCAAATTGGCGACATGTCGCCAATGCTCTACAACATTGTGCGAATGCATGTGAACTTTCTTATCCCAAGGCCAATTCACATAGGTCTTGTTTCTACTTCATTCTCACATCCATTGCTACATTTTTATGCATTATTTGAGCTAAATTAACTTGAACCCTTACCTCAAATTCGGCCACAAAGCAAGAACAAAGCAAAAGTACACTTGAGCTCAACCTAGCTCTCTGGAGTTTCAATCCTAAAACCAACATGATATGGCACTAAGAACCTCAAATCAAGACCATTTCTAGCTACTCGAACAACTTAGAACTAGCTCAAAGTAAACTAAGAAGCTTGCCTTAGATTTCAAGCCAAAAACAAGCATCAAAGAGCTAAATTGAAGCAAGAACACCAAAAATGAACTTAAGGCTTCTTATAATCACCTTAGGACCTTCAAATTTGATGGAAACTTGAGGAATTGGGGTGCCTTGAAGAAAAATTTCTGGTGGGGAGAGGGAGCCACGAAAATTGAGAGTAAGAGATGAAGAATGGAGGTCAACAAAGAGCCTAAAATATCCTACTAACTCCACTAAGCTTACTTCTTGTCTTTTTGCCTTTTGACTCCAAATTTCTCATTTGTTTCACTTTGGTCACTAAACTTACACCCAAAACCATCCATTCTTGGTCCTAAAGAATGTTCAAAAGCCTCTTACACTAGGCTTCTTGGGCACTTAAGCCATTTCAAACATAAATGGTTCACTTGAGCATTTAGTCCAATTTTTGTACTTTTCTTTCAAATGATGTTTCTAACAGCTAGGATAACTTATGGTCTTGACTTAACTAGTCCAAATTCCTTACTTGACTCTAATTTCATCAAAATTATAGTCATGCCACTCACTTGGGTCAAAATTAGTATTTTATCCTTTTGACTTTTAAGTGCCAAATCACACTTAAGAACTCATCTTTACTTAAACTTAACTTGTCTTTCTTACCTAATAAAATGCTAACTTGAGGTGCTTAAGTAAAAACACTTAAATAAACTTACTTACCATGTCCACGCCAATCATTGACTAATAGAGTTGTCACAGTATCCATGCCCGATCCACTCTGTTGCCATCCTTAATACCATTTTGTTGATTAATATATCAAAAGACAATGATTCAGACGATATTTTGAAAAATATTGTTTGATTTACAGTATAATCACAAAATTGCTTGTTCTGTTAGATTTATTAATTCTGAGCCATAAAATATGCGATTACTTTATGCTTTCTCTTTTTTTGGTTCCTGTGGTAATGTCAGGTGTATAAACTATTTTCCAACTAAAACACATATAGTGAACATGTCTACTATATCGGCTATTTTCACTTTTTTAAATTAGGTATAATAAAGAATGAACCACATCAATGGTGCAAACTTTGATATGTTTCAAAAAAAGAGGCCCAACATCACCGCTTTATGGGACTCTCTAAATATCAAGAGTAGAAGAGTTTTCGATACTATGGATTTTCCACAAGGTACTAAACCTAATGCTACGAATGAGGGTAGAAATGGAATGGATGAAGAAGACCCATCCAAGACTGATATCGCTAATGGAAGCATGAGAACCCAGAATTGTGCTATATAATATTACTATGCCATGAATAATGGTTTATTTGAACCAAATATGCTATCATACTTATTATTATTTTTTTGTTTTCTCCTATCCTTTTATAAGCAACTAGTTCAAATATCCAATATTGCCACGGGATCTAAGAAAACCAAGTTTCAAGGAAGCAATATTCCATAAATTATATGAAAAACAACATAAAGATTAGGCAACCGCTAAAACAACAGTTATAAAGGGTAGTTCATGATGGTTTGTCAAAATATTGAACTGTAACAATAAAGAAAAACATGTTGACAAATCTTGGAAATCCAGGAGAACAAATTCTTTTCTAAATAAGGCATCATAATTTATGAACTTTTTAAATAAATTGATTATTCGAAGTCACTGGGGTCTTAAACCTACAAAAACAAATAAATGTTAATTATAAGGACCTAGTTAAGTCAAATTTTAAAACAACCAAATGGTTTTTACCTTTGTGGATAGTTAAGATCAAGGCCAGCTTGTACGAGAGAATTTGTTAAGTGATAAATTAGGTGGTTTAGGAATTATGACCTATACATTAATGGTCAGATATAGGCAAATGGTTCAGCAATAATTATATTTATAAGTAGATAATTGTTCGCTATTACATATAGTATATCGGCAGCTTCAATCTCCTAGTCTGATAATATGGCATTGGTGGTAGAAAATGTTGAAGGGACTGTGAAAACTTCCCTCTAGATTTTATTGTTACTAGATAATGTATCATTCTAACAGGTTGCCTAATCCATCAGCATAATAGGTTCACTACAATTGCAAAAGGATAAAGTTTTAATAGTACATGAATATACCCGTAAGAACAGATAATTAATCTGTTGGAATTTAGTGTAACTCACTAAATATAATGGAATCGTTTGAGTGATGACATCTCTATGGTGTCCTTTGCATCAATTGTCCTTTTCATACCATTATGTACCTGTGTTGGATATACATGACATTGAAAATATGAAAAGAGTACACTAGTTAGGTTTGTTAAAAAATTAATAAGATAATGCATATAAATAAATAAAAACTACATATGCATGAAATGTTGCGAAGAACCTTCCTTACTTTGGTCGCATAATCAACAGGTTGTGCCTTTTTAACCGTAAATCTAGAATATTTGTTATCACAGTTATATTGGGTAACTTAAACTAGCCAAAAAAATTCCAAACCTTGAGGCCATTTGAATATCCTATCAATTGTTTCTTGACCATTTTTTTGATGCAAAATAGTGAGCCATAAGGTGGATTAGGGTGTGGAATGTTATGTTGAGAAGGGGGAAGAAATAAACCGAACAATAAACTGTGACTAATTCTGAGGCATAATATCGAAACAATTGCCTACTGACGGCATCGAGCAAAATAGAATGACTTGCTGCATAATGATCTCTAACCTTCACACCAACTTTGTGACTATACATTTTCTAAAATAAAATGGAATTAATAATTTTTTCTAATAAACCTAATTCAAGTGTATATACAACACCAATTGAATTGCAATGCTATGGAAATATATGGTAAGGACAAAATTCAACTTACTGAGTAACAGGTGTACTGGTTATAATGTTAAAACCACTACAATAAAAACATGGCCCTTGTTCAATCACCTTTTGAAGGCAAAAGCGACAACCAAGGTGGTACCAAGGAAATGATTAGTCAACAGAAACAATTTCCACAAGATAGTTGAACACAGTCTGCCAAAAAGATCAAATATAAGGCATACTATAATATTTGAGGAATTGTATTAGTAATACACAACATTAATCACTTTATATACCTTTGTTGCAATTGAGGCATGAACATATTCAAGTTTATAGAGTGCAAGCCGGTGGAAAACCTCAAGAGTTGCTCACTCAAAAGTGTCTAAGTTGGTAGGGTAACTCTTGGAAACACCAACTTCACCAATCTCAAGTCTTGTAAATTATGGGACTAGTAGCATAGAAATGGAACTATGGTTAATAGAATAATGTTTATCTATAATATGTTAATAGCAATGTGAGAAAGGAATTGAAAAAAGCTAACAATTTCAATAAAGTGGAGGCTTCAAGTAAGTCCAAATTAGCATAAAGCTTAGTTCCACATGTAGATGTAACATAATATCTTCCTGCATATTAGATGCAGCATATATATGTAAATGAATGATAATAAGAAGCACGAGTATAGTGTAGTGTATCACATTATTTCATAAGAATTATGGTTGATTGACATACCATCATACACTTTCACATACGTGCATGTAACAATTAAGATTACATGATCTTGGTGATCATAAAATTCATCGAAATGGAAAGGTGTACTTCATCACCCCATAGTACAACCTGTATTTCAGCTCCTTTAAAATAATAAAAAATGTAAAATTTAATACTAATATATTAAGTATATGGAATATGTAAAAGTGAGAATAAATAGAAACATACATGTTATTCTTCAACTAAATACCGTGCATTGGTGTAAAAAAGAAATAAAAACATATATGTTATTCTTCAACCAAATACCACACATTGGTGTAAGAACACCATCACCTTTTCTTTGCTCAAGAGCGGGATTACATACAAACAATTTTCCAATAATATTTGTTACATTAGTTATAGAATGATCATAAGGTTATTAGAATTATATTTTATTTATAAATAGTGCATAAAAAAGTTGCAAAAGATTAATAAGGTTGGGGTTAAAGCACCTATGCAAAGCTTGTTAACCGAATACCTTGATGGGATGTCTAAGTAATTAACAAACTCAAACCCATGTCGAGCAATCTTAATACAGTCACCCAAGACAACAATCATAAATGTAATGTCCCCTACCCTGAATGGGGTTCTCCCAAGAATATTATGGAACAAAGTTCTATGCTAGTTGCAGTTGGTTAGTTAATTACTTGTCCTATTTTAAAACCTTTCATGCATCTAGTTATTAACCTACAATGCACTATGCATGCACTTGTTTAAACTTGAATTTCAATTTAAGAAAATGAATCAAAAACATTGCTGCAACTTTTATAAAACATAAACAAACCACAAGTCAAAGCATAAAACATATTTGTATTTACTACAAGTAATAACCATGCACGTGCATCATTACATAGGTAAAGACTATGCAAATCCCCAAAAGCAACTAAAATGATACTTGATCGAGAGACATTGAAGGCTAAACTAGCATACATACGTATACTGAAAGACTACTACTGAGATCCATGGTCCATTATGTCTGTCCTTGTGCCATTAGCCTCTGCAAGGCTGCAAGACAACTATAGTTAGCATAACACATAACTAGCAATAAACTAGAAACGATAATGGTTTACTAGATGGTTACCTAAAATATAAATGCTAGCTCGACAACCCTATAAGGTCGCCGGCTCCTTACAAATATAATCTGCACAACAACACTAAAGGGAGTGAGAACCCGAAGATTCCTAGTAAGGGATTTGGGCACTTGTAAAGAAACATTAAAAACCTGCAAAAAAAAAACTTGAAGACACTCATATATATAATATATGAAACCTACTACGGGCCATATGCAGTTTCAGGCCTAACATATGCAAATATATTGGAGTCCCTTGGGACCTTACCTCTTCCTAGTCTTTGCACCGACGTCACCCCGTGCCTAGCGAGTTCTTGACCCCTAACTCACTCCTAGCAGCCTTAGCTTGCTGATGTCCTAGTAAGCTTAGCTCACTGGTTAACCTTCCATTTGTTGTTGTACAGGTGAACATGGTAAATGCTCCTTGCTTGAGTTCTAAGGAACTCACTACGTGTACTAGGCTCCCACATAGTGCCTCGAGCCGTTGGCTTGTCTAGGCCACTATGGTAATAAGCGTCCACCCAAATAGGTGCATTAGGCTCCCACTTGGTTTCTGAAGCTAATATGCTTACCTAGATCACCAAGGTATTAAGCCTTGCCCATTTAACCAACTAAGGATGCACTAAGCTTCCACTTATGCCTCAAGTCACAACTTAGATAGGCCACAATGCACTAAGCTTTCATCCATGGTGCTTCACTGCCCACCATTACTTGGTTCACACTATTATGGTAAGATTTTCTATGGATGAACTTAATTTACTAGGTTCCCTAGAAACCCTCATGTGCACTAGGGTTTCTCATTGGTGTCTTAAGCTCAAAACATCCAACTAGACTACCAATGGTGCTAAACCCTCTTAACCTTTCCTAATGTCATTATTATAGTGCTCTGAGCTCCTTCTAGATCACTTTCCTTCATGCTTTCTTTGCACCCAAGAAAACTTGATCCATAAACTAATGCTTTAAGGAATTATAATTGGTCACCTTTCAACTTATGACCCCTTAAGCACTCATTGACTCTTCTCTTTAAAGCAAAATATAGAAAAACATAGGTCAATTTAGCCTTGAGTGAAACCATAGAAGTTGTAGATCTTTCTCTTAACTTCACGTTGAATATTAAATCGCCTTAATTGGACACCCGAGTGAAAAGTTATGGAAGAAGTACTACAACATGTTAATGTTGTCGAGTTCTGGCGCCGGAGCCGGTGCTGAGGCGCCAGAAGCATTTTTATCTCGGATTCCAAATAGGGTGTTGGGCACTGTAGCCCCACCAAGTGCCTAGGCACTAGGCCCCCAAGCCCTACACTTCCAAACTTCATCCATAGCATGTTTGTAGGCCTCCCAAGCCATCCAAACCTTCATACTTCCCCTCCACAAGCTCCAGTTCATGATGGCTACCACAATAGGTCATGGATATGCCAAACTAACCAAGTTTTAAGGCTTCAAACATACCTCACTAGACCATGGTTTCACACTAGTCCATCATAAGCAAAATCTACCATAACCTATGCATATCTTCCAAACCACTTGAAACAAACATTCAAGCAACTAAGGCATGCATTATAAGAGTATGCAAACTAAATCCCTTGCCTTAATTGAAGAGAACAAGCAATAAATCAAGCATCCACACCAATAATTTGGGTTCCACTAAGGGTTCCTATGGTTGCAAGAAAAATCCAACATACAAGGCACCAAATTAAGCTCAACCAAGCTAGACCTAAGCTCATACAACCTTAAGAAACCAAGAACAACTTAAGAAAAAGGATGGCTAAATGTTACCTAAGCTCACCAAGCTTAACAATGTAATCCAAGAGCTTCCACACCAAAACTATGCAAGAATAAGCCCTTTCATGCATATATACCTCATGGGGCACAAAAATCCACCAAGAATTGATGAAGAAATGGAAGTTTGGCTATGGAATTGAAGAGGAGAGGGAGAGCTACGGGTTTGGGAGGTTGAAGATGATGAATAGTAGCTGCCAATTCCTTTAAAATGGTTTAAATAGCCATCTTCTTACTTTAGTCGTTCAACTTTTGTTATTTTTGCAAAAAAACCCCATGCTCAAATAGTAACACTAGCTTAGGCAATTTTTTCCCACACTTTGGTTTCTTGTCACTTAGGTCCAAAAGAATAACTCATGAGCTTAAATACCAAACCTATCACCTCATGGTACAAAATGACCATTTTGCCCCTGGTGACACTTAGGTGCCAAAATGACTTAGGAACCACCTAAACTTTAATAGACTTGTTTGACTTGGTAACTCAAACTAATTGAGGCTTTAAACAAGGGATTCTGACTTGTTTAACAAGTCTTACATGACCATTGAAGATCTGCTGCATAGAAGGCCGTAACAACAAAATGTGAACTAGGAGAAATAAATTTTGTATGGTGATGTCACTGGATTAAACGTGGGTGGTGCATGTGCAATTGTAAAGATCTTAATGGTATAAATACCTCCTTTTAGAAGCATAGTGCGAAACTTATCCACTTCCACTAGTGGCACCCTTGCACAAATATGATCATTCTACAAAACACGTGTTAATAAAACTTAGAATTTGTTGTCTGTGTATATGTTATCTTGAACAATAAATGTGAATATTATAACACTTACATGTGCACCTAAAAGTACTATATCAATACCAAGGTAGGTGCCATCAGATGATCTAATAGAATCCTAAATATGAGTAACACAGGCCTTAAATGACCAATTAAACCTTGTCACAAGGTGATGAATAAGGTTATTTTTTTTTGCCTCATTTGCACTAATTAAATATTATGAAAGAAAAGAACACATAGTTATATGAATGTAAAGAATGAGAGCAAGAAAGAAGTCATAGCAAATCATTTGTTAGGGGAATTTTTTAGTAATAATTGGAAAAATTAAAATTAAATTAACATACCTAGTAATGAAATGGTTCTCACTTAATCTAACATCTATTTAGTTTGTTAAATACTTTATTGTGTACAATATTTTTTGCCAAAGAATTATTATTTGTACTGCTATTCCATATCAACACCTTAAATCCATTAGGAAAAGTGACACGCAAAGTAGCAACATATAGTTGGCCATGGCTAAAAACCAATTCAGGGAGGTACAACCCAACATGATTGAATGTTTGGCCATTACTCTTATTTACTGTCATCACAAAACATGGTTTGACAGGGAATTGCTGACGTTATAGATTAAAAGGTAATTGCGTGTTTGATAGCACTATTTCAATATATGGAGTAAAGCAATGCATCCCTACATTTTTTCTGGTCAAAACCTTTGTCTTGATAACACGTTCAGCCAATCTTATAACAATAAGTCTTGTCCCATTACACAAGCCACATGTTTGGTTGATGTTCCTCATTAGAATAATTGACACCCCAACCTTTAATGATAGTATATGGTTTGGAAGACTAAAGAACTTTAATGTGTTATGGTACTTAACCAGATATAACAAAAAGTGGGCATCAACATTTTAGATGTAAGAGATATACGATCTACACTTAGGTAAGTTGCAAGTCCCTTGACAATTGACCCATGATATTGTTACTGACAACATCAACTGTATCATTTTTTGGTGAGAGTATTGTCCTTCCCCTCAGGTATTGCCTGTCAGTTAATCTTGTCTATAAATATGGGTATATAGATGCTATAACATCAGCTATCGGGTCACTGGTAAACTCAATTAAAAACATATCATGTATTTTCATCCATGTTGCATCCTCATCATCTTCTCGAAGTTTTCATCAGGATAATCTTCTCTCCTTAAGCTGTAGTATCTAATCAGAAAATAGTGTAACACTATTAGATGTTGAGTTCTACAATCTCATATTTTGGTGCAATATGTAAACTCGACAATGTGACCATAACATAGAGGAATAAATCATTGTTGCAACAATATCACCCTTACTTCGATGACTAATAACAGGTAAGATTTGTCTAAAGTCATAGCTGAGAACAACTATTTTTCCACAAAAAATTTTGGGTTCGGTATTATGGTCATGTACACACATGAGATCTCGTAATGTTTAATCAAGAACCTCAAATGCATTTCTATATGTCATTAGTGCTTCATCCTATATAATCAAGCTTGTTCAACAAAGAAGTTCAGCTAATGGGGTAAACTGCTCGACACTGCGCATTGATTTCTTGCCTAACTTGATGGGAATTTTAAAATGTGAATGTGCGATATGGCCACCAAGTAATAATAGTGTTGCAATCTTAGACAATGCAACTGCCAATACGATCCTTCGTTTGAAATGGACACGTGCAAGAATAGTATGTCGTAGATATCTTTTACCAATTCCTCTACTGCCATAGACAAAAAAGAACCCACCTGATCTTGAACAGATTTCTCTTACAATAGATGCATACATAGTCTTTTGTCCTTCATTAAGGCCAAAAAATAATTATGCATGTTCATTTGTCAATGCAACACAATCATAATTAAGCTTTTCTACGATAAAAAAATTCTCCTTCACCACAATTGTGCTAAGATCAAAGAAGACATACTTGCAAATTTTTTCAAAGACCATCCAAGCTTATTCATGCACTTTTCAATTTTATAAAGTGCATAATTATACATGCCTACTTCTACTAGCACCAAGTAGGGATCATTACTTATGTATGTTGTATCATTATAATGTCATTAAAAAGAGCTTCACGGTGTTGCTCCTACAATTTGAGAGGGGTCCACAACATGGCAAATTAAGAGTAAGGTTACAAAAAGATCTCATAGCTGGCTAGCGATTGCCTATTCTGCAGCTTCTTGTAATGCCCTGTGCCATTCTCCATGATTATCGAGCAAACCTAAGGCAAGGCATGCTTTCTTGAATGTTAGATATAAAACACCACAAACCGTGTGCAAATCCTCATATGATGTTGGGCCTCGTTATACATTTAGTAACATCTAGAGATAGTGTCTCTCACCAGTAATCGGGTCTACATAGTACAACCTTCCAACACTTTTCCCCCTAATATATTTTCTCCACTCTTTTAACTGTTGATTCCAAATATACTCAATTGGGAATTCTATATGTGCAAGCTGTTGATCTTCAGAATTAGTAGAATTTCGATGCATTAATGCTTGAAATTTGGTAATACTATCTTGTTGAATCCGCACCACTTCACAAATATCATCATTGTTAGGGAATACTATATTCCGCTCATTCGGTAAAGAAAATGACAACCTTTCAACAGGTAGGTCATGTTTATGAATATCAAAACCAAATATCCTCTAGCAATTTTCAGATGCAGAAATATATCTACGATCTAAATACTGCTTGATTTCATCAACTTGACAAGTAAAACCTTCAAGCACAATAGTTGATCGTACTTAATGCCCTTATCCTTATTTGTCTTCTCTACATTAATGTGACAGCCATGCTTAATAACCAAATCAACATTATAGGGAATGACTAATCAATTGTGAAGCTTTATCCTATTTTTGGCAACAGTAGTAGAGAAATGCCTTTGCCTATATATTAGAAAACCATCATCACCAATTAATGTTTCAAATTAAAATGGGCATGGATATCTTTTCTTGCATCACCCATAATCATACATCGAGACCTATTGTTAGTAGATCCACATGAGCCATGCATCATATGTCGAGCGATAGTTGTGTAGCCAATAGGTTTAGTATCCTTATTAGGTAACTTACCTGAGATATATTTGGCCAACATTCCAAGGTCATTAATTTTGCCTTCCAGTGTAAAAACAAGGGCAATATATGTATATGGGAGTCCTTGCTTTTGGTACTTTATTGTTACAATAATTGTATATATCGGACAATAGAACATCAAATTATTAAATACTTACTACTAAATAATATACTTCCTATATATTATAGTATGTAAATCTAGATTACATCCAATTGTTCACCCAAAATGTTTGCCTTTAGTTATGTCCTGTAACAAAGAGTATAGCTTCATTTCGAAGACACGATCTACAATATTTGGCCAATCATCAATAGTCTATCTTAGGATAAACTCCAAACATGATGCTCTCTCATTCTACTTAGGGTTGCATGTAATTGTTATGAACAAATCTGGATGTCCAATCAAATGATATATAGCTATTGCATCTTGATAATTCTGGATCATGTTCCTTGTGCAATAGCCAATTATGTCACCTCTATTGATAGCATCTTGTAAACCACATAATAACTATGCACGCAAAATATTCTGATGACTTATAATATAGGTAAATCATTGTTCAAGAATGCAGCAATATGCATAAATGACATATTGCTGTAAAAGCCTCCCACCACGAAGTACCATTGAATGAACAAACTAACGATGCTGAAGTTGGAATGCATAATATTCATGTATAGTAACCTTATTGCGTATAATGCCATCTATAGTATCATTACACTAAGGGATACCTTAATGAAAATCATCCGCACCATTAGGGAGCAAAATAAGAAAGTGCAAAGACATTAATTTCGGATGTAAGACATCGATCCTGCACAAACCATGAGTATGAGTAAAGGCAACAATATCTCGCTTATCACCCTCTTCCTCTTCTAGGCTAACCATTAATCCATCTATTTCTCTAGACTCTAAAAGGTTATAATGATGACCATCTCCAGATCTTGATGTCAATAGCCTCAACCTGACACAATGGTTATTAAACTCTCAATACATATCATCTGCCATCCTGAATGTTCGTGTAAGTTGATTTTGTTCATCAAACATGTGTATAAGACCTTTAACAATCTCATTATCCATATTACTATTATGGGAATTTTTGAAGCTTCTAATACGATTGTCTGTTTCATGCTCAATATCATGTATGTACAATTGAGCAAATCTCAGTATATTTCCTTTACTCGGAACCAAAGTCCCAATTCAATGGTGGTTGTCACCTCTTATTTCCCTTATATATAGATTGGATGTCTATGAAAAAGGCACTATAACTAAGTGTTCATAATGTTATCAACAAAATAACCAAGGGAAGGGTAACATACTAAATGGTATAAGGAAAACATGTAAATGTATAATACATGTGCATGTACTTTAAACTACATTGGAAAGTAGAAGTTTATTAATAATTGACTAAAAATACCTTATACATGTGTTTACTTAATAATTTGTAGGCCACCCATTGCAAATAATACTAAAAAATGTCCATGTTTAATATTAAATTATAAACATATTTATATTCATTCTTGCATATGTTTCAATTGTATTTATATTCATTATGACATATGTTTTAATTTGTGGACTTGGCATTTAGACGGTACTAATAATTGGTTTAAAGAACTAATTAGGTGTTATAATAACATAGGAAAACATTAAGGAGCTATGTGTGAAAGGGAAAAAACATGTTTATGTGGAATACGTACATTAAAAATTCAAAAAGTATTAATATTTGATTTAAAATATAGTAATACATGCGAATACCTAATAATTACAATAAGTGTTATTCATGTAAGTAGTACATGTTCATTTTAAATAATCATGCCCAATTTTAGTATTAAACATTAATTTTGTTTATATTCATTATAAGAAATGTTTTAAATTTTGGAGTTGCCATTATGATTGTAGCAATGACAGTAAGAATAAGTAATTATAGTGTTTAATTATTATATATAATTAGGCAAAAGTAATGTAATGCCCGGATAACCCAAAGTGATTAGGTCCTGGGTTAAATGGATTTGGAGCATAAAATTTTTTTTTCCTTAATCGGCAATTTAGCTCAATTAAATTGAGGAGACAATATGGCATGTGCATAATTGAGTGTTGAATATCTTAAAAATAAGCTTGGCTTAGGCCAAGAGAATTAGTAAAGAAAATGGTGGTTTTTAAAGATGAGGGACTCAATTGAACAAAGGGATTTTTAGTGGTTGGGCTCAGTTGCCCAAAATTAAAAAGTTGGAGGACTAAAGAGGGAATTAGGCCATTTTAATGACCTAGGATGCCTTGGCCAGCCATGCCCCTCCAATTCCCAATATTTTATGTCACCTCCCTCCAAATCCCATTATTTTAATCTACCTCCCACCCTTAGTCATTACCTTGGATTCTTTCTTCACCTACTTTTGACTTTTTCTACCAAACTTACCCAAAAGTCTTCCAATTAGTCTTCATTTCTTTTAATCTTGTCTCCCACTCATTTCAAACACATTATTAATTTCCTACTATTTTAATCCACCTCCCATCCTTAGTCAAGACTTTGGATTCTTTCTTCACCTACATGTCTCCTACTTTTGACTTTTTCTACCAACTTACACAAAAGTCTTCCAATTAGTCTTCCTTCCATTAAATCTTGTCTACCACTCTTCCAAGCACATTATACACTCATTTTCCTTCCCATATGGCTGGCCATCACCTTCCCACACATTAAAACATAATCAATCCACTCATTCAAAGCCATTTGCTCTCAAACTCTCTCCTTCTCTCTCTATTTTCTTCCATACCAAGTCTCACCATTCCAAACACATTTCCAACTCTTTTCCTCATCTAAATATTCGGCGCTAGAAATAATCCTTCCTCAAATTAAAACCAAGTATTCTTGGTTGAAATCAAGCTCTAAGACCATAAAGAGCAAGAATCAGGAGAAGAATTCAAAGAAAACCAAGGAGGAAAATTTGGCCATTTCCATTTCTTAAAGGTTTTAAACTCTACTCAAGGAGCTCTTTGTGTGATTGAGTTCCTAAGTTTATTAGAAGCAAGAAATCAAGAAGAAGCTTGAAGAACATCAAGCACAAGAAATTAGCCTTACCTCTTCTGTGAGGTTTTGTAAGTGTACACCAAGTGTTCTTGGTATTTTGTGTTATTTGAGTTAATCACCAAGTGTTCTTGGTACCTTATGGTTACTAATAAAATTCGGCCCATCTTGGTTCTTATGCTAGAAAACAATTTCTAGAATCAACAAGCAAGGAAAACGAAGGAAAATAAGCTTCTAAAGCTTTCGGTGTTGTGGGTAAGGATTCCTATATTCACTTTATTGCATGGTATAATTCCATGGCCTTTTTATGTGAGTATTCGGGCCCCTAGGTGATGGTCAAAGAACCATGTGATCCTAGGAGTGCTAAGAGGGCTTAAGTTATGTTATTGCTTCGGCAATTCTGTTTTGCTCATGAGCTAAGTTAAGTAAGCAAGCATTATGGGCTAGGAGTTAAGGCGGCCACCTTAATTCCTATGCTAACTAAGCTCTCCGAAAACATTAAGTATATGAAATTAATGAATTAAAACTCGAGGGATGCTTGCTGCCCTTCTGTGAACAAAGTGTTAAGTGGTGTGTGTTTGTGTGCTTCTTTGATTTGTTGTGCATGCTAACCCTCGATTATGATATTATTGTTATATGCATGTATTTTTTTGTTTTCTTTGTCTTTATGTTTTCTTTGCAGGAGTAAGGATTGTTTTGCCATTACATTCTTGGCATATGTTAGGCCTTGGAGGCCATAAGTTAGGCATTGGATGCCATAGAATCCTTATTGAGTTTTATAACTCACCCGCCCTACTCCACTTTTGTAGGTAAAGGTTTGCTTGAAAGATCAAGCTAAGAGAGTCTTGAGTACTCTTTCTGTGTGCTAAGGTTGGATTTGTGTATGGTATTGCGCAAAATATTCTAAGTATTCTAAGTATATAAGTTGCTTGTAAACAAGCTAAAAAAAAATATGTGGACTTTCTGTGCAGGACTTGAAGTCTTAGAATTGTGGGAACAAGGCCTGCTAAGGTGGAAATTTGTGTTCCATGGCTTTGTGGATTTATGGATTACTTTTAAGCATGTTTTTATTGGTCTAACTTTAGTGACCAAATTATGGACTTAGCTGAAATTTGGCCAAACTTGGCTTTGGGCTTGTATTATGGACTTGGACATTTTTGGGTATTTTTATTGCTTGGTAGACTTACCAAGGCCTATGCATGAATTTATGGGTTATGTTTTCATGAAACTTGAAGCATGTTGAAATTGGGCTTAAATAAGAACTTGGAAAATTTGAATTTATCTTTGGTTAATTTTGGGCCATATGCATGTTAAGTACTAAAGGGCCTATAAGCCTATGTCTATGTTGAAAGCATGCAATGTTTGTTTATGTATGTGTACTTAGTAAAGAACATGCAAGTAAACTTAGAAAAAGCATGAAATTGGATACTTGTGTAAAGTTTGGCTAATAAGAAATTTAAGTGCACGTATGTGAATTAATGCATGCTTAAGCATTAGTTGCATCTAAAGGCATTAAGTGATTATGTGCACTAGTGAACACCAAAACACATAAGCATGCAAAGCATATGTATGAAAATAAGTTTTCAAACTTGAGTTGGTGTTTTGGTTGCCATGCATATCCTTGGCTAAGCTTGGTAAAGACCATGAAAATGAACACCTGAAATCCACATAGGTGTTAGCTTATTTCTGAGAGCCCTTTGACTTAACCTTAATTAAAGAACTTAACGAGCTAATATCAATAAGTATCCTGGGGTTTATGCCCATAAGTTTTAGAGAGTTTTAAAAGCTCTTTCTGTGTAATGAAAACTTCCGTTGCACGTTTTAAGTAATCAGACCCAAATGGGCCAGGGGCAGTTTAGGGCACGACAAGTAAAGAGCTATGCACATGGAAAAAAAAATTCTAAGGCATTATGTGCACCGTCTAAGGAACAAATGTCCTTATTTGTTCTTTTATGAAGTATATAGGTACTAAAATTATTATAACATTTTTTGGGAAAAATGGTAAATTGCATACCCTTGTATATATTCCTAATTATTTTCTTTTCTGCCATATTTTCACCGAACCCTGAGTCTTCCTCCTCTCTACCTATCCGCCAAATCAAAATAAGGCCACCAATGTATTGGTGTGGGAGGCAAAGCCGATGTCAGGAGAATTTTTTGGTTGTGTTTATGCCATAAGATTGCACTTACCGACAATCCTTAGCTGGTTGGTTTAACATTTTGGTGGCTGTACCGCCATAGACAGTGCATTTTTTTCCCAGGTGGGTAAATAAATTACATGATTTCATTTCTCTAAACCTCATCTTTCAGCTTATGTAAGCACTTTCCTGAAATTCTTTGCAGTTATTTGTAGATCTGTTGAAAAAGTGTTGGGCTTTAGGATCCCATTTTGAATGGCAGGTATAGACTGATATGTTCCTTTTCTTTGCAACAAATCAGTCACCAAATTAACCAAAATCATCTAAATGTCATCTTCTTAATTTGGGGTAAAGACGCTATGACATGCAAGTCCCAAATTTTTTAAAATTCTAATAGAAGATCAGAGATGTTGACTTTTAATTTGTTTTCTTCTTGTAAGACTTTAAAGTAGTGAACAAACATGGCTTTAAAATATAGTAAAATTATGTAAGAAAATTGAAATAATTTTTTAAAAAAAAAAAAAAAAGCTAAGAGGAACACATTTTTTTTGGCAAAAGTAATTTACTTAGAGTGTTAACAATACTAACAATTCGATGATGATGATTAATTTGCTGAAAACATTGTTTAATTGGAAATCATATCTTAAAAATGTTAAATTTTAGTTGGAGCGCATTCACTTCAAGACTAATGGAAATAAGAAAAATTTGAGTTTTTTTTTTGGATTTTAAAGATGCTAAAAGGGTTTGCTTTTCATAGCTACTCAAATGGTCTATAGTTTTATATATCTCATGGTTGAGCAAATGTTTAAAGAAAGGTAAATCCAAATTATTTTTTCACGGTCTATTATTTCACATAAGATGGAATGACACTAATTGTTTTATTGTCCATGGATGTTCTATGTCACTGAGATACACTGTAGGTTTGGGAAGCTACGATTAGGAAACAAAGCATAACAATTGTCAAGGATTCTTAGATTTGCAAGTATATGCCATTTTTTTTATTTAGTTATTCAGTAGGCATAGTTTTTCCTAACGATAATATTGTGAATGATATGCATTATAAAAGCTCTCAGTGTGGTGTAAGTAAAAAGTTTTAACATTAACAAATGGTAACTAAACATTTGTAGGGGTAAATAAAACATGATAGCCTGGAATGGTGTTTGTGTGTCCAAGCATTGCAAATGGTAAAACGTAAAACATATTTTGAAGAGTGAGTATTGTGTTACATACATAACAATAATTAAATACCCATAAAACTTTTGCATTTGCTTTGAAAGTTGTAATGTCGACTTAAAATTTCAGTTAAGATAATTTTTTCTCATATTTTGCAATGAATAAAACAATAGTGTTCAAACTACTTTGTTTGCCAATTACTAAGATTGTATTGTTGATACTTGTTTAGTTGTATATTATTAGATTGTCGCGCAAAGGAAGGGCAACCTTTGGTGTACATCACTGTATTTCTACTACAATGATATGGTAAAGGTATCTCTAACTTACTATATATCATTTTTATGTTCTGTAGTTTTTTTATTTCTTTCTCATTACTTGTATCTATTGCCATATAAAGTGTCAACACACACATGGTATAAAGTGGGAGTTAAAATAATTTGATTAGTCTACTGAATAGACTAACCTGGTAATATTCTCAAGCAACCCTTGAATGATTTAGACCAACTTCTAAATGTAGTAGCCTATGATGGAGCTTGGATAATGGGTAGATCAATGAGAATTAGTTAACTTATGTAACTATAACAAAGATATTATAATTATGCACATTCTTACTAAGAGTTGTTGTTCTGCAGCGCCCTATTCACCTAATTATAAAATATACATTAGGTAGAAAAGTATCTTCTTTGATTTTATGTACAAATGTTAAAATTATATTATATTACCATCCAAATGCATGAGTGCATTGAATTACTTGAGAGTCTTCTATACCATTGGGCATCTGTTTTTTTTTTTTAAAAAGAAAATGAAAATGAAACATTTAAAAGTGTGAAGGAAGGGAAATTACCTATACATTTAGGCAAAATTTGGTAAGCTTATAACAATTATGAACATTCTTATCTTCTAATTCTGTTTGGTGAGGCCTAGATGCTTTATATTAAAATCTGCATATAGGACAAGAAGATGTAATTTGATTAGAGATAAAGACGTCAAGAATTGGAATATAAGAACCTGTATAGATGATTGTGTGGAATAACTTTCCTGTTTGCTGCTGTTGCTGCGTTTCTGAAAAAAAAAATTATTAAATTACAATGTAAGTTATAAAGTTTATAATAAAAGAAATTGAAGGTTTTAGTTCCACATCTGAAATCAAAACCAATCAAAAGTTAGTTACCTTAGATATGAACCGGTGAGATCTGATTTAAGAGTAAAGAAAGTCATGTATATATATAAGGAGGAGTAGTAAGGGTTTATTGTTAAGGATATGTTGGTTTTCCATAGTGAAAAAAGGAAATCGATTCAGAATTAATTCTGAACTTACCATATTCAAAATAAATAGTTAAAATAGATGTCAACGTAGGTCCTCTTACTATAAGCTAAATTGGTAGGGATCTTCATTCAATTTTTTTTTAACACAAATGTTTTGTTTCCTTATGCAACATAAAAAATTTAAAATTTTACTTCCTTTTTTAGTTGATGAATTGCTATGTTCCATTGATTGGTGTAAATTAAGCATAATATTAATAACATATAATCATGATTAAGGTGGTCATTAGTAAAAATAAAAAGGAAATTAACTAAATATGGGTGTTTTTATAGTTACAATTGATTGTTCAGCCTTACCTACCAAATACTTGGGTGATTGCCATAAGTAATATGTTAGAACTCATGTTTATTTGTTAAAGTACTTAACAAAGATTGTATAGGTTAGTTTTATGTCAAAATCTGTAGAACTCTTACTGGACCTACAGCCTTGGTAGGGCTATAATTTGGGTGCTTTTGTTTCTGCAACAAATAAATTTATTTTTTAGTCTGGTTTTCATAATAGACCTCCTTATTATTTCATAGCTTACTAAAAAACATTATGTTGGTTGAGTTTTTAGCAATAAATAGTATCGGGATTAGAGATGAAATTTCCTGATGTTTAATTGATGGTTACAACTCATTCATGTTTGATAAGGTGATTAAATAATTTAATGAATGAGTTTAGTGCTCTGTAAAAACTATAGTTATGTTCATAGGCCTACAGCAAAAGTTGGCATAGCAATTTGTTTCAATATAGTAAGGAAAAAGTATGAGCAATAATAATAGAATTAGAGATGAATGAGTGTGCTGTAAAGAGTATCCAATATATAAACGAAAACATACGAAGTCTCTAGTGAATTAAAAAAGCTTTTGGTAAAAGTAAAACTAATATCACTCAACAACATTTGGACCAAATAATCAGATCTACAGGCCATATTCTAATAAATAACAAAAAGAAAAAGACTAATTTCTAAGGTTGGAAAGATAAAATCTTGGCTTCTGCGTCAAGCACATCAAATTCTTCTAACATAGCTTCATATTGTGGATGCATCATTCCTCCCTCTTCCAAAAATGTAAAAATTTCAACTACTTAGATTCTAAACCATGGCCAATATTTCCTAGGAATATACAAGCATTTTCATCGGACTCCCTTCTATAAGTTTCAAATATAAAAGTTAATAGTAATTGTATAAATCAATAAAGTTAAGGTGAAACAGACATAATAGTAGACTTACGATGGGATGTAGGTGACATCAACTTGCTTGCCTCGAGTATCCTCCTTAACAACTGACAAATTGTCGAGCACTACCTCAACATCAGGATCACCATTAACCATCTCAGCTCTTTGTTGTACTGCCTCAACTTCTTTTTGGTTAAACATATCACCTTCCTCTTTAATCGCCTCACTTTCTTCTTTAATAGCCATCTCAACTTCCTCATACATCGCCTCTATTTCTTTTGCCATAACAATGTCAGCTCCTTCATCCATGGCCTTTATTTTCTTTTCCATTACCATGTCAACTTCTATATCCACGACTTGAATTTCATTTTTTGCATCACCAAAAAACATTTGATCCATTGTTTTTTTTCCCAACCGTGAAAAAACCTTTACAAATTGTAGAGTTTATATAGTGTCTCAGTTAGACAATAGGAAATCATAATACTTTATGTATGGTATGACCCGAAATGTAGATAATTAAAACTGATATTTTTTCGATTTTTTTAAACTATGGCTTTTAGTAAGCAATTAATTAACCATATCAATAATAGCCTTAGTATTGGGGATATATAGTTAACTGATCTTGTGAATATTATTTCAAAATTTGATATTGTACAATTAAGGGTAATCTTTGAACCGACTATTTCCAAAAAGGTGTTATCAAAACTTTTTTTCCCATTCTATTCTAAGGAATAAATATGATACTATTTAATTATAATACTTTAAATTAACCAACTCTTCATTATTAGTACATTAAAATGTTACCAATGTTTAAATATAATACCATTATTATTTCAAAATTTGATGTTGTAAAATTAAGGGTAATCTTGAACCGACTATTTCCAAAAAAGTGTTATCAAAATCTTCTTTCCCATTCTATTATGAGGAATAAATATGATACTATTTAATTATAATACTTTAAATTAACCACCTCTTCCTTATTAGTACATTAGAATGTTGCCGATGTTTGAATATAACACCATTATTATGTCATAAATTTTGAGAACAATGGTTTTCATTTGATTGGACAAAGAGCCCTAAAATTGTATGCATATATTAATATATTAATTAAGTTTCCATTGTGCTTTGAAGCCTATCCAATATATTAGTGAATGATTTGGGGGTCTTTCTATGAATATATTAATATAGTAATCTAATCAATTTGTAAAACAAAAAAAAAATAAAACCTTCAAGAAACAAAAGCATGGTTTCCAACATGTCCAAATCAATCTTACGCGTGAGTGGCTGTAGAGCCAATTACTTATACCATCATATGATAAGAAAAAGCTACCTATAAAACTAAATCACTCTAGTTGACCAACAAAAACTGGAGCCTTCCCGCCTTTAACATCTTCACCATCAATTTCAATATTAGCATCCCCTTCATTGTTATTCTTCATTCATCGGCCACCATGATATATATAATTGACAAACTCTAACTTAAAGGTCAATTCTCGTATGGCACCTACTGAACCAATTGGGATATGTTTAATACCATCAATTGAATTCGTCTTCATTGGTGACTGATGTATGTTGAATAACTTAGTCTCATCAATCTCACATGCATCTACTTCATCAATATCATTCATCTTTGTGATCTTTTCCGAGATGATTCCATGACCTACAACCTGAAAACAATTAACCTGAGATCTGGTAAATATTATTAAATATCTAAAAATGTAAGAATAACTAATATGTTTAAGAAATATCCCTTCTCAGATTCACAAAAGTAGGTTTATCTTTTAGCCTTCATTTCTAGATCTATAAGCTACAACCATGAAAGGCATAAGAATCATATATAACCCATCTATTAAAGTATGAAGAAAGGTAAGATGATATTGGTTAGATACCTTAATCATAAGATCAATATTTTCTCTTTCAAAATTTTGATCTCTGTCTCTTGGGGGTTCATGTGCTCGTGTAATATTTTATTACTCGTTCTTTCTACCGCCAACTCATTCTTAGCATGTGCATGTGCACTGAAATTGAAATCTGTTGTTTTAACTGAATAAAACAACTTCAATCCTTTGATTACTTTGGTTGCCGAATTTTGTTTGCTCTTTGATCAACAATGCAGAAGGCTCACTGTGGAAGCTTTGTTTCATGTGCTTCTTATTTTGATCATCGAGTTCAATTTTAATCATTGTAATGAATATAGAAAATCCAACATGTGCAGTGCTGAAAATTGGATTTAGCAACTTGAAGTGGCTTAGAATTCGTTTGGGCAAACAACTGAAGCAGACATAAATGACGTCCATGATGTAAACTGCTGAAAACAGGAGACGGGGTAAATGAGTATGGGGTGTATTGTTCTTATGGCTTTATATAGAATTAGAAAACTTTTCACAAATTAGCTTGTATGGAATATTCCCCTTAATTTATGTTTAAATTGAAATGTGAATTTTGGAGTGTAACTTTCAGTTACATCGCCCTATTATAATGGCATATTTTCAAATTGATCAGCCATCATGTGAAGAATTTAAATATGGCAGGATTTTAAATTGTCTGCCATTATCAACGCTTTCTCTAATTAAAATGGGAATATTTAAGTTCAATTCGTCAGTTATTGACCAAGTCATTACTGTGACAAATAAGTTGGAGGGTATTTGTGGAATACCATATTTTTGGCCATAAAATGAGAACAATGAAGAAAAAACATGTCCGGTGTCCTTTTCTAAGCGACTCTATTAAGAAAAAGACCAAATGGACCGCTAAAAGTGTCCTGCTATATATATATATATAATTAGATGAAGCAAATCTTTATTTCATATTTGAGTTATCTTAAAGCGAATCAATAAACCTCATAATGCATATTAGGCAACAAAAAGGATCCAAAATCGAAATCTAGCTGAGCAAGCATAAATTAGAATTGATCGATTATCTAATTAGACTGATCCTTATTGTAACGTTACCATCAATCATGGACTTAAGTGATGCATATTGATAGTTTAGTATTTAGTGATAATAAGCAAAGTTCAGTGAGATAAAAGAGCAGTATAAACAGAATCGTATTATATTCTAATTTATGCTAATGAAATTCGGTCCTATTTGCTAAGGTGTTGCCTACAAAAAAATTGTAAATAATACTAAAAGTATACAAAAAAGTCTATTAAAGTCATATTTCCTTTTGAAATATAATCTACCCACTTAAATTATTAACATAAAAAAAATTAGTGGTAGATTGGTTTGCTAGCCCGACACTACGTAAAATATGCTACGACAACCTAATTCATATTGTACCATGATAAAAATCTCAGAGTTTGGGGCCATAATTAGTGTGTAATTAAGCTAATCTTTGATGCCACCATGTCACACTTAAATATTCAGTTAGAATAAGATATGGGAATTAGGGCTGGCAAAATCGGACCCAACTCGATGACCTAGCCCAACCCACCCGAACCCAAACCCGACCTGACCTGATTTGAGTAAAAAAGTCAACGATCTGAACCCGACTGTGCTCAACCTGACCTGAACCCAAACCCGATTAAAGGGAAACCCGAGAAAATCCAAACCCAAATAACCCAAACCCGAAATGACCCGAGCCTGAATTGACCCGAACCCGAAATGACCCAAACCCGAGATTGACCTGACCTGAACCCGACATGACCTGATAACTAAACCCGACAAGACTCGATTTTAACCCTCACCCTAAACCTTAATTTTCTTTTTTCATTATTTTCCATATTAAGTCAGTTCTAAATATGGAGATTTCAATGTTTAGTAACTTCCATTTCTTGAGACTTTCATATTTGTTATGTCTTATATTTAGGAATGGTGACTTCCGTTATTAGTAACATTCATTTTTTGGTACTTCCATATTTAGTAAGTCTCATTTTTTGAGATGAGACTTTCATATTTAGTAGTTTCATTTCATTTTCTAAGATATTCATATTTAATAATTTTCATATTTTAAGAAAGGATTTCCATATTTAGTAACTTCTATTTTTTTGGACTTCTATATATTGCAAGTATCTTATTTGCGGAAAAAACATCCATATTTAGTGAATCTCATATTTGAATTTTTCCAACATAAGTAATTTTTATATTTAGTAAGTTTAATGATCTTAATAGGCAATTATTAAAATTACAATATTCATCCATAAACTTTCAAGTATAATGCAATAACGTACCTAAATTTTAAAAAATTTTATTTTAGTCACCCATAATAATTACAATATGGATCCTAAAATTTTTGAAATCTTTGCACTTTCACTTGAAATTTTTCAAATTTTACAATTTAGTCACTAATAATTAACTTGATTTGCATTTCGTTGTAATTTCAAAGAAAATTATCATTATGTATGTCTAAGATATAGTTAGGTGAAGATCTGAATAATCTATACAATGATAGTTAAAGCTTATGGGTTTAGAAAATAAAATAAAATATTACTAACAATATTAAATTACTTAAATATGTAATAAACTATAATGAAGAAGATTTTTATGAATATTTTAATTAAATATACTAAAAAATAAAATTTTAATTTAAATTAAATCACACAAAAAATTGAATTATTTGATTTAAATTTTTTAAAAATTGAATCGATTCAATCGTTTTGACTTCACATCAGTAACCCACGTGAACACAAAAGTTGATCTGAATTTGACCTGAAAACTGACATGAAGTTACCTGAGACTAAAATTAACCTGACTTGAAGTGAACCCAAGCCTAAATAAACCTGGCCCAATCCAACCCGAACCCGAAATCAACTCAACCTGAAATCAACCCGAACCCAAATGGCTTGACCTGAACCCGACCTCGATCCGAATTCATGCTAACTCGACTAGACCGGAACCTTAATGACCTGACACAAACCTTATCCGACTCACCCAATTGCCATCCCTAATGGCAACAACCAATCTTGGATTTTGGCCCCATAATACCTAATTAAGGTAATTCCATTGATCACACGTATTGCCTAGCATACTAATTTATTGTAATGAAATCCGGTCCTAAGGGATTAAATCATTAGGCATGGGAAACTAAATAAAAAATATCAAACAATTCCTTTTGAAATATAATCTATCCAATTAAACAATTAACATAAATAAATTTATGGTAGAGATGTTTGCCAACTTGATACTAAATAAATAGATGTGAACTCCAACCGTAGCTACATGCATTCAAAATATACTAATAGTAATGGATGCAAGCCCTAACCATGATGTGCTCAACTCAGAACAAAAAACACAAACTCAGGAACGAGAAGCAGCAAATTCGATTGTGGCAATAGAAGAAAAAATGGAAGAAGTAATCATGCATCCAAATCTATAGGGTCCAGTTGTCTTCAAGGGGAAAGAAGTTGAAGTAATCAACATCTCCTCGTATGTTTCCAGCCATGTCACTTTGCATTCTAACATATTTATTTACGAAATTATCGTTCTAATTCAAAATTTAAAAATGTAGGGGGGAATCAGATGATGAGGCTAAAGTAGATTGGTTACAAGTTGGCAAGTGTGGAGGTAGTATTAACCATTGTTCAGAGATAGGGTTATTGAGCTTTATACAATAGTCGATGAAGTTGGACCGATGCATCCAGAATATAGCCTACTGCTAGACAAACTAGATGACATGGACGCAAAAGTTAGGGGGTTAGCTTTCTTGCATTAGGGTCTTTGTTTTCTTTCTTTTAATAAGGTCCAAGTGAATGCGAACTGTGGGCTAATAATCCTATTTTAGTATTTGTCATATTTTACTCTTTAATTGAGTCCAATAGAACAATGTTTTGATTCTGCATCCAATATTTGTTCTCCATAGTACACAAGAAACTGGTCAACGAGTAGGTTCCTTACATCTATCGAGCTCAAAACATTAATTTTCATTTATAGATGTGCTACTTTATTATCAGTTACATAAATCTAAAATAAACAATCAATTACACAATTAACTAATTTGCCCTATATAATGTGTAGCATAGTAATCCAATTATCATATCCACCATAAACCATTTTATAGACAACAATTGGTTTATTTTATTACTAATATTATTGGCAAATAATATTTTTTATTATAAATATTTCTGACTGTTAATATTTCTGATTATAAATATTTTTTTATACAAAAATGGTTTAATTTTACTCTTATTGGTAATTAATATTTTATTACTAATATTACCAATTATAAATAATATAGATTATTTAATCGCATCGAGATCCACAAACAACTAAATCGGTCCTATTATTCAATTATAAATAATCCCATTTCATTAATGTGAATTCTGATTCCAGTATTGCAAACACAATGAGATCTGAAGATAACTAAATCGGGCTTTTATTTTGGCAATAACAACCGGCTTTTATAAATCAATAAGTCATGAATAGAAAAATGGAATATTTCAAAATTTATGGAAAATGGGAAAAAAAAAATGATAGTCATCAAAGGTGCATAACTTATAATTTCAGAAAGTCAGAATTCTTACTAAGTGGAGTTAAAATTGGGAAACTATATAATTAGGGCATCAAGATCCTATTTCATTATGGAATCCTTCTCATACCCAAACTATGCCACCCCTCTATATATATATCTATATATATAATACACACACACTCTCTCTCTACATTAACTTTAAACATGCTTCGCCTTCGGCATTCCATAGGTTTATGTTTAACAATTCTATTCCAACTAAATCTTCAGCCTGTGATCTTTATCATTACAAAACTGATATTCTCAATTTGTCTTTTTTCAACTAATTCGTCAAGTGCAATCTACGTGCAAGTCATCTCATACAATAATATACAATGATTTTTATATTTTGTTTATGATCCTAATCATGTTCTTGGACTATAACTATTTGCAGATTATTGCAAAGCAAAAAACAAGCTAGGGTTTTAAAAATCACCGGGTTGGCACATTCACTCTTCTACTTAAAGTTCTTAAGATACCCGAGTCTTGATAGGATTAATTCTAAACTTTTATAAAAGTAAGATTTTACTCATGATCATTAATATTCTATACATGATAATTTGCATAATGACCAGTAATATTCTTAACTTTGGCTATCCTACATATGTCCTGTCTCAAATCTTGGCATGTTAGTGTGGTTAGTTCTCTGTATAGAGCCAATAGTGATAATAAAACAACAATAAAGCAAAGTAAATCAATAGTCAACATGTGGTAGGTTGCATGTGCTATCTTCAATCTAGTATAAAGCTCAATCCAAAATAAACATAGGACTAACCATTAACTAAATATTGTGTACTCAACTTCATTTGTGACAAATTCTTAACAAAAAAACATTGTATGCATGTAGAACTTGGAGAGAATAAGATTATCTTTCATTAGCATCATACTTATAAGAACAAAACCTCTTGGATTCCCCAACTCTGTCAACAATACTGAAAGAAATGCCCAAAGTTTATACATTGGATGTGTGGAAATTCAACGAACCAAAAGATATCGAATAAAAGTCTTTAGGGAAAAACCATGTAAAACAATCAAAGAAGCAAATGAGGCATCTATGAAATCTTTAACTAAACTACAAGAGGTTTACCGCATTGAAATCATTGATGCAACATACATGCGGATGGATGAATATGAGAAGAGAATGAAGGAAGAGGTGAAAAAAGAATTGGGTATTGGATTTGACTTGGATAGACTACAGACTGAGAACAAGCAATTAAAGCAGAAGATTAAAAAGTTGAAAGAGGGGTCAAAAAGTTTCAGGCAGGTTTTGAGAAAGCATAATTCTTATTAGTTCTCAATGTATTAGTAATATTAGTTAATTTTAGATTAAAGATTCGATAAACAGGGTCAATTAAGAAATTTTTTTAATACTATTAGTACTAGTAGGAGTATTATTCAATATACATGCACAACTGATTCCAGTATTATTAAAATACATGAGTAGCATGAAATAGTCCAGCTTCCCATGTTGTTATTGTGGCAACGTCGGGTTTTCGGGAGTCGCCACCAATCAGTTTACCTAGGTCGATTGGTCACCTTAAATATTGGTCTGCGAGAGTTCGGGGGTTCGGGAGTACGGTTACGTTAAAACAACTTTGTTAAAACGCCCAAAAATTGGCACCTTAGTTGATTTTAATTTTGTTTCGCTTTGCTTTTAAATAAATTTCAGTTAATTTTCAATCTAGAATTTTTAACTGAATTAATCGAAATGTGGATTTTTAAGTTAATTTGTATAAAATTTTATACTTCCGAACCATGGACTCTGCCGAGTCATTTGGACACGGAAGATTTTGATTCCGAACCATGGACTCTGCCGAGTCATTTGGACACGGAATTTGGTGAAATTTTAAACAATTTTATCCATATTGTAAAAATATGGATTTTTTATCTTTTTATTTAATTTATTTATTTTAAAAAGTTTGATATTTTCCAAACCGTAGATCCTGCCGGATCATCCGGATATGGAAATTAAATTTAATTTATCGTAATTATTTAATTCTTATTATTAAATTAATTATTAGTTTAATTAATAAATTTATAAGTCTTTTTATTTATGAAATTTTATATTTGTTAATGGTCTTTAATATTAACTAAATATATTTTTTATTTTTTTTATATTTTATTATTCTTTTCTTTCTTTCTTTTTTTATATTTTTATTCTTTCTTATTTTCTTTTACTTTACTTTTCTTTCTTTTCTTTTTTTTATTCTTTTAGTTTTGTTTTGAAAGATTCTTTGTTTAATGAAAGATATTTATTATTTAAATAATTACTCAATTTATAAAAGAATCAAAAAATAATTTTTAAATATTTAATATCAAAAATCTGTAAAGAAATTAAAGAGTTGACATTTATTTTATGTTTATTCTATTTATTTGATAAAATAATAATCAAAAAGTAATTATTTAATCAAGATTTTATTTAAAAAAAATCTAATGATTTATATGTGTATTAAAAATAAAATAAAAAGTCTTGATATTTATATAATTTATTCTGAATAAAAGATTAACCAAAAGTAATTATTTAATTAATATTTTTATTTATTTAATAAAGAAAACCAAAAATTTATATGTATATTTTAAACATAAAAGAAAAGTTTTGATTTTTCATATGCTTCTTTTATTAAAGAAAGATTTTGTTTTAATTTTTATTATTTTTATTAAAAAAATTTTATTCTCCAAACCATTGGATCCTGGCGGATCATTTGGACATGGAGTTTAATTTTTATTAAATTTTAAATTTTAATTATTTAATTAATTATCAATCTTAATCATAATTTTATTGGATTTTTATTATTATTTTTATTAAATTTTAATTATTGCTACTTTTAAAGATATATTTAAAAAGAAATGATTTTTATTTTTTTTTTATTTTTGTTTTGTGATTATTTACTTATGTTTATTTAATTTTAATAAAAGGAATAAAAAATTAATTAATTATTTTTTTATTGTTTTTTAAAGAAATAATAAAAGATAATTAGCTTTTTTTTTAAAAAATATTATGTTAGTCTTAAAGAATAAAATTAATTATTCACATAAAAGGATTTTATTTTAATTAGTTATCATTTACTTATTTATATTATTTTTTTTTCATGATTAATTTCTTTTTTTTTAAATAAAATAAAATTTTTGCATAAAGTAAATAAAGGAAAATGAATAAAGTGGAGGTTTTCTTTTTGTTTTGGTTTAGACATCCATTTAAAAAAAAAGTAAAAGATGCATAAATTAAATAATAAACAAATAAAGAGAAAACACATAAAGAAATATTAAAAAACAATGATAAAAATGGGGCTTTTTGGCCATCCATTAAAAGAATAAAAAAATAGGAGGTATAACCTTCCATGAATTGTAATAATTAGCAAAAGTTAGTAACAATAAAAATAAAAGTTAGTAAGTTAGTAAGTTAGTAAGTTAATAACAATAAAAAAAGTTAGCAAAGTTAGTTAAATTAATTGTTAACAACAATAACAACAACAATAATAAAAGTTAGTGAAGTAAGTTAATAATAATAACAACAATAATAAAAGGTTAGTAATAATAACAACAACAAATAAACAAGTAAATATAAAAGAGTTAGTAATTAATTCTGCAAGAACAAAATAAAAGGTTAGTGACCAAAGTGAAAGAAAATTAAAAAGATGAAGGATTAAATGAGAGTTGTACCCTTAAAAACTGAATTTGAAATTCTGGAAACGTGAAGAACAGAACGCACGCGCGCGGGGGGAGAGAAAAAAAAAAGGGTCAGAGAAGGTTTAGGTTTTCTGGAGAGGAAGAGAAGAGGGCCAGGGACCTAGGCTATAATTTTTTCTTTTTCCAAAACGGAGCTCTAAGCTTCATTTCTATTTTTTTTATGTGTTCAGCACAAAATTTGGGGGGCTATTTATAGAGGAAGTTTAGCTGAACTGTTGATGGATAAATTAATAAAAAATTTCAAACTTATCTCTTAAATTGGTAAAATGACAATTTTAGTCCTTTACGTCTCTCAGCCTCAGGATAAGTTCCTGAAGCTTCTGATTTTGACAATTTTGTCGTTTTCTGTCAATTTGAGCCAAAAACGTCGGCAGGCTCAAAATTTTATGTGACAAACTACCAAATGCTCCTGGAACTTTTAGAATTTGTCAATTTTTTCCGAAACTTCTCAATTTTGTCATTTTTACCTCAAACTTTTAATTTTTTGTCATTTTTTCATGAAATTTTATTTTATTTCAAACATACACATATTCACACATATATCATTTTAAATCAAATTTTCACAAAACAAAAATATATTTTAAACTAATTAAATTTTTTTTTAATAATAATAGTAATATATTTTTTTTTTTAAATTAATTTTTTTTAATAAAATTTTTTTCAAAATTTTAAAACACCCGGACGAAATTGGGTGTCAACAGCTGCCCCCCTTTGCATGCTTCATGGGACATGATGTATGCAAAGTCATTACCAAATTTCGTCCGGCTTAGGTAGGCATTGAGAATGTTCTCGCCGCCCAAACAGTAAGGTTTAAGGAAAGGTCCTTAAAACCTCTAACGATAGGAAACCTCCTATTGTTGTAAGATGGACTGATTGATTGATTATTTGTTTGAGGTTAAGGAAAGGTCCTTAGAACCTCTAACGATAGGAAAGCTCCTATCGTTGTAAGATGGACTGATGGATTGATTGTTTGTTTTAGGTTAAGGAAATGTCCTTAGAACCTCTAACGATAGGAAAGCTCCTATCGTTGTAAGATGGACTGATTGATTGATTATTTGTTTTCGAGGCAAAGGTTCCATCCTTAAAACCTCGGATTGATTGATTGATCTCGAGGCAAAGGTTCCATCCTTAAAACCTCGGATTGATTGATTGATCTCGAGGCAAAGGTTCCATCCTTAAAACCCCGGATTGATTGATTGATCTCGAGGCAAAGGTTCTATCCTTAAAACCTCGGATTGATTGATTGATCTCGAGGCAAAGGTTCCATCCTTAAAACCCCGGATTGATTGATTGATCTCGAGGCAAAGGTTCTATCCTTAAAACCTCGGATTGATTGATTGATCTCGAGGCAAAGGTTCTATCCTTAAAACCTCGGATTGATTGATTGATCTCGAGGCAAAGGTTCCATCCTTAAAACCTCGAATTGATTGATTGATGTCGAGGCAAAGGTTCCATCCTTAAAACCTCGGATTGATAATTGATCTCGAGGCAAAGGTTCCATCCTTAAAACCCCGGATTGATTGATTGATCTCAAGGCAAAGGTTCTATCCTTAAAACCTCGGATTGATTGATTGATCTCGAGGCAAAGGTTCTATCCTTAAAACCTCGGATTGATTGATTGATCTCGAGGCAAAGGTTCCATCCTTAAAACCCCGGATTGATTGATTGATGTCGAGGTAAAGGTTCCATCCTTAAAACCTCGAATTGATTGATTGATGTCGAGGTAAAGGTTCCATCCTTAAAGCCTCGAATTGATTGATTGTTTTCGAGGCAAAGGTTTCATCCTTAAAACCCCGATGATGAAAATTGATTGTTTTCGAGGCAAAGGTTCCATCCTTAAAACCCCGAATTGATGAAAATTGATTGTTTTCGAGGCAAAGGTTCCATCCTTAAAACCCCGATGATGAAAATTGATTCTTTTCAAGGCAAAGGTTCCATCCTTAAAACCCTGATGATGAAAATTGATTATTTTCGAGGCAAAGGTTCCATCCTTACAACCCCGATGAAAATTGATTGTTTTCGAGGCAAAGGTTCCATCCTTAAAACCCTGATGATGAAAATTGATTATTTTCGAGGCAAAGGTTCCATCCTTAAAACCTCGGATTGATTGATTGATGTCGAGGTAAAGGTTCCATCCTTAAAACCTCGATGATGAAAATTGATTATTTTCGAGGCAAAGGTTCCATCCTTAAAACCCCGATGATGAAAATTGATTGTTTTCGAGGCAAAGGTTCCATCCTTAAAACCCCGATGATGAAAATTGATTGTTTTCGAGGCAAAGGTTCCATCCTTAAAACCTCGGATTGATTGATTGATGTCGAGGTAAAGGTTCTATCCTTAAAACCTCGATGATGAAAATTGATTATTTTCGAGGCAAAGGTTCCATCCTTAAAACCTCGGATTGATTGATTGATGTCGAGGTAAAGGTTCCATCCTTAAAACCTCGATGATGAAAATTGATTATGAGGCTAAGGAGCTTTCCTTAGGACCTCGAGCGAAATTTATATGAAAGCAATTGAAATTGGAATAATTTTCTTCGAAAGTGTGAATTTTCATAATAGGCGAGCGCAAAGAATTAGGCTTCGATAAAACGAGTGAATCTTGATGATGACAATAACACTGACAAATTATGTAAAGGGAACGGATGTTTGGAATCAATATTCAAGGTTCATCTAATATTTTCTTCAGTAAATATAGATTCCCTTGTGAGATATGTCATCCGAATAAGGTTAAAGCTTAACTACCCCAAAATGTTATGCCTAGTAGACCTAATAGGATGCGTCTCAAGAGTAATAAAAATTACTCTTTACTCAGCCATTCCATCCTAAAGGCGTTGTCCTATGGTTTTAATATCAGCATGGACGAAGCTATATTATAAAAAAGAAATTCCCTGAAAAGAAAAACTGAAACGCGAAAGAAAATGCTGATAATAAAACTAAAGGACAAGAAAAACGGATCAGATCGCTTCTTTCTTCCACAATACTTCAACAGGGTGAGTAGATGACCATTATGGGAGTGAACTGGTCGGGAAAGACTGTCGTGTCCAGTCTATCTGAATCATTGCTGGATCTGGTTCAGGAACAAAAGCTTGTATTTTATCTAGCAATTCTTCAGCAGTTGTTGCGGATATTATGATTCGCCGTGCCACTCTTGATATGAAATTCTTCTGCATAGCATAATCCATAAAAGCTATCAGACCTGTAAAGAAATTGTTAACATTCAAAAGCCCAATGGGTTTCTTATGCAAATTAAGTTGGGCCATGGAAGCAATTTGAAAGACTTCTCCCAATGTGCCAAAACCACCTGGTAGAGCGATAAAAGCATCAGCATTTAAAAGCATTTGTAACACATGCTCTTGCAAATTTTTAACCACTAATTCTTCTCCAATCGTGCCCCCAGAAATAAATTTCAGAGGTCCAGGGATAATACCCAGAACTTGACTTCCTCCTAGAGATGCTGCTGATGCTACACCTCCCATTAATCCGACACTACCTCCTCCATAAACTAAATGTATTTTTCGCTCAGCTAATACTCTTCCCAAATGGTTGGCTGCTTTTAAATACTCTTCATCTTTTCCAGGAAAAGCCCCAGAAAATACACAAATACTTCGGGATTTACGAGTTGGGGTTTTCTCCATTCCTATCCTTATCCTTGTGAGAAAAGAGGATATATTTATAGAGATGAAGAGATAAGGCAATAATTTTATTTTCAAGAGTGGATACATTATTGCCAGCTATACACAGTAGTCACGAGTATGACTCTGGTCAGGTATGGGTACACTATCGTTAAAAGAGGAGGAAAATTTTCAAAATAGCTGCTAGCATGTACAGTAGTCACTACTGTAGCTTACGTCAGGAGTAGGTATGTGATTGTTGGAAGGGAAGGAAAATTTCAAAAGTGGCAGCTATATACAGTAGTCCGTGTCAGGAGTGGGTACATTATTGCCAAAGGGGAGGAAAATTTCAAAAGCGACAGCTAGCACGTACAGTAATCGTAACTATGGCTCATGTCAGGAGTGGATACATTATCACTGAAAGGGGAGGAAAATTTCAAAAGCGACAGCTAGTACGTACAGTAATCGTGACTTTGGTTCACGTCAGGAGTGGATACATTATTACCAAAAGGGGAGGAAAATTTCAAAAGCGACAGCTAGTACGTACAGTAATCGTGACTTTGGTTCACGTCAGGAGTGGATACATTATTACCAAAAGGGGAGGAAAATTTCAAAAGCGACAGCTAGCACGTACAGTAATCGTGACTTTGATCCTCGTCTTCCACTGGCTTTGCGTCCAGTAATGGCTTCAATGCTTTCTATGAATCGGTGATTTGCATCTCATCTAGCTTTCTCACAAACTGGCAAACAGGGTCGTTTAGGGTCAGATTCCCAAGACTGTAACGATCTCGTTCTTTTTGAAAAATTATCCATAATCCAACAACCTCAAATTGCACTATTCCGCAAGAATGCGCTTCAAGAACCTCTCGAATATCTTCTAGAGATTCCTTACGCAAGCCATTCTTAATGAATCTTATTCTATCATTACGATTTCTGGTGATCACTCCTGGAGCACGACATTTATTGCCGCAAATCCACCATCCACAATTATGACAAACGCCTAGCCTCTTTGCTCTTCTTTTTTTGGCATAAGCGCTTTTACCAAAGCCGGGCATACGGGGAAAGAACGCTTCGGGAACTTCACCAGCTGAACGAACCTTAGCTTCAATTAGCCACCGCACATTATCAGGAATGCCTTTGTGCATAAATACTCTGAATCGTTCACATCTAGCTTGATAAATCTTTTTAAGAACATTTATTGGGAAGGAAGGAAAATACTTTCGTAGGGCGGAAAGAGAAGACTCCATTGATGAAGGAGGCAAAGAAAGAAATTAGTGATTGTAGGAAACGAACATAACTAACACATATTTATAGTGACGAAAGGGATAATGCGTTTATTACACTTACAGAAGCAAGTACATTATTGTCAAAAGAAAAGACAAATGACAGCTTATATGTACAGCAATCATGACTGTGGCTCTCATCTTCCACTGATTTATGTCTAGTAACGGCTTCAATGCCTTCTATAAGTCGGGGATTTGCTTCCCATCCAGTTTTCTCACAAACTGGCAAACAGGGTCATTAAAAGTTAGATTTCCAAGACTGTACCGATCCTGTTCTTTACGGAAAGTCCACCATAAATCCATAATTTCCCATTGCACTATTTCACAAGAATGTGTTTCAAAAGTTAATAGGATATCATCCAAAGATTCCTTACGCAGGCCATTCTTGATGAATTTTCTTTTATCTTCATGATTTCTGGAGATGTATCCTAAAAAGCGACATTTAGTATTACAATTCCATCGTCCACATTTATGACAGACACCTAGCCTCTTTGCTCTTCGCTTTTTGGCATAAGCGCTTTTACCAAAGCCGGGCATACGGGGAAAGAACGCTTCTGGAACTTCACCAGCTGAACGAACCTTAGCTTCAATTAGCCACCGCACATTGTCAGGAATGCCTTTGTGCATAAAGACTCTAATCCTTTCACATCTAGCTTGGTAAATCATTTTAAGAACATTTATTGGGATGGAAGGAAAGTATTTTCGCATGGCGGAAAGAGTAGAATCCATTGATAAAAGAAGAATTTGAGAGAAGAGATGAAGAAATCAGTTATTGTAGGAAACTGAGAGTCAGAGAGTATTGCATCCGCTACTTAACCGGAAAGAAGAACACGCATTTATAGCGATGAAAGGATAACGTGTTAATTACGCTTACAGGAACAAGTATATTAAAAGAAAAGACAAATGACAGCTTATATGTACAGGAATCATGACCGTGGCTCTCATCTTCCCCTGATTTATGTCCAGTAATGGCTTCAATGCCATCTATAAGTCGGGGATTTGCTTCCCATCCAGTTTTCTTACAAACTGACAAACAGGATCGTTTAAAGTCACATTCCCAAGACTGTAACGGTTTCGTTCTTTATGGTAAGTCCTCCATAAACTGATAATTTCACCTTGCACTTTTCCACAAGAATGCGTTTCAAGAGTCTCTCGGATATCTTCCAGAGATTCCTTACGCAGGCCATTCTTAATGAATTTTCTTTTATCTTCACGATTTATGGAGATGTATCCTAAAGAGCGACATTTAGTAATACAATTCCATCGCCCACATTTATAATACACGCCTAGTCTCTTTGCTCTTCGCCTTTTGGCATAACGGCTTTTACCTAAACCGGGCATGCGGGGCATAAATGCATCTGGAACTTCACCCGCCAGACGGACCTTAGCTTCAATTATCCACTGCACATTATCGGGAATGCCTCTGCGTGTAAAAACTCTGATTCTTTCACATCTAGCAAGGTAGATCTTTTTAAGGACTTTTATTGGAAAGGAAGGAAAGTATTTTCGCAGTGCAGAAAGAGTAGAATCCATTGATGAGAGAAGAATTTGAGAGAAGAGGGAAATGAATCAGTTATTGAAGGAAACTTAGATAACCGACTGGAAGAACATGCATTTATAGCGATGAAATGGATAACGTGTCGATTACACTTACGGGAGCAAATACATTATTAAAAGAAAAATGGAAAATTTTAAATATGATAAATTGTATATACAGTGATTGTGACTGTGGCTCACATCTTCCACTGGTTTTACGTCCAGTAACGGGATTAATGGCTTCTATGAGTCGAGGATTTGCTTCCCATCCAGTTTTCTTACAAGCTGACAAATAGGGTCGTTTAATGTCAGATTCCCGGGACTGTATCGTTCTCGTTCTTCATGAAAAATGCTCCATAAATCGAGAAGTTCACGTTGCACGGATCCACAAGAATGCGTCTCAAGAGTCAATTGGAGATCATCCAATGAGTCCTTACTCAGGCCATTCTTAATGAATCGTATTTTATCTTCTCGATTATCAGAGATCATCCCTAAAGAACGACATTTAGTATTACAGGTCCAGCGTCCGCATTTATGACAGACGCCTAGTCTCCTCGCTCTTCGTTTTTTGGCATAAGAGCTTTTGCCTACACCAGGCATGTGAGACACAAATGCCTCTGGGATTTCACCTGCCAGACGAACCTTAGCTTCAATTAACCACCGCACATCTTCAGGGATTTCTTTATGCATCAGAGCTCTTAATCGTTCACAGCGAACTTGGTAGATCTTTTTGAGGATGTTCATTGGGAGAGAAGGAAAATATTTTCGCAAGGCAGAAAAAGTAGGATCCATTTTCTAGGAGAAAGTAAAAGAAAGGAGGGAGGAAATGATCAGTTATTATGGGCAACTGAGAGAACCGACTTGAGAGTCACGGAGTACCGTATCCGCCGCTTAACCGGAAAAGTGAATCCTACTTTATTTTGATGTGATAGATATTCCATCCAGCTGACGTCGATTCAGTCCTTGATTATTGAATCCATTGTCCGCTTTTGACGAATTTTCAACGACAATATTTCTTGATGTCTGCCTTATCTTTGACGATAGCTATCACTCATCTTGGATGCTGCTAAGCTGGCATCAATTCTGTTCTTTTAGGTGTAGCCTCAATTGCCAGGCTTTTGACGAATTTTCAACGACAATATTTCTTGATGTCTGCCTTATCTTTGACGATAGCTATCACTCATCTTGGATGCTGCTAAGCTGGCATCAATTCTGTTCTTTTAGGTGTAGCCTCAATTGCCAGGCTTTTGACGATATTGTATGCTTTATCCTTGGATTCCTGATGGGGCTGGGTCCAGCGTATTAGCTATGCGTCCAATTAGTAAGAGCTGATGTCATTAAGATCTCAGCTTATACTGCTGCAATCATGCTGCGGACATGCTTTTCATTTGATCCCTGTTATGTAAAAGCCATGCATGCATGATGTGAAATGCATGAATGCAAGGCATGTGTAACTGATGTTTTTTTTTTTTAATCTAGCTCTTCATGTCTTTGCTTTACTTTACTGGATCTTCTTTGTGATTTCCTTCTCGAACTATTATTGAATCTCTTTATGCTTTCCAGCTGTTGTCCATTGTCTCAAAAGCCCAACTCTTTTCAAAATCCTCTTTCTTTGACTTGTTCTTTGAATTTTGGCCTCAATTTCTTTAAAGTTGGCCCGCCTCATAATTTATATCTCTTTCGGGTACTCATCCATTGTCATGGATTTGATACCATCAAAGGCTTTACTTTCAATGTCTGCTTTACCCCTTTTCTTCTGGCCGTGCGGACACTTGTTTACCCCCATGTTACAGTCCGAATGATTGCTCTTCCTTAGACTCAGGTTCTGATCCATAAGACTTGCCCCCTTGTCTATTGAGCTTCTTTCTTGGCAGTACTTTTCTTGCGCTTAGTAGAGACTACTTTGCCCCCTTGATTATGGTGTTTATGTGGAAAGAGATATCATCTCGCCTTTGATTTAACAGAAGGTTGAGGATTTCTAGACCTTTGTGATGGCACTTGATCGTAAATTTCTCTTACAAGAACCACATCTTATTAAAGAAAGACTCAAGCTATGTCCTCACTTTTAAGTCTACACACATTAATGAATAATGGTTTGGCCTTAAAGAAAAACTTTCATCGATTTGCAAAGCTTGACCAAGTAACTTACGGTCTTTGTTTTTAATTAAAATATCCTGTCATTCTTCCCCTTTCCAACTCGAAGACATAAACTGTGCAGGGTAATAAGGTAGAAACATGATTCACAATGATAGCCTTTTAACTGAATGAGGATGATATCGAGAGGTAAATGTTAGGTGTGAGGAAAGTTAAGTTTGAATGTTTTTTTTTTTTTGTGGCAGTCTTTTAGCTGAATGAGAATGATATTAAGAGGTAAATATTAGGTCTGAATAAAGTTAAATTTGAGTGGTGTGAAAGAAGGGTCTTTTAATACTACTCGTGAGCAAATTTGATTATGGTGAAAAACTCAATAGTGATGACCTCAAACTTGCCACTCTTTCCAGAAAGTTAGACCTCATCTGTTGCCCCCCAACTATTGTGATCTTTATGCATGCTTGGTTTGAGGGTTGCTTTTATGTTCTAAACCGCCTTTGCAGGTTTTCAGTCTAGAATCCATAGCTCACTTTTTTTCTTTCTCTTTTTTTTTTTTTTCTAGTTTGACCCCTTTTTCCTCTTTTTTTTTTTTTTTGTTTTTTTGTGTGAGCTATGGTGATAACATACTTGATAACTCTCTTGAAGTGAGATGACTCAAGTGGCCTTGCTTGCTCGTGCTTGTTCTCAGTTCTTTTTGGTTTTGAATTTTCCCTTGTTGGCTTTTTGGTGGAAGGGATGAACTTTTTCCTTTTCGGAGTTTTTGTTACAGAGAACCGAGATCATAGCCTTCTTGAAATGAGATGATTCAAGTGGCCTTACTTGCTTGTGTTTGCTCTCAGTCTCGCTTTTTTTGGTTTTGAATTTTCCCTTGTTGGCTTTTTGATGGAAGGGATGAACTTTTTCCCTTTTTTTTTTGGAGTTTGTGTTATGGAGAACTGAGATCATAGCCTTCTTGAAGTAAGATGACTCAAGTGGCTTTATTTGCTTCTCAGTCTCTTTTTTTTTTTTGGATTTTTTTTTCTTGTTTGGATTTTCTCTTTAATGGCTTTTGATGGAAGGGAGGAACTTCTTTCCTTTGTTGGAATTTGTGTTGTGGAAAACTGAGAATTTTTTTTTGTATTGAGCATTTGTGAGAATTGGGAGGCCACTGAAGTCATTTAATATGAGAGCTAACTTCTTTGGAAGTTAATCCCGGACTCCTTGCAAGGATGTTGATAACCACTGTGAATTCTTTTTGAGGGTTGAGGTGCAACATTTGGAATCCTTCTTACTAGATTTGGTAGCACTTTGAAGATCATTACTATCAAATCTCCCTTAACTTTTATTTTCACCCACGAGTAGTATTGTTTACAAAGTAAAGTGTGATGGTAATAATGGATAGTATAATGGCAAAGAGTGAGAGATAGATGTAAGAAAAATGAAATTTTTGGTAGAAAGTGGTAGAATATGTGGATGTAAAAATGAAATTTTAGTAAAAAGTGGTAGAATGCACACATTACATCTTTTTGTTGTACCAAGAAAAAGAATACCAGGTGCCCATTTAACAAAGACTATACCCTAGATTCTGGACTAAATCTAGGAGATTTTTACTATTAGATTACTTTGGCAAGCTATCAAAGATACAAGTTTATTCAAAGGATTCCTTGTCATTCAAAAATGTGTGCGAACTGTTAGGTCAGATCTGACTTGGAGGCCTTCCAAAGTCAATGTAATTCTAGCTCGAAATCTTCACTTTTCAATTATCAATCACATCGGGCCTAGCAACTTGGACTTGGTTTTGCTTGATGAGGCGGCAATGGATTGTGGGTGACATTTGGCTCATCGGAAAAGTCCAACCACTTTGACTCGATTAATTGTTGAACTATACGCTTCAATGCCATGCAGTTTTCCAAGCCATGGCCTGGAACGCCATCATGATATGGGCAGGTAATGTTAGGGTCATACCACCTTGGATATGGGGGTTTGAATGGCTTTGTAGGAATTGGACGGATAAATTGTCTTTCGATGAGTTTTGGGTATAACTCGGTATAAGTTATGGAAATTGGTGTGAAAACTTCTCTTGGTTTTGGTGCAGGTACTGGAGGAGTAGGAGCAGGTGGCCATGACTGATTAGGTCTGTTAAAAGGATAATTGTTGGGCCTATTCAGAGGATAATCATTGGGCCTATTTGGAAGGTAATTATTGGGCCCATTGGCAAAATAGGATAGGCGAGGTCCGATAGCCACAGTATCCACGAGGGGAATCCTTCTTCCGTGTCCTATTTGTTGTACTTCGTCATCTTTTCTTCTGGATGGTCCTCCTCTTTTCATAGGATTATTAAAGGATTCAGCAATATTCCCAGTCCTAATCTCATGCTCGATTCTTTCTCCAGACATGACAATGTTAGAAAAATTAGTTGCCGAATTGCCAATGAGTTCGTCATAATATAGGTACTTCAGTGTCTGGACAAACAAAGTGACCATTTCTCTTTCTGTCATGGGTGGCTGAACTTGTGCTTCTTGAATTGCTTTCGCCTTGATTAGCTCGATCAATTGTCTCATTTGTTCGGCCATACTTTCTATCTTGGACTCTATCTTTATGAGACGTCCTTCGATTTGTTCTGCCATTAATCTTATTTGGAGTCGAGTTGAATATCGGTGTCGAGGTCCAATTTTATCCTTTTAAAAGTAAGGTATATTTTTTTAGATCCTATGTGTATGTGATTGATGCAATGGATGCATGTAGGAAAAATGAGATTATGTTTTTATCAGACTTTGTATACACGTGATTAATGTAATGGATGTATGCAATGAGATTATGTTTTTATCAGACTTTATATGCACGTGATTAATGTAATGGATGTATGCGATGAGTGAATTTGATTATCCACTATCGTGGAACTTCAAGACTTTTAGTTGTTATTAAAAAGACCAAAAAGTTAGCATAGTTTGATGCGTGGTTTTGATGCATGAAGAATATTTGCACAAAACAGAAGTATAACAAAAGAAAGATAAGTTTATTAATAACTTAAATAGCAATAAACAACTCATGAACTATTATGGAAAAATGAGTTAAAACCATAAATACGAAAAAAAAAAGTGTAGAGCAACAACACAGCATAACAAGGATATGCTTATGGCGTTGGTAAATGGGAGGTATACTATGGTCAGTTCTATGGTTAAGTGGGGAGTTCTATATGCATAAGGTGGCTTATCAAAAAGGCAAGGGATAGTTCCCGAATCCCGTCACTAAATTATAGTGACGGCCCGATTCCTTACCCTCTAGGGTTTATGTAAGGAATGGATTAATTCGAGTCGTAGCTTTTCGTGGGCCCATGCAGAGACTAACCGTCTCAGAAGGCAATACACTACTTTGCTACTTTGAAACCGGTGAAGGCTTGGAGACCATGGCCTCACAAGGACAACAACACCAATTCCGCTTAGAAAGAATCGTGTTCGATTTAAGTAAGCTCGGGTATAGAGCTTCATATTGTGAATGCATAATGCATGTTTTCGCTAAGTAAATATAGCATATAAAAATCCACATAATAAGCAAAGTAAATTAAAACAAATCAACTTTAGGCTCGACTCACTAACGTCGAGTCCCCAGTGGAGTCGCCAAGCTGTGGCAACGTCGGGTTTTCGGGAGTCGCCACCAATCAGTTTACCTAGGTCGATTGGTCACCTTAAATATTGGTCTGCGAGAGTTCGGGGGTTCGGGAGTACGGTTACGTTAAAACAACTTTGTTAAAACGCCCAAAAATTGGCACCTTAGTTGATTTTAATTTTGTTTCGCTTTGCTTTTAAATAAATTTCAGTTAATTTTCAATCTAGAATTTTTAACTGAATTAATCGAAATGTGGATTTTTAAGTTAATTTGTATAAAATTTTATACTTCCGAACCATGGACTCTGCCGAGTCATTTGGACACGGAAGATTTTGATTCCGAACCATGGACTCTGCCGAGTCATTTGGACACGGAATTTGGTGAAATTTTAAACAATTTTATCCATATTGTAAAAATATGGATTTTTTATCTTTTTATTTAATTTATTTATTTTAAAAAGTTTGATATTTTCCAAACCGTAGATCCTGCCGGATCATCCGGATATGGAAATTAAATTTAATTTATCGTAATTATTTAATTCTTATTATTAAATTAATTATTAGTTTAATTAATAAATTTATAAGTCTTTTTATTTATGAAATTTTATATTTGTTAATGGTCTTTAATATTAACTAAATATATTTTTTATTTTTTTTATATTTTATTATTCTTTTCTTTCTTTCTTTTTTTATATTTTTATTCTTTCTTATTTTCTTTTACTTTACTTTTCTTTCTTTTCTTTTTTTTATTCTTTTAGTTTTGTTTTGAAAGATTCTTTGTTTAATGAAAGATATTTATTATTTAAATAATTACTCAATTTATAAAAGAATCAAAAAATAATTTTTAAATATTTAATATCAAAAATCTGTAAAGAAATTAAAGAGTTGACATTTATTTTATGTTTATTCTATTTATTTGATAAAATAATAATCAAAAAGTAATTATTTAATCAAGATTTTATTTAAAAAAAATCTAATGATTTATATGTGTATTAAAAATAAAATAAAAAGTCTTGATATTTATATAATTTATTCTGAATAAAAGATTAACCAAAAGTAATTATTTAATTAATATTTTTATTTATTTAATAAAGAAAACCAAAAATTTATATGTATATTTTAAACATAAAAGAAAAGTTTTGATTTTTCATATGCTTCTTTTATTAAAGAAAGATTTTGTTTTAATTTTTATTATTTTTATTAAAAAAATTTTATTCTCCAAACCATTGGATCCTGGCGGATCATTTGGACATGGAGTTTAATTTTTATTAAATTTTAAATTTTAATTATTTAATTAATTATCAATCTTAATCATAATTTTATTGGATTTTTATTATTATTTTTATTAAATTTTAATTATTGCTACTTTTAAAGATATATTTAAAAAGAAATGATTTTTATTTTTTTTTTATTTTTGTTTTGTGATTATTTACTTATGTTTATTTAATTTTAATAAAAGGAATAAAAAATTAATTAATTATTTTTTTATTGTTTTTTAAAGAAATAATAAAAGATAATTAGCTTTTTTTTTAAAAAATATTATGTTAGTCTTAAAGAATAAAATTAATTATTCACATAAAAGGATTTTATTTTAATTAGTTATCATTTACTTATTTATATTATTTTTTTTTCATGATTAATTTCTTTTTTTTTAAATAAAATAAAATTTTTGCATAAAGTAAATAAAGGAAAATGAATAAAGTGGAGGTTTTCTTTTTGTTTTGGTTTAGACATCCATTTAAAAAAAAAGTAAAAGATGCATAAATTAAATAATAAACAAATAAAGAGAAAACACATAAAGAAATATTAAAAAACAATGATAAAAATGGGGCTTTTTGGCCATCCATTAAAAGAATAAAAAAATAGGAGGTATAACCTTCCATGAATTGTAATAATTAGCAAAAGTTAGTAACAATAAAAATAAAAGTTAGTAAGTTAGTAAGTTAGTAAGTTAATAACAATAAAAAAAGTTAGCAAAGTTAGTTAAATTAATTGTTAACAACAATAACAACAACAATAATAAAAGTTAGTGAAGTAAGTTAATAATAATAACAACAATAATAAAAGGTTAGTAATAATAACAACAACAAATAAACAAGTAAATATAAAAGAGTTAGTAATTAATTCTGCAAGAACAAAATAAAAGGTTAGTGACCAAAGTGAAAGAAAATTAAAAAGATGAAGGATTAAATGAGAGTTGTACCCTTAAAAACTGAATTTGAAATTCTGGAAACGTGAAGAACAGAACGCACGCGCGCGGGGGGAGAGAAAAAAAAAAGGGTCAGAGAAGGTTTAGGTTTTCTGGAGAGGAATAGAAGAGGGCCAGGGACCTAGGCTATAATTTTTTCTTTTTCCAAAACGGAGCTCTAAGCTTCATTTCTATTTTTTTATGTGTTCAGCACAAAATTTGGGGGGCTATTTATAGAGGAAGTTTAGCTGAACTGTTGATGGATAAATTAAGAAAAAATTTCAAACTTATCTCTTAAATTGGTAAAATGACAATTTTAGTCCTTTACGTCTCTCAGCCTCAGGATAAGTTCCTGAAGCTTCTGATTTTGACAATTTTGTCGTTTTCTGTCAATTTGAGCCAAAAACGTCGGCAGGCTCAAAATTTTATGTGACAAACTACCAAATGCTCCTGGAACTTTTAGAATTTGTCAATTTTTTCCGAAACTTCTCAATTTTGTCATTTTTACCTCAAACTTTTAATTTTTGGTCATTTTTTCATGAAATTTTATTTTATTTCAAACATACACATATTCACACATATATCATTTTAAATCAAATTTTCACAAAACAAAAATATATTTTAAACTAATTAAATTTTTTTTTAATAATAATAGTAATATATTTTTTTTTTTAAATTAATTTTTTTTAATAAAATTTTTTTCAAAATTTTAAAACACCCGGACGAAATTGGGTGTCAACAGTTATACTATATTTTATTCTACCATTTAATGAAATAAAAGGGTAACCAAAACTAACCATACTAAGTAGGTATGACTTATCTCTGTTTAGCTAAACTTGAAGATGCAGCTACCCTGTTAAAAAACCACAAGTGCAAATACTGAAAAGAAACTATAATAATATCAATATGAGTTATTATATTCTCTATGCCCAAAAGAATAAAGAGTAAAATTTCACAAGTGCTTATCTTTGTCTCTGCTAAATTTCCACGCACAACTAGGCTATTTTAAAAATTAAAATCCTGAATGCTACAACATCAATTAAAATAATATTATTATGAGTCATTATAGGAAAGAAATAAAATAAGAAGTAAAAATCTAGGGTAAATAGTTAGTACTTATTTTCATCTAAGGTAAATTTAAACACACAGCAAGGATGTTACAAAATTAAAAATTCCATTGCTACAAAATCAATTATAATAATATTATTAGGGCCATTATAAAAAAAAATATAATAAAAACCAAACTTCCATACCTAAAAAGAGTATTGACTTAGCTTCATCTTAGATAAAGTTCAAGCGTGGAATAGAATTGTTTGAAAATAAAACTTCCAAAAGCAGAAAATAATAATAACATTAATATTACTATTATTATTATTAGTAAGATGATGATGATGATGATGATGATAATATATTATCTAACAATAAAATAGTAAGTAAAATTAAACCAAAGAGTTAGGGCTTATCTTTGTTGATGATAAAGTTGGACATTGAACTGTTTTGGGATAAAAAATATGGACATCGAACAATGGCTATGATAGATGAAAAATATAGAGGCAAATCAGTCTCACAATATGCAAAAACAATTAAAAAAATAGAAAATTAAATTTTCCATTAAGAACTGATAGGTACACACACCAAAACCATAGCTGGAGGAAGCAAAGAGTTACAGTAATGGCCAAATCCTAATATACCACAGAAGAAGCAAAAAGGACCAGAAAAAGATTTCAATGTTAAAGAAAAAAATATGAAAACGACTAAAACGTATCTGAATGAAGGGAACAACAACAAAAATCACCAGATCCATGGAAAACCACTAATGAAACAATAAAATCCTGCGAGACATGAACAACTTTTTAAATGGACCATGTTAGATACATGTAAATCTCTAGATCAGACAAAACAAATGGCTATTTGTATAAAAAAATATGTTAGTCTATAATTTAGCAAGACCATTGTGGATTGGAAAGTACGAATGAAAAAAAATAAAGGATCCATGCAAATCTGAACAATTTATTTGACCAAATTCGTGAAAACTACATAAGAAAACAAAAAGACCTAAAAAAATGGTGCAAATGAAACCAAAAAAAACCCGGCCGCACAAAGCATAACTGGGTAAAGGGAACAATAAGAGAAATCACTAGATCCGCACAAAAAACCAACCAAGTAAAAAAAACACATACAAATAGATAAAACAACCATGTGTAGTGGCTGGACCCTCATTAGTACTGTAGTGATGGCTGGAAGTCTCACGGCCGACCAATTTTAAAAAGAGGAAAAGGATAAATCTCGTAAGCAGAGATATAAGTTAAAGAGAGGAAAAGGAGAAATCTGGCGAGCAGGGAGAAGTTTTGGTAAAAGTGCAAAGAAAAAACAAGTAATTTGTGTATATATATGTGGGCATACAATTACAGATATGCCCTCATGCTTTAATTAATATCACAACAATGTTAAAAGCTTCTACTGTTCAATTGAGGACAAAAGTTTAATGTTTTTTTTTTTCATAATTACCCCTCAAAATGTTATGATTCACTGTTACTGTCTCTCATCTTACACCTATCGTACATTTAAGTCAATGAAGTTTAAAACTATTACATCACACTTTCACACAAAAATTTATATATTTACACCATTCAAACTATTTTTACTTCATGTTGCAATCACCAAATTAGTTATAAAAATATATTTTTAAAAAATTCAATGTAGTTGCTAGCTACTTTTGTTTAGCCAATTAAGTTAGGCCCAACTCATTATCCTTAACTTTAAATTTTCTTTGTTTGCATGGCCAAGATTATATTTTTAATTTGGTGGGTTTTAACTATCCATAATTTATAATGGCCATTTATTGTTTTTTTTTTTAATTCATCAGGCGGACAAAATTTGACTCATATTTTACTATTTAAACTTTTTTGGATGCATTTCGGTCATGTATTCTATTTTCTTCTATTTTTTATGGAAGGTCATGTATTTTGTTTTCAACTTTATTTCTAGTTTAGTTAATTTGTACTCATAAGTTTTTTATCTAAATTGATTACTTCAATTGGGTCAGATATTTTCAAATCAGTAGTACCCAATCAAACTTCTACTATTAAAACTATTTATTATTCAATTTTTTATGATATATTTGGTGTCATCTATTTTTAACTTGTACACACAGGAAGGTTATGTATTTTTTTCTTCGAGTGCCCCATATATTTTAAAATCGATGTCATGATTTTTCCCTAGTTTAATTTGATTTCAAGTATATCTTAACTCATATTAATGGATTATTTTATCGATTCGAATTAAATGGCCCAAATTGGCTTGTTCCATGCATTCATTCAATCTTTTACATTTTCATCCAGACTAACATAATTTATTTTTTGAATTATTTTATTCTCATTTAAATATTACTGAATTTTCATACTAATTATGAACAAATTTGGCACAAACCCATAAAATATCCCTTATTTAACGTTTATTAACATTTTCCCAACCCTTTTAACATTACACTATTTTGTTAAAATATTACAAATGCTTGGTTTGGAAGAGACCCAAGATGAACAATAAAGCATTTATTTGGATGGAGAAAGATCTATAAAAAAACACATATTAAGAAACACAGACGTATGGATGCAAGAGAATATGGAAAATTACTCCATTGTCTCGAGGCACGTGTTGTTAACAATATATGTATGTGTGTGTGTGTGTGTGTGAAACATTAAAGGAGAATGCTGGTGATAATTTTCACTTACTTAATCTTTGAACAATTACACCTATATTTGCATTGTATTAAAAGCAGTGTTCCCAAGTATGAAAACTTATTCTTAAGTATTACATACAATGTTTGATAATCATATTTAGTAGGGGTTACATAAAAATAATTTTACTGTCGATAACCCAAATGATAAATATATTTTACATATTAGATCATACTCAATGCAAGTTCTAATCTTTGGTTAAACAACAATAACTACATGTGCAAGTTACTAATTGAACGTGTATTTGATACAATTTTGTGGTTATATTGTTGATATAATATTTTGTTATTTCAAATTTAGTGTTATATTAGCAAATAGAAAATGGATAATAGAGAGAGGCGAGCAAACCAGTGAGTTATTTTGTCTTCTCAGAGATGAGAACGGCCAGAACATAATATTTCCACATCCTTTGGGCATTCATTGATCTATACACAAGCCAGCTAAGGTCGTTGCCTACAAAACAAAGTCAATGTCTTTAAGAGTATTACTTTTATACTATCTGTAAGTGAAAATTAGGTGTCACCTAGGAGTTCACATTATAGTGCTATCAATCGAGAAACCTATACTGCACCACATGGGCATGTTGTTTCTGATACTAAATTGAGTAGGATGCCCCTTTGTGACATGACAAACATTATGCACCCTTCTATTACTATTACGTTAGATCAAAGTCAATCAGCAACTGTCACCCAAAGTTTTTGCATTACCTTAGTTAGTACCCCTATTCCATTGATGCAAAATGCCACCTAGTGTGAAAGGTGTAAAGTGTGAGTTGTCGACTTACAACCAATTCTAATCTTCGATATTGAAAATGAAAGTACCATGGATTTACCAACATCCATTTTTATTTAATATGTATATTGAACCAAAACTATTTCCAACCAGATACAATACCTACCAATACCCAGCCTCATGATAGCTCTTCAGTTCAAGGACTCACTATTGCACACCATTTGAGTAACGACCTTCATATTTATAAATTCTTTATTTGGATTTCTTTCCTCAAACCACTTATTCCAAAAACAATATGTTCTTCAAAATAGGGTGTCATTTTGTAAGAGAAGATTTTGGTCCACCTGATCGTGTATACCCTAACCAACACTGTTAGACAACTGTTTGGTATAAGGAAAAAAAATGTCAAGTCACGTCGCCTAAGGAAACCAACATTCTTGATCTGCTACAAAAATTGAAAAGTATAATTGCCTCACAAAACATCTCCTCAAGAATTGCTACGTAACTTAGTGGATTATAATGGTGATGTAAAATCCAAACATTTTTATAAACACATACGAGAATTCAATTATTGTTTTCCTTTCATATTTACTGGGGGTGAAATTAATATGGCAATTAATGATGGAGGTGGACCCCTGTGTTTCAATTGAAAGGAAAAAATCACCATCTGATTAGCAATTTGGTTCCGTCTTATGGCAATCCACTAAGATTTGCACAATTGTATGTACACAATACATAGCCTGAGACAGAAAATCACATAAGAAGTTTTGGTGCAGACAATGCAACTACAATTAATAAAGCCATTTTTTAAGGATTAATACAAATGTTTGATAAGAATAATTAGCTTGTAAGATAGTTTCACAGGACTCATGATATGTTTCAGGATTTTGGTGGCCAACCTGTTCGATTGTGTCTTTTAATGCGTAGATTTGGAGATGGTCATTGGTATAATTTACCTAAGTCTAGTGAGATAGCTGGATTAACTGTTGGACTTGAAGAAAAATAGGACAATAGAAGGGATATTGTTGTTTTCATTCATCGTCATGGTCCAATGCGCATCAATGTATTACACGCTAAGTTAATGGCATCATATTGAGGCCTAATGATACTTATGGTTACCAAGAAGAAATTCTTTACTGTGAAGGAGCTTTGACTGGAGGCATACGCAATAGAGTGGCGTTTAGGGAATATTATGCCTTCTAGTTGTAACAATGCCAATTTGTTTATTCTCTTATGTTTTGGGGTGGTAGACTATTTCAGCAATATGTTGTCTTTCCGTATTGTTATAGTCTTGAGGAACACTTCAATTAGATTAGAGGACATAAAGTACAACTACGCAGCAAGTGTTATATGGTTTGGAAGATGTCATCAATAGAGGTTATACAAATGCCTCATTGACTGGGGGACCCTATATCCTTCCAATATCATTCACTGGTAGTGCTTGCTACATGGCTTAAAACTACCAAGATGCAACGGCGATTTGTTATTGGATTGGTTATCCAGATCTGTTTATAACAATGACATGCAATCATAACTAGAATAAGATCACGAAGTGCTTCGAATTAATTCTTGGACAAAGAGTAGGAGATAGACCTAACATCGTGGACCATGTATTTGAGATAAAATTACAATCTTTGCTTCATGAAATCACTAAGGGACAACACTTTGGTAGATCTATAGCCGGTACTATGACATTACCTGTCATAAAATTCAATCTAAGTATGAATATTTTATATGTTATTGGCAATACTGGGCATCTTTCATGCAATTGTTGTTGTAATAGAATACTAGAAACATGGTTTGTCCGATGCATATATTACGCTGTTCCTATTTGAAGAAGATAAACTCCATGACCCTTCATCAATTGATAAATTTATATTTGCTGAGCTACCTGATAAATCAACTGACCCATTAGGGTATGCTGCAATGGCTAAGCATATGATGCCTAGTCATTGTGGAAAATGCTAATCTTAGGTCTTTGTGTATGGTCAATGGCAAGCGTAAAAAGTACCCATGTCCTTTTTAGTTGGAAACATCAATTGATGAAGATGGCTATCCTATATATAAACACTGATATATGGAAGGTACAGTAACAAAGAATGGTTCAATCCTTGATAATTATTTTGTTGTTCCTCGATAGGTCAATTTGGTTGTCAGAAATGATTGTCATTGTAAAGTTGAGAAAACAAATAGGGACAGCTACATGAAGTACTTTTATAAATACATGTGTAAAGGGACTGATAGGTCAACTATAATCATTGAAAGTTCTATATCTAATTCTTCTATGACCTAAGTACAAATTGGTGGTGAAGTTGATGAAATCAAACAGTATGTGGACTGTAGATATATTTCAGCATTTGAGGCATGTTGGCACATTTTTTAGTTTAATATTCATCATCATGACCCTCAAGTGAGACTTTTATCTTTTCATCTTCCCAATGAACAAAATGTTGTGTATCCAGTTAATGCCAACATCAAAAACATCGTGGAATGTTAGAGAAACAATGTCATGAAATTCTTAGCTTATGTATGTCAAGTTCCGTATGCATATGTTTGGAATAGACAATAGAAAGATTGGACCCCACATCAAAAAGAATAGTCTATGGGTAATATATGGAATGTACACCTGACTGTTTGTGAAAAACATTGCCTTCAAATGTTAATAACATTCAATGAGGTCCAACCTTATTTGAGGACTTATGCGCAATTCATGATATTGTTTATCTGACTTTTAAGGAAGCATGTCTTTTATTAGGTTTATTAGATAAAGATGGTGCATGACGTGAGGCATTACATGAGGCTTTTGAATGGGTGATGCCTTTATACTTACGAGAGCTTTTTTTTACATTTTTTTTTTCAAATTGGGAACCCTTAGGATTTGTGGATGCGGCATCATGATGCATTGTTTGATGATGTTACTATAAAACACATCAAATAGAGAATGATCAAGAATTAATGTTTTCAGATTTGGGAAGGTACAGTTATGCACTTTATGATGTTGAAAAAATCCTGAATTGGAATGGAAGAAGCTTGAAGGAATTTGTTGGTATGCCTTATCTAATTTGCACACACTAGAGGAGTTGAATTATAATCAGGCTGCACTTTTAGCCGAACATGATTCTTTATGTCGTAGTTTGAATGTAGGCCAATTAAGAGTTGACAAGTCCATAATGGGAGTGATGTAATCTGGTAATGGTGGACTATTTTTTGTCCATGGCAGTGGTGGCACAGGTAAAACTTATATTTAACACTGTTATCACTTGTAAATTCTGAAAGAAAGATAGCTTTAGCTGGTGCATCATCAAGTATTGCAGCGCTTTTGTTTCCAGGAGGGGGTGTATCGCACATTCATAGAAGAAAATACCTATCAAGTTAGACAATGAATCTGTATGCAATGTTAAGCAATTAACTCCACCTACGAAGTTACTTTGTAAGATGAGCATTATTGTATGAGATAAGGCACTCATGGCTCATCGGTATGCTTTTGAAGACTTGAATTGCACTATAGGTGATATCATACATCTTTATGATCAGAGTGTTGCAAATAAAATTTTTGGTGAAAAAACTATAGTTCTCAATGGTGATTTTCGGCAGATCTTACCTATCGTTAATCATGGTAGCAAGGGTGCTATCATAAGAGCTTGATTGCCTTCATCACCACTTTGGTCAAATTGTTGTGTCCACACCTGAAAATATGCGAATGACAAATTCAAAAAATCCAAAAATTACTAAGAAGGTTGCCTGCTATCAGAGAAGCTGTCAGATGATAAAAAGGAACCAAGTTAAACCAAAATCTCTTAGGAGTTTTTAATTCTACTAAAGGAAGACCCAATTGATGATGTTATACGAGACACATTCCCAGATTTGCATATTATGCTCATTGATGGGAAATATCTTAAAGAAAGGATGATCCTTGCCATAAAAATGATAGTGTCAGTGATATTAATAATCAACTATTTGCACACCTTCCTAGAGATAGTAAAACATATTTGTGTACAAATTGCATCTCACCATCCTCCAAGAATGTTGAGGCATATACTATGTTATATCCAGTTAAGTATTTAAATAGTTTGAATTTTTCTGGATTTCCAAATCATATATTGAAGTTGAAGGTTGGGTGCTAGTTATATTGTTGTTAAACATAAACCAAGCAAGCGGTTTATGCAGTGGAACAAGATTGATTATTACTCGGATGGCTGATAAAGTAATTGAAGCAAAGATCTTAACTGTTAGTCACGTTGGAACCTGTTGTTTGATTCTACATATTGAAATGGTATCTTCAGACACTCAATTATCATTTGATCTTTCTCATTAACAATTCCATTGAAACCATGTTTTGTGATAACAATAAATAAGAGTCAGGAACAAACATTTAATCATGTTGGCCTATACCTTCAAGAACCTATTTTTAGTCATTGCCAACTGTATCCTGCTATTTCTTATAGTACTTTACTTGATGGATTTTGAGCTTTTTTTTTAAGCAATAATCCCATGATTCAGGACTTACACAAAATTTTTTGTATATACAGAAGTTTTTTATCGCTTATATGACCGCACATTTAAATAGCTTATTTATGGCATTGACTAAGTTTTGTAGTTTTTTTTGTGTATATTCCATGTTTTGTAGCATAATGAAATGAGTGCTATTTTGTGATTGTATTTATATATTAAATTATACTCCCTCCGTCCCAATTTACTTGAAACATTTCTCTGGGCATGGATATTAAGGTGTATGTAATTTGTGTTAATTTTTTTTTTTTGTAGTGAAAGTTTAAATAATGATTAAAAAAGAAAAGATTCTTTTTTGGGTTTTGTGCAGTGAGAGATTGAGTGGAGATTAAAAAAAAGTATTTATTGGGTTTTGTGTAAAAAGGCAAATTAATTGTTTAGAATTTTCTAAAAGAAGAAACGTTTCAACCTTTTTGGGACATCCCAAAAAGGAATACGTTTCAAGTAAAATGGGATGGAGGGAGTATTTTTTTGTTTATAATTTAACATATAATCATTTCATTTGCAAAAGTTCATTATTTCACTATGAGGCAACACCAACAACAAAATCAAATCTGGGACCTTCAATGAGTTGGATATAATTGGTGTTTAAAGGCTCATCTTACCCGTATCTAAGATGTTGTGAGAATGGATTGAAGGTTCATTGGGATAGATATGATCTTTCTAGATTGTAATGTATAATTTCAAATTTGTGGAACAATAGAACTTTTAAATTATTTTTTAATATTTTTTCAATACTATGTTACTAACTTTTGTTCCTTTTAGAATGATCATATATGTACAAGAATCCTTAAGGAGCTTTACAACAAGTACTATAATTTTGATAAGGAAGGTTCTGTATTCGTTGTGAAGAACTTGATCATTGGTCGTCCCCCTGATGTTATGAACCCTGTTATGTATGGACACAAAATACATTTTAAGAGGTTTACTACCATAACCCATTTCACTGATGTTTGTGCTGAGATTGAGAGGCAAAAATTCGAGTTTGTTTACTTCTTAGATGTCAAAACAGACCTTCGCCGCAATGTTAATTGCATAGGTAATTTCATTACCAGGTCTCTTATATAATGCACATTACATAATATAACTTATACGGGTAATACATGTTGGCAATATATCCTTCGAACAAATGAACCAGCCAAGCAAAAACTTAAGGCATGTATACATTGTTCTTTAGGATTATAGCTCGCGACTATCCAAAGTGTGTGGGATAACAAGTCTATGAGAATACCCCTAGGTACAACAGGTCTTCCAGGAAGCATGCACTCGCACTCGGGATACTCCAGGAATCAATAGAAAGTAGAAATCAGGTGAGAGCAGAAGTGTTCAGAGGAGGAAGAGAGAGCTCAAAAGGTTTAGGATGATTTAAGAATGGAGTGGGACTGGGCATTTATACGGAGTAGGATGGCTGAATTTGAATGTTGGGGTGAATCTGGTAGATACAAAAAATCTTCATTGGGATTTTTTATTGAGTCTGTTTGGATTTTCAACATGTGAAAAACAAGCTTTTCTGGATAAAGGGTAAAAAAGTAAAGTCAGAAAAATGTAAAACTAACTTGGACCGGGCCTCATGATACTTCACGCGCAGGATGGGCAAATCAGGCTCTTTTAATTGTTTTGGCCTATCTTGTGTGCGTGAGCCTATTAATTCTTTCTTTCCTTACCTAGCCCACTTAGGCATGGTAACTTATAAAGCCTAGAAATCCCTTTTTTTCGAGCCATGTGAGATATGCCTTTTGAAATACTACACACAACAATCCCCCACATATTTCAAAAGGCAACTTTAAGGTTTCTTACTGGTTTTAAACTCAAGAATGCAATTTATCGTGGCTAGTGTATATTAGATTATGAACCAGTCCCACAGCCAATAAGACTTAACTTACAGAGCACTTAGTAAAGCTTATAGCCTCTATGAACCAAATATCCTTTTGTAAATTAAGTGGTTCATTGATCACATTGCACCCCTACAATTTGTGCTGTTCCTCATGGTGTTGCGCTTATTGACCATGTGCATGTCCTAGTTTTCAAGAGTGGTTTAGAGATTCTGCCACAAATCTCATAAGGGTGATTCCGCTCTTACACTCATATAGGTGATTCCATCAAGTGTATACTGCATAAATACACCACCAAACATGGCTTATGTGAATCATTAAGAGCTTTTGCTCATCTTCTAATAAATGCAATTTTGCATTATCTACACCATATAAGGGACTTTAAGGAAAAATTTTGATAATGCTTCTAGGTCTAACAATGACTTATTATCACCTATATGAACCTAATTCATAGGATCTCCAATCACAGAGGTTAGGTTACCATCACTATTGAATTAAGTTAGCAGTAGTCCCAATCCCCTCGATGTTTCATATATAACTTTCCTTCCCAGAGGTTTAGTCAGAGGATCGGCCAAGTTCACTTTTGACTTCACATAATCAATCGATACAACACCATCATTAAGCGGTTACTTTACAACATCACGTCTTAAATGAATCTGTCTATTTTTGCCATTGTAAGTTTTATTTTTTGCGATTGCTATCACAACTTGGCAATCATAGTGCATAAACATGGAAGACATTGGTTTTATGCCTAATGGTATATCTGCTAAGAAGTTTTTCAACTACTCAGGGTCAATTCCAGCAATTTCTAAGGCTCTTAATTCTGACTCCATAGTAGATCTAGCAATGATGGTTTGTTTGGAAGATTTCCGAGACCCGGCACCACCACCAAGAGTGAATATATACCCATTAGTGGATTTGGTTTCATCAGAGTCAAAAATCCAATTAGCATCACGTACCCATCTAATATAACGGGAAATCCACTATACATAATATCATATTTCATGGTACCTTTTAAATATTTCATAATTGTTAAAAGTGCATTCCAATGTTCTTCATTTCAATTTTAAGTATATCTACTCAATCTACACACAACATAAGCTATGTCAGGTCGAGTGAAGTTCATTAAGTGCATCAGGCTTCCAAGAATTTGTGCATGCTGTTGCTGAGCAACACTTTTTCCTTTATTTTTCTTTAATTGTGTGTTTGCATCATAAGGAGTATTCAAAAGTGTCACCTTAAAATAGTTGAACTTTTTTAGAAGTTTCTCAACATAGTGCACTTGTGAAAACATTAAGGCACTTCCTTTCCTTATGATTTAACACCTAAAATTACATTAACTTCCCCCCAGATCTTTCATGTCAAATTGTGAAGATAGGAAGCTTTTGGTGTGTTCAACAATTGCAAGAGTAGTTAAAAAAATGAGCATATTATCCACATGAAGGCTGATTATTACACATTCACCACTTTAAGTTTTGTGTAAACGCATTTATCAACTCTATTAGTTGAAAAATTGTTACCTGACAAGACTTGATCAAATTTCTCATGCCACTATTTAGGTGCTTGATTTAAAACAAATAAGGATTTTTGTAACTTGCACACTTTTGTTTCTTGTCCAGAAACAACACATCCTTCTAGCTGAGCCATATATTTTTCCTTTTGCGAATCTGCATTTAAGAAAGTAATTTTGACATCCATTTGATATATAAAAAGTTTATGTACATAATCCAAGACAAATAAAACTCTTATTGAAGAAATCCTAAAAACTGGCACAAAAGTGTTGAAATAATCAACATTTTCTTTTTGAGTAAATTCTTTTGCTACCAATCTTGCTTAATATTTTTCAATAGAGTGATCAGGCGTAAGTTTTCTTTTGAAAATCCATTTACAACCAATGGCTTAGCACAAGGGGTTAAATATACTAAATACCACGTTTGGTTTCGTAAAATAGAGTTAATTTTATTTTGAATGACTTCACTCAGAAAACATATTCTTTTGAAGAAAATTCTTCTTCAAAAGTTATGGGATCATCTATAAGGTAGGTGTAGAAGTATTTTCCAAAGGAACTTTCTTTCCTCCACCTTTTACTCATTCTCAATTCTTCCACTTAATGTTCAAAGACAATTTTAGCAGTAGGGGCACAAGAAATTTTTTCTTTCCTTAAAAGAAAGATATGCTAAGAAAAACTCAACATTTTTTATTTCAATTATGGTGTTGTAGTCCAGCATGTTACTTTTTAACACAAAAAATCTATGCAACACTATGCTCTGCATATCCAATAAACATGCAATTGGATGTCTTTGATCCAATTTTATGCTTTTTCGGTTTACTAAGCATACCATTTGCAAAACATCCCCAAATTTTGAAGTACTTTAAATTGGGGGATAACACTTCCAAATTTCATATGGAGTTACACTAGTGCTTTTGTAAGGAACTCAATTTTGCAAATGACAAGTAAACAAAATAGCTTCACCCTAAAGATTATCAGGAGTAAAAGAACTAATAATCATGGCATTCATCATTTCTTTTGAAGTTCTATTTTTCCTTTTAGCTATACCATTTGATTTGAGAGGGTATGGTGGAGTTAACTCATGAATTATTCCTTTTTTTTTCACAAAAGTCATTAAACAATAAAAACTCACCTGCTCTATCCAATCGAACTCTTTTAATCTTTTTATTCAATTGGTTTTCTACTTCAAACTTAAACAACGAGAGCATATCAAAAACTTTATCTTTATTTCTTAACAAATAAACCTTAGTGAATCTAAAGCAATCATTTATGAAAGTCACATAATATCTTTTACCACATCTAGTCATAGTTTGTTTCAAATCACCAAGATCAATGTGAATTAAACTTAGTAATTCTGATTTTCTTTCAATTGAAGCACAACATTTCTTTGTTCATTTTGTTTGAACACAAAGTATACCTCTATCAAAACTCGTGTTAGTAGCGGGTGTGATTAAACCTAGTGATTGCATCTTTTTTAAATTAGATAAACTCATAGGTCCCAGTCTAACATGCCATAAGTCAAGAGAGTTGACCAAGGAAGAAGAAGAAGATGCATTATCATTATTGACGACATTAGAAATACTCAGTACAAAGAGACCTTGGTTATAATAATGTTTGCTCGCATAATTATTATTTCTAGTCATCATTACAACAATCAAATATGACTTTGATGCCTACTTTCATCAGCAAAGACACAGGCACCAAGTTGGCTATTATGGTGGGAGCATGCAACACATCACCAAAGGCCAGTGCCTTTCCAAAGGTTAATTTTAGAAATACCTTGCCCTTGCCAAGAACTGATATACCTTGGGAGTCACCAAGATACACTATTTTAACACCTTCCTCTATTTGAGTAAAGGATGAAAATGTATTTCTGCTACCACAAATATACCTAATGGCACCAAAATCTATTGCCTACTTTTTTGAATTAGCAACTAGGTATGCTTGTGAAACCACTGCAGCAATGATGTCATCATCATAATCATCCCTTTGAGTCAGGTGTGCCCTTGGCCTAAGAAGTTTTTCAAATTTCTTTCTTTTTTAGAATTATCGAGCGAAATGCCCTTTTTTTTTTCCACAAACGAAGCAAGGTAGTGCTTCTTTGTCATCATTATTGGCTCGCATATGTCTAGGCTTTGGAGTTATTGTTGGGTTTCTGTTTTAGATTGTACCTATTGGAGTTGACAATATTGGCATTAGAGGTCAATTGCTTTCCTTTGGCTATGGACTACGCCTTCCTATTGGTGTCCTCGATGATGATGTGAGTGATTAGGTCCGCCAAAGACAACTACTTGTGCTTGTGTTTTACTTGTTGTTTGTAGTCTCTTTATGACGCTGGCAGCTTCTCAATCAACAAGCTTGTTACGAACTCTTCCTCTAGCGTGATCTTTTCCCCTTTTGAGTCCTTTAGGAGCTTGTGGTATTCATTAATTTGTGACTTGATGTCCTTTTCATCCTCCATCTCCCACCAATAGAATTTTTCGATCACAAACTGTTGCTTGCCTGCATCTTACATCATGTAGTTGAGCCGCATGGATTCTTATATCTTCTTTACTTCCTTATATTTAATGTAGACATCGAACAACTCATTAAATAATGTTGAAATAATTATGTGATGACATACCTTATTAGCATAGGTCCTGGACTCTTGCAGGTTGGGATCAACGGGTTTAGACTCATTCAATGCAAAGGAGACTCTATGTACATCCAGCAACATGTAGATGCGTTCTTGCCATCTTTTATAGTTTTCTCCACCAAACACTTCTATCTTTGAAATATTGGGAAATGGTTTCACCAATGTTAATGGGGGCGATAGTGTGGTTGGCATAATGATAGTAGTCTTGGCAATTAATGTAATTTTCATGTAGAATCGAGCATCAGCAATCGCCTAATTGCTAGTAGTAGCAAGGTTGGGATATTTTTCCCTATCAATTTTCACAATTGCGGTTGAGAGAATATTTTCACAATTGGCAACTGCAGCCTCAATATCAACAGGCTCTTCCTGGACAATGTCTAAAGGATTGACGACAGGAGTACCATTAACTTGGGTTGGATCCATGATATAATCCTTGAGATTGTTGGCAATGTAGCCTTTGAACAAACCAACCAACCAAGCAGAAACTTGAGGCATGTATACACTGTTCTCAAGGATTATAGCTCGTAACTCTCCAAAGTGAATAGGAGAATAGGTCTGCGAGAATCTCTCAAGATACAATGGTCAATTCGGGAAGCACGCACTCACACCTAGGATACTCTAGGAATCAACAAAAAGCAGAAACTAGGCAAAAGTAGAAGTGTTCAGAAGGAGTAAGTGACAGCTTAAAAGCTTTGGGATAATTTGAGAATGGAGTAGGACTGGGTATTTATAGGGAGTAGGATGGTTGAATTTGAACATTTAGGTGAATCTAGCAAATACAAAAAATCTCGGTTGGGATTTTTTGTACGTTAAGGTAGTTTGGGTTTTCAACATGTGAAAAACAAGCTTTTCTAGATAAGGGTAAAAAGTAAAGTCAGAAAAATGTAAAACTAACTTGGATCGAACCTTGTGACACTTCGAGTGCAATGGAAGGGGCAAAATCAGGCTTTTTTAACTGTTTTGCCCCATCTTGTATGCATGAGCTTGTTACTTCTTTCTTTGCTTACCTAGCCTGCTTAAGCATGGTAACTTATAAAGTCTAGAAATCCCTTTTGTCCAAACCATATGAGATAAGCCTTTTGAAATACTACATACAACAATATAAACATTTTTTGTTTGAGACATTTTTATTGTGTGTCATGCATTATATAACGAGATGCGGTAGGAAAGCTTTGGAAACTTGGACCTATAACTTCTCAGTAGATTAAAGGTGGTCCTATCACTCGAAGGTGTACACTTTACTTAATGGATCATAGGTAAGTCAATTTGATAAGATAAATCAGTTGTTGATATTTTTCAAAATGAATATAATGAATAGTGACTTCAATTATTATAGTTGTACTAAAATTGAGGTTATGCTATGGGGCGATTAGGTTGACCTTGCTGATTATCAGATTATCTTGAATATGAAGGATGAACATGCTATTCTGGTTGTCACATCTACATATGTAAAGCAATATGTAGGTTTACGACATTATTGCATTTTGGTGCCCCTATTGTATTATCTTTTGATTTTACTATGTCTTCATATTATTTTCATCTATAGCTATAGTTCTTAATACTCCTTTGCAATTATAGAAATTGACTTCTCTACTCGAAGTGTGTAACCAAGATATGCATAAACCTTGAAAATCTTCCAGTTGTTGCTATCCTACAATCATAAGTTCAAAAATAATTTGTATCACTTTTTTTTATATTTACATTTTAAAATCATGATGTGTAATTTTTTTTTCCAAAATATTTTTATAGGTCATGATTGGTGAAATCAGTGTTATTCATGAAGTAGCAAGTCACCAAGTTGTGCAAAAGATGAGTGTCTGTAATGTGGCTAAGCACTTCACAATACTCCAAATTGAGAAACGATGCTTTGAACCAATTTTTGAGGCTATTTAATACGATTTGCATTGCACAAAATACGCAAGATGTTATTGTTAGTGATCAATTATTATCTGTTATTGCAGCACAATGTTTTCTTATGTTATGCAACAATTATGTGAGTTGATTGACAATACCCTTGTTATTATGAAAGATGCATTTGTTGATTGAAGAAAGTGCAGCCACAAGGCTCAATATTTTATTGTGAAAAAATGCCATATGATTACTGCTAGATATGTCATAAGGTTGTTATGCCTTAGAACCCATCTGATTTTATCTTTTTATTACTAAAATTACTGTTATGTCACATCCTTGTAACATGTTATCTAATTTTGGATGTGCAAGTATAAAGTAAGTCTGAGAGTTGTGGACCATTCATTCGACACATACTTTGTTATTTTTAACAAAGTTAATGAACAGTTTTTTGGGTGTCTAGCTTCTAAATTATACATGATAAAAGACACTGTGAGTGTTCCAAATAAGTAAATTTTTGCCCCCGAGTAAATATTAACTTTTTTGTTACGTTTTCTTTTATACGCCTAGGTGGATGGGCAGTAAAAAATTTAGATGATTAATGGGCACACAATTTTATCTGGGAGGTGTAGATCACTAAGTATAATCGTCAGAACTTATGTTCTGCATTTACTATGAAGAAAGTTGAGTCAATTAATTAGTCAATTGAAAGTCAGCTCCTACTTCACCTTATTTCCAAGGTAATACATAACATCGTATAAGCATATACAATATTGAAAATATTATCAAAAAAATATGCATGACATCTAAGTTAAACTAATTATATGTCTGTGATTGTTATAAATATCAGTTTCAATCACTGGCCTAAGGAAGTTTATCTTTGAAAAGATGTTTTTAAGATGAAATGATATCAAGGCCTCAGCATCTTAGACAACAATATTGCCTTTGGTTACAATCTTTTTACTATTTTAATATTGCAATTAATTTTCCCTATTTATATGTTGTGGCACCGATTCTAACAAATCCATACAAATATAGTGATTCGAGTAATGCATACAAATGTTGTGACCTTATAGCCACTACAGTTATGACAAAAACTATTGGTAGTACACCCACTACACTCAATACAAGGTATTAGTCATTTATGTTGGTTACTGTTATAGTATGATTTTATATTTTCAATTATATCATTGCAAAAGTCTTTTTTATATTGAAATTTGTTTCCATGCACTACATGTACAATATAGTTGGTTTCCTAAGTACAAACTATGACAACACAAAATTACTACCACAAAAACCTAGATTTCCAAATGTGATGTGAGTATTATCTATATTTATAACACTATATTTCTTGAGAAAAAATAATACTTTGATTTGTTGTAATTGCAAGGAGCTGCATAATCATCCAATTACTTTTGTCAGAAGTGCTTCATAGGTGGATGACAGGTTGATTGAGCCCTTGAACAGGTTCAAATATTCTTAAAAAGAAACAAATTCAATACACACCTTCTGAAATTGATTACATGCCTCCAACACATTTTTCTATATGAAAATTTTTTGTTGTCCATTACTTCATGAACAAGCAGAATAGAAACTTTTGCATGCAAATGATATATCTACTTGAAATTTTTTGTTATTTACTAGTTGTATGCTTGACTACATATAACCATTTGATGGTTGATTTTTTATTCTAACATTTTTGAACTATTGGTCATATTGTTATATAGTTTATAACAACATAATTTAAAAATTAGTGTATTAAAATCCCTTCATTTACCATGGAATTCCATTGTAAAACCAGGTAAGTAAACTAGTTCCTATCAATTTTGTTAACAATAGTTGTTCGGTCAAGTTCAATCATATGGCCATTTTTTCTTACAATAAAGTATTCTTCTTTGTTTTTTTGAATAGTAAGATTCTTCACATAATATAGATAGCCCTCTACAAGCTTATCTTTCAATAGATGGGCTAAAAAAATTTTCATGTAGCAATGAATTAAGGCTCCCTCCAAGTAATAATAGTGATTTCAATATAATGATTCATCTTTTTTTTTCTTCATATTTCTTTGATATTGATGTAAATAATAAAAACATTGCAAATAACATGAATAGCTTCTCATCAAATAGAACAAAGTCAATGCTTATATATCTAATAGAAAGATTTGTCACATCCCATTTATGCGAACCATAATTTTGATTCTAACATTGTTGACACCAACTTTAAGTTCATTCAAGTAGATGTATTCTAAATCATCCATATGGTCCACTTGAGTTGAATTAGGCACCGATGACAACTGTTAAAAAAATGTATATGAAAAGATTATGAAGATGGAAAGATAGCTACGGTATTAGCTTGACCATTCCTTATATACCATTGTTGCGTTAGAAACTAAAAAGACATGATATATATATTGTTTAAAAGGCATTAAATGTGGACATATTGTTTTTAAATTTTGCATCTTCGATATTTGAATGAGTGTAGACAGTTTTGTTTAGTATTTGAAATGCATGAATCTTTATATGGTGTTATGGTGGAATGCATTTTTTCTTCTTTTTCTCCTTTCGTGCAATGAATGTATGGATCTAATTTTATTTCAGTTAGAAGCCGAATGGTGGAACAAATTCTTCTTTTTTTTCGTCTTACATGAATGAATGTGTTGCATCAAAATTCATTTCTAAATAATGAATGAATTACATCCAAAATTGTTTTAGTTGATGTCCAATTTTGCATACATACTATAGATTAGCGAAAAAGTCCAAAGAATGCTTGCATGCCTATAGGCTCTCTTCATGGCTAATAGAGTGAAAAAGGATGTAGGCCATTCCAAATAAGGGATAAGCTTTTGAAATAAAAAAAGAAACATTTGGTTATTATAAGTCTTAGTAGGGTAGGTCTAAGTCTAATGTAAAAAAATTGAATGAAATTTAATGCTCTCAGTGTAGAGGGTACGAATAAATGATGCAGTATTGATTAGAGAATGATAAAGAAAAAAACACCAAAAATCTTTGTCCTTGAGGATTCTAATGGTGATATTTTCTAGTCTTTAAAGATAAAGATGCATATTTTAGAGATGGTTGATATTTAGATTGTTGTTGTGTTTAAGTTTGTTCTAAGAAGACTATTTTGACTTTTTACATGATGGAATGGGAAGTCAAATTTAAGAGATGATTCAATAATGGAGGTTATTAGTATTGGCTCTGTCAAAATTAAAATGGTGTATGAATTGGTTTGCACATTGGATAAAATTATCCATTCCAAAATTATGGAGAAATATGATATTATTAATTAAACTTACTAAACTTCCAAAGCTAGATGAGGTGTTTCAAAAGTGACCAAAGGATACATGATCCAAATGAAAGGAGATTTGCATCAAGGCTTGATGTGACACAATTAAGACCTCAAAGAGCCAGAAACATAATGCACATGCTGAGAATGGTAGCCATCAACAATAAAAAAGTTCCTTCTATAGAATTTGCAACAAAGGATGGTTTCCAAAGTGTAGACAAACTAGTTGTGTTGTCCGTGCAATGCACAAGTCTCTTGGTTTATTGTAAGTATTTTTGTTATGTATTATTTTTTTAAACCCATTTTTTATTAGTTATTTTTATTTTTTTATATGAGTATTGAAAAAAAATATTTACAAAAGAAAGAAAGCGGGGATGTAATGATATGTGGTTAAAATAAGAAATTAGAGTGCATGACAACAAGAAGTAAAATATATTAAGACAGAGCCTATTACTTTGTTGGAAGTGACTATATATAACCTTCATAAAAAAATTATAAAAATAAGATTAAGTTAATGCTAATAATAATAAAAAGATGATGATGATGATAATAGTAGTAGTAGTAGTAGTAGTAATAAATATGTTTATCCTTATAATGATATTGAGCAATAAACCAAAAAAGAAAAATAAGTGTGAGAAAAGGAGACAGATTTATACCTACAATAAACAACAATTTGAGACACTGTTTCTATGGAATTGACAAAGTAGGTCACTTCATTGTTTTTGAAATCTTCTTTGTTGGCATCATTGCATAACTACTATTAGCTGAATATCTCTTCCAAACATTTTTTTTATTGAGAACCATATGCTTATTGAAGTTAGAGTAAAATTGGCAGGAAAGATTTTTTGTTGTTTCACTTACTCAAACACAAAACTGTTGTTTTCTTTTATGTTAGTTATTATAAGAGAATGGGTAGTAGCTTTCAAATTGGAAAAGATAATTTATACAATACAATATGAAAAATTTTAATCATATGAATAAATAGTAATTTTGGCCATTTTAAAAGCATTAATATATATGTACATAATTTGAATGTAAAAGTAAATGTGAAAAATGGTAAGCCAAGATTCAATTTTTAGCTTCTATTATAGTGACTACATGACTTATGCTGACAATACTAATTAGCATTAGTACATAAAGTTGGATCCCCAAATTATAAAAGGAAAAACAAGAATGAGAAAACATATATTTTAATACATTACTTGAGCTGAAAAATTTGTCTCATTTTGATAAAGAATATACAGAGTTAGAGAATCAAGTTATCTATAAAGAAATAAATGGCAATCTAGTTTGTAATCTTTGAAATGCAAAGTGAATACATAGTCACAGTAATATAAAGAGTTTAGAAATTGAATTAATGTAATTTATGAATCAATTGAATACTATTTAAGAAAAAAATTGAAAAAATAAGGATAATAATTGTATTAGTGATTTGATTAAGAACTAATTAAGAAAAAACTTAATTTACTGACTATTCATCAACTTGATTTGCAGCTATTTTTAAACCCTTTTATGTTATTGTTTCCAAGCAATTTATTTGTTCAATTTATTATTGTGTATGCAACATGACTATAATTTAAAATCTTAAATGAATACAAAAGTTTAGATTTAAAACACAAAGAACTAAATATATTAAACCTAAAAGATTGACAGCTATGTATTAGCATATATGAAGAAGAAAGACAATTAGTACTCAAACATCACAGTAATCATATTAAGATATTTTACATCAAAACTTTTAAAAATGACATATTAGTTCTTAAATAAATGTCAAGAGAGGTGTGGTCAATTAATTTATAGTATTCAAAGGTAGTTAGTGCCATTCTAATAAGATAAAAAAAGATCTAGAAGTCAAAGGATGAAACATAAAAGGCATAAAGTGGTAACATAATTTATTTTTATCCAATATTACAATTAAGCTAAAAATGACTAATTAGTTACACAAATTCTAATAGAATAAATTCTTAAACTAAAAAATTTTAAAAGAACTCTTTTGCTTTACATTTGAGTCCATCTAGATCATAAAATATTTAACAATTTAAAAAGGTCCATATTTAATGCATATCAACTCTTGTCAAGGTAATAATGAAATGATCCTAGTGACATTGACATGAACAATACATGCCCAAGACAAGATTTAGTAAATTACAAAAAATTAATATTAGGAATGATTATCATTAAGATCATCAAAGGAGTAGACCATTAATATGTTTAAATAACATCTAGAATGAAATTTACAAATTTACAATAGGAGTTATTATTAGCCAAATGGCATTATGATGGGCATTTAAAACATAGAAATTAAGATTCAATAACTTGAATATGCAAAACATAGAAGATTGAAGAATCTGTATCAAAACAGATGGAGTCAAACAAAAAATTGTAACTTTAACCTTGAAGTTTCAAAATATTAATGTAAGGACCAAATTTTAAAAAAAAAAAAACGTAAAAGATCTCACATTAATACCAGAAGTAGTGGCTAGTAGTAATGAGTGGGTTTTTCATTTTTATATTTTTTGATTGTCACCAATGTCAAAGATGAGGTATATATATATATTAAGAATATCTATCAGTCTTTTTAAATAACTACCTCATCTTTGACATTGGTGACAATCAAAAAATATAAATTAGTGAAAAAATGAATAAAGGAAGTAAGAGATGACAGGAAAAAATGAAAGGAAAGAATGATAATATTGAGTGTATGTTGAAAGCAAGTGTGATAATCTATATATATAGGAGTTACTGGGACAATAACATTAAAACCAAATAAATTTGTAATCAAAGCATAAACATATAAAAATGAGTTGGATGGAAAATATTAATACCATTAAAACCAAAAGAAATTATAATCAAATCATTCTAATGGAAATTAAAGCTATTAATTGGCTACAAAGAGATGGAATCTATTTAAAACAATTGATTAAGGGACAATAATATTAATGAGCTATTGAGAAGGGAGCAAAAGCTAATGTTGTTTTAGTATACTAAGAGGATGAAAATTTAAATTCAATTATTAAATGTATAAAAAAATATAGAATTTTTAGGGCTTTCTACTATGCCAAAAAAAATAGAATTTTAAGGACTCTCTACTATGCTACAAAAAGCCCACCAAGAATTATAATCCAAAATTTAAATTTTAGAACCATGACTATATGAGGGCCTAAGTTATTAAATAATACAAATGTAATATGTAATTAATGGTATGTATGTATATATGTATGTGAGAAGCAAAGTCTTGCAAAAATCAAGATGGAGGGGAAAAGTCCATTTCCAAAGTTAGGTACCCCAAACTACTCAGATCTAGTTGCATATAGATTGTTGCCCAACATCAAGGTATAGAATGAGAATTAATTCTCACACAAAGCTGTAGTTGAATAAGGCCAATGATATTTGAAGTTCTTTTTCTTGATTTTTTCTAGAAGCTTCAATTTGGACAAAAAATACTCATAAGGTGGAGACAATTGAAAAATTGCTTTTTTATTCTTTGAAAAATCAGTTTCATGTACTTGTTTATTAAGTAAGCTTGGTTAACAAGATTCCTAAAGCTTCAAGGCAAGACTTCCCTTTCAATTAGTGCATTGACAATATAAATATGTATTGTATTTCTAGAATTTTTTTTAAAAAATATCACTTTGAGAATGTGTGTAGGAAACACAATTGGGAGCTCCTAGTTTTTTTCTAATTTATCTAGAGGTTAAGAAGAGATTCATTGGGACTGTGAAAAAGGATGTACAAGGGCTTTGATATTAAGTTGTATTTTAAACTAGTGTTATTCTTGTACAAGGTTCATTATGCATAGTGAAAATCAAGTTATACATATTCATGGGCATAGGCAAATTTTGCTAAATCAAGTAAATATTTGTCTCATCCTTATTTTCTTACTTTGCCAATACTCGTAGGTTTTAAGGGGAAAAAATATTAAATTTTACTTCTTTTATCCCATGGTTTTTACTCCATTTATTTTTTTTGATGTATATTTAGTTATACTATATTTTCAAGAAAAATTTTAAATAAATTAATTTTAAAAATTATAAGTCTCAATTTATCATTTATGTATAAAAAATTTACATTTATATGTTAAAATGTTGAAGATAAAAAATTATAAATTAATCTACTTATCTATTAATATATATGAAAGTAGGACAATTTGGCAAAACTGTCATTTCCTAATTTACAATAAATTAAAAATTTTTAATAACTTAACACCTGTTAAACGAAATGAAGCAGAGAAAGACACGTGGCAATTTCAAAAAATGTCCTTAAGAAATGCAACGTGTCACATTATCCATTATTTATGTTATTCACTTTAACCCATTTTCTTCTGTATTTACATGTTTGCCATATTCTATTGGATATCAACTCTTGCAAACTGTTTAACCCTCAACTAATATACAGTTATATCCTTAAAACCTCCATTTTATCAGCTAACCTCCCCACTATCCCCTGACTCCCCTACTGTCGATTACAGTTATGAAAAAAAACATTATACCCTTTAACTTCCCCACTCCCCACCCTGACAGTTTCCACTATCGATTACAGTTATTACAGAATATTATAAAAACACCACCCTTACAATAACATTTTACATTTCACTTTTGATTATTCTACCAAATTGACCTCATTTTCTCATCACTGTTGTCGCTTGTCCAACTTCTGTGAACCTCCCTTTACATCATCCTCCCTTTCTCCCTAGTGTTAAGCTCCGCCAATATTCTATCTGACAAGGGGAACGCTCGCTAGGGCCAGTGTTACAACTTCACATGAAAGGGAAGGCATTACACTGGGACATTTCCCTGAAGCTCTGAAGAAGGAAAGCAGAAGTGTGTCCTCTCAGCTGGCCTCTATTATCTGCAAGTGAAAATATAGAAATCCTAACCATCTCTTCATTTTTTGTCTGTTAGGTGAACCGATTGATTTTATTCCATTTTGATGTAAATCAGTTTAATAGTAACAGTGAACACAACCACCTCTTCAGCAGCACAAAATACAAGGTTGCATTATAGTATATGTTTAATTATATAATTCTCATAATTATGTGTATGCAACTAACACTTATTTCTTATGTTATTACTCAGTTGCGTTTTCAAGCACCAAGGAAGTCACGCCCTAATTACCAACAACGCAATACTAGGTTCTATTTTAAGTTTGCATTTTCTTTGTTGCAGTTTCTAAATAGAAGTTTTTATTGCCCGCGATAAACATGGTGGAAGTAGATCGATTTAGCTGCCAAATAATAGTAATATGCTTTTGGTAGGAGCCTTAGGATAGTGCTACACATAATTCAAAGGTTGTGTATGGGAAATGCAATATGCTAAATTTTTCGTTTTAATTTTAACCACCAGTTTTAATATTTTTTAGTCACAATGGAGATCATTTAGGTTTTCCCAGTTCCCTTCATCAATATCCTTGACCTTTTTTGTGCCAAGGTTAAAATAGATTCTCCTGTTTACACAAATGAGCTAGAATGAGCAAAAGTTAGGTTCACTTTCAGTTAGAGCTTGGGAAGACTGAATATGGGGAGAAAAATATTGTCAAGATCAAAGGAGTGCCTTCAAATGACCTAGGGTTTGCAATGGCCTCAGTAGCTGAGAAGGGAATTCATAGAGTCAAAAATTCTATAATTTTTATGTCTATGACATTAACGTTGACGCTACTTTAGAGCTGAGAGAAAGACTAACCCAGGCTCAATATGAGAACAATGGCCTGAAGTACTAGATGGACTTGTTTCAGTTTAGCCACGCAACTATCAGTAATTTCTACCTCGAAAGAATTTAGGACTTGGAAGAAGAAGTTGCTATACTGAAAGCAGAGCTATAGCAGCATGGAGCAGCGGAACGGTCGGCTGGATTAGAGGATGGGGCTGCTGGAATGGACAAAGGGGAGGCTGGAGGTGACCAAGACAACTCTATAGAGACAGATCCATCTGAAGCCAATAGTTCACAAAATGATCTTTATGACTAGGGGCTTTCTTTGTTTATTTTTAGTTGCTTTGTTTCCCAATCTTTATTCAGACATTACTTTGTTTTTAAAATTTCTTTTGTGTCCCTAGGTAGATGCAACCTTTTCCAATTTGTTATGTTACCTTTATATATGAACACTATATTTTCCATTCAATCTCACTCTGTCATTTAAATTTCTGTCTTATTCCTAATTAGAACTAGCCTTTCCTCATTTCTCTTATTTTCCTAATATATGAATCCTCTGTCCCCCATTGAATCTAGTTTAATAAATGTTTCCACATTGCAATTTCCCATACTCTTTAATCTCTTATTATTAAAACATACTTCTGTACATTAGTCTTCGGTTAGGTTTTAATCAAATATTTTGGAAGCTCATACTTCCAGCAATGATTGGTATGACTAAGGGGCTTCTTTTTCATTTTAAGCACCATCTTTAGTTTTAGTTGGTTGGTTTTATAGTTCTTATTCAAACATGACTAGGTCTTTACAATTCAATGTTACTTCTAAGTATAATCAGTGTTTTCCCATCTCCTTGCCTATTCTTATTTATCAATTCTATGTTTTCTATTCACTCTTATTTATTACTTCTGTGTTCCCTATTAAATCTGTTTCAAGAACCTACCCAGATTGCATTTCCCCAAACATCTTAAACCATTTAGTATTAAAAGCCACTTTAACACAACTTCAAAGCATGTGAATTGTAAATAATAAACATCACCTCTGAGCGCTCATCAACAACCATCAAGAACATAGAACCTTAGGAAATGACATCTAGAATCGACCAGAACACAAAGCAGTAGCCCTCCAAGCCTTCCTGAACACGCACACTAGGTTTCCTCCACCCACTTATTCACCAGCAAGGGAATCTTAATACTTCCATCAAAGAAGGAAGACAAACAAGCAGAAAAGAACAGGAACCAACCAGTACAACTGTTGGCCAAACAGTACAGAGGGCTAAAAGGAATGCTCATATGTTAACATCAGGTCGGAGCAACAAAACAGGGAGACTCGCAAACCGTTCAAGGCTTTAAACCCAAATTAAGAAAGGTGAGCCTATCAACAAAGAGAGAACTACCTAGTATTAGTTTTTCACGTGTTGTTTATTTCCTTTATGAGTATCCCAGAAACAAAAAGAAGTTGAACTGAACTAAATACCATCACTAACTATAAAGTCCTGATCTATATAGAGAAAAACCACAAATTCCAGGAAATGAAGCTTTGGATTATTGATGGAATTAACTCTTCGATTGTCTAGGAAGATTGCCGGCACCGGATTTCTCCTTGGAATCAATGACTATGTTTGTCCCACTATTACTGGTTGAATTCCTCATGATCGCTTCAATTTGCTTGAATTAGTGCCAGTGGCTGTTAGCGCCACCGGTGTTGTTCATTCTCTGAACTTCCACCATCTGTACATATCGCTCCTATCCATAGTCAGTGTTTCCCTCATGCAAAAAAAATAAAATAAAATTGCATTACCCTCCTGTAGTAATAACATCAAGGTGAAAATGAAGAAAAAGAAAGGAAATGTCTAAAAAAAATTACCCTGACGCAATCGAAGTAGACGAAATAGCCCCATAGACACCGAATAGAGGGAAAAAAAATGGGGGGAGGATCTGGAATCCTTATCTCACATCAAGAGAATGATTCGGATAAACACCCGAAAACAAAACTCAAATCCTCCCACGAACCAGATCTTTTCAGAAACCCTAATCGTTTCACAGTAGCAAATCTTTCATAACCCGTTACCTTTTCAAAAACCCAAATGTTTGAAGAAACCAGATCTATTGCAAAAACCCTAATCATTTCAGAGTACGAAATGTTTCCCGAAACCCATATAGGTCATGATCACCCAAGAAATTAGCAAACAAAAATTAGGGTATAAAACCCAAATTTCTAAAACCAGATCTATGAAAATCTGTTAAAAAATCACATCAACTAGGGAAGACTAAGAAGCATCAATTGATGGGGGGAAAAAAAAGGATAAATCCGCCTCCATGGTGGTTCCGACGCCGGGAATCAGATGCTCCCGTAGAGAAGTCGCCGGTAAATTGTAGAGACAGACGAGAGGGCGAAAAAGAGAAGAGAGGGAGAGAAACGGTAAATGACAAATGGTAATCCCATGCTTTTGACGCCTAGACACTTTTACAGATAGACGAGAAGGCAAAAGAGAGAAGAGAGGTAGAGACGCGAAATGAGATCTGGACAAACCTTGTGTTTATCCTAATTTTTTGGGAAAATTTGCACCCACTGGCCTCTCATCTATTCTCCACATTGCACCAATGTCCCCAATTTTTCTCTTTCTTTTCAATGTCACCCTGAAATTTTAAAGTCTTAACTTTTACCATTGAATCCTTTCTCCTAATTATTTACACTAATTCCAACGTCGTTTGTTTGGATGAGTTAATTTCTCTATTATCTTATGGGGCCGAATTTATACACCAGCCTCAATTTTTAATTACACACATTTTATTGACCTGTTTGTGCAACCCACACTTTTTTATATCTCATATTGTTAAAATTTAGGCCACATTATTCCACATTTCAACAAAGGTTTAAATAATTACTTAGTTCAAATATTCTTCAATATTTGGGTATGTCCACAATTATTTCATAGATACTACTCTATTTACCTAACTATTGATTTTAAATATTCTGTTTATTCTTATTTTTTTTAAACAAATATGTATTTAAGTAATTATGAAGTACAAAAAAAATGTAATCCCTCCGTTTCATATTAGTTATCCTTTTTACATTTTTTTACTAAAGCTTGACTTGAATACATTTATATTAAAATGAATTGAAAATTTTTTTCAAAAATGATATTTGGAAACTATAATTTTTAAAGTCCCATTTTCATGTAAAAAGTACATATTTTTGTGACAAATATTAAAAAAATAAAATCATATATTAATTGCTGTGAATAATGAAGATAACAGTGTTTATGAGATGGAGGTAGTATTACTTTTAATGAAAATGTGCAATTTCATTTTATAAGTTTAACTTCTTGCCCAGTTTATTAACAAGTGAACCATATCTGGTTTTAAAAAATATTATGTCACCTTGGTTAAATTTATATGTGGTCAAAAAATACTTTTATCTTTTCACATTCTAATTTTTTCTTTTTCCATTTTTATCTTATGTAACAGTTCCTATTTCTAACAAATTATTTAAATATTCATTTTCAATATCTTACATAAATTTTATTTCTTTTTTAGACTTTCAAAATTAATACTTAATATTGTCCAATCTACCAGACAATATCTTTGCAAATTCCATTTTACTTCAACTTTTATTGTAAATTAATATTTCTTATGTTACTCCACAATTCCATAGATTAAGTATTCATTCCATCCGTTAACATTCTATTCCATTTTTCACTATGCAAATATAACCATTAAGATGATGCGATTACCCCTTGAGATTCTTGCTATCATTTTGTCTAAGGCTTTACATCGCCGACCGAAGGAATCTGGCAATCTAGCTTCTGTTCACACTTCCTTCGTGTTGGCTTTCACTATCCCTGCCATTTTCAGTTCTTTGGATGTCTCATCTGTAATATGGGATTGGTACCTTAATCGCATGTCTCCTAGGTTCAAAAGTGTGAAGAATTCTGGGCATCCAATTGCGACCTTTGTACATGGCATTTTATGTTATTTCAAGTATGGAGCATTCAATGAGGGGCTTTCCTTTATCTATATAGCATTTGCCCATGGGATTCCAGTTGCAAGATACCTCTCCATTATTCTTGGCAGTATTCATGGCCCTATCCATATGAAACAAAGCATTGAATACATATATGAAGTAAAGGAAAATGAGGGCACACTGTGGGGCAAGTGCATTATAGACCTTCAACATGAAGCTAATTTCATCATTTCAACAGTTGTTGAAAGGTGGCCTACCCGAAAGTGCAATATCTTCATTGAATCGGTCGATCCAGATCTCCATCGTTGTCATTGTGGGATGTGTGTCCATTGCATCCTTATGGCTCCTCATCTTGATAGCTGGCTTGAGGCATACTATGAGGTCGATGATACTCGGCTATGTGAAGAATGTGTTGTAGATAATGAGTTTAGGTCATTAGTAGTTCTGCTCCCTAGGTTCAACTAGAGTTTCCAATTACCATGTTATTACATAGGCCTACCTTTAGTTTTGTTGGTACCTTGCCTTTAGTATGTCCTATGTAATTAACTCCTCCATTTATTTCACCTTTCCTATCAAATGTTTTATATGTAAGTACAACCATTGCTCGCTTTCATTCATGGTCAACTGTGCATTCCTATACTTTTCTTATTATTAAAATGCACAGAGATGAAATATTAATGGGCACAACAACTTAATGTAGCTTGTCTAATTTTTCCTTAGTTTATCCATGCCTTCCTACATTAAGTAAGAGCTAATAAATAGGAAGATAATGTATTAATTCATCAATTTGATAGCTTTTACTTCCATATTCGCTGTATATTTGCATTTATTCATCAATTTATATGTCTACCTCATTTAATGTTGGATGTTCATTCATTCATTGTTATCTTACTTGCCAATGCTCTTATTTATGTAATTTTTCATATCTGATGTGACTTCTTATTATAAATGCATATGCTATATTTGGTGTGCCATTCAATTGCTTCATTATCCATCATAACATACTTCATTCCCTTACCTATGTAAGGATATGGATTCTAGTGCTCGACGAGCTCATCGCACAGAATTGCGACGTGCTCATCGACAGGCTCGCCACTTAGTTTCAATTACAGTAATTCATAATTGTAACTCATTGGCACTGTAAAACCACTATTCATCTTCCACATTACCGAGTTCTGGACATCATGTGGTACCGTCAACTACAATACCTTCAGCCATTTCAACTGAGTGTTGGGTTAATCTCCCATCTCGCCCTACACTCACTGATATTTCTAACCAGATGCCCATTATATGTGATTGTACTGCTCCTATACTCTTCAACCAACATTCCTTTCATGCCACTCCTGTGACATCACATCCCTTACCATTACGACGTACTCATAGAACTTTTGAGTCAGGTGAAAGTTCGTCTGCTGCTTCCAGACATACGAGCGATAAAACAGTTGTACTTCCCCAATCCGAACACATGTCTGTTACTTCATTGACCAATGTTCCATCTAACTTCTCAGGTACATATGTCTATCAGCCATATCTATTTTCTTTTTTATTCAATCTTTCTTGATATGGAAACATATGTGCTTCTCTCATACTCTTCTGCCATGTTAACACTACGCCATGGAACAAAATGTCGAACCTTCTTCTGATCAACCACATTTAACCTCAGATGCCCATCAATGTATGCTCTTTACCCTCTCACATCCACATACTTCATATATTACCTAAAATTTTTTTTAATGTTAATGCGTGATCCAGGTATATATTCCTAGTATGAAGATCTTGGTCCTCCGAATTGCATATGTTCCCATTATGGTGCCATTATGTGGCATGCTAAAAGGAGTAATAAGTCTTATTGCACTACAAACCCTGAATTCTCTTTATGTTACCAAAGGCAAGGTGTTCATTCCTCATTCCCCGCCACCACCAGAATTCATTCGTCATTTGTTTCAGTATAATGGCGATGCATTGTCCACATATTTTCATAGACATATAGGAGAATTTAACTGTAGATTCTCTTTCACATCCACTGGTGCATATGTGGATTCCAGTACACATGATGGACAGGGTCCACCCACATTTAGATCTTGTGGAATGAATTATCACCGAATTGGATCATTATATCATAACAGTGGAGATCGCCCTCAATTTGCTCAGCTGTATATGTATGACACTCAACATGAGACTTATAATATAATCATGAGCTTTGGTGATGGAACTTACACTGAGTATGATCAGATAATCAATTGATGGTCTAATACAGATGTTTGATGAGCATAATCAGTTGGTAAGATTTTTCAAAATGGCACGGGATTGATTAGGTGACACATCTGTGCATATGAATTTTGAGTTCTAGGGGACGGGATAGGCGATATAATTTGCCTACTTCTAATAAGGTTGCTGGACTATTGGATGGTATAGATGAAGAAAATGGCAACCATCGGGATATACTGGTATACCCAAGGAATTCTGAACCCCATACTATTGACTTTTTTGACCCAAAGCGTTGTGCTATGCATTTCCCTTTATTCTTTGCATATGGAGAAGATAATTACCATATAGAAATAAGCTATGTTACAGGGGATGGGGAACTCTCTCACATAGGAACTGTAACTCCAAGGGAGTTTTATGCATTTCGAATACAACAATGGTTACATGTTGATTCCCTCATCCTCTTAGGTGGTTGATTATTCCAGGAATATGCTGTTGATGCTTACTGTGTCTCCCTTAAATCCTGATTTCATTGGCTTAGACGGAACCGAGATCGTTTTCGTGCTGAAATATTATATGGCTTACAAGATGCAGTGAACCGAGATGATATAGATGCGTCTTTGTGTGGTAAGAGAACTATTCTACCACCTTCCTTTGTTGGCAGTCCTAGGTACATGATACAAAATTATCAGGATTCAATGGCTATATGTCGGGTTATGAGGTACCCTGATTTATTCATTACCTTTACATGTAACCCAAAATGGCCTGAAATTCAGCATTTTCTTCAATTAATCCCTGGGTAGCCTTCTAAAGATTAAGCTGACATCATTGATCGTGGATTTATGATGAAGCTTTACAATTTTAGACAAGATATTACTAAAGGGAAATATTTCGGCCGAGTCGTTGGAGATATCTGCACTGTTGAATTTCAGAAGCAGGGATTGCCCCATGCTCATATTGCTCTTTTCCTTCATCCTGATGATAAGCTTAACACTCCGGATAAGATTGAACGGTACATCTTTACAGAACTCCTGGAAAAGAAAAAGACCCTGTGGGATATAAGGCAGTTGTTATACACATGCTTCATGGTCTATGTGGTACAGCTAACCCACGATGCCCATCATGGTTAAGAATTCATGTTCTAAGCATTACCCACAATCATTCCAGAATGAGACAACTATAAATGAAAATGGTTTCCCTCTTTACCGTCGGAGGCGTGACAATCGTTTTGCGGTTATTAACGATACTCCCTTGGATAATCAATGGGTTGTGCCACACAATCGAGATTTATGTGTTAAGAATGATTGTCAAGTTAATGTTGAGGTCACTAATATGGGCATGTGTGTCAAGTACTTGTGTAAATATGTTTGTAAGGGGTCTGACATATCAACAGTTGTTATTGAAAATGGTGGTGCCGGTAGAGGTAACAGGGATGGGTCAGATGGTAATGAATATGATGAGATCAAGCAATATATGGATTGTTGGTTTGTCTCAGCCTCTGAAGCAATATGGTGCATTTTTGGCTTCTTCATTCATGAGCATCATCCTTCTGTGGAAAGATTGTCTTTCCATTTACTTGGTGAGCAAAATGTCATGTATGATGAGGGTGATGATCTTCATGATGTTGTCCGTGCACATGAGGAAAGCATGACAAAATTTCAGGCTTGGATGCACTGTAATTCTCATGATGACTTCGCTAAAACCTTGACATATATGCAGTTCCCTGAGCATTTTGTTTGGAATAGACAACTCAAGATATGGACCAGTCGTCATAGAGGACGGAGTATAGGATGATTGTACTTTGTTCACCCAACTGTAGGAGAGAAATTCTACATACGCATGCTTCTCAATGTTGTGAAAGGTCCAAGATCATATGATGAAATTTGTACTATAAATGGAGTATTGTATCCAACATATCGAGAAGCATGTTTTGCACTTAGTCTTTTAGAATGTGATGGCGAATGACATCAGTGCTTATGTGAGGCTACTAACTGGGTATCAAGAGGTCAATTGCGTCAGTTATTCATGACCTTTTTATTGTTTTGTCGCGTTGATGATCCACTACAATTATGGACACGTAATGCTTTTATCTTATCTAAGGATATCTTATATCGGTAGCGGAGGTTGTTAAAAAATTCTCAACTAATTATGACGAATGATGAGCAGCAAAATCACACACTGTATCAGATTGAACAGGCCATGAATAGGGTTGGAAGAAATTTACGTGAATTTCCATTATTGCCATTCCCACAGGTTGACAGTAGGATGTTGGAACAAAACTCTCTCTTGATAGAAGAACTCAACTATGATAGGCCGGCTTTAGCTGCTGAACATGGTTATTTGGTGCGTCACCTTAATGATGGGCAACGCCATGCCTATTCGTCACTGCTCCGTGCTGTTTAGTCACGCAAAGGTGGTTTTTTCTTTGTTCACGGTAATGGAGGTACTGGAAAAACTTACCTATGGCGCACTATAATTTCTAAGCTACGATCATCTGGCCAAATTGTCCTTGCAGTTACAACTTCTGGAATTACATCACTCTTACTACCTGGAGGAATGACAACGCATTCTAGGTTTAAGATTCCTATCCCAGCAAATAATACATCCATTTGCAACATTAAAAGGTCAACCCCTATGGCGGAGCTTCTTTGTAATATGAGTTTGGTTATATGGGAAGAAGCTCCAATGGCACATCGTTACACTTTTGAGGCTGTGGATCGAACCTTCTGTGATATCCTCTCTATTGTTGACCCTGCTACTACAACAAAAATATTTGGCGGTATCCTTTTTGCTGTTGGTGGTGATTTTATACAGATATTGCCAGTTATCCCTCATAGTGGTCGTGCTGATATAGTTCAAGCATCAATATTGTCATCTGCCCTATGGCCAGAATGCAAAGTATTTTACTTGACAGAAAACATGCGCCTACAAAGCTCCACAACAGCTAATGTTGTTGCTTTTAATAACTAGATTATGAAGGTTGGGGATTCTACCTTACCAGCACGCACATTATTCGAAGATGAGGATGAGCCTACATGGATTAACATTCCCACTAATTATTTAATCCCACGAATTGTTGACCCTATCAGTGATGTGATCACCTCCACTTACCCAGAATTGGTTCAAAGGTACGAAGACCTTAATTACTTGAAGGAAAGAGCAAATTCTATCATCTACTAATGAGATTATGGATCAAGTAAACAATTGTATGATTTCAATGCTCCTTAGAGATATTTAAACATTTCTGAGTGCGGATAAAGTTTCACCTGTCTCTGATAACTTTGAAGCACATTCAATGTTATATCCCATAGAGTATCTCAATACATTCAAGTTCTCTGGGTTCCCTAACCATGAATTAAGACTCAAAGTTGGTGTCCCAGTTATGTTGATGCAAAATCTAAACCAATCTTTTGGTCTATGTAATGGAGCGTGCATGGTTATTACACGGTTGGCGCATAGAGTGATTGAAGTTAAAATTATCACTGGTCTGAATTTTGGTCGTCAATTTTTCATTCCACAAGTAGAAAATGGTACCATTTGATAGTGACTTGCCTTTTTTATTCTGTCAATGGCAATTCCCACTTAAGGTCTGTTTCACTATGACTATCAACAAAAGCTAAGGACAGACTTTCAACCGTGTTGGCATATATCTTCCACAACCTGTTTTTTAGCCATGGCCAATTGTATGTTGCTGCATCTCGTGTTACCAGTCTAGCCGGTTTTCGTGTACTTCTCGAGATGGATAAGCCTAACGAGTCATTAACAAGGAACATTGTCTATTGTGACGTCTTTCAATGACTTCATTGATATTCCTTCTACCTTTATACTTCATTGTGTGACTAACACTCTTCTCAATATATCTTATTCTGCCCTTTCCTGTACATTAATATTTAATATGATTGTCTTTTTTTATTGGTAACAGGTGAATATGAGACAACAAACTACACATCTCAATCAACTGACACCACTGACGTATAGATGGACAATCAGGGTACGACTCACCCATCTATGGGAGGCTATTAATGTTAACAATAATAACCCATTTGGCATTTCCATGATATTCCTTGTTGAGCAGGTATTATTACTACTGTTCCTTAAACTAACATTTTATCTTCAAATTCTTAATTATTTTGGGTCCAAATTTTGTCACATTATAACCCCCTATTGTTTATTCTCCATTTTTAATGTCTTACCTTTCTCTCTTAGAATGATCATATTCATGCGATGGCTTTAAACTTCATTGCCCCAAAATTCAAATCTATACTGCAAGAAGGGGAGGTCTACATGATTTCAAATTTTAGTGTGTTCAGAGCTGATCGATGATATAGACCTGTCACTAATGAACACATAATTCGTTTCACTGTGTCTACAAAGGTCACATGCGTCTCTATCCCTGTTCCAAATATCAGGCATTACAAGTTTGAATTTGTTCCTTTCCAACAAATTCATTTGCGTCATCCTAACAATATGCAACTATGTGTTATGACTTTAAATAGTGACCATTTCACATTTAAACTTTGACTATGGTTTCCAATCTAATACTATTGCTTCTTCCATTATAGATGTTGTTGGCAAGCTTATAAAACTTGGTGATGCATCTGAAACTACACGATCTGATGGATTACATACCATCAAGCGTATTTAAGACTCACAGATTTAAGGTATTCTTCTACACATAATAGATGCACTTTATTCGTACTGTTTATTGATCCGATTACAATGCATCATTCTTACATACCACTATTGTATTATAGCGGATCAACTATGGATTTAACTTTTTGGGGAGATCAAGCCAACTCCCTTGACTACAGGTCCTTGAAGAACTCATCTACAAATATAATCCTGGTTGTTACGTTGACTTTTGTTAAGTTATGTGAAGGTATTTTATTCAATAATATATGCTTAGTGCTTCAATTAACGTTTTTCCACAGTTTTCACCTATCTACTATTATTATGTTTTCTTAGGGCAATATAATTTGTCATTGTTGACACCCAATTTTGTCCGGGCACTGACTTTTTACTTAAGTTTTATGTTAGGAAAATTAGTTTAGGGGGTTAGGGATTATTTGGTCATTTGTTAGAAGTTTGGGTCATTTTTGTCATTTTAGGGTTTTGCATAGTTAGTTGGTCTATCACATTTAGGTTATATTGTTATTTTAGTCTACAAATCTGTAGGAATTTTAAGTGGTCATCTAGGATAGAAATAGGAGTTAATTTAGTTTAGGTACTAATTTAGAGTCCTAAAGGTCTTGTAGGGTCAATTTAGGAAAAACAGGAAAGTTTGGGGAAAAGCTAGGAATTTTTAGAGGATTTTAGGGAAAAATTGGAAAGTTTGAGGTAAATTTATCAGAAATTGAGAGTTTGGGGGCAAATCTAATGAGATTCTAAAATTTTAAGGAAATTTGGAAAGTTTTAGGAAGTTTTGGGCTCAATTGACAAATCCTTAAAAGTTTTGGGTTAAATTAAAATTCGCACAGAATTTGGGGCAAGATCAGCAGTCTGAGAGTTTTGTTGGACTTCAACTGATACTTTACCAGATTATATCCTAATCTCCTCAAATTGAGTTTAGATCAAGTTAAAACTCTGTTAAACCTAGCTAATCTCGCCCAGCCTCTCTTAGTATAAGTATGGGCCATTAATTGATGAAAAGGGGAGAAAATACGAAACCCTAAGCTCCCATTGAGAAAAGGTAAAACTGTAGCGTCAAGTCCTTGGTTTCTTGCAGCCCCTCACCAGAAAAACCCTAACCTCTTTTCCAGGCCACCGCAACCCCTGTCTCCCTCTCTCCGCCGACACTCCATCTTCCTTATTCCCTCCCGACACTCCACCTTCCTCCTTTCATCCACAGCCCCGCCGGTCATAGCTCCACCTCTAACCCTCGCCGCCTCGTCCCGCACAGCCGCCCGTGCTTCATCCATCGCCGTCAACGCCAGAACCAGGGAGTCGCATCTATGCCTCCCTCCATCCACACCGTCTGCAGCTCCCTTGCCGTCCATCGCACCAAGCTGCCGCCAGCGTCGCCCACCGTCCACGCTCCATCATCGACCCCTTTCGTGGTCCGACCTAGCGCCGCCGTCTTTGGAGGCCTTCCCGCATCGGCTTGTGGTCTCCCCAGCTGCTACCGCCTGCCAAAGTCGCGACCCGACCCAGCAATCTTTTTTGTTTTTTTTAATTATATATAACCACTGTTTAGCCCGCTGGTCTTTTTATTTTGTTCACCTAGGTCACTAACCTTTGTTTCTTTTGTTTTGTAGATTAGTCACTGACAACAAACTTCTATTGTTTGTTGTTTTCTTTGTCTTCTTGGTTATTGTTGATTGGCCTTGCATTGAATATAGTCATTAAATTGAAATAGGAGAACAACATGGGATTTTGACTTGGTGTGTTTATTTATTTATTTTAAGAATAGTTTAATTTTAATTCTTGTAATGCATCTAATGTGCATAAATTATTGGTTAATCAACATTTAAATTTTTTGGAATCCGTTTTTGGTGATTTGATAAAATCCTAAGACAGATTATTCGATCGAACCCAATTGGTAAGGTAAGACTCACGGCTTAGAACAAGATGTTCCTTTCAAATTCTTGGTAGATTGGATAGAGTCTCGAGATTTCAAGGACATCTAGGATTCCATATCCGGTTGGTATGATAAGATTCACGGTTTGGAATTAAATTAAACAAAATTCATAAAAATCACTCTAAATTAAAGATTAGGTTAAGAAATAAATAGTTAGGAAAAGATAAAACTGAACCCAGTCGTACCAATTTTCGGGCGCTTTAATAAGGTTATTTTAGCGTAACCGACTCACAATTTTAGAATCCATCGCAGACCATAACAAGTATCCAATCAGCCAAGGTGAAACTGATTGGTGGCGACTCCTAAAAACATGTTATAATTATCAACATCGGGAACAAAGGTTTATGTCAATATTGAGATTGATGAAGTACACCAGTTTCTTCGATCGCATGACACTCTTAACTCATCTCTAACATTTCTTTCTTGATCATCATTTTTTACTTTACATAGTTTGTTAATAACATAACCTTCTAGACAACATTACACCCTCCATTTAGGCAATCTACTGGAATGGATGTTTTGCGGGATTATGTCCCGAATCCAGCTACACGTCGCCCAGAGTTAAGACTGTTATGCGGGCGCCGAAGAACTATTGTAGAGATTACCGAGCTGTTAACCCGTAGGGCTTTACATGTGAGTTACTTTGTTCTTAATTCTTTACTTATTTGATAGTACTACTTATTCAAATTTCTTTTTCACTGTCAACTTAAATTCCTATTTTAGTGCAACAACTACACATGTCATGCAACTATAACACAACTTCTCACTGAGAGAGGTTGTTGGTATTACACATGTAAAAAATGTTGCAGGCAAGTTGATCCCATAGGGTTAACTTTCTTCTGTCCTGTATGCAACATAGTGAACCAGTCGCCACCAATCCGGTACACATGTCTTCTTACTTTGACCACAACCACTGTATTATCCTATTTCCTATGACTTTTATACAAAAAAAAACTTACACATCTCGCATGACTAACTTTACAGGTGTAAAGCAGTTGTGAAGGTAGTTGACCCTACTGGAACTGCTTTATTTACCATGCTTGACTTTGTCGCTTGCAAGTTTTTTGGTTCCTCTGTTGGATCTCTTCACTCCCTTGAACAATTGGTTCATCCTTTTTTACCAATTTTTCCATTTTCACTTTCAATTGATCTCCAACTTATACATTTATTTTATCCTTCCATTTTAACCTACTAATTCCCCTTCTGAATATTTTAACTTTATCTGTAGGAAAATGGTTCCACAAAACTTCAGGCACGATTACAAGAATCACTTAATCGAGTGCTGATTCTCAAGGTCGAGCTTAATTCCTTTAACTTCCAAAACCTGTCTTCACCGTTGACTTTTAAGAGGCTTTTCGCAATAAATCATGAGGAAGAAGCACTCGCATTCCGACTGAAGAAACAGATTGTATGTTTCTTCCGTTTTATGCTACTAATACTTTTTTCCCCATTTATTTTTAATTTAAACTTGTACATTGTTATCGTTCTACAGGCACCCAGCCAGTCAACGCTGAATTCTTCTATATTGTCCTCTACTTGCCAGCCCTACATACCTCCGCCATTTGTCCTTCCCATACAACCGATGCATTTGTATACTATTGTTCTTCTTCATCCCACCTATGCCATTACTTTAACATTCATTGTTATATGACGCACTATTCTTTGTATTACAGGGAACCAACTACTTCAACTTATGCATATGCTCCAACATCGACGTTTGCTGTCCCATCGACCACCGAACTTGAAGTTGCTTCGATTATGTACATCCTTCATCAAAATAATCTTCCCTTACCTTGACATCATATAATTCAAGCTTACTTTTCAAACCTAACATTTTTATAGATTGGACCTTCAAAAAAGTGCTCCACCCTCTCCCACTTCAACTCTAGGCCTCCAATTTGCTTCCCACATCATTGCAGCACATGAATGGTAACAACTATCCCTCTGCACATACTATCACTTTCAGTACGTATATATTGTAAATCTAAACTTCTCTTAACATCTTAAATGATGCATTTTTAATTCACACTCCCACTTTTTTACAGGGTAGAACTTTTAGAAGACTGCGATGATCTTGCTGAATTTTCACAAATAAATCCTCACCAGATATAAGTTCATGTTATCTTCCAGACTTCCTAATTCTGAAACAGTTGTTTTTGTTATTGTGATTTATTGTCCATTATTGTTTTTTTCTTGTCAATTACTACTTCATATTTAATATGAATTTCTATCTCATCTAATAAACGGGTTATGAAACTAATATCTATGAAAGCAGGTCATTTGACATAATATTTTTTCATAATTTGCAAAAAATTGGAAAATTTTATCGAGATGACACGTCTAAACCGAAATGAACCACAGACATACACATGGTGATTTCTGGAAATACCCCTATAAAACAACACGTGTTACATAGCTATTTGGTGCATAATTAAATTTAGCCTCTTTGATTGGTATTTATAGGTTTGCCATAAATAATTAAAGCGCAACACGTGTACCACTTTTTTGTTTCTCTTATTTTCCTTCGATACCCACTTTTAGCCTAGCAATTTGGTTACCTTCCACGTCGTCGAACATTTAACTTGTAAATGTACTTTTAAAATTACGGTTACTTATTGATATATCTTTGTGAGCACGTCCCTACCACATTTAGGACTTTTATCACATGAGATTTCTTTTCCTTTTAACTTTCCCCTCCCCACTATCATCTCCACATCTACTTACAGTTATTACAAATGACTATAAATTGTCATGGAACGGGGTCTCAACGTCCCGAATTACTTAGCTTGTAGACTCTTGGAGACTATGAATCCCACTTAATTACTATTAACTAACTATTACTTGTTAGTAAAATTAAAACAATTTACGTGCAACTAGTTTCTTAACCCACTCTGCAAAAGATATGCATACTTTCATCCTGGCAATACAAACAAATAAGTAAACTATTTTAAAAACATTGCTTGAGCATTTCATTTAAAACATACTTAAATCGTGTTAAGATAATAAAATACAAGTTACTTTGACTTCAAGTAATAGTTTGTGTACACTTAACATCACTAGTATGCATCCAAAAGTAACTCAATGATTTTACACCACAATGTATCCTAATGGAGGCAACATCTTAGTACACAAGGTACTATATACACGAGATAAAAACCTAACTAAGATCCTTTACTTGAGCCTCACCTTTAAGTTATTAAAGCTCTAAGTGCAAGCCCTTTCTTAGTCCTTGTGCACTACTTAGCCTCTACACTATAAAGTTATAAAACTTAGTTAGTGCATAACTTAATCCACAAGTAAACCTAAAATCACAAGGATTCTAGGAAAAGAGTAGCTACAAAAAAAGAAAGCTTAGCCCACAATTATCCACTAGTTGTTAGGTCTGGTGTTAAAACCTGCACAACAAACTTAAGGGAGTGAGTACATTAATGTACTCAATAAGGGTCCCTTGGAGTACTTGCAAAAAAATATAGCAAGCAAGCAAACATGCAAACATGACAAACAAACAATCAAATGATCAACCAACAAGCAACTCAAGACAACAACATGGAAGGTATGCCATGCATGAATGTATGATATGCAGTTCACATAATCCTTGGGACTTTTTGCACGTTAGGTGCTTTATACTTGCCGTGAGCCCGAACGGCGAAGGTACTTGAGACATTGGCCATCGTATCCTAAATACTTTACCTCCTTTAAGCCCCACTTATGGGTCCTAGAGTAAGTCGTCACCTCCTCTCAAAACTTGCCCATCTTACCCTCAATTTATTGTACAGGGTAGCCATCTTATGTGGTGTAACTTGACAAGCTCTTAGAGATTAACTTAGAGCTCTTTAATGGCTTACTTACCAACCCAAATAGTTCGGTTAGGATCTTCTTCGGTTTCTTATTCAATTCCCTTAGGCTCGAGACCTTTTCCTTCTAGGCCAATATAGCCTCTGAAACCGACCTAATCCCCCTTAATGCCCTCTAGACAACTTGAGCACTTTTAGCCCTTAACCACTCTACTTAGCTCTTCCTTAACCAGAATACTTAGCTACCTCTTAAATAATGCATAATTCTTAACTCAGGAATGAGTCTAAAACCCAACCAAGGCAATGTAACATCTTAAATTAGCCTAGAGATGATAATCGAGAGTTTGAAGCATTTTTAGGATGCCCCAAGCTTCAGGGACTAATGCCTTGGTGACACCATCGGCGACGCATCACCGAAGGCATCAATGCTCTGGAATCCTGACGCCTAATGGTGATGCGTCTCTAGTTCACATCGCCAAATGGCACCGCCAATGCACTACAGCATTGCGTGACAGCGTGCAAACTTGCACGAAATTTGCTCAAACTTTCTCATCCCAAGTCCAATTCACATGGCCATTGTTTCTACTTCATTCCCACACATAACACTACATTTCTATGTATTATTTGAGCTAAATTAACTTGAATCCTTACCTCAAATTCAGCCACAAAGCAAGAATTGAAGCACAAGCTCACTTAAGCTCAACCAAACTCTCTTGAGTTCCAATTCTAAAACCAACATGATATGGCACTAAGAACCTCAAATCAAGACCATTTCTAGCTACAAAAACAATATAGAACCAGCTCCAACAAAACCAAGAAGCTTACCTTAAGTTTTAGGCTCAAAACAAGCATCAAAGAGCCATTTAGGAGCAAAAACGCCAAGAATAAGTTGGAGGTTTGTTGGATTCACCTTGGGGCCTTTAATTTCAACGAAAACTTGTGGAATTTGGGGAGTTTTGGAGCAGAAATTCTGGTGGGGAGAGGGAACTACGAAAATGGGAAAGAAACAAATGGTACAAGGAAGTCAAACTTTCAAAAATATCTTAACCACCCCAATAAGGCACACCTCTTGTTTCCTTGACCCTTAGCCCTCAAGTTCTCCTTTGTTACAATTTAGTCACTAAGCACTCACCCAAAACCATCCCTCCTTGGTCCTAAAGGATGCCCAAAAGCTTCCTACATTTAACCTCTTGGACACTTAAGCCACTTAAGACATAAATGGCTCAATTAAGCATTTAGTGCAACTTTTTACTCATTTCCTTCAAAGATGGTCCTAATAGCTTGGATAACTATTGGTCTTGACTTAATTAGGCAAAATTCCTTACATGGCCCTAATTTCATCAAAATTATGGTCATGTTATTTACTTGGGTTAAAAATTATCATTTTGCCCATTTTTTGACTTTTAGGTGCCAAACCACACTTAGGAACTCATTTTTATTTAATTTAGCGTGTCTTTCTTGCTTAACAAGGTGCTAACTTGAGGCACTTAAGTAAAAACACTTAAATAAATAAAAAAAATACTTACTTGGTTAAAACCCGCCATTGACTAAGAGAGTTGTCACATAAATACACCACCGTTATAGTCTCACTTTTTACATTTCACTTTATTTTTAACTACCAAAATCATCCCCCCTCTTTCTAACCACTGTTAAGCTCCGGCAAAATTCTATCAAGCAATTGGAACATATGAGTTCTTTAGTCCAATGTTACCAATTTTTTGTATGAAGCAGAAGGCAGTGTATCCTCCCAGTTTTCTCCCTCCATCACCTACTGGTGAAAATCTTGAAAATCTCAGCATTTGTTATTTTTTTTCTAAATAGGAAACCGACACATGTTTATTTTTGTTTTCAAGCAAACATTTGAAGAAGCAGCTGAAAAGTATCAATTTCTACTAGCAGGAAATACCAAGTTACATTATATATTTTTAATGATCTCATGTGAAGCAATATGTTTATGTCCTTAATACTTGTTTTTCACTTTATTATGCCACAGTGAATTCAAGCACCAATGGAAACATGCCCATATTACCAACAACCAGTACCAAGTTCTATTTTAAGGTCAAATTTTTGCTTGTAGATTGTAAATTCAAATTTCTAGTGCATTTTGTTAACGTACTCAAAGTATTTGTATTTGGCAACAAAATAAAAATAAGATGGATTTGTTAGTACTCTTAGGGTAGTGTGAAAGATAATTCAAAGATTTTCTTCAGGGAAAATGCAATGTGGTCCAATTTTCCTTCCTCATTAACTATTGTTTAAAAAAACAGTTTTTTTTTTAATTTTAACCAATAATTTTAATTCATTTTTCAATCATAATGGACATCATTGAGGTTTTGCCAATCCCTTTCATGAAAATCATTGACCTTTATTGTTAAAAGTTTAAAATAGATCCTCCTATAGAAAAAGCAAAATCTAGGTTTACTGTTCAAATAGAGCTTGGGAAGACTGAATTTGGGGAGAAATTTTTTGTGAAGATCAAACAAGTGCCTTCTAAGGACCTAGGTTTTGCAATGCACTCAGCAACTAAAAAGGGAATTCATAGACTAAAAAACTTTCATAATTTTTATGTCCATGACATTAATTTTGATACTAATTTGGCGCTGAGAGAAAGACTGACACAAACTCAATATGAGAACAGTGAGCTGATGTACCAAATGGAGTTGGTTCAGTTTAGCCAGGCCATTATCAGGAATTTCTACCTTGAGAGAATCCATGAGTTCGAAGAAAAAGTTGCCATGCTCAAGGCATAGCTAGAACTGCATGGACTGGTGGAAGAGGTGGCTGGAATGAAGGAAGAGGCAGTTGAAATGGAGGAACAGGCAGTTGGAGGGGAGTAAGCAAAATCTATGGAGATAGATCCTTTGAAAGCCCATAGTTCGGACAATGATCTTTATGAGTAAGGGGCTTGGTTATTATTTATAGAAGCATATTTACTTTTAGTTGGTTTGTCTATTCATGTTTATTTGGACATGACTTGGTGTTTTAAATTTTTATATTATTCCTAAGTAGATGCAACCTTTTCCCATTTGTCCGGTTATCCTTATTTATGAATACTCTATTTTTATTCAATTTATTTTTAACAACCTTGCCACATTGCATTTTCCCCAACTTGTTAAATATTTTATTAATAAAAGCCACTTTTAGTCAATAGGATTCCGTAACCTTTTGATCAGATAAAAGTTTACAACCTTTTACAAGTTTATGATTTAACTTCCTAGGATTAATGTTTCCAGGACAATAAAGATGAAAAAAAAATACAGACTAGTTTGGTAATTAGAGTAAGTGTGAAATACATAAATAAAACAAGAGATTAAAGGAGAGTAACATACCATCTTCCCCATCTCTAGATATCACTCTCATCCATAGTAAGTGTTTTAATCATGGAAAAAAAGAACTACATTAGTCTTGTGTAGTACTAAGATGAAGGGGAGAATGAATAAAAAAAACCCAAATGCCTAGATCATAGGAATACCTGATGTTTCGTTTTGGTCAAGATAAGTGTATCTCTTTTCACTAGCCTTCTCTTATTATTTTACCAATCAGACGCGTAGGCAAAGGGGTCTTCCAAGCTTTTTACCTTCAGACAGTTGAGGAGAAACAACTTATGCTGTGGAAACGAATGAATCAGGCTGTACATAATTGCCTCTGGAGAGAAGATATAAAAGTTAGTCAACGAAATGTCTTATGACATATTCACAAGCAACCATTGATGTTTTTGAAATTTACATCTACAAATACAGTTGGAGAAGAGGAAAGCATGTCATCCACACTTAATTGAGGCGAGAAAAGAACAGATCTAGGATGCTTAAGCCATATCTACAAAACCAGGGACATTGACATCGAAGAGAAGACGAAAGCAACTCATTGAAACCTGAATTTTTAGATGGAACCTAACTCTTTTCAGAAACCCGTTCACACCGCTGCAAAGTGACCAGAAAAAATCTGCTGGAAGGTGAATGATGAGGGAAGGTCATAGGAATAAAACTTTAGAAAACAAAGGGGAAAACATAAGGAACAAATCGAAGATGGAAACCTACTCATTTTGAAAAAAAAAAATGATTGATGTCTGCACATCTGAGGTTGCTCTGACACTAGAAGGACGACACAAATGGTGGAAGGGCGACCCACCAGCAGGTTTTTAAGGTTCAAAAACCAGAAGCCCCTTACTTCCTTAGTAATTTTCACCGCTTAGTATCGCGTTGCCGCTGAGAAAAAAAAAGACAAAACGAGCGGTGAATGGCGACAATCTGCGTCATTTGATCTGACAAGATGAGAAGATGAGGGAGAGAGAAGACTTTACTGGGACCGAGATGATAAGAGAGAAAGGAGATCTAACCAGTGGGTTTGGACAACCATCCTTATTTATAGGCCCTCTCAAAAATAAAACTACTTCTTAGTCCTTCAGTTGTGATTACCCTGCCACTTTACCCCATAAACTCTGTTTCAAGTCATCTTCAGATTTTGTAACTCTATTTTTTTTCGGGCCATTAAATTCCAGCAAGTAATGTTCTTTTTCCCATGGATTTTATTTTTTTTAAACTTTGGCTCATAATTCTCAGCCCAGATCTTTTAGGTATATTAGATCCATCAAAATAATTGAACTTATATTTAGGTTATATTTTTTCCCTTGTTATAAAAAAAAAAGTTGAGCTTAATTATTTTTCCCTACTTGTAGTTATTTATATATGCCAAAACAAAGTCCTTCCCCTTTCACAAACTGTTTTTCTTTAGGCCCATTCATCTTTGGTAATAATATTTATTACTAGCATGTTATTTAAAGTTACATATTCAATATGTTACATAAGTTTAATTTGTTATTCATACTTTCAAATCTATTATTCATTATTATTATATTTAAAATATGATATTTTCCTAAATTTCATTTTAATTTTAGTCTTTTTAAGGTATAATATTTCCATGCTATTTCACAAGTTCACTAACTAATTATTCATTTCTTCCATTAACATTGTATTCCATTTTTCACTGCATAGATATAACCTTTAAGATGATACATTTATCTCTTGAGATTCTTGCTCTAATTTTATCTAATGTTTTATGTGGCTGACCAAAAGTGTCTAATAATCTAGCTTCCGGTCACACTTCTTTCGCTTTTGCTTTCACTATCTTGACCATTTACAGTTCTTTGGATATCTCATCTGTAATGTGGGTTGGTACATTAATCAAGTGTCTCCCAGGTTCAAAAGTTTGAAGGATTCTAGGCATCCAATTGTGATTTTTGTATATGGCCTTCTATGTTACTTCAAGTATGGAACATTCAATGAGGGACTGTCCTTTATCTACATAGCATTTGTCCATGGGATCCCCATTGTAAAATAAATCTATACTATTCTTGGCAGTATTCATGGCCTTATCCATATGAAACCAAAGAATTGAATACATATGTCAACTAAAAGAAGAATAGGGCACACTTTGGGGCAAGTGCATTAGGGACCTTCGACATGAAGCTGATTTCATCATTTCAACAGTTGTTGAAACATGGCCTACCTAAAAGTACTATATGTTCATAGAATCTATTGATCCATAGCTTTGTCATTATCATTGTAGGATGTGCATCCGTTGCATCCTTATGCCTCTTCTTGTGGATAGTTGGCTTGAGGTTTACTATGAGATCGATGATCCTCGGCTTTGTGAAGAATGTGTTGTAGATGATGAGTTTAGGGCACTAGTTGTGATACTTCACAGGTTTGACTAAGTTTTCCATTTCCATGTTATGGTTTAGGGTTAGTGTTTAGATTTATAGGTCCCTGATGTAAGTAACTTCTCCATTTAGTTAAATCTGGGTATAAATAGTTTTTTATGTAAGTTTACACATTATTGGATATCATTAATGGTGAACAATGCATTCCAAAAGTAACGCTTTTATTAAAATTCACCGAGAGGAAAAATTAATGTCCATAATAAATGAATGGATTCTATATACTTTTTGTTAGTTTATCCATTGCTTCCTACATAACCTAACATCTAACAACCAGCAAGATAATCTATGAATTAATCTAATCAAGTGACTTAATTTTCTCATTTCTTGTATATTTTCATCCGTTCATCTATTTATATCTTTACTTTATTTACTATTGTATGTTCATTCATTGGCTATTATCTTACTTATCTATCCTATTATTTACCTCATTTTTAATTTCTAATGTTACTTACTTGTGTTACCACCTTAACAAATGGGAAAATTACAGTATAAAGGCATAATGGTTATAAACCATATATAGCATAATTTTCACCATAGTGAATGAAATGTGAGGGGTAAAGTGTAAAAGGAGCCTTAAAGGATTGCTTGTTTTACAAGTAATCTATGGGTCTTATTGCAAGATTTCAAGACTTGGGTACTCAATTGTAGAACTCTAAAAGATAAATTTGGAAGGATTTGAATAGTATGGAGGCAATTTTTTTAGGCTAAATTTCATAAAGGAAACAAAAGCTATTATTCAAGAACTTAGGACAACTAGGTGTACAATTGTTCACAAAAATAACTTAACGATGGGATGATTTTTGACAAGAGTCAAAGGTGGCCATTTCTAGCATTATCCTAGCATTTTATTTCCAAGTTCTAAGGTCAAAAAGGTGGGCTAAATATTAGCCAAAAATTCTTTGCTTAAGACATACTTATAGTGACCTAAGTGAGAGTTAAGGTTAAATTAATCAAGTCAAGTAAAATATCTTGATTTCGTGCTATTTCTTGCCCATTTTCGTCCCCCACCAGGCACAACCTATTCCTTTGCTCCTCCATAAGCTTCCATAGCCACCATAGCTCAATCTCCCAAGAAATCACAAAGGAAGGCAATCAGATGCAACAAGAAAGAGAAAAACCCTAGTTTTCGGGTTTATTGTGTATCTTTTGAAGATTTCAGCCTTCACAGCTTAGGTAAGGGTTTTATCTTCATGTTTCATGGTTGTTTACTATCTTAATATGATGATCAAGCATCCATGTAGCTATGACCATGCTCGGAAGAAAGCAAAAGGCTCAAGGAACCAAGTATGGGTTAAGGGAGAGTGTATAAACAAGGTTCTAACCTTACTATTTTTCATGCACTAAGATGGTAGTGTTTATAGGGGTTTCTAGAGCCCAAGTTAGTACTAATGAAGGCCAATTAACCTCCTAAGACCAAGCATTAGCTTGAGGAGGGCTGCCATAGTGATTACATGTTGTTTATTTGATTGTTTATGGACTAATCCTAATGATGTATTGCTGCTAGCATTGCATTTGATTGTGTTCTGTTTGTTTGTGCATTTGGATGGCTATATTTTTGTATATGTGTTTTGTTTTTGTGTTTTTATTTCTTTGGATTTCAGGTATGTTGCTGGGAATTCAAGTTTCTACTAGGTTTCTTCAAAGAGACTTACCCCTTTTTTATCCATTTCAGGAGCACCTGAAAGAGAGCATTCAAAATAATAGCTGTTGTTTGAATTTATCTGTGAAAATTCACGTATATTAACTTCCGTATGTTTAGTTGTAAAATGGAAAGTTTCATGATTTTTGGAGCACATTAGCTATTTTTAGTAATGGTACCTTTTGTCTTACGCAGCAGCTGGTCCCTTCAAGTTTCTAGAGTGCTTAGTGTTTTTGAAGTTCTCCAAGAAGCTTAGTGTATGTATTAACTAAGTTATTGTCATGTATGTAGTGTATAAATGCATGTAAATGATCTGGGTATGTTGTATGTGTAGTGTGAGAAGGATATATGGATCAATGGAGTGTGGTTTGAAGTGTGTATACAATGCTGTCCATATGGTGTTTATGGGCTGTTTTGATAGCATTTTTATGAATGATGGTTAGAAGGGCTCTAAATTCATGGGAATGGTTTTTCCATGTGTATAAGACATATATACACACTATCAAGTAGGTTTTGCACCTAGAAATGAAGTGTATGAATATTATGAAATTTTGTATGGGCATAATGGTCAATAGTGGCTACAATTTGGTACCTTGTACTCCAGCTGCCATAATTTTCTGTACATAAAGAATTTGGCTATGAAATTTTGACCACACTTAGAAAAATTCAAGAAGAATAACTTGGATTTGGTGTCCTGTAGCCAGAGTTATGGCTTGTCAAAATTGGCTGATTTTGCTTAGCACTGTTCATATGGTCATTTTTACCCGGTTAAGTGTAAAATCCATAATTGTAAACTTAGATGGATTTAATGTCTCAAACCTATTTCCTTATGAAGGTTTAAGGGTATTAAAGGGTTTAAAACCTTTAGGGTACAAGAGAACATGGGTAGAATTTGAGTTGGACACAGTGTGAAAGTTTGGACAAAAAAAATGCGCACCAATAGCATCATGTATGCATATGATTGTACATGCACTTAGGGATTTTACTCAAATTCCATATTAGCTATGAATAAAGAATTTCATTGTCTTCATTACTTCTAGATGAAATTGTATGTGAATATGTGTGTGATGGTTGGACCAATATACACATCTTTGCATAATGATCAAGAGGGTCACTTGGGTAAACATAGTGCACATGTTCTGCTTGGCTTACAGGACATGGACCGCCTGTGGCTTAAGCTCACTCAAATTGATCACTGTATTTAAACACTCAGAGTGGTAACAACTTGTTATTCTAAATGCATATGCTAAAGCACCTATGTTCATTCAATTACTTTATTATCCATATTAATATACTTTTATTGCTATACGTCTATAAGGGTATGGATTCTCGTGCTCAAGGAGCTCATCACGTAGAACTATGACATGCTTATTGACAAGCTCACCATTCACTTTCAATTACAAGAATTCATATTTGCACCTTTTTGATTAGGCAAAATTGCTCTTCTACTTCTAGATTACCCGCTTGTAGACTTCATGCCTTCCTGTGAAGTCTAAAACCTTCTCATATTTCAACTGATTATGGCCAATACCTTCTTATATTTTGACTGATTGTGGGGTTAATCTTCTATCATGAGCTCTATTCACTAATATTTTAAACTAGATGCCCTCTTTGGTGACTCTATGCATCTTCCTGTGGCCATTAACCAACCATTATGCCCTATTCGGATAGTTAGGTGAAAGTTCATCTACTACTACAAGACATGGGAGAGATCAAATAATATTTACCCCCACTCTAAACGTGTCACAGGCCTTGGACCTTAATCCCATCTTAGTCATATTGGACCCCGAAAACCTTACACTCATTCAATGTTAGGCCTATGTAAATTTGTCCTTAATGGATCTGCTAATTGATTAAATCCTTAATGCAATACTGTTTTATACTATGCCTTACTATGGCTATAGGTCAATGACCATAAAAATAATATATAATCGATATAGCTAGTCAGCACTTCAAACATGCATTTATATAAAACATACTATTATGCATTGTGAATCCATACAAGCTACTAGGGAACACAACCACTAGTTCCATAGCATTTACTAGAGGCATAAGTTCCACACACATATATACATCTAAAACAGAAGTGTTATACATATGCTACACACTAAGAATCTGGGAATCCGATTCCACCTGAGTTACACTGCTAAAAAAAGGTCACTACAGTGTTCAGGTATTCCATGTTCCTTGCCTCTATATAACAAAGGCCAGTAAGTCAGTATTCCAGTAATTAGGAACCTGCAATAAAGAAACTTAACAACAATGTACGATATTAATTAACTTTTGAACACCTAATATCAAAATACTAACAACCAGTTCTTTTATTGGTTATTAGCCCTAGGTCCACCAGTATCTGTACACAAAATATGTAAGGGATGTGAGAACCAAAAGTTCCCAGTAAGGGTTATAACCTGCAAGAAAAACAACAGTATAGGATCCTGCATAATATCCATAATGATGTCTATATATATATATATATATATGCCTCATGCACTTGAGCTCAAATCATAGTGCTAGGAACCTATATTATTGGCCAATAATTATGGGAGCAGCCAATTCCCACAATTCCTTTACCCATTTGTCTTGCAACTGACAAGTCCAACTTGTCCATAGAAATACTACTTTGAAAGCTTCTTAGTATTTGCTAATATCCCTTATTTTATGTACAAGAGTAAACCATTTGCTTATTTAGTGCATGTGTTAGTGCTACCTTTGTAAGGTTTCATGAGTGGTTAGGGATACTTCCCCCTCTTAGGTCCATTCAGGTTTTAGCCCATAGGTATCGTAGGTTCCTAACCTGTCATACTCACCGTAAATTAGACCATATTAAGGTTCTTTTGCCTATAGATACAAGTTTATAAATATGCACTTACACACTTCATATGCACTTCATAGTTTAGCTTCTTACCAAACCCAATCATATAAGCTCATCAAATAGTCATCAGTACTCAAATCATATGCTTGTTAAATTTATCAATAATTTGGCCACTTAATATACAAGTATCATAGCCAAATTTATTTAACAGATACGCATACAAATTAAATAACCCTTACCTTAGATAACTTAGTTTGCAAGCTTAAGGCACTTGATTCTTTTTGTCTCGGTTTCAAGCCAAACTTAGGTCTTTTCTTAATAGCTTATGCTCAAGACCTATATTGATCATTTAACACATAAATAACCCATATTTAAGCTAATAATTAACAAAGCCCCATATGGTTTAAATGACTAAATTAACTTTTACATTGGTCTCCACATAATTGGCCATTAATAAAACTTAGACCCAATATTTTCCTTTTGCTTGCTTGTTAGTCTTTTATACTTAGTAATAATCAAACAAAATTAATTCCAGCTCCTTCATCTAGCCACAAACATCAAAACTATATAGGAAAAGCTACGTATAACACATCAATCCATAGCCTCATAACCGAACACCATTTCTTTGTAATTTAAGTTACTTCTCAACTTCCCATATTTAGTTTATTCAATAAACATACATGGAACACAGTTTCCAGCAACTCCAGGTCTGAAACGAAACCATAAAAATTAGGGGAAAAATAATTTGTTTACTTACTTGCAACAATTGAGCTCAACTCTAGCTCTTTATGCAAGAATACATGATTTCAACCCCAAATTCTTGCTAATTTGTATTAAATTTAAGAGAATTTGGATGTTGGGAGCTTAAGCAAGTTCGTCCATGGCGTTTCTAGGAAGAGGGGTGAATTTTCAGGTGGTTAAACGTGGAAGAGATGACCCAGTTGACTTAATTAAAACGCCACCGCCTCACTTTAAAAATCACTTGCCCAGTGCCCTATTTGTACTCTCTAGTAAATTTAGATTTCTTTGTAACACGCTTAAAAATTTAGGACCAAATTTGGTTTCTTCACAGATATAATTACACGGCCAGTCTCAGACTTTCATTTATATTCAATTTTGTCCCTAAATTTATCAAGGTTATATTTAAATCACTTATGAACAATCTTGTTAATTCAAAATTTCATGATGATAGAGTGGAAATCACAAAAAATCGTGATACCTCAAATTTAATATTTTCTTATGCTCTATCCAACCGTGCAATAAAAATGGGTCACTATATGAAATGACCAAAATACCCCTCTTTGCCCGGCTTGCTTAAATGATCAATTTTATTCATTTCTAACTACTATACCCTAAATTATTGAGACTTAGCTTGCAAATAAATTATCTAAAATGTAATTTATTAAATTAACTAATTACCTGACTGATTAGACTTATAATTTTGAGGGCCGTCACAAAACGTGTGCTTATTACCCCATTGACCAATGTTCCATCTAACATGGCAGGTACATATGTTCTATCAAATATATCTATCCCTTTTCATTAGTCTTTCCACATACAAAAATATATGTGCTTTTCTCATGCTCTATTGTTATGTGCACACTATAGCCGTAGAACAAAATGAGCAATATTCTCTTGATCATCAATAATTTGACTCAGATGGTCATCAATGTATTCTTCTTACCTTCTCACCTTCACCTACTCCATATAGTACCTCATATTTCTAATGTTACTATGCGATCCAGGGACATGTTCTCAGTATAAAAATCTTGGTCCCTTAATGTAACGACTCTCTTAGCATAGACCCAACTCGGGTGGGGCAAGATAAGTGAAATCCTTGGTAAGTACATCAATTTAAGTTTATTTATGCAAGTCAAGGGCAAGTAGGTAATGTTCTAAAGGTTTCCTAAAACACTAAAGGCACTTAAGAATCATTAGGGCAATTTGGTAATTTTGCACAAGTTGTTGAATTTCGGGTCAATAGTGTAAAAATGGCCTAAACATGCAAGATCATAAGATATATAACCTATATGAACCATAAAAGTTAGTGGAAGGACCTAAGTAATGAAATTGGTGATCTTGAGCTAAGTGGTAGTAATTGAGCACCTAAAGCCTAAAGACTAACTTGAGCTAATGTAAGTGCCCATGGTGAAAATTTTTGCTTGGAACTTCAAGAACACTTAGGAGGAGCTTATGGTGAATAGTGGTCACTTTGGCTTAGAATTTGCATAAATGGAATTAAGGTAAGGGATTTTAAGTATCTCTTACACATTCCTAATGCATTTTGGTTCCATTTGACCATAGAGCAAGAATTTGGCAATTGGAGCTAGGTTTGTTCAAGTGGGATCAAGAGAAGTAGCAAAAAGTGGCAAAATTTTCCAAAATTGGCGCTGTGCTACCGCCCTTGGTGCCACATTGCTGGCCCTGTTGTGCCCTTGCCACTGCATCACTAGGGTTGTTGCTACATCTTCATAAGGCACGCACTAAGGCAGAAAGTCATGGCCTTTAGTGACACATCACTGAGCTCTTTTGCTACAGCACCTGGGCACACTTTGGCTTTGACTTTGGAGGTGTTTCTAACCTTTCCAAAGGTTCCTTAAGTGTCCTTGAACATTCCTAATGCCTAAAAAGAATTGAATTTAAGAATTAAATCACCCCCAAGTAACTTAATGCAATGGAAGTTAGGAACCTAAGGCAATGTGGCTAAGTCACCAAGCACCTTGAGCACTGAGTTTCATATGGTGGATAAGTGACAACTGGAACCTCAAAGTTAGTTAAAAGAGAGGTCATGGTCCTTAAGAATCATGAAAAATCCTAATAAAGTCCACATGATCACTCAAGGATGGCCTAAAAAGGCTAATAAGGGCTAAGGAAGGGGATAATGTCCTAGTTACCCATGTTAGATGACTTATGATCTATGGGTGCTAGAAATACCCTAAGTGCCCCAAGTCAAGCTTTCTAAGCTTGAAAAGAGTGATGCTTGGTAAGTAAGTCACTAAGAAAAGGGGTAGTAAGAGGTGGTTAAGGAGTTTGGGTAAGTTTGCTAGCTAAGAAGCTAAATGCCTTAAGGTGCAAGATAAAGACTAAGTGTGGGGCTAAGATGGATCTTAGACCCCTAATGACCCCAAGATTCGAGGTCTTGAACCTTCATGAACTAGGGAGTATCCAAGGGGTCTTCCACCAAGCCTTTAGCTTGGTAAACAAGGGCAACTAAAGTGTGGCCAAATAAGTAGAGAGACTTAGGTAGTTATCTGGCATAATAAGATAAGAAGGGGGAAAAGTAAAATGTTAGGCACCAAGTAAAAGTCCTAGATGATGATCTAGGATGGTGAGTAGGGGGCGCCTTACTCTAAAATGCAAGACTAAGGTTCCTATAAACGAGAGTAAATAGAGGTAATGATTGCAGGATACTGGGCCAATGTCTTAAGTTCTTCCACCGTTTGAGCTCACGACAAGTAATGAACACCTTCGGGAGTAAGAAGCCCAAAGTGTTAGGTGTTGCATATGCATTGCATTTCATTCATTTGCATACATTTATTACATATATATTGTTGTATATATTCCATTTAGGTAGTAAGTATGATATATGTATGTTTGTTCGTATGCTTGTGTACGTCTCTTACTTGTAGGTTCCCTTTTCTAAGAAATCCCTTACAGAGACTCAATGGTTTTCATTCCCTTAAGTTTCTTATTGTGTAAATAAGGTAAAAGGGTGGGGATAAGTGGGCTTGGCAACTAGCTAGAGCTGCTAAGCCAAATTTTCTTCCTGGTTCCCTTTATTAACCACTACTAGAAAAATGCCATTTAGTGATGGGCAAATTAGCAATTGCCATGAGCTGTAAAAAACTAGCAACAATAAGCCTTCAGTAAAAGTATAGCAAAAATTTAGTGATAGTAGACCGTTGCTAAAATTTAGCAACAACTAGCCTTCACTAATTTAGTGCCGGCAAACTGTCGCAATATTTGGTGATGGTCAGCCTTCACTAAATTAGCGATGGCTGATCCTCGCTAAGCACTTGCAACGGCTTGTCTTCACTAGTTGGCTAAGATTTAGCGGCTGTAAACCCTCGCTAATTTTCTATGGCAAATATTATAACCTTACAACATGTAGAACCTTTGCTAATATATATCAAGCAGTGGATATGTGTACTAATTAAAGTGATTCAGGCTTTTCATGTATTTTTTCACAAAATTTCATTCTCTTATATGTGCACTTATCTTTTGAAAAATTGGTGTATTTTTTATTGATTCTTCTTTTCTTGGATGGGTATACAAAACATTCATAAAAGAATTAACTATTTTTTGAAAAAGTTATTCAAGTTATTAATAATGGGTTGTTTTTTCAAGCTTAGTTTTAGAACTCTAAATAATTGTTATATATGCTTCTTCCCATTTTCTCTAGGGGGCATGCTTTATTTTTTTTTTCATTTTCAAATGTCAAATTAAAAAATTTGGTGATTTTATTTACATTAATTATATTAATTGGAGCAATACATCAAAAAGTGGAAAAATGTCTAGCTAAGTAATTATATTAATTGGAGCCAAAATTTACGCTTTATTCTTTATCATTTTCAAGTGTCTAAGCAATTATATTTGAGGAAAGAATTACATTAGTTTTGATTTTGGTTTGTTTGATATTAATTGGAGCCAAAATGTTAGAAAGTCTTATTCTATAATTGACAACAAAATCATTCCCAAAACTTCACTACATACTTGTATATAGATCATTACGTCAAATGAAATTTAGCCTTTATATAATTTTATATTATCTCTATGAATAATATAACATGATTAGCGAAGGCCCACTGATGCCAGTTAGCAAAGGCTAGTCTCTGCTATTAATCAAATGGCTTTTAGCAACTCCTATGCTCTCACTATATTCAATTAAACTCTTGCTAACCTTTTTCTCCCATCTAAGACACTCGACGCTCCTCCCTGAATTGCTATTTTCTTTCACAACCCTTCTATGCCAACACCCTCAATGCACATGAAGGCCTCCACTGTCTATTATTTTTTCAAAATCATGCTGCAAATCACTCATATTTGACCTAAAGTCCTTAATTCATAGAAGAAATTTAATTTGGGTTTGGAACTTTTGTTGCTATTTAGGGTTTTAGTGGGTCTAAAAAAATGGATTGTCCATTTGTTCCATGTTAATTTTAGGCTGAATTTAGTGTTTGCTAATTTCATTGCACTATACTTGGAGCTATCTTCCTCCATTTCATCTGCGACGGGCTTCCTTTCTTGGCGTATTGTCAAATCAGCCCCGTCCGATCTATTATTCCTCTTCTCGTAAGATTGGTAAGCCTCCCCCTCTTGGCACCTTGATCTGGACCCAGAGATGCCCCTTTGGCCACCCTAGCTAGCAATGCTTGATCTCTCACTTGCCTTGTTTATCTGTGCTTTTGGCTTTGAAATGTTTGAGCGTGCCATTCGGGTTTGATTAAAATTGACAAGGGTAAAAGTAAAGGTAGTAGGCTTGATTGATTTTATCATTTGAGTACTGCATTTTGTTAGTGATTCTTTGTTGTGCGAGCTAATCTTGTGTTTCAATTACCGTACTTTGCCATATTGTTCTTACTCAAGGGCGATGTCAAGTTTATTGGCCTAAAACTAAACAACTAAAGGGCTGTTTGAAAATTTGCTCAATTCTTGGACATTTTTGGAATATTGATAGTGGAGAAATTCAAGACTTATGTTCTAAATTGGGTTCCAATGCTTTTGCATTATTTGTTGAGAATAATTTTCTTATTGTCAAGTAGGTTTAAGAGTCAATTTGTTTGTGTTCTAATTGCCAATCTAGGTGATATGAATGTGGGTAAAATTGTTGGTGATGACACAGGCAAGATAAATGGTGTAATGGATGAAGAAGGAACTGAGGATGAGCTCACAACAAGCGTAATGGATGATGAAAAGAATAATATCAAACTCGATGAGTTAGAAACTGATGATGATAAGGATGGTACTGGTGATGATGAACTTGGTCTAGACTAGATAGACCATTTAAAAAGTTTTTGTTATTCAAATCGTAATTTTCATATATAATAGAGACAATGTAAAGACATTCTTTTTGAAAAGTACATTTCTTTTTGTGTCATTATTTTTTTGAGCTATTAATAATTGCTACATTATTGTGCAAATGGCTGACAGAGAAAAAGGTGGGGATAGCCCCAAAAACCAGTACAAGAGATTGAGACTCTTAAAGAAAAATCTCTATAGGGACTTCGCACAAGCTATTTGCCTTAGACCATAAAGCACTAGTGGAGGGACAACAATGTCTCGGTGTACCATTATGGCTTCTAATCGAGATACATGTGGAGCATTACCGGCCATCGATACTGCTGTACTATACATTGTTGGCTTGTTGCAACGTGGTGACTTAAGATCATCCTATTCTAGTCTGTATGGAGCCACTCCCACAAAGACCGGATTACCCAGATGTCACTTACATGAGTCATTTGATCAGCTGGACTCCATGGATGGTGGGATTGATTCTTTGCCTCCTGACCTATATATTGTCATGCCACCTTGATGTGTTCATATATTACCTTATTCTAACACCTGGTATAATATGAATTTAACCTTCTTTCGATTACTTAATTTTATGTTGTTGCACTAGTTACTAACGACCTTGAAATGTGTTAAATGGCTAGCTTCATTACATACATTGCCTAGGGCCATATTGCCCTTTACATTAGGGGTCACTTTTATGGACCGTATAGGTCATGGGAGGAGGTTGCCATGGCCAGTACTATTGACCAATGGTTTAGAGTGTTTCAAGTTCATATAATTTTAATGATAGTGAAATTATTATATGAAGTGCAATAAATGACTTTTGCTGACGGATCCTCAATTTGCAGACTAAATGTTCATGGGATTCTTTTAACCATAATCACATCTTTTCCATTTTCTACAATCTAGGAAAGAGACGGTTGATGCAAGCGAATGAAAAAATAAGATGAGAAAATGATTTGGCAAAGCGAATGGGAAAGCCAAATGGATGACAATGAGACACTAGTAGCACTTGAGGCTTGCTGGTCTTCACCTGACTTCAAGTAAATGTCATCTAGGATGAGCCAAATTCGATGTGCATCTGGGAAAAAGATGACCAATTATACTGGAGGCCAAGTCTCAGTATAAGGACATAGGCTGAAGATGGTAAAAAAACTAAATTTGAGTTTCTACAATCTAGACTATTGATAATAGAAGTTCGTAACAAACAAATTCTGCCCAACTATTACCACACAGAAAAGAGGTTGATCCCGAGAAGAAATACCCCAAGTTCTTTAAACTGTGGAACAAATGCTATACCAAGAAAGATGGAAAGAACATGAATAAGAAGATGGAAAACATTGGGGTTAGTATTAAGAACATACAAGGCAGTGCTTTCAATGATCTTTACCATATAATGATGTTTCGAATTTGTTTGAAATGGAGCATTATATAGGCTCAATATATTGCCAAAGTGGAGGAAATGACACAGCATTTGGAGGGTGAGGTAGAGTTCAATGAGGCATTGCTTTTTAAAGAGATTGTTGGACGGAAAAAAAAAGAAGGTATATCCCAGGAATGGGATTGGAGAGCCATCCGGTGCCTGGTCATTGTTGCTCATATTAAGGTGATGGATTTGGTGTGGTAATCCCATTTATGCAAACTGCCTAATTCCGAGAAAAGGTTGACCACCGGGTGGAGGAGAGGGTCACTGAGAAGATGACACAGTTGTAGACATAGGTACAAGATGACATTGATAGGCGTATTTAACAAGTGAAGCATTACTACCAAGATCAATTTGCTAGCACCGTTGCATAGATGAAGCGTAGGCACCAGGAGCAGATGGCATGCGATTAAAAAGACTCTACCATTTGCATTGGAGTTTGAGGGTTAGGTACTATTCCACACAAGACTAGGTGACATTCAGGAAGAGCTAGTATTATCTCACATGTACTTTGACTATTATAGTTAACACTAGGTTTTAGATGAATTCATTTTGGAACCGTATGTGTTTTAACTGTCAAATGGCATATTAATGTGTATTTATCATATTTCAGATTAATGGAAATTGTCTATTTTATGGCTATTGGAATTATGTGGAATGGATGACAATATTGAAATGCATGTAGGACTACGGAATCGAAAGGGTGATATGGTGTTGAAGATATTAACATAAACTAGTGAAGGCCAACTATCATAAACTAGCAACGGTTAGCCTTCACTACAATAGCGAAGGCCCACCGTCATTAACTTAGTGACGGCCAGCCATCACTAATTTAATGACAGCAAACCTTTGTTACAATGCCCAAAGTTAGTGATAGCAAACCGTTGCTAAGCTGAAGACGTTAGCGACATAGAGCCTTTCTAGTTTAGCGATAGCTGACATTTACTAATATTTGTTACAACTAGCCTTTGCTAAACTATCAACGGTAAACCGTCACTAAAACTCCTACAACAAGCTGGTGCCAGTTGTTACCACCTTCACAAAATGATAAAATTACATCATAAAGACCTAAACTTATATGCTTTAATTTTCACCATAGTTTATGATTTGTGACGTGTAAAGTATTCAAAATAGACTCCCTTAAGTGTCACATATGATGATAGTTTGATCCTTAAGAAAGCCTTAATAGGTTGCTTATTTTTCAAGTAACCTATGGAAAAAATTGTAAGGTTACAAAGGTTGGGTACTCAATTGCACAAATTTTTCAAGAAGGCTTATGATGGGACATGGATTACATTTAATATGGAGGTCCATGGATAGAATTAATGAATTTTTGGGGACCGAATTGCACAAAGGAGGCAAAGATCATTATTTAATGCAACATGGACTCCTTGGTACCTAAGTGTCCATATTTGATCTTACGGATAAAATGACACTTGACTAGGTCAAAAATGGAAGAATTTCTACATTCTTCCTTCCCACTGTATGGCTATCTGAATGGTCCAAAAATAGTCCAAAATTGTGTGGAAAATCATACAAATCATATACTTATTTTGACCGAAGAGAAAAAGAAAGATAAATGGAAGAAAACATAAGAAATATCTTCATTTCTTTCCTTTACTCCATCATATTAGGCCTATACTAGCCAAGGGTTCTTCCTTGAGCTCTTCCACCATCCTCCATAGCCACCATACTTCAAGCAAACAAAAGGAAGCAAGGAATTCAACAATGAGCACAAAAAAACCCTAATTTTCAGGTCAATCTAGGGTTTTCGGTTTCAATACTTCAAGGTAAGGCTTTTTCTATGTTTCATGGGTTGTTTACTGTTTAAAAAAGATGATCAAACATCCATAAAGCTAATACTATGCTTGGAAGAAAGCAAAAAGCTCTATGAACCAAGTATAGATTAAGGGGAATGAAGCATAGCAAGGCTTTGGCCTTATTGTCTACCATGCAAAAATGGCAACTTATGTAAAGGGTTTCTAGAGCTCAATTTAGTACTAACTGAGACCTAAATGCCTCCTAGGATCAAGCAAAAGGTTGAGGAGGGGTGCCATAGTGATATCTTATTTTTTTATTGAATGTTTATGAATAACCCTAATGTTATTGTTGCTACCGCATACATTTGTTTATTGTGTGATGTGTTTGTGCATTTGATTTCCATATTTATGTATATGTATTGTTTTTATGTGTTTTAGTGTCTTTTAATTTTAGGTGGCACATTCGTACGCAAGACTTTGCATTGAAAGCCTTTACTAAGTTATTTACGAGAACTTACTCCCTTTTCTGTCCACATTTTAGGTGATCCTGAAAGAGAAAAATCAAACTAACATTTGTTAGTTTGAATTTTCAAGTTAAATTTAAGGTGCACAAACGTCATTCTATGTAGTTCTTAACTAAAAAGTTTCATGATTTTTAAAGTACATTTGCTAATTTTAGTGTTGGTACAATTTGCCTTACGCAGCAATTGCCTTTTGAAGCTTTTGAATTGCATTGTGTTTATGAAGCTCTCCAAGAAGCTAGTGTATGTACCCAACTAAGCTAAGACATATTTATGATACATCAATTCATGTAAAAGAGCTATGTATTTTGTATGGATGATATATGAAGCAATGAAGTGTGCTTCGAGCATGTATGTTGAATTCTATCCATTTTGAGTTTTATGGGCTATTTTGAAAAAAATTATATTTAATGTTTGTGGAATGGTCCTAAATTCAGGGGAATAACTTTCCCAAGTTTTTAATACATTTAGAGACCTGCCTAAGTTGGTTTTGCAATTAAAAGTGAAGTGCATGATTTATGTGAAATTTTGTATGTGTATTTTGGGAAATTGTTGCTCGAATTTGACACCCTGTAGTTTAGTAGCCATAACTTCTTATACAAGTTGAGTTTTGCTATGAAATTTGGATAGCACTTAGCTTTGGAATCACTTAATTTGGTGCCCTATAGCTTAAGATATGCCTTGTCAAAGTTGTTAATTTCGTTGAGTACTATTCATTTGGTCATTTTACCGAAATGATTTGTAAAGTCCATAATGGGATTTTTAGATGGACTTAATACTTCAAACTTGTTTCTCTATGACTATTTAAATGTATTAAAGGTTTTAAAACCTTTATAACATACTTAGAGTGTGTAACACTGGCAAATAAGAAACTATCAACATTGTAAAGGTTGATCGTCGCTAACTATCGATGGTAGCCCTCACTAACTGATTAGAGGCAAGTAATTTAAAAGCAGACAAATTAGTGACAGTTCGCCTTTACTAACCACCAACTACTGAAGGCAAGCTGTCACTAAATGCTAACGCTAAAATAATTTTTTTTAGTAGTGAACCTTCCTAGGTTCTAAGTTATATTTGTGATCGTATGCAATACTAACTATAAGTGTTTTATGGTTTCCTTTGGTTAGGAGACAAAGTGCACAAAGAAGGGTCCATGAGGCTACACGCGAAGTAATTAAAAACTGTAAGCAAAAGTGGAAGATCTCAGTACAATATGGTATAGTTGCCTCAGTTAGGGTACTTTGAGTACTAAGTTATGTCTCTGGATTTAGACTACCTAAGGGTTACTTTTCGGCTGTACATAAAGAAAGTGAGATAAGTGTAACACAGTTATTTCTTATGGTTATGTAACTATTGTTTTCCAACGTCTAGTACTGGCAATGTTTTAAGTACTCCCTCCGTCCCAATTTACTTTAAACGTATTCCTTTTTGGGAAGTTCCAAAAGGTTGAAATGTTTCCTCTTTTGGAAAAGTTTAAACAATTAAATTATCATTTTACACAAAACCCAATAAAGACTTTTTTTTAATCTCCACTTAATCTCTCACTGCAGAAAACCCAAAAAAGAATCTTTTCTTTTTTAATCATTATTTAAACTTTTACTACATAAAAAAATAACACAAATTACATACACCTTAATCTCCGTGCTCAAACAAATGTTTCAACTAAAATGGGACGGAGGGAGTGTATTGTTTTAATATTGTGCATACGGCCAAAGCGACTCATGCATATTTTTTATGCAGGTTAAGATATATAGTAGTTACATATAGGAGTTTTCTTGATCTTAGCTAGTAACTAGCCAATAGTAATGAAATGGTTCGAGTTCCAATGACTTGGGCTTAGTAACTTATGGCGTATTTCCCTATTTCTAGTTGCTGCTTTTGCCATACCCAAATTGTTTATGTTCCCATTGTGGCACCATTATGCAGTATGGAGAAAGAAGTAATAAGTCCACTGCATTGTAAACCCTGAATTTTCTTTATGCTATTGAAAAGGCAAGGTTTTTATTCCTTCTTCCCCACCACCACCAGAATTTGAGAAATTAACTTTTGAAGACAAATTCAGGAAATGAACTGTAGAATCTTTTTCACATCCACTAATGCATATGTGGATTCTAGCACACATGATGGAGAAGGCTCACTCACATTCAAAACTTGTGCAATGAATTATCACTGCATTGGATCATTATCTCTATACAATGCATATCATCCTTGATTTGCTCAGCTATATATGTATGACACTGACTATGAGACTTACAACTGAATCATGAGCTTTGGTGATATAACTTACACTGAGTATGATTAGATAATCATTGATAGTTTAATACGAATGTTTAATGAGCATAATGAGTTGGTCAGATTTTTCAAAATGGCAAGGGATTGATTAGGTGAAATGGCATAGCCTCTTATGCATCTAAGAATTATGAGTTCTAGGGGACGGGATAGACGATATAATTTGCCTACTTCAAATGAGGTTGATGGACTATTTGATGGTATTGATGAGGACAATGGCAACCCTCGGGATATATTGGTCTACCAAAAAATTTTGAACCCCATACAGTTGACTTTTTTCCACCCAAAGCATTATGCCATGCATTTATAACATGAAGCGTCTAGTGGATAAGTTCATGGAGCAAATTGATAGTGCAAAATAGAAGAAGAAGTCCCGAAAATAGGCCTTGCACGAAACTCAACTTTCGAAGGCCATAACTTTTGCTATAGTTGTCAAACTGACTATTATAATATGTCATTTCAAAGGCAATTTCATGCTCTACAAGTTTCATAAAGGCATTGCTTTTTATGACTACATTTTTTAGGTGAAAACTCCATCAATTTGAGGAGTATCCATGGCTCTAAAGTTTGTGTCAATTTTCTTTCCTTATTATTTTTAGTTTCTTTAATTATTTTGAATTATGGTTTTCTTGTAAGCCTATAAATAGGCCTTCCTAAATTATTATTAGATAGCCTATTAATAATATTAAAGAATTTTCAGAGTCTTTGCTTTCTTTATGAGTGGATTCTCATTTTTCTTGTTGATTAAGTGTGTTACTTGATCAATTTTTATTTCTTGCTATGTCAGGTGGTATCAAAGAAGGTTAAATTGCCTACTCCATGGCTGGTGATTGTAGCATGAACAGACAGTGTGTTACTAAAAACCCTAGGTCAAAGGACCAAGAGGAAGCGTTATAGGAGATGGAGCATTTGATCGTCCAGTGGTTAGAAGACCATTTAGAGGCGCACTTCAAGGAAATCCTAGAGTGATTCAACGCCCTTAAGCCTCCTGCCAATAGGGATAAGGACAATGATAGGCAATGTGCTAGGCAAGAACCAACCCCAGGCTATGCTACTTGGAGACCTGTTCTTGCTTTGGGTTGAAGACACATTTTCAACAACAATGATTTTGAGTCAAAGGAAGATTATCAGCCTTTCGATAGATTTTGAAGAGATCAGCATGTAGGAGGTCATGATGGAGATTTCAAGCTTAGGGTGGATATTCTTGCCTTTAATAGACATTTTAGCATCAAGAGTGTTCTTGATTAAGTAGCCAAGGTTGAGCGATTCTTAAAGTATCATGACATCCTTTAGGAGAGGAAAGTGAAGCTGGTAGCTTACAGATTGAAGGGATCAACTTGGGAGAAGATAAAATAGAGGAGATGGTATGAAAAAAAAAATTCAATATGGTTATTGGCATAGATGAAGTGGATGATTCGAAAGGATTTTCTACCCAGACCATGAGCAAATTTTATTCAAGCAATACCAGCAATGTCAACAAGGGTCATAGTCAATCCAGGATTACATAACAAAATTTTTGTAGTTATCCTAATGTAATGATCTTGGGGAGACAAAAGGGAAAATGATTTCGTGATTTTTGGATGGGTTAAAACTTGTACTTCAGGACAAAATTGGGATTCTGCTGGTGCGAACTTTGTTGAAGCTCAAAATTTACTATTAAGAGTAGACCTTTCAGCCCAAGAGAAAGGGAGGCAAGAGTTTCCTCATAAAAATTACCCTAGAGAAAGGATCGGGGAGTTCGGTTAAAACGGTGAAAACACTGCTAAAAGTTGTTCTGTGTAGGAATCATTATCAAAAGGAAAAGGTAGTGAGGCAGCAAAAAATCGGAGAGAATAAAAAGGCTCTAAAGGTGATGAACCATTACCTGAGACCAGTACCTAATGTTTGTTATTGATGTTGGGAGCCCGGGCACTTGTCAAACAAGTGTCTACTTCAGAATGTTAATGTTGTTGATAAGGAAGATGATGAGAAGATTGTTTGTTGGCCTAATAGGGAAGAAAGGGAATCCGAGAGCCAAGAGGAAGACGGTGATGAGCAAGAGAATTATGTGGTATAGAAGTTGTTGCTACCCCCCCCCAAACAGGAAGGCTAAACCTAGTGCCATCAATTATTTTTATACCTGGTGCACAATAATTGATCGATTATTTGATGTGATTATTGACAGTGGGAGTTGCAAAAATATCATTAGAAATGATATGGTGCGGTGTTTAGGTTTAAGAACTAAGAAGCATCCAAAACCTTTCACAATCGGATGGATTAAATCGGTGGAAAAAATTTAGGTGATTGAATGCTGTATGGTACCTGTCTCTACTGGGTAGTATCGAGATGAGATTTATTTTAATATTATGGATATAGATACATGTCACTTGTTATTCGGTAAACCATGGTAGTATGATGTTGTAGTGCAGCATGATGGACAGGATAATGCGTATAGGTTAGAGAAACAAGGGAAGAGGTTCGTGCTTCATCCTCAGCAGTAGAAAAGTTCTTGGCCTAAAACTTCTAAAGAATAGGGGGAGACTTTTCTCACACTACACAGTCTAAATAAGAGTTGTTTGTTGCAATAAAAGAGGTCAACGGATTTTATGCATTGGTAGTGACAGTTCCTTCATGTTTCTAACTCTCAAGCAGAAAAAGTTTCAAAAGCAATTTAGTCACCATTATAAGAGTTTTAGGATGTGATACTAGAGGAGTTTCCGAATGGCCTTCCACCCATGAAAGACATTTAGCATTATATTGATCTGATTCTTGGAGTAAGTCTACCCAACTTCCCTTACATCGGATAAGCCCAAAGGAGTAAGAAATCCTGTGGGAGAAAGGGAAAGAATTGTTGTGAAAAGGATATATTCAAGAAAGTATGAGTCCATGTGCAGTACCAGCTTTGTTGGCACCTAAGTCAGATAGGAGTTAGAGGATGTGTAATGATAGTCAGGTCATCAATAAAATTGCTGTTGGCTACAGATTTCCTATACCTTGGTTGTATGAGATGCTAGAGTAGTTGCATGGATCAATGGTGTTTTCTAAAATTGATCTCAATAGTGGATACCATCATATCAGAATTTGACCTAGAGACGACTGGAAAACAACGTTCAAGACCAAGGATGGGTTATATGAGTGACTGGTTATGCCATTCAAACTCATCAACACATCGAGCACATTTATGAAGGTGATGAACCAGATATTAAGACCATTTATTAGGAGTTTTGTTGTTGTATATTTTGATGAGATCCTGATTTATAGTCATTTGAAGAAAGAGCATGTTTCACACCTGTGCCAAGTACTCATAGTCTTTCAGGAGAATAAGTTACATATGAACATTAAGATGTGTAGCTTTATGACTAGCAAGATATTATTCTTGGGCTATGTAGTCAGTGTAGAGGAGATTTAGGTAGATGAAGCCAAAGTTCAGGCCATCAAAAAGTGGTCTATGCCAAAGATAATTTCTGAAGTTTGAAGTTTCCATTGGTTGGCTACTTTCTACAGGTGGTTTATTCAGTAGCATTGCTTCCCTTATTACAGAGCGTTTGAAGAAAATGAAGTTTTATTGGGGTGAAGAGGCAAAGGTGAGTTTTGCCTTGTTAAAGGAGAAGCTGTCCACTGTGCTAGTTCTTGCCTTGCCATATTTTGAGGCTCATTCTGAGGCAGAGTGTGATGCTACTGGTGTGGGAATTGGTGTTGTCCTTTCCCAAAGGTGCAAACTAGTTGCATACTACAACAAGAAGCTTTCTAATGTGAAGAAAAAATTGACCATTTATGATAAAGAGTTTTATTCCATTATGCATGCTCTGAAGGTAGGGGAACATTATTTAATTCATTGTGAATTCATTATTTATTCTGACCATGATGCTTTAAAGTACCTGAATAGTCAGAAAAGTATTAGTAAAGATATGCATATGAGTTGGTCCCAGTTTTACATAAATTCTCTTTCAAGCTTAAGCACAAGGTGGGAGTATAGAACAAGGTTGCTAATGCCTTGAGTTGGCATGCAAATTTATTGATGACTTTGAGATAGCATATTGTTGGCTTTGATGAGTTGACGGAGGTGTATGCTACCGATCAGGATTTTTCAAGCATTTGGGAAAAGTGTAGCAAACAACAAACCTGTAAATGACTTCTACATTTATGATGGTTTTCTCTTATGAGGTAATTAACTCTGTATTCCAACGACTTTGATAAGAGAAAAAGTAATTTAGGATTTGCATGATGGTGGCCTAGTAGGACATATGTAGAGAAATAAGGCTTTTGCTACAATAGATAAGTGTTATTATTGCCACATATGCATAGGGATGTCTCTAGATTCATGCAGAGGTGTTATATGTACCAAACTGCGAAGGGACGATATCAGAATATGGGTTTGTATATGCCTTTACCTATTTCTTATAATATTTGGGAATATTTGTCCATGAATTTTATTCTTGGATTACCCCGAACCCAAAGAGGGGTAGATTCTATGTTTGTTGTGGTGGACAGGTTTTCCAAGATGGCACATTTCATTACCTGCAAGAAGACATCAAATATAGGTAGGATTGCTAAATTGTTTTTCAAAGAAGTTGTTTGCTTATATGGAGTGCCAAAACAATAACATCAGACTGAGACAGTAAGTTTATGGGGCACTTCTAGAGGACTTTATGCAGGATGTTTGATTCTTCCTTGAATTATAGTACCACTGCCCATCGACAAACAGACAGAAAAATGGAGGTGGTGAATCAAACACTAGGTAAACTTATTCATAGCATTTGTGGAGAAAGACCCAAGCTATGGGATCTTGCATTAGCTTTGGCGGAGTTTGCCTACAACAGTGCTATTCATAGTGCCACAAGAAAGTTCCCCTTATGCAATGGTTAACACCAAGTTGCCCCATCATACTTTTAATTTAGTGAAAGCCAGAATTAGAGTGAACAAGCCTATAAAGAATATGGTAAAGCAATGGCATAATATTTAGGCTAAAATTAAATAGAAATTGGAGCAGGCAAATAGAAAGTACAAGTAGGCTGTTGATCAACACCGTCATGAGCGGACTTTTGAGGAAGGTGATGAAGTAATGGTGTTTTTGCAAAAGGAAAAGCTCCCAATTGGTACATATGTCAAGCTATAGTCATACAAATATGGCCCATATAAGGTTTCAAAAAAGATTAACAAAAATGCCTATGTGATTGATCTGCTGGATAGTATGGGAATTTCTAAGACATTTAATGTAGAGGATATTTTCTCTTCCTACTCTTTTGATGAACGTTTGTACCTAAACCTTCCAGAAAACTTGAGGTTGAGTTTTTTCTCAAGTATAAGGGACTTCGGATAAGCGTTGCCTTTGGGGGACACGTCAGACCAGCTTCGGTCATAAAGGGTAATCACTCCTCCTGAGGATAACCTCGGAATGACTTCACGTACCTAAGCCCACCTTCGGTTATTCTTTGGACCACCTTCGGGACATAACCTCGAGAGTACCATCGCCAAGGACCTGAGCCTAACCTTGGGAAAGTCCAGCCGAAGGTGTCTTGCATAAAGCAAAAGGCCTTCCTCTGAAGATGTTCACCTCCTCATGATGAGCTCGCCTCAACCTTAACATATGTTCACATTGTTTAGTTCCTTGAGCAATTTGTGTGGAGTAAGCAAGTAAAAATGGGGGCCTATCATCCTAGGGGGTAGAGTATAGGAAGATTGCATTTTTTTGACCCTACTATAGAAGAGAAATTCTACTTATGCATGCTTCCTAATGTTATCAAGGGTCCAATATCATATGAGGGAATTCATACTATCAATGGAGTTTTGTATTCAGCATATAGAGAAGCATGTTTTGCACTTGGTCTTCTTGAGGGTGATGGGGAATGGCATTAGTACTTACCTAAGGCTGCTAATTGGGTATCAGGAGCTTAATTACACTAGTTATTTATGACTTTTGTACTATTTTTTCATGTTGAAGACCACTTCAATTATGGACACATAGTGCTTCTATCTTATCTAAGGATATCTTTTACCAACATTGAAGGTTCTTAAACAATCATCAGCTAATTATGACAGATGGTAACCAACAAAATCATGCACTCTATGTGATTGAACTAGCCATAAATAAGGTCACTAAACGTTTGTAGGAATTTCCTACAATGCCATTCCCACAAGCTGATAGTAAGATGTTACTATAAAACTTTTCCTCATAGAGGAACTTAACTATGAAAGGCTAGCTTTAATTACTGAGCATGCTGAGTTGGTGCATCATGTTAATTATAGGTAGCATCATGTGTATTCATCACTGCTTTATGTTGTTAAGTCACATAATGTTGTTTTTTTCTTCATCCACATCTGGCCGAATTGTCCATGTAGTGGCAACTTCTGGAATCGCATCACTTTTACTACCTAGGGAATAATTGCACATTCTAGGTTTAAGATTTCCATCCCAGTAGATAATACATCTATTTGCAATATTAAAAGGTCAACCCCAATGACAGAGCTTCTTCGCAATACGAGTTTGGTTATATGGGATAAAGCTCCAATGGCACATAGTCATACTTTTAAGCTTGTGGATCAAACCTTCCACGATATCCTCCATGTCATTGACCTTACTGCTCTAATGAGAATATTTGGTGGTATCCGATTTGCTCTTGGTGGAGATTTTAGACAGATATTGCCTGTTATTCCCCGTGGTGGTCACACAAATATAGTTTGAGCATCAATATTGTCATCTCTGCCTTTGCCACAATACAAAGTATATAGTCTTGCACAGAACATGTAGCTACTAAGCTCAACATCATCTAAAGTTTTTACTTTTAGTGACTGAATTATGAAACTTGGGGATTCTATTTTACTAGCACGTCAATTATCTGAAGATGATGATGAACCTGCATGGATTAATATTTCTACTAATTACTTAATCCCACGAACTGTTGATCCCATCAATGATGTCATTGCTGCAAATTACCTATATTTGGTTTAGAGGAATAAAGATCTGAATTATTTGAAAGTGCGGGCCATTCTCTCATCCATTAATGATATTGTGGATAAGGTGAATGATCATATCATTGTTATACTCCTTGGTGATATTGAAACATTTCTTGGTGTAGATAAAGTTTCACTTATCTTTGATAACTTTGAAGCTCATACAATGTTATATCCTATAGAGTACCTTAATGCATTCAAGTTTTCTTGGTTCCTTAACCATAAATTGAGACTCAAGGTTGGTGTCCCAATTATGTTCATGAGAAATCGAAACCAATCTCTTGGTCTGTGCAATAGAATTGAGAATGGTTGTACACGGTTAGCACATAGGGTTATTAAAGCAAAAATTATCATGGGTCTGAATTCTAGTCATCGATATTTCATTCTGTGGGTAGAAATAGTTCCTTCTAATAACAACTTGCCTTTCTTATTCTATCGAAGGCAATTGCTGTTGAAGGTCTATTTCACCATGACCATCAACAAAAGCCAGGGACAAACTTTCAACCATATTGGCCTATATCTCCTACAACTTATTTTCAACCATGGCTAATTGTATGTTGCTGCATGTCATGTTACCAATCCTGCTAGTTTTCGTGTACTTCTTGAGATGGATGAGACTAATAAATCATTAACAAGGAACATTGTATAAGACAAAGTCTTTCAATGCCTTCACTGATCTTCCTCGTACCTTGATACGTCATTGTATGACTACTATTATTGTCAATACATCTTATAGGACAATTTCCCATACATTAATATTTAATATTATTCTCCTTTTTTCTTGGTTATAGGTGAAGATGAGACCACAAATAATACATCTTAAGCAATTGACTCCATTGACTTACAGATGGACAATCAAGGTATGACAAATCTCTCTAGGGGATGTTGTTAATGTTAACAACAAACAGTCATTTGGCATTTTAATGATACTGCTTGAAGAACTAGTATTATTACTATTGTTGTTAAAATTGATATTCTATCTTCATATTCATAAGTGCTATGGATAAAAATTCTGGTGAATTATAATTCCCTTATTGATTATTCTTACTTTTTATTGTCTTACCTTTTTTTCCTTAGAATGATCACATTCATGTGATGTGATGGCTTCAAACTCCATTGCCCAAAATTTCAGATCTGTATTGCAAGAAAAGGACGTCTATATCATATTAGCTCTTAGTGTGTTTAGATTTGATTGAGGATATAGACTAGTGAATAACGAACACATAATTCACTTTAATACAGGTACAAAGGTCACATTGGTCTCTGTTCCTGTTCCAAAAATCGGATGTTACAAGTTTGAATTTGTTCATTTTTCAAAACATTCTTTTGCATCATCCTAAGAATATTTAGCTATATGGTATGAGTTTAAATAGTAAACAGTTTACAATTAAACTTTTATTATAGTTTATAAACTTATACTTTATAATCTTTCTTATATGTGTGAAACCGCACCATCTAATGAGTTATATACTATCAAGCTTATTATAAGACTTGTTGATTTAAGGTAACATTTTGCACATAATACATGCACTATGTTGCTATTCCTTTTCGTTACAACTACAATGCATCGTTCTTATATACCACTATTGTATTTCAGTGGATCAAATATGGATATAACTTTTTGTGGAGATCATGCCAATTCCCTTGATTACAAGTCCTTCAAGAACTCATCTACGAATATAATTTTGGCTGTTACCTCCACTTCTATTAAGTTATATAAAGGTATGTTATTCAATAAAATATGGTTAGTATTTCAGTTTAACTCTTTCCATAGTTTCCGGGTTTATACTATTATTATGATTTTTTAACAGTAATATAATCTATCATCAACATTAGGAACAAAGGCTTATGTGATTATTGACATTAATGAAGTACATCAATTTATTTTATGACACTCTTAACCTACTTCTGACATTTCCTTCCTCCCTTATCATGCTTGATTTTACATAGTTTGCTCTTATCTTGACTTATAAAAAAAGCTTGTGCCCTTTTTTTAGACAATCTACTGGAATAGATGTTGTGTGTGAGTATGTCCTAACTCCAACTGCATGGCGCCCAAAGTTAAGGCTACTATATGGGTGCCAAAGGACTATTGCAAAGATTAGCGAACTGTTGACCCGTGACCCTTTATTTCTGAGTAACTTTATTTTTATCCCTTTCCTAAATTGAGAATACTAATTATTGAAATTCCTTTTACACTATCAACTTAAATTTTTTTTGTGGTGTACTAACTACACATGTCGTACAACCCTAATGCAACTTTTCACTGAGAGAAGATGATGGTATTCTGCCTATAAAAAATGTTACAGGAAAGTTGATCCCATTGACTTAACTTTCTTTTGTCCTGCATGCAGGGGCGGAGCTAGGATTTTAAGTTAGGGTGGACTTCATTTTGAAAATGTTAGAGAATTAAGAATTAGATGTATTTCCACAATGCAAAAATAAAATAACAAAAAATAACTTAAAATCTATTAAAATGTTATGTTTATAGGTTATACACTTCCAAAATAACAAGTAAAATTTACTAAATCTTAGTTCTCATTCATATAATGAATCAGTAATCATAAGCTTCAAATTCATATCAAATAATGCATTTCTCTGTCAATGAAAAATTAGTTATGTTATTATACATGTACACATGTTCAATTAATATCACATAGCAAATAAAAAGAATACCTTGTGCATCTTGAAGTGAGCACACCTTTCTTTGAATGTATAAAAATCATCTATTTTCTTGTCTATTGAAAAAGTATCAGCAATCTCTCTTTCAATATAAATAATCAAGTGATTCTTGAGAAAATTATCACTTATGCTATTATGAAGTCTTGTTTTCACAATTTTCATTGCTGAAAATACTTGTTTCGTTGTTGCAGTTGAAACAGAAAGAGTTAATATAAGACGAATCAATCTATCCACCAAAGGATAAATTTCTAGCTTTCCTGTTTTATTTAGTCCTCCACATAATTCAGTAATTGTAAATACATTTTTTCAACTGTAGATGGTGGGGCACATCAAGTTCATAATGCTGTAGCCGATACTTTAAATGAATATTTTCTTGTTCAGTGAAATCTGAAGGATAAAACTTGTTGGCCAATCTACATATGTTCACAATATTAAAGAACTTATAGGAATTTCTAGGATCCAAAACAACACAAAGAAGAAGAAGCTCTGTTATCTGTTTGCTAAAATACTTCCTCTGTTTCTCATGAAACATGCCTTAATTAATACAAAAATTTGCAAAAGAAGTGGACAAGTTGTACTTTTACATTTTTAACTATTTAGAATATAACAATTATTTTTTATTAAGAGAATAAAATTAATTATTTGATGTTGAACTTTTCCTACATTTCTCACACAAATCAACCACATGCATTTATATATAATTTTAGTGAGATGGAGAAAATTATTACCATTTTACATATATACTTTTTAAAAATTATTATTATGCTTTATAATAAAAAAATTGGGGGTCCACAAAAGAGATAATATAATTTTTTTGTCATTATTTTTACATATATATATATATATAATTTACAAAAATGTTAGGGGGGGCCGAGCACCCCCTAGCCCCCCTATTGGCTCCGCCACTGCCTGCATGCAATATAGTGAAGAGGATGCCACCAATTCGGTACACATTCCCTATTATTTCAACTATAACCTCTACATTATCCCATTCTCATTTTCTCTGTAACAAAAAACTTACACATTTCCTATAACTAACTTTACAGGTATAAGGCAATTGTTAGGGTAGTTAACTCTATTGGAAGTACTTTATTTACCATGCTAGACTTTATCGCTTCCAAGTTTTTTGGTTCCACAGCTGCATTTCTTCATTCCCTTGGACAACCAATTCTTCCCTTTTATCATTGATTCCACATTTGCTCTCAATTGATTTCTAACTTACACATCTATTTTATCCATTCATTTTAACCTACTAACCACCCATCTAAATATTTTAACTTCATTTGTAGGAAAACGGTGCCACCAGAGTTCAAGCCCAATTTCATGAATCACTTAATCATGAGTTGATTCTTAAGTTCAAGCTAAATTTTTTTAACTTTGAAAAAATCCCTCTTCACCATTGACTTTTAAGAAGTTTTTCCCAATAAATCATGAGGAAGAATTTGCGCTCGACTTGACGTAGCAAATTGTATGGTCCTTAGGTTTGACATTCTAGATATTTTTGTTTTGTTTTATTTTCAAGTTCAAGTTCCACATGTTCTCATTGTACAAGGACCAAGCCAATCAGCACCCAGTTCTTCTATTTGGTCCTCCAATTGGTATCCCAACAGAGCTCCGACATCAGTTATACCAATCCAACCAATGCATTGATATACTATTGTTCTTATTAAGCCTACCTGTGCCATTGCTGTAACACCCCCAATTTTATAAATCTTAATTTTTGAAAATATCTTAATTTTCCAGAGTTATTAAGCAATCAATTAAAAATAACATTTTTAAGAAATATGAGGTAAAACATTTCATTTTTAAGAAATATGCAGTAAAACATTTTCTTTTAATGTATTTTCCAAATAATAAAAGTATTAAACTAAATTAGAGTAATTAAATGACAATCCCTAGAAAAATTACATATGAATAGTGAACCAATTTCAACAAATCATATGTTTCTCTTAGAAATAAAATAACACAAAATAAAAATCCAGTTTGAGCCAGTTTTTTAAGGGGCTATAGCATGCCCTCACTCAATTTGCTCTACATCTTGAACCTCATCATACGGTTCAGTATACTCTGTCTTCTCATAGTGCTCACCTAAGAAAACATGTAAGGGGGAAGTATCAGGCCTATCAGGTGGGTTCTAATATTCCCTCAACAAATAACAAATGAGTAATTAACTTTAAGCTATAGTAATTTAATCAGAGAATAATTTCATGCAACATCATAACCACAATACTAGAGTCTTACTAGCATCTTGAACTAACATGCATATGAATAATTTATTTTATTGAGTAAATTGCATCCCATTAATCAAATCATTTAATTGATTACTTGAATGTTGTCAAATGAACCTAGGGTGGTGAGTATGTACATTACCCACTCTCGGGATAACTCTTAGGCAGTGCCACTAGGGATACCACCAAGTCATAGCCTCTTAGGATACCTATGTCGAGGTAGAGCCTTTCGTGATACCAGTCACAAGCACGGACCCTCACCAGTTATGGTTTGGTAGCACACAAATCATATCTCCAAACTCCATATCAATATCGAGTCATGACTAGGGATGGTCCATCGTCACCCTAATATACCTCTCAGGTTTAAATCATCTGTTTTGAGCATCTCTTCTAAATTTATGGCTTGTCAAGTCATGTAGATATGGTCCACCACCAACCTTGCATGCCTCGTGTTTTATCTTACTCATTGGATCTTTTACTAAATTTAATTTCATATATAATGACCATCAATCATATCTAATAACCAATAGTACTAGCAGTGTTTGTTTTACTGGCTCTAAACATGATACTAGAGGGGTTTATTCAAATGGTTGTAGTAGCATACTTCTAACTTAATTCTTATTGTAAATGGTCCTAGCATGATACTGGTGCCAAAAAAATACCACATATCACATCATTACAACCATGCAACCAACCAATCAAAATTACATCTCAATAAGAAAAAAAACTAAAATAAAATAAAATAAAATTCTAGAAAAATTAATTTAATTAATCCACCCATGTTGCCGATGCTTTTAAAGGTTTTATTTAGCCCAATTGTTTATTTAGAATTTATTATTTAATTTGATGCTTATTTTGGGCCTAAAAAGGCCCACAAGAACTAATCTGCTCTTCCCCCTTACCTAGTATGGAATAACATGGTGAAACGGGGTAGTTTTCTAGAATGGTTCTACAAAATATTAGTAAGATAGAAAATTAGAAAATATGCTAAAATTTGAAAATTTCCTAAATGGTACTTGGAAGGTTCACATTCTTGATATTTAGGCCGAAATTTTACCTAGTGGGCAAAAAGTAGTTTCGAGTGTTCGATGGCCTCGTGACTACTCGAAATTGCATTGGGAGCCTTTCTTTATGAGGACCCTAAAATTACAACAGCCAACACACTAAGTTATATGCTAATTTAATGGGTGTAAAAGCCAAACTTGGAAGGACAAAATTTTATTTCGATTACCAATATGTTTTCGGGGTTTCTGGCGCTCCAGGATTCCAAAGAAGTGTTAAACCTTTCAGAAGAATTTCCTAGGCCTTTGTAACAACATGGACAATAAGGAGAAAAGACTTATTTTGAAATTGGCAATGAAAAGAATTTTAAAAAGGCTTTGGTGGCTTATTGTGGCTTGGGTGCAAGTAGGCATCGAAAATAAGTGTACAAGCCTAAAATTTTGAATATGAAAGAACTTACCAATGAAATACATCATAAATTTAATAGATTTAGGTGCTGGAAATAAAAACAAAAGAGTGATACAAAAAGAGTTAGACTCACACAAATGAATTTGGATTCACTGGTACGTATAAGATCGTTTTGGTGTCCCGACTGGGTTAAAAGATTAGGGCATAAATCAATGTTCTAATAATCTAGAATAATTAATAAGCAAAGCATGAAGTATTGGACTTACACCGATTTGATGGAGAAATAAGCGAAGACAAACAACCCCTGGAAGAGTACCAAAGGTTGTTCACAGCCTTCTTGCCAAAATCACTTATTTTTGTGGTTTATGCGGCCATGCTAGTTGTACTTGCAAGGAAGAATGAAGAAGAGCAGAATTGTTCGAATTTTAGGGTTGAGTTAACTCCAAGCCAAATACAAGTTTTGGGAAAGGTAATAAATAATAGGTATATTAGGATAATGGTGGAAGATGCCATTAACTACGAAGAGGCAGGTAGGGTAAATTTAAATGTAAAGCTTCTAAGAAGTCTAATGTGGCTGGAAACTTTCTAGAATATAAATTAGGGTTAGTTAGGAAATTATTTTATGCAACAATAGCACAAATCCAATATAAACCGTGCAGTCATGTAGGTTAAATTTTAGGAACTAAAACAAACGAATTCAAAATTGAGTAGGAAAAAGTTCTTTTGACTCATTTTCATAAGGAAATTCCAATGGCGCTCTCGGATTTTTAGTTTGATACTTGTTTGAAAAATGACAAAAATGCCTCTAGCCTAAAGAAGATGACATTGAGCTTCTGACTTAAAATTTGACTTAGTGACCACCAAAGGAATTATCTAAGGATCAAGATTGTTAGTTTTACATTGATTTTCTAAATTAATAGATAAAATTATGAATATTCCCTTGAGGGCAAAATGGTAATTTTTGTATTTAGGGTAATTTAGTAAATTTTTTTTCTTAATTTCTAGGATTATTATAATTTCTATAACGTTCATTGTTATTACAATTTGTATAACTTTCATCGTTATCATTGCACATTATTTTTTGTATTACAACCAACCAGGTACTTTAAATTATGCATATGCTAAAACAAGATATATTTCAATCTTACTTTTCTAACTCAACATTTTTCTAGATTGGACCTACAAAAAGGTGTTCTACTTCCTCCCACTTCAAATTTAGGGCTTGATTCGCCTGCCACATGATTGCGGCATATGAATGACAATTGTAGATTCCTTCTCAACTAACTACTATTTGCCATAAACATATATTTTATACATAAACTTTTTTTACCATCTTAACTGCTGCACTTCTAATTCATATTTTTACTTTTTCAATCCACACTTTTACTTTTTCATAGGGTTGAACTTCTAGAAGAATACAATGATCTTGTTGAATTTTCAAAAATAAATCCTCACCATATATGAGTTTCTATTATCATGCACAATTTGTAATATCAGATGCATTACATTTTTTATTGTGATTTATTTTCTATTTTGCTTTCTATACATCAATTACTACTTATGTTTAATATGAATTACTATTTCATGGTTAGACAAATTATAAAAGTGGTTAGTATAAATAGTAAATGATGTAAATAACTTAAAAGAGATGGGGTTTATCTTTCTCCAACATCAATAACTGCAATTGAATCAATCAATTTGCATGCCTCTTGGGAACCGAGTTTAGTATAAGTGCCAAAATATTAAATTGGTGATAATTTAGGGCCAATTACAGAACTAAGCTTATTATTATTATTATTATTATTTGGTGCAAAAACCGCTTTGAAATAGATAAATCTTGCATAAATCAAGCAGGGCACTTTAGTAATTTGATTGAAAAACTCTCTTGTCAACCATGGAAGCCTCCATTGCAAAATCCAAACCATGATTCGTGAAAAGAATGAGAACCAACAATTCCAAATCATTAAAAAAAAAGTAGCCATTCCCCATTCGTGACTGATATTCTTTTTTCTTGGTCTGCAACCTTGCGTATTCCAAATTTCAAAACCCAAATTTTTAAAATATAAACAACAAAAAAAAAAGAGACAAATTTTAACAACAATTTTTCTTTTCAACTAAAGAAAATAAAAAAGGGAAAATGCGTGGGTTTCAAATTGAATTCGATTGTCCAAGGATTGGTGAATCTTTTCTTCTCTCTCCATCCCAAAACCCACAAGAACTTGGATTCCCACAAATGCCCTTCTCTGCAATCCCTTCTTCCCGCGTTCTTGGGCCCAATGGGTTCGACTTCCATAGAAAGACAAGCCGAGATGCAGAGAACTTACTTCTTCCTTTTTATTACCCTTACCATTCTAATACCCTCGGAATTAGGGTAGAAACCTAAAAGCTCTATGCTTCTAATCTCCTTTTCTTGCTCCACTGCTTCTTTCTCTTTAAAGCTTTGGTCTTTTCGACTGGGGCGTCGTCGATTTCGTCAATTCCCAGGCTTGTTGTGAAAAACAGGGTTTCTATGTCCTGTTCTTGAAGGGAGAGCAATTGTCGAAATCTTTGCTCTGATTATTGTTTCTGAGCATCGAAATTTCGAGTCTTTGTTTGTTGTTCTTGATTTTTGAGGTACCAGATGAAACGCGGGTCCTCTAATTTTGCCACTACCCTTGATGAAGAAGGTAAAGCTAGGTTAAAGCATCAGAATTTACTGGAGGAGTATTTGGAGTTGCAGAAGGTTTGCCTCTTATTTTGATTCTTCATGTGAATTGTGACAATTATTGAATCAAATTCTTGATGCTGTGGGAAACATGTCTTGTTTTCCTTTTTTGTTTGAGCTTAGTTTGCCATTTTGATGCATCCAGAAAAAATTGTTTGATCCCCGGCCCTTTAGCTTTGTAGCTAAGGGGTCAAAGCGATATAATGTTCTAATGCTGACTTGGATACCTTTCGGATTCAGAAAAAGCCGACGTACCCTTTCTCTTTCGTATGAGTACCTGTTTGGCAAAACTATGGGCAAAACGTGGTTTTCTTCGATAGCTTTGAAAATTAGTTGGATATTTCAATAAATCACTAGTGTAATTATTTTTATTCACACCTTGGATTTCAAGTAACAACTCAAAAAACTTTGATCGCTAGGTCAAGCTTAGGTTATTTTTATCAGCTGTGAATAGTTTTCAGCCAGTTTATTTTACCGACCGTAAAATTGCCCTGCTCATTTTTGTACTGTTCCAATTTAAGATTTATTATTCAATTGGACTTTGCTTAGTTTGCAACTAAAGTTTCTAGGCCATTGAACAATGACAGGAGTTTGTTTCAAAGAAGAGAAAGCTTGAAGTGGCTAAGCAGAAGAGAGCAAGTCTTGTGGATGAAGTTAGGTATATTGTGGTTCTATCCTGCAATAATGTTCTTTGCACAATTCCAGACTGCCATCTTCTATGAACCTGAAATGCTGTTTCGTTTCATCAACTTTCAGATTTCTAAGACAAAGATACAGATATTTGTCCATGTTCCAGTCTTCCAATTCGGAACTCAATCGAGGGTCTGTTGAAGCAGAGTATACTTGTGCCGGAAGTGAGTCGGTTTCTGGGGAACGCAATTTTGGTGCCGATGAAGCTACCATGGAGAGTTTATCCCCTCCTGATGATCTAAACCCGACTATGGTAATGACTCAGATTGTTTTTGAGATCTGCAATTCTTTGCCAAGTATGAGCACTTTTTTGGTAGCAGTGATGTGTGTCAGCCATTGCTATAGCCTACTAGAACTAGTGACGAGCATAATCTTTTGACAAGCAACAGCCTAATTATACTACTTCTCATACCATTTTGAATGAAACATTTGGGGGTACAGATTAAGAAAGAGTAAAAGGTTCATGTGTTATTTTCATTTTTACATTTCACTTTCTACACATAAATCAAGAAAGATGAGAATAGTAAATATTAAAATGATAGTTTGAAGGATAATATGGTAAATTAATTTGCTAAACAGATTGCATAGTTTTAGGACTGCACAAAATAGAATATGTTGCCTTTTTTCTTTAGTGTATTTGTTATGGGGAAAATTGAGTAATGAATATCAGATTTAAGGGCTGAGATCTGTCCTTCAGAATGACGAATCGTTACCTCAAGTAGGGCTGAGGTTGGTCCTGCAGAATGACGGATCATTATGTCAAGAGTCCATTTGTTATCCGTCGGCGTTATATTTCTTCTTAAGTAGCGTCTTCACTTAGTATGACAACGCTTCTTGCTTTGAGCAACGGTGCTCATATGGATTTCCATGTTTCAGGTTAGTAAAGAAGGGGAAGGATCAATTGACTTTGATGCTTACCAGATGTTAAGAGCAGAAAAGATGAAGCCTTGCTTGATCAATGGGAGAAAACCAGGGAAGAAGAGGAGAATATCCTGGCAAGATCAGATGGTTCTGAAGGTTTAACACCCAAGGCGTTTATTTGTGTCAAGGGTCCCGGAGATGTAACTACTTTTATTTTTTTCAGTAATTAGAAATATCCATACAAGGTATAAGGATTAGAAGGTATTTATTTGTAACAAAAATGGAGAATGTCATTTTCTTAGGACGTAAAAGGCATCGGATTGGCATTAGGGCATTGTATGAGGAGGTTGAGGTTCGAACCCTAACCTCCTCCATATCCCTTTTAACTCTTCCGCCACTAGGCTAAAGGGCTGAGGGAATTAGGGCTGCTTTGAGTTGAGCAATTTGTTATCTCTACGCATATTTTTTTTAAAAATAATTATGAGTATTAGTTCTCTTTACTAGTCAATATGAAGTCAAAACTATTACAAGAAAAGAAAGGGAAAAAAAGGATAGAAATTTCAAAGGAAGTTGATAATGTATAGCAATTTTTACAATTTCATTCAATCAAGATATGAAAAGAACAATTGCAAGAGACAGGATACGAAGTGCCCAAAAGAATAGACTTATTATTAGCTTGATAACCTGTACATGCAAGATTCTTTGTTATGACAATTGTTAATCATAGGGTACACACATTAACAAAATACAAATAGGGAATTGAGATCTTGATCAACACCTGAAATCCTCATTTAGAACCCCCAACCATAACTAAGATCATGATCATCACCTGAAATCGCCTTACACTGAAGAGCACACATGGTCCTACTAATAGCCTGCAATATGACAATCACACTACTAAGAAAACAGGATTTTCCAACGGCCATTTCTGATAGTCTCATGTTGGAAATCCACAATTTCCAACGGAAAGTTGTTGGAAAAAATCCCGTTGGAAACTAGTGCTATGGAATTTTTTTTTCAACGGTTGAGCAATTCCAACGGCCATTTCTTAATCCAACGTGGAAATTTGCTTCCAACGGCCTAGCTGTTACAACATTCAATGACTATTTTTCCAACAATAGACAAGCTGTTGGAAATTTACAACAACTGAAACCAATAGTAATCATGCACTCATGTGTTTACATTCCCAACAGCTTTGGCCGTTTGAAACTTATCTTCAGTTTATTACCCGACATGTGCATTATACGTCAGCTGAATCTAACATCCCAAATGCACATAATACACATTATTAGAGCCATTTATATCGGACGTACTCAAATATGGAATTCAATTAACATAAAAGTACTCATAAATCTCCATAAAATATACATAATTCCAAATCAATCATGTTTACTTAATTATCCTAAATCTTCCAAATAAACAGTCGTAACATCATCATAATAATAGCACAACATCCTAACAAAGCCAACTGCCTAAATCTTGATAAACAGACACAGGAGTGTGATATACCTCATCCAGTAAGTACTCAAACAGACCTCATTTAATCATCATCCAATCCCGAGTCATCCATATCATCTCCAGCAAGCGTGGGCGGAGGAATGTCAAGTAATTGACATACATACCCCATCTCAGCTAGCTGTCTCCTCATAAGATGTGCAAGCTTCTGCTCATGCAAGGTTGCTTGTTGCGCGATATGCTCTGCTATGACCTGCTGTAGCTATTCAGTGAACTCCGAGATCTGAGTGGCATTAACATCTTGTGTAGGACTACAACCCGGTCGTCGTCCACCCACAACATGCTGCTCTAATCCAAGGCCAAATACAGAAGGTTCTAGATCAGCTGTTTTTGAATCAGAAGGTTGCTGATCTGAAGATGCCGCTGGTTGCGTCATTTTCTTGAACTGCACCAAGATCATGGTCATATTATCACATCCTTCACCACTTGCTGTTGAAGGCGCTAAACACCTTTCTAGTACTTTCTCACACACTACTGAAAGGTTGGTCTCCTGCATCGCATAAAAGGTGGAGCTGAGGTGCATGAGCAACAAAGAAAGATCTCAAAACTATATGATCAGATAAAATTTTTCATAGTTGTGAGAAATTTCGGACAAAATTGTGGAAACACGTGCAATAATTCGTAAACCAGAAGGTAAGACTAATGATCGAGCGCTGCTAATCATCACCTAATAATTTTTTTGTAACAAATTACACCAAGTCCTCTCTCTCTCTCTTCTTTTTCTTTTGTGCACTCCTCCATTACAAGTATACGTCAAGAGAGGGGAAAGGGCCAACCCATCTTAAAGGGGAGAAATGTTGCTAGGACACTAACCCTAAGGCTACCGACAACAGAATGTACGTATGAAGCGCCACCAAGGCAAAACTTCAAGTGCGGGTTCCGCCAAGTGATGTATATTGTACGCATTCTTTTTTTTTTTTTTTTTCTAATCAGAAGCATCTATACAAGGTATAAGTGTTAGGAGGCATTCACATGTAAGGGAAAGAGGAATACCCACTTTTTCAGGACCCAAAGGGCATCCAAACTAGCATTAGGACATTATATGGGGGAATGGGGAGGTCAGGGTTCAAACCGCTGAACTCCCCATATCCCTCTGGTCCTTTTGCCATTAGGCCAAAGTGCTGGGATGTATGGATGCTTCTGTGTACTAAAGAGCCATAAGAGAACCAAAAACTGTTCCATCGCAACATCAATGCTGCACATTCTGTTTATTTAGTCTGTCACTCATTAAGTGTATTAGGCAGCATCATATGCATACCGTCTTTAGCTGGTCATGAATGAAATCTACAAGTTGCTGACTGGACATGCAATCCCTGAAAAACAAAGATAAGTAGATATCATCAAATCTTCCCAATTTTGCCTACACTAAATCATGAAATTAAAGCCGAGCTCAAATAAATGAACATTATTCACGCATACTTTTTTAAATACATGACCTAAGTTCAGCATGGCAAATATTGATAAAGAAACAAACAGAATTCCAGTGAATTGTGCCCCACAAAATTGTCCTATACTTGAAGATTTTTCAGATAACAGCATCCGAGGCTCTCCAAAGAATTTTTTTAGATAAAAAAGCCCAACAAAATAGAAAATGGAAACAGACCAGCCTTCCTAGTGTTGGGAACATCCAATTTCAGAAATAATAATTTCTTGTCTCATCATATGTGTCCATTTTTCATTTTCTATATACATATACAAATATCGATGTTGTGCCAAATATATGCATTAGGTATGTTTTTCCAAGGTGGGGCCTTACCAAATAGCATAATTACAACAATAAGAATTTATCGGCTTTTTGTAGTGTGAAGGGTACATTTGGAATAATGCATAGATATTCAGGGACAGGGAGCATCATGGCTCTCAGGAGTTTGCAATGAAGTAGGCTTTCGTAAATATACAATAAAACTATATGAACAGTAACTAAGAAGCATCAGATTACTTACCAAATACCATCACATGCCAACACAATAAAATCATCATCATCACACAGCTCAACCTGGAAGACACGACAATAAATAGAAAGTTCGGTGATGTATAGATGAAAGACCCACATTATACAAAAGTGGTGCAACTGAATCATCAGTATTTCAGAAAATTCAATTGTGGAACCATTGTCTTTGCTGAGGAAACCCAGCAGCTTCTACCAAATAAATAAAATCATAATGAATTGTATCCAAGACTACGTACAATGTTTACATCTGGATCTGCAGTAACAATTTGCTTTTCAACAGACAGATATTTATTCTGCTTGAATTCCATATCACCTGGAAAAGGTTTAAAAACAAAAAGGTTACTTCCTTGAGTCTTTGCAAAAGCATGGCAAGTGCACGTGCACATTTACTCGAGGGTAGAAGTGCAAGGACCACTTGTATGCTTCAGCAGATGGTACAAAATGCACTCACTTGCATGTGAAGATAACTGCAGTTGAGATTGCTAAATACCTATCGCTCTTGCCAGATTTAAACTTCCATTTATTCTGCCAGCATGTATAAAACCTCCAGCTTTAAAAATCCTTGCCCTCTCAACTTCGAGTTCTGGTTTATGATCTATGGACAGATCGTAAGCCTGGAAAAATAAGGACACACAGAAACATGAATGAGCTGTTCCCTTGAAAGGAATGCCAGAGAGCTATCCTAGTCCATTTTACTTTGCACAGGTTTATGATCAGGTGGCATTTAATTGGGGGAATTTTTCCATTTCCCTTTTCTAAATTTTCTTTGATAAAAGTGTGAGGGCATAACATAAGTTGTAGAGGGGAAGACATTTTCTAAACTATGAAGAACTCTTGATAAAATGGAAACATCTAAAAATAGGTCTTCCATTTTAACAAATGAGTTCTCCAAAGTTTAGAAAACAAGGTTTCTTGTTTTCCACATTCTTCAAACAAGTTATCATCACAACTAAATGACACCTTAATTAATGCCAAGCATGATTGCCCAACCATTCACACATGAGATCGACCAGTCAGATCAAACTTTACTGTTTCCAGGCAAGAGAAAGGAAAAAAGAACTGAAAGACCAAGCTCTTGACAACTAAGCTACTATATATATATGAAGAGTCGAGAATTACCTGCCCCTTTCTAGATATCACACATCGAGAATCACCAGCATTTGCAACTAGAACACGATTTTCTCTAATAACAGCAACACAGGCTGTGCTCCCCGAAGTTGGACCAGGAAAATCAGCATGTGGGCCCTGATTTTCAAGGACATTTTCACGGAGAAAGTCATGCATCACCATATTAAGACAAAAAGAAGCATCCAGATAATACATTTATCAGTTCCCCTTCTAACTGTAAAAGGTTTGTGAATCCCAAATTCAAAGTACACATGGTGACCCTGAACACAATAACGACATACCTTAAATTAAACACTTAAAGGCAACGAGCAGAAAAGTGCAATAATCACTCACTGTGCTGCAGAAATTTTAATCAGCAATGCTTAGTTATCTGTCTTCTAAGGTAAAAAAACCTTGTTTACCCATATATCAAAGCCTAGGAGAAGTATCAACTGGATGACTAAATATTCATGAGATCAATGTATAGATTTTTCAAACAGTTCATATACTAAACTATCAGACTTCCACATTGATTTCCATATGGTAACAATATTGGATACCCAAGGCAAACATTATATTTATGTGCATTTGCGGGAATATCTGAAGCAGAATCTGTATAAAATAAACAAGGCTCAACATTGTTTCTAAAACAGAATGATGTAAGTTCTCTTTCTTTCCTTCCTTCCCCCTAAAGTACCTCCTCGAAGTTCCAACTGTCAACTTGGTTGTTACTGTCACCATTCCTTGGAGACCATATCAAACCCTCTATCATGCCTGTAAACTTGTTTAGTTTATCACCCAGAACAGCTAACTCCCTCCATCCTCTTTGTCCCCGCATCATCTCATCCATTCTACACAAAAATTCACTCCCGTTGGAAAAAGAAATATACTAGACACAAGACAAAGAACAAAAAAAGAGCTAGGAAAATCACATATCACAATAAATTTTTGTTTCTTTCACCTTTAAATAAGAGGTTATAAAAGGATTCTCTGTCCCTCTACAATTTTTCCCACAAAGACCAAAATGCAGGAATGTGTAACATAAGTAGCACTCCCAAAAATACCACACTTCTTATCTTCACAAACATTTAAGGATGTGCCACAACACCAATTTTCAGTGCTGGGTTCCCTTCAATTCACAATCCCACTTGCATGTATGCTAAATGACTGATTCCTAGGTAGTTAGCATACTGCAGGTGAAGTTGGAAAACCATATGATAAGTATATGTCAGTGCCATTCATTATGGGAAACTGAAAACTTCAAAAATTTCATCTTTTTGGAACAAAGGGAATGTAGATTTTTCTGTAAGATGTTTTCCATAAACCTTTTCTTTTTTAAATAAATGAAAAGAAGATGACCAATTCAGAAATGCACCAGAACATTACGGATCTCCAAGAACGTGTTTTTACAAGTACGCATCAAACCTTGGCCTCAGGATGATATTTATGTGTATCATGATCTACTAAAAATGTGAGGAAGCATGTAGACTATTGGAATATAAGTTGTGGAAAATTATACAACAACCTAAATCATCTTCTGAGGATCCCAGGATTGTAGGAGAGAGGCAAACATGCTTAAATCAAACAGGTAGTGAATTATATAAACAACCTGAAAAAAGCTTTCCGAAGTGATGTTTCTATATCACCAGCTGCATATGCTTCATGCTTGAGAACTTGTTGGTGCAGATACTTGGCACAAAACTTTGCAACAACCCTCCCTACAATCCAACCCAAATGCTTCTTAAGTTTCACAAATATTTGTGCAATTCATTGCTAACACAATGAATTTCCCATGGTAAAGCAGCAAGCTCATAAACAAAGATATCCAGATCTAATTCGTTTTGAATTAAAATTGATGCACTATTTTGCACTATTCTTATATATAGTGATCATTTCCTCAAATTTTCAATTTATTGAAATTTTCATTTTAAGAAGCCCTAAAGTTAATTTTAAAATACCTTCTGTTAAAAGCAACCATTTTAATTAATTTTTCTTTTTAGGTAGGAATACGTTAAAGAGGTTTCAATAAATTGACAATTTGGGGAAAATAATCACTATATGCAAAAATAATGCACCATAATGCATTAATTTTAATTTAAAATGAATTGGCTCCTAACTTTTTTAAAAATATAGAAGGTTAAGGAAAAAAAAAAGTGCAACATTAAGCAAAAACATGTTGAAGAGAGAAACAAAGACATCTCATTCGTACCTCCATGACCATCATAAACCCCAAAAAATGAAGTTGAAGCATCCAAATCAGGATATGCAGCATGCTGAAAAGGTAGAGGAACATGGTGAGTAAGGCAAACCAAGAGAAGAACAGAAGGTTGGCATCGCAGAAATTATCTAACTAATATTTACAGTTAATCACCTTAATTTTAATTTGTCCCTTAACTAAATTCACTGAGTTAAACCAATTTAATTAAATCTCATACCTCAGCTGACTTCCTGGTTGTATACAGACACTATTATGAGATTTACAGTGAGACAAACTCCCACGAGATGGAATCTGAATTTATTGCTATACATGTTCAGACAGGACCACTTTTTGTTTAATCATGTGGAAAAAGATTAAGATAAACTGAAGTTATGAACTAAACAATCAAGCATTAACGATTGGAGACTACTGGAACAACCTTAATGAACACAAACAGAACGAAACGTAGAAGCATGAGCAGTCCATTTTGCCAGCAGAAGTACTGTCTACATATTCATATTCAGATACAGCAACTAGGTTTTAATTTTTCTGTCTAATATTTTCGTATGTACAACTTAAAAAACATTCTTCTTGACGCTTGCCATGGTAATAAGTGAATATAACCTAGAATCTGGTAGAGCTTCATTTGTCACTGGGGGTCATATGATATAGCCTATTTAAAAACTCATGCATGCGACCTTCATGAATTAGTACTAAAATTTTCACGTTTTATTATTATTGTTGTTGTTGTTGTTCCTACTACTACTACTATTTGTAATATTCTTCAAAGAAAAGAGGCCCAGCAGGCAATCCCATCATACCAGAGTGAGAACTTCTTCTGTTTTTTTTTTTTTGGGGGGGGGGGGGGGTGTTGTACATAGATAGCACAACCAAAAGGGAAGTGGGAATTTGATCTCTGATCAAAACCCAACAACTTTAAGGTAAATGTGCTTTTGTTATAATGAGGATGTTTTCTTATTTGTTCACAAGTTTTTTGGTGTGCTTGCCAATTGCAATTAGTAAAGCCAAACCTAGTTCCTGAATTAGTTTACTGTTAAAGATTTACATTGGAAATTGGAATTCCAGCTTGGGGGAAATAACAGACAAAGAAAAAGAAGAAATAAGAATTCCAGGTTAATCAGTGCCAAACAAAAGTTTCTAGTGAAAATTGTTACTTTGAACGTTGAACATGCTAACTGTTTTAAACTTCCCTTCCGCATGAAGGCATTTCCTGTCAAGGAGAGTTGGGGCTACGATAAACTTAACCTTAACCTTAACTACTCCCTGTGCCCTCTGTGTGCTGAGGCTCAAATACAAGGGGATCAAATGATCGTTCAATGCAATGGCCTAAACCTAAAAGTAGTGTTGCAGGAAATGCAGTGAAACAAAAGAATTAGGAGGAGCAACAGAACTTATTCAGAATGCAGAAGTAATTAAGAAAAGGCTGCTTATGACAAAAGAAACCTTCCCACAAAAGCAAGAGAAGAAAAGTTTAACTTCTGCAGAAAAAATGTATGTAAGATTCAGGATTAAGGTTTTTCCTAGAAGTGTGACCCTTTTGCGGGATTGAATTCCTGTTTGAGTCTATTCTGGTAAGGTCAACCACAGAGTAATTAGAGAAATTAAAACTGTTGATCGACCGAATTTCTCGTAACTTTGGCAGGATGGCAGTTTGGTAGTTAGAAGAAGAAAGTACAATGCTGCCTCCACTAACACAGCATTGTCTCCTCCCCTTTAAGAACAAGAAGAAAAATGTAAATCACAGAAAAAAACCAATCTCAAACCCTCAACTACTCTCTTCTTCAATCCCAAGTCTCTTTTTCACACCCTTTGCTCTTGCAATGCTAATTTTTTTTTTTTCAAAATTCCTAATCATAGTGAGTTTTTTTCTTAAGAAAAAATCCTTAATCATAGTGACGTAGGTGATGCTTGAAGCTGCATTTGGCACATATGTGGTTCTTATTGACTTGGCAAGAGGCTAAATTGTGAATTGAAAACTGAACCAAAGACTAGAGACAACGAAATCTATCAAACCAATCAATTGTAAGTGCCCACAGTGATAAATCCTTCAGAATCGGATTAATGAATAGTACGGTAAATCTTAAATTCCTGCATTAGTAGTTCCGCTGCTCCACTATAAAGTGAGCCCTTTTGCTGGTTCTTAGTATTCAATGGTTTGGTGGCATAGTGCTTAACAATAGTTTATCTATGATCTGAATAACCGGCAGTGTTAAATTGCTTTGGTAGATTTGCAACAGAGCTGGCAGATTTGCTGCTCTGAATTACTGTACACTGGCTCCTGAAGTGATGAGAATCTTGAGCTGATAATTCAAGTAACAAGATTGGGACTACTGCTACAGGAACTTGGACTTCCAATGCTTCTGCACTGTGAGGGCTTGATTGAGATTATATTTTTCACTGTTCTGCTGTTTCTACTGCAGACAGATGAGCACGAACCTTACAATCGAAACCAGCTAGCTAGAATAGTGTCTGTTCATGGGATTAAACTCTGAGTTTGATTAATTTGTTCATTGTCCATAAGCTCTGAAAGCTAGTGCACAAACACATGATGCACTGACTGTTAGTTTTTTGTGTTGACAAAACTTTCAGTGAGCATGGTTATGCCAATATTATTGCATGACCAACGCCAAGGAGGGGGGGGGGGTGAATTTTGGAACTTGTTGCAACAACCAGAAGTTTTACCTATTAAGCCAAAGCTTGACTGTTCCTTACCATATAATAGTTGTTACTTTGATTGATGGAATGCCATTTTCTCATTGAAAAAGAAAATAATGCAAAAGCACATAAACAAGGAAAGCGAAAACCAAGACATTTGGCAAGATTATGCAGCCCAAAAGATCAACGTCACCTAGGCTTCAACCATGAAACATATAGAGACAATGGAACAAACAAGTCGTCTTCTTATCAGAAAATGAACTCATTTCAACTTCGAAAATCAACAAACTATGCATGTTCACTCAGTCGCACATTATCATCTATTCATGACTCAACAAGAAGGCGCAAAGCACTTAAATATTGGAGCAATTTAACAGCCAACAGTTTTAATTGTCACTCACAGCATCTTCCATAGTTGACCGCCATCCTTGCATGGACGACACACCATATCTAATCCTATCATTTTCACCATCTTCTGAGGATTTCTCAGTTTTAGGAGTGCTGAGGTAAACACCCATCAATTTATATCTGCAATTCAACAACACAGGTTCTACACCTTTACATATCTTCCGGGGAGGGAAAAAAAACAAGGGGACAACAAAATATACAAACTCAGCCAGAAACAAGATAATAAAAGAAAATCCAAGCACCAAATTCACAATCGAGTCTAGGGACTTAGAACAAATCGAAGCTCAAATGCCGACATGAATTCGGATCCATTCCCAATATGCAACAGAGAAACATATTGTGAACATTTTTAAAACTCCAACCATCAAATTCATCATACAGAAGCAGGAACGAAGTGATCATCAGGAACAAATCTTATAAGAGAGCAAAAGAACAAAGAAATCAGCCCAGAAATTCCCAAAATAAAATATCTCGAAAGATAGCTGTTTTCAATCATAAATCTAGGGGAAGACACAAAACCGACGATAGCCAGAAGCTGATCTTGTTCAGTAACACGAAAATAGCGGCGAAAGATGCAAACTTTAGAAGGATCAGGGCGCTTAAACAATACTCACATGTAGAATATGGGAAATTGTTGAGGAAGAAACAAGCAACGATCAATTTGAAAGAGAGTCTTGAACAAGAGTGGACGGGAAAGGAAATGTCTTCCTCCTCAGCTCAACTGAGCCTTCACTGCCATTGACTCGGTTGCGAGGATGATATCACCTTTCGCCGCCACGTCGACACCAGTTTTTGGTCCTTTGGCCAAAATCACTTTACTCCTTCAAACTTTTCAACTCGCTCAAAAGAGTCCCTAACTTTCATAGTGCAATTCAGTCCTTTGAATAAGAACTATTGCCCCTTTGACCCTCCACGCCGTTAATTGACTAATTGACTAACACATAAAAAAGTAGTTATTATATTATATACCTATGTCTAATTAGACATACCAATCCAACTTTAACTCTTTATATATAATCCACATCCATAAAAAAATTGATAAAATTACCCTTCTTCAAAACTCTTCCTCTCCTTTTAGAAATCTTACTAATTTCCCTCCGCCACGAAGGTTGCCGCCCCCTCCAGCCTCACTGCCACCATCACCGCCACAACCAAATTTTCAGTTATTACTTGCATCTACATAAGTGTAAAAAATAAAGGTGCAAAGTGTCTAAAGAAATTGGGGAGAAGTGTCTGAACATGTATATATAAATGTCTGCAATGAAGTCCAAATTATTTATTTTGTATGTACCTCATTTTTTACACTGTCGTTACTGTCAAAATGTAAAAATGTCTATATTAATGTATAAAAATATCTAAAATAATAAGTCAAAATGTCTATATTAATATGCAAAAATGTCTGATGCAAAATGTGAAAGTATATGGAGTAATATATAGATACTTAACTATCTTAAAAAAATAAAAGTATCTAAAATAATAGGTTAAAGTGTATAAATGAAAATAAAAAAATGTCTTAACAAAAATATTAAAGTGTTTTAACCAAATATATAGACAATTTATTTTTCACAAAATGTTCTGAAACAAATAAGTAAAATAAAGGCCTAAAAAATATCTTAACAGTGTCTAAATGAACAACAAAAAGGTGTCTAATTAAAATCGAATAAGTGCATGAATAAACAATTTCTTTCGCCTGCCTCCCATCTCGTGTCCCATCGTCTCCCTCACCTCCCGTCGATTGCAGCCTTCTTTCTGATCAGCGCCATGGAAGGAGCCTCTGCTCAACATCACATGAATCAATCTCTCCTTCGTCCTCCATTTATTCAATAGCCGCCTGAGCTTTGTTCGAGCATCGTTCGCCAGAATCGCCACTTGTCAAGCAATTTTCCTCCTCCAGTCATTCAATTAGCGCCATGGAAAGAGTCGCTGGTCCGATTTCACGATCTTGCTAATGGAGTCCTCCACCGTTTTGAAAGTTAGGAGCCTTTTATCCGAGTGACGATAAGGAGCTTGAGCTGAGAGATCGGAGATTAGAATGGCGTGAGATAAAAAATCGGAGATCAAGGTGGTGCGAGCGATTGGAGATTAAAGCGGGTGTGAGAGATCCGAAATCAAAGCAGCTCCAGTCGAGATATCAGAGATTGTAGCTATGAAGAAGAATGCAAAGCGGCAGCAATGGGTGACCGTTGCTGTTGGGAATCCGAACGAGTTTCACGCTATTAAATTAGCGTACACCAGGATCGGATTGCAGAAATAATCACACGGGTACCTTGTTTTCGAAATTCTACAAATGCAGAATTTTCCAAGCTTAACACGCTCGAATTCCTTCTCTTCCGGTTGCACTATATGAGTGTTTGTGCTATTATTGTTGATAGACTAATTATGTCTCTCTATCTTACTTTTCAATAATGCACAACCACTCCTTTTATAGGCAAAAATACAATAGCTTCTCTTAGAAGCTAAAGTACAACTTCTTTTAGAAGTTGGACCGGGTAGAGTTTAAAATGTGGCGTGGGACCCTTGGGATCTCTTAATCCTGTCAAATTAGTCCTCAACTAATTTATTGTTTATAAGTCAGTACAACATATTATACGACCTTGTAAAATCTCCCAGGATTTCAGAGACAATTCACAAGTACCAATTTTATTCTATTCCGTTCACCGTCCAATATTGTTGCACATAATCCGGACTAAACCAACCACATCCAAAACGTGGTACTGTCAATACGGAATTAAATATGTGCACGTCTCTTCAAGTTTATTCGGACTCTAAACAATTTAGAAAAACATTTATAAAATCTATATATACCATATATATAATTTTATATATAGAAAATAATATTTCCAAAACAATATTTTTTTAAATTGACCACGTGGATTTCTTAATCCGAAAAACCAAGAGAGTTACTCCACAATATTCACTCTTATTTCAAGAGCGGTGAATTCTATGTTGAATAATCATGAACTTAACATGTTACATTTATGTGATACAACATGTCCAAGTATATCCTATATTAGGCATCATTGGTTGACATATCAAAATCACATAAAGTATACATTTAAATTCATATTATTCTCAAGTCTACGGAATAAATAACATTTACTCTTTCTCAACAGTTGAAGGTCTAAGAGTAATTGATTTGGTCCTGTTCAAATATTTATCTCCATAAATATCCACATACACATTAGGAATCATATTCCAGTGATTGAGACAAATCACTCTATCTCATATAGTAATGTCATATGTGCAATCTTTTACGAGTAATCAACCCATGTATATACTCATAGATTGTGAACACCTTTTAAAGAACTACAAAGATGAATTAAGTCTCATGTGGCATGATCTCCATCATCCATCAATTCATATGTAATATAGTTCTTATGGGTTTATCACAGTAGGAGATAAGTTGGCTTTGATGAGCACAACAAATCTTTCAGTTGCATCATCGGAACGAAGAGCAGCGGCGATGAATTCGAAACGAACAAAGAGCAGTGACGATGAAGTCGGAAGAAACGACGAGTGGCAATGATGAAGTCGGATTGAGGCCGAAATAGGGAAGAATGAAATTGGAACAAATGAAGAGCGGCGGTGATGAAGTCGGAACAAAGTCGGAATTCAGATCGGCGACGACGAATAGGGGAGAATGAACACCGGTGAATAGGGAAGGAGAGATTGTTTGAGAAGCGGAAGTTTAGGGGATAAAATTATAAAACAACCACTATGCCTAATTAGGCATATGTTCATAATATCCATAGTAATAAAAACGGTAAAAATATCAAATTTATCATAAAAGTTTTGGGTTGGGAGCAGTATGCTATTATAGTTTTTTTTTTATCCAATCTCTCACTAAAGTTTTAAAATAGACTGGATATGCAACTAAAGTTTTAAATTAAGAGTAGATATGTCACAAGCCGTTAAAAATCTAACGAAAAACATTAAAAAGCCAACAAAAAATGTTAAAAATAACAAATTTTAAAATTTTAGAGTGATAATGCAAGTATTAAAAAACTTCAAAGATTTTTTGTAATTAAACTCTCTTTCTCTCAAAAATACCAACAAGGAGATTAGACAGTAGAGACAAAAGAAAGATAGTGATGGGGTTAGGGCGCTGGTAACAGAGACAACAATAAAGCTAAAGTACTAATGGCAAAAATCAGATCTTTTTTTGGCAAAAATCTCAAAGGTGCTGATATTTTTTAAAAGATGTATAATAATCCCAAGATTTCAAAACCTACTATTTTTACCATTTTTCATTATTTTTCTAACCAGTAGTGGCATGTTCAGCTCGTTTTAAAACATTAGGGGAAATTAGGTCTAAAAAAAACTATAGTGGCATATCCGCTCCCTACCCAAAACATTAGTGGCAAATTTGATATTTCTGCCATAAAAAAGATAAAACTACATATCTAGTCACTCAGCTTCTTAGTTAATCTTTTTTATACTCTATACTTTAGCATCTAACAGTCTATGCCTTGCCCCTAAGTCATCTATCGGCACCCACTGCAACCTCGCCTTACCCATCTTGAGGTCCCCAGTCCCCTTCCGTGCTGCTAATACTTCCTCCTAGCACCACTGTTTCGACCCTCAAACCACTTCTACTCCATCATCGCCGTCCGCAAGCTCCACCACTTTAACCTCCTAATTCTCCTCCTCTGTCGCTGCAACCTCACCACCACTGCTACACATTATGAGGTCCCCAGTCCTTCTCCACACCACTAATGCTCCCTCCAAGCACCATCGTTTCGACCCCAAAAACACTTCCACTCCATTGTTGCCCTCTGCAAGCTCCACCGCCCCAACTTCCTAATATTCTCCTCCTCTGCTTCGCCACCTTTTGCCTGTACATCACCCGCACCACTTTTATCCTCACCAACTCTCGTGGCCTTTTCTCCTTACTGGTACAACTTCAACACTTTTAGGTCTATTTTTCTTCTATTTGCTTCATTATTTTTCTTTTATTTTCTTCCATGCTTTAATTTTTTTCCTTACGCTTTAAAGAATTTCTTATCTAATATATATTTTTATTTAAATTTTATCTTTTAAAAGTTAAAAAAATACTGTATTTTTTAATTTCTCCTCTTCATTAAAAAATTTCATATAAATTAGCTAGCTTGCAAAAAAATTTAACTACTGTCTATTTGTTAGATAAAGTTCTAAATTTTAAATGAAATTGACTCTAAAAAATTAAAAATGATTGTGTAATTAATTATATTTTTTGGAATTAATTATATTACATGAAAAGAATATTTTTTTTCAATGAAACTTTTTCAAGTTTCTTTATACTTGTACTATCTTTTAATTTATAATTTTGAAACTTTTAATAAGTTTGTGTTTAATTCTCATTAAGTGCTTCAAGTTACATATTTTTGTGATTTTGTGATAAAGGTTTTAAATTTTTTTCAATCAGGTCACTAAACCATTAAAAATTTAATGGAGCTAATCAGCTTAAAGAGTCAAAGGGGCAAAGTGCACCACATTTTATAGTTGAGGGACTAAATTGCACCCCGCTAAAATTTAGGGATGAAAATGCCTAAGCTGATACAATTCAAGGGACCAAAAGTGATTTAGGTTTTTTTTAAAAAATGTAGCGATAAAACATGTAAAGCCAGTTCAATTTGTTTAAATCTAGCTTTAGCTCCTCTCTTTTTTTGATTGACCATTGATCATACCCTGTGCTGCTTGAACTAACCTATGTTTTACTTGCTATTTACTTTTTTGCCATTTTACCTAACATTGGAAATCTCCTTCATCCACATGGGCCAGACCCTGATCTATCACCCATTGCCCACGGTGATTTTCTTATTACTCGTTTTGAAACCCTTTACTTCATTGAAATGCAATTCCCAATCTCCCTGATAAAGACCACATCAACACACTCCAATTCACCTGGTTTGACACCTTCAAGCCAAAGAATAAGGTGGTTCAGTAGAACATACATCTAGAGAAAGCCACCATTTTATTAAATCTTGGGGCATTGTACAGTCAAATCAGGTTGTTGTATGATTAGACTTCCATGGAAGGGAGGAAACGAGCTTCTCATGCATTCATGGTAGTGGTTGGGGCTTTTGCTTACTTGTTGGATAACATGATGATAAAGGCATCAATGGGCACTAGTATGATTGTTGATCTATCAATGGAGATGGCTAAGGATGCAAATCAAAGCATGGGTAAATGGAGTATAGAGACATAGTTAGGGGACTGTTGGAAAGAGATAAGTGTGTAGCAGTAGAAGAGACACTTATATGGTCAAAGAGGCTTAATGGTAGGTAGAGTGGCAAGACTTGTAAATTGTCAGCCAATACATTGCTTAGTTGAAGGATTGCGGGGCATGGTCTTTGACTTGTCCAAGAAAAGAAGGTAGATTAAGTTAGATTAAGGCCAAATGAAATTGGTTGGTAGTAGTACTTCTCAATGAGGGAATTTTATATAGGGTATAGCATCAGAGACTATCACAGTCTACATAATTGCCTATATATTTTCTACTAATATTGCCATCTAATTAGCTCATGTCATGGAAATGCCTTTTATAGTTAAAAGCATACAAAAAGAGAGAAGAGAAGTGCCAAATTCATGCACTTGAATGACATGCTCCCAAGGCACAATTATCATCAAGCAATGAGTGAATTTCTCCATCCAAACCACTATATGTCGAGCCACGCTTGTCATCATGGGACTAAGAATGAGAGTATTTGTGAAGTACACAAAAAATGTGATAAATTGATGTTCAAGATGACAAATCATCTAAATAGCTCCTATAAGAGCACTTAGTTTAACTTATAACGAAAAAAAAAGTTATGGGATAAGTGTTTGTCCTTTAATAGCGGTTCAAAACCTAGAAGATGTGCGCCAAACACCATCAACGAGAAAGATGTCTAGAGTTTGAGAAGCTTTAATAATTTCTAAGTTCCTAATGAATGACAAATGGGATTTAGGATGTCAAATGGAAGTGTAGAAAAAAGAGTCAACCAATCACTAACAATGATAATTTATTGACAAAGAGCTTTTCTACTTGTTATAACAGACCAAGTATGAAAAAAAGTATTATGAAAAATGCACTTATTTCAACTAAACCATATAGTCTAAACAGTAAAGACTAAATACTGTAGTCACTCAAATTGTCATTCAGTTCAGAGGCTAAAATCATTGTAATCCAAGAATCAAATGACGAAACTTGTTTAGCACATGGGAGGGAAAATTAACTCAAACTTCTTCAATACCCAAATGTTCCCAAAATAAATGCATTGTTGTTCCCCTAGCAGTCCCACACTAAGTACATGTAAGGCTGGAGAACCTCTATGAATTGTTAAATTAACCATTGTGGGGATTTTGTTGACTAGATATTTTCACCTTAGTATTTTAAGTTTCTATGGGATCGTAGAGGCCTATATGCGTTTGACAACCATAGGGAAATTTGAACTAGGATTCGAAGCAAATGAATCCTTATTGAAGCTTATCAAGAATCATGATTTGTAGTAGTTCCAATATGTAACCTTTTTATGACAAAGGTACTAGAAGGGTTTCACATCCACTTGATAACATCCATCATTCTGTTCCTACATAGGAAGGTAATCTTAAAATCTTATTAGAAACTTATTAGCAATTGGTGCTAGAAATTTCTCTCTTAGAAAAGGAATATTCCATTCTTTAATAGTTACATTAGACATAAGGGTGGGGTGGCACTTGTGGTGTCAATGACTAAAGAGTCTTAAGGGTAATACTTATAATCCATGGATCTTTCCAAACTTTAGATTGAATGTATCCAATCTACCACAAAATGTAAAGGTAGAGTAAATTGCAATCATAAAGGAGATTTCATGAAATAGTGTGGATTTTTGGTACATTTAATAAAAAAAAAATGGAGTACCCCATACTTCATAAAATAATGTATGCATTTTTTATATAAGCGCTTGGGGGATTCCACAAAAAGTTTTCCACAAAGTTTTTCCAAGCAATGCTAGATTAGATAAGCCTATATCCTTGATATTAAGGCCTTTTAGGCTTTAGGGATAATTTAAAGTTCATGCTACTTTAGATGCAAAACTCTTTTATCTTATGATTCTATGCTACCAAATACCAAATCAAGTTACTAGAAATTGAGTCAAAAGGCACCAACCACACCTTCAACAATGGACATCATATAGGTAAGAATGGATGATAAGGTAGATTGTATCAAAGTTAATATGGATGTGGAAGTGTTGATTGCTAAAGTTTAAGAAATTAGAGCTCAATTAATTGGAAGGAAAAACCGAGTCAGAGCTTATAGTGAAGGAAAAGAGTTATCAAATAAATTCAATATATATGAATTTGATAGATAAGTAAAGCAGACAAAAGAAATTGCCGAAACAAAGTTGTTTGATGAAAAGATGACAGCAAGTTTGTTTGGATTCAATACAATTATATTAAAGCATTAAGTCAGGGCTTAGTGAAACCTACTTTGAAGCTAAAGATATTTAGGCTTCCAATCACACAAAATTACAATCTTTAATACTCAAGATTAATCTTGGTCATCATGTATGCTCCTCACCATGAACTAATTGTTTGGGCATCCGACTATCGACATTTATTAGTTCTTACCTAAATCAAGCTCAAAACATGCCAATATGAATAGGGAAAACAAAAAATAGAGACCACTAATGCAGGATTTGAATTAAGTGCAAGCCTTGAATTGCCAGGTTAGTATCATCTTCCGACATTGTATGAGACACTTGAAAATGACTCAATTGGGTTGGAGTGAAGGTGAGCTGAGCAGGGGCTTTCTGGATGATTGACTTAGTAAAGAGGATTTGACACATAAGTGAACCTTGCATCAGCTAGACATGGTCAGATGACCAATTGGCATTTGCCAAGGTTACTAAGAAGGCAGACCACTATCAAGCATCTACAAAGTGGAAAGCAACAAAGGCAGACATGGGAGTGGTTGAGGGGCAATGCGAGAGGTACGGCGTGGGTAGGTGATATGGCATGTAATTTTGCTTGCTTTATTGGATGAGTCAATATGTATAAAATTTGAACTAACTTAGCTTGGAAATTTTTGTGGTTAATGCATTAATGTAAGTGTTTTAACACTAAACTAACTGGCTTCAGTACTTTGAGATTGAAAATTTGTCATATAGATTCAAGCAAAACCATTATGAATTTATTGTGTTCCAAATTTAGAATAGAAAATTATCATCTAGCCCAAAAGTATTTAGAAAATATCCTTGAATTGATTACTATTAAGCTTTAAACTTTTTAACTTCTAGAAAGTTGAGATATTTGACATTGACCTATTAAAGTGATTGTATCTCAAAATTAAAGTCTTTGAAGAACACTTAGCACACCCACTACTAAGACATCAAAAAGTTCTTAAACTAATTGATGCAAAGTTTTCATGCTCAAATCTAACTTTTTCAAGTGCAAAGAATAAGGCCCTCAAGCTCATTAGAATACAAATCAAGAGATTGAAGAAAACTAAATTATGGACCTTACAAGTCAAAAGCACTTAGATTAAAAGAGACAATTTAGGATGTGTCTTTGTTGTATTTTATGCCTTTCTAGTTGTAACAATGTTTGTCATGGTTGTCTAAAAGGATGTGAGATTGTTGTTGATGGTGTTCGATTGTTGACAATGCTGTTCTTAAAGTTAAGAAGTGTTGGTGTGTATCCTGAAAAGTAAATACCTAAATGCATTATGTGGAATTTGTTTTAACTTAAGTCAACTTAATCTAAAATAACTTATTTTTATTTTTATATGTTTTTTTACTTAGAACCAAATGTCATTTGAAAATTCTAAAAAGAGAAGAAGAAGAAGAAGAATAAGAAGAATATGAGCAAAAAAAATTCTGAAAGCTTGCTACTACAACTCCCCCCAATCCTCTTTATATTAGATCAAATCATTCATACAATACAAATTTTGGTTATAGTTAAATACCCTATAAGCACTATTAATCAATTAAAATCCCTAAAACTCCTCTAATTAAGTCATAGTCTTTAACACTCCCCCATCAAGATAAAGAGTGGATATTTTAAGCTTCAAGTTTGTTACAAAGTTGTGTTACATGATTTCTAGGCAAAAACTTGGTAAGTGGTCAGCTAACTGATCATTTGGCTTCACATGAGTTGTTCCTATCACATTTTGCTGTAGCTTTACTCTAACAAAGTAACAATTGACTTTAATATGCTTGGTCTTTTCATGAAAAACTAGATTAGAGGTAATATAATTAGCTGCCCCATTAGCACATGTTATTTCCATACAATGGATTTGTTGAAAGCTAAGCTCTTGCAACATATTGTTTACCCAAATAAGTTCACAACTTAAGTGTGCATTACTTTATACTCTAATACTACACTTGAACAAGAAACCATTATCTACTCTTTATTTTTCTCAGAAATCAAATAGCCACCAACAAATACACAATACCTAGTAGTAGATCATCCTTAAGTCTTAGAACCAGCCCAATTAGCAACATTATATGCCTTGAAATAAACAATGCTCATGACTCTGACATAAGAGCCATTTATCAAGACTACACTTGAGATATCTTAAAATCCAAATAGCTGCATCCCAATGGCTAGTGTAAGGTGATTACACTAACTGACTCATTATACTCATAGCAAATGAGATGTTAGGTATTGTAACTATAAGACAATTCAATTTCCTAGTCAATCTTATATCTCTCCACAGATCTTCTAGAAGTTCTCCATGATTAGCATTAAATTTGATGTTAGGAGCCATTGGAGCTGGTTTATATCCTCAAAGAGCATTTTCTTCTAAAGGATCTAAAACATATTTCCATTAGAAAGGGCAAATACCATCTCTAGATCTTACAACTTTAATTCCCAAAAAATAATTCAATAAACCAGGATCTTTCATTTAGAATTTCCCCTATAAATTTTTTTTCAAACTTTGAATTCCCTTTTGATCACATCTATAATGAAAATGCTATTAACATAAACAATCAATAGAATTTTTTTAGATTTTGTTTGATGATAAAAAACCAGATGGTCAACTCCAAATTGCTTGAGACCAAATTTTATTAATGGTAAACTAAATCATCAAAACCATGCTCACAGAAACTGTTTCAAACCATATAAAGATTTCTTTGAAGACTATCTTGCATTTACTTGTTAAAGTAGAAGTACTAGTGATCTTCACGACATTAATATTATAACAAGATTCAAGCATAGATCAAGATGTAGATTCTAGCAATAGTCACAAATATGCACATCTTACCACAATATTCATACTTTTTTTTGCCTCCCTTTACTTATTCTCCATAACCACCATGTCCACCACGATTATTGTGGCCTTCACCTTTTCTTCCATTTTGAAGAACCATAGCAAATTTACATTTACCACTTACTTTTTGTGCTAGTCCTTTTGAGGAATAAGAAACATGTGAGTATACCTCAGTATCTCAATATCTAGCCCTGAATTGGTTTATACTTTGATATTATGCCAGCCAAGTATCTCATAACAAATAATTCTTCCCTCCCTTTCAAGAGTTGGTGGGTTGGTTCTTATCTAGCGTAAATTGAAAAAATGCCTTGAAGTTTGGTGAAATCTTACGTTTTGTCCTCACTGCTTCAAATACCCACATGCACCCCCTTTAAAAGTTAATATACCTATACTTACCATTTTCAGCGTTAATTTTGTCACTCACCATCACCACATAAAAGAGAAAATGTCATTTTGGCCTCTTAACTTTACTTCATAAAAATTTTTCTCCCTTAAACGTGTACATCTAACAAAAAACAAAATCTACCGTGATCATCACCGTTCTCTTCCTTTCCATCTCTCTCATCCCCTCTACCCTCTATTTCACCAGCATCGGAGATGAAGCACCTCCATCTCCGTCATTGTGAGATTGAATCTTAGTCATCCACCATTAGTGATTTGAATCTCATTCCTCCACCATTGCAAGATCAAATCCACCTCCACCATCTATCATATTCTCTGCCACCAAATCTCGGTCATTGTTGCTGCTCATCATTGTCATTTCCCATGGCCTAATCTTACCTCTTATTGGCAAATAATCTTGCATTCGTCATCAATGAAACTTAAGAATTCGATTTGTCTTTGGTAAGAGTCTAAAATTCAATTATTCATCGGAGAGATGAAAGAATTTGAATTTGTGGTATTCTAAGGGACCAATGAGGTTTCAACGAGTATAGTCTACAAGAAATCGGGTTTGGAAAAGCCAAACTCAACGTCGCGGGAAAAGGAAATCAAGGGGATTCAATGATGGTCTGGAGAAGCCCAAACAGTCCCCACTGCTTCTGGTTCTGCTTCTTCAACTTTGATGACGGTTAAGAGGGGGAAATCAAGGTTATTTAATGCTGTATCCAAACGAACAACGATTACATGGTGTTGTAGAATGGACGACAATTCAATAGTGGTATCAAATGGATAGCGATTCAAAGCAGCATCCAATTAGATGTGAGAGTGATGCAAGAAATTGAGGGGATTTTGTTTTTGTTTCAACTTTGTTTGTGGGATTTTGATTTTGTACTTCCCTATTTGTTTTGATTTCATTCTTGTTTATGAGTTTGATGTTTTTCTTCATTTTGCTATTTTGAGTTCATTTTTGTTTGGGGGCTCATATTATCGAAATAAGAAGACTAGGGGGAAAAATGAGTTTATCCCTTTTTTTAACAAGTCATTAATGGAGTTAAGGATGAAGGGATAAATGTAGATATGTTAACCTTTTAAGGGGGTGGTTTTAGGTATTTGAAACAGTGAAGACAAAACTTGAGATTTCTCCAAACCTCAAAGGGTTTTTTGTAATTTTTCCTTCTTATTTATGGTTATTGGTTAGCCTACTAGATGTTCCAAAAATAATTTTTTGATTTCTAAAAAGTACTCGGCATGGTTATTTTCCTTATATTCACATTTAAACAATCCCACTAACAAATCATAAATATGAGTAATATTACTAGAAAATATAAGCTGCACATACTCCCACAGATCTTTTTTACAATTCACATGTTGGTACATGTATGTGATATTCGACTCCATGGCATTTCAAATATTAGTCATAATCTAGTTGGCATGTTGTTCCCACTTTGTGTAGCAAACAATTTGTTATCAGGAGTTGGTTCCATAGGATGCCCATATCTCCCGAGCCCTTTGAGGTATATAGTGACCTCCTTTGGCTAAGATACATAATTAGTATTATTCAATTTTTAATTTGTGATTTTGTTGAATGGTGATGGCTGACTGTCCTTCAACATTTTCAGTATTGGATTCATTCATGGTACTCTAAATAGTTTTAAGCATAAACAAAGGAGAAAATACAAGAACTAGCACCAACACCATAACACTAAACAGATTGAGCAACCAGGCACCAACAAAATAAACTTAGCAACTGGAAATTAACATGCCAACATGGCCCTTAAAAGATCACGAACCCACCATGCTAGAGAAGACAATTGGGTGTCACTAGAAGGCGGCACATAAAAGAGTGTGTGATGCTCACTTGCATTTCATTTCTTATGACAGTGGTCACCAAAGACCACTGGAGGTATTTCGAGGTTTGAGTCTCTAAGTACAGGTTTGGTTTTGATGGTTATCTTTTAGGTATGGGCTATGACAGATGAGCCAAATGGTGATCAAAGACCAGACTCTGATAGCATGTAAAAAGATAAAAAATAAGAAATTCATGAAAGCTTGTTTTTTACTGCAACTCCCCCAACCCTTTTTATATTATATCAAACCATTCATACAATGTAAATTTTGATTACAATTACTTACTTTATAATCACTCCTAATAAATTATAATCCTTTAAAATCATCTAATTAAATCATAATGTTTGACAAAAATGATTATTATGAAGGTGCAATAATCCATTAGAAGTTAAATTTTTATAATGTTATTAAATTTCTATAAAAATTTATTTTGTAAGGAATTAAAAAATAAAAATTCCTAAAAGTTTAGTAACATCATAAAAAATTCAATTTCAATAGATTATACACCATATAATATTGGCTTTCAAATGACATTGGTTCTAGATAGAAAAATGTAAAAGTAAACATAAATCATTTTAGATTAAGTTAACTCAAGCTAAAATAAATTGGGTGTTACATTTCTATCCTAACCTCAAAGTCAAAAAGGACAAACCATGTGAGAGGCACATGATTTGGGACTAAAGGATTTCTAAACCTATTTTCTTGTTCATTCGAATGACAAAAAGTAATGTCAAGGAGAAAAATGAGGTTGTTGGGCAGATTTTATATCACTTCTGGCTAGGTCATTTCTACTTCAATTCAGATTGGGGTTAGGGCATTTGCATTTAAGTCACTCATGGCCCATCCTGCAACTTTACTTGAATTGATACAACGGTTCATCAAATAGACTTATTTGTTTGATTATTGTAATAGTTTAAAATTTGAAAAAAGGTTAAATTTGCCGCTAAACTATAGGGGATAGAGTAATTTTGCCATTAAATTTTTTTTGTTGGTATATTTGTCATTAATTTTTTTGAAAGGTGCAAATTTATCATTATTGTTTTTTTATGAAAGCAAATTTGTCATTAAGAGTTAAATTTACTTAACATGACAAACATGAAAGTATGGGAAAAATGCAAGTTTCAATTCTAAGTTTCATCCAACTAACACCCTAGTACCTAAGTTTCTGCATCTATCATTTTTACCATCATCTTTGCTCTAACAAACCCTTGTGCCCTTCACCACTCTCCACCCTTTCTACCATTGGTGTTAATATCCACTTTTGCAAACATCCTAGCAATGCCCCTGAAAATGCTCCTTCAAACAAACATTAATCAAATAAGGTTTGAATGATGCAGGTGGGACAAAATCCAGAGATGATGTAGTTCTAGAATAAATGATTGATGGTAACGACATTAAAGGGTTGTTCATGACAATGAAGAAAGTGAACAAGAAGGCTCAAAATTGGGGTGTGAGGTCAAATACATTATTTTAACTCATTTAAGTGTTGTAAAAGGTTTGGGTAGTAATAGTTAATGAGAAAACTTGTAGGGACTAGCTTAAGAGTTATGCCATGGAATATTCTTTGAACAAATGAAATATTTATAACATTTAATAGCCATTGAAAAAATTGAACCCAATAAGATGTTAATAGCGAATTTGCTTGCGAAAAAAGTTTAGTGGTAAAATTACTTTACCTCTATAGTTTAGAGTCAATTTTGCCCCTTTTTTCCATAGCCTTAAAAAAGAGATTAATTAGTTAAAAAAGAATTTATTTTCAAAAATAGGATTAAAAAATTGTGAATACTTAATCACATGAGATTATCATTGAATGCTAGTCTAGTGGATGATATGGTTGATCATCAACCACCCTTGGTGCATGTGGTGGAGGATGATTCTTAAGGGCTAGTGAGCCATTGCCAGTATACTCATTATTAGAGAATTTTCCAACATTGACATCCTATTAAAGGGACTCAGCCTATGGTTGGTTAGCAGTATTATGGCAAAAAATAAGGTTTGCATTATGAAAATCATCAAAATGTGAGTTGACATCATAATGCTATTCATGATGGCTCGTGTGTTTCTACTATGATTTAGACAAGCAGGAAAAGTCCATAACGTATGGGACCTAGGTGTCTAGGAATGGTTACGCCGACGAGGAGCTAATCCCCTAAATTTCTGACACATGTGTCCGTGAAACCAAGGTTGGTGGTAGTTGTACTGATGCCACCTGTGTTATGGTTACATGCAGCATCATGACTGCAAAATTAAATAATCATTGACCATGGCCGTCTGTGCCTTAATATTGGGCTAACCACATCTCAAATCCTAAAGAAGGTAAAAGGTACCCTTACTTGGTCTGTCTGCCCAAATCCAAGACACATCATCCTAAAGTTTGAAAAGTTTAGCAAAATTGTTATTTGTTTTGAGTTTAGTAATTTTTTAATTATTTATTAACTAAGTTCCTTTATTTTATATATTTCAGAATTTAGTCATCCAAATTTAAATAAAACACAGTGGCATTTTTACTTCTTTTACAGTTAACTTGTTTAATTGTACATATTTTACAATCAAATCGCAATATATTCAAATAGGTTACAATTAAGTCACTGAATGTAAAATAATCAACATCTTTATCCATAAATCAATAAATTTCCACCGATTTGTAATAATCACAAACATAAACTCAATAATTGGTATAAATTATTCCTAAAACAAATAAATGACAACTAGATTGAAACCATGCAAACCAATTCCCAAAAATCTTAAAAAATTTTGAAAAAATTGTAATGAATGTACAATCAGATCAATGGAGATGAAATGATAATGAAACTAAGATGATCAACAATAAGGGCTCCAAAAACAGCGATGGTGAGAGAAATATCTGAGAAAGAATAAGAGACTGCTCGAAAAGGATAGTAAGAGAGGACTAAGAGATAAGGAGTTGGCTGAGGTAAAATTACAAATGTTGCAACAATTTTAGTCATCGCATTACCTGTAATGGTTTTCCCATCTTTTTAAGGGGAAATCATCATAAAGATGTGGCAAAAATATATACTTTGATTATAACTGATGAATACTTTATGGCCTAAAGTTTCATTAAAATTTTTAACTTTTCATGTTTCACGTACACTGTGATGATTTTGTGATGAATATTGATTACGATGGTTAAAATTGTTGATTATTTTGTTGTCTAAAATTTCATTAAATTGTTTGACTTTTCTTTTGCTGCGTTTGTTATGATAATTTTTCTATGATACTATCTGCAATTATAATAGTAGCATTATTCAATTTTGCTACAATTTTTTTGACATTTCATTCATTGTAAAACAAAACTAGTTTCCTGGTGACTATATTATAACTTTTCAAAATTTAGGGATGTCATTGCATACTAATAGGAAGTTTATGGGTCAACATAGTAATTTCTGAGAATGACTATAATGCAGCTTTTAAAACAATACTTACATGATTATAAAATACTTCTAAGTGTAGGGACCAATGTTGTAATTTTAAGTATGATTTTGTAGAAGCATGAAAGTTACTGAAAGTGGGAGTTGCTAAAAAATTGGAGTTACAAAATTTAGATGTTTTTCAAATGAATAATTAAAAAAGCTAGTCTGATCATATAGTACATCTCCTTCAAAATTGTCACTTAAGTAATAGGATTAATGTCATGAATAGTTTTGGGGTAACATGTGAAGTGAAAAAGTATATTTATCTCATCATGAGCATGTGCATCATTTGTGATCAATTGTAGGTGCTAAGCAATTTATTCTTAGAACCGTTTGTCATTCGACCATGCTCTTATTGTTTGTTCATCTGTAGTTTGTAGCCCTTCATCTATGATGATCTAATGAGATAAATGGGCTATCAATGAAGGCTTGTGGATTCATCTTCACAATAGGCCTCCACTTTTAAAACTGGTGTTAAGATCCTAATCTCAACATTTACTTAACATTAACTAGTCCGGAAAAAGCTGCAAGTTCAAACACCATGCACTGGATCAAACCAAGTACATTTTCGAGCCCCAATGTGAGGAGCTTATGTATGCTAATGATGGTACTCAATACAAATGATCTCGTCAATTATGCAATAAAAATCATACATATTCGAGCCCCATGTCTTGCCTTACACACGTGTATAGTAATTTTGCATACTTTGCCTCTATCATACTCTAGGGTGTGAAAACAATAATCCATTAACAAAACAAGCATTTTATGAACTCAAAATATGCAAAATACCATAAGATAATTGAATAATGTAGTGATCTAATTTGTTGCCGTAATGATTAACCTGTAAAAATAGTAATGGTTATAGTCAATTGGAAAGGTGATACAATCTAGTTGAAGATATAACACAAGTGAATCTACTCATGTAAGCCAGAAACAATCACTTCAAGTGCTCATCTTGATAGATTTAAAGTTGACTTTCATTGTAATGATAGAATCTCTACAATGTGAATTTATCAAAGTACCTTCAAAGAATGATAAGTTCATTAAAATAATATTAGACATATATAACATGTTAGCCTTTTATCATTCACCTCAATTCGGATAAATTTTTTAGCAATACAAAAAGGTGTAAATGTGAACTTGATGTCTTTTAACTATGTCTAGAAACCATTTTTGTCATAGGAAGGGATGTTACAACTTTAAGTATTGAAAATGAACAACTGGCTAAGGTTATCAAACTTAGGGTTTTACCTATAGTTGTTTTTGTTTTTCTACAGTTATAAAGTTGTAAAAAGTCACAGAATCATAAGATTTTATCAAAAAGTTCTTAGAAAAAGATGAAAAAAATACAACAATCTAGATTATCTTAAAAAATCTATGTTATACTACATTTTCACTTACCAATACTCTAATATCATAAAACAGCGTCATACCATAAGCATAGAATACAAGAAAAACAAGTTCTACCATTTATAATTCACAATGAGAAGTTAAAACCATTTTAATCATTTAATGGGACACATGGAGTATCATGATCAATGACAATATTAATATTATCATATGCAAAGTTCATATGTTTCATTTTCTTCTCGTCATTTTGTCATTTGAGAAGTCAAAACCCATTATGCAAGCATATTAGCTTTCATATTTTCTTCATTTAAAATCATATCTGCATAAATTTGATAAATAATGTTATTAACTTCATAGTGAAAATGAACATTTAAACAGCACAGAGATTCTAAGAAAAACAAGAGATGATTTGTGTTTTATTTTTTTATTATCATTAAATTTTCTTTTTATTTTAACTTTAAATGGATTGAGTTTGATTGGTAAAGACTGAGTTAGGCAATAAATTTGTGTATTTTCCGTTTGCTATTATTTTTTATCTTAATTTCAATAAATGTAACCTAACAATAAAAAAATGTATAGTTTGAAAGTTTCTAATACTAAAGTCTAAACTCTGCCTATTTCTACTCACATATAAGTTGCTATTAGGATTTGAGACACTTTACGCTTCCAGAGTTGTAAAAATGTAAGTCCCAAAGACTCAAGTCTATATTTGAAACTGTGCAACAAATCACCATCAACATATCTACATGTTGATAAATTTCATCATTTCACAGCATTTAATTCAACCTTGCAGGTATAATATTTTCAAATTAGTTACTAAATGCCAACATTTCTTTAACCAAGTATGCGATGATAATTGATTCTTTAATTGAAGCTTGATTTTGCCTCTTTTACATCAAAGAATGCATGAGGTAGATAAAAAAACTCAATCATTGTGTTATAATCAAATACTTGACTGTATTTTTGGTGATGGAATTAAAGTTCACAAAACAATCACAACATTTCTAAAATGATATAGTCATCAAAATTAGACTGATTCACATAATTTCGCTTTGTGATTAAGGTGGATCAAAACATGTTCCATTAAATCAAAGAATGATGGTGGGAATATCTTTTCTAACTTACACATTATTATCACTAGTTCTACTCTAACATTTTCATATCTTCAATTCACATTATACTTGTGCATAACATTATAAATATTGGACAAAATTATGAGACTATTTCCAACAATGAATGACGTATATACCCATGTAGTGCGTCTGGAAGCAAACTCTGTATGAATACGCGAAAGTTATGACTCTTAAATTATAGAATGTGTACTCTCTTAAGTTAATGTTGCAGCTTATGTTTGAGATATACCCATATGACATCTTAATCATTTTCAACCACAAATAAGCATGTTTTTCATCTGGTTTTGATTTTATGATACTATCCTAACCTTTCGCAATAATATCTAGGGTGCATCTACTCTAAATCCTATAGGTCAAACTGAATATTTTTGTTATCCATCATCTTCCTGCAAACATTCAAAACTGTATTGAAAAGATTCTCAAAATATATTTTTTTTCAACATGCATACACTCAAATTGTGGTATATCAACAAATACTTCCAGCAAGATGACTCCCAAAAATAGAATGTTTCAACCAATTATTTCACTCTTAAAACTCTAGAATATAGTTGTTGTCAAATTCATTGTTAAATAAGAGAAATTGATAACCATCTAACATTTTATAAATTTCCCTTCTAGACTTATATGAATTAATGACACTTGTAACTTTCTTCATTTGGGTTGTGCTCCTTAAGGATTCTCTGCCTAAGATTTTTAAAATCCTAAGTGTGATGTTAGAAAGGGACTTGGTTCTTTTAAGTGTCCAATTAGGTCTCGATGAATTTTTTTTTGCTGAGTTTGTTGATTTTTTGCTCTCTGGGTTAAATACTAAGATACGATGGCTGGAAGTAGTACCCTCCCCCATTTCAACTAGGATCAATTTGGGGAACTAGTTTTGGACATTGATTAGGACTTGAAGGTGAAGGATTCTTTAGGTGCCTTGACTTGCAAAATCTTGACGACTGAGCGTCTTAATCAAAATGTTATTTCCATAATTATGTTGGAGATATAGGGTGATTATGGAATTCAATTAGGAAGTATAGTTGGGGATAAGTTGGTTCAATGTATGTTTGGGTGTGAAGAGAAGGATGATGTAGTAATCAAGGATGGGCCATGGTATGTAATGGGGGCTTGCACACATATGAGTAAATGGTTGCCAAATTAAGCTTTTCAAGACTTGTGTTTTGAGGAGCTCCCTTTGTGGATTCAGATTTCATGGTCTTCCACTGAATTTCTTGAGTACACAAACGCTAGAGTTCTTGGAAGTAAGGTTAGGAAAATTATGGATATTAATTAGGATACTTTTAGAAATTGAACTTATCTCAGGGTTAAAATTGTATTCCAGTTGGAATAACCTCTTCCTGTGTGGGATTTTGTATCCAAAGTTATAGAATAGTAAGGCTTGGGTTACGCTAAAGTATAACAGACTAGGAGACTTCTATTACAAGTGTGGAAAGATTGGACATCTTGATAGTAATTGTAAGAAATCTGTTGGGCCACAATATCTAAGCACTAGCAAAGCTAAATTTGGCCCTTGGTTGAGGGCAAGCCCTCCTCAAATTGTAGAGTACCATTAAGCCAAAGGTCCAATCTCTACAAGCTGGTAGAGTTGTAACTTTCCCAGAACTGCCTTTAACCTCTATTGAACTGCACCTTACACCTTTTGTTTAGCCTAAACTTAATCTTCCACCTTTATCCTCAAGCCTTTAAAGTTTCCAGCATGCTATATACCAACAACAAACCCTTATCAACCTTTCAAACTATATGCCTTATGTGTCTTATAGCCTTCATCAAGCATTTGTCCTTATTCTCTCTTAAACTACTTCAGCCTCTTTTCAAGAGCCCTCACGCTACCACAGGACCAATCTCTATATATTATTGAATTGCTAAAAGAACAATAAGCTTTTGATGCCCCCCAAGTAATTGTTACAAGCAAAAAGAAAAGAAGCAGTCCTCTGAAGGAGGAAGACCATGTTACTTTTTATTCTTTGTTGAACGGAAATGGGTTAGGTGATTGCCTTTAAGCCACCAGTCAGCCATGATTTTCTTAAGCTGGAACTGTCAAGGTATAATGGGCCCCTTGACAGTTCCTAGCCTTGCAAGGCTCATTCACAAATTCAAGTCTCAAGTGTGTTTTTTAATGGAAACTAAGAATAAAGTAAGAGTTGTGTAACAGCCCTCGGAGCTATAAGTCTAATCAACCAAGTAATTAGTTAATTTAATAAATTAAAACTTTAGATAATTTATTTGCAAGCCAAGTCTTGGTATTAAACGGTCTAGTAACTTAACAAAGATAAAAATTGATTATTTACGTAGGCCAGACAAAGAATGGCATTTTGGTCATTTCACATAATGACCCATTTTTATTGCATGGTTGAATAGAGCATGAGAAAATATTAAATTTGAGGTATTATAGTTTTGCATGATTCTGGCCCTATCATTGTGAATTTGTAAATTGACTAGATTGTCTATAAGTGGTTTATATGCAACTATGAGAAAAGTAGGGACAGAATTGAATATAACTGAAAGGCTGAAACTGGCTGTGTAATTAATTCTGTAAAGGAATGAGGCACGGCATAATGATGGGTTTGGTCCTAATATTTCTGTCCGGTTACAGAGAAGGTCCTAATGTACTACTGAGTAAAAAAAGGGACTAGGTTTGTGGCATGTGCACCTTGAGACTACATAAGTTGACTTGGCTAATTCTTTTAGCCGGCCATCTTCCTCCTTCATCTCCAGACCACCAAAACCTCTCTTTCTCTCCAAACACCATAGCTAACACCAAATCCAAGCTTAATCCATCAAATTCAAGCACAAATAAGCAAGATTTTAAAGGAAAATCAAGTTTTGTGTTACCCTAAGCTAGGATTTCTTGCTTCTTGTCCGAGTAAGTTTGGTTCTATTATTTCCCCTGTTTTGAGCTATGGTTTAGCTCTGTAAATTCTGAAAATTAATGTTAGACTTGGTTGTTAAGAGAAATCAAAGGTGCTCAACATGTTTGAATGTATTCAAGAGCTCATCTATGGTTAGTTTTGTTCCTATGGTGTAGTTTTCATCATCTTTGGATTTCTGATACTATTCATGCGATTTATGGAAAAAATCATGGCTGGGATGATTGTTTGATGTGTTTCCTAGCTTTAAAATGTAATTTGATATGCAAATGAGCTCAAACCCAAGAGAACTAAGGCTGGAATTTTGGTGTAGCTGAAACCATGAGTGTTGAGCTAGGTGTGGTTTAATTCTTTTACAGCCATCCACAATTTCTTGTTCCAAGGGTTTTAGTAGCTCACCAAGGATGTTATCTTACTTATGAACTAGTATTTGAGGGCTAAGAAGCACAGGAACATTTATTTGGAAGTGAATTACCAATGAATGCCATGAATGTGCATTAGTGAAGTTTTGTGGTTGCTGTAATTGTGGTTACTTCCTGGAATAAACTGTGTTATTCTAGTGATATTGGTGGCTATTGGTTGTTATAATCTATCTTATACACTAGTATACAAGACATAAAAAATAAGAGAGCAAGATTTGGGCTGCATTTATGCTATTCAAACTGTAAAGAACCACAAGATAAGCAAATCAGAGATAGAAAATTTTGGGCTGTTGGTGGTTGTTTCAGGGGCTGTTTCCAAGTGTTAAAATTGATAAATTGTGTTGAAAATGATTAATATAGGTGCTGCACATAAGCTACTAAAAGAGGACCTAAGTTTGGGCTGAAACCAAGACAAAAAGGCTAAGTACTTGAAGCTTGCAAACTAAGTTATCTAAGGTAAGGGTTACTTGATTTGTATGGTTATGTGTTAAATAAATTTTGTTAAGATACTTGTATATCAAGTGGCTGAATTATTGATGGATTTAACAAGCATGTAAATTGAGTATTGATGGTAAAACCAAACTATAAAGTGCATATGAAGTGTGTAAGTGCATATTTGTAAACTTCAATGTATAGGCAACCTGGACCTTAGTATGGTCTAATTTATGGAGAGTATGATGGTTTGAGAACCTAAGATACCTAAGGTCACCATGATGGGCCAGGGCTTAGGTGCACCTAAGAGGGGGAGGTGTCCTTAATCACTTACAAAATCTTGGAATGTTAGCACTAACATATGCATTTAAATAAGCAAATAGTTCACTCATGTACATAAAATAAGGGATATTAACAAATACTAAGAAGCTTTCAAAACAATGTTTTTATGGACAAATTGAACTTGTCAATTGCAAGACAAATGGGTAAAGGAATTGTGGGAATTAGCTACTCCCATGATTATTGGCCAATAATACGAGTTCCTAGCACTATGACTTGAGCTCAAGTGCACTAGGCATATATTGACATCTTTATGGATAATATGCATAGTCTTATATAGTTGTTTTTTCCTGCAGGTTATAACCCTTACTGGGAACTTTTAGTTCTCACATCCCTTATATATTTTGTGTGCAGATACTGGGGGACCTGGGGCTAATAACCAATAAAAAACTGGTTATTAGTATTTTAATACCAAGTGTCCAAAAGTTAATTACTATTGTACATTGTCATTAAGTTTCTTTCTTGCAGGTTCCTAATTACTTGGAGTACTAACTTATGGGCCTTTGTTATATAGAGGCAAGGAACAGGGGATATCTGAACATTGTAGTGATCCCTTTTGGTAGTGTAGCTCAGGTGGGATTGGATCCCTAGATTCTTAGTGTGTAGCATGTGTATAGCCCTTTTGTGCATGATGTATATATGTGTGTCAAACTTATGCCTCTGGTAAATGCTATGGAACTATTGGTTATGTTCCCCAGTAGCTTATATGGATTCACAGTGCATAACATATGTTTTATATGAATGCATATTTTGAAATCCTAGCCAGCTGCACCAAATATATTTTATTTTTATGGTCATTGACCTACAGCCATAGTAAGACATTGTATAAAATAGTAATGCATTAAGGATTTAATTCATTAGCAGGTCCACTAATGAGCAACTTGTGCAGGCCTAGCACTAAATTAGTGCAAGGTTCCTGGGGTCCTATATGACTTAGATAAGATTATAAGTAAAGGCCTGTGACAAGTTGTGGATAAGGAAAGAATGAATCAAAAGTTTGATTATGGCTATTAAGTGGATTGCATTGGCTTTTTTGGTGGGTTAGCACTATGGTGGTCTAGATTGGCGGAGGTTGTAAATAAAGCCAAGAGTAAAAATTGGATTGATACAATAGTTACTGATCTACATAGTGCCAAGTCAGTCAGGGTCACCTAGGTTTATGCACCTCCTGTTTTGTAGATTGGAAACCCAGAAGAATTTAGGGTAGTTGTCCTCTACAGTAGGCCAAGAACCCTGGCTTTGCATCAGTGAGTTCAATGACAACCTATATCAAGATGAAAAACAAAGAAGAAAGCCAAAGAAAGCTAACAAAATGTTAGCTTTTCATGAGATGTTGTTAGATGCATAGTTAGATGATGCAAGATTCAAAGGTCAACCTTTCATTTGGTTCTATAAAAAATGACAAAGGGCTTATTATGGAAAGATTAGATTGAGCTTTGATTAATTCAATCTAGAGATTAACTTTCCCACAAAGTCAAGTTTTTAATCAACCTTGTGTTGGATTTGACCATTCTCCCATTGTTTTTTACGTTAATGCTAATGATAGAAAAGGGAATAGGCGATTCAAATTTGAGCATGTTTGGGTTAAAAATGATCAGTGTAAGCAGATAATTCAGGATGCTTGGAGAAAGGAGCTTGAACATCATGTTCATGATAATTTGTACAGGAAGCTTAACCAAGACAAAAGAGATTTAATTTGCTAGAGAAATAATTACTGTCAAAATAATAGGAGAGAAATTGATTAGTTGCTTGTTCAGTTGTCAGATCAGGGTAGTCACCAAGACATAATTGTTGAAGAAATAGTACTTTTGAAAAAAATTGAAAAATGTTGCATCAAAGAGTAGCTATATTGGCATCAACGTAGTAGGATTTCTTGGCTCCAATTTGGTGACAAGAATACTGAATTTTTTCATAAAACCACTTTACAGAGATGTGCTTACAATAAATTTCTTAGGATAAAAATGGTGATGTCTATTGGGTAGAGGATGAAGGGGAAATTGAAAAGTTGTTCAAACATTTCTATGAGCAGTTATTCACTTCTGGTGGGCAAAGGGATATGCTACATGTTCTGCAAGTTGTATTATAGATAGTTTTTTTGGATTTGAATGACCTTTTAATAAGAGATTTCAGCACTGATGAACTCAAAGATGTTGTTTTCTAGCTTAGAGGGCTGAAAGCACTAGGCCCTGATGGGTTTTCAAGGATATTTTTTTAAGTCCACTGGGAGGATGTGGGGGAGAATATTGTACAAGCTGTTAAGGCTTTCTTCTACCAAGGTATTTTCAATCCCTCTTTTAATGTTACTTCTATTGTTCTAGTGCCTAAAGTCAATTCTCTTGAAACAGTATCTCAATTTAAACCTATTAGCCTTTGCAATTTTGTTTTCAAAATCATCTATAAGGTTCTAGTTAATAAGTTAAAACCTCATCTTAATGCCCTTATCTCTTCTTACCAGAATGCTTTAATTAAAGGAAGATGAATTTAAGATAATATCTTAATGGCCCATAAAGCTTTTCATCATTCGAGAATAAAGAAATATGGTAAACTTGGTGAAGTAGCTCTCAGAATTGATATGAACAAGGCATATGATAGAGTTGAATGGGATTTTCTTTCAGCAATGTTTACAAGAATGGATTTTAATGATAAATGGGTTGATTGGGTGATGCGTCTTGTCAATTAAGTTTCTTATAGAGTTGTGGTTAATGGAAAGGAGCTCCTTTAACCCCATCTAGATGATTGAAGCAGGGGGATCCATTGTCCCTTTACCTTTTCATTCTGATTGCTAAAGTGTGGTCTTTTATGATTACCTAAGCTATAAATTCTAGTAGGTCGATGGGATTGAAGTTGACTAGACATTGCCCTATGCTGTTACACCTTATTTTTGCCGATGACTCTCGATTTTTTTCCATTGCTACCCCTTCTAATTATGGTGTTTTGAATTCTATCTTGGATGCTTATTATGGTGCTTCAGGTCAAGCCATGAACCTTGATAAGTCCAGCATGTTTGTCAGTCCTAATACTCCAAGGCAGGTGCAAGATCAGATTAGTGTAATCCTGGGGATCCCTAAAGAAAACAATCCAAGAAAATATTTTAGGCTTCCTACAATTTGGGGAAAGTCCAAAGCTAAAGCATTGGCTTTGTTTTGAGATAAAGTAGCTAAAAAGCTTCAAAGTTTGAAAAGGCATCTACTATTTTTTCTGGGTAAGGAGGTTCTCATAAAGGCGATAGCTTATGCTATTCCTACTTATCCAATGGGATGGTTTAAATTTCCATTCAACTGGTGTAATAAGATGAATTCCATGATTGCTAATTTCTAGTGAGGATCAACAGATTTAGGTAACAAAGTTCACTGAAGGAATTGGGACACTATGTCTCTGCCCAAACATATGATAGGGTTGGACTTTAACAATATAAAAATTTCAATGATGCTTTTCTTGGAAAATTTAAAAGCAAGGAAAGGCTCTAGAGCATCCTAGGGGTAGACCAACGTCATTGAAAGAAGGAAGGTGATAGCATGAGGCTTCTGTTGGCAAATTAGAGATGGTGAGGATGTTAGTTTATGGACGGACCACTAGATTCCAAGCTTGCTAGATTATAGGGTGTATCCAATTAGACTAGTCTTCACTTCTGATATGTAGCAGAACATTAGCAGTCTTATATAACCATCTAGGTAGTGGGATCTTACTAGTGTGTAGTAGTATCTTTCCCTTGAGGTAGTCAAGGCAATAATATTCCTATCAGCCATGTTAGGAGACTTGATTCTATCATCTGGCCCACTATGAAAGTTAGGGACTTAATAGTTAAGTCAGCCTACTACTATTAGAAATCTAAGGTAGCCTCTTTGAGCAAAGTTCATCTTCCCATAAACCTGATCCAAAACAGTGGAATGAGATTTGGAAACTTAAGTGCCCTCCAAAAATTTAAAACTTTATGTGGAGAGTATGCCAAAATAGTCAAGCCATTGGACTAAACTTGTGTAAAAGGCATAAGTCTCAAGATCCTTATTGTTCTTTTTGTTAGAAACTAAAGTTTGCGGAGCATATTTTGCTGTTATGTGATTGGACTAAAATGGTGTGGTTTTCTTGTTTGGATTACAGAGTTGATAAAGATACTATAAGAACTTTTGATGCTTGGTTATGTGACATTATGCAAGCTTGGGGAGACAATCATGAGGAAAAGCAAGTCCTGTTGTCTTAAGTGAGCTATATATTTTGGTTTATATGGTTGTTCCGTAATGAAGCAATCTTACAAAATGAAAAGTTGAATGCTATGGGGATTGTGAAAAGGATTAAAAATGTTGTCCTTGAGTATTGAGGCTCTATATATCATAGTAGAATCCAGACAAATACAGTGACTAGGGATCGACTTATGCAATGGCAGAAACCTGCTAGAAATGCTCTTAAGATTAATGTGGATGGGGCTTGGGACAAAAACTTTTCACAAGCAGGTATTTGCATGATCTTTTTGGAACAATGAGGGTTAGCTTGTGCTAGCTGGAGGTCAATGGATTCATGTTGGTTCCCGTATTATAGTTGAAGCAATGACTGTAAGGAAAGGGCTACGCAAGGCGGTTCAAATGCAAGTATGATGGATTGAGGTAGAATCTGACACTGTAAAAGTCATTTCTAGTATTAATGGTAGTTCTAGCTACCAAAAAAGTTCTCCTGTGGTCGCAGACATCAAGAATTTCAGCCGATTGTTTGATTATTGTAAATTCACTCATAAACCTAGGTGATAGCCAAAGGCTATCGCCTCAATCTGGCCGAATACCCTACCACAACAATGGCCAGAAGAACTGGCGCTTCCCGGGAATAGGTGGAATCATGCACCTCGGGAGATAGCCTGAGAGCTCCGAGCCTCGGCACGCCAGTAAAACTTGAGGACTCCATTCGCCCCCCAAGGTTGTGAACAGCGCGCCTTCGGAAAAGTGGCATCAGACATTGCTGCCCGAATATGATATCCCCGAAGGCGGAACCCCCTGGAACTGGGAACCCCCGAACTGAGGGTAGGCTTCCCGAAGAGGCTCTGTCCGAACTAGAGGACGACCTCGCCCAGGGACCTCGGGAGTACGGCAGGCGCATTTAAGGAAGCATTTAAGGAAGCCTTTGACACGTCCCACCACAGACGTAAAAAGTCGCCCTGACGCGCAGACGCCATTAGAATCATATCATGGCCCGTCTCAGCACAAGGCTCGAGGCCATCTAGTTACCAACTATCTGTCCCCTACGCCCAGACGTTCAGGAGCATCCGACCGCACACGTGTCATGATCTGAACGGGCTAGGTATTCCTATATATACAGGAAATAAATACTTGACAGGAGGTTGGCAGGCCGGATATACAGCTCCCACACCCTGAGAAAATACCAGGCGAGACTTTTCTGCCTTTCTCTTTGAGCTAGTGACTTTCTCCTTCTTCCGGCCACCACTGACTTGGGCGTCGGAGGCTCCCCCCCCGGAAAAACACTCCGGGGGCCTCTTAACCCTGTTTACCAGCTTTTCAGGTACTCTCCTTGGGGCGATCCACCTTCCAGGCGTTCTTCCTCCTAGAAGTCTCCTCAACAGTCATCATGACTCACAACGATGAGGCCTTAGGCCATCATTTGGCGCCGTCTGTGGGAACCCGCTCGCAAATTGCCGTCGTTGAGACTCGGCGTTCTAAGGACAAGGGACTCCCAAGGTCCTCGTCCGCGCCTGAGATACAACCGGCTGCTGAGCAGACACTCCCAGAGACTTCTACGCCCGAGGAGGACCGCCCTCTGGTAATCACCATGAGCTTATTGAGGGACTTTCAGCGCTCGGTCGTTGCTGAAATGACTCAGCAGATCGATCGAAGATGGCCACAGCAGTCACGGGCCCAGAAACCCTCCTCATCAGCACGCCCTCGGGAGAGAAGCCCCAAGTCTACACACCGCAGTTCAGGAAGTGGAGAGACTCGCGGAGAATCATCCACAGAAGATATAGCCCTCGGGAAACGGCCTGTGGGACAAACCGGGTCCAAGCGACCGAGAGTCTCACAGCGAAGCAGTTTGTCGCCCGAGGCGAGGTCCCTGACCCCTCCGCGCCGAACTCGCTCCCCGAAAAGGCGCCGTCGATCTCCCTCCCGCGAAAATGGTCCTAGCGCCACTGCGCTTATGGAAAGGATATTGGCACGGCTGGACAGAGTGGAGAAGCAAGTGACCAGAAAACCCGTTTGGGACAGGCTGTCGGGGGCATTATGCGAAGATGGCTCCCCGTTTATTCGCACCGTCGTTGAGGCAGCTATGCCAGGCGACTTCAGAGTGCCTAGGCTGGAGATCTATGATGGCCGGACTGATCCACAGGCCCATCTGACGAAGTACAGGCGGAGCATGATAATGCACGGAGCTGATGACGCTACCATGTGCAAATGCTTTGAAGTCACCCTCACGGGCCCAGCAACAGCATGGTACAATTCTTTGCCCCCAGGGACTATCACTGAGTTTCAGGAGTTGTCCACAGCCTTTACCCAGCAGTTCATTGGGAGCAGGCCGACGGCCAAAATGCCTGTGCAGATGTTCGACATAGAGCAGAGAAACGGAGAGACGATCCGAGACTATGTCGAACGATTCAACAGGGAAGCACTCAGCGTCCCGGACTTTCGGCCCGAAATCCGCATCCTCGCTATGACACGGGGCCTTCGGCGTGACTCACAGCTGTTCTACGAGTTCTCAAAGGACTCCCCGGAGACCCTCGGAGAATTTTACCGAAGGGCAGAGCAGCACATGACAGCCGAGGAATTGAGGATGGCGGGGCCGAAGTCTGATCATCACCGCGCCGAAGGGTCCAGCCAGCAAGCTCGGCATCTTTCTGAACACACAGGTCGACCACGGCGAATGCGAGGAAAGAAACCTCAAAGTTTCACACCCTTGAGCACGACACGGACCAACATTCTCATGGCGCTGGAAAGGCAAGGGACGCAGATTCGGCGGCCAAAGGCCATGGCCGCCGATAATAAGAAGAATGCCAAGAAGTTCTGCCAGTTTCATCGCGACCACGGTCATGACACCGAAGACTGCTTCCAGCTGAAGAAGTACATAGAGTCGCTGATCAAACAGGGCCAGCTTCGCAAATACCTGCGGATGCCCTCCCCAAAAGGCAGAAAAGAGGAGGAAGAGAGGGCCGAAAACGAGGACTATGACTCAGACAGGCGGAGAAACAGAAGTCCAAAAAGGCGCCTTCCACCTCCAGTAGGGGTCATCCAAACCATTACCACAGGGCTCCCATCCTCGGAAAGAAAGCGGAAGGCCAGAGAAATTGCGGTTATGGAGTATCAAAGTCCATCAAAGAAATTGGCTCGCAAAGATGGCTCCACCGTCGTCTTCCCCCACGACGACCCGCTGCTGATAATGGCGAGAATAGGGAACTGGGACGTCAAAAGAGTGTTGCTCGATGATGGCTCAAATACTGACGTCCTGTTCTCGCACTTACTGCCGAGCTTGGGCATCTCCAGCAGCGAACTTAAACCTGTCACCACGCCCACCTTCGGCGTTGGACCATCGGAACTACCCGTCCTCGGATGGATCGACCTCCCTTTAATGATAAAAGGCACTTCGGTAGACGGAGCGGCTGAGTTGTACGCGTCCACAATGGCAAGATTCATCGTCATGGAGGTCCCGTCTTCGTACAACGCCATCCTTGGAAGGAAGACTCAGGGGAACCTGCACATTCGCCCCGATGTGAAGTACTTGACTGTCACATTCGCCACCAAGGATGGAGATGCAGAGGTCTTTATCGACCAAGCCAAGGTAAGAAAGGTGTTTGTAAAAGCACGAAAGGCTCCGGCAGACAACTCTACACAAATAGTGGAGGCAAAGGCGCAGGAGAAAGGCAAAGAAAGAGATCCCGCAGAAGCAGAAATGGAAGCAGTAGATCTTGTCCCAGGACAATCTACCCGAATAGGGAAGAGCTTGGCCAAAGGTGATAAGGAAATTCTTGTATCCTTTCTGCTGAAAAATAAAGATCTGTTTGCCTACTCGCCGAAAGACATGCCAGGAGTGAACCCTGGCATAATACAGCACAGCCTCAAAGTAAGCCCGGAAGCAAAACCTATCAGGCAAAAGAAACGAAGCATCTCAGCCCACAAAAGCAACTTCGTGAGAACCGAAGTCCAGCGCCTATTGGATGCTGAAGTTATCAGGGAGGTCAAATACCCCGAATGGTTAAGCAACGTGGTCATTGCCACAAAAGAAGGTAGCAGCAAACTCCGGATGTGCATTGATTTCAGAAACTTGAACGATGCTTGCCCGAAAGACTCATTTCCCCTCCCGCCAATAGATCAACTGGTAGATTCAACGGCCGAATACGGGCTCCTGAGCTTCCTAGATGCCTTCAGCGGCTACCATCAGATAAGGATGGACCCCGAAGATGAAGAGAAAACTGCCTTCATCACCGAGGGAGGAACGTACTGCTATATCAGAATGCCCTTCGGGCTGAAAAATGCAGGAGCCACCTACCAGAGACTGATGAACAAGGTCTTTAAGGACCAAATGGGGAGAAACATGGAAGTATATGTTGATGATATGATAGTAAAAAGCAAGCTGCCTGGCTACCACGTTGCAGATTTGGAGGAAACCTTCCAAAAGCTCAGAGCCTTCGGTATTCGCCTTAACCCCGAGAAGTGTATCTTCGGGGTGACGTCGGGAAAATTCCTTGGGTACATGGTATCCGAAAGAGGCATCGACGCCAATCCTGAGAAGATTAAGGCTCTGCTTGAGTTCCGAACTCCTGCCACAGTCAAAGACGTGCAGAGACTAACCGGAAGAATAACCTCTCTGAGCAGGTTTATTTCCAGGTACGGAGATAGGTGTAGACCTTTCTTCAAAGTCCTCACAAAGGCAGCAAAGATGGAAGGCGACCTCGGAAGAAACAATCATCCCTGGGATGAAGATTGCCAAAAGGCCTGGGAAGAACTCAAAGTCTACCTGGCCAGCCTGCCGACTCTGCGACAACCTCGGGAGGGAGAACCCCTCGTACTGTACCTCACCGTCACAGAAAAGGCCGTGAGCTCGGTCCTGATAAAAGAAGAAGGGCCGAAACAATGGCCGGTCTACTACATCAGCAAGTCCCTGCATGGCGCCGAAGTCAGGTACCCTTTGCTTCAAAAAGCTATATACGCCTTGGTGCTTGCAGGAAGAAGACTGCGACCATATTTCCAGGCTCACCCCATCATCGTCCGAAGTAGTCTACCACTACGGGATGTTATGAAGAGAGTTGATCATTCGGGAAGGCTCTCCAAGTGGTGCATAGAGCTTGGCGAACACGAAATCACGTATGAGCCTCGGAAGGCCATAAAAGCCCAAGCATTGGCAGATTTTATCGCCGAAATACCCACCACTGAGGAGAACCACTCAGATCCGAAAGAAGGTGAGCCAGAATGGACCTTGCATGTTGACGGAGCCTCGGGGTCCGAACACCAGAGAGCTGGAATAGTTATCAGAGGACCCGAAGGCCTAGAGGTGATGAAGGTTATCAAGTTCAGCTTCAACGTCACCAATAATGTGGCTGAGTATGAAGCCCTCATAGTGGGATTACGCTTGGCCAGAAAGATTGGCGTGAGAAACTTAAGGGCTCACAGCGATTCCCAGCTGGTAGTTCGGCAGACGGCAGGAGATTATGGGGCGAAGGACCCAATCTTGGCAAAATACCACGAGCTGGTAACAAAACTCATCCAAGAGTTTGACGCCGTGCGGATCGAAAGTGTACCCCGGCGGAATAACACTGAGGCAGATTGCTTAGCGAAGTCCAAAACATACACCGAGGTGCTAGACCATCCAAGCATCTCCGTGCTAAGCGTAACGTCCTCGGGAACAGGGTGGAAAGACCCCATAAAGAAATACCTCGCAGAGAATGAGCTTCCCGAAGACGCTGGCAATGCTGCAAGACTGCGAAGACGCGCTGGAAGATTCTTCTTGATTGGTGAAGAGTTATATCGGCAAGGATATGCAAATCCGCTGCAGAGATGTGTGGGCGAAGAGGATACTGAGATGGTTCTCTAAGAAGTTCACGAAGGCATGTGCGGCTCGCACATTGGAACTGATGCCCTTGCAGCAGTGATACTCCGCCAAGGATACTTCTGGCCTACCCTGAGAAAGGACGCAAGGCAGTTCGTCCAGAAGTGCGGTAGTTGCCAGAGACATGCAAAAATCCAGAGGATACCCTCAGAAATGGTAACATCGGCAGACTATCCTTGGCCCTTCGCAGTCTGGGGTATAGACCTCATTGGGCCACTCCCCACAGCACCGGGAGGCGTGAAATTCTGCGTGGTAGCAGTGGACTATTTCTCAAAGTGGGTAGAGGCAGAACCACTAGCAACTATCTCGGCAAAAGAAGTGCAGAAGTTCGTATGAAAAAACATCGTATGCAGATTTGGCATACCGAGGGTACTAGTAGCTGATAATGGATCCCAGTTCATAGACAAAGGATTCCAGGAATTCATCAGCGACCTCGGAATAAAGATGCACTTCGCCCCAGTAGCTCACCCCCAAAGCAATGGGCAGGTGGAAGTATCAAACAGGACCATAAAAGATGGCCTGAAAAAGAGACTTGGGGAAGCCAAGGGGAAATGGCCAGGAGAACTCCAAAGTGTATTGTGGAGCTACCAAACGACGCCACGAAGAGCCACAGGGGAAACTCCCTTCTCACTCGTCTTCGGAACAGAGGCCATTATCCCAATAGAGATAGTTCAGCCTTCAATACGGGTGCAAATATTTGATGAAGGTGGAAACGACCTCGGTCTGAGAACTAAGCTCGACCTTGTGACCGAACACAGAGAAATAGCCGGGCTGAGAAGAAAAGCTTTCCAGCAAAGAGTGGCTGCGGCTATCAACCTAAAAGCCAGGCCAAAAGAAATCAAAAAAGGAGACCTCGTTCTCCGAAAGGCCGACTTTGCACCCCGAAGGCCATCTCACGGCGTACTTCGCGCAAATTGGGAAGGACCTTATCTGGTTCTCGCCGAAGTACGGAAAGGCGTGTATAGGCTTGGCGATGCCGAAGGCGTAGAATTGAAAAACACTTGGCATTCTGCCTTGAAAAAATTCTACGCCTAAGGTTGAGCGGAAGAGATATATTGTACAAGAAATATTCTAAGTACAGAATGGTCTTGAGAAAAATTCTTAAGTATACCAAATTGTCCAAGACAGAATTCCGTGAAGGTGTTCGCCACGAAAAAAGCAGATGTGACTTCCCGAAGGCCCTTGAGCCACTATTCTCGGGAAAAATGGGAAACAAGAATCTTGCAAAGGTACTCGGCATAATCAGTGCAGAGAAAATTTTCCGAACACCCTTGAGCGTACATGCTCGGAAAAAAGGGAAAGCAAGAATCTCGTAATAGTGCACGCCAAAACAAAAGCAGAGATAATTTCCAAACACCCTTGAGCGTACATGCTCGGGAAAGACGGAAATGAGCAATCTCGTGAGAATTTTCCTAAGTCCCTTGAGCAAATATGCTCGGGACAATAGGAAGACAGAAAAATTTGGCTGAAACTTTTCCGAAGTCCCTTGAGCAAACATGTTCGGGATAAAAGGAAACAAAAAGCCTGCAAAAGACTTAGCCAAATTTTTGCAAACTTTCCAGAAAGTCTCTTGAGCGAGCACACTCGGGACAAAGGAAGGTAAAAAGTTTCTTTGGTCGCAGGTTTTTCGAAGTCCCTTGAGCAAACATGTTCGGGATAAAAGGAAACCAAAAGCATGCAAAAGACTTAGCCAAATTTTTGCAAACTTTCCAGAAAGTCTCTTGAGCGAGCACACTCGGGACAAAGGAAGGTAAAAAGTTTCTTTGGTTACAGGTTTTCCGAAAGTCTCTTGAGCAAACGTGTTCGGGACAGTGGAAATAAAGAAACTTGCAAGAAAGGACTTAGCCGAAAAGATTGTTCATTTAGAGCAAACGCTGCCTTACAAAAGAAGTGTCCAAAGAAGGAGCACGAAGGAGAAAAATAAGAGGAGCCCTAAAACAAACTAGGGAGAGCCGGGCGGACGAAGACCAGGAAGCTTCAGATGCTCGACCTTGGACCACTGCCACCGAGGTCCCTCAGGAATATTTAGGCCCTCCAGAAAAGAGAGGTCCAAATCTGGGAACCTCTGCAGCACCTGGTGCCGAGCGAGGCAGAAGCCGTCCTGAAAGGCGACCTTGGCCATGTTATCAGAAGTACGTTTTTGAACGCCAAGGACATTGACCTCGTCCCTCAGCTCAGCAACCTCCTCTTCGAGCTCGCTTATCCCCAGCGTCTCTCCGGACTCCTTCTTCAGAGCCTCGACCTCGGCTTGAAGAGCATTGTTCTCATCCGTCAACCTCGACGCAAGACTGTCAGAAACAGCCTTGTCCTTGACAAGATCTTCGTTGGCGGCGAGCAGCCCCTTTACTTGGTCGCCGAGGTCGGCAATCTTCCGGGAGGAGTCCTTTTCAAGTTCTTCTCTTTTCTTCGAGAACTCCTCCCGAACGGCAGCAAGTTGCTGAGAACAATCCGTTGTCAGCTGCTGGTTGCTGGCGATCACCTTCGCAAGCGAAGCCTTCGCTTCACTGAGTTCCCGCGAAGTCGCATCCTTGGAGGCAGCCTGTCTGGCCACCCGAACTCGGAGATAACCAGCGTACTCCAGCAGCTACGGCAAGGCAAAAGTCCAGGTTAGTACAAGTCTAAACACTTAGAAAATTGAGGAAAAAGAGTGTAAAGACTATACCTGAGCAGCGTGCTCGGTGACTTTTGCGGCGAGGGTGTTATCCCCCGGGTGAGCCGCCGCAATGGCCCGGAAGGAGGCGTCAGTGGTGATCCCCTTCTAAATCTCCTTTGTCATTTTTGGACAATCGTCGGAGAGCAAATTCATATCCTCCGTGATTGTCCAAAAGGGCTCCAAGGGGATCTTCCCCTCAGGGATTATGGCATCGCGGAGGGCTCGTTTCCTCTCATGAATGGCCCTCCAGCCAGCAGCAAGGGGCTCCTCTGAAAGTAGGAAGGAAGTTAGGAGCAGAAGAAAAATTCGCGAAAGGAAAAGGAGCTGAACTTCGCCTAAAGGCATACCTGGAGGAACCTCGGAGACAGTGTCCTCGGGATCCTCGGGCTCCTCGGAAGAAAGACCCTTACCCTTCTGCCGGTACCGCTCCTCGGCGGTGGGTACTTCTACCACTACAGTGTTTCTGGGGGCCTCGAGGTCGAGAGGAGGCACCTCGGCGGAAGAAGCGGGGACCTCGGCCGGTGGAATTTCAACAAGACCAGCCTCTTCGCCAGCTTCTTCTTCCAAAAGCTCTGGCTGAGAAGGCTGGAGAGCCTTCCTAGCTCGCTTCGCCGAGGGTCCCGCCCCTGTCGTCTTCCTTCTTCGGGAAGCCGCCTTCTTTGTCTGCTCCCCCTTCTCCACTTGGCCAGAAAAGAGGGCCTTGTAATAAGCGGCAGCCCCATCGCCCATCTCTGAAAAAGAGAAGAAATATCAGCGTAAGTTCGAGGAAAAAGTATAAAGGGATGGAAGATTACTCACTTTCGGCAAAAGTTTCGAAATAAGTCTCCCCCTTAAGGAGCTTGACCAGCCAGGAGTCTTTCCCGGCGATGGCGGGAGCGGGCATATTATTGAGGTCAGTCACGTGCTCCTTAACCACTTTCAGCTCCCGAAGGACTTCTTCGGTCATCAACCTCCAGTTGATAGGAAAGGGGTAAAGAGCACGAGGAGAGACCTCGGGAGCCCAGTCAGCGACTGCCCGAATGCGGGCGTCAAAATCCGCGAACACGGAAGCCAACGGTGGGGTCAGCAGCATCCTCGGATCAACGACGTCTGCGTTCAGCACTCCCTGAGCCCACCTGGTTGGGACATCAGACCAGTTCTTATCCACCTTGAGGAAAAAGAACTTAGGCTGCCACCCCCGCCAGCTATCCTTCGTGTCGAAGGTAAAGGTGAATTTTTTGCTCCCGGATCCCCGAGGCAGCAGGAAATAGAAGCCACCTTTCGGGACCACATAGAGCTTGTAGTACTGCATGAAAATGATGAAGTGGGGCTCTATCCCGAACACGCCACACATGCAGAGGTAGGCGTTAAAATAGCAGTACGCGTTCGGGGGAAGCTGGTTCACAGCAATGCCATGGAATTGGCAGAACTCGCAAACCACCTTCGGGGGAGGATACCGAAGTCCGGCCTTCAGTTGGGCTCGGAAGACGGTAACCTCGTCGCCACGGTTTGAAAAAGCAAAATGGCTAGAACGAGGCAGTCTGGTCACAGCGTAAGACGGAAGAAAGAATTTTTTCTTCCACCTCTCTAGTTTTTCGGGGGTGGTACAGCAAGGATGGGCCAGAAGAGGTTTCCAGCTCTCGGGAACAGGCATCGCAGACATGAAAAAGAGTTTGAGATGGAAAAGAAAATAGTTTCCAGAAAAAACTCAGAAGACGAGTTTGGAAAAAACAACAGTTTTCCAGAAAAACTCAGAAAAACAGAGGAATCAGAGTACTCTGAAAATCAAAACCCACCAAAAGATTTGCCTGAGGACGCCGTCGTGAAAGTTGGTAGGAAAAGCTCTGATTAAAGAAGCTCCGCCACAGAAAGCAAGATAAAACGCAAGAACAGAGGGCAAAGCAGAGAGAGAGCAGAAAAAGAGCAGAAAAACAGTAAGTGGGACTTATGATGGAATGGGCTATTTATAGGCCAAAGGTGGGTAACCGAAAGAACATCATAAGTACCCATTGGAGGCGAACCGTCACCGTAATTGCCCGCTGCACCCGAAAAGGCGCGCCCTCTGTAAATGACGCGCCTCTCCTCCAATGGCAAGAAGCCACGTGTCAATCGCTGCGCAGAAATGGGGGACGTGCCTCCCCAAACGTGCCTGGAAAACCGGGACACGCCTCCTGATTGGGACACGTCGTTTGACATCCCTGAGAAATGGAGACGCGCCGCTCAGTCTGACACGCTTGGCCATCAGACCTGCAGAAATAAAAAGCAGGCCACCTCGAGGACACCAAGAGACAGGCTATGGCTGAACAGCCCATGACTTTTGGGCAAGAGGTGTATCTTCGGTACAGGCTTTGCCTCGGAGACACCAAAGAATAGGCCAAGGCCGAACAGCCCAGACCCTAGGGCAAAAGGTGCGACCTCGGAACAGGTTATGCTTCCCAACAAGACTCCCAACGGCAACCTCGGAAAGAGATGCAAACCGAAGTCTTCACTTCGGCTTTCCAGAGGGGGGCATGTGATAGCCAAAGGCTATCGCCTCAATCTGGCCGAATACCCTGCCACAACAATGGCCAGAAGAACTGGCGCTTCCCGGGAATAGGTGGAATCATGCACCTCGGGAGATAGCCTGAGAGCTCCGAGCCTCGGCACGCCAGTAAAACTTGAGGACTCCATTCGCCCCCCAAGGTTGTGAACAGCGCGCCTTCGGAAAAGTGGCATCAGACATTGCTGCCCGAATATGATATCCCCGAAGGTGGAACCCCCTGGAACTGGGAACCCCCGAACTGAGGGTAGGCTTCCCGAAGAGGCTCTGTCCGAACTAGAGGACGACCTCGCCCAGGGACCTCGGGAGTACGGCAGGCGCATTTAAGGAAGCATTTAAGGAAGCCTCTGACACGTCCCACCACAGACGTAAAAAGTCACCCTGACGCGCAGACGCCATCAGAATCATATCATGGCCCGTCTCAGCACAAGGCTCGAGGCCATCTAGTTACCAACTATCTGTCCCCTACGCCCAGACGTTCAGGAGCATCCGACCGCACACGTGTCATGATCTGAACGGGCTAGGTATTCCTATATATACAGGAAATAAATACTTGACAGGAGGTTGGCAGGCCGGATATACAGCTCCCACACCCTGAGAAAATACCGGGCGAGACTTTTCTGCCTTTCTCTTTGAGCTAGTGACTTTCTCCTTCTTCCGGCCACCACTGACTTGGGCGTCGGAGGCTCCCCCCCCGGAAAAACACTCCGGGGGCCTCCTAACCCTGTTTACCAGCTTTTCAGGTACTCTCCTTGGGGCGATCCACCTTCCAGGCGTTCTTCCTCCTAGAAGTCTCCTCAACAGTCATCATGACTCACAACGATGAGGCCTTAGGCCATCACTAGGTGTGTGAATATGTTTGCTAATTTTGTAGCAAAGCAATGTAAAAAAAAGATAAGATCTTTAGATTGGACTACATGTCCTTTACCTGCCTTGAGTTACCTTCTTGAATAGGAATACCACCGTGACAAAGTGAATATACTCATGTTTTCTTTGGAAAAAAATGATAATCATTAGATAAATATTATGTCTATCATTTCTTGGCCAGGGATTATAAGCTTTGAATGTGCAGTGACATATTAATTTTGAGAATTAATTATAATATCAAAAGTCAAATAAAAATTTTAAAATATTTAAACTTTAATCTCACATAAGGGAGAAAAAGCACAATTAGTCCCAAACCTTTAATTCTCATTGTAAATCAGTCCCAAACTTTCATTTTATTGCAAATTGGTCCCAAAAATTTATAATTTATGGCATGTTGGTCTCTAGACCAAGGTACAAAAATTTGATTTATAGAAAAGAAAAACTAATAGTTTAAATTATCCATTAACTATTAAAAAATTATGGTACAATTTGAATTTATAAAAAAAATTAGTTACAGAAGAGTTTAAATTATAATGTAAAAAGGTATTGCTAAATAATTCGTGAGAGTTAACAAATTCAAATAGTTTGATGGTTGTCTTCCAATAAATTCAAGTTGTGCCATAATTTTCTCATAGTTAATGAACTACTAGTTTTTTTCTCTATAAATTAAGTTTTTGTGTCTATGTTGGGCTAGAAACTAATATGCAATGAATTATAATGATCTAGGGTTAATTTGTAATGAAATAAAGATTAGGGACCAATTTACAATGTGATTAAAGGTTTGGCACCATTTGTACTACTTACTCCTCACCTCAGTTACGATTGAACTAAACATAAATATTGAAAAAACACTTGAAAAAGAAGCAACACTTGAACACCATTGGTCACCGCAAATTAAGCACTATAAATATAGAGAATAGGCAAATGGAAGGTAAAAGAGGTGAAAGGATGAAGAGGATAGTCACAGTAGTTTACTAACTAACAATTGTGGTAAAGTCATAGCAAAGGAAAATTCATTGAAAAGTTATCATAATATTTTTCTACAATAATTAAACACTTTTTGTGACAAAAAACCATAGCGGATTAAACACATTGGTTCTCGAGTCATTTTCCCGCGTCATGTGACTGAAATAATTGTGACATGCATGAACGTCTCAAAATTGTTATATGTTGATTTTGTTAACTAGTCAATAAGGTGACTCATGATATTTCTATGATGACTTATTAGCAATGAATAAAATCATTGTATAGATTCATTTCATATGCCCTATTCTCTTGTAGTATAGGTCATAATAGCCCAGTTAGGGTTGAGCTGAAGGGTCAGCATGTTACAGCATTGGTAGCTTCCTCTAATTGCATTAGTATGACATGCCCTTGCAAGTGGTTAATAGGGTTTGAAAGCCCATCGTATAGATCAAGCTTGGTCATCTTGAACCCTTGATGGTGGGAGCATTCTAGATCTCATACTTGAATGATTGTAACTACATGTAGTTTATCCATCACAAGGGACCCATTTTCAAGAAGAAGGTTTGATCTACTCCTCCATTTGCTTTAACCTTTTGAAGATTATACAAATATCATTGAACTTAGGTTTCTTCACTAGCATTCTTGATTGCTAAGGAAGGGCCCCTAGACGATGAGGAAGCCTCTTATTCTTTTTTACATGGTTGCTTTCCACTCTTTCCACTAGAGTCCCCAACATTACTATACTTTTCTTATGTTGGAAATTAGCTCTTCGACTTATAATGCCATTTACTGGAGAGCTTAAAGCTCGTCATCATTAAGGATCTCTTGGAAGTAGAGAAAGGTCAACCTCTTTATTTCTCTTGCCATCAACACTCTTAAGTTCCTCCGCTCGTCTAGTATTAAGCTTATATTTTGTTGTGTCAACCTTGGTTAGGTTCTTATAGATTGTGTTAAATTGATTATCGTTACAAGAGGAAAGGCAAAAATTGACCAGCTAATCGGCCAGTGATTGGTCACCAAAACACTTTTTTGCGACCAAAATATTCGGTCAATAGGCAGTTGCCAAAACTTGCTTCACTAATAATTAGTGACCGACTTGCCCACCGAATATAGCGATTGACAAAAACAGTCAACAAGTAGTCAGAACTGGTGACTAAGTTAAGTGGTCAGCACATAGTGAACGATTGAAATGGTTAGTAAGGCTGTGACCATGCAAATTCATTTTTTATCAATTCCTTTTTATTAATTATAAATTGTTGGTATTAAAATTAATAATTTAATATTATAATTAAAGCACTTGTAATAAAAATAATTTGATTTCAAGTTTAATTAATATAAATACCATTAATTTGACATACATACATACATACATACATGCATGCATATATATATCCGAAAATATTCAAAACATCCTACATAACAAATTATCCCAAAATACTAACTACCATCCTTTCCATCAAATGCGTCCTCCGGCATCCTCCTCATTTTCCCTATCCTTCTTAACATTCCTCGTATCATCATCACCAACACGGCCAACTACTGTAGAGCTAGATCCCTAGGCAACCGAAGCTAGGGCAACTCCTACTGAGAGGGTGCCAACTAACTTTAGCCTACTGAGAACAGTAGTCAAGGCAGCCTCAAGGTCACGTCTAGCACAATCTTGATAGCACTTTATTTTTTTTTTCATGGCCTATATGTTTGATTATTGAAGCCCCATAGTCTTGTTACCTTCATCTAAGCTAAATAAGCAATATGTTGCATATGTGTAAGCTCCTATTGCAATTAAGACATTTTTGAAATAAGTAAGGCATTTATAGCAGATAGCTCTTGACATTGCTATAACAGCTCCTTTGTGCGCTCATTTGAGAAACTCTATAATGTTGTTGGACCAAATGTACTTAAATCAATTAAATAACTTACTTGTACAATTTGATAATTTATATTACAAAATTATACTAAACATAGTATATGTACCTCTAATCGAGCACATTGAGATCTATCAGGAACAATGAGAAACTATGAGACACCCATCCATTCTCCTTTTGCTTAGCCCACTAGTGGGAACAAGCCATGCATTAGCATCAAATTGGGTATGATTACTAGGATCATTCCCATGATGATGTCGAACCTCAACTAGGTTCCTCTCCTAAAAGACATTGGCATTTATTATTGAGAACAAGGACATTATTATATATATACATATGTTAAACAATTTGTTCAATTTCTCCCTAATAGTTAGAATTTAATGAATTATGCCAACATATTTTTAATTTATTTTGTTTTGTTGAACAAATTAGGTTGGGTTTTTTAATCTGACTCCAAATATACTATTTTTGAAATTATACGCTCAATTTCATAATTTATTTCATTATGGATTATAATCTAGTACAATTTGTACAATTAAGCCATTAGATTTTTGTTTAGTTTCCTTAGAAGTTTCACTTTTTTGTCGAGTATGCCCTCAAATTGATTCTTATTTTCACTTTGCCTTCTAACTTATCTAATTTATTCAACTTTGTCCTAATTTATAATTTTCAACACTTTAGTTCTTAAAGTGTCAAGGTGCAATTAGTACCTGCAATATCTCTATGAATTTGAAAACCTCTAATTGGTTCCTTTTCTGTAATGGATCACTCATAGAACTCGTGTCATTTGATAAGGTTCTCATGATTCTCAGAAACGTGTTATAAAAAATCTACTTAACTAAAATATAACAATTATATATAAATTACAATTTAGAAATTAAAGATAGTAAAATTGGTATACCATCTTATCATATTGAATCTCATTCGTCTAACTGCCTAAAGAATGCTTCAAGGTAATTGTAATTGGTAGAGCATCCTTCCCAACCTTATTATTCTTCCCAAGCTTACTTTTACACTTCCATTCAAGGGTGTTCCAATGATCATACAAGCACTGCTAGTCCTCATTAGCAATCTAAGATGGGCTAAAAGGAATGATACAGGAATAATCCTTTATAGGGTAAAAGTCTCATCTTACTTTTTTTATCAAATCATTTCAAAACTTATAAAGCCTATTCTTGTAACTTCTGCCTAGGAGCTTAAAGTAAGCTTTCTTCACTACCAAGTCATCCTCTAAATCCTACTGGTGCATTTTCTAAAACATGCAAAATACAAATAGATTTATATGTCTTCCACCAAAAAATTATAGCATAAGAAAAACTATTAAGTGAAACGAAATAGCCATACCTATAGCTCCACTAAATACTTCTTCCTTCTGCTCGATAAGAGATTCTTGAAATAATTAATCTTGCCCCTGAAAAGTGATTGGGAAATCTTGCTCACTTTGTTGCGCACTTGCTCGTTGTGCAAGAAACTACATTGATTGAAATTGACAATGACATTAGTAATAAATTATTGAATGATTGTGTAAAGTACTAAGTAAATTACTATTAACAAAATTTTAAGACTTACTTGGATGGGACAATATGGATCTGCCCATTTTCTTCTACAGAAGGCTCCTTGGTGCCCGGCAGCAATTTCATCATGTGACATGGTAGGAGCGAGGGGGACTTCCGGTGGAGGAGAGCGCCTGAGGAGGAGATTTCCCAGGGGAGGATACCTGAAATGTTTGGAAGATAGAGGTTAGGAGGTCCCCGGAGTGTGTTTCCGGGGAGGAGCCTCCGACGCCCAAGTCAGTACTTAGGAGATATGGAGGTGATAGAGAGTGGAGAAGTATGGTCTCTAGTGCCCAACCCCTTTACCTGGGGTGTTTACCGAGTATTTATGGAGGAGCGAACAGTAGTAGTTCTCCTCATGTGGCCGTCCCAGATCGTGACACGTGTTCGGTGGGATGTGATCCACGTCTTCGGGGAACAAGGGGACACCCAGCCGATCATAGGCCACCTGGCTAGAAGCCTAGGCAACCCGAGAGTGGCGTGCTAGGGTGTCTCTGCAAGCAGCGTGTCAGATCGTGTCTGGGGGCGGCGTGTCGGGGATGTGTCAGAGGCTCCTTAATTGCTTCTGTTGTACTTTTCGAGGTTACTCTAGTATCACAGGAGTATGTTTCCCGAGGGTGGTCTTTCTTAGGGATACCCCCACTTCCGAGGATGGTTTAATCGTCCCCCCGAGGTTGGCACTATCGTTTCCTGGAACGGAGGATTGCCGAGGTCGGATTAGGGAGGTCGAACATCCTTCTTTTCGTGGCGGGTAGTTTCTCTACTGAGGTTGGTACTTTGTCCGAGTCTGGGGGTCCAGAAGGTGGTGGGCACTTCGGCTATCACATGCTCCCTCCCGGGAAGTTGAAGCAGAGACTTCGGCTTTACGCTTCCGGGAAGGCTTTTTCGTCAAATTCGCGGTCGGAACTCCACTCAAGGAATTGCTCTTCTCCAGAAGGCGTTCGTTCATAGCTGAGGTACCCTTCCCTAGTTCCCTTGGTGACCTCGGGACACGTGCAACTTTTGTTTTCACTTTTTCTGCTATGGGTTTGTGAATCATCGCATCCTTTGGTCAGACATATCAGTTATGGATAAGCATGCCTGGGTGTTCGCGATGTCAGAGAGGCGTGCCCTAGTTCTTTGCGTTGGGTGACACGTGGCCACTAGTAGATGGCGAAATAGTTATGCCGGTCACGCTAACTACGTCTCTTTGCCTTCAAGAAGTAATAATGAGGCCGTTGCGTCTTCGAGGGATAATAATGACGACGTTTCGCTTACTCTCTTCAGTTTATATAAGCACCTCTCGCCTCATTTTTGCCTCACTCTTTGCTTTAGCTTTCATCTGCTCTAGAGCCTTCTCTTGTCTTTTTCCTTTTTCCGGCAACGGTTTCTACGGCGGAGCGATTTCCGGCATCTTGTACGACGGGGTCCAGGAACCCCGACTTCGGCAAAGCTTTTGGTGGGTGTTCCCCTTTGTAGTTCTCTTTCTCTTTTCCTCCGAGGTTGCTTTTATGAAGTCCTTTTGTTTCCTTCCTCCTTCTTTCCTGAAGTCTTCCTTCTTTTCTTTTGAAAAATTTCGTATCCAACCCCGTTGATGACTATTCGGCCTCTCCCTGAAAGCTTTCTTCTTCTCGAATCTCACCCTTGTTCCACCACTTCGGAAAAGATGACGAAGTGGGTGGCCAAATATTACCTTCATTCCTACGTCGTCCCGAGGTTACCTATCCTGGGTTCGTATGGTTATTCGGCCCCTTCGGGTAAGGTTACCGTTTACCGAGCTCAGCTGAAGGCCAGTCTTCGGTATCCTCCCCATCGGATGATATGCGAGTTTTGTAAATTCCACGGGATTGCCGTGAATCAACTCCCTCCAAATTCTTATTCTTACTTCAACACTTTCCTCTACATGTGTGGGGTTTTCAAGATAATCCCCCACTTTCTCTTCTTCATGCAGTACTACAAACTCCACCCGGTCCCGAAGGGCGGCTTTTACATCCTGCTTCCCCGAGGGTCCGGGAGTAAAAAATTTACCTTCACCTTCGACAACAAGGACAGCTGGCGAGGGTGGCAGAAGAAGTTTTTCTTCCTGCCGGTCCCCGAGCTTTGGAGCCAAGTGCCAATCAGATGGGCTTCGGGGATGTTGAAGATTGACGTCGTTGATTCTCGGAAGCTCCTAACTCCGGGGCTGTCTGCCGAGTTTGATAAGTTCAATAGACTTATCCGGGCTGTGGCAGACTAGGACCCTGAGGTCCCTCCGCGTTCATTTTACCTTTTTCCCATCAAGTGGGACCTCATGACCGAGGAGGTCCTTCGGGAACTAGGAGTGGTGAATGCGCACAAGAGTGACCCTAGTATGCTCGTGCCCATTCTTCCGGGGAAGAAGGCTTGGATAGTGATGCTCATTCGGTGCGAAATTTCGTATGAGGCTTTTGCCGAGAGTAAGTCACTTTTCAGGGCTTGATAATTGTTTTCCTTTTGGACTTACACTGATATTTTGTCCTTTTGCAGAGATGGGCGATCAATCCGCTGACTTCTACAAGTCCCTTTTCCTCGGGCAGGCCGAGAGGGAGGAGCAAACGCGCAAGAAGGCGCCTGCCAAGAGGAAGAAAACGGCCAGCGGACCTTCTAAGTCCAAGAAGGCTAAGGCTGCCACTCCTCCTTCCCCCGAAGACGTGATTGAGGTGCAAGATCGGTCCCCTGCCCCTCCTCCTACCTTCGCAGATCCTCCTTCAGATCCTGCCCTCCTCAGAGCAGCACTAAGCCCCGTTCTTACAGCTGAGACTTCGGTCGAGCAAAGATCTGCTCAAGAGCTAGAAGAGAGCAGAAAAAGGGAGGGGAATGATGTTCTTGGCGAAGTCCAGGGGGGCGAGTCTGAAGACGATGTCGTCGAAGTTCCACCAAGTTGGTTCCTTAGCCATTCCTCTACAAATCTTAGTATTTTTCGCATCTACGATTTTTTGGATGAATGGCTAAGGGAAGACATTTTGACGGAACTTCGGCGTGATATTGCAGAGGACATGCTCGCTGCTCCCTGGATGGAGACTCACGCTCGTCGGAGGACTCTTCGGAACAGAAGGATCCCGCAAGATAAGGTGCCGAGGGAGCCCTTCTGGTCATTCACAGAGGACATGATTTGTTCTCTGAGGATAGCTAGTTGATGGCTCCCCAGATGGCGACGGGGGTGATGACCAATGCCACCTTCCAGTCGTTTGTCACCGAGTGCCCCAATGAAGAGATCCTCACGGCGATGATGACCGAGCATGCCGCCCAGGTGGTTCTTTCTTTTTTTTTTGCTTAGAAAATTTTCTTCTAAGTTTTTATCTCCTTCTGATACTTATTTGGGGCCCTTTTTTCCTACAGCTTTTGGCATATAGCGGATACTTTCGTGCCTGGGCGGCAAAGCAAACGGAGTCCCGTTCTGGGTCCAAAGATTCTCTGCGCAAGGTGAAGGAGTTCTACGCCAAATATGTCCTCAAATACGGCAAGTTGAACAAGATTGCGAAGGAGGACATTGTGAATCTTCAGGCCGAGCTCGCGGTTAGCAAGCAGGAGCTTCTTCTTGACTTCTCAGCCAAGGTCGAAGACATCGGCTCAAAGTGTGCCGCTCTCTCTTCGGAGAACGAGGCCCTTCGGAAGGAGAACGCTAAAGATAGCGAGAACCTTACGAAGGCGTTCGCTTTGAATGCCGAGCTCTAAGCTGAGGTTGATTCGTTGAAGAAGAAGAAGACTAAGAGCAAAAAGAAGAAGAGGCTGAAGGAGAAGATTGATGCGCTTAAGGCCAAGCTGGCGGCTCTTAGTGCCGAGAAGGATCAGACTGAGCAGATGTCGAAGGTGTCTTACCAAGATGGCTTCTACTTGGCGCGCCACCAGGTCCTTGCTCGGCACCCTGAGCTTGACCTCTCTTACCTGTCTGCCCTAGACTTCCCCAAAGAGCCCAGGTGCACATGGTCTAAGATCGAGTTTCTCAATCTTCCTCCGATTGGGCCTGTGCCTCCGACTGAGCCACCTAAAGATGATAATGTCGAAGAGACGCCGGATGCCCCTGCTCAGCCATAGGCTTCTTCTTTCTTTCTTGTACTCCTGCTATTTTGTACTTTTTTGCCTTAAGATTTTTAATGAAAATTTTTTCTCCAATCTCCATTCTTTCTTCCGAATGCGAGTCATTAGAAGTTAGTGTAATTCTAAGTATGTATCTTTGGTGGACGCCTGCGCATACATTTTTGGAAAGAGTCTTTTTAGACTTTTTCCGTATTCTACCGAGTTTTAGACTCCATTAAGGAGTTTGTTCCAAAAGGAAAACCATTAAGGAACATTTCTCCAGTAACGCGGCCATATTCGGCATGTAATGACGACTTCGGGAAGGAGTAGTTACAAGTTTTCTTTGAAAAAATGTCTAAGTATAGAATTTTTTCAGAGAGTCTGAATGCCAAGTATTTTTCAACTCTACTCCCTAGGTGTCACCCAATTTATAGACCCCTAGGCGAACTTCGTCGATGACCAAATAAGGTCCACTCCAGTTTGCCCGAAGTACCCCTTCTGATGGCCTTCATGGCTCAAATTCGGCCTTTCGGAGAACAAGGTCTCCTTTTTTGATCTCTTTTCTTCTTATGTGTAAGTTAGCAGCGTGAGTTATTCTTTGTTGGAAAGCCTTCCTTCTTAGTTCGGCCATTTCGCGGTGCTCCTCGGCGAGGTCCAGTTTTGTTCTCAAGACAAGATCATTTCCTCCCTTGTCGAACACTTGTATTCTTACCGAAGGCTATATGACCTCAATGGGGATAATGGCCTCTGTCTCGTACACGAGTGAGAAGGGAGTTTCCCTCGTAGCTCTTCGAGGAGTCGTACGGTAGGTCCACAGCACACTCAGGAGCTCTCTTGGCCATTTCCCCTTTGCCTCCTTTAGTCTTTTATTCAAGCCATCCTTTATTGTCCTGTTGGATACTTCGACTTGCTCGTTACTTTGAGGGTGGGCTACTGGAGCAAAATGCATTTTTATGCCGAGGTTAGCCATGAATTCCTGGAATCCTCTATCCGTAAACTGAGTTCCATTGTCGGCCACTATTACCCTCGGTATGCCAAATCGGCATATGATGTTCTTCCATATAAACTTTTGGGCATCCTTTGCCGAGATTGATGCCAGTGGTTCTGCTTCTATCCACTTAGTGAAGTAGTCCACTGCGACTATACAGGACTTTACCCCACCGGGAGCATTTGGGAGAAGTCCGATGAGATCAATACCCCATATGGCAAAGGGGCAAGGATAATCTGCTGAGTTTATTCTTTCCGAAGGTAGTTTTTGGATGTTGGCGTGCCTTTGGCAATTGTCACATCTTCGGACAAACTGCCTTGCATCTTTCCTCAAGGTAGGCCAAAAGTAACCTTGGCGGAGTAGTACCCCAGCAAGGGCGTCTGTTCCTATATGGGAGCCACACGCTCCTTCGTGGACTTCTTCAAGTATTGTTCTGACATCATCTTCGCCTACACATTTTTGCAGGGGGCTCGCATACCCTTGCCTGTATAGTTCTTCTCCAATGGGGAAGTACCTTCCCAAGCGCTTCCATATTTTTACGGCCTCTTCAGGGTCCTCAGGGAGTTCTGAGGTTGCTAGATATTTTTTGATGGGATCCTGCCATCCTTCCCCCGAGGTTTTTATGCACATTAATTCTGTACTGGGTTGCTTCAGCACTTCAGTGGGTTCCTTGGATTTGGCCAAGGCGTTGGCTTGGGTATTATCACTTCGGGGCACGTTCTTTATATGTACCGAGTCAAAATCTCCAATGAGTTTCTGGGCAAGGTCGTGATATCTTGCCAAGGTTGGATCCTTTGCTGCATACTCTCCCTTCGTTTGCCGGACTATTAACTGTGAATCACTGTAGGCCATAAGGTTCTTTATGCCGACTTTTCTGGCCATCTTTAGTCCGACTATGAGGGCCTCATACTCGGCGATGTTATTGGTAACATTAAAACCGTTAAAACCGAACTTGATTGCTTTAGAGGCTTCCATGCCTTCTGGCCCCCGAAGGACTATTCCAGCTCCCTGATGCTTTGCGCCTGACGCTCCATCGACAAAGAGCATCCATTCTGGATCAGCCTCTGTTCGATCCTCCGCGACGGCTTCAACATTTTCGATCTCAAGGATTTTGGCAATGAAGTCTGCCAGTGCCTGGGCCTTTATTGCCCTTCTAGGTTCGTAAGTAATGTCGTATTCTCCGAGTTCGATGAACCATTTTGATAGTCTTCCCAAATGCTCCACTTTTTTCATCACATCGCGTAGGGGCAGGTTACTTCGGACGGTGATGGCGTGTCCTTGAAAGTAGGGTCGCAATCTTCTGCCTGCTATCTGGTCTCGGCACCATGTAGGGACTTGCTTACATATTATACTGGCCATTGCCTCCCACCTTCTTCTTTTACTAGGACCGAACTCACCTCTTTTTCAGTGACCGTGAGGTAGAGGATGAGAGGCTCTCCCTCCTGAGGTTGCCGAAGTGTTGACAGGTGGGTCAGGTAGCTTTTAAGCTCATCCCAAGCTTTCTGGCATTCTGTGTTCCATGGATGCTCCTGGGTCCTGGAGGTGTTGTCGCCCTTGGGGACTTTGGTGAGTACTTTGAAAAATGGACGACGTCGGTCGCCGTACCTGGAGATGAATCTACTAAGGGAGGTGATTCTTCTGGTAAGCCTTTGTATGTCTTTGATGGATGTAGGTGTTCGGAAATTTAGCAGGGCTTTGACTTTTTTAGGGTTAGCGTCTATTCCCCTTTCTGATACCATAAACTCGAGAAACTTTCCTGCACTTATTCTGAACACACACTTTTCGGGATTAAGACGTATGCCGAACTCCCGAAGCCGTTGGAAGGTTTCGGCTAGGTCGGTGATATGATTACTAGGCATTTTGCTCTTGACTATATCATCAATGTATACTTCCATATTTTTCCCAATCTGTGAATCGAATACCTTGTTCATCAGCCTTTGATAGGTGGCCCCTGCATTTAAGCCCGAAGGGCATTCTGACGTAGCAGTAGGTACCCATTTCCGTGATGAAGGCTGTTTTTTCTTCGTCTTTGGGGTTCATCCGAATATGATGATATCCGCTAAAGGCATCGAGGAAGCTGAGAAGCCCGTATTCGGCGGTTGCATCTACCAGCTGGTGTATGGCTGGCAAAGGGTAAGAATCTTTTGGGCAGGCGTCATTCAGATTTCGAAAGTAGATGCACATTCGGAGTTTTTCACTTCCCTCTTTCGTGGCAATAACCACGTTACTGAGCCATTCGGGCTATTTTACCTCTCTTATTACCCCGGCCTCAATGAGGCGATTAACTTCGGCTTTAACAAAGGAATTCTTGTGAGCCAATAGACTCCATTTTTTCTGCCGAACTGGTCTGGCGTTTGGTTGCACTCTAAGATTGTGGTGGATTATGCTGGGGTTGACCCCAGGCATATTCTTCGGTGAGTAGGCAAATAGATCTTTGTTCATACACAAGAAGGATACAAGCCTCTTTTTGTCTTCCTCGGCCAGTTTTTTCCCGATTCAGGTGTTTCGGCCAGGGATCAACTCTACATCCTCTGTTTCTATTTTTCGAGGCTTTCAGTTTCCTCCTCTATTGTTTCCCCGTCCATCGAGATCACTTTTTCTTTTGCCAAAGTTTGTACTTGGATCTTTCCTGGGCTTTGTCTGGCCCTTGTGAAGACCTTTCTGACTTCTGCTTGGTCAATGAAGATCTCTGCGTCTCCGTCTTTGGTAGCGAAGGTGACCGTTAAGTACTTTATGTCCGTGTGAATGTGGAAGTGGCCCTAAGTCTGCCTTCCGAGGATAGCATTGTAAGCTGACGACACATCAATGACTATAAATCTCGTCCTGTCGGAGGCAATTAACTCTTCCTGGCTATGGGGTGATACCCCTTTCAGCATCAAAGGCAGGTCGACATATCCGAGGACTGGAAGTTCGGAAGGTTCGATGCCGAAGGTGGGGGAGCTGACTAGGCTGAGATCGCTTCTCGGAATGCCTAACTTAGTCAGCAGATGAGAAAAGATGACGTCGGTGTTTGAGCCGTCATCGAGGAGTACCCTTTTGACATCCCAGTTTCCTATCCTTGCCATGACAATGAGTGGATCGTCGTGGGGGAACTTTACTGTAGACCCATCTCTACGAGTGAGTCTACTTGGGGAGTTCCTGTACTCCATTACGGAGATTTCTCTTATCTTCCTCTTTCTCTCAGCCGAGGGTATCCCGGTAGTGATGGTTTGGATAACCCCTGCTGATGGTGGCAGATTTTTTCGAAGACTTTGGTCCCGACGTTTATCCGAGTCATACTCTTCGTCGTCCCCCCTCCTTTGTTCTTCCTTCATTCCTTTTGGGGAAGGCATCCACAAGTATCGACGGAGTTGACCTTGTTTGATTAGGGACTCGATATATTTCTTCAGCTGGAAACAATCTTCAGTGTCATGGCTATGGTCCCGGTGAAACTGACAGAATTTCTTCATGTTTCTTTTGTTTTCCGAGGTCATGGCCTTTGGTCTTGGGACTGTGGTCCCTTGCCTTTCTAGCGCCATAAGGATGCTAGCTCTTGTGGTGTTCAAGGGGGTGAATGTCATGGGCCTTTTCCCCCTCTGCTTTCGGGGCCTTTCTCCCTCGTTCTGATGTCGAGGCTGATGGCTGGGCCCTTCGGCGCGAGGGTGTTCCCCTTTGGGTCCTCCCATCCTGAGTTCTTCGGCCGTCATATGTTGTTCGGCCCTCCTATAGAACTCCCCAAGAGTTTCTGGGGGGTCTTTGGAAAACTCATAGAACAGTTGGGAGTCCCTCCGAAGTCGCCTGACCATCGCGAGGATGCGAATTTCTGGTCGAAAGTCGGGCACGCTCAGCGCTTCTCGGTTAAACCTCTCAACGTAGTCGCAAATGGTCTCCCCCCCTCACTGAGCTATGTCGAACATTTGTACTGGCATTTTGGCAGTTGGTCTGCTACCGATGAACTGCTGAGTGAAGGCAGTGGATAGTTCTTGAAAGCTTAGCAAGCTTCCGTGGGCGAGAGAGTTATACCATGCCGTTGCTGGACCCGAAAGTGTTACTTCGAAGCACTTACAGAGCGTAGCGTCATCTACGCCATGGAGTACCATGCTTCGCTTGTACTTTTTCAGGTGCGCTTGAGGGTCACTTCGTCCGTCATACGTTTCTAGGCGAGGTACCCTGAAATCGCTGGGCATGGGTGCCTCCACCACCTCGCGCACGAAGGGTGACTCTTCTCCGGTGTAAGAGTCAAACAGCCTGGACCAGATTGGTTTTCGGGAGATCTGTCTCACAACCTTCTCCAGTCTTCCTAGGATTTTTTCCATAAAGACAGCCGTGTTGACTTCTCCCTGCTGCCGCGTGTTTGCCGGTAATGGCGAATTCCTCATTCTCCTTGGGGAGTGACTTTGGCGGGGAGGAGACAGGGACCTTCGGTAGGGGGATGCACTCCGTTGGCAGGAGGCCCTAGTCTCTTTTGGGGCTCCCCTCCTGGTAGGCCATGCCTCAACGGGTTCGTTTTCTATTGAGGAGGCATCAAGGGAGTCCCCGCTCCCTGAACTTCAGTGGGTGGACCTCGAACTCCTTTCCTGACGAGCAGCCGGGGGGGAGGCCCTTCGGACCAGAGGAGGTTGGGGCAACCTCTGATCAAGCTGTTGAGTCATTTCAGCGACGATTGAGCGTTGGAAGTCTCGTAGGAAGCCCATCGTCACCGTTACAGGGCGGTCATCCTCCAGCACAGAAGTCTCTACCACAGGCGGAATGGTCGCCGGCTAAGCCTCGGGCGCAGGGGGGGATCTTGGAATCCCTTTGTCCTTTGAGCGTCGAGTCTCTACGACGGTGACATGGGAAAGAGTTCCCACAGACGGTGCCAAATGGTGCCTGGCAGCAGTTTTATCATGTGACATGGTAGGAGCGAGGGGGACTTCCGGTGGAGGAGAGCGCCTAAGGAGGAGATTTCCCAGGGGAGGGTACCTGAAATGTTTGGAAAACAGAGGTTAGGAGGTCCCCGGAGTGTGTTTCAGGGGATGAGCCTCCGACGCCCAAGTCAGTACTTAGGAGATATGGAGGTGATAGAGAGTGGAGAAGTATGGTCTCTAGTGCCCAACCCCTTTACCTGGGGTGTTTACCGAGTATTTATGGAGGAGCGAACAGTAGTAGTTCTCCTCATGTGGCCGTCCCAGATCGTGACACGTGTTCGGTGGGATGCGATCCACGTCTTCGGGGAACAAGGGGACACCCAGCCGATCATAGGCCACCTGGCTAGAAGCCTAGGCAACCCGAGAGTGGCGTGCTAGGGTGTCTCTGCAAGCGGCGTGTCAGATCGTGTCTGGGGGCGGCGTGTCGGGGATGTGTCAGAGGCTCCTTAATTGCTCCTGTCGTACTTTCCGAGGTTACTCTAGTATCACAGGAGTATGTTTCCCGAGGGTGGTCTTTCTCAGGGATACCCCTACTTCCGAGGATGGTTTAATCGTCCCCCCGAGGTTGGCACTGTCGTTTCCTGGAACGGAGGATTGCCGAGGTTGGATTAGGGAGGTCGAACATCCTTTTTTCCGTGGCGGGTAGTTTCTCTACCGAGGTTGGTACTTTGTCCGAGTCTGGGGGTCCGGAAGGTGATGGGCACTTCGGCTATTACTACTACTCCTACAAGGGCTACTTGTGGTGGCCACTACTTGTACGTTGTGAACCCTCTGGCTAGTTCTTTGAATTAGACTCTGAAACACTGTCTTGGAATTGATGGGCCCATTGTCCAAGAAAATCTCTAACTCAAACTGGTGAATTCATATGTTGGCCCACCAAGCTGGAATAAAGTAAAAACCTATGGGTAAATGTAGCCTCCCACCCTCCACTAGTTGGATCCCTAGGGAAAATGTACTGTCTAGATGCCTCTACCTCTATGAGTGGGAGGATGAGACCCGGTAGTCAATGGATGATTGTGTTGAGAAAACTAGTTTAGCCAAACCCTTAATTGATAGAATCATGAGGTGGGTCATGACCACTACACTGTCAACTAGGAAGAGGTCCATGTGCCATAACCTAGAATTTATAAAATCATTATATAATTTATGCATAGTACTGTAACAAACTCCACAACTGACATATATGCATTTTCAACAAAATTTTTATTTCATACTAAATAAAAATAACTTTTACAAATTTTTAAAATTTGCATGAATATCACTAATAATAAATGATTAAATGTCGGGTGGACTTACATGATTAAATGATATTTTCTTAGTCACCTTTAAATGATTATCACAATTGCAATGTACAAGAGAGTAATCAAAGGCTTAGGAGGACTTAGATTAGCAACATTGTAGGTGAAACAAAAAACAATCAGAAAATAAGAAAAAAAAAACCAAAAGAACAACATGTCAGAAGATATAAAAAAATAAAAAAAAGAACAAAAAAAATGAATCAAATGCACCATATATAAAATAAAAAAATCATAAAATAACAAGAAAAATCCAAACACACAGCATTATAGAAAAAAATGACCTTGTAGATTAAAAAAAAGGTGCATGTAACAACAAAAACAAATAGAATTGAAAACTGTCTGTGTATGGAACCAAATAGTAAGAACAGACAATAGCCCAAGTCAAGAGAAAAGCAAATAATGAAATGATATAGTAATCTGATCATATAATGAAAACACAACAAAACAAATAACAACATGTAACAAGAGAAAGTAAAATGCAATATAGAAATCGAAAAGAAGAAAAAGTACCAGACGTCTGTAGAGGAGCAAAAAAAAAAGAGTGTAGGGAGCAAGACTATTCATAGAAGAGCAGATGAGCGGGAGTTGATTGAGGACTATTCAGCGCAGATCAAAGAGTATTATTAGATTTATGGCTAGAGTAGGAGTGAAATAAATTTGGGAGTGGAAGTTAATTTTTGTGCGAATGAAAAAGTAGAGTAAATTTGGGTGAAAAGTAAAGTAATTTGACTTTGTTGGAAAGAATTAATGTTTGAGTGGAAAAGGGGGTGACCGCCAACAAATTGCGTGAGCCTACCTAGTTAATTCCCCTGGATTAAATCTCCCACCTAATTACTTCACTAATTGGCTGCTCAATTTCAACCCAAAGAAACCATCCCAACTATATTTCACATCGTATAATAAAAAATTGAAGCTATATACAATGTCGGATTATAATACAATTATATTTACAGTTACAGATTATAAATTACTAATATAATTATATATTATGAATATAATTAAATAATATTAGTAATCTAAGTTATAATTAAGTTAGTCTACAATTTGATAATATAATTAATCTGTTCAATTTGGTCAGTAAGCTTGCAATATTATGAAAAGCACAAGTAAATTAATTAAAAATTAAAAACTTATTCATTATCCCCTAAGCTTGACAGCTGTATGTCGGTGTCTTCTTCATTGATATTCTCAAACTCCTCAAACTCCCCATTTCAATTTTGTTTGACAATTTCCCTGTATCCACTTAGGTTGCCCAATATGTTCACACCATCAAGTTTCGGCAATTCAGACCCAAAAACTTCATTCCAAACATTAACTTTTTGAAACGGTTTGTCATCTAATGTAGTAGCAAACCTATTGCTTGGTTGCTCTAGACTAATAATGTCACAAACAATGAATTGACAAGGCCTAATTTTGACTACCACTCACCATTATTGTAGTGATGGATGGGGTACTGAGTATAATATACTTGTTGAGCTTGTCGTGCAAGAATTAAAGGATCAAGTGGACTTAATCTCAACATCCACTTCACATCTACTAAACCAGATCTCATGTATGTACGAACTCCACATGGTAGATCAAACCACGTACACCTAAAAAATGTTACAAAGTTGGGCTTGGCTCTCGAATATTGCATTTCAATGATATCGTCCATAATTCTATAGAAATCAAAATGCCCGAAACCTCATGTGTCACCTTTTATGCATACACCTCAATTTTTCGTTGATTTTGTAGAACCATAAGTGTGCACATGAAATAAAAATTCATTCACCATGCATCCCTCATAACATGTTCAGTTGTATAGTGGCCTACGATACAATTTAACAAGTATATAGCCTAAAGTTTTTGGACATCATTCCACTTGACAAAAATAACAATACTTCAGTTAATATATAAAAAGAGTAACCAATAGGATATTTAACATATTAATGTTATTGTAAGGTTTTACATATTCATAAAACCATTGAGCGAAATGTTTCAAGCTATCCATTAGCATGAGAAAACTTCCGTTACATGACATCTAAAAAGATTATACAGTTACAAATAGAAACCGTGCTAAAAAGCGCAAAAATTAGAATAAATAACTATTGAAGCATCAAATAGCCTTCTTGATTACTTACTGAACATAAGAACCTCGACACTATTGAATAGAATATACATATGAGACTATTGTAATTTATTTACATCAAGCACCCTATGAAAGCCATGTCTAGGAAAGTTTTGATTCTTATTGCAAAAAACTGTAAGATTCTCTAGATTTGCACTAGGATTTGTATAAGCATTTCGTGGTTCATAATTTAGCCTTGTATTAGTTTCATCGCTAAAATAGTGTTCACAAAATGCTATCATCTTTTGAACTAAATAAGCCTTAACAATTGATCCCTTTAATTACATGTACAAACAATTAATATAATGACATAACACAAACCGTTTGTGAGGTAATGATATATTTAGGCTATATGTTAACCTCACAAAATTATACATCCAACAAAATTGAACTAGTCCACAAAGACGAGTGTTGTATGCTATGTGGATAGGTAGATGCTCTATTGAATCAAAGAACGATAGTGGGAAAATCTTTTCTAGCTTACATAACGAGATGATCAAATGTCCCAATTTTTCAATGTATTTGTAAATGGAGTTTGCTTAAGCATAATTGGTGGAAAAAAGAACAAAACTAACAGATTGTTTGCCATATAGCATTTGGTAAATGCCCATATAAGCTAATCTATAGTAAGCGCTACAGGAAAACATGACAATCATGGATCTTGTAGGCATAAAAACTATTGTTTGAGATATTTACTTTATGAGCTAAATTTGAGGCATATATGTATGGAAATTTTAGACTCTTAAGCCACATACGTATTTGCTCAACTAGATGCATGTTTAGAGCATAAGATGCTTTAGGTTTAATGGTTGCTTGCCAAACTTTTTGCAAGTGCAATTTAAGGTGCATCTCTAATTTCTTTAGATCCTTGAGTGTGTTGGGCTTTTCTTTTGTCTTATGTTTTGTATCTATCATTGTATAGAACAAAGTTTTAAAATAACTTTTCTAGATGTGCATAACATTAAGATTATGTCTTACTAACAAATTCTTCCAATTAAGCAACTTCTAGAAAATGGAACACTTCAACCAATTATGGCTTTTTCCAAATCCAATGACATGATCATTATCCTAATTAGATCCAAAATGTGGGAATTGGAATTAGTCGAGCATTTGCAATATATCTTCACTGGATATTGGTAAAGTCATAGTAGATCATTCTCTTTTGCCTGGTCTAAATGCAGTAAGGTTTACACGAAATGGATGATTATCAGGCAAAAAATTCCTATAATAATGCCACTAGTTTCCTTCCATACTTCAACTGAAAAGGTTTAAGACAATCCATACAATACTGACATGCTAGCTTACCATGGGTACTCCACGCTGACAGCATCTTATATGCTGGAAAATCACTGATAATCCATAACAGGTATGCTTGTATTTGAAAATATTGACAACGAAATAGATCCTACATTTCAAAACTATCAACCCATGATATTTTAACTCATCAATTAGTGGTATAAACACATCAATATTTTATCTGCGTAATCTTGGTCCTAGAATTACTAATGAGACAAATATGTATGGAGCCTTTATACACATATCTTTCAGTAAATTGTATACTACTATAAACATAGGCCAAATTAAATATGTGCCCTCTGTTGCAAAATTTGGCATGAACCCATCAGTGTATAAACCAAGCATTACATTCCTAATTTCGGAACAAAATGATGGGTATGTTCAATCCACATGCATCCACGCCTCTGTTTAGCATGGATGCCTCATTGTGTTATCATTCAGACTATGACAACTTGCATGCCAAATCATATGTCTAGTTGTCTCTGTTAACATGAATAGATGCTTCAATTGATTGGTTATAGGTAGATATCGAAGCACTTTTTTTGTTATAGGTTTCTTTTTATCTACATTAATTGTCTATTCTTTATACTACATTAGCCACAAACTGTACAATGCATCAGCTATATATTCTCACCATAAAAAAGTGTACAATTATGTAGACATGCCGATATTTTTAACTATGGTAGACCTAACCCTTTCATCATTTAGTTCGAGCCATATAATGTTTTTGGCAATCGATCATCTTCTGGAGTCATTTTTTTGATAAGTGATATGACCTTATTGAAGCAAGCATCAGACATATTAAAATAACTTTTATAGCTTAATAACTGACATACCGCTGACAACCATGTATATTTCCTGCATCCTTCCCATAGGGGTGTTGAAGCATCACTAAGTAAACTGTAAAAATTTTATGTGCATGGATTTGGAAATTTGCATTCCACCTCATTGAAGTTAAATGTGTTACCATAATCATTTTGCTTGTAGTTGTTAAATGCATCATCCTCTTCATCCGTATCCTCTTCATTGCTTGCATTCACATTCGTTCCAATATATAGAATATTATCCAATATCGATCTTATTAAATCAATCACTATTTACTTATACTCACTTCTATTTTTTTGTACACCACTATAATTTTCTAAATTTGTTCTCAATAATTATAGATTTGATGTATCTCTTCTACAAAAATTTTGGCTTTCCATATTATATTTCTCATAATGACAACACCACATAACATACTTACCAATGAATCCAAATCAAGACAAATGCTCTCCAACATCATTATGTACTCTATAATATCTATTATGACACCATCAATATGGACATTTAATCATATATGTTTCACTGTTACAGACAATCGATAGGAATTCCTTTACACCAAAATAATTGCTTGGACATTTAATCTTTAGTTATGAAAGAAATTAGCCACTCTATTAATTCATGCAGGTAGTTCCTTTTAGAGCTCACCACACCTGAATTTTGCTATTATTCTTAAGGATATTTAGGCCTCTCAAATTCCCCAAAAGTTCAAAACTTTTTTTTTATGGAAATGCCTTTTTCTAAAGCTTTGCCAACAAAAGCAAATCTTGCAACCCACGGTGGTTTTATTGACCCTTTATGCCCCTAGTGTCATTCCTGTGCGGAAACTATGTTTCACCTTTTTTGGGAATGTACAGGTTCGCAAGACATCTGACATAAATTTTGCTTTCGGCCTTCGCACACATCTTATAATTCCTTCAAAGAATGGTTAGCTTTTCTTCTAAACAAAAAAAAAAAGCACTTCTTAATGGACTAGTTTTGTTTTTTGATAATAAATCTTTGGACTATTTGGATTGGTCGTAATGAATGTACTTTCAGGAATGCTGCGTTTCATGTTTCTTCCTTGATATCTAGATGAGATGATCTTTTTATATAGTTATCCATTGCTACTAATGTCCAATGGGGGTACTCCCATTTTCCATTTGATCCACCTCCTTCCTTATGTCATTCTTGGGGTCACAATTAGCATCAGGCCATGCTTTGCTATCCAAAGTCCTCATCACTGATGGTGTTTAGTGGAGTTCAACAGGGTTGGGTACAACTGCTTGGGTATGGCTGAGGATCAATGCCCCTCCAAGACATCATCAAGGCATTTTGCTTCCTCATTATGAATATACATTGGAAGCAGAACTCTATGCCATCTATGAAGCAATATGTTTTGCATCTACTAAAGGCCTTATGTTGGTAACAATTCTTACTGATTGTTCGCGGGTGCTACAAGTTCTCTTGGGTACTTTACCTCTTAGTGTGAATCTCATCTATCTTGTTGATTCCTTATTGGCTATTATGAGCATTGTACAGCTATTGTCGTTCCAAGATGGGGGCTGTTGATTACCTACCAACTTGCTAGCTTTAGCACCTCTTAAGATCTTTTGTATTCTATTTTCTGATTACCAAAAAAAAAAAAACCATGCTCTATTCATCCCATTTCGTCTATAACATTCTTTGATGTCCCAAAATGGTGCATATTTTCAGAAGTAGGGAATTTCTTTCCAAATTTGCCCTCATTTTTTATGTTTTAAAATTTGTGTAAAATCTTTTCAAGGATAACTTTGAAAAAAAAATATTACTCTTCTGTCTCTTAAAGAATGAAACATTGCTTTAGACATTTTTTTTTTCAATTTTGCTCTGAAACTAAAATTAAAAAAATTTTGTTTGGATTTTATGTATTGAGAGTTTAAATGATTATTGAAAACTATATTTCATTTTGGGTTTTGTATAGTGAGAGTTGAAATGAAGATTTAAAAAATAAAAGACTTCTTATTAGGTTTTGTATGATGAGAGTTTAAATAAATGTAGTAAATTAGATTTCAAAAAATGTCAAAAAAAGAAATGTTTCAATTTTTTTTGAAACAGTAAAAAAAAAATTACATTTCATTGTTTTTTTGATACAAGAGAATAAAAAAAAAGAGTTATGCATTTGAAAATATTACCAATAAAATGGGAAGGATGAATTAACAACTTACTCTTAAATAATGTATTATGTGTACCCAAATTCTAAGGTTTGGTATGTACGTAGGATGCCAATATCTGAACTGATTGGCAGTATAATTATTCTAATTTTTTTTTTTAAAAACTTGCCCGAGCATTTGTGATATTTATTTTATTCTATTTTACTTTGATACTTGATATGGACAACTGTATAGGGCGTTAATTAAGCATTACAGAGTTTTAATTACGTTATGGTCAACTGTATTCTAGATCTGCCAGCCATATAATTATTTATATTATCTCCTGTGGCATTTTTTTAATTTTATCGAGGACTAGACTTGTAATTTTCAAATTTCAAAACCTTTGCTTTCCTCACCAGACCTCCCCTAGATATTCCCAGATCCTTACTCGAGGAGGAAAAATGGGTTCCGCAGACGCAGAGGCTGGGGAGGCCGCCTTACTCCCGTCGCATCCATCGGAGACCACACCGGAGAAAGCAGAAAACCAATCAGGCAGAGAAAAGACAGCCAGCAGGAACAAGTTGATGTCGGTGCTTGCCGAGCCCTTCCAATGGCTGCAACTGCTATCTTCACAGATGAGCCCGAGCTTCGTCTTCGGCGTGATCTTAGTCTACGGTCTGAGCCACGGCTTCTCCGGCAGCTACTTCAAGGTGGTGCCGGACTTCTACTGGAAAGACGTCCGGAAAGTCCAGCCGTCGACGGTGCAGCTGTACCTGGGCTTCTACTACATTCCGTGGGTGATGAAGCCCGTCTGGGGCATCTTGACCGACGTTTTTCCGATCCGGGGCTACAAACGGAAGCCCTACTTTGTGGTCGCGGGTGTCCTCGGTTGCGCCTCCGCGCTCACGGTGGCGAGCGTTGCTGGCCTCCCGGCAACCGTGGCGCTGGGGTGCCTGGTGGGGGTGGCGGCCGGGATGGCGATCGCCGACGTGACAATAGACGCTTGCATTGCTAAGAATAGTATTGAGATGCGGGCGCTGGCGCCGGACATGCAGAGTCTATGTGGGTTTTGTTCTTCCGCCGGGGCTCTTGTTGGGTACTCCACCAGTGGCTTTTTTGTTCATCATCTGGGGCCGCAGGTTATCCACTCCAATTTCCCTTCATGAATTTTAGATGACATAATCATTTTATTTAGGGTTATTATCGCTCCAACTCTTACACTTTTGCTTCCGCTATTATTTTTATAACTCTTTTATATATTTAAATTTTTAAAAGTAATATTGTCCTGCTTTTATTTCTCACACTTAGGCTATACCTAGAATTTTCACAGAGAAGAAGTCAAAGCAGAAGTTTTACTAAATTCTAATCCTTAAAAAGGGATTAGACCAATTTTAGTGAGGGCATAATATATTAACCCTAGGAATTTAAGGGTTATATTTAAGATTATAGTACTTTCTTTATCCTAAGTTCTCTACTCCATTTTATTTTATTTTACTTAAACTTGACTTCAATTTATTTATATTATTATTGGATAATTTTTACTAAAGAAAATTATATTTAAAACTATAGTTTTTGTAGCTTTTAAATATAATATTATTTTAAATATTTTAGCCATTAATAATATAAATAAATTTAATTTAAATTTAAATAAAAAACTGCAATGAAGTAGAAAACTTGAAACGAAGGTACTATGCCATAGGAGATGCAGGTCTATGGCTACCTCTCAAGTATATCTATTAGAAATTTAATGAATCACTGCAAAACCTTAGGGCAAAACTCTACTTTTCTTTAGGTTATGTACTTTTAATTTATTTTTTCTATTTTTTGTACATTTTATTTAATTAATAATTATTTCAAATTTTTTTTTCATAAGGTAGCTAATTTGTTGTGATTTTTTTTCCTTACACAACCAAGAAAAAATCAATTAAAAATACCTATTTTTTAAAAAAATGTTTGAAAAATACCTTTTTGGACTGCTCTTTAAGTATAAAGTTCAATTTAATATATAAATAATTACTATATATCAAAATAATTACCAATAATTACTGATAACATTTTAAACTCTTTACCAACTAATTAGAATTTGTGCTAACTTGTAAATAATTGTGGTGGCAGGGAGCGTTGGGGCTTCTTGCCTTCCCACCAGCCTGCTTTGTTGTCTTGGGTTTCGTCATCTATGAGACCAGATCTGCTCATCTCACTTCCTCCACAGGTTCCGCGGACCGCAATAAGGTAACATTTATTTTTATTTTTAATCTCACATTTTCAATTTTTTTTTACTCAGAATATAATACAATATAAAATAAGACATTATAAGGATAAAAGAGAGAAATTGGAGATATGGTAGATATTTTACTTCTAGAAAAGTTTAAACTCTGCCCTCAAATCAGGGGAGATCCTATTAGGCTAGTACACCTTGAAGTTGCTATTAGGCCAGCCATTCAAGTGCACATTTTCAATTTTAATTGTTTACTTTGTTGGACTTTCTGTTGCTTCAAACTTTCTATACTTACAAAACTTTTAAGTCAACACACACATTCAATTGTAGTGATACCTTTATTTCATATTTTTTTGTACCATTTTACTTTTTTATATAGTTTAACTTAAATTTATTCATATTAATATTTATTAGAATAAAATTTAAAAAAATATATTTAAAAATTATATATCTTAATTTATTATTATTATATAATTTTTTTTATTTATATACTAAAATATTAAAAATAAAAAATTATAAATTAATTACTAAAAAGTGAATTGTGTAAAGAATATAAAATGAAGGGAGTAATAAATTTTAAAATATAGACACTTGTCATTTTTTTAATTTATATTACATGGAGCTGCGTCGTTCATTAGTATTTCTAAGCATGAGGTGTCTTTATTTTTTCTTTTATATGCACAAAAATAATACTGTTATATTAGGTCTAAAGGTTGTCTTGGGCCTCTTGGCACTCATCTCACAAATGAGATTCGGACCATTTTGTTTTTATATAAGAAAATTATATTATTACTAACTACGGACAAATCCTTGTTACGAATCTGGATTGTTTGTGACGGTGGACCCCACAACTTCGGATTAGCGCAAATTCAGCACTGACATAAGGGCCCTTTTAAATATTATACTCCTAGTAGCAAGTAAATGGTGACCTAATATGTTCTTTTTCAATTATAGTGTATCCTAAAATGTATTAATTTAAAAATTGTAAATTTTTTATGAGTCTAAAAAAAGGAGGAAATTTTTTTTAATTATTTTATTTTAAAATGAATTTATGTGCAATTGGTCCATTGTAGAACTAATGTGGTTTGTCATATAAAAAAATTTTGTATTTATTATTTTTATGTCTTAAAATAATTTTTTGATAAGAACATTTAATTAGTCTATATATATGTGAAAAAAATTCATATAGTGTATTAAATAAAAATAAATTCAGTATAGATACGGTGGGAAACTGAAATCTAGAGAGTACCATACCAATAGAAAGTCTCCGTCAAAATCTTTGAATTTTTCATTTAAAAGTGAGAGGGTGCAAGCAACGATGCTTCTCAATTGTCAACTTTGGTTTGTTTAGATTCAGTCATGAATAAAATTTAAATATGTTGAGCCCGTGGCACACTTGTGCTTATAATAGAATACTATCCCACCACTTGCTAGATGCAAAATTTATAAAACTTAAACCAGCCACTTGATATTGCGTCAAAAATTGGTTAAAAGTAACTGGTTAATCATTCTTTTTCCATTGGTATCATACTCATTTCCTATTTCTGAAAATTGTTTATTTTTAATATTTTTTATTTTTTATTTACAGTAAACTGCATTCTAAAAGTTAATTCGCTATTGTTCAATGATTACTTGAATAATAGTTTTTATGTGAATTAAGAATATATGAATTTTTCTTTTCTTAGCCTAAAATTATTAATAAAGATAATAGGCCATCCTTTGCGATATTAATGGAAAACTTGTAGCATACTTCTGAGTATAAAAATTTTTATAATATACTTTAGTACCTATCAAAATTGATTTAGCAAGTATATTTATTATTTATTTGAAATTATTTGTTCTTCACTTAATATTTTTTTTGACTAAAACATTGTGCTTAGAAATGATATTATAGCTACGCAATAGCGTCTTAGAGCTAGGGTTAATTAAAGTTACCCACTTGAACTTTGGTTTTTATTATAGTCACATTCTTGAGGTTTGAAAATATGCACTATCCTCTATATTTTATATTATCCAAAAAAAATTGAAATTCTAATTTAAACTATATAGTAGCCATTTTACCGCAATTTTAGCCAATTTGGTATTTTTGACTATTATTTGAAATTTATAAAATACTATTTTGTGTTTGCAGAGAAGAGAAACTAATAATTTTAAGTATCCATTAAGTAGAAAAAAGTACAAAATAGACCGCAATTGTTGTAAAATGATTACCATACAATTTAAATTAGGATTCAGATTTTCCAGATAGTGTAAAAAACCAGAAGAAAAGTGCATATTTCCAAATTTTAGAAGGAAACTAAAATATTAACATAAGTTCAAGAGGTAATTGTAAATAACCTTAAGAATTATTATCTCAGAGTTTTTACTAAATTACGGGTGGTTTAGTATTGATATATTTTTTTTAATTTTTTAAAAAGAATTTGAAATTAATTTTTTGAATAGCAAATAAATTTATTGAATAAGATAACAAAGTGAACAAAGTACAAGAGCAATTCCAGCAAGTGACTGGAGCCACTACAAAGATCAGATTACACCTACTTTAAAACATGCATGCTTGAAACTAATATGTGCTTAGAGGATTCCAAGCAGATACTACATAAAGGACACCGATCGTCGTCCAAATGTACATGTCGTATATAGGAGCAGATTTGACCTTGTTAGCAGTCTTCAAATGAATATGTTGACTTTGATTGTTGCTAATCCGTTCCAGCACTCTCTTCCAACTGCAGATGAAACCGACAATATGTTCCTCTTCAGATTCATTAGATTTTGTTCACACCACTTACCAAAGAGAAAAGGTGCCATCAGCGTTGTTTGTTTCTGGAAACATTGATAAAAACATGTTTTTTTTTTTCGTTCTGAAAACATGAATTAAAATTTTGGAAAAAGAAAATAGAAGTATGAAAATTTCATTGAAAACATATTGTTTTCCAATTGCAAAAGAAAAGAATGTACTTTTTGCACATTTTTTTTTTGACAAAAGAAGTTTCAACCCAATCAAAAGTGAATCAAACAACTTCTTACAAATTAATCAACAACAATATAAGATTTTAAGAAATAACAGGAATATAAAATTGACTAGTTAAAAGATTACTCATTTTTATGGTAATTAATAAAAGGAAAAGAATTAGATCAAATTGAACCTTCAATGTGAATCAAAATAAATTTCAAATAGATAACTAAAAAATACTTAAAATTATAAAGATCAGGTAAAGCATGACCAAATAGTCAAAGGAACAACGGGCAATCCATCCAAGTAAAAGATTAATCAACCCCTAATAGATCAACCAACATAAAATCAAATATAATGAATAGATAAAATATTCCAACATCATCACATCTTCCATTATTTGGAAATGTCTCATTATTGATGACTATTGTTTTATACCCTCTAGCTCCCACTTAACCTTTTAACACTAAAAATGGATCACTTAGATCTGTCTGCAGTAAAGTATTAGAAGAATCATATGGTACTCTTGTTGATAATGGTAAACAAGTTTTGTAAAAGAGAAGGAAGAAGAAAAATTAAAAAAAGTGATGAGGGTGATTGATCGAGTGTAACAAAGGCAGTAAATCAACTAGCTAGACTTGGATGGAAATCTAAATCTAACTGTAGGTGTGTAGAAGAAAGAAGGAAGACGATACAAAGAAAACAAGTGAAGAAGAGAGGAGGCGGCAGCTAGGGTTTTCCAAAAAGTTTTGATTATAGTCAGTTCATAAGTGTCTTGTTAAGGAAAGTTTTTAAAAATTTTATAGATAGATGAGGACATAAAAACGTTATAATATATAGTTAGTTTTGTGAAAATTCTACTGGCGAATTTAAGTTCACCTCCATAATTGGTGCTTAAAGTTTATACAAATTTTCAATGAGCCATCAACGTTTCTGACGTTTCCATTTTGGATTTGTTGATCTTGCCCCAGAAACTAGAAGATATTGGAGTTGCCATCAGAGATATGCAGCAGACTATAAAGGTCCCTGAAGTGTGGAAGCCGACGTTATACATTTTCCTCTCTTTAGCTCTCAATATCGACACTCATGAAGGACAGTTTTATTGGTACACAGATCCTAAAGCCGGTCCAGCATTTTCACAGGTTCTTTTTAATTTGTTCATATGTTTTTATTAGGGTTTTGTGATGGAGATTATAGTCTATTATCCCATTTGATTACAATGCATAATATCACATACTGTGACTAAATTTCTGTGATGTCTGTCACAAGAACGAGCACGTTTATCTCTTTCATTTTCAAAATCATAACTTTAATCATAAGAGTTAGTATCTGGTACAAGGTGGGAGACTATTGGAGTTCGTTTTAATTTAAAAGGTAGATAAATATTTCCATGTACCCCTTTAAGAAAAAATATAGAGAGATCCTGACATTTTTGGACATTTTGGCATTCATCATAACACCCAATTCATCTTAACTCAATTTAATTTAATCTAAAATAGCTTATTTTTACTTTTGTATCTTTTTTGAATAAAATTATTTTTATTTAAAAACTAATACCCCCTTTGCCCAAAAATCTTTGCTCCATTTGTTTTCAGCAATTAATTTATGATTTTTTATAAATCAAGACATATAGTTTCTAAATATATATTTTTTTAATTTTTTCTAACAAACAATAATATGAAAAAAAATCAAGTCAAAATACAACAAAAGGTCAAATGAAGCAAAAATTTTGGGATGGAGGGAGTATTATTTAGGTGTAACAATCTATTTAAAATAAAATTATTGTAATCTTATTTAAATTTTTATGAATTTTTCTTTTTTAATTCATAAAGAAAGAAAATTTTAAAAAATTTAATAACATAATAAAAATTTAAATTCAAAAAAATTTAATAATATTATAAAAATTTTATTTTTTAAAGAATTATTATACATGTTTAATATTAATTTTTAAATAAAATTAGTTCCAGATAAAAAAGATATAAAACTAAAAATAATCCATCTTGGATTAAGTTGACTTAAGTTAAAACGAAATGAGTATAATATATATAGATCAAATTCTAGAACCAAGAAAGATTGATTTTCTTTATCAAACTCATGATACCTTTGGTATCTAATGTTATATGATACTAATCTAGTGTTGGACTAAAAAATGCAGGAATTTGTTGGGATAACATTTGCCATCGGTGCAGTGGCTTCAATGGTGGGAGTGGTCTTGTACCACAAGAAACTAAAAAATTGGCGATTTAGAGACCTCCTATTTTGTGCTCAACTAGTGTACGGCTTGTCCGGGATGTTAGACCTAGTTTTTGTGTTCCGATGGAACCTATGGCTTGGAATCCCCGATTGGTTGTTCATCGTGACCGAAGAATGCATAGTACGTATCATATCTCGAATCCGGTGGACTCCTATGATGGTTCTTAGTACAAAGTTATGCCCTCTAGGGATCGAGGGCACGTTCTTCGCACTCCTCATGTGCATTGACAGCGTTGGCCAACTTACTTCGAAATGGGGAGGAGGGATCTTTCTCCATATGTTTGGGGTTACGAGGACCGACTTTTCTCAACTTTGGCTTGTCATTCTCATCAGAAATGTTCTTAGGCTTGTAACTCTTGGGTTACTTTTTCTTGTACCTAATGTTGGTCAAGGTGAGGAAGCCATTTCGAGTCATCATTTTAGAAAGAACGATGACAGTATTGGCTTGCAGGAGGACTTAGAACTTTTGCCTGCTCATCACTCTATATAGGGTGATAGATATATATTCTTTTTACATGTGAACTATAAATAATTCACGACTTACTTAAGAATATCTAATGACATATATGTTCAATGTGTAGTGTATAATCATGGCAGACAGACAAATGACCTTCATATCCTATTTTATGTTTTTCTTATTTTAATTTTCTATCAAGTTGATAAACAAAATTACATACTATTGGTGTAATCGTATAACATTAAGGTTTCAACTTTGACCCTTGTAACTTCTTATTCACATTAGCGTCTATTATCTAACCGTCAATTATAGTTCTCCTTGCCTACTTGTTGTACCCTTTTTTTAAAGCATTTTTTACGCATGATTTATCAATAGCTGATGGCTTCTCTTTTAAGCCACGTTATACAGTTTTCTTTTTTGTTGGCGTGTGTTTTAGGCGTTTTCAAATTTTAAATCCTAAAGATTAACAACGGTTTGCCCTCATTAATATCCTAAACGCTTTAGCGATGATTTATTTTCACTAGATTAGCTTGGTCTGCACTCACTAACTAGTCATAAACTAGTGACAATTAACAGTCACTAAGTTGTTGCGGAACTAGTGATAGTTAGCCGTCACTAACCAATGAAAGCAACCTGTCACTAATTCTACAATTTTTGCATCTTACATATTTTTTAAAAAAATATAGAACTAACCAGGAAGCAAAACGATGCCTTCGGTAACAAGTCATAGACTAGTGACGGCTAATAATCACTAAGTTATTGTTTGAAGTAGCTATTGCTAAATTATGCCCAAAGGTAGTTTTAAAAAAAATATTTTGAAACTATGTATTTTGAAAAAAATTATTTTATGGTTAAGAAATTCATTAGTCTTAGTTATTCTTTTTAGAAAAAAAAAAGAGCAGGGTTTTTTGAATTTTAACTGATTTTTTAGCCAGACCTTATAGATAATATTTTATTGATTAACAATGAATATTGGTCATTTGCATATAGAAACAGACCGTAAATAGTTCATTATAAATTTCATAATTATTTTTATAAAAGAATGAATAAACAAAATTGGTGTCTTAAAATTGAAAGCAGCGACAACACTTACTCGCAAGCTGGACTTGGACTGGACAACCATCTACTAGCAACGGCCAAAGCCCTTGCTAGTTCAAATTGTTTTAAACCCCTCTTATCCTTCCACCGAGACATTCACGGAATAGGACTCATCACCCTTCTCTGCTCCATTTCCATGATCTACTGAAATTCCTCAATCCATGACTTTTGCGCTTTTGGGCCTTAATTTTTCTGCCTCACTTGGATTTCAATGGCTATCTGGTGCTTGTCAATGGCGTAGTGGCAGTTTCCTGTGGATTGGAATGACAATATTCCCTACTTGGAGGTCAGCAATGGCCGGCGAACTAGAATGACACTTTTCCTTGCTCGGAGGTCGGCATGGTGTGGGTGGTGGGATAGTTGCAAGAGAGCTGAATTGCTTTATTCTTGATCGAGCTTATTTTTTCTCCACTAGGTTCTTTCATTTTTTTCTCTCTGTTTGTTGAGTTTGAGTCCTTTAGCTGTAACTTGGGATCAAATTAGACGATTATAGTAACAACTATCACTACTAGAAAAACCGCATTTAGCGACGGCTAAAAACAGTCGCAAATTAGCGATGGCAAATAGTCACTAAAAGTCCGGTGAAAGTTTAGCGACAGCTATGCGTCGCTAATTTTTAGCAACGTGTTGCCGTTGCTAATTTAGCGAAGGTAGGTAGTCGCTAATTTTAGCGACAGCTTGCCTTCGCTAATTTAGCGACGGTAATACGTCGCTAAAAATTAGCGACGTTCAACCGTTGCTAATCTTTCACCGGACGTTTTGCGACTATTTGCCGTCGCTAATTTAGCAACTCTTTGCCTTCGCTAATTTAGTGAGTATTAGCCGTCGCTAATTTTAGTAAGCCGTTCAAAAATTACATGCAGCTTTAGTTGGTAATATTCCAAAGACTAGCGATGACTAATTATGACTGGCTTTTTATGAGATTTTTCAGCCTCGTATTTTTTCATTTGTTTTGATAATGATAAATTTTAATTTCTTTCAGTTTACTTTGTAATTATAATGTATGGATCGATGTATCCATATGTGTGTACAAAAAAACTATAACTGTTACTAAATTTTATTTTATGGTTAAAAGATTTATTAACTAACTCAGTTATTTTTCATAAAATGTAAGAATAAAGTTTTAAGAGTGATGGTTACCTGTCAGTAACTTATAGGAACGGTTTGCGCTGAGTAAGTTAGCGAAAGGTATGCGTAACAAAATAATTGGATATAGTTAGTAAAGGCTTACCGTCGCTAATTTAGTGACAGTAGCCCTCACTAAGTTTAGTGACGGGTTGCCCTCGCTACTTTAGCGAAGGCTAACCGTCACTAATTTAGAATCTTGGTAGTGATATCTTGCCCTCACTAATTTAGCGACGGGTAGGCGTCACTAAATTTAGTGACGGCTATCCGTCGCTAATTTAGCGAAGGCTAACCGTCACTAAATTAGTGATAGTGTTAGTGAAGGTTTGCCCTCACTAAGTTAGCGACGGTTAGGCGTTACTAAAGTTAGTGACGCCTTGCCCTCGCTAATTTAGCGATAGCTAGCCGTTACTAAATTTTATGTAGTGCTAGTAACGGGTTACCCTCGCTAATTCAGCGAAGGCTAATTTATTTACAATTTGCTCTCTCAAAAATCCTAATACCCTTCACTATGTATCAAGTAAATTTTTCTACATGCAACCCTCACTCGTATACATTAGTTCCAACACTTAGGATTTCTTTAATTCAGATATATGGATCAATGGATCTATGTGTTTATGGAAAAAAAATTAGGTTATAATTTAGGTTAACAAAATTATCTATCTTAATTAATTTTCTAGAAAAGGAAAAAAAGAAGTGAAAATCGATTGAAATTCAATTGATTTTTGCCTGGCCTTAGCAATATTAAATTCTTGATCAATAAACATAATATTATTGTTTATGTTAAATTTGATTTAGTTTTTGTTATGTTAATTTTTTCACAATTTTGTTTCGTTATATGTGAGTACCTGGTTAAATTTTGCATTTACAAATTATAACTTGGGTAATTAGAATTATTTATCTATTTACTGAGCTAAACTCTTTTAAGAAAATTTAGGTAATTTAATAAAAAATCATGTTAATTAAAATTAAATTAATTTTAATACGTTTATTGGCACAAGAGACTTAGCCATTTTATAATATATTGGGATCTAATTTAGCCTAAATGTATTACAATGGTATATCGAAGGCCACACGTCGCTAAATGGCTTTGCGACATTTTGCCGTCGCTATTGTTGCGAGGGTATACTGTCGCAACTTCAATTGTATATTACAACCTTCTTTGCTAGATTCTGCGTCTCCTTCCCTCGCTCAAAGTTGTCTCCGCCTTGCCTCCTCTTCTCCGCGACCCCACGCCGCTTTCGCTCCTGCCTTTTGGGAGGTTGAAGGTTCTGGAGCTCAAAGGTGGCGATCTGTCCACCTCGGCAGCCAAAGGATTGCTCGAGCTCAGATAAAGGTGATGATAAACGGGGCGAATGAGATACGGCGGAAGTACGACTTGAGTTCGCTGCAATCGGTGTTGTCGGGCGGTGCTCCGCTGAGTAAGGAGGTGATTGAGGGGTTCGTAGACAAGTATCCTGGGGTGAAGATTCTATAAGGATATGGATTAACAAAGTCGGCGGGGATCTGGGCGTCAACGGACTCGTTGGAGGAGAGTCGGCGGTATGGGACAGCAGGGCTGTTGTCTCCAAGCATGGAGGCGAGGATTGTGGAGGTGGACAGTGGGAGGGCTTTGGCGGTTAACGCTGCAGAGGAAGATGCAATCGAGTGGAATGGAGCGGCTCATCAAGCGCGAGCAGTCTCATCACATCAAGAACTCCGAGAAGAGGGTTTTAGCGCGGAAGGCCCTCGAGCGTAGGATTCGATCCCAGGACTTCGCTTGCAAGCTTCAGACCATCCTCATCAAGAAAGTCAGGTAATTTCTCGGTGCTTCTCTCTACTTTTTGGCTAATTTTTGGGTTATTTATGTACGAATTCCATTCCTTGTGTTCTTGTTTTCTTTTGGAATTAGTGTGAATTAGATGAATTAGAGGAACCAAGAAAACGATTTACATGAATCTTCGTTGCCCTGCCATTGGTTGGGATTTGGGAATTGCCAGTGTAGAACAGCACCTTCATGTGTGATGTTTCGCCATAACTCTTCAATGGGATCGGAAGCTCGGGAAATTATTGTTAGTAAAACCTTTAGTACATTTCCTATTCTCCATTTTGGTACGAATTTTGTATGACCTATTGGAGTAGCATCATATCTGTACATTATTTGAAAGTTATGTTTATCATATAAAAAACAAATGCAAAGTTGCTGGCTTTGTCACATGACCAGCAGCCAATGTCTAGCTCAGGTTGGTGTGATTGCTTATTTCGAATATCGGCCTAGATATATTGAATAAATCCAGTTGAACATTGTTGTGTTGGTCTCCTTGTGCCTTGCAAGTAACTCGTGGTAATGTATATTTAACTGTAGTTTCATTATCATGGTAAGTTTTCAGACTTAAGTTTCCTTTGTTTCTTGTTGTTGCCTTTACCTCAGCTAGCTGTTCTAATGGGTATGCTCCTTTTTTATTTTTGTGTGTGTGTTTATTTTTTCAAAATTGGAGTACTGCAGGGGACTCTGAGAGCTCAATCTCCATCAACTTAGACGCCAGTAGACCTTCCATGCTTCTTAGCAGCTTGTGGATTTATGCCAATTATAGCTATATGATAGTTGCGATCTTCTGGTGAACCCACTGTTTTTTCAAGAATCTTTTTGATGAACAGCCATTGTCAACTAAATCCATGGATTATGGATGCTTTATATTTCCTAAAATGATCATTATACTGGTCTTAAGTTTCCTTGGAACATGTTTAGGTTGCAGTTCTTGGAATGCAACTTAACTGGAGTCTCTGTACACTCTGTTTCTAATGAGGTAGATAACTAGAGCATTGTCCAAGGTTGTTGTATATGGATTTTGGTAATTTACTGTTCAACAAAGCATTTTTTTATTACCCTGAACTAAAAGGTAATTTTTATTTACTACCACTTCAATTTTGGTTGGACTTCTCTTGTTGTCTGCTAGCTTTAAGGTTCACTTCAACTATTTCTATTTGCTATTGAGTTTTGAAATTTTATGAAAACCTTACCTCTTTTAGAGTTAGTATTGGGATCGAGAAAGGTCATTTATCGTTATAGTGCTGGTCGTTATTTGCATTTCAAATGAATATGCTTTTTGATAGAGCGAAGAAAATAGAAATTGTTTATTTTTCCTTCTTTTTTGTTTTTTTGGTTACTCTGCTTGTTTAAGATGCTCTTAGGATGGATAGTCTCTTATGATTTTGTTCCCTATATACTCTTTTCTACATGCTATGTTCCATGTCCTGATTACTCACATTCAAACGAAGAAAGTGAAGTGGGTGCTGGTCTTTTGAACGTTTGCTCAGCTCATTCTAGCAAGTAGATTTTTCATATATTTTTACCAAGTATATATATGTTAAAGGGAAAAGCCCCTTCTAGTTTGGATATTAGGCCCTATACAATATCTCAAGAATAAGATGCATAGCTTCAAGCAATTTAGGAGATAGCTCTTAAATGTGTAAACTCCGTCGTCTGAAATGTATGCATAGCTCAATAAAATCTGTCTCACAAATCTTGTACATAATAATACTAGTTCATGCAATACAAATCAAGTAGAGTAGTTAATTAATTGATCAAAACCTGGAAAGTGGTAACTGTAACTTGGAAAGCAAGTAGCTTGTCTGTTGCACTCTAGAGTTTTGGTAGTATAGGAATAGGATCAGCGAAAGCAACCATTTCGTGTAACTTTAACATGTAACCTTTAAATGCAACAAAAACCTGCCCAGTCACTAACTAGCGACGGCAATGCGTCACTAACTATACTAACTAGCGACGGCTATGCGTCAGTAACTAGCGACAGCTATGCGTCACTAACTACACTAACTAGCGACGCCGATGTGTCACAAACTAGCGACAGCTATGCGTCACTAACTAGCGACGGTAATGCATCACTAACTACACTAACTAGCGATGGCTATGCGTCACTAAGTAACGACGGCTATGCGTCACTAAACTAGCGACGGCCATGCGTCACTAACTACACTAACTAGCGACGCCAATGTGTCATAAACTAGCGACGGCTATGCGTCACTAAGTAGCGACGGCTATGCATCACTAAATTAGCGACGGCTACATGTCACTAACTAGCGACGGCAAAATGTCGCTAACGCGCCAGCAGAAACCAATGCCGGAAAATTTGTGACGGTCTCTTTAGCAACATTTAGCTGTCGCTAATTAGCGACGGTAGCCGTCGCTAAAAATTAGTGGTGAGTGATTAAGCAACGGACCTTTTAGTGACGGTTTGCCGTCACTAATTCATATTTAGCGAAAGCTGCCCGTCGCTAATGGTCGTCGCTAAATGGCTTTTCCCTTGTAGTGTATATTTTTTCTCCTGATTCAACTATCTAGCAAGAAAAGTGTGGTTCTAAAAAATTTGAAAACCAGCGTGCATATGATTCCTATCTTTTATAGTTTCCTCCATTGACCATATGTCAAGGTAGTATACTACTGATTCTCTTTAATAGGCTTTTGTTGGTCAATTCACTGTCCTCATAAAGAATTCATGGTTGTTGTCTTGTAGAAATGAAAATAGATCTTGGTGGTAGTATTAGAATTTTTATGTGAGCATATGCATCAAATTAGGATTCCTTTGGGTAGGGTAAAAGGCATACTTGATCATATTCTAGTGGGAGCAGGTCTATTGTTTCCTTTGTCCATAATATTTTTCTTCTTTTGTTCGAAATGATTTCCAATGTGTAATTAGGTTTTGGATTATGGCCCTTTACATTAACATAGCAAAAACAAGATTAGTGATAGATATGCATGTAAAAAGATTATAAAAGTGATTTTTATAACCCTTTTTAGAGACTTAATGTTCTTAGAGGGAAAGGATGGCTACTATGTATTCTTGGTCCTTCAAGAAGTGAACTTTCTTCACTTAACAGTGCTATCCTACTAGCTTTTGTTAATTTAAATCCATTATTGCCTGGTAGTTTCTGGTTCACATTCCTAGAGTTGTTTTCTACTTACGGTTTTGGCTTAGGAACTAGGACAAACAAAACATATAGCATATAAGATGTGTTTAAGAGTTGGATCTATTAATTTAACAGGAGCTATAAAAAAGGATTTGTGTGGCATATGATCTTTGTGAGGATGACTTAATTCTTGGGGAGCTTGGTTGCTTGTTAAAGAATCCTAGGGTGATGGATCTTATATTAGAAGATAAAGAACAATTCAGCAGCAACTATTGTGACACCAAAACACTCAGTGAACATACTTCTGTTGAGTGTTCTTCCTTATACAATGCTGACAAGCACACATGGATTTGGATTAGGATGGTTGAATCAAGCATTGGCATGAGGATTACTATGTGAATTTTTTTTTTGTGATAATATTTTTTTGACTTTTCATTATTTTGGGGGAAAATAGTTACAAGAGCTACAACTGCAGCTCTTGGAAGAGAAGAGCAAATGCACAAAAGTGGAGGGGAAAAATACCATGCTTCAGGAACAAGTAAATTTGCTAATAAACATTAACCGACCTGAATTATGCTTGTAGGTTGGTCTGATTGCTGTAAATGATTGTGGAGCTTAAACAAGTTCCAAATTTTATCAAGGCTAGAGCAGATATAGTTAGTGTCCACTGAGAAATCTTTTACATAAAGGCTAAATACAACCTGTGGAAAATGCTACAGAGCTGACTATTGGATTTGTTGCTAAAGCTAAGCATAAAATAGCATTAGTTAAGTATTCCCTCATAGGCTTGTACTTTAAACTTGTTTCTGATTCTTGGGACCTCTCTTTTGGTGGAATGGACAATGTCAGAAAGGAATGAAAATGTGTATATATGATCTCTTGTGTATGACTTAACTTTTAAGTGACATTTGAGATGTACTTTATATTTGTAGATACATATGATCAACCTCTATTTTACAATTGTTGCAATTGTAGGAACAGAACAACATAGTAATGTATGTAGTAATAATAATAATAATAATTACCTAATGAAGGCCAACTATTGCAAAATTAGTGGTCGCTTACCTTCACTAAAGTTAGTCTTCACTAAATTAATGACGGTTAACTGTCGTTAACTTGGTGAAGTTCGCCTTCACTAAACTTAGCAGTAGCTAGCCTTTGCTAAATTAGTGATGGTTAACCATCGCTAATTGACCAACAATAGGCTAGTGCCAGAAAATTAGTGACTATAGCATTTGCAAAGGCTGACCGTCACTATGTAGTGACAACTGTTGTTGCTAAGTTGTTAGCAGCAAATGAATTAGCCGTGGTGACTTTAATGATAGCTAGCCGTCACTACATCTGATTTAGTGATGGCTAACCGTCGCTAATAGCTGTCATTAAATCTTTTTTTATAGTAGTGGTTGCCGATGGCCTAAAATATGTGTTTGAAAAATGCATAGTGGAAGAGGGTTTCAAATCTGATAATGCCTTAGATCCTACTTTCTTAACAAAGCAAGATTCGAGATTGATTGAAGACCCAAACTAATTAGCAAATTAATGTTTTCTTTCTTTATGACTTTTTCTAGCTCAAAACCTTTTCATGCCTCTATCATAAATCATGAGGCAAACTCGATGTATGCTCACCGTTGTGGTAGCTCAGCAGCTTGTGTTTGATTATGTTATGTATCACAAAATGGTTTTGTCGTTTATGAGCATACATAATGATGGTTCATCTATGAAAAAAATGCTAGCCTCCAGGGTTACCCCAACCTCGGGCTTAACTCACCTTAGACTCCTTATGAACCACCACCTTGATCAACTCGAGGTAGCCACTCTCCATCCTGATTTTGTACTGGCAGTAAAGAGAAAGACTGCCATATATCCCATTTTACTAGCTGTATCAGCACAAATAGCATGATGTAAAACATGTGGACAGCCCAGCCTATGCTAATGATCTACTTAAAAGGAAAACTATATAGCAAGGACCTTCACACCACCATAGGTACATTCATTATGTTAGAGAACGCTTATGGATGTTGGTAAAAAAACTGACTTAGGCTCAGTTCGGTAAATGTAAATGCAACTGCATTAACTTGTTCTTGTAGAATAGGAAAAGAGGAGTGTAGGGCTGTTTTCATTTTCCCTTCAAAGTTGGACGTAATTTACAGTCATAGCATCGTCCTCAATCAAACACAACCTTATAGCTCTCCTCTTTCACTCAAGCTTGGGGTTGATGTTCCTCAAATAAAGGATCCAATGCATAGAGAATAAAAGATCGAGCCATGCAAACTTTGAATCCGGGATCCATTGGGTGGTACGGGAAGTACAATCCTCACACTACATCTTGCTTATTCTTTCTTTCACAACTGTCTCTTACAATACCTAAAAGCCAAGCAGCAAATCAAGCAAGACAGACGAATATAATTCAGACAGCAAATCAAGAAAATGAAAAAAGTAAAAATGAAAAAAAATGGCTTTATTTTTAATTTGCTTTTTGTAGCTTACAACATCCTTTAATTTAATTTTGAACTTCTCATTATTAGCCCACCAACGAAGAATAAGAAGAAGAAGGCAGCGACAACAAAAGGAAAATTTGCCAGCTTTTTTATTATTTGCGAGAAACCAGTCGACTATTCCAGACCAGCCATCACACTATTTGGGCGGCACCACACTTTAGCCAGAGCCCCTGCTTTCTATTGTGGAAGTAATACCTATTTTTCCTCCAAAATTCTCCTTTTGTTTACTCACTTTCTTCGCATATTATAGTCCAAAGACTTCTGGGTTTTGGTTTGAGATGGCCAATAATTTTATTGTCATGAAGAATAAGGATTTCGATGATGTTTACATCTAGGAGCAAAAGGCCCATAGAAAAAAAATGTAGAATATTGAAGGAAGATCACGGGGAATAGTTCACATGTGCTATTAGCTAGGTAGGAAAGGCAAGCCAAGTAATTAGTGTCAATTACAGGGGAAAATTAACTAACACAACCCTAGAGCCCATCACTGGTTTGCATAGGAAACACAAAAACACATTAACGCAAGAGAGTTAATTTTTACCGAACTGACTGTTAAGCTTTTGATATTACCATCGGAACAAATCCCAGGGCTCCCTCATTTGCTCTCCATTTTATTTATTTTGCAGTTCCTCCACATTAAGGCTTTCATTCTACATATCCTTAGTTCATAGTGCTAATTCAACGAGCACCTCCAAGTTCGTTGACCACCAAAATGGCACCATCTGTGGAAACACTGAGAAAAGTTGTGGCAGGTCTCAGCTGCCAGCAAGCTAGAGAAGGTATCTAGAGCACACAACTCCATGGGCCTGCAGTGCAAGATGTGTCGAACACTTCACTGCCACCCTTGAATGCCTTTACCCCAATACTAATGATTAAGATGAAGATTTAGGCACCTACACTGGTAAAAATAGTAAGAAGAGGAGTATTGGTGACCCAACCCATCTCAAGAATGTTGGGTAAACTCGGTCTGGATTTAGAGCTGTTTTGGTTGAAGGTATACCTTTTGTAGAACCTTCCCATTCTCAAATGCCTAGACAACAGATAGTTAAAAGGGATCCGTAACATCTAAGACAAAATTTCCTTTCTTTGCTAAAGCCTCATGGCAAGGTTAACCAAATTTGCTTTTGTCAACTTATGGTTCTCCAGTGAAGAAAGGCAAAAGATGCTGGGAACTAGACTAGCCTCAGTACGAGGCGCCTCAAGCAAAGTTGGTAAGAGTAAAAGGCACCATTGGACAATTCCCCCACAAAGATCCTTTAATTATTTTCATAAAGATCTCTCTGCAGGAGGTAAAGAGGATCCTCTGTGAAGGCAGCTTGAACGATGATGTATTATTTGTCAGAATGCTCCCAAAGCTAGATGTGCTAATTGGCCAATTAAAGTCGATGGCTAGTCCCACATTTAGGATGATTCCAAAGGAACTCCCAGTACTAAGATGGGCTGAATTACCATTAACCCTAGTCAAAACAACGTTTGAAGGTGGACATGGGAAAATTGGCAATCGTGGACATCCCTTGCCCCTACAATGTTCTCTTTCATAGAAGGACACATACTTTGCTACAGATGCTCTCTGACCTGAGGAACTTGACTAGAACATTTGGAAGAAAGGAATAGGAGGCATGCCTACTTAGCGACTAAGAGGAGGTAAGACAAATCTTTTCTATTAGGGAAAGTGACTCAGAAGCAAGACCTCAAGAGCAAACCTCAGAGGTTGGGAAGGCACAGCTCATCAAGGGCATAAAAAAAGGGTTAATGGGATAAGCGATAAGGGGCAAACCAAGGAAACCGAAAAAGTGGAAGTAAAACAGGGTCATACCACGAAAATCAGTGCTGTGTTCCCATTAGATGTAGAATCCACTCTTATTGAACTTTTACATTCCATCGTAGATATATTTTCTTTCTCCCCCAAAAACATGCCAGGGGTTAGTCTTGGAATCATAGAACATAGAGTTAGGATAAATCTTAGCACTCAACTTGTCAAGTAGAAAAAATGAATGGTTGACCCTCAAAAGAGAGCCTTTCTAAAAGAAGAAATATAGAGGCTACTTGAGGCAAATGGGGGTTATCCAGGAAGTACAATATCTGCAATGGCTGGCCAATATCAGTTTGGCCACCAAGGAAGGGGAGTAAAGTTTAGGATGTGAGTAACATTTACAGGTGATCAATTAGTTGATTCGGTTAACAACTGACCGAAGTAGCTGAAATTTATTGATTTTTTATTATAAAATATATCAATCAAACCAACCGAACAACCATTTAAAATTGAAACCAAACCAATTGAATATTCCTTTTTACCTTAGCAGAATGCCTTACAACTTATTAAATAAATTTAAAAATGATTGAAAAAATGCATTTCAGACCATCAAAGTTGAAAATTTTCATATCAAACCATCAAAGCTTATTGCTTATCATAATATTACATATCATTAACAAGGCAAGAGTTTCTAGTTGGCAAAGATTAACTAGCAACCAACAATAGCAAGTAAATCAATGCCAACGACAATCCTTCCTACTCTTCAAAAATAAAAATCCCAAAATAGTGGTCTATGGCAAATCCTAAGTGTATCCAAAAAGCCTATTGATTGTAACATCCAAAAAATAGTTCTCCAATCAACAATAGTATTAGATTCGACAATTATAAACAAATAGAGTAACCAACAGCAAAATTCTTTCCATAATCAACTCCAGCAGTATAATAAGCAATCAACTACAACAGCAAAATCAAGAGTGCAACAACAACAACATCAACAGCAAAATTCTTCATATAAGTAACACCAACAGCAAAATTAGTAATAAACTGTAACGGCAAAATCAAGAATGCAATCGTAGCAAAAAAATTAGTAGTAATCCATAATTTTCAACATCCTTTCCCATCTTATTTGAAATTTATAAAACATATTGGTGACCTCATATGTAAAAAAGCAAAAAAATTCTTGACATAAGCAATTCTAGCAGCAAAATTAGCAGCAATCCATAATTTTGAGCATTTTCCCTATCTCATTTTTAATTTATAAAACATAATTACAATACTTACCAATCAACAAAAGTAGGTATCTTATATAAAAAAAAAAAGACATATTAAATGGAATTGGCTACCTCATATATCAAGAATGGTTTGATTCAATCCCAGCTGGATAACTTTGAAAAAACTGAAACTAGTAAAAAAATTTTAGTTCGATAAAAAATATGAAAAATTTAATAAAGAATATTGAAATGTAAAAAGATTACCTTCATCAAGTTTTTCAATCTTTTGCAAGTCTTCTTCAATTTTAATAATATTGGGAGATCTCCTAATCCAATCTTAAGCACATAAAAGTGCTTGGACCATTTTAGGGTTCAAAGAGCTCTTGAATACATCAAGAACTCTCCCTTCAGTGCTAAAAGCTTATTCTAAGGCAACATTTAATATTAGGATAACCAACACATCTCGTGCTATTTGAAAAAGAATAAGAAAATGGCTGCTATTAAACTTCCACCAAGTCAAAATATAAAAAAAAACATTATCATCCTCACAATCTTCACCAAGGTACTTTTCTAACTTAGATTTCCCTTCTCCACTTCCACTAAAACTTTTAAATTTCTTATATCTTTCTTTCAGGTGCTTTGGAAGAATTTTTTGTGTACCCTCAATCATTCCTTGAACTGAACCAATAGACTCACCACTTTGAGATTGATTCATTTTTTGATATTTAGAGAACAACCCAAAAGTGGCATATTTTACATTATTTACCATACTTTTCTCAATTTCACTATCTTTGCCTTGCAATTTAGAGAAAACAAACTATACATACTTTAACTTAGGATAAGGATCAAGAACAATAGCCACATACATTAGCATATTCATTTTCTCAAAGTCACCCCAATACTTGTCATATTTTTCTTTCATCTTTTTTGCCATTGAAGAAAAACTAACATCAGAAGCCTTCTCCAATTCCTTCAAAAGGCAAACAACTTCACTAATCTCATGGAAGAAAGTGTTTAATGTTACATAAAGTGAACCAGAAATTCTTAATGTCATCTCATAAAAACTCTTAAGAAGAGTCACAATCTTTCTATAGTTTCTCAATCTATGTCATTTGGAACTCCTGGATCAGGTTCTAACTCCACTAAAAAATTTGGATCATTGAGTTCATGTATAGCAAATACTCTCACAAAATTTAAAGCAGTGCTTAACATCAAGTATGTAGAGTTCCATCTAGTGCAAACATCTAAACACAGTAAGCTTTTTGCACCCAATTTTTTCAAATTTCACACATGATTTGAACTTTGTTAACCAAGATGAAGAATTTCTCACATATTTCATAGTTGCTTGAACTTTAGCAATTGAATCACTTGCTTCTTTCAAACCACCAATTACAACTAAATTAATTACATGAGCAATGCACCTCATATGAAGATACTTGCCTCCTAAGATATTAGTTTTCCAATTCACCAACATTTTCTTCAAATAAGCAATTGCAGTATCATTTGAACTTGCATTGTCACCAGTAATTGTTAAAACTTCATCTATCTTCCAATCAAGCAAGCAGTTTTCAATCATTTAACCAATTTTAGTCCTTTATGGCTGGAAATTGGACAAAAATTAAGAATTTTCTTTTGCAAGTTCCAATAACTATCAACAAAATAGGCTGTGGCACACATATAATTAATCCTTTATAATGAAGTCTATGTGTCAGTTGTAAGGCAAACATGACTTCCACTAGTTCTTAGCCATTGCTGAAGCTTCTTTCTCTCATCTAAATAGAGTTGGAAAAAATCCCTAGCAATAATGAACTATGAAAGAATTTTAAACTTCAGACATGCAAGTGACATAAAACACTTAAACCCCTCTTTCTTAATAAATTTAAAAGGGAGCTCATCCATAATAACCATCTATGCCAACCCATTCCTAATGACATCTTGGTCAAATTTCTAAACACCAAGTGTCCTTTCCCCCTCCCCATTTCCACCAGTTGCCTTAGATTGGCAAACTAACAAAGCTTGTTTTGCAATAACACAGGCAGGATGATTTTGACATCTTTCCATATGTCTATTCAAATTAGTTGTGCCATTATCCTTAGTATGACAACAATATTCAACAAGGCAGTAATTACATCATGCTTTCTTGTAACCATCTTTGTCAACATACCTTGTAAAATGATTCCAAGCACTGCTTCTCCTTTTCATGTGTTTCCTTTTTCATTTAGGTGGTGATTTCGTTGCTGCTTCTGTATCTTTAGTTACTACTACCACATTTTGTGCTTCAACTGAAGAGATATAAGAATTAGGCAAAAAAAAAAATATTTAGTACAAGAAACCCAAAGTCTATAAAAAAAATAATCAAATTAGAGGTGTAATTTTATGTAAAAATCCCAAGTCTCAAATTAAAACAAGTTTTTATTATAGTTTTTCTTTAAAAATTGAATCAAGAAAAAAAACTAGTATACCATTTTCTTTAAAGTGTAACATGCATCACCATATCACTATAAGAATAGTATGATTATACAACACATACTCTTCTGCATACTTTTTCTAAAAACAAGCTACTCCTATTTAAACAATAAACTCAAGTAAAAAAATGAAAACAAGTAAAAAAGATGAAAAAAAAAAAAGAAAGGCAGATTGAAAAGTAACTTTGAAGTACCCAGAGGATAAACATTAGGAACATAGTATGTCTATTTCTTCAATTATTTACTTTGCCCCACAGTCATTATTTTTTTGTAAAGTTAACATACATAAATGCATAACACTTTCTTAAATTAACTTAGTGGTCCATGACCACTAAATTTAGAAGAAGCATCATGTGGTGGACCACCACCCAAACTCATCAAATTTTTTTTTTAATTCATTCACCATGAAGTGGTAAACTCCAAGGTTGGCAAACATGCATGACAACATACAAAAGTACCAAAAAGATGTTCCTAATAATTAAAGAGAAGTTTTGTCTATTATTCATCAAATACCTTTTTGTTTTTGTTTTAAAACAATCTGATGTCCACTGTTTTCAAAGTCCTATGCCCGCAAATCCCAACCCTGTAAAGTAACAATATATGTAAACAAAATATCTATCAATATGGTTCAAGTCTAGTTATTCTAGATAGATACTTCAGAAAATAAAAACAAGTCATGCTAGATAGGAAGAAGCAAAGACTAGAAATGAAAGAACATTATAATCCAAAATTGGTTCACCTGCTCGATGGGCTAGGTTGTAGCTACCAATACAATTTGCAATTAGTAGATTAATTATTATTCTCACTAATACATATAAATCCCAATGGTCCTATAACTAAATCTTCATTCTATAATTTATTACACCCACCATGCCACCCTAGTAGTTCAACATCTAATGCTAATCAAATGGAAGAAAAATAGTATTAGCTTTCATCAAATTTACAATTACTATTGAATTTTTAAAGGAGATTTTGGCCACAAAATTAGAAACTAACAGTCATTCGCACATCTCCACAAATACTTCAATCACCCTTCCATCGCACCTCTCCACTAATAGTCATTCATTGTCATTGACTAGCCGGAATACACCAAACAAGCACCTGAAGTATATGGGAGCCGATTAGCCTCAAATTGGAAGAGTCACATGCCCATCCAGTTAGGGTTTCTCACTAAACAATGATGAAAATGTTCGAGCACAAATGAAGAGTCAATCCCAATGGTCTTCATCCACGATGAATGCTAATTCGGACAAATAGCATGATTAGACGAATAAAAACAGGAGGAGATTAGTGAAGTCAAGCATGGTCAGGTCACAGACTCATAGTAGAAGAGCAAAGAAAGAGAGTTGTTTGCATTAGTCCAGGGCAAGGTGAGAAAAATTGATTTATATACCTAGGGCAAATCCCTAATCAACACTCATGAAAAATTAGTATTTACAATTCAGTTACTTCAATTTTTTAGTTTTAATAATAGCACCCGAGATTGAACCATAGAATCGATTACATAATTTGGTTTCTGATTGAACTGACTTAAAAAATCAAGAACCCGAAACAAATTGTCCAAAATCAATTGGATTATTCAGTTTTTTTGGCTTTATCTTAATAGTGCTCACCCCTATTAATATTTACCAATGTCAATACAACATGCCCTAAAAACTCATATCCTCTACCATCTTTGTGATCTGCTGGTAAATTCTACAACCAAGTACAAAGTCCTTAGATTTATGGATGCCTTTATTGGGTAAGACCAGATACATATCGCACCAGAAAATGAGGAGGCAATGACCTTCATCACGGACGAATGAATGTTTTGTTACATCTGTTAGTGTTGTGCCGAAAAGCCAATCATGGGTTTTGACATTTTATTGAGGCATAATTAAAATAATTGTGTTTTTTGTTTGTTTCTATGTAACATAATCAAACATAATTATAACCCTAGAATAATAGTATTCTTAAATGTCCTTGGTCTAGTATTATTGTTAAGTGGGTTATAATAATATATAAAGACTAGCATATGTGGAGACTAATATGAGATATGTAGTCTATATATGGGTGCAAGTTGGAGAATTTGTGTACTGGCTGACTCACCATGAGAACGCTGCCTGGATTGTTACATTAGTGTCATAAGCAGTTCTCATAGTGATCAAGTATATATAGTCCTTTGACTTGAGGTCATCAAGGTTCCTTACATGTGATACTTTGATACAGCTCATTGTCATTCGTAACTGAGTGAACATAAAGATGGTCATTGCGTATATCACATATCATGTGGAGGGATTTGTATGATCAAGATGAGATTTGTTGTTCCTATATAACGGGAGTGATATATTTGGGCTCTTTGATTGAGTGAGACTGAGGAAATGCATAACCATACTCAGATGAGTTGATATGACATATTAATGCCATCAGTTTTAGTCAATCTACTTGGGGAATTAAGAAATTATAGATTGGGCTTTATGAGAATGACACATTCTATGTCTTTTGCTCGATCTTAATATCTTAGGCGTAGGGACAAAGGCAGATATAGGTAATGGTCATGAAGGTTTAGTCGAATCACTAACTATCTTATCACTTGGATAACAATGATGTGTTGTTAGACATTGTTCATTGTTTATGATCATAATTCCCAAAGTGATATGAGCTATAGGGTCACACAGTTAGAGCTAATTGAATTATTTGAGTGCAAAGGCCAAATTGTTTGGTTATGGTTTTACGGTAATTTTGGATTCATTATTGGCCCAAAATTTGAGCCTGAAATTAGGCCTGTTTGGATTAGGGTAATGAAACACATTTGGTTTGGGAGTTATACATCACCATATATAGAGGAATATAGTGTGGTTTTAATGAGAGCTTCTCTAGGCAAAGTCAGAAAAGGTTTTAAAATTCCAGCCACACTCCCCTTTTGTTTTCCTTAGAAGACGCAGGCTAGCACTTTGAGCACAAGAAGAACACTCTTGTTGGAACTTAGAGGAGGCATGGTGATCCAATTGGTTCATGTGGATATCGTAGAGAGCTTGAACATGTAAATTGTTCAAGTTTTATAATTCAGCTTAGTAGTTGAGTGAAAGACCTCAACCTACTTGGTATGAAAATTTGTGAACACCTTGTTTACCCCATTTCACATGGATCTTGGAGTGGTTCGGTTAATTTCCACTGCATTTTTTGGCTCCCAAAACCTTACAATGTCGAAATGCCATTTTGGCTTAAAAACACTAGTGCCACTTATCAAAGGCTAATGAACATGATCTTCTTGGATTAAATAGGTTAAAATATGGAGGTCTACTTAGATGACATGATAGCAATGAGCCATGATTATGTAGACCCCTTCGTTGATCTCTATGAAGTGTTCTACCAACTTACGAAGTATGGACTAAGGTTGTACCCCAAAAAGTATACCTTGAGCTAGGATCAAGAAAGTTTCTCAGATATATGGTATTGGAAAGTGGAATCGACGCTAATCCCAATACTTGACCTGTCATCTCCTATGTCCTTAAAGATTGCTTAAAGATTAGTTGAGAGAATAATAGCGTTACACAAATTCTTCCCTAAATAAGGGGAGAGTTGTAGACCTTTCTTTAAAATCTTATCCAAAACACACACAAAACATAAGTTCGAATGGACAGAGGAATGCAGATAGGCATTCAAAGAACTAAAAAAACACCTTGCTAAATTGTCAACCTTGAGACAAGCTAAATTGGGTGAACCCTTATTGTTGTATATCTCAATAAACCTTGAAGCCCTTAGCTTGATACTCATTTGAGAGGATGAGGGTGGTAAACAATGGCCAATGTATTACTTTAGTAAGGGTCTACTGGATGTCGAAGTTAGGCATCCCACCTTGTAGAAAATAGTGTATACTATGGTATTATCAGCGATGCAGTTAAAACCCTACTTCCAAGGCCACACCTATAGTCATGCAAACTAGCCTCCCGCTTCATGATGTGATGGAAAATGTCAATCACTCGGGAAGGCTATCCAAGTGGTGCAAAGAGTTAGAGGAGTATGATATAACATATGAAGCCTAGAAAGTTATAAAGAGCTTGGCACTTGCCAACTTCATAGATAAAGTAACCCTCAAAGAATAAGTAAGAGAACTCTAGGAGCCTGTTTGGAGGTTGTTTGTCGATGAAGACTTAGGAAAGAACCATCAAAGGGCTAGTATAGTTGTACTTTGGCATAAAAGGAATGGAGTTAGTGAAGTCCATACACTTCATCTTCTTGGTAACAAACAATGTGCCGAGTATGAATGTTGGGTTTCGAGAGCCAAGCAAGCACAACGGAATGTAACTGAAACCCTCCAGGATCCAAGTGAAACGGGGTAAATAGGGTGCTCAAAATTTTATACCTAGCTCGGTTGAAATCTTTCACCCAATTGTTGAGTCGAATCACAAAACTTGAACAGTTGATGTGTTCAAGCTCTCTATGGTATCTACACGAGCCTCTCAGGATCACCACACCTCCACAATGTCCTAGTAGATGCATTCCTCTTGTGCTCGCAGTGCTAGCTTACATCCTCCAAGGAATGGCAAGAGAATGGTGCAGCTGAAACTTTCAGAACTCTTCTGATTTCGTCCTTAAGGAGGTTAGGGCAAGAGTTGCAAATTTCTCACTATATGATGTATTTATAGTGAGACTCAACTTTCAAGCCTAATGGGTTTCAAAGCCCTAATCCAATTAGGCTTTAATTTCAGCCCTAATAATGGCTCAACCTTTGGGCTAATCATTAATACGAAATTATCATGAAACCAAGACCAAACAATTCGGCCCATACACTCAAATAATCTAATTGGCTCTATGTGTATGACCCAATCACATTGGCAATGATCATAAATCATATTTATTATCATAAATAATGAGCGGCTTCTAGCAACACATCATTGTTACCCAAGTGACAAGATTGTCGGTGATTCGACTAAACCTTTATGATTATTATTTGTATATGCTATTGTCCCTTTGTCCAAGATATTAAGACCAAGAACAAGGAATGGAATGTGTCATTCTTGATCACCAAATAGGCTAACTTAAACTAATGACATTGATATCGTATATCAACTCATCTGAGTATGGCCATGCATTTTCTTAGTCTTACTCTGTCAAGGGGCCCGAAGATATCACTCATGTTACATAGGAGGGACAAATCTCATCTTGATCATACAAAACCTTCCGCATCATATGTGACATACCCAATGATCTCCTTAAAGTTCACTCAGTAACGAGCAACAAAGGGAAGTATCAAAGTATGTGACTCACATGTAGGGAACCTTGATGACCTTAGGTCAAAGGACTACATATACATGATTACTATGAGAATCACTTATGGCACTCATATAATGATCCATGTAGCATTCTCATGGTGGGTCGATCCAGTATACAAGTTCTCCAACTTGTACCCATATGTAGATTACAAATCTTATATTAGTCTCCACATATGCTAGTCTTTATGCATTATTGCAACCTGCTCCACGATAATATTAGATCAGGGACATTTAAGAATATCATTATTTTAAGATTATAATTATGTTTATTATGTTACGTAGAAACAAAACAACAAATATAATTACTGGATTAATGCCTCAATAAAATATCATGCCTCAATGTCCAAAATACAATCATTTCATGATTGGCTTTTGGGCACAACACTAACAATGAAGCCTTAATAGCTTGCCTCCAACTCATAGTAAAAGTTGGTATAAAAAGCTTTATGGCAAGTAATGATTCACTGCTTTTAGTTTAGCAACTAAAAGGGTAGTATGTGGCCAATGAACCAAAATTATGGCAGTACTATGAGCTTGTAAAAATGTTGATGAAAAATTTTGACCTTGTGAGAATAAACAAAATACCAAGAGAATAAAGTAGAAAAGTGAACAGTTTGTCCAAGCAACAAGTGTCCATGGATGCATTATCAAAACCTAGTCTATGTGAATTATGAGTAGTGACGATCACATAAGGCTGGAGATCACCTCTAGCAAAGTTTAAAGGCCCTCCAAGTACTTCCCTAAGCTTGGGTGCCAAGGTAAGTAAATCCCAAATTGAACCCTTAAGTAACTGTGTTATTAAGCAAATCAAGCGACTAAAGTAAGCTCCATAAAGATTCTTAAGTGTTAATCGGCACCTAAGAGTTGGATGGGCAAAATGTTAATTTTGACACAAATTAGTGGCATGTTGATAATTTTGGTGAAATTATTGTCATGTACGTGAAAGTGACTAAATTAGTCAAGTCCATAAGTGTCGTGACCCATTAGAACCAATAAGGACAAGGAATGGCTCATTTGCACCAAGTAAGGAAGTTGAAGGTTAAGTGTTTTGACTGCCTTAAATGTGTGTTTAGCTTAAGGGCTAAGTGGAAAGGTTATGACTCTCTCATTTAAGGCTAAAAGGAGTTTATTAAAGCTTTACTAAGGGGCTTAGCTAAGCTAATTAAAGGGCTAAGCAAGATTATAGGTAAATGGAGGTTGGGTTGTTTAAGATATTTTAGGAGGAATGAAGGTACTACTCATCTTCTTCTTCCTTGAGCCAAACTCGCAGCCCTCTCCTCCGCCACACCATCTCACCTCAAATCTTCATTTTAGCCTAATATTTTCATGAAAATGAAGCCCCCAAAGCTATCACAAGTCCCAAGAAAGAATTTGAGCTATATTTGCGTATTGGAAAAGTTCTAACTTGTTCTTGGTGTTTCAAGTTAAATTCATGGGTAAGTCACTTGTTACAATATCTGTTGGTTCTAATGGTATTAATGAATTAGAAATGGTCCTAACAAAGTGATTGTGGTGCCTGATTTGCAAAAAAAATGGAAATTAGGAGCCATTGGAGCTAGGTTGAGCTTGATGTGAATAATTTCTTGATTTGGGAAACTCTTCATTTGAAGTAAGGGATTTATGTTATGGCATGATCAAATGATGCATAAGTAGTGTTAGAACACTTGGAAGTGAGTTCGAATGTACCAAAAGTTTTGGGGAAGATTTGGAGTGAGATTGGCTGAGAAAGAGATGCAGAAGTGTAGCTCTAACAGCTAATGTGGTCATGTTGAATATTTGATGCGATCACATCGAGCTTAAGGGGAAGAACATGCTGCCTAAATGTGCAATGTAGTTGCACAAACTATACTGGTGCCATTAGACCATTTCTAGAAACTTTCATAAAATTATGATGCTGTCGCACCACAATATGCAATGCTATAGCGTTGTGCTCAAATTATGCTAACCTTATTTTTAAGTGTCCCAAATTAATTCCTAATGCTTAGGTGGCATCCTAACATGGCTAAAAAATGCTCCTAAGATTTAATTGTGCATTAATAAGTAGGTAATAAGTGAATGGTGAGTGCTAAAGAAAAGTGGAGAGGGCTAAAGAAAAGTGGATAAGTAGATTCCTTAAATCAAAAGCAGGGTACCAAGGAGGGACCAAGTATTGTATGAGTCCTTCACTGGCCAAAGGTGAGGTCATGAACCTTCAGTATTGGAAAGGGACTCGAGAAAGGTTTAGGACTATTAATGACCCAAGGATAGAGGCCAGGTAGATCTAGGCATCGAGCGGTACCTAAGAGGTCTTGACCAAGTTGATGGGCTTAATAAGCAAATCCAGTAAGTTGCCCAAGTAGAGTTCAGGGGAACTTGGTGAAATTTGGCCACTAAGCTAAATTACCTGGCATAACAAGTAAGGGGAAGTTACAGGTAAGAGGTGAGTAAGTGATGGGTTACTTTTAGTAGCCTGTAAAAGGCGGGAAAGGTTAAGTAAGTGACTACTTACTTAATGTGCCTAAAAAAGGACTTCATGGGGTTTAATTAAGTGCTAGCATCAGATACGAAGGCCAGTTACCAAGTACCTCATCCATATTAGCTCACAGCAGTTAAGAACACCTTCAGGTGTAAAGAAGTCATAAGTGCATATACATGTGCATTCATTCATCCATTCATACATTACATTGCAGTTTTATTGTTTTTTATTAAATGTTCATGCTTATTGTGTTTGTGTTGTTTTATTGCTCAGTTTGTTTGTGTATATATATTGCTTTGTATGCTTGCATATGTTTTCCTTACTGATGCCAAATCTCTTTCTAAATACTTTCGAGTACTTACCCTTTAAGTGTTGTACAGGTTCTTAAATGGCTAGTTGAATCTAACAGTTGGTAAGGGGCAACTGTTAGTTCTAAGTTTTATTTATTTTAAGGTACCCTCAAAGTGTGAACCTTATGGTTAATGAATACTTATAGTGTAAGTTAGTACTGACCAAAGTGTTGTCTTTTCAACTTTCAAATCTAAGTATGTGCAAGGAAAGTGAGGCCTGCCACTTAGAGCTAGGTTGCTCAAGTGAAAAGCTAAGGATGGATCTTCGTAGATAATATTGTCACTATTGCATGTATGACATTTTTCATACTAAGTGTTGCCTTTACTAGTGTCCATTGGTTTATATAACACTAAAGTTACATATAAGGTTAAAATATATGCGCACAGTTGTTGCTTAAAGTTAAAGCAATTACAATTTTCACGTCTTGGCTTGTTTTAACTTATGTTTTATTAACTGGCGTGCCATGGTTTCCTTTATAGTTTTATTTACTTATTATTGCATAGCCAGGATGACATATGCATATTTTCTATGCAAGGTAGGCAAAATAACTAGTTGCGCATAATGATTTAATTACTTTATGAGTAATAACTAGCCAATTATAACATAAGTGGGATCATAGTTCCTTAAAAGCCTAGCAGTGGTTACATTTAGAGCACTGGGACTCTGTTCTTCCACAGTTGGTATCAAAGTAGATCAATGGTCCTAGTAAAGGCAATAAATGACTAAGATCCAAGTGTGTTCTTGTGCTCAATGTCATTAGTACTACTTATAAGTGTTTTTGGATTTATCATTTGGCTTTGGTTGCGGTTATATCAGTAGGAACCTACTAAGGTTCTTCTGTTGAGGCAAGGGACCAAGCAAATGCCCAAATGGCGCTTTGGTGTTAGCCATAAGGGATGTGGTAGTTTTGTTTTATAGTCCTAGTAGCCCAACCTCTGAAATGGGGGGAGACCATGGTTAATGTCTAAGGGGTAAATATCAAAGTATGCTAGAGCCTATTAGTACATAGAATCCACACCTTGAGGGCAGGACCAAAGTTAAGGAAGCATTTATGGTCATGTAGAAAAGGAAAAAATTTGATGAGTAGTCGAAGAGCCAAAGGGTGAGGGACAAGGAACACTAAGTTGCGAAAGGTGCACTGAGGCCAAGTGAACGATCATTACCCTAGGGCAAGATGTGACATGGACACGAAAAGAACAATAGCACATGGGGTATGGGCTAGGGTGCGTTAGGACTGTAAGTGCACTTGGGCCAAGGGAATAACATTTCCATACCAAGGTAAGTTAAGGCATGAAGCAAGAGCTCAGGTAAGGATCATTCAATTTGGAGTCCATGAAACCCAAGGGAGAACTAAAAGAATGACAAGAGCTGAAGAAAAGGCGCTATGTGCTAGGTGTGTGGAAACAAGGAAGGTAAAGAACTAAGGGCAAAAGTGCCCAAGGTCAAGCTCATAAAAAGGCCAAGTTCGAGAATACCTTAATTGTTGTGGGACTGCCGCCAGTACTCAAATGCAACCAAGGTGACCTACTTGAACCAATAAAATGGTCAATGAGCCAACGACAAAGAGAGGTACCTTTAAGTTTACAATATAGTGGTAGGTAGTTTTGTGTTTAAGTGTTATGTCTGTGGTTGTGACTAGCTTGCGTAGAAAACTAGGATGGCTAGGAAGTAAGAGATAGGTTGAACCCATAGAACCTCCAAGGATAAGATTTGGTTAAACCTTTAGGTTGGTTTGAGCTTTTGCCTAGGAGTTTAAGAATGGTAAGGATAGGGTAATCTATGGTTGTGGTTGATGAGCAGTGTATTGACACTTAGAAAAAAGATTGGTTATGGCCATAAGAGCTGACTTAACCATGACAATCATAAGTGATCTTTGGGAGTACCTCGATGGTAAGAGTCACTTGCATGGGAAAATAGGTAAGTTGTGTCAGGAGTTGAGCCTTAAGTCAATCGAATTTGTTCCTATGGTGTAAGAAATTACTCTATGCACTATAGGGATGGTCCAAGAAAAGACAACTTTACGAGGAACATGGCCAGTCCGACTCCAAGAAGTGTTGTACACTCAAGGGTTACCATATGAAGTGAGATTGAATTCTCTAAGTACCGCAACTAGGGGTAAAAGGGCTTATAAAGCCAAAAATTTAAATTCAAGAACCCTAAAGTTGTGAGTAAAGGAAAGACATGTGGTATCCTATGGTCTCAGAATAATTGTGAGAAGTTGGTTAAGTGAAGATTGAAAACCATAACCCACGGGTTCTAGAACCATGAAGTTAACTTTAAGGGTGCAATTTCTTAAGGAGGAAAGTCAGTTAGTTATGGCTAGTTGGTCAAGGTTCAAGAGCTAACTTGAACCTTAAAGACCAAATGGTAACATTTGAATACCTAAGAAAAGTATAACTCATCATGGGAGTGTAATGCAGCTTTAAGGACAACCCAAGTAAGTTAAAAAGGGGCATCCCTATGGGTTTTGAAGTTAGGACCTAGTAATTATTTAAGACTCCCATGGTGGTAAGAAGAACTCCAAGTAATGCACTTAGGTCTAGTACTTTTATTAGTGTCCGTCTTAACCCAAAGCTACTCATGGAAAGTACAAGTGACTTGGGCGACATTCTCAGTTGTTTAGGAGTTCAAGGATATTTTATAGTAGGGATTATTATGAGTTCAAAAGAACCAAGAAATCCTTAAACCAAAATGCTAAGAGTATGAACCTAAGTTAATTTAAAAAGGATCATAAGAAAAAGGATGCTTGAGGTCCAAAGTGTACCAAACTATCAAAAGGCCCCTGGTAGATCAGAAAGAATCAACAGAAGAGTGTGTGGTTGAAAATGCCAACTTAGGGTCTTGAATGACCCTGAAGGCCCCAGAGAGAGCTAAGTGTGAATTGAGCTAATTTTCTTACTAATAAGATTCAAGACAACTGAAGGTTAAGGTTATTGGGAACTTAAGATAACTTGTAAAGTCTTAGAAGCATTTGGGACTCTTTATTTTTATAAGGGGTAAGAAAGATAACTAAGTGGTCTAAGGGTCTAATTATGGGTCAAGTAATGGCTAAGAAAGACTCTTTGACAATAAGGAAACAAAGAAAGGAATTGAAACCCTATGGTAAACTTGTTGAGCCTAAGGTACACACACTATGGGCTATGGGTGTGTAAATCACACTAAGTAGGCACAATGGTTAATGCATAAGGATGGGCTAATAAGGCAACAACCTAAGAATGTGCCTAAGTATTGAGAAGTAAGGTATAGGTGCCAAAGTGGTCTTGAAGTGGGCATACAAGCAGTAAGTCTCGTTTGGGCACAAGAGAGTGATATGAGTACTCATGGGTAGCACTCGAGTTGTGCTAACTTGTTGGGTTTGAGGTGTTAAAAGAAAGACTCCTATGAATTCCATGAGGAATTAGGAGAAGTATAAAGACCCTAAATGTCGAAGGTTAAGTTAGAATCAAGTGAACTGAAATTCCTAAAAAAAGCCAAGGGTATGACATAAGTTTTGGGACAAAGGTGCACCCAAGTATACGAGCTAAGAAAGACCTTGAAGGACTAAATGTCAAGGGTCATAAGGACTTCTTAAGGGGAGCTAAGAATGGACATAAAGCCTAAGAAAGCCTGATGCCAAGTATACACTCAAGATGGCCGAGTAATTGAAATAAGGTCTAAAAAGTCATGGAAGTGACATGTTGGACAACATGGGATATTTAGAGCACTTGAGGAAAGTTGACTAATGGTGTTAAGAATTGGTTTTATGTAATCTAAAGAGACCTAAGAAAGGGCTATAATGGCCAAGAACACCCCGCTGTCGAACAAGGCTAAGTTGGCTAAGGAATGACTCTTAGGTAATAAAGAGTAAAAGAGTATGCTAAGGGTACCTTAAGAATTAAAGGCCAATGAATGCCCCAGTAGCTAGCAAATAGTCAAGAGCCCTAAGTGTGTTTAGTGATTACCTAGAGAAGTCAAGGATTAAGAGTTGAGTAGCGGAAATCATGTCCTATGACAACCAAAAGATGAGAAGTTTATATTGATTAAGGTGCCTAAACAAGCCCGAAGGTGTTAAGATAATGGATGCCTTTAAGGCTAAGAGGTGTATAGGTAGTAAATATTGAGAAGCTACCTAACTAGGCCAAGTATAAGTTACCACAAGAAGTGTGTGCCTACAACACTAAGAGGCAACAAAGTTAAGAGGCACCTAAGGTGGCTTAAATGCCTAATTGGAGAGTAAGAGTTGCCAAGTTCAACTGTGCCATAAGTACTAAGTGGTGGTGACTAAGAGAACACCTAAGTGAGACTTAAGAGTATATGCATGATGTAAGGTTTAGCTAAGTCCCACTAAGAGTAAAGATTTAACTTAGGAGGCTAAGTACTCCTAAAAGTACCAGTTGAGGGGAATGGCCAAGGTGAAGCAAGTAAGCTCTAAGTTACATAGGCCTATGTAAACATTGGGATTAACAAAAAGTGCCTTGTGAACCAAGGCAAAGTGTCCACCCTATAAGTAACGTCTCCAAGGAGAGTTCTCTTAAAAAATACCTTAAGAAGTTTTTTTACCAACAAGTTAAAAAGCTAAGAACATGAAGCAGGCTTACGGTTAAGGGGCTATAGGTAACCATAGTAAGAAGAAGACCATGAGTAAGTACCAGGTAAGATGTAAGAGCAATGGTATCCAAAATATGTGCTCGGTTGAGAATAAAAAATTGGAGGACCAAATTTCTAAAGGAGGGAAGAATGTAAAGATCCTCTAAGTACTTCCCCAAGCTCAGGTGCCAAGGTAAGTAAATACCAAGTTGAACCCTCAAGTAACTATGTCATTAAGCAAATCAAGTGACTAAAGTAAGCTCCCTAAAGGTTCCTAAGTGTTAATTGGCATTTAAGAGTTGGATGGGCAAAGTGGTAATTTTGACACAAATTAGTGGCATGGCAATAATTTCGGTAAATTTATTTTCATGTAAGTTAAAGTGACTAAATTATTCAAGATCATAAGTGTCGTGACTCATTAGAACCAATAAGGACAAGGAAGGGCTTATTTGCGCCAAGTAAGGAAGTTAATGGCTTAAGTGTTTTGATTGCCTTAAGTGTGTGTTTCGCTTAGGAAGTAAGTGGAAAGGTTCTGACTCCCTCATTTAAGGGTAAAAATATTTTATTAAAGCTTTAGTAAGGGGCTTAGCTAAGCTAATTAAGGGGCTAAGGAAGATCAAGAGTAAATGAAGGTCGGGTTGTTGGAGATATTTTGGGATGAAGGAAGGTGCTATTTATCTTATCTTTCATTGAGCCAAACCTGTAGTCCCCTCCTCCACCACACCATCCCACCTTAAATGTTCACTTTAGTATAATATTTTCAAGAAAATGAAGCCCCAAAAGCTATCACAACAAGCCCCAAGCAAGAATTTGAGCTATCTTGTTGCATTGGAAGAGTTCTAGCTTGTTCTTAGTGGTTTTCAGTTAAATTCATGAAGTAAGCCACTTGTTAAGCTATGGTTTGGTTCTAATAATATCAATGAATTAGGAATGGTCTTGAAAAAATGATTATGGTGCCTGATTTGCAAAGAAATCAAAATTGGAAGCCATTGGAGCTTGGTTCAGCTTGAGGCGAATAGTTGCTTGATATGGGAAACTCTTCATTTGAGGAAAGGGATTTATGTTATGGCATAATTAAATGGTTCATAAGTAGTTTTAGAACACTTATAAGTGATTTGGAACGAGCCAAGAGTGATTGGAACTAGTTTAGGTAAGATTTAGAGTGAGATTGGCCGAGAAAGAGACAAAGAAATGTAGCTCCAAGGGTTAATGAGGTCATACTAAATATTGGATGCGATTGCATTGAGCTTAAGAGCAAGAATAGGCTATCTGAATGTGCAATACAGTTGCACAAACTCTAATGGTTCCATCTCACCATTTCCAGCAACTTCCGTAAAATCATGATGCTATCACACTACAATATGCAATGCTATAGCATTATGCATGACTTGTGCCAACTTTGTTTCTAAATGTCCCAAATCAATTCCTAATGCTTAGGTGGCATCCTAACATGGCTCAAAAGTGCTCCTGAGATTTAATTATGCATCAATAACTATGTACTAAGTGGATGGATAAGAGAGCTAAGGAAAAGTGGATAAGTAGATACCTTAAATCACAAGTAGGGTACTAAAAAGAGACCAAATATTGTATGAGTCCTCCACTAGCTAAGGGGTGAGGTCATGAACCTTTGGCATTGGAGAAGGACTGAGAAGGGTACAAGACCCTTAATGACCCAAGGGTAGAGGTTAGGTAGCCCAGCACTTTGAGCGGTACCCAAAAGGTCTCGACCGAGTTGACGGGCTCGGTAAGCAAATCCACTAATTTGCCTGAGTTGAGTTCATGGGAACTTGGTAAAGTTTGGCTACTAAGTAAAATTACCTGGCACAACAAGTAAAGGAAAGTTATGGGTGAGAGGTGAGTAAGTGATGACTTACACTAAGCAACCCGTAAAAGGCAGTCAAGGCCACGTAAGCGATGACTTACTCAAGGATCCCATAAAGATGACTTTATGGTGTTTAATCAAGTGCTAGCATCAGATACGAGGGCTAGTATCCTAGTACCCCAGCTGTATAGCTCACAACATTCAAGAACACCTTCAGGCATAAGGAAGTCCTAAGTGCATAAACATGTGCATTTACTCATCCATCCATACATTACATTGCATTATTATTGTTGTTTGTTAATTGCTTATGCTTAGTGTTTGTTATGTTTCTTGATTGCTTGGTTTGTTTGTATATATATATATTGCTTTGCATGCTTGCATATGTTTTCCTTGTAAGTGCCAAATCCATTACTAAGTACTTTTGAGTACTTTGCTCTTAAGTGTTGTGTAGGTTCTTAGAAGGCTAGTCAGGCCTAACAGTTGGTGATGGGCAACTGTTAGTGCTAAGTTCTATTCATTTTAAAAGTATTCTATAAGTATGAACCTTATGTTTAATGAATACTTATAATGTAAGTTAGTACTGATCAAAGTATTGTCTTTTCAGCTTTTAAAGTTAAGTGTGCACAAGGAAAGTGAGGCTTACCACTTGAAGCTAGGTTGCTCAGGTGGAAAGCTAAGGTTGGATCTTAGTAGATAATGTTGTCACTATTATATGTTTGACATTTTTCATACTAAGTGTTGCCTCTACTAGTGTTCGTTGGTGTGTATAACACTAGGGTTGGTGCATATAAGGTTAGGATATATGCACACAGTTGTTACTTGAAGTTAAAACAACTATAATTTTCCCATCTTGGCATGTTTTAACTTATGTTTTATTAACTGGTGCACCATGGTTTCCTTTATAGTTTTATTACTTGTTATTGCATAGCCAGGATGACACATGCATATTTTCTGGGTAGGGTAGGCTAGGTAACTAGTTGTATATAACAATTTAAATTACTTTACGAGTGATAGCTAGCCAATTGTAACCTAAGTGGGGTCATAGTTCTCTGAAAGCCTACCAGCGGTAGTATTTAGGGCATTAGAACCCTATTCCACCACAAAAGTACCTAGCTGATGGGGTTCTTCCCGAAGATAAGAAGACGGCCATAACAATTAAGAAAAGAGTAAGAAGGTTCACTTTGATTGGGGATGAACTATATAGTTATGGATACAACTACCCTCTGCAAATTTACATAGAAAAGGAAAAAAGTTAAGGTAATTTTGTCTAATATCCATGAAGGATTTTGTGATGCTCATGTCGGCCCCAACTCCTTAGCATTGGTCATACTGAGACAACACTATTTCTGGCTAACACTCTGGGGTAACTCGGGGAAATTCATGCAAAAGTAAGATAAATGCCAAAGACATGGTAAAATCTAAAAACTTCCATTTGAGCTCATAAATTCAGCTTCTTATCCATGTTTGTTTGCTATTTGAGGCATTGACTTTATTGGTCCAATACCTACATCTTTAGGATGGGTAAAGAATTGTGTAATTGCCATCAATTATTTTACCAAGTGGGTGGAAGTGGAACCTTTAACAAAAATCATCATAACCAAAATATGGTAGTTCATCTGAAAAATACATTGTTTTCTGGTTCTGGTGCCTGAAAGTCTTAGTGGGCAATAATGGGGATAGTTTATAGATCAAGGTTTTTAAGAATTTATGAAAGACTAAGGAATGAAGATACATTATGCTCTTATAGCCACCCACAGAGTAATGGGTAGGTGGAAGTTACTAATAGAACCATCAAAGATGGTATCAAGAAAAGGTCCAATAAGGTGAAGGACAAATGGGTAGGAGAGCTAGCAAGCATATTGTGGGCATATAGGACCATCCTTTGAAGTCAAATTTGGAAACTCCATTTTCCATTGTATATGGATTAAAGATGGTCATTCCTATTGAAATTGCACACCTTACATCTCATGTTTAGGCATATAAGATCCTGTCCAAAATGATTAGGGCCTGGAAGCACACTTGGACCTCTTGGAGGAACATAAGGAAATAGCTGAGCTAAGAAGAAAAGCTTTTCAGCATCACACAGCTTAGGTGGCCAATGCAAAGGTCAGACCAAAAGGCATCAAAGAAGGAGATTTAGCTCTGAGAAGAGTAAACATCAGCATAGGAAGTACAGGAGAATGGCCCTTAAAGGAAGATTGGGAATGATAACACATAGTCACTGAGAAAGTAAGAAATAGGGTGTATAAGCTCATTGACCAATTTGCTAAGGTACTTAAGAATACTTGCCACCTAGGTACTTTGAAAAAGTATTTAGCATGAGTCTAGTATGTAATAAAATCATTCTATTACCGAAACTTTGATTTCCTCATTAACCACCATTAGTAGAATTTTACACAGATTCTTGGTCGAGGATTAGAAATAAAATTTCATAGAGGTTTGTTAACAAAAGGAAAAAAAGGTTGTGTACGCTGCACCAAGAAATGAAAGCCTTATATATAAAAAGGTAAATGACACTAATTGTCCCTAAACTATACCTAATGTTGCTTAATTGTCCTGAAACTATGAATTGTTACATCATCATTCTCAAACTAGCCAATTATTGCACTTATTGTCTTGCCATATGCCAGTTGTTAAAAAGTGACAGAAGTTGGGAGAAATTGCACAATTTTGGGACAATTAAGCAACATTTTATAGTTTCGGGACAATTAAGCAACATTGGGATAGTTTAAGGATGACAGGTGTCCTTTACCCTATATAAAACTTATTGTGAAGAAGAAAATTTCACATTAAGACTTTGAGCATGCTCCAGGAATAAAGTTTTACAAAGGCTTGGTGCCGAAAATGAAAATTCACATAAGCCCTTAAATGAAGGCTACAAATGAATTTTCAAAGAGGCATCAAAGAAAAGCCTTGGTAGGGTACTCAGGATAATAATGGGATGCAATCATCAAGGAAATAACCAAAGTTATAATTCGGTATACATTCCTACAAACTGAGTTAGGTATCTAAATAGCTATTAAGCTCGTTGAACCCATGAGCTTAGAAATTACATGTAGCATAATGGATACTTGGGTGACGCTCAAGAGTAGCAGTTTCAAAAATTGCCTAGACTATCTCTCCCGAGTATAAAAGCAACTTAGGAAAAAGGGGAAAGAAAAATAAAAATTGATATCATAAAAACTAGCATGTCACAACAAAAGATGTGCAATTTCAAAGAATTCAATATTAAAAAATTACAATGGGCCTTTAAGGGGAACATCAGACAAACCTTTGCCCATACTGAGGAGCTTATATATGGACCACTCATCCTTAGCCATTGGTGGCTTGAAGTCTCCCAAGAGCCAGGAAATGTCAACAGATGGGTCTTGTTCATGGAGTTGATAGCGAGCAAGGGAGAAACTATCCATGAACACGTCAACAACCTCATCTTTCAACTCCTCAATATCTGCCTTGGCCTTCTCATTGGTCTCCTAAAGGGCCCTAACACAAGACTCCAACTTTTGAACTTTAGCTTCCCAAATAGCCTATTTCCCTTTAAGATCCTTCAACTCTTTGATAGCCTCTTTGACTTTCTTCATGGTCCAGCTTAAGGTTTCATTGATAATCGCCTCATAGGTGGACTCTTAGGCAGCCCAAAATGTCTAAGCCCTAGAAAAGACGCCCTCAATCACCAGAGTGGTGAGGTTGAACTTCTTCCAGGCACGCCAAAGAATAATTTGTGCATACCTTTTTAGCCTCTCCTGGAAAAATGCTGCTCAGCAAGAAAGGCCAACAACTATAATACATGAATGCTGCCTACATGGAAAAATCCTATTAGTTAGCTCATTAACAAGGGTGACAAGCAAAAATTTGAAAAAGGCATAAGAGCAAAACTCACCTAGGCAATCTTGATTCCCATTTACTCGAGTGAATCATAGGGCATACGCGCTTCATAGTCAACTAAAATCCCTTAGCCGTGAGAAAGGTTGCTAAGGAGCTTTTTCATTAAATCCCTGGTTTAAAGATTGGCAATGAGGTGGCCAAAGATTTCTTGGAGATTGAGACCGTAAAGAGGACTTCATGGGGGCTTGTATTATTCTTTCAAGGCCTTGGTGTTCTTTTGAGCCTGATTAGCTTGAGCCTAAGCAACCCAATTAGGCTCCTATTTACCTGGAGGTTTGTTAGCAATTTGCATTAAGGAACCAGATTTTTAACAATCATACAAAAGTAAACTAAGAAAGCAAGAAAAGTTGAATGAAACCTCACTTCACATCAATCCCATGTTGGGGGAAGTAATAGCTCCCTTCAGGTAGTGGATAAGGTCCACCACGAGACTTTGAACTAGGTTTCACCTAGCAAATTGGTTTTCAATACCCAGGTTATGAGGATATGCCCTAAGGTTGGGGAAATTTGTCACCTGACCGCCCTGTGGGTTGAAGGGCCCTGAGAGTTTTACCTAGTCCTCCTGAGAATTTTACCTAGTCCTCCCAAAGTTGAGACCTCTCATCATCCAAGGAAGCCACCAGAGGAATAACGGGCTTTTTGCCTTCTAATTAACACTTTTTTCTTTTGACAAACTAGGGATTGAGCTCTTCTTGCCACCTGGGATTGTTGGCCTTCTTCACTCATTTGCCCTTCTCGGTCACTTGGCCACTTGATGCCTTATCACCTTTTTTTTTCTTCTTCTTAGCCTTTTCCTTGGCAAGTTGGCCCTAGTCCATGTTATAGGTTTTAAAGGTTTGAGAAATAGTATAGTGCAGAAAAGGCAAGCATTAAAAAAGAAAAAAGCAAGCAATAACACAAAGACACAATAGAGGGTAAGCCGGTAACAGATGGCATAAGAAAGGATGAGGGTTAGATAGACCTAGGGTACCCATGAGTATCCTAGTCAAAGCCTTTTTCTTCTTGTGACCTTTTGTAGAACAAGGCATATGCTTTGATTATTTAAACTTCCTTAGGATGTTTTTGGTCATTAGTGTCCAAAAGATGGGGATATAAAACCCTTTTCGATTTTCCTAAGCAAACTTTGGCATACCTCATTTGGAAACCCTTCTTGAGTTGACTTTAACTTGTCATTCCATTTGTGCAGCACATACACATCCAGAGGCCATGACCTCCATTTGATCTCCAGATCCCATTTCGCCAAAAAAGTGCTGAAAAAGAACTCCTTGTGCCATATTTTGCCACATTAGAGGGGGCTTGCTTTTTTAGCCCTGATGTGGTAGAAAGCACAACTTGGCTTGGAGCTAATGGTGTAGTGATCGAGGAAGATAGATAATAGAGGGTTGATACCCCAAAGTTCAGAGAGAATCAAGAATTTATTTATATGAACATAACTGTTTAAGGCTAGTTAAGTCATACAAATCCTAAGCAGCCTAGTCAGCTTCTTTAGGTGTTCGGTTTCAGGAGCCAAACAAGCACAGCGGAATTTAACCAAAACCCTCTAGGATCCAAGTGAAACGGGGTAAACCGGGTGTTCGAAAATTTTCATACCTAATTTTTGGTTAAGATCTCTCACCTAATTGTAGAGTCAAATCACAAAACCTAAACAGTTGACATGTTCAAGCTCTCTATGGTATCCACACGAGCCTCTCGGGATCACCACGCTTCCACCACGTCTCGGCAGATGCGTTTCTCTTGCCCTCGCAATGCTAGCTTATGTCCTCCAAGGAATTGTAAGAGAAGAGTGCAGCTATCCTTTTGGGAAGCTAGGGCAAGAAGCTGCGAATTTCTCACTAAAAGTTGTATTTATAGTGAGACTCAACTTCGAGGCCTAATGGGTTTCAAAGCCCTAATCCAATTAGGCTTTAATTTCGGGCTTAGTAATGGCTCAACTCTTGGGCCCACTATTAATACGAAATTATTGTGAACCAATAACTCAAATAATTAGCCCATACACTCTAATGATCCAAATAGATCTATGTGTGCGACCCAATATGCTCTTACCACGTTAGCAATGATTATAAATCACATTTACGATCATAAACAATGAGCGGTGACTAGCAACATATCATTGCTACCCAAGTGACAAGATTGTCGGTGATTCGACTAAACCTTTATGATCATTACCGATATATGCCATTGTCCCTTTGTCCAAGATATCAAGACTAAGCACGAGACATGGAATGTGTCACTCTCGTATAGCCCAATCTTTGGTTTCTTGATTACCGAGTAGACTAACTTAAACTGATGACATTGATATCGTATATCAACTCATCCGAGCATGGCCATGCATTTTCTAAGTCTCACTCTATCAAGGGGCCCGAAGATATCACTCCCATTACATATGAAGGACAAATCCCATCTTGATTATACAAATCCCTCCGCATGATATGTGACATATCCAATGACCTCCTTCAAGTTCACTCAGTTACGAGCAACAAAGGAAAGTATCAAAGTATGTGACTCACATGTAGGGAACCTTGATGATCTTAGGTCGAAATACTACATATACCATGATCACTATGAGAATCACTTATGACACTCATATAACGATCCATGTAGTGTTCTCATGGTGGGTCGGTCCAGTACACAAGTTCTCCAACTTGTACCCATATGTAGACTACATATCTCATATTAGTCTCCACAAATGCTAGTCGTTATGTATTATTGCAACTCGCTTCACAATAATACTAGACCAGGGACGTTTGAAAATATCATTATTCTAGGGTTACAATTATGTTTATTATATTAGGTAGAAACAAAACAACAAACATAATTGCTGGACTAATGTTTTAATAAAATATCATGACTCAATGTGCAAAAAAAAATACAATAATCTCATGATTGGCTTTTGGGCACAACACTAACATTAGGAACCATGGTGACTAAAATCTTAGCCTTAACTCCAGTTGCTTAACATAAACCACTAACTCCCTATTTTTGGGAGAGTGACCTTTCTCTTCAAGCTTAAGGATTCTCATCTTCAACTTAGAGGAAAAGTCATAACTCCCCTGAATCTTTTAGAGACTTGCATTAGAAAGTACATATAAGTATGGTTTAATGGCCTTTTAAAGCTCCATAAGCTTTTGGCTAGAAGTTTGAGCCAACGAGTTACCTTATGGCATGGTAGCATTTATAGTGGACTCCCTAGAGTGCATGTTGGAGTTCTTAAAAGCCATTTTCTGAAAGAGAAAAAATGAGAAGCAATTCTATACTGGCAAAAAAAAATTTGACAAGAGGGTGGAGAATGCCACCCACCACTTGAAAAGTGAAATGATGAAAGCTACAAACCCACATTAGCCAACTAAACAGCTTCCCTACTGATCACTAGAATTGGTGGTCGAACCAAGCACACCCTTGCAAAGCATGTTATGGATCAAAAGGCCTATTGAGGTGACAAAAGTGTCCGGATAGGGAAGAAAACCAAAAACTAAACTCTAGTAAAAAACAAGCAATAGCTCCATAGAAATCCTACAAGGAAATGAAGGCAAGGAAAGTGAGTAGAAGTTACCTAGGAGTAGATGGCTGTCAGAGGTAAGCAAACAATGGATGAGGCTAACTCTGCGTGTAATGCTTTGGAAACTTGAAGGTTCAACTTGCTTGAGAAGTTGCAAAGCGTAAGGGAGCTCCAAAAAATGGCATCCTTTCAAAAGGGCATACTACCAGCAACAGTTGGCTTTGTAATCAAGGAATGAATCGTCATTGAGAATATGGAAGGTTTGCTTCCAAGAATAGGCTATGGATGTGGTTAAATGCTCGCACACTTCTTCATAAGACCAAAAAATCCCGACTTGCTTTAACTTTTGTTTGGGGCAACGGTACTTGTGATAGTACATCTATGACAAGGATGCCAGCCTCTAGGGTTATCCCCACCTTAGACAAGCCTTAAAACTCCTTGTGAACCACCAACTTGTATAAACCCAAGGTAGCTGCTCTTTGCCCTAATTTCAAACTAGTAGTTAAAGAAAATGTTGCCATGTATCCTATCCCACCAATTATGTCAATACATATAGCGTGACAGAGAACACGTGTACAGCCCAACCAACATTCATGATCTACCTAAAAGACATTCTATGGCAAGGACCTTTACACCCTTACAGGTATGTTCACTATATCATAGTGAACCTTCTCACATATTGGCTAGAAAATTGACTTAAGTATCGGAGATTACACCTCGAGACAAATCTCGGGACTCCTTCCTCCACTTTTTCTTTTGTTTATTTTGCGGGTTTTCCACATGAGGGCTCTCATTCTATATACCTCTAGATCATAGTGCTCACCTGACAAACACCTCCAAGTTGGCTGACCACCACATAGTATATTGTCATGGATAGTAAATACATAGGTACAAAAGTATGAAGATATGAAAGTACTTATACTATGCTCATGTATCACGGCTTCGTTTCCTTTTTTACTTTGTTAATGTCTTGGTTATTTAGGTTGTTACTCATTGAAGTCTCTATTCAAAAGAATAAAGAGCAATATATTATATGTTAAACAAAAGAAGGAAGTTAACTAATGCAACAAGAAATATAAAACTTACATCCTATGAAAAAGAACAAAGTGGAAGATATAATGTATGTAGGTATTTTAAAGAGAAAGAGGAAGTTAGCTTGTAAAGAAAGAAATCTAAAACTTACAGTTTACGATGAAAAGCTTCTGTAGTTGGGTATATATATGTTGCTTAAAAACCTTGTTATTAATAAGATCCCAAGCACTTGTTTACAAATAGAAAAGGGCACACACATTTATAGAAACCTCACAAAGATTAAGCAAGAAATATCTGAGTTACTTTGAAGTGTTTTTCAACACCACAAATCTACCGGCAAAACACTAGCTAAATCCTTTTATACACCAAGCAAAATTGCCTTTTCCGCTACTAGTTTTAACCATTTGAATAACATAACTCATTTATATTCACAAATTAGTTTCTTCATCAAATATAGAACAAATCAATAAAACTCTACTCCAGTTACATGAGCAAAGCATGTTCATCACCCTATAATGATCAACCTTATGTCAGTGAAAGAAAAACAACCTAAAATGGAACATCTCCTCATGCAAACAATAATATGTAGCCACATCATATGTCCATTATCTCTTTGTTAGAAATAACAACATCACAACTATTTCTCTGTTTGCATCAGTAGATGATCAAAATCCAAGTCTCCATCCTAAATTTAAAAAAGAGGTCAATTAGCTTGATCCAATCAAAGTAAAGCACAAATTAAGGATAGAATTTGTTTTCTTTTTATGTGGCTAACATTGATACCAGAGCTTTGGCCTGAAAGCTCCTTTGAGATTCCACCATGGATTACCTAGGTGCTAACTAGTAGAGGTGAGCATTATTCGAATAAAACAAAAAAACTTGAAAAAAAATGATTGAATATGGAAAAAATGGTTTGGTTTCCCTGTTATTCAATTTAGTTTGGATCAAAACTAAAATATATTTTCAATTATCAATTCGGTTATTAGACAATAAACAAAGAACCAAAAACCCAAAAAAACCTGAATTGTAATTTTTCAAATTATAGAGGTTAAAGTATAACTTAAACAAAATCTCAAGGAATAAGTATCATTTACTCAACTTTTTAACCTAGCTAAACAAACCCCCTTTCACCTTATTTACTTGTGGCCATCAAAATTCACTTATCTCGCCACCCAACTTGGATTTTTCATCTCCTTTAAATGGCCATTATCAGCTTTGTCATCTCCTTTGATCACAAATCATCCTTCCTCCTTCTTTTCTCACTTGCAAAAAGCTAGAAGCTGTCACACTCTATCACATAGCTTTACTTTCATTATTACTTCTCTGTAAATTGTGGTTGCTAAAGAACGATTTTGCAATTTCTCTATAAACTAGGTTAGATTTATTAGTTTTGGCCACCATCAAGAGGACGGGTGAGCAAAACAGGAAAATTTTTTTAGTATCGACAATGAATCAAAAAAGAATTTTTTTTATTCTTCTATGGCTTCAAGTGCGTTTTGTTGTTCTGATTAGAAAAGAAAAATATAGGTTACTTCTGGAAGAATTTGGGGATGGAGACTACAGAAGAGATTCAAAAGAAGGGAAGTAGACTATATTTTTTCTAAAATCGAATTACAACTAGTTTTGGTTTTCGGTTTTTACTCAGGTGGTTTGCTTGATGAAATTTAAAATTGAAAACCAATCGATTTTATGCAATTTCGGTTAGTTCAATGATCAACCCCCACCAGCTATACAAGATTTTCAAAATTTAAGGGCTCATTAACTTTAATTTGGTGCCAAAAAGATAGGTCTTATGATAGTTCATAAGCCAAATGGGGGTTTTATGAATCAAAGCTCTCATGCATCATGCGTAGCATACCTTAAAAAAATAGAAAAAACAATAAATTTGGTCACTTGTCTCTTTAGTTCAAATCATTTTCTAGAGCAATGGTAGGGACCTTTGTGTTTTTACCTTCGCTGAAAGGGAAAACGCTATTGTGACAATGCAGACATGAAGCTTTTAGATCTCGACTAGTATTTTCCTGATGATGCCTTTCTGGTTCTCATAGTGGCCTTAAGTCAAGACATCATCCCCCAACACCTTCACTTTGATTTCCTATAATCTTCCATTGGAATTCCCTTTGGAGTTATCCTCGCAATAGGAGGATTCATCAACGTCGACCAACAGCTGGGATTTCTTCTCAAAAACCACAGATAGTCAACCAAGCCATGAAGTAGAGGAGTAATGGAGGTGCAGAAGATTTGACTGACTTGATTCTCTAAAGAAGGAAAAAGGAGAGGAAAAAGTTGGAAGTGAAACTATGGCTATCGACACCACCCCTGCCCCTGTGTGCATCATCTTGAAGTTTTCATCCTTGAACTTTTCCCCTTAGATCGACTCCCCGCCAGTGCGGTCTCCAAAGTGAAGTCCCAGCCCAAGCACACGAACTTCAGGATCACACCAGCATCTGCACCAGAATTCATCCCTAATCTTGTTCTTCATCTACAACAAATGGGATTGGTCTGATTTTTCCATTTAAAAAATTTGACAATTTTTTCTATCAATTTGAAATTCTTATAGATAAAATTATAAGGAATATGGGTTCATAGCATGAATGATTTTTGTGGTAGTGAAAATGATGAATTCAGAGAGAGGGGGGAAGAAGAAAGAGGGGGAGACAGAGAAGAAGATGAGGATTTAAAAAATAAAAAAATAATAAAAAAAATTAAAGATTAGGGGTCCAACTTGTAAAAGAAAACAAAATGAGGAGCACTAATGTATTTTAGCTTTTATTGGGAAAAGGTTTGAGAGAACTGGTCAGCATCACTTTAGAACTTTAAAAAGTGTGGACATATGTCATCTTGATAGAGAGAAGGTAAGAGGAGAAGGTAAGAAGAGATGGTTGTTAGCAATCCTCTCAATTTTTATTTCATCTCGCTCCATTGTCTATCTTCTCTAGACAATTATTAAGAAAATTTCACATACAAATTTTTTATAAAATTTTCAGATAGTTAGCAAATCATTTAAATTTAGGGAAATTATAAAAATAAAGTGACTGAACTTATTGCTCTAGACACATTTAATCACCACTCTTTTAAGTGGTGCCAAATCCAGTATTGAACTCAAAGTTTTGTGCCAAATTAGGTACCAATGTCTTAAAATGGGATGAATAGCATGACCAATGTGACTAAAGGTCAAAACTTTCCATCAAATGGCTGAATATTTTGGTAGGAGATGATTATGTGGCAATTAAAGGATGATTGTGTGACAAAATGATATGCCATGTAGGCAAAACGCAAACTAACGTGGCATTTGGGATTTTGGTTTTACGGCATTTAAGGATTTCTTGGGATTTCTAAGGGATTTGGCCTTATTTTTCCTCCACCTCCATCTCATCCGCCGTTCTATCCTTCAGCTCCCCTGCCTCTGTCCCTGACCACCTCCTCCACGCCAACCACTTTTGCTAAGCGCCTCCTTCACTCCATCCGCCTTCGCCGAGCACCTCCTCCACCCCAGCTCCTCGCCTAACTCTCTAATTGTTCGTCAATTGGTATTGCCCACCTCCACCACTACCTACCTCCTTCACTGACAGTGTCACTTCATTCGTAATTTGTTCATCGATTTGCTGATTTGTTTGTTGATTCGATCGTTGATTCTCCGATTGTTCATCACTCTGATCGTCAACTCACCAATTGTTTGTTGATTCACCGATTTGTTCACTGATTGCTCGTCATCCTAATTGTCGATCCACTAATGTCTTCAACTCTGCCCAGATGAATTTCAACAGGAGGAGGTAGTATTATTGGAGTCATTAAGAGTTGACGGGCCAATTTGTATAATTCTTCTCTCCATGAATTGCCAACTCATCTCTCCGTTAACACGTCATCAATACTAACGCCCCAATCACCAATTTGGGCCCAACTTAAAACTTCAATTATCATTTTGGCACTACTTAAAAGAATAGTGACCAAATGTGTCCAGAGTAATAAATTTAGTCATTTTTTAGTACTTTTTCGTTTAAATTTAATCAAGTCTAGTATATAATTCTGTATACATTTACTATTTATCAAATCATTTAGTAAAATAAAATTGAAATAATTACAATTTGCCAATAAAATTTAGGTGAAATTACACTTTACTAGAAATTTATACTTTGTCCTTGAATCTAACACTTTTTTACTTTGTTTGACATCAATTTTTCAAATTTTGATTTAAACTATGCACTACTTATCTTTCGGTAAATTCAAAATTTTTAATAATAGCTTCAAAATTATTTAATAGTTTAAATTACCAAGATAGTTCATTTCAAATTAAATTACATGCATTATTGTGCATTATTTTTATATAAATTGATTATTTGTTTGAATTGTCAATTTATTGAAACCATACACTTTAATAAGTCTAAAATGTAATTTTAAATTATTTTTTCTAAAACTAAAGTACTATTTATTTATTTTTAATTTGTCCAACCTAAAAAATAATAAAAAATACTTGATTTTAATTAAAAAATGCTAAATATTTTAACTCCTTAAAGTATAAGCTTTCAATAAATTGATAATTTAAAAAAATTATTTCATGTAATAATAATGTAAAATAATATGTTAAATTTAATTTGAAATAAGCTAACCCATCACTATTTTATCTATTTATATGTAAAACAATCTCTTTCTCTTCAGTTCAAGGGGTAAGATGTAAAATTTTGAAACCAGAGGGGCAAAAAGTAATTTCATATGAATCTCATGGGAAAATTTTCATTAGGCCAATAAAATTTTTAAGACTTTTTAGTATTTTTAGCATTATTTTCCTAACTGAGTTGAAGCTGTTGTTCTATAAAGTTCATTTTTTCAGCTTGATCAACAAAAGCTGTATATTTTTTTCTTTGGTAGGGTCAAACTTGAGCTCCTCGTAGGCTGTGTGTCCTTCATATCCATTGAGCAACGTTGGTGAGGACATGTTATGTTTTTCTAGGAAAATCTGAAAAACATGTTTAACTTGTTAATGAATATATATACATCATATATTGTAATGAAAAAATTTAGTACCTGGCCAATAACCTACTTGATCCATTCGAACTAAAGCCTAACCTAAACTAATCATACTAGAAAAGTTAACAAATCAAACCCAATAGTTCCTAACCTGAACCCGATTTAAGTAAAATTTAAGAAAATCTGAATCAAAATGACTAAAACCTGAAATGGCTCAAACTTGAATAACCCAAACATGAAATGGTTCATACCTGAAATAACATGAGTTTAAACTAGATGAAACCTGACTTTAACTGAAATCAACATAAAATATATGTTCTGCAGAGATTTGAAAAATGTGATTTTTTATATATTGATTATTCATCTAAATTACACATTAGTTACAACAACTCACTTTAAGAAACTTAAAAAACACTTTAAAATATTTTGTTTAGGGGTCTTATAGGATATAAAGAATAAATCAACAAAATGGCATGCTTTGTTGAGAGGAAATTCTCACATTTCATGAAATCAGGTTGATTTTTCCATGTTTATGTAAGAATAATGGCAAATCATTTGACTTCCTTGACATTAATCCATGGATTCTTTTCAAAAGATACATTTAAACCTGCTCTTACCATATCAAATAAGAAGTTTTTGAAAAAGAAAAGAATCTTTAAAACTTCCAACACTAATATATAATCTTATTGTTTAGGTGATAAAATAATGGTTACAGACTAGGTTCAAAGTTAATTCCTAGAGCTACAATTCACTACCTAAAGAATCATAAGGACCAAATAACACTAGGAATCCAAGTCTTTGCAAAATTGAGGCCCAACTTGAAAGCTCATTAGTAGTCACCATAGCTGCAATACACTTCACACACTACCAACAACAGCAGATACTATGTCTTCCCTTTCCAACCATACTTCTTTTCACACATTGCAGACACTTTCACAAGTTAATCCTAAACATAATTATATAGTTATATGAAGCTAACCTGAAGAAATGAATACAATTATACAGCGAAATTTAGTTATTGTTTCTTAGTTATAGTTTTGTGACGGTGTATTTTTCCATCACATAATCTATGCTTTTTAGTAGTTTTGTATGTCAGTATATGACATTTATCTTGTAGTGTTAGCAACTTCTTTTTTCCCTTAGTCTACTCCAATGATTTTGAATATAAAAAAGACAAACGTCTATGGTTTATTTGGGCCCAAAACATATTAGTGATCGACTTGAGTTGAGGTGGTCTCAAAATATTAATGATTTATTATTCGGACTAATAGGGTGAAAAAAATAAAAAGATACATAAAACTACAAACTGTCTTTGTGTCTGAATCTGGAGTGTAGCCTGGCTGTGGCTGGTGAAATATTGCATTTTGAGAGAGACCTCTCAGCTTTGGAGCTACTAGCGGAGATTTTGGAGACCATTTTGCAGAAGCATGCTGGTTCTTAGCATGCTGGTTCTTTTCTTGTTCCGATACAAACTGGTACCTATCATATATATTTAGGATGAAGTCGTTGTCGTGAGAATTTCGAGTTACGATCTGCAGTTCCAGACTTTGAAGAAACCCCTTTTGGCAAAGGAACCTTCAAGCTCCCCAACGGGTTCATCATTCTTTCGCCTGATCAGTTTCTGAAGAGTTGACCAGATCTGGATTGGGCTTAAGTTGGGATTTTGATGGAGGAACAAAAGCTGGAGCCCTCCAAGAACAAGGAGGCTATGGAGGTGGAAGACGAATTAGGTGATCCAAATGGAGGGGTATCTTCTCTTTTCTGGACCCCAATCAATTGGTCCAGAAAGCTTGTGGAGGAAATGCATTGGAGTTTAGTGTTTGGTGTGGTGGTGGTCAATGGGGTAAGCCAGGGTCTGGGTGGAGCTCTAGAGCGTATTGGCACCAAATACTACATGAAGGATGTGCAAAAGGTTCAGCCTTCTGAGTCACAGATTTTCACGGCAGTCACTAACATTCCTTGGATCGTTAAGCCCATTTGGGGTATGCTCACAGATGTCCTTCCTATTTTCGGGTTCCGGAGACGACCTTACTTGATTTTTGCTGGTAATTTAGCTTGTGTTTCTCTAACTTTGGAGGCAGTTTACATTTCGTTGTCAGTTCTGTCAGTTTCTTGTGGGTAAGTTCATACCATAGAATTCTGCCCAAAACTTGTCTAGTTGTCTTAAAGAGTTGCTGATTCTATTTATCCAGTTTAGTTAGGATAATTTGTCTTCATATCAACATTTGCTTGTGTATGTTATACTTGTTGACCAGTAATATTTTCTCATCAATTACTTCAGTTGTAAGAGTTACTACTGACGAAATATCTGTTTAGTGGTAATCACTCTTTAATCCATTCGAAAATCACCCTTTGATGCATTTGTTATAGTGAAATGAAAATTGCACCTCTGTCTACTGGATCTTTGTTGGGTTATGGTCCGTTCTGGAACTCTATTCTGGTACTGGTATATCACTTTCATCCGGTTTGCACAAAAATCTTTACTAACACCAAATTATTTTCCTTTTAATGGTAGTATTCCTTGATTTGCACGTATCGAACGGATCAAACATTCATACTGAAAAGTAGCCAGTATCTGTCCAGTCTTTGCTGCCATAATTCAACTATATAAAGCCAACAACTAACTAATTTCTCTAACAGGCCATTTTACTAATCAGAAGTTCCTGTAATGAGTCACTTTGTTCTGGGCAATCCTTGTATATGCTTTTTTTCCTTTATGGGACCTGTGACAGACTGATAATGTTAGTTTGCAAAGTTCTACAATAATTTTCTTCCAAGTGATATATGAGAAAATTCTTTTTGCTTTTATAGTTAGGAGTTAAGTAACACCAGATGTTAGTATCAACATAAAATGGTGAATTAGCAGTCTTTTGTTTAATTGTTTTAAGAATTCAATTCAGGTTTGCTTGGCGTGATTTCGGTACTTATAATATCTGCCCAAAGTAAGCTGTATATTGTATATGCTTTGTTGGCATTGACCGCTGAAAGTGCTGGAGTAGCCATAGCAGATGTGATGGTGGATGCAAGTGTTGCAGAAAAGAGCAAAACTCATCCATCTCTTGCTGCTGATATGCAAAGCCTATGTTCTCTCAGCAACTCCATTGGAGGCCTAATAGGATTTACTATCAGTGGTTTTCTAGTTCACTGGCTTGGCCCTAAGGTTGTCTGATGCTTCAAATCCATTTTCAGATACTGAGATTTCCGGCCTTAACTTATTATTTGTTTCTCTTACTGACAAGGTTTCTTTGTTTTTCTGTTAGGGTGTTTTAGGGCTGCTGACGATTCCGGCTACACTTGTATTCATAGTTGGAACTTTGCTTGCGGAGCCCTATATGCCTGGCTTCTCTTACAAACAGGTATTATCCTTCAGTTTTGCTACCCTTGATTCCTTTACCTTCACAGTTTACTAAAGTTCTCCAGCTTGACTTAGGTAAATGAGAAATTCTTTGGTGCCAGTAAGGCTATGTGGGTGACACTAAAAAGTCCATCTGTTTGGAGGCCATGTTTATACATGTACTTATCTTTTGCTCTCAGTGTGGATATACAAGATGGGATGTTCTACTGGTATACAGACTCAAAGGACGGTCCATCCTTCTCCCAGGTATGCAGTACTATTTCATTTCCACCTGTGAACCATTATGTTTGGTTATCGTTTTACAAAGAATCTAATTGATGCTGTAGCGATGCTTCAAATGTTTAAACGAATATCTATTAGTGTTTCAGTGCTCTCTTGAAATGAACTTAGCATGAGCCCTCTTAACAGGAATTTAACTCCAATTTATTTATCTAGTTACCAAAAAATAACTAGTAAACCGATGGATGAACGACTGCAAACCTACAGATTTCAATCCTTGCCAGTTCACCTACTTGCTAACTCATACTTAAGCATATCCCCTTTAGACCTAAATCTTATTTCCACCTTATTAACCTCTGTTATCCCGGCTTGAACTTAACTACAGAGTTGCCCTAATTAAAATCTGGCACCTAGCTGTAGCTTTTCTTACTTGAGAAGAAACATTTCAAGTTCCTTCAGAGTTGAAATATTCTTTAGGTTTTACAAATTTTCTTAGGGATCTTAGATTCTGAGACCTGCCCTACTTCCGATACCAGTTTGGTTGCATAGGAATTCTGTTCTCATATTTTATTCTGAAACTATCAACTAGTTCCTCAGGTCATGCCTTCCTCAGGTCATGCCCTACTTAGTGCTGAGCAGTTACCATTCACAAACTCATAACATGATTGCTATAGAGCACCAGAGAAAACAAAGACTAGGATGTTTCAAAACATAATTGCCTTTCAAGATTTACATTTTATTTATTTATTCTTAAGAATTATCAATAACCAGGACTTCGGTGGATAATGCAACTAGACCATGAACTTTCACTGAACCTCTATTGCGTGCATGTCTTCTTGTGTGTCTTTGAATTGAAGCAGAATGATCTACTGCTTTTATTAAATTAACATGCGTTAGCAGGAGAATGTAGGTCTCATATTCTCCGTTGGAGCGGTCGGCACACTTTTAGGAGCACTTCTTTATCAAAATTTTCTGAAAGACCACGCTTTCAAAGATGTCCTGTTCTGGGCTCAAATGCTGCTTGCTTTATCAGGAATGTTGGATCTGATTTTGGTGCTCCGGTTAAACCTGAAATTTGGTATAGCAGATTACTTTTTCATTGTGGTTGACGGAGGCATGACGCAGCTAATTTATCAGCTGAAATGGATGCCCCTTCTTGTGCTTAGTTCGAAGCTCTGTCCTGCAGGCATTGAAGGAACCTTCTTTGCCCTTCTTATGTCGATTGACAATGCCGGAGTTCTGTCATCATCATGGGGAGGGGGACTGCTGCTTCATATCCTGCACGTTTCTAGGACAAATTTTGATAATCTCTGGCTTGCAATACTGATTCGAAACTTTTTAAGGCTCTGCCCTTTGTGCATCATATTTTTGGTACCTAGAGCTGATCCCGAATCTTCCATTATTCCAGCCGACATACCAAATGGCAAAGAAGACATCGAAATTGCAGAGACCGAAAATATCGAGATGGTCGCGCTCATTAACAATGTGCATTGCAGATAGCACCAATACAAGTTAACTGAAGCTCAACGACTCGCAAAATGTATGTGGAAGAGCAGAAGGAATTTGTGTTTTGTTCACCAGTTGCGGGCACATCAGTTCTGTTTCAGTATATCATTTGTTACAGACGTGAGAAAGAAGCGAGCCAGTATTATTCCTTTCTTCCCATGTTACCGTAGAATGCAGCAGTCTCTTACAGCAAGATTGTTCAGGTCTTCCCATTTTCTTTTTTAATTCTTTTGGTTCATTTGGAAAGGGAGAGCAAAATTTCTGTGCATAGTCAAGTTATTGAACTTGTAAAAGGATTTTCTTTGACATGTGTAAGAATTCTTTATTATTTATAAGCTTTTGGGTGAACTCCACTAGTTATCCCTAAATTATATTTAATGTTGCTTATTCGTCCCTAAACAATTAAATGTTGTGTAATCATCCTTAAACTTTATCAAATGTTGCTTAATCGTTTTACTGACAATCACAGCCATTAAAGATAGAGGGAAAAATTATGTGGATGCTGATATAGTATGGAAAAATGATGTGGTCTCTGATATGGCTGCACTTTTGCATTCATCTATAATTGTATGATAGACGGTAGGACAATTAAATAATACTTGATATAATTGAGGGATGAATAAATAACATTTAATAGTTTAGGGAAGAATAAGCAACATTAGATATAGTTTAGGGACTAGTAGAATTTACCCTAAGCTTTTATACATCAAAACATACTCCAATTTGTAGGAGATTATTGCGACGTGATTTATTTTTTATGTATTGATTATTCTCTCAAATTGTATACGAGTCAAAACACTATACTTTAAGAAGCAAAAAAACCACTTTTAAATGATTTTTGGAAAAAATCCAAGTGTTTTTTTAATTTTTCCTTTCGTCTTCAAGCTTGGGAAGGAAAATATATATTTTTGGGCGATAAATATAATTTAAGTGATTATTTGATGAATAAAGTAAATTTTGAATATAATTTGTTCTAGACAAAAAAATCAACGTTGAATATATAATTTAAGTGATCACAAGGCCTTAATTTTCATCCGTTGTGTTAAACAAATACATATTTTTTTCTCTAAACATGCACATATTTTTTTTGGGGACTAGCTAGGAATAAAAGGACCATGGTCACCGAACTAGGTGATTGCAATGGCCCCTAGCGAAATTCAGGAGCTACTTTTTGACAACTATGACCAATTTATCATGATTTTGAGGGGTAAATTACACGCGTTACCCCCAACATTTTAATTTTGTTTCTATTCTAACCCTAATCTTCATTTTGTTCGTTGCGCCTCCCTAATGTGGCTAAAACGTTTCATTTTGAACCTTTTTTGGATGGAATCCGTTATATTGGATGGAAATTGACACATCAACATAAGATTGTAGGGGAAAATGTTTATTTTAACCCTTGTAAATATTTCTCTTTACCAAAAAAAGCTTTAAAATTTTCAAATCTAGCAAGAAACCCCTCATGCTTCTTCCTCGTCATCTCCGCCTCTCTCTTGGAACAACCTATCCGCTATCCGCCTCCCTCACCTGCCGCCACTCTCATGTCCGCCTCCCTCACCTCCCTCACCTGCCTCCCTCATCCGCGGTCACTCTCCTTGCCCTTCCATCGGCCGCGGCTCGCGATTGCCGGCTTCAGCTCCTGCAAGAGTATCTCGTATTCGCAGTCGCCCGAGGAGCCTGTCAAGCTTTCCGTCGTTAGGTTGGATGGCTCCGCCTTTGGTAATTAATTGGTTAATTAATGTTTGGTTGCCGGGAAAATTAACAAATGTCATGAATCTATTCAAATTACCTGACCTCTCGTTCCGTCTGCTTACGTAGATATCGTAGTGGCAAGGTCGGCTAGCATTTCGGAGCTGAAGCTGGCCGTGGAAGCTGCCTTCAGTCACATGCCCAAGAGCGGCCCCAGCAAGATCTCTTGGTAATGAAACTGAACCTCTTCAATTCTCCTTTCTTTTGCATCTGATTCCCAATTAGAACCACCGGCCGACTTGGCTCCGATGCCACAGCAGATGCCCCAATCGCTGCCCCAGACGAAGAAGGCGACAATACAACAGGATTAGTCACAGATTCGGACGATTTCAATCGCTTGGGAGCACTTCCGCAATTGCGTTCCTGTCAAGAATCGCCCTAATATCGTACTCGGAATCGTCGTTGAAGACAGAAGATTGGCGGTCAATCTACGGTTGTTGAGGCTCAGAAATGGGGGGATTGTTGAGCTTAGAGAGCATAGTCTGGACCCATCCATGGAGGTCAGTTGGGTTGTAATGGACAGTGTCAGATAGGTGGGAAATCCCATCCTCCTGGGCCGAATCCATCACCATCTCGAGCTGCTCGAGCTTCTGTGCGACGTCGGCCATGTCGGAGGAGCGCACCTTATAGCCAAGGACAGCCAAAAGCTCGTCCATGCCTCCGGCGTCCTGATCTTTCTTCCACAACTTGGCCTTACTGGGTGCAGGCAGTGACACTGTGGATGGGTGTTCTTGCTAGATTTGAAATTTTTAAAGCTTTTTTTGGTAAAGAGAAATGTTTACAAGGGTTAAAAAAAACATTTTCCCCTACAATCTTATGTTGACGTGTCATTTTCCATCCAATATAACGGATTCCATCCAAAAAAGGTTCAAAATGAAATGTTTTAGCCACGTTAGGGAGGCGCAACGAACAAAATAAAGGTTGGGGTTAGAACAGAAACAAAATTAAAAGGTTGGAGGTAACGCGTGCAATTTACCCTGATTTTGAGCCTTCGACGTATCATTTTCCATACAAGAAATGGATAACCAGAGATGGGCGCCGGATCGACTTGACCCAGGCTTGGGTTTGGGTTGAGGAGGACCAGTCCATGCCTGCTCCTAAGTGGGGCGGTTTTAAGCTGGTCCGTGCTGGGTTTGCAGGTTTTTTTCCAAATTTTTCTAAATTTTTTTTAAAAAATATTAATTATATATGTAATAAATATTTAAAAAAAATACCACATCTCGTGTAAGTTTTATTAAATAAAGGGTCAAATGACACTTATAAATAATCAGAACAGACCTTATATTTTTAAATAGAAAAAACATTCCAAAAATGATGAAAAATAAAAACCTATGATATGTGTTTAACAGTAAGTCAGATAAAAAATAAATTACATGTATGATTGAAAAAAAAAATTTCAAGACTCTTCATCGGATATTACCTTGTTATCCGAACTTTTTTTGTCTTGTTTCTGGAGTGCTGAGAGGCCTTAATTTCAATTGCAGACGGGTACTTCCACCACCTCAAGCTTCAATTTTGATTGGTTTTCTAATATCACCTGTTTTCCTGTACTAAACACTATCTCGGATGCTACAGTGGAGACTGAATGACAAGAATCTCCTGTACGATTGTCGACAAGATTGGAAACCTTAATCACTTTTTATTTTCACCACTCCAATAGGTCGACGTTGCTTAGCTCAAATGATGTGTTGAGGTAGTTATTAACCTCAGCTAATCCCGATGTTGTCAGTCGGGGACGCTTGAGCATTTGGAAGGCCGGGTTGAATCTTAATGAGATTGATCTTCTTAGAGGCTTGGTTTTAGGAGCTTCGAATATCACCTTATCTGAATGCTACTTACAATATAACTTATACAAATAATGCAAGTACTAAGCACTCGAAAGCAGTAGTAAATATAACCATAACATTTATGTGAGACATTTCTAAATAAGTATGATAAGTTCCCTCAAGCAATCTGGCTGTACAAATTAATTTTTGTTTTTCAAAGCAAAACCTTTTAAATTCATGAAAACACAGCGGGTCTTGATTTAAAAAATGTCAATGAATTCTGAATAGATACAATTTCATTTTAGAGAACTTCTAAACCTTTTTGCACATAAAGGTTCAAAATATGACACATGCATCTAATGTGAAAAGAATGCACTGTTTAGAAGTGGTTTCAATGCTTGGCTCAAAAGGCAAACAACAACATCATTTTTTGAAGCATTATCAAATGAAACGCAGGACTTTATCAGCACAAAAATAATCATATAAAGTTTCTAAGATGCAATTGAATATGTGATAACCAGTATAGTTAGTTTCAATGACCATAAATGACAAAATTCATTTTTGCATAACCCAATCAGAATCAATCCAATGAGAAGTAATACAATAAAATGATTGACTTATAGGTGATGTTCATATGTTAGAAGTAAATGCTACACAGTGATCAAGAGCAAAAAAATATGCTTGCAAATTTGATTTTCTAGCTTCAAATAATTTAAAGTTTTCCTTCCTAGCGATTTTCTTAGATATTTTTTTAAATGCAGTAGTTAATTGTGATTTAATCCAAGATTCTAGGTGCATATCTTTAGCTTGTGAAAAAGGTTTTTCAGTAAGTATCTTCCAATTTATCATGCCTTCTCTACAAGATTGTTGGTTAAAAAGAAATATATTTGGCCTGTTGGTGCCAGTTGTAGGCCTAAGTTGTATCTGTTTTCAAGAATTAGTCGCGGCACTGGGGAGGACATTAGGTTGTTGATTTTCAATGTGGTGCTTCAACATTTCGACGCTGAAATTTTTTTATGCACAAACATTTTCTTGTAATATTTGCCTTCCTGTACCTCTACTTCCCTTCATCTACGAGCTCATAATACTCACAAACCCAAGCAGTTAGTTTCAGGGATTTACCTTGTCCTTGGTTTCCTCTACAGCGGGTCCACAACTTGTCAGCATCGGTTGTGTTGATGGATCCTTGGCCGCCTTCGCATCTAACTCTTCAACTTCATCATCCAATAATTGATCGTTGAGACCCAAATCGTAATTCATCATATCGATTCCGGCATAATTGCTGTGTAACTCTTCAATTAAGATGCCTTTATTGGCCGGCTGAGAATAGCAATGGAACAAGCCTCGAAGGCCGGTGGTGCGAGAAAATGAAATCTTCGTCGACTTAGCCATGACTCACGAACCAATAGTAGTGATTAATGCAAAATTAGGAGGAGATTATGAAGATATTAGGCGGAGATTTGTAAAAAATTTGGAAGAGATTAAGAAAAAAGCTCAAATGCTTGAGAGAATATAGTAGAGGAAGAAGAGAGATTAAGTTTTGGTGTAGGGGTAGACTGGAAATGGCATTGGTATTTATAGGAGAGAGCTATTTGGATAAAAAAGTCCTTCAAATTTAGTTGTTGGGAGAGGTGAAAATGGAATTTTGGGGGCCAACACGGAACAGAAAACCGTTGGAGGACTTAATGTGTAATTAACCCATTTATTTTGAATTTCTTTGCAGGTGACCGTTGAAGGAGCCATTAGGAGGCTCTAGGCCTAGACCAAACTCGGCCGGCCTGAGCCAATTTTGGGTTGCTGGTCCGGGTCGGTTCAACTTGCCTCATCCTATCCCTTCAGACCCATATTCGGCCCACAATTTTTTAGGCTTCTGGCGGGCTGTGTCGAGGTGGGTTTGATCGAGGTCGGGGTGGGTTTGACTTGTAGGTCGGTTCAACCCCGCCCATGTACCACCTCTAAGAGTTGTGTGGCATCAACTGTAGTTTGCCTATAATTTGATGCAAACAATAGTTACTATGCTATAATATGTCATGTACATAGTATCATTTAATTTTGAGGAAAACTACATAAAATAAAAAAGAAAAGTACAGGTTGATGGACAATCACTAACGAGCCATCCACAATTCGATCATGGCATGTAACATGATTGAATGATTGATAGCCCATAGTGACATTCTATCACCATATAATGATTCAAGGAAAAATTCTTATGAATTCTTTTTATTAATGAAAATGGAATAATTTATGTCTAAAATATTTCTTTTCATTTCGTAAGAAGTAACAATTCATTAATGACCAAAACTGTTAATGAAGATGTCTAGCTTTTAAGATAACGATTTAGCTCCACATAAGGTTCTTTTGCTAAGTGGTCACGTTAATCTCAAGTTTATCTTTGGTACAATAGTAGGATATTGGGCCTTTTACCCTCTCAACCAGGTTTAAGCCTCCTATCCCTCTTTCCCTCATTACTTCTAAAAACTACTCCCTTCATCCCAAAATTATTTCTCTACATTTCTATTTTTGGGTGTTCCAATTTTGTTGTCCATTTTTCAATTAGAAGATCCAATTTAATATTTTGACTATTGTATTCTTAACTTAATGTCTTGAACAAAGTTGAATAAAAATTATAGACATATTAAATAGGGGTAAGAATGCTAAAATACTCATTTTGACCAATAAAAGATTGCAGTTATTATAACTTTTTTGAACTATTTGTTTTTTTCTAGTGGACAAATAATTTGAAATAGAGAATATACTTTGTAATACTTCTAAATACCTAAAAAAGAAACTGTTTACGAAGATGCCTAACTTTGTATATAGCTATTTAGCTCCACACAAACTTCTTCCACCAAGTAGACATGTTACTCTCAAATTTGCTCACTTGCACGCATATATCAAACTTGACTTAGTTAACCACATAGATGTGAGGATTCTTTGCATTATCAAAGAGTAGATTATTCCACAATCTCCAAATATGATACCATTCCTGCATGAGCCTACACAATACACACTAGCAATTTACCTCTCTTACTGCAACAAAACCAATTAATCTCCTCTCTTGGCACTGTAGTGGACCCTTCGTAACTGGCAACCATGTTAGAATTTCTTGCCATACCTCCCTTGCATAAGTGCATGACCCATCTCACATGAACTCTTACACGGCAAGCACTTGTTGGACCAAAATGACCCAAAGTGGGAGCAGGAAAGCATCTACTTGAAAAATATACATATATAAAAACATCACGAAAATGTATTATTAAATTATTATTTATATGAAATTTTATTTACATAAAAGTCATTAAATCACATATTTTTATATAATTTAATAAAAATTGTATATTACTTGTAACATTATTGACTCTATAAAAAAAACACCACCATAAACTAATAATTTTTGTTCCTCTTTCCTTAATAGTATTTATTTTCTTATTTTTGTCCAAGTTCACTTAATTTTTTTTCTTTACCATTTGACCTTGCTCCTCATCTCCCGATCCTCATTCATCTCGTGTTCCTTTCTTGTTGGACTCTGATCTTTGTTCCTCTCTCATTGCTTCTCTCTCTCTCTCTCTCTCTCTCTCTCTCTCTCTCTCTCTCTCGATCTCTCTCGATCTCTATCTATCTATCTATCTATCTTTCTCTATTTATTTCTCTCCCCATTCTCTTTTTCATCTCATCTCGTCTCATTTCAGGCTTGCATTTCTTCCTCCCATCTCATCCTTTAGTAGTTAGCGATTTCTCTCTCCCTTCCTCCCTCCCTCCCTCCCTCCATCTCTCTCTCTCTACACACACACACACATACACACACTCCATCTTTCTTATCTGTTCTTTTGTTCTTTTCTCTAATTCCCAGCAAGTTGGCAATTTCTTCATATAAATAGACATTTTCTACACAAGAAAATGTGAATTTTAAATGATTTACTTGCAAAATGGAAAATCACAATTTTGAGTTAGAGTGTAGTGATTTTGGGAGAATTGGGGCACCTCGGTTGAGACCGTTTACACCTTAGCTTACCATCTTATCTTAAGTCAACATACCTTCTTCCTGAGCCATCAATGTAATCACATTATGTTTAGGCATTGACTTAGAACTCCAAATTGTTTTGCTCAACATTTTCTTAGCATTAAGCTCTATAAGAGTCTTATACTTGTTTGGATCTTGTAAAATTTGGAGTGCATCTTCTACTCATCATACTCGCTTCAAAAGCTAATCTCTAGCTTCCAATAAGCCACTAAACACACCGAAAAGGCCCATGAAACTAGCTTTACTATCCAATACTCATTTCTTTTCATATACAAATAGTGTATCAATTGGACTCATAATTAATATAGTGGATGTACCAAAACAATTCTAATAGTTGCCAATAATTTTATAATTTGAGATCTGGAAGAATAAAGCCACCTTTAACCTTTGGTTTGATGACTCTAATCTATCTTATTAGGTCTCACTTGGACCCTTGAGACTCAACTGCCTATGGAAAATACGAACAAATTCTACTAATCGAGTTGATACCTAATTGGGCCAAGGTCAAGGCCTAGCAAGCCACATTAGCACAACTTGCTAACGATGCCACCAGATATACCAAATATAATCACCCCAAAATTTGGACCTTATTTTCAAAAGCATATATCTTAATAAAATTAAGGGATCATGCTTAGAAAGGTTGCACATGTTCTTCTACAATATTTTTGGTAAACTCCATATCTTGGAGATTTTCCTCAGTATCTTGTGACATGCATGAATTCTTATGATTCGTTCTCCATAACCGCCACAACTTTAGAAAGCCATTATGTTGGCCAAGTGAGGTAAGAAAATCCAAACCTTCATGAGTCATAACCAGTCTACACCTTCACTATCATTTTCTCCTTCTCATCTTTGATAAACACTTACTTGAGTATCAAAGGGCCCTTCTAAAAACACATACACGGGGGCTTCTTAACATTGTCTTTTGGTGCATAAAGTTTAGGTGCTCTTCATGTCAACTCAATGATGACTACATGTGGTACTCATCACGTTAACTATCAATTGAGGCAATTTATAGGGAAAAAAAAAGACGAGTCCGCTTCCCCTTCCCCGAAATAGACTACCAATACAATCACATAAACAAGAAACATGCTCAAATTGAAAGATAGTGGCAAGTGAAGCAGCCAGTTTACACTTGTAGGCTTTGACCAATGAGGTATGAGCATTAATGGAAGTTCCCTCATGCTAACTAGATGGTCATTTATGTGTGAATTGTAGGTCATAATGTGAGTAAACTTTCAGTAGATGGAGGATCTGATAAGAGCATTCATTTGTCCCACCTTCTATATGCATCATTGGTTCTAAAATTCTCTACGATTTTGATCATTGGGATGTTTTTAAGACATTAGTAGGAGAACCAATTCCCATTGTAAAGGCAATACAACTCCCATTACCTCTAATTGGCTATCGAGTGGATTCCAAATATGAGATTTATCAGACTTACTCTAAACCTTTTTTCATGTTCAACTCTCATTTAAAGTACAATGGTTATCATAAGGCAACTCACCTTGGTAAAATTTAGTGCATGTATTGATACTGGGACAATTTACTTTTATGACCCCTTTGGTAGATGCAGTGATTTTTGCTTCTCAACAGAAATTTCAAAGAAATTATATAGCAACTCTCAAGGTGCCTTCCAGAGCAAACAATGAACCAGACATTGAAGCACTAGCCTTGCCAATCATAAAGCTAAGGACATAGAACAAGCTTCTAAAAAGTGTACTTGCACTGCTATCAAATCTACCATAGAGGTAAAAGAGTTGAGTTGGGAAAAATATGGATCTGTGTATACAACGTTAACACAGATGATGCTTATTGAAAAGATCCATATTTTTTGCCCTACATAAATTAACTGGTTAAAGAAAGCGCAGAGTTCACAATTTTGAGTTTCATGGATGCTTATAATGGATGTCATCAAATTGGAATGCACCTCGATGATGAAGGGAAAATGGCCTTTATCAATGGCATTGCAATTTAATGCTATATCTAAATGCCCTTTTGGATAAAAAAATGTAAGGGCAATTTACCAATGCCTTATTAAAAATATTTTAGTTGATCAACTTAGAGAAACATAAAAGTTTAGGTCCATAATATAATCATCAAGAGCCAGAGTTTTGAAGCTCATTTTGAAAACCTTTGAGAAACTTATCAAAAGGTCCAACATTACATCCAACATTTAAATACCAAAAAGGGCCTTATTGGAGAAGAAGCTAGTAATTTCATGGGATATATGGCCTTAAAAAAAGAAATGGATGTCAATCACGAGAAGATTGAAGCCATTATGGATACATGGCATCCTTCAAATCAAAAGAAAGTTCAAAGAATTACTAGCAGGTAAACCAAGTTGGGTAGGTTCATCTCCCGAGTGTGATCTAGCTTTTCAACAGATAAGGCTGTAGGGTTTTAGGAGCCAAATAGTGTAGTGAAATTAACTAAAATCACTCCAAGATCCATGTAAAATGTGGTAAATTGAGTGTCTAAAATTTTTAAACCTTTTAGGCTAAGATTTTTCACTCAAATGTTGAGTCGAATAAAATTTTTTTAAATAGTTGACGTGTTTAAGCTCTCTGAGGTATCCACATGAATCAATTAGAATATCATGCTGTGTAGCACAAACTTGAGAGGAATATCCCTTAATGCCTTGCAATGCTAGTTGCATTCTCCAATAATCAACAAAAGAGGATAGTGCAGTTGGTTATGGTGTCAATAGACCTATTCACTTATGCACACTATATATCTCTAAATATAGGGGGTGTAAAAAACCTAAGTCAAGTAGGTTTTGAACCCTAATCCTATTATGCTTAATTTTGGGCATAATTATAGGCTTAATTCTTAGGCCAATAATTGATCCAAAATTACCATGAAACCTTAACCAAATAATTTGGTATGAATAAGCTTTAAGTGTGAAATCGATGGCTTCCCATCATGTTGACAATGATCATAAATCACATTTATGATCATAAATGATGAGCAGTGTCCAATAAAATATCATTACTACCTAAGTGATAAGAATGTTGATGATTCAACTAAACCTCTATGATTATTATTCGTATATGTCTTTATCCCTTTGTCTAAAAAAACAAGACTAAGCTTGAGACAAATAACGTGTCTTTCTCATATAGTCAAATATGTGGATTTCTTGATTCCCGATTAGATTATAAAAGATATCACATCGATTATAAAAGGGACAAATCTTATCTTTATCATACAAATCCTTATACATGACATATGATATACCCAATGACTACCCTTCATGTCAACTCAATAACGAGCAAGAAAGAGTAATATCAAAACATGTAACTCATATGTAGGGAACCTTGATGACTTCAGGTTAAAGGACTACATATACCATGATTACTATGAGAGCCATTTATGACAATCATGTAACAATCTATGTAGCATTTTCTTGGCAGGTTGGTCCGGTACATAAGTTCTCCAATATGTACCCATTTACGAACTTCATATCTTGTTTAGTCTTCACATATTTTAGTTTTTATACGTTGTTATGACCCATTCCAAAATAATACTTGATTAGGGATATTTAAGAATGTTATTAGTATAGGTTTCAATTATGGTTGTTATGTTATGTTATATAGAAACAAAAAAACAAACACAATTATTGGAATAATGTATCAATAAAAATATTATAAATCAAGTGCAAAATACAATAATCTAATGATTGGTTTTTGGGAACATTAATAATAAGGTCTATCTGGAAAAGATACCTACCATGCAACAACCTAAAAAGGGGAAACCTTTTTTTTTATGTTTAGTTGTTTCAAATGGACTAATTGTGCTGGCCTATTAAGACTGTAAAGAATAGTAGCTAACTTATAACATTAGCAAATCCTTACATGAGGCTGAGGATCAACACCCCATGTTGCAGAAAAAGCCATCTTTGTATTGATTATCACCATTTGTTAGTCACGTTTATATTTTCAAGTTCATTCTATCTTCATTCAAAAGAACTGTCTTTCTAATTTATCAATTCAGAACTCGAGCACTTTGAGAAAGTTGCCAATTAGTGTCCTTAGCTGCATGAGCATGACATTACTTATGAAGCCCAAAAAGCTATTAAAGCTGAGGCCTTGGTAAATTTTATAGTTGAGTTATCTCAAGAAGAGAGCCTTACACAAAAGACCTTATAAGAAGGCCCACAATGGAAGCTGTATATTAATGAGTCCTCAGGAAAAGAAAATAGAAGTTTGGGTATTATCCTCAATGGTTCCTATATAGGCCATAACACTTTGGCCCATAAGACCTTGTGACATGGATATTTTTAGTCGACACTCTAGAAAGATGCTCGAAAATTGATGATGTTGTGCCATTAATGTTGAATTCATTCACAAGCATAAGCGTTCATCAAATGGTATAACCTCAGTAGACTACCCTTGCCTTTCCATAGTCTCAAGACTAGACCTTATAAGGGCACTTCTAACAAAACTAGGGGATGTCAAGTTGTATATAGTAGCAATTGGCTACTTTACTAAATGGATAGAAGTAAAGTCATTAACTTCCATAATAATAAAAAAATTCATCAAGTTCGTATGGACAAACATTATATGTCATTTTAGTAACAACTCTCCTTTGTTGTAGATCATGGTACTCAAATCTATAGTGAAGCTTTTCAAACCATTGTTAAAGAAAAGGGGGATCAAGATACATTTCATGCCAATTATGCACCTCAGCCCAATTCCTAATAGTCAACTTAAGGTTACGAATCGAACCATTAAATAAAGCCTTATAAAGAGGTAACAAGGGGCCAAAGGTTAGTGGCTCAAAGAATTCTCAATGTTCTTTCAGATTATCATTCTATATTGAGGTAGATGACAAAGGAAATATCCTTCTACTTGGCCTTTGAAAATGAAAGCATTCATCCCCATTGGAGTTGTGGAATGAACACTTTGTGCTGTTAGTTTTGAAAATAGGGCGAACCAACAAGGCATTAAAGCTAAACTTGATCTTATTGAAAAACATAGAGTAGACTCCAGGCTAAGGGATTGAGCATTTCATCAATGGGTGACTAAGGTATTTGACAGCAAGATGAAACCCAAAGTTATTGTTGTTGGCGACCTAATTCTCCTAAATTTGACATGCTTAAAGCGAAAACCAACCTATAGGGCACTCCACACAAATTGTCAAAACCCTACAGAGACATTGAATAGATGATTAATGTGCCTTCATTCTCAAAGAACTAAGTAGAAAGGTCCTCCAAAAAACTTACAATGGTGATGATTTGCAAAAATATTACTTTTAAGAGGCAGATTTCATTGGTTATTTTAAACATTTTATACACTACATTTTGTCATTATCTTTCATGCTTTCTAGCAACAATTCATGCACTAATTAGCCTATCAACCAACATTCTTAAAGATTGTAGGAATAGTAAAGATGCAAAGTCATTTAAAATTTTTTTTTGATATTGTGCTTTATAGAGAAAGATGAAGGTTGAAAATACAAAAGATCAAATTGAGCTCTTGGAGACTCGGTGAGCCAGTCCCTTCATGATGTTGTCTAGAAGCCCTAGGGCTTTGCCTAACTCTTTTTCTAATGCTACTAGCCTTTGTTTATCTTGAACCAAGTGTGCAGTTTCTTTTTGAATGAAAAGAACCACGTTGTAACATAACAAAGTGGATTGAAATAACAATGAGAAACCTTATATCAAGGAAAGTGTCAAGGGTTTGTGGAAAGTCCTCTAAAAATTCAAAGAGACTTACATAAAGATTTTTTTTTTGTCTTTGTTTATAGATCATAGGTGGTATTTTCAGGGCCATAGAAGCTAAGGAAGTGGGTGCGAACCTTACTCTCTCCAAGTTCAAACCACTAAGACTTCTAGTCTTGCATAATCATTCCCAAAGCTGGACTTGTCTTTTGGAGAACCCACTTCAAATCATGGGCAATATGTCCACTCAGAGTCTACATCAAATCTATTTAGCTTTTTCTCATTGTGTGATTTTGGGAAGGAGGCAACAGGCCTGACATAAAAGGCGTACAAGAGCATAAAAAATCAAACAAGAAAAGTGATCAAGTAAATTGGCTTAAAGATTTAGGATGAAAACTATTTACCTTGATCTTTCTTGAGAGACCTTATGCGGCACTTACCAACAGCAACTTCTTGTTTTTCTTCAAAGCAATTATTTCTATTAATGTTATTCCTATCCATTTAGTCCATCAAACATGAGGAAAAAAATAGGAAGAATAGGACTACTCCAAAAAGGATTCTAGAAATAGGCTAAAAACAATGTGGGCAAGGCAAGATCATTTTATAAGCGTGAAGGAAATGCAAAATGAAAGAAGCTTATAAAGATGAAAGAATAAGAGGTTGTAAGCGGTTAGATTTTGTGCACACACCAGAAATTGGTTAAGTTGTGTCTAATCCTTCACTACACTTCCTTGGCCAATGAATTTTTATTTAATCTATTAAATTTTTATGGAATCATCTGTTGGGTTTCGGGAGCCAAACAGTGCAGCGGAATTTAACCGAAACCCTCCAGGATCCAAGTGAAACGGGGTAAACCGGGTGTTCAAAAATTTCATACCTAGTTTTCGGTTGAGATCTCTCACTCAATTGTAGAGTCGAATCACAAAACCTGAACAGTTGACATGTTCAGGCTTTCTATGGTATCCACACGAGCCTCTCGGGATCACCACGCTTCCACCACGTCCCGGCAGATGCGTTTCTCTTGCGCTCGCAGTGCTAGCTTGCGTCCTCCAAAGAATTGCAAGAGAAGAGTGCGGCTGTCCTTTTGGGAGGCTAGGGCAAGGAGACCTGCGAATTTCTCACTTAAAAGTTGTATTTATAGTGAGACTCAACTTCCAGGCCTAATGGGTTTCAAAGCCCTAATCCAATTAGGATTTAATTTCGGGGTTAATAATGGCTCAACTCCTTGGCCCATTATTAATACGAAATTAAAGTGAAACCATAACCCAAATAATTAGCCCATGCACTCTAATGATCCAAATAGCTCTATGTGTGCGACCTAATAGGCTCTTGCCATGTTGGCAATGATCATAAATCACATTTATGATCATAAGCAATGAGCGGTGTCTAGCAACACATCATTGCTACCCAAGTGACAAGATAGTCGGTGAATCGACTAAACCTTTATGATCATCACCGATATATGCCATTGTCCCTTTGTCCAAGATATCAAGACTAAGCACGAGACATGGAATATGTCACTCTCGTATAACCCAATCTTTGGTTTCTTGATTACCGAGTAGACCAACTTAAACTGACGACATTGATATCATATATCAACTCATCAGAGCATGGCCATGCATTTTCTAAGTCTCACTCTATCAAGGGGCCCAAAGATATCACTCCCGTTACATAGGAGGGACAAATCCCATCTTGATCATACAAATCCCTCCGCATGATATGTGACATACCCAATGACCTCCTTCAAGTTCACTCAGTTACGAGCAACAAAGGAAAGTATCAAAGTATGTGACTCACATGTAGGGAACCTTGATGATCTTAGGTCGAAGGACTACATATACCATGATCAATATGAGAATCACTTATGACACTCATATAACGATCCATGAAGTGTTCTTATGGTGGGTCGGTCTAGTACACAAGTTCTCCAACTTGTACCCATATGTAGACTACATATCTCATATTAGTCTCCACATATGCTAGTCATTATGTATTATTGCAACCCGCTCCACAATAATACTAGACTAGGGACGTTTAAGAGTATCATTATTCTAGGGTTACAATTATGTCTATTACGTTACGAAGAAACAAAACAACAAACAAAATTGCTGGATTAATGCCTCAATAAAATATCATGACTCAATGTGCAAAAATACAATCATCTCATGATTGGCTTTTTGGGCACAACACTAACATCATCACCTTTACATTGTCCAAACTTCATGATCTCACTTTGCCTATGCATTGAGCTCTTACTTCTTTACCCTACTTGGGGCCACATAGTGTCAAAATCAGTTGCCACCTTAGGCCATTGGTTGCCACTATATGGTAACTTCATTGGGTAGAACTATCAAAGTAGGCTCTTAAGTAGGAACCTAGGCTTCCACCCACAGACTCCTTTAGCAGCGATCTTTATTTCTCTAGACATGTTCTGTATAGGTATCTCTGCAAAAACCCTTAGTAGGGACCTAGTTATCCCTCTATAGGCACCTTCAGTAGGGACCTCATCCATACACTACATGCCCATCACTTTATATTTCTACAAAGTATTTAGAGTGCATGGACTCCCTCCAGTCACTATGTTCAACCTTCCATTCTGACTTTCTAGATGGCTTCTAATACCCTATTGGGCCGAGGTCAAGCCTTAGCATAGATTGACTTGGTCCCAGGAAAGCAAGGGTCATTGAGAGGACCCTAAGCTCTTTTGGAATATGTTCCATGATCATTGATCCTTATAAAAATAACCCTATTTTTTGAAAGGGTGCAAGAGGGGTCGTAATAGGGTGGGAGTGAATCCTTCCCTTTGGATTTGTTTTGAGGGCCTCACAAAGGCTAGATGAGGCAATTGAAAAAAGAAACTTAGAGCTTTTTTAACAAATCCTGAGATCTACTTAAGGAATTAAAGCTTACCATAAGAGCAAAAAGCATTACCTCCACCTCACAAGGCTCAAGGGTTAAATCCTTGGCCTTTTTTTATAAATGGCACCGATTTAGATTTAGATGATGCCTAATCAATGTTAATGGTCTAGAAAAGAGGAAGATCTAGGAGAGTGGTTGGAGTAAGAGGCATTGGACACATTGGTTAGGTTTCCATAGGATGATTCGGGAGATGCACTGCCTCTGAATATCTGTATTACACCTTCCTAACCTCATTAAGGCCCTTCAGAAACCCCTTCCTATGTTTTAGAAGGTTCATTGTCTGGAAAAAAAAAAAAAACACAAGGTTAGTACATTAGATAAGGAAAATAAGCTAGCATAATTGTGTAACCCATCAATCTCTTTATACCTTAGCCTCCACTTCAAGGGCAGTGATCAACGACCCCTTTGCCTGTAGAACCTAGTTGGGGGGATTATTTACTCCCTTGTAGCTCCAGTAGGCTCAGCTCATGCCAACATAGTGGAGTGTTGTCTCATCCAATTTCTAGTGGAGTAAAGGGAAGATGACATCATAGTTTTCATTGGCTATGACCTCATCCAACCACAATAGCAAGCCACGACATGTCATTTCTCCCTTGGAGCTCTCAAACAAAGGGGTCATTTGCAAAACTCCTATTGTGGGAGGTCATTCCATGTGTAGGGAAACTATTAGTTAGGTCACTAGGTGTAAAGAAAAATAGTCTTTCTAGTGCCCTTGGGGTCCTAGTTTACAGCGAAGGCAAAAGGCTTGTTTCCCCATGAGGAACTAGCTAATGTGAAAAAATGTTGACCCTAGGGTTAAGTTGAGAGTGTAGAATTGAAGAGAAGCCTTAAGAATAGGGGCAACACTTGCCTTATGGAAGGTGACGATCAAGGCGTTCAAGTGGGTAAAGGAGTTGGGGGTGACTTGTGAAGGGGGATATGGTAGAATTCATAAAACTAGAGGACAAGAGGCTGAAGAGAAAAACATAGCTCCTAAAGTTAGGCTAAAAAAACTGTGATGAAATCTTTTTGGCTTGAGGTATTAGGTGTCAGACTTGGTTATTGTGGCCCTACCCTTACCGGCCAGTAGAACATTTAGCGAGCAATATTCATCGCCTCCATGGTAAGATTGTTCTTCATCATCGCCACTTCCTCAAAACTAAGGGAAATTAGCATCTTCGCCTTCTCTGATCCAGCGATGGATTCCATTATAGAGTGTGATTGAGCACTGGCAGCTACATTCGCTAATGTAGAATTATGAGCCATCTAAAAAATAGAGAGAAAAAAGCATCGTTAGACGTTATAGGGGGCGGTGGCTAACCGACGAGGGAAGGAAGAGAAAAATGAAAAATATTCAGAATTAACTTGAAGTTTTACTTTCATGAGGATGAGGGAGAGAGTGGTTGACTAAAAAACACTAACTAGCACTAACATAGGACAATAAAGAACTTCAAGAAGTAGGAAAACTTGAAATTAATTCGAGAAATAGTGAAAATGGTGAGAAAGAGAAGCTAAAAAAAGGCTGCTTATAACCCTATAGGGTCTCTTAGCATTTTATTTTAAAAATCATTCCCATCATTACCTGTAATGCTAACCAGCAACGAGGCAGCATGTGGCCCTTAGGTACCATAAGAATTGCACTTCTGCCAGCTACGCTAGATGTGTATTTTGACTCCTACTTTATTGTTGTGAAAGACATGCACTTATCAGGCATCGATTGGCCTCTCCCTTCTTTAGCAAACATTGTTCATTGTTCCCCACCGAGAAAGAGATGTTGTTTCACACTAATAAGCCTTAAAAAATATAGAGAATTAATATCCTACAATTTTTAGGAGATGGACATGTTGATACCGTGCTGAGCTTGCGATCCAATACCAAGACCCCGGTCCAGCAAAGGAGGTTATTGTAACCAGGTTAGCATGGGGTCATACCTATTAAAACACCAGTAAATCCAAAAGGTATTTAAAGGAAATAGGAATTTTACTTGGAAGAGGATCCTATATTACTTCCTAAAGCTTACAGATCACCTCGAACTCTATAAAAAAAAGGCCCCTATAGTACATCCAAGGTACATTTTACAACCTTAATTTGATAGCTACTTCAAACATTTTTAGAAAGCTAACTTGACCGTTTGACGAATTTCCTAAGAAATACTTTAGGACCCTAATGGTGTTATTATAAGTAGGTATATTGCATTATGTTCTTGTCGACTAGCACTTAAAGGACTAGTTCACCCGATTTGTTAGTAGTTCAGCTATCTATAGGGTTGTTGAATTTGGTCTGATAATATAGGACATTTGACTTATGTTGCTTTTAAATTGGTTTTGGGGTCCAATATTTTAAAGTTCAACTTTTGATAATTGATAATAATTCATTTGATTTTATCATTTTGATTCCAAAATGACAAAATATTGTTTTGGAGGTGAAATACGCATAGTGAAACTATATGTGAAATGAGATCAAGTTATTTATAACAAACCTAAACTTAAAAAATATAATCCCAATTGTCAACTTAAAAAATATAATCCTAATCCCCATCCTAAAAAACATTGCATTATGTCTTATTAAATAGATTACCTTTAACGAGCATAAATCTTGATTAATTTGCAGCATCATTTTCATGCATTGTTTCCATCTAGATCATCATCTTTCCCAACAACAATGATATTTATTGCATTTGGTCCAGTTCCTAGGGGAAAATCTCAAAGTCCATAAATTCTTCGTCTTTTGATATTGGTAGGTGTGTTTGATAGTTCGGTTGTAGGCCGTTTAGGAGACTTCTTCACATCCTATCTATCCATTATTTAGATTTCTCTTCAATTTGATTTTTACAAGTAAATCATAGTTTGAATATTATAAATATTAATAAAGTGGAAAATTGATACAAAATAAACATGTTCCCTCCATCCCAAAAGCTTTGTTTCATTTGTTTTTGGCAATTAATCTATGATTTTCTATTTTCAACATTTTAATATATAAATAAAAAATCTTTGTATAGGAATGATAATTCAAGATATGTAGTTTCTAAATATATTTTTTTGATTTTTTCTAACAAACAATAATATGAATAAAATTAAGTCAAAATACAACAAAAAGTTAAATGTATCAAAACTGCTGGGACGGACAGAGTATATACTAGTTGTGCTTTCATTTCAATGAATTTTTGTTTGAGTTTCTCAATTTCTCTGTGGAGTTATTGAAGGTTCTAAAATCTCCCACTAAAGTTGGTAGGCATGCTTCATAAAGGGTGTCACTTGCTTTTAGGATGTTTGTGTAGCAATTTATGGCGATATCCATTACTTTGATAAATGAGCTGTTTCAGTGAATAAAATGAGTTTGTAACACAACTTAGCTTAATTTAGCCTTTAAAGAGTGATTTTTTTGAAAAAAAAATACTCCTTCCGTTTCTAAATAGATGGCCTCTTTCAAAATGCACAAGCTTTAAGGCAAGTGGGCATTTGTATCATAATTCCAAATCTACCCTATTCTACTTTCCAAAAGGCGGAAAAATTTTATGGATATTGGCATAAAAAGGCGCCAACATACCATCAGACACACGTGAAGCCCTAGAATTTAATTGGGTGGGTAACTCAAACAACAAAAATTAAGGACATGTATGCCTAAAATAATGGTTGTAGATTAAGTAAAGAATTCTTTACATTTCTATTAAAAAAAAAAGGTCCACTTTGAACAAAATTCCTCTAAAAAGCATTGGTCCTCTGTTATCTCTGTTTGCGACCTTGAATCACATGCATCAGTATTCATTGTTCTCATCTGAACCATGGAAACTTCTCTACCAATAAATACGTCAAACCTGTCAAGAGTCCATAAAGAGTTGAGCCATCAAGAAAGACAATACATTTGTGAGTTTTTAATGGTTAGAAGTCAGAATGGGAAGATAAAGCATGGTTCTCTTACTGCAGCTACTTCAGAATTTTTAGTTTCTATACGTACCATTAGAAGATTATGGAGAATTGTTAGGCTCTGTATTAAAAATGGCATTCCAATTGATGTATCAACTAAAAAGGTCAGGAAAGTCGGTAGGAAGCGGAAAGAACTTGATCTTAGCCATGTTGTGGAAATTCCCCTATGTAGACGCACAAACATTAGATCAATGGAAAATGCTATTAACATTTCAAGTGTGACTTTGCATCGAAGAATTAAAGAAGGACTCATCAGGAGAAACTCAAATGTCATAAAACCTCATCTTTTAGAACAAAACAAGAAGACAAGAGTTCAATTTTGTCTGTCCATGATAAAAAGAGCTTCTTTTTTGTAGGGTCTTATGTTTCTTGATATGTATGATTTCATTCATATGGATGAGAAGTGGTTTTACCTGACTAAGGAATCTGAGAAATACTATCTCTTGCCTGAGGAAGAAGAGCCACTGAAAACGTGTAGGAGCAAAAGATTCATAACCAAGGTAATGTTCTTGGCCGCGGTTGTTTGTCCTTGATTTGATCCTGCAACAAGACAAGAATTCTTAGGTAAAATTGGAATATTTCCTTTCATTTATAAAGAACCAGTGAAGAGGAATAGCAAAAACAGAGTTGTTGGAACTTTAGAGACTAAACCAATTTTATCAGTCACCAAAGAAGTGATCAGATCATCTTTGATTCAAAAAGTCCTACCTGCGATTCGACAAAATTTGCCAAACTCCTCTTTGATGAGGACAATATTTCTCCAACAAGATAATGCCAGACCACATGTAGATGTCAATGATCATGGATTATATGAAGCTGCGATTGCAAATGGTCTAAACATCCAACTAGTTTCACAACCTCCAAATAGTTCGGACTTAAATGTGCTAGACTTGGGATTTTTTAGAGCTATACAGTCACTTCAATATCAAGAAGCCCCAAGAGATATTGATGAATTGGTCTTTGCTGTGGAAAAATCATTTAATGAATATCCAGCTGAAAAATTAGATTATGTGTTCATTACTTTACAAATGTGCATGAAAGAAGTGTTGAAACTTTATGGTTGTAATAAGTATAAGATCCCTCATTAGAATAAAAAAAGGTTGCAAAGGGAAGGCAATGTATCTAAGCAAGTTCTTTGTGAACTGGCTGTGATCGAAGTAGCAGAGGTCTTCTTGCAGCAATGATGTTACCGATGAGATCTTTTTTTAGGTTCCAATTTAGCTCTTTTGTTGTTTTGACATACTAAAGTGTGAATAAATCACCATAGAGGCTGCTCTCTACATTTTGTTTAATGGAGAAATGTTGACTAATGGGATAAAAATGAATTGCCACACCATAGGAGGAAGATGGTTTTCTTTTGTACTTTTGTAGAGCAAAGGTATTGCAATGAGATATCCGTATGTATAACTTGTATATTAATCCTATGTTTATCATATTAGTGATAATTTCAATTCATAAGTTCACTTGGATATGCTCCTCACTTGATTTTGTTGGGAATGGACCTTTTACTCTGCTGCAGAAGCTGGCAATAAAACTTTCAAGTACCCCAAACATGCAGCCGATTCCCTTAAGTGGCTTAAATAACAATAACAGTTCAAATGTTACTCAGTTTGCTGCATTTAGATAATGAATTTATTCATGAGATTTTTGTAGCATTTAAAAATGCAACTCAGTTTGCGTCAAAATAGGCCAAAGCATGGCACACATGGGCATAGGACAATACAGCTGTAATGGTTTTATCCAATCAAAAAGACATTTACCATAACAATTGCTCAAAATTCCTTTGCATCATAGTTCGATACCCAATAAAACCCACATGCACATTCACAAATTCAACTTGCCAACATAGAAATTAAGAAGTCTGAATCAATGAATAAACAAAACCAAACCTGCCAATGCAGATTTGGCTTCATGAGCAAGTGTTTGATGTCATTTAACCATTCAACAATCTTTTTCATTCTAAATACTTTGCTCTAAAAAGCAATCATAACTCTTGTAGGCTCCATGCAGATAAATTAGACCAGAACCATGGTACCAAAATATATCAATAGTGAAGATGCTGAACAAGGAAAGGAAAGTTGCGATGAACAACACACAAAACGTTTCATAAAAATGATAAGAGAAAGGAAGCAAGGAACAAAACACAATGGTATTTACCGTTTCCATCAATTGCCACACTTTAGACTCAGAAAGCTTAGTACCAAGGTTTGGAAGGCCAGCTTTTAACTCATCAAAGTGATAGTTCCACTATTATTTGTGTCCATAGACTTGAACATTAATTTCAAACCTTTGATTTCTTCCTTAGATAAATTTTTAGCAATTACCTAAAAGAAAGAACACAATTTTAACAATTACTACAAACTGAGAAAAGTAGATCTTGGATTCTGACTTTCATTTTATGATGTTTTCTTCTTCCTTTTAGATATTCAAATATATATTCTGGACAAGATTAGATATCCTCACCTTCAATCAACCTTTTTGAGTTTGTTTATTCCCTGAATTGCTTCATTCTAGTTAATACGACAACATCAATAGGCTTATTTGATGCATCTCCATCTTCCCGCATCCATGGATGATCTGAATTGCTAATGTAAAAGAAAAGTCATCCCAATTAATGATGACCTAAGAAACTATTCATGCAACTTAAGTAGCTAAATAAAATGAACCAAAGCTTCTGTCGATGAGGCTGTCTTTAGTTATGCATACTTGACCAAAATCAAATTGAGTGTTACAGACAGTAAATACACAAGTCCTATGACTGCGAAATCATTAAGAGACATGTTACTTACTTAAGACTTCGACTGTAGAAATTTGATCTTTAGGATCATAAGAGAGCATCTCCTTCACAAGATCCTTCCTCCCTTCAAAAAATTTCGACAACAGACTAGCATCACATAGGTCATAAAAGTTGGCATGACAGACGACAGGCATAATCACGAGAACATATCAAACTAAAATTGAAAAAAAAAACACAAAACAATTAAGAACAATTCTAATACTTTCATTATCGGTTTCGATAAGAACTCTCTCTGATCCATTTTTAGATAAATGCCAGAAGGCCTGATAAGAATTTGAGGACGATAGAGCTGAAGACATCTTCGACATTGTAGGCAACTTCCTCAATCTCGGACAGCCAATTTCAAAGGCCGGTGGCTTCCTTAATCTCGGCAGCCGATTTTGAAGGTCACAGCTTCCTCATCTAGGCCGTGGAAAACTTAAGAGCCAGAGAAAGAATGTAATGTTGTCAAAAAGTTAAAAGAAATGGTCTTGTGAGACCGACGTCTTGGTCTCATTCTCGAAATTAATGGAGAAAGTCCTAGTTTACTATAGTCAAAAAGTTGAAAAAAAGGTGGATGACATAAGCAATTGTTGAGGGTAGTTTAGGAAAGTAGAGGATGAAAGTTTGCTTTCAAAATAAAGAGGTCATCTTTTTTGAGACATCTAAAAATGGAAAGAAGGTCAGCCTTTGTAAGACGGAGGGAGTAAATTAAGATAAACATGTTATCATTTTTAATTAGATAAAATTGTCATGATTCTTTTTTTTTGGAATTAAAATATGAATAAAATAATAATGATATTACCATATTTTTAAAACATATAATATTCATATTATAAAATTATCATGATTAAAATTCACTTTTATAAAAATGATTTTATCCTAATGCAAGCAGGACTTTCAAAACCTTCAATTGGGATCAAAGGTTTTAAAAATTGCTTGTAACTTACTATAAATGGAAAAATATACCATTTGTCAGTGCCATATTCACTTTATTATAAGAAATATCCAGAACACCCATAGATGTATATTGCTTTTATATACACACACACACTTTTATGGAAAATATGCTTTATCTTGTTCTGACAAAAAATCTACACTTTCACAAGTGATTACTTTTTGGTAGTAACTATTACTTGTTGACATTAATTTTTTAAATTATAAATTAAAATATGCAATTTGTTTATTTTATTAAATTTTAAATTTTCTAATAATAATTTTAACTCGGTCAATATTTCTTCAATTTAAATGTAGGGAAGTGTTTATATAGATTTAAAAATGTATGTTTGGTTATGTCTTCCCTTGAGTCAGGGTTCTTCTCTCCTGTGAGAGTTAAATTCCTTTTGTAGTAGGACTCTTCTTGATCTCCACTTTGCCTTGTTGGATTTTTTTTTTTCGTTTCTTCGGTTAGTACTGCGGTATCGCTCCACTTGTGATCAGTCTTCTGCGACCTTTGCTTGGTTATTTTCTGGTCATTTTGGCATTTTGCTTCGTGGTGAAGTAAGATGGATTCGCTGGAAAAACACTTTACGAAAATGAGTTTAATGAAGGATGAGGTCCAGTCATGCCAATTGGAATTGAAAGATGAGGCCTGTGGGGGATTTTCGGATTTGATGGTTGCCATAAAGGTTCTGACCAACAAAATAGTCAAGCCTGAATATCTTCGTGATGCCCTAAGGAAAGCTCGGCGGTCCCAAATTCCGTTTACTCTTCGATCGGCTAGCCCTAACCCGAATGACAACTTGTCCATTGCTACCTTCGAAGAGAGGAGGACCGAACCGCAGTCTTCAGGAACTGCCCATGGTCTTTTAATAACCGGATCATAGTCATGCGCCAGCTACAGAAGGGCGATAGACCTTCCTCCCTACAGTTTAATAGGGCTGCCTTTTGGGTGCACATCCTAAACGCACCTTTTGCTTGGTTTAACAAAACCATGGCAGAAACTTTGGGCATGCAGTTAGGGGGTATGGTCAGGTCGGATATTACTGGACCTTCCCTAAGACTCATAGTTCTTCTGGATATATCGAAGCCTATTCGCAGAGGATTAATGGTGGAAGATGATAATGGGAGAAAATGGTTTTACCTTAAATATGAGTATTTGCCCGAGTTTTGTTATCGCTGTGGTATGCCGGACCACGTCGAACGGGAGTGCATGGATAGTCCTGCTGGTGCTAATGGTGTAGTGAGCCAATATGGAGACTAGCTGCGGGTTTCGGCCAATCCTAGAATGGCTGGGGAAGTGGTGGATCAACAGGGGGCTCACTTGGATTCCAGCTCACAACACTCTACTGGAAGGTCATCTCGGAAGGATAAACTGATGGATAAACAAGAGAAAGTTATAACGATCTTTAGCCTTTCCCTACTGGTTCCTGTGATGGATGGGGAGGTTCTTGTGCAAATCAGTCTAGAAATGGCTCGTAGGCTCTATAGTCCGTCGCGCCGGGTTGTGGCAAACGCACCCCAAGCTGTGGTGGCAATTGTTAGAATGAAGGCCTCTCGAACCAAATCCCTGACCTCTACTCCCATGCAGGGACGGAGCTGCCTTGGAGCTGGGAGGGGCTGTCCCCCCTTAGATTTTTTTAAAAATTTTATTAGTAGTATGTAATAGGATAAAAATTGTAATAAAATTAAAATTAGGTACTTGTTTGTAAATTATAAAATTAATTAGGGACTTTTGTGGATTTTATTCTTTTTTAAAAGTTTTAATTGAAAGTAGAATTAAAAACGTGGAGATCGCAAGTCACGAACGAACCACGTTTAGGCGCCCAGCCCTTCCTGGCTCCGACGTAGCGATGCTCTGACCCTTTCAGCAGTGACGCTTTGTCCTTTTTAGCAACGATGCTCCGTCCTTTTCAGCAGCAACGATGATTCTCTTCGATCTAACTCATTGGCGGACAGGCACCCAGCCCCTCTTGGCTCTGATGCAGTGACGCTCCGTCCTTCTCAACAGCGATGATGATTCTCTTCAATATAGCTAGTTGGCGGTGACCCAGCCAGCTTGAACTTATTCTCCCCATAGCCGATAGTCACATTCCTTCTGTCCATCTCCACCTCCAACTTTGACTGGAGTATGAGTTTTTGGAGAAAACCCCTACGCGTCTCACGTCTAGTAGCCGAGTCACAATAGAGGTTGGACATTTTCTTAATTTTCCTTTCTTTTCCTTTAATTCCTTATTTCTTTATCAATTGCTCACTTAGTCACTCGAATTTGTAAATAAAGTGTACTAAATCAGTCAGTAGTGAAGCTAAGATATAAGATCCTAATTCCTATGTTTCTAGTTTCGAGTTTAATTTATAGCTTCCTCTGTTCTTGAAATTGAATCTTCATACTACTTTGCTTGAGAAACGAGAATTATGGTAATGGAACATTGCGTATTGTGCTTAACATTTATGTGATTGACTTGTTTGCAGATGTTATTGGAGAACATGTGAAGAAACATAGACAAAAGTTAGTATTAATTACAAACAAATTTATCAATTATCATTATAATTTTTTTGCATAATGTTAGGATGATTTAAATTTAAATCCAATTACCTTGTGATTCCCAAATCATCATGATAAAAATTTTCTTTTCATTGTTGTTCTTGTCCGATTTTTCATAACAAGTAGAAGAGTAAGTTTGAGAATATTTGTTATTGTTCTTAAGTAAATTAGTTGAAGGATATAGAAATTTCTCCTATTTTATAATTGCTTAAGTGTTAGATTTTTGTTTTTACAGCAATGGCTAACAAGCAAAAGAAATTATTCCACTTCTTTAAGAAGAAATCGTTACCGGAAAGTGAAGGCCAACACAAAAGTAGTCAATGTTCAAGAGTGGTGGAAGAGCTTTCAGAATCTGTTAGAGCTGAGGATTTTGTTCGGCCTCCAAGTGTTGAACATTCACAACAAACTCCATGTTCTTCAAATTCTGCAAATATTTATATTGTGTGTGACCTAGGGCTACGTCCACCTATATGGATATATCTGGTCAATAAACAAGATGAGATTAAAAGAGCATATTTAAATGCTGGTCCTTATCAAATTAATAGTGATTATCCTCTTTTTGGGTTGGAAAACAATCCACGTAAGTTTCAATATTCATGGTTTTTTGAATTCCCTTGGCTTGAGTATTTTGAAGTAAAAGATGCTGCATTCTGTTTGCCTTGTTACCTGTTTATTGAAAAATCAAGAACACAAAATGGTTGGGATTCTTTTACTATGAATGAGTTTCGAAAATGGAAAAAGGTTAATGATGGAAAGAATTGCTCATTTCTTAAACATATGGGGTTAAGCCTTTGTTCCCCACACAATAATGTTGTGAGTAATTGTGCAGCATTATTGAATCAGTCTGGTCATATTGATAGAGCAATAGAGAAACAATTAGATGAAAAGATTGAAAATAATGGACTTCGGCTTAGAACTTCAATTGATGTTGTTAGATGGTTATCTTTTCAACGGATTTCTTTTTGAGGCCGTGATAAGTTTATTGATTCAAGAAACCAAGGAAACTTTCTTGAGCTGCTTAAATATGTAGCATCTTATAATGATAAAGTAGCATCTGTTGTCCTAGAAAATGCTCCTCACAATGCAAAATATACATCTCCGGCAATTCAAAAATTTTTTTTCATGTATTTGCAACAAAAGTAAGGAAGAAAATTTGTGAGGAGATTGGTGATTCAGTGTTTTGTATCATTATGGATGAAGTGATGAAGTAAAAATGAACAAATGGCCCTTGTTCTTCGATTTGTTGACATCAAAAGTTGTGTTCAAGAGCAATTTTTCTTTATTTCACATGTGAATGATACATCATCAACCAGTTTATATTCTAAGATTTGTAGTATTCTTTCTTATCATGAATTAAATATCCAAGGTATTCGTGGTCAAGGGTATGATGGTGCTAGTAACATGCATGGTGAATGGAGAAGATTGCAAGCATTGTTCCTCAATAATTGTCCTCAAGCATATTATGTCCATTGCTTAACTCATAGCCTACAATTGACACTAGTTATAGTAGCAAAAGAGGTGCATGTTATACATGAATTTTCCCTAAATATATCTCTTATTGTCAATGCTGTTGTTGCCTCTTGCAAGTGCCATGACGAGTTGCAAGCATCTTATGCCAATAATATTACACACTTGGTTGCCATTGATGAGCTTGAAACTGGAACTGATGCCAACCAAATTGGTAGTTTGCAAAGGCCTGGTGATACCCATTGGAGTCCTCACTTTTCATCAATTAGTAGTCTTCTTAATATGTTTGATGCTACTTGTAAGGTTCTGGAAAATATCAGTGACACTGATGCTAATTATAAGTCAAGAGGAGATGCTACAGCTATCTTGAAAAGAATGCTTTCATTCTAGTTTATCTTCATTGCTCACTTGATGTATGAGATTTTTTGTATAACTGATGTTTTATGCCAAGCATTACAACAAAAGGGTCAAGGTATCGTGAAAGCAATTGACTTAGAGAAAACTATTTTATTGTGCTTACAGGACTTGAGGAAGGATGGATGGGATTCTTTCGTTCAAAAGGTCTACTCATTTCGCTCAAAACATGATATTGATGTTCTAGATCTGAGTGTTCTACATTTTATGAGGCATAGTAGTCATCGTCGTGTTGATTTGACAGTGGAGCTTTATTATCATTTTGATGTGTTCAATGAAACAGTAGATTTTCAGTTGTAAGAAATCTCTTCCAGGTTCAATGAATGTCTTATAGAACTTTTGAAGTTAAATTCGTGTTTGAATCTAAAAGACGGGTTCAAGTCCTTTGATATTGAGTTCATTTGCAGCCGTGCACAAAAATATTATCCCTATGATTTTTCAAGACATGAACTTGACTTGATGCCATTTCAATATGACATTTTTATGCTGATATTAGTAATTTGTTAGACTTTGAAGAATTGTCATCAATAGCTGAATTATGCCAAGTCTTAGTAGCTACGAGGAAGTCAAGTTATTACTTTCTTATTGACAAATTATTCCATTTGATATTGACTCTTCTTGTGTCAACTGTCACTACAAAATGTACATTTTCAGCTATGAAAATTGTGAAGACAAGATTAAGAAACAAGATGGAGAATGACTTTCTTGTTGATAGTTTGCTTTTGTACATTAAAAAAGAAATTGTAGGGATTTTCAGTTTAGATTCTATACTTGATGATTTTAGGGATTTGAAGGAGTGTTGTATTAAATTCTAAACTAAATTATTGTAGACATTTGAATTTCATGAGTTTATATATTACATTATTTGATGTTTTGTATTATTGATCATAAATTTATACTTGTTAACAATCCGCTCACATTCACGCTTTTCATCCTGCCCTCTACCTGCAAATCCTGGTAACGTCCCTGCTCCCATGTCTCCAAGCTTCATCTTTAATTCATCTCAAGAGGTAGTTCTGAACACGTAGAGAGCTCAGTCGTCTATTCAAATTTAGACAATCAAGGCTATTGTAAGGGTAGGGGCAGTTTGAATCAAAGAGCCAACCTAACTAATTAAATATGTCAAATGTAGGGGTGAAGATTTGCCTACTCCTTCAAAGTGGAAAGGTCTCTAGGACAGTGACTAGGGCAGGGTGACAAAAGCAAAGAAGGATAATGATCAGCTTTTTAAGGTAGGGTTGAGCTTGGAGTCACCCCACTAGGCCCAATGAGCATTTTGAGTTTGAACTGTCAAGGATTGGGGTCACCTAGGAAAGTTCATGCCCTGAAGAGGGCAATCATGCGTAGGACCCTGGATGTAATTTTTCTCCATGAGACTTGGAGAACTATGTCAGAGATATAATTTTTCAGAAACCAGTTGGGTTTTCATTTTGTTTTCATAGCTCCTTGTGAAGGCAAAAAATGTGGCTTTGCATTACTTTGGTGATAAGGCTGTGTTATTATCTTCTATCCTTTTCGCAGTTCCATATTGACGTTAAGATTACGGTGTGGGGAGGAGTGGCATTTAACTGGCTTCTATGGGAGTCTGAGGACTGATTTGAGGGGTGAGTCATGGGATTTACTTCTTCAATTGGTAGCTCAGTATTCCCTTCCGTGGTTGGCTCTGGGTGATTTTAATGAGATAATTTCAAATTCAAAAAAAAGGGGGGTCAACCTCAGGCTCCGAGTAAAATGAATCCCTTCCGATCAGTGGTGAAGGAAGTAGGCCTATGCGATCTTGGCTTTGAGTTTACATGGGAGCATGTTTGTTCTGGTGGCGTACACATGTTCGAAAGGCTTGATTGTGGTTTTGATTTGGTAGATTGGAACCTTCTTTTTCCACGGGCAAGTATGTTCCACTTACCTTTTGCTTTCTCCGATCATAATGGTTTGCATCTGTGTTTGTTCGGTAAACCAAGAGATAATAGACCTCATTTATGGAGATTGGAGTCGATGTGGACATTAGAGCCCGAATTCGAAGATGTTATACGGAGCAAGCTACAACTTAATGCCTCGGCCACCTTGCTTTATAAATTATATGAGTGCCGTATTGGTTTGAAGGAGTGGAAGCGAGATAGTTCTAGTATCCCTGTTGCGGTACGAAAAGCTGAGAAAGAGTTAGATCGCGTTTCTTTTTTGAGACCTTCGGCTTCAGTTAAAAGTTAGAAAGTAGAGGTGGAAGCAGAGTTGAGAAGGTTATATGAGCAGGAAAAAAAGTTCTGGAGTCAAAGAGCCAAGGTGATTGTAACACCCAGTTTTACTTTATCATCAAGTCGCTAATGGGCAGAAAAAAATAGAACCACATCCAAAGTTTACTTCGGGAGGATGGCTTGGAGGTGGTGGAGACCGACTCTATTTTGGAGGAAGTCACGAGCTATTTTGAGAAGCTCTTTACATCTTCTTCTCTGTCTCGGTTTGATGAGGTTCTTCCCTTAATTATTGTGCAGGTGACAGAGAAGATGAATGAGAATTTCTTGAAGTCATTTGTTGGGGATGAGGTGCGAACAGCTTTATTCCAAATGTTTCCAACCAGATCACTGGGCCCTGATGGGTTGCTCCCATTGTTCTTTTAAAAATATTGTCACTTGTTACAAAATGTTGTAACAAGGTATGCTCAGTCTATTCTTCAGGAAGGTTCTATTCTGAGTGACATTAATCAAATATATGTGGTTCTGATTCCCAAGGTGCCTAACCTAAAATCTGTGATGGATTTTCGCCCAACAAGTTTATGTAATGTTATTTATAAAATCGTGTCAAAGGTTCTTGTGAATTGGTTGAAGCCACTTCTACCCAAACTTATATCGGAGCATCAGAGCGCTTTTGTACCTAGACGCTTGTTAATTGATAATGCTCTAGTTGCGCTTGAGACATGTCATTATATTAATGGCTTATAGGGGGTGGATCGGGTGCTCTGGCAGCCAAGCTGGACATGTCCAAGGCATATGACTGGGTGGAGTGGCCCTTCTTTTGACCAGTTATGACACATATGGGTTTCAATGATGGTTGGGTGAAGTTGATTATGAGCTATGTGGAGTCAACTTCTTTTTCAGTTCTAGTTAATGGGCAACCCTTGTGTTGGTTTTTAGGTACAAGAGGTCTTCTTCGGCAGGGGTATCCATTGTCACTTTTTCTTTTTCTGTTTTGTACGGAGGGCTTTTTAGCATTACTTAGGCAAGCTGAAATTCAAAGGCGGATAATATTATTTTCATGGGCACTGAGGAGGATGTAAAACACCTTTTGGCTATTTTAGAGCTTTATTCATGTGTCTCGAGCCAAATGATTAATTTGTGAAAGTCATCCGTCTTCTTTAGTCCAAACTGTTGTCAGTTACAGAGATCTCATATAATGGGGCTGTTGGGTACTTATTGTCTGAAATCCAACAAATATTTGGGTTTCCTCTAGTTATTGGGACGTAAGAACAAAGCTCAGTTTGATTTCCTCCTAGATCGAGTTAAAAAGAAATTGGCTACCTGGAAGGTCTCTTTATTATCTCAAGCTTGGAGGAGCGTGTTAATTAAGTCAGTAATCCAGGCCCTGCCCACGCACTTAATGAGCTGCATTCTTGTGCCGTGTTGAAATAATAAACTAAATTCATTGTTTTCTTTTATTCATGCACTTTGGATATGTGTCTCTTGACTCTTGAGTTCATACATGCACTTGGTTAGGGAAATGTATTAAAATTAATATAGGTTTTTGATGTATCACCTATAAATACTCATGTATCCTAACCATTTGGAATAGGTTTTGGTGAAGAAGTAATAAGAAAATTCCAAGTTTGCTCCTCTCTACTCTTGTACCTCAAACTCTTTTTTCTAACAAAGTGGTATCAGAGCTTTTGTTTTGGAGACAAAAACTTAAAGAAAGATGTCGAATGGAACACCATTTGTAGTACCATCCCTCACCAAAGACAATTACAATAATTGGTTCCTTAGAATGAAGGCTTTGTTTGGTGCCTATGAAGCATGGGATCCTATGGAGAATGATGTCAAAGGGAATGATGTAGCCTTGAAGAAGAAAGATAAAAAAGCTCTTACCCTCATCCATCAAGCTTTGGATGAAAAGATGTTCGAGAAAGTTGCTGCGGCAACCACCTCCAAGCAAGCATGGGATACTCTTCAAGCTTCATTTAAAGGAGTTGATAAAGTTAAAAAGGTGCATCTCCAAACATTAAGAGGTGAGTTGGAATCTCTACACATGAAGGGATCCAAAACCATTTCAGATTATATTTCAAGAGTTTTGGCTATTACTAACCAAATGAAAAGATATGGAGATGATATAAAAAATGATCAGATTATCTGCAAAATTTTGAGATCTTTGGATCTGAAATTCAATTATGTTGTTGTTGTCATAGAAGAATCAAAAGACTTGGATACTATGACCGTAGAAGAACTTGCTGGATCATTGCAAGCTCATGTAGAAAGATTCAAGAAACCGGTTCAAGAATCGGTTGAACATGCCTTGAAATCAGAGCTATCTTTTTTGATATCTTTGAAAGACAAGGAGAGAAGTCCTGGCACATCTCAAAGAGGTAGAGGACAAGGTCATGGCCATGGTCAAAATCGAGGCCGTGGAAAAGGAAGACAAGGCAACAAATATTCTCCGAATAATGAATCAAGCCAAAGCTTTAACCAAGGAAGAGGTCGTGCACGAGGTAAAGGTGCAAGAGGAGGAGGATTTAGGCCAAATGAATTAAGGTATGACAAATCAAATGTTGAATGTTATAATTGTCATCAGTTTGGCCATTTTGCATGGGAGTGTAGAAATAATGAGGAGGAGACTGCAAATCTCGCGGAGAGCAATAATAACAAAGAAGATGTAGATACCACTATGTGGTATCTTAACTCTGTCGCAAGCAGCCACATTTGTAGTAAAAAAAATCTTTTTGTGGAGCTAGATGAGTCCATTGGTGGTGATATAACTTTTGGTGACTCTTCAAATGTGCAAGTGAAAGGAAGAGGTACGATCTTAATTCGATCAAAAGATGGAAGTCATCAATTCATTTCTAATGTTTTTTATGTGCCAAGTATGAAAAGCAACATTTTGAATTTGGGACAACTTTTGGAGAAAAATTATGACATTCATCTAAAAGATAAAAGCTTGTCAATGAAAGATGAAAATGGGAAATTGTTAGCCAAGGTGCCCATGATGAAAAACCGAATGTTTTTGCTAAACATTCAAAGTGATGTTCCAATGTGTTTGAAGTCTTGTTTCAAAGATTCTTCATGGTTGTGGCACTTGAGGTTTGGGCACTTGAACTTTGATGACCTTAAATTGATGAGCAAAGAAATATTGGTCAGAGGATTGCCTTCCATAAATCATCATAATCAACTTTGTGAAGGATGTATTTTTGGAAAGTAGGCAAGGAAAAGTTTCCCAAAGAAGTCCTTGACACGAGCTCGACATCCATTGGAGTTGATCCACTCGGATGTTTGTGGACTAATCAGGCCTTTATCGTTGGGTGAGAATAATTATTTTATGATATTTGTTGATGATTATTCTTGGAAAACTTGGGTGTATTTTTTGAAGGAAAAATCGGAGATGTTTAAGACATTCAAGAAATTCAAAGTCATGGTGGAAAAACAAAGTGGCTATCAAATCAAAGCTCTTCGATCTGACAGAGGTGGTGAATTCACATCAAATGAATTCAATATTTTTTGTGAGAAACATGGAATTCAACGACCAATGGCAACTCCATATACACCTCAACAAAATGGAGTAGCGGAAAGGAAGAATCGGACAATTCTCAACATGACAAGAAGTATGTTGAAAAGAAAGAATGTGCCAAAGTAGTATTGGGCTGAAGCTGTTTCTTGTGCAGTGTACTTGATGAATCGATACCATACAAAGAGTGTTCATGGCAAAACACCTCAAGAAGCATGGAATGGTTACAAACCAAACATTTCTCACTTGCGGGTGTTTGGGAGCATTGCCTACACACATGTTTTCGATGAGAAATTTACCAAGCTTGATGACAAATGTGCAAGGTATGTTTTTATCAAATATGATCAAAGCTCAAAAGGTTATAAGTTGTACAATCCAAGCAATGGGAAAGTTGTTAGTAGAGATGTTGAGTTTGATGAAGAAGGCATTTGGGAATGGAATGTTGAAGAAGGAGATAAAAAATACAACTCATTCTTTGATGATGATGAAGAGGCCATGCAACAACCATCACCACCGACAGCTCTGGTACATAATGAGCAAGTTGATGATGCAAGCTCAAGTGAAGGGCCTTGAAGATTTAGACAGCTGCAAGAGTTGTATGAAAATATTGAGGAGGTAACAAATTTGAGTGAATTTACTCAATTTTGTTTATTTGCGGAAACTATGCCTACAGGTTACAATGAAACCGTTCTTGACGAAAAATGGATGAATTCTATGGATGAAGAAATAATGGTAATTAGAAGAGTGAGACTTGGGAGCCAACACCACTTCCAAAAGGCAAAAGTGCAATTGGAGTGAGATGGGTGTATAAAATAAAGAGAAATGCAAAAGGTGAGGTAAAGAAGTACAAAGCCAGATTGGTTGCGAAAGGATATAGGCAAAAGTCGGGGATTGATTATGATGAGGTATTTGCACCCATTGCTCGCCTTGAAACTATTCGATTGATCATCTCACTTACAACCTAACATCATTGGAAGATTTATCAAATGGATGTAAAATCCACATTCTTGAATGGTTTTTTGGATGAAGAAGTCTACATCGAGCAACCTCCAAGTTATGTGGCAAAAGGGCAAGAAGATAAAGTGTTGAAATTGAAGAAAGCACTCTATGGTTTGAAGCAAGCTCCTTGTGCTTAGAATAGCAGAATAGATAAATATTTCCAAGCTAATAGCTTCACCAAGTGTCCACATGAACATGCCTTATATGTCAAAATGGATACAAATTGTGATATGTTACTTGTTTGCATATATGTGGATGACTTGATTTTTACAGGAAAAAATATGAAGATGGTTGATGATTTCAAGGAAGCAATGGCGAAGGAGTTTGATATGACGGACATTGGTTTGATGTCCTACTATCTTGGCATCGAAGTGAAGCAAAGAGATGATGGAATTTTCATTTCTCAAGAAGGATATGCTCGAGAAGTTCTCAAGAAGTTCTAGATGGAAAATTGCAAACCAGTTAGCACACCTGTGGAATTTGGAGTTAAGTTCCATCAAGATGGTGAGAGAATTTATCCCACATATTTCAAAAGTCTTGTTGGGAGTTTGAGATACTTGACTTGTACAAGACCAGATATTCTCTTTGGCGTTGGACTTGTAAGTCGTTACATGGAAGCTCCAACTACTTCACATTTGAAAGTGGCCAAGAGAATACTTTGGTACATTAAAGGTACGCTTGATTATGGAGTTTTTTACACTCACTCTCTTGATTTCAAGCTTGTTGGATATTGTGATAGCGACTGGGCTTGTGATGTCAATAGTCAGAAGAGTACTATTGGGTTTGTTTTCTTATGGGAAATTCTGCTTTTTCTTGGAGTTCTAAGAAATAACCAACCCTATCTACGTGTGAAGCGGAGTATGTTGCAGTTGCCTCATGTGCTTGCACTACAAGAACCTTGGCATTTGGGACTGGTTTTTTTGGAGCGGTTACTAAAACCTGCTCCAAAATTATTCGGGACAAAAAATTTAGGCCCGATTTTTATGACCGGTCCAAAAAAGGCTCCTAATTTCGTCCACCTGCCCACTAGCTGACCCAATGAATTTTGTTGGCCACTCCCGCTAGTTCCCAATTTCACTCTCTTGCTCACTTGAACCCTAGAAAACTCTGATTGCAAACCCAATGCTCATTTTCGCACAGCAGCTCTAATTGTTGCCACTTAGATTACCTCATTCCGAGTTGTCACTCGCATCCATCGCGCGCCGCTGCCGGCAAGATTGCTGCTGCCGTTGCCTTGTCCCAACTAGTGCCATGCCTAATCAACTTTCAGGTCAGCCATTGACAAGAAAATTATAGCTATCATAGATATATCAAAGCTGTTTTGTTTTAATTATAGCTTCCTGCTCGATAGGAGGAGAAGCACATGGGTGAAAACCACAAGAAGGTCGATTGGGCTCTGCCATCTTTTGCCACTGTTCATTCTTCTCTGATTCGTACATTGATCCTTTGGTCCTTGAAAATCAGTTGTTGAATTTAGATCATCCATCAGAGACAGCAGTGCAGAAAAGTGAATGTACAACAAAAGAGGAAGCAAAAGTAGTAGAAGAGGGAGAAATTTAGTTAGGAAACTAAGGGTGTAGAGCTTACACTAAGTGTAAGTTACCCGTACCCTTCCAAATTTTATCGTATCACCGAATTAAGACTTGAAGTGTGATGTTGGTTAATTGAGTCCGCCAAATTGAAGTTTTTGGTGTTGTTAATAAATAGTATAACATGTAGTAAAACATTCAAACTAAAATTTAACAAAATCTTGCATTACACAATTTGATTGTATTTGACACTTTTTATTTAGTTTTTTTTTTGTTAAGTCTTACTTGGTTTTTCATAGCAGTGAACACATCAAACTCTTTTGCGTGTTTGTTTGATCCAATATAATTAATTAGAACTCTGAAACTTTGTGTCGGCAAGGATTTTGCTTCTTTGTTAATTCTTTTGGTTCAATCTTTTAAAAACATTTCATATATAGTTTAAGGTTTGTTAAGTGAATGCCAAGTGTCTTAGATTTTACTACTTGCTAGAGCAAATAATTGTTTAATGTCTATTAGCTCTTCCACCCCTGCATCTTGTCTTAATGGCATAGTTAAATCTATTATATTTAAAGGTCACTATATATGAGTGTTCAATGACATTTTTTAAAGAAAATGGTTAATTATGATATAATTTGAATAACATGGTCAATTTTTTAGTTGTTAGACATTAATGTATGAGTAAGATAAATTTCCAGATCAAGTAATCTCATTTGATAGGATAAATTTCCAGTTCAAATAATCTCATTTGGTGATCATTGTTCTTGTTAATTTATTCTTTATTTCTTGGTGGGTTATTTGTACAGCTAGAACCATCTACAATTGTTTCAAGTTGATTCTGTTGCTGCAATTTGGAGTTTTAGCCAATTTCTAGATTTTGCATCTAGAAATGCAAGTGTAGACGGGAAAATATTATGTCCATGCAAGCTTTGTAAAAATTTAAAACCACAAAGCTACGTGGAAGCTAAGACACATTTAATATGCAAGGGATTTTTAGATGGGTATACATTTTGGTTTGTCCATAATGAGAAAAGCATGGACCCGGTTGTTTCATCTTCCAATTATACACCTAATACAAGAGAAAGTTTTGAAGTTGAGGCTGCTAGTAACAATGGTCAGAACTTAGATGACATAGATGGGTTATTATGTGATTTGTTTGTGGCTCCAAACCAAGAAAATGGTCCACAATTGGATGACAATGAACACTTCCCTTTAATTGAAGAATCCACCTCAATTAAACAACCGTTCGACATTTCTGAGATTGAGTTGATATCAAATTTAGCTAATCAACCACTCTATGAAGGTTGTGACACTCACTCAAGATTGTCTTTCATTCTCCATTTTTTCCACCTAAAATGCATGCATGGGTGGACAATAGTTGGGTTCAATGATAATTTAAAGTTGATGAAAGATATCCTTCCTAAAGATGCATTGTTATCCTCATCCTTTTATGAAGCCAAAAAATTATTAAGAGACTTGGGTTAGGATATGAAAAAATCCATGCTTGCCCCAATGATTGCATGTTGTATAGAGGAGCTACTTCCGAGCTAAACTCATGTCTTATTTGTAGAGTTTCTCAATGGGCAAGTAGTGATAAAAATGGTGACACAAAGGAGGGCAATGAAGGTGTTGAACATAAAAAGAAACGAAAAGTTCCAGCTAAGATGTTACTGTATTTTCCACTAATACCACGACTTAAAAGGCTATTTATGTCATCAACCTCTTCGAAGATATGAGATGGCATGAATAGGGTCGTAGGAAGGATGGATTGTTGCGCCATCCGGAGGACAGAGAGGCTTGGGTGTCATTTGATGAAAAATTTCCAGATTTTGCCTCCGATCCTTATAATGTACGGTTGACGTTGGCAATTGATGGTTTTAATCCTTTCACCACAATGTCAAAGCCATACAGCATATGGCTGGTTGTGTTGACTATATACAACTTGCCTCCTTGGGTTTCCATGAAGCAGCATTCTTTCATATTGTCGATGCTAATTTCAGGGCTGGAGTCCCTTGGAAATGATATTGACATTTTCTTAGAACCTTTGGTAGAAGAGTTAAAGTTGTTGTGGGATGGTGTTCAGACATTTGATGGTTTAACTGGCAAGTATTTTAGTATGAGAGCCATGTTAATATGGACCATCAATGATTTCCCAGCTTATGGTAATTTGTCGGGTTGGAGCACGAAAGGAAGATATGCTTGTCCAGTTTGTATGGGTTCCACCACGTCAGAATGATTGACTCATGGGGGGAAGTTTTGTTACATTCACCGTAAGTGGCTCCCTTCTAATCATCATTTTTGGTGTCAAAAACGGTGCTCTGACGGTAATAATGAACTAAAAACAGCACCTAGAAGAATGAATGGGGAGGATGTGTTAGAACAATTGGATGGAAGAGAATTTGCACTAGGAAAAAAACCAATGAGGAAAAAGAAAAAAAATTATGTGTCACTTGATGTTGGGAAACAGAAAAGAAAAGCTTCCAACCTACATACGGTTGACAAAGGGGATCCTAGATCATGGTGGAAGAAAAAGTCCATCTTCTTTAGTCTACCATATTGGGAACATAACTTGTTGAGGCATAACATTGATATAATGCATATTGAGAAAAATGTTTGTGATAACATCCTTGGGACTTTGTTGAATCTTGTGAACAAATCCAAAGATAATGACAAAGCTCGTAGAGACTTGAAAGAATTGGGTATTAGACCCGAACTTTATATCCAATTGGATGGGAAAGGAAAAGAAATTTTGCCTTCGGCTAGTTTTACAATGTCAAACAAAGAGAAAAATATTATTTGTTAAGTTGTCAAGGATCTCAAAGCACCGGATGGCTATGGGTCTAATCTTTCAAGTTGTGTTAATCTAGAAGAGCGCAAGATTTTTGATCTTAAGAGTCATGATTGCCACATCCTTATTGAAACTATATTGCCTCTTGCACTACAGTTTTGTCTTCAATCACATCATGTGCTTACAATTGTTGTTGAAATTGTTGGATTTTTCAAAGCATTAATTGCTCGAGTGCTAGATCCCAAGGAATTGGATAAGATGCAAGAGCGTGTTATACTAGCTCTTTGCCAAATGGAAAAAATCTTCCTTCCTTCCTTTTTCACTATTATGGTTCATTTGATTATCCATTTAGTAGATGAAGTTAAACTTGGTGGACTGGTGCATTATAGATGGATGTATCCATTTGAAAGGTATGCATCTATCTTTTTTACCCGTGTTAATTTTTTATTTTTCTTCCTAAAAATTTTTTACCTATAAATTTAAAATCACTACTCGTAGATCATTTTTGCGCTTCAAGAATTATGTCCATAATTGAGCATGACCTGAAGGGTCAATTGCCGAAGTATATATAGCTGATGAGTGCCTTACTTTTTGTTCAAAGTATCTTGTTGGAGTTGAAACTAGATTCAATCGTCCATCCCGTAATCCTGACCCTCAAGAAACTGGTAGTCAATTTTTATTCTCTAGTTTTGGGAAACCCATTGGACGCCATAGTACTGTGACACTAACTGATATGGAGTGGCAACAAGCACAACGTTATGTCCTACGTCACTATGACCACCTAGAAAGTCTTCGAGAGTAAGTATACTTCTTACATGACAAGTTTGAACTATTAATGTCCTACACTATTGTTTTGTAATATTTTATCATACATTTGTAGTGAGTTCATATTAGAAGAGATGGAGTTCTGTGGTCGTCGTACCGAGTTTAGTGCAAATGAGAAATTCAAGATTTTGAATGATAAATTCCACATTTGGTTACGGAATCAAGTAAGTACATAGCATTTATAAATCAATTACTTAGCTTGAAATATAAATAACTTTTTTCTTAATTATACAAGTCATGAGGGAAGGTGATACCCAAATTTCAAGAGAACTCAGAACTATTGGCCTAGGACCACTTTATAGGACTAGGAATGGGTTTTGGCTTCTTACTAAGAATCGTGAACAAAACATGAAGACACAAAATAGTGGTGTGGTAATAAGGAAAAAGGGGGAGATTTCCTTTATTATGGAAAGATAATATAAATTATTGAACTGAATTATATGGGTGTTTTTAAAGTGATTTTTTTTAAATGTAAGTGGGCAAATATCCACTCGGCTGCAAGCATAAAAAGGGATGAATTTGGCCACATAAGTGTCAAGTTCTCAAACTTGATTCATACTGGTGAAAGATTGAAGGATGATCCCTATGTTTTCTCATCACAAGTTGAACAAGTATTCTATGTACCAGATCCAAGACATCCTAATTGGTCTACTGTTGTGAGGGTCAAGCCAAGAGATTTATTTGACTTGGGTGAGGAGTTAGAAAAAATTGATGATGTTGGCATGATGCATCCTGACATTAATAATTTTGACAGTGGTGAAAATCCTACTTGGGTTAGGATGGATGTAGTTGACTAGCACTTAGGTAATTCTTGTTATGTGATAAGCATGTAATTTGGGAATAGTAATCTAGAACAATTTGTATCTTTCTGTGTCAAATTTTTTGTATGTGTTTTAAGAGCCTTACTCTGATTTTAATGAAAGATACTTTCTGTATAACAATCAAAATTTTTTTTTTCTTGATTCATGTTATTTCTTCCGTTATGTATGTGTTTTTACATGTTTGGATTGGTTTCTATTTATTTGATTCAACTATGATTTTAGTCCCATCTCTTTTTCTGTCTTAATTGTGTTGGCTGATTTTTTTAAAAATCAAATACTACCTCCATCTCATTTTAGTTGAAACATTTGTCTGGGCACGGAGATTAAGGTATATGCAATTTGTATTATTTTTTTATGTAGTAAAAGTTTAAATAATGATTAAAAAAGAAAAGATTCTTTTTTGGGTTTTGTGCAGTGAGAGATTGAGTGGAGATTAAAAAAAGAGTCTTTATTGGGTTTTGTTTAAAATGATAATTTAATTGTTTAAACTTTTCTAAAAAAGGAAACGTTTCAACCTTTTGGGACTTCCCAAAAAGGAATACGTTTCAAGTAAATTGAGATAGAGGGTGTATGTTCTATACTTTATTTAAAATATTGTTATTGTTGTGTAGATCTAAGATTCCTTTTTACAGCAGAAGAGGGAACCTAATGGACAAAGGACGTGTTTCTCGATCAGCTCCAATGGTTAGGATTTTTATTTCTAACACTTTATATATATTTTCATATTTAAACAAGGGCCGTAAGCTTTTATCTTTTTAAAGTTTTTGCTGTCCAAGTATAGCCAACTATATTTTCCATTAAAAAAAGTGTGTTATACTTTGATACTTATACTATGTGCAGGATACATTTGAAAGTGATATGGACCAAACAAGGGCTAAGAGGTTGAGGATTCTCCTTCGAGGAGGTCAAATTTCACAAAATGAGCTCTTAAAAGCAAGAAGTTCAAATTTTGACCATGGACTTAGTTTTGGACAGCACGCTCCTAGTGCTAACACTGTTTCAGAAAAAACATTTTCAGCTCAATTGGGGGATCAAGGAGGTGGTTCGAAAAGAAGACAACAAACAACTCCTGTTGGTACCAACCTATCATATTCAAGAGGCCCAATACAATCGAGAGATGAGGGGGGTTAATTGAGAAGTAGGCAGCAAACAAATACTGTAGCAAATAATGAATCAGAAGGAAGAGTTTCAAGAGAACAGATGGATGAAGAACGTGGATCAAGAGAAGAACAACAAACTAGTAATACAAAGCGATGGATAACTAGCAACAAACTCAGGGATTATGGTTTGTTGGTAAATCAAGCTACTTTATGTGTGTTACTTTCCTTGCTTGGGTATTATAATGTAAAACTTGGATTATAAGTAAGTGATGTTAATTTTTTTTTTTTTGCATCAAATGATGGAAGTCGTTGCTTTAGACCAGGAATCTTACGCACAAATGATTTTTACAAATTGTCTAACAATGAGAAGATTAAGATTTTTTTGGATAAAAATGGTCGGTCTTACACATATTCACAGCATGTTCTGATGTTCTTTCTTGGTAGGCTTGCTAGAAATTGTGGTTTCTGCCCACTAGACATCACAGCCTGGAATAGTAAGGATTTCATTCTATTTAAGATGAAAATAATTGAATGTGTTTAGGTAACAAGTGTCTAATTCATGTTTCTTATATATTTTGTTAGTGTTCATAATACCCTTGTCCTTTTACTTAGTATACTGACTAAAGTGTTGATCATATATGTTGAATTTAGATGAAGTTTTTATACCCCCAAATTTTGGACATGTAATTCTGAAAAAGGTTGGTGAGTTATGGAAAAAACATAAAGGAAGCTTGAAGAGACATCATTTCCATCCAGATCTTAAATCATTGGAGGATACAATTAAAGAGAAGCCTGACTACATTGACAACACACAATGGACACTATTAGTCTCGAAATGGTTTGATGCTGATTATCAGGTATTTATTTACTGATAGTTTAGTAATATTCTTTCAGATTATTAGTGTTTTTATGAAAATTTTCAATTATCAATCATTTCAGGCAATTTGTGCCAAAAATGCTGAGAATGGAAAAAATACCATGCTACACACAATGGGGCGGAAAACATATGGCATATTAAGCAAAGAAATGGTAAGACATGACCAACATGAATTTATTAACATTTTATATAAAGTTAATGAGTGATAACAGTTATGGTTTTCCTTATTGAAGGAAGAGAAAGATGGGATAGAGCCCGATTGAATTGATCTTTTTGATACAGCTAGATAGAGAAAAGATGGCTCATGTGTTCATCAAGAACTCGAGCAGAAAATGGTAGCAAAAAGATAAATTAAAAATACTAAATTATTATAGCTTTATTTGTTTTAATTTTAAATTATTTCTAAATGCTTATATCTTCTTATTGTGTTGAAGGAAAAGGCAAGGTCCTTGAAGTCGTCCAATGGAGTTTCAGGTTCTAGTACTTCATCTGATGACATATTTAACAAAGTTTGGGGTGCTGAACATAGTGGACGTGCTCAGGGCATGGGTTTCGGGGTGACACCTGCTTCATATTTCGGGCCTTCTCAATTTGGAGGTCGTGGTAGTACCGGCCAAGGGTTTGCTATGCTACACAGTCCTACAATGGAACAATTCAATGAGCTTGCCAGGATGGTTAAAGAGATCTATAGCCTTTTGAGTGAGGACATAGCACACAAACGTGGACAGGTATTAGACGCTACTTTTCTTCCTCTTTGCTCTAGTTGAGAGATTTGTATTCTGATGCATTTTGGAAGATTTTCACCTCTGTTTGGATTTTTTTTTTCAAGTTATTTATAATACTCAATTTTCTCACGTCATGGCTCAGTTGACCAGTTGCATAGTTGTAGCTATTTTTATTAGTATCTTTGTTGACATATGCATGGCTGTAAATTGGCTAATTTCCATGTGAGGTTATATTTCAGTTTGTCATGCTTATTAGTCTTGGAGTAATCAGAAGTTTTATGCATGGTCATGACTCATGATTCACTCTGCGTTAGTCACTTAAGATGAAGTTATGTGATTTGCTTGATGACTATTAGAGGTTAATAACTAACTTTAGTGTTCTACTAATGTGTTAGAGATGACATAAAAATATTTGTCTTTGTACTTATTGTTGCTGCTATAAGCAACCTATCTAAATTGGCAGCAAACAATTAATAGCAAAAGGCATGAACAATAGGCTACAAGTAAATTTGGTCATATTTTATCTAAATAATTAATTTTTACATCTATTTATCTGATAAACACCAAAACATAAACCCAATTTGATCTTCTACTGATGTTACTTATACACATTGAAAAGTCAAAAGTCCTTCTTAATGTTATACCTTGTGAATAACCAAGCATTTGCAATCTTATTGTATTCACATATCTAGTCAATTTTTTCGTATTAGTAATAAGTATACATATGTTTTCTATGTTGTAAACAGTGTGGTAATGCAACTGATGCCGGTAGTGGTGCACGGAATGCATGTTTCCGCTCCTCGCAATCAAGTGACGAGATAGGTATCGATGATGATGAGATGGGGGATGAACAAATTTTAGGCATGGTAGATTTTAAGTAAAAGGAAATAGGATTCTGCCTCAGATGTGTTTGAGTTAATGGATTGATAACAGTTATGTTGACTATGCTTTGATGTCAGATTATGTAAGATGAAAGATTTGAATGTTATATATCTACTAGTTATTTTGTTGTGGTGTTGAATTGTGTATTGTTCAATTGTTGATAGCTAATACAAAAGTTACGGATGTTAGAATAATGATTGTATATTACTGACTGGAGAGGAAATTAAAAAATTAAATTTAAAAAAAAAATTTGAACATAACATTAGGAGTAGTTAACAGGTCCTAAAAAACCTATAACTTTGTATTTTGGAGCAGTTAAACGGCCCTAAATGAGGACCTCCATCAGAACATTTTGAAACTTTTAACCGCTCCAAAATAAGGGAGTGAAAAATCTAAGTTTATGCATTTTGGAGCGGTTAAGCGATCCGAAATTTGTTTCTAATATTTGAAGCGGTTAAGTGGTCTAAAACTTTGAAATGGTTTACAAACCGCTCCAAATTATTTGGGAGCGGGTAAGATTGGAGCGGTTTTGTGGAGTGGGTATAAACCAGTCCTAAATATTTTGGAGCGATCATAACTAGCCCTAAATGATACTAAAAACCGGTACTAAATGTTTCGTTTCTTGTAGTGTTGTCATGCTATTTGGTTGAGAAGCTTGTTGAAGGAATTTTTCCTATCACAAGAAGATGCAACCGAGATCTTTGTTGATAATAAGTCTGCAATAGCATTGGTGAAAAACCCGGTGTTTCATGAAAAAAGCAAGCATATTGATACCAAGTATCATTTTGTTCAAGATCTCATCACCAAGAAAGAAGTAAAACTTGAATACGTAAAGTCACAAGATCAAGTTGCAGACATTTTTACGAAGCCTTTGAAGTTTGATGTTTTCCAAAAGTTGCGTTTTTCACTTGGTGTGGTGAATTTAGTTTAAGGGGGAGTGTTGAAATAATAAACTAAATTCATTGTTTTCTTTTACTCATGCACTTTGGATAATTCATGTGTGACGGCTCTCCTAGTTGACTAATCAAGTAAGTATTTATTTTACTTTGTTTAAGTGTTTCATTAAATTAAGTACCTCAAGTTAGTACCTCGTTAAGCAAGCAAGGTAAGCTTAATTAAGTAAGTGAGTTCCTAAGTGTGATTTGGCATAGTTGAATCAAGACCATTAGTTATCCTAGCTATTAGAACCATCTTTGAAAGTTTTGAGTATTTGTGGCACTAAGTGTTCACTTAAGCCATTTAAATCTTAAGTGGCTAAAGTGTCCAAGAAAATCAAGTGTGAGAAGCTTTTAGCATCCTTTAGAGCAAAGGAAAGTTGGTTTTGAGTGAGAGTTGGTGACCCATTTAAAACAATTGAGAGTTTGTGGAGCAAAAGAGGAAGAAGTTTGCCAAGTGGGGGGATTTAGTATAAGTTAGTTTAAGTTTTTAAGTCTTCTTCTTCCTTAGTCATTTGCATTCAACTCCAAATTCGTAGCTCCACTTTCCCTCTCCAAAATCCCAGCCCAAAGCTTCTTTTCCTACAATTCTTCATCAAATTGAGGAAGCCCAAGGTGTTAGTAGGAATCATCAAGCTTCTTTGTTGGTGTTCTAGCTCCAATTTGCTTTTTGGTGCTAGTTTGGACTCAAAATTCGTGGGTAAGCTTGTTGGGTTCATTTGGATTGGTTCTAAGTTGTTTTCATAGCTAGAAATGGTCTTGGTTTGAAGTATTTGGTGCCATATCACGTTGGTTTTAGGTGAGGAACTCAAAGGGAGCTTGATTGAGCTAAGGTGGTTATGTTTCAATGCTTGCTTTATAGCTAAATTGACGTAAGGGTTCAAGTTAATTAACCTCAAATAATGCATAGAAATGTATTCTTTTGTGTGGGAATGAGTTAGAAACAAGACCCAAGTGATTTGAGTTTGGGATGAGAAAGTTTGAGCAGTTTTCGTGCAAGGTTGCACGCTGTCGCGCAACGCTGGAAAGCGTTGGCGACGCGTCGCCAGTGGCAACGCGAGTTGGCGACTCATCGCCGAGAAGTGAAAAAGTTCTCCGAACACTGATGCCTTTGGCGACGCGTCGCCAACGGCGCCGCCAAGGCATTTTGCCCCCAAGCTCCGGGCATCCTAAGAGTGTCTCAAACTCTCGATTTTCATCCCTAGGCTAAGTTAAGACATTCCATAGCCTTGGTTGGGTCTAGAACTCGTTCATAAGCTGGGAATTATGCATTATTTAAGTGGTAGTTAAGTTGTGTGGTTAAGAAAGAGTATGAATTGGTGGCTAAGAAAATCAAAGTGCTTAAGCTTCTAAATGAGCACTAAGGGGATTAAGGGGGGTTTTTAGACTCTTTGTTGGCCGAGTAGAACGTCATTTACCTATGGTCAATGAGGAGGAAAACCTAAGTCGATCCCGACCAAACCATTTGGTTTGGTAAGTAAGCCACTATGAGTGCTCTAAGTTAAACCTTAAGGATTTGGCTAGTTAAACCACATAGGATGACTACCTTGCGCAATAAGTTAAGGGTAAAGACGGGTAAGTTTCAGAGGGGTGACGACCTACTCTAGAACTCGTAGGTGGGACTTAAGGGAGGTAAAGTACCCGGGATATGAGGGCCAGTATCTCAAGTACCTCCGCCGTTTGAGCTCACGGCAAGTTTTATGGCACCTAGAGTGCAGAAAGTCCCAAGTGCATGCATTATGTGCATTTCATATCATACATTCATGCATTGCATATCTTATATATATGTTTGTTGATTTTTTGAGTTGTTTGTTGGTTGATCCACTTGTTTGGTTGCTTGTTTGCCATGGTTGCATCTTGGTTGCTGCTATCTTCTTGCAGGTATTCCAGGGACCCTTACTGAGTACTTTTAAGTACTCACTCCCTTGAGTTTATTGTGCAGGTTCTAACTCCGGGCCTAGTCACTAGTTGACAGCTGAGGCCTAAGCTTTCTATTTTGCAGGTACTTTTCTTGAGAATCCTTGTGATTCTAGGTTACTTGTGGTGTAAGTTATGTGCTAACCAAGTTGTGCCTTTACAGTGTAGAGGCTAAGAGTGCACAAGAACAAGAATTAAGGAAGGGCTTGCACTTGGAGCTTGGATAGCTCAAGGTGGGGCTCAAGTAGATGATCTTAGTTAGTTAGTTTTTGTCTCTTGTATATAGTACCTTGTGTACTAAGAAAGTTGCCTCTAATAGGATACATTGTGATGTAAATCCATCTTGTTACTTTTGGGTGCATGCTAGAAGTATATTGTATGCACAAACTATTACTTGTAGTCAAAGTAACTAGTATTTCAATGTCTTGGCATGTTTTAAGTATGTTTTAATAGAAATGCTCGAACAACGTTTTTAACCAACGATCTATTTATTCTTTTGCATTGCCAGGACAAAAGCATGCATATCTCTTGTACTAAGTAGGCTAAGAAACTAGTTGCATATAAATTGTTTAAATTTATATTGACGAGTAATAGTTAGCCAATAGTAACTTAGAGGGATTCATAATCCCTAAGAGCCTACAAGATTATGGGGCACTGGGGCCCCGTTCCGCGACATCATGTATGTGTCTCTTGACTCTTGAGTTCACACATGCGCTTAGTTAGGGAAATGTATTAAAATTAATATAGGTTCATGATGTATCACCTATAAATACTCATGTATCCTAACCATTTGGAATAGGTTGTGGTGAAGAAGTAATAAGAAAATTCCAAGTTTGCTCTTCTCTACTCTTGTACCTCAAACTCTGTTTTCTAACATGCCGATGGAGGTTTGTGATAAACTTCAATCTCTTGCCACTACTTTCTTTTGGTCCTCCGATATCGAGAAGATAGGAAGATGGCGTGGATTTCGTGGGACATGTGGCTCTGTTCTTCGAAAGGGGCGGAAGGGCTGGGTTTTCGTGACCTAAACTCTTTTAATTTGGCCCTCCTTGCGAAACAAGCTTGGTGGCTTGCCTGTAATGAATCGAGTCTGGTATTCAGGGTCACCTCATTGACCAAGCTACCTTCCAGTGGAACTATGGTGTTGTTGATGTCCTCTTCCATCCATTAGATGTGGTGGTTGTAAAACGTATTCCCCTTTCCCCGATATTCTCAGAGGACGTCGCTACATAGGGTATGACTGAAAATAAAAGGTTCACAGTTAAATCGGCCTATCATCTGGACTACACCTCAGTGCACCGTCGGGATCCTTTGTTCAGAACGGAATTCTGGTCATGGCTGTGGAGCATCTCGCTGCCACCAAAAGCGCATCTTTGTTTCTGGAGGGCATGCGCCGATGCTCTTCCGACTCGGACTAACCTGGCCTGGCCTGGTATGGAGGTCCCAATTGAATGTCCAGTGTGTGGTAACGCTCAGGAAACCGTCGAACATCCCCTCTTTCAGTGTGCTTTTTCCATCCAAGTGCAGTAAGAACTAGGCTGGTGTTTGGCAGTTTCACATAACTGGTAGGAGGAACTCAGGTCGCTTATTGCAAAGGATAAGGATTGGATGTTTATGCTGGTGACATATGCTTGGACGGTCTGGTTCAATAGAAATAATGTAGTCCTCGAGCATCGTGGTCAGGATCAGAGACAAACTGCCCAATCGATACGATACTGGTTGTCGAGCTGGATTACCTATAATAAGCCATGCCCGCCTGTGAATCATGCACGTGAGCCTCTTACATCTGAATGGCTTCCCCCGATGGAAGGTACCGTGAAGATCAATGTTGATGCCACTCTTTCAAAGGAGATGAAGTGCGCTGCAGTGGGGATCATTTTCCGTGATTCTTTGAGAGAAGAGAAGTTTGCGGTTTCTTATAGTTGGGCGTATGATGGCAGTGCGCCTTGTTCTTGGAGGCGATTACACTTTTGTGGGGGTTGAAAGAAGCGCGTAGGCAAGGTCTGTGCTCGATAGTTGTGGAGCATGACTCTCAGTGGCTTGTTTTGGAGCTGCAAAATTGCTCTTCTCCATCCTTATTTTAACTTGGTGTTATAGTTGATGAAGTTAGGGTTCTTGTTAAAACTTTTTGTCGTTGTTCTTTTCCTTTTGCTAGGAAGTTTGCAAACAGTGCTACCCATTCGTTAGCTACGTAAGGGTTCCAAGTTTTAGGTAGATCGTCTTAGGAGCCACCATTTCCTTCTTAGTTATGTTCTGATTTGATGCCTTAGTCTAATGCAGTTTCTACTTAAAAAAAAATGTATGTTTGGGACACAAAATGTATTTTCACCGAAAACCTTGGGCCTTTTTGAAATTTCAAACTAAAAAGACAAGGTAAAGGTTTACTCTGAATCTGAAAGGAGGGAGGGCCTCTCGAGTCATGGCAGCGTGACTGGTCAACCACTGCATCCGAAGGTCTGCTTCTGTGCGTTGAAAATGCTAGATGTGATTTTTGCAGAACATGGGCAGAGGAATACCCATCTTACTTGTTTCCAGATTATTAAAAAGATTCTTCCTTGCCAGATAATAAAAAAACAACAACAAATTCTTGTCTTATAGATTTAGGATCAAAGCTAGTCAACAAGGTTACTCAGACATCGAACTTGCTAAAATACCAGAGCCACTCATTTTGGGAAATCCGACTTGCGTTTTTCAGTTTCAGACACTTTGAAGAAATCCCATTTGGGGAAACGCTAGTCTCTTTACAGAGTCGTCATTCTTTTACTGGGTCAATTTCCAGATGAGCTAACCGGATCTGGGTTAGGCTCAGGTTGGGATTTCTGATGGAGCAAAAACTAGAGGCGTACAAGATTAAGGATGCTAAGGAGGTGGAAGAAAAATCGGATGAGCCCAATGGAGGGATATCTGCTGTTTTTTGGACACCCATCAATTGGTTCAGAAAGCTCTCAGAGGAAATGCATTCGAGCTTTGTGTTTGCAGTAATTGTCGTTTATGGCATAAGTCAGGGACTGGGGGGAGCTCTTGGGCGCATAGGCACCAAGTATTACATGAAGGATGTACAGCAGGTTGAGCCTTCTGAGTCCCAGGTTTTCACAGCAGTTACTTACCTTCCTTGGATTGTGAAGCCCATTTGGGGCCTCCTAACTGATGTACTTCCCATTTTTGGATACCGTAGACGGCCTTACTTCATTTTAGCTGGTGAAATATCTTACCATTTAGTTTTTCGTTCAACTTTGATCTTGTTGGTAGTTTACATTTCACTGTTATAGATGTGTTCATAGTAGATGAAGTATGGACTTGCCTAGATGCCAGTACAAATGAATGAAATTTGCTCTTCTATCTACTGGATTAGCTGCTAATTTCATAATGGAAAAACACTTTTTTGTTTTTTGGCTTTTTTATGTGTCCGTGTCTGCCTCAATCATTCAATTGTATGTAGCCAATAATTAACATTTTCATTTGACAGGCCACTGTTTTCAGCCAATCCTTGTGTATGCTCAGTTTTAAGGGAATTCAAAATTAACATGACAGACTAATATATCTAGTATTGAAAGATGTATCATCTTCATCTCAGTGATTTGTGCAAAGAAAGTTTTTTTTTTTAATCTTTATTCTTGAGGACTTGAATTAGAGATGTTAATGTTAATGGTGTTAAGGTGAATTAGCAGTCTTGTGTTTAATCTTTTCAATAATTTGATTCAGGTTTGCTTGGTGCCATTTCCATGCTCATAATATCTCTACATGGTAAGCTGCATATGGTATTTGCGTTGTTGGCATTGACTGCTGGAAGTGCCGGGGTGGCCATTGCGGATGTGACAGTGGACGCATGTGTTGCACAAAACAGCAGAAGTCATCCATCTCTTGCAGCTGATATGCAAAGTTTATGTGCTTTCAGCTCCTCCATTGGAGGCCTAGTAGGATTTTCTATCAGTGGTGTTCTAGTTCGCTGTCTTGGTCCTAAGGTTGGGAGAAGTTCAAATCCATTTACACATACTGAAGATTTTGATTCTCAAATATTAGTTCTTATGCATTTCCCTTTTCCGTGTTAGGGAGTGTTTGGCCTTCTGACAATTCCCGCTGCACTTCTGCTCGTAGTCGGAACTATGCTTGTGGAGCCCCATATGCCAGACTTCTCGTACAATCAGGTATCATATTTCATTGATGCTACCGTCAGTTTAGTTACCTTCACCTTGTACTTAGAATCCTGACTTGGACTCAGGTATATGAGAAGTTCATTGATGCTGGTAAGGCAATGTGGGTGACACTAAAAGGTCCCTCTGTTTGGAGGCCATGTTTATACATGTACTTATCTTTTGCACTCAGTGTGGATATACAAGAGGGAATGTTCTACTGGTATACAGACTCAGAAGATGGTCCATCTTTCTCCCAGGTATGCAGTTTAACTTCATTTCTAACCCTGAAGAAATCTAAGATTTTGACTCTCGGGTATTCAGAAAAGAATCTGATTGATGCTTAAGTGGTCACCAAATGTTCACTTGAACATTTCCTAGTCTTTTAGTTGTACTGCTCTCATGAAAAGTTTAAGCATGTTTAACAAATACATCAAGAAAAAAGGCTAGTAAAAGAAAAGGATAAAGAAAACAGTTTTTTTTACTTTGATAGAACAGAATCCTTGTATTACCACTGGATCAAATACAAATCATAACCTTGGCATAGCAAAGGTGACTGCTCACAAGTTGAGATAAAATTCCACCAACTAGGACTCTGGTACCCTTATCTACACATTTTAACACGTAAATCTATTTTGATATCATTAACAATCTGCTGAAAAGATCTTTCAATCTGCTGGATAGATCTTTCTTACTCTTAGACCTGAGATTTCTTTCCCTCCACAAGTGATGAACTGTTGCTGAGACGGCTGCTTTAATCACCTGACCATAAGGTTGATTCACCGCTCTTCAGGCCCGATGAACTACTCCATGCCATATGTGGGGACTTCTGTTAACTCTCCATTGTAGGATCAATCTCCATATTGAGTAATAAAAAAAGGGACCTAGAGAACAAATGATTCAATATTACTTTCAAACAGGGGGCATCTTGGAGCTACTCCAGTCCATCTTTTCTTGAGTGACCAAGCACTCAACCAAGCTATAAACGTGTGCCTAGGGACAGCCGAAATATCACAGATGATGCTTGCCCATCTGCATCCTACAATCTGTTGGCATAATTAATCATAAGCCTCTTGAGGCCGTGATACAGCTCTGCTACTTCTTCAGTTACAGTGTCAATTCTCAATCGGTTCCAAACTGCCATGAGATTTTTTCCAATGTCCAGGATGCAGTACTTGAAGCTTCTTGGGCCCATAGGTCTTGTCCCTGACTATAAAAAATGTCTCATTTCTATATCTACATGTTCCTGGTTGTCCTAGTGAGAGATCCCAGTGCTCAGGGTGTGAATGGATAACGCATCTTAAGCACGAACTTCTCACCAAACCTCCATTGCATGCATTTCAAATTTTGCATGTTTTAGTGGATGGGAAATGACCTATCGCTAACACAATACTCACATGATCTTGCAGGAGAATGTCGGTTTCATATTCTCCATAGGAGCGGTTGGTGCACTCTTAGGGGCATTTCTTTATCAAAGTTTTCTCAAGGATCATCCTTTCAGAGACCTGCTATTCTGGTCTCAGTTGCTACTCTCTTTATCAGGAATGCTGGATCTGATATTGGTGCTGCGGTTAAACCTGAGACTCGGCTTACCGGATTACTTATTCATCGTGGTTGATGGTGCCATGACGCAACTAATTTGGCAGCTTAAATGGATGCCCTTACTTGTGCTTAGTTCAAAGCTTTGTCCCCCGGGCATTGAAGGTACCTTCTTTGCTCTCCTCATGTCCATTGACAATGCCGGACTTCTTTCGTCTTCATGGGGAGGAGGATTCCTGCTTCACATCTTGCATGTTTCTCGGACAAACTTCGACAATCTCTGGTTGGCTATACTGATTCGAAACTTGTTCAGGCTCTCCCCGTTGTGCATCATATTTTTGGTACCAGGAGGTGATCCAAATTCTTCCATCATCCCCAGCGATATATCAGGTGGCCAAGAGGATGAGGAAACTCTAGAGTTGGAGAATATTGAGAAGGTCGCTCTTGTTTTTCGTTAACAATGTGTATTGCAGATAGTCCATACAAGTTAAAAGATCGAACCTTGAGGACTTGCAAAATATATGTGGAAGACCATGAAGATTTTGTTGTTTTGTCAAAACTAAACACTCTCATTTGAATATTTTTTTTTTGTACTTAAATACCAAATTTAACATTGGAAATTTAGGAAAAGAGCAAATTTGGCATTGATGTTTTGAGCAACTTTTTATACTACCGCAGCGGAGCACAAGTATCAAAAAATGACAAAAAACGAATAAGGTGGACCTGGAGGAGTGCAACCTGTTTTACCTAGAGGATAGGTATGAAAAGTAGACAAATCTTGTTTCTCCTTCAAAGGCGTTTCCCTTTTCCTTCTTGATTTCTTTCACATTAAAGGTACTTTCCCGTTCATTTTTCTTCTTGATTTCTGACCGCCATTGAAAATTTTTTTTGCCCGACGATCATAATGGCTTTTATTATTTTTTGGTCTTCGTTCTTTTCTATTCTCTCTATAATTTATTGATGTAAAATGGGTGTGGGGGAAGATTGTAAGCAGCGTAGGGAGTTGTTTGAGCATTTGTTCCGGAAAGGCAATATCATAGGTGAAAAAAGCGATAACATGGGTGAATAAGTGTTTTAAGTAGAAAAAAAAGTGTTGAGAGGATATGAAAAAGTGTCAAGTTATCCATTTGTAGAGAAATAACACTTTTAATCATAAAAATTTTAGTGTTTTACCAAATCTGTCCTAAAACTTATCTATTTTCTAATCAAATCCTAATTCCCTTGAACATATAGTGTGTTAGTCGGCAAATGAACTGGTTCGTGTTTCAACTGGTGGAAAAGCATTAGAAGAGTTACAAAAGCTATAGATTGTGATAGAGACCCCTGTTCATGAACCACATATCCCTTACTTGTGAACCGTCAACTTAGTGGTTCACAATTAAAGGGTCTATGATTCACAATAAAGGGGTTTGCAGTTTATGCTTGGGCCCCTAAATGTGGACCATAGACCCTATAATTGTGAACTGCAAACCCCTAACTGTGAATTGCAGATTAGTGGTTCACAATTAGAGGGTTTACAGTTCATGATTAGGGGGTTTGAGGTTCACATTCAGGCCGTTGAATGAGAACCACAAACGCCCTGATTGTGCCTAAATGTGAACTGCAAACTCCTTGATCGTGAACCATATACCCCTACGTGTGAACTGCAGACTTAGTTGTTTACAATTAAGGGATCTACGGTTCACATTCAGGTCTCTGGTTGTCAACCACATACCCCCTACTTGTAAACCATAGACGTAGTGGTTCAAAATTAGGGGGTATGTGGTTCACAGTTAGGCCACTGTTTGTGAACTACATACCCCTGACTGTGAACTACAAAATTAGTGGTTTACAATTAGGGGGTTTGTGCTTCACAATCAGGGGGTTTGTGGTTCACAATTAGGGGGTATATGGTTCACAGGCAGGGCATATATGGTTCATAATCAGGGGGTATGTGGTTCATGACTAGGGGCCTAAATGTGAACCACAAACCCCTTGATTGTGAACCATATACCCTTTGCATATGAACCATAGAGTTTATGATTCACAATCAGGGGCCTAAATGTGAGCCACAGATGTCGTGCCCTAAACTGCCCCTGGCCCATCCGGGCCCAATTATCTAAAACATGCAGCGGAAGTTTAATTAAATCGAAGGGACTTTTATTACTCACTAAGACTTATGGGCACGAACCCCAGGATACTTACTGGTACTAGCTTGTTATGTTCTTATTAAAGGTTTAAGTTTAAGTGCTCTTGGAAACAAACTAGCACCTATGTGGATTTCATGTGTTCATTTTCATGGTATTTACCAAGCTTTAGCCAAGATTATGCATGGCATCCAAAACACCAACTTAAGTTTGAAAACTTATTTTCATGCATATGGTTTGCATGCTTATGTGTTTTAGTGTTCACTAGTGCACATAATCACTTAATGCCTTTAGATGCAACTAATGCTTAGGCATATATTAATTCACGTACGTGCACTTGAATTCCTTATTAGCCAATCTTTACACATGCATCCAATTTCATGCTTCTCCAAGTTTATTTGCATGTTTTTCTTTGAGTGCGCATACAAAGCCAAACATAGCATGCTTTCAACAAAAACATGGGCTTATGGGCCTTTTCCATACTTAACATGCATATGGCCCAAAATTAACCAAGAACATATTCAAATTTTCTAATTTCTTATTTAAGCCCAAAACATGCATTTAAGCCCAATTTATACATGCTTCCGATTTTCATGAAAATCATACTTCCATAAAACATGCATGGGCCTTGGTAAGTCCACCAAGCAATAAAAGCACCCAAAGTGTCCATAGTCCATCTTACAAGCCCAAAATCAAGTTTGGCCGAATTTTAACTAAGTTCATAAATTTGGTCATTTAACTAAGACCAATTATTACATGCTTAAAAGCAAGCCATAATCCAAAGAACACAAATCCACCTTAAGACGTTGTTCCCACAGTTTCTAGACTCGTAGTCCTGCACACAAAGTCCACGCTTATTAGCTTGATTTTCAAGCAACTTAAAATGCTTAGAATACTTAGTATAATTGAGCAATACCATACACATACCCAACCTTTATACCACAAAAAGAGTACTCAAGACTTTTAGCTCAATCTTTCGAGCACACTTTTACCTACAAAAGTAGAGTAGGGCGGGTGAGTTTGAAAACTCAATAAGGATTCCGTATGGCTTCCAAAGCCTAACATATGGCCTTTATGGCCTAACATATGCCAAGAATGTAATGGCAATAAATATTCCAAAAATCCTGCAAAGAAAACATAAAGACAAAGAAAACACAAAGATACATGTATATACAATAATAATCGAAATCGGGGGTTAGCATGCACAACAAATTCATAGAAGCACACAAACACACGCCACTTAACACCTTGATTTACAGAAGGGCAGCAAGCATCCCTCAAGTTTTATTTCATTAATTTCACATACTTTTCATTTTCGGAGATCTCACTTAGCATAGGAATTTAAGGTGGCCTACTTAAATCCTAGCCCATAATGCTTGCTTACTTAACTTAGCTCATGAGCAAAACGGAATTGCTGAAGCAATAATTTAACTTAAGCCCTCATAGCACACCTAGGATCATATGGTTCTTTGACCATCACCTAGGGGCCCGAATACTCAAAGAGTATAGGAATCCTTACCAACACCGAAAAGCTCTTAGGAGCTTGTTTTCCTTCGTTTTCCTTGCTTGCCGGCTCTAGAAATGATTTTCTAGCATAAGAACCAAAATGTCCAGATTTATTAGAATCCATAAAAATACCAAGAATACTTGGTAATTAACTTAAAGAAATCAAAATACCAAGAACACTTGGTTCATACTTACGAAACCTCAATTAGGAGGTGAGACCGAATTTTGTGTGCTTGATGTTCTTCGGACTTTCTTCTTGATTCTTCCTCCCAATGAGCTTAGAAGCTCATATACACAAAGAACTCCTTGAGAAGAGTTCAAAACCTCCAAGAAATGAAGATGGCCGAATTTCTCTCCTTGGTTTTCTTTGAATCTTTTACTTGATTCTTGCTCTTTGGGTGTTTAGAGCATGAATTCAACCAAGAACACTTGGTTTTAATTTATGGAAGGGTGATTTCTAGTGATGGCAGAATTTTTGGAGGAAGGAGAAGAGTTAGAAATGTTCTTGGAGAGAAGAACAAGTGTTGGCCAAAACTAGAGAGAAGGGAGAGAGAGTTTGTAGAGAGAGATTGAAGAAAGAGAGTGAAATGGCTTAAATGAGGTGAGATGAGTGAAGAAATGTATTTTGTTGAATGGGGGAGTGTATGTACGGTTATGGGTGTCCAAAATGGGTGGGAATAATGCCTTAGTGGAGTAATAATTCAAATGGGAAGTGGGAGACAAAGTGGGGGGACAAATTGGAAGAGTTGGTGAAGTTAAATGATGAAGTGGTGAAGGTGGGGGACAAAGGTGAGTGGAGGTGTGGGTGGAGGTGGAGGTGGCATAAAATATATTATTTTTAATGGACATGGCTAGCCATGGCATCCAAGGCCATGAAAATGGGTCAATTCCCCACTTAGTCCTCCAATCTTTAGAATTTGGGCAATTGAGCCCAACTTACAACAATTCCTTTGTTCAATTGAGTCCTTTATCTTTGAAATCCACCATTTTCACCATTATTTTTCTTGGCCTAAGCCAAGCTTAATTTCATGAATCCTTAACACTTAATTTAATGTCCCCTCACATTAATTCAGCTAAATTCCCAAATTAGGAAAATTCTTTGGCTCCCAATCCACTTACCCCGGGACCTAATCAGTTTGGATTTTCCGGGCATTACAACAGACCCCTTGATTGTGAACCATATATGCCCTGCGTGTGAACCGCAAACTTAATGGTTCACAATTAGGGGTATGTGGTTCACATTAAGGGCCCTAATTATGAGCTATAAATTCAGTGGTTCACAATCAAAGGGTCTACGGTTCACAATTAAGGGGTTTGTGGTTCACATTTAAGGCCCTGATTATGAACAAAAAAATTAGTGGTTTACAATCAAGGGGTCTGTGGTTCACATTCAATGTCTTAATAGTGAACCCCTAACCACTTGATAAGTTTTAGGAATGATTTGGAAAAATAAAAAAAGGTTTAGGACTGAAATTATTTTTCCCCATAAATGGATGGTGGCAAACCACTTTGATGTTTTTTTCTTTACCTTTATCACTTCTAATATCCTCTAAACATATTTGCTCCCCTTAAACGCTTTTTCAGCTATGCTTTTTGCTTTTTATTTTGTGTAAATGCTTTTTCTGGAACAACAATTTTCTCTGGAAACTCTCGACTATCACTAAACTCAAGTGGCTTCAACTAATTCAACAACTAATACAATGATAGTTGGGAAAGAAATAGCCATTCTTCTTCTTCTTCCAGTCTCCTCGAAAAAATCCACCATTTGAGTGCATGTTTTTTTTTTTGCTTTTCTTACTCCTCCTTGAATTTATGAATTTTTTTTTTCTTTTTTTCCTTTTACTATAATTTCTCATCTGATTTGTTAATGTTTTATAAATGCTCCTATGAATCCACCACTCCAGAACAAATTTACTTGCATTAATTTTCCCTAAACTTTCAATAAATCTGGCCTTTTTTGTTTTTAGCTTAAGTTTCTTCATCTCCATATTTGTTCTTGCAGACCATTATTGAAATTTGAAACATATTAGTTTTGCCTTGTGCAATTTAGTTTCTTCTTTACTAACTCCACTTTTGAATGCCAACCTTCATTTCCATTCACAATCTTTGGCAATAATTTGTCTCTAAAAAATCACCAGTTGATGGTGCACTAAGCTCGACTACTGGGTAAATCACTAGTTGATGGTGGTGGCGACACACAATGGAGGTTGAAAAAATCAAGCCAAGAGCATGGTTTTGGTCGTGTTTGACTGGATAGGGTTCTCGAGCAATGATTTTGACTGTGGAGAACCAAAATTCAGCATAGTTGGTGGCCTTGATTTGTATTGGCTTTATTTTTTTTTATTTTGGAAATTTGGGTGCTCTTTCATTGATTGGAAAGTTGCACTTTAATCACCTGGTGATCAGCAATGGGCCTAGAAGGCCTAAATCGGGAAGTGTTGGGACTAGGCCATTTTTAAGAGCCCAAACAGACTCCAAGAAAACTTCTTCTTGGAAAGAAATTGCATCCTGTAAATATGGGATAAGCTAGGGGTTTCTTCTCCCAAGGATGAATTACTCGGAGAAAACCTTGGCCATATAAACCCTTCACTAATCCCGAGGTATGACATTCTAACTCTCTTCTGTTTCTCCCTACTACTCTTCACCAGGAAGCTAACTTGAACATCGAAGGGTTTCCCTTGGGAGCACATCCTAAGGCTTTGGCACTATCTTTGTGTGTAGGACTTTAATCTACCGTTCACCAAGCTTTTGGGCCCAGCTTAATCCAATTGCCTTACCAATCAATTTGGTGCCGTTTGTGGGAACCCAGGATGGTGAACATTGGATGGTCATAGTTGGAGAACTAGGACCTGCAAGAGAATGAGCAGGAAAGCCACCGCCCTGAGAAGTCCATAGGCCCATAGGTGAAGAAACACATTAAGGGGATAACTTAAAGAATCCCACAGGGCTCCAGAGGGACCCTCTACAAGGGTAAGGTCTTGTGCCCCTGGGGTAACGAACAATTCCAGGCCCAACAGCATGCCCTGTTTAAACAGTAAGAAATTCAAAGAGCCTTACATAAGGCTATAAAGGAAGCTGTTGAAAGTCACCTAGTGAAAGGGCCTCACTTAGCCCCTGCATGAGGCTAGCCTTTGAGGGTAAAAATCAATGAGAGATAGTCATTCTTGGACCGTTCAGATGGCCCAAGCGACATTATGCAATCCTACAGAGAGTTGACCAGACGGAGCAGCGTATGCAGGCCCCCGAGAGCCAAAAGAATGCCCTAGCATTGGCATTGACGTGGAGTACCTATGGCTTTAACCCTTCATAGAAGAGATAATCAATGCTCCCGCTCCTAAGGGTTCCATATGCCAAAAATTAACTTATATGATAGGCTTACAGACCCAGTAAACCATTTACAGAGGTATGTTACCTCCATGAGGCTTGAAAGGGCCTTCGATGCCACCACACGTAGAGCCTTTAGCTCTATGTTAATAGGAGCTACTGCCTCTTAGTTTGGGGCCAATCGGGGGCATCGCTTCTCCTCATTTAAGAACCTTTCCTAGGTGTTCCTGAGACACTTATTGGGAAGCCACTAGACTCTAAAGATGGTAGCCCATCTACTACAGATTCGACAGGGTCACGAGGAGTCCTTAAGGGACTAAATATAGAGATTCAATGTTCAGACAGTACAAGTGCAGGGGCTATTTCCAGACCTACACTTAGTACCCATTACCTAGGGATTAGCATGATATTCAAGGCTAGCTTGTGAACTCTAAGAGAACCCCGTATAGGACATAGAAGAATTCCTTGACCGAGCCACAAGATACATACATGCGAAAGAACTAAATTGGCCAGCAGTTCCTAAGGACCAACCCAAAACTAAAGAAGGTGGATCTAGAAAGAGAGGTAAGGGGATGCAAACTGGAGCCTGCCCTTTCACCCCAAAGATAAACAAGGTCAAACATCCTCCATGCCTTCGAGAAAAAAAAACCAAATCCCTCAGTGGCCCTCAAAGATGACTCCCTTAGGCATGAAAAACCTAAAAAAGTATTGTAGATACCATAAAGATAAAGGACACGATATCGAAGATTGTTGGCAGCTAAAAAAGCTGATTGACGAGATGAACTAGGGGGGCAAGTTGAAAGAGTACCTATTTAGGCAAAGTTCTCCTTGTTGAAGACAGGAGAAGAGGCTAGTAGAAGAAATGATGAGGGCGACAATGACAGAGGATAAAGGTCTGAGAGGCTTCGCTCTCTAAGGGACTGCCGAAATCCTGGACCCTAACAAAGGTGCCCCACATGATCATTAAAGTATAGGCTTTAGCGGCTTGAAGGAGGCAGGAGCGGGAAATTGCACAGCTAAAAGCAGTTGACCCTGGTTGGGTCATAACAAGGACTGACAGATCCTAGGTAGTGGTCTCATACTTAGACCCGCTCATCTTTAGGGCATGCGTTAACAACTTTGACATTAAAGGGGTTTACTTAAATACCGGGGCCACTATCAATGCCATTTTCATTGACCTATTGAAAATGATAAAGGTTAAGAGATCCTCCATGTTGCTTATGATTGGGCCCACCTTTAAGATAGGCAAGTATGAGGTCACCACAGTCGGGATCACCAAGGTTCCGTTAATGTTATTAGGAAAAGATCACAATGGGGAGCTTGCCTTTGATTCTCACAATGTAGCATTTCTTGTCGTAAATGTCTCATCACCCTATAATGCTATTATTAGCCGACTAGCCTAGATGCAATTCCACGACCGAGCTGACATTAGAAGGCTAACTATGCTATTTGCAACCCCCATTGGAGACGCAACTATATTTACCAACCAAGCGGTGGCATAATGAGGTTATATGGTGACCTTGTGAAGGCCCATAGAAAATGCCATCTCACTAGCAAAGTCCAAAAAGTGTAGAAAGGCCTTTCAGGAAAATAAGGACGGCATGACTTTGCCTAAGGATATGGAGCTAGTAGATGTATCCCCTAGTAAGGTGATCAAGATTGGCAAAGACTTCCCATCTAAAGTAAGATAGATGTTCATTCTGGTTCTTAAAGAAAATATAAATGTATTTTCTTGGTCCCCTAGCGAGATGCTCAGGATAGACCCAGAAGTCATTATCCATAGCCTGCAAGTGGACCCTTCTGCCTAACTAGTATAGCAGAAAAAAAGCACTATGGCACCCGAGAGAGAATGGGAGAAGTAGGTAGGTTGCTGAAATCCGGAATCATTTGAGAGGTGTAATATCCCAAATGGCTCGCCAATGTGGTAATGGTAAAAAAGGAAAATAAAGACTAGCGCATGTGCATTGACTACACCAATATCAATGATGCCTGCCCAAAAGATTTGTTTCCCTTGCCATCCACAGATTAATTTTTTGATGCCACATCCGAATTCAAAATATTGTCTTTCATGGACACTTTTAATTCGGATGCACCCTAAAGATGAAGAAAAAATGGCTTTTATAACAGGCGAGGCTGTTTGTTGCTACCAGCAAATGTTGTTTGGCCTAAAAAATGCTGGAGCCACCTACCAAAGGTTGATGAACCGCATCTTCATAGATCAAATAGGGATAAGTATGGAAGTCTATATGGATGACATTATTGTCAAAAGAAAGACCATAAATTAGCATCTTGATGACCTTCAGGAATCCTTCTAAAGGATGTGCCAATATAGCATGAAATTGAATCTCAGTAAGTGCACCCTGGGTACATTGTCTTTGAAAGGGGAATAGATGCCAACCCCGATAAAATTGAGGCCATCCTCATGATGCCTGACTTCAGAATAAGAAGGACATTCAGAAGCTAGCTATGAGGCTAACCACGCTAGGACGGTTTGTCTCACGATTTAGTGATAAATGTAAGCCATTTTTTCAAATATTAAAGAAAGAAGCAACCTTTGAGTGGATGGACAAATGCCATGAAGCATTCTAGTGGATAAAAGACTATCTGCAACACCTCACTACAATATAATAACCGAAGCCTGATGAGCCCCTTGTGCTTTACTTAGCCATCACCGAAGACTCCATTAGTGTTATCCTCATCAGAGAAAGTGGAACGGAATAATGGCCTAGTGTACTATGTCAATTGGACTCTCTAGGGGATAGAACCCAGATATCCCATGCTTTATAAAGTAGTTCTAGCCCTTTTTATGGCTTGTGAAAAATTATGACCATACTTCCAGACTGACCACATAACCATCAAAACAGAATTACTCTTACAGGATATCCTACAAAAACCAAATAAGTCAGGCAGACTTACTAAGTGATGCATTGAATTGGGGGAATATGACATCCATTATGAGCCTCGGAAAGTTGTTAAGACACAAACCTTAGTAGATTTTGTGGCTGAGATGATGCCAGGTGTAGAAACCTAGGAAGGGCAAACTAAAACACCCATTTGGGAAATGTATGTTGACAGGGCCTTGAGTCCTGAATACTAAGGTGCAGGCATCGTACTTAAGGGCCCACTCAACTTAGAGGCTATGCTCACAATTATATTCTACTTCCCCATAACTAATAACATTGTGAAATATAAAGTCCTCCTTGTTGGGCTATAGATGGGTAGTTAGGTGGGGGTGCGAAGTATACAGATATATAGTGACTCTCAATTAATAATGAATCAAGCCACGAGAATAGTAAGAGCAAAGGAGCCTGCTTATTACAAATACCTTAGCACAACGAAAGAGCTAATGAAAATGTTTGATCTTGTACAGGTTCAGAAGATCCCCAGGATCTAGAATGCTAGAGCTGACACCCTCTTAAAGGGACTAGGCTGTAATGAAAGTACTTATGGAGCCCTCAGTCCACTTGAGCCATGTAACGACACTCAAAGATGATTGGAGGGAGCAGATTAAAATTTACCATGAGAAGGGTACACTGAGTGAAACTTTTGAGGAAAATGGGAAAATCAAGATCTAGGCAGGACGTTTCTTCATTATCGGATGAGGGCAATATAGAAGAGGGTTTGCTTCCCCTTTGTAGTGATGCCTAAGTTTGGTTAAGGGACATCACGTTCTACAAGAAATTCACCAAGGAGATTGTGTAGCACATATTGGTGCCAACACCTTAGCTCAAAAAGCTTTGAGACAAGGCTACTTTTAGCCTACAATCAGAATGGATGCTAAAGAGTTCATCAGTACATGTTGTAATTGTCAGCTCAATTCGATAACATAGAGGCTGCCCTCATCTGGTCTTTCCTTAGCAGTGGATCCTTGACCGTTTGCCATATTGGGGATAGATCTAGTTGGAGCACTACCCATGGCTCCAAGTCAAGTTAAGTATTGTATTATGGTGATAGATTACTTCACCAATTGTTTGAAGCGAAGCCTTTAGCTTCTATCTTGATCAACCAAATCATTAAGTTCTTATGAAAAAATATCATTTGCCATTTCGGGTGTCCACGAGCCATCATCACTGACAATGGAATGTAGTTTCACAACCAACAAGCTTGATGATTTGCTGAAGACATGGGCATCCACCCCCACTTTGCTCATATCTTTCATCCCCAGTCCAATGGGCAAGTAGAGGTCATAAATAAGATGATAAAGGAAGGTTTAAAAAGGAGGTTGGGGAGGCCTAAGGCAAATGGGTGGAAGAAATACCAAGCATTTTGTAGGACTACCACACAACTCCATGAAGGCCTATTGGAGAATCACCTTTCACAATGGCCTATAGAATCAATGCCCTTATACCTATGGAAATCTTTTACCTTACCTTGTGAACCAAAGCTTACAATCATACTCAGAACAAGGAAGCTCTTGAAGGAAATTTGGACCTGCTGGAAGAACTTAGGGAGGACGTGAAGGTTTGCATGAAAGCCTTTAGATAGTGAACTGCCCTAACTCACAGTTGAAGGGTGAAAGGAAAGGATATTCAAGTTTAAGGTCTGGCCCTTATTAAAGCTGAACTGACTGGCAAAACCTAGGGCATGGGCCGCTAAGACCAAATTAGGGTGGACCTTACTTGGCCACAAAGAAACTTAGGGATGGAGTTTATGAGTTGGTAACTTTAGAAGGAAAAAAGCTACTTAAAAGCTATTACTTAGATGACTTGCCTTTTTACTTTTCTTAGATTATCGTAGAAACAATTATAGAAACAATCTATTATTTTACATTTCTGTACTTTAATTACTTATGAATAAAGAAGCACTCATCTCCCACTTCATGTTCTCATCACATAAAAACAAAGCTTCCAAATCACTTGAGAACCTAAGATCACGAGGGCCCCATACTTATGCAAAACATCATAATAGGCCACTAAACATCCCAGTCATTCACAAACATAAAAGATAGAGACATTGCAAAAAATAGACCCCTTATTAAACAATTTCTTTATAAAGAATAAGAATTAAAGTACTCTTTTATAATGAACAGAAAGCAAAGAAGGATTCCAACGAGACAGAAGCAAAAAAGAGGACAGGAGCTAAGAGCAAGGGCTCCTGAAATTCATCTGGAAAAAGGATCCTCATCAAGATCCTTTGCCAAGGCATCCTCGTAGAAGGTAGGAATCTCAGCTTTCCCCTAATTCGGCCAAGACTCGTAATCCAAACCCAGATCCTCGTAGGATAAGAGAAATGAGAGATCAAGGTTCAGATCAAGGTTGTGGAAAGAAAACCTTACTTGAATTATAGGAAGGCAGTCCTTTTGAGCCCCTTCTCCACCTTTAGAACAACCGAGCCAATCTTCTTCATACGAGCATTAGCCTTGGTCCGAAGGCGCTGGTACTTTGAATGGCTATTATGCCCAATGAAGCCAAGCCCCTCAATGTGCTCTACAAGGGGCATTGTAGAAGCAACTGAACTTGAGCTAGCCTCACCTACAACAGCCCTCAAGCCTAGTTGAGTGTACTTGTCAATTAGTAGAGTAAGCTCGACAACACCTATGTTGAACTCTACTGCTTTTAGCAAGGCCACCAAGTGATCGGCCTCCTTTCAAGCCTCAGCCCCATTATTCAGAGATTGCTTTAGAGCCTTCCAAAGCTCCCCTACCTTCCCCTTTAGCTTATTGGCAACACCTTCCTTCACCTTCTTAGCCTCTTTTTCTCTCTTGAGGTCTTTTGCAAGTACCTTACTAGCGCTTCGTTTACTTTCAGCTCTAGCTGAAGGAAGCCAACATTCTTCCGCAAAGCCTCAAGTTCAAATTGAAGGGCCTTTTCCCAAGCCGCCCAATGTTCCCCTAAACCATAGACAACGATGGCTCCTACCAAACTAAGATTTGTTAGTAAGATAAAACATCTCAAGCACGAAAATAAGTGATGTAGTGTATTTGGAGAAGGCTTTAGCCTATGCTCATTAGCCGACTCTATTCTGCCTAAAGGGTATATGCTAGAAACTATTGATACTTAGGGGTCCTTAACCCCTCTAGGATGCAATGGTAGATGTTGGATTAATCCTCATGGATTGACTCTTCACTATCCACAAAAGGTCAAAGACCTAGTCAGGCGCAATCCTCTTTGAGCCAAGTCTCTTTTTGCATCAGGCTTCATGTAGGGATCAAGTTGCTTGGTTGGGAGCATTCATCCAGCTTCAATTCAGGTAGCCTTCCTCGAGCAGATGGGGCTTTCTCAAAGATGACCCTTGTAGGAACCCAGGGGGGAGGAGGTAAGGTGGAAGGTGCGTCCTTTGAAGCCTTAGTGCCTCCTTCTACTTCTAGGAAACTATTGGGTCTTTGATAAGGGGATTCTTAGATGACCTTGCATGTTTTTCTGAAGCTGCTATATGACAACTTTCCTAGTCAACGACTGGCTTTAACCGATTAAGTGTATTTTATTTAAGTATTTACATTTAATTACCTCAAGTTAGCATCTTATTAAGTAAGAAAGACAAGCAAAGTATAAGTAAATATGAGTTCTTATGTGTGATTTGACACCTAAAAGTCAAAAGGGTAAAATAGTAATTTTTTACCAAAGTGAGTGTCATGACTGTAATTTTGATGAAATTAGAGTCATGTAAGGAATTTTTACTAATTAAATTAAGACCATAAGTTATCCTAACTATTAGAACCATTATTTGAAAGAAGATTGCAAAAATTGCACTAAATGCTCAATTGAATCATTTACGTTTTAAGTGGCTTAATTGTCCAAGAGGCTAAGTGTGAATGGCTTATGATCATTCTGTAGGACCAAGGAAGGATGGTTTTAGGTGTGTGGTTAGTGGCCAAAGTGAAACAATAGGGAACTTGAGAAGGGAAAGGCAAGAAAATAAGAATTATCCTTTAAGGGAGTGGTGAAGATATTTTTGGGCAAGTTTGACTTCCATTTGCCATTTCTTCCTTCCCCAATTCTATGGCTCCTTCTCTCCACCAGATATTTCGCTCCAAACCTTCCTAATTCCACAATTTTCCATCAAATTTGAAGGTCCTAAGGTGAATTCAAGAAGCCTCAAACTCATTTTTGGTGTATTAGCTTTAATTTAGCTCTTTGATGCTTGTTTTGGTTTTAAAACCTAAGGTAAGCTTTTTGGTTTGGTTTGAACTAGTTATAAGTTGTTTGAGAAGCTATAAATGGTCTTGATTTGAAGTTCTTGGTGCCATATCACATTGATTTTAGGTCTGGAACTCAAGAGAGCTAAGTTGAGCTCAAGTGTGCTTGTGCTTTGTCCTTGCTTTATGGCTAAATTTGAGGTAAGGGTTCAAGTTAATTTAGCTCAAATAATGAATAAAAATATAGTATTAAATTTGGGAATAAATTAGAAACAAAACCCATGTGAATCGGCTTTGGGTATTGAAAGATTGAGCAAGTTTTATGCATGATAGTGTATAGTTGCATAATGCTGGAAGAGCATTGGCGATGCATCTTCGTGGCAACATGAGTTGGTAACATGTCATTGGTGACTTCCTTGGGAACTTGAGAACTGATGCTTTTGGTGACGTATCCCCAAGGCTCAAGTCCCTTAAGCTCGGGGCATCCTAAGAATGTCTTAATCTCCCAGTTATCATCCCTAGGCTATTCTGAGCTATTCTGTAGCCTAAGTTGGGTCTAAAACTCATTTATAAGTTAAGAACTATGCATTATTTAAGTGGTAGCTAAGTGGTGTGGTTAAGGTAGGGCTAAGTATAGTGGCAAAAGGGTGAAAGTGCTCAAGTTGCTAAAGGAGCATTAAGGGGATTAAGCTGGGTTTCGAAGTCTTCACTGCCTAAAAGTTAGGACATAGTCCTTTGGGAAAATGAAGAAGAAACCTAAGAGGATCCTAACTGAACCATGTGGTTTGGTAAGTGAGCTACTAAGGAACTCTAAGCTAGGCTCTAAGAGCTTGGCAAGTCGGACCACATAAGATGACTACCTTGTACAATAAGTTAAAGGTAAGACAGGTAAGATTTGGGAGGAGGTGATGGCCTACTCTAAGACCTATAAATGGGACTTAAGGGAGGTAAAGGATTTGGGATATAAGGGCTAGTGTCCCAAGTACCTCCGTCGTATGAGCTCACAATAAGAATAAGACACTTAAGGTAGAAGAAGTCCCAAGGCTTGTGAATGTTGCATATCATACATTCAAACATTTCATACCTTTTATGCCATTGTCTTGTGTTGATTGGTGGTTGGTTGTTTGTTTGTTGCATGCCATATTTGTGTGCTTGCTTACTGTCTTCCTTGTAGCCACCAAGGGACCTTTACTGAGTACATTCACATACTTACTCCCTTAAGTTTGTTGCACAGGTTCTAACACTAAGACTAACAACTAAGTGGATAGTTGTAGGCTAAGTTTCCCCTTTTTGTAGGTACTTATTCTCCAGAATCTTTAAGATTTTAAGTTTCCTTGAGTGTGAAGCTTTGTACTAAGTGTTATGCCTTCACAGTTTAGAGGCTAAGTGGTGCATAAGGATAAGAAAGAGGCTTGCACTTTAAGCTTGGTAACTCAAACATAGGGCTCAAGTGATGGATCTTGATTAAGGATTTTGTCTTGTTTTTGTATAATACTTTGTGTACTAAGATATTGCCTTTATAGGATACATTGTGGTGTTAAGTTTGTTGCACAGGTTTTAACACTAAGACTAACAACTAAGTGGATAGTTGTAGGCTAAGTTTCCCCTTTTTGTAGGTACTTATTCTCCAGAATCTTTAAGATTTTAAGTTTCCTTGAGTGTTAAGCTTTGTACTAAGTGTTATGCCTTCACAGTTTAGAGGCTAAGTGGTGCATAAGGATAAGAAAGGGGCTTGCACTTTGAGCTTGGTAACTGAAACGTAGGGCTCAAGTGATGGATCTTGATTAAGGATTTTGTCTTGTTTTTGTATAGTACTTTGTGTACTAAGATATTGCCTTTATAGGATACATTGTGGTGTTAAACCATTGAGTTACTTTTGGGTGCATGCTAGTGTAATAGAATGTGCACAAACTATTACTTGAAGTTGAAGTAAATAGTATTTCATTGTCTTGGCATGATTTAAGTACTTTTTAAATACAATACTAGAGCGATGTTTTCTTAAATGGTTTACTTAATTGTTTGTGTTGCCAAGACAATGTTAGTGTTGGGCCCAAAAGCCAATCATGAGATGATTGTATTTTTGCACATTGAGTCATGATATTTTATTAAGGCATTAATCCAGCAATTATGTTTGTTGTTTTGTTTCTGCATAACTTAACAAACATAATTGTAACCCTAAAATAATGATATTCTTAAACGTCCCTGGTCTAGTATTATTATAGAGCGGGTTGCAATAATATATAACGACTAGCATATGTGGAGACTAATATGAGATATGTAGTCTACATATGGGTACAAGTTGGAGAACTTGTGTACTGGACCGGCCCACCATGAGAACACTACATGGATCGTTATATGAGTGTCATAAGTGATTCTCATAGTGATCATGGTATATGTAGTCCTTTGACTTAAGATCATCAAGGTTCCCTACATGTGAGTCACATACTTTGATACTTTCCTTTGTTGCTTGTAACTGAGTGAACTTGAAGGAGGTCAATGGGTATGTCACATATCATGCGAAGGGATTTGTATGATCAAGATGGGATTTGTTCCTCGTATGTAACGGGAGTGATATCTTCGGGCCCCTTGATAGAGTGGGACTTAGAAAATGCATGGCCATACTCGGATGAGTTGATATATGATATCAATGTCATGAGTTTAAGTTGGTCTACTCGGTAATCAAGAAACCAAAGATTGGGCTATACGAGAGTGACACATTCCATGTCTCGTGCTTAGTCTTGATATCTTGGACAAAGGGACAATGGCATATATCGATGATGATCATAAAGGTTTAGTCGATTCACCGACAATCTTGTCACTTGGGTAGCAATGATGTGTTGCTAGACACCGCTCATTGCTTATGATCATAAATGTGATTTATGATCATTGCCAACATGGAAAAAGCCTATTGGGTCGCACACATAGAGTTATTTGGATCATTAGAGTGCATGGGCTAATTATTTGGGTTATGGTTTCTCTTTAATTTCGTATTAATAATGGGCCCAAGAGTTGAGCCATTATTAAGCCCGAAATTAAATCCTAATTGGATTAGGGCTTTGAAACCCATTAGGCCTGGAAGTTGAGTCTCACTATAAATACAACTTTTAAGTGAGAAATTTGCAGGTCTCCTTGCCCTAGCTTCCCAAAAGGACAGGCACACTCTTCTCTTGCAATTCCTTGGAGGACACAAGCTAGCACTGCGAGCGCAAGAGAAACGCATCTGCCGGGACGTGGTGGAAGCATGGTGATCCCGAGAGGCTCGTGTGGATACCATAGAGAGCCTGAACACATCAACTGTTCAGGTTTTGTGATTCGACTCTACAATTGAGTGAGAGATCTCAACCGAAAATTAGGTATGAAAATTTTTGAACACCCGGTTTACCCCGTTTCACTTGGATCCTGGAGGGTTTTGGTTAAATTCTGCTGCGCTGTTTGGCTCCCGAAACCCATCAGTGGTATCAGAGCTACTGGTGAAACCCTAAATCGGGATTGATGTTGAATCGCATGATGTTATGTGGTCGGTTGCTTTTCTGCCATGATTAATTAGATTGATTCATGATGCATGAAACCAGAACTCGTAATGAACATATGACATATTGAAGAAATGACACTAATTAGTTAATGAGATTAACTCGAAATTGAATGGTATGAGATACCTATATGGATTAGGATTCTTGCAATAGTTGCAAAACCCTAGCTTGGTTCGGATTTGGCCTATTTGGGCACCAAAAGTAAGGTATTTTTTGGTGGCTCGAATGGGGGAGTTTCAGGTGCCACATAAATAAAAACTGGTTAATCAACGCGCGAAAATTGGCATGCATCTTTGTTGAATGAGATTTGACATGATATGCTGATTGGTGTTTGAAGCATGGTGCATGGTTATAACCCTTGATTGGTTGTACTTGTAAATACGGCCTACGAGTCATGTCTTCTCTTATCACTCTCATTGTACATTCTCTTCTCACCTTACTCCCCTCGAATGTAACTCGAGGTTTCTATTATTGATGTAATGGTACATTATGGGATCATCCAAGGTGGTGTGTCCAAGGATCATGCAATGAGGTATGTCCAAGGAGGTGACAACAAAAGGGCAGCCAAGAAAGGAAGAAAAGGAGCTTGTGAAGACTCTTTTCTTTTCTTAGGCTTTTATGATATTCTCATTGGCTTGAGAATATCGCATAGTTTGGGCTATAACCATGTCACATTTATTTTCTTGAACGCATGAGTTGCATGTTTTATATTTGTATGCGATGCATGTATAAGACAACCGGAGATAACAAATTGGTGAGATCAAATGAAAAATCCCTCAAACAAATATTAAGTCATTAAATGTGATGCCTTCCAAATGTTGGCACTCATCAAGACTTTGATCAACATTAGGTGGGTTTGCCAAAGCAAAGCACTTATGTTCATCTTGGTAAGGCGCGATGGGATAATAGTGATATCCAAATTGCTAACTTTGGGCCCGACTTAACTAAGTCATCCTAATAGGATTAGGGACTTAGAGGCATAGAGTTGGGCTTAAGCTCATGAGTAGAGCTTGGACAAGTGTTGTTCACCCAACTATCCAAGAGTTGCATAAGATGCAATTGGCAAAGAGTTGCCTACCTAAATAGCTGTAACTTGAGAGAAAAGCCAAAGCTGACTTAGGTTGTGGTCAAATATGGATCTTGGCCCACTAGAATGCCTTAGCGCCGAGGTGTTCCGAAATAATATCAAGGGTTATTATTGTGAGGAAAATAGTGGGAGTATCGTTTAATAAAAGTCCTTATTAAATGAATTAAAATACATGACTCTTACACTGCATATTTACTGTTGTAGATAATCATGGCACAAAACACATCGACACTTTCGTTGCGATCGATCCTTGAGAAGGAAAAACTGAATGGGACCAACTTTCTCAAATGGTACTGAAACTTGAGGATAGTCCTCAAGCAAGAGAGAAAGGCTTATGCCCTAGAGCAGCCCATTCCGAATGAGCCTGCTGCCACTGCTCCAAGAGCTGAAAGGGATGCTCATAAGAGGCATTCTGATGATGCTTTGGATGTTGCATGCCTCATGCTTATTACCATGGAATTTGAGCTTCAGAAGCAACATGAGAACATGGGGGCGTTTGATATGATCGAACATCTCAAAATGCTTTTCCAAGAGCAAGCTAGGCATGAGAGGTTTGAGACCTCTAAGGCATTGCTTCAGTGTAAGATGCCTGAGGGAAGTCCCATGGGTCCTCATGTGCTCAAGATGATTGGGTACATTGAGAATCTTGAGAATTTGGGATTTGCACTTCAGAAAGAGTTGGCTATCGATGTAGTTTTGCAATCGTTGCCAGAAAGCTACAGTCAGTTCGTCATGAACTATAACATGAACGACCTTAACAAGTCCCTTCCTGAATTGCTCAACATGTTGAGAACTACTGAGCAAAACCTTAAGAAGGCTGATAGCCGAAGGGCTACCGTCCCTTTCAGTACACACCTCCTGCCAAAAATTTAGCCAGAGAGCCTGATGTCACCCGAAAGAGGCACTGTCACTGACCTCGGAAAGAGCGAAGTCAAAGTGCCTCGCACTTGGGACTTCGGCTAATACGTCAGGGACTTCAAGGACGTTACCGGCTCCCTCGGGGAACCAAACGGATCGCCTTCGGAGGCGAAGATCCAGCTATCCCAAGCAGGAGAAGAATCTCCCCGAAGGCGGAACCCCCGAACCAGGGAACTCCCCGAACTACGGGTACATTTCCCGAAGAAGGACGTCTGTACCAAAGGACGACCTCACCAAGAGGACCTCGGGAGTACGGTAGTAGCATTTAAGAAGCCTCTGGCATGTCGCCCACAGGGCTACACGCCGCCTGGAACGATGGTCTGACGCGCCGACACCGTCCAAGTCGTATCACGACCTGTCTCGGTCTCAAACCCGAGGAGCCTACAAAACGGCTACCTGTCCCCTACGCCCGAAAATACGGATCGCATCCAACCGAACACGTGTCACGATCTGAACGGGCTAGGCACCTCTATAAATACCAGGAAACAGGACTTGGCAAAGTATCGGACCCTCTCTCCCTGAAAAAACACACACAGGCAAGGCCATCTGACCTCCTAGTGTTCCTCCTCTATCTTCTCTCAGGACACTGATTTGGGCGTCGGAGGTTCCTCCCCAAACGGTGGTCGAAGCAGCCATGTCGAGTGACTTTCGGGTACCTCGGCTGGAAACTTATGATGGCCGAATTGATCCACAGGCCCATCTGACGAAGTACAAACGCAACATGGTGTTGCATGGTGCTGACGATGCCACCCTATGTAAGTGCTTTGAGGTCACCCTCACAGGGCCAGCAACAGCGTGGTACAACTCATTGGCTCCCGGAACCATCAGGGAGTTTCAGCAACTATCCACCGCCTTCACTCAACAATTCATTGGAAGCAGGCCGACGGCAAATATGCCCGTCCAGATGTTCGACATAGCGCAGAGGAATAGAGAAATCATTCGCGGTTATGTCGAAAGGTTCAACAGAGAGGCCCTAAGTGTCCCAGACTTTCGGCCTGAAATACGCATCCTCGCCATGACGCGGGGCCTTCGGCGGGACTCACAGCTCTTCTACGAGTTCTCCAAGGATCCCCCGGACACGCTGGGAGAATTCTACAAAAGGGTAGAACAGCATATGACAGCCGAGGAGCTGAGAATGGGTAGACCGAAGTCTGAGCACATCCGTGCTGGAGGGTCTAGCCAGCAAATGAGGTATCCGGCCGAACAGGCAGGACTACCTCGAAGGTTTGAAGAAAGGAAATCCTCAGCCTTCACACCCCTGAATACCACGAGGACCAACATCCTCATGACGATGGAGAGACAGAGGACCCAGATTTAGCGGCTGAGGGCCATGACCACTGAAAATAAAAAGAACATGAAAAAGTTCTGCCAGTTCCACTGCGACCATGGCTATGACACGGAAGACTGTTTCCAATTGGAAAAATATATAGAGTCGCTGATAAAGCAGGGCCAACTTCGGCGGTATCTGCGAATGCCTTCTTCGAAAGGAAGGAAGGAGGAAGAAGGAAAGGCCGAAGATGAGGACTACGACTCCGACAGACGGAGGAACCAAAGTCCAAAAAGGTGACCTCCACCTCTGGCGGGAATAATACAAACAATCACGACAGGACTCCCTTCCTCAGAAAGAAAGATGAAGGCTGGAGAAATAGCAGTGATGGAATATCAAAGTCCGTCGAAGAAGCTGACCCGCAAAGATGGTTCCACCATCATTTTCCCCCATGATGATCCGCTGTTGGTCATGGCGAGGATAGGAAACTGGGACGTCAAGAGAGTGTTGCTTGATGATGGATCAAACGCCGACGTCCTGTTCTCGCATCTGCTGCCGAGCTTGGGCATATCTAGCACCGATCTCAAGCCTGTCACTTCGCCAACTTTCGAGGTAGGACCATCCGAACTGCCGGTCCTCGAATGGATTGATCTCCCCCTGATGATGAAAAAGGCCTTGGTTGATGGGGCAGATGAACTGTTTGCCTCCACAATGGCAAGGTTCATCGTCATGGATGTTCCTTCATCATACAACGCCATCCTTAGAAGACAAACACAAGGAAATCTGCACATTCGCCCTAATGTAAAGTACCTAATTGTCACTTTTGCTACCAAGGATGGAGATGCAGAAATCTTCATCGATCAGGGCAAAGTAAGGAAGGTGTTTGTCAAAGCGTGAAAAGCTCCAGCAACCAACTCCGCACAAACCATAGAGCTAGAGGCTTTCCCAGATGGAAAGCCAAAAGAGGGAGAGGCAGAAGACCCCGCGAAGGTAGAAATGGAAATGGAAGAAGTGGAACTTGTCCCAGGCCGAAATACCCGTATAGGGAAAAACTTGGCCGAAGGTGACAAGAAAATACTTGTATCCTTTCTACTGATGAATAAAAACTTATTTGCCTACTCGCCGAATGATATGCCAGGAGTAGACCCTCGCATAATACAATATAGCCTTAAAGTAAGTCCGGAAGCAAAACCTGTCCGACAAAAGAAACGGGGCATCTCAGTCCATAAAAATAACTTCGTCAAAACTGAAGTACAACGCTTATTGGACGCAGATATAATCAGGGAGGTCAAGTATCCCGAATGGTTAAGCAATGTGGTTATTACCACAAAAGAAGGGAGCAATAAGCTCCAAATGTGCATCGACTTCAAAAACTTGAACGATGCTTGCCCTAAAGATTCATACCCTCTTCCACCAATAGACCAGTTGGTGGATTCAACTGGCGAATACGGATCCTAAGTTTCCTAGACGTCTTCAGTGGGTATCATCAAATAAGAATGGATCCCGAAGATGAGGAAAAGACAGCTTTCATCACTGAGGGCAGAACGTATTGTTACATTAGAATGCCCTTTGGACTAAAAAATGCAGGAGCTACCTATTAGAGGTTGATGAACAAGGTCTTCAATGACCAAATAGGGAGGAATATAGAAGTTTATGTCGACGACATGATAGTCAAAAGCAAGGTGCTGAAAGACCACGTCATGCATCTGAGGGAAACTTTTCACCAACTCAGAACCTTCGGGATTCGCCTTAATCCCGAGAAGTGCATCTTCGGCGTAACTTCGGGAAAGTTTCTTGGGTACATGGTATCAGAAAAGAGGCATTGATGCCAACCCAGAAAAAATTAAGGCCTTGCTTGAATTCCGAACTCCCGTCACAGTAAAAGATGTGCAGAGACTCACCGGAAGGATAACCTCTCTTAGCAGGTTTATTTCCAGGTATGGGGACCGGTGTTGAGTATTCTTCAAAGTACTCACCAAGGCGGCAAAAAAGGAGGACAACCTCGGATGTGATGATCATCCTTGGAATAAGGACTGCCAAAGGGCTTAGGAAGAACTCAAAACCTACCTAGCCCGTCTGCCCACTCTTCGGCAACCTCGTGAGGGAGAGCCCCTCGCGCTGTACCTCGCCGTTACAAAAAAAGCAGTGAGCTCGGTGCTTGTGAAAGAAGAAGGGCCGAAACAATGGTCGGTTTATTATGTAGGCAAGTCCCTGCACGGCACCAAAGTCAGGTATCCCTTGCTACAAAAAGCTATATATGCCTTGGTGTTGGCAGGAAGAAGACTACGGCCATATTTCAAGCTCACCCAATCATCGTCCGAAGTAGTCTACCTCTACGAGACGTCATGAGGAAAGTTGATCATTCGGGAAGACTTTCCAAATGGTGCATAGAGCTTGGGGAGCATGACATTACTTATGAACCTCGGAAAGCCATCAAAGCTCAAGCTCTAGCAGACTTCATTGCCGAAGTACCCATTACCGAGGATAGCCATTCCGATTCTAGCGAAAGTGAGCCAGAATGGACTTTGCATGTAGACGGAGCCTCAGGGTCCGAACACCAAGGAGCTGGGGTAATTATCAGAGGCCCCGAAGGTCTACAGGTGATGAAGTCCATTAAATTCAGCTTCAACGTCACCAACAATATGGCCGAGTACGAAGCTCTCATAGCAGGGCTACGCCTAGCTAGAAAAATTGGTGTAAGAAACTTGAAAGCCCATAGCGACTCCCAGCTGGTAGTTCGACAAACGGCAGGGGACTATGGGGCAAAGGATCCGACTTTGGCAAAATATCATGAGCTAGTAACGAAACTTATTCAAGAATTCGATACTGTGCGAATTGAAAATGTGCCTCACCGGGAAAATGCCGAGGCAGATGGCCTAGCAAAGTCAAAAACATGCACCAAAATGCTGGATCACCTGAGCATAGAGGTATTGAGCATATTGACCTCGGGAGAAGGCTGGAAAGACCCTATCAAAAGATATCTCGCAAACGGTGAGCTCCCCGAAGACCCCAACCAAGCGGCAAAAGTGCGAAGGCGTGCAGGCCTATTCTTCTTAATCGGGGAAGAACTGTATAGGCATGGATATGCAAATCCATTGCAGAGGTGTGTTGGCGAAAAGGATACTGAAATGATCCTTGAAGAAGTTCATGAAGGCACTTGTGGTTCACACATTGGAACCGACGCCCTGGCTGCAGTGATACTTCGCCAAGGATATTTTTGGCCTACCCTAAGAAAGGACGCTAGGCAGTTCGTCCAGAAATGTGGTAATTGCCAAAGGCACGCGAATATCCAAAGGACACCCTCAGAATTGGTAACTTCGGCTGACTATCCCTGGCCTTTCGCAGTTTGGGGTATAGACCTCATTGGGCCACTCCCGACAGCGCCTGGAGGCGTGAAGTTCTGCGTAGTCGCAGTAGATTATTTCTCTAAGTGGGTCGAGGCAGATCTTTGGCGATGATCTCGGCAAAAGATGTGCAGAAGTTCATATGGAAGAACATCATATGCAGATTTGGCATACCGAGGGTACTAGCAGCCGACAACGGGTCCCAGTTTATAGACAAGGGGTTCCAAGAATTTGTCAAAGACCTCGGAATACAAATGCACTTCGCTCCAGTAGCTCACCCCCAAAGCAATGGGCAAGTAGAAGTATCCAACAGGACCATAAAAGATGGTCTGAAAAAGAGGTTGGGGGAAGCGAAAGGGAAATGGCCAGGAGAGCTCCCAAGCGTGTTATGGAGCTACCGAACAACACCCGAAGAGCCACAGGGGAAACACCTTTTTCACTTGTTTTTGGTGCAGAGGCCATCATCCCAATTGATATAGTGCAACCATCGGTGCGGGTGCCCTCGGCCTGAGAACCAAGCTCGACCTCATTGGCAAACACAGAGAAATAGCTGAGCTGAGAAGAAAAGTTTTCAGCAAAGGGTGGCCACGGCTATAAACTTACGCGCCAAGCCAAAGGGAATAAAGAAAGGAGACCTCGTTCTCTGAATGACTGAATTTGGACCCCGAAGACCATCCCATGGGGTACTTCGCACAAATTGGGAAGGACCTTATCTGGTGCTTGCCGAAGTGTGAAAAGGAGTTTACAAGCTCAGCGATACCGAAAGTGTACAATTAAAGAATACATGGCACTCGGATGCCTTGAAAAAATTCTATGCTTAGGATTTTGGTGAGAAAATTGTACAAGTTAGAAAATTTTTCTAAGTACAAAAGGATTCTTTTCACCAGAACAGTTGTCACCGAGCACGGCTTAAGAGAATTCATTCACAAAGGCTATCAACCTCCTCTGAAGTTAGAAATTTACTCAGAAGGAATTTTGCGAGGGTTAAGTACAATTTTCCAAAATCCCTTGAGCAAACGTGTTCGGGACAATGGGAAATGAAAACTCTTGCAAAAGACTTAGCCAAAAATTTCTCAAAAGAAAGAATTAGTCTTTATTAGCAAAGATGGAATCCGATTACAAGGGAGGAAGTTCGCCAAAAGAAGAAATACAAAAAAGGAGAAAAAGAAGGCAAAGGGCCCTAAAACTAAGGAGCCTCGGCATCTTGAGAGCCACCAACTCTTGCGTCCTTGTCAACCACCTGTGGCGCCGGAGGAGGGATGGGCAAGTTGAGGTGCTCAACTTTGGACCAAGTCCACCGAGGCCCCTAGGGAATGTTCAGGGCCGCCATGAAGGAGAGGTCCAAATCTGGGAACCTCTGCAGAACTTGATGCCGAGCACAGCAAAAGCCGTCTTGGAAACCGACCTTAGTCGCTTGCTCGGCCTTCTCCTTAGCGACCGCTAGGTCGTCAAGCTCCTTCTGCAGATTGGCAATCTCCTTCTTCAATGCCTTTGTCTTCTTCTTTTTTCGCTCCTTCTTTAAAGACTCGACCTCGGCCTGGAGCACGGCCTTTTCAGCGAGCACCTTCGCCAGGAGAGCCTCGGACTCTAATTTCTCCTTTTGGTATGCTTCGCTTGCTGAAGTCAGCTCCACTACCTTGGAACCAAGGTCGGAAATCTTCTGGGAGGAGTCCTTCAAGATTTCCTCTTTTTCCTTCGTTAACTCTTCTCGAACGGTAGCAACCTCCTTCTCTGCAGCCCGGGTCATCTCCGCGTTCTTGGCAACCAGGTCAGTGCACATGACCTGGGTTTTCTCTATGCAGTCCATAGCCTAGGCTCGGAAAGCTACTTGCTTCGCTACTCGAACCCTGAGGAAACCAGTATACCCCAGTAGCTGCAAAGGAGTAAAAACAAAATCAGAAAGGCAAAAAATGGGCGAAATACTTAGAAAAAATCAGAAAGGAAAGGCAAAGACCTGAAACATACCTAGGTAGCATGCTCGGGAACTTTAGCAGCAAGGGACTCATTGTCCGGGCATGCCTCAGAAATGGACTTGAAGGAGGCCTCGGTAAGGATCCCCCTCGAAATCTGGTTGGCCATCCAAGGGCAGTCACCGGAGTACATGTCCATGTCCTCCGTAAAGGACCAGAAAGACTCCCTCGGGATTTTCCCTTTCGGAATATGGGAATCCCGAGGGGCCCGTTTCCAGGCGTGCTCGGCTACCCATGCCGAAGGTGGTATCTCCTCTACACGGCAAAAACAAGAAAACAGATCAGCACAAGTAATCCTCAAAAGTTCAAAAAAAGGCACCTGAAAAAACCAACCTGGAGGCCCTTCGACAACATCGTCGTCGGAGTCCTGAGTCCCCTCGGCAAAAATCTCTTTGCCTTTGCCCTTACGGCGCTCCTCGAGCTCCACAGCAGAAGGGATTGCCGCCGAGGCATCCAGGAGAGCCGCCGAGGAAGTAGGACTCCGGGAAGGAACCTCAGCCTGCTGGGCGGCGTGAACTTCAGGCTCCTCGTGCACCTCATCAGGAATTTTCAGAAGAGGAGGAGGCGCGTCCTTCTTCACCCGTTTGACCGAGGATGGCCCGCCAGCAGTCATTTTGCGCCTTCGGGAGGCGGCCTTCTTTGTCTGCTCCCCCTTCTCGGTTTGACCAAGAAAAAGGGACTTGTAATAAGCAGCGGAATCCTTGGCCATCTCTGAAACAAAAGGAAAACATCAGTGTGAGTCTAAGGCGTGCCTTTAACAAAAAGAACTTTGGAGAAACTTACGCTCACAAAAGGTCTCATAAGTGACCTCCTCCCGAAAGAGTTTTATGAGCCAGGAATCCTTCCCTTCGATGGCAGGAGCTGGCATCTCAAGGTCCGTCTCGTGCTTCTTCACCACCCCTAGCTCCCGAAGGACTTCTTCGGTCATTAGCCTCCATATGATGGGGAAGGGGTAGAGGGAGCACGAAGAGACCTCGGAATCCCAGTCAGAAATAGCCCGGATCCATCTGTTGAAGTCCGTGAATTTGGCCGCCAACTCAGGAGTCAGCAGCCTCTTCGGGTCTACAACATCAGTCTCCAACTTTCCCTGCGCCCACTTGGTCGAAACGTATGACCAGGCCTCCTCCATCTTCAGAAAGAAAAATTTTCTTTGCCACCCTCGCCAGCTGTCCTTGGTAGCGAAGGTGAACATGAACTTTTTGCTCCCTGATCCCCAAGGTAGCATAAAGTAAAAGCCACCCTTCGGTACCGAATAGAGCTTGTAGTACTGCATAAAAAGGATGAAGTGGGGTTTTATTTTGAAAACACCGCACATACAAAGGAAGGCGTTGAAGTAGCAATACGAGCTCGGGGGAAGTTGATTTACGGCAATGCCATGAAATTGGCAGAAGTCGCAAATCACCTTCGAAGGAGGATACTGAAGTTCGGCCTTCAGTTGGGCACAAAAAATGGTAACCTTGTCCTCGGCGTTCATAAAGCAGAGTGTTTGGGGGCCAGGAAGTCTGGTGGTGGCATAAGAAGGATGAAAAATTTTTTTGGTCCACTTTTCCAATTTTTCTGAAGTAGAACAGCAAGGGTGCTGAGTAAGGGGTTGCCAACTCTTGGGCACGGGGGAAGCAGGTGAAAAAAGAGTTGGTGAAGACATTTTCAAAGAAAAAAGGGACTTCGGGGAAGAAAAATGAGTTCGGAAAAGCTTTAAAAGAGCACAAAAAGGGAATCAAAACCCACCGAATGTTTTGCCGAAATCTGGGTTTGAAGCCACTGTTGCGAAAAAGTTGCCGGAAAAACACTCCGTCAAAAGCACTGCCGCAACAAACAAGAGAAAACACAAAAGCGGCTGAGAGCAGAAGGAAAGCAAAAGTAGAAGCAAAAAGAGACTATGATGGAGTAGGGTATATATAGGCCGATGGGGGTTAGGCGAACCGACGCCATAAGTGCTTCGCGAAGGTGAACAGTCGCCATAGCTGCCCCCCTATGCCTTAAAAGGCGTGCCTGCCATGATCGATGCGGCTCCCGCTAATGACAGCGTGCCACGTGTCAGCCGGTGCGCCAAACGAAGAGCACACCTTCTGACACCCTTAAATCCCGAGCTCTAGACTGACGTGACATGTCACAGACCTACAGAAAAGAAAGAAAGAAGTAGGTCACCTCGAAGAGGCCAAAAGGCAAGCTATGGTCAAACTGCCTGTGTCTTCGGACAAAAGGTGCATCTTCAGCACAGGTATTACACCCGAGGGCCCAGAGGCCGCCCTTCGAAAGACGACAAGCCGAAGTTTCTACTTTGGCTTTCCGAGGGGGGGCTTGTGATAGCCGAAGGGCTACCGTCCCTCTCAGTACACACCTCCTGCCAAAAATTTAGCCGGAGAGCCTGATGTCACCCGAAAGAGGCATTGCCACTAACCTCGGAAGGAACGAAGTCAAAGTGCCTCAAACTCGGGTCTTCGGCTAATACGTTAGGGACTTCAAGGACGTTACTGGCTCCCTCGGGGGACCAAATGGATCGCCTTCGGAGGTGTAGATGCAGCTATCCCAAGAAGGAGAAGAATCCCCCTGAAGGCGGAACCTCGAACCAGGGAACTCCCCGAACTGTAGGTACATCTCCCGAAGAAGGACGTCCGTACCAAAGGACGACCTCGCCAAGAAGACCTCGGGAGTACGGTAGGAGGATTTAAGGAGCCTCTGGCATGTCGCCCACAGGCGCTACACGCTGCCTAGAATGGTGGTCTGACGCACCAACGCCGTCCAAGTCCTATCACGACCTGTCTCGGTCTCAAACCCGAAGAGCCTAGAAAACGGCTACCTGTCCCCTGCACCCGAAAATACGGATCGCATCCAACCGAACACGTGTCACGATCTGAACGGGCTAGGCACCTCTATAAATACTAGGAAACAAGACTTGGCAAAGGATCGGACCCTTTCTCCCTGAAAAAACACACATAGGCAAGGCCATCTGACCTCCTAGTGTTCCTCCTCTATCTCCTCTCAGGACACTGACTTGGGCGTCGGAGGCTCCTCCCCGGAGAAACACTCCGGGGACCTCCTAACCCTCTTTTCTGACCATTTTAGGCACGCTCCTCTGGGAAACCTTTTGCACCAGATGTTCTCCCTCTTAGGAAGTCCCTCCCGAAGTCACAATGTCGCATGACGAAGATGCTGCTGGGCATCAAAGGCTAAGCCCATTTTGATGGTTCAAAAGGGCAAGGGAATGGGAAAAGCCAACAAGAAGAAGCATAAAGCTAATGGAAAGTCCAATGCTAGTTCTTCTTCAGCTACACTGAAACCAAAGGGTGGTGTGGCAAATGAAGGGGAATTCTTCCATTGTAAGCAACCTGGACACTGGAAGCACAATTGCAAGCTCTATCTTGAAGAACTTGCTAAGGAAAAGGGAAGTAAGACTTCCACTTCAGGTATTCTTGTTATAGAGGCTAACTTTTCTACTTCCTCATCTTGGGTATTGGATACTGGATGTGGATCTCACATTTGTGCAAATGTGCAGGATCTAAGTAGAAGTAGAGATTGGCCCGAGGTGAAGTGGACCTACGTGTTGGAAATGGAGCAAGGGTTGCTGCCTTAGCCGTAGGGACTTATGTTCTCACTTTACCTAGTGGATTAGTTTTAGAATTAGACAATTGCTACTTTGTGCCTACTATTAGTAGAAATTTGATTTCTGTTTCTTGTTTGGACAAGAAAGGTTTTTCATTTATAATAAAGGACAAATGTTGTTCTATTTATTTGAATGAAATCTTTTATGGTAGTGCTCAACTTAGCAATGGGTTGTATGTTCTAGACCTCGAAGATCCAATCTATAATGTGAATACCAAGAAGGTCAGATTAAATTATTCGAACTCGACCTATCTCTGGCACTGTCGCTTGGGCCATATAAATGAGACCCGCATATCCAAGCTCCATAAGGATGGACTCTTGGACTCATTTGATTTTGAATCATATGAGACATGTGAGTCATGTTTGTTGGGCAAGATGACCAAAGCCCCATTTACAGGGCAAAGTAAAAGGGCTAATGACTTACTAGGACTTATACATAGTGATGTATGTGGCCCTATGTCTACACAAGCTAGAGGAGGTTTTCAGTACTTCATTACTTTCACTGATGACTTCAGCAGATATGGCTATCTGTATCTTATGAGACACAAGTCAGAATCCTTTGAAAAGTTCAAAGATTTCAAGAATGAAGTAGAAAATCAACTCGGCAAGAGTATCAAAGTGCTTCAATCAGATCGAGGTGGAGAGTACTTGGATCGAGAATTCCTTGATTATCTGAAGGAGTGTGGTATAGTATCACAACTCACTCCACCAGGTACACCTCAATGGAATGGTGTATCTGGAAGGAGGAATCGAACTCTGTTAAACATGGTTCGCTCTATGATGACTCAAGCTGACCTTCCAAACTCCTTTTGGGGGCATGCTCTAGAGACAGCTGCTTTTACACTAAATCGAGTTCCATCTAAATCGGTTCAAAAGACACCATATGAGATATGGAGTGGGAGGTGTCCCAATTTGTCTTTTACAAAGATTTGGGGTTGTGACGCTTATGTGAAACGTCAATCCTCTGACAAACTAGGTCCCAAATCTCAAAAATGTCTTTTTGTTGGGTATCCCAAAGAAACAAAGGGTTACTATTTCTACAATCCTTCTGAGCAAAAAGTGTTTGTTGCTCGAACTGGTGTCTTTTTGGAGAAAGAGTTTATCTCTAAAAGAACTAGTGGGAGGAAAGTGGAATCTGAAGAAATTCAACAACAACAAGGAGACATCGAACCTGAAATGGAACCTGAACAGACACTGCAAGATGTTGTTCAAGAGTCTGTTCCTATAGCACAGAGCCCACGAAGGACTGGTAGGATTCGGCGTGAGCCCGAGAGATATGAATTTCTCGTGACTCACCGGTGATGTGATGCTCATGGATTAGGATGAGCCCACAACCTACCAGCAAGCTATGTCGGGGCCTGACTCTGAGAAGTGGCTAGTGGCCATGAAATCCGAGATGGAATCCATGTATGAAAACCAAGTATGGACTTTGGTTGACCCACCTGAAAGGGTAAAAACCATAGGGTGCAAATGGGTTTTCAAGAAGAAAACTGACATGGGTGATAATGTGATTACCTTTAAGGGACGATTGGTTGCAAAAGGTTTCAAGCAAATTCATGGTATTGACTACGATGAAACTTTTTCACCAGTTGCTATGCTTAAATCCATCCAACTTTTGTTTGTTATTGCTACACACCATGATTATGAGATATGGCAAATGGATGTCAAAACTTCATTCCTAAATGGAAAGCTACTTGAGGATGTATACATGACACAACCTAAGGGTTTTGTCACTCCTGAGAATGCCAATAAAGTGTGCAAGCTGCAAAGGTCCATTTATGGACTGAAGTAAGCTTCTCGAAGTTGGAATCTTCATTTTGATGATGCAATCAAAGAGTTTGGTTTTATCAAAAATGAAGATGGACCTTGTGTCTACAAGAAGGTTAGTGGGAGCGCTATTGTCTTCTTGGTGTTGTATGTAGATGACATACTACTCATCGGGAATGACATTCCTGAGCTACAGTCTGTGAATACTTGGCTAAGGAAATGTTTCTCTATGAAGCACTTGGGTGAAGCAGCCTATGTGTTAGGCATCAGGATCTATAGAGATAGATCTAGAAAGCTTCTTGGCCTAAGTCAAAGTACATATATTGACAAGGTGCTAAAGAGGTTTAGCATGCAAGATTCCAAGAAAGGATTCTTGCCCATGTCACATGGTATCACTCTTTCTAGATCTCAGTGTCCGAGTACAACCGAGGAGAGAGAGCGCATGAGTAAGATTCCATATGCCTCAGCAATTGGATCTATCATGTATGCCATGATATGTACTTATCCCGATGTCTCATATGCTTTGAGCATGATGAGTAGGTACCAATCGGACCCCGGTGAGAGTCACTGGACAGCTGTTAAAAACATCGTTAAGTACTTACGAAGGACTAAGGATGCATTCTTGGTCTTTGGAGGTGAAGATGAGCTCGTTGTACGAGGTTACACCGATGCAAGCTTCCAATCCGATAAGGATGATTTTAGATCGCAATCTGGTTATGTGTTTTGTATTGGTGGTGGTGCTTTTAGCTGGAAGAGTTCAAAGCAAGAGACAGTAGCTGACTCTATAACAGAATCTGAGTACATTGCCGCCTCTGATGCTGCGAAGGAGGCAGTTTGGATCAAGAAGTTCATCACTGAACTTGGAGTGGTTCTAAGCATTACCGACCCGATAGAGCTCTATTGTGACAACAATGGAGCAATCACACAAGCTAAGGAACCTCGATCTCACCAGCGATCCAAACACATACTCCGACGCTATCATCTCAACAGGGAGATCATCGAGAGGGGTGATGTAAGGATATGCAGGACTTCGACAGATAGCAACATTGCCGATCCGCTGACAAAGCCCCTTACGCAGCAAAAGCATGATAGCCATTCTAGGTCCATCGGTATTCGATACATGGATGATTGGATTTAGTGCAAGTGGGAGATTGTTAGTATTGTGCCCAAAAGCCAATCATGAGATGATTGTATTTTTGCACATTGAGTCATGATATTTTATTAAGGCATTAATCCAGCAATTATGTTTGTTGTTTTGTTTCTGCGTAACTTAACAAACATAATTGTAACCCTAAAATAATGATATTCTTAAACGTCCCTGGTCTAGTATTATTGTGGAGCGGGTTGCAATAATACATAACGACTAGCATATGTGGAGACTAATATGAGATATGTAGTCTACATATGGGTACAAGTTGGAGAACTTGTGTACTGGACCGACCCACCATGAGAACACTACATGGATCGTTATATGAGTGTCATAAGTGATTCTCATAGTGATCATGGTATATGTAGTCCTTCGACCTAAGATCATCAAGGTTCCCTACATGTGAGTCACATACTTTGATACTTTCCTTTGTTGCTCGTAACTGAGTGAACTTGAAGGAGGTCATTGGATATATCACATATCATGCGGAGGGATTTGTATGATCAAGATGGGATTTGTCCCTCCTATGTAACGGGAGTGATATCTTCGGGCCCCTTGATAGAGTGAGACTTAGAAAATGCATGGCCATGCTCGGATGAGTTGATATATGATATCAATGTCATGAGTTTAAGTTGGTCTACTCGGTAATCAAGAAACCAAAGATTGGGCTATATGAGAGTGACACATTCTATGTCTCGTGCTTAGTCTTGATATCTTGGACAAAGGGACAATGGCATATATCGATGATGATCATAAAGGTTTAGTCGATTCACTGACAATCTTGTCACTTGGGTAGCAATGATGTGTTGCTAGACACCGCTCATTGCTTATGATCATAAATGTAATTTATGATCATTGCCAACATGGCAAGAGCCTATTAGGTCGCACACATAGAGCTATTTGGATCATTAGAGTGCATTGGCTAATTATTTGGGTTATGGTTTCTCTTTAATTTCGTATTAATAATGGGCCCAAGAGTTGAGCCATTATTAAGCCCGAAATTAAATTCTAATTGGATTAGGGCTTTGAAACCCATTAGGCCTGGAAGTTGAGTCTCACTATAAATACAACTTTTAAGTGAGAAATTCGCAGGTCTCCTTGCCCTAGCTTCCCAAAAGGACAGGCACACTCTTCTCTTACAATTCCTTGGAGGACGCAAGCTAGCACTGCGAGCGCAAGAGAAACGCATCTGCTGGGACATGGTGGAAGCGTGGTGATCCCGAGAGGCTCGTGTGGATACCATAGAGAGCCTGAACATGTCAACTATTCAGGTTTTGTGATTCGACTCTACAGTTGAGTGAGAGATCTCAACCGAAAATTAGGTATGAAAATTTTTGAACACCCGGTTTACCCCGTTTCACTTGGATCCTGGAGGGTTTCGGTTAAATTCCGCTGCGCTGTTTGGCTCCCGAAACCCATCAGACAAATGGATGCATATCTTCTTGCAGGGTAGCTAAGGAACTAGTTGCACATAAAATTGTTTTAATTTACCTATGAGTAATAGTTAGCCAATAGTAGATAAAAGGGATTACAGTGCCAAAGTGCCTACAAGTTAAGCAATTTGGGGCACTGGGACCCTACTTCGTTACAGTTTGGTATTAGACAGGCCAATGGTTCTAATAGAGGCAATAAGTGAACTAAGATCTAAGTGTTCCTTATGCTAAGTGTAGTTAGTTCTGCCTATAAGTTATTCTAGGTGTAGTCTTCTGGTTTTGACTGTAGGTATCATGGCTAATACTCGGTTAGGGGCTACCGTTGAGGCTCAGGCTCTTGGAGGGGAGACCTTGGAGGACCTTAATTGGTTAAGGGCTGAAGTGCACCAAGGCCTAACGGTGCACCAAGGTCATGGGAGAAATCCTTCACCTTAAGGGCAAGTACAAGGTTAGGAGCAAATGCATGAACATACTCTATTGAACTTTAAGGAGGATAGTGAAGAAGTGGATGAGAAGAATATCCATCCCTTTAGGAGAAGGAGGAAACCTGTTATTCCAGACCATATAGGGCTTATCTCGATATGCAGCGAGATTAACACTTCCAAGTTTAACAATGTAGGTGATCCTGATGTGGCCGAAGGATGGTTGTACCAAATCAATGAAATCTTTAAGAATATGAAGTTGGACGACAAGGCTAAGATGGATTTAGTGCCTTTCTTCTTGGAAGGCATGGCTTCCTTATGGTGGAAATATGTCATGGAAAGACTTAAGTCCTACAATGAAGGTAAGCCCGAGCAAAGACCCAAAGAACTTGTTTGGATCAAATTTGAGAAGGAATTTTAGAATGAATTCAATAGTGAGGCGGTGCAAGATCAAAAAAGGATAGAATTTGATGAGTTGGTTCAAGGAAGCTTGATGGTCCATGAGTATAAGAGGAAATTTAGTTCTCTTTTCTGGTATGCTCCTCATTTGGCTAGGAAGGATAAACTTAAGGCAAAGAAGTTTATTCATCTAATTTAGATGAAGTTAAGAAGTTTTTTTACTGTTATTGGGGTTCGAACCTGTCATGAAGCCTTTCAGAAGACCTTGGTGTTGGAAAGGGGGTTAGTGGAGGCGAAACCCAAGGATAAGGCCATTGAGCCAAGGATCCAAGTGCACTCTAGATTGTCAAGAAAGAGGCCTAACCTAAGGGGAGACCAAGGTTTCTCCAAGAAGGGCAAGAAGATCAGGAAGGGCCATGGCCCTAAGTGTCAAAAGTTTCATGGCAATAAATCATGCACCTTGGGACCAATCTCTGTAATTACTGGTAGCAACTTGGATATTGGGCTAAGGAGTGCCCAAGGCTTAGGCAAGAGAAAGGCCAAGGAAGACCAGAAGCCTCAGGAGCTAAGAATGCATCTGCTGGAGCACTTGTATAGCCATGTGTCTTTACTTTGTTTGGCCAGACACCTAGAGTGCCAACAATTGTGCAAGGTAACTTTAATGTTCAGGATAGTAGTGTTAGGATTCTCTTTGATATTGGTGCTACTATTTATGTCATCTTCTTAAACATGGTTGTCAAGTTAGGATTACAAAGGACTTTGATGGATGCAATGAGATTTATTAAGATTGTTGGGAAGAATATCATTTTCACCAATGAAATGGTTAAGGGCTATTATTTGTAATTATAGGGTAATATGTTTTTGTTGACCTTTGGGTTTTAACCTCGATCCCATATGATGTTGTCCTTGGAATGAATTGGTTAAGTAGATATAAGACCCAGATCAACTGGTTATAAAGTCACCCTTGAGGATACCTATGGGGTAAGTGTGACTTGCACGAGCGGTTTGGCAAGTAGTGCCAAAAGCTTGAACCTTAAGTTGATGGAGTTCATTCTCATTGTGAGTGAGGAAGTATTTTACTAACTAAATGGGGTGGTAGTCGATGAGCAACTTAAGGAAATCCCAATAGCTAATCTATTTTCAGAAGTTTTTCCTATAAACCTACCAGGGTTACCTCCAATTAAGGAGATTAAATTCTCCATACACTTACAGCCTAGGGTAGAACCAATTCTCATACCTTTATGCTAGATGTCAGCACCTGAAATAGATGAGCTAAAAAAGTTGTTAGAAGAACTGTTAGAAAAAGGCTTTATAAGGCCCAGTGTTTCCCCATGGGGTGCCCCAATGTTGTTTGTGAAGAAAAAGGATGGAACCTTACGTTTATGTATAAATTGTAGGAAACTGAATGCAATAACTATAAAGAACAAATATCCATTGCCCAGGATAGATGAATTATTTGATAGGTTAAGAGGGGCAAAAGTCTTTTCCAAAATAAACCTAAGGCCTAGATACTTCCAGATAAGAGTAAAGGAAGAAGATATCTTGAAAACTACATTCAGGACTAGGTATGAGAATTATGAGTATATGGTTATGCCTTTTAGCGTGACTAATGCTCCATCAGTTTTCATGGATGCCATGAATTAGATTTTTAGTCCCTACCTAGATCAGTTTGTTGATGTGTTCATTGATGATATTTTGGTATACTCTAAGACTCTCCATGAACATGAGGAGCATTTAAAGACAGCTTTGCAAGTGCTTAAAGACAATCAGTATTATGCAAAACTATCTAAGTGCCAATTCTGGGCAAGTGAAATTCTTTTCCTCGGGCATATAATAAATACTCAAGGACTAAGTGTTGAACTAGAAAAGGTAAAGGTAGTGATGGGTGGAAATGCCTAACAACTATAATTGAAATTTGAAGTTTCTTGGGTTTGGCAGGCTATTATCGAAGGTTTATTGAGAAATTTTCTGTGATAGCTTTGTCATTGACTTCCTTGACAATAAAGGCACAAAAGTTCATCTAGACTTCTACATGTATGGAAAGTTTTTAGGAGCTTAAGAAAAGGTTAACTTTTTCTCCCATCTTGATCCTACCAGATCCACATAAGACTCTTATGGTGTATACTGATGCATTTAGGACTGGATTAGGGTATGTGTTAATGCAAGTTAAGCAAGTGATTGCATATAGGTCTAGGTAGCTAAGGCCTAACGAATTAAACTGTCCATTGCATGATCTTGAGTTGGTAGCTATTGTGTTCGCCTTAATGCTCTAGAGACACTACCTTATGGGAAGGTCCTTTAAGATCTTTACGGACCATAAAAATCTAAAGTACTTGTTTACCCAAAGGACCTGAACATAAGGCAAAAAAGGTGGATTGAGGATATCAAGGATTATGATTGCTTGATGGATTATTGTTCAATTGAAGGCAATGTGGTTGTCGATGCCTTGAGCTGCAAGTGTTATAGGGTGATTATTTCCAAGGATTAAGTGGCTACTACCTCAGAGAATTCTAATGTGGAATAGTTCTTGGTCTTATTTGAAACTTGGTGAGACTAGGAAATGACTCAAGTTATAGTCATTGAGATTTAGTCAGTGTGGCTAGCTAAGGTTAAGGAAGCTCAGGACAAGGACTCAAACTTGAAAAAGGTTTTTTGAGGAGGAAAGACATGGTACTGTACTGAAAGAATTTCAATATAAGGATGGGCTGCTTTACTATGGTGACCAGCTCTATGTGCCAAGTGACCTAGCCAACAAGTGTTGTAAAAGGCACATACAAGTAAGCTTAATGTTCACCCTGGTGTGAATAAGATGAACCATAACCTTGGGATTCTTTTTTGGTGACCAAAGTTTAAGAAGGACATATATGAATATGTGTCTAAGTGCCTCACATGTCAAATGGTAAAGGTAGAGCACCAAAAGCTATCAGGAATGTTGCAAAGTTTACCCCTCCCAAAGAGAAAATGGGGATCCATCACCATGGACTTTTATGTTAATTACCCAACACATGAAGTTAACATGACTCAATTTGGGTAGTGGTGGATAGGTTAACGAAATCAGCATACTTTATCCCGATTAAGATTATTTATACCATGGAAAAGTTGGCCCAGTTGTATATCTAGGAAGTGGTGAGACTCTATGGAATCCCCGATAAGATTGTATCTCATAGAGATCCCCATTTTGTATCAAAGTTTTGGAATGTCTTTCAAAAGGCTATGGGTTCTATTGTGAGCCTATGTACTACTTATCACCCTCAAACTGATGGGCAAATTGAACGGGTGATCCAAACCTTGGAAGACATGTTGTAATGTTGTGTGATGGATTTTAGAGGGGATTATGACCAACACCTGCCTTTGATTGAGTTTGCTTATAACAATAGCTATCAAGAAGCTATTAAGATGCCACCCTACAAAGCTTTGTATGGGCATAAGTGTGTGATGGCTCATTGTTGGGATGATAAGGCAGATGAAGTGGTGGTTGGATGAAAATCATTGACGAGACCACGACAAAGATTAAGTTGATCCAAGCAAGAATCTAGGTTTTCTTAGACCGGCAAGCCAAGTACACTAATGTGCGAAGGAAAGATTTGAAATTTGATGTAGAAGAAAAAGTACTCCTTAAGGTTTCTCTAATGAAGGGTGTGGCTAGGTTTGTCCAAAGGGGTAAGTTGGCAACAAGACATATTTGTCCTTTTGAGGTCCTTAAAAGGGTGGGGCAAATAGCTTATCAAGTGGCTTTGCCACCAAGTTTGGCCCATGTTCACAATGTCTTTCATGTGAGTTCCTTAAGGAATTGCATTGTAAACCTTGGGCAAGTGCTAGCCCCATCCGTCATTCCAATAAGGGAGGACCTTAGCTATGAAGAACACCTCGTCAAGTTTTTTTATCGCCAAGGCTAGAAACTAAGAATAAAGTGGATCCCAATGGTCAAGGTGCTATGGTTGAAACATGGGGAGGAAGAGACCACTTGGGAGATCGAGCAGGATATACAAAGACAATATCTAAGTGAATTTTCTCGATTAAGTTAGAATTTTGGGGACTAAATTTCTGAATGAGGGGAGGATGTGACAACTTTCCTAGTCAATGACTAGCTTTGACCCAATAAGTGTATTTTATTTAAGTTTTTTTGCTTAAGTACCTCAATTAGCATCTTATTAAGCAAGAACGATAAGCTAAGTATAAGTAAACATAAGTTCCTAAGTGTGATTTGGCACCTAAGAGTCAAAAGGGTGAAATCATAATTTTTCACCCAAATGAGTGGCATCACTATAATTTTGATGAAACTAAAGTCATATAAGGAATTTTGACTAATTAATTTAAGACCATAAGGTATCCTAGCTATTAGAACCATCATTGGAAAGAGAAGTGCAAAAATTACCATAAGTTATCCTAGCTATTAGAACCATCATTTGAAAGAAAAGTGCAAAAATTGCACTAAGTGCTTAATTGAGTCATTTATGTCTTACGTGACTTGAGTGTCCAAGAGGCTAAGTGTAAGAGACTTATGATAAGGTTTATGATCATTCTCTAGGACCAAGGAGGGATGCTTTTGGGTGTGTGCTTAGTGGCCAAACTGAAACAAAAGAGAACTTGAGAGCCAAAAGGTAAGAAAAAAAGAATTATGCCTGAGTAGAGTGGTTAGGATATTTTTCAGCAAGTTTGTCTTCCATTTGCCATTTCTTCGTTTCCCAATTTCGTGGCTCCCTCTCTCCACTAGATATTTTTCTCCAAACCTTCCCAATTCTACAATTTTCCATCAAATTTGAATGTCTCAAGGTAAATTCAAGAAGCCTCAAACTCATTTTTGGTGCATTAGCTTTAATTTAGCTCTTTAAAACCCAAGGTAAGCTTCTTGGTTTGGTTTGAACTAGTTCTAAGTTGTTTGAGTAGCTTAAATGGTCTTGATTTAAATTTCTTGGTTCCATATCATGTTGATTTTAGGTCTGGAACTCAAGAGAACTAAGTTGAGCTCAAGTGTGCTTGTGCTTTATTCTTGCTTTGTGGCTGAATTTGAGGTAAAGGTTCAAGTTAATTTAGCTCAACTAATACATAGGACTGTATTATTCCATGTGGGAATGAAGTAAAAATAAGACCCATGTGAATTGGCTTTAGGGATTGAAAGATTGAGCAAGTTCCGTGCATCATAGCGCGTAGTCGTGTAATGTTGGAAGAGCATTGGCAACGTGTCCCCATTGGCAACTTGATTCAGCAGTGCATCTTTGTGGTGATGTAATTTGGTGATGTGTCACCAGTGACTTCCCAAGGAACCTAAGAACTGATGCCTTTGGTGACGCGTCGCTAATGGTATCGCCAAGGCCCAATTCCCTTAAGCTTGGGGCATCCTAAAAATGTCTTAATCTCTCGCTTATCATCCTTACACTATTCTAAGATGTTCTATAGCCTTAGTTAGGTATAAAACTCATTCCTAAGTTAATAATTATGCATTATTTTAGTGTTAGCTAACTAGCGTGGTTAAGTTAGGGATAAGTAGAATGGCAAGGGGTGAAAATGCTCAAGTTACTAAGAGGGCACTAAGGGGATTAAGGTAGGTTTCGAAGTCTTCATTGGCCTAATAGTTAGGACATAGACCTTTGCAAAAGTGAAGAAGACACTTAAGAGGATACCAACCAAACCATGTGGTTTGGTAAGTGAGCCATTAAGGAGCTCTAAGCTAGGTTGTAAAAGCTTGGCAAGTTGGACCACATAAGATGGCTACCTTGCACAATAAGTTAAGGGTAAGATGTGTACGATTTGAGAGGATGTGATGACCTACTCTAGGACCCATAAGTGTGACTTAAGGGAGGTAAAGGATTTGGGATATGAGGGCCAATTTTTCAAGTACCTCTGTTGTGTGAGCTCATGGCAAGAATATGACACCTAAGGTGTAAGAAATCCCAAGGATTGTGCATGTTGCATGTCATATATTCATGCTTTGTACATCTTTTATGCCATTTTTTTGTGCTAATTGTTGGTTTTTTTTTTTTCGTTGTATGCCAAATTTGCATGCTTGCTTACTATCTTCCTTACAAGTACCCCAAGGGACCCTTACTGAGTACATTCATGTACTCACCCCCCTTAAGTTTGTTGCGTAGGTTCTAACGCTAGGCCTAATAATTAAGTGGATAATTGTGAGCTAAGTTTCCTCTTTTTGCAGGCACTTATTCTCTATAATCCATGATATTCTAAGTTAATTTGATAGTTAAGCTTTGTACTAACTAAATGTCACGCCTTTATAGTTTAAAAGCTAAGTGGTGCACAAGGATAAGAAAGGGCTTGCACTTGGAGCTTGATAGCTCAAAGGTAGGGCTCAAGTGATGGATCTTGGTTAAGGATTTTGTCTTGTATTTATATAGTACCTTGTGAACTAAGGTATTGCCTCTATTAGGATACATTGTGGTGTTAAACCATTAAGTTACTTTTGGATGCATATTAGTGTTGTAGAACATGTAGAAACTATTATTTGAAGTTGAAGTAACTAGTATTTCATTGCCTTGGCACGATTTAAGTACTTTCTAAATGTAATGCTCGAGCAATGTTTTCTAAAATGGTTTGCTTAATTATTTGCATTGTGAGGATAAACACATGCATATCTTTTTGTAGGGTTGGCTAAGGAAGTAGTTGCGCATAAAATTTTTTTAATTTACCCATGAGCAATAGTTAGCCAATAGTAACTAAGTGATATCATAATCCCAAAGGGCTTGCAAGTTAACCAATTAGGGGCACTTAGACCCCACTCCGTGACACACTAGATGGAAACACCTACAATCAACACAAAATGACCCTAAGTCTATAAAGTTAGCATGGAAAAGTGCTCAAACGATGCCCTACCATTGCCTCTATCATGGGAGGCATCATTTCTAGTGGGGCTTGTGGCCTTTGTCCCCTTGCAGACCAGTTGAGCATTTGGAAAAGACTCAGGAAGTTCCACAACTTTGGATGGCAGCTTGGAGGATGGGGCTTCTATAGCATGTGCCACACTAGCAAGGAGTATGTTCGCCTTGTGGGCGTCCACCAAGGAAAGTGAGCGATGGCCCTTTGAGCCCTCGTATATGGGCACCATCCCAACTAGGGCATGCTAAGGAGTGTCCCCAAAATTACAAGGGAACCCCCATGACTGCTTCTTTAGTGTGAAGAAAAAGCACTCTTTCCACCTTAAGCATGAATCCTTGTAGGATACGAACACAAATGATTTGTTCCTACATCAGTTGATGAGGCCAACGTGGAAGAAGCTGGGATTTTTTTTTTCAGGTCTAGCATTTAAAACTGGAGGAAAACCTCCAGCAGGAGACACCTATACATGCTTACAACAGATGATAAAGTCATTAATGTAGACAAATGAGTTCAACATCAATTGTATGGACAGAATCTGGTAGTGCTCACAGATATGCTCTACCAACGGATGTAGGGGGAAGTGGAGCCCTACCTGGAGATGGTCTGTAAATGCAAAAAACACAAATTTTCTTTTGCTTCCCTCTTTTAAACTTTCATCCTTGAGAGCATTTGAATGGGAGAGGATGACAACAACATCGTTAGACCAAAAATATCTTACAAGATTTGTCATTAATGTGCCTACATAGTGCTAAGTCATAATGCCCTTCATGGCCTCAATGTTTGGAAAGAACGGTGCCTTGGAAGAGTCACCCCTATCGGCGGTAGCCCCGGATGATGATTTTAATGAAGCCATTTGGAATAATTGATAAGGAACACATCAGGGTTGCCACTAATGCAACAAGGTTGCAGAAAGATGGAGAACCTAAAAGACCCATAACCCAAGAAAACCCAGTACCCAGAAAAACAAAAACATGGTTAGGAAAATGGGCAAGAACCTACTAACTAAATGTGATGGAGAAGGATGAACACAGCAAGAAGAAGAGGAACTTTGGACTTTGGAGGAAAAATCTCTAGATAACTCTTGCACTAACAGCAAGCAAGAAGAAATCGTAGGAAAAGTAGCAAGACAGCTAAATAGTGAAAAGGCAAGGCTGAAACCCTTACTATATATATAAGGAAACCTACAACCTTTGGATTTCCTCTTAAAAACCACCACTATAAATAGTGGGCCAATCATCGAAGGATGCATGGCCACTAACAACTGTCAGGATAGTCACACTTAGTCACTTCCTTGAAGATCAATTAATAAACATATTCTCACCTTCCCATCAACTGACACGTCTGCCACGTGTTATAATCGCATAGGATTGGCAGGGAAGATATTCAAAACAATGACACTCGCCTAACTTCCTAAGGAAGGAAATGGAGGGGGATTGCACCCTCACCTTAAATGACATCGCATGAATGCACCAATAGAACAACAAGGGAGGTTCACACTTCCTTACTGGGAGAAACGCACCAATGCACCTGGTAAAATGGGGCCCTCAACCCACATTCTCTCGTAAAGGTGGACCTATTGATAGGCAATGGGCCTAGAGGGCCCAAATCCAGAGGCCTTGGGACTAAGCCATTTCTAGGGGCCCAAATAGAGCCCAAGGAAACTTCTTCTTGGAAGGAAATTGCATCCCGTAAATACGGGATAAGCTACGGGATTATTGTCTCAAGGATGAATTACTCGAAGCACACCTTAGTTACATAAACCCCTCACCAATCCCGAGGTATGACATTCTGACTCTTTTCTCTTTCTACTTGCTACTCTTCATGGGAAGCTAACTTAAGCATCGGAGGGTTTCCCTCTGGAGCATATCTCGGGGCTCTGATGCTGTCTTTATGTGCAGGACTCTAATCTACCATTCACTGAGCTTTTGGGCCCAACTTAACCTTATCACTTTACCCATCACCTGGTCAACTTGGTTTTCTACATTTATATTAGTAGACAAACTCTATTGGCTAAATGTTTTGCCAATCATTCTATGCTTTTTCTTTCATTGTTAATGCTTTTTTAGCACCCTTAAACACAACTTCAACTATTTTATCACTTTCATATCATGTTCATTGAAACTTTTTTGTTGCTTTTTATACTTTCATCACTACAAAAATTTATATTATCTTCAGCGACTTAGATAAACTCACACGCAATTTAGTAATCACGAAAAAAGTTTTGGTAATTTGAAAAGTGAAATGGAGCCAGCAAAAGTGTTTCAATTCATCATTTTTTCACAAATCCCATCCCATAACTCCAACAAAATTTAGTAAATAGATTAAAAGAAGAACACCACTGACTTGCAATACTCTCACACACCTTCAGCCTTGATCCTTCACAACTTGTATTCCTCTTCTACACCAAGGTGATCAACATTGTAGGAACTTGTTGATGAAGGAAAAATTGTAGGGCTTCTAGACACTATTAACATTCTTCCAAAATGTGTTTGCACTTACTTATGTTTACCAACGAATCTACTTGCATTTATTCCTTCAACCATTATTTTATTATTCCTCTCCCCTAAACGCTATATCTTTACATTAACTCTCAATGTTTGCATTATCTATCATATCTTTACATTAAGTATAAAATCTTTTATTCCCTTCCAACATTTATTTACTTTGTTCATAATAGTATTTTTGTTCATTGATTTCTTCTTTGCATCATCTTCCTTCTTTTCAATGCCATTATTTATCCATCACCAAATAAATTTTTAATCCTCTTTCTTCTTTTTGTCTTTAATGGCATTGATTTCATTTATTTCAAAAATATTTCAAATAAAATTTGAAAAAATATTAATAAATTATTTAATAAAATATCATTACAATTGTTACTTATTTTTTATTTTTTTTTACAATTTATTTATGATCATATTATTTATTTTATTTATTTTTTACTAACCGCACAATCATCCTACTTGATTATATGTAAATTCTTGTTTTTGCACTTTTATTTCACCATTTGTCTTTTTTTGTGTAACTGTTGCAGCAACTTGCTGCAACGGCATTATAGAAGGGCCCATGTTTTGAGCTGCCTAAACATTATTTACTATTTACCAATTTGAGTGGCGGTCAGTGGTGGTAGGATGGAAAAATGCTATCAAATGATGGCAAAAGAAGGGGAATGAATATACAAGGGCTGCTAATCATCTTACACATCCAACTAAATAATTTCACAAAAAAAATACTTTAATTTAAAAAAAGTTAGGGTTTTTGAATCTTAGATTTTAATTTGAAATTGAATTTGACAAATGAAGTGAGACTGACTGAACCCCCAAACCATAGGGCTATTATTCTTCAACCTGGACATAATAAAACAAAGTCATCCATTAGTAATTTTTACAAACGGTGGTGGCCGGAGAGCCATGGGAGTGAAATTGGCCTTCATAAGTTTCACTTAGGGCTAAAAATGAGTTGAACCTAGCCGAGTAATAGGTTAATCATGTTTGAGTTAAAATAGCTATTGAACTTGATATTTTGCTCCTGTTTGGTTTGAAAACAATATAAATGAGTTGTGAACAAACTTGTAACTGATCGAGTTCTAGTCGAGCTCAATTGTTCTTAGAACCAAAACTTTTAATTCCTATTGTAGGCCTGTTTCGATGCACTTGCTTGCATGTTTCCATGAGGCATGAACATATACAGGGCAATGGTGGCAGTTGGCGTTATGGGGGTGATGAAACATGTGAATATGTTTTTTTAATGAGATATTCTATATGTTAGCCATATTTGACGGTAAAATTACTCTTCATTCAAAAGCTCGGTATAGAAATTAGGAGGGGTAAAGCCTTAGAATGAAATTTCCTCTCTTGCATATTTATAGAGATGACAACATTCAACTCGGCCCAATAACTTGGTCCGACTGGATTGAAAAAAAAAGCCAATGACCCAAATCTTATTGTACCCAACAAGACCTAAACCCTAACTCGATTGAAGTATGACATGAGGAAACCCGAACCTGATTGTTGACCTAAACCTAAAATGACCTGGTGACTAAATCTGACAAGATTTGATTTTAACCAAATCAAAATAAATATATGGCTAAAGATGTAAAAAACTATGTTTTTTTATATATTGCTTATTTATCTAAATTACACATCAATTATGACAATGCAATTTAAAAAACTTTAAATAGCTATGAAAATATTTTTTATTTAAGGGTTTTTAAAGAATAAATTAGCAAAATAATATGTTTTACATAAGAGTCTTCTGAAATTTAATAATTTAAAAATTTGCTTACAAGTTCTTTTTTAAGTATATAATTAACACACTTGACCTCATTTGGTAGTTAAATTGGAACTGAAGAGCTGTCTGTTCAGGGAAATGGCGAGAGCCGAGAGGAAGTAGGTCCAGGGATACCTACAGAGAGTGAGGTCCATGGATGCCCGCCGAACGCCTACTCTGTTTTGCAAGTCATATTGTGAAAGTCGAATTGGTGACTCCCAGATTTGGTTTAGGGTTTTTACTTTTCATTTGCCGCACAATACAAACCTCTTTTTCCTTTTTGTTTTTTGACAGTTATCCCGCACAAATTTTTGTTGAATTGTTGTATTGGACTATTGGTTGTTTGCTTTTAAATTTCAAATCTGCCGCATAAACTTGGTAAATACAATATTAATTTAATATAGTTTTTTTGTGTCAATTTTATATTGTTCATTGTGTTAAATCAGGGTATTTCAAATTTGATTTCATTAACATGCTACTCTTCTTCCTATGAAATTTCATTCAATTAGTTTCAAATATTTTGAATTAGAGTATTTCTCAAATTAAGTTTTCTTAATAAATTTTCCCTCCACTAGTATTAACATTCCCGCCATGCCTATATTACTAACATTCACCAATGGTAAATTATAAACCCTAGATCTTAAACTATAACCCTAAACCCTAAACTCTAAGCTCTAAATCCTAATCCCTAAGTGTTGCACCCTAAACCATAAGCCCTAAAACCAAAATCTGAAACCCTAAACCCAAAACTGTAAACCTTAAGCCCTAAATCCTAAATTACAAATCCTAAATCCTTGACTTTAAACCCTAAACCCTAAACCCTAAATATTTACACTAACTTAAACCATAAGCCCTTGATCTTAACTGTAAACCATACACCTAAACCTAAACCCTAAACCCTAAACCCTAAATACAAACCATAACCCTAATTGAAACCTTAATCGTTACCATAAACCTAAGCCCTAAGCTTAACCATAAACCTTCAATTCTAACCCTAAACTCCTAAAGTATAACCTTAAAAACCCGAAACCCTAAACCCTAACATTTAATCTTATTCCTAACCCTTACCTTAAATCTTAATACTTAATCTTATTCCTAACCTTTATCCTAAACCTTAACAACTTAATCTTAACCTTTACCTCAAACCTTAAATTTCCCTTTTTATTACCTTCCATAATTAATGCATCTCATATTTGGGGGCTTCTATATTTAGTAACTTTCATTTTTCTAGAACATCGATATTTAGTAGGTCCGATATTCGAAAGTTTCATATTTAATAAGTTCCATATTTGGGTTTTTCTAAGACAAGTAATTTCCATATTTAGCAAGAATGATGATCTTGGTAGACAATTTTCAAAATTACAAGATTGGTTACTAAAATTTTACATATAATGCAGTAAGGTATCTAAATTTTGGAAATTTTCATTTTAGCCACCCTAATAATTACAACATGGGTCCTTAAACTTCTTAAATCTTTGCATTTTCACCGAAATTTTTAAAATTTTTTAGTTTAGTCACTAATAAAGTAATAGAGAACTATAGTCACATTTTTTTAGCAATTTCATAACAAAATTTGAATATTGTAGCAAATTTTTCAAGACATAATGAAGAAAATTTTTATGATTTTTTAATTCAACATACTAAGGAAAGAAAAATTAAAGTAAATAAATTGCACAAAAAATTGAATTATTTAATTTAAATTTTAACAAAAAACTAAAAAAAAAAATAGACTAAATTGATTATGTGATTTCAGTATATGCACCAGTAATATGAATAAACTTGACTAGTTAACCCGAGTTTTGGCCTATAACCCAAATAACCTGGCCTTGAACTACTTGAGACTGAAATTAGCCCAACCTGTGTTGAACTTGAACCCAAACAAACCTGACCCAACCTAACTCCACTAGAATTTGAAATCCACTCAACCTGAACCCAAATGGCTTGACCTGAACTCGACCTAGACCTGAATTCGTAAACTTGAACTTGAATGGACTGACCCAAACCTGACCTGATCCACTCAATTGTCATCCCTACATATTTATAGAAGTAAAGTATTTAATTCAAATCTTTTAGAAAGTAATTACTAATCTTTAATAAATTTCTCTGCATACCCAACTTAGAAAAAAAATTAATAAAAGAATAGTTAATATTTTTCAAGAAAAAATTAATTTTTTTTCAACCTTGGAACATTTTGATCTTTCTAAATGGTAAAAGTTTTAATCAATATATAAATTAAGTAAAAAAATAGGATTGGGAGTTTTTTTGATAATCAAAAGCATTTATCTCCAATTAGGGTAAACTCCACAATATGTCCCTTTCCTTATGTTTTTGTCTTAACCAGGTCATATAACTTCATTTTGTCCTGACAAAGTCCCTTAACTTATATTTTGCATCATGTTTGGGTCCTTTCGATGGGTTTGGCTGTTAATTTTAATAGAATACTGGTGAAAAATTATAACTTTAATCCTTAGATTTTGTTCATGTAAAGGCTCTACTAGTAGTTGACCTAACTTGAATGGGAAAAATAAGTAACATCCTTAGTAAGCACCTCAATTTAAGTTTATTTATGTAGGCCAAGCAAGTAGATAGTGTTCTAGAAGATTCCAAAGTAGCTAAGGGCATTTAAGGGTCACTGAGGGTAATTTGGTCATTTTCCTAAATTGATGGAATTAGGGTAAAAGTATAAAAATGGCCTAAATATCCAAGACCATAAGTTGTTAGAAAGGGTTCGTAGTTGATTGGCTAAGTAGAATTGGTTTTTCTCTAGCTAATTTAAGTGCCCATAATGAAGGATTTTGCTTCAAACTTCAAGAACACTTTGGAGGATCTTATGGTAAATAATGCTCAAATTTTCGTAGAGCTTGTATAAATAGAGTTGAGGTAAATGATTTCAAGAATTTCTTAGAAATTCCTAATGTATTTTGGTTACATTTGAGCTTGGGAGGAAGAATTTGGCAATTGGAATTGGGTTTGTTCAAGTGGGATCAAGAGAAGTAGGCAAAAGGGATGAAAATTTGCAAAACTGGTGCTATGTATCCACCCTCCTATTCCACATTACCAACATGTCATGCCTTTGGCACTGTGTCATTAGGGTTGGTGCCACATCTCCAGGGAGCATGCCTCAAGGTCAAGAAAAATGGCCTTTGGTGTCGTGTTACCGAGCGCTCGCGCTGCAACTCCGAGGAATGTTTTGGTTTTACATAGAAGGTGTCTCTAGCATTTTTAAAAGGCCCCTAAGTGTCCTTAAACATTCCTAAAGCATAAAAAAGTGTGAATTTAAGAATTAGACCACTCCCAAGTATGTTAATGCATTGTAAGTTAGGAAACTAAGGCAATGTGGCTAAGTTACAAAGCACCTTGAGTGTTAAATTGTGTATGGTGGAGTGTGGATTGGAAAATTAAAACTAATTTAAAAGAATGGTCTTAGACCTCAATAATCATGAGGAATCCTAAGGAATTCAAACATGAGCACTCAAGCCTAAAGAAACTAATATGGGTTAAGGAAATGGGGTAGTGTCCTAGTTGCCCAAGTTGTATAATTTGTGATTCTCAGGTGCTAGTAATACTTTAAGTGTAAAGGCTCCCCTAGTATTTACTCTACTTTGAATGTCGAGGTAAGTGAATCCCAAGTTATTTCCCTCAAATAAGTTTTAATAAGCAAGCAAAGCAAGCTAAATAAAGTTAAATTGAGTTCTAAAGTGTAATTGGCACCTAAAGGGCAAAGAAGGCAAAATGGTAATTTTGGCCCAAGTCAATGGATTGACCATAATTTTAGTAAAATTAAGTTCATGCAGGTGTTTTGAGTTAATTGATTTAAGACCATAAGTTTTTATATCCATTTGAACCAAAAGTGAAAGTTAAGGGCGAAAAATGCACTAAGTGAGAAATTGAGCTATTGTGCCTTATAATGGCTTAAGTGACTTAAGGACAAGGTGTCTGGGTAAGAAAAACCTTTCAATGGGACCAAGGAGTGTTGGTTTAGGAAGATTTTAAGTAGCCTAAGTGATTCAAAGTTAATTTTGAAGGCCAACGTGTCAAATGGGAGAGAGGTTGGCTATTTAAGTGGAGGAGATGGAATTATTCATCATCTCCCCCATCCACCATTTTCGTAGCTCTCCTTCCTCCATAGCTCTCCACCTCCAAACCTCATAAATCACTCAGTTCCCATGAAAATTGAAGGTCCTAAAGCTACCCCAGCAAGCCCTTAGCTCATTTTTGGTGGATTTGGTGCATTTAGAGTTGTTCTTGCAAGTTTTTAGTCCAAGCCATAACGTAACCATCTTTGATCCTTATGGGTTAGTTCTAAGCTTGTTAAATGGTTAGAAATGGTCTTAACTCATGCTCCTAGTGCCCAATTTGGTTGAATTCAAGCTTGGAACTCAAAGGAACTCTATGGAGCTCAAGTGTGCTTGTTGTTTGTTTCTTGCTTTAAGGATGATTTGAGGTAAGGGATTTAAGTTAATTTAGCTCAAATAATGCATAGAAATGTAGTATTATGAGTGGAAATGAAGTATAAGTAGGACCCATGTGAATTGGCCTTGGGATGGGAAAGTTTTAGAAAGTTTTGTGCAAGTTCGTATGCTGTTGCACAATGCTGTAGTGCATTGGTGATGTGTCACCAAACTAGAGATACATCACTGTTAGATGCCAAGATTCTAAAGCATTGATTCCTTTGGCGACGCGTTGCCGATGGCATCCCCATGGCAATAGTCCTTCAAGCTCAAGGCATCCTAAGAATGTCTCAAACTCTCGGTTATCATCCCTAGGCTAATTTAATATGTTCCGTAGCCTTAATTGGGTCTAGAACTCATTCCTAAGTTGGGAATTATGCATTACTTAGGTGGTAGCTAAGTGGTGTGGTTAAGGTGTAATGATGGCTAATGGGGTTAAAGTGCTTAAGTTGCTAATGGAGCACTAAGGGGATTAAGGCAGGTTTTAGATTCTTTGTTGGCCATGTGGAAGCTCATAGACCTTCGGGCAATGAAAAGGAAACCTAAGAGGATCCCAACCAAACTTTATGGTTTGGTAAGTAAGCCCTTAAGAAGCCCTGAGCTAAGCTTGAAAAGCTTGATAAGTTGAACCACATAAAGAAGGAGTAAGCGATGACTTACTCTAAGTAGCCCGTCAAGGGGAGCAAGGGTTGAGTGAGCAATGACTTACTCTAAGGTGCCTGTAAGAGGACTTCATGGGTTTAATTAAGTGCTAGCATAGGATATGATGGCTAGTACCCCAGCTGTATGAGCTCACGGTAAGTCTAGCACCTATGACTGTAAGGAAGTCCTAAGTGCATTAGTATGTGCATATTTCATCCATCCATCCATCCATTATTTGCATTATTTGTTGTTGTTCTTATCTTTGTTTCTGGTTGCATTGTTGATTGCTTGCTTTGCTTTGTATGTTATATATATATATATATATGTTTGTTATGCCTTGCATGCTTACATTTGTTTCCCCCCTGTAGGTACCAAATCCCTTATTGAGTACTTTTGAGTGCTCACCCTTTAAGCATTGTGCAGGTTATGTGGGCTAGTCGGGGTTAATATTTGGTAAGGGGCAGCTGTTAAGACTAAGTTTTATTGGATTGATGGTATTCTCTAAGTAGGAAACTCCAAGTTTCTAACTTACTTATGCCATAGGCTAGTATTGACCAAAGTGTTTGCTTTATAGTTCAAGGCTAAGTGAGTACAAGGAAAGTGTGGCTCATCACTTGAAGCTAGCTTGCTTGGGTAAAGAACTAAGGGTGGATCTTAGTAGATTTTTGTTGTGTCTTCCATATGTATGGTATATTCATGCAAAGGGTTTATCTCTACTAATGTCCATTGGTGTGTATAACACTAGGGTTACATTTGGGTGCATATAAGATTGAGATTTATGCACATAGTTGTCACTTGTAGTTAAAGCAACTAAAGTTTTTATGTCTTGGGACGTTTTCACTTATGTTTTATGAGTTGGCGCTGCAGTTTGCTTTATAGTTTTAATTTATTGTTATCACATAGCTAAGATAATGCATGCATATTTCCTATGTAGGGTAGGCTAAGTAACTAGTTGCACATAATAATTTAAGATACTTCATGAGTAATAACTAGCCAAATGTAACCTAAGTGGGATCATAGCTCCTAAAAAGCCTACTAGTGTTAGCAATTCAGGACACTGGGGGGCCCTGTTCCACCACACTAATTGCCTCAAGTTAAGCTTTTTAAGGTTGATAAGAATGATTGCTTGGCAAGTAAGTCACTAAAGAAAGAGGTAGTAAGAGATCATTGAGGAATTCGGGCTAAGTAAGGCGGTAAAAAAGCTAAGTGCCTTAGGGTGCAAGATCGGAACTAAGTGTAAGGTTAAGAAAGATCTTAGACCCCTAGTGACCTAAGCATTAAGGTTTTGAACCTTTGGGAACTAGGGAGGATCCTAAAGGGGCCTCAACTGAGCCTTGAGCTTAGTAAGAAAGAACCATGTTCAAGTAAGTAAAGCTACTAAGGTAGCTACTTGGCACAAAAACATAATAAAAGGGAAAGGAAAGTAATAGCCACCTAGAAAGAGTCCTAGATGACAATATAGGATAGTGAGTAAGAGATGCCTTACTTTAAGATGTAGGACTAAGGTTCTAGTAAGTGAGACTGCCAGTATCTCAAGTACCTCTATCGTTTGAGCTCATGGTAAGTACTGAACACACTCGAGTGTAAGAAGTCCTAAGTATTGTGTATTGCATGTGCATTGTATTTCATTCATTTGTATATATTTATTGCATATATATCATTGGTTATTTTTGTGGAGGATGGTAGAGGAAAGGAAGAATTACCGATGTACCTTATAGTGGTAGATGAGGTAGGGGCAAAACCGGTGGTGGTAGGGGTGAAAAGGTTAGGGATTAGGGAGATGTGACGAACAAGGACAGTGGAGGAGTGATGAAGGTGGGGCTAATGAAGGGCAGGGAAACCACTAGAAAAGGAAAGGGAGGTATTTTTAGGTTGGACTCACTTTTGGGCTTATAGACTAATGGGAATTAGGCCTAGGAGGGATAATATGTGAAGGCCTAGTTGGGCTTGATAAGGATTAGAACCAAGCCTCACTAAGCTCAGGCTCGATTAATTTAAGTACCAAGCTCGAATATATGGCTCGAGCTCAGTAAGGTTTGGCTCAATAAGGCTCAAGTCGAGCTCGAGCTCAAGGTCACTTAGTCCAATAAAAGCCCTACCTGGTGACACCTTTATTCTCTAACTTTTATTTCTTAAAGTGGATGGATCACATGTAAAATGTTTGATTATTAAGGCCTTGTTTGCATTTAGCAAATTATGCCGCTTTTAAAATTGCTAAGACTGATGCTTCTTAAACAGGTTGATGTGGAATAGTCAAACAGGTAATGGGTGGTAAGGTGTAGATAGTCCAATATTCCTCAAAATGCTGGACTTCTACACATCAAATTTATTCAACTATTAAAAAAAATTGTCAATAATTTTATGCATTTCCAAATTTCAAAGTGATTTATTTACTTAAAATATTTTTTATTAACAATTAATTGCAAATTTGCTAAAAAATATTACAAAAAATGTGAAAAATATTGTTTTTAAATAGATTTTTTCCAAATTGCAAACTATTATAAGTTTTCTTTATTTTGATGTAGAATACATTAAAGGAGAACCAAATTTTGTTTCAAATTTTGTAATTAGAGAATTTTTGTAAGGTCAATGCTATCATCAAGAAAAACTCTACAGGCTGTTACCATTGTTGACAGAGTTCCAGAAGAAAGATTCCTGAAGAAGAAATCATGGATTAATATTTGTGATGGAGAAGATACAGCCTTAGTTTCATCCTCTTATAGCTTAATAGATCAAAAACCGGTTCAAACTATCATTCAAAAGATTTGCTTATTAGAAAGGAAACCTCTTCAAATATCACCCAAAAATCACCCTCACAAGAAGAAAAACAAAAGATTGTCCAGCAGTGAACAGAATCCTTATCTAAGACACATGGCTTAGCGTAAGCCCTTGTATAATCAAACCCCAAAATGCAATCCCTGATTCAATCCATCCTTTTGAAGTCCTCCAAGAAGCAATTGCCCTTCTAAATATTAATTCTCAAAGTATGGTGGTTAACAGTCCTACAAAAAGATAAATGTGACATCTTCCTCAAGAGCCCATCAAATTGTTTTAAAGAGTTCTAGCATGGTAGTTTCCTTTGCCTCACAATTATCTGCAAGTAACCCATAGTATTTCATCAAAAACATTTTCAAACTATGTGGTTAATTGAGGACAATTTTTTTTCCTAGTCATATTAAGATTATATCCAAGAATTTCATTATTAAGAAGCCAACCCAAAGAAGCCATAACATTTTATGAATTAATCCTCACGAGACCAACCCAGCCACCTTTAAATTTAAGATCTCTTTCACAATTATGCATGCATGAATGTTTATATGTAAGGTTTTCAGTCATTCGGATTGGAGAAATAACCCATATTCCTTCAAAAGGTTTAACCAACCTTTTGATCCTCAATTTACAATTATTGTGATTACGAAAATACCTAGTTTAGAATCTTCTTTTTTCAAAATTCAAATATTAGACATTCATGGTCCTTTTCTTACCACAATAAAGTCATAACCACATTTCTTTATTGGTTCTTTTGGTGGTGTAGCAGGTTTGGAGCGAATGGAGAAATTCTCCCTCTAGAAGTCCTTCATGTATATAAGATTTTCAAAGAAAATTATTTCCATTAACAAAAGAAAATAGATTCCATTCATTATTAATATTTTTTGCCAAATTTATTCTGGCATGGATTTGCAATTGAAGATACTCTATAAATACTCATATAGTGACAAAGGCAATTCGGATCATTCGAGAATTCAGAGTAAAATGCTGGAAATATTTTTCACTTTACCCAAAAATCTCAAAAGATAGCTATGCTAGAATAGATAAAATAGAACAACCAAAGTGATTAAGATAAGAAGCAAACTCCCATGACAGATAATCAACACATTAAAATTCTTAAACAAAAAGCACCACAAGTGCAAGACTTGTAGTAGCAAAATAGAAAGATAATATTTAGCCCTAATGAAAGAACTAATATAGCTTAAGGAACCCAAACAAGAAGACAAATAAGGAACACAAGATTTTTCTTAACATTGGCGAGTATAATCTCAACGGTGATGATTAATATGGAGTTTTACCACCATTTCAATAAATTTTTTCAAAAAAATCAAAATAAAGGAAAGACATGTGATGAAAAAGTAGAGACAAAAGATATCTCATCATGACTATTTTCAAAAAGCAAAAATGCTCAAGTCAAATTTTCAAGCTTTATCATATGAAGATTGCCAACATTTGGAATCAAGCAATTACTCCATGCAAGCTACTACAGTAATTTCCATTTTTTTTCCATTTGACTACAAGACAAGTAGAAACAATATCATAACATGAAAAAAATGTAACCATCGGTGCTACTTGGTGAAGCAGGAAGAGGAATCCATCAACAAGAATTTTTTAAAAGTATTACCCTGGCCACGATTATAAATATGGAGTCCCTAGATAGAGTGAGGCAGGTAGTATTTTAGAGAGTACCTCCACAAGCTCATTAGTTTACAAAACCTGCACACCATGGCAACTTCGCTCCAACTCCAAAAAGGTTTTCATTCGATAAATGCTCTTAAATAGGTACTCTCGATGATGACTTATGCTCCTCAAGTCTTGACAAGGGGTTCGCTACCAAGTTTTCACTCCCTTCATTGTCCTTGATTTCTAAGTCAAATTCTTACAAAAGGAGAACATACTAGATAAATCTAGGCTTTGCATCCTTCTTGGTGCATAAATATTTGATGGCCGCATGATTAGTGTACACAATCACCTTTGAACCCACAATGTAAGGACAAAATTTGTCCATCATAAACACAACCATCAACAACTCCTTTTCTATGGTAGTATTGTTTTGTTGCGCTCCATCAAGAGCTTGATTGCATAGTAGATCACGTAAAAAATTTTACCTCTTATTTGACCCAGTTGCAATATCAATGTCATCACTAGTGTCTCACATAATCTTAAAAAGGTTCTATGAATTTGGTGCCATTACAACAAGAGCCTTCACCAATCTCTCCTTCATATTCTTAAAAGCCTCTAGAAAATTGTCATCACTTTCAAAAGAGGCATCTTTCTCAAGCAAGTTGCAAAGTGGCTTGGAGATTTTGGAGAAGTACTTGATAAATCTTTAATAAAATTTAGAATGGCCTAAAAAACTCTTTATCCCCTTAATACTGGCAGGTGATAGCAACTTCTCAATGCTGACAATCTTTGCTCTATCTACCTGCATGCCTTCACTATAAATCTTGTGCCCAAGCACAACATTTGACTTCGCCATACAATAACATCTCTCAATTCATAGACAAATTGGTATCTTGGCATATCTTCAACACTTGAGCCAAATTATCCAAACAAGCATTAAAAGAATTTTGAAAATTTGAAATAATCATCAATAAATACCTCTATTAACTTCTACACCATGTTTGAAAAAATGGACATCATACACCGTTGTAAGCTAGTCGGTGCATTACAAAGACTAATCTTGGTTTTTTGTTGCAATGGCAATTTGATTGTATCCTGAATAATCATCTAAGAAGCAATATAAAGTGTGACCCACCAACTGATCCAAGATTTGGTAATTGAATGGGAATGAAAATTGATCTTTCCAGGTGGCCTTGTTAAGCTTTGTATAATAAAAACATACCATCCATTTGGTGACCAACCTTGTACATATCCACTTATTGTTCTTATTACTAACAACAGTGGCTCTTCCTTTCTCAAGTAATACTTGAGCCGAGCTCATCTACTTAGAGTAAAAAATTGTGTAAATAATTCTGGCCATGAAAAGTTTCAAGGCCTTGTTTTTCACCTTTCATTTTTAGCTTTAACATTCTTTGAGCTTGAATTGATGACTTGTACTTATCTTCATGAGAATCTTTTGCATACATATTTCAAAGCTAATTCTTTTTATATCGATAATTGACCATGCAATGACACTCTCGTGCACCCTCAAGACTCTTATCAATTTTTCTTCCTCATAAGTGGACAAGTTAAAAGAAATTATCACTAGTAAAATCTCACTATGTCGAAGGTACACATACATGATGTCCTTAGGCAAATGCTTCAATTCAAGCTTAGGACATTCTTCCTTCTCACATAGCATCAATGGTTGAATTATCTCACTCTCAAAACTAACACCTAATTCATTTCATCTATAGGCATGTATTTTTGTAAATGTCACCCCACTTATGTCTTACTATCCATCAAAATTGCAACAATAGTACAAAAATGCCATGGACTGGACTGTCTCATAGCTGTAGGCAAGTAGGGTCTTCCCACTTCATGTGACCATATCATTTTGATCATGAAAGGACATTTCCCTCTCACTTGATTGCATTAAGCACTATAGAGAAATGCTTAAACTTATTTAACCAAGCTCTTGTTACTCTGGTTAACGACCCAGCAAAGGCATCTAAGCTAGCTTTGCCAGCCAGCCCCCAACTAAGCTAGTCATCATGCTTGCCTCCAGCTTTGTTACCCATCTCCTGTCTAACTACAACTCTTAACCCTATTTTCATTCACTGGGTATCCATCAACCAATGCTCATATTCACCAACAATCTTGCAATGGTAAACAAAGAGTGGCTTCCCTATTTGATCCCGCACATAGCCTACTCCAATTGTATTTTGTGAATAGTTGGAAAATTTGTAATTGATCTCCATTGTTATATTTAGAGGTGACCAGTAGCTAGATTGACCTGAGCCCTCATTGGATGTGGGTTGGGTAAACTCAGCCCAGTTTGGTTTGAGTGAATTTTGAATAGGCATGTTTTTTATTTGAAGAAAACACCATCATAGGTGTAAATTTTATAAAGGAAAAGGCCAAATAGTACTTACATATTTTGGAATATGATTTACACTTAAAAATGGTGAAACATTCCAAAAAAAAGAACCTAAAAAGTAAAACCTATGATTTGTGTTTCATTGTATAATCAAATCGTGTACAATGAAAAAATCAAAATGAAAATATATAATCTACTGCTATGCCTTTTCATCGGATGAGACCCCATCATTTGAGCTCTTTATGTCTTACTTCCTTGGAGTAGTAAGAGCCCATTCCTAATTACAGACGTAAACCTCAATGGATACAGATGTGAGCCTTGCCTGTTTGTCCATGATGACCTTTTTTCCCGCACTAAAAGCTGACTTGGAGGTGATGGTAAAGACTTTTACTGCCAAAATATCTTGTGCTATTATGGAGAAGATTAAAAATCTTCCTTCCTTGTTCTTCCATTACTTGAGAATGTCTTCCTCATTGTTCTCAAATGAAGTCCAGTGGTAGTCCTCCCATTAAACCAATCCTGGTTTTTGGGTCTTGGTCATTTTAGGATATGTGCTGCTAGGTTGAATTGTGATGATGAGGATGAGATGAAATGTCATGTTAGTGTTGGTTCAAACACCCTAACCTTATCAGATTGACGCTTAGAGTAGAGTTTGTATAACACTATCAAATTATGGTCAGCCTTAGCGGAAATAGCAAGTGTAGAAACTTGATAAGTGGGTGAGATATCTTGAAAATAATCTACCCATTTCTTTTTCATTAGTTCTGTAGTTGGTTTCAAAAAAATTATTTTTCTTATATTGGTTGAAAACATAAATGATGTTTTTATAAAATATAATATTGCTTGGTGCACAATTGGATAATAAACCCCGAAGAAAAAGTTTGTTGCTTTGTAAAAATACTTTAGCAACTCAACCAACTTAAAACATTTTCCTTACATCTCATCAGTGAGCCATTTGGCTTGTACTTGTAAATTTACAAAATGAGTCAAAAGATTTGCCCATGGTTGGGCATCATTCAACATTTTGAGTGTTGAGCTCCGTCGAGTACAACAATCTTGTTTAAAATTTTTCCAAAAAAAATTGACGTTTTTTCAATGCAAAACATTTTGAACCCACGAAAAATTTGTTTAATAGTTTTAGAAAAAATAATACATTCTAAATTAGGGTAATTTCGGTCTGCAAGAGTTATAAACCATTTTGAACACATTAATTTAATATGTGACACAAGCAACGAATATGAAAAAATTTCCTTTAAGTGGTGGTTTTTATCTTTTTGATCAATTTTCTCATTGCTGAATCATTATTAGAAGCATTGTCAAATGAAACAGATAAAACATTACTAGCAACAAAAATTTTTTGCATACTTTCTATTTTATAGTTAAAAATGTTCCATCCTATATAATCAGATTCCATGCATTTAAATATAATTATTCAATTCTGTAGTAGCCAGTCATTATCTATCCAATGAGCAATCACACAACAATAATTTTGTCATGTTGGTGATGTCAAAAGATCAAATGTAAATGTAAGACAACGATCGCGTGTGGAGAAGTATGCTTGTAAATCACATCTCCTAACTTTATACAACTTAAAACTTTTTCTTCTAGCTGTTTGCCTAGACATTTTCTTATAAGCAGGATTTAGATTTTCAATAATAAACCTTTCTAAGTCCTTATCCTTTACTTGTTTAAAGGGTTTTTAAGTAATCATCATCTAATTAATTAATCCTTGTCTAGTAGTTTTTAGGTTGTAGCAAAAAGTATCTGGATTGTCGGAGCTCCCTAGGCCCATATGTTCATTTTTTCCACTGAAAATGCCGACAAGATCTCTGTGGACTTTACTCAAATGTCGGGAGAGTGTGCCTGTTCCCAAATTTAACTTGTTCATGAACTTTTTGCTCTAGTTGTTGAACTTGGCAAACCTCGCATCACCTTCCCAAACTTGCTTGAAATGTGCCCACACTGAAGCCATTAAATTGCTAGATTTCCCTTCGGTTGCTAGGGGTTGCTCACTTTGTGGCGTCAGTTGTGACCCTTCAGCATTGGTCAGGTTAGCTTGGGTTGGTCGAACATCATTTATGTCATCATCAGAGTATTGATCGTTGAGGCCCAAGTTGTAGTTTGACATGTTGATGTTGGTGTCGTCATTGGCAACCCCTTGAATATGGATGCCTAGATTTTTGCAGTACAAGCGGCCTCATAAAAATGACCCAACCTCGATGCAGAAGGAGGAGCTGATGGCACCTATGCCAGAGTTTTTCCCATGTAAAGACATGAGTGATAGAAAATAATCATAGATAAAAGAACGATTAGAAGGAGAGTAAAAAATATTAGTGGAAAATTAAGAAAATGGATGAGAGCTATCAAAGAGTAATGTAGATGGAGATTGGAGAAGAAAGCTTTGGTGTAAAGAAGTGTGACAGTGAAGCTCCCTTTTTGTAGGAGAGGAAAATTTTGATTTAACCAAAAAACCCTAAAAAACTAGTCATTTATGGTTGTTGGAGGGGGTAAAAAAAGTCTGTGGTAAAAAAAATATAGTCTGGAGCCAGTTTTTGGGGGCAAGGCATAATTTAGCTTTTTCTTTTTTCAATTTTTTGAAACAACCAAATAACAACCTGGAAAATGGTCAAACCCAATGGGCCTAGCTAAACTCAAGCATTACCGGTTCTAAGCCAGTCCATTCCAATCCGGTTTGAACATGTTTCTGGGTTGGGCAGTGCTGATTTGGACTCTCCTCATTCTCCAAGCCCATATTTAGCCCACATGATCCTGAATACAATCCATGCTAAGTTAAGCCTTGGTTTGACTGAGTTGGGCCAAGTTTGACATGAGTCAAGTTCGAGGCAGGCCCTTGTCAACCTGGCCCACTGGCCATCTCTATTTTCCAAGTTACTGTTGGCTATTGAAAAAATTCAAATAAAAGGCTAAATTATGCCCTGCCCACCAAAACAGCTCTAGACTATTTTTTTTTTCCCCAAACTATTTTACCCCTTTCCAACAGCCATAAACAGCTAATTTTTAGGGATTTTTGTGCAAATCAAATTTTTTTCATCTCCTATAAATAAAGAGCCTCAACCATACTTCCTCACACCAAAGCTTTCTTCTCCAATCTACATTAATAATATTCTCTTATTCTTTGTACTAGCTCTCATCTATTTTCTTAATCTTCCATTAATATTTTCTTGATTTAATCGTAATCTTCTTCCTTTCTACAATTATTTTTTTGTCACTCATAACTTCATGAGGGAAGAACTCCCGTAAAGGTGCTGCAAGCTCCTCCCTTTGCACAGGAGTTAGTTCATTTTTCCAAGGTCGCTTGTCCCGTAAAAGTTAAGGCGTCCATATCCAAGTGGTTGGCAATGATAAGACAAACATCGACATATTAAATTATGAATTGGTCCTCAATGATCAACTCTCTGATGATGATGTTGAAGAGGTTCTACTAACCGCAGTGAACTAGACCACCGTAAAAGAGTAACCTATCCCAAAAAGCGAGCAACTCGAGGTGACCAAAAGGAAATTTGACAATTTGAAGGCTTTTGTGTTGGTGCATTTTGAGCAAATTTGAGAATGCAAAGTGAGGTTTGCCAAGTGAAACCACTACGGCAACAAGTTTGAACAAAAGTCCATGGAGATCTTGTTTGCATTTCTGTTGGACAAACCCAAGTGATGGGCTTGAGGAGCATTAGTGATCTAGATATTTTTCACTCCAGGCCAAAAACTGCTGGAATTTTTTGTTGCTAATAAATTTTTGTCTATTTCTTTTGACAATACTTTTAACAATGATTCGGTGATGAGGGAATTAATCAAAGAGATAAGATTACCACTTGAAGGAAAAATTTTTTATGTTTGTTGCTTGTGTCTCATATTAAATTTATGTGTTCAAAATAATTTACAACTCTAGCAGACCAAAATTACCCAAATTTGGAATGCATTACTTTTTTAAAAAAATTGGGAGCAAATTGTCTCGTGAGTTTAAAATGTTTTGTATTGAAAATGGGGCCATTTTTTCTTGGAAAAGGTTTAAACTAGAATGTTATACTCATTGGAATTTAACATTCAGAATGTTGAATGACACCCAACCATGGGCAAATCTTTTGCCTCATTTTGTAAATTTGCGAGTACAAGTTGAATGGCTCACATACGAGATGTGAGAAAAATGTTTTAAGTTGGTTGAGTTGCTCAGGTATTTTTATAAAGTAACAAACTTTTTCTTCGGGGTTTATTATCCAACTATGCACCAAACAATATTAGATTATATAAACATCATCTATGTTTTCAACAAATATATGGACAATGAGTTTTTGAAATCAACTGTAGAAGCAATGCAAATGAAATGGCGAAAGTATTTTCATGATATCCAGCCCATTTATCTAATTGCATGTGCATTGGACCCGATTGTAAAAATTATGGATTGTCTTCAATTGCTAGAAGCATACTGTCATACATATCTAGGATAGAATCATGTTTCTGCACTTACTATTTTTACTGAGTTTGATCACAATTTAAGAGAGTTATACAAACTCTACTTCAAGCATCATTTTGATAAGGTTAAGTTATCTTAACCAACACTCGCATGACATTCCAACTTGTCCTCATCATCACTATTCAACCCAATGGCACATATCCTGAAATGATTGAAACCCACAAACTCGAGATTGGCTGAATGGGATGCTACCTTCGGACTTCATTCGAGGACAATGAGGAAGAAATTCTTGAGTGATGGAACAATAAGAGAGGAAGATTTTTTATCTTGTTCATAATGGCGTAAAGAGATTTTAGCAGTATCGGTCTTTACCGTTAGTTGCGAGGCAGGTTTTAGTGTAGGAAAAATAGCTACCTTAAAGAAATGGGCAAGGCTTACACCTAAGGCTATTTAGGTTTGCGTTTGCAATAGGGATTGGGCCTTTCTTACTCTAAGGATGCAATACATGAAGAGCCTGGACCATGAGCTCCCATCAGATGAGGTGGCACATCAATAGATTGTTGGTTTTCATTTTGGTTTTTAGAATGTACTCAATTTGATTATGCTGTTAAGCACAAATCATAGCTTTACTTTTCATTTTTTTTGGAGCATTTTGTCATTTTTAAGTTGAATTCATGTTCCAAATGATGTAAGTGCCATTTGGTTTTTTCCTTACTAAAATTTACACTAGCAGTAGTGTTTTCCTTAAATGAAAACACGTTTATTCTAAATTCACATAAATAATGTTTCAAACCATTTTTTTACACTTTTTTTATGAAATCAAAACAATGCAAAACAACTAGGCCTAGTCCCAACACGCCAATAGGTGGGTTATGCCTGGGTCCACAATCCCTGACCAAAGCCCAGTTAGGCCGAGCCGGCCCACTAGCCACCTCTAGTTACATTTAGCCAAATTTTTAATCAGATATCTTTATGTAAGTGAAAATATTTTTAGCTTTCTTTTTTAGTTTTTTTTAATAAATTAGGATGTTAAACGTCTGTTTACTAATTTGTTCATTACTTGTTATTCAAAAAATTATCGAACACCAATCATTATATAAAATTGTCGTTATGATACAATCTCTATTTGCTTACTCTTAACTAGTCATTATAATAAATTTTTAGTAAAGTAACAACTTCCCTATGTATTATGATGATGGACTGTTCATGACGTGTGCCAAAGGTATTCGACGCAGGTAAACATGATGGCGGAGTGTGGGGTTCCATTATTTTGCTTAAAATGGGATGAGTAGTTACTTTCAGGTGCATGCGCCTTCCAAAGTGGGTAGAGATGGTGACAAACAAGTTCCTATGTTTCTGTATTGAATCAAAAAATCATGGAAATTTCAATAGTGACATTTTAACTATAGCTAGCTGTAAAGCAGTGTGTTGGAAAATAGGTGAAACCATGGGTTACCCATGGACTAAGACCAATCTTTCTACTGAGTACATGCTGTACCTTGATGCCATGGGTTGCGTCCATGGCCAATTAGGGGATAACAATCGCCTTATGATCAGGGCATCCAATGAGTTGTGCCCACACCACTCAAATGTAAGTCTTTGATCATATAATGTCCATCTATTATTTATATTGTCCATTTTTCCATCTTTCCCTCTGTTACTAATAAATTTTCATTTTAAAAAAATCTGTTTCTTCAGTTAGGGACAAAAAGATGCCTAATATGGAAATTATGGCTACTATGTTCCAAGGCTGGGGGTATAGCCCTTATTGCAAGACATGCACAATCCATATGATCATGGGGGAAAATGGACGTTGAATTTTTATTGGCTGAGATTATTATCATCACATTTATAGTTGTTTGGTTATGTTTTTCCTTGTGTTTGTTGGACTTATAGTTATGGAATTTGGAATACGTCGGAGCATGAATTCTATTAGGATTAGTGTATTTGCACTACTAAAAATTATTCAACTAAAAACATTCAAACTTACATGCTTACCAAACCAATAACAGTGCATTCCCATCAACCAAAGTCTTACATAAATGAAGAAATAACTTAGTGTAATTGGCATACTCATTCCCGCATAGTTTGTACATCCATGCTTAAAATGGACTTTCTATCAATGGCGGGTCTAATGCTCACATTGATGCCAAAAGAACCATGCTAAATGCCCTACTATCCTATCATGGTGATTAACTGCATCTTCTCCTGTACTACTTGCTTGTCCAACACTTTTGCAAGAGGGTGGTTTTCATTTTTGTGTATTGCCCTTACCAGGTAGCTCTTATGTAAGAGTCTTGGTCGTCATTCAAGTGTACGTAGTTATACAATGAACAACATACAATGACTAATATGCTCTAAATGTTAGGGTTGTATAGGTTCACTCCACATAGAATAGCCCATTTCATTTTCACATTTTCAATAATTTTTTTTACAACATTGTGCATAATAGCATGTTCGAAATTAAAGCACTCCCTCTCAACTTTAGGCTGCCTTCTTCCAAAATCATTTTGATGGCTGTTCATAGCACAATATGTAACTAGAAATTTTTCCATGTTTGCATAGCTAAAATCAACTAGGCACCCAAGAAATGTGTACAACTCAACAAAATTAACATACTATAAAAAACCTTGAAACCTAATTCATGTGAGTTCATACCTGGTGATGGCTTCGGGAAATGGGAGCTTAGCCTGACACATGCATCATGCAATACTTGGCTATCATGGACTGCACCTACTATCCTAGCATATTCATGAATGAACCCCACATTAAAGTCATAGGCAATCATCACATTTTGGCTAGTATGTCGGAACTACCATGGTATGCCTATTGATCCCCATGACCATATATTTCGAACACATGTGTCTTGTCTATTGCACCAATTGAATTGGTGAAGCCACCACCCCATTTTTTGACAACTTCAGGTGGACATGTCAGGAAAGTTAGATTAGGTGGTTAAATTATAATTTTGGCCGATGAAAGAAAAAATGCCAAAGCCATTTGAAGGCATTGAGAGATAGTAGTCAATTAAGTATGTGAATACTTGTCGGACATCTTCATATTTGAAACCCCTCATAAGTGGCAATCTATAATGAACTATGAAGTCATGATGTATTACGTGGTTGCCCAAAAAGTCCTAGAAGTACATAATTAACATTCAACTGAGCATATGAATTGGCTGACACCGAATCATGGTTAGCTTTGCTCTGCTTGAGGATTTCTAAGATCTCCCACTGTACATCAAGATCAATAAGCCTACCCTAGATGTGTTTGTTAGTGTTGTGCCCAAAAGCCAATCATGAGATGATTGTATTTCTGCACATTGAGTCATGATATTTTATTAAGGCATTAATCCAGCAATTATGTTTGTTGTTTTGTTTTTGCGTAACTTAACAAACATAATTGTAACCCTAGAATAATGATATTCTTAAATGTCGCTCGTCTAGTATTATTGTGGAGCGGGCTGCAATAATACATAACGACTAGCATATGTGGAGACTAATATGAGCTATGTAGTCTACATATGGGTACAAGTTGGAGAACTTGTGTACTAGACCGACCCACCATGAGAACACTACATGGATCGTTATATGAGTGTCATAAGTGATTCTCATAGTGATCATGCCATATGTAGTCCTTCGACCTAAGATCATCAAGGTTCCCTACATGTGAGTCACATACTTTGATATTTTCCTTTGTTGCTAGTAACTGAGTGAACTTGAAGGAGGTCATTGGGTATGTCACATATCATGCGGAGGGATTTGTATGATCAAGATGGGATTTGTCCCTCCTATGTAACAGGAGTGATATCTTTGGGCCCCTTGATAGAGTGAGACTTAGAAAATGCATGGCCATGCTCGGATGAGTTGATATATGATATCAATGCATCAGTTTAAATTGGTCTACTCGGTAATCAAGAAACCAAAGATTGGGCTATACGAGAGTGACACATTCCATATCTTGTGCTTAGTCTTGATATCTTGGACAAAGGGACAATGGCATATATCGATGATGATCATAAAGGTTTAGTCGATTCACCGACAATCTTGTCACTTGGGTAGTAATGATGTGTTGCTAGACACCGCTCATCACTTATGATCATAAATGTGATTCATGATCATTGCCAACATGGCAAGAGCCTATTGGGTCGCACACATAGACCTATTTGGATCATTAGAGTGCATGGGCTAATTATTTGGGTTATGATTTCACTTTGATTTCGTATTAATAATAGGCCCAAGAGTTGAGCCATTATTAAGCCCGAAATTAAATCCTAATTGGATTAAGGCTTTGAAACCCATTAGGCCTAGAAGTTGAGTCTCACTATAAATACAACTTTTAAGTGAGAAATTCGCAGGTCTCCTTGCCCTAGCTTCCAAAAAGCACAGCCACACTCTTCTCTTGCAATTCCTTGGAGGACGCAAGCTAGCACTGCGAGTGCAAGAGAAATGCATCTGCCGGGATGTGGTGGAAGCGTGGTGATCCCGAGAGGCTCGTGTGGATACCATAGAGAGCCTAAACACGTCAACTGTTCAGGTTTTGTGATTCGACTCTATAGTTGAGTGAGAGATCTCAACCGAAAATTAGGTTTGAAAATTTGTGAACACCCGGTTTACCCCGTTTCACTTGGATCCTGAAGGGTTTCGGTTAAATTCCGCTATGCTGTTTGGCTCCCGAAACCCATCAGTGGTATCAGAGCTACTAGTGAAACCCTAAATTGGGATTGAGTGTTGAATCGCATGATGCTATGTGTTCGGTTGCTTTTCGGCCAAGGTTAATTAGATTGATTCATGATGCATGAAACCGGAATTCATAATGGACATATGAGATATATGAAGAAATGACACAAATTGGTTAATGAGATTAACCCAAAATTGAATGGTATGAGATACCTATATGGATTAGGATTCTTGCAATAGTTGCAAAAACCCTAGCTTGGTTCGAATTCGGCCTGTTCGGGCACCGAAAGTAAGGTATTTTTGGTGGCTCGAATAGAGGAGTCTTGGGTGCCTACTTTCTCAAAATAGAAGATTTCAGAACCACCGCCCGCTGACCGGCCAGCGGGACCGCCGTATGCGAAGCGCCACATAAATAAAAACTGGTTAATCAATGCGCGAAAATTGGCATGCATCTTTGTTGAATGAGATTTGACATAATATGCTGATTGGTGTTTGAAGCATGGTGCATGGTTATAGCCCTTGATTGGTTGTACTTGTAAATACGACCTGCTAATCGTGCCTTTTCTTATCACTCTCATTGTACATTCTCTTCTCACCTTACTCCCCTCGAATGTAACTCGAGGTTTCTATTATTGATGTAATGGTGCATTATGGGATCATCCAAGGAGGTATGTCCAAGGAGATGACAACAAAAGGGCAGCCAAGAAAGGAAGAGAAGGAGCTTGTGAAGACTATTTTCTTTTCTTAGGCTTTTATGATATTCTTATTGGCTTGAGAATATCGCATAGTTTGGGCTATAACCATGTCACGTTTACTTTCTTGTACGCATGAGATGCATGTTTTATATTTGTATATGATGCATGTATAAGACAACCGGAGATAACAAATTGGTGAGATCAAAATGAAAAAAATCCCTCAAACAAATATTAAGTCATAAATGTGATGCCTTCCAAATGTTGGCAATCATCAAGACTTTGATCAACATTAGGTGGGTTTGCCAAAGCAAAGCACCTATGTTCATCTTGGTAAGGCGCGATGGGATAATAGTGATATCCAAATTGCTAACTTTGGGTCTGACTTAACTAAGTCATCCTAATAGGATTAGGGACTTAGAGGCATAGAGTTGGGCTTAAGCTCATGAGATGAGCTTGGACAAGTGTTGTTCACCCAACTATCCAAGAGTTGCATAAAATGCAATTGGCAAAGAGTTGCCTACCTAAATAGCTGTAACTTGAGAGAAAAGCCAAAGCTGACTCAGGTTGTGGTCAAATATGGATCTTGGCCCACTAGAATACCTTATCGCCGAGGTGTTCTGAAATAATATTGAGGGTTATTATTTTGAGGAAAATAGTGGGAGTATCATTTAATAAAAGTCCTTATTAAATGAATTAAAATACATGACTCTTACACTGCATATTTACTGTTGTAGATAATCATGGCACAAAGCACATCGACACTTTCGTTGCGATCGATTCTTAAGAAGGAAAAACTGAATGGGACCAACTTTCTCAAATGGTACCAAAACTTGAGGATAGTCCTCAAGCAAGAGAGAAAGGCTTATGTCCTAGAGCAGCCCATTCCGAATGAGCCTGCTGCCACTGCTCCAAGAGCTAAAAGGGATGCTCATAAGAGGCATTCTGATGATGCTTTGGATGTTGGATGCCTCATGCTTACTACCATGGAATCTGAGCTTTAAAAGCAACATGAGAACATGGTGGCGTTCGATATGATCGAACATCTCAAAATGCGTTTCCAAGAGCAAGCTAGGCATGACAGGTTTGAGACCTCTAAGGCATTGTTTCAGTGCAAGATGTCTGAGGGAAGTCCCGTGGGTCCTCATGTGCTCAAGATGATTGGGTACATTGAGAATCTTGAGAATTTGGGATTTGCTCTTCAGAAAGAGTTGGCTATCAATGTAGTCTGACAATCGTTGCCTGAAAGCTACAGTCAGTTCGTCATGAACTATAACATGAACGACCTTGACAAGTCCCTTCCTGAATTGCTCAACATGTTGAGAACTGCTGAGCAAAACCTTAAGAAGGCTAATCCCATTTTGATGGTTCAAAAGGGTAAGGGAAAGGGAAAAGCCAACAAGAAGAAGGATAAAGCTAATGGAAAGTCCAATGCTAGTTCTTCTTCAGTTGCACTGAAACCAAAGGGTGGTGTGGCAAAGGAAGGGGAGTGCTTCCATTGTAAGCAACCTGGACACTGGAAGCGCAATTGCAAGCTCTATCTTGAAGAACTTGCTAAGGAAAAGGGAAGTAAGACTTCCACTTCAGGTATTCTTGTTATAGAGGCTAACTTTTCTACTTCCTCATCTTGGGTATTGGATACTGGATGTGGATCTCACATTTGTGAAAATGTGAAGGATCTAAGTAGAAGTAGAAGATTGGCCCGAGGTGAAGTGGACCTACGTGTTGGAAATGGAGCAAGGGTTGCTGCCTTAGCCGTAGGGACTTATGTTATCACTTTACCTAGTGGATTAGTTTTAGAATTAGACAACTGCTACTTTGTGCCTACTATTAGTAGAAATTTGATTTCTGTTTCTTGTTTGGACAAGAAAGGTTTTTCATTTATAATAAAGGACAAATGTTGTTCTATTTATTTGAATGAAATCTTTTATCGTAGTGCTCAACTTAGCAATGGGTTGTATGTTCTAGACCTCGAAGATCCAATCTATAATGTGAATACCAAGAAGGTCAGATTAAATGATTCAAACCCGACCTATCTCTAGCACTGTCGTTTGGGCCATATAAATGAGACCCGCATATCCAAGCTCCATAAGGATGGACTCTTGGACTCATTTGATTTTGAATCATATGAGACATGTGAGTCATGTTTGTTGGGCAAGATGACCAAAGCCCCATTCACAGGGCAAAGTGAAAGGGCTAATGACTTACTAGGACTCATACATAGTGATGTATGTGGCCCTATGTCTACACAAGCTAGAGGAGGTTTCCAATACTTCATTACTTTCACTGATGACTTCAGCAGATATGGCTATGTGTATCTTATGAGACATAAGTCAGAATCCTTTAAAAAGTTCAAAGAATTCAAGAAATAAGTAGAGAATCAACTTGAGAAGAGTATCAAAGTACTTCGATCAGATTGAGGTGGAGAGTACTTGGATCGAGAATTCCTTGACTATCTGAAGGAGTGTGGTATAGTATCACAACTCACTCCACCAGGTACACCTCAATGGAATGGTGTATCTGAAAGGAGAAATCGAACTCTGTTAGACATGGTTCACTCTATGATGAGTCAAGCTGACCTTCCAAACTCCTTTTGGGGACATGCTCTAGAGACAGCCGCTTTTACACTAAACCAAGTTTCATCTAAATCGGTTCAAAAGACACCATATGAGATATCCAGTGGGAGGCATCCCAATTTGTCTTTTATGAAGATTTGGGGCTGTGACGCTTATGTGAAATGTCAATCCTCTGACAAACTAGGGCCCAAATCTAAAAAATGCCTTTTTGTTGGGTATCCCAAAGAAACAAAGGGTTACTATTTCTACAATCCTTCTGAGAAAAAAGTGTTTGTTGCTCGAACTGGTGTCTTTTTGGAGAAAGAGTTTATCTCTAAAGGAACTAGTGGGAGGAAAGTAGAACTTGAAGAAATTCAAGAACAACAAGGAGACATCGAACCTGAAATGGAACCTGAACAGACACCGCAAGATGTTGTTCAAGAGTCTGTTCCTGTAGCACAGAGCCCATGTAGGTCTGGTAGGATTCGGCGTGAGCCCGAGAGATATGGATTTCTCGTGACTCACACCGGTGATGTGATGCTCATGGATCAGGATGAGCCCACAACCTACCAACAAGCTATGTCAGGGCCTGACTCTGAGAAGTGGCTAGTGGCCATGAAATCCGAGATGGAATCCATGTATGAAAACCAAGTATGGACTTTGGTTGACCCACCTGAAGGGGTAAAACCCATAGGGTGCAAATGGGTTTTCAAGAAGAAAACTGACATGGATGGTAATGTGATTACCTTTAAGGGATGATTAGTTGCAAAAGGTTTCAAGCAAATTCATGGTATTGACTATGATGAAACTTTTTCACCAGTTGCTATGCTTATATCCATCCGAATTTTGTTTGCTATTGCTGCACACTATGATTATGAGATCCGGCAAATGGATGTCAAAACTGCATTCCTAAATGGAAAGCTACTTGAGGATGTGTACATGACACAACCTGAGGGTTTTGTCACTCCTGAGAATGCCAATAAAGTGTGCAAGTTGCAAAGGTCCATTTATGTACTGAAGCAAGCTTCTCGAAGTTGGAATCTTCATTTTGATGATGCAATCAAAGAGTTTGGTTTTATCAAAAATGAAGATGAACCTTGTGTCTACAAGAAGGTTAGTGGGAGCGCTATTGTCTTCTTGGTGTTGTATATAGATGACATTCTACTCATCGAGAATGACATTCCTGAGCTACAGTCTATGAAGACTTGGCTAAGGAAATGTTTCTCTATGAAGGACTTTGGGTGAAGCAGCCTATGTGTTAGGCATCAGGATCTATAGAGATAGATCTAGAAAGCTTCTTGGCCTAAGTCAAAGTACATATATTGACAAGGTGCTAAAGAGGTTTAGCATGCAAGATTCCAAGAAAGGATTCCATATGCCTCAGCAATTGGATCTATCATGTATGCCATGATATGTACTCGTCCCGATGTCTCATATGCTTTGAGCATGACGAGTAGGTACCAATCGAACCCCGGTGAGAGTCACTGGACAACTGTTAAAAACATCCTTAAGTACTTACGAAGGACTAAGGATGCATTCTTGGTCTTTGGAGGTGAAGATGAGCTCGTTGTAAGGGGTTACATCGATGCAAGCTTCCAATTCGATAAGGATGATTTTAGATCGCAATCTGGTTATGTGTTTTGTATTGGTGGTGGTGCTGTCAGCTGGAAGAGTTCAAAGCAAGAGACAGTAGCTAACTCTACAACAGAATCTGAGTGCATTGCCGCCTCTGATGCTGCGAAGGAGGCAGTTTGGATCAAGAAGTTCATCACTGAACTTGGAGTGGTTCCAAGCATTACCGACCCAATAGAGCTCAATTGTGACAACAATGGAGCAATCGCACAAGCTAAGGAACCTTGATCTCACCAGCGATCCAAACACATACTCCGACGTTATCATCTTATCAGGGAGATCATTGAGAGGGGTGATGTAAGGATATGCAGGACTTCGACAGATAGCAACATTGCTGATCCGCTGACAAAGCCCCTTACGCAGCAAAAGCATGATAGCCATTCTAGGTCCATCGGTATTAGATACATGGATGATTGGCTTTAGCGCAAGTGGGAGATTGTTAGTGTTGTGCCCAAAAGCCAATCATGAGATGATTGTATTTTTGCACATTGAGTCATGATATTTTATTAAGGCATTAATCCAGCAATTATGTTTGTTGTTTTGTTTCTGCGTAACTTAACAAACATAATTGTAACCCTAGAATAATGATATTCTTAAACGTCCCTGGTCTAGTATTATTGTGGAGTGGGTTGCAATAATACATAACGACTAGCATATGCGGAGACTAATATAAGCTATGTAGTCTACATATGGGTAGAAGTTGGAGAACTTGTGTACTGGACCGACCCACCATAAGAACACTACATGGATCGTTATATGAGTGTCATAAGTGATTCTCATAGTGATCATGCCATATGTAGTCCTTCGACCTAAGATCATCAAGGTTCCCTACATGTGAGTCACATACTTTGATACTTTCCTTTGTTACTCGTAACTGAGTGAACTTGAAGGAGGTCATTGGGTATGTCACAAATCATGCGGAGGGATTTGTATGATCAAGATGGGATTTGTCCCTCCTATGTAACGGGAGTGATATCTTTGGGCCCCTTGATAGAGTGAGACTTAGAAAATGCATGGCCATGCTCGGATGAGTTGATATATGATATCAATGTCATCAGTTTAAATTGGTCTACTCGGTAATCAAGAAACCAAAGATTGGGCTATACGAGAGTGACACATTCCATGTCTCGTGCTTAGTCTTGATATCTTGGACAAAGGGACAATGACATATATCGATGATGATCATAAAGGTTTAGTCGATTCACCGACAATCTTGTCACTTGGGTAGGAATGATGTGTTGCTAGACACCGCTCATTGCTTAAGATCATAAATGTGATTCATGATCATTGCCAACATGACAAAAGCCTAGTGGGTCGCACACATAGAGCTATTTGGGTCATTAGAGTGCATGGGCTAATTATTTGGGTTATGGTTTCACTTTAATTTCGTATTAATAATGGGCCCAAAAGTTGAGCCATTATTAAGCCCGAAATTAAATCCTAATTGGATTAGGGCTTTGAAACCCATTAGGCCTGGAAGTTGAGTCTTACTATAAATACAACTTTTAAGTGAGAAATTCGCAGGTCTCCTTGCCCTAGCCTCCAAAAAGGACAGTCACACTCTTCTCTTGCAATTCTTTTGAGGACGCAAGCTAGCACTGTGAGCGCAAGAGAAACGCATCTGCCGGGACGTGGTGGAAGCGTGGTGATCCCGAAAGGCTCGTGTGGATACCATAAAGAGCTTGAACACGTCAACTGTTCAGGTTTTGTGATTCGACTCTATAGTTGAGTGAGAGATCTCAACCGAAATTTAGGTATGAAAATTTTCGAACACCCAGTTTATCCCGTTTTACTTGGATCCTGGAGGGTTTTGGTTAAATTCTACTGCACTGTTTGGCTCCTGAAACGCATCAGTGTTGGCCCTATTAAGTGCATATCTGGCAATAAATTGTGGATTGTGGGTAGGCAATGGTGTGGTGTGGTCACCGAGTTACTAATCCATAGATAATGATCAGCTTTTGCAAGAAAGATGTGTTCATTTCATCAAGATGATTATAATGATTGTATTCTTGTTTTGGTGGACCTCTACGTTCATTGTGCCATTAACTGTAAGGAGGTTTTCATTATGGACTAGCACACAATACTTATACTATTTTGTACCAGTCTAAATACGTTTAGGCAATGATTTTAGATGTCAATTAACTGCTTCTAGGACTTGTTGGATAACCTTGTAATGCATCATTACCTTCATAGTTCATCATGAATTGCCACCAATGAGGGGTTAGCCATGATTTTTACAATATATGTGCACGGGCTCAAATATAAAATGTTCGACAAGTGTTCACACACACAACCAGCACCATCTCTCATTGGTGTTGGAAGGTTTTAGTATCTGTTCTTTCGTGGGCTGAAGTTATAATTCAAACCCGCTAATCTGACTTTCTTGACTCGTCTACTTAAGGTTGTCAAAAATTGGGGTGGTGCCTTTGCCAATACAATTGGTGTAATAAATGGGACATATTTTTTCGAATATATGGTTGTGGGGATTAATAGGCATACCGTTGTCATTCTGGAAATACTATCTGAAACGTAATGGTTGCCTATGACTTTAATAAAGTGTCCATTCAAGTAGATGCCAGGGTGCTAGGTATAGTCCATGATAGCTAAGTACTGTACAATGCATGTAATAGGTCGGGCTCGTGTTTCCCGAACCTGGCACTAAGTATAAACATGCATTGAATGGTTTTTAGGTTTTTTAATACAATATGTTAATTTTGTTGAGTTGTGGACGTTCCTTCGACAGGTTATTTTTACCTTATTAATTCAAGCTATGCAACACATGGAAGGACTCTTCAATTTAAGGATCAAATTATTTCTGAGCAAGCTAAAATCAATGTGGCCAGGTCCATTTAGATTGCAAAAAGTCACACCTTACAAAGTTGTTGAGTTGAAGGTGGAAAATGAAATGACATTTCAAGGCAATGGGCTAAGGTTGAAGCACTGTTATGGAGAGGAGACTTAAGTTACCGTCAAGCATTTCACTTGGTGAATCCATTTGGTTAATTCTTCAAGAAAAAGAGAGTCACCTTGTTGGGAGGCACCCCTGATATTTTCTTTACATTTAGTTCATAATTTGTTCATTTTATGGTTAGGATAAAATTTTTCTCATTTAATAAGATTAATTTGTTTGTATTTTGTAGATGGGAGGAAGATTCCAAGATTAACACTTATGAGGTTTTTCGTATATGAATTCACCAAAAAATAAAATAAGGGGCTATGGGTGAAAATATTTTATGTTTAGGGGGCATTTTTAAGAATTCTACACAAGTCCTAGGCGCCCTAGCACCAAGATTGTGCATGAATGCCACAACATGATAAAGAAACAGCACTATAGTACTAGTGCAAATGTGCTTGGCACTATAGTGCCAATAACACAAAATGCTCTCTTTTATTTCTTCTTCCTAAACATACACAAATTTTTTTTAGCTTTGAACCCTAGCCATTATGTGCGCTTCACTACTCAATCTTCTTGTTGATTTTTTCACAAATCAAACTTAAGTAAATGATTCTCCTCATTTTTGCTTGAAAGTGTTGGAACCATGAGGAATGGTGTATGTGTGAATTTGGGAAAAAATTTGCAGGTTATGATGTTTTCATCTAATTTTTTGCTTATTCCGGAGTTTGTTGTTGATAGGAAAGTGATTCTAAGCTTGTATTGTTGATTTGGATGCCAAAATCATGCTTGAAAATTCAGCCATGAAGACCCACGAAATTTTCATGGTGAACATTGTTTGATGCTTGCTCTTGATTAGTTTGTTGTTGCAATTGCTTAATTCTAACTTGTAATGAATAGATCTAATAAGATTTGTAATCAATTTGAGTTACATTGCATGAATTTTGTATTGTAATTTTACGAAAAACTCAAGAGCATGAACATGGACAATGTTGCCATAGAGGGTTTAAAGGATAATGTGGCTTCATGTGAGGACTTTTTGCATGATTTCTTTATATTTCTCACATCTAGGTGATGAATACTATGTGGACGAATACTTATTTTCCACCCGAATGCATGTTTGCTTGGTTAAAAATCATTGAACTTATTAATGGCCGGGGGCCTCATCGTTTAGAGTCATGGTGACTGGTGGAGAGACTTCTGGGAGGAAGAACGCCCGGAGGATGGTTCGCCCTTGAGAGAGTGCCTGAAAGTCCAGAAATAAAGGGTTAGGAGGCCCCCGGATGTGTTTCCGGGGGGGGGGGAGCCTCCGACGCCCAAGTCAGTGGTGGCTGAGAAAGGCAGAGGAAATAGCACACAGGGCTGAAGAGTCTCGCCTGGTGATTTTCTCATAGTCTGGGAGTCAGACCTTTTGCCAACCAACCTCCTGCCAAGTATTTATTTCCTAGTATTTATAGGAGTGCCTAGCCCATTCAGATCGCGACACGTGTTCGGTCGGATGTTCCCTGAGTTTCTGGGCATAGGGGACAGATAGCTGGTAGCAGGTTGCCTTGAGCCTTGTGCTGAGATGGGCCATGATGTGATTTTGATGGCGTTAGCGTGTCAGAGCGCCTATTGAGGCGGCTTTATGACGTCTGTGAAAGGACGTGTCAGAGGCTTCCTTAAATGCTTCCTTAAATGCTCCTGCCGTACTCTCGAGGTCCCTGGGCGAGGTCGTCCTTTGGTACGGACGGTGCCTCTTCGGGAAACACGCCCTTAGTTCGGGGGATCCCAGCTTCAGGGAGTTCCGCCTTCGGGGAGATCATATTCGGCCCGCAATAGCTGGTGCCTCTTTTCCGAAGGCGATCTGTTCACAACCTTGGGGGGCTAGTAGTATCCTCAAGTTTCCTGGCGTGCCGGGCTCAGAGCTCTTCGGCTATCTCCCGAGGTGTATGGTCTCACCTTTTCTCGGGTAGCGCCAGTTTCTTCTGGCCATTCTTGTGGCAGGGAGTTCGGCCAGATAGAGGCGATAGACTTTGGCTATCACATGCCCCCCTTTGGAAAGCCGAAGTGAAGACTTCGGTTTTGCATCTCTTTCCGAGGTTGTTCTTGGGAGTCTCTTAGGAAGCTCAACCTGTTCCGAGGGTGCACCTCTTGCCCAAAGGTCATGGGCTGTTCGGCCTTGGCCTGTTCTTTGGTGTCTTCGAGGCCGAGCCTGTGCCGAAGATACACCTATTGCCCGAAGGTCATGGGCTGTTTGGCCATAGCCTGTCTCTTGGTGTCCCCGAGGTAACCTGCTTTTTTCTTCTTGCAGGTCTGTGTAACATCGCGTCTGCTGGCCAAGCGTGTCAGTCTAAGCGGCGCGCCCCAGCTTTTTAGGGATGTCAGAAGACGTGTCCCCTGTTCTGGCGCGGCTATTGACACGTGGCGCTTTGCCATTGGAGGAGAGTCGCGTCGGTTACAGAGGGCGCGCCTTTTCAGGTGCAGAGGGCAGTTACGGCGACGGTTTGCCTCCGAAAGGGTACTTATGACGACGTTTCGGTTACCAACCTTTGGCCTATAAATAGCCCATTCCATCATAAGTCCCATTTGCTTTTACTTCTGCTCTTTCCTCTGCTTTGCCCTTGCTTTCATACTTTCTTGCTTTCTATGGCGGAGCTACCTTAATCAAAGCTTTTTTCAGCCAACTTTCACGACGGCGTCCTCAGACTTTGGCAAATCTTTTGGTGGGTTTTTGTTTTCCAGAGTGTTTTGATTCCTCTGTTCTTTTGAGTTTTTTCCGAAAACTGTTTTCTGGCCTTTTCTGAACTCGTTTTCATGTCGAAAATGCCTATCCCTGAGAGCTGGCAGCCTCTTTTAGCCCATCCTTGTTGCACCACCCCTGCAAAATTAGAGAGGTGGAAGAAAAAGTTCTTTCTTCCCTCTTACGCCGTTACTATGCTACCTCGCTCTAGCCATTATGCTTTCTCAAACCATAGTAACGAGATTACCATTTTCCGAGCCCAGCTGAAGGCCGGACTTCGGTATCCTCCCCCAAAGATGGTTTGCGAGTTCTGCCAATTTCATGGCATTGCTGTGAACCAGCTTCCCCCGAACTCGTTCTGCTATTTTAACGCCTTCCTCTGTATGTGCGGCGTCTTCGGGATAAAACCCCATTTTATACTGTTCATGCAGTACTACAAGCTCTTTGTGGTCCCGAAGGATGGCTTCTATTTTATGCTACCTCGGGGATCCGGGAGCAAAAAATTCATGTTCACCTTCGCCACCAAGGACAGCTAGTGGGGGTGGCAACAGGAATTCTTCTTCCTGAAGATGGAGGAGGCCTGGTCGTATGTTCCGACCAAATGGGCTCAGGGAAGGTTAGATGTGGACGTAGTTGATCCGAGGTTGTTGCTGACTCCAGAGTTGGCTTCCACTTTCGCGGACTTCGACGGCCGCATTCGTGCCGTCTCTGACTGGGCTCCCGAGGTCACGCCGCGCTCTCTATACCCCTTCCCTATCAACTGGAGGTTGATGACCGGATAGGTCCTCCGGGAGTTAAAGGTGGTTAAGGAGCACGAGACCGACCTCGAGATGCCAGCTCCTGCCATCGCCGGGAAGGATTCCTGGTTGGTCAAGCTTCTTAAGGAGGAAATCTCTTTCGAAACGCTTGTCGAAAGTGAGTTATCTTCTACTCCCTTGTTGTTTTTCCCTCGGACTTACGCTGATGTCTTTTTTCTTTTTCAGAGATGGGCGACGGGACTGCTGCATTTTACAAGTCCCTTTTCTCCGGCCAGGTGGAGAAGGGCGATCAGACAAAGAAGGCGGCTTCCCGAAGGCGGAAGTCTACTGGCGCTGGGCCTTCGGCGAAACGGGCAAAGAAAACTACCCAAGTTCCTCTGGAGGAAATTTCCGAGGAGGCTGCCGAGGAGCTTGGGACAGCCGAGATTCCGGCGTCTGAGGCAACTGCCGAAGTCCCTGTTGCTGCCGAGGTTCCTTCCGCCGACGTCCCTCCCCAGAGCCCTTCGGCGTCGCAGGTCCTTCTAGAGGCCGTGGAAGAGGCCCCTTCAGCCGAGGAGCGGCGCAAGAGGAAGGGCAAGGAGATTTCAACCGAGGAGTCTCAGGATTCCGAGGACGCCGTGTTCGAAGTGCCGCCAGGTCTGTTTCTTTCAGAACAAGTATGGCTCTTCTTGTTTTTCTGAATTTTCCTTTGTCTCTGACCCGCTTCTCGTTTTCGCCGTGCAGGGGAGTTAGTTACCCCGAACTGGGAGGCAGAACATGCGAAGGCGCGCGCCCTTCGCGACGCCAAAGTCCCGCAAGGGAAGATACCCAAGGAGCCTTTCTGGACCTTCACAGAGGACATGAACTTGTACTCTGAGGACTGTCCTGAAATGGCAAAGAAAATTTCGAAGGGGGTGCTTACAAAGGCCTCCTTCAAGGCTATTGCGGCGGCCCATCCGGACGATGACACCCTTGCCGCAAAAGTCACCGAGCATGCTGCTCAGGTATGTTCTTCACACCTTTTTCCCTTCAATTTTTCCTAAGTGCCTGGCTCTTACTGACCTTGCGTTCATCTTTTTGCAGCTGATGGGGTACGCCGGCTTTCTCCGAGTTCGGGTAGCCAGGCATTCGGCGTTCCGAGCTTCGGCCTTAGAGTCTTTAGAGAAAGCGAAGGCCACGCGCTTGGCATTGATCGCCAAGAACCAGCAGCTGTCAGATGCTGCGAAGAAAGAAGTTGCTGCCCTTCGGGAGGAGTTCCGGAAAAAGAAGGAAGATCTTGAGAAGAACTCCTCTCTGAAGATTGCTGACCTCGGCGACCAAATGGCGGGGATGCTCGCCGCCAACCAAGACCTTCTCAAAGACAAGTCAGATTCTGACAATCTGATTCGGTCGTTGGTGAGCGAGAAAAAGGCTCTTGAAGCCGAGGTCCAGTCTTTGAAGAAAGAGCCCGATGCGAAGAAGAGGGTGAAGGCGCTGAAGAAGGAGGTTGCAGATTTGAAGGACGAGCTCGAGGACCTTGAGGTTGAGAAGGACAAATCCGATCAAATGACCAAGGTCGCCTTCCAAGACGGATTCTGCCTTGCTCGGCACCAAGTCCTTGAGAGGTTCCCAGGTCTAGACCTCTCTTTTTTGGAAGCTCTCAACATTCCCAAGGGGCCTCGGTGGTCCTGGTCCAAGATCGAGCACCTGAACTTGCCTTCCACAATTCCGGCGCCGAAGGTGGTGGAAAAGGGCACAGAGGCTGGTGGCTCCCGGGACGCCGAGAACCCTTAGGCCTTTTCCTTTTTTCTTCTTCGTTTTTGTGTTCCTTCTTCAGGCACTTCTTCTTTGTAAGCTAGCTTTCTTGTAAATGAAGATCTTTTTTGGCTAAGAGTTTTTGCAAGTTTCTTTATTTCCATTGCCCCGAACGTATTTGCTCAAGAGTCTTCGGAAAACCTGCGATCAAAGAAACTTGACTAAGTGTGAAAGATCTTTCCATTGGCCGAGCCTATTCGCTCAAGAGGCTTTTTGGAAAGTCTGAAAAATTTGACTTGCAGGTCTTTCCATTTCCATTTTGTCCCGAACACGTTCGCTCGAGGGACTTCGGAAACCCTTTAGTCAAAGTTTTTCATTTCCCCTTGTCCCGAGCATGTTCGCTCAAGAGACTTAGGAAACCTTTTGATAGATTTTTTGTTTTCCATTTTTCCCGAGCGTGATGGCTCAAGGGACTTTGGAAAACTGTCTCTGCGCTTACTTCGGCGAGTACCGCTGAGAGATTTTCCCATCTTTCCCGAGCGTGATGGCTCAAGGGACTTCGGAAAGTCATATCTGCGCTTGTGGCGAGCATCTTCGCGGAATTCTGTACAATTCTGTACTTAAGAAATTTTCTCAAGGCACTTCTGTACTTAGAATATTTTTCGTACAGTATGATTCCTTCGCTCAAGCTTAGGCGTAGAATTTTCTCAAGGCATCTGAGTGCCAAGTGTTTTTCAATTCTACGCCTTCGGCATCGCCAAGTTTGTACACGCCTTTTCGTACTTCGGCGAGGACCAGATAAGGTCCTTCCCAGTTTGCGCGAAGTACTCCGTGGGATGGCCTTCGGGGTGCAAAGTCAGCCTTTCGGAGAACGAGGTCTCCTTTCCTGATTTCCTTTGGCCTAGCTCGCAAATTTATGGCCGCGGCCACCCTTTGCTGGAAAGCTTTTCTTCTCAGCTCAGCTATTTCTCTATGCTCGCCGATGAGGTCAAGCTTCGTTCTTAGGCCGAGGTCGTTTCCACCTTCATCAAATACTTGCACCCGTACTGATGGTCTAACTATCTCGATAGGGATGATGGCCTCTGTTCCGAAGACGAGTGAGAAGGGAGTCTCCCCTGTGGCTCTTCGGGGCGTCGTTCGGTAACTCCATAGTACGCTTTGGAGTTCTCCTGGCCATTTCCCTTTTGCTTCCCCCAGTCTCTTTTTCAGGCCATCTTTTATGGTCCTGTTAGATACTTCCACCTGCCCGTTGCTTTGGGGGTGAGCTACCGGGGCGAAGTGCATCTTTATTCCAAGGTCGCTGATAAATTCCTGGAATCCTTTGTCTATGAACTGGGATCCATTATCAGCCACTAGCACCCTCGGTATGCCAAATCTGCATACTATATTCTTCCATACAAACTTTTGCACTTCTTTTGCCGAGATAGTTGCTAGGGGTTCTGCCTCGACCCATTTGGAGAAATAGTCCACTGCTACCACGCAGAATTTCACGCCTCCTGGCGCTGAGGGGAGTGGCCCAATAAGGTCTATACCCCAGACTGCGAAGGGCTAGGGATAGTCAGCCGAAGTTACCATTTCCGAGGGTACCCTCTGGATGTTCGCGTGTTTCTGGCAACTACCGCATTTTCGGACGAACTGCCTTGCATCCTTTCTCAGGGTAGGCCAGAAGTATCCTTAGCAAAGTATCACCGCCGCAAGGGCATCAGTTCCAATATGTGAACCGCACATGCCTTCGTGGACTTCTTCAAGGACCATTTCAGTATCCTCTTCATCCACGCATCTTTGCAGCGGGTTTGCATATCCCTGTCGGTATAACTCTTCGCCAATCAGGAAGAATCGGCCGGAGCGTCTTCGCAGTCTTGCAGCGTCGCCGGGGTCTTCGGGGAGCACATTTTCTGCGAGGTATCTTTTTAAGGGATCTTTCCATCCTTTTCCCGAGGTTGCTATGCTTAGCACTGAGATGCTCGGGTGATCTAGCACCTCGGTGTATGTTTTTTACTTCGCCAAGCAATCTGCCTCAGTGTTATTCCGCCGAGGTACATTTTCGATCCGTACGGCGTCAAACTCTTGGATGAGCTTTGCTACCAGCTCGTGGTATTTTGCCAAGATTGGGTCCTTCGCCCCATAATCTCCTGCCATCTGCCGAACTACCAGCTGGGAATCGCTGTGAGCCTTTAAGTTTCTCACGCCAATCCTTCTGGCCAAGCGTAATCCCGCTATGAGAGCTTCATACTCTGCCACATTGTTAGTGAAGCTGAAGCTGAACTTGATAGCCTTCTTTACCTCTAGGCCTTCGGGTCCTCTGATAATTACTCCAGCTCCCTGGTGTTCAGATCCCGAGGCTCCGTCAACATGCAAGGTCCACTCTGGCTCACCTCCGTTCGGATCCAAATGGCTTTCGTTAGTGGTGGGTATTTCGGCGATAAAATCTGCCAGTGCTTGGGCTTTTATGGCCTTCCGAGGCTCATATATGATTTCGTGTTCGCCAAGCTCTATGCACCACTTGGAGAGCCTTCCCGAATGATCAACTTTCTTCATAACATCCCGTAGTGGTAGACTACTTCGGACGATGATGGGGTGAGCCTGGAAGTACGGTCGCAGCCTTTTCCCTGCAAGCACCAAGGCGTATATAGCTTTTTGAAGCAGAGGGTACCTGATTTCGGCGCCATGCAGGGATTTGCTGACGTAATAGACTGGCCATTGCTTTGGCCCTTCTTCTTTCACGAGGACCGAGCTTACAGCTTTCTGCGTGACGGCGAGGTACAAAACGAGGGGCTCTCCCTCCCGAGGTTGTCGCAGAGTCGGCAGGCTAGCCAGGTAGACTTTGAGTTCTTCCCAGGCCTTTTGGCAATCTTCACCCCAAGGGTGATCATTCTTTCCGAGGTCACCTTCCGTTTTTGCTGCCTTTGTGAGGACTTTGAAGAAAGGTCGACACCTATCTCCGTACCTGGAAATAAATCTGCTCAGAGAGGTTATTCTTCCGGTGAGCCTCTGCACGTCTTTGACTGTGGCAGGAGTTCGGAACTCAAGCAGCGCCTTAATCTTCTCGGGGTTAGCGTCAATGCCTCTTTCGGATACCATGTACCCAAGGAATTTTCCCGAGGTTACCCCGAAGATGCACTTTTCAGGATTGAGCCTAATCCCGAAGGCTCTGAGCTTTTGGAAGGTTTCCTCTAGATCTGCAACGTGATAGCTAGGCAGCTTGCTCTTGACTATCATATCATCAACATACACCTCCATGTTTCTCCCCATTTGGTCTTTAAAGACCTTGTTCATCAACCTTTGGTAGGTGGCTCCTGCATTTTTGAGCCCAAAGGGCATCCTGACATAGCAGTATGTTCCTCCCTCGGTGATGAAGGCGGTTTTTTCTTCATCTTCGGGGTCCATCCTTATTTGATGGTAGTCGCTGAAGGCGTCTAGGAAACTTAGGAGCCCGTATTCGGCAGTTGAGTCTACCAGTTAGTCTATTGGCGGAAGAGGGTATGAGTCTTTCGGGCAAGCATCGTTCAAGTTTCTGAAGTCGATGCACATCCGAAGTTTGCTGCTGCCTTCTTTTGTGGCAATCACCACATTGCCCAACCATTCGGGGTATTTCACTTCCCTGATGACTTTGGCGTCTAACAGACGCTGGACCTCGGTTTTGACAAAGTTGCTCTTGTGAGCTGAGATGCTTCGTTTCTTTTGCCGGACAGGTTTTGCTTTCAGGCTTACTTTGAGGCTGTGCTGTATTATGCCAGGGTTTACCCCTGGCATATCTTTCGGCGAGTAGGCAAACATATCTTTATTTTTCAGCAGAAAGGATACAAGGTTTTCCTTCTCACCTTCGGCCAAGCTCTTCCCTATTCGGGTAGATTGTCCTGGAATAAGTTCTACTGTTTCCATTTCCGCTTTTGCAAGATCTTCTTCTTTGCCTTTTTCTGGCGCCTTTGCCTCCATTGCTTGTGCGAAGTTGCTCGCCGGAGCCTTTCGTGCTTTCACAAACACCTTTCTCACCTCGGCCTGGTCTATGAAGATCTCTGCATCTCCATCCTTGGTGGCGAATGTGACAGTCAAGTACTTCACATCAGGGCGAATGTGCAGGTTTCCCTGTGTCTGCCTTCCAAGGATGGCATTGTACGAGGACGGGACGTCCATGACGATGAACCTCGCCATTGTGGAGGCGTACAACTCAGTTGCTCCATCTACCGAAGTCCCTTTCATCATCAGTGGGAGGTCGATCCATCCGAGAACGGGCAGTTCGGATGGTCCAACCCCGAAGGTGGGCGAGGTGACTGGCTTAAGGTTGCTGCTGGAGATGCCCAAGCTCGGCAGTAAGTGCGAGAATAGGACGTCCGCATTTGATCCGTCATCAAGTAGCACCCTTTTGACGTCCCAGTTCCCTATCCTCGCCATGATCAGCAGTGGATCGTCATGGGGAAAGACGATAGTGGATCCATCTTTGCGGGCCAGCTTTTTTGCTGGATTTTGATATTCCATGACTGCAATTTCTCTGGCCTTCCGCTTTCTTTCCGAGGATGGGAGCCCCGTTGTGATTGTTTGGATAACCCCTGACGGAGGTGGAGGGCGCCTTTTTGGACTTCGGTTTCTCCGCCTGTCGGAGTCATAGTCCTCATCTTCGGCCCTCTCTTCCTCCATTTTTCTGCCTTTCGGGGATGGCATCCGCAGGTATTTCCGAAGTTGGCCCTGCTTTACCAGCGACTCTATGTACTTCTTCAGCTGGAAGCAGTCTTCGGTGTCATGACCGTTGTCGCGATGAAACTGGCAGAACTTCTTTGCATTCTTCTTATTATCGGCGGTCATGGCCCTTGGCCGCCGAATCTGCGTCCCTTGCCTTTCCAGCGCCATGAGGATGTTGGTCCGTGTAGTGCTCAGTGGTGTGAAACTTTGGGGTTTCCTTCCCCGCATCCTCCGAGGTCGTCCTGCCTGTTCGGTCGGATGCCGAGCTTGTTGATTGGACCCTTCGGCACGGTGGTGATCGGACTTCGGCCCAGCCATTCTTAGTTCCTTGGCGGTCATGTGCTGTTCTGCCCTTCGGTAAAATTCTCCGAGGGTCTCAAGGGGGTCCGTTGAGAACTCGTAGAATAGCTGTGAGTCTAGCCGAAGGCCCCGTGTCGTGGCAAGAATTCGGATTTCGGGCCGAAAGTCTGGGACGCTCAGAGCTTCCCTGTTGAATCTTTCGACATAGTCTTGGATGGTTTCTCCATTCCTCTGCTCTATGTCGAACATCTGGACAGGCATCTTCGCAGTAGGACGACTCCCAATGAATTGCTGCGTGAAGGCCGTGGACAACTCCTGGAACTCAGTGATGGTCCCTGAAGGCAATGAATTGTACCATGCAGTTGCTGGCCCTGTGAGGGTGACTTCGAAGCACTTGCACATGGTAGCGTCATCAGCACCGTGCATTATCATGCTACGTCTGTACTTCGTCAGATGGGCCTGTGGATCAGTACGGCCATCATAAATCTCCAACCGAGGTACTCTGAAGTCACCTGGCATGGCTGCCTCAACAACGGCCTGAATGAAAGGGGAGTCATCTTCACAGAATGTTCCCGAAAGTCTGGCCCAAATGGGTTTTCTGGCCATTTGTTTCTCCACCCTTTCTAGTCGTGCTAATATCCTCTCCGTAAGCACTGTGGCACTAGGCCCTTCTTCAGGGAAGGGAGATTGCCGGCGCCTCTTCGGGGAGCGAATTCGGCGCTGAGCGGACAGGGACCTCGCCTCAGGCAGCGAACTTCTTTGCTGCAAGACCCTCGGTCGTTCGGGCCTCTTCTGCCCCACAGGCTGTTTCCCGAGGGGCCTATTTTCTATGGACGATTCTTCGCGAGGATCTCCGCTTCCCGAACTGCAATGAGTGGACCTCTGACTTTTCTCCTGAGGGCATGTAGGTGAGGGAGGTCTTTGGGCCTGTGTCTGCTGTGACCACCTTTGGTCGATCTGCTGTGTCATTTCGGCCACGACTGAACGCTGAAACTCCCTCATAAAGCTCATAGTGATTACTAGAGGGTGGTCTTCCTCGGACGCAGAAGCCCCTGGGAGTGTTTGCTCAGCAGCCGATTGTGTCTCAGGCGCGGACGGGGACCTCGGAAGTCCCTTGTCCTTAGAACGCCGAGTTTCAACGACGGCGATCTCAGAGCGGGTTCCCACAAACGGCGCCAAATGATGGCCGGGGGCCTCATCGTTTAGAGTCATGGTGACTGGTGGAGAGACTTCTGGGAGGAAGAATGCCCGGAGGATGGTTCGCCCTTGAGAGAGTGCCTGAAAGTCCAGAAATAAAGGGTTAGGAGGCCCCCGGATGTGTTTCCGGAGGGGGGAGCCTCCGACGCCCAAGTCAGTCGTGACTGAGAAAGGCAGAGGAAATAGCACACAGGGCTGAAGAGTCTCGCCTGGTGATTTTCTCAGAGTCTGGGAGTCAGACCTTTTGCCAACCAACCTCCTGCCAAGTATTTATTTCCTGGTATTTATAGGAGTGCCTAGCCCGTTCAGATCGCGACACGTGTTCGGTCGGATGTTCCCTGAGTTTCTGGGCGTAGGGGACAGATAGCTGGTAGCAGGTTGCCTTGAGCCTTGTGCTGAGATGGGCCATGATGTGATTTTGATGGCGTCAGCGTGTCAGAGCGCCTATTGAGGCGGCTTTATGACGTCTGTGAAAGGACGTGTCAGAGGCTTCTTTAAATGCTTCCTTAAATGCTCCTGCCGTACTCCCGAGGTCCCTGGGCGAGGTCGTCCTTTGGTACGGACGGTGCCTCTTCAGGAAACACGCCCTTAGTTCGGGGGATCCCAACTTCAGGGAGTTCCGCCTTCGGGGAGATAATATTCGGCCCGCAATAGCTGGTGCCTCTTTTCTGAAGGCGATCTGTTCACAACCTTGGGGGGGCTAGTAGTATCCTCAAGTTTCCTGGCGTGCCGGGCTCGGAGCTCTTCGGCTATCTCCCGAGGTGTATGGTCTCACCTTTTCTCGGGTAGCGCCAGTTTCTTCTGGCCATTCTTGTGGCAGGGAGTTCGGCCAGATAGAGGCGATAGACTTTGGCTATCACTTATACTATGTCATCATGACTTGTTTTGTTTATACAATGTTCATGGCTTTACCTCCTATACTTGCGAGCTTATTTGGATTCGTTTAATGATTTCAATTTTGGGGTACTAGGACAAAGAGTTAGTTCTGGGGTGGAAGTGCCTTCCATAGTGGGCAGCTATGGTGAAGAACAAGTTTCTACATTTCTATATAGAATCAAAAAATTATGGAAATTTTGACAATGACACTTTAACCGAAGCTTGTTGGAGAGTAATGCACTGGAAAATTAGTGAAACCACCAGCTTCCTATGGAATAATAAGTAGCTTAGAATCTTCTAAACCATTTTTTGTGCCAAGTGCATGTTGTACCTTAATGCCATAGGTTGTGTGGCAACGTACGGGTCGTTTTCGGGAGTCGCCACCAATCGGTTTTCGCTCAAGTCGATTGGACACCTAAAATATGGTCTGCGAGAGTTCGGGGGTTCGGGAGTACGGTTACGCTAAAACAACTTTGTTATAGCGCCCAAAAATTGGTACCTTAGTTGATTTTAATTTTGTTTTGCTTGCTTTTAAATAAAATTCAGTTAATTTTCAAAACAGAAATTTTAACTGAATTAGTCGGATGTGGATTTTTAAATTAATATGGGCTTTAAAATCTTCGGTAATTAATTTATATAATTTTTTTACAAATTCGATATTTCCGAACCATGGACTCTGCCGAGTCACCCGGACACGGAATTTGATGAAATTTTAATTAAATATTTTAATTAGTTAACAATCCATATCATGAATTCTGCCGAATTATCAGAATATGGATTTTTATCTTGATATTTAATTTTATTTCATTTAAAAAAATTATTTTTCCTTCTCTAAGCCATGAATCCTATCGGATCACCCGGACATGAATTTTAACTTAAAAAAAGCTTAATTCTTAATTTGTCATAAATTTTTGTGAACTTTTGGATTTTTAATAACCTTAGTGTTAACTAATTAAAAAAAAATTATTTTGTTCTTTTTTTTTAATTTTTTTATTTTGTTCTTTTCTTTTTTTTTTCTTCTTTTTCCTTTTACTCTTTTCTTTCTTATTCTTTTCTTTTTTTTGTTTGATAAAAGATTTTTTTTTAAAAAAAAGATATACTTAAAAATTGATTTTTTTTTATTGTCTGGTTATGATTTTTTTTTATTTTTAATAAAAGGAATAAAAGGTTAAATTTTTAAAGAAATAAGAAATAAATAAAAATAGGTGTTCCAAAATAATAAAAGATGGTTGGCTTTTGTTAAAAAAAAAAAAATTTTGTTAGCACTAAAAATAAAATGGAATAAAGTTAATTATTCACATAAAAAAAAATTCTTCTCTTTGAATTTGTTATTATTTACTTATTTTATTTTATTTATTTTTTTATGGCTAAAGGTGAAATAAGTTTAACCACAAAATAAGATTTTTGCATAAAGTAAATAAAGGAAAATTAAATGACAATAAATAAATAAAGTAAAGTGGAAGATTTTTTCTCTTTGGAAATCCATTAAAAAAAGAGTGCATAAATTAAATAACACATGCAAATAAATAAAGAGAAAGCACATAAAGTAAATAAAGGAATATTAAAAGATAATAAATAAATAGGAGGTATAACCTTCCGTGAATTATAATAATAATAATAATAATAATAATAATAATAATAAAAGTTAGTTGTTAGTAAAGTTAGTTGTTAATGGCCTTTCTGCAAGAATAAAAAAATTAGTAACTAAAATGGATGAAATAAAAATATCAAGGGCTAAAATGGGGATTATACAAAAAAAAAGCAATTTTTTTTTGAATTTCCGGGTCGAGTTCGCGGTTTGCAAACGTTTTGCCCTTTTGATTTTCGTTTTCTCCGGCAACTGTGGAGGGACGGCTGAGCGTGGCGGTGGGGCGACGATGGGGTGGCTGCGGCGTCGGATTGGTCGACGGAGGTGGCGAGGACGGCAGCCGGGAAGGGGGCGGCGACGTCGGGGAGTGACTCGGGGGCGACGGGACGCGACGGAGAAGAGAGAAAAATGAAAAGCCACGGCAAAAAAAAATGACGGCTTTGGACGAAACGGCAACGGTGGGGGGCGACGGCGAGGAGGAGAGGCGACGGCGGGGGCAAACAAACGGGAGGAAAAGAAAACGGACGGGGTGACGGCAACTCAAAGGGGGTGGCCTGAAAGAGAGAACAGAGACGTTTTTGGTTTTCTGGAAAAAGGATGGAGAGGCCAGGGACTGTTTCTATAGTTTTCCTTTTTTAAAACAATGGAGCTCTAATCTTGATTTATTTTTTTTTTTTCTCATTTTTTACATATTTGGACCCGTATTTATACGGGAAGGAGTTCAGGACTGTTCATAATTAAAAAAAAATTAAAATTAAACTTATCTCTTAATTTTGTAAAATGACAGTTTCAGTCCTTTCCATCTCTTTTAACTTTGAGGATGTTCCTGAAACTTCTGATTGAGACAATTTTGTCTTTTTCTGTCAATTTGCCAAAATTCATGTGACAAACTACCAAATGCTCCTGGAACTTTCATATTTCATCAAATTTTCCCAAAACTTCTTAATTTTGTCATTTTTACCCCAAAACTTTTCAAAAAAATTTTTTTTATGGAGTTTTCTTTTGTAATTCCTACATACATACATACACACATATATTATTTTTAACTAAACAATTATAAAACAAAATATATTTTAAACTAATTAATTAAAATTTTTTTAGTAATAATAATTAATTAGTTAATAATAATAATTTTTTAATTAATTTTTTTTTGAATTTTAATTTCTTTGGATATACACACATAGATATTAACTTAACAAAATGCCCCTTCCCCAAAACTATTTAATTTAATTTTCTCTTTGTATAATTAATTAATAATAATTTTTATATAATTATTATTTTTTAATTTTTAACTAATTTTTTTTAATTATTATTTTTTAAAAAAAGAAGGGGTCGGACGAAATTGGGTGTCAACAGGTTGCATCCATGGCTGGGTGTGGGATAACTACCACATGATCAGGCATCCAATGAGTGGTAGGTGCATTGCTCTCATGGAAGTCTCTAATGCCTTATTGTCCATATACTGTTTATGTTTTCCATTCTTTCATTTTTCCCTCCACTATTAACAAATTTTCATTTTAGAAAAAACCATTCCTTCTTCAGTTGAGGGACACAAAATTTCCAAATATGGAAATTATGGACACACTATTCCAAGGCTGGGGTTATGGCCCTTATTGCGAGACATAAGTGACCCACAAGACCTAGGGGAGTAGTGGACATTGAGTTTTTAATAGTTGAGATTTTTGTCATTATGTTTATTGTTGTTGGGTTATGTTTAATCTTGTGTTTGTTGGACTTATGGTGGTGACATCTAGAATACATTGAAGCGTGAATTATATTAGGATTCGTGTGTTTGCATTATTAAAAATTGTTTAACTAAAAATATTCAAATTTACGTGCTTACCTAACCAACAATAATGCATGCCCACAAATTAAACTCTTGCACAGACTAAGAAATAACTCACTGTGTAACCAGCATACCCAGTCCTATATAGTTTATGTAGCCATGCTCAAAATGGACTTTTTATCAATGGGGGGTCTGATGCTCATGCTAACACTGAAAGAATTGTGCTACCCACTCTGCTATCCTATCATGTGTTTGGGCAATTGACCACATCTTCTCATATACTGCATGCTCATCTAACAGCTCCACACGAGCGTTGTTCTCATTTATTGTGTACGGCCCATACTGGCCCGCTCTTATGTCAAGGTCATAGACATTGTTCAGGCATACATACTTATATAATACATAACATGCAACAACTAATCTACTCTAAATGTCACCGTTATATAGGTTCATTCAGTGGAAAATAACCCATTTCATTTTCACGTTTCCAATAATTTGTTCGACAACATTTTGCATACTAGCATGTGTGAAAATTAAACTGACCCTGGCACCTTTAGGCTACCATTATCCAAAATCATTTTGATGATAGTTTACACCATGATGTGTAGCAAAAAAATCCTTCCATGTTTGCATAGCCTAAATTAATGAGGTAAAAATCACTTTCCCAAGGAACATCCATAACTCAACAAAATTGACATATTGTATAAAAACTTGAAAATCAATTCATGCGTGTTTATACCTTGTTGTGGGATTAGGAAGTGAAAGCCTGACATGTTATGTGGATCATGCAGCACTTGGCTGTGGCATCTTGGCATACACATGAATGAACACCCTATTAAAGTCACAGACAGCCATCACATTTTGGCTAATATGTCTGGAATGACCACGGTTTGCCTATTGATCTATAGAAATGTATATCCAAAACACATGTGTCGTATCTATTGCACCAATTGCTTGTCAAGTATGAAAGGAGCATGGTCTGAGCATTAAATGGAGATTTTCATCAAAATATCTTTTGGGTAGATTTGAAGCCATTTTTCCAAACAATATCCCTTATCTAGCTTTTCAAACACTACTCATCTCTATCTTGTTCATTTCTCCAAGTAAATTGAGAACCTTTCATAGGAGTTAGAAAAAGTTGGAATTAACATAAGAAATCTTTAAAATCAATTGGTTGTTCGAATGGTACTACCATTTGTTCCAGTCATCTTAGAGGAATTAAGAACATGATTGAATCTGCCCACTTAAACAAAATGGAGAGAGCAATGCCGAATAACAAAATGTATTAAACTCCATGTGCGGCCCTATAAGGAGATGTTGGGTGACTATAAACTGAGCAAAAGAGGTAAAGTTGACCAAACTCATCCTTAACTTCTAGAAATAGAAGGTGGCAATTGCAATGAAGCATATTACGAACAAAATTATTCAACCAAGTTACTCAAATGTCCTACCAATTGCATCACCCTATAAAGCATAAGAATTGAGAACCTTACATTGGCTATGGAGGCTAAGTATATTCTTATTAGGCAGAAGTGCATTAATAACCCTCCAACTTACACGAATTTGAACGAGTTAGTCCCCTAATTTGGACTCAGTAAATAAAAGTCCTCAAACTTGTGAAAATAGGACGACTTAGTCCATTTTATACAAAAATCTTGCCACGTATGCTAAAGTGAAGTTACACCAGTCATCTTTCCATTTGCTGATTATGGATGGTGATATCGTATGGATCAATTGTTTCAATCAAATGTTGAAAATGGTAGGTGCCCTTTTTTTTTTTTCATTATCTAACAATGAAATGTGAAGAAAAGGCATAGGAAAAACAATAATCTTGTTAAAATATTTTTAAAAAATATGTTAAAAAATCTTTTAAAATTCTAGGTATTAATATATGGGATGAAAAGATTTAATTACCCCCATTGGTAGATTTTCTGTGTATGTATGTAGCGTTACTAAAATTAAAAGAAAAAATAAATTGATTTGTCAAAAAGAGTTTTTATAAGGCAAAAAACACACTACTCCCTCTATTATGTATAGGATGACGCATTTCTCTAGGCACAAAAACTATGGTCAGCATAGTTTATTATGTTTTTCTTTTGCTCCTGAACTAAAGTTAAAAAAAATTCTTTTTTGGATTGAATGTAGTGAAAGTTTAAATAATGATTAGAAATAAAAAGATTTTTTTCTGAGTTTTATGTAGAGATAGTTTAAATGATGGTAGTAAGGTAAAGTAAATATTAAAATCTTTCCAAAGAGAGAAAACACTTCATCCCTTTGGGGTAATTCAAAAAAGGATATGTTTCATCCTTTTTGGAGAGATTAGTATATATTTATGAAAAGTGAAATAGGAAAAAAAAAAAGAAAATTATAAAACATACAACTGAGGTATGGTCAAACTAACCTTTATGATGATGATGACTATTATTATTATTTACAATTTAAACAAGGTTTCCTAATAAGATGAAGGTTTTTGAAATTTTAAGTTTAAAAATATCAAAAAAATAAAGCTTAATGGCAATTTGTTTATTTATACTTTGAAAAAATTAACGCCATCCATTTTTCCCATTACCACTTGAAATATGTCACTTTATTTTTGTAAGTTCGATGATTCATGCAAACTGAGTTCCAGTTTAGGGACTAGCATATACTGTCGTGTAGTATTAAGCTACAGGAGTAATTATATTAATGAGTGTACTTTGGGCCCTATCCTACCCTACCTAAGGCCACTCTTTGGCTGTAAAGAAGAGAAAAGATTTGAACCAATAATAGGTATCATGCAAATTTGCTAAAGAGCCATTGGCTAGTTCTTTATTATTTGAGCTTTTGAGCCAAATGTGCTTTGCTCCTCATTTTTTTTTACTTCATATAAATCTCGTGCATAATTTTCTTTATATCCTTTAATCCTTATTGTAATTCACTTTGGTAGTCGATTATGGAGAATTTTACACACAAAAAATTTTAAAGAATTTCATCTTATTAAATGATGTGTTAAGTATTTAATTACTAGACAATTTGGATTTTGATATGCATACGATATATCTACATAAACATACATATATACATACATAGATAGGCACACACACATACACACACAACCAAAGGGAGCAAATTTGCCACTTAAATTTATAGGGGAGTGTAATTTTGCGCTTAAATTTTTTTATTAGCAAATTGGCCATTAACAATTTCATTATAGGCAATTTTGCCACTCAACATTAAATGATAGGAATATTCAATATATTCAGAGAATATTACATGATACAACTCTTAAATAAGTCACTAAAAGTTTTCGGCTTAACCCCTAGCTAACCAAACCCTTTAGAACACCCAAACGAGTCAAACGTCTGTGTTTGACTATACACCTCTATTGCTGAGTCTTCTTGTTTTTACCTTCCTCATTGTCACTAAGCAACCTTCCAGCATTGATGCCATTGATCCTTTATTCTTGAACTACAACACTTCTCGATTTAGTTCCAATTGCATCAATCGACCCTTGTTTGATTAAAGTTTGTTTTAGGGAGCATTGTCATTGATGGTGGAAGAGTGGAGGTTGTACCGATAGTGGAAAGGGTGGAGGATGATAAAGGCTACAAGGGTATACTGGAGCAAAGATGATGGTGGAAGTGATAGATTTAAAAACATAGGGGCCTATGTGTTGAGTAAAGAAAACTTGGAATTAAAATTCATATTTCCTCATCTTTTTGACGTTTGCCGCATTAAACAATTTTAACGGTTAGTGGCAGATTTACTTCTAATACAAAACATTGACGGCAAATGTGCACTTTTCTAAAAGATTGACAGAGAATTTGCCCAAAACAAAATCCAGTGGCAAAATTATTCTCCATCCATAAACTTCAGTGGCTAATTTGTCGTTTTGTGTCTCTGTGTGTGTGTGTATATATATGCAGGGCAATATTGACTTTTTCACATAACTGAGTGAATATTAGATTAACATGTGGCAATCTAGCTATTCTTTTATAAAACGTTTTTGCACAAGAACTCTGAAACTATAACCCAAGCTAAACTTGCTGCAGTGTTGGGTACGAAATGTGACGTTTTTAGTCTTGCAATAAAGGAAACACAATTGACAATGGAACAGTTTCCCTACAAAAATAAATATTCTATCTAGTGAGGGATTTAACATTGTTCTGTTTCTTTTTATTTTTGGTACTTAGAATACCAAGTAAAGAGAGCTATGGAAAAAAAAACAAAAAAAAGGCAGCAAACCGGTGAGCCAGGAGAACCTTGCGACAGAAGACCATGACCGCAGAGCACTGAGGCAAGAAATCTAGGACCACTGTGAGTTGGTGAGCATGGCTGGACTTATTCTGATTTATGTTAGCCAACTACAAACCCTTTTTAAAAATTCCATCTTTTACATGAATGCGTTGACATTTAAATAAGAAAATAAAAAACATATATTAAAAACACGGATGCTTGCCCTTTGTACCGGTGCACATAATATTTATCCTTAAAAAAATCTTGGGAAAGGAAATAGATCATCCTTATGAGTTTGACTTTCAAAAACAAAAATAAATAAAAAAAAAAGGAGAAAAGGCCAAAAAAAAGGTCCCTATTACTTTATCCACGTCTCCGCTGCGACTTCTTCCTCATCTGCCGATTTGTGTATAGTATCAACCATGCTTCTTGCCTCCAACCAATAGGCCCATTGTCCACTTCCAACCATTGTTTCTTGTCACTTACAGACTAATTCACTCTTTACTGGCTAAAGCTCACCCTACCATTGGCACGCTACCATTCACGGCAATCGATTTACTAGCATTCTTCCTTTTCACCTGCCCTTTGCCCACCATAATTTTGCTTTTTTTTGCATGCTGCATCTCCATTCTAGTGGCCACTATTGTATTATTTTTCAATCAGTGAGAAATATGTTGAAACCCTCATTTAGATTAATTATAAATTGAGATTTTTGCTTTTTCATTGTATTGGCATCAATTTATTATTTCATTTATCAATTGTATTCAAAGGTTTCAGTCATGCATGTTGAAATGTGTCTAGACAAGAATCAGGGCAGTGATAGCGCTAATGTGATATAAGAATCAAACTTTAATTTCTTTTCAAAAAATTAGTGTAGGGTTTTAGTATCGGAAAATAGTGTAGTGGAATTAATCAAAACACCTATGGGATCCATGTGCAATGCGGTAAACCGAGTGTTGAGTCAAATCACAAAACATGAATAGATGATGTTTCAAGCTCTATAAGATGTCCACACAAATCAGTTGAATCACCATGACTCCATGAATTTGGCTAGAGTGTTCCTCATGTACTCACAGTGCTGGCTTATGTACTTCGAGGAAAATGAGAGGGGAGTGCAGTTGGGATTTTAGAACTTTTTTCTGATTTCATCCATAAGGGTTCTCACAAGGAATGCACACGATACATCCCCATATATAGTGATGCTTCAATCTGAAGTCAAGTAGGTTGCATAACCTTAAAATAATTAGGTGTAATTTTAGGTTCAATTATGGGCTCAATGTTTTGGCCACTAGTTAATCTGAAATCACCATGAAACTATAATCAAACAATTGGGCCTATGCACTCAAATCATAGTTTTGAATCTCATACCATACTAGCCACTACGGCCAGTACATACTAGTACCAGGGACAAAACAGTATGGGATGGTCTGGTTTCATCTTAGATTGTATATCGGTGTGTACTGGCTGGGTACCGATATCTTAGGTGGTACTGGTCCCGAACTGTTACAAGCTTTAAAAAAATAAAATTTAAAATATAAAAATAAAGAAAATAAAACTTTCCCTACCATATACAATTACGACAATTTTTTGTTTTAGGAGTCTAAGACTCAATAAACGTCTAATAGTCGAGAGACACACAAGAGGCGAGAGATGCTCCACAACCTCCACCTTTATCGGTAGATCTGTTCCACTATCTCCGTCGACTAACTCCACCACTGTAATAAACGAAGCTCCACCACTTTGGAGGTTTCTTCTTTCTCTATTTCTCTTTTTAGGTTTGGTTAGGTTTAGTGTAAACAATTAATATTTTGGGGAATTCAAATAATGAGATTAAATTAAGTGGAAATTAAAATGACTTTAGTTTCCATTAGAAATTTATGCCATTGACTTCGTTTTCATCTATTGCTTTGGTTAGTTGAGTTTTGCTATTTTTTATTTGGGTAACAATGAAAATAGAGATGGTTTTAGTTGAGTTCCTATTTGTGAAACTTGATGAAAATGGCCAGTTGTAGTTTATTTTTGTTAAAAAAGCTAAATGTGATCTTAATTTTTCATGATTGCTTTGCTTGATAGCTAATTGTTGTTGAAAAATCCAAATGCCACCTCTCTTGTTATTGAGTGTGGAATAGGTGTTAATTCCAAAGTTCCTTTTTGTGCTTTAGGTGCATTATAATTATGGGTGAAACTAACACCCAAAACCCGATTACCGACCTGAACCCAACTCAAAAAAAGTGGGTTAAGGTCGGGTTTGATAGAAAATAATGTATGAATTGACCCAACCCAATTAGTATGTGCCAAAATCGGTTTGGTTTGGGTTTCGACCTGACTAACTCGACTAGATAGAGACTCCCAGGCCCAGGCCCAATTCTACACTCTATTGACTATTGTGACCTAGACCTAGACCTAGAACCATCCCTAGGCATCTCTGTCACCCACTCTCTCAAACTTCACTGAATCACTATGCCCTAATTCCCAAATTCCATAGCCACTTGCCTTCGTTGAGTCCTAACTATTAGTGCTACAATGTCCATGGCTGCCATCATCGACTTTGCCCTATCTTCATCACCAGCAAAGGTTGTCTAGAGTAGTGTCACATAGTTGCCTTGCCTCTTCGTCCATTAACTGATGTCGCCTTGCTCACTCCTCATCATATGTTACTCCGTTCATCCATTGTCAATTGTCACTTCGTCTCTCCTTGTTTGCCGCTTTGCCTCACCGTCACCAATGATCAAAGCCACTATTGTTCTTATCTAATCATCCTCTTCTCCTCTACGATGTCCTTCACAGTTCATATTGCCAAAATAGGGTTTTCTTTTTGTTCCAGAGGAGTGACACTTAATGAATTGGGTTAACCCTATTTTGTACAACCCAAACCTGATTAATTTAGGTTCAAGTCAATTCAGGTTATATGAAAATTCGGGTCAGGTTAATTCGGCTTGGGTTTCAACATGAACCTAAAATCTTGACCCTACTTTCATCCCTAATTTCAACTTACAACAGGTTTTTTTTCGTGCTGTAAGTGCATTTCATTAGTATTCAATTCACTTGTACTTGTAACAGGTTTGTTCAAGCAATTTCAGTTTATATGCTATAAAACTTATTTTTTATATATTGTTTTTAAACAGATGGCAACACCAATTCCCAAGCATCTAATAGTACTACACCAACTTTTGAGAATGCAACTCCTCTAAATTCATGTTCTACGCAAAACAATGATCCTACTTAGGCTCATTGTAAAAATGTGGGAGGAAGGAAAAGCCAATGCATTTGTATATATTGTCACAAGCTTATTAAAGATGGAGAAATTACCTGCCTCAAAGAGCATTTAGCTGGAGTTGTAGGAAATATTCCCAGGTGTCCTAAAGTATCTAGGGTGTGCAATGGAAAATGAAGAAATTCTTGGATGATAGCAAACAAGAAAAATGGTGGTGGAGGACCATCTAGCTCAGAGGCTTCCAAGACACCCAACGATCCATTGAAGATAAGCTCTAGACATCTTACAAGGAAAAAGGCCAAAGAAACACAAGAAGCACTCCAAGTGTTCATCTTAGGACTCTTGAAGCTCACCATGGAGGCCTTGCACACCATCTTATAATCTAGTTGGGCATTTCAAGTTCAGAACTTCATAACTTCAAATCATACCATATAATGAAGGTTCTAGCTGAAGAAACTCAAGAAAGCTCATCAAAACTAGGAGGCCCAAGGCAAAACCCCAAGTGAGCCTTCGGGCACACTCGAGAGCCTTATAGGATCCCTATTGGGCATTCTTGTATGCTTGAGCATTTTTTTCAATTTTCTTAGTTGGTTTGTTTTCCCCACATGTTATTTAGCTAAGTAACAAGTTTGGAACACATGGGAAATAAGATTCAAGTTGCTTTGAGTAATACTTATCTATCTTGTTCTTTCTCAACTCTTCGGTGCACTTGTGTAATAAGTTATTCTTTTCCAATCCAATTTCTTTTAACTTCTCTTCTACAATTCTACTTTTCACCTTTGACTCTATTTCTAACTTTTTTTTATTTTCTTTCTCTATCACGTTCTTCTTCTTGGATTGAGTTTGGTGGAGTATAGTTGGGTATGCTTTAGAATTAAGTGTCTTGGGCAACACGCAACCATCAAGTGGTATCATAGCCAAAGTTCTACAAGTAGGACCTATCTATCTTATCCTTTGTGTTATTTACCTTTATTTCATTGAGTTCTTGCATTATTTCATTCATTATAATTCATTTTGTCCCTGTCTTTTTTAGATTTCTTCATGTGTGTCCAAAGTGCCTTCAACTAAGTCCTTCTTTGTTCTTCTTCATTCAAGTCATCCAAGTGTTGTTTCCAATTAGTGTCTTTGTGTTCCTGCATCCAAAGTATCTATAAAATACCAAAAATAATTCATTCGCATTCTATTTGAATTACATCTTTCAAAACAAGCTGCATACTCTCTCTTGTTACAAGTTATTGATTCTATTATTTTCTCTTGTAGCAAAAGGTGATTCAAAGTTCTAAAAGGCCAAGTCCAACAAGAAAATCATTAAGTATTAATCAAACAAAGGCTACAAAATAATTTGAAAGAAGGAAAAGCTTCAGTTTTCAACAAAAACCCCAGTTGCCTGAAACCTAAATCTTAAAAACTTTAATTTTCTATCTCTTGTTCTTTTAATCTTTCATTGGAAGAGCATCCTATCCTTGCATCATCCTATCTTTTCAAAGTGTTTTCTAATTTGTTTTCTTTTTTCAAGAAGGATTTTGAAAGGTTTTGAAGGATATAAAGTGCTTATTATGTCCTTTGAGTGTGTTACTTTAGAACTTGGGAGCTTTGATTGTTTGAGCAACTTTCCATTAAAAATTTTGAGAGAAAATTAATTTTTTTGAGGATCTTTGATTTCATATTCAATGTACAAAAAAGTTTCCTAAGACATAAAGGAAGAGATGGAGGCTTGACCTATGCAAGCCATACTTGACCTAACCTCCAAATTTCAAGCCGTGATGAAAAGGATGGAGAGAATGGAGGAATCCAAAAGGATACTTGAGCAAGGTGCTTCCAAAGCACCACAAAGAGGTTTCCTAAGCTGCCTACCTGAGGTTCCCTTGAGGAGAGATCCAACTACAAGTGAAGAATCCGCCAACAATGTGGTGGATGACCTTAAAAGTGTGCAACCAACATGGAGACCCGTGAAGAGCTAGCAAAGGGAAGACCCCAACCTTAATGCAATCAAGCTACAAATTCCACCATTCAAAGGAAGGAGTGAACCAGAGGCATTCTTTGAATGGGTGGCCAAATTAGAGATGATCTTTGAGTGCTATACTTATCACAAGGACAAGAATGTAAAGATTGCCATTTTGGAGTTTTCTGTGTTTACTCTTGCTTAGTGGACTCAGGTTATGAATTATAGACAAAGTAACCATGAGGGCTCATGCAAAATGGCAAGAATTGAAGTCCATGATAAGGAAGAGGTTTGTGTTGAGCTACTATCAAATGGAGCTTTATCAAAAGCTATAAAGTCTCAACTAAGAAACCAAGTCTGTGGAGGACTATTTCAAGGAATTGGAGGTGACCATGCTGAGAGACATCCTAAAGGAGGATTAAGAAGCAACCATGGCCAAATTCTTGCATGGCCTACACCCGAACATTGCTACCTTAGTTGAGTTCCATCCTTATATGGAGCTTCATAATATGATGCATGTAGCCATTTGGGCAGAAAGACAACTCAAAATGAGAGGGGCAGCAAGGTTTTCCACAAAACCTAACCCTAATCCAAAGCCAACATGGAGCAATGATAAGACGACTAAAGAGCCAAGGAAGGAGGACTTCAAGGGCAAACCTAAGGCACCCTTCAAAGACCAACCCCAAATGCCTCAATAAGGTAGTTTCAATTCTAAGATTAGATTTAGAAATCATTACAAAGTTAGCATTAAGTGACATGGTAGGGGGCATCTAGTAAGGGATTGTGTGAATCAGAGAACCATGGTGCTCAATAATGTAGGAGAGATAGTCACGATTAGAAGTAAATGGGAGGAGTATGAAGTGTCAATCATGGAAGAAGAGCCTAAGATAGACTTTGTGGAGGAAGGAGTTACACTTATGGCTAGAAGAGCCTTGAATGTTCACGTCAAGGAGGATCACAACCAAAGAGAAAACATCTTTCACACTAAGTGTTACATTGAAGGTAAAATGTATAGCATGATTATGGATAGAGGAAGTTCTACTAATGTTGCTAGTTACACTTCGGTTGAGAAGTTGCAGTTGCATACTATGAAAAGCCTAAGACCTTACAAGCTTCAATGGCTCAACAATGAAGATGAGGTGAAGGTGACCAAGCAAATCATGGTAGCCTTCAAAATTGGGAGATATGAAGATGAAGTGCTTGTGATGTTGTTCCCATGAAGGCAAGCCATATTCTTTTAAGAAGGACGTGGCAATATGATACGAGAGTTATGCATGATGGTTTCAAGAATATTCCTTCCAATTGAAAGACAAGACCATCACATTGACACTACTTTCACTGCAACAAGTCATGGAGGATCAAAGGAAGATTCTTAATGGGGCTGAAAGAAAAATCAATGAGAATAAAATAGAGTTCACAAATTAAAAGAGAGATGTAAGGTAAGTGACCTTGAGGAGAATAAAAGTGTTGAGAGTTCCTGAGGTAAAAGTAGAGGAAGAAATTTGAGAGAATAAAAGAGATTTTTATGATAAAAATGAGTGATGTGAGGAAAGCTCTTCAAGCATAAATGCCAATGCTTATTTTACTTTACAAAAAATCCTTATTCTTATCTAGTAACCTTACTAACAAGCTTCATAGTGTTATTGTTTCTTTGCTGATAGACTTTGAAGATATCTTTCTCGAGGAGCCCCCTTAAGAGGAATTCAACATCAAATAGACCTAATTCCTAGAGCTCTCATTCCAAACAAGCCAGCTTATAGGAGCAACCCTAAGAAGACCAAGGAAATCCAAAAATAAGTGGAAGACTTACTTTTAAAGGGCTATGTGAGTGAGAACTTGAGTCCTTGTGTTGTGCCTGCTATCTTGGTGCTTAAGGAATATGGTATATGGATGATGTGCAAGGATTATAAGCCAATCAACAAAATCATTATAAAATATAGACAACCCATTCCTAGATTAGATGATATGCTTGATGAATTGTATGGTTCCACTATATTTTCTAAAGTTGATCTTAAAAGTGGTTATCATCAAATTAGGATGAGAGAAGGTGATGAATGGAAGACTACCTTTAAAACTAAATTTGGGTTATATGACTGCTTAGTAATGCCATTTGGTTTATCCAATGCTTCTAACACTTTTACGAGGTTTATGAATCATATTTTAAAGGAGTTCATTGGAAAATTTGTGGTTGTTTACTTTGATGACATCTTAGTGTATAGTAAGGGTTCACATGAGCATGTTGATCATCTAAGACATGTGTTAGAAACTTTAAGAGCACAAAAGTTGTATGCTAATCTTAAGAAGTGTTCTTTTTTTAATAACCATGTGATCTTTCTTGGTTTTGTTGTGAGCTCAAAAGGTGTGGAGGTTGACCAGGAAAAGGTAAAGGCTATTAAAAAGTGGACAACCCCCAAATATTTTTTGGAGTTGAGATTTTTTCATTGCCTAGTGAGTTTCTATAAGAGGTTTGTAAAAGATTTCTTAAGCATTGTTGCACCTTTGAATGAAGTAGTAAAGAAAAATATAAGTTTTAAGTGGGAAAAAGCATAAGAACATGCATTTAGAGAGCTTAAGGATAGATTGAGTAATGCACCCATATTAGCTTTGCCATATTTTTCTAAGATTTTTAAAATTGAATGTGATACATGTCAACATGGTATTTGAGCTATTTTGATGCAGGAAGGAAGACCCATAGCTTACTTTTGTGAGAAGCTAAGTAGAGCTACCTTGAACTATCCCATCTATGACAAAGAGATGTGCCTTGGTTGAGTTCTTGAAGCTTGGCAACATTACTTGTGTCCAAAGAAATTCATTATCCATATGGACTACCAATCTTTAAAGCACTTAAAGGGCCAAGGAAAGTTGAATAAAAGGCATTCAAGGTGGGTAGAATTCATATAAATTTTTCCATACCATATCAAGTAGAAACAAGGTAAGGAAAACACTGAGGCCGATGCATTATCAAGGAGGTATGTTCTTCTTTCTTCTTTAGATGCTAAGGTTTTAGGTTTTGAATACTTGAAAGAACTGCATGACAATGATTTTGACTTCAGTGAGCTATATGGTGCACATTTGAGTTTTGATAAGTATGATATAATTTATGGTTTTATTTTGAAATGATATAAGTTGTGTATTCCTAAGCATTCTTTGAGATCTTTGGTAGTCCTGAAAGCCCATGAAGGAGGATTAGGAGGGCACTTTGGTGTTGAAGAAACCTTAAGTGTCCTAAAAAAGAAGTTCGATTGGCCAAAGATGTAAAAAGATGTTGCAAGATTTTGTGCTAGTTGTCTTAAGTATAAAAAAGCTAATTAAAAACTAAATCCTTATGGACTTTATACTCCATTGCTTGTTCCTACTCACCCATGGATTGATATTTCTATGGATTTTGTTGTAGGACTCCCTTAGACAAAGAATGGAAAAAACTCAGTCTTTGTGATTATGAATAGATTCTCAAATATGGCACATTTTGTTCCATCTCACAAAATCGATGATGTTGTGAATATGGCCAATCTTTTCTTCAAGAAATTTTTGAGATTACTTGGAATTCCAAGGACAATTGTAAGTGATCTATATTTGAAGTTCCTTAGTCATATTTAAAGAGTTTTGTGGAGCAAGTTAGGTACTAAACTCATGTTCTTTACTATTGGTTATTCACAAACTGATTGCCAAATCGAGGCAACAAATAGAACTTTGATTACAATCTTAAGAGCCATCATTCAAAGGAACTTAAAGACTTGGGAGGAAGTTTTGCCTCATGTTGAGTTTGCTTATAATAGGGTAGTGCATAAAATAACTTGGTATTAACCTTTTGAAGTTGTTTATGGCTGTAATCCACCAACCTTTATGGACTTATGCATTTGCTTTTAAGCCAACTTTCTAGTGTAGATTAAGCTAAAAAGACTGAGATGGTAAAGCATTGCATGAGAGAATAAGGCTACAAATTGAAAAGAAGACTCACCAATATGCAAGCAAAGATGACAAGGAAGGAAAAAAACAACCTTTGAACCCAGAGATTGGGTTTGAAATCATACGAGGAAAAAAAGATTTCCTAAACAAAGGAAGTCTAAGCTTCAACCTCGAGGAGATGGTCTATATTGAGTGCTGAAGAAAGTCAATGAAAATGACAACAAATTAGACTTAAGAGGTGAGCACAATGTTAGTGCCACGTTTAATGTTTCTAACCTATATTGGTTTGATGTACGTGATGATTTGACGACAAATCTTTTCTAGGAATAGGAGAGTAATGGAGGACCATCTAGCTTAGAGGCTTCCAAGAAAACCTAGGATCCATTGAAGATAAGCTTTGGACCTTTTACAAGGACAAAGACCTTAGAAACATAAAAAGCATTCCAAGTGTTCATTTTGGCACTCTTGGAGCCCACTATAGACCCCTTGCCCACCATCTCACAATCAAGTCAAGCGTTTCAAGTCCAGGACATTTAGAACTTCAAATTGTACCACATAATGAATATTCAAGCTAAAGTAACTCAAGAAAGCTCATTAAAACTAAGACACTCAAGCCAAAACCCCTAATGAGCCTTCAGGCACACTCGAGAGCCTCCTAAGAGCTGTACTAGGCATTCTTGTATTCCCAAGTGTTTTTGTTCAATTTTCTTAGTTAGTTTATTTTCCCCATATGTTGTCATCTAAGTAACAAGTTTGGGACACATGGGAAGCATGCCACATGGATATAGGTTGGAGGTGTGTTCAAACCATGTTTTTTAAGCCTAGTTTGACTAGGATTACATCTTTTACTAGGTTTAGGGTTTTTCTTTCATTTAATTTGTGTAAAGCTAAAAACCCTAGCTTCTTAACTATTAATAAGCCCTATTTTTGTTTTTATAAGCAAATTAATAAGATTCAAGTTGCTTTGAGCAATACTTATCGCTCTTGTTATTTCTCAACTCCATGGTGCACTTGTGGAACAAGTTCTTCTCTTCTAATCAAATTTATTCTAACTTTTCTTCTACCATTTTGCTTTTCATCCTTGACTCTATTTTTAACTTCTTTTCTTTTCTCCTTTAATCAATTTCTTCTTCTTGGACCGAGTTTGGTGGAGCATATTTGGGTGTACTTTGGAACTAAGTATCTTAGGCAACATGCAACACATCTAAAGAAGATGAAGTTCAATCAATAAAAAGATAGGAGAACCACTAATCCCTGACCCTGCTTATCAATGTTTGAGTGAAGATGATGAAAAGAACATCCTGTTAAACCAACGTCTAGTAGGGGAGAAATGAATGAGGAGCATTCAAGATAATGCTAATTCTCCAAAGAAAATGAAAGGAGTCAAGAGTTTTTTTTGCTCCAGGAACTGCCAGTGCCCAGCTTTTAGAGTCTAAGAAAGTTGTGCATCAAACAAAGCTAGTATGGCTAGATGGTGGTATGATACTAATGTTTCATTCAATGCTGTGAACTCAAAATTTTATCAGCTAATGATCGATGTAATCACAAGTATGGGAAGTGGTTTCAAAAGCCCAAATGTCTACAAGCTTAGAGGTATACTTCTTATAGACAATGTAAATGAAGTTCAACAATATCTCTAGAAAACTTATAGTTGTTCTATTATGGGTGATGGATGGACAAACAAAAGGCAATAACCGATTATTAGGTTTTTGGTTTATACCCTAAAAGGTACCATTTTCTTGATAAGTTGTTGAACAAGTATGCTATGAAAATGTTGTGCTATTCATTACTGATAATGATGCATCATACAAATATGTTGGAAAAAAATTACAAGACAAGTATGGTACTATATTTTGGGCTCCTTGTGCTACATATTGCATTGACTTGATGTTAGAGAGCTTTTCTAACTTGAATAGCTTCCCTCACATTAATGAATGTGTCCAAACAGCTAAAAAATCACAAAGTTACTTTATAATCACTCTTAGGTACTTTCTTTAATGAAAAGGGAATATATATGTGGTAGAGTGATATGCTCATATTTAGTTATGTTTTCTATAGGTTTTACCTTTATATTTACTTGTCTTTTGATGTGTTTTTGTTAGGATATGGTGCATAATTGGTTCATATTTTATTTTTAGGTCATATTTCAGCTTCAAGTGAGTTAGGGAGGGTTATGGTGAATTTTTGGAGCTAAATTACACATTTTGGTGAAGTTTTAGAGCTTACATGCCGTTATACATACCCATATAGTGCCTTACATGCCCATGTTCCAAATCGTGTTGAATTAAGTGAAATTTTAAGTTCCAAAGAAGCAACACAACATACTATATGGCCACGTTCCAACCTATGTTTGTCTTATTTTTCAGGGCTTTCAGGTTAATTTAGAAAAGAAGAGAGACAGAAAGGAGAAGGGAAAAAAAAACACAAAAAAAAGAGTTTTTCATGGAGGAAGATTGTCAGAGGCAATTCTGATGGTCAACACCATTTCATGAGCATTAGATTGAACGTTTCTTGAATAAGAAGAAATTCAGCTATGGATCATAACATTTCTTGAAGAAGAAGAAATTCAGCTATGGATCATTCTTTTCTTAGTTTTCTTTTGATTCTTTGGTGTTTATTTTATGGCATTATGAGTTAAATTTTTCCTATTCATGCTTCGAGCAGATGAACCCTAGGATGATTTTATGATTGTGATTATTTCTGGTTTAATATGATTATGTGTTTTTCCTACAATTTATCCAATGTGCTTTGTTGTGTTGATTAATAGTAGCTGGCCAATTAATTTAATATGGGGTGATAAACATGCGTTAAGTAGTATCCGTTATGTTTGTTGTGGATCACCATTGGATAAAAGGGATATTATTGTAACTGAGAGTAATAGGTACAATATAATATCTCCGGACTAGGATGAAACCTAGTAGTGGGTTATAGAATGTTAATGCATTCTTAAGAAGCATGGCACGCCTAGACACCCTATCAGTGACTTAAGAATAAAGTTAGTGTAATGAGAATAATAGGGAGCTAATCTACCTTAGGTAGTACTCCATGGTCCAAGTTAATCACAATCCTGTTAAACCAGAGTAAAAGTAACACAATTGAAGTTCTAGTAGGATTCGATTCTAAGTATAAGGTTTATTACTGCTGATTGTTTTAGGTGTTTTTCCACTGCCTGCCGATAATTAGTAGTTTATTTTACTGCATTAGATTAATTTTGTTTGTTCATTGTAGTTAGTTAAACAAATCCTCTTAATGTTGGTTAGAAAATAGGGAGATATTGAGTACAGTAGACAACCTTCATTCATTGAGAAAAAGGATCTTAGTACTTACCACTGCTATACTTTGATGATAGGTGCACTTGCCTTTAAGTTAACATGTTTGTTTAAGTATAGAGAGATTTGACACATCCACACCATTATTAGTGTAGTGGGAAAGGTTTGTTGTGAACAACAAACACATCAAGTTTTCTATCACCGCTGCTAGGTAACATCTATTGAGTTTGCTACTTGAAAAATTGATCTTTATTGATTAGCCATTTATTTTATTGCAATATTTTTCTTAGATTTCTTTTTGTTATTTTTAGTTTATTGATTTCTTTTTCTTTTCTTGCAAGAATTTCGCATATGACTTGTAACCATCCTAGAGAAGTTGTTGTAGTTAAAGCTAGAATTGATGCGTCGAAGTTGGTGTTACGGAATATGAAAGCTAGCATGTAGAATTTCAAAACCCAACTAGGTCAACTTGCCAAAATCATTTCTGAAAGCTTGCAATGAGCTCTACTAGTGAATACCAAGCCAAATCCTAGTTTTCAATCCAAATTTCCATTATAAGGCAAATGGCCATACGGAAGTGAAGATATTGGGGAAGGAAAAACCTCCTTGACTAATCAAGGATAACGTTGGGCTGTCAACGTTAAACCAAGCACTTATTGGGAAGTAACCCATGCATTAAACTTTTCATTTCATTTGTTTTACATTTATGGTAGTTAATTAGTTTTTGTTCATCCTATGATCTTATAATCTATGTTGTGATGTAGGAATCTAGAATATTTCGGGATGAAGTTATGTTTAAAATGGAAGAAAAAAAAGTTAAGTACAATTCAGGGTAAGTTTGTAAAAATTTTATAAGGTCCAGGAGCCAAACACGCCTTCGAACATGCTCATGTTCAAAGCAGTGTTAAGCAACATGGTTTCAAACCACATTTGAAACCATGTTGCTTAACACTGCTTGTTTGATTTATAAAATTGATTTTTTTCTATGAAGGATTTTTATTTGGGCTGCAGTGGACAAACACGTGGCTGTGTCTAAACTGTGTTTAAGTGCATGTTTCATAACATGGTCTCATACATGGGCATGTTTTTGTCCGTGTTTTTCAAAGCTTTAAAATTTCAGAGCTTAAACACATGCACATACATGCCCATGTATAAAAACATGTTTATGCTACACGGTCATAAACATACCCATGTTGGAGAACGTGTTTTGTCTCTGTGTTTTAAAAAAAAATTTCCAGAATACATACATAGTCCTCTACATGGCCATGTTTCCAAGCATGTTTGTTGTACACTGCCTTAATTATGCCTATGTTCTTGCCCATGTTTGGTCTTTATTTTGAAAATTTTAGGCTCTAAAACACTTACACGTCCAATTACACAATCGTGTATAGAGGCGTGTTAACTATACACAGTTGTCTATATGGCCATGTTAACACCCTTGTTGTTATTTTGTGTTTCTTAAAAAAATTAGGGTTTCAAGCCATTGCACGATACATGACACGCTCATGTTTAATAGCATGTTGAAAAAGTTGTAAGTAACATGGGCATTTACACACTCGTGTTATAGGCTATGTTTCACCCTATTTAAGCTTAGTTAGCGATTTTTCTATCCTACTTTGCGTGAAACTCACTCAAACTTCTTCTCTAAGCCCCTAAACTTAAACCCTAGCTTTCTTGCATCTCGAGTGATGTTTTTCATTGTTGAAAGAGTATGTTTCCTATTCGAATGCTTGGTTTTTGCCCCTCCATATTTGATTTTCTCTCTTTCAAGGTAACTCGCGCTCTCTCTCTCTCTCTAACTTTATTTGAAGATTATGGAATGTCAGCTTGATTTTTTTATATCGATAGGTTACATATGAGTTAGTTGTTTGATTTTTGCATCCCCATTCCTGTTAGTTTCACATTAGTATCGTGTTTTACAAGTATTTATTTTTTTGTTGTTGTGTTGGAAAAAGAAAAATTGGAATTGCATGGTTGATAAAATTATTGTCTTTTATGATAATTTGTTGAGTTTATTACTTGAATGGATGACTATATGAACTGTGGATTGCGGAGAATATTTTGATTAATTAATTTTTCTTGGAATTTCATGAAATCTAAGACTTGGTAGTCTTTTGTTATGATAGATGATAGGTTTCTTGAGCACCAAAAAATAGCCTAATTGTGAACTACATTATTTTAAATTCCCATGACTATTATGCATTTAGCTTTGATTGTTAAGCTTGATCACCTTAATGCTTAAAGTTGAAATAGAATTATTTCACCCAGGGGAATTCTATTAATGTCTGATTAGAGCTCTTATTCTTGAATTTATTATTGATTATATGGTATTTGAGATTATTTGTTGCACTAGGGAAAATCTTTTGCATCTTCCAGGATGATGAAGCACTAGGAAAAGGTTCAGATCCACACTTAAAGGCCCGCAAGGAAGCCAAAAAAAGTGCATCCTCTTCTTAATTTCAAGGAGGATGCCTAGTGGGATAGATACGACATTCTAAGGATGAAGATGTTCAAGGCTAACAAGGTGATTGACTAGGACACCTTGGCTCAGTTGGGATTAATAGTGGCTATTAGAGCTCTAGCAGATTTTGACACATGGCTATCAATTTTCAATTGCCATAGGCCTACTTTTGGCAAGCTCACCCTTTAGTTCTTGAGCACATTCAAGTTGGAGATGGCCAACATCAGCTAGAGCATAGTAGATATAGTAAAGTTCCACCTTGGAGAGCAAAACTTCAAGATGAGCTTGGATGAGTTTGAGTGGCAATTCAGTTTCTACAGCCAGGAGTTCATTGTTTCAGATGAGCATGGAGGCTCAATCTATCAATTGGGCGCTACCACTCCCACTTTACAAGAATTCTAGGCAGACAACACTAAGGATGGAGGCATGTATTAGCCCATGATGTCCAAGGCATCCAGACTAAGGTCACCAGCCATGCGTTATATGCACTATCTAATCAACCACTCTATTGGTGGTAGAAGGGAGAGCACGGGCGTAGTGACCAAGACGGACCTCTTCCACCTATACTGTATCATTTGCCGAGTGCATTGCCACTTGGGCATTTCATTTGCATACTAGGCATGGCACATTGCGTACCATGTGAGGATCGGGGCTCTATGTGTCAAACTGTTCATGATGAGGTTAATTGGAACTTTAATGTTTTCCCATCACAGGAGCTGATTATAAAGGCAGCGAGACCTGGGATGGCCAACATGGATTTGTTTAAGGCATTGGTTATGCTGAAGAAGGTTAGATGCCCGGACGGCTCGACAAGCTTCATTATGAGATCTCAGGCAAAGATTAGAACTAAGGAGACTACATTGTTAGGACACAACCTGCCTCTACATCCATTAGTTTTAGATCGCCCACATTATCCCATATTTATTAAAGGCAGCAACTTATCCTAGATCATTTTTAGTTCATGTCAGATCTGATGATGGATATGAGCTTCCGCCTTTCTACTGTCATGGTGAACACCTTGAGCTTAAAGGAGGTGATTTGCCTATGCTTCCTAAGAGGCATTGAGGCAGGTACATTGGGACATGGTCAGCAGGATTTTTCCCAACATGATTATGAGGGTGATGGTGTATATGATTCCACAGATTATTTCATTCTCTCACAGAGCTTGGACGATAAGGATGACGCTGATGAGTTAGCTGTTGAGGAAGGAGACAAGGCCAAGACTATTGTACTATTGATTGAGAGAACTGAGCCTAGTTTTGTTGCGGTCAAGCCGAGTTTTCCTACCAATGGGATAGCCGAGGAGAGTGTTGCCGAGACTGCTGCTAGTGATGTTGTTGCTACTACCGTGAGGTTAGAGATACTAGGGCTTGCATTGTGCCAATGGTTTAGGAAGAGAGTACAAAGGGCGGGGTGATCCCACTATAGCTACATCGATGATGACAGCTCTGAGCACCTCTACCGACATTCCACCTAGAGATGTTTGATCCTTTAAGATCCAAGACATTTACTCATTTATTTATATTTTCTACTTATGTTATTATGGATATTATTGCCACTATTTGTATATCTTATTTCCATTTATATTCTTGTTCAATATGTTTTGTTTTGATATTGGAGCATCGATTACTCCTAATTTTGTTTGTACTACTTCTTATTAGTTTTGTTATATTTGCTTATGTTTCTTTTTGCTATATTTTGTGGTTGACCATCTTTTATGGTTTCTTTGGAAGCCTTCAAATTTTTGAATGGAAGCCTAATTAAACACTCTTTATGGAACTATGTTTGGAATGCCAACTTGCAAAACAAGCAACTAAAATTTTTATTTTCAAGGGCGGCATTAGATTCTATCACTCATTTTTTTTCACTTTATTTTTCATGCTAGTATATTAAGGGTAACGTACAATTTAACTATGGGGCGAGTAGATTTTATTTTCAGCCCTTATTTATTATGATTATTTATTTTTGAATTTATCTTTTTGGTGATTTTTCTAAAAATTTTTAAAATTTTGGAGCTTAATTATTTTTAAATCATTTTATTAACCATATGCTTATTAGAGACTGATTACTAATTTAATATCTTGAGTTCTTAACTTAAAGACTAAGTAAGTAATTCCTAGTCTTTCACTTCTTATGCTAATTTGTTTCCAAAATGTTTTTGTGATTCATTAGCAAGCTTGTGAAAGATGGTCTCAATAAACTATTTTTGCATCAAATTTTTGTGTTAGTACACTGTTAAAAGCATGCTAAGTTTTGAGTTTCTATGTTGGATTGATGAAAAGTTTGGTTGATGGATCTGTGGTTGATTGTTGGTAAAGTAAAGTAATTTTTGAAATTGCTACTCAATTGTTTTTAGTGTTGAAGTAGGTTAGGATCTTTTCCAAAGGCAAGAGTCAATCACAGCTTGAAAAGATTCTAAAACATGAGTATGATTAAAAGATCATCTTGGATTGTGTTGGGAATTGGCTTGGGTATAGACAAACTATAGTGTACACTTGCTGTAAAAGTTTTTGACACATGACAAGAATTTGTTAAAAAGAAAACAAAAAACTATATATATTGAAAAGTCAATTAATCACCCAATCCATGGTTTGTGGTTTGAATGGTTGTGCATAGTTAGCTCATTCTTAGTGTGATTTGTGTTTTTTACTTCGCATAAAAATTTGATGTTATCATTTCGGTTTTGAGAGATATGGGTTGCTAGCTTAAGAATGAGTTGTTACCATTAAAATAATTTTGTTTTGGAAGTGTTGGATAGAAAGAGTTGGATGCTTGGCAGTCTTATTAACTCCTCAAGATAATTAAAGTCTCAATTTTCTCTATATCTCTTTGCTCAAGGAAATGATTCTACATTTTATATTCTAGTTGTTTTGAAGGTTTTAAGAAATTTTTAGATTTTCCTCTTAGTTTTTGTTTGACGACAGGGAAAAGTTAAAGTGTGTGGGAAAAATATGATATGGTCATATTTAACTATGTTTTATATAAGTTTTTCCACTGCATTTGCTTCTCTTTTGATGTGTTTTTGCTAGGATATGATTCTTAATTGGTTCATATTTTCCTTTCAAGTCATATTTTAGCTTCTTGTGAGTTTGTAAGGATTTTGGTAAAGTTTTAGAACTGAATTGCAAGTTTTGACAAATTTTTGGAGCTTACACACCCTTATACATGCCCATATAGTGCCTTACACGCCTATGTTTCAATCGATGTTTGTCTTAATTTTTAGGGTTTTCAGGTTATTTCAAAAAAAAAAAAAGATTGAAGGGAGGAGGTGACAAAAAAGGCAAAAAAAAAGGGTTTTTCGTGGAGGAAGACTGCCGAAGGAAATTATAATGATCAACACCATTTCATGGGCACAGGATCAAAGATTTCTCGGAGAATAAGAAATTTAGCCATGGATCATTCTTTTCTTAGATTTCTTGTGATTCTTTGTGGTTTATTTTATAGCATTATGAGCTAAACTTTTCCTACTAATGCTTAGAGTGAATGAACCCTAGGATGATTTTGTGACTGTGATTATTTCTGGTTTAATATAATTATGTGTTTTTCTTGCTATTTATCTAATGTGCTTTGTTGCATTGATTAATAGTAGCTAGCCTATTAATTCTATGTGGGATGATAAACATGCATCAGGTAGTATCTGGTATGTTTGTTATGGATCACTGTTGGATAAAAGGGATATTATCGTAAGTAGGAGTAATAGGTGCAATATAATAACTCCAGACAAGTGTGAAATCTAGTAGTGGATTGTATAACATTAATGCATTCTTAGGAAGTGCGGTATGCCTAGACACCCTACTGGTGACTTAAGAATAGGGTTACTGTAATGAGAATAATAAAGAGCTAGGCTACCTTAGGTAGTACTCCATCTTCCAAGTTAATCACAATCTTGTCAAACTAGAGTAAAAGTAGCACAATTGAAGTTTTAGAGTGATTTGATTCTAAGCAAGAGATTTTTTATTATTGATTGTTTTAGATGTTTTTCCACTGCCTACCAAAAGTTCATAGTTTATTTTACTACTTTAGTTTAATTTAGTTAGTTCTTGGTAGTTAGTTGAACAAATCCTCTTAATTTTTGGTTAGATAATAGGGAGATATTGAGTATGGTAGATAACATCTGTTCCTTGGGAAAAATGATCTTGATACTTTCCACTGTTATACTTTGATGATATGTGCACTTGCTTGTGAGTTCACATGTTTGTTTAGGTATAGAGAGATTTGACATATCCACACTGTTACTAGTGCAGTGGAAAATATTTGTAGTGAACTATGAACACATTATAGAGATCTTTTTTACCCTAGTATTACAAGATTTGCCACCAATTTCCTTAGCATACAAAGCATTGTAAGATTCAAGGAAGCTATTATGCAAATGTTTACAAGTCCTACATGGATGAATTCGAGGTTTGCAAAAATGAATGGAGGGTAGGAAGGTTTTGTCAATTATTCTTAGGGATGGAGATTTTTTTATTATGTGGCAATAGCATATAGTAAAAGTAAGTGAACCTCGGGTGAAGGTGCTTTGAATTGTTGATGGTGATGAGAAGCCAAGTATGGGCTACTTATTTGAAGCCATGGACAAAGCAAATGAGACAATAAAAAAAAAAGTTCAAGAACCGAGTATCTCCATACAAGCAATATATAGATGTTATTAGTGCAAGGTGGGATAGGCAAATGCAATATCTATTACATGCAACTGGTTGTTTTCTTAATTCCAAAAACTATTTCAAGCATGACTTTAATAAGAAAACAGAGTTTTCTATAGGCTTCTTTGATTGTGTGTTGAAACTTGTTCTTGACTATACTAGTCAAAAGAAAATCACAGCTCAACCTGAAGATTATAAGAATAGTGTCAGTCATGGATCATCAATTGCTATTCGTGTGAGACAAAAATTAAATCCAGGTATATATTGTATGATTTTGTTTTTGTTTTTTTTGCCACTTTAGTTTGTTTAATATTTTTTGGCCACTTCATAGTTGCAAACCTTTGCTAAGCGACTACTTAGTCAATGTACAAGTACAACGGGATGTAAGAGGAATTGGAGTGTATTTGACTCCATTCATTCGAAGTGCTGAAATAAACTAGAGCATAAAAGGTTGAATGATTTAGTTTTTGTTCCTTACAACTTCAAGCTTAGAGAGAGGTAATTTTTCAACATAATATAGTATATACAATATTTCAAGAATTTTTCTTTTCTATTTATTATAATAATTTTATACTTGTAGGATAGTGAATATAACCTTAAGATCATTAAATCCCATAAGCCTTGTTAATATTGATTTAATGGATGGTTAGGTCACTAAGGAACCGACATTGCTAAATGAAAATGATGTTGATGTTGAATGGGTTAGTTTGGAAGAGCCTCTTGCTAATTTAGGAACAACTAGCACTGACCTTGTGATGGATGTTCCTCTAAATGTACCAATACTAACACAGTATGAATATAATGAATTTGATTTTTAATTTTTATTTTTATGTTGAACTTGAACTAGAATTTGAGACATCTTAATGTGTTGGCATGTTTTATGTGCTATTTGAGGCCTTATAAGTTGAATCTTAGGACTTTCAATATGTTGGTACATCATGTGTGTTGATATGTTCTATTTATCTGTTTGTGATTTTTATATATAACCAGTATATCCAAGATGATGCAATATGGTGCAGGTACTATCCCATACCGCTGAAAAAAAGGTACACTGACCGGTATGAGATTTAAAACCTTGACTCAGATAATCCAATTGGTTCTAAGTCTGCAACCTCATAGACTTCTATCATGTTGGCAATGATTATAAATTACATTTATGATCATAAACAATAAGTAGTCTTTAGCAACAAATCATTGCTTCCCAAATGATGCTTCCCAAGTGACAAGAAAGTCAGTGACTCAACTAACCCTCCATGATTGTTACCCATATATGCCTTCTTCCCTTTGTCTGAGATATTAAGACTAATCATAAGAAATGGAACATGTCATCATCATATAGCCCAATCTTTGATTTCCTGATTCTTGAGTAGACTGACAAAATCTGATAATATTTATATCTCATATTAACTCTTCTGATCATAGTCATGCATTTCCTCAGTCTCACTCAATCAAGGAGCCCAAAAAATATCACTCTAGTTATATAGGAGGGACAAATCTCATCCTAATCAAAGAAATTCCTTCGTTTGATATGTGATATCCCCATTAACCACCTTTATATTCACCCAGTTATGAGCAATAAGAAGTAGTATCAAAGTATGTGACTCACATTTTTTGGAACTTTGATGATCTTAGGTCAAAGTATGCTACATATACCATGATCATTATGAGCACCACTTACCACTCATATAACGATCCATGTGGCTATCTCATTGTGGGTCAGTCTAGTAGACAAGTTCTCCAATTTGTACCCATACATAAATCACATATCTCATATTAATCTCCACATATGATAGTTTTTATGTATTATTGCAACCCACTTCATAATAATATTCAACCAACAGCATTTAAGAATGCTATTATTTTAGGGATATAATTATATTTGATTATATTATGTAAAAATAAAACAACAAACACAATTATGGGAATAATGCCTCAATAAAATATCATGACTCAATGTACAAAATACAATCATCCAATGACTGGCTTTTGGGTACAATACTATAATTAATAGCCAAATCATAAAGGGCTTGACAAAGAGCCTCTTGCTCTTTGCTTCCATGTTATGTTCAGTTAATTGTTCACCAAATGATTACTTGAAAACTTTTTATTTGCATTAATATGTACACAATTATGAGTTGAAGTGTTGTGAAATAGAGCTGAGTAATAGTAAGTAATAGTAAGGATTTGGAAAAGGTTACATCTCCTTTTAGCTTTTGGATGTGAAACACTTTCTGGCTCCATAAATGCTTTACTTAACCCATTTATGTTTCCTCACCCTACAAGTGGCTTTAATTAATAAGGATATCAAAAGCAAAAATTTACCACTTCAGATCATAGCCATATTTGTGACACTGATCCTACTTTATTATGATGAGGTACATCTTTGGTCAAACATGCCAAAGGCACATCTTTAACTAAACAAAAATAGATGTTGAAACCAACAAAAGGGTCAATAAATGATCTTGAGTTTGAAGTATTCAATCTCAATTTATGTTGAAATGTTCAGTATGGGCACTTAAGTTTTTGGTAATTTGGTTTTTCCCTGCATTTTTCTTTTGTAAAAAAAAAGGCTAACTAGGATTGGAAATAATTGTGTATAAACATTTTATTTTCCTCATTCTTCTAGGCTATTCGCCTGTCAATGACCATGAAAATTTTTCCCACGAGTAGATAAAAAGATGTAGTTGGAAATACGACATGTCTCAATCTCCCTAGACTAGCAAGCATGAGTTTTGCCTAAGGTGAGCAACTTCCACACTAGTAGTATTACTATCCAATAATGCATGCCAATGTGTTCACTTGGCTTAAACAAGCTTACCTAGCAACACTATTGGGAAAAACACTTTTTTGGTAAGTTTTAAAGACATTTAAAAGGGTTTTTGGCTTCAAGCTTGGCCTAGATATCCTTTTGACAAGAAAATTCAATGTTTGGTCAAATCTGCCCCTTGTGCGGGAAGTTATTGGACTAGAATTTATGTTTTGAAGTAAAAAGGCAGTTTGACTTCTAAATCTTTCATAGATGAAGCAGTTTAGTTATAAGCATGAAATATGAAGATTTAAATAGGTGAACTACAACTTTCATGTAATTGTTATATAATCCTTTAAAAAATATCCTTTCTGCCTCATAGAACATTGGTGATGCCCCCATTAACTTATAAGTGCATGAACTTAGTTATGATGAGTGATCAAAATAAAAATACATAAAAAGGGTGGCAAAAATACAACTCACTAGAATTATTAGTACAACTATAGAATTTAACTTATAGACCTAGTAAAAAGTGGGAGTCTCGTCTATTCCATGCACTACATCCCAAAAAAATTAAAAAGAAACACAAACAAAAAGTAAAGAAAATGAAAAAAATCTAATGTAACAGTGCCACTAGACTAAAATTAGAATTAGTTTGAAAATTCCTCTTTCTCCCTAGACACTACGACTACAAAAATGTGCACTTTGACCTTTGGTTTATTTAGCTCTTTAGTTCAATTTTAGTTAAAATTGAATTTTTGAAGATTGGTTCCAATTTGATTTTAGTTGGAAGGGTTACCAAATTCATCGAATTTCTTTTTCTACATCTTTGAGCTCCTGCTAGCCTGTTGGTGCCCTTAGCCTATCAACACTAAATGTTCAATCTAAGATATAGCCTAACCTTCACCACTCCTATCTGTAAGCCAATGCTCACTACTCTAACCACTCCTCTATAGGCTATAGACCAAGTGGAAGAAACAACTGATGAGTGCGAACTCTCACACACACAAACTTGATTGCAACGCCCCTTGCCATCTTGACCTTGTCTGCTGCTATTGCCCAAATGCCAGTCTCTTGACTCCCTTCCACGTTCTAGTCAAGAACATTAAGTCTGTAACCATTGAAAGCCAAAACTCTGATTGATTTTCTTCTAGTCAATGTTGATTTCATGTCACCAGTCTTAATTGGCTTTGGCTTTTTGGCATTTGGGTTGGTTTCATTTGGTGTAATAAAGTGGGGTACATTTTGCATTTTTGGTCCTAGATGTAAACAAAGGCCCTAAAGAAAATGAATTAGTCGAAGGCATCAAATCAGCTTCCAATAAATTAAGAAATCAATTAAATTATGAAGAAGAAATTGTTTGAGATCGATAAGGACAGTGTTTGAATCAATTAAATTTTTTATGTAAGTTTAGTTGAGAGAATACATATGAATCCTTTCACTAAGCTACAGAAGCTTTTTTTTTTTTTTTTTGTAAAAGGTTGTTGGGTGTTCTTGTTTATGCTACATTTGTGGCAAAATAGGACCCTAGTGCCCTGAAGTGCTAACATTGGTAGGCTCTTTGGGAACTATGAACCCATTTAGGTTACAATTGGCTAGTTATTACTTGTGAAGTATCTTAAATCTTTATGTGCAACTAGTTACTTAGCCTACCCTGCATAAGAAATATGTATGCATTGTCTTGGCTATGAGATAACAATTAAATTAAAATATCATTGAAAATAGTGCCGTGGCAGTTAACAGAAACATAATTCAAAACAAGCTAAGACATAAAATTTTAGTTACTTTAACTTCAAGTAACAATTATGTGCATACATCTCAAACTTATATGCACCCAAATGTAACCTTAGTGTTATATACACCATTGGACACTAGTAGAGGCAATCTCTTGTATGAAAATACCATACGTTTAGAATAAGCAACTTATATCTACTAAGATCCATCCTTAGCTCTTCATCCAAGCAACCTAGCTTCAAGTGATGAGCCACACTTTCCTTGTACTCACTTAGCCTTAAACTGTAAGACAAACACTTTGGTCAGTGCTAGCTTATGCCATAAGTAACTTAGAAATGTAAAGTTTCCTACTTAGAGAATACCTTAATCTAATAAAATGTAGCCTTAACAGCTGCCCCTTACCAACCGTTAAACTTGACTAGCCTGCTTAACTTGCACAACACTTAAGGTGTGAATACTCAAAATTACTCAGTAATGGATTTGGTACCTGTTGGGGGAATAATATGCAAGCATGCAAGGCACAACAACTATATATATATACATATATATACGCATACAAAACAAAACAAGCAACTAACTACACAACCAGAGCCAAGGATAAGAACAACAACAAACAATGCAAATAATGGATGGATGGATGAATGAATGAAATATGCACATACAAATGCACTTAGGACTTCCTTACACCTGTAGGTGCTAGACTTGCTGTGAGCTCATACAGCTGGGGTACTTAGATACTGGACCTCGTATTCTATGTTAGCTCTTAACTAACCCCATGAAGTCCTTTTACGGGGCGCCTTAGAGTAGTTCGTCATTTACTAAACACTTTCCCACCATTGACAAGTTACTTAGAGTATGTCACCACTTACTCCTTCCTTACCCGTCTCTTCCCTTAACCTATTGTGCAGGGTAGTTGCCTTATGTGGTTCAATTTGCCAAGCTCTTCAAACTTAGCTTAGGGCTTCTTAGTAGCTTACTTACCAAACCTTAAGGTTTGGTTGGGATCCTCTTAGGTTTCCTTTTCACTGCTCAAGGGTCTATGACCTTTTACTTGGCCAACAAAGAATTTGAACCTTAATCTCCTTAGTGCTCCCTTAACAACTTAAGCACTTTAACCCCCTTAGCCACCATTACTTACCCTACCTTAACCACACCACTTAGCTACCACCTAAATAATGCATGATTCCTAGCTTAGGAATAAGTTCTAAACCCAATCAAGGCTACAAAACATCTTAAATTAGCCTAGGGATGATAACCGAGAGTTTGAGACATTCTTAGGATGCCCTGAGCTTGAGGGACTAATGCTTTGGCAACGCCGTCGGTAATGCATCACCAAAGGCATCAATGCTTAGGATACCTGAGGTCTAATGGTGATGCATCCCCAATGTGCATCGCCACTAGTGAAGTTTTGCCAAATGGCATTGCCAACAACAACACGTCACCAATGCACTATAGCATTGCGCGACAGCATGCAAACTTGCACAAAACTTGCTCGAACTTTCCCATCCCAAGGCCAATTCATATGGGTCTTATTTATACTTTATTCCCATATATAATACTACATTTTTATGCATTATTTGAGCTAAATTAACTTAAATCCCTTACCTCAAATCATCATTAAAGCAAGAAACAAGCAACAAGCACACTTGAGCTCCATAGAGTTCCTTTCAGTTCCAAGCTTGAATTCAACCAAAGTGGATACCATGGCACAAAATTAAGACCATTTCTAATCATTTAACAATCTTAGAACTAACCCACAAGGATCAAAGATGCTTACCTTTGGGTTTGAACCAAAAACTTGGAAGAACAACTCCAAATGCACCAAATTCAGCAAAAATGAGCTAAGGCCTTGTTGGGATGGCTTTGGGACCTTCAATTTTTTTGAAAACTAGAGTGATTTAGGAGGTTTGGAGGTGGAGAGCTATGGAGGAAGGAGAGCTACGAAAATGGTGGATGGGGGAGATGATGAATAGTTCCATCTCCTCCACTTAAATAGCCAACCTCTCTTCCACTTGACACTTTGGCCCTCAAACTTAACTTTGATTCACTTAGGCCACTTAAACCTCCACTAAACCATCACACCTTGGTCCCATAGAAAGGTTTTTCTTACCCAAACACTTTGCTGTTAGGCCACTTAAGCCATTATAAGACATAATAGCCCAACTTCTCACTTAATGCATTTTTCACCCTTAACTTTCGCTTTTGTTTCAAATGGCTATAAACACTTATGGTCTCATATAAATTAGCTCAAAACACTTGCATGAACCTAAATTTACTGAAATTATGGTCTTGCCACTAACTTGGGTCAAAATTACCATTTTGCCCTCCTTGCCCTTTGGGTGCCAACTACACTTTGGAACTCAATTTAACCTTACTTAGCTTGTTTTCCTTACTTAATAAAACTTATTTAAGGGAAATAACTTGGGATTTACTTACCTTAACATTCAAAGTAGAGGAAATACAATGAAAAATTTAGGTGTCTCAAATCAGAGTTACTATATTTTGAGTGGATAGGTTTGGTCTACTTGTTATCATATACTAAGAACCTTGTAAGGGAAGCTGGAAGAATGACCTAATTCATGTTTTGTTTATTTGGCTGTATATGTGATGTTCATTTACAATGCCTTGTATGTTTAGATTTGGACTAGCTTTGCATGGTAGCTTTTGTAATTCCTCTATAGGATTCAAGACACTATGCCATTATTGATGCTATTTCACTTCAAATTATAGTGATATGCTTTTGTTCTCATTTAGCTCCTAATCTATGCTCCCTTTTTGTTTTATTGTAGTTTTTGGAAGCTAATTTAAGGTTTGATGAAATTTGATTAGTAATGAAGGAAACTTATGGACTAAAATAGAATGGTGGCGTGGAACTCAAAAGCACTCTTTGTTGATTTTAGTTGTCACTATGTTTGGAAATTATTTGATTTGATAGGATGCATTTTAGAATGTGTAAATTTAAGAATTTCAAATGCTTCCTTGGTAACTTGTGGAATATTCTATTTAGGATTTTTGGAACTTGGATGGATGACTAGTTTATATTTTGTTGAATTATTATATTGAATTTCTTAAATAGTGCATTTTTTGTGGAAGTATAATTGGAATTTGTTTATTTCAATTTTAAAGCAAACTAAACCAAAAAATTTAGGTTTAATCTTGATTAGTTTGCCTTTCTTGTTTGGTTAATTTGGTTTTCAATGATAAAAACTCAAAAACTAACTTCGCCAACTAATTCAGTTCATTCAAACCTAGATAATTGCATGCACATCTCAACCTGCAGCCTTCTCCTATCTCTACTGCATGGCTCCAACATGCAAAAAATCAAAATCATTTCTTACCTTTTTCTTTTTTCTATCTCAAAAGTATGGTAAATCACAAACCTATCTCAAACCTCAATCTACATTGTATTCATCTATACTAATTTTCATGTTGATAGCCAAAGTGGGATCGTTCGAACTAGGTGGACCACTTAGAAGCTTTAGAGATTGTGAACTAGAGGTCCCGCTGCTAAAGATAGCATCAAAGGCCCGAGATATTTTTTTGGGTGAAACCCTTTATTGATCAAGTCAATTTCTGGAAAAAGGTGATGATAGTAAGATGCAGAATAAGTTTCTCATACCTCAGGATTGGTGAGGGGAAAGTGGAGAAACTGAGATAATTGCTCTTAGATAAAGAATTATCCCGCGATTAAGGGATTTTGTTTCCGTCTATATTGGGTTTCCTCTTTGATCCATCTTAAGTTGGGCCTATGTCTCCCATTGTGGTCCTTCTCAATAGAGGCCTTATATGAGCCCATATGATATTAGTAACCCCCCCTTTTGGAAAATGTGAGTTAGGCCCTACATTTTCAGGGAGGGGTTGTTGTGATTCTGGGGGATGCCTTTCTTTCTAGATGTGTTACCATTTCGGGATGGGGTACAATGCCCATCTTCACTATCCTAGAGTTTTCCCCATATGGCACCGTATAGAATAGGTGTGATGCCTCTCTTTCTAACATGATGTCCCTTTTAACAGCTTTTGGAGGAAGGCACATAAACAGAATCGGATTATAGTAGGTTGGTGATAATTGTTCATCTCTACCACACGTGGTAGACTCATATTCATCTTAGGAGGAGAAGTGGCACCTATCAAATGCTTCTTTAAGGAAGTGACTGTGCGTAACTCTTCTGGCAACTATGCTTTGCCATTTGTGGACTCGTTATAGGTCTAAATATTCTTTTGTTACTGTGCCAGTTTTCAAAGATGTTACTTAACGGTCCTGAATTTCCTTATAAATAAGGCAAGATTTTTACATTTTTTATTAACCTTTTAACTACCTCTGCTATTTTTATCCTTTGGTGTTTTCTTTTACTTCTTCTCAAAGTTCATTTCCTCATTCTATTTTCCTTCCCCCGTTCTGTTTCTCACTTAAGGTTCCATTTTTGGTGTAGTTTAGGTTCTTATTTCCCATTTTCAATCTCATTTTAGTGCAAGCAATTTTAATCAGGTAATGAATTTGGCTCTTCCTCGACTCTATAATCTAGTTTTTCCTTACCCATCTTCCTAATTCCATGTTAGATTTGTGCTTTCTATGCTATGCTTTTTTTTTTTACTTCTTTTTTATCATCCATTCTTCTTTGTCAGTAGCCCTTACCTACTTTCTGTCAATTTTTCTAAATGATGTCTTTTAGGAAATTAAGAGGAAGGGCTATCACCAACCTAGTTCTACAACTAGCGAGTGGAGTAGTTGATGTGGAAGTAGGCACTTCTAGGGAACCTTTACTCCCAATATGTCCATGATGAAAAGGGTAAGGGCATTTCTTGCGGAGGGGACCTTGGCTACCAAGTTGAGGTGCTTTTATTGGCCCTAATAGAGTGGTGGCTGCCTTAAAAAGGACCAAGGCATTGGAAGAATAGGGCTATGCTGGGGCGATACGAAGGCCAATGTCCTTATGGTCTTCATGCAATAGCTACAATCAAGGCTTCAATTTCCTCTCCACCCCCTGGTGGAGTAATTTTATGAGCACAACTAGGTGCCACCCTGCAGTTGATGCCAAACTCCTTCACCCACCTTAACGCCTTTATTATTTGCTACAAGATGAACATGGTGGATCACCTTTTGAAGGTTTCCTCTAGTTTTACATGTTAGAGTTGAAGAAGGATTCGTGCTTCTTTGACATTGCCATTGTCAGTCAAGGGCGAAGTAAGTCTCTCACCTTAGGCTCCTACAAGGATTTATGGGCCGATTGGAGGGATTGGTTCTTCTATACTTTGAGTGAGCCAGAGTGGGGCATCTTGTGTGAGTTTGCAGTGACATCTCAACAGGCCCTTGTCCAAAGGCCTTCATTATATGAGGGCTCTGACAGAAACAGGGCTTACAATGGGCTCCTCATGTGGTTGGAGTCTATAGTTAAAAATGATAACTTTAAAAAAAGTTTCCTAATACCTTATACATAAATATGTAAGAAAACATTAAGGTGGGCAAGTATTAGTAGGGCCCACCTATCTCACCCAGATGTGATGAATCTAGTTCAGTGGGTCTCGACGTAGAAGGAATCACTGGTAAAGTCTTTTTAGGTGGCCTTCAAAGCTCAGCAAGGTCCACCAGATTTTGAAAGTCGTACTCATTGTGCATCTTGTCCTTTCTACTTATTCCATTTGTCAAAAGTGGTCCTAACCCTCAACTTTTGAATTTCATGTATACATGGGTGGTCATGTTAGGGAGCATTTGAAGCAGTGAAAGAGTATCATCAATAGGCTAGTCAATGCCCGTAAGCTTCAAATTTTGCCAGCAGAGGAGGCTGATGCCTTTGGGGCCATAGGAGATTCTTCTATAACCTCACTTCCAGGTTAGCACCTCTGATCGTGCATTTGGAGGAGTCTCCTCCAGATGAAGGGCCCTAGTTGGTCCTAAAGAGGCCCCATTCTTCCGCTTCTAAAGGGCATAAAGCCTCACAAAGTGATCAATGGTGTGATTCATTTTCTTGATGATTTTCCCTTTAATGGCATTTATTTGATGTCATTTTATGTTGATTATGGATCTTTTCATCTAACTTATCTCATGAAGCATTACAGGCCATTTGTCACGGCCTCATCCTATAAGGCTTCGAGGAGATCATCGGAGCCCCATCTCAGAGAGTGCCAACTTCTCTTTCTCCTCCCCTTACTATAGTTCTTGCAAGGATTGTTTTGTTGAAATCCCTAGGAAGGGAATCGACTGTACCGACGTTGAGGCCTACTCATTAAAGGTCCGCCTCAAATAGTTATTTGGATGACCACTTCAAGTCTCAAAACCTAGTCCTTGAGTTGAGTGAGGCACAGACAGATGGTCTGGCACTCAAGGGGATCCTACCAGACCAAGTGTTCAACCCTTAGTGGATGGTGGGTCAAGACAAGTCGATCAGGGATGGTTGGACCAACATCACCCACCACATCCTAGATGCACTAATGACCCCCATGGATTTGCATCATCTCACTAACCTTCCTCAAGGGGATGGTGCCCAGTTGATGAATGCAATAGTAGGTCTTTTTCAGGTATGTCCATTACCTTGTGACTTATAGATATATTCTTTTTATACTTAAGTGTTTCTTCGCAATCACTTTTGGTTGCAGAAGGCTATCATCACTTACTCTATTAGCATGAGATGTGTTGCTCAAAAAAAGGTAATGAAGATGTTGACCATGCAGGTTGATGGTTTATGTCATCAAATGTAGCACTGAACAAAGAGCTGTCAGCCAAGCGCTCCGTTCAAGAAGGGCTAGTGAAGAAGCTCAAGAAGATAAGTATGGAGAACTAGAAATAGGAAAAGCTTGCCAAAAATAAGGCCCAAAGCTCCTAGAGTCAGGGGAGGCTCTTTGCAAGGTTAAGAAGAGGAAGGTTACTCAACTGGGGCCCATTAGCTCTTGAGGGTAAAGCTAGCTTAAGCTCAACTATTCTTCCTTGTTTCTTTGATCGAGTTGAGCATATTGGCAGGGTCACCTAAGGTGCAAGGAGGTATATCACCGGCTTTATCAAAAGGCCAATGTCCACATCAAGGATCTTATGTTGACCAACATAGCATTGGAAAATGGGCTATATCAGGAAGCCTTTAATGAATTCAAGTATGGCTTCTTTTCTTGTCACTTCCAAGGTGAGCAAAGGCATCCGAACCTAGATCTTTCCTTTATTTTTGCCTATGCAAATTTAGGTCCGGTTATTGATGCATGGTTGAGTAAGAAAAAGATGGGGTTAGCACCCTACAATGAGGGTTTGGTGGCAACCAATACCAAGGAAGCTTGTATTGATGATGAATTTTAAGTGTCGTCATCCCATGGTCCTGATCAATAAATGCCATCCTTGGATCAGGAAGAGGTACCTCCACAAGTTTTAGGATTGGTAGGCACTACTTATACAAGCCTTAGTGTGACAACCCTGGCCTGCATATGATTCGTGCTTCCCCATCAGTTTTGTCTGCATATGATTCCGACTTCATCATCATAAGTCCCTATCGGCAGTCATTCTCACTAGTGGTCATCTCATGGTGCCAACGTCTGATTCATGTTTTCTTATTTATAAAAAAAGAGTTTCGTAAAGGTTTAGCTGTTCAATTGAGTTAATGAAGTCTCTTTTTTATATTTACCCATCGCTTCTTAAGTTAGTCATCATTTTTTTTTCACATTTATCTCATTTGTTCAGGTCCCCATGTATTGGGTATTTTGATAAATTGACCATCATTTCATTCATTACGTTGGCTCAACCTCAAACAATTCTTGGGGTCATTTACTGATGGCTGGCCTCATTTAGAAGTTTTCAACCTTTTGATGTTTCATTTTAAGTTAGGCCAAGCCCTTCATGAGCTCTCGCTTCAAAGTGACCTATTTAAAGGCTCATTTTATCAATCATAAATTGGTGAATTTCACCACTTTTGTTTGACATCCCTTTTTCAAACCTAGTCTTAGGTTCTTATTTTCTAGTGGCCTATTCAAAGGCCTCGTATGTTGATTCATCAAAATTTATTTGCAAGACTGAATTCGAAGAATGAATTAATGCCTTCATTAAATCATTCATACAAAGTAAGGTTGTAAGTCAGTAGAGTGGTAGATCCTGGGCATCGTCCTACCCTCAAGATCCAACAACTCGTAAACTCCTTGCCTAACCTCATTTTTTACCAAGAAGTGCCTGATAGCCAAAGGCTATTGCCTCCTCGGTAGTAACTCCCTGCCAGAATATTGGCCGAGGAGTCTGACGTCACCCAAGAGAGGATCTTTTTACTGACCTCCGAAGGTGCGAAGTCAAACACTATGAGCTTGAGACTTCGGTTAGCTCGTCAGGAATTCCGAGGACAACACCGTCTCCATCGAGGGGCCAAACTGACCGCCTTCGGGTAAGAGAGCCATCTCTCTGAAGCAAGGAAGAATCTCCCCGAAGGCAGAGGCCCCGAAGAGGATCTTCCCCGAATAAGAAACACCTGAACAAGGGAATCCCCTAACTATGGGTGTGAGTCCCGAAGAAGGTGTTCATCAAGGGAACTCCTAGAACTATGGGATAGATCCCGAAGGAGGTGCTCGCACCAAAGGACGGATAGAATCCAAAGAGGGTGCACCCACCGAAGGGCGACCTCGCCCAGGGGACCTCGAGAGTACGGTATGAGCATTTAAGGAGCCTCTGACATGTCGCCCACAAGCCCTACACGTCACATCTGAACGGCGAACTGACACGCCGCAGCCGCCCCAGTCCTGACACAACCCGTTCGGGTCCAGGGCTAAAGGAGGCTGCAAACGGCTGCCTGTCCCCTAGGTCCAAAACTACAGATCAAATCCGACCGAACATGTGTCATGATCTGAACGGACCAGCTACTCCTATAAATACTAGAAAATGGGACTGGGCAAAGGATGGGCATTTTCCTCCCTCTGAGAAAACACAAAACAGGCAAGACACTTGATCCCTTAGTGTTCTTCCTCCACTTTCACTCAGAAAACTGACTTGGGCGTCGGAGGGTCCTCCCCGGAAAAGCAAACCGGGGACCTCCTAACCTCTTCTTTGAGCTTTTCAAGCACACTCAGCTAGGAAACCAGAGCTCCAGGCGCTCGCCTCCTCAGGAAGTCTCTCCACCTGTCAACATGACAGCAAACGAAGATGCCTTGGGGCATCATTTGGCGCCGTCTGTGGGAAACTACTCCCAGGTAGCGATTGTCGAAACTCGGCGTTCGAAGGACAAAGGACTCCCGAAGTCCCCGTCCGCGCCTGAGACCCAACCAGCTACTGAACAAAGTCCCCCAGAGACTTCCTTGCCTGAAGAGGAACGCCCTCTTGTCATCACCATGGGTTTTTTACGAGACTTTCAGAGGTCTGTTGTGGCTGAAATGACACAACAGATAGACCGAAGGTGGCCGCAACCAGCCCAGGCGCAAAAACCCACTTCGCCAGCACGACCTCGGGAGAAAAGCCCAAGGGCAACCCATCATAGCTCGGGAAGTAGGGAGCCACGGGAAGAGTCCTCGACGGATAACTTGCCCCTCGGAGCACGGCTGGCGGAAAAAGCGAGGACTGAACGACCCGAAATCCCGTCCAGAAGAAGTTTGTCGCCAGAGGCAAGGTCCCCCTCACCTCGGTACCGAAGTCGCTCCCCGAAGAGACGGTAACAGTCCTCTTACCAAAGAACCTCAGAGCACCAGGAAGAGGAGCCCAGTGCTGCGCTCCTCCTGGAGAAAGTCTTGGCGAGACTGGAGAGAGTGGAACAGCAGGTGGCACGCAAGCCTGTTTGGGCCAGGCTAACTGAAACCGTCTCTGGAGATGAAACTCCTTTCGCCCGAACAGTGGTCGAGGCGGCCATGCCAAGTGACTTCAGGCTACCTCGGCTAGAGACCTATGAGGGTCGGACTGATCCCCAGGCCCACCTAACAAAGTACAAACACAGCTTGGTGCTACATGGGGCTGATGATGCTACACTCTGCAAGTGCTTTGAAGTCACCCTCGCAGGACCAGCAACTGCTTGGTACAATTCCCTGCCTCTCGAAAACATCAGGGGGTTCCAGGAGCTGTCCACAGCGTTCACCCAACAGTTCATTGGGAGCAAGCCGACGGCGAAGATGCCCGTCCAGATGTTTGACATAGCACAAAGAAACGGGGAGACCATCCGTGACTATGTCGAAAGGTTCAACAGAGAGGCCCTCAGTGTTCCGGACTTTCGTCCCGAAATCCGCATCCTCGCCATGACGAGGGGCCTCCGGAGGGATTCGCACTTGTTTTATGAATTCTCCAAAGATCCCCCGGACACGCTGGGAGAATTCTACCGAAGGGCTGAACAACATATGACAGCCGAAGAGCTGAGAATGACTGGACTGAAGGTTGACCATATTCACGCACGTGGCGAAGGATCCAGCCAGCAAGCCCGGTGTCCAACGGAACAGTTAGGCCGACCTCGGAGAATGCGAGTAGGAGGAAGGAAGCCCCAAAACTTTACACCTCTGAGCACCACGAGGGCTAACGTCCTCATGGCGTTGGAAAAACAGGGGGCTCAAATCCAACGACCGAGGGGTATGACTGCTGACAATAGAAGGAACATGAAGAAGTTCTGTCAGTTCCACCGTGATCACGGTCATGACACCGAAGACTGCTTTCAGTTGAAAAAGTACATTGAATCACTGATAAAGCAGGGCCAGCTTCGGCGTTATTTGAGAATGCCTTCCCCGAAGGGGAAAAAAGAGGAGGAAGGAAAGCCCGATGACGAGGATTACGATTCAGACAGGCGAAGGAACCGAAGTCCGAGAAGGCGTCCTCCACCTTCGGCAGGAGTAATACAGACGATCACAACCGGACTTCCATCCTCGGAAAGAAAAAGAAGGGCGAGAGAGATAGCGGTGATGGAATATCAGAGCCCAACGAAAAAATTGGCCCGCGAGGATGGCTCCGCCATCGTATTTCCCCATGATGATCCATTGCTGATAATGGCGAGGATAGGAAACTGGGACGTCAAGAGGGTACTGCTGGACGATGGGTCAAACGCAGACGTCTTGTTCTCACATTTGCTGCCAAGCTTGGGCGTATCCAGGAGTGACCTCAAAGCTGTTACTTCACCCACGTTCGGCGTAGGATCGTCTGAGCTACCTGTCCTCGGGTGGATCGACCTCCCCTTGATGATGAAAGGAACTTCGGAGAAAGGAACTGCTGAGTTGTTCGCCTCTACCATGACAAGATTCATAGTCATGGACGTTCCTTCGTCATACAATGCCATCCTCGGCAGACAGACACAGGGAAATCTGCACATTCGCCCAGATGTAAAGTACTTGACCATCACCTTCGCCACCAAGGAAGGAGACGCAAAGATCTTCATTGATCAAGGCGAGGTGAGAAAGGTGTTCGTCAGAGCACGAAAGGCTCCAGCAAGCAACTTAGCACATGCTGTAGAAGCAAAAGAGCTGGAAAGGGGCGAGGCAAAAGATCCCACAAAAGCGGAAACAGAAGAAGTAGAGCTTGTCCCGGGCCATAATAACCGAATAGGGAAAAGCATGGCCGAAGGAGACAAGGAAAAACTTGTATCTTTTCTGTTCGTAAATAAAGATCTGTTCGCCTACTCGCCGAAGGACATGCTAGGGGTAAACCCTCGCGTAATCCAGCATAGCCTCAAAGCGAGTCCGGAAATAAAACCTATCCGGCAAAAGAAACGGAGCATCTCAGCTCACAAAAGTGACTTCGTCAAGACCGAAGTCCAGCGTCTGATAGACGCTAGCGTTATCCGGGAGGTAAACTACCCCGAATGGCTAAGCAACGTGGTAATTGCCACAAAAGAAAGAAGTAGCAAGCTCCGGATGTGCATCGACTTCAGAAATTTGAACGATGCTTGCCCGAAAGATTCATATCCCCTTCCGCCAATAGACCAACTGGTAGACTCAACTGCAGAGTACGGGCTCCTAAGCTTCCTGGACGCTTTCAGTGGGTATCATCAGATAAGGATGAACCCCGAAGATGAAGAGAAGACTGCCTTCATCACTGAGGGAGGAACATATTGCTATATTAGGATGCCCTTCGGGCTCAAGAATGCAGGAGCCACCTACTAGAGGCTGATGAACAAGGTCTTCAAAGACCAAATGGGGAGGAACATGGAGGTGTATGTTGATGATATGATAGTCAAAAGCAAACTGCCTGGCTACCACGTTGAAGATTTAGAGGAAACCTTCCAAAAACTCAGAGCCTTCGGGATCTGCCTTAATCCTGAGAAATGCATCTTCGGGGTGACCTCGGGAAAGTTCCTTGGGTACATGGTATCTGAAAGAGGCATCGATGCTAACCCCGAGAAGATCAAGGCTCTATTTGAATTCCGAACTCCTGCCACAGTCAAAGACGTGCAAAGACTCACCAGAAGAATAACCTCTTTGAGCAGGTTTATTTCCAGGTACGGAGATAGGTGTCGACCCTTCTTCAAAGTGCTCACAAAGGCAGCAAAGATGGAAGGCGACCTCGGAAGGAATGGTCATCCTTAGGATGAAGATTGCCAAAAAGCCTGGGAAGAACTCAAAGTCTACTTGGCCAGCCTGCCGACTCTGCGGCAACCTCGGGAGGGAGAGCCCCTCGTATTATACCTCGCCGTCACAGAAAAAGCTGTGAGCTCGGTCCTGGTGAAAGAAGAAGGGCCAAAGCAATGGCCGGTCTACTATGTCAGCAAGTCCCTGCATGGCGCCGAAGTCAGGTACCCTTTGCTTCAAAAAGCTATATATGCCTTAGTGCTTACAGGGAGAAGGCTGCGGCCATACTTTCAGGCTCACCCCATTATCGTCCGAAGTACCCTGCCTCTACGGGATGTTATGAGGAAAGTTGATCACTCGGGAAGACTTTCCAAGTGGTGTATAGAGCTTGGCGAACACGACATCACGTATGAACCCCGGAAAGCTATAAAAGCGCAAGCTTTGGCTGACTTCATCGCCGAAGTACCAAACACCGAGGAGGGACATTTGTTTTCGGGCGAAGACGAGCCAGAATGGACGTTATATGTTGACGGGGCCTCAGGATCCGAACACCAGGGAGCTGGAGTGATTATCAGAGGCCCCGAAGGCCTAGAAGTAATGAAGGCCATCAAATTCAGTTTCAACGCCACCAACAATATGGCCGAGTATGAGGCCCTCATAGCAGGATTACGCCTGGCCAGAAAAATTGGCGTGAGAAACTTGAAAGCCCATAGTGATTCCCAGCTGGTGGTCCGGCAAATGGCAGGGGACTATGGCGCGAAAGACCCGACCTTGGCGAAATACCATGAGCTGGTAACAAAGCTTATTCGGGAGTTCGACGCCGTGAAAATCGAGAACGTACCCCGACGAGAAAATGCTGAGGCAGACTGTTTGGCGAAGTCCAAAACTTGCACCGAAGTGCTAAGCCACCCCAGCATCGCGGTGTTAAGCATAGAGACCTCGGGGAAAGGATGGAAAGAACCGATCAAAACGTATCTCGCAACTAACACACTCCCCAAAGACCCCAGCGAAGCGGCAAAAGTGCGAAGGCGCTCCGGACGTTTCTTTTTAATTGGAGAAGAACTATATCGGCAAGGATATGCAAATCCACTACAGAGGTGTGTTAGTGAAGAGGATACTGAAATGATCCTCGAAGAAGTTCACGAAGGTGCCTGTGGTTCGCACATCGGAACCGACACCCTGGCAGCAGTGATACTTCGCCAAGGATACTTCTGGCCTACCCTGAGAAAGGACGCCAAGCAGTTCGTCCAGAAATTTGGTAATTGCCAGAGACATGCGAACATCCAAAGAACACCCTCAGAGTTCGTGACTTCGGCAGACTATCCTTGGCCCTTCGCAGTTTGGGGCATAGATCTCATTGGGCCACTCCCAACGGCGCCTGGAGGCGTAAAGTTCTGCGTAGTAGCAGTTGACTATTTCTCTAAGTAGGTCGAGGCAGAACCTCTGACAACTATCTCAGCAAAAGAAGTGCAGAAGTTCGTATGGAAAAACATCGTATGCAGATTCGGCATACCGAGGGTACTCGTAGCGGACAATGGATCCCAGTTCATAGACAAAGGATTCCAAGAGTTCATTAGCGACCTCGGGACAAAAATGCACTTCGCCCCAGTAGCTCACCCCCAAAGTAATGGGCAGGTGGAAGTATCTAACAGGACCATAAAAGATGGTCTGAAAAAGAGATTGGGAGAAGCAAAAGGGAAATGGCCAGGAGAACTCCAAAGCGTGTTATGGAGCTACCGAACAACACCCCGAAGAGCCATAGGGGAAACGCCTTTTTCACTCGTCTTCGGTACAGAGGCCATCATCCCTGTCGAGGTAGCACAACCGTCAATACAAGTCCAAGTGTTCGATGAAAAAGGAAATGACCTCGGAATGAGAACCAAGCTCGACCTCGTCAGCGAACACAGAGAAGTAGCCGAGTTGAGAAGAAAAGCTTTCCAGCAAAGAGTGGCAGCAGCCATAAATCTACGCGCCAGGCCAAAAGGAATAAAGAAGGGAGATCTCGTTCTCCGAAAGGCTAAATTTGCACCCCGAAAGTCGTCCCACGAGGTACTTTGCGCAAATTGGGAAGGACCGTACCTGGTACTTGCCGAAGTACGAAAAGGAGTTTATAAGCTCGGTGATGCCGAAGGCATAGAATTAAAAAACACTTGGCACTCAGAGGCCTTGAAAAAATTCTATGCCTAAAACGTTTGGTAGGAAGGTTGTATTGCACAAGTTGGACAAATTTGCCTAAGTAAAAAGTTCTGAAGAAGTACAAACCAAGAGTCTCACGAAAGCAATCGCCGAGGAAAGCAAGAGTATGGTTTTCCGAAGTCCCTTGAGCGAATATGTTCGGGACAAAGGAAAGCAAGAGTATGGTTTTCCGAAGTCCCTTGAGCGAATATGTTCGGGACAAAGGAAAGCAAGAGTATGGTTTTCCGAATTCCCTTGAGCGAATATGTTCGGGACAAAGGAAAGCAAGAGTATGGTTTTCCTAAGTCCCTTGAGCGAATATGTTCGGGACAGTGGGAAACAAAGGAATCTGGCAAAAATACTTAGCCAAAATTTTATCTATTGAGCCAAAGAGTGCTTACAGAGAAGAAAGTTGCTGAAAGACTACAAAAAAGAAGAAGAAAATGAAGACAAAAGGCCCTAGTACAAACTAAGGAACCTCGGCGTCTTGAGAACTGCCAGCCTCTGTGCTTTTATCAGCAGCCTTCGGCGCCGAGAAAGGAGGAGGCAGTTTCAAGTGCTCGATCTTGGACCAAGTCCACCGAGGCTCCTTCGGGATGTTCATGCCTTCCAGGAAGGAGAGGTCAAAATCTGGGAACTTCTGCAGAATTTGGTGCCGAGCAAGACAGAAGCCGTCTTAAAAGCCCAACTTCGTCATATCATCGGACTCCCGCTTCTTGACCGCCAAATCTGCATAGTCCTTCTCCAGATCCGCGTAATCCTTCTCCAGATCCTTAAGCTTTCTCTTCAATGCCTTCATCTTCTTCTTCTCTTCTGAAGGCTTCTTCAGAGAGGCGACCTCGGCTCCGAGCTGGGCCTTTTCCTCGAGCGTCTTCGCAAGGATTGCGTCAGTTACTGACTTATCCTTTTGAATCGCTTCTACGGTCGAAGTCAGCTCCGCCATCCGAGAGCCGAGGTCGGAAAGTTTCTGGGAGGTGCCTTTCTCAAGTTCCTCTTTCTCTTTTATGAACCCCTCCCAAAGTTCAGCAATTTCCTTCTCCGAAGACTGCTTCAGCTGAGCATTATCGGCAGCCAACGCCGAACACTGGGCCTTCGTCTTGGTGTAAAGGTCCCAGAGTGACGCCCTCCGTTCTGTCTCTCGCGCCACCCGAACACGGAGCAACTCGGCATACCCCATCAGCTGCAAAAAAAAGCAAACAAAGGGAAAATGATGCTAAGTAAAAAGCAAAGGCGAAATTGGCACTAAGGAAATAGTGAAGCCTACCTGGGCGGTATGTTCAGTGAGTTTGGCGGCAAAAGAGATGTCGCCAGGGTAAGCCTCCGTAAGGGCCTTGTAAGAGGCCTTAGTAAAAACCCCTTTGCACATCTGCCTGGCCATCTCGGGACAGTCCTCGGAGTACATATTCATGTCTTCCGTGAACGTCCAGAAGGGCTCCTTCGGAACTTTCCCTGCTGGGACTTGGGCATCCCGAATGGCCCTTTTGCGGGCGTGTTCGGCAACCCAGTCAGGAGCGGCCACCTCCGCTGCGCAACAAAGCAGAAAAATTGGTTAAGGCCAGAAAACTCTTAAGGATTTACAAGAGAAAAAAGGTTCTTCGACAAAGTACAAGCCTGCTGGCACCTCGGTAACGTCATCGTCAAGAATTGACGCCGCCTCAGTAGAGATCCCCTTGCCTCTTATTTGGCGCCGTTCCTCGGCAGAAGGGGTCTCCTCCCCATCGCCCTCCAAAAGAGCATGCGAAGGCGTGGAGCTTTGAGGAACGACGTCGGTAGAAGGGACGTCGGCAGAAGGAACCTCGGGCAAAGGGGCAGCAGGGTGTTCGGGCTCCTCGCCTACCTCCTCCGGAATTTGCGGAAGAGAGGAAGGAGCAGCTTTCTTTGCCCGTTTGGAAGGAGGCCAGCCCAAAGTCTGGTTCCGCCTCCGAGAGGCGGCCTTCTTTGTCTGTTCGCCCTTCTCGGCCTGCCCGGTAAAAAGAGCCTTGTAGAAGGCAGCCGCGTCATCGCCCATCTCTGAAAAAAGGAAGAGAAGATCAGTGTAAGTCCAAGATGAAATTATGAAGGAAAAAATGAGAAAGTAACTTACTCTCGTAAAAAGACTCATAAGTCTCTTTCCCCCGAAGGAGTTTCACGAGCCAAGAGTCCTTCCCCGAAGAAGCCGGTTTCGGCATATTGAGGTCTGTCACATGCTCCTTTACCACCTTGAGTTCCCGAAGGACCTCTTCGGTCATAAGCCTCCAGTTGATCGAAAAGGGGTAAAGGGCACGAGGAGAGACCTCGGCAGCCCAGTCAGAGACGGCCCGGCTGCGCCTGTCGAAGTCCTCAAAGATAGGTGCTACGTTAGCGTCTAGCAGTATCTTCGGGTCAACAACATCCATCTTGAGCCTCCCCTGAGCCCACTTGGTCGGGACGTGCGACCAAGCCTCCGACTTCTTCAGGAAAAAGAATTTTTGTTGCCACCCTCGCCAGCTGTCTTTGGTGGCGAAGGTGAACGTATACTTTTTGCTCCCGGATCCCCGAGGTAGCATAAAGTAGAAGCCACCCTTCGGGACCACGAAGAGCTTGTAGTACTGAAGAAAAACTACAAAGTGAGGTTTTATTTTGAAAACGCCGCACATACAGAGGAAGGCATTGAAATAGCAGTACGAGTTCGGTGGGAGTTGGTTAACGGCAATGCCACGGAAGTTGCAGAACGCGCTAACCATCTCCGGGGGGGGGGGGGATACCGAAGTCCGGCCTTCAGTTGGGCTCGGAAAACGGTGATTTCATCACTTCGGTTGGAGAAAGCAAATTGGTCAGGACGGGGCAACCTCGTCACAGAGTAAGAGGGTAAGAAAAACTTTTTCTTCCACTTCGCTAGTTTTGCCGCAGTAGTGCAGCAAGGGTGAGAAAGAAGAGGTTGCCAACTCTCGAGAACAGGCATGATGAAAACGAGTTCGGGAAAAACAAAGAAGAATCTTTGAAAAAAGCAGAAGGACTAAAACCCACCAAAGGTCTTGCCGGAATCTGGATTCCTGGAAGCCATCGTGAAAAGTGGTCGGAAAAACGCCTGAAAAAGGAGAACCGCCGTGGAAAATCCGGAGAGAATTGGAAGGCAAAAGAAAGCAAAAGCAGAAGAAGAAAGAAGGTTATGACAGGACTGATATATATAGGCTGAGAAGGCCAGGAGAACCGTCGTCATTAGTACCCCTCGGAAGGCGAAGCGTCGCCATAACTGCTATGAGCGCCTGAAAAGTCGCGCCAGCCGCACTCAGTGCATTCTTACCCAATAAAAGTGTGCCATGTGTCGGTCATCGTGCAGCAAACGTGCCACGTGTCGACCATCACGTTGAGCACGCCCTCTGACACCGTTTGGTCTAGAGGCGCCGCCCTAGACTGACTCTGCTGGATACAGGACGCGACGCAGGAACAGACCTATAAAGGCAAAAAAGTAGGTTACCTCGAAGACACCAAAAGACAGCCTGTGACTTCGGGAAAAACTTCTATCTTCGGTACAAGGTTATCATATTTCCCCTCGCCACAAGGACACCAAGAGACAGCCTGTGACTTCGGGCAAAAGGTGTATCTTCGGCACAGGGACAGCCTATCTTCTCGCGCCTCGAGGACGCAAAAATGCTGCCCATCGGTACAAGCAGAAGAAGGCGTCTTCGGCACAGATATCACAACCACAGGACCCGAAAACCGATGAACCGAAGTTTCTCACTTCGGCTTTTCGGAGGAGGGCCTGTGATAGCCAAAGGCTATTGCCTCCTCGGTAGTAACTCCCTACCATAATATTGGCCAAGGAGTCTGATGTCACCCAAGAGAGGATCTTTTTACTGACCTCGGAAGGTGCGAAGTCAAACACTATGAGCTCGAGACTTCGGTTAGCTCGTCAGGAATTCCGAGGACAACACCGTCTCCATCGAGGGGCCAAACTGACCGCCTTCGGGTAAGAGAGCCATCTCTCTGAAGCAAGGAAGAATCTCCCCGAAGGCAGAGGCCCCGAAGAGGATCTTCCCCGAATAAGAAACACCTGAACAAGGGAATCCCCTAACTATGGGTGTGAGTCCCGAAGAAGGTGTTCATCAAGGGAACTCCCAGAACTATGGGATAGATCCCGAAGGAGGTGCTCGCACCAAAGGACGGATAGAATCCGAAGAGGGTGCACCCACCGAAGGGCGACCTCGCCCAGGGGACCTCGGGAGTACGGTATGAGCATTTAAGGAGCCTCTGACATGTCGCCCACAAGCCCTACACGTCACATCTGAACGGCGAACTGACACGCCGCAGCTGCCCCAGTCCTGACACAACCCGTCCGGGTCCAGGGCTAAAGGAGGCTGCAAACGGCTGCCTGTCCCCTAGGTCCAAAACTACAGATCAAATCCGACCGAACACGTGTCATGATCTGAACGGACCAGCTACTCCTATAAATACTAGAAAATGGGACTGGGCAAAGGTTGGGCATTTTCCTCCCTCTGAGAAAACACAAAACAGGCAAGACACTTGGTCCCTTAGTGTTCTTCCTCCACTTTCACTCAGAAAACTGACTTGGGCGTCAGAGGGTCCTCCCCGGAAAAGCAAACCGGGGACCTCCTAACCTCTTCTTTGAGCTTTTCAGGCACACTCAGCTGGGAAACCAGAGCTCCAGGCGCTCGCCTCCTCAGGAAGTCTCTCCACCTGTCGACATGACAGCAAACGAAGATGCCTTTGGGCATCAGTGCCCATCCTAACCAAGCCTCAATGCTCCATGCTTTAGATTTCTTCCCATCAGTTTCCCTGTAACAAGAATCATTCCTGCTACCTAGATCTCATTTTTCATACTTCCATCATGGACTAGAGCTAGTCATTATTTGAAAGCTCTTAAGTAGACTCAGGCATCTTTTTTAAATTCTTCTAGGACATCTAAACTTTCTTTTAGCAATTTATCATTTTTTTCAAAATTAAACGCGAAGACCTTATGGGTAGGGTGCTCAATTTCAACAGGTATGAGTGCCTCTATTCCATAAACCATAGCAAAAAAGATTTCTCCTGTTGACCTTCGAGGTGTCATTCTATAGCCCTACAGAACACTGGATAACTCTTCTACCCATTTTTCATTGTCCTCATTTAGTTTTTTCTTTAGTCCCTCTTTTATGGTCTAGTTGGTGACCTCAACTTGGCCATTTGCTAGGGATGGGCCACAGGTGCAAAGTAAAGATGGATGCCCTTGGTTTCTACAAATCTATACACCTGTTAGTTATTGAATTTCTTGCCATTGTCTATTATGATAGCTCGACGGCACGCAAATTAACAAATTATATTCTTCCATAAAAAAATTTATGATTTGAGGGGTTGTTAATGTTGTCAAGGGTTCTGCCTCCATAGTGAAGAAATCAATGGCCACTATGTAATACTTCACTTGTCAAGGTGTTATGCGGAGCACACCAATTAAGTCAAGGCCCCATATAGCAAAGGGTCCCGGCTCAACTATAAGTGAAGCATCAGAAGATGGCAAGCTTTAGATCCAAGAATTAAGCTGATAAGAGTGGCATCGTTGAATGAATTTTTTAGCATTTCTACAAATTATTGGCCAAAACTATCCTTGCTTTAATATTTTATGGGGTAAAGAATCTTGGTGGATTTTTCTGATGATTTCCTACCCTCCTTGGGGAGTGAGGCATCTTTGTAGGGGTAAAGTGAACCCTTATTTGAATAACTCACATCCAAAGATGGTGAACCTTCCTGGTCATATCCTTATCCTTCTTCGTTGCTCGGGCAACCCATTTAAGGTCCCGATTCTAAGATATAGTTGTATCGACTATCTCCAATCATCCTCAAGGGCCTGGTGGTCTAAGATATGGATTGATGGTTCCATTAGATCTTCCATCAAGTCCTTTTCTCGGCCTTTTGATAAAGCATTGGCCCTCGCATTCTAGGCCATTCAAATTTTATGGACCTACATGAGGTCAAATATTTGCATTAAATTTTAACTAAACTCAAGTACTTACAAAAAGTTCAATCTTTGGCTCCTGCAACTCTTGTGGCTTGGCTAACGATCAACTATGACCCACTATATATTTGCAAATGTTGTACCCCTACTAGACTAACTATTCATAGTCCTGTTAGAAAGGTCATGTACTCTACCACGTTATTAGTAATGGTAAATTGAAACTTTATTCTGAGCATGGCCTTCATACTAATTAGTCCTCATAATACAACTTTAGCACCTTAGTATTCTGGTGACACTCCATGAACATACATCTCCCAAGGTAAGATATCATGCTAGTATTTTTCTTTAGTATTTTATCCCAGCATCATCCTTGTTACAAAATCAGCCAATATTTGACCTTTTTTTGTCTCTCTTGGGTTAATATTGGATGTCAAATTCTCCTAGCTCGATGCCCCACTTGGCTAACCTTCCAAATTCATTTGGTTCTTAAAGGACATCTCTAAGGGGTAATTCCATTCGTGCAATGATTTTGTGTTTTTGAAAATATGGCCTCAGCCTCCTAGATGCCACTATGAGGGCAAAGATGACTTTTTAGAGGATGGGATATAGTGATTTTGCCCTTTGGAAAGCTTGGTTAATGTAGTATATGGGCCATTGTTCGGGCTCCTATTCCTTGACAAGAATAGCATTGATTGAGCCTTCTATGACTAATAAATACAAGATGAGAGGCTCGTCAGGCCTCAACTGCTTTAATGTGGGGAGCCATCCTAAGTACTCTTTCATTTGCTTAAAGGCCTTTTGGCAATTCTTTGTCCTCTCAAACACCACGTGGAAGAAGGGTCAGCAATGATCCTTGAAGTGGGACACAACATGCCTTAGGGCAGTCAGCCTTCCTGTGAACTTTTGAACATCCTTCTTATTCTAGGGGGTCAAGCTTTGCTAATATTCCTTTAATTTTATTAGGGTTAGCATTGATCCCTCTCTTGGAGGCCATATATCCTAAAAACTTGCCCACTCTGACCTTAAAAGCATGTTTCTCTAAGGATTCAACCTTATATTAAACTGTCTTATTCTCTAGAAAGTTTCATTCAAGTCATAAAAATGATGGTCTATCACCTTGCTCTTGACAATCATATCATCCATGGAAACCTCCATATTTCACCAAAACTGTTTAGCAAATTTTTTTTTCATGAGGCATTGGTAAGTAGCTTCTGCATTATTCAGGCTAAAGGGCATTCTTTGCTAACAATACATGGCTTTCTCCTATGGTTAAAGTTGTCTTCTTTTCATCTTCAAGGTTCATTCAAATCTGGTGATAACCACTAAAGGTATCAATAAAGGGTAAGATTTTGAATTCTACAGTGGCATCAAATAGTTGGTCGATGGCTACAACAGAAATGGATCCATGGAATAAGAATTGTTCAGGTTCGTGTAATCAATGCACATATGCCATTCCTCATTCTCTTTCTTCGTGAGGACCATGTTTGCTAGCCATTCAGGTTATTGTACTTTGTAGAGAATTCCACCCTTCAATAATCTTTTAACTTCCTTTCCAAAATAGTCTTTTCTCTTCAATGCCATATTTTGTTTCTTTTGTTGAACTAGTCGAGCAGAGGGGTTAACTTGTACATTATGAGTGATAATCTCAGGATCTATGGTTGGCATATCACTGGAGGACCATGCAAAAACATCCATATTAGTTTGCAAGAATTTGGTAAATAATCTCTTTACCTCAGGAGGAATGTCCCTACCGATTTTCACATTTTTATTGGGTGCCAATCCACTTTTTTCAAGTCCTTAGACAAAGGACACACTGGGATCATTATCATGAGGGTCATCTTTCCCTCTTCTTTGACTCTGCTAAATCTTTTTTAGCACTCCTTGGACCTTGTAAGTGTAATGCCCGGAAAATCCAAACTGATTAGGTCCCGGGGTAAGTGGATTGGGAGCCAAAGAATTTTCCTAATTTGGGAATTTAGCTGAATTAATGTGAGGGGACATTAAATTAAGTGTTAAGGATTCATGAAATTAAGCTTGGCTTAGGCCAAGAAAAATAATGGTGAAAATGGTGGATTTCAAAGATAAAGGACTCAATTGAACAAAGGAATTGTTGTAAGTTGGGCTCAATTGCCCAAATTCTAAAGATTGGAGGACTAAGTGGGGAATTGACCCATTTTCATGGCCTTGGATGCCATGGCTAGCCATGTCCATTCAAAATAATATATTTTATGCCACCTCCACCTCCACCCACACCTCCACTCACCTTTGTCCCCCACCTTCACCACTTCATCATTTAACTTCACCAACTCTTCCAATTTGTCCCCCCACTTTGTCTCCCACTTCCCATTTGAATTATTACTCCACTAAGGCATTATTCCCACCCATTTTGGACACCCATAACCGTACATACACTCCCCCATTCAACAAAATACATTTCTTCACTCATCTCACCTCATTTAAGCCATTTCACTCTCTTTCTTCAATCTCTCTCTACAAACTCTCTCTCCCTTCTCTCTAGTTTTGGCCAACACTTGTTCTTCTCTCCAAGAACATTTCTAACTCTTCTCCTTCCTCCAAAAATTCTGCCATCACTAGAAATCACCCTTCCATAAATTAAAACCAAGTGTTCTTGGTGGAATTCATGCTCTAAACACCCAAAGAGCAAGAATCAAGTAAAAGATTCAAAGAAAACCAAGGAGAGAAATTCGGCCATCTTCATTTCTTAGAGGTTTTGAACTCTTCTCAAGGATTTCTTTATGTATATGAGCTTCTAAGCTCATTGGGAGGAAGAATCAAGAAGAAAATTTGAAGAACATCAAGCACACAAAATTCGGTCTCACCTCCTAGTCGAGGTTTCCTAAGTGTGAACCAAGTATTCTTGGTATTTTGATTTCTTTAAGATAATTACCAAGTGTTCTTGGTATTTTATGGATTACTAATTTATTTGGCCATTTTGGTTCTTGTGCTAGAAAATCATTTCTAGAAACCAACAAGCGAGGAAATCGAAGGAAAACAAGCTTCTAAGAAGCTTTCGGTATTGGTAAGGATTCCTATACTCTTTGAGTATTCGGGCCCCTAGGTGATGGTCAAAGAACCATATGATCCTAGGTGTGCTAAGAGGGCATAAGTTAAATTATTGCTTCGGCAATTCTGTATCGCTCATGAGCTAAGTTAAGTAAGCAAGCATTATGGGCTAGGATTTAAGTAGGCCACCTTAAATTCCTATGCTAAGTGAGATCTCCGAAAATGAAAAGTATGTGAAATTAATAAAATGAAACTTGAGGGATGCTTGCTGCCCTTCTGTAAATCAAGGTGTTAAGTGGCGTGTGTTTGTGTGCTTCTATGAATTTGTTGTGCATGCTAACCCCCGATTTCGATTATTATTGTATATACATGTATCTTTGTGTTTTCTTTGTCTTTATGTTTTCTTTGCAGGATTTTTGGAATATTTATTGCCATTACATTCTTGGCATATGTTAGGCCATAAAGGCCATATGTTAGGCTTTGGAAGCCATACGGAATCCTTATTGAGATTTAAATCTCACCCGCCCTACTCTACCTTTGTAGGAAAAAGTGTGCTCGAAAGATTGAGCTAAGAGTCCTAAGTACTCTTTCTGTGGTGTTGAGGTTGAGTATGTAAATACTATTTGCTCAATTTATTCTAAGTATTTACCTTTAGTTGCTTGAAAATCAAGCTAATAAAATGTGGACTTTGTGTGCAGGACTACGAGTCTAGAAACTGTGGGAACAACGTCTTAAGGTGGATAATTAGTGTTCCTTGGCACTATGATTTATGGCTTGATTTTAAGCATGTAATTTTTTGGTCTAAGTTTAGTGACCAAATTATGGACTTAGTTAAAATTCGGCCAAACTTGATTTTGGGCTTGTAAGATGGACTATGGACACTTTGGGTGCTTTTATTGCTTGGTGGACTTACCAAGGCCTATGCATGTTTTATGGAAGTATGATTTTCATGAAAATCGGAAGCATGTATAAATTGGGCTTAAATGCATGTTTTGGGCTTAAATAAGAAATTAGAAAATTTGAATATATTCTTGGTTAATTTTGGGCCATATGCATGTTAAGTATGGAAAAGGCCCATAAGCCCATGTTTATGTTGAAAGCATGCTATGTTTGGTTTTGTATGCGCACTCAAAGAAAAACATGCAAATAAACTTGGAGAAGCATGAAATTGGATGCATGTGTAAAGATTGGCTAATAAGGAATTCAAGTGCACGTACGTGAATTAATATATGCCTAAGCATTAGTTGCATCTAAAGGCATTAAGTGATTATGTGCACTAGTGAACACCAAAACACATAAGCATGCAAACCATATGCATGAAAATAAGTTTTCAAACTTAAGTTGGTGTTTTGGATGCCATGCATAATCTTGGCTAAAGCTTGGTAAATACCATGAAAATGAACACATGAAATCCACATAGGTGCTAGTTTGTTTCCAAGAGCACTTAAACTTAAACCTTTAATAAGAACATAACAAGCTAGTACTAGTAAGTATCCTGGGGTTCGTGCCCATAAGTCTTAGTGAGTAATAAAAGTCCCTTCAGTTTAATTAAACTTCCGCTGCATGTTTTAGATAATTGGGCCCGGATGGGCCAGGGGCAGTTTAGGGCACGACAGTAAGCTTGCCATAAACCTTCATCGCAATGAGGCTTGGTTAACATGCACAATTTCATCTCTTATGGGAGTTACAAAAACCATTGCTAGCCATCTAATATCAAATCAAATATAGAATTGTAACTGTTCAGGGCTTCCAATAATCTAATAATAGCATTGTATGATGATAGGATGTCTAAGACAAAAAAATCATATGTGTGGGAGTCACATATAGTTCTTCCATTTTCCTTTATGCTCATCAGCATAAGGGGCTTTCTAACCATTCTAAATGTTGGCACTTTATCTCTCCTGAGTCCATATGTGGGCTCTAAGACACACGTTAGTGAGGATATCTAGAATTTGATTGTTTCCCGCATATCAAGAAAAAGAATGTTAAAGTTGGCTCCTATATCCAAGAAAACCCTTTCAACGTTAAAGTTATTAATCCTTATCGTGATAAGAATTGTATCAACATAAGGGGCCAATATGCATGATCCATCTAGCCATGTCAACACATTACTAGCATCAATTATCTCCAATTGGGTGATCTCCCACTCTTAACACTTTCACGTTTTGGGCCACAGAAGATTCCTCTATTGTGATCATGTGCACAGCTTCTATAGGCCATCCTGGGTTCCTATAACTGTCTCTTAGGGGGAAGTGAGCCTTCTCCTTTTATCTACCCCTATCACAATCATCCTCATCATTCATCCTCCGTGGGCTTTCTTCTCACCTTGAACAAGGAGACACAACCTTGCTCAATTATTCCTTCAATTTCCCAACATGAATCATTTCCTCAAGGAGCTGCTTCAGCTACTAGCAAACTTTTGTATCGTGACCTTTGTCTTCATAACATCAACAATATTTCTTTAGGTCATTCTTATTTATGGGACCCATTGGCAGGGGCCATCTAGGTACTTTGTTCTTCTTTTCTTAGGTGTATAAAATGTTTGTCCTAGTCTCCCTTAATGGTGGCAGTAATGGGTGTAGTTGCAATAACTCAGTACCTCTGCCTCTTTTATCCACCCTCTCTAGGTTTCAACTATTCCTTCTACACCATAGGTGGTTAAGTTTCTCTATATATATGCACTGAGTGGCTCGATCGAGGAATTCCTCTATACTTCTTACTAGCTTTTCATGCAAGCCCCATGCCACCCTAAAATCTTTTAATAATCCCTGAGTTATGGTGACCAGGTGCAGTTCAAAGATAAGTCTTTCACTTGCATACCTTCAGCATTGAACCTTCACATGAAATCCTTTAGGGACTTATCCCTTCCCTGCTGTATCTTGAGTATATGAGCCACTGTCTTGGGGGTTGGTCTACTTCCTAGAAATTGGGAAAAAAACACCTATGAGAGGTCTTTGAAGGATTAGAAGTGACAGCATTTGTGAGTTCTAAACCAATAAGCGATAACTCTTGTCAGGGTTAAGTTAAATGCTCGACACATGATAAACACCCTTTCAAGCCTTATAGAGGTAATATATCATTATAGGTGGTTGACAAGACCCGTGAGCCATTCTAGAGATGAATTTTTGGCATCCTAAAGCCATCAGGTGTGGGGGCATTAATGGTTTCTTCTGTGAATGGTTAAAGCCACATGTACTCAATGTAAATGATGAGGCTAGATCCCACCATATAGGGTTTAGGTATACTCATGTGTTGCTACCTCTAATCCAACCTCTATAAAATAAAACTTATATAGCTATTGTCAAGCCCATTAAATCAGCCCTACAATGCTTGGGGTTTCCTTACCATGGATTCATAGTGGTATATCTCAAAGTAGGACCTAGTAGGGCTCATCCGGTGCCGAATAACTTCCAGCGACTTCTTCACATGCCCTTGGTAGGGCTCTCCATATTCCTTATTAGATGATCGTCTTCAATTGGTCGAAGAAAGCATGCTAGAGGGCCTAGAATGTGTCATCATTCAAAGGGACAAGTCTTTTCCCTGTATGGGGTCCTTCAAGGGTATCTATGGCTCATCTGCTTTGACCCCTTGGTTCATTCCTCCGTCCTAAGGATCTATGGTCCCTTCACTAGCTCTTGTTCTCATTGCATGGTAATTCCTATTTGATATGAGACCTCCAGGTGTTCACTAATTTCCCATAGAATGAGCCAAATTGATTGCTAAAATGGGATCATCCAAACCAGCCAGGCCGGCTTAGAATCCTTAAAGATGGTGAATTGGAGGTCCTATGGCCAAAGATAATGTCAGAGCCCTGAAATGCTTTCCCGAAGGAAACCCTTTAATGACCAAGTCAATTTTTCGGCCAAAGGTGATGATAGTAAGATGCAAAATGAGTTTATCGTACATCAGGATTGGTAAGAGGTGTCTTTTTATAGAGCTATGGGGAAACCAAGAAAATTGTTCTCGGATGGGGAATTATCCAATGATTAATGGATTTCATTTTTGTCTATATCAAGTTTCCTCTATGATTCATCTGGAGCTAGGCTTCATGTGTCTCCCTTTATGCGCCTTCACATTACAGGCCATATATGAGCTCGTATAATATCACATATAATTTTTAAATTTTAGAATCACAATGCATCAATTTGTAGAATATGAAGTATAACATATTATTGTGTGAATTTCTAATTTTATTATTTTTATGTAGTTTATGCTATAGAGAGATAATTGCAAAAGATACCAAAAGAAGCTTTGTTTTCTCTTGAAATAGATGTTGATACTGAAAATAATCCATTAAAACAAGCACATGTTGAGATTAATTTAGAAGATCTTTATAGTGATCAAGGATTAAAAAAATAATTTTTTATTACCATCCTAATCAATGTGAAAGAATTAGGATGTTTTATTTACAAAAGGGCTGGTGCCAACCTGATGGGTTACTTTATGCCCAAGATACTTAAGCTCCAAGTACAGCCTAAATGTATGCCCTCCACACTCAGTCCAAGAATAAGAAATTGATTAAGAGGGATAGAAAAGGAAGCTAGAAATAGAACCAAGGATAAGATGAAGAAATGCAGAAGAGAAGTTAGAAGAAATTTGATTGGAAAAAAAAACTTGGGCATAAGTGCACCAAGGAGTTGAGACAGAACAAAAAGATATGAATTGCACAAAAGCAACTTGTAATATTGTTAACTTATTTTAAAGCACAAATTATAAGGCTTATTTATAGTATTCCCAACTAGGCTAGTAGACCTAAACAAATCCAAGATGAAATAGAAGTTATAAACTACTAATAAGACTAGCTCTAGTTGTAATTAGAGTCCTAGTTGGATAATACTTGGAATAACTAGTAATATCAACAATTATGAATTAATAAAACCAATGAAATTACTTGATAAAACATGTCTAAAATATGTCCCAAGGCTGCTAGAAATTATTCCAAAGAAAGCTAGAAGTGTGGAACACGCCATGCACTCACATAGTCACATAAGGTCACATAGTCACATAAGGATGGGTTGTATGCTTGCTTTACAAGGCAGCTTGCTTCCATGCGACCCCTAGCTGCTCCTATCCATATTAGTGACTTATTTGGCCTCCACAATACTAGAGAACATGTCCTTGCAACCTCTAGATGTAGAACAAACATTGCTCCCTTGAGTAGCTTCTTTTTGGGCATTATTTGAGCATGGTGGAACAAGTCCTTGAACATCCAACTTCTATTAACTTGTAGGTTCTCCTATGTCTTGTAAAGCATATAATAGTAACAAAATACATGATAGAACCAATTTAGGTCACTAGAAACATGATCAAAGCATAAGGGTTCCATTGCGGCTCTTCAGGCGCACATAGGGGGGCTTAGGGCATACATACATTAGAGGGCTCAGCCCCAATCTCCTTAGTATGTGACATCCTCCATTAGTTCTTGGTCCTAGCTACTCCAAGATACATGAATGGATGAAATTAAGCTCATAGGACTCCAAATTCTAGCATTCTTCCAAAGAAAAGCCTCCTTGAAGTGTCGTGCTCTAAGGTATGCTCTAAGAGCTCAAGAATGTTCTCGGGGTGCTTTCTAGGGTTCCATCATACCATCCCTCTTCAAAAAGATTCATCCTAGAATAAGTACCTAAAAATAAAGAAAGAATTGGATCAATAAAAGTGAAAGAAGAATGAACTATGAATTTACCTCGATCAAGCACAATGTAAACTCCTAGGTTGTCAACTCTTTTAATCTATTTGGCCTCATTTCCATTATTTATCTTTACCTTTGGTAGATTCCTTGAAACATCAAGAATAGTTGCTTTCTTATGAAAAATTGAGGATCCATTAGTGGCAGCATGTATAAAGCACAAAACAAGAGGTATTGAAATTTAGAAAAAATGCCATGTTTGTCTGTCACAACAAAACCCGTTGTAGGCCTTTTAAGCCACTTAGATTGGAAAACAACTCAGCCTATATTAACAAAATAATCATGTGACATGAAATTTAAAAAAATAGAAAAAGAATTTTTAAGCTTAAGTAAAACTAATGCCAAAGCAATATGGACTTCACATGCAGTTGCACAAATACACAAGAAACTATTAAAATTGCATGATTTGAACACTAAAATATTGGACTCATCATGGCTAGACTTATAAAACAATCAAAATGCATTAAATTCAGTAAGATCTTGGACATTTTAGATAAAACAGAATATAAATAAACATGTCCAATTAAGTGCAAATCTGAAACAAACATTTCTTTACATGCACACACAATAAAATGCATGTAATTGTGTGGAATGTTCAGGAACACAAGGCTAAAATATTTTCACGCACAACAAAGAAAAGCATGGTGGTTTTAAAGTCATTGAGCATAGAAAGAAATTGAACCTGAACGTGACTCAAAGAAACATGTATGGAAAATTCAGTAGAATCAAGTTGGACTAAATAATGTAATGTGAAAGGAAAACTAAAAAAACTCATGAATAATGGATTCCACAACAAATTTTCCATTAGAAAAAATTATGCAATTGAAAAAGGAATTTGGTAAAAACAAATAATGCATGGGAAAGCTAGAAGAAATAGAACATCATTATGCCAAAATATAGTGATTACTTCTTTTTCTTAATGTAAGGGATGATACCTATCTTGCATAACAACACTAAAAGCAAAGCATGATCTAAGCATATCAAACTATCCAAGACAATGTCAAACCTACTAAAAAGAGAGGAATACATTATAGAACCAGGTGTTAATCTTCATGTATCCTCCATTTAAAGAATATGAAGAACAAAACTCATAGTCTCACTTGCACATGGCTTAGGCACATTCTCTTCCACCTCTTCAATTTTTGTTGTTATCGGTTGATGCTCAACCGCTTGTATTGGTAGCATATTCTGCTTTGGTAATTCCATGGTTGAAGCTCATTCATTGTCTTTGGGTGGAATGGACTCCTCTACTTTCTTGTTGGTCGGAACAATCTTATTTTTATTCTACATTCTTCGTTTCTTGGCATCACTAAACCTTTCTCAAACTCTAGCAACTTTTGGAAAATTTAAAGGAATATGAGTATGCCTTTTGCCACATTGTTCAAAGGAAATTGTTTATGTGTGTTCATAAAAAATAGCCTTATTCTCTTTCTAACACTGTTGGCCAAACAAGATGAGTAAAACCGGCACAGGAACAATATCACAAAACATACTATCCTTATGCTTGCCCATCAAGTATGGTAAGTGTACTTGCTGAGTTACCTCCACTTAACCAAGGCCAATCCATTATAGCTTGTATGACTATGAATGTGGGAAGATTATCAAGTAAAGCTTTTCTATCATGTACGTGTTTGTCATGTTGACATAACTTCCATCATCATTAACCGCATTATATGCTCTACTAGGGAAAATAAGATTTGTATCGAAAAGATCCTCATATGGCACCTTCATCTTAATGCAATCCATGCTAGAATTTTTAAGCACTTGAAACCACAAAAATCCTCACAAACACTTTTTTTTTTTCTCTTCATTTGTTAGTGAAAAATTTTGAGACAATCAATCCTTTTAAGTCCTTTTCAACCAAATCTTTCTCAAATAAAACTAAAGTTGAAAATCTTAGTGTAAAATAAAAAATTTAATAGTTAGGAACAAAAAGCAATGAGACACGAACAAGAAAGATATGGCTAAAAGTCGAAAAGAAAATTGCCAAGATAGGATGAAACAAAGGACAAAATATACTAAAAGTGAATTTGTTCACTTTTACTTGTTGAGCATGAATTTGTTCACTCTTACTTGTTAAGCACGTAACAAAACCAAAACATTTGAAAGAATAGGTGGCCAGAAACTAAAACAAAGAATTCAACTTTTAAGAAGGAATAAGGATGAAACAAAACCTACAATGAAAATTTGAAAGACACAAGAAATATGCAAAAATTTTATTTACTTGTGATTCACAAATGTCAAGAAATAGATTTGTTTTAAAGAGCCTTGCAAACCACGAAATCTTCTAACCCCCCCCTTTCTCTATTTTTTCTTTTCATTCTAATTTTGCTACAAGGAAACAATGAAATCAATTAGTATGCAGAAAACAAAATAGGGACAAATTTTGAAAAAAATAAAAACAATAAAACCTAGAACTAAGACAACAAAAATGATGTAATTGGCTTGTTTTCTTAAGACGATTGAAGAAATCTTGAAAACTTTTATTTTATTTTTTTGGATAGCTTGCTGCAAAAGAAACAAGAACAAACTAAATTGCTGCAAAAAGAAACAAAGAAAAAAAAAAGAACATAATTGAAAGAAGATAGATAGATCCTGATTGAAGCTTGTAGCTTTGACATGAACTAATGGGTTGCTTGATGGCCAAGATACTTAAGCTCTAAGCAGAACCCAAATGTATACTCTCCACACTTTGTGCAAAAATAAGAAATTGATTGAGATGGAAAAAAGGGAAGTTAAAACAAAATCAAGGATGAGAAGAAAAATTGTAGAAGAGAAGTTAGAAGGAATTTGATTGGAAAAAAAGAACCTCGAGCATAAGTGTACCGAGGAGTTGAGATAGAACAAAAATGATAAGAATTGGACAAAAGCAACTTGTAATAATCTTAATCTTTTTTTAAAAACATGAATTACAAGACTTATTTATAGTATTCCCAGCTAGGGTAGCTGACCTGAACAAATCCAAGATGAAATAGTAGTCCTAAACTATTAATATGACTAGTTCTAGTTGTACTAAGAGTCCAAGTTGGTTAAGACTTAGAATAACTAGCAATATCAATACTAAACACTTATAAATTAATAAAACCAATGAAATTTCTAGATAAAAAATGTCTAAAATGCATCCCATGTCTACTGGAAATAATTTCAAAGCATGCTAGAAGTGGGAAACATGCCATACACATACATAATCAATAAAGATAGGTTGTATATTTTCTTCACAAGCAGCTTGCTTTCATGCGACCCCTAACTTTTCCTAGCTATATTAGTGACTTATTCCACCTTGAAAATAATGGAGAACACGTCCTTGCAAGCTCTGGATGTAGCACAAACATTGCTATCTTAACTAGCTCTTTTTTTAGCTTTATTTGAGCATGGTGGAACAAGTCCTTGAACATGCAACTTCCATTAACTTGTAGGTTCTCCTATGGCTTGGGAAGCATATAATAGGCATAAAATACATGCTGAAACCAGTTTAGGTTACTTCAAGCTTGATCAAGGCATAGTTGTTCCATTAGGGCTCGTCGAGTGCACATAGTCGGGCTTATGGCATGTACCAAGGCATTCAGCTCCAAGCTCCTTAGTATGTGACTTCCTCCATTAGTTGTTGGTCCTAGATGCTCCAAGATACATGAATGGATGGAACTAAGATCATAGGACTCCAACGTCTAGCATTCTTCCAAAGGAAAGCCTCCTTGAAGGGTCGAGCTTGAAGGTGTGCTCCAAGAGCTCAAAAATGTGCTCAGGGTGCTTTCTAGGGTTCCATCACAACCTCAGAATCATAATTTTCCTCATAGAACAATTGGAAAGACTTCATAAATGCTAAGCCCCCATTGGTTTGAGAAGTTTAGGAACCAGGTAATCAGTTTGCACATTGCTGCGGTAAGAAGGTTTCATAATATAACATAAATAATCTGCTTACTAAAAAGAATCACTAAATTTGAAAAACTAAGATTTAAGCACAGGAAAATGACAATAAAGTGGAGCTATTTATGACATGAGTACATCAACCAAACCAAACAAAAACATCAAGAATGTTAACAAAATGCAAACCACACCAACAAAAAATGAGAAAGTGATTCAAGATTCCATCTTATGCAAATAAATCTACCAAGGCTAATCTAAAAGTACTACGTGTGAAGCAAAGATCTCTAATAGGTGGAAGCAAAAGTCAACCTTACAAAGAGCCATTAAAATCAATCAGAAGTGATTAAAACCCAAGAAAAAAAACAGTGAAGGCTTCAACAACATGCAAAATCTTAGGGCCAACATAAAGAGCATTGAAGGAAAGAGTTCATGGAGACAACACGTGTCATGAAAATTTCATCATTTAATTAAATTAAATAAAATATTTCCAACAGAAGAAGTGTCAGTCTTCTAATTAATTTATTAACAATTTCATCAATTTTAAGAAGTCGATAACCAGCAGTCCTTATTTTTTTTGTCTTTCATTGAGATGTGACATAAAAAGATATATTTAATAAGAGAAGTGTCAAACTTTTAATTTTATTAAACTGTTTCAAAATATAGTTAAGTCAACAATTTAATCAGTAGCAATAAGTCCCCAACTAACAGGATAAAACTATAAATCAAAGAATTTATTGGTAGCAACAACATCAAAAAACATAATATAGAAAATATAGAAAATAGTAAGAAGGAAACAAAAAAAATTATATTTTCAATATTGGATAAGCGAAGCATCTATAAACATGAAACCAAAGCCCTAAAACAATTAATAAAAACAACAACAAACCTTGTCATATCTGTAGCACCTCCTAGCTGAGAAATGAAGTTAAAGCCCAATTTTTTAATTCCCTATCATAGAGCGCTGATAGGCCTTTGGCTTTTCCACCTATTTCATCAAACAAATTATTTTAGCTTAGCCAATATAAGCACAGTAAGACAAGAATGAAACCTAAAATACAGAGAAAGAGCAAAAAAGCTAGCCCTATTAATTTTACCACTACCTGTTTTGTGGCCTTGGTAGCATGAACATGGAGCCACTTGCAAAAGGTAAATATGAATATGACTATTAAAATGGAAAAATAAATGAATTAAAAAATAAAAAAATGAATAACATGTTATAACATAAAAAAAAATGTTATATCCTTGGAAGTAATGATAGACTTGCTTAAACTTTAGCATGCATTTATAATCTTGTGTCTCTTTGTTAAAGCAACCATGTATAATACTTCATGTGCTTGATGAGCCGTAACATTAGCCTCGCCTTGAAAATTTAGATCTTTCATCATTAAACTACAATATGTCAATATGTTTTGAAAGCTTAGATTTAGAAATAGGTGCACTATTGAAGTAGGCTAATTCTTTCTATTTTCATCAACTTATAGGCATCTTAATCATTGATATTCCCGATAATACAATCAGTAGATGAACAATATCAAGTGTCACATAAAGAGCATGATATGAAACATACATGAAAGCATTGAGCCTACACTAGATGAATTAAATGTATACCTAATAGATAACATGATAATAAAACAAACATAAATAGATAGATTAAATATCCATCATGAATATAGACGAACAAAAATTAATCAACCATAATAGTGTATGAAGCAAATCTAACCTACAAATAAAAACATCATATATAGTAAGGTTAGAGGTACAAAAGAAAAGAAAAGAAAGATGAAAATAGGCAAAAGATAAAGCAAACACTACAAAAAATAACACAAATGAAAAATAGTGCTCCTAACAGACACATTTAAGAAGGTGATAGCATAAAAAAAAAGACAAAGCACCTCATAAGATCATAAAAACAACAAAAAATGAAGCAATAACAAAGGAATAACTAACAACAAGATTAGATCAGGTCGTAAGAGAAAAACACTAGCATGGATTTATGCATAGAAGATGGGTGATAGAGAAAACCAACAAATAAAAATGATAAAAAGGAAAAAAGAAAGAAAGAAAGAAAGCATTCACCTAAGCAATAGAGACACCAAATAAAGCTTCCAACCCCACAAAATAGAGAAGAGCCAACTATAAACACAATAGCCAACACCAAATAATGATACTAAATGATAGAAATGTATGAGAAAAGTAACATAAAGAAAAACAATGACACCTAATTTCTTTGCCAAAAAGTGTAGAGAGAATGTTAGTCCGGCTTATTATCTCAAAGAACCTAGAGTAATATCAGACACCACAAAAGGGAATTGCTGGCATTCAACTTTGTAAAAGTGCCAACCTCCAAATTATTCTGTCATATTACCATATTGTCCCTAATCAAAACACCCTTAGGAAAGATAAATGGTCCATAAAAGATGGTACTCATATGTACTACACAACAAAAAATAACTTTCTCAAGTAGTAAACTTCTGGCTAAGCTTTTGAATAAATATCTAATCTACCTTTCATGGTGCACTGACACATTTTGCTACAACAGAAGGATCGCTGGAAATTGAGTATCTATTGAGTAGCTTAGCTTCAAATGATACGCCTTCACCAAATCAAACAACCTAGAAACTTAGAAAATTACCAAAGACAACATGTAAGTTTCATAAAGTTATTAAAAACTCACCAAATAACCAAGAGAACGTGTTAGACTTTTCTTGATTATCATTTCCTCCAAATTCACAAAATCTAAAACACTTTTTAAAAATTTGTTTCTGAATTTTTTTTCAAAATTATAACAAAAAAAAAAAGCTAAAGTGAATTCAAAATGATGGGAGTTTATTCTTTCTCATCCAAATTGATTTTCAACAACTTAGGTTCAAGTCTAATGGGCAACCTCCTTAAAGTCCCGAATTCTTACTCCTAATGCACCACAAATAAAGTAGTAAAAAATTTTAAAGAAATAAAATATTTAACATATAAAATGAAATGAGTTCATTAAGATATTAGGAAAAAATTAAAAGCCCCAATTTTGTGGCATATAAAAATAAGATAATTAGGTTAGATTTACTGCAACTAGAGAACAATTAATCATGGTCTTATTCATTCTAGCACCCTATGAGAAGTCTTGTAAAGCTACCAAAACAGGTGTCTTTGTGCATGACAGTTCAAAATAAGAAGAAATAAGTTCAATGGCATTTAAAAGTATATAATTGGACAGCAAAATATGTATTTTTTATGCGTGAAGCTCTTACCCATTGGGTTTGACTTTGACACAACTCTCTTTTGGACCCCTACATGTTGAAGTGTCACACAAAAGCCTACTTGAGGTGTTTAGTTCTCACAACTAATCATGGGTTTTGATACACTCGACTATTCCAGAAATGGACAACCAAACCTATCTTTAGTTCAAAGCTAAATCACTTTATTAGGTGAATACGACCTAACTAAAAAAGAAGTAAGAAAAAAATATACAAAAGGTAGCTTAAAAACTGAGAAGAATCATAATTCCAGCACCTTCATGGTTGGATTTGAATTTGGAATGTCTTCACTATTGTCTTCCACTTCATGTCCAACAATCTCCTACTACACAAAGTTAAAAAAAAAATCAATTTCCAATACATTCATGTAGCATTTCTAATGCAAGTGTTGAGAGATATTTTTCTACAATGAATGTCTTGAAGAATTGATTGTAGAATTGAATGGGAGATCAATTGATAAATGATTTTTTAGTTACTTACATTGAAAAAAAATGTATTTATTAGTATAAGTAATGAGATGATCATGCAATATTTTCAAGCCATCAAAACTCATCATGAACACTTGTAGATGTGAACATATTTTATTAATAACATTTTTTATCTACTTGTTTATCCACTTATTTATCTGCTTGTCAAGTTAGCGCCAGTGTACGATCTGTAGTACCTGTTCCAGATGCAAAACGGAACAAGACTGGCTAGAATTGGTCTTGTATACTAGTGTTTCAGTATACTAGGTATCTCAATTGAGTTGTTCCCTAAGCAGCACCATTCCCCTGCGGTTTATTGCCTTTATTCTACTATTAATGATAGATGGCCTCCACTCCGCTGCCACAGTGAAGCTCCTCTTCTGAAGATTTGTTGGAACAAAGAACACAGAAAAAAGAAGTGGAAGGGACATGGGAGGATCAGAGAGAATGAAGAAATATGACAAGAAAGAGAGGGAAAAAGAAGATGAAGGGACATGAGAATAAGGAGTAGGAGAAAGATGAATGTTTTGAAAGAGAAATCTTGCGGATACATTTCAAAAGCCAGGCTGTGGTAGGAATTTTGGAGAAGATATGAAAAGGAGAATTAATTTACCTTTATGTTTGGATAGCTGGGGGAAGGGATGGGGGAGTGAGCGTACCTCCCTTTCAGTGTTTGGATAGGAAGAAACTGGCTTGGAAGGTTAAGAAGGGATAGGCCTCTTCCCCCCATATCCCTCACATAGCTTATCTTCATAGTCCCACAAATCGGGCAAAAACGGAGGGGAAGTTCACCAACTAAATCTGTGATTTTTCTTGTTACAATACTATCCTTTTGCTTAATCTTACTGAATCATCATCCAACTACAAATTTCTGGTGAAGAACCACATGAAGAAGTAAAGAGAATTCACTAGCAGCGGGAATCGACGACATCAGCAACGATACCACCGGTGGCCATTCATTAGGTTAATAAACTCCTCTTTTTGATTGTGTCATTCCTTGATTATCCTTGTGGTATTCTTACTATTATTTCACTATTTTTCATTCTTCCCCTCTATTGGTTATATGTACATTTCTTGGTGTTCGGGCTAGGTTTCTTTTGTTTTTTTGGCTTCAGCCACATCTGGTTCATTGCTTGAGATGGAGTTCTGTTAATGATATATTTTAATAACTTATTTGCTCCTTTCAAAAAAAAAATTTACTATATTTTGGCTAAATTAAATTTGACTTCCTGTTGCTTGGAAAGTGCTCGACAAAATGCATGAACGGATTCTTTACATATATATTTTCATATATGAATATTATCTAAATTGTCTAATTAGAATGAAGATGATATGTGAAAAAGAATGAACAAAATCGTCTGTGTAAAGAAAATTTAGAGAAATAGAGCGAAAAAAAATTATTGGATAGTAAAGCAAAGAATTTGTCTGTTATGGCAGAATTCCCTAAACACAATATTGGTTCTTTACGTATTTTTTTTAAATCAGAAGTTGTTTTGTTTGTTCTTGGAATTGGAGTAATTCCCTCTACACACAATATTGGTTCATCTTTGTGTAATCTTACTGCTTTTTATTTGTTGCTGGAATTGGAGTAATTCTTATGATACATGTAATCAAGATTTTATATTGGAGAAACTACATATTGTTGTTACTTTGACACCTAATAATTTTTTTTTGACATTATGTGTTGTGGTTTTTTAGGTTCTCACTAGCAAACTTGACTACAATGATTGCACGTAAAAAAAAAATAGGAGTAAAAGGTATGCACAATTTTGTTTTGTCCTAATTTTTTGTATATGTATTTTGTATGTATTTTACATGTATTTGAGCTATTGGTTTGTAGTTAGTTTAAGAAATAGTGTAAGAAACACTTGACATTACCTATATTGAGAATTTAACTAAAGTGTAATAGAAGTACCTGATTTAGTGAGCAAGTTGAAAGGCAGTGATAATAAATAGTACAGAAAGTAGAAGGTTTTTATCAATAATTAGTTAATAGCCTATTAAAACCATTAACACTAGCACTCTTTTAAAACAAGATTAAGTAGCAAAAATGAAATTTGTTATAAAATTAGTAACATTAAAAGCTAGCTTCTGGACAAACACACTAGGGAAGGTTAGAAAGAGTCAAAAGTGTTAGTTGTTGCTTTAAATAAGGTTTAGAATTGAGACAAGTGCTAAATTTTTTTTTGAAATCTGAAAAGGGAAAACATGGTTAACTTTCTAGGTGTAGTTTAATTGGAACAAAATGCTTCATAAATATATCACACAAAGAATAAATGGCCAGAGTAGTATTTTCATCTACTGGTGTAACAACTCTCCTAGTTAAGGATAGACTTTGACCGAGTAAGTATATTTTATTTAAATGTTTTACTTAAGTACCTCAAGTTAGCACCTTGTTAACCAAGAAAGATAAGCTAAGTAAAGTAAGGATAAGTTCCTACGTGTGAAATGACACCGAATGGTCAAAAGGGCAAAATAGTAATTTTGACCTATGTGAGTGGCATAATTGTAATTTTGATAAAATTAGGGTCATGTAAAGAATTTTGACTAAGTAAGTTAAGAAAATAAATCATCCTAGCTATTAGAACCATCATTTGAAGGAAAAGTGCAAAAGTTGCACTAAGTGCTAAAGTGAGTCACTTATGTCTTAAGTGGCTTAAGTGTCCATGAGGCTAAGTGTAAGAGGCTTATGAACTTTCTTTAGGACCAAGGAGAAATGGTTTTGGGTGAGTGTTTAGTGACCAAAGTGAAACAAAGGAGAACTTGAAAGCCAAAAGGCAAGAGAACAAGAACTATGCCTTAGTTGAGTGGTTATGATTTTTTGGGCAAGTTTGACTTCCATTACCCATTTGTTCCTTTCCCATATTTGTTGATCCCTCTCACCACCCAAAATTATGCATAAAACCTCCCCAATTCCTCAAGTTTCCACCAAATTTGAAGGTCCCAAGGTGAATCCAAAAAGCCTCAAACTTGTTCTTAGTGTTTTTGCTCCCATTTAGCTCTTTGATGCTTGCTTTGAGCTTAAAACCTAAGATAAGCTTCTTGGTTTGGTTTGATTTGGTTCTAAGTTGTTTGAGTAACTAGAAATGGTCTTAATTTAGGGTTTTTGATGCCATATCACATTGGTTTTAGGTCTGGAACTCAAGAGAGCTAAGTTGAGCTCAACTGTGCTTATGATTTATTCTTGCGTTGTGGATGAAGTGAGGTAAGGGTTCAAGTTAATTTAGCTCAAACAATACATAGAAATGTAGTATTACATGTGGGAATGAAGGAGGAATAAGACCTATGTGAATTGGCTTTAAGAATTGAAAAGTTGGGCAAGTTTTGTGCAAGTTCACGTGCAGTCGCACAATGCTGGAAGAGCATTGTTAACACGTCACCACTAGCGACGTGGTTTGGTGACGCGAGTTGGCGACGTGTTGCCAAGGCACAAGTCCCTCAAGGTCGGGGCATCTTAAGAAGGTCCCAATCTCTTGGCTATCATTCCTAAGCTATTCTAAGATGTTCTGTAGCCTCGGTTGGGTCTAAAACTCATTCCTAAATTGAGAATTATGCATTATTTAAGTGGTAGTTAAGTGGTGTTGTTAAGGTAGAGCTAAGTACAGTGGCAATGGGGTAAGAGTGCTCAAGTTATCATGGGAGCACTAAAGGGATTAAGTCGGGTTTCAGAGTCTTCATTGGCCCAAGAGTTAGGTCTTAGACCTTTGGGAAATGAGGAAGAAACCTAATAGGATCACAACCAAACCATGTGGTTTGGTAAGTAAGCCACTAATGAGCTCTAAGCTAAGCTCTAAGAGCTTGGCAAGTAGGATCACATAAGATGGCTACCTTGCACAATAAGTTAAGGGTAAGGCGGGTAAGTTTTGAAAGGAGGTGATAAGCTACTCTAGGACCTATAAGTGGGACTTAAGGGAGGTAAAGGATTAGGGATGTGAGGGCTAGTGCCTCAAGTTCCTCAACCATTTGCGCTCATGACAAGAATAAGACACCTACGGTGTAAGAAGTCCCAAGGATTGTGTGTGTTGCATATCATACATTCATGCATTACATATTCTTTAATGTGTTGTCTTGTGTTGTTTATTGGTTGGTTTTATGCTTGTTTGTATGCCATATTACATGTTTGTTTGCTCTCTTCTTTATAGGTACCCCAAGGGGTCCTTGCTGAGTACATTCATGTACTCACTCCTTTAAGTTTGTTGTACAGGTTCTAACGATGGGCTTAGCAACTAGCAGTTAGTTGTGGGCTAAGTTTCTCCTTTTTACAGGTACTGATTCTATAGAATCCTTGAGATTCTAAGCTAACTTGAGAGTTAAGCTTCATACTAACTAAGTTTTATGCCATTACAGTTTAAAGGCTAAGTGATGCACAAGGATAAGAAAGGGGCTTGCACTTGGGGCTTCATAGCTCAAAGGTGGGGCTCAAGTAAAGGATCTTAGTTAAAGATTTTTTTCTTGTGTATATATGGTACCTTGTGTACTAAGATGTCACCTCTCTTAGGATACATTATGGTGTAAAACCATTGAGTTACTTTTGGGTGCATGCTAATGATGTTAAGTGTGCATAAACTATTACTTGAAGTTGAAATAACTAGTATTTCACTGTGTTGGCATGGTTTAAGCACTTTTGAAAGGAATGCTCGAATGATGTTTTTCTAAAATGGTTTACTTATTTATTTTTCATCACCAGGACAAATGCCTGTATATCTTCTTGTAGGATAGGCTAAGGAACTAGTTGCACGTAAATTATTTTAATTTACCCACAAGTAGTGGTTAGCTAATAATAACTAAGTAGGATCACAGTCCCAAAGGGGCTACAAGTTAAGCAAACTCGGGGCATTAGGACCCTGCTTTGTAGCAATTTAGTATCAGAGCGGGTCAATGGTCCTAGAAGAGGTAATAAGTGAACTAACATCAAAGTGTTCCTTGTGCTAAATGTAATTAGTACTACTTACAAGTTGCTTTGGGCGTGATCTTCTGGCCTTGGTTGCAAGTATCATGGTTAATACTTAGTCAGGTGTTGCTGCTAGGGCTCAGGCTCTTGGTGAAGGAAGTAGTGATCCCAATGGGGCAGACATTAAAGAAGTGGTTTCCCTATTACAAAGGCTTAATGAGTCCATGGACCGGATGCTACATGGCATGGCTATCCTACTTAAGTAGCGTGCTCAACCTCCAAATGGAAAGAAGACCTTAAAGGGCCCTAACAGGCTAAAGACCAAAGTGCACCAAGGCCTAACGGTGCACCAAAGTCAGGGGAGAAATCCCTTACCCTAAGGCCATGTGCATGAGCATGCTCAAGTAGACATCGAAGAGGATAGTAATGAAGAAGATGAGAAGGATATCCATCCCCATAGAAAGAGATAGAGACCTGTTATTCCAGACCACATGGGGCTCATTTTGATATGCCAAGATATCAACACTCTGAAGTTTAATAGTGTGGGTGATCCCTATGCAGTTGAAGGTTGGTCATACCAAATCAACGAAATCTTTAAGAACATGAAGTTGGATGGTAAGGCTAAGATGGATTTGGTGCCTTTCTTCTTGGAAGGTAAGGCTTACTTGTGGTGGAAAGATGTCATGGAGAGGCTTAAGTCTCACAATGAAGGTAAACCCGGACAAAGGCCTAAAGAACTTAATTGGACCAAATTTGGGAAGGAATTCCAAAATGAGTTCAATAGTGAGGCAGCCCAAGACCAAAAGAGGATAGAATTTGATGAGTTAGTTCAGGAAAGTTTGACGGTCCATAAGTATAAGAGGAAATTTAGTTCTCTTTTTCGATACGCTCCTCACTTGGCCGGGAAGGATGAACTTAAGGGAAAGAAGTTTATTCATGAACTTAAGGTGGAGTTAAAAAGTTTCTTAACTGTTATTAGAGTGTGGACCTATCATGAGGCTATTCAAAAGGCCTTGGTTTTCGACACGGAGTTAATAGAGGTGAAACCCAAGGATAAGGACATTAAGCTACAGGTCTTGGTGCACTCAAGATTGTCAAGCAAGACGCCTAACCCAGGAGGAGACCAGGGTCCCTCCAAAAAAGGCAAGAAGATTAGGAAGGGCCATTGCTCTAAGTGTCAAAAGTTTCATGGTAATAAACCATGCACCCTTGGGACTGATTTTTGCAATTACTACCACCAGCCTAGACATTGGGCTAAGGAATGCTCAAGGCTTAGGCAAAAGCAAGACCAAGGAAGATCATGAGCCTCAAGAGCTGGAAATGTATCTACTAGAGCCCTTATGCAACCACGTTTCTTTACTTTGACTGACTAGACACCTAAGGGGCCGACAACTGTGCAAGGTAACTTTAATGTTCAGGACAATAATATTAGGATTCTGTTTGATACTGGTGTTACTATTTCTGTCATCTCCATGAGCATGGTTGTCAAGTTAAGACTACAAAAGGCTTTGATGGATGAGATGAGGTTTATTAAGACTATTGGGAGCAATATTATTTTCACCAATGAAATGGTTAAAGGGTATCCTTTGGAGTTAGGGGCTCATAAATTTTCGTGTGACCTTTGGGTTTTAACCTCAATCCCTTATGATGTTGTCCTTAAAATGGATTGGTTAAGTAGTTATAAGGCCTAGATCGACAATGCAAGTTGTAAGGTCACCATTGAGGATGCCCCAGGGGTAAATGTGACTTGCACGAGCGGTTTGGCAAGTAGTGTCAAAAGTTTGCACCTGAAGTTGAGGGAGTCCATTCTTATCGTGAATGAGGAAGTATATTACTCATTGAATGGGGTGGCAGTTGAGGATCAACTTAAGGAAATCCCAATAGCCAATCTATTTCTAGAAGTTTTTCCTATAGACCTCATAGGATTACCTTCAGTTAGGAAGATTCCGTTCTCCATACACTTACAGCCTGGGGCAGAATTGATTCCCATACCCCCATACCGGATGTCAGCATCTAAAATGGTTAAGCTAAAAAAATAGTTAGAAGAACTGCTTAAAAAGGGCTTTACAAGGCTAAGTGTTTACCTATGAGGTGCCCCGATGTTGTTTGTGAAGAAAAGGATGGAACCTTACCTTTATGTATAGATTATAGGAAACTGAATGCAGTAACTGTGAAGAACAAATATCTATTACCCATGATCGATGACTTATTTGATAGGTTAAGAGGGGCAAAGGTCTTTTTCAAAATAGACCTAAGGTCTGGATATTTCTAGATAAGAGTAAGGGATGAAGATATCCGGAAGACTACATTCGAGACTAGGTATAGGCATTATGAGTACACGGTTATGTCTTTCAAAGTGACTAATGCTCCAGCAGTTTTCAAGGATAGCATGAATCGGATCTTTAGGCCCTACCTAGATTAGTTTGTTAAGGTGTTCATTGATGATATTTTGGTGTACTCTAAGACTCCCCACGAACATGAAGAACATTTAAGGATAGCTTTACAAGTGCTTATGGACAACCAGTATTATGAAAAATTATCTAAGTGCCAATTCTGGGCATGTGAGATTCCTTTCCACGAGCATATCATAAATGCTCAAGGACTAAGTGTTGACCTGAAAAAGGTAAAGGCAATGGTGGAGTGGAAACACCTAACAACTGTGACTGAAATTTAAAATTTCTTGGTTTATTAAGAAATTTTCTATGATAGCTTTGTCATTGACTGCCTTGATAAAGAAGGTACAGAAGTTCATCTGGAGTTCTAAGTGTGAGGAGAGTTTTCAAGAGCTTAAGAAAAGGTTCTATTCCCATCTAAATCCTACCAAATCCACATAAGACCTTTGTGGTGTATACTGATTGGGACAGGATTAGGATGTGTGTTGATGCAAGATAAGCAAGAGATTTCATATAAGTCTAGGCAGTTAAGGCCTAATGAGTTAAGGCCTTAAAGCTTTGGAGACACTAACTTATGGAAAGTCCTTCAAGATCTTTATGGACCATAAAAGTATGAAGTATTTGTTTACTCAAAAGGACATGAACATGAGTCAAAAAAGGTGAATTGAGTCTATTAAGGATTATGATTGCTCGATAGACTATTGTTATGGTAAGGATAATGTGGTTGCCGATGCTTAAGCCGTAATTATTTTGGGGTGATTCTTGCCAAGGATCAAGTGGTTACTACCTCATAAAGTTCCAATGTAGAACAATTCTCTGTCTTATTTGAAACCTGGTGAAACTGGAAAATGGTTCAAGTTGTAGTCCTTGAGATTCAGTTAGCATGGCTAGCTAGGGTTAAGGAAGCTCAGGGCAAGGAAGGATCCATCACCATGGACTTTTGTGTCGGGTTACCCAACACAAGAAGTCATCATGACTGAATTTGGGTAGTGGTGGATAGGTTAACAAAGTCGGCACACTTTATCCCCATTAAGATTACTTATACCATGGAGAAGCTGGCCCAGTTGTATATCCGGGAAGTGGTGAGCTCCATGGAATCCCCAATCAAATTGTATCTGATAAAGATCCCCGTTTTGTCTCCAAGTTCTGGAATGCCTTTCAAAAGGCTATCCACTATGAGTCTAAGTACTGCTTATCACCCTAAGACTGATGGGCAAACTGAGTGGGTGATCCAAACCTTGGAAGACATGTTGTGAAGTTGTGTGATGGATTTTAAAGAGGATTGGGACCAACACCTGCCACTGATTAAGTTTGCGAAGTTGTTAAGATGGCTCCCTAAGAAGCTTTATATGGGCATAAGTGTGTGAAGCCTTATTGTTAAGTAGATAAGGCAGATGAAGTAGTTGTTGGCCCAAAAATCATTGCTGAGACCACAACAAAGATTTAGTTGATCTAAGCGAGGATCAAAACTACCTCATACTAGCAAGCCAAGTATGCCAATGTGTGAAGAAAATATTTGGAATTTGATTTAGGAGACAAGGTACTCCTTAAGGTTTCCCTGATGAAGGGTATGGCTAGGTTTGGCCAAATCGGTAAGTTGGCTCCAAGATATATTGGTCTTTTTGAAATCCTCTAGAGGGTAGCAAAAGTGGCTTATCAATTGGCTTTGCCACCAAGTTTGGCCCATGTTCACAATGTCTTTCATGTGAGTTCTTTCAAGAAGGGCATTGTGAGCTCCGGGTAAATGTTAGTCCCATCCGTCATTCCAATAAAGGAGGAACCCTATCAAGTTTCTTGATCGCCAAGTCTAAAAACAAAGAACAAAGTGGATCCCAATGGTCAAGGTACTATGGTCTAACCATGGGGAGGAAAAGGCCACTTGAGAGGCCGAGCAGGATATGCAAAGGCAATATCCAAGTGATTTTGCCCGATTAAGTCAGAATTCGGTGAACCAAATTTCTGAATAAGGGGAGGATGTGACAACTCTCCTAGTCAATGATGGACTTTGATCAGGTACGTATATTTTATTAAATGATTTCACTTAAATACCTTAAGTTAGCACCATATTAAGCAAGAAAGACAAGATAAGTACAGTAAGGATGAGTTCCTAAGTATGGATTGGCACTTAATAGTCAAAAGGGCAAAATAGTAATTTTGACCCAACTGAGTGGCATGACTGTAATTTTGATGAAATTAGTGTCTTGTAAGGAATTTGATTAATTAAGTTAAGGCCATAAGTTATCTTAGCTATTAGAACCATCATTTGAAGGAAAAGTGCAAAAGTTGCACTAAGTGCTCGAGTGAGTCACTTATGCCTTAAGTGGCTTAAGTGGCTTAAGTGTCCATGAGGCTAAGTGTAAAAGGCTTATGAACTTTCTTTAGGACCAAGGAGGAATGGTTTTGGGTGAGTGTTTAGTGACCAAAGTGAAACAAAGGAGAACTTGAGAGCCAAAAGGTAAGAAAACAAGAACTATGCCTTAAAAGAGTGGTTAGGATATTTTGGGCAAGTTTGACTTCTATGACCCATTTGTTCCTTTCCCATTTTCGTGGCTCCCTCTCCCCACTATAAATTTTGCATTAAACCTCCCCAATTCCTAAAGTTTCCATCAAGTTTGAACGTCCCAAGTTGAACCCAAGATGCCTCCAACTTGTTCTTGGTGTTTTTGCTCCGACTTGGCTCTTTGATGCTAGTTTTGAGCTTAAAACCTAAGGTAAGCTTGTTGGTTTGGTTTAAAATTCTTCTAAGTTGTTTGAGTAGCTAGAAAAGGACTTAATTTGTTGTGCCATATCACATGGGTTTTAGGTTTGGAACTCAAGAGAACTAAGTTAAGCTCAAGTGTGCCTGTGCTTTGTTCTTACTTTGTGGCTGAAGTGAGGTAAGGGTTCAAGTTAATTTAGCTCAAATAATGCATAAAAATGTAGCATTACATGTGGGAATGAAGTAGGAATAAGACCTATGTGAATTGGCTTTTAAGATTGAAAGATTGGGCAAATTTTGTGCAAGTTCACGTGTAGTTGCGCAATGCTGAATGAGCATCAGCGATGCAGCGACATGGTTTGGCAATGTGATTTGGTGACACATCACCAATGATTCTTTAGCAAGCCCAAGGACAGATGTCCTTTTTGGTTTGTCATCCAAAGGCATCACTAAGGCACAAGTCCCTCAAGCTCAGGGCATCCTAAGAATGTCCTAATCTCTCGCGTATCTTCCCTAGGCTCTTCTAAGATGTTCCATAGCCTCAATTGGGTCTAAAACTCATTCGTAAGTTGAGAATTATGCATTTTTTAAATGATAGTTAAGTGGTGTGGTTAAGGTAGAGCTAAGTAGAGTGGCAAGGGGGTTAAAATGCTCAAGTTATCATAGGAGCACTAGAGGGATTAAGTTAGGTTTCTAAGTATTCATTGGCCTAAGAGTTAGGTCTTAGACCTTTGGGAAATGAGGAAGAAACCTAAGAGCATCCCAACCAAATCATGTAGTTTGTTAAGTAAGCCACTAAGGAGGTTTAAGCTAAGCTCTAAGAGATTGGCAAGTAAGACCACATAAGATGGCTACCTTGCACAATAAGTTAAGGGTAAGGCGAGTAAGTTTTGAGAGGAGATGATGACCTACTCTAGGACCCGTAAGTGGGACTTAAAGGAGGTAAAAGATTAGGGATATGAGGGCCAATGTCTTAAGTACCTCCACCATTTGAGCTCATGGAAAAAATAAGACATATAAGGTGTAAAAAGTCCCAAGGATTGTGTGTGTTGCATATTATACATTCATGCATTACATATTCTTATGTGTTGTCTTGTGTTGTTTGTTGGTTGGTTGTATGTTTGTTTGTGTGCCATGTTGCATGTTTAGTTGCTATCTTCTTTGTAGGCACCCCAAGGGATCCTTACTGAGTAAATTCATGTATGCACTCCCTTAAGTTTTGTGTAGGTTCTAACCTAGGCCTAACAACTAGTAGTTAGTTGTGGGCTAAGTTTCTCCTTTTTGCACATATTGATTCTACAAAACCCTTGAGATTCTAAATTTACTTGAGAGTTAAGCTTCGTACTAACTTAGTTCTATGTCTCTATAGTTTAAAGGCTAAGTGGTGCACAAGGATAAGAAAGAGGCTTGCACTTAGGGCTTGATAGCTTAAAGGTGGGGCTCAAGTAAAGGATATTAGTTAAGGATTTTAGTCTTGTATATATATCGTACCTTGTGTACTAAGATATTGCCTTTATTAGGATACATTGTGGTGTAAAACCATTGACTTACTTTTGGGTGCATGCTAGTGATGTTAAGTGTGTACAAACTATTACTTGAAGTTGAAGTAACTAGTATTTCTTTGTCTTGGCATGGTGTAAGTACCTTTGAAAAGAATGCTCGAGCGATTTTTTTTTAAAATAGTATACTTATTTGTTTTGCACCGCTAGGACAAATGCATGTATATCTTCTTGCAGGGTAGGCTAAGAAACTAGTTGCACATAAATTGTTTTAATTTACCAATAAGTAATGGTTAGCCACTAATAACTAAGTAGGATCACAATCCCAAAGGGCCTACAAGTTAAGCAAGCTTGGGGCACTGGGACCCGCTCCATGACAACTAAGTCTTGAAAGTGCTTTTGCCTTTTTTTTTTCTTGTCACTAATGAAAATAGCCAAACCTAATTAAACTGTTGCTTATCTACACTTCCAATATTAGCAATTCTAGATGACTTTTATTAAATCCATCATTTCCTCTTCCTTCTATAATATGATACCTGAAAAGTATTTGTGAAGTTTTCACCCTATGTTTTTGTGGTTATGTTTACTTTTAGCATTATTATCACTGATTATGTGTTTACATTTAGATGGATAATTATGGAAAGGATACATATTTCGCAATAGTTTGGTGGACACAAACACAGCGAATAGGAATGGCATATTTGCTGATGGTTATTATTTATTGGTATTACTCTAATAAACAAAAACATAGGTTGTCAATAAGAAATAATAGGATTAATTTTGAAAGAAAAGAGAGACTAAGAGCTTAAGTTATACATGACCTATTGGGGCCAACAGGTCATGATACAGTTAGGATGAGCCATACGGCTTTTATACAGCTATATGAATTACTACAAATGGAGGGCGGCCTTCATCCAACAAGATGTGCCAATGTCGAAGAACAAGTAGCCAAGACCTTATACATATTAACCCATCATGCAAAGAATTGTGTGGTACATTTTTAGTTCAAGCATTATGAAGAAAGAACAAGTCAACATTTATATCGGGTTCTAAAAGTTATATTAAATTTGGAGGAAATATTCATCAAGCAACTTAATGCATCAATTGCTCCACTAAAAATTGAATAGAACAACATATTTTATCCTTGTTTTAAGATAATACTAATTAAGCTTGCAATTTTACTTCATATGTTTCTAAAACTAGTGGGCTTGACATTTAGTTTTCTAAACTACAAAAACAATAGGATTGCATTGGGGCAATTGATGGCACACATATTTGTGCTAAAGTGTCTACTCGAATCACTCCATGGTATCATAGGAGGAAAGATTACCCAACAATGAATGTGCTATGTGCTTGTTCTTTTGATTTGAGGTTTACATATGTTCTCTCTGAATGGGAGGGTACCGCTTCTGACTCAGGAATTCTAAATGATGCACTATCTAGAAAAAATAAGCTTGAGGTTCCTGAAGGTAATATATTTAGAAATATCAAATTTAAAATATTTATTTACTATTATTTATTAATAATCAATTGCTAAGAGATTTATTCTTTAATTTTAGGAAAATATTTTATTATGGATGCTGGGTTTGAGTTGAAACTAGAATTTATCACACCATATAGAGAAGTCCATTATCACTTGAATGAGTTCCCAAATAACCCTCGGAGAACCATACGAGAACTATTTAACCATCATCATGCATCACTACAAAATGCAATTGAACATGCTTTCAGGGTGTTAAAAAAGATATTCCGAATTATATCAAGTGCAAATGAACCAACATATGGGGTTAAAATACATAAATTGATTGTTTTAGCATGTTGTATTTTGCATAACTATTTATTGGATGTTGACCCAGATGAGGGGCTTCTAGCAAAGGTTAACCAAAGAATTAGGAATCGTCATCCGTGTCATTGTCCTACTGCGGACAACAATGATGAACATAGAGCAGAGTTGGTCAGAAATTCTTTAGCTAGTGCTATGTGAGATGATTATAGTCATCGCACTATAAGTCCTTCACATTATTTTTACATTATAAAATATATTTTTATGATTTCTTTGTTGAATAATAAACATTTATTGACTATTTGAAATTACCTGATGTATTTTTTACTATTATAACATTAATTCAATTTTTGAATTTTATGGCTAACTATCCAAATCATGTCATTAGAATGGAATGGAACAATTACAATGGTAATTAAGGTTATTGAGAAGTAATGCGGTGGTTTGGACACATTTAATGGATGAAGCTTTGTCAGATGCCTTAATGCATAAACAAGAGAAAGGTCTCAAACAAAATGGTTGCTTCATCTCACAAGCTTATGATAATAATGTCGTTGAATTGCAAGACAAAATTGGGGGAGACATAACTAAGGACAAGGTCAAAACTTGTTGGAAGACTCTAAAAAATAATTTTTAAAGTGCTATGATTTTTGGAGGAATGGTATGAGTAGAATTGCATGGAACCCTATTACCAAGCTTTGGAGTGCAGAACCTGAGGTTTGGGAAAACCACATTAAGGTAACTAGTATCTTATACAAACAAGTACCAATATAAAGAATTACTTACCTTATTTCTTATTTATAAGAATCATTTTGAACTTATTGTGTTTGCTATTTACTTTATCAAGAATGTCTGCAGCTTGTGAATGGATGGTGAAACCTGTTCCCCATTATGATAAGATGTTGATACTTTAAGGAAATAATAGAGCAACAAGCGATGAAAGTGGAACTGCAAAAAAATTAAGGTGTCCTCAAGTTTTTTAGCAAACAGATACTATTGAGGAGATTGATTATCTTGTCTTGCAAAGTCAAGTGAATTGGAGGGTTGTGATCCATCTGATGATGGGGAACAACCATCTTTTCAAGCACAATCTCATAAAAGTAAGGCTAAGAGAACAAAGACTAATAATGACAATGGGATATTCATTAAACAAGCAATTGATAATATTGCTCAAGTCATAGAACAAGGAAGTTTAGTACTTGAGAAAGTGATGCAATGACTTCCAATTCCTGAAGAACAAGTGTGGCCTCTTTTGGAAGAAATATCAGTTGAGCCACACATGCTAACTGATGCATATGTTCATTTGATTGCCTATCCTAAAAAGTACGAGCAGTCCTGGGATGTCCTTAAGAAAAGCGTAAGGAAATTGTCATGTGATTGGTGTTTGGACATTTTGGTCGATGATGGTCTTAAGTCATCTATATTATCTATACTCAATAAGTTGGATTATTTCTACTATTTTTAAAGCCAAACGAATTGTGATTTATCCATGAATAATTTTTAGATTCTTTTGGTCATGTTTTGTCTAATAATTACCTAGCTAATTACATAGCAAATTTGTGAAAATTTTCCATACATTTTTTTTTAATAATTTTCATTTATTCTTTAATAATTTCCCTAACAATAAAAAAATTATGTATGGAAAATACTTTTCATTCTCAATTTCATTTAACATACTTTGCATACAAAATTAAGTTTGTTATGATGCTTTGATTAATTCCTGTATATTTGAGACAGTCAACCATTTTTATGATGAGAGATTAAATAAGGGTAAAAATGTAAGAATTGAAAATTTTCTCACCTTCCCTTACTTTAATGAGCATATCCAAATAAAGAAGGGTGTGTGTTCCTCCATTCCCTTTATAACTCTTTCTAAACAATGGGAGATGATGATCCCCTCTGATAGCCGAAGGGCTATCGCCTCTCCCAGTACATGCATCCTGCCAATAGTATGGTCCGAAAAACTGGCGTTACCCGAAAGAGGCAATATCACGGACCTCGGAAGGAGTGAAGTTAAAATACCCTGAACTCGAGAGTTCGGCTAGAATGTCAGGAATTCCAAGGATGCCACCGGCTCCCTCGGGAGACCAAATGGATCGCCTTCGAAGATGAAGAACCAGCTATTTCAAGCAGGAGAGAATCTCCCCGAAGACGAAACCCCCGAACCAGGGAACTCCCCGAACTACAGGCATAATTCCCGAAGAAGGGCGTCCGTACCGAAAGAGGACCTTGCCGGGGAACCGCGGGAGTACGGCATGGGCATTTAAGGAGCCTCTGACATGTCGCCCACATGCACCACACGCCGCCTCGAAGAGCGGTCTGACGCGCCGACGCCGTCCAAGTCTTGTCACAACCTGTCTCGGTCCCAGGCCCGAGGAGCCTACAAACGGCTACCTATCCCCTACGCCCGGAGGTACAGATCGCATCTGACCGAACACATGTCGCGATCTGAACGGGCTAGGCACCACTATAAATACCAGGAAACAAGCCCTGGCAAAGGGGGCCCCCTCCCTGAGAAAACACGAACAGGCAAGACCACCTAACCCCTTAGCGTTCTTCCTCTATCTACCATCAGGACACTGACTTGGGCGTCGGAGGCTCCTCCCCGGAAAAATACTCCGGGGACCTCCTAACCCTTTTCTTTCTGAGCATTTCAGGCACACTCCTCTGGGAAATCGTGGCTCCAGACGTCTTCCCTTTCAGGAAGTCCCTCCCGAATTCATAATGTCACCCGACGAAGATGCTGCCGGGCATCACCCTCCTCTCCCCTTAATGACTTATATCCAAACAAAGTAGTACAACAATAATGGTGACAATTGCAAGTGAAAACCAGGGGCGGCTATAAAAAAAAAGAATTAATTATACTAACAACCTTTTCACCCATCTTGGGTGGTTGCAAGCCTACAACTCTCAAAAGTACTTATTGTATCTTCTCATTTAATATTAACTACCAAAAAGTCATTAAACTCCTCCCCCATTTCAATGCAGCCCCTATATAATACTCTTTCTGTCCCATATTTTTGCACTATTTTTCATTTAGGTCATCACAATTTCTTTGCACAATTTTCTTTTTTGGAAAGTTTTAGGGTGCAAAATGATTGTTATACACTTTATTATATTCACATTTTGGTCCGAATCTCATTTGGGCCTTTCTTTCCCTCTTATTTTCTTGCTTCTAGTATGATCGACCATCGCTCGTCTAGCTCTGCCATGGTCTGTCTCCACCGTCACTCATCTACCTCTGCCATTGGTCAACTGCCTCCAACATCGTCCACCTCCACCATCATCCATCTCCACCCATTACTCATCCACCACGATCATTTATCTTCCATCATCGTTTGCCCATTGCAATCGTTCATCCTTCTTCATCAATCATCCACCGCGATCGTTCATCCCTCATCATTGTTCATCCACTACAATCGTTTGTCCACCGTGACTGTAGGATTGAATAAAGTGACCCATTTGGGGATTTTCCAGAGATTTGCTTGAGATTGAATGGAAACATTTTCTAATTCTTTTTTTTTAATTTTCTCTAGTTTAATTGTGAAATGGTGATTAGTTGGAATAAGGCAGAGATGGAGGCGTGAAGTAAGGGGCAGGTGATTGGACAGATGTGATTGACTTCGGCAACAAGGCGATTGACTCTGGTGACGAGGAGATCAAGATGATCAATGAAGGTTGAGATCAAGCTAGCTGACGAACACGGTGACGCTGTTGATGACGATGGACGTGACCAACAAAAAGGTGACCATAGACAGATGACATGACTCTAGTCAATGAATAGATAGATGATGATCGACAGACAGAAGAGATTAAGGAGGCAATCGACAAAGAGCGGCGAATAACTGGCAAATAGGGCAATTTTGGAACAAATGCAAGGGCCGGTGAACTTTCTTGGTTTGTGTAAAAAACCAAATGGAGCAAATGTTTCAGGACAAAATGATGATTTTAAACAAGTAATTCCTTAAAGTAAGAATGGAAGAAACAATTCATAAATATTTAATTTCTAGATTATTGTTTTGAATTTATTTACATAGTAAACACTATACTTATTTCTATATTTTTATGCAAATTTTTATAAAATTCAATTTTATACTTTCAAAGTGTTAATGTGTTATGTGTGTGTGTGTGTGTGTGTTTGTGTGTATTTAATTATAATATTAAAAGTTATACATTTGAGACATACAGCCAATATGGTACCAAAATCCAATACTGTACTGTACCGTATAAAGAATGGTACAATAACCAATACAATATTTAAAACTTTAGTTAGCGTTGATTTTGCTAGTTGCTGCTTCAAGTGTTGGGAGAGTTTTTTGCAATAAGTATCACAAAGAATTGCTTATTGAATCAAATAAGTGATCAACTGATGAATGAATGTCTAATTACTTATATTGACAAAAATGTATTTAGTAGTATAAGTAATACAATGATTGTGCAATATTTTCAAGTTAAAAAACATCATCATGAACACTTGCTCGAAGGGCATTCTATAATGCCATAGGGGTGAAACTACGGCAAGTTGCTGTAGTGACTTGTAAGGCGTTAGATTAAGAGGTGGGAGCATAGTCGTTGGATGCTGAATCAACTTTTTAACCCGGAACCTAAAGGTTTAGATTTTATTTTAACAGTACTAAAAAATTACAAACATATTAAAATGCATCACTCTAAAATCAAGCTTCAACAAATTTGTAAAGGAGTTTGAATCTAAAAAAAGTGGAGAGTGGTGATTATGTGTTGACATTGAGTAAGATGACATTGTTGGCATGGAAACAGGCATTGAAATGATGACAAAGAATAAGGGGAGAAAATCATAAAGAAACAAAAAGTAAGTATTAATTTTATTCTTATGTATTTGTAGTAAAAAGGCAATTAGTTTGGAAGTAATTGATGGATGGAAGTTAGATTTTGGGTGGTGATTAGTATTAGTTACAAAAAGGTGAATGAAATTATAGAAAAGTGATTGGAAGAGACAAAAGTGATAAGAAGAGGAAAAATGTGATAAGGATATGAAAAAGGTGATAAAAATTAGTCACTTATTTTTAATTGTTAACGCGTTTATGGTGATCTTGTCACCTTTTTGCTTGAATTATTAACATGTGTCTAATAATGTATATTATTATGATTTTCATGGTTTCAGTGAGGAAAGAGATGTTGTATTTTACAGTGGTGAGTAGGAAGTTGTTTCAACGTTGAAGAAAAGTTAAAGGGATGAGGGGTTGCCTGGTGCATGGAATAATTATCAATGAGTAAACAAGTTTTAGCTATTGGTGCGTGTTCTTGTGTACTATGGTTGTTAGAGTTTGTGTTGAAATACATGTAAGAAGCTAAAGAGGGAGAGATGCAAAGATGCTGGAGAGATGCAAAGATGCTAGATTGGCATATGATAGTGTAGTAAGTATATTATAAGTTGAATTATAACAATATAGAGTAATAAGAATATAATGAGATGATTTTATTTTTAGGCTTGTCATAAGAGTTGGCTAGAAATGTCATTTGATAAAAAAAAGTGAGCATGCAAACAAAGTCAAAGAGAAGGAAAAGTTAAAGTTAAAGTTTATAATTTCCACATTTTGTATGATGATGAGGAAGTTGGGAGAAGAAAAAGAATAGATACTGAAAGAAACAGCTTTTGGAAGTTTATTAGGAATAAAATCACATGTTGTGTGGGCAGACATGGTGTTTCTAATGATTCAAAAGTTTGATGTGAAGAAGAGGACCATTTGAATAAATGGGAGAGAGTATAAGATTAGAGCAGAGGATTTCATTGAGATAATGGGGATCAAGGATGGTAGTGAACGAATTGAGTTGAATCAAGGTGATGTACATAGAGACGATTTGGTGGCATATTATTGCCGAAAGGAACGGGACAGAAGGTGGACCATTAGGAAAGAAGTTGTAGAGCATGATCTATTGAAGAGTAATGATCTAGAAAAGGTGTAGAGAGAGTATGCATTATATTGCATGACTCATATTTTGTGTCCACCAATTTGAAGCCATGTTGGTCTGCCCCATCTTGGATGTGTTGGTGATGTTAGCTGATGCCCTCCGGCATCTCTGTCCGGTGACATGGTGAATTCCGAGGGAGCTTCTGGGGGGGAAGGACGTCTTGCTGAGATATTCCCCAGGTGGGAAAATACCTGAAAAGCTCAGGAAAAAAGGGTTAGGAGATCCCCGAGATGGTGTTCCGGGGAGGAGCCTCCGACGCACAAGTTAGTATTCTGATAATGAATAAAGTAGACACGCTAGAAAGGTGCGAGAGCTAGCTTGCGTATATTTTCAGCTATGGAGGAGGGCTGATCAGGGAGAGGGGATGGATCGATCCCTTGCCAAGTCCTTTTCCCCAGTATTTATAGAAATGCTTGGCCCGTTCAGATCCTGACACGTGTTCGGCCGGATCTTTTCAGGGCGTAGGGGACAGGTAGCCGTCTTCAGGCTCCTGGTTTTGTGGCTGAGATGGGACTTGGACGACGTCAGTGTGTCAAGTCGCCGTTTCAGGCGGCGTGTGGGTTTCCTTGTCAGAGGCTCCTTAAATGCTCATTAAATGCTCATGCCGTACTCCCGAAGTCCACTGCCGAGGTCGTCCTTTGGTACGGACGATGCCCTTCGGGAAATATGCCCGCAGTTCGAGGGAGTTCCCTGTTTCAGGTTCCGCCTTCGGGGGAGATCTTCTTCAGCTTGCAATAGCTGATTCGCTGATTCTCCGTTTCCGAAGGCGATTTGTTTTGTACCTCGGGGGGCTAAAAGCTTCCTGTCGCTCCGGGTTCGGGTTAGATAGAGGCTATAGCCTTTGCCTATCTCATGCCCTCCTTTGGAAAGCCGAAGTGGAAACTTCGGTTTGTAGTCTTTCCGAGGATGCTCTTTGGGAGTTTTTAGGGAGTAAAACCTGTGCCGAAGGTACACCTTTTGCCCGATGATTATGGGCTGTTCGGCAATAGCCTGTCTTTTGGTGTCTTCGAGGCTACTTACTTCTTTCTTTTTCCTTTTGCAGGTCTGTGCAGCGTCGCGTCCCATGACCAGGCGTGTCAGTTTGGAGCGGCGGGTCCCCCTTTTTTGGCTCGATGGCTGACACGTGGCACTCAGTCATTGGTAGGGATTGTGCTGTAACGTCAAGCGCGCCTTTTTAGGCGCGAAGGAGCAGTTATTGCAACGTTTCGCCTTCGTCCAGCACTTAAGACGCCGGTTCGCCTATCTCCCTTGGCCTATATATATGCTCACTCTATCATTTTTTCTCTTTTTGCTTTTTCTTTTGCTCTGGTTTTCCTTCTGCTTTTTGCGGCAGTTCTTTCACCTGAGCTTTTTTCTGACCACCTTTCACGACGGCGTCTTTACATACATATTTCGGCAAGCGTTTTGGTGGGTTTTGATTTCCAGAACTTTTTTGTTCTTCTCAAGGTTTTTCCAAAGTTCGCTGTTGCCTTTTTCTGAACTTGCTTTTCAGCCCGAGATGCCTATTCCTGAGAGTTGGCAACCTCTCTTGTCCCACCCTTGCTGCACTACTCCTAAAAAGTTAGCAAGGTGGAAGAAGAAATTTTTCCTTCCCTCGTACGCTGTTACGAGGTTGCCACGTCCCGACCAGTATAGCTTTTCAAACCACAACAACGAGGTTACGGTTTTTCGAGCTCAGTTGAAAGCCGGTCTTCGGTACCCCCCTCCGGAGTTGATTTGCGAGTTTTGCAGATTTCATGGCATTGCCGTAAATCAACTCCCCCCGAACTCGTACTGCTATTTCAACGCCTTTCTCTGTATGTGTGGCGTTTTCAAAATAAAGCCCCACTACGTTATTTTTATGCAGTACTAAAAGCTCTATGTGGTCCCGAAGGGTGGCTTCTACTTCATGCTACCTCGGGGATCCGGGAGCAAAAAGTACATGTTCACCTTCGCCACCAAGGACAGCTGGCGAGGGTGGCAAAAAAAGTTTTTCTTTTTGAAGATGGAGGAGGCCTGGTCGCATGTCCCGACCAAGTGGGCTCAGGGAAGGCTGGACGACGACATCGTAGATCCGAAGATGTTGCTGACCCCAGAGTTGGCTCCTATATTCGCGGATTTCGACCGTCGTATTCGAGCCGTCACTGACTGGGGTCCCGAGGTCTCTTCGTGCTCTCTTTACCCCTTCCCCATTAACTGGAGGTTGATGACCGAGGAGGCCCTTCGGGAGCTCAAGGTTGTAAAGGAGCACGAGACGGACCTCGAGATGCCAGCTCCTGCCATCGCTGGGAAGGATTCCTGGCTTGTGCAACTCCTTCGGGAGGAAGTTTCTTTCGAGACCTTTTTTGAGCGTGAGTTATTTTCTAGTCTCTTTGTTATAACTTCGTTTTGCACTCACACTGATGTCTTCCTTCTCTCTCAAAAATGGGCGAGGACACGGCTGCCTTCTACAAAGCCCTTTTCACCGGCCAAGCCGAGAAGGGTGATCCGACGAAGAAAGTCATCTCCCGAAGGCGTAAAACAACTGGGGCCGGTCCTTCGGCGGGAAAACGGACGAGGAAGGCCACTCCCGAGGAGGCTATCGAGGAGCCGGGAGTTGTTGTTGTTCCTCAGCCCGAGGTTACTGCCGAGGCTCCTCCTCGCAGTCCTACTTCGTCGCAGGCTCTTCTGGATGCCGTGGTGGAGTCCCCTTCTGCTGAAGAACGGCGCAGAATAAAAGGCAAGGGGGTCCCTGCCGAGGAGGTTCCGGCTGCAGAGGAGGATGTGGTGGAAGTGCCTTCAGGTTCGGTTTGTGGTGCCTTTTTCCTTTTTCAAGTTCGTTGGCGTCCAGTTGCCTTAATCCAGCTTCATGTCTTTTTGCAGAGGAGTTACTCACTCCGGGCTGGGTGGCCGATCATGCCCAAAGGAGAGCCCTTCGGGACGCCATCATCCCGAAAGGGAAGGTCCCAAAGGAGCCTTTTTGGACATTCACGGAGGACATGAACATGTACTCCGGCGATTGTCCACAGATGGCTAAAGAGATCTCTAAAGGGATCCTTACTGAGGCCTCCTTTAGAGCCATCGCCGAGGCCCATCCAGGCGATGACTCTCTTGCTGCGAAGCTTTCCGAGCACGCCGCCCAGGTATACTTCGCGCCCCATTTTCTTGAATTCTTTCTAAGTGCTTGGTTTTCTCTCTGTTTTAGTGACCTTGCCTTTGCCCTTTTACAGCTACTGGGATACGCCGGCTTTCTCAGAGTTCAGGTGGCGAGGCAGACGGCGTTCCGAACTCAGGTCTTAGGTACTTTAGAGAAAACTAGGGCCATGTGTTCGGATCTGGCTGTCAAGAATTTGGAGCTGGCCAATTCTGCGGAGAAGGAAGTTTCCACTCTTCGGGAGGAGTTAAAAGAGAAAGAGAAACTATCAAACGACTCCTCTCAGAAAATTTCTGACCTCGGCTCTCAGATAGCGGAGCTGATCTCGGCAAATGAGGCGTACCAAAAAGAGAAATCCGAGGCCGAAGACCGCCTGACCCAGGCGCTTGCTGAGAAGGCTGTGCTTCAAGCCGAGGTTGATGCCTTGAAGAAGGAACCGAAGAAGAAGAAGATGAAGGCATTGAAGGAGGAGGTTGCTGAGCTTCAAAAAGACCTTGAGGACCTTGGGGTCGAGAAAGACAAATCTGACCAAATGACCAAAGTTGGTTTTCAGGACGGATTTTGTCTTGTTCGTCACCAGGTTCTTCAAAGGTTCCCTGATCTGGACCTTTCTTTCCTGGAGGCCCTAAATATTCCCGAGGGGCCTCGGTGGTCCTGGTCCAAAATTGAACATCTGAACCTGCCATCTTCTCTCCCTGCGCCGAAGATAGTAGAGAAGAACGCGGGAGCAGGCGGTTCTCAGGATGCCGGGAATCCTTAGTTTTGTTTAGGGTCCTTTGCCTTTTGCTTCTTCTTTTTGGTCTTCTTCTTTTGGCACTCCTTTTTGTAATTTCATTTTCAATGAAGAAAACTTGGCTAAGTCTTTTTGGTGAGGTCTCGAACTAGTTCGCTCCACAGTCTTCGAAAAAATTCATCTGCGCTTAATATGATGACCTTTTTCGCGAAGTTCAGCCTTTCGAGGGCTTAATCTCAAGGATTTTGTCCAAGTCTTTTTACGAGACTTCGGAAGATGACACCTTCGCTCGTCTAGTCACTTTTGAGAAATTTGCGCCATTTATGCTTAAGGCAATTTTTTGTACTCAGAGAGAATTTTGCTAACTTGTGCAATACAATTTTCTTTGCCGAAATCCTAAGCATAGTATTTTCTCAAGGCGTCCGAATGCCAAGTATTTTTCAACTCTACTCCTTCGGAATCGCCGAGCTTATAGACCCCTTTTCGTACTTCGGCCAGAACTAAGTAAGGGCTTTCCCAGTTCGCACGAAATACCCCGTGCGATGGCTTTCGTGGTGCAAATTCAGCCCTTCGGAGAACGAGGTCCCCTTCTTTTATTCCTTTCATCTTAGCATGCAGGTTTACAGCCACGGCCACTCTTTGCTGAAAAGCTTTTCTTCTCAGCTCGGCTATTTCTCTGTGTTCGTTGACGAGGTCTAGCTTGGCCCTTAGGCCGAGATCATTTCCTCTTTCATCAAACACTTGTACCCGCACCGAGGGTCGTATTATCTCTATCGGGATGATGGCCTCTGTTCCGAAAATGAGTGAAAAAGGTGTTTCCCCCGTGGCTCTTCGGGGTGTCGTTCGGTAGCTCCACAATACACTTTGGAGTTCTCCTGGCCACTTTCCCTTTGCTTCCCCTAGCCTCTTCTTCAGACCATCTTTTATGGTCCTATTAGATACCTCTACTTGGCCATTGCTTTGAGGATGGGCTACTGGGGCGAAGTGCATCTTTATTCCGAGGTTGGTGACAAAGTTCTGGAACCCTTTGTCTGTAAACTAGGATCCGTTGTCGGCTACCAGCATCCTCGGTATGCCAAATCTACATACAATGTTTTTCCATACGAACTTTTGCACTTTTTTAGCCGAGATGGTTGTTAATGGTTCTGCCTCGACCCACATAGAGAAGTAGTCAACTGCGACTACGCAAAACTTTACGCCTCCAGGTGCTGTAGGGAGTGGCCCGATGAGGTCTATGCCCCAAACTGCGAAGGGCCAGGGATAGTCAGCTGAAGTCACCATCTCCGAGGGTACTCTCTGGATTTTAGCATGTCTTTGGCAGTTGTCACATTTTCGGACGAACTGCCGGGCATCCTTTCTTAAGGTGGGCCAAAAACATCCTTGGCGAAGTACTACCGCGGCAAGAGAGTCTGTTCCGATGTGTGAGCCACAAGTGCCTTCGTGGACTTCTTCGAGGATCATTTCAGTGTCCTCTTCATCAACACACCTCTGTAACGGATTGGCGTATCCCTGCTGGTACAACTCTTCTCCTATCAGGAAGTATCTTCCGGCACGCCTTCGGACTTTTGCCGCATCCTTCGGATCTTCGGGAAGGGCATTGGTTGCGAAATACCTTTTTATCGAATTCTTCCAGCCTTTTTCCGAAGCCACCATGTTTAGTACTTCAATGCTCGGGCGGTTTAGTACCTCGGTATGCATTTTTTACTTCGCCAAGCAGTCTGCCTCGGCATTATGCCGCCGAGGAACATTTTTGATTTGAACGCTGTCGAATTCCCGGATGAGCTTGGCCACCAGCTCATGGTACTTTGCCAAGGTTGGGTCTTTTGCACCGTAGTCCCCTGCTGTTTGCCGAACTACCAGCTGGGAGTCACTGTGGGCCTTCAAGTTTCTTATGCCGATTTTCCTGGCCAGGCGCAACCCCGCTACGAGAGCTTCATACTCAGCCATATTGTTGGTGGCGTTGAAGCTGAACTTGATGGCCTTTACTACTTCTAGACCTTCGGGTCCTCTGATAATTACCCCGGCTCCCTAGTGTTCGGAACCAGAGGCTCCATCTACATGCAGCGCCCATTCTGGCTCATCTTCACCCAGATTTTGATGGCTGTCTTCGGTTATGGGCACTTCGGCGATAAAGTCTGCCAATGCTTGAGCTTTAATGGCTTTTCTGGGCTCGTAGGTAATGTCATGTTCACCCAGCTCTATGCACCATTTGGAAAGCCTTCCCGAATGATCAACCTTTTTCATGACGTCCCGTAGAGGCAAGCTACTTCGGACGACAATGGGGTGAGCCTGAAAGTATGGCCGTAATCTTCTTCCTGCCAGTATCAAGGCATATATGGCCTTTTGTAGCAATGGATACCTGACCTCGGCGCCATGCAGGGACTTGCTTACGTAGTAAACTGGCCATTGCTTCGACCCTTCCTCTTTCACAAGCACCGAGCTTACTGCTTTTTCCGAAACAGCGAGGTACAGGATGAGGGGTTCTCCCTCACGAGGTTGCCGCAGAGTAGGCAGTCGGGACAAATAGGTTTTGAGTTCTTCCCAAGCTCTTTGGCAGTCCCCATTCCAAGGATGATCATTACTGTCGAGGTCGTCCTCCTTTTTTGCTGCTTTAGTGAGGACTTTGAAGAACGCTCGACATCGGTCTCCATATCTGGAAATAAATCTGCTAAGGGAGGTTATTCTTCCAGTAAGTCTCTGCACATCTTTTATTGTGGCAGGAGTTCGGAATTCCAACAGAGCCTTAATTTTTTCTGGGTTAGCATCAATGCCCCTTTCTGATACCATGTACCCAAGGAACTTTCCCGAAGTTACCCCGAAGGTGCACTTCTCGGGGTTAAGGTGAATTCCGAAGGTCCTGAGCTGGTGAAAAGTCTCCCTTAGGTCTGTGACATGGTCAACAGGCAGCTTGGTTTTGACTATCATGTCATCTACGTAGACTTCCATGTTCCTCCCTATTTGGTTATTAAAGACCTTGCTCATCAACCTCTGGTAGGTGGCTCCTGCGTTTTTGAGCTCGAAGGGCATCCTGGTGTAACAGTACGTCCCCCCCTCGATAATGAAGGCTATTTTTTCCTCGTCTTCGGGGTTCATCTTTATTTGATGGTAGCCGCTGAAAGCGTCCAGGAAACTTAGGAGCCCATATTCGGCCATTGAATCTACCAGTTGATCTATTGGCGGGAGAGGATATGAATCTTTTGGGCAAGCATCGTTCAAGTTTCTGAAGTCGATGCACATCCGAAGTTTGTTGCTCCCTTCTTTTGTGGCGATGACCACATTGCTTAGCCATTCGGGGTACTTGACCTCCCTGATTATTTCTGCCTCCAATAAACATTGGACCTCGATTTTGACAAAGTCATTTTTATGGGCTGAAATGCCCCGTTTCTTTTGCCGGACAGGTTTTGCTTCCGGACTTACTTTGAGGCTATGTTGTACTACGCGCGGATTTACCCCTGGCATATCTTTCGGCGAGTAGGCGAACAGGTCTTTATTCATTATCAGAAAGGATACAAGTTTTCTCTTATCTCCTTCGGACAAGTTTTTCCCTATTCGGGTACTTCGTCCTGGGATAAGTTCCACTTCCTCCATTTCTACCTTGCCAGAATCTTCTTTCTCGCCATTCTTTGACTTCGAAGCCCCTGCTTCTACAGCTTGTGCATAATTCTTTGCCGGAGCTTTTCGGGTTTTGACGAACACCTTTCTTAGTTCGCCCTGATTTATGAAGATTTCTGCGTCTCCTTCCTTGGTGGCGAAAGTGACAGTCAAATATCTCACGTCAGGGCGGATGTGCAGATTTCCCTGCGTCTGCCTTCCGAGGATGGCGTTGTATGATGAGGGGACATCCATGACGATGAACCTCGCCATTGTCGAGACAAACAACTCAGCTGGTCCTTTGACCGAAGTCCTTCTCATCATTAATGGAAGGTCGATCCATCCGAGGACGGGTAACTCGGACGGTCCTACCCCGAAGGTCGGTGAAGTGACCGGTTTGAGATCGCTGATGGATATGCCCAAGCTCAGCAGCAATTGTGAAAATAGGACGTCAGCGTTTGATCCGTCATCAAGTAATACCCTTTTGACATCCCAGTTTCCTATTCTTGCCATGATCAGGAGTGGGTCATCGTGAGGAAAGACGACTATGGAACCATCTTTTCGAGATAGCTTCTTCGCCGGACTTTGATAGTCCATCACAGCTATTTCCCTGGCCTTCCTTTTCCTTTCCGAGGATGGAAGCCCCATTGTGATTGTTTGTACGACTCCCGCAGGGGGTGGAGGGCACCTTTTCGGACTTCGGTTCCTTCGTCTGTCGGAGTCGTAGTCCTCATCTTCTTCCTTTCCTTCCTCCTCTTTCCTCCCCTTCAGGGAAGGCAACCGTAGGTATCGCCGGAGTTGGCCTTGTTTTATCAGCGATTCAATATACTTCTTTAGCTGGAAGCAATCCTCGGTGTCGTGGCCATGATCGCGATGAAATTGGCAGAACTTCTTCATGTTTTTTCTATTTTCGGCGGTCATGGCCCTTGGCCTCTGAACTTGTGTTCCCTGCCTCTCCAGAGTCATGAGGATGTTGGTCCTCGTAGTGTTCAGCGCTGTGAAGTTCGGTGGTTTTCTTCCTCGCATTCTCCGAGGTCGGGATTGCTTGTCGGTCGGATAGCGTGCCTGCTGGCTGGACCCTTCGCCACAGGTGTGCTCGGGCCTGGGTCCGCCCATTCTTAGTTCTTCGGCCGTCATGTGCTGTTCGGCCCGTCTGTAGAATTTGCCCAGTGTGTCTGGAGGGTCCTTGGAGAATTCATAGAAGAGTTGGGAATCCCTCCGAAGGCCCCTTGTCATGGCGAGGATGCGTATTTCGGGCCGAAAGTCTGGAACACTTAAGGCCTCTCTGTTAAACCTCTCGACGTAGTCGCGTATAGTTTCTCCACTTCTTTGCGCTATGTCGAACATTTGAACGGGCATCTTCGCCGTTGGGCGACTCCCGATGAACTGTTGGGTGAAGGCTGTTGATAACTCCTGGAACTTTCTGATAATTCCTGGAGCCAAGGAATTATACCACGCTGTTGCTGGTCCAGAGAGCGTGACCTCGAAGCACTTGCACAAGGTGGCGTCGTCCGCACCGTGCATCATCATGCTACGTCTGTACTTCGTCAGGTGGGCCTGTGGGTCGGTTCGACCATCATACGTCTCTAGCCGAGGTACCCTGAAGTCACCCGGCATAGCTGCCTCGACCACGGCTCGGGTAAAAGGAGACTGATCCCCACCAAAAGACTCAGACAGTCTGGCCCAAACTGGCTTGCGAGCCACCTGCATCTCGACTCTGTCCAGCCTTCCCAATATTTTCTCCATGAGGGCGGTGGCGCTAGGTTCTTCCTCAGGTGGAGGAGATTGACGACGCCTCTTCGGAGAATGGCTCCGTCGTCGGGGAAGGGTTGACCTCGTCTCAGGCAAAGGGCTCCTTCGTCGTGGAATTTTGGGTTGGTTGGGCCCCGTTTGCCCTGGAAGGTGTGCCCCAAGGGGCATATTTTCTGTTGAAGACTCTTCACGTGGGTCTTCACTCCCCGAACTGCGGTGGACTGCTTTGGGGCTCCTCTCCCGAGGGCGTATCGGTGAAGGAGACCTTTGGGTTTGAGCTTGTTGTGGCCATCTTCTGTCCATCTGTTGTGTCATCTCAGCCACAACAGAGCGCTGGAAGTCACGGAAGAAGCTCATGGTTATGACCAGAGGACGTTCTTCCTCGGGCGTGGAAGTCCCTGGAAGAGTTTGCTCAGCAGCCGGTTGGACTTCAGGCGCGGACGGGGACTTCGGGAGCCCTTTGTCCTTAGAACGCCGAGTCTCAACGATGGCAACCTGAGGGTGGGTTCCCACAGACGGTGCCAAATGATGCCCTCCGGCATCTCTGTCCGGTGACATGGTGAATTCCAAGGGAGCTTCCGGGGGGGGAAGGACGTATTGCTGAGATATTCCCCAGGTGGGAAAATACCTGAAAAGCTCAGGAAAAAAGGGTTAGGAGATCCCCAGGATGGTGTTCCGGGGAGGAGCCTCCGACGCCCAAGTCAGTATTCTGATAATGAATAAAGTAGACACGCTAGAAAGGTACGAGAGCTAGCCTGCGTATATTTTCAGCTATGGACGAGGGCTGATCAGGGAGAGGGGATGGATCGATCCCTTGCCAAGTCCTTTTTCCCAGTATTTATAGAAATGCTTGGCCCGTTCAGATCCTGACACATGTTCGGCCGGATCTTTTCAGGGCGTAGGGGACAGGTAGCCGTCTTCAGGCTCCTGGTTTTGTGGCTGAGATGGGACTTGGACGACGTCAGTGTGTCAAGTCGCCATTTTAGGCGGCGTGTGGGTTTCCTTGTCAGAGGCTCCTTAAATGCTCATTAAATGCTCATGCCGTACTCCCAAAGTCCACTGCCGAGGTCGTCCTTTGGTACGGACGATGCCCTTCGGGAAATATGCCCGCAGTTCGGGGGAGTTCCCTGTTTCAGGTTCCACGTTCGAGGGAGATCTTCTTCGGCTTGCAATAGCTGATTCGCTGATTCTCCGTTTCCAAAGGCGATTTGTTTCGTACCTCGGGGGGCTAAAAGCTTCCTGTCGCTCCGGGTTCGGGTTAGATAGAGGCTATAGCCTTCGGCTATCATTAGCAACATTGAGGAAAAGGCTTGGGCAAGCTTTGCAGTGGATCAATTAGTAGTAGGAATTGAGAAGTGAAAGATGAAAATAGATAAGAAATTGACTGGACGTGCTTTATTTCTACAAGTAAGTGTTGTTTCATGCATATTGTAAGTTGGTGCATATTATTATTTTGTATATATAGTTGATTGAAGTTATGTTTTATTTATGTGGACAGATGTTTTTTGTGAGGAAGGCTGCTGCTGGTGAATTGAAGAATGATGGTTTGAACCTAATAATGGTTCATCTTAATAAGGAAGTGACTCATAGGTTATTGGCTAAGATTGATATAAGGGTTAGGAGATCTGAAGGGCAATGGCGATGGGAGTTATGTGAATGAAGATAATGTAAATGTTAAGGAGGAAAAAAAGATGAAGAGAGGTAGACATGATGTAGATGAGGTGGGAAATATGTTAGTGTTGTGCCCAAAAGCCAATCATGAGATGATTGTATTTTTGCACATTGAGTCATGATATTTTATTAAGGCATTAATCCAGCAATTATGTTTGTTGTTTTGTTTCTGCGTAACGTAATAAACATAATTGTAACCCTAGAATAATGATATTCTTAAACATCCCTGGTCTAGTATTATTGTGGAGCGGGTTGCAATAATACATAACGACTAGCATATGTGGAGACTAATATGAGATATGTAGTCTACATATGGGTACAAGTTGGAGAACTTGTGTACTGGATCGACCCACCATGAGAACACTACATGGATTGTTATATGAGTGTCATAAGTGATTCTCATAGTGATCATGGTATATGTAGTCCTTCGACCTAAGATCATCAAGGTTCCCTACATGTGAGTCACATACTTTGATACTTTCCTTTGTTGCTCGTAACTGTGTGAACTTGAAGGAGGTCATTGGGTATGTCACATATCATGCGGAGGGATTTGTATGATCAAGATGGGATTTGTCCCTCCTATGTAACGGGAGTGATATCTTCGGGCCCCTTGATAGAGTGAAACTTAGAAAATGCATGGCCATGCTCGGATGAGTTGATATACGATATCAATGTCATCGGTTTAAGTTAGTCTACTCGGTAATCAAGAAACCAAAGATTGGGCTATACGAGAGTGACACATTCCATGTCTCGTGCTTAGTCTTGATATCTTGGACAAAGGGACAATGGCATATATCGGTGATGATCATAAAGGTTAAGTCGAATCACCGACAATCTTGTTACTTGGGTAGCAATGATGTGTTGCTAGACACCGTTCATTGCTAATGATCATAAATGTGATTTATGATCATTGCCAACATGGCAAGAGCCTATTAGGTCGCACACATAGAGCTATTTGGATCATTAGAGTGTATGGGCTAATTATTTGGGTTATGGTTTCACTTTAATTTCGTATTAATAATGGGCCAAAGAGTTGAGCCATTATTAAGCCCGAAATTAAATCCTAATTGGATTAGGGCTTTGAAACCCATTAGGCCTGGAAGTTGAGTCTCACTATAAATACAACTTCTAGTGAGAAATTCGCAGGTCTCCTTGCCCTAGCCTCCCAAAAGGACAGCCGCACTTTTCTCTTGCAATTCCTTGGAAGACGCAAGCTAGCACTGCGAGTGCAAGAGAAACGCATCTGCTGGGACGTGGTGGAAGCATGGTGATCCCGAGAGGCTTGTGTGGATGCCATAGAGAGCCTGAACACGTCAACTGTTCGGGTTTTGTGATTCGACTCTACAGTTGAGTGAGAGATCTCAACCGAAAATTAGGTATGAAAATTTTTGAACACCCGGTTTACCCCATTTCACTTGGATCCTGGAGGGTTTTGGTTAAATTCCGCTGTGCTGTTTGGCTCCCGAAACCCAACAAAATAGACATTATGCAGATGATGTGAATGAAGAATATGAGTTAGAGTGGAACAGGAAGGAATGAAATGCTGGTCTAGAAAGTGTTTTGAGGGAAAGAAGTGAGAAGATTGTAGATAAGGATAGAGAAAAGTTGAATAAGTTAGTTGATGATGTAGGGAAGTTGGTGGTACAATATGAAGGATTAAGGACGGATGTTACTATGATTTGATTGATGCAAGAAACTCTAAAAGGTACAATGGAAAAGGTTGCTTAGACTGTTAATGTGCTTTTTGTAAAAGGACGAACAAGATGGGCAAAGGATAACAGAGTAGATACTCATGCGTCCAATGTGCCAACACCGAAGAAGGTTCCCACTTCAAGTCCACCTGATGAAGGATTGAATTTGTGTGGTGTAAGATATCCTGATAATGGTCAAGACAAGGAGGCTGGAATGCCTATAAAGAAGGATGAGTTGTTTTTTGCGATGGGGACTGGGAAGGAAAAGGTGGAGAAATTTAAAGAACCACGTAAGTGGAAGATTGATGATTATGAGGTACGTTCACCAAGAATGAATAATATAGAATCACCTGTCGGGATTAATGTTGGGAGCCCTTGCAAAAAGAAGTTATGGGTTGAAAATGTAGAAGATGATTTTGAAATTGAAGGGAAGTCAACTGAAAGAAATGATGAAGATGATGAGGTAAATAGTGCTTAGCTGATTAACTGTTTGGCTCTAAATTAACTGCTTAACTGGTTTCCATTAATTATAGGACATGAAGGATAATTTGAAATTTTTTATGGATCCAGATATAATAGGAAGAAAATTAGAGCATGATGTAATTCCATCACATTGGCAGAAATCACCTTTATGCACGGTTGGAGGAATGACGTGTTGTTTCGGGGAAAAATGTTACCACTTCAACAGATGGGAAAATTACAATACAGAGGCATAATGTTTATAAACCATTATATAGCATAATTTTCACCATAGTGAATGACATGTGAGGGGTAAAGTGAATAATTTTCACCTCCTTAAAAGATTACAATTGTTATTTGCTACTAAAGGAAGCCCTAGAGGATTGCTTGTTTTACAAGTAATCTATAGGTCTTATTGGAAGATATCAAGACTTGGGTACTCAATTGTACAACTCTAAAAGAGAGATTTTGGAAGGATTTGAACGGTATGGAAGCAATTTTTTTAAGCTAAATTGCATAAAGGAAACAAAAGTTATTATTCAAGAATCTATGACAACTAAGTGTACAATTGTTCACAAAAATAAATTAACGATGGGATGATTTTTGGGAAGAGTCTAAGATGGACATTTCTAGGATTATCCTAGCCTTTTATTTCCAGGTTCTAAGGTCAAAAAGGTGGGCTAAATATTAGCCAAGAAGTCTTTGCTTAAGGCATACTTATAGTGACCTAAGTGAAGGTTAAGGTTAAACTAATCAAGTCAAGTAAATATATTGATTTCTTTACCTTTCCTTGCTCATTTTCGGCCATCACCAGCTAGAGTTCCCTCCTTAGCCCCTCCATAAGCTTCCATAGCCACCATAGCTCAATCTCCCAAGAAATCACAAAGGAAGGCAATCGGATGCAACAAGAAAGAGAAAAACCCTAATTTTCGGGTTTATTGTGTATCTCTTGAAGATTCAGCCTTCACAGCTTAGGTAAGGGTTTTATCTTCATGTTTCATGGTTGTTTACTGTCCTAAGATGATTAGCAAGCATCCATGAAGCTGAGACCATGCTTGGAAGAGGGCAAAAAGCTCAAGGAACCAAGTATATGTTAAGGGGGAGTGCATGAACAAGGTTCCAGCCTTACTATTTTTCATGCACTAAGATGGCAGTGTTTACAGGGTTTTCTAAAGCCCAAGTTAGTACTAACTAAGACCAATTAACCTCGTAAGACCAAGCTTTATCTTGAGGAGCACTGCCATAGTGATTACATATTGTTTATTTGATTGTTTATGGACTAACCCTAATGATGTATTGCTGCCAGCATTGTCCTTGATTGTGTTCTGTTTGTTTGTGCATTTGGATGGCCATATTTTTGTATATGTGATTTTTTTTTAATTTTTTTATGTATTTGGATTTCAGTTATGTTGCTGGGAATTCAAGTTTCTAATGATAAGCCCTTGCTAAGTTTCTTTAAAGAGACTTACCCCCTTTCTGTCCACTTCAGGAGCACCTGAAAGAGAGCATTCAAAATAATAGCTGTCATTTGAATTTTTTTGTGAACTTTCAGGTATATTAATTTCCATATGTGTAGTTGTAAACTGGAAAGTTTCATGATTTTTGGAGCACATTAGCTATTTTTAGTAATTGTACTTTCTGCTTTACGCGGCAGCTAGTCCCTTCAAGTTTCTGGAGTGCTTAGTGCTTTTGAAGTTCTCCAAGAAGCTTAGTGTACGTATTAACTAAGTTATTGTCATGTATGTGGTACATAAATGCATGTAAATGAGTTGGGTATGTTGTATGTGTAGTGTGAGAAGGAGATATGGATCAATGGAGTGTGGTTTGAAGTGTGTATACAATGCTGTCCATAAGGTGTTTATGGGCTGTTTTGATGGCATTTTTTTGAATGATGGTTAGAAGGGCTCTAAATTCATGGGAATGGTTTTTCCATGTGTATAAGACATATATGGACACTACCAAGTGGGTTTTGAACCTGGAAATGAAGTGTATGAATATTATGAAATTTTGTATGGGCATAATGGTCAATAGTGGCTAAAATTTGGTACCCTGTACTCCAGCTGCCATAACTTTCTGTACATAAAGAATTTGGCTATGAAATTTTGACCACACTTAGAACACTTCAAAATGAACAACTTGGCTTTTCAATCACTGGATTTGGTGCTCTGTATCCAAAGTTATGGCCTGTCAAAGTTGGATGATTTTGCTGTGCACTGTTCATATGGTCATTTCTACCCAGTTAACTGTAAAATCCATGATTGCAAACTTAGATTGATTTAATGTCTCAAACCTGTTTCCCTATGAATTTTTAAGGGTATTAAAGGGTTTAAAACCTTTAGGGCATAGGACAAGATGGGTAGAATTTGAGTTAGACATGGTGTGAAAGTTTGGACACATAAAATGCGCACCAATAGCATCATGTGTGCATATGATTGCACATGCACTTTGGGATTTTACTCAAATTCCATATTGGCCAAGAATAAAAAAATTTACTGTCATTATTACTTCCAGATGAAATTGTATGTGAATATGTGTGTGATGGTTGGACCAATATACACATCTTTGCATAATGACCAAGAGGGGTAAACATAGTGTTCATGTTCTGCTTGGCCTACAGGACATGGACTTCCTCGGCCTTGAGCTCACTAAAATTGATCACTGTATTTAAGTACTCAGAGTGGTAATAAAAAGTATTGGGCTAGGCCTTATGTGGTGGCAACTCCTATTGAGGACAGAACTCATCAAGTGATCCAATATGCTCTTTCAAAGAACATAGAGGATATGAGGTATGCTCATTAACTTTATATGATTGTGATGGGTTAATGCAATAATTAACTGTATATAATTGTAATGTTCGTTAGTGAGATTCTTGCTATATCACCATCTGGTTATGAGTTGGTAAGAAAAGATGTTCAGGCATTGAGGCCATGCAAGTGGCTGTTATCAACTATTCTCAGTTATATAGTGGTTGTTCTTTGTGCAAAGAAAAAGGGGAAGACAAAAGGTATTTTGTTCCTGGTGGTTTTCGATAGAATTTTTTATTCATATCAGAATAAAATTCCATTTTAGGTGTACATATTTAATTATGGTGATGAATGAATATATTTTTGTGCGAACCAGCGTGCAACACTAGGGGTGAACCATGCGCTTTTGAACAAATTGTTGACCATGGATGGTTTGATATTGATGTAGGGGTTCGGTGGCATCTTGAAAAGGTTTGATGAAGATTAAATGCCTCAAATATTGCCATTGTATTTATAGTATTATTAACATGATGTGATTTGTATTTGCAGATTTATACACCGATGTATGATCGACCCCATAAACCATTTCTCCTTGTTGTTGTGGATATATTTGATAGATAGGTGCAGGTGTGGGACTCCATGTCACCTAGTAAACTTGTGCATGAGATAGACATTGGATATCCCACATTATAAGTTTGGCATTGAGTCAATGGCAGTTTGAAAGTTAGAATGAGAAGGTGATTATAGTGGAGTTGTTTTAATTGTGAGTTAGAGCACTGGAGTACATTATTTTACCAAAAGGGCATTGTTTTTTGGATTTTTATAATGTACGAGTTTCAATCACAAAGCAACCAAATGGGTATGATTGTGGAATTTTTACTCGTATGGTAATGGAAAAGTTGGAGCTACTCACATATTTCAATAGTAAAACAGTATGGTTCACTCTCCATTCACCACTTAGGTATCTTTATTCAGTATTAATTTCTAACATTTTTGTGGTGTTCCAGTGGGATAGCCATCAACAACAATGTGATTTGTTGGTTCGAATTTTATGTAGTGAAGAGAATAGCAATGCCTAGCTCTTGAGAAAAGTAGCAACATCATGGCATAAGGCACAAGTGGTTGAATGTGCTCCAATGGTAGTTGATCTTAAAGATATTGTCTCATAAGGTAATCTAGATGTGTGACCCGCTGAGAAATGAAGAACACGTTCTACCCAAGTTAGAAATATGAAAGATGAAGTTCTTAGTACAGCAACAGCATGTGTTGTCAAAGTTAAAAAGGGCAGAGGAAAAGGGAAAGGGGAAGGGAAAAATAAAGGCACGAAGAAGAAGAGTTAATTTCATGATTGAATGGCTTATTGTGTAAGAAACATATTTTTCCAAACTGTACATGTTTACCTGTTTTTTTATGAAAATAGTAAAAAGGAAAAATGTAACCAAGAAAACCATTAAGAAAAAAAGAAAGGCAACTTCTAAGAAAGAAAAGCGACAACAGCAGAGAAGCATTTGTTTGAACAAAGTTGTGTAAAATAAAGGCGAACTGAATAAAAGAAAAGTGATAATCCAAATATTCAAAGAAAAATGATTACACTATAGAAGATGCATTGTAGGAAGACAAAAAGGCATTTCAAAAGCAACAAGGGCATTAAAACGAACAGAATGGCGATATTCTAATGGAAAAAGCATTAACAATTTGTAGCAAAGTATTAACCATTTTTTTTGTGGTACAAATTATGAGGTCTAGTGGTTAAGGGCCTTACTAGGAACCACTAGTATACAGTTAGGGGCCATTTTATAAACCACTTTAGCTAGAAATTAAATTGCTGGTATGTGTTTAAGGGCTACTTTATGAACCACATTCCCTAGAAAATTAACCGCTAAATTAGTGGTTGACTTTTCAAGCCCATAATATTAACCGCTTTTTCATAGTGCAATTTCTAGGTTCTTGTGGTAAATTTGAGGGGCCACTCTAAGCACCACGTACCCCAAAAAATGAACCGCTAAATTAGTGGTGTTCTTTTCAGGGCCATAATATGAACTGCCTTTTTTTGTGGTATAAACTGTGGGGTGTTGTAGTTCAATTTGATAGGTCTTACACGAAGCCGCTGGTATACTGTTAGGGGCCACTTTATGAATCATTTTTCCCAGAAATTAAACCACTGGTATGTGTTTGGGGACCACTTTATGAACCACATTCCCTAAAAAGTTAATTGCTAAATTAGTGGTTGACTTTTTGGGGCCATAATATTAACCGCTTTTTCATGGTTCAATTTATGGGCACTTGTGGTTAAATTTGAGAGACCACTTTATGCACCACGTACCCTAGAGAATGAATAGCTAAATTAGTAGTGTTCTTTTTTGGACCATAATATGAACCGCCTTTTTTTATGGTATAAATTGTGGGGATGTTGTGGTTCAATTTAATGGGCCTTACTCGAAACCGCTAGTATGTCATTAAGGGCTACTTTATGAACCACTTTACCCAGAAATTAAAAGTGCTGGTATGTGTTTATGTGCCACTTTATGAACCACATTCCCCAAAAAATTAACCGCTAGATTAGTGGTTAACTTTTCGGGGCCATAATATAATCCGTTTTTTTGTGTTGCAATTTTCTGGGCTCTTGTGGTTAAATTTGAGGGGCCACTTTATACACCATATACTTAAAAAATGAATTGCTAAATTAGTGGTGCACTTTTCGGGGGCCATAATATGAACCGCCTTTTTGTGGTACAAATTGTGAGGTGTTATGATTCAATTTGAGGGGCTTTATACGAAATCGCTGGTATATGGTTAGGGACCACTTTATGAACCACGTCCCCTAAAAATTAAACAGCTAGTATGTGTTTAGGGGCCACTTTATGAACCACATTCCTTAGAAAATTAACTACTAAATTAGTGGTTGACTTTTTGGGACAACAATATTAACCACTTTTTCTTGGTGCAATTCCTAGGCTCTTATAGTTAAATTTGAGAGGCCACTTTAAACACCACGTGCCCTGGAAAATTAACCGCTAAATTAGTGGTGTACTTTTAGTGGGCCATAATATGAACTGCCTTTTTTTTTTATGGTACAAATTGTGAGATGTTGTGGTTCAATTTGAGGGGCATTACACCAAATCGCTGATGTACAATTAGGTGCCACTTTATGAACCATTTTCCCCAAAAATTAAACCGCTGGTATATGTTTAGGGGCCATTTTATGAACCACGTTTCCAAGAAAATTCACTGCTAAATTAACCCTACTCTACAGTTTATTCCCTTTATTTTTTAAACCCTACACTTTGCCTCCTAATGTTTTAGACATTTACTATAACAACTTATGAAACTATACTGTAAACTCTACGATAGTCATGTTCTAATAATGTCAGTATGTCTAATATTTTTTTTAGTTAATAAGTAAGCTAAATTATCACTTATTCATTGTTGTATATCTTTTTTTTTTTTTTGTGTAAAACCATTTTAATATTTTTTAAAGGTCAATTAGTTACAGAAGAAATATGAAAAATCTTAAAATTACTGAAATTTGATTTATCATATGGTTTAATTTAGGATCTCAAAAGTTGTTGTACAACACTATAAAGGAAGTCGGGGTGAAGTATTAGTGTTTAAAGATAAGGGCAAAGTGTAAGTTATATTAGGCCATAGGGGGGATGTTGTAATTGACCCTTAAAGAAAATGAATCAACGCCACTATTAAATTTTCCCAACCAGGTTTGAATTTTTACACCCACCCCTTGTAACTCCATTATTTCATCTTCCTCCATTCTTCCTTTGCTCCCTATCACCCCCTGTTGCAACTTTCCTTCTCCCTCACATTCACCTTCTATATTCCTACCTTTCATCGCCAAAGAATATCCCACAGTGCTGGTGGAGACATTGTGAAGGAATTACCATGTGATTTGAAGGCATCTATGATCAAAAGACTAACTCCTCAAAAGACATTCCGGCCAGCGACAACTATGTACTTAGACCCGGAGTCTCACGTTTCTCACCCCTCACACCTAGTATGTTTCCATTTAAGCTACTCATATTTTATCAGTGGATTTTATATATACGATATTACAAAATAGAAAAATATTTTAAAAAACATCTTTGAAACAATTATTGTAAATAAAAGGCGATAGTGATTTTGTTGCAGATTTACTATGTATTAGGATAGTGATTTTATTGTAGATTTATTGTATATTAGAAGAAAGGACAAATTTAGAAAGAAAAGTGCCAATAAAAGGTGATGTAATTTTAAAAAAAGTGATACAATTTTAGAAAAGGCGATGAAATTTAAAAAAGGTGATATAATTATTTAAAAGATGATAATAATTTTGAAAAGGTGATAAAAATTAGGAAAATGCGATAACATTTTTAAAATGACAATAAAATTATTTAAAAGGTGATAATTTTTAAAAAAGCAATAAATTTATAAAAAGGTGATATTATATTTATAAAAGTGATATTAGTAGAAAATGGATATTAAATAAAAAAAAAGTGATAACTTAATAAAAAATGTGATATCTTAAAAAAAGGTGATTGTATTATCTAAACAATGATATTGTTAAAAAAATGCTATTATTGTAAAAAAAGGTCGTTGTCTGTGAAACTCTAGTGTCTTGTCTGTTCACTTTCATCTGACATGTAGTTTTCATACTTTGATATGCAATTTCACATGTACAGAATAGGCTCAGTGCATACTGTGAACATGGCAGTGTGAAGCCGCTATTGGAGTGGTTTAATGGGTTTCCAAAGACTGAAAAAGATATGATTAAAGCAACGGGCATGTTCAACGCAGTCAAAGCACTATAGTCAAACTACTGTGACAAACATTTAGTTTGTGCACTGAGCCACTTTTGGTAGGATACGACCAACACGTTTCACTTCCCAAGTATAGGAAAGATGACCATGACACCTGCAGATTTTGTAGCAATAATAGGTTTGCGTTGCAATGGCGATAAGATACCTACTAATGTGGAAATACAGAAAAATGCCTCCTGCCTGCAATTACTAGTTTGGAATGGTCAGGAGATATTCTATCAGAAGAGAAAGGTGAGTTTTAAGATAGTACTTAACACCTATAGAGGCTACCACTCAAATACTATAGAGAGAAAGCAGCACTTGGTTTGTGTTTTCCCAACAACCTTTCTTGGCACTGCCATATTTTGTGACACAAGTACTCGTAGCTTTTATACATGGTGGATTTTAGCTATAGCAAGCACATCCTGACTGGTAACCTCTAATTGGGGAAGCACTACAATGGCTAATTTGTACTTGTACAGGCATGGTCTAAGTAGGGGTGCTCAAGGGAATGGTGGCTTTTGGCAATCCTGACAGGTAACTATTACATAGATGAATTGCTTTACTAAATTATGTACATTGGTTACACTCAAAATGATTATTGACTGATCATGTACAATATTATTTCCAACCACAGACATGGGCGTGCTAGCATTTTATGTATATTGGGCCTAACCTAAATTTGAGCGGAGATGGGACATACCCTAGAGCAAAGTACTATGTTGAGGGACAGTTGGGCGGCATGGCATATGACACTGAAGTGTATATTGAGCTATTTAAGATTGTAAGAGTGGTGGGGGTGAAGATGTGGCCATAGGAGAAGTATGTGGATGACCTTCTGCAGTATGTGAGTGAAAGTTTAGGGGCAACAAGGTGTCAAATTTTACTTGAAAGCCCAAATGGTCGAGCCTGGTTTTTAAGTGAGAGGGTCTTTAGACAACACATTAGCTATCGACAAGTGCATGACAAGACCATTCTGAACCTACTGCCAACATCCATGTTGAACAATAAGTCATGTTGTGCGAAAATGACAGCAATAGTTAAGGGATCCTTGTTGGCATTTTGTTGTCTAGTACATTTCAGTTGTGGTGGGAGGGCATGATGAAAGAGCTAGCCGAAGCCATGAAAGGTGGGGACCCAGGTGCATCTACCAATAGCTTAACTAGGGCATCTATGTCTACTACTACACATGAAACAAACACGATAGTAGAAAAAGCTGAAATATAGCTACCAGCGACATCTATGTTGCTCTTAGATCTCAAGACAGGGAGGCTAAACTACTCCAAATTCCAAGCATTGATGATAAGGATGTGAAGGGTCTACTACTTGATCCTTCAATAAAATCTGTAAGTTTATCATGTCCTTCACTATTGTACCCAATCTCGTAACAGACTTAGGCTTGCGATTTTAAAATGTAATGTATAGATGAGGAGAGAGACTATCAAGAAGCTGCTATGCTTGGTGGCAGGTCTTAAGAAGGCTGTTACGGACAAAATGTAAAAGGATGTGAAGAAATTTTTTTTGAAACAGTGTGTAAATATAGTCTAAGTACAATTTTTACTTCAAGGATGACATATTAGTGATCTTATGGTTCTAGGTGACTAGTAGAGGAACAACATATGAGGCTAGATTAGAACACAGGCACCATCATCGTCTCAGAAAAAAAGTGGTGCAAGAGCAATGTTCCAACATGATGGAGATAAGAGCGATGAAGCTAGTGCCAAATCCCATTCAGAATGAGATAAGGCAGATGACGGCAGCCAGCATGAAGACTCTGTTAGTGAAGAGGATTTAGATTCTGATGGTGGAACTAAAAAGGATGATGATGATGATAAAGATGACTTAGTTGCGGGGTCGGATGATGAACATGGTTTAGACTTATATAAGCCTACATCTGGTGGAGGCTTGGAGGGCCATACTAAGCACGTGGAAGATAGGCCTGCAGCTAAGAAAGGAAGGAGAAAGTGAATGGAATTGGAACTAGGATGCTTTTGTATTTCATTTCCAGACAGTATGCATACTTTTGGAACTATGTTATATATGTTAGATGCATGGTGGATGCTAAAATGTTATTCAATGCTCTAAACCTTTATCATCTAGATTGAAGTATGGTAAATCTATTATTTATTTCCTCTTACTTTCCAATAATATTTTTTTTATATCAAAAAATGCTTTTATCAACATTTTGTCACCTTTTAATAAACCCTATTGCCTTTATTTATATGTTATCATCTGTTTTTATATTTTCTCAATTAGTTTGAACTCAAATCATCTTTTTTCTTATGAAGACACAAATTAGGCACGCAAGTTTCTTAAAATGGCTATTTCAACCCACAACCTTGTTAAGATGACTCATATACATACCATCCTTCTTAAGACAACAATATCATTCCAGAATCCCAACCATTACAGTCTCGGGATTTAAATAAATACATGGTCCAACATGATAATGACATCTCTTACATTAACCCGTACTAGAATAATGCCTCTATTTACCTTGAAAACTACTTTCAACGTTATAATAATAATAGTTAGCTAACTCATTGCACTCGTAAAACCCAGACTCCCCTGTGTTGAAGGTCCATCCCATGAATTGAGATCTCAACAAACTTTGGAATGACATATCATTACCTTCCAAGGACCTTGATGTTCTCCAATTGGCTTTAGAGTCTGGCATTGAATTAGTTTGAGTTTCTTCATTATTTGGGCCAACTACAGAACCTAAAAACATTGTTTGGCTACTACTAACGTGGTCATCCAGGATAAAGCTAGGTGATTTGTTAAGAACAAAAACAACATCTTGAACATTTCATTTTTCAGGACATTTTTTTTTTTACTTTGGATTGATTCAAGCACCCATGGGCTGTGCGGTTATTTGATCCACATTTTTTTCACTTCATCTGCTGTTCACCAATGTTTCATTTATTCCTCCAAAAATCTTCTACTAGTGATGACAACTGGATTACGAACTATATCTAAATCAAGAATTGTAGCCTCATTATCCATAGTATTCAATCCTTCTAACACCTTTGCATATAACTCTCCAACCTAAGTAGTTAGCTTAATCAATTCTTCTCTTACTTTAGTATACCTTTCTACATCACACCTAGCTGCAAGGTAAAAAATTTTATTACCCATTCTAGTCAACTATGTCCGTCTTGCATTATACACCTCCTCTATATCAGTAGCCAAATTTTCTCTAACACCCATATTTTGCACCAATTTTTTAGCATCCTTTGTTCATCTTTTCATGATCAATCTCTCAGGGATCATCCTTGCATTTTCTAACTTCAAGACTGAGAAAATATGGTGACATGAAATTCCTGGTACATTGGCATTCAATTCGTTAGCACAACTATAAATATTTATGAATAAAAAAATGTTAACTTATTTTGAATCGCATTAACTTAATTTAAATCACTATTTACCTTTGTAAGTTGGCTCTTTGCATGAACATTCTCATATCTCTCTCTTAAACAAGTGATGTACCAGCCACGGTTGGGCCATGCTACCATATAAAGCAACACGGTACATTTTTTCCTTCCCATTCATACAATGCAACACAATAAAATAATTTGCCTCTTGTATTATCTTGCCATGCACTTTCTGGAACATTGATGGGGTGTACACTTCAGTAGCGTGTATCTCAAGTGTCCTAAGATGGGTAATGAATTGAGGATTTGTATTTCTGCCCTTAAAATTGTTTAGCACTTCAATCTCATGTAATCTTCCTAAGGCAACATCAACTTGCCTTACAAATTCATACAACTTAAACTTGCTTCCAATAAACCTTTTTTGATAAGAGTGCATCCATTCCAATCTTTGGCTGCTTGTCTGCCCTACAAAAAAATGTTGTTTCAAATAAGAAATTGCCCACATTTCACGCCTTTCATATGTTTTTTTGCACCCACTCATTATCTTGCAACTTGAACATGGCAATAGTACTTGCCCATTGCTTCTCGAACTCATCCACATTATCCACATTATTCATCATCTTTGCAAAATGATCTCCAAATCCTTCAACCTTCACATTCTTCTTACAATTGCCTTGTAAGTGCCAAAAGCACAAGCGATGTTTCACATCTAGAAACATTCTCCTTATTGCAAGTTTCATTGCCTTGTCACCATTAGTGATAACTGCTCCAGGTGCCTTTCCTCTGATGCAATCCAAGAACCTTTCTAGCTATTATGCTGGTGGTTTACAACAATAAACACAACATATAGCATCCTATATTCATTCATTTTAAATGTCGCATCAAATCCAATAAAATCACCAAAGCATGCATAGTCCATGCGCATTGAACTATCAACCCAAAAGATGTAATGTAACCTATTTTCCTTGTCAACAGCATATTGACAATAAAACTCAGGGTCTTTACTTGCATGACAGGTTAGGTATGCAATTGCAGTCACTACATCACTATCTAACTTTGCTCCCTTCTGTCGCTATCTACATAATTATATGGATCTTTGGTATTAAAACCCACATTCCCATAACCTTTAGCAACCTGCACCATGTAATCCATAATTTGACTTGTCTTCACACCAACCTTCCTCAATTGTTTGGCTTGCTCCTTATCAGCCACTTTTATGCATCTCTAAGACATGCAAATATGAACTTCTTATTCAGCAAGGTCATGGTTATGCCTAGTATTTAACTCTTTTACCATATATTTTCCTGATGCTCGGTTGTAATTAACCCAAAATGATGCTCTGCAATTGCGTCTACTCGCCCTTTTAGGTTCTCTTACTCTATCAGTTGGTTCCAATTTTGGTTTATTGTGCCCCTCCTTCCCATAAACCAATCTACGCCTATATATGATCCCCCATTATCAACTTTAATATCTTTCCTTCAGGTAGAAAATCCCATCATATGTGCATATCTATTATAGAATTGCTTAGCCTTTTCAATAGACTCAAATTCTATCTCATGAAAATCTTCTATCTCCCAAAGTGCAACTAGTTTGCTTATCTTCACAACAATTGCATTCCATTCATTCCCTTCTGGAATTTCATCTACCTCATGTGATTCCTTATTCAAACCAATTTCTTCATCACTCTATACATTCTCACCATCATCACTCTCCACTTCCTGTGAACAAATCTCATGAGTTCCACTTATTCTTACTGCCATCTTACTTGGTATTCCATTCATTTGCCACGTTATATGTCCATGCGTTTCTTCCTCTCCATATGTCCATTCCCCACCAAGTTTGCTATTGTTGTACATTTCTAACACCTGCATAACACACGTAGCATATGATGTATTAACAATTAACATTTTTTTACTACAATAAATGCTTTCACATGCTCCCACAAAAGCTTTTACTCTCATTTTTGTTACTTTAAGACATGGATCCATAGCAGCAGCCACTTTTTCTTCACTAGTATCACCTTTTTTGCTTCATAATCATTTTTTTACATAGTTAAATACTCATATGTTGGTACAGTCACCTTCTTTGAGATAAAGACGCTTTATTAAGGTCTTTCTATTTTTTGTATAATATAATCACATGTTCATCTGGTTCATCACCTAAATAAGGCTAACTGATAAACCAACACCTCATAAACCAACACCTTAATCGAAACATGACTTAGGAAAAAAAACAAATGCGACTTAGTCTTATCAATTGCGATTAGTTTGTTTTCAAAAGCTCTTTGAATGGGTCGCTCTTCTCTACGCTCTTCCCATACCCTTAAAAAACATTTGTGAAATAGATTAAATATCATAACTACTTACCTGATTCCCACAGGCGCCCTCTCATAAACACTTTTGCCTTTGATGATTCACACCTTTGCCCTTGATGATTCACACCTTCGGCCTTGATGATTCACATATGCTTTACATTCACATTCCCTTCTTGCATTGTTCCATTAATCTTCTCTGGACTCGGAACTATGAAAAACAATGAACAAAGCCAAATTAACCTTACTTGAAACTTCTAATTCCAAATTTCCTCAATCCACCCATCTACCTTCTTTAATTGTACAAACTCTTTACCAACAAACACAACAACTGTTCCTACATTTATTCCCATCTCTACGTTAAATCAAATTCCCCACAATAACTCTTATTCCTTTTTCCTTTTCCACCAACCCAGTTCTTATTAAATTAATACTACTCTTTCTCTTAACCACTTAAATGCGATTTTTTATTCTACTCCTATATCACATTAAATCAAATTCATCACATTAACTCTCATTCCTTTTTCCTTCCACCCACCTGCTCACTTCTTTCCTTTAAACCCTTTAATGCCATTTTTAATGGCAACAATATTTACTAAATTTTGTAATATAATATTACACATTATTTCATCTTTCTACTATTTATTCCATTCATAAATTAAACTTATAACTACATTCATAACTGCAACATTGACAATATGTTGTAATTTAAAAATCATAAACACCATAAAAAAGTGATAAAATACCATAAAAGTGATAAAAACAACAAAAAAGTGATTTTCACTAAAAAAGGTGATAAACACAAAAAAAAGTGATAAAAGTCTAAAAAAGTAATTAAACAAGATGAACAAGCGATAATGTCTAAAAAGTGATGGAGTGACCTAAAAAGGTGATAACAGATCCAGAAACGCGTTTGCATACGAAGTAAACCTCAGAACCCCTGATTACAAATCACAACACTTGTGGTTCAAAATCAGGTGACCTGAAGGTGAACCACAAATACCCTTATTGTGAACCATTGACACCTAGATTATGAACTACTAACTCTATGACTTACAACAAAGATACATGTGATTCACAATCAGGGTCCTAAATATAAACCACAAATTTAATGGTTCAAAATCAAGGGATCTACTGTTAAAAAAAAAAGGCAACAATATATATATAAAGGTGACAACATAACATAAAAGGCATTTAAAAAACAACAAAGGTGACAAAAAAAATAATAAAGGCAACTTGCCTAAATATGACCCACTTTTCATAGTAGTTCACAGTTAGGGATACTAAAGGTGAACCACAAATACCCTAATTTTAAACCGCTTACACGTAGATTATGAACCACTAACTCTATGGTTTATAATTAAGGGGTGTATGGTTAATAATCAGGGGCATAAATGTGAAGAGTAAAGAAAAAGGCGTTTAGGTCTCAAAGAAGGGCAATTTTACAAAAAAAAAAGTGATACTAAGCCAAAAAAAGTGATTACACGACAACAGAAGCAATTTTACGTGAAAATAATTAATTCTTAGTTTATCAACTTTTTTCTTTCGTTATCACCTTTCTCTGTCCATTGTTGCCCTTTCACATCTAGTATACACCATCCCATCACTTTTCTTATAAATTAATTATTTTTTCTATACCAATATCACTTGTTTATCTTGTTCATCAGCTTTATAAGTAATATAATGTTAACTCATCATCGCCTTTTTATTACTAATAAAAGCCAACACCTAATCCGTGAGAAAAATGACTTAGTCAAAAACAAAAGCGATTTAGTCCAAACAAAATGCATTTGTTTGGACAAAATCGCTTTTGTTTTTCGCTAAAATTTGTTTAGACTAAATCATTTTTTTTTACTAAGTCATTTTTCTCGCGAATGAGGTGTTGGCTTTTATTAGTAATAAAAAGGTGATGATGAGTTAGCATTATATTACTTATAAAATCGATGAATAAGATAAACAATATTGGTATAGAAAAAAAGATTAATTTATAAGAAAAGCGATGGGATGGTGTATACTGGTTGTGAAAGGGTGACAATGGACACAAAAAGGTGATAATGAAAGCAAAAAGTTGATAAACTATTTTGGCATAAAATCACTTATGTTGTCGCATAATAGCTTTTTCTAGCTCATTATTATTATTATTATTATTTTTACAAAATTGATCTTCTTTGAGACCCAAACACCTTTTTCCTTGCTCTTCACATTTAGGTCCCTGATTATTAACCACATACCGCTTAATTGTAACTCATAGTGTTAGTGGTTTATAATCTACGTGTCAACGGTTTATAATCAGGGTATTTGTGATTCATCTTCAGTATCCCTAACTATGAACCACTATGAAAAGTGGCTCATATTTAGGCCCATTGCCTTTATTATTTTTTTTTTGTTGCCTTTGTTGTTTTTTAAACACTTTTTATGTTATGTTGTCACTTTTTGTATATATTGTTGCCTTTTTTTTTTAAGCAGACCACCTGATTTTGAACCACTAAATTTGTGGTTTATATTCAGGACACCCTAATTGTGAACCACATATATCTTAATTGTAAACCACAGAATTAGTGGTTCATAATCTAGGTGTCAATGGTTCACAAACAGCGTATTTGTGGTTCACCTTCAGGTCCCTTGATTTTGAACCATGAGTGTTGTGATTTGCAATCAGGAGTTCTGTGGTTTACTTTTTACACAAATGTGTTTCTGGATTCGTTATCACTTTTTTAGGTCACTCCATCATTTTTTAGACATTATTGGCTTTTCATCTTTTTTAATCATTGTTTGACTTTTATCACTTTTTTTAGTCTAAATTGCTTCTTTGTTGTTTTATTACTTTTTTTATTGTGTTAGTCACTTTTCCGTGGCATTTATGATTTTTAAATTACAAATTAGTTGTCGATGTTATCATTATGAATGTAGTTATAAGTTTAATTTATGAATGGAATAAATAGTAGAAAGATGAAATAATGTGTAATATTATATTAAAAAATTCAGTAAATATTGTTGGCTTTAAAAATGGCATTAAAGAGTTTGAAAGAAAGAAGCAAACAGGTGGGTGGAAGGAAAATAGAATGTGATGAATTTGATTTAATGTGAGATAGAAGTAGAAAAAAAATCCCATTTAAGAGGTTAAGAGAAAGAGTAGTATTACCATAATAAGAACTAGGTTGGTGGAAAAAGAAAAAGGAATAAGAGTTATTGTGAGCAATTTGATTTAACACGGAGATGAGAATAAATTTAGGAACAGTTATTGTGTTTGTTGGTAAAGAGTTAATACAATCAAGGATTGTAGATGGGTGGACCGAGGAAATTTGGTAGTAGGAGTTTAAAGTAAGGTTAATTTGGATTTGTTCATCGTTTTTCATAGTTCTAAGTCTAGAGAAAATTAATGGAACAATGCAAGAAGGGAATATGAATGTAAAGCATACGTGAATCATCAAGGGTGAAGGTGTGAGTCATCAAAGCTGAAAGTGTTTGTGAGAGGGCACTTATGGGAATCAAGTAAGTACTGATGATATTTAATCTATTTGACAAGTGTTTTTTAAGGGTATGGAAAGAGTGTAAAGAAGAGCGACCCATTCAAAGATCTTTCAAAAACAAACTAAATGCATTTGATAAGACAAAGTCGCATTTTTTTTTCCTAAGTCATGTTTCGATTAAGGTGTTGGTTTATCAGTCAACATTATTTAGGCAATGAACCAGATGAACATACAATTATGTTACACCAAAAATAGAAATGAACTCAATAAAGCATCTTTATCTAAAAAAAGGTGACTGTACCAACAAAGGAGCGTTTAACTATGTAAAAAAATGATTATGAAGCAAAAATGGTGATATTAGTGAAGAAAAAGTTACTACTACTGCGGATCCATGTTTTAAAGCAACATGAATGAAAGTAAAGCTTTTTTGGGAGTATATGAAAGGATTTGTTGTTGTAAAAAATTGTTAATTGTTAATACATCATGTGCTATGTGTGTTATTGAATTGCTAGCCGTCGTCACCTGCCTCGTCTCATTCTGAATGGGATTCGGCACCAACTTCATCACTCTCATCTCCATCACTGTCGGAACCTTGCTCTTGCACCACTTCTTTGCCGGGACGATGATTGTGCTTGTGTTCCCAGCCAGCCTTCTATGTTGTTCCTCCAAAAGTCACTTGGAACTATAAGATCATTAATATGTCATCCTTGAAGTAAAAATTGTACTTAGACTATACTTACACACTATTTCAAAGAAAATTTCTTTGCATCCTTCCATATTTTGTCCATAACAGCCTTCTTAAAACTTGCCACCAAACGCAGCAGCTTCTCGACAGTATCTCTCCCCACCTATACATTACATTTTAAAATTGCAAGCTTAAGTCTGTTACAGGATTGGGTGCAATAACATAGGACATGGTAAACTTACAGATTTTATTGAAAAATCAAGCGGTAGACCTTCCACATCCTCATTGTCAATACTTGGAATTTGAAGCAGTTTAGCCTTTCCTGTCTTGAGATCTAAAAGCAACATAAATGTTGCTGGTAGCTTTATTTTAGCTTCTTCTACTATCATGTCTGCTTCATTTGCAGCAGTAGAAATAGATGCCCCAGCTAAGCCGTTGGTAAATGCACCTGGGTCCCCACCTTTCATGGCTTCGGCCAACTCTTTCATCATGCCCTCCCACCATAACTGAAATGCACTGGACAACAAAATGGTCAAATTATTGTCCCACAAGGATCCTTCAATTGCTGTTATCACTTCAACATAGCGCCACTTATTGTTCAACATGGATGTTGGTGGTAGGTTCGAAATGGTCTTGTCATGCACTTGTCAATAGCTAATGTATTGTCTAAAGACCCTATCACCTAAAAAGCAGGCTCACCCACATGGGCTTCCAAGTAAAATTCGACACCTTGTTGCCCTTAAACTTTCACTCACGTATTGCGGAAAACATCTGTACCCCCGCCACTCTTACTATCTTAAACAGCTCAATATACACTTCAGTGTCATATGTCATGCCGCCCAAGTATCCTTTAGCATAGTACTTTGCTCTAGGGTATGTCCCATCTCCGCTCAAATTTAGATTATGCCCAATATCCATAAAATGCTCGCATGCCCATGACTGTCATTAGAAATAATATTGTACATGATCATTCAATAATCATTTCGAGTATAACCAATGTACAGAATTCAGTAAACTAATTTAGCTATGTAATAGTTACCTGCTAACATTGCCAAAAGCCACCACTCCCTTGAGCACCCCCTACTCAGACCATCCATGTACAAGTATAGATTAGCCAATGCAGCGCTTCCCCAATTATATGTTACTAGTCAGGATGTGTTTGCTACAGCTAAAATCCACCATGTATAAAAGCTACGAGTTCTTGTGTCACAAAATATGGTAGTGCCAAGAAAGGTTGCTAGGAAAACACGAACCAATTTTTGCTCTCTCCATAGTATTTGAGCAGTAGTCTCTTTAGGTGTCAAGTACTATCTTAGAACTCACCTTTCTCTTCTGATGGAATATCTCCTAACTATCACCAACTAGCAGTTGTAGGTGGGAGGCATCTTTATATATTTCCACATCAATAGGTATCCTATCGCCACTGCTACGCAAGCTTGTTATTACTGCAAAATCTACAAATGTCATGGTCATATCTCCTATACTTGGGAAGTGAAACGTGTGGGTCTGTCCCACCAAAAATGGCTTAATACATGAATTAAGTGTCTGTCGCAGTAGTTGGACTTCAGTGCTTTGGCTGCATTGGACATCCCCGTTGCTCTAATTATATCTTTCACAGTGTTTAAAAATCCATTACACCACTCTAATAGCGGCTTCGTATTGTCATGTCCACGGTATGCACTAAGCCTATTCTATACATGTGAAATTGCATATCAAAGTATGAAAACTGCATGTCAGATGAAAGGGAATAGACAAGACGCAAGTGTTTCACAAGCAACGCCCTTTTTTTACAATAATAGCATTTTTTTAACAATATCACTTTTTAAATAATACAATCAAATTTTTTTAAAGATATCACTTTTTTTATTCAATGTCATTTTTTTAAAATAATCATTTTTCTACTAATATGACTTTTATAAATATAATATATTTTTATAAATTTATCATCTTTTTTAAAAAATTATCGCCGTTTAAATAATTTTATTGCCTTTTCCTAAATTTTATCACCTTTTCAAATTTATTATCATCTTTTAAATAATTATATCACCTTTTTTTAAAATTTCATCACCATTGCTAAACTTGTATCGCCCTTTTTAATTTGGTATCGCCTTTTTTAAAATTATATCACCCTTTTAGAAATTATGCCACCTTTTATTGGCGCTTTTCTTTCTAAAATTATCCTTTTTTCTAATATACAATAAATCTATAATAAAATCACTATCCTAATGCACAATAAATCTACAACAAAATCACTATTGCCTTTTATTTACAATAATTGCTTCAAAGATGTTTTTTAAAATAGTTTTTTATTTTATAACATCATACATATAAAATCCACTCAACAAATTTGAGCAGTTTAAATGGAAACATACCGGGTGTGCGAGGTGAGAAACGTGGGACTCTAGGTTTAAGTAGATAGTCATTACCATCTATAATCTCTTCTGAGGAGTTAGTCTTTTGATCATGGATGACTTCAAATCACATGATTATTCCTTCACAAAGTCTCCAGCAGCACCGTGGGACGTTCATTGCCGATGAAAGGTAGGAATATAGAAGGTGAAGGTGAGGGAAAAGGAAAGCTGCAATTGGGGGCGATGGGGAGCAAAGAAGAATGGAGGAAGATGAAATAATGAAGTTACAGAGGGTGGGTGTAAAAATTCAAATCTGGTTAGAGAAATTTAATAGATGGGTCGGTTCATTTTCTTTAAGGGTCAATTACAACATCCCCCTATCGTCTAATGTAACTTACACTTTGCCCCTATCTTTAAATACTAATACTTTACCCTGACTTCCTTTATAGTGGTGTAAAACAACTTCTGAGATCCTAAATTAAACCATTTGATAACCAAATTTTAGCAATTTCAAGTTTTTTTATATTTTTTCTGTAGCTAATTAACTTTTGAAAACTACTAAAAAGCTTTTACAAAAAAAAAAAAAGATATAAAGCAATGAAGAAATGATAATTTAGCTTTCTTATTAACTAAAAAAAATATTAGACATACCAACATGATTAGAACATGACTATCGTAGAGTTTACATTATAGTTTCAAAAATTGTTACAGAAAATATTTAAAATATTATGGGGTAAAGTGTAAGGTTTAAAAAATAAAATGATAAACTGTAAAGTAGGGTTAATTTTCTAGGAAACGTGATTCATAAAGTGGCCCCTAAACACATACTAGTGGTTTTATTTCTGGAGAAAGTGGTTCATAAAGTAGCCTCTAACCATATACCAATGGTTTCACATAGGTCCCTCAAATTAAACCACAACACACCATAATTTGCATCACAAAAAAAGGCAGTTCATATTACGGCCCACTAAAAGTACACCCCTAATTTAGCAATTAATTTTCTAGGGTACTTGGTGCATAAAGTGGTCCGTCAAATTTAACTACAAGAGCCCAGAAATTCCACCACAAAAAAGCAGTTAATATTATGGCCCCGAAAAGTCAACCATTAATTTAGCGGTTAATTTTTTGGGGAATGTGGTTCATAAAGTGGCACTTAAACATATAACAATAGTTTAATTTCTGAGTAAAGTGGTTCATAAAATGGCCCCTAACGGTACACCAACGGTTTCGAGTAAGGCCCCTCAAATTGAACCACAACACCTCATAATTTGTATCACAAAAAAAGCGGTTCATATTATGACTCCGAAAAGTACACCACTAATTTAGCGGTTCATTTTCTGGAGTACATGGTGCAAAAAGTGGCCCCTCAAATTTAACCACAAGAGCCAGAAATTGCACAAAAAAAAAGCAGTTAATATTATGGCCCCGAAAAGTCAACCACTAATTTAGCGGTTAATTTTCTGGAGAATGTGGTTCATAAAGTGGCACTTAAACACATTCCAGCGATTTAATTTCGAGCTAAAGTGGTTTATAAAGTGGCCCTTAACGGTATATCAGCGCTTCACATAAGGCCCCTTAAATTGAACCACAACACCCCACAATTTGTATCACAAAAAAATGCAGTTCATATTATGGCCCCGAAAAGTACACCACTAATTTAGTGGTTCATTTTCCGCAGTACGTGGTGTATAAAGTGGCTCCTCAAATTTAACCAAAAGAGCCCAAAAATTGCAGTATGAAAAAGTCGTTAATATTATGGCCCCAAAAAGTCAACTACTAATTTAGTGGTTAATTTTTTAGGGAATGTGGCTCATAAAGTAGCCCCTAAATACATACCAGCAGTTTTATTTCTGGGAAAAGGGTTCGTAAAGTGGCCCTTAACCATATACCAGCTATTTCGCGTAAGGCCCCTTAAATTGAATTACAACACCCCACAATTTGTATCACAAAAAATGCAGTTCATATTATGACCCCAAAAAGTATACTACTAATTTAGCGGTTCATTTTTTAAGGTACATGGTGCATAAAGTATCCCCTCAAATTTAACTACAAAAGCCTAGAAATTGCACCACGAAAAAGCGGTTAATATTATGCCCCGAAAAGTCAACTACTAATTTAGCAGTTAATTTTCTGGGGAACGTGGTTCATAGAGTGGCTCCTAAATACATATCGGCAGTTTAATTTCTAGCTAAAGTGGTTTATAAAGTGGCCCCCTAACTATACACCAGCGGTTCCTAGTAAGGCCCTAAAAATTAAACCACTAGACCCCATAATTTGTACCACAAAAAAGCGGTCAATACTTTGCTACAAATTGTTAACGCTTTTTCCATTAGAATATTGTCTTTCTGCTCGTTTTAACGCCTTTTTTGTTTTTGAAACGCCTTTCTGTCTTCCTACAACACATCTTCTATAATGTAATCACTTTTCTTTGAATGTTTGGATTATCGCATTTCTTTTATTCAATTCACCTTCATTTTATACAACTTTGTTCAAACAAACGCTTTTCTATTGTTGTCACTTTTCTTTATTAAAAGTCGCCTTTCTTTTTTTCTTAATAGTTTTCTTGGTTACATTTCACCTTTTACTATTTTCATTCAAAAAAACATGAAAACATGTACAGTTTGGAAAAATATGTTTCTTACACAATAGGCACTCAATCACACAATCAGCTTTTCTTCTCCTTCGTGCCTTTACTTTTCCTTTTCCCTTTCCCCTTTCTTCTGCCTTTTTAACTTCAACAACACATTCTGTTTCTGTACTAAGAACTTCACCTTCCACGTTTTTAACTTGGGTAGCACGTGTTCTCGCTTCTTAGTGGGTTGCACATCTGGATCACCTGATGAGAGAATATCATTAAGGTCAACTACCACTGGAGCACGTTCAACTACTTATGCCTCGTGCCATGATATTGCTGCTTTTCTCTGGAGCTAGGCATTATTATTCTCTTCACTGCACAAAATTCGAACCAGCAAATCACATCGTTATTGATAGCTATCCCACTGGAACACCATAAAAATGTTAGAAATTAATATTGAATAAGGATACCTAAGTGGTGAATGGAGAGTGAACCATACTGTTTCACTGTTGAAATATGTAGCTATCTCCGGCTTCTCCATTAGCATGCAAGTAAAAATTCCAAAATCATACCCATTTGGTTGCTCTGTAACCGGAACTCGTATATGATCAAAATCCAAAAAGCAATAACCCTTTGGTAAAATAATATACTCCAGTGCTCTAACCTACAATTAAAACAACTCCATTATAATCACCCTCTCATTCCAACTTTAAAAATGTCATTGAGTTAATACCAAACTTACAATGTGTGATATCCAATGTCTATACTCATACATAAGTTTACTAGGCGGCATGGAGTCCCACACCTACACTTGTTTATCAAATATATCCACAACAAACACAAAAAAAAAATGTTTATGGGGTTGATCATACAAGGCACATAAATCTACAAAAGCAAATCACATCGTGTTAATAATACGATAAATGCAATCACAATAGTTGAGGTATTTAATCTTCATTAAACGTTTTCAAGATGCTGTCGATGTTAGCGTTGTGCCCAAAAGCCAATAATGAGATAATTGTATTTTTGCACATTGTGTCATGATATTTTATTAAGGAATTAATCCAGCAATTATGTTTGTTGTTTTGTTTCTGCGTAACGTAATAAACATAATTGTAACCCTAGAATAATGATATTCTCAAATGTCCCTGGTCTAGTATTATTGTGAAGCGGGTTACAATAATACATAACGACTAGCATATGTAGAGACTAATATGATATGTAATCTACATATGGGTACAAGTTGGAGAACTTGGTACTCGACCGACCCATCATGAGAACGCCACATGGATCGTTATATGAGTGTCATGAGTGATTCCAATAGTAATCATGGTATATGTAGTCCGTTGACCTAAGATCAACAAGTTTCCCTACATGTGAGTCACATACTTTGATACTTCCCTTTGTTGCTCATAACTGAGTGAACTTGAAGGAGGTAATTGGGTATGTCACATATCATGTGGAGGGATTTGTATGATCAAGATGGGATTTGTCCCTCCTATGTAATGGGAGTGATATCTTCGGGCCCCTTGATAGAATGAGACTTAGAAAATACATGGCCATGCTTGGATGAATTGATATATGATATCAATGTCATCAATTTAAGTTAGTCTACTTGATAATCAAGAAACCAAAGATTGGGCTATACGAGAGTGACACATTTCATGTCTCGTGCCTATTCTTGATATCTTGGACAAAGGGACAATGCCATATATGGGTAATAATCATAAAGGTTTAGTAGAATCATCGACAATCTTGTTACTTGGGTAGCAATAATGTGTTGCTAGACACCGCTCATTGCTTATGATCATAAATGTGATTTATGATCATTGCCAATGTGGTAAGAGCCTATTGGGTCACACGCATAGAGCTATTTGGATTATTATAGTGCATGGGCTAAATATTTGGGTTATGGTTTCATAATAATTTCGTGTTAATAATGGGCCCAAAAGTTGAGCCATTATTAAGCCCGAAATTAACGCCTAATTGGATTACGGCTTTGAAACCCATTAGGCCTAGAAGTTGAGTTTCACTACAAATACACCTTTTAATGAGAAATTCGTAGCCTTTACCCTAGCTTGCCAAAAAGAGGATAACCACACTCTTCTCTTGCAATTCCTTGGAGGACGCAAGCTCGCACTACGAGCACATGAGAAATGCATCTGCTGGGACATGGTGGAACTGTGGTGATCCCGACAAGCTTGTGTGGATACCATCGAGAGCTTGAACACGTCAACAGTTGAGCGAAATATCTCAATCGAATTAGGTTTGAAAATTTTTGATCACCCGATTTACCCCGTTTCACTTGGATCCTGGAGGGTTTCGGTTAAATTCTACTACACTTGTTTGGCTCCCGAAACCCTACAGCCGAACCCCTACATCAAGATCAAACCATCCATGGTCAAAAGTTTGTTCTAAAGCGCATGGTTCACCCCTTAATATCTCATGTTGCTTTGCACAAAAATATATTCATTCATCACCACAATTAAATTACGTACACCTAAAATGGAGTTTTATATTAATACAAACTGAAAATTCTATTGGAAACCACCAGCAATGAATACCTTTCATTTTCCCCTTTTCCTTTGCACAAAGAATAGTTACTATATAGCAGAGAACAATTGATAACAGCCACCTACATGGCCTCAACATCTGAACATCTTCTCTTACCAACTCATAGCTGGATGATGATATAGCAAGAACCTCACTATCAAACATCACAATCATATACAGTTAATCATTGCATTAACCCATCATAATCATATAAAGTTAATGAGGATACCTCATATCCTATATGTTCTCTGAAAAAGCATATTGGGTCACTCGATGAGTTTTGTCCTCAATAGGAGCTACCACCACATAAGGCCCAGCCTAATACCTTTCCTTGAAATAACTCATCATTCTTCCAACCGTGCAAAAAGGTGATTTCTGCCAATGTGATGGAATTACATCATACTCTGATTTTCTTCCTGTTATATCTAACTCCATAAAAATTTCAACTTATCCTTCATGTCCTACAATTAGTGGAAACCAGTTAAGCAGTTAATTAAGAAGCAAGCAGTTAATCAGCCGAGCACTAATTACCTCATCATCTTCATCATTTCTTTTAGCTAACTCCCCTTCAATTTCAAAATCATCTTTTACATTTTCAACATGTAACTTCTTCTTGCAAGATCTCCCAACATTAATCCCGACAGGTGATTCTAAATAATTCATTCTTGGTCAGCATACCTCATAATCATCAATCATCCTTTTACGTGGTTCTTTAAATTTCTCCACCTTCTCTTTCCCAGTCCCCATCATGGGAAACAACTCATCCTTCTTTATAGGCGTTCCAACCTCTTTGTCTTGACTGTTATTAGGAATCTTACACCACACAAATTTGGTCCTTCATCGGGTCAACTTGAAGTGAGAACCTTCTTCGGTGTTGGTACATTGGATGCATGAGTATATGCTCTGTCATCCTTGGCCCATCTTATTCTTCCTTGTACAAGAAGCACATTAACAATTTGCACAACCTTTCCCATTGTACCTTTTAGAGTTTCTCGCATCAATCGAATCATAGTAACGTCTGTCCTCAATCCTTCATATTGTAGCACCAGCTTCCCCATATCATTAACTAACTTTTTCAACTTTTCTCTATCCTCATCTATAGCCTTCCCACTTCTCTCCCTCAAAACACTTTCTAGACCAACATTTCATTCCTTCCCATTCCGCTCTGACTCGTATTCTTCTTCGCATCATCTACATCATCTGCATAATGCCTATCTCTCTTCATCTCTTCTTCCTCCTCAACATCTATATTACCTTCATTCATATAACTACCATCATCATTACCCTCCAGATCTCCTGTAACCTTTAGATCAATCTTGATCAATAACCTACAAGTCACTTCCTTATTAAGCTAAACCACTATTAGGTTCAAACCGTCATTCTTCAAATCACCATCAACAGCCTTCCTCACAAAAAACATTTGTCTACATAAACAAAACGTAACTTCAATAAACTATATACACAAAATAATAATATGCACCAAATTACAATATGCATGGAACAACACCTACTTGTAGAAATAAAGCACATCTAGTCAATTTCTTATTTTTTTTTCGTCTTCCACTTCTCAATTCCCATTGCCAATTGATCAACTACAAAGCTTGCCCTTTTCCTCAATCTTGCTACCATCACCAACCAAGGTTGTTAAAAATGGGATCCAAATCCGATTCTACGATTTGGACCCAAAAAACCTATTCAAATCGTAATAGGATCGGCACCCTAGTAGGATCATGGTAGGATCATGTTCGAAATTGTAAGATCATAGGAAAATAGGATCCTAAGGATCTAAGTTCGTCACAGCAACCGGGCTTCCCCTGCTTGCCTTGCTCCACCATTGACTTGGGCTCTTCTTCTTTCTCTGGAGAGGTCGTTGCCAGGCGAATCCAACATTGTTCTAGCCTAGCAACAGCAATGCCCCAATGCCAATGCAACGCTAGTGATCCAAGGCTGCCAGATCATCCTGGAAAGGAATTTCTTCAATGACGGGTTGAAAATGAAGACATACCTTGGGCGGCCGTGGAGGAGCTTTGGCATCCACGTGTTCATGGAGAACAAGCTAGGGGATCTGATCACGCCAAAAGGGTGGGTGAAGATGAAGAACAAGGCTGAAAGAGGCATCAACATGTGTGCCAAGAATGAGAATACTAGGCCAGGGGCAAACATGGCGTTCAGGGTCAGTCAGGTAGGTGTGAAAAGAAGTATTATGAAGGAAGAGGCGATTAGGTACACAAATGGTGTTCTACTTCTAGCAAAATGGGGTCGATCAAGTACCAAGACATAGAAAAGAAGGCCGGTCAAAAAAGAGGGCCAGTCAAATAAATTGCCATGGTATAACCTTTTTCCTTCAATTACTAACAAATTCTTTTTTTTTTGTCAAGTCCCAATACAGATATAGGAAGAAAGGTCAAGAGTAAAAAAAAAAAAAGGAACAAAAATTGATTATTAAGAATAATTTTTTTAAAACTTTAATTAAATAAAAATAAAAAAATTATTAAAGAAAGAGAAATAAAACAGGGTAATAATTTTTAAATAGAAATTTTTACATTGTTATGGTACTCAAGTTTTATACGGATGCCTAATATAATTGATCTTTTTGAACTATATTATTTATTTAAGAAATTTTAGGTTTTGGTAGGATCTTACGATTCACGATCCGATCTTGCGATCCCAATCTTGCACGACAAAAAATGATCCAGGATAAGATCTTGATCTTGACAACCTTGTTGCTAACACATCCAAGATGGGGCAAACTAACATGGCTTCAAATTGGTGGACACAAAATATGAGTCATGCAATATAATGCATACGTTCTTTACACCTTTTTATGAATTGAGTTGAATTCCCATTATCTCAGTGAAATCCTCTTCTCTAATCTTATACTCTCTTCCATCTATTTGAATGGTCCTCTTCTTTGTAGGGTTTCGGGAGCCAAACAAGTGTAGCAGAATTTAACCAAAACCCTCCAGGATCCAAGTGAAATGAGGTAAACCGGGTGTTTGAAAATTTTCATACCTAATTCGGTTGAGATATGTCGCCCAACTGTAGAGTCAAATCATAAAAACCTAAACAGTTGACGTGTTTAAGCTCTCTATGGTATCCACACGAGCTTCTCGGGATCACCATGCTTCCACCATGTCCCGACAGATGCATTTCTCTTGCGCTCGCAGTGCTAGCTTGCGTCCTTAAAGGAATTACAAGAGAAAAGTGCGGCTGTCCTCTTTTGGGAGGCTAGGGTAAAGGCTGCGAATTTCTCACTAAAAGTTGTATTTATAGTGAGACTCAACTTCTAGGCCTAATGGGTTTCAAAGCCCTAATCCAATTAGGCTTTAATTTCAGGCTTAATAATACCACAACTTTTGGGCCCATTATTAACACGAAATTATTATGAAACCATAACCCAAATATTTAGCCCATGCACTCTAATAATTCAAATAGCTATATGTGTGTGACCCAATAGGCTCTTACCACGTTGGCAATGATCATAAATCACATTTATGATCATAAGTAATGAGCAGTGTCTAGCAACACATCATTGCTACGTAAGTGACAAGATTGTCGATGATTCGACTAAACCTTTATGATCATTACCCATATATGCTATTATTCCTTTGTCCAAGATATCAAGAATAGGCACGATATATGGAATGTGTCACTCTCGTATAGCCCAATCTGTGGTTTCTTGATTAACGAGTAGACTAACTTAAATTGATGACATTGATATCGTATATCAACTCATCCGAGCATGGCCATGCATTTTCTAAATCTCACTCTATCAAGGGGCCCAAAGATATCACTCCCGTTACATAGGAAGGACAAATCCCATCTTGATCATACAAATCCTTCCGCATGATATGTGACATACCTAATGACCTCCTTCAAGTTCACTCAGTTACAAGCAACAAAGGGAAGTATCAAAGTATGTGACTCACATGTAGGGAACCTTATTGATCTTAGGTCAAAGGACTACATACACCATGATTACTATGAGAATCACTTATGACACTCATATAACGATCTATGTAGCATTCTCATGGTAGGTCGGTCGAGTACCAAGTTCTTCAACTTGTACCCATATGTAGACTACATATCTCATATTAGTCTCTACATATGCTAGTTGTTATGTATTATTGTAACCTGCTCCACAATAATACTAGACCACGGACATTTGAGAATATCATTATTCTAAGGTTACAGTTATGTTTATTACGTTACGCACAAACAAAACAACAAACATAATTGTTGGATTAATACCTTAATAAAATATCATGACTCAATGTGCAAAAATAAAATCATCTCATGCTTGCCTTTTGGGCACAACACTAACATTCTTCACAGCAAACTTTTGAATCATTGGAAACACCAAGTTTGCCCGCACAACATGTGATTTTATTCCTAATAAACTCCCAAAAGTTATTTCTTTCAGTATCTTTTCTTTTTCCTCTCCCAACTTCCTCATCATCATTTTACAAAATATGGAAATTGTAGACTTTAACTTCAACTTTTCCTTCCCTTTGACTTTGTTTGCATACTCACTTTTTTTATCAAATGACATTTTCAGCCAACTCTTACTACAAGCCTAAAAATAAAATCATCTCGTTAAAATCTTATTACTCTATACTGTTATAATTCAAATTATAATATACTTACTACACTATCGTTTGCCAATCCAGCATCTTTGTATCTCTCATTCTTTGCCTTCCTGCATATATTTCAACATAAACTCTAATAACCATAGTACACAAGAACACATACCAACAGTTAAAACCAGTGTACTCACTGATAATTATTCCATGCACTAGGCAGCCTCTTATCCCTTTGACTTTTCTTTGATGTTGAAACATCTTCTTACTCACCACTGTAAAATACAACATGTGGTGGAACAAAGTCCCAGTGCCCTGAATTGCTAACACTAGTAAGCTCTTTGGGAGCTATGATCCCACTTAGGTTACAATTGGCTAGTTATTACTCGTGAAGTATCTTAAATCATTACGTGTAACAAGTTACTTAGCCTACTCTGCATAGAAAATATGCATGCATTGTCTTGGCTTTGCAATAACATTAAATTAAAACTATAAAGAAAACTACGGCACTAGTTCATAAAACATAAGTGAAAACAAGCCAAGATATAAAAACTTTAGTTTCTTTAACTTCAAATAACAACTATGTGCATACATCTCAATCTTATATGCACCCAAAAGTAACCTTAGTGTTATACACACCAATGGACACTAGTAGAGACAATCCCTTTGTATGGAAATACCATACATATAGAAGACACAACAAAAATCTACTAAGATCTATCCTTAGCTCTTCACCCAAGTAAGCTAGCTTTAAGTGATGAGCCATACTTTCCTTGTACTCACTTAGCCTTAAACTGTAAGGCAAACACTTTGGTCAGTACTAGCTTATGCTATAAGTAACTTAGAAATGTAAAGTTTCCTACTTAGATAATACCTTTAAACTAATAAAACTTAGCTTTAACAACTGCCCCTTACCAACTGTTAAACTCAACTAGCCTGCTTAAACCTGCACAACACTTAAGGGGTAAGTACTCTAAAGTACTAAGTAAGAGATTCGGTACCTGAAAGGGGAAAGATATGTAAGTATGCAAATCACAACAAACAAACAAACACACACACACACACACACACATATAAAGTATACAAGACAAAACAAGCAACCAACTGCACAACCAGAGTCAAGAATAAAAACAACAAACAATGCAAATAATGGATGGATGGATGGATGAATGAATGAAATATGCACATGTAAATGCACTTAGGATTTCCTTACACTCGTAGGTCCTAGACTTGCCGTGAGCTTATACAGCTGGAGTACTTAGATACTAGCCCTCGTATCCTATGCTAGCACTTAACTAACCTCATGAAATCCTCTTACGGGTGCCTTAGAGTAAGTCATCACTTACTCAACCCCTTGATTTAGAGTAAGTCACCGCTTATTCATTCCTTACCCGTCTATTTCCTTAACTCATTGTGCAGGGTAGCTGTCGTATGTGGTTCAATTTATCAAGCTCTTTGAGCTTAGCTTAGGGCTCCTTAGTGGCTTACTTATCAAACCATAAAGTTTGGTTGGGATCCTCATAGGTTTCCTTTTCATTGGCCGAAGGTCTATGACCTTCCATTTGGCCAACAAAGAATCTGCAACCCCCCTTAATCCCTTTAGTGCTCCTTTAGCAACTTAAGTACTTTAACTCCCTTAGCCACCATTACTTACCCTGCCTTAACCATACCACTTAGCCACTACCTAAATAATGTATAATTCCCGACTTAAGAATGAGTTCTAGACCCAATCGAGGCTACAGAACATCTTAAATTAGCCTAGGGATGATAACCGAGAGTTTGAGATATTCTTAGGATGCCCCGAGCTTGAGGGACTAATGCCTTGGTGATGCTATCGGTGATGCATCGCCAAAGGCATCAATGCTTGGGAATCTTGAGGTTTACTGGTGACGCATCACCAATTTGCGTCGTAGTTCGCCATGCACTATAGCATTGTGCGATAGCGTGTGAACTTGGACGAAACTTTACTCAAACTTTCCCATCCCAAGGCCAATTCACATAGGTCTTGTATCTACTTTACTCCTACACATAATACTACATTTATATGCATTATTTGAGCTAAATTAGCTTAAATCTGTTACCTCAAATCATCCTTAAAGAAAAAAACAAGCAACTAGCACACTTAAGCTCCATAAAGTTCCTTTGAGTTCGAAGCTTGAAATCAACCAAATTGGACACTAAGGGCACAAAATTAAGACCATTTCTAACCATTTAACAATATTAGAACTAACCCACAAGGATCAAAGACGTTTAACTTAAGGTTTGAACCAAAAAACTTGCAAGAACAACTTCAAATGCACCAAATCCACAAAAAATGAGCTTAAGGGCTTGTTAAGGGCTTGTTGGGATGGCTTTGGGACCTTCAATTTTCATGGAAATTTGGCTAGAATGGGAGCTTTGAAGGTGGGAGTTATGGAGGAGAGAGAGCCACAAAAAGGGAAAATGGGAGAGATGATGAATAGTGTCATATCCTCCACTTATATAGCCAACCTCTTTTCCATTTGACACTTTGGCCATAAAATTTAACTTTGAATTACTTAGGCCACTTAAAATCTTCTTATACCAACACTCCTTGGCCTTATTGAAAGGTTTTCTTACCCAAACACTTTGCCCTTAAGTCACTTAAGCCATTATAAGACATAATAGCTCAATTTCTCACTTAGTGCATTTTTCACCTTTAACTTTCGCTTTTTGGTTCAAATGGCTATAAATACTTATGGTCTTAAATCAATTAGCTCAAAACACTTGCATGAACATAATTTTACTGAAATTACGGTCATGCCAGTGACTTGGGTCAAAATTACCATTTTCCCCTCCTTGACCTTTAGGTGCCAATTATACTTTGGAACTCAATTTCACCTTATTTAGCTTGCTTTCCTTGTTTAATAAAACTTATTTAAGAGAAATAACTTGGGATTTATTTACCTCAACATTCAATGTAGAGGAAACACTAGAAGTGCCTTTACATAACATCTTTTTCCTCTTTAAAACAATGAAAATCACAGTAATATACATTATTAGACACATGTTAATAATTCAAGCAAAAAGGTGACAAAATCACTATAAAGGCGTTAAGAATTAAAAATAAGCGGCTAATTTTTGTCCCCTTTTTCATATCCTTATCGCCTTTTTCCTATTTCTATCACCTTTTGTCTCTTCCAATCACTTTTCTATAATTTCATTCGCCTTCCTGTAACTGATACTAATCACCATCTAAAATCTAACTTCCATTCATCAATTCCTCCCAAACCCATTGCCATTTTACTACAAATATATAAGAATAAAAGTAACACTTACTTTCCGTTTGATTCTGATTTTCTCCCCTTATTCTTTGTCATCATTTCGATGCCTGTTTCCATGCCAACAATATCATCTCACTCAACATCAACACATACTTGCCACTCTCCACTTTTTTAAGATTCACTCTCTTGCGAATTTGTTGAAGTTTGATTTTGGAGTGAGGTATTTTAATATATTTGTAATTTTTGATCGCTGTTAAAATAAAACCTAAAGCTGTAGGTTCTAGGTTAAAAGTCGATTCACCATCCAACGACTATGCTTACCACCTCCTAATCTAACGACTCATAAGTTACTATGGCAACTTGCTGTAGTTTTATCATTATGGCATTATAGAACGCCTTTTTATAAACTAAACTTATTATTACATTTATAACTGACACAACCAGTGAACCGGTAAACTTTTTCATGTTACTTTTTACTTTTTTGTCGTTTTCTGCTATTTCCGCTATGGCAACCTACTGTAACAGCAATGCAGAATCTTCTCTTACATGAACACTTATAAATGTGAATACATTTTATTAATGATATTTTTTATTTGCTACATTGACATAGCTTTCTATCTACCCCTGTCTAGGCTTTCTCATAAATTTATACAAGGCTGACCGTTTGAGATTGGCAAGTTGGCAACCCCCAGACACTGTATTGCTAGTTCTATTCTATTCGGCACACTGACTAGTTGTAGGGTGCTTGCTTTGTAAATTTTGCTGTGAATTCCTTGTTTCTTTTCCTTCTTTAATGCATTTCCCATTTCACAAAGAAGGTAGCGCGTAGGTTTCAGCTTTTTGCAGGAGAGTGTGGAGTGGTTATCAAATTACTGGATTAATGAATTCATGGCCGTTGAGAGTTGAGACCCGCTGCAACGAATGACGCAAAAATAATGTTTATCACGTGATCAATCAGAAGCACAAGTTGCATATGATAATTGAAGGAGAAGCGAAGAACTCCTCCATTTTCTAGTTCCAGCTCAGTCTCTATTGGTGTTAGCGATATGGGTCGTTTTTCAGGTCTTTTCCGAGCTTATTCATCGGTCAAAGGTCGCCTGCACCATGTCCGGCGGATGAGCAACATCCCGGAGAATACCGTCTACGGTGGACCTATTCCGCAGAGCCCGAACCATCGAGTAACGCTTTCCAATTTGAGGCAGAAGCACAAGAGCGGGGAGCCCATCACCGTTGTCACCGCCTATGACTACCCATCGGCGGTGCACCTTGATACCGCTGGCATCGATGTCTGTCTTGTTGGTGACTCGGCCTCTATGGTCGTTCATGGCCACGACACCACCCTTCCAATATCATTGGAAGAAATGCTCGTCCACTGCCGCGCCGTCGCTCGTGGTGCCAAAAGACCGCTTCTTGTTGGGGACTTGCCCTTTGGGACCTATGAGTCTAGCAGCAGTCAGGTAATTTATTGGTGCTTTTTCTTCTGGGTTAGATTCAATTAGTTGGGCAAAAAATTTTGTCTTTTAATGGATGGGTCAACAAAATCCAATAACACAGTTCTATAGTACGTGATATTGGTTCTGCAATGCTGGTGATCACTAATTTGGTTAATGAAGCTGATAGATGGTGCCATTGGGCTTTCTGGGTATTTGAGTAATATGAGATATTAGTTGGTTATTTTGGTGATATTGTTTGTGGTGTAAATTATGGGCAGGCGGTTGATACGGCTGTTAGGGTGTTGAAGGAAGGAGCAATGGATGCCATCAAATTGGAAGGCGGGGCGCCGTCAAGAATCACTGCAGCTAAAGCCATTGTTGAAGCTGGAATTGCAGTTATGGGGCATGTTGGGCTAACTCCACAGGCAATAAGTGTTCTAGGGGGCTTCAGGCCACAGGGCAGAAATGTATCCAGTGCTGTGAAGGTTCTGTTAGCAACCAACCTTCCCATGTCTCACTTGGCCATTTGTCTTTAGCAAAAACATTGATTTAGTGTTAGGTTGGTTTGTGCAGGTCGTTGAGACGGCTTTAGCCCTCCAGGAAGCTGGTTGTTTCTCAGTCGTTTTGGAATGCGTGCCCCCACCTGTGGCTGCTGCAACCACATCTGCTCTGCAAATTCCTACAATTGGCATTGGAGCTGGACCCTTCTGCAGTGGACAGGTCCCTTTGCATCCAACCTTGCTTTTGTTTTATCTATCCCATGATATCTACTCATGTGTCTCTTCCCTTTGTCATGACTTCTTTGAATTGTATTGTTGCAAGACACAATGGAATTTCACCAAACTTGCCGAACTTATTACTTAGTGGTAATCTTATAATAGGATGGTATGTGATTATGATCAATGCTCTTATTCTCCCAGAACATGCAATATGTGCTTAATCATGAACTACCTATGAATTGATCTCGTAGGACTGAAGGGGTCATTGCCATGAAATTGTTATGAAAGACATTCTTGCTTCTCATTGTCGTGTTAGAAGTATTCAAGAAGAGTAAATACTAACAGCTATTGGGCTTGTGCTATTTAATCTCACTGTTTCTACCACCTCAGTGCCTCTACCACCTTTTCATCATTTTCCAAGATCCAATAATATTCTGTTATAGCCCAATTTTTTCTATTGGCTTCTCCTGCATTCTCCTATTATGAGCGTCCGTGCTACACCATTATTTACCATTCCCGGAGGAAACAAACGGAAATGATTTGCTTTTATATTCAGATCTTGTGTTCAGATCATGCAATTTGGCATGAAGGACCCCAATCCTCATCTTCATTTTATGTTCCGATGTCACATCTCTCTAAAATTGGTTGAAAGTTAAATCTTCAGATGCTAATGAACAGCAATCCACATATGAGCATCCTTGATTGCATGAGTTTTGTGTTTGTAGTTTGTGGTAGACAATCGAACCTATGACCACGAAATTTCTTACATCTGCGTGAAGCATTTTCTGATATCCTACCCTGATGCAGGTGTTAGTGTACCATGATCTACTAGGAATGCTGCAACATCCACACCATGCCAAGGTAAATGATGAGGTTTAGACTCACATGATCAAAACATAGCAAACATATAGCAGAGTTCTTAGCTCTTGGGTACAAATTCTAGGATGTGCTAGTATAGCAATTTCAAATGAATGCAGGACAATCTACTAATGCAGTTATTAACCTGGCTGCAGTCTACTCTATCTTTTCCAGAGTATTTTACGCATCTCTCATGAATATGTAACTTTTCATTCTGCAGGTTACGCCTAAGTTCTGCAAGCAATATGCTCATGTTGGAGATGTCATAAATACAGCCCTTTCGCAATACAGGGAAGAAGTAACAAATGGGTCATTTCCTGGTCCGATCCATAGCCCTTATAAGATCAGTGCTGCGGATGTTGATGGTTTCTCAAATGAGTTGCAAAAGTTGGGATTAACCAAGGCAGCATCAGCAGCTGCTGCTGCAGCCGAGAATATTAATTCTGCAGACTCATCTGATAAAGTGAAGCCTGAATGAGACCTGGCCAGCTTATGCTCTTGTTCGCCCTTGTATCTGAAAACCAAATATCCTCATGCCTTCATGCATCAAGCCTTAGCCTGGGCATTAATGGATGAGTTATTTTTGTAAAGACCAGAGGAAAAAATCAAGACCAGGAAGTTGCATTGAGTTCAATGCAGATATGGTGATCTGGAGCATCTTGAATCAGGCCAGCTCTTGCGCAGGTTCATGGAAGCTCAGCACAGATATCAAAATGGATAATGGTAAAAGCTACAGAACGTTTCGAAACAATACTAGTAGATTTCATTGTATTTGCTTGGATTGTGCATTATTTCTGTTCTGCACGTAGAGCTAGCGCATTAGATGGAGACTAAAAACTCAAGTGGATTGAAAGCGTTCAATGTTGAAGCAATCTGGTTTTGGATGAAATCTTTTTGGGGTGTATTATGAGGAATTATTTTGAATTTCTCGTAAAAAGTGGAATACAAATTAGTAAATGCAATAAAACTGTTTCTTTCAAAGAAATTTCCGTCCCCAAAAAATAAAAACTCATGCGCTATATGATTCGAGAAAGCATATGATCGCTCTGTTTCTTAACATAAAATAAATTAGAGTATTTCGCAATTTCACTACAAACCTGCTCTATATCCTCAAGGACTTATTTTTCAAATTTTTGCTCTTCTAAACAAACAAACTGCACAAATACATATTCCCCCTCACTAATGTCTGTTGATGTTGAAAGCACTCTGCAGTTTTTGGTGTGTTTTCTCCAGCACTTTGAAATATGCAGATCTCCAAGATTTATTCAGCAGCAGAGGACCAACGAAGGACCAGAATCCAACAACAAATCCAATTCCTGAACTCACATAAAACCAGAACAAATCCATGAACCCATCTTCATCTTCAGTTCTCATTTCGTTCCCCGAGCTTGGCCCTGGAGAGTTTGTGCTGCAATTCACTGTCAAAGGCGGTCCACATAGGCTGTTTCCGGCAAAGCTAAATTCACCGAAGCTTTGGAGTTGAGTGCTTGATGGGATCCTTCCAGTCAAACTGTTGTGAGACAAGTTCAAGTAGCTCAAGAAAGTTAACCTTGAGATGCTGGTAGGAATTTCACCAGAGAGCTGATTGTAGGAAAGATCCAAGGATTCTAAAACCTGCATGTTGCCTATGTCTTGAGGGATCCTTCCGGTTAATCCGTTGCTTGACAAGTTCAATGCTATCAACCGCAAGAGGCTAGTGACTTCCTGCGGAATCTCTCCTGATAAATGGTTGTCTGACAGGTCAATGGCTGCAACGAGTCTAAGAGTAGTAGTATATTCAAGCAGTATTCCCTTGATCACCAGCAATGTAGTTTCTAGTGACATCCCGAAATGGCCAAACTCGTAAGAAATCGGCTTACTTGAGTTCTGTTTTGTGGCCATTGCGGTCAAATTCATGAAGCATCTTGGCAGCGTTCCTGTTAGATTGTTATGAGCAAGGTCTAAAATAGTCAAGTAACTGAGAGAGCACAAGGCATCAGGAATCTGGCCTTGAAATTTGTTCGAACGAAGACTGATTATGATGATATTGGACATACTTTCACCTATCCAGCTGGGAATGCTGCCCATAAAACTGTTCTCGCCAATATCAAGAGCCATTAAGCCAGTAAGGTTCTGCCAGGAAGTAGGCAAAAATCCCGAAAGATTATTGCTCCGCAGGTGCAGAGATTGCAGAGAACTTAAAGATCCCATGGAGCTTGGAATGCTGCCACTTAGCCTATTGTTCTTCAAGTCTATAGAGACCAAGTTCCGCCAACTCATCCAGCAATCTGGAATTTGTCCAGAAAGAAGATTGTCCGCCAAGTGAAGATTTGTCAGGCTCTTCTGTTCATCTAACTTGCAGCACAAGAAATGAGAGATTGATCCCAAAAATGAGTTGTTGGAGAGATCTAGCGTGTCAGCGTTGGAGGGTATGCAGGGCAGCTGACCAACTAAGAGATTGGAACTCAGATCAATGTATGATGGGTAGTTAAGAGGAGGGGAATCGTTAAGCATCTCAGGAAGTTTACCCTGCAGTTGATTGTGAGAGAGGTTAAGATAAAAGAACTGCGAGGACAAATTCCAAAACCAGTCAGGAATGGTATCTACAATTCCTGCTTGTGACAAGTCCAAGTACACATAATCCTTCTGATAGCGCAGCCATCGGGGAAATTTCGGTCCCAAATTCCAGGATGACAAAGCTAAAAGTCCGAGTCTGAATGGTGGAACCCAGTTAGGGCTCACCCTTAAGGTGATTGCATTACCACTAGCCTCAAGTACATTCAAGCTTGTGGCATTGGCAAAGTGGAGCTCTGAAACAACACCTTCTAGTAAATTATCATTGATCCATAAAAGCCTGAGCAGTGGAAGCTTTCCTAGCCACTCTGGAAATGTCCCATTAATTCGATTCCCAGAAATGTCTAGTGATCTCAATGAGGCAAGCGAAGCTAGTGACTCTGGAATGGGACCATAAATTGAGTTACCGGTCAGGTATAGCTCAATTAGTCTCTGGAATAGGGAAATCTTATCTGTCAAATGTCCTGAAAGTTGGCTTCTCGACAAATACAAGAATTGTAGTGATCTAGGTAAGCATCCTGCTGAGAGTGTATCCAGAACTTCTGATACATCTTGACTCAAATTGACACCAACTAGAAAAAGTGCCTTCAACCTACAAAGGTTCCCTAACGATCTTGGAACCGGCCCTTCAAGTCTGGTAGATGAAAGATCAAGGGTTGATAGTGAAGTCAAGTTTGCGATTGCTTCTGGAAGCACACCTTGCAAAGGATTTGACCAAAAATTGAGGTACTCAATGTGGCTGAAACCGAATAACCAGTATGGTAACGAGCCATTTAATCGATTATTCTCAACACTGAGATATCTGAGGGAAGTCAGGTTCTTAAGGCCGTCAGGTACTGGACCTTGAAAATTGTTATGACCAAGATAAAGGGACGTCAGAGAATTGAGGTCGAATATCCAGCCAGGAACAAAAGGGTTGCTAAATCCATTATAAGAGAGATCAAAACTTGATAGCAAGCTGAAGTTCACAGCAAATTGGCTCGGCAGATGCTCAAGTAGACAATTTGAAAATCGCAATTCTACCAAAGAAGGGAGACGATTTGTCACCTGTAACCAGTCCAAGGCGGAGCTGAGGTTGGTCATGCTCATATCAAGATGCTGCAGCAGCTTGAGGCCTGAAAGCCATTGCAGATTCTCTGCATACAGATACTGAAAATCATATCCATGGAGATCAAGAGTCTGGAGATTTGTGAGGTTCCCAAGTTGAGGTGTAATCAATCCCATGAACCCAGCAGCAGACAGATTCAGAAACCTTAAACCCTTTAGAGAACCAAGAAACCCAGGAATAGAACCTTCAAAACTGTTGCCACTCAAGTCCAAGTAGTTCAGATTCTGCAGACCAAGCAAAGATGAACTGAGCTCACCAGCTAGCATGGCAGTCTCATACGCCTTGCCTGGAACAGCCACATCATCATTGGGGTTGTTGGGGTTCCCAAGATGGAGCTCAACAACATGTCCAGTTAAACTGTCACAGACAACTCCCTCCCAATCACAGCAGTTCCTGCCATCACTAGACCAAGAGGCTAACCTTCCAGAAGCATCATTCAGATTCTGCTTCAGTTTCAGCAGGGCTTCTCTGTCATCTCCCCTACAAACCACTTCTGACCTTGCATCAGAAATTGCTGCCCAGAAGCTGAGAATCAAAACCACAAGACTGAAGAGCTTAACTAAAGCAGTTGCTTTGTCTCTCTGGTTATCGTCCATTGTTACTGACTGAGCTAGATCTTCTTTTTTTATTTTTTTTTTGGTAGAAGATCTTTTCCAATGAAGTCTATAAACTTGTAAGCTCTGGTACTGAACTAGAGCAGTACCGGTTCGATACCTCAAGTCAGCTGACATCACTTTCAATCCATTGCTTGATGTGCAAGAGTCAATGGCTTGTGAAATGTTCAATATTTGGTCGTGGCCTCCCCTTTTTTTTAATGCTTGGTGGAGGTCATGGCTTTGCTCGAGCCAAAGTTTCTAGCTGCCTGGTTAGAAATTTCTTGGACTCCCAATATTACGGTCAGACTTGCACCGAATGTAAAAGTAAAAAAATAAAAATAAATCAAGTGTTCTTAAGTAAATAATTGCGTATTTGTTGTTTTATGTTTGTTCTCCTATTAGTTCTTATTTATTTTTTTTATCAAAATTGTTCATTGATAAATATTGTTTGTTTTTTTTTATCAAATTTTTTCTTTTATTGAATTTATTCTTTCATAAACACTGTTTATTATTTTATTAATTTTTATTTGTTCTTTTATCTGATTTGTTATTTTTTCAATTACTACTTGTTACTTTATTTTAGAACAACTAGTTGTCTTTTATCGGTATTTATTTGTTTTTATTGCTCAACTTATTTTTGTTTTTATTGGTTTCTATGTGTTCACTTAGATAAATTAGTTGTTTATTTCTTTTATTAGTATTTATTTTTTTTTCTATCGCATACTAGTTTTTCCTTAAGATAAACTAGTTGTTTATTATTTTATTTATATTTATTTATTTTTTATTAGCTATTTAATTTTTTTAATAAAAATAGCTATTTTACTATTAGTGGTTATTTATTCTTTTGGCTTAATTGATAGTTCTTTTATAAGTTTGTACTTGTTTTTTAGATAAACTATTTATTTTTTGTTCTTTTATTATTATCTATTTGTTTTTTTATGAGTAGTTGTTAGTTTATTTTAGAGAAATTAATTATTATTTTATAATTATTTGTTTGTTCTTTTAGAGAAACTAGTTTTTCTTACTAGTAACTATTTATTTTTGGCTCAATTAGTTGTTTATTTTTTTATCAGTTGACAAATTTGAAAAAAATGAACACCAAAAAGTCATTTAAAAAAAACTAAAATAATATAAAATAAAAATGAAATAAACCTAAGAAAACAGGGTAGACTAATTAAAAACAAAAAAGTAAGAAATAAAAAAGGATAAAATTAAATAAAAAAATGAAAATGGGAAAAAATAAAAAATGGAAAAAAGAAGAAAAATTTGCAAAAAGAAGGAAATAACAAGAAAAAATAAAAAAAAATAAAAAAATTTGGCAAAAATGAAAGAAATGAAAAAAATAAGAAAAAGAAAAAAGCTGTGGAAATAATTGAGAAGCATAAATGGGTCAACAGAGGAGCCAAACCCACAACCGGACACAATTTCTCCTAACTTCCTAACCATTCTGTTAATTACGGAAAATTGTTTGAATTCTGGGACGTTAATATAAGTAGTGTAGCTTATCCCTACACATAATAGGATGAGCCACACACAAAGTCTATTCCTACTTTCAAAGGCTTTATTATCACAACAGTTTGTAATCATCATAAACGTATTACAAGTTGTCTGATGTAAAAATAGAAAATAAAAAGAATCGATAAGTGAACTTCCAAGGATTTTACCATACCATCAAATACAATTTTCCAACTCGCAATTGCCATTTCCTTTTAGTGGGAATTGAACTTCCAAATGCCAATTCCTAGGTTTTAGTCAAAGAGGGGTTTGGTGGGAGGGTGGGTGGCCTTATCTTCTCAGTTGTGTGTCTAGAGCTGCTGCCATTTTCAAGGTCTCAATCAAATCAACGCTCAACGAGGAATAAAATAGGAATTCCTTTGTCATTACGTTTACCGCAAACTATTTTAAGTCAAGAATCCGACAATCTGTGCCGAATTTGATTTGCACTCAGGTTATTGACATTTATTTATGTGCTTAGTGCTTGTACTCACCCCGTATTAGGTTTGGAATTAGTCATTCAATGACTAGTTTTTTCAGTACATTTTTTAAAGAAGAGAGCAGAATTTTAAATTGATTAATGATTTGCACATTTTTAACTCTCGTCAAGTAATGATTCTCATGAAATTTATTGGTAAAAGGATTTGTATTGGCGTAATGAAAAATCTGAAACTTTTGGAGTGCAATGCAGATAAACAATTTATTACTGAGTAAGTTTTGCGTAGATTAGACGTACAATCTGAGTCTTCATTTTTTTTATCAGTTCATATATATTTTTTTTAGATGGGTTAGTTCTTTTATGAATATTTTTTTATTTATTCTTTTATTATGTTTGTTCTTTTATTGACACTGTTTATTATTTTATCTGTTTTTTTTTATCTATAGTTGTTTGTTCTTTTGTTATTGACTATTTATTCTTTAATAAAAATAGCTATTTTTATTAGTAGCTATTTGTTTTTTAGCTTCATTTATTGTGCTTGTATAAGTTCTTACTTTTTTTTTAGATAAATTATTTATTTTGATTTTTTATTACTATCCTTTTTGTCCTTTTATAAGCAATTGTTACCTTTTTCAGAGAAATTAATTATTATTTTATCAATATTTATTCTTTTACAATTAACTGTTTTTTTTTAGAGAAATTATTTCAGGCATGCCATATAAAGTAATCCGTAAATACTGATTCTTACATGGTAATTTGTAGGGTTAGGAACGAATAAGGAAAGGAAGGAGCAGCGGAACAGTCAATTGATGTTGCACCAAATTTTGCTGGGAAATATATTAAGTCCCAAAGTTATGGGTGTGTAGAATAGGGGGCCCGAAATTTTAAATTGTATAATTTGATATAATTCTGTTAAATAATTGATGGAAAACATATGAGTTACTAAGTCAAGTGAACAAAATGTCCTCGGCCATCATAATTAAGAGCTAAATTCATATCCCAAAACTATTTAAATGACTGAATGGCCAAGTCATTATAGTAGATGGGTGTTTTAGGCATTTAGGCATTATAGTAAAAAAGCTTCTTTTATACTTGAGTCATGAACTATGGAAGAGTAAATTAGTGGAATTAGTGGGCTTATCTAGGGTGGTCTTCGGGGATTATGGGAAATTGCATTAGTGGGGGTGATTTTTGTGCATTATGGGAAAACTGAAGTAGAAGTGGTAAGGAGTTCAACTCTTGTCTTCCTTTTGCATACAATATTATTCAAATAGGGGCCAAGCTAACAAATGTAGTTGGGGGGTTGGCCTTTTTTATCCTGGTACAAGTTATGTATGTAGCCCATATTTATACTCCAATAAATGTGTTTATAACCCAACTGAAGTAAAAAAGGTATAAATATCTCTTCTGTCAAATCCATAATTTTTTCTTGATCCAGTCAATTGAATGTGTGTTGTGCTGTGCGAGAACCATAAACTTTTTTTAGACAAAAAACAGTGTGGACAAGTGGCCAAATTGTGCGTTATCTGCCCATCAATTTTTCTACCAAATTGCAACAAAGGTGACTTCTTTTGGGTTTTTCGAGATTCTTTTATTAATTTATTTCTTAATTTACTTTATTTATTTTAGAATTTCAACAACTACACGTCAAGATGCAAGGCTAAAATAAATCATTGCAAAGGTGAGTTTCTTACTTTGCTTTATTTATTTTAATTTTATTTTTTTATGATGATCAGGGCCGAGGCCCGATAGGTTACGAGCCATTGTTGAAGTTGTCATATTAACATGATTTCATTAAAATTTGGGATAAAGTTCATCAGGGTTCCTTACTTTTTATTTTTATCCTAAATGAGTACCCTATTTTTAAATTTTTCATAATGAGATACCTAACCTCTTAATGCGCATTTCACCTAGATACTTTCTGTCATTTTTACTATTAAATTAGATGAAAATTGATTATGTGACATTAAATAATGCTAAAATAAATTCAACATAACAACTTTGAACTCTGAACTTTTACAATTACTAATTCTAAACCTTAAATCTTCTTTAGTCTTTTCCAATCAAATAACTCTAAACCTTAAAATTCGAATTCTACTCTTCCTCCTACATCTGTCTTCTCCCTAGCCATCTCTTCCCATGTCACTGCAATTGTCACACAAATCCCATTTTTCCCATGTTGCCTAAGTGTCATCCATTGTCCTCATCCACCCAACCCAACCGGATGTCATCCATCCAACCCAGACTAGTCCCACTACTTTTTGCCTCGATTTGATGCCTTGTCAACCAAATCCACCATTGTCATTGTCCCAACCCAATCTGCTATCAACCTCGATTCACCGCCACCATTGTCCCAACCTAGCCCTAGTGAACTGGTGCCAGAAACTTCACCGTCTCCAAGCGCACCGCCCCCCAAATCCACCACTGTCTCCAAGGCCTAGTGGAAGTTTTAAGGTTTCGAATTAGTGATTGTAAAAGCTTAGAGTTTAAAGTTATTATTTTAAATTTGTTTTAGTATTATTTAATGCCACATTATGAATTTTCATCCAATTTAATGGCAAAATTGACAGAAAGTATCTTGGTGGAACACACATTAAGAGGTTAGGTATTTCACTAGGACAAATATAAAAGTACGGTACTCATTTGGGACAAAAATAAAAGCTAAGATACCCCTGATGGACTTTACCCTTAAATTTTGTTTTTGGGAAAAGGGTAATTTGCTACTAATATTTGGGCAATAGAGCACTTTTGCCATCAATGTTTTTCTTATGCAAAATAGCTACCAATACTTTCTAAAAGAGCATTTTAGCCATCATAGTTTTGGTCTCGGAACAAAGTGACTATTCATGACATTAACGGGTGGAATATTTAGTTGAACAGAGCAATATTACGTTGATTAAATGGCATTTGATAGACAAAATGATGACACAAGTAAACAAAACACTAATATGAGGTGCTGTCAAATTGAAGGTAGTTAAGTGATATAGGGGAAAAGAAGCTGGGGATAAAAGCTAGGTTTTTTTGGGAGTTTGTGATTTGGGAAATTAGCAAAATTGGTAAGTGAATAAGTTGAATTAGTGTAGGGAAAATGTAAGTCAATGGGTAGTTCATTGGGCAATTCATCAAATTTCAACTCTAGACATGATGGCAGATAGAGGAAGGACATCATTTGCAAATGCAGGAAAAGAGCTTTCAGATGGACTCCATGGACTTACATGAATCCATATAGATGCTTCTATGGATGTCAGAATTTGGGGGGGGGGGTATGTGCTTAATGTTCCTCTGTGATTAAATTTTGTGGTGTGATTTTGTATGTGTCTGTGATTGGCGTGCTTAATCATGTTGCAATTGTTTGACCCTTTACAAAGGCCTAGTGGGTGTGATTTTCATGAATAGGATGACCTTGCATTCCCTTTGTAAAGGCTCTCATAGTATTTCCGCTACTTTCAATGTTGAGGTAAGTAAATCCCAAGTTATTTCCCTCAAATAAGTTTTATTAAGCAAGGAAAGCAAGCTAAGTAAGGTTAAATTGAGTTCCAAAGTGGTGTGGTTAAGGTAGGGTAAGTAATGGTGGCTAAGGGGGTTAAAGTGCTTAAGTTGCTAAAGGAGCACTAAAGGGATTAAGGCGGGTTTCAGATTCTTTGTTGGCCAAGTGGAAGGTCATAGAGCTTCGAACAATGAAAAGGAAACCTAAGAAGACCACAACCAAACTTTATGGTTTGGTAAGTAAGCCACAAAAAAGCCTTGAGCTAAGCTTTAAGAGCTTGGTAAGTTGAACCATAGAAGGCAGCTACCCTGCCCAATAAGTTAAGGGAAGAGACGGGTAAGGAAGGAGTAAGTGGTGACTTACTCTAAGTAACTCGTTAATGGTGGGCAAAGGTTGAGTAAGTGACAACCTACTCTAAGGCGCCCTTAAGAGTACTTCATGGGGTTAGTTAAGTACTAGCATAAGATACAACGGCCAGTATCCAAGTACCCAAGCCGTATGAGCTCACCGCAAGTCTAGCACTTATGGGTGTAAGGAAGTCCTAAGTGCATTTGCATGTGCATATTACATTCAATCATCCATCCATGCATTATTTGCATTGTTTGTTGTTGTGCTTATCCTTGTTTTTGGTTGTGTTATTGATTGCTTACTTTGTTTTGTATTTCATATATATATTTGTATGTTGTTGTGCTTTGCATGCTTGCATTTGTTTCCCTCTGCAGGTACCGAATCCCTTATTGAGTACTTTTGAGTACTTACCCCTTAAGTGTTGTACAGGTTAAGTGGGCTAGTTGGGTTTAATAGTTGGTAAAGGGCAGCTGTTAAGGCTAAGTTTTATTGGATTAAAGGTATTCTCTAAGTAGGAAACTGCAAGTTTCTAAGTTACTTACGGCATAAGATAGTACTGACCAAAATGTTTGCTTTACAGTTTGAAGCTAAGTGAGTACAAGGAAAGTATGGCTCATCACTTGAAGGTAGCTTGCTTGGGTGAAGAGCTAAGGATGGATCTTAGTAGATATAAGTTGCTTCTTTTAAATGTATGATATTTTCATACCATGAGATTGCCTCTACTAGTGTCCATTGGTGTGTATAACACTAAGGTTACAATTGAGTGCATATAAGATTGAGATGTATGCACATAGTTGTTACTTATAGTTAAAGCAACTGAAGTTTTTATGTCTTGGCTTGTTTTCACTTATGCTTTATGAACTGGAGCCACAGTTTTCTTTATAGTTTTAATTTATTGTTATTACATAGCCAGGACAATGCATACATATTTCGTATGTAGGGTAGGCTAAGTAACTAGTTGCATGTAATAATTTAAGATACTCATGAGTAATAACTAGTCAATTGTAACATAAGTGGGTTCATAGTTCCCAAAGAGCCTACCAATTTTATTAAAATTAAGGCACTTGGGCCATGTTCCACCACACCCTTCCCAAGTGAAGAAAGTGATAAAGAACAACTGGATGTTAAAGGTTCAATGTGTCTAAATAATAAGTACCTACAAGTAAAGGTGGAGAAGTTGAAGGCAAAGCTTGAGGTTGTCAAAAAAGAGAAGGAAATGTTACAAGAATAGTTAATGGTCATGCAGGTTGAAGTAGAATTGAATATGAAGAAAGTGGAAGAAGAAAGATGATGATAAAACAATTGCTGATAGTGGAGAATAGGAATGTCGGTATGATGACGAAATGTGTAGGATGTGGTTTAATGGTTCGTGCTGTAGCATTGATTAGGCGTATGCCATATGTATGTTTGTATGAAAGTGGTCATAGGGGCATTTCATGATTGGCAATGGGAATAAGTTAGCTTAAGTCTTGTGTCCTGCAAAGGATTTAGTTAGGCGCCACTGCCCTATTTTGCCTGTTTTGGATATGAGAATGGCTAAAGTTGTTGCAATTATATCAATTTCTATCTTGGTTCACTCTTACTATATTGATCTTTTACTTTAATGCAAGGCATAACTAATTGAGGAACAAAACAAAACATTTAATTTCATTCATTATAAAAGATGGACATGGGTTCACTATCTTGGTAATTTTTCCTCATTTCAAAAGTATAGGACTAGTGGCATACATATCTAAATGCCACTTCTTCCATTTGTTTTCAAACATGTCATAGGTACCTTAGGTACCAAGGAAATACAAAATGATGTCTTGGTTCTCTAATACAAAATGATATAGTAAATGTTGTTGTCAATTCCATTAAGGTTGGTTGCTTCCTCAAGTGAAGTTTAAATTTCACTACCTATTCTCAACATGTTGGATACTCCCTATGGGTTGTGATGCTGCAAAAGAGCTTTCATGTTGCAAGACTGTGTGCCCTACTCATCCGAGCTATATCAATATAGGTATTGCTAAGTGAACTAATAAATGACAAGTGGTGCCCATCCTAAAAGACATAGAGCTTCATTTTCTTATATTGTCAACTATCCTCCTAGTTGACAAATTAGTGCAAATGCCTAATGTTCATTCACCTCTACCCTTTTTGCTACCTTGGCCTCTAATGGCTTTACTTTTACCCTTAGCTGTAGAGTTTCGAGAGCCAAACAAGCGCAACGGAATATAACCGAGACCCTCTAAGATCCAAGTGAAATGGAGTAAATCGGGTGTTCAAAATTTTTCATACCTAATTTGGTTGAGATCTTTCACCCAACTGTTGAGTCGAATCACAAAACCTGAATAGTTGACATGTTCAAGCTCTCTACGGTATCCACATGAGCCTCTCGGGATCACTACACTTCCACCATATCCCAGCAGATGCGTTTCTCTTGAGTTCATAGTGCTAGCTTGCGTCCTCTAAGGAATGGCAAGAGAAGAGTGCAGCTGGAACTTTTTGGGAGGCTAGGGCAAGAGCTGCGAATTTCTCACTATATGATGTATTTATAGTGAGACTCAACTTCCAAGCCTAATGGGTTTCAAAGCCCTAATCCAATTAGGCTTTAATTTTGGGCTTAATAATGGCTCAACTTTTGGCCCAACTATTAACACAAAGTTATCATGAAACCATAACCCAAATAAAATTAGCCCATGCACTCAAAATAATCCAAATAGGCTTTATGTGTGCGACCCAATAGGCTCTTACCGTGTTGGTAATGATCATAAATCACATTTATGATCATAAGCAATGAGCGATGTTTAGCAACACATCATTGCTACCCAAGTGACAAGATTGTCGGTGATTCGACTAAACCTTTATGATCATTATCCATAGATGTCATTGTCCCTTTGCCCAAGATATCAAGACTAAACACGAGACATGGAATGTGTCACTCTCATATAGCCCAATCTTCGGTTTCTTGATTACCGAATAAACTAACTTAAACTGATGATATTGATATCATTTATCAACTCATCCGAGCATGGCCATGCATTTTCTTAGTCTCACTTTATCAAGGGGCCTGAAGATATCACCCCCGTTATATAGAAGGTACAAATCCCATCTTGATCATACAAAACCCTCTGCACGGTATGTGACAGACCCAATGACCTCCTTCAAGTTCACTCAGTTACGAGCAACAAAGGGAAGTATCTAAGTATGTGACTTACACGTAGAGAACCTTGATGACCTTAGGTCAAAGGACTACATATACATGATCACTATGAGAATCACTTGTAACACTCATATAATGATCTATGTAGCATTCTTATGGTAGGTCGGTCCAGTACACAAGTTCTGCAACTTGTACCCATATGTAGACTACATATCTTATATTAGTTTTCACATATGCTAGTCTTTATGTATTATTGCAACCTGCTCCACGATAATACTAGACTGGGGACATTTAAGAATATCATTATTCTAGGGTTATAATTATTTTTATTATGTTACGCAGAAACAAAACAACAAACATAATCACTGGTTTAATGCCTTAATAAACTATCATGACTCAATGTGCAAAATACAATCATCTCATGATTTTCTTTTGGGCACCACACTAACATTAGCAAGGTGGCCTATGCCTCTGCCCATAGTGGCAGTTTGAGAGTGAGGATGATGAGGTATAAAAAACTTGTGAACCATGGCCATTTGTAGGCACCTGCACCAACACCAGTAAAGTCTCACCACAAATAGAATCATTAATAATCCATAGGCAAAATCAGATTTATACCAACTATTGCTAGTTCATTAATAGTGTATTGGCAACATCAAAGGCATACTAAGTGGTAGTTATGCAATGGGGTAGTATTTGGATGACATATGGCCTGACTAGTGTTCTAAGTCCCTTGTGATGCCTAACACATTGGCATAATATGAGATAATCTTTGTCTAATCAAATAAAGTATTCATTCATACAAATTGGACTATATTCATCCTGTCTAATGGCAGATGGAGCAAAGATTTGTCTACCCCTTTCTTGATAGCTTTCCTTTGTCAGGTTCATTATGTTCTTGGACCTTTTATTTCTTAGGTATTCTAGGCATAGCTCTCACAAATGAAGGGATGATAGGAATCAGATTTGTTTTCTGCCAAATCTTTGGACTACCAACAGGCTACAAATAGTATTGATATGCAGCCATGTATTTCTCTTTCACATCACAATCACTGAGGTAATCCTCCATTTTGTGCCTATGCTCCGTAATGCAACACATTGCATGAACACATGGGGCCTCATTGATGTCCTAACTACCACATGTAGATGTCCGCTCCTCCAACTTCACTGCATACCACACTAGATTACATACCCATCTTCACCTTTGATTATGATGGTCCCCTTATGGAAATGGTTAAGAGCATCCAATGACTTTCACATTTTGTAGAATCTTACATTTATTACACAAAATTTTTATATTAAAAATTTAAATAAAATTCAAATTAATTACTATTTAATTATTATATAATTAAATAATCTATATTTGAAAAAAATTTTAGATAACATCTTGTTTTTAATGGCTAGTCTACAACGACTAGTTTGTAATGGCTAGTTTACAACTTCTAGTTTACCTCTATGTCTATAACTAAGAACAATTCCATCATTTTAGCTATCTTTTTTCTCATATTTTTCATTCCATTGCTACCCATTTTCTTTCTTACACTGAAAATAATTTTACGGCTCACCATTCTTTAGCAAGTCGTTGTTTATGTGACATGTACATATATGATGATGATGAGAGTGATGAAGCATATGAAGAATCATTAGTTGTTCATATAAAAGAAAAAGAACATCTTATCAACAAGGGTAAAAGGAGAGCTTATCGTGGTTCTGTTATGGGTCACAAAATCCTTGATCGTGAGTTAACCAAAGGTCATGAAAGACTATACCGTGACCATTTTGCCAATCCTCCAAAATATGGACCACATTTTTTTCCAAGGAGGTTGAGAATGAAGCAAGGTCTTTTCCTTCGAATTCATGATGTGGTGGTTGCACATGATTCTTATTTTGTTAAAAAAAGGAACGCTTCTGGACGTCTCGACTTGTCAACACTTCAAAAGGTAACAGCTACCTTTCAAATCCTTGCTTATGGTGTTCCTACTAATTATCTAGATGAGTATGTGAAAATGGGTGAAAACACTACTATAGAAAGTGTTAAACAATTCGTCATAGTAGTTGTTGAAGTGTTTGGTGATGAGTATTTAAGATCACCGAAAAATGAGAACCTTACAAGATTACTTGCAAAGGCGAAGAACAATGTTTTCTAGGGATGCTTGGCAGCATTGATTGTATGCATTAGAAATTGCCCAAATGCTTGGCATGGTATGTTTACTGGCCACACTTATGAACCAACTATTATTTTAGAAGCTGTTGCCTCATATGATCTTTCGATATGACATGCTTTCTTTGGGTTGTCTAGGTCTTTTAATGTGGTAGAACAAGGCCCTAGTGCCCTGATTTTACTAACAGTGGCAGGCTCTTTAGAAACTATGATCCCGCTTAGGTTATAATTGGCTAGTTATTACTTGTGAAGTATCTTAAATCAAATTAAAACAACATTAAAAACGGTGCTATGGCAGTTCATAAAAACACAATTCAAAACAAGCCAAGACATAAAAACTTTAGTTGCTTTAACTTCAAGTAACAACTATGTGTATACTTCTCAAACTTATATTCACCCAAATGTAACCCTAGTGTTATACACACCAATGGACACTAGTAGAGGCAATATAATTGTATGAAAATACCATACATTTAGAATAAGCAACTTATATTTATTAAGATCCATCCTTAGCTCTTCACCCAAGCAAGCTAACTTCAAGTGATGAGCCACACTTTCCTTGTACTCACTTAGCCTTGAATTGTAAGGCAAACACTTTGGTCAGTACTAGCATAAGTAACCTAGAAACTTGGAGTTTTCTACTTAGAGAATACCTTCAATCCAATAAAACTTAGCCTTACCAGCTGCCCCTTACCAACTGTTAAGCCCGACTAGCCTGCTTAACCTGCATAACACTTAAATGGTGAGTACTCAAAAGCACTCAGTAAGGGATTTGGTACCTACAAGGGGAAACAAATGCAAGCATGCAAAGCGCAACAAACATACAAATATATATATAACATACAAAGCAAAGCAAACAATCAACAAGGCAACCAAAAACAAGGATAAGAACAACAACAAACAATGCAAATAATGGATGGATGAATGAATGAATGAAATATGCACATGCAAATGCACTTAGGACTTCCTTACACCCGTAGGTGCTAGACTTGCCGTGAGCTCATACGGCTGGGATACTTGGATACTGGCCCCTGTATCCTATGCTAGCATTTAACTAACCCCATGAAGTCCTTTTATGGGCACCGTAGAGTAAGTCATTGCTCACTCAACCCTTGCCTGCCTTAACAGTTTACTTAGAGTAAGTCACCGCTTACCCTTTCCTTATCCATCTCTTCCCTTAACTTATTGTGCAGGGTAGCTGCCTTATGTAGTTCAACTTACCAAGCTCTTCAAGCTTAGCTTAGGGCTCTTTAGTTTCTTACTTACCAAACCATAAAGTTTGGTTAGGATCCTTTTAGGTTTCCTTTTCATTAACCAAAGGTCTATGACCCTCCACTTGGCCAACAAAGAATTTGAAACCCACCTTAATCCCCTTAGTGCTCCCTTAGCAACTTAAGCAATTTAACCCCCTTAGCCACTTTCATTTACCCTACCTTAATCACTCCACTTAGCTACCACCAAATTAATGCATAATTCCCAACTTAGGAATGAGTTCTAGACCCAATCAAGGCTACAAAACATCTTAAATTAGCCTTGGGATGATAACCGAGAGTTTAAGACATTTTTAGGATGCCCTAAGCTTGAGGGACTAATGCCTTGGCGTCATCGATGGCATCAACGCTTGGGAATCTTGAGGCCTACAGGAGACTTGTTTGTGGCAACGTGTCACCAAATGGACGCATCACCAATGCACTATAGCATTGCGTGACAGCTTGTGAACTTGCACAAAACTTGCTCAAACTTTTCCATCCTAAGGCCAATTCACATGGGTCTTTTTTCTACTTTATTCCCACACATAATGCTACATTTCTATGCATTATTGGAGCTAAATTAACTTAAATCCCTTACCTCAAATCCTCCTTAAAGCAAGAACAAGCAACAAGCTCACTTGGGTTCCATGGAGTTCCTTTGAGTTCCAAGCTTGAAATCAACCAAATTGGACACCAAGGGTACAAAATTAAGACCATTTCTAACCATTTAACAAGCTCATAACTAACCCACAAGGATCAAAGACGCTTACCTTAGGGTTGGAACCAAGAACTTGCAAGAACAACTCCAAATGCACCAAATACAAAAAAAATGAGATAAGGGCTTGTTAGGATGGCTTTAGGACCTTCAATTTTCATGAAATTTTAGCTAAAATGAGAGATTTGAAGGTAGAGAGCTATGGAGGAGAGAGAGCCACGAAAATGGAAAATGGGGGAGATGATGAATAGTGTCATCTCCTCCACTTGTATAGCCAACCTTTCTTCCATTTGACACTTTGGCCTTCAAACTTAACTTTGAATCACTTAGGCCACTTAAACTCTTCCTACACCAACACTCATTAGTCAAATTGAAAGGTTTTTTTCTTACCCAAACACTTTTCCCTTAAGTCACTTAAGCCATTATAAGACATAATAGCTCAATTTCTCACTTAGTGCATTTTTCACCCTTAACTTTCACTTTTGGTTTGAATGGCTATAAATGCTTATGGTATTAAATCAATTAGCTCAAAATGCTTGCATGAACCTAATTTTACTTAAATTACAGTCATGCCACTGACTTGGGCCAAAATTATCATTTTGCCCTCCTTGCCCGTTAGGTGCCAATTACACTTTAGAACACAATTTAACCTTTTTTAACTTGCTTTCCTTGCTAAATAAAACTTATTTGAGGAAAATAATTTGGGATTTACTTACCTCAACATTCAAAGTAGAGGAAATACTAGGAGAGCCTTTGCATTTAATGATATCAATGGGCTAGAACACTTTTTTGTAGTTAGTGAATTGGCTGAAGGGCGTGCACCTGCTATTAGCTATGTGGTTAATGGTATAACATACTGTATGAGATATTATCTTACCGATGGTATATATCCGTCATGGGTGATGCTGGTGAAGACTATTCTAGCTCCACAGGAAATAAGAATAGACATTTTGCTAAAGAGCTGGAAGGGGAAAGAAAAAATGTGGAATGCGCATTTGAAGTCTTGCAAGCATGATTTGCAATTGTTTGAGGATCGGCAAGATTCTGTCATAAGGATACTTTAAAATATATTATGACAACATGCATAATTATACATGATATGATTATTGAAGATGAGCGTGACGAGAGTTAAGGTAGACCAAAACAACTACATGAATTCAAAAAAGAATATGGTAAAGTTGATGGCATTCCAAGCATATCACTGTCACTTGACCGTGCCCTAACACTAATGAAGTTCATTGAAAATCATTATAGGACTAAAGATAAACAATTGCATACTTAACTCCAAGAAGACCTTATTGAGCACTTATGGAAAATACACGAACGACAATAGGTATATTTATATATAATAACTTCTTCCAATGTTCTCAGTCAAATTGAATAAGTGTGACCAAAAAGTATATGTTCTTTTTTTTATGGAAAAATGGTATACGTTCTTGAAAGTCTTATCAAGTACTAGTCAATCTTGTTGTTTTTGAAAATCTTATCAAGTAATATTCAATTCATCTGTTGAAAATGCTTTCTCTTATGGATGTTCTCATGGTACATATTTTGAACTGTTTTTTTTCTAATTTGTGATGTGAGACAAAATTTACTCATTTTAGTGAACTATAACCATTTAATTTGGTTTAAAATTTACCTAAAATTTACTTTGTATTTAATTTTGAAAGACACCACTGAAGTAAGCCTACCCCGAGTAATTTAATAAACTAGCCATGTTTGGCCAGGGTCTTTTGTTTGCCAAGAAAACCATTTCTTTTCCTAATAAAAATCACAAATTTGTAGCAACATAAGCAATTCTCGAGACCCCAAAAGAGCAACACATTGCATGAACACATGGGATCCCATTAATGTCCCAACTACCACATGTACATGTCCTCTCCTCCAACTTCACTGTATACCACACTAGACTTCATACCCATCTTCACCTTTGATTGTGATGGTTCACGTATGGAAATGCTTAAAAGCATCTCAAACAGCTTTCTAAAAAATTCTACATAATGGGGAAGCAAAAAGTAAAATCTTCATAATTTTTTTACTCTAATTTCAACAGCTTTCCTATTTTGTAGAATCTTACATTTATTACACAAAAATTAAATATTATAAATTTAAAAAAAATTCAAATTAATTACTATTTAATTGTTATATAATCAAATAATCTATATTTGAAAAAAATTTTAAATAACGGCAAGTTTTTAGTGGCTAGTTTGTAACAACTGGTTTACAACAGCTAGTTCACCTCTATTTCTATAAATAAGAACAATTCCATCATTTTAAATATCTTTTTCTCATACTTTTCATTCCATTGCTTCCAATTTTCTTTCCTCCAATAAAAATAATTTTATGGCTTGCCATTCTTTAGCAAGTTGTTGCTTATGTGACATGTACCCATATGATGATGATGATCGTGATGAAGCATATGAAGAATCATTAGTTGTTCATATAGAAGAAGAAGAACATCTTGTCCGTAAGGGTAAAAGGAGAGGTTATCATGGTTTTGTTATGGGTCACAAAATTTGTTGATCGTGAGTTAACTGAGGGCACGAAAGACTATATCATGAGCATTTTTCCAAATCCTCCAAAAGATGGACCTCATCCTTTTCAAATGAGGTTTAGAATGGAGCAATCTCTTTTCCTTCAAATTCATGATGCGGTGGTTGCACATGATTCTTATTTTTTTCAAAAAAGGAATGCTTATGGACATCTCAACTTGTCAATGCTTCAAAAGGTAACAACTACCTTTCAAATGCTTGCTTATGGTGTTCCTACTAATTATCTTGATGAGTATGTGCAAATGGGTCAAAGCACTACTATAGAAAGTCTTAAACGATTCGTCATAGTAGTTGTTGAAATGTTTGGTGATGAGTATTTAAGATCGGCAAAAAATGAGGACCTTACAAGATTCATTGCGAAGGGCGAAGGGCGAAGAGTGAGGTTTTCCAAGGATGCTTGGCAGCATTGATTGTATGCATTGGATGTGGAAAAATTGCCCAGCTACTTGGCATGGTATGTTTACTGGCCTTACTCATGAATCAATTATTATGTTAGAAGCTATTGCCTTATATGATCTTTGGATATGGCATGCTATCTTTGGGTTGCCCAGGTCTCTTAATGATATCAATGTGCTAGAACGCTCTTTTGTATTTAGTGAATTGGCTGAAGGGTGTGCACCTGCTATTAGCTATATGGTCAATGGTAGAACATACAATATGAGATATTATCTTGCTGAAGGTTTATATCCATCATGGGTAACGCTAGTTAAGACTATTCCAGCTCCGTAAGGAAACAAGAATAGACATTTTGCTAAAGAGCAGGAAAGGGCAAGAAAAGATGTGGAATGTGCATTTGGAGTCTTGTAAGCATAATTTGATATTGTTCGAGGACCAGCAAGATTCTGGGATAAGGATACTGTAAAATATATTATGACAACATACATAATTATGCATAATATGATCATTGGAGCATGACGAGAATCAAGGCAGACCAAAACAGCTACATGAATTTGAAAAAGAATATGACAAGGTTAGTGGCATTTCAAGCATATCACTGTCACTTATGGAAAATACATGGAGGACAATAGTTATATTTATATAGAATAACTTTTTCCAATCTTGGAGTTCTCAGTCAAATTCAATAAGAGTGACCAAAATGGTATATTTTCTTTTTTTTTTTTATGGAAAAGTGGTATATGTTCTTGAAAGTCTTATCAAGTACTAGTCAATCTTGTTGTTTTTAAAAATCTTATCAAGTAATATTCAATTCATCTATTAAAAATGCTTTCTCCTATGGATGTTCTCATGGTACATATTTTGAACTATTTTTTTCCAATTTGTGATGTGAGACAAAATTGTACTCATTTTAGTCAACTATAACCATTTAATTTGGTTTAAATTTTACGTCAAATTTACTTTATATTTAATTTTGAAAGACACCACTGAAGCAAGCCTACACTGAGTAATTTAATAAACTAGATATGTTTGGCCAAGGTCTTTTGTTTGGAAAGAAAACCATTTTTTTGTAACAAAAACCACAATTTTGTGGCAACTTAAGCATTTCCTTGGACCCCAAAAGAGCAACACATTCCATGAACAGATGTTATCTCATTGATGTCCCAACTATCACAGGTACATGTCCTCTCCTCCAACTTCACTGTATACCACACTGGACTTCATATCCATCTTCACCTTTGATTGTGATGGTTCACTTATGGAAATGCTTAAGAGCATCTCCAACAGCTTCCCAAAAATTTCTACATAATGAGGAAGCAAAAAATAAAATCTCCATAATGTTTTCACTCTAACTCCAACTGCTTCCCCATTTTGTAAAATCTTACACTTATTACACAACAAATAAATATTATAAATTTAAAGAAAATTCAAATTAATTACTATTTAATTATTATATAATTAAATAATCTATATTTGAAACAAATTTTAAATAATTTTAATAACTATTCTACAATGGCTTGTTCACCTCTATTTCTATAAATAAGAACAATTCCATCATTTTAGCTATCTTTTTCTCATAGTTTTCATTTCATTTCTAACAATTTTCTTTCTTCCATTGAAAATAATTTTATGACTCATCGTTCTTTAGCAAGTCGTTATTTATCTAACATGTACCTATATGATGATGATGATAGTGATGAAGCATATGAAGAATCCTTAGTTGTTTGTATAGAAGAAGAAGAGCATCTTGTCAGCAAGGGTAAAAGGAGAGGTTATCGTTGTTCTGTTTTGGCTTACAAAATTGTTGATCGTAAGTTAACCAAGGGTCACAAAAGACTATATCATGACCATTTTGCCAATCCTCCAAAATATGGACCTTATTTTTTTTTAAGGAGGTTTAGAATGAAGCAAGCTCTTTTTCCTTCGAATTCATGATGGAGTGGTTGCACATGATTCTTATTTTGTTCAAGAAAGGAACGCTTCTGGACCTCTCAGTTTGTCATCGCTTCAAAAGGTAACAGCTGCTTTTCGCATGCTCACATATGGTGTTCCTATTGATTGTGTAGATGAGTATGTGTAAATAGGTGAAAGCACTACTATAGAAAGTCTTAAATGATTCGTCATAGCAGTTGTTGAAGTGTTTGGTGATGAGTGTTTAAAATCACCAAATAATGAGGACCTTGCATGATTACTTGTAAAAGGAAAAAAAGTGAGGTTTTCCAGGGATGCTTGGCAGCATTGATTGTATGCATTTAATGTGAAAAATTTTCCCAACTACTTGGCATAGTATGTTTACTGGGCACATTCATGTACCAACTATTATTTTAGAGGTTGTTGCCATATATGATCTTTGGATATGGCATGCTTTCTTTAGGTTGCATGGGTCTTTTAATGATAGCAATGTGCTAGAACACTCTTTTGTATTTAGTGAATTGGCTAAAGGGCGTGCACCTGTTATTAGCTATGTAGTCAATGGTGGAACATACTGTATGGGATATTATCTTGCCGATGGTATATATCCATCATTGGCAACGATGGTGAAGACAAATCCAGCTCTGCAAGGAAATAAGAGTAGACATTTTGTTAAAGAGCAGAAAGGGGCAAGAAAAGATGTTGAATGTGCATTTGGAGTCCCACAAGCATGTCTTGCTATTGTTCGAGGGCTAGCAAGATTCTAGGACAAGAATACTCTAAAATATATTATGACATGCATAATATGATTATTGAGGATGAGTATGACGAGAGTCATGTCATACAAAAACAAGTACATGAATTCAAAAAAAGAATATGACAAAGTTGATGGAATTTGAAGCATATCACCATTACATAAGCATGCCCCAACACTGATGAAGTTCGTTAAAATTCATTGTAGAGTTAAAGATAAATAATTGCATACTCAACTCTAAGAAGACCTTATCGAGCCCTTATGGAAAATACATAGAGGACAATAGTTATATTTATATAGAATAACTTTTTCCAACCTTAGAATTCTCAGTCAAATTGAATAAGTGTGACCAAAATGGTCTATGTTCTTTTTTTTTTTAATGGAAAAATGGTATATGTTCTTGAAAGTCTTATCAAGCGCCAGTCAAACTTGTTGTTTTGGAAAATCTTATCAAGTAATATTTAATTCATTTGTTGAAAATGCTTTCTCTTGTGGATGTTCTAATGGTACATATTTTGATCTATTTTTTTCCAAATTTGTGATGTAAGAAAAAATTGTACTCATTTTAATCAACTATAACCATTTAATTTGATTTAAAATTTACCTCAAATTTACTTTATATTTAATTTTGAAAGACACCACTAAAGCAAGCCTACCCCGAGAAATTTCATAAACTAGATATGTTTGGCCGGGGTCTTTTGTTTGCAAAGAAAACCATTTTTTTTCTAATAGAAACCACAAATTTGTAGCAACTTAAGCATTTGTCTGGACCCTAAAAGAGCAAGACATTGCATGAACACATGGGATCCCATTGATGTCCCAACTACCACATGTACATGTCCTCTTTTCCAACTTCACTGCATACCACACTAGACTTCATACCCATCTTCACCTTTGATTACGATGGTCCACTTATAGAAATGCTTAAGAGCATATTCAATAGCTTCCCTAAAATTTCTACATAATAGAGAAGCAAAAAGTAAAATCTCCATAATTTTTTTACTCTAACTTCAATAGCTTCCTCTTTTTGTAGAATCCTACATTTATTAGAAAATAATTAAATATTATAAATTTAAAAAAATTCAAATTAATTATTATTTAATTATTATATGATTAAATAATCTATATTTGAAACAAATTTTAAATAACAGCTAGTTTTTAACGGTTGGTCAACAACAGCTAGTTTGTAACGGCTAGTTCACCTCTATCTCTATAAATAAGAACAATTCCATCATTTTTGTTATCTTTTCCTTATACTTTTTATTCCATTGCTACCAGTTTTCTTTCTTATATTGAAAATAATTTTATTGCTCGTCGTTCTTTAGCAAGTCATTGTTCACGTGACATGTACCTATATGATGATGACAATAGTGATGAAGCATATAAAGAATTGTTAGTTGTTCGTATAGAAGAAGAACAACAACATCTTGTCGATAAGGGTAAAAGGAGAGGTCATCATGGTGCTATTATGGGTCACAAAATTGTTGATCATGAATTAACCGAGGGTCATGAAAGACTATATCGTGACTATTTCCTAATCCTCCAAAATATGGACTTTATTTTTTTAAGGAGGTTTAGAATGAAGCAAGCATTTTTCCTTAGAATTCATGATTCAGTGGTTGCACATGATTCTTATTTTGTTCAAAAAAAGGAACGCTTTTGGACATCTCGGTTTTTCATCACTTCAAAAGGTAATAGTTGCTTTTTGAATGCTTGCTTATGGTGTTCTTGTTGATTCTGTAGATGAGTATGTGCAAAATAGGTGAAAGCACTACTATAGAGAATATTAAACAATCCGTCATATCAGTTATTGAAGTGTTTGGTGATGAGTGTTTAAAATTGCCAATAATGAAGACCTTACAAGATTACCTGCAAAGGGTGAAGAGTGAGGTTTTCCAGTGTTGCTGTGCAGCATTGATTGTATGTATTTAACATGGAAAAATTGCCCAACTACTTGGCATGGTATGTTTACTGGCCACACTCATGAACCAACTATTATTTTAGAAGCTGTTGCCTCATATGATCTTCGGATATGGCATGCTTTCTTTGGGTTGCATAGGTCTCTTAATGATATTAGGTGTGCTTAAATGCTCTTTTGTATTTAGTGAATTGGCTGAAGGGTGTGTACCTGCTATTAGCTATATGGTGAATGGTGGAACATACAGTATGGCATATTATCTTACCGATGGTATATATTTGTCGTGGGCAGTGCTGGTGAAGACTATTCCAGCTCCGCAAGGAAATAAGAATAGACATGTTGTTAAGAGTAGGAAGAGGCAAAAAAAGATGTCGAACGTGCATTTGGAGTCTTGCAAGCGCGATTTGCTATTGTTCGAGGACCAACAAGATTCTAGGACAAGGATACTCTAAAATATATTATGAAACATGCATAATTGTGCATAATAAGATTATTGAAGATGAGCATGACGAGAGTGAAGGCATACCAAAACAAGTACATGAATTCGAAAAAGAATATGACAAAGTTGATGGCATTCCAAGCATATCACCTTCACTTGAACGTGCCCCAACACTGATGAACTTAATTGAAAATCATTATAGGATTAAAGATAAACAATTGCATACCTTATCGAGCACTTTTGGAAAATACACGGTGGACAATAGTTATATTTATATAGAATAACTTCTTCCAATCTTAGAGTTCTCAGCCAAATTGAACAAGTGTGACCAAAATGGTATATGTTTTTTTTTATGGAAAAATGGTATACGTTTTTTAAAGTCTTATCAAGTACTAGTCAATCTTTTTGTTCTTGAAAATTTTATCAACTAATATTCAATTCATCTGTTGAAAATACTTTCTCCTGTGGATGTTCTTGTGGTACATATTTTGAGCCGTTTTTTTCCTACCTTGTGATGTGAGATAAAATTACACTCATTTCAGTGAACTATAACCGTTTAATTTGGTTTAAAATTTACCTTATTTTTACTTTATATTTAATTTTAAAAGACACCATTAAAGCAAGCCTATCCCAAGTAATTTAATAAACTAGATATGTTTGGCCAGGGCCTTTTGTTTGCAAAAAAAACCATAATTTTGTAGCAACTCAAGCATTTCTCTAGACCCTAGAATAGCTAACACATCAAATAAAGAAAATTCGCATAGAATAAAAGCATGTCATAGGTGCTCGATGTCTCTGGTTGCTACAAAGTCTTAGAAGTGCTCGATTACAAGTAATCTAGCAACCAGTAGCCCTTTATCGGAGATACAAGTAATTGCAGGTTTTAGTCTTACATGCAATGAAATCAATGGTTTTGTTGATCGATTTCAGTGCTTGGAAAAGTTAGCACATAAACTAATAGAATTGACCCGACCCCAATTTTCTCTTCTGATGCCTCCTATACGAGAAAAAAAAAAAGATATAAGCAAGGACTAGAACATATAACCCATGATCCAATTTCACCCAACACTAGTAATAACAAAAAAAAAATTCTTTTTGCTAAAAACTAACACAACTAACTATTAGATATCACTACTACTAGGTCTTTTTGCCAAAATTTCTTTCTGAAGATTGATGAAATACTCTTCTTGCATTGAAGGCATGAGATTAGTATCCATAGCCATTATTTTAGCATCCTCAGTTTGAGTTTGAAGTTCAATTTCCTTTTCTCTGAGAGTAACTTGTTTTTGTTCAGTAACAAGTAACAACTCAAATTGTTTGATTCTTCTACGTTCACTTTCTAATTTTTTAGCCCTAAACTCTTCCAACAACTCAGGCTTTTTAGAGAAATCTCATTTTCCCTTGCTTGTTCTTTCAATTTTTCTTTCTTGATCACTTCCATCGCAACCTTTCTCCCCATTGGTCTCTTTAAGCCTGCGGTTCTGGAGCTTCTTCAGTTTCATCTTTTAAATTGATTGAATTTGGTGTCTTACTTAAAGGAGGCTTGAACTTTTTCTTCATCTCAATTTTGTTATGTTCATCCATCCATTTTTGTTGAAACCTCATAATAACCCAACAATGGTCAAGTATGAAGGCAAGTTTCTCCTTTTTCTCAAATTTCTCTTTTGCCTTTGCAACTTGACAATGTAATTTTACCAATATCAATGGTATAATTTGTGAGATATAACTAAGATATAACTTTAAAATGAGAAGCTCCAGACAACATAAGAAGAGAACAAAATTTAACTAGTTTCACTCACTCTTCATACCTTATCTTGTTCTGTGTAACCATTTTTCGTAAGTGGTCAACTTGAGCGTAATGTCCACTAAACTTGCTCACATCCTTACTAGTTTTTTACCAGCGATTAGTTAAGGATTTTTCACTCCGTTTACTAGACCATGTTTTGTTTTTTTCAAAGTACTTGGTAACTCTTTCCCAGAATTGTGTATTCTTTTGGTCATGTCCTTTCACTATGTCTAAGCTTAACTTTAGGCCATGTAGAAACAATAAATTTGTCTTCTTCAATTGTGAAATTGTCTTGTCTTTGTGCCACCTTCTTGCTGCCAGGTGAAGAATACATCTCTTCATAAGTGCAATCTTCATTAGTTACCTTTTCACAAGTATAACCATTAAAATGGTTCTGACTTGCTTGAAAATCATGATTTGGAGGAAGCTCACTGAGGTCAATGAACACTGATTCACTGTTAAGGAGATTCATGTAACTCATTTGTGGTGGATCAATCTAGAAAAATGGCAATATTTATTTAGATAAAAAAAATAAAATGAGAAAAACAAATTTAACAGTGAATTGCATATTCGCAAAAGCTCTTTTGTTGATGCTCTTGAACTTCTGACATCATTAGCTGCATGTGGTCATTATACCTATGCAGTAGAAAAAAAACCTAATTGAACTTTAGATTTGATATCTCCTGTGAAACAAAAGCTAATTAGCTTTTCTTTGATACAATGAACTACCTTATTTGTTATAGAGGGCAGCCTCAAATATTAATGATGCCATAATTCAAAAGGGTATAACTTTTCAAAATCACAACTATCCCCATAAGAAAAACACATACATGAGCCTTTATTTGACACAATCTGCATTTATGAGAAAAACTTTAACAAACATAAGATGTATTCATGCCAATAATGTGTTTTAAGCCTAAAACAAGGATAGAAGCTGAACTTCTGGAAATGGTCATCCAGTCATCCTACACATGTAACACTGAAGCAAAGACTAGCATACTTGAGAGCAAAGTATCGGATCTACTTCCTCACTACGTAGCATATCCATGAGCTAATAAATTTTATGCATTTTTATTGGATCAACAAAAGCTTTAGCATTCAGAAGAGTGTCTAGACGAAATTCTACTTACCAAAACTGCACTCCTAGATTTTGCAAGTCAAATGAGTTATGCAATGAAGTGTTGGCTTAATCAATTTAGCAGGTTAAATAACCATTGATCTGGGGTATATCACAATCCAAGCACTGTTACTACATGCCACATTCATTCTGAGTTGAATGATTGACCTAAATCCCACAACATTGTTTAAATTAAGTAACCAAACCAGATCTTGCACACCTCCCTGATATCCCAAACCACATGATAATCAAATCAGACATCAAGGTTCCAGCATGTTAGACATTCTTTGCCTATTCCAACTTTTCATAAATAGACACATGTGTTGATCATGTGAATATACACATTAACATTTTTTCGTTTCTTTTTTCATGAAGTGATATTCCTCTAGACAAATTCACCAGTTAAGCATAAATAAAAGATTGAACAAAATACTCAAGACAAACCACATACCTCACAACTTTTTGAGGAAATAATCTCCAAGTTTGAGGGTTTCAAGAGCCAATTATGAAAAGGGATGACCTTGTTTGAAGATTTTGGAGGTTAACTGGTATTTTAAGGCCCCATCTTGTAGATGATATTCTATGCATAGTGAAAAAGACAATAAACATACAACTATAGCTATCAAGATCTATTCAAATTCTTTATGGCATCAATATCTATAAGGGTATAAATATACAGTGAAACTTATAAAGTTGTATCTCATGATTTTAATGACAAGTCTTTTGTTTCTCATTCTAGTTTTCCAATTAGCAGCTAGAATTCTTTCTAGTTTTTTGGTCACTTAATCTATTTAGTAGCGAGGATGTATTCCTTACTAGAAGATAAACTAGCTCTCAATGATTAATAGAAAGCTACAAATATTTGAAATTCCCCATTTACTAACACATTAAATAGAAAAAAATGAGAAGAAAAAAAAAATCACTTGGGAGAAATATCAAAGGGAAATCAAATATCCATGTGACTGACACCTAGTTAGTATAAAAGCAAAAATTTTGCAATATCTACAAAGACCGGCATCCTTGTAACAGTCTATGATCTATAAACAAAATAGATTTTTTTGTAGGATTAGGACAGTATATGAATGTATGTTACTGCTGTGGAAGTTTTATGTTATTCTAGTATTTTTTTTCAAGTTAGCAATTCATCAGTATTTGATCAGTTTAAGTAGTGTTTTGATTAGTATGTTCAGTATGGGAAACTAAGATTTATGTGGCTAAGTTATGTTTTATAGCAAGCTATGGAAAAAAGATGTGGCTAGGTAGATTAATGATGAAAGTGTGATGGACTCTCTATGTTAGCACTTGTCTTGCCTTTTGTAGCAAATTTGTGTTGTAAAGTTAGAATTTCATGAATAAGATTTATATCTTACTTTTTGACTTGCATTTTAAATTAGTTTGTTTTATACTAGAATACATGGATTCAATCAGCTTTAGACTCCACTTTGAATTATTGGTTAAAGTTGCTAAATATGAAATATTTCCCGGATTTAAGTTTGGTTGTGAAACCTGAAATGCACTTGCTTGTTTATGTCAGCCTTGTTAATATTGCGAGTCAAAGCTTTTAACAAGAGAACGTGGTAGCGTTACCTATAGAAGCTGTGTTTATTTGATTGAGAATGGTTTCTAAAGACAAAAGCTGGACATAGACAAATAAATTCTGCAATGATCAATATTGGTCTGAAATATTGTCTACAAGCATTACCTACTGGTTGAATCTTCTTTTAAAGGCATATGGTTTTGGTCTGAAATATTGTCTATAAGTATTAAATAGTATAATAAATGTATTTAAACTCTTAAACCAAAATTTAGGAGCTTCAAATAGAGTTTTGGTTCCTAAAGTTCATAGTTATTGTCCTACACACAATGAGCTTTTAACATCTCTTAAAAGAGCTTGAAAAAAGAATGAAAGTTTTTAATCTATAAGGGTTGGTTATGATAGTTTTTAATTTGTAAAGATCAGTTCAGTTACTACATAGCCATTGTTCAGTGAATATGTGCCTCTGATTGTGCTCTGGAAATAATGACAGATAGTATGTGATCTCAATTAGCTCACATTATGCCAGTTAAGTGGTGCCAAGAGTGAGCTCAATGAACATAACTTCCTTATTCCCCACCTATGTTTGAAGTGAAATGTGTTGTCTCCCTGCCCATTTATCCTCCCTCCCATCTATTCTAATTTAGCTATCGAAAAGCTTTAGGAATGCAAGAGTGAAAAGTTGATTTGATGGAAGGGAATAGGAATAATTAACAAACACACAAACCCAGAAAACCCAAATTCCTCCTATATATCCCTACTCAACTCCTTTTAGATCACCAATTCATAATTGCCCTACCCGACAAAAATTTCACAAAACCATTTCTTGAGCTATAAGCAAAACAAGTCACGTTTATTTTTAGTTTGAATAGGTACTCAAAGCTTTAGCAGCTAAAACCAGTCTCTGATACCTTGCTCTAACCATCCACCCTCCTGCCATTTCTTTTTCCTCTATTCTCAGTAACCAATACATATAATCCTAGAAGTATGACAACTATACGCTTGACCAAGAAAGCCACATAAGCATTCATTAGAAAGCTGAACTCCTAATCTAAAGAATAGGAAAAAACCCCATCAAAATCCATTTGAGTGGAAGCCAACTTATACCCTCTGCAAATCAAGTGAAAAACACACTCATCTAGTAGCTCCTTCAAACCAAGGTATATCTTAGCCTAAAAAGTTAAAATTGAATTTAATCCATACGATGGCAACCCCAGCCTAAGCAACAGAAACAATAATTCCTACTAAAACTTGCATAAATCATGCAATAATATCTTTTAGTGAAACAGACAATACCTGATTCAATTAGCCGCTCTATTCAACGAGGGATGCTAGCTTCTAGAACTTTGTTGGAACCAATTTCCTTCCACCCGAAGTAGCAACATCTGGATGTAGCTGATGGACAATCACTAAGAGAGAAACAACAACGATGAAGGCGAAGACGGAGGAGAGGGAAATCAAAAGGAAAAAATAGAGGAAGAAGAAGTGGGAGAGGAATTGAAATTGAAAGGAAGCCGTGGTGCCTGTGGCAACGTATTGGAAGATTATGGAGAATCAGAGTTCATACGATCATTTGAGAGTGTACATTAGAAAAATTTGTTGCATTTTGATTCACCAAATTTTTTTAGCATTTTTACAAGAATGGGGAATTAATTATCCTCTTTCTTCCTATTTTTGGGGAATGAGATGGGGAAGCTATTGGAATGAAAAAAGACTAAATATTCTTTAAAATGCAGAAAAATTATAAAATAGGGAAACTATTGGAGATGCAACAGTTTTAGCCAAATTTTTTTCAGTATGATGTCCCTATACTCAACCTCCACTCCCTGCATTTTTGGCTATTTTCTCACAAAAATTTGTCATAATGTATTTTCTAATATATTCTAACATCAAATAAATTCATTTATTTTGTGCCTCCAGAACCACATCAACACCATTGAATGTTTCATTAAGGTTGTTTCAATTATAGTCCCTTTTGACATCTTTCTCAAAGAATGTCTTGCAGCAGTGAGTGGGATTTATTCTCAAAAAATCATCATTAGCATTCGGATGTTGATCAATGGCATCAAGGGCATTTTGAAATTATGCAAGATTAGTGCTATTTGAACAAGCCCAGAATAAACCTTTCATAACCTCACTTGGATGTTTTATTTACCAGTTACTACATATGTGTCTTGCACATCTCCTATTCTTTACATTAGGAGGCAACTCTTCAATGGCCGGTAGTAGGCCCTACAAGACGTATAAAATAGTATAAGAGCAATGTGTTAGGTAGAAATAGTAAGTGAAAATAATACAAAGGTAGCAATGGAAGGATATCTCACTAACCTTCTATTGGTAAGATATGAGACACCATTGATTGCAATCAACAATACCAAGGTCTTCCATCAAAAGTTACAAGAAACAAGTCCATGATGACCTATTTTCAACCTCAGCCACAACCTAAGCAACTAGGTACATTTGGTCATTTGGATATTTACCAATTGCCATTAACAATTCCCTTTGAGAAACAACCATCTAAGCCTATTATTTGCCTACAGTAAGCCTTGAGCCCCTTTTTACAAGCATCAAAACAAATGTATAACCAATTGAAGACTATAACTGAAATGTCTTGTGTTGGGATCAGGTGAAAAATAATAGAGCTTCCTGGGTTTGTTTTAAGCAACTTTATAGCATAGTCCCTTAGTAGACCATATTCATGCTTGTAGTCCTTTTCCATATCTCTCATCACAATCCTCTTCACCCTCTTGATTATATGCAAACTCACTCTTATTTTCAGTTTATCCTTGATCTTATCTTTGAACTCTTTGTGATTCATTGATGGTCTGGACCTAATTAGAGCGTGGTATTTCTTTGATAGATACTTGACAATAACCATCCTCAATTCAAATTTTGTGTTGCAATTATGGGATTGTCTAATGGCATTTATATGCCAACACATTAATTTTCTTGGTATATAAAGCCCATACATGAAATCTGCATCCATCAACACACCTCATCTCAACTTGCTTTGGCTCACTAACCTCAAAATGTATATCCTTATGGTGGTTCATAGCATACGTTAAAGACATGCCCTTGACTAGGCTTTAGCATCAAACAGCATCATCATTTTAGACTCACATGCACCACTTTCAGGGTTGTATTTCAGGAACTTACTTTTTCTATAATTTAAGTTTGCTTCAATTCTTTCTTCCACAACATTAAACTTTGTATCAACACTGCCACCATCATTAGAGGGATAGTAATCAGTATCCTCACCCTCACTACTTTTATATACCCTACATAGATCATATTCCTAGTCTTCAAAATCAGATTCTGAGCCTGGCTAAAGAGCTTCCTCATTCTCTAGTATAAAATCATCACCATCATCTCGGTTGGCTTCATCCTCATCTTCTTCACATTGTTCCCTTAAAGTCTCTTTTATAAGATTTCTCCAAGCTTAATTAACTTTCTTATCATGTTCACTATGAATATCCATAGTATCAATGAGCACATCTGCTAACCTGTTGGCCCTGTACCACCTCCAACTGAAGTGCCAGCCTTCACTTTACCAGAAAAAAAATTGCCTCACCATTCCCTTCATTTATTGTATCCTTGTCAGTTCTTTCATCTAGGTTGAAATAAACTTGATCAGCTAATGGCTGGACAATGCCACCTTAATTTAACAGCTAATCTTCAACAGAAGCAACCACTTCATTGCCTTCTCCAACAATCTTTTGTGCATCAACTTTTTTATCTCTATTCACCACAAGTTCCACCTCATATGTTGAGGACTCTTGATTCACATCATCTCTTCCACCATGTTGTTTATTAACAACAACCTGTACATTTTCATCTTTTCTCACCAATATCTCATCATTTTTTACAACCACTTTAACACCATCATAGACAGGCTTGAACCCCTGCATTTCCACATCCCATTGTCCAACCATCTCAATAGGATCAAATTTTGATGCCTTCTCTCCATGCTCACAATACAATTACAACTAACCTTTTTTCATTAGTAGCTACGATGCTTCCTATGTATTATTCTCATCTTATACCAATTTAACATCATTATACACATGTATGATAGTCCATGTATGCTACACATAAACCATGCTAACATTTCTAATACCTCTATTAGGCATGAAAGTCACAAAGGATGTCCATCCAATAAAATAATCTAGCCCTACACATGCTACTACTTCCCCATCATCATACCAGAATAAGAGATATATAAACCTACCACTATGGTGGATGAAGACTTTGAAGGGCATTGCCTCCTTACTCCTACTATGTCCCCAGTACAATGAAAAAAAAAAAGACCTTATCACTATTCTTAACGGAGACTATATAAAGGTTTAGCTTACTCTTAACTTTGGACTCATCCATACCCAAGCATCATGACAAAATAGAACACATCCTACTTCTAACCAAATTCTGACTAGAAAATCCACTAACTTTTCTGATACTTCATCACGGAATAAGAATTAGTAAAAACCCAACTTATAACCCATGTGCTGATACCCTAAACTTTTCTATGCAAAGTAAGTTTCATTATCCACCAAACATGAAAACCACATATTCATCAAAACCACTCAGAAAAAGACCCAATAGGAAAGATGGAGCTTTACCGTTTTCACTCACTACCAGTAGCTGATCCTCCCATAGTCTTTAACCTTATGGTTTTCTTCCTCTTTTTTCATTTTTCCTCTTTGAACTAGAAACCATTGCTCTCATTTAAACCTTTTTGATGGCAAAATTGCCTTACCCATGAAAACCTAAGTTAGAGATGATCTATCCACCTTCTTCTTGGGAAAAATATGTGGCATGTCAACAATCCACGTCCCCTATGTTGACTCATAATCTGCATTGACACATCAAACCAACACTTGTTCACATGTACACACTTAACAAGGAGTGGCAAAATTACACCTAACCCAAAATGTTGGTGGTAATTTTTCATAAAAAATATATTGATGCAAAAAGTGCTCAATCACCCAAACATTAGTGGCAAAATTGCCCTTTTTCCTTTTTTTTTTTACTTTCTTGTATATATTATACTTATCTATAATACATTAATTGAATTGAAACACCTTTCATTGTTTGTTTCCCCTAAACTTTTTATGCTTCAAAATTTTATTATAGGTTTCCATAGTTGAACTTTTTTATCGGCTTTATAATAGTGATTTTTATAATTTTAATATTATTTGATGAAGTTAATTATTTTTTTTATTTAGTAGTCATGAGGGGAAGCAAAAAAGATTGGATTCATTCTTTACACGACATGTTTTTCCAAGATATGAAAATAATGTCATCCTAGAAGAGGAGAATTATAAACCTTCAAAAGGTGTGAAGCTTCATCTTCTATCAGCAATAGAGGATATCCATGAACCTTCAAAAGATAAGAGCCCTCCATCATTTTCAAGAGTTAAAAATTATTTCTATGTTCATAGAATGTGATGCAAGGCTAGGACTGCCAATATAGGAATATAGTTTCTAAGCAAGATAAGATCGGACGAGCTTATAAAAGATTTAGCCCTCATCAACTTATACTCTTTAAGTTTCTTGATTTAAGCAATTGTAGGATTAGCTCACAAATGAGGGATGACATAGTCTTCTTCTACAGCTTCCTACAATTCATGTGGTTCAAGGAAGGTCTCTATTCAAAAAGCCCATCCTAAAAAATTTGTACCACCAAACATTGGTGTTGCTACTACAATGAATGATGGTTTTGAATCCATAGTTGTGAGACTTTGTTTTGTTGTAAGGAAGGTGTATTAGCAGGTTTACAGGTCCCTTAAGATCAAGAGGGACCTAATACCACTTTGTTAAACTTCCATTTAACATCCACAACTCTAGAATGTGCGTAACTCCTAACACCATGTGTTAGATCAAACCAAATACACTTCAACAGCATCATGACCTCATGCCTGCTCCCAACGTACTCAAAACGTACAATCTCATTCATTAGGCCATAAAAATCTTACCCACCTAAGCCCCACATCCCACACTACACACAAATGTCATAATTTTATGTCACTTCTGTAATGACCCAACCAAATTTAGTCCATTTTATGATTTTGGGCATTTAGGTTAAGGCCCAAGAGAAGAAAAGAAAAAAAGACCTGTACGGCACAAATAGTAGAAAGTTGAAAACAGAGCCGTGACAGAAGTTTTTAAAAGGGGGGAAATAAGAAAAAATTAGGGTTGGGTATTTCTCTCACAATTTCATCTATTTGTTACTTTATGTCGAAGAAGTGGAAAAAGAGATCATCAATCAAGGATCAAGTGAAAGCAATCTGTGAATTTTTTCAGCAAAGGAAGAATCTTTGGTGAGTGATTGTTAATTATTTTTAAATACATAGGCTAGCTTTTTTTTGAAATTGAAGAGAGATTTAAGTTAAGGTTATAGTTTATTATAATTTATTTCGATGATTGAAAGGGTCAATTGATTATTAGGATTGTTTTAAATGTATTAGAAATAAATTTTGAGAGATTTAGGCTGGGCATGGATTGGAGAGTAGCAGAAGAATCGAAACGAAGAAGACAAGAAATCGTGTTTCAAGGTATAAATTGGTATAATTACAATTTAGGTCCTTGAGGTTTGGATGCGGGTTCATCGTTACCCAATAGTCTAAAATGCTACAACTTAGTCACTGCAAGTAGAATGCTGAAGGATATAATCGGGTTAATCACAGTATCAGTCCCTAAGGCTTCTAACACTACTTCAGTGAATTCTTAGATTCTAGAAGCGTTCGTTTGGGTCACTGTCAGCAAATGATTTTGAGTTATTTCTTGAATTGATTATGTTTTCACATAAACTTTTATATAATTATTTTAGGCGGCTAAAGAATTACTTCAGGAGTTTGAAAGTTGCATTTTGAGGTAAGTGGCTACTACTATTAAAAAAAAAAATAAATTGTTTTGATATTATATATATATATATATATATATATATATATATATATATATATTATTTCTTCAAAGTGCTAAGTTTTCCAATTTAGTAATTTTTCAATATTTTAATTTAAAGCTATTTTACATTTAAATAGATTTTAATCAAAATGAGAGTTTTCAATTACAAGTTTTATTCTAAAATTGTTTTCTAAGTGTTTTATTAATTTACTTGTTTATCTGCTTATTCAAATTTTATCTTATTTATGCAATATATTATGTTTGTTTAAATAAGCTGGGATCAAGTATGTTTTGATTGTGATGTTTTGTATTGAAATTTTATAACAATCGTAATGCTCTGAATTTCTGTTCTAACTTCGTTTTGGTGGGTGTTGGTTCTATGCCTGTACTACTGGGAAAGTGTAGTTTTGGACCCTCCACGTAGGTTATTCTGTTCCGTTCTGTTCCGCAATGCACTGTTTTTAGGACTAGTCCTTCAGGGCACTCGATCGTTGGCGATTCTTAGATGATTCTGGATGCACTACAATAGTTCAAGTGTAGTCACAGTGATCATCCCACCCACTCTGCTTTGAATTTCTTTTTTGCTATTCTACTCTGAACTACTCTATTTTGGTTAATGATTTTATTTACAAATATTATTTGCTCAGCTCTCAAAATTGCTATTACATTGATTATGTTCTGACTGTTCAAATATCTTCTGCTAAAGTTTATGTTATTATTTTACAAGAATTGTTTTCTGCTTGATCCCTATATATTTTGCATATTGTATTTCTGTTTTCAAAATCCACCACTTGCTGGGCATTCGTGCTCACCCCGTTTTCACCCCCTCACACAGATTAGGAGTAGTTCAAGTTAGCTAGCAGGAGTGACTACAAGACCAGCAGTAGCCCAAGACAATTAAAAGTATTTCTTTAGTACTACTATTAAAAATTATTATGTTTAGAAAACACTTTGGATTTTGTTTCATTCCTTATAGCTTTAATATCTTATGGATTATGTCCTAATTTCAAGAATTGTAGTTGCTCTGGCACTTTTTCTCAGAAGAGAATTTTATAAGTTTGGAATTATTTAGAATATGTAGCCTTGCATGCTTAGGAAAAATTTATTTTCTTAAGTATGCGGCATGTCAACGTTTCGAGACTCCTAGGGTGGGTTTCGGGGCGTGACAGAAATGGTATCAAAGCATAGGTTTGATAAACCTAGAGACCTTAGGTTAGGGAAATGCTAAGCTTTTGTTGCGCTTAGATATCAAAAGATGGTGGAGGCTGCTATCATAGCGGAAAGGGAGATAGGTCTTTTTTTTTTTTCATGTCAAAAAAAGGAAAAATAAACCTAGGGGATCTTCAAGCAAACCTTTTGGAAATGTAACAAAGAAACCAAAATTTACACCAACATATCATGGTGTTTTTATGCGTCAAGATGTGCCAAAGTGTGATTATTGTGGGAAATTTCATTTTGGTGATTGTCACTAAAAGACTGGTGGCTGTTTTCGTTGTGGGAAGAAAGACCATCTGATTGCCAATTGTAAATAGCCAGAGACCAGAAATCCATATCTAAGCTACAAGGCGAGGAGTAATCTACCAGCTCCAAAGAAGCAAGATGAAAAAGGAGGTGCAGCAAAGCTGCAAGTTCGAGGCCGGATATATGCACTTACTTAGCAGGATGCAGATGACTCTAATACAGTTGTTTCAGGTACGGTGAAAATCAGTTTTGTTTATGCGCATGCCTTGTTTGATTCTGGTGCCAATTATTCTTTTACATCACCAAAGTTTGCTGCTCGATTGTCATGTGTGCTGGAGCCATTAGATTTTGAACTATCTATCGAGACCCCTTTAGGAAAGTCTGTTGTTACTAATTTTGTTTATAAAAGGTGTGTAGTCAAAATTGATGGAAGAGATATGCCTGTGAACTTGATTAGGCTGGATATAATTGACTTTGATGTGATTTTGGGGATGGATTGGTTATCGGTGAACCATGCTTGGGTTGAATGCCATGAAAAGAAAGTATTATTTCATGTTCCTAATGACCTAGAAGTCATCTTTTTCGGCAATAGGCAATGTGTCTCAATTGGTCTTATCTCTGCTATGCATGCGTGTCGATTGTTAAGAAAGGGTTATCAGGGATATTTAGCATTTATCGGAGATACTGGCCAACCTGAATTAAAGTTGGAAGACATTCCTATTGCCAAGGAGTTTCCTGATGTCTTTCCTAAGGAAATTCCTAGGTTGCCCCCTAACCGAAAGGTTGAGTTTTTCATTAATCTTGAGTTGGGGACTACCCCAATCTCTAAGACTCCCTATGGAATGGCACCTACGGAGATGAAAGAGTTAAAGGTACAGCTGCAAGAGTTGCTCACTAAAGGATACATTCGACCTAGTGTTTCACCATGGGATGCGCCTGTTTTGTTCGTGAAGAAGAAAGATGAAAGTTTGAGGCTTTGCATTGATTACCATGAACTAAACAAGGTGACTATTAAGAACAAGTATCCATTGCCTCGTATTGATAACTTGTTCAATCAGCTGCAAGGTGCACAAGTCTTTCCTAAAATTTATTTAAGGTCTGGGTATCACCAACTGAAGATTAAGGCTGAAGATATACCCAAGACTGCTTTTAGAACTAGGTATGGCCATTATGAATTTGTGGTCATGCCATTTGGTCTAACAAATGCACCGGCTGTTTTAATGGACTTGATGAACCAGGTTTTCAAGCCTTATTTAGACCAATTTGTTATTGTCTTTATCGATGATATTTTGGTCTATTCTAAAAGTCCAAAGGAGCATAAGGATCATTTGAGAATTATTTTACAAACATTAAGGGAGAAGGAGTTATATGCAAAATTTGAAAAGTGTTACTTTTGGTTTGAGAAAATTTCTTTTCTTGGACAAATAATTTCAAAAGATGGAGTTTCTGTAGATCCACAGAAAGTTGAAGCAGTGGTGAATTGGGCTAGACCCTCTAACGTTGCTGAAATTCGTAGCTTTCTTGGTTTAGCCGGTTATTATCGTCGGTTTGTTGAAGGATTTTTGACCTTGGCCATGCCTCTATAGAAGTTGGTTTGAAAGAATGCTAAGTACGAGTGGACTGAAGATTGTGAGAAAAGCTTCCAGGAGTTAAAGCGAAGATTAGTCACTTCATCTGTCCTTACCATCCCATATAGCACTGAAGGTTATGAAATTTATTGTGATGCTTCACATATTGGTTTAGGGTGTGTACTTATGCAAAATGAAAGAGTTGTTGCCTATGCCTCTAGGCAGTTGAAGCCATACAAGAAGAATTATCCTACGCATGACTTGGAATTAGCTGCAGTTGTCTTTGCCTTGAAGGTCTGGAGACATTATCTCTATGGTGTTTCCTGTAAGGTGTTTACTGATCATAAGAGTTGGCAATATATCTTCACACAGAAGGAATTGAATCTAAGGCAACGGAGGTGGTTGGAGTTGCTGAAAGATTATGATTTAAATATTTTCTATCACCCTGGCAAGGCAAATGTTGTTGCTGATACTTTAAGCCGTAAGTCCTCAGGCTCGTTAGCTTCTTTACTTACAAATAAAAGAGCTATTCTTAATGATCTACATAAGTTGGGAGTAGAAATTATAACAGATGGTGTCAGTAGTGTGCTTGCTAACTTGATGGTTCAACCAACTTTAATTGAGAGGATCAAAATTTCTCAAATATCAGATGAAGGAATTAACAAGTTGAAAGAATAAGTTGCACAAGGGAGGCATCCAGGATTTCGTAATCATGAAGGTGGATTTCTAAAGTTTGGTGCTCGGCTATGCGTCCCTAGATATGAGGCTTTAAAGGAAGAAATTATGAAAGAGGCATATAATACCCCTGACACTGTGCATCCAAGTGGAACTAAAATGTACAGAGACCTACGGGAGCATTTTTGGTGGCAATGAATGAAGAAGGAGATTGCTAAATTTGTTGTAAAGTGTCATACTTGCCAACAAGTCAAAGCGGAACATCAAAAGCCTTCAGGACCTTTGTAGTCTCTTTCAATTCCTGAATGGAACTGGGAACACATCACTATGGATATTGTTGTAGGACTTCCAAGGACTACCAGAGGTAATAATGCTATTTGGGTGATTGTTGATCATTTATCTAAATCCGCCCACTTTTTTTCATTCCAAGAAGGTGCAAGTTTAGAGAAGTTAGCTAAGTTGTATGTTAGAGAGATCGCCGCCTACATGGTGCCCCATTATCTATTGTTTCAGATAGAGATCCACGGTTTGTCTCAAGATTTTGGGGACAATTGCAGAAGGCCATGGGAACTCAACTCAATTTTAGCACTGTTTATCATCCTGAAACCGATGGCCAATTAGAACAAACTATTCAAATTCTTGAGGATATGCTCCGAGCTTGTGTGTTAGGCTTTGGAGGTAATTGGGATGATCATTTAGCACTTATTGAATTTGCCTATAATAATAGCCATCAGTCTAGCATTGGAATGGCACCTTATGAGGCATTGTATGGACGGAAATGTAGATCACCAATATGTTGGGATGACATAGATGATCGAAAAATTTTGAGTTTGGATATAATTACAGAGATGGTAGAGAGGAATCAAATTATTCATGATCGTTTACGGATTGCACAGAGTAGACAAAAGAGTTATGCTAATATGAGGAGACCGGTGTTGGAGTTTGAGGTTGGGGATAGTGTTTACATTAAAGTGCCACCGACAAAAGGAGTTATGAGGTTCGGAAAGCGTGGGAAATTAAGCCCAAGATATGTAGGTCCTTTTGAAATTCTAGATCGAGTTGGGGATGTCACTTATAGAGTTGCGCTACCGCCATCTTTATCAGGAGTACATGATGTGTTTCATGTATCGATGCTACATAAGCATGTGCACGACTCCGATCACATAGTTCAACATCAACCGATCAACATTATGCCAGATTTGACGTATGAAGAGCGGGCAGTGGAAATTTTTGATTGAGCAGAAGTATTAAGGAGACGCACCATCCCATTTGTGAAAGTTCGTTGGGAAAAACATTCTTTATCCGAAGCGACTTGAGAACGTGAAGAAGAGATGCGTGAGAAGTATCCATTTTTATTCATTAGTGAAGGTAAGTTTCGAGGACTAAAATTATTTTAAAGAGGGAAGGATGTAATGACCCAACCAAATTTAGTCCATTTTATGATTTTGGGTATTTAGGTTAAGGCACCAAGAGAAGAAAAAAAAGAAAAAAAGAAAAAAAGACCTGTATGGCATAAATAGTAGAAAGTGGGAAACAGAGCCATGAAAGAAGTTTTTAAAAGGGGGGAAATAAGAAAAAGTTAGGGTTGGGTATTTCTCTCACAATTTCATCTATTAGTTACTTTGTGTTGAAGAAGTGGAAGAAGAGATCATCAATCGATGATCAAGTGAAAGCAATCTGTGAATTTTTTCAGCAAAGGAAGAATCTTTGGTGAATGATTGTTAATTATTTTTCAATACATAGGCTAGATTTTCTTTGAAATTGAAGAGAGATTTAAGTTGAGGTTATAGTTGATTATAATTTATTTCGATGATTGAAAGGGTCAATTGATTATTAGGATTGTTTTGAATGTATTAGAAATAAATTTGGAGAGATTTTGGCTGGGCATGGTGGAAATTGGAGAGTAGCAGAAGAATCGAAATGAAGAAGACAAGAAATTGTGTTTCAAGGTATAAATTGGTATAATGACAGTTTAGGTCCTTAAGGTTTGGAGGCGGGTTCATCGACACCTAATAGCCTAAAATGCTACAACTTAGTCAATGCAAGTAGAATGCTGAAGGTTATAATCGGGTTAATCACAGTATCAGTCCCTATGGCTTCTAACATTAGTTCAGTGAATTCTTAGATTCTAGAAGCATTCGTTTGGGTCACTGTTAGCAAATGATTTTGAGTTATTTCTTGAATTGATTATGTTTTGACATAAACTTTTACATAATTATTTTAGGTAGCTAAAGAATTATTTCAGGAGTTTGAAAGTTGCATTTTGAGGTAAGTGGCTACTACTTTTTAAAAAATAAATTATTTTGATATTATGTATATATATATATATATATTATTTCTTCAAAGTGCTAAGTTTTCCAATTTAGTAACTTTTCAATATTTTGATTTAAAACTATTTTGCATTTAAATAAATTTTAATCAAAATGAGAGTTTTCAATTACAAGTTTTATTCTGAAATTGTTTTCCAAGTGTTTTATTAATTTACTTGTTTATCTGCTTATTCGAATTTTATCTGATTTATGCAATATATTATGTTTGATTAAATAAGTTGGGATCAGGTATGTTTTGATTGTGATGTTTTGTAATGAAATTTTATAACAATCATAATGCTCTAAATTTTTGTTCTGACTCCATTTTGGTGGGTGTTGGTTCTGTGCCCGTACTATTGGGAAAGTGTAGTTTTGGACCCTCCACGTAGGGTATTCTGTTCCGTTCTGTTCCGCAGTGCACTGTTTTTAGGACTAGTCCTTCAGGGCGCTCGATCGTTGGTGATTCTTAGATGATTCTGGACGCACTATAGCAGTTTAAGTGTAGTTATAATGATCACCCTACTCACTCTACTCTGAATTTCTGTTCTGCTATTTTGCTTTGAACTACTCTGTTTTGGTTAATGATTTTATTTACAAATATTATTTGCTCAGCTCTCAAAATTGTTGTTACATTGATTATGTTCTGACTGTTCAAATATCTTCTGCTAAATTTTATGTTATTATTTTACAAGAATTATTTTTTGCTTGATCCTTATATGTTTTGCATATTGTATTTCTATTTTCAAAATCCACCACTTGCTGAGCATTCGTGCTCACCCTGTTTTCACCCCCCTCACACAGGTCAGGAGTAGTTCGAGTTAGCTAGTGGGAGCAACTACAAGACCAGCAGCAGCCCAAGACAATTAAAAGTATTTCATTAGTACTACTATTAGAAATTATTATGTTTAGAAAACTCTTTGGATTTTGTTTCATTCCTTAGAGCTTTAATATCTTATAGATATGTCCTAATTTCAAGAATTGTAATTGCTCTGGCACTTATTCTCAGAAGAGAATTTTATAAGTTTGGAATTATTTAGAATATGTAGCCTTGCATGCTTAGGAAAAATTTATTTTCTTAAGTATGCGGCATGTCATCGTCCCGAGACTCCTAAGGTGGGTTTTGGGGCGTGAAAGCTTCGACAATTGAACATTCAATTATAGCTTTATTTCATTCCTTTTGCTTTAGTGAATGCATGGGCCTACCAAATGAAGAAAATATAACAATTATTAACGTATAATCATGAGCAAAACTATCTTCCCCAACAAAACTTTGAAACTGAAATCCACTATATGAAAATAAAATTTCAAATGAATACATTTATCAAAATTGGATTGGACCACACAACTTTGCCTCATGAATAAGGTGGATGACAAGATGTTCCCTTGAATTAAAGAATGCAGTTGGTAATATCTTCTCCAACTTACATATTGTAACCACTTTGACCTGCTCCTATTGTTGCATATCATCAACTCAAATCCTACTTGTGCATAATGTTCTAAAAATGGAACAGAATTCTAAAATCATCTTCTATATAGGACCTGACATATATCCACATAATATAATGGGAAACAACCTCTGCATTAACACATGACAGCTATGGCTCTTGAAGTTATAGAATTTAATATTACTTAAGTCAACTGTACGACCCAAGTTTAAGGCATAACCATCAGGCATCTTAATTATTTTTAGCCAAAGTAACTTCTCTTCCATGTTCTCAACTTAAGGTATAAGATGCTTTTGGTCACCCTTGACCTTTCGCAAATGTAGTTTAGGATGTATATTCTTTTAACTCTTCAAGGGAAAGACAAGAATTTGAGTTACCTTTCATTTTCCCCTGCACATCCACAGCAATATTGAAAAGATTCTCAAAACATTTCTTTTCAATGTGCATGACATCCAAATTGTGATGGACTAGCAAATGCTTACAGTATGGTAGCCCCTAGAATATACAACACTTTAACTAATTATGCCACTCTCCTAATCCCACAACTTAGTGTTTATCATATGCATTACCAAACTAAGAACAATAACCAACCAACATAGCATGAATTTCCTATTCTAACTTATATGTATTAAGGACAACACTCACTTTCTTTCTTGAGATGAATGATGTTATATTCAATCAGAATTCATGATTATGCTTTAAAAAAATTTGGTGACAATCAAACTAGCTTGGCTTTTACATTTCTTCAACAAAAATATGTCAAGTTCATCCATGCAATATGGACATCTAGCTTACCATGTGTACTCAAACTCGAAAGGTCGGCAAGTGTAGGAAAATCATTAATTATCCATAGCAGACAAGTCTTCATAACAAAATTTTGTTGGCGCAAACTGTCCCATGTGACAACCCTTTTAGACCACAAAGTTTTGAGCTCACCAATCATTGGTCATAAGGATACATCAATGTTGCAGAAAAAGATTGTTGTAACCTGGTGCTCGAGGACGAGGCATTAGGTGAGTCATGAAAATAAAGGGTTTTTTTATGCACAATTCCGGCAGAAGATTGTAATAAACTATAAAGATCAGCCATATTGTGTACGTTCCACTAATAACATTATTCAAGTTAAACCATCTATACATAACCCAACACTAACATTTTTTATTTTGACAGCAAATGATAGGAAATTCAGTCTACATGTTGCCACGGTTTAGACTGACATTGGTGAGTTACACTTTCATTGTTGCTTGATCTATTATGAGCATGCCAAGTCGTGTGATTTTCTATTTTACATGAAATATAAAAGCACTTCAACCTGTTCATTAGGGGAAGATTCCATAACAGTTTCTTGAAAATCAACTTTCTTCTTTCACTAGCTATTCTTTCTTTGAATCTAGAACTCCCACATTTATGATAATGTGTTAATTTTTTTATCTTTATAATAGAATATCATACAATTATTCTCATAAGCATTGATTTTTATATATGGCAACCCAAGTCTTTTTCTTAATTGCTTCATATCATATAACGTTTCTAGAAGTCTATTATTTTTAGGCAACATTTCCTTCATGAGTTTCAATACTTGATGAAAGCAATAATCTGTCATTTTAAACTCACTTTTACAACTTAACAGTTGCAGCATTGTAGACAATCTTGTATGTTTCATACACTCATCTCATATTGGTTCATTTGCATCATACATAACTTATAGAAATGTTGTGTGGTTGGATTAGGTAGCTTTTATCCCAATTTAGACACATCAAACACATTATTAACACCGATGCTATCAAATTCTTCATCATCAGGATCATTAGTATGTTCATCCATTGACATTATTTCATTATTTCTACAGCCTACATTCGATGTTAATAGGCCCATTGATTCACACACCATCTGTTCATAAGCATTTACATTACTTGATTCCACACTACTCCCTCTAAGATGAAGATAATGGAAAATAACTATGGCACATATTTGAATTGTGCAAATTTCTAACATGTTATCCTTTGTGACAGTTGCATATATTGGTTTGGTGTAAATCCATATCACTATGAATGCTTTCTAGCTTTCACTTTTATTCTATAGTATCTGTTATTACATTTGCAATAACAGCATTTGATCATTTTTTACTCCATCCTACTATACGCAAACTAAATGTGTTGACACCAGTCATAAATACAAGATTTATATATCCATCTACATCTATCCTCTGTTACATCCATTCACATCCACCAGTAGCCATTTAGTTCCCTTGCAAATAAATAGTAAAAACCCTCAATATATATATATACTCTATATAATATAAATATAGCTTTTTCATTAATGAATTACTAATAAATGTCATGCATGCATGTTATTTTCCATAACTACATCACTTCTTCCATTAAGGTAAGGGCCCTACTCCATCCAAAGTTGCCTCAATAGTAGCGCTTTTAAGTGTTCCATTTCTGTTGTAGTTTATATATATTTCGGTAGCATTTCCCTTCAATTCCCATTGATAATGTTCCTCAACATTATCATCATATTGAGAACACACTATGGGAATAATTTGGGAAATATTCACCAAAATTCACAAGCTGCTACTAAAAAAGGAACACATGAATTGCAATACTACCTAAACAACTTTTAGCTGTCCGACTTGAACAATACATGATTATGTTAATCACAAATATAACTCAATCCAATACAGCTTGCACATACACAATTTGAATCAAATCAATATTATGTTTGTTATTAAGACAATCACAAATAGAAAATCCAAGGTTCAATGAATAAATAACTCTATTGTCTAAATAAACATGAACATATCTTAAAAAAAATGTGTTACTAACTATATCGCTAGCCTTGATCTAAAAATCTAAAATAGCACTGTATACAAAAGCACCAAAATGAACACCACGGAGAAGTAGAAATAAAAGCAGGAGTAGAATGAAATGCCAGAGAATAAGGTAGAAAGAAGGAAGATAAAGCATATCTAGCACCAAAATATGTAGCAAGATCATAGGAGAGTCATAGCAAAGTTATAATTGTACCAAAAATGTAGGAAAAAGTTTGCTATAGTTTTGAGATGAAATTGTTTATTTTTCTCAAAAATCATATTAATAGCTAAGGGTAGGAAAATCATTGCATAGATTTTTGTGATGCATCTACGACAATTGTTGTCCCTACCATAAATACCACATCAATATCATTGCTTAGATTATTGCCAGAATTTCCTACCAAATGTCTCTAACACATTTGTGACAATTCTTCATGTTGGATCACTTACAGTAAGAAAATAGGAGTAGGAATTAAGCCTCGCCCTTGTAGAGTACAGATAATGAAGTCACTGAAGGATTTCCATGAGGAGCCTATTATAGGTTGCACTACATGTCTATGAAAGGAAAATATCCTTATTTTCTTGGACCAGAATCCCATGGCTTAAGGGATTTCATCCCACCTCTAATTCAGTCATCAATCTTGGCAGTTAATACCCGGTTGACCCATGATAATGCCTCTAATGGGCTAAACCCATGAGAATGGTCATTAAAACCTATGAGAATGTCTTTAAGGAGCTTTTGAAAAGGTGGGCTTAAGCTTGGTATGATGCCAACTTCATTTTCTAGTCTCTAAGGACTAAGTGGGACTGTGTGAAATGTGGTCTAGGGACCTAGTTTAGCTAGTTTTCTTGTACTCTGAAACTCCATCTTCTCCTCCAATTGTCTACAAATTTAGAAGCAAGAGCAAAAAGGATGAATTAAGCGAGTCTGGGAGATGGTTTTTGTTGCTTGCTTTGATTAAGAGGCCTAAGTAATAGCCAAATTGCTTTTGGCAGAGTTTGTTGCCCTGAGAAAGGTGTGCTATTTAAACTTAATATTATGGAATTATTTTGAATTTCAGTTCAATGGATGTGCATGTTCATGATGAGCAATTTATGCATTGTATTCAAATGAAATTTTTTATGTCAGTTGTGTTTTTAGAAGTGTTTTCTAGTCTAATAAGCTTACAATTTTTTTACTAGCTCATAGTTGCTATAGTTACCTAATTTTTTTGTTGAGAAAGGTCATTATGTGTATTTTAGAAACATAATATTTTACCTTTATTCCTATAGATTTACTTTCTTTGTATACTTCACTCGTCAATTATATAAAGGTCTTGTGAGGGCCTTGTGTGTATCAAGCCCTTAATTATCTTCCTAATATTCTCTAACATGATATCAAATCCATAACCCTAATTTCATCCGCTCCTTCAACCAAACCCACCTTTAGAAACTATATTCTAGCTATTGCCTACTTTAAACCCTAGCTTTCACCAACTTAAATAAAGAAAAAAAAAACAAATCCAACCTCAAGAGCCACTGATTGCCCAGAAACCACTAGTAACTTTACTGGAAAACATGCCATGCCCTAGCACTTGGATGTCACACACCGCCCCTAACTAATGATGGCCTAATGAGTTTCATCCCCTTTCTATCCTAGAGACATTTTTTGTCTTGGTTCATGTCAATTTAAAGTAGAACATGGAGTTCTTGTCTTTGTTCTAGTCCATTGTGTACTGCAATTTGTCATCAGCCCAATTTTATGTTAGTTTGTAATGTTTTGAGCTATCAATAATCATAAATTACATATCAAAGTCTAATGATAAAAGTCCTTAGATAAGTCTTACACTAGCTATTGTGCCAACAATAGGTCTTCCTACATAGTTAGCAACCTATGATTTTTTGAACAATGTCTGAATGGTAATAACTACTCATTCTAGGATAAGAATATGGAATTGTATTTCATAGGTCAAAGAAAGGTGTCTCATCTTATTAATGATCCTCAAACATTAGAAAATTAGAAAGTTGATAATGTATAATTACTTCATATCATTTTTTCTTCAATGGAGCCTGAACTTTTGACTTTATTTTCTCTTGTCCAAAACTGTAAGCAAGCTTGGAATTTATCCAAGCTTTTATATTCTAGAAATATTCTTTGTATGCACGATATCTTAATTGAAGTGTTTTAGACCAAACAGAAAGGCAGCCTTTTTGAATATTTTGAAAAAACTGAAGCATGCATTGGGAGAAGTGAATTTGCTGTTGCTTATTACCAATGATCTCAAGGAGATGTAATGTCAAAGCGAACAGTTGGTGCTAAAAAAACTCCTAGCTTGAATAATGCCTGAGATTTAACTAGTTTGTTCCCAAATTCTTGGAGGGATAGAGCTTCCTTCATTACCTGAAGTTTTTGCCAGGTTATCTCACTTTATGATCAAGGAAAGTTCAAAAAGTTACAATTTTGATGGGTTTGCCTTTACAATACAAGCTAGTTCACAAGTAAAAAAGTGGCCTTGGAGGTGGCCGTAGAAGAGATAGTAATTATGGTGGTCATGGGGGCAAAGGTGGACACTATAGAGGTTCATGTGTGCATTGTACGTATTGTGAGAAAGGTGGAAATGAGGAGACTTGTTGGACAAGTGTTCAGCTTTGTAGATTGTTATAGCCCTCCTAATGAAATGCTCGGTGAATGAGGTGAGTTCATAAATTCCTAGCTTAAATACCTTAATTAGAGGTGAATTAACAAAATCAAGTAAGTTATTAAAGTTTTATTAGGTTCTGAATGGTTTATGGCACTAGGTTTGCCTAGGGCAAAATGGTCATTTTGCACCTTAGAGGGTCAAGACACGTCACGGGAGTAAAAATGATGTTTTTTTTAAAACCCAAAGCCCAAGTTAGCAAAGTTTGCCAAAGTTTTTAATTACCTAGTTACTATATACGGAAAGGGTAAATTTGTAAAAAATTAAAAAGTTTGGGGATGAGGTGTTTGTTGGTTTGGGAGGAGTTGTTTTTAGGGCACTATTCCCCCATCTTCTTAATTCCATTGTCATAGCCCTCTTTTCTCCTCTCCATATCTTAGTCAAATTACTTTAATTTCATGGTTTCTTAGAAAAAATTGAAAGTTTTCTTGGTACCCATGAAGAGAGAAGCTTGCTTTGCACTTGTTTTCCAAGTTTTGAAGCTTTGAGGGGTGTTTTTCTTCATGGGCATGTTTTATTCATGAGGTACCTTCTTACCTAAGTTGATTTCTTGTTTCTTAAGCTTTATAGAGCATAGGTTTTGCTCTGATTGCTTTAGTTTAGTGCCATGAACCATGTTTGCACTTTGGAATCTAGGAAACCTTAGTAGAGACTTTGTGCTTGAAGCTTGAAGCTAATGGTGCTTGATTCTTGCTAATTCTTATGTAATTGAGGTAAGGGATTTATGATTGATGCACATTTGATGTCATTCATAGCTGTTTGCTTGTTAAATTCAAGTAGTTTGATGAATGGTATTAGTTGGTGGATGGTGATGAACATGTTGGACTAGTGAGGTTTTGATGGCTTGTGTGGTGTTTATGGACACCATGGACTGGTTTAAATGGTGCATTGTAGCCTAGTGCATGTCTACATGAAGGTTTGAGGCATTTCATAGCATCCTTAGGGCCATTGGAAAACCCCAAGTAGCTATGGGATGAAATCTGGAATTTTTAGGCATGAAGCAGTTGGGGATGCATTGCTAAGCTTTCTGTGAAAATTTTAAGGGGTTTTGTACTATGGCGATGCGTCTTCATTCATTTCACTGATAGCTTTTACACCCGGTAGTATTTTCTTCATAACTTTTCACTCGGGTGTCTAATTAAGGTAATTCTAGATTCCACGTAAAGCTAAGAAGGAGCATTATCATTTCCACGGCTTTAGCAAGCCTAGAATTGCCTAGGTTTAGAGGTGTTTTTGTTCAAAGTGAAGGTATGTTTGGCCACAATATAGCACCATTAGTTGTGCGCATGGTTTAGTACCATCAAAACCCTAATTGGGCCTTAGGATTTGAGGCTCTGACGCCAGAACCATAGTTCCCCTAGGAGGGTTCCAAAGAACCTAGTAAATGAGTCCAACCATGGTCATTGCTATTCCATTAGTGTGAGCCAAGTTATGGTGGATAAGTATGTGCCTTGAGTAAAGGTTTAGTGAACTTATGGCCTAGGCAAGATTAATTAAGGCACAAGTGAAAGCCAAGTGAACTCTTAGCAAAGATTTGAGGTGGAAGCTTAGTACACAAGGGACCTAGGCAACTCTAAAGACTTGAGGCACTATGTGGAGGCTTAGCACACCTAGTGAGTTCTTTGGAACTCAAGTGAAGCGTATCCACCATGTTCACCTGCACAACAATCAAAGGAAGGATAAGTTACTGTGTTGGTAAGCTAAGGCTTACCAGGAGATGAGTTAGGGGCTGAAACTCGCTAGGCATAGAGTGATGTTTGTGAGAGGATTGGGATGAGGAGGGGTCCCAAGGGACACAAATATATACGCATATGTTAGCCTTCAGACTACAAGCACACGTAGTAGACTTCATGTATTCTATATATGTGTGTCCTCAGTATTTTTCTTATAGGTTGGAGGATCCATTTACTGAGAATCTTTGATTCTCACTCCCTTAGCTTTTGTTGTGCATTTTTGGGTGTCATTAAGCCAGCAACCATTGAGGGTTGTTGAGCTAGGCTCACGAGCAGGCATATGGTTTATTTGAATCTTTATGATTCTAGTTTGTGGGTTGCTCATTGGTTAAGTTATGGTACTAACTACAATTGCCTTTTTGGGCAATAGAGGCTAGTGAAGCACAAGGGAAGGCTTTGGAGCTTGCCACCAAAATTTGCTCTAAGGTGGAAGCTTAGTTTTGGATATCAGTAGTATGATTCAGTGTATCATTTTCATACACTAGTTTGCCTCTAATGTTCATGTTGAGTAGTGTACTCTAGAGTTGCTCTTGGGTGTGAGCATAGTATACTTTTGTATGGATGCTTGCACATGATTGGTTATGTGTAGTTAACCACATAAATGCTTTGTATGTTTGATGATTTTGATGTTTTTTTTTAATAAAATGCCATGGCAAAGTTTTATCTTTTTATTACATGTTTTACCATTCAAGTCAAAGCACATACTCAGGCATGATTGCATAGTACGATTAATTAACTAGAAGTATAAAGGTATTAACTAGTGTACACGTAATCAATTAGCCAATTGCAATTAGTGTAGGACAAGTTACCATAAGCTTCATAGGTAGGCCCATGAAGGGCCGTGTTAGTTTGGTATCAGACCTCAGTTCTGGTCATTGGAGGCTAAGAACTAAGATCTAGTGGTTTGTCCTTGTGCTAGGGTAGTTAGATGAGTTAGACGAGTTGAAGACATAAGAATGCATCATGGAGGTTAGCTTATCCAACCTAGTAGAAGCATGGTTGACACACCCATAGCGTGAAAGTCAACCTTAAACCAAGGAATAAGAATGGATCATATAGGATAAGGGGCTTATGCCCAAGATGCAAAAGGTGCATGGTTCTTATAATGCACTTGGGAAATAGTTACCAACGGTCTGAGTGGTCATCGGATTAGTCTCATATTTAGGCTCGGTTAAGTAAGACCAATCTAGGAAGTTTGTCCCTAATAGCTGTTATGACAAAGAGCCAACCTAGTACACCAGAGTAGTAGTTTGATCGTTGCTTAGCTAGTCCAGTGGTTAGAGTAGGTAGCCACCAATTGAGTGTGACAGGTAGCCGTAGTTAACTCATGGATAGTGCTTGGCTAGTGTGAGGTAAGTTTTTAACCTTTCACTAGTTGTCTAGTTACTTTGTTGGAGTTCTGGCATTAGTTTACTGGCATAGTTTTGTTTGGCATGTTGGGTAGTCATTTTGAGCAGGGTTCAGGGCTAACCCAAGTGCATTAGGAACCTAATGATGCACCAAGTATTAGGCTAACACCCAATACCTAGGATCCACTTGCTAGTGCGTGAAACCATATAAGTGGAGGCCTAAATGCCTTAGATTGGAATGTTCTAGATTTCCATAGGTTGTCTTGTTGCATGAGTTAGTTCAGTGGCCTAGTTGGTAGTGAATGACCAACTAATTGAATGGATGGGTTTTTTAGAGTGACCAAGTAATGAAGCAGCTTAGTCAAATGCTGAAAAGGTAAGTAGGTAAGTTTTAATTTTTATTTTTAACCATTAAATGTAGGAGGTAATTGTGGAAGGAAGGAAGTTGCAAGGAACTTGTCCAGGGGTAAACGGATGGGTAGGCTTGTTCATCTGTTAGCTGTAAACCCTAGGGTTGAGCTAGTAGGAGTAGAGTCTTTGCTAGGGTTTAGCTTGACTGTGGAAAGGAAATAAGCAGACTTGAGCAATAGGAAGGACTGCCATGGACCATAGGATAGCCGGTGACTTATAGCCATCATCTCGAGGTTAAGTGTGTTGGGTTTCGGGAGCCAAACAGCGCATCGGAATTTAACCGAAACCCTCCAAGATCCAAGTGAAATGGGGTAAACTGGGTGTTCAAAAATTTTCATACCTAATTTTTGGTTGAGATCTCTCACTCAACTGTAGAGTCGAATCACAAAACCTGAACAGTTGATGTGTTCAAGCTCTCTATGGTATCCACATGAGCCTCTCGGGATCACCACGCTTCCACCACGTCCTGGTAGATGCGTTTCTTTTGTGCTCGCAGTGCTAGCTTGCGTCCTCCAAGGAATTACAAGAGAAGAGTGTGGCTATCCTTTTGGGGAGGCTAGGGCAAGGAGACCTGCGAATTTCTCACTAAAAGTTATATTTATAATGAGACTCAACTTCCAGGCCTAATGGGTTTCAAAGCCCTAATCCAATTAGGCTTTAATTTCAGGCTTAATAATGGCTCAACTCTTGGGCCCATTATTAATACGAAATTATTGTGAAACCATATAACAAATAATTAGCCCATGCACTCTAATGATCCAAATACTCTATGTGTGCAACCCAATAGGCTCTTACCACGTTGGCAATGATCATAAATCACATTTATGATCATAAGCAATGAGCGGTGTCTAGCAACACATCATTGCTACCCAAGTGACAAGATTGTCGATGATTCGACTAAACTTTTATGATCATCACCGATATATGCTATTGTCCCTTTGTCCAAGATATCAAGACTAAGCATGAGACATGGAATGTGTCACTCTCGTATAACCCAATCTTTGGTTTCTTGATTACCGAGTAGACCAACTTAAACTGATGACATTGATATCGTATATCAACTCATCCGAGCATGGCCATGCATTTTCTAAGTCTCACTCTATCAAGGGGCCCGAAGATATCACTCCCGTTACATAGGAGGGACAAATCTCGTCTTGATCATACAAATCCCTCCGCATGATATGTGACATACCCAATCACCTCCTTCAAGTTCACTCAGTTACGAGCAACAAAGGAAAGTATCAAAGTATGTGACTCACATGTAGGGAACCTTGATGATCTTAGGTCAAAGGACTACATATACCATGATCACTATGAGAATCACTTATGACACTCATATAACGATCCATGTAGTGTTCTCATGGTGGGTCGGTCCAGTACACAAGTTATCCATCTTGTACCCATATGTAGACTACATATCTCATATTAGTCTCCACATATGCTAGTCATTATGTATTATTGCAACCCGCTCCACAATAATACTAGACTAGGGATGTTTGAGAATATCATTATTCTAGGGTTACAATTATGTTTATTGTGTTACGCAGAAACAGAACAACAAACATAATTGCTAGATTAATGCCTTAATAAAATATCATGACTCAATGTGCAAAAAATACAATCATCTCATGATTGGCTTTTGGGCACAACACTAACAAGTGTAGTCGAGGACCATCGAGTTGACTTATGGAATAAGAGAAACTCGACTAGTGAAACTAGCACAATAGGTAAAGGACTAAGTCCTAAGTGGGATTGAGGACACTATGGTGATCGCTTAATGCTTTATGTTAGTGCTAGTAAGTCGGTGGAACATTGAATTATCATGTTAAAAATGACCAAGTGATGCCAGAAAGAGGATGTTTTACCTCAACTTTATGGGGTAGTGTTTGAGGAGCACCCGTGAGGGAAAGTTCACTACAACTTGTCAAGAGTTGATTCATAAGTAGCCACAAGGTGAAGTACAACTTGTCAAGAGTTGATTCACAAGTAGCCACAAGGTGAATTAATCTCCCACCTAGTTAAGTGTTAGTAATCAAAGTGCCAGGTCTAGTATAGGCACAATTGTGCTTAGGCATCTATTTTGTGACTTCGGTAGTTGTCATATTTACCAGAGTAGAGAGAACATTCAATGGTTGGAAGCCTAGTCGGTGAGGATATTGGTTGAGCTAGTTTTACGCCTAAAGTTAGAGCAACTCACTTGACCCTAGTGCCTTGTTAACGAAGGGCTAGTGACTTGCAAGATTGGTTAAGGGCTGCTAGTTGCATTAAGTGGATTTACCATGGACGAGCCACTTTAGAGATTTTACATGGATAACCATCTCTCGATAGTTAATTTAAGTGGTGGTGAAATTGGTTTTTCCACCAAAAAGGTAAGTTGATGTGGTAAAAGCCATGAGTGCATCATTTTAACCTGAGAACAATACAATGTAGTCCTGGTATGGTAGTTAAGTGTGGAAGGTGGAGATGGTTCCTTGTAAACATAGTCTAAAGGATTTATGGTCTTTAAGGAGTTGCTTGCTAGTGTTAGAGGTCAGGAAGCCTAGGAGGTGGTCAAGGAGTCAAGTAAGACATGAGGCAAATTGGAACCTAGTGATAGAGGCTGAGGTGTCTAGTTTGCTACCTAGAAAAGGATGCTTAGGTTGCCCTAGGATTGGGTAGTACCTGGTAACTTGACTAAGGACCCTATAAGTGCTTTAGGCATAGAGCGAGTGTTGATGGCCAGGAAGCAAGTGCACTAAGGACTCACCTAAGAAGTTAATCTTGCATGTGTAAGGTGTTGGGCTTCAAGTGTAGGGAAGTAAAGAGATTGAGTATGTAGACTTCGAGCACCTAGGATACTCCGAGTGAGGCAATTAAAGCATCAAGACGTTCAACTTGGGCAGTGTATCGGTTAAGCTAGCTTGCACTAAGGGGTTTGGTACAAAAGCATAGGTGTCAAACCTAGAGTGGAACTTTTTTAGTTGAGTGTTAATGGATAAGTTTAAATTACTAAGTTGGCTTACACTAATGGGTTCTGGCACAGAGGAGTGAGTGAAGGAGGTTTGTTGGTGCCAAGCTTTCAGTAAAATCCTATTAGTGTAAGGGTGGTAGACAGGCTTCTAAAAGCTTGTTAAGCTATCTTAGACTAGAGGACTCGACATAGAGTTTGGTGTGGAGGATTTGTGATCACTAGATTTGTTAGGACAACTTGAAGTAGTTAGACATCCTTTAGCAGTACCGTGTGTTGAAGATAGGGAAAGGGCATACTATAGTCTTCAAGAATAAAAATTATATTAAAATGTTTGGACTAAGTAGGGTTAGGTAAAGGTGGGGAGAACAGTGAACAGTAATCAAACTATAATTGGGAGTAAGGACAAAGAATGGAATTAGCCATAGTACCTATATGAGACAAGGCCCGACTTAAGTGCCCTGAGGGCATTAGCTGAATGGATCAGGTAGTTCGGTGCCAAGTGGGTTGTTGTGACCAACACCTATTGGTAGGTTTGATCAGGATATGTCCGCACCGTATCCTAGGATAGTGTCTTAAGGTAGGCAGATTGAATTTGGAATACCAAATTCTCCAAGGTGGGGAGAATGTTATAGCCTTCCTAGTGGAATGCTCGGTGAATGAGGTAAGTTCATAAATCTCTAGCTTAAATATCTTAATTATAGGTGAATCAGCAAAATCAAGTAAGTTATTAAAATTTTAGCATGTTTTGAGTGGTTTATGGCACTAGGTTTGACGCTGGGCAAAATGGCCATTTTGCACCTTGGAGGGTCAGGACACGTCCTGGGAGTAAAAATGATGTTTCTTTAAAACCCAAAGCCGAAGTTAGCAAAGTTTGCCAAATTTTTTAATTACCTAGTTATTATTTGGGGAAGGGGTAAATTTGCAAAAATTTAAAAATTTGGGGAGGAGATTGTGTGTTGGTTTAAACTTATGGAAGGAGTTGTTTTTGGGGCACTATTCCCCCATCTTCTTCATTCCATTTTTGCAGCCCTCCTTTCTCCTCTTCATCTCTTGCTCAAATAACTTCAATTTCATGGTTTCTTGGCAAAAATTGGAAGTTTTCTTGGTACCCATGAAAAGAGAAGCTTGCTTTGCACTTGTTTATCAAGTTTTGAAGCTTGGAGGGGCATTTTTCTTCAAGGGCATGGTTTATTCATGAGGTACCTTCTTTCCCAAGTTGATTTCTTGTTTCTTAAGCTTTGTGGAGCTTGGGTTTTGCTAGGATTGCTTTAATTTAGTGCCATGAACTTTGTTTGTGCCTTAGAACCTAAGAAACCTTAGTGGAGCCTTTGTGCTTGAAGCATGAAGCTTATGGTGCTTGATTCGTGCTAATTCTTATGTAATTGAGGTACAAGATTTATGATTGATGCACATTTGATGCCATTCAAAGCTTGTTTGCTTGTTAAATTCAAGTAGTTTAATCAGTGGCATTAGTTGGTGGATGGTGATGAACATGTTAGACTAGTAAGCTTTTGATGGTTTGTATGGTGTTTATGGACACCATAGACTTAGTTTAAATGGTGCATTATGTCCTAGTGTATGTGTACCTAAAGGTTTGAGGCATTTCAAGGCATCCTTAGGGCCATTGGAAGGCCCCAAAGTAGCTTTGGCACGAAATCTAGAATTTCTGGGCACAAAATAGTTGGGATCACATCACCAAGGGTTGGTGATGCATTGCCAAGCTTTTCGTGAAAATTCAAAGGGGTTTTGTACAATGGTGATGCGTCTTCGTTCATTGGTGATGCGTTGCCAACAACTTTGACACGCAATAGTATTTTCTTCATAACTTTTTGCTCAGGCGTCCTATTAAGGTGATTCTAGATTCCACACACTAGGACACAAATGGTTTGTATGGTGTTTATGGACACCATAGACTTAGTTTAAATGGTGCATTATGTCCTAGTGTATGTGTACCTAAAGGTTTGAGGCATTTCAAGGCATCCTTAGGGCCATTAGAAGGCCTTGGAAGGCCCCAAAGTAGCTTTGGCACGAAATCTAGAATTTCTGGGCACAAAATAGTTGGGATCACATCACCAAGGGTTGGTGATGCATTGCCAAGCTTTTCGTGAAAATTCAAAGGGGTTTTGTACAATGGTGATGCGTCTTCGTTCATTGGTGATTCGTTGCCAACAACTTTGACACGCAATAGTATTTTCTTCATAACTTTTTGCTCAGGCGTCTTATTAAGGTGATTCTAGATTCCACACAAAGCTAAGAGGGAGCACTATCATCTCCATCTTTTTACAAGCCTAGAGTTACCCAGGTTTAAAGGTATTTTTGTTCAAATTGAAGGCATGTTTGGCCACAATATAGCACCAATAGTTGGGTGCAAAGTTTAGTTCCATTGGAAGCCTAATTGATCCTTCAGATTTGAGCCTTTGATGCAGGAACCTTGGTACACCTAGGAGGGTTCCAAAGAACCTAGTAAATGAGTCCAACCATGATCATTGCTACTTTACTAGTGTGAACCAAGTAATGGTGGATAAATATGTGCCTTGAGTGAAGGTTTAGTGCACTTGTAGCATAGGAAAGATTACTTGAGGCATAAGTGAAAGCCTAGTGAACTCTTGGAATGGATTTATGGTGGAATCTTAGTACACCAGTGACCTAGGCAAGTTGAGAACTTGAGGCACTATGTGAAGGCTTAGTACACCTAGTGAGTTCCTTGGAACTCAAGCGAGGTGCATGCACATTGTTCACCTGCATAACAACCAAAGGAAGCTTAAGTTAATCATCGGTAAGCTAAGGCTTACTAGGAGCGAATTAGGAGCCAAAACTTGCTAGGCACTGAGTGATGCCCATAAGAGGATTAGGATGATGAGGGTTCCCAAGAGACTCAAATATATGCACATGTGTTAGGCATCAAACTACAAGCATGTATAGTAGACTCATATATTGTATATATGTGTGTCATTATTGTTCTTGCACGTTGAAGGATCCCTTACTAAAAATATTTGATTCTTACTCCCTTAGCTTTTGTTGTGCAGTTTTGGGTGTCATTGAGCCAGCAACCATTGAGGGTTGTTGAGCTAGGCTCACGAGCAGGTATATGGTTTATTTGAATCTTTATGATTCTAGTTTGTGGGTTGCTTGTTGGTTAAGTTATGGTACTAACTACAGTTGTCTTTTTGGCCAATAGAGGCTAGTGAAGCACAAATGATGCTTCAGAGCTTGCCACTGGGAGTTCCTCTAAGGTGGAAGCTTAGTTCTAGATCTCAGTAGCTTGGTTCAGTGTATAGTTTCCATACACTAGTTTGCCCCAGATGTTCATGTTGAGTAGTGTACTCTAGAGTCACTCTTAGGTGCGAGCGTAACCTACTTTTGTATGGATGCTTGCACGTGATTGGTTATGTGTAGTTAACCACATAAATGTTTTGTATGCTTTGATGATTTTGATGTTTTTTTTAATAAAATGCCATGGCAATGGTTTATCTTTTTAGTACATGTTTTTTCATTCAAGTCAAAGCACATACTCATGCATGATTGCATAGTAGGATTAATTAACTAGAAGTCTAAAGGTTTTAACTAGTGTACACATAATCAATTAGCCAGTTGTGAGTAATGTAGGACAAGTTCACATAGGCTTCCTAGGCAGGCCCATGAGGGACTGTGTCATAGATAATCCATGTAGCATCACATGAGGAAACAGCTATTTCTGTATAGCAATATATAACTTTATCCTAGGAAGAACATGCTAAGTAATTGCAATATCAGTGCCACAACAGACTTCTAATTGCTCTATGGATTCTATTGTCCATTGTGGTAACCCAACAACTTATTATTCCTCCAACCTTCTTAGAAATCAACCCTGGGTTTTTCATTCCAGTGTTATTGACCACAGTCCATGTAAAATAACTAATTTTGATCCTATCTCTCCTTGACCTTAATCTCATACTAAACTCACCATCGCAGATGGATCTGCCACCATCATTAAAGGTGTTGGACCCATTCATCCTTGTCACTCTTTCACTTTATCATTTACTCTGTTTTTTCCAAGTTTTCTTTTCAACTTTATATCCATGAATAAACTAACCAAACAACTAAATAACTTGATTTATTTCTTTTTCTCTCATGTTAATATCCATAATTTGAAGGCCAATAAGGTGATTAGAGAATGCCATGAATCAAATGAAATGTACTATTCTAATGGACTGCAATTATTGGTTGTTTATCATGCATTTGCCTTCCCTCACTTAATTCATAGTCATTTAGGTCATTCATCTTTAGAAAATATCAAGAAACTTGTCCTAGATTTAGATTCAATTCTTACTTTAGATTGTGAGTCATGTCAGTTAGGGGAGCATTACTGTATTCCATACTTTCTTTAGGTCAACAAAAGGTTGAAAAATCTTTCATGTTATTTCATACAAATGTTAAGGCTCTATGTTGTGTCAAGTCCAAGTTTGGTTTTTCTATATTTTGTAACATTTGTTGTTGATTTTTCTTCGATGAATTGTTTGTTCTTAATGAAATAACGTTTAGAGTTATTCTCTATCTTTTGTGTAGAAATTTAAAATCAATTTAATTCTCAAATCAATATTCTTCATACTGACAATGCTAAGGAGTATTTATCTAACTTGATGTCCAGCTATATGCAACAACAGGGAATTATACATCAATCTTCATATCCAAAGGCATATAAACAAAATAGAGTGGTTGAAAGAAAAATCCAACACATTGTTGAAATAGCTTGTACCCTCTTAATCCTTATGAATGTGCCAAAAAATTTTTGGGGTGATGCTATTCTCACTACATGTTTCCCTATAAATTAGATGTCTTCTTACATTTTAATGGGAAAAATCCCATTCTTTGTTCTTCTTCCCTCTCAACTCCTTTTTTATTGTGCTTAGAATATTTGGGTGTGTTTGCTTTGTTCATCAGCATCTGTTTGGCACAGATAAATTATATCTTAAAGCCTTAAGATGTGTCTTTCTTGGTTACTCATGTCTATAGAAAGGGTATAAATATTTTTATCCTTCTTTGAATTGACTCTTTGTTTCCATTAATGTTACATTTTTTTTACTGATGTCACATTCTTTGAAATTGCATTTTTTTTCTAACACTCAATTTGTGTCTCCTAATACCAATGATTGTTTGCCTTTATCCTTTTTGCCTACCCAAATACTAATCTTACAACTTTATAGCATATTCCTGTTATTGATCCTTCGCCTATAAAGTGTTTATCTAATCCTAATCTGTAGGTTTATACTTGGCATCCTCAAATGGAGGTACAACCAGGAGATTCATGCTCATCACCATCATCCTTTCCATCATTAAATCCAAAGGATGAAGATTTAAATCTTTCAATCATGCTTTGGAAGGAAAAAAAGCCTTATACTTTTCACCCTATCTCCAACTTTGTTTCTTATGATTTTTTATCACAGTAAAATTCTACTTTTATTTGCACTTTGTCTTCTATACCCTTGCTAAGTTTATTTCAAAAGCCATTTCTCATCCTAAATGGAAGCAAGCTATAGAAGAAGAAATGTTAGCTTTGCGAGGTAATAGCATGTGGGCCTTTGTTCCTTTTCCGCATGGTCAGATTATTTTATGTTGTTATTGGCTATTTACTCTTGAACTTCATCATGATAGTAAAGTTGATCAATTAAAAGTCCATCTAGTAAAATAAGGACATACTCAAGTGTATGGTATGAACTGTTCCGAAGCCTTTGCTGTAGTAGCAAAATTGACTTTTGTCCATGTCCTCATTACCTTAGCTGCTACATATGCATGGCCTTTACATCAACTAGATGTTAAGAATGTCTTTCTTTGTGGAGATCTTGAGAAAACTGTCAACATGAAACAATCATTGGGGTTTGTTGCTTATGGGAGGCTAATTGTGTATGTCACCTAAACAACTCTTTGTACGATTTGAAACAATAGCCACGAGCATGGTTTGGTCACTTTAGTTTGGTTGTTATGGAATTTGGTTTGTATCGATGTGGCATGGATCACTATTTTTATCACCACTCTAAAGCTGGTAGAATCCTCTTCATTGTCTATGTTGATGATATTGTTATCACTAATGATGAAGTGGTAGTTGTTTCGTCTTTGAAGGCTTTTTTGCAAACCAAGTTTCAGACAAAAGACCTTGGTCCACTAAGATATTTCTTGGGGATCAATGTGGCAAGGTCCAAAATGGAAATATGTCTTTCTTAGGGAAAATATGTTTTCAACCTTCTAAAGGAAACTAGCTTGTTAGGAACCAAGCTAATTTACAATCCTATGGAGCCAACCATCAAGCTTGATCTAGAAAAATGGGAATACTTAAAATATCCTAACAAGTATCAAAGACTTGTTGGAAAATTAAATTATTTAACTATTAATCATCTAGATATTTCATTTGCTAGACATGCAATAAGTGAGTTTATGGACTCTCTTCGTACTAGGCACTGGGATCCAATAGATAGAATTTTAAGACATCTCAAAGGTGCACCAGGACAAGGTCTTCTTTAAAAATCATGGTCATACTCGGACTCAAGGATACACAGATGCTAATTGGGTAGACTCATATAATCAATAGTCTACATCGGGCTACTGTGTATTCATGGGAGGAAACCTGGTGTCATGGAAAAGGAAGAATGAAAGTGTTGTTGTAAGGTCAAATGCTGAATCCGAGTATAGAGCAATGACATATATTGCACATGAGCTAGTTTTGTTAAAACATTTTCTCATGTAGCTTGGATTTACACACTTATCTCCTATGGAATTAATGTGTGAAAATCAAGCATCCTTTCATTTTGCGTCTAATCCATTCTTCCATGAGCTAACTAAACATATAAAATTTGATTTTCACTTTGTTCGTGAGAAGGTGAAAGGTCCCCATATGTCAAATCAGAAGATCAACTTGCTAACTGATTCACTAAAGCTTTAAGAGGGTCTTAAGTAAAGTTTATACGTAACAAGCTTGGAGCTTATGATATGTGTGCTCTAGCTTGGAGCTTTGACTAGTGAGTATACTATGTCAGTATGATTATGTATGAATTGTTAATGACGGCAAGCCTATCTTGCAAATATGAAATTTTCAAGTTTAAGCTTGAAGTATAAGTTTTTGACTAGTTCCTGAGATGGTGGAATTAGTTCCTACTGTAATGAAGGAAGTTTCTATTATGCTCAAGTGTTTAGATATCCTATGTAAAATTTAAGCAACAACATATGTAAATGATCTAAGACTAAGTCTTATGTGGTAACACCATGAAAAACTAATTTTCTATTGTATAAACCCAATAGATGTTCAAATCTAATTTATAGTCCCCTAGGAGAATGCTTCTCTAGTAGCTTCTGAATATGAAATGGCAGTAACTATAAATTTATATTCAATACCTTTTATATTTTCATTACTATTTATGCAAGTTCAATTGCAGATTTTCCTTAACTATGAAAAGGTTTGGTAATGTTAAACCAAAATAAAAGTATGTTATTTAAAGTGTTATCTACTATATTTTAGTTTTGCTATAGTTTGACCTCATTAGTGATTTTTAGCTCGTAAACTAATTTTTAGCAACAAAAACATTTTTGTATCCTTCTTTTAGTAATTGAATTTTACTTATAAACTTAGTTTCAATTTGTCATGGAAATAAAAACTTAGTTTTGACTTACCAATTCATTAAACTAAGTGTTTAGTGTAAGTTTAGTTTTATGCTACAAACTATTTTTCTTCACTTACTAGAAACCATGAATTGCTTCATTTATTTTTTGTCTAATGAGCCTTCAAATTCTTATTGTCCATTCCTTTCAATTTTTGATCACTTAAGGTAGTTGGCATTGTAGTTTGGAAGTAAGGACAAGATTTCCTAGGTAGAAAGACATGTGACTTTTCAAATAGCCCATTTGTATGTGTTCTTGCCGCTACTAACGTTGATTTTTCTAAGGCCTAAATTAGTTTTCTCAAAGTGGCACAACGGGAAACTGTTATGCTCTAGGTTTTAATTACCAAAATTAAAAAAATTAAGGAAGGATAAAAAAACTTGGTCCCCCTAAGTCACCACCAAACCCTAGCTATAACTAGAAGTGTATTATGTTCCCTTAAGGGGATTTTTCTTAATTTTTTTGTGTTGTGGTTAAATAATCATTCCACCAGTTAGGAACAAATTTTCAAACAAAAATATTAATGTTTAGAAACATTAATTCAGTTTCAAACAGAAATATTGCTGTTTGGAAACATTAATTTCGTGGAGTTGAAAAAGAATAAGTATTTGGGTCATATCGGTAAAACTATAATATAAGTGTTTACAACACTTAGCTAATCATGTTATGTCCAAATTCATTTAAAGACCTGAACTGGTTTAAGTCCATGAACAACTTTTACAAACCATAATAAGTAATCAAAATAGAAAGAAAATCAAATTGATTCCTATAGAAACCAAATTTTATTTTTCATTGTCCAGTTAAAAAACATAACTACATTAACCAAGGTGACCTTCAAACCAATGTTGTACTTAGTCAAAATAATTAGAAACATATTTGGGTGTGTCATACACATGAACCAAAACCCATAAAACTATGCACCTAAGCATTAGAATAGAAGCAGAAACAAGTGGCAACAACAATGAAAATTTAGTGAGTAGTTATTTCCAAAATTGCTAATGAGGATTATATTATGTTCTAAGCTATTTTTTACCAACCAAAAATCCCAACAAGTTTGAATTATGTACTTAAACTTATACAAGAAACCCTTGAAGCCATAGGATAACTAACACAAAATGTCAACTATTAAGCTAAACAACTCAATGTGCAAACTGAGTCTAAACCTGCAAATTCTACAAGTTCACTCTTTAGAATATAAGACTATATACACCATCCTAATTGAGCCTAAAATGCTCCAATATGATTCCCTAAATGAGTAGACATAACAGGCAATATATAAAAATTGAAAAGATACTTCATTACAATAACTTATTTTTTACATAGAAAATCCTATTTTTACATCAGTCTAACATTATAAGAAATACACTTTCAGTGATGCTTCTAACTTATAATACATATTCTTGCATTAGAAGCTAGTATTAATAGCATAGCCAAAAAATCCTAAGCCATATCTTTATCATTCAAAATGGCATAACCAGTAAATCAGACAAGCCCAAAATTCTTTAGATTGGCATTCTTAGTTTGTAGCCAGTAACTTAGATAAATAAGCAACAAATTAATATTGCAACAGAAATCATTGACAGGATTAGGAAACAAATTCAATTTCTTCAATTTACTTGAAACAAAATTAACACAACTATCACCACAGAAAATGAATCAGTTCTGATTTCCTTCCCCTACAAAATAAAACAAAAGGGCTTGAGTTTTATAGATAAACTTCGTAAGGTTAGGCTAGTTGAACATGAACTTAAGCATTTAAACTAGAAATAAAATCTAGTATGTATGAGTATACACACACACACACACACACACATATCAGATAAACAAACATAGCAATCAGAAAACAACAAAAATAATCAACTCAAAGAGTTTAATGATCAATAGATGATCTCTATCATGAAAAGGGGCTTTTCATTCAAAACATCTAGTGAGTTTATTAGTTTGTATATGTGAAAAGAAAATTAGGTAGGTGACATGATTTTTTTTATATATAGAGATAGCTACTTCGTGTATAAATTAAAAATAGTTTTGATGGTCTTTTAAAGACATCACCAAAATACATATGGTTTCAAGTGTTATAATGCCATTATTTTGTTTAGATTGGTGGATGCTTACATTATAAAAGTTAAACACTTATATGAAAGTTTCTGTTGCAGCTTTCATAAGTTGTCAATTGCACAATAGTAACAAGAGTTTAGTATAGAGAGAAGCATATAGATGTAGGTTTTATAACATCTATGTATCATTTATAATTATAGATTATTTGTTAGCATCTAATTAGTACATGTAAATATTAGGTGTCAAACAATGGTTCATTTGTAAACATTAATTTAGCTTGCAAACATTGGACCAATTGACTAATTTAGAAATTAAGGCTATAAGTTTAAGAAATTACATAAAGCGAAGAAATTTTATATGACACATTTAAAAGCTAATGCATTTGGTGTTAGGAAAGATTACTGTGGTTATTATAGTACACATGAAGTCATATAGTGTAGGTGTATTTATTCGAGAGATGGGAAGTGAAACAACAAACTCCTCAACGGAGAAAATAGGCATAAAGAACCTAATAGTCTGTTTGGATAATATTTATAAGGAAAAGGAAGGAAAAGGCACAAGAAGGGAAGTGAGGGAAGGGATACTTGACATCATTCTTTTGTTTGGGTAATAAAGTTGATTAATGGGAAGAAAAAGAAATGATGATAAGTTTCCCCTATTTGATTAAGTTATAGGAAGAAAAAGCAACAAAAATATTTTATTATTATTATATTGCCATTATACCTCACATTGTCTTTCATTTTGGCTCAAGATCCACTTGATTACTGATGTACAGAATTATCTACAGTGTGAGAGCATTGTTGTCTTTTTCCTTCATATAAAGTCTGTAAAAAAAAACCAAGTGCAAAAAATTCAACAGCAACTAGGTGAACTTTAATGCAGGTAAACGGACATGAGGAGGGCATCTCTGTTAATTGCTAAATATGTATAGGCCTGCCAAGAGCTTGGGTTACAAGTTGGAAATGCCTAGGGTACTTGCTAACATTCTTTATTTTACCTTTATTTTTGCTTAGATTGTTTTATTTAATTGAACTTAATTTTGGGTTATAAGGGAAAGATGTCAAGTCAGAGCTTAGACCGACTGTAAATTCACTCCCTAATATATTTAGCAGGATTCTAGAAGTCATAAATGGTGATTTGGTGTTATGAGTCATTGATTATAATTCTTATAATTATGTTTGTAGAAATCTCCACTTTTTGTGTTGCAGAATTTAGAAGAAATTTGTGAGAAGCCTCCATCTATAAATGTTTCCGAAAATCACGGCATCTCTGATTCTCAACTATTTTAACATAGCATGTGCAAAATCCAAACAAAGGCCTCCGCCAATTTAACAAACAAAATTATTTATTAGGTCATGAGAGGAAATCATAGTAAAAATAATTAATACATTTACACCTCCACATATACACACCCTATTTTTTTTAAAAAAAAAAAGCATACTGTCATTTATTCTTTTTATATAACAAATCCAAAAAATAAAATATAAAAAAATCAAGAACATATCGTATAGACCATGTCAAAGATACTTTTAACTTGATGGACCAAGATTCCCAAACACCATCTGCATAATAATCTGTTTACGCTTTTCTCGTGGACATCCAGGCACTATTCTTAATTCATTTAGGTTGGCAATCAAGTAAAGATAAGCATCAAATGACATTGGCAATCAAGAAAATGTTTGACCCTTCCATAAACAACATTTCCTTTTTTAGTTGCTTGGACAACATTAAGAATTGCCTATTTAATTATTGAAGCTTTATCTTGGTTTTATTTTTTTTGGTAAGTAGAAGCATCTGTACAAGTACAAGAGTATGAGGTAATTTATAATTAAAAGAAAGGAGGATGGGACCCAGAAGGCCACAGAAGTAGCCTGACTAGCATTTTATAGGATGTTTGGTAGAGGTAGGGTTTGAACCCCTGGCATCCAACTTTGTTTCCTAAGCCTCAACCACTTAGACTAAGGCTTGAGGACCATCTTGGTTACTTGATATCTTACCTTGTTTAGATTTGGCTCAAGAATATGGCTTACGAGAACCCATGATGTGGTAGAACTGGGTCCAAAGGCCTCAAATTTACTACTACTATTAGACTCTTAAGGAACTATAATCCCACTTACATTACAATTAGTTAGTTATTACTCGTGAAGTATCCTAAAATTTTTACATGCAACTAGTTACCTAGCCTACCCTACATAGAGAATATATGTGTCATCCTAGCTATGCAATAACAAGTGAATAATTTATAAAACATAAGTTAAAACAAGCCAAGACATAAAAACCATAGTTGCTTTAACTTTAAGTAAAAATTGTGTGCAAACATCTTTACCTTATATGCACCCAAATGCAACCCTAGTGTTATACACATCAATCAACACTAGTAAAGGCAATATTTAGTATGAAAAATTCCATACATGTAATTGAGACAATAAATCTACTAAGATGCACCCTTAGCTTTCCACTCGAGCAAGCTAGCTTCAAGTAGCAAGCCTCACTTACCTTATGCACACTTAACCTTGATAGTTAACAAGATATAATACTTGGTCAATAGTAACTTGGATCACAAGTAATCATTAACTACAAAATCATAGTTAGAGATTATCTTCTAAATAGATAAAACTTAGCACTAATAGTTGCCCCTTACCAACTATTAAGCATGACTAGCCTTTTAGGTACTTGCACAACACTTAAATGGTGAGTACTCGATTATACACAGTAAGGGATTTAGAATTGATAAAGGAAACATATGCAAACATACAAAGCAATACATATATATACAAACAAATGAACTAATCAAACAACACAAAATTTAATAAACAACAATAATAATGTCATGTAGTGTATGGATGGATGAGTGAATGCACCTGGTTATGCATTTAGGATTTCCTCACACCCAAAGATGTTCTTAACTATCTTGTGCTCATGCAACTAGGGCACTTGGATACTAGCCCTCGTATCTGATGCTAGCACTTAATTAAGGCCCATGAAGTCCTCTTTATGGACACCTTAAGTAAAAAGTTGATTACTTGACTTGATTGCCTTTTATGGGCTACTTAGAGCAAGTCATCACTTACTCAACTCTTGCATGTATCTTTCCCTTTATTTTTGTGCTGAGTAAATAACTTAATAGCAACCTTTGCCAAGTTCCCCTGAATTTGACTTGAGCAACTTAGCGGATTCACTTATCGAGCCTGTAACTTAATTGGTACCTCTTGGTACTGCCTCAATGCCCAAAAGTACTTGGATTCTACCTTCAAGTCATTAAGGATCCTAAGCTCTTTTCTCTAATTCTGGAGGCTCACGATCTCATCCTTTAATTATTGGAAGACTCATATTATACTTGGCCCATCCATATTACCCCACTTAGGACTTAAGGTACCTAACTTATCCACTTTTCCTTAGCCCTATTAACCACCCACATATTACCCATTTATTGATGCATAATTTAATTATAGAAGTATGTATGAGCCATTTTAAGATGTCACCAAGGCCTTAGGAAAATGTTTGGGACACTTAGAAACCAAATTTGCTCAATTAATGCATGATGCCATAGCATTGCCTTGTTAGTATGATATCACTGTGAAATTTGGTGTCTTGCTGGAATTGAAGACCTTATACTAGCCTTCGATGTGAATGCACTAGCCAAGAAAGGCCTATCAACTGATGCCCGGGAGGCATATTTTTCGGAAGACATTGTGACTCCGGGAGGGACTTCCTGAGGGGGAGAAAGTCTGCAGCTCGAATTTCCCAAGGGAGTGTGCCTGAAAATACTCAGAAAAGAGGGTTAGGAGGTCCCTGAGATGTTTTCTCGGGGAAGAGCCTCCGACGCCCTAGTCAATGTCCTGAGAGGTGAAAGAGGGGGAGCACTAGGAAGTTTAGTGGCCTTGCCTGTTTGTGTTCTCTCAAGGAGGAGGAGTCGAATCGTTTGCCAGGGTCTGTTCCCTGGTATTTATAGGGGTGCCCAGCCCGTTCAGATGACAACACGTGTTCGGTCGAAAGTTCTTCGGGAGTTATGCTCGTAGTTCGGGGAGTCCTTTAGTTCGGTGGTTCTGCCTTCGGAGTATTCTCTCCTGCTTGTAAGGGCTAGGCCTCTGTCCCAAAGATGATCTGTTTGGTCCCTCGAAGGAGCCGGCCATACCTTTGGATTTCCTGGCGTATTAGCCGAAGTCCTGACTTCGTGGTGCTCGACTTCGCTCCTGCCGAGGTCAATGACAGTGCTTCTTTTCGAGCTATGCCAGGCTTCCCGAACACAACTTCGGCGGGAAGTACGTACTGGGAGAGGCGAAAGCCCTTCGGCTATCACAGGCCCCCCTCGAAAAAGCTGAAGTGGAAACTTCGGTTTGTCAACTTTCAAGGGGCGCCTCTTTGGGCCTTGGGTGTAGTACCTGTGCCGAAGATGGACCTTTCGTCCAAAGACGTAGGCTGTTCGACCATAGCCTGTCCTTTGGTGTCTTTGAGGTAACCTACTTTTTTCCTTTTTGCAGGTCTGTGTGACGTCGCATCTCGTAACCAGACATGTCAGTCTAGAGCGGTGCGCCCAGGATTTAGGGGTGTCAGAAAGCGTGTCCCTCTTTTGGCGCGATTGCTGACACGTGGCACGTTTGTCATTGGCGAAGGCTGCATCGAATACAACAGGCACGTGTTTTCATGCGCAGTAAGCAGTTACGACGATTGTTCGCCTTCGTGGGGTACTTATGACGCCGGTTCGCCTACCCCCCTCGGCCTATATATACTCTTGTTCCTTCATAACCTCCTTTTTCTTCTACTTTTGCTCTCTTCTGCCTTTCAACTTTTTTTGCATTTTCTCCTGCTTTTCGCGGCGGTGCTGTTGACAAAGTTTTTTCCGGCCATCTTTTACAACGGCGTCTTCAAACCCAGATTTTAGGAAAGCATTTGGTGGGTTTTAACTTCCCAAGTCTTCTATTTTTTTCAAGCTTTTTTCCCGAAGTCATTTTTGCCTTTTTCCGAACTCGTTTTTCAGCCGACATGCCTATTCCTGAGAGTTGGCAACCTCTTTTGTCTCACCCTTGCTGCACCACTCCTAAGAAATTAGCAAGATGGAAGACTAAATTTTTTCTTCCCTCGTATGCCATTACAAGGTTGCCACGTTCTAACCAATTTAGATTTTCGAACCGTAGTAACGAGGTTACCGTTTTCCGAGCCCAACTGAAGGTCGAACTTCGGTACCCTCCTCCGAAGATGATTTGCGACTTCTGCCAATTCCATGGCATTGCCGTAAATCAACTTTCGCCGGACTCGTACTGCTATTTTAACGCCTTCCTCTATATGTGTGGCATCTTCAAAATAGAACCCCACTTTATTATCTTTATGCAGTACTATAAGCTCTTCGTGGTCCCGAAGGGTGGCTTTTACTTTATGCTACCTCGGGGATCAGGGAGCAAAAAGTATATGTTCACTTTTGCCACTAAGGATAGCTGGCAAGGGTGGCAACAAAAGTTTTTCTTTCTGAAGATGGAGGAGGCTTGGTCGCATGTTCTGACCAAGTGGGCTCGGGGAAGGCTGGAGATGGACGTCGTAGATCCGAGGATAATGCTGACTCCCGGGTTGGCTCCCGTATTCACGGACTTCAACAGACGTATCCGAGCCGTCTCTGACTGGGATTCCGAGGTCCCTTCGCGCTCTCTCTACCCCTTCCCCATCAATTGGAGGCTGATGACCGAGGAGGTTCTTCGGGAGCTAGGGGCAGTGAAGGAGCACAAGACGGACCTTGGGATGCCGGCTCCTGCCATCACTGGGAAAGACTCCTGGCTGGTGCAACTTCTTCGGGAGGAAGTTACTTACGAAACTTTTTATGAGCGTAAGTTATCTTCGAGTCCCTTTGTTATAATTTCATCTTGGACTCACACTGATGTCTTCTTTCTTTTCCAGAGATGGGCGACGACACTGCTACCTTCTACAAATCCCTTTTCCTCGGTCAATCCGAGAAAGGTGAGCAGACGAAGAAGGCCGTCTCCTGAAGGCGGAAAGCGACTCCGGCTGGGCCTTCTTCTAAACGGGCAAAGAAGACTGTTCCACCTCTTCAGCCGAAAGTTCTTGAGGAGGTAAGCAGAGAGTCCGAAGCTGCCGCCGCTCTGCCGCCCGAGGTTGCTGCCGACGTCCCTCCGACCGACGTCCCTTCTCGGAGTCCTACTTCGTCGCAGGCTCTTCTAGATGCCTTGGTAGAGGCCCCTTCTGCCGAGGAGCGGCGCAAGAGCAAAGGCAAGGGGATTTCTACCGAGGAGGTTCTGGATTCTGACGACGACGTGGTCGAAGTGCCACCAGGTTCGTTTTCTAGCGAACTGTGATGCCTTCACTTTTTTTGAATTTCGAGATTTACTTGCCTTGACCAGCTTTTTATTTTGCCGTGCAGGGGAGTTACAATTTCTGGGTTGGGCAGATGAGCATGCCCGGAAGCGAGCCCTTTGGGATGCCCGTATCCCGAAGGGGAAGATCCCGAATGAGCCTTTCTGGTCGTTTACAGAGGACATGAATTTGTACTCCGGAGACTGCCAGCAAATGGCCAAAGAGATCTCGAAAGGGATCCATACCGAGGCCTCCTTCAGGGCCATTGTGGAGGCTCACCCGGGCGACGATTCCCTTGCCATGAAAGTTTCCGAGCACGCTGCACAGGTATGCTTCGCGCCTTTCTTTTTCCTTTTGATTTCTTCTAAGTATTTGGCTCTCTTTTTTGCCTTACTGACTTTGCCTTTATTTGTTTGCAGCTACTGGGGTACGCTGGTTTCCTCAGAGTTCGGGTGGTGAGGCAGGCAGCGTTCAGAGTCTCGGCCTTAGAAGTCATAGAAAAAACTAAGGCCACGTGCTCGGAATTGGCTGCCAAGAACACGCAGCTGGCTCAAGCAGCAGAGAAGGAAGTTGCTGCCGTTCGGGAGGAGTTCCTAAAAGAAAAAGAGGAACTTTTGAAGGACTCCTCCCAGAAAATTTCTGACCTCGGCTCCCAGGTGGCGGAGCTGATCTCGGCGAATGAGGCGCATCAAAAGGAGAAGTCAGAGGCTGAGGTTCTCCTGGCGAAGGCGCTTGCTGAGAAGGCTGCGCTCCAAGCCGAGGTTGATTCTTTGAAGAAGGAGCCAAAGAAGAAGAAGATGAAGGCACTGAAGAAGGAGGTCGCAGATCTGAAGAAGGACCTTGAGGACCTTGGGGTCGAGAAGGATAAATCTGACCAGATGACCAAGGTTAGTTTCCAGGAAGGGTTTTGCCTCGCTCGGCACCAAGTTCTTCAGAGGTTCCCAGATCTGGATCTCTCTTTCTTGGAGGCCCTAAACATTCCCGAGGGGCCTTGGTGTTCTTGGTCCAAGATTGAGCACCTGAACTTGCCTTCTTCTTTCCCAGCGCCAAAGGTGGTGGAAAAGGATGCAGGAGCTGGTGGCTCCCGGGACACCGAGATTCCTTAGTTTGTTCTAGGGTCCTTTGCCTTCTTTTCCTTCTTTTTTGTACTTCTTCCTTTGGCACTCCTTCTTCTCTGTAAGCAAATTCATTTCAAGAAAGACTTTTCTTTTTAGAAAATTTGGCTAAGTCTTTTTGCGAGATTCTTCATTTCCCATTGTCCCGAACACGTTCGCTCAAAAGACTTCAGAAAATCATATCTGCGCTCGTTTCGGCGATCACCTTCGCGGAACTCTGACTTGTACAATTTATGCTTAGGAACTTTTTTAAGAAACTTTTGTACTTAGAATATTTTTTCTAATTTGTACAATGCCATTTTCCCATCGAAATCCTAAGCATAGAACTTTTCAAGGCGTCTGAATGCCAAGTATTCTTCAATTCTATGCCTTCGGGATCGCCGAGCTTGTACACCCCTTTTCACACTTCGGCAAGTACCAGGTAAGGTCCTTCCAAATTTGCGCGAAGTACCCCGTGGGATGGCCTTCGGGGTGCAAATTCAGCCTTTCGGAGAACGAGGTCTCCTTTTTTGATTTCCTTTAGCCTGGCCCGTAAGTTTATGGCCGCGGCCACTCTTCGCCGAAAAGCTTTTCTTCTCAGGTCAGCTATTTCTCTATGTTCGCTGACAAGGTCAAGCTTGGTCCTCATGCCGAGGTCATTTCCCCTTTCATCAAACACTTGCACTCGTACTGATGGTCGTACTACCTCGATTGGGATGATAGCCTCTGTACCGAAAACAAGTGAAAAAGGTGTCTCCCCTGTGGCTCTTTGGGGTGTTGTTCGGTAACCCCATAACACACTTTGGAGCTCTCCTGGCCATTTCCCTTTTGCTTCCCCCAGTCTATTTTTCAGACCATCTTTTATGATCCTATTAGATACTTCTACCTGCCCATTGCTTTGGGGTGAGCTACTGGGGCGAAGTGCATTTTTGTTCTGAGGTCACTGATAAATTCCTGGAATCCCTTGTCTATAAACTGGGACCCATTATCAGCTACTAGTACCCTTGGTATGCCGAATCTGCATACAATGTTCTTCCATACGAACTTCTGCACCTCTTTTTCCGAGATAGTCGCCAGGGGTTCTGCCTCGACCCATTTGGAGAAATAGTCTACTGCTACCACGCAGAACTTTACACCTCCAGGCGCTGTTGGGAGTGGCCCAATGAGGTCTATGCCCCAGACTGCGAAGGGCTAGGGATAGTTAGCCGAAGTTACCAATTCCGAGGGTGTCCTCTGGATATTCGCGTGCCTTTGGCAATTACCGCATTTCTAGACGAACTGCCTAGCGTCATTTCTCAGGGTAGGCCAAAAGTATCCTTGGTGAAGTATTACTGCTGCTAGGGCATCGGTTCCGATGTGCTAACCACAAGCGCATTCGTGTACTTCTTCGAGGATCATTTCAGTATCCTCTTCGCCAACACACCTCTGTAGTGGATTTGCATATCCCTGCCGATATAATTCTTCGCCAATTAGGAAGAATCGATAGGAGCGTCTTTGCACTTTTGCAGCTTCACTGGGGTCTTCGGGGAGCGTATTGTCTGCGAGATATCTTTTTATCGGGTCTTTCCAGCCTTTTCCCGAAGTTGCTATGCTCAGCACTGTGATGCTCGGGTGGTTTAGCACCTCGGTGCATGTTTTTGATTTTACCAAGCAATCTGCCTCGGCATTATCTCGTCGAGGTACATTTTTTATTCGTACGGTGTCGAACTCCCGGATGAGTTTTGCTACCAATTCATGGTATTTTGCCAAGGTTGGGTCCTTTGCCCTGTAGTCTCCTTCCGTTTGCCGAACTACCAGCTGGGAATCGCTGTGGGCTTTCAAGTTTCTTATGCCAATTTTTCTGGCTAGGCGCAATCCTTCTATGAGGGCTTCATACTCAGCCATATTGTTGGTGACGTTAAAGCTGAACTTGATAGCCTTCATTACTTCTAGGCCTTCGGGACCTCTAATAATTACCCTAGCTCCCTGGTGTTCGGACCTTGAGGCTCTGTCAACATACAAAGTCCATTCGGGCTCACCTTCGCCAGGATCCGGATGGCTATCCTCGGTGGTGGGTACTTCGGCAATGAAGTCTGCCAGCGCTTGAGCTTTTATGGCTTTCCGAGGTTCATAAGTGATGTCGTGTTCGCCAAGCTCTATACACCACTTGGAAAGCCTTCCTGAATGATCAACTTTCCTCATGACATCCCGTAGTGGTAGACTACTTCGGACGATGATAGGGTGAGCCTGAAAGTATGGTCGTAGCCTTTTTCCTGCTAGTACCAAAGCAAATATGGCTTTCTGCAGCAAGGGATACCTGACTTCGGCACTGTGTAGGGACTTGCTTACATAATAGACCGGCCATTGCTTCGGCCCCTCTTCTTTCACAAGGACCGAGCTCACAGCTTTTTCTGTGACGGCGAGGTATAACACGAGGGGCTTTCCCTCGCGAGGTTGTCGCAGAGTGGGCAGACTGGCTAAGTAGATTTTGAGTTCTTCCCAGGCCTTTTGGCAGTCTTCATTCCAAGGATGATCATCATTTCCAAGGTTGTTCTCCTTTTTTGTTGCCTTAGTGAGGACCTTGAAGAACGCTCGACACCGGTCTCCATATCTACAAATAAACCTACTAAGAGAGGTTATCCTTCCAGTGAGTCTCTGCACATCTTTTATTGTGGCGGGAGTTCAGAATTTGAGCAGAGCCTTAATTTTTTCTGGGTTAGCATCAATGCCTCTTTCTGATACCATGTACCCAAGAAACTTTCCCGAGGTCACTCCGAAGATACACTTTTCGGGATTAAGGCGGATCCCGAAGGTTCTGAGCTGGTGGAAAGTTTCCTTTAGATCCACGACATGGTCACTAGGCAGCTTGCTCTTAACTATCATGTCGTCAACATAGACTTCCATCTTTCTCCCTATTTGATCGCTAAAGACCTTGCTCATCAACCTCTGGTAAGTGGCTCCTGCATTTTTTAGGCCGAAGGGCATTCTGACGTAGCAGTACGTTCCCCCCTCGGTGATGAAGGAGGTTTTCTCCTCATCTACGAGGTTCATCCTTATTTGATGATACCCACTGAAGGCGTCTAGGAAACTTAGGAGCCCGTATTCGGCAGTTGAGTCTACCAATTGGTCTATCGGTGGGAGAGGGTATGAGTCTTTAGGGGAAGCATCGTTCAAGTTCCTGAAGTCGATGCACATTCGGAGCTTACTGCTTCCTTCTTTTGTGGCAATTACCACATTGCTTAACCATTCGGGGTATTTGACCTCCCTGACGACACCAGTGTCTAACAAGCGCTGGACTTCGGTTTTAACAAAGTTACTTTTATGGACCGAGATGCTCCGTTTCTTTTGCCGGACAGGTTTTGCCTCTGGACTTACTTTAAGGCTATGCTATATTACGCCAGGGTTTACCCCTGGCATATCTTTCGGTAAGTAGGCAAATAGATCTTTATTTGTCAGCAGAAAAGATATGAGTTTTTTCTTGTCACCTTCGGCCAAGTTTTTCCTTATTCAGGTATTTTGGCCTGGGACAAGTTCCACTTCTTCTATTTCCGCCTTCGCGGGACCTTCTGCCTCGCCCTTCTTTGGTGCCTTTGCCTCCATCGTTTGTGCGAAGTTGTTTGCTGGAGCTTTTCGTGCCTTGACGAACACCTTCCTTAATTCGCTCTGATTGATGAAGATTTCCGCGTCTCCATCCTTGGTGGCGAAAGTGACAGTTAAGTATTTCACATCAGGGCGAATGTGCAGATTTCCCTGTGTCTGTCTTCCAAGGATGGCGTTGTATGACGAAGGGACATCCATGATGATGAACCTTGTCATTGTGGAGGCAAATAACTCAACAGTCCCGTCTACCGAAGTCCCTTTCAGCATTAGGGGAAGATCGATCCATCTGAGGACGGGTAGCTCGGATGGTCCCACCCCAAAGGTAGGCGAGGTGACAGGCTTGAGGTCGTTGCTTGATATGCCCAAGCTCGGGAGCAAATGCGAAAACAAGACGTCGGCATTTGATCCATCGTCACGTAACACTCTCTTTTCATCCCAGTTTCCTAGTCTTGCCATGACCAACAGTGGGTCGTCATGGGGAAATATGACGACGGAACCATCCTTTCGGGCCAGCTTCTTTGTTGGACTCTGATATTCCATGACTGCTATTTCTCTGGCCTTCCTCTTTCTTTCCGAGGATGGAAGTCCCGTCGTGATTATTTGTATTATCCCTGCCGGAGGTGGAGGACGCCTTTTTAGACTTCGGTTCCTCCTTCTGTCGGAGTCGTAATCCTCGTCATCTGCCTTTCCCTCCTCCTCTTTTCTTCCTTTCGGGGAAGGCATTCGCAGATAACGCCGAAGTTGGCCCAATTTGATAAGTGACTCTATGTACTTCTTCAGTTGGAAGCAGTCTTCGGTGTCGTGGCCGTGGTCGCGGTGGAACTGGAAGAACTTCTTTATGTTCTTTTTGTTATCAGCGGTCATGGCCCTTGGCTGTTGAATTTGGGTCCCCTGTCTTTCCATTGTCATAAGGATATTGGTCCTTGTGGTGTTCAGGGGTGTGAAGGTTGGGAGTTTCCTTCCCCGCATTCTCTGAGGTCGTCCTGCCTGTTCGGCTGGATATCGGCTTTGCTGGGTGGATCCATCGGCCCGGTTGTGATCGAACTTCGGTCCACCCATTCTCAGCTCTTCGGCCATCATGTGCTGTTCGGCCCTTCGGTAAAACTCGCCAAGTGTGTCCGGAGGGTCTTTGGAGAATTCGTAAAATAGCTGTGAATCCCTCCGAAGGCCCCGTGTCATTGCGAGGATGCGTATTTCAGCCCGAAAGTCTAGGACACTCAAAGCTTCTCTGTTAAACCTTTCGACATAGTCGCGGATGGTTTCTCCACTTCTTTGCGCTATATCGAACATCTGGACGGGCATCTTCGCCGTCGGCTGACTTCCAATGAATTGTTGTGTGAAGGCCATAGATAACTCCTAAAACTCTGTGATGGTTCCTGGAGCTAATGAATTGTACCAGGCTGTTGCTGGTCCTGTGAGGGTGACCTCAAAACATTTGCACAAGGTGGCGTCGTCGGCACCGTGCATCATCATGCTGCGTCTATACTTGGTCAGATGAGCCTATGGATCAGTTCGGCCATCGTACGTTTCCAGCCGAGGTACTCGGAAGTCACCTGGCATGGCTGCTTTAACTACAGCTCGGGTGAATGGGGACTCATCCCCATAAAAGGTCCCAGACAGCCTGGCCCAGACGGGCTTACGGGCTACCTATTTTTCCACCCTGTCCAACCTCGCCAATATCTTCTCCAAAAGGAGCGTGGCGCTAAGCTCTTCCTCCTGGTGCTTGTAGGCTTCGTTGCAAGGAGATTGTCTGTGCCTCTTCGGGGAGTGACTTCGACGCCGAGGGGATGGAGACTTCACCTCGGGTGATGAGTTCCTTTGGTATGGGACTTTAGGTCGCTTAGACCCCATTTGTCCCGCAAGTCGTGCCCCGAGGGGCGTGTTTTCTGTCGAAGACTCTTCACAGGGGTCCCCACTTCCCGAACTGCAGTAGGTTGGCTTGGGGCTTTTCTCCCGAGGGCGTACTGGTGAGGGAGGCCTTTGGGCCTGAATTGGTTGCGGCCACCTTCGGTCTATCTGTTGCGTCATTTCAGGCACAACAGACCGTTGAAAGTTGCGCAGAAAACTCATGGTGATGACAAGAGGACGCTCCTCCTCCGGCAAAGAAGTCCCTGGAATGGTTTGCTCAGTAGCCGGTTGAACTTCAGGCGCGGACGGGGACCTCGGGAGTACCTTGTCCTTGGAACGCCGAGTCTCAACGACGGCGACCTGAGGGTAGGTTCCCACAGACGGCGCCAAATGATGCCCGGCGGCATCTTTTTCGGAAGACATTGTGACTCCAGGAGGGACTTCCTGAGGGGGAGAACGTCTGCAGCTCAAATTTCCCAGGGGAGTGTGCCTGAAAATACTCAGAAAAGAGGGTTAGGAGGTCCCTGGGATGTTTTCCCCGGGAGGAGCCTCCGACGCCCTAGTCAATGTCCTGAGAGGTGAAAGAGGGGGAGCACTAGGAAGTTTAGTGGCCTTGCCTGTTTGTGTTCTCTCAAGGAGGAGGAGTCGAACCGTTTGCCAGGGTCTGTTCCCTGGTATTTATAAGGGTGCCCAGCCCGCTCAGATGACGACACGTGTTCGGTTGGATGTTCTCTGAGTTTCTGAGCGTAGGGGACAAGTAGCCGGTGGCAGGCTCCTTGAGCCTTGAACCGAGACAGGTCGTGACAAGACCTGGATGGCGTCGGCGTGTCAGACCGCCGTTTGGGGCGGCATGTAACGTCTGTGGGCGACATGTCAGAGGCCTCTTAAATGCTCATGCCGTACTCTCGAAGTCCTCTGGGCGAGGTCGTCCTTTGGTATGGATGCCCTTCTTCGGGAGTTATGCTCGTAGTTCGGGGAGTCCTTTAGTTCGGTGGTTCTGCCTTCGGAGGATTCTCTCCTGCTTATAAGGGCTAGGCCTCTGTCCTGAAGATGATCCGTTTGGTCCCCCGAAGGAGCCGGCCATACCTTTGGATTTCCTGGCGTATTAGCCGAAGTCCTGACTTCGTGGTGCTCGACTTCGCTCCTGCCGATGTCAATGACAGTGCTTCTTTTTGAGCTATGCCAGGATTCCCAAACACAACTTCGGCTGGAAGTACGTACTGGGAGATGTGAAAGCCCTTCGGCTATCATCAACCATGATGCCATCGCACCATTTTGTGATGTGATCACACTAAACCTTGAGGTGTTTTCTTCACCTCTACTTCTCGGCCAAAGTTGCCTAATCCAAACTCCTAGGTTTTTTAACACCACAAATGCACTGGATAATGAAGAAAAAACTTAAATCCCTTGCCTTAAATCCAAAACAAAGCAAGAATAAAGCAACCAAGTCTCACAATGCTAACTTGAGCTCAACTTGTTTCTTTTAAGTTCCAAGCCTAAATCCAAGCAAAATGGGCACCACAAGCACTGAGTTAAGACCATCCTTAACCATGTTTTAAGCTTAGAACTATGTTAAACCCATGGACAAAGCTTACCTTAGGGTTTGAAGCCAAACTTGTAAGACATAAAGCAAATGCACAAAAACCACTAAAAATGAGCTAGAGGCTTGATATATATGCTTTAGGACATTCAATTTTGCATGAATTTTGTGGGATTTTGAAGAAATGATGAATAGTTGGTTTTCTTTTGTCCCAAATATCTTCACCTACTCCCATTATATCCTTGCCATACTTCATCCACCCAAATAAAACAAGTTGTAATTTATTTATTTTCACCATCCCTTTCTCTTCATCTAGCCCATAGGTCCTATGACTAAATCTTTTCCTAGCTGCTAGCCTTTCACCTTTAAGCTATAATAAAAGATAATGGCCATAATTCTTCAGGCATTTTAGTCTCATAACTTTCATTTTCTGTTCCAATAGTTAGAGTAAGTTATGGCCTTGATTCAATTAGTCAAAATTCCTTACATAACCTTAATTTTATCAAAATTACAGCCATGCCACTTATTTGGTTCAAAATTATCATTTTACCCTTTTGCCCTTTGGTGCCATTTCACTCTTAGGAACTCAATATAATCTCACTTAGATTCATTTTCTTGCTTAATAAGAAAATAATTTAAGGTATTTAAATAAAAACACTTAAATTAAATGTACTTATGTGGTCAAAGCAAGTCATTGACTAGAAAGGCCATTACACATGAGCTTGGCAATATTGTCAAATGAATTAAAGTTCTCAAAGATAACTTCATTGGTGGAGACTAAGTGATCAATATCATCTATGATCTTCCTTTGTCCTTCATCTATGATGCTCAGATTCTTGAAAATGGTGCTATTTGGTACTAGCATTCATGATTAGCATCAGAGTTTTAAAAAAGTCCAATGGTAGCTTTTGGCTTTTAGCTTCAGCAGTTTCATCTATATCATTAAATAAATTATCCAAAATTCTAACACTAATAAAAAAAGTTGTTTCCAAATGAGGCCAACATCTTAATTCTTTAACGATTTAATTGTGCTTACTTGTAGCTTTTCCATTTCTATATATTAATATCAACTTATCATAATTTGGTATTGATTTTGTCATTGACTCTCATGTTTCAGGTTTATCCTAAAAAAATTAACTATTTTAATGGCCTCAATTAATTTGTTGCATTTTTATATTTGACATAAACTACTAGACATCCTACTACAAAAAAAAAATGCTAACCTTAAATAGCTTTTACCAAACTCTTGGTTTCATGCTCCTAATCTTGGTAGTGAATTTCAAGCAAATCCACTCAGTCCATTTTTAAAGAAATGATAGCATTTACTAAAATTGCTTTCTATTGTATTTCTACAATTTTTCACTTTATTCTTATCAATTTATTCACCAATCTTGACTTTTCGCTTGGCAACAGTATTATAACATGCTTTTGTTGTCCTAGTGCTATTGACTTTATTACCTTCATTATATTGACTTTATTACCTTCATTATATTGATGCAAGAATGCTTCAACAAGAGCATCATCCATAGGAGTCCATCTAAGTAAATCATTTTTGCTTGAATTTTCTTACCATCTTTCTTTTTGGCATCTTGGCATAAAAAATAGAATTAAAGACTGAATGGTCCCTTGGTTTATAAAGGACAATGATTGCACTTGAAAGCAAGGGATTAGACCAACAATGCCACAAAAGAGAGACAAACAAAATAAATTTTTTCCAAGAATGCTAGAAATAATAAAAATCTTGTTACTCATCAAGCACCGAATTAGAAACAAAAATAAGCATCCAACTCATCATGTACAATAATCAATCCACTTTGAAATAATGAGTGGATTTCTTGTTTGCTATCCTCTTGTAGTATCTTCGTCACGACTTTTGGGATTATGAGGAGTTTGATTTAAAATTTCTTAATCCACTTGATCAAAAGGTTGCTCATCTGGATCCTCACCTAATATATAGTTATGTAAAAAGCAACATGCCAAGATTATCATTTTGTGTGTTTTGACTCCATATGTCGGTTCATTTACACTTAATATGATAAGGAATCTTTTATTTAGCACTCCAAAATGCTCTTTCAATTACATTTCATAGAGATGTATGCCAAAGTTGAATAACTCTTAAGTGTTTTCTAGTGGTTTGAATAACTCTCAAGTATTTTCTTGTGGGTTTCTTGAATATTTTTTAAATGATAACAAACTCTTCTATATGGTGTGATAAATTCCCCAAAGCTCAAACCTTGCATTTGCAAAACAATATTTACGCAAAAACCAATTAATTTTGTTAAACCTAGCTCTTACAAATCATTAGTTGGAAATAAGTGTAGTGCTAATATGGAGTATTTTCTTTTAATCAATTATATATTAATTACCTTCAGAAACTTTCAAGTTTGCTAATCTTGATAAGGCATAGTTTAGAAGTCTATAGCCAGAAATAGTGCCTTCCAAACTAGAAAAGACATGTGAATTTTAGACCAAATGAGCAAGCAACTAAGACATTTATTGTTGGATACTATTTCCTTCCTCAATATCTTAGAGCATCAGTAACAGGCACTTTCACAAGAACATGTGTTCCATTAATTGTCCCAATGCAATTCTAACATTTCAAACATAATAAAAAATAAGTCCTATCTATAAAAGGTATTTAAAGTTATTAGACACCATAATGATACTTGTACCTTAAAATAAGATAGTACTTATCATTGTTAAGTATTTTGATGGATTGAAGAACCATTATGTTGTTTTATGAACCTATCCTCCAACTTTAGAATGGCTTTCAAAACATGATAGAAATGATGGCTTTTTGTTTTCACCAAAATGATGAAATTGAAATTAGACTTCATGATTTTTGGCATGATAAGACAAGATGTATAAATTCTTTGCAACTTGCTCTTCCACGTTTGCAAGTTTTGTTGGTTTAATACCACATTCTCTTTGTAACAGTTCACATAAATTTATGAAAGCCATTAGATTAATTCTAATTATATGACGACCTTTTGGAGCAACAACTTGCCCCATGACCTTTGGTCTGACTCATTTTGTTTTTCTTAATTCAACCTTATTATGAGTAATTGATACCGTATATGCTTGTTTTCATATAACATAATGATAGATAACCAAACATAATAACTGTGTAACTGTCATTCGATAGTGTTCTCTAAATCTAAAGAAGACATCATATGTTCTATTCCTTGGATTATTCATCTAGAATAACCAAGGAAGTTGTATGAAAAATTATTTATTTGAGACTAAGTAATTCTTCTATAACCATGTGGACTGACGTATTATGGGACTTTGTGAATATGTGAAATCCTAATCAACATGATTACAATTACGCTTTCTATGTGCAATAATTCAAAAAAGCACATTTTATCAAAATTATGATAAAGTATTGAAGAGTGCCTAATACCAATTTCTAACGTAACAATGAAACTAGAAACCTAAGGTAATGTTGCTTGTATAAAAAAAATTCTTTGGTTTCCATCTGGTTCTAGAGAGAAAGCCTATACCTTCTCTTTAGGTCTAGGGTTCTTGGCCTCTAGCATCATTTGAATCCTTGGGGTGGGGATATGGGACGTAACTGGCCATCTGCTCATGGAAGAGGCTATGGGGTGTGAAAAGCAGATGAACAATCTTTGGCTTCATCGTGACTAGATAGTGAACTAGAATCATTGGATTCTGGAGATGAAAGCCAAACGAAAAGCAGCATAGCGAAGGTGTTTCAGACTGATTCATCAGGCCACAACTCTAACAAGACTTGGGCATAAGTTGTTGAGGAAGAATTGATTCAACGGCTTGCCTATCTGAATGTGCGGCAACTGGCCAATTTCGAGCTCCAATTTTGTAAGGCCAATGCGGCCTCTAACGCTATTAGCCTTTTTTATGAAGAAATTGAGCAAGGATGCAGTGAATGAAGGCTTACCTTGGTAGGAACGGTGATTGGAATGAAGGTATCACTAGATAAAATGCACAAGTATGTTTGATCACAATGGAAGGCCGTGTTGACACTGGTGGTTACAAAAATCCAAATGGGTTTGTTCCTATTCCATTTTTATTTGCATGATGATTTGTTGAAAATCTTAGAGGGGCCAATGAATTTTGTGTTTGGTAAACCATTGCTGCTGAGGAAGTGGGAGGCCGATTTGAAATTGGATCATCACCTCTTTGATGTGCTTTCAGTTTAGGTTTGTTTGCCTGATCTTAAGCTGCAGTACTGGAATCTAACTATTATGCATTGTATTATTCATAAAATTGGAAAGCCTTTATTAGCGGACACAGTGATGGTTAATCATACGTGTTTGTCCTTCACCCCTATTCTCGTGGATGTTAAGCGAAAGAACGATGTGGTTGACAACATTCTTCTACAAAAACCAAATAGAGATCCTGAAACCCAGGTTGTAATTTACGAATGATGGCCTGATCAATGTGGTAAATGTAAGAAGTGGGGGCATAAGGAGGAGGACTTCAATCCTGAACCGCGAATAGTTGGTGCCTAAACAGAAAGAGGATACTAGCCTTAGCGGTGGTGATGGTAAAGATGTGCGTGATAAACAAAGCTCACATACTATAGGGGTTCATTCAATCCATCCTCAAAGGTATCCTAATCAGAAGCAAGGAGGTAAGAATGATGAAAAGCAAAAAGATATTTTGAAAATTTGTAATATGTTATGGCTTCTGCTTTTATACAGTGCTCGGATATGGGTTTGCCTTTTATTCCTACTTAACCATGTGGTGTTGTTGGAATGTGAGGGGACTCAATACTATTCTAAAGCAAAAAAAGTAAAGAGAATTATAAAACATTTTCATGTTAGCCTTTTTGCACTTTTGGAGACTAGAGTAAAGAGCAGGAAATTCTTTGCTATTAAAAATAATATTGTTTCCCATTGGAAACTCTTAAATAATTATAGTTATGCTACAAATGGTAGAATCTGCGTTTTATAGGATGGTGATATTTCAGAAACTAGATATCTTCATATACATGTTAGTCACAAAATTGAAGATTGGCAGTGTTATGTGTCTATTATTTATGCTTCAAATGATCCTCGTCAGAGACCTGTGCTTTAGTCTAATCTTATTAAACATGCTGCTAATATTGATGGTCTTGGCTTGTCTGTGGGGATTTTAATGAGGTTATCTATTCTGATAAGAAGTTTTCTGGTTCTGGTTTAGTTGATTGGCATGATAGTGGATTATCTAAATGTTGTAATACTAGAGGTTTGTCTGATTTTCATAGGATTGGTTCATTCTACACATGGAGTAACCATCAGAAGGATGAGGACCATATCCTTTGTAAATTGGATCGAGTAATGGGGAATGCTTCTGACTCTGTTTTGTTCCCCTCTATTCAGATTGAGTTTAAATATAACTGTTGCTTTGACCATGCTTTGGCTTTGATTAATCTATCAAACATGCCTATTTTTGTTGCTGTCTTTTTAAGTATTTAAGAATATGGCATAATCATCCTCAGTATAATGACATTGTAAGATCTATTTGGGGTGATTAGAAGCATAACTCTATAAATGATGCTTGGGGTCGCGTCCTAGGTAAGTTGAGTCTTTTGAAAAAGGCTTTGAAATGCCTTAATATAGATGAATTTTTTTATATTTCTGCTAGAGTTGCTGAAAAAAGAAAAGGAATTGGATCAGTTTACTATTTCTTTAAACCAGAATATAGAGGATAAGAATATTTACATGCAATGGCAGAAGTCTTATTCTGAGGTCCTTAGTTTGACAAAAGCTTAAGAAGATTTTTATGCTAAAAAATCTTCTTGTGATTGGCTAAAACTTGGTGATGCCAACACAAATTTTTTCCATGCTAGAATGAAAGAGAGGTCTTTAAAAGGCTATATTTCCTGTCTTATTTATAGGGATGGTCGTAAGCTTAACTCTCAAGAGGAAATTAAAAATGAGTTCCTCTTTTACTTCCAAGGCATTTTTGGAGTTACGTCTGATGTGTTGTCTCCTGTAAATAATAATATCAGTGTGAATGACACTAAGCTTTCTGTTTTGCAAAAGAATTTGTTGGAGACTAATGTCTCTATAGAAGAAATTATACAAACACTTAAAGGTACGCACCCCTTCAAAGCCCCTAGCCTTGATGGTTTTATTGCTGGTTTTTACCAGCATAATTAGGAAATAATTGGTATGGATGTCACTTATGCGATCCTAAGTTCTTTTGCTACCAATATGTTACCTCTCGCTTCATCTACTACTGCCATTCATCTGATCCCAAAGCACTCTCATGCTTCTACAGCCTCAGATTATAGACCAATTTCTTGCTGTTTTGTTATCTATAAATTTATTTCCAAGATTTTGGAAAATAGATTGCAGGGGATTCTTCCTACTCTTATTAATAAGAGTCAAACTGTTTTATTAAAGGTAGATTGATGGTTGATAATGGTATGCTTTGTCAAGAGATAATCAGAGGTTATAATCAAAAAAACATAACGCCCAAGATGTGTCTTAAGATTGACCTTAGGAAAGCCTATGATCTACTAGACTGGAATTTCTTGGAAAATTTTTTGCTATAGTTGTGTTTTCCTTCTCGTTGGGTTCAATGGGTGATGATGTGTGTCCGTTCTCCTTACTATTCTGTTGTTTTGAATGGGTCTTTGTGTGGATTTTTTCATGGGAACAGGGGAATTAGACAAGAGGATCCCCTCTCTCCCCTCTTGTTTGTTATTGCCATGGACTATTTGTCTAAAGCCTTGGATAAGATGTTTGATGAGTGTTATATTGGGTATCACCCTAAATGTAAGCATATTAAGCTTTCTCATGTTCTTTTTACTAATAACATTATGATCTTTGTTAGGGGTGACCTTAGTTCTGCTAGAAATCTTTCTCATTGTTTGCAAGTTTTCTTCCAGACTACTGAGTTGTAGATTAATTTGGATAAAAGCCAGGTCTTTTTTGGTGGTGTTTCTTTGGCAGTTGAGTCTGGAATTTTTTTTATTCTAAACATGCAGAAGGGCACTCTTCCTATTAAATATCTGGGAGTGCCTTTGGTTGACCAAGGGCTTCAGATTTAGCATTATAAGCCCTTGGTAAAGAAAACTCTTCATAACCTTCATGATTGATCTACTAAGCTTCTCCTTATGCAAGAAGATTGTAGCTTATAAAAACTGTCATTTTTAGTATCCAAGCTTATTGGTCTAATATTTTTTTTATTCCTAAAAAGGTGCTCCATTATTTGGAGAAATGTTGTAGAGCTTTTCTTTGGACAGGTTCAACTACTGGTAGGAATTTTCTTGTTGCTTGGACTAAGGCTTGTGTCCCTAAAAGCCAAGGTGGCTTAGGCATTTTCAGTCTGATAGGCTGGAATATTGCTTCAAATGGGAAAAAGCTTTAGAAGTTGATGAATGATAAGGAAAGTCTTTGGTTTGAATGGATCCATGCTTATTATGTGTGTGGTTCCAATATCTAGGAGATTGTGGGTTCAGGTGATGTCTTTGTCTGTTAGAAGCATATTTTGAAGGTAAGAGAACATTTCTCTGACTATGTTCATGATCAAGTGTGGGATTGTGTTAAGAATGGTAAGTTTGTTATGAAACTTGCTTATTTTCATGTGGTGGAAAATTTTGATCGAGTGAACTGGGGATCAATGGTTTGGAGATCTATCCCAAAGTTTTCATTTGTTTGTTGGCGGACTATGCTAAATAGACTACCTACTTTTGATAGATTAAGTAAGTACATGGATGTGAGATCCTTTTTATGCCCTCTTTGTCTTCGAGTTGATGAATCCAAGAATAAGTCTGCAATTTGTAGAGCCTATGTAGCTGCATTGCTTTATGTTATTTGGCAGGAACGAAATAGGAGAATTTACCACCATAGGTGTAGATCACCATTGGACCTTTTGAGGATTATTGAATCTGATATCTCTATTAGGTTTGGGTACTCATGGATAATATATTATAGGTTGTATTACCTGATTTTGCTGTAAAGCATGGGTTTAGGCTCTTTTTTTTTTTTTCCTTTTTAGGGCAGGCTTTGCATTTTTTCTTCTTGTAGGCCCCTGTCCTTCTCTTGCAAATGCCATTGGGATTTTTGATGGAATGAAAATATGCACCCTCCGAGGTGTTTTCTAAAAAAAAATGTTGCATGTAAGAAAACATTGAGTACTTAAGGAAATAACATTATAGGAGTGACTAAACAATCTCAATTCAATTAATTTGACACATAATCATCGGTTGCCAACTTCCAATAAAATTTTGTGTAGGTCACTTTTCATGTTATGCAAGTCTTGATCCTGAGGAAAAAAATATCATAGCATTGGTTAAACAATTCTATGCTAAAACTATAGATAAGATTGACTTAATTACCAAATGGCTATATGAAGACAATGAATGTTAGAACTAGACTAGGATGTACAATTCAATAGTTCGTTTACATGAAAAAAGGCATTAGTGTGAAGGAAAAAAATCAATATATGAAAATATCAACTCAACTTAGGGAAAAAAAATGGAAAAGATGAGTCTTTGTCAAAGCACCTTCTACTACAAGTTTGGACATTTTTCAGTTTCTTATGACCTAGCTGTAGTCATGAATTGGACTTAATTAATTTGACACATAATAAATTTATATTTAGTTGCTAACTACCAATCTAAAAAATAATTTTCAGTTGAACATAATCAAGAACTGCATGCAGCAAGTTACCAACCTACAGAATTTAGTTAGTTGGTTATTTCATGTTTTGACCTGAAGGTTGACTTCTCATTTTACCTGGTTTCTAACTAAAAAAAACTAGTGGAATAAGTATAACTATATAGTTTGGACAAATTAGGATATCAATTTTGGTTAAAATAAGCTTAGAACACAAAATGATCTTCCGTATTTGGATTTTTGGGCAGCAGCTTGTGAGCAGCGTCAACCTTGGTGGCCCCTCAAGCATAATTGCAATTATTGGCATAGTCTCACACAGATACTCACACTAGGTTTAAGAAAAATATATTCACCAACTTATTTTGAAAAATGGGTAAAAAGCAAAAAGAAATCAATTTGACTCCAAATCAATGAAAAAGATAAATTTTGTGAAAAAAATGAAAATTTTGGGATCAGGGATCAGGTATGAATTGGGAAGGTGTTAGGCACCCAATTTGCCTAAAACAAGCTTAAAGAAGTAAAAAAATTATTAGTAATAGAAAGAATGTATGAATGTGTTAAATAGCAAAAAAGAAAGAGATGGTGGATTTTAGTTATAAGGCTTGGACTTGGGTTTAACTTTCAAGCTTCCTATGTACTCAAGTTTGAAGCAGGATCAAAGCTTACATGGTTCACTCCCATATGAATGGGAGGTCTAGATGACTAGTTAGGACGTATACCTAGGTGGTCAGTGTTGTGGTTGTGATAAGGGTGGTCGAATTGCCTAATGGTGTAGAACTCGGTGTTGAGGATGGTCAGGGCCACCTCATAGTTTCTCAAGATTAGTGGTGGAAACTCTTCCAAGTAGCATTTTTTCTAGTACCTATGAAACCTAGCACAAAACTTAAAAGAAGACAAAAGAACAAAAATATGTTAATAGGGGAATAAGAAAATATGAAACAAAAAAATGTAAATTAAAAGGAAATAAAATAAGTTCAAAATTAACTGAAAGAACAATTAGTTAACTCTTAACGTGAATATGCATGAAAACTAGAATAAGTGAAATAGACACATGAACGACTTAATTATAAGGAAAACAAAATCTTACTAATTAAACTAATAAAAAGATAAAAAAACTAAGGACAAAGCAAAATAAAGAAAAAGAACTAAATTTAGAATTAACACTAATAGGACTCTAAAATTATTGTCAAAGATTAATTCGGATGCTAGACCATGAATGAAATAAATATAACAAGCAATCAGTGCATAGAACTTGCTAGTGAGACATAGAAGCTAGATGTCGACAAGGGCCAAGGCGTCAAGTGCACAATCCTGGGGGTCGAAGCTGCAAAGAGTGAAATATTAAACGTTGCTCCTAGATTTTCTCTTTTCTTGCTAGCAACATTAGGGTTTCAAATTTAGCTTTGGATCTCGAGCTGCAGCCCCTCCAAACTAAGTATTTTAAAGCATATTTATATGTATTCAAGTCCTTAAAGCCCAAGAAAATCTTTCAATGATAGAATCTTGATCAAACTAGGATAAAATCTTGAAAAATCTATTATTTGTAACTTTAGTCCAAAATTCATTCCTAGTTTCTGTTTTAGCCCAAATTATCCTAGAGTCTTCAATAAGGCCAAAATTCTCAAATATTTTGAATCAAGCCCAAGAAAATTTAGATTTGTCAATTAAGCACACAAAATTTACTAGAAATCTTAATTAAAGCCCAAACTTTCTTTGTTAAGCACAATTTTACCCAGAATTACCTGAATGACTCAATTTGACACTAAAAATAAAAACAACCTAATTAAAACCTAAACAAAATTTAAGGACTCCAAAATAAACTTTAACACATGACATAACAATTTTAAACAAAAAAAAAACCAAAGTGCCCCCTATTAGCTCACTTTTATGGAATATAAATAACCTGTGTCAATAACACTTTTTTTTCCTTAAATGAATTAGAATGACAGGCCGAAAATGGTCTAATTTGTCTTAGAGGTTGATGGGAACAGTTTTGTTTGTCCCAAAAATTTAATGGGAATGGTCTGATTCATCTCAAAGATTATCAAAAGCGGTCTAGTTGTCTTGATGACACTAAGAGCAGTCTGATTGTCTCAAAGATTGATGGGGCTAGTCTGACAATCCTTAAGGCTTTCAAGAGCGGTTTGATTATCTCAAAGGTCACCGAGAGCAATTTGCTTGTCTTGGATGTTAGTTGGAGCGATATGATTGTCCCTAAGATTTTTTAGGGTGGTATGATTTTCTCTAATGTCACCGAAAGTGGTCTAATTCTCTCAGCTATTTGTAGGAGCGGTTTAATTGTCCTTAACATTTTTCAGAGCGGACTGATTGTCTTAAAGGTTGGCAAGAGTGGTTCAATTGTCAATAAAAATTTTATGGGAACGGTCTAGCTTGTCATAAATGTTGTCAAGAATAGTCTAGTTTGTCTTGAAAGTTGATGGGAACAGTCTAGTTTGTCCTGAAAAAGTCGACGTGGGTGATCTGATTCATCCCAAAAGTTTCCAAGAATGCCCTGATTTGTCTCAGAAGCTTTTGAGAGCAGTCTAGGTTGTCTTGAAAGTTTACAGGAATGGTATGGTTTGTCCCAAAGGTTGCTGAGAGCGTTCTAGTTTGGTTTATCTCAAAAGTTAACGGGAATGGGTCTAATTTGTCCTATAAATGTTCATGGGAGCAGTTTGGTTAATTCCAAGGGTTGCCAAGAGTGGTCTAGTTTGTCTCAAAAGTTTATGGGAATGATATGGTTTGTCCCATAAAAGTTCATTAGAACAATCTGGTTCATCCTAAAGGTTGCTAAGAGCGGTCTAATTTGTCTCAGAAGGTTTCAAGAATGGTCTAATTTGTCTCAAAAGTTTACAGGAATGGTCTGGTTTACGTCGTAAAGTTGACAAAAACAATCTAGTTCATCCCAAAGGTTGCTAAGAGCAGTCTGGTTTGTCTTGAATCCTTTCGAGAGGGGTCTAGTTTGTCTTGAATGCTTACGGGAACAGTTTGGTTCATCCTATAAAAGTTGATGAAAGCAGTTTAGTTCATCTCAAAGGTTGCTGAGAGTACTTTAATTCACTTCATAGGCTTTTGAGAACGGTCTAGTTTGTCTCAAAAGTTGATAGGAACTTCTTGCATGTTAATCAAGAAGGATTCTCAATGGTCAAGTAAGAAAAGTTGCAAACCTCACGGATCAAGTGAAGGATTATTGCGGGTCAAGAAAAAAGTATCCTCATAGGCCAAGTAAGATAAGATGGAAGCCTCATAGGTCTAGTGAAGGATTCTTGCGGTTCAAAAAAGAAAGATTCTCGTAGATCAAGCGAGATAAGATGCCAACCTTAGGGCTTAGGTGAGGGATTCTTGCAGGTTAAGTAAGAAAAATTCTCATGAAGTAAGATAAAATGCCAGTCTCATAGGTCAAATGAGGGATTTTTGCAAGTCAAGCAAGAAAGATTCTTACGGGTCAAATGAAGGATTTTTGGGGGTCAAGCAAGAAGGATTCTCATCGGTCAAGTGAGATAAGATGGAAGCCTTAAATGGCAATTGAAGGAGTATTGTGTGTCAAACAAGAAAGATCTCACAAGTCAAATGGAATAAAATGCTAGCCTCACAGGTCAAGTAAGGGATTCTTGCAGGTCAAGCAAAAGGGTCATGGAGGGCTTCACCTCATTAGAATTTATTTTTACTAAAGGTGTCTAGCCTTAGGGCTTAAAGAAAAATAGGTGCCTAGCTTGTACGGCTTAAGTATAAGTGCACAACTTATAGGGTTTAAGGAGAAATTCCTACTATGTAGACCTTAAAGAAAGGTGCCTAATGTGTAGGGCTTAAGGACAGTTGCATATTGTTAGGGTTTAAAGATAGGTTGCCTAGTTGGTAGCGCTTAAAAATGGGTGCCTACAAGGAGTGCTTAAAAGTGAATGTATGTACAAAGATGTTTAGGGTATGCCTATTGAGAGGGCTTTGAGATGAATGCCTATTGCAAGATTTTAAGGACGAATGAGGTGGCATGATGCATGATATGCCCCTAGAAATGAAACTAGACTTTATGCATTTGACATTGTGTGATTTTAAGACTCACTTTTATTTTAGAGGTTAAGGGCCCAATCCATGGGGTTTTGCAACTTTTTGATCTTGATCAAGTGAATTGCCCTAGTGTGCATGCCTAAAGGCACTATCGTAGCCTTGTAAGGAACTATGCTTCCCTTAAGTGTCTTCAATCTTTTAGGAGATAACTTGCCTTAACATGAAATGAATATGCTTTCGATTCCCCCTTGTGTAAACCTATGGTGAACCTTGGCCTTGTAGAATACTTCCTCAATAAGGAGGCTTTATATGCTCTACCTTTTGCTTTTGTATGATGAACATGGTGATGTGCTCTTCTTTGATCAGAGTAGTCCTAAGATGTGAATTCAAGCGGTTGAACTTATTGGCACAGATGACTTGGTGGTAATACAAGGGTGTCTTAATGAAGGTTTACGATTGGAGGGTAGGTTGATGAAGGTGCCTTATTTTAAAGGTGATTTGATGTGGGTACTTTAATGAGGGTAAGGAATTGTTCAATCAGGTAAAAGTCTTAAAATTAAAAATACCTTCAAGAAACTTAGAACCATGAAATTTTGATAACCTAGAGCACAAGCTATAGTGAACCATAAAAGAATGCATTGTAACCAAACACAACTAAAACAGTCAAAAGATTGACGTTTCTCTTAATAAAGGTGATCCATACAAAAGTAAGTCCATCATCAAGCATGGAATTTTCATAGGGGTATAATGTGGCATTCGATGAGGGTTAAGAAAGAACAGGATAAATAGGATCAAAAACCCAAATATGCCCACAAGTTATATTTCTCCTAAGAAGTAGAATTCGATTATAAGCCTCCATTGCACTTGATCATCATGATTGACCTCCTCGGGTGTAGTTGAAAGAACCTTCAAAATTAGTGAGACTTATCATCAGGCTTGACTTTCATTGCGAGGCCTCATAATCATGATAAAATAGTTTTTCTCAAACTACTAATACCCATGATGACAACCTTCCTTGAGTCATTTATCCTTACAAGTTTACTTTGATGTTCAAAGACTCAAATTTTATTTCGAGCACACATCATTAATTTGAAAAGATAAGGCCCATTAGTCACATTTTTTTTCTTTCTTTTTTCTTCTTCTTTACCTCAACTTTTGCTTGAGCCACCTTTGCAGCTTTTTGACTCAGCAATGGTTCCTTTTAACTTTTTCCTAACTCGCTTGCCCTTGTGGCTTTTTAGTCTTAATGAGGGGCTTTTTATCACCTTTCCATTAAGTTGTTTTTTTATGAAGCACAATTTATTTTTTTTCTTTTTTTGGTCTTTCTATTTTTCCTTTTTTTCCTTTTTTATTTTATTTTTTATTTCCTTTTTTTGGGTGACTAATGGGGAAATGTCATGTTTCTTACTCAAGTTCAACATTCTTGCAAAATCATGGTGATTCAAATTATGTCTCCTTGCATGGGTTGCCTTGTTGTGAGTTTGGGCAGTTTTGATCAATACCCGCCATGCTATCAAGTGTATGTGAAAAAAATTATTAAGTTAAGTTCCATGCCTCTAAAGTTGCATACCCTTTCCTAGGTTAGGGTAATGGGTTTGCCAAAGAATAAGCTTAATGTTTTCGAGGGTTAAAGTGGCTTATAAATGATATCACATGATAAAGGTTAAAAGAAAATGTATGCTATGAAATATGGCCATTAACTTAAAAAGGTTGCTCCTATAGGATCATCCAAATTTAACAGAGGCACCAATGACTTAAAAGCATAGTTGTTATTCATTTAACTAAGTTTAAAGATCAAATTCTAGTATAATTCACAAGAATTTGATGTTTCCTAGCCTTAGATAATGGAAATTTCATAGCAAAAAAATGCATAAAAGTCTCGATCATTCATTCCAATACAAAAAGGATAAATAAAAGGAGAGAGAAGCAACAAATTGGCATAAGACTCTTCTTGCTTATCTCCAACTTAGCCTTAACAGATCTTCATGATGATGTGGCTTGGTGTAATGTAGTCCTAAATTCATTCTGTCAAGTCACTACATTCTTTAATAATGATGCCATTGACGTAACTATGAGCTTCATATGTAGGAAAAGGATTAGCCACCATAGTCAGCTCTATTAGTGGACAAACCATGACATTGTCAATAGGTCTTGGATTACATGTCGGAGGGTGGACCAGTAGGATGCCCAACTCCTTAGTGAAAAGCATAATATTGACTAGGATTGTAATGCTTCGATAATGGATTTGGAGAAGGACTAAGGGCAAGCGGCTTCAAGAGACCTTTCTTCTCAAACTTTTGTAGCAGCTTACTAAATGATGCATATTACTCTATCAATTAATAAGGTGAACAAGCATGCTTCTGAGTACTGATTCCATTGACCTCCATGCCCTTTGACATTGGAAAGTTAGGTGACTTCTTAAGTTTAGTTCCATCTTCTACTCTTATTTTCCTTGAGTTAATAGCATCCTTTATTGGTGTTCCAACGGTCATCAAAACTTTGAAGTTTGGAAGATATTGAGCAAAAAGTTGTTGATTGTAATTTGGAAGAAGATTCTTGACCATTTTCACAATTTGCTCCTCTTTAGTGGGCTGGTTGATCATTTGAGAGGCCTTGGCCCTCCATCGGGTGCAAAATGCTGAAAAGTTTCACTTGGTGATTGTTTAGTGGTCTCAAGATCTCTTTATAGGGTTTCGGGAGCCAAATAAGCGCAGTGGAATTTAACTGTAACCCTCCAGGATCCAAATGAAACAGGGTAAACCGGATGTTCGAAAATTTTCATACCTAATTTTCGGTTGCGATATTTTGCCCAACTATTGAGTCGAATCACAAAACCTAAACAGTTAACATATTCAAGCTCTCTATGGTATCCACATGAACCTCTCGGGATCACCACGCCTCCACCACATCCTGGTAGATGCATTTCTCTTCCGCTTGTAGTGCTAGCTTGCATCCTCCAAGGAATAGCAAGAGAAGAGTGCGGTTGTCACTTTTGGGAGGCTAGGGCAAGCCTGCGAATTTCTCACTATATGTTGTATTTATAGTGAGACTCAACTTCCAGACCTAATGGGTTTTAACCCAATTAGCCTTTAATTTCTCGCTTAATAATGGCTCAACTTTTGGGCCAATTATTAACACAAAATTATCATGAAATCATAACCCAAATAAATTAGCCCATGCACTCAAATAATCCAAATATGCTTTATGTGTGCGACCCAATAGGTTCTTATCACGTTGGCAATGATCATAAATCACATTTATGATCATAAGCAATAAGCTATGTTTAGCAACACATCATTGCTACCCAAGTGACAAGATTATCAGTGATTCAACTAAACCTTTATGATCATTATCAGTATATGCCATTGTCCCTTTGTCCAAGATATCAAGACTAAGCATGAGACATGGAATATGTCACTCTCATATAGCCCAATCTTTGGTTTCTTGATTACTGAGTAAACTAACTTAAACTGATGACATTGATATCGTATATCAACTCATCCGAGCATGGCCATGCATTTTCTAAGTCTCACTCTATCAAGGGGCCTGAAGATATCACTCTCGTTACATAGGAGAGACAAATCCCATCTTGATCACACAAAACCATCCGCCTGATATGTGACATACCTAATGACGTCCTTCAAGTTCACTCAGTTACAAGCAATAAAGGGAAGTATCAAAGTATATGACTCATATGTAGGGAACCTTGATGACCTTAGGTCAAAGGACTACATATACCATGATCACTATGAGAATCACTTATGCAACTCATATAACAATCCATGTAACATTCTCATGGTGTCTGTCCAATACACAACTTCTCCAACTTGTACCCATATGTGGACTACATATCTCATATTAGTCTCCACATATGCTAGTCATTATGTATTATTGTAACCCACTCCATGATAATACTAGACTAAGGACATTTAAGATTATCATTATTTTAGGGTTATAATTATATTTATTACATTATGTAGAAACAAAACAAAAAACATAATTACTGGATTAATGCCTTAATAAAATATCATGACTCAATGTGCAAAAATACAATCATCTCATGATTGGCTTTTGGGCACAACACACTCTTCATGTGACATCCACCTCCAAGTTGTATTGATAATGCTGTTAAAACTCTATGCATATATCTTCCTAAGTCCTAGAGCAAGATGGTTCCCAATTCAAAAACCATTTGAGTGCCAGGCCGATGAAAGATTGTTGGAACATTTGTGCCATCAAGTCAACATCCCGCACCTAGTGGAGTCAGGGCCTTTGCATACATCATGAGGTAAGTTTTGGGGCATCCACTTCCATCAAAATGATCAAGCCCGAGCACCATAAACTTTTTTGGCACACGAGCATTATGAAAGAGTGATAGTGCTTCGACGTCCAATAATGCATTGTATTTTTTTCATCTTTATCATCATCTCCTCCAGAGCTAACACCCTTTCATGTAATAGGGCCATAGGTGGCGTACAAGTAGGCACTTGGGTGAGTGGCTCTCTTTAAGAGGTTTACATGATATGGACTCAATGAACACTTGCATGATTGGATTGGTGAGAGTACGCTTAATGGGAGTTTCAAACATGAGCTACATTTTGGTGCCATGGCAATGCTCATAAAAAAGAAGGCTCGTGGAAATAACACACTCAACCAAAGAATTGATTCTCTTCTTTTGTGCTTCTTCAATTTTGCTGAGGGTGTCAATGCTTCGTTAAAGTCTCTCAATCATTTTCATCTTTTCAAACTCCATTCCTGGTGTAAATAACACATTAGAGTGAGCACATGACCTTTGATTTTATCATCATAAGTCTAGCCAACTTTAGCCCATGTGCATGATTATGATGCACCTACATGTATGCATGTTTAAGTCTTACGTGCATAAGCATGTCAAGGTACTTTATGTTCATATATGCATGAATATACAAATCAATGTATGTGTATGATCATAAGGAGGTGCACGTATGCACAAGTAAACTAGCATGCAAGTGTGTAGGTTAATGGCATGGCTCAATGGGTAGCTAAAGTACTAGGTTGTGCTAGGTTAAAGGAGTGATGGTGTTGCCCCCAAGATTTAAGCATCCTAAAGTTCTAAGGTTAGCTATTTAGGCAACGACTACCATGAGGTGACTCTAAGATATCCTGAATTAGGGTGAACTATTCAACCTAAGCAAACATGAGGTGCGAGTTTATGGTGCTTGATTTTAAGCCTATGTCTAAGTCTTTTAAGCTTTAAGTACACAAATTGTTTAGGTGGAGTATATGGATGTGTCATGCATGTATGATCATGTCAATACACTATGTGAGGTAATACAATATGGAAGGCAACCTCTAAGATAAAAAAAACACATCTTGATAGCAACAGGATACTTAAGGGTTGGTTCTAAGGCCACTATGTATGTGAACGGTAAGAAAGGTGGGTCAAAGGTCCTCCATCAACTATTACGTGCATATACATCCCAATATTAGGTGCAAGGAGCAACAACTTGGTCAAGCAATGCCATCATCTTTTAAGGCATTATGAAGTTAAAGCTTAAGCATAGATGCATTGCGCGGACCAAAGTTCTATGCTTGATGGTCTCCAAGGCTAAAAGGGTACAAACACATGCATGAATAGTATAGGTATGATACAAAACACATGCATGTCAAACATCATGTTATCAAACAACATGTATAGCAAACACCATGAAAAACACACAAAGAATTGGTTTCAATGCTTGTTTTAAACAAGTTTTAGAGTTCAATCATTTTATTTTCAATTTTAAAAAAATCCCCAGTAGAGTCGCCACTATAAGCGGCCTCAACCTTAGCAGCTGTTCGAACACGGGTGCAATTATTGGCACAACCTCACATGGATCCTCATGCTAGGTTTAACAAAACTATAGTTGCCACCTTAGTTTGAAAAATGGGTAAAAACCATGGAAAAATCTAATTTGACTCCAAATCAATGAAAAAGGTGAATTTTGTGAAAAATTGGAGATTTTGGAATCGGGGATCATGTACGAATTGGGAAGGTGTTTGGTACCCAATTCGCCTGCAACAAGCTTAAAACAAGAAAAAACTAATCATTAGCAATGGAAAGAATGGATGCATGTGTTAAATGGAAAACAAGGGAGATATGGTGGATTTTAGTTGTTAAGCTTAGACTTGGGTTTAACTCTCAAGCTCCCCACATACAAGAGTGTGTGGCAGGATCAAAGCCTATGTAGTTCGTTCTTGTGTGAATGAGAGGTTTAGGTGACCAATTAGATTTTGTACTTGGGTGGTCGGTATTATGGTTGTGACAAGGCGGTCAAATTGCCTTGTGGTGTATAACTCGATATTGAGGATGGTCAGGGTCGCCTCGAAGTTGGTCAAGATTGGTGGTGGAAACTCTTCCAAGTAGCATTTTTTCCAGTAACTAAGAAACCTGACACAAAGCTAAAAAGAAAACAAGAGAAAAAAAAATATGTTAGTAAAGGAATAAGAAAAGATGAAACAAAATAACATAAATTAAAAGAAAATAAAATAAGTTCAAAATTAAGTTCAAGAACAATTAGTTAACTCTGAATGTGAATATGCAAGAAAACTCGAATAAGTGAAAAGGACACATGAAAGGCATAATTATAAGGAAAACAAAATCACATTAATTAAACTAATAAAAGGATAAAAATAAATAAGGACAAAGCAAAATAAAGAAAAAGAGCTAAAGTTAGAATTAACACTAATATGACTCTAAAATTATTGTCAAAGATTAATTAGGATGCTAGACCATGAATGAAATAAATATAAGAAGCAATTAGTGCATAGAAACTTGAACTTAATTAAAAACATGTAATTTAGTGACCTAATTGGAAGATCAGAATAGTTAAGGATTAATTTGAGCAATTAAAAGTATTCTAGTGAAGCATGGGGTTTGGCCAAAAAGTGGCTTAAACTCATCTGTTTCACGAATCACTCATCTCCCTTTCTAGATCTTTGGCGAATGCCGGTGGTATGATGGAGCTAATAGTGGGCCAGGTTGCTAGGTCGTTGCAGTTCTGGGCTCTAAGAAGATGAGACAAATGGCAAGGGAGAGGAGGATGGGCTCACAAGTCATGACCTTTTCCTCCTCCTCTAATCTGAATAACAACTGTGCTAAGGAGGCTTCAACTTGCTCAGTTGGTGTAGTGTAAATGTCAGAGATAGTGGATGGTGGCTGGAGTTGATTAGAAGGGTGAAGACAACAGCAAGCAATCTCAGGTTAAAGCTAGACAAAGACATGGCCCATGGTATCAGTTGCATAATTCTCGGGGTATGAACGGTGGAGAGCGAATTTCAGAGGTTACTCTTGGATTTTCTCTCTGTCCTGGCAGCATTAGGGTTTTGAATTTAGCTTTGGATATCAAGTTCCAGCCTCCAAATCTTAATACTTTAAAGCATATTTATATGCATTCAAGTCCTTAAAGCCCAATAAAATCATTCAATGATAAAATCTTGATCAAACTAGGATAAAATCTTGAAAAATCCATTATTTGCAACTTTAGTCCAAAATTTATTCCAAGTTTCTATTTTAGCCAAAATTATCCTAGAGTCTTGATTTAAGGCCAAAATTCTCATAGATTTTCAATCAAGCACAAGAAAATTTAGATTTGTCAATTCAGCATAGAATTTTGCAAGTTTTTAACTAAAGCCCAAAACTTCCTAGAAATCTCAATTAAAGCTCAACCTTTCTTAATTAAGCATAATTTTAACCAATTTACCTGAATGACTCAAATTTGACACTAAAAATAAAAACAAGCTAATTAAGACCCAAAAAAAATTTAAAGACTCAAAAATAAACTTTAAGACATTACACAATAATTTTAAATTAGAAAAAGATTGAAATGCCCCTAAATGCTAATTAACAAATTTTTAACATAATCTAGCCTAAGACACTTAAATGGAGGTCAAAATGAGTGTTAACACATCTACTGCTATTAATTTTCTTCTACTGTTCTTACTATTTATCTTGTCTATTTCCTACTGTATAGCTACCAAGTTTGTTGATTTGCCTTGATTTGGTTTGTCCATAAGACACACTTGGATGTGTCTCTCGTTAACTGATCTTGATGAGATTATGATTTGGGCTCATCGTTAGACTTAGGAAAGCTTACCTAACAATCAACAAAGAGGAACAAAACCACTACATTAGGGACAATCCCAAATAAGCAAAAAACAACAGATCCATCCTAGAATAAATTTAAGAATAAAAAAAGAAATTAAGAATGCAAAAAAAAGCCACATGAAAATAGCCACACAAAAGAGATAGAATAAAATAACATCACATGAAAAAAGAATGAAACAAAAAATAATTAGAATGGAAAAAAACCAAAAGAGTGGCATAAACAGAAGTGTCCTTGCTTCTTGCTTTTTGCCATAACACGAATCCTTGCAGGAGAAAATTGGTGCAAGTGGATTTGCCCAGAAAAATATTTATTTACATTGGTTTACAAGGGTATTATTGGTAAAAGAAAAAGAAAAAAGTATGTCCACAATCCATTCCTTCCAAATTTGACTGATTTGGAAGGATGATAAAATTGGCTTTTTGTGGGATTTGAATAGATTGCACCAATCCCTTGATTTACTCTCCCTCATTTTTTACAATAAAACCAAACAAGGGAAGGATGAATGATATCCCTTCCTTCTCCTTGTTTTCCCTTAAAAAATTATAATCTAAATAGACTATAAAGGTGAAACCATGTGCGGATGTGATGCAAGTTTTCATGTCCATACAAATTATAGAACACAAAGATGGTATGTGTCTCTGTTTGTATAGGAATGTAATCATGCATGCATCATCCCTGGGCAAGTATTTTGTGTTCCTTGTCATAAGAATATTAATAAGGATGATGCAACTCAAATACAGATCTTGAATGCAACAATTATGGGAACAAGTCTTGCAATTGCAGTTATTAAAGAGTAAGCAGGTGGTTGTGATAGATGGCTTTCATAGTAAAAGATGTATATAACCATAATAATGAAGTTCGATGGTCAAAAGTACAGTTTGGTGACATAAATGCAGCATTTTGCATACTTGAAAAGGAAACAGGGATTAGATGAATAGTTTTTCCTTGATTAATCCATTGATGAGGCAAGTTGATTAGAGCACATGTTTTAGGCTAATGGTATGTCTCACTTGAAATTTGAATGTTTTAGAAATCTATTGGCATTTGATTCGAATTATGAGATAAATGTTTATAACAGACAATTTATAGCATTTTCTTAAGTGAATCATTATAAGAAAATAATTTTTTTTTGAGCTGTAATGCATGTAAATTGGAAAGAAGATGAGTATGCATGCACATTATAGTCTCTACTTAGAGCCCAAGACATTGAAGCTACCAAAAAAAGGGAAAGTTTCATCATAGCATCAAAGTAAATGTTGAATAGGCTAAATTAGAAGCTTAAGTTTTTCCTTTCCAGCTCATAGTTTCATTTTAGGATGAATTCTTTTGTAAAACTTTAGTGTTGTAAAAGCAGAAATATCTAAATAGAATTTTGCTTGATTTTTATTCTAGAGGAATTGGCAAGGCATTGTATGTTGTTATATTTATTATTGTTAATTGATAATGAAAATTGGGTATTTTAGAAGATCATTTATGTGATTAATAGTCATTTATCAACCGTAGTGAATATTATTTGTTTGATATCTACAGTTCTATGGTTGGCCTAAATGTAATCTTTTGGTTATAAAAATATAACAACCTCAAAAAGTGTATACATAGATGATAAACAGAAATAGAATGCTCCTTGACATATTTTATCAATCCACACATGAACTTTAAGCACATAAACCTGAAATAATAAGTGTTTCTCCTAACAATTATAAAAGTGATATCAACTACAATAATTATTACATACTAGACAAATAATCATTAGAATAATACATTTGAAATATGTTTCAAACTTATCCAAAACTTAAATATTGGGAAAGATTGGTCACTTATCCAAAATTTCAAAACTATTTGATTATTAAAAATCAAAATTAAAGTACAAGTTGCACATCTATATCCATCCCACAAATTTTCTCTACTCACAATTGTACTTTTTTTTTTTTGCACAAAGGAAAATTTGAAAATCCCTAACGAAATGATAGGTTCTCATGTAAAATGTTTTATTTAAAAAAAACACATTGAATTTAATAATTTTTTTATGTCATAATTTTATTCATGTAATCATCAGTTTATTTTTATAGATTTATAGCACAAGATAACTTCTTAATTGTTATTCATGGATGATAGTTAATCATGTATTAGGACTTGAGAATTCAATTTTTGACTTGAAATGCAATAGCCGTTCTCTTAGAACATATGATGTAAAATACTCAAAACTTGGAGTTGTTTCAAAATAATTTTGCATCTACAGTTGTAGGTGAAGTGATTTGGAAGCTAAACTTATGAAAAGTAGTGAATCTAGTTTCACTATAAATTAAGAACTAGTAAAGTCATTGAAGATCTCATATTGTATACCTTGAGGACCTGAGGCTGTGTCAATTAGCAATATGAATTTTTAGTTTGTCTTTATTTAAATTATTCTAGGAAGAAATATATTATAACATTATTTATTGAAGCCACATATAACTTCTTAAGTTAATAAAGCGTTGGAAAAAATGCATGAGAGAAGTTTAGGGATGTTAATGGACATCTAGTTCAATGGAGATCACATTGCATTTAATCTAATAGGTGAAGGTTTTTTTTTTGTATTTGTTGGATTTAGGGTTTACCTGCCCCACAACTATATATATATATATGTTAGTACATATATAGTAGTATATATAAGTTTATTTTGCATGTGCCATACGCCTATATTATATAGATTGTTCTCCAAACAAATAATAACATGCAATGAAGTTTTATAGATTTTGAGGACAAACATAATAGATTTATCGTAGCTTCTTTAATAGTTAGTATTAATCAATTTGAAACTTAATTACTTAAAATTTAGTAAGTGATTCGCTTTTATTAGCTTCTTTTATAGTAATTTATCTACATTTAATTACTTAAAATTGTAGTCATTGTTGTTGTTTTGCAAATTGGAATACTATTGATAATTAGTTGTTAAACTTACGTATTAGGCCTAGATATTTATGCTATAGATTATGAATAGTTATTATTATTAGGTTATTAGTAATTACTCTTAATATGATATTTTTTGTTGACCAAATACTAGTGGTTGCTTAAGTGTCATGAGTGGATGGTTGTACTAACCAATCTGCCGGTAGGATATAGATGTGAAAATAGTCCACCCAACAAATGATGAGTAGGATGCAAGTAGGGCATTCAATGTAGTTGGTTAGATATAGAAATATCATCATCCAACCCAAATTCGACCCATCAACATCCCTAGAGAAGTTTCAATATACTTGATGGGATTTCACTAAAGTGTGCCTCTGATACCTATGCTACAGTAAGTTCAATCATTACCAATCTCAAATTCATCTTCTCAAAGGTTATTACCATTTGTTTATTAGCAACAAAGCAATTATATTAAATCTGAGCAAAAAGCTAGGAGACAATACAATCAAATACTGTAACTAAAGGTACATTGTGAACTATGCACCCAAATGAAGGCACCCTACCCATGGTTTACTTTTACAAACAAAAAGAAGGATTTAAAAACCAAAGCTCGAAAGACAATCTCACCCAACTTGATCTCTTCGACAATCATTTACTTATTACATTTACTAATCCATGAACAAATTAAAATTGGCAAAACAATTATATTAGCTAAACAGCACTCGTGAGTGTTTATTTTTTAATAAGATGTGAAAATACTTTTTAACATTACATTTGACATGGAGTTGTCAAAAGATGAAATTATTTTTTGTGCTTATACTTTCTCTATTAATTGCTAGCATATTCCTAATTAATATATTTTACTTTTAAATTTTTTATAGAATGGAACATTATTTTATTTTGTTACATTGGTTCTATTGTAGGGAATCACTTACTGATGCTAGAGATTTTAATCATATTTGATCAAGGCAAGTGCTGCAATCTTTTGCAAAAAATAAATATTTTCAACATGATGTAAGGTTCACAAATGCCATATTTATATAAACAATATTTATGTATTTTTTCCTAAATGTGTAGGTAATTAACTTATTGATTAATTATTCAACCTATGGCGAAAATGAGATTGGTATAATGGTGAATTGATTATTGCTAACAACATTTCCAGCAAAAATGAGTTTTATCAAGTGATGATACTTAAAATAGTAGCACACATTACGTAATTATAATTATAGTAGATGAACGGATAAAGAAATGCTAAAACAAGAATAAGTTCATGAGTCACTTGAATGATTATGATAAGGTAATTGTATTAGTCATTTCTATCATTAGATGCTAGTTTTCATTTCTATTTTAAAAATTTTGAATTTTTTTATACAATATCTTCATTCCTAGACATTTACAAAAATCTCATAAAATCTAAAAACTTTAAAATAAGGAATTGGCGGTAGAAGTTCATGACATCTTGAATCATGTCAATCCATAAAAAAAACTCATAATAATATATTATAAAGTCTTGTTAATACATAACAATAATAAGCTATCAAACTAAACAGATGATTATTTAATAATTGTCGAAACATTGTGAAAATCAATTTTTATTAAATTTAGATTAACAAAGGTGATAGAGCTGCTACAACAAATAGAAATTCTATATTACAATCTACTTCATTTGATTATAAAAACACAAAAAATGTGTTGTATTTGTATGGAGACTAAAGATATGCTGTAACTTTTGGAAAAAGATTTTTTAAATAATAAATGAGAAGATGGTGGATCTCTAACCTATAAATTGATGTTCAAGTCCTAATTAATGAGGGATATCATTTAGGTTAAATTTCTATAAGTTAAATTTCCTGATTTAGTATAATGCCAATGGTAGAAAATGTTGAAAGCATTCTCATAATTGTATTTTGTATTTCATTATTATTAGATGATGGTTCACTCTGATAGCTTCATCCATCCATGAGAATTATTAATTCATTTGACATATATAACAATCACTTTTCAGCAGTATATAAATATATCAAATAAATAATTGAAGTAATGCATTCGGATTTAGCTTTTCTCACCAAATACAATGACACCATGTGCATAATGTACTACCCATTATGTCATTTTACTATTGGTATTTACCTTATCTTCAAAATACATATTATCAAAAGTATAAATAGTATTACATTTATAAGATATAGAAAATAATAATGAATCACATAAGGCATATGTGAAATGCATAAATATTGCATACATATGAAATGTTATAAAAAAGCATTTAAGATTCATTTTCACAATTAATAGGTTATGCCTTTTCAATCTTAAATTTTGAATATATATTATCACGTTATATTGTGTAACGTCAACTTGTCAAGAGAATTTCATACATTAAACATTGAAAAATATTTAAAAATAAGGTAGGAGTAGTCTTGGAAATATTATGAAATCTAACAAAACAATATATCCTAAATAATTTAAACATTGAACATTTAAGCAATTGTCGTGCACTGACATCAACCAAAATAAAACAACCCTTTAGATAACAATCTCTGACCTTCACATCAACTTTGTAACTGTACATTAATAATAAAAATTCATATTAATAAATTTTATTACTAAGGCTAAGCACATAGTAGATGAGGCCAGCATTAAATTAAGTCCAAATCATAATATAGTAATATAATTAAGGACAGCTTCTCACTTATTAAGGAATTGGTGATCTAGTTGTCATGTTACAACCAATGCAATAAAAACATAGCCCTTACTCAATTATCTTCTCTAAGCAAATACAACATCCAATCTAATACTAAGCAAATGATTGGTCAATAGAGAAAATTTTCGCAAGACACTTGAACAAAATGTTCTAAAATAGTCACGAATAAGTCATAGTATAATAATCAAGGAATGAACATTTCATATACTTTCATCAAAACAGAAGCACATACAAACTCAAGTTCACTGACCAAAGGCCAGTGAAACACCTTACAAAGTACTAATTCAGTAACTTTTGATATATTCAGGTAAATCTTAAGAAGATTAACTCTATCAATCTCAAGACTTCAAAATTAAGAGCACGGTAAAAGTAATTATCATTAATGACTAAAAAAGACCTATTTTTTAATGAAATATTTATAGGAGTATACGATAGTAAATGTGAAAAACTTATTATTACAATCAAGTAGCAATTTCCGGCAAGTTCAAATTAATATAGAGCTTAGTCCAACATGTAGACATAAGATAATATCTGCCTGCATATTGAATGAAGCATATATTTATCAATTGATGATAGCAAGAACTATGCGTACAATATAGTTGACCATATTCAAGTATACATTCAAGGGAAAATTGATATAACTTCAAAGGGCTTCACATATATATATATAATTAAAAAGGCCGTATGATCCTTTAAATTATAAAATTCATCAAAAAGAAAGAGATGAACTCTATCATTCCACAATACAACATACATTTAAGCTAGAATAAATAGAAGCATAAACATTATTCTTCAATCAAATATTGCGCATTGATACAACAACACCATCATTTTTTTTTTGTCGCGAACAAGCTCACATACAAATAACCTTTAGATAGCATATGTTTTGTTTGGTGTAACTTGCTCACAATGTAAATGTGTATTTGTTTAGTAGTGTATTTCTATATGGTTTTAAATGAAGTGCCAACATATTGCTAAGCTTTTATGTAACAAAAGCTATACTAATCTTATTATAAAGATGCCTCAATGAGATGTCTGAGTAGTTAACAAACTTAAACCTACACCAACTAATTTCAACACATTCACCAAGAGCATTAGTTACGGATATGAACTAGGAGAAATAAATCTTGTATAGTCCTAAAGATGCCCATTCACCTAAAGCAATGATTAATGATATGAGCTAGGAGAAATAAATCTTGTATGCTCCTAAAATATGATGAGACCTAGTAGGGGCATGTGCAATTATAAATTTCTAATGTTATAAACACCTCTTTCTACAAGTATCTTGGAAAGTTTTTCCACTTATGCATGTGAGACCCTTGAATATATATGGTCATTTTACAACATGTTGGACAATAATGTGTAAAAATACTAATTACTTATAAGATAATATATTTTCATGTAGAATGGATGTGAATATTGTGGCATTTACATGTGCATCTAAAATAATCATATCAATCACAAGAAAGCTACCATCAAATGGCCTAATAGAATCCCAAATTTAGTAATGTACACTTTCACAAACCAATTAAAGCCAACTATTACAAGGTGATGAGTAAGGTGATTTGCTACCTCATTTGTGATGAAGAGCCCCATTGAACAAAAATAAACATCATATTATATTATAGGATCATCTAGTAATAGGATGAAAAGATAAGTCATATTAAATTATCACACATTGCATATCAATAATCTCAACTCTTCAAGAAAAGTGACATAAGAAGCGGTGGCATAAAATTAGCCATGGTCAAAGACTAGCTTAGGAAGGTATAACAAAACATGTTTGAATGTTTGTCTCTCACTTCTATGTATTGTTTTGATGAAACATAATTTAATAGAAAACTATTTGTGCATAAGATTAAAAAAAGTTGTGTGTCAAAAAGGACCATTTAAATATGCAAAATGAAGCAACACATGCCTACATTTGTACTAGTTAATAGATTAGCTTCAATAACTCTCTTAGCCAACCTAATAACTATAAATCTACTTCCATTACATAGCTCACCTAGGTGACTTATGTTTTCCATCAGGATAATAAGGACACTGATCTTTGGATTTAGTATATGACTTGAAAGTTCAAAAAACTTTGAAGCGTTCAAGTACTCTACTTGATATAATAAAGAGTTGACATCAACATTCTTAGATGTAAGAGATATATGGTTTGCACTTAATAATATGGTAACATTCCTTGACAATTCGTTCATACGGCAACTATATACAAGATCAACTGTATCATTCTTTGGCAAAAGTATTGCCTTTTCAGTAAACTTGTCTGCTATGTTCAATTGTAAGTCAAGATATGCTGATGCTATAAGAATAACTATCGAGTTCCCAATAGACAATATTAGGAAAATATTAGGTATCTTTATCCATGTTGGCTTTTTCTCATCTTCATCTAGCATTTTTAACGGTAATTTCCCCTCTGTAATCTCTAGTATCCAATCAGAAAAAAGCATAATATGACTAGATGTGGAGTTATGCAATCTCTTGTTTTGTGTTAGAGTATACACTCTACATCGCGACCACAATGAAAAGTAGAAGACAGTTGCAGTAACAATATCTCCTATACTTTTATGATTAATGATAGGTGAAATTTGTTAAAAGTCACCATTGAAAACAAATGTTTTTTCATAAAAATTTTGTATTTAGTACTATGGTCATAGACCCATAAAAGATCCTAAAAGGTTCAATCTAAAGCCTCAAATGCATACTGATGCATTATCGGTGCCTCATCTCATATAATCAAGATTAACTTTCATAGATTTTCAGTCAATGGGATAGATTGTTTCACATTGCACACTAAATCTTTGCGCAAATTTATATGTATTTTAAATCATAAATGTGTGGTATGACCTGTAAATAACGAAAGTGTTGTAAAGCTAGATCATGCAGTTGCTTATGCTATCTTCACTTCAGAGTGGACACGCAACAAGTATGGTATACCATAAATATGTTTTCCCAATTCCTTCACTTATATAAATAAAAAAGAAACTACCACTTTCAACATCAATCGACCTTAAAATTGAATTCTATACAATTTGTCGATCGTCATTAAATTTATGTAACAATGATGTTTGTTCAACTGATAGCATAGCTAAATCATAATTAAGCTTCTCTATAATCAAAGAATTGTCCTCAACTATTAAAGTACCACAGTCAAGATAAGGCATACCACCAAATATTTTCAAAGTCCTTCCAACATGATTCATTAGCTTCTCAATTTCATAACTTTTATAATTGTATTTCTTTAAATCTAATAGCACCAAATGCGGATTTTTCCTAATTTTTTGTTATACCATGATCATAGCATCAAATAATGCTTCATGATTATGATTTCATAACTTATGAGGCTTCACAACTTGACAAAATGCAAGTACTGCAACATAAAAGTCTTATTGTTGGCTACAATTAAACATGAAAGCTTAACATAATAGCTCATGTAACTTTTCATCACCTTCAACCAAACCTAAGGCATGACATATCTCTTTAAATGTTAAACACACAACCCTTTGAACTGTAGATTGAGCCTCATATGATGTTGGACCTTGCTGCATGTTCAACAATATCCAAAAGTAATATTTCTCAATAATAGTTAAATACACGTGAAAAAGCTTACTCATACTTTTACCTCACATGCTATTTGCACTTCTTCAATTGAAAGTTTCAAATATACTTTATTATGAACTCTTAGTATATAAGGAATTATGCTTGCAAGTTGTTAAAATTACAATGTATACAAGCTTGAAACTTAGTAACATTTTCTTGTTGTCATTGCAATACTTCACCAATGCCTACATCTTCAAGGAATATAATATTTTGCTTATTAGACCAATGAAATAACAATCACCCAATTGGTGGGTCATATCTATGAATATTAAAATAAAAAATTCTCCAGTATGCCTCAAACACAGAAATGTATCTATAATCCAAATAATTGTGATTTTATTATTTTAACTGTGAACTTTTTTGAAAACAATGTTTAGCAATCAATCCCCTTTTGCATATATTTGCACAAGTATTATATGCACTTATCTTGATTTATTTTTTTCAGCATTAACATAATAGTAATGCTTTACAACAAATAAACATTATGTAGAACAACTTATTTGTTGTCACACTAGATTCCACTTTTTTGTGCTATTGTTGATGATTGACTTCATCTATACATTGAAAATCCATCATCATCAATAAATATTTCAGACTAAAATAAATGTTGGTATCTCTTCTTGCGTTTTCCTTTCATCATATATGATGTCCTACAGTTCACTAATTTACATGGATCATACATCATATGTCTAACCGCGATAGCATATCCAATAGGATCTTTGTCTTTATCAATTAATTTGGTTGAGATATACCTATCAAATGAATCAGAGTCATTTATTTTATCATCAGGACACAAGCAAAGAATAATATGCACATGTGGGAGCTCAAACTTTTGGTGCTCTATTGTGAAAATAACTGCAACCTAAACATAGTGTAGAATATTAGCACTAATCATAGTTTTAAAAATCATACAAATTATAATTTTTTACAAAATGATTACATCAACTGATTCTTCAAAATGTTTGCCTATTATTACATCATGGAGGAAAGAGTATAACTTCATTTCAAATACATAAGCAATTATGTCAAGTCTGTCATTGGTAGTTTGTCCTGGTATAAATTCTAAAAACTTGGTAATCTTATGTCACTTTGAGTTGCATGTCATTGTTACAAACAAATTGGCATGTCCAATTAATTGATAAATAGTTGTTTCATCTTATAATATTGCATTATGTACCATGAACTACTTGTAAATGATGATGATAAAATGCACAGCTTATTTGTACAATTACGATTGTATTCCCTTTGTTGACAACATGTTGTACATAACACATACAATACTTCAATTTGGAATAAATTTTAATAACATCTAATATTGGTAAATGATTGTTCAAGGATGCAATAGTATTTATAAATAACATATTGCTAGAAAAGTCTTTCACCATGTAGTACCATGGAATTGACAAAGTAATGATGCTAAAGTTGAAAGCATAATATTCATGCAAAGATAGCTTTATTGTAGATGATTGAATCCATTGAATCATCATGGTACAAGACTCCATCATACCAACCATCTAACCCATCAGGAACTAATATTGAAAAATGCAAACACATTAATTTTGGGTTTAAAACATCAATTTTACAAGCATCTAAAGAATATGTATAAATAATAGTATACCATTTGTCGCTCACTTCTTCTTATAGACTAGTGGTTAAACCAATAATGTCCCTAAACTTTGACAAGTTATAATGATGGCTATCTCGAGATCTTGACATCAACATCCTTAGTTGCACATATTGGTTATTAGACTCTTGAAACGTATCAGAAGCCCAACTAAACACTCTTACAAGTTGGCAATGCTCATCAAATATACATGTTAGGCCTTTAACAATCACCCTATCCATGTCATTGCTAGGCATTTTCAAAGTTTCTAATACAATTTTTTGTTTCATGCTATATTTCATGTATGTACAACTAAGGAAATCTTGGTGGATTAGCTTCATGAAGGACTAAGGAGCCTACCCAATGGTGATTCTCACCCTTGATTTGAAAAATTGGTAGGCCACCTTTACCATTTATTTGCATATTAATGTCAACATTAGTTGACACAACAAAAAATCAACTATTGAACTCTAGAATATTTTTTATGAGCTTACTTTAAGAGAGGGCCAACCTATAGTCCTTTAAGTGTAAAGAAATCATGGTACTAGTGACTCATGTGGACGTAGCACCTTTCCATTTTGACAACTAATAAATAATGCAAGGCTCTTCTATTGTTGAGATCAAACACTCCCCTAACCATACCATATAATAAATTGACAATGCTAGTACAGGTAAATACAATCTAGTAGTCCAAAATCCTTTTGCGCCATATAACATCCTAATCAAGCCAAACCACTAAGTAAAAGTCTATGTAATAAGTTACATATAAAATTGGATATGATACATGAGACGGATCTTACTATTATAACGTGTATTTCTCCATTGTACCGTTTCTTCATTTTGTTCCTGGAAAAAACCATCAATTATAGTATCTTAATAAACGAAGACTTAACTGGTAATAAAATATCATGTGATGCAAACAGATTCTAATGTCAGCAATTGTTACTGTACTCTTGGTATCTTCCTACACATCATGAAGTTTTATCATATGCATGGGTGCAACTTTTGCAATAAGTCTTCTTCATCTTATTAGTGCAGGTTGTTAGCAATTTGAGCATTAATCAACTTCTAGATTTGTACTATTCATATCTAAGGGTACTTTGGTTTGTGATAGACAAAAGTTGCCTAACAGTTGCTAAGTTACCAATTGAATGCATTAAGATGTTATTCTAAACTTTGCTGGTGATATTACCTAAAGGAGTATGTAGGATTGGTTGGTGAATCATGTTAGAGGAAAATGAATTACCACTATCTTGATGTATACTTAAGTAAGCATAAGGATTTGGTTTTCATTTGCTTGGGTGGTAGTTATAATAGAATGGAAAGAATTGATTCTTGGACTATAACTTCTGATAGTATTAAAATGGGGAATAATTGTAAATTAACACTAGGACACATATGTAGACACAATGCTTCATGAGATTGTAAAGCCTATTTATGTTATGCTCATCTTTCTCTAACATCTATTTTAAACTACAATGTATTTTGTCATGTAGTAGATCAAAGACAACAACTAAGTTTGTAGACATAAACATAACTACATATGAAACATGAAACTATTTTTCTTAGAAGTACATGATGCTTAATGAGCATACAAATGCATTACTATCCATTGCTTAAATATTTCAACTTTAAAGTTTTGTATAAGTAATCACTAGTATTCAAAAGTGCTTGATATTCGATTAAAAAGAATGATAATTTCCTATATTCAATTAATAATAAGTCTTACATTATATTAGTGACTATACTATTTCTATATTTTAATTTAACACATGATATATGAAATTTTATACTTTTAAAATGGCACATAATTTTAATTTAACAGTAATAATTATTTAGCAAAATATTTATGAGTAAATTGGCATGGTTGGATTAGTAATTAAAATTAAATAATAAGTGTTTTTTATTGAATAAAATTCTTGATTGGCCCACATAGTCCATTTATGACATTATGTAAAACCCAATATCTTTCGGCTTGTTTGTGTCATTTTGGATCAAAACCCAATATCTTTTGCCTTGCTTGTGTCATTTTGGATCCAACTGGACTTGCCCATCTTTTCATCAGCCTGCAATTGTTAACCCAACAAATCAAGCCCAACCCACAAGCACACACAAGTATAAAAATCCTGATTTCTATTCAGTAGCCACATTTTCTAAACCAAAAAATTTGGAGTCGAACCCTAATTCTTTAGATTTTGTATTTGCCACTACATTAATGGTTGCCAAGTGATTTAAAGTTCTAGATGTCGATTAATAATGTTACCTACACTGGCCAACAACCTAGTATGGTTTTCTTTGTTTTTTCACATTTGTTCCAATTAGTAAATGTGATGATTCTTTTCTTCATAGATCTAGAGATATGGTTTCTGATTTCAGTTTCTAGTCTCTTTACTTTTCTAAATTTTTGGTTTATGCTTTCAATTTCTAGTATCTCTATAGAGCAAAGTATTTACTCAAGTTATCATTTTTTAACAAAACAACCATGCATTTCTCTCATAGTCTGCATAATTTGCACAATCATAAATTGCACAGCACATATAATGTTAAGATCAAATAAAACCTCAAGAAACCATATTAGGTAATAATGAAAGATTAGCCAAAAGGTAAATGATATTGACCTCCATGAGCTCACTTAGATTAGCAAATGCAAGTGACAATTCCATATCAAGATCAAATCTTCATTTAGAAAATGATGTGATTTAATATAATAAAATAAGATCCTTTCAGTAAAAAATCACAAACAAAGAACAAGTTAAGAAGCATTCTAACCATTACAGTCACTGCTACTACATCTCAATATACTAAAAGAGGCTAAAAAATACAAAGAAACTGAAATATTAAATTTGACTACTTATGCTTTTTTAGTTATGTAGCATTCTAACCCATCTTTCTTTGGTGAAAATTCTTACTATTCATTTTCTTGGAAAGTGCTAAGATACATATTTGAGGTCTAATATTTCAATGGCAAAAGAATTAAAATGTGAAAATTACAATAAGAGATAAACATAAACAACTAAAATGTAGAATAGTTATCAAATTACTGATTTATAGATTATCAAATTCACCTATTTGAGCTTTTGCAATACCCTCCATGTATGGATAAAAAACACACCCAATGAAGCTATAAACTTATGCTGTCAGATTACGCATATAGGAGAAACAAACAACAATCATCAACAAATGATAGCATCTGATAAAAGAAAAATGATCAGTTCAAGCACAAATAAGTACCTCATGCTACAAGAACTCACCTCCCCTGCAGTGGTATTTCAATAATTGCTAGTGTCCTACTAGTGATTTTATTGCAGTCTTGTTATGTGGCCTCCAGTTCGGTAACAACTGAAATCAGTGACGCTAAAAAATAAAGTAATTGCTAAAGTTTCATCGATGAATACATCCAATAAACATTGTATTAGAATGAGTGGTAGACTAATGAGCAAATGAAATATAAAAAGGGAAAGAAGAGCCCAGACTTTCACAAGACGTAAAAAATAGGGACATAAACCAAATAAGCAACCTATGAATGATGTGTCCAAGAAGGAAATAATTTTACCAATTCAAAACATATGCTTTACAACCAGAAATCACATAAATATATTTCTCAATGGAGCACCAGAACCGACATATTCAAGAACCAAACATGGTTGACAGGTTCAATCTTCAAATATCACTCTAAAACCTACACAAATATAAGAGAACGATAACTTCTCATCAATAAATATAACATAGCGGAGGAGTAACAAGTAAAGGATTTAGCATCCCCCTTGAAAAAAAAAGAAAAGTACATATAAGAAAGGATATATAATCATAAAGAAAAAAAATCATACATGAGAAGAAGAAAAATCAAAATAAAAAAGTGATTAAACCACAAGATTAAAAGGTCAGAAAATTTAAGAACATAAAAAAATAGGTAGAATAACAATGAAAATTATATATATAAATGAACCTAGACTTGATACAAATGTACTAAAGCAGGAAAACCTCCAAGCTTGTCATCATTTGCTGCCCAAAATCATCATCTTGATGATTTTGGTGACAACACTCAATTGCAAAGTAACAAATTCAAATGAAGAAGAATAACCAAATAAATAATTTCATAAATTTTGGAGCAAACCAAAGAAATCAGCAAGAAATTAAAAAAAAAAAAGATAGGAGCAGTCTAACCAATACAAGTTATCGTCCTGCAAATTTAAGAGCCCTAAGAATTCGAAATAAAAAAAAAGCTCTTTCTTGCAATACAATTATTGGTTACATATTTGAAAGTGTCTGGAACACAAAACTCACGTTGCCCATAAATTTGTTGAAACAGTATATCGCCGAAGGCCAAACCACTCACGCACTACTGTTCCCCTTATCAACATTGATCTTCTCCATTCTATGCTAACAAACAAAATACCCATTGAGTACCGTTCCCCTCATCAGCATTGATCTTCTTTGTGCTACGCTCTAAGCCGTCGGTTTCTTCTGATAAAAGTTCAACAGTTATCGGCAGCTCGCTCATGTCGCTCATATGGTTAGAAACTGGGAGATAAGAGCAGTGGAGAAAGAAAAGCAAGGCTACACTGGAGGATGGGTCCTCAATCAGAAAGTTGAAAGGAGGGTACCGGTTTGAAATTGAAGATGGAGGAGAAGGAAATGGCAATTGAAAAATCGAGATCCATTTGTCTTGTTTTCTTACTACAAGAAAGGGAAGTTTTTGAAAGTCTACGAAAGATAAGGAAGTTAATTTCAAAAAGGAAAAGAGAAAAAATTTTATAGCACATGGTAAATGGAATCCGTGCTAACTAAAGAAGGTAAAAATACACATCATTTTACTAAAAGAGGGTAACGCCATTTGTAGTTCAGTCAAGTTTAATGCAGGAAAAAATTGTATTATCAGTTTTTGGAAGGGATTTTTGTTCTATGAAAGATTTTGAAAAAGACACGTGGCAATCAAGGAAAAATTGAATTAAGGAAATTACTAGACACTTCCTTAGATATGCCCTTCTTTATATATATATATATATTATATTAGATTGCCTTGTCAATGATAGGAGATATCTTGACTAATTATGTTATTCTCATATCTAAATAAAAATGTGATTTTACAAAAATAGTGTGCAAAATTTGAATACGTTTAATTAGTCTGTATGTATAAGTGTAGTCATGGAATAATATAATTTTAAAATAATTTTAATACCTAAAAGTAAAATTGGCTCGATGTCTATTATTAACTTACTAGAGAGGGGTAAGTGTTAAAAAATTATAATAGCTTATAAACCTTATATTTAAACACGTGTACCTAAAATTGATGTTTACTCAAAACACGAGGCCTAACTTTACCTGATTTAGAATAATAATAATCATAATATGTGGATAACTCGAAAGTAATAATCAAAATAGTTTTCATCGTTCTGGTGAATGTCTTAAAACGGGAAAAGAACATATTGTATTACCAAGGTGATAAAAACGTAGAATAACCTTATCCTTTATTATAATTTAGTAACAACCAAACCATGAATTCTTAATCTTCACCTAATGCCTTCTATACAGTGGAACTATTCATACTATCATCTTTGAAATTTTTAGTAGCTTCAATCGCAATTTCTCTTGCTTCTTCTCTAAGTCAAGATCATCCCATATCGTCATCAACTTATCATGACCATCACGATGTTGAGCCAACTGGGTAAACACTCAATAGCCTTTGGTCTAAAATCTTGCTAGTGTTTGCTTGGGAGCTTGTTCATTCACCTCTAACTCCTCCAATTACTTCTTGGGTCTTTTGTCTAATCTTTATCTGATTCATCCCTAGAAATTAATATAGCTCTTAGTTATATGAAGTATCTACTTTCATTTATTTAAGTATATATAAAATCGGTATTAACCAACTTATGAAGAGCTATTGATAGTTTCTTTGAACTTTCACTTTAAAACATTCAGTTCATAAAATCTACTAACATCTGAAATCCCCTTGAAGTCGACACCCAGGTTGTTTGTGTCCGTGTATTTCCATGGCTCTGACCATTTTGGTTCTCCCGGTTGTTGATGTCATCACTCATTATTAGAGTTATTGTGTACTTCTATTTCAAAAGATATAAGATGCTAAACTACAATAAAAGTTTACCTCTATATATAGTGCTATGTGGTACAAATACATAAGCAAGGGTTCCAAAAAAATTATGAAAATTTATCTCTCTTTAATTTTTTACTCACATTAATAATTACAGCATTGTAAAAGCATAAATAATTTAGGCAATGCATTTAATGCTACTAACATGTGCAAAAGGGGAAACATATCTTCCTAATTGAATTATTAGATATATTATTGCTATTTGCAATATTAAAATATTACATATGAACTCTAGTTTACTAAAATTTGACTTATATGTCAATATTTAGAATAGGTTATACAAGTTAGAAATTGTTTCTAGGTTACTAAAATCTGACATATATGTCAATATTAAGTGTAGGTTATACAAGTTAGAAATTGTTTAGTCATTGTTAATAAATGCTAGTTAGTCTAGTAAGTTTTCTTATTTTATGTGAAATTATTTTTTTTTCAAATTAATTAAAAAATCCTTAAATTTTAGTTATTATAATGAATTTAATTTTTAAGTTCATAATATCTTTCTAGGATAGACTTGGGGCTTTTCTCTTTGTTTGCTAGGTTCTATTTCTTGGTCAGTTACTTTTGTCTTCTTTTCCTGTGTGTTTTTTCTAGCCCCTTGCTAGTTTATAATAGATAAGGCATTTTTGTATTGTAACGATGATTTCGGTAGCCTTCTATTCAAAATGCTTAAGTCTAGGTGGAGGTTTTTGTAAGCGAGGAGCAAACTTCCAAGAGCATATTGGGCAAATTTTAACCATAAGGTTATTGATGTCTATGTAAAACTAATTTCAACTATACCCTGGTGGCCCAAGTTTTGTACTCACTTTGGATGAATTAAATGTGCTAGGTGAAGAGGCTCGATTGGTAGCCATTCAAGCCAGATAGGTTTTCTTGGATGAAGATATACTATGATTGATGTAGATGGATAAGATGACGACTCAGTTAATGATGAGGTCGATGAATAAAAATAGTAAACATGAAACTTGGACACTTCAGCATTTCTATGTATGATTTATTTTACGTGTCCATTTTTTCCATTAGCTCCTCTATCTAAGATCATGATTATTTGAACAAAATTAGTAGTTCAATCATATAGGCTATTAGTTTTATAGACTCTGTTTCTTCGGTTTGGCTAGATACAACAAGACTGAAATTAATTAAAAATTCTAACTGTTAAGTATATTTTGCATCAATAAATTATATGGCTACTCTTCGATATCAAAAGATCTAGTGATGGATAGACATATTAATCAATCAATTAAATATTAAATAACTTTTGGCTATATTATATGAAAGATTCCAGTGTTGATAGCATCAAATGTAAAAATAAACATTTAGAACTCATGAAGCCCAGGTTGTGGGTTCTTTGTATTATGGGATTGGCTCTTAATCATCTTTGATAGGGGTAGCTAGTTCATCCACTACAAGAATGAGGAGCATTTGCTATAGCCAATTCTTACGGAAAAAAGTGAAGGAACCATTTTCGCAGGAAAACCATCGGACAAAAAGGTATTCAATATGGAATCTATCAAATGATTTTCTTGTAATAAAATTGTGACAGATAAAACCGTAGCATAAATGTCAAAAAAAGATGGCAGGAAATTGTGGAGCCAAAGAGTCCAACGCTTTTCATGCGAATTAAATAAGAAGGGACCACGACTGTAGGAAAAGGTCAGACACTTTATCCGATGCTTTTCCTGCAAATATCTTTTCCTACGCTTTTGAGCCAAATGAGGATATGGGTGTCTTAAAAATGTAGGAGTTGTATCCCTTCTATTTTCCTATAGTTTATTTTTCTGACATTTTTGTGACATTAGTTACTACATATTTGTTACACAAGTCATGCAGTTTGACTTTTTATATATATCCTACGATTTTGCTAATAAATACCTTCCCCTACCCCTTCTCCGATCCTTCTCAGCTACTATTTCGGCATCCATTTTGGTTTTTATTTCAACTTCTTCTTTAGCTCAATCAAGGTGTTTCAAAGTAATTTAAAGATTAGTGATTTAGATATATAGTAATTGTTTTTTTAGAAGATATAGTTATGTTATTTTAGGTAGCTGACTTATAAGACAACATGTTGTTGCATAATAAGTATTTATTCATTAAACCTTAGATTCTCCATTCATGATTATGTTGATGAAAAATATAATATTAGTCCGATTCAGATTGTGGGTAAACAAAATGTATTGGATTAAGTTATATTTGTGATTAACGTAATCATGGATTGTCCAAGTTGGACAATTGAAAGTTGCATAAGCAGTATTGTAGTTAATGTGTTCCTTTCAATTAGCAGTTTTTGAATTTTGGTAAACTATTTCCCAAATTGTTCCCATTGTGTGTTTCTTAATAAGTAGATATTGTTGAGAAATGTTGTGAACGGGAACTGAAGGGAAATACTGCTAAAATTTACGTAAAATGCTACTAAAATGGAACACAGTCAAAATGCTTTACTGCTTATGCAACTTTCAATGGAGTAAGGCCCTTACCTTAATGGAGTAGTTGGTTTAGTAATGAAAAGTCGACATGCATGCATGACATATATAAGCAATTCATTTACATTATCACTATATTTATATTATATGAATATAATATATTTATTACGTATTTATGTTGAGGGTTTTTACTATTTGTTTTATAAGGGAACCAAATGGCTGGTAATGAACGTGAGTGGATGTACCAGAGGATAGATGCAGATGGGTATATGAATCTTAGATTTATGGTTGGTGTTAATGAGTTTTTATAGTTTGCTTACAGTAGGACGGAGTCAGAAATGATTAAATGCCCTTGTCATAAATGTAACAACAGATTTTATAGAATAGAGGTGAAAGTGAGAAAGCATTTGTATCGATATGGATTTACGTCGAACTATTACATATGGCACTCTCATAATGAACAAGATGATAGCAGTTTGCACAATTTCAATATGGCCCGTACCTATTTTCCATCACACTCATATGGAGCAGTAAGTGAGGAATCAAGTAGTGTAAATGTGTATGAATAGATGGTACGTGAATCAATTGTTCCATTATCATCGAATGTAGGATTTGAAAAAAGTGAAAGAAGGTTGGTAGATGAAGAGTTTATCGATGCTAATGTCGAAGAATCTGATAGCGTTAGTGATAGTAATGATAATATGTTTGATGTGTCTCAAATAAGAGAGGGGTTACCTAATCCGACTACACAACAATTTTATAATTTGTTGGATGATGCAAATGCACCGATGTGGAATGGGTGCACTAAACATACACGATTATCTGCAATGAACTAATTGTTAAGTTACAAAAGTGAGTTTAATATAACAGATCATTATTTCGATCGAGTGTTAGAGCTTATGAAAGAAATGTTGCTTGAAACTAATAGACTCGTAAACATGCTATATGATGTGAAACAACTCACAAAAGGACTTAGGTTGCCATATATAAAAATTCATGCTTGTGAGAATAACAGTGTGCTATTCGATCGGGGATATGAGAAATTAACACATTGTCATGAATGTGGGAGTAATAGATATAAAGAAAGAGTAACCTCTGGAAGAAGGAAGTTGATTCCCAAAAAAATGCTACGATATCTACCAATAACTAGTCGGTTGAAGCGCTTGTATATGTCATAAAAAATAACGACTCACATGACTTGGCATGCTTATAATAGATCGTGCAATGATGGAAGTACGGGTCACCTATGTTAGTTTGAAGTATGGAGGCATGTAGATCGAACATTCCCATCATTCATTGTTGAAATCAGAAATGTTGTGCTTAGATTGTGTACCAATGAATTTAACCCGAATAATGTTATTGGTGGAACATACACGATATGGCCGATCTTTATAGTTGTTTACAATCTCCCACCGGATCTTTGTATGAAAGAACCCTTCTTTTTTATAAGTCTCCTAATTCCTAGTCCTAAAGCACTAGGACGCAACATTGATGTATTTTTATGACCATTGATTGAAGAACTCAAAACTTTATGGTCAGAAGGGGTTATTACATGGGACAGCTCTCAACAACATAATTTTGTTATGAAGGCATGTTGATTATGGACAATTAATGATTTTCCTGCACTATGAAACCATTTGGGCTGGAGTACCCATGGTAAGCTTGCGTGCCCATATTGCATGGATGAAATTGACACATTTATGTTGAAGAAATGCAGAAAGCCATGTTGGTTTGACTGTCACAGGGTGTTTTTATCGCAGAATTACATATTTCGTTTGAATGTAACATCATTCATCCCAGGGAAGAAGGTTAGTACTGTCGCTAGTCCATATAAGTCAAGTAAGGAAATTGATGATACGTTGGTTGGCTATTGTTTTCCTCCATTTGGCTATGCATATGATAAACACTAAGTTGCAGGGTTTGGATAGTGGCAGAATTGGTTAAAGCGGTGTTTATTCTGGGAGTTACCATACTTGAGGCATTTGCTAGTCCACCATAATTTGGACGTCATGCATATTGAAAAAAATTATTTTGAGAATATTTTCAATATTGTTTTGGATATACAGGGGAAAACAAACGATAATTTGAATTCTCACCTTTCGCTTGAGGAGTTAAAAAATATTCCTCATGAACTACATTTACAAAATGTTATGGGGAACTATGTGAAACCAAAAGCATCTTATACATTAAGTCAGGAACATATAAGAGAAGTTACTCTATAACTAAGAATGATAAAGATGCCTGATGGGTATGCCTCAAAATTAGGTTGTACTGTTAACTTGAGTGATGGTACATTCTATAACTTCAAGAGCCACAATTGTTATGTGTTTATGCAGAGGTTGCTTCCTATTGCATTATGTAGATACATCCCAAGTCTTATATGGGAGACAATTTTTGAACTTTGTTCATTTTTCAGAACATTATGTACAAGTAGGATTCGATTTGATGACATACAACAATTGGAGCAGAATATAGTGGCTATCATATGTAAGCTAGAAAAGATATTCCTTCCTGCCTTTTGATTCGATGGAACATCTTGTCATCCACCTTCCTTATGAGGCAAAGTTGTGTGGTGCAGTTCAATTTCGATGGATGTATCCATTTGAGAGGTAATTTTCGGTTTTACATTCATATTTCTGTCATTATTTTTCATATATTATATGTCAATAATTTATGGGTATTATATGTCACTAATTGTTCTATTTTTTTAACCTGGTAGACTCATACGGTCGTTAAAGCGAAATACCCGAAATAAAGCTGCAATTGAAGGTTCAATTGTTGAAGCATACTTGGTCAAGGAAATGTCTACATTCTGTAGCCACTACTTTGAATCAAATATTTCTACAAGGTTAAACAGAGTGCCACGAAATGATGACATTGATCTACGTATGGCTCATATTAAGGGTCAATTGCTATATATTTTCAATGCAAGATGTCATAATATACCTAACCATGATTGACAACATTTACTGGATCCCACTGAAAGACATCAAGTGCACATCTACACTTTGTGGAACCGCAATGAGATTACACCGATTGTCAATTGCCATATAATGTAGACAAGTGTTAAGGTTTTTTCTTTCAATTAGATTGCTTTAAAACATTTATGGATAAATATCATTTCAGGCACTTTGACTCTTATATATTGACAAGATTTCCTCAATTCAATGAAACTCAATTATAAAGTTATCAAGATGAACGTTTCATCCCATGGTTCTTATAGTACGTGTTGACACCCAATTTTGTCCGGGCACTGGTTTTTTACTTAAGTTTTAGGTTAGGAAAATTAGTTTACAGGGTATTTTCATTTTTAGGGACTCTTTGGTCATTTGTTAGGAGTTTGGGTCACTTTTGTCATTTTAGGGTTTTGCATAGTTAGTTGGTCTAGTCACATTTAGGTTATATTGTTATTTTGGTTTACAAATCTTTAGGAATTTTAAGTGGTCATTTAGGGTAGAAATAGGAGTTAATTTAGTTTAGGCACTAATTTAGAGTTCTAAAGGTCTTGTAGGGTCAATTTAGGAAGACGGGAAAGTTTGGAGGAAAAACTAGGAATTTTTAGAGGATTTTAGGGAAAAAATGGAAAGTTTGAGGTAAATTTGTCAGAAATTGAGAGTTTGGGGTCAAATCTGTCGAGATCTTGAAATTTTAAGGAAATCTGGAAAATTTTAGGAAGTTTTGGGCTCAATTGACAAATCCTTAAAGTTTTGGGTCAAATTGAAATTCGCGCAGAATTTAAGGCAAGATTAGCTGCTTGAGAGTTTTTGTTGGACTTAAATTGCTATTTTACCAGATTGTATCTTAATCTCCTCAAATTGAATTTGGATCAAGTTTTAACTTTGTAAAATCTAGCTAATCTCGCCTGGCCCCAACTAGAGGTGGGAATCGGGTCGGACCGGCCGGTCCTGGGCCTGGGTCCTGAGGACCGGGCATGGCCTAGTTGCAGGCGGGGCGGTCCCGGGGCGGGGCGGGTTTCATTTTTTTTTTGTTAAAAAAAATATATATATATATAAAAAATAGAACAATTATTAATTATATAAGTTATAAATATTTTTAAGAAAAAACACCACCTCCGGTGTAAGTTTTATTAAGTTAAAAAGCCAAATGGCACTTACAAATAATCGGAACGTGCCTTACATTTTGAAATGGCAAAAACGTTCCAGAAATGATAAATAATAGAAACCTATGATCTGTACTGAACAGCATAATCAGATCAAATACAAACTACATGTATGATTGAAAAAAAAAAATTCAAGTCTCGGTATCGGATATTATCTCCTCCTCTGAACTCTTTTGGTCTTGCTACCGGAGTGCTGCGAGGCCCCAATCTTGGTTGCACACGCATACTTCTACCGCGTCGGGTGTCAATCTTGACCGTTTTTTTGTTATCACCCGTTTTCCGGCACTAAACGCTACCTCGGATGAGACGATCGATACTGGAACGGCAAGAAGCTTTTGTGCGATTATCGACAAGATCGAAAATCTTGATCTCTTTTGTTTCCACCACTCCAAGATGTCGAGGTCGCTTGTCTCGAACGATGTGTTGAGATAGTCATCGACCTCAGCTAATCCCGATGTCATCGGTCGGGGTCGTTTGAGCATTTGGAGCGCTGGGTTGAATCTTGAGGAGATTGATCTCCTTGGAGGCTCGGTTTGAGGAGCTTCAGATCTTACCTTATCCAAATTCCGCTCACAATATAACTTGTATAAAGAATGCAAGTACTCGGAAGCAGAAGCAGACATAGCCAAAACATTTATATGAGACATTTCTAAATAAGTATGAAAAATTCCTTCAAGCAGTGTTGTTGTGCTCGTTAATTTTACATACGGGTCAAGTAAAGAAGCAACTAAAAAGATAGGTGGAATGTTTGAGAAATATTAAAGCCACTTAGCCCGCATGGCTTCGACAGTCGGTTTTAACAACTCATCATTTTTAAACTGATGTAAAGCATATGTGATATTCACTAAATGAAACAAAACTTGATGACTTGTTGGGTAGTAAACACCAGAGAAAAATTCAGTTGCCTCGTAAAAAAACTTAAGCAATTCACTGGTTTTGGAACATTTCTCCCAAATTTCAGTTGTAAGAAATTCATAACCCATTTTTAAATTCATGAAATGTGACAACAAATTTGCATACGGTAATGCATCTTGCAACATAAAAAATGTGGAGTTCCAGCGGGTTGGGCAATCCAATTTAAACTGTTTCCAAGAAAATGGTTTTTGATTTTTAATACAAAAGCTTTTAAATTCACGAAAAATAGCAGGTCTGGACATAAAATATTTTAATGAGTTTCGAATAGGCAAAATCTCATTTTGGAGAACTTCTAAACCCTTTTGCACACAAATGTTCAAAATATGGCACATGCATCTAACGTGAAAAAATGCACCGTTGAGCGGTGGTTTTAAGTTTTGACTCAAAAGGCGAGCAGCAACATCATTATTTGAAGCATTATCAAATGAAATGCACAGAACTTTATCAGTACAAAAATAATCACGTAAAGTTTCTAAGATACAATTAAATATTTGAAAACCAGTATGATCTGCTTCAATAACCTTAAATGACAATTTTTTTTTTTGCATTATCCAATCAGAATCAATCCAATGAGAAGTAACACAATAGAATGATTGACCTATAGGTGATGTCCACATATCAGAAGTAAATGCCACACAATGATCAAGAGCAGAAAAATATGCTTGCAAATCTGATTTTCCGGTTTCAAATTGTCTAAAGCTTTCTTTCCTAGCAGTTTTCCTAGATACTTTTCTAAATGCAGGATTTAATTGTGATTTTATCCGAGATTCTAGGTGGACATCTTCAGCTTGTGAAAAAGGTTTTTTGGTAAGCATTATCCAATTTACCATACCTTCTCTACAAGATTGTGTTTGTCCTCAAGAACTATACCTGGTCCACCGACGCCAGTTGTAGACCCAAGTTATGTTTGTCCTCAAGAACTAGTCCTGGTACTAGGGAGCACGTTAGCATGTTGATTTTCAATATGCCGCTTCAGCGTTCCAGTGCCGGAATTCTTTCTATGCACCAATTTTTTCCCGCAATGTTTGCATTTTCCGTACCTCGACTCCCCTTCATTTATGAGCTCATAATGCTCCCAAACCCAAGCAGTTAGTCTCATCGATTTACCTTGTGCTTGAGTTTCCTCCACGCCGGGTTCATGACTTGTAGGCGTCGGTTCTGTTGACGGATTCCCGGACGCCATCGCATCCAACTCTTCCACATCGTCATCGGATAATTGATCGTCGAGACCCAAATCGTAATTCGTCATATTGATTCTGGCATCATCGTCGTGAAACTCTTGAATTGAAATGCCTTTATCGACGGGCCGAGATCGGCGATGGAACAAGGCTCGGAGGTCGGTGTTGCGGGAAGATGAACTATCTGTTGAATTCCCCTTTCATTTTGAAGCCATGCCTCACATACTAATAGTAGTGATTAATGCAAAATCAAGTGAGGATTATGAAGATATTAGGGAGAGATTAGTAAGAAATTTGGAAGAGATTAAGAAAATAAGGAGAATGGTTGAGAAAATATAGTAGATCAAGAAGAGAGATTGAGTGATTGTGTGAGGATTGAGTGAAAATGGCATTGGTATTTATAGGGGGAGGGGAAAAATTAGTTTGACCAAAAAGTCCTTGAAATTTAGTTGTTGGGAGGGGCAAAAATGAAATTTTGGAGGCTGAAATGGAGCAGAAAGCTGTTGGAGGGCCTGCTGTGTAATTAACCCTTTTTTAAAAAAAAAATTCGCAGGTCAACGTTACTGGCAGCAGGGAGCCGTTGCGGCGCTAGGCGGGGCGGGGCGGGGCGGTTTTGGGCCGGTCCGGTTTCTGGGCTTCGTCTGGTCCGGGCTGGTCTTTTTTGCATCTCCCTCCTCCTATTGGGCCCATACTCGGCCCATAATATTGCGGGCTTTTCCCGGGGTGGACCGGGGCGGGTTTGACCGGCAGGGCGGTCCCGATTCGGTCCGGGCCAACCCGGCCCACCTCCCACCTCTAGCCCCAACTAGTATAAATAGGGGTCCAAATTTCAAGAAAAGGGGGGAGAAAATATGAAACCATAAGCTCCCATCGAGAAAAGGTAAAACTGTAGTCTTAATCCTGGTTTTTAGTAGCCCCTCACAGAAGACCCTAGTTTTCTCCCCACAGTGCCACCATCCCTATCTCCCTCATTTGGCTGCCCGACGCTACGCCTTCCAGCCCTGACGGTTCACCTCCTTGCCTCGTCTCTCTCACCTCCAGCCACCGCCAGCCACGCCAACGACGTGCCCAAGTGCTCCCATCCATGCCGCTGACATAGAATCCAAGGGAGAAGGCCACACGACCGACCGGTTTCTTCAAGCCCACCCGCTACAGATGTTGCCCGGCGTCCTCCTCCTCCCTCCTCAGTTGCTGCCCTTTCTCAGCCAAACCCCTGGTCACTGATCGCACGAATCACCGCCGGAGATGGAGAATTGAAGAGGAATCCAGATCGCGACCCGGTTTCAACCCAGATCCGGCTCTGTCATGCTTTTCCTTTGGGTATAACTCCCCTCTAGCCCTCTGACTTCTCATTTCATGTGCTGAAGTCGACAACATGTTTCTGTTCTTGTAGATAGGCCACTGGCAGCAAGTCTTTTATTGCTTTTTCTTTTTCTTTTTTTTTCTATTTTTTATTGTTTGTTTATTTTGTTTATTGAAGTCATGAATTAGTTTAGAGATTGACATTAGGCATGATAATAGGATTAGATTAGATAGATAATTTTAATAAATAATATGAATCTAAAATAAATTTAATTTTACATAAGGTTTTCTCAAAAATCACACTTAGGAAAATTCATTCCGCGTGAGTTTAATAAAACCTTAGGATGGATTTAGGATGGTAGTAAATTTCAAAATCCATATCTGGCTGATTCGATAGAGTTCATGGTTTGGATGAAAAATTATCTAAAATTTTCAATAAAAAAATATATTAAGTTTAACATCCATATCCGAGTGGTCTGATGGGATCTATGGTTTGGAAATATCAAATTTTCATAAAACCAAATAAAAATTAAATAGTAAAATTTAAAAGTCCATATCCGGGTGGTTCGATTAGAATCCATGGTTTGGATATTAACTGAAATTATTTAAAGCAAGCAAAACAAAATTAAAATCAAACTAAGGTGCCAATTTTTGGGCGCTATAACAAAGTTGTTTTAGCGTAACCGTACTCCCGAACCCCTTGAACTCTCGTAGACCATTTTAAGGTATCCAATCGACCTAGGTGAAACCGATTGGTGGCGACTCTCAAAAACATGTTGCTGCAGCTTGGCGACTCCACTGGGGACTCTCGTGAGTCGAGCATATAAAGTTTGGTTTATCTATTTTGTTTTGCTTTGCTTATTTTTGTGTACTCATGTACTATACTTGCTTGTTGTAAGCATGCAATATGTATTCATGACATGAGGCTCCACACCCGAGCTTCCTAAACTCATTCTTTCAAAGTGGAATTGGTGTTGTTGTCCTTGTGAGGCCATGGTCTCCAAGCCTTCATTGGTTTCAAGTAGCAAAGTAGTGTATTTGCCTTCTGAGACGGTAGTTTCTACACGGGCCCATGAAAAGCTACGACCTGAGTTAATCCTCTCCTTACATAAACCCTTATGGGTAAGGAATTGTGTTATCACTATGATTTAGTGATGGGATTTGGGAACCACCCTCAGCCTTTTTGACAAGCCACCCTATGCATATAGAATATCCCACTTAACCATAGAACTGGCCATAGGATTCCTACCATTTACCAACGCCATAAGCATGTCATTGTTATGCCATTTTGTTGGCTTACATTTTTGTTTTCTTTGTGTCTTATATTTATGGCTCTAACTTCTTTTCTCATATTAGCTCATGAGTTATTAATTGCTTCATCTTTAAGAAATATGCTATTTAACCTGTTACTAACCTTGTTTTTCTTTTGTTATGCTTTTGATTTTTTAAGTGCAATTTTTCTTCATGAATGAAAACCACGCATCAAACTATACTAACTCTGTCTTTTTTATGACAACAAGAAGTCTTGAAGTTCCACGATAGTGGACAATCAAGCTCACTCATTGCATGCATGCATTACATCAATCACATACATGTAAAGTCTAATAAAACGAATCTTACTTTAAAGAAGGTAAAAATTGGCCCTCAACGTCGATATCCAACTCGGCTTTGAACAAGACTAATGGTAGAGCAAATGGAAGGATGTCTCACTGACATCGAGTCAAAGATAGAGGGCATGGCTAAACAAATGAAGCATCTAATGGAGCTAATTAAGGGGAAGGCAGTGCGAACCCCCATCGAAGACCCACAGGATCCGATCTACCCTCCCAGATTCACTCAACAATGGGTCTCAGTTCAAGATAAGCTCTTTCAAGACTCAAGCCCACATGATGACATTCATTTAAGGCACAATCTAATTTTTGAAGAAAAGAAGTTGCTGCTTAAAGAAGAAGAGGATACTCAGAAACTTGAGACCATAAAGAAAAGACTTTGGGCCATTGAAGGTGGCACTTTATTTGGATCCTTGTCAGTGGACGATCTTTGCTTGGTGCCAGATGTTATGATTCCATCAGATTTCAAGGTACTAGAGTTTGTAAAATACGATGGGACAAGTTGCCCTATCACTCATATAACACTTTTCCTAAGAAAGCTACAACCCCTTACAAAGGATGAAAAGGTATGGGTGGCTCTTTTTCAAGAGAGTTTGACAAAGTCTACATTGCAATGGTACCTTAGCCAAGGCCCAAAGAACATTAGGACATATAATGATCTTGCTCAAGCTTTTATCAGTAATTATAAGCATGTCATGGATTTGTCTCCTGATCATCAAACCCTTCAGAATATGGAGAAGAAGAAATAAGAAACCTTTAAGGAGTACGCACAAAGGTGGAAAGACTTAGCTGCACAAGTTCAACCACCTATGATAGAAAGAGAACTGATCACCTTGTTTATCCAAACACTGAATGGACCATTTTATGAAAAGCTAGTTGGGAACACTCTGAGTAGCTTTTCAGATATGGTATTATCTGGAGAAAGGATCGAATCTGGAATCAAAACAGGAAAGCTAGTCGATTCTTCAATTAGGGGATCTTGCAATGAAAGAAGTGGGGCTGTCCAAAACATCATCTCCAAGTCCTATGGTCCAACATCACTCACATTACAGGCGAAAGGATGTCCTATTGAGGCAGTAGTCTTCAAGGCTCCCTCATCAGCGCCACATAGCACTTATGGGAAGAAAGCTACTCAAGTTGATTCAATTTCCACAAGCTACACTGAGCTACTCCCTAAGCTCATAGAGTCAAACCTACTATGACCCATACCAACTACAGCAAAGATCAAGCAGCCTCTTCTTCCAAGTTGGAATGACCCAAATGCCAAATGTGATTACCATATAGGTTCAATTGGGCATTCAACTGAAAATTGTGTGGCATTGAAACTCAAGGTTCAATGGTTGATCGATTTTAAATTGCTAGATCCCGATGTGATTGGTAATTGAAAGTGAAGATTTTGAGCTAGAATTACATTGATTTTGGAAGGGCTCCAAGTTAGATCCAACCTGGCAATTCACACACACTTTTGAATGACAGGGAATCCTTTGAGTAAACTTGTATCTTTGAGAGCTTGCCAAAGTAATTTAATAGTAAAAATCTCCTAGATTTTGTCCAGAATATAAGGTGTAGTCTTTGTTAAATGGACACATGTTATTCTTTTCTTGCCTAATAAAAAGATGTAATGTGTGCATTCTACCACTTTTTACCAAAAATTCCATTTTTACATCTGTCACTCATTCTTTGCCATTACACCATCCATTATTGCCATCACACTTTATTTCGTAAATGATGCTACTCGTGGGTAGAAATGAAAGTTAAGGAAGATTTGATGGCAGTGATCTTAAAAGTGCTGCCAAATCTAGTAAGAAGAATCTCAAATGTTGCACCTCAACTCTCAAAAGGAAGTTTGCAGTGGTTATCGGCATCCTCGCAATAAGTCTTTGGTTAGCTTCCAAAGAATGTAGCTCTCATATTAAATGGCTTGGGTGGCCTCCCAATTCTCATGAATGCTCGACACAAGAAAAGGTTCTCAGTTCTCCATAACATAGATTCCAAAAAGGAAAGAAGTTCATCCCTTCCATCAAAAGGCAACAAGGGAAAATTCAAAAGAAAGAAAAAATTGAGAGCAAACATGAGCAAGTGAGGCCACTTGAGTCATCTCACTTCAAGAAGGCTATCAAGCACGTCACAATCATAGCTCACAAAAGAAAAAAAGAAGAAAAAAGAAAAGGCTCCAGCAAATGGAAGAAAAGAAATGAAAAAAAAAAAAAGGAAAAAGAAAAGTGAGCTATGGATTCTAGACTGAAAACCTGCAAAGGCGGTTTAAAAGATAAAAGCAATGGCCGAAGGGCAATCGCCCCTGAAGGACACCACGCGTATACGATGTCCTAGACCAGCGCACCGCCTTTGACTGAGGAAAGGCGAACAGATCTCAGCAAAGAGAGAGCCTCAAGCACCCTCGGGCAAGCCGGATAAACCTCGCCTTCAGCAACACGTCAGACCAACTTTAGTCATAATGGGTCATCACTCTTCCTGAGGATAACCTTGGAATGGCTCCACGTGCCTAAACCCGCCTTCGGCGATTCTTTCGACCACCTTCGGGACATATCCTCAAGAGCACTATCACCAAGGACCTGAGCCTAACTTCGGGAAAGTCTAACCGGAGGTGTCTCGTATAAAACAAAGGACCTCCCTTCAAGGACGTTCACCCCTCCGAGGTACCCCTAGACCTCCAGGGAGTTCGGTTCCCTAGAAAGGCTACGAGGACATACGACTAGACGGCTTAGGATTCTTTGACACACCGTACTCGTACGGCCCCCAACATGCCGCCTCCAAACACACTCTGACACGCCGTTCTCGAGCAGCCTAGACCTTCGACCGAACAGCCTATGGTCGGCTAAAAGGCCCCCTAAAGGTACGAACCACATCCAGCCGGACACGTGTCGTGATCTGGGGAGCTTGTAGCAGACGAACTTCCCCTGTCTACCTCCTATAAATAATCATAGGGCTTCACAGGTAAGGGGGTTCACGGCACAAGTCTGTCTCCAGCTTCCTTGATTATTCTCTACCTCCAAATACTAACTTGGGCGTCAGAGACTCCTCCCCGGAAAAATGCCCCGCGGACCTCTTAACCCTTGCTTTCTGTGACTTCCAGGTGACCCTCCCAGAACACATCCTTTCCAGAACTTCCTCCACCTTCAAGAGCTCCTGCCACCTTCATCATGACACATAATGGAGATGCTGCTGGGCATCAAAAGGCAACCTTCAAAGCAAGAGTACATACAGATTACAAGAGTTGGGGGGCAACAGATGAGGTCTAACTTTCTGGAAAAGGTGGTAAGTTTGAGGTCGTCACTATTGAGTTTTTCAAGGCAATCAGATCTATTCACGAGTGGCATTAAAAGACCCTTCTTTCACACCACCCAAACTTAAATTTCCTCAGCCTAACATTTTCCTCTTGATATCATTCTTATTCATTTAAAAGGTTATCATTGTGGAACTTGTTTCTACCTTTTTGCCTTGTACATTTTATGTCTTTGAGTTGGAAAGAGGAAGAATAACAAGACATTTTAATCAAAAACAAAGGCCGTAAGTTATTTTGTCAAGCTCTGCAAATCAATGAAAGTTTTTCTTTAAGGCCAAACCATTATTCATCAATGTGTGTGGACTTAAAAGTGAGGAGATAGCTTGAGACTTTCTTTAAGAAGATGTGGTTTTTGTAAGAGAAATTCACGATCGAGTGCCATCACGAAGGTCTAGAAATGCATGATCTTTATAAATCAAAGGGAAATGATACCTTCATCCACATAGACACCATATTTAAGGGGACAAAGTAGTCTCTACGGAGCGCAAGAAGAGTACTACCAGCAAAGAGGCTCAATAGACAAGGGGGCAAGTTTTATGGATCGGAACTTGAGTTCAAGGAAAAGTAATCATACGATAACATGGGGATGAGCAAGCGTCGGCACGGCCACAAGAAAAGGAAGAAGGCAAAGAGACGTTGAAAGTTGAGCCTTCAGATGGTATAAAATCCATGATGAGGTAAGGAGGAGTTCAAAATAACTCAAGGAAAAGAATCACAAGAGGTTACATTGAAGGAAGCATAGAATTTACTCATGCATCACAGCTTTCATCAAAGTCATTCCAAAAATGCAAATATTAATAAGCATGCATCATAAGCATCATCACATCATGCTTTTATCACAAGCAGGCTTCATTAATGCTTGGTGCAGATAGCTAAAGGGGAATTCAGTCCAAGTACATCAAGGAGGAGACATTTTGGACAAGGGAAAAAGAGGGACTGTTTCAATCGCTTCACATCTGCCAAGAGTTAGAGGCTACAATTTCTCGATATCATCTGAGTGAAGGAAGTTTTACGGTCCAAGTAAGTTCACATAAATGGAGATCAAATGACATTTGGGTTAAATCGAGGTTCCAAAGAGAAAATAATTATCTTCCTCGTAACTTAGGCCAAACCGAGGTTCTAAATGAGAAGGGTTTCTCTACCTCGTCACATTTAAAGGAAAGCTAAACTGAGGTTCCAAAGATAAGATAATTCTCTTCCTCGTAACTTAGGGCAAACCGAGGCTCTAAATAAGAAAGGTTTCTCTACCTCGTCACATTTAAAGGAAAGCTAAACCGAGGTTTCAAAGAGATGGTAACTCTCTTCCTCGTAACTTGAGTTAAACTAACGTTTTAAATGAGAAAGGTTTCTCTACCTCCTCATATTCAAAGAAAAGCAAAAGCCGAGGTTCCAAAGAGAAGGTAATTCTCTTCCTCGTAATTTAGGTCAAACTGAGGTTTTAAATGATTCTCTACATACACTGCAAGGTTAAACTAAGTTTTCAAAGATCGAAATCTAGGTAAGTTTTCACCATCAAAGAAATCATGGTTTATTTTCATGATGGGGGGCATATTTGAGAGATGGACATCCATAAGTTGTCATACCATTTTTCAAAGCAATTTTATCTTGTTTGGACGATCATTCTCAAAGCTCAATTTAAGGTATTTGAAAACAGTTTCAACTCTTAAATTTTTCTTCAGCTTTTTGGGGTTCACTCATTTTGTGGAATCTTCAGTTCTCTTAAGATTCACTCATTTCATGAAATCTTTGGCTTTCTTAAAATTCACTCATGTCATAGAATTTCAAATTTTGAATTCACCCATTTTGGAAATTCACACTTTTGAGGGAATTATTCTAGGTTCGGATGATTTCTTGGAAATTTTTACTTGAGATAACAAGGAGAGTTCCTTAATCTCACAACAATGCAAAACTAAGGCTTCAAAGAAATTTAAAGGTGGTAAAGAGTCAGGGTGCTCTACCTCAAAGGACTTTCGAGGTAGTAAAGAGACAAAGTTTTCTACCTCAGAAGTCATTAGAGGTGGTAAAGAGTCAAGGTGCTCTACCTCAAAAATCATCAGAGGTGTTAAAGAGACCGAGTTCTCTACCTCAAAATGAATACCGAGGTGGTAAAGAGTTAGGGTGCTCTACCTCAAAGGAATTTAGAGGTGGTAAAGAGACAGGGTTCTCTACCTCAAAGGTCATTAAAGGTGGTAAAGAGTTAGGGTGCTCTACCTCGAAGGAATTTGGAGGTGGTAAAAAGTCATGGTGCTCTACCTCAAAGAAATTTAAATGCTGTAAAGAGACAATGTTCTCTACCTCTAAATCAACAAAAGGTGGTAAAGAGAGAGTTCTCTATCTCTTAGACCATGGTGAGAGAGAGTTCTCTACCGAAGTTAAAAGGAATGAGAGAAGAGTTTCTCTCTTCTATAGAAAGGTTTCTATAGAGCTAAGGGTGAGGAAGGTTCCTTAATCCATCAACAAAAAAGGAAAAAGTTTTTCTTTTAGGTTTGGAAGCGATAAGAAAGCTCTTATTGCAAAAGGTTAGGAGAGTTCCTAAGCCTGATAGACAAGGAAGAAAGAGTTTTCCTCCTTAAATTCTTTGATGATAGGAAAGTTCCTATCGTAGAGGTAACAAGGAAGGTTCCTTAACCTCAAAAAAGAAGAGAAGAAGGTTTTTCTCCTCAAGGTTTTGGCGGTAAGAAGGCTCTCATCGCCTAGCTAAGGTCAGAAAAAATCTGGTAATGGCTTTGCATGTGTTATATTCTATAAGACATGCAAAAGGGGGCAGCTGTTGACACCCAATTTTGTCCGGGCATTGGTTTTTTACTTAAGTTTTAGGTTAGGAAAATTAGTTTAGTGGGCATTTTCATTTTTAGGGACTATTTGGTCATTTGTTAGGAGTTTGGGTCATTTTTGTCATTTTAGGTGTTACCCACTCTGGGGTAGTCCAGTTATGGTGCCAAAATCGTGCATTTAAACTCCCAGGTTTTGTGTGTCCTGTAGGTCATCAGAACAACACTCCTAGTGTACATACTCAAGTGACCCTCTTGAGCACTATGTAAATACATGCATATTGGTCTGAACATAACACACATATTTACATTTATGCACACTATGGAAGCTAATAAGGAAAACACTAGCACAAGTCTTAGTTTTGGCTTCCACACATTAGGCAATCTTGTTAACTTCTAGTGACCAGCTATTGCACCTGTAACTTCCACTAATAAAATGTATCATTCTACCCATATACCCCCTATTTTATTTGCTCCATTATCAAGTATAGACTTAGAGAAAACCAAGGAATTTTGTTTTACGTCAATAGCCCACCTATGGACCAAGTTATGGATTTTTGAAGTTGGTTACAAAATTCTGACTTAATGAACAGTAACTCAGCCAACTTTGAAACGTCATATCTTTGGGTAAAGGGCTCTAAATCCAGAAATTCCAAATCCCAGTTAACCCTCTAGATGTCCTCTAGGTGTGGTCAAAATTTCATACCAAGATTCATTCTACACAAGGAGATATTCAGCTTTAGGTACAGGGTCGAAATTCTGGCAACTTTTGGACCATTTTGCCCATACAATTTTTCCAAACCATGCAAACACTTCATTCACAAGGGAAAATCCCTCCAAGGCTATCCCATATATGTCCATTACACATAGGAATTACATTCCCTTTCTTTTAACAACTTTATGTGGTCAAAACAGAATTTACAAGTAAGCAGCCCATCATTCACACTTAGGCAGCTTTGCACCACATCACTTACATAGCCAAAACATTACTCAAATGTTCACATACTTGTCTCATTTTACATACACTACATGTACATGCATACATGCACTACAACATGGTTTTAACTCAGCTAAATATGAACCCTAGGTTATAAGAGGTCCTGAGATACAATGGACTCCAAAAACAGGATGTTGGACAGCTGCTGCACAACACAATAAGTACCACCATTAAAAATACCAAATGTGCTCCTAAAATCACCAAAATTTCCAGATCAAAACTCAAACCACAAAGGTTAGTTTGAAGGTGATCTTTCTGCTAGGCCTGAAATGACAGAATTGAGGGGAGTAAGTTTCATTGAGAAACTTAGTAAGCGTAGCACTTGGAGTCAATAGGCAATGTAACCATCATTAAAACCTGTATCCAAAGACACTAAAACACAAAAACCACAATGCATATATACAAGATATAGCAACCAAACACAAACAACAAACACATGAAATGTGGCAGCAACATATACCATAGGTTAGTCCATAAAACACATAATAAACATAACCAAATCACTATGGCAGCCCTCCTCAAGCTAATGCTTGGTCTTAGGAGGATTTTAACACTAGTTAGTACTAACTTTTGGGCTCTAGAAACCCAAAAATTCGTTTCCATCACTGTGCACTTCACACTAGGTTACAAAACCTTCAATAAGTGCACTCCCCTCACTAAGCTTGGTTCATCAAGCACATGGCTCTCTTCCAAGCTTAGCCCTAGCTCCATGGATGTCTGAAAATTGTAGAAAAGAACCCATGAGAGCAAGAGAACCCTTACCTTGATGGGTATGCTGAAATTGGAGCTTGATCCTAGGTGCACTCAAGCAATAGCACCAAATAGCTTGCAATTGTGCTTCCTTGACTTCAATTGCAAGTAGGTTTGAGTTTGAAGGTATGGTGGCTGTGGAGGAAGTGTGGAGGAGAGGGCTGGCTTTCTTTTTGCTAGTGGAGGCCGAAATTTAGAGAAGCAAAGGTGGTCTTGACTACTTAAATAGTCAAAAGTACACTAAACACACTTAAGTAGTCTTAACCTTGTCTTATGTCATTTTCCTTGCTACAAGACTATGGTTTCTTAGTCTTAATCTCTTGGCCCACATTTGACCATCCTTATCTTCCTTTAGCAGCCCTCCTTATGTGGGATAACCCCACAAAACTTCCATTTGACTTAAGTCATACATACACATCTTAAGGCCTACATTAGAACACTTAGGTCCTTTATGCCTTTTTGTATTTTCTTTGTCCTTAGTTGTCTTCCATAAGCAATTTGGTCCTGCAATAGCACTTTCATACCATTCATATCCTTCCCATAACTCTCCAAATCTCTTTTGTGAAAGTTTTGCAATTGAGTACCCGAATTTCCAAAATCTTACAAAAAAGTCCATAGGTTACTTGACAAACAAGCAATCCTTAAGGCTTTTCTTGGGGACCAAGTTACCAACTTGGAACACTTTTAAGGTGGTGTTGATCATACCTTCCCCCCCCCCCCCCACACTACAATCACTATGGTGAGAATTACACAATATAATGGTTTTTAGCCATTATGACACACTTGTAATTCTCCCATTTTGTGAGGTGGTAACGTTAGGGTTTTGCATAGTTTGTTGGTCTAGTCACATTTAGGTTATATTGTTATTTTGGTCTACAAATCTTTAGGAATTTTAAGTGGTCATCTAGGGTAGAAATAGGAGTTAATTTAGTTTAGGTACTAATTTAGAGTCCTGAAGGTCTTGTAGGGTCAATTTAGGAAGACGAGAAAGTTTGGAGGAAAAACTAGGAATTTTTAGAGGATTTTAGGAAAAATTGGAAAGTTTGAGGTAAATTTGTCAGAAATTGAGAGTTTGGGGTCAAATCTGTCGAGATCCTGAAATTTTAAGGAAATCTGGAAAATTTTAGGAAGTTTTGGGCTCAAATGACAAATCCTTAAAGTTTTGGGTCAAATTGAAATTTGTGCTGAATTTAGGGCAAAATTAGTAGCTTGAGAGTTTTTGTTGGACTTAAATTGCTATTTTACTAGATTGTATTTTAATCTCCTCAAATTGAATTTGGATCAAGTTTTAACTTTGTAAAACTTAGCTAATTTCGCCGAGCCCCAACTACTATAAATAGGGGTCCAAATTTCAAGAAAATGGGGAGAAAACCCTAAGCTCCCATCGAGAAAAGGTAAAACTGTAGTGCCAATCCCTAGTTTCTGGCAGCCCCTTACAGAAGACCCTAGTTTTCTCCCCATAGCGCTGCCATCCCTATCTCCCTCATTTGGCTGCCCAATGCTTCACCTTCCACCCTTGACGGTTCACCTCCCTGCCTTGTCTTTCTTACCTCCAACCACCGCCAGCCACGCCAACGACATGCCCAAGTGCTCCCATCCACGCCGCACAGCCGCCCCAGTCGCCACTCGTCACCATTGACGCAAAATCCAAGGGAGAAGGCCGTGCAACCGGATGGTTTCTTCAAGCCCACCCGTTACAAATGTAGCCCAGTGTCCTCCTCCTCCCTCCTCAGTGACTGCCCTCTCTCAACCAAACTAATCGCACCAATCGCCGTCGAAGATGGAGAATTGAAGAAGAATCCGGATCGTGACCCGGTTTCAACCCAGATTCGACTCTGTCAAGCTTTTCCCTTGGGTATAGCTCCCCTTTAGCCCTTTGACTTCTCATTTCATGCGCTTAAGTTGACAGCCTATTTCTGTTCTTGCAGATAGGTCACTGGCAGCAAGTCTTTTATTGCTTTTTCTTTTCTTTTCTTTTTTTTTTATTGTTTCTTTATTTTGTTTATTGAAGTCATGAATTAGTTTAGAGATTGACATTAGGCATGATAATAGGATTAGATTAGATAGATAATTTTAATAAATAATATGAATCTGAAATAAATTTAATTTTACATAAGGTTTTCTCAAAAATCATACTTAGGAAAATTCATTCCGCGTGAGTTTAATAAAACCCTAGGATGGATTTAGGATGGTCGCAAATTTCAAAATCCATATCCGGCTAATTCGATAGAGTCCATGGTTTGGATGAAAAATTATCTAAATTTTCAAAAAAAAAAAAAATATATTAAGTTTAACATCCATATCCAGGTGGTCCGATAAGATCTATGATTTGGAAATATCAAAATTTCATAAAACCAAATAAAAATTAAATAGTAAAATTTAAAAGTCCATATCCGGGTGGTTTGGTTAGAATCCATGGTTTGGATATTAACTGAAATTATTTAAAGCAAGCAAAACAAAATTAAAATCAAACTAAGGTGCCAATTTTTGGGCGCTATAACAAAGTTGTTTTAGCGTAACCATACTCCCGAACCCCTTGAAACTCGTAGACCATTTTAAGGTATCCAATCGACCAAGGTGAAACCAATTGGTGGCGACTCCCAAAAACACGTTGCTACAATACGTGAGTATCATGAGTGATAATTTTTATGTACTTAAATGTGTTGTGTTTGTATTTACTCAGCAGTTATGTTATTATATTAACATAGTATTTTTCAGGTTGATCGTTTTAAGGATAAATTAGATCCTTGTATTGTGCAATTAGATCGTGGTCCTATTCAAGTTGGCACATCATACAATGGATGTATTGTGAATGGCTTTCGTTTCCACACACAATCCTATAGCAGAGAGAAAGCAAAACAGAATTATAGTGTTTATGCTAAGGGTTAGACATGGGGATCTAATGGGTATGATTTTCATCAGTGGTGGGTGGTTGTTAAGACAAAGCCATGAGCTTTCATCAATTGTTCATCAAATAATGCTAGGGATCGGTCTAAAGACAATGAGGAAATGTCTAATAAGCAAACACATGTTCTAGAAGCCACAGACAACCCGTTCCAAGAAAAAATTTCAAGTGAAGTACCCATGGTAACAAGTGATGGCACCACCCTTGATGAGATTAACATACTTCTCAATTCACATGTTATCTTGAAATCATTCAAGACATGGATCAGAATATTGAGGTCACACAAGACGATGGTGATACATCAGATGATGAGACATCGTTAGTTAGTTTAGAGTCAAATGAAGTCGAGGATGTTTGATTAAGATGAAGTCGAGGATATTTGATTAAGTGTAATTGTTCAAAACATCTGCATGTTTTAGTTAAAGGCATAATAACGTTGAATGCATTTGGATTTTAGATTGAAATGATTTTAAATTTATTAAATTTAATCGTCACATATATAATTACTATGTTGAAATGAATATATCAATTTTTATCAGTATAAAAATATAATAACTACTTTAACAATTGTGATAATGATGTTAATAAATTTGGGAGATTCAATCTGACCATATACATTAAAACCATAACTTTAAATTTAAGTGTATAAATATTATCATTAATTCTTCAACTAAAGAAAAATGATATATATAATATATATAATTTATTAAAAATATAAATATTCCTAGCTATATATATATATATACAAACTCAACACCTAGGGTAGTGCGCTGTTCGATGGTTTTGAGTTAATTTTATAAAACGTAGGAAAACTATAGGACAGAGTTACCTAGGGCAGTGCGCTGTCCGATAGTTTTGAGTTAATTTTATAAAACGTAGGAAAATTGTCGGACAAAGTTACCTAGGGTAGTGCGCTGTCCGACGGTTTTTAGTTAATTTTATAAAATGTAGGGAAAATGTAGGACAGAGGAGACAAGTGCACTAGCTAATGGTTTTAACACATTTTTGGAAATTGTAGGTAATGTGTAGGAGTTATTCGACGGTTTTAACACAAATATTTAAATTGAGGGAAATTTGTAGGCTAATGCCATAAATACATAGGACATAAAGCGAGAAACCAAATTTATGGCGGGTGAGTTAAATTTTTTTGATCCTACACTTTTCACACATCCCTTAATTGTCGTAAAAAAATCGTAGGACGTTTTCCTACACTTTTCCAACAATTTGGTAAAAGTACAGGAAAATCATAGGTCTTGAGGGTAGCTGAATCATCGCTTCTTCTCTTTAAATTTGTGGGAGCTTCTCTCATTCCTCACAACTCTTCTCCCTCTCTTCTGTGATGATCTCCTCCAACCCTTTCCCAAAATCCCCTACAAAGACCCCTAAGCCAAGGATTTTTATTTTTTAAGTAGTTTTGTTCTTATATAATTAATATTTGCTATTATAGTGGTAATTTACATAATGCATGTTTTGTATTTAAATGATAATTTTTTATTTTATTTTTTAGTAATTTTATGGGTATTGTTAGTACTATGTATGTGGGTTAGTTATAAATAATTTTTACTGTAATAATGGTAAGTTAAATATATACAGATGCATGTAATATGTATGTGGTAAGTTAAAGTTAATACAATATAGTAATATGCACAACATAATAATATGCACAATATAGTAATATGTATATATGTGGTAAGTTATAGAAAAATGTTACTTCAATAATGTTGTTAGTTCAATAATGTTAGTGTATTCACTTAAAGTTAGTATAGTAATGTTATTTCAATAATGTTAGTACAATAAATGTTATTACAATTATAATAATTTAGAAATTAATGATTGTACTGCAATAATGAAATTTAATAAGTAAATGTTTGTGCAGTAATGGTTATTTATAACTAAATGACTAAGACGTAATGGTAATTTATAAATAAATTTTTATGTAATAAATGGTTCTACAATAATTACAAAAATTTTAAACAAGTTACCGTTGAATTTTAGGATGGTTCGCCCTAGACACTCAGGCTCGGACAAAGGCCCAGCCAAGGACTTACAGGACCTGCGATGTAGTCAAGGTCCATGAGGGCCTGCTGTGACACCTACCCAACTATCATAGGCCTAGACTCAGACCTAGGTGCCACAGACCTTGGTGCCACATACCTAGGCTTAGACCTCGGTTGCATTTCAGCCATAGACCCAGTTGCCATATACTCCGATGCCTAGGCCTTATGTGGCTCAGACATTTGGAGCATCGAGCTCTGCATTTATCAGTTTCGTGACACATAGACCGATGCGTATTACTCGGATATGAATATAATATCCGGGTCGTCTCATTACCAGCATACAAGTATCAGCTAGACCTCATGGGAGCTTGATCCTAATTCGTACATTGATCCAGATAAGCTTGGTATATCCACTCATCTACCTAGCCCACACCAGACTCAGCAGCATCAGCTGCCTCAATAGTAACAGCTAGATGATGGCGAACCAGCCATCGCACATGACGAGCAGGCAGTTGATGACACCCCACTCCATGGAGGGCGAGGCTCGTAGGTAGCTGACTTACCTCCACCTCCACCTTCACAGGACCATCCGATGATCGTCCCTTGAGAGTAAGTGTTACTAACTCCTGCAAATTTAATTGTTGGTAAAATTATTGCTTTTTTAACTACATCACTTTAATTATGTCACTTCATATATATATATCTTACTATAATTTAAATTTGTTACAACTGTCTTACTGATGAGTCCGTTTGTTCCACCGTAGCCTCTATTCATGTGAGGTTGTGGGGCGAAAGTTGTATAGCTTGGTCATATGCATCTCGAGCTTTACGAGAGGAGCACATCACCCATTTAGAGGTAATTAGTTTCCGATGGATTTTTAAATACTAGTTTCTATATGCACTAATTGATAGTTTTCTCTCTTTTGATATTGTAGAACTATTATAGATGGGACCCTAGAGACTTCAGCCACATCCGGCATCTTGTGTTCAATTACTGCTCGTGGTCTATATGAAACCACGTTTATCACTGGAGGAACGTTGCGATTAAAAAGATCCCTAACTTCTTCACCAACCTCGACTACAATTTGCTGTGGCCACACGTTCCATCCTACTACAGTCAACACATATGGAATCAGTTGTGTGACCAGTGGTAGCAGGAGAGATGGAAGAACCTATCAGTGGTTGGTTCCCATGCCAAGCACATGGCAGATACCTCAGGCCTTGTTCCGAAGCACACGATGGGCTCCATCCCAGGCAAGATGCACTGGGATTGTATGGTACCAACTTCTCCCTTATATACATTACAATTTATTATTCACTAAAATTTTTAATGATATGTACAAATGTTCAGACCAAAGAATGAGATGGAGTTGAACCATCATTTGATGAGTGGTGGTCTCATACTCATAGACGCAAGAAGACTGGTTAGCCCATCGATTCGATTGCACAGCAGCTACAAGTAATAAATTTTTATTTTCCAGTGCTAACATTGTTTTAAAAATATTTTAAACACCTTACTAACTTTAATTTCTTTTTCTTGTAGGAGCGATATGTGCAGCGGATTTAAGAAAATACTAGAATCCGAATGACTGTCCGCGCAGTTTGATGCACAGGTTTGGAGTGAGGTACGAGGCTCGCCAAAAAAGGGTCAACTAATGGGTGTTTCACTCCGACTCACTGATCCTTACACTTTTGGACCAAATCGGGTATTTTCATTTTTATTTAACTTAATACATTAATTTTATAACTTTTGCATTGCTAATTGTTACTTAATTACCAAATTTTTTAGGCTCCACGTGCTGATTTGGTTGAGATTGCTCAGCTGAGGGCTGAGAACACCCAGCTATAGAGTGATTTTGCCCAATTACAGACAGAGGTTCGTAGTCAAGTCCAGTAAAAGACTAAGGCTGCAATGAGCGCCCTGCTTAACCTATTGGTCCAGTAAGGGATTATACTTGCATCAGCTTTCTCAGACGATTTACGGACTGGATCCTCCAGTCAGTATCATGACGACAATGGTAGCCAGCATGATAGCGATGATAAGCCCGACAAGGCATCCCATTGATTTTATATTACATCTCCAGCTATTTGTAATTGACTTTTTCTGTATAGTTTGATTACTTCTATATAAAGTGAAATATTGACTACTTTGACCAATTGTTATCAATTGTTATATATATATATATAATCCTATATAATATGTTCTTAATAATGTATACAATATTTATATGTCATAATGTCTAAAATATGTATATATATAATGCTATATAATATGTTTTTAATTTGTATATAAATTAATTTACAAAAATCTACAACATGTCACAAACTTGTGGGAAAACCAAAGGAAATAATGTAGTCAGAAAAGTGTGGGATAAATAGTTGTCACAAAAACGTAGGAGATAATTTAGTCATAAAACCATCAGACATAGGGGGTTAGAAAATCATAGGACAAGTAGAGTCAGAAAACCATTGGACAAGTGGAGTCAGAAAAATGTAGGATCACTGGGGTCAAAAAACCGTCGGACAAACGGAGTCCATAAATATCACAAAACTGTAGGACGGTGAGGTCAGAAAACTGTAGGAAATAGATTTGTCAAAAAAGTGTAGAATTTAATGCACTTCAAAACCGTTGGACAAGCTGAGGTCTACAACTATCACAAAAGCGTAGGATAGGCCTACGCTTATCCAACATTTTTTATTTCCGACACTACTTTTTCCTATAAGTTTGTCCAACGGTTTTAATTGTAGGAAATAACCATTTCCTACGGTTTCTCTACATTTTTTCCCATCTCAAATACCTTGTTCTCTTGTAGTGATCTCCATTTGCATTGTTAGCCATAACTATATCTTTACGAATAAAATATAATTTTAAATGGTTTACTGCTATGGGTGTGAAAAATGAACGCAAAACACTTGCACTTCATGTTACTCAGTGTAGTATGTACAACAAAGCTTTATATATACATGCTATACAATTGAGTAAGGCTAAAAAGAATTTTATCCTAATCACAATAAAAATTCTATCACAAAGGAAACTAATCTTATTAATAGGAGAAAGATAACCTAAAGGAGAATGATAAGCTATGGAGATAAAATCAACTTCTAATAGCTTATTCAAATAGGAGCATGGAGTGATGAAATGCCAAGCTTGTATTTCAATCACTGCAAATCATTGATGCCCAAAACCCTTGTTAAGATATCCATATGTTGAAACTTGGAAGGAATGTAATGGGTTTGAGGTTCTTTTGAGCTTATTTGTTGATGTAAAAAATGACAGTCAATCTCCAAATGTTTTGTCCTTTCATGATACACGGGGATTGGCTGTGATGTGTAATGCTGCCTTGTTGTCACAAAACAATTGCATGTGACTCAAGTGTTTAATTGTAAGATCTTTCAAAAAAAAATTCAACCATATCAATTCACTTATCACTGATGCCATTACTCAATATTCTAACTCAACTGATGACCAACTTACTGTTGGTTGCTTTTTAGTTCCTCAGGATAAAAGTGCTTGTCCCAACTTTGTGAAGTAACCTGTTACTGATTGTCTTGTAGTTAGGCATGCTACATAATCTACATCTTAGTATCCTTTTAAGACCAACTCTCCCTTACATAAAAATACAATACCCTATATAGGATTCCCTTTAATGTAATGGAAAACCCTTAATACTACATTATAATGTTCAGCAAAAGGATCTTGTATGTGTTGACTCAGTTTCATGCCCCTAACTTGCATAGGCCTATGGCTGGGAGAAAGAAGGAGAAGTGACTTGTAAAATAAGAATTAAGAAGGTTAGGGCCTTATAAGGTGAACTTGAAGTCTTAAAGTGCTGATAGTGAAGTTTTGTCCTAACCAAGCCTAAGAAAGTATGGGTAATAAAGTAATTTCTTAGGCTTAACATTGATTTTGATTGAGGGACTTAATTGAATCAAATGAAAAAGTGCATCAAGTGAGAAAATCAAGCAATTAAGGAAGGCAATGTCTACTTTATGTCATGCAAGAAGGTAAGTCATTTTATTACCACATGTCCATGGCTGGGCAAATGCATGCCTCCACTAACCATAATGTGGGTTTGAATGAGTTTTTGGCATCCATTTTAGTTGAAGAAGGAGGTTTCTAGCAAGTCTTGATGAAATTTTGGCAAAATTCAAGTGGAAGAAAAAAGAATCAAGCTAGGCACCTAAGTTGAAAGGTAGCTTCAGCCGCAAGAAAGTGGAAATTGGCAACACAAAAGGCTTCAAGAGGTTTTTGTTAGAGTTTTGGTTGTGGTAAGGATTAACTATATTAGTTTCCCTTATGATTAGAAGCTAGACTTATAGTACATGAGGAAATGTTAGGCCTTAGGTGATGGTTCAATGCCAAGTGAGACTAAAAGCTGTTAGGGGCTAGGGATGCCTTCGGCTGTCTAAGAAATTTCTAGGTAGATATGTTAGGACAAGCATTAGGATTCTATTATGGGTTAGGCCAACCCATTCTAGGATCTGGAGCTCTATGTTTATGCTAGATTTCACTAATATGGTTAACTAAAATGAATGTAGGCTATAAGGAATGCTTGCTAGGCCCTAAATGCTATTAATTATAGTTGGTGTTATGGTGTGTGTGTGTGTGTGCTTTGTTAAATTGGTTGTGTATGTTGACCTTACTTTATTACACATACATATTATGTTATGTCATTTCTGTGTTTTCTTTTCTTCTGTGCATGGGCTTTGGAGAAGTTGTTATAATATGAAACTATGAACTATGTAGGCATGTATGTTGTGTTAATCCTTACTAAGTTACAAAAATCATGCCCTAATAGTCTTAATTTCAAGTAAAGGTTTGGTTGACTAATATTGGAGGTTTGTGTGTGTGGTTTGAGCTTATAGGTATGTTCTAGAACTAAGCATCTAACTAACCAAATATTGCTCAATATATGTTAGAAGTCAAACTTAGTGATGCTTTGCTTGCAGGCACTATGTTGCTGAATTAATGGGAACTAGCTGAAGTTTTTGGCCCATGTTTAGTGCCTACTATGGCTAGTGGTTAGGCTTGAAGTTGTATATAAGAGTATGTGGAAGTTTGGCTTTGGTTGTTATGTATGTGTACTTTTGTATGCACTTGAGGGTGGCCACTAGTAGGCTTGCCTGGGCTCACTATAAACCTCTAGCTATACATGGCTCGGATTACTTGATGTATGCTTTATGTATATTGCCCAAGCCAATTTTTCCTTGTAGATGTATCTAAAACTAGTTTAATTCCAATTTTTGGCACAAAATAGACTATTGCAACTAGCCTTAAAAATGTATGCAATTTTTGGTTAAAAACTAAAAAGTTAAGTGCTAGTTTAACTTATAGGTCTTGGAATTCATGTCTTAAGCCACTTGATAGTGTTGTTTGACTAAGTTTTTTTATGAACCTCTTGAAATGCTTGGAAAGGCATAGGCTAGGTTAGTTTTGGGCATGACAAAGTTCGTATCAGAGCTTGGTTTATAGCACTAAAAAGTCTGGTTAGGCAGTTCCCACCTAGGGTCAATATATATATATATATTGAGCACTTGGTTACTTGACTGGGGTTGAACATTCCACAAGGATTAAACAACCAGTAAATGAAGAAAAAGAAAAGAATAGGGCTCAAGTGCCTAAAGTTAGGGCCAATTTGCTTGGACCCAGTAGGGACAAGCAATAGAGAATGGAATAAACAATGGAAGTGAAGTAAGCAATAATTACTTAATTAGTGGTTGGAATGCAGACCTTAACTAAAGGTTAGGCTCAAGCACCAGAGGGTGTAGAAGCTATTAGAGAAACTAAGGAAGAGAGATAGGGAAGAAGGCTAGGAAATGAGGCCTTATGGGATGACTAGGCTAGTAAAAATGATGAAGAACAAGAAAAAGAACAAGATCAGGAGAGGAGGCACCCCAAGGCTAGGAGAATGAGGTAAAAATAAGACAAAAGGCTAGGTGTGAGATGGAAGTGAGTCAAGAAATGAGGGATGAGGAGATAAGCAAAAATGCTGGAAGACAAGAACAACCCATAGAGATCATTGTGAGGGAAAGGCTAGTAAGAATTAGATCTAGAAATAATATGGAGAGAGGAAGGAGGCAGAGAAGGGAATGATTAAGGGAATGGTGGCTGGAGGGGTTCCTAGCTCTTAAGCCCCAAGTTTTCAAAGGAAATGGTGATCTAGAAGTGGCTGAATTCTGGATCTACCAAACGGAGAAGGTGTTTGAGAGGTTGGAGATTACTTCCCCATAAAAAGTATTACTGGTAACCTTTAGACTTGAAGGAGGTGTTGAACTCTAGTAAAGGGCAATACAAAGAACCTACTAGAGTAAGAATGAAAGGAGAACCATAGAAAGAAGAAGGGATATAAGATGGGCGGAATTCCTTCAAGTCTTTCAGCAGCAGTATATGAATAATGCTCTCGAGGACCAAAAGTAATTTGAATTTGACCAACTAGAGTGAAAGGAACAACCTATGATGGAGTATGAACAAAAGTTTAGTAGTCTAACAAGGTGTACCCCTCAGTATGATGGTCAAGAGGAGCTAAAGACTAAGAGGTTTAGGAGAGGATGAGGACTAAGTTGAGACAAATCCTTAGAGCTGTATGCATTAAGCATTAAGAACAACTATGAAGTTGTTCAGAAGGCTTTGAGCTTTGAACAAGAGTTTAAGGACCAAGAAAAGGGGGTTCTAGGTGGCACCAATGGTGCATAGAAGAGGCTTAGAAAGGGAGCCAAAGAAGAACCATAATTAATGTGGATGTGCCAAATCTCTCTACACTCATAAATATGTGAACTCACAAGCAAGTGCACCTATCATTAAAGTAACCAGTGGCAAGTACCAAGATCATTTTTCCCAAAGAATAAAGGTTGTCTACTATACTCAACCTTTCTTTATTATCTAACTCACAATTAAAGATGTTTGTTTAATTAACTAACTATGAATTAACTAAATTAACTAATGTAATAAAAATAATTAACAACTAACTGCCAGCAGTATAAAAAACAATAAAGACAACCAACTATAAAAAACCTCACATTTAGAATCAAACCCCCTAGAAATGCCTTGTGTTTCTTTTACTTTGGTTTAACACCATTGTGATTAACTTTGACTGTAGACTACTGCCTAAATTAGATTAGCTCCCTATTATTCCCATCACACTAAGCACTATTCTTAAGTCATCGACAAGGTATATAGGCTTAACGTGCTACCTAAGAATGCATTACTAGTCCTACGAGCCATTACTAGGTTTCACCTTAGTTCGAAGGTATTATATCACACCTATTACTCTCGATTATGATACTATCCCTTCTATTCAATGGTGATCCACAACAAACATACCAGATACTACCTGTTGCATGGTCATCATCCTACAATGAGTTAATAGGCCGATTGCTATTAATCAATGCATCAAAGAAGATTATATAGATTGCAAGAAAAGCATAATCATATTAAACCAAAAAGTAATTGCAATAAAAAAATCATCCTAGAGTTCATCTACTCTAAGCATGAGTAGGAAAATTTAGTTCCTAGTGCCATAAAATAAACACAACAGAGTCAAAGATAAAATAATAAAAGAAGTCTACATTTATGAATTTCTTTTCCTCCAAGGAATCCTTAATCTAGTGTGCATTAAATGGTATTGATCATCAAAATTGCCTTTCAGCAGCCTTTCTCCTTGAAAACTCTATTATTTTTCTATGTTTCCTTGCCTCCTCCCTACTCTCTATTCTTTTCTTGTGAATAACTTGAAACCCTAAAAATAGGTAGGCATTGTTTGGTACATGATCATGTTCAAAGCCATGTAATGCCTCTGGAACATAAAATATCACCAAATATAACATAGTTTGGAACATGGGCATGTAACTTAGACATAGGCGTGTAGTAGGGCGTGTAAGGCACTACATGGGCATGTTGCAAGGTGTGTCTGCTCCAAACTTTGCCAAAACTTGCAATTCAGCTCCAATTCAGCTCCAAAACTTTGCAAAAATCCTTCCTAACCCAAATGAAGCTAAATTATAAGCTGAAAATAAAATATGAACCAATTAAGCACTATATCCTAACATGAACACATCAAAAGACAAGCAAATATGAGGGAAAAGCATATAGAAAACATGAATAAATATGAGCATATCCTAATGCAAACAAAAAGACTCAAAACTTTAAAACCATTGTATCATATAATCATTGAATCATATTCTTGAGCAAAAGAGGTGTAGAAAGGATTGAGACTTTAAGGGTCTTGAAAAATCAACAAGACTACCAAGCATGCAACACCTTCAATCTAACGTTTTCAAAACAAAATAATTAATGGAAACAATTCATCCTCAAGCTAGCAACCCATATCTTTTGAAGCTAAAATGAAGAACATCAAAATTTTCATGCAAAATAAAAAGCACGAACCACACTAAGCTTAAGCTCACTATGCAGGACCTTTCAAACCACAAAATCATGGATTGGGTGATTAATTAAACTTTTCATATTTTCTTCTTCTTTCCTTTGTTTTTCAATTCAATTCTCTTCAAGTGCCAAAAACTTTAATAGTAAGTGTACACTACAAGAGCTCTATCTATACCCAAGCTAATTCTCAACAGAATCCAAGTTGATCTTTGATCATACTCTTGCTTTTAGCTTCTTTTTCAATTGTGATTGACTCTTGTCTTAGGAGAAGACCCCAACCAACTTCAACACTAACAACAGCGGAGTAACGCTTATCCATACCATAGTTTTCTTTACTTTATTCATTCAACAATCAACCACAAAGGCATCAACCAAACTTTACCACTCATCTAACCATAGAAACTCAAAACTTAGCATGCTTTGAACAGTGTACTAAACACAAAAACTTACTACAAAAATAATAACTTCTAAAGACCATCTTCCACTAGCTTACTAATGAATCGTAAAAACATTTCAAAACAAATTTAGCACAAAAGTGACAAATTTCAAGAATTACTTACTTGGTCTTCAAGTTAAGAATGCAAGACATTAAATTAACAACTACTTTCTAGTAATAAGCACATGCTCAATAGGATGATTCAAAACAATTAAACTCCAAAAAGTTAAAATTTTTAGAAAAAACACTAAGAAGATATATTAAAAAATAAACAAAATAGATAAGGGCTAAAGATAATACCCGCTCCCCCACACTTAAATTGTGCATTGCCTTCAATGTACTAACATATAAAACAAAGTGAAAAAGGTGTGATAGAACTGATAACTCCCTTAAAAAGAAAATCAACTACTTGTTGTGCAAGCCGGTGTTCCAAAAGTTCCATAGAAAGGGTTGTTGATCGAGTGTTAGATTGAAATGTGAATGCTTCCAAGAAAATAAAAAAGATGATCAATCACAAAATATAACAACCGAAATAGGAAATATATAAACTATGATGAAATAATACATAATAGAAATAAAGCAACTGATGCTCCACTACCAAAGTCAAACATAGCAAACACATAATGTCATAATGAAAGTAACAGCTCCAGACATGACCAAGGTCAACAGTAACATCAGCAAAAGTGTCCTCCTCAGCATCACTATCCTTGTCTGGGCGCAGTGGGGACAAAAGACATGATAGGCAATTAGGAACTCCATAATCAACTAAAGGAAAACCATGGAAAGTGTCATGATCGTTTGTAGGATCACTCGACCAATGTTGACTGGCCTATTGATGAGAATGGCATACAATAAAAGTGCCTGCTCCATAGTAGTAGCATCGGCAAGTGGCTGGCAATAAAGGAACGCAGTGAGAAAAATGAACCATAGCCACACAGTGGACAATAGCTGGGATGATAGAAGGAACGGACTATGCCTGGGAGTGGTCTTCCATGTAACCAGTTGACCACACAGGTGCTGAGTAAGCTCATCCTCCTCTAGCATAGTGACATTAAATTAATGGGACCGAGCTCTGAGGAAAGCAGCTTGGAGTGGTGATAGCATTGAGGTGACAATGAATGTCATCGGCATAAACCTGCAGCTCGACATTCCACACGAATATCCATAGTGAAGTTTCAGAACACACACCCTTAAAGGCTCCATTAGTGTAGAACTGCCAAACTAGTGGCATTGAAGCAAACTTAGGAGGCTCACACAAATATGCCTAGCCCCGGCAGATCACAACATCATGAATCTCTAGTGGACAAGTGGTGAAAAAGTCAAAGTGTGACTGAAAGATGATCGCTTGACCCATGGAGGCCTCCTGGAAAAAGTATGCCTCAACGGACACAAACTGGGTGGAAATCTTCTCAGGAATATGCTCCATCTCATCCCAATGCAAAACCATAATCTTAGAACTCATTAGAAACATCAAAAAAACTCTTTCAAACCATTAAGAACATACAACAAACACTTGTGAACTAAATGACTTGAGCTGTAACTAAAATGATCTTAAGCCTTTAGATTATAACAAAATTGATGCTTCAATATGTCATGCCCAGCCTAGCCCCTAGCCCAATTGAGCCCAATTACTTAACCATGCAGTGGAATTCCATATAAAGGGCATTTATTCCTTATCAAACACATGGGCATGTTCCCAGGATATTACTAGTACTAGCTCATTAATTATTTACTCAAAGGTTTATATTGTGCTCTCAGAAACAAGCTAATACTTATGTGGAATTTGTGTGTTCATTTCAAGCTTGTTATCAAACATAGCCAAGAACATGCATGGCAACTAAAACACCATATTCTAGTTTTGGAAAACTTGTTTACAATGCATATGTCTTACATAATCATATGTGTCTTGGTAACCTACTATTGCATATAAACACATACATGTCTTTAATTTCATTGGTTACCATTTTAGCTCATTATAGGCATGCATTTCCTTTCTAGTTCATGTTTACTTAATGTTCATTCTTAAACATACATATAAGGCCTAGTCATACATGATTCCATATTTCAAACATGGGCTTAGAACACATGATCATGCATATCTATCAACTTTTTACCTAGGCCCTAAGATGATTATCAACCAGAATGTCCAAGAGTTCACATGTATGCCATAGACATACAACATGGTCGATTATACTTAGATTTGATTTTAGCATGCCATTTTACTTAAGTGCCCGAAAGGGTCCATAAATGCTTAGAATCACAAATTTGGTTTTTAAGATAAACAAAAATACATAGTACATGTTTATACATGGCAAATCACACATAGAACACATTTCCATCTTAGAGACTTTGTTCCCACAATCTAGACTCCAAGTCCTACACATAAAGTCCACACTTATTAGCTTGATACACAAGCAACCCATAACACTTAGAATACTTAAAATATTGAGCAAACACATACGTACACACACAAACCTTTTTACCAACAGAAAGAGTATAAAATACTCTTGATCTTAGTTCAGTTCTAGTGCTCATTTTCCTACAGTAAGTAGAGAAGGGCGTGAGTAAAACTCAGTAAGGATTCCATATAGCTCATAGAGCGTAACATAGCACAAGTATATCTTGGCAAAATATAATCCAAGCTCCTGCAAAGAAAACACTAAGAAAAAGAAAATATAGAATATATGCATATAATAATAATCGGGGTCAGCAAGCACAATCAAACATAGAAGCACACAAACACACACACACCACTTAACACCATATTCCCATGAAGGGCAAAGCAAGCATGAGCATATTTTCTTTAATTTTGATTAACCATTTATTAGTTCGTATTAATCTAAAATCTCTTTATGCTTGGGAATTGAGTTAGCCGACCCAATTCCTAGCTGTAATGCTTGCACAGAGCTAGCTCAGAGTTGCCTAAGCAACAAAACATAGCCCTCTGTAGCACCTTAGGATCACCTGGTGTCCAATATCCATCACCCAAGGGCCGGAATACTCAAAAGATTATCAGAATCTTTACCAAAACCTTTTCACAACCTTTGTTGCCTGAAAGCTTTAGAAGCTTAGCTCTTTGTTTGTCTTTGCTTAGAACTTGGTTTCTAGCTCAAGAACCTACAATGGCCAAAAAATTAGCAAGTATATTCTTGTATTACTATAGCTCGAGAGCTTACATATACCAAGAAAACTTGGTGGAACACACAATACCTCAACCAAATGAGGTATAGCCAAATCCTTCGACTTGATTTCCTTCAAGCTCCCACTCATATTTTCTTGAATCCACCACTTGATTCCTTTCCTTGGAAGGCTTTAGAAGCTTATGTGTATCAAGAACACAAGCTTTAAACACAAGAATGCCAAGAACAAGACTTGGCCAAAACTCCTCTTTGTTGATAGTTTCCAAAAACATCTTCTTCTTTCAATCTACTTATTGATTCTTGCTTGGGGTGTTCTTAAGAGTTTGTAGACACCAAAAACACTTGGTAAAACCTCAAGGATGCTCAAGAATGAGTCTTGGCCAAATTTAGAAGGAAGAAGAAGTTTGGAAGAGTGTTTGAGAGCAAATGTAGAGAGAGATTGAAGAGAGAGAGTGAAATGTGTTGAATGAAGTTTGAAGGAGTGAATGGGAGTGTATGTTGGGTAGTATGGAAAAATTTTGAGGGTAGAGAATGAGGGAGATCATGTGATTCACATGGGGGTGAGTGGGAGACAAAGTGGGAGACAAATTGGAAGACTTTGGTGAAAGTTGGGTGAATTTGTCAAAAGTGGGGGATAAGTAGGTGGAGGAAGGAATCCTAAGTGACGAGTTGGATGGGAGGTGGATTAAAATAATGGGAAATGGAGGGAGGTGGCAGCCATGGAATCCAATGCCTTTAAAATTAGCTAATCCCCCCTTTAGTCCCTCAATTCCTCGCATTTGGGCAATTGAGCCCAACCACCAAAAGTCCCTTTGTCTAATTAAGTCACTCACCTTAAATTTTCATCATTTTACTTGGACTAAGCCAAGTTTAAATTATGAGAGTGTCCAACACTCATCATACTCCCTGATCCCACTTAATTTAGTGTCTCCCAAACTCAATGAGCTTAATTCCCAATTTAGGAAAAATTCTTAAGCCTTAAATCCTCATAGCCCGAGGCTTAATTTCTTAGGATTTTGCGGGCATTACGCAATATCAACAACATCAATCCATGCCTGGTAGCCATAAAACATGCAATATCATAGTTGAATTTGATCTCATTCATCCAAATCATATCCATGGAAAAAAAAAGTATAACATTACTATTTCCTCTTGCTAGATACAACTTCCATCAAATTCTTTTACATAAAGAAGCAAAGAAAAGAATAAAGAAAGAATAAATACTTAAATCAACATGGAAGTGAGGTGAACTATACCTAGGAAGGATCAAAATCAAAGAAAACTACTAGTTCCAGATGACTTAGGTCTCAAGAAAACTAAAAAGTGCATCTAAGATCACAAAAGAGATTTAAAATTTTGTTTTGAACTGGTTTGGTTGAACACAGTCTCATACACGGGCATGTAGATGCCTGTGTTGCTTAAAATTTTAATGAACACAGTTACCAGCATGGGCTTTTTAGCATCGTGTTGGTGTCTTGAACCTAAATTAATAACGATCTAAATGCAAAACATGAGGTCATTGCATGGTCATATTACAAACCATGTTTAGCGTCCACAGTCTTAATTATGGGCATGTTTGAAACTGTGTTATGCCATTAGAATTTAGAACATTTTTATGTAGAAGCTTAACACTGACTCAAACATGAGCATCTTTATGACCATGTATAGTTAACAAGCCTTCATACACAAGCATGTAAGAAATTGTGTTTAAAGTCTATAGCCAAAAAAATATTCATGAAATCAGAAAACTAAGTCAAATATCAACATATAAATGAATAAGATCATGTTATACAAACAGGCTGAACAACACGGTCATGCATGAGACTGCAATTGTACTTTGGAGCTCAAAGCTCTTAAATTCAAAAAAGAAACACACTTGTAAACATAGGTGTGGATAGAATCATGTAAGGTAAACACGTTTTAAAACATGGGTGTGTATATGCATGTGTTTAACTTGTAGAATTTTAAGCTTCCAAAGGCATAGGTAAGAACATGGTCATATAGGAAACCATGTAAGGATAACATGCTTTGTTACACGGTTAGAACACAAACAGTGTTAGCTCAAATAAAAATTCTTCATGAAAAATCATTTTAATAAAACAAACATGGTTGTGTTTGAAACCATGTTAATGAACATGGCCTTCAACATGGGTGTGTTTAAGAACATGTTTAACTTTTGGAACTCAGAAAAATTTACAAACTTACCTGAAACTGAACTTTGACCATTTCTCCCATGTTGAACACAAAATGCTACCTGAAATACTATAGTTTGTTGCATCAACAATATAAATCATAGGATTGCAAGACCATCCAAGGATAATTATCCTACTTTGAAGCAAATTAATTTACAACAATAGTGCTAAAAAATTCAATACTTGGACTGCCTCCCAAGAAGCGCTTGGTTTAACATTGTCAGCCAGACATTATGGATGCCTTAATCGGTGCTTGATTATGGGTGACTAAGCATGATATCCCCTTGTTGTATCTCGGGAATCTCACCCCCAAAAGATCATTTAAGCCAGTGACCATTCACCTTGATTGTTCCCCTTTTAGGATGTTTAATCTCTACAACACCAGAAGGGAAGACCTTCATTACTACAAATGGCCCAGATCAATGGAAAAAGTCAGAGTCGAGCATTGTAAATTAAGACTTGATCTCCAGCTCGAAACTCTTTCTCTTGTTTTATCCTTCCATCATGCCATTTCTTCACTTTCTCTTTATACATTCTGGAATTTTTATATGCTGCATTTTGCCATTCATCAAGCCCATTCAGCTGCAGTAAACATTTTTCATGCACACATTCAAAATCAAAGTTAATATTATTTATAGCCTAATACGCTTTATGTTGCAACTTTACTGAGAGGTGATATGCTTTCCCATAAACTAAATGATATGGGGTGATTCCAATGCATGTCTTGTATGATGTTCGATATGCCCATAGCATGTCATCTAACTTAAAGACTAATCCTTCCTCAATATTGAGACTAATTTTTCTAGGATACGCTTAATTTTTCTATTAGATGATTCGGCTTAACTGTTAGCTTGTGGGTGGTACGCAGTAGTTGTTCTATAGGTGACTCCAAATCTACTTGGTACCTTTCCATATTGAGAATTACAGGAATGTGTACCTCAATCGCTAATGATGGCTCTTGGGGTTCTAAATCTGGTGAACAACTTTAAAAATTTAACCATAACTCTCACATCATTTATAGGGAAAACTTGTGCTTCTACCCATTTAGAAACATAATCCTCAATATACTTATTCCCTAAGGATGATGGGAAATGACCCATGAAATCAATCCCTTAAATGTCAAATACTTCATAAGCCTAGATTCTATATTGATGCATCTTATCCCTTTTCAAAATATTACCAAACCTTTGACAGCTATCGAATGAGGCTGCATACCTTCTCACATCCTGGAATAAGGATGGCCAATAGAAACCTGACTCCAACACCTTCCGTGTTATAGTATTGTCTTAGAAATGACCTCTAACCGGGCCCTTATGATAGTGCTCAAATATTCTCTCTGTGTCTGGGTAGGAAACGCATTGCCGATCTACAAAGCTTCTAAATAGAAATGGTTCATCTCAGAAGTAGTATTTTAGCTTTGAAAGAATATTTTCTTTTGTTGATATGTCATATCCCAGGGTAGCTCTCTGGGCACAAGATAATTAGCGTAGTCAGCGAACCAAGGCTCATGCACATTTTTAGAATTAAGCATAGAAAGATGTTTATCAGGGAATGAATCTTCAATATTTTTCTCCTTCATTGATTCCCCTTCTAGATTCTCCAACCTGGAAAGATGAATTGTGGCTAGGTTCTTTGCACCCTTTTTGTCAAAAATTTCAAAATCAAACTCTTGGAGTAAAAGAACCCACCCAATTAGTCCTGGCTTCACATCATTCTTGTTCAATAAATACTTCAAGGTAGAATGGTTAGTATACAGAATAACCTTATATAGGAGCAAGTAAGAATGAAACTTGTCGATAACAAAAACTATAGCCAAAAGTTCTTTCTTAGTAGTGGTATAACTTTCTTATGCACTGGTTAACGTCTTACTAGCATAATAGATTTGTTGGAAATGCTTATCTCTACGTTAACCCAAGACTGCACCTATTGCCCAATCACTAGCATCCCACATTAACTCAACTGGAAGTGACCAGTTCGTTGACATCATCACAGGAGCATTGGTTAAATAGTCTTTGAGAATGTTGAAGGCTAACAAACAATCATCAAGGAAAAATTCCATCCTTTTCAAATAGCTTAGTGGGTGGTTTTGCTATCTTAGAAAAATCTTTAAGAAATCATTTATAGAAGCCTACATAATCAAGAATACTTCTAATTGCTTTAACTAAAGACGGTGGTGGTAATTTTGAAATATTTTCAATTTTTGGCTTATCTATTTTTATACCCTTACTAGATATCTTGTGACCAAGAACTATTCCTTTTTGAAGCATGAAATGACATTTTTCTTAGTTGAGTACTAGATTAGTTTTTCCACACCTTTCTAATTCTTTATCCAAATTACAAAGACATCTATTGAATGAATCACCATGTACAAAAAAATCATCCATAAATACCTCCACGATGTCTTGCACTAAGTCAACAACAATTACAAGCATGCATCTTTGAAAGGTAATGGGAGCATTACACAAACAGAAAATTATTATGCGATAAGCAAATGTACCATAAGGGCAAGTGAATATGGTTTTATCTTGATTTTTTGGGGAAATCGGGATTTGAAAATAACTTGACATACCATCCAAAAATAGTAGTAGGCATGACCGACTAAACATTCCAACGTCAAATCAATAAAAGGAAGTGGAAAGTGATCCTTTCTAGTGGCATCATTAAGCTTCCTATAATCAATACACACTTCATTTGGTGATCGTTCTAGTGCAAATAAGCTCATTACTCTCATTTTGAATGACTGTCATCCCCTTATCCTAGGAATAACTTGAACCAGGCTTACCCATACACTGTTTGAAATGGAGCAAATCACCAGCATCTAACAACTTAATCACTTCAGCCTTCAGTACCTCCTTGGCATTCGGATTGAACCTTTATTACGGTTGCACTACTGGTTTATGGTTTTCCTCCATTCAAATTTTATGTGTGCAATAAGATGAATTGATCCCTTTTATATCAACAATAGATCATGTTATGGCTTCATTATGCTTTTGCAGCACTTCCAAACAACTTTCCCTTTTCTTCTACACTTAATAGAGTAGAGATAATCACTGGTAATTTAGATTCTGGTGCAAAAAATGTGTACTCTAAATGATTAGCAAACTTTTTCAGCTCTAAATCCAGAGGTTGCTCAATTGAGGTTTTTCTTCTCATTATACTCAAAGTAATTTGTTCTTCAATTTTCTCCAATTCCTAAAATTCCTTTAGAATCCAATTGAACTACTAGCTCTTTCTTTTCTGGAGTATCAATTTTGAACTCATTCCCTTGAGCTATGCACACTTCCAATTGATTATCTGAAATGCATTACTAAAAAAAATGAACAACTTAAGTGCCAACTGAGTCCAAAGAATAAGAAATATGGTCTTTATCAAGAGTATTTTTCATAGTATTAGAAATATAAAAAGTGGCTTCTTCCGCTCCTATCTTTTAAGACTAGCTTGCCATTTCTTCACTTTCTCTTTATAGATTTTGGAATATTTATATGCTACATTTTTCCATTCATCAAGCTCATTCAGCTATAGTAAACATTTTTCACCTACACGCTCAAAATCAAAGTTAATATTCTTTATAGTCCAATATGCTTTATGTTCGAACTTTACTGGGAGGTGATATGCTTTCCCATAAACAAGACTATATGGGATGATTCCAATGCGTGTCTTGTATGCTATTTGATATGCCCATAGCATGTCATCTAACTTAAGAGACTAATCCTTCCTCAACATTGAAACTACTTTTTCTAGGATATGCTTAATTTCTTTATTAGATGACTCAGCTTGACCGCTAGCTTGTGGGTGGTATACAGTAGTTGTCCTATAAGTGACTCCAAATCTATTTAGCACATTTTCAAATTGAGAATTATAGAAATGTGTATCGTTATGGCTAATGATGGCTCTTGAGGTTCCAAATCTGGTGAACAACTTCTTTAAAAAGTTAACCATAACTCTTACATCATTTGTAGGGAAGGCTTGTGCTTCTGCCCATTTAGAAACATAATCCTCAGCTACTAAGATATACTTATTCCTTAAGGATGATGGGAAATGACCTAGGAAATCAATCCCCCAAATGTCAAATACTTCACAAACTTGGATTCCATATTGATGCATTCCTTTTTCAAAATATTACCAGACCTTTGACAGCTATCGCATGAGGTTGGATACCTTCTTGCAACCTAGAATAGGTATGGCGAATAGAAACTCAACTCCAACACCTTTCATGCTGTAGTGTTGTCTTGGAAATGACCTCCAACTAGGCCCTTATGATAGTGCTCAAGTATTCTCTCTATGTCTAGGTAGGAAAGGCATTGCTAGATGATTTGATCTACAAAGCTTCTAAACAAAAATGGCTCATCCCAAAAGTAGTATTTTAGCTCTAAAAATAATCTTTTCTTTTGTTGATATGCCATATACCGATGTAGCTCCCTGCACACAAGATAATTAGCGTAGTCAACGATCCAAGGCTCATCCATATTTTAGAATTAAGCATATAAAGATGTTCATTGGGGAACAAATTGTTAGTATCCATCTCCATTAATTCCCCTTTTGGATTCTCCAACCTGGAAAGATGGTATGCGGCTAGGTTTACCGCACCCTTTTTTGTCTAAAATTTCCAAGTCAAACTCTTGGAGTAAAAGAACCCACCTAATCAGTCTTGGCTTCACGTCATTCTTATTCAATAAATACTTCAAAGTAGAATGGTTAGTATACACAAGAACCTTAGATAGGAGCAAGTAAGAATGAAACTTGTTGATAGCAAAAACTACAACCAAAATTTCTTTCTTAGTGGTATAATGTTCTTGTCCACCTATTAGCATCTTACTAGCATAGTAGATTTGTTGGAAACGCTTATCTTTACATTGACCTAATACTGCACCCACTACCCAATCACTAGCATCCCATATTGAAGTGACTAGTTCAGTGATACCATCATAGAAGCATTGGTTAAATAGTATTTGAGAATGTTAAAGGCTAACAAACACTCAGCATTAAAATAAAAAATTGCATCCTTTTCCAACAACTTAGTGAGTGGTTTCGCTATCTTAGAAAAATCCTTAAAAATCATCTATAGAAACCTACATGACCGAGAAAACTTTGAATTGCCTTAACTAAAGACAATGGTGGTAATTTTAAAATAGTTTCAATCTTTGCTTTATCTACTTCTATACCCTTACTAGATATCTTGTGACCAAGAACTATTACTTTTTGAAGCATGAAATGACACTTTTCTTAGCTAAATACTAGATTAGTTTCTTCACACCTTTCAAATACTTTATTCAAATTATGGGGACATCTATCGAATAAATCACCATGTAAAAAAAATCATCCATAAATACCTTCATGATGTCTTCCACTAAGTCATCAAAAATTGCAAGCATGCATCTTTGAAAGGTAGTGAGGGCATTATATAAACCAAAAAGTATTATGTGATAAGCCAATGTACCATAGGGGCAAGTGAATGTGGTCTTCTCTTGATCTTTCTAGGAAATCAGGATTTGAAAACCTGACATACCATCTAAAAAATAGTAGTAACCGTGACTGGCTAAACATTCCAACATCAAATCAATAAAAGGAAGTGGAAAGTGATCCTTTCTGGTGGCATCATTAAGCTTCCTATAATCAATACACTATTCATCCAGTGATCATTTTAGTGTAAATAAGCTCATTATTCTCTTTCTGAATGATGGTCATTCCCATTTTCTTGGGCATAAGTTCAACCAGGCTCACCTATACATTATCTGAAATTGGGCAAATCACACCAGCATCTAACAACTTAATCACTTCAGCCTTCAGTACCCCCTTAGCATTTGGCTTCAACCTTTATTCTGGTTGCACTAACGGTTTATGGTTCTCCTTCATTAAAATTTTATGTGCGCAATAAGATGGATTGATCTCTTTTATATTGGCAATAGACCATGCTATGGCTCCTTTCCACTTTTGAAGCACTTACCAACAACTTTCCCTTTTCTTTTGCAATTAACAGAGTGAAGTTAATCACTGGTAATTTAGATTCTATTGCAAAAAATGTGTACTCTAGATGATCAGCCAACTTTTTCAACTCCGAATCCTAAGGTTCCTCAATTGACATTTTTCTTCTCATTATACTCAAAGTAATTTATTCTTCCTTTTCTCCACTTCTTGAAATTCCTTCAATATCCAATTAAACTACTAGCTTTTCCTTTTCATGAGTATCAATTTTGAACTCGAAACCTTGAGAGATGCACACTTCTAATTGATCCTCCAAAATGCATTACTAAAAAAAAATGAACAACTTCTATGTCAATTGAGTCCAAAGAATAACAAGTATCATCTTTATCAATAGTATTTATGTTTGAGATTTGGAAATGATTATGTGTGTGATAAATGTTTGTTTTGTGTATGTGTGTAATGTCTGGATTTGGAATGAATTATAGATACTTGCTATGTGATTAGAATGTGTGTTTAGATTGAAATATGTGATGGATGTTCAAAGTTTAGAAAATGTATGTGTATAATTCGGTTATTTCGAATGAAAACCAAATAACTAAATTTTTTTTTCAATTTTTTTGGTTTTCCCCTATAATTCGGTCTCTTCGATTATTAGTATATAAAATCGAAAACTAAATAAATTTGGTTATTCGGTTTTGGTTAAAACCGAAATAACCAAATAAGCACCCCTACCAGCAATTGCTACAAAAGATCATACGAGAATCATAGGCACATGTGTATCCATATCCATATCCAATAGAGCAAAATAAGTAGGAATGATAAACTTGTCCACTTTTATCAGAACATCCTCAATTATTCTTCTAGGATATATAATTGGCCCATTGACTAACTAAATGCTCATCTTAGTAGGTTTAGGTTCTCCTAGATCTAGTTTTTTAAATAAATTATAAAGCATTAAATTTATACTAGCACCCAAATGTGGAAGAGCTCTACCAATCATTAAGTGACCAATAGTACAAGGAATAGTAAAACTCCTTGGCTCTCCAATCTTTCTCGATAAGTCATTCTGAATAATGGTTGAGCATTCTTCTTTCAAAATTACTAAAGGCAACTTCTCCAACTTCTTTTTCATGGCCAATATGTCCTTCAAAACTTTGGTTTAGCATGTCATCTATTCCAAAGCTTATGCAAAAAGAATATTAATATGAAGTTATTTAAACATAACTAAAAATTTAGAACATTGTTCTTCATCTTTATCTTTTGATAAACGGGAAGGATACGGTAAAGGTGGGTGATATTCTTTGACTTCCTCTTTCTTCTTTCGTGCTTCTAGTGGTAACTCCTTCTTGTGTTGGTTAATTACCTTCTACTGGAGTTCTAGAAGCTATTCTTCATCTTCTACTGACTTCTTGTTTTCATTACTTTTTCTAACAGTTAGCTGTTTACCACTTTGAATAGTAATAGCCTCTAATTGTTCACTTGCAAGTATCATGATTGCCTTGTTAATTTCAATTACAATTTTTGACATCTGATCCATCTGCTTTTGAAACATCAACTACTACCTTTCCATGGTGTCCTTCATACTCTGACATTGAGCTTGAATGTTGCCCATAAATTCCATCACAGCTTCTTCAAAATTAAGAGCAGAAGATGAATGTTGAGAATTCATATTTCTTCCTTGTTTTGTCCAACTGTCAGTGGAATAACTCTCCTATCTTGATCTAGAATAATTGCTTCCTTGTGAACCTGAAAATTCCTAGCAAAGTCCATATACTTATTCCTGCTTCTCTATTTGTTCATCTAACACCCCCAAGTTGGATGTTCTCTACAATAATCATAAGACATCACCATAAATTGCTTTTGACTAGCAGAAAAATTTCTGAATTCCCTCATTAAATCTTTAACTTGATTTGATATAACTGAATAAGCATCAAAATTTTGAAATACAGCTGCTGGGCTTAATTATGGATGCTTCCTATTGATAACTGTTCATAGCCATCTCCTTATCAATCCCTGGGCTACTTTAGGTGTCATTCTATTAAGCGTACCACCAACTACTACATCAATCATCTACTTGGAAGCATAATTCAGGCCATTAGAAAATGTTTGGACTTGCATCTATGTAGGTAATCCATGATGTGGACACCTTCTTAACAGATGCTTGAACCTTTCCCAAGCTTTATATAACATTTTTGAATCCATCTAACTGAAAGTAAAAATGTCATTATGGAACTTTGTAATCTTAGCTGGAAGAAAATACTTTAATAAAAACTTCTCAGCGATACCATTCTAAGTGGCAATAAAAATTCTTGGCAAGAGCATTCCAAATAGCAATAGAACCTCTTGGAAGTGAAGGCAACCATTGCTTAGCTATTCCTCTCAACGAGAATGGGAATAATCTCAATCGAATGCCATCTTCACTAGCTCCATTAATTCTGAAAGTATTACAAATGTCCAAGAAACCAACAATATGAGCATTAGGATCTTTATCTACTAAACCAATGAATTGACTCGGTTATGTCCCTTCAAGAGAAGGCTTAGCATATTCTGACATAGTCCTTGCTTGATTACAGTCTTCTATGAATAATTGTTCCTGATTTTATCCTTGCAACTTTACTTTAGGATGTAATGGCTATGAGTCAGTACCCATTGCAGATAAAAGCTTCCTCAAAGTTCTCTCAATTTCTAAATCCACTTCAACAACTTCACCAAACTAGCTACAATTTATACACCAAAATTCCTGCAAGAAACGATGAAAAAAATCAACAAATTAAAAATAACTACAAGTTCAAAGAAAAATACTGCAATAAAATAAATAGCTAGATTAATAAAGATCAATCTTTCATGTAGCAAACTCAACAAATGTTCCCCTACAACAGTGCCAAAAACTTGGTGTGTTCGTAGTTCACACAAACCTTTCCAATTACACTAATAATTAATATAGATGTGTCAAATCTGTCTACACTCATAAATATGTGAACTCACATATAAGTACACCTATCATCAAAGTATAGTCGTGGTATGTACAAAGATCATTTTCCTTAAAGAACAGAAGTTGTCTACCATACTCAACCATTCTCTATTATCCAAGGTGTTTGTTTAACTAACTAACTATGAATTAACTAAACTAACTAATGTCGTAAAAATAATTAACAACTAACTACGAGCAACAGAAAAATAAAAAAGACAACCAATGATAAGAAACCTCACACTTAGAATCGAATCCCCCTAGAAATCCTTTGTGATGCTTTTACTTCAGTTTAACAGGATTATGATTAACTTAGACCATGGAGTATTACCTAAATTAGATTGTTTCCTTATTATTTTCATTACACTAATCACTATTCTTAAGTCACCAATAACGTGTTTAGCCTTACCAAGCTTTTTAAGAATGCATTACTAGTCCTACGACCCATTACTAGGTTTCACCCTAGTCCAGAGGTATTATATCGCACCTATTACTTATGGTTATAATACTATCCCTTCTATCCAATGGTGATCCATAACAAACAAAGCAAATACTACCTGTCACATGTTCATCATCCCACATTGAGTTAATAGGTTGGCTACTATTAATCAATGCATAAAAAAACATTGGATAGATCACAAAAAAAACATAATCATGTTAAACTAGAAAGTAATCACAATCACAAAATCATCCTAAGGTCATCTACTATAAGCATGAGTAGATAAATTGAGCTCATAATGCCATAAAATAAATGCAACATAATCAAAGATAAACTAAGAAAAGAAGTCTCCATCTCTGAATTGCTTCTCCTATAAGGAATCCTTGATCCTATGTGCATTAAATGGTGTTGATGATCAGAACTACCTTCCGGCAGCCTTTCTCCTTGAAAACTCTCTTTCTTTTCTGTGTTTCTTCGCCTCCTCCTTACTATTTATTATTTTCTTACAAAATAACCCCCAAAACCCTAAAAATAGAGAGACATGGTTTGGTACATGACCATGTTGAAGGTCATGTAACACCTCTAGAACTTAAAAAATATAACCAAATATAATGCAGTTTAGAACACAGGCATGTAACTTAGACATGGGCGTGTAGTAGGCAGTGTATGGCACTACATGGGCATGTTGCAAGCCGTGTCTACTTAAAACTTTTCCAAAACTTGCAATTCATCTCTAAAACTTTGCAGAAATCCTTCCTAACCTAAATGAAGCTGAAATATACCCTAAAACTAAAATATAAACCAATTAAGCACCATATCCTAACATAAACACATGAAAAGACAAGCAAATATAAGGGAAAAGCTTATAGAAAACATAACTAAATGTGAGCATATAAATGTACATAAAGAATAAGTATCCTCTTCCTAGAATTGAAGATTTGTTTGATCAATTGAAAGGAGCAAGAGTATTTTCTAAGATTTTTCTCAGGTCTGGATACTTCTAACTAGGAGTTAAGGAAAAGGATAATGCAAAGACTACTTGTAGAACAAGGTATGGTCACTTTGAGTACATAGTGATACCATTTGGGCTCACAAATGTTCCTGCCTTTTTCATGGATCTCATGCAAAAAAATGTTTAAACCTTATCTAGACCATTTTGTAGTGGTATTTATAAATGAAATTTTGGTGTACTCAAAGGATGAAAAGACTCTTGAAGAACATCTATGATTAGCACTTAACTTGCTAAAGCAACATCAATTGTATGGAAAGTTAAGTAAGTGTTAATTTTGGACCACAGAAGTGGGATTCTTAGGCTAGATTATTAATGGTCAAGTGCTAGTTATGGATCCAGAAAAAGAATCAAAGCTATCTTAGAATGGAAGCAACCTCAGAATGTAAGGGAAGTAAAGAGCATTCTGGAAAAATGGATGGGAAACTATTTCAAGGATTTTCCTATAGGCAAGTACTGTTGTACTTCCAAGATAGAATTTATATGCTAGTGAAAGTGAACTCAGGAACAAGATTTTGAAGGAAGCCCATAGTAGCAAGATAAGTGTACATCCAGGAATCTTAAATATGTACAAAGACTTGAAAGAACACTTCTGGTAGCCGTACATGAAGTAAAACATTGATGTCTTTGTATAAAAATGCCTAACTTGTTAACAAGTTAAGGTAGAACACCAGAAACCTGGGGGAAAACTACAAAGCCTACAAATACCAGAAAAAAAATAGGGCTCAACAACCATAGACTTTATTGTTGGAATGCCAATGACCAGAAGGAAGCATGATGCTATATGGGTCATTGTGGATAAGCTTACTAAGTCAGCTCATTTTCTACCTATTAACCTCATTGATCCTCTAGGTAGGCTTGAAAAACTGTATATAAAAGAAATTATAAGGTTGCATGGTGTCCCTAATGAAATTGTGTCAAATAGAAACCCAAGGTTTGCCTCCAAGTTATGGAAATCTTTACACCATGCTCTAAGCACCTAATTAAAGGGGAATGGGACCAACACTTACCCTTGGTGGAATTCTTCTATAACAACAGCTGTCACACAGTGATTAAGATGGCCCCTTATAAAGCATTATATGGAGAAAAATAGATAATTCCACATTGCTGGCATGGGCTTAATGATAAGGTAGAGATTGGACCAAATCTTGTGTGTGAAACCACAGAAAATATCAAGGTGATTTAGGAAATAATCAAGGTAGCCAACAATAAAAAAGAAGCATATGCTAACTTGAAAAAAAAAAGGGATTTAGAGTTTCAGGTTGGGGATTTTCTTTGGTTGAAAGTATCACCAATGATGGGAGTGGTCAGATTTAGGAAGAAGGGCAAGTTAGCCCTAAGATATGTTAAGCCATATCAAGTACTTGCAAAAGTGGGAAATATGGCATACAAGTTAGACCTACCCCCTGAATTAGAGCATGTACATTACACATTTCATGTAAGCATGATAAAGAGGTACATTTCTAACCTCAGACAAGTAAAACTGACCACTAGTGTTCCTATAGCTCCAAACCTTACTTATGAGGAAGAACCAATGAGAGTCTCAGCTAAGGATACTAGGAAGCTAAAAAGTAAGTTGATTAAGATGGTTAAGGTCCAATGGACAAACCATACAAAGGATGAAGCAACTTAGGAGACAGAAGCTGAAATGCTTATAAAGTACCCAAATCTATTCCCAAAGTTAGTAGAAAATTAGGAGGACCAAATTTATTAAATAGGGAGATTATCATGCCCCTAACTTGCATAGGCCTATGGTTAGGAAAAAGGGGGAGAAGTGACTTGTAAAACAAGAATTAAGAAGGTTAGGACCATATAAGGGGAACTTGACTATTTAAAGTGATTCAGCCGCAAAGAAGTTGAAATTGGCAACAAAGGGCTTTAGAAGGCTTATGTTGAAGTTTTGGTTGTGGTAAGGTTCAACTATGTTAGTTTCCCTTGTGCTCAAAAGCTAGGATTATTGTACATGAGGAAATGTTAGGCCTTAGGTGATGGTTCTAAGCCAAGTGAGACTAAAAGCTGTTAAGGGCTAGGGATGTCTTCGGGTATCTAAGAAATTTCTAGCTAGATATGTCAAGGAAAGCATTAGGATTCTCTTATGGGTTAGGCCAACCCATTCTAGGATCTAGAGCACTATGCTTAGGCTAGATTTCAATAATACGGTTAACTAAAATGAATGTAGGCTATAAAGAATGCTTGTTAGGCCCTAGAGGCTATTAAGTATAGCAAGTATTATGGTGTGTGTGTTTGTGTGCGTTGTTAAATTGGCCACGTGTGCTAACCTTACTTTATTAGATATACATATTATGTTCTATTGTTTATGTGTTTTGTTGTCTTCTTTGCAAGGGCTTTGGAGAAGTTGTTATAATATGAAACGATGAACTATGTAGGCATATACGTTGTGTTAATCCTTACTAAGTTGCAAAACTCATGCCCTGATTACCTTCATTTTAGGGAAAGGTTTGGTTGACTAATACTGGAGGTATATGTGTGTGTGTGTGTGCTTTGATCTTATAGGTGCATTCTAAAGCTAAGTGTCTAACTAACCAAATATTGCTTTTATATGTTAAAAGTCAAGCTTAGTGATGCTTTACTTGCGGGCACTATGTTGCTAGATTAGTGGAAACTAGCTAAAGTTCTTGGTCTTTGGTCTGTGTTTAAAGCCTAGGGTGGCCAATGGTTAGGCTTAAAGTTGCATATAAAAGTATGTGAAATTTTGGCCTTGGTTGTTATGTATGTGTACTTTTGTATGCATCTGAGGGTGGCCACTGGTAGGCTTGCTTGGGCACACTGTAAACCTCTAACTATGCATGACTTGGATTACTTGGGTTCTTGATGTATGCTATGTTTTTGTCACCCAAGTCAATTTTTCCTTGTAGATGCATCTAAAGCTAGCTTAAGCCCAATTTTTGGCACAAAACAGACTATTGCAACTACCCTTAAAATTTTAATCTATTTTTGGTTAAAAATTGAGAAGTTAAATGCTAGTTTAAATTATAGGTCTTGGAATTCATGTCTTAAGCCACTCAATAGTGCTGTTTGACTAAGTTTTGTTATGAACCTCTAGAAATGCTTGGAAAGGCAAAGGCTAAGGGTGGTTTTAGGCCTAACACTCAGGATATTGATAGCATAAGTAATATCAGGCCTTGTGCTAGTCAAATAGAGTAGATTTCCAACTAACCTTTGATAGTTGTGTGCTTTCTTACATTCTATAAAATTATTTCCTATAATCACCGTGTCATCAACATGTATGAGCACAACTTTACATGGAAATGATGTTACAGATAGTCATGTACCTTTTTTTGTGACTAAGGAAGTGTCTGCATAAGACTACTTGAAGTGGAAAGACTTTAGAGCCATCAAGAGCTTAGCAAACCAATCTCTTGAAGCCAACTTTATACCATATAAAGATTTCCTGAGCTTGCAAACTCACTTGTCTCCCCCCTTAAGATAATTTGGAGAAGGCTGCATATAAATATCTTCATGCAAATACCCACGCAAGATCGCACTGTTCACATAAAGTTGGTGCAACTCCTATGCTTTGATTGCTGCAACTGTTAGTAAACATTGCACACTAGTTAAATTGGCCACCAGTATGGAAGTCTCCATGTAATTAATCCCTTTCACCTGTGTAAATCCTTTTGCCACCAATCTTCTTTTATATCTTTCTATGTTGCCATCAACCTTGTACATTGATTTGTACACTTATTTGTGACTCACAACCTTTTTTCCTTTAGGTAAAGTAATTTGATCCCATGTGTGGTGTGCTTCCAATGCCTCAATCTCATCCTTCATGGTATTCTACCAATTCGAGTCTCCTTGCACCACTGAGTAAGATGTTGGTTCTTTATCCTGAAGAATTGCGGTAAGAAAAACTTGATGGTGCATAGAAAAGGTTTTATCATAGATATATAAAGCAATTAGGCAGGGTTTACTTGAGGATGTAGTATTGGAATGAGTAGATGTACTTTTTCCTGGCAAGGAGACTTGGTAGTCACTTAAGTATTTCAGTGGTTGTTGGCTTCTTTCACTTTGTTGACATTAGGAAAGATGTTTTATGGCCTCATGACTCAAATTTCCATATGTGTTAATAGTTTGCTTGCTTTCTTCTTCACTGTTTCGTTTGTTAATTACTATGGGCTCATGACTACACTTAATGGTAGATAAGTCCTTGTCTAGTGGGACAAGATTAAGCAGGTGTTCTTGGCAACTAGGCTGCTCATTTTGAACATCAACCTAGTTTTTCAGAGAAAATGGAACAATTTTTTCATGGAAAATAAGTTATCGAGAGATGAAAATATAATTAGTACCAAGATCATAAACTTTATATTCCTTTTGACCATTTGTGTACCAAAGGAAAATGCATGTTTTGGCCCTAGATTCAAACTTGTCTTTTGGTTGAAGAGGATTGATTACATAACAAAGACATCTAAAAACTTTGAGATGTTTGTAAGTTAGTACTTCACCAAAAAGTGCTTCAAAAGATATTTTGTTTTGTAGTTTTGTTGTGGGTAATCTGCTCAGGGGATATGTAGCTGCAATAATACATTTAACCTAAAACTTTATTGGAAGGTGAGCTTGAAAATGGAGTGCCCTTATAGTGTTCAAAATATCTCTATGCTTTCTCTTTACCATCCCTTTTGTTGGGGGGTTCCAACACAAGAGGTTTCATTCAAAATTCCTTTCTCTTTGAAAAAACCACTCACTTTCCTCTAAGTAAACTCTAAGGCATTATCATTGCATACATTTTTTATTACTACCCCAAATTAATTCTTGATCATTTTGAAGAAAAACTTGAAAATTTTGGAGGCATCATTTTTGTTTTTCATCAAAAAAGTCCAAATTGCTTGAGTCCTATCACTTACTAAAGTAAGAAAATAATGAGATCCATTAGTAGAAGGGGTACAATAAGGGCCCAAAATGTGCATGTGAGTTAAATTGAAAGGATAAATAGACACATTATCACTATGACTAAAAGGTAATAAAAAAGCCTTAGCATTAGGACAAATTTGACAATGGTCATAAAAAATATTTGGCATTTTGCAAGGAAGGTCAGGGATGGCGACATGCCAGTCTTGAGATGGGTGTCTTAGACATTGATGCCATAAAATTCTAGTTTCTTCTTTGACATGTTGTGTACTTGTAGTGTCACCACTCCTTTTTTCCCTAAAAAAATACAACACACTTTCCTCCTTATTGATTCCAATTAGCCTCCTCGTGGTTAGGTCCTGTATTGAACAAAAACCCAAAAAGAATGTTAGAAAACAATGATGGTCTTGGGTACGCCTTTTAATAGAAATAAGGTTACACCTAAAATCAAGTGCATATAAAACATCTTGTAGCTGAATGGAATTGGTAAGACTACACCTTCTGGATTCATTTATGATTTTGGTTGACCCATCCGGCAAGTGTATGGCTCTTTCAGATGATTTATAAATTTCCTAAAAAAAATCTCTTTGACAGGTGATATGGTAAGTACCTATTATATTTAGTATTTGGGTATTGGAGGAAGATTTTTTTGAGTTTTTCTTACCTCCATTCCAAACCTCTGTCTTTGCCCAACTGTCCAAGAAGCTTCTCATACTAATCAATTACTGAGTTGATCGTTGCTGTGGGGAGTGTTGCTTGATCTACACACATCCTTTCAATTAACTCTTCTCCCATTAAGTCCACGAGATTCAATCTTGACCTGGGGAGGATCACTTGATCAACATGTATCCCTCATGTTTCGTTTTCTCCTGTCAAGTCCATAGGATTTGAATTAAAGCCCATCACCTCTACTTTCTCACTATAGGTTGACTCCTTACTGAGAACCATGTTCTTCATGGGAAGATCCCACCATTTTAATAGCATGCTTTGCACAAGGTTGTAGAAATATTTTCCGTAATTCTTGCATATTGTTAATCTAGTGGATGAGCGAAGTGACAGGGGACTCTAAGTGAATGCGTACTCTACCATTTTCTAGGATGAAATGAATACAATATAGTTGAAGACTAAAAAAATGGTGATTAGAAATTTGGATCAAAATGCTCTGATACCATCTGAAAATTGAATGCAAAACACATGCACTTCAACTTACTTAGTGTAATACATACAACAAAGGTTTATATGTATATGCCATGCACTTGAGTAAGGCTAAAGAGAACTTTATCCTAATCACACTTAATTCTATCATAATCACAATAAAAACTCTATCACAAAGGAGACTAATCTTATTAATAGGAAATAGATAAGCAATAGCGATAAACTCAACTTCTAAGAATAGGAATACATGGTTTAATTCATGGAAACAAATTTTAGTTTCAAAAACAATTTCAATTAGGTAACACAATTTTTGAAGTATATCCCTTAATTTCTAATTATGTTGCTATTATTCATTTAGCTTAAATTTTTTTCTTGTATTTGGCAATCTAATATGTATATATAAAGCAAGAGCATCTAGAAAGGGTAAGGTGAATTTTTCATATAATAGAAAAGCTGTAGCACTGACATGTGGCGGATTTTTCATTTTTAGTAAGGTAACTTGCAATCTTTTACACATAATCTACAAAATATACCCCAAACTATGTGAAGCAACATTATATTGACATGTGGCAATCAAAGGCCATGATTGTTGACTTTCACAAAAAATTGAATTAAAAATAAAAAGCATATATCTAGATAATTTCATAATTAAGATAAATATGGTTTTAAAAAGAATGATATCATCTAAAATGATTTATTTTTTTGAAATGATTGTTAATATTATCTAATACAAAAATATGAATACAAAATTATCTCATATCAATTTCAATAAAAATTTGGCGGGACAAAGCAAACAATGGAAACCATATATATGGCCATTTTATTTGAAATATATAAAGGGACCAGATATATATGCTAATATTTTTAAAATAAATAAAACAAAATTTTGAAATTCAAAATTTCTATTAATTAATGGATAAAATTAATGGATATAATCCTAACAAAAAATTCATGATATTTCTAGTTAATACCTTTCTTTTTTTCAATTTCTCCGCTTAAAAAACCTCACCTAATTCTAACTCCAACTTCAAGAAAGGATCAATAATCAGCCTATACTAATCTTCTTCTTTTTCTTGTCTGAGTCTATGCCTAATGCTAGCATCAATCACTTTTTATTTTGTGCAAATGCTTCCAAAAATGCTAATCTATACAAGCTCTAATTTTGAATTGTTAATGTTTCACTGATTTGTATCTTGTATAACACATAGGTACATTCAAGTGGAGAGATTAAAGTAATAGCAGTTAAACAAGATCATAAGAAGCATTGCAAGTTGACTTCTCTACTTCATGAAGATTCTCATCTGAGCATTATTCATTACAATCTCAAAGCTAGCAACATATTGTTAGGTGCAAAGATGAATCCGAAGATTCAAATTTCAACATGGCAAAGTTGTTAGTGAAGGACCAAAGCCAATATCCTACAAGCAAGATCATTGACACTTAGTAAGTAAAAAGTAAAAAGTCTTAAACTTGAAAATCACTAACTACATTGCATCTGATATCAATCATGTCAAGGTTTAAGGCATTTTACTTATGTAGTCTGCAATAGTTATATGGCTCTAAAATATGCAATGCAAGGGCAATTTTTGGTGAAATTTTATGTTTTTAGCTTTAGAGTGTTGATCTTGGAGACTTTGAGTGATCAAAGGGAAAATTGCTTCCGTAACATGGAAAATGAAGAAGACCTAGTAAGCTATGTAAGTGAGCATTTTCTGTTGCCCATGCAAAAATCAAATCTTTTAGTGAGATATATTGAAGTGTGCATGAAATGGTGAATGCGTGGAGGAATTAGAGGCAAGGAACAACTCTAGATTTTGTGGATCAGACATTAAGGGAAAGTTCAAGAGCCAAACTATTGAGATGCATCTACATTGGACTATTGTGCGTCTATGAGAATGCAGTAGGTAGACGGAATAAGCAGTGAAATGATGGTTGCTCATTGAGTTAGTGATCAACAAGGCAATCTTTAACAATTTTGCTATTCTGATGCATTATTGGGTTCTTTTACATTGACCCCATCAAGCAAATATATGAAAAATTCAGGCACAAAGATATATGCACCAATGAGCACCGTGAACTTGCATTGTGTTACTCAAGAACAATAAAGGCTCTCATTAAAGAATTTAGCAGTGATTGCACCATATGCTACTTAATGTCACCAAAACCATGATTGGTTGGTATGGAGGTAATGTATTTGATAAGTAGTCTTGAGCAATTTCAAGCGTCTAAGTAAGCATCTAAGCAATTTCAATTGCAATGGCCTTATAGTGTTTGACGACAATGGTAATCTTGTCTTCTAACAGGGCTATAATTACATGGAGGTGAACAAGGGCAAGATCCTTTCCAAGCCCTAACAACTTCTATTTCTGCATCTTATTAATCAGGCTGCTTCAACATTTCATGCAACAATGCACAAACCGATGATCTAAGAAGATAGTTGTAGCAGTCAATGCTACGGTGCTTGTAATAGGTTTAGGTCAATTATTTTAAAGGGAGAGTTTTGGTAGGATCAATCTTCTTTTGGATAGCAGCTGCAGCTAATAATAAAAAGGTTGCTTTGGGAGCATGTACATCATATGGTAGCTTGAAGTACTTTTTGAACTTAAGGATTTGAAGCGAAGTTTTTTTCAAGTCCTCAACAATGATTTTCTTTTCTGAAATAAAAAAGTTTTCCTTCAATTGGAGAAAGGTTGAGAAAGATGAAAAAGTTTCTCTCCTTTCATTCCAGACTTTTTTTTATTCTACATATTCACTTAAATATTTATTTTTATTTCTTACTCAATTTATCACACTCAACGTAATTTGGAATCTCGTAGCAATGATAGATATTTAAATTATTAAGAATATTACCAACTTCAAACTTTCAAGTAAATTCTAATTAAATAAATCATTAATATGTTTTTGAGCCTGATGAAGTATATTCTATTTCTATTTTATTATATTTTATTAAGTTAATGTCATATTCAGTGTAAGCATCACAATAAACAATCTATTCTTTCATCATTACAAAAATATATATTCATATTTCCAGACTTATCATTCAAAACTAATCATTTTTTATAACTAATATTCATTAATATTATAATACTAAACAACTAAATTAATACATGGGAACAAAATATACGTTCACTCAATTTTTTTTAACTTTTAATATAAATGTTGGTTGTTGATGATTAAATTTGTTAATGATGTTTAAGACCACATGTTTGAATCACTTTGGTACTTTTTGAAATGTTGTTTTGATGATAATAATTTTTTAAACAATATTTGTTTAGCAATGAAATATATGTTATTTTGTCACACTCAATATAATTTGGAATCTCATAGCAATGCTGGGTATCTAAACTAGTTGTCTTTTAGTTTGCAATTATCTTGCCAATTAACTGGAATTGGACAAGTCATTTTCTAAAATTTGCAATTAAATTTTCCATAACAAAAGATAATGCGATCAACCTTTTTATGAAGTTAACATAAAGGACAAAAATCCAAAACTTGTTGAGTATTTTTTGGCATAATTCTAAATTATTTTGGTATAGTAAGGGGCATAGTATTTAGTCCCATAATTTTGGTAACAATCCAATTATTAAGGATTAAAATCTAAAATTTTAGGTTGCATTTTATTTGAACTTGACTAAACAAATTTTATATCATGAAAACAGGTTTTATTTTAGAAAATGATTTTTACTGAGATACATGATTTATTAAGTGTATTGCTTAATTATCAATTATCTTCCTAAAATATTTACCTTAAAAGTGTTTCTTTTAATTAGATATTATCTCTTGATTCAAATTTATCTTGCTATAATTTATTTACCTAAATGTATTTCTTTAAATTAGCAATTATCTCTAGCTTCAAAATTATCTCCTTATACTAAATACAATTCAACTTTCATTTATAAATTTTGAAGTTATCTATCCCATAATAAAATATAATGTCATCAATCCTAATATGAAGCCAATATTAAGGATGAAAATTTGAAACTTGTAGCGTTTCTTTCATATAATTGTAAATTTTATTGGTATACTAAGAGTGATGATATTTTCTCCTGCTATTTTGGTATCATTCCCAACATTAGAAAGTAAAACCCAATATTGTAGTTTTTTTTACTTTGAACTTGGCTGAACAAGTAGACGCTGATATACACTAACTATATTTTGGCAAAACTGAGATTGAAGAAATATTGCCTTTGCCAATAAAGAAACAAATATTTGATGTAAATAATAGAAACTTGATTCTCAATTCTAGGGGAATATTCTACAATTGTCATGACGACAATTATTTAGATAATAACACTAAAAGCTTGATTTCACAATGTTGATTATTTCTACACAATGTCAACTAGGGTTTTGTTTGTGTCATCTCCCCCACATGAGATTTTAGCTTCCATATTAAGGTCATCTTTTGGTTCTTTCTTCATTCCAACAAGTAAGCTATTGTAAGGAACATGCTTGAAATGCTTCATTCAAGAAAATCACAGACACCAAACATGGACCTCCTTTTATTGTTTTCAATCTATGGTAGAAACCTTACCCTCAAGATAATTGTACTCATCTATATCTTTCATCTTTGATACCATATTTAGATTACCTTCGCGATTTACAATCTGTTTTAAAATTATAGAAAATTCATTAGTAATTAATAGATCATACTAATAAAAAACATAAGAATATAAATTAGATGCAAATAAAGAAAGAACGTATAATCAACATAAAATTGATACCCACTTTAGGAGATGAGACATTTTTTTCCTTCAGATTTTCATTCTCCGTTTCCATTGAGTGCAATTAGTCAAGCAAAGTTACATTCACTTGCCTTAGTTTTACAAGCTTACGTTCTACATGGATTTTTCACTAAAATTAAAATCATCAATTTTAAAAGAAAAATGTTCTTTCAAACCTTTTATTGTTTATATCGCGACACTCGGCCTACTCTTGTATTTGCAAGTTGAGAGCTCACTATGGTAAGTATGCTTTATGGGCTTTTTCTCTAAATTATCAATATGAATTTGTACAAAAGTTAGAAAGGTTGTTAACCATAATTGATCTATGATATAATGGCGTCAGAAAGCTTTAATCACTTGAGGTTTCTCTTAAACAAGCAAACGTAGTAGATAGAAATAATATCCATGGTGAAAAATTGTAAAAACTTGTAGTGAAGTTATATTCATAACCAACGAAAAAATAGAGGTTTTATATTGTTGGTGTGTCCATAATTATAAACACTCATATCATAGTTAATTTTTGTTATTCCTTAGCTTTGGATGTAATTTTCCTTCTCTCCAATATTATATATGCTAGCTAGTAATAAAAGAATTTTTTTTTTCTACAATTTTTGTTGTAGTTTGGCTTCCAATATAATTATCAATCCAAAAATCCTTAAGTTTGGGTGTTGGTTTGAGATATCTAACATTTTTTTTTCCAAATTTGTTAAGTAAAATGGCTTTGGAAATAACACCTTTATTTCGAAACAAACATACAATTCAAAAATTAGGAAATGCCATTGCATTGGGATTCCATTTCGAAATATTCTACCCAAGTATTAATAAAAATGAATCGTTTCATTAAACATGATTAGTGTTGTAAACATTTTCCGTCTATTTTGTAAAAGGTATTGGTGGCATCTTTTTCTATGTTTTTGGTAATGCTATCGTTAAATAGGAATAATGCCATATGGCAGTCAATCATGAACCGAATTAAGGAAAAGACATAGCACTCCCTTAAATATGCCCTTGTTTATATATATATAATTGGATTAGATATTAATGTTGACAATCATGATTTTCAATGATGGCATACTAGGAAAACCCATTTGCACATCCATCGCCCTATGAAACAAATAAGCTCAAATGTCCAAATGTATTTGTAACAACCCAAAATTTTATTTAGTTTAATTTGTTTGAGTTAATAGCAAAAAAGCTAAGCTAAAATAATAATAATAATAACCATTAAACGCTTGGCTAGTTATTGAGTAGGAAGAAGTAAAAAAAGAATAAAATAAAAAGAGATCTTTATCATGATGCTGAGCTCATTTAACTAGTTCCTTCCATTATGATCTAATGGTGACAACATTCTCTTGGTCTAGCTCCCAGTGCTTCCACTTATTTGCTTGCCATGAAGTCTTTTTGTGTTAAGAGGTACTTCAAGCTCTTATGATCTATAAAGACTTAAAATTTGTTTCCCAACAAATAATGCCTCCATTGCTTAAGGATAAATACCACAGCTATCAATTCCAAGTCATGGATTGGATAATTCTTTTCATATGGTTTCAATTGCCTTGACCCATGAACAATAGCTTCCTTTCCTTGCATGAACACATAACCTAATTTTATCATATATGCATCTGTGTACACCTCATATGGTTTTGTAGGGTTAGGTCATATTAGGATAGGAGCTATAGTTAGCTTCTCCTTCAACTCCCAAAAGCCTTGCTCATAATCCAATCTTTACTCAAACTTTTAGTTTTTCCTTGTCAATTGTGTTAGTGGAGCAACTATTACAAAGAACTTGCATACAAACCTTCTGTAATAGCCTGCCAAAAGAAAAAAAAGGAATAAGATAGTTGGAAGAAAGGGGGATAAATTTGCTAAAAGTAGAGCCCAAAATTAAGATTGAAAAAAATAAGGAGAAAACTTGGAAAATGAGGAAGAGGAAAAAAAACAAAATTGAGAAATAAAGGGTACTATGTTTTTTTTTTTGTTTTTTTCTATTTAGAAGCATGCTTACAAGTATACAAGGGAAGAAGTATTAGTTCTAAGTAAAGGAAAGAGAATGCCAGCTTTTTGGGACCCTGAAGGGCAACCGAACCAGCTTTATATGGTATTTTGGGAAAAGGGATATGCAGGCCAGCTTCAAACCCTGGACTTCCTTATAATATCCCCAATGCATTAGCTATTAGGCCAAAGCTGTGGGGAAAGAAAAGTATTAAATTGATATATATACTTTCATGTAAAAGAAAAAGAGTTTAGTTTTTTACTTTTTCACCATTGTGGTTCTTTTCAAGAAAAATAAGAAACAAGAATTAAAGGTCAAGACCAATCCCAGGAGTTTATTATTCAAACAAAGTAAACTTTACTGAGTTCTATTTTAGAATTTTCTTATATATCTGTGTCAACGATATTCATGTAAATTCAAGAAGATACAAAATTACTTGGGTAGGATCTTGATAGTTTTTAGATATTGAGAGAGATAATTAATAATTAGGAGTGTTTACAATAAATTAGAGAGAAGTTTGGTGAGGTTTTGGCTTGGTATTGGTGGTGTTCAACATGTTGCAAATGATTTCAAAGAGAAGAGGTGTAGATTTTATGTTCTAGAAAAATGGCTTAATTATAATGTAGGTCCAAATGGGGTTATGAACATCCAATAGTTTAAAGTGATACAATTTGGTCACTATAAACTTGAGGTTGAGACATAATCCGGCTAATAATAACACTAGTTCAGTGGGTCCTTAGGTTCCAGAAATATTTGTTTAGGCCACTGATAGATAATAATTTTGGGCTATCTCTTAATTTTTTTTGGTTTTGATAGACTTTTATATAATTATTTTACGTGATTAAACCATCATGTTGGAAGTTAAGAAGTTGCAATTTGAGGTAAGTGGCCGTCCACCATTCTAGACATAAATTATTGTTTTGCTACCCACTTTATTGATTTCAAAGTATTGAATTACATTAAATTTTAGTTCTATGAAGCTTTTGTTTTTAAGTATGAATAATTTGATCTTTGGACATCTCCTCTTGATTTTACCTTTATCATTCAAAAGTTTTTTCTAAATATTTATCATTGAAATATATTGGAAATAATTACACATGCATTATCTATGTTTCTAAGTATATAAGTTGTGTTTTAATGATTATGGGACCAAGCATACTTTACTTATGTTATTATGGCAACATGATTTTTCTAATTTTTATGGACCTTTGGATTTTGAAAGTTCATCAATATGAATATGTATGTTTTCACTCTATTTTAGTGAGCGTTGGATATAATCCTGTACTACTGGGAAAGTGTAGTTTGGACTCTCCACATAAGGTATTTTGTTCTGTTCTTTTTTTTCTAGTGGACTATTTTTAGGTATTCTCTTTTTGGGCACTCTTACAATAGCGAGTCTTAGTCGGTCCATGATATACTACAGTGATTAAAGTATAGTTATTCTAGCATGACATACTATAGCAGTTAAAATGTAGTCACAGTGATCGCCCTACTCACTATATTAAGAAATATCATGTATTGTTATCTATTTTGAACCACTCTATTTTGACTAATAATTTCAGGTATGAATTGCACCTCTTTTTGTCATGTTTTACGATTGAGTTAATCGTATTTGTTTCTGACACTTAAATAACTTTTCAATTTTTATGAGTATGGCTTTCTATAAATGAATATTCTAACATATTTTTACGGTTATTATGTTTAATTTCTGAATGGTATTGAACCTATGATAATTCAAATAAGAGTGTTTTATGCTTAATCCCTATGCTAAGCATTTTATGAACTATTTTATGTTTCATGAAATGGTCTACACTGTCCCATTTACTAGGGTTCATGCTTACCCCCTTTTTCCCACTCACGCAAATAACTAGCAACACAATGTTAGCTAGTTAATGAGTGATTACAAGAGCTCAAGGTTTGAGATATCATTAAAGTGAGATTTAATGTACATCATAAGCTTAAAGATATTTTGTAAAAGACTTTAAGTTTTAGTTGCTCTGCCAATCGATACCAAATGTCAAACAATAAGTTTGGATTATAAGTGATGGTTATTTGGATTTATTTGGAATATTTGTAGCCTTGCATGTTTGGTGAGTGAATTTTATTTCTTCAATTGTGTGGCATGTCAATGTCCTAAAACTCCTAAGGTAGGTTTTGGGGTATCATAGAAGTGGTATTAGGGCAATAAGTTCAATAATTGATAAGGCCTTGGGTTTAGATATAGGTCTAGGCTTTTGTTGTGATTTGGACAATAATTTCAAATGGTCTTAGTTTTTCACTATCTTTTAGTAGAGATCATGACACCTATGGATAGGTTTGAATTACTTATGATCGACTAACACAAGTAATATAATTAGAGTACCTTATCTTCCATTGGTGACATCTCTAGTCTAAATATTAGAGTAGCAAAGTGGAAGCTTGGTGGAGAACTAAATGTTAGATAATTTGATTCCTTAAATCAAATCCAATCAACCATAAAATCCAAGATCATTCATGTCAAATCATCAAGAACAAGCCAAAATTAAAACTGAAAGCATACCTGGATCCATTGAATATTCTAGAGCACAGATCTTACGGCTTGTTGTCTTCTAAACCAATATGTGCGAGTTCTTCTTTACTCTCGCTAATGATGGAGACTCAGAGGAGGTAGAAACTAAAGAGAGAAAACCCTAGCACATATGATTTGGGGACCATAGCCTTCTTATATAGACTGACCCTGCCAGTTTTGTGTATCCTTTATTTTAGCCCATCATAAAAATAAAAGTTACACTTTGGCCTTTACACATTAAAATTGACCACACTTTAAAATATGTCGAAAGCCCAAATCTGAACCTTATTAGATCACTTTAAATTGGGCCAAATATTTTGATAACATATATATAATGCACAGTTTATTCAAATATTAGCCCATAAAAATCCAACAATCTCCTACTTGAGCCATATGTGTAACTTATAATAGTGCATTATAACCATATAAGTACTCCAAATAGCTATCATCATCAAAAGCATCTTATCCAATTCCGTCCATCCATTATATTAACACAGGATCAAGGCGGCCTTCGCTACTTGTAGCGTAGCTAAACCCATCAATGGTCACATATGTTGACATAATTAAATGACATGAATCAAGTGTGGATGTGTAGCATGGAAACTACATGCAATGTGATCTTAACATGCCTATTTCTAACTTGTCTAACGTTAGTGAGAATAATCTCATCAAAATTCAGAGTGAATGTAAACTATAAACTTTATTTCTGTAGAAAATAACCATAAAATATCCATGAATAACTGTAAAAGGTGTCCAAAACTTTTGAACATCTAAAAGTACAAACTCCCACTAAATCTGTATATCTTGAAGAGATATAACACCCATATGAGTGACATGCTCATGAAAGAACTTAGGTGGTAATCCCTTAGTAAGCAGATCTGTAATCATGGAGTTTGTTCCAATATGCTCTATAGACAGCTGACCACTCTGAATTCTTTCTTTAACAACCCAAAACTTAATGTCAATATGCTTTGACTTTACCAAGCTCGATTTGTTATTAGCATATAGAACCGCCAACTTATTGTCAGAAAACAATTTGAGTGGTCTTTCTATATCATCCATAATTTGTAGCTTGGTGACAAAATTTCGGAGCCATATGCCGTGGTTGGATGCCTCATGACACGCTATATATTCTACAGCCATGGTAGAGGAGACTGTGAGTGTCTGCTTGACACTCTTCCAAGGAATAGCTTCTCCAGCAAGTGAGTAGATATAGCCAGATGTGGACTTTCAGCTACCTTGGCATCTAGCAAAATTGGAATCAGAATACCCAATGACCTTTAACTAATCCAATCTCCTATATGTGAGCATATAATCCTTTGTTTTTTGCAAGTACCGCTTAACCCGTTTGGCTGCTTTCCAATGATCCATTCCAGGATTACTCAAGTACCAGCCTAGCATCCCAACAATGTATACAATATCTGGTCGTGTATAGACTTGAGCATACATCAAACTTCTTATGGCTGAGGCATAAGGAATGTTTTGCATTTCTTTAGCCTCATAATCATTCTTGGGGCATTCATTATGACTAAATTTATCTCCTTTAGCCATAGGGGTGTCCCGTGGTTTACAATCCTGTATGCCAAACCTTTTAGCACTTCCTCGATATAACTTTTTTGTGATAATTCAAGAATACCCCGAGAGTGATCTCGGTGTATTTGTATACCTAACACAAAAAAGGCATCACCAAGATCTTTCTTCTCAAATTTCTTTGATAGAAATCTTTTGGTTTCATGTAATAAGCCTGTATCATTGCAGGCAAGCAGTATGCATCAAAATATAAAACTAGGAAAACATGCTTACTTCCATTGAACTTGTGGTATACACAATCATCAACTACATTCATCTCAAAACCAAATGAGATGACAACTTGGGGAAATTTGTGATGCCATTGATGTGAAGGTTGCTTGAGACCACAAATGGATTTCTTTAGTTTGCAAACCATATGCTTTGCACCTCCAGATACAAAATTTTATGGTTGCACCATATAGATCATTTTATCAATGTCACTATTAAGAAACGTCGTCTTAACATCCATCTGATGTAGCTCAAGGTCAAAATGTGCCACTAATGCCATTATTACCCTAAAGGAGTCTTTCGATGAAACCAAAGAGAAAGTCTCTTTATAATCGATACCTTCTTTCTGTGTGAAGCCCTATACAACAAGACGAGCTTTATACCTTTCTACATTACCCTTTGAATCCCTTTTGGTTTTGAATATCCATTTACAACCAATAGGTTTCGCACCTTTGGGCAAAGAGACAAGTTCCCAAACGCCATTGTCCTTTATAGACTTCATCTCTTCATTCATGGCATTAATCCATTTTTGAGAATTAGGACTTCCAATGGCTTGACGAAAATTGATTGGATCATCTTCCATCAATCCATTGTCATCCCCTTTTTCTTGGAGAAAAATGATATAATCATCTGAAATTGCTTGTCTCCTTTCTCTAGTGGATCTTCTTAATGGCATTGGTTCTTGAGGTTGTTGAGTTTGTTCTTCTGGAGCAATTTCTTGATTTTGAATTAGGGGTTCTCTGACATTATCTTGATTTCCTTCTTGAACAATATAAGGAATGGAGGTCTGATCATTGTCAAGAGGAACCATGGGAATGGGTACACATTCCTCTTTGAAGACAAGGTCCCTAATCTTATCTTCCCCCGCAAACTCAACATCCTCAAATAAATGGGCATTACCCGTCTCAAAAATTGCCTTAGATGTGGGATCATAAAACTTGAAACCCTTAGACCTCTTAGAATATCCAATAAAATAACAACTGACTGTCCTAGAGTCCAATTTCTTTTCATTTGGCTTATAAGGCCTAGCTTCAGCTGGACAACCCCAAATATGAAGGTGCCTCAAACTAGGCTTCTTGCCTATCCAAAGCTCATAATGGGTTTTGACAGTTGCTTTTGTTGGAACTTTGTTGAGTATGCAAACTGCAGTTTTAGAGCTTCTTCCCAGAGAGATTCTGGTAAGGTAGAATGACTAATCATACTTCTTACCATTTCCTTAAGCATTCTATTCACCTTTCAGCAACACCATTCATGCTAGGAGATCCTGGCATGGTGTACTGTGGGACGATATTGCATTCCTCTAGGAATTTAGCAAAAGGTCGTGGACATTGTTCATCTGAGCCATCATATCTACCATAGTATTGCCTACCACGGTCAGATCTGACAGCTTTAATTCTTTTATTGAGTTGATTCTCAACTTCAGCCTTAAAACTTTTGAACATATCTATTGATTGGGACTTTTCATGAATGAGATATAGGTAGCCATAACACGAGAAATCATCTATGAATGTAATAAAATATCATTGACCATTCCAAGAGGCTGTAGGGAATGGCCCAAAAATATCTATATGTATTAGTTCTAAGACATCTGAAGCTTTGTTAGCACCTAATCTCTTAATGTTTATTTGTTTCCCCTTTATGCAATTAACACAAATTTTAGAATCTGTAAAATCGAGGGGATCAAGAATTCCATCTGACACAAGTCTTTCAATTCTCTGTTTAAAGATGTATCTCCTGTGCCACAGTAAAGTGGAATTCTCAATGGTTAATTTACGCTTTATACCTCGGGTACTTGTATGCAAGGTTTCATTAAATGAAGTAATTATATCAAGCATATAAAGATTATTGCCAACTGACAAAGAACTGATACCAACTAATTTTGAATCTTGAAAAAGACTAAATTTCTATTTCCAAATGAACAAGAATATCCAAATCTGTCCAAAACAAAAATAGAAACCAAATTCCGTCTAAAAGATGGTACAATAAAATTCTCATTCAACTCCAAATAAACTCTACTTAACAATAATCTAAATGTCCCAATTGCTTCAACTTACACTAACTTGCCGGCACCCACATAGATGTATCTTTCATCATCACTTGGCTTTTGGCAATTCAAGCAACCCCGCATAGACACACTGATGTGAGTTTTTGCACCAGAATCTATCCACCATGTGTGTCTAAGCACTGAAGTTAAATTAACCTCATAACAAACTAGATTAAGAAGTGTACCTTTCTTTGCACACCATGCGTGATAATTGGTACAATACTTCTTCTTATGCCCCACAGCATGACAAAAGAAACAAGTATCTTTAGGTTGTTCATTTAGTTGTTGTTTCTTTTGCAGTGCTGTAATTGCAGCTTCCTTATCCTCTTTTCTTTTACTGTTTTTCCTTTTGCCCTTAGAGGTTGTAGCCAAATGAGCACCTTCTGCCTTGTCTTGCTTCAACATTTCCTCCTCTTGCACACAGTGAGAGATAAGCTCATTGAAAGACCAAGTCTCTTTTTGACAATTATAGCTCACCTTAAATTGACTAAACTATGTGTGAAGACAAATAAAAACCAGATGGACTAGTAAGTCCTCAGACAACTCTAATTTGAGTGCCTTTAGTTTTGAAGCAAAATGAGACATTTCCATAATGTACTCCCTTATGTTCCCATTACCTTTATATCTCATGGAGATGAGGTTTGCCAAGAGTGTACTAGTTTCAGCCTTTTCATTCTTAGCAAACCGTTTCTCAAGTTCCTGAAGGAACTTTTTGGCCGTTGTAACCTTTTTCAGACATAGTGCCCCTGAATGCTTTTGGAATGGCACGCTTCATTATCATTAGGCTCATGCAATTTGAGTGTTCCCACCTTTCCATCTCGCTCTTGTTATCAGAGGTACTCTTATCAGTAAGATCAGCAGATTGCTCAACCCTTAAGGCAAGGTCCAAGTCCATGACACCGAGAATGATTATGACATTCTCTTGCCATGACTTAAAATTTGTAACATTAAGCATAGGAATTGAATTAATGCTAGTAGAAATATTGGTAGCAGAACTCGCAACTGAAGAATGAACAAAGAAACAAAACAAATCAAGCTCACATAAATTCCACATTATACTTTATTAAATTCAAAATTTGTATACAAAACCCATCACAAGAGACCTAGCACAGACATTAATATTTAGTCTTTGGACAGAAATATTAACTTGTAACCGGTACTCTTGGTGTAGTAATCAAATATTGACAATTCAAATTACGCCAAACAATAAGTCTTTCTTTGGACTGACTTACTGTTCATATAAAAAGGACCTAATAATTGTCACATATATATTACCACAATCATGTTCAAATTTCAATCAAACAATGACCTTCCTTTGGGTCAGTGATTATTAGAATAAAACTTAAACGCTTAATCATCTAGATATTCGGATTAATTAATCTACACAAGAGAGGTCACTTTGGTGACATGTTGCTTTCACTAATCAACCTAAACATCAGATATCCATAAAATATACTAAAATTTAATTTAATTTACCCAAATTATTTTGCTTAATTGCTGGAAATTTGCATTAAAAATTGCTCTAAAACTGCAGCAGAAGCCATAAGCGATTTTGAAAACACTAGTAGATATACAGTTTTTTTTTAAACGGCAAAACAAGATTTCATAGGGCAAAGCAAAAGTTTCCAGTCACAAAACATAATTGGATCTGAATCCGCAAAACTTATAGATACATTTATGTTGCTATGAAAACGGGGTGGGCAACCAAAACAAAACCAAAACCAACTTTTTGTTTGCGGCAAAACAAAATTTGATTGGGCAAGATGTGCTTTTGCAACAAAACAAATCAAATACCAACAAACATGCATCTAGATTTCCGATTCCAACAATTACAAAATATATATGCATGTGTGTATAGGTTGCCACAAAACAAATCTTCACTTGGCCAATTCGGCTACCAAGTTCGAATTCATAAAACACTTATATATACATATAAGTTCCCCATGGTTAATGCCACAACTAAGAAACGGAAAATCCCAAATCCTTATTGAAGACTGGATCCCATTCAATCATCAAATCCGAAACGGCAAATAAATAAAACAAAACAAAACAGCCATTCCGAATCGAAAATATATCCCGCCGCACCAACAATTTGACAAGCTAAAACGATCCGGATGCAAATTCCCATAGGAAAATTATTCTTAATAATTCAACATGAAAAAAGGCTATGATACCACTTGTTAGATAATTTAATTTCTTAAATCAAATCCAATCAACCATAAAATTCAAGATTATTAATGTCGAATCATCAAGAACAAGCCAAAACTAAAACCGGAAGCATACCTGGATCCATTAAATATTCTAGAGGACAGATCTTAAAGCTTGTTGTCTTTTAAACCAATACGTGTGAGTTCCTCTTTGCTCTCTCTAGCGATGAGGACTCAGAGGAGGCAGAAACTAAAAAGAGACAACCTTAGCACATATGATTTAGGGATCATAGTTTTCTTATATAGATTGACCAAGTCAATTTTGTGTATCTTTTATTTTAGCCCATCATAAAAATAAAAGTTACACTTTAGCCTCTATACATTAAAATTGACCATACTTTAAAAGATGTCTAAAGCCCAAACCTGAACCTTATTAGATCACTTTAAATTGGACCAAATATTTTGATAGCATATATATAATACACAGTTTATTCACATATTAGCCCATAAAAATCCAACACTAAATGATTACTAAAACCTTTATGTTGCAATGATAAGATATGGTGATTTTTAGGATTAGAATATGGACCAAATGAGCATGAAGGAGTTTGTAAGGAAAGGAGTGATTAAATGTGAGACCATGAGTAAAAGATGCCTGGGAAGCACCTAATATTTATAGTTCCTAATTTAAGTTTGAAAGAAAAAACTTATTTTATGGGGAGAAGGATGTAACAACCCAAAATTTAATGTTTAGTCTATTTAAGTTAATGGTAGAAAAGCTAAGTTAAAATAATAATAATAATAATAATAATAATAATAATAATAATAATAATAATAATAACCATTTAAAGGCTTAGTCGGTTACCAAGGGGTCGGAAGAAGTAAAAAAGAATAAAACAAAAAGAAACCAAAAAAACAAAAAAAAAAAAAAAAAGAAAACAAAGGAGGATTAATCGACCAAAAGTCAAGCCCAAAATTAAAACCGGAAAAAAATAAGGAGAGAATGTGGAAAATAAGGAAAAGGAAAACAAAAAGAAAAGAGGGAAATAGAGTTACAAAATATAATAAGAGAGTGCTATGTTAATATATATACCTTCATGAAAAAGAAAAGGGGTTTAGTTTTTTATTTTTATGCCATTGTGGTTTTTTTCAATAAGGATAAGAAGTAAGGATCGGAGATCAAGACCAAATGTAGATGTTTCTTTTTCAAAATGAGTAAATTTGGTGAGTTCTATTTTAGAATTTTCATATATCTTTATGTCAAAGATGTTCATACAAATTCAAGAACAGATAACATTTTTTGGATAGGATTTTAATAGTTTTTAGATGCGGAAAGAGATAATTGATGATTGGGATGTTTATAATAAATTAGGGACAAGTTTGGTAAGGTTTTGGCTTGGTATTTGTGGTGTTCAACAAGCTGGCAGATGATTTTAAAGGGAAGCGATGTAGATTTCATGTTCTGGCAAAAAATGGCTTAATTATAGTGTAGATTCCTAGGGTGTTAAGGTTGGTTCATTAATATCATATTTTTTGAAATGTTACAATTTGGTCACTTAAGGCTTGAGTTTGAGGCATATAATCTGGTTAATACCGACATCAGTGCCTAGGGCTTTCAACACTAGTTTAGCAAGCTCCTAGGTTCCAAAAATATTTGTTTCGGCCACTAACAAAGAATAATTTTGGGTTATCTCTTGATTTTTTTTAGTTTTGACAAAGGCTTTTATATAATTATTTTAGGCGACAAAACTATTATTTTGTGAGTTAAAAAGTTGCAATTTAAGGTAAGTAGTTGTCTACCATTCTATACTTAAATTATTATTTTGTTGTCCGCTCTATTTATTTTAAAGTTTTGAATTACATTGAATTCTAGTTCTATGAAGCTTTAGTTTTGAAGTATGAATAATTTAATCTTTGGACGTCTTTTCTTAATTTCACCTTTATTATTCAAATGTTTAGTCTAAAGATTTATAGTTTAAATACATTTGAAATAATTATATAAGCATTATCTATATTTCTAACTATGTAAGTTGTGTTTTAATGATTAAGGGATCAAACATGTTTACTTCTATCATTATGCTAATATGAATTTTTTTTATTTCTATGGACCTCAAGATTCTGAATGTTCATGTATATAAATATGTATATTTTCACTCTATTTTAGTGAGTGTTGGATCTATGCCTTGTACTACTGGAAAAATGTAAGTCTGGATCCTTTACGTAGGGAATTCTATTCTGCTCTGTTTTCAGTGTACTATTTTTATGATTTATCCATCTGAGCGCTCTACCAATGATGATTCTTAGTTGGTTTATAATGTACTATAGTTGTTAAAGTGTAGTTACTATTAATACGATATGCTACCATGATAAAGTGTAGTTATTCTGACATGGCGTACTACAACAATTAAAGTATAGTCACAGATATTGCCTCATTCACAATATTAAGAAATATCATGCTTTATTATCTATTTTGAACTACTCTATTTTGACTAGTGATTTCAAATATGAATTTCACCAGTGTTTGGTCATATTTTATGATTGAATTAATTGTATTTGTTTCTGACACTTAAATGATTTTTTTTTATTTTTATGCACATGACTTTCCAACAAATGAATATTCAAACATATTTATAGATTTATTATATTTAATTTCTGATTAGTATTGAATTTATGATATTTCCAATAAGAATATTTTCTACGTGATCCATATGTTATACATTTTATGAACTATTTTTATGTTTTATGAAATGGCGGATATCCTACTGCTTACCAAGCATTCGTGCTTACCCCTATTTTCCCACTCACATAGATAGCAAGTAACACATGATTAGCTATTCGGGGAAAGATTATAGGGGCTCATGGTTTGAAATAACATTAAAGTAAGATTTAAGGTACACTATAAACTTAAAGATATTATGTACAATATCTTAAGTTGTAGTTTCTTTGCCACTTGATGCCAAATGTCAAACAATAAGTTTAGATTATAAGTGATGGTTATTTGGACTTATTTTGAATATTTGCAGCCTTGCATGTTTGAGGAAATTTTATTTCTTTGATTGTGACATGTCACTGTCCTGAAATTCTTATGGTGGGTTTTGAGGCATGATAGTATCTCGGTTGAAGATAATTATGTTTGATTAGGTTCTAACGCAATGCAATAGGTAATATGTTTCTTTATTCTCTACCTATTTGGTTTGAAATTGCATCATAATAGCTACTTAAAGTTAATATGCGTTATTCTACAACTACAATGCTACTATATGAGTGATGTTATTGATGGAGGAGCTGACTAACTCACGCAGAAATAATGTTGGGGTATCTCATATAGGTTTTTCAATTTTGTTTGTCCCTTAAACTATATATATTCAATTTTTTTCTTACTTTCGATTACAACTTAATAATTTGTAAGCTATGTTGCATATTCTGTCTAAGTTAATCATGACACCATACCACACCATCAATTATAGTGTCATTCTCAATGTGTAGACATATTTATCTATCATGGAATTGAAGGAATATGCACTTTGCCAAATAGGTTGTTCAAGTGACTTCACATCCACAAAACTCGCCAATGGAATAATGTTCAATTTAATTTTTTTTATTTGTTATGTAAATTTAGTTTGAAAACATAACAAAGTTATTACAATTTTATTTTCCCTTCCCATCTCAATAATAAAAAGCTCCAATGTATTTAGCCTTCTCTTTAACAATTCTCCCTCACAAACTCAAAGAAAATATATGAACCTCAACCCACCTTCTCACATTCTTTTTCATATAACATCTATCTTATTCCATTTTTTGGGGGGTGAAAGGAAAAAATGAAGATACCTCTACAATTTCATTATGAAAACTAAGACGAGTGGCACTAATACACTAACCTAGCAAAGTGGTATTGCTCCTCTTGATAAGAGTGATTAAAACGATGATAGCACTGAAGTGCTAAGTGTCCTGTCTTCTTGCATACTTGGCATACGACTCATGGATTATTTCTATTTCCTCCTGTTTTTTGATTTGAAGGACTCCAGGTCTTGCTATAATTTTCAACTTCACAGAGGTGCCTACTTTACAAGGTTGTTTTCCTTAGTGCTCTAACCACAACAAGTTTCATGCCAATTTAATGCTAGAATTACAAGCTAATTCTTTGGCAATTAGTTCACTTTCAGAATTTATAGGCTTCCAAGACATGTAGCAAAACTAAGAATACGCTTTTTTTATTACTATAAAAATTTCATATTTGGCTTTGGGATTTATGAATGGCCAAACTATACAACTGGTTCCTAAATTTTCACAACTCGAGCAAGTTAGTCCTAAACTTAGAACTCATTAAAATTTGGCCCCTGAACTTTGCAAAAGTCAGTGACTTGGTCCATTTGTCATTGTGCATGATAGAAGGTCTTTGTTTTGAGATTGAGCAGGCTAGGGATTGGCTAATGTGATAGTTGTGGGAAAAGTAAAGCATAGACTCGCCAAGAAAGAAAAGGCATGGGCCATCACCCATTGTATCTAAGCGTGCTTTATGGTAAAAAAGAAAAAGAAAAAACCCTTCTAAAAAATGCAATTTGGAAGCCTCAAATTAAGAAATAAAGGGAAGACTAAGTAGCCTGTTTAAGTAAATACATGGGACCATCAACCACTGTGTCCCTCCATGTCTTCCTTTATATTTACACATCCAACTTTTCTCTTTCACGTGTATCATCGAACAACTGCCTTGTAGTACCAAAACTCTTCTTTGTGCCCACCTTTCCTGGGTTCTCTCCTCATCTTTGCTCTCAAAACACTGAAATAGTATTCCTCCACAATCAAGAAGTAAACATGCTGATAGACTTATTTATTTTGAAGAGTACATGGTCCGGTGCTCGAGCGAGAAGAAAGTGGCTGCAATGGCAAGGAAGAAGAAGGAGATGGCATCAGAACTGAATGGAAGAAGTGAGAAGGAGAAGCAACCGGGATGGTGGATTTCCAGCAAAAGAATCATCATGAGTTCTGTGTAATCTGCAAAGTCTTCTTGCAAGCAAGATATATTTTCGATCACTTACCTTCTTGTATCTAGGACATGCTTAAAATCTTCACCCAATATTTTTGGACTCCTCCCAAGCAAGATATATTTTTGCACATTATCTGCAACAAAAAAAAAACATACTAGTGAATCTTCTTCTTCCATGCCGAATTTTAGGCCTGAGGCCATTCTAACGCTGTTTAATGAACCATACATTGTTAATTGTGAACCCTTAGCTTTTCTATTCATATGTGAAGAATTGGGGATGATCCACTTTTTTTCAAATTCATTTCTTAAGTCTTTTGAAAGACCACCACTACCACATAAGGCAATCCTTAGTGAGCTCACCCTCAAAACAAACATTGGTAGTCACACATAGTAACAAATAGACCAAGTTGCTAACTTTTGCAAAGTTCAGAGGCCAAACTTTAGTGAGCTCCCAACTTTAGACCGATTTAGTGCAGTTGTGAAAGTTCCGGGGTCAATTGTATAGTTTGGCCTTGTTATATTTACAAGTTTGTTACCTTGTAAATAGGTTTATAAAGTTCAAAAACATATATTAAGAAATTATGAAATACCTAGAGAAGGAAAAAGATATCTGTCAAGTTCAAAACATTCATGCATAAAGCTAGGAATATTGTATTCATTTTCCATATTAGGATCCCAGACTAAACACATGGCAACACTAATACCCATATATCATTGATCATTGATAATGAAATCTACAGTTCCATGCAGTACAAGGTCATAGAACATAAATAAGGGTGTAAAAAAACAGAAACATAGTAGTAACTCCAATAGTTCATTGACAATTAGAAAGAAAATCTATATTCTAGGATGCATTCCAAGTATTAGAATGGAGGAGAAAGAAAGAAAATCTATATTTTCATTTAGAATAGTTTGACTTGGAGTATTAAATAAAGGGAAAGTTGCAATTACCCCTGAGGTATATCCTAACCTATAGTTTTCCCTATTTATTTTTGAAAAACCTACACTTTTGCCCTTAGTTCCTTTATACTGTCCGATAACAACTTCTAAAACTATAATTTAAACTATAAAATAGTCATCTTCCAGTAATGTTGGTCTTTTCAATATTTTTTTATAGTTAATAGGCATTTTAAATTATTAGTTTTTCCTTTCTGTAAATGCATTTTTCTTTCTGTAAATGAATATCAGTATTTTTTAAAGGTTGGTTAGCTATGAAGAAAATATCAAAAATCTTAAAATTACTGGAACATGGTTATCAGACAATTTAATTTAGGGTTTTAGAAGTTGTTGTTGGATACTATCAAGGAAATATTGGGTAAAATGTAGGTTTTTTAAAATAGAAGGGACAAAGTGTACATTAGATCAAACCACATGGGGGCTTTTGTATATTACCTAAACCAGAAAAAATTATCCAAATAGTATATATGTGTGTATCATACTTCTAGTGAATTGCCTTAAATAAAATTTTAGCATATTTTGACATTGTAGATAAATATATATTTTTTATGCTGCATCAAATTGAGATAACAATCTATTTTCCAATTCTAGAAGAAAATGAGCAAGGTAGTAGCGAGAGTAAGAGATAATAACACAAGGAAGCAGTACCAGTAAATGAAGTTGTAGAGAATTTGGCAAATATATTTCTCCCAAACATCAAGAACTCAAAATATGATGAATTTCTTTACTCCTGAAGTACAAGCCGAAGATCAGATATCTTTTTATAGGAATCTGATGTTGAGAGTTCATAGCCAATAGAAATAGTCAAGTATGACATACGTTTACAACACTGATCTGGACTAGGAGAGAATGTTGTTGAGCTATTTTTACACTCTCATTATTATTTATGCATAATTTAAGAAGTTAATTCACTGACTCATTATATGAAATTAGGCAATGTTTCTACTATATCTTCCCACTTGGAGTTATTCTCTGTGACACTCAGGGCAATGCTTCCAACAATTTATTGTACAAAAAAAACTATCACCATCTATGTAATTCAATGTTCTTCAACATTTTCACACATGTGGTCGCACCATAAGAAGAGTATTACAGCTTAAAGAGGAAATACAAAACCATTGCAGCATTCTTCAAGATCAATCAAGACAAGTTCCAGCCCTTAAACGGCCGTTGCACTTCTTATAACTGATGGAACAACAAGGCCTTGTCTGCCAATTTCTATGGTACCCAAATGGGCTTGGCCCATTAGAGGGGCGTGACCAACTAAAGACAAGAATGAGGCCCTTGGCTAGAACCTTAGTCTAGGCTAGAGGGCAGCGGCAGAATAGACCACTTAAAAGCATGTTCCACGGGTCAAGAACTAATGGGTCAATAGTTGGCTAAAGGGGGATGCATGTTATGGAAGATCCTAACGATCATATAGTTGATCATGCAATGAAACGAGTTTCCTCCATGATAGTAGCATCCTAATTCCTAGGGCCTATAAGTGGCCTCCAACCAAAGAAAACTAGGTAAGTTTGACCTTCATGTTGTAGTGTTGGTCAACCTTCATCTTCTTCTCACCAGGTGCTGCTACTTAAGCATCGGGGGGTCTTCCTTAGACACACACCACTGGGGTCCTCTAACATTTTCTTTGGTTGTAGGCTTACTTAAGTTCACAAGCTACTTACTTAATCATTTTTATATCAACTTGGTGTTGTATATAGGAAAACTAGAAAAAGGTAAAGACAAGGAGATCATGCCCTATCAACGAGAGCAACTGTGAGGGTGACAGGATTGATGCCTCTACAAGAGTCTTTTAGGAAATTGCAAGCCTCTTATAGAACTAAAGGCTGAACTACCCCATTTTCTACATGACCCAGTGCAAGGAAAAGCCCCTACAGTGCTTACAAACTATCAATTTAACATTCTAAAGCACTTACATGATTGCAGGCTGAACTACCCCCATTATCTTTGGTTGCAGGCTCGCTTAAGGTCTCAAGCTACTTACTTGATCATTTTTATATCAACTTGGTGTTGTACATATGAATGATAGAAAATGGTAAAGACAAGGAGATCATGCCCTATTAATGAGAGCAACTGCGAGGGTGACAGGACTGATGCCTCTATAGGTGTCCTTTAGGAGATTGCAAGCCCCTTATAGAACTAGAGGCTGAACTACCTCATTTTCTACATAACCCAATGCAAGGGAAAGCCCCGGCAGTGCTTATAAACTATCAATTTAACATTCTAAAGCACTTGTTAATAGAAGAGATAAGGGAGCGGTTATAATAGGAGATCCACAAGGCCTTTAGAGTTTCACAAGTAGCTTTGATACCACTTTAAGGTTTTGGGAGCCAAATAGTATAGTGGAATTAACTAAAGCCATTCTAGGATATATGTGAAATAGGGTAAATTGAGTGTTTTTAAAATTTTCATACCTAGCATGTTGAGATCTTTCAATCAACCATCAACTCAAACCATAAAACTTGAATAGTTAACATGTTCGAGCTTTCTAAGATATCCACATGAACCAGTTGGATCACCAAACCTCCTCCATGAAGTTGGCCAGAGCGTTCCTCTTATGGCCATAGTCCTAGCTTCCATCCTCGAAGTAAAACAAGAGAAAGATGCGCATAGGTTCTTTAAGTCTCTCAAAGCTTCACTAAGTTTGCACACTATATATCTTTATATAAAGTGAAGTGCAAATCCTATTCCAAGTAGGTTCTGTTCCGTAATCAAATTAGTTTTAGTCCAAAATTATTGTAAGCCCTTAAAAAAATTTGGTTTAGTCCAAAACTCTTAGGCCAATAATTTAATTCAAAAATTACTATACGCCCTTAACAAAAAATTTTGCTCCACGAACTCAAATAATCCAATTGGCTCTAAGTATATGGCCTATAGGCTCCTATCAAATTGGAAATTATCATAAATCATATTTATGATCATAAACAATGAGTGGTATCTAGCAACACATTATTGCTACCCAAGTGATAAGATAGTCAGTCAATCGACTAAACCTCAACGATCATTATCCATATATGTTGTTATCCCTTTGTTCAAGATATCAAGATTAAGCTCGAGTCATGGAACATGTCATTCTTATATAACTTGATCTATTATTTCTTGATTTCTGAGTAGACTAACTAAAATTGATGAAATTGATATCTCATATAAACTCATCCAAGCATGGCAACGCATTTCCTTAGCCTCACTCAATCCGTGGGCTTGAAGATATCAGTGCCCATATATATGAGGGGCAAATGGCATTTTTGTCATACAAATCCTTCCATATGATTTGTGACATACCCAATGATTATCTTTATGTTAACTGAGTTATGATCAACAAAATGTAGTATCAAAGCATGTGATTTACATGTAGAAACTCTTGATGACCTTAGCTTCAAGGACAACATATGTCATGATCACTATAAGAATCTCTTATGACACTCATAATAATCCATGTGGCATTCTCATGGTGGGTTGATCCAATACATAAGGTTTCAAATTGTACACATATGTAGACTACATATCTTATATCGGTGTCTACATATGCTAGTCTTTATGTATTATTGTAACTTATTTCATAATAGTACTCAACCAGGGACATTTAAGAATACTATTATTTTAGGGTTATAACTATGTTTGATCATGTTACACAGAAACAAATGGAATAAACATAGTTATTGGAATAATGCCTCAATAAAATATCATGACTCAATGTACAAAATACAATCTCATGATTGACTTTTGGGCACAACACTAACATAACCCTTCCGTAGTCAAGACATTCTTCTCATCAAATAATACATGGTTAGCAGCCTCACCATAGCTTCAAGAGGTTCAAAGCGAATAGAGGCTATTGGATGCTTGCCCAACTAGATTACATGTTAACATGCTTATACTACATCCTCTGCCAAATTTATTGTGATAATTGGAGTAACTTTTGCTTGGTTGTATTCATGGCTCGCATGGCCAATGATCATGAATCTAGTGGAATTTGGGCTCCAATAACTCTACCACAATTGTTGAGCCTAAAGAATCTAATGATTGGTTAGCAAACTCAAGGATACTATCAATAGACTCATATAAGGCTAGGTTGTGAGGAATGTGTATTTCCTGGCCCATTTGGTTATCTGGTTTTAAGCCCCCTGTATCATTCCATTCCATGATTAGGATTTCCAGAAATGCCTTATGTGTAGGTGGTTGAGTGAGCTCTAGAGATGGCATAACATTAATTGGAGCAATAAAAGCATCTATGAATTCCTGGTCCACTTTATCATCGAATGATGACTGATAATGCAAAGCTCAATTTTCCAATTGTGTCACTCGATTCAGCAAAAGTTGGTGTCTTTTTGGTCAATTAAACATTATACTTTGATCCATTGGGAAAAATGCTTTAGAGCATTAGTGAACAATGGATATCAAGGATCATCATGAAAATTTTCCTCTTCTTCTAGTTGTATTCCACATAAGTGATTAATGTAATCCTAATGAGCTTTGGTCAAAGTGTGCGGTCAATGGGCCTATGCAACCCACCCTCCTACATTGCTTACAAACTTCAAAAATATTTTCATATTTAAACTACACCTAAGCCTCATAGCCATCAATCAAATAGAAATAAACACCAAGGACAATTGGTTCCTCTATAGGGTACATCATCCGCTATGTCAATCTCCTCCAAAACCACCAACACCTCACCAAAGCTCTAAGTGGTAGTCATAGTCATATAGATGGGGGGAGCACCATGTGCCTGCACCTAGATAGAAACAAAGTGAAATTGATGTTGCACTAGATTATCATTGCCTGATCTATCATCAACACTCTCTATATATTCCAAAGTGCAATTTGTTACTTAAAATTTATATCCTTATAATTTTAAAAGCTGATAGTGAACTTGTTTAGTCTAGCCGTGCCAATAATACAGGTTGGGGAATTGAGATCGTAGGCATAATCAATATAGAACTGTAGAAGCAAGATCATGAACTAACACTTATCAACAATGCGCACCTCCAAATGATAATAAAGAAAAATATGGTTAGAGCCTCTATAATTATTATTGAAACTCATCATGTGACTAGCATAATGTTTTGGGAGCCAAAACAGTGTAGCAAAATTAACCAAAACTACTCCATGATCTAGATGAAAATAAGGCAAATCTATTATTTGAAAATTTTTCATACCTATCAAATTGAGATCTTCAAATCACAAAACCTGAACAGTTGACGTGTTCAAGCTCTTTATGGTATCCACATGAACCAGCTATGAAGTTTGCATACGTTTGCTAGATATTGAGGGTGTTCATACCCAGGTGGTTATGACATATACACCTATTCTTCTAGAAATCCATGCAAGAAGACATTTTGAACGTCTAACTACCAAAACACTCCAACCTCTAGAAATTGCAAGAGAAAGGATGAACCAAATAGTGGTAGGCTTTACTATGGCACTATAAGTATCATAATAATCGATCCCATATTTTTGTTTAAAGCCTTTCACAACAAGGCGAGCCTTATGTCATTCAATGCTCTTATCAGCCTTCTTTTTGAGTTTGAAAACCCACTTGCAATCAATGATGTTCATGTTGCATGAAGGTGGAACAAGGGACCATGTCTTATTTTTCAAGAGTGCTAGAAACGCAAAGTTCATTGTATGATGCCATGATGGATCATTCTTGGCAGAGGCAAAGCTTAACGGTTCACTCTTATTAGATGATGAGAGAGTGGCCATTAAGACTCAAGATATAAGGAATCAAATGGTGCCATCCGTAAACTACATCGGTTTGCTAATATTATTTTGTAATTATGTTCGTATTGGATGATGAGAAGGGATAGGCGATGAAGACTCATTAGCTACGAATGGCTCAGCCTGAGGGAGACTCACAGCGTCTTTCAAAACATCTTTACTTTTTGGCAGAGATGGTGCTTCTGGAGGAAATTGTGGTGTTCGCGGAGATTCAAAGGCAGGAGGAAGATAACCGGGAGCTAAACAAGAGTAGAACTTGACCCATTTGTATGTGAGCCCATATTAGTAGACATATGCACAAAGGGAAATAGCCGTTCATGAAAGATGACACCTCTACAAATATAAACTCTGCCAATAGAGGTATCGAGGCACTTATACCCCTTGTGAAAACCACTATATCCAATAAACACACATCTTATTGATTGAAACTCAAATTTGTGTGAGGTATAAGCCTGTAGGTGTGGCCAACAAGCACAACAAAAAGTCTCAAGGAACCTATAATCAAGTTTTTTGTGAAATAGATGTTCTAATGGAAAAAATTGAATGTAACATGGCCTGGCATTCAGTTAACAATATAGCTGACTGAAACACATCATCCCAAAATTTCAATGGCATTGAAGCATGAGCTAAAAGGGACTTGTCGGTTTCAACAATGTGGTGGTGTTTTCACTCAGCTGAGCCATTTTGTTGATGTGTGTGAGGGCAAGATACTTGGTGTTTAATTCCAATAGAGGAGAAAAGATAATGTAATCTTTGATATTCACCACCCTAATCTATCTGAATAGCTTTATTTTCTTATTTAGAATATGCTCAACATGCTACTGAAATTTTAGAAAAATAGTGTAAACCTCATACTTGCAAACCATAGGATATAGCCAGAAAAATTTACTATAGTCATCAATGAAACTAACATAGTAACGATAGCCATTAATAAACTTAGAAGTAGGTCCCCAAACATCAGAAAATACCAAATCCAATAGACTATTTGAAGTAAAGTTCAAAGAGGAAAATTATAACTAATGACTTTTTTCTTGTTGACAAGCATCACACACCATCAACTCTTTATTCATGACATAAGGAAGGTTGTGTCAACTAAGGACTCGCTGAACCATATTTTGATATGGGTGCCCGAGCCTAGAATGCCACTGTTGAAAGCTAACTTGTTCCCCAGTAAGAGCACTAGTTGAATGAGAAACACCATGAGGATGTGAAGGAATTTAGTAGAGTCCATTCTTAAACGTTCCTTGGAAGAGCTTTTTCTTCAAGACTCGATCCTTGACAAGAAAATAATCAAGACAAAATTCAATAAACACAAGATTATCACGAGCGAGTTTGCTAACTGAAATGAGATTTTTTGTGATACTAGGTACATAAAGAACATTCTTTAATCGTAAAGGAAAAGTAGCTTGAGGAATATTGGAATAGCCAATATTACAAATGGACAAACCTGCCCCATTACTAGCTGGAACTTGAACAGAAACACTGTAGCATTCACTCATGGAGAAATTGTTAAAACTTGAAGTGATATGATTATTGGCTTCTGAATCTGTGTACTAATTTGGGTCAACTTTGTACAAGGGTGTATCCACTAATCCAGCAAATTGGTCTTGCTGCTCTTGATAGGAGTAATCAAAGCGATAATAGCACTGAAGTGCTGAGTGTCCCGGCTTCTTGCATACTTGGGAAGGAGATCAAGAAAGAGAGGAGGTTGGTATATGACTCCTGGATTATTTCTGTTTCCTCTTGTTTTCTAATCTAAAGGACTCTAACTCTTGCTATAATTTACAACTTCACAAAGGTGCCTACTTTAGAAGGTTGTTTTATTTAGTGCTACACCCACACAAAGTTGCGTGCCAATTTAATGTTAGAATTACAAGCTAATTCTTTGATAAGGAGTTCACTTTCAAAATTTATAGGCTTACAAGACATGTAGGAAAACTGAAAATACATTTTTTTTATTACTGTAAAAATTTCATATTGGCTTTGGGTTTGATTTCTAAATGGCCAAACTATACAATTGGCTCCTGAACTTTCACAACTCGAGCAAGTTAGTCCTAAACTTAGAACTCATTATAATTTGGCCCTTGAATTTTGCAAAAGTTAGTGACTTGGTCCATTTGTCATTGTGCCTGACAAATGGTCTTTGTTTTGAGGGTGAGCTGGCTAGGGATTGGCTCATGTGGTAGTGGTGGGAAAAGTAAAGCATAGATTTGCCAAGAAAAAAACATGGGACCATCACCCATTGTATCTAAGTGTGCTTTACGGTAAAAAAGGAAAAGAAAAAACCCTTTTAAAAAATGCAATTTGGAAGCCTCAAATTGAGAAACAAAGGCAAGATTGAGTATCTTATTTAAGTAAAAACATGGGACCATCAACCATTGTGTCCCTCCGTGTCTTCCTCTATATTTACACTTCCAACTTTCTTCTTTCATGCGTATCATCAAGCTCCTACCTTGCAGCACTAAAACTCTTTTTTGTGCCTACCTTTCCTGGATTCTCTCCTCCTCTTTGCTCTCAAAACATTGAAATAGTATTCCTCCATAGTCAACAAGTAAACATGCTAATAGACTTATTTATTTCGAAGAGCACATGGTCCGGCGCTAGAGTAAGAAGAGAGTGGCTGCAATGGCAAGGAAAAAGAAGGAGATGGCATCAGAACTGAGTGGAAGAAGTGAAAAGGAGAAGTAATTGGGATGGTGGATTTTTTATAGAAGAATCATCGTGAGTTTTGCGTAATCTGCAAAATCTACTTACAAGCGAGTATATTTTTGATGGGTTACCTTCTTGTATCTGGGACAAAGGATGGAAAAATCTGACCCAATCCAATGGCCTGGCCCAACTCACCCGTACCCAAGCCCCACCTAACCCGATTTAACAAAAAAAGTCAACGACCTGAACCCAACTGTATTTAACTTGACCTGAACCTAAACCTGATTAAAGAAAAACCTGAGAAAACCCGAACCTGAAATAGCTAAACTCAAAATGACCCGAGCGTGAATTGACCTAAACCCGCATTGGCCCAAACCCGAGACAAACCTGATCCGAACTCAAGATGACCCGATGACTAAACTCGATAGGACCCGATTTTAACCACCACCCTAAACCTTAACTTTTCTTTTGCATGATCTTTTGTATTTCGTAAGTCTTAAATATGGAGGTTTTCATGTTTAGTAACTTCCATTTTTTAGGCTTTTATATTCAGTATGTCCCATATTTAGGAATGGTGACTACCGTAATTAGTAACTTCCATTTTTTGGTACTTCTACATTTAGTAAGTTTTATATTTAGGGAAGGGACTTCCATATTTAGTAGTTCTATTTTTTTTTCAGGCATTCATGTTTAGTAATTCTCATATTTTGAGAAGAGATTTCCATATCTAGTAATTTTCATTTTTTGAGGACTTCTATATATTGCAAGTATCATATTTGGGGAAGAAACTTTCATACTTAATAAGTCCCATATTTGGATTCTTCCAAAAGAATTAATTTTTATATTTAGTAAGTTTAATGATCTTAATAGGCAATTGATAAAATTACAACATTCATCCTTAAACTTTTAAATATAGTGTAATAAGGTACCTATATTTTAAAAACTTTCACTTTAGTCACCCCTAATAATTACAACATGGGTTCCTAACTTTTTAACATCTTTGCACTTTCACCTAAAATTTTTCAAATTTTATAGTTTAGTCACTAATAGTGAACTTGATTTGTGATTCATAGTAATTTCAAAGAAAATTCATCAAAACAATCAAGTATTACTAACAATCTTAAATTACCTAAATATGTACTAAACTGTAATGAAGAATATTTTTATGAATATTTTAATTAAATATATTGAAAAATAAAAATTAATTTAAATTAAATCACACATATAATCAAATTCTTTGATTTAAATTTTAACAAAAATTGAAAAAAAAAATGAATTGATTCAATTATTTTGGCCTACACACCAGTAACTCGAGTGAACACAAAGGTCAACTTGATGTTGACCCAAAACCTGACCTGAAGTTATCCAAGACTGAAATTAATCTAACGTGTAATAAACCTGGCCCAACCCAACATGAATCCTTTATCAACTAAACCTAAAATCAACCCAAACCTACATGACCTAACCTGAACCTGACCTAGACCCGAATTCATGCTAACTTGACTAGACCCTAACTTGAATGACCTGATCCAACCCACCCAATTGCCATCCCTATTTGGGACATCCATAAAACCTTCGCCTAATATTTTTGGTCTCCTTCCAAGTAGGATATATTTTTTCACATAATCTGTAAAAAAACAACATACCAATGAATCTTCTTCTTGCATGCCGAATTTTAAGCTTGAGGCCATTCTCACACTGTCAGATCAACCAGACATTGTTGCTTGCAAACCTTTAAAATTTTCTATTCATATGTTAAGAATTGGTGATTATCCACTCTTTTTCAAATTCATTTATTCAGACTTCTAAAAGACCGCCACTGCCATATAAGGCAATCTTCAATGAGCTCACCTTCAAAACAAACATTGTTAGTCACACATAATGAAAAATAGACCAAGTCGCTAACTTCCGCAAAGTTCAGAGGCCAAACTTTCGTGAGCTCCCAACTTCAGACCAACTTAGTCCAATGGTGAAAGTTCAATGGCCAATTGTATAGTTTGGCCTTTCTACATTTACAAGTTTGTTACGTTGTAAATAGGTTTATAAAGTTCAAAAAAATCTATTAAGAAATCATGAAATACATAGAGAAGGAAAAAGATATTTGCCAAGTTCAAAATACTCATGCATAAAGCTAGGAATAGTGTATTCCTTTTCCATATTAGAATCCCAGACTAAACACAAAGCAACACTAATACCTAGATATCATTGATCATTGGTAATGAAATCTGTGGTTCCATGTAGTACAAGGTCATAGAACATAAATAAGGGTGTAATAAAATAGAAACAGAATAGTAACTCCAAGAGTTCTTTGACAGTTGGAAAGAAAATCTATATTCTAAAATGCATTCCAAGTATTAGAACTAAGGGGAGAGAAAGAAAATCTATATTTTGATTTAGAATAGTTTGACCTGGAGTATTAAATAAAGGGAAAATTGCAATTACCCCTGAGGTTTATCCTAACCTATAGCTTTCCCCATTTATTTTTGAAAACCTATATTTTTGCCCCTAGTTCTTCTACACTATCTGATAACAACTTCTCAAATTGTAATTTCAACTATACGATAATCATCTTCCAATGATGTCAGTCTCTTCAACATTTTTTTTATAATTAATAGACATTTTAAATTATTAGTTTTTCTTTTCTATAAATACATTTTTCTTCTTTTAAATGCATATCAATATTTTTTTAAAGGTTGGTTAGCTATGAAAAAAATATCAAAAATCTTGAAATTACTGGAACATGGTTATCAGAGAGTTTAATTTAGGGTTTTAGAAGTTGTTGTTGGACGCTATCAAGGAAATATTGGGTAAAATGTAGGTTTCTTAAAATAGAGGGGATAAGGTATAGGTTAGATCAAATTACAAGGGGGCTTTTGTATATTACCTAAACTAGAAAAAATTATCTAAATAGTATATATATGTGTATCATAGTTCTAGTGAATTGCCTTAGATAAAATTTGAGCATATTTTGACATTTTAGCTTTTTTTTTATGCTGCTTCAAACTGACGTAACAATCTATTCTCCAATTCTAGAAAAATATAAGTTAGGTTGTAGCTAAAGTAAGAGATAGTAACACAAGGAAGCATTACCAGTAAATGAAGTTGTAGAGAATTTGGCAAATATATTTCTCCCAGTTATCAAGAACTTAGGTTTTCAAAATATGACGAATTTCTTACTCCTGAAGTACAAGCTAAAGATCAAATGTCTTCTTATAGGAATCTGATGTTGAGAGTTCACAGCCAATAAAAATAGTCAAGTATATCATAGGTTTACAACACTAATCTGGACTAGGAGAAAATGTTGTTGAGCCGTTTCTGTACTCTCACTATTATTTATGCTGCACATAGTAACGAATTCCAAACATCATTCTATATAATTAAATTGGCATTAGTATGCATAATTTAAGAAGTTAATTCACAAACTCATTATATGAAACTATGCAATGTTTCCACTTTATTTTTCCCACTTGGAGTTATTCTCTGTGACACTTAAGGCAAGGCTTCCAACAATTTATTGTTAAAAAAAACTATCACCATCTATGTAATTCAATGTCCTTCGATGTTGTCATGCATGTGGTTGTACCATGAGAAGTGTATTATAGCTTAGAAAGGAAATACAAGACCATCGTAGCATTCTTCAAGATCAGTCAAGACAAGTTCCAGCTCTCAACCAACCGTTGCACTTCTTGCAACTAACGGAACAACAAGGCCTTGTCTGCTAATTTCTTTGGTACCCAAATTGGCTCCGGCCCGTTAGAGGGGCATCGCCAACTGAAGACAAAAATGGGGCCCTAGGCTAGAACCTTGTCTAGGCTAGAGAGCAAGGGAAAAATGGACCTCTTAAAAGCGTGTTCCATGGGTCAAGAACTAATGAGTCGATAGTTGGCTAGAGGGGGATGCATGTTATGGAAGATCCTCACAATCACGTAGTTGATGATGCAATGAGAGCAATTTCCTCCATGATAGTAGCATCCTAATTCCTAAGGCCTATAAGAGGTCTCCAACTAGATGAAACTAGGTAAGTTTTAACTTCGTGTAATGGTCTTGATCAATCTTCATCTTCTTCTTAAAAGTTACTGCTATTTAAGCATTGAAGGGTCTTCCCTGGACATACACCAATGGGGTCCTTTAACCTTGTCTTTGCTTGCAGGCCCGCTAAAGGTCTCAAGCTACTTACTTGATCATTTTTATATCAACTTGGTGTTGTCTATAGGAACACCAGAAAATGGTAGAGACTAGGAGATCATGCCTTGTCAATGAGAGCATATGCAAGGGTGACAGGACTAATGCCTCTAAATGAGTCCTCTATGAGATTGCAAACCCCCCTATAAAACCAAAGGTTGAACTACCCTATTTTCTACATGACACAGTGCAAGGAAAAGCCCTTGCAGTGCTTATAGACTATCAATTTAACACCCTAAAGCAATTCTTGCTAGAAGAGATGAATTAATAGTTACAATAGGAGATCTGTAAGGCCTTTAAAGATTTGCAAGTAGCTCTGATACCACTGTAAGGTTTCAGGAACCAAATAGCACAGCAGAATTAAATAAAGCCACTCCAGGATATATGTGAAATAGGGTAAATTGAGTGTTTTTAAAATTTTCATACCTAGCATGTTGAGATCTTTCACTCAACCATCAACTCAAATTATAAAACTTGAATAGTTAATGTGTTCTAGCTTTCTAAGGTATCCACATGAACCAGTTGGATCACCAGGGCTCCTCCATGAAGTTGGCAAGAGCATTCCTCTTATGTTCACTGTGCCAGCTTCTATCCTCAAAGTAAAACAAGAGAAAAATGCGTAAGGGTTCTTTAAGTCTCTCAAAGCTTCACTAAGTTTGCACACTGTATATCTTTATATATAGTGGTTGCGAATCCTATTCCAAGTAGGTTCTGTTCCTTAATCACATTAGTTTTAGTCCAAAATTACTATAAGCCCTTAAAAAAATTTGGTTTAGTCCGAAACTCTTAGGCCAATAATTTAATTCAAAAATTACTATACACCCTTAACAAAAAAATTTTCTCCACAAACTCAAATAATCCAATTGGCTCCAAGTATATGGCCTATAGGCTCCTATCAAATTGGAAATTATCATAAATCATATTTATGATCATAAACAATGAGTGGTATCTAACAACACATTATTGCTACCCAAATGATAAGATAGTCAATCAATCGACTAAACCTCCACGATCATTATCCATATATGTTGTTATCCCTTTGTTCGAGATATCAAGATCAAGTCATGGAACATGTCATTCTTGTATAACTCAATCTATTATTTCTTGATTTCTAAATAGACTAACTATAATTGATGAAATTGATATCTCAAATTAACTCATCCAAGCATGGCAATCCATTTCCTCAGTCTCACTCAATCAATGGGCCCAAAGATATCACTCCTCTTATATAGGAGGGGCAAATCCTGTTTTGATCATACAAATCCCTCTGTATGATCTATAACATACCCAATGATCATCTTTATCTTCACTAAGTTATGATAAAAAAAAAGTAGTATCAAAGCATGTGACTCACATGTAGGAACTCTTGATGACCTTAGGTCAAAGGACAACATATACTATGATCACTATAAGATTCTCTTATAACACTCATATAATGATCCATGTGGCATTCTCATGGTGGGTTGATCTAGCACATAAGTTCTTCAACCTGCACACATACACATATCTTATATCAGTGTCCACATATGCTAGTCTTTATGTATTATTGCAACTCATTCCATAATAGTACTCAACTAGGGACAATAATGAATACTATTACTCTAGGGTTATAACTATGTTTGATCACGTTACACAGAAACAAAGGAACAAATATAGTTATTGGAATAATGCCTCAATAAAATATCATGACTCAATGTACAAAATAAAATCTCATGATTAGCTTTTGGGCACAACACTAGCATAACCCTTCCCTAGTCAATACATTCTTCTCATCAAATAATACATGGTTAGCAACCTCACCATAGCTTTGATTGGTTCAGAGCGAATAGAGGCTATTGGATGCTTGTCTAACTAGATTATATGTTAACGGGCTTATACTAAATCCTTTGCCAAATTTGTCATGATAATTTGAGTAACTTTTACTTAGGTTGTATTCATGGCTTACATGGCCAATGATGATGAATCCAATGGAATTTGAGCTCTAATAACTCTACCACAATTGTTGAGCCTAAAGAATCTGATGATTGGTCAGCAAACTCAAGGATACTATCAATAGACTCATATAAGGCTAGGTTGTGAACAATGTGTATTTCCTAGACCGTTTGGTTATCGGGTTTCAGGGCCCTTGTATCATTCCCTTTCATGACTAGGATTTCCAACAATACCTTATGCATAGGTGTTTGATTGAGCTCAAGAGCCAATGGCACAACATTAATTGGAGCAATAAAAACATCTATGAATTCCTGGTCCATTTTACCTTCAAATGATGACTGACAATGCAAAGCTTAATTTTCCAATTGTGTCACCCAATTCAGCAAAAGTTGGTGTCTTTTTGGTCAATTAAACATTGTACTTTAATCCATTGGTCAAAATGCTTCAGAGCATTAATGAACAATGGATATGAAGGATCATCATGAAAAATTTCCTTCTCTTCTAGTTGTATACAACTTAGATGATTTATATAATCTTAATAAGCTTTAGTCAAAGTGTGCAGTCAATGGGCCTAAAGTGACCCACCCTCCTGCATTGCTTACAAACTTTAAAAATATTTTCATATTTAAACTGCACCTAAGCCTCATAGCCATCAATCAAATAAAAATACACACTAGGGACAATTGGTTCCTCTATGGGGCACTTCATCTGCTATGTCAATCTCCTCCAAAACCACCAACACCTCACCAAAGCTTTGAGTGGTAGTCATAGTCATATAGATTGGGGGAACACCATATGCCTACGCCTAGATAGAAACAAAGTGAAATTGATGATCCACTAGATTAGCATTGCCTGATCTATCATCAACATTCCATATATATTACAAAGTTCAATTTGCTACATAAAATTTATATCTTGATAATGTTGAAATCTGATAAGGAACCTTTTCAGTCTAGCCGTGCCAATAATACCAATTGGGGAATTGAGATCCTAGGCATAATCAATATAGAACTATAGAAGCAAGATCACAAACTAACGCTTATCAACAATTTGCACCTCTAAATGATAATAAAGAAAAATGTGGTTAGAGCCTCTATAATTATTATTGAAACTTATCATGTGACTAGCGTAGGGTTTTGGGAGCCAAAATAGTGTAACAATATTAACCAAAACTACTACATGATCTATGTGAAATAAGGTAAATCAGTTCTTTGAAAATTTTTCATCCCTATCAGGTTGAGATCTTCCACTTAATTGTTGAGCCGAATCAGAAAACCTGAACAATTAACGTATTCAAGCTCTTTATGGTATCCACATGAACCAGTTGGATCACCATGCTTCCTCCAGGTTCCGGAATGAGCATTTCTTTTATGCTCGCAATGCTAGCTTGCATTCTCCAATGAAGAACTAGAGGGGAGTGTGGCTGGAGTTTTAGAACTCTTTCTAACATTGTTTAAGGAGGTTTTTTTCAAAACTGCTGCACTATAGCAGTTTTAACCCAAGTGTAGGTTGTCGCAAGTAATAAAATCTCAGGAGTCCGAGTGTCGAACCACAGGGAAGTGAATTAAGAAATACAAATTACAGATTTTTAATAAAGAAAGTTTTGGTGCAAGGTGTGAACAAGTGTTGATTAAAAATTTAAATTCAAATAAAATAGCTAAGGTTAGGGGTCCACTTTTAGTATATCGGTTATGATTAATTTTAGTCCATCTTACCACTCAATTGAGATCCACACATAAATGAGGTCCCAAAAGGGGAATTTAGTTAGTATTAACTTTCATTGATCTTAAAACGCCAACGCTTGCTAATGGGTTCAAGTATCCATCATGCCAACCTTTTGTCAACAATAACTCAAGATTCCAATATAGCCGACAGAGCCATGTTCTACAAAGGGAATCAAGTAGCTTTTGTGCCAATGATTAACTATGATGAATCAAGAATCCTACTTAACAATGATGGAAGTTAAATAGATTAAGGAAGAAAATACCGTTAACGTTGTGATCCATTCAAATCAATCATAACCTCTATACCAAAAGCTTCACCCTTTCACCTTGACAAAAGAAAGATTAGTTAGACATAATAAAAGTAAACAACATGTAGAAAGATGAAATGAACATAGATTGAAAAATCAAAGAAAGAACAAGAAGAAGACCGAGAAAACACTTGGACAGAGCTTCGGTATTGAAAACTAGAACAAGAACATGGAAATGGCCTAAGAAAATGGCCTAAGAAATTGAAACCTTCACCCTCCCCCCAAGGTGCCTATTTATAGAGTTTTGGGGCGGGTGAAATGGTAAAAATAAAATGGTAAAATGTAGGTAAATACAAATCAACAATCACAGGCTGCAACTTCTTTTAATTTTTTGGCCATCATATACATTAGATCAGCTTTTCCTCAAAGCACGGAAGTTGTAGATCTCCTCTTTAGCTTCGAATCGATGGCTTGCTCATTCAAATCGAGCATCTATACCTCAAGTTATGATTTTTCTACCAAAACTGCTCTTTAGCACACGAAATAACAAAGGGTCTCATCTATAATCAGATTTTGGCAATGAAAACGATCAAACTAGCTTGCAGAATAAAGCAGAGTTGAAGATCTATGTGTTGGCTTTCAGATGAAATTGGAATCACTTAGTTCCGGTGCCTACAGCTCCAAATATGATTTTTTATCTCGTGAAGGGATGCCAAGTGATGATTTTTACCTACATAAAAAATATAATTATTTAATATATATATTTTAATATTAATAAACAGTAAATCACGTATGTACAGTGAATACGCGTATGAATAGTGAAATATGCATATGAACAATAAGTCGGTGAATAGTGATAGGTGAATAGTAAAAATGCGTATAAATAGTAAAAATGTGTGAATAATAACACAGTGGAAAAATGCTCAAAATATAGAAATTAATCATACTCAAAGTGTATAATGATGATTTAAACCCTTAATAACAATACAGTTATGAGTATTCATCAGAAACAACACAATATATCCTATATATAGTGATACCTAACTCCCATGTCAAGTAGGTTTCATAACCCTAGTTCAATTAGACCTAATTTGGGGCCTAACAATGGGCCCAAATTTTGGGCCAATAATTAATCTAAAATTATCATGAAACCAAAACCAAAACCAAAACTAAACAATCTAGCCCATGCACTCAAATAATCCGATTGGCTCTAAGTATGCGATCTTATAGGCTCCTATCATATGGCAATAATCATAAATCATATTTATGAACATAAACAATGAGCGATGTCTAGCAACACATCATTGCTACCCAAGTGTCAAGTTAGTCAGTGATTCGACTAAACCTCTATCATCATTATTCATATATGTCATCACCCCTTTATCCAAGACATTAAGACTGAGCATGAGACATGGAATATGTCAGCCTTATATAACCCAATCTATGGTTTTTTTATTCCCAAGTAAACTAACTAAAACTGATGATATTGATATCCCCTATCAACTCATCTGAGCATGACCATGCATTTCCTTAGTCCTACTAAATTAAGAGGCCCAGAAATATCACTCCCATTATATAGAAGGACAAATACCATCTTAATCATGTAAATCCTCTCTACATGATATGTGACATACCCAATGACCACCTTTATGTTCACTCAATTATGAGCAACAAGGAGCAGTATCAACGTATGTGACTTACATGTAGGGAACCTTGATGACCTCAGGTCGAAGGACTACATAGACCATGATAACTCTAAGAACCATTTATGACACTCATATAATGATCCATGTAGTGTTCTCATGGCAGGTCAGTCTAGTACACAAGTTCTCTAACTTGTACACATATGTTGACTACATATCTCATATTAGTTTCCACATATGTTAGCCTTTATATATTATTATAACCTACTCCACAATAATACTAAACCAGGGATATTTAAGAATACTATTATGCTAGGGTTGTAATTATGTTTGATTATGTTAAACAAAAACAAACAACAAATACAAATATTGGAATAATGTCTAAATAAAATATCATGACTCAATATGCAAAATACAATTATCTCATAATTGGCTTTTAGGCACAATACTAACAAACTCCCACTTTCACTAAAGCCGATCCTCTATGTATCTAATATAAATGGATCTAGAATGACTATCATGCTTCTGCTATGTAAAGGATTTTGTTAGTGGATCAGTAATGTTGCTATTTGTTGAGGCCCTGCAAATCCTCACATCACCTATTATGATGATCTCCCTTATGGGATGATAACATCGGAGTATGTGTTTGGATCACTGGTAAGGTCTTAGTTCCTTAGCCTATGTGATTGCTTTATTGTTATGACAATAGAGCTTTATAAGGCCAGCAATACTTGAAACCACTCCAAGTTATGTGATAAACTTTTTAATCCAAACTACCTTCTTTGCAACATCTGAGGTGGCAATGTACATGGCTTTTATTGTAGAGTCAACTACTATATGTTACTTTGAACTCTTCTAGCTCACAATACCACCACCAAGGCAAAACACATAACTAAATTGTGATATAAAAGCACCCTTATTGAATTGGAAGCTAGCATCAGTGTAACCACTTACAATGAGCTCATCCTTACCTTCATAAACCAAGAATACATCCTTAGACCTTCTCAAGTACTTAAGATTATTCTTAATAGCTTTCCAATGACTCTCACCAGGGTTTAATTGGTACCTGCTTGTCATGCTCAAGGCATACGAGATGTCAGGATAAGTATATATCATGGCATACATGATAAATCCAATTGCTGAGGCATATGAAATCTTACTCATGCATTCTCGCTCCCTAGGTGTACCAGGACAATGAGATCTTGAAAGAGCTACACCATGTGATATGGCAAGAATCCTTTCTTGGAGTCTTGCATGCTAACCTTCTTTAGCACCTTGTCAATGTATGTACTCTGGCTTAGGTTGAGCAGTTTTCTTAATTTATCCCTATAGATTTTAATGCCTAATACATAGGCCACTTCACTTAAGTCCTTTATAGAGAAACATTTCCCTAACCAAGTCTTAATAGACTGTAGTTCAAAAATTTCATTCTCGATAAGTAGTATGTCATCTACATACAACACCAAGAAGACAATAGTGCTCCCAATAACTTTCTTGTAGAGGCACAATTCAATTTTTTTTTTATGAAACAAAACTCTTTGATTGCTTCATTAAAATGAAGAACCTAGCTCCAAGAAGCTTGCTTTAGTCCATAAATGGTCATTTGTAACTTGCACATCTTATCGGCATTCTGTAGAGTGACAACACCCTCGGGGTTGTATCATGTACACATCCTCAAATAGTTTTCCATTAAGGAATACAGTTTTGACATCCATTTGTCATATCTCATAATTAGAGTGTGTAGCAATAGCCAATAGAATTCAGATGGATTTAATCATGGCAACATGCAAAAAAGTCTTATCATAATCAATACCTTGAATTTAATTGAAACCTTTTACAACCAACCATCCCTTTTAGGTAATCACATAACCATCCATGCCGGTCTTCTTCTTGAAGACCCATTTACACCCTATAGGTTTTTAGCCCTTTAGGTGGATTAACCAAAGTCCATACTTGGTTTTTGATGCATGGATTCCTTCTTAAATTTCATGGCCTCAAGCCACTTCTCAGAATCTGGTCTCGACATAGCTTGTTGGTAAGTTATAGGCTCATCTTGATCCATGAGCATCACATCACCAGCATGAGTTATGAGAAATTCATATCTCTTGGGCTTACACTGAATCCTACTAGACCTATGTAGGCTCTATGCTACAGGAACAAGCTCCTGAGAAACAACATCTTGTGGTGCCTGCTCAAATTCCATCTCAAGTTCAATGTCTTCTTGTTGTTCTCAAACTCTTTCTCTAGAAAGACACCAATTCGAGCAATAAACACTTTCTGCCCAAAAGGATTACAGAAATAGTAACCCTTTGTTTCTTTGGGATACCTAACAAAAAGACATTTATCATATTTAGGCCTTAGCTTATATGAGGATTGACATTTCGCGTAAGCCTCACAACCCTAAATCTTCATAAAAGACAAACTGGGATACCTTTCATTCCATATCTCATATGGGATTTTTTAAACTGATTTAGATATAACTCGGTTTAGTATAAAAACAACTATTTCTAGAGTATATCCCCAAAATGAGTTTGGAAAGTTAGCTTAACTCATCATAGATTAAACTATGTCTAGCAAGGTTTGATTTCTCTTTTTAGATACACCAATTCATTAGGGTGTACCAAGTGGAATGAGCTTTGATACTATGACACACTCCTTTAGATAGTCCAGGAATTCTTGATCTAAGTATTCTCCACCTTGATCTGATTGAAGTACTTTGATACTCTTCCCAAGCTGATTATGTACTTCATTCCTAAACTCTTTGAACTTTTCAAAGGATTGTAACTTATGTTTCATAAGATACACATAGTCATATCTACTAAAGTCATCAGTAAAAATAATGAAATATTGGAAGCCTCCTCTAGCTTGTGTAGATATAGGGCCACATACATCACTATGTATGAGTCCTATTAAGTCATTAGCCCTTTTACTATGCCCAGCAAAAGAGGTTTTGGTCATCTCGACTAACAAACATGACTCATATGTCTCATATGATTCAAAATCAAATAAGTCCAAAAGTCCATATTTATGGAGCTTGGATATGCAGGTCTCATTTATATGGCCCAAATGACAATACTAGGTGTTAGTGTTATGCCCAAAAACCAATCATGAGGTAATTATATTTTGCACACTGAGTCAAGATATTTTGTTGAGACATTATTCCAAGAATTGTGTTTGTTGTTTGTTTCTGCGTAACAAAATTAAACATAATTATAACCCTAGAATAATAGTATTCTCAAACATCCCTGGTCTATTATTTTTATGGAAGTGGGTTGCAATAATACATTAAGACTAGCATATGCAGTGACTAATATGAGATATGTAGTCTACACATTGGTACAATTTGGAGAACTTGTGTACTGGACCAACCCACCATGAGAACGCTACATGGATTGTTATATGAGTGTCATAAGCAATTTTCATAGTGATTATGGTATATGTAGTCCTTTGACCTAAGGTCATCAAGGTTCCCTCCATGTGAGTCATATACATTGATATTTCTTTTTGTTACTTGTAACTAAGTGAACATGAAGGTGGTCATTAGGTGTGTCACATATCATGGGTTTTGTATGATCAAGATGGGATTTGTCCTTCCTGTGTAACGAAAGTGATATCTTCAGGCCCCTTGATTGAGTGAGATTGAGGAAATGCGTGGATGAATTGATATGGGATATCAATGTTATTAGTTTCATTTAGTCTACTCAAGAATCAAGAAACCAAATATTGGAGCATACAGGAGTTATACATTCCATGTCTCACACTCGATCTTAATAACTTAGACAAATGGAGAATGACATATACAAATAATAATCATAGAGGTTTAGTCGAATCACTGACTATCTTGTCACCTGGGTAGCAAGGATATGTTGCTAGACACCACTCATTGTTTATGATTATAGATGTAATTTATTAGTATTACCAATGTGATCGGAGCCTATTGAGTCACATACTTAGAATAATTGGATCATTTGAGTGCATGGGCCAAATTGTTTGGTTTTTGTTTCATGATAATTTTGGATTAATTATTGGCCCAATAGTTGAGCCATTATTAAGCCTGAAATTAAGCCTAATAAGATTAGGGTTTCAAAACCTATTAGGCTTGGGAGTTAACCTTCAGTATATATACAATATATAATGAGGATTTTCATAATTGCTGCCTCCTAACTAAGAAATCATAAAGGTTCTGAAAAGTTCCAGCCACATTTTTCTTTTGCCTTTCCTTGGTGAATGCAAGCTAGCACTACAAGTGCAAGAAGAATACACCTGCCAGAACATTGCGGAGGTGTGGTGATTTGAGTGGTTCATGTGGATTACCATAGAGATCTTGAACAAATCAACTATTCAAGTTTTAGTGATTCAGCTCAACAGTTGAGTGAAAGATCTTAACCAACAAGATATAAAATTTTCGAACACCTGATTTACTCTGTTTCACTTGGATTCTTAAGGGCTTCGAATAATTTCCGCTGCGCTCGTTTGGCTCCTGAAACCTTACACTAGGATAGGTCAAGTTCGAATCATTCAATTTGACCTTTCTTTGTATTCATGTTAGAGATTAGATTCTTGAATTCTAGAATATACAAACCATTGCTAAGCTGTGCACTATCATAAAATATTTCATTTAAATAAATGAAACAACACTTGTCCTTTATTATAATGAAAGGCCTTTCTTTTCCAAACAAATAAAAATAAAAATTCTACTAATAACAGGCACATAAAAACAATTTCCTAATTCTTAAACTAATCCACTAAGGAAAATGAGAAAATAAGTCCCTACAACTAATACAGCAACTCTTACTTCATTTCTCATGCATAGGCCTACTTCACCTCAGGCCAATATTCTACTTCTATTTAAATCCTACACATTTGCACAAATATAAGGTTCACATACAGTACCCAATACCCAAGATAAGAACCTAGAAAATTAGCCTCTGTAGCAAAAGTACCTAAAGTGGTAGTCTTATCTCTGTTCTCCTTCTTAAGCTCTTCAAGATAAAGCTTGCAGTTGAACTTCCAATGTCTTGGTTTCTTATAATTAAAGTATTCCTTTTCCTTTGCTACACCACTGGATGCTTTCAGTGCACCCGAAGAAGAATTAGCATTGGACTTTCCTTTCATTTTATCTTTCATCTTGTTGGCCTTCCCATTTCCTTTGCCCTTCTGAACCACCATAATGGGCTTAGCCTTCTTAAGGTTTTACTCAGTAGTTCTCAACATGTTAAGCAATTTAAGGAGGGACTTGTCAAGATCATTCATGTTGTAGTTCATGACAAACTGACTATAGCTTTTCGAACAATTGCAGGACTACATCAATAGCCAACTCTTTTTAAAGAGCAAATCTCAAACCTTCAAGATTCTCAATGTACCTAATCATATTGATCACATGAGGACCCATGGGACTTCCCTCAAACATTTTTCACTAAAATAATGCTTTGGAGGTCTCAAATCTCTCATGCCGAACTTGCTCTTGGAGGAGCATTTTGAGATGTTTGATTATATCGAACACCCCCATGTTCTCATGTTGCTTCTAAATCTCAAATTCCATTGTAATCAACATGAGACAAACAACACCCAAGGCATCATTTGAATGCTTCTTATAAGCATCCCTTTTAGCCCTTAGAACATCATTAGGAATGGGCTACTCTAGGACATAAAACTTTCTCTCCTGCTTGCGAACTATCCTTAAATTTCGGTACCATTTGAGAAAGTTAGTCCTATTTAATTTTTTTCCTTTCAAGGATCGATCGCAATGAAAGTATTGATTGTTTTGTGCCATGGTAATCTACAACAATAAATATGCAGTGTAAGAGTCATGTATTTTAATTCAATTAATGAGGAATTTTATTAAATGATACTCCCACTATTTTACTCAAAATAATAACCCTCGATATTATTTCAGAACACCTCAGTGCTAAGGTATTCTAGTGGGCCAAGATCCACATTTCACCACAACTTAAATCAACTTCGACTTTTCTCTTGCTATATCACCCTTATCCCATCACGTCTTACCAAGATGAACATAGGTACTTTGCTTTTGAAACCTACCCAATGTTGATTAAAGTATTTGATGAGTGCCAACATTTGGAAGGCATCACATTTTATGAATTAATATTTTCCTTGAGAGATTTTTCTTTAATCTTACCAATTATTATCTACAGTTGTCGTATACACGCTTCATGTACAAATATAAAACTTGCATCTCATGCACATAACTAATTAAATGTGACATGCTTATAGCCCAAATTATGCAATATCCTCAAGCTAATGGGAATATCATGAAAGCCTAAGAAAAGAAAAACTCTTCATAAGCTCCTTCTCTTCCTTGCTCGGTTATCTCCTTATAGCCACCTCCTCAGACACACTACCTCCGATGCACCCTAAGTATATAGTCACATTAATGATAAAAACCTCAAGTTACATTCAAGAGGAGTAAGGTGAAAAGAGAAGGTACAACAAGAAGAATAGAGAAGCACAACATGCAACCCATATTTAAAAGTACAACCAACCATGGCTATAACCATGCACCATGCTTCAATCAACAAACAACATATCAAGTCAAATCTCATTCAACAAAATAATGCATGCCAATTAACAAGGGTTTGTTAACCAATTTATTAACATTACCTAAGATCAACTCTGTCTGAGCAATTAACCACCCGAGATAATCAATCTACCAGAGCAACCAAAGGTACCCTACACAAGTCCGAACAGCGCATATCCAGAGTCTGCAAGGATTATAGCAACTATTGCAATAATCCTGATTTAGACAGATATCTCATATCCATCAATCTAAGGTTAATCTCATCAGCTTGATTTTTTCGTATCTTCATATATCTCATATATTGTGTTTCAATTTGTGCATCATGAATCAATCTAATCAACCGTGATCACAAACAAAATATCATGTGATTTGACACACAATCCTAATTTAGAGTTTCACAAGTAGCTCTAATACCACTATAGGGTTTAAAGAGCCAAAATAGTGTAGTGGAATTAACCAAAACCACTCCAAGATCTATGTGAAATGGGGTAAATCGGGTGTTTGAAAATTTTTCATACCTATCAGGTTGAGATATTTTACCTGACTATTGAGCTGAATCACAAAACTTGAACAGTTGATGTGTTAAAGCTTTATATGGTATCCACAAAAACTAATTGGATCACCACGGTTCCTCCATGTTCTAGTAGAAGCATTCCTTTTATGCTTGTAGTGCTAGCTTGCATCCTCTAAGGAAGGACAATAGGAGAGCAGAGGCTAGAGTTTTAGAACTCTTTCTAATTTCATCCAGGGAGGCTATTTTCGAAACAACACTATATATCTTATATAGAGTGATGGCTAACTCCCAAGCCAAGTAGGTTTCATAACCCTAATCTAAATAGGCCTAATTTCAAGCTCAACTTTTGGGCCAATAATCAATCCAAAATTATCATGAAACCAAAACCAAAACAATTTGGCCTATGTACTCAAATAATCCAATTGGCTCTAAACGTGTGACCATATAGGCTCCTATCATATTGGCAATAATCATAAATCATATTTATGATCATAAATAGTGAGCAATGTCCTGTAACATATCATTGTTACCCAAGTGACAAGATAGTAGGTTATTCAACTAAATATCTATGCTCATTATTCGTATATGCCATTGTCCTTTTATCCTAGATATCAAGACCGAGCACGAGACATGGAACATGTCATCCTCATATAGCTCAATTTTTTGGCTTCTTGATTCTTGAGTAGACTAACTAAAATTGATGACATTGATATCCCATATCAACTCGTCTAAGTATGGTTATACAAGTCCTCAGTCTCACTTAGTCAAGAGGTCCAGAGATATCACTCTCATTATATAGGAGAGATAAATCCCATCTTAACCATGCAAATCACTCTGTATGATATGTGACATACTTAATGACTACCTTTATGTTCACTCAATTACGAGCAACAAGTAGTAGTATCAAAGTGACTAACATGTAAGGAACATTAATGACCTCAGATCAAAAGACTACATATATCATGATCACTCTGAAAATCACTTATGATACTCATATAACTTTCCATGTAGCATTCTCATGGCGGGTCAGTCCAATACACAAGTTTTCCAACTTGTACCCATATGTAGACTACATATCTCATATTAATCTCTATATATACTAGTCTATATATATTATTGCAACTCACTCCACAATAATACTAAACTAAGGACATTTAAGAATACTATTATTTTAGGGTTATAATTATGTTTGATACATCTTGGGGAGAGTTCTGAGACTGTCCACCTAAGTCTACTTACACTTAGTAACCCCGTTAGCTATGGACGGTTTCCATCCGTTAACCCATACGTTATCCATCATTCAAAAAAAAAATCAGCCGCGCAAAAAATCAGGCATGAACTCAAGCAGTTTCCTGATTTTAGCCCCCTTCCCATACAATTCTTTACCTAGACCACAATACAACCCTAAATCGAAGACAAAATCAACCAAAAAGGGGGCAACGGTTCGCGCACTCTGATTCTTCAAACGCACCGGCGACGGAGGAGGACAAGAGAAGTCACGTCTCTCACCGGAAAAGAGTACGACGGCAATAAAGGCGAAAAGAGTATAGCATCGTTACGGGAGACGGTGATTGCGGTGGTTTGTGAGAAAACCGAGTGGGCTAGGACGGTGCATGCGGTGGGTTCGTGCACACTGATTCTTCTAACGCGCCGGTGACAGAGAAGGAAAAGACAAGTCGCGTCTCCACACAGAAAAGAGTACGACGGCGATAAGGGCGAAAAGAGTGCCGCGTCGACCTAAGAGACGTTGATTGCGGTGGTTTGAGAGAAGGCCGAGTTCCGTTCGACTGTCGACAACGGTACCTGCGGTGGGTTGTGAGCATAACAAAAGGTGCGATTCCAGATTTCAAAAATTTTTGGTTGGATTCGTGTGTTGTTTGTAACGATTTTGTATTATTCTGTCTGCTGAGATTGTTTATTATAATCTTGGTGTATTATCTGGTGGTGGGTATGTATGATCCTACGTTCGATTTGTATGTCTATGTGATTTTGTGTATGATCCCAGAAGCGATTTGTTTGTCTACTATTTTGTATGATCCCAGGAGCGATTTTGTATGAGTACTTCTGATTAACAGGATAACACATATGGTCATGTATGTTCCCACGTTCAAAATGTGTGATATGTATTATTTGGGTTTGACTTGTATAAATATTGTATGTGTGTTTTACTGATTTTTTTTTGTATTGTCTGGTGGTATTTATGTCTAATGAGATAAATATTAGTCTTGATGTATTGTCTGGTGATGGGAATGTATTTGTATTTGTATTATGTGGTGGTGTTTATGTATCATGCCAGAAAGATGATTGTTCATCATTTTTCTGAGTTTGTGTGTTTTTGTTGTGTATTTGTATTGTGCTTTCTGATTTTGAGTGTATTTTGTATGTTTTTGTTGTGTAATCTTGATGTATTGTCTGGTGGTGGGTATGTATGATCCCAAGTTCTGTCAACTATTGTAATATTGATGTATTGTATGGTGTTGTTTATGTATTATCTGTAAGCAGGAAAACATGGTTAAGATTGTACAGGAGGATGATGGGGACAGTGATACAAGCTCACAAGAGTCACTGGGGATACAATGCTCACAGTACCAACTGTATGGTTCACTGCTTAAGGGTTTAAAAGACGTATCTTTTCCCAAAAATTTTAAAGTATGGTGAAATATTGAGTTCTGATAATGTCTTGCAGGATACCATTGACTAGTTCACCAATTGTGGTGAGACGAGTACGGTTGGACGAAAGTGGCACTACTGTAAAAAGTGTCAAGGGGCGCACAGATGCCGAATCTACAGAGAAAGTGAATGAACCAGATGTCGAGATCACTGGGTAGAATATAATAAAATTTTGATTGTCTATGTGCTTTCTATATATTTTCCTAAAAAATTTAATGTACGACGATTAGTCAACATGTTACTTGTACTAATTGAATGGATTATGTGGAATGACAGAGTTAGTAAAATAGTTAAGCGTCCAAGGAGCAAGCACCAGCTGTTTGTGGTACAACGTGCAAGGACAAGGTTAGAGACAAGAATAAATAACAAGAAGGATGTCACAGGAGAAGGAGGGCATACCTCAGGGTAAATTAAGTTGTGTTGTTTTCAAGTTGTGTTGTTATGGGAACAATTTGTCTTAAACTTTTTGTTGGTAAATGAATAGGGATAGTAAAAAACCAAGTGGGAGGAAGGGTGCTGAGCAGAGTGATGGTCACCCCACAGAGGTTGGACAAAAGGGTTGTTTGAAAGGAGCTAGTAAAGCGCCTAAACGAAAGAGGGAAAATGAGCAAGTGCAGGGAGCGAGAACAGGTGTCAGTAAGAATATAAGACAATCTCAGTGAAAAATGTATGAAACTATGAATTGAATGTATAGTACTTATTATGAATTGTGTGTTCTAACATTTGTATCATGTTAAATATTGCAGTGGGAATGAAGGAAAGGATACAGAGAAAAAGAGGGGGAGAGCAAAGGTGGCTAGTGATGACGTATCATCGAAGCTGGCTGATGATGACGTGTCATCTAGGGAAACTGGACAACCAGCTACTAAAATGGCCAAACGGAAGAGGATTGATTAGCATGGAATAGAAACCAATGTGTAATGGTTATTTAAAATGTGTGTATGAATATGATTAAAATGTATTGTGCTAAATCGTAAATGTGTCACACAAAATGATGTGCAGGGAGAACAAAGGGAAGGCTAACAAGAAAAATGAAGGGATATCAAGGGGCAATGACGATGAAAGATCAGTTGAGGAAGGGGACTTAAGTAGGTTATGGAATTTCTTTACAATATAACAATTGTGTGATGCTTCTATCGATTTATGTGTTCATGTTTGAATATATATAATCGCAGGTTTAATACAAAGTGTTCTCCATGAAAAATGGGAAAGGTTTTTGACAAGATATTGAAGTCTGAGAAACATGTTAGGATTGTTGAGGAAATGGGATTTGGTCATTTGTTAAGGTTGAAGTGTAGGTTCCTGAGCAAGGAGTTGGTTGAGTGGCTAGTTGATAGGATAAATCCGGAGGATATGACGATGAGTTTAGGATCTGGTAGGCTAGAGTTGACAGCGGATGATGTGAGATTAATTCTAGGGATTCCCAATGGTAGTATTTCCATTGGTGCGAGCACATATACGGAATTACGGGAAGCATTTATGGCAGATTGGCCAGGCTGTTGGTCCAAGAATCAAGATGGCCCTTACCTGACACAGCTGGATGATGCACTAGAGAAAGATGTGGAGGCTGGTGACCGTTTCAAGAGGAATTTCCTAGTATCTATAGTTTCTAGGTTGCTTGCACCTGCAAGCAGAGCGCAAAGTAGTTGGAGGTTCCTTAGGTTTGTCTGTGATTTGAATGATGTGGCAGACGTGAATTTCTGTGAGTATATACTTAACAAGTTAACAAAGGCCATATTCAAATGGAAAGGTGAAGTAAAACCACAGATGTTGAGTGGATGCTTACTCTTCCTACAAGTAAGTATGCTTTGTGTTAAACTGTTGTATTTTTGTATCAAATTGGATATCATATGTATGCAATTGTTAACCTGTATTATGTTAACATGTAGAAGCTTTACCTCAACTGACTCGTACCATTAGTCGGCCGGCAAATTAAGAGAGAACTTTCGCGCATAAGAAATATGGAGCATGGTGAAGTGGTCCGACGAATATATAAGGAGAGGACAAAGCTTGGGGGGTTTGGTAAGGGTCGTGTTATTCATCAGTTTGATAAGATTGAAGCGAAATCAGTGCAAAATTTCCTGGAGGGACCTAGTGTCCGGGTGATGGAAGATGAAGGTATGTATGTCCTTCAAGGCAAATAATATATAAAGTTATTGGCCATATGTATACTAACGAACAATTTATGTGCGTGCGTGTGTGTGTGTGTGTGTGTGTGTGTGTGTTATGAAAATTTAGCAGAATGTAAGATGAAAGGAACTAGCACTGTGGAGGGAGACAATACTGAGAAAAATGCAACCGTGGAAAGGGACACTGTTATGGAGGGCGGCACTGTGGGGGGTGACAATACTAAGGAGAGTGAACCTTGGGAAGCAGAAGTGGATCTCTTGGTCAAGTATGGGAAAGAAGCAAGTGAATCATATAAAAGGTTCCGTAGTCAGGTAGAACGGGTTAGTAGCCGTTTCCCCCAAGTGGAGATTGAGCTTGCACCATTTATACAGCCGAGGGATGCGGGAAATGTTAGCAGCTCACAGCTAACTCAGTTCACGGAAGAGTCATTGGAAATGATACATCAAATTACACAAGCTTGCTGCCAGTTACTCTATAGAAACGCAGGCAATAAAAATTTGAATTAGTTAACACATAATACACGCACATATGACATATGGTATGAAACGTTGTAGGTATTTTGTAGGTATAAATGTCCCGGTTACTAACCAGGCACAGGGAGAGCGAACAGAAGGTGTGCATGATGAGGAAGGAGACCCGGGTATGACAGGGGCTAATGAGGAAGGTACAATTCGTGTTCAAACTGTGTGAATAGTGGTTTTGTTTATATGCTGTTATGCTGTTGTATCTTATTACGTGTTCAATGCATTATCCTAAAAATGTACAGTGAATAAAGCGTCGGACAGCAGCAAAGATGTTGCAAAGGCATCTGGATCCATAGGGGGGCCTACATTAGGTGATATATATGGGCTAAATGTTTTGTATTAGCATAGAACACCTTATGTATGTGATTATGTGTTCAATGTGCTAGGTGTCAGAGGAAAATCGATATTGTGGATGGGGAGAACGAAAGAACAAGTTCGAAAAAGCACAGATGACATTTTGATCGAGCGTTCGATTAGGAAAAAATCTAAGCCCGCATGTCTAAGGTCTCCATTCATGCAACCGAAGGGTAAAGAATATCCCAAAAAATTCCTGCCCCCCGAAGATGCTATTCTTGTTGATTTCGCAATGAGGCCGGAGTTGAGCCATTCGTAAGTATTTAATTCCAATTTCCCTTGCTAAATATATATCAACTAATATTAATACTGTATCATACTTGTTCTAAGGCAACTATTGTTCGATGACTTGCTGAACCATGTCGTAATGCGAGAAGGATTTTTGTCACCGCATGATAAGACTGAAATAGACATAACAGTAATGGATGCATGGTGCTTGGTCCTGAATGCCGAGGAGCGTAAGTGACCTGTTGTGAGTCATTTTTTCTTAACGGCACACATATCGGTGAGATACGTTGCATAATTTTTGTATATAGGAAAAAACACAGTTTGACATCTTGCAAAAAATATTGGTATTTGTAGTTGGTATTTGCTGCATACCATATTGGGGTGGATATAAGTGCGGAGCAAATAAATGAAAACAAGGAAACATATGACAGATTGGTCGACACAATTACGAGCTAGGCTGAGGCGAACCACATAGAGAACCTCAATGAATATGACTTGGTAAGCTTAACTATCTTGTAGTGATATCTTATGTATTCTACTGTGATCTTAATGTATTATTCTGGGGGCCGTTTGTGTGATACTGATTTACTTGTGTGATTAAATTACTGTGTACTTTATGTATTATTTTAGGATCTATTTGTGTGTTGCTGTGTACTTTATGTATTATTCTGAGAACTGTTTCTGATACTGTGTGAGTAATGGGTGATTATTTAGGAGGTATCTTATTTATACAACTGTGTACACTTATGTATTATTCTGAGAGTTGTTCGTGTGCTACTGTGTCATAATTGTGTGATTATTATGCAGGTGTTCTTCCCTAATTTACTTTCTGGCCACTATTTCGTTGTATGCATTAACTTTAAAAACAATGTTATACAAGCCCTGAACAATTTGACGGAGGACTTCCGTTTGTATGGGGAGTTAGAAGGTCAAATTGTAAGTAATACTCACAACATACCTTTTGCTTGTGTGTTGGTTGTTGAGAGAATAAACTGTTGGGTTTCGGGAGCCAAACAGCGCAGCGGAATTTAACCGAAACCCTCCAGGATCCAAGTGAAACGGGGTAAACCGGGTGTTCGAAAATTTCATACCTAATTTTCGGTTGAGATCTCTCACTCAACTGTAGAGTCGAATCACAAAACCTGAACAGTTGACGTGTTCAGGCTCTCTATGGTATCCACACGAGCCTCTCGAGATCACCACGCTTCCACCACGTCCCGGCAGATGCGTTTCTCTTGCGCTCGCAGTGCTAGCTTGCGTCCTCCAAGGAATTGCAAGAGAAGAGTGCGGCTGTCCTTTTTTTGGGAGGCTAGGGCAAGGAGACCTGCGAATTTCTCACTTAAAAGTTGTATTTATAGTGAGACTCAACTTCCAGGCCTAATGGGTTTCAAAGCCCTAATCCAATTAGGATTTAATTTCGGGCTTAATAATGGCTCAACTCCTTGGCCCATTATTAATACGAAATTAAAGTGAAACCATAACCCAAATAATTAGCCCATGCACTCTAATGATCCAAATAGCTCTATGTGTGCGACCCAATAGGCTCTTGCCATGTTGGCAATGATCATAAATCACATTTATGATCATAAGCAATGAGCGGTGTCTAGCAACACATCATTGCTACCCAAGTGACAAGATTGTCGGTGAATCGACTAAACCTTTATGATCATCACCGATATATGCCATTGTCCCTTTGTCCAAGATATCAAGACTAAGCACAAGACATGGAATGTGTCACTCTCGTATAGCCCAATCTTTGGTTTCTTGATTACCGAGTAGACCAACTTAAACTGACGACATTGATATCATATATCAACTCATCGGAGCATGGCCATGCATTTTCTAAGTCTCACTCTATCAAGGGGCCCAAAGATATCACTCTCGTTACATAGGAGGGACAAATCCCATCTTGATCATACAAATCCCTCCGCATGATATGTGACATACCCAATGACCTCCTTCAAGTTCACTCAGTTACGAGCAACAAAGGAAAGTATCAAAGTATGTGACTCACATGTAGGGAACCTTGCTGATCTTAGGTCGAAGGACTACATATACCATGATCACTATGAGAATCACTTATGACACTCATATAACGATCCATGAAGTGTTCTCATGGTGGGTCGGTCCAGTACACAAGTTCTCCAACTTGTACCCATATGTAGACTACATATCTCATATTAGTCTCCACATATGCTAGTCATTATGTATTATTGCAACCCGCTCCACAATAATACTAGACTAGGGACGTTTAAGAATATCATTATTCTAGGGTTACAATTATGTTTATTACGTTACGCAGAAACAAAACAACAAACAAAATTGCTGGATTAATGCCTCAATAAAATATCATGACTCAATGTGCAAAAATACAATCATCTCATGATTGGCCTTTTGGGCACAATACTAACATAAACTTACGTAGTTTGCACATGTGCATTTTCTCTTCTAGAGCATCCTTTTCGCGCAATATCTTGATGATATCAAGCATCCGAAAGCGGCAGATTTCATGAAATATGAATGGTGCCATTTCACGCCTACTTGGAAGAGTAAAATGAAAGGGCAATCTTACTTGTCTAATGTTAAGGACTGCGGCGTCTTCACGATGAAGCATATGGAACTTTTTGAGGGTGGAGCATTTGATAGCGATCTCGGACCGGTATGTTATTTGTTCTTCTTTATTCTGGAGTTAAGTGTATTGTAAATAGTACTTGAATACTAGATTTAAATCAATCACAGGATAGGGCATCTCGATACCATAGGCGTGTTATTGCGGCGACAATTTTAAAGCATGAAGCAAACAAACTTAGGGAGCAAATCATTGCAGATGCGAACAAAGCCATAGAAAAGGAAGCATAATGTTGACACAACAATATTGTGGTTTTAAACATTATTTGTTTAGTTCTAACTTTTGGTTAACACCTTGTGGATTTGTGAATTTAGCTGTTAGCTTCCAAGTATTTATGTGAGGATTTGTTAGCAGCCATATTTGTTTGCAGTTACACAACCATTGGCCAACACGTTAATACATAATATTTATATCCACAAACATATGGAATTGAAGCAGCGTAAAAATGCAAGCCAAATCATATCAAGTTTACAAAGATACCTTACAGAAAATGGAACGAATGCAAGTGCAGGCAAACATGAGACAAGTCCTACAAGAACTCACGCAAGTATTAATTAGCTGTCATACATTTTGGTTGCAGTTGGACACATGTGAGTCCCGGTAATGTACAAACTATAGTCATTTATTTATTATGCAAACTTAGTGAATTTAAACAGTTACATAATTAAACGAGTTTCATGCAAAAAAAAAAACATACATATTATCAGTCATTATTGTGCAAATGAGAAACTTGGTGAATGAACCGACTCCCCCATTGTGTAAAAAAATAAAATAAAACACATCAAGGATATAGTTACAAATGAAACTACTTCCTCTTCCGAGTTCTCGAATGCAACCTCTCAGCAACGCTTTTGCACCTTTTTCGCCCAAAGGTGTTAGTTTTCATGAATTCGGGATCCTTGAGCTGTGAACTTCTTCCAGTCAGATAAGAAGGGAACTCAGTTGTGCTGCCATACAAATGCCTTACAGAACGCTTCAATGACTGGAGGCCTTCATCAAAACATTTTCTACCTACAGAGTCATTCATGCAACGGGCAACTAAATTATAACACTCACGCATAGTGTTCGTGTGCCAGCAAAATCGTTGTAGCCTCTCTTGCCCTTCAGTAGAACCCATCAACTCATCAGAGTATGTCCTCGCATTTCTCGACCATCTTTTCATGATATACTGATCTGGTATCCTTTCTTCACCCCTCAAATCTAAAATGCGCAAAGCATGAGCACACAGGTACCCTTGTTGGTTAAAGAACTTGCACGAGCACTCCACATTTTTCATCAATGGCTCATATCTAACAAAAAACACACGAGGATCCCGGCGGCCCAAGGATACATTATAACACTCAACCCCACCATCATTTCTAACAAACTGGAATTTTGCGCCGGACGCAAAACTAAATTGCTCCTGAAAGTCTTTGAATAGTCTAAAACTATAAACGGTGGACGCATTAATCAAAATATCATTCGGCAACGAAACCTCGTACTCCCCAGAGTTATTAAAATCTGTCTCAAGCTCGTTGTGCCTCCATTCTTTAACTCGTACCTCAATAGCTTTGAAAATATCAAGCAAACCCATCTGCTTATTGGCAAGTGAAGTAAGGACACTATTTGTGCTCTCACTCCGTTGTGTGGACAATGTACCTATAAGAATTATAAACAAACAATCATATAAGCACACAATAATAGTGCAGGATAATACATCTGTCAGATAGTACCATACAATACAGTAATATAATAATACAATTACATCATCAGTTCACAGTATGATAGTCGAAGTAAAAAACTTGAACATACAACTAATCCATGGACACACACAAAACTGTGCTAGATTGATACAATAGATATACCTGCCGAGAAAATGTCCCTGCACAAACATGGAGCCCACCCTTCACGTATCCTCCAAAGTGATTTTAACCAATTATCATCTGAGCACCCAAATTCATCACACATTTCATTCCAATTACGGTCAAGCTCGTCTTCGGTCAAACAATCATAAATGCACTTCATCAATTTGCCACGAAAACCGACCCGGCAACACAAATGACGAAGCTTAGTAGGTACCTTCTCTGATATGTGCCATAAACATAACCTATGCTTAGTTTCCTTGAAGACACTATCAAACGCATGTAAGAAAGCATTGTCTTGGTCTGAGAACAACGTCTTTGGCTCGATTCCATCCATACTACTTAAGAAGGTCTTCAGAAGCCATTCAAAAGCCATTGCTTTCTGCTCCACTAAGAACGAATAGCCAAACATGACATTCTGCCGATGGTGGTTCGCCCCAACGATTGGCACACAAAACATATTATACCGGTTCGTCCGATACGTTGTGTCCACCGAGACTAGATCGCCAAATAGAAGATAATCAGCCTTCATTTGACCATCACGCCAAAAAAAATTGCTCAACCTACCCATCTCATCAACCTCGATGGCATAGAAAAAATCTGGGTCAATCTTGGCACGTTCTTTGAAACTCTCGACTAATGATGCAGCATCACCCTTGCCAGCAACCTTAGCCTTTACGGATGCAACTTTGTTGTACAAAGTTTTTTTCTTAACTCCAGACTGCTCAGGTCCACCCGCTTCATTGTTCAACACCCTAAATGTATCAAAAACTCTAATACCACTGTTCACCAATGACATTAGCGTCCCGAATTGCTCCCTCGTCATCTCTTTACTTGTGCTCAGCAAATGCCGCATCTGTGTCGGCATAAATGGATGGTTGTGGTCCCTATTATGCCGAACACAAATCCACTGCCCATCCTCCTTACACTTAAACCAAATATGAGCAGTGCAGCCACACCTCAATGTATGCTTCCGATACGATACTTCCCCATCCTTATTCTTCGCCGAATTTTTTGTCCCTTGCCTATGAAAACAAAACTCAGTAGCATACACTACTTCACGCCTCTTCCGAACTCTATTCCGACGAGCCTTGAACCCATTCTCAATAGCATATCTACTAAAGAATGTGAAAGCAGCTTCTAAACTCTCGAAAACAAGTCCTTCTAAAGAATCTTGTTCAATTCCACCTAACAATTGAAACACAAAATGCAAATTATTTTCTTCGATTAATGTACCTATGATATTTAGAAACCTAGAATGATAAAAGGGGTAGGACAACTAATAATATATACATACAATCGATAAATACATAATTCACACGAATAAACACGTTAAAATGCAAATTGAAACATAAAATGGAACCTATTACAACAGAACAATGGATAATACAAATGTATAACAGATAAATACATAATATATACAGAAACACACATACTAAGACCTGTAACACACATAAAGTAATAATGACTGGTGTGATGCAAAAAATTACAAAACACGTGCCAGCAGCATGCATCTTATACCCACCCTCATCGACCCCTTTACTCTGCTCCCCTGTACCAGCTACAACCTGATAATCTTCTTCTACAAATGTACCTATGAAAATTAGAAAGCAGGACCAGAAGTAAGAAATGGGAAAAACCACCACAGTTGAATATGACAAGACGAATGAAACGAATAATACAAACATATAACAGATAAACACAAATTTTATACAACAACACACATAGTAAACTTTGTACCACACAAAAAAAATAACAATCAGTGTGAAGAAAACAAATGCATCTGATACCCACCATCACCGACCCCTTCATTCAGCCACCCTCCATCAGCTACAACCTGATCATCTTCTTCTATGAAAGTACCTATTAACTAGAAGTAAGAATTGGCAAAAACATAACAACAGAAGAACGCAAAAAAAAAAAAAAACACACACACACACACCTCCACTGTCATCGTCACAATCTTCGCCACAAATGTCACCATTACTCATGCCATTGCCACCCTCAACCTCTTCATTCTCAACATCGAACAAATTGGGAATATAAGGCTCGTTCAAATCTAACAACATACTCATCAGTTGAACATGTTAAAAATTGTAGAATTGTGAGGAAAAAAAAACTATAACAGAAACTTGTTGCTGTTGAACACGTTAAAAACTCAACTTTGAATGCAATAGAATTAAATAAAAAAGGAAACGCTTACAACTAAAATGCCATAATTAAAAATTTTAAATAAAGGTAATATCCAATTAGTACCCAATTAAATCTTACACAATAAACTCACAAAACCTACCATAAATGATCCAAATTAAACAGAAATTTCACCCCATCCACTGAGAGCACATACACTTATGTGCATGTCAGATTTTGCGTCTTGGGGACGTGAGTGTAAGTAGGCTGCTGTTGGCATAGTGGGTCGAGATCAGTTAGGGCATGTTAGTCTCGCCATATCCTACAGCTTTGCTTACTCCAAGGTTGACTAGTTATACTTAGAAGTGCTGGCAATTTTATGGGGTTTGAAGAAAGCGCATCATCGAGGGATTTGTAGTCTTATTGTAGAGTCTGACACTTAGGTTCTGATTAAAGAAATCTTAAGTTCTCATGTTCCTTTTTTGTTTTACTTTCGAGCCATTGTTGATAAGGCGTGTTGCTTTAGAGAAAATTTTTCTTCCTGTGTTTTTTCCTATGCTAGTCATTTGGTCAATAAGGTTGCACATTGTTTTGCCCGAAAGGGTCTAGAGTGTGCTGGGCGTTCTTCTTAAGAAGATCCTTTTTCTTCTTGTTTTACTTTGGAGCCATTGTTGATAAGGCGCGTTGCTTTAGAGAAAATTTTTCTTCCTGTGTTTTTTCCTATGCTAGTGATTTGGTCAATAAGGTTGCACATTCTTTTGCCTAAAAGGGTCTAGAGTGTGCTGGGCGTTCTTCTTAGGAAGATCCTTTTCCATCTTGGCTTTCCTATGGGTCTTATTTAAAAAAAAAAAGTTACAACAAATACAATTATTGAAATAATGTCTCAATAAAATATCATAAAATACAATCATTTCATGATTAGGTTTTGGGCACAATACTAACAACTAGCCCTTTAAAGGTAATTAGTAAGAGAATGGACAAATTTTTATTTTGATCTTTGGGGAGGAATAGTACCATTACAAGAGGAGTAGTTAGCTGTTGCCATGGACAATAAATAGAATTTAGAAAACTCCTCTTATTCTATCCTTTGTAAGAGAATCTACAAACACAGAAGAAAGACGCACCTTCCTAAGACAAAGCTATAGGATTAAAGCAATCAATAAGCAAACACTATTTGAGTAGCATATGAAAGACTTAATATTGCCGCATAAACGTAGGCAGCAATTTACATATATTTATACAAGAGTTGTTGGTTTATAGTAGGATACAAATACACGTAGAAATAGATGATAAGATACGATAAATTCTATGCTAAGCTACTATTATCACTAACATGCCCCTGTAATCTCAACTGTCTTGAACCAATGTTGAGAGTGTCCTGAAAATGCTGGTGAAGATGAAAAGGCAATGGCTTAGTAAGAACATCCACAACTTGATCTTGAGTAGAGATGAACTGAACAACAAGATCTTTTCGAGCAACCTTTTCTCAGACGAAGTGAAAATCAACTTCAATATGCTTTGTCCAAGCATGAAATATGGAATTAGCAGTAAGGTAAGTAGCTCCTATATTATCACACCATAGGATGGGTGGTTGTGAGAGATAAACACCAAGTTCAGAGAGTAAAGTTTATATCCAGATGAGCTCTATAGCGGCATTGGCTAGTCCTCGATATTTTTCTTCGATGCTAGACCTTGAAATAGTGTGCTACATGTGTGAGCTCCAAGAGACAAGATTCTCACCTAGAAAAATAGCAAAGCCATTAGAAGACCGATGAATACTAAGACCAAAGGAAAGCATATGCTTCAAGTATCGAAATATCCACTTGAAAGCAGACCAATGAAGCATTGTATGTGCCTACATATATTGCCAAACTTTATTCAATGCAAAGGAAATATCAGGCCTGGTAAGGGTGACATATTGTAATGCTCCAACAGTGCTTCGATACAACGTTGGATTAGGCATGGGAACGCCAGCTTCTTTAGACAACTTTTCTATTGCGGACATTGGTATGGCAATAGGTTTTGCAGCAGTTATGTTGGTCCATTGTAAAAGCTCTAGGATATATTTCTATTGAGATAAAAAGAATGCCACTAGAAGAAGTCACTGCTTCAATGCCAAGAAACAAATTAACCAAGCCTAGGTCCTTAATTGGAAAATAATTTTGCAATGCCTTAAGAAGTCTTTCCGTCTCATGCAAAAAAATGCTTATAACTAAAATATCATCAACATAAATGAGTATATACTGAGTTTTTTTGGACTTGTTGTAGATGAAATGTAAAGTGTCAACCTTTGACACCACAAAGCCAAGTTCTAATAATCTAGTGCTCAAGCGAGCGTACCAAGCACGGGGCAACTGCTTGAGGCCATAAATGGTTTTATGAAGTTTGCATATGTGTCTTAGATAATAAGGTCATTCATACGCAGGTTGTTGTGACATATACACCTCTTCTTTTAGAAATCCATGCAAAAAGACATGTTGAACGTCTAACTGTCGAACACTCCAACCTCTAGAAATTGCAAGAGAAAGGATGAGCTAAATAGTGGTAGGCTTTACCACAGGACTATAGGTATCGTGATAATCAATCCCATATTGTTGTTTAAAGCATTTCACAACAAGGCGAGCCTTATGCTGTTTAATGCTCCCATTAGCCTTTTTTTTTAGTTTGAAAACCCACTTGCACTCAATGATGTTCATGTTGCATGAAGGTGGAACAAGGGACCATGTCTTGTTTTTCAAGAGTGCTACAAACTCAAATTTCATTGCATGACACCATTACTGATCATTCTTGGCAGAGGCAAATCTTATTGGTTCACTCTCACTAGAGGACGAGAGAGTGGCCATGAAGACTTGAGATATAAGGTATCGAATGGTGCCATCTATAATCTTAATTTGAAGAGACCTAGGACAAGGATGCAATGGCGTGGAATACCCCATCATCAAATAAGGCCAAGCTAATTAAGGAATGACTCCTAGGTAACAAATAGTGAAGAAGCATGCTAAGGGTGCCTCAAGAATTAAGGGCCAAGGAATGGCTAAGTGACTGAGAGTAGTCAAGGACCTGAGCATGTTAGTGATTACCTAGAAGAGTCAAGTGTAAAAGAGTTAGGTAGTCCATGGTACACCTAAGGACACCCAAAGAATGTAAAGACTTTGTGAACTAAGATGCCTATACCATGGCAAATGTGTCAAGTTTATGAGTGCCTAAAGTGGCCAAGAAACCCTAAGGTAGTAAGTGTAAGTAGCTACCTAAGAAAGTTAAGGGTAAGTCACCACATAAGGGTACCATACTTAAGGTGGTAAAAGGCAGTGATGCAAAGAGCGCTAAGTGGTGGTAACTAAGGAACACCTAAGTAGGGCTAGAAAACCTAAGTGAGGTGTAAGATTGTGGTATGTTCCGCCAAGGGTAGGAGACTAAGTACTCCCGAAGGTACCCTAACGAGAAAAAGGGCCTAAAGAGGAACAAATTAGCTCTAAGTTGCATAGGCTTAAGTGAAAATTGGGAGTATGGGGATGTGCCTTGTGAACCAAGGTAAGGTGTCCACCCCATAAGTAATGTCTCCAAGGATAGGTCTCCTAAAGAGTACCTTAAGTAGTTTCTTGACCAACAAGTCAATAAGCTAAGTACTTGAATGAGCTCATGGTTAAGGAGCTATGGGCAACCATAGTAAGGAAAAGACCATGAGTAAGAGAACTAAGCAAGACATAAGAGGATTATCATCCAAGTGTTGTGCTCGGTTAAAAATCCAAATTTGGAGGACAAAATTTCTTAAGGTGGGGAGAATGTAAAGGCTCTCCTAGTATTTTCTCTACATTAAATGTTGAGGTAAGTAAATCCCAAGTTATTTCCTTCAAATAAGTTTTATTAAGCAAGCAAAAGCAAGCTAAGTAAGGTTAAATTGAGTTCCAAAGTGTAATTGGCACCTAAGGGGCAAAATGGGTAAAATGGTAATTTTAGCCCAAGTCTGTGGCATGACCATAATTTCAAAACAATTAGGTTCATGCAAGTGTTTTGAGCTAATTGATTTAAGACCATAAGTGGTTATAGCCATTTGAACCAAAAGCGAAAGTTAAGGTTAAAAAATGCATTAAGTGATAAATTAAGCTATTATGTCTTATAATGGCTTAAGCGGCCTAAAGGCAAAGTGTTTGGGTAAGAAAAACCTTTCTTGGGACTAAGAAAGATGGTTTAGTAGAGGTTAAAGTGGCCTAAGTGAATAAAAATTAAGTTTGAGGGCCAAGGTGACAAGTGGAAGAGAGTTGGGCTAAGTTGGTTATAAATGGAGGAGATAGAACTATTCATCATCTCCCCCATCTACCATTTTCATAGCTCTCTTTCCTCCACAGCTATCTACCTCTAAACCTCCTAAATCACTAAAGTTTCCATGGAAATCGAAGGTCCCAAAGTCGTCCCAACAAGCCCTTAGCTCATTTTTTGTGGAATTGGTGCATTTGGAGTTGTTCTTGCAAGTTTTTGGTTCAAACCCAAAGGTAAACGTCTTTGATCCTTATGGGTTAGTTCTAAACTTGTTAAATGGTTAGAAATGGTCTTAACTTCGTACTCTTGGTGTCCAATTTGGTTGATTTCAAGCTTGGAACTCAAAGGAACTCATTGGAGCTTGAATGCGCTCATTGCTTGTTTCTTGCTTTCAAGATTATTTAAGGTAAGGGATTTAAAGTTAATTAAGCTCAAATAATGCATAGAATGTATTATTATGAGTGGGAATGAAGTAGAAATAAGAACCATGTAAATTGGACTTGGGATGGGAAAGTTTGGGCAAGTTTCATGCAAGTTCGCACGCTGTCGCGCAATGCTGTAATGCATTGGCGACACCATTTGGCGACGTGTCGCCGATGCTGATGCGAACTGGAGATGCATCGCCGTTAGACGTTAGGATTCTAGAGCGTTGATGCCTTTGGCGACACATCACCGACAGTGCCGCCAAGGCATTAGTCCCTTAAGCTCCGGGCATCCTACGAATGTCTCAAACTCTCGGTTATCATCCCTAGGCTAATTTAAGATATTCCATAGCCTCGGTTAGGTCTAGAACTCATTCCTAAGTTGGTAATTATGTATTATTTAGGTGGTAGCTAAGTAGTGTGGTTAATGTAGGGTAAGGAATGGCGGCTAAGGAAGTTAAAGTGCTTAAGTTGCTAAGGTAGCACTAAGGGGATTAAAGTAGGTTCCAGATTCTTTGTTGGCCGAGTGGAAGGTCATAGACCTTTAGGCAATAAAAAGGAAACCTAAGAGGATCCCAACCAAATTTTATGGTTTGGTAAGTAAGCCACTAAGGAGCCCTGAGCTAAGCTTGAAGAGCTTGGTAAGTTGAACCACATAATGCAGCTACCCTGCACAATAAGTTAAGGGAAGAGACGAGTAAGGAGGGAGTAAGCAGTGACTTACTCTAAGTAGCCCGTCAAGGCGGGCAAGGTTTGAGTAAGTGATGACTTACTCTAAGGTGCCCGTAAAAGGACTTCATGGGGTTAGTTAAGTGCTAGCATAGGATATGAGGGCCAGTATCCAAGTACCCCAGCCGTAAGAGCTCACGGCAAGTCTAGCACCTACGAGTGTAAAGAAGTTCGAGGTGCATGTGCATGCGCATATTTCATCCATCAATCCATCCATCCATTCATCCATCATTTGCATTATTTGTTGTTTTTTTCTTGTTTCTGATTATGCCGGTTGCTTGCTTGTTTTGTTTGCATATTATATATATGCATATATTTGCATGCTTGCATTGTTTTTCCCTGCAAGTACTAAATCCCTTACTAAGTACTTTAGAGTACTCACCCCTTAAGTGTTGTGCAAGTTAAGCGGGCTAGTCGGGCTTAACAATTGGTAAGAGGCAGCTGTTATAGCTTAGTTTTATTGGTTTAAAGGTATTCTCTAAGTAGGAAACTCCAAGCTTCTAAGTTACTTATGGCATAAGCTAGTACTTACCAAAGTGTTTGCCTTACAGTTTGAGGCTAAGTGAGTGCAAGGAAAGTGTGGCTCATCACTTGAAGCTAGCTTGCTTGGGTGAAGAGCTAAGGATTGATCTTAGTAGACATGAGCTGCTTCTTTTAATATGTATGGTAATTTCATACCTAGAACACCTCTACTAGTGTCCATTGGTGTGTATTAACACTAGGGTTACCTTTGGGTGCATATAAGTCTAAGATGTATGCACATAGTTGTTACTTGTAGTTAAAGCAACTAAAGTTTTTATATCTTAGCTTATTTGAATTATGTTTTGTTAATTGCCGCGGCACTGTTTTCAATGATATTTTAATTTAATTGTTATTGCATAGCTATGAAAATGCATGCATATTTCCTGTGCAGGGTAGGCTAAGTAACTAGTTGCACTTAATGATTTAAGATACTTCACGAGTAATAACTAGCCAATTGTAACCTAAGTGGGATCATAGTTTCCAAAGAGCCTACCAGTGTTAGCAATTTAGGGCACTGTGGCCCTGTTCCGCCATAACCCTAATTTGTCTAAATAGCCCTTATTTTCTTATTTAGAAGGCGCTCAACATGCTACTGAAATTTTAGAAAAGTAGTGTAAACCTCGGACTTGCAAACCATAGGATATAGGCATACAAATTTATTATAGTCATCAATGAAACTAACATAGTAACAATAGCCATTAACAGACTTAGGAGCAGGTCCCCAAACATAAGAAAATACCAAATCCAATGGACTATTTGAAATAATGTTTGAAGAAGAAAATGATGATTGATGACTTTTTGCTTGTGACAAGCATCACACATTGTCAACTCTTTATTCATGACATAATAAAGGTTTTGTCAACTAAGGACTTGCCAAACCACATTTTGAGATGGGTGCCCAAGCCTGGAATGCCATTGTTGAAAGCTAACTCATTCCCCAATAAGAGCACTAGCTGAATGAGAAACACCATGAGGATGTGAAGGAATTTGGTAGAGTCCATTCTTACATGTTCCTTGGAAGAGCTTTTTTTTCAAGACTCGATCTTTAACAAGAAAATAATCAAGATGAAATTCAAGAAACACGATTATCACGAGTGAGTTTGCTAACTGAAATAAGATTTTTTGTGATACTAGGTATGTGAAGAACATTCTTTAATCGTAAGGGAAAAGTAGCTGTAGGAATATTGGATGAGCCAATATTATGAATGGACAAACCTACCCAATTACCGACTTGAACTTGATCATAACCACTGTAGCGTTCACTCATGGAAAGATTGTTAAGACTTGAAGTGATATGATCATTGGCTTCTAAATCTGTGTACCAATTTGGATCAACTTGGTACGAGGGTGTATCAACTAATCCAACAAAGTGGTTTTGCTCCTCTTGGTAAGAGTGATCAAAGTGATGATAGCACTGAAGTGTTGAGTGTCCCGGCTTCTTGCATACTTGGCATATGACCCATGGATTATTTCTATTTCCTCTTGTTTTTTTATTTGAAGAGCCAAATCACCCACAACCACGGCCCCGTCCATGATAATTGGGACTTCTACCTCCACAATTAGAATTATTCCTTGTTACCACATTGGCCAAAGATAGCTCTGCTAGAGGTTGGATTGCAGCATGGTGTTGCTCAAGTCACAGCTCATAACTAAACAAATGCCTATGAAGATCATGAAGAGGCATAGGACCAATCCTTGTCGTGATTGACGTGACAAGTGGATCATACTTTGAGTTGAGTCCTATAAGGATATACGATACAATCTCATATGCCTTGAAAGGCTGTCCAATAGCAGCCAAGGTGTCAGCAAGACCCTTGATGCGCTGAAAATAGTCAGCAACTTTGAGATATTTTTTCTTCATGGTTGATAATTGGTATCATATCTGCATAACACGTGAAGTAGATTGTAAGGCAAACAATTTTTCTAGAGCAGTCCATACCTCATATGATATTGTCATATTAATGACATAGGCAAGAATCTCTTTAGAAATAGATGAAATTATGGCACTCAAGATCATTTGATCTTGTTGGTACAAATTATGGTATGCTAGATTAGGGACAGAACTTTGTGCTGAGCTAGGAGTCTGATCTCCACTACCAGAGGCTGGAGGCCAGATAGTTGGTGGTAGTGTTGCAAGCGTGCCGTCAACAAAACCCATTAGACATTGTCCACGCAAATAGGGCAGAAACTGAGCTTTCCATATGAGGTAATTGTTACGGGTTAACTTAATGTTGATAAGGTGTCTAAGGTTTAAAAATGGAGTGGGCAAAAGAACAGGCAAGTTGTTGCCTGAGAAAAATGTGTTCAAGAAGAGAGGAGAGGAGGAATTTTCAGAGGCCATTGTTTTTTCAAAGATGTAAGTCTTTGATAGCTCTGATACCATGAAAGACTTAATATTGCCGCACAAACACAGGCTGTACTTTATGTATATTTATACAAGATTTGTTGGTTTATAGTAGGATACAAATACACGTAGAAATTGATGATAAGATAAGATAACTTTTATGCTAAGGTACTATTATCGCTAACAACATAATACCTTCATAAGGCTATGTTGAACATGCCAACTGTCAAATTGAATGCACAAATGAAAAGTAAATCAACTCTTAATCATTATTAACATCCATAAACAATAGATAATATTCTATAATTGAAATTAACAATTAATAAACCAACAGAAAAGGATATAATCTTGGGTGTTTGATTATTCCACTCTAGCGGAATGATGACAATCCCACGGCTTTCACCAGCATATGGAATAAAACAAGAAGCAACATAGAAAGAAAGCAGAATAGGGAATAAGAAATAACAGGAGACTCCTACTTTGTTGACACATTCATAGGCCCAAACGATATTAGCTCTAGCCCAGTTCATTTATCTTTAAATCAAACGGATTAATGTGTTTTTATCACATAAGCCCAACCCATGTCATAGACTGATAACCTTTGCCCCAAAGTTAAATAGACATTACAGTCCGCCCTCCATCCTTCGTATCTTGAGAAGCCTGAAGCTCATTCCGGTAAGATTCTAATTGGGTTTGTTTCAGTTGAAGTGCTTGATCTTTCTTCCAGAAATGCAATTGTTAATCTCTTCTTCAATAATCTAATGGGAACAAAGCAAATTAAAGTCATAATTCTTGTAATGATCATCCTATACATCTATCAACAAAAAGAAACAGAGATGCCACAATAAAAATCAAGCAAAACACAGATCTAGAACACGACCACTAGTTCCAACAATGAAAGGAGAGAAAGAAAAATGGAGCAAGTGGCAAGCCTGAGCTCAATGATTGGAAGTAAAAGGGCATGAGCTTGTGATGGTGGACAGGGAAACGAAGCTAGATCTAGAGACACTGCTGAAGGTAGTGGCTTGTTTGCTGGGCACGAGCGATGGGAGCATAGCGTACAAGGCGGTGGTGGGGGACGAAACTACATTTTCACTGTGGAGAATCGACAGGGAGACCTTCTCTGTGGGGAGGAAGAAGGATTTCAAGCTAAACAAGGAAAAGAGATTTCAAACAGGATTTGGTAAGGATTGGGGGCTTTGCTGGAGATATGAGAGATGATGAGAAGCTTGAAGGAAATAGTGCCTCTGGAAACGAGAACGGGCTACTATAATTTCGGATTAGGTGAAAGAAGGGGAGGTACAGACGAGCGTGAAAGGGGCAGATTAGGGATTAAAATTGAACCCACATCTGGTTAATGGGTCCATCACATAACACACATTAATTTGATTGAACCGAACAGAAAATGCCACAGAGATGTAATGGTGAACCGTAGTCAACTGAGGAGATAGGAAGCTTGGCTTATTTGTTGGCTTGTTTGGATTCTATCAATAAAGGAAAGAGGGAGGGAAGGGAAGAGAAAGAAAGAGATAAGTTATTTTCCTCCAATTTGGAGGAGTGAAACAAATGTGCTAAGTGGGGAAGTGGGAGGATAATGCCTTTCCCTCCAACTCTATTTCTGTTTATCTAAACAAGAAAGTTAGATTATGTATAATCCTCCCAACAACCCACCCCCCCCCCCCCCCCTTAGTCCAAACAAACCATAAGAGATAATGAAAACAAGCAGTAATTGTGGCAGCCATGGCTAAGTTAGGGTGATGAAGAAACGAAATATGCTGTTCTTTAAAAGTATATTCTGCCTGTTAAAGAAGGTGGTTTCCTATTTTCTCTCAATAAAAATATTGAGGAAACTTTACAATAACTGCCTCAGATTTGACTTAACCTACATTTTGTGTCTTTTATTTTTTAAGACCTATATTTTGCTCTCTACTTCTACTAGATTGTTAGACAACAATTTCTGAAACTCTAATTTAAGTTGTACGATATTCACGTTTTTGTAATTTCAATCTCTCCAATATATTGTTATAGTTAATAAATATTTTAAATTATCAATTTTTTTCTGTAAATGCATTTTCTTCTTTGTAAGTGCAAATTAATATTTTTTTAAACATCGTTTAACTATGAAAAAATATCAAAGAATTTAAAATTACTAGAACGTAGTTATCAACGAGTTTAAATTCAGAAATTGTCCTAAAAAAATATTTTAGAAAAGTAGGGGTAAAAAAATAAAGGAAGCAAAATGTAGATTAGTCCAAACTTTGAGGGGTTATGATTTTCCCAAATATTGATAGTAAAATTGCACTTCATTTAGAAGCCAACGACAAAATTTAGAATTTAGGTAGCTTAAAACAATGATGGAAGATGTGTACATTAGGGGTAAAGAAATAAACAAACAGGCTCAAGCTTATCTCGATTTAAAGCTCGTTCATAACTCATTTGAATAATTATCAAGCCAAGTCTGAACAAAATTTAAAACTCAATGTACAATTCAAACAAAGCTCAAATTGCTTACTACTCGGCTCAACTCGGTCTAATTTTATATTTTTTCTTTAATTTAAGGAAACAGCTCGAGCTCATTTAGATAAAAGTTTGGTCAAAGCCTATTTGTATTATTTTTTATTCAAACACGAATAAAATATCAAACTCAATAATTAATTAAAACCGAACATAATCATCCTACTACTGATCTTGTTTTCACATTGTTAAGTTTTGGGTGGTATATTTGCTATTTTAGCCTGAAATGAGCTCTTGTTCGCCGGTCGCCGGCTCGACACATATCTATAGGGCGAGGAAGCTCCTGCAGAAGCGAAATTCATCACTAAGGTTTGGTAGGTGCAATTCTCGTCTTCAATTAGAGTTTTAAAACGCTTGCTGTTGTTTGTGATCTCGCTTGATGGCCCATTAATTTTTTGAAATCTGAAGGAATAGATTTGTGTCTCGGTTATTTATAGGGTTTGCGATTTGCTTACTCCTTTGCCGCTTCACAGCTTTATTCTATGCAAAGAGTTTAGAAGCTATTTGGTGCGATAAGAATCCATCGTATACCCATCTCGTTTCTGGGTTTTGTTTTCTCGATTCAAGATCTTAAGTGAATTGGTCTTCTTTGTGTTTGAATCGTTCACGGCAATTACAAAGTTCATCACTGGTGGGCGTATCTCCTTTTTCTTTTTTTTTTTTTTTTGGTCTCTGTGTGTGTGTGTTCGTATGTATCCTATTCTGGCTTCTTCAATTCTGGTCCGGTTCATGCCATGGGTTTGTTTTCTTTAGGAGGTTTCGAGGATGGTTATTCCTTTGCTAAGATTTGAAGGCCACACTTCGTTTATCTAGTTTCTTTAGACCAAATTTTCCGCCTTTGATTTGAACTTTTGGTAGTGACTGAGCATTTATTCTGTGACTGGAAGTCTGGGGATGATGAGCTATTGAACATGGTTCGATGAATGAATTCGGTTGTGATCAATGTGATGCAAACATGATAGTCGTGTTACTCACTTATTCACTCTGAGTTTGGGATAATGGCATGATGAATTTTTAAAGGAATGGTTTCTTTTGTGTCTTATAAGCTTATCTCATGAGAAAATCTGTTATAGGCTGAAGCCTCACTTAGTGACTGTGAAATTTGTTTTTTTTGTTTTTTTCCCTTCTCAATACCTGACTATGCATTCAACAAGTTGCAGATTGTACACCTACATTTGTCATCTGCTGCCCATAGTCATTGTTGGATTACAACTACAGTTTTCTGTGTTTGATGCCCTGTGATTCTGCATCTGGCCTGGTTTGGGCAGTTCTGTGTTGATTACTTGAGTTAGAATCTGGATATCTTTTACCCATTAATACCATGTTCTCTAGCAACTATGTGCATTCAGGTTTGGCTTTCTGGATGCAGTAACAAAGAAACTAGATAAAGAAGTGTTGCTAGAGAACATGCATTTCTGGAGAGTCATGCATTTTCTTGGGTGAAGAAGTCATTGCTGAAGATTCATGTTTGTTGCTTTTGGTTCTTCCCCTAGGTTGGTTGAGCTATGGGAGACTTCTCCATTCAGATTAGCAGCAATCTCATCAACCGTCTCACCGAAGATGAAGAGAAGTCAAAGAGAAAAACAAAGAAAACTAAAACAAAGGTATCACAAGAAAATAAAAGGTCACAGATCAAGAAAGATCAGAAACCGATTTCTGGAGAGTACCAGATAGGGGAGAATGTTGCTCCTAGATGGCCTGTTCAGCCACCCGTTTTTCTGCCGGTAACTCCACCAACACACTCTATACAGGCAGAGATAGATGCAATTCAATCCACTCTTCGAGAAAGTGAAAAGATTGTGGACAAGTTGCAGAAACATGAGGAGACTATGGTGCAGGAAGTGACACGAAAAGCAAAAGGTCTGCATGATAAGGAGTTCAAGATACCTGATCCAAGGCCCATGCCTTGTTTGGCTGAGAGTGATGCTTGGAAGACATGCTACAAGGAGAACCAAAATGATGTCATGAGATGTGCTCCTTTGGCCAAAAATTTTGCTGATTGTGCTCGCAGAGTGAGGCAGCTTGTCAGTTCAGCTGATAAGTAGACCTCCGGGTTGAACTGTGAGTAATGAGCTTAATTTTGATTGGGTGGAAATAAATCGTACAGGACTAACTGGGTGAGCATTGTTTGGTCGGACTTTCTACCCTTGTGGGGGTCTTAAAATGATTCTGATGATCTTCTATTTTTCACTTTCTGTTTCTGGTCTAAATTCGAATGTCTTCGAAACGTAACCGACATTCCCAGAAGAGGCAAGGTTACATCTCGTCGTGCTGAGTCTGATGGACACCTATATAGCATTAACACATCCTGAAATCTTGGTGGTTTTGTTTGTGATGTTATTTGCTACCTCAGTGTTTTCTTTTGTTATTCCTTCAGATTAGGTGATTTGGCCATCTTGTTAAGGAGTTGCGAATCGCTATTCGTTCATGTGGGAGGCTTGTCTCCACTTTTGAACTTGATGGCCATCCTAGTGTTTCATTTTTTTTAATAATTTCATGGGGTGCGTGGCCATCTGAATTTTCTGTCGAAGCTAAAGGCTTAGAAAAATCGAAGTCAAGGCTTTGGCAGTCAGCTGGGGGCCACCGTTGATGCTGCATGTAGGATTGGAAAAATGTTGAGCCCCTATCAAATAGTTTGAGCTTGAAATTAATGTTTTTGTTATTAAATCAAGCCTAATGAGTCTCAATTCCAAATTTGATTTGCATTTTATATTCGAAACGTTAATGAATCAAACTCTTTTCTGGTGGATTTTGCATATATATACATATATGGCAAAAGGAGATGGCGGGCTAGCCCATCGGACAGTCATCCTGGTTTACAGCCATTGCCAGCATCAATAATACCATTGGAGCTAGGCAGCCCAAGATATTCTGAGTGGAGGACTTTACTATCAAATTACTGAAACTTTACAAAGCTAGGGACTGAATTGTTAAAACAAGGAAGTCTCAGGTTAATGGTTGCTAAGAGGGTTGCTTTGTGAAGGAATGAAACATTGAGAGCTGTAACAGCAACCCTGCACAGACTTGAAATTAATAAGCTTAGTGAACTAAAACAGACTTGAACCACATATACCTAGACTATTTTGCACAGAAACAAAACCTGCCACACACGCAAGCAACTAATTATGTTCTACCTCTGCAGACACATAAATAGATAAGCAATAAGTTCAAAGAACTTAGAAAAAGATTACACTAAGACCAAACAGGCACCAATAACATTCCAGATTAATTACACATTACAAGTCCAGCAAGCCACACACAAATAATACAACAAATACAAATGAGCTCATTCAAGAAGTTTCCTATGTAATTTGGCCAAACAACGAGGTCTAGAAGCCCCATACTTCCTAATCACTTGCTAAACACAATGAAGATCCTATTGTGCCCTCTAGCAGCACTTGCCTATCTCAATCTAGAGCCTGGAATATAAATTATTCCTATAATTCCAATGATATAAGCTAAATTAAAGCTTAAAACACAGGACAACACACAAATGCAGGGCATTATGTGCATCCTTTCCTCACAAGCCCTGAGAATCTGTGAACTAAGCCTTGAACCCCAAAGTCGCCCTAGCAAGCTTCTTGCTCAAGCAACTTCAATATCCTAGCTAGAATTTGAATTCCCCAACTTGATGCGAACCCTTGATTGCTAGACCCAGAAATGTGCCTAGAATGATTTCAAACTCTAAGTTTCACCTCCAAAAGATTGATAATAACCCCCACCCTTAGTCAGCCTATGATTAGAAATAAGAAAAGTAGAGATTTTGAACAGTACTAAGAGATTCTCCCTTAATCTTGCTCAGAAAATAAGTTCCTAAGAACTCATAGTTTTGTGGACAAAGTCTAATAAGAAATATCATTGAATAATAGTCTATTATCCACACCATTATATAAGGGCAGACCAAACAAAAGAATAAACACTAATCTAGTTTAGGTAGGAACCCTGGCTAATTTTGAGTCTTAGACAAAATAGGAAAATTTAGATAACTAGAGATCTAATAGATAAAGAAATCTTTAAAAAGCTAGGAAATAATTAATGTTCTTCTTGTAAGAATAGTGTCCTAGTTGGACTAGGAAAATTTGAATCTTTATGGACTACTTCTCACCTTAACAACCCCACATCTATATGGAGAAGCCATCTTCATGGTAGTGGCCCACTGTCTCCTCATCTTCATTGGTTGGTAAATAATAGGGATTCTATTAACATATGGAAATACCATTGGATCTCAACTTATCCTCAAGAGTTGGTTAGACAATTCAACAATATACCAAATATCCAAAACAAGTCATGAAAAATTTGCTGATTTCAACCCCAATAGGTTTGAGATGGAATGAATTGAGATGGAATGACTCTTTTATTCAAACTTATTTTTCACATGAGATTGGAGCTACAATTCTTTAAATTTCTATCCTGGAGAGTGATTGAGGAGTTGATTAGCCAAATTGGGTTGAAGCCCCAATAGGTTCTTTTGATTCTAAACACAATTATACTATTGCACTTTAGTATAAATGCTCTATTGCCAATCCTAACCCAAGCTTAATAATGTTGCACAAATGTTTTCAGAAGCTCTAGATCTCAGACTTACCTCATAAGTTTAAAGTGTTTTTATGGAAGTGTATGCATGATACACTACAAACAACTAATTTGGCAAAGAAAGGTGGTTTATCTATTCCTGAATAATTTGAGATGCTACTTGATCTATTCCTAATAGATCAATCACATCTTTTCCTTTCCTACCCCGGTTCCCAAGTAATTTGAGATGCTACTTTATCTATTCCTCATCTAAACTATGATGACAATCTTGTGGATTAGCTAGTGAGTATTCTATGAAAGGAGCTATTGATGACATAATGATAATGTTGAGCAAAATTTCGGCTATATCCAAAATAACCAAATAATTGAAAAAAAAATTCCAATTTTTGGTTATCACTTTTAAGTAAAATTTCAGTTTTTGGTTAAATTCGATTCGGTTTTTGGTTTCCTTCTATTGAAATTCGGTTAACAGAAATAACCGAATTTTTATTCCACTCATATTTATATTTGAGATTTTAAAAAGATTATATATATGATAGATGTTTGTTAAATGATTGTAATATGTGTTTAGATTAGGATATGTGATGAATATTTAAGGTTTGAAATGTATATACATAAAATTCAGTTATTTCGGTTAAAAACCAAATAACTGAAATCTTTTTTATTTTCAGTCATTTCGGTTTTCTCTTATATTTGGGTACATTCAGTTATTAGTATATAAGACCAAAAACCGAATAAATTTGATTATTCAGTTTTGGTTAAAATCAAAATAACTGGTTGAGCACCCCTACAAACTGACATAATAGACATGTTAGCTATTACTTTGTGGTGTAATTAAATTTCTTGCAATTAGGTGATTTATAAGGTATTTTTTCCTTCAACCATTAAAGCGCCTGTATCAAAGGTAAGATCCTCTTCATCAAACCAACTTGCAGCTACTGCATGCAAGCTTCTTCTCATCTGTAACACCGGGTACTCCTAGGTTGTCCTTGACAGCAGTGTGTTTTTTTTGGATGGCGCATAGAGGGCATATCTAAATACGGTTTGGCTGTGATGGACCTCAAGCTAGTTACAATTGATCCATTAATCCTTCTATGCCATCTTTGCAAAGCTGAGCTTAGTGCAATTAGTATGTCACTCCATTGGGCACCTGATAGACTGCCCTTCAAACTCTTCCCACTTTGCCGGATAGAGTACCAAACGTGGAGAAGCGTCATTGGTGAATCAATTTCTCTCCACCTTGTTTCAAGGCGTATTACAGTGCTTACGCTGCCACCTGATCGTGTTGCTCAGCCACACTTATCTTATCCTTCATTCTGAGTACATACAAAAATAAAACACAACAGAGACACGTCTGAGCCTACATTGATGTGAGCACCTATTCAATCTTCTCAACTAGAAAAAGCAGACTTTTAACCAACTACTTTCGGTGTTTAAGGCCGTTAAACGTCATTTCAGATGTACACTTTCAGAGCATTAAACAGCACCAAGTGTTCCAAAGTTCTTTTACTTTTTATTGCTTAAGCTCAAAAGGAACTCCAGTGGCGCCTGACGAAGCTACTGGTTTTTATGGCATAGCGATATTCAAGCAGCTAAGCTTTTCGAGGCAATCTCGAAAACATTCTCCGACAATCCATTAGTAGACATTATCATCTCCAGTTCGGCCTGCAAATTGTTCCATAGCTCCATATTTAATACAGTAACAGTAACAATCATCCAGAGGTGAGAGAAATCCAAACATTCGTGCATGACAAGCACATGATAATTTACCTTTGCAATGTTTTGCCTGCTCTCATCAAAGCGTCTCCACCTCGAAAAAGCTGACACCATACGGGAGGCTACCTGTGACCAATAAATGAATGAAGTTAGAAGATCCAACTGACGTGATCTCACAAATGACCATAATCTGTATGCCTCAACAAACCTGAGGATTTATTTTGTCAAGTTTTACCACAATTTCTCCCAAGAACTTGTACCCTGACCCGTCTTTGGCATGGAAATTCACAGGAGATCCACAGAATCCTCCGATAAGTGAATATACCTATTTCAACAGCATAAACCACAGCCAAGGGAAAATCAAGACAGAACTCAGCCAAACGCAATGGCATTTCTTCCAGAACAGATTAGTTGGAGAGAGAACTCTGGGGTTGATGCTAGGGTAAAAAAGAGAACCACTTGCCTTATTTGGACTATAAAGGTCAAATGCAGGGTGATTCAGAAGCCTCCTGACATTCTCCACATTTCCAGGAATGTTGGACATTGCTTGCAATGCAAACCATTTGTTCACAACCTAGGAAACAAGGGGAGAGAAAAGAGGGAAAGGAGGGGGGGGAGGGGAGGAAGCAAAAGTAAAGACAAAGGTAGGCATGTAGAAGGCTATTTATCAAGAAATGATGCTAACAGCCAGCTTTGCAGCAAGCAGCACTTCTTATTCAGTACGGGAGCTCACCAGGAAGTCATGCTGCCACTTGCTGTAGAAATCAGCCAGGATTTCATCACGAGTCTGCCCAGGGTTTTGGTCAATGGCAGCCAAAGCTGCAAACTGTTCAGTCATATTTGTAGCAGATTTATATTCGTGCAGGGCAAGCTCCACAACGTCTGGTTCCCCAAGTGATGCAAGATATGCTATAAAAGAAGCCCACGCAAAATCATTTACAGAAACTTGAGATCAACCTTTCAACGGATATAACAAAGCAACACAAACCAAGTGCAATATTCTTGAGAGAACGCCTGGCCATATTAGAATGGTCAAACACATAATCTTCTGAGCTCCTATTGTTTAGCACCTATCATTTACAAAAGGGGTGAGCTCACCGGTCAAAGAAGCTATTTGAGTATGCCAAAGAATACCAAACTGATTAGCTCATCACATATATAGTAATCAAACTAAGGAAGACTTACGGTGCTCATCAATTCTGCTTTCAATTGAGAAGCAAGCTCCTTCCTAATAAATGTCCGGACAGCATGAACTGCATCAGGATCCGCAACCACCATCATGTCCATTATCTCTCCCTCACCAGGAAGAGTTATAGCCTTCGCGACAAATTCCTGAATATATCACATAAAGATAATTAATACAATCAACTTCATTTAACCTTCAAATTTCTACACAAATGCTACTGAGTGGACAAGGTACAGAACCCCTATCATACTTTATCCAATGTTGTATCACACAGTATGCTTCTGAGGCCAGCCACAAAGCTTCTATTCAGAGACAATGGTTTGTTTTGTTGGAAATCAGAAACTAAGCTGAGCATCAGTTTTCTTGCCAACACCTGGCCAGCCTCCCAACTGAAACACACACATGAGAAAAATAGAATCTCAATAATTAGCAACATTTTACCAGCCAGGTTAATAGTATTGGTCATTTGAGACAAACATACCGATTGAACTCATCAGAATCATGTGCCAGGAGGAAAAACAAATCGCTGTCAGAAAGGTCAGTTTCAAGGCGGACAGGAGCACTATAACCTCGCAAAAGAGATGGAATTGGCTGCTCAGGAACATCAGCAAACACAAACTCTTGTTCTTTCTGCACAATACCAACACAACTGGATAATGTCTATACTGATTGTTTCAGCATAAACATGTAACATTAAGCACTTAATATCACTAGAACTTTATCTAAACTTTGTCACATCACAATACCAACACAACTGGATAATGTCTATACAGATACGTTTCAGCATAAACATGTAACATTAAGCACATAACTTTATCTAAACTTTGTTGCATCTTCAAAAATTATCATTTTTTTTGTTTCTGTCAGCATTTGTTTGTGTTGAACATTCCTTTTTTATGGCCACACAATTGAAATTTCTTACTGATTGCCATTTTGTGGGAGTTTTAAATCTTTCTATTCTGTAATCATATTTCCAGCTATCAAGATTAAAACAACAATTAAGGCTAAGATTTTACACAGTTTAACACTATTAAAAATGATTTATTCTGCATTTCAAACTAGTTTCATAGTCAATCTCTACCCATCAAGACATAAAAAAGAAAAGAATATAATGACAAAAAATGAAACAAAATATCACTTCCCATACCGCATATGAAAGAGTGCCTTTCTCAAAATTTTTCGTTGAAAACCTCAGCTATTTGTTGGAAGCAACCATCAATGAACTATAACTTAAGTTAGATCTCAACTATATCACACAGTTATTGTATAAAATATTAATATTATTATTTTTTCTTGTGAAATAATTTTATTGTATAAGACAATGGGCAGGGGCATGAATATTTGAAAGTGCGTCAGCCAGCAAATTTTGAGTTACAACTATGAGGAGATTACTGATATAGAGGTAATTGAATTGAGTGATGAGGAAATTGGGGAAGGATGTAGTGAGTGGAGATTAAAGCTCGTCGGAACGGTGATCAGGACTGAAGTTTCAACTTATAATATGAGAAAATTTGTTCAATCACAGTGGAAACATGTATTAGTGCTGGCAGTGACAAAAATCCAGTCAGGTTGGTTCCTCTTTCGTTTTCATTCCAATGATGATATGATGAAGATACTAGAGGGACAAACGAATTTTGTTTTTGGTAAACCATTGTTGCTTAGGAAGTGGGAAATGGAATGGATATGAAGCTGGAAAAAGAACTTTTTGATGTTACTCCAGTATGGGTTTGGTTGCCAGATCTGAAGCTTCAATACTGGAACCTAAAATCATGAGTAGGATTGTGAGCAAGATAGGGAAGCCTATACTTGCGGATTCTGCTACTGTGCATAAAACTAGGCCCTCTTATGCTAGAATTCTGGTGGATGTAGCACAAACAGATACTGTTAAGGATCAGGTCCTTTTGAAGAACCCAAGTGATGATCATGAAATACAACACGTCATATATGAGTGGTGGCCAAACCAGTGTGGTAAATGCAAGATATGGAGGCGTCATGAGGAGGAATGTAATCCAGGTATGAGGAGACAAAGGGTGACAGAAGGAAAAGGAATACAGGAGGAGCAAGTTAAGGAGATAATGCCTGCTTCCTTGGCGGGTATGGAGATTGCAAAACAGACAAATGTCCCCAGCACCAGTGGCACAAACGGTGATGAATTCCAAATGGTGCAGTCAAAGAAGGCCAAGTCTGAAGCTGGGTTCAGAAGACGCCAGGCTTTGGGGCAGAAGTGGCAGGACACAGCTGCAGAGAATAGGTGAAACAGAAGGGGCTAATATTGGTTAATGCTTTGAGAAGCTCCAGGTGGATATGCAGAATGACTACATAGACAGGTATGAGGATGAAACTCTTTTCATTCTAACTTGATGATGTGGTGCTGCTGGAATGCTGATGTTCTGGAGGTTATATCTTTGCAATAAATGGGACGATTTGGCTGATTTGGGATGCTGATGTTCTGGAGGTTAAATATCTAGAAGCTTCAGATCAAGTGTTGCACAGTGAAGTGTGTCATAGAGTTGAGGATTGGACCTGCAAGCGATCTATTGCGTATGCTTCAAATGATGCCAAGGAAAGAAGAATTTTAGGACAAAATTTGGAGAAATATGCATTGAATGGAGTAGGGCCTTGGATAGTTTCTGGATATTTTAATGAAATTATGTGCTCAGAGGAGAAATATGCTGCTTCTGGGTGATGGGTTGGCAGGCCTCTGGTCTTGTTGATTGCTGTAATATGGTTGGTTTCACTGATATTTGAAGTATTGGGGCATTTTTCACTTGAAGTAACAATCAGTAATTTGAGGACAGAGTGTGTTGTAAACTAGACCATGTGTTAAGTTTCCAAATGTGAAGATCGAGTTTAAACCAAAATGGTGCTCAGACCTGTCTTTTATAGAAATTACAGAATGTGTTATTAGATGGTGTCATATCAACTATCTTCAAATGCGGCAGAGGCATCCATCCTACAATCAAATAGTGAGTGAAGTTTGGCAAGCAAATGCGGCTAGTGATAGCTGTGATATCTGGTGAAAGGTTTTGGGGAAGCTTAAAAGATTGAAGGAGTTGAAGAAGCTAAATTTTGGCTGTTAATCTCATATTTCTGGCAGACTTAAACTTAAGGAGCAGGAGCTAGAGCATATCCACCTTCAGTTGAGCAAAAACCTGGGGGAACAATCTTTACTTGTGACATGGCAGCAGACTCGAGCGTTGAGATGAAAGGCTGAGGAAGAGTTATATGAACAGAAGGCTGCTAGTGATTGGTTGAAACTTGGAGATGATAATACTAAGTTTTTCCACTCCAAAACGAAGGAGAAAAATTCAAAAGCAAGCATCACATGTCTTTATGCCAGGTCAGGAAAAGGATTATCTCTTCAAGATGAAATTAAAGAAGAGTTCCTTGATTTCTTTTATAATATCCTTGGTACTTCCAACCAAAAAATTATTGAGATTAATATCAACATTGTTTTGAATGGACCCAGGATCTCTGATGATCAGAGGAGATTGCCAGAGAGGGATTTTAAAGAAGAGGAGATAGTGAAGGCCGTTAAAGGGATAAATGCTAACAAAGCACCTTGTCCTGATGGATATACTGCTGGTATTTCCAGCATAATTTGGGAGCTAATAGGGTCAAATATATAAATTCTTTGAAACTGGTGATTTACCTTCTGCCCCTACTGCTACTGCTATTCATTTGCTGCCAAAGTATGCTCATGCGTCTTCTGCGAATGATTTCAGACCAATATCCTGCTGTTCTGTTTTTTATAAATTTATTTCCAAAATTCTTGCAAGTAGTAGGCATCAGGAGATTCTTCCTACTGTTGTGCATGAGAGTCAAGGGGCATTTATTAAACAGAGATATATTGCTGATAATATCTTGATTTGTCATGAGCTTGTGAGGGGTTACAATAGGGGAAAAATCAAGCCTAGGATGTGTTTGAAAATTGATTTGAGAAAAGCTTATGATATGTTGGAGTGAAGTTTTCTGGAGAATTTCCTGAATATGCTTGGTTTTCCTGACAACTGGGTGAACTAGCTAATGTGTGTTAGATCCCCGTATTTTTCTATTGTCCTTAATGGGACTCTCTGTGGTTACTTTAAAGGAAGAAGGGGGTGACATAGGGAGATACCCTCTCTCCCCTTTTTTTTTGGTGTTGGCCATGGATTACTTATCTAGGGCCCTGGGAGAGTTATTCGATGAGAAATATAGAGTATACCATCCAAAGTGTAAAAATGTTCAGCTCTCTCACCTCTGTTTAGGGATGATAAAATGATCTTTGCAAAGGGGGATGTTCAATCTGCAAGATCAATTAGGCATTGTCTGGATGTTTTCTCCAGAACAACAAGCCTTATAATTCCTTATGATTAATTATGATAAGAATCAAGTTTTTCTCAGGGGGTTGATGATGATGTAGAAAAGGAGATTATGTTGACTCTAAATATGATTAAGGGTATGCTGCCAATTAAGACTTTAGGGGTGCCTTTAGATGACCAGAGGCTGCAAATTAAACACTATAAACCCCTGGTAGAAAAGATTTTGCGAAATTTGAATGGCTGGTCCACAAAATATTTGACTTATGCTAGAAGAGTTCAGCTGATTAAAACAGTTATATTTAGTGTTCAAACTTATTGGTCAGCTATTTTTCCTATTCCAAAAACTGTTTTGGACCACATTGAGCAATGTTGCAGGGCATTTGTCTGGACGGATTCAATTACAAGAAGGAAACACCAAATTGCTTGGAGAAGGGTATGTGTGCCAAAGCATCAGGGAGTTCTTGGGATATTTAGCCTTTGTGAGTGGAAGACTACATCAAATGGAAAAAAGATGTGGAGATTAATGGTGGATAAGGAAAGCTTGTGGGTGAAACGGGTACATGCATATTATATTAAGAGCACTGATATATGGCAGGTAAGTACAGCTAGTGATTCATCAGTGGTTTGGAAGCATATCCTTAAAGTGAGGGCTATTTTTGCTGATTGTATGCATGATCAGGCGTGGGAATGTGTGAAAAATGGGAAGTTTCTTATGAAATTAGCATATCTTCATGCAGTGGAAAATTTTGAGACGGCTACATGGTACAGATTGGTGTGGAATTCGGGGCCTAAATTTTCCTTGGTTTACTGGTTTTCTATGTTGAATAAATTGCCTACTTTTGATAGATTGAAGCAGTATATTGAATTGTCTTCAGTGCTCAGTCTTCTATGTTTGGTGAAAAATGAACCTAGGGATCAATTTTTTTTTAAATGTGCCTATTCTCTGCTGGTTTGGAGAGACATTGTGTAAAATTAAATTAAGGGATGCCCATAAGAGTGGACTCAGTTATAGGGGTGGATAAATAAGGTGGTGAAAGGAAAGAGTGTTAAATAAAGCTAGAGTGAGAAAAGCTTGTTTTGCTTGTATGGTATACTATATCTAGCAGGAGAGGGATGGAAAAATCCATCACCGTGGCAGAAGGCGTCTGGATGCGATCAGAGGTCTGATTGTTGATGCTATTCAACTTAGAATATGTATAAATATAAATGAGGTGTTTGGTTAGATTGTACTGCACTTGATTTTGCTGTGCAGCACAGGTGTTAGGCTTGCACATTTTCAGTTTATTTTGGTTTTTCCATTTCTCTTATTCAGGCCCCTGATCCTTTTGAGTGTAAGTGCAACTGACCCTTTTTATGAAATGAAATCTGCCCCCATCATGGTGTTTCCCCAAAAAAAAAAAAAAAATAGTAACCACACCCAACCCTAGAGTCTATAGCTTCCTAATTGTAACATTTCTTTCAAGCACATTACTTTAGAACTTTATATGAAACATTATCCTTTATAATACGGACTATAGAAATTCTATGCTGACCTTTGTTACTCTAAGAACAGTAGTGTAGACTGGCTGATCATTTGCAACAGACTGCAGCTTGCCATCACAAAACACAGAGGACAGTGGAATGTCCTTCCCCTTGGAATCCAGCAGGCCAACTGCTACAGGAATGAACATGGGCTCTTTAATTGGCTGTCCTGGGGTTGGGGGGACCTCCTGGCTGTAAAATGTAAGATCATTTCACAATTTTATGGCCAGATTTCAGGCACAAAGAATCACTTTCACAACAAATTTCTGAGAGATGCAAACCTGAACTTCAATGAAAACGTATGGGCTTCAGCATTGTAAGCTGAAGAAACTTTTACAAGGGGAGTACCAGCTTGGGAGTACCTGAAAGCTCCAAAAACTAAGCATCAAAGAAACCAGATAGAAGTGAACTGAAGAAGCAACAAATGCATACCAAAGCAAGAAATTAGCAAAATCTGCATCATTTGCATCACGCATGGCAGCAAAAAAGTCTTCACAGGTGACAGCCTGCCCATCATGCCTCCTAAAATAAAGATCCATCCCCTGGAAAACATCAAGTATATAGAATTGATCCAAATTCCAAAGCATCAATTTCACATAGAAGTTTCATTTCCTACAGCTATCAGGGCACAGTTTAAGGGCAGGAGAGGTTCTAAATCTTACTTTCCGGAAACCTTGACTCCCTAAGAGTGTTTTGTACATTCTGACAACCTCAGCTCCCTGAGATGGTGAACCATTGTGTCAGCAAATTAACATGATTCCAACCATATAGAAGCAAGGAGCAAGGTTTTTCTTTTCTTCTTGCTCCTCTTGACAGAGAAGAACTAGAGGAGAGGGAACAAAGCAAGGGGTTGAGTGGAGTTATTTTTTACAGCAAAGCGAATAAGTCAAACCTTCTCATAAACCTGCAACATGAAAAGAAACAAAATGTGACATCAGGATTCTAACAGACAATTCAACAATTGGTCAATTGAACTAACCCATCATAATAACACTAGCAATACAGAGAGAGAGAGAGAGAGAGAGAGAGTCATACCGTGACTGCAGTTTGCCAGCAGATCCATGTCAGAGTGACAGAATCACATGAAATATTTTCAAGGAAACACAACACAGTAAAATTGAAAGGTTAGAAAATGAAAGAAGTTAAAATAAGATTTCACCAAATGATAAACAGTAAAAAAAAAAAAAGAGGGTACAGCACTTGCCTGTGTAGAAGTTGTCCATCTGCCAAAGTAACAAAGAAGAAAACAGAACTTATCAAAACATGAATTTAAACATTTGCAGCAAAAGAAAAAGGGAAAAGGAGAAGAAGCACTCCTTACCTTGATATAAGAATGAGGTCGAACAGGATGAGCCATTGGACCAGCATCCTGAAATTGTTGGATAAAGTTAGAAATATAGAAGTATATTCCATTAAGTGCAGCAGTAGGTACATCCATGCCTGAACTCTGAATGATTCAGCACAGCATCAGAAAATCAACCACAGGAAAACAAAAAAGAACTACTAAGAAAACCTGTGGGAACTGATAATTTCGCAGCTTTGAAACATCTCCAATCCGCTTTACAGTGCGGCTTCCCATATCAGAAGAAAACTCCTGTTATCAAGAGAAGACAGGTTCATTTCATAAAGTCCAGGCTATGTGAACAGAACTGAAGAGTTATACCTGATCACGGAAGACAGTAAGGCCTTCCTTTAGGCTCAGCTGGAACCAATCACGGCAGGTGACCCTGAAATTGTTCAACTAAATTAAAACTTATAACCAAACTTGGGGATTCTAGAATGAATGGTTTCAGGTGTCGTAATCAAAGCAATAAAATTTATTTCATCAATATGCTGAATAACCCATCTGCATAAACATAACTCTAAAATTGAAAATTCAGAAGAAATAAATATTCTGTGGTGCCCAACAAAGTTGTTTGCATGAATCAAGGTTATTAAAAGCGCGCTTTAGCGCGCTAAAAGCGCAAAGCGCTGAGCGTTGGGACTCTGGCGCTTTTCGCCATGAAAACGAAGCCCCTTTTAAAAAGCGCGCTTTAAGGGCCCAAAGCGCGCGCTTTCTCCATAGCGCAAAGCGCGCTTTAGTTAAGTTGTAATTTTTTTTTTAAATAAAATAAAATAAATTTATCTAACTTACACTTACAGTTGATCTTTGAGTATTCTGAGACTTTGGATTTAGAGTATTTGGTTTTACTATTTGTCTATAAATTGTTATTACTACTTTGGTACATTATATGGATGTGTTTGTGTCTTTTTATAGATATTAAACATATTCAGTAGCTTATTTTGGTATTTTTATGTATCTAATTAGCTAGTTACATATCCTAGAATTTATCTCTAAAAGAGCGCCTTACTTCATTAAAGCCCTCGCTTTCGCTTTGCGCTTTGGAACCCTTATCGCTATAGTGCGCTTTTCGCTTTTCAAAACCTTGGCATGAATGCAGTTTTACAAGAAAACTATGAGCAATTTGGGGACAAATGCGAACCTGTTGCCAGTCCAGTTGTGGAAATACTGCAAAGTAGAGAAAAAATTCAATGTCAGAGAGACTAATCATAACGACCAAGCAGAACATGAACCTATTTTACAGAGGCTCAACATACCTCATGGCCAATTACGCCTAAAATTGCAGCATAGTCTCCATCTGAGGCAGTTTCTGGTGACGCCAAGACAAGCTTAGAATTGAAGATCTGTGAGGAATAAGCAAGACATGTTGAGGACATTTAGAGGAAAAAAACTGCTCAACTTCCATGATCAAAAAGGCCAATTTGCGTACATTCAAACTCTTATTCTCCATTGCTCCCCTGAAAATAAATCAAAACAAGATAACATTGATAAATCTGGTAGTATATACCTCTAGAATGATCTGAGGATAATCAGGAAAGATAGCATATGTCCAGCATCCACCACTTAGTTAAAAATCAAAACAAAAAGGCATAAATTACTACTTACATGTTGAAATCAGGAACAGCAACAATATTGAAGAGGTCCAGGTCATACTCTAAACCAAAAACCTGCAAGTTTTATGTAGTATTTTAGAACTTAAACTTGCAAAAACATTGAAATAAAAACCAGAAAATGATAATAAAAAAAAAGAAGGCCGTCACGTACATCTTCATCCCACTTCATGGCAGCTTTAAGTGAGTACATAGCATGTGCAGTCTTTGGTACATCTTCAGGTGGTGTCCAGATCCTCAGAGATACTTTACGACCAGAGCGAGTAATAAATACATCATCTCTGCTCTGCAATTTTCCAGCAACTAAAGCAAACAAGTAGCAAGGTTTCTTGAATGGATCTTCCCACAGTGCATAATGCCTGCCACCCTGAAATGCAGTTAAGATAATATTAAGTGACAGCATTATTGAGGATAATCAAAATGTAGCAAGGTTATTGATGTTAACCTCGAGATCTCCCTGCTCGATGAGGTTTCCATTCGACAGCAAGACAGGGTACATTGACTTGTCAGCTTCAATTCGGCATGTGTATTTTGCCATGATATCAGGACGATCCTATTAACATGTTAAACAAATCAAGCAGAATTCAGATTGATGTGTAGCAACAAGAAAAGAGATATTGTGTTTCCGTTTCACTTTATCTACCTGATAAAATGTGATCTTCCGGAAACCCTCTGCTTCACATTGTGTACAGAAATTCCTAGATGACTTGTAAAGCCCCTATAGAAGAGGTTTTATATCAACAATGTCTTGAAAAACAAGCCAGAAAAAAAAATGATACATGCAAGCAAAAGTAATTATTCCAAAAAATAGAAAACTTTGGACCTCCAATGATGTGTTCTTCTGAGGGTATATTTCATTGTCAATTTCCAAGGTAAATGTACCACTTGGCAGTGATGGAATAGTCAAATGGCGTGTGCCTAGATGATACCCTCCATCCTAACACACAATTCATTCAAGAGCAAATTAGATGTACAAGCTTCAAACTCCCCTATTAGAAAATTCCTTCTGGTGCCCAGTTCAACATAACACAATTTGATGTCTATTTAAGAAATTGTGATCCCGTCACATACCTTCAGCTGCTTACCATTGATCTTTATCGTAAGTAACTTCATATCTCTCCCATCCAAGACCAACGGAGAAGAAGAATCTGGTTGCAAAGTTAAAGAGTGTGGTTACAAAAAGAGAACATCTGATAAGTCCAACTGTAATGATGGCAAGCCACAACCTAATTATCATGGTAACATCCACCAATACCAAAGGACAAAATGTATGCTACCTCCAACTCTTGGGAACACAGTAATCTTTGAGCTAACAATAGTTCTTTCTTCACCTAATGAAAATTTCAAATCCACCTGAAGAGGAAGTTACACTACATTAGTACATGAAACCAAAGCATGTGCCAATGTATATATATTCAGAATCCAGGAGGGATTGCATGCACACCGTATCAAAGTAATAATCTGGTTTCTGGTAATCCTTCAGGAAAATCTCTTTCGGGGCATCCATTTTGGATTCTTCCACTTCCTTGGGTAAAGTTTCTGTTGCAACTGAACAAAGCAGCCTCCTAGTACCTAAGTTACTGATTTTCCGAGCTCTCTGAAACAATGTGGATCCATCAACAGTACAATAAAACATGACAAACTGGAAATAATTGTCACCTTATAAAGATACTTACATGCAAGGAGGGATATGGAAACCGGTAACTCCTTTGGCAGGAAACCTTGGTTGTAGTATCAAAAAAATATATACGAAAAGCGTAAATACCCAATTGATTTCATTCTATTACAAAGAAGCAAGAAAAATGCAGACCTGAGAGGCAGTATAACAGCTGAACCGTGATAAAGTTTTCGCTCGACTCTGACAAAGAAACGTCGGAAGAGAAGAGTTATACACTAGGACACTGGTAAACAAGTACGGCTATCACAAATAGATTCATCTCAAAATAAGAACAAAAGAGAAATGGGATCAGATAATCACAGGAGCAGAGGAGACCAAACCCAAAAGACTTGTTCTTGCTAAACACGAGCTTTTGCAAGGAAGAATGAAGCGAGCCATTGGTACTAACAAACGCAAAGGATTTAAACGACAATAAAACTCAAAGCTTTCTTGTTTGATAAATGGATAAAAACCCAGATGCCGAAACTCGAAAAGAAACTCAGAACCCAGATTCAGAAAATTATAGAAGAGAACACCAAAGCTCTGAAACAGAGCGGTAACAGAGCTTTATAAACGATATACAAACGGATAATTCAGAATAAAGGGCAAGGAAAATCCAGCATCAATCAATTTGTTATGAAAAAATAGATATACTTAAAGCCGAGCCATCATTCCTCGGAGAAGATTCATATCGACCCAAGAACCTAAGAATCGAATAGAGTAGCAGGATATCGATCACTGTGTTATACCGGACCTTAGATCAGATGAAGAGAAATCAGATGATTTCACTCTCAAGTTCGCACGCCACTGGATAGTAGATAGACAGAACAAAATAAGTTAGCCCCGACAGGGGAGATATTTATTTTCAATATATGGCCCCATAACTAGAGGCGAAATAAAACTGCCCCTCAAATAGTACAAATTTTAACGATTAAACCCCTAAAGTTTCAACCAATGCAATATTGCCTGGACCACATCACCCCGTCTAGGGATGGCAAAATCGGACCCGACCTGATAACTTAGACCAACCCACCCGAACCCAAGCCCGACCTGACCCGATTTGACTAAAAAAATCAACGACCTGAACTTAACTGTGCCCAACCCGACTTGAACCCGAACCCGATTAAAGGGAAACCCGAGAAAACCCGAACCCAAATGACCCAAACCCGAAATACCCGAACCCGAAATGACCCAAGCCTAAATTGACCCGAACCTGAAATGAACCAAACCTGAGACTGACCTGACCTGAACCCGAGATGACCCGATAACTAAACCCGATAATACCCGATTTTAACATTCACCCTAAACCTTAACTTTCCTCTTTCATTATTTTCTATATTAAATCAGTCATAAATATGGAGGTTTCCATGTTTAGTAACTTCCAGTTTTTGAGACTTTCATATTCAGTATGTCTTATATTTAGGAATGGTGACTTCCGTTATTAGTAACTTCCATTTTTTGGTACTTTCATATTTAGTAAGTCTCATATTTGGAGATGAGACTTTCATATTTAGTAGTTTCATTTCTTTTTCTAAGATATTCATGTTTAATAATTTTCATCTTTTGAGAAAGGATTTCCAAATTTAATAACTTCTATTTTTTTAGAACTTCTATATATTATAAGTATCTTATTTGGGGAAAAAACATACATATTTAGTGAATCCCAAATTTGGATTTTTCCAACGGAAGTAATTTTTATATTTAGTAAATTTAATGATTTTAATAGGTAATTATTAAAATTAAAAAATTTAGCCCTAAACTTTTAAGTATAGTGCAATAAGGTACCTAAATTTTAAAAAAATTTATTTTAGTCACCCATAATAATTACAACATGGATCCTAAAATTTTTGAAATCTTTGCACTTTCATCCAAATTTTTTAAATTTTACAATTTAGTCACTGATAATGAACTTGATTTGCATTTCGTTGTAATTTCAAAGAAAATTCATTTAAACATAAGCATAACAAAATTGTCGTTGTATATGTCTGAGTGATAGCTGGGTGAAGATCTGAATAATCTGTACAATAATAGTAAAAATGTATGGGTTTAGAAAAATAATCAAATATTACTATCAATGTTAAATTACTTAAATATGTACTAAACTATAATGAAGAAGATTTTTATGAATATTTTAATTAAATATACTAAAAAATGAAATTTAAATTTAAATTAAATCACACAAAAAAATTGAATTATTTGATTTAAATTTTTAAAAAAATTGAATAGATTCAATCGTTTTGACTTCACACCAGTAACCTACATGAATACAAAGATTGACCCGAATTTGACCCGAAAGCTGGCCTGAAGTTACCTGAGACTAAAATTACCCGACTTGAAGTTAACCTAAACCCAAATAAACCCGGCCCAACCTAACCCGAATCCAAAATCAACTCAACTTGAAATCAACCCGAACCCAAATGACCTGACCTGAACCCGACCTGGACCCGAATTCATGCTAACCCGAGTAGACCCGAACCTGAATGACCTGACCCAAACCTGACCTGACCCACCCAATTGTCATCCCTAACCCATCCCTAACCCCGTCAAGTGAACTGAATTACAGAAACTTTTGAGCCGCTAATTTCTGAACGTGAAACCTGAAATGTGAGCATGTTTCATTATGTGTGCTGTTTATGATGCTAAAGTTGCATATTTGATATAGTACTTGTATATTCAATGATATTATCCGCACCAACTTATACTACACTTGATACTCAAAATAGTTGAGTAGGATGTCTGAGACCCCTAGGGACAAGCTAGCCTTCAAGCAAAGACAATGTTAGAGGAATCCGAGGAAAAACCCTATAATACTTAAGTCAATAGTGGCTTGAGAGTGAAGAGAGTATAGACAAAGCTATAAGCGTAATGTAATGCGTACCTCTCGGTCTCAAGGCTTTATATAAGGATATCCTCTTGGTGTTCATGAGGGAAAGTTTTCCTTTATAAGGGAAATTTTTTCCCTCATTCAGTGATCATCCCCGTGGTTTCAAGGATCCTTCCTTATCTTAGTCCCTAGCTTCCAACAGTCAACTTGTAAGATAACTAATCAGTAAGCATTTGGTCCTAAGCCAAATGGGCTGTTAGGCCATTAAGGGGTACAATCCACTCAAGATGAACTAAAGAGGCCTTGCTAGATCCAGATAAAGACTAAGCCTGAGGCCAATGGCTAGACAGCCTACATGAGGCATGCTTCGTGAAAAGAAAGGTTAATGGATCGATCATAAACTAGAGAGGAACTTTATGGAAGATCTCCATGATCACATAGTTGATCACACCCCCTCCACGACCGTGACATCATAGGGCCTATATAAGGCAGCCTTATGAAAGACACCAAGTACGTCTAACACCTTGTGTCGTGCCCCAAACTACCCCTGGCCCATTTGGGCCCGATTACTTAAAACATGCAACGGAAGTTTTCATTACACAGAAGGGGCTTTTAAAACTCATTAAGACTTATGGGCACAAACCCCATGATACTTACCGACACTAGTTTGTTAAGTTCTTTAATTAAGGTTAAGTTGAAGTGCTCTTAGAAACAAGCTGGCACCTATGTGGATTTCATGTGTTCATTTTCATGGTCTTTACCAAACTTAGCCAAGAATATGCATGACAACCAAAACACCAACTTAAGTTTGAAAACTCATTTTCATGCATATGCTTTGCATGCTTATGTGTTTTGGTGTTCACTAGTGCACATAATCACTTAATGCCTTTAGATGCAACTAATGCTTAGGCATGCATTAATTCACATACGTGCACTTAAATTCCTTATTAGCCAAACTTTACACAAGCATCCAATTTCATGCTTTTTCTAAGTTTACTTGCATGTTCTTTACTAAGTGCGCATACATAGCCAAACATAGCATGCTTTCAACATAGACATGGGCTTATGGGCCTTTTAGTACTTAACATACATATGGCCCAAAATTAACCAAGAACATATTCAAATTTTCCAAGTTCTTATTTAAGCCCAAAACATACATTTAAGCCCAATTTCAACATGCTTGAAGTTTCATGAAAACATAACCCATAAATTCATGCATAGGCCTTGGTAAGTCCACCAAGCAATAAAAACACCAAAAAATGTCCAAGTCCATAATACAAGCCCAAAGCCAAGTTTGACCGAATTTTAGCTAAGTCCATAATTTAGTCACTAAACTTAGACCAACAAAATACATGCTTAAAAGCAAGCCATAAATCATAGTGCCATGGAACACTAATTATCCACCTTAAGACATTGTTCTCACAAATTCTAGACTCGTAGTCTTGCACATAAAGTCCACACTTATTAGTTTGATTTTCAAGCAACTTAAAATACTTAGAATATTTAGTATAATTGAGCAATATCATACACATACCAAACCTTTATACCACAAAAAGAGTACTCAAGACTTTTAGCTCAATCTTTCGAGCACACTTTTACCTATAAAAGTAGAGTAGGGCGGGTGAGTTATAAAACTTAATAAGGATTCCGTATGGCTTCCAAATCCTAACATATGGCCTTTAAGGCCCAACATATGCCAAGAATGTAATGGCAATAATTATTCCAAAATTCCTGGAAAGAAAACATAAAGACAAAGAAAACACAAAGATACATGCATATACAATTATAATCAAAATCGGGGGTTAGCATGCACAACAATTTCATAAAAGCACGCAAACACACGCCACTTAACACTTTGTTTACGGAAGGGCAGCAAGCATCCCTAAAGTTTTATTTCATTAATTTCACATACTTTTCATTTTCGAAGATCTCACTTAGTATAGGAATTTAACCTGGCCTACTTAAATCCTAGCCCTTAATGCTTGCTTAACTTAGCTCATGAGTGAAACGGAATTATCGAAGCAATAATTTAACTTAAGCCCTCTTAGCACACCTAGGATCACATGGTTCTTTGACCATCACCTAGGTGCCTCAATACTCAAAATAGTATAAAAATCCTTACCCAATACCGAAAGCTCTTTAGAAGCTTGTTCTCCTTCGATTTCCTTGCTTGTTGACTCTATAAATGATTTTCTAGCACAAGGACCAAAATGGCCGAATCTTATTAGTAACCATAAAATACCAAGAACACTTGGTGCATACTCATGGAACCTCAACTAGGAGGTGAGACTGAATTTATGTGCTTGATGTTCTTTAAGTTTCTTCTTGATTTTCTTCCTCCCAATGAGCTTAGAAGCTCATGTATACAAAGAGCTCCTTGAGAAGAGCTCAAACCCACCAAGAATGAAGATGGCCGAAAGTTTCTTTCTTGGATTTCTTTGAATCCTTCACTTGATTCTTGGCAGAATGTTTAGAGAAAGAAAAGAGTTGGAAAAGCTTATGGAATGGTAAGAACTTGTATGGCCAAAAATGAAAGAGAATGAGAGAAGAGTTGAAAGTGTTTGAGTTGTTTGGAGGTGAAAGAGTGTAAAAATGAGTGGGAGAATGAAATGAATTGTTTTAGGAGTGTTTTGAGCATGTGATGGCCAGCCATATGGAGGGGGAGTGAGAGAAAATCATGTGATTCACATGGAGACAAAGTGGGAGGCAAATTGGAGACAAATTGGAAGAGTTGAGTGAATTTATCAAAAGTATGGGACAAGTAGATGTAGAAAAGAATCCTATGTGATGACTTGGATGGAGATGGATTAAAATAATGGGGAAATAGAGGGAGGTGGCAGCCATGGCATCCAATGCCTTTAAAATTGGCTAATCCCCCCTTAGTCCTTCAATTGTTCGCATTTGAGTAATTGACCCCAACCACCAAAAGTCCCCTTTGTTCAATTGAGTCACTCACTTTAAATTTTCACCACTAATTCTCTTGGTCTAAGCCAAGCTTATTTTCAAGAGTGTTCATCACTCATTTATGCCCATGCCATACTTAATTCAATGTCTCCTCAAATTAATTGAGCTGAATTCCCAAATTAAGAAAAAATTTTGGCTCCCAAATTTGGATTGTCCGGGACCTAATCAATTTGGATTGCCTAGGCATTACAACACTACCCTCTTTAAGAATTTTGGTCCTCCAAATTTCCTAGGAGCTTTGGGAAGGCATCCGGATAATTCTTACGCATTTCATCTTCAACCTCCCATGTTGCCTCCTCCTCAGAATGGTTAGTCCATTGGACTTTCACCATCGATATCCACTTACTCCTGAGCTTCCTAGTGTCCCTCGCCAATACCCAAATTGGTTCTTCCTTATATGTAAGATCTTGGGTAATGGGTACACTAGTGACATGTATTACTTGTTTAGGGTTGAAGACACACTTCTTTAACAAACTCACATGAAATTTGTCATGCACATGTCCTAGCTCAGGCGGTAGCTCTAACTTGTAAGCTACATTTCTTACTCTTACGAGTATTAGGTATGGTCCTACATACCTCGGGGCTAATTTTCCCTGCTTACCAAACCTCATTACTCCCTTCATAAGAGATACTTTCAACCATACTCGATCTCCTACCTGGAACTCCAGGTCTCTTCTTTTCTTAAGGTTGACATATGATTCTTGCCTATTATTAGCAGCCTTAATCCTTTCCTGGATTAGCTTAATTTTCCCAGTAGTCTCTCTTATGAGTTCTGGGCCAATTTCCAACTTATCACCTGGCTCATGCTAGCAGTGTGGAGTTATGCACCTTCTTCCATAGAGGGCCTCATAAGGTGCCATGCCAATCATTGAGTGATGGCTATTATTGTACGAAAACTCCACTAAAGGCAAGTGTTTATCCCATTCTCCTTGGAAGTCAATAATACAACACCTCAACATATCTTCCAAGGTTTGAATGGTTCTTTTAGTCTATCCGTCCTTTTGAGGATGGTATGCAGAACTGAATTTTAACTTAATGCCCAAGGCATGGTGCAAGGACTTCCAGAATCTGGAAACAAATCTTGGGTCTCAATCCGAGACAATGTCGTCTGGTACACCATGTAGCCTTACTATCTCCTTAACATATTGTTGGGCTAACTTCTCCAGGGAATCTGTAAGGTTTATAGGCAAAAAATGGGCTACCTTAGTCAATCTGTCCACTATGACCCAGATTGTATTACTCTTTCTTCGGGTCAGTGGAAAACCCACTACAAAGTCCATGGATATGGATCCCCATTTTCTTTCTGGTATAGGTAAGCTCTATAATTTTCCTCCAGGTCTGGTGTTCCACTTTAACTTGCTGACAGGTCATACACTTAGCCACAGAAGCACCAATCTCCTGCTTCATAGATGGCCACCAGAAATGGGATCTCAAATCCTTATACATTTTCTGAGCTCCAGGATGCATACTCATCAAGCTGGAGTAGGCTTCTTCTAGGATTTGTCGCCTGATTCCATCCTTATTTGGCACATAAATCCTATTCTAGAAATATAATATTCCAGCCTTAAAGGAAAATCCTTGATACAATTTCTCTCATTTCTACCTAGAGATCCTAGGAATCTCCTCATCTTGAAGCTGAGCTTCCTGAATTAGGTCTTTCCATTCAGACCTAATAGTTAGGACCTGTACTTGGTCCATCTCCTAGTGTTTCCATTCCTGGGCCAATTCAGATAAATTGAGTACCTCTACCTCAGCAGGCTCTCCAGTGGCTTTAAGTATTCCCGTGTACTTCCTACTGAGAGCATCAGCTACCACATTGGCTTTCCCGGCCGTATACTCGATGACGCACTCAAAATCTTTCAGGTACTCGAGCCATCTTCTTTGCCTCATGTTCAGGTCCTTTTGTGTAAATAGGTACCTTAGACTCTTGTGGTCTGTGAAGACTTGGAATCTGCCTCTCCAAGTAGGTAGTGCCTCCACTGCTTCAGAGCAAAGATCACTGCCACTAACTCCAGATCATGAACTAGATAATTCTTCTTATGAGGCCTTAGTTGCCTTGATCCATAGGCTATTGCTTGCTTCCCTTGCATTAAGACACAACCCAACCCTACTCTCGAAGCATCAGTATAAACTATATATTCCTTAGTAGGGTATGGTAAAACCAGTATTGGGGTTGTAGTCAACTTTTCCTTAAGTTCTTGGAAGCTAGCCTCACATTGCTTACCCCACTCAAACTTTTGGTCCTTCCTTGTCAATTGAGTGAGCGGAGTTGCTAGTATAGAGAATTTGGGCACAAATCTCCTGTAGTAGCCAGCAAGTCCTAGGAAGCTTCTTATGTCCCTCACAGTCTGAGGTTGCTTCCATTCCAAGACAGCTTTGATTTTCTCGAGATCAACAGCTAATCCATGCTCATTGATCACATGTCCGAGAAATCCAACTTCTTTAGCCCAGAATTGGCACTTACTTAGTTTGCCATATAACTCGTGTTTCTTTAGCAGGCTTAGCACTACTCTTAGGTGCTCCTTATGGGCTTCTTCATCCTTTGAGTACACCAATATGTCATCAATAAATACCACAACAAAGTAGTCCGGATAAGCCTTGAATACTCTTTGCATGAGGTCCATGAAAAAGGCTGCTGCATTAATGAGCCCAAATGGTATCACTGTTTACTCAAAGTGACCATATCTGGTCTTAAAAGCTGTCTTTGAGACATCTTTTTTCCTGACTCTTAGCTGGAAGTATCTAGATCTGAGGTCTGTTTTGGAAAAGACCCTAGCTCCCTTTAACTGATCAAATAGATCCTCAATCCATGGGAGGGGTACTTATTCTTAATGGTCAGTGCATTGAGCTTCCTATAGTCAACACACAACCTAAGGGTTCCATCTTTCTTCTTCACAAATAGTACAAGTGCTCCCAAGGGAGATGTACTTGGTCTTATGAAACCCTTCTCAAGCAACTCATCCAGTTGCTTTCTTAGCTCCGCCATTTCAGGAATAGCCATCCTGTAAGGAGCAATAGATGCTGGTGCAGCTCCTGGCACCAATTTGATCTCAAACTCAACCTCTCTTGCAAAAGGGAGTCCTGGGAGATCAATGGGGAATACTTCAGGGAATTCTCTTATTATGGGTATTTTACCCAGCTCTATTTCCACTTCTATTCCATTTAACCCTAGGTATTCACCTTTTATTATTAGGGGTTTATGTTCCACCACTTTCAAAAGATTTTCTGGGACTACCCCAAATGATTTATCTAAAGATTGGGGTTTGTGTCTAGGCAGATAGAGTGGCCTGGCATGGTAGTCTATTACTACCCGGTTGGCACTAAGCCAGTTCATACCCAGTATGATATCATATCCATTAGTATCCAAGAATATCAGGTCGGCTCTAAGCTCTAGTTCACCTAGCCTAAGCATGCAATCTTTTACCATATGGTATGTTATCAAGACCTCATTCCTGGCAGTTTTAACCAGGTACATTTTATCCGTATTGCATATTTCTAGGTTCATATCTTTAACCAGCTTAAATGATACTATATATAAAGATGCACCAGTATTAAATAAAACTGATACTTCATAACCATTAATAATAATGGTACTTGTAAGAGTCTTCCTGACCAGCCCGGTCTGGTCCATTTCTTCCTCATCATCCCCAGCTCTGTTAACCGTTCGGTCCTCTCGTGCTTTCCCCGAAGTCTCAATCTGGAATACTCTTCCAGTAGCCTGAGCTTGTTTATTCCTACGCTGGGGCAGGCTAAGGCCCTGCTCCCTCCTTGGTGGTGGAGGTATATTGGGCCTCCTTATGGGCAATGGTCTCTGTGCCCATCTATTATTGAACCCTCCAGGGGTCATCTGATCCTCTCCCCTGACAGGGCAGTCTTTTACCCAGTGATCCTGGGCGCCGCATTTAAGGCATCTGAAAGTGAGCCTGTAGCATGCCTTTTGGCCATGGAATTTACCACATGTTTCACATTATGGCCCGTAGGGGGATGTGGTCTTCATTCTTTTATCCTTTCTTGGCTCATATGCCAAGTTGTCTCTGCCTCTCTTTTTAGAAGGCTTTTGTAGTCTACTGGTACTCCTAGGGCCAATCATGGCTTGCCCCCTGAACTCTTGCTCTAAGTCCATAGCCTTCTGTACAATGTCATGGTATTTGTCGACTCCTACTGCTCTAAGTATTTGCCTCAGCTCTGGCCTAAGTCCCCGAAGGAACCTCTTGGCCTTTAGGTCCTCTCGATCATCGTACTGCGGTGCATATCATATGAGGTTACTGAACCTCTGTTTGTATTCCAGTACTGTGAGCCCTTTCTGCTCAAGCAGGTCAAATTCAACCTACTTCTGGTCTTTTAGTGCTTCACTGAAGTACTGTTGATGAAACACTTGTTGGAATTCGGCCCATCTCATTGCTCTTCTCCTTTGAGTGGGCCGCCTAGCATTTTTGCTAGCATATGTCCTGTGCATTGCTCTCCACCAAAACTCAGCATTTCCTTCTAGTTTGAAGGTTGCCAATAAGACCTTCTGATAAGAGGAAACATCCATCCTCTCAAAGATCTTTTCAATATGATTTACCCAGAATTTTGCTTCATCTGGGTTACAGCTTCCTTTAAATGTTGGGGGTCTTAGGGCAAGGAACCCCTCCAGTTGGCCTTCTCTTAGGCCTCTAGCATTATCCATATTGGGCCTCCCTCTTTGGGCCCTCACTGCTCCAGTGGTAACAGTGAGTTGGGCAGGCCCATAAATATCTTCTATGTCCAGCTGCATCTGGACTTTTTTCTTCTTCTTCCTTCAGTTCTTGCTTAATCTCAGATCTTATTCTTCTGGCTCTAGGGTTTCTCCTTTCCTCGTCCTCATCATCGCCATTTTCACTGGCTTGATCATTGAGTATAGGTTCTTTTCCTGGCCTCCTTCTCATTGGTGGCTCTCTTTGTTGCCCAGCAGGTTCTAGGACTTGGGTTGGACCCCTTACCAGGATTTGCATGCTAGTTGCTAATTGGGCCATAGTGGCCTGCATAGCTTCCATCATTGCTTCCATTCTTGCTTCTTTTTTTTCCCGGGCATCAATGCTAAGCCCAGTAACAGTAGCCCTTATGGGCTCAAAAGGCTTGACTTGGGCCTCTAGCACAAAGCCAGCATTTTCATTCCCCTGATGGCAAGTTTCATTTCCATTTCGGCCTTGGTTCGTATTTCTGGTTCTCATCCTGTAATTAACAACAAGCAAGGCACACAATTGCTCAATATTCATAAATATTCATTAGTGGACTTAACCTATGTGGGAACAAGTCTATACTAATAATCATAGACCAAAACTTTGGTCCTTAAGAGCAACTGTGCTCTGATACCAAGCTGTTGTGCCCTAAACTGCCCTTGGCCCATTTGGGCCCGATTACTTAAAACATGCAGCGGAAGTTTTCATTACACAGAAGGGGCTTTTAAAACTCATTAAGACTTATGGGCACAAACCCCATGATACTTACCGACACTAGTTCGTTAAGTTCTTTAATTAAGGTTAAGTTGAAGTGCTCTTAGAAACAAGCTGGCACCTATGTGAATTTCATGTGTTCATTTTCATGGTCTTTACCAAGCTTAGCCAAGAATATGCATGGCAAGCAAAACACCAACTTAAGTTTGAAAACTCATTTTCATGCATATGCTTTGCATGCTTATGTGTTTTGGTGTTCACTAGTGCACATAATCACTTAATGCCTTTAGATGCAACTAATGCTTAGGCATGCATTAATTCACATACGTGCACTTAAATTCCTTATTAGCCAAACTTTACACAAGCATCCAATTTCATGCTTTTTCTAAGTTTACTTGCATGTTCTTTACTAAGTGCGCATACATAGCCAAACATAGCATGCTTTCAACATAGACATGGGCTTATGGGCCTTTTAGTACTTAACATGCATATGGCCCAAAATTAACCAAGAACATATTCAAATTTTCCAAGTTCTTATTTAAGCCCAAAACATACATTTAAGCCCAATTTCAACATGCTTGAAGTTTCATGAAAACATAACCTATAAATTCATGCATGGGCCTTGGTAAGTCCACAAAGCAATAAAAACACCAAAAAATGTCCAAGTCCATAATACAAGCCCAAAGCCAAGTTTGGCCAAATTTTAGATAAGTCCATAATTTGGTCACTAAACTTAGACCAACAAAATACATGCTTAAAAGCAAGCCATAAATCATAGTGCCATGGAACACTAATTATCCACCTTAAGACGTTGTTCCCACAAATTCTAGACTCATAGTCCTTTACACAAAGTCCACACTTATTAGCTTGATTTTCAAGCAACTTAAAATACTTAGAATACTTAGTATAATTGAGCAATATCATACACATACCAAACCTTTATACCACAAAAAGAGTACTCAAGACTCTTAGCTCAATCTTTCGAGCACACTTTTACCTACAAAAGTATAGTAGGGCAGGTGAGTTATAAAACTCAATAAGGATTCCATATGGCTTCCAAATCCTAACATATGGCCTTTAAGGCCCAACATATGCCAAGAATGTAATGGCAATAATTATTCCAAAATTCCAGGAAAGAAAACATAAAGACAAAGAAAACACAAAGATACATGCATATACAATTGTAATCAAAATTGGGGCTTAGCATGCACAACAATTTCATAGAAGCATGTAAACACATGCCACTTAACACTTTGTTTACGGAAGGGCAGCAAGCATCCCTAAAGTTTTATTTCATTAATTTCACATACTTTTCATTTTCGGAGATCTCACTTAGCATAGGAATTTAAGGTAGCCTGCGTAAATCCTAGCCTTTAATGCTTGCCTAACTTAGGTCAGGAGCAAAACGGAATTACCGAAGCAATAATTTAACTCAAGCCCTCTTAGCACACCTAGGATCACATGATTTTTTGACCATCATCTAGGGGCCCGAATACTCAAAAGAGTATAGGAATCCTTACCCAATACCGAAAGCTCTTTAGGAGCTTATTCTCCTTCGATTTCCTTGCTTGTTGACTCTAGAAATGATTTTCCAGCACAAGAACCAAAATGGCTGAATCTTATTAGTAACCATAAAATACCAAGAACACTTGGTAATTAATTCAAAGAATGTAAAATACAAAGAACACTTGGTGCATACTTATGGAACCTTAACTAAGAGGTGAGACCGAATTTATGTGCTTGATGTTCTTCAAGTTTCTTCTTGATTTTCTTCCTCCCAATGAGCTTAGAAGTTCATGTATACAAAGAGCTCCTTGAGAAGAGCTCAAACCCACCAAGAATGAATATGGCCGAAGGTTTCCATGTTGGATTTCTTTGAATCCGTCACTTGATTCTTGGCAGAATGTTTAGAGGAAGAAGAGAGTTGGAAAAGCTTATGGAATGGTAAGAACTTGTGTGGCCAAAAATGAGAGAGAATGAGAGAAGAGTTAAAAGTGTTTGAGTTGTTTGGAGGTGAAAGAGTGTAAAATGAATGGGAGAATAAAATGAATTGTTTTAGGAGTGTTTTGGGCATGTGATGGCCGACCATATGGAGTGGTAGTGAGAAAAATTCATGTGATTCACATGGAGACAAAGTGGGAGACAAATTGGAGATAAATTGGAAGAGTTGGGTAAATTTGTCAAAAGTGGATGACAAGTAGGTGTAGAAAAGAATCCTAAGTGATGACTTGGATGTAGGTGGATTAAAATATTGGGGAAATGGAGGGAGGTGGCAGCCATGGCATCTAATGCCTTTAAAATTGACTAATCCCCCCTTAGTCCCTCAATTCTTCCCATTTGGGCAATTGAGCCCAACCACCAAAACTCCCCTTTGTTCAATTGAGTCCCTCACTTTAAATTTTCACCACTAATTCTCGTGGCCTAAGCCAAGCTTATTTTCAAGAGTGTTCATCACTCATTTATGCCCACGCCATACTTAATTCAATGTCTCCTCAAATTAATTGAGCTAAATTCCCAAATTAGGAAAATTCTTTGGCTCCCAATCCACTTACCTCGGGACCTAATCAGTTTGGATTGTCTGGGCATTACACCTTACCCCCCCTAAAGCTTCTTTCCTTTGATGTCCCTTTATTAACTTAAGCATTGGATGGACTTCTCTGGGAAAACACCTTTTGGGGCCTCTAACCTTTTCTTTGGTTGCAAAAAATTAGACACAAAGCTTATCTCTAAGTGCCTTATGCATCCCACTCGATCATTCAGATATTAACTTGGCGTCATTTATGGAAACACCAAAGAATAGTGGAGACTAGAAGATTTCGCTTACTTAGTAAAACTGGCCAAAAGGATGACGGGGCAGAGGTCCCTATGAAAGACCCTCCAGGTGATCCTCTGAGAGGCATACCAAGGGATTGAAATGCCCAAGCAGGACAAGGGACAGAGCTGCTCCCTCTACCACATGACCCAACATGGGGAAGGCCTCGACCACTTTGCTAAATGACCAATTCAACGCCTTAAAGTACTCTTTACTGGAGGAGATGCATGAGTAATTGCAATAGTAGATTCACAAGGGTTTCCCTAGGGCACTAGAGGAAAAAGTGGAAAGCCAATAGGGGCAAGCAGGAAGGCAACCTCCTCTACCTAAAGATGTAGTGGACCCACCAGAAGAGTAGTGAGAAGGGAAAGCACACAAAGAGCTAGAAGTCCAACAACATCAATATGGTCCTTAGGAGGCTAGATGAGATAGAAGAACGGCTAAAGCATGAGTGCTCGAGGGAAGGACAACTAGAGCTAAAGGAACTTCTTGGATATCAGCTACATGTGCCTCCAGCTATTTACATATGAAATTTTTAATGCACCAATCCTTAGTGGGTTCTAAATGCGAAAATTGAACTCATACAATGGGCTAACTGACCTTGTAAATCACTTCTAGAGGTATTACACTACCATGAATTTAAAAAGGCATACTAATGCTATTATGTCCAAGGCATTAAACTTTACACACTCCAGGGTAGCCTCATTTGACGAGCTACCCTAGGAGTCTTTATGGAAATTTATGGAAAGCCAACCCTTAATGAAGATAGTAAACTAGCTCTTAGATGTCAAATAAAAGAAGGAACAAGCTCTTGCAAGACTACCTACAGAGATTTAGCTTAGAGGCCCTACAAATTTATGAACTCACCCTAGACATAAAGCTGTTGGCACTAACTGATGGCATTTTCCCAAATTCACACTTCTCCTTGCCCATCCAAAATAATCTTACTCAAAACTTGGAAAAGTTTTATAATTGGGCTTATCGGTATATCTAAGTAGAGGATACCAACAACCATGTGCAAGCGGTAAGTATAGGTATCACCCCAAAAGAAAGTTGTTGAATCCAAGTGAACACCAATTACTCATTCAAACACTTAACTAAGCTAATTAAAGGATTTAGTGCAAGGAATTAATAAGAGATGATTCAGAACAAGATTAAGAACCAAGGAACATGAGGTATGAAAAGTAACAATGCAAGTATGACTAACTATGACTAGCTAAGATTAGAATAAACTTGTATAAATGAGTTATCTCCCTAGGATTACCAAGCTTTGCTTACCTATGGACAAACAATGGCATCTCTCAATCTCATTCTATAATCTAAGGTGGATTAAAACCTAACCCCTATTGTTCACCTAATGTGTTGAGTGAATACTCTCATTTCTCTCTAACCCACTGTTCTTCACTCCCTATTTATACCTTTACTCCCTCTATCTCGAGCTTAAATTATAAATTGTGTGATGTGAGAAGGTGATCAATCAACACACAAGAATTAAGCACAAGAATGGGCAACACAAAAGATGAAACATCCATGAAATACCTCAAGTTAACATAAAAACAACAAGAGTCAAAAGCTACATCCTAGAAAGATAAAGGCATCTACTCAATATTCAAACTAGAAACAAATATCATGCTAGAATCCATAAATACATAACCAAATACAAAGAAAAAGGAAAAAAAGAACCAAGAAATTCCTTTGAAGCTTTAGTCTCCTAGCCCTCAAAGATGCCCCCAAGCTCCAAGCTTTTTTTTTTAAGTTCCCTCCAATCATGGCTAAAAAAAAATGATAGAAGATGAGACACCTAGAACTAGAGAAAATGACAGTTGTTTCTTTTCCATCCCCAAAACCCTTTTCTAAGAAGTTGTTCATTGCCATTTTCTCCAAGGTTTCTATCTCTTAAGCATTCACCAATGAAGTAGGAGTTAGGTGGACGTTGGCCTCACTTGAAGATAAGCTCAAACTTTTGCTCCAAATCCCACCAAATGGTCCTTCCCTTTCTTGCCTAGGTAGTGTGAATGTATAGCTAGATTGGCGCATTCACATCACAAGTTTTTTGTCAATGCTGGAATTGGTGCAAATGGACAACCTATATGGCGTATTCGCATCGTAGGCTACTCTGTTCCTCTTTGTTGTGATATGAATGCACAAAAGGGGTTGGTGAGTTTGCATCACACCTGGCCTTTGGTGTGCATTTTCCATTTCTTTTGCTCATGCCCTTCAATGTTTTCCCCTTTGCTAATTAAGTCTTTCAACTTTCATTTTCATCTTTTTTGGCCCCTCAAATGCATGGAATTCCTACAAAATGTAAATGCATATACTAAGAACTAGCAAAATGAGATTAACCTAAGCACAAATGAGAGTGAAAATTTAGATAAATCAAACACTTAAAACCATAATGAGGAGAAAAATGTACAGAAAAGGCAAGTGAGCAAGTAATCAAGGGCTAACAATAAAAAAAGGGCATTTAGCCCTATGTATACACCCCTATAGGACACCCAGGCAAACATCCTCTATGCACTAAAGTAGAGGAATAAGGTGATCAAGTGGCCCCGCCCTATCAACACATGATTCCCGAAGGACAAAAAAAAGAATTGCAGATATCACAAAGATTACAGACATGATAACGAAGCTTGTAGGTAACTTAAGTCATTCCTGGAGGAGTTAGTCATGGATTGTAAACTAAGTGTGTTTGTCCGAGTCCCATCCCATAGCAGGCGGGGGGCCTAGGAACCCCAACGAGAGAATTAGGTCAAGGACCAAAAGAGAAAAGGCCACAAAGACAATCCCCAGAAGCACGAGACTGGAAACATGAAGGACCCGTTGACGTTATCAAAATAATGGACCACCAGCATGTCACAAATAGGATGGGAAAAGTCAGGGTGTCCTGACAGCAGATGCGATATCGACCCTTAAAGGTCTTCCCACAAAGGTATGTAAGCTTTTAAGATGATTGCATTTGCCCATATGTATGCTTTCTATACCCCCCTAGTAGGAAACCTAGAAAAAAAAGCAGATTAATGGACTCTTAAAATGGGCAAAAAACCTATTAACCTTTATTGTAACTGAAAGGAGGGTGGGTATTCCTAGTGGTATACAACACTAAATTGAAAGGCACAATTAAGGTGATATCAAGTTGTGAACAAGGGATGCTGCTCTTTGACAAGAGTCATCTGTAAGGTTTCGGGAGCCAAACAAGCACAGTGGAATATAACCGAAACCCTCCAGGATCCAAGTGAAATAGGGTAACCCAGGTGTTTGAAATTTTTTATACTTAATTTGGTTGATATCTTTCACCAAATTGTTGAGTCGAATCACAAAAACCTGAACAGTTGACGTGTTCAAGCTCTCTACGGTATCCACATAAGCCTCTCGGGATCACTACGCCTCCACCATGTCCTGGTAGATGTGTTTCTCTCGCACCTGCAGTGCTAGCTTGCGTCCTCCAATGATTGACAAGAATAGTGCGGCTGGAACTTTTGGGAGGCTAGGGCAAAAACTACGAATTTCTCACTATATGATGCATTTATAGTGAGACTCAACTTCCAAGCCTAATGGGTTTCAAAACCTTAATCCAATTAAGTTTAATTTTGGGCTTAATAATGCCTCAACTTTTTGGCCAATTATTAATACAAAATTATCATAAAACCATAACCCAAATAAATTAGCTCATATACTCAAATGATCCAAATAGGCTTTATGTGTGCAACCTAATAGGCTCTTACCACGTTGGCAATGATCATAAATCACATTTATGATCATAAGCCATAAGCGGTGTCTAGCAACAAATCATTGCTACCCAAGTGACAAGATTACCGGTGATTCAACAAAACCTTTATGATCATTATCCATATATGCCATTGTCCCTTTGTCCAAGATATCAAGACTAAGCACGAGACATGGAATGTATCACTCTCGTATAGCCCAATCTTTGGTTTTTTGATTACCGAGTAGACTAACTTAAACTAATGACATTGATATCGTATATCAATTCATCTGAGTATAGTCATGCATTTTCTTAGTCTTACTCTATCAATGGGCTAAAAGATATCACTCTCATTACATAGGAGGGACAAATCTCATCTTGATCATACAAAACACTCCGCATGATATGTGACATACCCAATGACCTCCTTCAAGTTCACTCAGTTACGAGTAACAAAGGGAAGTATCAAAGTATGTAACTCATATGTAGGGAACCTTGATGACCTTAAGTCAAAGGATTACATATAACATGATTACTATAAGAATCACTTATGACACTCATATAACAGTCCATGTAGTGTTCTCATGGTGGGTCGGTCTAATATACAGGTTCTTCAACTTGTATTCATATGTAGACTACATATCTCATATTAGTCTCCATATATGTTAATCATTATGTATTATTGTAACTCACTCCACAATAATACTAAACCAGGGACATTTAAGAATATCATTATTCTAGGGTTAAAATTATGTTTGTTATGTTACGTAGAAACAAAACAACAAACATAATTATTGGATTAATGCTTTAATAAAATATTATGACTCAATGTGCAAAAATACATTCATCTCATGATTGGCTTTTGGGCACAACACTAGCATCATCTATATCACTCTATCCTTCAAACTACCACTAGTAGACAAATGGGAAGTTATCTTCATGACCTCGCCCTTCAAGTTATTATTAGTAAGCTTGTTTATAACCCAATACTCTTTGATGAGGAATGAATGGAGAAATACTTGCATGCCCCAATGATTTAATCACCTTCACCAAATGGCACTGTTGGCTGTGGGAACCCATGGAGAGTGACCTCTGAAGGCTAACCAGCAGTAAAAAGGGAGACACAAGGCCAAGAAAATGAGGTAACACCCCTTACATAAAATAGAATTAATCTATGATTAACCAGATTCTTGATCCTTGATAAATGAAGTTTTGACTCTTGATTTAGATTAATAGTTAAAATGTTGCACTGATTCACAAGTCCAGGCCCAGAGGGTAGAGGAAGAACCCTCACCTAAGAGTGATACAAACATGCTTGGAAGACTAGTGAATGCCTTACACGATGGCCTCCTACAGTCCAGAGATAGTTTGGAGATGGGCTAAATAACATCCACCTAAGGACCTAGAAAGTAGGATCAAAGTGCCAGGGAGGATAAACTTGGCAGTTGCGAAAATAAGATTTGAAATGAAGTGCCCCTAGTTAGTTAGGAAGGATCCTACATAGTTCTTAGAAAGATGGGTAAATGTTAGTCCTTCCATGAAGCACCAAGTTGTAAATGTATTTAAATGAGGGAAAATGCACATTTGTATTTAACTCCCAACAAATAATGTGACATTGAAAAGTTTTACCCTCTAAATTTTTTGCTAGCTTAAGTATCAAAATACCTGGTTAGTAGCCTTAGCCTTACGTTTCGGTTTAATGGGCCCCAATTATGTCGTCCTGGGAAGTTAGGGCTTTATAAGAATCTCATCACGATGGATTTAGGCCATGGATATTGTGGAGCCATCTCCTTCCTAGATGAATGAAAGAACTCATATAACCCCACATTCACTGTAAAAATAAGGGTAGAAGGTACAACCTTATAAAAAAAGACATAGTTCAATAAATTACATGCTAAATTTTTTAGGAAGCTTGTGTTTGCCTTAATAAAGAAGGATCTTACTACAAGATCTATGAATAAAATTTATAGGTTACAAAACTAGGCAACATAGCATCCTATAGAGGATGAGGCAAGGCCTCTAGAGAGAAAGCATTGGGACCACCATATCTGATGCATTCCTAGGCTAGTGAACCAAGTCTCCCCTCATGGTACCAAGACCCAATTGGCAGGAGTTTCACAACAAGCATTTAGGCTAAATAGTTCTAACCCTATTTTGGCTTTCTCCACTTGGTAATGGCATTAAGCGAAGTCGTTAAAGAATTCCTAGATCAACTTCCTCTTGGCCTCCTTCTTAGCCCATCCTACCTCTACCCGAAGTTGCCTATTCTTAGCTTCCAGCTCTTTAACCCTTTTTTGAAGCTCTTTTAAGGTAGGAGTAGAGGTAGGAAATGACTTTTCTATGGCCTAAAGCTTTCTTTCTAGCACCTTCTTCTCTTTCTCTTGGGTGTCCACATTTATGCCCAACCTCTCATTCTAGCCTAGGACCCATTTCCGCTCCTTAGCCAATGTATAGGTAGTCTTTTCCAAGGCCTCCACTCTAGTAGCCATCCCTTTCAACATGATGGCAGCCTGACCAAAGAATCTAGGTTAGTAGAGCATTATAGGAGATAGATGAGGAAGATAAAAACAAACAGTGGTTACTTATAAAAGAGTTGAACCCCACGTCTCAAGCTCAGAAAAGGAGAAATTCAGTGCTTTTCAAGTAAAGAATGGTCCCATGAGAGGGTGAACCCCCCAACATCCTCTATAGTGTGGAGTTAATGTCAAGAGCAGACTTATATTTTGCTCACCAAGAAATAAAGGTTATATGGCAGATCCACATGCATCTAAAAGAAAGCATCATGTAACCCTTAGTGTTTCACCTTAAAGACCTTCAACTATAAGCAATTTGGGAAGTCAGGGATCCTTCAAGAACACTTTGACTAAGCCTCAGATTCTTCAAGTTGAGGGTAGTTCCCATATGCCTTGAGTCCCAACCATACGGGAGGTCCCTAGAGTAGTATTGGACACCTATGGCATAGAGGGGGTAGCCTCAATACCCCTAGTAAAACTTGAAAAGGGCAAACAATGGGCAACCAAGAAACATAAACCTACATGAAAAGGCCTCAGGTCTTAGGTCTAAATAAAGATTGGATAGATTAATTGAAGGGACCTTAGAAGGGGAAATGGACTGAATAGGGACTGTTGTTAAAGCACGCCAATGCTTGGCATGGGGAGGCTCCTTTATCTCTTCAACCACCATCACCAAGAAAAAGGCCCAAATTGCCTCTGGCATTTACCTTGGGAGAATTACGCTTCTTCTTTTGTAGCAGTGGGCTTCAGGGGAACTTGACCAACCTCCAAGGCATTAAGAATGCTCCTAGCCACTAGAAAGCCTCTACCATAGTGTCACAATTCTTTATGGCTTTGTAGGTGTAGCAAAAAAAACCCTAAATGGAAACAAGTGATCACGTTAGCATAAAGGATTACCAAGGTGGACAAAAAAACATTTCTTACATGAGATAAAACTTATTATTCTAAATTTTTCTAATAAACAGATAATGTAAAAACTCCCCCTTTATGCCAGAAGCCCAGGAAGCTGGATTGAGCTTCCTCATATATGGTTAGTTAATCTTATAGACCTTCAGAGTGATCTTGTTCAGACACTACTAGGGGAATGAAAATAACCTTCCTATCCTTCACCACTTCTAGAAGGTACAAAATGATCTTTAAGGTGGCTGTAAAGGCTTCAGACATAGCCTCTAAGCAACGAAACTTGATCACATTGTGGATAGGATTATCAACCCACACACATGAAAAGTCCCAATTCTTTTCCACTAACACATAGAAGAACCTCTTCTTCCTCCTTCTAAATCTTCATGGTAGTGGTAAAAATGAAGGAAAAACTGTGACCAAATATGTTGGATCGCATATTAAAAAAGCAATAGAAGGCCTCTATCAAAGTTAAAGAATAAAAGAAAAAGAGAGACTCTGGGAAGTACTCAGCTTTTGTAGTATACACATGCCACAAAGAATGCATTGATATGTAGGAAGCAGTTGGGGGATAGTTAGGATAAAGGAGTCTGAAAATGGTTGCACAATTAAGACAAAATGGGGTAGATGGGAAAAATGAAAGACCATTTTAGCCTGATCAGCATATATGGTCATTCACCATTTTCCCCGGTAGATGAGCCCTCTTATTCTTTTCTAGGATGGAGACTTCCAAAGAAAAAGGAAGGCAATGTTTATTTTGAAGCCTCAACATGGAACTTAGAGACTTCCCCATAATAGAGGGGGCATAACCCAACAGGACTATCCCTTGGAGCAGTGGCAGAGAATTTTCTCTTAACACCAAAAATCTGTGAAGACCAAAACAAAGTGTAGAAAGTATCAAAAGTGATGCAGGTGTCTAGATAAATAACAATGGACGAACCATTGAGAAAAAGTAATGCATAGCAGAAAAAAAAGAAATGACTTATTAACCTCTAACGTACCTTGAACAAGAAAATAGAATATGATACTAAGAAATGTGCAAAGTCTAAAGATAGTTTCAGTAGATAAAGAAGCAGAGAGATGAAAAAATCTTGAAGCCTCATAAGTAGGAAAGTAGATTTTAAACTAGAAGGTTGCACAAAAAATGTAACTAGTATCCTTCTAAATGAAAAGTATCTTAGGAAAATATATTCCCCTCCAATGCAACATTACCATGTGGCTACCGCTATCAAATTAACACAAAACTCATGGAACCCTTTTCCTTCCATTTTTGCTTCAGGGGGCCTATTGATACCTAAATAGGCTACTTGGACATTAGGGTGTATGGCCCACTGGAGACAAAATAAATAGGCCTCATCAGATCTTGGTAAAGATAGAGCTTGAGGCTAGTGGCTAGACAGCTCATGTAAAGCATGCTTCACAAGAAAAAAAAAAGGGTTTATGGGTTGACTATTAACTAGAGAGACATTTTATAAAAGATCAACATCATCATATAGTCAATCACATCATGGGAGAAATCCCCTCCATGATCATGACATTATAAGGCTTATATAAGGCAACTTTTTAGGAGAGTCCAGGTACGCATAACACCATGTCCTTTCACTACCTAAAGCCTCTTTCCTTACATGGCCCTTTTTCCCTAGGAATACACCTTCAAGGACCTCAAACCTTTTCTTTGGTTGTAAAAATTCAGGCACAAAGCTTGTTTCTAAGGGCCTCAGGTATCACACTTGATCATTTGGATATTGAATAGCCCCCTTAATGTGAAAATGGAGGGAATAGGTACCCTATATTTTCAAATAGGTGGATTTGAAGAGAAAATTTTGATTATTCATCCACGTGTTAATTTAGGAGAGGTATAGGGCACAGTTCTCCTTAATGACGATAGGTTAAAGGCTTGAACTTGCCTTTTTTCCTTTTTCAAACTATCCTCCTTCTTAGGCAGAAAGGAAAAATCCTTGAATCCTTCTTGCATTCTTCTGCTCCATCACTTTATATTCATTTCCAATAAGCTAATAGTTCACCTACTTAAGGTAAGAGTCTCCCCCCTTTCTACATTTTGATTTTTGTCCTTTTTCTTGTCCTTTTGAGTTGGGTCAAAGGAGGTTGGTACTGATGTTGGGTTCACCTTCCCCAGCTAACCCTTTGTGCATATTGTCATCCAGATATGGCATCTATTGGAGAGAAGGCCACTGCCAAAACTTTTCTAGAGGGTGTAGCTTTAAAATCCTTAGACTTTTCGGATGCTCGTTGCTTCAAGAGAATCATTACTCACAAATCCTTAAACCTTCTGCATAAGGAGGCCTTCTTTCCTATTTCTATAGACCCAATGATTCTTGGTTCCAAGGATGTAGCCTGTCTCCCAAATAACCAAGTTATAGTATTTTCTAACCAATTCTATGTTAGGTTCAAGTTCCTATTGCATCTTCTAGTGAACTAATTATGCAATCATTTTAAATTTCCTCCTTCTTAGCTAGCCCCCAATGTTTTCCTTCACCAGTCAGGGTTTTTGGTATCAGGTTGCCTTGTAGGAATTAGGTATTTCCTAGATAACCTTTTTTTCTTTTACTCTTTGAACCTAACATAGCCAACTTCTTATTTTTTCAACCTAGAGCCCAACTCCTTTGGCTACAACCTTTCTTTCCCCTTTGGCCTAATCCCTATGTATTAGAACTAGAATTTTTTCTATATTCCTCCTAGGGAAGATTGAGACTTTCATCTTGAGTGAATGGATAATAATATTCTAAAGTTAATGGATCCCTTAGAATGAGTTATCAGTTTTGAAGCCTTCGCTGCCATGAAAGGGTTGGTGAACTATATCCTGGGTTTGATACAAGATGACTAGAGCTAGAAGTTATTCCTCTTTGCTAAAGATGACTTGGATGAGATCACCCTCTAGGTTTACAACATCAACCGCTTATGCCTTGGCAAATCTAAGCCTTTTAAATGGGCTTTTAGGATACAGGGCCAACTGGCAGATTCCCTAGTTGATGGGGTGCTATTAGAAGGTGATCATGGCCTTCTAATTATTGTTTGTGTGTTGATATGTGATGTTGACTTGTGCTTTTCTCTTGCAGACATCAAGCCAACAAGCATGAATCTTATGAAGAGAAGGTAAACAATTATGGGGTATCTTCAAGAAGCTAAAAGATCCTTGAAAGATGAAGTCCACCAAATAATCCCTACCAAATAATCCCACCACCCTTCAGCAATGAAAAAAGCACCACTCGTTCAGTGTCGCTGCACTGGGCTAAAAGATCTTTGAAAGATGAAGCCCACCAAATAATCCCTACCAAATAATCCCACCACCCTTCAGCAATGACAAAAGCACCACCCGTTCAGTGTCGCTGCATTGGGGAAAAAGGTAGAAAACCTCAGGCCTTTCTAATCAGGGTGTGGTAGAGGTGTCTGAGGAACTTCCCTTTTTAAAATCACAAGGAGTAAAGCCAAAGGCCATTATCCCTTTGGTGATGCCAATTAGCTTTTACCCCTCCCTGAGGAAACTTTCAAGGCATCCTCAAATGACCTTCCTATCCTTCAGACTTATATGTCCTATATTTTTTTTTAGTTTAACCCATTCTATTTAAACTACCTAGTCTAATCTTCTTATTGTTTTGAAGTCAAGGTTGCACTTACTGCCATCCCCCATCTAGTTAAAGGGTATTTGAGGGGCTTCAATTACTTTTTTCATAGGCAATCCTCCAAAGGTTTCATCATTTTTAGGAGTTTGGGGACCCCCCAAGGTTAAGCTATTTCCAAGGCCCCTCAAAATCCCCACCTAATCCCTAAGGTGCACTCCATTTTTCAATCTCATGTGCTGCAAAAGGAAGGCATTGAAAAGATGAAAGCCTAATTTCCCAAGGGCAGCTTTCCTTGGGAATTCTGATTTTACATTGCCTAAGGGAAGTCCATCTTGGAAGATCGGGATTATACCTACAAGATCCTAAAGAGGCTCTTTCTTCTCCGGGACTTTACAAAAATGGCGATAGTGCAAAAAGACCTCACATAGGAAGCAAAGTTTGTGGCCAAATGGCATTTATAGGTGATGTCTTATGAATTCTTCCTTTGCCATTATATACGTTCTATATTTTAACTTACTTAGTTGTTCTTTTTCTAGTTTGCTCTTATTCTGAACAACATGTTTAATTGGGTTGAGAGAGCTTTAATGACTCCTTGATAAGGCTAAAAAATTACTGGATAGGTAACTAATGAAGCTATACCTTATTAAAGATAGGGTTGCATACCTAGAAGAGGAACAAGGCTAGTTGAAAGTAAGATTTTAGTACTAAAAAAGCCTCTAGAAGGCATTCTCAAGGTGTCCATGGATGAGATAGAAAAAGACATCCAGAAGTGTCAATCTCTTTTAGAGAAGAAGGTTGAGCAAAAGGTAGGGAGAGGGCAAAGCTAAAGGGATAGAGAAGGAGTTGGTGTCTCACGATGAGGAGATAGCTTGCCACTGTGAGGACATGACGAGGGCCCTTAACAAAGCTAAACAGTAACTCATCCAAGATTTTTTCAATGGTATTGCCTAATGTCGTTACCAGGTGAAACAGGCCCATCCCTTGCTAGACCTTAGGTCATTTGATGTTCTGATGAGCCCTTAGCTGACTAAAGCCTTTGGTATTAAGAACTTTAATCCTAAGCATGTCCATTTAGCAAAAAAATAAAAAAAATGGTTTGAAGGCTATTCCTTTTGGAGACCAAAATAAAGCCCTTCCTCCGATCTCCTAGCTGGAGGTTTCCCAAGTAGAAAAGTGGCTTCAGCTATCTTTCATGGAGAGCTAGCTTCTAACCCATTCTACAAAGAGATCAACCTTAGGTTTTAAGAGATATGCCCCAAGCTTATGAATATCAGTCTCTTCAATGATGTTTCTTTCTATAATTTTGAACTTTAAAGAACAATGTAAACCATTTTAAATATGATTTACCTTTCCTCTATGTATTTTTGCTAATCTACTTTGTCTTTACTTGATTTCATTGTTTAATCAAGACTTTAAAATTCTAACCCCCTTGGCAAAGGGGTTTGTTTTTCTATCTAAGTTAATGTCTTGGGGCAATCCCTGACTTTCCAATCTCTAAGAGGTCTTAGTTCTTATTTTCTTATCCAATTAAGACTCAGGGGTCTATGCTCCATGACGGAAGGCTTCAAGCTTTATTCGAGAGATCCATCTCAATGTAGTTTTTCCACCCCCCTTCTAGTTCCTAAGGTCTTAGAAGTAACCCGCTAATTGCCATAGGTCTAATAGGAAGAGTTTTAGGGTTCTCATTAATCGTTATAACTGGGAAACAAATAAATAGGTGACATTCCAATCTAACTCAAGGTATACAATCAATAGCTTATCATGCTAGGAGTAATAAGGTCAAAGTTCATCAGAGTGATAGGCCATGGGGATTTTTTTTACAAAGCCATCTTTGAGCTCGAATACTTTCATCCAAGGCTCCTTGGTGATTATGTATGACCCCTCATAGTTTGTTTTGAGGGCTTCACACCCCAGGTCACGTCTAGAATGTTTTGCCTTCATTAGAGCTAGCCCCTAACTCATATTTCCTTAGGCCTAACCCTTTTATCGTGGGCCCCTACTCGGAGAAGTTAAATGTAAGGGCAAAATTCTTCCTCAATTCCTTAATCATCACAGTAATTTTGCATCTAAATGTAGGTCATGCATGTGAAGAGCCTCATTGTTGAATCTTTAGATATATTCCTAAATGATTTCGTTCTTGCCCTACTGCATATTGTAGAACTACAAGTATCCTCTAGAAAGAAGCTCTCACCATGGAATGTTAAATGAAAGCCCTTTTGAGGTCCTAAACAAGATAGTTCCCTTATAGGGAGATTTTCAAACCAAACAAAAGCTAGTCTAATTAGGGTTAGCTAAAAAATCTTATAGATGGTAGAGTCATCTGTACCTCTAAGTGTCATGACACTTATAAGTGTGCATATGGGGGATCTTGAAGTCGTGGCTTGGGTGCATCTTGGATTTGCTAAGTAAATGGTTGGTGCTCACTTTCTAGCTGGCTAGTCAGGTGTGACCACATCGACCCTTGAGCAATTTGGTCCTCTATCCAGTCAATCCTTTCCAAGATGTAGCTTATCTCACTCTCTAGTTACTGGTTAAAGGTCCCTTTAGTGTTGATACTTGTTGTGCAAGGCCTCTAACATTTTCATGTTATACCTATGCCACCTAAGGGCTTTGTGGAGCATGTCCTCCTACTAGTCCCTCATCTAGCTTTTGGGAAATTTCTTCCATTTTACTGGAGGTCTTTTAGATAGCCTAGTGAGGACATTGGGCTTATTATTTACAGTATCCATGTTAGCTTAGGGACCTTTTTGATGTGTATCGACCATGGTGGTTTTCACCATTCTCGCAAATGGCGCTACGTGCCGCTAAACCTCAGTTGAAGGTATGCAAGTTATCATACCTAAAAAGATGGTTGAAGTCCCCTTTACATAGCACTCCTCAAAAGGATCCTAAGCATCAATTGTTTTGGTCATGTGTTCCCCATTGTGGTAAGCACGCTTAAATAATGGCCTAGCCTAGAGTTGGCAAGTTTTCCCTAACTAACTGTATAGTCATACGGATGAGTGAGATGGAGCTTAGGGAATGTCAAGCATTGTTCTCTTGAGGAAAGATATTTCCTTTGGAAAAAAGGATAGTCAAGAGGTGGTGGAGTTCAACTCATGTGCCAGCCGAGGTATACTCCATCCAAGGTCCTGATAAGCTCACTTGGGGTTCACTCAGCTAGTCTAAAATGTACCATCATAGGGGTTTGTCTTAATGCTTAAAGGTTAAATGTGTAACTATGGCGTGCACATTTTGTAAAGGCCCTCCTAATACATACCTAGCTTAGATGAACAATGTAAGTAAAATCCTAGGTAGGTACCTTAATTTATGTTTTATTTTACAAGTCAAGCATGTAAGTGGTGTTTTAAAAACTTCCTAAGTCACTAGTTGCACTTAAGGGTCATCGGGGGTATTTTGGTAATTTTACCCAAGGACAATAACATGTTCACAATTTTAATAAATTTAGGGTCATAAATGTGAAAATGATCTAAGGAGTTAAGACTATAAGTTTTATAGTCCATAAGAACCGAAGGTGTTAGTTAAAGGACCTGAGTGTCAAAATTGGTGATTTTGAGCTAAGTGTGGTAAATGAATACCTTAGGGCCAAAATTAGCTTGACCTAAGTGCAGGGGCTAGGTGGACTTTTGTGGGACTTAATAGGACAACCATGGAAAGTCTAAGAATGGCCAAACATAAGTGTAACAAAGCTTGGGAGCAAGTAAACAAATGAACAAAGAAAAGAGAGTATGAAAGGGTAAGTGAGTTAAAAAGGGGATTTGGAGATAAGAGGGCTTACTATTCACTCTCTTCCACATCCAATTTGTGGCCCACACTTGACCTCCATGAATGGAGCTTCCAAGCTTTAATTTTCATCATTTTTTTTATGGAAATTGAAGCTCCCAAGGGTGATCAACAATGCTCAAGCTAGGATTTTGGAGATTAAAATGTTTTGTGCATGTTTTAAAGGGTTTGAAGCTCAAAACCAAACGTATGGTCCAATCCAGTAGCTCAGTTTCAGCTCTTGGCTGAAGGGTAGGATGAGTTGGTCTTGCCCAATCTAAATTAAATGCCCATTGTGAAGGAATTAACTTGGAATCTCAACAATACCTTAAAGAGTAATGCATCTTGCATTTCAAGGCTTTGAGGTAAAGGGGTTTATGTTTTTTTTCTAACCATTTACAATGCATTTAAGTAGCATTTGAACTTAGGAGTAAGATTAGGATGATCTGGAAAAAGATTTTTTAGGGGGATTAAGCTTAGGGTGTAAGGGGAGAGCAAAGGTGAAGCGTTTTAGGTGCCCCTCGTTGAAGCACCAAGCGGCGCACCTTTCTAGCAAGAAAAATGTGCTACGGTGCAATAGCACCGAACCCTCAAGCTACAGTGTCGAGGCATGTGAGGCATGTTTTAGCTCAAGATGGAAAGCCTCCTAATGCCAAGGCCTCCAAAGGGTGCCCTGAAATCCCTGGAATGTCCCTAAGTCCTTGGTAACACCGAAAAAGGTATTATACGCCACTCCTAGGTAAGGAAATTCATGGCAAGCAGGAAAATAAGGTTGTGTGGCTAAGGTAACAAGCACCTTAAGGGCTAAGGAGGAGTATGGTAGGTAAGCGAGGGTCAGAGCATCAAGTGATCTAAGGGTGAAGTCTCGAACCTGAAGCACTAGTGAGGGATTAAGGAATGAAAACTAAGGAAATTAGGCCACATAAGGTAGCAAAAAGAACAATGGAACTAGGTTGTTGTTCATTTAAGTGTCCTTTATTTACTCTTGATTGATTGTTGGATGGAACTGTTGAAATTTCTTTTAACTTTTTTTATTAGTAAACTCAATGCAAAGTTAGCTAAAAGAACAATTTTGACTATAGAACAATAATTTGAATTAAATGCAGGAATCTTGAAGAAAACAATAAGCCCTACAAAAGGAAATTATGGCCTATTTATATTAGTGCCAATGATTAGTGTTAGCATTTAAAAAAACTATCTAAGAATAGCTTTTAGCCTCTAGTTTCAGCATTTTGATTTCAACTATTGAATAAATTAGTCAAAACTCTTATACTAATCGCAAAAGTTGTTCTTGAATTGGACCTATAAAATTATATAATGTAGTTGTAAATGTGTAGAAAATTGCAATGATAAGCAAAATTATGCACAAAAAATTGGGCCAAAAAAAGGTACCCAGACTAGAATTACTGATTAACACGCATGTAGGTTACAGAACGAAGGATTTACCGACAGGCATCAATTAGAGCCAAAAGAAACTTCAATGCTATTCTTTTGTGCTCCTTGAACCAATCCTTCGGTGAAGACATGAATTTACAATAAATCATTAGTTCTCTCAATCACAATAGACATGCAATGGAAGAAACAGAATTGAACCAATTGATTTAGGGGTTGGCATTAAAGCCATTTAAACGGGTTTGATTATTCTTTCTGTCATCTTAGGGTCAAAGAAAGGCTACAAAAATGGGCTGATAATGCGGCAAATTAACATGTTGTGCCACTCTAATAATTTAAAACAAAAAAAAAAGCTTATCGCCTCACTCAACAGACCCCCAGCCCACGCTCTACTCACAGCTCCTCCATCATGCATCGCGACCCATCAAGTAGCCCCATTTGAGGAGATAAAATTGAGATATCTGCAAAGTGGCTGCTAATTGCCGCTTAAGCAAAGCCCGATTAACTGTGAATAAGATGCCACCCAAACCGAAAATGGACTCATCTCACGGAGGAGTTGGACAATAGAGTTGTGGGGGAGGCAGATGCAATGTAGACAGTGGTCAGTAGAGGGATTGGGGCAGAGCGTTGGTGCTTTGTGGAGGTGAGAGAGGGAGGATAGCTTGGTGGATGAATGTGTGAAAAGGAGAGCCTGAGGTGAGATAAACGTACAGCCCAATAGCCAAAAAAAGTTAAGAGTGGCATGAAGGTGTAATATATACCAAGTCTATGCCTACTCTCATTTTCCATGCACTGAGCGCCCTTTGACCACCAAAATATTTGACTCATTAATGGGATATTAGCGAAATGAACTGCCTCTTAAGCTTACACACATGTTCCAATGAAGGATGTGGCCATGATAGGCGGTGAAAAGTTAGACAGAAAAACTATCGAAAGCAGAGAAAAAACAAATGCGTCCTATTGGGAGATCTGGGTAGGTTTTTGAATCCAAAGACTTAGAAAGTCATTATTGTTTCTATAATCGTAAGCATCTTTACAAGTATATAAGCGCATCAGTAAGTATTTATGAATGATACAAAGTAAGTTATTTGTTTCTCGGTTAAGCCACATTGAGAATTTGTATTTATTTTTCCTAGGTCACTACTAGAAAAACCGCATTTAGCGACGGCTGGCCGCCACTAATCATGATATAGCGACGGCAGACCGTCGCTAAAATACCCGTTGCTAATTCACTCGCCGCTAATTAGCAACAGCTAAACGTCGCAAAACAGGCCGTCACAAATTTTCCGGTAACGGTGCCTGTCGGCGCGTAGCCGTCGTTACTTAGTGATGCGTAACCGTCGCTAGTTAGTGCTAGTTAGTGACGAATAGCCGTCGCTAGTTAGTGACGCGTAACCATCGCTAGTTAGTGCTAGTTAGTGATGTGTAGCCGTCACTAGTTAGTGACACATAGACGTTGCTAGTTAGTGACGCGTAGCCGTCGCTAGTTAGTGACGCATAACCGTCGCTAGTTAGTGCCAATTAGTGACGCGTATGAAGATTTCAGGATATTATGATAACATACTTTTATGTTATCTACTCATGTATATGCCACATGCATATTTGTTCATTTGAATTCAACATGGATATAGGCATGCATAACATGTTATATAACATATCAAGATCACATACATGTTGTGTTAAATAAATCCTAGCATGCTACTAAGAACATACATAAGAAATGAAACCTGACATGCTACTAAACCAAGAAAAGATGTGCACCTTTCTTCATGGTTATCTTTGGCGAAAACTTGAGGGAGAACTTGATCTTAGAGAAGCACCATGAAGCTTGAAATAGAGCTCTATGTAAATCCACCCACAATGCTCTCAAAAAGTGTTTAATATTTCGGCCTCTAAAGGAAATAGGAGGAGAATAATTTTCTCTCAAGAAACTGGAGCAAATGGACTGCCAAATTCGTGCTTCAAATGGCCAGCCACTAAAGGCTATTTATAGATGACCAAAAGGCACACCTTTACACCAAGAAAGGTGTCTTTTAAGCCAAAGAACACTTCCTTTGGCTAAGGGTCATGTATGGTGGCGAAAATACATGTCTTTTAGCCAAGGAACACTTCCTTTGGCCTATAACCACCCCATAACTACCTTATGGGCGAAAATACATGTCTCTTGATGTCAAAAGACATCATTCTTGGTGCAATAACCACCCCAACCACCTCATGGCCGAATATACATGTCTATTCACTCAAGGAACACTTCCTTTGGATGAAAGGACATATTCTTTTAGTCAATAGTCAACTCTTTTGATGAAGAGACATACCTTTACACAAAAGATGTGTCTCTTGGTGGTTTTGAGCTAAAAGCAAGGTGAGCTGGCACAAAGCTAGCTCACTATACTACTTATGCACCATTGAGCTCCTTTGAGCTCCAACCAAGCACCATGAACTGAGGTCCAGCTCCTAGAGTTGACCTGGAGCTGGAGTTAGCTGTTCTCAGCTGAAGTGAACTGAAGTCCAGCTACACTCAGCTACCAAAAGCTGAAGTGAGCTGACTTGAGCTAACTTGAGCTGACTTGAGCTAACTTGAGCTGAAGTCCTACTACTTTGAGCTACTTATAGCTGAAGTAAGCTGACTTGAGCTGAAGTCTAGCTACATTCAGCTACCAGAAGCTGAAGTGAGCTGACTTGAGCTGACTTGAGCTAACTTGAGCTGAAGTCCAGCTACTTTGAGCTACTTATAGGAGCTACTTCTAGCTGCCTTAAATAGCTATTCAAGCTAGAGTTAGCTCAATGAGCTCAAATCCTATCTTAAAAGGATCTTGGTGCACCAAGAATTCCAACAGTATAGCCGTCGCTAGTCAGTGATGCTTAACCGTCGCTAGTTAGTTCTAGTTAGTGACGCGTGGCCTTTGCTAGTTAGTGACGCGTAGCCGTTGCTAATAACTAGTAAAAATTTCAAAATTTTAGTACTAATTAACGACAGCTAAACGTCGCAAACTAGACCGTCATAACTTTTCCGGTAACGGCATCGGCCGGCACGTTAGTGACGCTTACACGTCGCTATCTAGTGACGCTTAGGCATCGCTAGTTAGTGACGCATAACCGTCGCTAGTTAGTGGCTCATAATTGTCGCTAGTTAGTGTAGTTAATGACTCGTAGCCGTTGCTAGTTAGTGACACATAACTGTCACTAGTTAGTGACTCGTAGCCGTTGCTAGTTAGTGTAGTTAGTGACGCGTAGACGTCGCTAGTTAGTGACGCATAGCCGTTACTAGTTAGTGAGTTAGTGACGCATAGCCTTCGCTAGTTAGTATAGCAATTTTTGACTTAAATTGAGGTGATTACGGAATGGAGTTCAAGTTCTAAGTTTGTCGCTTTGGATTCGAATAACTTGTTTTTGCAATATTGTCATCGATTTCACACAAATGCAACAACTAGGGTATTGAAGTATTTTTCATTAATACAAAATATGATTAACATAATGTCATGTCATGTCATTCGACAATTAAAATACATAAGGTTACAATTTCCTTTACAAGATAAAAACTGAGCTCAAATTCATCGTACCGCAGGATCGAGCACAAGATTCTTCAGGCAAGATCATGAAAACAACAATGAACCTCCCCTTCCCTCAATCTACAAGAAGATAAATATTTTAATCAGCCAAAGGAACATAAATTTATTAAATAAAAAAAAAGGTAAATACAACTCTAAGTTAAGATTTTAGGGAAGAAAAATTAATGAGCAAATAGACTCAAATAAACAGCCATAGAGGGAGGTGGGGAACTGTTCAATCTGTTCAATATCGGCACAAAAGGCATGCATAAAATCAATAGTTAGACAAGTATATTTGAAAAAGTTAGCTGAGATCCATAGTGTATTCTGTGACAATTGATGACTGCTTGCTCTAAATTTTGGTGCAAAAACCCTTAGAGATTCAGCTACTAATAGTTTAACGATTTGGTCATGTACAAAACTAAATCAAACCAAGCAGGCTAAAGAAACCCTTGAATGTAAACAACACCACACTAGGCAAAAAAACATAGTAGATGCTCAACACTAATCTTCTTGGGTTGTTGCACAACATTAAGGAAGGCCTAGAATTTGCCAATATTTCCAACAAGACAATTCAAGAAACTTCTAAATGGGTTCAAAGAACTCCTCAACCATAACAAGCCATAAACTTCTGCAATAGGCAAACAGTCAAATTTAATAGTAACAAGCACTATAAGATAGAGCAAACAACCTTCCATTCTGAAACAAACATTGGGCCTCGAAGTAGAAACAGTTGCAAAGCGTCGGAAGCTATATGCTGCTCTAACTTCCTGCAGAAGTCCCAAAGAGTCCATTGGTAATTCAAAATTACTAATTCTTACTGTAAAATAAAAAAATAAAAAAAAAACTCTAAAAAACATGCAGCAACTCTGAATTAAAAAAAAAGTACTTTTATCTCAGACCATACAAAGTGACAAGGACAGAAAGCGACTCAAACCAAAGAAAGTTTGTCATGTGCTCATATTCCACAAACGTACCCAATTTATTGAAGATAAAACCACCCCTATGCTTTACCTTTTTTTCAATAAAGCAACATAAAATTAGGTACTGTGATAATGAAATTTCCTCTTCTATCTACATCACACCAAATGATGAACAACAACAAAACTAAAGAAATATACAAATGTATTTGCTTGCAAACTAGGGTATATAAATATTTTGATACTCAAATGGTTAAGTTCAAGCATTGTATACCATTTGAAGCACGATGCTCACAGCAACCCCCCCTAAAAGGATCAACAGGAAAACACCAATCTCTGATATCAACTATAAAAAGACACAAAAAAGAGCATCTTATCAAAAAAGGTAAAAATGATTTCATGCACACATCCAAATGTTCAAGCTAAAAATGATATTTTAAATTTCTGAAAATAGCACACTAGTAATTTTCACTTTAATATCCCAACAATTCAATAACACGAACTAAAAGATCATGATACAATCACCACACTGTAACACCCCTGCAGATTTGATGAGTACTTAGACACAGTTGTTAATTATCGAGGAATGCATGACCAAACTTCTTATGAAGATTATGAAGCCCCAAACATGCTCATGTTAGTTTACAAGAAGTTTGTTGACTGAAAAAAAAAAAGCTAAATAATGTAGAGTAAAAGGAGTGACCACCTCGCCATTCCCAGTCATGAATGAGCCTGAACCTTCAAGTGTTGGTAACAGTAGTGATAGTACATCCATTGGTGCTCTGTCAATATCCTAAAAAACAACCCATAATCCATCCAGAACAGCCTGTAACATAACATAATTTGTAATTCACAGAGTAAATGTATTAAAATGTAGAATAAACTTATCTCTTTCAAGAACAAGCTATTACCTAGGTTAGAAATCCTGGCTGCCATCTAAATTCACCGGGTTGCTCAGCACAAACATAGCTTCCAACCAAAGTTTTCCCATCAATTTGATCATCCACGTGAATAGAAAGAACTGCAGGGATGAGCAAAGCAAAGACTGAGAATACAGCAAAGCATGGAAGCATGAATGAGAAAAGGAAAGCTAGAAATATAGATAATCTACTGAAACATCGGATGTTACTTCACATGGAAATACTATGATATGATGAACAAACATCACTCAAGCTCCCCAGCATGGAGATATCATAAAAATTTCCATCAAAATGGACACAATACAACAATTTAGAAGACATGAAAGTTTGGATACATAAAAACAAACATACAAACAAGGCTTGACCATAGCTCAAGTGTTTCAAGCCATATTTCTCCTTTCCTTTACAGTTCACCATGCCAAAGATATAAAGAGATGGTCAACAATGAGTTGCTTTTTATTCAATTTGAGGCAAACATAAGACATAGAATATACACATAAGAATCACAGTGTAATTAAACGTGCTACATAGGCATTCCACAATAGAAGCTGAAACACCATATGTGAAAACCAAGTACATAAGTTGATAGGAAGCAACTATTAGACTCCCCATTACTCACATCTTGAATCACTCAATGAATTCACAATTCTCATCTTCAGAGTGGAGCCATGCAGTACTAGGCATGAGCTACATCAATGTGACAATAGGGGTACACACCAGGAACAGGCCTTGCAAGTGCCATAAAAGATTTTCACAGTATGTAGCCACAATAGCATAATTAAAACTATTATTACAATTTACAAAGTTATCTGCAGCAAATGATTCTATCCCAAACCAAACTGTCTAGTCATGCCACACAAAAGATAGAAAAGACAGATATGTATACTAGTCATAAAATACCTTGATTTCCACTCTCTTGAGCCATTTTGCTGATCAAAGCAGATAGCTTTCCATTTTCAAACTTCATTTCACCTTGATCCGATGACCCAAGATATGCACCAGCTCTTTCTGCTGTAGTGTCCTGACAGAAATCATCCCAGCTAAAAATGACGAATTAAAAAAATTAAATTAAATTAAATAGGGAATGCAAACAGTTCATTCCTCTGAAAATAATAGGCATGGAAGCAACACCAACCGCAAAAAACACGAATGTGCTTCTTCTGCGCCAATACCAAAATTTTCAACTGAGTTGTCACCAAAATCCAAGATTACAGTCATTATTTGGACAACACACCACCTTACATCCACCATATCTTTTACCTCAACATCACTGCTTGGATCAAAATATACAAACTTGTTTACAAAGTTGAACAAACAAGACCAATCCTAGAGTTTGGAGAAGGCTTCTGGTTCCACCATGAGAAGGCGGTAAGATACCCAGAGAGAATGCAAGTGTCTGGCAATGACCTTCCAAGAAAAAGAACAAGCAGTGGGAAAAAGGAACAAAGTTGTCATCCCCAATACAAATATCAAGTTCAATCAGCTTTAACTCAATTAGCTGTTTCTGTCACCAATGGATAAACATATTATACCACTAGGACTTCTTGGAAACTGCCCTACCTTCACTCCGAAATAAAACAAAAAATGCCTCCAAAGAATCTAAAATTAACAATAAAAATAATAAACCCAAGAAACAAAGCAAGAAAATTGAATAGCTGGTTCAACTTGAGACAGGAGGCCGCTTGGGTTCCATGTCCAAATCGCCATCTATGGTTCCTTTCTTACTGCTGTTGCTGCTGCTGCAATCTGCAAGGAAAAAAACCAAGAATCGCCGCCCATGACAAAATCAAAGAAACAAACAAGTTTATGCTCGAGAAATATACCTGGAAGACCGCAAGCACAACAAAATGCTCCAACTTCTGAGCTAGTTGATGCCATAGCTTTCTCTAGTACAGATCTGCGAGGTTATTGTACCACTCAGCTAGCTGGGGATGTTGGTTACGGCGAGAATCGAGATACTGAAGAGCCGCCATGGTCGAATAAAAAACTGGGCAGATCAAGAGGAAACAGAAGCCATCAGTGCGAAGGTGGGAGCAGTCGCGCAGACGTCTAAAACAGGACATCACTTCTGCGTTAAAAGATAATGAAACATAATGTAAGTGACGGCTTACTGTCGCTTAAAACTAGCGACTTCTGGCCGTCACAAACATATTACACCTCCTAATCCACTATTACTATTTTTGGGATTTTGTTAAGTTTAATGACGATAACCGTCACTAAATAATTAATATAATTTTCATTAAATAGATTATTTGTTAATTACTCAAAAAATATTTAGAGATTTGTATGCTTAATTAATCAGATTAAAAATTATAATTATACAATTATAATGTTAGCGACGCATAACCGTCACTAAATTAACGACTTTAAGCCGTCACTAAATTAGCGACGGTAAGCCGTCACTAATGTTAGCGATGCATAATCGTCACTAAATTAGCGACTTTAAGCCGTTACTAAAATTTAGTGACGCATAACCCTCACTAAATTAGCGACGGTAAGCCGTCACTAATGTTAGCGACGAATAACCGTCACTAAATTAGCGACTTTAAGCCGTCACTAAAATTTAGTTATGCATAACCGTCACTAAATTAGCGACGGTAAGCCGTCACTAACGTTAGTGACGCATAACCGTCACTAAATTAGGGACTTTAAGCCGTTAGTAACTTTAGTGACGCATAATCGTCACTTATTTAGCGAAGATAACCAACCACAAACTTTAGCGACGTTTAACATTCACTAAATTTGCAACGGTAAATTGTCACATAGAGCCCGATGAAACTTTAGCGACGGATATCAGTTCCTACATAGCAGCAACAAACTAATTGGGTTGAAAAGTCTGCAGAAGTTAAACTACGTGTCATGATATTTTACGCATGCGCATGCATTCGTTGTGTATTAATATTTTTTTTTATTATTCTGTTCCTTTAAACAAAGTTGTTTGTTATAATGGTAAAGATACAGAAACTTGTTGGATAGAAGGGTCTCAATAACGTAAATAAAATTCGTATAATCTTAAAATTGTTTCGTGAGGAAAAAAATATCTACAATCTAAATACATTTGTATTATATCAACTGAAATAATTTATGTTGTGTGAGAATTTGAGACGTCACACAATTTTCAGCTATAATATTTATATTTTTCTAGTAGTGTATTCAAAAGCAATTATTTATGTTCAATGAGATAACAATTTATTATAAAAAATGACAGCCACATGAGAACCCAAATTTTTTTTTATTTATTTTTTTTAGTTTAGCGACGGTCAACCGTCACTAAATTAGCGATGATACGCAGTCGCTAATTTTAGCGACGGCCAACCGTCACTAAATTAGTGACGGTACGCCGTCACTAATTTTAGTGACGGCCAACCATCACTAAGTTAGCAACGGTACGCCGTTGCTAACTTTAGCGATGCGTAACCGTAACTAATTTAGCGATGGTAAACCATTACTAAAATTTAGCGACTAACAGCCGTCACTAAAGTCTCACCGGAATATTATCGACTATTAACCGTCGCTAATTAGCGACGATTTCTTGCCGTCGCTAATTAGACTGTCGCTAAATTTGAATTTTCTTGTGGTGGGTGGCACAATTGTAATATTGTGGGTGATTCGAATCATTGAACTTGATACATAACTCGTCCAGCATCCAAATGTTTGGCACATTGTTCAACTTCCGAAGATGAATGGATCAAAAGAAATAATTTTCCAGTGTTGTTTAAAATTACTAGAATCCATCTAGCTATTCAATGTCGGTGCCATTGTTGTTTTGCTTTGGGCCAACGAGAGATCCACAGCCAAATAGCCTTTTCAATAGCAATGCAACATGTATTCAGGAAAAGCTGCCATCGATGTAGGATTAGAACTTAAAATATGCAGCTTTACACAAAACAGAGAGGTCCAATAAAGCTTGCGAAACCTGTAATGTTGGTTAGTTCATCTATGGTTTTTCCCATTGAAACCGTTCACTTAGATTTGCCACACCACAAGCCATCAAAATTGCATCTTTCATGCACCTGCTTATCCTAGTGCATCAAAACAGTCAGAGCTCAAACTGACACCGTGTGGAGGAAGATAAAAGGCAAAGGTGTTTCAACCCTTGGAAGGCAACCTGCAGTAAATCCAGGTCACGCTACTCCAATTCAATGCACTGCTTATTCTGAGAGCAAATCAACACATTAGAGCCGGGAACCTTCAGAGATTCATGCCCAAAACTGCCACTTACGCATCCAAACTCTTCTTCATCATCATCACTGTCGATCTCCCAAGGAGTAACACGGTTCTGATAACTTCGGCGCTTGATAAGAAACACATTGAAGTAATAGCTCACGAGGTCTTGTTTCTTCTTCTCGGGAAAACACTTCAAAGAATCAGCCCGGAAGAGTTTATTTAAAGATTCGGAGTTTAATCTTATCATGTTCTTAAACCTCTTTTCCTCCTCGAACGTCCACCGCAGTGACACTTCCTCTCCCATTTGGCTAAATCTCCAATGATAGAATACTGGACCTAGTTCAAGCTTCAATTTCATCCTTTTTTCAGCAATGTGAAATCGAACACATTCGACAGAACCTGGAACCCTACAGCCACATGAAGCAGGTCTTCCCCTACCAATCAGGTCTATTTGAGTTGATGGATCATTCTCTCCAAAGTCTAGGTGCCAGTCACATGTGCCTAGCCACTTTGAATCAGAATGTGAACTCATCCCAGTCCATTCAGGGACATTGGCTTGAAAGAGTCGTCCAACACAAGGCTGCCTTCTAGGGAAACGGTCTCCAGACTGCTTTCCCTTCCTTTTTGATGATGATAATTCGCCAGTGACAGATGACTTAACCTCAGGGATCTGCTCCAGCTCTACTTTTGCTGGACTCATCGATCTACTTTGAACAACTGAATGAGAATTGCAACAAGCGCATGAACAAGATCTTACTGCAGTTAAAACTCTTCCACTGCATCTTGATCTCACTGTGATCTTTTCATTGAGGGCATCATGACCATAGATGGATGAAATCCTTTGACCATTCTGCAAGTTTAGACAAAAATAACTCTAAAATTGGAAGCAAAACTAAAATGAAATAAGTAAAGCTCTCAATTACAGAGCACGGGCTTCTTTTCAAAGAAATAAGCAAACATGCTTCCTCTACAAATCAACTAAACTAATACTTAGGATTATTATACAAATCTTGCTTTATCCGGTCTGTTTGATTCTAAAGCTCCATTTGACGAGAAAATCTGTCCCTGCCACTTGCTGCCTGTCGACGCATCTGCCTTGCATTTCCACGCTGCCGCGAAATAATCCAGTGTAAAAATGTTCTCAATGCAAACATATGGAACACTAACACATTTAGAATTATTAAACACTCAATTTGCCAGATGAGCAGGTGGCAAATGGTTAACGGAAATATTGGTGGTGCTCAAATGGTTTCACAAACGGGGCCTACGTATAGCTTTCAAAAATATGTAATGATAATAGATCTTATTTCACTACCTCAAAACATGCGATCCTAGATATATCTAAAGATGGCAACAGTAAAGGTTTGGGCAGGTTTTAGATCATCTGTTTCTGCAGAGCAAAATTTCTGGACAGCAGAGGTTGGTCCACAGGATGAATGTATGGACATCGGGGACAACTTAAACTCAACCCAGTTATTATAGAATAACAGATTCGAATGAATAGTAAGGAGATAAACAGCCTCAAGAAGAAAAGGAATTCAATAGAGAAAATCCTGAACATATGACTTAAGAGTTGGTATTATGCATTCTATTGATACTCTCATCAAATTATCAAGTAAATTATTATTTTGTTCATGAGAAAAGTAGAATTAAAATATACAAATAATATTAACCATCAATCTATAGCAATATAGACTAGATTTTTTGAAATTGGGAACAGCAGGAAAATATACAGTAAGCAAGCTACTAAATAATTTGAATATGCAGTACTCTGTAATACATGATATATTCGGGTTTTGTGGGAAGCCATAATCACACTGCCCCTTCAAAACTTCCTCCAGTTCAGGATAGTGTGATCAGGCAAAACCAGACGCACTACCTCCTTCCTCACCAACTACAAGTAAAAGACACGCAAGACCTAGCTCTTCTAAAAGAAAAAAAAATTTAAAGGCATCAGGATAGTGTTGAGAGGATAGTATTCACGAGACTAGTCCATAGCTTCAGTAAGTTTGATTTGACTACTGGTGAAAGTCCCTATTGAAACCAACTCCACTACCTAAATTGTTTGGTTCTCTCTCTCTATATATCTGCTAAGGGTAAATTCAGTAAGATTTTAGCATTGTCCTCACCAGCTAACAATTATCTTCCCTCACATTTCCCAAACACGATCATGACAACAAGAATTCGACCATTCCTCAAATAGAAGGATTGCAGTAAATTGTCTGACAAACCCTAATTCATATTCTTCTCATGAAATGTTGACAAGGGCAATTCATAAATAAGGAATGCAAGTCCATTGATTTATAGACTTTACCCGCAATACAGAATGTTTCCGAATTGAAGGAACCTGTCTCCTTTGAAAGAGAAACTCCCGCGTCCTGATTGCTTGGATCCAAAACTCTCCGCCTTCAAGCTTCTTCCCTTTGGCTTGTGCTGATATTTCCCCAATTGAAGGATCATCAGGACATTTTGCAATTCGGATAACCCAGGTGAGCATTCCTAATAAAGATTCTCTCTTTCTTTTACGAGAAGTTTCTTGTGTAACAGCTGCTTGATCTAATATGTCAATATCGTAATTATTTGAAATTTCGTCATCATCGGAAAACCTCTTGTCGAGGCCATTGTGTATGTTACATGTCCCAGCACTGTCAGAAGAACAAGGTCCCTTGTCCCTGGTGTCAATCCAATGGTTTTGTTCCTTATACCTCACTTGAGTGGTTCTTTTGCTCAATATCTTTGTCTCCAAACCATTTGCCAAGCTTCTGAATTCCATTTCGAATTCACTTGATAAGAACTCTCTACTTCCATTGCTAACACAACCACCACTTTCGCAACTCCCCTTTAACCAAATTTCAAAATCCTTCAAATACTTACCATATATCAACTTTACCGAAGCAGAACACTTGAGATCCAAGGCTAGTTCTTTTGCCACAAAAGACCATAGTCCATCTTTCGACACGAAATCAAACCCACCGTTCTCCCTCACTACCAAGAAAAGCTCAAACAAATCTAGTGTCCTCCCATCACCACAAACAACAGGCCGCAACGGCCTAACCAAACCCTTACCAGCAGCTTCCTTCAGAAAGCACGCAAGAACATGATCAAATAAGCGTCTAAACTTAATCATATCTTCCTCAGAGCCATGCCCATTAATCTGGGGCACATGCCGACTCTCGGGTCCACAGCCATTGCTCTGAAACTCATTCACAGTTCCAACACAAGACGACCCATTAGCTAATACGGAACTCCCAGACATGGACCTATATCACTTATGTTCTTATGTTCTGTCAAATTGGAGAATATGAAAATGAACAAGAGGCAGAGCAAATCCAGAACGAAGAAAATTCGGCGGTGGTCGAAAGGAAAAAAACTCTTTCACCCCTAATTTGAGCAGATATTTACCTCAATTCTTAGTCAGTAGGGCGGCTCTGTTCGCTTTGGCCCTGCCAAATATAATCGACATAGGGGAAGACAAAAATCGCCTGACCGCACGAAAGGCAGCAAATTACGGCGACCGAGAGTTTTCAAAATGATTAATGGGTGCCAGCGAAATCGAAATCAGGTTACATTTCTTGACGGGGGATGCCGCTGATTAATAGAAAACATCCATCCTCCCGTCCCGAACTTCAAAACCTGAAGCCCATTAACCTGAATTTTTTAGAATCCAAGACCTACAGCTAGTTCGGTTCAGTTTAATGGGCTCTCATTATTCTTGTATCAGTTTGGGTTTAATATGGAAAGAGACAACCTGCTATTTGGAGAAGCGCATTAGAAACTCACTTGTTGACCCAACTCAATTTAAGAAAAAAAGTTTGTCACTGTCCAAACTGTCTATAGCCTACTCATCCTACTTACTTGATTTAGACTATGAGAAAGTTCATTCTTGGACCAGCAACTTGGGCTATGGCAACTTAGATAAACCCAGTTAACACACAGAAAAGTTTAGTTTAACAAGAAATGTTGTCTTTGGTAATAAAATTCTATCTACCAACTCAGTTGCTTTCTTAGGCTGAAATTTGGTGTTCAAGTTATTAAGACCTTTTAGATCATTAGAAAATTAAATAGTTTGGAAACAATTCATTGAAGCTATTTATTAACCATAAAACAACATAACTATGCTAAGCTTTGCCACACATAATAGTAGGGTTCCAATCTAGTTCACACTTTGTACTTTATAGTTTTAGTGACTATACCTAAGCACAGCCTAAGTGCTTACAAAACATAACATATACAGCATACTAACATGCCTCCAAACCTACTCTACACCTAGCTCCAAGACCTGTACTCTAAGAACCTATTATTCAGCACAAGCACAACCTTTCCAGCAACATGCCTTGGCAAAACCATCATTGTAGTTGCACTTACAACCTCAGTAAGCATTGTAACATTGGGAATTTGTCTATATACACTTAACACACTTAAGGATTTAAAAAACTTGAAGTTAACTGACAGTTATCTAGCCAACCCTACACAAGAAAAACTATTAGTCCTCTGGATCCTTTCCTACAAGTAGGACAGAAGGGCTGTGAGTTCTAAGAACTTAGTAAGGATAGCCTAACAATTAATTAAACCAAATTTCTAGCCCAAGAGGACTCCCTGCAAGCCTGCAAAGACAAGAAAACAAAAACACAGGAGCATAGTACATAGATAACTAAGCAAATCACATGCATCACTATAGTCGGTCAACACATGCATACAAACAACCAAGCATGTTGTACACTCACACACACACCTCTTACTCAATGTAATGGCTTTTAATTCAGCCCTAAGGCCCCAACATGTAGTTCACCAATAGGCACACCAGAAGGCACACACAACACATATTGTGAGAACCCTTATTTTTTTAGGTAATTAATTTATTTTATTTACATAATCCTTGATAAGATTACACTTGCAAGCTAGGCTTAAGTCAACTCAATGAGTCAAATAGTCTTTAGAGTTCATAGAATTAAAAATCTAAAGTAAAATAACCACAAGGGCAACTAGGGGCATTTTGGTAATTTAGAATTTTAAAGGTCAAAATGTGACCAAGAGAAATATAATTGAGCTTCTAGAGGTGAAGTGAACATCTCGATGAAATTTGAACTCAATTTGACCAAAGATTGCCTTTTTCTTACTAAGGAAGCGAGAAAGGGCAAAATGGCAATTATCAGGTCAAATATGGTCAAAAAAGGTCGGGGAAGGTGAGAAATGGTATTTGAAACCATTTGGTAAAATTTGGTGAAGTTTGAAGTTAAATTGACCAAGTTTGAGACTTTTCTTATAAGTGAAGCTAAAAAGGGCATTTTGGTAATTTTGGTTAGTCAAACTTGGTGAAACCCGAGTCAACCCTGTTAAAACAGAGTCAACCCTAGTTAAGGGTAGCAAAATACATGGTTGGAAGTGGAGGAAAGAAAATATATGAATTTAAATGTAAATGAAGACATATTTGAGCATTTTATGGAAGTAATTTCTTTTTAACCAAGGGTTAGGAGGACTAAAAGGCACTTCTACCCTAAGCACCTCTTAGAAACTTTAGGAAATGAGGCAACTTGATTTTGGGGCAGGAAATAAGCTTTCAAACAAGTGGAAGAGCCCCCATTTCCCTTAGTTAAAAAGCCTAAACCATTACTAACCATGTAAAGGCCTTAATCCTCTACCATTTTAATCCTTTCACCCATTTTTCATCCTTAATAATCCCCAAACACTCCAGCTCACTTTCTTCTCTTCTTCTACCTATTTAGCACGTCCTAAACCCTAAAAAAACATAGAAACTCACCAAAATAATGAAATAAAAATAAGAGAAAAAGAGCTTGTGAGTGAGAAATCAAAGAGAGAGTGTGTTTGTTATAAGGGAGGGCTTAAGAGTTTGGTTTCTTTCTTCTCCAAGAGGTGGCCATGGTTTTGGGCTATTTATTTTGAGGTGAGAAACTTTATTTTACTAGATCTTGGTTTCCTATTCTTTAAACAACAACCTTTTACTCATAAAAACCCTTGGTTGTTGAGGTTAAGCTTGGTGAGACGGAAGAGATTTGTGGAGCTTCGAAAAGGAGTTTTGGTTTAAGATTTTCTATCAAGGTGCAGAGGTCATTTTGGTTTGTTTATGTGAAGTAAAAAAATTGACCTAGGCTCAAAAATTTTGATTGGTCAAGTGGTTATTTTACTATGTAGTTAAGGAACTTCAAAGAGACTAGGAAAGGACTCTTAGTGCTTGAAACTTGAGCTTGCAATGTGGTGATCTACATAAGGGTAAGGTGTTCTAGCCCTTTTCTCCTTGGGAAGCTTTGGCTATGTTTTGGATTTTTAAAAGCTAGGAAAAATGGTAGGGCAAAAAAGGCACAAGGTGACCATTAAAGCCAAAGAGGGCTCATGTGGCACTAAGGTCAGACATAGCTCATAGTTTTGGGCAACAGGTGGTGTCCTTGGTACATAGGCTGTAAAATGGTGTGTGGATCAAGCATGAGATTCTCAGTAGATGAGTGTAGCTGAACCTTTAAGATTTGGCAAGTACAAGAAATGTGTGCCTCGGTTTGGGTGTCTAGGTATTATGATTGAGCTCAAGAACTCGATATGTTGTTGTGCGTGTTTAGCATGGGCTCCTAGGTGCATGAGTATTTTGGGTGCCAGGAGCATGGTGAGTTGGGAGTGACAAGGTGCACATGGGTGTGCCCAAGGGGTCACACAGCCATGTGCCTAAGCGGCACTCGATGGCACACCCAGGGATGCGTGTGTGCATATGCTTGTGGGCTAGTTGCTGTGCACACCTAAGAGGTCGTATGGGCATGCCCTGGAACCTTGGGTTATGCTTTGGGCATGACCCATGAGGAGGAGCCCACGGTAGGAACCCTAGGGCCCAAATGGCACTCAAACCTACTAAATGATTTAGGCCACAAATAAGCACACACATCGGCCTAATGGGGCATAGGGCCCAAGATAGGGAAAAATACATCCAAGGGCACTAGGACAAATATCAAATTGGGTCAAACCCTACTATATACAATAAGGGAATTTTTGAGCTAGTGAAAGCTAGTAAGCTCAAGGGCAAATGCAAGTATGTATGCTCAAGGGCAAAAATGGACCAATGGTTATTTTGTTTGTTAGTTTGTTTGTTTGTTTGCTTGTGTGAGAAGTATGAAGAGTCATGCACTCATCAGGGAATGATATGATGATCATGATATAATACTCCATGCCATAAGAGCTCGTGGCATGCTCATATAGTTTATGGCCAAGGTTCATGCAAGCATGGCAATGTGTGCATCTGGTCCATTATGTGTAATGTTGTATGTATTGGTTGTTTTAGAATGCCTTACTAAGTATTTTATATATTTACCCTTATTGTTAATATGCAGATAACATCGTCTATGAGACAAATAATCCACAGTGGTTATTTGATACTTGTTTGTTAGTTTCTCATAGGTTCATTTTGAATACACTATAGGTTCATTTTTCATATGTTGCATGCACTTATGGTTAGAGTCTAACTTCAAACTTATTTTCCTTATACAGTAAGGTAGTCGGGAAAGGACTTCTTGGGTCACTCCTCGATTGGGTTTCTCTCTCCCGGGCAAAGGTGGGCCTATCAACCATTTGGGTCATGAATATTTTTTAGCACGGTGGTAGTAGCTAGTGGGTTGATTTTAACTTAGCATAACTGTGGCATGTATTATTATTATTTCAGGTTAGACTTATCAACCCATGACATTACTTGCTTAGGTTGATAAGCAAAACACCTAAATATTGTAAGTGAGAAATCAAGGAGAGGGTGTGTTTGTTGTAAGGGAGGGCTTAGGAGTTTGGTTTCTTTCTTATCCAAGAGGTGGCCACTGTTTTGGGCTGTTTATTTTGAGGTGAGAAAATTTATTTTACTAGACCTTGGTTTCCTCTTCTTTAAACAACAATATTTTTCTCATAAAAACCTTTGGTTGTTGAGGTTAAGCTTGGTGAAAGGGAGGGGAATTGTGGAGCTTCGAAAAGGAGTTTTGGTTTAAGATTTTCTACCAAGGTGAGGAGGTCATTTTGGTTTTTGGTTTGTTTATGTGCAGTAAAAAATTTTTCCCCTAGGCTAAAAAATGTTGATTGGTCAAGTAGTTATTTTACCATGTAGTTAAGGGACTCCAAGGAGACTAGGAAAGGACTCTTGGTGCTTGAAACTTGAGCTTGCAATGTGGTCATCTACACAAGGGTAAGGTGTTCTAGCCCTTCTCTATTTGGGAAGCTTTGGCCATGTTTTAGATTTTTAAAAGATAGGACAAATGGTAGGGCAAAAAGGGCACAGGGTGACTAATAGAGCCAAAGAGGGCTCACGTGGCACTACGGTCAGACCTAGCTCCTAGTTTTGGGCAAAAGGTTGTGTCATTGGTGCATAGGCTGTAAGATGGTGTATGGATCAAACATTTGGTACTTGGTAGATGAGTGTGACTAAACCTTAAAGGGTTGGCAAGCACAAGAAAGGTGTGCCTCAGTTTGGGTGTGTAGGTATTCTGATCGAGCTCAAGGGCTCGGTATATGGTTATGCATGTCTAGCATGGGCTCCTAAGTGCATGAGTATTTTGGGTGCCTATGAGCATGGAGAGTTAGGTGTGACAAGGTACACATGGGTGCGCCCAATGGGTCACGTAATCGTGTGCACCTAAGGGGCTCCTGATGGCACACCCAAGAGTATGCGTGTTCATACGCCTACAGGCTTGTGGCTGTGCACACCTAGGAGGTCATATAGGCATGCCTTGGGGACTTGGTTTCCTTATGGGCCTTGGGTTATGCTTTGGGCATGACCCATGAGGGGGAGCCCACTGTAGGAACCCTAGGGCCCAAATGGCACTCAAGCCTACTAAATGACTTGGGCCACAAATAAGCACACACATTGGCCCAATGGGGCATAGGGCCTAAGATAGGGCAAAAATACATCCAAGGGCACTAGGACACACATCAAATTAGGTTAAACCATACTGCATACAATAAAGGAGTTTTTGAGCTAGTGAAAGTTGGCAAGCTTAAGGGCAAATGCAAGGATGCATGCTCAAGGGCAAAAATGGACCAATGGTTATTTTGTTTGTTTGTTGTTTGTTTTCTTGTGTAAGAAGTATGAGGAGTCATGCACCTATAAGGGCATGATATGATGACCATTATATAATACTCCACGCCATAAGAGCTCATGGCATACTCATATAATTTATGGGCAAGATTCATGCATGCATGGCAATGTGTGCATCTGGTCCATTATGTGTGATGTTGTTATGTTGTTATGTATTGCTTGTTTTAGAATGCCTTACTAAGTATTTTATATGCTTATCTTTATTGTTAATGTATAGATAATATCGTCCAGGAGACAAATAATCGACAATGATTATTTGATACTTGTTTGTTAGTTTCTCATAGGTACATTTTGCATACACTACAGGTTCATTTTTCATATGTTGCATGCACTTATGGTCAGAGTCTAACTCCAAACTTATTTACCTTATACAGCAAGGTAGTTGGGCAAGGATTTCTTAGGTCGCTCCTCGCTTGGGTTTCTCTCTCTCGGGCAAAGGTGGGCCTATTGACCATTTGGGTCATGAATATTTTGTAGCACAGTGGTAGTAGCTAGTAGGTATTGACTTTGACTTTGCATAACCGTGACATGTATTATTATTATTTCGGGTTAGGCTTATTAACCCATGGCATTACTTGCTTAGGTTAATAGACAAAACACTTAAATATTGTGTTGTCGAAGTATTTACTTGCTATGAGTGTAGTTTTCCCCCATGGTTTGGCATGATATATTACTTGTGTATGCATGATCATTAAAATGTTTTCTTACGTGGCCGCACATGTTTTATTCATATTTTTTCTAAATCCCGCCAAACCACTATCATAGTTTAATAAACTTAAGTGTTTTATTAGAACCAAGTAAATGTTTTTCTTAACTCTCAAGTAAATACTAAATGCTAGGCAAGTGGCTAGGATTTACATAGTAAATCTCCGTAAAAGATCTTGGAAATGAGGAACGATTCTAGCCTAGTTAAGAGTTTGGATTAGGCAACAGAATAATTTAGCCTAATTAAGAAATTAATTAGGTAATTATTAGGACGGTTCCTCACACATATGCTCACACATGCATGTTGTGCTTGAGCTCACATTATGAATAAGGTGCTTGCCATACACCAAGGGCATTAAAAACACCAATCATTACCTACATGCTTGCACTCAAGTTGGCTTAGGCTCATAGGCCAACAAACCAAACCTTAAAATCAACATTGCTCCTGGTAACCCTTCCTATATAAGCGAACACATGAGTTCACTTAACTTTCAAGTTATCATTCATGGCCCAGTTAATTTCAGAGCAACTTCTATCACTAATGTAAGAGCATGAAAGATTAACAAAATTAGCCATAACCTTACCCAAATCCCTTGGCACCACTTGAACAAAGCTTAAGGAAGCTTTAGAATGCCTTGTTGAAGAAGCTACCTGTGAGTTCTTCCAATTCCAAGTAGATTTTTCACTTATCTCATTCAATTTCCCAAGTTTGACCTTCTTTGCACCTCTCTTTCTTTTCTTGCTCTGTTTTGGATCAAAACCATATCCAAATCAAGAACCAAGTCTAGTTTACATGCAAGATTGTGGAAGGTGATAAGTGTTCAATAAAATGGCCCTAATGCCCCAATCGATACTTGAATCTCTTACAAGTGTTCACTTGAGTCCTTTAGGTCTCAACACAGACACCCGAGCCTAATTCACAAAGCGTAACATTTACCCGATTGGCAATTCAACCCCTTGCTAACTTTTATACTATAAATTCAGTCTTGAAGACCTAAAGACTTAAGCAATCCAGTGACACACTCTTTAAACCTGATAGCTTAAGCTCTTACTTCTTTGCACTGTCTTCCATAATTTAATCTCTCTAAAGGTTTAACCATCCAATATAAAACTTCGAAGCAAATAATTGAAGTGTAAGGCTATTTGTTTTGAAGGCTATGATAATTCTTCCCTCCCCTCCTAAAAAATTTGGTCCTCTAAATTTCTCATTAATTTGGGCATCAAGTTTGGATATCTTTTAATCATCTTTTTGTTCAGACTCCTATGTAGCTTCATCTTCTATATAATTGGTCCATTGTGTTTTTATCATGGGAATGTATTTACTTTTTAGCTTCCTGACATCCCTTTCCAAGACTCTATAAGCTTATTCATAACTCAAGTTTGTGGCAATAGGTACTTCATTTATAGCAATTACAAGTCTAGGATCATGGACATTTCTTAATCATGCTCATATGGAACACATTAAAAACATGTCTTAACTATGAAGGTAAAGTCAGTCCATTTCCAGGATCTTATATGGTCTAATATATCTTGGAGAAAGTTTGCCTCCTTTTCCAAACCTCCTTACTCCTTTATAGGAAATATCTTCAACTACACTTTATCTTCTACTTGAAACTATAGAGCCCTTCCTCTTTGGTTTACTTAAGTTTCTGATCTTTGATTTGCAACCTTAATTCTTTCTTGGATTCTTTAAATCTTTTCTGTAGTTTCTTGGATAACAAGTCTAGTTTAATCCACCTTATCAAACTAATAGTGTGGTGTCATATACCTTCTTCCATAAAGGGATTCATATGGTGCCATTTTTATTACTGAATGGTGGCTATTGTTATAAGAGAACTCAACTAGTGGTAAGTAAGTGTCTTATTCCCCTTAAAATTCAATTACACAACTTCTTAACATGTCTTCAGGAACTTGGATAATCCTTTCAGTCTGTCCATCTGTTTGTGGATGATAGGCTGAACTTAGCTTGACTTGGGTCCCCATTGCATTTTGAAATGATTTCCAAAACCTAGAAATAAATCCGGGGTCCCTATCAAACATTATATCATCAAGTATCCCATGCAATTTAACTATTTCCTGAATGTATAGCCTTGCAAGCCTATACAATGAATTAGTTAGCTTGAGAGGTAAAAAATGAATATTTTTCACTGGATTACCTTTAACAAGAAGGAAGCAAGATGCTATATGGGTAATAGTAGATAGATGGGTCAATCTATCTACTATTACCCATATAGCATCTTGCTTCTTTCTTGTTAAAGGTAATCCAGTGAAAAAGTCTATAGAGATGAAGCCCTATTTCCTCTCTGGTATGGGCAATGCTTGAATAGTACCTCATAGGTTTTTATGCTCCAATTTAACTTGACATGTTAAACACTTATACACCTAATCAGCCAACTCATTTTTCATACCAGGCCATTAGAAATGATTCTTTAAGTCCATCTACATCTTACCTCTACCAGGATGTACTCTAATTTTGCTATTATGAGCTTCATCTAATATTTGCTTTTTTAACCCCTCTATGCTTGGAATATAGAGTCTTTCTTGATAGTATAGCATCTTTTGTTTTTTTTTTTCAAATCCTTGAATTAGCTTTCATTGTGCTAGTCCAAAAATCTTAAGAAGGTATGGATATTTTTCTTAAGCTTTTTTTATGTCATCTAACCATCTAGATTGAATGGTTAGCACAACCACTTTCTTGTTCTCTAACAAACTCCAATGTTCTGCCCAACTAGTAAGACTATTGGCCTCATCAAGCTCTAAACCTTCCTTAGCTCTTAGTATTCTTGTGTATTTTCTACTGAGAGCATCAACAACTATATTGCCTTTTCCGACTGTGTACTTATTCACACAATCAAAATCCTTCATATATTCAAGTCACCTTCTTTGTCTTATATTCAATTCCTTTTATGTGAATAAGTACTTTAAACTTTTATGATCTGTATATATCTTAAATTTGCTCCTTTGTAGTAGTGTTTTTATCACTTCAAAGTAAAGATTATAGCAGCTAACTCTAAATCATGAACTGGATAGTTCTTTTTATGAGTTCTTAGCTGCCTAGATCCATAGGCTATAACATGTTTTTCTTGCATTAGCACATAGCCTAGTCCTATTATAGGTGCATCTGTATACACTTTATAGGACTTTGATGAGTAAAGAAGAACCAAAACTGGACAGTAGTTAATTTGTGTTTTAATTCTTGAAAACTTGCCTCACAAGTATCATCCTAGAAAAATTGCTTGTCCTTTCTTGTTAGTTGGGTTATAGGTGAAGTTATTACAGAAAATTTGTAAAAAAATTTCCTATAGTACCTAGTTAACCCCAAGTAGCTTTTTACTTCTTTTACATTCTATGGCCTTGGCCAATCTACAACGGCTTTGATTTTTCAAGACCCACCATTAAACCTTGGCCATTAATTACATGCCCTAAGAAATATACGTTAGTTATCCCGAAGCAACCCTTGCTCAACTAGGGGTGATCGTTCGGTTTTTTTGGTTAAAACCGAACCAAAATTTTCAGTTTTTTTGGTTTTCAATTTTTTATTATAACAAACCGAATTAACCGAATAAAAAGATAGAACTGAAGTAAAACTGAACCGAATCTTTTAGTTCAGTTCGGTTTCAACCCGAAATAACCGAAATATTAACTCTAATTGTCTGCTCTGGTGAATAAAATGTAAACTTTAGTATTTGTGTACCTTGTTAGACTATTTAAAGAGAAATACAGGATCAATTTGGGGTTTAGCCAAGATTTGTTCTTTATTTGCAAATCTCCGACTATGATTTCATCAATTCCGACGTGACCAGATGGCGCCCAGGCCTCTCCATGATTTCATCAATTTTTTTCACAGATATGAGCAGAATCCTTACCCTATCACTTCTTGGTTAGTGCTGAGCTTTTCTTGTCATAGTCTTCTTGATTTAGGAGCAGAGGGTTGACGAAGGGGGTGAGGACGGAAGCGAGGTCTGACGTGGGGGAGATGGAGCCGGTGAGTGGAAGGCGAGGGCATATGGTGGGGGCTAGGGCAGAGGCGAGGTCAGACGGCGGGGGCAAGGGGGAGGTGAGTGGAGGGCAAGGGTGGACGGCGGGGGCGAGGGTAGAGGCGAGGCTGAAGGACGGAGTCGAGTGATGGGCGGAGGAGGATGATCTTATGATGGAAAAACCCCAAAAGAAGCCATCAATCTTCTATCTACCTTCAACTCAAACCCTTATCCTTTTAAACCTGTCATCTGGCCCACCAAAACCTCAAATATGACATAAAGAAATTTTAGTTTTTTCGGTTACCGAAATAACAGACACTCATAACTAAAACCAAACCGAAACCAATATTCTCTTTATTCGGTTTTAACCGAAATCAAATCGAAAAATTGAATTAACCAAACCAAATTTTCAATTTTTTTCATTTTTTTTTGATATTTTGGTTTTAACCGAATAGTAATTACCTCTATGCTCAACTTCCTATACAAATTGATGCTCCTTAAGTGTTTGTAACACTACTTTTAAGTATTGCTCATGTTCTTTTTCATCTTTTGAATACACAAGAATATTATCAATAATGACAACAACAAACTTATCCAGCCAAGGCCTAAATGCTTTTTGCATTAGATCTATGTGAAATATAGGAGTATTTGTAAGGCCAAAGGGCATTATAGTGTATTCAAAATGTCTATATCTTGTTCTAAAGGTTATTTTAAAGATGTCGTCTTCTTTCACCTTTAGTTAAAAATATCCAGACCTTAAATCCACTTTAGAGAACACCTTAACCCCTTCAAATGATTAAACAAGTCCTGTATTCTTGGTAGAGGATACTTGTTTTTCACACTCAATACACTAAGTTTTCTATAATCAATGCAAAGCCAAAAGGCTCCATCTTTTTTTCTTTATAAATAGTACTAATGTTCCTCAAGGGGAAACACTTGGCATAATGAAACCTTTCTCCAACAACTCATCAAGTTGTTTTCCAAGTTCAAATATTTCTGGTGTGGACATTTTATATAAAGAATGGAGATAAGAGTTGCTCCAACCCTTAATTTGATTTCAAATTCTATTTCCTTCCAAGAAGGTAACCTTGTTAACTCTAAAGGGAATACTTCTGGAAACTTTCTTACCACAGGAATCTTAGAAAGCTTATTAACTATCTTTTCTCCATTTAAGGCTAAAAGTTCTTTATCAAATACTAGAGGGATTGGGTCCTCTACAACACTGTGCATACTAGGCTCATTCTCTAATAACTCATTTGAGTTAGTAAGGTCATACTCCATGGGTCTAGGAAGTATTGACTTCCTTGCTTTATGGTCAATGCTAACCTGATTCTTCACCAACTAATTTATGCCTAGTACTAAACCATACTTATTATGGTATTTCAACACTCCTTAACCTAATCATACAACTCTTAACCATATGATGAGTTAACAACACTTGCATTCTAGCAATCTTTGATTAAATACACTTCAGGCAGAACTTAAATTTATGTTCATTTTTTAACTACTATTTTAGAGATTTAGGAAATTGAGGCACTGGTATTAAATAAATAGTGATTAGTTTACCATTTAGATAAACCTTACCTCTAAGTGTTTCTTCATGCAACCTCTCTTAGCCCTCCAGCTAGTACATTCTCCTAGCAGCTGATGGTAGTGCTTGCCCCTGTGGCCTTGGTGCCACATTCAGAAGTCTTCCAACTTAAAGTGGTACTAGACCCCCAAGTCTTCCCTGACTTGATTGGTTAGCCCCAGATCCAAGTTGGTTAGCCCTAGATCCAAGCTTATCCCCATTCTTCCCTACATCTTTTCTCTTTTCTTGAGAAGACAGTCCTTCACCCAGTGGTCAAGGAAGCCACATTTAAGACATGCATCAAGATGTTTGTAACATGGTTTGTCACCACGATGATTGCCACACTTTTCACACCTTTATTCCTAATGTGGCATACCCTATCTTCTAAAGTTCTTCTCTTGTTTGGCTTATACACATTTCCTTCAGTTAATCTTTTCTTGCTCTTTTTGTGTACCCTAATAGACTTTTTCGGTCCAATTCTAAGTAATTTTTACACCTTGAATTCTTATTCCAGGGGCAAAACCTTCTATATTAGTTCATAGCAGTCTTTAATTCCAATTGCCCTCAAAATCTGCCTCAATTCAGGCCTTATCCCTCTTATAAACCTCTTAGCCTTTAGAACCACTTGCCCATTATACTAGGGTGCATACCTTACCAATGAGCTAAACTTATGGTCATATTCCATCACTGATATCTCTCATTGTACAAGTTGATCAAATTCAATTTGTTTCTGGTCCCTTATTGCTTTACTCACATGCTGGCTTTGAAACAATTGAAGGAACTCAACCCACCTCATGGCTTTATGACTATCTCCATGCCTCATTTCCATTTTATACTAAAAACTTATGTGTACTATCCTCCACCACAATTTTGCTCTTCCTTCAGGCATAAAGGTGGCTAAGCACACCTTCTGTATAGGATGTGTTCTCCATTCTTCCAAAGATTTTCTTAATTTAGTATAACTAGCATTCAACTGCTTTAGGTCCCCCTTGACCCTTAAACACTGGTGACTTAAGGGCAAAAAATCTTTCAAGTTGTCCTTTTTTAAATTCTCCTTCCTTTATTTCTTCTCTATATCTTCTTAATTTCTCTCTTATTCTCCTCTTTATGTCTAGTCATTGAACTTTTCTCTCCATGTTCACTCTCATTTTGCTCTTGTTTTACCCCTATTTTCACCCTTTCTTCTTACCTTATTTCTAACCTCACCCTTCTAGCTCTTAGGTTTCTTCTATTTTCTTCAACTTTATCTTCATTTTCCAGGGCCACTCTATTGGTCTGGCCATTCTCTTCATGTTCTCTTCTTAAAACCTCATCAGCTCCAAGCCTCTGGTGCTCATCAACTCCATATTGTACTTTTGCTTCTCTTACAAGCAATGTTATTTACCCTTGAATTAATAAGTTTATGCCTATTGCCATTTGAGCTAATGCAGCTTGTATTGTTTCTATCATCATTTCCATCCTTTATTGTGTGTTCCTACTAGGACTAGGCAAATCTACCATATTAGTTTTAGGCACTTTTGCCCTTTGTTGCACAAGCTTTCTAGCCTTATTCATCTCAGGACCTTGGTCCCTAACAATTTTGGCTTTAAGAGCCTCATGCCTTTTTTCCCTTCCTGAATCTAAAGACTCACTCTTTTGTTCTTGTTGTTTAGCAGCCCTTTGGTTCTTTCTTCTAGTCATCATATATCTCAGTAACTTGCTCAACACAAATACAAACACTTTATTTTAGTGTTGTAGCTACTAACAATGGTTTTGCACACGTCACACATTTTTGCCTCAACCTTCAACTCTGATACCAAACCTGTCACCACCCAAATTGCCTATAGCCTACTCATCCTACTTACTTGATTTAGACTATGAGAAAGCTCATTCTTGGACCAGCCAGTTGGGCTATGGCAACTTAAATAAACCCTGTTAACACATGCAAAGATTTAATTTAACAAGAAAAGTTGTCTTTGGTAATAAAATTCTATCTACCAATCCAGTTGTTTTCTTAGGCTAAAATTTGGTGTTCAAGTCATTAAAACCTTTTAGAACATTAAAACATTAAACAGTTTTTAAACAGTTAATTAGAGTTATTTATTAAGCATAAAACAACACAACTATGCTAGTTCTGACATATAATAATAGGGTCCAAGTTTAGTCCACACTTTGTATTTTATAGCTTTAGTGACTAGACCTAAGCACAGTTCGAGTTCTTACAAAACATAACATACACAGTAAACTAACATGCCTCCAAACCAACTCTACACCTAGCTCCAAGACCTTTACTCTAAGAATCTCTTATTCAACCCAAGCACAACCTTTCTAGCAACATGCCTTTGCAAAACCATCATTGTAACTGCACTTACAAGCTCAGTAAGCATTATAACATTAGCAGTTTGTCCATATACACTAAACACACTTGAGCACTTAAAGAACTTGTAGTTACCTAACAGTTATCTAGCCAACCTTACACAAAGAAAGGTATTAGTCCTCTAGATCCTTTCTTGCAAGTAAGATAGAAGGGCTATGAGTTCTAAGAACTTAGTAAGGATAGCATAATAATTAATTAGACCAAATTTCCAACCCAAGAGGCCTTTCTATAAGCCTACAAAAACAAGAAAACAAGAACACAAGAGCATAGTCCATAGATAACTAAGCAGATCATATACATTATTATAGTTGGTCACCATACGCATACAAACAATCAAGCATGCAGTACACTCACACACACACACCTTTTATCCACCATAATGGCTTTCAATTTAGCCCTAAGGCCCCAACATATAGTTCACCAATAGGCATACCTTAAGGCACATACAACAAATATGCTCACATTATGACCAAGGTGCTGGCCATGCACCAGGGCCACTAAAAACCTTAGTTACTACCTACATGCCTGCACTCAAGGTAGCTTTGACTTATAGGTCCAAAAAATAAAAACTTAAGTTCAATATTGTTCTAAGTTACCCTTCCTACACAGGCCAGCACGTGAGTTCACTTAACTCTCAATGTATCACTCACAGCCTAGTTAATTTCAAAGCAATTATTATCATTTATGCAAGAACATGAAAGATCAACAAAGTCAATGATAACCTTATCGAAATCTCTCAACACCACTTGATCAAAGCTCACTGAAGCTTCAAAATGCCTTGGTAAAGAAGCTACCCTTGAGTTCTTTAAATTTCAAGCAGATTCTTCACTTATCTCTTTCAATTTCCTAAGTTCGACTTTCTGAGAGCCTTTTATTCTTTTTTTTCTCTATTTTGAATTGAAACCGTGCCTAAATTAATTGCTAAGCTTGGTTTACATGTAAAATAGTAGGGGTGACAAGTGTTCAATAAAGTGGCTTTAATGCCTCGATCGATAGTTGACTTTCTTGCCTGTGTTCACTTGAGTCCCTCATGTCCCAATTTAGTCACCTGAGCATTTAATTCACAAAGCATAACTTTTAGCCAGTTGTTAGTTCAATCCCTAGCTAACTTTTTTATTATAAATTCAGTCCTTAAGATTACGTAATGAAGAGTAAGGCTATTTGTTTTGAAGGTTGTGACAAAGTTCCCCTATGATCATTGGAGCAATCACATAATGAAGGAAGTTTTGTAAGGGACCATATCAATTAATACCTAAGTAATCCATTAATTAGGCTAGATTATCCCATTTTCTAGTTTATTCATTTAATTAAACTAGAATCATTCTTCATTTTTAGGATTTTTTTGCCAGCTCTAATTACATAAATCTTAGCCATATGGTTAATGTTTAGTATTTACTTGTGAGTTAAGAAAACATTTACTTAGTTTCAATAAAAAATTTAAGTTTATCAAACTAGGATGATGGTTTGGCATGAGTTAAAGAAAATATGAGCTCATGCAAGTACAAGTAGTATAGCATGCCAAACCATATATGAAAATTATACTATATCAATTAAATACTACAACAACACAATGCCTAGGAGCCAGTTTGGTTTGTCTAAATCTAAAGCAATTAAATACTACAACAACACAATGCCTAGGAGCTGGTTTGGTTTGTCTAAATCTAACTTATGGTGTTGAGCTTTTCAACCTTTTTGCTAACTAGGAAGATACCAGTTTGCTACCTTACCCTATAGTTGAGCATACTTTCAAATTTGCCCTCTACTTACCTGGTAAATTGTTTGTGTCCGAGCTTCTCTTCCTTTTCCTCACTTTTCTCCATCTTTCTACCCACCCCAAATCAACTTTCTTCTTGCTGTCCATAGCCCAATCCACCTCCCCCCACTTTATTCTACTCCACTGACCTCCATCTGTTATTCATCCCTACTCTTACAAGTGGTTCAGTTCCACCTCTCAAACCATTTTAAGGGTCGTCATCTGCCGCCATTAAGGACCAGTGCTTCTTTTTCCATTATATTCTCCTTTGTGGACCTTCTTCCACTGTTCACCCATACCTATCTCTGGTTCAATCCATCCCATAAACCATCTTAAAGGTGTCACCATTTTCCGCCTATCAAGGAACAATGCTTCTTTCCTCCATCGTATTCTTCTTTGCTGACTTCTTTGTATTGTTCAAACTTGCATCCAACTAGTTTTGATCTGCTACTTTGTTGCCGTTATTTTTTTTTTCTCCTATACTTATCGAGTCCTTTATCCTTTTTATTCATTGATGTGATTTTTCTAGCCAATTCTGGTTTGTTTAAGCTTAATACTAACTATCTGTGTTCAAATTGGTTAATCGCTTAATAGTTAACCTTAATACTTAAAAAATTGTCTAAATGCTTACATATTGGTTTTGCAATAGAAAGAAACAAAAGGGGTAAACTATTCAGGGTAGCTTTAAGATTACGCTCAACTTTGAGGTAAGACTGCAAATTGGTCTGTTCCTACTCAGCGAAAATGTTGAAATGTTTAGCACCTTAAGTTAGATTTAGACAAACTGAACTGGCTGTAAGTGTTTTGTCTATCAACCTAAATTGGCAATATCATAGGATTATAAGCCTAACCCATAATAAATTATAATAATACATGTCATAGTTTATACTAATTCAAGATCAATACTAGTAGGCCTCCTACTAGCTTTTACCACCATGCTACAAAATGTTCATGATCCCAAATTGGTCTAAAAGTCCTACATTTGCCTCAAAGAGAAAACCCATACAAAAAGTGACCTATGAAGTTCTAAGCCTGACTACCTAGACATAGAAGGCAAAATGATTTTGGAGTTAGACTATGATCAAAAGTGCAAACATAGAACAAAAATGAATATGTAATGCATGCAGTATGTACTTACGAAAGCTAAAAAACCAGGTAAAATTCATTTGTCATTCTAACCTTTTTGCTTTGTCCTAAATGGGTCCCTACCTTCATTTTTTCCTCTTAAAGTTACTAACCCCCTATTTTTGTCCTAATTATGGTCTTTCAGTTAATTTTTAAGTTAAAGTTAGCAAAATCTTAGGAAAAGTACAAAATTTGGTCCTTAAATTTTCTTCCTCATAGGCAAAGCATTTTCAAGCTTTTAAATTTAACTCTTTCTCCCCTTCTCTCATCCATTCTGACTTCCCAAAAAAAAGAAATCAATTCCTATTCACTCTCCCCAAGTGATCGTCCTCTCCTGTTCCATCCCCCAAATCCTCTTCCTTTGGTGCTGCATCTCCCTAAGTGTCCACTTCTTCTACCCCTATCCTCTACCACAAGCTCCTCAGATACCACCTCCACCCCCTTTATTGTTGCCAGCCTTGAAACTGAATCAACTGAGATTGTAGAGAACCACCTCTACCCCTACTCCATCGTTCTTCAACTAATTCCTCAGGATCCCTCTATCCTTCAGAATTTTAACATCCTATATCATATCAATTATCCTATTCATCAACTTTATCTACCAAGCAAACACCAGCAAACTTGGCATAGTTGATGCTTTGCACGCCACCAAATTGCACATATTCACCTCCGAGTTCACATTTAAGCCGATCGAATGAAGGCAGAGTATGAAGTCATTCGGGTTGAACTCAATTGAGCAAATGGGTTTGTTCATCAACATGAAGTGGATGCTAGATTTTGTTAGATCCATTGTGAAGGGGATCACTACCTCCTAGACCAATGGAGGAGAGTTCTTACTTTTGGGTTTTTAGTTTTCTCTGGCACCATGCTGTGGCATGCATAGGACTTCTATAAAATTCTTAAGGAAAAAAATTTGGGAACATTCAAGAGGATTTTCCATGGTAGCTTGAGGATGAATTTGAGGGCTCGCGAGCAAACATGCTTGTGTTTTATTGTCTATGGGTTAATTTGAGCCTTTTCTTTGTGCTTATGTCAGAGGCTTAACTTGGCTTGACTAGTTCATGGTGAGGCATGGCAGTGAACGATGAGGAGTTTGTGTATAGTTTAGGGTTTAAAGAGAAGTTATGAATGATTTAGAATGAAGTTATAAAGAAGTATCAAATTTAAAGGTTTAAGGATGCTTTGAGTAGGTTGAAGAAAATTTTGGGATAAAAAGTTGCATTTTGCTTAAGATTCCATTAACTTTAACTGTAAAATTGATGAAAAAACTAGGCATAGGACAAAAACAAAGAGGTTAAAGACTTTAAGAGGACTAAATAAAGGTTAGGGATCCGTTTAGGGCAATGTAGAAAAGTTAGGGGCCATAAATGAATTTTACCCCTAAATAATCACTTTGGATTATTTGGCTGCAGCATAACATTATTTGCAAATTAACAATAAGAGTAAGCATATAAAATACTTTATAAGGTATTCAACGCCAAGCAAAACATTTCCACATCACATGTAATGGACTATATGCACATATTGGCATGCATGCATAAAATTTGCCCATAATTATATATGAGCATGCCATTAGCTCTTATGTTGTAGAGTATTATATAATGATCATCATATCATGCTCTATTTAGTACATGAGTCCTCATGCTTCACACACAAGTAAGCAGATAAACAATTACACATACAAACCACCGATTGATTCATTTTACCCTCGAGCATGCAACCAAACACTTGCCCTTGAGCTTGCCAGCTTGTGCTAGCTTAAAATCCTTTATTTTATGCAATAGTGTTTGAATGAGTTGATGTAGATCGTAAGTGATAGTGCAGGCAAGACTACCCAGGATGTTCCATGGAAAAATTTATTGAGACGCACACATATGTTTCGTGGAAAGATTTCTTGAGACGCCTTGAGATATTCAAGATGCCATGGTATTCCTTAATTAGATGTTGAGCACTCTTAGAGCCCAAACCACCCATGTCCAAGGAGCTACTTTACCCACATACTTCAAAGGCACTACACTTAAGCAATTTCATCATCTTACCTGAAAATGGGCTACCAAGGGAGCCTTATTTAGACATTTACTAGGCTGAGTTACCAAGCCACCTGAGTATTGAGTATCCACCAAGGCAACCTTCCAAGGTGTCCAAGTACCACCCGAGCTAGTAATTCCCTAGGTAATATAGCAATAAAAGACATTGAGGTACTTTTAGGGCAAGATTTTCAAGCTCTATTCAAGCCGCACGCACTCCTCAGCACCAAGCATTCAATCCTCATGCATTTAGGGGCCCAAGCCCATACTTGCATACTTCTAAGCCTCATTGTCTTAGTCACATTATAAGCACATACACCCACATCAGATCCAAAACCTCTTTCCCTTATTAAGGCTGCGCCCAATCTTGTGACCAAGCCCTTGGGCTTTTTAGCCCTTATTATTACCTCGTGCCCTTGTACGCTACGATTTGCCTTAGATTTCTTCAAGCTATAGCATGGTCTGAGTTTCTCCAAGAAAAAGATAAGGGTTGAATACCTTATCTCTTTTGTAGATTTCAAACTTGTAAGCTTAAAGTTCCATGTCCTATAAGCCCAACCTTAGTCCTTTGGAATTCCTTATTTAACCACAACAAACCAGCCATATTACTAACACATTTTAAGCCTAGGCCAATACTATTATTCAAGAACTACAATCAAAGATGAAAACCTTTGTTACCTTAAGAAAAACACTTACAGCTATAGCTCCATTCTTAGAAGCTCCTTAGTTTCCTTGTTTTTCCAAGCTTAACCTCACATAAAGCCTGGATTTTTCATGAGCACATAGGCCGATCTACACAAGGAAGAACTAAATGGAACACAAACATATTTATCACCTTGAAAACATGGGAAAATTACCAAAATCCCTTTGAGGTGTAATCGAAGATACACTTTTGCCCTCATTATTTCAAATATCAATAGTTACTCCCTCAAAAGCCTAACATACCTACACTTAAACCCTCTATTAATATATCAAAACTTACCTACACTTACCCCCTTTACATAAAAGAGAAAATGCTTATTTTGCCCTCCTTGCCTTCTTCCATAAAAAATTTTCCCCAAACTTCTACATTTAACAATCTATCCTATCCTTAACAAGACTCATCCTATCCAACAACACCACCAATCCTCCCATGTTGCCACCATTTTTGACCCATCCTGCTTGTTATTTTTCTTCCTTTTATTTTATTTTGTCCTATGAAGTTTTTGAATTTGAGAGCTGATTCTTAGGTCAAAATGATAACAATCCCCAAGTTTCCTCCTTAGCTATATAATTCCTAATTATTTTCAGCCATTAAATCACTGCTCGAGTCATAATTTGGCATCCTCTAGACGAACACGATCACTTTGCTAATAAACCTCTCACTTGAGAAATCAAACAAGATGATGATTGTACAATCAGAACTTATTATAGTTTTGACTGACTTGTTTTAAGTCTGGTTCTAGCGAGGCATAGAAGCAAGTTGTTGGAGCTCTTTTTAGTTAGGTATTAGATGATGAAAGCAATATGGTGATAGTCATGCTCGAGGAGGTGCATGTCCATTGTCAAATCAACACCATCTCTTTGAACCATTGATTTCCTAGAGAATCGAATACCAAGGATCCAAATTTGGGGCTACTCATAAATGGGTTTAGGCCAAGGATTTTGAATGGCCTGAAAGCTTGCCTGATGAGAAACAAACACTAATTGGTTAGATAGTAGTGTTGGGAGTAAGAGATGAGTTAGGTTGGTAGGGGATGGTCGAGTTGAGTTGTTTGTAAAAAAGAAGAACTGTTTTAGTTTCAACCATATAGGAGAAAATGAACTTTTGTGCTGAAGGGAGACAGGGAGGGATGGGGGGAGACGGGGTGCAAAGTTCAGGGGCTAAAATTATTGAGCGAAGGAGGCTAGAAAGATAAATGAATTTTTTTTCTTTTTTGTTAATGGTAATTAATGCAAATAGCTATAAGGGGTTAGTGTAGTTATGTCAATTTTTAAAAAAGGTATATGTAGGTATTTAAAATAATGAGGACAAAAGTATAGGTTCGACTAAATCTTGGGGGGTTTTGGTAATTTTCCCCAAAAACATCCCAAAATTATTGCCTCTTGAAAAAACATCAAAGCTCCCCCAAAGTTCTTTTGCTAGGTGATAACATATTAGGCCAACAAAGCCCATATTAATACCCAGACAACCTTATCGGCCTAACATGGCCCCTAAATAGGCAGGCTGCATAAATGACCGACCAATGGGTCATCATTCATGAAGCCCAATAAGCCTACATTCACTTTAAATTAAAAAAAGGACTCATATTAGGAAAGGTAATCTACACTAATAAGAATTACTTTCTGCACGATCTATCAAGGCCCAATTCACCCCTACCCTAAACCCCTTATGAGGTTTAGCTAACTATTCATTTTCATATAGTGAATTAGGACATGACAATCCGGGCTACTTAACCCTAACTTTTAGTTTTTTCTTAGGTGAGACTTAGGTGGAGGTTACTAAATAACCCATCCTATGAAATCTTATTAGATTTCTAGCTTAACAAGTTAACTTGCAAGTTTAACACATTAGGTTACAAGTTTAATGTGTTATTTTAATGAGTGTGTCTAATTAGACTTATCTTGGTGCATATGAGGTGCATATGAGTAAGCGTAGGTGGGCTTGTGAGTGTGTGTGCCTAGTGTAATTAGAAGCCATACCTGTAGCCTACCTAGGGTGCGTGTCCAATCATCACACATACACACATTCAAGCATATAGACATATATACTTCCTAGGTTGATTAGGTACAAACCATGCACGCATTTTCTAGTCCACCACACTTAGTGCCTTAAGGGCTTACCCAAGCCCATTATACACAACCAAGACACAAAGCATGCATTACTCTAAGTCCCCACATCATTAGCTCAAGGATTGCATGGCCAAAAGTCACATACACCAAAAGTTAAGCCATTACAGAAGCATGTTTGTTACATTCTTATGGGCTTAAACAATTTCAATGCCCATAGTTACTGTAACTTCCACTTTCACTTGGCTTTTTGGTCAAAGTTGTCTTATTATCCTTCTAGTCTTTACCCATACTAAAATGGATCGAAAAGTAGCCAGACCTACTACAGCCATCAAAGCCTACAATTAAGTATACAACCATTAGTCCAAATCAAGAAACTTTGTCAATCTTTCTTTCATAATCCAATAAACTAGAGCCATACCTACTTGTACATATACCTTTTAAAGAGGTTTTTTAGCCTCTAATCTTCCACTTTATTACCTGAAATCGGCAGAAAATGCCATGAGTACACAGGTACTCAGTAAGGATTCAATTTGGCACTTAGTGCCTACACAATGTTCTAAACATTGTTATTCATATAAACCTCCAATTTCTCCTTTTAACCTATAACCAAAGATAAAGAAAACACAAAAGAGACAAGGCATAACATAATACAAGATGCTTATATACATAATTCAAAGGTTAGCATATGCAAACAATCAAATAAGCATGCAAACGCACACACCACATACACGGTTCCACTTTAACTTAGAAAGCATTTTTTTTTCAATTTAGCAAGTGCTCACCTTGATTAGAATCAATTTAACATATACATAGAGCTCCAGGTAATTGAATAAGTTCAGCCATGCTTGATCAAAAACCCTAATGCTTGCCAAAAGTAAACTAGCTAGCTCACCATAGTGCTTAATGTACACATAGCCCATTAACAAAGCTCTTAGGTTTATTCGGCCATAGCCATCCCTTAGGGCAACATTCTTCCCTTTAAAATCCAGGAGAAGAAGCTTCATATGAACCCTTACCTAGCTTAGATTTTGGCACCAAAGAAGCATGAACACACAAAAGCACCACACGTGCCACCATAGTCTACCCATAAGCCATCATGTTCGATTTTGGTTCCTTTTGCTTGCTTTGCTTCTTTAACTTGTTTCTTCATTTTGTAGGACCTCTTGGCTAGCTTTTCCAGGGTTGGAAGCTACTGTAAATGCATAGGAAGCTACTTTTAGAATGCACTTAAAGTCCAAGTAATGGTGGATGGCTGAATGGCCTTGGTGGCTAAGTCATTTGACTAGCCTTTAGCCTCAACCCTTCATATGTCACTTGAATCATTTTGAACATTTTATTGACCTACTTAGCTCTGTTGTTGGGGTGTTTTGAGCACTCACTTTGCCCATTAGTTCGGCCAATTAAGCCATCAAACTTTCACTTAAACTTAGGTATATTTTAAGTGTACCCGAGAGCCCCTTAGTGCACCTTAGGGTGCTCCTCATGGTTTTCATGTGTTCTTCACCTTTTCTTGGCCTACATTTTGGCCCTCATATTCATTTCAGTCTTAAGCATCAATGCTATAAAATTCCTCTTAAGAAATTTGGCTTTAAAGCTCCAAAATCACTTAAGTGCACACAAGGTGTACCCAAGAGTCACCTTGTTCCCCTCCTTGGTGCTCTCTTAGTGCTCTTAGGTTCTTTGCCAATTTTTCTTTAAATTGTGGGTATTTCCTTCAATATCAATAGATATTGTAGATGATAATCAACTCTAGGCCTTTCAGCATGCGTTCTTTGAGCACTCGTGGCCCATAGTACAATAAAAGATTAGGCAACTGTCCTAAGGGCAAAGGATAAGGAGGATGAAAAACACTTGGCCATTGAGGACGTGGCCAAGCTTATCGCTAAGGACGCCCAACATGCATGTTAGGCAAACTCTAACTTCCCTCGGTACTAGCAACTTTAGTATGGTTTTAAAAAGGTTGGATCAGATGGAAAAGCACCTAAAGAAACCTAAAGGAGCTCAATATCTAGTGCTGGATATCAATTACATGTGGATTTAGCCATTTATGGTTGAGATCATTAAAGCATCAGCCCCTAATTGCTTTAAAATGCCCAATATTGACTTCTACAATGGCCTAATGGACCTTGCCACCACTTGTAGTGTTACATCATTTTTAAAGGTTATAGTGGGCCCCGGACATAGTTATGTGTAGAGCCTTTAGTTCCACCCTTATAGGAGCAAAAGTAGCATTATTCTAGGTGAACACATGGCATCAATTCCAATTCTTTTAAGACATCTCACAGAATTTTCTTATGCCTATTTTTAATGAGTAGGTTGATCCTAAAAATAGCCATCACCTTTTGAAGATTCAACGATACAAAGATAAGTCCTTGAAGGACTTGATTAGAAGGTTTAATGTTGAAGCCATCAGGTATAATATCTACCCCCTGAATTATATTTGCTTACAATAACCTAAGGGTTGTTGAGAGACTCAATGTTGGCTTAGGACCTACATAATAATCCTATGAGGAAGACTGATGAGTTCATTGATTGTGTAACCACGTGCATATAACTCAACAAGCTGGCTTTTCAAAAAGAACAATTGAAGCCTAAGGACAAGGGGCCTCATCGAAGATGAGGAATCAAAAGAAGAGCGCTAATTTACTTTATTGCATTCTATGAGAGCAAACATACTATAGTTCTAAAATGAGGAATGTAGTGACCAAATGACCCTAGGCTATGGATCCCCAAAACAAAAGAGACCTAAAAAATTATTATCACTACCATAAGGATAAGGGACATTACACCAAAGATTGTTGGCAATTAAAGTGACTAATTGAATAGCTAGTTCAAGTAAAAAAGCTCTAAGAGTATGTGCCCTAACCTGACTCTCCTAAAAAGTGGTAGAATGGGAGGCCCTATTGAAGAAATGATGACGACTGAAACTAGGAGAGGGATCGATAACGAGAGAGAGGTCATTCCCTAAATCACCATAATCTCAGAACACTAACTGGAGTGGTTCACATGATCAACAAAGGGTAAATGTCCTTGGCACAAAAATAGAAGGAACTTGAGATTGCACAACCAGAGGCGACAAATTCAAATAGTGTGTTAAAAAAAATGAAAGGGTTATGAGTGCTAGTCCTACATATCGACCCCATTGTCATCACAGCATGAATCAACAACTTTGACATTGTAAAGAGTCTACGTTGAAGTGGAAGCCCATTCCAATTTGCTGTTTGCATCACTACTGGACAAAATCAAGATTCGCAATCCCTTCTTATACATTAATGAGCCTATAGCCTAAACGTGTAACCTAAAAGACCTTACTCATGTGCATTTGGTCAGATAAGCAGTGCAACTAGGACACATTTAACCATAATAGCAAATAGATCTTGGCAAACCAAAAGGCCAATAATTAGCAGTCTTTGCTATTTTGAAACCAAAATTCATAAATCCAGTTTCACTTATTAGAATTGCTTAAAACTTTAAAGTTTAGCTAGCTTTAACCAAGGAATCATGTTAAAAATATCCACAATTGCATTTGAGCTCTAGATGGAAATGCCAAATCCTTGGTCAAAACTAAACTATAAGCCTATGTATGGGAAATAGAACTCATCTAGAAATAGTTCAAACCAGTACAATCCAAACAATAATAAGCAGCTCAGTTTTTAACAAAAACAAACTTATCAACCTATGCATAGGAGTTCATCCAGCTATATAATGTCCTAAATTTAGAATAGCTAGCTCACACAGCAACTTTGTCAAAATACACTTAAGGCTATAACCCATTGTATACCTTACTTACTCAAAATCATATACATAAGACATACCAGGACCAAAGGGTTCTCTACAACCACTAACTACTCAGCTAGCTATACCATAAATTCTAACAGTCTTCCCACAGTCCAGCACCTAATGCCATAAGTTGTTAAGAGAACACTAGTGAGCAAGCCATAAACCTAAATTCATAGTCACAATGTGTCTATACAAAACTTCATATTAGTTCCCACACAACCTTAAGTCACTCAACTAAGCGCTTTCATACAGTGTAGACTATAAGGGCACGAGTATTTTTATTTAGGAAGAGAAAAATACAACATATATGCCAAGTGCTACTAGATTAGCCATATAACCTGCAACTAAAGGAAGACAGGGAAAACACATAGCAATATACATATATAACATCATGTCTAACAAACTAAGTGTCAGCACACACAATCAAATCGACGAGCACACAAAACATACTCACTCATACCCTATTCTGTCCCTAAGGTCATGCAAGCATTGACACACACACACACACACATACACATTCCCCATTGGGAACACAAAAAGCTCCAGGACACAAATGGGTTGGCCAAGCTAACAAATGAGTCCTTAATGCTTACCAACATGTTTAGAAAACTAACTTACATAAATAAGGATGCGTATATTACATCTAAGCTCTCCCCTAAAACCCAACACATGAGTTCATTTAGCTTTCAAGCTATCCTTCATAGTTCTACAACTTCAAGTCAAAATCTAGCGATACTACACCAAATGGCATATACTGAAGGTTAAATATCCCTTACCTTATCGAAACACAAGAATAAACCTTAAGAACAATTTAAACCCTCCATAGTAACTTGCTTCTGAAGAAAGCCTAAATTTTTCCTCTCATGCGACCAAAATCACTTTATCTTGCTTAATCTATGTTAATTCAAGGCTAGAACTTATTTCTTTTTTGTTCTCCCTTGTTTCAGTGAGTAATGAAGCTAAACCAACAATTCACCTGGTCAAACCATGGAAAAAAAATTGAAATGTGCTGGGTATCTCACAAATAGTGCTAGTTTATATCCATCATCATTCATGCTAGAGGATGTCATCAAGGTTAAGGTTGGTGTGGTGGGAACTTGGTAGAAGTTACCTAAATAGCAAAGGGAAAAACTAAGGTATCCTTAAAGTGTTTTTTTGGGGAGGAGGAGGGGGAGGGAGCCTCGATACTTAAGTAAGGTGAAGTATTTGAAGGTTTGAAAGAATAGTGGACCACAAGAGTAGTGAAAAGCTTGGTTATTAAAGATGTCTTTCATATATATAAGGGCAAGAGGTGAGGTATCGTTGCATATAATTTAGATCTAGTAGGTAACATGTCCAACTAGATCTAAAATGCCAGAGTTCGTACTCTCACATGCCTATTGCTAGCTGGTCTTCTGACACTTGTAACTAACACTTCTGCTATGCCATTTAGGGTATGGTTGTAATGTTCTTGCTGAGATCTTTTGAAGGATCTCAGTGGAGGATAGCTGAGGTAGCTTATTAGAGGTACTGGGTAGGGACCTCAGCTATAGGTCTTTCTAAAGTCCTTCCTAAGATATTCTGAGGTAGGTGTGTTACAAGAGTCCCTTATATTGCTGAGGTCCTGTGGTTCGTGTACTCATTAGGCTTTTGGTACTTAGTCAATTATGACGGCTCAAGAGTATGGTACAACTTTTATAAAGGCCCTCCAAGTACTTTCCCTAGGTTGATTGCCATAGCAAGTAAATCCCAAGTTCATTTTTCAAATAAATAAGTTTTTTTAAACAAATTAAATAATTAATTTAAGCTTTATTAAAAGTTCCTAAGTGTTAATTGGCATCTAAGAGTCATGAAGGATAAATGATAACTTTTTCATAAAATTGTGGCATGATTGTATATTCAGTGAAATTAGGGTCATGTAAATTAAAATGAATCAATTTGTCAAGACAATAAGTGTTGTGACTCATCTGAACCAATAAGTACCAAGGAAGGCCTTGTATACACCAAATAATGGAGTTAAGGGCTTAAGTGATTAAATGGTTTTATGTGTCTAATAGGCTTTGATGCTAAGAAAGGAGATTAATACTCTTATTAAGGATTAAATAGGATGATTTGAGCTAAAGAAAGAAACTAAGTTAAGTGATTAAGTGGGTAAGCAAGATTTAGGTTTGAAAAGGAGTAGGATATTTTAGTCAATATGGAGGGTAATTTGGAACAATTTACTTCCTTCTTCCTTTAGTTTCATTTTTGCAACTCTCTCAACCCCATCATCATCCCACTTCAACCTAACAAATGAGCCCAAGTTTTCCATGAAGTTAAAATCCCTAAAGCTAGAACAACAAGCCTTTAGCAAGTTTCTAAAACATTTAGTGCATTTGGAGATGTTCTTGGAGGGTTTTGTTGGTTTGAGCTAAATTCCTAAATTAAGCCACCTAAGTTATAGGTTGGTTGTAAAGGTGTTAAGTTAGTAATTGTATTGATAAGCTAATTATGGTGCCCAATTTCAAAGGAACCAAGTTTAAAAACTATTGGAGCTAGTTTGGAATTTTTGTAAATAATGAGTTTGATTTGAGGAATTCTCTATTTGAGGTAACGGATATGAGTTATAGTTGATGAATTAATGTATTCTTTAGTATTTTGGGTCATGAGAGTAAGTTGGAATGAGCCTACAATGGTTGGGATTGGTATAGGAAGAAACCGAAATAAGCTTGGCTGAGAAAAGGACAATGGAGAGCACACCCAGAGGCAATGTGATCGCACCTCATATAGGATATGATTGTATCAAGCCCTAAGAGGCCTCCATAAACCAAATGCAAACACATCAAATGGGTTGTGTAATTGCATAGTTTCTAGCAAGCTTCCTAAGAGCTTCATACGATCGCACCAAGGGTATGGTGTGGTTGCATCACGCCCAAACCATACCAACTTGTTTCCTTAGTGTCCTAAACCATGTCTTAAGGGCTAACAAGGGTCTTAGCATGAATCATAAGTACTCTTAAGACCAAATCATGCATCAATAACAGGGTAATAAGTGAGTGGTTAAGGGGTTAAAAGTGGGTGGACTAAGTAAGTACCTTAAGTTGCAAGCAAGGTATTAAGGAGGGACTAAGAATTATTTGAGTCCTCCAATGGCCAAGGTATGGGGTCATGAACCTTCAGCATTAAAGAGGAACATAAAAAGGCTTCAAGACGCTTAATGGCCTAAAGGTTGAGGACCTTTAGGCACTAAGGCAAAACCCAAGTTGTCCCAACCAAGCCAACGGGTTCAATAAGTGATCTACTAAGGAACCCGAGTCAAGTTCAAGGGAACTTGGCGAAGTGTAGTGACTAATTTAGTTGTTTTACACAATAAGAAAAAGGAAAAATTAGGCAAAAGGTAAGTAAGGGATAGCTTACTCTAAGTAGCCCGTAAGATGTAGGTAAGGTTGAGTAGGCGATGGCTCACTTTAAGGTACCCATAAGAGAACTTCATTGGGTAAGGTTACGTGTTAGCATCAAATACAATGGTCAGTACCCAATTACCCCAGCTGTATGAGCTCATGGCAGTTATGAACACCTTTGAGTCTAAGGAAATCCTAAGTGCATATGCATGTACATCCACCCATCCATACATTATATTACATCATCATTGTTTGTTATTTGTTTGTGCTTGTTGTATGTTATGTTGTATGCTTTGTCTATTTGTTTGTATACATAATTGCTTTGCATGTTGCACATGTTTTCCTTACAAGTGCCCGAATCCTTTACTGAGTACTTTAAAGTACTCGCCCTTTAAGTGTTGTGCAGGTACTTAGAAGGCTTATTGGGCCTAATAGTTGGTAAGGGGCAATTGTTAGTGCTAAGTTTTATTTTTTTTAAAAGTACTCTCTAAGTCTAAATTATGTAGTTAAATTTTGCTTATAAAGTGAGCTAGTTTAGACCAAAGTGTTTGCTTTTGCAGTTACAGGCTAAGTGTGTACAAGGAAAGTGTGACTCATCATTTAAAGCTAGTTCACTTGGGTGAGGAGCTAAGGATGGATCTTAGTAGTTATTTACCTTAAATGTATAATACTTTATGTACTAAGTTTGCCTCTACAAGTGTTGATTGGTGTGTATAACACTAGAATTACTTTTGGGTGCATTCATAGCTAAAAATGTATAGACAAGTTATTACTTGAAGTTAAAGCAACTAAAGTTTTAAATCTTGACTTGTTTTAACTTGTTTTCTTAAATAAAGGTTATGGCAATATTTTATTATTTTTGTATTTGATTGTTATTGCATAGTCAGGATGATACATACATATTTTCTGTACAAGGTATACTAAATAACTAGTTATATGTGATAGTTTTAAGATACTTTACAAGAAATAACTAGTCAATTATAACTTAAGCATGATTATAGTTTCCTAAGAACCTACCAGTGTTAGTAAAATCAAGGTATTGGGACCCTGTTCCACCACAACTTTGCCCATCATATGTTAATAGTATCACTTTCTTTGCATTATTAGACTAGCGTCAAGTGAAAATATTCTGATACATGAACTTTCAAAGATAATTTGAATGATTATATCTTTTCTATGTTTCTAATTTTTTTTGTTAGAAATTTACAACTCTATGCTTTTATTTTATGACTGTAGAAAAATCAAAATATTTCTAAGTAGAATCCCAACTTTCATAACTTTACATTAGCCAAAAATAGACCATCTAATATATATATATATATATATATAAAGTAGGAGTATCTATGAAAGGCATAGTGGACTTTTCACATAACAGGAAAAATGTGGTGTTGACATGTGGCAGATTTTCCATTTTTAGTAAGTTAACTATAATCTTTTACATATGATCTACCAAATATGCCCCTAACTCTATGGAAAAATACTATAATTACATGTGGCAAGCAAAGCCCACAATTGTTGACTTACCCAAAATCAAATTAAAGATAAATAAATAGGAGATGATAAATGTGATATGAATATTATCATTTTTTTAAAACCATTACCCTCGTCTATCTTTCCTCCATTTCTCAAAATCTTTTCTTTCACTAGAGATGTATGAAAAAATTTGCCAATATCTTATGATAAATCTTTCCTTTCATTCTTTCCCCTCTCTCTAATCTCTATTGTTCTCCCCTTATTTGAAGAAAAAGAATCCTATCCCGACTTATCCATCTGCTTATTGGGAGGCGGTTTTACCCTCAAATTCTAATTGGCTGACTTGGCTCCATTTCTTCCTCCCTCTACCTCGGGAGATCGATAGGTATTGCTAGAGAAGACCATGTTTTCTGAGGATGAGAAGCTATAAAATGAGGTAAAGAAGCTTCCATGGATGATTGGCTGTTTCACAAGAATTGGAAGGTCAGAGATGACGCTAACATCAACTTGGCCGCCGTCTGCGACTTCACTATGGATCTCAAGGACCCTTACATCTGTGAATTCAGTGAGTATTGTTTAGGTTTTCCTTTGTTCTTACGCATCAAAATTTGTTTCCTTGTGCATCCTTGCATTTTTGTGGCTTCAATTGGTTTGGACTGTTGTGCGTAAAAGAAGGCGCTCAATGCCTTAATTGCCTACTTACGAGTGGCTGACACTGATAAGGCGCGGTAGTGCTACTTCTTCTTCATTGCATATCTATGCATTGGCCAAATTTAGTCTACTTTGTTAATGGTGTTCCAGGTAATTGACTCTCTTGGTTTCATTTTTAAGTTCACTAAGAGGGTCTGTGATGTTGTTGTGGCAAAATGCCTCATTGGCAGGCAAGGATGGTGGAGAAAGCTCAAGTAGTCTTTTTGCTTTGGGTGGAATTGGAGGCTTTCGAGGTTTTCCTATTATTTTTTTCCTTTCTCTAGCTCCCACAAGTTTGTCCTTTTCATTAAAAGTGTGTGGAAGTACCAGTTATAGTTAATTTTATTCATCAGAGCTTCTCATTTCTAGTGGCTGATTACTCCTCATAGGTGTTATTTCTAGTTGAAATTGTTGTATACTATTATTGCACGAACAGGCTACCAACTGGCTGCCTTGGTGTTTGAGTGCTTCATTCGGATAAGGTTTTCAATTTCAGGTTGGAATCTTGCCTTAGTATTTGGATGAAGTTTATTGTTACCTACATTCTTACAACATTTTATTTGTTCTTTGCAGCTAACGGGGGCTCTGAGACATGCTTCCTACAAAAGCTGTGTGCTCTTTGTGAAAATATTGGAGGTATAGCTAATATGCCATTTGTTTCAATCTGTAGTTATGTTCATCTGGTTTTTTATTATTTTGTTTCCCTATTATCCTGAGTTTTGAGTAGGAAGAGGATCCATGATAGATGTTCAAATGAATGTATGGACAGTTACATTTATAATTCTTTCATGTTATCTATTATGTTCGTGATTAGCTTTATTGCTATTTACATATAAATTTGTTTGTTCAAGTGTGAGGCCTATTTATTTGTATTTGTATATAAAAAGTTTTGGGGAAGATATTTATAATGGTGTTTGTACACTTGGAGATTAGAAATTACTCTTGTAATGATGTATGTGCTGTTGTAATTTAGGGAAAAAGAACTTATCATCATATTCCTGTATTCTGCTTGTACAAAGTAAGTTTTGTAGGTTGTTGTGTTCTTCTTTTTAGCTTTTTCTTTTGTTTACTTTAAGCATCATTTTACCTATATCTATTGATCTTTTTTTTTTAATGGAACTGTATCTATTGATCTATAACTGGGAGATATAGTTAGTGTTGATGGTTTATCTAACAACCAAAGGATTGCTAGATGTAACAAATTAAACACTACAAGTGCACAAGTCAGAACATACTATAGCAAGTAAGTAAGGTCCGAATCCATAAAGACTTTTGAATTAATTTGTGCTTATCTACTTAATAACTAAACCAACAAAACTAACTTTACACACACACACACACACACACACACATACACAATCTAGGGGTTTTGTTGAATTTTGAAGTTAAGAATGTGTAAAAAGTAAATAAGGCAAAACTAAAATCTAAAGAGAAGTAAATTCAAGATTGTAAGTTGAACTTGGCAGGCAATAAGACAAACTAGCTAGGACTTCTTTCCATCACCAACCAACAAACCAATCACAGAAAGAATGAAAATTAGAATTTATACATGTATATGGTGACACATTCATAACTAAGTTATGGCATCTAATATTAGCTATTTAATTCTCTTTTAGTCCATACATTCAATGTATGGCATTTGCATTAAAATTTATATCTTTACCTGTGACTTAATATGGCAACTACTCAAGTTTAGCAGCAGAAAACTCATTAAGCATAAGGAGACATGGCATCTATACTAAGAGTTCAAGAATTGATTTCTTAAAGAATGCTACAAACAATTCAATACTTGCAAGACATAGTATAAATAACAAAGATAACAATTATACTTTTCAACATATAATTCTAATTCAAGGTTATCAAGGTGGTCTTTAGCAAGTTTAGGAAATTTTAGGCCATATATTTTCATTTTGCTCCTTAGGATTGTGAAAGAGCATTTACAGTGCCTATTATTTATATTTGAGTGCTATTTTATTTTCATTTTGACAACTTCTTTCTTCGATTGCAAGTACTTTTTTCACATTATTTCCAAATCACGGAGATTCTTTCGGTGTCATCTACTTTTGGATCATCCTGATGTTGAATTTGTTGTGGCTTCTTTTTACAGTCATTCTCTGGAGTTCTTTTGGATGGTCTTTTATCTTTGTCCTTTTGTCTTTTTTGTTGCTTTCCATTTTCAAGGTTTGTGTTGCGAATATTCTTCTACTATGCTATGATTTTATCTAGTCTACATGAGCTTCTAGTTGGGAGCTTTATATTTTGTTCGTCCTTTATGCTTTATGTCACTGTATAATTGCAATCAGCTATTGGGATAATGTGCCAAATAAAGTAATGTGTTCTCATTTTGTTGGTGTTGCATGCCCATTTTTGTGTCCTTTTTAGTGATGCATTGTTTGTCAGTTGATTGTGTTAGATGTTGGTGTGTGTTTTTTTTTAATGAGCACTTTTGAGGTATTCATTTAAGGTTATCTATCATTGGATGTTCGTTGCCTTTGTTTTGTGTTAAAGTATTTTTATATTATTGTATTCATGTATGTTTCATATTGAAGTTATACTTAATACACCAAATCTAATGTGTCATTGACTGATTTTTGTTTCGTTTTGTCTCCATTTCCTATATCATTTTGCTTTCTTTCCTTTTAGTATCTTAGTGTGATTGAAAGTAAATGCTGATACGATGTTATTGGTATTTAGTAATATTCACTCTTGCTACTGCTGTTTCACACTAGTAACTAATAAGTAAAACTTTTTTCTCAATTTCCACAAGCAATTAATTTAGTCCTGATTCATTTAATTTTTTTTAATTATTATTTTTTTTGTTTTAATAGCAAAGAGGACTAGGAAATAGTCAAATCCCTAAAGGTAAAAACATCCTAAACAAACTTCAAGTTTAGAGCTCATTTTGTTGTTCACAATTCACAATTATCATATCTCTGAAACTTAGACTTATTGGAATGTGTGTTCGTTCAAACGAATAAACAAACATATCTCATTTTTCTAAGGGCCTAAGGCTTATTGGAAGTTGTTTTATTGTTAATTTTCAATTACAATAATTTGTTTTTTCAACTTTATATTTCATGCGTGCTCAATTAGTTTTTTACTAACTAGTTTACATACCCAGCATTACCACAAGATTCTAAATTGTACTGAGTGTAACAAAATAAATATATATTTCATTGCTAAACAAATAATATTTAGAAAATTATTGCCATAAAAAAATAATTTAAAAAGTGCCAAAGTAATCTCAACATGATGTTGAATTTTATCAACAATTCTAACCATTAACTTTAAACATTTATATTAAAAAACACAAAAACTGAAGTAAACAAATCAAAATCTTTTGTTTGCATTGCCTGAGGTTCTCTTAAATTTAGGGTACTACAATAATGTTTCATATTTACAAATGTATTATTGTAATACTGTAGTTAAACAAGATAAAAAGTCAGATGATCATAAAGTTGAGAATAAAAAAATAACATGATAGCCAATTTAAATAGAAAAATTAGTAAGCCAATTTAAATAGAAAAATTAGTAAGAATGTTAACCACAATGAAACTTTATAAGTATAAGGCAAACTGATGCTAATATGTCCTGAATTAATAATAACTCTATGAAACATAACAATACATTTGATTCAAAATGATGAATATTTTTTGTGATTAGGTTGTGTTCATCATTCTGTGCATGAGGCAAACCACATTCATCAACTTGTATTCATTGTTGCTGAGCTATTGCTCAATGTGGAAAAATCAATTTTCCAAGCCATAGTAATATAGAAAGAATTCAACATCAAAGATGTTGATAGGAGGATTTCAACTTTTATATTAATTAATGTATTTAATTTTATTAATTTAAAAATTTAGGTCCTTCATCAATTTTTTTTGCCAGAGTTCATCTTATTTTTTGTACCTTGTTTTTATCTTGTAAAGTACTTTTCATTTTTCTTTGATGAATTTACTTTTTATTTTACTAAAGTTTCTTTATTGAACCCATATAATCTTTCAAGTGAAAAATGCTAAGTTTGTAGATTAAAAATATAAATTGTTTAAAAAATAAAGGTAAAAGTTACTTTTACTTGGAATTTCCATTAGGGGTCATTGGAATAATTTGCAATAAATGGGATATATAGACTGAGAAATTAAATATAGCCTAATAATGGGATTTATAAATCAAGCAGATCGATTTTGTTTGGTCAGATGGAATGAAAAATTTGCAAGGATCAGGTCTAATTGTTTTCCCATGCATTGCTTCTTTGCAATTTTTTAGTGTGAAGGGAGCTTTGCATTAATCAGTAAGTCTAATTTGCTTATTTTCTTTTTTACATAAGGAAAATCTTGGTAAAAAAATCCTTAATGAGTTATTAGGTGTACCTCTAATTGATTTGATTATCGGTATTATCCAATCATAGTACTAAATGACAATAAATTATGTGTGTGTGTGTGTGTGTGTGTGTGTGTATAAAAGCTATTGATTTGAAGGGAAATTAAAATTTATGTGATATTGTGATTTCTTTGATTATATAAAACCATAATCTTTTTTTTTTTGTTGCAAATGTATTTTAATTTGTATGTTTATAGGAAATCGAAATTCCAATAAATTGTTTTTTATCAATAAATGCTATTTTTTTTCCTTTATTACAATCCAATATTGGACTGATATATTAACAGAAAGTCTAATATTCTGAACTTTCCATTGTTTAAAAAATTTTTAAATAGTAAATTTTTTCTTCTTTGCAAATAAATGTATGTAATTGATTTGTATAACATTAAACAAAATTTGAAATATTATTTCCTTTTATTTGCAATTAACTCATGCATGTTTCCCACATATTTATGTCATAAATTTTGTTTGTTAAAGTACACTTTTCCTCTAATGTTTAATGCTAATTACATATATAATTAGATTTGTACCAGTTATTTTTCAAATTAAAAATTTTGTCCAATTTTTTGTTTTTAACTCTATTTTCAAATTCGGCAAGAATCAACAAAATGTATGTCTTGTATTCTCAAAGTTCAAAAGTGTAAACGAAGAAACTTGGTCGAGAAAAGTGGACAAATTTACCAAGTAAATGACATGATTAAAACCCTTATTAATTTAATCAAAAGCTACATTTTAGCTTTTAAGGGATAAAATAAAGTTATTGTTATAGAATATCCCAGTTGCCTAAAAATATAATGAATACAAAAAATATATAAACTATTTTACATGTAAAATTGTTGCACATTATAAATGTAACAAAATTTTCCATCGTTTTTAATCCAAATTTCACCCAACATATTTTAAGCAATGTAAACAATTTCAAATGTAAAATCGTTTCACATTGTAAAGAAAATAAAATTTACTATCGTTTTCAATCCAAATTTCACCTAACTTTTTTTAAGGTAAAACTACCTTTAATTTTGAATCCCAAGTTATTAGAATAGTTGGAGAAATAAAACTAAAGCTTATCCAACATAACAAAACAAAGCAAAACAAAAATTTCATTTCATTTATTTAGACATTTCCAACATTGCTTTCTACTCAAATAAGGCCAAAAACTAATAGACGTAAATAGATGCACATAACAGACACAAACTCAAAATTGTACAACATCTCATCTCCTGCTTCAAATTTCAACTACCTCAATCCAACTCCTCAATCTTGGGTGCTAAACCCACACTGCATATCCATCCGACATCTGCTTATTCTCGTCACCCCTTAATACATGCTCAAAATGATGGGATTAGAGATACTCTCCAATTGATTTTGGTTTAACCACTCTATCATATCCTCTACTGCTTTTCTTGATCTTCTTGATGTTTTCGTTATCATTTAGCCTTACTTTCTTGGTGAACTTTAGATCCTTCACAGTGTTCTTCATGTTATAGGCATAATTCTCTAGCGTCTTATCCACCTCTAGATTCCTCTATGCCTCCTCGTCCTCTACTTTATACTGCATCATGCCCTTCACCATCTTCCATGCGTCCTCCTTTGTTCAGCTACCTTGTATCAAATTTTCTAATTAGAATAGAATTAATAATAATTGAGGGATGTAAATAAAATGGATTCGAACTGGCTTTTATAATTTACCAATTCTCAAACACCATGGAAACCCACAAAAAAATGCAAAAAAAAAGTCACTGGATTGCAGTACGATAGTTGCTAAAGTGCTTGATTAGACAATACAAATGTAATTTGGATCCTTAAGTAGACGAGAAAAAGAACTCACTAACTTCAATTATTAGAAGAAATGTTTAAACAACAAACAAAACCATTAAAAAGACTAAAAATGTACCCAAAAAGCATGAATTGCAGAGGGTAGAATCCGAGAAGTAGTGGCTAGGATGACGAATGATGATGGGAGCTTTTATATCGATCAAGGAAAAAATGAGATATGTTGGGGCAGAAGCAGATAATGAAATTTATCTATATAAATATGGCCGACCTGCTTTATTTCAAACAAAATTTGTTTAAATGTATGATGTATGCATTTATAATTTAGGAGAAAAGATAATGTTGACTTACTTAGTTTCCTTGTAAAGCTTCAATAATTCAATTTTCATCTGGCATTATTTTAGGAAGAATTGGTTCAAGGGTAGAATTGGAAAACTAGTGTAACTAGTACTAAATTTCTTACCTAAAAAGAAAAATTTGCCACATGTCAGTACCGTATTGTGTCTGTTAAGTGAAAAGTCCAACCAATCCTTAAACGTATCTTGCTTTATATATATATAATAGATTGGTATGTCCACCTAAATACCCAAACAGTTAAAAGTAAGTCTTTTAAAAGTCCTATTTTGTGTAGAAAGTTAAGTAGTTTAAAATTCCTAATTATGATAATCTTTACAAGGATATAACATCTACTTTTAAGAATAGAAGATAATCTTTAAAAGGTAGTAAAAAATAATCTTTAATTTTTAAAAATGAATAATTGTGATAGCTATGATATCATATGAATGTTTAAATTAGAAAATTGTTAATAGTTTCAATTCACTTAATTTTTGAAAGTTTATGCGATAAATATGTTTAGTTTTGATGAATATAATATACACATCAAAGTTGATTTATTAACGTAAATATATAATAATTTCAAATTAAAGCATGAACATCAACGAAGGACAAGATGGACATTAATTTCAAATTATTAACATATATATATATAACATTAACAATTTTCTTAATAAAATTTTTATAATATTTAATATATATTTTTTTTGTGGTACATAATATAACTTTAAATCCTGTAGCAATATCAGGTATGTAAATTAGTTTCTTTTGAAAACAACTATCACCCCTTGGGTTTATTGTTATGAATTTTAAACTAGTTTACATACCAGGTGTTGCTACAGGGTTTCAAAGTTGTATTAATTTCCAAAAAATAATATATATTAAATATTATAAAATTAGTATAAAGAAAATTATCTTCCAACTTGGAATGATATAAAACAAAATATAATAAAAAATATTATAGTTATATTATATAAAATTAGTGGCAGATTTGATTTTTTTCTTCTTTTAGTGAATCATGAGGTACAATGAACTTTCATGTTACGGCTAGTTTATTTTTTGATATAATTAATTGCAAATATAGTTAATATAAGAACATGACAACAATCCTTTCTACAACCTCTAAAAATTATTAAACATAAATTTTGCTGAAGGTCTAAACAAATTCACAAAGCTCTAAAAATAATAAAATATTCACAAAGCTGAGGCTCTAAATTCATATAAATTGAAGATCAATTGAAGTCCTCAAACAAATTCACTTATATCAGCTCAAATTTGACAATAAAAAATAGCACATATCACCACCTATTGAGATGGGGAAAATGTAGTGTAATGCACACAATTAATAGTACCCATAGTAATGAACAATGCAAGGTAAATGAATTAGGCAAATGAAAGATAATAGCTTAAAATGAGTGAGAAACTTAAAACCAAAATAGCAATCACAACAGAAAAGTAACTGTAATACAGCGTGTATATATGTATCTATTAAACCAGTTTCATTGTAATATTTAAAAAATATATTTATATAATATTCAAATATATTTACTTTCTAGAACTCAAAATAACTTAGAAAACTAATGCAAATCCAAGTATGTATTTGTATATGTATATCAGGTTGAGAAGAACAGAAGTAATGATGAATCAAATGATCTGGTTGTCAGCTATTATGTTAATAAAGAAATGGGCATTCTGGTTTTTAACATCCTTGAGGTAGGAAAAGAGCGAAATATATATACACATCCATAAAAAGCATAGTTCACTCTCTTCCTTTGTAACCTAGGACATATTCAACTTTTTCAAGCCATATAGTGCTAGTTCATAACAGCAGGTTTTTTTCTTCGAAATCAGATAATTGAGAGAAACAATAGTAGTCAAGGGTTGTACTTGCAAACAAACGAATACTTGAAATCACTTGCTTTGCAACCTTAAATACGTGTTAGACCACAGAGTAGAAAGGTAGAGGTAGAGTTAAAAGAACCAATACTCACTCCTTGCACCCAAAATCACCTGCATGATTAATGAAATTGAGTTATTTTAGAATTCTAGAAACTTATGAAGATTTATCAAGCAAGCTACCACAAAATTAGCAGAAATTCTCATATTAGATATACAATAAACAATTGGCAAACAATAATTAACTTATTACCATAAAATCATTTGATATTCTTAAAAAGATAGCCACCATGTCTAGAATGCATTAAATGGTCCTTTATAACATGTATAATGGTTGAAGCATAATTAATAAATAAAGGCATACCAACTATATATGCAGCCCAAATGTCCATATCTAAGGAGTCCTATGAAATTAAAAAACATTTGTCCAAAAGGATAAATAAATCATAGTGAAGAAAACTGAAAATAAGTGCCAACATATTTTGGTAATACATGATGCATAATGAGCACTGCATCTTTAAGGTTTCCTCTATTGTGATCTATGAAATAAAGACCATCAGACCTACTCTATTCTACAAAGTAACTTTCTCCCTTAAGGGGCCTCCTAACCATGACAGCCATCCCTTTAATTCTTTAACCAAAGACTTGGAAAATGAACCTAAGAGTAAAGATAATAGTTTATTAGTCATTTTTTTTAGCTACTCTTGATAAAAGGTATCTGCAGATATTACTAAAGGGTAAAGGGCATACTTTTCTTCAGTTCATGCCATGAAGGAAATGTATCCATAAAATCCTTTCAGCCACCCAATACCTCATACTGCAACTTTCCAATGAAAAGAAAGTATGGATTGCTATGGTATTTACTACTATATCGCACCTATGGCTAGCAAGGAACAACACACTCTACAGGAATATTCAGTTTAGAGTTAATGAGGTTTTGTTCTTAACACAATCTGTTTCACATTTCTAGATATCAGTTCGAGGGGCAGGTATAAGTTTATCATTACATGATTGATTGTAAGTTTAGAGCTATGCATTAAGGTTAGTAACGACTGACGATACAGGTAGTTTCGATGGTAATGTGCATGGTGTTATGTTATAGTAATTTTTCTTAGTTACACCTCTTGGTTCTATTTCCAGCATACAATACATTTTAAGCTAGCTTATTGTTGGTATAATTAATAATAATCTTCATTTATGATAAAAGAAAACAACTTTTAAGTGAAAGAAAAGAAAAATAAAACAAACAATAATCAAACTCAAAACTAAAGAGATAAGGTAAAACAAAGAGTAAAACAAAAAAAAAACCAGAGACAGAAAAAGTCAGTGATCTAAATCACAAGTGTTGACAAAATCTAAAGAGAAAACAATAAAGGCTAATGCATCGATATAAAGTTAAACATTAGTAGAAAATAACAATAGTTCACAAAACGGGTCATGGGTTCAAACATCTATCCAAATAATGGCATTATAGAGTACCAACAAATCACATTAGACAGCATGGTGTTAGAAACTAATCTATCTAGAAGTATAACAATTGTATAGTACCACAGCATAGGGATAAATATTTGTAAAACATAGACACTTCATCTTCACCAATTAAACACCTTCCCATGGAAAAGACTCATATTACACTCACTCCTGTCTCATGAGTGGAAGGTCTACCAAGAAGATCTTCCCTAATTGAAGCTTGATATTGGTCTCGCTTATCAAGATATTATGCTTGGTACCCAGGCTTTAATCACAGACCCTAGGTGTTGAAAAAAATATACTCTATAATGGTTAAGGCATTCAAAATACAAAGCCAAAAGCAAGTTTGAATGCAGAAGAAAATAGACTTAGGATAGAAGTTTGGCCATATACTTAACCCTTAGACAGAATCTTGGCCAAATACTTTAAACCTGTCTTAGCCTTCAAGGTGCTATTGGTAGACCCACCTAGAAAGTTTTAACTATCCATTTTTGTTTAGTTTTCTAGACAAACACACCTCAAATCGAGCAAATTCCTACAATTTTAACCCTATCAGACAACATCAAGCTCAAAAGATTAATCAATTTGGAAGATCAAACTAAACAGAGAAAGAACCACAAAGATAATTGATATAGCAGTTAAAAAAATGGATCTCAATAATCAGGAAAAAATGAATTTAATTTCAAAAAATAGTCGACGACTGTTTCTTCTTTGTATGAATTGATGATTTTATGTTTAACCGAGAATCAATCAGCTCCATAAAAATTAACCACGAAAAGCTAAAAACCAGAAGTATATCATTAATCTGATACTCACATAATGGTAATGAATAAGATAAATCATAATCATATTATGCAATACAAAAATAGGTACTTTCTTTTTTACAGTTTTGACCATTTCCCCAAATTTTTTTGCCAGAAATATAAAGGTGGGCATGGCCGCTACAATTCTTAACTAGCATCTCCAAGAGAGACACATTAGGGGGAGCACATGTAGACATATAGATGATCTCAGAGTAATAAACTGATGACAAACTTTAGTCTCGAGCAGCATGCAATTTATGGATTTAAGTCCTCGTCAAAATCTTAGTCAGTTCTTTATTTCTTGTTTAAAAAGCTAAATGCAAAAGGTAGCGTTAAAGCAAGTAGTTGAATTTTAGAATTCTTGTGCTTATCTAACATGACTAAACTTATCCAATCAGTGGAAGGAAATTGTTTAAGAAGCATTGCTCTATGTGATAAAGTTATCTCACTAAAATCAAATCATAACAATGACAGAGAAAATACTGGTCTTCTATGAGAGAGAAACATACATTTGGAAGTGTAGCTCTTGTGGCCCTTGATAATAGTGCATGTTTCATGGCCCTCTTTTGGGACACATCAATGAGTGTAACATCTTTATTCTATATAGCCAAGAGACTGCAAGGGAAGCATCACTGTTATTTTTATGATCCCAAGACAACAAACACAAAAAAATACCACAATGAGATAAACCAAAGCAACTTGATATATGTGTCATTTTTATTCCCTTAAGTATCCCTAGCTAAGTAGTAGTCAACAACCCACAAACTACCAAAGATCCCAAAAAGAAGAAAAACAATCAATGAAGGGAAAATAAAAAAAGTCAAAAGTAAAATTCATTGAAGTCAGCTGCATGAAAAAATGATAACCATAAACTTCCCATGGCAACAGCACAAACACAAAAACCTATACGGAAGAAAACACAAATAGCAAGGAAAATTAAGAAAAAAGGCAAAACACCAATGAAGAAATAACTAAGATAGAGCAATTACAGCCAGAGGTACCATCTGCTTTAACAACGATTGAACATAATAGCATCGGAAGTTCTTGCCCATTGTCCTTCTATCTTGTATAAGTTTTTTGTTTGACAACCCCTATAAAAGAATGACATGAAATACTGTTGTTATATGCCAAGTATAACTATTATAACCTGTAGTTCTAAAGAAATTATAAAACCCTTAACATATACAAATTTGTGGTTCTGCTACTTTTTTTTCTTCCTTTCTTATTTAAATTGTGGTTTTAAACTTAATACTTTTCATGATAAAAACAAAATTAAAAAGAAAACAAATAAAAAAGAACAAAAAAAATGGAGAAAATAATTTACTTGGAAGATTGCAATGCCAATGAAATCTATAACACGCTATTGAATGTTGTACAATTGAGAGAAACTAGTTTTAATACCCGGCGTTGCCTCGGGAACAATTGTCAAACAGTCATATCCAAATATATTTAAATAGGGAAAATATAATGTAAAAGTATAAGCAAATTAGAAAACATAAGTATTTGTGAACATATTTATATATAGTGATAATATGACGAATGAACGGTAAAGAATCAATCAATCAATCCATTACATTATCAAATGCTTCTTTGTCATTTCCAGCATCTGCATCTTCAAGCAACCTGTATCGATGAAAATACACGGTGTATCGACATATGCATTTGTTGATGATTAATGTGCAGGATTAACTAATCAAACACAGGTCATAAAATTCTATTTAAGTAAGAATAAGATAAGTAATACCTGGTAGTTTCACCTACATCTTGTGTGTGTGTATTAGCAGCCTTAGTTATTGTGTAAATAGGGTGATCTCGTAACTCGGCTTTATTTAAATGACATGTAATTATAATTCAATTTTTAAATCATACACAAGTTAAGAGTAATATTCAAATGTGTACATGTTCTTACAGTATTTCTACCAAATCAATGATTTCTGCTATCTTTGCATCTTCAGATTCACTGTACATAAATGTTTTATCACTTGATCTAACAAATGTAATATCCTTGTATATTGGATTTTTTAAATATGCATGAGTGTGATGAAATTGTTGTTGGGAAAAAAGTTTACAAATTAAATAATGATTTATGAATGACATAGATGAATACCTAGTAGGAATATCAGTTATAGTTGACGAAATATCACATTTATTGACCAAAGCATCATGTTGGGTTTTTTCAGCAATTATTTCCAGCGATTCACTGTTGTGAGAAAAAAAGCTATTATTAGAGACTTGGTGAATGTTAATTATATAAACATATGAATATGTATAATAAAAATGAACTGACCTAGTAAAATGGCGCCGTTTTGAATTGTAATTATTCAATGATGGGAAAGAATCAGGAATGCGTTTGTTTTGAGACCGTGTCAACACTCCCATATGAGAATGATTAAATCATATTGTCGTCTCTACCAATACCAACAATAACCATACATAAGTACATCTAGGGATGGTACCAACTTGAATAGTTTTCATACCTTGGATATTTGGTTCAACAACGAACGACTTTCCCGTGCATAATCAATATTATGAATTTTCTTCACAGTGAAACCGGACAAATGATTTTTTAAATTGAAATCAGTTAATTCAACTTCCCATATGAACTTCATGCCTTTGATCTTTCCAAGGATTGAATATATTTTCAAATGACCTTCATGCTATAAAATGTGTCAGTAAGAATGTGTTAAAGAGATGATAGTATAACATGGCAAAAGAGAGTAAACATATGAAATAAAAATTTGAGGTAGCGGGTGATGGTTAACATACAGTTTTTTGGAAAGAATGCAATGTTTCAGCAGGAGACTAGGAAAGACCAGAGGCTACTTTATCAAACATGACAAAACGGGTTTCGCATGTGCTGTCTGCAACATACAATTCAACCTTGTACCTAAATAAGCAATGTAATCAAATACTAATTGAGTAACTATTAGCTAAATATTATATAGTGTAATTTGAGAGCTAATAGTACAAATATATTACCGTGTTGTTGCTGTATGGGTTGTTCGCTTACAATGATCGTAGGACAATTGATCACCATGGTGTACCACTTTCTTTAAACATAATTTACATCCTATATACCACTAGGGGAACCTTTCATCAACACCCATAATGGTTGCAACACAAGTAAAAGTCTTTGCCTGAATTTAAAAACGGAGAATCGATATTTAGTTCCTAACTGAGAATTATAGATAAAAGTTAGAAATTTGATAGAGTGCTTACTATTGATTGACCACCTTTACGGATACTCTCAAGTTGTTGCAATGTGACACATTGATACATTTCATATGGCACATCTGATGATTCTTGTGTAATACCAACATCACATATTTGTACACCAACGTGACCGATGTTTGATCTATTATTTGAAAATAATTTCGAAATCAAGTGTAAAATATAGAATATTCATGTTACTGATGAATATGAATGTGCGATGCCTTCTTTAAAAGTAAATGAAGTCACTCACGATTGTAATATATGATGGGCCTCATGGATTTGGAGGTTAAAATATATCTTTGTACCACATGTTGAAAACAAATAGTAACGACCTATAATTATATTAAAAATGTGATGTTACTATAGATTTATGAGTAGTAGTCCATCAACATAATACACGTAGAGAATATGACGTACCTGAAAAAAAACGGAAATAAGTTGCAGTAATAACAACTATCAGATGAAGTGATGTACTATTGCGCACTTCAAGTTGCATAAGGTCAATGTTATCCCCTAGTAGCACAACTTCCATGTCTGCCCCACTACATTAAACAGATGTATAGGTGCTTATTTTGGTCTACTAATTGAATGAACAAAAAATCAAAACGTTTCATAACCTATTATCACGTAACCAAATAGATAGCATTTTTTGGATCATCCGACCTTGTTTGATCTTCTCATGGACTGGTATTATCTTAAACACTTTACCAATAATATCTGTGAAATATTGTGATAGACAAAGTATGATTTATAATTTAATAAATAAATAGCTTATAAATTTTAATAGGCATAATTTGGAAATTATAAAACATAATTAAATATACCACAATTTTACCTGTACAGCAAATGTTATGTGGATATTGAGATGAAACATCTTTGAACTCGACAAACTCAAATTTATTCTGGGCAATAGCATGAATTTCACCATCAGCAGGTGTCATTTATGTATATTTACTCAGGTAAATTTTGTGAACGCATGAAACTGGTCACCAATAAGGTGATGCTTTTGATACACTTAAGTTTTTTTTCAAATAAACACATCCTTCTTTCAAGACATGACGGTACTTGGTCACATGTTCCTTTGGTATGCGAGCACATATGTGGTCATTCTACAACAATAAGATGAGTAATTGCCATTATTTTATCATATGTATATAGTTACAATCATCATTTCACTCATATATGGGGAAAAAATAAAATAAAAATAGAAAGTGGAAATACTTACATTTGCATCCAAGAGTATCATTTCCATACCTAGAAATGAACCATCTTTTACATTCATAGCATCCCACATCCGAGTAAGTCAGACCATTAAAGACCAATTATAACCAATCGAAGAGAGGTGCTGAATAAGATGTTGATGCATTGTAAGCCTGTAATAATATGGATGAAAAGTAGCTATGAAATAACTAATTTAATTCAAAAGTATAACAAAACCACATAAAAGTAATTTAAGATGTAATATGTAAAATTACCAGGACTCTTAGGCACATTTGATAAAAAAAATTTTGCACAAGAATCATATTTGACCTTTATACAAACGGTCAAATACTTCTGCATAAACAATATTCTTTGTAAATGACGAATCAATTGAATTAGAATTTCTGATAAGAACATGAAAACCATCTGGTGAAGTTACTCGAGATGCAGCAACATATAGTTGACCATGGCTGAACACTGGTTCCGGCAGATATAGGCCAACATGTTTAAATGTTTGACCTTGGCTATTGTTTATTGTGATCGCAAAGCATACCTTAACAGGAAATTGTCTACGTGACAACTTGAAAGGCAATTGTGTATCAGAGGGGACAATTTCTATTCGTGGTATAAAACACCGATGACCAACATGACTACCTGTAAGTATCTCAGCCTCAATAACCTTTGAAGCCAACTTTGTAACAATCAATCTGGTCCCGTTGCACAATCCATTTGCCTGGTTTATATTTCTCATCAAAATAATTGGCACACCAACCTTTAAATCTATCCTATGATTTGGTATGCCTGAAAATTTTAAAGTATTTAGGTACTCAACATGATACAATTCAAATTGAGCCTCAGCATTCTCTAAAGTTGGAGAAATATGATTTGCACTTAGGTACGTGACAACATCTACTGGCAATTGTGACATAATATGATCATTGACAGCATCAACAACTTCATTCTTCGATGCAAGTATCGATCTTTCTGTTAACTATGCCTTATCAGTAATCATTGTCAAAAGGTTCGGATATGTTGTCTGAACAATTGAATCACGTGAATCCCCAATATTTGAAATTAGGTATTTCAGAGGTATCTTTAACCATGTTGTGTCTTCTTCACAATCAGATGGCTTTTGTAAGGGCAACCTACCTTCCCCTAATTGCAACAACCAGTCACTAAATAACATAACTTCAGGGGAAGTAGAGTTCTGTAAGCACATATTTTGTGCCAGTGTATAGACACAACATTGTGACCACAAATAAGAAGAGCACACAGAAGCTGCAATAATATCACCTTTACTTCCACAAGGGATCACAGGCAAAATCTGTCGGAAATCACCACCCAACACTACTGTTTTACCACCAAAAATTTGTGATCCAGCAACAAAATCATGAGGACACATGGGATCTCGAAAGTGATTAATCTAATGCTTCAAATGCATGTCGATGTGCCATAGGAGCCTCATCCCAAATTATCAAACTTGCCCTACACAAAAGCTCACCAACCAGGGTTGAATGCTTAACATTAAGAAATGAATCTTTATCAAGATTAATTAGTATCTTAAATCTTGAATGTGCTGTTTTCCCACCTGGTAAAAGTAACGCAGCTATACCAGATGATGCTACTGCTAAAGCTATTTTCCCTTCTGAACGAATTCGGGCTAAGATCGTTTTCCAGAGATATGTCTTCCCTGTCCCTCCACCACCATAAACAAAAAACATACCACCATTTTCGCTCTGAATAGAATTAAGAATTGAAGTATAGACATGAAGCTGACCAGGGTTAAGACCAACAAATAGTGCATCATGTTCAACCAATAATGTCGATTTGTCATAGTTTAACTCCTCAATAATTAGAGAATTGGATTCAACTATGATTGCAGATGTATCAGGATAAGGCATTCCCTCAAACTCCTTCAGGGTACGACCCATACTATTCATTAATTTCTCAATCTTATACAGGGCATAATTATGCAAGTCACTAGATGACATCATTAAGTTTGGATCATTCCGAATTCTGCGTTGCATATGCAAAATCCCATCAGACAATGCTTCAAAATGTCGATTCCATAAAGAATGTGGTTCAGCCACGTGGCAAAATAATAATAACGTAACAAACAAATCACGTAATTGACTTCCCATAGCCCATTCAGAAGCTTCACGAAGTGCCTTATGCCATTCTTCATCACCATCTAATAATCCCAGTGTAGAACATGCATCCCTAAATGTTGGATGTAAGACACCATTTGCGGTTCGCAAGTCATACAACGACCAACACTCCCACCCTTTGTTCGTTCTGTCCACTTTTTCAACTGTTTATTCCATACAAATTTCATTGGGAACTCAACATATGTCAGCAATCGTGCAGCTTCATTTGTCTGATTACACAACATCCAAGCTTCAAACTTTGTGACACTGTCTCTTTGCCTTTGTACTATAGTTTCAATGTCATCATTCACTCTATACAAGACATTTTGCTCATTAGGAAGATGGAATGATAGGCGTTCAACTGGCGGGTCATGTCGATGAATAAAAAACCCAAAAATCCTCCAACATGCCTTAGACGTTGATATATATCTGCAGTCCATGTACTGTTTAATCTCATCCAGTTGACCATAAGAATGTCTCATGGTCGTAGATTGCCCATTTCCAGTGGTCTCAATAATAATTGTGGACCGATCTGACCCTTTATGCATATACTTGCACAAATACTTAATACACATATCCCTGTTTGTCTTCTCAACACAAACATGACAATCATGTTTGACAACCAAATCAACATTATGCAGAACAACCCAACAATTGTCAAGTCCAATTCCATTTTTAACAACAGGGTGTCTAGTTGGCTTGCGTCGATAAATCGGATAACCGTCTTCAGCTATAGAAGTCTCCAGTTGTAACGGTCGTGGATAACGTTTCTTGCACCTCCCATTAACCATGCAAGGACATCTGCGATTAAAATTCCCACATGGTCCATGTATCATATGCCTTGACACAGCGTCATACGCAACGGGGTCCTTTTCCTTGTCTGGTAACTCCGCAAACACCAACTGATCGATAACTTGGGAATCTTTAATTTTGTCATCTGGATGTAAGAAAAGTGCAATATGTGCATGCGATAATCCACGTTTCTGGAACTCGATAGTCACAATAACTGCACGACATTTGTGATAACTTATAATTAAAAAATAATTAAGGACAATAATATTTGATTGTGATTTTATTAATGTGAATGTTACCTCCGATGTATCTTCCAAAATGATCATTCTTTGTTACATCTTGTAGAAGTGAATATAGCTTCATCTCAAAGACACGAGCCACAATATCTGGTCTATCATCAGGTGTTTGTCCAGGAATAAGTTCCAAGAACTTCACTATCTTATTCCATTTTGGATTACACGTCATAGTAATGAATAGATCTGGATGGCCAAGCCATCTACATATAGCCATTGCATCCTGATAGTTCTGCAACATATAGCGTGGCCCACCAGTGAAAGATGATGGCAATATGCAAGGTCTTCCAGTCCGGGAAGCATCTGTGTCACCCATATTAATTGCATCTTGTAGGCCATACAATACCTTAGAAGGGAACTATTCTTGATGACACCTAATCCAACAGAATCGTTCTTCCAAAATACAACAGTATGCATAAACAACATACTACTGGAAAAGTCTTCCATATCTTAGAATGGTGGAATAAACAAAGTGACGTTGTTGTAACTGGAAAGCATAATACTCTCCCATAGTTACCTTATTATGGGAGGCTCCATTAGTTCTTGTATCACGATGGAGAATCCCATTCCAAAAACCATCAGCACCAATTGGTACAGCTATGGGAAAATGTAGTGCCATGAGTTTTGGGTGCAACACATTGATGGTCTTGACCCCATGGTTATGAGTGATACTTTCATCCTCATCTAATCCAATTGATAGAGCAGCAATCTCGCGTGATTCAGGTAAATTGTACCTTTTACCATCCCCAGATCTTGAAGTGAGCAATCTTAAATGCACTGGAAGATAATTGGATTGTTGATGCATATCACGTGCCCTCCGAAATACCCTCACAAGTTGGTTACTGTCATCAAACATATGCATTAATCTTTCAACAATTTCTCTACCAATGGCATTTACTCCACCATTACCAAAGCAATGCACCGATTATCAATCTCATGCTCAATAGCATATATATATATAACTGTGCAAACCGAGGAGGACAGCCGTCTGATGGGACCAATGAACCAATTTTATGATGATTTTCACCCTTTACTCTAAAAACATATGGATCTCCACCGTCATTTATATTCGTGTCAATTTGGCCACCTGTTGAAGTAAAGGAAAATCGACAGTTGAATTCCCTTATGTTTGCTCGAAAATACTTAGATAAAGGGCCACCATTGTATTTTAATAGTTCACGTAGGAAATCTGGTGCTGGCTCCTCAAAAGGCAATTCTACGTTCCCATTTTGATAGCAAACCGAGAAACTTGGATTCCTTTGCTTTCATGAACGAACATTCCTTTCTAATGACCAAAGAATAGCCTGACAATGTTGATGAGGGCACACACAATTGGGTGGTCCAAATTCTTCATGTTGGGAAAATTTCCCTACGAAAGCAATGATGGCTTTTTATAAGTTGAATGATATGGCATAAGTTAACAAATTCAGCAAGTTTGGAAATATACAGACTTCTATGGGAGACACCATTACTGTTAATAGTATGGGCAGCCGCATCTTCTGTAGAGGTTATGCTAAAATTCTATGGAATGGAAGGTATACAAAATTATTAATCCCTTTATAATAAGATAAGGTGTCAAACATGTATTTGGTCATGCATACCTCGATCAACATCGATTTCGCTATTAAGATCCATCATCATGAGTGGTTGTAATGTCAGTCCGTGTGATCTTTGTCTCTTATGATTAACATGTCTGGCATTTGATGACTCTCCAACTTCATGCATGCAACGCAATGGTTTTGAAGAAGCTGTTTGTGATGTATAATTATTGGTAATATCACGTAGAGGGTTACGTGATGGAGAAGGGGCCACATGAATTCCACCAGCCAACAGTGGATTAGGATTACCACTATTTATCGGTGTTGACTTTTCTTTTGAAAAATGGTTGTTCATGTCATACCATAAAACATTCGATCTTGGTGTCCAATTAGGAGTCACTCTAGCCGACATGTTATCATTACTATTCCCACCGTAAGAAACATTTGTAAGAGCAGACATTGGTGTGTTTGGAATTATCATAGAGTGAGCATTTAAGCTTGACAATGAGCTTGGTGGACGGGCAACACTATTTGATCCTGTAAATACAGGTGTTAATGGGGGAACCAGATGGTGGGAAACATTTGAAGACTGTGAATTAGGTTCCCGGGAGCGCAAGGTTTGCATACAGTGAGCTCTTCTTTGCCGAGCCTCCATCACCTAACTTTTTTACTATTCAATGTCACACCGTGACATTGGTCAGATTTCAACGTGATTAATACATAGTAAATAAATATGTTCAATTAGAAGACAATTATATATCTGAAAATAAATGCAGAAATAAATAACAGATAAATAAAAAATATGTTGTGACTATCAACAAATCCAATAATAAACATGTGGACATATGCAAATGGCAAATATAATTATTCTTTTCCTATTATTATATAAGTTGCAAAAGGAAAATAATACAATCACAATTAATTATTTACATATCTAAAAATAAGTTAGACACCATATAACTGTTTAATTACTCAATACTAATTAATTTTAATAGTTGGTATGTGAAGTACAAAAAATTTAAAATTATTATTATCAGGTTGTTACAACTTTTTTATTAAGTTCCTTCACATTCATAATTTTTTAAAATTAAAACCTTTAAATTTAACAAAAAAAAATAGAGTTATTTTTTGCAATATGTTAATAATATTAAACTAATAGTTATGTTACAAATTGTGTATAAGATAAGTTAATCTTCCAACTATTATAAAGGGAGGGTGTTATTGTAATTTTACAGTTCATATATAAAAATCCTTTATATCCTTTATCTTTCTATAGAAATCCTCTCCGTCTTCTCTCTAGACGTATATTTCTCTCAAACCTTTTTTCCTCCTCAGCCACCACCATAGGACGACCACTAGTTGCCCACACGCTACACTTGTGCCGGTATTTCTCCAGAAGCAACCGTTGATGACAACTATTCTAGGTGCTCAAGACATCTGCAGCCGCATTTTTGGAATTTCTAGCCACGACGCACAAAGAGAAGTTTTTTATTTTTTTGCTAGATTTTAAAACCTTTTAACAAATCGATTCATATGTTTATAATCTATTACTTTTTAGAAAGCACTTCCCTCGAATATATACCGATCTAAATGTTTTTATGTACAATTTTTGGAACCCTAGCATTAATTTCCAATTAAGATGTTTTTTCGGTAATTTGTATGTTAAATTCGCTAAATGAGAAAACATTTTCACCAAAAAATAAACTAATTTTTTATATCTCAATCAAAAAGTAAAAAAAAAAAAAGCTAATAAAAATAAAAAATGAGTTTGAATATTTTAAATATTATTTCCAAGGAAAATAATATTAAGTTACTATGTGCAAAAGCTTGTATAGTTGTCACATAATTTTAAATCAATAACACTTGCTTAAAAGGGGCATGTTTGGATTTCTGAGTATGGAACAGTTTAATTCTAAATAAATAAGGCCAAGACATTATACTAACCATTAGTGTGATAGACTAAATCAGAAACACAAGAAGAAGTCTCTTATATTAGATAAAAAAAAAACTATCACCATGCACTCATCTTGTTTATAAAATACTTAATAGATTCAATAATATATAGACTTCTAATAGGTAAACTAAGACATACTCTAGTCTATATTCCTAATCCGTTGCTTAAGTTTTTTATTCTCTTCCAATAAACGTGATTCTCTGTCTTCAGCCATCTGTTTTCATTCTCAATTGCACACAAATCATGAGCCAACCTCTCCAAGTCTTCAAAGTTTGAGTCTAGTATATCAATTTCATATATAGATTTGATTTGCTTGACAGCTTGTTTACTTGCAATCTCATTAGCCTCCTTTATAGTTTTTTGTAGCTCGCAGCCTTCAAATTGTTGAATCTTTTTTTTCCTGCCACCAATCCTCAATTCCAATTTAACACAACCCTTATACAGGCCATCTGACAACCGCTTAGTGCGATATACAGGATTTGGCAGTGACTCTTGTGTTGTTATTGTATGAAGTAGGTCAACAAATGATATGACTATATCATCCATCTGCTACAATTGTTAAAACAAAATATTAGGAAACATTACAACTGAGTTTTAAATGATAGGTTGAGAAACTATACTTCAATTTCATAGAACAACAGTTTAGATTCTAGGTCTGGAACTATTTTCACATTGAATGTCTATATCCAGATACCTTTCTATGAGTCTTAAAAAAATATGGGCTGCTGTCAATTGTCTGGTAAGTTTGATTACACACCCCATGTTAAATGGCTTTTTATAGTTCCAAGGTTTATGAATTATTTAGATTATAGCATTTATCTCTGAAAGTTAGTCTAAGGCACTTACTTTCTTAGTAGTCCATATATGTGTCAGTCTATTCATGACTTAATCATCAAACTATTTACCCATTACTGAACATAAAAATGAACCCCAGCACTCATTCATTTGTACACACAGACTAATTCATTTGTTTGAAAAGTATGGCATACATATGAATATGAACATGCATACAAACAACACAAAACCAGTATTATAAAGAAATGAATTAGGTGTGGTACCTTACTTCAGTATAATTAGAATAGGTTCCCCAATGCCTAGGAATTTGTGGATGAAGTATGTAATATTCTGGCTGGTAAATATAAATAAATATATTTAGTTAGCAACTACAAACACCCACCATGCTTCAATAACTTTTTGAATTTCGAAAGCTAACTTAGTTGTGGCCAATAAGAAATACTAATTCTGTGATGCTTTCCAGTACCATGCATGCATATACTATCAGATAACAAACACTCATAAAGTGATTAGGATAGAGCAATATAGGTTGTCATTGAAAGGAACTAATGGAAAAAAAGAGGACTAAGATAAAAGAATAGTGCAGTACCTTTTGCATATTACTATATCTTCAAAATGTAAGCTTGAAAATTGAGATAAACAATTTTAGGGTTTTCTCCTTGAATAGGAGGCAGAATTTTGAATATAAATAAAATAACCATGCATAAGGATACTCACAGAAACCTGATTAGGCAAAGCCCTAGAATGACATTATTTTCTATGTCATATATTTATAGTGGTATAATCTTAACCAAATTATATAAGGTATGCCTAATTTGACCCTGATTTCCATAAGGGTTATTTAAGTCTGAATAGAATATATGGTAGATAATATCAAATTAAAAGCACTGATAATGAGTTTAAATATGTCCCTAGTTTTCAGAAGGTAAGGATTTCTGAGAATTTGAAAAAGATTTTCCGTTCAAATAAAATAATAGGAATGCAAGTGAAATTATTTAGTTAAATGAGCCCAATTAATTTACATTCCTTAATAAAAACACATAATGAAGCGAAATTGTGGTAATGATTGCCCGAAATTTAAACCCATAACGCTGATTTCCATAAGGGTTATTTAGTTCTAAATAGAATATAGAGTATATAATACCGAATTAAAAGCATTGACAATGAGTTTAAATTTGTCCCTGATTTTAAGAAGGTAAGGATTTCTGAGAATTTGAAAATGATTTTCTATTAAAATAAAATAATAGAAATGAAAGTGAAATTGTTTAGTTAAATTGGCCGAATTAAATTGATTCATTAATTGCTGAAAGTTGATATGTAATTTAATTTATGTTTGACTTACAATTTCGTTAAACAATTTTGGAATGATTTGTGAGACCTGGGAAACACGTCTACTTGGTAGGTTTATTGTCAATTCACTTTAAAAATTGTCTGTCATCTCTGTGAATTATTAGCAAAAGAGAAGTTTCGTGCATTTTCGTAAACTACTACTATTAATTTAATTTTTTTTCATGATCAACTTTAGTAAATTTTATTATTATTATTATTATCTTTATTCACATCCTTACTTATTATTATTATTATTATTCCACGATTACGGCAAAGAAGGTCACTTCTTGTAAATAACCGGTTCCTACCTCTTCCTACTTCTTTATTTATGTACTTGTTCCTATTTTTTGTAATATTTTAAGTCATTCCTCAATATTAATCGTTCATTGTATTCTTCACTATTGTGATAAATATGAATGAAATATAATAATTGAACATAAGTACATGTTGCCACAAAAGATAGATGCATAAATAGATATTTGCTGGAAGACATGATATCTTCCAGACTTTTATTACATCAACTATTATTGCCAAGCTTTCACATCTATTTCAAAATTAAGTTTTCGGATGCTAGTATAGAATAAAATATAAAAACTATTGTTTCGGGTCCTCTTGTTTGATTTCTCCGCTTGGGCCGCACCCTAATGGGAAGTCTCTGTAACCAAATACAGCTATTCTTTTAAGCCCTATGATCCCGATATCCTGTGTTCCTTCATCATAATTAATGGCATCCATATTCTCATAGCCAGTAATGGAATCACCGATTTGTACACCAAAATCATCGTAATATTAGCAATAAAAACCAATGGAAGCAATTAAAACCAATGGAGGGATTAAATATTGAAAATAAAAATTGGGATTACTAATTACCATGCTCTGTAACATCCCAATGTTTGCCACAAGCATGTCTTTCTCATACTCCAAGCGTTCAACACGTTTCTTTAGACACTTGTATTCCCGCACAACCTCTTCACAGACCTCCTTTGCATGTTGAATTATGTCTTTAGTATTCATCCGAATCATCCCATCCATCAGCACCAACCAGAATTTTAAAATGAGCCAAAAATGATATTGATGCAATGAATGGTTGAATAGCCAATTTATACAACACTGTACCTACTATTAATTAGGAATGAAGTATGGAATTTAGGAATGAAAAATGGACTTGATTGGGTCAGTTTCATAATTTACCAAATTAACAATTGTGATATCAATGTCAATTCGTAAATTAAAAGCATTGATATAATATATGGTAGATAATATCGAATTAAAAGCACTGATAATGAGTTTAAATATGTCCCTCATTTTCAGAAGGTAAGGATTTCTGAGAATTTTAAAAGGATTTTCCGTTCAAATAAAATAATAGGAATGCAAGTGAAATTATTTAGTTAAATGAGCCCAATTAATTTACATTCCTTAATAAAAACCCATAATGAAGCTGAGATTGTGGTAATGATTGCCTGGAATTTAAACCCATAACACTGATTTCCATAAGGGTTATTTAATTCTAAATAGAATATAGAGTATATAATACCGAATTAAAAGCATTGATAATAAGTTTAAATTTGTCCCTGATTTTTAGAAGTTAAGGATTTTTGAGAATTTGAAAATGTAATTTAAACACCATAGTGTGGACAAATCCGGAAAGTAAGTGCAAATGTTAAGATGTGGCAGTGTTAGGACCAAAACACATCAGCAGCTCATAAGGAAAATACATGCCTAACCCTGAAAATGATCCTGCTTTAGTATATAGTATTAGATTAGATGAGCCCAATTAATTTACATTCCTTAATAAAAACCCATAATGAAGCTGAGATTGTGGTAATGATTGCCTGGAATTTAAACCCATAACGCTGATTTCCATAAGGGTTATTTAATTCTAAATAGAATATAGAGTATATAATATCGAATTAAAAGCATTGATAATAAGTTTAAATTTGTCCCTGATTTTTAGAAGGTAAGGATTTTTGAGAATTTGAAAATGTAATTTAAACACCATAGTGTGGACAAATCCGGAAAGTAAGTGCAAATGTTAAGATGTGGCAGTGTTAGGACCAAAACACATCAGCAGCTCATAAGGAAAATACATGCCTAACCCTGAAAATGATCCTGCTTTAGTATATATTATTAGATGATTATTATACAACCTATCAAAGGTTATTTGGAATTTGAAATGTAAACAAAATACCCAACGAACAAATGAGAGAACAAAACTAGGTGTGCTTTTTCATTCAGATGCTAAAACTTGAAGAAAAATGAAATCATTATCCACTAAAAAAAATGCACTATTTTGTTGGAATGTAATGAACAGGGAAAACATTCAAAAAGATTAGCATATCATTTAGGAAAGAAAGTATTAAAAATATTTTTTTATACCAATTATAAAAAAATGTTATAGACAGCAAAAAGCAAAAGATAAATATCACAACTATTGCTCTTTTGCTAGTGAGAAAGAAGCTCTAGGAGTAACTCATCATCAAGACAAAGGAGATTGGGGCTCTTGCCCTTCCACTAACCAGTCATTGGTGCTTTTGCCCTTCCACTTGCTCATTAAATAATGGGTGATCTTGACCACACAAAGGCCAAAGGTGAAATAGGTAAGGGGTAAGAAAAGTAACAGACTCATTCACTTACTAATATAAAATTCTTACAAACAGAAAAGCTCACTCGAAGAATCATGAGACATATTTCGTATGAGTCCTAAACTTTGCAAACTAGAAATTCGCTTCTACTAGACTTATGAATCTAAACCTGGTTAAACTATAGCCCTTGTTTATGTTATGGTACAAAAATAACCCATAAAGATTATTGATATTAAATAAGAATGTGGCAATTCAACACTCTAATTAGTTTCTTTCCATCAATTACCAGAATTATGAATGCTTACTAGTAGTCAATTTCATCTTCTTGGGTTGTGGATTCACCCCATAGATCAGCACATACAAATAGAAGCACACCACTACACTGCCATTGTGTTCCGACCAAGGTCACATAACAGAAGAACAAAAACAAATGTAAGAGAACAAGGCAATTAATATACATTTTTTGGGGGCGAAAACCTGGAAAAAAAAAGACAACATAAAAAAAAAAGAGAAAGAGAAACATGAGAAAAACTATTCACTCATAAATGAAAATACCCATCGAGTACCGTTCCCTTCATCAATCTTGATCTTCTCCATACTACACTCTAAATCGTCAATTTTTTCAAATGAAAGTTTAATAGTCAACATCAGCTAACTCGTATCGCTCATAATGCCAGAAAATTATTCTTAATTTTTTAAGCGATAGACTAATAGAGAGTTAGCGGTGAGCTCTTGCCTTCTTTTAAACAATTAGTCCATTGAAAGAACATAAAAGAACAAAACAGCTAGACTTGATGGGTCGGGAAATGGGAGATGAGAACAGTAGAAAAAGAAAATCAAGACTATGGTGGAGAGACAGGTTCTCGATTAGAGAGTTGAGAGGAGGGTACTCGTCTGAAATTAATCGATGAAGGAGAAGGAAATGGTAATTGAGGTCCCGTTTAATATTAGCATTAACGATTAACTTTAGAGTTTTGAAAAAGCCATTTAATGGTAGCTTTTAGCTTTTAGCTTCAGTGTTTTCATCTCAATCATTAAATAAATTATTCAAAACTTTAATACTGATGATAAAAGTTATTTGCAAACGGGCCTAAAAAAATTGAGATGCATATTCCTTATTCTCTTGCTGCAAGAGAAGGATGAAAGTCTTATGAAAGAGAGTGAAGTTAGTTGCGTGGATGAAAGGAAAGTTTTTGAAAGGTTGAGTAAATTGCGGGGATTTGAGTCCATGCGTTTTGGGGGGATGGCAAGTGGGCTAGAAGGTTTAAGGACAAAATTGGGAAGTTAGTGTAAAAAAATATCAAGTTTTTACAAAATTAATTAGACTGCCGCATGTTGTTTTATTATTTATTCTATTAAATAAAAATGCATTGTTACGCTGAATTAGCCTGTTTTTATAATATATATGAGATTGTTCTCCTAAATAAAAAAGAGTACCGTTAATTTTGGTGGGACATCGACCCAAATGACCTTAAGAAATTCCCACTAGCAATCGGCCGCACTTTCTTTCTCCACCAGGCCATTCTCGATTTTACAGGCCTCTCGCTCTCTCCCTCTCTCTCTCTCTCTCTCTCTCTCTTGCCCTGAAGCAGACATCTAGATCTGCGATTCTAGAATTTGAACTTTCTTCGTCTTCGACATGTCTCGATCAAGGGAAGGAAGGTAAGCAATTCGGCTGTTCCACATTTCAACGGGCTTGATCGAGGGTCGTAACTCTTCTCGAATTAATTATTCTGTCCAGGTCGGCTTCTCGCTCGCCGGAGAGACGCCGTCTGTCACGCTCTCGAAGGAGTCGATCGCGCTCCAGGTATCGTTTCCAAATTCCTATGTTATGAAATTATAAGCCCAATCTGAGCCGCTTCTTGCGTTTCGTCGTTCCGTTTTGGTTTGTAATTGGTTCTGTTGTTGCAGGAGCCGTGATTCTGGTGATGCTTCGAATCCTGGAAACAATTTGTATGTCACTGGATTGTCCACTAGGGTCACTAGGAGTGATTTAGAGAAGTACTTTGGGAAGGAAGGAAAGGTGTGGATTTCTATCTCCGATTCTGACAAGATTACTTGCTATAATTTGTTGGTTTTCTGATTGAACAAATTTCCCGTAACTGTGGTCTGAAACTGTTCGCTTTATTGAGTCAATTTGCGAGTCATGCTTAAGACGCTTCACTTCGTGCCATCGTGCGTTTAGTTTTAATCAATGAAGAACTTTTTTTTCGGGGGGTTAATAATTGAGTTTCTCATCTTACAAAAGTGAGTTCTACAAACCCACAGAAGGAAAAGTTTAAATCCTGTGAACAGTGCAAAAAGGTTATAGATGCTGATTACTGTTTGCTAAATGGATTTGTAGAATTTACATTTGTGAAAATATTTTGCGGCTACTATTACTCTTTATCCATTTCAAGAGGAGATGCATTCTTATGGATTATGGCATGCCACCATCGGGAGGAAATTTGTCAATTCTCAGAACAAGTGGTTTTTTTATGCATTTTGGCCAACCCACTCTAGTCCCTAAAAGTTGATCTGCCAAGTGTACTCATTTTTGTTTTCTTTTCTCATTTTTGGTTTATTTTTTGGTCAATTCATGATTGGGAAAGAGGCATGTACGAATATTTGAACCAATCGTATAACTGTTTAAAGTAGGTTTGGCATTCTTTCTTCTTTTAAGTGGATATATTCAGATATGTAACAAGCTTGAATTGTAGCTTTATTCTAATGGTTCTAGGACTCTGCTTAGTTCCTAATGTTATTTATTTATTGCCCTTTAAAGACTTTTTCTACCTCCTAAAACCATATGGCAGTATATTTACATCTAAAGTTACATTTCATTTGAGGATGAGCCAAACCAGATCCCAGCATTCCCCCATTGTCATCCGCCCTGAACAGATCTATCAGCTTTTTGTACAACATAGAATATCTTTAATGGTAAGGAATTCAACAAAATATTAAAGTTTTGATGTAAGTGACCTTTTCTTTCAGGTTGTTGAGTGCAATCTGGTTTTGGATCCTCGTACCAAGGAATCTCGTGGGTTTGCATTTGTAACTATGGAAACAATTCAAGATGCAGAGAGGTGTATAAAATACTTAAATCGTTCAGTCCTTGAAGGTCGGCTGATCACTATAGAGAAGGTATTATCTTGTGCTAAGCCTTTGATGATAAATTGGTTCATAGAAGCCTAGGACATTTATTTACGTAGATTTTTGAGTTTGAAATTCTGCTTTTGTTAGATGTGTTGCCTGATAAATTTTGCAGCAGGTCTTGTATGTGTACCTTCACCGAATTCACAATCTAAGCTCTTAACAGTTGAACATGTACTACCTTCACAACTTGAGTTCTGCATCGACATTACCTGAACCTATCGATTCAAACTCCAATAATAAGTCGAGGATTGTATGCCCATTTTCCCTTTCCTGGCCAGTAAGTGAGTGGTTGTTAATCATGCACAATTTTTGGCATACATCCATCAGTCCAGGTGTGATGTGCAATTGCAGGTGAATATCTTTTTCTTTACCTTTGAGAAACTGGATTGTGAAGGACAATGCCAATGTCTCCCTAGCACTGAATGTTTTCATCACAAGTCCCAGAACAGTTGTGGGTGGCTGTTGATTCTGAAAACCATTCTTGTGGTTGTCCGGACTTCTTTAGTATTCCCTGTCATCTGATACGGATCATATTATTTTAATGTGAATAATTGTGGCATTTAGTTGTTTCATTGAATGTATTGCTGTCTGTAGTTTTGAGATTTCTTATGCCCTATTAGATGATCTTTCTATTTGTTAATTTATGCAGGCAAAAAGGAAGCGTGGCAGAACACCAACTCCTGGGAGGTATCAGGGACTACGAGGCAGGCGAGGTAAACTGTCAAATGAATCTTTCTGGTACACTTCTCGTAGAAGTCCTTGCAAAAGGTTGTATGCTTGAACTTTTTAACAGTTGATCAGTTAGATTAATCCTAGAACAAACCTTGTCTTATTTTGGCCTCTTTCTGAAAAATGACCTCAATTGCTCAGAATCTCTTTGCATCATTCCCTTGGCACTAGGGCACCAAAATCTTAACCCAATAATTCCAACTTACAAACGTACCCTTGGCAAAAACTCTTTTATTCTTTTGTGCTAATAAAAGCATTTGACGAGAAAGGGAAGACTAAATACAATCTCTTTAATTTCCTGTTATCTGTTATAGATATTGCTAGAAGTACAAAGATGCTTACAGAAATGAATTTCGCAAACTCAATGTCAGATAGTTAGTGGTAATCAAGTTGGTTACTTCTAATGGTTTCTTAATTGTCCCATACTTATTCGCCTTATAAGTTTGTACTTTCCGCTTTTTAAAATTCTTTTTTCCAGTCAAGTGCTGTCCGTTTGTTGTTGATCTACTCTCAAATCAATGCAGGAAACGGTCGTAGATCACGTAGCTACTCACCTCACCGATATGGAAGGGATTCTTATTCGAGGGGAAGGAGAGGAAAATCACGATCACATTCTCCACTTGGTTGGAGAAGAGATGGTTATGATTCACGTAAGGGACGCAGGGAGCGTTCCCTGTCTGCTGAGGTGAAAGACCGCCGATGAGTGAAGAAACTGCATGTAGTTTCTTCTCTTATTGGCCGTCTCACTTACACCAGCGGTTTGACTAAGGAACTTGATGATGTGTACTAGTTGAATCTGTCTGGTACCTTGATGATTAATGTATCATAAGAATATCAAGTGCTGTGAGACTACCATGTATTCAAGTTCATTTTCTTTTCAGGAATGAACCTAGAATTATGACACCATTATTTCGTTGGTGATCGAAGGTGGGAGTGATATAAAGGAATTCAGATCGAAGATGAACAGAGGAAACATGTTCTTTGCGTGAGCTTTTACATTTAAGGAACGGCAAAAAGCTTTCATTTCACTGTTCAATATTGTGTTTGGACAGCCAAGAGCCCGTTGCCCAAATCAAGGTTTGCAGGCTTTATTCAACAGCAACCACTGCAGACCCGTCTACATTCGTTGCAGCTTGTTCAATTGTCCCTTGTGTTTGTCGGGTGCAAGAGCAAGTAGAAGGCTTGAAGAATCTCATAGTAAGAATTTGTACTGTGGGAGATCCTAAATCGTTGAGCCAATGGTCGTGACGTTTGATATTTAAGGCAAAGTTTTCTATGATGACGAGCTCTACCAATCCAATTTCTTTGTATTTTTTTGGTACACTGAGTGGAATTAAAAGAACATTATGATTTAGAGTGCAACCAAAGAGTATCGGTAGCAATTCTATGAGCGCAATCAATAATCCGTCGCTTAGCTGCAACGATGGTAAGACTAAGACAAAGGAATGATTTCGCCTGCTCTCGAATTTCTGTATCCATAGCTTCCTGTTACATGCCTAAATTTAGCATAGCTTGCAGATTAACTGGCAGAAGAAAATCAGAGGGAAGAAAGAGAAATCAAAGAGGGAGTAGAGAGATTCAGGAAGGAGAGAAGAATTTAGAAGAACAAATTCAGGGGAGATAGAGAGAATAACAAAGGGAGATATTTCATTTCATTATTCAATATGCCAAAAAACAATTACAACCTGGGGATATATATATAGAGCTATCTCCTTCTAATCCACTACTCATACTGATCATTAACAACTAAATTTTTAATTACACATATAATGAATCAAAGTATCCAGGTGGTAGTTGAAGTGGCTGCTGACATGGATTCTTCAAATCTGGCTTGTATCATTGGAACATCCTTGTCCTCAAGGATGAGAAGCATGTAGAACCCATCTAACTTCATAAGCAACTTAGGCAGCAATCAACATAAATGTAATATCAAATGCATCTAAAATCTGTAAGGGAAGCATTTAATATAATATTAGCTAGTAACTTAAAGAACCCCACTTTATCGAAGAATCAACCTTGCCCACTACGGGGAATTGTAGAATATCCAAAAATTAGGTACTCTAGTTGTTGGGGTGTTCGTGGAAGGCTCAAGTAATCGACATATCTGCTCTTAAATCCATCTATTATCAATAGCAGCTACTGTCCAGTTACTTCATCAAGACTTGAAGCTAATTTGCAACCTTTCAACGCTTCATGACCTGAACTAGCAAAGTTCCCATTTTGTTTCGCTTTTGAATTTACAGCTCGAAAAGCCATCTTGAGGTCAACTTTGGAAGGATCATTCCCATCAATACGGTAGCCTTCCATTGCAACTTTAGTAAAGCTTTGTTGTTCCTTGTGCTTCCCTTGGTTATTTATTCTCATATCTTTAATTACAATCTTGTTGTCCATCTTCTCATTTTTCTCTTGACACACATTTGGTAACTTGTTTGAGCATGAATCTTCATGGCTTTGAGAATACAGCCATCTCACAATAACTGAACCCTTGGCTTTGTCATGAATGTCCCATTTTTGGGCCACATTCTGAACTAATTCAACACTAGCCTGTGCTAAATGTTCTTTTGCAAGTGCAGTAGCATGGGAGCCTTCTTTATTCTTGAGAACTGAACAATGAATCACAACTGTGTCTTGTATCTTTATAGAGGTTGAACATGTTTGTTCCGTCAAATGTTCATCAACTCTATTTGAGCATTCTCTTGTTACACCTTGTGCATTGAATTCCTCTTTCATAGCCTTGCTCATCCCTTCACACACTTTGCTCTCCACACCTTGATTAGTTTTAGTTATAACTTCTGCCACTGTTTCCTTTTTATGATCATAGGTCCTAAAGTGTTCCCTACTGCAAGAACTTAAAGCACAATTTCTTGGTTGGTCTTGAATTTGCATAGATCCTAAACCCTCGTGTTCAATGGAATTTTCCACAGCTCCCACCATTGCATTAACCTTCTTATTCCAGGCATTAAAAGTAAGATCTTGTAATTTTGCCAATGCCATAGCATCCAATAATGTTTTAGGCTTAAGTGCTCTAACTGGGTTTTGAATTTCTTCCCTTAATCCCATAAGTAAGATACAATTGCTTCTTCGGGCTGTATCACATTATTCAGCAAAGCATCAAATTGGTTTTGATATTCTCTAACGGTGCCTTATTGTTTGAGCTTGAGGAGCCTTGAAATAGGCATGATGGGACCAACTTCATTGCTTCGATCAACCTTTTCATGAAACATCTCAAGCTCACAATTGAATATGGAAGAACTTACTTGCATGAGTCCAGTAGAAGCTCCATATTCATCTTCAGACACCAGCCCTTTGTCCCTATTGTTCAAGGCCATTCTGACCTCTTGTGGCCGCTGTAGAATCAGCACTCATCCTATTCGTTAGCTCCATACTCGACAGACCCAATTTCCGCTTGAGGCTAGCAGTGGCCTGAGCATTAGCAGCCAGTAGCTCCGTCGTCACCTGCCATTGAGTCTCCATCCATTGAAACCATTCATTGAACTCTATCGACCACACCGATTGTTGTGTTTTTGCCATGGCCAGAACCAAAACTTCTTAGGGTTTTTTGTCGAACAGTTGGTGAGTGTTAACAATAGGTTGCCTCAATATCAACTTGATTCTCCTTGACATTGAAGCTACGCACGGGCCTTTGTTGTTGATAGAATCAGTGGGTATGATCGATGCTGAGGAACCCTAGCTCTGATACCATATGTTACATGCCTAAATTTAGCATAGCTTGCAGATCAACTGGCAGAAGAAAATCAGAGGGAAGAAGGAGGAATCAGAGAGGGAGTAGAGAGATTCAGAAAAGAAAGGAGAATCTAGAAGAAGAAATTCAGGGGAGATAGAGAGAATAACAAAGGGAGATATTTCATTTCATCATTCAATATGCCAAAAAACAATTGCAACCTGGGGATATATATATACAGAGCTATCTCCTTCTAAGCACTACTTATACTGATCATTAACAACTAAATTGTTAGTTACACATATAATGAATCAAAGTATCTAGGTGGCAGTTAAAGTGGCTACTATGGCTACTATCATGGACGCTTCAAATCTAGCTTGTATCACTTCCTTATCCAGCTTTGTCGGGCAGTAATAAGCAACCTATGTGAAGCTTTGGGTGTAATTAGTAATTACCATAATAATAGGCATGCATTATGAAATTGCATAATAGATAGCATTAAGATTAGCCCTTGTTGCCGTGAATAAGGGAGAATGATAAATCCCTAAAAGCCTGCCCTGTGATGCTGTTGAGCTTGCAGGAAGCCCATGGGTGGCCTGAGCTGTTGCTTGAAACTTGGAGGAAAGGTTCCTTGCACCATCCACAAAAAAACATAATCAGAGGAATGTGAGTCATGGTAGATCCCTAGGTGATGACACACAGAGGAGGAGCAAACAGAGAAACAGTTAGCGTCCGAGCTCTATGCTCTCTAGTAGTCCTAAGTTCCTGCACAACTATTTCAGCTTATTTTCAAGCAATCAAACATGCCAAATAGCTCAGTTGCCAGCTTGACATAGGTTGCATTACACTTCAAAACCAGGGCATGAAAGATTCCATAGGATGCACTTTAGGAGTCAAGGCAAGTGAAGTCCATATGGTCCAGGCCCTCATCCACCATATTGCATCGAGAGCGAGTTGGAGAAGCCACAACCCCTCATTTCATTAGCTCTATTTTTGTGGAAAGCGCATTGTAAATGCATTTCCATTAGAAAAATCTTGAGTTTAGTCATAATATCTGTAGCCCAGAATCGTTTGATAATACAAAGAGTATTAGGATCTGGCATATGATTCTTCTGAACCTGGAGGAGAATTGCCGGCACTTCATCGTCTAGAAAGAGTGACCGCACTTAGTTTAGCTGCATATTGTCCTTGATATTATTGCTCCATATTATTGGAAGTGGAAAATTACAAAAACCCCCCTGTGGTTTGGTCTAACCTATAGTTTGCCCCTTCTATTTTGAGAAACTGACACTTTGCCCCTATATTTTTTACACTGCCTGATAACAACTTCTGAAACTGTATTTAAACTATATGATAATAATTTTCTAGTAATTTCAAGATTTTTAATATATTTTTCACAGCCAACCGACTTTTAAAAAATATTGATATATAATTACAGGTGGGAAAGTACATTTACAGAAAGGAAAAACTAATAGTTTAAAATGTCTATTAACTATAAGAAAAATACTGAAGAGATTGAAATTACTGGAAGATTGATTATTGTATAATTTAAATATAGTTTCAGAAGTTGTTATTTGGTAGTGTAAAAAACACATGGGGCAAAGTGTAGGTTTCTCAAAATAGAGGAAACAAACTATAGGTTAGACCAAACCACAGGAGGGTTTTTGTAACTTTCCCTATTGGAAGTGTGGGTATGCATAAAAAGTGATGTTATTTTGAGTATTATGTGCTAAAGCATAAAATATAGGGCTAAATCCCCCTTTCTCCTTGAGATTTTATGGTGACTCATGCACATTATCTCTTGAAATATAACTTGGCTAACTTACACCTCAAATTTTACAACTTAGGGCACTTAGCCCTCTTGGCTGATAGAAATGGAAGTTTGGTTTTGTCAGTGACATACAAAAGGCAGGGAAAGGACTTGAACTTGAATTTCTCCTCCATTACATTAACTTGAGATATACAACGCATTCTAGTTTCAAAATGTTTCTTAATTGGCTTGCCAATTGATTAAACCCTTAATGCAATATTGTTATTTATTTTTCCTCACTATGGCTATGAGTCAAAGATCATGAAGTTACCAATGTCAGAGTGTAGCTAGCCAGCAATTTAAAAAAAAAATTAAATATTATATAGTTGCGTATTGTCTTCCACATAAGTTTATATGAAACATAACTTGCTGTTCCACAACATTTACTAAAGGCATACTCCTAGTACATATTGTGAGAAGAAAATAAGAGATGAAGAATGGCTCTGAATTCCTTGTTGCCCATGAATTGACATTGTACAAGTATATATACTAGATTACAGAAGAAAAACTAGGTTATTCCTAAAATTTGGAAACTGTCTGATCAAACCCCTTTATCTAAGGGATTTTACACCCACTACAAGGAATAGTACATTCAGTAACAATGAAATTTCATCCCTATAACCAAGATTCTCATCACTATAGCCTATAGCGATGGCATGTAAATCCGTCTCATACGTACCGTCCCTATAGCCACTAGCAATGGTTTTATTGTTTGTCAGTATATAAGTAATGGCTATAGTGATGGCAATTTGGCTATCAATATAAATTTTTAGGGATGAAATTATGTCAATGGTGATGGTTTCATATGTGATGATGAGAGGTTAGCAGTGGCATTTATCAGCCATTGTTATATATTTTTACCGACAGTTTTGTGTCATCAGCGGAAGCTACTTCTTGTGACAAACGTTTGCAGGCCACAATAACATTATAGGGACACATTCTCTTACATAGATAATGGTTTCATCATCTATACCGACAGTAACTTTATCCGTTGGTGTATACCTTCTACAGCGTAAAAATATGCATCATGAAAATTTTATTGACAGGGAGTATTTTCGTGTCATGATTACAAATGGTTCACTTGTTAATTATTATGAATATATTGTAACTATTACATGAGATAGTGGTAACTTTGTATTCACAAAATATAAATAAATTCATATTTTAATTTGAGATGATTATGCTAAGTTATCATTTCTACAACTTCAATAAGGTGAAGTAACATACATAATATATAATAAAGCAGGATTTAAAATGAATCAAACTCCAATATTATAAATATATAGTGATAAAAAGATATTCGAAACAATATTTTGAAATCACCAACTACTTAATGTCTAACAACTTTATTATGGGATTGGTAGATATCAAATCTAACTAACAAAAGAACCCACCCATAATTAATAAAAACTAAGAAACAAAGTTCAGACCAATGAAGAACAATAAAAAATAGAGTTTACTTCTCCATGACCTTCTTTAACTTCATTCATTCCACCATACTTGAATCTGTTTCAGTTGACTCGTCTATAAATAACAAAATTAAAATTTACCCATTAATACAAAAGCAAATAATTTAAATGCAAGCTTTGGATAAAGATAAAAAGTACTCTATCCGTCCCAATTTAGATGAAACATATTCCTTTTTTGGATGTCTTAAAATGTTGAAACATTTTCTCTTTTGAAAAATTTTAAACAATCAATTTACCCTCTTACCCCGATTTAAACTCTCATCACACAAAATCCAATAAAAAATTTTTTTTTAATCTTTACTCAATTTCTCACTATACACAAAACTCAAAAAAATAATCTTTTCTTTTTTAATCATTATTTAAACTCTCACTACACAAAATCTAAAAAAAATTAATTTTCGTTTCATGGGTAAAGTTGGAAAAAATAACATAAATCACATACACTTTTATTTTCGTTTCCAGAGAACCGTTTCATCTATTTTGGGATGGAGGGAGTAATTGACAATCATGTCACATTGAAGGAAAAGAACTTAGAATAATCATTAACCATCACTAAAACATCACATGCTTAACTTCACCAATCATTCATTGCAAACTAAAAAAAAGGATGTAACTTGGACAAAGAAAACAAGATTCACCACAAAGACCCCATAAACATAAAGGGAAAAGATTTAACATACATTCCTTACTGGCACCAAACCAAACACGACCTACAACAAACTAATTTAACAAATTTAACTAATATGAATGCAAGCATCAGCTCAGTAATGATACAAATACCTATTGACATTAAGAATGAAGAAGTGATAGGGTTGTTTTATCTTAAATAATTAGATAGCTATAATGTCACACAACTCCAATTTTAGTAGTCAATGTCATAATAAAAACAATTTTGATCAAATTATTGTCAAAGAAAACATATATAAGTAATACAGTCACATCCACACACCCACAAGTCAGAAGTCAGCACAATAGAGAAAAAACAAACATGGCAAGAAACTTGGGGTCTGAAACAATATGTATTCATATTTTCAAGCAATTAATCGGTGCATTATTATAATTTCAAAATTAAGAACACTAGCTATCTACTAAGAAATATTTTATAGTTTACATGAGCACATAAAACAACTAATTTGAGGATGGTCATAAAACCAAACACATCTTGAACATAGCTAGATATAAAAAGAAAAAAACTAAACTAGTGATGTTCATAAACAAACTTCTTAATCCAATCAATAATCAGAATTAATCAGAGAAAGGCAAACTAAGGACACTTTTTCAATTTGTGTATTAGGTAGCTTATTTTTGCTAAAGTATATTAAATTACAGTAAGAAAAATTTCAAAGTTTAAGGTCATACTCATCTTGGTCTTCATCAACATATGCACTTGATACAGAAGAGCGTTGCACACTTTCATGAGAATCATTTAGAGCACTTTGAGCATCAGGAACCTGCTACATATCAATAAGATTAATCACAAAGAACAACAGAGAAAACTTGATATAAATAAACATCTACCTTGAGAACAAAAATACACAAGAAAATATTAATTATACCCGATGATTTGATGCATTAGCATTATCAAAATTAATATCCAAATTGGGAAAACCATGTTGAAATAAATTTTCATAGTATTCAAGCCTTCCTGAAATAGCATTGAGTTTTCCTAGCACCATTGCATTCTGATCTTTAAGTTTTTGTATCTAGACATATTTTTTGTTAGTACTTACATTGTCACAGGCCTTTACCCATAATCCCATCTAAGTCATATAGGACCGCAGGAACCTTGTACTAATTTAGTGCTAGCCCTGTACAAATTGCTCTTTAGTGGGCCTTCTAATTGATTAAATCCTTAATTCATTACTATTTTATACTATGCCTTACTATGACTGTAGGTCCAATGACCATAAAAATAATATATACTTGGTGCAGCTGGCCAACATTTCAAAATATGCATTCATATAAAGCATACTGTTATGCCCTGTGAATCCATACAAGCTACAAGGGAACATAACCAATAGTTCCATAGTATTTACTAGAGGCATAAGTTCCGTATACCTATATACATCATACACAAAAGTGCTATACACATGCTACACACTGAGAATCTTGGGAACCAATCCCACCTGAGTTACACTGCCAAAAGAAGACTACTGCAGTGCCTAGGTATCCCTTGCTCCTTGTCTCTGTACCACAAAGGCTAGTAAGTTAGTACTCTAAGTAATTAAGAACCTGCAAGAAAGAAACATGACAAAAATAGACCATGACAAGCAACTCATGCACACCTGGTATTAAAATATTAACAATCGGTTCTTTTATTGGTTATTAGCCCCAGGTACACTAGTATCTACACACAAAACATGTAAGGGATGTGAGAACCGAAGATTCCCAGTAAGGGTTGTAACCTGCAAGAAAGACAATCATATAGGACCATGCATATTATCCATAAAGATGTCAATATATGCCTAGTGCACTTGAGCTCAAATTATAGTTCTAAGAACTCATGTTATTGGCCAATAATTATGGGAGTGGCTAATTTCCACAATTCCTTCACTTATTAGTCCTACAATTGACAAATCTAACTTGTTCATAGAAATACTACTTTGAAAGCTTCTTAGTATTTGCCAATATCCCTTATTTTATGTACATGAGTGAACTATTTGCTTATTTAAATGCATGTGTTAATGCTAGTATTCCAAGGTTTTGTGAGTGGTTGAGGACACCTCCCCCTTTTAGGTTCACCCAAGCCTTGCCCCATCATGGTAACCTTCGGTATCTTAGGTTCTCAAACCATCATACTCTCCATAAATTAGACCATATTAAGGTCCTTTTTGCCTATACATATAAGGTTATAAATATGCACATATACAATTCATATGCACTTCATAGTTTGGTTTCCTACCAAACCCAATCATATAAGCTTCTTAAATAGCCGTCAATACTCAATTTACATGCTTGTTAAATTCATTAATAATTTAGCCACTTGATATACAAGTATCTTAGCCAAATTTATTTAACACATAAGCATAAAAATCAAGTAACCCTTACCTTAGATAACTTAGTTTCCAAGCTTCAAGTACTTAGCCTTTTGTCTCAGTTTTAAGCCAACTTGGGGCCCTTCTTAGTAGCCTATGCCCAGCACCTATATTAATCATTTTAAGCATAATTTAGAAATTTTAACATGTGGAAACAGCCCATTAAACAAGCAATAACAGTCCAGAATTTTCTATCCCCATTTTGCCTATCTTGTGGTTCTTTACACTTTTAATAGCTTAAAAGCAGCCCAAACTTTGCTCTCTTATTTTTAGACCTTGTATGCTAGTTAATAAGCAAGATTATAACAACAAAAAAAGCCACCAAAACCACTAGAATAACACAGTTTATTCTGGGAATCAACTACAACTATAGCAGCCCCAAAACTTCACCTTAATGGACATTTATGGCATTCATGGGCAATTCACTTCCAAATAAATTCTTTTGCTTCTTAGCTTTTATACACTAAATCATAAGCAAGATAACATCACTAGAGGTAATTTAAACCATTAAAATGAGCAGCTCCTAGTTGGAACAAAATTAATACCAAAAGCTGTCAACTAAAGCTCCCTAAATACACAATATGGTTTCCATGGTTAATTCACTGCCCAGCACCTATTCTCCCACTTCCTAGCCTTCAAATACCAATTCATAAGTAAGAGAACAACATTATTGAGCAATTAAGACTCCTGGAACATGAAAATATGGCTAGCAATAAAGAATCAAACCACACCTTGCTCAATACTCACAGTTTCAGCTACACCAAAATTCCAGCCTTAGTTCTCATGGGTTTCAGCACATTTGTATCTCAAATCATGCCTTAAAGCTAGGAAACACATCAAAGAATCATCCCAGCCATGATTTATGCAATAAAAATTGGATGAACAGTATCAAAAATCCAAAGATGATGAAAACTTCACCTAAAGAACAAAACTAGCCATGGATGAGCTCATGAGCACCTTCAACCATGTTGAGCACCTTTGATTTCTCTTTTGATGTGATTAAATGGATTCCCCCGAGCTAGATTGGATTAGCTATGGAGGGAAAAAGCAGGCAAAATTCGTGGGTTCTATGGCTGGAACAAAGGTGGATAGTTTATGTAGGAATTATCTAGAATTTATTTGGGTTTTAAGCAATTTGGCCCAAAATTCTCCTATCTTTTCCATCTTGCATCCAAACCTTTTGTAAGTGCTAAAAAAAAGGCTGATTTCCATCCATTTCACTTAAGGAAAATTTTTGAAACATTTTTAGTCTTGAGAAATTACAAAAATACCCTTCTTGCCAATTTTGCTTAAATGACCAACATTTGAGATTTTTAAGCTACTGGACCCTCTATTACCAAGACTTTGCTTACAAATAAATTATCTAAAGTATTAATTTGTTAAATTAATTTATTAAATAAAAAATGTCAAGCTTCCTATAATTACATGGCCAATTAGACTTATAGCTCTGAGGGCTATAACATACATGAACTTTTCCTAATCCAGTTATACGTCTTCTCTTGTTTGGCCCTTTGGCTTGAGCATATGCATTATCATCCCATGATTGAGGATCTAATGCAGACTCTATCCTATTATTCTTAGTCATTTTATCCTCTTTGTGTCTCTAAGCATACACATTAAAGTAGCTTGTATTAGGCTATATATTCAGTAAGTTATTCTTATTCTAGATAACCATCGTAATTATCACTAAATACTTCATACCACTATTTATGCTATGTACAAATTGCCATAATTTCCATCCTTGGTTTTCCTTATGTCAATATAGAGTTTGGCTCAAAAGGGAACAATGGGGGTCTTATCAACCTATACAACATAACCAAAGTAACATATTTAATGTAATAATTAACTAGAGTAAGCATGAAACCTTAATAATCATTAGTTTCCTTGTTGATATTCCATTCTGAATTTGAATTTCAAGTCACTTTCATGCATCAAGTTCACTGTTTACAAGTAGTCCAAACTATAGGAGTTCACCAAGTAGATATTACATGAGAAAGTCTAACATAAGAAATGTGAAAAGGATTTACAAATGAATGGGTAAATTGTGAACTACAAAGTTCCATTTTCCTTAAAACTTGATAGGATTTATAAATACTTCTTCTTGGATTCACCTAGCAAGGATTTCATTCCCCCATAATGAGGATATTTTAGCTTTGAATGATTTTCTTCATTTATCTTAAACTAATGTAGCATAGCATATACAATGTCTCAAAATGTAGTTTTCAAAGAAAAGAATAAATCAATCATTGTATAAAATAAACACTAAATATGTGAAAAAGTATAACTTTGCTTCCTCTATAAGCCAATAGTCTGGAAGTGGTCTATATTGTTCTTTATCTACTCGATCATATGTAAGTCGCATAGCTTTTTCTTCAGCATATCTGTTCACATCAAACTTAGAATTACTCTTCACCTCTTTCTTCCCATACTTCCATTTATCACCCATTTCACCAATTATAGCTTTCTTTATGTTTTCACTAAGTTGCTTAACTAGAAACTTATCCTATACGAAAAAAATAATGTAAGGATGACAAGTTAAAAGTGTGCAAAGGAATACTTGTAAATCCTATATAAACCTTTACTATTTTATACATTTCTTCCTTATAGCTAGGTGGCATCAGTTTCCAACTTGGGAAATGAAGGGGTGCAAGCTGCGACTTCCTAACCATGCTACCTAGCAATTGACTAAATTTTCTGCCATTGACACCTACTAATTTGTTTAGAACATTGAATATGACTTCAATCTTTTTTTCCTTCCTTAAGATCCCAAACATCAAGCACACAAGTGTGTCCCTTAGTTCTTTGGACTGATTCATGATATAGGAAATAGGTTACCAATGTATATTAAAAATGGCTTGCTGTAGGTGCATTAAAGTTTCTTCAGCAAAATTTTACTATAGAATTTTGACTATTCTATGAAACTATTACAACCAAAATTATGGCAGTATTGCATGCAATTAAGTTGAGCAAGTCTTCTACTTTGTACAAATAGAATCTAGTTTGTTTAACTTAATAGTATTAATTAGTTGTAGGGGCAACTAAACTTGAAAGCAAACACATCACTTTCAGCAAATCCGTAATGATTTTGTTGTTCTAAATGTACAAGTGTCTACCACTTTTAATACCATATATCTTGATAAGATCTTATTGAAACTATTAATATCTTGACTTGTGCTACTAGAAAAGTTTCGTTGAAAGACTAATACAATTTACAAACAAATTTAATTATGTAAAAGGATACCATAGAGCACTTGGAAACAAAATAATTTTTTGATTAATTTTGAAGGAAAGTTGATATAGTAATCACTTCTAAATCATTATTGGTTCACCAAAGACCTTTGATGTAATGCAATCATTTTTCAATTATTGCAATTTATTCTTTAGTTCATGATAAAAGAAATAGATCAACAAAAAATCCATTTTTAAATCTTTATATTGCTTCAATAAAAAATTTAACTAGGAGACATCGAGACTTCCATACCTACTGGTTCTGATTCTCCACTAGATTCTAGAATTGGTGGATCGGTTTGAAAAAGGTCACAGTACCGCTCTTGTTACTGTTGTTGTTGCCGAACTTGTGATTGAATATGTAATTTACTCCATATTGTTGTGGTTGGTTTTGTGATTGATTTTTTTGAAGAAACTGGTTGTTAATGTGCCTTTGCCTTAGGCTGGGATAGTTGCAATTGTTTAAATCTAAACGATACTTGCCCCTGTTGTTGGGGTTTGGCATCATATTAATGATTGTTAGCTCTTGTAGATGTAGCACTTGAATGAGTGATGCAAACCTTTTCAAGATGTCTACACTTTGCCATCCCCTGGAGAAAAAGAAGAAGAAAATTGTATAAAAGTGGCCAAAATGCTAGTAACATTAACAGTTATCATAAGTTAATAAACCTCTTAGGCATATCATTGAGCAATTAACCTGCTTAAACAGTAACAACAATGCCTGACAAAATATTCAATGAAATATGTAAATAATTTTTTTTTCATGTGTTTTTATTGAATGAAATTGTACTACCCAACTAGTATCAGGGATTACTTAACCAAGGTAGAGAAGCAACGTCATACATAAAGATTGATGAACTAGAATTTAAGACATATTAACACATAAAGATAAAAGATAATAAAGAACCAATTGATCAAGCATAGAAAGCAATCTTTTCCTTTGTCAATTAGGCAGTTTCATATGCTTGAAATTGAATAGAGATAACCTTAATTCAAATGAAGCCCTTGCCAATTCCCCTAGTTGATACTTACATAAGTCCACTACCAATGGAATAATTTTGATGGCTTAGGTTTTCAGGGGAGAGAGAGGAACTACAAAGGATTTTAGAAAATGTAGAAGAGAAGGTGAATAAAAACATGCTAGGGTTGAGAAAATAGTTGGGAAATTTTTTAGGAGGCCGTGCTTTGATAAAAAAAAAAGTTGTGCCTTCTATACATTAAAAGAGATGGGCAAAAAATTAAACTAAACAACTATTTTTTTATCAGAAAAAAATCATAATTTATCATAAAGGTGGTGTCCAAAATTAAAGTTTCATTTTTGAATAACTGAAACACATTGAAGATATTGAAATTATATCATTACCTAACAAATGCTATCAATGTAATATAAAAAATTAGAACATTATATTTTTAAAAGGTTCTTTTATGGTCAATATTATGAAAAATTAACATTAAACACATTGAAGTTATTTGATTTGAAAATAATCTTGATTAGCTTATTTAGTCAAAGTTGTTTGTAAACTTTAAGATCAATTTCTAACAATGGATACAGTTATTTTATAACATTAATTGGCCAAATGCTAGAGATAAGGTTCCATGCATCTTACCAATACATTAAGTAGCACACATATGAGTTCACTAATTTGAACTCAGTCTGAAAAGTTTATATAACTTAGCTCTATAAAGTATCAAAAGCTATTCTTCTAAGTTCTAACAATGAGTTTAAGATTTCTAATAATGTTCAAATCCAAGTTATTATATATAGCTTTTACTGCAATGAACCTAGCCTCATAATGTTATGCTTGAGTCAGACAAGAATATGTTAAAACACTTAAAAGAGTAAGTTTGATCTTAAGTTCAATTGTTTGTATTATAAGTTATAAAATTAGATAGCGATTTATGTAACTTTCACTAATAAACCTAATTTCATTTTTTTTTAACTTAGTTGATCTTTTAATATCTTTTACTTGTTTCCCTCCAAGTTTGTGGGTAATTTCAATGATAACTAATGTAGATGAACAAATTGGGTTCAAAAAAATGTTATGGTGCACTTAGCTAGCAATGAACTTATTCTTAAAGTAGTAATACATTTCACTTATGAACCCAATTTCATATTGTTCTATTCTATTTAGAACTAATTACATTCTTGTGCTTCCTTTTGCACAAATTTGGGGTAAATTTTATTTTGGATTAATACAAGTGATCTTCTCAATTTTTAATCAAATAAAAGACATAAAAGTTAGGTAAAAATATCAAATTTGCCACTAATGTTTTGGGTAGGGAGCGAACATGCCACTATAGTGTTTTTTTTTGCTCAATCTACCACTAATATTTAAAAATGGGCCAAATATGCCTCTACCGGTTAAAAAAATAATGGAAAATGGTAAAAATGGCAAGTTTTGAAATCTTGGGGTTATTATACTTCTTTAAAAAAATATCAGGACTTTTAAGATTTTTACCAAAAGAAGGTATGATCTTTGCCACCGGCAGTTCAACTCTGTTATTGTCTCTATCACTAGTGCCCCAACCCCATCACCACCTTCTTTTTGTCTCTATTATCTAATCTCCTCGTTGGCATTCTTAAGGTAGAGAGAGAGAGAGAGTTTAATTACAAAAAGTTTTAAAAGTTTATTAAAACTTGCATTACCACCATAAAATTTCAAAACTTGCAATTTTTAACATTTTTTTGTTGTCTTTTTAACGCTTTCTGTAAGATTTTTAATGGCCAGTGGCATATCCAGTGTTAATTTGAAACTTTAGTAGCATATCCGGCCTATTTTAAAATATTAGTAGGAGATTAGGCAACAAAAAACTATAATGGCATATTTGCTCCCAACCCAAAACTTTAAGGGCAAATTTGATATTTTTGCCCAAAAGTTATAACATTTTGTTATTTCATGTTATCTCCTAACATCAAAAAATTAGTACAAGTAAATTTTACATCTCAAAATGTAGTTTTCAAAGAAGAGAATAAATCAATCATTGTATAAAACAATACTAAATACGTGAAAAAGTATAACTTTGCTTCCTTTATAAGCCAACAGTCCACAAGTGTCCTATATTGTTCCTTATCTACTCGATCATATGTAAGTTGCACTATTTTTTCTTCAGCACATATGTTCACATTAAACTTAGAATCACTTTTCACTTCTCCCTTCTAATACTTCCATTTATCACCCATTTCACCAATCACAACTTTCTTTACGTTTTCAGTAAGTGGCTTAATTAGAAATTTATTCTATACAAGAAAAAACAATATAAGGATGACATGTTAAGAGTGAACAAAGGAATACATGTAAATCCTAGATGAACCTTTAGTATATTCTACATTTATTTCTTATAGCTAGGTGGCATCACTTTCCAGCCTGAGCAGTGGAGAGGTGCAAGCTGCGACTTCCTAACCATACTACCTAGGAGTTGACAGAATTTTTCACCTTCGACACCTACTGATTTGTTTAAAACATTCAATTTGGCTTCAATCTTTTCTCTTTCCTTAAGTTCCCAAACATCAAGCACATGAGTGTGTCCCCTAGTTCTTAGGACTAGTACATGATATAGGAAATAAGTTACCAATGTACATTAAATAAGTTACCAATGATATAGCAAAATTTTAATGTAGAATTTTGAGTATTTTGTTAAACTATTGCAACCAAAATTACAATAGTATTGCATGCAATTAAGTTGACCAAGTCTCTTACTTTGTATAAATAGAATCTAGTTTTTTTTAACTTAATAGTATTAATTAGTTATAGGGGCAACTAAACTTGAAAGCAAACATATTACTTGCAACAAACCCTTAATGATTTTTCCGTTCTAAATGTACAAGTGTCTACCACTTTTAATACCATATATTACTATAATAAAATATTTTGCAAGATTCTATATGAAACTATTAATATCTTGACTTGTGCTAGTAGAAAAGTTTGGTTGAAAGACTAATATAATTTATGAACAAATTTAATTATTTAAAAGGATCCCATAGAGCACTTGGAAACAAAATAATTTTTTGTTCAATTTTGAAGGAAAGTTGATATAGTAATCTCTTCTAAATCATTATTGGTTCACCAAAGACTACCAATCTTTAATGCAATGCAATCATTTTTAAATTATTGCAATTTATTCTTTAGTTCATGATAAAAGAAATAGATCAACAAAGAATCCATTTTTAAATCAGTAAATTGCTTCAATAAAAAATTTAACTAGGAGACATCAAGGCTTCCATACCTATTGGTTCTGATTCGTTACTAGGTTCCAGAATTGGTGGACCGGTTTGAAAAAAGGTCACAGTACCGCTCTTGTCACTACTATTGTTACCAAACTTGTGATTGAATCTGTGAATTTACTCCATATTGTTGTGGTTGGTTTTTGTGATTGATTCTGTGAAGAAACTGGTGGTTGTTGTGCCGTTGTCTTAGGCTATGATAGTTGCTGTTGTTCAAATCTAAATGATGCTTGCGCACATTGTTGGGGCTTAGTATCATATCAATAATTGTCAGCTCCTGTAGACGTAGCACTTGAACAAGCGATGTAGACCTTTTCAAGACGTCTACGCTTTGTCATCCTTTGGAGAAAGAAAAGAAAAAAATAATAAAAAAGTGGCCAAAATGCTAGTAACGTTAATAGTTGTCATAAGTTGATAAGCCTCTTAGGTATAATATTGACCAATTAACTTGCTTAAGCAGTAACAACAATGCCTAACAAATATTCAATAAAATATGTAAATAATTTTTTTTTCATGTGTTTTTGTGATTTAAATTTCCCTGCCCAACTATTATCAGGGGCTATTTAACCAAAGTAGAGAAGCAACATCATGCATGAAGAATGATGAACTAGAATTTAAGATTTATTAACACATAAAGATAGAAGATAGTAAAAAACCAATTGATTAAGCGTAGAAAGCAATCTTTTCTTTTGTCAATTAGCCAGTTTCAGATGCTTAAAATTGAATGCTAATAACATTAATTCAGATAAAGTCATTGCCAATTCCCCTAGTTGATACTTGCATAAGTCCACTACCAATGGAGTGATTTTGTTGGCTTAGGTTTTTTAGGGAAAGAGAGGAATCGTAAAAGTTTTTAGAAAATGAAGAGGAGTAAGTGAATAAAAACTTGTTAGGGTTAGGAAACTAGCAGAAAAATTTTTGGGAGGCCGCACTTTGATCTAAAGAAAATAAAAAAGTGGGCAAAAAATTAAACCAAACACCTATTTTTTCCTCAGAAGAAAATCATATTTTATCATAAAAGTGGTGTACAAAGTCAAAGGTTCATGTTTGAATAATTGAAACACATTGAAGATATTGAAATTGTTTTAGTACCTAACAAATGCTATCAATGTAATATGAAACATTAGAACATTATATTTTTAAAAGGTTTTTTTATTGTCAATATTATGAAAAATTAAGATTAAACACGTTAAAGTTATTTGATGTTGAACATAATCTTGATCAGCTTATTTAATCAAAGTTGTTTCTAAAAGTGGATATAGTCACTTTGTAACATCAATTAACCAAATGCTAGAGATAAGGTTCCATGTCTCTTACTAGTACATTAAGTAGCACACATATGGGTTCATTAATTTGAACTCAAGCTGAAAAGTTGATATAACTTACCTAGATAAAGTATCAAAAGCTATTTTTCTAAGGTCTAACAATGAGTTCAAGATTTCTAATAGTGTTTAAATCCAAGTTACTATATATAACTTTTGCTACAATGAACCTAGTCTCATAGTGCTATGGTTCAGTTAGACAAAAGTATCTTAAATCACTTAAAAGCTTAAGTTTGATCTTGAGTTCAATTGTTTGTATTACAAGTTATAAAATTGGATAACGATTTATGTAACTTTCACTAATGAATCCAATTTCAATTTCTTTTAATTTAGTTGACCTTTTATTATCTTTTACTTGTTTCCTTCTAAGTTTGCGGGTAATTTCAAATATCAATAATGTAGATGATCAAATTGGGTTCAAAAAATTTTTATAGTGTATTTGGCTAACAATGAACCTATTCACAAAGTTATAATAAATTTCACTTGTGAACCTAATTTCATATTGTTCTATTCTACTGAGAATTGATCAAATTCTTGTACTACCTTCTACACAAGTTTTGGGTGAATTTCATTTTGGATTAATACAGGTGATCCTCTCATTTTTTAATCAAACAAAAGACATAAAAGTTATAACATTTTATTATTTCATGTTGTCTCCTAACATCAAAAAATTAGTACAAGTAAATTGTACATCTAAAAATGTAGTTTTCAAAGAAAAGAATAAATCAATTATTGTATAAAACAATACCAAATACGTAAAAAAGTATAACTTTGCTTCCTTTATAAGCTAATAGTCAGCAAGTGCCATATATTGTTCCTTATCTATCCGATCATATGTAAGTCACGCTTCTTCAGCATATATGTTCACATCAAACTTGGAATTACTCTTCACCTCACCTATACAATGCTTCCATTTATCACCTATTTCACCAATCATAGTTTTCTTTTCGTTTTCAATAAGTTGCTTAACTAGAAACTTATCTTATATGAAAAAAACTATGTAAGGATGACAAGTTAAAAGTGTGCAAAGGATTACATGTAAATTCTATCTAAACCTCTATTATTTTCTACATTTCTTCCTTATAGCTAGGTGGCATTAGTTTCCTACTTGGGAAATGAAGAGATGCAAGCTGTGACTTCCTAACTATACTACCTAGGAATTGACTGAATTATCCACCTTCGACACCTACAAATTTTTTTAGAATATTGAATTTGACTTCATTCTTTTTCATTCCTTAAGATCCCAAACATCAAGCACATGAGTGTGTCCCCTAGTTCGTCAGACTGGTTCATGACATAGGAAATAGGTTACCAATGTACATTAAAAATGGTTTGCTGTAGGTGCACTAAAGTTTCTTTCGTAAAATTTTACTATAGAATTTTGACTTTTTTTGAAACTATTGCAGCCAAAATTACAGCAGTATTACGTACAATTAAGTTGACCAAGTCTCTTACTTTATATAAATATAATCTAGTTAGTTTAATTTAATAGTATTAATTAGTTACAGGGGCAACTAAACTTGAAGGCAAACACATCACTTGCAACAAATCCTTAATGATTTTGCTGTTCTCAATATACAAGTGTCTACCACTTTTAATACCATATATTACTATAACAAAACATTTTTCAAGATCCTATATGAAACTATTAATATCTTGACTTGTGTGAGTAGAAAAGTTTGGTTGAAAGACTAATAAAATTTGCCAACAAATTTAGTTATGTAAAAGGATACCATAGAGCATTTGGAAATAAAATAATTTTTTGTTCAATTTTGAAGGAAAGTTGATATAGTAATCACTTCTAAATCATTATTGATTCACCTAAGACCAGCGATCTTTAATGCAACACAATCATTTTTCAATTATTCCAAATTTAGTCTTTAGTTTACGATAAAAGAAATAGATCAACAAGGAATCCATTTTTAAATGAGGCAATTGCTTCTATAAAAATTTAAGTAGGAAACATTAAGGCTTCTGTACCTACTGGTTTTGATTCCTTACTAGGTTCTAGAATTGGTGGACCGGCGGTTTGAGAAGGTCACTGTACTGGTTTTGTTGTTGCTATTGCCGAACTTGTGATTGAATCTATGCATACACTCCATACTGTTGTGGTTGGTTTTGTGATTGATTCCTTAAAAAAACTGGTGCTTGTTGTGCCATTGCCTTAGGCTGGGATAGTCACTATTATTTAGATCCAAATGATGCTTCCCCTTGTTGTTAAGGCTTGGTATCATATCACTAATTGTCAGCTCCTATAGATGTAGCACTTGAACGAGCAATGCAGACCTTTTCCAAGGCATTTACGCTTTGCCTTCTTCTGGAGAAAGGGAAGAAAAAAGTAGTAGAAAAGTGGCCAAAATGCTAGTAACGTTAACAGTTGTCATAAGTTGATAAACCTCTTAAGCATATCATTGAGCAATTAACCTGCTTAAGCAGTAACAACAATGCCAAACAAAATATTTGATGAAATATGTAAATAGTTGTTTTTCATGTGTTTTTGTTGCATTAAATTTTCCTGCCAAAATCGTATCAGGGGCTATTTAACCAATGTAGAGAATCAATATCATGCGTGAAGAATGATGAACTAGAATTTAAGATATATTAACTTATAAAGATAAAAGATAGTAAAGAACCAATTGATCAAGCATAGAAAACAATTTGTTTCTTCGTCAATTAGCCAGTTTCAGTTGATTGAAATTAAATGGAGATAACCTTAATTTAGATGAAGCTTTTACCAATTCCCCTAGTTGATACTTGCATTAGTCCACTGCCAATGAAACAATTTGGATGGCTTAGGGGAGAGAGAGGAACTGTAAAGGTTTTTAGAAATTGAAGAAGAGAGTGAATAGAAACTTGCTAGGGTTGGGAAAATAGTGGAGAATTTTTTTTGGAGAACGCACTTTAATCTAAAGAAAAAAAAAAGTAGCGCCTTTCATACATAAAAAAAAGTGGGCAAAAAGTGAAACCAAGTGCTTTTTTTTTTATCAGAAGAAAATTGTAATTTATCATAAAGGTGGTGTCCAAAATCAAAGTTTCATGTTTGAATAACTGAAACACATTGAAGATATTGAAATTATATTATTACCTAACAAATGCTATCAATGTAATATAAAACATTATAGCACTATATTTTTAAAAGGTTCTTTTATTGTCAAGATTATGAAAAATTAAGATTAAACACATTGAAATTATTTGGTGTTGAACATAATCTTGATCAGCTTATTTAATCAAAGTTGTTCATAAACTTTAATATTAATTTCTAAAAATGGATATAGTCACTTTGTAACATCAACTGGCCAAATGTTAGAGAAAAGGTTCCATATCTCTTATCAGTACATTAAGTAGCATGCATATGAGTTCATTAATTTAAACTCAATCTAAAAAGTTTATACAACTTAGCTAAATAAAGTATCAAAAGCTATTCTTCAAAGGTCCAACAATGAGTTTAAGATTTCTAATAATGTTCAAATTTGAGTTATTATATATAGCTTTTACTACAATGAACCTAGTCTCATAATGTTATGGTTCAATTAGACAAGAATATCTTAAAACACTTAAAAGTTTAAGTTTGATCTTGAGTTCAATTGCTTGTATTACAAGTTATAAAACTGGTTAGTGATTTACGTGACTTTTACTAATGAACCCAATTTCAATATCTTTTAATTTAGTTGACCTTTTAATATCTTTTACTTGTTTCCCTCCAAGTTTGTGGGTAATTTTAGTGATAACTAATATAAATGATCAAATTGGGTTCAAAAAATTTTTTATGTTGTATTTAGCTAACAGTAAACCTATTCTCAAAGTTGTAATACATTTTACTTGTGAACCCAATTTCATATTGTTCTATTCTATTGAGAACTAATCAAATTCTTGTACTACCTTCTACACAAGTTTGGGGTGAATTTCATTTTGGATTAATTCAAGTGATCCTATTAATTTTTAATCAGATAAAAGACATAAAAGTTATAACATTTTGTTATTTCAAGTTGTCTCCTAATATCAAAAAGTTAGTAAAAGCAAATTCTACATCTCAAAATGTAGTTTTCAAAGAAAAGAATAAATCAATCATTGTATAAAACAATACTAAATACATGAAAAAGTATAACTATGCTCCCTCTATAAGCCAATAGTCCGCAAGTGCCCTATCTTGTTCCTTATCTACTTGATTATATGTTACCACTTTGAGCGCTTAAATATAGCAATCATATTTAGTGTGTTGAAGCCCCAAGGCTATGCATGTTTTATAGGTGATCAGAACATGTACACTATACTTATCCAAGTGGCCCTCTTGGTCTTTATGCAAAGATATGTATATTGGTTCAACAATCACACACATATTCATATACAAATTCATTTGGCAGCGTAGGCAATATTTAAAACTTCATCTTATATCAATATGACATGAACACAAAATTTTCATACACTTATACAATTACATGCACATTTGGTGCACTTAGTGCCCTTTTCATGTGTCCAAACTTTCACACTGTGTCCAACTCAAATTCTACTCATGTCCTTATATGCCCTAAAGTTTTTAAAGCCTTTAATACACTTAATCATTCACAGGGGAACAAGTTTGAGGCATTAAGTCCATCTAGAAACCACATTATGGACTTTACAAGTTATTTGGGTAAAATGACCAAATGAACAGTAGCCAACAAAATAGCCAACTTTGGCAGGCCATATCTTAGGTACAGGGTACCAAATTGAGTGATTCAAATGCTAATTTCTTCATCTTGAAGAGTACTAAGTGCTTTAAAAATTTCATCACTAAATACAACTTGTACAGGAAGTTATGGGCTCTAGATTACAAGGTGTCAAAATTTAGCAATGATTTCCCATAATGCCCATACAAAATTTGCAAATAAATCATCCACTTCACTTTTAAGTGCAAAACCAACTTCGACAGATTCATACATGTCTTAAATACTTGGGAAAATCATTTCCATGAATTTAAAGCCATTTCATACTCATTAAACATAATTTCCTTTAAAACAGCCCACATGTAGCAAAATGGACAGAATTGTACATGCAAGCTCAAACATCACTTCATTACTTCAAATATTATCCATACAACTTCTACAGTGTATTTACACGCATAGATGCATCATACATATGCCCTAGCTTAGTTGGATACATACATTAGCTTCTTGGAGAGCCTTATAAACACAATGCACTCTAGAAACTTCGAAAGGCAGCTGCTGCGTAAGGCAAAAAATACCAATACTAAAATTAGCAAATGTTTTCCAAAAATCATGAAAAACTTTAGTTTAATACTAGGAATATTGAAGTTCATACACCTAAAATTTCACATAAAAAATCAAACTAAAAGTATTAGTTTGAATCCTCTCTTTCAGGCGTTCCTGAAAATAGACAGAAAGGGGAGTAAGCTCTTTATAAAGAATTTAGTAAGGGCTTTCAATGTAAAGTCTTCCATAGCAATGTACCACCTAAAATCCAAAGACAAAAAACAACACATATACACAAATATGGCAACCATATGCACCAGACAAACACAACCAGCAACCATATATATAATGTGACAGCAATAACACATTACGATTAATCCATAATCATTCAATAAAATAATAAGATATCACAATAGTATCACTATGGCAGCCCTTCTCAAGCTTTTTCTTGGTCTTAAAAGGTTTTTAGGTCTTAGTTAGTACTAATTTGGGCTCTAGAAACCCTTATTTCTTGCTGTCATCTTTAGTATGGTAACACTAAGGCCAAAACCTTGCCATGCTTCTTTCCCTTTAACCCATACTTGGTTCCTTGAGCTTTTTGCCCTCTTCCAAGCATGGTCTTAGCTGCATGAATGTTTGGAAATACAGTAAACAATCTAGAAAACTTAAGAAAACCCTTACCTTTGCTATGAAATCCCAAAACTTTAATAGAACTGAAACTAGGTTTTCTTGTACTCTTTGATGTCTTCTTTGCTTTCTCTTGCTTTCTCTTTCTTTCTTAAGGTATGGTGGTTATGAAGGATGGTGAAACAGCTTAAGAAAAAATCCTTAGCTATTGGAGGAAAAAAATGAGGAAAAAATGGCAATGAAATAAAGATTTTTCATAATTTATTCATTATTTTGACCTCGGTGGCATATATGCAAATTTTTGTAACTTTTGCCTACACTTGGAGATGTTATATCTAGCCATTTAAGGTGAGAAAATGATGTTTTTTACTCCCTTTAACCTTGTCAAAGGTTATTATAACTTTTAGACAATGAGGTGGACACTTGAGTCCTTAGTTGACATTATGCTATAATTGATAAACTTTGACTCCTTGACCACTTTGGTCCCCAACAATATCTTTAATTTCATCCATGTCTTTTCTTCATAATTCCATCCATGCCTTTTCCATAGCCATCTTTGAAAATTTGTGCAATTGAGTACCCAACCTTTGTAACCTTACAATTTAGTCCATAGGTTACTTGAAAACAAGCAATGAATTAATGCTTCTTAAGGATCAAACTATCATTGTATGTGCCACTTAAAGGAGTGTATGTTGAATACTTTACACTTCACAAATCATACACTATTGTGAAAATTAAAACATATAAGTTTAAGTCCTTTTGCTATAATTTTCTCATTTTGTGAAGGTGTAACATCGTACGTAAGTCACTTTACTCTTTCTTCAGCATATATGTTCAAATCAAACTTAGAATTACTCTTCACCTCTCCCTTCCAATTCTTCCATTTATCACCCAGTTCACCAATCATAGCTTTCTTTTTGTTTTTAATAAGTTGTTTAACTAGAAACTTATCCTATACCAAAAAAATAATGTAAGGATGGCAAGTTAAGAGTGTACAAAGGAATACATGTAACTCCTATAGAAACCTATACTATTTTCTACATTTCTTCCTCATAGCTAAGTGGCATCACTTTCCAGCTTGGGAAGTGAAAAAGTGTAAGTTGCGACTTCCTAACCATGCTACCGTGCAATTGATAGAATTTTTCGCTTTTGACACCTACTAATTTGTTTAGAACATTCAATTTCACTTCAATATTTTCTCCTTCCTTAAGATCCCAAACATCAAGCACAAAAGTGTGTCCCTTAGTTCTTTGGACTGGTTCATGATATAAGAAATAGGTTACCAATGTACATTAAAATTGGTTTACTGTAGGTGCACTAAAGTTTCTTCTGCAAAATTTTGCTATAGAATTTTGACTATTTTGTGAAACTATTGCAGCCAAAATTACAACAGTATTGCACACAATTAAGCTGATCAAGTCTCCTACATTGTATAAATAGAATCTAGTTTGTTTGACTTAATAGTATTAATTAGTTATAGGGGCAACTAAACTTGAAAGCAAACACATCACTTGCAGCAAATCCTTAATGATTTTGCTGTTCTAAATATACAAGTGTCTACCACTTTTAATACCATATATTACAATAATAAAACATTTTGCAAGATCCTTTATGAAGCTTTTAATATCTTGGCTTGTGCTAGTAGAAACGTTTGGTTGAAAGACTAATACAATTTACAAACAAATTTAATTATGTAAAAGGATCCCATAAAGTACTTGGAAACAAAATAAATTTTTGTTCAATTTTGAATGAAAGTTGATCTAGTAATCACTTTTAAATCTTTATTGGTTCACCAAAGACCAGCCATCTTTGATGCAGCACAATCATTTTCAATTAATGCAAATTTAGTCCTTAGTTCACGATAAAAGAAATAGATCAACAAGGAATCCATTTTTAAATTGGTCAATTGCTTCAATAAAAAATTAAACTAGGAAACATCAAGGCTTTCATACGTACTAGTTCTCATTCCTCACTAGGTTTTAGAATTGGTGGACCGATTTAAGAAGGCTCACAGTACGGCTTTTGTTACCACTGCTGTTGCTAAACTTGTGATTAAATATGTAGATCTACTGTATATTGTTGTAGTTGATTTTGTGATTGATTATATGGAGAAACTGGTGGTTGTTGTGCTATTACCTTTGGCTAGGATAATTGTTGTTGTTTAGATCCAAATGATGCTTGCCCCCATTGTTAGAGCTCGATATCATATCAATGATTATCCGCTTTTGTAGACATAGCACTTGAAAAAGTGATGCAGACCTTTTCAAGATATCTATGCTTGGCCATCATTTGGAGAAAGGGAAGAAAAAATAGTAGAAAAGTAGCTAAAATGCTAGTAATGTTAATAGCTATCATAAGTTGATAAACCTCTTGGGCATATCATTGAGCAATTAACCTGCTTAAATAGTAACAACAATGTCTAACAAAATATTCAATGAAATATGTAAATAAATTTTTTCATGTGTTTTTGTTGAATTAAATTTTCCTGTACAACCAGTATCAAGGGCTATATAACCAAAGTAAAGAAGCAACATCATGTGTGAAGAATGATGCCCTAGAATTTAATATATATTAGCACATATAGATAGAAGATAGTAAAGAACCAATTGGTTAAGCATAGAAAACAATCTTTTCTTTTGTCAATTAGCCAGTTTTAGATGCATGAAATTGAATGGAGATAACCTCAATTCAGATGAAGCCCTTGCTAATTCTCCAAGTTGACACTTGCATAAGTCCACAGCCAATGGAACAAATTTGATGGCTTAGGTTTTCTAGGGAGAAGAGGAACTATAAAGGTTTTTAGAAAATGAAGTAGAGGAAATGAATTGAAACTTGCTAGGGTTGGGAAAAAGTAGAGAAATTTTTTTGGAGGCCGTGCTTTGATCTAAAGAAAACAAAACAGTAGCACATTTAATACATAAAAAAAGGTGGCCAAAAAATTAAACCAAGTGCCTCTTTTTTTATCAGAAAAAAATCATAATTTATCATAAAGGTGGTGTCCAAAATCAAAGTTTCATGTTTGAATAATTGAAACACATTGAAGCTATTGAAATTATATTATTACCTAATGAATGCTATCAATGTAATATAAAACATTAAAACATTATATTTTTAAAAGGTTCTTTTATGGTCAATATTATGAAAAATTAAGACTAAGGACATTGAAATTATTTAATGTTGAACATAATCTTGATTAGCTTATTTAATCAAAGTTATTCGTAAACTTTAAGATCAATTTCTAACAATGGATAGAGTCACTTTGCAACATCAGTTGGTCAAATGATAGAGATAAGGTTTTATGTCTCTTACTAGTACATTAAGTAGCACGCATATGAGTTCATTAATTTGAACTCAATCTGAAAAGTTTATATAACTTAGCTAGATAAAGTATCAAAAGCTATTCTTCTAAGGTTTAATAATGAGTTTAAGAATTCTAATAATTTTCAAATCCAAGTTATTGTATATAGCTTTTACTACAATGAACCTAGTCTCGTAATGTTATGGTTCAGTTAGACAAGAATATGTTAAAAAACTTAAAAGTTTAAGTTTGATCTTGAGTTCAATTGTTTGTATTACAAGTTATAAAACTGGATAGCGATTAATATAACTTTCACTAATGAGCCCAATTTCAATTTCTTTAAATTTAGTTGACTTTTTAATATCTTTTACTTGTTTCCCTCCAAGTTTGCGGGTAATTTCAACAATAACTAATATAGATGATCAAGTTGGGTTTAAAAAAATGTTACGGTATATTTAGCTAACAATTAACCTGCTCTCAAAGTTCTAATACATTTCACTTGTGAACCCAATTTAATATTGTTATATTCTATTAAGATTTGATCAAATTCTTGTACTGCCTTCTACACAAGTTTGGGGTGAATTTAATTTTGGATTAATACAGATGATCCTCTCAATTTTTAATTAAATAAAAGACATGTAAGTTATAACATTTTGCTATTTCATGTTGTTTCCTAACATAAAAAAATTTGTACAAGTAAATTTTACATCTCAAAATGTAGTTTTCAAAGAAAAGAATAAAACAAAATAATATAAAAAAATACTAAATACGTGAAAAATATAACTTTGCTTCCTCTATAAGCCAATAATCCGCAAGAGCCCTATATTATTTTTTACCTACTCGATCATATGTAAGTTGCGCTACTTTTTCTTCAACCCAATGAACTCTAGCTCGATGCCCACTTAGACCATAAAATTTGTTTCCTTAGTGCAAGGCTTAAAGCTCAATGAACACTAGGTCGATGCCCCACTTCACTTGGATCTGTCTTCGGCCTTCTACCAACTTTAGCATTATGGGCGAGTTGCCTATGTATCTAGGTTGGGTGAGCCAACCTCCACCTTGCTAATTTGAATCTCTGACTCCTCTAATCCTTATTCAAAATCCACTGCTTCTTGAATCACTCATTGATAGTTCTAATGCTGATGATTGCCATGTGCTTTTGTATTACTAAATTAAGGCCTTTGTGGTTTTGGCCTTAAGCTCATACTCTTGGGGAAAAAGTATGAAAGTACTTCTTTGCTCTTCTTCGTAGCCTGCTTGACCAAGTGCATGTCACTTCAGTCGGCACATCCTCCACTTCTTTTGGTGTTGCCGAACCCATTTAAGTGGTTGGGTTTAAATTTTTTAACACTAGAAGTCACCAGCTCAGACTAGGGGTGCTCTCCACCTTAGAGGCTCCACACCCTTCTAATCTTATAAATCTTATATCTACTTTGTGTTCGAGGTTCAAAAATACTTCATTAGGATAGTGGTCACATCCTGACTGCTTGCACCAAGGTGTTGACCTAACCTTGGAGCAAGCCAACCAACTACCATAAGTTTTCCATAATAGACTGCTATGATCTGCCTCTGGAATGTTAGTGTCAAAACAACACTTGACCTAGTGTCACCATCACAACATGTAGCAAAACTGATTCGAACCCCAACAGTATTATGACCATGAAACGCTCTCAAGATGCTAACAAGTTCCACAAATACATTAAAGAGACTGGATTTGAAACCCCTATCCCTAATCAACCCATGATTAGAAACAAGAAGTATAACAAAACCAGGAACACAAGCTAACTTATGCGCCATGGTAGTCTTCAAAGAACCAAAGAGAATTTCCTTTCAAAATACCAATATTATTCATGTAAAAAGTTGTGTTTTACAACCATAAAATATGCCTATTTATAGGCCAAATCTAGGGTAAAAAGCAAGCCAAAGTGACATAGGAAACCCAATCAAACTAGGACTCAAACACTTGTTTTCCACATGTTTAATGTGTACATCCTATGCCTCTTATATTATGTGACCTAAATCATTTCCATAGCCTAAATAATATCCTAAATAATGTAAATGAATAGGAATTAGAGTAAAATATGCAAGAACACAAACCCCTAAATAGTCTTCTCGGGTGCACTAAGGGTTCTTTTAGGGTTTTTGCTTGGATCTTCTTTTTTCAGGCATTTTCTGAGTGATCCTGCAGCTTGAAACTCTCCAATAGGCTGTGTATGAGATTCATTGAGCTTGTGGACATGAAAATCTAACCATATTAAGAAATGGCACAAGATGACTCCAAAACAGTCTTTAAGGGTGCATGTGTGGGCTATAAGCTTTGAAATTGTGCACTTAGGTGTGTAGAACGTATGCAAGCTGCTGGATTGGTTTCCCTTCCATAATATATGATCCAAAAATTCTAGAATTAGGCTTAAGATACATCCTTGATACCATGGATATGAATTTACACAAATCAGACTCTCTTTAGGCTTCATTTGAGTATGATGAAACAAAGACTTGGGCATTTGTCCTCCCTCTAAGTATGCTAACTTCTCTTGGCTTAGATAGCTAGGAAATAACTTAAGAAAGGCATATTAACTTTAAATAGCTCATTTTGAATGGCTATAGATCATTTGACCTTGAACTTGCACCATTAGGGCTTGTAGGTGCACTTTAATGCTCCCATTGGTGTTATGGCCTTCCCTTAAGACATGGGTTTATTTCCTTGCATGGAAAGGTAGGAACTTAATGTATGAATTCACTTGTATGGTATAGAACATGTACAAGGCCTCATTTTCTCGAACTTGGGCATGGAAGCTCCAACAGATGTTTGAAAGTGTCAATTTGAGCTCCTTAGCTTCAATGGCTTCAGGAACTCCTACAATGTGCATGAGGGTGCTTAATTTATGCACCTTAAATCCCCCATCCTTAGAAGGATTTGTCCTTGAATCAAAACCTACATTAGAAAATCAAACTAAATCAATAAGGATGAAATAGTCAACACTTAAGCACTTACCTTGCATATAAGCACCAATAGCATGGAATGTTTTTGTAGCTTACTCTTGTGGAAAACCTAAACCAATATCCAATCATAATGATAATTTTGATACCTCCTGGTTTAGAAACAAAGTTTGAAGCAATTAGCACAAAAAATCTGAGAGTTTGTACAATTTTTGTCTTAACTCTAGGCATCACTTCGATTGCCTTTGTCATCTTAAAACCATTATTCTCACAAACAGGAAAAGCGTAGGAAGAATTTACCCCAAGGCTTCTATATGCACTAAAAACAAATGGGCCTAAACTCACACAAGTGTTATGGTCCTGAAAAACACAAGTTTTGCATGTCAAGACAATAGTTTGCATAGGCCATTCAAATGAACAAGAATTGAATACAATGTGGCCTAAACTAATAATAAAACAAGGATGCACAAATTTCATAAAAATCCTAAGCATTTTAAATGAAAGAAGATTGGAATAGATAAGATTAAGTGAAACCAATTTAGTAGCAAACTTATTTTTACATGTATATGCACCACAATGCATGAAATTTGTGAATTTGCGCGGAATGTGACACAAAACAAAGGAGCCAAAAAATCTCCTCAAAAGGCCAAACTTAAAACTAGAATTGTCACTCAAAATAAATACTTCCAAGTTTGGACATGAAACAAAAATATCAAGGCTCAAAAGTTTGTGCAATGCATGTGTCATGACAAAAAAATGCTTGCTGGAAATTAAAGATTGATGCACAAAAATAGGCTGAACATGAATGGGAATCAAAGAAATATGTAATGCATGTGTAAGAGCCAATTTATGCATGAAAAATTCCAAAGAATTCAATTTAACTTGAGGCAAAACAAAACAATGTGAAATGGATGCAAAACAAACAAACTAAAAAACAAAAGACACCAAAATGGATTTTTCTTTAGAGAAGCTCATGGAATTCAAAAGAGGATTTGACAAAACCAAAGAATTAGAAGATTTAAAACCATATTTTGTAAAAATTTCATGCTTACTTCATTCTCTTATTCTAGTTTCATGAAAACCATTCCCTAAAACAACATTGCTAGTAAACACACATTGTTTGAGGTTTTCATACAAAACCATATCAAATCTAGGTGTAAGGAAGAAATACATTACAATGGCTGGACTTAGTCTCCATGTATCTTCCTTAGGTGTAGGGACCGTAAAATTTTCACCTTTGCACTCGATGACTTCAGGTGGAGTTGCAACAATTTCTTGCCCTTGAACCATAAGGTAAGAAATAATATTAGGCATACTTTTGCATATGAAATCACTAGGATTGACCTCAAATTGTTCTTTTTCAACCTCCTTAGTTGGTTTAATGCATGAGACATGACTTGGAATGTTAGGAACACCAACTTCTTGGATGGGCAGCAACTCACTTGATTCTTGTAACTCATCTCCACTTAATTCCTGAAAAGAAGACAACATAACACTAAAAGAAGACTTCATTTTGTTGGATGAAAGTATGGCTTCTTTGTAGGTCTTTATCTTTTCACTCGGCTTGGGTTCATTGCACTCTTGTCTTCTTTCAACTTCACACTTAATTTCTTCTCTCGGGAACTCTCTAACACTCACTTCCCACTCAATTTCACTCATCTTACATCTTTCTATTTTTCCTTCAACTTTCCTCTCTTGTTTTTCTCTTAAGCCCTCAACTTTCCTTTCAATTGTTTTTTTTCTTCTCAGCCTCATCAAAGAATATTTTTTGATCATTAGGAATCTCGTTTGGGCTTAATAAAGCAATGATGATCTTTTTCCCATGGTGCAATATAGATAGCTCGCTTGTACCTTCATCAAGAATGGGCTTGTTCCTTTCCAACCATTGTTGGCCAAGTATGATGTGTGCCCATGGCATATCGACAACATCATAAGGTATGGAATCCCAATATTTGCCAATAGACACAGGAACTAGGACTTCCTTAGATACAAACTCTTCACGTTTATGGTTCCACCTCAACCAAAAAGGTGCCGAATGTCCAGAGAATATTAGATGGAGCCTCTTAACCATATCTAGGCTCACCATGTTTGCACAGTATCTTCCATCTATAACCATACTGACTTTTTGGTTTTGGACAATAGCTCTTGTATGGAACAGACCATGCTATGGTATTTCCATCTCAATGTATTTATTCCTCCTTACCATTGTACCTGAAAACAAAACCTCCCAACACTCCCTCTCATGTTCCACTCAAAGATTAACAATCAACTCTCAATTTTTTAGTGAGAATATTGCTTTCAACAGAATCCTCAAAAGTTATAAGAAAACTTTCCTCAAAGCACACAAGAAAACCCGAATCCTTTGAAAACAAGTTTTGACTTTGAAATAGAAGTGGACTAACCAAGTTATAAAAGGCTCTAGGAAGCTCTTGCAATTGATGATCACAAGAACAACAAAAAAAAGCTTTGGCTCAAAAACTGAATGGGCTAGGGTTTATGGGCACAAAAACCAATCATTTTGTGCGAGCCTTTTTTGCAAATTATTATTCTTTGTTTTCCTTTTTTTTTAAAAACCTCTTTTATTTTATTACTTGTGGCTAGAACACTTTTCTTCTTGAAGTTCCTTGCTACTGAAGACACAAGGTTAGTTTTCTTTTTGACCAAGACAAGAAACTAATTGAAAACTTGCACAATTTGAATCAACCTTTTGATACTGAAACCTCTTGAATTTGGGTCCTTTTTTTTTTTAATGTTTTCCTGACTCTAGGATACTAGAAACAATGAAAACAAGAAAGATTAATAAGGCTGTACATGAAAAGAAAGGATAAGAAATAAAAGAGGACAAGTGAATGAAAATTGAAAACTAGGAAACCCTAGTTGACTCTTTTTTTGTTGTTTTTGTTGTTTTTATTGGAAACAAGGATGGAAACAAAGAGGACAGATCTGAAACAAGAAGGAAAAGGATTAAAATAAAGAATTAAAAGCATGAAAAATATGGAAAATTTGAAAGAGAAACAAAGAAAAACAAAAACACAAAGATATATCCTTTAGATGGAACTTGTTGGCTTTGATTGTAACTGATGGGAACCCCAATGTTATAATGACCATGAAATGCACCCAAGATGCTAACAAGTTCCAAAAATACATCAAAGTGACTAGATTTAAAACCCCCACCCCTAATCAACTTGTGATTAGAAACAAGAAGTATAAGAAAACCAAGAACACAAGCTAACTTATGCGCCAAGGTAGTCTTTAAAGAACGAAAGAGAATTTCCTCTCAAAATAGCAATATTATTCATGTAAAAAGTTGTGTATTACAACCATAAAATATGCCTATTTATAGGCCAAATCTAGGGTAAAAAGCAACCCAAACTTGGATAGGAAACCTAAGTTCAAAGTGACATAGGAAACCCTGTTAAATTAGGACTCAAACACTTGTTTTCCACATGTTTAATGTGTGCAGCATATGCCTTTTATATTTTGCAACCTAAATCATTTCCATAGCCTAAATAACATCCTAAATAATGTAAATAAATAGGAAATTAGAGTAAAATATGCAAGAACACAAGATTGGCCCCAAAAACCCCTAAATAGTCTTCTCGGGTGCACTAAGGGTTCTTTTAGAGTTTTTGCTTGGATCTTCTTCTTCTAGGAACTTTCTAAGTGATACTTTAGCTTGAAGCTCCCCAATAGGATGTATATGAGAGTCATTGAGCTTGTGGACATGAAAAATCTAACCATATAAAGAAATGGCATGAGATGACTCCAAAAGGGTCTCTAAGGGTGCATGTGTGGGCTCCAAGCTTTGAAATTGTGCACTTAAGTGTATAGAATGTATGCAAGCTGCTGGATCGGTTTCCCTTCCATAATATATGATCCAAAAATGCCGGAATAAGGCTTAAGATACGTCCTTGACACCATGGATATGAATTGACACAAATCAGACTCCCTTTAGGCTTTATTTAAGCATGATGAAACAAAGACTTGGGCATTTTGTCCACCCTCCAAGTATGCTACCTTCTCTTGGCTTGGATAGCTAGGAAATTACTTAAGAAAGGAATATTGACTTGAAATAGCTCCTTTTTAATGGCAATAGATCTGTTGAGCTTGAACTAGCACCATTAGGGCTTGTAGGTGCACTTTGATGCTCCCATTGGTGTTATGGCCTTTCCTTGAGACATGGGTGCCTTTCCTTGCATGGAAAGGTGGGAACTCAATGGATGAAGCCACTTGTATGGTAGATAACATGTACAAGGCCTCATTTGCTTGAACTTGGGCATGGAAGCTCCAAAAGATGCTTGAAAGTCCCAATTTGAGCTCCTTAGCTTCAATGGCTTAAAGAACTCCTACAATGTGCATGAGGGTGCTTAATTTATTCACATCAAAAAGCCAGGAAACAACTCACAGTTATGGATTACTACTAACCACTCTATCACGTGGACAATCCACTTGGTCTTAGTTCCTAACCTTCATTGACAATTGACTAAGCTCCAATACCCATTATGGTGGCCCTTCGTGGGCATTACCAGGAAGTCTATGGAACCTGTCCCAAACTAGTCACAATTGGCTAATTGATCACATGTACACTAGTTAAAACTTTCCTACTTTCATTAGTTAGCCTTCTTTGTATACATACATGCTTAATACTCTACCATTGGCGATAAAAATAAGAAAATAAAACATAAAACATTATCATGGCATTTCATTAAAACCTAAGTGTCAAAACATTCAAAGCATACCATTAACTATAAATTTTACTACACATAACCAACCAAGTGTAAGCATCCCTGGAACATGCTCTCTAAAATCGCCTATGGTGCTACAGCGCTACTCCTGGCACCATAGCACCCCAAGAATTTCCATTCAGGTGCAAATTGGGTTTGGGCATTACAGTGTTACCATTGGCACCATGGTGCCATACCTATGTGCCTTGCACCTAGAAAATGGTGCCATAGGCTCCTTTGGAGGCCTCCATACTCTTCCAAACCTCTTAGGAGCACCTCCACACTCTTCTTACCTACGAGGTACACACAATAGGCCACAATTCACCACTCCTACCAAGCTTGAGATACAAACAAACATCACACAAAGCAAGGTAAACTTACTAGTCCACCATTATCAACACTATCTGCCAACTAATGTCATTCACCAAATTGCTTGGATTTAACAAGGATAAAAGCTATGAATAGCATCAAATATGTAAATACAATAAATCCCTTACCAAAATTCAACTCAAACAAGCAAGAATTAAGCACCATAAACCAAACCTTAGAGCTCAAAGGGTTCCACTAGGTTTTTCCCAAGTTCCAAGGCATAAACAAGTTAAAGGCACCAAATTAACACTAACAAAATAAAACCCATGCTCCTTACAACTCAAAAAACATGAAAACATCATGAAGAAAGAGTTACCTTATGAATCAAAACAAGTCCAGGCTTAAAAATGCCCCAAATGCTTCAAAACCATGAAAACACATGCAAAATAATCTTTCCCTCACTTGGGCATAATGAAAGCCTTCAAATTTAATCAAAGAATCAAGGTTTGAAAAAGATTTAAGCAATAAATTAAAAGGGTTTGAAAGAACCATGAAAATGATTTTGAAAAAGAAGTGAATAGTGCTGAGAAATCCATTTCTCTTACAAGTTGAACAACAAAAAAAATGTTTCTTCCACCAATCTTTTCAATTTTTTCGAAAGCATTCTTTCGCCAAATAATATCTTGGTTTTTAAATACTCAAAATTGCACTAACTTAGGCTTTGACTTGAAAAACATGTTCTTAACTCCCAGGACTCGACCTAACACTTCAGGATATAAAATTACCATTTTAACCCAAATAACATCTAGTGCTATAATTTTTTTTGGAACCTACTAAACCTCAATTAACTTACTTGATATTAATAATTCACCAGAATTAAGATATTTTATTAGGATTTCTGAACTTACCTTTCTCGATCGAGCTTACCACCAGGAAGGCTTTAACATATGAACTCCCTGTACCTCAGCACAAGCTCTTACTCATCTTGATCCATCCTTGGCCTTCAACTAATTTTTGCTCAATAGGTATTTTACCCATGATCTTTTCTAAGTTTGGTGAGTCAACCTCCATCTTGCCACTTTATGCCTCTGACTCCCCTAACTTTTTTTGAAGAGTCATTGCTTCTCGAATTGTTTGCCAGTAGCTTTAACATTGATGACCTTCATGTAGCTCCTAAACACCAGCTTAAGGCCTTGGAGAAGATCCATTGCCTTAAGCCCTTATGCCTAAAGAAAAAGGCATACAAGAGTACTTGCTGCTCTACTTTGTAGCCTACATGGTCAAGAATTCTATAGTTAAGTTAGTGCATTATCATCTTTTCCAGTGTAGCTTAACCCATCATGAATTGGTGGGTTGAACTTCTGAACTCTATGAGCTACTTTTTGTTCTAGTGGTACTCCTGACCTTAAAGATTCCACACCTTCCTTGTTTTATGGATCGCTTTGCCTAGCTAATGTCTGAGGTTTTGAAATACTTCACTTAGGATGTTTGTCACATCTCAACCACTTGTAACAAGCTGTTAACCCTACCATGGAGCAAGTGAAACATCCACCCCAATATTGCCAAAGTAGGCTACTAGGATCACCTCCTGGATCATTAGGGTCCAAAATTGCACCTGACTTAGTTTCACATTGCAACTTGCAACCAGAGCTAGATATTGCACACTCATACTAATGGTTAGTGCCAACTACACTAGCACAAGGATAACATCCTGGTCTTAATCTTTTAAGCCTCCAATGACTTCTAATTGAGTCTTGACCCTTTCTCTAATATAAAACTATAATGACCTTACCCCCTACAATGTGCTCCAGGAAGCTTATGGGACCGGATTACATACTAGTCATAATTAGCTAGTCACTACAAAGGGGTGCTTTAGGAAGTCCATGGAACTAGGACTTCCTCTTCTACCACGATGTTAGTTAGACTTCCCTACTAGTAAATTTAGTTTACTAACCATTGGTGAGCTTAGTCACTGATTTACCTTCCCTTTATTGTTGCACAAATGAACATAGTGGATGCTCACACTTGAGTTCTAAGGAACTCACTAGGTATACAAGGCTCCAACATAGTGCCTCAATCCATCAGGCTTGCCTAGGTCACTAGTGTACTAAACCTCCATATACACTAGGTCTACTAGGCTCTCACATAATGCTTCAAGCTATTAAGCTTGATTAGGCCACTAGTATACCAAGCCTCCACCCAACTTATCTACTAAGGATGCATTAGTCCTACACCTGTGCCTTAAGTCACAACTTGCTTGAGCCACAAATGCACTAAGCTTTTACCCAAGGTGATCACCTCATCTGCCATTACTTTGTTCAACCTATAATGATAAGAATTTCTATGGTTGGACTCATTTTTCTCTGGTTTCAAGGAACCCAAAATTGTACTAATGGTTTCCTTAGTAACTTGAGCTCTGAGGCTTGCCCAAGGCACCATTGGTCACTAAATTTGTTTAACAATATAATGACCCTATTATAGTCCTTGAAGATCCTTCCACCCTTGAGGTCACCTTGCTCTATAGCCTTACCTCTTTGGGGGCTTCCCTTGCCACCCGTACCTCCATTGGACATTTCCACAAGCTCCATATGATTCAAACTACTAAACAGGCCATGAATATTCCAAACTAACTAAGCATCAAGTGCCCAATCACACTACACAATAGCTTGATTGGCACTAATCCACCACAAGCCATTCTTAACATAACTAATGCAAATCTTTTAAACTAATTGAAATAATCAAGCAAGCAACAAAGACATGAATCATAAAATTATGCAAACTAAATCCCTTCCCTTAATTGGTATGAAAAAACAAGCATCAAGCATCTACAAGCAATATTGGTTATGCTAGAGTGTTCCATGGTTCCAATATAAAATCAACATAATTGCTCCAAATCAAACTTATTCTAACTAAACCCAGGCTCAAGCAACCGCAAGAAACCAAGAACAATAAAGAAGCATCAAGGGCAAACATGTACATAAGCTCCCAAGTATAAAAAAAAGCCCTTTAAGAGCTCTCTACTCCAAAACTATGTAAGAACAAGCTTACACTAGGTTGGGTTCCTCATGGACCTTTGATTTTTGTTAAATATTGGTGAAATGGAAGAGATTTGGCCATGGATTCATAGGGGAAAGGGTGAGCTACAAAATCAAAGGAGGAAGATGGTGAACAGTGCCTCCCAAAGCACCCAAATGTGTTTTAAATATCCTTGTCCTTCCAATAACCTCTAACTTTCTCTTATTTGACAAAAGACCCCATTCTAAATAGTATTTGAGATTTAGGCAATTTTATCTTAAACTTTTGGTTACTTTGGGTCTAAGGAACTGCTCATGAGCTTGAAAACCAACCTTATCACCATGGGGGTGGAAAATGACCATCTTACCCCTAGTGGCAGTTAGGTGCCAAAATAACTTGGGAACCATCTCACCATTACTTAACTATCTTGACTTACTAATTCACACTAAATAAGGCATTTAAACTAGGGATTTTGGCTTGTTAAATAAGTTTTAATTGATCGTTGAAGATTTGCTACCTAGAAGGCCATTATAGTATAACTATAGCTGGAGGACCTTCAATTTGAGGTGTATACTCCTAGGAAGCTTCCTTATGGGCAACTTCCTCCTTTGGATACTCATTGGCAATGGCAATCACCAAGTAGCTTGCTAGAAGTAGCTTTTCTAGAAAACTCTATTCTTTACAAGGACCTTTCTTATGACCCTTATAGTAGGAAGCTCAATTAAGGGAGGTAAGTTCATAAATTACTAGTTAATACCTCATTTTAAAGTGGATTAGTGAAAATCAAGTAACTTAATTAAGCTTTATTACATTCTAAAGAAGTTATAGCACTAAATATAACCAAGGAAAAATGGTAATTTTTCATCTTAAATCATCGAGTTAAATCCTAAGTTTTAAAATATGTGTTTTAAAAATCAAATCCTAACTTAGCCTAAAATTTTACTAAGTTTTGGATTAGTAGCAAAGGTTACTACTTAGGTAAGAGGGCTTTTTGACAAAAATGGTAAAGTTTGGGGAAAAGGAGTTTGTTTGCTTAAACTTATTGAAGAAGTGGTCTCTAAGCATTATTGCTTTATTTTTTTCTTCAAGATTTTTGTAGCCTTCTTGTTCTTCTTTGATTTCTTACTAAAATCTCATTCAATTATTGGTTTCATGGAGAAAATTGAAGGCTTTTGTAGTGCACAAGTGTTGGTTAGCTTGTCTTGTGCATTTGGAAGCTTTTGTGGCATTTTTCTAGCTTGAGCAAGATTTGTGTGTGAGGTACTCCTATGATCCTTGATTTTACTTACTTCTTAAGCTATTGGGAACTTGGGTTTAGCTTGATTACTCATAAATTAGTGCCATTATGTTGATTTTTTCCTCGGAACTAGGAAACCTAATGGATTAAAAAGAGTTGCTTAGCCTTGAAGAATATTGGATTTTAGGTAATGGATTAATTGATTTTGTGTGCTAAATTAATGTGCTTGGTTTTTATTCATGGCACTTGGAATGGGAAGTTAGTGCAAGAGGTAACCCATGGAAGGCAACCTAAGAAGGTAGCAAGCTTGAGGCAGCTTGAACACCATGCCTAGGCCAAGAGGTGGTTGCACCATGGGCTAGGTGTGACTGCTTGAAAATTAGACATAAGGGCTACAGCTTGTTGTGATCTCACCATTTATGCAATGTGAGCACTTCATATATGATGAGATCTACATTATGCATAGATGTGACTACATCATGTGCTAGGGTGCATGTGATGTGTCCTTTGTGGCATGCCTAAGTGTCCTATAGGCATAAGGCTCTTTGGGGTCCTTATTTGGATTGCTAAGAGGTGTCATGGATAGTTAAACACTTATTTAGCTTGGCAACTAAGTACGCATGTGACTTGGCCAAGCCTAAAAGCTTGAGGCACTATATGGAGGCCTAATGCACTAAATGGGTTCTTGGAACTTAAGCAAGAAGCATACACCATTTTACTTGTACAAAATAGGGGGGATCAAACTAGTGAGTAATTCATTAGTGAATTAGTTTCATGGTTTCCTTGTTGGTTAACTTAATGTTTTAACTATAGCTTTATTTGACCAATAAAGGCTAGAGGACACTAGAATGACTTTTGGAACTTGCCACCTAGAGTTGTATCTAAGGTAGAAGCTAGGGCCATGGATCTCAGTAGTATTTAGCCTTGGTGTAAGATGTATACACTAGTAGCCTCAAATGTAAATGAAAGGAATAACAAACTCGAGAGTTACTTTTGGGTCTTTTTTTTTTTGTGTTAATGCTCACACATGATTGGCTATATGTAGATAAACTCACGATGGTTTTGTATGCTTTGGCAGATTTACACCCAATTCGTTTTAACTTAAGTAAACTTAATCTAAAATGACTTATTTTTATTTTTAAATCTTTTTAACCTAGAACCAATTTCATTTGAAAGCCAATATTATATATGTGTAATAATCCATTTGAAACAAAATTTTTATCATGTTATTAAATTTCTATGAAATTTTCTTTTTTAATGTTTAAAAAAGGAAAATTTATAAAAAATGAATAATATTATAAAAATTTTACAATCAATAGATTATTTCACTTAAATAATATTGACTATCAAATAAAATTGGTTTTAAGCAAAAAGGATGTAAACATAAAAATAAGTTATTTTGAATTAAGTTGACTTAAGTTAAAATGAATTGGCCCTTAGTACTTGGATTTTATGAAATGCCTAGGTGACTATTTTATGTTTTACCTATTTATTTATGCAATGTTATTCACTTATACATGATTGCTAATAAGTTAAATAACCAAAAGTATGAAAGTTTTAACTAGAGTGCATATAATCAATTAGCTAATTGTGACTAGTATGAGACCCATTTTCATAGTTTACCTGGGTAGGGCCTTGAGGGGCCGTCACAACCTTTTTCTTGTTGTAAATGTCAAAATTTAACAAATCAACACCAAGCTTTAACATCTCTACCTACTTGTGACAATTACAAAAATCATTCTCAAACTCACCCACTTTTTGGTTCTTAAGCTTGTGAACCTTGTTCTAAATTAGGTTTGCCCAATTTGTTAAGGAGTCATTTGCCTAGATGAGGCCCCCTATTTATTTTGCAAACTTTTTTTGTAGCTCTTTCTTTTCCTCAGAAAGGACCTCTAACGTTGATTTTGCCATCGACTGGCCAGCCTGGGCAAAATAGAGATCTTCATACAACTAGTTATTCCCTCCTAAGTAGTTTGAAAGTCTGCTTCTAGAATGATCAAATGAGAATTAGCCTCTAAGAACTTATTATATGCCTCCTTAACTACTTGGGGTTAGCTTGTAGTGAAGATTTCCATTCTCTTTATCGAAGGCCTCTGGCACCTTGTTGGCCTTGCCCTATGAGGTTGCCTTCACAGCAATATTGTTATGCTTGATTAATGATGTCAATCTTTTTATGTCACTTTTCATCATTTGTTGCCTAGATGAAGGTGAGATAAGAATGCAGGGCAAGCTACTTAAAGAAAAGGATAAATCAAAAGTAGAGCCTAATAAAGGAACATAACAATTTAAAAAAGAAAAACAAACAAACCATGGCAGCAAGAGCTCCAGTAGTACAAGATGATTCTAGCACAAACAACTTCCTTTCTTGTAAAATAATAACGTCTATGAGGGTTATAAGCCTGGAAGCAAAGGTGTTGACGTTAGAGAGTTTTACACTAAAGACAGAATCCTGCTCACTAATGAGTGGGAGAAGGTCAATGAAATGTGGCCCATAAGTAAAATGACATCTATCCTTGACTGCATGTAAGCCCGGTGCTTCCTCACCTCTTCCCAAGAATCCTTTTTAAAAGGCTAGGTAGCTAGTGGAAAGCTATAGGTACTGGCAGTTAGGTTTAATGCTAATTTGATAAGGTTCCCCAATCTTTGGAAAAACCAAAATCATATATTTGCATTTATACGAATTTGATATAAATAATGTGATCTAATGTAAAAGAAAAAAAACATTAACCTATTAGTGCGGTAACTTGGTTCTGGATGAGAATCAGTACAACTCCTCAAATTAAATAAGTTTTGTTAATCCCTTGATGCTCATTGGCCCTTGAAATTGAATTCTATGCTCTTAAGGCTATAATTTGCTAAACCTCTTGTTTGAATTTGCATGACATTACAAGTTTGTTTGACATTTCTCAAGTTCTTGCTGCTTTTTGTGGATCTTTAAACCTTAGTCCATGTATAGTAAGCTTGAGTCACCATGCTATGATGGGAATGAAGAACTTTACTCATTATATGTCAAAGAAAATACACTGCTAAAGGATGGGACCACTAAGCAACGAGCACATGATTTTGCTTGCTCTCTACTTCCTTAGTTTTATTCTTATGTCTTGTTTTTAAGTATTTTTTTAAATGAAGCGAGTCAATAAATTTAAAAAAATGTAAACATTTGAGAAAGAACAATTATCATACTATTTAATAAATGTTCGAAAGTTAATGTCAAGGATAAAGAGTAAGAAGAAATTTTAAATTTGGAAATACAAGCATAAGGGGAAAGGTAACTTTTGGTCCTAAAACTTATTTTTCTATTTCAACTTCAAAACTTTTCACTTTTCTAAATGAGTTCTAAAACTTTATAATTACTTACATAATTAATCCTAAATCTTTTAACTAAAAAAATCCTGAAACTTTGTAATTGTATAAACAGTTAATCTTAAAATTAATTACTTTTCTAAATCTAGTTTTTAATTTACAATTTAATATTTAATAGCTATCTTTAGATAAATTTAAACTGTATAATAATTTTTTTACAGTTAATAAACTATCCAAATTATTATTTTCTCCCTTTGTAAATTAAATTTCTGTTCACTAACTATTTTTTTTTAATAAATTTAGGATAGACTATTAGCACTTTAGCAAAGCCCTGGAATTGATTTATAAAAATTAAAAGTGTCAAAAAAACAAATAGTACAATGAATAGTACGATTAAAAGACTTTTCCGATTATCACCAAACCTAAGCAAAAGTGTGATAGACGCAACTCTCACATAAACATCAAATTGTGCGTGTAGGATGAGAAGTGGAGAGAGAGAGAGAGAGTTGGTTGAAGAGGCTGGTAAAGGGGGAGAATTTTGGAGACTTTTAGGGCCATGTGTCAACATCAGGAGCACTGGGGCCTGTGCGCACGAAAGCCATCAAAGCGGCACAGATCGTGCACCCACACGTGCGCACCTTTGACACTTGAAAACAATTTGCCCTTTTAATAAACCTTATCATTATTTTACCTCCCCAATCTGCTAGCCACCACTTGTCATGTTCACTTGACTAAACTGCCCTTCCTTCCAACACCAGTTTGCAACTTTCAGATTCAGGCCACAAATTTAAAGAATTTTCGTCATGCTTTCATTTAGAGGCACACTCTCTATCACATAAAAAATAAAACATTTCTCTAGATATAAAGGTTTAGGCATATAAAATTTGTGATATTTTTTTATTTTACCCATGAACCTAAAATTAGAAAGAATTTTCTTCTACATTTTATATAATGAAAGTTTAAATGATGATTTAAAAAAAGATTTTTTATTGGATTTATGTAATAAGCATTTAAATCAAGATTAAAAAAAAGATTCCTTACTAGATTTTATGTGGTGAGAATTTAAATAAAGATAGTAAGGCATATTGAAAATAAAAACTTTTCAAAAGGAAAATATTTCAATAATTTTTAAACATAAAAAAATACATTTTATTCTTTTTCGAATGAAGAGAGTCTTATTCTCACGCTGAAATATTTCTTAGTCGTAAAATCATAAAGTGAAACTTACATTTATCAAAAGTAAAGCTGTGAAACTTTTGTAGTGCTACAAGAAATTTAGTTAGATCCATTAAATTTATTAAGTCATTAATCCTACTAGATTATTGATGCAATCCAAACAAAGTGATGAAATTTGCTATATGATGAAATTCAGTTTCTTGCTCATGAAAATGAAAGCACTTCACTTATAAGTTAGATAATGGTTCCGTGCAGCCAACTTAGCTAGTAAAGTGGAAGAAATACTACAGGGAGAACCCAGATTCAAGAAGTAGCATGGCATTCTCCTCCAGCCAAGGCTCCCTGATAATGACAAAATACAGCTGTGGTCCTCTAGCTTTTTTGCAACAACCATTTTCCTCCTAACTTTCTTAATGTACAACGTAACTTTTTTGTACTTGTAATACTTATGAATACAATAATAATAATAATAATAATAATAATAATAATAATAATAATACTTTTGAATAATTTACTTATGCGTGCAGAATATCCTTGGGTGGAACATTGCATTCCTTCCTTCTTTCTTTTTCTTAAAAGTACACCTACATACAAAGTTACCAAAATTGAAATTTTACAAAAAATCCTTCTTTATCTAAATCATAAAATTGAATTATTTTAAATGAATTATAAATGGTAAAATTGAATCAAATCCTAAAATTTTATCAAAATCTATTAAAAATTATGGAAAACACATAACCAAGTTATAAACCTTAAAAATTAACAGATTTAAGTTATTTTATCAAAATAGTAATGGTTATTACATCACACATAAATTTGGAATTTTTGACCAAATTGGTAAATGACAACTATTGATAGGTAAGAATAAATTGGAAATGCAATTTTAAGTTGTAATAAAAAGATTTTGAATAAACATAATTAAAAAGTTAATTGGGTGTCAATATTGATAAGAGTTTTAGGTACAACCATTTTAAGTAATTTCTTATTAGTAATCACTTATAACCATAATTAAATATCTAAAATGTTGTTACTAGATACTGTAATGGGCTTTGGCCCACATCTTGAGAATGCTCATTGAAGATTTACTCATGCATTTGATTAGGCTTAGAGGACATCTTTGGAGCATTACTTATGGGTTATGGGACGAGTTAACTATTATTAGATTAGCTTGGATCAATGAGGTGATCCCCATGATCACGGGATCCATCAAGCAATGATGAGAGTTTCCTTCATAACCACCATATCTTTAAGCGTATAATAGGCCTTTTTTGCCACTTACGTGGTACGTTCGACATTCTAGACAAAAGCTCTCATAATCCTACTAAACTCTTATCGAGTTGTACCATTTAAACATTAGAGGATTTTCCCTGGACATATAATTTTGGAGCCTTTTAGCTCTATCTTTAATAGTGGGTTTACCTATTTCTAGGATCTCAGCTAGCCCACTTAACCTCCTTTGGATATCAACTTGGGGCCATTTGTAGGAACATTAACCATGGATAAGACCAGCAGATCATTCTAGGAAAACAAAATAGGCAAACAAAAAATTAGGGATGATGTTACAATGAGGGTGGAGATATTTTCCCTTGCCAATTTTAAATGCCTGACCAATAATCTGAGGGTTAAGAAATAATTGTTGAGAGATCTAGCATGAGACAAAAGTCTCATAGTAATCACAGATTAGTAGTTTAATGCTCTAAAGCACACTCTGTTTGAAGAGTAGTAGGAATAGTTACAGTAAGAAATCCAAAAGACTCACTTTGTATACTAGGAGAAGGCATGAATAACTACCTAGGGGACACGGCCAAACTAGCTTTTATGCTTATAGGAGTAGTATATATGTAAAAAATTGAGGAAAAAAATATAATCTAGGAAGAATTAGATGCCAATAACATTAGTAATATCTTACAGCTTATGGACGATATAGAAAAGAGGCTAAAGGAGGAGTGCTCGAGAAACGAGCATAACATCTCCAAGGAGCCATTACCGAACATCAGCTACTTACACCTTTAACCCTTCACAGTGGAGATCTGGAATCCGCTTGCCCACCCAAAGTTTTTGGATGTCAAAGGTTGATCTATGCAATAACCTGACAAATCTGGCCAACTATCTGTAGAGGTACATCATGATGATGTAATTGATAGGGGCCAGTAATGCCATCCTCTATAAGGCTTTCAATTCTACACTTTCATGAATGGTGTAAACATGGTTTGAGATGCTGAAAAAGGGGAGGTTTGCTTTCTTGAATGAATGACCATAGAAGTTCTTACTGTAGTTCATGCAAAACTGCCCTTCCAAGAAGATAGTCAACCAATTCCTATATGTCAAAAAGGAGAAGAAAAAACCCTTTTGGAACTTTTTACAGAGGTTCAACTTAGAGGCTCTCTAAATCCCTAACCTCTCCTTGAATGTTAAGTTGCTAGCCTTTACCAAGGTAATTTTCTTGGAGTCACGATATTTTTTGGTCCATCCAGGAAAACCTTATCCAAAGTGTAGAACAGTTCTAAATTGGGCCTATCATTGCATCTAGGCCGAGGATGGTAATCGCCATAATGAAGGAAAAGGGTCTGGAAAATTCAATAGGACAAGTAGCAACATAACAACAAAAAAAAAAAAGGTATGAAGCCTTATACACCTCTATGACACACTAGGATGAACATCCTTGATGCCCTAGTACACAAGATTATGGTGATCAAGTGGCCTAATCTCATCACCACCAAATACCTAGAGGATAAAAAAAAATACTATAGGTATCAAAAGGACTACAGACATGATATGGAGGCTTACAGAGAACTCAAGACATTTATGGAAAAGCTGGTCTGTGAGGCCAAATATAAAGAGTTTATATGTGATACATTCCTAGGAGATAGGTTGCACAAGAACCCTAGTTGGAGGACTGACACAGGGACTATAGAAAAAAGGAAGATGCAGAAAAAGTTTACACAGTGCAAGGGACTATGATTATCATGCGCCACTAAAGGTTATCAAGATGATTACAGTGACTGAGGGGTCCTCTACAAGAAAGTGAAAAGGAATGGAAAATCATACAAGTTGAAATGGTGGATCCAGGCATACAATCAAGAGGGAGGATGGGTCCTGCATCTTAGTCTTACATAGTGGTTCACTACAGTTTATAGTAGGGATAGAGAACTTCCATAATGATGGTATGGCCAACATCATTATTATCTTTAACCATGCCTTGGAGACCATTAACTTATAAAGGTTCTCTTTCATTCCAATGCAAGGCTATACTTAAAGCGTATGGAAAGATGAAGTCTTGACTCTAAGGACAATTAGGCTACCTTTGATGCTGGCAGAGGTCATTCTAGGGATTGGGGAAGAGGTGTGCCACTCCCAGACAATAGAATTCATGGTGCTGAATGTTCTTTTGCCTATAATGCCTTGTTATGACAACCTACTGAGGTACAATTTCACATATCAATAAATATCATATTAATTTCAGAAATATTATAAATCATAGAGATAGCATATTGATTTCCAAAATATTATGAACCATTAAGATTGCATTCGATATTTTTCTGTTAGGAAATGAAGGAAAGTCTGAGGAATCTAGACATTAAGTTTTCTCATCTATGTTGGCATTTTGTTGAATATTAATGCCTTAAGTGGAATTGGTGGAACTTTTAAAGAATTTATAATTTTTCTTTAAGCTCTTTGGGTACCTGAGCATGATCATGGTCTCAAAAAAATTTGTATGGTATGAAAGGGAAGAGAGGCAAATTTACTTCTCATGTTCAGTAATTTTATCTTTCTTTTGTTTTTCTTTTTACAAAACAACAACTAATAATATAGCGTGAGATATATTAATAATAAAATTATAGAATGGTAGCAAAATAGCCACTTGATGGTCTAATAGAAAGAATGCTAAGAATAACCTACACTTAATCCATGTGCTACAACATCACTTTTTCATTATTTATAAATACGTTGTTTGCAGTGCTCATTTTCTTCAACCGCTCATCCCTTAATCCATATGCTACATCATCTTTTATAAAGTTTGCAGTGCTCATTTTCTTCAACCTTTTTTCCCTTTCTTATCCTTTTTCTTCTCTTCATACTATTTTCTAGATGCTTGACTCATTGCTAGTTTAGATTTAATGGCTTTGTGAAATCTTATCTCTCTAGCTTTTCTACCATCTTGTCCTCCTCATCGCCATTCTCTCATTGTTGTTGTTAGATCTGGTCCATATTACTTCTCCAGCATTGCCATACTTCTTTGGCTTCCCGTCATCTTCTTCACCAGCTTTGTCATCATTTTTTTCATCATTTTTTCCTTCCTCTCACCTTATTATTAAATCTAGCTCGTTTATGCATCTATGGGTTTGTCACCAGCTTTGGCATTATTTCTTACTTCTTTTTGTGGTTCTCATCACTGTTCTTTTGTCGTTGTTGTTAGATTTGGTCCATTTTTGCCAATCCCTATATAAGAATTTGTTATCTCAATTATAAGAATTCCTTCATTCATTCACAAGGATTTGTTGTTCTAATCCTTGCTTTTTTTTTTTTCACTTAGATATAGTTTAAAATCTATGCTTCAATCTATTTTTTTTTTTGTGTCTATATTTACATTTTTTGTTCAATCTAGTTTGATATCCACAAGAATTGCAAATATGACAACAAACTTTATAGAAAGAATGACAATTTGGATAGAAAAGAACAACAATATCAACCTAATAAATAAAAAGGCAACTTATTCTAATTCTTGCTTCTTTCGTTAGATCTGGTTTTAGAATTAGTTCATTCACCTGATTCATTATTTTTTATACCAAAATGTGCTCTGACTCATTTGAGAGGATAAATTCACTAAAAGCAAGATAGTGACTATAGTAAATTTAGCCTATAGATTGGGCCTAAAGCCAAAGACCGCACAATCCATTAGGAGTGTGCTTCATGGGTTAAGGAGCTAATAGGTTGACCATTAGCTATGAAGCACAAGTTATGGAAGGTCCTCAAAATTTTTACAAATTATATATATTATTTATGTGTATATATAAAGATAAAACTAAAAAAATCACATTATCTGTATTGTGCCCCTAATATTCTAATAGTTCCAAAATGAAGTTTGATCTCCTAACTTAAAATCTTGGCTCCACTTTTGTTACTAAATATATATTTATAAATTTTATTACTCCATTTTGGAACTCAAACTTATTTTTTCAGCAAAACCGAGCACTATGGAAATATAAGTGAATGTCATGGGTATTGACGTAAATTAATAAACACTAATAAGGAAAACTCCATTAGCCTTAGGCGGGGGGGGACCTCCATAATCACATGAGAAAAATAGTCATTGCCGTGTGTTTGACCTCAAAAGCCTACAATCATTTTTTTTTCCGTTTCGTTTACCAATACTTTTAAGCAGGAAACTTTTTCTAGGGAAAGATCAAAGATGATAATTTTTTAAGTACACGGATTCGGATTTGGATTTGGATTTGGATTTTGATTTATAGGTTTGATTCGTTTTTCTAGACGTGGAATTCCAAACTCTCTGTAGCTTTCTTCTTCATTTCGGTTCGGCAATCGATCAGAAATGAGAAACGCAAATGGGGATTTCAGAGGTATGACCAACGCCCTTGAGACGATTAACGCCGCCGCGACTGCGATCGCTTCTGCGGAGAATCATGTTCCGCAAGCTTCGCTTCCGGTAAGAGTTGTTTGGTTTCGTATGAGCTCTTGATCGGTTTATTTTTCTGTGTGGATTTCGATTCGGCTTGAGCTGCTTCAGTTTTCGGGAGTTTGACATGCTTGTTCGAATTCGTATTCGGATTTAGGATACGTTTTGACTTGCTTATCTGGACATGGTGCTTGATTTTGTCGGGGTGTTTTAGCGATCCTGGTGTTGAATTTTCTGTTGGAGCTTTGATTGACTTGTTAGAGAAGAAATAGGAGAGGGCTCTGCTTTTGCTTCAGCTTTCATCAAAAGCGTTCTCTCTTTTTCTTTTCCTTTTGCTTTCCCGGGAAATCTAAGATAGTTTGTATTGATGAACAAAGTTATGAGTGTTTTGACTTTTGAACCCAGTTTTCTTCATTTTGCAATTCTCTTCTGCTTCCCATAATATTCCTATTGAGTTTTCACCATGATTAAAATAGCATAGCCCAGCATCCGGGCCTTCATCTTTTAGTTTTCACCATGATTAAAAGTGCTTCCCTTGTGTTAGTTATATACTTAAGTATTATGCTTTCATCTTTTAGTAACTTTTTCAATTTTTTATAGCTTCAGTGCCAAATAACAGGGAGGGTTAGTCATGGTGTTCATGCTTTCTGAAAGTTCTTTGAAATTGAGTGCCAAAAGTTGAATTTATGTTGTAATGCCCCAAAAGGTTGATAAAGTCAGGCACTCAATTTTTTGCCGTTCGTTGTTGACTGAAGTTTAAAGGGAGAACGTTGAATGGGAGCTAAATTCTAAGTGTGTGCATGAAGCACCTTTTATCAATGAGTTAATGCTAGATAGAGCTAACATTTTCTTATTTGGTCTACATCTTATGATTACTGTACAGATTTACTGGTTTAGATGGGTTCCAATTGATTTTTCAAAGATTTGCATCTCTTGGCAGTTTTAATTATAAACAAGTGCTAAATTCGTAATGGAATGCTATGTGAATCTTAAAATATGTGATCTAGTGTCCTCCATAGGAATAGTGTAATAAAGGGGAACTGGGCAACCTGGAATTTTCATCTTTGGTCATGCGGTCGTAAATATGTGTCATTGTCTGTTCATACTTGTCATTCCTTTTCAGTTCCTATCAGCATTCCCAGGCCAACTAATTGAGTTTTGAAATATTGAGCTTCTGGGCTAGCTTCATACATATTGAGTGGGTTTGGATCTAAACAATGCTTTTTTAGTTCACTGAACTTTCTGGAGTCTTATGGTGATCAGCAAGTATTGCAAGATAATGAATTAATGATCTGAATGGTCTCATTGTGATATAATGATCTGAATGATCTTTATGTGTCTCTTAATAAGGTTGGACTTTTTCTTCTATCGGATTATTGCTGTGATATTCTATGTCTTTTTCTAGTCAAGTTATGTCATGTAAACCTTTGAACTAGTTTTTATCTTGCTTGAATCTGCAACTTGCTGGTAGAATTAGCCTGAAATTTAAGAGTATGAAAGGAAAATCTGATAGGGTTTAATCTGTTTGCCTGTTTCATAACAGCAAGGTGGTATTAGTAATTTCTGTAATCTTTAGTTTTATTGGCTAGACAATAGGATGTTGTCCATATTGCATTTCTGCTCCTAGTTAATGCGTTTCTGCTTTTTAAAGAGTGTAGTGTTTTTTGTTCTTACAATATGGGTTTGATTTTCTGGTTTACTATATTCAGTTTGGTTGTTCCATATTTGAAGATGTCTCTAATTTGGTTTAGGATTAGTTTTCTCCTTATAAAATTTAATTAGTTTAATTGTCAGTATCTTCTCATTGATCTTGTGGTATTTGATATACATTGCTTCTACTTATTGATAATGACATGCGATGAAATATAGAAGAGAAGGTGGGGCAGCTGCTGGAGTGTGTATTGGTGTTTCGGTTCTTACAAACACAAAAAGCGAATTGGGCATGCGGTCCTAGTTTCTGATGAAAGTGCTGCTCGTGATGCAACTGCCGCTGAAAATCCAAACCAAGCACCTCCCGTAGTGCTCCCATTTGTTGCTCCTCCCTCCTCTCCTGCATCATTCCTGCCCTCAGAACCTCCTTCTGTTACACAATCTCCTATTGGACTACCATCTCTCACCTCTGTTTCTGCCAGTATGTACTCCCCTAGTGGGCCTGCTTCTATTTTTGCAATTGGCCCATATGCTCATGAAACACAGTTGGTTTCACCACCAGTTTTCTCAACCTTCACTACTGAACCATCTACTGCTCCTTTTACTCCACCACCCGAATCTGTGCACCTGACTACACCTTCATCACCTGAGGTGCCATTTGCACAACTTCTTAACCCAAACTCCCGAAATGCAGAGGCTTGTCAGAGTTTTCCATTTTCTAGTTATGAGTTCCAGTCCTATCAACTTCATCCTGGAAGCCCAGTTGGTCAACTGATCTCACCAAGCTCTGGCATCTCAGGTTCAGGGACATCATCTCCTTTCCCTGATGGTGATTTTGTTCGCAGCCTTCAGTTTCCTGAGTTCAGAGTGGGAGACCCACCCAAGCTCTTTAAACTCAATAAACTCTATAGCCCTGAATCTGGATCTCATCTAGGTTCAGGTACTTTGACTCCTGATGCCTCAAGATCCATACCTCCCAATGGTTTTGCATCTGAGATTGTGCTTGCATTGCACCCACATAATTCAAGTTTCAGAAATGAACAGGTTGCTGATCGGAGATTATCGTTTGAACTATCTTCTCAGAATGCTGTAACATGTGTAGAAAAAGAGCCGTCGCAATTTTCAAAACAAACTGAGACAAAGTCTGTACACAATGGAAAAGAAACAGAAGAGGGAGAGCATGCCAATTTGCTGGTGGATGACCTTCACCGTCAAGTTGGTGAAACATCAAGTGGAGTACCGGACGAAGTGCAAGAAAATGGGCAATGCACACAAAAGGATGACAATAACCTGTCGATCACTCTTGCGGCAACAAATGAGTTCAATTTTGACAATGCAGATGGAAGGAACAATGCCTGTAAGCATCTTGTCAGTTCCGATTGGTGGGCAAATGAGAAAGTTGTTGGCTTGGATGATGGAGCCACCAAAGAATGGACATTCTTCCCCATGATACAGCCAGGTGTCAGCTAATTACTGTGAATTAGGTCCAGGTTTGTGTTTATCCTTTCGAATAAGGGGCACACTTCTCTGGGGAATGCAAGCATTTTGGCATTTTGGCGGTGCAGAGACACTGCATTTCCTCATCCATGTATTATCTTAGGATTTTCTAGTTACAATCATGAAAATACATGAAGGCTATTTTTGAGTCCTTCTCGAGAAACATGGGACAGATAGCCAATTAGTGATAGGAAGGTTTTATAGATTGAAGATTTATTAAGTTCTCTAATTTAGGTAGAAATAGCACTCCTCTAGTATGTATATAACTACGAGGTGATAATAACTACTGCTTAGTTAACATTGGAGAAAGCAGGATTTTTCTTTCTGGATTTTTGTGCTGCTTTTGGTAGCTTTGCAATGGTAAAGCTTCATGCCTCACCACCTGTGTTTTATCACCAGTACAACAATGGCATCTCGAGTCCCGTGCCCCATGAGGGGAAGCTTCAAATGCAACAGTCATAAGGAGCTTCTTGCTACTCGGTTTGGGTTATTAAACATTTTACTTTAACTGCACCATACAGAAAAATATTACTAATAAATAACAAAGTGCATAATTTGAGAACGTAACTGATTCAAAGCCCTTGGAATTCCTGATAAAACCTGTAACATCTTTAGAATCATCAGCCCTAGCGGCTTCGGCTTCCACCCATTTCCAAAAATATTCAACAAGTAAAATATAAACAAAATCACGAGGACATAGGAATCATAAAACGAATGCTCCAAAATATAAAGAAAAAAAAAATTCATATACAAGTATCAATGGGCCTCTCCCTGAAGCAAAATGGAGGGAAGTAACCTACATTTTGAACTTGTAACAAGTTTTGAAACCACTATCCACAAATGCATAAGTCACGTGTAGATAAGATGAGTGAGTATCGTTTCCACATAAATTGAGTGTATTGATTAACAATAACAACCACTACAAGATAATCTTAGCTGAACAATTAACAATCGAATGTAGGGCTAAACAAGCACATTAATTAAACTAAAAAAAGCTAAGTGAAATTGCACTAATCTAGAATGCAACAATGCAACGCAACTTTGTGGTTTTTTTGGCCAAATTACTAAAGCACACTTCCTATGATTCACTATTTGACTTGATTTGCTGGTGAATTTAAGCTAGTGATTTTGTTCTCATTGCTTATTGGTGAAGATACCCTATTGAACCCTTACTCTCCCGAGTGAAAGAATTGCTCTCTCTAGCCTAAACTTAAAAGGATTTCTATTAGAATACAAGCTTAGAAAGAGGCATTAATGCTCAAATTACGTTCACCTAATGACTTAGACTAGTTCCCCAACAAGCCCATAGTGACTAAACCATTCTCTTTGGTTCAATCACTTTTAATTTTTTCTAAGAGTTTAAAAGCAATTTATGCGGTGCATGTAATTGTGTTCATCAACTAGCTAGCACAACAATAATATCAAGATAAGAATAAACAAGCATTTGAAAAAAACCAAACTCATATAAACATAAATTCAACTAATATAACCAATTCAAGTAGCTACATCCATAGAAAGTGTCAAAGAAATTATTCCATAAATAAACTAATTGCACCCGTCGTCCCTAAACTATACCCAGTGTTGCTTAATCATCCTAAAACTATCAAATGTTGCTTAATGGTCCCTAAACTATATCCAATGTTCCTTAATTCGTCCTGCCATCCATTACAACCGTTAAAAATGGATGGAAAAATGATGTGGCTACTGATTTGGCATGGAAAAATGACGTGATTGCTGATGTGACACAACTTTTCCATCCATCCTTAATGGTGTGATGGACGGCAGGACAGGATAGCAACAATTAAATAGTTTGAGGACGATTGGTGCAATACTTGATAGTTTTAGGACGATTAAGCAACATGAGATATAGTTTAGGTACAACTTGTGTCATTTACCCATAAACTAAACATTAAACATGAAAGCACATAAATTGGCATCCATGTCCAAGTACAAGAAAGAGGAATGAAGGAACCCAAATGACTAACTGAGCTTAACTCCTCAAGGCTTCAAGAAATCTCTAAGTGCTCCTAGCCTCCTTCAAGCAAATCTTCACAAATGCCTTCACAAATAATGGAGAATGCAAGAAAATTATGGAGAGTGAAAACCTAGCTCAAGCTTAGAAGATGAAGAAGATGGCTTGAATCTAGATCTTTCTAAGTGATACAGCTTTTTTTGTCACCAACCACCTAATGGATAAAAATTCTCCTCCAATAGCAAGCTTTGATTTAAATGAGAGAGTATGGGACCACAAAACAAAGATGTAGGGGCGCCACAGTGCTAGAGAAGACCAAATTGGTGTTACAATACCCAAAACACAAAAGCTTCTAGCGCTTCAACACCCAGGACACAACAAGGGGGGTTTTAGCATCAATACATTTGTTCCACAACGCCACTTAAGGCTACAGTGCCAATGAACTATTCACCAACACTTTTCATTTTTCACTCTGCTCAGTTCCAATCTGATCTTATGCTTTGGTTCTCTTCTCTACCCAACAAAATGAAAGTCTAAAACAAGAAATAGTAGAAAATGTGGTGTGGTGATGTAGAAAAAGATGCTTGAAATTGATCAAAAGTAAACAATTTTGACTATACAAATTAACACCTATCAACTTCCCCAAACTTAAAATGTTGCTATTCCCTAGCATGGTCTAACTAGAAAATAAAATAACCAAAACAAATAAGCTTAGGATGCATACCCAATATCACATTATGAAATCATCCATTTCACAAAATCAACTCAAAAGAATTTAAGGTATGTAAAAAAAGAAAAACTTTGTCACTAATGGTAGATAGTCATTCCTTAAGTGTTTTACTCTTTATTCTAAGCTTTCTTAGCGTATCTAAGGGCTCGCAATGTGGCTTAGCCCATAAATTTGCAAGTTGGTCCAAACTTTGCACAGATTGTCCATAAGGAATATGCATGCAAAGTACAAGTCCAATGACAAATAATCAAGGTTGTATCGGTGCCGAGCTTGGTATAGATGGGAGTCGATAGGAGGCACATACAACTTTTGAATCTCAAGACCCACCCAAGGTATTAAACACCTAGAACATGGAATTGCTTAGCTTCCAAGTAACTTCCTAAACAACTCTGCATGCATGATCTTAACAAAGTATTTGAGTGAACTTCAAGTAATACAATACAGCACATTCAATTTCCTTCTTTAGTTATTCATTTTATCATTTTTTTTATTTTTGTTCTTTTTACAAGGGCTTTTTCACATTGAACTCATTTTAGCATTTTTCTAGAGGAATAAGTGATTTTTTTACAAAGCTAGAAAGAAATTCACGCAACCTTTTTAAGGTGCCCACAATCATGTGATAGCGGAACAACTGTCACCCTTGTAGCCCGCAAACTGAGGTCAAGTATCGCATTCGGTAAGTCAAATGTCACCCACAAGGAGTACCTGTGCAGACCTCGGAAAGGATGAAGTCGGGCGCCTCGAGCATACTACTTCGGTGGCCAGCTAGCACCTCTGAGGACGGTAGCCACGACCTCGGAAAGATAGCGCGTCGCCCCCCCTTCGGAAGGGTGGCTGAATCACCTTTGGGGAGAAGGACCAGCCACCATTGGCAGGAGAAAATCCCCCGAACAAGGAGCCTCAGTGCTAGGGAATCTCTCGAACTACTGGCACGACTCCGGAAGAAGGGTCCTCGGTCCGAGGGATGACCTCGAGTAAAGAGACCTCGATGGTACGGCAGAAACATTTAAGGAGCCTCTGACATGTCCCCCGCACACGCTACATGCCGCCCTCATATGCGCTCTGACACGCAGGGACTGTCCACGTCCTATCATGTAGGACTATGCCTACCCTAGCCCGTGGAGCCTAGGAGCCTACAAGTGGCTAGAGGCCCCCACGCCCAGAAGGTACAAATTACATCCGATCGAACACGTGTCGCGATCTGAGCGGGCAACATCCCCCTATATATATACTCAGGAAATGGCCTCACGGGGGGGATTTTTTTTGGGGTACTCCCACAAAAAAGGAGAGAACAGGCAAGAATCTTTGGCACTTAGGACTTCCCCTCCACCTCCAAAAAACTAACTTGGGCGTCGGAGGCTCCTCCCTGGAAAAAGACTTCGGGGACCTCCTAACCCCTGTTTTCTGAGTGTTTCAGGCAGGTCCTCCTGGGAAACATAAACTTTAGGCGTTCTCCTTCACTGGAAGTCCTTCCCGGTCTCACCATGTCACACAACGAATGTAAAGGCTCTCCTAGTATTTCCTCTACATAAAATGTTGAGGTAAGTGTTTCCCAAGTGTAACGGCTCTCCTAGTCGATTAATCAAGTAAGTGTTTGTTAAATTTAAGTACCTCAAGTTAGCGCCTTGTTAAGCAAGTAAGATAAGCTTAATTAAGTTAAGTGAGTTCCTAAGTGTGATTTGGCATAGTTAAGTCAAGACCATTAGTTATTCTAGCTTTTAGAATCATCCTAGTAAGCTTTGACAACTTGTGGCACTAAGTGTGTTTTTGGGCCATTTGAATCTTAAGTGGCTAAAGTGTTCAAGAAAATTAAGTTTGGGAAGCTTTTAGTATCCTTTAGAACAAATAAAAGTGGTTTTGAGTGAGGGTTTGGTGAGCTATTTGAAGCTTTTGAAAGCTAGTGGACTTAGGTGCAAGGAGAAGGAAAAGTTGACTTGTTTACATATATGCAAGTCTTCTTCTTCCTTAGTCATTTGCAACTAACTCCAAATTTTCGTGGCTCCACTTCCTCTCCCAAAATCACAGCCCAAGCTTCCATTTTCTTGCAAGATTTCATCAAATTAAAGGGTGCCCAAGGTGTTAGAAAGATCACCAAGCTTGTTTGTGGTGTTCTAGCTCAAGGTTGCTCTTTGGAAGCTTGTTTTGGATCCAATTTTCGTGGGTAAGCTTCTTGAGTTTATTTGGATTGGTTCTAGGTTGTTTTAAGAGCTAGAAATGGTCTTGGTTTGATTGGTTTGGGTGCCAAATTGCTTTGGTTTTAGACTTGGAACTCAATGAAGCTTGTGGAGCTAGGAAAGCTTATGTTGCATTGCTTGCTTGTGTGGCTAAATTGAGGTAAGGGTTTAAGTAATCAAGCTCAAATAATGCATGGTTTTGTAGTCTTGTGTGTGGGGATGAATTAGGAACAAGACCCATTAAGTTTGGATTAGAAACGAGAGAGTTTGAGTAGTTTATGTGCAAGAGCGACACGGACGCACAAACCCAGAAAAATCAAGTTGGCGACGCGTCGCCAATTCGTCCGTGAATTGGCGCCGCGGCGCCAGGAGGCGAAAATGTCACAGAGCGTGATATACTGTGGCGCCGCGTCGCCAGAAGCAATTGCTCCTTGGCGCCGCGTCGCCAAGTGGGATTTGGCCTCATTTTCCGGTCATCCTAAGGTTAACTTAGGCTCTCGGTTTCTATTCCTAGGTTATCCTAAGAGGTTCCATAGCCTCGGTTGGGTCTAGAATTCATTCCTAAAGCGGGAATTTTGCATTATTTGGGAGGTAGTTAAGTTGTGTGGTTAAGTAAAAGTGTGTGACTTGGTGGCTAAGTAATTCAAGTGTGCTTAAGCTTTTGAATGAGCACTAAGGGGATTAAGAGGGGTTTTTAGACTCTGTATTGGCCGTATAGAGTATCATTTACATATGGTCAATAGAGAGAAAAACCTAAGTCGATCCCAACCGAACCATTTGGTTTGGTAGGCAAGCCACTAGTAGTGTTTGAGTTAAACCTTGAGGGTTTGACTAGTTTAACCACATAGGATAACTACCCTGCACAATAATTTAAGGGAAGAGACGGGTAAGAAGTGAGTAGGTGGAAACTTACTCTAAGTAGCTCGTCAAGGCGGGTAAAGTTGAGTAAGCAAGGTCTTACTCTAAGGTGCCCGTAAATGGACTTCAAGGGGTTAATTAAGTGCTAGCAAGGATACGAGGGCCAGTATCCAAGTACCCCAGTCGTAAGAGCTCACGACAAGTCCAACACCTACGGGTGTAAGGAAGTCCTAAGCGCATCGCATGTGCATAATTCATTCATTCATCCATCCATCCCATCATTTGCATTATTGTTGTTTATTTACTTGCTTTTGGTTGTGTGTTGTTTGCTTGTTTGTTAAGTTGTTTTGTATGCATTATTTATATGCTTGTTGTGCCTTGTTTGCATGCATTATGTTTTTCCTGCAGGTGCTAATCCCTTACTGAGTACTTCGGAGTACTCACCCCTTAAATGTTGTGCAGGTTTAAGCACTTTTGTCTGGGCTTGACAGTTGGTAAGGGGCACTGTTAAAGCTAAGTTCTTTTAGTTTCAAAGGTATTCTCTAAGTAGGAAACTTCATGTTTTCTAAGTTACTTATAGCATAAGTAAGTACTGACCAAAGTGTTTGCCTTACAGAGAGGCTAAGTGAGCACAAGGATAGTGTGGCTCATCACTTGAAGCTTTCTTGCTTGGGTGAAGAGCTAAGGACGGATCTTAGTAGTTAGTAGTCATAAGATATTTCTTTGATATGTATGGTAATTTCATACATAGATTGCCTATACTAATGACCATGGGTGTGTATAACACTTGTTGACACCCAATTTCGTCCGGCCTTTTTTTAAAAAAAAAAAAAATTTAAAATTTAAAAAAAAAAACTAATTAAAAAAAAAAAAATTTATTATTATTATTATTATTATTGCTAAAAAATTTTAATTATGTTAATTAGTTTAAAATATATTTTTATTTTGAGAAGATTTGATTTAAAATAATATATGTGTGAATATGTATGTGTTTGGAATAAAAATAAAATTTCAGAAAAAAATGACAAAAAAAATTAAAAGTTTGAGGTAAAAATGACAAAATTGAGAAGTTTCGGATAAAATTGACAAATTCTGAAAGTTTCAGGAGCTTTGGGTAATTTTTCGCGTCAATTTTGGGCCTAAACGGACGTTTCTAGCCCAAATTGACAGAAAACGTTAAAATTGTCAAAATCAGAAGCTTCTGAGCTTATCCAGAGCTGGAGTAACGTAAAGGACTGAAACTGTCATTTTACCAATTTAAAAGATAAGTTTGATATTTTTTATTAATTTATCCGTCCACAGTTCAGCTAAGCTCCTTCTATAAATACCCCCCCAAATTCAGTGCTGAACACACAGAAAATCAGAGAAAAAAGTTCAGAGCTCCGTTTTAAAAATAGAGAAAATTACAGCCTTATTCCCTAGCCTCTCCTCCTTCTGCCAGAAAGTCTCAAAATTTTATTTTTCTACGATTTGACCATCTCTTTCGTTTGATCTCCTTCGTTGTTCTCTCTCTCTCTCCTCTCGTTTTCTCTCTCTTTCTCCTCCTGCCGCCGTGCTGCCTCGCCCGTTGCCGTCCCGCCGCCGTGCCGCCTCGCCCGTCGCCGTCCTGCCACCATACCGCCTCGTCGCGCCGCCCTCGCCGCGTCAACCTACCCTCGCCGGCCGCTGTTTCCGCCGTGCCGTCGCTCGCCGCCCCGTGCCCGTGCCGCCGCGCCACCCCCGCCGTCCCCCCTGCCCCTGGCCCAGCCGCCGCCGGCCGCCAGCCCCTTTCCCCCCTCGCGCTCGGGTCGCGCCTGTACCCAGCAAATTCAAAAATTTCAACCTTTAGGTAAAATTCTACTTTAATACTTCATCTTTTCAATTCTTTTCATTTTGGTCACTAATCTTTTTATTTTGTTTTTTTTTTTCAGAATTAATTACTAACTTTATTTTTTTTACTTGTGTATTTATTTGTTTATTATTGTTATTGTTACTAACCCTTTTTTTTTGTTATTATTAACTTGTTAACTAACTTACTAACAACTAACTTTTAACATTATTATTGTTACTAACCTTTTAATTTTTGCATTATTACTAACTTTTATTATTGTTAATTAATTTAATCAACTTGGTTAATTAACAATTAATTAATTTGGCTAAATTTTATTATTGTTGTTAATTAATTAATTTAATTAACTTGACTAACTTTTTATTATTGTTGTTAACAATTAATTTAATTAAACTTGGCTAATTTTTATTATTGTTGTTAATTAATTTAATCTAACTTTTACTAACCTTTTTTATTGTTATTAACTAACTAATCCAACTAATCTAACTATATTAATTGTGCTAACTTTTATTATTATTGTGTTATTAAAGTGGATGGCCAAAAAGCCCCACTTTATTAATTGAATTTTTTTATGATTAAAAGATAAAAAAAGGAATTTTATGTGAATAATTTTCTAAAGGCTAATAAAAATTACTTTTTTTATTTTGAAACAAAGTTTTTATTCCTTTTAATAAACAAACATAATGAAATAATTCAAAAATAAAATAAATAAATAAATAAACATAAAATCATTCTTTTAATACATCTTTAAAATTAATAATTAATGAAATAAAAAAAATTAAAACTCCATGACCAAATGATCCGCCAGGATCCATGGCTCGGAAATATTTTTAAATAAAATACATAAATAAATTTTTTCTTTATAAAAAATAAAAAAAAAACTTTAGACTAATATATTAATTATCTATTAATATATAATTTTTTTTAGTTTTATTTATTAATAAAAAGAATAAAAAACGTAAAATTTTTGGGTTAATATTTTTCAGTAATATTTTATTTAAAATAATAAAATATAAATTTTTTAGTAAAAAGAATAAAAAAAGTAATTTTTTTTGGGTTAATATTTTTCAGTAAAGTTTATTTCTTTTTAAATAATAAAATATAATTTTTTTTAGTTTTCTTTATTAAAAAGAATAAAAAGAGTAAATTTTGGGTTAATATTTTTTAGTAATATTTTATTTATTTCTTTTAAAATATAACTTTTTTTTTAGTTTTCTTTATTAATAAAAAGAATAAAAAGAGTAAATTTTGAGTTAATATTTTTCAATAATATTTTATTTATTTCTTTTTAAAATATAATTTTTTTAGTTTTCTTTATTAATAAAAAGAATAAAAAGAGTAAATTTTGAGTTAATATTTTTCAATAATATTTTATTTATTTCTTTTAAAATATAATTTTTTTAGTTTTCTTTATTAATAAAAAGAATGAAAAGAATAAAAATTTTGGGTTAATATTTTATTCAGTAATATTTTACTTATTAAAAGATATAACTTTTTGTTTCCTTTATAAAAATCTTAATCAAATAATTTCAAAAAATACAAAATAAAACAAAAATAATTGAATTTTCTCTTAAATATTTTGACTTATTGATTAGATATATTTTCAGAAATATAAATTAAAATAAAAAAAAAATCTTTCATCAAACAAAGAAGAATATAAAAAATAAAAATATCAAGACTTTTGTTTTAAAATACATATAAGTTTTCAGTTAAATAATCTTTTATTCCAAAATAAATTAAATAAATATCAAAACTTTTCTTCTTTTGTTTAAAATATACATATAAATTTTTGATTCTCTTAATAAAACAATTACTTTTGGTTAATCTTTTATAAAAAAAAATAATAATAAAAAAAAAATAAAAAAATAATAAAAAAAATAAAAAATTTTAGTTCATGGTATATTGGCTGGAAACTGTCTCGTGCCCGCTTTTGAGCTGCTTCACCTGGTGAAGAGGGTCTGGCTGAGTAACAACGCCCCGTACCATGATCAAAATTTTTATTTTTAAATTCTTTGATTCCTTTAAATTAACTTCTTATTAAATAAAAAAATTAATTGCTTTTGAATTCTTTTATGAATTAAGAAAAAAATCAGATAAAAATAAAAGAAAGATAAAAAAAAGAAATAAAAGAAAGATAAAAAAAAGAAATAAAAAAAAAAAGAAAAGAAGATAAGAAAAATAAGATAAAAGATAAAAAAAAAAAAAGAAAAGAAAAGAAAGAAAAAAAAAGAAGTAAAAATATAAAGACAAATTTTTAGTTAGTATTAAAAATCATTACCTTTTAAAAAATTAATTTCAGGAATTAAATAATTACGATTAAGTAAATCAATTTCCATATCCGGATGATCCGGCAGGATCTACGGTTTGGAAAATATCAATTTTTTTAAAATAAATAAATTAAATAAAAAGATAAAAATCCATATTTTTACAATATGGATAAAATTGTTTAAAATTTCACCAAATTCCGTGTCCAAATGACTCGGCAGAGTCCATGGTTCGGAATCAAAAATCTTCCGTGTCCAAATGACTCGGCAGAGTCCATGGTTCGGAAGTATCAAATTTTATCCAACTTAATTACCAAAAATCCACATTTTCGACTAATTCAGTTAAAATATCTAAATTAACTGAAATTTTTTTAAAAGCAAAGTAAAACAAAATTAAAATCAACTAAGGTGCCAATTTTTGGGCGTTTTAACAAAGTTGTTTCAACGTAACCGTACTCCCGAACCCCCGAACTCTCGCAGACCATATTTTAGGTGACCAATCGACCTAAGTAAACTGATTGGTGGCGACTCCAGAAAACCCGACGTTGCCACAGCTTGGCGACTCCGCTGGGGAGATGCGACGTTAGTGAGTCGAGCCTAAAGTTGATTTGTTTTGATTTACTTTGCTTTACTATTATGTGGATTTATATATTATATTTACTTAAGTAAACATGCATAACGCATTCACAAAATGAAGCTCTATACCCGAGCTTCCTTAAATCAAACACGATTCTTTCTAAGCGGAATTGGTGTTGCTGTCCTTGTGAGGCCACGGTCTCCAAGCCTTCACCGGTTTCAAAGTAGTAAAGTAGTGTATTGCCTTCTGAGACGGTTAGTCTCTGCATGGGCCCACGAAAAGCTACGACTCGAATTAATCCATTCCTTACATAAACCCTAGAGGGTAAGGAATCGGGCCGTCACTATGATTCAGTGACGGGATTCGGGAACTATCCCTTGCCTTTTTGATAAACCACCTTCTGCATGTAGAATTCCTTACTCTACCTTAGAACCAGCCATTAAGAATTTCCCATACCTCGGTTCCCATTTCCATAGGTTTTGTTTTATCTATATGTTTGTATGATCCTATGTGTTATTTTTTTTACTAACTCTATTTTTCCTTATTTTTCCGGCATATACATTTCATCATTAAAGATAAGTATTTGGTGAAAGAACTATTATCATGGATATTCTCGATTATCTTCCCACGGCTGTTACTGGATCATGGAATGACACGGTAATCGAAACTCAGCCTGAAGCTATGGAATATTCCGAAACGGCTCAAAAGCTTCACGGAGATGCTCTGACATCCCATTCTCACGTACAGCTTAAGGACCAGGTATCGGTCCGGATAAATCAGAACGACACCACGGAATTATTGCAAGTCTGGAATAGTTGGAATTCTGCTGATCGGGAAGCTTTTACGGCAAAATATGGTCACATCACTTGCCTACTAAAGGTTACCGTTGATGCATCACTTGTCCGGGCTCTAATACAATTTTGGGATCCATTTTATCGATGCTTTTCTTTCGATAAGATGGATCTGGTTCCAACCATTGAAGAATACAACAGCCTCTTGGGTTGGTCCTCCGACTATCCAATCGAGACTTATCAACATGATAGAAGAACGGAGCCTCATCGAGCCCTAGCAAAATTATTGGACATGCCAGCTTCCAGTCTTCAACCCAAATTTGCAACAAAAGGGTGTCGGAAATTTATCAGCTGGACCGATCTAAAACAACTAAGTCACACCCTCCCTCAGAAGAATCAACGACGCAAGTTGTTCGCCTTGGCAATATATGGCCTGGTAGTCTTCCCAAGAATTGTCGGATTTATTGAAGGAAACGTCATCACATTATTTGAGCAAGTCTGCAATGCCCAAGTAAATCCGACCTCAGTGATATTATGTGAAACTATCAGGGCATTAAACTTTTGTCGCCAAAGAGGAGGCAAATTCATAGGATGTTCACATCTCCTCAACGTTTGGATCAAAAGCCACCTTCCTTGTGAGAAGCAACATTTTGGAAATCGCTTTTCAAAGGACTTCATCCCAATTGAAGCCTTTTTGAAAAGTGAAACCACTAATCATGATAGCAAGGAAGCATGGGTTGACTACTTCAAGAACATCAGCGAATTCCAAATTGAATGGAGAGCACCCTGGTCCACCACCACCCGCATAGTTTACCGTTGCGGCAATTGCCCGTGGGTTCCTCTCTTAGGCATATGGGGAGGAACAAGCTATGCTCCAGCCCAAGTACGTAAACAATTTGGGTCCATGCAATTTATACCCATGACACATAACCTGAGCAAGTTGGAGTTTTCACATGAAGATCCAAATTCAAATAAGCTTGCAATGGGTATTTCAGTTGCATGGAAAAGACTTTTCATATTAAAGTCAGGCCCTATTATTTCTCCTACTGCGTATTATGAATGGAGAAATAATCGGAAAGAAGGAACAGTTCTTCCCGAAGAGGTCATCAGAAAATTGGCAAAAAGAGAGTTGGAGAAAGAGCTAGAGGAAGAAAAGGAGAAGAACAAGAAGATGCTCTTCGACATACAACAGCTCAGTCACAAAACACAACTCCTCGAAGAAAAGATCGAAAGCCAAAAACAAGTCATCACCGAATTAGTTGATGAAACCGATCAAACAGAGATGAGAGCAAGATATTGGGAAGATCAATACAGATTTTCTCAAGAACAGCTTCAAATATTTTTGGCAGAAGTCAGAAAAGTGACTGAGCAAGCCCAACTAATGGGCGAAGAAGCCAAGGAGTTAGAAGAATTGAGCTGCCCTACTCCATCAGTGAATATTCAAAAAATGATGGAGTTTATTTCAAAGGCCAGAAAGCAATACTGTACTTTGGGCCGTTTCTTTTGAAAATAATAAGCTTTTGGTGAATGTAATTGAGAAATTCCACTATAATTCTTCTTTCACCAAGTATTTACAATATTCATGCATGCATCCATCACATCAATCATACACACATAGAATCTAATAAAATAAATATTTCCTTTAAAAGGGTAAAATTGGACCTCAACATCGATATTCAACTCGACTCCAAACAAGATTAATGGCAGAACAAGCCGAAGGACGTCTCATGGAGATGGAGTCCAAGATTGAAAGTATGTCAGAACAGATGAAACAATTGATGGAATTAATCAAAGGGAAAGCAACTCAAGTCCCCATCAAAGAAGTACAAGATCCCACTTATCCCCCGGGATTCACCCCGCAACGAGTCTCAGTCCAAGAAAACCTGTTTCAAGAATCAGGACCCTCTGCTAGTGTTCACCTGAAACAAGACACTGTACAGGAAGAGAAGAAGACATTACCAAAAGATGAAGCAGAATCTCAAAAAATCGAGAAAATAGAGAAAAGACTGAGAGCCATTGAAGGAGGCACTATATTCGGATCCCTTTCAGTGGATGACCTCTGCTTAGTGCCAGACGTCGTAATCCCTTCAGATTTTAAGGTGCCAGATTTCGTAAAATACGATGGAACGAGTGATCCCATCACTCACATCACTTTGTTTCTCAGAAGACTACAACCACTTACTAAAGATGAGAAGGTGTGGATCGCACTTTTTCAGGAAAGTCTCACAAAATCAGCATTACAGTGGTATCTAAGCCAAGGTCCAAGAAACATAAAAACTTGGAATGACCTTGCTCAGGCCTTCATCGGCAACTATAAACATGTTATGGACTTAGCTCCGGATCGCCAAACTCTCCAAAACATGGAGAAGAAAAAAACAGAAACTTTTAAGGAATACGCCCAACGATGGAGGGACTTAGCTGCACAAGTACAGCCACCCATGACAGAAAGAGAAATGGTCACTTTGTTTGTCCAGACACTGAAATACCCATATTATGACAAACTTATTGGCAATGCGGCAACTAACTTCTCCGACGTAGTCATGTCTGGAGAAAGGATCGAGCATGGTATCAGGACCGGGAAGATTACTGAGTCCTTTAGTGATCCTATGAAAAGAGGAGGACCATCCAGAAGAAAAGATGAAGAAATACAACAAATCGGACGAGGAAGAGGGATTCCCCTCGTGGGTACCGTGGCTACCGGACCTCGCCTATCCTATTCTGCCAACAGGCCCAATTATTATCCTACCAATAGACCCAATGATTATCCTCCAAATAGGCCCAGTGATTATCTTCCCAATAGACCCAACAATTATCCTCTCAACAGGCCTAATCAGTTACGGCCACCTGTTCCGACTCCTCCAATGCCTGCACCAAGACCAAGAGAAATTTTCGCACCGATTCCCATGACTTATACTGAGTTATATCCAAAACTCATCCAGAGCCAACTCATTCACCCAATTCCCACAAGGCCATTCGAACCCCCATATCCAACATGGTATGACCCTAAACTAAATTGCCCATATCATGATGGTGCCGTGGGCCACGGACTCGAAAATTGCATAGCATTGAAGCGTATAGTCCAACAATTAATTGAGTCAAAGTGGTTGGACTTTTCCGATGAACCAAACGTCACTCATAATCCATTGCCTCCTCATCAAGCCAAACCAGTCAATATGATGGAAGAATACTGGCCGATGAAGAAAACAGTCAATGATATCATAACCCCTCTTAAGCATGTATATTCATGCCTTGTGAAAGAAGGGATTATCATAGGAAAGTCTTCTGGAAATAAAGAAGTCGAGCATGAGGAATGGTGCAACTTTCATAACAGTAAGAGTCATTCTATCCAAGAATGCCCAGAATTCCGTAAAAGTCTACAAAGTCTCATGGACTCCTCCCAAATCATCGTTTTTATGTCAGATAAAGAGGATGACGTGAATGTGATAATTAAAGAACAAGAAGTCAATATCATGCCAAGGCCACTAGTCATTCCAATCTCAAAATCTGCTCTCAAGCCTTTAAGAATTCAAGTTCCAAAGCCATTCCCGTACAAATCAGACAAAACTGTTCCATGGAACTATGGCTATACTTCTAACATCACATCAACTCCGTTAGAAGTTGGGGGCATGACTAGAAGCGGTCGGTGTTATTCTCCCGAGCAAATGAACAAGCTCCAACAAGAGAAGAATGTTACGGATCCAGCAAATGGACCTATTAACACATCTAAAGAGCAAGAGATGCCTCGAGCAGTAACAGATGAACAAGCTACTGAGTTTCTCAAACTCATAAAGCAAAGTGAATACAGCATCGTGGAACAGTTGAACCGTCTGCCAGCAAAGATCTCCATACTTTCATTGCTCTTAAGTTCTGATGCTCATCGAGAAGCTCTTCTCAAAGTCCTGAATAAGGCTTATGTTGAACAAGATATCTCCGTGAACAACTTTGACCACCTTGTCAACAACATCACGGCACAAAATCTCATCACATTCACTGACGATGAGATACCAGCAGAAGGAAGGGGTCACTCTAAGGCTCTACATATTTCGATTAAATACAAAGATCGGATTATGGCTAGAGTTCTGATCGACAATGGATCAGCTCTAAATGTAATGCCATTAGAAACTTTACATAAGATCGGTTTAGACCCATCACACCTCAACAACAGTCATATTGTTGTTCGAGCATTTGACGGAACAAAGAGAGATGTGGTTGGAGAAATAGAGCTACCAATTGGGATTGGTCCCTGTCTTTTCCATATCACATTCCAAGTCATGGACATTTCTCCATCTTATACTTGTCTGCTGGGAAGACCATGGATCCATATGGCTGGAGCAATTCCTTCTTCATTACATCAAAAAATGAAATTCATCATTGAAGGAAAGATAATCACAGTCTTTGCTGAAGAAGACATTCTGCTATCTAGACCTGCGGATGCTCAATATGTTGAGGTCAATGAAAATATACCTGATTGCTCCTTCAGGTCTTTTGAGATTGTCAATGCTGCTTATGTCAGTGAATATGGAGAAGAACCCGTTCCTAACATCTCTAAAACAAGTCGCATGGTCGCCAAACTCATGATAAAAGGAGGATACTCACCAGGGTTAGGTTTGGGACAAGATTTACAAGGAATCCCAGAGCCATTGAAAATATCCGCAAATGAAGGGAAATACGGCCTAGGCTTCACACCGACAAGACATGATAAAATGAAGGCAATAGCTGAAAAGAGAGAAAAGAGGATTGCACGATTAACAGGGCATCCTCTCCAGGAAAGAAATCTGGATATCCCTGAAATCACCGAAACGTTCGTGAGTGGTGGTCTCATTCCGAAAAATGACAATGAAGGCAAGCTGACTATCAACATCAACAAGTCTTTTGAAAGTCTTTCTATTCAGGCAATCATCAGCGATTCACCTGAAGAGGAGGAGCTCGTTCAACCTTGTGGCCCACGGGATGTGCTGAACAATTGGGAGGCGATAGAACTGCCTGTTATAATCGAAAGCTTTCCAAAGTAATCTAATAGTAAAAACCTCCTAAAGAAAGGTTCAATCAATAGGGTGTAGTCTTTGTTTAAGTGAACCTTTTAGTTATTGCTTTTTATTCCAATAAAGTTGTGATTTATGCACATTGTAAATAAAGTACCAGTTTGCATCCATCTCATTCGTGCCATTTTTTTTCTCTTCTCTTTCTTTTCTCTCTGGATAATGCAGACCCAAAACTCTCTTTGATGACAATGAAAGAATGAACTTTGATAATCCTGTAAACACTACCGACTCGGACGACGAAGATCTTCAAGTATCTCCTGAGCTATTAAAAATGATTGAGCAAGATGAAAAAGAAAGAGCAACAAGTCAAGAACCAACTGAGGTATTCAACCTGGGAGACAGTTAGGATGTAAAAGAAGTCAAGATTGGCACTTTATTCCCTCCTGAAGAAAAAGAAGAATTAGTCCATTTATTAAAAGAATATGTGGATGTATTCGCTTGGTCATACCAAGATATGCCTGGCTTAAGCTCAGACATAGTACTACACAAAATACCTTTGAAGCCTGGGGCGAAGCCTGTCAGACAGAAGTTACGAAGATTAAAGCCGGAGTTAATCTTAAGAGTAAAAGACGAGATTCGAAAGCTGTGGGATGCAGGATTTCTTGGGGTTGCTGAATATACAGAATGGGTGGTTAACATTGTCCCAGTCGAAAAGAAAGAAAGTGGGAAACTAAGAGTTTGTCAGGACTACCGGCCTTTGAACGAAGCCAGTCCTAAAGATAACTTCCCACTTCCTCATATTGATACACTGGTGGATAATACCGCAGGAAACTCCTACTTTTCCTTCATGGATGGTTTTTCTGGATACAATCAAATCAAACTTGATCCAGATGACATGATAAAAACTGCTTTTATTACCCTTTGGGGTACCTTCTACTATAAGGTGATGCCTTTCGGGTTAAAGAATGCTGGTGCTACATATCAAAGAGCCATGGTCACGTTGTTCCATGACATGATGCATAAAGAAATTGAAGTATATGTGGACGACATGATCGCCAAAACTTTCACTGCTGGGGGGCATCTAAAAGTGCTAAGAAAACTATTCGATAGACTTCGCAAATATCAATTGAAGTTGAATCCTGCCAAATGTACTTTTGGAGCCTCTTCAGGAAAGTTATTGGGTTTCATAGTCAGCAAGGACGGGATTCGAGTTGACCCGAGTAAAGTCAAAGCGATACAAGAAATGCAACCCCCGAAGACTCCAAAACAAGTAAGAAGTTTTCTGGGTAGAATCAACTTCATAGCAAGGTTCATATCACAATTGACGTCCAAGTGTGAACCGCTTTTCAAATCACTAAAGAAGAACAATCCGATTGAGTGGAATAACGAATGCCAAGAAGCGTTCGAGAAAATCAAACGATATTTATCAAATCCACCAGTCTTGATACCACCTCGATCCGGAGAACCGTTGATTCTATATTTATCCATACAGGATTCTTCAGTAGGATCCGTATTGGGTCAACGTGATGAGACAAGCAAGAAGGAGCATGCAATTTACTATTTGAGCAAAAAGCTTACCACATATGAAGCTAAATACTCAATAGTAGAAAAGTCCTGTTGTGCCCTTGCATGGGTAGCACATCGACTACGACACTACATGCTCAACAACACAACATTACTGATCTCCAAGACTGACCCCATTAAGTACATTTTCGAGAAACCCGCTTTATCAGGCAGGATTGCAAAATGGCAAATGCTGTTATCTGAATACGACATACAGTATGTCACCCAAAAGGCCGTAAAAGGAAGTGTGATCGCTGAATATCTGGCTGATAGAGCATTGGAGGATTATGAGCCCATGAGAATGGACTTTCCTGATGGAGATATAATGACGATAGAACAGGAAGTCGATGAAGAAAATGAAACATGGAAAATGGCATTCGATGGAGCATCTAATGCTTTGGGACAAGGGATCGGAGCTATACTCATCTCTCCAAGCGGAGAGCAGTTTCCCCTCACAGCAAAAATTACATTTCCTTGTACCAACAATATAGTAGAGTATGAAGCATGTGCTATGGGACTCCAAATGGCATTGGATTTGAAAGTGCGAGATCTCCGAGTCTATGGGGATTCCGCATTAGTCATATATCAAATCAATGGAGAATGGGAGACAAGAGATTCAAAATTAATCCCTTACCAAAAGCTTATACTAGACATGACTCGAAGATTTAACAGTATAAGTTTCCATCATCTTCCAAGGGAAGATAATCAAATCCCAGACGCTTTAGCTACTTTGGCTGCTATGTACAAGATAAGCGACCCTGAGCATACTCCTGTGTTCGAGATAAAAATAATAGATTCTCCAGCTTATTGCATGAGCATCGAAGAAGAATTGGATGGAAAGCCTTGGTATCATGATATCAAGAAATACCTCCAAGAACGAACATATCCACTAGAAGCATCAGAAAATGACAAGAAATTTCTACGAAGATTGTCAATGGGTTTTCTTTTAAACCTAGACATACTCTACAAGAAAACCCCAGACTCGATGCTACTTCGCTGTGTAGATACTCATGAAGCACGAAAGATCATGGAAGAAGTTCATTCTGGAATATGTGGAGCACACACTAGTGGTCATACCATGGCAAGACAAATAATGAGGGCTGGCTACTATTGGCTCACATTGGAAAGTGATTGTATTAATCACGTGAGAAAATGTCACAAATGTCAAATATATGCCAACAAGATCCAAGCTCCACCCACCCCTCTTAATGTAACAGCAATACCTTGGCCTTTTGCCATGTGGGGAATTGACGTCATTGGAGCCATTACCCCTAAAGCTTCCAATGGTCACAAATTCATCCTAGTGGCAATTGACTACTTCACTAAATGGGTAGAAGCTATGTCATATGCAAGTGTGACTCAAAAGGTGGTATGCCGGTTCATTAAGAAAGAAATCATTTGTCGTTATGGGCCGCCGGAATGTATCATCTCAGACAATGCCACGAACCTGAACAATGCAATGATGCAGACTTTGTGCCGGCAGTTCAAAATCAAACATCTCAATTCGGCACCTTATCGACCAATGATGAATGGTGCAGTAGAAGCGGCCAATAAAAATATCAAGAGAATTGTTGAAAAGATGATCGTCACTTACAAGGACTGGCATGAGATGTTACCTTTTGCACTACATGCTTATAGAACTTCTACCCGTACTTCTACTGGAGCAACACCTTTTTCTCTGGTATACGGTATGGAGGCTGTATTGCCCATCGAAGTTGAAATACCTTCATTAAGGGTACTAATGGATACTCAATTAAGAGAAGCAGAATGGGTCAAAGCTAGATACGAGCAATTAAATCTAATTGATGAAAGAAGAATGATAGCCCTCTGCCATGGGCAACTTTATCAAAGAAGGATGATTCGTTCTTACAACAAAAAGGTTCGCCCACGACAATTTCACGAGGGTGACATAGTGCTCAAGAAAATTTTACCCATGCAACATGATTCAAGAGGAAAATGGACACCAAATTATGACGGGCCATATGTCGTGAAGAAAGCATTTTCAGGAGGGGCACTAATTCTGACAGAAATGGATGGACGAGAATTACCGAAGCCAGTAAATTCGGATGCAGTAAAGAAATACTTTGCATAATGAAGAAATTTTCAAACAGAAGGGGAGAAGTGGATACAGGGTTACCAAAGTTTATTTGATCAAAGTTGTCAAAGAGAGCTTTCTTCTCTTACACTTTCATTATCTATCTGTACCCAAGATTTTCATATTACTCATAAATAAAAAGCCAATTTTCTTTAACTTACCTTAGATTCTCACGTTCAAAATGCTAAAGTCGTTTCTATCCAGTTCTTTTCCTTCAAATCTCACATTCTTACTAGCCTTAAGTGTGCAATAAATTATGACTTTTGAAGGAAGAATAGTAATAATTAAAACTTAGAAAAAACAAAGACCGTAGATTACTTTGATAAGCTTTATGAATTAAAACAGGTAAGATTGAGGTCCTGCTTTGCGAGCGGCACAGAACATAGGCTAACAAAGAAGAAGGAGTAACAAATCTTTGGGAGATAGCCTTGGTGGTAGCCTGAATGATCGCTTCAGAAGTCTTAACACGTCCATGTCAGCAAGAAAGAATCATACTCACGAATATCTCAACAGGGACAATTATCCAGAGAGGCATAAAGTACGAGGCGGACATTAAGGAAATTGAAGCCAAAATTTAAGAACAAATCAAGGAAAGAAGATTTTTGAAAAGAGTTAGGCTTTTGAGACAATGGACAATAGCTGGAAAGCGAGACAATGAACAACAGCTGGAAAGCAAGACAATGAACAACAGCTGGAAAGTGAAACAATGGACAACAGTTGGAAAGCATAAAGAGATTCAACGATAGAAGGCAATTACAAAGAGGATCCAGTAAAGCAAAGATATAAAAAATAAATCCATCAGTTACACATGCTCTGCATTCATGCATTTCACATCATGCATGCATGGCATACAGAACAAGGATCAGATGGGAAGCGTATCCACCGCACAGTCACAGCAGTATAAGCTGACGTCTCAGTGACATCCGTTTTTACCAATCTACCGCTGGACGCACAGCTGATATAGTGGACCCAACCCCATCAGCAATTCAAGGATAAAGTAGACAATATTGTCAAAATCCTGGTAATCAATTCAATAATCGAGGCTACACCGGGATGGACAGAATTGACGCCAGCTTAGCGGTATCCAAGATAAGAAATAACTATGGTCAAAGATAAGCGTGGATATCGAGAAATATTGTCGTCGAAAGCAGACAATGGATTCAATAATCAAGGACTGGATCAATGTCATGCCTGATGAGATATCAAAGATAAGAAATATCTATGATACTAAAATAAAGTAGGATCCACTTTTCCGGTTAAACGGCGGATACGGTACTCCGTGACTCTCAAGTCGGTTCTCTCAGTTGCCCATAATAACTGATTCCTTCACCCCTTCTTTCTTTTACTTCCTCCTAGAAAATGAATCCTACTTTTTCCGCCTTGCGAAAGTATTTCCCTTCTCTCCCAATGAACATCCTAAAAAAGATCTACCAAGTTCGCTGTGAACGATTAAGAGCTCTGATGCATAAAGGAATCCCTGAAGATGTGCGGTGGTTAATTGAAGCTAAGGTTCGTCTGGCAGGTGAAATCCCAGAGGCATTTGTGTCTTACATGCCTGGTGTTGGCAAAAGTTCTTATGCCAGAAAAAGAAGAGCGAAAAGATTACAAGTCTGCCATAAATGTGGTAGGTGGACTTGTAAGACTAGGTGTCGTTCTTTAGGAATGATCTCCAATAATCGAGAAGATAAAATATGGTTCATCAAGAATGGCTTGAGTAAGGACTCATTGGATGATATCCAATTGACTCTTGAGACGCATTCTTGTGGATCTGTGCAACGTGAAATTCTTGATTTATGGAGTATTTTTCATGAAGAACGAGACCGTTACAGTCCCGGGAATCTGACTTTAAACGACCCTGTTTGCCGGCTTGTAAGAAAGCTAGATGGGAAGCAGATCCTCGACTCATAGAAGCCGTTAATGCCGTTACTGGACGTAAAACCAGTGGAAGATGTAAGCCACAGTCACAATTACTGTACATACAGTTTGTTATATTTGGAAAAATTTGCATTTTCTTTTGACAGATGTACATGCTCCCCTAAGTGTAATCGACACGTTATCCCTTTTCATCACTATAAATGCGTGTTCTTCCTTCTGATTAAACAACAGATAAGATACCCCGTGACTTCTAAAGTCGATTATTCCAGTTTCCTGCAATAACTGATTCATTTCCCTCTTCTCTCAAATTCTTCTCTCATCAATGGATTCTACTCTTTCTGTACTGCGAAAATACTTTCCTTCCCTCCCACTAAAAGTCCTTAAAAAGATCTACCTTGCTAGATGTGAAAGAATCAGAGTTTTTACACGCAAAGGCATTCCCGATAATGTGCAGTGGATAATTGAAGCTAAGGTCCGTTTGGCGGGTGAAGTTCCAGATGCATTTATGCCCCGCATGCCCGGTTTAGGTAAAAGCCGTTATGCCAAAAGGCGAAGAGCAAAGAGACTAGGCGTGTGTTATAAATGTGGGCGATGGAATTGTAATACTAAATGTCGCTCTTTAGGATACATCTCCATAAATCGTGAAGATAAAAGAAAATTCATTAAGAATGGCCTGCGTAAGGAGTCTCTGAAAGATATCCGAGAGACTCTTGAAACGCATTCTTGTGGAAAGGTGCAAGGTGAAATTATCGGTTTATGGAGGACTTACCATAAAGAACGAAACCGTTACAGTCTTGGGAATGTGATTTTAAACGACCCCGTTTGTCAGTTTGTAAGAAAACTAGATGGGAAGCAAATCCCCGACTTATAGAAGGCATTGAAGCCATTACTGGACATGAATTAGTGGAAGATGAGAGCCACAGTCATGATTGCTGTACATATAAGCTGTCATTTGTCTTTTCTTTTGGCAATAATGTACTTACTTCCGTAAGTGTAATAAACGCATTATCCTTTCATCACTATAAATGCGTGTTCTTCCTTCTGGATACGGTACTCCATAACTCCCAAATTCAGTTATTTCCATTTCCTACAATCACTAATTTCTTTCTTTTTCTCTTAAATGCCTCATTCATCAATGGAGCCTTCTCTTTCCGCTCTACGAAAATATTTCCCTTCTTTCCCAATAAATGTTCTTAAAAAGGTTTATCAAGCTAGATGTGAACGATTCCGACTATTTATGCACAAAGGCATTCCTGATAATGTGCGATGGCTAATCGAAGCTAAAGTTCGTTCGGCTGGTGAAGTTCCAGATGCGTTCTTTCCCCGTATGCCCGACTTTGGTAAAAGCGTTTATGCCAAAAAGAGAAGAGCAAAGAGGCTAGGCGTCTGTCACAATTGTGGATGGTGGATTTGCGGCAATAAATGTCGTTCTCCAGGAGTGATCACCAGAAATCGTAATGATAGAATAAAATTCATCAAGAATGGCTTGCGTAAGGAATCTCTGGAAGATATCCGAGAGGTTCTTGAAGCGCATTCTTGCGGAATAGTGCAATTTGAGGTTGTTGGATTATGGATAATTCTCCAAAAAGAACGAGAACGTTACAGTCTTGGGAATCTGACCCTAAACGACCCTGTTTGCCAGTTTGTGAAAAAGCTAGATGAGATGCAAATCACTGATTCATAGAAAGCATTGAAGCCGTTACTAGACGCAAAGCCAGTAGAAGACGGAACAAGGTCACGATTACTGTACGTGCTAGCTGTCGCTTTTGAAATTTTCCTCCCCTTTTGGTAATAATGTATCCACTCCTGACATGAACCAAAGTCACGATTACTGTACGTGCTAGCTGTCGCTTTTGAAATTTTCCTCCTCTTTCAGCAATAATGTATCCACTCTTGACATAAGCCATAGTCACGATACTGTACATGCTAGCTGACGCTTTTGAAATTTTCCTCCCATAATGTACCCACTCCTGACATGAACTATAATTATGACTACTGTATATACCTGCCACTTTTGAAATTTTCCTTCTCATCCGACAATCATGTACCTACTCCTGACATAAGCTACAGTCGCGACTACTGTACATGCTAGCAGCTATTTTGAAAATTTTCCTCCTCTTTTAACGATAGTGTACCCATACCTGACCAGAGTCATATCCGTGACTACTATGAATAGCTGGCAATAATGTATCCATTCTTGAAAAATAAAATTATTGCCTTATCTCTTCATCTCTATAAATATATCCTCTTTTCTCACAAGGGTAAGGATAGGAATGGAGAAAACCCCAACTCGTAAATCCCGAAGTATTTGTGTATTTTCTGGGGCTTTTCCTGGAAAAGATGAAGAGTATTTAAAAGCAGCCAACCATTTGGGTAGAGTATTAGCTGAGCGAAAAATACATTTAGTTTATGGAGGAGGTAGTGTCGGATTAATGGGAGGTGTAGCATCAGCAGCATCTCTAGGAGGAAGTCAAGTTCTGGGCATTATCCCTGGACCTCTGAAATTTATTTCTGGGGGCACGATTGGAGAAGAATTAGTGGTTAAAAATTTACAAGAGCGTGTGTTACAAATGCTTTTAAATGCTGATGCTTTTATCGCTCTACCAGGTGGTTTTGGCACATTGGGAGAAGTCTTTCAAATTGCTTCCATGGCCCAACTTAATTTGCATAAGAAACCCATTGGGCTTTTAAATGTTAACAATTTCCTTACAGGTCTGATAGCTTTTATGGATTATGCTATGCAGAAGAATTTTATATCAAGAGTGGCACGGCGAATCATAATATCCGCAACAACTGCTGAAGAATTGCTAGATAAAATACAAGCTTTTGTTCCTGAACCAGATCCAGCAATGATTCAGATAGACTGGACGCGACAGTCTTTCCCGACCAGTTCACTCTCATAATGGTCCTCTACTCACCCTGTTGAAATATTGTGGAAGAAGAAGTGATCCGATCCGTTTTGCTTGTCCTTTAGTTTTAATTATCAGCATTTTCTTTCGTATTTCAGTTTTTCTTTTCAGGGAATTTCGTTATCTTATAAGATAGTTTCGTCCATGCTGATATTAAAACCATGCGACAATGCCTTTAGGTTGGAATGGCTGAGTAAAGAGTAATTTTTATTACTCTTGAGACGCATCCTATTAGGTCTACTAGGCATAACATTTTGGGGTAGTTAAGCTTTGACCTTATTTGGATGACATATCTCACAAGGGAATCTATATTTACTGAAGAAAATATTAGATGAACCTTGGATATTGATTCCAAACATCCGTTCCCTTTACATAATTTGTCAGTGTTATTGTCATCATCAAGATTCACTCATCTTATCGAAGTCTAAATTTCTGCACTCACCTATTATGAAAATTCACATTTCCGAATAGAACATTTCAACTTCGATTGTCTGAGGTACTTAAAAAGGAGGAAAGAGTTTTTCTCCACAATCAAAATCAATTTCGAAAACAATCAATTTTCATCATCGGGATTTTAAGGATGGAACCTTTGCCTCGAAAACAATCAATTTTCATCATCGGGGTTTTAAGGATGGAACCATTGCCTCGAAATCAATCAATCAATCCGAGGTTTTAAGGATGGAACCTTTGCCTCGAGATCAATCAATTCTCATCATCGGGGTTTTAAGGATGGAACCTTTGCCTCGAAAACAATCAATTTTCATCATCGGGGTTTTAAGGATGGAACCTTTGCCTCGAAATCAATCAATCAATCCGAGGTTTTAAGGATGGAACCTTTGCCTCGAGATCAATCAATTTTCATCATCGGGGTTTTAAGGATGGAACCTTTGCCTCGAAATCAATCAATCAATCCGAGGTTTTAAGGATGGAACCTTTGCCTCGAAAACAATCAATTTTCATCATCGGGGTTTTAAGGATGGAACCTTTGCCTCGAAATCAATCAATCAATCTGAGGTTTTAAGGATGGAACCTTTGCCTCGAGATCAATCAATCAATTCGAGGTTTTAAGGATGGAACCTTTACCTCGACATCCATCAATTTTCCTTCAAACGATAGGAGAGTTCCTATCGTCGAGGTTCTAAGGTAGGACCCTTAACCTCATTCAAACAATTTTCCTTCAAACGATAGGAGAGTTCCTGTCGTCGAGGTTCTAAGGTAGGACCCTTAACCTCAAAATCATCAATTTTCCTTCAAACGATAGGAGAGTTCCTATCGTCAAGGTTCTAAGGTAGGACCCTTAACCTCAAAATCATCAATTTTCCTTCAAACGATAGGAGAGTTCCTATCGTCGAGGTTCTAAGGTAGGACCCTTAACCTCAAAACAATCAATTTTCCTTCAAATGATAGGAGAGTTCCTATCGTCGAGGTTCTAAGGTAGGACCCTTAACCTCAAAATCATCAATTTTCCTTCAAACGATAGGAGAGTTCCTATCGTCGAGGTTCTAAGGTAGGACCCTTAACCTCAAAACAATCAATTTTCCTTCAAACGATAGGAGAGTTCCTATCGTCGAGGTTCTAAGGTAGGGCCCTTAACCTCAAAATCATCAATTTTCCTTCAAACGATAGGAGAGTTCCTATTGTCGAGGTTCTAAGGTAGGACCCTTAACCTCAAAATCATCAATTTTCCTTCAAACGATAGGAGAGTTCCTATCGTCGAGGTTCTAAGGTAGGGCCCTTAACCTCAAAATCATCAATTTTCCTTCAAACGATAGGAGAGTTCCTATCGTCGAGGTTCTAAGGTAGGACCCTTAACCTCATTCAAACAATTTTCCTTCAAACGATAGGAGAGTTCCTATCGTCGAGGTTCTAAGGTAGGGCCCTTAACCTCAAAATCATCAATTTTCCTTCAAACGATAGGAGAGTTCCTATCGTCGAGGTTCTAAGGTAGGACCCTTAACCTCATTCAAACAATTTTCCTTCAAACGATAGGAGAGTTCCTATCGTCGAGGTTCTAAGGTAAGACCCTTAACCTCATTCAAACAATTTTCCTTCAAACGATAGGAGAGTTCCTATCGTCGAGGTTCTAAGGTAGGGCCCTTAACCTCAAAATCATCAATTTTCCTTCAAATGATAGGAGAGTTCCTATCGTCGAGGTTCTAAGGTAGGACCCTTAACCTCAAAATCATCAATTTTCCTTCAAACGATAGGAGAGTTTCTATCGTCGAGGTTCTAAGGTAGGACCCTTAACCTCAAAATCATCAATTTTCCTTCAAACGATAGGAGAGTTCCTATCGTCGAAGTTCTAAGGTAGGACCCTTAACCTCAAAACAATCAATTTTACTTCAAACGATAGGAGAGTTCCTATCGTCGAGGTTCTAAGGTAGGACCCTTAACCTCAAAATTATCAAATTTTCCCTTCAACGATAGGAGAGTTCTTATCGCAGAGGCTCTAAAAAAAATTTTCCTTAACCACATAGTTTAGGCGGCGAAAAGGTTCTCAATGGCTAGCTAAGACGGACGAAATTTGGTAACTACTTTGCATACATCATGTCCCATGAAGCATGCAAAGGGGGGCAGCTGTTGACACCCAATTTCGTCCGGCCTTTTTTTAAAAAAAAAAAAAATTTAAAATTTAAAAAAAAAAACTAATTAAAAAAAAAAAAATTTATTATTATTATTATTATTATTGCTAAAAAATTTTAATTATGTTAATTAGTTTAAAATATATTTTTATTTTGAGAAGATTTGATTTAAAATAATATATGTGTGAATATGTATGTGTTTGGAATAAAAATAAAATTTCAGAAAAAAATGACAAAAAAATTAAAAGTTTGAGGTAAAAATGACAAAATTGAGAAGTTTCGGATAAAATTGACAAATTCTGAAAGTTTCAGGAGCTTTGGGTAATTTTTCGCGTCAATTTTGGGCCTAAACGGACGTTTCTAGCCCAAATTGACAGAAAACGTTAAAATTGTCAAAATCAGAAGCTTCTGAGCTTATCCAGAGCTGGAGTAACGTAAAGGACTGAAACTGTCATTTTACCAATTTAAAAGATAAGTTTGATATTTTTTATTAATTTATCCGTCCACAGTTCAGCTAAGCTCCTTCTATAAATACCCCCCCCAAATTCAGTGCTGAACACACAGAAAATCAGAGAAAAAAGTTCAGAGCTCCGTTTTAAAAATAGAGAAAATTACAGCCTTATTCCCTAGCCTCTCCTCCTTCTGCCAGAAAGTCTCAAAATTTTATTTTTCTACGATTTGACCATCTCTTTCGTTTGATCTCCTTCGTTGTTCTCTCTCTCTCTCCTCTCGTTTTCTCTCTCTTTCTCCTCCTGCCGCCGTGCTGCCTCGCCCGTTGCCGTCCCGCCGCCGTGCCGCCTCGCCCGTCGCCGTCCTGCCACCATACCGCCTCGTCGCGCCGCCCTCGCCGCGTCAACCTACCCTCGCCGGCCGCTGTTTCCGCCGTGCCGTCGCTCGCCGCCCCGTGCCCGTGCCGCCGCGCCACCCCCGCCGTCCCCCCTGCCCCTGGCCCAGCCGCCGCCGGCCGCCAGCCCCTTTCCCCCCTCGCGCTCGGGTCGCGCCTGTACCCAGCAAATTCAAAAATTTCAACCTTTAGGTAAAATTCTACTTTAATACTTCATCTTTTCAATTCTTTTCATTTTGGTCACTAATCTTTTTATTTTGTTTTTTTTTTTTCAGAATTAATTACTAACTTTATTTTTTTTACTTGTGTATTTATTTGTTTATTATTGTTATTGTTACTAACCCTTTTTTTTTGTTATTATTAACTTGTTAACTAACTTACTAACAACTAACTTTTAACATTATTATTGTTACTAACCTTTTAATTTTTGCATTATTACTAACTTTTATTATTGTTAATTAATTTAATCAACTTGGTTAATTAACAATTAATTAATTTGGCTAAATTTTATTATTGTTGTTAATTAATTAATTTAATTAACTTGACTAACTTTTTATTATTGTTGTTAACAATTAATTTAATTAAACTTGGCTAATTTTTATTATTGTTGTTAATTAATTTAATCTAACTTTTACTAACCTTTTTTATTGTTATTAACTAACTAATCCAACTAATCTAACTATATTAATTGTGCTAACTTTTATTATTATTGTGTTATTAAAGTGGATGGCCAAAAAGCCCCACTTTATTAATTGAATTTTTTTATGATTAAAAGATAAAAAAAGGAATTTTATGTGAATAATTTTCTAAAGGCTAATAAAAATTACTTTTTTTATTTTGAAACAAAGTTTTTATTCCTTTTAATAAACAAACATAATGAAATAATTCAAAAATAAAATAAATAAATAAATAAACATAAAATCATTCTTTTAATACATCTTTAAAATTAATAATTAATGAAATAAAAAAAATTAAAACTCCATGACCAAATGATCCGCCAGGATCCATGGCTCGGAAATATTTTTAAATAAAATACATAAATAAATTTTTTCTTTATAAAAAATAAAAAAAAAACTTTAGACTAATATATTAATTATCTATTAATATATAATTTTTTTTAGTTTTATTTATTAATAAAAAGAATAAAAAACGTAAAATTTTTGGGTTAATATTTTTCAGTAATATTTTATTTAAAATAATAAAATATAAATTTTTTAGTAAAAAGAATAAAAAAAGTAATTTTTTTTGGGTTAATATTTTTCAGTAAAGTTTATTTCTTTTTAAATAATAAAATATAATTTTTTTTAGTTTTCTTTATTAAAAAGAATAAAAAGAGTAAATTTTGGGTTAATATTTTTTAGTAATATTTTATTTATTTCTTTTAAAATATAACTTTTTTTTTAGTTTTCTTTATTAATAAAAAGAATAAAAAGAGTAAATTTTGAGTTAATATTTTTCAATAATATTTTATTTATTTCTTTTTAAAATATAATTTTTTTAGTTTTCTTTATTAATAAAAAGAATAAAAAGAGTAAATTTTGAGTTAATATTTTTCAATAATATTTTATTTATTTCTTTTAAAATATAATTTTTTTAGTTTTCTTTATTAATAAAAAGAATGAAAAGAATAAAAATTTTGGGTTAATATTTTATTCAGTAATATTTTACTTATTAAAAGATATAACTTTTTGTTTCCTTTATAAAAATCTTAATCAAATAATTTCAAAAAATACAAAATAAAACAAAAATAATTGAATTTTCTCTTAAATATTTTGACTTATTGATTAGATATATTTTCAGAAATATAAATTAAAATAAAAAAAAAATCTTTCATCAAACAAAGAAGAATATAAAAAATAAAAATATCAAGACTTTTGTTTTAAAATACATATAAGTTTTCAGTTAAATAATCTTTTATTCCAAAATAAATTAAATAAATATCAAAACTTTTCTTCTTTTGTTTAAAATATACATATAAATTTTTGATTCTCTTAATAAAACAATTACTTTTGGTTAATCTTTTATAAAAAAAAATAATAATAAAAAAAAAATAAAAAAATAATAAAAAAAATAAAAAATTTTAGTTCATGGTATATTGGCTGGAAACTGTCTCGTGCCCGCTTTTGAGCTGCTTCACCTGGTGAAGAGGGTCTGGCTGAGTAACAACGCCCCGTACCATGATCAAAATTTTTATTTTTAAATTCTTTGATTCCTTTAAATTAACTTCTTATTAAATAAAAAAATTAATTGCTTTTGAATTCTTTTATGAATTAAGAAAAAAATCAGATAAAAATAAAAGAAAGATAAAAAAAAGAAATAAAAGAAAGATAAAAAAAAGAAATAAAAAAAAAAAGAAAAGAAGATAAGAAAAATAAGATAAAAGATAAAAAAAAAAAGAAAAGAAAAGAAAGAAAAAAAAAGAAGTAAAAATATAAAGACAAATTTTTAGTTAGTATTAAAAATCATTACCTTTTAAAAAATTAATTTCAGGAATTAAATAATTACGATTAAGTAAATCAATTTCCATATCCGGATGATCCGGCAGGATCTACGGTTTGGAAAATATCAATTTTTTTAAAATAAATAAATTAAATAAAAAGATAAAAATCCATATTTTTACAATATGGATAAAATTGTTTAAAATTTCACCAAATTCCGTGTCCAAATGACTCGGCAGAGTCCATGGTTCGGAATCAAAAATCTTCCGTGTCCAAATGACTCGGCAGAGTCCATGGTTCGGAAGTATCAAATTTTATCCAACTTAATTACCAAAAATCCACATTTTCGACTAATTCAGTTAAAATATCTAAATTAACTGAAATTTTTTTAAAAGCAAAGTAAAACAAAATTAAAATCAACTAAGGTGCCAATTTTTGGGCGTTTTAACAAAGTTGTTTCAACGTAACCGTACTCCCGAACCCCCGAACTCTCGCAGACCATATTTTAGGTGACCAATCGACCTAAGTAAACTGATTGGTGGCGACTCCAGAAAACCCGACGTTGCCACAACACTAAAGTTACTTTTGGGTGCATATAAGTTTAAGATGTATGCACACAGTTGTTACTTGAAGTTAAAGCAACTAAAGATTTATGTCTTGGCTTATTTGAGTTATGTTTTCATTAATTGCCGCGGCACTGTTTTCGATGAAGTTTTAATTTAATTATTATTGCATAGCCAGGACAACGCATGCATATTTTTATGCAGGGTAGGCTAAGAAACTAGTTGCACGAAATGATTTAAGGTATTTTTACAAGTAATAACTAGCCAACTGTAACCCAAGTGGGATCATAGTTCCCTAGAGCCTACCAGTGTTAGTAATTCAGGGCACTGGGGCCCTGTTCCGCCACAGTTTGGTATCAGAGCAGGCCAATGGTCTTAGTAGAGGCAATAAGTCACTAAGATCCAAGTGTGTCCTTGTGCTAGGTATGGTTAGTACTGCTTATAAGTATTCTTGGAGTTGTTGTCTGGATTTGGTTGCAGGTATATGGGCGGATACCCGGTAAGGTTTTGGAAATTGAGGCAAGGGACCGAACAAAGGTCTAAGTGGCTTTATGGAATTAGCCATAGGAAAGTGCTGATTTGGCGGTACAGTCCCAGTTGCACTTTAGCGTAAGTAGCCCAAGGAGCGTTTCTGAATCTCTAAGGAACGGAGGTCATGGGTTATGTCTAAGGGGTAAGGGTTGAAGTGTGCTAAGGCCTACCAGTACACTGAGACCAAGGGAGAAATCCCTACCCTAAGGGCAGGACCAAGGTCAAGGAGATATGCACAGCTATGTGGACAATAGCAAAGTTCGACGAGTTATTGAAAAGCCCAAGGGCAAGGGCCTAGGAGCACTAAGTTGTTAAAGGTGCACTGAGGCCAAGTGAGTCATCATTACCTAAGGGTGACATGGATACCAAGAGAGTAATAGACCATGGGGTAAGGGCTACGGTGTACTAGAGTCACGTGTGCACCCGGGCCAAGAGAGTAACATCTCCACCCCGAGGTAAGTTGAGGTCGAAGTTAAGTTCATGAAAGAGTTAGTTCATGTGGAGTCCATGGAACTCAAGAAAGAACAACATAAGTTAGAAGGGGGGCTATGAGTAAAGTGCATGGAATTAAGGGAGACAAAGCACGAAGGTCTGAATATTCTCAAGGCCGGAGCCTGAGCAAGGCTACAGTAAAGAATGCCTCAATCACCGGGGAAGCATCGCCAGTACTTGTAAGCAATCAAGCAGTTTTGTTTGGACCAATTGATTGGTCAAGGAGCTGACAACAAAGAAAGAGGTACCTTTAAGATTACAGCATAGTAGTAAGTAATTTTCTTGTTTAAACTGCTATGTCTGTGGTTGTGACTAGCCTGCCTAGAAAATTAAGATTGTGGTGAAGTGTGGGTATTTGAACCCATAAGGGCCTGTGAAGGACCAGTTTTGTTTTGACCCTTAAAGTAGTTGAGGTTTTACCTAGAAGCTTAAGGGTAGCATTTATGCAGTGAGTTGTGTTTGTGGTTTGTTTTTAGTGTGCGTTGCTTAGGAATAGGATCGGTCAAAGGGCACAGGGACTGATTTAATTGTGCCAGTCATAAGTGACCCTTAGAGGTGTTCTAGGGGCAAGGGTGGCTTGCATAGAAGAGTCAGTAAGTAGTGCTATGAGTTGAGCCTTAAGTTGATCAAATTTGTACCTATGGTGTAAGGAGTGTTTTGTGCACTATAGGGACAGTTTAAGGAAGGACAACTCTAGGACGGTTATGACTGGTCCCATTTCTGAGAGGTGTCGTGCACTAGTTACAAAGGGTTACCAAGTAAAGAGAGATTGGATTCTCCAAGCACCCGCAACTAAGGTAAGAAGGGCTTTTAAAGCCAAGCGTTATTTTTTTTTTAAGAACCTGAAGTTGCGAGTGAAGAAGAGTAAGTGGTGCCCTAAGAACTCACAGTTTTTATGAGAAGTTGTCTTTAAGGGTGCGGTTCCTTTAAAAGGGAGTCCATTGTTTTGTGGTAAGTTGGTAGAGGTCCAAGAGGTAATCTGAGCCTTAAAGACCGAAGGAGTAACATTTGGATCCCTGAGAAGGTACAACCCAGAAATGGGAGTGTAAGACGGAACCATGAAAGCACCATTAGCCAAGTGACTTTAAGGACAACTTAAGTAAGTAAAAAAAAAAAAAAAAAAAAAAAAAAAAAAAAAAAAGAAGTTGTCCTAAGGGGCTTTGGAACCCGAACCTATAACTGATAAGAACACCAGGGAGACAAGATGAACTCCAGGAAGTAGACTTTTGTGTAGCACTTTGTTGTGGTCTTCGTTGACCTAAGAGCCGCTCAAAAAGTGAAAAAGGTGAATTGAACAGTGTTCTTGAGTGTCTAGGAGTTTATTTATCCTAGATAGTGGACATTGTTCGTGAAGTTAAGGAAATTAAGGAAACTTGAAGCTAAAGGGAAAGGGTGCGGACCTAAGTTAATCTGAGGGTTCGTGAGAGAAAGGACCCTAAGGTCCGGAGTGTACCCTGCTAGTGAAGGGTCTTGAGTAATTCAAGAAGTTTTTGGCATTGGTGTAGTTAAGGTTGTTGAAAAAAAAAAAAAAATTTAGTTAACTCACCAAGTCTGAGAATTTATGGGATTCTTTATTTCCTTAAGGGGTAAGAAGTTACCTAAGTAGTTTAAGAGTCTAGGTGTGGTTAGCTAATGACCAAGAGAGACTCTTGAATAGTAGGTAGCTAAGAAAACAACCAAAAACCCCAAGGTAATGTTTTTGAGGCTAAGGTAGTTGGAACTACTTATCGAGTCCCAAAGTTGAGTTGCTAAATAGTAACCTTGAATTACCAAGAACCCATGAGGTTGAGTTATACTGAAAGCTCTATTAAATTTTAGAGTCCAAAGAGACTTTGAGTGCTTAAGTGATTTATGGGCCTTAAGGGTGCCAAGTAAGACTTCCTCAGGCGTAAGGAGGTTGTGGGCCTCAGTTAAGCCTAAGGGTGCACACACTGTGGGCTATGGGTGTGTATGTCACACTAAGTAGTCATGGTGGTTAGTGCATAAGAATGGGCTAGTGAGGTATCGACCTAAGAATGTGTGTGTATAAGGAAGAAAAGTTTGGGTACCAAAGTGGCCTAAGTAAGGTGTAAGAGTTATAAATCTCTTTCAAACACAATTATGTGTAGGGAGCACTCATGGTTAGCAATTGAGTTGTGTAAACCCATTGGGTTTAGGGTGTTAAGAAAGACCTTTTGATTCCATAAGAAACCAAGGTAAGCATGAAGGCAAGTGCCAAATGCTAAGTTGGAATCAAGCAGATTAAGTTTACTAAGAAGGCCAAGGGTGTGGCTTAAGATGTGGGACACAATGTGTACCCAAGAGTAGGGACTAAGAGAGGACCAGGAAAGGTTGAGTTTCAAGGGTCCCAAAAGGCTTCCTAAGAAAGTTGAGAAGTACCATGGAGCCTAAGAGAATGTAATGCCAAGTGTACACCTAAAGTGGTGAAGTAATTAAGCTAAGGCCTAAGGGTTACAGTAGTAATACTTTGGGGGCAGTATGGGGTATTTCAGGCACCTAAGTAAGTTAATTAGTGGTGCTAAGAGTTGGTCTCTAGTAATTTGAGGAGACCTAAGAAAAAGCTGTAATGCCCTAGATCACCCCATCGTCAAAGAAGGCCAAGTTAATTAAAGATTGACTCCTAGGTATCATAGAGTGAAGAACATGCTAGCGGTGTCTTAAGAATTAAGGGCCAAGATTGGCTAAGTGACTAAGAGTAGTCAAGGACACAGCATGTTAGTGATTACCTAGAGGAGTCAAGTGTAGAAGAGTAGGGTAGTTTGTAAAACACCCAAGGACACCCAAAGAATGTAAAGTCTTGTGAGCTAGAGTGCCTAAGTTGGGTGTAGGTACTGCCAAGTTAAGTGGTGCAGAAGTGCTAAGTGGTGGCAACTAAGAAACACCTATGTAGGGCTAGAAAGCCTAAGTGAGGTGTAGACTTTTAGAAAGTTCCACCAAGGGTATTGATTCAAGTAGGAGACTTAGTACTCCCAGAAGAAAATCGTTAGGAAGGAAGGCCTAAAGGGGAGCAAGTTAGCTCTAAGTTTCAGAGGCTTAGGTGAAATTTGGGAGTACAGGGTTTTGCCTTGTGAACCAAGGTAAGGTGTCCATTTCTTAAGTAGTATCTTAAGAAGTTTTTAACCATCAAGATAAGGTCTGTTGGTTAGACGTGTCTTCCCTCGGCAAGAGTAAGTCCGTGAGGGTGGGAGTTCGACTCCCAGGTTCCCGAAACGGGCGACCAACGCTGGTGGTGGGCTAGGTCCCAGCAGCTAGGTTGGATAGTGGATAATGCAGCGCTGGTGGTGGGCTAGACCCAACAGCCAGGTTGTAAAAATCTAGTCAGGCCCTCACGGGTTTGGTTGAACAGTGCTCGTGGTTAGGGAGCTATGGATAACCATAGTAAGGAAAGGACCATGAGTAAGAGAACTGAGCGCTTTGTAGGAGGATTAACATTTAAGTATTGTGCTCGGTTAAGAATAAAAATTTGGAGGACCAAATTTCTTAAGGTGGGGAGAATGTAAAGGCTCTCCTAGTATTTCCTCTACATAAAATGTTGAGGTAAGTGTTTCCCAAGTGTAACGGCTCTCCTAGTCGATTAATCAAGTAAGTGTTTGTTAAATTTAAGTACCTCAAGTTAGCGCCTTGTTAAGCAAGTAAGATAAGCTTAATTAAGTTAAGTGAGTTCCTAAGTGTGATTTGGCATAGTTAAGTCAAGACCATTAGTTATTCTAGCTTTTAGAATCATCCTAGTAAGCTTTGACAACTTGTGGCACTAAGTGTGTTTTTGGGCCATTTGAATCTTAAGTGGCTAAAGTGTTCAAGAAAATTAAGTTTGGGAAGCTTTTAGTATCCTTTAGAACAAATAAAAGTGGTTTTGAGTGAGGGTTTGGTGAGCTATTTGAAGCTTTTGAAAGCTAGTGGACTTAGGTGCAAGGAGAAGGAAAAGTTGACTTGTTTACATATATGCAAGTCTTCTTCTTCCTTAGTCATTTGCAACTAACTCCAAATTTTCGTGGCTCCACTTCCTCTCCCAAAATCACAGCCCAAGCTTCCATTTTCTTGCAAGATTTCATCAAATTAAAGGGTGCCCAAGGTGTTAGAAAGATCACCAAGCTTGTTTGTGGTGTTCTAGCTCAAGGTTGCTCTTTGGAAGCTTGTTTTGGATCCAATTTTCGTGGGTAAGCTTCTTGAGTTTATTTGGATTGGTTCTAGGTTGTTTTAAGAGCTAGAAATGGTCTTGGTTTGATTGGTTTGGGTGCCAAATTGCTTTGGTTTTAGACTTGGAACTCAATGAAGCTTGTGGAGCTAGGAAAGCTTATGTTGCATTGCTTGCTTGTGTGGCTAAATTGAGGTAAGGGTTTAAGTAATCAAGCTCAAATAATGCATGGTTTTGTAGTCTTGTGTGTGGGGATGAATTAGGAACAAGACCCATTAAGTTTGGATTAGAAACGAGAGAGTTTGAGTAGTTTATGTGCAAGAGCGACACGGACGCACAAACCCAGAAAAATCAAGTTGGCGACGCGTCGCCAATTCGTCCGTGAATTGGCGCCGCGGCGCCAGGAGGCGAAAATGTCACAGAGCGTGATATACTGTGGCGCCGCGTCGCCAGAAGCAATTGCTCCTTGGCGCCGCGTCGCCAAGTGGGATTTGGCCTCATTTTCCGGCCATCCTAAGGTTAACTTAGGCTCTCGGTTTCTATTCCTAGGTTATCCTAAGAGGTTCCATAGCCTCGGTTGGGTCTAGAATTCATTCCTAAAGCGGGAATTTTGCATTATTTGGGAGGTAGTTAAGTTGTGTGGTTAAGTAAAAGTGTGTGACTTGGTGGCTAAGTAATTCAAGTGTGCTTAAGCTTTTGAATGAGCACTAAGGGGATTAAGAGGGGTTTTTAGACTCTGTATTGGCCGTATAGAGTATCATTTACATATGGTCAATAGAGAGAAAAACCTAAGTCGATCCTAACCGAACCATTTGGTTTGGTAGGCAAGCCACTAGTAGTGTTTGAGTTAAACCTTGAGGGTTTGACTAGTTTAACCACATAGGATAACTACCCTGCACAATAATTTAAGGGAAGAGACGGGTAAGAAGTGAGTAGGTGGAAACTTACTCTAAGTAGCTCGTCAAGGCGGGTAAAGTTGAGTAAGCAAGGTCTTACTCTAAGGTGCCCGTAAATGGACTTCAAGGGGTTAATTAAGTGCTAGCAAGGATACGAGGGCCAGTATCCAAGTACCCCAGTCGTAAGAGCTCACGACAAGTCCAACACCTACGGGTGTAAGGAAGTCCTAAGCGCATCGCATGTGCATAATTCATTCATTCATCCATCCATCCCATCATTTGCATTATTGTTGTTTATTTACTTGCTTTTGGTTGTGTGTTGTTTGCTTGTTTGTTAAGTTGTTTTGTATGCATTATTTATATGCTTGTTGTGCCTTGTTTGCATGCATTATGTTTTTCCTGCAGGTGCTAATCCCTTACTGAGTACTTCGGAGTACTCACCCCTTAAGTGTTGTGCAGGTTTAAGCACTTTTGTCTGGGCTTAACAGTTGGTAAGGGGCACTGTTAAAGCTAAGTTCTTTTAGTTTCAAAGGTATTCTCTAAGTAGGAAACTTCATGTTTTCTAAGTTACTTATAGCATAAGTAAGTACTGACCAAAGTGTTTGCCTTACAGAGAGGCTAAGTGAGCACAAGGATAGTATGGCTCATCACTTGAAGCTTTCTTGCTTGGGTGAAGAGCTAAGGACGGATCTTAGTAGTTAGTAGTCATAAGATATTTCTTTGATATGTATGGTAATTTCATACATAGATTGCCTATACTAATGACCATGGGTGTGTATAACACTAAAGTTACTTTTGGGTGCATATAAGTTTAAGATGTATGCACACAGTTGTTACTTGAAGTTAAAGCAACTAAAGATTTATGTCTTGGCTTATTTGAGTTATGTTTTCATTAATTGCTGCGGCACTGTTTTCGATGAAGTTTTAATTTAATTATTATTGCATAGCCAGGACAACGCATGCATATTTTTATGCAGGGTAGGCTAAGAAACTAGTTGCACGAAATGATTTAAGGTATTTTTACAAGTAATAACTAGCCAACTGTAACTCAAGTGGGATCATAGTTCCCTAGAGCCTACCAGTGTTAGTAATTCAGGGCACTGGGGCCCTGTTCCGCCACAACGAAGATGCTGCAGGGCATCATCATGCATGTTCTATCAAAGTACTCGGGCTATAATATGTGTTTTCACCACTTGTACAAAATCCCAGCATTTCCCCTAAACTTGTTCATTACTCAAACTCACCTAAAAAGAATCCTCACTTTTCCCCAATTCCATAAGTAAAATGCTTAACTCATTTCAAGGACCAAGAGAGAGTAAATGAGATTGGATATGGTTCAACATATGGGTTCAAACAAAAAATAAGGCTTTAAGGCTCAAAGGGGGTTAACTAAGAACTATAGTGAAAGATTGGCCATTTGGATAAGTAGTTAGCCCTAAGTTGTCATTTTTATCCTTTATTTGCATACAAAAATTTAGATATGAAGGGGTCCACAAGAAATTATAATTTAGCACACAAAGCAAACACTACTTAAAAGAAAGAAAGTATCCATAGTGCTCAAGTATCACACAATGCCTAAATATCTTACTGGGTGTTGTTCCCACGTTTAATGAAAATAAAGATCTTTCTATACTCAACAAAACTTATAAGTGATTTAATTTTACAAAAGGATTTAATCAACCATGATAAAGAGTATACATTGGGTCCTTAAATGAACACAACCAAAAAATGCAACTATATCATTCTAAATGCACGTGGTTTCATGAGAAAATAATAAAAAAAGATATACCTAAAAGTAGTGTAAACAAGAAAGAAACATCATCTAAATGTTAAGCCATAGGGACGCACTAAAATAAGCATCATCCCAAAACACATCCTCCCAAACTTAAAACCAATATTGTCCACAGTGTTGATAAAAGAAAAGAAAGGAAATAGTGTCCAAGAATCATATCCGGGAAGCGGACATTCCCTCCTCCAATTACTCCTACTCAAATTCTTGGTGCATGTGACATTTTATCTTTTCATGTTTGCTTTCAATTATTCCACCATGCACCTATAATAAGCACAAGGAGCAGTTAAAAGACATTTTTTTTAGAACTCAACTTATTAAAAAGACAATTGAAAACACAAAAGAAGGAATAATGTTGGCGTGTCTCCCAACAAGTGCTTGATTTATTGTCTCTAGCTAGACACTAACTTATTCTTCGGCACTAAGGTGGTTGATGTGGCTCTACACCATCTTTATTGCAAGGAACTCTCCAAAGCTTTGAGCATTCAAAATCCATCCAACAAGATGTGTTTTTATTTGTCCTTAAGTCTAAATCTCTTTTCTCTTTATGCACTTTGGGCATCTTAATATTTCCATCTCTTATAGCCACCAATTTTTTCTTTATTGTTTCCTTTTTTTTTTCATTCAATGAATGTATTGCTTTATCTTTTGATTTTTCCTTGAGATTCAGGGGCTCAAATTCATTGATTTTTCTTTGGCCACCACCCATAATAAAAGTAGGAGAATTTCCTTGCTTGGATTCTATGACCACATCAAGCATGTAGACTTCCATCTTGGGGGGGGGGGGGGAGTTTTAGAGTCAAACATGTTGAACTCCACTTTTTCATCATCAGCATTGAATATGAGTTTGCCTCCCCTTACATCTATAGTTGCTTCAGTTGTGGCCAAGAATGGTTTTTCAAAGATGAGGGGGACTTGGTTGTCTTCTTCCATGTCAAGAGTCACAAAATCTATGGGGAAGATAAATTTGCTAACTTTTACCAAACCATCTTCTATTACTCCCCATGGATACTTGATAGACCTACCCGCCATTTTTAGTTGTATTGTGGAGGGCTTTACCTTTAAATCCAACTTGTTGGCAATAGACAAGGGCATCAAGTTTACACTTGTACCAAGGTCACATAATACCTTCTTAACCTGCACTTCCCCATGTGTGCATGGAAAAATGATGCTCCTGGGGTCCTTCAATTTTGGTGAAAGCTTTTGTTGGACAATTACACTACATTCTTCCGTAAGATATATGGTCTCATAGTCTTCAAACTTCATTTTCTTTACAATGACTTCTTTTAAGAATTTTCCCCAATTTGGCATTTGAGTTAAAACCTTCAAGAATGGAATGTTGATGTAAAGCTTTTTATAAATTTCTAAGAACTTGTCATATTATTCATTAAGCTTATTCTTTTGGAACCTTTATAGGAAAGGTAAAGGTAGGTTGGGTGGTAGTTTTTGCACTCTTTGGGGTTGCTCTTTTAGTAACTCCATCACTTCCTATTCTTCTTAAACTTACACTTCATATTCTAAGATTGGTTTCTCTTTAGTGGATGTCCTCATGATGGGATCTTCAGGTCACTTTTCTCCTCTAAGTGTGATTGCATGACATTGCTTCCTTGGGTTCAACTCAGTGTCATTAGGAAACTTGCCTTTTTGTAGAGTCTTCATGGAGTTTGCCAATTGTCCCAATTAGTGCTTGAGGTTCTTAATGCTTACACTCATGTTGGCCTCTATATTTGCCAAGTTAGCCCCTACGTTAGCCATCTTTACTTTATTCTTCTCTATTCTATCCTTTGTTTCTTTCATTAAAGACATCATTATCTTTTCCAAGCTGGGCTTTTTCTCCATTGGTGCTTGGCTAAATTCGGGAAGAGGTTGTTGAACATTTCTTATATTACCATAGGAGGAATTTCATGGTTTCTCCAATTGGAGTTGTAGTGGTTCCCAAATTGGTTACCTCCAAAACCAAAATTCTAGTTGCCCATGAAATTTGCTTACTCATACTTTGTCTCCATTTGTGCTTCATACATGTTGGAAGTAGAGGTAGTGACTTGCTTAATTGTTGAATCTTTCTTGTTGGTCAACATGGGCATTTGATTCATAAAAGATTCCATTTGTGTTAACAAAGTAATCAGTTGAGTGACCTAAAGTACACTTCTTTTTGGTTGTGCTTTTAACCTAGCCATCATTCTCCATTAAGTGCCAATTGCTGAAGTATTTGGAAGGCATTACTAGTTGCCTAAGATCTATTGGTCAAAGCATCAATCATAAACCTTGAAGTGGGCACCAAACATTCATAGAAGAGTTGGATTTGTTGCCAATCCAAGAATCCATGTTAAGGTAATTTCCTAAGCAACTTCTTGAACCTTTTCTATGCCTCCAAAATAGTCTCCATCTTATGTTGCTTGAATGTCACTATAGAAGCTCTTAAATAGGTGACCTTTGAAGGAAGGAAAAACTTGGTTAAGAACTTTTTAGCCATTTCATTTCAAGTAGTGATGTTTCCCAGTTGAAGTGATTTATACCATCCTTAAGCTTTATCCCAGAGTGAACAAGGAAACAACGAAGTCTTATGGCATCGATGGAAACTCTATTAGCTTTGAAAGTATCACATGCCTTTAAGAAGTTTGCTATATGAGTGTTGTGATGTCCAAATCCAAGCCCTGAAATTGGTTTTGTTGAATGAGAGAGATTAATGCTGGCTTCAACTCAAAGTTGTTGGCTTACACCGGTGGCCTAACAATGCCTGAATAGTTCTCAATCATCAAAGGACAGATGTACTCTTTAATAGGCCTTTGTGCATTCCTTGGATATACTCAATCTTGATGATCCATGCCACCATTTCCTCCATTGCCACCATTATATCCATTGTTGCCTCTGATGAATACTCATAAATGTATAACTATTAAGTGTTTAAATCATCATTATACACTTTGAGTATGATTAATTTTTCTAATTTGAACAGTTATTCCACTGGCTTACTATTCATGCATATTCACTGTTCATATACATATTTACTGTTTATACATGGAGTTATTGTTCACTGTTCATACTCAGGTTACTGCTCATACATAGGTTACTATTTATACGCGTGTTACTATTCATCCATATTAATAAAATATGTTAAATAATTATTTTTTTATGTAGGTGGATAAAATCATGACATCTCATAATTTTTGGACCAATGATCGAGGCATTAAACGTTTACAATTTTTAGTTTATGGTTTAGCCTAATTGAGAGATAGAGGAGGTCAAATTTGAATCACAAACAAAATTAGTTCTGGCATTCACGCACTTGATGATCTATCACGAGAAAAATCATATCTGAAGTTGTAGATATCAAAATTGATTGATTCAAAATTTATTTGAAAGCCAACATATAGATCTTCAACTCTCCTTCACATGTCGAGAACAATTTGATCTATTTCATTTCCAAAATCTGGTTATAAATGAGACCATTTGTTCTACCATGTGCTGAAGAGCAATTTTGATAGAAAAATCATAACTTGGGCAACAGATGTTGGTTTTCAATGATCAAGCTATTGTTTTGAACCTAAAGAAGATATCTACAAATCTCATGATTTGAGGAAGAGCTAAATCAATGTGTATGGTGCATGAAAAATTAAAAGAAGTTTCAGTCACATTTGTTGATTTAGATTCACCTACCTTTACTGTTCTAACTACCCTTTACTATTTCAACTACCCCAAGCCTCTATAAATAGGCAGGTGAGGAAGCATGAAATTAAGCTTGTTCTTAGGCCATTTTATAGTTCTTGTATCAAAGTTAGCTTTTTCTTCTTTGGTTTTATTCTTGTTTTCAATCTCGAAGCTCTGTTCAATGTGTTTTCCTCTTGTTCTTATTTTGATATTTCAATTTATGTTTATTTCATTTTTATACATGTTGTTTACTCTTAGCATGACTAACTAATCTTTCTTTTTCTAAGTTGAAGGGGTGAAGCTTTTGGTATAAAGGTTATGGCTGATTTAAACGAATCACAATGTAATGATATTTGCTTTCTTAATCAATTTAACCACCCTCATCGTTAAGTGGGAGTCTTGATTCATAATAGTCAATCATTGGCACAAAAGCTCCTTGATTCCCTCTGTAGAACAAGGCTATGCCAGTTATATTGGAATCTTGAGTCATTGTGGTCAAAGGTTGGCGTGATGGATACTTGAACTCATTTGCAAGTGTTGGCGTTATAAGATTAATCAAGGCTAATACTAAATGAAGGCTAAAATTTTTGAAATTTGATTACTAAATTCCTCGATTAGGACCTTCTTTATGTGTAGATCCCAGTTGAGTGGCAAGATAAGATAAAATTAATCATAACTGATATACTAAAAGGGACCCCCTAACCTTAGTTATTTTCTTGAAATTAAGTTTCTAAACAAAATTGTTCACACCTTTTGTCAAATCTTCCTTCAAATTTATAATTTGTATTTCTTAATTCACTTCCCTTTGGTTTGACACTTGGACTCTTAAGATTTTACTACTTGTGATAGCCTACACTTGGGTTACAACTTCTAAAGTGCAGCAGCCTCCAATAGCATTGAGATTATCTCCACCACCGTTTATGGATGTAGGAGTGGAGCTAAATTCACCCAACTATGTTGTAGTATGGAGTTCTCTAAGAGGTTTTGCTCTCTCTAATATTAATGGAAACAAATTAGTGCTTCGGGAATGGGTCATGCACCAAAGGTACCAACCAATGAAATTCCCAAGCACAAAGGAACAAATAAGTAGAGAAATAAGTGTTTAGTCTAGAGTTAATTTGCTAGCAATGATATTGCTCAAGGCAATATAATCAATCCCTACCAATAGCACCAATAACTTGTTGTGAGATTTGAAACCACTATCTGTATGTGCACAGGTAATGTGTAGATATGGTGAGTGAGTATTATTCACACAATGATTGATTTTATTGATTCACCTTACCATTACTGTAGGATAAACTTAGCTAAATAATCAACACTTGAATGTAAGGCTAAACATGTCACACTCACCAAATCAATTAGTCTTATCTTATTCTTGATTCATTGACTATGTTAGTCCTATAATGGATGATTTTTTTTTGAGAAGGTAGTTTGTGTGGTGTGACAATAGAAGAGATGATGATTAAGCTTTTGGGTTAAAAAATGTGTTACTAAATTCCTTAAGCATTTATGTCTTAAAAACTAAATTGGTAGCCAGAAAGTTAGAAAAAGGTTAAATTGTAAACTAAGTAGAAGTTGTGTTTATTAAGTAGGGACTTCTGATGAAAAAATTGCCACCTGAGGGGCCAAAGTGGATACATGCAAGAAAACAAAGTATCAATCTTGGAATTTGAACCAATTTATCAAACACGTGTCATCCTCCACTTCCATGCATTGTTGACCCAATTCATTTGGTGATTTTGGTTTGATTGTTGTCAAAATAGAGCAAGGGAAAGAGAAGCTAGGAACCAAGGAAGAATTACTAGAAATTACAATAAAAACCAAGAAGTTTTCTCAAATTTGAAGGAGCTTAAGGTTAACTTTATGAACAATGCAATTGAAAGCTTCTTTGAGCTCTAATTTGGTTACTCTGAGAGGTTTAGGCAAGGGAATAGCTAAATTGGTTGATCATTCACATCTTGTACATAAAGTTGAAATGTTGCTCTGAATTAAGCCAGGCCATGAGAGATAACTTGGAAGTTTTATGATCTTATGTGCTGACTTGTTTGGGAAGGATAATTAGGAGCACATGATGAGCTTAATCTCTAGTTTTGGTTGGCCTTAGGGTTGAAGCTGGATTATGTTAGGCAAGTAGTGAGTGGCTGGTATTTCTAGTGCCCTGGTGCATGGCCTTCACCTTAGCCATGTTGTGAGCTCTAGCACAATATGCATAGGTTTGGTAGGTATGTTGTGTGTGCCTTTGGGTGTGCCTAATGCTAAACTACTTGCTGGGGCTTAATGCTAGGTTAGAAGCCATTTTGTTGATTGTGAGGTGTATGTGTGAGTTGTATGCTTTATATGTTTGGTTATGTATGGTAACCACCATAGAGTTGTTATATGCTTTTATTTTATTATCTAGTTGTTATGTGTATATTTGTGCATGTTTTCATGTCTTTGTAGGTTTGCCAGGAGGCTTTAGGGTTGGGTTTAATGTTTAAGTCATTACTAGGCTATCCTTACTAAGTTCAATGAACTTACAACCCTTTTGTCTTTAATGTAGGAAAAGATCAGATAGACTAATTCATTTCTTATGTAGGACTTGTGGATAGTGATAAGGTATTGCTTGATTCCTTTATTTTTGATAAATATTTCAACACTAATTAATCTTTCTTAATGGATAAAATTTTCAGAAGTTTAGTTAAGTCTTCTTCAAATAGAGAAGAAGAAGAGGAAACTTTGGGGAATAGAAGAGTAAAGAATTCACAAAGCATCCTCATAAGAGATGTTGAGAAAAAATTGGGAAATTGGAACATCCCCAAGATGGATAAATGGGAAGTTTAACAAAATGAACTTTTGATTTTAGAATGACATACACCATTAAAACAGTAGAAAAGATGATTCCGATAATGGAAGAAGATCATAAATTTGAACTGTTTTCAAAATACATGATAAAAGATCATCTAGAAAATCATTACAATTATTTACATGTAGGTTTAGTCCAAATTGCATTAAAACCTTTAACAAGAAATGGTCTAAACACTTCGGTAATAATTGCATTAAGAGATCAAAGACACAAGAAATTTTCTGATTCTCTTTTGGGTATTGTTGAATCAAGTCTTTGCGATGGTCCGATTTATTTCAACAGTCACCCAAATTTTACTGTGTCTTTAAAAGATCCTCACATAATGAAAGTCTTAACTGCAAACATCATGACATCTGGTTTTGACATGCTAGAAGGATCCAAAATCTTGCGCCGGTCTACAGAATTTACCACAAGGTGATGACAACACAAATTGAGCCAAAGGCCTTAGAATTCAATACGCGTGGAGAAACTTTGCTTTTAAAAGCAAATGCAGAAAAAAGCAACGTTGTGGTTCCTAAGCCTATTAAATGGAAAGATGTAAAGCTTTCAGAAAAATGGGTTTTCCAGAATGAAAAACCAATTAAAACCATAATGCCGCAAAAGTTAGAAAATATAATTGAATATGAAAATGGAGAAGTACAAATACGTTTTTGTAAAGATAGGGTTACTAAAATCAATTTTCAGAATTAGAACCATGAAGGTTATCATCAAGAATTTCTTATAAGTCTTCAAAACCTTTGACTTCTAGATCTTCGTTTTCACAGATTCCTGAATCAGAGCATGAAAAATTTGTTGGAGGAATTTGAGAGTCATCAGAACAAATTTTTCATCCAACCTGCAAAATAAACCCTGTCATTTTGGAAAAGAATACACAGGAAGAGGAAGCAAAATTCGTATCCATAAGATCCCCAAATACTAGTTTTTCGGATCCCCAATTAAATGTTTTGACAGAACCATTTAAGTTTGACCTTCAAAGTCTTAATGAAGATTATTGGTCAAAAGAAAATGAGATTAAAAGAAAATGGTTTTTTGACACTTATGCTCTAGAAGAACGAAAGAAATTAAGTGTCTTTGGTATAAGAGAATTATGAGAAATAAAAGAAATCTTAAATTCTTTGAATGGTTTATTCCTACCCTAGTGTTGAATGAAGAAATGACGATCGACGTTCTAGAAGAAACTTGGTCAACATATAAGAGCAAGGATGGAAGAGAAGTCACTGCTCCACATCCCCCATATACGGCGGTAATACTTGGAGAAGAATAAAACATGGCAGCCATACCGTTTAAAACATTAGACACTGAAGCACCAGAAATGGCTAAAAGATCCGTAGATAAAAAAGATCTACAGAATGTGATTGAACAGAATAATTATACAAATCTTTATTTGCAATCCATAGGAAAAAAAATGAACAGAATTGAAACTACTATGGACAAACAGAAATTTGGTCTTACAAAAGCTTATGTTTTTAACCCATAACTTTTTCTAGAAAGTACCAAGGCTCCAATAAGTTCTCCTAAGAAACTAGCAGAATTTAAATTGAAACCTAATGATAGGATTACAGATTTAGCAGATCAAACTGCTAAACTAACTCTAAAAGAAGAATTGACTGATAAGAAACAACAAGGTCTCCAGATAAATGCCATTGAAGAAACTCCAAATATCCAAGAACTAGTGAATTCTTATCATCCTGAACAAGATCCCATGGAACTTAATCGCATCACTTCTCAAGGGGGAGAGGAGGACCATTCAAAAGAAAACCATTCCAAACCTAGAATTGGAATATAACCCATTCATATGCCCAACCTAGACCATCCCTGGTAGACATACGACTTGATAATGTTTATGGTCCATATTTTGTAGAATATAAAGGAGACTCAATATGAGAATGGAACATTGATGATTTATCAGAATAACAAATAATAAATATCATCTAGAACATGATTATGTTTGGTAGCCGTGAGGAAAGGAGTAGATAATACTGACCCAGAAATTGCAGAAATGCTATTAACTGACTTTACAGGACAGTTAAAAAATTGGTGGGACAAGTGTCTAACCGAACAAGGTAGACAAGAAATAAGACATGCTAGAAAAATACTCACAGTCCAACATGGAAATTAGTTAATATAGACTAGTGAACCAGATGTAGTAAATACCTTACTCTGTATAATATATTTCCATTTCATTGGAGATACAACAAGTAAGGAAAGCAGAAATAGTGAATTACTTTTGAATTTAAAGTGTAGAACCCTTTCAGAACTAGAATGGTATAAAGACACCTTCCCACAAGAGTCTATGAGTGAGAAGATTGTAGATCCTCGATATGGAAAGAAAAGTTCATTCAAGGACTACCCAAACATTTTGGGCAATTAGTAATGGATCATATAAAAGGATAAGGACAAGGTGAATTAAATTTAGAAAATTATACCTATGGTCAAATCATGGCTGAGGTCAAGGAAGTTGGTTTAAAATTATGCCATGAGATGAAATGGCAGAAACACATAAAACGAGAAAAACTTGCAGGAAAAAAGGAAATGGGCCAATTCTATGCCCAGTTTGGTTATGATATCCAAAAAAGACAAAAGAAGAAATACAAACCTTATAAGAAGTATAAGAAAAGAAGAGAAAAAAAGGTAGAAGAAAGAGCAAACCTTTTAGAAAATTCAAAAGAAAAAGAACTAACAAGGATCAAAAAGTATGTTGGAAATTCGAAAAACTAGGCCATTTCGCTAATAAATGCAAGACAAAACAAAAATTAAATTCATTAGAAATAGATGAAGAATTAAAAAAGAATATAATGCAAATCTTGTTAAATAGCAAGAGTGAGCCAAAAGAAGAAGAAACATCAGAAAGCTCAGATGAGCTTAATGAATCGGTTTCTCGGACAGCACAGAAGAAACGGAGAGCTGTGAATCCAATTGTGGTTGCGACACATGCCAATGACAAAATACCTTCAACAACCTTCAGATAAATACCCTTAGGATTAATGTTTTAATTGAAGAAGATGAAAGAATTTTGGAAGTGGCCAAACAAATCGATGACCCAGAATTAAGAAAAGAAATTCTATTTATACATTTAGAAAGAGCATGTAACTAGGAAACTAAAACTCACCAAGAAAGAAGAAATTTTAAGAAAAAAATAGATATTAAAGGAATAACTTAAACCCTTGTTTATAACCTAAATGAAATCTTGAAAAGGGTTGATGAGGCTCAGAAGATCCAGAAAGAACCAACAATAGTTGAGCTGAGAAGAGAAATTTCAGAAGTTAAAGTTGAGGTAAAGGCTCTCAAGCAGAGAATTGAGATCTTGGAACTCCAGAATTTAGAAGGATATTCAAAGGAACTTCTAGAGGATGAATTAGTTATAAAAGACTTAGAAGAATTTGACTTCAGAACAAAACAGAAAGGTAAAAATATTCTAGAAACTAGTCGAGAAAAAGACAGTTTAGAAGATTTCAAAATAGAAGAAAAGCCATTGCAGATTAATGAAGTCTATTCCGTACCTAATTAGAGATTTACAAGCAGAATGACTTTATTAATAGAAAATGAATTGAAAATAACGGCAGTAGTCTTAGTAGACTCAGGAGCAGATAAAAATTGTATTAAAGAAGAAATTGTACCACACTAGTACCTAGGCAAATCATTTGGATCAATTACAGCCGCTAACAAAGAAACCATCCCCATTAGATTTAAATTAACAAATGTTGATGTTTGTAATGAAGATATTTGCATCAGGCAACATTTTACAGTTCTTAATATGAACCAAGAAATAATTCTAGGAACTCCGTTCCTTGCTACAATCATGTCATTTAAGGTAAATAACAATGGGATTTCTATCAAAAAATTTGGCAAGAAAATTATGTTTTAATTTGCAGAACCGCGAAGAAGATCTTTGCTAGAGGAACTCAGCATAGATCTAAGAAGAAAACAGAATGTTTTGATGTGTCTCCAAGATGAAGTCAAATATAAAACTATTGAACAAAAATTAGAACACTCAAAATTACAACAGTAGATAGAAAGTTTTAAAATAAATTTCACAAAAAGAGTTTGCTCAGAATTACCAAATGTGCATTTTGGGAAAGAAAGAAACATATAGTAAAACTACCATACGAGCCAGACTTCAGTGAAAAGAACATTCCGACAAGATGCAGAGCAATCCAGATGAATGGGGAATTAATGTCCCATTGCAGAAGAGAAATTCAAGAATTGGTAGATAAGAAATTAATCAGAAACAGCTCCTCTTCGTGGAGTTGTTCCACCTTTTATGTAAATAAAAATTCAGAAATAGAAAGAGGTGTCTCAAGAGTAGTGATTAATTGTAAACCTTTTAACAAGGTTCTTAGATGGATTAGGTATCCCATACCTGACAAGAAAGATTTGCTATCCAGACTTCACAACTTAGCAATTTTTTCAAAATTTGACATGAAGTTAGGATACTTGCAAATTCCGATTACCGAAGAAGATAAATACAAAACAAGATTTAATGTTTCTTTTGGACATTATGAATGGAATGTCATGCCATTTGGCCTAAAGAATGCCCCTTTAGAATTCCAGAGAATTATGAATGAAATTTTTAATTCTTGCAACTCTTTCACTACTGTTTACATTGATGATGTACTCGTTTTCTCCCAATCAATTGATCAACAATGGAAACATTTGCAAGAATTTATAAAAATAATTGAAAGAGCAAGATTAGTAGTTTCAGCAAAGAAAATGGAATTGTTCCAAGCAAAAATCTGAATTTTGGGTCATGTTATTTTCAGAGGAACAATTAAACCAATTGAAAGATCAATAAGTTTTGCTGAAAAATTCCCTAATGAAATTAGGGACAAGAAACAGTTACAAAGGTTTTTGGGAGGCCTGAATTATGTTACTAATTTCTATAAAGATTTAGAAAAATACTGTAAACTGTTGTTTGACAGACTAAAGAAAAATCCTCCTAAATGGGGACAAGAACAAACAAAAGCAGTCCAAACTGTAAAAAGAAGAGTCAAAGAAATCCCTTGTATTAATATTCCGGATCCTGAAGCCTTTAAAATTGTTGAAACCGATGCTAGTGACATAGGATATGGAGGAATATTGAAACAAAGAATAAATGACAAAGAACACTTGGTCCGATTCACGTCAAGAGTTTGGAATCAGGCCCAAAGAAACTATGCTACTATTAGAAAGGAAATTTTAGTAATTGTCCTTTGTGTGACCAAATTTGAGGAAGACCTCCCCAATAAGAAATTTCTAGTCCGAGTTGATTGTAAGGAAGCTAAAGATATTGTTATTTAAAGATGTAAAGAATCTAGCTTCTAAGCAAATTTTTGCTAGATGGCAAGCTATTTTATCTGCCTCCGATTTTGATATTGATTATATTGCTGGGGATACAAACTCTTTGCCTGATTTCTTGACTAGAGAATTTTTGCAGGGGAGAGGAGATGGCAATAAACCCCAACAACTAGAAAAACAAATCAATTCTCCGTCCAGAAACAAAACAGGAAAAGATGGAGGTAGAAGCCTGCTATCAAATGGACTTGGAAATGACTAAGGCTTTCCTGGCCAAACATCATTTTCCTCTAGAAATACCCAAGAAGACTAATAAGTCTCTCCAAGAAATATCTTATAAAAAGATAAAATTAGATGGAGAATCCTCTAAGAAGAGAAATTGGATTAATAAAACAGATCCCCAGAAACTTTGGAATGTGGAAAAGAATTCCCAGAAAATAATTTCACGGCCATTAAAGCCTTAAGGAATATCCTTATTCAATTTGGGAATACCAAACCCTTGGTGGCAATTTCAGCCACTCAAGAAAGTTCAATTTTTTGAGTTGATACTCCAAGAATCTGGATCTGTTGAAATAGAACACAAACTAAGAAGGGCTAAAGTCTATTACAAGGACAATAATGGAGAGACCAAGAAAAAATTCATAACTGAACTCAAAATTTCCTCATTTAAAATCTTGAAAGTCTGGACCTTCGAAGAATGGGGAGTCCCATCAGGGCAAAGAAGGATTTTGACCAGAGGAAAATATGAGAACACCCTATACTCTTATTGGGACTATACAATTGCCTAGGATGAAATATTCCATATCCAGAATCGAGACCACCAACACTCTTGGATGATTCTGTTCAAAACTAGACAGCAAAGATTTCTAAATTGGTTCCATAATTGGTATGAGGGAAAAGGGATTTTTTTGAGATTATTTTCCAGAACAAATGAAACCATCATTCGAAGGATTTTGTGACTTCCAAGAACAATTTGTTAGACAAGGGCATCAAGTTCCATTTCCAGACTTTTACTTTGTGGTAATGAATCACATTCCCTGGATTTTGCAATGGAACTACAAGAAACAACCAGCAGAGTATGAATCACATTACTCTCCTTGCCTAGAAAGAATTTGGAAAGTGAAATTGTGGGATAAATGTGTCCTCAACTAGTATTTGCCTGAGAATCTATCATTTGATAAAATTGATATTATTAAGGAAGAAGAAGACTCTAAAGAAGATTTCCTCAATAAACTACTTGATCAATTCTATCAAGGAGGCCAGTTTAAAGATAGCCTAATTCTGTTGGAAGCTATAAAAGAAAAAATCCTTTAAGAAGCCCAGAAGTAGATAGTCCAATCAGCCCAGAAGCAGATAGCCCAATCAGCCCAAAAAGAAGGCCCAGAAAGTTTGTCAGTCAAGCCCAAGTCTGAAGAGCCCAAATAAATTGTCGGCAGAAGACGACAACCAGAAACAGCCAGAAGACAGCTGTCAAGAATAATTAGCCGGCATCTTTTACCAGCCACCTATCTCCCACTTCTAGAAATAATGGTGCACTAAAGGTGGCCCTAGATTCTTTCACCTTCTGATTAGAGAACGCCAGCTAGCCTTATCTCCAAAGGCTCCAGGCTCCTGCCTATATAAGGATGCTCCAGTCCCTAGTAAAGGCATTTGAAAATTTCCAATTCTCTAGCTCTCTCCCTCTTTCCCCTGTTCATGTGTTGAACATTCTCACTGTAAATTATTTAAGTGTGCTCGTGTGCTTGTGTGCTATTTGCTTGGTGAACCTTGGATCTATGGTTCATCGTTCTAATCTTTGGTAATTGTGTAATCAACTGGTATTCACCAGTTTTTTGTAAGTACTACTTTGCAATAATAGTTGATGGATGTTTCAGTATGTTTTCTTGTTCCTAATGCTTGTTCATAATCTTTCTTTGTTAATCATTGTTTTAATTTTACTAATAATATTGCGCCAAATGAACCTGTAAACCCTGGGCTAAAATTGGTATCAGAGCCAAGTTCTCTTAATCAATTAATTAAATTAAAATTAACTTTATGAATACATGGTATATTGGCTGGAAACTATCTCGTGCCTGCTTTTGAGCAGTTTCACTTGGTGAAGAGTGTCTTGCTGAGAAACAATGCCCCGTACCATGTTCTCAGAAGAATTGCAAGTTTTCAAAAGAAAGTCTTTATTTGTAACTTTTAAGAAAGTATAAGAAAAAGGTGGTACCAGTACAGGTTGGGTATTTTAGAACGGTCCTCACCAATGGTTGTTTGTTGAAAATGTGACTAGCAATGTTTCGATTACTTGTTGTTGGTTCGGTTTCAGTAAGGTTTCGATGTCTTGCCATTAGGAGTTGTTGAGCTAGAACATTGTGGCAGTGAGCCATTGGTTTATTCAAGGGCCCAAACAATTGTACACTATTTATTCTTTTGGGCTATATTATGACAGTGAGACGTTACCCCTTGGCTCAGTTTAGCGACAGGCTGTCACCGGTAATCCATTTAGTTTTTACAAATGGCGTCATTTCATTTCTCCATTTATGTTCCGTTTGGATAGTAGGTTACCGAGGCAAGGGAGAAGAGCAGCACCTTCCCTCATGTGTTTGGATTGAATGAAAAGAGTGTGGGAGGTTAAGGAAGGATAGGACTCTTCCCTCAAATCCCTCTGTATGTGATTTCTTGAATCCCCACCAAACCACACAGAAATGGAAAGGAAGTGTTCAATGATTCTTTCAGCAATTCTCACTTACAAATCTACCCTCCCCTGGTTGTAAGTAATTATAAAAGTAGCTGAAGAACAGAGCATGGGAGAGTAGCTTAGTAAAAGCTTCGGCGAGCGACGGTGGCATCAGAAACCATTACAGCAGCATCGTCAGGCATATAGACGATGGCCTAGGTTTGTAGTCGAACTTGGATTCCGGCTAATTCTCTGTTTCCACTTCTCTACTCTTTTCATTGCTCTGCTCTACTATTTACATTCTTTGTACTACTGGTTGCTCTCTTGTGCGTTGCTCCCTCAGCCGCAAGATTGGCCATGAAACTATCCGGCCAAGAAATCACACAAAATTTGTTCTTCTATCTGACAACCATCCTTCTATACTCTCTACTCCTTTCATTGCTTTGCTCTACTCCCTACTCTCTACGTTCCCTCTACTACTTGTTATTCTCTTCTATGTTGCTCTCTCGGCCTCAAGACTGGTCATGAAACTATCTGGCCTAGAAATCACACAAATTTTGTTCCATATCTGATCACCATCCTTCTGTTTGAACTTCCTGTCTCCGACAAAACATGAGACATGTTGACCGAGATATAGCCATTAAAGGGTGAAGAAGAACTGGTAGATTTCTACTCTTTTTTCTGGGAATGTTTATGATTGGAGGCCATGTTGGGAATCTTATGTAGTAGAATTTGTTGATGGAGATCTGTTGCTAGTAGTCATTGTTGAGTATCTGTGGTTGAAACGTGACCGGTTGCTCGTTTGAAGGTATAATCTGGTGGTGAGGTAATGAACGGAGGCAACAAGGTTGGGTGATCAAGTTGTGTTTCTTGAATCACGATAGTCCAGCTTCCCGGGGTTAGACAAATCGATATAAGTGAAGCTGGGAGCAACGCCTAGTCCACCAAGTCCACCGAGTGTATGAAGTATTGATAGCTGAAGGGCTATCGCCTTTCTCACTACATACTTCCTGACGAAAACATGGTCGGGAAGCCTGGCGTCATCAGAAAGAGGCACTGTCACTAACCTCGGAAGGAGCGAAGTCAGATACCACGAAGTCGGGACTTCGGCTAATACGCTAGGCGTTTCAAAGGTATCGTTGGCTCCCTCGGGGGACCAAGCGGATCGCATTCGTGGATAAAGAACCAGCTATTGCAAGCAGGAGAGAACTTCCCCGAAGGCGGAACCTTCGAACCAGGGGACTTCCCGAACTACAATCATAACTATCGAAGAAGGTCATCCGTACCAAAGAACGACCTCGCCCAGAGGACCTCGGGAGTACGGCATGAGCATTTAAGGAGCCTCTGACATGTCGCCCACAGGCGTTACACGCCGCCCCAAACGGCGGTCTGACACGCCGACGCCGTCCAGGTCTTGTCACGACCTATCTCGGCTCAAGGCTTAAGGAGCCTGCAAACGGCTACTTGTCCCCTACGCCCGGGAACACAGAGAACATCCGACCGAACACGTGTCATGATCTGAACGGGCTGGGAACTCCTATAAATACCAGGGAACAGGCCATAGCAATGGGATCCCCAATCCGACCCTCTCCCCCTGAGAAAATACAAATAGGGAAGGCCACTAAACCTTTTAGTGCTCCCCTTCTTTCACCTCTCAGGACACTGACTTGGGCGTCGGAGGCTCCTCCCCGGAAAAAGATCCCGGGGACCTCCTAACCCTTCTTTATGAGTTTTACAGGCACACTCCCCTAGGAAGTCTAGGCTCCAGACATTCTCCCTCTCAGGAAGTCCCTCCAGAAGTCACGATGTCTTCCAACGAAGATGTCGCTGAGCATCAAGTATGTCATCAATTCGCTTCTCGGAGGCACTGCCGGTGACCCCAAGCTGAGAACTTGACTTGTTATAAGTTTTAACTTCGAAAGAGCATTAAAGATTTTTTTCTTTTTTTCTTTTTGAAAGAAAAAGTTATGTTATAAGTTGTACATTAATAAATTAATGTGATGTACATGTGGTGCAATTCAATAGATCTAAGGAACTAAATGCAAGTTTCTTCCTCATAAATTTTAATGTGTACAAACTTCATATTTCTCATTGTAATTTTTCTAACACCATTTTTTATTTGTGATTATTTAGATTGTCATTTTTGCAGTTTTTTTTGGGGTTTGCTAAAAAATTATACAAGTGGAAAAACTATTTAGTATTAATTTTAATATAAGTTTTGGATATATGTAATTGGTTTTTGTTTTGTATGCATGTGTGATCATTATTTTTGGCTTTTGATATGTCTCAGCTAATTAACTAGAAAAAAATGCAATATTATATTGGAAAGTGATCATTGATAAAGTCTTTTACATGTCATTAAGGTTATGTTTACTTTTGTATGTATGTTACTAATTGTATTGTATAGTTAGATGGACAATGATGGCAAAGATACAATCTTTGCAATACTTTGGTGGATGTGCACTCACTGAATAGGAATAACAAATTTGTTAATGATTGTTGTCTATTGGTATTTTTCTAAGAAATGAAAACATAGGTTGTTAATAGGTAATAATAGGATTAACTTTGAAAGAAGAGAGATGATTAGAGCTCAAGTTATGCATGACATATTGGGACCGACGGGTCATGATATAGTTAGAATGAGCGCTACAGTTTTTACACAATTATGTGAGTTACTCAAAACTGAAGGTGGTCTTCAACCAACACGACATGCTAGTGTCGAGGAACAAGTCACCAAGTCCTTATACATTTTGACCCATCATGCCAAAAAGTGTACGCTAAACTTTTCATTCTGGAGAGGCAACAAGTCATCACTTACATCGGGTTCTAAAAGCTGTTATAGAGTTGGAGAAAAGATTCATCAAACAGCCTAATAAATCCATAACCCTACTAGAAATTGAGCAGAATAGTAAATTCTTCCTATATTTTAAGGTAAAATTTGATAAGGTTGCAATATTTATAACATGTTTACAAATAATGGTTAACTAACATTTAACTTTCCTGATTATAAAATAATAGGATTGTATAGGAATGACTGATGGCACACATATTTGTGCTAGAGTGCCCACTCAAGTTACTCTATGGTATTGTGGGAGAAAAGACTACCCAACAATGAATGTACTATGTGTTTGTTCTTTTGATTTGAAGTTTACTTACGTTTTCTCTAGATGGGAGGGTACTGCATCTGACTCACAAATTCTGAAAGATGCACTATCTAGAGAACATAAACTTGAGATTCTGGAAGGCAATATATTTAGAAATATTAAATTCTTAATTATTTAATTATTTGTTATTATTATTAATATTTTAATTTTTAATAGGTTTTTTAATTTTATTTTAGGGAAATATTATATTGTGGATGTTGGGTTCGGGCTGAAAGCTGAAATTATCACACCTTACAGAAGAGTTCGATATCATTTGAATGAGTTCTTGAGTAACCCTTTGAAAATTATATGAGAGTTATTTAACCATCGTCATGCATCTCTACGAAATATAGTTGAGCAAGTTTTTGGGCTCTTAAAAAAAGATTCCTCACCATATCAAGTGTCAATGAACCAACATATGAGGTTAAAACACATAAATTGATTGTTTTAGTATGTTGTATCTTGCATAATTATTTGCTGGATATTGATCCAGATGAGAGCCCTCTAGGATAGGTTGACCAACAAATTAGAAATCAGTGTCAGCGTCGTCGTCCTATAGCAGATGAAGATGATGAACATAAGGGAGAGTTGGTCAGAAATTCTTTAGCTAATGCTATATGCAGTGATTATAGTTATCGTAGCTAAACTATTTAGCATCGATTTGATTTATGGGATAGACTTCTATGACTATGTTGTTGAATAAAGTACAAGATTGCTTGCCATAATATGGAACATTTCTTTGTTGTTTTAAATTGCTTGAAGTTGTTTACTATTATCACATCGATTAATTTGTTAAAATTTGTAATTAATTGTTCTAATCATGTCACTAGAATGGAGGGGGTAAGTTTGAGTGGTGTTGAAAGTTATGGTTGAAGAAATGCAGTGGTGTGGACACCTTTGATGGATGAAGCTTTGTTGGATGCATTAATGCGGCAATAGGAGAAAGGTTTCAAGTAGAATGAGAGATTTATCTCACAAGTCTATGACAATATTATCATAGGATTGAGCGAAAAAAATTGGGGACAATATAACCAAGGATAAGGTCAAAAATCAGTGGAAGACCTTGAAAAATAATTTTGGAAAATGCTACGATTTTTGGAGGAATGGTATGAGTGGATTTGGTTGGAACTTTACCATTAAGCTTTGGAGTACAGAACCTGAAGTTTGAGAGAGTCTAATCAAGGTTTGTATCTTCTAGTAACAAATACCAAAAAATAATTTTTAATTTATTATTTATTTATATGGAAGGTGTTAATATTCTTGTGTTTTTTATTTGTTTTCTTAGGAAAAGCTTGCTGCTTGTGAATGGATGACAAAACCTGTTCTTCCTTATGATAAGATGCTGATACTGTACAAAAATGATAGAGCTACGGGTGATGAAAGTGGAATTGTGAAAGAAGTACGATATCGTCAAGCTTTTCAACACACAGAGACTATTGATGAGATTGATCTTCTTGTCTTCAAAAATGAAGTGAATTTGGAAAGCTGTGATCCATTTGATAATGTAGAACAACATTTTTCTCAAGCACAAGCTAGTAAAAGTACGAAAGCTAAAGGAGGAAAGAATGATAATGATGATGGGATATTGATTAAAGAAGTAATTTGATAATGTAGCTCAAGTTATGGAACGAGGGAATTTAGTACTTGATAAGGTGATGCAACAACTTTTAATGCCTGAAGAACAATTGTGGACTCTTTTGGAAGAAATATTGTTTTAGCCGCACATGTTAATTGATGCATATGTTCATTTAATTTCACATCCTGAAAAAATACGAGCATTGTTAGATTGTCCTCAACATAGGCGGAAGGACATTGTCATGCGATTAGTCTTCGAACATTTTGGCCTATGAGGTTCGTAAATGGTTTATTTCTTAGTTAGATGGAATAAGTTAGAACACTTCTACGATTTTATGGATTAAACATATGAAATTTTGTTGGTCATGTTTTTCAATAAGTTCGTAGTTATATTGTACTTAGGAGAATAATTATGAAAAGTTCCCGTACTTTATAAACTTTCACTTATTTTTTTAGTTCATCAATTTTGCTTAACAAAAAATTTTTACTTTTCTTTTTATTGGGTAAATATGTTCCTCAAATCAACCAACTTTATTGTATCCATATATTAATATTTTGTTAGTATAAGTAATTTACCGCATTATTGAGAAAAAAGAACAAAATGGATTTATATGCTAAACTAAGGGTAAAATTGTAATAGTAATTAAATTTCTTCTCTCCTCCTCTAATGAATTTATCCAAACAAGAGGGTTGACTTCCCTTCCTTCCCTTTACTAACTCTATCCAAACAAAGGTAAGGTCATGACGCTCGACCTCCTCGTCCCCTTCCCTCACATTCCTTTAATGATCATATCCAAACAAAGCATTAAGTTTCCTTCTCCTCCCCTCCAACGCACTATGTCTTGATCTATCTTCCACTTCCAAAAAACGTATGAAATTAGGCTTCCAGGCCTTCACTCCAGTGTGTCTTGTCCCCTCATCTCACATCACACCCTCCATTTGATGCCATTTTTGCTAATTTTTAAAGTGAAGAACTCACAAATTTCACCCATCCATGTGAGACAGAGATTATTAGTGTCTTCCTTTTTCCATGTAGTTTAGAGTTTCTATGTTTTTAGCTAAAATGGGGTTAGCCTGTTTTAATTTCATGGTTTGATTGTTGGCTTCATGCAAGTCTATTGAGAGCAGTTGATGTCATGATTTTTTGGTTATTTACAACTCTTGCATTGGATTCACAATTGATTTTTTTTCCCACAAACCTTTAGACAGCGGCGTTCCTTCAACCCGTGAAGCATATGGATGATTGTGGTCCTCTTGAGAAATAGACAAGGATTTGGCCAATTGTGGTCCTCTTGATAAACAAACAAAGGAATCAATCTCACCATAGCTTGAAGGTTGGACACATGCTATCCTTTTTGTAGTCTTAAAATATTCGGCTGGGTGTGTGCAAATAAATTTTTTTGGGCCATTAAGGACAAGGTTGCTATATGTTTCTCTAGCAAGTGGATTGGGAATAATAATTTAGATTGTTATATTATGCATTGAAATCACGTCCCTTTTGTTTTCATGTGTTATTGGCCGAAGAATCAAAATGCAAATTAAGTTGCTATAGTTGGTTGTTTTGTTGTTGGCATGTGTAATGTGTTGTGTTTTTTTTTCCTGCTTTAATTAACGAAAATATTGTATAACAACATTAATCATTCAATGTTGGGATTGAAGCCTTCTGCTGTAATAGTTTTAAGGGCTTCCAAGTTGGTTGTTAAAATTAAATGGTTAGGCTAATTGTTATCGTGGTTAAGTTTTAAATCATTGGGGGTTCTTATTGTTTTTCCCTTATTTCAAATGTGTTGTAAAATTTGTTGGTATATTTTGGTTTTGGAATATATCATGTTATCATTGACTGTGTACTTCTACACAACTTTTAAAGGTGTTCATGAACTGTGTCCCATGTATTTTGCCCCCACTTTGTGAAGTTAATTTATTTGGCATGATATTAGGTCCATGGAATCATCCCACGAGTGGATGTATGGTCATAGGTACTTTAGAGATGATGGTTAATTAAGTAATGAGTGGGTCATGGGAGTTGAATAGTTCATAAGCTTTGCTTGTAATAATGTCCAATGTATAAGCAGAGAAAACATTAGGCACTTGTGTAGGAAGTGCCAGAATTTACACTTCAGAGATTGTGAATTAGTTAAAGTCCATCTTTACTAGTGAGGTTTATGACAATGTAATATATCTAGACATTTCATGGTGAGAGACCAAATATGTGAGGTGTTAGACCGTTTGATTAGTTTCAAGAGTAGTGCGATGACAATATGTCCATGGCAAATTAGTTTTAGCAAATGGTTTACGACACCGTTGGACACGGACTAAGTTTTCATGAAGATATTGTGGAGCAACCAAATGCAAGTGCTTAGTAGTTTTATGACATTTTGCGTATTGTTTCTAACCTGATTTAGGATGGATGTGCGAAGCACTTGGAACTTTCGACAACTGTTGACTATTAAACCTTAAGCATGAAAACAACATGCCTGTAGGTTATTATGATGCTGTTGTGAAACTATTGAGAGAGACATAACCCAGTGATAGCAAAATGCTATCAAGCTAGTATGAGGCAAAGAAAGTTGTCGTCCATCTTCGTCTTTCTCATGTGAAAAATAGTTGTCTGTGTTAATGACTACATCTTGTACTAGAAGGATGACATTGGGTTTTCTTGTACGTTATGTGATGCCCTATGGTATAAACCTAAGAGTAGTAAGCGGGGGGAAAATGTTCCTTATGAGAGAATGCATCATTTATCGCTTATCACTTGGTTGCAATGGCTGCATGCATCACTTGCCACAGTTGATCAAATGCAGTGGCATATGGAGCTTGAAACTTAACCTAATATTTTAGAACATTCCTTCGATGTGGAAGCCTATAAACAATTTGATGAAATGTACCCATGGTTTGCTGCTGAACCCCAACATGTTTGACTCAGCCTATGTGCAAATGGATTCATCCCGTTTGGGGTTTCTGGGACATAATATTCAACTTGGCTTGTTATTGTCACATTGTACAACTTGCCATTTGTGGATGTGCATGAAACCTCATATATGTTCCTCAGCTTGTTGATTCATGGTAAGCATAATCTGAAGCAAAAAATTGATGTTTTTTTTTTTTGCAACCATTAATTGATGAGTTAAAATTGTTGTGTAATGATGGAGTCGAGACATGGGGTGTCATTTAGAAAATTTTTTTTGGCTCTGTGTTATGATTTTGTGGACCTTTAATGACTTTCTAGTATATGGGATGTTATTAGGATGGATGACCCAAAAGAGACTATCTTGTCCTCTATGCTTGGAGAAAACAAAGGCATTTCAGCTTGGCAACAGAGGTAAGACTTTGTTTTCAATTGTCGCTGTCACATTTTGGTACCTAATCATCCGTATAGAAGAAATAGAGTGTCATTCAAGAAGGGAAAGGCCAACATAACCGATATACCTCCACAGTTATCAGGGGATCAAATTTGGAGTCATATTTCCCGATTTACATCAATAATTGAAACTAGAAAAGTTACTAAAATTAAAGATTATGGGAAAACTCACAACTAGACTAAGTGCAGTATTTTTTGGGATTTACCTCATTAGCAAACTTTGTTGATATGTTGTGATCTCAATGTTATGCGTATTGAGAAGAATGCTTTTGACAATATTTCTAACACTATCATGGATTTTAAAAGTAGAAGCAAAGATAAAGTGAAAGCATGACAGGATTTGGAGGTATTGTGCAATAGGCTGGAGTTGAACTTGATATCTTTAGAAGGTGTGGGTTTCTTCAAACCCAAAGCCAGATTCACTTGAACCTCAGCTTAGAAATCAAATGTCATAGCATAGATTAAGTCACTTAAACTTCCAAATGGATATGCATCCAATCTAAGTCGATGTATTGATAGTGCAGAGTCTAAAATGTTCAATATAAAAATTCATGATGGTCATGTGTTTATGCAAAGGTTGATTCCAATTATATTCAATGCGTTACTGTAATACATTTGGAAATCACTTACAGAGTTGAGTCAATTTTGTAAAGATTTGTGTGCTCTTGAATTAGATGTCCATCACCTCAGTCAAATGGAGACCAATATTCCTATGATTATTTGCAAACTTGAGCGTATATTTCTACTAGGATTTTTTGACTTGATGGAGCATTTACGGGTCCACCTTGTGCATGAAGCAAGGGGACTAGTATAGTATTGATGGATGTACAAATTTGAGAGGAAAATTAATGAAAATTCTCCATCATGTGTTGAACATTTGAATGGATTTGTTCATGTTATGTACTAGCTAAAACCATTTACACATGTGTAGGTTTTTAGGTGACCTTAAGAATAAAGTCACAAATAAGGCTTAGGTAGAAGGTTTGATTTGTAATGCTTACATTATATAGGAGACATCAAATTTTTGCTCTCATTATTTTGATTTTCATGTACGCAATTTGAAAACTAAAGTACCACATAACAATGACAGTGGCCCGGTTCTACATGATGCAGAATTATGGTGGATATTTACTTACCCTGACTGTCCATATAGTCAAGCCAAATATAGATACTTGACTGACGTCGAGTTGAAAGCTGCAACATTATATGTCCTCCTAAATTATGATGAAATCAAACAATATGTAGAGTAAGTTTAAAATTTTAAGCACTAAACCCATTACCTTTCCTTGATAACCAAGTCTTGTTGTCACTAACTATGAGCATCTTTCCTGAAATACAGATTGTTTGTTCAAGGATTGAGCATAAGTCAATCAACCATAAGTGATAAAGAAGTTGTTGCTAGCATCGAAAGCAACTTCACCATGTGGCCCCAAAACTGTGTAAGTGACCCATAGTTTAGTCAATTTAGGTAAATGCAATATTGTTCTTGGCCATTCATTTTTAATACACAACTTTACCACACAAATGTGTAGGTTAGTACTAGTAGAATGAGGACGTAAGTTGCATCCTTTGGGACATAGCTTGCAGCCCATCACGCTGAGTATAATGTTGGCCAGTTTTCTTTGTTAATGGGTACAAGTTATGGATAGCTGAGCAGAAAAATGGTAAATCAACCTACAATGGTGGTGTATGTGTTTGGTGTAATGAAAACAATGACCTAGACACAGATTTCTATGGGGTTCTCAATGAAATAATATAGCTAAAGTATCTTGGAATCCCTAAAAAAAAGGTTGTGTTATTCAGTTGTCAGTGGTTTAACTGATAGTGCCATATAAGGCATAGGTTCATTCACAGTATAGGATATTATAGACAAATCATAGCCGTCAATATAACATGTATGATATATTCTTTTTTACGTCACAAGCTGAACAGGTATACTACACAGCTTATCAAACAAAGTGCAGAGATACTAATGGGTGGTAGGCCATATTAAAAATAAAACCTAGGCATATGGTGCATTACATACTATCTGCTAGGGAAGAACCATTTCAAGAGGAGCATATTCAGTTTGGTCTCAACATTATTGATGAAGGCCCTATTCAAGAATTTGGTGTTATGGGTATGGGTGATGTAGTGGATGATGATCGTGTCATTAATAACAATATAGATGTGGAGGATGGTGGTAAGGAAGCGATGGATTTGGATATGGACACTAATGAAGAGGATGAAAGGGTTTCAGATTTGGATGATAGTACCTCCTTTGATGATGAAGATGATCATAAGATAGAAAACATGGACACCGATGATGAATCATAACCCTTTACAAACTATCCATACGTATTTTTTTCATTTGGTCGTGCTGCAGGTACATTTCCATTGGGAGTATTAATTAATTTGATGTTGTTTATGAAAACATGGATAGTCAATTTAGTTCAAAATTTCACTAACTGTTATGTTGTTGTTACAAATGGGCGATGCAAGTGGAGGTAGTAGCCCTGTGAAGCAATACAAGTGAGCTCTTCCAAAAAAGAGCTTGTATCTAGAATTCAAGTGTGCAATTGGGATAAAGGGGAAGTAGGTGGTTGGGAGCATGTCTATAGACCAACATACGGCTCCAACATGGTTAAGCCAGGACACTATAGTCTCGGAGTCATTATGATCCTTATAGATAGCCAACTTGCATTTGCTAAAGAGGAGATGCAGTGATGATATTGCTCAACAGGGGCTTAGTGGGGAAATGAGCAGTCATTTTAGTCAACAATTGAATGGTTAGTTAAAGAAGGAAGTAGTGGGCAACAGGTTTTAAAAGGAGCACAAAGTGGAACTCGTGAGAAGATTCAACCATATGGTAACATGTAAGTGACAAATATCAATGTTATGAAACTAGTGAATACAAGGTTAAGTTACACTACGAACAATTATTAATTTTCTCATATTTTAATGGCTAGTACTAGTAACTGCACATGATTATATAACTAAGTTTATCAAAGGACACTTTAATGCACCATATAAGAGTTAGGAAGAAGTTGTGAGGGTGGGATAGGTAGAGGCATGGTGGATTGCATTTCAGATTAGTTGAAAATGTTTAGGGGATTTATCTATCTACAAATGTATATATATTTGGCTGTCAAACAATAATGTGATGTGCAGGCAAAGTACAAGAGGGAGTGCTACACTTCAATAGTTGTAACCCAAGTGTAGGTTGTTACAAGTAGTAAAATCTTGGGAGTCTGATGTTGAACCACAGAGAAGTGAATTAAGAAATACAAATTATAGCAAAGAAAGTTTTGGTGCAAGTTGTGAAGAAGTGTGGATTGAAATTCAAATTCAAAGAAATAGCTAAGATTATGGGTTCCACTTTTTATATATCAGTTATGATTAATTTTAGCCAGTTTTCCCACTCAATTGGGATCTGCACATAAAGGAGGTCCCAATCAAGGGGTTTAATAATCAAATTCTAGAAATATTAGGCATGAGTTAGTATTGTCTTTCATTAATCCTATAATGCCAACACTTGTCAATAGGTTCAAGTATCTATCTTGTTAATCTTTATCCATAATAACTAAAAATTCTAACATATCACAACCGGTAGAGACACACTCTATAAAAGGAATCAAGTAGCATTTATGCCAATGATCAACTATAATGAATCAAAACTTTCATTTAACAAGGAGGGTACCTATGTTGATTAAGAAAGTAAATACCAATAATGTTAAGATCCATTTAAATTATCCATAATCTTTATACCAAAAGCTTCACCCTTTCACCCTAGCAAAAGAAAATTAGTTAGCCATGATAAAAGTAAACAACATGTACAAAAAAAAAACATAGATTCAAAGATCAAGGGAAGAAGATTAACAAAGCACCTCTAACAAAGCTTCAATATTGAAAGCTAAGAATAAGATTAAAGAAGAAAGGTTGGCTTTGATATAAGAACTTTAAATTTTCCTAGGAACCAACTTAAATTCTTCTAATTTTTGTAGGGCCTTAGGGATGAGGTAGGTGAAATAGTAATGGCCGGTGTAATAGCAATGGTAGGTGATATAGAAATAAACGTAGGTGGCTTAAAATTCTTCTAATTTTTTTATCACTGTATGCATCGATTCGAATTTTCCTCAAAGCATGAGATTTGTAATTTCTTCGTTACCTTTGAAAAAATAGCTTGATCATTTAAAACTAATATCTGTAACTCAAGTTATGATGTTTCAACTGAAATTGCTCTTTAGCATGCAACAAAACAAATGGTCTTACCTATAACCCAATTTCAATTATAACTTGATTTCGGCAATGAAAATGATCAAATTGGTTCTCGGCATATGAAGTAAAGTTGAAGATATATGTGTTGTCTTTATTATGGCTTTAAAATCACTTAATTCTAACATCTACAGCTCCAAATATGATTTTTCTCTTGAAAGATCACCAAGCATGTGAATGCTGGAACTAATTCTATTTGTAATCTTGATTTGGCGTCCTCTATCTCTCGATTGAGTTGGACCATGAATTAAAGATTGTAGATGATCGAGGACCCGATTATTGATCCAATAATGACTTGATTTGGCCTTCTAATTGAGAGATATTATGATTTTATCTACTTACATAAAAGTAGTTATTAAGCATATTTTGTAAATGAATACTTTCCAGCAGTAGCTGCCATATAAGTAGTGAAATGCAGTGAATGGTAACCCGATGTATGAACAACAAATATGCATGAATAGTAACCCAATGGAACTTCTATAAATAACTGCTCATGTTATAAAACTTAAGGATACTCAAAGTGTGTAATGATAATTTAAACCCTATACACTTATGAGTAATCATCACACCCCTGACCAGGTTCTTGCTAGTCCCTAGCATGTGTGACCTACAAAACTCAAAAAAGTAAAAAAAAAACACATACACTAGCAAGTCACAACACACCACACTATAAAAAATATAACATATGTAAACTTGACTTGATAGTAGTTAATTACAAGAGAAAAAGTTAAGTCCTTGTTACCAAAGGTAGAAGATCATTCCTTAGGTGTTTGCACTCATTTTAAGGTGGAATGGCTATAAAAACTTACTTTGTGTTTCTCCATCTGGAGCTTGCAAGGGGATCCATCCTCACCCTCACTCGATTCCCAAAAGGGAATTACATGTAAATGTATGTCCAATGATCTTCATATAAGGTTGTAATGAGGCTGGATTTGGTGAAACCAAGAATTAGATGGAGGCCATTTTAATGGTGGAGCTACAAAAATTAGCAAAGAAATTAAAAATAAATATGGGCACCTAAAACACTATACAACTATAGTCCCTCAAATCAACACTAGTCTCGCACATCCTAAACAATCTCCAAGAAACAATTCTGCATCAGCACATGAGTTTATAGAACAAATATGGTTGAAATTTGAACTCAGTAAATGAAATTTTATTTATTTATTTTATTTATTATTATTTTTGACTTTATTTTGATAGGGATTTTTCTTATGGTCTCGCTTTTGCCTTTGTCTATAAGAAACAACAAATCAAAACATGTTCAAAACCCAACCATCCAATGATATACAACTTAATTCAATGATTCAAGCTCGACTCACCCCAAATTTTCCGTTATGACAATTTAAGTACAAGGTAACCCAATATATCCTAAAGTACAACTCCATGCTTATTCTTTAATTTACCAAAAAGAACACATCCACTTAAATTCTTCAATACCCAAAATCACATAAGTATCACTAGTTCCAAGGACAAGAAATGATGAAAATGGTAAATGAAGTGGAAGCAGTTTGATCGCCAAAGGCCTAAAGCCTCGGAGTTCCCTCAGGTGTTCCAACCTTGGTTGTCGGAGAGTTTAGACATAGTACTTCAGAAATACAAAGGTACGTTAGGCGTTACGAAGTTTGGAGGTGATAAGGAGCCATTAGACTTACCTAACCCAGGGACACACCAGGTGCGTCGGTGTTTATTGGTCAAGGTACCTTGTGGATACTGAGAAAAATCGTTAGAGAGGTAATGCCCAATGCTTGCCAAGTGCTCACTCAAACCCGTGTCAAGATAACTAGCTACAGAGGTTGTTAGAGGAAAATAGACCCTTAATCTCAGATCTCGCCATACATGTGGATGACAGATCTGAGGTATAGCTAGTAAGCCTTAGCCCTCCAAAGTAGGTATAAAAAGGAGGCATCTTCAGGTACACATATGTACACAATCAAAAAGTCCCTCCATGAAAAACACTTCAACGACTCCCTTCCATTATTTTCTGGTGTCTTTGAAAGCTATCGCTGATCGGAGTACATGCATTACAAGGCCTTGAGGTAAAAGTTAGGTGACCGAGAGCTCCAAGGACACCAAATGGCACTGTCTGTAGGAACCCAGGTGCACATCATCGTGGTGAATACTCGGGCATTCAAAAGCAAGTTTCACAAAGATCTTCTATTGGAAAAAACTCCACCCTTGCCAGAGGATCAAGTAGCTAACCAAACCATCTTACCTGAGGATGATCACCTGGTAACACTGATGATGAGGTTCTTATGTGAATTGTAGTGTACAATAGTCACTAAAATAGCTTAACATCTTGGACATCATACTCCTCGAAGGCCATGTAGGAGAGAACACACCAAAAAAAAATTGAAAGTCCATTAAAAAGTTCTCCCCCGGCATTAGAAGGCAGCATGCGGGTGTTGAGAGTATGCGACTCTAAAGCTTGAAACGTGACCATAAGAAGAAAGGTCTAGCCTTTTCGGAATAGAAGTCTACCCATCAGAGGTCCCCTTCTCCCCATTTGCATGATGGCGACCAGTCAGACCTCTTTTAAAAAAATTACTCGAGAGGATGGGCTGGATGGAGGAACGGATCACGTGAAAGCTGGTATGGACTCATTTGTCTGGAACCCTTGTAGGCGATGAGGCCCTCTTTGTGCTGGCCATTAGGAACACTCCAATTCTGCTAGACTTTGGACTACCTTGGCTAGATTCATACAACGGGAGATGTGACCCCCAAGCAGATCTGACCAAATATTGGAAGAACATGGTGATGAAGTGACCTTGTGTAAATGTTTTGAGGTAACATTCTCGGGCCCAACTATAGCCTAGTATAATACCTTATCTCATTAGTTCACTACTTCTTTTCATGAATTGTCTATTGCTTTTACTCATCAATTCATTAGAAGCCATCTTTCAGCGAAAATAGCTGGCCAACTATTTAATGTTGTCCAAAGAGAGAACAAATCTCTCTGAGACTATGTCAACAGGTTCAACCAGGAGGCTTTGAAAGTCATTGACTTGTCTTTTGAAGTCCAAATCCTAGTGTTTACCATGGGACTCCATAAAGGTTCCAACATCACTTTTGAGCTCTTAAAGCATATGCCAACAACAGTTGGACAGCCTTACCAGTTGGCCGAACAATACATGATCATCGAAGAAATGACTACTAGTGAAGAAAAGGTGGATATGTGGACAACAGAACATTGGTCCCAGAACCAACAGTGTAGGGAGGTTAAAGGCAACAAATAGTCTCAAGGACTAAAAGGGAAAAAAGAACCACAGACCTACTCTACGCTGGACACCACCCAAGCTAACAGCTTGATAACACTAAAAAAGAAAGGATGGGTCCAACAACCTAAGCCGATGGCCTAAAATTAAAAAAAGACATGAAAAAATACTACCCGTATCATCAGGACCACGACCATGACACTGAATACTGTCACCAGCTGAAAAAGTATATTAAAGCCTTCATTATACAAAACTAGTTGAGGAGGTATCTTTGGTTTTCTTGATTGAAGATAGGGGCAAGGATGAGGAAGAAAAGTATGGTGATAACAAGTATGATTCTGACCAATGAAGGAATCACTGAAGTCCTCGAATACAACCACCCCCTACAGTAGAAGTAATCCAAACCATCACTACTATTATGCCTCTCACTTGTATAGGCCATGGGATATGATGAAATATACTTATAATGTACATTATATGGATATATGAACAATATGAGTCACAAGTATGAAATAAGGACTAAACAGGGCAAGTATACTATGAGAGTGCCCCAAAAAGTACTCTAAGTGTATCTTAGAGAAACTTAAGGAAATTAGTGTGGTTGAGAGCCAGACAAGGCTAAGCTTGAGTGCTAATCCCATTTTGAGAAAGGGACTTTAATGTGAAGACAAACTTGGTGAAGAAGCCAAGTAAATAGGGTGCTCGAAGACAGACACAAAAAGGGGCTTTTAAGCACACCCATGTGTGCATTCATGTGAACTTGAGGAGTCAAAAGGCTAAAACACTAAGGGAAATTGTGTGAGCTCAATGCCTAAGGTTAAGGTACAAATGAGGGCAGCCACATAAACCCAAAAAAGTATGAAGAGTACATAATAAGGAGCAATACCACCCTAGAGTGCTCTAGAGGACCCTTAGGTGCACCTTTTGTGTGCACCTGTGAACATATGAAGGCTCTAAAGCCTAATGTGTCGTGCCCAAACTTGCCCCTGGCCCCTTCGGGCCCGATTACTTAAACACACAGGGGAATTTTTCACAGAAGGGGCATTTATTATGACTTAACAAAACATTTGGGCACGACCCCAGGATACTTATCGGTACAAGCTCGTTAAGTTCTTATTTAATAAGGGTGAAGTTGAGGTGCTCTCTGAAACAAGTTAGTACCTATGTGGAATTTTAGTGTTCATTTCAAGATTTTTATCATACTTAGCCAGGTACATGTAAGGCAACCAAAACACCATATCCATATTTTGAAAATTTGTTTATGGACTCATATCTTGCATACTCTTATATGCCTTAGAAACATGCATACTTCATTCCATAGCACTTAGTCAAACATTACATGCTTCCAACATAAACATGGGCTTGTGGGCTTTTACTACTTAACATACATATGGCCCAATTTACCAAAGAACATTTTCAACTTGTCTAAGTTCTTATTTAAGCCCAAAACATGCATTTAAGCCCAATTTCATCATGCTTCAAGTTTCATGAAAAACATAATTCCTATAATTCATGCTTGGGCCTTGGTAAGTCCACCAAGCAATAAAATACCCAAAGTCCAAAGTCTAATTACAAGCTAATTAAACCAAGTTTGGACAAAATTAACTAACAAGTCATAAAAATGGTGTTATACTGAAAGAAAATGTAAATTCTTAAAACTTAGCCAGGATATCCAAAAGCGTGATACATGGCAATAAATTCATATTATCATGGAACACATTCCACCTTAATAGACCTTGTTCCCACAAACTTCTAGACTTCATAAGCCTACACAAGGAAGTCCACACCATTAGCTTGATTCACAAGCAATCTATACCATAAGAGACACTTAGAATATATATGAATATTTAGAGCAATACCATACACATACCCAACCCTTAACACAACAGAAAGAGTATTCCAATACTCTTAGCTTGATCTTTCAAGTAATTCTTTTCCTACAAAAGTATATGAGGGCTGGTGAGTTATAAAACTCAGTAAGGAATCCGGTGGCATCCAATGCCTAACTTAGTGAGGTATTTCATATGGCTTCCAAAGCCTACTTATGGCCTCTAAGGCCTAATATATGGCTTCCAAAGCCTAACTTATGCCAATAACGTAATGGCAATTATTCCATGTTCCTACAAAGAAAACACAAGATACATACATATAACAATAATATTCATAATCGGGGGTTAGCATGCACAATCAAAACAGAGAAGCACACAAACACACACACCACTAAACACCATTCCGGATGGGCAGAGCAAGCATAAACATTACACACAATTCCGGTCGACCTTTCTTTATCTTATACCGTACTGAGCTCCTTAGCTTGGGAATCGAGTTGGCCAAACTCAATTCCTAGCCGTAATGCTTGCACAGAACTCATGAGTAAACTGAGTTGCCGAAGCAACGATACTTAGCCCACTTAGCATTATGTGCCCGAATACTCACAAAGTGAGTATAAGAAATCCTCACACAAAATTGCCGAAGCAATAAAACAACTTAGCCCTCTTAAGCACTCCTAGGATCACATGGTTCTTTGACCATCACCTAGGGTCCCGAATACTCACAAACAAAATCATGGAACAAAGCGAGTACAGGAAATCCTTACCATACTCTTAGTAACCTTTGCTCAATTCCTTTGCCTTTCCTTGCTTTATTGTTGTTAAAACTTGTCTTTTTCCTTAATGGCCTATAAAGCCCAAAACACTAACAAGTTATTTACTTGCTTTTCATTAACTTAAAAACCATAATTTACCAAGAATACTTGGTGTAACTTACATAACCTCAACTTAAGGAGGTAAGGCCCAAATTAGCCATTCTTTGTACTTAGGCCCAAATTAGCCTATCTTGTATTTAGGCCCAAATTAGCCTTTCTTGTATTTAGGCCCAACTTAGCCTTTCTTGTATTTAGGCCCAAATGAACTTAGGAGCCCAAGAACACCATGAACAAGTGTTCAAGCCCATGCAATTTCTCCATAATCACATGGCCGAATTTATGGGTCAACGTTTCTCTTAAATTTCAAGCTCATATGTTCATAGAAACTTACATATACCAAGAACACTTGGTTTTAACTTAAATAATTCAAAATGAATCCTTGGCCAAATTTATGCTTTATTCTTCCATCTCTTCTGAGTTCCATATATCTCTAGGAACTCATAATTGCCAAGAACACTTGGCTAACTTACAAACATACAAAACAATAACATGGCCGAATCCTTTAGCTTACAAAACTTCTTCATTTTACATCCATCTTTTTTGTAATGCCCGGATAATCCAAATTGATTAGGTCCCAGGGTAAGTGGATTGGGAGCCAAAGAATTTTCTTAATTTGGGAATTTAGCTCAATTAATTTGAGGAGACATTGAATTAAGTATGGCATGAATTAAGTATGGCATGAATTAAGTATGGCATGGGAATAAATGAGTGATGAACACTCTTGAAAATAAGCTTGGCTTAGGCCAAGAGAATTAGTGGTGAAAATTTAAAGTGAAGGACTCAATTGAATAAAGGGGACTTTTGGTGGTTGGGCTTAATTGCTCAAATGTGAAGAATTGAGGGACTAAGGGGGGATTAGCCAATTTTAAAGGCATTGGATGCCATGGCTACAACCTCCCTCCATTTCCCCATTATTTTAATCCACCTCCATCCAAGTGATCACTTAGGATTCTTTTCTACACCTACTTGTCCCCCACTTTTGACAAATTCACCCAACTCTTCCAATTTGTCTCAAATTTGTCTCCCACTTTGTCTCCATGTGAATCACATGATTTTCTCTCACTCCCCTTCCATATGGCCGGCCATCACATGCCCCAAACACTCCCAAAACAATTGATTTCATTCTCCAACTCATTTTACACTCTTTCACCTCCAAACAACTTAAACACTTTCAACTTTTCTTTCATTCTCTCTCATTTTTGGCCATACAAGTTCTTACCATTCCATAAGCTTTTATAACTCTCTCCTTCCTCTAAACATTCTACCATAACAAGTTCTTAGCCTTCCTCAAATTAAAACCAAGTATTCTTGGTAGAATTCATGCTCTAAACCCATAAAGAGCAAGAATCAAGCAAAGAATTCCAAGAAATCCAAGGAGGAAGTTTCGGCCACCTCTCTTTCTTGCTGGGTTCGAGCTCTTCTCAAGGGGGTCTTTTTATAAATGAGCTTCTAAACTCATTGGGAGGAAGAATCAAAAATAAAATTTGAAGAATATCAATCACGCAAAATTCGGCCTCACCTCCTAGTCGAGGTTTCATAAGTGTGAACCAAGTATTCTTGGTTTTTTTATTTCTTTAAGATAATTACCAAGTGTTCTTGGTATTTTATGGATTACTAATTTATTTGGCCATTTTGGTTCTTGTGCTAGAAAATCACTTCTAGAATCAACAAGCAAGGAAACCGAAGGAAAACAAGCTTCTAAGAAGTTTTCGGTATTGGTAAGGATTCCTATACTCTTTTGAGTATTCGGGCCCCTAGGTGATGGTCAAAGAACCATGTGATCCTAGGTGTGCTAAGAGAGCTTAAGTTAATTTATTGCTTCGGCAATTCCGTGTCGCTCATGAGCTAAGTTAAATAAGCAAGCATTATGGGCTAGGATTTAAGTAGGCCACCTTAAATTCCTATGCTATGTGAGATGTTCAAAAATTAAAAGTATGTGAAATTAATAAAATAAAACTTGAGGGATGCTTGCTACCCTTCTGTAAATCAAGGTGTTAAGTGGCGTATGTTTGCGTGCTTCTATGAATTTGTTGTGCATGCTAACCCCCGATTTTGATTATTATTGTATATGCATGTACCTTTGTGTTTTCTTTGTCTTTATGTTTTCCTTGCAGGAACTTGGAATAATTATTGCCATTACATTCTTGGCAGATGTTAGGCCTTAAAGGCCATATGTTAGGCTTTGGAAGCCATACGAAATCCTTATTGAGATCTAAATCTCACCCGCCCTACTATACCTTTATAAGAAAAAGCGTGCTCGAAAGATTGAGGTAAGAGTCCTAAGTACTCTTTCTGTGGTGTTAAGGTTGAGTATGTAAATAGTATTTGCTCAAATTATTCTAAGTATTTATCTTTAGTTGCTTGAAAATCAAGCTAATAAAATGTGGACTTTGTGTGCAGGACTACGAGTCTAGAAACTGTGGGAACAATGTCTTAAGGTGGATTTGTGTTCTTTGGAATATGGCTTGCTTTTAAGCATGTAATAGTTGGTCTTAGTTAAATGACCAAATTTATGGACTTAGCTAAAATTCGGCCAAACTTAGTATTTTGGGCTTGTAATATGGACTATGAACACTTTGGGTGCTTTTATTGCTTGGTCGACTTACCAAGGCCCGTGCATGTTTTATGGAAGTATGATTTTCATGAAAACTGGAAGAATGTGTAAATTGGGCTTAAATGTGTGTAATGGGCTTAACTAAGAATTTGGACAAAGTTGAATAGGATCTTGTTAATTTTGGGCCACATGCATGTTAAGTACAAAAAAGGCCCATAAGCCCATGTTTATGTGAAAGCATGCTATGTTTGGTTAAGTATGTGCACACTAAGATGAACATGCAAGAAAACTTGGAAAAGCATGAAATTTGGATGCATGTGTAAAGATTGGCTAATAAGGAGAATACGTGCACATATGTGAATAAATGCATGCCTAAGCATTAGTTGCATCTAAAGGCATTAAGTGAGTATGTGCACTAATGAACACCAAAACACATAAGCATGCAAAGCATATGCATGAAAATAAGTTTTCAAACTTAAGTTGGTGTTTTGGTTGCCATGCATATTCTTGGCTAAGCCTGGTAAAGACCATGAAAATGAACACATAAAATCCACATAGGTGCTAGCTTGTTTCTGAGAGCATTTCAACTTAACCTTAATTAAAGAACTTAACAAGCTAGTACTAGTGAGTATCCTGGGGTTCGTGCCCATAAGTCTTAATGAGTTTTTAAAAATCCCTTCTGTGTAATGAAAACTTCCGCTGCATGTTTTAAGTAATTTGGCCCAAATGGGCTAAGGGTAGTTTAGGGCATGACATTTTTTGCTCTTTCCTAGAACATCCATAAGAGCTTGTTTACTACCAAGAACACTTGGTTTAAGCTCATACATGCCAAAATACAAACATGGCCGAATTTACATATTTGTTTTTCTTGCTTAGGATGTCCATATGAGCTCCAAAGTATGAAGAACACTTGCTTAAGAGCTCCATAAAGCCAAGAATAAACATGGCCGAATTCTTTCTTTGTTCTTGGAGTCTTCACTTGCTCTTTTCTTTGTAGTCCTCTTAATGCTCCAAAATCACCAAGAACACTTGGTACATTCACAGAAAGTTCAAGATATGAACTTGGCCGAAACTTCAAGAACTCGTTTTCTAGGATAAAAGCCAAAGATGGCTGAATCATTAGTAAGTAATAAATCTTACTTCCTAAGCTCAAATAGCATAAAATACGAAGAAAACTTGGTTTTCACTTACATACCCTCACAAAGTGGAAATGGCCGAATTTGAGCTTTGTTCTTCTTGAAGTTTCTTCTTGTTTTCTTGCTTCCAATGGCTTGGAAACTTCATGCATACATAGAGCTCCATGAGTAGAGCTCAAGAACACCAAAATTTCTTGATGGCCGAAAATCTCCTTGTGAGTTTTCTTCAAAATCTCACTTGATTCTCGCTTTGGATGTTCTTAGGAGCTTGAGAATACCAAGAAAACTTGGTTGAACTTCATGGATGTATGTTTATTTCTATGGCCGAAATTTAGAAGGAGAAGAAAGAGTTGGAACTTGGAGAAAAGAGCATGGCCAAAAATGGAGAGAGATGAGAGAGAGTTGAGAGAGTTTGTGAGTTGTTTGAGTGTTTGAATGTGAGAGAATGGAAATTGCATGGGATGGCCGGCCATATGGAGTGATTAATGTGTTGGTATGAGTGGGAGACAACGTTAAAAGTAAAGAAGACTAATTGGAAGACTTTTTGGTAAGTTTGGTAGAAATAGTCAAAAGTAAGAGACAAGTAGAATCCTAAGTGATGACTAATGGTGGGAGGTGGATTAAAATATTGGGAAATGGTGGAAGATGACATAAATTAATGGGAAATGGGGGAGTATGGCTGGCCACGGTATCCTAGGCCATTAAAATGGCCAAATCCCCCCTTTAGTCCTCCATATTTTTGATTTTATGCAATTGAGTCCTTCCACAAACAATCCCTTTGTGCAATTGAGTCCCTCAACTTTATATTCCACCATTTTCATCACTAATTCTCTTGGCCTAAGCGAAGTTTATTTTCAAGAGTGTCCAACACTCATATATACCCATTCCTCACTTAAATTAATGTCTCCCGAGCTTAATGAGCTCAATTCTACTTTTAGAAAAAAATTTTGAGCCCTTTTTTATCTTCATAAACCGAGACTTAAATACTCAGGATTTTCAGGGCATTACATAATGCCTTGAAAGGAACTACGTGAGATTGATACTTATAGTTTAATTGAGAATGAGATCTATAATGTGGGCTAAGAGAAGGTGGAAAACATAAGGAACCTATGGGAACGCCTTAAAGAACACTAAATTGCTCTTGAATCCACTTTAAGTGTACCTATGTTCGTGCAAAGTTTACCCATTCCTCATTTAAATTAATGTCTCCCGAGCTTAATGAGCTCAATTCTACTTTTAGAAAAAAATTTTGAGCCCTTTTTTATCTTCATAAACCGAGACTTAAATACTCAGGATTTTCAGGGCATTACATAATGCCTTGAAAGGAACTACGTGAGATTGATACTTATAGTTTAATTGAGAATTAGATCTATAATGTGGGCTAAGAGAAGGTGGAAAACACAAGGAACCTATGGGAACGCCTTAAAGAACACTAAATTGCTCTTGAATCCACTTTAAGTGTACCTATGTTCAGTGCAAAGTTTGAAGGCCTAATTGGCCAAATTTATTAATGAAGTGGGTGCTCAATATGTGCCAATTGAAGAGTAAAGTAGGCAAAAATGAAGTTTTAAAGGAATTTAGCTACTCGGAAGAAGATTTGACCATGGACTAGTCGAAAGTCCTTGGTAGCTAAATCATTTAGCCATGATTTGTTTTGTAGTTTTCCAAGGTAGCTTCATTATAGCTTCTTAACTATTTCCTAGATGTTTCCTAGCTCATTTGTAGATTTCAAACATAGACTAAATAATTTTTAAACATTGAAACATAAGCAAAACAAAAGAGAAAGCAAATTAGCCAAAATCGAAACCAACATGGTGATTCTTGGCATACCAACGATGGTGCTCTTTGTGAGCTAATGTATCCTTGTTTCTTGCTGAATTTTCACCCTTTACTACCTAGCCAAACCTCTACCAAGACACTTTAAAGCTACCAAAAAGAAAGGAGGCAAATAAGAACAAAAGCAAGGCAAATCTGAAGCATGATGGTGGAAAACTAGCTCATGGTGGGGTCTATGTTTGGTATCTATGGTACATGATGTGTGATCAAGCTTCCTTGATGCCATTTTAGCCATAGGTAAGGACCCATATAAAGCTTCTTCTCTTATATTTTAAAGGGGAGAATTTTCCCTAGGTGATGGCTTAAGCAAAAGGAACCTAGAGGCTATGTGTGCATAAAGCACTATGGCAAGCTAGCTAGTTTGCTTTCGACAAGCTTATGATTTTTGCTCAAGTTTGGCCAAGCTTGATCAATCACTTAGAGCTCTATGTTAATTAAACCTAATCAATATAATCACATAAATAAATTGAAGAAAAATCATGCTTGCTATGTTAAGGAAACCATGTGTATATGATGTGTGTGTTTGTGTGCTTCTTTGTTTGTATGCGTGTGCTAACCCTAAATTTGTATATACAAGCTTCATGTATTATTTTGTATATGTTTTTTTGGTGTCATCCATGTCTTTGGAAGTAGATTATTAAGAAAAATTTTAGGTTTATATGTATATCAATGTTATAAACATTGTGAAGGCACTAAGTGCTGTATTGGGTTTTTACCAAGTACCTATGTACTCACGCCCTTTATTTGCCCATTTCAGGTAAAGAAGTGGAAGAGTAAATGACTTGGGAACCTTTAGGAAAGGTTTATGTACACTTTGGATTTATGGCTTATGAAAAGGAAGCATGCAAAAATTCATAAAAGTGAACTAATGATTGTGTTATGTTGCTGTGTTTGTAGGTCCTGATGGCTGCTGTGGAAGTTGCTATGTTCAGATCCATCCTAGTATGGGCTAGGACCTGGAGGGTAACAACTGAACTATGGCCTAAGTGTCAAGTTAAAGTGCTGGTCAAAATGACTATAGTCTTAGAAACAGTTTAAGCGTTGTTTTGTACCATGCATGATACTTAGTGAACCAAATTTTTGTGCACATAATCTTTTGGGCTATGTAGTCCTTATTTGAAAATTTTGGACTGTGCATATGTACATATAACAAAGGGCGGTAGGACTTACTGTAAAACATGGCCTGTGTGCCTTGTATGTATGTTAGGCTTGGGTAAGCCTTAAGGCATATTTTTGTAACAAGCTAGGTATGCATGGTTTGTACTCAACTAGCTTGGGTTGTATCCCTGCATGGATGTGTGTGTATGTTAAGGCAGAAGGTAAGCTCCCAATAAACCTCTTAAGAAGGCAGAACACACACAAAAGTCACCTAGTTTTATTGAACCCCATAAAAGCACTTAGTAATTTCAACTGGTTGAAATTCCATCAATTAGGTGAAATAAGTAAAACCTATTAGATCTTCAAAAGCTTGAGATTCCCACCTAAGCAAATAATAATATTGTGGTTAAGAATCCTAGATGTCAGAGTCTAATTCAGGTTAAGAAAACTAACCAAGTGATTAAAGTCAGCCAAGTGCCTAAAAACAACTGGTTGATCTTCAATCTCCTAAAAAGATTTAGGGTAGGGGTGAATTGGGCCCTAATAGAATGGTATTAAAGCTTAAGGTTTGGGTTTGTTTAGGTACTGAAAGGTTTGTTAGGTAAGTTTCCAGTATAATACACAATCATTCTTATGTTTTGTAGGACTCAATGGCCAGAGGTAGAAATAGAGGAATGAGAAACCAAATGACTTCTAGGGCTAGTCAGTTACCTGATCAACAGCTTGAAATTGAGGATGTTATTGAAAGTAGAACAGGACTTCCTATTAAGGCCACAGAGCCTGAACACAATATACAAGTCTAGCACAGAATGGAACACATGATGAAAATGATGCAAGCTACTATTGGTCAGGTTATAGTTAGCATGCAAGCTCTTACTAGGGCTAGGCCCGGGCACCTAGAGGCACTAATGTTGATGTAGCTAATGAAGGATAAGAAGAAGAGGAATGAATAGAGCAAAGGCCAAGAAAATAGCCAATAAGAGTAGAGCAAGCAAGTAGGCTTGCAGATGAAGAGCAAGAACATGATGATGAAAGAAGACATCCAAAAGGTAGGAAATTCAATTAGGAGAAGCAGTGAGAATAAGGAAGGGGAACAATTAGGCACCAATGCTGGGAGGATGGAGCCAATCTCAGAAAGCTCAAATAAGCTAGCCTCTCAGAGGAAGACCAGGAATCTTGAAAGAAGAAGATAAAAATCAAAGAGGGAAAGCTGAAGGGAAGGCCAACTAAAAGGCTTTTTGGTTCTTAAACCCCTAGTGTTTAAGGGCAGTAGTGATCCAGAAGAGGCTGAATTTTAGATTTATCGGATAGAAAAGGTATTTGGAAGAATGGAAGTCACATCCACCAAAAAGGTGTTATTAGCCACCTTTAAGCTGGAAGGCAGTGTAGAACTTTGGTGGAGGACAGTACAAAGGGTATATATGAGGAAGAATGAGAGGAAATCCACAAGGAAAAGAGAACCTATAAGGTGGGTTGAGTTCCTCTAGGTATTCCAACAACAGTATGTCAATGAATCTTTCAAAGATTAGAAACAAATGGAGTTTGACTTATTGGGGCAAGCAATTTTAGTTAGAGAATATGAACGCAATTTTAGCAGTCTTCTCAGATATGCTATAGAGTATGATGGACAAGAGGAGTTAGGCACTAAAAGGTTCATTAGAGGACTGAGGCATGAATTGAGATAGATATTGAGGGCTGTTGGCATCAAAACTTATTATGAAGCTGTTCAAAGGACTCTGACATTAGAGCAGGAATTCTAGCACCCTATGGTCGGAAACATCAAAAGAGCTCTTATAGGACATCAAAGTGTGAGGAAAAAAGCTAGAGACAGGCTAAGAAAGACTGAAGCGGGCAGAGAACAAAATAAGCCCAAAGAAGCCCAAAGGTTTGGACCTCAATACCAGACCTGTGGAAACTACCATGATTTTAAACCATGTTACAGACTCTCTATAGGATGTTTGAAGTGTGAGTTTCAGGACCACTGGGATAGAGATTGCCCACTAAAAAAAGAAGAAAGAAAAGTGCTAAGCAAATTTGAGGCTCATTGGCCAAGAAACCAACAAGGCAAAGGAAAAGGGAGGGAAACACCTCAACCTCCCAGACATAAACAAAAAGGGGTAGGCCAGCCCCCCACTGGCTAGGAGGGTATATCAAATTGAAGGATCAAGGAGAAAGGAAGATGCTAGCCTTGGAGAATGGGCTGTAAACTATGGGAAGCATAGGAAGGAAACACTAAAAGGTAACCTTTACCTTTACGATAAGCTTATTTCAATACTATATGATATTGCTGTATCTATATCCATTATTTCAACTAACTTGGTAAGAGAATTAAACTTGGAGGTTACAGTATTATCTCAAATATATATGATCAAAACAGCAGACATGAAATGATGTTTTCACATCATATAGTTAAAGACTGTGTGATTAGGCTAAATGAGTTGAAATTAAAGGCTAATCTGATCATTCTGGAAACAACTGGTTATGGCATGATATTGGGCACGAACTAGTTGGCTGAAAATAATGTTATCATAAATTGTCAAGATAGAAAATTGATATTGCCAGGATCAATAGAACACTCTTTGGAAGATTCAATTAAATATGATAGTGGGCAAGTAAAGGTAATTTATTGCATACCTATACTTTCTAAAGAAGAATTTATTGTCTTAAATGACAAAGAATCTAAAATTGAATTAGAGAAGATTCCTATTCTTAGAAAATTTCCATAAGTATTTCCTTCTGAGCTACCGGTTTACCTCCCCTAAGGGAGATAAAGTTTGAGATCAAGTTAACTCCAGGGGCAACTCTTATATCTACTACACCTTATAGGATGGTAATTCCTGAAATGAATGGCTTGAAAAAGTAGCTGGATGAACTCCTTGAAAAAGGATTCATTAGGCCAAGTATGTCTCCTTGGGGGGCACCAGTGCCATTTCTGAAAAAGAAAGATAGAACTCTTAGGTTATGCATTGCCAATAGAAAGATCAATGCTATGATTGTAAAGAAAAAGTACCCTCTCCCCAGGATTGAGGACTTATTTGATCAACTTAATGAAGCTACAATTGTCTCAAAGAATGACCTCAGATAAGAATATTTCCAACTGAGTGTCAAAGAAGTAAACATTCCTAAGACTGCTTTCAGAACAAGATATGGTCATTTTGAATATACAGTAATGCCATTTGGGCTTACTAATGCTCCAACTTTCTTCATGGACCTGATGCAGAGAATATTTTGACCATAGATAGACCATTTTGTGGTGATCTTTATAGATGATATCCTAGTGTACTTAAATGATGAGGAGGAGCATGAAAAACACTTGAGAACAGTATTGGATGTGCTAAAAGAACACCAACTATATGGCAAACTAACTAAATGCCATTTCTGGGCCAATCAAATTTAATTCTTTGGCCATGTAATAAATGGGAAAGGAATGGATGTAGACCCAACAAAAATTGAAGCTATCCTATAGTGGAAGCAACCACAAAATGTCAAAGAAATAAGAAGCTTCTTGGGTCTAACAGGCTATTATAGAAGATTTGTGCCAAAATTTTTTGTAATGGCAGCCCCTTTAACTAAGTTAACAAGAAAAGGGTAGAAGTTTGAATGGTCTAAGGAATGTGAAAGGAGCTTTCAAGAACTCAAAGATAAGCTTACTTCTACTCTTGTGCTAAAACTGCCTAATCCCAATACACCTTTTGAGGTTTACACAGATGCATCTACAGTGGGACTGAGATGTGTATTAATGCAAAAAAATTAAGCTCTAGCCTATGGTTTAAGGCAATTAAGACCACATGAGAAGAATTATCTAGCACAAGATCTGGAACTTGCAGTTATAATTTTTTCCTTGAAGCAGTGGAGACATTACCTACTTCATAATAAATTTTAGATCTTCATTGATCACAAAAATCTCAAGTATTTCTTCACTCAAAGGGAGTTGAATATGAGACCAAGAAGATGGCTTGAATATCTAAAAGACTTTTACTGTACCCTTGAATATACTGAAGGTAAGGCCAATAAAGTGGTTGATGCCTTAAGTAAAAAGTACACAGGTATCTTGAAACATGATGAAGAAGAACCAAATGAACTTAATAACCTGACTTGTGTTGGCTAATATGTGGCTAGAATGGGAAAAAGCCCAACTAAAAGTGATAATTATTCAATCAACTTGGGAAGCTGAAATACTGAAGGCACAATAGCAAGATGTAAATCTTGCTAGAATATCTGGGCAGAGACATGGAAATTTATTCCAAGGGTTCTCTTATAGGCAGGGATTGCTGTATTTCCAAAATAGAATTTATGTACCCAAAGGTTATGAATTAACATAATAAATTCTGAAAAAAGCTTATTATAGTAAGATGAGCATACATCCTGGAACTATGAAGATGTATCAGAATCTGAAAGAACGCATTTGGTGGCCTAATATGAAAACAAAAATTTGCACATTTGTATCCAAACGTGTGGCGTGCCAACAAGTAAAGGTATAACATAAAAAACCAAGGGCAAGCTATAGAGTTTACCTATACCAGAAAGAAAATAAGGTTTCATATCCATGGATTTCCTAGTAACCATGCCCATGACAAAAATAAAACATGATAACATCTAGGTAACTGTGGATAAACTTACAAAGTCAGCCCACTCATTACCTATTAAGCTCACAGGTCCTTTGGATAGGCTAGCACAGCTATACACTAAAAAAATAGTAAAATTACATGGTATCCCAGATGATATAGTTTTCAAAAGAGACCCAAGGTTTGTATCTAGATTTTGGAAATCCCTACATCAGGCATTGGGTACTCAAATATAACTAAGTTCAGTTTACCACCCCTAAACTGATGGACAAATAGAGAGGACTATACAAGTTCTTGAAGATAGGTTAAGATGCTATGTATTGGACTTTAAACGAGAATGGCATCAACTCCTACCTTTGATAGAATTCTCCTACAATAACAACTATCATTCAGTAATAAAGATGGTGATAGCCAAACGCTATCGCCTCTATCTGGCCGAACTCCCTGCCACAATGATGGCCAGAAGAAGCTGGCGCTACCCGAGAAAAGGTCCGATTAGGCACCTCGGGAGATAGCCGAAGAGCTCCGAGCCCGGCACGCCAGGAAACCCCGAGGACACTACTCGCCCCCCCAAGGTTGTGAACAGATCGCCTTCGAAAAAGCGGCACCAGACAGCGAGCCGAACATGATATCGCCGAAGGTGGAACTCCCTGAAACTGGGAACCCCCGAACTGAGGGCTTGTTTCCCGAAGAGGCTCTGTCCGAACTAAAGGACGACCTCACCCAGGGACCTCGGGAGTACAGCAGGAGCATTTATGGAAGCATTTAAGGAAGCCTCTGACACGTCCTTTCACAGACGTCATAAAGCCGCCTGAATAGGCGCTCTGACACACGGACGCCATCAGAATCACATCATGGACCATCTCAGCACGTGGCTCAAGGCAACCTGCTACCAGCTATCTGTCCCCTATGCCCAGAAATTCAGGAACATCCGATCGAACACGTGTCGCGATCTGAACGGGCTAGGCACTCCTATAAATACCAGGAATTAATACTTGGCAGGAGGCTGGTCGGTTGGCAAAACACTGCTCCCACACTCTGAGAAAACTACCAGGCAAGACTCTTCAGCCCTTTGTGCTATTTCCTCTGCCTTTTCTCAGCCACCACTGACTTGGGCGTCGGAGGCTCCCCCCCCGGAAAAACACTCTGGGGGCCTCCTAACCCTTTGTTTCTGAGCTTTCAGGCACTCTCCTTTGGGCTATCCATTCCATCAGACGTTCCTCCTCCCAGAAGTCTCTCCACTAGTCACCATGACTATAAACGATGAGGCCCCTGGCCATCATTTGGCGCTGTCTGTGGGAACCCGCTCTGAGATCGCCGTCATTGAGACTCGGCGTTCTAAGGACAAGGGACTCCCGAAGTCCCCGTTCGCGCCTGAGATACAACCGGCTGCTGAGCAAACACTCCCAGGGACTTCTGCGCCTGAGGAAGACCGCCCTCTGGTAATCACCATGAGCTTCTTGAGGGACTTTCAGCGTTCGGTCGTGTCTGAAATGACCCAGCAGATCGACCGAAGGTGGCCACAGCAAGCACAGGCCCAGAGACCCCCCTCACCGACACGCCCTCGGGAGAAAAGCCCCAACTCTACACATCGCAGTTCGGGGAGTGGAGACCCTCGCGAAGAATCATCCACAGAAGATATAGCCCTCGGGAAACGGCCTGTGGGACATAGCGGGTCCAAGCGACCGAGAGTTTCACAGCGAAGCAGTTCGTCGCCTGAGGTGAGGTCCTTGTCCCCTCAGCGCCGAACTCGCCCCCCGAAGAGGCGCCGGCGATCTCCATTCCCTGAAGAAGGCCCTAGCGCCACAGTGCTGATGGAGAGGATACTAGCACGGCTGGACAGAGTGGAGAAACAAGTGGCCAAAAAACCCGTTTAGGCCAGACTCTCGGGAACATGCTGCGAAGATGACTCGCCATTTATTCAGGCCGTTGTTGAGGCAGTCATGCCAGGTGACTTCAGAGTACCTCGGTTGGAGATTTATGATGGTCGTACTGATCCACAGGCCCATCTGACGAAGTACAGACGCAGCATGATAATGCACGGTGCTGACGACGCTACCATGTGCAAGTGCTTCGAAGTCACCCTTACAGGGCCAGCCACGGCGTGGTACAATTCCTTGCCTTCAGGAACCATCACTGAGTTCCAGGAGTTGTCCACAGCCTTCACCCAGCAGTTCATTGGGAGCAGACCTACGGCGAAGATGCCTGTGCAGATGTTCGATATAGAGCAGAGGAATGGAGAAACCATCCGAGACTATGTCGAAAGATTCAACAGGGAAGCTCTGGGCGTCCCAGACTTCGGGCCCGAAATCCGCATTCTTGCCATGACACGAGGCCTTCAGCGAGACTCACAGCTATTCTACGAGTTCTCAAAGGACCCCCCGGAGACCCTCGGAGAATTTTACCGAAGAGCAGAACAGCACATGACCGCCGAAGAACTAAGAATGGCTGGGCCGAAGTCTGATCACCACCGCGCCGAAGAGTCCAGTCAACAAGCTCGGCATCCTAGCGAACACGCAGGACGACCTCGGAGGATGCGAGAAAGGAAACCTCAAAGTTTCACACCATTAAGCACTTCACGGACCAACATTCTCATGGTGTTGGAAAGGCAAGGGACGCAAATTCGGTGACCAAGGGCCATGACCACCGATAACAAAAAGAATGCCAAGAAGTTCTGCCAGTTTCATCGCGACCACGGTCATGACACCGAAGATTGCTTCCAACTGAAGAAGTGCATAGAGTCGCTGATAAAACAGGGCCAACTTCGGAAATACCTGAGGATGCCATCCCCGAAAGGCAGAAAAATGGAGGAAGAAAGGGCCGAAGATGAGGACTATGACTCCGATAGGCGGAGAAATAGAAGTCCAAAAAAGCACCCTCCACCTCCAGCAGGGGTTATCCAAACCATCACCACGGGGCTCCCATCCTCGGAAAGAAAGCGGAAAGCCAGAGAAATTGCAGTCAAGGAGTATCAAAGTCCATCAAAGAAGCTGGCTCGCAAAGATGGCTCCACCCTCGTCTTCCCCCACGACGATCCGCTACTGATTATGGTGAGAGTAGGGAACTGGGACGTCAAAAGAGTGTTGCTTGATGATGGCTCAAATGCTGATGTCCTATTCTCGCACCTGCTGCCGAGCTTGGGCATCTCCAGCAGCGAACTGAAGCCTGTCACCTCGCCCACTTTTGGGGTTGGACCATCTGAACTCCCCGTCCTCGGATGGATCGACCTCCCGCTGATGATGAAAGGGACTTCGGTGAACGGAGCAGTTGAGTTGTACGCCTCCACGATGGCGAGATTCATCGTCATGAACGTCCCGTCCTCGTACAATGCCATCCTTGGAAGGCAGACAATGGGGAATCTGCATATTCGCCCTGATGTGAAGTACTTGACTGTCACATTCGCCACTAAGGATGGAGATGCAGAGGTCTTCATAGACCAAGCCGAGGTAAGAAGGTGTTTGTAAAAGCGCGAAAAGCTCCGGCAAGCAACCTCGCGCAAACGGTGGAGACAAGGGCACCAGAAAAAGGCAAAGAAGAAGATCTCGCCAAAACAGAAACGGAAGCAATAGAGCTTGTCCCAGGTCAATCTACCCGAATAGGGAAGAGCTTGGCCGAAGGTGACAAGGAAAATCTTGTATCCTTTCTGCTGGAAAATAAAGATCTGTTTGCCTACTCGCCAAAAGATATGCTGGGGGTGAACCCTGGCATAATACAGCACAGCCTCAAAGTAAGTCCGGAAGCAAGGCTTGTCCGGCAAAAGAAACGAAGCATCTCAGCCCACAAAAGCAACTTTGTCAAAACCGAAGTCCAGCGTCTCCTAGATGCTGAAGTTATCAGGGAGGTCAAGTACCCCGAGTGGTTAAGCAACGTGGTCATCGCCACAAAAGAAGGTAGCAGCAAACTCCGGATGTGCATCGACTTCAGAAATTTGAACAATGCTTGCCCGAAAGACTCATACCCTCTGCCGCCAATAGATCAACTGGTAGATTCAACCGCTGAATATGGGCTCCTAAGTTTCCTAGACGCCTTCAGTGGCTACCATCAGATAAGGATGGACCCCGAAGATGAAGAGAAGACTGCCTTCATCACCGAAGGGGGAACATACTGCTATATCAGGATGCCATTCGGGCTCAAAAATGCAGGAGCCACCTACCAGAGGCTGATGAACAAGGTCTTCAAAGACCAAATGGGGAGAAACATGGAGGTGTATGTTGATGATATGATAGTCAAGAGCAAGCTGCCTGGCTACCACGTTGCAGATTTAGAGGAAACCTTCCAAAAGCTCAGAGCCTTCGGGATCCGCCTTAATCCTGAAAAGTGCATCTTCGGGGTGACCTCGGGAAAATTCCTTGGGTACATGGTATCCGAAAGAGGCATCGACGCTAACCCCGAGAAGATTAAGGCTCTGCTTGAGTTCTGAACTCCTGCCACAGTCAAAGATGTGCAGAGACTCACCGGAAGAATAACCTCTCTAAGCAGGTTTATTTCCAGGTACGGAGATAGGTGTAGACCTTTCTTCAAAGTCCTCACAAAGGCAACAAAAATGGAAGGCGACCTCGGAAGAAATGATCATCCTTGGGATGAAGATTGCCAAAAGGCCTAGGAAGAACTCAAAGTCTACCTGGCCAGCCTGCCGACTCTGTGACAACCTCGGGAGGGAGAGCCCCTCGTACTGTACCTCACCGTCACAGAAAAAGCTGTGAGCTCGGTCCTCGTGAAAGAAGAAGGGTCAAAGCAATGGCCGGTCTACTATGTCAGCAAGTCCCTGCATGGCACCGAAGTAAGGTACCCTTTGCTTCAAAAAGCTATATATGCCTTGGTGCTTGCAGGGAGAAGGCTGCGACCATACTTTCAGGCTCACCCCATCATCGTCCGAAGTAGTCTGCCGCTACGGGACGTTATGAGGAAAGTTGATCATTCGGGAAGGCTCTCCAAGTGGTGCATAGAGCTGGGCGAACACGAAATCACGTATGAGCTGGTAGTTCGGCAGACGGCAGGAGATTATGGGGCGAAGGACCCAATCTTGGCAAAATATCTTGAGCTAGTAGCAAAGCTCATCCAAGAGTTTGACGCCGTACGGATCGAAAATGTACCTCGGCGGAATAACACTGAGGCAGATTGCTTGGCGAAGTCGAAAACATATACTGAGGTGCTAGACCAACCGAGCATCTCAGTGCTAAGCATGACGACCTCGGGAACAGGGTGGAAAGACCCAATAAAAAGATACCTCGCAGAGAATTTGCTCCCCGAAGACCCCGGCGATGCTGCAAGACTGCGAAGACGCTCCGGAAGATTCTTCCTGATTGGCGAAGAGTTATATCGGCAGGGATATGCGAATCCGCTGCAAAGATGTGTGGATGAAAAGGATACTGAAATGGTCCTTGAAGAAGTTCACGAAGGCATGTGTGGTTCACACATTGGAACTGATGCCCTGGCAGCAGTGATACTCCGCCAAGGATATTTCTGGCCTACCCTGAGAAAGGACGCAAGACAGTTCGTCCGGAAATGTGGTAGCTGCCAGAGACACGCGAAAACCCAGAGGACACCCTCGGAAATGGTAACTTCGGCAGACTATCCTTGGCCCTTCGCAGTCTGGGGCATAGACCTTATTGGGCCGCTCCCCACAGCACCCGGAGGCGTGAAATTCTGCGTGGTAACAGTGGACTATTTCTCAAAATGGGTGGAGGTAGAACCACTAGCAACTATCTCGGCAAAAGAAGTGCAGAAGTTCTTATGGAAGAACATCGTATGCAGATTTGGCATACCGAGGGTACTAGTAGCTGATAATGGATCCCAGTTCACAGACAAAGGATTCTAAGAATTCATCAGCGACCTCGGAATAAAAATGCACTTCGCCCCAGTAGCTCACCCCCAAAGCAACGGGCAGGTGGAAGTATCGAACAGGACCATAAAAGATGGCCTGAAAAAGAGACTAGGGGAAGCCAAGGGGAAATGGCCAGGAGAACTCCAAAGTGTATTATGGAGCTACTGAACGACGCCCCGAAGAGCCATAGGGGAGACTCCTTTCTCACTCGTCTTCGGAACAGAGGCCATTATCCCAATAGAGGTAGTTCAACCTTCAGTACGGGTGCAAGTATTTGATGAAAGTGATAATGACCTCGGCCTGAGAACCAATCTCGATCTTGTGGCCGAACACAGAGAGATAGCCGAGCTGAGAAGAAAAGCTTTTCAGCAAAGAGTGGCCGCTGCTGTAAACTTACGGGCCAGGCCAAAAGAAATCAAGAAGGGAGACCTCGTTCTCCGAAAGGCCGACTTCGCACCCCGAAGGCCATCCCATGGCGTACTTCGCGCAAACTGGGAAGGACCCTATCTGGTTCTTGCCGAAGTACTAAAAGGCGTGTACAAGCTTGGCGACACTGAAGGCGTAAAATTGAAGAACACTTGGCACTCAGACGCCTTGAAAAAATACTACGCTTATGGTTGAGCGGAGGAGTTATGTTGTACAGAATGGCCTTGAGAAAAATTCTTAAGTGTACAGAAATTGTGCAAAACAGGATTCCGCAAAGATGCTCGCCATGATAAAGCGTAGATATGACTTTCCGAAGTCCCTTGAGCCATCACGCTCGGGAAAGATGGAAAACAAAAATCTCGCAGAAGTATTCGCCATAGCCAGCGCAGAGATAATTTTCCGAACTCCCTTGAGCGAACATGCTCGGGAAAATGGGAAGTGAAAAATCTCGCGAAAGGTTTTCCAAAGTCCCTTGAGCAAACATGCTCGGGACAACTGGAAAAATAAAAAATTTGACTGAACGTTTTCCGAAGTCCCTTGAGCAATCATGTTCGGGGTAAATTGGAAATGCAAAAGCCTGCAAAAAGACTTAGTCAAATTTTTTCAGGCCTTCCAGAAAGTCTTTCGAGCAAGCGCACTCGGGACAAAGGAAGGTAAAAAAGTTTCTTTAATCGCAGGTTTTCCGAAGTCTCTTGAGCGAACGTGTTCGGGACAATGGAAATGAAGAAACTTGCAAGAAAAGACTTAGCCAAAAAACTTCATTAAGAGCAAAGCTGCTTTACAGTAAAGAACTGCCCGAAGAAGGATTACAAAATAGAAGGGAAGGAAAAGGGGCCCTAAAATACCCTAAGGGTTCACGGCGTCCCGAGAGCCACTCGTTTGCCCGCCCTTTTCGACCACCTTCGGCGCTGGAATTGAAGGAGGAAGTTTCAGATGTTCGACCTTGGACCATTTCCACCGAGGTCCCCCAGGAATGTTTAGACCCTCTAGAAAAGAGAGGTCCAGATCTGGGAACCTCTGGAGAACCTGGTGCCGAGCAAGGCAGAAGCCGTCCTGGAACGCGACCTTGTTCATTTGATCAGACTTGTTCTTCTCAAGCTTGAGGTCGTCAAGCTCGTCCTTCAGGTCCGCGATCTCTTCTTCCAGCACCTTTATCTGCTCCTCCCCCTTCGGCTCCTTCTTCAATGACTCGACCTCGGCCCGCAGAGCGTTATTCTCACACGTCAACGACACTATACGGCTGTCAGAACCAGCCTTGTGCTGGAGAAGATCTTCGTTGGCGGCGAGCATCCCCTTTATTTGGTCACCGAGGTCAGCGATCTTCCTGGAGGAGTCCTTTTGAAGTTCTTCTTTTTCCTTCCGGAACTCCTCCCGAAGGGCAGCTACTTCTTTCTCAGCAGCCTCTTTTAGCTGCTGGTTTTTGGTGACCGACTCCGCGAGTGCGGTCCTCGTCTCATTCATGGTTTGAGTGGCCGAAGTTTGAAAAGCAACCTCCCTGGCCACCCGAACTCGGAGGAAGGCGGCGTACCCCATCAGCTGCAAAAAGATTAAACGCAAGGTCAGTAAGAGCCAAACACTTAGGAAAAAATTGAAGGGAATGAGCTGTGAAGGATATACCTGAGCAGCGTGCTCGGTGATCTTTGCGGCGAGGGTGTTATCCCCCGGATGGGCCGCCGCTATAGCCTTGAAGGAGGCCTCGGTGAGCACCCCCCTCGTAATTTCCTTAGCCATTTGAGGAACGTCCTCGGAGTACATATTCATGTCCTCCGTGAACGTCCAGAAAGGCTCCTTGGGTATCTTCCCTTGCGGGATTTTGGCATCCCGAAGAGCTCGTTTCTGAGCATGTTCGGCCACCCAGCCAGGGGTAGTCAACTCCCCTACATGGTAAGAATGAGAAGGAGATTAAAAGACAAAGAAGCCAATCCAAAAAAAACAAAGGAAGTACACTTTGTCTGGAAACAAACCTGGCGGAACCTCGACAACAACGTCCTTGGAGTCCTCGGCCTCCTCGGCCGAAATGCCCTTGCCCTTCCGCTTGCGCCGCTCCTCGGCAGAAGGTACTTCTACCACTACATCAAGGAGGGCCTGTGACGCGGTAGGACTCTGAGGAGGGACGTCGGTTGAAGGGACCTCGGAAGCAGCAGCCTCAGGCTCCGGAATCTTGGCTGCCCCAGGCTCCTCGGCAGTCTCCTCGGGAATTTCCTCAAGAGGAGCCTGGGCAGCTCTCTTTGCCCGTTTCCTCGAAGGTCCCGCGCCAGTAGACTTCCGCCTTTGGGAAGATGCCTTCTTCGTCTGATCGCCCTTCTCCACCTGGCCGGTGAAAAGGGACTTGTAATAGGTGGCAGTTGCGTCGCCCATCTCTGAAAAAGGAGAGAAACATCAGCGTAAGTCCGAGGAAAAAAGCAGTAAAGGAGTAGAAGATAACTCACTTTCGGCAAGTGCTTCAAAAGAAATTTCCTCCTTAAGAAGCTTGACCAACCAGGAATCCTTCCCGGCGATGGCAGGAGCTGGCATCTCGAGGTCAGTCTCGTGCTCCTTTACCACCTTTAGCTCCCGAAGGACCTCTTCGGTCATCAACCTCCAGTTGATTGGAAAAGGGTAAAGGGCGAGCGGAACGACCTCGGGATCCCAGTCAGAGACAGCCCGAATGCGGGCGTCGAAATCCACGAACAAGGGAGCTACTTCTGGGGTCAGCAGCATCCTCGGATCAGCAACGTCCACATCCAGTGTTCCCTGAGCCCATTTGGTCGGAACGTACGACCAGGCCTCGTCCATCTTCATGAAGAAAAACTTCTGTTGCCACCCCCGCCAGCTATCTTTAGTGGCGAAGGTGAACATGAATTTCTTGCTCCCGGATCCCCGAGGTAGCATGAAATAGAAGCCACCCTTCGGGACCACAGAGAGCTTGTAATACTGCATAAAGATTCTGAAATTGGGTTCTATCCCGAAGACGCCACACATGCAGAGGTAGGCGTTAAAATAGCAGAACGAGTTCGGGGGAAGCTGGTTCACAGGAATGCCATGAAATTTGCAGAACTCGCACACCATCTTCGGGGGAGGATACCGAAGACCGGCCTTCAGTTGGGCTCGGAAGACGGTAACCTCCTTACTGTGGTTTGAAAAAGCATAATGGCTAGAACGAGGCAGCCTAGTAATGGCATAAGAAGGAAGAAAGAATTTTTTCTTCCACCTCTCTAACTTTTCAGGGGTGGTGCAACAAGGATGGGCTAAAAGAGGCTGCCAGCTCTCAGGAATGGGCATTTTCGACATGAAAACGAGTTTGAAAATGGAAGAAAAAACAGTTTCCAGAGAAAAACTCAAAAGAACATAGGGATCAAAGCGCTCTGAAAAACAAAAACCCACCGAAAGATTTGCCAAAATCTGAGGACGCCGTCGTGAAAGCTGGCTGGAAAAAAGCTCTGATTAAGGTAGCTCCGCCACAGAAAGCAAGAAAGTGCAAGAACAGGGGCAAAGCAGAGAGAAGAGCAGAAGAGAAAGGAAAAGGAACTTATGATGGAGTGGGCTATTTATAAGCCAGAGGTGGGTAACCGAAACATCGTCATAAGTACCCTTTGGAGGCGAACCATCGCCGTAACTGCTCTCTGCACCTGAAAAGGCGCGCCCTCTGTAACCGACGCGACTCTCCTCCAATGGCAAAGCGCCACGTGTCAACCGCTGCGTGAAAATGGGGGACACGTCCTCCAAACGTCCCTTGAAAGCTGGGACACGTCTTCTGACATCCCTGGAAAACTGGGACGCGCCGCTCAGACTGACACGCTCGGCCAAACAGACCTGCAGAAACAAAGAGCAGGCCACCTCGAGGACGCCAAGAAACAGGCTATGGCCGAACAGCTCATGACCTTTGGGCAAGAGGTGTATCTTCGGCACAGGCTCCGCCTCGAAGACACCAAAGAACAGGCCAAGGCTGAAGAGCCCATGATCTTCGGGCAAAAGGCGCATCCTCGGAACAGGTTAAGCTTCCAAAGAAACTCCCATACACAACCTCGGAAAGAGATGCAAAACCGAAGTCTTCACTTCGGCTTTCCAAAGAGGGGCATGTGATAGCCAAACGCTATCGCCTCTATCTGGCCGAACTCCCTGCCACAATGATGGCCAGAAGAAGCTGGCGCTACCCGAGAAATGGTGCGATCAGGCACCTCGGGAGATAGCCGTAGAGCTCCGAGCCCGGCACGCCAGGAAACCCCGAGGACACTACTCGCCCCCCCAAGGTTGTGAACAGATCGCCTTCAGAAAAGCGGCACCAGACAGCGAGCCGAACATGATATCCCCGAAGGCGGAACTCCCTGAAACTGGGAACCCCCAAACTGAGGGCTTGTTTCCCGAAGAGGCTCTGTCCGAACTAAAGGACGACCTCACCCAGGGACCTCGGGAGTACGGCAGGAGCATTTATGGAAGCATTTAAGGAAGCCTCTGACACGTCCTTTCATAGACGTCATAAAGCCGCCTGAATAGGCGCTCTGACACACGGACGCCATCAGAATCACATCATGGCCCATCTCAGCACGTGGCTCAAGGCAACCTGCTACCAGCTATCTGTCCCCTATGCCCTGAAATTCAGGAACATCCGACCGAACACGTGTTGCGATTTGAACGGCTAGGCACTCCTATAAATACCAGGAATTAATACTTGGCAGGAGGCTGGTCGGTTGGCAAAACACTGCTCCCACACTCTGAGAAAACTACCAGGCAAGACTCTTCAGCCCTTTGTGCTATTTCCTCTGCCTTTTCTCAGCCACCACTGACTTGGGCGTCGGAGGCTCCCCCCCCGGAAAAACACTCCGGGGGCCTCCTAACCCTTTGTTTCTGAGCTTTCAGGCACTCTCCTTTGGGCTATGCATTCCATCAGACGTTCCTCCTCCCAGAAGTCTCTCCACCAGTCACCATGACTATAAACGATGAGGCCCCTGGCCATCAGATGGCACCTTATGAAGCTCTGTATAGGAGGAAATGCATAACTCCCCACTATTGTAGATCTTAAGGATACAGTTGAGATAGAACCCAAATTGATCCATGAAACCATTGAAAAGATTAAAATGATCCAAGAAAAGATCAAGGCTGCCAATGATAGAGAGCAAACCTATGCCAATCAAAGGAGGATAGGAGACTTGGAATTCCAAGTAAGGGACTATGTATGGATCAAAGTTTATCCAATGAAAGGAGTTATGAGATTTGGCAAGAAAGCAAATTAGCCCTTAAATATATTAGACCATTTCAAAGAATGGCTAGGATTGGCAATGTGTTGTACAAGCTGGATTTAACTTTAAAGTTGAGTCACATACATGATACCTTTCATGTTAGTATGCCTAAAAAGTACTTATCTGATCCACAAACAAGCTATAAAAGTTCTAGCCAGAGATGTGAGGAATTTGAGGACTAAGTGGATAAAAGTGGTGAAAATCCAATGGTCTCACCATTCAGAGCAACAAGCTACTTGGGAAACTGAAACTGAAATGCTCAAAAAATACCGAAGGCAATTCCCTACATTACCTGAGAATTTGGAGGATCAAAATTTTTAAAGGGGGAAAAATGTCATGCCTATGACTTGTATAGGCCATGGGCTCTGATGAAATGTACATATAATGTACATTATGTGGATATATAAACAATATGATAGCCGAAGTGCTATTGCCCTTTAAGCCTGTGAACTTTGGTCAGGTACCGCGCTCGGAAAGTCTAGCGTCACCCACAAGGAGTGCCAGTACCAACCTCAGAAAGGAGAAAGTTTGACGCCTCAGGCATATGACTTTGGTGGCCAGCCAGCACCCCTGGGAATGACAGCACTGACCTCGGGAAAATAGCACGTTGCCTCCCTCGGAAAAGTGGCTAAACCACCTTCGGGGAGAAGAACCAGCCGCCTTCGGCAGGAGAAAATCCCCCGAACAAGAAGCTTCAGTGCTAGGGAATTCCCTGAACTACTGACATGACTACGGGAGAAGGGTCTTCACTCCGAAGGGCGACCTCAGCCAAGGGGACCTCGGGGGTACGATAGATGCAATTAAGGAGCCTCTGACATGTCGCCTGCATACACTACACGTCGCCCTCATATGCGCTCTGACACGTCGACGCTGCCTATGTCTTGTCATGTAGGGCTATTCCTGCCCTAGCCCATGGCCCGAGGAGCCTACAAGCAGCTATAGGCTCCCACACCCAAAGGTACAAATTACATCCGATCGAACACGTGTCGCAATCTGAACGGACTACATCCTCCTATATATGTTAGGGAAATGGTCTCAGGAGGGGATCTCTTTCTCTCTCTTCCCCCGAAAAAATGTAACAGGCAAGAATCTTTGGCCCTTAGTACTTCCTCTCCACTTCCAAAAGACTGACTTGGGCGTTGGAGGCTCCTCCTCGGAAAAAGACTCTGGGGACCTCCTAACCTCTGTTTTCTGAGTGTTTCAGGCAAGTTCTCCTGGGAAATCTCCATTTCAAGAGTTCCTCGGCACCGGAAGTCCCCTCGGTCTCACCATGTCACACAACGAAGATGCTGCTGGGCATCACTTGGCGCCGTCTGTGGGAAACCACTCCCAGGTCACCGTCATTGAAAGTCAGCGTTCTAAGGAGAAGGGACTTCCGAAGTCCCCGTCCGCGCCAGAGGTTCAACCGACAACTAAACAAACTGCCACAGGGACTTTCTTGCCTGAGGATGAACATCCTCTGACTATTACCATGGGCTTCCTGCACGAGTTCCAACACTCTGTCGTGGCTGAAATGACACAACAATTAAAGCGAAGATGGCCATAGCCAACTCCGGGTTGAAGGCCACCTTCACCAATACCTCGTCGGGAGAAGAGCCCCAGATCAACTCATCGGAGTTCGGGAAGTGGGGATCAACATGATGAGTCCTCGACAGAAAACATACCCTTCAGGACGTGACCTATGGGAGAAACAGGGTCAAAACGACACAGAACTCCCCGCCGAATGAGTTCTTCACCTTGATGCCCAGCTGCATCTTCGTTGTGTGACATGGTGAGACTTGGAGGGACTTTCAGTGAGGAAGAACGCATGAAGTGGAGGTTTCCCAGGAGAATCTGCTTGAAATGCTCAGAAAACAGTGGTTAGGAGGTCCGCAGAGTCTTTTTCTGGCGGGGGGAGTCTCTGACGCCCAAGTCAGTTTTTTGGAGGTTAAGAGAAGGTAGTAAATGAAGAAGTTTTCTCTTTTTTTTTTTCCAATCCCCCCCTACCAGGGGTGCTTACCAAATATTTATAGAGGGGTGAATAGTAGAAGTTCACTTGATGTGACTGGCTCAGATTATGACACGTGTTTGGTCGGATGTGATCCGCATCCTCGAGGAAAAGGGGAGCATCTAGCCGACCACAGGCTGTTTGGCCAGGGGCCTAGGCTGTACGAGGGTGGCGTGTTAGAGCGATTCTACAGGCGACGTGTCAGAGCGTGTCTGGGGGGGTGTGTCAGAGCATGTCTAGGAGTGGCGTGTCGGGGATGTGTCAGAAGCTCCTCAGTTACTTCCGCTGTACCCCTGAGGTCCCTCTGGTAGAAGAGACCTTTTCGGAGTAGGAGAACTATCTCCTGAGGTTACTAGGAATATCTTTGCTGAGGGTGGCCTTGTTTGGGGATGTTCTCTGCTGCCGAGGACGGTCCGGTTGTCTTATTGAGGTTGACACTGTCTTCCCCAGAGATGAGGAATTACCGAGGTCGGATATGAGAGGGGCCGTACATGGTTCTTCTCAAAGTTGGTGCCTTTCCTGCCGAAGATGGTGCCTTACCCGAGCTTACGGATTTGAGGGACGATAGGCACTTTGGCTATCACATGCCCCCCCTGGAAAGTCGAAGCGAGACTTCGGCTTTAATCTTCCTGGAAGATGTTTTGCCGAACTCTGGGTCGGGGCACCACTTAAGGAGGCGTTTCATCATCAGAAGGCATCCCTTCCTGGCCGAGGTACCTTTTCCTAGTTCTACGGTGACCTTAGGGCAAGTGTTCCCTTTATTTTCACTTTTTCTACTGCGGGTTAGTGAACCGTCGCGTCTTGTGACCAGGCGTGTCAGTTATGGATGGCCGTGCCTGGGTTTTGACGATGTCAGGGGGGCGTGCCCTAGATCCTCGCGTTGGATGACACATGGCCGTTGATGGATGGCGAATAGCTACGTCGGTTACGTTAATTGCGTCTCTTCGCCTTCGAGGAGTAATAATGAGGACGTTGTGTCTTCGAAGAGTAATAATGACGACGTTTCGCTTACCCTCTTCGGTCTATATAAGCACCTCTTGCCTCATTTCTTCATTCTCTTCTTTTTTGCTCTCATTTGTTCTAGAGTTCTCTCTTGTCTTTTTTCCTCTTCCAGCGGCAGTTTCAGCGGCGGAGTGATTTCCGGCAACCCCTCATGACGGCGTCTAGGAATCCAGATTTCAGCAAATCCTTCGATAGGTCTTCCCTTCTTTAGCTCTTCTTTTCTACCGAGGTTGTTTAGGTTTTATTTTTCCGAAGTCCTTCGACCTTCTTCTTTCATTTTCCCCGAGGTCACTCTTCTTCTGCTTTAAAAGATGTCGAGTCCAACTCCTTTGATGTCTGTCCATCCTCTCCCCGAAAGCTTTCTTCCTCTTGAGTCTCATCTGTGCTGTACCACTTCGGAGAAGATGACGAAGTGGACGGCCAAATTCTACTTTCCTTCTTACCTCATCCCGAGTTTGCCTTTCCCGGGCTCGTACGGTTTTATGGCCGATTCGGGTGAAATCACCGTTTACCGAGCTCAGCTAAAAGCCGGTCTTCGGTAACCTCCCCATCGGATGATATGTGAATTCAGCAAGTTTCACGGGATTGCCGTGAATCAGATTCCTCCTAATTCTTATTCTTACTTCAATTCTTTTCTTTGCATGTGCGGAGTTTTTAAGATATAGCCCCACTTTCTTTTCTTCCTTCAGGATTACAAACTCCACCCGGTCCCAAAGGGTGGCTTTTACTTCTTGCTTCCTCTAGGGTCCGGGAGCAAAAAATTTACTTCCACCTTCGACAATAGGGATAGTTGGCGGAGGTGGCAGAAGAAATTCTTTTTCATGTCAGTTCCCGAATCTTGGGGCCATGTATCGACCAGATAGGCTTCAGGGACACTTGAGATCGATGTCGTCGACCCTAGGAAGCTTCTGACCTCTGGGTTGCTTGCCGAGTTTGACGAGTTCGACTAGCGAATTTGGGCAGTGGCGGATTGAGATCCTGAGGCACCTCCGCGTTCTCTGTACCCCTTTCCCATTAAGTGGGACCTCATGACCGAAGAGGTCCTCAGGGAACTGGGGGTAGTGAACGCACACAAGTCGGACCCGAACATGCCCGCACCTGTTCTCCCCGAAAAAAAGGCATGTATAGTGATGCTTCTTGGGGCAAGATCTCATACGAGGCTTTTGCCGAAAGTAAGTTGATAGCCGAAGGGCTATCGCCTCTATCTGACCCGAACTGGGAGCGTTAAGGAACGCGAGGAAGCTATTAGCCCCCCCGAGGTACTAAACAGATCGCCTTCGGAAATGGAGAATCAGCTATTGCACGCCGAAGAGCATCTCCCCGAAGGCGGAACCCTGAATTAGGGAACCCCAAAACTGCGGGCATATTTCCCGAAGGGGCATCATCCGTACCAGAGGACGACCTCGGCCAGGGACCTCGGGAGTATGGCAGGAGCATTTAAGGAGCCTCTGACATGCCGCCCACAGACGCTACATGTCACCTCAAACAGTGATTTGACACGCCGGCGCCGTCCAGGTCTTGTCACGACCTGTCTCGGTTCAAGACTCAAGGAGCCTGCCACCGGCTACTTGTCCCTTACGCCCCAAAATTCAGAGAACATCCGACCGAACACGTGTCACGATCTGAACGGGCTGGACATTCCTATAAATACCAGGAAACACACCCTGTCGAGAGGTTGGACTCCTCCCCCTTAAGAAAACACAGGCAAGCCGAATAAAAACTCTAGTGCTTCCCCCTTACCTTCTCAGGAAACTGACTTGGGCGTCGGAGGCTCCTCCCCGGAAAAGCACCCCGGGGACCTCCTAACCCCCTTCTCTAAGCTTTGCAGGCACTTTCCCCTGGGAAACCTCAACTCCAGACGCTTTCCCTCACAGGAAGTCCTCCCGGAGGTCACCATGCCTTCCAATGAAGATGTCCCCGGACATCATTTGGCACCGTCTGTGGGAAACCATCCTCGGGTCGCCGTCGTTGAGACTTGGCGTTCTAAGGACAAGGGACTCCCGAGGTCCCCGTCCGCGCCTGTAGTCCAACCGGCCACTGAGCAAGACCCCCCAGGGACTTCCACGCCTGAGGAAGAGCGCCCTCTGGTCATAACCATGAGCTTCCTGCGCGACTTTCAACGTTCTGTTGTGGCTGAAATGACACAACAGATAGACCGAAGGTGGCTGCAACAAGCTCAAGCGCAAAGGCCTCATTCACCAGCACACCCTCGGGAAAAAAGCCCCAAACCAACTCATCGTAGTTTGGGATCCGGAGACCTACGGGAGGAGTCTTCAACAGAAAACATGCCCCTCGGGGCACGGCTCGCGGGACAAGCGTGGTCAAAGCGACCCAAAAGCACACATATGAGGAGCCAGTCGCCTGAGGCGAGGTCCCCATCCCCTCAGCGCCGAACTCACTCCCCGAAGAGGCACCGACAATCCCCCCTGCCAGAAGAAGAACCTAGCGCCACGGCCCTTATGGAGAAAATATTGGCAAGGTTGGACAGAGTGGAGAAACAGGTGGCCCGTAAACCCGTCTGGGCTAGGCTGTCTGGGACCTTTTGTGGGGACGAGTCCCCATTCACCCAAGATGTAGTTGAGGCAGCCATGCCAGGTGATTTCAGAGTGCCTCGGCTGGAAACTTATGATGGCCGTACTGATCCACAGGCCCATCTGACCAAGTACAGACGCAGCATGATGATGCACGGTGCCGACGATGCTACCTTGTGCAAATGCTTCGAGGTCACTCTCAGTGGGCCAGCAACAGCCTGGTATAATTCATTGGCCCCAAGAACCATCACGGAGTTCCAGGAGTTGTCCACAGCCTTCACGCAGCAGTTTATCGGAAGTCGGCCAACAGCGAAGATGCCGGTTCAGATGTTCGACATAGCTCAGAGAATTGGAGAGACCATACGCGACTATGTCAAAAGGTTCAACAGGGAAGCTTTGAGCGTCCCGGACTTCCGGCCCAAAATACGCATCCTCGCCATGACACGGGGCCTTCGGAGGGACTCACAGCTGTTTTACGAGTTCTCTAAGGACCCCCCGGACACCCTCGGTGAATTTTACCGAAGGGCCGAACAGCACATGACAGCCGAAGAACTGAGAATGGGCGGACCGAAGTTCTATCACGCCCGGGCCGAAGGGTCCAGCTAGCAAAATCGGTATCCCATCGAACAGGCAGGCCGACCTCGGAGGACGCGAGGAAGGAAACTCCCAATTTTCACACCCCTGAACACTACACGGACAAACATCCTCATGACGATGGAAAGGCAGGGGACGCAGGTTCTGCGGCCAAGGGCCATGACCACCGACAACAGAAAGAATATGAAGAAGTTCTGCCAGTTTGATCACGACCACGGTCACGACACCGAAGACTGCTTCCAACTGAAGAAGTATATAGAGTCGCTGATAAAACAGGGCCAACTTCGGCGTTATCTGCGCATGCCTTGCTCGAAAGGGAGAAAATAGGAGGAAGGAAAGGCGGAAGACGAGGACTACGACTCTGACAGGCGGAGAAACCGAAGTCCGAAAAGGTGCCCCCCACCTCCAGCAGGAATCATACAAACAATAACGACGGGACTCCCATCTTCGGAAAGAAAGAGGAAGGCCAGAGAAATAGCAGTCATGGAATATCAAAGTCCAACAAAAAAGCTGGCCCGAAAGGATGGTTTCGTCATCATTTTTCCCCATGATGACCCTTTATTGATCATGGCGAGAATAGGAAACTGGAAAGTCAAAAGAGTGCTGCTTGACGACGGATCAAATGCCGACGTCTTGTTTTCACACTTGCTGCCGAGGTTGGGTGTATCTGCCAGCGACCTCAAGCCCGTCACCTCGCCTACCTTCGGGGTCCGGCCGAGCTGCCCGTCCTCGGTTGGATCGATCTCTCGTTGATGTTGAAAGGGACTTCGGTGATGGGAACAGAAGAGTTGTACGCCTCCACAATGGCAAGGTTCATCATCATGGATGTCCCTTCATCGTACAACGCCATCCTTGGAAGACAGACACAGGGAAACCTGCATATTCGCCCTGATGTCAAGTACTTAACCGTCACTTTCGCCGCCAAGGATGGAGATGCGAAAATCTTCATAGATCAAGGCGAAGTAAGGAAGGTGTTCGTCAAAACACGAAAAGCTTCAGCAAACAACTCTGCGCAAGCTGTGGAAGCAAAAGCACCAAAAAAGGGTGAGGCAGAGAGTCCCGCGAAGGCGGAAACGGAAACAGTAGAACTTGTCCCAGGTCAATCTACCCGAATAGGGAAGAGTTTGGCCGAAGGTGACAAGAAAAAACTTGTATCCTTTCTACTGGAAAATAAAGATCTCTTTGCCTACTCGCTGAAAGATATGCCAGGGGTGAACCCTGGCATAATACAGCATAATCTCACAGTAAGTCTAAAAGCAAAGCCTGTCCGGTAAAAGAAGCGAGGCAAGTCCAGCACCTGTTAGACGCTGGTGTCATCAGGGAGGTCAAATACCCCGAATGGTTGAGCAAAGTTGTTATTGCCACTAAAGAAGGAAGCAGCAAACTCCGGATGTGCATCGACTTCAGAAACTTGAACGATGCTTGCCCAAAAGACTCATACCCTCTCCCACCGATAGACCAATTGGTAGACTCAACTGCCGAATACGGGCTCCTAAGTTTCTTAGACGCCTTCAGCGGCTATCATCAAATAAGGATGAACCCCGAAGATGAAGAAAGAACCGCCTTCATCACCGAGGGAGGAACATACTGCTACGTCAGAATGCCCTTCGGGCTTAAAAATGCAGGAGCCACCTACCAGAGGCTGATGAGCAAGGTCTTCAAAGACCAAATAGGGAGAAACATGGAAGTGTATGTCGACGACATGATAGTCAAAAGCAAGCTGCCTGACAAACACGTCATGGATCTTAAGGAGACTTTTCACCAGCTCAGAGCCTTCGGGATCCGTCTCAATCCCGAAAAGTGCATCTTCGGCGTGACCTCGGGAAAATTCCTGGGATACATGGTATCCGAAAGAGGCATTGATGCCAACCCAGAAAAAATTAAGGCTCTGCTCGAGTTTCAAACTCCCGCCACAATAAAAGATGTGCAGAGACTCACTGGAAGGATAACGTCCCTCAGCAGGTTTATTTCCAGATACGGAGATCGGTGTCGGCCATTCTTCAAAGTCCTCACAAAGGCAGCAAAAAAGGAGGACAACCTCGGAGGTGATGACCATCCCTGGGGTGAAGATAGCCAAAAGGCCTAGGAAGAACTGAAAATCTACTTGGCCAGCCTGCCTACTCTGCGACAACCTCGCGAAGGAGAGCTGCTCGTACTATACCTCGCCGTCACAGAAAAAGCTGTGAGTTCGGTCCTTGTAAAAGAAGAGGGGCCAAAGCAATGGCCGGTCTATTATGTCAGCAAATCCCTGCATGGCGCCGAAATCAGGTATCCTTTGTTGCAAAAAGCTATATATGCCTTGGTGCTGGCAGGAAGAAGGCTACGACCATACTTTCAGGCTCGCCCCATCATCGTCCGAAGTAGTCTACCACTACGGGACGTCATGAGGAAGGTTGATCATTCCGGAAGGCTCTCAAAGTGGTGTATAGAGCTGGGCGAACACGACATCTCTTACGAACCTCGGAAAGCCATAAAAGCTCAAGCACTGGCAGACTTCATCGCCAAAGTATCTACCACCGAGGACAGCCATCCGAATCCTGACGAAGGTGATCCCGAATGGACTTTGTATGTTGACGGAGCCTCGGGGTCCGAACACCAGGGAGCTGGCGTTATCATCAGGGGCCCTGAAGGCCTAGAAGTAATGAAGGCCATCAAGTTCAGCTTTAACGTCACCAACAATGTGGCTGAGTATGAAGCCCTCATAGCAGGATTACGCCTAGCCAGGAGAATTGGCGTGCGAAATCTAAAAGCCCACAGCGATTCCCAGCTAGTAGTTCGGCAAACGGCAGGAGACTATGGGGCAAAGGATCCGACCTTGGCAAAATACCATGAACTGGTGGCAAAACTCATTCGGGGGTTCGATACCATGCAAATCGAAAATGTGCCTCGACGTGATAATGCCGAGGCAGACTGCTTGGCAAAATCAAAAGTATACACCGAGGTGCTAGGTCACCCGAGCATCACAGTGCTGAGCATATCAACTTCGGGAAAAGGCTGGAAAGAACCGATAAAGAGATACCTCGAGGACAATACACTCCCCGAAGACCCCAGTGAAGCTGCCAAAATCCGAAGACGCTCCGGCCGATTCTTCCTAGTTGGTGAAGAATTGTATCGGCAGGGATATGCAAACCCACTACAGAGGTGTGTTGGCGAAGAGGATACTGAAATGATCCTCGAAGAAGTACACGAAGGCGCTTGTGGTTCGCACATCGGAACCGACGCCCTTGTAGCAGTAATACTTCGCCAAGGATACTTCTGGCCTACCCTGAGAAAGGACGCAAGGCAGTTCGTCCAAAAATGCGGTAGTTGCCAGAGACACGCAAATATCCAGAGGCACCCTCGGAAATGGTGACTTCGGCTGATTATCCCTGGCTCTTCACAGTATGGGGCATTGATCTCATTGGGCCGCTCCTAACAGCCGCTGGAGGCGTAAAATTCTGCGTTGTAGCAGTAGACTATTTCTCTAAATGGGTTGAGGCAGAACCACTAGCGACTATCTCGGCAAAAGAAGTGCAGAAGTTCGTGTGGAAGAACATCGTATGCAGATTTGGCATATCGAGGGTGCTAGTAGCTGACAATGGATCCCAGTTCATAGACAAAGGATTCCAGGAATTTATGAACGACCTCGGAATAAAGTTGCACTTCGCCCCAGTAGCTCACCCCCAAAGCAATGGGCAGGTAGAAGTATCTAATAGGACCATGAAAGATGGTCTGAAAAAGAGACTGGGGGAAGCAAAAGGGAAATGTCTAGGAGAACTCCAAAGCGTATTATAGAGCTACCGAACAACACCCCGAAGAGCCACAGGGGAAACGCCTTTTTTGCTAGTCTTCGGTACAGAGGCCATCATCCCAATCGAGGTAGTACGACCATCAGTACGGGTGCAAGTGTTCAATGAAAGTGGAAATGACCTCGGCCTAAGAACAAAGCTTGACCTCATCGGCGAACACAGAGAAATAGCTGAGCTGAGAAGAAAAGCTTTTCAGCAAAGAGTGGCCGCGGCCATAAATTTATGAGCCAGGCCAAAAGGGATCAAGAAGGGAGACCTTGTTCTCCGAAAGGCTGACTTCGCACCCCGAAGGCCATCCCACAGAGTACTTCACGTGAATTAGGAAGGACCTTATCTGGTTCTTGTCGAAGTACGAAAAGGCGTGTACAGACTCGGCGACGCCGATGGCATAGAATTAAAAAATACTTGGCATTCAGATTCCTTGAAAAAATTCTATGCTTAAGGTTTCGTGGAAGAATTATGTTGTACAAATCAGAGAAATATTCTAAGTACAAAAGTTTCTTAGAGAACTTTTTGAAGTACAAAACCAGAATTCCGCGAAGGTGCTCGCCGAAAAAAGCGCAGATGATTTCCCGAAGTCCCTTGAGCAATCATGTTCGGGAAAAATGGGAAATAATGAGCTGCACAAAGATATTCGCTATGACAAATGCAGGTGCTGTTTCCCGAAGTCTTTTAAGCGAATGTATTCAGGACAAAGGGAAATGAAAAAACTTGCAAAAAGACGTAGCCAAAAAAATCTTCATTAAAGATAGACCAGCTTACAAAGAAGAAGGATTGCCAAAAAGAAGAAGCACAGAGAAAAAAGAATGAGAAAAAGGCGATGGGCCCTAGAACAGACTAAGGATTCTCGGCGTCCCGAGAGCTACCAGCCCCTGCATTCTTCTCCACCACCTTGGGCGCCGGGAGAGAAGAAGGTAGGTTCAGATGCTCGATCTTGGACCAGGACCACCGAGGCCCCTCAGGAATATTCAAAGCCTCCAAAAAAGAGAGGTCCAGATCTGGGAACCTCTGGAGGACTTGGTGCCGAGCAAGACAAAAGCCGTCCTGGAAGGCGACCTTGGTCATTTGGTCGGATTTATCCTTCTCGACCCCAAGGTCCTCGAGCTCATCCTTTAGATCCGCAACCTCCTTCTTCAGCGCCTTTATCCTCTTCTTCTTCTCAAGCTCCTTCTTCAAGGAATCGACCTCGGCATGAAGCGCATTCTTCTCAATCAGCAGCCTCGCCAGAAGTTCTTCAGACTCTAACTTCGACTTTAGAAGCGCTTTATTCGCCGAAAGCAATCCCACCACCTCGGAGCCGAGGTCGGAAATCTTCTTGGAGGAGTCCCTCAAAATCTCCTCTTTTTCCGCCCGAAGGACGGCAACCTCCTTCTCCGCAGCATCAGCCAGCTGCAGGTTCTTGACGGCCAGTTCCGAACACATGGCCTTCATTTTCTCTAAGGTCCCTAAGACCGAGTTTCGGAACTGCATCTACCTGGGCACCCGAACTCTGAGGTAGCCAGCGTATGCCATCAGTTGCAAAAAGATGAAGGCAAGGTCAGTAAAAGCCAAACACTTAGAAAAAATTCTTCAAGGGCAAACCAGCATACCTGAGCAGCGTGCTCGGTAACCTTGGCTGCAAGGGTGTCATCGCCCGGATGAGCCACCGCAATAGCCTTGAAGGAGGCCTCAGAAAGCACCCCATTCGCGATCTCCTTAGCCATTTGGGGACAGTCTCCGGAGAACAAATTCATGTCCTCCGTGAACGTCCAAAAAGGCTCCTTCGGGATCTTCCCTTTCGGGACTTTGGTATCACGGAGAGCTCGCTTCTGGGCGTGTTCGGCCACCCAACTTGGAGTAAGTGACTCCTCTGCATGGCAAAACGAGCAGCTGGTGAGAACAGAAAGAACTTCAAAAAATAAAGGCATTACACTTTGGCGGAAAAAGCAAACCTGGCGGCACCTCGACAACATCATCGTCAGAAGCCGGGGCCTCATCGGTAGAGATATCCTTACCCTTGCATTTACACCGCTCCTCGGCAAAAGGAGCCTCCACCACGGCATCCAAAAGAGCCTACGACGGAATGGGGCTCTGAGGAGGGATGTCGGCCGAAGAGACGTCGGCAGCAACCTCGGAAGGCGGAATGGCAGCGACCTCGGGCTCCCTACTTTCCTCCTCAATACTTTCCAAAGGGGGAGGAAGAATAGTCTTCTTCGCCCGTTTGGCCGAAGGTCCAGCACCAGTGGTTTTCCGCCTTCGGGAAGCCGCCTTCTTCGTCTGCTCGCCCTTTTCTACTTGGCCGGTGAAGAGGGACTTGTAGAAGGCAGCAGTGCTGTCGCCCATCTCTGAGAAGGAAAGAAAGCATCAGCGTAAGTCCGAGACGAAAGCTATAACAATGGGAGTCAGAGATAACTTACTCTCATAAAAAGTTTCATAAGAAACTTCCTCCCGAAGGAGCTGCACCAACCAGGAATCCTTCCCGGCGATAGAAGGAGCTGGCATCTTGAGGTCCGTCTTGTGCTCCTTCACTACCCCTAACTCCCGAAGAACCTCTTCGGTCATCAACCTCCAATTGATTGGGAAGGGGTAGAGAGAGCGCGAAAGGACCTCGGGACCCCAGTCCGAGACAGCACGGATACGGCCGTCGAAGTCCTTAAAGATAGGAGCCAACTCCGGAGTTAGCAGTATCCTCGGATCCACAACGTCCATCTCCAGCTTTCCCTGAGCCCATTTGGTCAGAACATGCGACCAGGCCTCCTCCATCTTCAGAAAGAAAAATTTTTGTTGCCACCCTCGCCAGCTGTCCTTGGTGGCGAAGGTGAAGGTATATTTCTTGCTCCCAGATCCCCGAGGTAGCATGAAGTAAAAGCCACCCTTCGGGACCACAAAGAGCTTGTAGTACTGCATAAAAATAATAAAGTGGGGTTCTATCCCGAAGACGCCACACATGCAGATGAAGGCGTTAAAATAGCAGTACGAGTTCGGGGGAAGTTGATTTACGGTAATGCCATGAAATTGGCAGACCTCGCAAATCATCTTCGGAGGAGGGTACCGAAGTCCGGCCTTCAGTTGGGCTCGGAAAACGGTAACCTCATTACCACAGTTTGAAAAACAAAACTGATCAGAACGAAGCAACCTCGTAACGGCATACGAAGGAAGAAAGAACTTTTTCTTCCATCTTGCCAGTTTTTTGGGGGTGGTGCAGCAAGGATGAGATAAAAGAGGCTACCAGCTCTCGGGAATAGGCATATTTGCAGAAAAATAGGTTCGGAAAAAGGCAAGAAAACAAGTTCCGGAAAAAACTCTGAAAATCAGAAGAGTCTGGAAAACAAAAACCCACCAAAAGACTTGCCAAAATCTGGGTTTGAAGTCGCCGTCGTGAAAGGTTGCCGGAAAAGCTCTGTTAAAAGACCTCCGCCGCAAAAAGCAAGAGAAAGCGCAAAAGCAGTGGCAAGCAGGGAAAAGAGCAGAAGCAAAAGCAAAAAGGGAACTTATGATGGAATGGGCTATATATAGGTTGAAAGTAGCTAGTCGAATCGGCGTCATAAGTACCCTTTGAAGGTGAACCATCGCCATAACTGCTCTCTGCGCCCGAAAAGACGTGCTCTCTGTGACCGACACGACTCCCCTCAAATGGCAAAGTGCCACGTGTCAGCCGCCGCGCCAAAATATGGGACGCGCCCTCTGACATCCCTAAAAAACTGGGACGCGACGCTCCAGACTGACACGCCTGGTCATGAGATGTGACGCTACACAGACCTACAAAAGGAAAAAGGAAAGAAGTAAGTAACCTCGAAGACACCAAAAGACAGGCCATGGCTGAACAGCCTATATCTTCGGGCAAAAGGTATACCTTCGGCACAGGTTTTACTCCCTAAAAACTTCCAAAGAGTATCCTCGGAAAGACTACCAACCGAAGTCTCCACTTCGGCTTTCCAAAGGGTGGCATGTGATAGCCGAAGGGCTATCGCCTCTATCTGACCTGAACTCGGAGCGTCAGGGAACGCGAGGAAGCTATTAGCCCCCCCGAGGTACTAAACAGATTGCCTTCGGAAATGGAGAATCAGCTATTGCACACCGAAGAGCATCTCCCCGAAGGCGGAACCCTAAATTAGGGAACCCCCGAACTACGGGCATATTTCCCGAAGGGGCATCGTTCGTACCAGAGGACGACCTCGGCCAGGGACCTCGGGAGTACGGCAAGAGCATTTAAGGAGCCTCTGACATGCCGCCCACAGACGCTACATGTCACCTCAAATGGCGATTTGACACGCCGGCGCCGTCCAGGTCTTGTCACGACCTGTCTTGGTTCAAGACTCAAGGAGCCTGCCACCGGCTACTTGTCCCCTACGCCCAGAAATTCAGAGAACATCCGACCGAACATGTGTCACGATCTGAACGGGCTAGATATTCCTATAAATACCAGGAAACAAACCCTAGCGAGAGGTTGGACTCCTCCCCCTTGAGAAAACACAGGCAAGTCCACTAAAAACTCTAGTGCTTCCCCCTTACCTTATCAGGAAACTGACTTGGGCGTCGGAGGCTCCTCCCCGGAAAAGCACCCCGAGGACCTCCTAACCCCCTTATTTGAGCTTTGCAGGCACTTTCCCCTGGGAAACCTCAACTCCAGACGCTCTCCCTCACAGGAAGTCCTCCCGGAGGTCACCATGCCTTCCAGTGAAGATGTCCCCGGACATCATAAGTTATCTTCCAGGATTTGCTATTTGTTTCCTCTTTGTACTTACACTGATGTTTTTTCATTTTGTAGAGATGGGCGATCAATCTGCTGATTTCTACAAGTCCCTCTTTCTCGGCCAAGCCGAGAAGGGGGAGCAGATGTGTAAGAAGACGGCCGCAAAGAGGAAGAAGATGACTGACGGTCCGTTTAAGGCTAAAAAAGCCAAGGCAGATATCCTCCCTCCCTCCGAGGACGTTGTTGAGGTGGGGGATGGGTCGCCTGCCCATCCTCCTACCCTTGTTGACCCTCCTTCAGACCCTGCAACTCTTGGGGCAGTTCTGAGTCCGATCCCAACTGCCGAGACTTCAATCGAGCATACGTCAGCTCGAGATCTCGAGGAAAGCAGAAGGAGGAAAGGAAAGAATATCCCCGGTGAAGTCCGGGGAATGGACGTGGCCGAAGTTCCACCAGGTTGGTTCCTTAGCCGTTCTTCTACAAATCTTAGTATTTTTCGTATCTATGATTTTCTAGATGAATGGCTAAGGGATGAAGTACTGACGGAACTTCAGTGCGATCTTACAGAGGATGTGGTTCAAGCTCCCTGGTGGGAGGCTCATGCCCATAGAAGGGCTCTTCGGGATAGGTGTATCCCGAAGGAGAAAGTGCCGAGGGAGCCATTCTGGACCTTCACGGACGACATTAATTTGTTCTCCGAGGATATCCAGTTAATGGCTCCCCAGATGGCGACGGGTGTGCTAATGAACGCCACCTTCTAGTAACTCACCGAGGAATGCCCCAACGAGGAGATCCTCGCGGCGAGGATGACCGAAAACGCCACCCAGGTAGGTTTTTCTTCTTTTCCTTAGAAAAATTTCCTTCTGTTTTTGTTACTTCTTGACCCTTATTTGGGGCTTTCTTTTTTGCAGCTTTTGGCGTACAGTGGGTACTTCCACTCCTGGGGGCAAAATAGGCCGAGGTTCGTTCTCGGTCCGAAGATTCTCTTAAGAAGGTGAAAGACTTTTGTGCCAGATACGTCCTCAAATACGGTGAGCTGAACAAGATTGTTCAGGAGGACGTAGTGAATCTTCGGGCCGAGCTCAGGGAGAGCAAGAAGGAGCTGCTCTTCAACTTTTTGGCTAAGGTCGAGGATCTCGGCTCAAAATGCGTTGCTCTTTCTTCGGAGAATAAGGCCCTTCGGAAAGAAAAAGTAGAAGAAGCTGAGAACCTTACGAAGGCGCTTGCATTGAATGCCGAGCTCCAAGCCGAAGTTGAATCGTTGAGGAAGGGGGGCAAGAGCAAGAAGAAGAAGAAGCTGGAGAAGGAGGTTGCTGAACTCATGGCTGACTTAGCAACACTAAGTGCCGAGAAGGACCAGTCAGACCAGATGATGAAGGTGTCCTACCAGGATGGCTTTTGTCTGGCATGACACCAGGTCCTCTTGCGGTTCCCCGGGCTCGACCTCTCCTTCCACTTTCCTCTGGATTTCCCGAAGGAGCCTAGGTGGACATGGTCGAAGCTGGAGTTCCTCAACCTTCCTTCCGCACCTGTACCTTCGGACGAGCCTGCCCGAGAAGATGCCGGCGCTATGGAGACACAGGACGCTTTTACCCAACCTTAGACTTTTTCCTTCTTCTTTTTGCTCTTGTAACCTTGTAATCTTCCTTTTAGTAATGAAATTCTTTCTTTCAAAATTTGGCTAAGTCCCCCATAATTTTTCGTTTCCAAGGGTTGTTTTGACCTCTTTCGGTCTGGGACCCTTAGTAATATACTTCTTGCACTTTCTATCGACCATCTTCGGGAGAACGCTAACTTTGGTGAGTTCAATAACCGACTTACTCTCAGTAGACATGTTTGGTTGATGCGTACTTAGGAAAAAATGTCCCAATAGACTTTAAAGAACACCCTTTTCTCAAGTGCTTGTTTACTTTTCGTTCGGTAGGGTTTCTTAGGTAGAGTCAGTCTTTCCGAAAATTTTCTGTACTTAGAAAAATTTCTAACTGTACAATTTTCAGACAAGCTTTCAGGCGTAAAACTTTTTCAAGGCATCCGAGTGCCAAGTATTCTTCAGTTCTCCACCTTCGGGATCACCAAGCTTGTAGACTCCTTTCTGAACTTCATCCAAGACCAGATAAGGTCCTCCCTAGTTGGCGTGAAGTACTCCATGAGACGGTTTTTGGGAATCGAACTCAACCTTTCGGAGAATGAGGTCTCCCTTCTTTATTCCCTTTAGCCTAACATGCAGGTTCACGGCTGCAGCCATTCTTTGCTGAAAGGCCTTCCTTCTGAGTTCAGCCATCTCTCTGTGTTCATCAATTAGGTCGAGCTTGGTTCTCAACCCGAGGTCATTCCCTCCTTCATCGAACACTTGTACTCTGAGTGATGGCTGTACTACCTCGATAGGAATAATAGCCTCTGTATCGAAGACGAGTGAAAAAGGTGTCTCACCCGTGGCCCTTCAGGGCGTTGTCCGATAACTCCATAGTACACTAGGAAGTTCTCCTGGCCATTTTCCCTTTGCTTCCCCCAACCTTTTTTTCAAACCCTCTTTTATGGTCCTGTTGGATACCTCTACTTGTCCATTGTCGTGCCCTAAACTGCCCCTGGCCCATCCGGGCCCAATTATATAAGACATGCAGCGGAAGTTTAATTAAACCGAAGGGACTTTTATTACTCACTAAGGCTTATGGGCACGAACCCCAGGATACTTACTGGTACTAGCTTGTTATGTTCTTATTAAAGGTTTAAGTTTAAGTGCTCTTGGAAACAAACTAGCACCTATGTGGATTTCATGTGTTCATTTTCATGGTATTTACCAAGCTTTAGCCAAGATTATGCATGGCATCCAAAATACCAACTTAAGTTTGAAAACTTATTTTCATGCATATGCTTTGCATGCTTATGTGTTTTGGTGTTCACTAGTGCACATAATCACTTAATGCCTTTAGATGCAACTAATGCTTAGGCATATATTAATTCACGTACGTGCACTTGAATTCCTTATTAGCCAATCTTTACACATGCATCCAATTTCATGCTTCTCCAAGTTTATTTGCATGTTTTTCTTTGAGTGCGCATACAAAGCCAAACATAGCATGCTTTCAACAAAAACATGGGCTTATGGGCCTTTTCCATACTTAACATGCATATGGCCCAAAATTAACCAAGAACATATTCAAATTTTCTAATTTCTTATTTAAGCCCAAAACATGCATTTAAGCCCAATTTATACATGCTTCCAATTTTCATGAAAATCATACTTCCATAAAACATGCATGGGCCTTGGTAAGTCCACCAAGCAATAAAAACACCCAAAGTGTCCATAGTCCATATTACAAGCCCAAAATACTAAGTTTGGCCAAATTTTAGCTAAGTCCATAAATTTGGTCATTTAACTAAGACCAACTATTACATGCTTAAAAGCAAGCCATAATCCAAAGAACACAAATCCACCTTAAGACGTTGTTCCCACAGTTTCTAGACTCGTAGTCCTGCACACAAAGTCCACATTTTATTAACTTGATTTTCAAGCAACTAAAGGTAAATACTTAGAATAAATTGAGCAAATAGTATTTACATACTCAACCTCAACACCACAGAAAGAGTACTTAGGACTCTTAGCTCAATCTTTCGAGCACACTTTTTCCTACAAAGGTAGAGTAGGGCGGGTGAGATTTAAATCTCAATAAGGATTCCGTATGGCTTCCAAAGCCTAACATATGGCCTTTATGGCCTAACATATGCCAAGAATGTAATGGCAATAAATATTCCAAAAATCCTGCAAAGAAAACATAAAGACAAAGAAAACACAAAGATACATGTATATACAATAATAATCGAAATCGGGGGTTAGCATGCACAACAAATTCATAGAAGCACACAAACACACGCCACTTAACACCTTGATTTACAGAAGGGCAGCAAGCATCCCTCAAGTTTTATTTCATTAATTTCATATACTTTTCATTTTCGGAGATCTCACTTAGCATAGGAATTTAAGGTGGCCTACTTAAATCCTAGCCCATAATGCTTGCTTACTTAACTTAGCTCATGAGCAAAACGGAATTGCCGAAGCAATAATTTAACTTAAGCCCTCATAGCACACCTAGGATCATATGGTTCTTTGACCATCACCTAGGGGCCCGAATACTCAAAGAGTATAGGAATCCTTACCAATACCGAAAGCTTCTTAGAAGCTTGTTTTCCTTCGATTTCCTCGCTTGTTGGTTTCTAGAAATGATTTTCTAGCACAAGAACCAAAATGGCCAAATAAATTAGTAATCCATAAAATACCAAGAACACTTGGTAATTATCTTAAAGAAATCAAAATACCAAGAATACTTGGTTCACACTTACGAAACCTCGACTAGGAGGTGAGACCGAATTTTTGTGTGCTTGATGTTCTTCAAATTTTCTTCTTGATTCTTCCTCCCAATGAGCTTAGAAGCTCATATACACAAAGAACTCCTTGAGAAGAGTTCAAAACCTCTAAGAAATAAAGATGGCCGAATTTCTCTCCTTGGTTTTCTTTGAATCTTTTACTTGATTCTTGCTCTTTGGGTGTTTAGAGCATGAATTCCACCAAGAACACTTGGTTTTAATTTATGGAAGGGTGATTTCTAGTGATGGCAGAATTTTTGGAGGAAGGAGAAGAGTTAGAAATGTTCTTGGAGAGAAGAACAAGTGTTGGCCAAAACTAGAGAGAAGGGAGAGAGAGTTTGTAGAGAGAGATTGAAGAAAGAGAGTGAAATGGCTTGAATGAGGTGAGATGAGTGAAGAAATGTATTTTGTTGAATGGGGGAGTGTATGTACGGTTATGGGTGTCCAAAATGGGTGGGAATAATGCCTTAGTGGAGTAATAATTCAAATGGGAAGTGGGAGACAAAGTGGGGGGACAAATTGGAAGAGTTGGTGAAGTTAAATGATGAAGTGGTGAAGGTGGGGGACAAAGGTGAGTGGAGGTGTGGGTGGAGGTGGAGGTGGCATAAAATATATTATTTTGAATGGACATGGCTAGCCATGGCATCCAAGGCCATGAAAATGGGTCAATTCCCCACTTAGTCCTCCAATCTTTTGAATTTGGGCAATTGAGCCCAACTTACAACAATTCCTTTGTTCAATTGAGTCCTTTATCTTTGAAATCCACCATTTTCACCATTATTTTTCTTGGCCTAAGCCAAGCTTAATTTCATGAATCCTTAACACTTAATTTAATGTCCCCTCACATTAATTCAGCTAAATTCCCAAATTAGGAAAATTCTTTGGCTCCCAATCCACTTACCCCGGGACCTAATCAGTTTGGATTTTCCGGGCATTACAACACTCCCCTCCTTAAGAAATTTGGTCCTCCAAATTTCCTAGGAGCTTAGGAAAGGTATCCGGATAGTTCTTAAGCATTTCAGTTTCAACCTCCCATGTTGCCTCCTCCTCAGAATGGTTAGTCCATTGGACTTTTACCATCGATATCCACTTACTCCTGAGCTTTCTAGTGTCCCTTGCCAATACCCGAATTGGTTCTTCCTCATATGTAAGATCTTGGGTAATGGGCACACTAGTGACATGTACCACTTGTTTAGGGTCGGAGACACACTTCTTCAACAAGCTTACATGAAATGTGTCATGTACATGTCCCAGCTCAGGTGGTAGTTCTAACTTGTAGGCTACATTTCCTACTCTTGCGAGTATTAGGTATGGTCCTACATACCTCGGGGCTAATTTTCCCCGCTTACCAAACCTCATTACTCCCTTCATGGGAGATACTTTCAACCACACTTGGTCTCCTGCCTGGAACTCTAGGTCTCTTCTTTTCTTGAGGTTGGCATATGATTCTTGCCTATTGTTGGCAGCCTTAATCCTTTCCTGGATTAGCTTAACTTTCCCAGTAGTCTCTCTTATGAGTTCTGGGCCAATTTCCAACTTATCACCTGGCTCATGCCAGCAGTGTGGAGTTATGCATCTCCTTCCATATAGTGCCTCATAAGGTGCCATGCCAATCACTGAGTGATGACTATTATTGTATGAAAACTCCACTAAAGGCAAGTGTTTATCCCATTCTCCTTGGAAGTCAATAATACAACACCTCAACATATCTTCCAAGGTTTGAATGGTTCTTTCAGTCTGTCCGTCCGTTTGAGGATGGTATGCGGAACTGAATTTTAACTTAGTGCCCATGGCATGGTGCAAGGACTTCCAGAATCTGGAAACAAATCTTGGGTCTCGATCTGAGACAATGTCGTCTGGTACACCATGTAGCCTTACTATCTCCTTAACATATTGTTGGGCTAACTTCTCCAAGGAGTCTGTAAGGTTTATGGGCAAGAAGTGGGCTGCCTTAGTCAATCTGTCCACTATGACCCAGATTGTATTACTCTTTCTTCGGGTCAGTGGCAAACCCACTACAAAGTCCATGGATATGGATCCCCATTTCCTTTCTGGTATAGGTAAGCTCTGTAATTTTCCACCAGGTCTCTGGTGTTCCACTTTGACTTGCTGACAAGTCATACACTTAGCCACAGAAGCACCAATCTCCTGCTTCATATATGGCCACCAGAAATGGGATCTCAAATTCTTATACATTTTCTGAGCTCCAGGATGCATACTCATCAAGCTGGAGTGGGCTTCTTCTAGGATTTGTTGCCTGATTCCATTCCTATTTGGCACATAAATCCTATTCTGGAAATATAATATTCCAGCCTTAAAGGAAAATCCTTGATACAATTTCCCTCGTTTTTGCCCAGAGATCCTGGGAATCTCCTCATCTTGAAGCTGAGCTTCCTGAATTAGGACTTTCCATTCAGACCTAATAGTTAGGACCTTTACTTGGTCCATCTCCCAGTGTTTCCATTCCTGGGCCAATTCAGATAAACTGAGTACCTCTGCCTTAGTAGGCTCTCCAGTGGCTTTGAGTATTCCCGTGTACTTCCTACTGAGAGCATCAGCTACCACATTGGCCTTCCCGGCCGTATACTCGATGACGCATTCAAAATCTTTTAGGTACTCAAGCCATCTTCTTTGCCTCATGTTCAGGTCCTTTTGTGTAAACAAGTACCTTAGACTCTTGTGGTCTGTGAAGACTTGGAATCTGCCTCCAAGTAGGTAGTGCCTCCACTGCTTCAGAGCAAAGATCACTGCCGCTAACTCCAGATCATGAACTGGATAATTCTTCTCATGAGGCCTTAATTGTCTTGACCCATAGGCTATTGCTTGCTTCCCTTGCATTAAGACACAGCCCAGCCCAACCCGAGAAGCATCAGTGTAAACTATATACTCCTTAGTAGGGTCTGGTAGAACCAGTATTGGGGCTGTAGTCAATCTTTCCTTAAGTTCTTGGAAGCTAGCCTCACATTGCTCACTCCACTCAAACTTTTGGTCCTTTCTTGTCAATTGAGTGAGCGGAGCTGCTAGTACAGAAAACTTGGGCACGAATCTCCTGTAGTAGCCAGCAAGTCCTAGGAAGCTTCTTATGTCCCTCACAGTCTGAGGTTGTTTCCATTCCAAGACAGCTTTGATTTTCTCGGGATCAACAGCTAATCCATGCTCATTGATCACATGTCCGAGAAACCCAATTTCCTTAGCCCAGAATTGGCACTTACTTAGTTTGCCATATAACTCATGTTCCTTTAACAGGCTTAGCACCCTTCTCAGGTGCTCCTTATGGGCTTCTTCATCCTTTGAGTACACTAATATGTCATCGATAAATACCACAACAAAGTGGTCCAAATAAGCCTTGAACACTCTTTGCATGAGGTCCATGAAAAAGGCTGGCGCATTTGTGAGCCCAAATGGCATCACTGTGTACTCAAAGTGACCATATCTGGTTCTGAAAGCTGTCTTTGGGACATCTTCTTCCCTGACTCTCAGCTGGAAGTATCCAGATCTGAGGTCTATTTTGGAAAAGACCTTAGCTCCCTTTAACTGATCAAATAGATCCTCGATCCTTGGGAGGGGGTACTTATTCTTAATGGTTAGTGCATTGAGCTTCCTGTAATCGATGCACAACCTAAGGGTTCCATCTTTCTTCTTCACAAAAAGTACAGGTGCTCCCCAAGGAGATGTACTTGGCCTTATGAAACCCTTCTCAAGCAACTCATCCAGTTGCTTCTTTAGTTCCATCATTTCAGGAATAGCCATCCTGTAAGGAGCAATAGATGCTGGTGCAGCTCCTGGCACCAATTTGATCTCAAACTCAACCTCTCTTGCAGGAGGGAGTCCTGGGAGATCAGTGGGGAACACTTCAGGGAATTCTCTTGCTATGGGTATTTTACCCAGCTCTATTTCAACTTCAGTTCCATTTAACCCTAGGTATTCACCTTTTATTATTAGGGGTTTGTGTTCCACCACTTTCAAAAGATGTTCTAGGACTAACCTAGAAGATTTTTTCAAAGATTGAGGTTTGTGTCCAGGCAGATAAAGTTGCCTGGCATGGCAGTCTATGACTACCCGGTTGGTACTAAGCCAGTTCATACCTAGTATGATATCATATCCATTAGTATCCAAGATTATTAGGTCGGCTCTAAGCTCTAGCTCACCTAGCCTAAGCATGCAATCTTTTACCATATGGTATGTTATCAAGACCTCGTTCCCGGCAGTTTTAACCAGGTACATTTTATCCGTATTGCATACTTCTAGGTTCATATCTTTAACTAGCTTAGAGGATACTATAGATAAAGATGCACCAGTATCAAATAAAACTGATACCTCATAACCATTAATAATAATGGTACCTGCAAGAGTTTGCCTGACCAGCCTGGCCTGGTCCATTTCTTCTTCATCGTCCCTAGCTCTGTTGTCCTCTGGGTCCTCTCGTGCTTTTCTCGAACTCTCAATCTGGAATACTCTTCCAGCAGCTTGAGCTTGTTTATTCCTGCCCTGGGGCATGCTAGGGCCCTGGTCCCTCCTCGGTGGTGGAGTTATATTGGGCCTCTTTATGGGCAATTGTCTATGTGCCCATCTGTTATTGAACCCTCCCGGGGTCCTCTGATCTTCTCCCTTGGCAGGGCAGTCTTTTACCCAGTGATCCTGGGCGCCGCATTTTAGGCATCCGGAAGTGAGCCTGTAGCATGGCTTTTGGCCATGGAACTTACCACACGTTTCACATTGTGGCCCGTAGGGGGCTGTGGCCTTCATTCTCTTGTCCATTCTTGGCTCATATGCCAAGCTTTCTTTTCCTCTCTTTTTAGAGGGCTTTTGTAGTCTACTGGTACTTCCGGAGCCAATCATGAATTGTCCCCTGAACTCTTGCTCTAGGGCCATAGCCTTCTGTACAATGTCGTGGTATTTGTTGGCTCCTACTGCTCTGAGTATTTGCCTCAGCTCTGGCCTAAGTCCTCGAAGGAACCTCTTGGCCTTTATATCCTCTCGATCATCGTACTGTGGTGCATATCTTATGAGGTTACTGAACCTCTGTTCATATTCTAGTACGGAGAGCTCTTTCTGCTCAAGCAGGTCAAACTCAACCTGCTTTTGGTCTTTCTGTGCTTCACCGATGTATTGTTGATGAAACACTTGTTCGAATTCGGGCCATCTCATTGCTCTTCTCCTTTGAGCAGGCCGCCTAGCATTTTTGCTAGCATATGTCCTATGGACTGCTCTCCACCATAACTCAGCATTTCCTTCTAGTTTGAAAGTTGCCAGTAAGACCTTCTGAGAAGCGGAAACCTCCATTCTCTCAAAGATCTTTTCGATCTGGTTTTTCCAGAATTCTGCTTCATCTGGGTTACAGCTTCCTTTAAATATTGGAGGTTTTAGGGCAAGGAACCCCTCCAATTGGCCTTCTCTTAGGCCCCCAGCATTATCAATATTGGGCCTCCCTCTTTGCGCCCTCTCTGCCCTGGTGGTGGCAGTGAGTTGGGTAGGTCCATCAATATCCTCCATGTCCAGCTCTTCTGCATCTGGACTTTCTTCCTCTTCTTCTCTTAATTCTTGTTGGATCTCAGATCTTATTCTTCTTGCTCGTGGGTTTCTTCTTTCTTCATCCTCATCATCGCCATTCTCGCTAGCTTGATCATCGAGTACAGGTTCTTTTCCTGGCCTCCTTCTCATTGGTGGCTCTCTTTGCTGCCCAGCAGGCTCTGGGACTTGGGCTTGACCCCTTGCCAGGATCTGCATGCTAGCTGCTAATTGGGCCATATTGGCCTGCATAGCTTCCATCATTGCTTCCATTCTTGCTTCTCTTCTTTCTTGGGCATTAATGCTAGGCCCAGTAACATTAGCCCTGATGGGCTCATAAGGCCTGACTTGGGCCTCTGGCACAAAGCCAGCATTTTCATTCCCTTGATGGGAATTTTCATTTCCATTTCGGCCTCGGTTCATATTTCTGGTTCTCATCCTACAATTAACAACAAGCAAGGCACACAATTGCTCAATATTCATAAATATTCATTAGTGGACTTAACCTATGTGGGAACAAGTCTATACTAAGAATCATAGACCAAAACTTTGGTCCTTCAGAGCAAACTTGCTCTGATACCAAGCTGTCGTGCCCTAAACTGCCCCTGGCCCATCCGGGCCCAATTATATAAGACATGCAGCGGAAGTTTAATTAAACCGAAGGGACTTTTATTACTCACTAAGGCTTATGGGCACGAACCCCAGGATACTTACTGGTACTAGCTTGTTATGTTCTTATTAAAGGTTTAAGTTTAAGTGCTCTTGGAAACAAACTAGCACCTATGTGGATTTCATGTGTTCATTTTCATGGTATTTACCAAGCTTTAGCCAAGATTATGCATGGCATCCAAAATACCAACTTAAGTTTGAAAACTTATTTTCATGCATATGCTTTGCATGCTTATGTGTTTTGGTGTTCACTAGTGCACATAATCACTTAATGCCTTTAGATGCAACTAATGCTTAGGCATATATTAATTCACGTACGTGCACTTGAATTCCTTATTAGCCAATCTTTACACATGCATCCAATTTCATGCTTCTCCAAGTTTATTTGCATGTTTTTCTTTGAGTGCGCATACAAAGCCAAACATAGCATGCTTTCAACAAAAACATGGGCTTATGGGCCTTTTCCATACTTAACATGCATATGGCCCAAAATTAACCAAGAACATATTCAAATTTTCTAATTTCTTATTTAAGCCCAAAACATGCATTTAAGCCCAATTTATACATGCTTCCAATTTTCATGAAAATCATACTTCCATAAAACATGCATGGGCCTTGGTAAGTCCACCAAGCAATAAAAACACCCAAAGTGTCCATAGTCCATATTACAAGCCCAAAATACTAAGTTTGGCCAAATTTTAGCTAAGTCCATAAATTTGGTCATTTAACTAAGACCAACTATTACATGCTTAAAAGCAAGCCATAATCCAAAGAACACAAATCCACCTTAAGACGTTGTTCCCACAGTTTCTAGACTCGTAGTCCTGCACACAAAGTCCACATTTTATTAACTTGATTTTCAAGCAACTAAAGGTAAATACTTAGAATAAATTGAGCAAATAGTATTTACATACTCAACCTCAACACCACAGAAAGAGTACTTAGGACTCTTAGCTCAATCTTTCGAGCACACTTTTTCCTACAAAGGTAGAGTAGGGCGGGTGAGATTTAAATCTCAATAAGGATTCCGTATGGCTTCCAAAGCCTAACATATGGCCTTTATGGCCTAACATATGCCAAGAATGTAATGGCAATAAATATTCCAAAAATCCTGCAAAGAAAACATAAAGACAAAGAAAACACAAAGATACATGTATATACAATAATAATCGAAATCGGGGGTTAGCATGCACAACAAATTCATAGAAGCACACAAACACACGCCACTTAACACCTTGATTTACAGAAGGGCAGCAAGCATCCCTCAAGTTTTATTTCATTAATTTCATATACTTTTCATTTTCGGAGATCTCACTTAGCATAGGAATTTAAGGTGGCCTACTTAAATCCTAGCCCATAATGCTTGCTTACTTAACTTAGCTCATGAGCAAAACGGAATTGCCGAAGCAATAATTTAACTTAAGCCCTCATAGCACACCTAGGATCATATGGTTCTTTGACCATCACCTAGGGGCCCGAATACTCAAAGAGTATAGGAATCCTTACCAATACCGAAAGCTTCTTAGAAGCTTGTTTTCCTTCGATTTCCTCGCTTGTTGGTTTCTAGAAATGATTTTCTAGCACAAGAACCAAAATGGCCAAATAAATTAGTAATCCATAAAATACCAAGAACACTTGGTAATTATCTTAAAGAAATCAAAATACCAAGAATACTTGGTTCACACTTACGAAACCTCGACTAGGAGGTGAGACCGAATTTTTGTGTGCTTGATGTTCTTCAAATTTTCTTCTTGATTCTTCCTCCCAATGAGCTTAGAAGCTCATATACACAAAGAACTCCTTGAGAAGAGTTCAAAACCTCTAAGAAATAAAGATGGCCGAATTTCTCTCCTTGGTTTTCTTTGAATCTTTTACTTGATTCTTGCTCTTTGGGTGTTTAGAGCATGAATTCCACCAAGAACACTTGGTTTTAATTTATGGAAGGGTGATTTCTAGTGATGGCAGAATTTTTGGAGGAAGGAGAAGAGTTAGAAATGTTCTTGGAGAGAAGAACAAGTGTTGGCCAAAACTAGAGAGAAGGGAGAGAGAGTTTGTAGAGAGAGATTGAAGAAAGAGAGTGAAATGGCTTGAATGAGGTGAGATGAGTGAAGAAATGTATTTTGTTGAATGGGGGAGTGTATGTACGGTTATGGGTGTCCAAAATGGGTGGGAATAATGCCTTAGTGGAGTAATAATTCAAATGGGAAGTGGGAGACAAAGTGGGGGGACAAATTGGAAGAGTTGGTGAAGTTAAATGATGAAGTGGTGAAGGTGGGGGACAAAGGTGAGTGGAGGTGTGGGTGGAGGTGGAGGTGGCATAAAATATATTATTTTGAATGGACATGGCTAGCCATGGCATCCAAGGCCATGAAAATGGGTCAATTCCCCACTTAGTCCTCCAATCTTTTGAATTTGGGCAATTGAGCCCAACTTACAACAATTCCTTTGTTCAATTGAGTCCTTTATCTTTGAAATCCACCATTTTCACCATTATTTTTCTTGGCCTAAGCCAAGCTTAATTTCATGAATCCTTAACACTTAATTTAATGTCCCCTCACATCAATTCAGCTAAATTCCCAAATTAGGAAAATTCTTTGGCTCCCAATCCACTTACCCCGGGACCTAATCAGTTTGGATTTTCCGGGCATTACATCCATTACTCTGGGGATGAGCTACTGGGGTGAAGTGCATCTTTATTCCGAGGTTGGTGATGAATTCTTGGAATCCTTTGTCCGTAAACTGGGAACCATTATCGGTCACTATCACCCTCGGTATGCCAAATCTGCATATAATATTCTTCCAGAGGAATTTTTGTATGTCCTTTGCTGAGATAGTTGCTAGGGGTTCTACCTCGACCCATTTAGTGAAGTAATCTACTACCACTACACAGTGGATTACTTCACTAAATGGGTCAAGGCAGAACCCCTAGCAACCATTTCGGCAAAGGATATACAAAAGTTTGTCTGGAAGAACATTATATGCAGATTTGGCATACCGAGGGTGATAGTGGCCGATAATGGTTCCCAATTTACGGACAAGGGATTCTAAGAATTCATCACCAACCTCGGAATAAAAATGCACTTTGCCCAGGTAGCTCATCCCCAGGGCAACGGACAAGTAGAGGTATCCAACAGAACCATAAAAGAGGGTTTGAAAAAGAGGTTGGGGGAAGCAAAGGGGAAGTGGCCAGGAGAACTTCCAAGTGTGCTATGGAGTTATCAGACAACACCCCGAAGGGCCACGGGTGAGACACCTTTTTCGCTCGTCTTAGGCACAGAGGCCATCATCCCTATCGAGGTAGTACAACCATCAGTCAGAATACAAGTGTTCGACGAAGGAGGGAACGACCTCAGATTGAGAACTAAGCTCGACCTGATTAACGAACACAAAGAGGTGGCCGAACTCAGAAGGAAGGCCTTTCAGCAAAGAGTGGCCACAGTTGCGAACCTATGCGTTAGGCCAAAAGGAATAAGGAAAGGAGACCTCATTCTCCGAAAGGCCGAATTCGAGCCCTGAAGGCTGTCCCACGGGGTACTTCGGGCAAATTGGGAAGGGCCTTACTTGGTCCTTGATGAAGTCCGAAATGGAGTTTATAAGCTAGGCGACGCCGAAGGTGGAGAATTGAAAAATACGTGGCACTCGGACGCCTTGAAGAAATTCTATACTTAGAATTTTGGTAAGAAATTGTACAAGTTTGAAAAAGTTTCTAAGTACAAAAATTTTCTTCCACCAAAGAACTCTCGCCGAACAAGGCTTAAGCAAGAAGCTCGCGAAATTTACTTATTCCTTCTGAAGTTGATTGAGTCATTCTTAAAAAGTAAGTCCATTACAAGAAGGCCAGAATTTTGCTTAAGGGAATTCGTCGAAAGTGAATTTTTTTCCGAAGACGGCTAACAAAGCAAGCAAAAAGTATTTTCTGAAGTCCCTTGACCGAAAGTGGTCGGGATAACTGGGAAATAAAAGTTATTGCTCAAAGACTTAGCCAAATTATGGAAAGGGGAAAAATTTCATTGAAGAAGGCCTTATTACAAGGAGAAGGTTACAAGAAGAAAAATTACAAAGAAAAAGAAGGCAAAGGCCCTAAAACATCTAAGGGACCCTGGCGTCCTGGGAGGCTCCAGCTTCTGTGTCTTTAGCTGCCGCCTTCGGTGCCGGAGGAGGGGCAAATGGCAGGTTGAGGTGTTCAATTTTTGACCATGTCCACCGAGGCCCCTCGGGAATGTCCAAGGCAGCCAAGAAGGAAAGGTCGAGGTTTGGGTACTTCTTTAGAACTTGATGGCGAGCCAGACAGAAGCTGTCTTGGAAGGCAACCTTGGTTGCCTGGACGGCCTTGTCTTTCATGAGGGACAAGTCCTCCACGTCGTTCTGAAGGTCAGCAACCTCCTTTTTCAAAGCCTTGACCTCGGATTGAAGTTTGGCGTTGTCAGCAATCGCCTTCGCCAGGAGAGTAGGGTCTTCCTCTTTCCCCTTTTGATAGGCCTCGTTGGCCGAGGTTAGGCTCACCACCTTCGCGCCCAGGTCAGACATCTTCTGGGAAAAATCCTTCAAAAGCTCTTCTGGCCCTTCAAGAATTCCTCTCGAAGTTTTGCAACCTCCTCCTTGGCTATCCGGCTCAACTCTGCATTTTTAACAATAGAGTTGGCACAGAAGACCTTGGCCTTATTCAAACGATCTTCGGTCCAAGTTCGGACCGAAGCTTGCTTTGCCGCCCAAGCCCGGAGGTATCCACTATACCCCAGAAGCTGCAAAGAAAGGAGAAGATACTTAGTCAAATATACACAAGGAAGGTCGAGTACTTAGAAAAATGGGGAGAAAAAATAAAGGGCCTAAGAAGTACCTGGGCAGCATGCTCAGAAATTTTTTAGGCGAAGGTCTCTTCGTTGGCGCACTCTTCAGCAACCGCCTTGAAGGAAGCCTGGGTGAGTACGCCCCTCGCCATTTGGGGAGCCAGTTGTTGGCAGTCCTCGGAGAACAAATTCATGTCCTCCGTGAATGACCAAAAAGGCTCCCTCGGAACCTTGTCCTTCAGGACATGCGAGTCCCGAAGAGCCCGCCTTTGGGCGTGGTCCACCATCTAGGATGAGGCGCTAGTTCTCCTGCAAAGTTAAAAGTACAAGTCTCGTTAAGATAAAGTCTCTTGGTCATATATCAACAAGATTAAGAGTAAAAGTGTCAAAGGGACAAACCTGGCGCAACCTCAACGACGTCATCGTCGGAGTCTCTGACCTCCTCCACCTTGGCAGGAACGTGTTTGCCCTGCTTCTTCGGCGCTCCTTGAGTTCCTCAACAGAAGGGTCTGTTGCCGAAGAACCCAAAATATCTGCCGAGGTGGCGAGACTCCGAGAAACCACACTGGTGGCCACCTCGGTCGGCAGGATGGTTAGGACCTTGGGTTCACCGCCAACCTCCATGACGTCCTTCGGTGGTGGGGGAAGGGCGTCCTTCTTCGCCTTCTTGGCTGAAGACGGCCCACTCCCAGAAGTTTTACGCCTCCTGGAGGCGCCTTCTTTGTCTGTTCCCTCTTTTCGGCTTGGCCGAGAAAGAGGGACTTATAGTAGGCAGCCGACTCGTCGCCCATCTCTGAAAAATAAGGAAAACATCAGTGTAAGTCCAGACGGATACTTATACTAAAAATTTTGAAAGGAAAACTTACTTTCAGAAAAGGCTTCATAAGTGAGCTACCCTCGAAGAAGCATCACTAGTTAGGACTGCTTCCTGTCGATGGTAGGAGTTGGCATGGCGATGTCCATATTGTGCTCCTTAACTACCCCCAACTCTCGAAGGACTTGCTTAGTCATGAGTCTCCACATGATGGGGAAGGGGTAAAGGGAGGGTGGAGGGACCTCGGCATCCCAGTCGGTGACAGCACGGATACGTCTGTCGAAGTCCACAAACCTCGCCACCAACTCGGGAGTTAGCAGCTTCTTGGGGTCCACGACATCAGTCTCCAGCTTTCCCCGAGCCCACTTAGTCGGAACGTATGACCAAGCCTCCACCACTTTCAGGAAGAAGAACTTTCTTTGCCACCCTCGCCAGCTCTCTTTGGTAGCGAAGGTGAACATGTATTTTTTGCTCCCAGATCCCCGAGGTAGCATGAAATAGAAGCCACCCTTCGGGACCGGATAGAGCTTGTAGTACTGCATGAACAGGATGAAGTGAGGTTATATTGCGAAGACCCCACACATGCAGAGGAAGGCGTTAAAATAGCAGTATGAGTTCGGAGGAAGCTGATTCACGGCTATGCCATGAAATTGGCAAAAGTCGCAAATCATCCACGGGGGAGGAAACCGAAGTCTGGCCTTCAGTTGGGCTCGAAAAACGGTAACCTCGTCATCTTGGTTCATAAAACTATAGTGACCGAGGTGAGGTAACCTCGTGACGGCATAAGAGGGAAGAAAAAATTTGGTTGTCCACTTCTCTAATTTCTCCGAAGTGGAGCAACATGGGTGAGACATGAGAGGTTGCCAGCTCTCCGGGATGGGTGCAACAGACATAAGGGGGACAGGTGAAGACATGATTGGCAAAAAGTGACTTCGGGTAAAAAATCAAGGGACTTTGGGAAGAAGAAAAATTAAGAAACTGAAGAACCTCTAGAATCAGAACCCACCAAAAGTTTTCCCGAAATCAGGGTTTGAAGACGCCGTTGTGAAAGGTGGTCGGAAATCTCTCCGCCGCGAAAAGAGAGGGGAAAGCACAAAGCAGACGAGAGCAAAGCAAAGACAAAAGGAGAGCAAATGAGGATTATGATGGAAGGAAGTTTATATAGACCGAGGAAGGGCAGCCAAATTGACGTCATAATTGCTCCGTGAAGGTGAACCGTCGCCATAATTACCCCTCGCATGTGAAAAGACGCGGCTGGCATAGCCAATGTGACCGCTCCCAATCATTGCGCGCCCCGTGTCATCCAGCGTGAGAAACTAGGGCACGCTTTCTGACACCCCAAAAACCCCGGCACGTCGAGACGCTTTGGTTACGAGACGCGACAGTCCACTGACCTACAGTAGAAAAAGTAAAGAGATTGTGCATCTCGAGAACACCAAGGGGCAGACAGTGACACTTGGCCGGGCAAGGCCTGTCTTTGGGTAGTGAAGTGCCTTATTCGTGAACGTCACACTCTGAGTCCTGAAAAGTGCCCCAAGAAGGTCTGCTAGCCAAAGTTTTCTATCGCCCTTTAAGCATGCGAACTTTGCTCAGGTACTGCGCTCGGAAAGTCTAGCGTCACCCACAAGGAGTGCCAGTACGGACCTCGGAAAGGAGAAAGTCTAACGCCTCGAGCATATGACTTCGGTGGCCAGCCAGCACCCCTAGGAATGACAGCACTGACCTCGGGAAAATAGCGCGTCGCCTCCCTCGGAAAAGCGGCTAAACCACCTTCAGGGAGAAGAACTAGCCACCTTCAGTAGGAGAAAATCCCCCGAACGAGAAACTTCAGTGCTAGGGAATTCCCCGAACTACTGACATGACTCCAGGAGAAGGGTCCTTACTCTGAAGGGCGACCTCGGCCAAGGGGACCTCGGGGATACGACAGATGCAATTAAGGAGCCTATGACATGTCGCCCGCACACGCTACACGCTGCCCTCATATACGCTATGACATGCCGACACCGCCTACGTCTTGTCATGTAGGGCTATTCCTGCCCTAGCCCATGGCCCGAGGAGCCTACAGGCGGCTATAGGCCCCCACGCCCAAAGGTACAAATTACGTCCGACCGAACACATGTCGCAATCTGAACGGACTACATCCTCCTATATATGTTAGGGAAATGGTCTCAGGAGGGGATCTCTTTCTCTCTCCTCCCGCAAAAAAATGTAACAGGCAAGAATCTTTGGCCCTTAGTACTTCCTCTCCACCTCCAAAACACTGACTTGGGCGTTGGAGGCTCCTCCTCAGAAAAAGACTCCGGGGACCTCCTAACCTCTGTTTTCTGAGTGTTTCAGGCAGGTTCTCCTGGGAAATCTCCACTTTAGGCGTTCCCCCGCACCGGAAGTCCCCCTCAGTCTCACCATGTCACAAAATGAAGATGCTGCTGGGCATCACAATACAAGTCACAAGTATGAAATAATAACTAAACAGAAAAAGTATACTATGAGAGTGCCTAAAAAGGTACTCTAAGTGTACCTTGTAGAAACTCAAGGAAAGTGGTGTGGTTGTGAGCCATACAAGGCTAAGCCTAAGTGCTAATCTTATTTTAAGAAAGGGACTTCAATGTGAAGACAACTTTGGCCAAGAAGCCAAGCATACAAGGTGCTCCAAGACAGACACAAAAAGGGGCTTTTAAGCACACCCTCGTGTACATTCATATCAACTTCAGGACTTTAAAAGCTCAAACACTAAGGGAAATTGTGTCAGCTCAATGCCTGAGTGCTAATCCCATTTTAAGAAAGGGACTTCAATGTGAAGACAAACTTGGCCAAGAAGCCAAGCAAACAAGGTGCTCCAAGACAGACACAAAAAGGGGCTCTTAAGCACACCCTCGTGTGCATTCATATCAACTTCAGGACTCTAAAAGCTCAAACACTAAGAGAAATTATGTCAGCTCAATGCCTAAGGTTAACGTATAAATGAGGGCAGCCACATAAACCTAAAAAATATGAAGAATACATAAAAGGAACAGGAGCACCCTAGAGTACTCTAGAGGACCCTTAGGTGCACCATTATGTGCAACCATGAACATATAAGGGCTTTAAAGCCTAATGCCTTGAATGAAATTACATGAGATTGATACTTATCATTTAAATGAGAATTAGGGCTACAATGTGGGCTAAGGGAAGGTGGAAAACACAAGGAACCTATGGAAACACTTTAAAAAACACTAAAGTGCCCTCAAATGCACTTTAAGTGTACCTATGTTTAATGCAAAGTTTGAAGGCCTAATTGGCCAATTTTATTGAGGAAGTGGATGCTCAATATATGCCACTTGAAGAGTAAAGTAGGACAAAATGAATTTTTAAAGGAATTGAGTTGCTTGGAAGAAGATTTGGCCAAGGACTAGTCAAAAGTCATTGGTAGCTAAGTCATTCGGCCACCATTTGCTTTGTAGTCTTCAAAGGCAGCTTCATTATAGCTTCATAGCTATTTTATAGTTGTTTCCTAGATTATTTATAGCCTTAAAAAATAAACCAAACTCTTGTTAAACACCGAAGCACAAGCAAAACAATAGAGAAAGCAAGTTAGCCAACACTGAAACCAACATGGTGATTCTTGGCATACCAACGATGGCGCTCTTTGTGAGCTGATGTTTCCTTGCTTTCATGCTATCTTCTCACCCTGTACTTCCTAGCCAAACCTATACCAAGATACCCTAAAGCTATTGAAAAGAAAGGAGGCAAAGAAGGACAAAAGCAAGCCAAATCTGGAGTGAAAACTAGCTCATGATGGGGTCTATGTTTGGTGTCTTTCTTACATGATGTGTGATCAAGCTTCCTTGATGCCATTTTAACCATAGGTAAGGACCCATATGAAGCTTCTTCTTTTGTATTTTAAAGGGGAAAAGCAACCCTAGGTGATGGATTAAGCCAAAGGAACCTAGAGGCTATGTAATGGGCTATGTGTGCATAAAGCACTATGGTAAGCTAGCTAGTTTGCTTTCAGCACGCATAGGGTTTCTAATGAAGTTTGGCCAACCTTGATCAATCACCTAGATCTCTATATTAATTGAACCAAATCAAAGTGATCACATAAAGAAAGTAAAGAAAAATCATGCTTGCTATGTTTAGGAAATTGTGTGTATATGGTGTATGTGTTTGTGTGCTTCTTTGTTTGTATGTGTGTAGTAACCCTAAATTTGTATATACAAGCTTCATGTATTATTATATATATGTTGTTTTTGGTATCTTCCATGTCTTTGGATGTAGGTTATTAAGTGATATTGGAGGTTTATTTATATAGAAATGTTATAAACATTGCAAAGGCACTAGCTACTATATTAGGTCTTTACTGAGTACCTATGTACTCACATCCTTTCTTTGCCCATTTTAGGTAAAGAAGTGGAAGAGTGACGGGCTAGGGAACCTCTAGGGGAGGTCTATGTATAGAAAGGTATACTCTGGATTAATGCCTTGTCAAAAGCAAGCATGCAAAAGTTCATAAAAATGAACTAATGATTGTGTTATGTTGCTATGTTTGTAGGCCCTGATGGCTACTATGGGAATTGTTGTGTTTGGATCCATCCTAGTATAGGCTAGGACTAGGAGGGTAATAAGAGAAATAGGGCCTAAATGTCAAGTCAAAATGGAGATCAAAGTGATTGTAGGCTTAGAAACAATTTAAAATTGTTTTGTACCATGGATGATACTTAGTGAACCAAACTTTTGTGTACATAATCTTTTGGGCCATGAAATCCTTATTTGAAAATTTTGGCCTATACATATGTACATATAACTGAGGGTAATCGGACTTAGTGTAAAACATGGCCTGTGTAACCTGTATGTATGTTAGGCTTGGGCAAGCCTTAAAGCACTTTTTTGTAACACGCTAGGTATGCATGGTTTGTACTCAACTAGCCTGGGTTGTATGCATGCATGGATGTGTGTGTATGTTAAGGCAATAGGTAGGATCCCAATAAACCTCCGAAGAAGGCAGAACACACCCATAAGTCACCTAGTTTTATTAAATCCCATATGTACCCATAAAAGCACTTAGTAATTTCAACTAGTTGAAATTCCATCAATTGGGCTAAATAAGTAAAACTTGTTAGATCTGCAAAAGCTTAAGATTTCCACCTATGAAAATAATAAAGTTGGGGTTAATAATCTTGGAAGTTAGAGCCTAATTCATTTTAAGAAAACCAACCAAGTGATTAAAATCAATTGAGTGCCTAAAAAAAACTGGTTGATCTCCAATCTCCTAAAAAGATTTAGGGTAGGGGTGAATTGGGCCTGAAAACTACAGGGCCTTTTTCATCAGGCAGGAAAAGAAAAGTAAAGGGGATAGCCACCCTCTACTTTGGAAAGGTACAAAACCAGCAGACAAGATCTGACGGGACTACCATTACCTTCCCCCATAATGATCCTTTCCTAATGACAACCTGAGTAGCAAATTGGGACATAAAAAGAGTCCTTTGTGATGATGGATCAAATGCTGATGTCTTATTTGCCCATATACGACCAAAATTGAGCATATCGATTAAAACCTAGAAGTCAATGGTGTCTCTAATCTATAGAGTAAGCCCAGATGAGCTCCCAGTTCTAGGCACCGTTGATTTGCCATTCATGATGAAAAGAAAGGCCATTGGAAGTGATGAGGAATTATACACCTCAGTGATGTTAAAATTCATCATCATCAATGTACCCTCACCTTACAATGCCATTATTGGCTGGCAAGCTTAAGGGATGTTGTATATGAGGTTAGATGTCAAGTATCTAACTATCACCTTAGAAGCTAACAAGGGAGATGTAGTTATTTTCATCAACTAGGCTGAGGTCCAAAAGGTCTTCCTGAAAGCATGATAGACTCCCCCAGGGAAAAGGATCCACGCATTTGCAGTGGTGACACTTAAAGGGCCCTAAGTGGGTGATGAAGCTAGAACTAAAAAAGTAGATGTATAAATAGAGGGCTTAGAGCTCATTGAAGGCCGAACTACCAAAATTGGGAAAAATATGCCCGTAGAGGAAAAGGTCGAACTTGTAGAGTTCTTAAATTAAAAAAAAAAGATCATTTTGTTTATTCGTAGAAGTATATGCTTGGAACAAATCAGGCATAATTCAACATAGTTTAGTTGTTGATCCTCTAGCAAAATCGATAAGGCAAAAGAAAGGAAACATCACCTCAAATAAAAGAGCCTTCGTTAAACAAAAGATGCAATGGCTCCTCAAGGAGTGGACAATAAGTTAAGTTAAGTATCCAAACTAGTTAAGCAATGTAGTCATTGTTATAGAGGAGGGGAGTGATAAGCTCTGAATGTGCATTAGCTTTACTAAGGTTAATGACGCATGCCTGAAAGATTCATACCTACTACCTTTAATAGACCAATTAGTATATTCTACTTTGGGGTACAGAGTATTAAGTTCCTGAATGCTTTTAGTGAATACCATCAAATCCAGATGAACCTAGTCAATGAAAAAAAGACTTCATTCATAACCAATGAAGGAACATTCTGTTACAAATGGATGCTTTTCAACCTGAAAAAAATGGGGGCCACATATCAACGACTAATGGATAAGGCATTCATAGAACAGAACAGGAGGAACATGGAAGTGTACGTTGATGTCATGATCATCAAAAGTTGAAACACTTTATACCACATTGGTGATCTACGTAAAATGTTTCAACAGCTAAGGAAGTTCAGCAAACGCTTGAATTAAGATAAATCCGCCTTCAGCTTAAGGGCAGGCAAAGTCCTAGGCTTCATGGTCATGGAGCAATGCATAGAGGCAAACTCTAATAAAGTCAAAGCGTTGCTTGAATCATGATCCCCAAGGATGGTCCAAGATATCCAGAGGCTTATGAGAAGGATAATGTATTTGAGACATTTTATCTTATGCTATGGGGACCGTGTAGGCCATTCTATAAGACCCTTAGAAAAGAAGCCAAGGGTGATTTTGGTATTAATGATTCCATGAATCCCTAGAACGAGCAATGCCAGGTGGCTTGGGAAGGACTTATGACTTACCTCACCAAACTACCAACCTTAGGTAGCCAAAAGAAGGTGAACCCCTTGTCCTCTGCCTTGCCATCAGTGGAAAGGCTATGAGCTTGGTCTTGGTAGATGAGGGCGAAGTGGGAAAGCAATGGCTTATCTATTATGTAAGCAAATCGTTACATGAAGTTGAGGTGAATTATCTTGTACTATAGAAGGCAATATATGCCTTGGTGTTGGCGGGATGACATCTTTGGCCTTACTTTCAAGATCATTCAATCATAGTTTAGAGTGGCCTTCCCTTTCCGGGATGTGATGAAAAGAGTAGATCATTCAAGGAGGCTTTCCAAGTGGTGTATAGAACTCAGCGAATATGGCCTAAGTTATGAGCCGAGAAAAGCAATAAACGTGCAGGCCCTGGTAGATTTGATCACCGAACTATTAGCAAATATCGAAGGAAAGGCCTCTGCTGATGAAGAAAATGAACTGAAAAGGTCTTTATTCGTCCATGGAGCATCAAGAATGAAGCACCAAGGAGTAGGCATAGTTTTAAGAAGACCAGAAGGGATGGAAGCATCCAACACCATGAAATTCCATTTTCAAGTCATGAATAATGTGGCCGAATATGAAGCCCTCATTGTTAGATTGCGGCTTACTAGAAACGCAGGCATTAAGTCTTTCTAGGCTTGTAGTGACTCACAACTCTCAATCTGGCAATTGAATGTGGAGTGCAAGGGCTGAGACCCAAAAAATATTGTGACCTCATAATGAAAATAATGAAAAACTTCAATAAAGTGTTCGTTGAAATGGTTCTACAACAAGAAAAAACACAAGCAGATGTTCTAGCCAAGTCAGATGAGTACGCTGAAAAGAAAAAAAATGCCAAGCATAGATACAATTCATGTAATGAGCATCGAAGAAGGATGAAGAGCATCGCTTTGTAAATTCTTGGCTGAAGGAAATATGCCTGTCAACCTGCTAGAAGCTTTAAAGGTCAAAAGGCGGTTCGGTAGATATTTCCTCATTAGTAAAGAACTTTATCGACAAGGTTACTCTTGTCCTTTACAGCAAAGTGCCAGAAACGGAAAATTAGAACCCATCTTGAGAGAGGTATACAAAGGAAGATGTTGTTTGCACATCGGTACAAATGCCTTGGCAGGAGTGGTACTTCGGCAGGGCTATTTTTCGTGAACCCCTAAGGCAAAATACGCGAAAGTTGATCAAAAACTGCTACTAGTACCAAAGGCATGTGCCATAACAAAGCTTGCCATCTGAGGTAGTGACGTCGGTGAATTACTCCATCCCTTACTGTTTGAGGTATAGACCTTATAGGCCCACTCCTCACTGCCTCAAGAGGGGTAAAATACTGTGTAGTGGTGTTAGATTATTTCACAAAATGGATCAAAGTAGAGCCATTATGATACGATCAAAGAAGGCACAACCAAGGAAGGCAAGGACCCACTGAAGGTTTCTAGTGGACCATTGACAAGGGAGAAGGCTAAGGAGCTCACTAGTGCACTTCAAGCTCGGATGTTGACAGATTGGTGATGCTCTGGTAGAAAACTCATATCTTGATCTAAACAGATCGGAATTGAGTAATTCTAGATTCATTGGAAAGATAACATCTGAAGCTACAATTCATATGAATACCATCAAACCCAGTTTGCACGTTAAGGAGGTCCAATTTAGCTTCAAAGTCGCGATTTACGAGTTATCGCTGGTTCAGAAGCAGTTGCAGTATTTTGGGAATATCTTTCGATTCAGAAGTCCATTTTGTGTGATTCAAGTGTGGTTTCGAAGCTAAGAAAGAGATCTACAACTTTTATGCTTTGAATTTTGAGAAATCATTGCTGCATCAAGTTCGAATTTCAGCTTGAAGTTGGAGACACAAGCCAGAATCACCCAAGAAGGCTATTTTGGAGTTTTTATGGCCAATCTTGTTTTGTAACGTATTTTATTTTATTTTCCTATTTATTTACATTATTTAGGATGTTATTTAGGCCATGGAATTGATTCAGGTCATTTAGGATAAAAGGAATTCGCTGCACACCTTAAACATGTGTTAAAAGTGTGTTAGAGTCCTAGTTTGACTAGGTTTTCTTGAGTCCTTTGTAACTAGGTTTCCTAGGTGACTTGGGCTGCGAATTTTGCCCAGCTTTTAACCCTAGTTTAGGCCTATATAAAGGCACATATTCTGGATGTAAACACACAGAAAATTTTTGAAATAATATTGCTCTTTGGAGAGGTTTTCTCTTTGGTTCTTTGTGGACTGCCTTGGTGCACAAGTGTGCTTGTGTTCTTGGAGTTCTATACTTCTCGTTTCTAGTCACAGGTTGATTAGGGGTGGGGGTCTTCAAACCCAGTCTCTTTGATGTCTTGTGGAGCTTGAAAAACATCTTGGGCGAGTTTCATGGTCGTTATACCATCGGGGTTCGCATCACATTAGCAACCATATCGGTAAAATAAATCAAAAAGTTCATATGGAAAAACATCATTTACAGGCCTGGCTGCCCGAAGGTGGTGGTAACTAATAATGGAACACAATTTGCCAATAGAGGATTCTAGAAGTTCACCACCGACTATAGCATCAGGATACATTTTGCCTCGGTAGGGAATCCCCAAAGTAATGGGCAAATGGAAGTGTCCAATTGAACTGTAAAAGATGGCTAAAGAAACGACTAAGAAAAGTCAAAGGAAAATGGCTTGGGAAATTGCCTAGCATCCTATGGAGCTCTCGGATGCCCTAGATAAAGGCAACCCAACAAACCCCGTTCTTTCTTGTGTATGGAAGCGAAGCCTTGATTCCTTTCAAAATAGCGCACCCATACTTGAGAGTGTAAATCTTCCACCAGGGACATAATGAAGCAGGCTTGAGGGCCAAGCTAGATATACTGGAAAATCAATTGGCCAAACTTTGTAGAAGAACATTCTAGCAAAGAGTGGCCATTTCAACAAATTGGAAAGTCTAACCAAAAGGAATCAAGGTTGGAGATATGGTGCTCCACAGTGCTAAAGTTGAACACCAAAGGCCCGCACATGGAGTGTTAAGAGCAAATTGGGAAGGGCCTTACCTAGTTACTACCGAAGTCACACCCGGAGTCTTCAAATTGAAAGATGCCTTTGGAGAAAAGCTAAAAAATACATGGCATGCAGATTGTCTAAAAAAGTACATCGGTGAACTTAGTTGAGGTATTTCTTTAGAAAGATAGAAGTTAGTGCAAAAAATCGGCCTTTTGTGATAGAATGCGTTAGGCCAAAAAGGGCTATGGGAAAGAAAGAAATTTTGTGAAAAGCAACCCCAAACTCATGAATCAAGTCTTTGCACTTAGAAAAATTATGAGAATAGCGAGAATTTTTGATATGGCTGAAGTAGGTAAATCGAGACTAAAGCCTATTGATAGCCGAAGGACTGTTGCCCTTGTAGCCCGCGAACTGAGGTCAAGTACCGCATTCGGTAAGTCGAGTGTCACCCACAAGGAGTACCTGTGCAGACCTTGGAAAGGATGAAGTCAGGCGCCTCGAGCATACTACTTCGGTGCCCAGCCAGCACCCCTGAGGACGGTAGTCAAGAGTAAGCTACCTTGCGACCACGTCGCAGATCTGAAAGAGACTTTCCACCAGCTCAGAACCTTCGGAATTCGCCTCAATCCCAAAAAATGCATCTTCGGCGTAACCTCGGGAAAGTTTCTTGGGTACTTGGTATCAGAAAGAGGCATTGATGCTAACCCATTAAAAGTTAAGGCTCTGCTTGAATTTCGAACTCCCGTCACAGTGAAAGACGTGCAGAGACTCACCGGAAGGATAGCCTCTCTTAGCAGGTTCATTTCCAGGTATGGAGACCGGTGTCGAGCATTCTTCAAAGTCCTCACTAAGGCAGCAAAAAAGGAGGGCGACCTCGGATGTGATGATCATCCTTGGAATAAGGACTGCCAAAAGGCTTGGGAAGAACTCAAAGCCTATGTGGCCCGTCTGCTTACTCTTCGGCAACCTCGCGAGGGAAAGTCCCTCGTGTTGTACCTCGCAGTCACAGAAAAAGCAGTAAGCTCGGTCCTTATGAAAGAGGAGGGGCTGAAGCAATGGCCGGTTCATTATGTAAGCAAGTCCCTGCATGGCGCCAAAGTCAGTTATCCCTTGCTACAAAAAGCTATATATGCCCTGGTACTGGCGGGAAGAAGACTACGGCCATATTTTCAGGCTCACCCAATCATCGTCCGAAGTAGTCTACCTCTACGGGACGTCATGAGGAAAGTTGATCATTCGGGAAGGCTTTCCAAATGGTGTATAGAGCTGGGTGAGTATGACATTACTTATGAACCTCGAAAAGCCATAAAAGCGCAAGCTCTAGCAGACTTCATTGCCGAATTACCCATCACCGAGGACAGCCATTCGGATCCTGGCGAAGGTGAGCCAGAATGGACTTTGTACGTAGACGGAGCCTCAGGGTCTGAACACCAGGGAGCTGGGGTAATTATCAGAGGCCCCGAAGGTCTAGAAGTAATGAAGGCCATCAAGTTCGACTTTAACGTCACCAACAATATGGCTGAATACGAAGCCCTCATAGCAGGGTTACGCCTGGCCAGAAAAATTGGTGGAAGAAACTTGAAAGCCCACAGTGATTCCCAGCTGGTAGTTCGACAAATAGCAGGGGACTATGGGGCGAAGGACCCGACCTTGGAAAAATACCATGAACTGGTAGCAAAGCTTATCCGAGAGTTCGAGACCATGCAAATCGAAAATGTGCCTCGTCGAGATAATGCCGAGGCAGATTGCTTACCGAGGTCGAAAACATGCACCGAGGTGCTAAACCACCCGAGCATCACAGTGCTGAGCATAGTAACCTCGGGAAAAGGCTGGAAAGATTCGATAAAAAGGTATCTCGCAACCAGTGAGCTCCCCGTAGACCCCAGCGAAGCGACAAAAGTGCGAAGTCATTCCGGTCATTTTTTCCTAATCGGAGAAGAATTATATCGGCAGGGGTATGCAAATCCACTACAGAGGTGTGTTGGCGAAGAAGATACTGAAATGATCCTCGAAGAAGTTCACGAAGGTGCTTGTAGTTCGCACATTGGAACCGACGCCCTGGCAGTAGTTATACTTCACCAAGGATACTTTTGGCCTACCCTAAGAAAAGACGCTAAGCAGTTCGTCCAGAAATGTGGGAATTGCCAAAGACACACGAGTATCCAAAGGGCACCCTCGGAATTGGTAACTTTGGCTGACTGTCCCTGGCCCTTCGTAGTTTGGGGCATATACCTCATTGGGCCACTCCCGACAGTGCCTGGAGGCGTGAAGCTCAGTGTGGTCGCAGTAGATTATTTCTCCAAATGGGTTGAGGCATAACCCTTGGCGACTATCTCGGCAAAAGATGTGCAGAAGTTCGTATGGAAGAACATTATGTGCAGATTCGGCATACCGAGGGTGTTAGTAGCCGATAATGGATCCCAGTTTACGGACAAAAGGTTCCAAGAATTTATCAACAACCTCGGAATAAAAATGCACTTCGCCCCAGTAGCCCACCCCCAAAGCAATGGGCAAGTAGAAGTATCTAATAGGACCATAAAAGATGGTCTGAAAAAGAGGTTAGGGGAAGCAAAAGGGAAATGGCCAGGAGAGCTCCCAAGTGTGTTATGGAGCTACCGAGCAACACCCCGAAGAGCCACAGGGGAAACACCTTTTTCACTTGTTTTTGGTACAGAGGCCATCATCCCAATTGAGGTAGTACAACCATCGGTGCGAGTACAAGTGTTTGACGAAAGGGGAAATGACCTCGCCTGAGAGCCAAGCTGGACCTCGTCGGCGAACACAGAGAAACAGCCGAGCTGAGAAGAAAAGCCTTTCAGCAAAGAGTGGCCGCGGCTATAAACTTGCGCGCCAGGCCGAAGGGAATAAAGAAAGGAGACCTTGTCCTCCGAAAGGCTGAATTTGGGCCCCGAAGGCCATCCCACGGAGTACTTTGTGCAAAGTGGGAAGGTCCTTATCTGGTACTTGCCGAAGTGCAAAAAGGAGTTTACAAGCTCGGCGATACCGAAGGCGTAGAATTAAAAAATACATGGCATTCGGATGCCTTGAAAAATTCTATGCTTAGGATTTTGGTGGGAAAATTGTACAAGTTAGAAAAATTTCTACGTACAAAAGTTTCTTAGGAAAATTTTTCTAAGTATAGAAGCTTCTTTTCACCAGAACAGTCGTCGCCAAAAGAAAGCTTATTTACAAAGGTTATCAACCTTATCTGAAGATTGGAGATTCACTTAAGAGAATTTCCCGAGGGTGATTCCAAGGCTAATTGGCGTGAAAAGTCTAGCTATGATCTTCCGAAGTCTCTTGAGCGAACGTGTTCGGGACAGTGAGAAATAAAAGATTTTGCGCAACAGACTTAGCCAAAAATTCATGAAAGAAGGAATCTTTATTAACAAAGATGGATCTGAGTACAGAGGAAGGAGCTCGCCCAAAAAAGAAGTACAAAAAAGGAGAAAAAGAAGGCAAAGGGCCCTAAAAGAGACTAAGGGACCTCGGTGTCTCAGGAGCCACCAGCTCCTGCGTCCTTGTCCACCACCTTCGGCGCCGGAAGAGGAAATGGCAAGTTTAGGTGCTCAATTTTTGACCAAGACCACCGAGGCCCCTTAGGGATGTTCAGGGCCACCAAAAAGGAGAGGTCCAGACCCGGAAACCTCTGCAGAACTTGATGATGAGCGAGGCAAAAGCCGTCCTGAAGTCCTTCGCAACAGCTAAGTCCTCAAGCTCTTTCTCTAGATCAGCGATCTCCTTTTTCAGTGCCTTCGTCTTCTTCTTCTTTGGCTCCTTCTTCAAAGACTCGACCTCGGCCTGGAGCGCGGCCTTCTCAGCAAGCACCTTCACCAGGAGAGCCTCAGACTCTAACTTCTCCTTCTGATATGCCTCATTTGCCGAAGTCAACTCCGCCACCTTGGAACTGAGGTCAGATATATTTTGGGAGGAGTCCTTCAAAAGTTCCTCTTTTTCCTTCAACAACTCCTCCCAAACGGCAACAACCTCCTTCTTTGCAACTTGATGCGTCTCCAAATTCTTTGCGACCAAGTCGGAGCACATGACCTTGGATTTCTCTACACAGTCTAAGGCCTAGGCCCGCAACGCCACTTGCTTCGCTGCCCGAACCCTAAGGAGGCCGGTGTACCCCAACAGCTGCAAAGTAAGAACAAAGTTAGTAAGGCAAAAAATGAGTCAAACACTTAGAAGAAATCAAAAGGAAAACAAGGCGCGAAGTATACCTGAGCAGCGTGCTCGAAAAATTTTGCAGCAAGGGACTCTTCGTCCGGACAAGCCTCGGAAATAGCCATCAAAGAGGCCTCGGTGAGGATCCCCTTTGAAATTTGGTTGGCCATTTGCTGGCAGTCGCCGAAGTACAAGTTCATGTCCTCCGTAAATGACCAGAAAGGCTTTCTCGGGATCTTCCCCTTCGGGATATGGGAATCCCGAAGGGCCCGTTTCCGGGCGTGCTCGGCTACCCACCCCGAAGATGGTACCTCCTTTGCACGGCAAGACAAGAAACTTGTTAAGGCAAGCAATTCTCAAAGTTCAAAAAATAAAAATACTGCAGCTTGTCCAAAGAACGAACCTGGCGGCACCTCGGTGACATCATTGTCAGCGTGCCGGACCCCCTCGGCAAAAATTTCCTTGCCTTTTCCCTTCCGGCGCTCTTCAGCAGAAGGGACTTCCACCAAGGCGTCCAGAAGAGTTGCCGAGGAAGTAGGACTCTGAGAAGGAGCGTCAGCGGCGACCTCGGTCGGTGGGGCAGCAGAGGCATCAGGCTCCTCACCTGCCTCCTCAGGAATTTCCGGAAGAGGAGGAGAAGCGTCTTTCTTCGCCCGTTTTGCCGAGGATGGCCTGGCCCCAAATGATTTCCGCCTTCGGGAGACGGCCTTCTTTATTTGCTCCCCCTTCTCAGCTTGACCGAGGAAGAGCGCCTTGTAGTAAGCAGCGGACTCGTCGCCCATCTCTGAAAAACAAGGAAAATATCAGTGTGAGTCTAAATGGTGTCTATAACAAAAATTTTTTGGATAACTTACTCTCACAAAAGGCCTCATAAGTAACCTCCTTCCGAACGAGTTTCACCAGCCAGGAGTCTTTCCCAGCGATGGCAGGAGCCGGCATCCCGAGGTTCGTCTTATGCTCCTTCACTACCCCTAGTTCCCGAAGGACCTCTTCGGTCATCAGTTTCCACATGATGGGGAAAGGGTAGAGGGAGCGTGAAGGGACCTCGGAGTCCCAGTCGGAGACTGCCCGGATCTGTTTGTCGAAGTCCGCGAACCTGGCCGCCAACTTAGGAGTCAGCAGCCTCTTCGGGTCTACAACATCCGTCTCCAGCCTTCCCGAAGCCCACTCGGTTGGAACGTATGGCCAGGCCTCCTCCATCTTCAGAAAAAAGAATTTTTCTTGCCACCCTCGCCAGTTGTCCTTAGTGGCGAAGGTGAACATATACTTTTTGCTCCCTGATCCTCGAGGCAGCATGAAGTAAAAGCCACCCTTCGGGACCGCGTAGAGCTTATAGTACTGCATAAAAAGAATGAAATGGGGTTCTATTTTGAAAATGCCTCACATGCAAAGGAAGGTGTTAAAATAATAGTATGAGTTCGGGGGAAGTTGATTTACGGCAATGCCATGAAATTGGCAAAAGTCGCAAATCACCCTCGAAGGAGGAAACCAAAGTCTGGCCTTCAGTTGGGCGCGAAAAATGGTAACCTCACTTCGGCGGTTCATAAAACTGACCACCTGAGGGCCAAGAAGTCTGGTGGTGGCGTAAGAAGGAAGAAAAAACTTTTTGGTCCATCTTTCTAATTTTTTTGAAGACGTACAGTAAGTATGATTGAGAAGAGGAAGCCAGCTTTCTGGGATGGGGGAAACAGACATAAGAGGAGTTGGCGAAGACATTTTCAAAGAAAAAAGAACTTCGGGGGATGAAAAACTGACTTCGGGAAAGCTTTCAGAAAAGCACAAGAGCAAAGAAAATCAAAGGATTTTGAGAGTCAAAACCCACCAAATGCTTTGCCAAAATCTGGGTTCGGAGTCGCCGTCATAAAAGGTGGCCAGAAATCACCTAAGAAAAAGCACCGCTGTGAAAAATGCAAAACAGTTGAGAGCAGGGGAAGAGCAAAAACAGAACAAAAGGAATTTATGTTGAAACAGGCTATATATATAGGCCGAAGGTGGATAGGCAAACCGACGTCATAAGTACTCCACGAAGGCGAACAGTCGCCATAACTGCTCCCTGCGTCTAAAAATGAGCGCCTGCCGTAACCGATGCAGTCCCCACCAATAATAGCGTGCCACGTGTCAGCCGTCGCGCCAAAAAAGGGACACGCCTTCTGACACCCCTAAACCCTGGGCGCGCCGCTCCAGACTGACACGCTTGGTTATGAAACGCGACGTTGCGCAGACCTGCAAAAGGAAAGAAGTGGGTTAACTCGAAGGCACCAAAAGACAGGCTATGGTCGAACAGCCTATGTCTTCGGACAAAAGGGTGCATCTTCGGCACAGGTATTACACCCAAGACCCCTGAAGGGCGCCCTCAGAAAGCCTACAAACCGAAGTTTTCACTTCGGCCTTCCGAAGGGGGGCATGTGATAGCCGAAGGGCTATCGCCTCTCTCAGTACATACATCCTGCCAATAGTATGATCAGGAAACCTGGCGTTACCCAAAAGAGGCGATATCACGGACCTCGGAAGGAGCGAAGTCAAATACCCCGAACTTGAGACTTCGGCTAGAACGTCAGGAATTCCAAGGATGCCACCGGCTCCCTCGGGGGACCAAATGGATTGCCTTCGGAGATGAAGAACAAGTTATTTCAAGCAGGAGAGAATCTCCCCGAAGGCGGAACCCCCGAACCAGGGAACTCCCCGAACTACAAGTATAATTCCCGAAGAAGGGCGTCCGTACCGAAAGACGACCTCGCCAGAGAACCTCGGGAGTACGGCATGGGCATTTAAGGAGCCTCTGACATGTCGCCCACATGCACTACACGCAGCCTCGAAAGAACGGTCTGATGCACCGACGCTGTCCAAGTCTTGTCACGACCTGTCTCAGTCCTAGACCCGAGGAGCCTACAAATGGCTACCTGTCCCCCATGCCCGGAGGTACAGATCGCATCTAACCGAACATGTGTCATGATCTGAACGGGCTAGGCACCACTATAAATACCAGGAAACAAGCCCTAGCAAAGGACCCCTCTCCCTGAAAAAACACGAATAGGCAAGACCGCCTAGCCTCTTAGTGCTCTTCTTTTATCTCCTTTCAGAACACTAACTTGGGCATCGGAGGCTCCTCCCCGGAAAAACGCTCTGGGGGCCTCCTAACCTCTTTTCTTCTGAGAATTTCAGGCACATTCCTCTAGGAAACCTTTGCTCCAGACGTCCTCCCTCACAGGAAGTCCCTCCCGAAGTCATAATGTCACCCGACGAAGATGCTGTCGGGCATCAGTTAGTAAGTAAAATTGGAGGTTTTTATGTTCAGCAATGTTATAAACATTGTGAATGCACTAGGTGATAAATTAGGTCTTTACTGAGTGCCTATGTACTCATGCCCTCTTTTTCCCATTTAAGGTAAGGAATTGAAAGAGTGAGGGGCTAAGGAAACTCTAGAAGAAGTCTATATGCATAGAGTTATACTCTGGATTCATAGCTTATGAAAAGGAAGCAAGCAAAAGTTCATAAGAATGAACTAGTTCTTGTGTTATGTGTGTTATTTTATAGGCCCTAATGGCTGTTATGGGACTTTTTGTTTTAGATTCATCTTTGTATGGGTTAGAGCCAAAAAAAATAATAAGGCAATTATCACCTAACTGTCAAGTCAAAGTAGAGGTTAAAGTGACTGTGGGCTTAGCGACAGTGTAAGCCTTGCTATGTATCATACATGACACTTAGTGGACCAAACTTTTGTTGTACATAAGTTTGGGCCATGTAGTCCCTGTTTGCCCAATTTTGGCCTATAAATATTTGTATGTAACTAATGGCAAAGGGACTTAGTATAGAATATGGCTTGTGCCTTCTATGTATTTTGAGCTTATGAAAGCCTTAAGGCACTAAGTGTAACAAGCTAGGAAAAAGGGCATGCATGGTCTGTAATTAACTAATATAGGTTATATGTATGCATGTGTGTACATGTGTATGTTTGAGCAGATACACTAGGAAGGCTCCCAATAAGCTGCCTACGGACATAGAACACACACATAAGTCATCTAGCTTCATTAAACCCCATATGCACTCATAAAATTGCCTAAGCAGTTTCAACTGGTTGAATCCAACCATTTGGGTAAACTAAGCGAAACCTACTAGATCTTCAAAATCTTGAGATTCCAACCTAAGTGAATAACAAAGTTAGGGTTAAAATTCCTGGGAGTCAGTGCCTAATTCTTATGAAAGTTAACAGAGTAACTAAAAACAATTGGTTGTTTCCAAGTCTCTTAAAAAGTTTAGGGGAGGGGTAAATTGGGTCTTAACATCGAATGTGATTATCAAGTACTTCAGGTTATTCTAGAGGTGAAGGTTCCCCTAAGTCTGTCTACTGATGATGGCATTGTTGGACGAAGGGATATTTATGACGGCACACCTCGTCATGGTAGGAATGAAGAGTTCCTCCCCTTAGTCAACCAATGTGCCTTTTAGCATTAATGGCAATTCGATCCATCCCAAGACTAGGAGTTCTCTAGGGCCCACTCTGAATGTGGGTGAAGCCATAGGCCTGAGCCCATATTCAGGAATTCCCAAGCTTAGCAGCAAATGGGCAAATAAAACATCAACATTTGATTTTTCATCACAAAGTACTCTTTTGACATCCCAATTTCCAATTCTAGCTATAATTAGGAGAGGGCCATCGTACAAAAAATTTACAACCGAGCCATCCCTTCGGGTGAGCTTGTTTGCAAGGTTATCAAATTCCATCATTGCTATTTCTCTTACCTTTCTCTTTCTCTTAGTCGAAGGTATTCCAATAGTGATTGTCTGGATGATCCCGGTCAAAGGAAGGGAATGTTTTCTTGGACTATAGTTTGGCTAACGTCTATTGGAGTCAATTTTTCATCTTTGCCCCTTATTTCTTCATCTTTTTTCTCTCGGGACTTTGAGGAGGGCATTCACAAGTATCGCTAAAGTTGTCCTTGCTTAATCAAGGACTTAATGTACTTCCTCAGCTAGAAGCAGTCTTCAGTATCATGCCCATGATCTCGATGGAATTGACAGTACTTCTTCATATTTTTTTTGTTGCCCAAAGTCATGGGCTTCGGATGCTGGATTGAGCTCCCTTGCCTTTCTAAGGCCATCAGAATGTTAGTCCTTATTGAATTCAAGGGAGTGCATGTCATTTGGACCTTCAAGAGGTTGATAGTTCACCTTCGGTCCCCTTATTCTTAGTTCTTCGGCCATCATATGCTGTTCGGCTATTCTATAGAACTCCCCAAGCATATCTGAGGGATTCTTTGAAAACTCATAGAAGAGTTAGGAGGCCCTCTTCAGCCTTGCGTTTGAATCTTTCAACATAGTCACAAATGGTTTCTCCATTTTTTTGGGTTATGTCTAACATTTGGATAGACATCTTCTCAATAGGTCCACTTCCGATGAACTACTGGGTAAATGCCTTGGATAACTCTTGGAATCTCGTAATCATTCTAGATGCCAAGGAGTTATACCATGCAGTAGCTGGTCCTGACAGAGTTACTTCAAAACACTTACAAAAGGTCGTGTCATAAGCCCAGTGTAGCACCATGCTCCTCTTAACTTGGTTACATGAGCCTGGGGTTTTGCTTCGCCCATCATAGTTTTTGAGGCATGGTACTCTAAAATCGCTGAGCATAGGAGCTTCCACTACTACATGAATGAATAAAGACTCATCTATGGCAAAGGTTGTTGGGTTTCGGGAGCCAAACAGCGCAGTGAAATTTAACCGAAACCCTCCAGGATCCAAGTGAAACGGGGTAAACCGGGTGTTCAAAAATTTCATACCTAATTTTCGGTTGAGATCTCTCACTCAACTGTAGAGTCGAATCACAAAACCTGAACAGCTAACGTGTTCAGGCTCTCTATGGTATCCACACGAGCCTCTCGGGATCACCACGCTTCCACCACGTCCCGGCAGATGCGTTTCTCTTGCGCTCGCAGTGCTAGCTTGCGTCCTCCAAGGAATTGCAAGAGAAGAGTGCGGCTGTCCTTTTGGGAGGCTAGGGCAAGGAGACCTGCGAATTTCTCACTTAAAAGTTGTATTTATAGTGAGACTCAACTTCCAGGCCTAATGGGTTTCAAAGCCCTAATCCAATTAGGATTTAATTTCGAGCTTAATAATGGCTCAACTCCTTGGCCCATTATTAATACAAAATTAAAGTGAAACCATAACCCAAATAATTAGCCCATGCACTCTAATGATCCAAATAGCTCTATGTGTGCGACCCAATAGGCTCTTGCCATGTTGGCAATGATCATAAATCACATTTATGATCATAAGCAATGAGCGGTGTCTAGCAACACATCATTGCTACCCAAGTGACAAGATTGTCGGTGAATCGACTAAACCTTTATGATCATCACCGATATATGCCATTGTCCTTTTGTCCAAGATATCAAGACTAAGCACGAGACATGGAATGTGTCACTCTCATATAGCCCAATCTTCGGTTTCTTGATTACCGAGTAGACCAACTTAAACTGACGACATTGATATCATATATCAACTCATCAGAGCATGGCCATGCATTTTCTAAGTCTCACTCTATCAAGGGGCCCAAAGATATCACTCCCGTTACATAGGAGGGACAAATCCCATCTTGATCATACAAATCCCTCCGCATGATATGTGACATACCCAATGACCTCCTTCAAGTTCACTTAGTTACGAGCAACAAAGGAAAGTATCAAAGTATGTGACTCACATGTAGGGAACCTTGCTGATCTTAGGTCGAAGGACTACATATACCATGATCACTATGAGAATCACTTATGACACTCATATAACGATCCATGAAGTGTTCTCATGGTGGGTCGGTCCAGTACACAAGTTCTCCAACTTGTACCCATATGTAGACTACATATCTCATATTAGTCTCCACATATGCTAGTCATTATGTATTATTGCAACCCGCTCCACAATAATACTAGACTAGGGACGTTTAAGAATATCATTATTCTAGGGTTACAATTATGTTTATTACGTTACGCAAAAACAAAACAACAAACAAAATTGCTGGATTAATGCCTCAATAAAATATCATGACTCAATGTGCAAAAATACAATCATCTCATGATTGGCTTTTTGGGCACAATACTAACAAAGGTTTCAGACAACCTTGATCAAACAAGCTTTTGGGAGACTTGGTTGTCAAGCTTATCCAACCTTTCCAAGATTTTTTCCAGTAAAATGGTAGTATTGCCTTCTCCCCGTTGCCGGGAACGATGTGGGGGGATGATGTCTCAATATGGGTGAATAACTTCACTAGCAAGGACATTGGGTCCTCACTTGAGGTGTGGGACTCGGTTTCTAGGAAGACCTTTTCTGTCATGATCTTAACTTCGCCGTGTTGTGCCTGCGGGATAGCAAGTCCTCTGTCGAGGACTCATCGTTAAGGCTCCTTTTGCCCAAGGTTCAGCAAGGCGATATATGGCTTCTATCCGAGTGGACTTCTGGGGAAAGTGTCCTTGCACATGTACGACCTTGTGACCATCGTTGGTCTAACTATTGCGTCATTTCGGCTACAATGGAACAATGAAAGTTGCATAGAAAGCCCATTGTGACCATTAGAGGATGTTCATCCTCAAGCAAATAAGGCTCTAGGGTTGATCCACTCTTGTCTGAGGCTTTGATCCTAACTGGAACTTAGGAACTCCCTTGTCCTTGGAACACTGAGTCTCCACAATAGTAACCTGGGAACCCACTCCCATAGATCATGCCAGATGATCCTCTAACACATCTTCTCTGTCTGACATTATGGCCTCCAGAGTATCTTTGGCTCTTGCAGCACCTACAGTAGAATAAAACAAGGGATTGAGGATCCCTGGAGTATTTCTGGGTAAGGGACCTCCAATGCCCAAGTTAGTAAGTGAAGGAGAGATTTGTGAGAGTAATCGACAAGAGAATGTCTACGTTGTATTACATGGTAGCTTCCTAAGTATTATAGGTGACCTGAGGAGAAGGCTACCTTTCCTGAGCCTAGGGGATTTGGACTTGTGGTCTGCTGGCTTTGAGGGACCTTTAGTCCGTGCCCAGGAGAGGTGTCTTTAGTTGGTATCAAACAATTATGCACAGTCATCCAGTCAAGGGCATATGGAGGGTTTTTGTTAGTAATCCAAGGGCCTAGCTGTTTGTCATCTTCTATCGAGGTCACTAGGGGGCCTGTCAAAGGTGAAATTGTGTTTAGGAGACTGTAATGTCACCGAGGGCGGTAAACTGTCTTTTTGAAGTTGGTCATATCATCACCCAAGGGTGGTAAGCCCATTAGTTAAGGTTGGTGAGTTTGCCATCCAGGGGTGGTCAGGTCCCTTTCTAAGGTTGGCTGGGTTGCTATCCAAGGATGGTGTCAAGCCCCTTTTTGTCGATGGTCCTATGGGCGATAGCCCTTTAGCTATCAAAAACTTTTTTTTGTTCTTCTGCGTGCTATGTGAACATGGAATGAAACTGTGTAAAAATGATAATAATTTTTAAATCTAAATTATCCTAACATCATTAATGTATTAAATTTTTTTTTCATAAGTGAAAATTGAATTAATATTTATGTTAAAATTTGTATATTAATTATATCTTAACATTTTACATATTTATTTATGATACTTAATTTTATGAAAAATGACAAAATAAAAAAAATTTCACACATGTGTCATAGTAGATCGGATACAAGTTGTGTTGTGCGAAATATCACGATGTATCACAGTATAACAAAGTGTATATAAAAGCTTAGAGATATATGAAATACTACTATGGATACCATGCGCATATGTTCATTTGCACATAGGCAAGTAAATGACACATTTACCCCTAGTTATTGTATCTAATTACTGCCATATCCCACAAATCAGCTCGTGAGATCTGAGAGTTCCATAACCTTCGTCCTCTCCGATCTCCATGCTCGACGCCGACGGCAGCCCGTGACAATGCTCGAGTCAATGAAGATCTGAGAGAGCAGCCAGGGGCGAGGCGTTGCCAGGGTGAGGCCAAGCGCAGCGAGCGGTCAGGCTAGGAGACACTTATATCCGAACGTTTTCAAAATTTTTTACACTATGATTTCGGATGGAAGTGCGGGTTTTGTTGTTGTTGGAGACGGCGAGCCTTTGGATATTGAGTCGTTGATTTCTTTTTCTGATGAGGATGTCGCTGATTGGTTCTGTGGTTATGGCGGTGATGGCAATGGCGGCAAAGGTGATGTCTGTGCTAACGGAATTGGCGAGCATACAGGTTTTTATACTTGTTGTATTTAAGTATCCAGCATTCCTTGTGGACATTTTTTCATATTGTTTTAGACAATTTATGGTGCAGTATCTGGACATGTTTCATCTGGTTGTGATGGATGTCAGTCTATGAGTGTGGAAGTTGATTCATGTATTATTTGGTTGCTTGTGTAGATTTTGTTTGTACATTTTGGTTGTAATGCTTAGACGTTTTGGGAATAATGCTTTGACACTCTTTGCTGTAGGATGTGGACATCTTTTGTCTGGGAGTGAAGGACTTCGATCTACAAGTGTCGAAGTAGACTCAGGTTGTGATATTGGTTTTTTACTAGACACTTTATGTATACTGTTTGGACACATTTGGACTTATTTTTAGACACTTACCTGTGCAGGTAGTGGACGGTTCTATGAAATTGAATCAGGTAGGATTTTGGGTTTTTTTGAAGATTTCCTGTTTGTCTCATATGTGTTTTGTGTATTTCATGGTTTGTTTTTATTTTGTATGGCAGTTAGTGCAGGTGGTGATGTGACATTATCTGTTGGCTCTGATTCTGTAAATTCTGCTGATGATGTTAGCTGGGTTGGAGCAACCTTTGATTCTGTAGATGAGCCTGAATTTTTTTTTAAAGAGTATGCTATTTCCAGAGGTTATAGCATACGTTGTGTAAAGAGTAGATATAGGGGTGGTAGAAAGGATGGGGCACTTTACCACAAGGAGTTCCTCTGTTCCTATGCTGGTTTAAAGTCTGATAGTGTTAAGAAAGAGGCTGCTAAACATCGTAGAGTTGACAAGCGTAGTAATTGTCATGCGGTGATACGTGTTAAGTTGAGCGATGATGCATTGTGGGTATGTCATGCTCATTTAGGACAGCATAATCATTCATTTGTTGCTGTTAGGCAGCGATATTTGTTGCGGTCAGCTAAGTTTTTGAATAAAGATATTTTTGCAGCTGTTGCAGATTTGATGGGGAATGGGATTAGACCTGCAGATGCTATTAGGGTTATATCAAATGAAGTCGATGGGCTTGAGTCACTTGGCTTGACTAAACGAATTGATAGCCAAAGGCTATTGCCTCCTCGGTAGTAACTCCCTGCCAGAATATTGGCCGAGGAGTCTGACGTCACCCAAGAGAGGATCTTTTTACTGACCTCGGAAGGTGCGAAGTCAAACACTATGAGCTCGAGACTTCTGTTAGCTCGTCAGGAATTCCGAGGACAACACCGTCTCCATCGAGGGGCTAAACTGACCGTCTTCGAGTAAGAGAGCCATCTCTCTAAAGCAAGGAAGAATCTCCCCGAAGGCAGAGGCCCCGAAGAGGATCTTCCCCGAACAAGAAACACCTGAACAAGGGAATCCCCTAACTATGGGTGTGAGTCCCGAAGAAGGTGTTCATCAAGGGAGCTCCCAGAACTATGGGATAGATCCCGAAGGAGGTGCTCGCACCGAAGGACGGATAGAATCCGAAGAGGGTGCACGCACCGAAGGGCGACCTCGCCCAGGGGACCTCGGGAGTACGGTATGAGCATTTAAGGAGCCTCTGACATGTCGCCCACAAGCCCTACACGTAACATCTGAACGGAGAACTGACACGCCGCAGCCCCCCCAGTCCTGACACAACCTGTCCGGGTCCAGGGCTAAAGGAGGCTGCAAACGGCTACCTGTCCCCTAGGTCCAAAAGTACAGATCAAATCCGACCGAACACATGTCATGATCTGAACGGACCAGCTACTCCTATAAATACTAGGAAATGGGACTGGGCAAAGGATGGGCATTTTCCTCCCTCTGAGAAAACACAAAACAGGCAAGACACTTGATCCCTCAGTGTTCTTCCTCCACTTTCACTCAGAAAACTGACTTGGGTGTCGGAGGGTCCCCCCCGGAAAAGCAAACCGGGGACCTGCTAACCTCTTCTTTCAGCTTTTCAGGCACACTCAGCTGGGAAACCAGAGCTCCAGGCGCTCGCCTCCTTAGGAAGTCTCTCCACCTGTCAACATGACAGCAAATGAAGATGCTTTGGGGCATCATTTGGCGCCGTCTGTGGGAACCTACTCCCAGGTAGCTGTTGTCGAAACTCGGCGTTCGAAAGACAAAGGACTCCCGAAGTCCCCGTCCGCGCCTGAGACCCAACCAGCTACCGAACAAAGTCCCCCAGAGACTTCCTTGCCTGAAGAGGAACGCCCTCTTGTCATCACCATGGGTTTTTTACGAGACTTTCAGAGGTCTGTTGTGGCTGAAATGACACAACAGATAGACCGAAGGTGGCCGCAACCAGCCCAAGCGCAAAAGCCAACTTCGCTAGCACGACCTCGGGAGAAAAGCCCAAGGGCAACCCATCATAGCCCGGGAAGTGGGGAGCCACGGGAAGAGTCCTCGACAGATAACTTGCCCTTCGGAGCACGGCTGGCGGAAAGAGCGAGGTCTGAACGACCCGAAGTCCCGTCCAGAAGAAGTTTGTCGCCAGAGGCAAGGTCCCCCTCACCTCGGTACGGAAGTCGCTCCCCGAAGAGACGGCAATAGTCCTTTTACCGAAGAACCTCCAAGCACCAGGAAGAGGAGCCCAGTGCTACGCTCCTCCTGGAGAAAGTCTTGGCAAGACTGGAGAGAGTGGAACAGCAGGTGGCACGCAAGCCTGTTTGGGCCAGGCTAACTGAAACCGTCTCTGGAGATGAAACTCCTTTCGCCCGAACAGTGGTCGAGGCGGCCATACCAAGTGACTTCAGGCTACCTCGGCTAGAGACCTATGAGGGTCGGACTGATCCCCAGGCCCACCTAACAAAGTACAAATGCAGCATGGTGCTACACGGGGCTGATGATGCTACACTCTGCAAGTGCTTTGAAGTCACCCTCGCAGGACCAGCAACTGCTTGGTACAATTCCCTGCCTCCCGGAAACATCAGGGGGTTCCAGGAGCTGTCCACAGCGTTCACCCAACAGTTCATTGGGAGCAAGCCGACGGCAAAGATGCCCGTCCAGATGTTTGACATAGCACAAAGAAACGGGGAGACCATCCGTGACTATGTCGAGAGGTTCAACAGAGAGGCCCTCTGTGTTCCGGACTTTCGTCCCGAAATCCGTATCCTCGCCATGACGAGGGGCCTCCGGAGGGATTCGCACTTGTTTTATGAATTCTCCAAAGATCCCCCGGACACGCTGGGAGAATTCTACCTAAGGGCTGAACAACATATGACAGCCGAAGAGCTGAGAATGACTGGACCGAAGGCTGACCATATTCACGCTCGCGGCGAAGGGTCCAGCCAGCAAGCCTGGTGTCCCAACGGAACAGTTAGGCCGACCTCGGAGAATGCGAGTAGGAGGAAGGAAGCCCCAAAACTTTACACCTCTGAGCACCACGAGGGCTAACGTCCTCATGGCGTTGGAAAAACAGGGGGCTCAAATCCAACGACCGAGGGGCATGATTGCTGACAACAGAAGGAACATGAAGAAGTTCTGTCAGTTCCACCGTGATCACGGTCATGACACCGAAGACTGCTTTCAGTTGAAAAAGTACATTGAATCACTGATAAAGCAGGGCCAGCTTCGGCGTTATTTGAGAATGCCTTCCCCGAAGGGGAAAAAAGAGGAAGAAGGAAAGCCCGATGATGAGGATTACGATTCAGACAGGCGAAGGAACCGAAGTCCAAGAAGGCATCCTCCACCTTCGGCAGGAGTAATACAGACGATCACAACCGGACTTCCATCCTCGGAAAGAAAAAGAAGGGCTAGAGAGATAGCGGTGATGGAATATCAGAGCCCAACGAAAAAATTGGCCCGCGAGGATGGCTCCACCATCGTATTTCCCCATGACGATCCATTGCTGATAATGGCGAGGATAGGAAACTGGGACGTCAAGAGGGTACTGCTGGACGATGGGTCAAACGCAGACGTCTTGTTTTTCACATTTGCTGCCAAGCTTGGGCGTATCCAGGAGTGACCTCAAGGCTGTTACTTTACCCACGTTCGGCGTAGGACCATCTGAGCTACCTGTCCTCGGGTGGATCGACCTTCCCTTGATGATGAAAGGAACTTCGGAGAAAGGAACTGCTGAGTTGTTCGCCTCTACCATGGCAAGATTCATAGTCATGGACGTTCCTTCGTCATACAACGCCATCCTCGGCAGACAGACACAGGAAATTTGCACATTCGCCCTGATGTAAAGTACTTGACCGTCACCTTCGCCACCAAAGAAGGAGACGCAAAGATCTTCATTGATCAAGGCAAGGTGAGAAAGGTGTTCGTCAGAGCACGAAAGGCTCCAGCAAGCAACTTAGCACATGCTGTAGAAGCAAAAGAGCTGGAAAGGGGCGAGGCAGAAGATCCCACAAAAGCGGAAACAGAAGAAGTAGAGCTTGTCCCAGGCCGTAGTACCCGAATAGGGAAAAGCATGGCCGAATGAGACAAGGAAAAACTTGTATCTTTTCTGCTTGCAAATAAAGATCTGTTCGCCTACTCGCCGAAGGACATGCCAGGGGTAAACCCTCGCGTAATCCAGCATAGCCTCAAAGCGAGTCCGGAAACAAAACCTGTCCGGCAAAAGAAACGGAGCATCTCAGCTCACAAAAGTGACTTCGTCAAGACCGAAGTCCAGCGTCTGATAGACGCTAGCGTTATCCGGGAGGTAAACTACCCCGAATGGCTAAGCAACGTGGTAATTGCCACAAAAGAAGGAAGTAGTAAGCTCCGGATGTGCATCGACTTCAGAAATTTGAACGATGCTTGCCCGAAAGATTCATATCCTCTTCCGCCAATAGACCAACTGGTAGACTCAACTGCCGAGTACGGGCTCCTAAGTTTCCTGGACGCTTTCAGTGGGTATCATCAGATAAGGATGGACCCCGAAGATGAAGAGAAGACTACCTTCATCACTGAGGGAGGAACATATTGCTATATCAGGATGCCCTTCGGACTCAAAAATGCAGGAGCCACCTACCAGAGGCTGATGAACAAGGTCTTCAAAGACCAAATGGGGAGGAACATGGAGGTGTATGTTGATGATATGATAGTCAAAAGCAAACTGCCTGGCTACCACGTTGCAGATTTAGAGGAAACCTTCCAAAAACTCAGAGCCTTCGGGATCCGCCTTAATCCTGAGAAATGCATCTTCGGGGTGACCTCGGGAAAGTTCCTTGGGTACATGGTATCCGAAAGAGGCATCGATGCTAACCCCGAGAAGATTAAGGCTCTGCTTGAATTCTGAACTCCTGCCACAGTCAAAGACGTGCAAAGACTCACCGGAAGAATAACCTCTCTGAGCAGGTTTATTTCCAAGTACGGAGATAGGTGTCGACCCTTCTTCAAAGTCCTCACAAAGGCAGCAAAGATGGAAGGCGACCTCGGAAGGAATGGTCATCCTTGGGATGAAGATTGCCAAAAAGCCTGGGAAGAACTCAAAGTCTACTTGGCCAGCCTGCCGACCCTGCGGCAACCTCGGGAGGGAGAGCCCCTCGTATTATACCTCGCTGTCACAAAAAAAACTGTGAGCTCGGTCCTCGTGAAAGAAGAAAGGCCAAAGCAATGGCCGGTCTACTATGTCAGCAAGTCCCTGCATGGCGCCGAAGTCAGGTACCCTTTGCTTCAAAAAGCTATATATGCCTTAGTGCTTGCAGGGAGAAGGCTGCGGCCATACTTTCAGGCTCACCCCATTATCGTCCGAAGTACCCTGCCTCTACGGGATGTTATGAGGAAAGTTGATCACTCGGGAAGGCTTTCCAAGTGGTGTATAGAGCTTGCCGAACACGACATCACGTATGAACCCCGGAAAGCTATAAAAGCTCAAGCTTTGGCAGACTTCATCGCTGAAGTACCAAACACCGAGGAGGGACATTCGTTTTCCGGCGAAGACGAGCCAGAATGGACGTTATATGTTGACGGGGCCTCAGGATCCGAACACCAGGGAGCTGGAATGATTATCAGAGGCCCCGAAGGCCTAGAAGTAATGAAGGCCATCAAGTTCAGTTTCAACGCCACCAACAATATGGCCGAGTATGAGGCCCTCATAGCAGGATTACGCCTAGCCAGAAAAATTGGCGTGAGAAACTTGAAAGCCCATAGTGATTCCCAGCTGGTGGTCCGGCAAATGGCAGGGGACTATGGCGCGAAAGACCCGACCTTGGCGAAATACCATGAGTTGGTAACAAAGCTTATTCGGGAGTTCGACGTCGTGAAAATCGAGAACGTACCCCGACGAGAAAATGCTGAGGCAGACTGTTTGGCGAAGTCCAAAACTTGCACCGAAGTGCTAAGCCACCCTAGCATCGCGGTGTTAAGCATAGAGACCTCGGGGAAAGGATGGAAAGAACCAATCAAAACGTATCTCGCAACCAACACACTCCCCGAAGACCCCAGCGAAGCCGCAAAAGTGCGAAGGCGCTCCGAACGTTTCTTCTTAATTGGAGAAGAACTATATCGGCAAGGATATGCAAATCCACTACAGAGGTGTGTTGGTGAAGAGGATACTGAAATGATCCTCGAAGAAGTTCACGAAGGCGCCTGTGGTTCGCACATCGGAACCGACGCCATGGCAGCAGTGATACTTCGCCAAGGATACTTCTGGCCTACCCTGAGAAAGGACGCCAAGCAGTTCGTCCGGAAATGTGGTAGTTGCCAGAGACATGCGAACATCCAAAGAACACCCTCGGAGTTCGTGACTTCGGCAGACTATCCTTGGCCCTTCGCAGTTTGGGGCATAGATCTCATTGGGCCACTCCCAACGGCGCCTGGAGGCGTAAAGTTCTGCGTAGTAGCAGTAGACTATTTCTCTAAGTGGGTCGAGGCAGAACCTCTGACAACTATCTCGGCAAAAGAAGTGCAGAAGTTCGTATGGAAAACCATCGTATGCAGATTTGGCATACCGAGGGTACTCGTAGCGGAAAATGGGTCCCAGTTCATAGACAAAGGATTCCAAGAGTTCATTAGCGACTTCGGGACAAAAATGCACTTCGCCCCAGTAGCTCACCCCCAAAGTAATGGGCAGGTGGAAGTATCAAACAGGACCATAAAAGATGGTCTGAAAAAGAGATTGGGAGAAGCAAAAGGGAATTGGCCAGGAGAACTCCAAAGCGTGTTATGGAGTTACGGAACAACACCCCGAAGAGTGACAGGGGAAACGCCCTTTTCACTCGTCTTCGGCACAGAGGCCATCATCCCTGTCGAGGTAGTACAACCGTCAATATGAGTCCAAGTGTTCGATGAAAATGGAAATGACCTCGGCCTGAGAACCAAGCTCGACCTCGTCGGCGAACACAGAGAAGTAGCCGAGCTGAGAAGAAAAGCTTTCCAGCAAAGAGTAGCAGCAGCCATAAACCTACGCGCCAGGCCAAAGGGAATAAAACAGGGAGACCTCGTTCTCCGAAAGGCTGAATTTGCACCCCGAAAGCCGTCCCGCGGGGTACTTCGCACAAATTGGGAAGGACCCTACCTGGTACTTGCCGAAGTACGAAATGGAGGTTATAAGCTCGGCGATGCCGAAGGCATAGAATTAAAAAACACTTGGCACTCAGAGGCCTTGAAAAAATTCTATGCCTAAAAAGTTTGGTGGGAACGTTGTATTGCACAAGTTGGACAAATTTGTCTAAGTAAAAAGTTCTGAAGAAGTACAAAACAAGAGTCTCACGAAAGCAATCGCCGAGGAAAGCAAAAGTAAGTTTTTCCAAAGTCTCTTGAGCGAATATGTTCGGGACAAAGGAAAGCAAAAGTAAGGTTTTCCGAAGTCTCTTGAGCGAATATGTTCTGGACAAAGGAAAGCAAGAGTATTATTTTCTGAAGTCTCTTGAGCGAATATGTTCGGGACAAAAGAAAGCAAAAGTATGGTTTTCCGAAGTCTCTCGAGTGAAGTATGTTCGGGACAGTGGGAAACAAAGGAATCTGGCAAAAATACTTAGCCAAATTTTTATCTATTGAGCCAAAGAGTGCTTACAGAGAAGAAAGTTGCTGAAAGACTACAAAAAAGAAGAAGAAAATGAAGACAAAAGGCCCTAGTACTAAGGAACCTCGGCGTCTTGAGAACTGCCAGCCTCTGTGCTTTTGTCAGCAGCCTTCGGCGCCGGGAGAGAAGGAGGCAGTTTCAAGTGCTCGATCTTGGACCAAGTCCACCGAGGCTCCTTGGGGATGTTCATGCCTTCCAGGAAGGAGAGGTCAAAATCTGGGAACTTCTGCAGAATTTGGTGCCGAACAAGACAGAAGCCGTCTTGAAAGGCCAACTTTGTCATATCATCGGACTCCCGCTTCTTGACCGCCAAATCTGCATAGTCCTTCTCCAGATCCGCGTAATCCTTATCCAGATCCTTGAGCTTTCTCTTCAATGCCTTCGTCTTCTTCTTCTCTTCTGAAGGCTTCTTCAGATATGCGACCTCGGCTTCAAGCTGGGCCTTTTCCTCGAGCGTCTTCGCAAGGATTGCGTCACTTTCTGACTTATTCTTTTGAATCATTTCTACGATCGAAGTCAGCTCCGCCATCCGAGAGCCGATGTCGGAAAGTTTCTGGGAGGTGCCTTTCTCAAGTTCCTCTTTCTCTTTTATGAACCCCTCTCGAAGTTCAGCAATTTCCTTCTCTGAAGACTGCTTCAGCTGAGCATTGTCGGCAGCCAACGCCGAACACTGGGCCTTCGTCTTGGTGTAAAGGTCCCAGAGTGATGCCCTCCTTTCTGACACTCGCGCCACCCGAACGCGGAGCAACCCGGCATACCCCATCAGCTGCAAAAAAAAAAAAAAGCAAACAAAGGGAAAATGATGCTAAGTAAAAAGCAAAGGCTAAATTGGCACTAAGGAAACAGTGAAGCGTACCTGGGCGGCATGTTCAGTGAGTTTGGCGGCCAAAGAGATGTCGCCTGGGTAAGCCGCCGTAAGGGCCTTGTAAGAGGCCTCAGTAAACACCCCTTTGCACATCTGCCTGGCCATCTCGGGACAGTCCTCGGAGTACATATTCATGTCCTCCACGAACGTCCAGAAGGGCTCCTTCGGAACTTTCCCTGCTGGGACTTTGGCATCCCGAAGGGCCCTCTTGCGGGCGTGTTCGGCAACCCAGTCAAGAGCGGCCACCTCCGCTGCACAACAAGGCAGAAAAATTGGTTAAGGCCAGAAAACCCTTAAGGATTTACAAGAGAAAAAAAGGTTCTTCGACAAAATACAAACCTGCTGGCACCTCGGTAACGTCGTCGTCAAGAATCGACGTCGCCTCAGTAGAGATCCCCTTGCCTTTTTATTTGGCGCCGTTCCTCGGCAGAAGGGGTCTCCTCCCCATCGCCCTCCAGAAGAGCATGCGAAGGCGTGGGGCTTTGAGGAAGGACATCGGAAGAAGGGACGTCGACAGAAGGAACCTCGGACAAAGGGGCAGCAGGGTCTTCGGGCTCCTCGCCTACCTCCTCCGGAATTTGCGGAAGAGAGGAAGGAGCAGCTTTCTTTGCCCGTTTGGATGGAGGGCCGCCCGAAGTCTGCTTCCGCCTCCGAGAGGCGGCCTTCTTTGTCTGTTCGCCCCTCTCGGCCTGCCCGGTAAAAAGAGCCTTGTAGAAGGCAGCCGCGTCGTCGCCCATCTCTGAAAAAAGAAAAAGAAGATCAGTGTAAGTCCAAGATGAAGTTATGAAGGAAAAAATGAGAAAGTAACTTACTCTCGTAAAAAGACTCATAAGTCTCTTTCCCCTGAAGGAGTTTTACGAGCCAGGAGTCCTTCCCCGAAGAAGCCGGTTTCGGCATGTTGAGGTCTGTCACATGCTCATTTACCACCTTGAGTTCCCGAAGGACCTCTTCGGTCATGAGCCTCCAGTTGATCGGAAAGGGCTAAAGGGCACGAGGAGAGACCTCGGCAGCCCAATCAGAGACGGCCCGGATGCGCCTGTCGAAGTCCTCAAAGATAGGTGCTACGTCGGCATCTAGCAGTATCTTCGAGTCAACAACATCCTTCTTGAGCCTCCCCTGAGCCCACTTGGTTGGGACGTGCGACCAAGCCTCCGACTTCTTCAGGAAAAAGAATTTTTGTTGCCACCCTCGCCAGCTATCTTTGGTGGCGAAGGTGAACGTATACTTTTTGCTCCCGGATCCCCGAGGTAGCATAAAGTAGAAGCCACCCTTCGGGACCACGAAGAGCTTGTAGTACTGGAGAAAAACTACAAAGTGAGGTTTTATTTTGAAAACGCCGCACATACAGAGGAAGGCGTTAAAATAGCAGTACGAGTTCGGTGGGAGTTGGTTAACGGCAATGCCATGGAAGTTGCAGAATGCGCTAACCATCTCCGGGGGGGATACCGAAGTCCGGCCTTCAATTGGGCTCGGAAAACGGTGATTTCATCACTTCGGTTGGAGAAAGGAAATTGGTCAGGACGGGGCAACCTCGTCACAGAGTAAGAGGGTAAGAAAAACTTTTTCTTCCACTTCGCTAGTTTTGCTGGAGTAGTGCAGCAGGGGTGAGAAAGAAGAGGTTGCCAACTCTCGGGAACAGGCATGATGAAAACAAGTTCGGGAAAAACAAGGAAAACAAGTTCGGGAAAAACAAAGAAGAATCTTTGAAAAAAGCAGAAGGACTAAAACCCACCAAAGGTCTTGCCGGAATCTGGATTTCTGGAAGCCGTCGTGAAAAGTGGTCGGAAAAATGCCTGAAAAAGGAGAACCGCCGCGGAAAATCGGGAGAGAATTAGAAGGCAGAAGAAAGCAAAAGCAGAAGCAAAAAGAAGGTTATGACAGGGCTGGTGTATATATAGGCCGAGAAGGCCAGGTGAACTGTCGTCATTAGTACCCCTCGGAAGGCGAAGCGTCGCCATAACTGCTAAATGCGCCTGAAAAGTCGCTCCTGCCGTACTCAGTGCATTCCCACCCAATAATAGTGTGCCATGTGTCGGTCATCGCGCAGCAAACGTGCCACGTGTCATCCATCACGTCGAGCACGCACTCTGACACCATTTGGTCTAGAGGCGCCGCCCTAGACTGACTCTGCTGGACACAGGACGCGACGCATGAGCAGACCTATAAAGGCAAAAAAGTAGGTTACCTCGAAGACACCAAAAGACAGCCTGTGACTTCGGGCAAAAGGTCTATCTTCGGTACAAGGTTATCCTATTTTCCCTCGCCACGAGGACACCAAGAGACAGCCTGTGACTTCGGGCAGAGGGTGTATCTTCGGCACAGGGACAGCCTATCTTCTCACGCCTCGAGGACGCAAAAAGGGCTGCCCATCGCTTCAGGCAGAAGAAGGCGTCTTCGGCGCAGATATCACAACCACAGGACCCGAAAACCGATGAACCGAAGTTTCTCACTTCGGCTTTTCGGAGGAGGGCCTGTGATAGCCAAAGGCTATTGCCTCCTCGGTAGTAACTCCCTGCCAGAATATTGGCCGAGGAGTCTGACATCACCCAAGAGAGGATCTTTTTACTGACCTCGGAAGGTGCGAAGTCAAACACTATGAGCTCGAGACTTCGGTTAGCTCGTCAGGAATTCCGAGGACAACACCGTCTCCATCGAGGGACTAAACTGACCATCTTCGGGTAAGAGAGCCATCTCTCTAAAGCAAGGAAGAATCTCCCCGAAGGCAGAGGCCCCGAAGAGGATCTTCCCCGAACAAGAAACACCTGAACAAGGGAATCCCCTAACTATGGGTGTGAGTCCCGAAGAAGGTGTTCATCAAGGGAGCTCCCAGAACTATGGGATAGATCCCGAAGGAGGTGCTCGCACCGAAGGACGGATAGAATCCGAAGAGGGTGCACGCACCGAAGGGCGACCTCGCCCAGGGGACCTCGGGAGTACGGTATGAGCATTTAAGGAGCCTCTGACATGTCGCCCACAAGCCCTACACGTCACATCTGAACGGCGAACTGACACGCCGCAGCCCCCCCAGTCCTGACACAACCTGTCCGGGTCCAGGGCTAAAGGAGGCTGCAAACGGCTGCCTGTCCCCTAGGTCCAAAAGTACAGATCAAATCCGACCGAACACGTGTCATGATCTGAACGGACCAGCTACTCCTATAAATACTAGGAAATGGGACTAGGCAAAGGATGGGCATTTTCCTCCCTCTGAGAAAACACAAAATAGGCAAGACACTTGATCCCTCAGTGTTCTTCCTCCACTTTCACTCAGAAAACTGACTTGGGCGTCGGAGGGTCCCCCCCAGAAAAGCAAACCGGGGACCTCCTAACCTCTTCTTTAAGCTTTTCAGGCACACTCAGCTGGGAAACCAGAGCTCCAGGCGCTCGCCTCCTCAGGAAGTCTCTCCACCTGTCAACATGACAGCAAACGAAGATGCTTTGGGGCATCACGAATGTTTTACAATTACTTATCTGCTGAGCGTGCATCTGAATTGGATATTGGGGATGCTTCGCTGCTGCTTGATACTTTTAAGTGTAGGGCATCAGAAGATGTTGATTTCTTCTATGAGGTGCTAGTTGATAATCAAAACAGATTAAGTAGTTTTATTTGGATTGATGAAGTGATGAAGGCTGATTATACAACATTTGGTGACGTCGTTGTGTTTGATACTACATTTCGAACCAATCGGTACAATATGTTTTGTGCTCCGTTTATTGGATTAAACAGTCACAAGCAGAATGTTGTTTTTGCTGTTGCTTTTCTTGTGGGTCAGAAGATGGAGCACTTTGTTTGGTGTTTTGAGTGTTTTAAGAGGGGCATGGGTGGAAAGCTTCCTCAGACAATTATGACAGATCAGGATGGTGCAATTGGATCTGCAGTTGACCATGTTTTCTTTGGTGTTCAGCACAGATTATGTCTGTGGCATATTTGTGAGAATGCCAAGAAGAAGATCAAGGGCTTGATGTGCATTGAAAGTTTTTCCAAAATGTTTTATAAATGTTTGTATCATTGTGCTACTGCTAGTGAGTTTTATGACGCATGGTCAAAGATGCTTGGGAGTTTCAACTGTTGTAATGTGGGATGGTTGAAGAACTTGTATGCGGCAAGGTTTAAGTGGTGCCCAGCACTATGCAAGCACATTTTCTCTGCAGGTAATTTCACTGTGTAATTTGTGCATGATTAATGGAGATTTTGAATATAATGCTTAGGCAATTTGTTTGATATTAACAGACACTTTGTGTACGTTTTGACTGCAGGGATTCGATCATCACAACATAGTGAAAGCACAAATAGTGTTCTAACATCGCTTGCAAATAAACAAATGGGTTTGTTTGCTATTTTCACTGCTGTTGAGAACATGTTGAAAGACTGGAGAAATAGAGCACTTGAAGAAGATTTTCCAAATATTGGAGTGGTGAATGTGAGGGCTGAACACTCAAAGATATTGGTTGATGCTTCTAAGGTATACACTCGTACTATCTTGAAAGAGTTTGAAAAGGAATTATTTGTTGGTGTTTTTGCTGAGTCAAAGGCTGTTTCTGAGGTTGGTGGTGTCATTGAATATGAGGTTTTGGTTGGGAATCAAGATTGGAAGAAATTTAATGTTAAGTATGATGCTGCTTCATTGTCTGTGTCTTGTTCATGTATGTTGTTTGAGGAGAGGGGCTTGCTTTGTTGCCATTCATTGCGTGTGTTGAATGTGAATAATGTGCATGAAATTCCTAAGCAGTATATACTTCACCGTTGGACCAAGGAAGCAAGGATTGTTGTGGATCAGGATGGGAAATATTTGTGTGGTGATGCATTTTCTACAATTGCTTGGCGTACTAACATGATGAGGGGCTTTTTATCATTGGTAATTGAGTGTCAAAAAGATCAGGAATGTAGGTATGTGTGTGAGCAAGGACTGCTGTCAATACAGAAGCATATTTTGAAGATGAAGGCTGGAACTGCCAGTGCCAGCAAAGAGTGTCAGACAATTAGCAGTGCTGGGTCTTGTTCTGAAGTGGATGTTTTGAATCTTGCGTTTGTGACATCTAATATATTTGGATCAAAGCGGAAGAAGAGTGGAGTGGATTTCAACCGTGGCCGTGGATGCAGGGGCAGGGGCAGGGGCAGTGGTAAAGGGCAGTGGTAGGGGCAGGGGTGGTCCAGTATAGTGTTCGATAGGAATAGTCAAAGTGTCTATAAACCATTGTTGAAATGTCTACAGAGTTAAATTCATAGTTACAACTGAAGTTTATTGAAATGTCTACAGGTTATTTGCTTACAGTACACATAAAAAATGTAGTGTGATAGTGGAATTTTCTAGAGAATTAAGTGGATATGGGAATGATAAGGACTATGGTTTCTACAATATCAATTAATTCTTTTTATTTACAATACTAGTTCTTAATTTACAATGTGTGTAGAATAATACATATTTCAAATAAAATAAAATATATTTCAAAGACAATATAATATTTATATGTTTGGAGCTGTCCTTTTTAAGAACTTGCAAAATAGTTTTGCTTCGCATCTTCGCATGCAAGGCTTATAGCAAATTGGGCTTGATATGTACGCTCCTGTGTCAGGGAGATTTGGCCTATCATGTGGTGATTGACAATCTTTAAGATTGTGTCCGATGGCAACAAGCCTTTTGTTAAGTGCCCATAAGCGAGTAAATGTTTGTCGTACAAGCCTTCGACATTCTGCAATCTTCCATGGCCTTTGCCTTCCATTTCCCCCCTCGATGATAAGAGACAATAATTCCATTGCTTTGGTCTTTTCATGTTCCTGAAATGGTGATATGATTGCTATTATTCCATACAAGTATTGGGCCTTACTATTGCCCTTTTCGGCTGCTCTTTTGAGGAGTTTGAGCCCTTCGATTTCATTTGCAGTTATAAAATATTGAGCGATACCTTCTTCTGTCAAGGCATCTGTATTTTCAACTTCCATGCACCGTTGGTGGATATAACACTCTTTTGGGCGAAATGGTGTGAAAGATAAATCATTTATGTTCAACCTTTGGTACACCAACTTATCATCTGCAGCCTTGTGAAAGACCTTGCAAGATTGTGCAGCGTTGCTAAGGTCATTGATGGATGAAGCACCAACATTTGAGAGTATCTCAGTAAGCATATAATGTGGTAATGATTGAATTGTTTTTTGGAGGGTATGCTTGGAGATTTTCTTGCTCGGTTTCAAGTTGTCCATTTTTTAAACAAGTGTGTAGGATGAAAAGGTGTTGAAAAGGTGTTGAAAACTTGTGGTTATGGTTGCACATTTTATAGGTGATGAACAGGTGTTTGGTCGGTTATATTGTGTATTACGAAGAGACGTCAGACTGTTTCATTTTGCGAACATATGTGCTGCTTCGGTCCTTAGGCGCCTTTTCGTATAATTATGGATTAGATATTTAATTGATTATGTTTTTATCGAGTAATAATTTATGTAGTGATCCAAGATTATACAATTACGTTTTTAATACGACTAAGAATTCATGTACTCAACCAATCGTATAATTAAGGATTAGATATTTAATTGATTATGTTTTTATCGAGTAATAATTTATGTAGTGATCCAAGATTATACTGTTATGTTTTTAATACGACTAACAATTTATGCACTCAACCAAGTTATATATTATGAGTGTTTAAACACTTTAATTACTGTTAGTACACAATTTGTTAATCTATAGAAGACACTTTTGCAAAATTTGTACTGTATATAAAACAACTGTTTCAGACACTAACAGTATCAAACAATACGATTAACAACTACTTTGTCCTATAAGAAGACATATCACAAGCTATGAAACTACTTCCTAGACATATAAGAAGACAACTATTTTGTGCATGCTAGCAATCTAACCTATAAGCAACTGTCACATGTTAACTACAAGTTATCTGTAAGTCAAGTTAAGCAGCTTTTGCATTTTGTAGTCTATTTGCATTTGTTAAAACAGTATCTTTCACCTGGTTGTGCGGATGCAACATTAAAGTAGCTGCAATTTGCATTCTGTACTTATTCATGATTTCTTTCTGCAAAGTCAAAAATAATAGTGTATAAGTAGTAATTTGATAGTGCATCAAGAAGACATTATAGATGTTATAGTTGTTACCGGTCCCAGGTCAAAAACAAACGGTTGGCCATGATATAATTCCATATGTTTCATTGCAAAAATGGCACAGTCTTTTGCATTCCTCATGTACTGCCTGTAGGTCTTTTTCCACAGCAAAGAAATAAATGTGGGTTGGTATCTTCCAATTTCATATGCAAGGGGATGTTCCCAGGAGTCAAGCCATTTGCTGATGATTTGTCTCTGTTAAAAGTAAACGGTGTTATGTTTTCATAAGACACTTCGAATCGAAATGATAGACACTTTGAATTGAAATAATATACACTTTGAATTGAAATAATAGACACTTTCAATAAAAAGAATAGACACTTTGGATAAGACACTTTGAATTGAAAAATTACACTTTGAATTAAAAAATAGACACTTTGTATTTAAATAATGGACACTTTGTATTTAAATAATGGACACTTTGAATTGAAATAATAGACACTTTGAATGATTACCAGAAGAAAGGGAAACTGTTCATATTTTCCCATCTCCTCATCCCTGTTGTCCATGACCTCTATCTTCTTGCTTTCAGTGTTAATGCAGAACACGCTGAAGTGGACATCTTTAGGACATATGAAGAACAGCTGTTTCATAAAAACTTATTTTAGGGGCTGGGACACCATGAATAATTGTGTAGTACATGTGCAACCATGCAACAAGTTTTTCATAATAAGTGTGCACTTACAAGTTTGCAACCATGCAACATTTCTTTCGTGATGTGGTTGTATTGGAGCCACAGGTTGAGCATTTGGCATATGATGTTCTCCTTATTAGCATTCTTCTTGACAACTTCAGGATCAAACTTATTGTTGACAATTATGTGGAAAATGCAGGCCTGTAACAAAGATTAGTAAATAGATGTTAGACTTAAACAGAGTGAGTTTTTAAGATGTTACAGACAGGGTTTTACTTACAGATGCATGGCTGGGGAGGAAGCAACGTTCTGAAAACTCTTTGTTCAACTCTTTTTGATTCAAAGTATAAGCATAGGTGGTTATTATAGAGTCAAAAACCAATTTTTCAGGTCTTAAACTGTGGAATTCATTCCTAAAGTTGAAGACATCTGGTGTGAATTTTGCCAGCCGCTCACTGCAATTGAAATATAAGCAGTAGACAGTTCTCAGTAAATTTGCAGTAATTGAAATAAATGATCATTGGCTAATAATTTTTTTTTCCTGCGACACTTACTTGAGTGATTCTTTCATGCTCCATGCATAGTCTACAACAATAGACTCTGTGCTTGTGAGGTATAAAGGGAGTGTTTTCTTGAACCGTTGGAGATATGGGGATTTCAAGAAAACTGATTTCTTCTTTGCTCTAGCTGGCCTATCAGCTTTCTCCTGACTTCCATCTATTCCCAAATTGAAAGAAGGTCCAGTTTCTAGATCAAAGTCTAGAACTGTTGGTATTGGACCTTCATCATCTGGCAAGTCAAGCACAAATGGTTGAGCAAGGTCTTCAAGCTCCTGATCATTATCATTTTGCTCATCAGGTGTGCATTAGACATTTTTAGATTGCAGTGCAATCTGTGCCAGCCTTGCTTTCTCCATTGCATCCATCACTTGCTCAACTTGGAGAATGAATTTCTCATCCCATGGGCTGCTTTCAGCAGTGCCAGGATTGAGCTCATGCGACCTCTGTATCAGCTTTGCAAGTGGAGTTGTAACAAGAGGGAACAGCTCACAGACTCTTGCAATTTCTTGTTCCACTCTTTTCATTGCAAGAGCTGCTTCTTGAACCTTATTATTTAACTGCTTCATTCTTGCTATGAATGAGTTGTCAGAGTCAGCAGGCTGTTGTTGCTCCTTGCTTTCAGAGTCAGCAGGCTGTTGTTGCTCCTTGCTTTTAGGCATACCTTCTGCTGGTTGCTCTTTGCTTTGAGGCTCTTCAGGCTATTTTTCTTGAGTTTCTGCAGCAGTCTGGTCAGCCTTCTTTTCTGGCTGCTCAGGGTGATCAGACTTCTTTGGTACTTTTGGAGCATCAGCTTTTGGAGTATTAGCAGAAGGAAGATTGGCTGATAGTATTTGTCCTCTGCCAAATCCACCTTGACTTCTCTCTTCATTTAATCTTCTGAGGACAATATCATTTGTCCAACCTGTGATTGATGGGAAAACTCTAGTGACAAGAGTTTTCCCCCTGAACATTACCCGGTCAAGATAAAACATCTGCACATTTAAGACCAGTTAGTATGAAAGTTGTTAGTATGAAAGTTGTTGACAAATAAACATGACACATTTACCTGTAGGAAGTAGAGGCATGCACCAATGCATTGGTTGTTGACAGGGTCCTCTTTGTACTTGCTAATTTGCGTAGCAAGTGTGTTCAAGGTGTAGGCACAGAAGTTCAGCTGATGGCATGCAGAAAGATCCTTCAATGCTTTATGAACCCTCCAATTGCAGCTGGATCTATTGGATGGTACAAGCAGCTTTGTGACTATGTAGATGACAAAGTGAAGCTTGAAATCTTGATCTGCCTTTGATGAGTTAATCACTATGCTTGAAATTTGACTTGTCAATGGTCCATTTTCCTTCCCATGCTGCATTCTCCACTGTCGAAGTTCCGGGTCATTTGCACGAGAATAAGGGTGTTCATCAACCACCCTTGGACCAATGGGAATCCCTAACACATTATGCACATCTTCAGCCGTTATCTTGATCGTTGAATGTTTGGATATGCGCAAGGTTGTGTCATCCGGGTTAAAATGGTCCACTAGCCACTGTACTAGGTTTGGGAAAAGCCTGGTGCATGTTATGTTGAACAGCGATCCAAATCCAAGCTCTTTGATTGCATTAACATGCTTTGTGCTAGTGGAGAGTAAATTCATTGTCTGCCTAACCTGTCCAGGGTTGCACCATGTTCTATACATTATGCTGCAATGAAATGTTACGTTTCAATAGTTAAAAAATTTTAATACAGTAATGATAGACATTTGTTAGTGAGGCAATGGACATATTACGTATAACAAGTAGACACATTGTTGAGAAACAGTAGACACTTTCTCAGAAAAGAAATGAACCAGTAGACACTTTTCCAGAAAGAGTTCACAGAGAACCAATAGACATTTGATAGAGTTCCAACAGACATATTATGTATAACAAGTAGACACATTTTCCAGTAAGGGAATGAACCAGTGGACAATTTTTCCGAAAATAAATGACCAGAAAAGTAATGTAATATGAAACACTTTTCAAGTAAACACTTGATAGATAAATAATAGACAGATTATTGAGAAACAGTAGACACTTTTTGAGAAAAGAAATGAACCAGTAGACACTTTTCTAGAAAGAGTTCACAGAGAACCAATAGACATTTGATAGAGTGCCAACAGACATATTATGTATAACAAGTAGACACATTTTCCAGTAAGGGAATAAACCAGTTCACAAATTTGCAGTAAATAAATGACCAAAAAAATTATGAAATAGAATATACACTTAATAGATAAATAATGGACAGATTATTGAGAACTAATGTACACACTTTTCCAGAAAAGAAATCAACCAGTAAAGAAATAACCAGTATACAGAGAATCAATAGACAGAGTATACATAAGCAGTGCACACTTTTTGCATTAAAAAAATAAGCATAATGTGAAAATGCATTGTGAATAGAATATACCGCTTTGAGGTTGAAGGGCTGGCATTCTGTTTGCCTTCTTTTCTTACTGGGGGGTTAGGTTTCTTTGCAGGGCTTGGCTCTTCCTTTTGTGCTTTCTTTGCTGGGGGGTGAGGTTTCTTTGCCGAGCCTGTGTGATGCTGTTTCTTATACTTTGCAGCATCATTCTGCTTAGATTGAGCAGTGTCTTGTCTTCTTCTGTAAATGATAGGCTTTGCTGGACTTGGCTGTTCTCGAGTTGATGTCTGTTGCCTCGTGTTTTGTCTGTGTAAACAACCAAAAAGAAAATGTTTTCATGCGCTACATAATGTGTCTACTACAAGAAACAAAAGTGTCTATATGAAACTTTATGACATGAAGGGTAGTATTCAAATACAAATATACATAAACATAAGGGATAAGATGCACATTAGACTTTTCATGTTAAAAGAAAACAAAGTAGGTAACTTAACTGAGATTAAAATAGGGCAATGAAGAGGTTTCCCATGTCTGTTATGTTTGAAAACACTGTTCCGAGTATCAAAAAAAATATACTGTCCCAATTTGTTACTGAAAGCAAAAGCAACATAACTGAAGTTTCAGAAAGCCTCCTGTTCTGTATCACGCTTAACCAAGAAACCACAATATTAGTAGCTCTAATGTGTTGCTCCAAACTATGCCGGTATCATTGCTCATATACAAACAAACAGCAAAGATGTAATGAGTTCTGACAAGCTAGTAATTCATCCTCCAATATTGCAACACATGCAACTGTGTTCAGTAGTTTTGTAAACTGATTTCAGTATATGCATGAAAAGTGTGTGCACTAGCTACACAACGTGTCTACATCAATAAGTAATAGTGTCTATTATGCGCTAAATAATGTGTCTACTACAAGAAGCCATAGTGTCTATATGATAGAAGAGTGTATTTAGGTTGCTTACGAAGGGGAGTTTCAACCCCTGTTCAAGAACGGTGGCGGTTTCACGGTGAGTTTTATTTTTTGTCTGCACAGAGAACGAGAATACTCAGAAGAAATCTCAGATTCTACAGTAATATTTGTGTTTTACCTCTTGTGTTTTGGTTCAGTTTCAGAAGCATGTGTTGGATGTTGTTTTTGCTTGCTTGTCGCCAGTTTCTCTTTATCTCGCCTGAAATTGTCAGATTATATGTTAGGTTTTGATTAAGTAAAATTGTCATAAATGAATCGATAATGAGGTTCGAAGAGGAAACGTAGAGAAGTAGAAAAGGCTATCCGGTGCATGGCCGGCGTTCCGACGTGTTGCCGGAACTTAAAACGCACTATAAAAAGCTAGAGAACGCCGGCGAGTTGTCGGAACTGAAAACGTACAATAAAAACCTAGAGGACAGCGGTGAAATGTACGAAGGTCTACCTTTCTTGTTGTTTCTTGGTGAAATCACCGTAGTAGTCGTCTTCTGTAGCGGGAAGCGCGACGAGCTTTCGATTATCAGCCATGGCATTTTCAATTGCAAAGGAGAGAAGTGAACAGTTGCAGGAGACGAGTTACGGGAAGCGTGTAGTTTGAATTCGCAGAGTTTTGTGAAACAGTTTTAAAGCGTGGGTAAAATTGTAATTTCAGTTTCGAAGTAGGCTGGGTCGTGGGCTTGGGCGGCAGTGAATAGTATTGGGCTCCTATGTCTAATTAGACCTATGTCTATAATATAATATCTAAAAATTTAGTGCATAATTCCCCGAAGGACCGCGAAATTTATGTCGATGCTTAAGATAATATTGTTTCTCTTCTCAGTTGACTGGGCTAGGTATCGATTCGATAATGGAGTTCCCAAAGTGTCTTTAGGGTTTGTGGTTGTTTAGTCATCAGAAACTCCGAAAGGAATGGCAGAAATAACATCATATTGCATTGATGACTATTTTTAATGTAACATGCTTTAACTTTAACTTTAACTTTTTCACGCAATTATAGAGATGCTGTGGAATAAACCATTAAAAGTAATTTACTTGCACCGCTTACATATATACCTATAGACCAAACCACTAAACTCTCTCCACTGTATAAATTGTGTTACAGATGCTTGATTGCCCATTTTGTTTCTTCAATTTCTCAAATCTTTTAAATCGATTGGATTTGTCAAGCCCTAGTATATAGACATAGAAACCATGTGTGGTTTTGTTAATTAATCGACCGATAAGCACTACAAATTTAGCAGTAGTTTGCATTATAATTTTTCGAACGGCAAAGACAAATTTTTATTGACTAAAATTATTTTTTTGAACAGCAATGGAAAATATTATTAGCAGAAAAAAGAAATTACATCCCAGTTTAGAAAGATTTTGAAACAAAACCCTAAACTCCAATAGAGAAAAGTGTACCTCCAAATACCTTAAAACCACGCAACCCTAGAAATAAATACCCCATGTAGAAACACCTAACAACTCTCTCTTGACTTACAAAACAACACTTCTTACAAACACCAAAGAGATGAGAAAACCAAGGCCTAAGAACCTACCACAGAAAATAACAAGACATTAGCTGAAGCCCACCATGAAAATCCCACCTTCAAAACATCTAGCAACTTCGAAAAAGAGAGCCATATCTTGGAGGAGAGTAGAACATTGGCCGGCACTCCTGTTTTTTATAATTAACTGGTAAAGAATTTTCCAGTGAAGAAGAAACATGCTCGGCAATACAACCTTTATTTTTCTTACCAGAAACCCCCTGTTTAATATCATAATTAATGATGTATTTTAATCTTTCTAGTTCACGATAGACTAAAAATATGGTTACAGTATAATTTGGATTATAGTTTGGTCATTTATGAAACACATCTTATAAAGATATTAGATCATATTTCTGAAGTGTACGTTCATAGTACATGAACCGTATTGAATGCGGAGAAAATATATATTCTTTTTCTTGTGGAGTAAGTCACTACAAGGAAAAAGTCATTTAGCGACGGCTATTAGTGACGACCAGCCTTCACTAAACATGAAATAGCGACGACACACCGTCGCTAGAAATTCGGTTGCTAATTTACTTGCCGCTAATTTTTTAGCGATGGATACCGTCACTAATTAGCGACAACTAAATGTCGCAAAATAAATTGTCACAAATTTTCCAGTAACGGTATTTGCCGGCACGTTAGCAACATTTTGTCGTCGCTACTTAGTGACGCGTAGCCGTTGTTAGTTAGTGACGTTTAGCTGTCGCTAGTTAGTAACGCATAACCGTCACTAGTTAGTGACGCATAGCCGTCGCTAGTTAATGATGCATAAACATCGCTATTTAGTAACGCATAGCCGACGCAACTTAGTGACACATAACCGTCGCTACTTAGTGACTCGTAGCTGTCGCTATTTAGTGACTTTTAGCCGTCGCTAATGACTACTAAAAATTTCAGACTTGTAGCGGCCGCTAGTTCCATTATATACATCCATACGAATTTAGCTATGTCATGGTCAACAATTTCATCAGCAAACCTCCACTATACGTGTCCATTCCATACAACCCAAACACAAAACTAGTTCCCAGTAATCCAAAGTTATGTTATACACTTCCAAAAATCATAAACATAACAATTGATATTTAGAACGCATACAGTGTCACAATGTATTTTGATGTATGTACAATCTTAATAATTATAGTCAAACAAGTTCATGGGATATAATTCTACCCTAATGAAAACCAGTTTTATGATGAACAGTACCTAACTATCAGACTTTAGTGTAGCTGGCGAAGTCTTCCCAATTGCTTGCCATATGGATGCCATCTGATCCTGGTATCTGCGCTCCACCTATGCTAACTCATCCTGATATTGACTCTCCATTTGTGCAGTGCGCCTATCCATGTCCTCTTGTACTTGTGACTGCAACTGACTCATTCTCTAGGAGACTCTCCCCTCCACCCAACGGTCAACCTCATTCTGGAATTGGGATGTTTGAGTGAATGAGATTAGTGCACTAGACCCATCACCATAGTATGAACGACAACAACGACCAGGCACCAAATGACTCTCTAAACCCATTCCTGGGATGCGCCCTTTATTTTTCCCCCCAGCAAGCTCTACAAACAGCAATGCCTCATCGAACTCAGCCTCACCATCTGAATGCCGTGTCATTTCCTCTACCTCTGCAAGATATTGAGCCTATATAATGCTCCATGTTAATCAAGTAATCAACAGTAGTATATGGTTAAGATCTTTTTAAGCACTGTCTAATAGGTCGTTCATACTTACCTCAAAATTTTCCATCTTCTTATTCACCTTCTTTCAATCTTTCTTTGTGTAGCACTTGTTCGATAGTTTGAAGAAGCCGGGATCCTTTTTCTCCGGATCTGCCTCCTTCTGCATGGTAATAAGCAGGGATAATTTGTTAGTTACATGCTTATTGTGACAAATTTCAATTAACTCAATTTTTTTTTTCTTACCATCTTCAGCCTATGTTCTGAAACTAAGACTCTACCTCTAGCATAATTTGCCATCTCTTCAATAGATGCACATCTAATCTGGCTCATCCTAGATGACATATCCTTGAAATCAGGTGAAGCCCACCAAGCTTCAAGTGCCTTTAATGTCTCTGTCATCATCTAGTTCACTTTTTCTTTTTGCTTCGTCGGATCTTTTTCTCGTCTTATTTGTTCATATGCTGTACATTCTTCTTCCTCCTTTTAACAACATATTGCACCAAAGTAATGAAACTAATTATAAGAATTGACTTCTGCTAATGGGAATAACTATCCTTCATGTTTTTATCTACTTCTTTTAAACGAATAAAACAAGAAAAGTCAACTAAAGTTCCTTACCTAGTATAGCAATTTTTGACTTAAATTGAGGTGATTAAGGATTGGAGCTCAAGTTCTAAGTTTTCCGTTTTGGATTCGTTCTTGAAACCCATCAATTATAAACATGTTGACTGTGGTGGCTGCTTGCTTTTCCAACTATCCAATAGTACAATTCATAACTAGGGGATAGGTGCAGTCATATATTTCCGTCTCCAATAAAAGATCATTCCATCTACTCCGCCTTACATATATATAAGTATATATTAGCATCTGTTTTTATGACCAAACCTCTGCCTTATATAAATTCAGACGTCTCTCTGTCTTGCTGTCATTTTTTAAAAAATGAAACTTGACCTTTTTCTTATTACTACCAATTAGTGTATCTCTTTATTAAGAAAATTAAATTTTATCAAACCAGATTACAGGGTTTTCCTTTTTTTAAATTATATGATAAAAATTTAATTTAGTTTTTTAAACTGTAGCGTAGTTGAGGACATTTTTAGGTATTCTATACCAACACACAACACTTGAACTAATTTTCTTTCACACTTCAATCATGCCTTATAACATAGCAGTATAGGATCATTAAACCATGCTAGCAATAGATACTATAATAACTATATATCAAAGTGTTGGATAGCTAGTACTGGATGTTACCTCACCAAATTTAACACAGTAAAAGTTACCATGCATTCAATAGTGTTTTAACACAAACATTCAACAATATTTGTTAACTCTCTACCTAAACCAGAGGGATACTGCTACATCTAGTGTTAGATATACATGTGATCGAAGCTAGCTAACTATATAGTTAATCACTACAACAAAAAACTAAAGAGACTTACAGTTGGTGTTAGATATACAAGCAGTACCAAGTGTCTGTCTGTCCCACCCAAAACCAACTTGTAGCACAGGTAAAGTAATTCACTTTAATTCGCTGCAACCATAGCAGTTCAGTTCGTACATATGCTCAAAAGTTTCTCCAGATAAGAGAAAAAGGAATCAGAAGCATGGAAGGCACACTACCTTACTTCTCTATGCGCTCTTAACAGCACTATCTGCAATTTTGTGTCCCTGTACTGCTCCTGAAGTTGCTCTACATACACAGATAAAACATTTTAGAAAATGCTTCATTTGATCAACCTAAAATCCCTAAAACAGAACTTTCTTAGCGTAAGTAACTTTCTTAAGCACCTACTTAAAAAAATGTTGGGAATTGAAGGACAAATGTTGGTAGGATTTAATATACAACATGCTTCATATTGCAGGGAACATGTTATAAGCACACAGTCAAATTAAACCTACTGCCATAACAACAATGGAGGAATTGTGAAAAACATTGTCTATTTTTTTCCCCGTACTTATTTTACCATGCAATGTACTAATAGCTAAATAACCATGAGGTCAGAGTAAATGAGAAATAATAAATTTATTAACAGCCAATATTATTTATGTGTAATCAACTTTTGAAAAAAAAATTATTCTTTCTTAAGAAATTTTTAAAAATTTTTCTACCTTTAGGTATTAAAGAAGAAAAACTTACACTGTATCTGAAGACAATAATTTGGATCCTAAAAATTTAAAAGACATACAGATACACATTCTGAATGGTTAGATGAAGTTTATTCAGCACATTTATATCTCTTGATCCTTCCTCCATTAGTAGAAGTTATATTGCTACCATTACAAAACTTAGAGGACAAAAGGATATGCCTTTAAATTGTCAAAGTGAATCTTGAACGACTAAATGCCCTATCCAAAATGAGGAACTTAGTTTGAAGAGTCATAAGAAATGATTATTTAGACAATGCTCATGTGTTTCACTTATTTATAAGTTATTTCTCAAGTTGCATTCTTGTATTAGTATTCAATTTTCTTTTATTGATATCAGATCTATGGTTTTGTCCAGGACTTTATGTGAACAGAGAAGAGAGGTAACAAAGACCACAGCAGTGTATGTAGGCCACTGGGGCTGCATGTGCCATTGTTTAAGGCTACAAAGCTTTGTATGGTAAATTCATGGCTAGGGGTTGTGAATTTATGGTTTATAGGCCAAGTAATGGTTGTGCTCTATAAGTGTGAAACCAAGAAATGGAATGAAGTTACTAAAGGGGAATAGCAGCACCTATAATTTCCAGGTTTCGGCACTTTGACCAGCCTATTGGCTTTTTGCTATATGAATCTGTTGGAGCTGTGCTTTATGCTACATGTTCTCCCAGTGATTTGGAACTTGTTAAGCCCGATTTGGGTGGAAGAAATTCTGTTGTGGAAGGAAAATGTAGAAGAAGCTTAATTCTTAAAGGTTTGGATTGTTGACAGGCACCAAGAGAAATATATTTTAATATAGCTACCTAAACCAGAGTTTCTGGTGAAAAGCAAGTTTCTTTTGGTGGTAGAAACATATCTAGAAAGTTGGAAGCTCAAATGTTTTGTGGAACCTAAATTAACCTCTCTAACTTCAAATTTCTGCTTCGGTAGCCAGCAGAAGAAGTGCTACATCAATCTAGGTGAGGAAGACTTCTAAAATGAGATTTGAAGGTCATGTGTTAATCTAATTAACCAACCTGTGATTGATGAAGCTAAATATGTTTCATTAAGTAACAGAAACATAACAGCAAAGTTTTGCAAAGATATAATACGCAAAGTTTAGTAAATGCATCAGAAGTATGCGTTATTGCTCAAGGGGTCTGCAGAGCAAAGTACGCTTCAATCTCTGCATTAAGGATGCCTAAATTAGAGTCTTGGGGTTGGGCTGGTTTCTAAAAACTATAACTAGCAGAACTGGTTAAATAGCAAATTTTGGTTTTGAAGCCTTAAATTGAGATTTTTGGGTATAAATATGTTTCATTATGAAAATGAAACTTGACTGGAAATTTTGGATGAGTTATGAAATGCAGAAGTTAGAAAACTAAGCAAAAACAGGTTTTTGAACTCCTGTAATATGCAGAATTGTTTGTGCTTCAAACTTTGGGTAAATGGTTTCTAAACTGAGGTTTAGGAACTAGAGTAAATTGCATGCGTTACCCCCAACCTTTTAATCTTGTTTTTATTCTAACCCCAACCTTCATTTTGTTCGTTGCGCCTCCCTAACGTGGCTAAAACGTTCCATTTAGAACCTTTTTTAGATGGAATTCGTTATATTGGATGGAAAATGACACGTCAACATAAGATTGTAGGGGAAAATGTTTGTTTTAACCATTGTAAACATTTTCATTGCCAAAAAAAGCCATAAAATTTTCAAATCTTGCTCTCCTCCCTTCCCGACAGCGCCATCTCCCGCGGCCCCATCTTCAGCCTTCCTCTCCTCCCTCTCCTGCGACAACCCTGTACTCCATTTGCTTACCCTCTCCTCCGATTCCCTCTCCCCACCGCCATCGAGATACCTCTTCCGATTCCCTTCCCTGATTTCCGTCGCGATACCCGTTCACCGTCGCAATTTCCCTTCCTCAGTTCCCTATCTCCGCCAACGCAATTTACCGTCTGAAGCACCCAGATGTCAGTAGGATAGTCATGGACGGCATGGCTCTGTTGGTTGCCTTCCAGGAGCGAGGTAGGTTGCACCCGATCCGCCTTCATTTAACATTATTTGGTGAATCGGGTAAGCTAACGGAAGAGAGAGTGAACGAATCAGGGATGGAATACATGGTTGCCGGAGGAGAAGGAGGTGGACAGAGGTGGATTTCAGAGTCAGATCTAGGTGTTGTGGCGAATCGGGTGAGGCCAGAGAGGGAAGAGAGAACGACAGCGGCGTGGAGAGGAAAGGAAAGCTGCGGCTGTGGGGGGTGGAAGGCCAGAGAGGGACGACGGTGAGGGGAAGTGCAGAGAGCGACGACAGCGAGAAGAAGAGATGAGAGTGGCAGCAGGTGAGGGACGAGCAAAAAGCATGAGGGGTTTCTTGCTAGATTTGAAATTTTTAAGGCTTTTTTTGGTAAAGAGAAATGTTTACAAGGGTTAAAACAAACATTTTCCCCTACAATCTTATGTTGACGTGTCATTTTCCATCCAATATAATGAATTCCATCCAAAAAAGGTTCAAAATGGAACATTTTAGCCACGTTAAGGGGGCGCAATGAATAAAATGAAGGTTGGGGTTAAAACAGAAACAGAATTAAAAGGTTGGGGGTAATGCGTGCAATTTACCCTTAGGAACTATGACAAGTTTCTTATGGGAAAGAGATGATAACTGTACCTTTTAGTGGAGTTTGAAGCTATGGAACTAAAAAGAGACATTTGAGTTTAATGTTGTAGTTGCTGGAAATCTATAAAAAAAAAAAAAAAAGCTAGAAGGAACAAGTTTGACTTCAAGTTTGACTTTGAGGAGGAGAAAGAATCCTGAGATGAAATTTTGTAGACTTGTTTATGAGTTCAAAATGGACTTGTTCATGGCTTGAAACCAGAATTTTGGCAAAGGGAGTTGATCTTATTTATAGTTGCTAAAAACCTGTATGAAGGATGGGAGGAAAAAGCAACATTGACTTAAGTTTGACTTTGTGCTTGGAATGGAATCGTGATCTGAAATTTTGCAGAAAAGTTTAGTTACATATTTAGCACTTATCTGCAAGTTTTTGTGCAATTTGAAGCCCTGGAACTCAAGATGGCCTCTTAATATCAAGGTTGCTACTAAGACAACTTGTAGAACTTGGTACTTTTCAAATTCTAGGTGAATGACTTATAAATTGAGGTTTTTGTTTCTAGAAAATTTTATTATGGCCAAAGTATGGGTACTATAAAGTTTGGCTGGAAATGAAGCTCCAGGACTAAAAATGGCCCCCATGAACCTAAGTTCCAAGCTAATAAAATTTGCAAGTGTGGCAGAATTATGACTATGGCTTGAGCTTAAGTTTTTTATGCTTAGTTACTAGTTTAGTGGGGTTTGTGAGGTTGAAAAGAGGTTATGAACAAGGTCTTAAAAATTTTTCATCAAGGAAATTAGTTCCAAAATGAAATGGTAGGCTGCTGAGTAAGGAAACTTGTGCATTGGCCTAAGAGATGCAATGTTGACCAGGAGTTTGAATTTAAGATTGGGATACAGTCTTGAGCTGAAATTTTTCAGTCATGTTTAACTACATAATTAGGACTTTTCTGCAAACTTTGAATGAATTTGAGGAAGCACAACTCAGAAATCACTTAAGTTTAAGTTATGCTGGAAAAGTGACCAGCAAAGACATTTTTGCTTCAAACATCAGGTAAAAGGCCTCAAATTTTGGATTTCTCAGTTTGGAAAACTTTGATCTGTATAAAAGAAGTTTACTATAAATTTTGGTGCCATTTGGAGCATAGGAACTCAATTAGGCTCTTTGAGTCCAAAATATTGGTCAAATGACCTGCAGAAGAAGAATCACTTCAAAACCTTGGAAGAGGAGTTATAAATTGGCATCTTGGGGCCAAGACAAGTTTATTATAGCAAAAATATGGTGACTGGAATGTTTAGTGTTAATTGGAACATTGCAACTCAAAATACCCTCTAAAGCCAAGGATTGTGCTAAAACAATCAGCAGAACGAAACAAGCTTCAAACTCTTAAAAGAAGACTTCAAAATTTAGGGGTTGAAGCTGGAACAAGTCAAAACTATGATTTGGTTAAACAATTCAATTCTCTACAGCTTAAAAACTAGCTTTTATTGAGAATATGAATCCTAATTTTCTTCATGAATGTTATTGTTGTGCACTAGAACTGCTTTACAGCCTTTAATTAAACCTACATGTAATGATTCCTCTGCAAATTTTCTAAACTTTCATTGCAAGTCAATGAATTTGGGCCGATCACAAACAAGTACATGACAAAGAATGCATTATCTTGCTTAATTAAGAATTTAACAACTGTATGTCGTGTGCTTAAGATTTAGTGATAGCAGATGGTTATACACTTTAGTTGCTATTCAGAATTTACAAAACGGCATGTCACATAAAATAATACGTTTATTATCAAATGCCATATTGCCATGTACATAGATTCATCAAAGTTGATTCATTACTTGTCTAAAACCATGGCGAGCTATAAAACTATCACAAATTGAAAAGCGAAATGATAAAAGTTATTAGATTACATATTTTTACCCCCCAATGAAATCATGGAAAGGGCATGGGTGAAATAGACCACTAATCCCCAAATCTTTAACTTTTAATACAAGTTGGTGCTCAACTAGTTACACATTTGTGAAAAATGACAGACAATTGAATACTTTGAACTTTCTATAGGAAATATATGTCCACATGTACAGATTTATAAACATGTCGGTTAACATTAGACTTAATAACCTCAGTCACCAAAATTTATACTGCTTCCGGCCCATTTTCATTTATACTTTTGCTATTTCACCTAGTCTATTATCAATTAATAAGTGGGTTTAAGATTTAGCAAGCTTCTTGTTAGAAATAGTCAAATATCAGATATATTGCTACATAACCCATTAAAATTACATAAAAATTAGACAGCAAACTAATTTCCTCAATCTATCCGTATAAACACATAAACACAGCTTCAAATGGTTATGAAAATTAACTAGCTGCAAACTGAACAACAGAAAGAACCTCAGACTTACTGTGTAAGCGTTGAAATTGCAGATGAGCAATGAAGGATCTGAAACAAATGCCTGCCGCACCAATAGTTAGAGTCGATTAACTAGTTGACAACACCACAGATATGTCCGAAACTAGTAATGCACAAACAAAAAATCAAAATGCAAGTAAAGTGAAACCCTAAATACAATAGACGATTCGAGCCCTAAATCGATGTGAAGTGAAAGTGAGAGAGATTTACCTGACAAACAAGATAATTGTGGAGCCATTTCTACGGGTGGGGAGGACCAACTATGGAGATTGGGGCCGCCGCAACAGAGGAGCGAGTTCTGTCTTTCAATTTTGGCTAGTTCGCGTCGCGTCTGTGAGGCTGCTGAATGGGAGGAAGAGAAGACTGGGGCTTTCGAGCAGAGGTTTCGATTTAGACTGGGGAAGGGGAGGAAGAGAAGCTTGGAGCAGTCGAGCAGAGGTTCGAAATCGAGAGGAAACAAAAGAAGTCAGTACGAAGACTAGAGCAGTCGCGTGACGTCTAAAACAGGAGAGAACGCAGTGTGTTAAAAGAGAACGAAAGATAATGCATAGCAACGGGTTACTGTCGCTTAAAACTAGTGACTTCTAGCCTTCACTAGTTGTTAACATATTACACCTAATCCATAATGAGATGATAAAATATTAATAAATGGTTAAGCCTCATGTGAGAATAAACCAATTCAAATGAATTTAATTTTCATTAAATAGATTTTTTTTAATTACTAAAAAGATATTAAGAGATTTGTATGCTGAATTAATCAAATTAAAAATTATAATTATACAATTAAACAAGTGACATATAAAATGATAATTGGTTTTGTTGAACTAAATTTAATATAAACAATAAGAAAAATAAAATGTAAAGAATTTAAGGTCACATGATAAAGATTAAATAATGGGAAACTAGTGAAGGCTATCAGTCACTAATTATTAGCGACTGCTAACCAGAGCTAAATTACCGAGGGCAAACCATCACTAATAACCATAACTAAATTACCAATGTCAGGAAGCGGCTCATAACCCTCACTAAACTTTTATCCGACTTTAAGGCACACATCTCCACTACATTACATATATTAAAAAAAGTTATTTATGTTAAAAGATATATCAAGTTAGCATAAAAAATGACTAACCGTCATTCTTTTTGGGATTTTATTAAATTTAGCGATGGCTAAACATCACTAAATTAGTGACGGTAAATCGTCACTAAATTTAATGACGGCTAAACGTCACTAGATCTAACGACGGCTAAACATCACTAAATTAGCGAAGATAACCCATTACTAAATTTAGTGATGGCTAACCGTCACTAAATTAGCGACAGTAAATCGACACTAACTTAAACTAGCGACAGTAAGCCGTCACTAAAATTTAGCAACTCATAACCCCCACTAAACTTTTATCCGACTTTAAGGTACACATCTCCACTACATTACATATATTCAAAAAAAATTATTTATGTTAAAAGAGATGACAATTTAGTATAAAAAATGACTAACACATCAGAACTATTACTATTTTTTGGGATTTTGTTAAATTTAGCAATGGCTAACCGTTACTAAATTAGCGAAGGTAAGCCGTCACTAAATTTAGCGACGGTATGCTATCACTAAATTTAGTGACTGCTAACCGTCACTAAATTAGTGACGGTAAGCCGTCATTAACTTTAGTGACTGTAAGCCGTCATTAACTTTAGTGACTGTTAACCGTTATTAAATTAGTGACGGTAAGCCGTCACTAAAATTTAGCAACTGACAGCCGTCGCTAAAATTTCACCGGACTGTTAGCGACTATTTACCGTCGGTAAAAAACCATCGCTAATTAAATATTCGCTAATTAAATGCCATTTTTCTAGTAGTGAGTGTATATAACTGTATATATGTACATGAATCTTCTTCACGTTGATTGATGGAAGAGAGTTTCATTTTCTAAGGATTGTTTTTTTATGATAAAGCTTTTGCAAGTGTGACATGTATGAGAGTTTGTGTACTTGGGAGCCTTTTTGGATGCGTAGAAGAGGTTTTTAATTTGTTTGGGAATAACATTAATGTTAGATATTAGAATAAATTATCAACTATTGTGATTGCCTTTCACAAACTTTTAATACTAAAAATTACCATTGAATAGTTTTTTTTCAACTTCTAATATTAAACATTGGCATTGTTCCCAAACAAAACCTTTTCTCACTTCGTGCTTGATCTTTGAGCATTGATTAATGGTTTTTATGGAACTCCATTTCTATCTTGAAGGTTTGTTTTTCTTTTTAATAGTAACCAAGGATTTACAGCTTATCGATCCGGCAGAGAGTTAGAACTTAATAAGATCTACAAAATTAGAAATTAACCAATAAGGATTTACAAATTAATCTATCTCCCAGCTCTCCAATCTTACCGAGATCAATTCCTATTTACCATGACGCCACTTAAGCGAAGAATAGTCGACAAAGGGACCCCTATTGCGCTTCTTGTTTTATAGTTTTTCTATTTGATTTTGAACTTATAATTCTTTCGCAAGTACTTATATTTCTACTTTTTTTAATAATGAAATTAGTTTCTTTCACAAGTACTTATGTCTGTATCTCTTTCTCATAGTTATTTTGCACTTTTAATTTTATTGGAATATTTTTTTTCCTTGGCCGATCAAAAAAATATTTGAATGATAAAAAAATCAATCAAAAGAATGAATTTAAAATTAGAATTCATAGTCACATATTGAAGTTCTTAATTAACTGCTTGTGCTCTAAAATGTTAAATACAGCTGCTAGGATCGCATAAGCAAGCAAATCCGTGGAGCTATGCTGTCGTGTCCGGACGCTATTATGTTTAGTTCTTTCTATAGAGATAATTTCAAAATGTGATCTTGTCTGGAGTTGTAACATTATTATAGTCAGGCTGTTTCAACTAGTAGCTATCTAGTTGTTAGCCTTTGTAAGATGATACTGTACTTTCATTCATCTTTAATAAATATATTTTTTTCTGGCTGTTCGAAAAATAATGTGCATGCACTTCCGAGCTCCGCCGCAGGCTCTGCATGCCCCGGTCTAGAGGTAGAATAAGAATATATGCATTTATATACACACACGCACACAATTCATTGAAATTACAAAGAGACATTATAATGTTTTTCATAGGAAGACATATATATATATATATATATATATTAAACTGCCCCAATAATATAATAAGAAATTAGTTTTTATGAATAAGTTTTTTTTATCCACAAGGAAAGATATTTTATTGAACAAATTAAGAGTACACCAAGTAGAAATCCAGTAGTGGCTGGACTTATGCGAAAGATCTAGAGAAGCAACCCCTGAATACAAAGGAAATGAAATCCACCTGTATGCTTCACTTTTTAATACGAATACTAAACAGGGAAGACAACCATATCGTTATTTTCCTAAACAAGAAGTAGCTTAGGTCCTGAACACCCTACTGAACTTGAACCAATACCTGAAATGATGAAGAAGCTCGTCCTCTTGATTTCTGCTGCCCTGCTGTTCAGAAAAAGGATCTCCAGTAGTCTAGAAATCCAGAGAGGGATCGGAGCTTGCATGTCGTCCTTCAGTACCGAAGACAAGTAGGTAGCCGACAGATTGGAAAGATGTCTACACACACACATACATATACATATACATATACATAGAGAGAGATAGAGAGAGAGAGAGAGAGAGAGAGAGAGTGCTTGCAGCTACCTAGGCTAATTAAGTAGCTAGCTAGGTCGAAATTTCGCCCCATACTTGTTGGCCCATAATCGAAGTGGCCCTCTTTGCTTCAATTTTGTACAGAATTCCTGAAGCTGCATGGTCCCCCTCCTTATAGAAAAGAACCCTGTCTCCAATTCTTAGACCTTTGCTCCGAACAAAGTCAAGCCACCCACCCCTAATTTCAGGCTTAGGGTAGAGTCCATTTCTTGTGCAGCAAGGAAACACCCAGACATCCCCGGTGTTGGAGTCCTTCACAAGCAAATCTTCCGAATCCCCATGTGCAATCTCCAACAGATGCAAAGCACTTGTCGGAATCGCGAACCTTTTCTTGATATCAGTCTCCTGCACCTTCTTTTCGAAGACCAACATATATACTACTAGGAATCGCCAGATAGTATTATTTAATATTTAAGGCTAACTAAGGTTGTTCTTATAGCGAGTGAGCTAATTAAGAGCTATACATGTGTGTGTGTGTGGGTGGGTGGCTAACTTTGAGCTCCTGGCAGATAAATAGAACTTGCTTGGATGTTTACTTTAGCCAAGACAAAATAGCAATTATACTCGATCTCTTTCATAAAAATTGTCTCCTTTACTATTTACAGCAATCAACTTATGATTTTATTTATTTTAAGATTTATCATAAAAATATAAACTTTTTGTATACAAATATAATTTTAAAGATTATAGTTTCTAAATATTATTTAAATTTTTTTTTTCAATAGATATTAATATGAATATATTTAAGTCAAACTTTAGTAAAAAAAAATAAAATAAAATGATCAACTAATATGAAACGGGAGAAATATATATTATTTGTGCGGTCTATCTCCAGTTGACCATAGCTTTCATTATGGAACCCTATGATTACACTCGTGTTCGTTGGAATTCTGGCATCTGATTCTGATTGTGAACAAATTTTTTTTTTTTTTTCTACCGGTACCGTCTACTTTAACTATATGTTAACATCACTTCCACCGTTCAAAGATTCTAATAACCCCACGAAATAAGAAAAATATATCTGGGAATATAGCAATTAATGTAGCAAACAGTAGTTAGCGCAAACATTGCTACCTCTTTAGATTGTTCCGCTACAGATTTTGTTCTAAATTGTGGGAGAAAGTTCAGTTTTGGTGGCAGTTACAACGTGCTCTTCTCCTGGATTTTGCCGACATAGGTCGGGATGTTGCTAATTTGCAGTCAAGCAGAGGTAAAAAAAAGTGTGGGAAGCCACTGGCTTTGTTACACTTTGGGTTTGTTGGAAAAATAGAAATGAGGTGGTGTTTAATAGTGGTCATAAATCCGTACTGTAATTGTTAAGTGATGTTCAGTGTTTATCTTATTTGTGGATTTGTAATAGAATAAAAAATGTAAAGTTTAGGCGGATAAGATTGGCTGGTAAAATCACAATCAGACAGTAAAGAATTGTTTGTAATGGTGCGTGATGTGTAAAGGTTCAGTGCTAAGGAGGGGTTTCTGGTCGGCTTGGTATAGGTTGTGGAGTGTTTGTGGGATCTTTGTACAATCAAATTTTGTTCAATGTATCAATATTTTGTTTGCTGTTAAAAAAAATTACTTCATCTGTTCTAAGTTCTTAGTAAATAGTAACATTTACTATTTATAACAACTAATTTAATTAACCAGCATTGCCACGGAATCCAAAAAATTGGAAACATTAACTAAAAAAAAAGTTACAACAAGTGTTTTATTTTAGAACTCTAGTAAATAATAACATGAACAATATGAATGCTATATTTGAGTTCAATATCTTCAAAGTGTAATCTAAAATAGATGTATTAAGACAGTCATAAACACAAGCTTTTTATCCCATCGACCTACCTAAATTGGATAAATTATTATGATTGATATAAATCTTTTGAAAAAAAAATTGTCAATAAGTTTTTGTTTTTGTATCATTAATAATGATATACAATAATTTGGATACAAAAACAATCTATACAAACTTATATTATATATCCAAAAAAATTTGTAATATTATGCTATTAAATTTATTAAAATTTTTTTATCAAAATAAATCTAATAAGTGAACTTAAATTTAAATAAAATCCAATTAGCCCTGTTCAAAATTTTCTTGAAATAGGAAAATAATCTAACTTGTATTGACAAAAATATAAATAACTGGGTCCAATTGATGAAAATTTAGTTTACCTAAATCATCTCGAACAAAAGTAAGATAATTTTAAGTTTATTAGAATAATGGAATCATAACACAAATGAATGATTGGCCTTAGATCTCATTTAGAAAAAAAGTGGCTACTACATGAAAGCTTGAGGGCCTTAACTGTATTTTGCTACTACCTGGAACAAAAGCCGGAGGAAAATACGACATTGTTGCTCGAATTCAGGCCACCCCTATAACATTCATTCTATTTTACTAGTTAGGTTAGCTGTGTGAGAGCTACCAAGCCTTTTAAGTAAATTGTCGCTGCTAATAGCAATAAAAATATATTGTGAGACGTGTTTGTGCTTTCTTGTAGCTGGCGTTAATCCTTCCAGGGATTAATATTCTACCACCGGCGGTGGAAATTTTTTTTCTCCACCAGCACCTTATTTTGACGAGTATTGTTATCGCCTTAATATAACGGTATTAATTAGCTTTGACAGTTAAAAACGTTAACTTTAACTTTATGTGAACGTCATTTCTTGGAAATTCTTTTCGCCACCTTTTGTTTGAGTCTTTGTCAATGATACTCTTGATATCCACATACTTCCAAACACTCGCACTAGTTACCAAAGATAGGTTTTTATTTGGTCAAAAAGCTAACCGTGAAATGCAAACAATGATTGCTCCACAGAGGACGCAATATATATATATATATATATATATATATATGAACGGTAGCTTTCTATAAATAATTAAAACCGTTCAATAACTTATTACTCTTTTTTATCTCATAAAAGTTGTCCTTTTTACATTTAATAGCAATTAGTTTATATTTTTTCACAAATATAAATTTTTTATATGAAAATGATATATTAAAGACTCTAGTTCATAGATATAATTTTTTAAAATTTTTTATAATATAAATTAATATGGATATATTTAAGTCAAAGTTTAGTAAAAAAAAGGCAAAAAAGTCATCTTTTGCAAAATAGAAGGAGTAATTAATGTACTATTTTCATTTTTGTTAATTTTTCATGTAGAACCAATGTCATTTTAAAGATAATATCTACCCAATAATCACTTAAATATTTTTTAAAAAATATTTTATTTTAGGTCATCTCAAAACTATGCAATATTTTCATATTTACTAGATAAAATTACCATATTAACCTCCAAATTATCATTTTAATACCATTTTTTCTATCATTTTTTACATGAAAACAAAGTGAAGGGTAAAAATGGAAGTAAAACATAAATTTTTTCTTCTTCCATCTTGATAGCCGAAGAGCTATCGCCTATAACACCTTCAGAGAAAAGGAGCATGATATTATCCTCAAACAGGAAAGTACCCTACCTCGGCCTATTCGCCAAACGCCTTCAGATGATGGACCAGCCAACCTTAGAGAGATACTAGACACCACCCTCGGCTGGTGTCTGAGGAGTGTGTGGATAATGACGGGGGCCCGTATATGGATCGCTTCTTATAAGAGCTCCTCATCTTTCATGCTTCCCTAGTTTTTACTTTACTTGTGTGTATGACGTAAAATGACCCTCCTCTATACTTGTGAAGTGAGTGTCATTCACTCTAGTAACTTTAATGCTTCATCTATTTTAAAAAGCAAATACTGCCTTGCCTGATCACGTTCAGGCTAAAAGTGTGGGGAAGTAGTGTAGGCTAGGTTACATCATCCAAGTATGGGAAAGAGTGGCATTAGAGCTACAAGAGATTTTAAAAAAGCATGATCTACACTTCTGTGTGGCAGACTGTTATTTAGCAGTTTAAATTCAAGTGGACCGCACACATATTTGTGTTCCAAATGCAACCGAAAGCCATAGCATGTTTGTAAAACTTTTTATGCAGATCTGTTTGTAACTCTAGCTAAAACCATGCTTGGTTGGCTGCATTCATTTTGCACAATATTATTCCTTAATAGTTCATTTTGGTTCCAAATCGAGAATTACAACAAGCTATGTATGCATAACTGCAAAATAGTGCTTCAATATGTTGCTTGAAACAGCAAAGAATTTTAGTTACATGCTCATATTGTAAACTTACATGGTATCTAGAGCCACATAACTTGGTTGATAGCTGCCGTATTTGGTTATTTAAACCAATTACAATTTAAGAAACTTCATTGTGACGAGATATTCAAGTACTATGACTATCTTACTGTTTACCATGAAGGTGCTTCCCTTTAGTTCAAAAATAGTTACGAGAAAATATTGAATAACAGTTTTTTTTCACTTGTTTCTCGAAAAACAGCAATGCTCAAGATACCAGACTTTGGTGCACTTGAGTTTGACCATCATCACTTTGTTGGAACTCGTTTTGTTGATTTCCCTTTGCTGATTAGTCCCTCTCTCTCTGTCTTTCGGTATTGCAGGAAAGGAGATCACAGGATTGCTACCTATGCCTAGAAACTTTTATTCTTGTAACTTTCAAGTATTAAATGATTTGTATGTAACTGAATTTCCCTGATGAGTGAGTTCTCTTCTTGTGTGCCGACCACCCTCGGATATTTAGTTGATATGACCTCAGAAAAGCTCCCTACCACGTTCGGAAAAAAACATGACTTTCGAAGGGTTTTATAAGCTTCCGAGGATACCTAAGGGAAAAAGACAAATGTACAACTCCCAGGATCACTGACAAAAAGCCTTCACATGCCCCTGACTTCTAGCTGAGGCATAATTGCAAAGGGCCAGCTGGATACATCTCTCCCGAGAAACTGACTGAAGGTCCCCAAGATCTAGCCGACCATGTGTCCCAATCTCCGAACTTGGTAAAATGGCCTTTTCCCCAGACTCCCTATATAAACATTCGAATGCTTCCAGGTAATATAACACAGATGCACTCTTTGGAAGGACCCAATTCACCCTCACCCTAAACCTTTTAAAGAGACTAGTAATCAATTAGTTGTTTTTAGTTACTCATTTGATATCCATAAGGTGAATTAGGCTTTGACTCGCAAGACTTTTAACCCCGACTTTGTTATTCACATAGTGGGAATCTCAAGCTTTTGAATATCTAACAAGTTTTACTTAGTTTACCCAACTAATTGGATTTAACTAGTTAAAATTGTTTAGTAGGCTCTATGCGAGCATTTGTAGTTTAATGGAGCTAGGTGACTTATGTGTGTGTTTTGTGTCTTTGCGAGCCTACTTAGTTTGTCTGCCCAAACATACACATACACACATGCATAAATACAACCTAGATTATTTAATTACAGACCATGCATGCCTTTTCCTTATCTTGTTACACTTAGTGCCTTAAGGCTTTCCTAAGCCCAAAATACATACAAGGCACAAGCCATGGATTGCACTAAATCCCCTTGCCATACTTAGGCTATAATTTCCTTATTACTCTTCTAGCTCTAACCCATACCAAGATTGATCCAAAAGCAACAAATCCCACTGCATTCATTCGGGATTACAAAGCACCACGCATAACACAACCATTAGTTCATTCTTATGAAATTTTGCATGCTTATTTTTACATAAGCCATGAATTTAGAGTATACCTCTCTATACATAAACCTCTTCTAGAGGTTCCTTAGCCCTTCACTTTTGCAATTCCTTACCTGAAATGGGCAAAAGAAGGCGTGAGTACATAGGTACTCGGTAAAGACCCAATTCAGCACCTAGTGCCTTCACATTGTTTATAACATTGCTATACATATGAACCTTAAATTTTTCCTAATAAGCTACAACCAAAGGCAAAGGAGACACCAAAAACAATATATGTAAGATAATATATGATACATATATATACAAATTAAGGGTTAGTACATGCATTAACCACAAAAGCACACAAACACACACACACCACATACACAAGGTTTTCTAAACATAGCAAGCATGATTTTCTTCAAATTTCTTCATGTGATCACTTTTATTAAGTTGAATTAACATAGAGCTCTAGGTGATTGATCAAGTCAGCCAAACTTGAACAAAAACCCTATGCTTGCCGAAAGCAAACTAGCTAGCTTACCATAGTGCCTTATGCACACATAGCCCATTACATAGCCTCTAGGTTCCTTTGGTCTTAGCCATCCCTTAGGGCAGCTTTTGTTAGTGTTGTGCCCTAAAAGCCAATCATGAGATGATTGTATTTTTGCACATTGAGTCATGATATTTTATTAAGACATTAATCCAACAATTACGTTTATTGTTTTGTTTCTGCGTAACGTAATAAACATAATTGTAACCCTAGAATAATGATATTCTCAATTCTCCCTAGTCTAGTATTATTGTGGAGTGGGTTATAATAATACATAATGACTAGCATATGTGATGACTAATATGAGATATGTAGTCTACATATGGGTACAAGTTGGAGAACTTGTTACTGTACCGACCCACCATGAGAACGCTACATGGATCGTCATATGAATGTCATAAGTGATTCTCATAGTGATCATGGTATATATAGCCCTTTGACCTAAGGTCATCAAGGTTCCCTACATGTGAGTCCCATACTTTAATACTTCCCTTTGTTGCTCATAACTGAGTGAACTTGAAGGAGGTCATTGGGTATGTCACATATCATGCGGAGGGATTTGTATGATCAAGATGGGATTTGTCCCTCCTATGTAACGGGAGTGATATATGTTGGGTTTCGGGAGCCAAACAGCGCAGCGGAATTTAACCGAAACCCTCCAGGATCCAAGTGAAACGGGGTAAACCGGGTGTTCGAAAATTTCATACCTAATTTTCGGTTGAGATCTCTCACTCAACTGTAGAGTCGAATCACAAAACCTGAACAGTTGACGTGTTCAGGCTCTTTATGGTATCCACACGAGCCTCTCGGGATCACCATGCTTCCACCACGTCCCGGCAGATGCGTTTCTCTTGCGCTCGCAGTGCTAGCTTGCGTCCTCCAAGGAATTGCAAGAGAAGAGTGCGGCTGTCCTTTTGGGAGGCTAGGGCAAGGAGACCTGCGAATTTCTCACTTAAAAGTTGTATTTATAGTGAGACTCAACTTCCAGGCCTAATGGGTTTCAAAGCCCTAATCCAATTAGGATTTAATTTCGGGCTTAATAATGGCTCAACTCCTTGGCCCATTATTAATACGAAATTAAAGTGAAACCATAACCCAAATAATTAGCCCATGCACTCTAATGATCCAAATAGCTCTATGTGTGCGACCCAATAGGCTCTTGCCATGTTGGCAATGATCATAAATCACATTTATGATCATAAGCAATGAGCGGTGTCTAGCAACACATCATTGCTACCCAAGTGACAAGATTGTCGGTGAATCGACTAAACCTTTATGATCATCACCGATATATGCCATTGTCCCTTTGTCCAAGATATCAAGACTAAGCACGAGACATGGAATGTGTCACTCTCGTATAGCCCAATCTTTGGTTTCTTGATTACCGAGTAGACCAACTTAAACTGACGACATTGATATCATATATCAACTCATCGGAGCATGGCCATGCATTTTCTAAGTCTCACTCTATCAAGGGGCCCAAAGATATCACTCCCGTTACATAGGAGGGACAAATCCCATCTTGATCATACAAATCCCTCCGCATGATATGTGACATACCCAATGACCTCCTTTAAGTTCACTCAGTTACGAGCAACAAAGGAAAGTATCAAAGTATGTGACTCACATGTAGGGAACCTTGATGATCTTAGGTCGAAGGACTACATGTTACCACTCTGAGAGTTTAAATGCGGTGACAATATCAATGTGTCAACCTCCCAGGAGCTATGCATGTTCTGTAGGCCATCAAAACAATGCTCACTATATTACCCAAGTGGCCCTCTTGGTCTTTATGCAAATATATGTATATTGGTCAAACCATAATACACATATTTACATTTATGCACACTATGGCAGCTAAGAAGAAAAACACTAACACAATTCTTAGTCTTGGCTTCCACACATTAAGCAATCTTGTAAAGTTTTTAGTGACCAGCCACCACACCTGTAACTTCCACTAATAAACTGTATCATTCTAGCCACATAACCCCCTGTTTTCTTTGCTCCATTATCAAGTAGATACTTAGAGCAAACCAAGGAATTTTGTTTTACATCAATAGCCCACCTATGGACCAAGTTATGGATTTTTGAAGTTGGTTACAAAATTCTGACCAAATGAGCAGTAAATCAGCCAACTTTACAACGTCATATCTTTAGCTACAGGGCTCTAAATCCAGAAATTCCAAATTTCAATTCAACCTCTGGATGTTTTCTAGATGTGGTCACAATTTCATATCAAGATTGATTCTACACAGGGAGATATTAAATTATATGTGCAGAGTCGAAATTCTGGTCACCTTATGACCATTTTGCCCATACAAAATTTCTTAAAATGTATTCACTTCATTTCCTGATACAAAACCAATATAGGCAGTTCCATATATGCCTTATCCACATGGGAAACTATTTCCCTGAATTTAGAATCTTTCCAACCCTTATTCATAAAAATTCCATCAAAACAGCCCATAAACACCATGTGGACAGCATTGTGCATACACTCCAAACTACACTCCAATGATTCATATATCCTTCTCACACTACATACACACCATACCCAGTTCATTTACATGCATTCATGCACTACATACATTCCAATAACTTAGTTAATATGTACACTAAGCTTCTTGGAGAGCTCCACAAAGCACTAAGCACTCCAGAAACTTGAAGGGACCAGCTGCTGCGTAGGGCAGAAAGTACCATTACTAAAAATAGCTACTGTGCTCCAAAAATCATGAAAATTTCCAGTTTATCACTACACATATGGAAGTTAATATACCTGAAATTTCACAGAGAAATTCAAACGAAAACTATTGATCTGAATGTTCTCTTTCAGGTACTCCTGAAATGGACAGAAAGGGGGTAAGTTTCTTGAATGAAACTTAGTAAGGGCTTATCAATAAAATCTTCAAACTCCAGCCATATACCTGAAATCCAAAGACACTAAAACACAAAAATACAGTACAAACACACAAATATACACATCCAAATGCACAAACAAACACAGCAACAAACATATGAAATGCTGGCAGCAATAACACATTAGGATTAGTCCATAATCATTCAATTAAACATTAAGAACTCACTATGGCAACCCTCCTCAAGCTATTGCCTGGTCTTAGGAGGTCATTAGGTCTTAGTTAGTACTAACTTGGGCTCTAGAAACCCTGAATTTCACTGCCATAACAGAGCACCAAAGCTGTAGGGTTAAAACCCTTGGTGCAATTTCCCCCTTAACCTAAACTTGGTTCATCAAGCTCTTGGCTCTCTTCCAAGCTTAGGGTCTTAGGTTCATGGATGTTTGGGCATCTGTATTGAACAATAAACAACCATGAAACCCAGATAAAACCCTTACCTTTTGCTGGAAATACAATAAATCCTTTGTAAACCCAAAAACTAGGGGTTATTGCCTTCCTTGATGCTTCGGTTGTTTTCTCTTTCTTTCTCTTGATTATTTGCAGTAAGATGGCTATGGTGGATGGTGGAAGAGGTTAAGGAAGAGTTCTTAGCTGCTGGAAACCGAAATTTAGGAAAGATGCCAATGAAATGAAGATTTTTCTAGCTTTATTTCCTTATTTATCTTTAGTAATGGCATATTTGCAAATTTTGCAAACTTTAAGCCACACTTGGTCAATGTTTTTGCCAGCCATTTAGGATAAGAAAATGACATATTTTGGCATCTTCTAACCTTGGTCAAAAGTCATTTTCACCTTTAGAAAAATCTAGGACACCTAAGCACCTTAGTTGTCATCATGCCATAAATGGCAAACTTTACCTCTTTGAGCACTTTGGTCCCCAACAATATATTTAATTCCTTCCATGTTCTTTCTTCATAATTCCATCCATGTCCTTTCCATAGCCATATTTACAAATTTATGCAATTGAGTACCCAATCTTTGTAACCTTATAATTTAGTCCATAGGTTACTTGAAAATCAGGCAATATAATAATGCTTTCTTAAGGACCAAGCTATCATTGTTTTTGTCACTTAAGGGAGTATATATTGAATACTTTACACTTCACAATTCATACACTATGGTGAAAATTAAAGCATATAAGTTTAAGTCCTTATGCTATAATTTTCCCATTTTGTGAAGGTGGTAACACTACATATACCATGATCACTATGAGAATCACTGATGACACTCATATAACGATCCATGAAGTGTTCTCATGGTGGGTCGGTCCAGTACACAAGTTCTCCAACTTGTACCCATATGTAGACTACATATCTCATATTAGTCTCCACATATGCTAGTCATTATGTATTATTGCAACCCGCTCCACAATAATACTAGACTAGGGACGTTTAAGAATATCATTATTCTAGGGTTACAATTATGTTTATTACGTTACGCAGGAACAAAACAACAAACAAAATTGCTGGATTAATGCCTCAATAAAATATCATGACTCAATGTGCAAAAAATACAATCATCTCATGATTGGCTTTTTTGGGCACAACACTAACAATATATTCAGGGCCCTTGATAGAGTGAGACTTAGAAAATGCATAGCCATGCTCGGATGAGTTGATATATGATATCAATGTCATCAATTTAAGTTAATCTACTTGGTAATCAAGACACCAAAGATTGGGCTATACATGAGTGACACATTCCATGTCTCGTGCCTATTCTTGATATCTTGGACAAAGGGACAATGGCATATATGAGTAATGATCATAAAGGTTTAGTCGAATCATCAAGAATCTTGTCACTTGGGTAGCAATGATGTGTTGCTAGACACCGTTCATTGCTTATGATCATAAATGTGATTTATGATCATTGCCAATGTGGTAAGAGCCTATTGGGTTGCACACATAGAGCTATTTGGATTATTAGAGTGTATAGGCTAATTATTTGGGTTATGGTTTCATAATAATTTCGTATTAATAATGGGCCCAAAAGTTGAGCCATTATTAAGCCCGAAATAAAAGCCTAATTGGATTAGGGCTTGGAAACCCATTAGGCCTGGAAGTTGAGTCTCACTATAAATAAAAATTTTAGTGAGAAATTCACAGCCTTGCCCTAGCCTCCCAAAGAGGACAGCCGCACTTTTCTCTTACAATTCCTTGGAGGACGCAAGCTAGCACTATGAGCGCAAGAGAAACGCATCTGTCGGGATGTTGTGGAAGCATGGTGATCCTGAGAAGCTCGTGTGGATACCATAGAGAGCTTGAACATGTCAACTGTTCAGGTTTTTGTGATTTGACTCTACAATTGGGTGAAATATCTCAACCGAATTAGGTATGAAAATTTTTTAACACCCGGTTTTCCTTGTTTTACTTGGTTCCTAGAGGGTTTCGGTTAAATTTCGCTGCGTTTGTTTGGCTCCCGAAACCCTACAGCTTTTCCCCTTGAAAATACATGAGAAGAAGCTTCATATAGGTCCTTACCTATGGATGAAATGGAATCAAGGAAGCTTGATCATACACATTGTAACAATCGGCACCACCATGAGCTAGCTTTACATCACCATGACTCAATTTGCCTTGTTTTGGTTCTTTTTTGCTTCCTTCTTTTCAGTGGGTTTAGGGTGTTTTGTGAGAGGTTTGGAAAGGGTATAAAGGATGAGAAGACAGCAAGAAAATGAGAAGGCATCAACTCACAAAGAGCACCATCATTGGCTTGGCATACACCAACATACTTAGTTTTAGTTTTGGCTAGTTTGCTTTCTCTTTTGTGTTGTGTATGTCTTGGTGCTTAGCTAGGTATTTGGCTAGGATTTTGAGGTCATAGTTGTGATAGGAACCAGCTAAGAAGCTGCAACAAATTTTCTTTGAAGACTACAAGTTTAAACAGTGGCCGAAGTCCTTGGTCCAAATCCCTTTTAATCACCCAAATAATTTTGGATACCCTTTTGTTCTACTTACCTCTCTTCCTAGTACATATTGAGCACCCACTTCAATTGTTAATTCGGCCACTTAGGCCCTTACGCTTTGAATTGAACATAGGTACACTTAGAGTGCACCCGAAAGCTCCTTAGTGTGCTTTAAGGTGTTTCTATAGGTTCCTTGTGTTTTTCACCTTCTATTAGCCAACATTGTAGCCCTCATTCTAATTTTAAGGTTAAGCATCAACCTCATGTAATTCTTTTTAATGCATTAGGCTTTAGAGCCTTCATATGCTAATGGTTGCACACAAAGGTGTACTTGAGGGTCCTCTAGTGCACCCTAAAGTGCCCTTGTCATTTCTCATGTGTTTTTCAAATTTCTTGGGCTTATGTGGCTTCCTTCATTTGCATCTTATCCTTAGGCATTGAGCTCACATAATTTTCTTTAGTGTTGTAGGCCTTAGAGTCCTCAAGTTCACGTAAGTGCACCCAAATAATATGCCCAAGGGTCCCCTTGTTGCCCTCCTTGGTTTTTCTTTCAATGCCCTCAATTTCTTTGAAATTTTTATTTAAACCATGAGTTTTCCTTTTAAGACCCATAATGGCCATGTTTTAATCACTTTTGGCTTTGGAACAAAGCATTTTTCTTTACATTCCACCAATGTGCCCTTAAAAGGCCTTCGAGGAACATTATAAGTACTTCCACTTGTACATTTCTTTTCTCTTTTTGTTTCATAACTTGTATTATCTATTCACATCTTTTGTATAAGATTCATAGCCCATGACCTATGCAAAGTTACACGTATGACATTTTCTCCCCCTTAAGAAATTTGGTCCTCCAAATTCTCAAGCAAGATGGGAAATTGCCTTAGGTATCTTTTGAGCATCTCAACCTCTATTTCCCAAGTAGCTTTTTGCTTAGAATGGTGAGACCTTTGGATCTTCACCACATTTATCCACTTACTCTTCAACTTCCTAACATCCTTAGCTAGAATCTTTACAGGTTCTTATTCAGAAGAGAGGTTAGGGGTCACAGAGATATCAGAAGCTAGTGTACCTTGTTGTGGCTAGATTGATCAAGCTTGGCCCAACTTGAACAAAAACCCTATGCTTGCCGAAAGCAAACTAGCTAGCTTACCAAAGTTCTTTATGCACACATAGCCCATTATATAGCCTCTAGGTTCCTTTGCCTTAAGCCATCACCTAAGGCAGCTTGTCCCCTTCAAAATACAAGAGAATAAGCTTGATATGGATCCTTACATATGGTCAAAATGGCAGCAAGGAAGCTTGATCACACATCCTTACACATGAGCACCAACATAGATAACACCATGAGCTAATCTTGCATTATCTTGTCTCGAATTCACTTTGTTTCCATCCTTCTTCACTTCTTTTCTTCCCAATAGCTCTCAAGTGCTTAGGTAGGGTTATTAATAGGTAGGAGCGGGTAAGAAATTGGGATGAAAATGATAAGAGTGTAGCTTAGGTAGAGCACCAAAGTTGGTATGCTAACTTAGCTTTAGTTTTGGCTAACTTGCCTTGACTTTGGTTTTTTTGCTTAAGTTTTGGTCTCTAATTATTTTTAGCTTGTGTTTGAAAAATTTTTAGGATGTAAATGATTAGGAAATAGACAATAAATAGCTAGGTAGCTGCATGGAAGCTACCTTTGAATACTTACAATTTGGTGGTGGCTGAATGACCAAAATGAAGCTACCAAGAGTTTCTTTAAATAGTTTAGTCTTCTTTTTTCTTTATTTTTTTTGGTAATTTTTAGGTCTTTGGAGAACCTTAATATGACCATGAAGCTTCCAAGAAATAGGTAAAAAGCTACATTAAACAGCCTTTGAAGACTATAAGTGCAAAGTTGGCCGAATGGTGTAGCCGCCAACGAAATTTTGACTACTTTTGGCCAAATCTTCCTCCAAGTAGCTCAATTTATTCAAGGCATTGTTTTGTCCTAATTTCCACTTCATGTGACACATTTTAAGCACCACTTTGCCAATTTATTCGGCCAATTAAGCCCTCAAAGTTTGCATTGAACATAAGTGCACTTTAGAGTGCATCTAAGAGCACTTTAGTGTATCTTAAGGTGTTTCCATGGTTTCTTTGTTTTTTCTACCTTTTCTTATCCCAAATTGTAGCTCTCATTTCCATTTAAATGATAGGTATCAATCTTAGATAATGTCTTCCAAGGCATTAGGCTTTAGAACCTTCATAAGAACATGATTACAAACAAAGGTGCACTTAAGAGTGTTCTAGTGCGCTCTAATGTGTCTTTCTCACTTCTTATGGGTCCATCACATTTTTGTGTTTATGTGGTTTCCTTCATTGGTATCACAACCTTAGGCATTGAGCCTGCACAGTGTCCCTTAGTGACTCAAGCTTCGAAGCCCTTATGTTCTTCTGAATGTGCACTAGAATATGCTTAAGGGTCTCCCTTTTGTCCCTTGGCTTAAAGCATTTGGCTTATTGCTTTCTTAACAAAGTTTGCTCACAATTTTGGGTCCCATCTTTCCAATGCATTTAGCATTCAAGCATAGCCTTATTTGGCTTACCATTATGTCATTTTTTTGTTAAATTCCACTTGAAGTTCAGACAAAGTACCTCTAGGGCACTCTCATGGAGCACTTACACTGTGTTGCCCTTATTCCCATGCTTGTGACTTGTATTACTCATATATTCACATAATCTACTTTATGTGTATATTTCATTATAGTGCATGGCCTATACAAATCACAGGCATGACATTCTTCCCCCCTTAAAGAATTTGGTCATCCAAATTCTCAAGCGATGTAGGGAATTGCCTTGGGTACCTTTTGACCATTTCAGCCACTATTTCCTAGGTAGCTTCCTATTTAGAGCGGTGAGACCATTGCACCTTTAGCATGTTCATTCACTTACTTCTTAACTTTCTGACATCTTTAGCTAGAATCTTCATAGGTTCTTCTTTATAAGAAACGTTAGGGGTTACTAAAATATTAGAAGTTGGTATAGCTTGTTGTAAGTCACATAGGTATTTCATAAGCATACTAAACATGAAAATGATCATGTATATGACCCAAATTTGTAGGTAAATCCAACTTATATGCCATATTACCAATTCTAGCCACTATTGGAAATGGTCTAATATATTTTGGGGCTAACTTTCTCTTTTTTCGTAAATCTCATAAATCCTTTTGATAGGAGAAAATTTAATCCATGCATAGTCTCCTACTAGGAACTCTAAGTACCTTCTTTTTCTTTTATTGGCATAGGCTTGTTCTTGATCATTGGTAGCCTTGATCCTTTCTTGGATCATTTTGATCTTTTTAGTAGTATCCTAGATCAGTTCTAGTCTTATCTCAATTGTATCCATAAGATCTTACCAACAGTGAGGGGTAACACACTTCCTCCAATATAGAGCTTCATAAAGTGCCATTTTTATCACTGAGTGATAATTGTTGTTGTAGGAAAATTCTATGAAGGCTAGGAGTTGATCCCATTCTCCTTTAAAATCTAGAACATAACATCTTAACATATCTTCTAGAATTTATATGGTTCTTTTAGTCTGCCCATCAATTTAGGGGTGCTAAGCTGAACTTAGTTTCAGTTGAGCACCTAGCGCCTAATGTAGTGATTTCCAAAATCTAGACACAAACCTTGGGTCTCTGTCAGAAACTATATCATCTAGGATGCCTTGTAATCTCACTATTTCTTTAATGTACAGCTGTGCTAGCCTATCCAAAAGATTTGTGACATTAATGGGTAAAAAGTGTGCTAACTTTGTAAGTCTATCCACAATTACCCGGATAGTGTCATGCTTTCTTCTTGTCATAGGCATGCTTACTCGGAAGTCCAGAGATATGGATCCCCACTTTCTTTCAGGTATAGGCAGGCTTTGCAACTTGCCTCCTGGTTCCTGATGCTCAAGTTTCACTTGTTGGCATACCACACATTTGGACACAAATGTTGAAATTTGCTTTTTCATATTAGGCCACCAGAAGTGTTCTTTTAGATCTTGATACATCTTCTTGGTTCCAGGATATATGTTCATCTTACTAAATAGGCTAATTTTAGAATTTGTTCTTTTAGTTCATACCCCTTGGGTACATCAATTCTATCTTAGATGTACAACAATCCTTGCCTATAAGAGAACCCTTGGAATAATTTTCAAAGTATTTGCCCAGATACTTTAATAAGATCTTCATCTTATTTTTGTGGCCAAGTATTTTAGCTTTCCAAGTTGACTGAATAGTTACTACTTTTGGTTGGGCTTTCTCCCATTTAAGCAAACAAGTTAGGCTATTAAGATCATTCGGTTCTTCATCTCCATGTTTTAAGATTGCTATGTATTTTTTATGTAGAGCATCAGGCACTTTGCTGGCCTTGCCTTCAGTGTACTCAATGGTATGGCCAAAATCTTTAAGGTATTCGAGCTGATGCTCTAGCACATCTTCAATGTAGGACATGTTGATTGGACCTTCAGTAGAACTTTGCTTGAATAGTAGCTGTAACACTTGAAGAATAAGGGTTAGGAGCTCCCCTGAGTGTGTTTTCAGGGGAGGGATATCTAATGCCTAAGTTAGTATGCTAGGGGAGAAGTGGTTAAGAGTTAAGAGTAGAGAACAAAAAATGAGGGTATCTCTTGTGTCTTACTTGGGAGCCTCCCCCGAGTATTTATTAGAGGCTGTTACGCGTAGCCTAAGTAGATCAAGACTCATGTTCAGCCAGATTTGGTTCGTACCTTCTGAGAGAGGTATCTCCAGCTAGCCATAGGTGGTTACACCTAGAAGGTAGGGGCATGTGCGAGGTTTTTGTTAAAGATCCTTCAACTGTATTTGTCATTTTTCCCCTAGGACCCTTTGGGGATCTGAGACCCCTTCGAATGTGTGATTTTCTTCCAAAGGTGACTAGGGAAAGCCCATCGACTGTGCAAGCCATTTTCTGGAGGTATTCGTTCTACTGAGGGTGGCAGGCTTACACCTCTAGGTTGGTCATGTACATTTTCAAGGGTGGTGCAGATGCTTATCCCAAGGCTAGTCGTATCCATTTCTGAGGGTGGTGTAGACCCTTATCCCAAGGTTGGTTGCCTCTTCTTCCTAAGGTGGTGTCAGGTCTACTAATTAAGATGTTCTGTGGGCGATAACCCTTCGGCTATCACATGCCCCCTCTGGGGAGCCAAAGTTGTATCTTCAGTTCTAATCGGTCGAGCTCCCCTTGGTCCAGGAACTTCCTTTGGCTCAAGTCAATCCTCTGGCCTAACTCTGTTTCCTCTAATTAGTCTAGGATTTGTGGTCTGAGATCCCTTCTTTTGCCGATGTTGTACTATTGGCATACTTTTGGAATTTTTTGTTTGCGTTCCATTTCGGTCAGGTTAAACCTTTGGGTGAAGACACTACCTGAAGCTAAATTCCCTCTTCTGACGAGGTCATACCTTCGTCATGAAAAAAAAATTGCTTTTTCCCTTGGGTTCTTATTCCCACCATCTGTAAATGGATCATCTTATCTTTTTGGACGAGCTGTCACCTCGGTTCACACATCATAGATTTAACAGATCAGGGGGCCTGCCCTTGTTTGTCAGGTTGCATGACATGCATACTAGATCATTGTCTATGCTTTGGATTCGTTACATCAATTACGTATCTTTGCCTGCAGAAGGTCAATTATGGTGTCACTTTGTTTGCCCTTTTCGGGCTATATAAAGCCATCTCTCCCTAAGATTTTCTCACTTCTGCTTTTTGCTTTCTCTTACTCTCTAGCTTTTCTATTCTCTTGCGATGGTGCTTTAGTGGCAAAGTGATTTTTGGCAACTTTTTGTGGTGGTTTTCCTATGTCAAATAGGTTGGTATTTTTTGAAATTCATTTTTTCTTTAGTATTTCTTCCCTTAGTAATTCTAAGGTTAGGGCTATAGTCACCGAATATGTCCGCTTCTTGCACTGAAGTCTGTCAAATTCCCGAGAGCGTGAGTCCACTCAACTCTCACCTGAGCTGTGCCACTTCGGAAAAGCTGAAGAAGTGGAGAGCTAAGTTTTATCTTCCTTTTTATGCCAAGATTAGGCTTCTTGGTCCTAGCAAGCTGAGTTACCTTCCTTAGCACAACGAGATTACCATTTTTAGTTCACAGCTAAAGGCAGGTCTTCAGTATCCACCCCGAAGATGGTGAGCAACTTTTACCAATTTCATGGCATAGTCGTTAACCAGCTGCCTCTGAACTTATACTCTTACTTCAACGCTTTTCTTTGCATGTGTGGGGTCTTCAAGATAGCCCCTCACTTCATCTTTTTCATGCAATATTATAAGCTTCATCTTATCCTGAATGGGAGATTTTACTTTTTGCTCCCTCTAGGATCTCAGAGCAAGAAATTCAATTTCACCTTTCTAACAAAGGATAGCTGGCGAGGGTGGTAGAAAAAGTACTTCTTCATAGAGGTAGATAAAAAATGGAAAGACATGCCTGTGAATTAGGCTTCTGGGACCCTTTCTATCAATGTGATGGACCCGTTGAAGTTGCCTGCGCTCAAACTAGAGTCCCAGTTCGAGGAGTTGGATAGTCACATTTAGGCAGTAGCTGATTGGACAAATCAGGCTTCTTCGCGTCCGCTATACCCTTTTCCAATTAAATGGAGCCTCATGACCGAAGAGGTACTTTGAGAGCTAGGGGTCATCAAGGAGCATGTTAATGACAAAAGCATGCCAAAGCCAATAGTAGACGGAAAGAAGTCGTGGCTGGTTATGCTCTTTCGAGGTAAACTCTTCTATTCTGCCCTTGTAAAGAGTAAGCTCCATTCAACTTGTGTATTTTTTAATTTTTGATACTTACATTGACAGTTTTCTTATTGCAAAAATGGGTGACAAATCCATGGCATTTTACAAGAGTTTGTTCCTCGGTCAAGCCGATAAGGGGGAGCAGAAGAAGAAAGCTTCGAAAAGGAAGAAAGGACCAGTTGGACAGTGTTCAGGGGCTCCAAAGACTAAGAAAACAAAAGAGGACTCTCTCCCTCCTCCCCCTAAAGACTTGATTGAAGCTTAGGATCATTCTGCCGAAGGTGTATATCCTTCGTTGGATGCGACAATCCTATCCATTCTTCTAAGTCCTATCGCTGATGTAGAGACTCTGGATACTTCATTGGGGGTAGTTTCAACTAAGGAGGTGGAAGAAAGATGGTGGAAAAAAGGTAAGGAGATCCCTGCCGAGGTACTCAACGTGAGTGACTCTGATGGCAAAGGCATCAAAGTCCTACCAGGTTTGTCTCTTTGTCATTCAATTATAAATTTTAGATTTTTTGGCATTTTAGATTTTGTAGATGAATGACTAAGAGACAATGTAGTAAGGGAACTTCGTCATAATTTTGTAGAGGACAGGGTCCAAATACAGTCGATGATCGGCCATGCTCAGAAGCAAGCCATTCGAGATTCAAAGATCCCTAAAAACAAGGTGCCGAGGGAACCCTTCTGGACTTTTACCAAAGACATGGACTTGTTTTCGGAGGATTTCCAGAAGATGGTCCCTCAAATGGTGAGGGGCATCATCATAAATGTCACCTTTCAATCTCCGCCGGATAATTGCCTAAATGAGGAGATTCTTGCTGCTCAGATTTCTAAGCACGCTGCTCAGGTAATCCTTCATCTTCAAGTACTTAGAAAAATTTTAGGCCTTTAAGTTGTTGTAACTCATGTCAAGCCTTCCTCTCACAGTTGCTAGTGTATAAACGTTACCTTTGAGCATGGGCATCAAAGCTATCCTCCACCCGAAGTTAGTGGGAGGAAAAGTTTGTTACCACCTTCACAAAAAAGGGAAAATTACAACATAAAGACCTAAACTTGTATGCTTTAATTTTCACCATAGTGTATGAATTGTGAAGTGTAAAGTATTCAATATACACTCCCCTAAGTGGCATAAACAATGATAATTTGGTGCTTAAGAAAGCATTGGCATATTGCCTAATTTTCAAGTAACCTATGGACTAAATTGTAAGGTTACAAAAGTTGGGTAGGTACTCAATTGCACAAATTTCCAAAGATGGCTATGGAAAGGGCATGGATGGAATTGTGAGGAAAGGACATGGATGGAATTATGAAGAAAGGACATTGATGGAATTGAGGATATTGTTGGGGACCAAACTGCTCAAAGAGGTAAAGTTAGTCATTTAATGCTTAAGGACACTTAAGGGCTTAAGTATCCCAAAATTTTCTAAAGGTGAAAATGACCCTTGACCAAGGTTAAATAGGTCAAAAACTGTCATTTTTCCATCCCAAATGGCTGGTAAAAATGTTGTCCAAGTGTGGCCTAAAGTTTGTAAAATTTGCAAACATGTTATTATTAAAGACCAAGAAAGAAAAAAAGATAGAAAAAAAATCATTTTCTCCCCATTTTCTTCCAAAAGGTTGACCTCCACCTATTAGGGTTCTTCCTTAAACTCCTCAAAATCCCTATATAGCCACCTTATTGCAAACAATCAAGAGAAGGAAAGATAGGACAACCAAAGCATCAAGGAAGACCTTAAACCCTAGTTTTCGGGTTTATCTAAGGTTTATTGGAGTTCCAGTAAAAGGTAAGGAGTTCTGTTACTCTCATGGGATTTTTACTGTATTTCCAATCATCCATGGAGCTAGGGCTAAGCTTGGAAGAGAGCCACAAGCTCGATGAACCAAGCTTAGTAAGGGGAGTACACTTAGTGAGGGTTTTGTGATCTAGTGTGAAGTGCACAGTGATGACAGCGAATTTAAGGGTTTCTAGAGCCCAAAGTTAGTACCAACTAGTGTTAAAACTCTCTTAAGTCCAAGCTTATGCTTGAGCAGGGCTTCCATAATGATCTACTTGTTAGTGTTATGCCCAAAAGCCAATCATGAGATGATTGTATTTTTTGCACATTGAGTCATGATATTTTATTAAGGCATTAATCCAGCAATTATGTTTGTTGTTTTGTTTCTGCGTAACTTAACAAACATAATTGTAACCCTAGATATTCTTAAACATCCCTGGTCTAGTATTATTGTGGAGCGGGTTGCAATAATACATAACGACTAGCATATGTGGAGACTAATATGAGATATGTAGTCTACATATGGGTACAAGTTGGAGAACTTGTGTACTGGACCAACCCATCATGAGAACACTACATGGATCGTTATATGAGTGTCATAAGTGATTCTCATAGTGATCATGGTATATGTAGTCCTTCGACTTAAGATCATCAAGGTTCCCTACATGTGAGTCACATACTTTGATACTTTCCTTTGTTGCTCGTAACTGAGTGAACTTGAAGGAGGTCATTGGGTATGTCACATATCATGCGGAGGGATTTGTATGATCAAGATGGGATTTGTCCCTCCTATGTAACGGGAGTGATATCTTCGGGCCCCTTGATAGAGTGAGACTTAGAAAATGCATGGCCATGCTCCGATGAGGTGATATACGATATCAATGTCATCAGTTTAAGTTGGTCTACTCAGTAATCAAGAAACCAAAGATTGGGCTATACGAGAGTGACACATTCCATGCCTTGTGCTTAGTCTTGATATCTTGGACAAAGGGACAATGGCATATATCGGTGATGATCGTAAAGGTTTAGTCAAATCATTGACAATCTTGTCACTTGGGTAGCAATGATGTGTTGCTAGACACCGCTCATTGCTTATGATCATAAATGTGATTTATGATCATCGCCAACGTGGTAAGAGCCTATAGGGTCGCACACATAGAGCTATTTGGATCATTAGAGTGCATGGGCTAATAATTTGGGTTTTGGTTTCATAATAATTTCGTATTAATAATGGGCCCAATAGTTTAGCCATTATTAAGCCCGAAATTAAAGCCTACTTGGATTAGGGCTTTGAAACCTATTAGGCCTGGAAGTTGAGTCTCACTATAAATACAACTTCTAGTGAGAAATTCACAGGTCTCCTTGCCCTAGCCTCCCAAAAGGACAGCCGCACTCTTCTCTTGCAATTCCTTGGAGGATGCAAGCTAGCACTGCGAGCGCAAGAGAAACGAATCTGCCGGGACGTGATAGAAGCGTGGTGATCCTGAAAGGCTCGTGTGGATACCATAGAGAGCCTGAACACGTCAACTGTTCAGGTTTTGTGATTCGACTCTACAATTGAGTGAGAGATCTCAACCGAAAATTAGGTATGAAAAGTTTGGAACACCCGGTTTACCCCATTTCACTTGGATCCTGGAGGGTTTCGGTTAAATTCCGCTGCGCTGTTTGGCTCCCGAAACCCATCACTACTTATGTTTATTACATGTTTTATGGACTAACCAAAGAATGTTGTTGCTGCCGCATACATGTGTTTGTTGATTGTATTTGACTGCTGCATTTGGATGCTCTATATTGGATATTTGCATTGTGTTTTCTTGTGTTTTAGTTTCATTGGATATAGGTGATTGCTAAAGGTTACATTACCTTAGTGTTAAACTGTTCTCCTTACTAAGTTTCTCCTTGAAACTTACCTCCCCTCAAATCTGCCCATTTCAGGTCCAGCAGAAAGATCTCATTCAAACTGACCATTGTCGTTTGATTTTTGATCTGAAATTTTAGTTACATGAACTAAATGTGTCTAGTTATGATCTAGAAATTTTAGTGATTTTAGGAGCGCATTTTGTATTTTTAGTGATGTTGCTTATTGTATTATGCAGTAGCTGTCCAGCATCCTGTTTTGGAGTGCATTGTGTCTCAAGCATCTCTTGTGACTTGGGTGTATGTCTTTAGCTGAGTTAAGGCCATGATGTAGTGCATTGATGTGTGTACATGTAAGGCATGTAAATTTGGAACAAGTATGTGAACATTTGAGTATGGTTTTGCTATGTATGTGAAAGTGGTGCACAAGCTATCTAAGCGTGAATGATAGGCTACTTGTTTTTCAATTCTATTTTGACCACTTAAAGTTGCTATATGCAAGAGCATGTAATTCATATGTGTATTGGACATGTATGGGATATCCTTGGAAGGCTTACCCCTTGTGAATGAAGTGTTTGCACACTTATGAAATTTTGTATGGTCGTAATGGTCATAAAGTGGACAAAATTTCAACCCTGCAGTCAAAGTTCTATATCTCCTTATGTCGAGTGAATCTTGGTATGAAATTTTGACCACATCTAGAGAACATCTAAAGGTTTAACTAGGATTTGTAATTCCTACATTTGGAGCCTTGTAGCCAAAGTTATGACTTTTCAAATTTGGTTAATTTACTGTTCATTTGGTCAGAAATTTGTAACCAACTTTAAAAATCCATAACTTGGTCCATAGGTTGGCTATTGATGTAAAACTAAATTCTTTGGTTTGCTATAATTTTATACTTGATAATGGAGCAAATAAAATAGGGGGTACATGGCTAGATTAATACATTGCTTTTAGAGAAGTTCGGGTGCAGTGGCTAGAAACATGAACTCAACAAGATTGCCTTATGTATGGTAGATAAGATTAAGACTTGTGCTAGTGTTTTTCTTCCTTGCTACCATGATGTGCATAAAATGTGAATATATGTGTAATGGTTGGACCAATATGCATGTATTCACATAGTGCCCAAGAGGACCACTTGGGTATGCACATTAAGGGTATTGTTCTGATGGCCTACAAGACATAGCGATCCTTGGATTTTAACTGCACAATTTTGGCACCAAAACTGGACTACCCCAGAGTGGGCAACAAACTTGGCTAAGGTCAAGGAGATCTTTGTGAGCTCATGCCTTAAGTATAGCGAGCTCAATAAGATCACCAAAGAGGACCTCACCAAGCTTCGCCTAGAGGTGCAATAAGAGCCTGAGGGGGCTCCTCGAGGAATGTTCACTGAAAATTTCTGACCTTGAGATAAAGCTAGTCGAGTAGAGTTTGGTTGGTAAGACTTTTTGGATGGAAAAGGAGGACACCATCACTGACTTGACCAAGGCATTAGAAATCAATGTTGAACTTATTGTCGAGGTCGATTAGATGAAGAAGTAAAAGAAGAAGAAGGCAAAGACGGAGATTGAGGCCTTGAAGAAAGAGATGGATGTTTTGAAGGCTGATAAGGCCACGGCAGATGAGGGAACAAAATCTTTGTTCCAGGATGGTATCTGCCTTGCTTGCCACCAAATTCTCTTATGCTTTCGTGACCTCGATGTCTCCTTCCTCTTAGCTCTAGACATCCCCGAATGACTGTCTTTGCTGTGGTCTAAGAGGGAGTTTCTCAGCCTTCCCAAGCATCCTCCTTTGCCCAAAGATGTTGGTGACGATGATGAGGAAGATGCCAAGGATGCTACAGTTGAAGAGCGCAAAGATGGGCAAAATAACCATTAGGGCTTTGCTTTTTTTTTTTTTTTGCGTTCCTTCCCTTGTACTTTGTCCTTTTGAATGGAATAATCTTGTTTCTCAAAATTTTGGCTAAGTCCATGATTAGTATAATCTTTGAAGCCTTTTCAGCCTTTGGCATATTAATTACTTCAGCTAGCATTGTTTGCTCGTGAAGCTTTTCGATTGATTCACCATCTTCGGTTGATTTACCATCTTCGGTACTGCAAGGCTCAAGACATTCAATTGTGTACTATCCTTGAAAAAAATATTATCAAGGATTGAAAACCTTCACCATTTCTAAAAGTAATATTCTATCACTTTCAGAGAGTTATCAATATTTTCTCTAAGTGTTTTAGAATGGAATTCAAGCAATGTTTTTAGGAAACTTGCTATGTTCAAAACACTTGGGTATTTTCAAAAACTTCCATGTTTGGTTAATCTCCTTTGGGAAGCCTTTCCATAAGACTCTTAACACTTTAAGCAATTTTGGAGATCACCACATTTGGTTGATCTCTTTGGGAAGGCCTCTCCTAATAAGGCTACTCCTTTGGAAATTGCTAAGTCCAAAATATACCTATTTATTGTGATTTGTTAAATTGGCAACTTGAATTTAATGGGTTTGATTAATTATGTGAGAGATTAAGAGATAATCGTAGGTTAATCGAACACGTTATAATTGCTTGAGAGAGAGTTGTAATACTATGAGTGATTGTTGATAGCTGAAAACTTGCCCAAATAATTAATTGGAAGACTTTCAACTAGGTGAAACCCAAGCCTTAGCTATCTCCATAATTGTTTTCTTCCCAGTTCGTTATTCTCATCATTAGTTTAATTTAATCTTAATTTAATTTTAGTTAATTTTACTCCCTTAAATTTTGAACTCATTTCTTTTATTTTCCATAAACAATTAAATATCTGTTTCTCGTGGGATCAATACCTTAGTTGGTCCTAGGGATTAAAACTTACTACAACTGACCCTGTGCACTTGCAAAATTAGCCTTGTGAAGTTTTTGGCGCTGTTGCCGGGGAACGGCTATATTTGATTGTTGTCACTTTCATTTTTAGTTTATTTATTTCCATTTTATTTTATTTTATTAGGTTTATTTCTTTTATCTCGATTTACCTTGGTAGTTTTTTTTGTTGAGTGTGCAGGTAGTTCATGAACCTTCATAGGTCAAAGAGTTGCAGGAAAACTGAATTGATTCCTTTGGACCCTGAAATTGAAAGAATTTGTTGGGCAAACAGAGCATGGAAAAGAGAAGAGATGGCACAAGAATAGAACAATTGTCATAACTTCAATCAGCTTGGGGGTGCTTAACCACCACTTAGAATAAATCTCAAGTTGATTCAGAGGCCAATTATTAGGGCGCCTCCATCCTACATTAGACTGAGTGATGCAGCTCAAAATTATGAGCTAAAAACCATTCACTTCAACATATTGCCTTCATTTCACGGGATGAGCTCAGAGGACTCATTGTCTTTTATTCGGGAGTTTTACAATTGTATTCAGACCTTTCCACTACAAGGGCCAAAAGAGGATGACCTAAGAATAAGGTGTTTTCCTTATTGTTTGAAGGACTGAGCCAATAGCTAGTTGATCAATTTGCCGAAAGGATCCCTACACACATGGGAGGAGGTGTACACCAAATTCATGACCAAGTAGTACTTCCCACAAAAGACAATTGATCTCCAAAGCAAGATTTATAGCTTTGCACAGATGGAAGGAGAGCCATTCCATGAGCCATGGGATAAGTTCAACATGCTTTTGAACTAGTGCCCACATCATCAGTTCTTTTTGTTGCTTCAGGTTCAATTCTTCTATGATGGACTAAATGGTACTTGTCAGGCACTTGTTGATACTACTGCAGGTGGCTATATGGGAGATAAGACTGTTGAAGATATTTGGGATATTTATAAGATGCTACCTACTAACTCAACAAAAAGCTACAAGAGGAAAGAGAGCTACAATTCATAAAGTATCTTCTCATCATGACTTGGCAATGCAAGTAGCTGAGTTAATCAAGCAAATGAAGCTGATGATGAACAATGGGGGAGCTCATGAAAATTCTAGTTATTATACTGAGGAGACATAGATACCTGATCAAATGGATTATGTTGGAGGAGGTTTTCCAGACAAGCAGGCCAGAAATGACCCGTTTTCAAACACTTACAACCCTGGTTGGAGAAATCATCCAAATTTCTCTTAGAGGGATTAAAGTGCCCCAAAGCCAAGTGGACCATTTGGTTTTCAACAGCAGCAAAGGCCGCAATTCAATTCAAAATTTCAGCCTCAACCACCGGTTGTGAAAGAGAAAAAGCCATCGGTGAAAGAATTAATTATGTAAGATCTTGCCAATCAAGAGGCCACTATGAAAAAAATGGATGCAAAGATTGATCAAGTTATGCAATCTAACCAAGTTTCAATTCATAATCTGGAGATATACGTAGGTCAATTAGCCAAGGTAGTAGTTGAGAAAGCACCAGGTTGGCTTCCAAGTTACACTGAGAAAAATCCTAAAGAATGAGTTCAAGCAATTATTTTGAGGAGTGGGAAAGTTCTTCAAGAAAAGACTAAACAAATTGATGGGCAGCATTTAAATGGAGAAAGAGAAGAAGAGAATCAGTAGCAAGAGGAAGCAAAAGCAGAGCCAAACACAGGGAGCTTCTAACTTTAGTCCTTTTTATATTAAGCCTTATGTTCCTCCCATTCCTTTTTCCCAAAGATTGAAAAAGAAAAATTTAGGTGAGAAATTCTCTAAATTTCTTGAAGTCTTTAAGAAGTTGCACATGAACATTCCTTTTGCAAATGCTTTAAAGGAGATGCCTAGTTAAGCCAAGTTCATGAAAGACATTCTTTCCAACAATAAGAAGCTTGAGGAATATGAAACTGTAAAGCTTACTGAGGAGTGCTCCACTGTCATTCAACAGAATTTGCAACAAAAATTGAAAGTCCTAGGGAGTTTTACTATTCTTTGCACTATTGGTGCTTTGAAATTTAATAGAGTTTTATGTGATTTAGGAGTTAGTATCAATTTAATGCATTTATCAACTTTCAAGAAATTGGGTATTTGTGAAGTTAAAGCTGCAACAATTTCATTGCAATTAGCTGACAGGTCAATAATTTATCCTAGAGGAATCATTGAGGATATTTTAGTTAATGTGGATAAATTTATTTTTCCTATTGATTTTATTGTGTTGGACTTAGAAGAGGACAAGGAAATTCCTCTTATTTTGGGCAGGGCATTTTTAGCTACAGCTAGGACCTTAATTGATGTTCAACAAGGTAAAGTGATCTTTAGGGTGTAGGATGAACAAGTCACATTTAATGTATTTAAAGGCATTAAACATCCAGTTGAAAGTGATTCTTGTTTTCATATTGATGTTGTGGATCAAGAACTGAATAAGGGCTTTGACAATGTCATATTTAACAATTCCTTAGAGTTATGTTTGTTCAGTATAGGAACAAGTGCTAATGAGCCAATTGCTTCAGTTTCTAAAGAGGCTGATCTTGAGTTAAAGCAACCATCAGCTAAAATGAAGATTGAGGTTAAGCAAAAGAAGAAATTGTTCCCTTTAAGTGGTGAAGAAATGTTTAGGTTGAGGAGTAGTCAGAATTCTCTAAATAAGAAAAAAAGAATCAAATACTGGAGTCAGAAGAACAACTTGAATAAATTGGGCATTGGGCAATGTTTGAAACCAAGTGTTGTGGATGATGTGGTGCCTATGGGAGTAACTTGACTTTCGTAGTGGTTTTTTCAAGCTAATGATTGTAAACAAGCTCTTGTTGGAAGGCAACCCAATCATTTATTGCTTTGCTTTCATTTTTTCCTATTTATTTTTATTTTTATTTTTGTCTTTTTTATTTGTGTGTTTTTATTTTGAGCAGGGACAAACACACTAGTGCTTCTTGCTAAAATTTCTTGCAATTTTGGGTCATGGATGACTTTGACAACATTTGCGTTCACTGGCCTTCATCATGGTCTTGGTTCATTAGCAGTAGGGTAGTATTTATTTCAATTTTATTTTTATTTTTTCTCTTCATTCTTTATTCTATACATTGGGGACAATGTGTCAAATAAGTGTGGGGGAGTGATAGCTTAGGCCCTGATTTTAACTCTTGTTATTTTATTTTTTCATTTTTTAGCTAAATTTTTTCATACCTTTTAGCATGGATTGGAATTCTTGAGGACGATTGTTGCTTTTAAGTTCTTCAATGCATGACTTGAGTGTTAAGTACGTAGTCTTTAGACCTTTTGCATACGTAAAATTGATTTTCAAATGTTTTTACAATTTTGGATCAAGTTAGCGAATGATGGTCTTAAAAAGCTATTTTTGCATCAAACTTTTGTGCCTAGTACTCTGTTTCAAAATATACTAGATTATGAGTTTATATGCTTGGTTTGTGTGGTTTGTTTGGCTGATGGATACGTGAGTGATTGATTAAGAAAAAATTGGAACATGAAAATTTTTACTATTTATGAAACAAATACCTACTCCGTTGTTTCGCAGTATTGAAGTGGGTATGTAGAGATGACAAAATTTGATATGATCCGAAGACCTGACCTAACCCATTCGAACCTAAGCCTGACCTGACCCAATTTGACTAGAAAAGTCAACAACCCGAACCCGACCTGAACCTGAACCCGATTGAACTAAAACCCGAGCCCAAACCCGACCTGACCCAAACCCAAAATGGCCCGATGATTAAACCCAACAAGATCCAATTTTAATTTAAATCAACATAAAATATATAGTTGGCAAGAATTTAGAAAATTTATGATTTAATATACGTAAATGAGTTTCTTCTATTTTGTTGATCTTGTTTACATTGTAGAGTGAACGAGTGAAAGCTATGAGAAATGATTAGTGATACAATGATAGAGAGATAAGAATAATTAAGTTTTAGAAATTATAATACTCCTTCCATCCCATATTATTTGAAATATTTGACTTTTTTTAATAGTTTGAATTGAATTTATTTATATTACTCCCTCTATCTTAAATTCTTTGCACTATTCATATTTTAACAATTAATCTATATTCTTTTATTTTCAACATTTTAATATATCAATAAAAATATTTTATACATGATAAATCAAGAATTATAGTTTTTAAATATATTTTTCTAAGTTTCAATAAACAATAATATAAATAAATTCAAGTCAAATTAGTTAGAAAAGTTAAATGGAGCAAAGAAAATGGGACAGTGGGAGATTATTTGTTATAAAAAAATTAAGACAGCATATATTTAGAAACTATAGGATTTTATTTATTATTTAATATAATAATTTTTCATTTATATACTAAAATGTTGAAAATAAAAAATCATAAATTAGTTGTTGAATAGTGAATGTTATAAAGAATTTGGCACTGAGAGTATTTTATTAAAGAAATTATATATTAATATATCTTCATAAATTTTATATAATTTTTTCTACCTATTTAAATTAAATTTTAATCAAAATTAAGCGAACAAAATTGAATTAATTGAACCATTTCGGTTTATGTATCAGTGAACCGAGTAAACTCGATAATCAAGTTAAATTTGGTCTAAGACCCGATAACTTAACCTGATTGAATCTGAACCTAAATAAACTTGGCATGACCCAACCCGAAATCAACCCAAACCCAAATCACCCAACTTAGACCTGAATACATGCTAACCCGATTAAACCTAAACCTAAGTGACCTAACCCAAACCTGACCCAATTGCCATTCCTATAGGTAGGGGTCTTTTCTTAAGCTAAGAGTCGATCACTGCTTGAAAATATGCTTGAAACATGAGTATGATCAAAGATCACCTTGGATTGTGTTGAGTTAGCAGCTTGAGTACAGACACAACTCTTGTTGGTACACTTGCTAAATGGCAAAAAAAAGGAAGAGGATTTGAAAAAAAAAAAAAAGAAGAAAAAAAATCAGCAAAGAAAATACAATTAATCGCTCAATATCCACGATTTTGTGGTGTGTTGGTTGGTTGCATATGTGCTCTAATCTAGTGTGATTTCTACATTATACTTTGTATAAAGTACTGATGTTCTTATTGAGTATCAAAGGACTGTGGTTACTAGTTTGTAAAAAAAAAAATTGTTTTCATAAACTTGTTTTGTTTTGAGTTGCATTGGATCAAAGAGGTTATACGCTTAATATCTCTTACTGAGTTCTTGAAGGCTTTGAAGTTTCAATCTTCCTCTACGGTGTCATTGGTTAATAGTATGATCCATCTTTTACAAACTTTTCAGTTTTAATTCGCTTAGGGACAAGCAACAAGTTAAGTGTGGGGGAATTTGATCAGTTTAATTTGCGTGTTAATTTTGGTATCTATTTTAGGTTACTGTTGTTGCACTTAAATGATTTATTACCCTTACTAGTTTAGTTTCTATTGTACTTAGGTTAGATAGCTTGTCAAAGGAGTTGAGTAGGTTACAATTGCTAAATGAGTGATTGTTGACAGTTAAAAACTTGCCCAAATAATTAATTGGAAAACCCTCAGCTAGGTGAAACCCAAGCCTTAACTATCTCCATAATTTTTTTCTTCCTGGTTCGTTATTCTCATCTTTGGTTTAGTTTAATCTTAATTTAATTTTAGTTAATTTTACTCCCTTAAAATCTGAAGTCATTTCTTTTATTTTTCATAAACAATTAAATACTTGTTCCTCATGGGATCTACACATTGGTTTGTCCTAGGGATTAAAACTTGCTACAATTGACCTTATGCACTTGTAGCATTAGCCTTATCATTAAGCTCAGTGGTGGCCTTGTGCTTTAGCACACCAAACTTGAAGGCCATGTCAGCAAAGGCTCCTTTACCCTTTGCTAAACTCTTTTTGGTTCGATTCCGAATATTCGTTTGCTTCATAATGAAGTCCCAAAAATATTGGAAGATGACAAAGAACTGTGAAGAAAAATGGCCAGCTGTCAGCAAAGGCAAGGGATATGCAAGCTCCCTATAAAAAGAATTAAGCTTCGAAAAAGCTCAACTTGTAGGAGTAGTATGTCAAGGTTACAACAATATGCTCCTCATTTAGAAGCTACTTAGTAAGCTCCTGGAACATGGTGTTAGTGGTCACGGCTCGATAAAGCTACGGGATCATCTTACCAGAAACATCCTGGTCAAACAAAGACATGTCCTTGGTGACATCCCAAATAGGTGACATCGGCACCACTCTCTTCTGCAAGTGAGCTTTTCTTACTGCATTACGAGCTTCATTGTTCACCATCCACTCTGTAGCTGAGGTTTTTCATGGTCAATCATGTCGAAGTTCATTCAGTTCCCAAGCATTCTTCGTATAAATTATAAGTTGAAAAATAACAAAAAAAGATGAAAATTGAGGTGACCAAACCTATTAAGGGAACTTCTATATGATAGGATGCGTCTTCGTTATCTAAAATCTCGACAGCATCCTCCATAACTAAGGCGAAGTCTTTCACCTTTCTCTTCTCCCTCTTTTCTTGTTGACTCTCTTTATAGCCAGGGCCTCTTCAGTAACAACCCTTACTAAAGCTACAGCAGTGCATTAGCTCGGCAATGGAGTGTAGAACTCTTTCTCAAAGTCCTCCAGCTCAGCTAGGTCGGAGTCCTCTGGAAGAAGGATCCAACCCCTCGAACAAGAGCTACCTCGGTAGTAGCTGCGTTTGTTGATGAAGATTCCATATAGGCCTTTTTTGGTAGAAGGCAGCCAGAGGCCTTCTTCCTAGGTTTTCTCTTGGCAGCTTTCTTGCCTTCCCTCTTTTGAGCCATGGAAAAAAAGGCCTTCTGATAGAACTGGGCACTAAAGTCTTCACCTATCTCTGTCAAAACAAAGGCATCAGTGTGAGCCATTAGAAGAAGAAAATATTGAATTGGAAGATACTTATGAGGAATAGGAGCAAAATAAGAAAGATCCATCTGAAGTAGTTGAACTAGAATTGGGGTTTTAGGGGGATTGTCCGAACCTTGTGGCGCCAAGGGGTCATACGAGTTTGTTGTGGAAAGATGAGTAATGGACTTCGGATTCATTGAAGGAGGCGGTATATATTATTAGAGGAATTAAAAGCTTTCCATGTATCTATCATAAATTGTATTAACAACCCAATCCCATATATTAGGTAATTAACTAAAACTAGAATTCTTGCCTTACTATTAATTGAGATTTGGTCAAACAGCCAAACCTCTTGCACTTGTATATATCCCATCTTTCTTCAGTAAAAAGGTACGATTGTGAAGCTCAACATGGTATCAGAGCGCCTACGCTCCTGACCTGTTCTTTTTTTTTTTTCTTTCTTCTTCTTTCGTGTACCCTCACCTTTCCGTCTGGCTTCATCTTCTACTCTCTCCCTTTCGTTCTGACACCGCTTCATCCCTTACTCCCTCCTACACTCAAATGGCCACCAACGAAAACTCTGCAACTTCGCATACCACCATTCAAAACACCCAAGACCCAACCAATCCTCTTGTCACCATCAACATCACAAACATCACAAAATTAACCACCAGCAACTACATCACATGGAGTCTCCAAATCCAAAGTCTGTTAGAAGGATATGATCTCTATGGCTTTCTCGATGGCTCTTATCCCAGCCCCATGCCAACCATCACCGTTCATGGCAAGACAACTCCCAATCCAGCACACACAACATGGAAACGCCAGGATCGTCTTCTCTTTAGTGCCCTCCTTGGTGCCGTTTCTCTGCCCATCGAACCACTCCTTACCCGCAGCACCACCTCGCAAGAGGCTTGGACCAGCCTGGCCAATACCTATGCCAAACTGTCCCGTGGCCACATCAAACAGATCAAGGACCAATTGAAAAATTGTGTCAAAGGCTCCAAGACAATCTCAGAATATATGCAATTCATCAAGAACAGGGCTGATGAACTTGCTCTACTTGGCAAACCAGTTGATGAAGAAGACCTCATAGACAAAATTCTTGACGGCCTTAGTGAAGAGTACAAAGGAATTATTGATGCAGTCAATGCCCGTGACACACCAATCTCCTTCGACGAAATTCACGAAAAATTAATCAACAAGGAGGCGTTTCTCCAACACTCACAGACACCAGCTCCACTCTTCCCGGCTACCGCAAACCCTGTCAATCAACGCAATCATCGACCTTGGCGTCCCACCACTCTTCACCATCCAGGATCACACTTAAATGGTCCGCGTCCTGATCGACCTACATAGCGACCATACCTTGGGTACTGCCAAGGCTGTGGTACTCAAGGACACACTGTCAAATGGTGTCCTCTGTATCGACTTATCAATACTCCATCCTTATTCTCCCCACCGGCAACACGCCCCCAGGCTCAACGTCCTACCTCTCCATGGCAACCACGTGCACATTTTGCTTCCCTTGAGACCACTGACACCCCCACCTGGCTGCTCGATAGTGGGGCATCGCACCATGTCACCATGGATTTGCACAATCTTTCACTTCACACTCCTTATGCAGGGTCTGATGATGTTGCGATCGGCGATGGCTCGGGTCTCTCCATCACACACACTGGTTCCACCACTCTTCCTACCCCTACTCGCACCTTTCATTTACATAATATCCTTTGCGTACCTAACATGAAAAAGAACCTTATTTCTATCTATCAACTTTGCAATACTAATCATGTTTCTATTGAATTCTTACCCACTTTCTTTCATGTTAAGGATCTCAGCACGGGGGCAATCCTTCTCACAGGAAACACTAAAGATGGCGTCTATGAATGGCCAACCTGCCCTCCAACCTCGACTACTCCGCTTGTTGCCTTCTCCAGTGTCAAGACCACTTCCTCTGAATGGCACTCTCGCTTAGGCCATCCCTCCTCCCACATCCTTCACCGCATTATGTCAACATTCTCTTTGCCTTATTCCCTATCGCAAAACTCCCACTGTAATGCATGCTTAAGTAATAAAAGTCACAAGCTTCCTTTTGCCACCTCTACCATTACCTCATCTCACCCCTTACAAATCATATTTTCCGACGTGTGGACCTCTCCTGTTTACTCCGTCGATGACTTCAAGTATTATGTTATTTTTGTTGACCACTTTACACGTTATATCTGGTATTACCCTTTAAAGAAGAAATCTCATGTTTATGATGTCTTTATTCGTTTCAAAGCCCTAGTCGAAAACCAGTTCAAACACTCCATTGTCACTCTTTACTCCGACAATGGTGGGGAATATCAGGCATTAGATCATTTCCTAGCACATCATGGTATCTCTCATCTCACCTCTCCCCCACACACAGCTGAACACAATGGTCTCTCCGAACGCCGCCATCACCATCTTGTTGAAACAGGTCTCTCTCTGCTCACTCACGCTTCCCTTCCGACCACCTACTGGAACTATGCCTTTGCAACCGCTGTGTACCTTATCAACCGCATGCCCACCCCCACACTCTCCCTTTCCTCCCCTTATGAGTCCCTGTTCAACTCTCCACCAAACTACAGCAAACTCCGTATCTTTGGTTGCCTATGCTATCCATAGCTTCGTCCCTATTCCAGTCATAAACTTGACTCTCGATCCCTCCCTTGTGTGTTTGTTGGGTACTCTCTCACCCAAAGTGCCTATCTATGTCTTGATCCGTCCACATCCAAACTCTACACATCTCGTCATGTTCAATTTGTCGAATCTGTGTTTCCCTTTAAATCCAACCACAGTCATCTCAGTCGTCCGCCTCCACAACCACTCCCTAACTGGTTTTCGTCCGCCTCTTTTCTTCCCACCAACGTTACACCACTCAACACAGCCTCCACAGCCCCACCCCTAAACTCGGATCCCTTTCACACTCCATCACTGCCTGACCACAGCCCCTCCTCTACCACTCCACCTTCTCCTCGCCATAACTCGACCGATCCCGCTGCACCTGCTAATTGCCCCGAACACTCTCCAAACACCAACACAAATCCCCCCTCTACTTCCCCACCACCTTCCCCGGACTTCCCTAATCTAACACCACCCACCAACACCCATACCATGACCACTCGTGCTAAAAACAATATCCATAAACCCATCCAAAAACTTAATCTTACCGCTACTCTCACCTCGAATTCCCTCATTGAGCCACACACATTAACTCAAGCCCTCAAAGATCCCACATGGCATCAGGCCATGTCTGAAGAATACGATGCACTCGTACGAAATGGAACCTGGGAACTTGTCCCCCCTGATTCTCTGCAAAACCTTGTCGGTTGCAAATGGATTTATAAAGTAAAACGTTTACCTAATGGCTCTGTTGACAGGTACAAAGCACGCCTCGTAGCTAAAGGGTTTCATCAACATCCCGGCAGTGATTATTACGACACATTCAGTCCAGTTGTTAAACCTACTACTATCCGTGTGGTTCTTAGTCTTGCTGTAAGTCAAGGGTGGCCTCTTCGTCAACTCGATGTCAACAATGCTTTTCTACAAGGTCATCTCTCGGAAGATGTGTTCATGACCCAACCACCAGGTTTTATTGATCGTGATAATCCTACACATGTATGCAAGTTACGCAAGGCTATATACGGTCTCAAACAAGCACCACGAGCCTGGTACCATGAGCTAAGGCAATTTCTCATAGCCTCTGGGTTTACAAACTCTCATGCGGACACATCACTCTTTGTCCTCAACACCAACGGTAAGCTAGTCTATCTCCTTGTATATGTCGATGATATAATTATTACAGGGAATAGTGCCACCATAGTTCAACGGTTCATTGATCTTTTCGCCGGAAGATTCTCCATCAAAGATCTTGGTGATTTGACTTACTTCCTTGGTGTTGAAGTTGTAACCACTCCCACTGGTTTACTCCTCACTCAACGCAAATACATCACAGACCTCCTTGCTCGCACAAATATGACAGGCGCCAAACCGGTCACCACTCCACTTGCCACTGAGCCAACACTTACAACTCTCTCCAGCACCATTTTGTCAGATCCCACTGAATACAGATCAGTCGTTGGAAGCCTGCAATATCTCTGCGTAACTCGACTTGATATTGCCTATGCTGTCAATAAGTTGTCTCAATTTATGCATCGTCCCTATACTAATCATTGGAATGCTGTCAAGCGTCTACTCCGCTATCTCTCTGGTACAGCTGATCATGGCCTTCCACTACATCGAGACACCTCTCCATCTCTCCATGCCTTCTCTGACACTGACTGGGCTGGCAATAAAGATGACTACACCTCTACCAGTGCCTACATTGTTTATCTCGGTCGTAACCCCGTCTCCTGGTCCTCCAAGAAGCAACGCACGGTTGCCCGTTCTTCCACTGAAGCTGAATATCGCGTTGTTGCTTCTACAGCTGCTGAGCTCCATTGGATATGTTCTCTTCTAACTGAGCTTCGCATCCGTCTTCCAGCCGCCCCAGCCATCTACTGTGACAACATTGGTGCAACCCATCTCTCTTCGAATCTAGTCTTCCATTCCCGAATGAAGCATATTGCAATTGATTATCATTTTATTGGAGATCAAGTACAAGATGGTGCTCTGCGTGTCACTCACATTTCCTCAGAAGATCAACTGGCTGATATATTGACCAAACCACTTCCACGCCTTCGCTTTCAACGGTTAAAAATCAAGATTGGACTCTCTGATCGAGCTCCATCTTGAGGGGGCATATTAGAGGAATTAAAAGCTTTCCATGTATCTATCATAAATTGTATTAACAACCCAATCCCATATATTAGGTAATTAACTAAAACTAGAATTCTTGCCTTACTATTAATTGAGATTTGGTCAAACAGCCAAACCTCTTGCACTTGTATATATCCCATCTTTCTTCAGTAAAAAGGTACGATTGTGAAGCTCAACATATATGAAGGGCACGCAAGACCTCCACCGTCATCAACTACCATTAAATGAGAAAGGGGAAAGAATCAACCTCTCTGTGAAAGTCCTCCTAATCTGCCATTGCCCGTATCTTGGCATCGAAGTCAAGAAAGTGCTTCTTCAATTTTTTGTGAAAAAGGACCGAAGGTTCATCCACATCGACCTCTAGACTTTTGGCCGACCACTTGCCTGATATCCCCTAAGACTTTGGAATAGACATAAAAATGTACTTCTTCTGCCAGTTACGCTAGCAATCCCAAGCATTAATCACAAAAGTATACTTGTTGCTACCAGAACCTCGCAGGAGCATATAGTAGAAAAACCTTTTCAGCGTGATGAGTGACTTGTAATACTGCAAGAAAATGAGGAAACATGGCCCCTACCCGACCGTGCTACTCATGCATAGGCAAGCATTAAATTGGGCATACAAATTTGGCGGGAGTTAGTTGACTGAGGTCCCGTGGAACTCACAAAAGTCCTTGACCATGGGATGGGGAGGATATCGAAGGCCGACCGTCAGCTACGTTCTGAACACGGTGAATTCACCCTCGTGGGGCTACTGGCTTATCTCTCCCTTGTTCGACACCCAATCAAAGACCTTGACTAGTAAAAGATCTCTTGTTCGACACTTCTCCACTTTCTCTAATCTGGTGCAAGTTGAGTGATCATCGAAAGACTCCGAACTACCCCTAGATGTGACTGCTACTTCAGCCATTATACTTCCTCGATGGAAGATGAAAAAAAAAAGAATGGCGGTTGAAGAACTAGACACACTTGAGCAAATATACAGGAAAAGTTCACCACAAGTTAGCCGGTAAACTAGGTCAGTTCGAGAGTGGAAGAAAGAAAATAATGGTGAAAAGTGGGGAAATGAGTCTTTCATTGGATGAAGGGGGTATATATAGTCTCGAATAAGTGCAAGCCAACAGCCACATAGAATGGAAAATGTGAAAAGACAAAAATGTCCTTTTGATCATGGTAGTCACATATTACAAATAAAGCCAATCCTTGAATGCCACGTGTGCCTTGAAACCTGGATTGTGGTAATGATTTTTATTGTGAAAGGATGTAAAGCTGCCGACCTACGAACTGATGTCATTGGCACCAACTGAATAAACTTAATCGATGCCTTTCAATGAAGCGACATAACGTAACTCTAGCAGAAGTAACAGTTACATCAAGGAAACCCAAATGATGCATCAAGAAGAAGGGGAAACATTGGAACAAAAAACACTAAAGGTGCGTGTTGCCGATGCATCTACAAATCCATAGGCTATCGAGGGGAAGGCAAATGATGGGCAAAGGCCTAAAGCCTCAGAGTTCCCTCGGGTGTTCCAACCTCATTTGTCAGAGAGTTCACTCATAATACTTAAAAAATACAAAGGCACATCGGGCATTACGAAGTTCGGAGGTGCCAATGAGGCAACAAACCTGCCTAATCGAAGGACACACTAGCTGACTCAGCGTCTGTTGGTCAAGGTACCTCCTAGATACTAACAAACACCATTATGGAGGTACTGCCTAATGCGTGCGAAATGCTCACTCAAGCCTATGTCAAAATAGCTAGCTGTGGAGGTTGTTGGGAGAAAAGAGACCCCTGATCTTAGATCTTGTCAAACACATGGATGATGGATCTGAGCTATAGAAAATAAGCTTTAGTCCTCCAAAGTAGGTATAAAAAATAGGCATCTCTAGGTACACACATATACACAACTCTGTAGAGCTTTTCTCATGCTCTTAGCTATATTATTTGCTTGGGTGTTAGAGTGTCCCTCTCCGTAAAACATTCCGGGGACTCCATTCTCCTCTTTTTTGGTGTCTTTTAGGGCTATAGCTAATCGGACTACATACATTCGGAAGGGCTTGATGCAAAACTCAGGTGACTGAGAGCTCCAAGGATACCACGATTAAACATGCATGGTTCAAACAAAGAATTAGGCTATAAGGTTTGAGGGGGCTCACTAAGAGATATTATACAAGGTTAGCCATTTGGTAAGTCGTTGGGCCCAAAATGCCATTTTCATCTTAAAATTTACACACAAAGAGTGGAGCTACATGGATCCTTAAGGCCACCCATCCAAGCAAGGTCTAGCTCAAAACATAAGGCAAGTACTCTCAACGAAGAAATTCTCACATTCTAATAAACATTAAAGGCTCAAAGTGCTCACTGGGTTATTATTATTATTATTATTATTATTATTATTATTATTTTCTTAGGTAACAAGCAACATATTTTAACTAGTTTAAAAAATTACCAACTATTTCAAGTTTGCGAAGTATACCTCCATTGATGGTATTTCCATGAGTTAGGTTACTAAATGCAAACAAACAACCTAAATTCATTCTAAACGTTCCTACATGCAATTATTTATGTGTGCAACAAAAATGTTATACCTAATATACCTAATAGAATGCATCTCAAGAGTAAAATTACTCCTTACTTGGCTATCCTAAACTAATGGCTTTGTCTAATGGTTTTAATAGCAGCGAGAGAAAAACTACCAAAAAACTATATATGTTAACTATCCAACTATCTCTCCCCCCATCCAGATTGAGACATTGTCCCCAATGTCAAAATATATGGGTGGAGTAAAGAATAAGTTATTTGAAACTGTAGTTATTGAAAATGAAAAGTCCTGAAATAATTCATACCAAAATAAATGTAATAACAAGATAATACTAATAGTAAAACTAAAAGACAAAATGCTACAAATAGATCTACAGATTTAGATTTCTATCTTCAACAGTGCATGCATCACTTATTGAGATTAACATCATGTAAAGGAAATAGCAAAAATAAAATGACTAGTAAGGTCAAGGATACTTATGGGATGGAGCTTGTTGGCAAGGACTATTGTGCCTACTCTATCTGAATTACTGCTAGATTTGGTTCACGAATGAAACCTTGTATTTTGTTGAGAAATTCTTCAATAGTTGATGCAGATATTAGGATCCATTTTGCTGATTCTGAGAGAAATTTCTCCTATATAGCTTGATCTATGAAAGATAACAAACCTGCAAAGAATGTTAACATTCAATAGTCCAATGGGTTTTTAGTGCATATTAAGTTAGGCAATTGAAGCAATTTGAAAAATTTCCCCTAATGTACCAAACCCTCATAGGAAGGCAATAAAGGCATCAGAATTACAAAGCATTTGCAACAAGCATTCCTGCATATTTGGTACCACTAATTCTTCCCAAGTTGTACCTCCAATAATCCACTTCAAAGGTATAGGAATAATACCCAAAACTTGGCTATCCTCTATATGATGCTGTTGCTACACCTCCCATCAACCCAATGCTTCCTTCATATACCAAATGTGTTTTTTGCTTAGCTAAGACTCTACCAAAATGGTTTGTTGCTCTAAAGAATTCTTCATCATTTCTAGGGAAAGATCCAAAAAATATACATATTTTGGAATCTAGAGTTGAGGTTCCTTCCACTTCTATCCTTAACCACTTCTTCCTACAAATCATGATTCTCCAAAAATGGTTTAACTCTTTGTCCATTTACTTTAAACACATTATCATTTTTAGGATTTTGAATGTCCATGGCTCTATGAGGATAAAAATGTTTCACAATAAAAGGGCTATTCCATCTAGATTTCAATTTTCTAGGAAATATGTGAAGTCAAGTATTATAAAGAAAAACTTTTGAAAACCTCAATTATTTTTCTTAAGATTATTTTACCATGAATAACTTTGGTTCAAGCTTCATATATTCTTGAATTCTTATGTGCATTATTTCTTAACTCTTCAAGCTTATTTAGTTGTAACCCATAGAGACACATACCCAATGATTCATACTCTAATTCTTTGGGCAACAGTTTTAATTCTAGAGTGGGTATTTTTTCTTGCTCTTCATCTTTAAGCTGTTCTATGGGACTACCGCACAACTCCCCAAAGGCCTATGGGAGAATCACCTTTCACGATGGCTCATGGAACCCATGTCCTCAAACTTGTGCAAATCTTTTACCCTACCTTGCGAACCCAAGCTTATGATCCTACTTAGAACAAGGAAGCTCTTGAAGGAAATATAGACATGCTAGAAGAATTTAGGGAGGATGTGAGGGTTCACATGAAAGCTTTCAGATAGTAAACTATTCTAACTCACGATTGAAGGATAAAATGGAAGGATATTCAAGTTGCAGTCATTCATAGACGTAAAAGATGGGGGCATTGAACAAAATAGACTTTTCATTAAAGAATTTCTTTACAAAGAATAACAATTAAAGAGCTCTTTTACAATGAATAGAAAGCAAACAATGATTTTAAGGAGATAGAAGCAAAAAGGGGGGACAGGGGCTAACAGTGAGGGAAAATTCATTTGGAAGAGGGTCCTAATCACAGTTCATCGCTAATGCATCCTCGTTGAAGGTAGGAATCCCAACTTTCCCCTCCTTCAGCCAAGACTCATAATCCAAACCCAGATCCTTATAGGCTGTGAGAAATGAGAGATGAAGGTTCGAATTTGCTCGCTCGAGCTAAAAGTGGCAAGAAAAAAAGCGTTCATTAAATTCCAGGAAGGCAGTCCGAAGGCACTAGTACCCTAAATGGCCCTCATAGCCAACGAAGCCAACCCGCTTGATGCGCTCTACATGATGTATCAGAGAAATAGTTAAGCTAGAGCTTTCCTCATCAACAATGGCCCTCGGGCCCAAGGGAGCATACTTGTCCACTGGTAAGGTGTCCTCAACAATACCTATCTAGGTCCCTGTAGCCTTCAGTAAGGCCGTTAGGTGATTGGACTCTTTTCAAGCCTCAGCTTCCCTCTCCTAAGATTGCTATAGAGCCTTTTTTAGCCCCTTTACCTTCCCTTTCAGTTCCTTGGCAACACCCTCCAGCTTGAGTTCTTTCAAAAGAACTCCTAGGCGCGTCATTCACCACTCAACTTCAGCTGAAGGAAGCTAGCATTCTTGCGCAATGCCCTAAGCTCATATTGAAGGGCATTCTCCCGAGCCACCCTCATTCCCCCAAACCATTGGTGATGATGGCCTCCTACCAATCTCAAATTTGTTAGTAAGAAAAAACATCTCAAATACTGAAATAAGTAAACAAGCATACCTAGAGAAGGCTACAGTCCATGTTCATCAGTTGGCCCCTTTCCGCCAAAGGGGGATGAGCTAAAAGCTACTAATCCCTAAGGGTCCTCAACACCTTTAGGATATGCTAGAAAATGTCAGATCAATCCTCAAGGATTCACTTGCCAACCACCACCATCCATAAAGGGTCAAAGGCCTAGTCAAGCACAATTCCATTTAGTGCCAAGTCTCTTTTCTATGCCTGACTTAGCACAGGGATCAAGTTAAGCGGCTAAAAGCACTCATCCAACTTCAGTTCAGGTGGCCCCCCTTAAGCAGAATGAGACTTCTCAAGGATGATCCCTGCTAGAACTCGAGAAAGGGGAAAAGGAAAGGTTTAAGGTGCATGCTTCAAAGGCTTCAGTGCCACCTTCTACTTCTAGGAAGCAACTGGGTCTTCAATAGGGAGATTCTTAGATGACCTCATATGTTTCTTTGAAGCTGCTAGATGGAAACACCCACAATAAACACAAAATGATCCTAAGTGTATAAAGTCAGCATGGAAAAAGTGCTTAAATAATGCCTTTAAGTTCGTAAGTGATTCGCCATGGGCTATAAGGATTAAGGGCTTATGAAATTTAAATGACTTAGGACTTGGGACTATTAAACTTGAAAAATTATGTTTTGAATGAAGTTTGAATGAATTTTGAGTGTTGATCACTATCAAGTTTAAACATGACTTGGCCGAGATGAGAAGTGATGCAAATGATGATTTGTGGAATTAGGGGACTTAATTGGAAATACATTCGGATGGCTACGTTGGAAGGATCTCATACATGGGATCCTAATTGATTCATGCAAGAATCTAACTTAACTAAATTAGTGTTAAGCCCATGTTCAAGGACACTTGTGCTTCTCAGCTATAACAAGTCTCCACTAAGCCTCCCACTAACTCTTCTCCTAGCTTGGCTGGTTGAACCTCCATGGAAGAGAGCTTGAGTCATGTTCTTAGATAGGTGAGTGATTTCAAGCACAACGGAAGCTAATTAAGGAGGCTTTCTTATGGGTTTTGGTGGATTTATGCATCAATTGAGTTAAAAATCTTCGTTCTTGCATCAACAAGCTAAGTGAGGGCCAATTTAAGCCTAAGGAGCTTTGGTCATTAAAGGATTGCTAACCTAAGGTAAGCAATCTAAGGTAAGGGCTTATGCATTCACTAATCAATTCATAGTTAGAGTATGTGTACTAGTGAATTATGAGTGCTTAGGTGATGGTAATTTCCACCAAAGAAACCTAAGTACTATGAGGGCTAAGGTTACTAAGCAACTATGTGATTTGATGCTAATTAGCTATGTTGGCAAGCATTAAGGCTAGGAATTAATTAGACCAACTCAACTCCCAAGCTAAGGGGTTCTCAAATATGTTTAGTGTTCTTCAATAAGGTTAACTGAATCTAGGTTCATATGGAATTATGCTTGCTATGCCTTTTAGATGGTGTTTAAGTGGTGTGTGTGTGTGTGATTGTGTGCTTTTATGCTTGTTGCGCATGCTAACCCCTTTATATTTACTTAGTTGCTATGTATATATATGTGTATTGTCATTGTGTTTTAATGCTTTCATTTATAGGTGCTCTTAGAATGGTTTTGGTTAAGAATTAGCTTAACCTATGTTTATGCCTTGAAGGCTATGTTAAGTCCTTACTGAGTTTAGACTCATTTCCCTACTATCTTTATGTATGTAGGAAAAGGATTGCTTGAAAAGTAGGCAAGTTAAGAGTAGTACTACTCTTTTGGGTTAAGAATGTATTATGTTTGTGCTTGTTGTGGCTCAACATTCTAAGTGGTTTTGGGTTATTTGTGAATCAAGTTAATGAAAGTGAATTTCACTTTTGCAGGCTTTGTGAGTTAGAATTTGTGGGAACAAAGTCTAGTGAGGATGTTGTGCTCCACAGCATATGTGTTGTGGCTTGCATTATTAATTCTGCATTTAATATTTGGTTTTGTCTTAGAGACCCTAGTTATGTTCGAATGACTATGATTACTCTCGGGTATGCTTAATTGTAAAGGCATGTATATGTGAAATTTCGGATGGCAGTATGTTTTTATGCTCTTGGTAGGCTTACTAAGCTTTATGTATATGCTTGGGATGATGGGCACTTAGGGTGCCTAGGTTATTTTGGAGATGTGCTCATATGTATGTCTCAGATAATGCTTTCATAGGTGGTTTATGGTAGGCTCACTATGATCAATGAATATGAAAGGTGAACATGTGAAGGATTAATGCTTATGAATATTGTGGCTAAGTATTAATGTAGTGGTGATATTGCCTCATGAGTATGGACTATGTTCATGAATGGATGCATGTATGTTCTTGGGCAAGTGAGTGCATGAATGAAGTTCTTGTGAGGAGAACCTGATTTAGTATGGAAATGCATGTTTATGTTGTACCAAGATGAGATGAAGATAAATTAGTTAAGTGCATATAGATATGTAATGCATTTTCGGGTGCCTTAGTGTGTGCATATATGTTTTTGGAGAACATGTGTGTAAGGAGGGCCTATAGTAGGCTTACTAAGCCTTATGGATATCTAAGCTAATTTGATAAGGTGGATGTGTATAGGTATGTGTTCATGACCAAGTATGAAGTGGTAGAGAGATGTATGTTCATGTGTTCGTGTATTTGTGCATAATTATGGTATGTATATGCTTTGGAGCTTAGTGTGCATGGAGTGCTCGAAGTAGGCTTACCTAGACACATGAATGTGTGCAAGACTTGTGCATATAAAACAAAGTTTTCAAAACTTGGATTGGCATTTCGGTTTCCATGTATATACTTGTTTAATGTTTGGCATTTTGAAATAAAATGAACATAAGAACCCACATAGGTACTTAGCTTGTTTTAGAGAGCGTGAACCTATAAAAGTTAATAAGCTAGGTGCTTGTAAGTATCCTAGGTACATGCCCATGTCTCTTGGTAGTGTCCAAGTGCACCCTATTGCCCCACCCCTATGTCCTAGCTATGCCAAAAGGGTCCAAGACCTATAAGTAGTGCATTTTTGCATAGTTATGGTACAAACTTCCAAATTAATACCGATAGACGTAAATGGTTACCAAAACCTATTATTTGAGGTTCTAAACCTCCCAAGTGGACTAGGGGCAATGTTGGGCATGACAGCTTTTATTGGTATCAAAGCATGTTGCTTTTAGGACCGAATTTTGGTCTGTTTGAAGTATAGACTTGTTCCTACACTAGATTGTGTCCACTTATGAATATTGAGCATATGTGTGTATTGGCTGTTGATATGTGTAGGATGGGGACCCGAAACATGGAAAAAGAAGCTAGAGGCCAAGATGAAAACATAGTTAGCCATCTAGAGGATGGGCAGCCTAATTTAGTGCTTGAGGGATAGGCTAGGGCCACAGAGCATGCTAGGGCCACAAAGCCTGTTAAGACTAATGGACCTAGGCCAAGTGTGAATGGCCAAGGAAGAATAAAGCATATGATGAAGGTTATGCAAGCAACTATTGCCCAACTAGTTGTTGGCATACAGGCCCTAACTAGAGGTGAGGCACAAGCCCCAGAACCTACTGGGCAAGATAGAGAACCTGAAGTAGGGAGGAGGCCAAGGAAAGAACCCATACTTAATGATCAAGCTAGTGGAAATGAAAGGGAGAATGATGATGATGATGATGATGATGAGAGAAGGAACCCGAGAGCAAGGAGAGTAAGATCTAAAGTAAAACATAAGACTAGAGTTGAGGACGAAGTAGGTCTAGAAGTAGAAAAGCTGGACATATAAGAAATTGAGAGGCCAACCCAACTCATTGTCACCACTGAGGCAGTGAAGGCACAAAGGGGAAGGCATAATGATAAACAAGAAAGAGCTCCTAGGCCAAGGAGTGAAGGCCTGAAGGAAAGCCAACTAGAGGGGTTTTTTTCTCTGAAACCCCTTGTCTTCATAGGAGGATGTGATCTAGAGGAAGTAGAGTTCTGGATCAATCAAGTGGAGAAAATCTTTGAGGGAATGAAGGTTTCCTATTCTCAAAAGGTATTGCTTGCCACATTTAGGTTGAAGGGCTATGTAAAGTTGTGGTGGAGGGTAGTCCATAGAACTTACACTAGCAAGAATGCTAGAAGGCCAGTTTCCAGAAGAAAGGCCATAAAATGGGTAAAGTTTCTACAAGCCTTCCAACAAAAATACATTAGTGAAGCGCTAGAAGATCAGAAGCAGGTGGACTTTGGTCTGCTTAGACAGGGAGACCATACAGTTCTAGAGTATGAGAGAGGTTTAACAACTTTATACATTATGCTCCTCAATATGAAGCTCAAAAGGAACTAAAGGCCAAAAGGTTCTTCAAGGGGCTCAGACCTGAGCTAAGACAGATACTTAGAGCTATAGGAGCTAGAGAGTATTACGAAGTTATGTAGAAAGCTATGGCTCTAGAGCAGGAGTCAAGGGACTAGGTTGTGAGTGGCACTAACGGTGCAAGTAGGGTGTAAAAACTACCCAAGTAGAGAGGCCGAGAAGAATTAGTACATGAACTAAAAAAAGAAGGTAGTATGGACCTCAGTGCAGAACATGTGGAAAGTACCATGGCCAAAAGCCATATTAGAGGCTAATGGAGGGATGCCTCAAGTGTAGAGGCCAGGACAATTGGGTGAGAGATTGTCCCATCAAGACAGAAGAATAGAGAATGATGGGAAGGTTTGGAAACAAGGGCAACTGCCTATGAAGAGGCAAAATGTGAAGAGGCAAAATGTGCCTCCATTAAAAAATGATTAGGGCCCTAGCTTACCTCAAGACAAAAATAGGCCAAATCAGGCTCCTGGAAGAGTTTTCTAGTTGGAGACCTCAAGAAAGTCTTAAAAGGCCAAAAAACTTGAGACTGAGGAGGAAGAGATAAGCCAAGCCAAGATGACTAAAAAAGATTTGAAAGGTACCATTATTTTTAATGGTTATGAAGTATCAGTTCTATTTGATACTGATGCATCTTTGTCTGCGATATCTTCTCAGCTTGTAAAAGCTATGATCTTGAAGTATGCACTATGAATGAAATGTAGCTAGTTAGAACTGCTGGGAATGAGATTATGTTCACAAGCCATATAGTGAGAGATTGCATGCTTAGGCTTGGTGAACTAGAGCTTAAAACTGACTTGATAGTCTTAGATACTAATGGCTATGACATCATACTAGGTATAAACTGGCTAAGTGATAATAGTGTAATTATAGACTGCCATGCCAGGCAACTTTGCTTGCTTGGATGTGAGCCACAATTTGTGAAAAGCTCATATAAGCTAGCACCCAAAAGCTATTTAAAGGTGGTGGAACACAAATCCTTGGTGGTCAAAGGTGAATACCTAGGATTAAATGGAACTAAAGTAACTAGTAAGTTGGGTAAAATCCCTATAATGCGAGAGTATCCTGAAGTGTTCCCCACAGATCTCCTAAGACTCCTTCCTACAAGAAAGGTTGAGTTTGAGATCAAGTTGGTGCCAGGAGCTGCACCTGTATCCATTGCTCCTTAAAAGATGGCTATACCAGAAATGGTTGAGCTAAGGAAGTAATTGGATGAACTATTAGAAAAGGGTTTCATAAGACCAAGTGCATGTCCATGGGGAGCATTTCTACGTTTTGTAAAGAAGAAAGATAGAACCCTTAGGTTATGCATTGATTACAAGAAACTCAATGCACTAACCATTAAGAACAAGTACCCCCTCCCAAGGATAAAAGATATGTTTGATCAATTGAATGGAGCTAGGGTTTTCTCCAAGATAGACCTAAGATCTAGATACTTATAGCTGAGAGTCAAGAATGAAGACATACTTAAGACAACTTTTAGGACCAGATATGGTCACTTTGAGTGCATAATGATTCCATTTGGGATTAGTAATGCTCCAGCCTTCTTCGTGGATCACATGTAGAGACTGTTCAGGGCTTAGTTGGACCATTTTGTTGTGGTATTCATAGATGATATACTAGTGTACTCAAAAAATGAGGAAGCCCATAGGGAACACTTAAGATTGGTACTTAGCTTGCTAAAGGAAAATAAGTTGTATGGCAAGCTAAGTAAATGCCAATTCTAGGCTAACGAAGTTGGATTTCTTGGACAAGTGATAAATGAACATGGTTTAGCGGTTGATCCCAAAAAAATTAAGGCTATCTTGTAGTGGAAGCAACCTTAGAATATGAGGGAAATAAGAAGCTTCCTAGGACTTGCTAGTTATTACGGGAGATTTATGCCCAAATTCCCTATAATAGGAGCTCCACTCACCCAGTTAACAAGGAAGGATCAGAAGTTTGACTGGGGTAAGCAATGTGAGGCTAGTTTCCAAGAACTCAAGAAGAGATTGACTACAGACCTAATACTGGTTCTACCAGACCCTATGATAGCCGAAGGGCTATCGCCTTTCTCAGTACATAATTCCTAATGAAAACATGGTCGGGAAGCCTGGCGTCACCCGAAAGAGGCACTATAACTGACCTCGGAAGGAGCGAAGTCAAATACCACGAAGTCAGGACTTCGGCTGAATACGCTAGGTGTTTCAAAGGTATCGCCGGCTCCCTCAGGGGACCAAGCGGATCGTCTTCGGGGATAAAGAACTAGCCATTGTAAGCAGGAGAGAACTTCCCCGAAGGCGGAACCCTCGAACAAAGCGACTTCCCGAACTACAAAGCATGACTACCGAAGAAGGTCATCCGTACCAGAGAATGACCTCGCCCAGAAGACCTCGGGAGTACGACATGAGCATTTAAGGAGCCTCTGACATGTTGCCCACAGGCGCTAGACGCCGCCCCAAATGGCGGTCTGACACGCCGATGCCGTCCAGGTCTTGTCACGACCTGTCTTGGCCCAACGCTCAAGGAGCCTGCAAACGGTTGCTTGTCCCCTACGCCCGGAAACACAGAGAACATCCAACCGAATATGTGTCATGATCTGAACGGGCTGGAAACTCTTATAAATACCAGGGAACATGCCCTGGCAAAGGGATCTCAATCCGACCCTCTCCCCCTGAGAAAATACAAACAGGCAAGGCCACTAAACCTCTTAGTGCTCCCCTTCTTTCACCTCTCAAGACACTGACTTGGGCGTCGGAGGCTCCTCCTCGGAAAAAGATCCCGGGGACCTCCTAACCCTTTTTTACGAGTTTTTCAGGCACACTCCCCTGAGAAATCTAGGCTCCAGGAGTTCTCCCTCTCAGGAAGTCCCTCCCGAAGTCACGATGTCTTCCAACGAAGATGCCTCTGGGCATCATTTGGCGCCGTCTGTGGGAAATTACCGTCAGGTCGCCATTGTTGAAACTCAGTGTTTGAAGGACAAAGGACTCCCGAGGTCCCCGTCCGAGCTAGAAGCTTAACCGGCTACTAAGCAAACCCTTCCAGGGACTTCCACGCCTGAGGAAGAGCGTCCTCTGGTCATAACCATGAGCTTTCTACGCGACTTTCAACGTTCTATTGTGGCTGAAATGACGCAACAGATAGACCGAAGGTGGCCACAACAAACTCAGGCCCAAAGGCCTCCCTCGCCTGCACACCCTTGGGAAGGAAGCCCCAAACCAGTCCATCGTAGTTCGGGACACGGAAACCCACGTGAGGAGTCTTCAACAGAAAAAATGAACCTTGGGGCACGGCTTACAAGACGAGCTAGGTCCAAGCGACCCAAGATCCCACACCGAAGGAGCTCGTCACCTAAGGTGAAGTCCCCATCCATTCAGCGCCGAAGTCACTCCCCGAAGAGGCGCCGGCAATCTCCCTTCCCAGAAGAAGAACCTAGTACCACGATCCTTATGGAGAAAATATTAGCGAGGTTGGACAGAGTGGAAAAACAAGTAGCTCCCAAGCCGATCTGGGCCAGGCTGTCTGAAACCTTCTGTGGGGATGAGTCCCCGTTCACCCGAACTATAGTAGAGGCAGCCATGCCAGGTGACTTCTGAGTACCTCGGCTGGAAACTTATGATGGCCGAACTGATCCACAGGCTCATCTGACCAAGTACAGACGCAGCATGATGATGCACGGTGCAGACGATGCTACCTTGTGTAAATTTTTTGAGGTCACCCTCACAGGACCAGCAACTGCGTGGTACAATTCATTGGCTCCAGGAACCATCAGGGAGTTCCAGGAGTTATCTACAGCCTTCACACAGCAATTCATTGGAAGTCGGCCGACGGCGAAGATGTCTGTCCAGATGTTCGACATAGCGCAGAGAAACGGAGAAACCATCTGCGACTATGTCGAAAGGTTTAACAGAGAAGCCCTGAGTGTCCCAGACTTTCGGCCCGAAATACACATCCTCGCCATGACACGGGGCCTTCGGAGAGACTCACAGCTCTTTTACGAATTTTCCAAAGACCCTCCGGACACGCTTGGCGAGTTTTACCGAAGGGCCGAGCAGCACATGACAGCCGAAGAGCTAAGGATGGCTGGACCGAAGTCTGAGCACGCCCATGCCGAAGGGTCCAGCCACCAAATACGGTGTTCGGCCGACCAAGCAGGCCGACCTCAGAGAGTGCGGGGAATGAAACTCCCAAACTTTACCTCCCTGTACACCACAAGGACCAACATCCTCATGACAATGGAAAGGCAGGGAACCCAGATCCAGCTGCCAAGGGCCATGACTGCTGATAATAAGAAAAATATGAGGAAGTTCTGCCAGTTTCACCACGACCACGGCCACGACATCGAAGACTGCTTCCAATTGAAGAAGTACATAGAGTCGCTAATAAAACTGGGCGAACTTCGACGTTATCTGTGAATGCCTTCCCCGAAGGGGAGGAAAGAGGAAGAAGGAAAGGCAGATGACGAAGATTACGACTCCGACAGACGGAGGAACCGAAGTCCGAAGAGGCGCCCTCCACCTCCGGCGGGGATAATACAAACAATCACAACAGGACTCTCATCCTCGGAAAGGAAGAGGAAGGCCAGAGAAATATCAGTCATGGAATATCAGAGCTCGACGAAGAAGCTGGCCCGCAAGGATGGTTCCACCGTCGTCTTTCCCCATGACGACCCGTTGTTGGTCATGGTAAGGATAGGAAACTGGGACGTCAAGAGAGTCTTGCTTGACGATGGATTAAACGCAGACGTCCTGTTTTCACATTTTCTGCCGAACTTGGGCATATCCAACAGCGACCTCAAGCTCATCACTTCACCCACCTTTGGGGTAGGACCATCCGAACTGCCTGTCCTTGGGTGGATCGATCTTCCCCTAATGATGAAAGGGACTTCGGTTGATGGGACAACCGAGTTATTCGTTTCCACAATGAGAAGGTTCATCGTTATGGATGTCCCTTCATCATAAAACACCATCCTTGGGCGACAAACACAAGGAAATCTGCACATTCGCCCTGATGTAAGATACTTGACTGTCACTATTGCCACCGAGGATGGAGACGCAGAAATCTTCATTGATCAGGGCGAAGTAAGGAAGGTGTTCGTCAAGGCGCGAAAAGCTCCAGCAAACAATTTCACACAGGCTGTAGAGGCAGAGGCTTTAAAGCCAAAAAAGGACGAGGCAGAAGATTCCGCGAAGGTAGAAATGGAAGAAGTAGAACTTGTCCCAGGCTGAAGTACCCGAATAGGGAAAAATTTGGCCGAAGGAGACAAGAAAAAACTTGTATCCTTTCTACTGATGAATAAAGACTTGTTTGCCTACTAGCCGGAAGATATGACGGGGGTAAGTCCTCGCATAGTACAGCACAGCCTTAAAGTAAGTCCGGAAGTAAAACCTATCCGGCAAAAGAAACGGGGCATCTCAGCCCACAAAAATGACTTCGTCAAAACCGAAGTCCAGTGCTTATTGGACGCTGATGTAAAGGTCAAGTACCCCGAATGGTTGAGCAATGTGGTCATTGCCACAAAATAAGGGACTAGTAAGCTCCGAATGTGCATCGACTTCAGAAACTTGAACGATGCTTGCCCAAAGGATTCATACCCTCTCCCCCCAATAGACCGATTGGTAGACTAAACTGCCGAATACAGGCTCCTAACTTTCCTCGACGCTTTTGATGCCCCAAAGCATCTTCGTTTGCTGTCATGTTGACAGGTGGAGAGACTTCCTGAGGAGGCGAGTGCCTGGAGCTCTGGTTTCCCAGCTGAGTGTGCCTGAAAAGCTCAAAGAAGAGGTTAGGAGTCCCCGGTTTGCTTTTCCGGGGGGGACCCTCCGATGCCCAAGTCAGTTTTCTGAGTGAAAGTGGAGGAAGAACACTGAGGGATCAAGTGTCTTGCCTGTTTTGTGTTTTCTCAGAGGGAGGAAAATGCCCATCCTTTGCCCAGTCCCATTTCCTAGTATTTATAGGAGTAGCTGGTCCGTTCAGATCATGACACGTGTTCGGTCGGATTTGATCTGTACTTTTGGACCTAGGGGACAGGCAGCCGTTTGCAGCCTCCTTTAGCCCTGGACCTGGACAGGTTGTGTCAGTTTATCTGAGTTGGCCCAAGATTGGGATAAGTGGGAAATGGACCAAGTAAAGGTCTTAACTATTAGGACTGAGTGGAAAGACCTAATTCAGGAAGCTCAGCTTCAAGATGAGGAGATTCCCAGGATCTCTGGGCAGAAACAAGGAAAATTGTATCAAGGATTTTCCTTTAAGGCTGGAATATTATATTTCCGGGATAGGATTTATGTGCCAAATAAGGATGGAATCAGGCAACAAATCCTAGAAGAAGCCCACTCCAGTTTGATGAGTATGCATCCTGGAGCTCAGAAAATGTATAAGGATTTGAAATCCCATTTCTGGTGGCCATATATGAAGCAAGAGATTGGTGCTTCTGTGGCTAAGTGTATGACTTGTCAACAAGTCAAAGTGGAGCACCAGAGACCTGGTGGAAAATTACAAAGCTTACCTATACCAGAAAGAAAATGGGGATCCATATCCATGGACTTTGTAGTGGGTTTGCCACTGACCCGAAGAAAGTGTAATACAATCTGGGTCATAGTGGATAGATTGACTAAGGCAGCCCACTTCTTGCCCATAAACCTTACAGACTCCCTGGAGAAATTAGCCCAACTATACGTTAAGGAGATAGTAAGGCTACATGGTGTACCGGACAATATTGTCTCGGATCGAGACCCAAGATTTGTTTCCAGATTCTGGAAGTCCTTACACCATGCCTTGGGCACTAAGTTAAAGTTTAGTTCTGCATACCATCCTCAAACGGATGGACAGACTGAAAGAACCATTCAGACATTGGAAGATATGTTAAGGTGTTGTGTTATTGACTTCCAAGGAGAATGGGATAAACACTTGCCTTTAGTGGAGTTTTCATACAACAATAGCCATCACTCAGTGATTGGCATGGCACCTTATGAAGCACTCTATGGAAGAAGATGCATAACTCCACACTGCTGGCATGAGCCAGGTGATAAGTTGGAAATTGGCCCAGAACTCATAAGAGAAACTACTGGGAAGATTAAGCAAATCCAGGAAAGGATTAAGACTGCCAACAATAGGCAAGAATCATATGCCAACCTCAAGAAAAGAAGAGACCTGGAGTTCCAGGTAGGAGACCAAGTATGGTTAAAAGTATCTCCTATGAAAGGAGTAATGAGGTTTGGAAAACGGGGAAAATTAGCCCCGAGGTATGTAGGACCATACCTAATACTCGCAAGAGTAGGAAATGTAGCCTACAAGTTAGAGCTACCGCCTGAGCTGGGACATGTACATGACACATTCCATGTAAGCCTATTGAAGAAGTGTGTATTTGATCCTAAACAAGTGGTACATGTCACTAGTGTTCCCATCACCCAAGATCTCACCTATGAAGAAGAACCAATTCGGGTATTGGCAAAGGACACTAGGAAGCTCAGAAGTAAGTGGATATCGATGGTAAAAGTCCAATGGACTAACCATTCTGAGGAGGAGGCCACATGGGAGGTTGAAGCTGAAATGCTTAAGAATTATCCTGATATCTTCCCTAAACTTCTAGGAAATTTGGAGGACCAAATTTCTTAAGGAGGGGAGTGTTGTAATACCCGGACAATCCAAAGTGATTAGGTCCCGGGTTAAATGGATTTGGAGCATAAGAATTTTTCCTTAATCGGGAATTTAGCTCAATTAAATTGAGAAGACAATATGGCATGTGCATATTTGAGTGTTGAACGTCTTAAAAATAAGCTTGGCTTAGGCCAAGAGAAATAGTAATGAAAATGGTGGTTTTTAAAGATGAGGGACTAAATTGAACAAAGGGATTTTTAGTGGTTGGGCTCAATTGCCCAAATTTAGAAAGTTGGAGGACTAAAGGGGGAATTATGCCATTTTAATGGCTTTGGATGCCTTAGCCAGCCATGCCCCTCCAATTCCCAATATTTTATGTCACCTTCCTCCAAATCCTATTATTTTAATCCACCTCCCACCCTTAATCATTACCTTGGATTCTTTCTTCACCTACTTTTGACTTTTTCTACCAAACTTACACAAAAGTCTTCCAATTAGTCTTCCATCCATTAAATCTTGTCTCCCACTCATTTCAAACACATTATTAATTTCCTATTATTTTAATCCACCTCCCACCCTTAATCATTACCTTGGATTCTTTCTTCACCTACTTTTGACTTTTTCTACCAAACTTACACAAAAGTCTTCCAATTAGTCTTCCATCCATTAAATCTTGTCTCCCACTCATTTCAAACACATTATTAATTTCCTATTATTTTAATCCACCTCCCACCCTTAATCATTACCTTGGATTCTTTCTTCACCTACTTTTGACTTTTTCTACCAAACTTACCCAAAAGTCTTCCAATTAGTCTTCATCTCTTTTAATCTTGTCTCCCACCTTCCAAGCACATTATACACTCATTTTCCTTCCCATATGGCTGGCCATTACCTTCCCACACATTAAAACATAATCACTCCACTCATTCAAAGCCATTTGCTCTCAAACTCTCTCATTCTCTCTCCATTTTCTTCCATACCAAGTCTCATCATTCCAAACACATTTCCAACTCTTTTCTCATCCAAATATTCGTCCATAGCTAGAAATAATCATTCCTCAAATTAAAACCAAGTATTCTTGGTTGAATTCAAGCTCTAAGACCATAAAGAGCAAGAATCAGATGAAGAATTCAAAGAAAACCAAGGAGGAAAATTTGGCCATTTCCATTTCTTGAAGGTTTTAAGCTCTACTCAAGGAACTCTTTGTGTGATTGAGTTTCTAAGTTCATTAGAAGCAAGAAATCAAGAAGAAGCTTGAAGAACATCAAGCACAATAAATTGGCGTTACCTCTTCTGTGAGGTTCTGTAAGTGTACACCAAGTGTTCTTGGTATTTTGTGTTATTTGGGTTAATCACCAAGATTTCTTGGTATCTTATGGTTACTAATAAAATTCGGCCCATCTTGGTTCTTATGCTAGAAAATAATTTCTAGAGTCAACAAGCAAGGAAAACGAAGGAAAATAAGCTTCTAAAGCTTTCGGTGTTGTGGGTAAGGATTCCTATACTCACTTTATTGCATGGTATAATTCCATGGCCTTTTTATGTGAGTATTCGGGCCCCTAGGTGATGGTCAAAGAACCATGTGATCCTAGGAGTGCTAAGAGGGCTTAAGTTATGTTATTGCTTCGGCAATTCTGTTTTGCTCATGAGCTAAGTTAAGTAAGCAAGCATTATGGGCTAGGAGTTAAGGCGGCCACCTTAATTCCTATGCTAAGTGAGCTCTCCGAAAACATTAAGTATATGAAATTAATGAACTAAAACTTGAGGGATGCTTGCTGCCCTTCTGTGAACAAAGTGTTAAGTGGCGTGTGTTTGTGTGCTTCTTTGATTTGTTGTGCATGCTAACCCCCGATTATGATATTATTGCTATATGCATGTATCTTTTTGTTTTCTTTGTCTTTATGTTTCCTTTGCAGGAATAAGGATTATTTTGCCATTACATTCTTGGCATATGTTAGGCCTTGGAGGCCATAAGTTAGGCATTGGATGCCACGGAATCCTTATTGAGTTTTATAACTCACCCGCCCTACTCTACTTTTGTAGGTAAAGGTTTGCTTGAAAGATCAAGCTAAGAGTCTTGAGTACTCTTTCTGTATTCTAAGGTTGGATTTGTGTATGGTATTGCTCAAAATATTCTAAGTATTCTAAGTATATAAGCTGCTTGTAAACAAGCTAAAAAAATGTGGACTTTCTGTGCAGGACTTGAAGTCTTAGAATTGTGGGAACAAGGTCTATTAAGGTGGAAATTTGTGTTCCATGGCTTTGTGAATTTATGGGTTGCTTTTAAGCATGTTTTTGTTGGTCTAACTTTAGTGACCAAATTATGGACTTAGCTAAAATTTGGCCAAAACTTGGCTTTGGGCTTGTATTATGGACTTGGACATTTTCGGGTATTTTTATTGCTTGGTGGACTTACCAAGGCCCATGCATGAATTTATGGGTTATGTTTTCATGAAATTTGAAGCATGTTGAAATTGGGCTTAAATAAGAACTTAAAAATTTTGATTTTATTCTTGGTTAATTTTGGGCCATATGCATGTTAAGTACTAAAAGGCCCATAAGCCCATGTCTATGTTAAAAGCATGCAATGTTTGGCTATGTATGCTCATTTAGTAAAGAACATGCAAGTAAACTTAGAAAAAGCATGAAATTGGATGCTTGTGTAAAGTTTGGCTAATAAGAAATTTAAATGCACGTATGTGAATTAATACATGCCTAAGCATTAGTTGCATTTAAAGGCATTAAGTGATTATGTGCACTAGTGAACTCCAAAACGCATAAGCATGCAAAGCATATGCATGAAAATAAGTTTTTAAACTTAAGTTGGTGTTTTAGTTGCCATGCATATTCTTGGCTAAGCTCGGTAAAGACCATGAAAATGAACACATGAAATCCACATAGGCACTAGCTTGTTTCTGAGAGCACATCAACTTAACCTTAATTAAAGAACTTAACGAGCTAGTACCGATAAGTATCCTGGGGTTCGTGCCCATAAGTCTTAGTGAGTTTTAAAAGCCCCTTCTGTGTAATGAAAACTTCCGCTGCATGTTTAAAAAAAAAAAAAAAAAAAAAAATCAGGCTCAAATGGGCCAGGGGCAGTTTAGGGCACGACAGCTTGGTATCAGAGCACAGTTGCTCTTAAGGACCAAAGTTTTGGTCTATGATTCTTAGTATAGACTTGTTCCCACATAGGTTAAGTCCACTAATGAATATTTATGAATATTGAGCAATTGTGTGCCTTGCTTGTTGTTAATTCCAGGATGAGAACCAGAAATACGAACCGAGGCCGAAATGAAAGTGAAACTTCCCATCAGGGGAATGAAAATGCTGGCTTTGTGCCAGAGGCCCAAGTTAGGCCTTCTGAGCTCATAAGGGCTAATGTTACTGGGCCTAGCATTGATGCCCAAGAAAGAAGAGAGGCAAGAATGGAAGCAATGATGGAAGCTATGCAGGCCAATATGGCCCAATTAGCAGCTAGCATGAAGATTCTGGCAAGGGGTCAAGCCCAAGTCCCAGAGCCTACTGGGCAACAAAGAGAGCCACCAATAAGAAGGAGGCTAGGAAAAGAACCTATACTCGATGATCAAGCCAGTGAAAATGGTGATGATGAGGATGAGGAAAGGAGAAACCCAAGAGCTAGAAGGATAAGATCTGAGATTAGACAAGAACTGAGGGAAGAAGAAGAAGAAAGTCCAGATGCAGAAGAGCTGGACATAGAAGATATTGATGGGCCTGCCCAACTCACTGTCACCATTGGAACAGTGAGGGCCCAAAGAGGGAGGCCCAATATGGATAATAGTGGAGGCCTAAGAGAAGGCCAACTAGAGGGGTTCCTTGCCCTAAGACCACCAACATTTAAAGGAAGCTGTAATCCAGATGAAGCAGAATTCTGGAAAAACCAGATCGAAAAGATCTTTGAGAGAATGGAGGTTTCCGCTTCTCAGAAGGTCTTACTGGCAACCTTCAAACTAGAAGGAAATGCTGAGTTATGGTGGAGAGCAGTCCATAGGACATATGCTAGCAAAAATGCTAGGCGGCCTGCTCAAAGTAGAAGAGCAATGAGATGGCCCGAATTCGAACAAGTGTTTCATCAACAATACATCGGTGAAGCACAGAAAGACCAAAAGCAGGTTGAGTTTGACCTGCTTGAGCAGAAAGAGTTCTCCGTACTGGAATACGAACAGAGATTCAGTAACCTCATACGGTACGCACCACAGTACGATGATCGAGAGGACCTTAAGGCCAAGAGGTTCCTTCGGGGACTTAGGCCAGAGCTGAGGCAAATACTCAGAGCAGTAGGAGCCCATAAATACTACGACATTGTACAGAGGGCTATGGCCCTAGAGCAAGAATTCAGGGAGCAAGCCATGAATGGCCCTGGAAGTACTAGTGGGATGCAAAAATTCTCTAAGAAGAGAGGCAGAGAAAGCTTGGCATATGAGCCAAGAAAGGGTAACAAAAGAGAGAAGACCGCATCCCCCTATGGGCCACAATGTGAGACATGTGGAAAATTCCATGGCCAGAAGCCATGTTATAGGCTCACTTCCGGATGCCTTAAATGTGGTGCCCAGGATCACTGGGTAAAAGACTGTCCTGTCAGGGGAGAAGATCAGAGGACCCCAGGAGGGTTTAATAACAGATGGGCACAGAGGCAATTGCCCATAAGGAGGCCCAATATGCCTCCACCCCCACAAAGAAGGGACCAAGATAAGGCCAGGAGGGGACAACCTCAGGCTACTGGAAGAATATTCCAGATTGAGACATCGATGAAAGCACGAGAGGACCCAGAGGTCAACAAAGCTGGGGAGGATGAGGAAGAAATAGACCAGGCTAAGCTGGTCAGGAAGACTCTAAAAGGTACCATTTCCATAAATGGTTATGAAGTATCAGTTTTGTTCGATACTGGAGCATCTTTATCTATAGTATCCTTTAAGTTAGTCAAAGATATAAACCTCGAAGTATGCAATACAGATAAAATGTACCTGGTTAAAACTGCCGGGAATGAGGTTATGATAACATACCATATTGTAAAAGATTGCATGCTTAAGCTAGGTGAACTAGAGCTTAGAGCCGACCTGATGGTCTTGGATACTAATGGATATGACATCATCCTAGGAATGAACTGGCTTAGTGCCAATCGGGTGGTTATAGACTGCCATGCCAGGCAACTTTATCTGCCTGGGCACAAACCTCAATCTTTGGAAAAATCTCCTGGGTTAGTCCCAGATTTTCATTTAAAGGTGGTGGAACACAAACCCTTATTACTAAAAGGTGAATACCTAGGGTTAAATGGAACAGAAGTAGAAATAGAGCTGGGTAAAATACCCATAGTAAGAGAATTCCCTGAAGTGTTCCCCACTGATCTCCCAGGACTCCCTCCTGCAAGAGAGGTTGAGTTTGAGATCAAATTAGTGCCAGGAGCTGCACCAGCATCTATTGCTCCATACAGGATGGCTATTCCTGAAATGATGGAACTAAAGAAGCAACTGGATGAGTTGCTTGAGAAAGGTTTCATAAGGCCAAGTACATCTCCTTGGGGAGCACCTGTACTTTTTGTGAAGAAGAAAGATGGAACCCTTAGGTTGTGCATTGATTACAGGAAGCTCAATGCACTGACCATTAAGAATAAGTACCCCCTCCCAAGGATCGAGGATCTATTTGATCAGTTAAAGGGAGCTAAGGTCTTTTCCAAAATAGACCTCAGATCTGGATACTTCCAGCTGAAAGTCAGGGAAGAAGATGTCCCAAAGACAGCTTTCAGGACCAGATATGGTCACTTTGAGTACACAGTGATGCCATTTGGGCTCACAAATGCACCAGCCTTTTTTATGGACCTCATGCAAAGAGTGTTTAAAGCTCATTTAGACCACTTTGTTGTGGTATTTATTGATGACATATTGGTGTACTCAAAGGATGAAGAAGCCCATAAGGAGCACCTAAGAGTGGTGCTAAGCCTGTTAAAGGAACATGAACTATATGGCAAATTAAGTAAGTGCCAATTCTGGGCTAAAGAAATTGGATTTCTCGGACATGTAATCAATGAGCATGGTTTAGCTGTTGATCCCGAGAAAATTAAAGCTGTCTTGGAATGGAAGCAACCTCAGACTGTGAGGGACATAAGAAGCTTCTTGGGACTTGCTGGCTATTACAGGAGATTTGTGCCTAAATTTTCTGTACTAGCAGCTCCGCTCACTCAATTGACAAGAAAGGACCAAAAGTTTGAGTGGAGTGAGCAATGCGAGGCTAGCTTCCGAGAACTTAAGGAAAGATTGACTACAGCCCCAATACTGGTTCTACCAGACCCTACTAAGGAGTATATAGTTTACACGGATGCTTCTCGAGTTGGGCTGGGCTGTGTCTTAATGCAAGGGAAGCAAGCAATAGCCTATGGATCAAGACAATTAAGGCCTCATGAGAAGAATTATCCAGTTCATGATCTGGAATTAGCGGCAGTGATCTTTGCTCTGAAGCAATGGAGGCACTACCTACTTGGAGGCAGATTCCAAGTCTTCACAGACCACAAGAGTCTAAGGTACCTGTTTACACAAAAGGACCTGAACATGAGGCAAAGAAGATGGCTTGAGTACCTGAAAGATTTTGAGTGCGTCATCGAGTATACGGCCGGAAAAGCCAATGTGGTAGCTGATGCTCTCAGTAGGAAGTACACGGGAATACTCAAAGCCACTGGAGAGCCTACCGAGGCAGAGGTACTCAGTTTATCTGAGTTGGCCCAAGATTGGGATAAGTGGGAAATGGACCAAGTAAAGGTCTTAACTATTAGGACTGAGTGGAAAGACCTAATTCAGGAAGCTCAGCTTCAAGATGAGGAGATTCCCAGGATCTCTGGGCAGAAACAAGGAAAATTGTATCAAGGATTTTCCTTTAAGGCTGGAATATTATATTTCCGGGATAGGATTTATGTGCCAAATAAGGATGGAATCAGGCAACAAATCCTAGAAGAAGCCCACTCCAGTTTGATGAGTATGCATCCTGGAGCTCAGAAAATGTATAAGGATTTGAAATCCCATTTCTGGTGGCCATATATGAAGCAAGAGATTGGTGCTTCTGTGGCTAAGTGTATGACTTGTCAACAAGTCAAAGTGGAGCACCAGAGACCTGGTGGAAAATTACAAAGCTTACCTATACCAGAAAGAAAATGGGGATCCATATCCATGGACTTTGTAGTGGGTTTGCCACTGACCCGAAGAAAGTGTAATACAATCTGGGTCATAGTGGATAGATTGACTAAGGCAGCCCACTTCTTGCCCATAAACCTTACAGACTCCCTGGAGAAATTAGCCCAACTATACGTTAAGGAGATAGTAAGGCTACATGGTGTACCGGACAATATTGTCTCGGATCGAGACCCAAGATTTGTTTCCAGATTCTGGAAGTCCTTACACCATGCCTTGGGCACTAAGTTAAAGTTTAGTTCTGCATACCATCCTCAAACGGATGGACAGACTGAAAGAACCATTCAGACATTGGAAGATATGTTAAGGTGTTGTGTTATTGACTTCCAAGGAGAATGGGATAAACACTTGCCTTTAGTGGAGTTTTCATACAACAATAGCCATCACTCAGTGATTGGCATGGCACCTTATGAAGCACTCTATGGAAGAAGATGCATAACTCCACACTGCTGGCATGAGCCAGGTGATAAGTTGGAAATTGGCCCAGAACTCATAAGAGAAACTACTGGGAAGATTAAGCAAATCCAGGAAAGGATTAAGACTGCCAACAATAGGCAAGAATCATATGCCAACCTCAAGAAAAGAAGAGACCTGGAGTTCCAGGTAGGAGACCAAGTATGGTTAAAAGTATCTCCTATGAAAGGAGTAATGAGGTTTGGAAAACGGGGAAAATTAGCCCCGAGGTATGTAGGACCATACCTAATACTCGCAAGAGTAGGAAATGTAGCCTACAAGTTAGAGCTACCGCCTGAGCTGGGACATGTACATGACACATTCCATGTAAGCCTATTGAAGAAGTGTGTATTTGATCCTAAACAAGTGGTACATGTCACTAGTGTTCCCATCACCCAAGATCTCACCTATGAAGAAGAACCAATTCGGGTATTGGCAAAGGACACTAGGAAGCTCAGAAGTAAGTGGATATCGATGGTAAAAGTCCAATGGACTAACCATTCTGAGGAGGAGGCCACATGGGAGGTTGAAGCTGAAATGCTTAAGAATTATCCTGATATCTTCCCTAAACTTCTAGGAAATTTGGAGGACCAAATTTCTTAAGGAGGGGAGTGTTGTAATACCCGGACAATCCAAAGTGATTAGGTCCCGGGTTAAATGGATTTGGAGCATAAGAATTTTTCCTTAATCGGGAATTTAGCTCAATTAAATTGAGAAGACAATATGGCATGTGCATATTTGAGTGTTGAACGTCTTAAAAATAAGCTTGGCTTAGGCCAAGAGAAATAGTAATGAAAATGGTGGTTTTTAAAGATGAGGGACTAAATTGAACAAAGGGATTTTTAGTGGTTGGGCTCAATTGCCCAAATTTAGAAAGTTGGAGGACTAAAGGGGGAATTATGCCATTTTAATGGCTTTGGATGCCTTAGCCAGCCATGCCCCTCCAATTCCCAATATTTTATGTCACCTTCCTCCAAATCCTATTATTTTAATCCACCTCCCACCCTTAATCATTACCTTGGATTCTTTCTTCACCTACTTTTGACTTTTTCTACCAAACTTACACAAAAGTCTTCCAATTAGTCTTCCATCCATTAAATCTTGTCTCCCACTCATTTCAAACACATTATTAATTTCCTATTATTTTAATCCACCTCCCACCCTTAATCATTACCTTGGATTCTTTCTTCACCTACTTTTGACTTTTTCTACCAAACTTACACAAAAGTCTTCCAATTAGTCTTCCATCCATTAAATCTTGTCTCCCACTCATTTCAAACACATTATTAATTTCCTATTATTTTAATCCACCTCCCACCCTTAATCATTACCTTGGATTCTTTCTTCACCTACTTTTGACTTTTTCTACCAAACTTACCCAAAAGTCTTCCAATTAGTCTTCATCTCTTTTAATCTTGTCTCCCACCTTCCAAGCACATTATACACTCATTTTCCTTCCCATATGGCTGGCCATTACCTTCCCACACATTAAAACATAATCACTCCACTCATTCAAAGCCATTTGCTCTCAAACTCTCTCATTCTCTCTCCATTTTCTTCCATACCAAGTCTCATCATTCCAAACACATTTCCAACTCTTTTCTCATCCAAATATTCGTCCATAGCTAGAAATAATCATTCCTCAAATTAAAACCAAGTATTCTTGGTTGAATTCAAGCTCTAAGACCATAAAGAGCAAGAATCAGATGAAGAATTCAAAGAAAACCAAGGAGGAAAATTTGGCCATTTCCATTTCTTGAAGGTTTTAAGCTCTACTCAAGGAACTCTTTGTGTGATTGAGTTTCTAAGTTCATTAGAAGCAAGAAATCAAGAAGAAGCTTGAAGAACATCAAGCACAATAAATTGGCGTTACCTCTTCTGTGAGGTTCTGTAAGTGTACACCAAGTGTTCTTGGTATTTTGTGTTATTTGGGTTAATCACCAAGATTTCTTGGTATCTTATGGTTACTAATAAAATTCGGCCCATCTTGGTTCTTATGCTAGAAAATAATTTCTAGAGTCAACAAGCAAGGAAAACGAAGGAAAATAAGCTTCTAAAGCTTTCGGTGTTGTGGGTAAGGATTCCTATACTCACTTTATTGCATGGTATAATTCCATGGCCTTTTTATGTGAGTATTCGGGCCCCTAGGTGATGGTCAAAGAACCATGTGATCCTAGGAGTGCTAAGAGGGCTTAAGTTATGTTATTGCTTCGGCAATTCTGTTTTGCTCATGAGCTAAGTTAAGTAAGCAAGCATTATGGGCTAGGAGTTAAGGCGGCCACCTTAATTCCTATGCTAAGTGAGCTCTCCGAAAACATTAAGTATATGAAATTAATGAACTAAAACTTGAGGGATGCTTGCTGCCCTTCTGTGAACAAAGTGTTAAGTGGCGTGTGTTTGTGTGCTTCTTTGATTTGTTGTGCATGCTAACCCCCGATTATGATATTATTGCTATATGCATGTATCTTTTTGTTTTCTTTGTCTTTATGTTTCCTTTGCAGGAATAAGGATTATTTTGCCATTACATTCTTGGCATATGTTAGGCCTTGGAGGCCATAAGTTAGGCATTGGATGCCACGGAATCCTTATTGAGTTTTATAACTCACCCGCCCTACTCTACTTTTGTAGGTAAAGGTTTGCTTGAAAGATCAAGCTAAGAGTCTTGAGTACTCTTTCTGTATTCTAAGGTTGGATTTGTGTATGGTATTGCTCAAAATATTCTAAGTATTCTAAGTATATAAGCTGCTTGTAAACAAGCTAAAAAAATGTGGACTTTCTGTGCAGGACTTGAAGTCTTAGAATTGTGGGAACAAGGTCTATTAAGGTGGAAATTTGTGTTCCATGGCTTTGTGAATTTATGGGTTGCTTTTAAGCATGTTTTTGTTGGTCTAACTTTAGTGACCAAATTATGGACTTAGCTAAAATTTGGCCAAAACTTGGCTTTGGGCTTGTATTATGGACTTGGACATTTTCGGGTATTTTTATTGCTTGGTGGACTTACCAAGGCCCATGCATGAATTTATGGGTTATGTTTTCATGAAATTTGAAGCATGTTGAAATTGGGCTTAAATAAGAACTTAAAAATTTTGATTTTATTCTTGGTTAATTTTGGGCCATATGCATGTTAAGTACTAAAAGGCCCATAAGCCCATGTCTATGTTAAAAGCATGCAATGTTTGGCTATGTATGCTCATTTAGTAAAGAACATGCAAGTAAACTTAGAAAAAGCATGAAATTGGATGCTTGTGTAAAGTTTGGCTAATAAGAAATTTAAATGCACGTATGTGAATTAATACATGCCTAAGCATTAGTTGCATTTAAAGGCATTAAGTGATTATGTGCACTAGTGAACTCCAAAACGCATAAGCATGCAAAGCATATGCATGAAAATAAGTTTTTAAACTTAAGTTGGTGTTTTAGTTGCCATGCATATTCTTGGCTAAGCTCGGTAAAGACCATGAAAATGAACACATGAAATCCACATAGGCACTAGCTTGTTTCTGAGAGCACATCAACTTAACCTTAATTAAAGAACTTAACGAGCTAGTACCGATAAGTATCCTGGGGTTCGTGCCCATAAGTCTTAGTGAGTTTTAAAAGCCCCTTCTGTGTAATGAAAACTTCCGCTGCATGTTTAAAAAAAAAAAAAAAAAAAAAAATCAGGCTCAAATGGGCCAGGGGCAGTTTAGGGCACGACACCTTAGACTCTTGTGGTCTGTGAAGACTTGGAATCTGCCTCCAAGTAGGTAGTGCCTCCACTGCTTCAAAGCAAAGATCACTGCCGCTAACTCCAGATCATGAACTGGATAATTCTTCTCATGAGGCCTTAATTGTCTTGACCCATAGGCTATTGCTTGCTTCCCTTGCATTAAGACACAGCCCAGCCCAACCCGAGAAGCATCAGTGTAAACTATATACTCCTTAGTAGGGTCTGGTAGAACCAGTATTGGGGCTGTAGTCAATCTTTCCTTAAGTTCTTGGAAGCTAGCCTCACATTGCTCACTCCACTCAAACTTTTGGTCCTTTCTTGTCAATTGAGTGAGCGGAGCTGCTAGTACAGAAAACTTGGGCACGAATCTCCTGTAGTAGCCAGCAAGTCCTAGGAAGCTTCTTATGTCCCTCACAGTCTGAGGTTGCTTCCATTCCAAGACAGCTTTGATTTTCTCGGGATCAACAGCTAATCCATGCTCATTGATCACATGTCCGAGAAACCCAATTTCCTTAGCCCAGAATTGGCACTTACTTAGTTTGCCATATAACTCATGTTCCTTTAACAGGCTTAGCACCCTTCTCAGGTGCTCCTTATGGGCTTCTTCATCCTTTGAGTACACTAATATGTCATCGATAAATACCACAACAAAGTGGTCCAAATAAGCCTTGAACACTCTTTGCATGAGGTCCATGAAAAAGGCTGGCGCATTTGTGAGCCCAAATGGCATCACTGTGTACTCAAAGTGACCATATCTGGTTCTGAAAGCTGTCTTTGGGACATCTTCTTCCCTGACTCTCAGCTGGAAGTATCCAGATCTGAGGTTTATTTTGGAAAAGACCTTAGCTCCCTTTAACTGATCAAATAGATCCTCGATCCTTGGGAGGGGGTACTTATTCTTAATGGTTAGTGCATTAAGCTTCCTGTAATCGATGCACAACCTAAGGGTTCCATCTTTCTTCTTCACAAAAAGTACAGGTGCTCCCCAAGGAGATGTACTTGGCCTTATGAAACCCTTCTCAAGCAACTCATCCAGTTGCTTCTTTAGTTCCATCATTTCAGGAATAGCCATCCTGTAAGGAGCAATAGATGCTGGTGCAGCTCCTGGCACCAATTTGATCTCAAACTCAACCTCTCTTGCAGGAGGGAGTCCTGGGAGATCAGTGGGGAACACTTCAGGGAATTCTCTTGCTATGGGTATTTTACCCAGCTCTATTTCAACTTCAGTTCCATTTAACCCTAGGTATTCACCTTTTATTATTAGGGGTTTGTGTTCCACCACTTTCAAAAGATGTTCTAGGACTAACCTAGAAGATTTTTTCAAAGATTGAGGTTTGTGTCCAGGCAGATAAAGTTGCCTGGCATGGCAGTCTATGACTACCCGGTTGGTACTAAGCCAGTTCATACCTAGTATGATATCATATCCATTAGTATCCAAGATTATTAGGTCGGCTCTAAGCTCTAGCTCACCTAGCCTAAGCATGCAATCTTTTACCATATGGTATGTTATCAAGACCTCGTTCCCGGCAGTTTTAACCAGGTACATTTTATCCGTATTGCATACTTCTAGGTTCATATCTTTAACTAGCTTAGAGGATACTATAGATAAAGATGCACCAGTATCAAATAAAACTGATACCTCATAACCATTAATAATAATGGTACCTGCAAGAGTTTGCCTGACCAGCCTGGCCTGGTCCATTTCTTCTTCATCGTCCCTAGCTCTGTTGTCCTCTGGGTCCTCTCGTGCTTTTCTCGAACTCTCAATCTGGAATACTCTTCCAGCAGCTTGAGCTTGTTTATTCCTGCCCTGGGGCATGCTAGGGCCCTGGTCCCTCCTCGGTGGTGGAGTTATATTGGGCCTCTTTATGGGCAATTGTCTATGTGCCCATCTGTTATTGAACCCTCCCGGGGTCCTCTGATCTTCTCCCTTGGCAGGGCAGTCTTTTACCCAGTGATCCTGGGTGCCGCATTTTAGGCATCCGGAAGTGAGCCTGTAGCATGGCTTTTGGCCATGGAACTTACCACACGTTTCACATTGTGGCCCGTAGGGGGCTGTGGCCTTCATTCTCTTGTCCATTCTTGGCTCATATGCCAAGCTTTCTTTTCCTCTCTTTTTAGAGGGCTTTTGTAGTCTACTGGTACTTCCGGAGCCAATCATGAATTGTCCCCTGAACTCTTGCTCTAGGGCCATAGCCTTCTGTACAATGTCGTGGTATTTGTTGGCTCCTACTGCTCTGAGTATTTGCCTCAGCTCTGGCCTAAGTCCTCGAAGGAACCTCTTGGCCTTTATATCCTCTCGATCATCGTACTGTGGTGCATATCTTATGAGGTTACTGAACCTCTGTTCATATTCTAGTACGGAGAGCTCTTTCTGCTCAAGCAGGTCAAACTCAACCTGCTTTTGGTCTTTCTGTGCTTCACCGATGTATTGTTGATGAAACACTTGTTCGAATTCGGGCCATCTCATTGCTCTTCTCCTTTGAGCAGGCCGCCTAGCATTTTTGCTAGCATATGTCCTATGGATTGCTCTCCACCATAACTCAGCATTTCCTTCTAGTTTGAAAGTTGCCAGTAAGACCTTCTGAGAAGCGGAAACCTCCATTCTCTCAAAGATCTTTTCGATCTGGTTTTTCCAGAATTCTGCTTCATCTGGGTTACAGCTTCCTTTAAATATTGGAGGTTTTAGGGCAAGGAACCCCTCCAATTGGCCTTCTCTTAGGCCCCCAGCATTATCAATATTGGGCCTCCCTCTTTGCGCCCTCTCTGCCCTGGTGGTGGCAGTGAGTTAGGTAGGTCCATCAATATCCTCCATGTCCAGCTCTTCTGCATCTGGACTTTCTTCCTCTTCTTCTCTTAATTCTTGTTGGATCTCAGATCTTATTCTTCTTGCTCGTGGGTTTCTTCTTTCTTCATCCTCATCATCGCCATTCTCGCTAGCTTGATCATCGAGTACAGGTTCTTTTCCTGGCCTCCTTCTCATTGGTGGCTCTCTTTGCTGCCCAGCAGGCTCTGGGACTTGGGCTTGACCCCTTGCCAGGATCTGCATGCTAGCTGCTAATTGGGCCATATTGGCCTGCATAGCTTCCATCATTGCTTCCATTCTTGCTTCTCTTCTTTCTTGGGCATTAATGCTAGGCCCAGTAACATTAGCCCTGATGGGCTCATAAGGCCTGACTTGGGCCTCTGGCACAAAGCCAGCATTTTCATTCCCTTGATGGGAATTTTCATTTCCATTTCGGCCTCGGTTCATATTTCTGGTTCTCATCCTACAATTAACAACAAGCAAGGCACACAATTGCTCAATATTCATAAATATTCATTAGTGGACTTAACCTATGTGGGAACAAGTCTATACTAAGAATCATAGACCAAAACTTTGGTCCTTCAGAGCAAACTTGCTCTGATACCAAGCTGTCGTGCCCTAAACTGCCCCTGGCCCATTCGGGCCCAATTATATAAGACATGCAGCGGAAGTTTAATTAAACCGAAGGGGCTTTTATTACTCACTAAGACTTATGGGCACGAACCCCAGGATACTTACTGGTACTAGCTTGTTATGTTCTTATTAAAGGTTTAAGTTTAAGTGCTCTTGGAAACAAACTAGCACCTATGTGGATTTCATGTGTTCATTTTCATGGTATTTACCAAGCTTTAGCCAAGATTATGCATGGCATCCAAAACACCAACTTAAGTTTGAAAACTTATTTTCATGCATATGCTTTGCATGCTTATGTGTTTTGGTGTTCACTAGTGCACATAATCACTTAATGCCTTTAGATGCAACTAATGCTTAGGCATATATTAATTCACGTACGTGCACTTGAATTCCTTATTAGCCAATCTTTACACATGCATCCAATTTCATGCTTCTCCAAGTTTATTTGCATGTTTTTCTTTGAGTGCGCATACAAAGCCAAACATAGCATGCTTTCAACATAAACATGGGCTTATGGGCCTTTTCCATACTTAACATGCATATGGCCCAAAATTAACCAAGAACATATTCAAATTTTCTAATTTCTTATTTAAGCCCAAAACATGCATTTAAGCCCAATTTATACATGCTTCCGATTTTCATGAAAATCATACTTCCATAAAACATGCATGGGCCTTGGTAAGTCCACCAAGCAATAAAAACACCCAAAGTGTCCATAGTCCATATTACAAGCCCAAAATACTAAGTTTGGCCAAATTTTAGCTAAGTCCATAAATTTGGTCATTTAACTAAGACCAACTATTACATGCTTAAAAGCAAGCCATAATCCAAAGAACACAAATCCACCTTAAGACGTTGTTCCCACAAACTCTAGACTCGTAGTCCTGCACACAAAGTCCACGCTTATTAGCTTGATTTTCAAGCAACTTAAAATACTTAGAATACTTAGTATAATTGAGCAATACCATACACATACCCAACCTTTATACCACAAAAAGAGTACTCAAGACTTTTAGCTCAATCTTTCGAGCACACTTTTACCTACAAAAGTAGAGTAGGGCGGGTGAGTTTTAAAACTCAATAAGGATTCCGTATGGCTTCCAAAGCCTAACATATGGCCTTTATGGCCTAACATATGCCAAGAATGTAATGGCAATAAATATTCCAAAAATCCTGCAAAGAAAACATAAAGACAAAGAAAACACAAAGATACATGTATATACAATAATAATCGAAATCGGGGGTTAGCACGCACAACAAATTCATAGAAGCACACAAACACACGCCACTTAACACCTTGATTTACAGAAGGGCAGCAAGCATCCCTCAAGTTTTATTTCATTAATTTCACATACTTTTCATTTTCGGAGATCTCACTTAGCATAGGAATTTAAGGTGGCCTACTTAAATCCTAGCCCATAATGCTTGCTTACTTAACTTAGCTCATGAGCAAAACGGAATTGCCGAAGCAATAATTTAACTTAAGCCCTCATAGCACACCTAGGATCATATGGTTCTTTGACCATCACCTAGGGGCCCGAATACTCAAAGAGTATAGGAATCCTTACCAACACCGAAAAGCTCTTAGGAGCTTGTTTTCCTTCGTTTTCCTTGCTTGCCGGCTCTAGAAATGATTTTCTAGCATAAGAACCAAAATGTCCAGATTTATTAGAATCCATAAAAATACCAAGAATACTTGGTAATTAACTTAAAGAAATCAAAATACCAAGAACACTTGGTTCATACTTACGAAACCTCAATTAGGAGGTGAGACCGAATTTTGTGTGCTTGATGTTCTTCGGACTTTCTTCTTGATTCTTCCTCCCAATGAGCTTAGAAGCTCATATACACAAAGAACTCCTTGAGAAGAGTTCAAAACCTCCAAGAAATGAAGATGGCCGAATTTCTCTCCTTGGTTTTCTTTGAATCTTTTACTTGATTCTTGCTCTTTGGGTGTTTAGAGCATGAATTCAACCAAGAACACTTGGTTTTAATTTATGGAAGGATGATTTCTAGTGATGGCAGAATTTTTGGAGGAAGGAGAAGAGTTAGAAATGTTCTTGGAGAGAAGAACAAGTGTTGGCCAAAACTAGAGAGAAGGGAGAGAGAGTTTGTAGAGAGAGATTGAAGAAAGAGAGTGAAATGGCTTGAATGAGGTGAGATGAGTGAAGAAATGTATTTTGTTGAATGGGGGAGTGTATGTACGGTTATGGGTGTCCAAAATGGGTGGGAATAATGCCTTAGTGGAGTAATAATTCAAATGGGAAGTGGGAGACAAAGTGGGGGGACAAATTGGAAGAGTTGGTGAAGTTAAATGATGAAGTGGTGAAGGTGGGGGACAAAGGTGAGTGGAGGTGTGGGTGGAGGTGGAGGTGGCATAAAATATATTATTTTGAATGGACATGGCTAGCCATGGCATCCAAGGCCATGAAAATGGGTCAATTCCCCACTTAGTCCTCCAATCTTTTGAATTTGGGCAATTGAGCCCAACTTACAACAATTCCTTTGTTCAATTGAGTCCTTTATCTTTGAAATCCACCATTTTCACCATTATTTTTCTTGGCCTAAGCCAAGCTTAATTTCATGAATCCTTAACACTTTATTTAATGTCCCCTCACATTAATTCAGCTAAATTCCCAAATTAGGAAAATTCTTTGGCTCCCAATCCACTTACCCCGGGACCTAATCAGTTTGGATTTTTCGGGCATTACACAATAGCCTTTGGCTATCACAGGCCCCCCTCCGAAAAGCCGAAGTGAGAAACTTCAGTTCATCGGTTTTCGGGTCCTGTGGTTGTGATATCTGCGCCGAAGACGCCATCTTCTGCCTGAAGCGATGGGCAGCCCTTTTTGCGTCCTCGAGGCGCGAGAAGATAGGCTGTCCCTGTGCCGAAAATAGGATAACCTTGTACCGAAGATAGACCTTTTGCCCGAAGTCACAAGCTGTCTTTTGGTGTCTTCGAGGTAACCTACTTTTTTGCCTTTATAGGTCTGCTCATGCGTCGCGTCCTGTGTCCAGCAGAGTCAGTCTAGGGCGGCGCCTCTAGACCAAATGGTGTCAGAGGGCGTGCTCGACGTGATGGATGACACGTGGCACGTTTGCTGTGCGATGACCGACACATGGCACACTATTATTGGGTGGGAATGCACTGAGTACGGCAGGCGCGACTTTTCAGGCGCATTTAGCAGTTATGGCGACGCTTCGCCTTCCAAGGGGTACTAATGACGACGGTTCACCTGGCCTTCTCGGCCTATATATACACCAGCCCTGTCATAACCCTCTTTTTGCTTCTGCTTTTGCTTTCTTCTGCCTTCTAATTCTCTCCCGATTTTCCGCGGTGGTTCTTCTTTTTCAGGCGTTTTTCCAACCACTTTTCACGACGACTTCCAGAAATCCAGATTCCGGCAAGACCTTTGGTGGGTTTTAGTCCTTCTGCTTTTTTCAAAGATTCTTCTTTGTTTTTCCCGAACTCGTTTTCCTTGTTTTTCCCGAACTCGTTTTCATCATGCCTGTTCCCGAGAGTTGGCAACCTCTTCTTTCTCACCCCTGCTGCACTACTCCGGCAAAACTAGCGAAGTGGAAGAAAAAGTTTTTCTTACCCTCTTACTCTGTGACGAGGTTGCCTCGTCCTGACCAATTTCCTTTCTCCAACCGAAGTGATGAAATCACCATTTTCCGAGCCCAACTGAAGGCCGGACTTCGGTATCCCCCCCCGGAGATGGTTAGCGCGTTCTGCAACTTCCATGGCATTGCCGTTAACCAACTCCCACCGAACTCGTACTGCTATTTCAACGCCTTCCTCTGTATGTGCGGCGTTTTCAAAATAAAACCTCACTTTGTAGTTTTTCTCCAGTACTACAAGCTCTTCGTGGTCCCGTAGGGTGGCTTCTACTTTATGCTACCTCGGGGATCCGGGAGCAAAAAGTATACGTTCACCTTCACCACCAAAGACAGCTGGCGAGGGTGGCAACAAAAATTCTTTTTCCTGAAGAAGTCGGAGGCTTGGTCGCACGTCCCGACCAAGTGGGCTCAGGGGAGGCTCAAGATGGATGTTGTTGACCCGAAGATACTGCTAGACGCCGACGTAGCACCTATCTTTGAGGACTTCGACAGGCGCATCCGGGCCGTCTCTGACTGGGCTTCCGAGGTCTCTCCTCGTGCCCTTTACCCCTTTCCGATCAACTGGAGGCTCATGACCGAAGAGGTCCTTCGGGAACTCAAGGTGGTAAAGGAGCATGTGACAGACCTCAACATGCCGAAACCGGCTTCTTCGGGGAAGGACTCCTGGCTCGTAAAACTCCTTCGGGGGAAAGAGACTTATGAGTCTTTTTACGAGAGTAAGTTACTTTCTCATTTTTTCCTTCATAACTTCATCTTGGACTTACACTGATCTTCTTTTTCTTTTTTCAGAGATGGGCGACGACGCGGCTGCCTTCTACAAGGCTCTTTTTACCGGGCAGGCCGAGAGGGGCGAACAGACAAAGAAGGCCGCCTCTCGGAGGCGGAAGCAGACTTCGGGCGGCCCTCCATCCAAACGGGCAAAGAAAGCTGCTCCTTCCTCTCTTCCGCAAATTCCGGAGGAGGTAGGCGAGGAGCCCGAAGACCCTGCTGCCCCTTTGTCCGAGGTTCCTTCTGTCGACGTCCCTTCTTCCGACGTCCTTCCTCAAAGCCCCACGCCTTCGCATGCTCTTCTGGAGGGCGATGGGGAGGAGACCCCTTCTGCCAAGGAACGGCGCCAAATAAAAGGCAAGGGGATCTCTACTGAGGCGACGTCGATTCTTGACGATGACGTTACCGAGGTGCCAGCAGGTTTGTATTTTGTCGAAGAACCTTTTTTTCTCTTGTAAATCCTTAAGGGTTTTCTGGCCTTAACCAATTTTTCTGCCTTGTTGTGCAGCGGAGGTGGCCGCTCCTGATTGGGTTGCTGAACACGCCCGCAAGAGGGCCCTTCGGGATGCCAAAGTCCCAGCAGGGAAAGTTCCGAAGGAGCCCTTCTGGACGTTCACAGAGGACATGAATATGTACTCCGAGGATTGTCTCGAGATGGCCAGGCGGATGTGCAAAGGGGTGTTTACTGAGGCCTCTTACAAGGCCCTTACGGCGGCTTACCCAGGCGACATCTCTTTGGCCGCCAAACTCACTGAACATGCCGCCCAGGTACGCTTCACTGTTTCCTTAGTGCCAATTTAGCCTTTTCTTTTTACTTAGCATCATTTTCCCTTTGTTTGTTTTTTTTTTTTTGCAGCTGATGGGGTATGCCGGGTTGCTCCGCGTTCGGGTGGCGCGAGAGTCAGAAAGGAGGGCGTCACTCTAGGACCTTTACACCAAGACGAAGGCCCAGTGTTCAGCGTTGGCTGCCGACAATGCTCAGCTGAAGCAGTCTTCAGAGAAGGAAATTGCTGAACTTCGGGAGGGGTTCATAAAAGAGAAAGAGGAACTTGAGAAAGGCACCTCCCAGAAACTTTCCGACATCGGCTCTCGGATGGCGGAGCTGACTTCAATCTTAGAAACGATTCAAAAGGATAAGTTAGAAAGTGACGCAATCCTTGCGAAGACGCTCGAGGAAAAGGCCCAGCTTGAAGCCGAGGTCGCATCTCTGAAGAAGCCTTCAGAAGAGAAGAAGAAGACGAAGGCATTGAAGAGAAATCTCAAGGATCTGGAGAAGGATTACGCGGATCTGGAGAAGGACTATGCAGATTTGGCAGTCAAGAAGCGGGAGTCCGATGATATGACGAAGTTGGCCTTTCAAGACGGCTTCTGTCTTGTTCGGCACCAAATTCTGCAGAAGTTCCCAGATTTTGACCTCTCCTTCCTGGAAGGCATGAACATCCCCAAGGAGCCTCGGTGGACTTGGTCCAAGATCGAGCACTTGAAACTGCCTCCTTCTCTCCCGGCGCCGAAGGCTGCTGACAAAAGCACAGAGGCTGGCAGTTCTGAAGACGCCGAGGTTCCTTAGTACTAGGGCCTTTTGTCTTCATTTTCTTCTTCTTTTTTGTAGTCTTTCAGCAACTTTCTTCTCTGTAAGCACTCTTTGGCTCAATAGATAAAAATTTGGCTAAGTATTTTTGCCAGATTCCTTTGTTTCCCACTGTCCCGAACATACTTCGCTTGAGAGACTTCGGAAAACCATACTTTTGCTTTCTTTTGTCCCGAACATATTCGCTCAAGAGACTTCGGAAAACCATACTCTTGCTTTCCTTTGTCCCAAACATATTCGCTCAAGAGACTTCGGAAAACCTTACTTTTGCTTTCCTTTGTCCCGAACATATTCGCTCAAGAGACTTTGGAAAAACTTACTTTTGCTTTCCTCGGCTATTGCTTTCGTGAGACTCTTGTTTTGTACTTCTTCAGAACTTTTTACTTAGACAAATTTGTCCAACTTGTGCAATACAACGTTCCCACCAAACTTTTTAGGCATAGAATTTTTTCAAGGCCTCTGAGTGCCAAGTGTTTTTTAATTCTATGCCTTCGGCATCGCCGAGCTTATAAACTCCATTTCGTACTTCGGCAAGTACCAGGTAGGGTCCTTCCCAATTTGCGTGAAGTACCCCGTGGGACGGCTTTCGGGGTGCAAATTCAGCCTTTCGGAGAACGAGGTCTCCCTGTTTTATTCCCTTTGGCTTGGCGCGTAGGTTTATGGCTGCTGCTACTCTTTGCTGGAAAGCTTTTCTTCTCAGCTCGGCTACTTCTCTGTGTTCGCCGACGAGGTCGAGCTTGGTTCTCAGGCCGAGGTCATTTCCATTTTCATCGAACACTTGGACTCGTATTGACGGTTGTACTACCTCGACAGGGATGATGGCCTCTATGCCAAAGACGAGTGAAAAGGGCGTTTCCCCTGTCGCTCTTCGGGGTGTTGTTTGGTAACTCCATAACACGCTTTGGAGTTCTCCTGGCCATTTCCCTTTTGCTTCTCCCAATCTCTTTTTCAGACCATCTTTTATGGTCCTGTTAGATACTTCCACCTGCCCATTACTTTGGGGGTGAGCTACTGGGGCGAAGTGCATTTTTGTCCCGAAGTCGCTAATGAACTCTTGGAATCCTTTGTCTATGAACTGGGACCCATTGTCCGCTACGAGTACCCTCGGTATGCCAAATCTGCATACGATGTTTTTCCATACGAACTTCTGCACTTCTTTTGCCGAGATAGTTGTCAGAGGTTCTGCCTTGACCCACTTAGAGAAATAGTCTACTGCTACTACGCAGAACTTTACGCCTCCAGGCGCCGTTGGGAGTGGCCCATTGAGATCTATGCCCCAAACTGCGAAGGGCCAAGGATAGTCTGCCGAAGTCACGAACTCCGAGGGTGTTCTTTGGATGTTTGCATGTCTCTGGCAACTACCACATTTCCGGACGAACTGCTTGGCGTCCTTTCTCAGGATAGGCCAGAAGTATCCTTGGAGAAGTATCACTACTGCCAGGGCGTCGGTTCCGATGTGCGAACCACAGGCGCCTTCATTAACTTCTTCGAGGATCATTTCAGTATCCTCTTCACCAACACACCTCTGTAGTGGATTTGCATATCCTTGCCGATATAGTTCTTCTCCAATTAAGAAGAAACGTCCGGAGCACCTTCGCACTTTTGCGGCTTCGCTGGGGTCTTCGGGGAGTGTGTTGGTTGCGAGATACATTTTGATTGGTTCTTTCCATCCTTTCCCCGAGGTCTCTATGCTTAACACAGCGATGCGGCGGTGGCTTAGCACTTCGGTGCAAGTTTTGGACTTCGCCAAACAGTCTGCCTCAGCATTTTCTCGTCGGGGTACGTTCTCAATTTTCACGACGTCAAACTCCCGAATAAGCTTTGTTACCAACTCATGGTATTTCGCCAAGGTCGGGTCTTTCGCGCCATAGTCCCCTGCCATTTGCTGGACCACCAGCTGGGAATCACTATGGGCTTTCAAGTTTCTCACGCCAATTTTTCTGGCCAGGCGTAATCCTGCTATGAGGGCCTCATACTCGGCCATATTGTTGGTGGCGTTGAAACTGAACTTGATGGCCTTCATTACTTCTAGGCCTTCGGGGCCTCTGATAATCACTCCAGCTCCCTGGTGTTCGGATCCTGAGGCCCCATCAACATATAACGTCCATTCTGGCTCGTCTTCGCCGGAAAACGAATGTCCCTCCTCGGTGTTTGGTACTTCGGCGATGAAGTCTGCCAAAGCTTGAGCTTTTATAGCTTTCCGGGGTTCATACGTGATGTCGTGTTCGCCAAGCTCTATACACCACTTGGAAAGCCTTCCCGAGTGATCAACTTTCCTCATAACATCCCATAGAGGCAGGGTACTTCGGACGATAATGGGGTGAGCCTGAAAGTATGGCCGCAGCCTTCTCCCTGCAAGCACTAAGGCATATATAGCTTTTTGAAGCAAAGGGTACCTGACTTTGGCGCCATGAAGGGACTTGCTGACATAGTAGACCGGCCATTGCTTTGGCCCTTCTTCTTTCACGAGGACCGAGCTCACAGCTTTTTTCGTGACGGCGAGGTATAATACGAGGGGCTCTCCCTCCCGAGGTTGCCGCAGGGTCGGCAGGCTGGCCAAGTAGACTTTGAGTTCTTCCCAGGCTTTTTGGCAATCTTCATCCCAAGGATGACCATTCCTTCCGAGGTCGCCTTCCATCTTTGCTGCCTTTGTGAGGACTTTGAAGAAGGGTCGACACCTATCTCCGTACCTGGAAATAAACCTGCTCAGAGAGGTTATTCTTCCGGTGAGTCTTTGCACATCTTTGACTGTGGCAGGAGTTCAGAATTCAAGCAGAGCCTTAATCTTCTCGGGGTTAGCATCGATGCCTCTTTCGGATACCATGTACCCAAGGAACTTTCCCGAGGTCACCCCGAAGATGCATTTCTCAGGATTAAGGTGGATCCCGAAGGCTCTGAGTTTTTGGAAGGTTTCCTCTAAATCTGCAACGTGGTAGCCAGGCAGTTTGCTTTTGACTATCATATCATCAACATACACCTCCATGTTCCTTCCCATTTGGTCTTTGAAGACCTTGTTCATCAGCCTCTGGTAGGTGGCTCCTGCATTTTTGAGTCCGAAGGGCATCCTGATATAGCAATATGTTCCTCCCTCAGTGATGAAGGCAGTCTTCTCTTCATCTTCGGGGTCCATCCTTATCTGATGATACCCACTGAAAGCGTCCAGGAAACTTAGGAGCCCGTACTCGGCAGTTGAGTCTACCAGTTGGTATATTGGCGGAAGAGGATATGAATCTTTCGGGCAAGCATCGTTCAAATTTCTGAAGTCGATGCACATCCGGAGCTTACTACTTCCTTCTTTTGTGGCAATTACCACGTTGCTTAGCCATTCGGGGTAGTTTACCTCCCGGATAACGCTAGTGTCTATCAGACGCTGGACTTCGGTCTTGACGAAGTCACTTTTGTGAGCTGAGATGCTCCGTTTCTTTTGCCGGACAGGTTTTGTTTCCGGACTCGCTTTGAGGCTATGCTGGATTACGCGAGGGTTTACCCCTGGCATGTCCTTCGGCGAGTAGGCGAACAGATCTTTATTTGCAAGCAGAAAAGATACAAGTTTTTCCTTGTCTCCTTCGGCCATGCTTTTCCCTATTCGGGTACTACGGCCTGGGACAAGCTCTACTTCTTCTGTTTCCGCTTTTGTGGGATCTTCTGCCTCGCCCCTTTCCAGCTCTTTTGCTTCTACAGCATGTGCTAAGTTGCTTGCTGGAGCCTTTCGTGCTTTGACGAGCACCTTTCTCACCTCGCCTTGATCAATGAAGATCTTTGCGTCTCCTTCTTTGGTGGCGAAGGTGACGGTCAAGTACTTTACATCAGGGCGAATGTGCAAATTTCCCTGTGTCTGTCTGCCGAGGATGGCGTTGTATGACGAAGGAACGTCCATGACTATGAATCTTGCCATGGTAGAGGCGAACAACTCAGCAGTTCATTTCTCCGAAGTTCCTTTCATCATCAAAGGGAGGTCGATCCACCCGAGGACAGGTAGCTCAGATGGTCCTACGCCGAACGTGGGTGAAGTAACAGCCTTGAGGTCACTCCTGGATACGCCCAAGCTTGGCAGCAAATGTGAGAACAAGACGTCTGCGTTTGACCCATCGTCCAGCAGTACCCTCTTGACGTCCCAGTTTCCTATCCTCGCCATTATCAGCAATGGATCGTCATGGGGAAATACGATAGTGGAGCCATCCTCGCGGGCCAATTTTTTCGTTGGGCTCTGATATTCCATCACCGCTATCTCTCTGGCCCTTCTTTTTCTTTCCGAGGATGGAAGTCCGGTTGTGATCGTCTGTATTACTCCTGCCGAAGGTGGAGGACGCCTTCTCGGACTTCGGTTCCTTCGCCTGTCTGAATCGTAATCCTCATCATCGGGCTTTCCTTCTTCTTCTTTTTTCCCCTTCGGGGAAGGCATTCTCAAATAACGCCGAAGCTGGCCCTGCTTTATCAGTGATTCAATGTACTTTTTCAACTGAAATCAGTCTTCGGTGTCATGACCGTGATCACGGTGGAACTGACAGAACTTCTTCATGTTCCTTCTGTTGTCAGCAGTCATGCCCCTCGGTCGTTGGATTTGAGCCCCCTGTTTTTCCAACGCCATGAGGACGTTAGCCCTCGTGGTGCTCAGAGGTGTAAAGTTTTGGGGCTTCCTTCCTCCTACTCGCATTCTCCGAGGTCGGCCTAATTGTTCCGTTGGACACCGGGCTTGCTGGCTGGATCCTTTGCCGCGAGCGTGAATATGGTCAGCCTTCGGTCCAGTCATTCTCAGCTCTTCGGCTATCATATGTTGTTCAGCCCTTCGGTAGAATTCTCCCAGCGTGTCCGGGGGATCTTTGGAGAATTCATAAAACAAGTGCGAATCCCTCCGGAGGCCCCTCGTCATGGAGAGGATACGGATTTTGGGACGAAAGTCCAGAACACAGAGGGCCTCTCTGTTGAACCTCTCGACATAGTCACGGATGGTCTCCCCATTTCTTTGTGCTATGTCAAACATCTGGACAGGCATCTTTGCCGTCGGCTTGCTCCCAATGAACTGTTGGGTGAATGCTGTGGACAGCTCCTGGAACCCCCTGATGTTTATGGGAGGCAGGGAATTGTACCAGGTAGTTGCTGGTCCTGCGAGGGTGACTTCAAAGCACTTGCAGAGTGTAGCATCATCAGCCCCATGTAGCACCATGCTGAGTTTGTACTTTGTTAGGTGGGCCTGGGGATCAGTCCGACCCTCATAGGTCTCTAGCCGAGGTAGCCTGAAGTCACTTTGTATGGCCGCCTCGACCACTGTTCGGGCGAAAGGAGTTTCATCTCCAGAGACGGTTTCAGTTAGCCTGGCCCAAACAGGCTTGCGTGCCACCTGCTGTTCCACTCTCTCCAGTCTTGCCAAGACTTTCTCCAGGAGGAGCGTAGCACTGGGCTCCTCTTCCTGGTGCTTGGAGGTTCTTCGGTAAAAGGACTGTTGCCGTCTCTTCGGGGAGCGACTTCGGTACCGAGGTGAGGGGGACCTTGCCTCTGGCGACAAACTTCTTCTGGACGGGACTTCGGGTCATTCAGACCTCGCTCTTTCCGTCAGCTGTGCTCCGAGGGGCAAGTTATCTGTCGAGGACTCTTCCCGTGGCTCCCCACTTCCCGGGCTATGATGGGTTGCCCTTGGGCTTTTCTCCCGAGGTCGTGCTGGCGAAGTTGGTTTTTGCGCCTGGGCTGGTTGCGGCCACCTTCGGTCTATCTGTTGTGTCATTTCAGCCACAACAGACCTCTGAAAGTCTCGTAAAAAACCCATGGTGATGACAAGAGGGCGTTCCTCTTCAGGCAAGGAAGTCTCTGGGGGACTTTGTTCGGTAGCTGGTTGGGTCTCAGGCGCGGACGGGGACTTCGGGAGTCCTTCGTCCTTCGAACGCCGAGTTTCGACAACAGCTACCTGGGAGTAGGTTCCTACAGACGGCGCCAAATGATGCCCCAAAGCATCTTCGTTTGCTGTCATGTTGACAGGTGGAGAGACTTCCTGAGGAGGCGAGCGCCTGGAGCTCTGGTTTCCCAGCTGAGTGTGCCTGAAAAGCTCAAAGAAGAGGTTAGGAGGTCCCCGGTTTGCTTTTCCGGGGGGGACCCTCCGACGCCCAAGTCAGTTTTCTGAGTGAAAGTGGAGGAAGAACACTGAGGGATCAAGTGTCTTGCCTGTTTTGTGTTTTCTCAAAGGGAGGAAAATGCCCATCCTTTGCCCAGTCCCATTTCCTAGTATTTATAGGAGTAGCTGGTCCATTCAGATCGTGACACGTGTTCGGTCGGATTTGATCTGTACTTTTGGACCTAGGGGACAGGCAGCCGTTTGCAGCCTCCTTTAGCCCTGGACCCGAACAGGTTGTGTCAGGACTGGGGGGGCTGCGGCGTGTCAGTTCGTCGTTCAGATGTGACGTGTAGGGCTTGTGGGCGACATGTCAGAGGCTCCTTAAATGCTCATACCGTACTCCCGAGGTCCCCTGGGCGAGGTCGCCCTTCGGTGCGTGCACCCTCTTCGGATTCTATCCGTCCTTCGATGCGAGCACCTCCTTCGGGATCTATCCCATAGTTCTGGGAGCTCCCTTGATGAACACCTTCTTCGGGACTCACACCCATAGTTAGGGGATTCCCTTGTTCAGGTGTTTCTTGTTCGGGGAAGATCCTCTTCGGGGCCTCTGCCTTCGGGGAGATTCTTCCTTGCTTCAGAGAGATGGCTCTCTTACCCGAAGACGGTCAGTTTGGCCCCTCGATAGAGACGGTGTTGTCCTCAGAATTCCTGACGAGCTAACCGAAGTCTCGAGCTCATAGTGTTTGACTTCGCACCTTCCGAGGTCAGTAAAAAGATCCTCTCTTGGGTGACGTCAGACTCCTCGGCCAATATTCTGGCAGGGAGTTACTACCGAGGAGGCAATAGCCTTTGGCTATCAGCTTTCAGTGGGTATCATCAAATAAGGATGGACCCCGAAGACGAGGAAAAAACCGCCTTCATCACCGAGGATGGAACATATTGTTACATCAGGATGCCCTTCGGGCTCAAAAATGCAGGAGCCACTTACCAAAGGTTGATGAGTAAGGTCTTCAGTGACCAAATAGGGAGAAACATGGAAGTCTACGCCGACGACATGATAGTCAAGAGCAAGTTGTCTAACGACCACATCGCAGATCTAAAGGAAACTTTCTACTAGCTCAAAACCTTCGGGATCCGCCTTAATCCCGAAAAGTGCATCTTCAAAGTGACCTCGGGAAAGTTTCTTGGGTACATGGTATCAGAAAGAGGCATTGATGCTAACCCGAAAAAAATCAGGGCTCTGCTTGAATTCCGTACTCCCGTCACAATAAAAGATATGCAGAGACTCACTGGAAGGATCACCTCTCTTAGTAGGTTTATTTCCAGATATGGAGATCGGTGCCGAGCATTCTTCAAAGTCCTCACTAAGGCAGCAAAAAAGGAGGGCAACCTCGGAAGTGATGATCATCCTTGGAACAAAGACTGCCAAAAGGCCTGGGAAGAACTTAAAATCTACTTAGCACGTCTGCCCACTTTGCGACAGCCTCGCAAGGGAGAGCCCATCGTATTATACCTCGTTGTCATAGAAAAAGCAGTAAGCTCGGTCCTCATAAAAGAGGAAGGGCCGAAGCAATGGCCGGTCTATTATGTAAGCAAGTCGCTGCACGGCGCCGAAGTCAGGTATCCTTTGCTACAAAAAGCTATATATGCCTTGGTGCTAGCGGGAAGGAGGCTGCGACCGTATTTTCAGGCTCACCCTATCATCGTTCGAAGCAGTCTACCCCTGCAGGATGTCATGAGAAAATTTGATCATTCAGGAAGGCTCTCCAAATGGTGCATAGAGCTTGGCGAACATGACATTACTTATGAACCTCGGAAAGCCATAAAAGCTAGGGCCCTGGCAGACTTCATTGCCGAAGTACCCGTTGCCGAGGACAGCCATCCCGAGCCCAGCGAAGGTGAGCCAGAATGGACTTTGTATGTTGACGGAGCCTCGGGGTCTGAACACCAGGCCGCTGGGGTAATTATCAGAGGCCCCGAAGGTTTAGAAGTAATGAAGGCCATCAAGTTTAGCTTCAACGTCACCAATAATGTCGCCGAGTATGAAGCTCTCATAGCAGGATTGTGCCTAGCCAGAAAAATTGGTGTAAGAAACTTAAAAGCCCACAGCGATTCCCAGCTGGTAGTTCGGCAAACAGCAGGGGATTATGGGGCGAAGGACCCGACCTTGGCAAAATACCATGAACTGGTAGTAGAGCTCATTCGAGAGTTCGACACCGTACGAATCGAAAACGTACCTCGATGAGATAACGCCGAAGCAGACTGCTTGGCGAAATCAAAAACATGCACCGAGGTGCTAAATCAACCGAGCATCACAGTACTGAGCATAATAACTTCGGGAAGAGGCTGGAAAGACCCAATAAAAAGATATCTCGCAACCAATGCGCTCCCCGAAGAACCCCACGAAGCTGCAAAACTCCGAAGACGCTCCGGTCGATTTTTCCTAATTGGCGAAGAATTATATCGGCAGGGATATACAAATCCATTGCAGAGGTGTGTTGGCGAAGAGGATACTGAAATGATCCTCGAAGAAGTTCACGAAGGCGCTTGTGGTTCGGACGTTGGAACTGACGCCCTCGCAGTAGTAATACTTCAGCAAGGATACTTTTGGCCTACTCTAAGAAAGGACGCTTGGCAGTTCGTCCGGAAATGTGGAAATTGCCAAATACACGCGAGTATCCAGAGGACACCCTCAGAAATGGTAACTTCGGCTGATTATCCCTGGCCCTTCGCAGTTTGGGGCAAAGACCTTATTGGGCCACTCCCAACAGCGCCCGGAGGCGTCAAGTTCTGCGTAGTTACAGTAGACTATTTCTCTAAATGGGTCGAGGCGGAACCCTTGGCGACTATCTCAGCAAAAGTTATGCAAAAGTTCGTATGGAAGAACATTGTATGCAGATTTGGCATACCGAGGGTACTAGTAGCCGACAATGGGTCCCAGTTTACAGACAAAGGGTTCCAAGAATTTATCAACAACCTCGGAATAAAAATGCACTTCGCCCCAATAGCTCACCCCTAAAGCAATAGGCAAGTAGAAGTATCCAACAGGACTATCAAAGATGGTCTGAAAAAGAGACTGGGGGAAGCAAAAGGGAAATGGCCGGGAGAGCTCCCAAGTGTGTTATGGAGCTACCGAACAACACCCCGAAGAGCCACAGGGGAAACACCTTTCTCACTTGTTTTTGGTACAGAGGCTATCATACCAGTCGAGGTAGTGCAGCCATCAGTGCGAGTGCAAGCGTTCGATGATAGGGGAAATGACCTCGGCCTGAGAACCAAGCTTGACCTCGTCGGCGGACACAGAGAAATAGCCGAACTGAGGAGAAAAGCTTTTCAGCAAAGAGTGGCGGCGGCTATAAACTTGCGCGCCAGGCCAAAAGGAATAAAGAAAGGAGACCTCGTTCTCTGGAAGGCTGAATTTGGACCCCGAAGGCCATCCCACGGGGTACTTCGCGCAAATTGGGAAGGACCTTATCTGGTACTTGCCGAAGTGCGAAAAGGGGTTTACGAGCTCGGCGATGCCGGAGGCATAGAGTTGAAAAATACATGGCATTCGGACGCCTTGAGAAAATTCTATGCTTAAGATTTCGGTGAGAAGATTGTATTGTACAGAAAAATTTCTAAGTACAAAAGTTCCTTAGCCAAAAATCTTGAGCATGAGTTATACAAGTCAGAATCTCGCAAAAAAGATCGTCGTATTTTTCGAACTCTCTTGAGCGAACATGTTCGGGACAATGGAAAATGAAAAATCTTACAAAAAGACTTAGCCAAAATTTTTAAGAAAGAGTCTTTATTGAGATGGATCTGCTTACAAAGAAGAAAGCTCGCCAAAAGAAGAAAAAGAAGGCAAAGGACCCTAAAAACAAACTAAGGAATCTCGGCGTCTCGGGAGCCACCAGCTCCTGCGTCCCTTTCCACCACCTTCGGCCGCCGGTAAAGAAAGGGGCAACGTTCTGGTGCTCGATTTTCGACCAAGACCACCGAGGCCCATCGGGCATGTTTAGGGCCTCCAAGAAAGAGAGGTCCAGATCTGGGAACCTCTGAAGCACTTGGTGACGAGCGAGGCAGAAGCCGTCTTCAAAACCGACCTTGGTCATTTCGTCGGCTTTCTTCTTCTCGACCGCTAGCTCATCACGTTTCCCTCTCCAGATCGGCAATCTCCTTCCTTATTGCCTTCATCTTTTTCTTCTTTGGCTCCTTCTTCAAGGACTCGACCTCTGCCTAGAGCTTGGCCTTCTCAGCAAGCACCTTCGCCAGGAGAGCCTCAGAATCTGACTTCTCCTTTTGATATGATTCGTTCGCCGAGGTCAGCTCCGCCACTTTGGCACCGAGGTCAGAAACCTTTTGGGATGAGTCCTACAAAAGTTCCTCCTTCTCCTTTGCGAACTCCTCCCGAATGGCAGCGACCTCCATCTTCGCAGCTTCAGCCATCTCCGTGTTCTTGGCGGCCAATTAAGAGCACTTGGCCTTAGATTTCTCTATGAGATCTAAGGCCGAGACTCGGAACACCGCTTCCTTCGCCACTCGGACCCTGAGGAGGCCAGTGTACCCCAGCAGCTGCAAAGAAGTAAGAGCAAAAGTTAGTAAGGCAAAAAGTGGGCCAAACACTTAGAAGAAATCAAAGGGAAACAAAACACAGGCCTGAAGTATACCTGGGCCGCAAGCTCAGAAACCTTGGCAGCAAGGGACTCATCGCTCGGGCACGCTTCGGAAATGGCCCTGAAGGAGGCCTCGGTGAGGATCCCCCTCGAGATTTGGTTGGCCATGTACGGGTAGTCGCCGGAGTACAAGTTCATGTCTTTCGTAAACGACCAAAAGGGCTCCATTGGGATTTTTGCCTTCGGGACATGGGCATCTCGAATAGCCCATTTCCGGGCGTGCTCAGCTGTCCAATTCGGGTATAGCAGCTCCCCTGCACGACAAAGCAAGAAATTTATCAAGACAAGGAACCCTTAAAGAAATAAAGGTACCACAACTTGTCTCAGAAAACGAACCCAGCGGCACCTCCGCGACGTCATCATCGGAGTCCCGGACCTCCTCAACAGGAATCTCCTTACCTTTACTCTTACGACACTCCTCGGCAGAAGGGACTTCCACCAAGGCATCCAGAAGAGCCGCCGAGGAAGAGGGACACCGAGAAGGGGCGGCAGCGGCAACCTCGGCTGGCGGAACAATAGCAGCAGCATCCGACTCTTCGCGCGCCTCCTCGGGAATTTCGGCCTGAGGAGGAGGCACGTCTTTCTTTGCCAGTTTGGCCACTGATGGCCCAGCCCCAGATGATTTTCACCTTCGGGAGACGGCCTTCTTCGTCTGCTCGCCCTTCTCGGCTTGACCGAGGAAAAGGGACTTGTTGTTAGGCACCTCCTAAGTGCTTGGCTTAGGCCAAGGAGAACAAAGGAAAACAAGGAAAAATAAAAAGGAAGAGTGAGGGGAACTGTGGAAACTAGTACAGTGACCTATGTGCAAAACTGGAAACCTTCAGACCTTAACTGCACATAGAAACTAGACTATGGGAAAGCTTACAGAAAATAGAGAAAGGGGATCAAACTGTACACTTAGATGCCTGGTGCAATTAAAACTACAAACTTAAAGTTGGCATTTTCGGCCATGCAAGTTTTTATGGTGACTAGTGCAAGACTAGACCAAATTTGGTGGACAACCATGATTACTAGTCAAATCTTGTCTACCACTAAAGTACTATTCACTAGTTACTAGTTAAACTAATTAGTCTTTATTTTAGTTACATGGCCGGTTATGCATGGGTGTTTATGACATCTTGGTACTTGTGTTTGTTACTTGCTTGGAATTATGGGCCATGTTGAGCTTAAGTGTCCATTTTAACACAAGTTTAAGTGGCGGCCTTGTGTACATGTGGAGTTAAGGGCTACATTACACCATGCAAAGAAATGGAAGTAAAAGTTGGCATTTTAGCTAACTAAAGACTTATGTCTTTCGGCCGAATCCAAGTCAAAACCATTTTGTTCATTTCGGGCTTGCCTTTGTTCTTGTTTAGCCGAGAGCTTGTTCTTGAGCTCCTTCACAATTGGTCTTGGATTCAAGGAGAATTGAGGGCGTTGAAGGATTCAAGCTTGGAGAAGAGTGTTTCGGCTCTTGTTTGCTTGGAATCAAACGTTGTTCTTGAAGATTGAAGAAAGGCCGAGCCAAACTAAGCTAGGTTTAAGGTAATCTTGTTATCTTCCTTGAATCCATGGTATTTGCTTCCATGAACAAGGATATTGAGTGCTCAAATGTTGTTAAACTAAGTGAATTGAGCATTGTTTATGTTGATGTGGGAAACCTAGTCTTGGCCGAGAGTGATGGTTAAGTAATCTTGGTGTTCTTCTTGAATTCCATGGAAATTAATCCATGACTAAGTGTTGTTGTTGCCTATTTATGCTTGTGCTAGGCAAAATTTGAGTAAAGAACATCAAGTTGAACAAGTGGAAGTTTGGCCGAAAGGTGCATTTTGATGTAATGGTGTGTTCCTCATTGAATTACATGGTATTAGTGCCATGATTATTGGTTAATGATGCTTTAATGAGCATATGATGAATTAGAATGATGAAAAACAATAGTGTGTGAAGTTGGGCTTTATGGCCGAGAGCATGAGTTAGTGTAATTAGGTGTTGATCACTTGATTACATGGTAAATGTGCTATGAACAAGTTTCATGTGATGGTTTTGATCAAGGATTGAGTTAATTTGATAAAGAACATTGTTATGTAAGATGGGCAATTTCGGCCGAAAGCTTGGATTAGTGTGAAATGGTGCATTTCACTTGGTTACTTGGTAATAATGCCATGGAGGATGTTCATTGATGATTAGAATATCATGTGGTGAGTTAGGATGATGGGTAGCACATGTATATAAAATTGGGCCTTTTTGGCTGAGAGCTTAAGTATGTATATCTTAGTGTTCTTCATGTGAATCATGGTAGTTAGTCCATGAGTGAGTATGTTGATGCCTATGTGATTGTTTTGGTAGGCATTGTGATTAAGGAACACTTGGATACTTGAAGCTTGGTCGTAACCGAGAGCTATTGAGGTAGGGTTCACTAACAATTGATGTTGCTTGGTAATGTGCCATGGTTCAAGTGTTTAGAGTGGCTAAGTGATGGTTAAAATTTGCCAAATGACCTTAGTTGCTTGATGGGCTTTAAAGTTTATACTCGGTTGAATTGTTGACTAGCTAATCAACGAGTGTACATGTACTAGAAATGCAAGTAAATGTGGCCTATTTGCTTGACATTTTGGAGCTCTATGTGGAAGTAAGTTGTTTGATGGTGAATTGTGTGCATTGTGCACATGGGTACATGTATGGTTCATTATGGCCGAGAGCAAACAGGTGGAGTGTGTGTGTGTGTACTTGTGTGCTTTTGTGTTTCCATGTGCTTGCTAACCCGACCTATGGATTATTTGCTATGGTTAATTATCTTGTATATGTATATGCTTGGTTTCTTTGTCTTGTGTTTGTTTTGCAGGTAAAGCTTGCTAATGGGAGGTTAAGCTTTGAGTGAATACTCAGCTTAACTAAATAGACTCTTTTTAGAGTTGAATATACATAAGTGAATCCTACTGAGTTATACTCACTGCCCATCCTTTTATTTCAGGCAAGGACATTCGGCCTGAGTAGTGCTAGCTTGCTTGTTGCTTGTGTTTTGCACTAATTTGCTTAGTTTCCAAGGTAAGTGCCAATGTGTGCTTGGCTTATCGTTTTAGGTTCATTACAAGTCTTATATGTATGGTTGGCAGAGGCTTATGAGCTAAGTTTGCAGGCTGTAGTTGGAGACTTGTCTAGGAAGGCTATGGATACTTGGACTTTGGCTCTGATCATAGTATTTACTTTCATGACAATGAACCAGGCAATTGGGTTGGTGTTGTAGTGTGTACTCTTGTATGGCATACTCAAGGTTATGTTTGACCATTAGTGGTCTTGGTATGTAATAACTTGGCATGTTTAGCTTGGGATTCATGGCATGTAGCCATGTTGACCACTAAATAGACTACTCTTTTGTGTACATATATGTAGTCCTTGATGCCTAGACTTGTGTTGGTTTTGTTGGGTTTGTATGCCAAGTTATGTATGACTTATGGATGGCAGTATGCCTGTACTTGGATGTTGAATGTTTTGGGCCAATGTTGGCACTTTTATGTGAATAGTTATGAGCCTAAACTTATGGAAATGTGGTGCACTACTATTTGCTTGTGAGTTGGCCGAGAGCATCATGTACATGGTAACTTGTGGTCTTCAAAATCTAAACCAATAATGTGGCTTTTTGGTTGTCATATAAGTAGCACACATGATTGCACACCAATTATGCACTTAAATCTCCATTAAGTGTTGCCTTGCTTGAGATGCAAGTAATCAATTAAAGCCTTGCTTGTTGTGCAAGATAGTGGTATTGGGCCTTGCCTTTGCTGCAAGTAACTGTTGGGTTTGTTTAAAAGCCTCCTGGGCCACCTCCCAGGCTTCTCACCTTAAGAAAATAAGACTTAAGGTTTCCATTGCTTGTTTGGCCGAATTGAAGTCTTTAGTGTTAAAGTGGGTTTGAGAGTTAAACCTTGGAACTTATGGGCCAGGGCCTAAGTGAGGTGTGACACTTGTAGTAGGCAGCGTAGTCGTCGCCCATCTCTGAAAAAGAAAGAAAACATTAGTGTGAGTCCAAGGTAAAACTATAACGAAGGAATCCTGGGATAACTTACTCTCAAAAAAGGACTCATAAGTGATTTCCTCCCTAAGGAGTTGCACCAACCAAGAGTCTTTCCCAGCGATAGCAGGAGCCGGCATCCCGAGGTCCGTCTTGTGCTCCTTCACCACCACTAGTTCCCGAAGAACCTCCTCGGTCATCAGTTTCCAATTGATGGGGAAGGGGTAAAGGGAGCGTGAAGAAACCTCGGAATCCCAGTCGGAGACTACTTGAATCCGTTTGTCGAAGTCCGTGAATATGGGTGCCAACTCAGGAGTCAGCATTATCCTCGGATCAACGACGTCCATCTCTAGCCTTCCCCGAGCCCACTTGGTCGGGACGTGCGACCAGGCCTCCTCCATCTTCAGAAAGAAAAACTTTTGTTGCCACCCTCGCCAGCTGTCCTTGGTGGCAAAGGTGAACATATACTTTTTGCTCCCTGATCCCCGAGGTAGCATGAAGTAAAAGCCACCTTTCAGGACCACAAAGAGCTTATAGTACTGCATGAAAAGAATAAAGTGGGGCTTTATTTTGAAAGCGCCGCACATACAGAGGAAGGCGTTGAAGTAGCAGTACGAGTTCCGCGGAAGTTGATTTACGGCAATGCCATGGAATTGGCAAAAGTCGCAAATCATCTTCGGATGAGGGTACCGAAGTCCGGCCTTCAGTTGGGCTCAGAAAACGGTAACCTCGTCACCACGGTTCGAAAAGCTAAACTGGTCAGAGCGTGGTAACCTTGTAATGGCATACGAGGGAAGAAAGAATTTGGTCTTCCATCTTTTTAATTTTTTAGAAGTGGTGCAGCAAGCGTGAGACAAAAGAGGTTGCCAGCTCTCGGGAATAGGCATGGTCGGCTGAAAAGAGATTTCAGAAAAAGGCCAAAAACGACTTCGGGAAAGCTTAAAAAGCAAAAGACTCTGGAAGTTAAATCCCACCAAATGTTTTGCCAAAATCTGGATTTGAAGACGCCGTTGCGAAAGGTTGCCGGAAAACACTCCGTCAAAGAGGATCGCCGCAAAAAGCAGAGAAAACGTGAAAGCAGTTGAAAGCAAAAGCAGAAGCAAAAGGAGGTTATGACGGAACAGAGGTATATATAGGCCGAGGAGGGTAGGTGAACCGGCATCATAAAGTACTCCACAAAGGCGAACAGTCGCCATAACTACTCATCGCGCGTGAAAAGGCGCGCCTGCTGTATCCGGCACAATCCCCGCCAGTAACAAGTTGCCACGTGTCAGCCATCGTGCCAAAAGAGGGATACGATTTCTGACACCCCTAGACCCTGGGCGCGCCGCTCCAGACGGACACGCCTGGTTACAAGACGCGACGTTACGCAGCCCTGCAGAAGGAGAAAAGTGGGTGACCTCGAAGACACCAAAGGACGAGCTATAACCGAACAGCCCATGTCTTCGGACAAAAGGTCCATCTTCGGCACAAGTATTACACCCGAGGTCCCGAAGGACGCCCTCCAAAAGCCAACAAACCGAAGTTCCCACTTCGGCTTTTTGGAGGGGGGCCTCTGATAGCCGAAGGGCTATCGCCTTTCTCAGTACATACTTCCTGACGAAAACATGGTCGGGAAGCCTGGCGTCACCCGAAATATGCATTATCACTGACCTCGGAAGGAGCGAAGTCAAATACCACGAAGTCAGGACTTCGGCTAAATACACTAGGTGTTTCAAATGTATCGCCGGCTCCCTCGGGGGACCAAGTGGATTGTCTTCGGGGATATAGAACCAGCTATTGTAAGCAGGAGAGAACTTCCCTGAAGGCAGAACCCTCGAACTAGGGGACTTCCCGAACTACAAAGCGTGACTACCGAAGAAGGTCATCCGTACCAGAGAACGACCTCGCCTAGAGGACCTCGGGAGTACGGCATGAGCATTTAAGGAGCCTTTGACATGTCGCCCACAGGCACTACACGCCGCCCCAAATGGCGGTCTGACACGCCGATGCCGTCCAGGTCTTGTCACGACCTGTCTCGGCCCAAGGCTCAAGGAGCCTGCAAACGGCTGCTTGTCCCCTACGCCCGGAAACACAGAGAACATCCGACCGAATACGTGTCATGATCTGAACGGGCTGGGAACTCCTATAAATACCAGGGAACAAGCCCTGGCAAAGGGATCTCAATCCGACCCTCTTCCCCTGAGAAAATACAAACAGGCAAGGCCACTAAACCTCTTAGTGCTCCCCTTCTTTCACCTCTCAGGACACTGACTTGGGTGTCGGAGGCTCCTCCCCGGAAAAAGATCCCGGGGACCTCATAACCCTTTTTTACGAGTTTTTCAGGCACACTCCCCTAGGAAATCTAGGCTCCATGCGTTCTCCCTCTCTGGAAGTCCCTCCCGAAGTCACGATGTCTTCCAACGAAGATGCCTCTGGGCATCACCCTACTAAGGAGTAGGAAGTATACACTAATGCTTTTCAAGTGGGGCTAGGTTGTGTCCTAATGTAAGGGAAACAAGCAATAGCCTATGGATCAAGGCAACTTAGGCCTCATGAGAAGAATTATCTAATGCATGATCTAGAATTAGCAGTAGTGATCTTTGCCCTTAAGCTATGGAGATACTATCTGCTGGGAAGCAAGTTTCAAGTCTTTACAAACCACAAGAGTCTGAAGTACCTGTTTACACAGAAAGACTTGAACATGAGGCAAAGATGATGGCTTGAGTACTTAAAATATTTTGAGTGCATCACTGAGTATATAGCTAGCAAAGCTAATGTGGTAGCAGATGGTCTTTGTAGAAAATATACTGGAGTACTTAGAGCCATTGGAGATTAGAGCCATTGGAGAGCCTATTAAGGCAGAAGTACTTAGTCTAACTACGTTGACTCGAGAGTAGGGGCAGTGGGGAATGGACCAAGTGAAAGTCCTAATTATTAGGTCAGAATGGAAAGACCTAATTTAGGAAGCACAGCTATAAGATGAAGAGCTTCCTAAGATTTGTGGGCAAAAATAAGGGAAGTTGTATTAGGGATTTTCCTTTAAACATGGGATACTATACTTCCAGGATATGATTTATGTTCCTAGTAAGGATGGACTTAGGCAACAAATCTTAGAGCAAGCCCACTACAACTTAATGAGTATGCATCCTGGAGCTCAAAAGATGTACAAAGATTTAAGATCCCATTTCTATTGGCCACATATGAAGCAAGGAATAGGTGCTTACATGGCTAAGTATATAACTTGCCAACAAGTCAAAGTAGAGTACTAAATGCCGAGTGGTAAGCTATAGAGCTTGCCCATACTAGAAAGGACGTGGGGTTCTATATCTATGGATTTTATTGTGGGTATGCCACTGACCAGAAGGAAATGTAATGCAATCTAGGTCATAGTGGGTAGGTTGACAAAGGCAGCCCATTCTTGCCTATAAACCTCGCACACTCATAGGAGAAGTTAGCTTAGCTTTACATTAAAGAGATAGTGAGATTGCATGGTATACGAGATGACATTGTCTCAGATAGAGACTCTAGATTTGTATCTAGATTCTGGAGGTCCTTGTACCATGCCTTGGCACAAAGCTAAAATTCAACTCAGCATACCATCCTTAAATTGATGGACAGACTAAGAGGACCATTCAAGTCACGGAAGATATGCTGGGATGTTGTGTAATAGACTTCCAAGGAGAGTGGGACAAACACTTGCCTTTAGTGAACTTTTCCTACAACAATAGGCATCACTTAGTGATTGGCATGGCATCATATGAAGCAATCTATGGTAGGAGGTGCATAACAAAACATTGTTGGTATGAACCTAGAGATAAGTACCCAAAGCTCATAAAAGAAACTATTAGGAAAATTTAGCTGATCCAAGAAAATATTATAGTTGCCACCCATAGGCATGAATCATATGCCAATCAAAAGAAGAGAAGGGACCTTCAGTTCCAAGTAGGAGATTCAGTGTGGTTGAAGGTATTTCCCATGAAATGAGTGATGAGATTTAGTAAGAGGGGAAAGTTGGCCCCAAGGTATGTAAGACCATACCTGATACTTGCTAGAGTAGGGAATGTAGCCTACAAGCTAGAGCTACCACCTGAGCTAGGACATGTACATGACACCTTCCATGTGAGTTTGTTGAAGAAGTGTGTCTCTAATCCTAGGCAAGTGGTACATGTTACTAGTGTTCCTATTTTCTAAAATCTAACATATGAGGAAGAACCAATTTGAGTAGTGGCAAAGGACACAAGAAAGCTTAGGAGTAAATGGATACCCATGGTAAAAGTTCAATGGACTAATCATTCTGAAGAAGAAGCCACATGAAAAGTTGAAGCTGAAATGCTTAAGAGCTATCCTAATGTTTTCCTTAGACTCTTAGGAAATTTGGAGGACCAAATTTCTTAAGAATGGGAGGTTATAATGCCCTTAAGTTCCTAAGTGATAAAACCATGGGCTATTAGGATTAAGGGCTTAAGAAATTTAAATGACTTAGGGGTTGGGCCTATTGAACTTGAAAAATTGTGTTTTGAATGAATTTTGAATGTTGATTACTCTCAGGTTTAACCATAACTTGGCAGAGATGAGAAGTGATGCAAATGATGATTTGTGGAATTGGGGGACTTAATTGGAAATATATTCGGGTGGCTACTTTAGAAGGATCTCTTACATGGGAACCTAATTAATTCATGCAAGAATCTAACTTAACTAAATTAATGTTAAGCCTGTGTTTAAGGACACTTGTCCTTTTCAGCTATGACATGTCTCCACTGAGCCTCCTACTAACCCTTATCCAACTTGGCCAGTTGAACCTCCATGGAAAAGAGCTTGAGTCATGCTCTTCGAAAGGTGAGTGATTTTAAGCACAACCGAAGCTAATTAAGGAGGCTTTCGTATGGGTTTTGGTGGATTTATGCATCAATTGAGCTAACAAGCCTGGTTCTTGCATCAAGAAGCTAAGTGGGGGCCAATCTAAGCTTGAGGAGCTTTGGCCATTAAAGGATTGTTAACCTAAATTAAGGGCTTATGCATCCACTAATCAATTCATAGTTAGACTATGTGTATTAGTGAATGATGTGGGCTTAGGTTATGGTAATTTCGGCCAAAGGAACCGAAGACTATGAGGGCTAAGGTTGCCAAGCAACTATCTGATTTGATGCTAATTAGCTATGTTGGCAAGCATAAGGCTTAGAATTGAGTAGGCCAACTCAATTCCTAAGCTAAGGAGCTTTCAGATATGTTTAGTGTTTTTCAATAAGGTTAACCGAATCTATGTTCATAAGGAATTATGCTTGCTATGCCTTTTAGATGGTGTTTAAGTGGTGTGTGTGTGTGATTGTGTGCTTTTATGCTTGTTGTGCATGCTAACCCCTTTATATTTACTTAGTTGTTATGTATATATACGTGTATTGTCATTGTGTTTTAATGTTTTCATTTGTAGCTGCTCGGAGAATGGTTTTGCTTAAGCATTAGCTTAACCAATGTGATAGCCAAAGTCTATCGCCTCTATCTGGCCGAACTCCCTGCCACAAGAATGGCCAGAAGAAAACTGGCGCTACCCGAGAAAAGGTAGGATCATACACCTCGGGAGATAGCCTAAGAGCTCCGAGCCCGGCACGCCAGGAAACCTGAGGATACTACTAGCCCCCCAAGGTTGTCAACAGATCGCCTTCGGAAAAGAGGCACCAGCTATTGTGGGCCGAACATGATCTTTCCGAAGGTGGAACTCCCTGAAGCTGGGAACCCCCGAACTGAGGGTATGTCTCCCGAAGAGGCACCGTCCATACCAGAGGACGACCTCGCCCAGGGACCTCGGGAGTACGGCAGGAGCATTTAAGGGAGCCTCTAACATGTCGCCCACAGACATCACAAGTCGCCTCAAATGGCGCCCTGACATGCCGATGCCATCAAAGTCACATCATGGCCTGTCTCGGCTCAAGGCTCAAAGGGCCTGCCACCGGCTACTTGCCCCCTACGCCTAGAAATTCAGGAACATCTGACCGTACACGTGTCAAGATCTGAACGGGCTTGGCACTCCTATAAATACCAGGGAATACACCCTGGCAGGGGGTTGCCAAAGATCCTGACTCCCCACTCTGAGAAAGTACTACCAGGCGAGTTCACTGAACCCCTCAGTGCTATTTCCTCTGCCTTCTCTCAGCACCACTAACTTGGGCGTCGGAGGCTCCTCCCCGGAAAAACACCCCGGGGACCTCCTAACCCACTTTTTCTGAGCATCTCAGGTATTCTCCCTTGGGTGAAACGGCCACCAGGCATTCTTCCTCTCCGGGAGTCCCTCCATCAGTCACCATGACTACCAACGATGAAGCCCCCGGGCATCATTTGGCGCCGTCTGTGGGAAACCGCTCTGAGATTGCCGTCCTTGAAACTCGGCGTTCTAAGGACAACGGACTCCCGAGGTCTCCGTCCGCGCCTGAGACACAACCGGCTGCTGAGCAAACACTCCCAGGGACTTCTGCATCTAAGGAAGACCGTCCTCTGGTAGTCACTATGAGCTTTATGAGGGAGTTTCAGTGTTCGGTCGTGGCCGAAATGACACAGCAGATCGACCGAAGATGGTCACAGCAGACACAGGCCCAAAGACCTCCCTCACCTGCACGCCCTCGGGAGAAGAGTCAGAGGTCGACTCATCACAGTTTGGGAAGCGTAGACCCGCGCGAAGAGTCGTCCACGGAGAATATACCCCTCGAGAAACGGCCTGTGGGACAAACTGGGTCCAAGCGACCGAAAGTCTCACAGCGAAGGAGTTCGTCGTCTGAGGCGAGGTCCCTGTCCCCTCAACGCCAAACTCGCTCCCCGAAGAGGCGCCGACGATCTCCCTTCCCAGAGGAAGAGCCTAATGCCACAGTTCTCATGGAAAGAATACTAGCGCGGCTAGACAGGGTGGAAAAGCAGGTAGCTCGCAAACCCGTCTGGGACAGGCTAACGGGAGCCTTCTGCGAAGATGGGTCCCAGTTCACCCGGACCGTGGCCGAGGCAACCATGCCAGGCAACTTCAGGGTACCTCGGCTGGAGATTTATGATGGCCGCACTGATCCCCAGGCCCATCTGACCAAGTACAGACGTAGCATGATAATGCATGGTGCTGATGACGCTACCATGTGTAAATGCTTCGAGGTCACCCTCACGGGACCAGCAACTGCGTGGTACAACTCATTGCCCCCAGGAGCCATCACTGAGTTCCAGGAGTTGTCCACGGCCTTCGCGCAACAATTTATTGGAAGCCGGCCAACGGCGAAGATGCCTGTTCAGATGTTCGACATAGAGCAGAGAAACGTAGAAATGATCCGAGACTACGTCGAAAGATTCAACAGGGAAGCTCTAAGTGTCCCGGACTTCCGGCCCGAAATACGCATCCTCGCCATGACACAGGGCCTTCAGCGAGACTCACAGCTGTTTTATGAGTTCTCAAAGGACCCCCCGGACACCCTCGGAGAATTTTACTGAAGGGCCGAACAGCACATGACTGCCGAGGAGCTGAGAATTTTTGGCACAGTTGCTCATTTTTGCAGAAAGTAGAATATGGCTATATATAACAACCATGCATGAAAAAAGAGGGAAAATGTGATAGCTAGGACAAAAATATTTGGCGGAGGGCCTTGCGGGGCCCTAGTGGCACCTCATAGGCTTCAACCAATCTTCCTTCGTGACCATCCTCCCAATTATAAGGGTCCTTTTCTCCAGGACACGATTGGTGTACCCTGCTCATCTTTGCCCACCTAAAGGTCGTCTCATCCATTTCTGTGCAATGAGTGGGGAATAACTCCAAAAAATTATTGTTCCCTACCACTTCTTTCAGCTAGCGGACAAAGTCGAAAGTGAGTGATAACCCTCAAAGCCCTCTTATATGGGCGTCGTCCGGACCAGGGCATGCTGGGGAGTGTTACAAAATCACAAGGGAACCCCCATGACTACTCCATCAGTGCGAAGAAGAAGCACTCATTCTACCCCAACCACAAATCCTTACAGGCTGCAAACTCAAAGGATTTGTCCCCCCCCCTCGGTTGATGGGGGAGAAGTGGAAGAAGCTAGCATCTTTCTTCAAGTCCAACATGTAAAACTGGAGGAAGACCTCTAGTATATGAGATACGCGCACCAGCTTAAAGTAGACGGTGAAGCTGTTGATGTGGACAAATGAGTTTGGCATCAACTACGATGGTGGAATCTGGTAGTGCTCGTAGATCTGCTCTAACAGCAGATGTAAGGGGAAACGGAGTCCCACTTGGAGGTGATTGTAAACACAAAAAGTACATCCTTTCTTTAGCTTCCCCATTCTAAACCCCTATCCTTGAGAGCCTTTGCATGGGAGAGAGTGGCAACAATGCCGTTAGGCCAAAAATATCTAGCAAGAATCATCGCTAGTGTGCCTTCATTGTGCTGATTCATAACCCCTTTCACCAGCTCAACATTCGAAAATAAGGGCGAGTTGAAAGAATCACTGCCATCAACAGTAGCGCCTCGGATAACAATTTCAAAGAAGCCATCTAGAAAAATCGATTGGGAATAGAGCAGGGATGCCGCCAACGTAATGACGCGGCAAAAAGACAGGAACCAGAAAAACCCAAAACCCAAGAAAGCCCAAAACCCAGAAAAACAAGAACATGGGTAGGAAAAGGGACAAGAACCTACTACCTGAATGTGATGGAGAAATATGGACATAGCAAGAAGAAGAGGAACTTTTGAGGAAAAGTCTCCAGAAACTCTAGTGCTAATAGCAAGCAAGAAGTAAGAAATCATAGGTTAAGCAGCAGAACAAGCTAAATAGTGAAAAGGCAAGGGATAAACCTTTACGATATATACATACATATATATACATACATACATATATATATATATATATATGGAAACCTATGCCCATTGGGTTTTCTTTTGGAAACTGCCATTACAAATAATAGACCAAATCACCAAAGGACGTGTGGCCACTAATAGCCATCAGGAAAGTCATACCTCGTCATTTCCTTGAAGAGCATTTAACAAACGTCGCCTCGCTTTCCCCTAAACTAACATGTTTGCCATGTGTTATAGCTGTATAGGAGTGGTGGGGAAGAGATTCAAAATGTTGACATTCGCCTAACTTCTCCAATAAGCAAAATGAGGGGGGGGGATCGCACCTTCACCATAAACGATGTCACCTGAATGCACCAACAGAACAGCAAAGGAGAAGGGGTTCACACTTCCTCTCTAGGAGAAGCGTGCCAACGCGTTCACGAATGTAGGGCCCTCAGCCTATAGTCCTTTATGAGGGTAGGATCTATTGATAGGTAACAGGCCCAGAGGGTGCAAATCCGGGATTCTTGGGACTAAGCTACTTTTTGGGGCCCAAATAGGCCCCAAAGGAACTCGTTCATGGAAGGAAACTGTATCCAGTAAATACGGGATAAGCTACAGGATTCTTATCTTAAGGATGAATTACTCAGAGCACACCCTAACTACATAAACCCCCTGAGCACCAATCCTAAAGTACAACATTATGACTCTCATCTCTATCTCCCTACTACTCCTCACCGGAAAGCTAACTTGAGCGTCGAAGGATTTCTCTTAAGAGCACATCTTGGGGCTCTAAAGCTATCTTTGTATCCAAGACTCTGATCTACCGTTTGCCAGGCTTTTGAGCACTGCTTACTCGACCACATTACCTATCAGTTTTCATGTTAGACTTATTTGATGTTCGAGCTACTAGGTTAATGTGAAGAAATTTTGGCTAACCTGGAGAGGATTTTAAGGCTTAATATGAAACCACCGATGGGAATCTATCAAAAACATTTGTAGTAATTACTGATAGCTAGTTGCCAGTAATCATTTCAACAGTCACCCATGGATAAGTTTCTGGTGTAAGCCTCTCAAACAATTCTGAAACCTTTTGATGGTAATAAGTCAAACATTTTCAGTGAAAAACGTCACATAACTTTCGGTGTTTAATCTTTAATTAGAATTGAGACTTGTTACCATTGATAAGATCTTTTGATGGTTCCACATATGGCTACTAGTTGATTTTTGTTTCTCTTGCAGCCGGCAACCTGTGTATTATCAATGGGAGCTTTACTGATGGTGCCATCAGAAATTATAATGGCATAACTCTGGAATAACCATTTTCTGGTGGTTGAAAATGTGGCAAACATTTTCCGGCAGCTCACAATCGAAAACATCCCATTTTCAACAGCTAAATGTCAGAAACCTTCATCTGTAAAAGGACATTTTCTAGTAGTGTCGAGCTTGCACATATCTTTTTCTTTCTTCGTAAATCATGTTTGTACTTATTCAATGTCTGATTTGTGCACATTTGTAATTTTAGGGAACATGAGATTTGATGTATTCATACTTGTTTTATAGTATGAAAGGCAATATTGAAATATAAAGGGTAGGTTCACAATGCCAAATTTCTATAAACCATCTTACCGTACTATAAAAAGTTGCATTCTCAAGTGGCAAAATTTAGAAAATATAAAAAGAAAATGGAAACATTAATTCCATTGTGCGGGAAGGTGAGTTTTAAATGTTAACCAAGGAAAGTAATAATGGCGGAGAAAATAGGGCTGGGTGTCTTGCCCCCGCCCCAGTATTTTTATAATTATTTATATATACTAAATGGTATGTCTTACTACAGAATGTAGGTGTTTGATATTGTAATATAAAAGCTAAACATAGATAAATATTAAATATATTATTTTCTAGTTGAGAAATTTGATATTTACACAGGACTACAAAAGTAGGAATTATTTGTACATGCTTAACAAGAACAACATGTAATATAATAGATGTTAGAATGGCATTGTTACAGCACCTTTACAAGTGCAACTCAACCATGGATTGATGCCAAAATGGAGATAGTTAGAGATGAGAGTTGAGAAGCAATATGCTTCAAAAGTTGGTTTTCTACAGATATTGTAGAAGAGCAACTCCATCATGGTTGACCACAAAAAATAGATAGGCAGGGATGAGAGTGTGAGCTATAAATTGCTTTAAAAGTTGGTTGTGCCACCTACAATATGTGAAGGAAAATATAATTAGAATAGGTAATGGTGAATATAAGAATAGTGAGAAAAGTAAAAATTTGATATGTACAGTAAACATGGCTAGCTATTTACTTATTTCTTCTTGCTTTTGCCTTTTTGGTCCTTGTTTTGTTGAGCATTGGTTTCTTCAGCTAGTGGACCTAGATAGAAATGATAGAAGTGAACTACTATCTTGTTTTTATATTCCATGTTTCACATCAAAAGAATTTAGGGAAAAAGAAAGAAAAAATCCAATTTTTTTGTAATATATTAGTTCCAACATTAACAGAAAAAGTCAGTTGACATTTTAGGGAGAATATTACCTTTTATAGGGAACTAATGTTCCTATGGCTAAGTTATGGAGTGCTGTGTGTCTTGATTATGTTCACCAGCTATTTATTTACACTGAGGTGTCATTGGTTATGAATTAGCTGATGTTGCTGTTAACGTCGATGTTGATGTTGGAACCCAGTTCTTTGGTGTCTAGGACACTTGCAATTCCAGGAAGTTTTCATCTTCACGATTGTGCATGACTTTCTTTGCAATGATGTCATGTCTAGCTAGAGTGCTCTTAGGGCTTATAGAGAGCTAAAATATGTTTGTTTGGTCTATGAGGCTTGTGAGAGGTTATGGCAGGTTTGTTAGGTCGCTGAAGCCTTTTATCTTAACCATGTCTTGACAACTCATTTTGAAGCAAAGAATGGCCACCTTCTTTAAAGAATGTAACAATTATATTTTCTGTTGAGTCGATGATTTCATAGTGGAAATGATATGTGGTGGTCATAGTCCAGCAGCCCTCAAGGATCCCTTGAACATTTCTTTCAGACCCATTACACGGATGAGAGCCCAAAAGCACAATGAGGCCCTTCATGGACACATTGTAGGTCCATGGGCAATTCTGCATTTTTCCATTTTGTTTTAATTTGTTCCAAACTTTTTAAGTGTATCTCAGTTGTTTTATGCCTTTAGAATTCATTTTGACACATGTTTAGAGAAAAGGCATGTGATGGACTCAATGAGGCCTACATGACATGTTACTAAGTCCCACAAGGATCCTAGGGCCCAGGTAACCTAGTTAGTAGGTTTAGGGTTTTCTTGTGACTTCTGGCCAAACTAACCTCATCTAAGGCTTTCTAAACTCATGTATCCTTCAAAATTTGAAGTATACTATTTCTTGCTAGTAAAGTAATCTTTCTTGAGCTCTATGTGAGCTTTGCATGGTATCCAAGAAACTATGTGATGTTTGCTTGCTAGCCCTTCTATCCTATCCACCAACCTATTTTTGTAGAGCTTGAAGCCTATCATGGAGTGTTTCCTATGTGGTCTTGTAGTAGTTGGTACAGAGCCACAAGTTCCACCTAGAGAACATATCCAAACTTCTTTATCATTCTCTTGAGTTCTTTTAATTCTCTTTTGTTTTTGTTTCATTTTATAGTTATTCAAGGTTTAATCTTGTGTTTCTTCTTTTGTTTCTAGGTCTCCCTTTCATTCCTTATCCCGGTGTCACCTGGTTTCTTTTTTCATCTAAATCTCTTGAGTATTTTCAACACCATTATCTCTTTATTGTTTCATCTAATTCCTTTTGTTCTACGTTCCTCCATCATTTTTTTACATCGATTCCATCCAGTTTCATCCAAGTATCATCTTTGTGTTTTCTTGCACCCAAAATCGAAGAAAAATAAAATACCAAAAGAGAAGGCTCAAATTAGGCTTTGTTGTTCAGGATCTAACATCTCGGTTAATACAATTTTCATTTAAAGACAGTTCTTTGCTACATTATCTAATTTTTTTCCATTCTTGTGCAACAAGAAAATGATCTTGAAGCTTAAAATTGTGAATTTCTAACACGAAGCACATACAAAATTTTTGACAATTTAAAAACAACTGTCGGTTTTACTTGTGTCATCCAAAACAATTGCAATATTTGAGCCAAAACCCTATCTTTCTCTAGTCCTTCCAATCATTCATTGCCAGGGCTTCATAGCTTAAATTGCTTTCAAAAGATCTTGTGATTTCTTGTATGCTTTGAGCCTGGTTTTCTTAAAAATTAGGCCAGTTTTGCTTGCAATATTTCCTTTCTTCTTCCATTAACAAATTGAGTTTGTGTTGTGAGGACATTGATTTCAGGAGCAACATGTATGGGACTTTTGGCAAGGACCTTGATGTTGAGCTCAACATTAAAGGTAAGCAATCCCAATTTAGGGCACAATTCAAGGCTATAAAAACCATGAAGGAGGAGAATACTAGGAGGTATGGGGAGAATTCCTAAAAGATTAAGGAGCTAAACCTCTAAATATCATCCTATGATGAGCCTTGAACTAGGATCTAAATGAGGTACAACCCTATGTATAAGGCTGACAAGACACCTAAGGAGTAGAGGAGTCAGACAGAAAGAAGGACATATCGAGCACTACCCAGAAGCCAAACATGTTGCCTTAGTCAAACTATCTATAATAATAAGAATCACTTAACTTTAGTTATTTTATTAGTGCAATCTATAATCTATGGAGTTATTTAACTATTCTATTATGTGATATATGAAACAAAACTCAAATAATAGTGTAAAAAGTTCAGTACCATAATGTAGTGTTTTATTAGGTTTTAGCAAAGGAATAGTCCCGCATAACATGGCAACTACCCTTTAGGAATAATGGAGCCTTAACTTGTCAAATAGTCTACCACAGTTCTCATTAGCCTCAAAATTTAGGATTTCAAACTTGTAAAACAAGACGAGCTTAGCTTTTATGAAAAAAAATATGGCTATTTACTATTAAAAACATTCAAAGTTAAAACTTTGGAAAAAATTAACCTTGTAATATTTTCAAGTAGTATGCTGAAAAACCACTAACTCACCCATGCATACACACATATAAAAATCCATATGCATTATTTAGTTCAAGAAGTGAATCCATAGAGTATTGCTCAACTTCCCCATAAAACCTATTAAACACTAATTTACAAAAGCTTAGTTTAGACAAAACACACATAAACACATACACCATCAGAAGCTAGGGATTCCCTTACATTATTATAATAGACCACACTTAGTCACATATTTCACAACTTGGTACTCCAGAAAGAACTTCATAAGAGTTCTCATAGAATGACCAATGAATATAACATGGTTGTATGTCAGGTTAGTGGATAAATTTACAGTCTTAGTAGAACATACATTTCCTCATCCATAGATTGATCCTATTGTAGCTGCATACATATACTACGGTAAGTTTAGTAAAGACCATCACAAGCACTTTATAAGTAGAAATTCACAATAATTGATAGCCGAAGGGCTATCGCCGTTCTCAGTACATACTTCCTGACGAACACATGCTCGGGAAGCCTGGCGTCACCCGAAAAAGGCACTATGACTGACCTCGAAAGGAGCGAAGTCAGATACCACGAAGTCGGGACTTCGGCTGAATACGCCAGGTGTTTCAAAGGTATCGCCGGCTCCCTCGGGGGACCAACCGGATCGTCTTCGAGGATAAAGAACCAGCTATTGTAAGCAGGAGAAAACTTCCCCGAAGGCGGAACCCTCGAACCAGGGGACTTCCCGAACTACAAAGCATAACTACCGAAGAAGGTCATCTGTACCAGAGAACGACCTCGCCCAGAGGACCTCGGGAGTACGGTATGAGCATTTAATGAGCCTCTGACATGTCGGCCACAGGCGCTACATGCCACGCCAAACGGCGGTCTGACACGCCAACGCCTTCTAGGTCTTGTCACCACCTATCTTGGCCCAAGGCTTAAGGAGCCTGTAAACGGCTGCTTGTCCCCTACGCCCGGAAACACAGAGAACATCCGACCGAATACGTGTCATGATCTGAACGGGTTGGGAACTCCTATAAATACTAGGGAATAGGCCCTGGCAAAGGGATCTCAATCCGACCCTCTCCCCCTGAGAAAATACAAACAGGCAAGGCCACTAAACCTCTTAGTGCTCCATTTCTTTCACCTCTCAGGACACTGACTTGGGCATCGGAGCTCCTCCCCGAAAAAAGATCCCGGGGACCTCCTAACCCTTTCTTATGAGTTTTTCAGGCACACTCCCCTGGGAAATCTAGGCTCCAGGCGTTCTCCCTCTCAGGAAGTACCTCCTGAAGTCACGATGTCTTCCAACGAAGATGCCTCTGGGCATCATTTGGCGCCGTCTGTGGGAAATTACCCTCAGGTCGCCGTTGTTGAAACTCGGCGTTCGAAGGACAAAGGACTCCCGAGGTCCCCGTCCATGCCAGAAGCTCAACCGGCTACTGAGCAAACCCTTCCAGGGACTTCCACGCCTGAGGAAAAGCGTCCTCTGGTCATAACCATGAGCTTTCAATGCGACTTTCAACGTTCTGTTGTGGCTGAAATGATGCAACAAATAGACCAAAGGTGGCCACAACAAACTCAGGCCCAAAGGCCTCCCTCGCCTGCACACCCTCGGGAAGGAAGCCCTAAACCAGTCCATCATAGTTTGGGACACGGAGACCCACGTGAGGAGTCTTCAACATAAAATATGCCCCTCGGGGCATGGCTTACAGGACGAGCTAGGTCCAAGAGACCCAAGATCCCACACCGAAGGAGCTCGTCACCTGAGGCGAAGTCCCCATCCATTCAGCGCCGAAGTCACTCCCTGAAGAGGCGCCGACAATCTCCCTTCCCAAAAGAAGAACCTAGTGCCACGATCCTTATGGAAAAAATATTAGCGAGGTTGGACAGAGTGGAAAAACAAGTAGCTCGCAAGCCAGTCTGGGCCAGGCTGTCTGAAACCTTCTGTGGGGATGAGTCCCCGTTCACCCGAACTATAGTAGAGGCAGCCATGCCAGGTGACTTCCGAGTACCTCGGCTGGAAATTTATGATGGCCGGACTGATCCATAGGCTCATCTAACCAAGTACAGACGCAGCATGATGATGCACGGGGCAAACGATGCTACCTTGTGTAAATGTTTTGAGGTCACCCTCACAGGACCAGCAACTGCATGGTACAATTCATTGGCTCTAGGAACCATCAGGGAGTTCCAGGAGTTATCTACATCCTTCACGCAGCAATTCATTGGAAGTCGGCCGATGGCGAAGATGCCTGTCCAGATGTTCGATATAGCGCAGAGAAACGGAGAAACCATCCGCGACTATGTCAAAAGGTTTAACAGAGAAGCCCTGAGTGTCCCAGACTTTCGGCCCGAAATACGCATCCTTGCCATGACACGGGGCTTTCAGAGAGACTCACAGCTCTTTTACGAATTTTCCAAAGACAATCCGGACACACTTGGCGAGTTTTACCGAAGGGCCGAGCAGCACATGACACCCGAAGAACTAAGGATGGTTGGACCGAAGTCCGAGCACGCCCGTGCCGAAGGGTCCAGCTACCACATACGGTGTTCGGCCGACCAAGCAGGCCAACCTCGGAGAGTGCGGGGAAGGAAACTCCCAAACTTTACGCCCCTGAACACCACGAGGACCAACATCCTCATGACAATGGAAAGGCAGGGAACCTAGATCCAGCGGCCAAGGGCCATGACCGCTGATAATAAGAAAAATATGAAGAAGTTCTGCCAGTTTCACCGTGACCATGGCCACGACACCGAAGACTGCTTCCAATTGAAGAAGTACATAGAGTCGCTAATAAAACTGGGTGAACTTCGACGTTATCTGCGAATGCCTTCCCCAAAGGGGAGGAAAGAGGAAGAATTAAAGGCAGATGATGAAGATTACGACTCCGACAGACGGAGGAACCGAAGTCCGAAGAGGCGCCCTCCACCTCCGGCAGGGATAATACAAACAATCACAACAGGACTCCCATCCTCGGAAAGGAAGAGGAAGGCCAGAGAAATATCAGTCATGGAATATCAGAGCTCGACGAAGAAGCTGGCCCGCAAGGATGGTTCCACCGTCGTCTTTCCCCATGACGACCCGCTGTTGGTCATGGTAAGGATAGGAAACTGGGACGTCAAGAGAGTCTTGCTTTACGATGGATCAAACGCAGACGTCCTGTTTTCACATTTGCTGCCGAACTTGGGCATATCCAACAGCGACCTCAAGCCCGTCACTTCGCCCACCTTCGGGGTAGGACCATCCGAACTGCCTGTTCTCAAGTGGATCGATCTTCCCCTAATGATGAAAGGGACTTCGGTTGATGGGAAAACCGATTTATTCGCCTCCACAATGACAAGGTTCATCGTTATGGATGTCCCTTCATCATACATCGCCATCCTTGGGAGACAAACACAGGGAAATCTGCACATTCTCCCTGATGTAAGATACTTGACTGTCACTTTGCCACCAAGGATGGAGACGTGGAAATCTTCATTGATCAGGGCGAAGTAAGGAAGGTGTTCGTCAAGGCGCGAAAAGCTCCAACAAAGAATTTCGCACAAGCTGTAGAGGCAGAGGCTTTAAAGCCAAAAAAGGACGAGGCAGAAGATTCCGCGAAGGTAGAGATGGAAAAAGTAGAACTTGTCCCAGGCCGAAGTACCCGAATAGGGAAAAATTTGGCCGAAGGAGATAAGAAAAAACTTGTATCCTTTCTACTGATGAATAAAGACTTGTTTGCCTACTCGCCGAAAGATATGCCGGGGGTAAGTCCTCGCGTAGTACAGCACAGCCTTAAAGTAAGTCCAGAAGCAAAACCTATCCGGCAAAAGAAATGGGGCATCTCGGCCCACAAAAATGACTTCGTCAAAACCGAAGTCCAGCGCTTAATGGACGCTATGTAATCAGGGAGGTCAAGTACCCCGAATGGTTAAGCAATATGGTCATTGCCACAAAACAAGGGGCCAGTAAGCTCCGAATGTGCATCGACTTCAGAAACTTGAACGATGCTTGCCCAAAGGATTCATACCCTCTCCCCCCAATAGACCGATTAGTAGACTCAACTGCCGAATACAGGCTCCTAACTTTCCTCGACGCTTTCAGTGGGTATCATCAAATAAGGATGGACCCTGAAGACGAGGAAAAAACCACCTTCATCACCGAGGGTGGAACATATTGTTACATCAGGATGCCCTTCGGGCTCAAAAATGCAGGAGCCACTTACCAGAGGTTGATGAGTAAGGTCTTCAGTAACCAAATAGGGAGAAACATGGAAGTCTACGTCGACGACATGATAGTCAAGAGCAAGCTGTCTAACGACCATGTTGCAGATCTAAAGGAAACTTTCCACCAGCTCAGAACCTTCGGGATCCGCCTTAATCCAGAAAAGTGCATCTTCGGAGTGACCTCGGGAAAGTTTCTTGGGTACATGGTATCAGAAAGAGGCATTGATGCTAACTCGGAAAAAATCAGGGCTCTGCTCGAATTCCAAACTCCCGTCACAATAAAAGATATGCAGAGACTCACTGGAAGGATAACCTCTCTTAGTAGGTTTATTTCCAGATATGGAGATCGGTGCCGAGCATTCTTCAAAGTTCTCACTAAGGCAGCAAAAAAGGAGGGCAACCTCGGAAGTGACGATCATCCTTGGAACAAAGACTGCCAAAAGGCCTGGGAAGAACTTAAAATCTACTTAGCATGTCTGCCCACTTTACGATAGCCTCGCGAGGGAGAGCCCCTCGTATTATACCTCGCCGTCACAGAAAAAGCAGTAAGCTCGGTCCTCGTAAAAGAGGAAGGGCCAAAGCAATGGCCGGTCTATTATGTTAGCAAGTTGCTACACGGCACGGAAGTCAGGTATCCTTTGCTGCAAAAAGCTATATATGCCTTGGTGCTAGCAGGAAGGAGGCTGCGACCATATTTTCAGGCTCACCCTATCATTGTCCGAAGCAGTCTACCCCTACGAGATGTCATGAGAAAAGTTGATCATTCAGGAAGGCTCTCCAAATGGTGCATAGAGCTTGGCGAACATGACATTACTTATGAACCTCGGAAAGCCATAAAAGCTCAGGCCCTAGCAGACTTCATTGTCGAAGTGCCCGTCGCTGAGGACAGCCATCCCGAGTCCAGCGAAGGTGAGCTAGAATGAACTTTGTATGTTGACGGAGCCTCGGGGTCCGAACTCCAGGGCGCTGTGGCGGAACAGGGCCCCAGTGCCCCGAATTGCTAACATTGGTAGGCTCTAGGGAACTATGATCCCACTTAAGTTACAGTTGGCTAGTTATTACTTGTAAAATACCTTAAATCATTAGGTGCAACTAGTTACTTAGCCTACCCTGCATAAGAGATATGCATGCGTTGTCCTGGCTATGCAATAATAATTAAATTAAAACTTCATCGAAAATAGTGCCACGGCAATTAATGAAAACATAAATCAAATAAGCCAAGACATAAATCTTTAGTTGCTTTAACTTCAAGTAACAACTATGTGCATACATTTCCAACTTATATGCACCCAAATGTAACTCTAGTGTTATTCACACCAATGGACACTAGTAGAGGCAATCTATGTATGAAATTACCATACATATAAAAGAAGCATCTCATAAATACTAAGATACTAAGATCCATCCTTAGCTCTTCACCCCAAGCAAGCTTGCTTCAAGTGATGAGCCACACTTTCCTTGTACTCACTTAGCCTTGAACTGTAAGGCAAACGCTTTGGTTAGAACTAGCTTATGCCATAAGTAACTCAGAAAACATGAAGTTTCCTACTTAGAGAATACCTTTGAATCAATAAAACTTAGCTTTAATAGCTGCCCCTTACCAACTGTTAAGCCCAAATAAAACTGCTTAAACCTGCACAACACTTAAGGGGTGAGCACTGTAAAGTACTCAGCAAGGGATTAGTACGTGCAGGGAAAAGCAATGCATGCATACAAAGCACAACAAGCATATAAATAGACAACATACAAAACAAGACAAGCAATCAACAAAATAACCAGAAGCAAGAAAATAAACAACAAACAATGCAAATGATGGATGGATGGATGGATGAATGAGTTATGCACATGCAAATGCACTTAGGACTTCCTTACACCCGTAGGTGCTGGACTTGTCGTGAGCTCTTACGACTGGGGTACTTGGATACTGGCCCTCGTATCCTATGCTAGCACTTAACTACTAACCCCTTGAAGTCCACTTACGGGCACCTTAGAGTAAGACCTTGCTTACTCAACCTTACCCGCTTTGACGAGCTACTTAGAGTAAGTTTCCACTTACTCACTCCTTACCCGTCTCTTCCCTTAACTTATTGTGCAGAGTAGCTACCTTATGTGGTTCAACTTACCAAGCTTTTGAAGCTTAGCTTAGGGCCCCTTAGTGGCTTACTTACCAAACTATAAAGTTTGGTTAGGATTTCCTTAGGTTTCCTTTTCATTGACTAGGTTTATGACATTCTACTCGGCCAACGAAGAGTCTGAAACCCGACTTAATCCCCTTAGTGCTCACTTGAGAACTGAAGCACTTTAACTTCCTTAGCCACCACTACTTACCCTTCCTTAACCACACCACTTAGCTACTACCTATATAATGCATAATTCCTGATTTAGGAACGAGTTCTAGACCCAACCGAGGCTACGGAACGTCTTAACTTAGCCTAGGGATGGAAACCGAGATTTTGAGACACTCTTAGGATGCCCGGAGCTTAAGGGCAAAATGCCTTGGCGGCGCCATTGGCAACGCGTCGCCAAAGGCATCAGCGTTCGAAAAACTTTCGCATTTCTCGGCGACGCGTCTCCACCGGCGACGCGTCGCCAACGCTTCCCTGCGTTGTGCGACAGCGTGCGACCCTGCGCGAAAACTGCTCAAACTTTCTCATCCCATAACCAAATCACTTGGGTCTTGTTTCTAACTCATTCCCACACAAAAGACTACATTTCTATGCATTATTTGAGCTTAATTAACTTAAATCCCTTACCTCAAATCATCTTGAAAGCAAGAACAAGCTATGAGCACCTCCAAGCTCCAATGGGTTCCCTTGAGTTCCAAGCTTGAAATCAACCAAATTGGACACCAATAGCACGAAGTCAAGACCATTTCTAACCATTTAACAACCTTAAAACTAACCCATAAGGATCAAATATGTTTACCTTTGGGTTTGAACCAAAACTTGCAAATACAACTCCAAATGCACCAATTCCATCAAAAACGAGCTAAGGGCTTCTTGTGATTGCTTCGGGACCTTCGAATTCCATGAAAACTTGAGTGATTTGAGAGGCTTGGGGAGTAGAAAGCAAGGGAGAAAGAAGAGCTACGAAAATGGAGAATGGGGGAGATGATGAATAGTGTCATCTCCTCCATTTAAACCAATTTAGCCCAACTTCTTCCTCTTGTCACTTTGGCCCTCAAACTAAATTTTGAATCACTTAGGCCACTTAAACACTCCCATTTCTATCACTCCTTGATCCCAAAGAAAGTTTATTCTTACCCAAACACGCTGCCCTTGCGTCACCTAAGCCATTATAAGACATAATAGCTTAAATTCTTACTTAGTCCATTTTTCACCCTTAACTTAAGCTTTTGGTTCAAATGGCTATAAATTCCTATGGTCTTAACTTAACTAGCTCAAAACACTTGCATGGACCTAATTTTTCCAAAATTATAGTCATGCCACTAACTCGGGCCAAAATTACCATTTTGCCCTTCTTTGCCCCTTAGGTGCCAATTACCCTTTGGAACTCAATTTAACCTCAACTAGCTTGCTTTCCTTGCTTAATACTACTTATTTGAGGGAAAATACTTGGGATTCACTTACCTCGACATTTAATGCAGAGGAAATACTAGGAGAGCCTTTACAGCTGAGGTAATTATCAGAGGCCCCGAAGGTCTAGAAGTAATGAAGGCCATCAAGTTCAGCTTCAACGTCACCAATAATGTCGCCGAGTATGAAGCTCTCATAGAAGGATTGTGCCTAGCCAGAAAAATTGGTGTAAGAAACTTAAAAGCCCACAGCGATTCCTAGCTGGTAGTTCGGCAAACAGCAGGGGATTATGGGGCGAAGGACCCGACCCTGGCAAAATACCATGAACTGGTAGCAGAGCTCATTCGAGAGTTCGGCACCGTACGAATCGAAAACGTACCTCGACGAGATAACGCTGAAGTAGACTGCTTAGCGAAATTAAAAACATGCACCGAGGTGCTAAATCAACCGAGCATCACAGTGCTGAGCATAGTAACTTCGGGAAGAGGCTGGAAAGACCCAATAAAAAGATATCTCGCAACCAATGCGCTCCCCGAAGAACCCCACGAAGCTGCAAAAGTTCGAAAACGCTCCGGTCAATTTTTCCTAATTGGCGAAGAATTATATCGGCAAGGATATGCAAATCCATTGCAGAGGTGTGTTGACGAAGAGGATACTGAAATGATCCTCGAAGAAGTTCACGAAGGCGCTTATGGTTCGCACGTTGGAACTGACGCCCTCGCAGCACTAATACTTTGGCAAGGATACTTTTGGCCTACTCTAAGAAAGGACGCTAGGCAGTTCGTCTGGAAATGTGGAAATTGCCAAAGACACGCGAGTATCTAGAGGACACCCTCGGAAATGGTAACTTCGGCTGATTATCCCTGGCCCTTCACAGTTTGGGGCATAGACCTCATTGGGACACTCCCAACAGCGCCCGGAGGCGTCAAGTTCTGCGTAGTTGCAGTAGACTATTTCTCTAAATGGGTCGAGGCGGAACCCTTGGCGACTATCTCGGCAAAAGATATGCAAAAGTTCGTATGGAAGAACATTTTATGCAGATTTGGCATACCAAGGGTACTAGTAGCCGACAATGGGTCCCAGTTTACAGACAAAGGGTTCCAAGAATTTATCAACAACCTTGGAATAAAAATGCACTTCACCCCAGTAGCTCACCCCCAAAGCAATGGGCAAGTAGAAGTATCCAACAGGACTATCAAAGATGGTCTGAAAAAGAGATTTGGGGAAGCAAAAGGGAAATGGCCGGGAGAGCTCCCAAGTGTGTTATGGAGCTACCGAACAACACCCCAAAGAGCCACAGGGGAAACACCTTTTTCACTTGTTTTCGGTACAGAGGCTATCATACCAGTCGAGGTAGTGCAGCCATCAGTGCGAGTGCAAGTGTTCGATGAAAGGGGAAATGACCTCGGCCTGAGAACCAAGCCTGACCTTGTCGGCGAACATAGAGAAATAGCCGAACTGAGGAGAAAAGCTTTTCAGCAAAGAGTGGTCCTGGCTATAAACTTGCGCGCCAGGCCAAAAGGAATAAAGAAAGGAGACCTCGTTCTCCGAAAGGCTGAATTTGGACCCCGAAGGCCATCCCACGAGGTACTTCTCGCAAATTGGGAAGGACCTTATCTGGTACTTGCCGAAGTGCAAAAAGGGGTTTACAAGCTCGGCGATGCCGGAGGCATAGAGTTGAAAAATACATGGCATTCGGACGCCTTGAGAAAATTCTATGCTTAAGATTTTGGTGAGAATATTGTATTGTACAGAAAATTTTCGAAGTGATAGCCAAAGGCTGTCGCCTCAATCTGGCCGAATACCCTGCCACAACAACGGCCAGAAGAACTGGCGCTTCCCGGGAATAGGTGGAATCATGCACCTCGGGAGATAGCCTGAGAGCTCCGAGCCTCGGCACGCCAGTAAAACTTGAGGACTCCATTCGCCCCCCAAGGTTGTGAACAACGCGCCTTCGGAAAAGTGGCACCAGACATTGCTGCCCGAATATGATATCCCCGAAGGCGGAACCCCCTGGAACTGGGAACCCCCGAACTGAGGGTAGGCTTCCCGAAGAGGCTCTGTCTGAACCAGAGGACGACCTCGCCCAGGGACCTCGGGAGTACGGCAGGCGCATTTAAGGAAGCATTTAAGGAAGCCTCTGACACGTCCCACCACAGACGTAAAAAGTCGCCCTGACGCGCAGACGCCATCAGAATCATATCATGGCCCGTCTCAGCACAAGGCTCGAGGCCATCTAGTTACCAACTATCTGTCCCCTACGCCCAGACGTTCAGGAGCATCCGACCGCACACGTGTCATGATCTGAACGGGCTAGGTATTCCTATATATATAGGAAATAAATACTTGACAGGAAGTTGGCAGGCCGGATATACAGCTCCCACACTCTGAGAAAATACCAGGCGAGACTTTTCTGCCTTTCTCTTTGAGCTAGTGACTTTCTCCTTCTTCCGGCCACCACTAACTTGGGCGTCGGAGGCTCCCCCCCGGAAAAACACTCCGGGGGCCTCCTAACCCTGTTTACCAGCTTTTCAGGTACTCTCCTTGGGGCGATCCACCTTCCAGGCGTTCTTCCTCCTAGAAGTCTCCTCAACAGTCATCATGACTCACAACGATGAGGCCTTGGGCCATCATTTGGCGCCGTCTGTGGGAACCCGCTCGCAGATTGCCGTCGTTGAGACTCGGCGTTCTAAGGACAAGGGACTCCCAAGGTCCTCGTCCGCGCCTGAGATACAACCGGCTGCTGAGCAGACACTCCCAGAGACTTCTACGCCCGAGGAGGACCGCCCTCTGGTAATCACCATGAGCTTCTTGAGGGACTTTCAGCGCTCGGTCATTGCTGAAATGACTCAGCAGATCGACCGAAGATGGCCACAGCAGTCACAGGCCCAGAAACCCTCCTCATCAACACGCCCTCGGGGGAGAAGCCCCAAGTCTACACACCGCAGTTCAGAAAGTGGAGATCCTCGCGGAGAATCATCCACAGAAGATATAGCCCTCGGGAAACGGCCTGTGGGACAAACCGGGTCCAAGCGACCGAGAGTCTCACAGCGAAGCAGTTCGTCGCCCGAGGCGAGGGCCCTGACCCCTCCGCGCCGAACTCGCTCCCCGAAAAGGCGCCGGCGATCTCCCTCCCGCGAAAATGGTCCTAGCGCCACTGCGCTTATGGAAAGGATATTGGCACGGCTGGACAGAGTGGAGAAGCAAGTGACCAGAAAACCCGTTTGGGACAGGCTGTCGGGCGCATTATGCGAAGATGGCTCCCCGTTTATTCACACCGTCGTTGAGGCAGCTATGCCAGGCGACTTCAGAGTGCCTAGGCTGGAGATCTATGATGGCCGGACTGATCCACAGGCCCATCTGACGAAGTACAGGCGGAGCATGATAATGCACGGAGCTGATGACGCTACCATGTGCAAATGCTTTGAAGTCACCCTCACGGGCCCAGCAACAGCATGGTACAATTCGTTACCCCCAGGGACTATCACTGAGTTTCAGGAGTTGTCCACAGCCTTTACCCAGCAGTTCATTGGGAGCAGGCCGACGGCCAAAATGCCTGTACAGATGTTCGACATAGAGCAGAGAAACGGAGAGACGATCCGAGACTATGTCGAATGATTCAACAGGGAAGCACTCAGCGTCCCGGACTTCCGGCCCGAAATCCGCATCCTCGCTATGACACGGGGCCTTCGGCGTGACTCACAGCTGTTCTACGAGTTCTCAAAGGACCCCCCGGAGACCCTCGGAGAATTTTACCGAAGGGCAGAGCAGCACATGACAGCCGAGGAATTGAGGATGGCGGGGCCGAAGTCTGATCATCACCGCGCCGAAGGGTCCAGCCAGCAAGCTCGGCATCTTTCTGAACATACAGGTCGACCACGGCGAATGCGAGGAAAGAAACCTCAAAGTTTCACACCCTTGAGCACGACACGGACCAACATTCTCATGGCGCTGGAAAGGCAAGGGACGCAGATTCGGCGGCCAAAGGCCATGGCCGCCGATAATAAGAAGAATGCCAAGAAGTTCTGCCAGTTTCATCGCGACCACGGTCATGACACCGAAGACTGCTTCCAGCTGAAGAAGTACATAGAGTCGCTGATCAAACAGGGCCAACTTCGCAAGTACCTGCGAATGCCCTCCCCAAAGGGCAGAAAAGAGGAGGAAGAGAGGGCCGAAAACGAGGACTATGACTCCGACAGGCGGAGAAACAGAAGTCCAAAAAGGCGCCTTCCACCTCCAGTAGGGGTCATCCAAACCATCACCACGGGGCTCCCATCCTCGGAAAGAAAGCGGAAGGCCAGAGAAATTGCGGTTATGGAGTATCAAAGTCCATCAAGGAAATTGGCTCGCAAAGATGGCTCCACTGTCGTCTTCCCCCACGACGACCCGCTGCTGATAATGGCGAGAATAGGGAACTGGGACGTCAAGAGAGTGTTGCTTGATGATGGCTCAAATGCTGACGTCCTATTCTCGCACTTACTGCCGAGCTTGGGCATCTCCAGCAGCGAGCTGAAACCTGTCACCACGCCCACCTTCGGCGTTGGGCCATCCGAACTACCCGTCCTCGGATGGATCGACCTCCCTTTGATGATGAAAGGCACTTCGGTAGACGGAGCAGCTGAGTCGTACGCGTCCACAATGGCAAGATTCATCGTCATGGACGTCCCGTCTTCGTACAACGCCATCCTTGGAAGGCAGACTCAGGGGAACCTGCACATTCGCCCCGATGTGAAGTACTTGACTGTCACATTCGCCACCAAGGATGGAGATGCAGAGGTCTTCATCGACCAAGCCGAGGTAAGAAAGGTGTTTGTAAAAACACGAAAGGCTCCGGCAAACAGCTCTACACAAACGGTGGAGGCAAAGGCGCAGGAGAAAGGCAAAAAAGGAGATCCCGCAGAAGCAGAAACGGAAGCAGTAGATCTTGTCCCAGGACAATCTACCCGAATAGGGAAGAGCTTGGCCAAAGGTGATAAGGAAAATCTTGTATCCTTTCTGCTAAAAAATAAAGATCTGTTTGCCTACTAGCCGAAAGACATGCCAGGACTGAACCCTGGCATAATACAGCACAGCCTCAAAGTAAGCCCGGAAGCAAAACCTATCAGGCAAAAGAAACGAAGCATCTCAGCCCACAAAAGCAACTTCGTGAAAACCGAAGTCCAGCGCCTATTGGATGCTGAAGTTATCAGGGAGGTAAAATACCCCGAATGGTTAAGCAACGTGGTCATTGCCACAAAAGAAGGTAGCAGCAAACTCCGGATGTGCATTGATTTCAGAAACTTGAACGATGCTTGCCCGAAAGACTCATTTCCCCTCCCACCAATAGATCAACTGGTAGATTCAACGGCCGAATACGGGCTCCTGAGCTTCCTAGATGCCTTCAGCGGCTACCATCAGATAAGGATGGACCCCGAAGATGAAGAGAAAACTGCCTTCATCACCGAGGGAGGAACGTACTGCTATATCAGAATGCCCTTCGGGCTGAAAAATGCAGGAGCCACCTACCAGAGACTGATGAACAAGGTCTTTAAAGACCAAATGGGGAGAAACATGGAAGTATATGTTGATGATATGATAGTAAAAAGCAAGCTGCCCGGCTACCACGTTGCAGATTTGGAGGAAACCTTCCAAAAGCTCAGAGCCTTCGGGATTCGCCTTAACCCCGAGAAGTGTATCTTCGGGGTGACGTCGGGAAAATTCCTTGGGTACATGGTATCCGAAAGAGGCATCGACGCCAATCCTGAGAAGATTAAGGCTCTGCTTGAGTTCCGAACTCCTGCCACAGTTAAAGACGTGCAGAGACTAACCGGAAGAATAACCTCTCTGAGCAGGTTTATTTCCAGGTACGGAGATAGGTGTAGACCTTTCTTCAAAGTCCTCACAAAGGCAGCAAAGATGGAAGGCGACCTCGGAAGAAACAATCAACCCTGGGATGAAGATTGCCAAAAGGCCTGGGAAGAACTCAAAGTCTACCTGGCCAGCCTGCCGACTCTGCGACAACCTCGGGAGGGAGAACCCCTCGTACTGTACCTCGCCGTCACAGAAAAGGCCGTGAGCTTGGTCCTGATAAAAGAAGAAGGGCCGAAACAATGGCCGGTCTACTACGTCAGCAAGTCCCTGCATGGCGCCGAAGTCAGGTACCCTTTGCTTCAAAAAGCTATATACGCCTTGGTGCTTGCAGGAAGAAGACTGCGACCATATTTCCAGGCTCACCCCATCATCGTCCGAAGTAGTCTACCACTACGGGATGTTATGAAGAGAGTTGATCATTCGGGAAGGCTCTCCAAGTGGTGCATAGAGCTTGGCGAACACGAAATCACGTATGAGCCTCGGAAGGCCATAAAAGCCCAAGCATTGGCAGATTTTATCGCCGAAATACCCACCACTGAGGAGAACCACTCAGATCCGAAAGAAGGTGAGCCAGAATGGACCTTGCATGTTGACGAAGCCTCGGGGTCCGTACACCAGGGAGCTGGAATAGTTATCAGAGGACCCGAAGGCCTAGAGGTGATGAAGGCTATCAAGTTCAGCTTCAACGTCACCAATAATGTGGCTGAGTATGAAGCCCTCATAGCGGGATTACGCTTGGCCAGAAAGATTGGCGTGAGAAACTTAAGGGCCCACAGCGATTCCCAGCTGGTAGTTCGGCAGACGGCAGGAGATTATGGGGTGAAGGACCCAATCTTGGCAAAATACCACGAGCTGGTAAGAAAACTCATCCAAGAGTTTGACGCCGTGCGGATCGAAAATGTACCCCGGCGGAATAACACTGAGGCAGATTGCTTAGCGAAGTCCAAAACATACACCGAGGTGCTAGACCATCCAAGCATCTCCGTGCTAAGCGTAACGACCTCGGGAATGGGGTGGAAGGACCCCATAAAGAGATACCTCGCAGAGAATGAGCTTCCCGAAGACGCCGGCAATGCTGCAAGACTGCGAAGACGCGCCGGAAGATTCTTCCTGATTGGTGAAGAGTTATATCGGCAAGGATATGCAAATCCGCTGCAGAGATGTGTGGGCGAAGAGGATACTGAGATGGTCCTCGAAGAAGTCCACGAAGGCATGTGCGGCTCGCACATTGGAACTGATGCCCTTGCAGCAGTGATACTCCGCCAAGGATACTTCTGGCCTACCCTGAGAAAGGACGCAAGGCAGTTCGTCCAGAAGTGCGGTAGTTGCCAGAGACACGCAAAAATCCAGAGGATACCCTCGGAAATGGTAACGTCGGCAGACTATCCTTGGCCCTTCGCAGTCTGGGGTATAGACCTCATTGGGCCACTCCCCACAGCGCCCGGAGGCGTGAAATTCTGCGTGGTAGTGGTGGACTATTTCTCAAAGTGGGTAGAGGCAGAACCACTAGCAACTATCTCGGCAAAAGAAGTGCAGAAGTTCGTATGGAAGAACATCGTATGCAGATTTGGCATACCGAGGGTACTAGTAGCTGATAATGGATCCCAGTTCATAGACAAAGGATTCCAGGAATTCATCAGCGACCTCGGAATAAAGATGCACTTCGCCCCAGTAGCTCACCCCCAAAGCAATGGGCAGGTGGAAGTATCAAACAGGACCATAAAAGATGGCCTGAAAAAGAGACTTGGGGAAGCCAAGGGGAAATGGCCAGGAGAACTCCAAAGTGTATTGTGGAGCTACCGAACGACGCCACGAAGAGCCACAGGGGAAACTCCCTTCTCACTCGTCTTCGGAACAGAGGCCATTATCCCAATAGAGATAGTTCAGCCTTCAATACGGGTGCAAGTATTTGATGAAGGCGGAAACGACCTCGGTCTGAGAACTAAGCTCGACCTTGTGGCCGAACACAGAGAAATAGCCGAGCTGAGAAGAAAAGCTTTCCAGCAAAGAGTGGCCGCGGCTATCAACTTAAAAGCTAGGCCAAAAGAAATCAAAAAAGGAGACCTCGTTCTCCGAAAGGCCGACTTCGCACCCCGAAGGCCATCTCACGGAGTACTTCGCGCAAATTGGGAAGGACCTTATCTGGTTCTCGCCGAAGTACGAAAAGGCATGTACAAGCTTGGCGACGCCGAAGGCGTAGAATTGAAAAACACTTGGCATTCAGACGCCCTGAAAACATTCTACGCCTAAGGTTGAGCGGAAGAAATATATTGTACAAAAAATATTCTAAGTACAGGATGGTCCGGAGAAGAATGGTCTTGAGAAAATTTTTAAGTATACCAAATTGTCCAGGACAAAATTCCGCGAAGGTGCTCGCCACGAAAAAAGCAGATATGACTTCCCGAAGTCCGTTGAGCAAACATGCTCGGGAAAAAGGGAAAGCAAGAATCTCGCAAAAGTACACGCCAAAACAAAAGCAGAGGTAATTTCCGAACACCCTTGAGCGAACGTGCTCGGGAAAAAGGGAATGAGCAATCTCGTGAAAATTTTCCTAAGTCCCTTGAGCAAATATGCTCGGGACAATAGGAAGACAGAAAAATTTGGCTGAAGGTTTTCCGAAGGGCCTTGAGCGAACATGTTCGGGATAAAAGGAAACAAAAAGCCTGCAAAAGACTTAGCCAAATTTTTACAAACTTTCCAGAAAGTCTCTTGAGCGAGCACGCTCGGGACAAAGGAAGGTAAAAAGTTTCTTTGGTTGCAGGTTTTCCGAAAGTCTCTTGAAGCAAACGTGTTCGGGACAGTGGAAATGAAGAAACTTGCAAGAAAGGACTTAGCCAAAAGATTGTTCATTTAGAGCAAATCGCCTTACAAAAGAAGTGCCCAAAGAAGGAGCACAAAGGAGAAAAATAAGAGGAGCCCTAAAACAAACTAGGGAGAGCCGGGCGGACGAAGACCAGGAAGCTTCAAATGCTCGACCTTGGACCACTGCCACCGAGGTCCCTCAGGAATATTTAGGCCCTCCAGAAAAGAGAGGTCCAAATCTGGGAACCTCTGCAGCACCTGGTGCCGAGCGAGGCAGAAGCCGTCCTGAAAGGCGACCTTGGCCATGTCATCAGAAGTACGTTTTTGAACGCCAAGGACATTGACCTCGTCCCTCAGCTCAGCAACCTCCTCTTCGAGCTCGCTTATCCCCAGCGTCTCTCCGGACTCCTTCTTCAGAGCCTCGACCTCGGCTTGAAGAGCATTGTTCTCGTCCGTCAACCTCGACGCAAGACTGTCGGAAACAGCCTTGTCCTTGACAAGATCTTCGTTGGCGGCGAGCAGCCCCTTTACTTGGTCGCCGAGGTCGGCAATCTTCCGGGAGGAGTCCTTTTCAAGTTCTTCTCTTTTCTTCGAGAACTCCTCCCGAACGGCAGCAAGTTGCTGAGAACAATCCGCTGTCAGCTGCTGGTTGCTGGCGATCACCTTCGCAAGCGAAGCCTTCGCTTTACTGAGTTCCCGCGAAGTCGCATCCTTGGAGGCAGCCTGTCTGGCCACCCGAACTCGGAGATAACCAGCGTACTCCAGCAGCTACGGCAAGGCAAAAGTCCAGGTTAGTACAAGTCTAAACACTTAGAAAATTGAGGAAAAAAGTGTAAAGACTATACCTGAGCAGCATGCTCGGTGACTTTTGCGGCGAGGGTATTATCCCCCGGGTGAGCCGCCGCAATGGCCCGGAAGGAGGCGTCAGTGGTCATCCCCTTCCAAATCTCTTTTGTCATCTTCGGACAATCGTCGGAGAACAAATTCATATCCTCCGTGATTGTCCAAAAGGGCTCCAAGGGGATCTTCCCCTCAGGGATTGTGGCATCGCGCAGGGCCCGTTTCCTCTCATGAATGGCCCTCCAGCCAGCAGTAAGAGGCTCCCCTGAAAGTGAGAAGGAAGTTAGGAGCAGAAGAAAAATTCGCGAAAGGAAAAGGAGCTGAACTTCGCCTAAAGGCATACCTGGAGGAACCTCGGAGACAGTGTCCTCGGGATCCTCGGGCCCCTCGGAAGAAAGACCCTTACCCTTCTGCCGGTACCGCTCCTCGGCGGTGGGTACTTCTACCACTACAGTGTTTCTGGGGGCCTCGAGGTCGAGAGGAGGCACCTCGGCGGAAGTAGCGGGGACCTCGGCCGGTGGAATTTCAACAAGACCAGCGTCTTCGCCAGCTTCTTCTTCCAAAAGCTCTGGCTGAGAAGGCTGGAGAGCCTTCCTAGCTCGCTTCGCCGAGGGTCCCGCCCCTATCGTCTTCCTTCTTCGGGAAGCCGCCTTCTTTGTCTGCTCCCCCTTCTCCACTTGGCCAGAAAAGAGGGCCTTGTAATAAGCGGCAGCCCCATCGCCCATCTCTGAAAAAGAGAAGAAATATCAGCGTAAGTCCGAGGAAAAAGTATAAAGGGATGGAAGATTACTCACTTTCAGCAAAAGTTTCGAAAGAAGTCTCCCCCTTAAGGAGCTTGACCAGCCAGGAGTCCTTCCCGGCGATGGCAGGAGCGGGCATATTGAGGTCGGTCACGTGCTCCTTAACCACTTTCAGCTCCCGAAGGACTTCTTCGGTCATCAACCTCCAGTTGATAGGAAAGGGGTAAAGAGCATGAGGAGAGACCTCGGGAGCCCAGTCAGCGACTGCCCGAATGCGGGCGTCAAAATCCGCGAACACGGAAGCCAACGGTGGGGTCAGCAGCATCCTCGGATCAACGACGTCTGCGTTCAGCACTCCCTGAGCCCATCTGGTCGGGGCATCAAACCAGTTCTTATCCACCTTGAGGAAAAAGAACTTAGGCTGCCACCCCCGCCAGCTATCCTTCGTGTCGAAGGTGAAGGTGAATTTTTTGCTCCCGGATCCCCGAGGCAGCAGGAAATAGAAGCCACCCTTCGGGACCACATAGAGCTTGTAGTACTGCATGAAAATGATGAAGTGGGGCTCTATCCCGAACACGCCACACATGCAGAGGTAGGCGTTAAAATAGCAGTACGCGTTCGGGGGAAGCTGGTTCACAGCAATGCCATGGAATTGGCAGAACTCGCAAACCACCTTCGGGGGAGGATACCGAAGACCGGCCTTCAGTTGGGCTCGGAAGACGGTAACCTCGTCGCCACGGTTTGAAAAAGCAAAATGGCTAGAACGAGGCAGTCTGGTCACAGCGTAAGACGGAAGAAAGAATTTTTTCTTCCACCTCTCTAGTTTTTCGGGGGTGGTACAGCAAGGATGGGCCAGAAGAGGTTTCCAGCTCTCGGGAACAGGCATCGCAGACATGAAAAAGAGTTTGAGATGGAAAAGAAAATAGTTTCCAGAAAAAACTCAGAAGACGAGTTTGGAAAAAACAACAGTTTTCCAGAAAAACTCAGAAAAACAGAGGAATCAAGTACTCTGGAAATCAAAACCCACCAAAAGATTTGCCTGAGGACGCCGTCGTGAAAGTTGGTAGGAAAAAGCTCTGATTAAAGAAACTCCGCCATAGAAAGCAAGATAAAACGCAAGAACAGAGGGCAGAGCAGAAAAAGAGCAGAAAAACAGTAAGTGGGACTTATGATGGAATGGGCTATTTATAGGCCAAAGGTGGGTAACCGAAAGAACATCATAAGTACCCATTGGAGGCGAACCGTCGCCGTAACTGCCCGCTGCACCCGAAAAGGCGCGCCCTCTGTAAATGACGCGCCTCTCCTCCAATGGCAAGAAGCCACGTGTCAACCGCTGCGCAGAAATGGGGGACGTGCCTCCCCAAACGTCCCTGGAAAACCGGGACACGCCTCCTGATTGGGACACGTCGTTTGACATCCCTGAGAAATGGAGACGCGCCGCTCAGTCTGACACGCTTGGCCATCAGACCTGCAGAAATAAAAAGCAGGCCACCTCGAGGACACCAAGAGACAGGCTATGGCTGAACAGCCCATGACTTTTGGGCAAGAGGTGTATCTTCGGTACAGGCTTTGCCTCGGAGACACCAAAGAATAGGCCAAGGCCGAACAGCCCAGACCCTCGGGCAAAAGGTGCGACCTCGGAACAGGTTATGCTTCCCAACAAGACTCCCAACGACAACCTCGGAAAGAGATGCAAACCGAAGTCTTCACTTCGGCTTTCCAGAGGGGGGCATGTGATAGCCAAAGGCTGTCGCCTCAATCTGGCCGAATACCCTGCCACAACAACGGCCAGAAGAACTGGCGCTTCCCGGGAATAGGTGGAATCATGCACCTCGGGAGATAGCCTGAGAGCTCCGAGCCTCGGCACGCCAGTAAAACTTGAGGACTCCATTCGCCCCCCAAGGTTGTGAACAACGCGCCTTCGGAAAAGTGGCACCAGACATTGCTGCCCGAATATGATATCCCCGAAGGCGGAACCCCCTGGAACTGGGAACCCCCGAACTGAGGGTAGGCTTCCCAAAGAGGCTCTGTCCGAACCAGAGGACGACCTCGCCCAGGGACCTCGGGAGTACGGCAGGCGCATTTAAGGAAGCATTTAAGGAAGCCTCTGACACGTCCCACCACAGACGTAAAAAGTCGCCCTGACGCGCAGACGCCATCAGAATCATATCATGGCCCGTCTCAGCACAAGGCTCGAGGCCATCTAGTTACCAACTATCTGTCCCCTACGCCCAGACGTTCAGGAGCATCCGACCGCACACGTGTCATGATCTGAACGGGCTAGGTATTCCTATATATACAGGAAATAAATACTTGACAGGAAGTTGGCAGGCCGGATATACAGCTCCCACACTCTGAGAAAATACCAGGCGAGACTTTTCTGCCTTTCTCTTTGAGCTAGTGACTTTCTCCTTCTTCCGGCCACCACTGACTTGGGCGTCGGAGGCTCCCCCCCCGGAAAAACACTCCGGGGGCCTCCTAACCCTGTTTACCAGCTTTTCAGGTACTCTCCTTGGGGCGATCCACCTTCCAGGCGTTCTTCCTCCTAGAAGTCTCCTCAACAGTCATCATGACTCACAACGATGAGGCCTTGGGCCATCACGAAGTACAAAAGTTCCTTAGGCAAAAATCCTGATCATGAGTTATACAAGTCAGAATCTAGCAAAAAAGATCGCCGTATTTTCCGAAGTCTCTTGAGCGAACATGTTCGGGACAATGGAAAATGAAAAATCTTACAAAAAGACTTAGTCAAAATTTTTAAGAAAGAGTCTTTATTGAGATACGCTTACAAAGAAGTGCGAAAAGGGGTTTACAAGCTTACAAAGAAGAAAGCTCGCCAAAAGAAGAAAAAGAAGGCAAAGGACCCTAAAAACAAACTAAGGAATCTCGGCGTCTCGGGAGCCACTAGCTCCTGCGTCCTTTTCCACCACCTTCGGTGCCGAGAAAGAAATGGGCAAGTTCAGGTGCTCGATTTTCGACCAAGACCACCGAGGCCCCTGGGGAATGTTTAGGGCCTCCAAGAAAGAGAGGTCCAGATCTAGGAACCTCTGAAGCACTTGGTGACGAGTGAGGCAGAAGCCGTCTTCAAAACCGACCGTGGTCATTTCGTCGGCTTTCTTCTTCTCGACCGCTAGCTCATCACGTTTCCTCTCTAGATCGGCAATCTCCTTCCTTATTGCCTTCGTCTTTTTCTTCTTTGGCTCCTTCTTCAAGGACTCAACCTCGCCCTGGAGCTCGGCCTTCTCAACAAGCACCTTCGCCAGGAGAGCCTCAGAATCTGACTTCTCCTTTTGATATGATTCGTTCGCCGAGGTCAGCTCCGCCACCTTGGCACCGAGGTCAGAAACCTTCTAGGAGGAGTCCTTTAAAAGTTCCTCATTCTCCTTCGCAGACTCCTCCCGAATGGCAGCGACCTTCATCTTCGCAGCTTCAGCCATCTCCGTGTTCTTGGCGGCCAATTCAGAGCACTTGGCCTTAGATTTTTCTATGAGATCTAAGGCCAAGACTCGGAACGCCGCTTCCTTCGCCACCCAGACCATGAGGAGGCCGGTGTACCCAGAAGCTACAAAGAAGTAAGAGCAAAAGTTAGTAAGGCAAAAAGTAGGCCAAACACTTAGAAGAAATCAAAGGGAAACAAAACAAAGGCCTGAAGTATACATGGGCCGCGTGCTCAGAAACCTTGGCAGCGAGGGACTCATCGCTCGGGCACGTTTCAGAAACGGCCCTGAAGGAGGCCTCGGTGAGGATCCCCCTCGAGATTTGGTTGGCCATGTACGGGCAGTCGCCGAAGTACAAGTTCATGTCTTCCGTAAATGACCAAAAGGGCTCCATCAGGATCTTCCCCTTCGGGACATGGGCATCCCGAAGAGCCCGTTTTCGGGCGTGCTGGGCTGCCCAATTCGGGTATAGCAGCTCCCATGCACGGCAAAACAAGAAATGTATCAAGACAAGGAACCCTTAAAGAAATAAAGGTACCACAACTTGTCTAAGAAAACAAACCTGGCGGCACATCCGCGACGTCATCATCGGAGTCCCGGACCTCTTCGGCAGGAATCTCCTTACCTTTACTCTTACGACGCTCCTCGGTAGAAGGGACTTCCACCAAGGCGTCCAGAAGAGCCGCCGAGGAAGAGGGACTCCGGGAAGGGGCGGCAGCGGCAACCTCGGCTGGCGGAACAGCAGCAGCAGCATCCGACTCTTCGCGCGCCTCCTCGAGAATTTCGTCCTGAGGAGGAGGCACGTCTTTCTTTGCCCATTTGGCCACCGATGGCCCAGCCCCAGATGATTTCCGCCTTCGGGAGACAGCCTTCTTCGTCTGCTCGCCCTTCTCGACTTGACCGAGGAAAAGGGACTTGTAGTAGGCAGCGGAGTCGTCGCCCATCTCTGAAAAAGAAAGAAAACATCAGTGTGAGTCCAAGGTAAAACTATAACAAAGGAATCCTAGGATAACTTACTCTAAAAAAAGGACTCATAAGTGATTTCCTCCCTAAGGAGTTGCACCAACCAAGAGTCTTTCCTAGCGATAGCAGGAGCCGGCATCCCGAGGTCCGTCTTGTGCTCCTTCACCACCCCTAGTTCCCGAAGAACCTCCTCAGTCATCAGTTTCCAATTGATGGGGAAGGGATAAAGGGAGCGCGAAGGGACCTCGGAATCCCAGTCGGAGACTGCTCGGATCCGTTTGTCGAAGTCCGCAAATATGGGTGCCAACTCAGGAGTCAGCATTATCCTCGGATCAACGACGTCCATCTCCAGCCTTCCCCGAGCCCACTTGGTCGGGACGTGCGACCAGGCCTCCTCCATCTTCAGAAAGAAAAAATTTTGTTGCCACCCTCGCCAGCTGTCCTTGGTGGCAAAGGTGAACATATACTTTTTGCTCCCTGATCCCCGAGGTAGCATGAAGTAAAAGCCACCCTTCAGGACCACAAAGAGCTTATAGTACTGCATGAAAAGAATAAAGTGGGGCTCTATTTTGAAAGCGCCGCACATACAGAGGAAGGCGTTGAAGTAGCAGTACGAGTTCGGCGGAAGCTAATTTACGGCAATGCCATGGAATTGGCAAAAGTCGCAAATCATCTTCGGAGGAGGGTACCGAAGTCCGACCTTCAGTTGGGCTCAGAAAACGGTAACCTCGTCGCCACGGTTCGAAAAGCTAAACTGTTCAGAGCGTGGAAACCTTGTAATGGCATACGGGGGAAGAAAGAATTTGGTCTTCCATCTTTTTAATTTTTTAGAAGTGGTGCAGCAAGGGTGAGACAAAAGAGGTTGCCAGCTCTCGGGAATAAGCATGGTCGGCTGAAAAGCGATTTCGGAAAAAGGCCAAAAATGACTTCGGGAAAGCTTAAAAAGCAAAAGACTCTGGAAGTTAAAACCCACCAAATGTTTTGCCAAAATCTGGATTTGAAGATGCTGTCGCGAAAGGTTGCCGGAAAACACTCCGTCAAAGAGGATCGCCGTAAAAAGCAGAGAAAACGTGAAAGCAGTTGAAAGCAAAAGCAGAAGCAAAAGGAGGTTATGACGGAACAGAGGTATATATAGGCCGAGGAGGATAGGCGAACCGGCGTCATAAAGTACTCCACAAAGGCGAACAGTCGCCATAACTGCTCATCGCGCGTGAAAAGGCGCGCCTGCTGTATCCGGCGCAGTCCCCGCCAGTAACAAGCTGCCACGTGTCAGCCATCGCGCCAAAAGAGGGATACGCTTTCTGACACCCCTAGACCCTGAGCACGCCGCTCCAGACGGACACGCCTGGTTACAAGACGCGACATTACGCAACCCTGCAAAAGGAGAAAAGTGGGTGACTTCGAAGACACCAAAGGACGGGCTATAACCGAACAGCCCATGTCTTCGGACAAAAGGTCCATCTTCGGCACAGGTATTACACCCGAGGTCCCGAAGGACGCCCTCCGAAAGCCGACAAACCGAAATTCCCACTTCGGCTTTTCGGAGGGGGGCCTGTGATAGCCGAAGGGCTATCACCGTTCTCAGTACATACTTCCTGACGAACACATGGTCGGGAAGCCTGGCGTCACCCAAAAGAAGCACTATCACTAACCTCGGAAGGAGCGAAGTCAGATACCACGAAGTCGGGACTTCAGCTGAATACGCTAGGTGTTTCAAAGGTATGGCCGGCTCCCTCGTAGGACCAAACGGATCATCTTCGGGGATAAAGAACCAGCTATTGTAAGCAGGAAAAAACTTCCCCGAAGGTGGAACCCTCGAACCAGGGGAATTCCCGAACTACAAAGCATAACTACCGAATAAGGTCATCCGTACCAGAGAACGACCTCGCCCAGAGGACCTCAGGAGTACGGCATGAGCATTTAAGGAGCCTCTGACATGTTGCCCACAGGCGCTACACGCCGCCCCAAACGGCGGTCTGACACGTCGACGCCGTCCAGGTCTTGTCACGACCTGTCTCGGCCCAAGGCTCAAGGAGCCTGCAAACGGCTGCTTGTCCCCTACACCCAGAAACACTGAGAACATCCGACCGAATACGTTTCATGATCTGAACGGGCTGGGAACTCCTATAAATACCAGGGAACAGGCCCTGGCAAAGGGATCTCAATCCGACCCTCTCCCCCTGAGAAAATACAAACAGGCAAGGCCACTAAACCTCTTAGTGCTCCCTTTCTTTCACCTCTCAGGACACTGACTTAGGCGTCGGAGGCTCCTCCCTGGAAAAAGATCCCGAGGACCTCCTAACCCTTTCTTATGAGTTTTTCAGGCACACTCCCCTGGGAAATCTAGGCTCCAGGCGTTCTCCCTCTCAGGAAGTCCCTCCCGACGTCACGATGTCTTCCAATGAAGATGCCTCTGGGCATCAATAATGATCCTAGCACTTCTCAACACGATAACAAGAATTAGAACTCATGACTGTTCTTGATGGTTCTTTGGCTTGTCTATCTCTATAAAAATAATAAGGGAATGACAAATACAATTTCTCAATAAGAATCATGAGCTTATATTTGAATAACATGAAAAATATAAGCCATGATATAGTGCTTCTTTTTCCATAATGACCATTAACTGAAGGGCTACTGGTAATGTTTGATTTCACTGATTCTAAAGCCAGGTAATTTAGGGGATAATAAGGGATTTTGTGTCATGCCCTAAACTGCCCCTGGCCCATTCGGGCCCAATTATCTAAAACATGCAGCGGAAGTTTAATTAAACTGAAGGGAGCTTTTATTGCTTATGGGCATGAACCCCAGGATACCTACTGGTACTAGCTTGTTGTGTTCTTATTAAAGGTTTAAGTTTAAGTGCTCTTGGAAACAAACTAGCACCTATGTGGATTTCATGTGTTCATTTTCATGGTCTTTACCAAGCTTAGCCAAGAATATGCATGGCAACCGAAACACCAACTTGAGTTTGAAAACTTATTTTTCATGCATATGCTTTGCATGCTTATGTATTTTGGTGTTCACTAGTGCAAATATTCACTTAATGCCTTTAGATGCAACTAATGCTTAGGCATGCAATAATTCACATACGTGCACTTGATTTTCCTTATTAGCCAATCTTTACACAAGCATCCAATTTCATGCCTTTCCAAGTTTTCTTGCATGTTCATCTTAGTGTGCACATACTTAACCAAACATAGCATGCCTTCAATATAAACATAGGCTTATGGGCTTTTTAGTACTTAACATGCATATGGCCCAAAATTAACCAAGAACATATTCAAATTTTCTAGGTTCTTATTTAAGCCCAAAACATGCATTTAAGCCCAATTTCAACATTCTTCAAGTTTCATGAAAACATAACCCATAAATTTATGCATGGGCCTTGGTAAGTCCACCAAGCAATAAAAACACCAAAAAAATGTCCAAGTCTATAATACAAGCCCAAAGCCAAGTTTGGCCGAATTTTAGCTAAGTCCATAAATTTGGTCATTTAACTAAGACCAACTATTACATGCTTAAAAGCAAGCCATATTCCAAAGAACACAAATCCACCTTAAGACGTTGTTCCCACAGTTTCTAGACTCGTAGTACTGCACATGAAGTCCACATTTTATTAGCTTAATTTTCAAGCAACTAAAGATAAATACTTAGAATAATTTGAGAAAATACTGTTTACATACTCAACCTTAACACCACAGAAAGAGCACTTAGGACTCTTAGCTCAATCTTTCGAGCACGCTTTTTCCTACAAAGGTAGAGTAGGGCGGGTGAGATTTAAATCTCAATAAGGATTCCGTATGGCTTCCAAAGCCTAACATATGGCCTTTAAGGCCTAACATATGCCAAGAATGTAATGGCAATAATTATTCCAAGTTCCTGCAAGGAAAACATAAAGACAAAGAAAACACAAAGATACAAGCATATACAATAATAATCGAAATCGGGGGTTAGCATGCACAACAAATTCATAGAAGCACGCAACCACACGCCACTTAACACCTTGATTTACAGAAAGGCAGCAAGCATCCCTCAAGTTTTATTTCATTAATTCCACATACTTTCCATTTTCGGAGATCTCACTTAGCATAGGAATTTAAGGTGGCCTACTTAAATCCTAGCCCATAATGCTTGCTTACTTAACTTAGCTCATGAGTGATACAGAATTACCGAAGCAATAATTTAACTTATGCCCTCTTAGCACACCTAGGATCATATGGTTCTTTGACCATCACCTAGGGGCCCGAATACTCAAAGAGTATAGGAATCCTTACCAATACCGAAAGCTTCTTAGAAGCTTGTTTTCCTTCGGTTTCCTTGCTTGTTGATTCTAGAAGTGAGTTTCTAGCGCAAGAACCAAAATGGCCAAATAAATTAGTAATCCATAAAATACCAAGAACACTTGGTAATTATCTTAAAGAAATCAAAATACCAAGAATACTTGGTTCACACTTACGAAACCTCGACTAGGAGGTGAGACCAAATTTTGTGTGCTTGATGTTCTTCAAATTTTCTTCTTGATTCTTCCTCCCAATGAGTTCCACGCTCATTTATATAAAGAGCTCCTTGAGAAGAGCTCAAACCCACCAAGAATGAAGATGGCCGAAAGTTTCCTCCTTGAATTTCTTGAAATCTTTCACTTGATTCTTGCTCCTTACGTCTTTAGAGCTCGAATTCTACCAAGAATACTTGGTTTTAATTTGAGGAAGGCTATGAACTTTTTATGGTAGAATGTTTAGAGGAGGAATAGATTTTGAAATGTGCTTGGAGAGGAAGAAAGAGTGATGGCAAATTTTAGAGAGAGAATGAGAGAGTTTGAGAGCAAAATGGTAAGAATGAGTGTGATGAATGTGTTTTAATGGGAGCGAGGTGTGATGGCCGGCCATTGTAGTAAAAAATGGGTGGGAGACATGCCTTATTGGAGTCATAATTCAAATGGGAAGTGGGAGACATAGTGGGGGGACAAATTGGAAGAGTTGTTAGGACTTTAGTGATGAATGGGTGAAGGTGGGGGACAAAGGTGAGTGGAGGTGTGGGTGGAGGATTATTTAATTGTGAGTGGGGGTGCAGGTGGCATAAAATATATATTTTTGAATGGGCATGGCTGGCCATGGCATCCAAGGTCATGAAAATGGGCCAATTCCCCACTTAGTCCTCCAACCTTTTGAATTTGGGCAATTGAGCCCAACTTACAACAATTCCTTTGTTCAATTGAGTCCCTCATCTTTGAAATCCACCATTTTCACCATTATTTCTCTTGGCCTAAGCCAAGCTTAATTTATTGAATGCCTAACACTTAATTTAATGTCCCCTCACATTAGTTGAGCTTTAATCTCAATTAAGGAAAATTCTTTGGCTCCTAATTCACTTACCCAGAGACCTAATCAGTTTGGATTGTCCGGGCATTACATTTTGAAACCCTGATATTAGGGCAGAAGCTCTAAAAATGCCCCGTGAGCTCAAAATGTTTCTGAAATTGCTTGCTCCGAAAAATACACTTCTTTTAATTGATGCTCATTTTATTTGCTGGAAACATTATTAATCAACCTTAAAGTTCTGATTTTCATGTCTGTTTACCTTGTTTCTTTTCTAATTGTTCAATGATTATTATGGGGTATGTAGTTACTTCTGGTGAGTTATTCTTATGTATAGTTTCCTGGATTTATATGATTTCCTTTTTAGGTTAACTAGCTCAACCCCTTCTGTTTATATTTTAAGGGAAAGGAAAGAAAAATTGATCTATTTCTTGTGTTTTTACTTGTGTTAATTTTTTTTCTAGGTAAATTCAAGACTTTAAGTTTGTTTGATTAGTCCTGCTAAGGATTTCCATGGCTATATGCTTTTACGTGATTAATGGTTTGAATTGATTACTGTTAACTTTGAAGAAATTTGGGCTCAGTTTAGTTGCTAGACAAGACCTTGTAGTGATATGGGATTGGTTTTGGATGATCTGGGCATGCTTCTAATGCTTGCTTCCTTTTCGAGAATGTGTGTCACCACTCTGCGTGCTTCTATATAGTAATCAAATTTAGTGAGCTCAAGTCCCAGACAATACATATCCTGTAGGCTAAGCAAAACATTCTCACTATATTTATCCAAGTGTCCCTCTTAGACTTTATGCAAATATATGTATATTGGTCCAACTATCACATGCATATTCACATACAATTTCATCTTAAAGTAATGATGACAGTCAAATTCCTTATTCCTGGCCAATATGGAATTTGACTAAAATCCCCAAGTGCATGTACAATGATATGCACAATTGGTGCTATTGGTGCCCATTATTCATGTGTCTAAACTTTCATACCGTGTCTAAGTCAAATTCTACTCGTGTCCTGATGTGCCCTAAAGGTTTTAAATCCTTTAATGCACTTAAAAATTGATAGGGAAATAGGTTGAGACATTAAATCCATCTAAGATTGCCATTGTCGATTTTACACTCAACCTAATAAAATTAACCATATGAACAATATCTAGCAAAATTAGCCAAATTTGACATGCCATAACTCTTGCTACGAGGCACCAAATCCAGTGATTCAATAGCAAAATTCTTCATCTTGAATTATTCTAAGTGTGGTCAAAATTTCATAGACAAACTCATTAAGTACATAAAGTTATGGCTATTGGAGTACAGGGTGCCAAATTTGAGCAACTAGTGACCATAATGCCCATACAAAATTTCTTAAAATTCATACACTTCATTTCCAGGTACAAACCCAACATGGGCAGTTCCATACATGTCTTAGACAAGTAGGGAAACCATTCCCATGGATTTTAACTCATTACATGAGCATCAAACACCATACTCTTCAAAACAGTCCATAAGAACCAATATGGACAGAATTGCGCACACACTTCAAACTACACTCCATTGATCCATATATCATTCACACAATGTACATACAGAATACCTAGCTAATTTACATGCATTTATGCACTACATAAATTCCATAACTTAGTTAATACGTACACTAAGCTTCTTGGAGAACTTCAAAAGCACTAAGCACTCTAGAAACTTGAAGGGATCAGCTGCTGCATAAGGCAGAAAGTACCATTACTAAAAATAGCTAATGTGCTCCAAAAATTATGAAAATTTCCAGTTTACAACTAAACATATGGAAGTTAATATACATGAAATTTCACAAAGAAATTCAAATAAAAACTATTAGTTTGAATGCTCTCTTTCAAGTGCTCCTGAAATGGACAGAAGTGGGGTAAGTTTCTTGAATGAAACTTAGTAAGGGCTTATCAATAAAATCTTCAAACTCCAATCATATACCTAAAATCCAAAGATACTAAAACTTAAATACAGTACAGATACACAATCACAGCCATCCAAATGCACAAACAACACAGCAACAAACAAATGTAATGCTGGCAGCAATAATTACATTAGGGTTAGTTCATAAACAATCAAATAAACATTATGTAATCACTATGACGGCCCTTCTCAAGCTAATTCTTGGTATTAGGAGTTAATTGGTCTTACTTAATCTAAATTGGGCTCTAGAAACCCTAAATTTCACTGGCATAATAGAGCACCAAAGCTGTAGGGCTGAAACTCTAGGTGCAATTTCTCCCTTAACCTAAACTTGGTTTATCAAGCTCTTGGCTCTCTTCCAAGCTTAGGGTCTTAGCTTCATGGACGTTTTGGCATCATTATTGAATAGTAAACAGCCATGAAACCCAGATAAAACCCTTACCTTGGACTGCGAAGGCTGATTATAACGAGTGTTGCACAATAAACCCGAAAACTAGGGTTTTTCTTGTTCTTGATGCATCCGATTGCCATCCTTTGTGATTTCTTGAGAGCTTGAGCTATGGTGGTTATGGAAGCTTATGGAGGAGCGAATGATGGACGCTGTGGCTGGTTATCACCGAAATGTCCAAGGAAAGGCAAGAAAGTCTAGATATTTTCTTGGTTTGATTAGTTTAACCTTAACCCTCACTTAGGTCACTATAAGTATGCCTTAAGCAAAGACTATTTGGCTAATCTTTAGCCCACCTTTTTTATGTTAGAAGTTGGATGGAAAAGGCTGGGATAATGCTAGAAATGGCTATCTTTAACCCTTGTCAAAGATCATCCCATCCTTAAGTTATTTTTGTGAACAATTGTAAACCTAGTTGTGCTAAGTTCTTAAATAATAGCCTTTGCTTCCTTTATACAATTTAGCCTAAAAAAAATGCTTCCATACCATTCAAATCCCTTTAAAACCCCTCTTTTAAAGTTGTACAATTGAGTACCCAAGTTTTGAAATCTTACAATAAAGTCCATAAGTAACTTGTTAACCAAGTAATCCCTCAGGGTTTGCTTGAGGGTCAAGTAACCATTGTAGAGAAATTTTTAAGGATGTGTAGATTATACGCTTTACCCATCACAATCCATTCACTAAGGGAAAAATCATGCTATATAATGGTTTATAACCATTATGCCTTTATACTGTAATTTTCCCATTTGTTGATGTGGTAACAATGTGTGTGCATGGGAATAGTTTGACTTACCCTTTGACTTTCTATTTTAGCAACAGAATAGCTTCAAGAGCTAGATATACAAGTCTATATAGGTAATTAAACCTTTCTGGAGCGATTTGTTTTATTAAAATGAGCTTTAACCATCAAAATGACCCTCTTTGGGCTTTTAAAATTTAAGATTTCTATTCATTGTTAATATGGTTTCCATTCTGTATTAATTTCTTAAGCTAATTTGTGTGTGCACTTAGTAGCCTCGAATCATTTCTGATTATTAAAGAAAAAGCAAAGGGAACCTGGACTTAATAGTTTACCTAAGTAGTGTAACCACTTATATTTACACTAAGATCATGCAGACAAGATTTTTGTAATACTCTACCCATGTTCCATGGTCAAGCATCATTGATTTACCTATGTTTCAATGATGAAAGCATGGCACGGCCAAATCACTAAACAAGAAAATACCACTAAGGAAACACAAGTACACTTCTGGTTATGGCTAGGGCTGAGGTAACTTGAGGACCTAGTTACTGTTGTTCTTGCTTATTTAAGTCTTAATTTGGTAGTTAATGATCTGGACCATAACACTTTTGGGTGCGTAAGACCATATTTTTTGCAAACTTTAAGGGCCATTCTCATTCAGCCGAAAGAGGGTACTCATGCACATGACAACCCACTTTTTCGGCCAACCAACTACACAAAATGTGTTAGTATCCCCTATTAACCATTTTGGGACCTAAAGAACAACCAAACTAGCTTATGTATTATTTTGTAAAAGGGAATGAGGAGACCAAGTTTGAACCATGGACTTCTTCATAATGTCCCCAATGCTTTAGCTATTGGGCCAAAGGCGGCGTGGGGACTTTTAGCCATGATTTTGAATTCCTCATGCACGTCAAAAGCAAAGAACATTGCACTCATAGTTTAGGCACATGGTCTTACATATTTTTGTGATTCAAGCAACAACAATTATAGTTGTCCTCTTCCCGATTTCTAATACACCTATCTAATTCATTAGCTTACTTAACCACCAAGAAAACCTGAATTCCTAGCTAGCAGCTGCTACAAATGGTCCTATTGTGAGTTATCCTAGAATTCTTTCTCTAACCTTTAGGGTTTGTGTTTCATGCTAGCTTTACAGAGACTATAATGCTTGTAAGCATCTAGAATGGTCTTGAATAGAGAGAGACGAGTTCAAAATTGAACCCTCCTTTAAGATCATAATCTATATTTTGGGAGGTTGGGCTTTTAAGGGTGTTCTTTGTGGCAACTTGTTCCAACATCTTTCTAGAACTAGAAATTGTAATTTATATTTATATTTAATACTCTCTCCTTCCCACAATGTTTGGCCCCTTTACTATTTATAGTAATTAATTTATAATTTTTTTCTATCAAATTTTTTCATAGAAATATAAACTTTTTCTATGAAAATGATACCCTAAAAACTCTAGTTTATAAATATAATTTTTTAAAAAAAATTATAATACAGATTAATATGAATATTTTGAAGTCAAACTTTAGAAAAAACAGGTAAAATGACCATCTCTTGCAAAACGGAGAAAGTAATATTTATTTTTGCTGTTAAAAAAACTGTAATATAACAGTTTATTAGTTTACTCATGCAACTGATTTAGTTTGATGGAAAGTCATTTAGTGACACTGACACCTTACTTACTATACTCGGTTTTGTTGGTTTAATAGTCTTTATTTAACATATTTATCTTATTATAAGGATCAAGAATCAGTAAGTAGGGGAAGGGCAAGGATGTGACACTGCATATTAAAATTGAAAGAAAATCAAGGTATGAGAAGTGGAAGAATATATAAAGCTTCGATCAACTACTAACAAAATTATTCAAACTGGCAAATGGTAAATTGCACTTACCCGTAAGCTTTAGTTGAAAATACAGTTTCCCCTGAGGCTCCAAAATCTACTCTTAGCCCCTATATCTCAATACCAGTAGAGGAAAAGGTTACCTTACATTTTTAGAAATGAAAAAAAAAATAGTAATTTTAAATATGTAGCTAATTTCCAAAAATTTATTACAAATTTCAAATTTTCTATAAAACATTTACCAACTAGTTTAAATTAAAATTACTTTAAGAATTAACAGACAGTGTAAAAATGCCAAAGGCAATTGTACATTTTGAAGGCTAATGAGGTAAGTGTGATTTAAACTAAAGTTCAGGGTGCATGGGTGGAGTTAATACTATAACAAATCACTGAAAAAATGTAAATTGAGGCACATTTAAAAAAATTAGCAAACAAGGAGGTAGCCAAAGTTTTCAAAAAAAAAAAAATAGATAACCAAAAAGTAAAGAAAGTATAAAAATAAAACAAACCCATTCACGATACCAATGTAAAAAATTTAAAAAAAAAAAAAAGAAGAAGAAGAAGAAGAAAGATTCTGCATACCCTGTCCGTGTCATAGGTTTTTACATAAAACTTGAAAAAAGTAAAGATGTAATGTACCTGGAGTGGAGATACATCATATCTTGATTCAACTGTGCCATTAATCAAACAGATAAACCATCATCATTGCGAATCCGCATCCAACCTGGCATTCTCACAAGTGTGAGTGAGGGCACATGCTTTATCTTGTTGAAGTCCTCTCCATTTGGTGCCAACCTTTCTATAAATGTATCCTTCATGTGTTTGATAAGTAATTTCTCGAGGCTTCTTACAAACATTAATCCGTCTGGAATCATTTGCAGCCATGGACAATGGGTGATCTCCAGTTCCTTCAGACGAGGAAGGGCTTCTTCCTCTATGAGCCAAGTCCCTATACGCAAATGCAGAAGCTGTAAAAACTCAAGTTCTTGGAACTCTCCGGCGGAGCACACCATTAGACTCCCTATATAGCTACCACCAAGCAACCGGAGGCTTTGAAGCCTTGGCATCTTTCCTAGTATTGGCATTGGGTCATCTTGTAAAGCACAACTTTGCAGCACTAGTTGCTTTATTGCAACTGGGAACTCTTGTGGGAACTTTTTGATCTTCATATTCAGTTTTAGTTTGTAAAACTCAACACACTTCTTGAGGGCCAGCAGAATTGGCTCCACATCCATGACTTGGTTCGTATGCTTGTTGGTGATGCACAAGGTTTGGAGATGATCTTCATTGATGATAATTACTTCTGCCAAAGCTTTTGCAAAGTCTTGGGGGCTTCTAAAGCTTCTATCTTTACCACTCTAAGTTTCTACATTGTTTGAAGATCAATTATATCTTGAGTGTCTGCTTGGAAGTTCACCAATGTTTGTAGGCATGTCATGTTGATGCCAAGTCGAAACTTCCTCCTAGGACACATTAAAATTTTTCTCCTTGGAAGGTAAAAATGTGTCAATCCTCCCATATTGTCACTTATTATTTTTGGTTTACACACCAGGGAAGTTGCACTTCAAAAACCTTTTTTAGATATAAGGTTTTTATGCACTTTAGTTTCCCGAAAGACATGGGCAACACTAGACGCCCAACCCAGCCAAAAGCAAGAAACTTCAAGTGAATGAGGCTACCTATTTCACCTGGCACATAGAGTACTTTAATGCAGTGTAGATGTTTTCCACTTGGTGCTCCGTAAAGTTTAACCCAATGCTGAGAGTTTACTGCTTCCAAATTTAGCATCGTTAGAAATTTGTACTCTTTGAAAATAGATGCCAATAATTGCACTTCCTCCGAGTTGCATTTCAACTTGTTGATGCAATTGGCCGAGCTTCCAGTTGTCTCTTTGGATAGAGATTTGCAGAAGAATGTGAGAGATCTCATATGAGGATTCTTTGTATCCAAAACAATTCCGGGTGATTTATGTATCGCCAGTCTCCGAACTTCTGTTATGATGGAGGTGGTGATTTTTCTTCGATCAGCCAAATCTTGATCCCCACCATTGTTGGTAATATAGAGAAAGTTCTCTTCTTTGGCTTTAGACAAACAAACATCTCTCATCATATCATGTAAGCGACACGCTTTCACTTCATCATTCATCTTCTTTTTTACCACCAAAACCATGCACCTCTGCACCAACTCTTTCAAAAAACTTCTAGTCAGATTTTCAATTTCTTCATCCTCTTCTTCCCAATGAACTTGGGTTGGCTCAACCAGACCATCTGCAATCCACATTTGAATCAACCTATTCACGTGTATGTTATGATCTCCTGGAAATTGACCCAAGTAATTGCTTTAAGTAGAATGGCAAATCATCATAGCTAGTAGCTAGCACTTTCCTCACACCAATATTCCTTTTGTCACCTCTCATTAAGTATGACTTGATGTGCTTTGCCACCTTTTTCCACTCACGTATGTTTGTTTTGGTAGCTAAAAGCCCCCCAAGTATGGTTATAGCTAGTGGCAACCGTTGACATTCTTTAATCATTTCCCTTCCCAGCTCTCCATACTTCTCTTCATCATCGACATTCATGCACGAGCATTCACCTTTGTAGCATCCTACTGAGAAAAGAAAAACGGGGGGAATGAAAAAACAATTGAAATGGAATTAACGGATTTAGCTAATTAATGCTTGAGCTTTTCTACACAACCAAAAAGCTTCATGTTTAGTACTTCTGTAATTTAATCCACTTACATTACAGGATATATCTAATAGGATTTCTAAAATAGGGACCTATAACTTTAAGCTATATAGGATCGAAGTGATTGAAATTAAAGAAACTACTGCACGAGGTTTGTCTTCAAATAAAGCTAAATGTATCAAAGAAGATATAAAATCCTGTATTTTGTAGAAAGTGATGCAATACAAGTACTGGAAGAGAAAATTTTGTTCAATGAAAATGAAGGTTCATGTTGTCACTTTAATTATCATTTAGGCATGTTTTAATAAGCCAATTAGTATAACACGTAGGTTGCATGTGAATCATGTTAGGAATGCTAATGGTCATTCTCCTTGCTAAAAACTCAATTTTTAACCAAAAAAACATTTATTTTATTTTAGCTGTGAGGTGAGATATAGAAACGCATAAGCTCTTTTATTGTTTTAAATCACCAAGAGCTATGAAATTAAGGGACTTTGCAAAGTAAAATGTAAATCGTCATATTTTGTAGATTTTAGCACAAGTTAGAATACTGCCCCTTCTATCTCATGTTCTTTGAAATATTTGATTTTTTTTAAATAATTTGACTTAAATTTATTTATATTATCATGAATTAGAAAAAATTTTAAAAATTATATCTAGAAACTATAAATCTTTATTTATCATTTATATATAAATGTTTGTCATTTATATAATAAAATTTTAAAAATAAAAATTATAAATTAATTACTCAATAGTGAATATTTCAAAAATTTGGGACAAGGGAGTAGTTTTTTACACTTCATGTTTATCTATTAAACTCACGAGTAGTAAACAAGTAAGAGTTTAAATGCAAGGGAATGAAATAATGACGACCATTTGGGAGATTGTGTGAGCCTCCCCTTGAGAGATAAGCTTGAACAAACAAGAAAAAGCAAGACAAAATCAAGGAGGTTGACGGCAGGTAAACTGATGGATTAACTTCGTCAGAGTATATTGTTGAGGTTTGTAGGGGCAGACCTAGATTTTTTATAAAGAATGGGAAAAAATTAATATTTTCCTTAACTATAGTTATTATAAGGGAATTTTACCAATTTGAAAAACATGTCAGAATGTATTTATCTTTAAATTTAAAAAAAATTACAAGTATTTTATAATTTTAGAAGAGTTGAAGCCCTTGTTAGCCCCCGTTAATTCTACCCTGAAGGTTTGATTGACTCATATTTCAAAGCATTCGGGGCATGTTGTGAATTAGCCATATTCTTTTTAGTTTTGCATTATGTCCGAGCAATGAAGGGGAAGTTCCCTAGCGGATTGGATTATGCTGGTTTGAATTCGCTTTTTGGAGGTTCCTAGGGATTAATTATTTGGTCAATAAGTTTTGTGTTTTAATTAGAGGTTTAGTTTTCTTATTTTATTTTAATTTTGTGCAACGCAAGAACATAGATGTTGTTGTGAAGAGGTAAAATATGAGAATTTCAAAGTGGCTGAGAGGTCCTAAGATTTGAACTAAGGTTTAGTTAATTGATTGATGAATAAATTTGCGCTTATGGCCCCTAATTTTTTATTATTGTTCTAGCTTGGACCCTAACCTCAAAATTTTACATAGAAAATCTTCAATCTCAATTTATTGTTCCATATTAGACCTTTAGAAGATGAAAAATGTTAAAATCGACAAAACTAGCCGTAGGGCAATTTGCGATAGTGGCACGATGAATCAATTTTACCAATGATGTGGAAAAGGAAAAACAAATAAAAGAAAAATTAACAGCCCAGGTCCTTGATTTTTGGGTTCCCTAACCTAAAATCCTAACTTTTCCTCAACTACCGCTGCCACCCTTGGACTACCGCTCCTCCTCCCCGACACCTTTTGCATCACCGTCGGTCCTAGCCCGTGCTCCCTGTTTCACTACAAGCCATGCCACCTTTTGCATACGACCCCTCATTGTTGCATGAATGCTAGACATCAGAAAGAGAGAGAGAGAGAGGTTGAGCTAGAGAGAGAGAGAGAGAAGTTGAGCTGAACACATTGGAACTAGGTTGGTGATGGGTCACCATCTGGATCTCTACTTGGTTCTTTCGGCGGTGATGCTTTTAGTACAGTTGGGGAACTGGGCTTGGATGGTGATTTGGCCATCGACTTGCCTCTAGTACCTCCTATTTTGCTTGGTTGGTTTCAAAAAACAGGGGAGCTACGAAGAAGAGAATGAGAAATCAAAGGAGTGAAAACCTGAAATCGGATGAGTCCAACAAAAAAAGCCGTGTCCGACCTTTGCCCTCCACGATTCTGAGGAAGGAGGGGTGGATGAGGGGAGGAAGGGAGAAGGAGCGGTAGATAAAAGGAGGAGGAGTGGCAGATGAGGAAAGGAAGTAGCAGCTATGGAGGTTGATCAAACCGGGGGAGGTGAATTGCAGGCCAATTTTGACATAGCGAAGGTCCCACCATGACATATTGCCCAGTTGGCATGCCACGTGACATTTTCTATCAATAAAAGGTCCTAAAAGGAATACCTAACTAAAGTTTGGGATGGCTTATGTAAAAAATGGAGGTGAAGGCCTAAAACAATATAATAATAAAAGATTAGGCATTCGCAATTTACTCATTAATTGATTGACTAAGGAACTAACCTTTCGAGTATTTTTCTTCTTCTTTTAACTCACGTCTTTTTTTTTTAAAACATGTTAAAGTCTAAATAAACGTGTTTTACCAAATGAATAAAGAAAGGGCAAAACACTCTAATGAACAATGCAAAAAATAAAATCCAAAGAAGAATAAGAATTCAAATGTTAACAATGAACAGGAAATGCTAACAAATGACAAGGAGAAAAGAAAAAAAATATTATAAATAAAATAACAATGAACTGAGACAAATGAACAGGAAATGAAAACTAAGAAGAGCTCGATCATGGCTGTTAATTTATTAATTTTTTAATGTGCTCATTTAACAATACATATTGCCGTGTGTTTGTAAGACATGCTCTTAAAAGATAGTCCGTACGTACCTTGAGGAACAAACTTTCGAAGCAATTCCCAGCTATGTTCATCATCCAAGCCTTCGAGTAGCCTGAGAAATCGACCATCTTTGGACGCTACCTCTTGGTTTCGACTAGTGATTAGTATCTTGCTACTTGGGTTCCTGGCTTTGTCAGGGAAGATAGTTTTCAATATCTCCCAGTCTATGTCCTCCCAGACGTCATCAAGGATTACCAGGTATTTTTCAGATTCCAGGAGCCCAGAAAGCTCGTGTCCCAGCTCATTTTCATCCGACTGCAAAATCCTCTCTTTTTCCTCATCTTTTGCAGAGGTAAGCTGGATGAAGATTTGCCGCAGGACATGTTTTACTTTAAACTGCTTCGAAACATTCGACCAAGGAAGCTCTTGAAATGCCTTCTAACATCATAGTGATGATACATTTCTTTTGCGAGAGCGGTCTTTCCCGTACCTGTTATAAAAATAAGGGATGATGGAGGTGAAGAAAGGGTATGAGGCATAAAATATTTTCACTTTCTAAAGAAAATTATTCCCCGTCCATAAAATACCAAAAACATGCCTTTAGAATAAGAATATAACAAGTTCTATGAAAAATCTCTTTTAAATTGTGAAATAATTTATTTATATAGAAAATGAAAAAACACAACTCTTTAGTTAATGAACACAACCATTTATAAATAAGTAACTCTCAGAATAGATACAATTATTCATAAAAAAATTTGTCATTTACAAATGATATAATTGTTAAAAAAGTTACAGCTCTTTGAATTGACATAATTGTTTATAAAAAGAAATGTGTTCCCTACAAAGAGCACAAGTATTGTAAGAGTCACAAGCCTTTGAATTTTAATTAATTTATGAAATTAATTAAAATCAAATAACCGAAATATATTTTTTATTTATGTGGAACTTATAAATTACACAGAACATAAAAATGCTGCAACAGTACCTCCCATCCCGCATATCAAAACAACCCATGCCGTATAGTGTGGGTTTTTTCTCATCACATAGAGCTCCTTTCAACTCACTGATATAGCCTTCAAACCCGACCAGAGCGTTAGCATCAGAGGTAGGCTGAAACAACTGCCTCCGGTTAGAGGGAATCGCATGGTCATCGCCGGGCTGAGACCGCTGAATGCCGTATGTTTGGGCACGGCGGCCTAGGTCAGCGAGTTTGGTGGTAAGTTCATCGATCTCTAACCCAATATCGTGGAGTGCCCATGCTTCCCTAAGGGAACAAAGTCCTCTCCTGAGTTTGCCTACAAAGCCTCGCTGTCTCATAGACGCAACTTTATAATTGAAAGTATCGATGACGTCCTACACGGGTGAGCAAAGTTCTTATTATATTCGAAATAACTAAAAAAAAATTCAATTTTCAATTCTAATCAAAAACTGATATAGAAATTTGGTTCAATTTTTAGTTATTTCAGTTTTCTAATGTATTCAATTATTAGTACGTAAGACCAAAAATTAAATAAATTCAATTATTCACTACTAAAAAATTGCATTTTTCCAACTGCCATTTCCAACGGTCGGCAGTTGGAAATTTGAATTTTCCAACGGCCGGCCGTTGGAACTTTGACAGTTGGAAATCCTTTCATCGGAAGTAGAACTTCCAACGGCACATATCTTAGCCGTTGGAACTTCCAACTGTCAGCCGTTGGAAAATAAGCAGTTGGAAATTTTCCAATGGCTGTATTTATTTATTTATTTTTTTGGTGTTCCAATGGCCCAAGCAGTTGGAGATTTTTCCAACTGCCTAACTACTTGGGCAATTGGAAAATTTTGCCATATCTCCAACTGCTTAGGCCGTTGGAAATAGTTTTTTTTTCATATTTATTTATTCCGATACTGTTTGTTCCAATAATAATAATATTTAAATGTTGTTTATTCCAATATTATTATTATTATTACATAAATGATATATTATTAATATATAAATAATTTATATATCCCTAACACATTTACAAAAAATTTAAAAAATTATATCTTATATTTACAAAATAACATTCAAAAGTAGGAGGCAAAAACCACAAAATTACAAAAAATGAGCTAATAATAACAAAATCGCAAAAATAAATAAAAGTAGATCCAGAAAATACAACAAATAGATCCAGAAATAAATACAACAAATACAACAAACCCACAAAATAAATACAATTAGATCCAGAAAATTAAAAGAATGAAAACAAACAGATCTGCAAACACAGTGAATGGTGGTGGAGCAAGCAAAATCATCGGACGGCGCGCGGCAGAGCCAAGGCGACCGGCGGACGGCGCACGGTAGAGCCAAGGCAACCGGTGGACGGCGAGCGCGGATCTAGTGTGGATCTAGGCGGAGAACGCATTTTTGTTTTCGTGAATGTATTACTGCAGTAAATGTGGCTCAAAAACACTACAGTGAATGTAGCTTGATAACAATACATTAAATGTAGCACAATATCACTCCATTAGATGTAGTTCAGTACTTACAGTAGACCAGCAAAAAAGAAATAGAAAGAACAACAGAGGCAAATAACTCGAACAAAACACGTAGGTGCAAAACAAGCGCCACAATCAAACCGACCATAGATCAACAATAAAGCAAAACAACAAACAATTCAGGGCAACTGGAACCAATAGAAATAACAATTAAACAAACAGGAACATAATTAGCAGAAAGAGCAGAACAATTAAGCAAACAGATAGAACAGTTATTCAAGTAACTAGCTGGCTTCTACTAGTTACCATGGCCCAAGAAGCACTCACATCAATATAGAAATGGGTGTACCCTTAAACACTTGTACCCTTAAACTAAAAGATCAAAGGCAGTCTAAGCACCATCTGAAGCTCTAGCTACCAGCAGGAAGACCAAGGGGTGCACTCAAACAGCAATGTCCTTAGCCATCTTCGTTTGGCAACTGATACGTTCGAGTGATACGGATCTTAAGGAAGAATTATAAGAAAGCATGCATATTAGAATTTAGTTCCTCCAAACAGCTAAAGTCCAAAAATATTTGTGACATGAATGTAACATGTGAACATAACAGAACAGAGACTCACATCTACAACATATCACAACTTCATCCATGAAGGACAAAAGAGAATGAGAGGCCATGGAAAGACTATGGAAGCAAAATCAAAAGATTAAAGAGTACGTTTACCTGATAAAATGCATAAATTGCCCGCATGATTCGAGCATAATCAGTTCCAAGCATCTGAATAACAACATCGGCTAGTAATGTTCCCCAAAGCCTAAAACAAATTAATAATAATAATAATAATAATAATAATAATAATATATATGGCATATACATCATATATCATATACTATGTATATGTTATTATGATATGTTTAAAATATGATATGTATTATAGTATGTACAAAAATATACTAAGTATAAATATAACAATAATGTGTAAGATATATATACATATTAATATATATGTATTATGGTAAATATATATAAATATCAATATCAATGCAATATAAATATGCATACATTTAAAAAAAGGAAAAATAAAATATATAAATGTGTGTGTATTTTCCAACGGCCTAGGCAGTTGGAAAAATCAAAAAAAATTTCCAACGGCCTAGGCAGTTGGAAAAAAAATAAAAAATTCCAACTGCCTAGGCAGTTGGAAAAATAAAATATATAAATGTGTGTGTATTTTCCAACGGCCTAGGCAATTGGAAAAATAAAAAAATTTTCCAACTGCCTAAATAAAATATATAAATGTGTGTGTATTTTCCAACGGCCTAGACAGTTGGAAAAATCAAAAAAAAATTCCAACGGCCTAGGCAGTTGGAAAAATAAAAAAAATTTCCAACTGCCTAAGCAGTTGGAAAAATAAAATATATAAATGTGTGTGTATTTTCCAACGGCCTAGGCAATTGGAAAAATGAAAAAAATTTCTAGGCAGTTGGAAAAATAAAATATATAAATGTGTGTGTATTTTCCAACGCCCTAGTTAGTTGGAAAAATGAAAACAATTTCCAACTGCCTAGGCAGTTGGAAAAATAAAAACATTTTAACTTACATATTTTCCAACTGCCTAGGCAGTTGGAAAAATAAAAATTTCCAATGGCCTAGGCAGTTGGAAAAATAAAAATAGTTTCCAATGGCCTAGGCCATTGGAAACAATAACTACTGAGATGCACAGTCAACTTACATATTTTCCAACGTTTTAGGCTATTGGAAAGGTGCCCGTTGGAAATTTAAACTCACTTCCAACAGCCAAGCAGTTGGAGAATTTTTTTTCACAATGATGAATTTTTATCCACAATTTCCAACGGCCTAGGCAGTTGGAAATTTCCAACGGCCAAGCCGTTGGAAAATTGCCCATTGGTAAAAAGGGTTTTTTTAGTAGTGATTCAATATCGGTTAAAACCAAATAAGTCGAATAAGCACCCTTACCTGCACTTGGTACATCAGGTCTCGGACTTCAGCGATCCACAAACAGGCCACCCGCTCTTGTGGCTGTTGATGGTAAGCATCCTGCAAGAAGCTGTGCATCCAGGCATGTTCTGTGGACAAACGCTTCAGTTTCCCTTCCACGGCCAATAAATATTTCACTTCATCATATGATAATTTCCCTATCGTTACCAATGCTTGTGGCCCGCTCATTTCTCTTTGGCTGGGTTTTTTTCCCCAAGTGGAAGCGTGAAGAACCTATGATTAATAAACTCCCTTCCACGGACTTAACATTTTATAGAGGTAGGAAAAGTTGTTGAAGAATTTGGGTAGCTGCCAATCGTTCATATACATGTGGATATTAACGTGTTTGTATCTGATTATGTTGATTGCTGTACTTAGCCTTATCTTGCTTGTGTTGTACATACTTAGCCTTATCTTGCTTGTGTTGTACATATAGTCAAACTCTAGCTGTAAAGCATTATATATAAAGAAAGTTTGCCTCACAGACTGGCTTTGTGCGGCTGCAATATTTTTGCCTATCATTGTCAATCTTTACATGGTTCAACACAATCATATGGGAAAAACGAAAAGGTAGAACATAGGAAGAAGAGTAAAGGTCGTTTAGAACAGGGGCATAGCCAGAAATTCAAGTTGGGGGCGGGAGTGTGTTGTGAAACGGGTTTGTTAACATGCATAAATTTACAATCATTAATAGAAAATATTAAATAATATTATATATAGACATAAAATTTGAAAGTTTATAATAACTAAGTGATGCCCAGCGGCATCTTCGTCGGGAGACATTGTGACTCCGGGAAGGACTTTCTGAGGGGGAGAACGTCTGGAGCTCAAATTTCCCAGGGGAGTATGCCTGAAAATATTCAGAAAAGAGGGTTAGGAGGTCCCTGGGGTGTTTTCTCGGGGAAGAACCACCGACGCCCTAGTCAATGTCCGGAGAGGTGAAAGAGGGGGAGCACTAAGAAGTTTAGTGGCCTTGCCTATTTGTGTTTTCTCAAGGAGAAGGAGTCGAACCATTTGCCAGGGTCTGTTCCCTGGTATTTATAGGAGTGCCCAACCCGTTCAGATGACGACACGTGTTCGGTCGGATGTTCTCTGAGTTTCTGGGCGTAGGGGACAAGTAGCCGATGGCAGGCTCCTTGAGCTTTGAACCGAGATAGGTCGTGACAAGACCTGGACGGCATCGGCGTGTTAGGCCGCTGTTTGGGGCGGCATGTAACGTCTGTGGGCGACATGTCAAAGGCTCCTTAAATGCTCATGTCGTACTCCCGAAGTCCTCTAGGCGAGGTCGTCCTTTGGTATGGATGCCCTTCTTCGGCATTTATGCTCGTAGTTCTGGGAGTCCTTTAGTTCGGTGGTTCTGCCTTCAGAGGATTCTCTCCTGTTCGTAAGGGGTAGGCCTCTGTCACGAAGATGATCCGTTTGGTCCCCCAAAGGAGCCGGCCATACCTTTGGATTTCCTGGCATATTAGCCGAAGTCCTGACTTCGTGGTGCTCGACTTCGCTCCTGCCGAGGTCAATGACAGTGCTTCTTTTCGAGCTATGCCAGGCTTCCCGAACACAACTTCGGTGGGAAGTACGTACTGGGAGAAGCGGAAGCCCTTCGGCTATCACAGGCCCCCCTTGAAAAAGCCGAAGTGGAAACTTCGGTTTGTCAGCTTTCGGAGGGTGCCACTTTGGGCCTTGGGTGTAGTACCTGTGCCAAAGACGGACCTTTCGTCCGAAGACGTAGGCTGTTCGACCATAGCCTGTCCTTTGGTGTCTTCGAGGTAACCTACTTTTTTCCTTTTTGCAAGTCTGTGTGACATCGCGTCTCGTAACCAGACGTGTCAGTCTAGAGCGGTGCGCCCAGGATTTAGGGGTGTCAGAAAGTGTGTCCCCCTTTTGGCGCGATTGCTGACACGTGGCACGTTTGTCAGTGGCGAGGGCTGCATTGGATACAACAGGCGCGTCTTTTCACGCGCATTAATCAGTTACGTCGACTGTTCGCCTTCGTGGGGTACTTATGACGCCGGTTCGCCTACCCCCATCGGCCTATATATACCCTTGTTCCTTCATAACCTCCTTTTGCTTCTCCTTTTGCTCTCTTCTGCCTTTCAACTGTTTTTGCATTTTCTCCTGCTTTTCGCGGTGGTGCTGTTAACAGAGTTTTTTCCGGCCACCTTTCACGACGGCGTCTTCAAACCCAGATTTTGGCAAAGCATTTGGTGTGTTTTAACTTCCCAAGTCTTCTGTTTTTTGAGCTTTTTTCCCGAAGTCATTTTTTCCTTTTTCCGAACTCATTTTTCAACCGACATGCCTATTCCTGAGAGTTGGCAACCTCTTTTGTCTCACTCTTGCTGCACCACTCCTAAGAAATTAGCAAGATGGAAGACTAAATTTTTTCTTCCCTCGTATGCCATTACGAGGTTGCCACATTCTGACCAATTTAGCTTTTCGAACCGTAGTAACGAGGTTACCGTTTTCCGAGCCCAACTGAAGGCCGGACTTTGGTACCCTCCTCCGAAGATGATTTGTGACTTCTACCAATTCCATGGCATTGCCATAAATCAACTTCCACCGAACTCGTACTGCTATTTTAACGCCTTCCTCTATATGTCTGGTGTCTTCAAAATAGAACCCCACTTCATTATCTTTATGCAGTACTATAAGCTCTTCGTGGTCCCGAAGGGTGGCTTTTACTTTATGCTACCTCGGGGATCAAGGAGCAAAAAGTACATGTTCACTTTTGCCACTAAGGACAGCTGGCGAGGGTGGCAACAAAAGTTTTTCTTTCTAAAGATGGAGGAGGCCTGGTTGCATGTTCCGACCAAGTGGGCTCGGGGAAGGCTGGAGATGGACGTCGTAGATCCGAGGATAATGCTGACTCCCGGGTTGGCTCCCATATTTGCGGACTTCGACAGACGTATCCGAGTCGTCTCTGATTGGGATTCCGAGGTCCCTTCGCGCTCTCTCTACCCCTTCCCCATCAATTGGAGGCTGATGACCGAGGAGGTTCTTCGGGAGCTATGGGTAGTGAAGGAGCACAAGACGGACCTTGGGATGCCGGCTCCTGCCATCGCTGGGAAAGACTCCTAGCTGGTGCAACTCCTTCGGGAGGAAGTTACTTACGAAACTTTTTATGAGCGTAAGTTATCTTCGAGTCCCTTTGTTATAATTTCATCTTGGACTCACACTGATGTCTTATTTCTTTTCCAGAGATGGGCGACGACACTGCTACCTTCTACAAATCCCTTGATAGCCAAAGGCTATCGCCTCTATCTGGCCGAACTCCCTGCCACAAGAATGGCCAGAGGAAACTGGCGCTACCCGAGAAAAGGTGGGATCATACACCTCGGGAGATAGCCGAAGAGCTCCGAGCCCAGCACGCCAGGAAACTTGAGGATACTACTAGCCCCCCGAGGTTGTAAACAGATCGCCTTCGGAAAAGAGGCACCAGCTATTGCGGGCCGAATATGATCTCCCCAAAGGCGGAACTCCCTGAAGCTGGGTACCCCCGAACTGAGGGCGTGTTTCCCGAAGAGGCACTGTCCGTACCAAAGGACGACCTCACCCAGGGACCTTGGGAGTACGGCAGGAGCATTTAAGGAAGCATTTAAGGAAGCCTCTGACACGTCCTTTCACAAACGTCATAAACCACCTCAATAGGCGCTCTGACACGCTGACGCCATCAAAATCACATCATGGCCCATCTCAGCACAAGGCTCAAGGCAACCTGCTACCAGCTATCTGTCCCCTACGCCCAGAAACTCAGGGAACATCTGACCGAACACGTGTCGCGATCTGAACGGGCTAGGCACTCCAATAAATACCAGGAAATAAATACTTGGCAGGAGGTTGGTTGGCAAAGGTCTGACTCCCAGACTCTGAGAAAATCACCAGGCGAGACTCTTCAGCCCCTTTTGTGCTATTTCCTCTGCCTTTCTCAGCCACCACTGACTTGGGCGTCGGAGGCTCCCCCCCCCCCCGGAAACACATTCCGGGGGCCTCCTAACCCTTTATTTCTGGACTTTCAGGCACTCTCCCAAGGGCGAACCATCCTCCAGGCGTTCTTCCTCCTAGAAGTCTCTCCACCAGTCACCATGACTCTAAACGATGAGGCCCCTGGCCATCATTTGGCGCCGTCTGTGGGAACCCGCTCTGAGATTGCCGTCATTGAAAATCGGCGTTCTAAGGACAAGGGACTCCCGAGGTCTCCGTCCGCACCTGAGACACAACCGGCTGCTGAGCAAACACTCCCAGGGACTTCTGCTTCCGAGGAAGACCGCCCTCTAGTAATCACTATGAGCTTTATGAGGGAGTTTCAGCGTTCAGTCGTTGCTGAAATGACACAGCAGATCGACCAAAGGTGGTCACAGCAGACACAAGCCCAAAGACCTCCCTCACTTGCACGCCCTCGGGAGAAGAGTCAGAGGTCGACTCATCGCAGTTCGGGAAGCGTAGACCCGCGCGAAGAGTCGTCCACGGAAAATATGCCCATTGGGAAACGGCTTGTGGGGCAAAAGAGGTCTGAGCGACCGAGGGTCTTGCAGCAAAGAAGTTCGATGCCTGAGGCGAGGTCCCTGTCCCCTCAGCGCCGAACTCGCTCCCCGAAGAGGCGCCGGCAATCTCCCTTCCCTGAAGAAGGGCCTAGTGCCACAGTGCTTATGGAGAGGATATTAGCACGGCTAGAAAGGGTGGAGAAACAAATGGCCAGAAAACCCATTTGGGCCAGACCTTTGGGAACATTCTGCGAAGATGACTCCTCATTCATTCAGGCCGTTGTTGAGGCAGCAATGCCAGGTGACTTCAGAGTACCTCGGTTGGAGATTTATGATGGCCGTACTGATCCACAGGCCCATCTGACGAAGTACAGACGCAGCATGGTAATGCACGGTGCTGATGACGCTACCATGTGCAAGTGCTTCGAAGTCACCCTCACAGGGCCAGCAACTGCATGGTACAATTCATTGCCTTCAGGAACCATCACTGAGTTCCAGGAGTTGTCCATGGCCTTCACACAGCAATTCATTGGGAGTCGACCTACTGCGAAGATGCCTGTCCAGATGTTCGACATAGAGCAGAGGAACGGAGAAACCATCCGAGACTATGTCGAAAGATTCAACAGGGAAGCTCTGAGCATCCCAGACTTCCGGCCCGAAATCCGCATTCTTGCCATGACACGGGGCCTTCGGCGAGACTCACAGCTATTCTATGAGTTCTCAAAGGACCCCCCTGAGACCCTCGGAGAATTTTACCGAAGTGCAGAACAGCACATGACCGCCGAGGAACTAAGAATGGCTGGGCCGAAGTCCGATCACCACCGCGCCGAAGGGTCCAATCAACAAGCTCGGGATCCGACCGAACAGGCAGGACGACCTCGGAGGATGCGGGGAAGGAAACCCCAAAGTTTCACACCACTGAGCACTACATGGACCAACATCCTCATGGCGCTGGAAAGGCAAGGGACGCAAATTCGGCGGCCAAGGGCCATGACCGCCGATAATAAGAAGAATGCAAAGAAGTTCTGCCAGTTTCATCGCGACCACGGTCATGACACCGAAGACTGCTTCCAGCTGAAGAAGTACATAGAGTCGCTGATAAAGCAGGGCCAACTTCAAAAATACTTGCGGATGCCATCCCCGAAAAGCAGAAAAATGGAGGAAGAAAGGGCCGAAGATGAGGACTATGACTCCGACAGGCGGAGAAACTGAAGTCCAAAAAGGCACCCTCCACCTCTGACAGGGGTTATCCAAACGATCACCACGGGGCTCCCGTCCTCGGAAAGAAAGCGGAGGGCCAGAGAAATTGCAGTCATGGAATATCAAAATCCAGCAAAGAAGCTGGCCCGCAAAGATGGATCCACTATTGTCTTTCCCCACGACGATCCACTGCTGATCATGGCGAGGATAGGGAACTGGGACGTCAAAAGGGTGCTACTTGATGACGGATCAAATGCGGACGTCCTATTCTCGCACTTACTGCCGAGCTTGGGCATCTCCAGCAGCGACCTTAAGCCAGTCACCTCGCCCACCTTCGGGGTTGGACCATCCGAACTACCCGTTCTCGGATGGATCGACCTCCCACTGATGATGAAAGGGACTTCGGTAGATGGAGCAGCTGAGTTGTATGCCTCCACAATGGCGAGGTTCATCGTCATGGACGTCCCGTCCTCGTACAACGCCATCCTTGGAAGGCAGACATAGGGAAACCTGCACATTCGCCCTGATGTGAAGTACTTGACTGTAACATTCGCCACCAAGGATGGAGATGCAGAGATCTTCATAGACCAGACCGAGGTGAGAAAGGTGTTTGTGAAAGCACGAAAGGCTCCGGCGAGCAACTTCGCACAAACAATGGAGGCAAAGGCGCCAGAAAAAGGCAAAGAAGAAGATCTCGCAAAAGCAGAAATGGAAACAGTAGAACTTATCCCAGGACAATCTACCCGAATAGGGAAGAGCTTGGCCGAAGGTAAGAAAGAAAACCTTGTATCCTTTCTGCTGAAAAATAAAGATCTGTTTGCCTACTCGCCGAAAGATATGCCAGGGGTAAACCCTGGCATAGTACAGCATAGCCTCAAAGTAAGCCTGAAAGCAAAACCTGTCCGGCAAAAGAAACGAAGCATCTCAGCTCACAAGAGCAACTTTGTCAAAACCGAGGTCCAGCGTCTGTTAGACGCCAAAGTCATCAGGGAAGTGAAATACCCCGAATGGTTAAGCAACGTGGTGATTGCCACAAAAGAAGGCAGCAGCAAACTTCGGATGTGCATCGACTTCAGAAACTTGAACGATGTTTGCCCGAAAGACTCATACCCTCTTCTGCCAATAGACCAACTGGTAGACTCAACTGCCGAATACGGGCTCCTAAGTTTCCTAGACGCCTTCAGTGGCTACCATCAAATAAGGATGGACCCCGAAGATGAAGAAAAAACCGCCTTCATCACCGAGGGAGGAACATACTGCTATGTTAGGATGCCCTTCGAGCTCAAAAATGCAGGAGCCACCTACCAAAGGTTGATGAACAAGGTCTTTAAAGACCAAATGGGGAGAAACATGGAGGTGTATGTTGATGATATGATAGTCAAGAGCAAGCTGCCTAGCTATCATGTTGCAGATCTAGAGGAAACCTTCCAAAAGCTCAGAGCCTTCGGGATTCGGCTCAATCCTGAAAAATGCATCTTCGGGGTAACCTCGGGAAAATTCCTTGGGTACATGGTATCCGGAAAAGGCATTGACGCTAACCCCGAGAAGATTAAGGCGCTGCTTGAGTTCCGAACTCCTGCCACAGTCAAAGACGTGCAGAGGCTCACCGGAAGAATAACCTCTCTGAGCAGATTTATTTCCAGGTACGGAGATAGGTGTCGACCTTTCTTCAAAGTCCTCACAAAGGCAGCAAAAATGGAAGGCGACCTCGGAAGGAATGATCACCCTTGGGACGAAGATTGCCAAAAGGCCTGGGAAGAACTCAAAGTCTACTTGGCTAGCCTGCCGACTCTGCGACAACCTCGGGAGGGAGAGCCCCTCGTTTTATACCTCGCCGTCACGGAGAAAGCTGTAAGCTCGGTCCTCGTGAAAGAAGAAGGGCCAAAGCAATGGCCAGTCTATTACGTCAGCAAATCCCTGCATGGCGCCGAAATCAGGTACCCTCTGCTTCAAAAAGCTATATACGCCTTGGTGCTTGCAGGGAGAAGGCTGCGACCATACTTTCAGGCTCACCTCATCATCGTCCGAAGTAGTCTACCACTACGGGATGTTATGAAGAAAGTTGATCATTCGGGAAGGCTCTCCAAATGGTGCATAGAGCTTGGCGAACACGAAATCATATATGAACCTCGGAAGGCCATAAAAGCTCAAGCACTGGCAGATTTTATCGCCGAAATACCCACCACTAAGGAAAGCCATTTGGATCCGAACGGAGGTGAGCCAGAGTGGACCTTGCATGTTGACGGAGCCTCGGGATCCGAACACCAGGGAGCTGGAGTAATTATCAGAGGACCCGAAGGCCTAGCGGTAAAAAAGGCTATCAAGTTCAGCTTCAGCGTCACTAACAATGTGGCTGAGTATGAAGCCCTCATAGTGGGATTATGCTTGGCCAGAAGGATTGGCGTGAGAAACTTAAAGGCTCACAGCGATTCCCAGCTGGTAGTTCGGCAGACGTCAAGAGATTATGGGGCGAAGGACCCAATCTTGGCAAAATACCACGAGCTGATAGCAAAGCTCATCCAAGAGTTTGACGCCGTACGGATCGAAAATGTACCTCGGCGGAGTAACACTGAGGCAGATTGCTTGGCAAAGTCAAAAACATACACCGAGGTGCTAGATCACCCGAGCATCTCAGTGCTATGCATAGCGACCTCGGGAAAAGGATGGAAAAATCCCATAAAAAGATACCTCGCAGAAAATGTGCTCCCCGAAGACCCCAACGACGTTGCAAGACTACGAAGACGCTCCGGCCGATTCTTCCTGATTGGCGAAGAGTTATACCGACAGGGATATGCAAACCCGCTGCAAAGATGCGTGGATGAAGAGGATACTGAAATGGTCCTTGAAGAGGTCCACGAGGGCATGTGTGGTTCACATATTGGAACTGATGCCCTGGCGGCAGTGATACTTCGCCAAGGATACTTCTGGCCTACCCTGAGAAAGGATGCAAGGCAATTTATCCGAAAATGCGGTAGTTGCCAGAAACACGCGAACATCCAGAGGGCACCCTCGGAAATGGTAACTTCGGCTGACTACCCCTGGCCCTTCGCAGTCTGGGGTATAGACCTTATTGGGCCACTCCCCTCACCGCCCGGAGGCGTGAAATTCTTCGTGGTAGCAGTGGACTATTTCTCCAAATGGGTCGAGGCAGAACCCCTAGCAACTATCTCGGCAAAAGAAGTGCAAAAGTTTGTATGGAAGAACATAGTATGCAGATTCGGCATACCGAGGGTGCTAGTGGCTGATAATGGATCCTAGTTCATAGACAAAGGATTCCAGGAATTTATCAGCGACCTCGGAATAAAGATGCACTTCGCCCCGGTAGCTCACCCCCAAAGCAACGGGCAGGTGGAAGTATCTAATAGGACCATAAAAGATGGCCTGAAAAAGAGGCTGGGGGAAGCAAAAGGGAAATGGCCAGGAGAACTCCAAAGCGTATTATGGAGTTACCGAACGACGCCCCGAAGAGCCACAGGGGAGACTCCCTTCTCACTCGTCTTCGGAACAGAGGCCATCATCCCTATCGAGATAGTTAGACCATCAGTACGGGTGCAAGTATTTGATGAAGGTGGAAACGACCTCGGCCTAAGAACGAAGCTTGACCTCGTCGGCGAACATAGAGAAATAGCTGAGCTGAGAAGAAAAGCTTTCCAGCAAAGGGTGGCCGCGGCCATAAATTTGCGAGCTAGGCCAAAGGAAATCAGGAAAGGAGACCTCGTTCTCCGTAAGGCTGACTTTGCGCCCCGAAGGCCATCCCACGGAGTACTTCGCGCAAACTAGGAAGGACCTTATCTGGTCCTCGCCGAAGTACGAAAAGGCGTGTACAAACTTGGCGATGCCGAAGGCGTAGAATTGAAAAACACTTGGCACTCAGATGCCTTGAGAAAATTCTACGCCTAAGCTTGAGCGAAGGAATCATACTGTACGAAAAATATTCTAAGTACAGAAGTGCCTTGAGAAAATTTCTTAAGTACAGAATTGTACAGAATTCCACGAAGATGCTCGCCATAAGCGCAGATATGACTTTCCGAAGTCCCTTGAGCCATCACGCTCGGGAAAAATGGAAAACAAAAAATCTCGCAAAAGGTTTCTTAAGTCTCTTGAGCGAACATGCTTGGGACAAGGGGAAGATCTTTCACACTTAGTCAAGTTTCTTTGATCGCAGGTTTTCAAAAGTCTCTTGAGCAAATGCGTTCGGGGCAATGGAAATAAAGAAACTTGCAAAAACACTTAGCCAAAAAAGATCTTCATTTACAAGAAAGCTAGCTTACAAAGAAGAAGTGCCCGAAGAAGGAGTACAAAAATAAAGAAAAGGGAAAATGAGCCCTAAAACAGCCTAAGGGTTCTCGGCGTCCCGAGAGCCACCCGCTTCCCCATCCTTTCCTACCACCTTCGGCGCCGGAATAGTAGAAGGCAGGTTCAGATGCTCGATTTTGGACCAGGACCACCGAGGCCCCTCGGGAATGTTGAGAGCTTCCAAAAAAGAGAGGTCTAGACCTGGGAACCTCTCAAGGACTTGGTGCCGAGCAAGGCAGAATCCGTCTTGAAAGGCGACCTTGGTCATTTGGTCGGATTTGTCCTTCTCAACCTCAAGGTCCTCGAGCTCGTCCTTCAAGTCTGCAACCTCCTTCTTCAGCGCCTTCACCCTCTTCTTTGCATCGGGCTCCTTCTTCAAAGACTGGACCTCAGCTTCGAGGGCCTTTTTCTCACTCACCAACGACCGAATGAGATTATCAGAATCTGACTTATCTTTGAAAAGGTCTTGGTTGGCAGCGATCATCCCCTTCACCTGATCGCCGAGGTCAGCAATCTGCAGAGAGGAGTTCTTCTCAAGATCTTCCTTCTCCTTCCGGAACTCCTCCCGAAGGGCAGCAACTTCTTTCTTCGCAGCATCTGACAGCTGCTGGTTCTTGGCGATCAATGCCAAGCGAGTGGCCTTCGCTTTCTCTAAAGTCTCTAAGGCCGAAGCTCGGAACGCCGAATGCCTGGCGACCCGAACTCCGAGAAAGCCGGCATACCCCAGCAGCTGCAAAAAGATGAACGCAAGGTCAGTAAGAGCCAAGCACTTAGGAAAAATTGAAGGGAAAAAGGTGTGAAGAACATACCTGAGCAGCATGCTCGGTGACTTTCGCGGCAAGGGTGTCATCGTCCGGATGGGCCGCCGCAATAGCCTTGAAGGAGGCCTCTGTAAGCACCCTCTTCGAAATCTGCTTCGCCATTTCAGGACAGTCCTCGGAGTACAAGTTCATGCCCTCCGTGAATGTCCAGAAAGGCTCTTTGGGTATCTTCCCTTGCGGGACTTTGGCGTCGCGAAGGGCCCGGGCCTTTGCGTGTTCGGCCGCCCAGTTCGGGGTAAGTAACTCCCCTGCACGGCAAAAACGAGAAGCAGGTCAGAGACAAAGGAAAATTCAGAAAAACAAAAAGAGCCATACTTGTTCTGAAAGCAACAGACCTGGCGGCACTTCGAATACGGCGTCCTCGGAATCCTGAGACTCCTCGGTCGAAATCCCCTTGCCTTTCTTCTTGCGCCGCTCCTCGGCAGAAGGAGCCTCTACCATGGCCTCCAGAAGGGCCTGCGACGCAGAAGGGCTCTGGGGAGGAACGTCGGCGGAAGAAACCTCGGGAGTGGTAGGGACCTCGGCGGCAACCTCGGGAGGCAGAATCTCGGCTGCCACAGGCTCCTCATCAGCCTCCTCGGAAATTTCCTCCAGAGGAACCTGGGCAGCTTTCTTTGCCCGTTTCCCCAAAGGCCCGGCGCCAGTAGACTTCTGCCTTCAGGAAGCCGCCTTCTTTGTCTGATCGCCCTTCTCCACCTGGCCGGAGAAAAGGGACTTGTAAAATGCAGCAGTCCCGTCGCCCATCTCTGAAAAAGAAAAAAGACATCAACGTAAGTCCGAGGGAAAAACAACAAGGGAGTAGAAGATAACTCACTTTCGACAAGTGTTTCGAAAGAAATTTCCTCCTTAAGAAGCTTGACCAACCAGGAATCCTTCCCGGCAATGGCAGGAGCTGGCATCCCGAGGTCGGTCTCGTGCTCCTTAACCACCTTTAACTCCCGGAGGACCTCTTCGGTCATCAACCTCCAGTTGATAGGGAAGGGGTATAGAGAGCGCGGCGCGACCTCGGGAGCCCAGTCAGAGACGGCGCGGATGCGGCCGTCGAAGTCCGCGAAAGTGGAAGCCAACTCTGGAGTCAGCAACAACCTCGGATCAACGACGTCCACATCTAGCCTTCCCTGAGCCCATTTGGTCGGAACATACAACCAGGCCTCCTCCATCTTCAGGAAGAAGAATTTCTGTTGCCACCCCCGCCAGCTGTCCTTGGTGGCGAAGGTGACCATGAATTTTTTGCTCCCGGATCCCCAAGGTAGCATAAAATAGAAGCCACCCTTCGGGACCACAAAGAGCTTGTAGTACTGCATGAAGATTATAAAATGGGGTTTTATCCCGAAGACGCCACACATACAGAGGAAGGCGTTAAAATAGCAGAACGAGTTCGGGGGAAGCTGGTTCACAGCAATGCCATGAAATTGGCAGAACTCGCAAACCATCTTCGGGGGAGGATACCGAAGTCCGGCCTTCAGCTGGGCTCGGAAAACGGTAATCTCATTACTATGGTTTGAAAAAGCATAATGGCTAGAGTGAGGCAGCCTAGTAACGGCGTAAGAGGGAAGAAAGAACTTTTTCTTCCACCTCTCTAATTTTGCGGGGGTGGTGCAACAAGGATGGGCTAAAAGAGGCTGCCAGCTCTCAGGGATAGGCATTTTCGACATGAAAACGAGTTCGGAAAAGGCCAGAAAACAGTTTCCGGAAAAAACTCAAAAGAACAGAGGAATCAAAACACTCTGGAAAACAAAAACCCACCAAAAGATTTGCCAAAGTCTGAGGACGCCGTCGTGAAAGTTGGCTGAAAAAAGCTCTGATTAAGGTAGCTCCGCCACAGAAAGCAAGAAAGTACGAAAACAGGGGCAAAGCAGAGGAAAGAGCAGAAGTAAAAGCAAATGGGACTTATGATGGAATGGGCTATTTATAGGCCAAAGGTTGGTAACCGAAACGTCGTCATAAGTACCCTTTTGGAGGCGAACCGTCGCCGTAACTGCCCTCTACACCTGAAAAGGCGCGCCCTCTGTAACCGACGCGACTCTCCTCCAATGGCAAAGCGCCACGTGTCAATCGCCGTGCCAAAACAGGGGACACGTCTTCTGACATCCCTAAAAAGCTGGGGCGCGTCGCTTTGACTGACACGCTTGGCCATCAGACGCGACGTTACACAGACCTGCAAGAAGAAAAAGCAGGTTACCTCAAGGACACCAAGAGACAGGCTATGGCCAAACAGCCCATGACCTTCGGGCAAGAGGTATATCTTCGGCACAGGCTCCGCCTCGAAGACACCAAAGAACAGGCCAAGGCCGAATAGCCCATGACCTTTGGGCAAGACGTGCATCCTCGGAACAGGTTGAGCTTCCTAAGAGTCTCCCAAGAACAACCTTGGAAAGAGATGCAAAACCGAAGTCTTCACTTCGGCTTTCCAAAGGGGGGCATGTGATAGCCAAAGGCTATCGCCTCTATCTGGCCGAACTCCCTGCCACAAGAATGGCCAGAGGAAACTGGCGCTACCCGAGAAAAGGTAGGATCATACACCTCGGGAGATAACCGAAGAGCTCCGAGCCCGGCATGCCAAGAAACTTGAGGATACTACTAGCCCCCCGAGGTTGTAAACAGATCGCCTTCGGAAAAGAGGCACCAGCTATTGCGGGCCGAATATAATCTCCCCGAAGGCGGAACTCCCTGAAGCTGGGTACCCCCGAACTGAGGGCGTGTTTCCCGAAGAGGCACCGTCCGTACCAAAGGATGACCTCGCCCAGGGACCTCAGGAGTACGGCAGGAGCATTTAAGGAAGCATTTAAGGAAGCCTCTGACACGTCCTTTCATAGACGTCATAAAGCCGCCTCAATAGGCGCTCTGACACGCTGACGCCATCAAAATCACATCATGGCCCATCTCAGCACAAGGCTCAAGGCAACCTGCTACCAGCTATCTGTCCCCTACGCCCAGAAACTCAGGGAACATCCGACCGAACACGTGTCGCGATCTGAACGGGCTAGGCACTCCTATAAATACCAGGAAATAAATACTTGGCAGGAGGTTGGTTGGCAAAGGTCTGACTCCCAGACTCTGAGAAAATCACCAGGCGAGACTCTTCAGCCCCTTTTGTGCTATTTCCTCTGCCTTTCTCAGCCACCACTGACTTTGGCGTCGGAGGCTCCCCCCCGAAAACACATTCCGGGGGCCTCCTAACCCTTTATTTCTGGACTTTCAGGCACTCTCCCAAGGGCGAACCATCCTCCAGGCGTTCTTCCTCCTAGAAGTCTCTCCACCAGTCACCATGACTCTAAACGATGAGGCCCCCGGCCATCATCCCTTTTCCTCGGTCAATCCGAGAAAGGTGAGCAGACGAAGAAGGCCGTCTCCCGAAGGCGGAAAGCGACTGGGGCTGGGCCTTCTTCTAAACGGGCGAAGAAGACTGTTCCACCTCTTCAGCCGGAAGTTCTTGATGAGGTAAGCGGAGAGCCCGAAGCTGCCGTTGCTCCGCCGCCCGAGGTTGCTGCCGACGTCCCTCCGACCGACGTCCCTTCTCGGAGTCCTACTTCGTCGCAAGCTCTTCTGGATCCTTTGGTAGAGGCCTCTTCTGTCGAGGAGCGGCGCAAGAGCAGAGGCAAGGGGATTTCTACGGAGGATGTTCTGGATTCTGACGACGACGTGGCCGAAGTGCCACCAGGTTCATTTTCTAGCGAACTGTGATGCCTTTACTTTTTTTGAATTTTGAGCTTTACTTGCCTTGACCAGCTTTTTATTTTGCCGCGCAGGGGAGTTACAATTTCCGGGTTGGGCAGACGAGCATGCCCGGAAGCGAACCCTTCGGGATGCCTGTATCCCGAAGGGGAAAATCCCGAAGGAGCCTTTCTGGTCGTTTACGGAAGACATGAATTTGTACTCCGAAGACTGCCAACAAATTGCCAAAGAGATCTCGAAAGGGATCCTTACCGAGGCCTCCTTCAGGGCCATTGCGGAGGCTCACCCGGGCGACGACTCCCTCACCGCGAAAGTTTTCGAGCACGCTGCCCAGGTATGCTTTGCGCCTTTCTTTTTCCCTTTGAGTTCTTCTAAGTACTTGGCTCTCTTTTTTGCCTTACTGACTTTGCCTTTATTTCTTTGCAGCTGCTGGGGTACGCTGGGGTACGCTGGTTTCCTCAGAGTTCGGGTGGCGAGGCAGGTGGCGTTCCGAGTCTCGGCGTTAGAAGTCATAGAAAAAACTAAGGCCACGTGCTCAGAATTGGCTGCCAAGAACACGCAGCTAGCTCAAGCTGCAGAGAAGGAAGTTGCTGCCGTTCGGGATGAGTTCTTAAAAGAAAAAGAGGAACTTTTAAAGGACTCCTCCCAGAAAATTTTTGACCTCGGCTCCCAGGTGGCGGAGCTGATCTCGGCGAACAAGGCGCATCAAAAGGAGAAGTCAGAGGCTGAGGTTCTCCTGGCGAAGGCGCTTGCTGAGAAGGCTGCGCTCCAAGCCGAGGTTGATTCTTTGAAGAAGGAGCTGAAGAAGAAGAAGATTAAGGCACTGAAGAAAGAGGTCGCGGATCTGAAGAAGGACCTTGAGGACCTTGGGGTCAAGAAGGATAAATCCGACCAGATGACCAAGGTTGGTTTCCAGGACGAGTTTTGCCTCGCTCGGCACCAAGTTCTTCAGAGGTTCCCAGATCTGGACCTCTCTTTCTTGGAGGCCCTAAACATTCCCGAAGGGCCTCGGTGGTCTTGGTCCAAGATTGAGCACCTGAACTTGCCTTCTTCTTTCCCGGTGCCAAAGGTGGTGGAAAAGGATGCAGGAGCTGGTGGCTCCCGGGACGCCGAGATTCCTTAGTTTGTTCTAGGGTCCTTTGCCTTCCTTTCCTTCTTTTTTTGTACTTCTTCCTCTCTGTAAGCAAATTCATTTCAAAAAAGATTTTTCTTTTTAGAAAACCCGGCTAAGTCTTTTTGCGAGATTTTTCATTTCCCATTTTCCCGAACACGTTCGCTCAAGAGACTTCGAGAAATCATATCTACGCTCGTTTCGGCAATCACCTTCGCGGAATTCTGACTTGTGCAATTTATGCTTAGGAACTTTTCTGACAAACTTTTGTACTTAGAATATTTTTTCTAATTTGTACAATACCATCTTCCCATCGAAATCCTAAGCATAGAACTTTTTCAAGGCGTCTGAATGCCACGTATTTTTCAATTCTACGCCTTCGGGATCGCCGAGCTTGTACACCCCTTTTCGCACTTCGGCAAGTACCAGGTAAGGTCCTTCCCAATTTGCGCGAAGTACCCTGTGGGATGGCCTTCGGGGTGCAAATTCAGCCTTTCGGAGAACGAGGTCTCCTTTCTTGATTCCCTTTAGCCTGGCCCGTAAGTTTATGGCCGCGGCCATTCTTTGCTGAAAAGCTTTTCTTCTCAGCTCAGCTATTTCTCTGTGTTCGCCGACGAGGTTGAGCTTGGTCCTCATGCCGAGGTCATTTCCCCTTTCATCAAAACTTGCACTCGTACTGATCGTCGTACTATCTCGATTGGGATGATGGCCTCTGTACTGAAAACAAGTGAAAAAGGTGTCTCCCCTGTGGCTCTTCGAGGTTTTGTTCGGTAACCCCATAACACGCTTTGGAGCTCTCCTGGCCATTTCCCTTTTGCTTCCCCAAGTCTCTTTTTCAGACCATCTTTTATGGTCCTATTAGATACTTCTACCTGCCCATTGCTTTGGGGGTAAGCTATTGGGGCGAAGTGCATTTTTGTTCCGAGGTCACTGATAAATTCCTGGAATCTCTTGTCTATAAACTGGGACCCATTATCAGCTACTAGTATCCTCGGTATGCCGAATCTGCATACAATGTTCTTCCATACGAACTTCTTAGTGTTGTGCCCAAAAAAAGCCAATCATGAGATGATTGTATTTTTGCACATTGAGTCATGATATTTTATTGAGGCATTAATCCAGCAATTTTGTTTGTTGTTTTGTTTCTGCGTAATGTAATAAACATAATTGTAACCCTAGAATAATGATATTCTTAAATGTCCCTAGTCTAGTATTATTGTGGAGCGGGTTGCAATAATACATAATGACTAGCATATGTGGAGACTAATATGAGATATGTAGTCTACATATGGGTACAAGTTGGAGAACTTGTGTACTGGACCGACCCACCATGAGAACACTTCATGGATCGATATATGAGTGTCATAAGTGATTCTCATAGTGATCATGGTATATGTAGTCCTTCGACCTAAGATCATCAAGGTTCCCTACATGTGAGTCACATACTTTGATACTTTCCTTTATTGTTCGTAACTGAGTGAACTTGAAGGAGGTCATTGGGTATGTCACATATCATGCGGAGGGATTTGTATGATCAAGATGGGATTTGTCCCTCCTATGTAACGGGAGTGATATCTTTGGGCCCCTTGATAGAGTGAGACTTAGAAAATGCATGGCCATGCTCTGATGAGTTGATATATGATATCAATGTCGTCAGTTTAAGTTGGTCTACTCGGTAATCAAGAAACCAAAGATTGGGCTATACGAGAGTGACACATTCCATGTCTCGTGCTTAGTCTTGATATCTTGGACAAAGGGACAATGGCATATATCGGTGATGATCATAAAGGTTTAGTCGATTCACCGACAATCTTATCACTTGGGTAGCAATGATGTGTTGCTAGACACCGCTCATTGCTTATGATCATAAATGTGATTTATGATCATTGCCAACATGGCAAGAGCCTATTGGGTCGCACACATAGAGCTATTTGGATCATTAGAGTGCATGGGCTAATTATTTGGGTTATGGTTTCACTTTAATTTCGTATTAATAATGGGCCAAGGAGTTGAGCCATTATTAAGCCCGAAATTAAATCCTAATTGGATTAGGGCTTTGAAACCCATTAGGCCTGGAAGTTGAGTCCACTATAAATACAACTTTTAAGTGAGAAATTCGCAGGTCTCCTTGCCCTAGCCTCTCAAAAGGACAGCCGCACTCTTCTCTTGCAATTCCTTGGAGGACGCAAGCTAGCACTGCGAGCGCAAGAGAAACGCATCTGCCGGGACGTGGTGGAAGCGTGGTGATCCCAAGAGGCTCGTGTGGATACCATAGAGAGCCTGAACACGTCAACTGTTCAGGTTTTGTGATTCGACTCTACAGTTGAGTGAGAGATCTCAATCGAAAATTAGGTATGAAATTTTCGAACACCCGGTTTACCCCGTTTCACTTGGATCCTGGAGGGTTTCGGTTAAATTCCGCTGCGCTATTTGGCTCCCGAAACCCAACACTTTTGCACCTCTTTTGCCGAGATAGTGACCAAGGGTTCTGCCTCGACCCATTTGGAGAAATAGTCTATTGCTACCACGCAGAATTTTATGCCTCCAGGCGCTGTTGGGAGCGGCCCAATGAGGTATATACCCCAGACTGCGAAGGGCCAGGAATAGTCAGCCAAAGTTACCAATTCCGAGGGTGTCCTCTGGATATTCATGTGCCTTTGGCAATTACCACATTTCTGGATGAACTGCCTAGCGTCCTTTCTCAGGGTAGGCCAAAAGTATCCTTGGCGAAGTATTACTGCTGCCAAGGCGTCGATTCCGATGTGCGAAACCACAAGCGGCTTCGTGTACTTCTTCGAGGATCATTTCAGTATCTTCTTCGCCAACACACCTCTGTAGTGGATTTGCATATCCCTGGCGATATAATTCTTCACCAATTAGGAAGAATCGACAGGAGCATCTTCGCACTTTTGCAGCTTCGCTGGGGTCTTTGGGGATCGTATTGTCTGCGAGATATCTTTTTATCAGGTCTTTCCAACCTTTTCCCGAAGTTGCTATGCTCAGCACTGTGATGCTCGGGTGGTTTAGCACCTCGGAGCATGTTTTTGATTTTTCCAAGCAATCTGCCTCGGCATTATCTCGTCCAGGTACGTTTCCGATTCGTATAGTGTCGAACTCCCGGATGAGTTTTGCTACCAATTCATGGTATTTTGCCAAGGTTGGGTCCTTTGCCCCGTAGTCTCCTGCCGTTTGCCGAACTACCAGCTGGGAATAACTGTGGGCTTTCAAGTTTCTTATGCCAATTTTTCTGGCTAGGCACAATCCTGCTATGAGGGCTTCATATTCAGCCATATTGTTGGTGACGTTAAAGCCGAACTTGATAGCCTTCATTACTTCTAGGCCTTCGGGACCTCTAATAATTACCCTAACTCCCTGGTGTTCGGACCCTGAGGCTCCGTCAACATACAAAGTCCATTCGGGCTCACCTTCACCAGGATCCGGATGGCTATCCTCGGTGGTGGGTACTTCGGCGATGAAGTCTGCCAGTGCTTGAGCTTTTATGGCTTTCCGAGGTTCATAAGTGATGTCGTGCTCGCTAAGCTCTGTACACCACTTGGAAAGCCTTCCCGAATGATTAACTTTCCTCATCACATCCCGTAGTGGTAGACTACTTCGGACGATGATAGGGTGAGCCTGAAAGTATGGTCGTAGCCTTCTTCCTGCTAGTACCAGAGCAAATATAGCTTTCTGCAGCAAGGGATACCTGACTTCGGCACCGTGTAGGGACTTGCTTACATAATAGACCGGCCATTGCTTCGGCCCCTCTTCTTTCACAAGGACCAAGCTCACAGCTTTTTCTGTGACGGCGAGGTACAACACGAGGGGCTCTCCCTCGTGAAGTTGTCGCAGAGTGGGCAGTCTGGCTAAGTAGATTTTGAGTTCTTTCCAGGCCTTTTGGCAGTCTTCATCCCAAGGATGATCATCATTTCCAAGGTTGTCCTCCTTTTTTGTTGCCTTAGTGAGGACTTTGAAGAATGCTCGACACCGGTCTCCATATCTGGAAATAAACCTACTAAGAGAGGTTATCCTTCCAGTGAGTCTCTGCACATCTTTTATTGTTGCGGGAGTTCGGAATTTGAGCAGAGCCTTAATTTTTTCTGGGTTAGCATCAATGCCTCTTTCTGATACCATGTACCCGAGAAACTTTCCCGAGGTCACTCTAAAGATACACTTTTCGGGATTAAGGCGGATCCCGAAGGTTCTGAGCTGGTGGAAAGTTTCCTTTAGATCCGCGACGTGGTCACTAGGCAGCTTGCTCTTAACTATCATGTCGTCTACATAGACTTCCATATTTCTCCCTATTTGATCACTAAAGACCTTGCTCATCAACCTCTGGTAGGTGGCTCCTACATTTTTTAGGCCAAAGGGCATCCTGACGTAACAGTACGTTACCCCCTCGGTGATGAAGGAGGTTTTCTCCTCATCTTCAGGGTCCATCTTTATTTGATGATACCCACTGAAGGCGTCTAGGAAACTTAGGAGCTTGTATTCGGCAGTTGAGTCTACCAATTGGTCTATCAGTGGGAGAGGGTATGAGTCTTTAGGGCAAGCATCGTTCAAGTTCCTGAAGTCGATGCCCATTCGGAGCTTATTGCTTCCTTCTTTTGTGGCAATTACCACGTTGCTTAACCACTCGGGGTATTTAACCTCCCTGATGACACCAGCGTCTAACAAGCGCTGGACTTCGGTTTTGACAAAGTTACTTTTATGGACCGAGATGCTCCGTTTCTTTTGCCGGACAGGTTTTGCCTTCGGACTTACTTTAAGGCTATGCTGTATTACGCAAGGGTTTACCCCTGGCATATCTTTCGGCGAGGAGGCAAATAGATCTTTATTTGTCAGCAGAAAAGATACAAGTTTTTTCTTGTCACCTTCGGCCAAGTTTTTCCCTATTCGGGTATTTTGGCCTGGGACAAGTTCCACTTCCTCTATTTCCGCCTTCGCGGGATCTTTTGCCTCGCCCTTCTTTGGTGCCTTTGCCTCCATCATTTGTGCGAAGTTGTTTGCTGGAGCTTTTCGTGCCTTGACGAACACCTTCCTTACTTCACTCTGATCAATGAAGATTTTCGCGTCTCCATCCTTAGTGGCGAAAGTGACAGTTAAGTATTTCATATCAGGGCGAATGTGCAGATTTCCCTGTGTCTGTCTTCCAAGGATGGCGTTATATGACGAAGGGACATCCATGACGATGAACCTTGTCATTGTAGAGGCAAATAACTCAACAGTCCCGTCTACCGAAGTCCCTTTCATCATTAGGGGAAGATCGATCCATCTGAGGACGGGTAGCTCGGATGGTCCCACCCCGAAGGTAGACAAGTTGACAGGCTTGAGGTTGCTGCCGGATATGCCCAAGCTCCGCAGCAAATGCGAAAATAGGACGTCGGCATTTGATCCATCGTCAAGTAACACTCTCTTTACGTCCCAATTTCCTATCCTTGCCATGACCAACAGTGGGTCGTCATGGGGAAATATGACGGTGGAACCATCCTTTCGGGCCAGCTTCTTCGTTGGACTCTAATATTCCATGACTGCTATTTCTCTCGCCTTCCTCTTTCTTTCCGAGGATGGAAGTCCCGTCGTGATTGTTTGTATTACCCCTGCCGGAGGTGGAGGACACCTCTTTGGACTTCAGTTCCTCCTTCTGTCGGAGTCGTAATCCTCGTCATCTGCCTTTCCTTCCTCCTCTTTTCTCCCTTTTGGGGAAGGCATTCGTAGATAACGCCGAAGTTGACCCAGTTTGATCAGTGATTCTATGTACTTCTTCAGTTGGAAGCAGTCTTCGGTGTCGTGGCCGTGGTCACGGTGGAACTGGCAGAACTTCTTTATGTTCTTTTTGCTATCAACGGTCATGGCCCTTGGCCGCTGAATTTGGGTCCCCTGTCTTTCCATTTTCATGAGGATGTTGGTCCTTGTGGTGTTCAGGGGTGTGAAGGTTTGGATTTTTCTTCCCCGCATTCTTTGAGGTCGTCCTGCCTGTTCGGCTGGATATCGGCTTTGCTGGGTGGATCCTTCGGCCCGGTTGTGATCGGACTTCGGTCCACCCATTCTCAGCTCTTCGGCCATCATATGCTGTTTGGCCCTTTGGTAGAATTCGCCAAGTGTGTCCGGGGGGTCTTTGGAGAATTCATAAAATAGCTGTGAATCCCTCCGAAGGCCCCGTGTCATCGCGAGGATGCGTATTTCGAGCCGAAAGTCTGGGACACTCAAAGCTTCTCTGTTAAACCTTTCGACATAGTCACGGATGGTTTCTCCACTTCTTTGCGCTATGTCGAACATCTGGACGGCCATCTTCGCCGTCGACCGACTTCCAATGAATTGTTGTGTGAAGGCCGTAGATAACTCCTGAAACTCTGTGATGGTTCCTGGGGCTAATGAATTGTACCAGGCTGTTGCTGGTCCCGTGAAGGTGACCTCAAAAAATTTGCACAAGGTGGTATCGTCGGCACCGTGCATCATCATGCTGCGTCTATACTTGGTCAGATGAGCCTGTGGATCAGTTCGGCCATCGTACGTTTCCGACCGAGGTACTCGGAAGTCACCTGGCATGGCCGCTTCAACTACAGCTTGGGTGAATGGGGACTCTTCCCCACAAAAGGTCCCAGATATCCTGGCCCAGACGGGCTTACGGGCTACCTGTTTTTCCACCCTGTCCAACCTCGCGCAATATCTTCTCCAAAAGGAGCGTGGCGCTAGGCTCTTCCTCCTAGTGCTTGTAGGCTTCGTTGCAAGGAGATTGCCTGTGCCTCTTCGGGGAGTGACTTCGACGCCGAGGGGATGGAGACTTCGCCTCGGGTGATGAGTTCTTTTGGTATGGGACTTTAGGTCGCTTAGACCCCGCTTGTCCCGCAAGCCGTGCCCCAAGGGGCATGTTTTCTATCAAAGACTCTTCACAGGGGTCCCCACTTCCCGAACTATGGTAGGTTGGCTTGGGGCTTTTCTCCCGAGGGCGTACTGGTGAGGGAGGCCTTTGGGTCTGAGTTGGTTACGGCCACCTTCGGTCTATCTGTTGCGTCATTTCAGCTACAACAGACCATTGAAAGTCGCGCAGAAAGCTCATGGTGATGACAAGAGGACGCTCCTCCTCCGGCAAAGAAGTCCCTGGAATGGTTTGCTCAATAGCCGGTTGAACTTCAGGCGCGGACGGGGACCTCGAGAGTCCCTTGTCCTTGGAACGCCGAGTTTCAACGACGGCGACCCGTGGGTGGGTTCCCACAGACGGCGCCAAATGATGCCCAACGGCATCTTCGTCGGGAGACATTGTGACTCCGGGAGGGACTTTCTGAGGGGGAGAACGTCTGGAGCTCAAATTTCCCAGAGGAGTATGCCTGAAAATATTCAGAAAAGAGGGTTAGGAGGTCCCCGGGGTGTTTTCCCGGGGAGGAACCTCCGACGCCCTAGTCAATGTCCGGAGAGGTGAAAGAGGGGGAGCACTAAGAAGTTTAGTGGCCTTGTCTGTTTGTGTTTTCTCAAGGAGGAGGAGTCGAACCGTTTGCCAGGGTCTGTTCCCTGGTATTTATAGGAGTGCCCAGCCCGTTCAGATGACAACACGTGTTCGGTCGGATGTTCACTGAGTTTCTGGGTGTAGGGGACAAGTAGGCGGTGGTAGGCTCCTTGAGCTTTGAACCGAGACAGGTCGTGACAAGACCTGGACGGTGTCGGCGTGTCAGACCGCCGTTTGGGGCGGCATGTAATGTCTGTGGGCGACATGTCAGAGGCTCCTTAAATGCTCATGCCGTACTCCCGAAGTCCTCTGGGCGAGGTCGTCCTTTGGTATGGATGCCCTTCTTCGGCAGTTATGCTCGTAGTTCGAGGAGTCCTTTAGTTCGGTGGTTCTGCCTTCGGAGGATTCTCTCCTGTTCGTAAGGGGTAGGCCTCTGTCCCGAAGATGATCCATTTGATCCCCCGAAGGAGCCGGCCATACCTTTGGATTTCCTGGCGTATTAGCCGAAGTCCTGACTTCGTGGTGCTCGACTTCGCTCCTGCCGAGGTCAATGACAGTGCTTCTTTTCGAGCTATGCCAGGCTTCCTGAACACAACTTCGGTGGGAAGTACGTACTGGGAGAGGCAGAAGCCCTTCGGCTATCACTAAGTTTATTTCAAAAGTTTACAACTCAAAATTCATTAGACAGTTTACATACATAGACACATTGAAATAAAAAATTTATAATAATTAAGTTCAATTTATAGAGTAAAAATAGTTATTTGAATTTTCTATTAATTATAAAAAATATTATACAAATTAAATTTATTTTATAGCACTTATCGGGTAGTCCAAATTATGATCTAAAAATTTGTTATCAGAAAAATACTTTAAGTTAACCAATTTCATGCAATGGAACCAAAATGAAACATTTTTTATAGATTTAGGACTAAAACAAAATGTATTTAATATCTTTGGAACCAAAATATAATGTTTAATAGGATAGGGACTAAAACGAAATAATAATTAAAGATTAGGAACTATCACGCAATTTATTCAATAAAAAAATAACTGAGACCTTAAATGAATAAAATATACTAGAGCCCCTTATTAATTATAAAACTTACAGATAGGTAACTAACTTTAATTTTTCTACAATTGTATCATATATCCAAGTACCCAATAAAAATTGTTAAAATTTTAGGGGAGGCGGCCGCCCCCTCCCGCCCCTAAGAAGATACGCCCTTGGTTTAGAATATAGGATCCCTTGGAGAATAGGTAACGTAAGAATATAGTGCTTTATGTTAATATCAATTTATCGTCACAATTTAAACACTTGCCATCTTTTTATTAGCTTTCTTTGAAACATTTAGATTTGACAAAAATATTAAAAAAGATGAAAATCTTTTCATGTCTTGTTTTCTTTAAACACCCCGGTGCGTGCATAATTTCATTACAACAAAATAATAATAAACCATTAACGTTTTGGGCTCGGCTCAAATCAACCACTAATATATATATATTGTTGAAGAAACCACTAACATTATTTAAAATAACCAAATAAACAACTAACGTTATACAAATAGGCTAATTCACCTACTCAGCTCTTGAAATATTACAAAACTCCATCATTAACATTTTAAAATTAACAAAATAAATTTACTTGGTTTAAAACAATTTAAATAAGCTACCTTCACCAATTGCAAGTTCCATAATCACCTTCCATAATTATATTTTTTGGGCATAATCTATTCGTTGCCTCTTCTAGCTCATTCAAAATGTACCATCTACGTCGCCCACGATGAGAAACCTCTAGCCCCACACTGCCATTCTCGAATAATGTCTCTATCATTTTAATGCTTAACTCAAGAATATGATGCAATGTGAGGTAGAATAAGAAAAGGAATATCGTGACCACTATTAGTAAATTCAAGAGGATCCCAATTACTACCCATAAACAGAGTCCGAAGATCAATCTCAGCTTTCAAAAGGTGGTTAAAATGTTATATTAAAAAACTTTAGAGGTGCTTGGAGCAGAAAGAGAAAATATAGGGACTAAACTTGGTACTTTATGCTACCATTCCATTAGACATAACAGTAAAAGTTACAAGATCAGCTTATTTGAGCCGGCTCAAAAATTTCAATGGCTTATTTGCCCCAAAAAAATATTAGTGGGTGAATCAGGCTAGCACAAAAATTTTAGTGGTTTATTCATTATTTTTGCCATTTCTTTGCCCTAGAAAATCCTAGTAGCGCCTACAACATAAGATTTGTGGCTTGCAGAATAATCAGCAAAGCCTGATTCAAAATCAAATTAAAAGAAAATGAACAACATCTATACTAAATATCGTAATTAGATGAATACAAAACTAACCAAATAGATCAGTAATCAAACAACCAATCCTAATATAAGATGTCTCTATAATTTGGTGGCTAATCACCTCTGTTGTATTGCTCCTTTTGTGATGTTTTCAATCATTCCTTTCCTGTTTATTCATTATTTTTGCCATTTCTTTGCTCTAGAAAAGCCTAGCAGCACCTACAACATAAGGTTTGGGGCTTGCAGAATAATCAGCAAAGCCTGATTCAAAATCAAATTAAAAGAAAATGAACAACATCTATACTAAATATCGTAATTAGATGAATACAAAACTAACCAAAGAGATCAGTAATCAAACAACCAATTCTAATAGATGTCTCTATAATTTGGTGGTTAATCACCTCTGTTGTGTTGTTCCTTTTGTGATGCTTTCAATCATTCATTTCCTACCAAAGAAAATGCACCATCCTAATAAAATAAGCTCTTCTAACTAATGCCTTCAAACATTTACCCTTAACAACCCTACTCATCCAATCCCACGCCCAAGACCATTAATATAGAGCATCCCTCAAGTGGAGTTGACATATAATGTCCCTTCAAACCATTTTTGGAAAGTCACACTCACAAAGTAAATATCTTGAGTTTCTTCCTTCTTCAAGCATAAAAGACAAAGCTAACATAGCTGAGAAATATAGTGACTCAATTTGTAAGAAGTACGCAACCTATTCTAGTAATAAACTTTTTGTATTATTTTTACTTTTACCCTTCATTTTTTGCACATAAATCAAGAAATAAGAAAAAAAAATGTATCAAAAAATAGTTAAAGGTAATATGATAGAATAATTTACTAAATATGAAAATTTACAAAGATTTCAACAACTTGAAGTAGTAAATATCGCAAGGAATGTAAAAATGAGGGAATAGTATATAAATAACTTGTCACTCTAGATTCAAGGTAGATCAACTTAATCTAAGACTCGAGACTCTAGTTACGACACGTTAGGTCGAAAGTTCAAAGTTTCTTGTGGCATTCCAATGTAAAAAAATTTTTGAAATAGTGACAAACATGAACAATTACAACTAGAAGTAAAGATTCTATCCACCGACAGTGAAAAAAAATTTCCACCAGCACTTTTATTTGGAAAAATTTTATTATCTTACTAATGCATTTTAAATAAAGTGTTACTATTAACAATCAACCATCATTTAGCAAATGAAGACTAACACTCTCCACTCCTTTGTCAACGATAGTTTCCTACGATCCCTAATTGTTTGCTTGCTTCGATTCATTGAGGTCGAAGGAAGGTTGAGCTTTGATTTCACTGCCCCACATATCATCTCGTCCACAAGATCTAGTCTTCTGGGATTAGGTTTTAGGTGGTTATGGATTCAGGGAGAGAAAGTAGTTTGGAAATCATATTAGTTATTTGTCTGGGATCAACTAGTTTCATAAGGAAATGGAGAGGACTAAATTGATTTAAAAGAATTGAAGTTACAGCCTTATAAACAGCAAACATTCAACAGTTAGGGGATACTTACTTAATAAGTCAAAATCCCTAGTTTAAATACCTCATTTACTGTGAATTATCAAATCAAGCAAGTTTAGTAAGGGTTAGATAGTTTTTAGGATGTTTTGGCACCTAAGTATCACCAGAGGGCAAAATAGTAAGTTTGATTTTTGAGCTCATAAGTATTTCATTTGACCCAAAATGAAAAGAAACCAAAGTGTGAGACTAAATTGCTTAACTCTTGTGGCATGTCACTATTAGCATAGATTTTGCATCATTTCATTATTCAAATTTGTCACATTATCTGAAATGATATGCTCTGGTGTACCGACAAATGATCTCTATCTTTAGAAAAACAAGATATCACCTTCTGAGTTACGCTTGCATAGTACATTGCCTTTATCCACTTTGTAAAATAGTCAATTGCCACCATAATAAATTTGTGATCATTAAAAGCGTTAGAGGTAGTTGCTCCAATGACATCTATTCCTCACAGAGTGAAAGGTTAAGGTATTGCTGTCACATTGACAAAAGCATGTGGATCCTGGATTTTATTTGCTTATATTTGGCACTTATTACACTTATTCATATAACTGATACAATCACCTTCTAATATGACCCAATAATAACCCATTTTCATTATCTGCCTTGCCATGGTATGACACTATTGTGCTCTTCATAGATTCTCATGAAATTCTTCCATGATTTTATTTGCTTTATGAGAGTCAACACAATGAAGCAACACAAAATTTGGGCCTTTCTTATATAGTATTTCTCCACTAAAGAGGAAACTCATTGATAGTATATACTTTTGATGCTCCGAGTGGATATGCTCGTTGTGGCGGAATAAGGTACCAATGCCCTAAATTTACTTCTGTTGGTTAGCTCTTAGGCAATAATAATCCCATTTAGGTTATAATTGGTTAGCTATTACTCATAAAGGTTCTTAAAACTTTTACATGTAACTTATTACTTGGCCTACCTTGCATAAAAAATATGCAGGCATTATCATATCTATGCAATAACAAGTAAAAAACACAACAAAGAAAACCATGGCATGCCAATTAATAAAACATAAGCTAAAAACAAGCCAAGACATAAAAACTACAGTTGCTTTAACTTCAAGTAATAACTGTGCGCATACATCTTAACCTTATACACACCCAAATGGAACCTTAGTGTTATACACACTAATGGACACTAGTAAAGGCAAACTTAGTACACCAAGTACCAATATAAAAGGTATTGCAATTTCTTGTGTGCTTTAAGCATAGTTTACCTAGAGCCTAGGAGATAGGATTTGCTAGCAAGATTTCCTTTCTTTTTCCACTAAAAAATTGAGTGAGTGTTTGTGAGGACCTTGATTTTAGGAGGAAAATGTTCGACAGTTCAAGCAAGGATCTTGATGTTAAGCTTAGCATTAAAGTTATGCAATCCAATTCTGAAGGCTATTCGAGGCTATAAAAACCATGAAGGAGGAGAACACTATGAGGCATAAGGAGAGTTCCCAAAAGATTGAGGAGCTATATCTCCAAATATCCTTCTGTGAAAAGGCTTCAACTAGGATCCAAAGGAGGAACAAGCCTATATAAAGGGCTAACAAAGCACCTAAGGAGATAGAGGAGTCAGATATGGAGGAGGAAAAATAGAGCACCACCTAGAAGCCAACCATATTACTTAGAAGAAGAGCACTTGAGCTCGATGAGAACTTGAGCTCCATAAAGCTTCATATCCGACCCTTACAAGGCAAGATTAAGCCGAACGCATACTGGAAATGAGAGCAAAAGATTGAAATGGTCTTTATTGCCATAAATATTCAAAGGAAAAAAAGGTAAAGTCAGCCACTATTGAGTTCACTGATTATGCACTTATATGGTGAAACTAGGTGGTGATCACAATGCATAAGAATGAAGAGGAGCCTATTCAAACTTGGAGAGAACTCAAGGCTTTGGTTAGGAAAAGGTTTGTTCAAAGCTAATACTATAGAGATTAACACCAAAAGCTACAAAGATTAATGCAAGGAAACAAATCCATGGAGGACTACCATAAGGAGCTTAAGATGACCCTAATCTAAGCCAATATCATAAAGGATGAAAAAACAACCATGGCAAGGTTCTTGAATGGCCTTAATCTCAAGATAGCAAATAAAGTAGTATTGGTGCACTATTAGGAGTGGAAGCAAAAGATAAAGATGATGTTTGATTGCCCCAACTATTCGGAGGAAAAGAAAGTAAAGTTAGCCATTAGTGAATCACTGACAATGCTCTTGTATAGTAGAATTAGGTGGTTACTTCTAGGATGAAAAATGCAGAAAACCCATTGAGACTTGGAAAAAACTTAAAGCTGTGATGACGAAGAAATTTGTCCCTAGCTATTACTATATAAACCAAAACCAAAAGTTATGAAGATTAATACAAGGGAATAAGTTTGTTGAGGATTACCACAAGGAGTTAGAGATGACCCTCATTAAGGCCAACATTGTTGAAGAAAAGGAGACCACCATGGTGAGGTTTTTGAATGGCTTGAATCCTGAGATAACTAATAAAGTGAAGATGGTGCACTATGTAGACATGGAGGACGTATTGCACCAAACAAATACGGCTGAAAGGATCATCCAAAAAATAAGGGCAGCACATATGTCTGATGGAGTATGAGCAAACTACATAGGAGTTATGTTCTAAAAGGCTAGGAATGAAGCCACAAGCCCAAGACCAAGACACACCAGAGGGCCTCCATGGCCCTACTTAGGGCAATGGTACCCTACAATTTAAAATGTTAGAAGAGGTCATGACATTGTACGTTATAAGTGTAAGGGCAAAAAGCATGTAGCTCAAGATTGCCCAAACCAAAAGTGCTCTATGTAGATAAGCTTGGAGAACTTGTTTCTGGGGAGGAGGAGGTGCAAGATAAAGACCTTGTCTAGATGCCACCCTTGGAGGATATCCCACTAGGTAAAGAGCCCAAGGAGGGGACAATTGTGTTTGTTGCTAAAAGAGCCTTAAAACATTTAATGAATGAAGAGCTAGACCAAAGAGAATGAATATTCCACATAAGGTGCCATGTGGATGAGAAGGTTTATAGCCTGATCATTGACGGGGGAAGTTGCATCAATGTTGCTAGCACTATTTTGGTGGAAAAAGTTACAACTACCATCACATAAACATCCACAACCCTACAAGTTGCAATGGCTTAACAATGATGGAGAAGTTCGGGTACAAAGGCAAGTTCTTATTTCCTTTTCTGATGATCTGCAAAAGAAAAAATATTATTAAAAGGAAAATAGTATAGGCATCATTTTAGAGAGAAAGATGATGAAAATGAAAAGAGCACTACCCAAGAACCCAAACTAAAAATAGTCAGACAAAGATACCCAAAGCCCAAGAACATATCACATATAGCATCAAAAATTAGCTAAACTCATGATATAGGAAACTCCATAAACAAAAAAAATAACAAAGCATATTAGTAGCCCACATACCTAACCATTGCCCACAACCAAATAAAGAGGCCATATCCGGGAGGAAAATAAAATAGTGGTCAACTCTCCTAGCCTTTTTTCAATACTAGAAAAGACCATTGATTTACAGTTAATATTCTCCTTACCATGATCCTTTTTCTTATTGTTATAGTTAATACTACACTCCAATCTTCCTAGCTCCCAATTGATAGCCTCTTCTTTTCTTTGCACAATCTGCCTACCTTGTGTTGAACCCTTCAACATCTCTCTTATCTTGTCCATTTCTTTAACAAATTTAATGGCTAGATGTCCAAGCTCTTCAAAAGTAAACCCTACAATCTTGCAAATCCTTTTCAAAAATTTATCTTCCCAAGAAGATGAACTGGATTGCAAAGAATCTTCACCAACACCATCCTTCATACCCTCAACTGGATGAATAACACATAAAGGGTTTACCACATTGCCATAATCTAAGTCCAAAATAAGTACTATTGATAAATGATTATTGATGTCTTTATAGTTCAGAACAAACCCTTTCCATTATACTAGTAAATAATGTAGATGTATCAAATCTCTTTATACCCAAAAATATGTGAACTCACAGACAAATGCACTTATCATCAAAGTATAGGAGTGGCAAGTACCAAAATCATTTTGCTTAAGGAACAAAGGTTGTCTACCGTACTCTACTTCTTTTTATTATCTAACCAACAATTAAAGATCTTTATTTAACTAATTATTATGAATTAACTAAACTAAACTAATGCTGCAAAATAGACAACTAGCTAACAAATGGCAACAGAAAAATAACTAAAAAAGTCAATAATAAGAAACCTCACACTTAGAATCGAATCCCCATAGAAATTCATTTGTACTGTTTTACTTTGGTTTAATAATATTGTGATTAACTTAGACCATGGAGTACTATCTAATGTAGATTAGCTCTCTATTATTCCCATCACTCTAACTATTCCCATTAAACTAACTTTATTATTAAGTCATTAAAAGGGTGTCTAGGCCTACCGCACTTCCTAAGAACGTATCACAAGTCTTATGACCCACTACTAGGTTTTACCCTAGTCCAAAGGTATTATATTGCACCTAATATTCTCGGTTATGATAAAAATACGTTTTCCACGACAAACATATCAGATACTACCTGACGCATGCTCATCATCCCACATTGAATTAGTAAGCTAGTTACTACTAATCAATGCAACAAAGTAGATTAGATAAATCACAAGAAGAAAACACATAATCATATCAAACTAAAAAGCAATCACAATCACAAAATCATCTTATGGCTCATCTATTCTAAGCATGAGTAAGAAAACGTTAGCTCATAGTGTCGTAAAATAAACACAATAGAATCAAAAGAAAGCTAAGAAAAAAAAATAGCCATGGCTAAATTTTTTCTTCTTTAAGAAATCTTCAATCTGACGCTCATCAAACGGTACTGATCATCAAACTGACAATTTGATGGAGTGCATTAAGGAAGGCCAGAGAGAAGGGAAGAAAGAGTAGAGGATAATGGATTGGTGGTACGAGCTATGTAATGGCGAATTAGTCATTAGAAGGTGGTGTGCTAAGAGTTTTGGACTCAAATGCTTCACCGGAAATGAAAGGCGATAAAAGAAGTGCGATTTAGAGCTTAACATAAAGAGTGGGAAAGATTTGGTGGGCAATAAAAAAGGTAGTTCGAGGAGAGATTTTTTTTTTAAAAGTAGTTTGAGGAGAAATTAGTCGTGGAAGTAGGTTAGTGGAAAGGGCTTAGAATCAGGAGGGTGAAGGATTATGTATTGGAGTGGATAGGGATGAGATAAACATAGAGAGACCAAAAACTGAATGACTTGCATCTTCTAGCTCTATTGATAGCACAAATCCTAAAAACTGGAGAAGAATAATGAGGTTCAAAAGAAGGAAAAGAACAAGAATCCTAAAGAATTATGGGAAAAATTGAAGAAGATGCCTTGAATACTCATAATTTTGTATTTGTGAAACATTCATGAAATTTTCATTTTTTGCAATTAAGTCTACCTACATGTAGAAGTAAGCATTCGGTTGGTTTGGCTTGGAGTTAATCCAAACGTAAAGATCAAATTGATTTTCATTTTTCACAAAGTGTATCCAAATTACACGTCAGAACCAATCCGAACCATCTAAATTATATTTCGGTTTATTCGGTTCGGATTATTCAATTCTCTTTCTAAAACATAAGCACATAGTAAATGAAAAAAATAACAAACATATTAAAATATTTAGCTCCTATAACCAAAATTAAAGAAAGATAGATAACATATTGTCCAAAATTAGTAGGAAATAATTTTCTATGTAGTGTCAATATGGATAATGGTAAAAATTAGTAGGAGATAACTTTATATATGTAGGGTCATTATGGATAATGGTAAAATATTTAATACTATTCAGTTTATTTTGTTTTAAGTGTATGATCTAATAACTGATCCGGTAACCAAATATAAAATTCAGTTTTGATCCGAACTGACCAAACTAGAAAATAAACCAAATCATTTTATTCAAATATAATCAATGACCAAACTAGAAAATAAACCAAATCATTTTATTCAAATATAATCAATCTTTTATTTTTTTTATTTTGTCTGAATAATGCTCACCCCTACTTATACGTGTTAACTGGCCAAGAAAACAGCCCCACTTTTGCTTACTAGGTAAGAGACAATATTGTTATATAAATATAGGATTTCTGTTGAAGGCCATTGACTATAGGACTAACATTGATAACGTTTTCCAAGCTATAGTACTCAAACAAAAAATCATAAAGATATATGACTTAATTGGAAAATTTACAAAATCTATATGACTGATTTTGACCTTTCTCCTTTAATAAATAAATAAAATATAGAAATAACTAAAACATAATAAGTTACCAAAATTTAAAAAATATGAACATGTTATTTCTTCATTAACAAAACTTTAAAAAATATGAACATGTTTTTCCTTCACTATATTTATCTTCATATATTCATTTATTTATATTTATTTTTATTATTTCTATTTTTATTTTATTTACATAATTTTCAATTTTTTTAAATAATATTGAATACTTTTATTGCTCCTTTATATATTTTTTTATTTATTTGAATGTTTTTTTACTCCTCTTTTTTGTATTTACTTCTTCATATTTCTATTTATATTGTTTCATTTTTTATTTATATATTTTTATCTCTTTATTTTATTTTTATTTTTATTATTATTATTATTATTATTATTATTATTATTATTATTATTATTATTATTATTATTATTATTATTATTATTATTTCTATTGTTTACTCTTTATTCCTATTAAATTATTGTTTTATTAATTTTCTTATTTTTGTTTAAACCTAAGTTTAAGTTTTATATTGTAGTTGAATTGCTTCCATGAACTTTCAATTTAGACCAATTCTTCAATTTGCCTTGATTTTCATTTTCTTGGGGTTTACACATTTTCTGTCAATGCTTAATGCTAAAAATAAATGGAGATTGAACAGTGCAACATTCTTAATAGTTTAGGACAAATGAAGTAACACTTCTAGTTTGAGGATGAAAGTGCAACATGACTACGTTCCAAGAAGATTGGTGCTATTTATCCATGTCCATTCTATGCTTGGTAGAGATATATTTGGTTGGCAAATGAAAGATTTGATGTTGAATAAATTAACTTCATAAATTAGCTGTTTCATCTAGCCATCCAGCCCACATATCTAACGTGTTCCTCCAACTAGACCCACATATGCATGTTATGTTTATGATATGATCAAACAAGGCACACTCAAAGAAGGGAAGGACCCATTGAAGGTTTCTAGTGGACCTATGACAAGGAAGAAAGCTAAGGACCTCTCAAGTGCACTACAAGCCTTTATTTCAAGCTTCTTCATGGAGAATGGGCATGGAACTTCACAAGGAGCTGCTGGAACTTTCAATACACCATATGGAGATGATGGACATGCTTGGTACTCAGTTCTAGAGTTCTTAGACAAGCCACAAAGCAAGGACACCAAGGACACCACTAAAGTGCACCATTTGAGCCCCCTTAAGTGTTCTTGTTGCATTTTGTGTCCACAAGCTGAATTTTTTAGCTCTAACTTTTCAAGACCTCTTTCCAACATCTAAGAGGAAGATTCATGCCATTGGAACTCAAATATTCAAGCTTAGAGCTGAAGATACAAGTGAGAACCCTAAAGTGCCCAAAAATGTACCCGAGAAGGCTATTTGGGGGTTTTGGGGTTTAATCTTCTATTTGCACTTTATTTTCTTTTAATTAATGTTTATTTAAATTATTTAGGATTTTATTTAGGTTATGGAATTAGTTCAGGTTGTTAGGACAAGTGGCATACGCTGCATACACTATACAAGGTTAGAAAGGTTTAAGAGTCCTAGTTTGACTAGGTTTTCTTGAGTTCTTTGTAACTAGGTTTCCTAGGTGACTTGGGCTGCGAATTTTGCCTATATTTTTACCCTAGTTTAGGCTTATATAAAGGCACATATTCTGGATGCAAACACATAGATTTTTGCCAAAATAATATTGCTATTTTGGAGAATTTTCTCTTTGGTTCTTGGCGGACTACCTTGGTGCACAACTGTGCTTGTATTCTTGGAGTTCTATACTTCTTGTTTCTAATCACAGGTTGATTAGGGGTGGGGGTTTAAAATCCAGTATTTTTTATGTCTTGTGGAGCTTGAATAACATCTTAGGCATGTTTCATGGGCTTTATACCATTGGGGTTCGCATTAGTTGGTATTAGAGCCACAAGTTCTATTGAAGGACATATATTTGTGTTCTTGTTGATCTTAATTTTTCTTTCAATTTTTTTCAGTAATTTCGTGCTTTAATTCTCTGTTTTAATCTTTTTTCTTCTTGTTTCAGGTCTGTCCTTTTTGTTTCCATGCTTGTTCAAGTCAAAAACACCAAAAACAACAAAAAGAAGTCAATTCGTGTTACCTTGAGTTCTCGGTTTCAATTCGTTTGTTCTTGTTTGTTCCTTATCTTTCTATTTCGTGTCCAGACCTATTAATCTTTCTTGTTTTCATTGTTTTCAGCATCCTAGAGTCTCAAAAACACCAAAAAAAGAAGGATCCAAGTTGAGGAAGTTTCGGTATCAAAAAGTTGTTTCAAATTGTGCATGTTTTCATAGTTTCTTGTCTTGACCGCAAAGAAATCTAACTTTTTGTCTTTGGCAGCAAGGAACTTCAAGGAGAAAGTTGTTTTAGCATCAAAACAGCAAGCCAAAAAAAAATAAAAGAAAAAGAAAAGAACAACAAAAAGAACTTCCAAAAGAAGTTTACACAAAGTGTTGAAATTTTGCGCCACAAAACCTATCCCATTGTTTTGAGCCAAAAAGCTTTTCTTTATGGTTCTTGTGATCATCAATTGCAAGAGCTTCCTAGAGTCTTTTAAAGCTTGTTTAGCCCACCTCTTTTGGAGTCAAAATAGTTCTTCAAGAATTCAAGTTTTCTTGTGTGCTTTGAGGACAGTTTTCTTAAAACTTTTGAGAACTCTTTGAATAGCAATGTCTCACTAACAAATTGAGTGTTTGAGTGTTCATCTTTTGAGTGAAACACACGAAGTGAGTGTTTGTGAGGATCTTTGTTTTTCAGGAGTATGGAGGGGCAGGTGGATAAGAGGATGGAAATGAGAAACAATGAGAAGCCAACCATGAGAGAGCTTCAAGAAACTCTCAATAGACTTGTGGGGAGGATTGAGGACATTGATTTGAGATTGCCAAGGAGACCAAATCCTATCTTGCAACCAAATGAGAGATCCAAGGAGAGAAGAACCCGAGGAGGAAGAAGGGCATTGGCATTGGCATGACCATGGGCTTCCAAAGAAGGAGGAGCCAAAAGAGGACAACAATCTAAGCTCCATTAAACTTACCATTCCACCTTTCCAAGGGATGAGTGATCCAGATGTATACTGGGAGTGGGAGCAAAAGATTGAGATGGTGTTTGAGTACCATCACTATTCTAAGAAAAAGAAAGTTAAATTGGCTACTATTGAATTCACTGATTATGCTCTTATATGGTGGAACCAAGTTGTCACTTCTAGGAGAAGGAATGAGGAGGAACCCATCAATACATGGAGAGCTCTTAAAGCCATGATAAAAAGGAGATTTGTTCCAAGTTACTACTATAGAGACCAACACCTCAAACTTCAAAGGCTTGTGCAAGGCCAAAAGAGTATGGAGGATTATAACAAGGACTTGGGAGATGACATTGACCCGAGCCAATATCATTGAGGATGAGGAGGCTACCATTGCTAGATTCATCAATGGCCTTAAACCATGAGATTGCCAACAAAATGAAGATAGTGCCATATGTCAACATGGAGGATTTGCTTCACCATGCCACTAAGGCCGAAAGAATCATCAAGAGGTTTAAGGCATCCAAGATGGCTCAAGGAGGAAGTTCTACATGAAGGGGAACATGGAGTAAGAAGGCACCCAAGCCAAAAGTGGAGGCCACCAAGGGAGGCTTGTCTCGGCCTCAACAAGACAAGTCCAAAGTACCACCCAAAGAAGTGCCTAAGTTAAGGGAGATTGAGTGCTTCAAGTGTAGAGGCAAGGGGCACTACATGAAAGATTGTCCTAACAAAAAAGTGATGATACTCCAAGATGATGGAGAGATCACATCCGAGGAGGAAGATGCCATGGAGGAGACACCACCTTTGGAGGATGATGAGCAAAACACACTTGAGCCTGAGGAATGAGACTTTGCCTTTGTTGCTAGGAGAGCTCTAAGTGTGCAAGCCAAGGAGGAGGCCAATCAAAGAGAGTGTATCTTTCACACTAGATGCCAAATTAAAGATTAAGTGTGCAGCCTCATTGTTAATGAAGGAAGTTGCACCAATGTAGCAAGTTCAACCATGGTGGAGAAGTTAAAGCTTCCCACATAAAAGCAACCAGAAACATATAGGCTTCAATGGTTGAATGATGCCAGGGAGGTAAAAGTGGTAAAGCAAGTTTCGGTTCACTTTAAAATTGGTACTTACCATGATCAAGTTCTTTGTGATGTTGTTCCTATGCAAGCTTGCCATATTTTGCTTGGAAGGCAGTGGCAATTTGACAAGAAAGTCACCCATGATGGAGAGAAGAACTTGTACTCATTTGTTCATGAAGGAAGGCCGGTTACACTTAGTCCACTTTCACCACAACAAGTCTTGCAGGATCAAAGGAAACTTCAAAGTAAGGTTGAGAGAAAAGTGAATGAAGGGAAAGTTGAGGGCAAGAGTGAAGAGGGGATAGCCAAGCAACAACATGAGAGAACAAGTGAGAAGAGTGAACATGAGGGGAAGAAGAGTGGAGAGTTCCCGAGAGAAAAGAATGAGAGGAAGTTGAGTGGCAAAAAAGAGTGCTATATTGCAAAAAAGAGTGATGTGAAGAAAGTCATTCAAGCACAAAGACCAGTGCTTCTTTTAATTTACGAAGAGTCTTTTCTTGTTGTTAATGAACTAACACATCTTCCTAGTGTTGTTGTGTCTTTGTTGAAGGACTTTGAAGATGTGTTCCTTGAAGATCCGAGAGGTTTGCCTCCAATTAGAGGCATTGAGCATCAAATAAACCTAGTCCCAGGAACACCTATACCAAATAGGCCAGCTTATAGAACCAATCTCGAGGAGACTAAGGAGATTGAAAAGCAACTACAGGAGTTGTTGGACAAAGGCCTTGTGAGAGAAAGTTTGAGTCCTTGTGCCGTGCCTGTACTTTTGGTGCCAAAGGAGGATGGTTCATGGCACATGTGCATGGATTGTAGACCTGTCAACAAGATCACTGTAAAGTATAGACATCCTATCCCTAGACTTGATGATATGCTTGATGAGTTGCATGGTTCTACTTTGTTTTCAAAGATTGACTTGAAAAGTGGGTACTATCAAATTAGGATAATGGAAGGGGATGAATGGAAAACTGCTTTCAAAATGAAGTTTGGACTTTATGAATGGTTAGTTATGCCTTTTGGATTAACAAATGCTCCTAGTACTTTCATGAGACTTATGAATCATGTCTTGTGTGACTTCATTGGTAGGTTTGTTGTTGTGTACTTTGATAATATCTTAGTATATAAAAAGAACTTAGAATAGCATGTTGGACACCTCACACAAGTACTAAGTACTTTAAGAGGACAAAAGTTGTATGCTAACTTGAAGAAGTGCTCTTTTTGTGTTGACAAAGTTGTTTTCCTTGGATTTATTGTGAGTTCACATGGAATTGAGGTAGATCAAGAGAAGGTGAGACCCACACAAGAATGGCCGATGCCAACATCCATTACTGAGGTGAGATCATTCCATGGGTTAGCTAACTTCTATAGGAGGTTTGTGAGGAATTTTTTTTCTATTGCTGCACCTTTAACTGAAGTTATAAAGAAGAATGTTGGGTTTAAGTGGGGAAAAGCTCAAGAGGAGGCTTTCGGGTTGTTAAAGGAGAAGTTATGTCATGTACCACTTTTAGCTTTGCCTAACTTTGCTAATACTTTTGAAGTTGAGTGTGATGCTTCAGGTATAGGGATTGGAGCTGTGTTGATGTAAGGAGGCCGCCCATTGCATACTTTAGTGAGAAGCTTAATGGTGCTACCTTGAACTACCCAACTTATGACAAAGAGCTTTATGCTTTGGTAAAAGCCTTGGAGACTTGGCAACATTATTTGTGGCCAAGAGAGTTTGTAATTCACACTGATCACCAAGCCCTTAAGTTTCTTAGTGGGCAAGGTAAGTTGAATAGAAGGCATGCTAAATGGCTAGAGTTCATTGAATCATTCCCATATGTTATCAAGTACAAGCAAGATAAGGATAATGTAGTGGTGGATGCACTTTCAAGGAGGTATGCTTTACTTTTGGCTTTAGATGCAAAAGTTTTGGGTTTTGAGCACTTGAAGGATTTATATGCTAGTGATGATCATTTCGGTGAGATTTATTCTAAGTATTCTAAGTTTTCTTTTGAGAAGTTCTATCAAGTTAATGGGTTTCTTTTCAAAGAAAACAGGTTGTGCGTACCAAAGACATCTTTGAGGGAATTGTTCACAAAGGAAACTCATTGTGGAGGACTTATGGGACACTTTGGACAAGCCAAGACTTTGCATACTTTGAAGGAACATTATCATTGGCTGAATATGGTAAAGGATGTGAGGAAGGTATGTGATCAATGCATTGCATGTAGGAAGGAAAATTCCACTCACACTTCACATGGATTATACACACCGCTTCCTACACCTAGTCATTCATGGGTAGATATTTCAATGGACTTTATTGTTGGATTGCCTAGGACTAAAGGAAACCATGACTCAATCTTTGTTGTAGTTGATAGATTTTCTAAGATGGATCACTTTATTCCATGCAATAAGACTGATGATGCTATACATGTGGCTGAATTGTTTTTTAATGAAATTGTTAGACTTCATGGTGTTCCAAGGACTATACTTTCCGATAGAAATACTAAGTTCTTAAGCCACTTTTGGAGAACTTTGTGGGGTAAGCTTGGCACTAAGCTTTTATTTTCTACATCTTGTCAACCATAAACTGATGGGCAAACTGAGGTAACAAATAGGACTTTAGGTTCCATGCTTAGAGCTATCATTGGTAAATATTTGAAAGCTTGGGAAGATTGTTTGCCTCATGTAGAATTTGCTTATAATATGTCCATGCATTCTTCTACTAGTTTGTCACCTTTTGAGGTTGTTTATGGTTTTAATCCTTTAACTCCATTGGATCTTTTGTCATTACCTACTCATGAGGTATCTAGTTTGGATGGTAGTAAGAAGGCTGAGAGCATCAAGAGGTTGCACGAGAAGGTTAAGCAACAAATTGAACTCAAAAATCAACAAGTTGCTAACAAAGCCAACCAAGGCCGAATGAGGGTTGTCTTTGAGCCTAGAGATTGGGTTTGGTTGCACATGAGGAAAGAAAGATTTCCAGCTGCAAGAAGGACTATGCTTCATCAAAGAGGAGATGGTTTATTCCAGGTCATTAAGAAAATCCATGACAATGCATACATGCTAGACTTGCCAGGTGAGTACAATGTGAGTGCTACTTTCAATGTTTCTAATTTGTCTTTGTTTGAACATGCAGATTCGTGGACGAATCCTTCTAAGGAGGGGGCAGTTGATATGATCAAGGAAGGCACACTCAAAGAATGTAAGGACCCATTAAAGGTTTCTAGTGGACCTATGACAAGGAAGAAAGCTAAGGAGCTCTCAAGTGCACTACAAGCCTTTGTTTCAAGCTTCTTCATGGAGAATGGACATGGAACTTCACAAGGAGCTGCTGGAAATTTCAAGACACCATATGGAGATGATGGACATGCTTGGTACTCAGTTCTAGAGTGCTTATACAAGTCACAAAGCAAGGATACCAAGGACACCACTCAAAGTGCACCATTTGAGCCCCCTTAAGTGTTCTTGTTGCATTTTGTGTCCACAAGCTGAATTTTTTAGCTCTAACTTTTCAAGACCTCTTTCCAACATCGAAGAGGAAGATTCATGCCATTGGAACTCAAATATTCAAGCTTGGAGCTGAAGATACAAGTGAGAACCCTAAAGTGCCCAAAAATGCACCCGAGAAAGCTATTTGGGGGTTTTCGGGTTTAATCTTCTATTTGCACTTTATTTTCCTTTAATTCATATTTATTTACATTATTTAGGATTCTATTTAGGCTATGGAATTAATTCAGGTTGTTAGGACAAGGTTAGAAAGGTTTAGGAGTCCTAGTTTGACTAGGTTTTCTTGAGTCCTTTGTAACTAGGTCTCCTAGGTGACTTGGGCTGCGAATTTTGCCTATATTTTTACCCTAGTTTAGGCCAATATAAAGGCACATATTCTGGATGTAAACACACAGATTTTTGCCAAAATAATATTGCTACTTTGGAGAAGTTTCTCTTTGGTTCTTGGCGGACTGCCTTGGTGCACAAGTGCATGTGTTCTTAGAGTTCTATACTTTTTGTTTCTAATCACAAGTTGATTAAGGGTGGGGGTTTAGAATCCAATCTTTTTGATGTCTTGTGGAGCTTGAATAACATCTTGGGCATATTTCATGGTCTTTATACCATTGGGGTTCGCATCAGCTTGTAGATACTAAAAATAACAAAGCCACACAAAGTTGGTCACACATATGCGTTAAGTTCCAAATCCTTGCTCCTGCTTGAACCAATGTCGAGGGAATGCATCATTGAATAAATTGGGTTCTTGTTTTTGTTGGCAAGTGAGGCACTAAGAAATCAACACAAGTGAAGAATATATCAATGCGAAATTGTTTGTCTCTAATTATTGATCAAGCTACTACGTAAAACAAAATATAACTTTGTAATAACCATCAATCTTAACCACACAATCTACACACGCTTATGCAGATATCATTTATGTTCCATGAAAGCTTTTACAATCCCAAACCCTTAAGTGATTTCTTACTATACCGGCAAGGTTTTGTCATAACAATATACAAGAATCTACCATATATTCTTGAGGTTTAATCCTTATGATAGCCTTTTTAAGCTTTATAATAGTCTTTTTCATGGCTAAATGGCTTGGGCAAGAAGCAATATACCCCCAAATCTATGACATCTTCTGAACATACTGCTCAAGTTGGGTCAAGCTTAGGCTAAAATCCCATAATCTTTTTGCCAATGTTGAATCACGTGCCTTCACACTCAGCTTCACTAGGTTATGATCCATAAAATACTCACCATAACACCAGTAACTTATGGATGAAAAGCCACATAACATGTAGTCGCTGCTTCTTGAAGTCATATAGGGAATAGTTGACTAGCTGCTACAACTATACATCACGAAAAAAGTTTAGGGAAAGAAAATTGTAACTTAGTGACTGCTGAAGTACCTATGGAATATTTTTTAGGAAATACTTCCTGAACATTTAGCAACACCTATGAAGCCAAAAGTAATGGCCACCAACCAGTAGCTTGCAATAAGATAAACTGGACAAGCAAATCCTAAGCTTTGATACCATGTTAAAGCATCTAACTTAAAACCAATTCTTGATAAGTGGCAACTTTACAATATAAACCCACAAGCAACTCCTTTATTATGCCATGTGGGGTTTAATAAATTTGGAGAATAAATGGGACTGTTGCATGGGTATATTTAGTTTATCACCACATTGTCCAATGCACCATGGTTAAAGATTTATGTCTAAGAATAAAAGTCTAAAGGCAAAAATATACATGCATATATTGTTAACTTATCAATTATCTTATGCAGCTTGATTACAAATACACAGATAACAAATAGCGAAACATGCCAAACAATTTTTTAAGTTGAAATCTGTAAAAATCCTATGGTTAAAAGGATTTACTATGATAACATAAAAGATTGGTCATTATTGCTTCAAGATGAACTGCATTTGCTGTAATTTTTACCCCTTGTTCCTACAAAGACAAAAAAAAAAAAAAACTCATGCAATCTTCAAATTAGTTTGTATCGTGACCCTATTTGAAGGTGTGTTTATCCCCGGTTTCAATGGCAAAGCCCAGGTCATGCCAGTGACCCAAGTTGTGTCTCACAAAAATAAAAAAGGTCACGAATCGCAATCACTTCACTTTCATCTTCACACAAAGCTTCTTGTTCCTTCATACTTATATCTCCAAACCCAAACCCTAGCCTTCATGCTTCCCGGGCACACTTCCCTTTTTCCAAATACATTTGTCAAAATCCATTTCACTTGCGTTTCATATCTCTCTCCTTAATTTGTCTCTCTATAGGTATTTCTTTCTCTTTCTCCCTAATTTTATTCAAATTATTCAAATATTTAGTTGATTTTCTTTAATAGATATTTTAAATTTGTTATTTATGGATAGAATCTTGTTGGGTTCAAGTTTGATTTCAAGCCTATGGATTGATTTTGCTTGAATTTGGCATTTAGGTATGTACGGTGAAAGTTGGAAAAGCATGAACATGCAAGGTTCACTTGAAATGATTTTTCTTGATTAGGTTTCAATTGTTTCATGATTTTATGGATTGGAGATTGATATCTTGTATGGAAATTATGGTGGTTATGGTGTAGGAACCAACTTTGCATTACGAGTTTTATGGTTTGGTGTGGTTCAATATGTTGTGCTATTAGGATTATATTACTTGGTATGCAAGAAATGAGATTGGATGATGGAATACTAGTTTTAATCTTTATTCCTTTTATAATTCATGATTGGACAGTAACCTAATCACCTTGCTTCATTAGTGTAAATTTGGAGTGGTTTGTCATGAGAGTATTGGACTAGTTTTTTACATAAGCTCCTTTCATAATTGTGTATTTTTACATCAATTGTACATATTGAATTGAGATTATTTTTTCCATTAGAACTATCTTCGACCATTTTTAGGATGAATAAGTGTCTAGCCAAGCTTCCCATTTGTACCAAGGTTTTAGCCAAGAGACAGAAGAAGAATCCTTTGCTTGAGTTTACAGAGCCAGCACAGGTTGAGCATTTCTAGCACCAGTCCAAGAAGAACTTAATGCCAAATGTATTGATTAGGATGCTTTGTGATAGTTGGGCACAAAGCAGCCAAGGATTTAGTGGATTTTGGTGGATGGCTAAGTATTTTTTATTGTCAGGAGCCTACCTACTTGAAATTAACACTACAGTTCCTCTGCACACTTAAGTTTGACACAAAGAGGATCAATTAGACCAAGGAGGACGACGTGAATTTCTGTCTTAATAGGAAGAACTTCTATATGAGTTTGGACAAGTTTAGCAAGTGCTAGAACCTTTATACTGAGGATCATATCTAGTCCAAGGAGCACAGGAGCTCCTTGATTGACTTCCAAAATCATATTTCTACTGCTACTTAGTTTTGGAAGTAAACTAGCAATGAGAAAAAGGATTATCAGCTGAAATGGTCTAAGGTCTCTATTCCAAAGCACTGGTGATGAAATATGTCCATTACCTCCATATTCATTTTATTTCAGGCAAAGGTGATAGTATTGGTGTGCTTACCAAGAGCGACATGTTCTACATGTATTGCATGATGCACTGGATTCATTGCCATCTTAGCCTTGCATTCTCCTGCTTTTTTATGGATATTGTCTATTGGCTGAAGACGAGAGTCATCTATGCTGGATCATTTATCACTCGATTGGCCAAGAACTTTGAGTCTCTCTCACCGGCAAAATAGATTATTAATGCATTCCAACTTGGTTTGACCAACATAAACTCATTCATGTTTATGAGGATGGTGAACAGGAAGACATTTCAAGATTCCACTTATCAGTAAATTCTTTTGGATGAGTAGGAACAAGAGCCCATTGAGCAAATGGTGACATAGGCCAAGATGGAGTATCGCCTAGGCACTTCCACTACTATTCGCACTACTACCCATACTATGGCGATGATCTACTCAATGTAGCAACAGCTCATGGTGAGGATAGATATGTTAGAGACTTGGATGGTTGCATCTAGGGCACGCTCTATGAGCTTAAAGAAGAGAGTTCGAAACCTTCTTTCACATTTTGGCATCCTTCCACATGTCACAATTGTCAGCCCTTCTTACAATGCAGCACTTACAAGGATGACACGAGCGACTCCTGAGTTGAGTTAGGAGGTTGAGGGTAAGGACTTTAATGATTACTTTGACATGCCCTTGGATATTCTTGATAAGAAAGAGTGGGGTACCTAGGTAGAGCTAGCGAAGGCAAAGAAAGTTGAGATTGGTAATGCTGATGTTGTCATATGTTAGGTTGTAGAGGTCATTGAACAACTGGAGGAATCAAGAGTTGAGGAGACAAAGTAGCAGCCTGGAGAGAGGACCAGTAAGGTGGCGATTGACAACTTGCCAATCGTAGAGCATACCAAGGAGATAGCCATGCACACCACTACTACAAGAGCTATTGATGGATCTGGGGTGCCGAATATAATGGAGATGACCGCCGCCATCACCACTGAGCCATCAACACCACCATCAGCGGCTGATCCACTGGCCAGTGATTCTTAATTACCATCATCAGGACATTCTCTTTAGTTTCTACATTTTAGTATTTTGGATATTATTATTTTTATTGTGTTTTGGGATATTATTAGGGGCATCAGTTGCCCTTAATTTTGTTTCATACTTTTTGTTTTTCTTTAGTTCATTTGCTTATGAATATTTTTATTTTGCACCCTTAATGCATTCATTTTTTTTCTTTTAAACTTCTCTCTATTGAACCCTGAGGCTACACATTTTTCTGGAACTTATGGGATAAAGACATGTGCAACAAGTAATCAAATATTTTTAGCATGATATTAGTTTTTATTTCCCTTCCCCTTTTCAATTTCTTTGCATATTTGTACATTGAAGGCAATGCACATCTTAAGTGTGGGGAAGTACGTAACCTAAGCCATTCATTTTTTTTTTTTTTTGAAATTTTTTAGCTAAATTTTTTTAGTCATACTTTTCAGCATGATTTAATTGGATGAAGTTGATTGTTACTTTATGGTTCTTGAGTTCTTAATAAGTAAGTGATTATTGAGATCCTTCACTTTTGTGAAATTAATGTTTTAAAATTTTTTTGCAATTCATGATCAAAGTAGTAGATAATGGTCTTAGAAGCTATTTTTGCATCAAAAATTTTGTGCTCAATCCATTGTTTCAAAACATGCAAGCTTATGAGTTCTTATGCTTGGTTTTGCAGTTTATTTGACCGATGGATATATAGGTGATTGATTGAAAAATAAAGAAAAATTTTTTTGTTTATGAAATAAATGTCTACTCTATTGTTTCATAGTGTTGAAGTAGATAGGGGTCTTCTACTAATGTGAGAGTTGATTATTGCCCAAAAAGATACTTAAAGTATAAGTATGATCAAAGATCACTTTAGATTTGTGTTGAGTTAGTAGCTTGGGTATAGACAGAGTCCTTATTAGTATATTTGCTAAAAGTTAAGACACATGAAGAGGATTTTAAAAAAAATCAATAGCAAAGAAAATTTCAATCAATTACCTATTTTCCATGGTTTTATGGTATGTTGGATGGTTGCATAATGAGCCCTAGTTTATTATAGTCTTTTACTTTATACTTTGCATGAAAATTTAATATTTTCTTTGAACTTCGAATTATATGGGTAGTAGTTAGCTTGTGAAAGAATTGTTTTCATTAACTTGTTTTGATTTGAATAGTGTTAGGTCGAAAAGTTTGCATGCATAATGTCTCTTGTTAGGATCATAAGGCCTTTTAAGTCCCAAAATTTTTGTAATCTTCATTGCCCAAGAGTATGAAGCCCTTATTTTTCATATTTTTAATCTTGGTTTGCTTGAAGGCAAGCAAATGTTCAAGTATGGGAAATTTGATATGCACTTAATTATGCTTATTGTTCCATGCTTTTCCTTGACATTTGTTTGTCTTTTGAGTAGTTTTTCGCAGGAATTGGTACCTTTTTTTTATGGGCAATGAAAGAGTTTACTAAAAGCGAAAGTAATAAGAGATTCAAATATCTTCTTAAAGAAAAAGATGATGACCTAAAATGCTCACCACCTAAAGAGCCCAACATCTAATAGAGCTAAAAAAACAAAAGCCCAAAAACGTAAAAAATCAAAATCCCACAACCCAAACAATTTAAGGAACAGAATAACCAAAAAAAATTTTAAGCTAGAACTCAATCACAAAACCCAATCGTAGAAAACGCTCACAACCCAAAACAGCACAAAAATGGAGTTTAAGTCAAAACCCAATCACAAAACCTTAACCCAGGACAATCTCATGCCTGAAACTGAAGCCTAGAACCAATAAAGATAACTCTATAGTGGAGGACAGAAAAATATTTGTTGTTTCTCATAGCTTTTTTCAAACAATTTAATCCTACATTCCAATCTTTTCACCTCACTTTTTAATGCCAAACCTTTAGGCTCTGAACCCAACCTTTTTCACCCCTCCCTTAATCCTTTATCTTGTCAAAATTTTACATAATACTCAATCAAGGTTCTCCACACCCATCTAATAGCTTTTCATTTAAGAATGGACGCTCTAGATCCAATAATGCTTGTACAATACCAGAAAGGTTTCGACACTCAAAATAGCCATCAGTCTTAACCACACAGGCTACACACACTCATACAGCTATCATTTATGTTCGATGAAAGACTTTACCATCCAAAACCCTTGAGTGATTTCTTACAGTACAAGCAAGGTTTCGGCACAACAAATATACAAAGATATGCTTTATATTCTTGAGGTTTAAGCGATATGAACCCCAAATCCATGACGCCTTCTGAACCTACTGCTCAGTTTGGGTCAAGCTTAGGCTGAAATCCCATAATCTTTTCGCCAAGGCTGAATCCTGAGTCTTCACGCTCGGCTTCGCTAGGTTACTATCCATAAAATACTCACCAGTAACAGCGGTAACTTGTGTATGCAAAGCCACATAGCATGTAGTTGCAGCTCCCTGCGATCGTATAGGGAACAACTGATCAACTGCTACAACTATACATGACGACAAAAACTTAGAAAGGAAAATTGTAACTCAGATATTGCTGAAGTACCTGTGGAATACTTTTGAGGAAATACTTTCCGAACATGTTACCAATACCTATGAAAACACAAGTAATTTCTTTATCACATGACAAATGACAGAACTGAGACAAATAGGGCAAGTGAAACGTAAGCTTTGATACCGTGTTAAAGTATCCAACTTAAAACCAATTTGTAATAAGTAGGGAACTTACAACCACAATGTCCAATGAACCATGGCTAGAGATTTATGTCTTAAGAATAAAAGTCTGAGGGCACAAATATACACGAATATATTGTTGTTAACTTATCAATCTTGCGCATTTGATCATAAGTACACAAATAAGAAACAGTGAAAAATACCAAAACAATTTTTGAAGTTGAAAGCAGTACAAAGCCTATAGTTAAGAGGATTACTGTTAATGATGCTGTGATGACGCAGAAGATTGGTCATGATTGCTCCAGGATGAACTGCATTTGCTGTAATTTTTACCCCCTGTTCCTGCAAACACAGAAAACTCATGCAATCTCCAAATTGATTTTCATAAGAACTTTCACCCCCTCTCCTCTTCCCTTTTTTTTTTTTTTATGTCACAAATTAAATGACCTATTCCCTTGTAAAGCAAAGGGAACAATAAATATACTTCATGCAGAAATCGAAGGGAACATCAAATTCAAAAGCAGTATCACAGATGTTGAGATTGCAACTAAACACAAATTGCTTGATAAAACCCCACCAGATCAAATTGGAGATGAAACAAAAGCACGCCTGCAAGAACTTGTGTACCAAAAAAGAGGTTTTCCCTTCTGTTGAAATTTGCTTTTTTTCATTCCCATCCCTCTTCATAGATTACATGGAAGCAGTACATGACAACAAACGAATTCACGATAAGTAAAAAAATCCGTCTTAGCCATGTCTTTGATAGTTAATCTCAGCAGGTTACCTTTAGTTGTTTTGCCAGCTCTTTCACATGCAGTATATTAGCAAGCTTTGATTGTCCATAAGCAGACAAACTATTGTAGCTGAAAATTTGCAAGCAAGTTAAGAACAATTCATTAGAAAGAGATTTCCCACACGAACAGATCAACAAATACCTTTGAGAAAAACAGAACAAACTGTTTCTTGGAAACCAGGGAAGCAAGCAGTCAATTTTTTTACCTTGATTCGTCATTAATTTTGTCAAAATGGATTCCTTCACGGTATGCAAATCGGTGGCCTTCTGATGATAAATTTACAATCCTTCCCTCTCTGTTGCTTTCTTGTGCTGTCTTTTTCATGGTTTCCAGCAAAAGGTTTGTCAACAGAAAATGACCTGCAAAATAGTTTCATCATTGGATATCAGCTACTTGTGGAAGCTAGCAACAATCTCAGTGCTTATGAAACTCTATACTCAATTACCTCATTATCTATAAACATATTGTATAATTTATGCATGGAAAGTTAAACAATACTCCTTCAACAAACACTAAGTGTAGGGCCATTCAAAGATAATGCTAGAAAGAACAGTGACAACAAGAGAGATAAGGAAGCTGTTAATCTGCTTTCCACATATGAGTTCATTCCCCCTTCCAAGATCTAGGAGCAAACAGTTTACAAGGGCAAGGTGAATGGCACAAACCTACATGGTTAGTAGCAAATTGCAATTCAATGTTGTCTGGAGAAAGGGTGAAGGGAGTCGCCATCACTCCGGCATTGTTGCTGGCAAACCAGAAAAACAAGAGTTTTATGGACACTAACCACATAATCTCGAAACAAATGAGCTAAAAAAACTTCTATTCAAATAAATGCAAGTTATGTTTAGACCATAAAAAATTCATTCAACATATAGAGCTTCACAAACATATTTGAGCACATTTATTTGGTTGTATTTGCATGGAACTGCAATTCAGTGTAGTTTAGTTTGGTTTTAAATTAAGCTACAGTGAGAAGTAAAATGGCCACAGCCACAGGACAGACCATAGCTAGAAATAACAAAAATGGAAAAGCTTTTTCTTTCTGTTCTTCCTTACATGAGAAGATTCAGAGGAAGATGCAAATTGTTGTATTCTGATGCAAATTTCCTAACTGAAGCCATAGAGCTAAGATCTAACTCCATAACATCAACCTTTGCAGCAGGAACTTCCTTGATTATGGATTCCTTGACTTTTCTTCCAGCTTCCAAATTCCTTACCGCCATAACAACATGGACACCTCGCAACACAAGAACACGGGTTGTCTCCACGCCAATTCCACTTGATGCTCCTGAAACTTAGCCGATTAGACACAGCATATTGTAACACAGGAAAACTGAGCAGAAGCAATTTCCCAATTATCAACTCAAAGCAGGATACTGGGAAATGTCATACATGGAAAAACAATGCATGTCTATGGACCAGAAAATTTGTAATGACAGTAACCAATCAAAGGAGGAAGCTATCATGCTGGAAACCTTGAGATGAAGTCTTGAGATGACAGGATGAAGTACATTTCACATTTTCTTCAAATCATAAAAAATGTAAATGCATCATCATAAATATCAACCAAATTTCAACAAGTATGGCATAGTGGCACGAGGTTTATAACGCCAGCTAACTTATAGGTGCCATATTTTTTTTCTGGTACTCAGAATAACTTCTAACTACAAAGTTTAAGCGTTTTGAAAGATGGAAAATGAAGGAGGGAAAATGAGGAGGGGAGACTCGAACCCTGGTGCTGATGTCCCTTTGCCAATAAATGACAACACAACAATTGGAATAATTGACGTCATAAATGTTGCGAATAAATTTAGCTCCATCCCCAAGGCCCACCTTTATATCCAGGTAACTCTTTGATAACGTCTCTGTATTTTCTGTTTGCCGTATATAGTATAGACGATTTTACTTGGTAAACTGCTTCCATGTTTCTTTTCCTAAAACAGGAAGCCAGATTCCGAAAAGAACTGGAAATATACTTCCTGCATTTTAGTTTAAAACTCATTCTAAAACGAGTTAATTCAAAATTTTCAAAAGTTTGTATTTAGAATTTTTAAATTAATGTATCATTAAAACTCATTTTAAACTCATTCAAACACAAGTGTACATGTATCTGTTTTTAGAGGGGACTATATGAGTTATTTAAAATGACTTTTCATCAAATAATAATAATAATAAGAAGAAGAAGAGGAAGATATTTAATGCATTATTCTTAATTTCATTGAAATTTCTCTTAAGCTATATATAAACGGAACCTCTAAGGTATCCTCTCAAATATTTTTTTGAAAAAGATAAGTATTTTTATTAAATTTTCTTTTTTTTTAAAAAAAAAGTACGGAAAGATAATAAAAAATTAATTGCTCTCTAAAAACTTTGATTAATGAATCGTTAGATAGACACAGTCATCACTTTCAAATGATATTGATTCCGAATAAAAAACAAAATCAGAAATAATCAAGCATTTATAAGTTTTTGAACTTATGCTAAACAAAGTAAACCCATCTCTATCAGGAAAAAAAAATAAAAATCGTTGTAATCACACAAAATAGAAGAAGGATGGCACAATTTTCTTCTCAAAACATGATCGTATCACCAACTTTAATCAGAACTGTCAGCAAAACCCCAGATTCTGCCCCAGAATCCTCAACAATCCCACAGAAACTGCCACAAAAAAATCGAAAATGGAACACCCAAAAGCAAGAAAAGTGCGAGAGAGACCTGTAACGATAGCCGTGAGACCAGTCCCATCGATCCCTTGAGTAACTTCCTCTGCAGTTGAGCAAGCAGAGAACCCAGATGGTCCTTTCCAGCCAAAAATCCACATACTTGCTTCTCGTGCTCTACCCACCACCCAGAACCTGGCTAATCAAACGAAAATTACACAGAGAATCCTCCCTGTGCTAAAACAATTGCCTTACTTGGAGAACAGCTAATACCCAATGATTTTCGATCTTAGGCCTTATCAACACAAAAAGGTAACGTAGGGCCGAGAACCACGATTCCCAATCACCTTGGACGGCAGTACACGATATCGCCGCTTTGTATGCTACAGCTCCCTGACTGAAAAGGACAAATGATTTGGTTGGGGTAAACCACTAAATTGCAGCTATGGTCCATAAACTTTTATCATTGTTTTCGTTTTTGGGCCTATCTAATGTTTCTGGGCTAGCTTCATACATATTAAGTGGGGTTTGGATCTAAATAATGAAATAATGATCCTAATGATCTTATTAAGGTGGACTCTTTCTTATATATCATATACTGCCGTGATATTCCCTTTGAACTATTTTTTATCTTGCTTGAACCTGCAACTTGCTGGTAGAACTAGCCTGAAATTCAAGGTATGAAAGGAAAATCTGATAGGGTTTAATCCATCTGCCGGTAATCTTGAGTGTTACTACTGTCTATAATGGATTTGTGCGCCTATCTACTGCGTTTCTGCTTTCAAAAGAGTGTAGTGCTTTTTGTTCTTACAATATGAGTTTGATTTTCTGGTTTACTATATTCACTTTTGTTGTTCCATATTTGGAAGATGTCTCTAAATTTGCTTAGGATTAGTTTTCTCGTTACAGTAAATTTCTCAATGCTCTCTTAGTTTATTTTATTGGGTCAATTCATTTGATCTAAAGTTAACTAATTTTTTTTAATTTTTATATTTTTTTATCTGAAATTAATTTTATTTGAAAGCCAATATTATGTAGATACAATAATCAATTTAAAAATAAATTTTAGGATATCGTTACATTTTTATAAATTTTTTTTTTAAAGGCTTGAAACTAGAAAAATTCATAAAAATTTAGTAAGATTATAAAAATTATATTTTCAATTAATTATTATAACTACATAATATTAACTTTTAATTAAAATAAGTTTTAAATAAAAAAAACATAAAAATAAAAATAAATTATTTTGTAATCAATTGACTAAAATTAAAACAAACTGGATGTAAGTTTATTCTACCCATATCACATTTTTACATTTCAATCCAATCTTTTTCATCAATTTTAACATTACATCAGAGGAAAATTAAATATAAAAAAATAATTTTTATAAGCAAATTTTTTCAATCAATAATTTTTATCCCTCCAAACTTACTCTACATCAATAACTATTCCAACTCTAAACCTAAACTTCTAAATCACTAAAAACTCTTCCTCTTCTTCTTCACACCATCGGCCCAGATCATCCTGTTGTCACCAGATTCCGATTCATCGGCTTCCTCAACCACCAAAGGTCAAACCCAGGTAAGAAAAAAGGATTTTGAAGAAGCCCAAATGGGAAACTGGGGTGGAACTACCGGGGTTTTGCTAGTTCCACATTCTGGATCGTTCTTCGAGGTAAAAATTGCAGTCGGGCAAGGTCGGAGCGAAATGAATCGAATCTCGATTCTTCTTCCTTTTTTTCTTCGTTTTCTTCTATTTGCACTTTTTGTTTTATCCATCCGATCCTTCGCGAACTCATCCTTCACCATGACGGAGGCGAGGGGGATAAGCAGGCTGTAGAGGGCGGGGATGGGACCGAGAGGGAAACGCTGAGAAAGTGGTATAAAGTATAAAGGGCTGCCAGTTATGTTCAAATTTCAGGTTATGTTCGAATTTCACAAACCCGTCGAACCCACTTGGCACGACCACGATCTACTGCCACCTCCATATGGCCAGATCTGCTCCTGGGTTCCGGCGGTGGAAGCATAGAGATGGATGACCCGTGGTCTTTGCGGGGTGGGTTCGACACCAGCGTCGAGAAACGGTGATGAAGACGATGGCGAAGATGGGAGAGCTTCAACGGGTCAGAGAGGTCGGCAAAGCTAGCGCCCTCGGCCATGGCCTTATCGACGGGGTTCCTGAGTTCCGCCCTCTGCCGAATCCATCTCTCCATGAGAAGTCTAAGGGAGAGAGATTGAACAGAAACAGGAGAAGTATTGGGTATTAGAGCTTGGGGACAGAAGCAGAAGTGACGAAGATTGAAGAGAGATTGAAGAGACCAGAGGATAGAAATTTAAGTGAAACAGGAGAACAGAGGAAAATGCAACTTTAAGACTTAAAAAGTAGATTTAGAAGTTTAAATGTGAAGAATTATTGATTTGAATTTTAAGGACCAAAATTATTATTTTATATTTATTTTAATATTAATTAATCTTATATCATTATTTTTTATTCAACTTAACAGTAAAATTAATGAAAATGATTCAATTGAAACATGAGAATGAGATGAATTACTTTAATAACACATATTTAATGTAGGGTACCATTTTAGAATACAAAACTAAGTTAAGGGATTCTCAGAAGAATTTACCCTACGAATTGGGCATGCATTTACCGAGTTTCTGATGCAACTGCCGCTAGTGATGCATGTGATCCAAATTTGTTGCTCCCCCCTCCTTAACTACAACATTCCTGCCTCAGAACCTCTTGCTACACAATCTCCTGTTAGACTATTGTCTCTTACCCTTGTTTTTGCTAGTATGTACTCCCCTATTGGTTCTACTTCTATTTTTGTGATTGGTCCATATGCTCATGAAACCCAATTTCACCTTTCACCACTAATTTTTTCAACATTCACTGTTGAACTATCTACTAATCCTTTTACTCTACCACTGAATTTATAAACTTGACTACTTTTTTGACAACCAAAATGCCACCAGTTGAATTGAGCGAACAGCCCTTGAAGCTTGGACACCGTGGATCAAGAAACTTACCCTTAAAAATACCATTAGAGCCCCAAGATGTGTGCCCGGAGGAATCCTCTGGTGATCATGTTAGCCTCTCCGATGAAGAATAAAACTGTAAAGTGAAGAATATTAGCAGTATTATGTACCTCAGGATTGCTAATGGCGTTCCCCTTTTATAGTGGTGGAAAAGATCATGGGAGTATTACGTATAGGGAAAATTCTCGTGATGGGGGAATTTGATTACCTTATTGACCGTTATCTTCCTTATTAGACTTATTCCAAACTTGTTGGGCCTTGGAGATAAAGAATTAAATTAGGCTTTAGGCCCTATACATCTAGCTCTAGTCCCCTAGGCCCGTTTATGGGCCCATATAAAATCAATAAGCCCCTCCCTTTGCAAAATATGGGTTGGGGCCCCCACATTTTCCTAGCTGCTGGTTTTGTGGTTTCATCCATTTGTCGAGGGTTGTTGTTTGGAAGGGAGCAATCCCCATCGAATTATATGGTGCCATCTTGCTATGATCCCTCTTTTGGTGAAATGATGCCTCCCTAATAAAGGAGTTGTAATGGCATTCTTGGGAATGTTAAAAGCCTCCCCTTTGATATAGTTGGGAACAACAATACGCAGTGGCAGACACATGTTAAGTCCAACAGTCATATGGGAGATGAAATGATGCCAAATTAATACGTGCATCAAAGATTTGATCCGGTGTGAGACATTGGTTGCTCCTTAGCTTTATGTGGCATTTATTCATTTGCTCGCCTAAAAAGTCATAATATCAATAGTTTCCAAGATAACCAGTTGAATGGACTTCTAATTTTCTATAAAAAAGCAAAGGTTTTTATGTCATGCTTGTGAATTGCATAGGCCATGGGTTGTAATTCTTATGTGAATATGATGAGTACAAGAGATGTGAAGAAGAGATGCAAGTTATGAAACATTAGGAGAAAAGAAATATACAAGACTAAATATCCATAATTTACCTTAAAGACATTCCAAGGGCACATTAGTGGAACAGGAAGGGAAAGGGTTCTTTTCCTAAGCCAAAAGTGGCTAAAATGTGGTGCCATGTTAGGTCTTAAAATGAAGGCTCATAATTTGAAGAAAGACTACAAAGAGGCCAAGAGCATCCAAAGGAAACCAAGGAAGGCCACAAGGGAACTTTCAGGTGTATATTTGTATGCACTTACGTGAAAATGAAGGCTTTAAAGCCTAAAATTTTGAAAGGGATTATGTGAGCTCAATACCTAATGTTAAGCTACAAATGAAGGTAGCCACATAAGCCAAATGTCTTGAAAAGGATTACATGGGATTGATGTTACCATTAAAATGAGAATGAAGACTATATTGCAAGCCAAGAAAGGGTGAAAAACACATGGAAACACCCTAAAGTACACTAAAGAGCTTTAAAATACACTTAAAGTGCACCTATGTTCAAATGAAAGTTTGAGGGCCTAATTGGCAGAATTAATGCATTAAATGGGTGCTCAAAACACACCACTTAAAGAGCTAAGTAGGACAAAATGATTTACAAAATGATTTGATCTACTTGAGGGAGTTGGACCAAGGACTAGTTAAATTCCTTAGGCACCAAGGCCATTCAGCTGAATTATGCACCGCTTGGACTTATTGTCCTTCAAGGCAACCTCTTAGTTGTTTCTTGCTACCATTTCATCCTTTACAACCTAGCCAAACCTCTAGCAAAGCATACTGAAACCACTAAAAAGGAAACTTGAAGCAAAGGAAGCAGAACAAGCAAAACTGAGACATGGTGATTCAAGGCTAGTCCATGGTGGTATGTGTAGCATTTGATATAGGTTCAAGCTTCCTCGTTGCCATTCCAGACATAGGTAAGGACATATATGAAGCTTCTTCTCCTGTATTTTAAGGGGGAAAGAACTGCCCTAGAGGATGGCTAAGGCCGAAGGAACCAAGAGGTTATGTAATAAGCTATATGTGCTTAAAACACTATGGTAAGCTAGCTAGTTTGCTTTTGGCAAGCATAGGGTTTTTGTTCAATTTTGGCCGAGCTTGATCAATCACCTAGAGCTCCATGTTAATTAAATCTAATCAAAGTGATCACTTGAAGAAATTCAAAGAAAATCATGTTTGCTATGTTAAGAAAACTGTGTGTATGTGGTGTGTGTGTTTATGTGCTTCTTTGATTGTTTACGTGTGCTAACCTTTAATTTGTATATATAAGCATCTTGTATTATCTCATATATACTGCTTTTGGTGTCTTCTTTATCTTTGGTTGTAAAATATCAAGCAAAATTGGAGGTTTTTGTGTATAGTAATGTTATAAACATTCTGAAGGCACTAGGTGTTGAATTTAGGTTCTTACTGAGTACTTATGTACTCATACCCTGTTTCGCCTATTTCAGGTAAGGAAGTGCAAGAGTGAAAGGCTAAGGAACCTCTTGGAGAGGTCTATATACAGAGAGGTATGCTTGGGACTCATGACATATGAAAAGAAAGCATTGAAAAAATCATAAGATTTCACTAATGGTTGTGTTATGTGTGTTGGTTTGTAGGCCCTAATGGCTGCAGTGGGATTTGCTGCATTTGGATCCATCTTGGTATGGGTTAAAGATAGAAGAATAATAAGGGAACTATGGCCTAAGTGTCAAGTGAAAGTAGAAGTCAAAGTGACTGTGGACATAGAGACAGTTTGAGTTATACTATGTATCATGCATAACATCTAATGGACCAACTTTTGGTTGTATAAAACTTTGGGCCATTTAGTCCCTATCTACTCAATTTTGGCATGTAAATATTTGTAGTTAATTAATGGCAAAGGGACTTAGAATAAAACATGGCTTGTGCCTTATATGTTTTTTGGGCTTAGGAAAGCCTTAAGGCACTAAATGTAACAAGCTAGGAAAAATGCATGTATGGTCTATAACTAACTAATCTAGGTTGAATGTATGCATGAATGTGTGTATGTTATCGCAGGTGCACTAGGTAGGCTCCCAATAAGCTTCCTAAGGACACAGGGTAGACACATAAGTTAGCTAGCCTCATTAAACCCCACATGTATTCACAAAAACCACCTAAGTAAATTCAATTAGGTAAAACTCAATCAATTAGGTGAATTAAGTAAAACTTATTAGATCTTCAAAAGTTTAAGACTCCCATCTAAGTAAATAAAAAGTTAAGGTTAAGAATCTTGGAAGTCAAAGTCTAATTCACCATATGAAAATCAACTGAGTGGCTAAGAACAACTATTTGATCTTAAGGCTCTTAAAAGGTTTAGGGTGGGGGTGAGTCAGAGTTTAATTCACCATATGAAAATCAATTGAGTGACTAAAAACAACTGGTTGATCTCAAGCCTCTTAAAAGGTTTAGGGTAAAGGTGAATTGGGTCCTAATAAAGTTGGTATCAGAGCTTAAGGTTTTATAGGGCCTTAAAGGTCTTTTAGGCTAATTCTCACTATGATACACAACCATTCTTATGTTTTGCAAGAATAAATGGCCAGAGGCAAAAACAGAGAAATGAGAAACTAGATTAACTCTAAGGCTGATCAATTACATGACCAATAGCCTGAAAATGAGGAGGTAGCTAAAAGTAGAATATGACCACCTAATCAGGCCATAGAGCCTGAATCCAATGTGCAGGGTCAGCACAAAATAGAACATATAATGCAAATGATTCAAGCTACCATTGCTCAAGTTGTAGTGGGCATGCAAGCTCTTACTAGGGACCAAGCCCAGGCACCTAAAGGCACTACTACTGATGAAGAGCAAGAAGAAGAAGAAAGAATAGAAAGAAGGCTAGGAAAATAACCAATAAGAGAAGAGCAAGCCAACAGACTAGGAAAGAAAGAACAAGAACAGGATGATGAAAGAAGAAACCCTAAGGGCAGAAAACTGGGATAAGAAATCTGGAGAAGCAATGAGAACAGAGAAATGGAGCAACCAGGCACTAATGCTGGGAGGATGGAGCCAGTCTCAGAAAGCTCAAAAGAGCTGGCTTCTCAGAAAAGATCAAGACATCTAAAAGAAAAGAAAAAGACCGAGAAATAAATGCTTAAGGGAAGGTCAGCTATAAGGTTTTCTGGCACTTAAACCCCCAGTGTTTACAGGCAGTGGTGATCCAGAAGTGGCTGAATTCTGGATTTACCAAATATAAAAGGTATTTGAAAGAATGAAAGTTACATCTACCCATAAAGTGTTGCTAGCCACTTTTAAGCTGGAAGGCAACATAGAGCTTTGGTGAAGCACAGTTCAATGGGCATATATTAGTAAGAATGAAAGAAAACCCACAAGAAAGAAAGAACCTCTAAGGTGGGCTGAGTTCCCCCAAGTATTCCAACAATAATATGTCAATGAAGCTCTCAAAGAGAAAAAAAAATAGAGTTTGATTTACTGGAACAAGGGAACATGTCAGTCATGGAATATGAACACAAATTCAGAAGTTTCCTCAAATATGCTCCACAGTATGATGGACAAGCGGAGTTGAGCACTAAGAGGTTCATCAAGTGATTAAGACCTGAGTTGAGACAAATACTAAGGGCTATTAGTATCAAGACTTACTATGAGGCTGTCCAAATAGCTTTGACATTGGAGCAAGAATTTCAGCATCCTATTGCAGGAAACATCAAAGAGGCTTCTATGGGACATCAAAGTGGAAGAAAAAGAGCCAGAAACAGACTGGGAAGGACTAAGATGGGAAGAGAACAAAAGAAGCCTAAAGAAGTCCAAAGGTTGGACCTCAATAACAAACCTGTTAAAAGTACCATCATTTTAAACCATGATATAGACTTACTGAAGGATGTTTGAAGTGTGGTTCCCAAGATCACTAAGTTAGAGATTGCCCAGATAAGAAAGAGGAAAGAAAAATACTAGGCAAGTTTAAGGCTCCTTGGCCAAGAAACCTACAAGGCAAAGGAAAAGGGATGGCAATAACTCAGCGTCCTAAGCAGACACAAAAAAGGCCAAGACAACCCATACTAGCTAAAGTCCAACCACCAACTGGAAGGGTATATCAAATTGAAGGATCGAGGAGAAAAGAGGAGACTAGCCTTGGAGAATAGGCTATAAGCTACAACAAGCTAACGAAGGAAGCATTGAAATGTAACCTTTACCTTTATGATAAGCTCATCTCTGTTCTCTATGATACTAGCACATCCATATCTATTATTTCAGCCAACTTAGTAAAAGAATTAAACTTAGAGGTTACAACATTACCTCAAACGTATATGATCAGGACAGCTGGAAATAAAATGATATTTTCACATCACATAGTTAAAAACTATGTGATCAGGCTAAATAAGCTAGAATTAAAGACTAATCTAATCATTTTGGAAACAACTGGTTATGATATAGTATTAGGCATAAACTGGTTAGCTGAAAATAATGTTATCATAGATTGTCAAGATAGGAAGTTGATTTTGCCAGGATCAATAGAACACTCCTTAAAGGAATCAATAAAATGTGATGTTGGACAAGTAAAGGTAATGGATTGCATACCTACACTTTCTGAGGAAGAATACATGGGCTTAAATAACAAAGAGTCTAAGATTGAGTTAGACAAAATTTCTATTGTGAAAGAATTCCAAAAAGTATTTCTTTCTGAGCTACCAAGCTTGCCTCCCCTAACGGAAATAAAGTTTGAGATTAAACTAATTCCAAGAGCAACTTTTGTGTCTGCTACACCCTACAGGATGAAAATTCCTAAAATGAATGAGCTAAAAAAACAGCTAGATGAACTCCTTGAAAAATTATTTATTAGGCCAAGTGTGTTTTCTTAGGGAGCACCAGTGCAATTTCTGAAGAAGAAAGATAGAACTCTTAGGCTGTGCATTGACTATAGAAAGCTCAATGTTATAACTGTGAAAAACAAATACCCTTTTCCTTAAGATTGAAGACTTATTTGATCAACTTAGGGAGCCACAATTTTCTCAAAGATTGATTTTAGATCAAGGTACTTCCAATTAAGAGTTAAAGAGGCAGATATCCCTAAGACTGCTTTCAGAATAAGATATGATCATTTTGAATGCACAATAATGCCTTTTGGGTGTACTAATGCTCCAACTTCTTTATGGACTTGATGTAGAGAATATTCAGACCATATCCAGATCACTTTGTGGTAATCTTTATAAATGATATCTTAGTATACTCAAAAGATGATGAGGAACATGAAAAGCACTTGAGAACAATGCTAGATGTGTTAAAGAAACACTAACTATATGGTAAAGTGAGCAAATGCCATTTTTAGACCAATCAAATTGAATTCTTAGGCCATGTGATAAAGGGGCAAAGAATCACTGTAGACCCAGCAAAAATTGAAGCTATCTTACAGTGGAAGCAACCTTAGAATGTCAGAGAAATAAGAAGCATCTCGGGTCTGGCTAACTATTATAAAAGATTTGTACCAAAATTTTCTATAATGGCGACCCCTTTAACCAAATTAACAAGAAAAGCACAAAAGTTTAAATGGTCTAAGGAATGTGAAAGAAGCTTTCAAGAACTTAAAGATAAGCTCACTTTCAGTCCTGTGTTAATACTGCCTAATCCCTATAAACCTTTTAAGGTTTACACAAATTCATCTATTGTGGGATTAGGGTGTATATTAATGCAAGAAAAGCAAACCATAGCTTATGGATCAAGACAATTAATGCCACATGAAAAGAATTATCCAGTGTATAATTTGGAACTTTAGCTGTATTTTTTCCTTGAAATAGTAAAGACATTACCTAGGTAATAAATTCCAAATCTTCATTGATATCAAAAGTCTTAAATATCTCTTTACTTAGAAAGAGTTAAATATGAGACAGATAAGATGGCTTGAATATTTCAAGGACTTTGATTATACCATTAAGTACACTAAGGGCAAGGCTAATAAAGTGGCTAAGGCCCTAAGCAAGAAATATACAGGTGTTCTAAAACATGAAGGAGAAGAAGAACAGAATGAACTTAATAGCCTAACTTGTTTGGCTAACAAGTGGCTAAGATGGGAACAAGCCTATTTGAGAGTAATAAGTATTCAATCAACTTGGAAAGTAGAAAAACAGAAGGCACAACAGTATGATGTAGATCTTACTAAAATATCTAGGCAAAGACATAGGAAACTATTTTAAGGGTTCTCTTATAGGTAAGGATTGATGTATTTCCAAGACATAATTTATGTACCTAAAGGGTATGAGTTAAGAGAACAAATTCTGAAAGAAGCCCACTCTAGTAAGATAAGCATACATCTTTGAACTATGAAGATATATCAAAATTTGAAAAAACACTTTTGGTGGCCTAATATGAAAAGGGAAATTCACACATTTGTATTCAGATGTGTGGTATGCCAAGAAGTAAAGGTAGAACACCAAAGACCAAGGGGCAAGCTACAAAATTTATACATACCAGAAAAAAAAAAATGGGGTTCCATATCAATGGATTTCCTGGTAAGCATGCCCATGATAGGTGATTGTGGATAGACTTACAAAGTTAGCCTACTTTTTTCCTATTAATCTCACAGATCCTTTAGATAGGCTGGCATAGCTGTATATTAAAGAAATAGTGAGATTACAAGGTATCCCAAATGACAGTCTCAGATAGAAACCCAAGATTTGTGTCCAAATTTTGGAAATCACTACATCAAGCACTAAGCACCCAACTGAAATTAAGTTCAACTTACCACCCCTAAACTAATGGGCAAACAAAAAAAACCATACAAATTCTTGAGGATATGTTAAGATGTTGTGTATTAGACTTTAAAGGAGAAAGGGATCAACTCCTACCCTTGATAGAATTCTCCTACAACAATAGCTATCGTTCAGTGATAAAAATGGCACCTTATGAAGCTCTGTATAGGAGAAAATGCATAGCTCCCCACTGTTGGCAAGATCCTAAGGATAAAGTTAAGATGGGACTATAACTAATCCATAGGACCACTGAAAAAATCAAAATAATCCAATAAAGAATTAAGGCTGCCAACAATTGAGAACAAACCTATTTCAATAAAAGAAAAAGAAGAGACCTAAAGGTCCAAGTAAGGGACTATGTGTGGATTAAAGTCTCTCCAATGAAGGAAGTTATGAGATTTGGGAAAAAAGGTAAACTAACTCCCAGATATATTAGGTCATTTCAGATATTGGCCAGGATTAGTAATATGGCATATAAGCTGGAATTGCCTTTAGATTTGGGTCATATACATAATACCTTTTATGTTAGCATGCTCAAAAAGTATTTATCTGACCCACAATAAGCCATACCAACTTCTGATATCTCAGTGACTCCCAACCTTTCTTATGAAAAGGAACCTGTAAAGATTCTAGCTAAGGATGTGAGGAAGTTAAAAAGTAAATGGATAAACAAGGTGAAAATCCAATGGCATCACCATTCTGAGCAAGAAGCTACTTGGGAAACTGAGACTAAAATGTTTAAGAAATACCCAGAGGTATACCCCAAACTACTTGAGAATTTGGATGACCAAATTCTTTAATGGGGAGAGAATGTGATGCCTGTAAATTGCATAAGCCATGGGTTGTAATTCTTATGTGAATATGATGAGTACAAGTGATGTGAAGAATAGATGCAAGTCATGAAACATAAGAAGAAAATAAACATACAAGACTAAGTACCCGTAATGTGCCTCAAACATATTCTAAGGGCACATCAGTGGAATAGGAGAGGAAAGTGCCTATATTCCTAAGCCAAAAGTGGCTAAAATGTGGTGCCATGTTGGATCTTGAAATGAAGACACATAATTTGAGGAAAGATTGTAAAGAGGCCAAAAGCATCCAAAGGAAACCAAGGAAGGCCGTAAGAGGACTTTTAGTTGCATCATTGTATGCACTTATGTGAAAATGAAGGCTTTAAAGCCCAAAATTCTGAAGGGAATTATGTGAGCTCAATGCCTAATGTTAAGTTGCAAATGAATTCAACCACATAAACCCAAGAAAGATGAAGAACACATGAGAAAGGAGAATAGCACTCTAGGGTGCACTAAATGACCCTTAGGTGCACCTTTGTGTACAACCATGGGCATGTGAAGGTCCTAAAGCCCAATGTCTTGAAAAGGATTATATAAGATTGAAGTTACCATTAAAATGAGAATGAAGACTACATTGCAAGCCAAGAAAGGGTGAAAAACACATGGAAATACCCTAGAGTACACTAAAGAACTCTAGAATGCACTTAAAGTGCACCTATGTTCAAATGAAAGTTAGAGGGCCTAATTAGCCAAATTAATGCATGAAGTGGGTGCTTAAAACACGCCACTTAAAGAGCTAAGTAGGACAAAATGATTTAAAAAATGATTTGAGCTACTTGAAGGGAGTTGAACCAATGACTAGTCAAAGTCCTTGGCCCAAGGCCATTCGGCAGAATTATGCACCGCTTGGACTTGTTCTCCTTCAAGGTAGCTTCTTAGCTATTTCTTGTCACCATTTCATCCTCTACAACCTGACCAAACCTCTAGCAAAGCATACTAAAACCACCGAAAAGGAAACTTAAAGCAAATGAAGCAAAACAAGCAAAACTGATACATGGTGATTCAAGGCTAGTTGATGGTGGTGTGTGTGGCATTTGATGTAGGTTCAAGCTTACTTGCTACCATTCCAGACATAGGTAAGGACCCATATAAAGCTTTTTCTCCTTTATTTTAAGAGGGAAAGAGCTGCCTTAAGGGATGGCTAAGGCCAAAGGAACCAAGAGGCTATGTAATGGGCTATATGTGCATAAAGCACTACGGTAAACTAGTTAGTTTGCTTTCGACAAGCATAGGGTTTTTGTTCAAGTTTGGCCGAGCTTGATCAATCACTTGGAGCTCTATGTTAATTGAATCTAGTCAAAGTGATCACTTGAAGAATTAAAAGAAAATCATGTTCACTATGTTAAGAAAACCGTGTGTATGTGGTGTATGTGTTTATGTGCTTCTTTGAATGTTTACGTGTGCTAACATTTAATTTGTATATATAATCATCTTGTGTTGTCTTGTATATACTGCTTTTGGTTTCTTCTTTGTCTTTGGTTGTAGGATACTAAGCAGAATTGGAAGTTTTTGTGTATAGCAATGTCATAAACATTGTGAAGGCACTAAGTGCTGAATTTGGGTTCTTACTGAGTACCTATGTACTCATGCCTTATTTTTCCCATTTCAGGTAAGGAGGTGCAAGAGTGAAGGGCTAATGAACCTTTTGGAGAGGTTTATGTACAGAAATGTATGCTTGGGACTCATGGCATATGAAAAGAAAGCATGGAAAAGATCATAAGTTTTCACTAATGGTCGTGTTATATGTGTTGGTTTGTAGGTCCTAATGGCTGCAATGGGATTTGCTGCATTTGGATCCATATGGTATGGGTTAGAACTAGAAGAATAATAAGGCAACTATGTCCTAAGTGTTAATTGAAAGTAGAAGTCAAAGTGACTGTGAGCATAGAGACAGTTTGAGTTATGCTATGTATCATGCATGACATCTAATGGACCAACTTTTGGTTCTATAAAACTTTGGGCCATGTAGTCCCTATCTGCCCAATTTTGGCATGTAAATATTTGTAGTTAACTAATGGCAATGGGACTTAAAGTAGAATATGGCTTGTGCCTTGTATGTATTTTGGGCTTAGGAACGCCTCAAGGCACTAAATGTAACAAGGTAAGAAAAATGCATGCATGGCCTGTAACTAACTAATCTAGGTTGTATGTATGCATGAATGTGTGTATGTTATGGTACGGGCACTAGATAGGCTCCCAATAAGCCTCCTAAGGACACAGGCAAACACATAAGTCACCTAAACTCATTAAACCCCACATGTATTCACAAAACGACCTAAGTAAATTCAACTGGGTAAAACTCAATCAATTGGGTGAATTAAGTAAAACTTATTAGATCTTCAAAAGTTTAAGACTCCCACCAAAGTAAATAAAAAGTTGGGGTTAAAAATCCTGAGTTAGAGCCTAATTCACCATATGAAAATCAACTAAGTGGCTAAAAATAACTGGTTGATCTCAAACCTCTTAAAAGGTTTAGAGTGGGGGTGAATTGGGTCATGACATTTTACCCTTCCCTTTTTACTTTATGCACTATTTTTGCTAATAGGCTCTTCTTTTCTAGTGTTCTTCCTTTACATCTTCAACGTTCCTTACCGGCAACCATTAATACTTCATTAATCTTCTTTTCCTAGAATTAGTATTTAGGTAAACTAGAGTCATAGCTCTTTTCTGGATTTGTTTTCTTTTGTTTTGGTTCTCATTTTTTACTTTTCTTTTGCCCCACAATGGTCACCCACTATCGCCAATGGTTCTTACCTCTTCCTTTCCGATTCTCCAGATGGCACCTCAAAAATCATTTGTAAAAAAAGGTTGTGGAGGCTACTCAATAGCCCATAGCAGTGGAAGCTCCATTCGAAAGGGAATAATTAAGGGATAACATCCCTGACTTGAAAGAATCAGATTGATTTAGGACTACTTTCACACAAGGGTCCCTAAAGACAAATCTCTACTGATGGTGTTAGCCAAATGGGGTGGCTGCTGGCCATAGAAAATAGGAAGTGGCAGATGTGATAGGCTTCCCAAATGTTGGTCTTAGGAAGGACATTCTAATGATCTTCATTGCTCGGTTACATATAGGGCTTCGCTTCCCTCTTTATCCTTTTGTGGGCCAATTTTATGGTACTACAAGGTGTCCGCTACTCAATGGGCTTATAATTTTTTTAGCCACCTCAATGCCCACATCATCTACTGCAAGCTTTTAGGGATGCAGCCAATCTTGGAAACCTTTGTTCAATTCTATATGCTAGACCTCAAGAAGAGGTCTACATTTTTTCACATCACCCCTATCAACCATAAAGGTAACAAGCCTTTTGCCTTTGCCCTCGGCAAAAACTCCTGATGCCAGCGGAAAAATAGCTATGGTTTCACCATGGGGGATCCTTAATGGGAGTTTTTCTCATATTGGACGAATCAACCTCAGCACGAGGTCATTAGGTGACCTCCTCTATTTAAGGGCTAAGAGAAAGAAGCATACGTACAACCACCTCAGTAGCCACCGAATAAAAGAGCAAGAAAAAATAAGGGCTACCAAAAGAATGATGGCCCTAGGGTCTACCTCTACTTGTCTAGATGGATGAGAGTCCTCGAAGATCTCCACCACATTTTGGCTACTTAGGGCCAAGGTCTTCAGTCTTTTATCTTAGCATACTAGGGTTGAAAAGGTGGCTTTGTTGTCATTCTCCAAATGAGATACCTTATGGGGGGCTTTCTTTTTGTTCCAGGGATCTCTTGGTCACCACAAAAGCCCAAAATATTTTCTGCCTCCTCTTCAAGGCATCCATGGTGACTTGGCCTATGTCTGCAATAACAAAAATAAGGATTAAAGACATGGAATAGTTCACAACAAAAAGAGAATAGCTGGATTCACCTTAAAAAAGTGCCCTACTAATTAAGAAGTTTACAAAGTGCCCTGCTAATTAAGGAGTTTACAAGCAAACCCTACACTGCATGGCAAGAAACCAAAATTCAGGCTTAGGCTTGTCAGGGCAAAAGCGGATGATACCACATGCTTGGAGGGTGGCCTTGCCAGGGTATTGAATGGGGAAGGAAAATAGGCTCCATTTCCTATCATCATGTAGCACCTCCAGGAGATAGACCACTATTTTCTTCATAGCTTTAAAGGCCTTAAACCTTAACAATAGCTCTGAGGGGTCAACACTCTCATGAACAGGGTTGTTCATCCACTCTAGACTAGAAGTCCTAGCTGTCCTCAAAGACCATGTAAAAGCACTTTTCCTTCCATTCCTTTCAACTTTTCGAATTAAAAAGTGAAGGGGAAGGCAAGAGTTGGGCATCAAATTGAAGAAGCAAGAGGACTCTATAAAGGTCAATGAATAGAAAAATAAAAGAGATTATAAAAGAATCCTATCTCACAAGATGGCAAGCAAGCAAAAACCCTAACAAACATGGGAAGGTGTTAGGAGCCAATTAAGGATGAAAACTAAAATGGTTGCTCAAGTGGTTTATAAGGGGTTGCAAGGAAAACCTAAAACCAGCATGACACTGGTTTACAACAATGGTAAGTTGATCCCTGAGGGAGCAAGCCATGTCATAGGACCATGGGGACCACGGGCTTCATAGATGGTCAAATAAAATTGTCCTTATTTAGAATATCAAGGGATTTGGGGTCATAATGCTCTTGAATCGAGAAGCATTAGAAAGGTTCAGGGGTTTCAAGGCCTTGCCCTCGTGGGAAATCTCGGTGGTAGTCTTCTCTATAGCAAACGCCATCTCTAAATGTCAGCACAAACCAATGGCTAACTGGGGAAGGCAACCTCGGCATAGTGATCTGATTTGACAAGAAACATTCAAGAAAAGATAAAGGTTTTATTAGGAAGACCCTAGGGAAATGAACTCTTACCATTTGGAGAAAATCTAGTGACTCTTTTATGAGTTATGCTAGTGGCGAACAAATCTAGAAGCAATGCAAGGGATGCAAATGAGAGTTGGGCAAGAGGTGAAGCTATCACTAAAACAGGAAAGAGGAGCTCTGGGGGCAGTTTTTAGGTTTTTGTCTGATGCTTGCCTTGAGAAACCATACCCCAAGCTATTCCTAAGTTGACACATGTGAGCTTCACCAAAAATGTGCCTTCACCTCCACCTTTTGAAAACATAGGAAACCCTATTCCTTACATTTTGCTTCAAGGGTCCCAATGATACCTTATTGGGCTTTGAACCACTAGTCAAAAGGCCCACTAAAGACAAACATATGGGCCTTGCACGAGGAGTCCATTAGATAGGTTGACCATTAAGAGGAAACATGTTCAAAAGAGATCTCTAGAATCATAGGATTGATTACATAATTGAGGGAGCTTTCCCCTATGATCATCACGTCTTAAGCTCTATAAAAGGCCTCCTTGGCAAAGGAGAGTCTTCCCTAGACATACAACTCCGGGGACCCGGTTTCAGATATAGCTGCCTCTAAGGATCTGAAGTAACCCACCAAGTACTTCAATGTCAAGTTTCTTACAATTGTTTAAACTATTTCATTCACTTCCTTCAATCTCTCTGCCGATGAGTCAAGTAAACAACCTCAACCAAAACCAATGTTTGTGGAGGCAGCCTTGGGCTACAAAATGGAGCTGATGAAGGGAAGCAAATCTTTGTTAGAATTGGCATGATTCAAAGCAAGGAGTTGCAGCGGTTGTGGTGAGGCCCTGGGCACTGCACAAGGGTGAGGTATAGTACTACGCAACGACACCGGGTCAAATTCTAGCAGATAGAGGCCCACAATGGAGAGCAAAGTAATAGCAGGACTAGACGATGCGTTATGCTGTGACGAAGCCGGATAACAGGAGGTAGAGAAAAAGCAGGACTCCGCTTTTAGGTTGCAAAGCTGCTGGAGACACAATGGTGCTAACCAGATATCATCTGTTGGGAGACGAGAAGCATTAATGGCACAAATATGGCATAACAGGTGGAGCGTAGTTAGTCAAGTTAGGAAAGGGTGACTTTGGAAGAAAAGGTGAGGTGCCAAAGGCCCATATATGCACCTCAGATTCCTGGCAGTATAAGGGCACAGAGATCTAAACAAAGGCACCTTTTTTTTCTCTTTTTCCTGAAAACAGGCAAATTCTACAAATTTGAAAATACTATGTTGATGGTCCATTCACGGATCATGAACTTAACACGGCTCTTACAAATTCTACAGTATAATTACACAGAGGACGCTATTATTTATTCCTCGTCAAGGTCTCGGATGTGTTGAAGTTGGATGTGTGGGCAGGGTCTCTCTGGTTCTCCTCTTGTCCACAGCTCTCTTAGGTCACCCCTCTTCTTTCCTAGGGTCAAAAGTGTTCCTGCATTTCAATGTACAAACAACTTGATTTAGCTGCTTGCTTACATCTGAAGCACAAATAAGACTTTACTGTCTGGTGAGTGAATTGTCCATCACACATGCAGTGGCAGAGTCATGTTACAGTGAGTGAGACCGAGTTTTGGTAAAACTACATTCAGTGTTTCTTTTATAAAATTTGCAGCTCGACTCCATGAATTTTAAAATTTACAGTTATATGTTCTAGAAATTAACTATTGCCCCCACCGACTATTTTTTTCAGCTCCTCTCCACACATGTAAACGCGCATGCCCCCAAAGACACATGCATAAGAGGTAGAGAGTTAAGAAAAAAAATTACCGAGCATGAATGGAACAATATACAGCAATGCTGGTTGACCATGCCCATCCATCAAATTCAGCGCAATGTAGGTAACCAGAAGACCTGAGATGCATTGTAGAATGTAGAGCCAAGAAATTTGTTAACTTCTGCAACTCAGATACTTGAATCTCATTGTTTTGAAGGCATTAGCTAGTGTTAAAAATACAAAATACAGCACAAAAGCGGGGAAGGAGCTAAAATACAAAACAATAAACCAAGGTAAAATGGATCTCCCTCCAACCTTACACTTTAGTCCTCCTGTTATTTAACTTTTATTTTCTTCCTCAGAATCCATATCCTCATCAGTTTTGTCCTATCATTAGCTTCTGTTAAATTGCCTGTTAGCTCTAATAAAACAAGTAACATGTTGATGCAAAGAAGTGCTGATAAAATATAAAATATAAATCACATTTCCTTTCTCCAAAAAAATTATTTATTCCTCCAACTTTTTCATTTCTTTTTCTCATTGTTTACCTTCCATCTCTACACAATCCAATCATTTTGTCAACTTTAGGGCTCAGCACTCTGTTCCCCTCCAGCCAGAATCTTGAAGAAAACCTCTCACTCCCCAATCTCCCCTTTTCCTGCTGACCATCACTAGTGAAGCCCTTTGCTTCATTTATCTGCCCCTTTGTCTCCCTTCCCAACTACTGGTCTACGATTCATCGCTTCAGCTTCTCTGATCTCCCAGTTAATCCAAGCCTGACTGAGCTAGCTTTAGTTTTTCTGGATCTATATAAATGGTAGAGAGGAAGGTGCTTGACCCCAATCAATTTCTATAATCTTGATGCAATGGACTCCCCCAAGCCGCTAAATTGCTCTCTTTGATCCAATCATTCAGTTTATTTCCATCTATATCATTTTGAATCTCTGCTCAATCTTACGAATCAAGTGAGAAAACAGAGAGACATCAGGAAAAACCTAATAAAAGCAATGGGCGGAGGCAATTTCCTTGAGAGCAAGTTCTTGGATATGGATTGAGAATGTGCTAATGATTTTTGTACTATTTTTGTTGATATTTCTAGCTCACAATTGATACTGTTCAACAGTTGACTGACGAAACTTGGATTTAGGTGGTTAAACACCAAGAACAAGAGATGGAGAGAAGAAAAGAGAGATAAACGAGAAGAAAATGTAGAGGAAAAACAGAGGAAATATATTAAAATTAGAGATAATTGATAATTGATTTTCAAAAAAAAAATAATGTGCTCCTTTTTTTCAACTTGAAGGATTTAATGGAGAAAATTATACACACACACACACACACATATATTTGTGTGTGTGTGTAATATTCAGGGAGGTGATATGTGCTTCTTTTTCTTCAATTTGATGGGTTTAATGGAAGGACTAACGACAGGACAAAATTGATCAGGTTAAGGATCCTATTAGGACAAAATATAGGATAGGGACTATATTAGGACAGAAAGAAGGTTGGAGAGTACAAATGGATTTTATCATAAAGTCAGTTGATGATTTCTAAGGATGATTTGGCACCAGATATCGGATGTGTGGAAAGAGTGTCTCACCTAATCCATATGCAAGCATTGCCCACACAAAGTATCCAGTTCGAAGCGTCTTGTTTGCCAGCCAATCATACCTGTGCGCACGACAAGAGAACATCAATGTGCCATAAGCAAAACGTCGGAACAAAAGCATGCAACATGGACATCCATAGTATGCCCATTTCATTCTTTGGAATATGCAAGCAAAACAGGATATATGACTAATTTGCATAATCTTTCAAGAGAAGATGAAAGTGTATCCAGAACTAATATAGATCCACTAAAATCATCTATGGTACCAAACTGCCAATCTTTTTACTTAATTTGCACAGGAATATCAAACCGTTGTAGACATCATAGCTTTTTTGGCCAGTTCTTACTCTGAACTACTATAGAGTTTTGCAACTTATTCCCTCAAACTTAAATTTTAACTACACAAAAAGTCCGTAGAATTAAATTGCTTGGAGCGCCAACTACCCCATACCCGATAAGGTAAACCAAAAAGAATTGCGAAATAATGGAAGCCAAAAGAGTGTGCAAAGGCACAAATAATGGAAAAGCATAAGCTTGTACACTAAGATAGTGATGGAGACAGAACATTGCATGTCAATTATCAGAAAGAGAAGGGAAATGGAAAAGTTTAGTCCCAAACCTAGTCCTAAAACTTTTCAATTTTCTAAATGAGTTCAAAGACTTCGCAACTATGTAACAAGTTAGTCCTAGAACTTTCCTTCAAATGGTTGACCAAAATAAAAAGACAATTATAGCAATTATCTGACATTAACTTTTTAAAAATTCTAATATTAAACTGTTCCTTAACTGTTTTCTAGTAAATTTAAATTATGCAATAATTTTCTAACAGTTAATGGACAATTCAAATCATCATTTTTTCCTCTCTATAAATCATATTTCTATTTGGTACTTATCTTTCAATAAATTCAAGACTAATGGTTAAGACCTTAGCAAAATTTTAGTGCTGAGTTAGAAAAATGAAAAGTTTTACGACTGATTAGGAAAGTAGGACAATTATAGGATTAATGTTGCCCTTTTCCCAACAAAAGAAAAAAAAGAAAAAGACCATTGCATGTGAATGGAGCTCTTTAGATTAAACCTTAGGGAGAATGCAATGAGCAATCCAGGTAATAGGATGTCGCCAAACCCTATGATGCTGTAGCCACCCCAAGGATCAAACATGCGTGGAATTTTAAGTAACATGGGAATGCCATCCTCCTCCGTCTTGTTGCCTGTAGCAACCTATGGAAAAGGTAAAAGAATCAGAAATGCCACAGAGATGATATTTACTTCTGGAATATGTCAAGTACTCACCACAATCATCACACTTTCATGGAACAATTTTTTTGAAACGAACACCCAAAATATGTCATATAGGAAGGCACAACTGAGTAGAACTGTACCCACCTGAGTCAAAAACCAGTCAGAATTGTGTAAACACAAAAAAAAGTTTGGCACATCATGTAAAGAGATGTTTCTAAGAATTTTAGTGATTATGTAAGTTACTGATAGGTTCTGTTTATAGCACAAAAATATTAAATGCAGAAGCAGAGTGGCTTTAAATTTCAGAAACTGTCATCTCCAATACTCTAAAGAGTGAAAACACATTCAACACTGATAGAGAGAAAGCAATGAAGGTGCTACCTTCAGATTGGGCACATGAACAATTTGCAACACTGTGATTATCAATGCAATCCCCTGAAGAGAGAAGTAGTATAAGGTATTAGTAAAGGTTTGGTGTATAGCAGGAAGAGTTTATGGGATCAAAAGCATTACTTTAACAAGAATAATAACTTGTGTCAAACATCCAATAAATAGTTGCCATCTCGATGGTGAGATACTAACACCAATGTCAAATGCACCCACTTTTGCAAAAAATAGATCTCGTTATTATTTCTAGTACTAATTTACCACAACAAATGCATGCACTATTTTGTTCTCACAGAACCCACTTAAAAGATATGAAGCATCTGTCTGGTTCACCTCCTTCAGGAATGTGATTATCCCCATTAGTAGATTGAATCTTGCCTAGCTACTTACATATAACTTATTTTTCGTCCATTATATGCAATGCAGCATAGGGGGACGAAAGCAATAAAATATCTATTTGGGTAAACAAAGTACAACGCAATGTTCATGGCTCTTCTCAAACTGATTACCACCAAACATTGAAGTCTGAAACAACCTTTCATATATATATGTACCCATAAACGTACATTTGCACCATAGGATTGACACAATCTTACATGCCATTAGATATTGACTGTAGGAAAAAAAACACACAAAGTTAGAAAGACTAAATAATATAGGATATTTACCAGAACATCTTGGCCTATCCAAGCAAATGAGCTATTGCGATAAACAGCCCAAACAACAGCAAATGCTATGGAGAATGGCGAAACAGCCAGGGTAAGGAAGGAAAGGGCTCCAAAGACAGGTACTTTGACTTGTGATTCTCCAAGACGCTTGAACCACCTGTAAGCCAGAAAAACCTTAATACCAACTCTGTTATCATACCCAATTTAATCCAAAACAAGAACTGAAAAGTTGACATAACACTGAAGCACATATGCAAATTAGTAATACACTATGTATCAACAAAATGTAACCAGCTGAATATTCATGCACGATTTGGCCCTCTCTTACATTAGAAATCAATTACATTTAAAATGAAATACTCTGCGTAAGGGATTTGAGGAAAGATATATTGCATTATTGCATTAAGGAAATATATAGAGATACAACAAAGCTGCAGTGTTTTGGGCAGCAAGAAACCCTAGGTAAAAGATGGCCTCGGATACATACAATAAATAATATACAGATTAGAAAAGAAGATATTCACACAATAATAGAAGATATTAAATTATTTTGCGAATAAATTACACATATCCATCAGCAAAAAACAATTTGAAGTAGCATCAAACAGGACTGTGCTTTGTGTTTGAGCAAGATTTCGAAACTTCAATCAGTGAGTTGCTTAAGCTTTTAATAGGATTTCAGAGTGCTGCTGACAAACCAAAGCACAAATATAGTTTCCAAAGCACAAACATAGTTTCCAAAATATATAAATATAAATAATATACACAACATACACATATATACATGCATATATAAATCGTCCTTGCATAACTAGTCAATTGTGTATCCTAAAACCCCACAGTCATTTCCAGCATCATCTTTGGTCATAGATACATCTACACCAATCAGTACTACAGCTACATAGCACAAGAAAGAGTAGGAATAATGTTCTCAAACTTGCAGATAAATCTTAACTTTTTATCTCCCATTATTTTCAGTTGTTTATTTTTCTCCTTCAATTCAGCCTTTCGAAACTGCCTCTCACACAGTGCTATCTTTTACCAAGCTTGAAAATAAAACATTCGAATTTCTTCACTTCATCAGTTAGGTGAGTGTCCAAATTCTGTTTGCCATAACTATTCTCTCACCATACTAAGATTTGCATTAAAATAACAAAGAAAATGCCACTTCAATAAAATCGGCCTAACTGAAGTTAGCTGGAATAGCAACAAATTGGCTTGGCTTGTCAATCAACTAACTGAGGAGTCTCTCCCCCCCCCCCCCCCCAAAAACTACTTTTTTATTTCTTTTTCAGGTAATCAATTACTGCCCCCATCCATTTTTAGACAGTGAGTTCTGAAGAAAACTTGTTCGCTCTTTCTTCTTTATCATGTACAACTTTTCCTGAGCTCTCTCTCTTTCCTATTGTTAATGTATGCTTATTAAAATTGTTTACATAAAAGATAAGTGAATAAAAAAAAATTCAGGTCCGCATAACTATAATTTACTGTTTAGGTATGAATTAAACTTGTATTATTTTATTACGAGTATCTAGACATGCTTAATAGAAATGAAATCCTTATTTTTACATATATCAAAGTATAAATTCCTGATATGTAAATAGATACATGTAAACATACTTACCACTTTCAAGTACAAAGTATGAGATTTAAAATACCTACCTATAGAAAACAATTAAGTTCCCGAAAAGGTCCGGTAATAATACACTTTACCATATACATCTAATGAAATTAAGATCAGGAGGCATTCAGACATGCCATAAAAGTTTGACCTTTCCTCATTCAAGATATCTACAAACTATACAAGTAAAAGTAAGAATTCAAGTTTGTGAAACAAAAATTCACTAGATACCTTGGTTATGAGCTTCTATGCTTGCAAAGCACTTTCTTAGTCTACCTTAAGAACTCAATCGAAATATAATCTATTATTAAAGTACAAACTATTTCAGAAATTTAGCAATGAAAAAAAAAATTCTTGACTTAGGGAAAGGGTTTAGATTTTTTCCTTACAAGCATTAACTAGTCTACCTACCTAGCACATATAATTGTTATTTAGGTTTTTTCTTTTTTTAAGTATCTATTAGCACAAGACCAATTTGGCTAATTAAATAAGAAAGCTATTTGGGTTATTTAATCATATATTTCTCCCAGAAAATTTTGTAGTTTTGAATTGAAGAGAACATAAAAGCCTTCAAATCAGCGTGTACGCACACATAGGGGTCTTCAAATTATCCATCATTCTCCAAAAAAATCTCAATCACTCATAATTCTATAGGATTTATTCTCATATATCTAGGTCCCGTAGGTAAGAATCTACATGGTAATAATTCTTGAGAAAATGACAACATAACCCGAGAACTTTCACATATTTACAAGCTGGTCCCTAAACTTAAAAAAATTCACAAAATAGTCCCCAAAAATAATATTTTGTTTGCTGCACTTTTGAGAAATTTACAAAACAGTCCCCCATCTATCTTTTAAGCTAGGTACTATATATATGCATAGATCAAATATCAAAAATTTCATTTCTTATTGATTTGTCCCCCGGACTTGACCTATTCTGATCATACTGAACAACCCTCAAAACCATAATCTATTGACATACAGTGTAGATCCAGATATGAATAAAAACTAGCCCCTATGGCCCCTCTCCCAGTGCTGGACTCACTTTTGACTAAAGTGTCAGTGGCCCCTTTCCCCAACCGTGGCCTGGAGGTTCCTTGAATATTGGAAAAAAGGTCCATGAACATAGGTTTAGCATCTTCCACTGAATTTCTGAGTCAGGGCTTAGGTAAGGAAACCAAGCAGCTCAATTGAATTAGGGAGAACTACAGCATGACTTGATCCCAATATGTAGGCAGCTTTCAACAAAAAAAAAAAGAGTTCAGTCAAGGGAACACACAGGAAAGGTGTTTTGAATGCTAATCTTACTGTGCCACCTAATTTTGGTGCTTCTGAAGAAGGATACATCAGAGCATCCAATGGGAATTCCTCAAAAGTGAGTCTGGGGCTGCTGAAGCACCACTAGAACTCAAGTACAACGAGTGTAAGGTTAATAGGATAATAAGCCCAGGCATCCTTTGACTCAAAAGGGAGGATATTCAGGGAACAAAACCGAACAAGTACCCAAAAACAAAAAACCTCTTCCCTTCACTCCTTCCCCAGCTATGAAAATTACACATGTAATTCCTAAACTTTCATAAAATTTACAAACACAATAATTAACTATAAAGTTACATTTTGGTCACTAAGCTCAAAGTTTAAAAAAAGATGCAAAGTTTAAAAAAAGATGCAAAATACCTCAACCAAACATGGGAATGTTAAAATCTTCATTCTTTCAAGGTCTGAACTAAACATGAGAAAGTTTGGATTGTAGTTATATGGTTTACTTCCCTAAAATCTTACTTTACAGTTTACAAGGATTTTAGAATCCCTGAACTAAACGCCCCCTTATTTTAACTGATAATAAGTATAAAACCAAGCTATATTTCTATAGTTCCTTAAATTTTGCAATAAATCTGACTAAGCAAACTCTTACTCTAAATCTATTAAAAGCTTTCACAAATAGTAAATTTGATGCAGTACAAGGGAGCTTGGCTATCATTTAGGATATTTCTAATACTTTGGATATGGATAGTTTAAGAAATTATGGTGAAATCATGTAATTTTAAGACTTATAATTATTCTGTATCTCTTAGGCTATTTATGGCTATTATTAGGTCTTACTAATAAATATTACATTTGCTGACTTGTTATTCACAGGTTGTTTAGTTTTAAGATTAAGGCTATTATTAGGTCTTACCAAGTGTTTTCATCTTTTGACCAAGTTGAGGAAATTGTTATGCTTGATGGTCCTATTGAGTATTCTGCTATTATTCGTCATTGTCCTGCATATCTAGTTGCACGTTACTTGCATACGGAAACTATTTCTGGTAAAACTTGTTTAGAGATTACGATGGGAAACTCATGAAGTTATATATTCAAGCATTTGATCCTAGACAAACAGATTCAGGATCTGAAGTTTGAGATTTATGATGAGCAACTATCCTTGGTTGAGCTGGTTAAGTTAGATTTATGATGATCAAGATACTTGGTTGACTTGGCTGAGTTGTTTAACCAACGGACTAGATTTGGTGAAGGAAACCACAGTGCCTCACTTAGGTCAAAGTAATTTAGCCTCAAGAATCTGCTGAAGCGCAAAAAGAACAAACTTCAACAGATGAAAAAATAGCTTAAAGATGAGTTGTGTGAATTTGTGTTGGAAGAGATATCTTACATCTGTGCCAATCTCGGTGAGATTAAACAAGAGCTTTCAAGTAGACAAGGCGGAATTTTGCACAAGGAAAACTCTGCAGGTACAGGCAACTTGGAAAAGATAAAAGAGAAAGTGGAAGAATATGATATAGGAAATGATGTGCACAAGTTGAAAATTATGTTTAAAGTGGGCAGCATGGATCTAAAGAGCAGACAAGCCTTGAACCAGAAGTTCCAGCAAACAATGAAGAGATTTCACCTAATCAGGTAGAATATTTGAAGGAACATCTAGAAACATAAAACCTTCTAGAGGAGCAGCTCTAAGCTGATCTAGAAACTAAAGGAAGTAAACCAATGGATTTGAAGGTCAAGATGATAAACAACTAGAAAATAAGGACACCAAGGTAGGAGACCATGATCAACCAGAAAGAATACCAAATTAAGCCTACAAATAACAAAGAGTTCAGTGGGATATTGGAAGTTGTTCAAAGTGAAATTGGCTCAAAATTGTAGATCGGAGGAGGTCTTGAGCCAGATTTTCCTATGATTGAACAATATGAGACAGTGGATTTCACACCATTTTACTCCTCTTACCCACTCCCTTTGAAGCATGGTGAAATTTGAGCCATTTTTCTCATTCTTTGCCACTACAAAAACTCAAAGACGAGTTTATTTGGGGGAAGAGGGGGGGGAGGGGGGGGGGGAATGATGCAAGACAAGAGAATTTAGTTATTATTTAGGATATTTCTAATGTTTTGGTATATGGGTAATTTAAGAAATTATGAGAAAATCACATAATTTCAGGAACTATTAATTATTCTATATCTCTTAAGTTATTTATGGCTAATATTAGGTCTTATTAATAAATATTAGTTTTCCTTATTAGTTATTCTAGCATTTAGTCTTAGGATTAAGGATTCCTATATCAAGTCTCATATCTTATGCTAACTTTTAACAAAATTCATCCAAAATTCATTAAGTTAAGGTGATTGATAACAATTTTGATTCTATTTTTTAAAATTTATTATTTATGGATGTCAGTTTAACAATGAGACAGATCAAGCTCTGCTCCCCTCTTCTTTCTCTTCCATATTTGGATATTTTGGGGCTGGCTTGCCTGTGTAGCATTGAGCCGCAGAATTTAATTTAACTACTTCAGACAGCCAACTAAACTGTATGACTTTTGCAGTAAGTCTGGCAATGCTCAACAAATAAATAAAGTGATTCCTTTCCTCCAACATACATCTCATTATATGCTATGATCATCATAGATGCTCAACAAATTCTGCCTCCCTCTCATACTTCTACAGTTGATTTAAAGTACTCAGATATGGCAAATGGTCATACCTGAACCCCAAAAGATCTTAACTTTTTTTCCAGATGTTTCGGTTTTGAATTAACTTTAATGCATTATTGTGGATCATTATTATATAAAGTGATTATTTGCCCAAATTATCAATTTATTGAAAACTTACAATTTAAGAAGTCCAAAAAGTAATTTTACAATATTTTTTTTACCAATTTCACTCTTTTTAGGTTAGATAAGTTAACAATTATAAAATACTTACCTTTTACAAAAAAAAAAAAAGAATATCTGAAAATTAGCTTTAGACTTCTTAAAATGTAAAGTTTCAATAAATTGACAATTTGGGCAAATAATAACTTTATATAAGAATTATGCACAATAATTTATCAAATTAATGGAAAGGGAACTGACCCACGTGATTATTTACCCACATTGTCAATTTACTGAAATTTTACATTTTAGGAAATCCAAAAAAAAAATTACAATACTTTTAGTGGAAAGGAAATATTTTTTTATTAAATTTTTTAGTTAGAATAAGTTAAAAAATTAAAAAAATATATTTACTTTTTTCAAAAAAAATCTTAAAATTACATCTTGGACTTCTTAAAGGGTAATGGTTCAATAAATTGACAATTTGGGCAACTATCACCCAAGGTTTTGAAAAGCGAAAAGCGCACTATAGCGATAAGGGTTCCAAAGCGCAAAGCGCAAAGCGCAAAGCAAAAGCGAGGGCTTTAATGAAGTAAGGCGCTCCTTTAGAGATAAATTCTAGGATATGTAACTAGCTAATTAGATACATAAAAATACCAAAATAAGCTACTGAATATGTTTAATATCTATAAAAAGACACAAACACATCCATATAATGTACCAAAGTAGTAATAACAATTTATAGACAAATAGTAAAACCAAATACTCTAAATCCAAAGTCTCAGAATACTCAAAGATCAACTGTAAGTGTAAGTTAGATAAATTTATTTTATTTTATTTAAAAAAAAAATTACAACTTAACTAAAGCGCACTTTGCGCTATGGAGAAAGCGCGCGCTTTGGGCCCTTAAAGCGCGCTTTTTAAAAGGGGCTTCGCTTTCATGGCGAAAAGCGCCAGAGTCCCAACGCTCAGCGCTTTGCGCTTTTAGCGCGCTAAAGCGCGCTTTTAATAACCTTGCTATCACCTAACATAAGTTTCTTGCAGAGTGTAGACACAACAAACTCCTGAAGTCTACAGTTAAAGATTGAGTAAATCTTTAACTGCAGTTTTGCCCTCTCTAAATTAACTCAGGAAAACCCCATATAACCTTCACGGCTACAAGAACCATGAGCAAACTAAAATGGGCTAAATCTTCAAATATAACATATCACCTTTCTAGGGGCACCACAAACCTGCCCATCCCTCCAAAATATTACCATGCAAAAGATCCAAATCTTAACGAAGTCTTGACCCTTCAAGACCAAAAAGCTAATTACCAAAATTTGAAGTGTTTTTTCAATCTTAAAGAAGAGACAGCAATACCTTGAGAGCAAAGCAACCAAACAAGTTTGCAAGCCCTGCATGTAAATGTAACTACAGATTAGGAAATTATTTTTGTAAACCACATGATAACGCAGAAACTGTTTTCGCGGCGGAACACATTAAGATGGTACAAGCCACTGTGGGACAAGATAAGTATTAAGCATGACCAATCCAGCATATACATAGTTGTTTAAATCATAATAATGGAGGAGCCAGAACATTACCTCCGCACCACCAAGGCAGAAAAGTATTACCAGCAGCTCAACAAACCAATCAGACATGAACTCGTAAAGCAGAATCAAGAGGCATGATGCAACAACAACAAACAAGATAGCTGACATCATATTGATGTTGAAAACACTGCTGAGCTCTTTGGAATTTGGAATTTCATCCACAGCATCCTGCAGGAAACGGACTCATCGAGATCCTTGTATGCATGTTTAGAAGAAATACTGGCAAACATATCTTATGAAGATGCTGTCTTCAAAAATTTTCTTTAGGCAAACAGGAAATGACCTTTAATAGTTTGTCATGCTCAATAGCTGCTTCTCTTGCACTCCAAGCACACCAATAAGAAGCAGACAATAGGGTACCAACAGCCATTAACCACAAAAATACTTCCGCTATGTCAGCTACGGGTCTGCGTGGCGAATAAAACTGTACAGACACTGCAAAAAATAAAAAATTAAAAAAAGACAAAAGAGAAAACAAAAACTATCCAGAAGTTTTGTAAAGGAATAAATAGGATAAAAGTATGACGTGACTATGATGTCATGGAAAACAATCAACAGTTATACTGAAGGCAAACAAGCTGCACACCTGATGAACTATTCAATAGCATTTTCTCCAAGCTAGCACCAGCATCCTGTGGAAGCATTATGGCTGGTATGTGTATATCTAATTGAGTTTCATCAGGATCACAGACCATCTTGTAAAGTTCTGCAAGGATAAGGAACAGTATGGGGGAAGAATTATAATTAAAGCAATCCAGACCTTTTTGAAAACTATGTCATCATGCTAAATCAGACTTCTTACAAAATGAAAAAGGACTAAGTATGGCTCCCTCATTCTTATTATTAAAGCATAAAAGAAGCATAAATTTAACAATAAAAATAAATTCAGCCTGGTAGTAGAATAACAAATTCAGTGATAAAACTGAGACCCACAAATTTTGACTACTATATAAAGCAGCAAAGAAAGAACACTGGTTACCTTTTTGATTGTTTACAATTAGGATAGCTGAAGCATTGGCAGCCTGTGCATTATTTGCCTTAGTTGTGAATTTGCAATGACCTCTGTCAACCATAATGACCTCCCCAGTGAGCTAGAAAAAAACAACCACAAATAGGAATCAGCAAGCATCCGCTTTGACTAGTTTTGTGACCATACATAAAGAGAGGGCAAAAAAAAAAACCTTAATTCTTGGAGCACTGCAGCAATCACGGGGATCAGAGAGAGTAAGAGGGGTGTCATTTGCAATTTTCTCCTTTGAAACTATTGTTTTTCCAAATCTGGCACCCACGCCAACAAACTCAGCACTCTCTATACCGTTAACCCATGTCTGAATTTTAACCTAATTCAATTGACACTTTGGTGGTTAGCATGAATAGATGGAAACTGACAGCAAAGGTCAATACTAGCAGAAAAATCTTAAGAATCTTGTAATAGTAAAACAAATGACAGAGAACCAAAAGAATAAATGGCCCATACCTTGAAGGATCTCAAGAGCAAACAACAACTTAATTGTATGCACGAAACACTTATACTAACAGACAGAGGCAGAATACAAAAGAATGATCAGTAATTTTCCTAGTTTTAGTTCATGACTAAACACTTTAAAAACAATTGTTAACTGATTGTCCGATTGAACAACAAAAGAGGCACCACCTCCCAATCCAAGATACATTCCAAGCAGAGCATGGACACAGAAAATGAAGTTTCCTCAAAGATATTAACACATGCAACTCGTCGGGCAAAGAGGAAACAGAAAAGGTAGCTCGCACGATTTAGCAAGTCAATAAGAAGAATGAAATGAACTAGGACCAAAAATGCAAAAAAATTCAATGAAATGAACTTCATATCCCTATTCAAGACTTAGAAAGCCCAAGCCTTTTCGTTCTAAATTTTATCCAGAGAGAATTCCACAAGAAGAAAGTAAAACTAATAAAAGCTAATAGTAAATTCAAAGATGAGATATCAACCCAGAACTGACATCTAAAAGCGCAATCAAAGATCACAGAAATTCAACCAGACCCAGTTGACAAAATTGAATAAACAAACACTGGGCTGGTGATGAAAAGGCCAACATTTACCAGAACGAAATCGTTCTCGCAACCAGGCTTCTTGGGAGCTAAATCGTCGTCATGGACGATGTCACCGGCTGTGACGGAAGATGGAAAACAGGCCAGTAAAATCAGAGCTGAGAGAGAGATTACGCAGAAGATCCTCTGAAAATCCATGGGCACAGATGGAGATCCTCTTCTTCCTCAGCTACCCCTTCGCCGCTGCTTTCTTACTCTGCATCACAGAAACTTGCCAGCATAAGGAGAGCTTTTTTTTGTTTTTCTTTTCCAAACATGTTCTTAATAGTATAACAGTACTAGAATAATTTGACTAGCCAGTAGAAGTAATCTTTGCATCATGTATTTAAAAATGTATCGTTGAATTAGTTAATATTCCCCAGCAGTAGATCTGCAAATTGTCAAAGATGAACAGCCAATTCGAATAATTCGCTTTTTTTATTTTTATATTTGTTTTTGCAATTTCATTTAGTATCAATATTATTTAGATATAATAAATCATTTACAATAATTTTTATGATATTATTTGAATTTTTATAATATGATGCATTAGAAATAAAAATTTATTAAAATTTAATAAGATTATGAAATTTTATTTCTAGCAAAAAGAGATATAAAAATAAAAATAAATAATTTTTGTTAAATCAATTTAGATCAAAATGAATTAACTCAAAGATAAATTCAGAAGAGAGAAACAAAAATATTTATTAAATCTCGCCAACCTGCCTAACTGGCAAAAGGGACATTAATCCCCTGCCATCACTAGAAATCAAATCCCCACTCTCCTTATCTCCCCAAATTTTCACAATACTTTGATACTGGATTAGATGGTCATATGGTCTAAACAAGTTGGTATTCCTTGTGTCCTTTTAAACCCTATATTTTTTTAATACTGATTTTCGATATAAAAAAACAATATTTATTACATTTTTGCTTCCTAAGTGCACTTCATTCACAAATGTTCCTGTTTGGAAACAAACACTCAACTACAGCTCAATCAGCATACCAGCTGACCCTCCAAGTTTCTGATTTGTGCATAGTTGCCCTTGGAATTTGGTATGAATTTAGGGATGGCAATTAGATGGATCGAGTCAAGTTTGAGTCAACCATTCAGGTTTGAGTCTAATCGAGTTAACATGAATTCAGGTTCATGTTTGATTCAAGTCAGGTTACTTGAGTTTGGGTTAATTTCGCGTTTAGATTGAGTTGAGTCAAGTCTATTTGGGTTTAAGGTCAATGTAGGTCGGGTCAATTTCAATTTCAGATAACTTTAGGTCGAGTTTCAGGCCAGATTCAGGCAGACATTCGAGTTCGCTCAAGTTATTGGTCCATAAGCCAAAATGATTGAATTGATTCAATTTTTGTTAAAATTTATATTAAAGAATTCAATTTTTTTTGTGCAATTTAATTTAAGTTAAATTTTCTTTTCCTAGTATGTTTAATTAAAAAATTCATAAAAATTTTCTTCAACATAGTTTATTACATGTTTAGCTTATTTGAATATTGTTGGCCATACTGTCTAATACTTGATTGTATTTTTAGACTCATACCTTTCAACTATCATTACACAAGCCATCTAGACTCCCACCTAGCTATCACCTAAACATATACTGTGACAATTTTTCTATGCTCCTGTACCAATGAATTTTCTATGAAATTGCTACTAAATACAATTACAATTCACAATTAATTACTCAAATGCAAAATTGGAAAAATTTGGGTGAAAATGCAAAAATTTCAAAAGTTCAGGGACCCATGTTGTAATTATTATAGGTAACTAAAATTAGATTTTTCAAAATTTAGGTACTTATTGCATTATACTTTAGACTTTTATGGATGAATTTTATAATTTTGACAATTGGCTACCTAGATCATTAAACTTACTAAGTATAGAAGTTATTTATTTTGGAAGACTCAAATATAAGACTTACTAAATATGAAAGTTTCTTTCTCAAATATGAGACTTACTAAGTATAGAAGTACTTAAACAATGGAAGTTACTAAATATTAAAATATCCTCCCAAAATATAACAATTAATAAACATGAAAGTAAAAAAAAATGGAAATATGATAGTTTCTTCCTCAAATATGAAACTTACTAAATATGGAAGTCTCAAAAAATGAAAATTACTTAATTATGGAAGTCACTCTACCTAAATATAGGACTTACTAAATTTGGAAGTCCCAAAAAATGAAAGTTACTAAATACAAAAACCCATATATATGAAACGAAATATAGAAGGTAATGAAAGCGAAAAGTTAAGGTTAAGGGTAAGGGTTAAAATCAAATCTTGTCGAGTTTAATAATCAGGTCATCTTGGGTTTAGGTCAGGTCAATCTCGGGTTTGGTCTTTTTGTGTTTGAGTCAATTTAGACGCGGGTTATTTTAGATTTAGGTCATTTATGTTCGAGTTTTCTCTAGTATCATTTAAATTGGGTTCGGGTTCAGGTTAAATTTAGTACAATTGGGTTTGGGTCATTGATTTTTTTTGTCAAATCGGATCAAGTCGGTTTTGGATTGGGATAGGTCGAGTCAAGTTGTCAAATCAGGTCAAATTTTATCATCCCTAGGTATGATTTATAACAACCCCACGTATATGTTATTTTTTTAATTTATAATTAACAAAATATTTTAAATGTTTTATTAAATTAGAACAATCTTATCAACGTCCATCAATGGTAAATAATAAATCAAACTACCAAATTGGCATATGCACTCACTTGTATATCTATGCAAAATGTGACAATAAAATATAAATTTGGGGCCATAGTAGTGCCTTGATCAGTTCCAGGATTTTTCATGTTAAATATTGATATTTTAGCAGCAAATCCAATAAATCTAAGTGTAAGCGTTTTGTTTTGGTATCCCTAGGCCTTGGGAAATGTGAGAACCAAAATCACACATGAATTGAAGAGGGGGACAATGTTGGTACCATATTGGCCTAACCCATTAAGGTTTTATACCAGGGCTTGGTCCAGAAAAGGGAACCGGCTCATGAAGGCTTCTAATTAAGCAAGGATCCCAGTAAAGGAGATACCTATTAAAAAGAGGATAATTAGGATCAAGGGTATCCAACATTAATTACATCCTTAAGGGGCCATGGCACTAGCACCTACACATGCATAAATAGGGATCCCACGATATAAAGGTACATATGACAGACTGCTCTAAACCGTAGCTACTTCTATCATCACTAGAGGAGCTAATAGTACTGATGGATGACACTCTTATAATTAGAAGCCTATCAATTGATGCAACAGTTGTGACTTTTAGAACAATGAATCCTAAGTTAACGAACACACATCAAAGGCCAATGACCCCTTGAAGATCACCAAGGGCCTAATGCCAATGAGCCAAGCAAGAGAGCTCAAAGGCACACTTGCATTCCTAGTAAAGGAACTTTGTAACAACATGGGTATGACCCTTAGAACAACCTTTTCGCAAGCAACCTACATCTTTCATTATTATCATGATGAAGGAAAAAAACTTAAGGCATGATGCCATAAGGACATCAACACCGTTTACGACCCTTCTCTAATGAGGGCTGGCCATCCTACAGCCCCATAAGCGTTCAAACATCGAGGAGTCTTTGGTGAACATCTAATATATATATATAAAGCAGGACATATGTAAGGGAGCTTATGGTCTTTTCCTTAATTTGGTTTATGGGAGAATGCCATGTGCACTTTTTTTTACTTAAATATGCAGATTTTATGCCCAAATTTTTTAATATGACCGATTTACCCTTTTAAAGCTTTAATTGGTATTATGTAAGTATATAAGGCATGAAAGTAGCTTAATTAATGCCATTAACTGATGTTTTACCTTAATTGATACCAGGTTTGAAGTTTAACCATAAATCACAACATTTAAACGTTGAGAGTTATTGCGGTTCAAATTCCAGAAAACAAGTTTGGAATTAATTTGTGCGTGTATATTCCAAAAAACAATGAGGGTTTAAATAAGGAAATTAGGAATTAAAGTTTGACAAAAATTAAGGTATAAATATGAACGCATAAATATACACGGTGAATTATAATATTAGGAAAGAGGAATAATATAATTAATAATTTAAACGGACCAAATGATAACCGGATTTCTTGCCTTTAAATTTAAAGGAGGTAAATATTAGACATTAAATTCACAACAATCTACTTCCCTTAACTTTTGCTCACAATATTTTCCTTAATTTTCGATCATAATAATTAATTGCTTGGAAAATGCATTCTTTATTTGATAAAACCAATTTGATACAATTTTGAAGCTGCAATGTTGTAAAATTGAAAGTTAGATTTGTTTTTTTTTGGAATGAAACTTGCGCACCTACAAAATTGGAAAAAGGATCGCATTTACTGATTTATGGATTTATTACTTGCTCCTTTGAATATTTTATTCATCTAGATTTCTTAATTACCGGTTGTAATATATATAGTGATCTCAATTTCCTTCCTTTTCTTAACTGCTCCATTAAAACAAACAAACATCATTGAAGGTGCTTAAATTTTGCAAGAATCGAATTGAATTTTTGGTTACATGGTCATAAATTTTCCCATTCCTTTATTGGTTTTATAGTAATTGATAACTTGATTAATTGAATTATCAATAGTGACCGTACGGTATTTTTTTTTTCTGAAACCATTCCGTTAAATTTATCTAACAATGTTAGGTAATCCATTATGTTTAATGAATGGTAATTTTGGATTTCAAGTTTTCATTGAGCAATATACAGCTATTGCAAAAAAGTTTTCAAAAGAAAAAAGGACACAAAAGAAAGTTTTCATCGAGTAATTGCTTGAAAATGCTAAGTGCTTCTGGTGGCCTTTTATTGACTATTTAATTTGATTATTATGGTAATTATGTCTTAATTTTTTATTCTATTCATGGATGATTATTAATATTGACGTTACATTTCATTGAGAATCGAATATTCTGTATTAATAGCTGGTTTTCTTTATTTTTTTCTCAACTATGCAACCCTTATTCTATCTTAATTTTCGACTGTATTCATGGATGATTATTTATATTGACTTTACATTTCATTGACAATTGACACGTATTTATGGAAAGTGGAAACTTAATTTTCGATCAGATTCATGGATGGGTCTTGTGCAACCCAATTGTGCAATCCTTTCGTAATTATGGTTGTTATTCCTGGAAAGTGAAACCTGAATTATGGTACCACTTAAACCGCAGCATATTTTGTTATAAACCATAGATATTGTTTGCACATCATTTATATATTTTTTATTTGTTATTTAATATAATATAGATTCGGTCTACGTTGAAAATTAATAGCATGAAATTGTCAACCACTTTAATACGCCTTAAATTGTAGTGTTATTTATGGATTGTTTTATAGGTAACACTAACGGAAAATATTATTGTTAAAGATAGGTCTTAACCACCATATATTGTTTGCTATAAATATTAGACATTAAATTCACAACAATCTACTTTCCTAAATAATCGATATTTCTTACCTTTAAATTGATAGTTACATAATCAAATGAGGTAAATTTACATTAATTACTGTCGAAATTTATTCCAAAGATGGGATCAACTCTCAACTATAAAAACCCCATTTACTCATAAATTGTGTACTACTTCAGACATAAAATATTTCTTCCTCGCGATTCTAATCTTATCAGCCTCAAACTCTTTCCAGACTTAATTTTTATGGGGATAACAACATTTTTTTCGGCAACTGAAGATTAGTCTTAAGTCACAAAACAAGGTAATCCAAACACAAATATGCTTATACAGTACTTTCTTTTCCATTAAGTGGGTTGATAAGATTTCTCCATTTCATTTAAATAAATGTCTCAGGAAGTTATCCTAGGGAAATTGCACTGTTGAATACTAGAGCAAAGTGAGGGAAAAAAGGTACCACTTAAACCGTAGCATATTTTGTTATAAACCATAGATATTGTTTGCACATCATTTATATATTTGTAATTAAACCGTAGCATTGTTTTGTTATAAACCCAATAGATATTGTTTTCACATGCGATTTTTAGAAACAGATGGCTTAATATATTAGAAATAATAAGTTTGGGTTAGTCTCCAATTGCAAACTTAAAAATGAAGGTTATTTGATTTCTGTTCTGGGCTGAAATATTTTATAGGAATTATTAAATATGTTAACTACATATTTTTTCTGTTCAGCTGCTGAGAAAATCATTTCAAATCGATCGGTTTCAAATTTTAAAAACCGAGTCGATTTGCCTTTTCTGTACTTACTTCAATTTTTTGATCCATAAATTTTTCCGGTTCATGTTAACTGCGGCTAAGCATGTTTAATTATAAATATCCATCTTTGGAGATTTTTATTTGTTCTATTACAGTCTCGTGGCAAATTTCACATCGTTTGTAATTGTTAGTCTCGTGGCAAATTTCTCGTGGCTAAGCATAGGCCAATTGTAATTTCACAGTCTCGTGGCCTTTCAATTGACTTATGAAAGAATTGTCAGGGGATGTTACCACATTTTTCAGTGCTAATCGGATTTCTCCTACATCTGAGAATGTTGATGCCCATTCTTTGCTATACCCAGTTGAGTACTTAAACAATCTGAAGTTTTCAGGACTTCCAAATCATATACTCGAGTTGAAGGTTGGTGTTCCTATTATCCTAATGCGCAACATAAATCGATCAATTGGCTTATGCAATGGTACTAGGCTCATTGTTGTCAAGTTGGCTGAAAGAATTATTGAAGCGGAGGTATTAAATGGTAGAAATGCAGGCATGCTTCATCCCGCGTATTGAAATGGTACCTTCAGACACGCAACTGCCTTTTAATCTTTCACGGCGCCAATTCCCTTTAAAACCATGTTTTGCCATGACAATCAATAAAAGTCAAGGACAAACATTCAAACATGTTGGCTTGTATCTTCCTGAGCCAGTATTCGGCCATGGCCAACTATATGTTTCTATTTCCCGTGTCACTTCTCCTGAAGGGTTGCGAATTTTGATATGCAACAAGAGAACGTCTAATACTTCTTCCACAAAAAATATCGTTTACCTTGAAGTATTTAACAAGTTGCGTAGGTGCTAGATTGTGCAAGAGGATATTGGTATTATTGCTTCCATGTATGTTATTTGCCATAATTATACCATTTAATTTATTGTTCGATGATTCTGTATCGTAATGGTTTTTTTATCCTATAGGTGCATCCATCAAATATGAGGCAACAAAACCACTTTATTCATCAGCTTGCGACAATTGGCTTCAATTGGTCAATAAAAGTTCGCATCACATGCCTTTGGGATTCTATTAGTTCCTCTGATGGTAGTTCTCTTGGTATTGATATGATCGTCTTAGATGAGCGTGTAAGTTTTTAATTTTCAATTTCATATCATATGAGGACATAAACATTCAGACTGTATAGAATTATTCTTTCTTGACCTTCATTATATAATATCTTGTAGAATGATCATATATGTGCAAGGGCACCTATAACACATGTCCCAAAGTTTCAGCATATGCTTATTGAAGGTGGAGTTTATACGATTAAAAAGTTCACAGTTGCACTTGCACCAAAAACCTTTAACCCTGTGTCAGGACCGTACAAGATTTATTTCTCTCGCTTCACATCTGTGGCTGTTGATGTCGGTGGATCTGTTGACATAGCTTTCTATAAGTTTGAGTTTGTTAACTTCTCAGAGATTTCAGTGAGGCATCCTGATAATGACATCTGCATAGGTGTGTTTTAATAAAAAAACTTTCTAATATGTTCTCACATCATTTTTGGGTTATATTGAAAAATATTAATCTAATACCATTTACTTTTTTGTTTTCATACAACCAATATTGTAGATATTATTGGAAAGCTTTTTGTGTGTGAGCCAGTTCGTGACCAAAAGATAGGTGACGGTGTTGTTACACCAATGCGCACCCTGTGGTTGAAAGATAATGTGTACATTCCTACTACCTATACCTACTATAACTGTCATATATTCCATATTTTGCCTAATGTATTTTTCAGGTAATCTTTCACTTCATGTATTATTAACTACTCATGTACATTTCTCATTTCTGTAGTGGAGTTGAAATGCAAGTTGTGTTGTGGGGTAATAAAGTTAATGATCTCCCTTTTGATGAGTTTTTTAAACTTAAGGATCATGTTATCGTGGTTGTTACATCTACTTATGTCAAGTCATATAAAGGTATGTCCAAATTCTTGCAATTGTATATGGTAATTTCGTAAGCCAATTTTTGCTACCCATCATACACTAAATAATTTACACATATTTTGTTCATTAAATATGTAGGTAGATATTATCTCACATCTACCTGTGCTTCTAAGCTTTATGCTAATTTGGACTTACCAGAAGTAGCTATTTTGTTACAATCGTGAGCTCCTTACACCTATTTTGTTACACTACTTAAAAGGGTTTATACGTAATCAAACATTTTTTTATCTTTATTGTTGTCACTATCTTGAAGATATACGATTGGTGAAGTTAGTATTGTCTCAAGTTACCAGAACATGTTAGAAGTATGTGCATCAGGTCCTTCTAAGGTGTTTCACCGCCTTACTGTCGATGAGCTTGAGTATATTCGTGCATCTACTTCAACAAAGGTATATTAAATACAAGCATTTCTAGAATATCAAAGTGCCTCATCTAATATAGTATTATGCTTTCTTTTGATTATTTCAGTACAAACTGTTCAATTGTCTTGCCGAAATTGTTTACGTTGACCAATCATTCCCTTGGTACTACACTGGATGCCGTAATTGCTTGTGCAAGATAGTTGAGCAAGGCCCATATTTTTACTGTTCCAATTGTATGGTGACTATCAATTTACCAGTTATGCGGTAACTTATCAACATTACTTACATATTCAAAACAAACATTTAATATTATAAGTCATTTACTTTTCTTTTTTATTTATATGTATAGTTATAAAGTAGATTTAAAGGTCAGAGATCGTTATACAGAGGGTCGTTTTGTTTTGCTTGATGGCGTTGCGCGCCAATTGCTTCAATGTTCAACTGCTGAGTTACTCAGAAGATATCGTTCGGTTTGTTTTCTTCCTCTTCATTCAATTTTATTACTTATCGTTGTTTTATCTTATTTTTATATGTTTTCAAATAGGAAAATGGAGAACAAAAAGTGTCCAAAATGTTCAAAAGGCTTCAGGGTTTGCAATTCCTTTGGTTGGTTGAGGTCACACAGTACAACCGTGACAATGTACATTCAGGATTTACGGTTAAGAAAGCACAACCTGTTGACTATGCTAATGAATCCCGAATGTGTCTTCGAAGCATTTCTTGTGTACGTAATATTTATGCAATTTATACTTATGCTATGCTATTCCTTCTAATATTCAATACCTTATAATATCACTCACAGTAATTGTCTTTAATAGTATGTTCCTCGAACACAAGTCAGTAGCTGTATTAAAAGGCCACATGCTGATGGTTATAGCATTGACAATGCTTCATTCAAACGATGTCATAATATTGGGTAAGTATTTGGTTGTTTCACTAAAACATCATTTGAAGTTGCTTGAATCCTTTCTTACACTATTCATAATTGATTGTTATACATGTCTAGTGCGGGAATTACTACTACAAATGGCCAATGCTTGCAAAGTGAATCATTATCTAAATCTAGTGATATCCACTGTCCTCTTGGAGTAGCACCCTCAGCATTTTCCAGCACTGGCAACATACTCTCAGATCAGGACATTGAAGCTGCAAGAATACTGTACGCAAATATAAATTACTATGTATTCGTTTATTTAACTCTTCATCTCATTTAACTATGAACTCCACATGAATGTATAGGTCAGAGTTTCGACAACACCCAATTTATAATTTAACAAATCCATCTTCACCATACAAAGTTGATCCTCACTCTCCAAGCAGGTGCCTATTTTTTACCTTCTTTTTATAATGCACTGCATATGATTCTAATATAAAACATAAATTTGTTGTTCCAGCTTTATGGCCCCAGGTACTCCAAAATAAAAATGGTTTGCTTCTGAGAAGATTCAGAAACTGCCTGACAACTCATCCTTTCATATTCAATGGAGTTCATTTTTTTGGTTATCAATTTACATTACTCTGGACATTATGTACTTCTTTTTTACTTTGTTATTTTATTATAGTATTTTTTGCTAATTTAAATTATCTAATATTTATAATGATGGGAATGAACATCTTAACTGTTCAATCCATCATTACATGAATTCTTATTTAGCAATTGTTACTTTCAATGACATGTTTTTTTCATGTACATTAGTTGTTCATCTTTTGCATTTGCCCCTTTTTTTGATCCCGTGTCAACGACAGGTATTTAAACTAGTTAAGGATTATAAAGCAATACTCCCTTTGTCCCAAAACACATAAAAACGTCTTCCTTTTTTTGCCATCCCATAAAGGATAAAGCATTTCCTTCTTTAGAAAATCTTTAACATTTAATTTACCTTATCACCTCATTAAAACTCTTACTAAATAAAACTCTAAAAGGAATCTTTTCTTTTTTTAATCATTATTTAAACTCTCATTACACATAATCTAAAAAGATTTTTTTAGAAAAGAAATTAGTTTTAAGGGAAAAAATGAAAAAAAAAACATCATAAACTATATGCACCTTAATCTTTGTGCCAGATAAATGTATCATTCTTTTTGGGACAGGGGGAGTAGAACTTATATTTAGCAACCAAGTATTCCTTATTAGTTTAGAATTCTAAATTAATGTAGGTTAAGGTTTTGAGTATGAATCAGCTTATATAAAGGAGCAGGTAAACTTATTCATGACAACTTGGTTGATAATTATATTGGTGAGACTTTGTTTCCCATAAGTTACTTGAGAACTTGTTCACAGCAAAGCTAAGGATGATTCCTTAGTATAGCTCAAATGACTTATCATTCAAATCCTTCTTTTTTTCTGAGCGTGGTGTCGATCTTCTTCATATCTTTTATTTCAAGTTGTAGGGTTGATTTGAGAAAATGATTAATCTAAAATAGCTTTTCTGAGACATTTTCATGCTTGTTTATAGATTTCTAGGTCTTATACCCATGGTGTTCACATCTAGTTGTGGAGCCGCATTATAGTGAATGCCGACAATGTTTGGTAAAACTATTTTATAGTTTTGTTTTTTCATAAAGTTTGCAACTTGACCTCATAAGTTTTAGAATTTACAGTTATTGTTCTAGAAAAATTAATTATCACCCCCATTGACTACTTTTTTTTCTCCACTGGTATTCACATTAGTTGATATCAAAGTAGAGGGTGTATTTCCAAATTATGCATTTTGATAATTCTTTTATCTTTGCTTAATTCTTGTTCATGTTCTTTTTTGGGTTAAAAAAAAAAATTTCCTTCAATTTGAATCTGTAACATCAAATTCTTGATTGTTTTGTTCTTTCTTGTTCTTTGCGTAATCAACAAGTTAGAGAGAGTTAGAGAGAGAGAGAGAGAGAGAGAGAGAGAGGGAGAGTTTCTTCAATTCATCTCTTGCATTAGCAAATTCCTCACATTTCATTATTCTTGTTTTTTACCTGTTTGCTTTTTTGGTTCCTTTACTTTCTTGATTCTAGCTACCGTGGTTGAGAAGTAACAGAAGATGAATGCATAATTGGCCTTAGGGTTGAATGCAAAAGTTAATACACAAGGTATGGTTCAAATATTGCAAAGGTATGCTTATGTCGATGATGAGTTTACATTTGTTATATTTATTTCCTTTATATTTAGTATATTTTAACGTGTTTTGAGCCTTAAAGATCTAATTTGAATATGTTTTATAGCTTAGAGTATATTTGGACCCAACTGATTAAAAATGGATTTAATTTGTAATTTTACAAGTTTTATCGGTTGTATTCTTTTAGGATTTTAACAGATTAACGATGTTTTAGTAAAAAAATTATATCTTAAGCTAGAAAAATCAAAATTGAGTCATTCTTGAGTCATTGGAATTGGAAAGCTAACATTTGGAGCTACAAGTAATATGCAGACCATGAAAGCTAGTTCGCACATTTTGTGGGTCAAATTCAGCTTCAAAATCATGATTTACACGTAGCCATTGGTTCAAAAGCAATTTCAGTATTTGGGCTATAACTTGGGCTATATACCTCCGTTTTGGGTGATTCAAGTGTCATTTTAAAGTCAAGAGAAAACTTTACAAATTCAAAAAGATGCTCGGGTTAAAATCCAACTAAATCAAGTCCAGATGTTCATTGAAAGCTAAAGGCACATGAAAGTTGAAAATATCGGGGTTTATGATTTTGGGGTCCATGGATCTCTCTTTTCCTTGAAAAAAGTTGCTAAGAGATATATAATTAAATAATTAGACCTCTTTAAATTTTTTAATGGACCCCCATAATTTTCATAATATCTATTGGAACACAATAAGGTGTCTCTTTTACCTTATGAGAAATAAAAAATGAGTTAGCCTCTCATTTACGCTGGCAATTATCATAGTGGAAAAAATCCTATATTTGTCCTTTAACTTTCACACTTTTCCCTATCTAGGCCTTGAACTTTTTTTTCCACTTTTTTTTTTCTAATTCAAAGGAAAAATTGTGAAGCTAATTGGGCACAAGATAAAGTTAATAAGCTAAGTGGAAAGTATATACAAGGGCTAAAAGAAGATTTTTATCTCTTACATTATATACAACTTGAATATCTCACTCATCTTCTACATAGTTTATATATTTTTCTAGTCACTCGACCAACAACAAAAAAAAATATGTTAAAATAGAGCAATTTTTAAATTTCCTTCTAAAAAATATTTTTCACCATTACACTATAATAAATGCATATTTATAAGTTTAATTATTTAATATTAGAGTTTAATAGTTATATACGAACCCCCCTTTCATGAAAATCTTGGATTCGCCACTGTTATAAGTATGATCTAAGTGAGAGTTGTGAATTTATGGGGGCCAGAGCTGCGAAGCAGTAGCCAATCCATCATATTTTCATCATCTTTGCTCAGTATTATTTTGCTTGCATCTTGCATTATGCCATCTTAAGCTTTTATTCATATTAGAAGAGCTTTTCTGCTCAATTGTTGAGATTGTGAGACCTAGAATTTTGTTCTTAATCTAATTTCAATTCAAGTATCTATATTTCTCTGTGTTAAATGTTTATCTGTGGCAATTATCTAGTTAGGCCTGTTAGATGTTTGTTAATGTGATTGCTACGCTTTTCCTCTTAATCCATAATTATCTTGCAGGGTAGTCAAAGCAGTAGACTAGGCAAAGGAGAAATATAATGCAATTTAAACAATGTATATTGAGTGCTATTGTTAATTATCTTAATCTCTTGCTGAATTGTTAATGTTGTTATTGATTTATGTTTATGTTGCTTTTAACACTAATTGATTAATAACAAGATCTAATTATACTGTTGGGTTAGGGTTAGTGTGGTAAGGGAAAAATTATGATTATTATGTCATTTCTATATAATCTACAAGCTAAGTACTTGAATGAGAATTCAAATCTAAGAGTCTATGACCAATCCAATAATTGTTCCTCAAGCTCTTTTGATCTGAAGTTTAATTAAAGTTTTATCAATTTAATTATTTTGTTGCTACTTTTACATTAGTTTTGTTGATTTCTAATTTTTGGCACACAACACCCCCTCCCAAAAAACTATTTTTTGTTGAATCTCTCGTTAAGGAGAAGTAGTTGTTACATTAGTCTCTAGGGTTCGACTCGGTCTCACTATTGCTACAAAAAGTTGTGTAAAATTGGATTTAAGTTTTTATGGGCTATGACAACCATCAAAATTTGGTGTCGTTGCCAGGGACTAATAATCAATTGGTTCTTACTTAACCTTTTATTATTTTAATTCAAACAAAATTTTTTTCTGATTACTTTGCTTTAGGTAGAAACTTGATCTTAGTAGAATTAGAAATTTTTTGTTTGAATAGTGGTAGTGTAATTGACAAGTAAAGGAAAAACGCACAAAAATGATGTCAAACTTCCAGAGGCCATAACTTTTCACATTGTTATCAGAATTACTATTATAATATGTCATTTTGAAAGTAATTCAGTGCTTTGTATGTATCTTCAAGGCTTAGTCCTCTATGACTGCATTTCATGGGCCAAAAACTGCTATTTTTCAAGGTATCTAGGAGTTCAAAGTTCTGTTTGAAAATTGTTCCCCTACCCAAATTCCGTTTTACTTGCTATTTTGTTTTAGGTTTCTTTTAGTTTTTAGTTCTAAAGGATTTAGTTCTTTTTTTTTTTACTTTAGATTTTTCCTAATTTATTTTTCATGGTTTATTAGAGTCTTTTTATTGTTTATACTTGCTACTTGATGTTCTAACCAGGGTGATTTGAAGTTTGATTCAAAGATAAACAGAACTTTTAATAAATTAAGAATGAAAAGAGAAGCCTACAACATAATATATAGATTCTACACTATGCTTTTAAACTCTAATTCCAGTGAGCCTAAAGTTGTAGAGGACAAAGTGATAGCTATCCAACAGAATCAAAATCAAACATTGATGCAGTTTGTCTCCCTTATATTGAAGCAACAACCCTTATGCATTACTTTTCTAGCTTTAGATGAGAATGTTGTTTTTGGGCTTAAATTTGGACTAATACATCTTCTACCTTCTTTTCATGGCCTTGCAAGGGAAAATGCTCATAAACATTTTGAGGAGTTCCATGTAGTGTGCACTATCATGAAACCTACTAGGGTCACAAAGGAGAAAATCAAGTTGAGAACCTTCCCATTTTCAATGAAAGATTTAGCAAAAGAATAGTTGTATTATTTACTTTATTGGAGTGTCAACATATGGAATGAGATAAAACAGTTGTTCCAGGAGAAGTATTTCCCAACTTCAAGGGCAGCCAACATAAGGAAGGAGATATGTGGCATAAGACAATACCATGAGGAGACCTTATATGAGTAATGAGAGTTGTTTAAGAAGCTATGAGTGAGTTGCCCCCATTGTAAAATTAGTGAGCAACTGTTGATTCAATATTTCTATGAGAGCCTTTTATCTACTGATAGGAGCATGATTGATGCTGTTAGTGGAAGTGCTTTGGTGGACAAAACTCCTGAAGCCTTCAGAAATCTAATTGCAACCATGGTAGCAAATTCCCAACAATTTGGTTATGGGCTTGATTTCCCATTTAAGCATGTTAATGAGGTAAATATTTCATCCCTTGAACAACAAGTTACTAGTTTTATGTCTTTTGTTCGTTAAATGGCTATAGGTAATATGCAAATGGCAAAGGCTTGTGGAATTTGTTCAGTTGTAGGGCATCCAATGGATATGAGCCCAACTTTTCAAGAGGAACCCATAAAACAAGCTAATGCTATTGGAGGGTTTCCAACCCAAGCACAAAGAAGATATCTATATGTAAATACTTACAATCCCGGTTGGCGAGATCATCCAAAATTGAGTTAAGGGGCCTAATAAAATTGATACCAGCCTTCATTCCAACTTAAACAACAATAATCAGTTCAACCTTCAAGCTCAAGTATGTCTTTAAATGAAATTGTTAAGGCCTTGGCAGCTAATACTCAATAGTTTCAATAGGATACAAGAGCCTTTATTCAAAATTTGGAAAAACAAATGAGACAGATGACAACTGCAATTAGCAGACTTGAGGCATAAGCTTTCTATAGACTTTTTTCACAACCACCAGTGAACACAAGAGAGAATGCCAATGTAATAATATTAAGAAGTAGGAGGGAAGTTCATAATCCTAAATTTGTAGAGAAAGAGAAATTCAGCAAGAAAAAATGGAATGAAGCAAAAATTGAAAATTCCAAAGAAGTTACTCAAGTAAATCCTTAGCCTGAAGTAAATAAAAATTTTGCTAATATAAGTCTTCCTTTTTCTAGCAAATTCGTGAAATCAGAGAATGAATAAGATGATAGAATGATTATGGACACTTTTAGAAAGTTGAGGTGAACATACCCTTGTTGGAAGTCATCAACCAAGTTCCTTGGTATCCAAAGTTTCTAAAGGATATGTGTACAACAATTAGGAGGATGTGACGTAATGAAAAAGCCAGGGTAAGTGAAAATGTATCAATTGCACTAAAAAAAAAATTACCTCCAAAATGCAAGAATCCAGGTACATTCAATGTTCCATGCATAATAGGCAAAACCAAATTTGAAATAGCAATGTTGGATTTAGGTGCTTTAATTAATGTTATGCCTTTATTTGTTTATAGATCTTTAAATTTTGGTAACTTGAAAGAAACTGGAGTGATTATTCAATTGGCTGATCGTTTGAATGTGTATACTAAAAGTATTGTTGAAGATGTTTTAGTGCAAATCAATGAGCTAATATTTCCAATAGATTTATACATTTTAAACATGACAAATGATGGTTTTTCCAATCCCACTCCTTTACTGCTAGGAAAACCATTCATGAAAACAGCAATGACTAAGTAGATGTTCGTGATGGCACTCTAGCCATGGAATTTGATGGAGAAATAGTGAAATTTAATATTTTTAATTCCATGAGGTATCTAGTAGATGAAACCTCTTTATACATATATGTGTATATCTATTGATGTTCTAGATGATTTAGCACAGGATGTTCTTCCATTACATCATGGTAATAAGTTACAGATTAAAATCAATCAAGGATTGTGCAAAAAGAAATTGCTGGAAAATTCATACGTAGGTTTGAGAAAAGAATTGGAGGAAGCAGTCATGAGTTTAGAGCCATAAGAAATTCTACTAAGAATATATGAAAACAAGAGAATTGATCTACCTATTTTTGACAAAGAGTTGTTGCCTTCTATGTGTAGGCTCTTAAATTGGACATAAAGCCTCTTCCAAATCACTTAAAATATGTATTTTTGGAAGATGGAGGGACGTTACTAGTAATCATTGCAAACAATTTAACGGCAATTCAAAAGAAGCAATTGATTAGAGTGCTTCGAGAGAACAAAATGGCAATTAGGTGGACTATTGCTGATACCAAGGGAATAAGTCCTATCATGTACATGTATCATATTTTGCTAAAAGATAAAATAGAATAAAAAAAAGAACTATAGAGGAGATTGAATCCAGCGATGATGGAAGTGGTTAAGAAAGAAATTCTGAAATTATTAGATGTGGGAGTAGTTTATCCAATTTTAGATAGCCAGTGGTTGAGCCTAGTTCAGGTGGTGCCAAAGAAATGTAGAATGACAGTGGTTCAAAATCACAATAATGAATTGGTGCCTATAAGAGTACTGAATGGATGGTGGCCATGCATTGACTAGGGCAAATTAAATGCTCTCATTAGAAAAGATCAGTTTCCATTGCCTTTCATTGACCAAATGCTTGAAAGATTGGCTGGAAAATCTCATTATTGTTTTCTAGATGGTTTTTAGGTTATAATCAGATTGTGATTGCACCAGAAAATCAAGAAAAGACAACCTTCACATGTCCCTTTAGAGCCTATGCTTTCAGAAGAATGCTTTTCTGGTTGTGCAATGCATCAACCACCTTTCATAGGTGCACGATCAGTATCTTTTCTTACTTGATTGAGAAATGCATTAAGGTATTCATGGATGATTTTACTATTTATGAGGATTTATTTGATGCATGTTTAGAAAATCAAACTAAAGTCTTAGAACATTGTATTGAGACTAATGTTGTGTTGAATTTTAAAGAATATCATCTAAAGGATGAGAAAAAAGTTGTTTTAGGCCATGTAGCCTCACACAAAGAAATTACGATAGATAAAGCAAAAATAGATTTGATTTTGAGCTTACCAAACTTGTCAAATGTATAGGAAGTTCATTCTTTCCTTAGACATGAAGGTTTTTATCATAGATTTCTCGGAAAATTTTCCAAGATTGCCTTCTTGATGTCAAAGCTGCTGCAAAAAAATGTATCATTTGATTTTAATTCTAATTACAAAGAGGCTTTTGGCAAATTAAAATTAACACTTACTTCTACCCTCACAGTTCAACCTCTTAATTAGAACTTGTCATTTGAGATTATGTGTGATGTAAGCAATTTTTCTGTAGGAGCAGTTCTGGGATAAATAGTTGACAAATTGGCCTATGTGATATATTATGCATCAAGAACTCTCAATTCAACCCAGGTGCAATTACACAACCACAGAAAATCAGCTTTTAGCTATTGTTTTTGCCTTAGAAAAATTTTCATCTTATTTACTTAGGTCTAAAGTAATGTATTTTCTGATCATTCAGCTTTGAAGTATTTTCTGTCTAAGAAAGAGGTAAAACCAGGGTTAATAAGATGGATTCTACTACAACAAGAATTTGATTTGGAAATAAGAGATAAGAAAAGTGCTAAAAACTTAGCTGCTAATCATTTGAGTAGGCTGGTAAAAAAGGAGAGCTTTGAGCCTTTGCATTAATTTTTCCTAGATGAACAATTGTTTGCTGTACAAGGTAGGGTTCCTTGGTATGCAGATTTGGTGAACTATTTAGTTGCAAAGATTTTTCCAGCTAAATTCAATAAAGCTAAAAAAGATAAGTTGAAAAGTGATGTGAAATATTATATTTAGGATCATCCTTATTTGTGGAAATGTTGTTCTGATCAAATTATTAGAAAATGTGTCCCTGATGATGAAATTCAATCTGTGCTCGTTCTTTGTCATGCTTATGTTGTGGGGGACATTTTGGTCCTAAGAAAATGACGAATAAAATGTTAGGTAGTGGTTTTTTCCAGCCTACTTTATTTCATAATGCTTATGTTTTTTTTTTTATAAAAAAGTGTGAAAAATGCAAAAGAACATGAACTATAACTCGCATGAATGAGATGCTTCAAACGCCAATACTTATATGTGAAATTTTTTATATCTGGGGCATTGGTTTTATGAGTCTATTTCCTTCTTTTTGTGGTTTTATTTATATTTTGCTTGTTGTTGATTATGTTTCAAAATGGGTGGAAGCTAAAGTCACCATGACTGATGATTCTAAAGCTATTGCAAGTTTTGTCATGGCTAATATTTTTTCTAGCTATGGATTTCCAAGAACTTTGATGATTTGTTGCTTGTTGTCCAAGGAATCTAAGTTCTAAAGAGTATCCAAATGTATGCTTCACCAACTCGATCCAAGAAAAGAGAAATTGAATTAGGAAGGAAAAAGGGAAGATAGAAATAGAATCAAAGATGAGAAAAAGAATTGCAGAAGGGAAGTTAGAAGAAAACTAATTGGCAGAGAAAAACTTGGGGCACAAATGTATCCATTACTAAAAAAAAGCTAATTTCCAACGGCCATTTCCAATGGGCTTTCAGTTGGAAAATTTGGATTTCTAACGCAAAGCCATTTGAAACTAGCGAGTTAGTAGATCACACATTGGAAAAGAAATTTCCAACGGCTAAAAGAATTACCCATTGATATTTCCAATGGCCTAGCCATTGGAATATGAGTCATTAAAATTTACAACAGCCTAACTTAGAAAACAATTTTTAATGGTTGATGGGTTTTCCAATGGCCTGACTATTGGAAATAGGCCAACAGCTCAAGCCGTTGGAAAATCATCATCAACTGAAGCCAGTGGAAATTTTGAATGGCCTAGCTATTGGAAACTCTTTAAAATAATAGAAAATTTTAAATAACTCTACAAAATATATTTTATATATTATTGGAATTATATGTTTACTAAAACTTATTTTCTATTTTATATTTACAAAAATTAAATTTTTACTGAAATTCACAAAAAATATATTCATAATCTTAAATTCAAAAAAATCTAAAAATATTAATATACTTAAATTTAAAATATTCACAAATTCATCCTAAATTCATTATATTCTTGAATTCAAAAATAAAAAATATTCACAAAAATCACAAGTTCAAAATATTCAAAAAATTCATCCCTGATTCACAAATATTCACCAAAAATTCACATAAAAAATTCAAAAATCACAACATAAATTCACAAATTCATTAAAAATTTTAAAAATTCATCAGAAATTCAAAATAGATATAGCAATTTTTTGTCCAACAATATTCATTAGATCTACACAAAACAAAACTTTAAAAAAGCAAATCTGAATTAAAGAGATGAAGGATGTTGGTTGGCCGGCGATAGGACGAGAAGGCGAGTAGGTGGACAAATGCCCTATGGCAGGGAATGTAGCAGGAGCAAAGAATCGCAAAATCAAAGCCCTTGGACCCCTATTTGCCTGGGCATTTTCATGGCCAAGGTGACTCAGGTCGAGATCTATTTGCCTTGGTTGATGCAGGTGTGGCAATCGGTCCTCTTGCTGGTGAAAAATGAGGGAGAGTGAATGGCAGGCGATGAGTGAGGACATTGATTGGCGAGACGCGAAAAGACCAAGGTGGACCAAGGCAAACGACCAAGGGCTTGGAATGACGAGGGACGACAAAGGGATGGTTAGAGAGACGAGAAAGATGAGAGATTTCGGTTGGTAACGGAGGTGAGAGACAGAGAGGGCTAGGGTTCAGTTGAGAGATGAGAGAGGTGAAGGAGGTAAGAGATAGAGAGCGCTTATGATTCATATATAGGCTGGGTTATCACATGTATCTATGGGCTAGGGTTAGTTGGTATTAAGCTCAAATTCAATAAAAAAGGTATGTCCTAACTCTAATAAAACAATGAAGCCAGCTCATACATACATACATACATACACACACACACAGATTAATAATAATAATATTATTATATGACATATATATGTGTGTGTGTGTGTGTGTTTGTGTATGACATATATGTGTGTGATGTAAATATAAATATATGTAATATTATTATTATTATTATTTATAAAAAAATATTTTCAAAATACTACTTTACTTTATAAAATTGATAGAAACTTTAGAGACTCGAATATCCCTCAAAATAATAGAATTTTGACCTGAAAAATGTTGTCATAAAGCTCTTATGACACCTTGTAGAGCGCAAAATTTCCTTCAAAATAACATATTATAATAGTCATTCTGACAACCGTAGCAAAAGTTATGTCTTCAGTAAGTTGGGGTTTGCGCAAGACCTATTTTTGAGATTTCTTCTCCAGTTTTGCCTGCTCAACTCACTCTATGAACTCTTCCACAACCCACTCCATGAACTCATCCACTAGATGCCCCATGTCAAATATATTTTTTTTTACTTGGTTTCTAATTTATTATTTAAATTTCAATATAGGCTACCTTTTTTCTGATTTAAATCCAATTAATAGAAACTTGGTATGAAAATATGATATAGATATTATAATATGTGTAAAAATATAATATGTTCATATATATATATATAAGTGTATTATGATATATTATATAAGTGCATATAAATATAAATATCAATGTAATATATATATATATATAAATTACTAGTTTGGCTGCTTTGAGATGATAAAAATAAGGTGGTTAATGGGGAACCTTCCAAGCATCCTTAAAGAAATGGCTTGGTTAATCAGAGACCACATAAATGTTATCTAGTCGGCAGGGGTTCACTGATTAAGGTTAATATTGATACAGCAGTTAGTACTCTAAAGCCTAGGATTAGGTATACCTAGTCAGGCCTCTCAAGCTTCGCTCATAGCCTTGCCACCCATCCACAAGCATGGCTTGGGTGATGCTTTCTTTATGGAAAGCTGTTTGGGAGGTCTTTGAAGTTGTTGCAGGGACCTAAGCATAGTGGTGGAATTTGGTTATTTTTATATTTGTATATTTATTTATTATTTATTGAAAAATTATTACTGACCGTTTGATTGTTCCAAGTTAGATGATGTCGGATTTAAAATTTTAGGTAGGAATTTCAGTTCGACATTGTAAAGGGATGATTTTAGGGAGTTTTACCTTGGTGGGCTAGGAGCAAGACTTGTTGGATTTTCCAACTGACTCGGTAAACCCAGAAGGCCAAAAAATAGTATTTAACCAAAGATAACTGTTACACTTTTCTCTACCATTGATCTAAAGACAAATGACGCAATCCTATGAGTCTGATTTCCCTATAAATAGCCTTTACTTTCCTTGTGGAGAGGAGACCATTTTTACAATCATTGCACCTAAGAGCTTTCATACTATTTCATTTCTCCCTTACACTTTTACTTGCTTCTACCAGACTTTTTATTTGAAATAAGTTAATACTTTGTTTTGCCTGACATTTTCTTTTGTCCTAGGCTATTATTTCTTATTTCACCTAAGATCTTTTCTCCTGCTAGTTCCCCTGAGTTTGTCAGGTTGCTTGCTCCTTATCTTTGTCGGCCTCTAATCATCCTTTTTCCTCTTTGTGTGTAATATTTTTGCCCTCTTCCACAAATAACCGTTACTCACATTTTGGCGACTCCACTAGAGAGGGCATGATTGCATATAAGGGAAATCATGTCAGGCGGCAACGATGAAAACAACACTACTAACTTGGGGCCGTTTTCTATTGTTGATGTTCCGCCATACATGGCTCAGTTATTGTAAATGTTTCAGGCATCATAAGAGCATATGTTGAATACTATAAAAGAGAGCAATTAAGTGGTTATCAATGCATTGGCCAATCTATCACAGCCACAAATTGGGGCACCAAGATAAATGCCACAAGTTAATCCACCCTTGCCATCGGCAAATTCAACAGTCACTGTAAGTGATTCTATCATCTTTATTATTATTTCTGAAAGCTTACCTATTATTACTATACCAGTCTTACGACCAATAAATACTGGAATTACAAGTTCAACTCCTAGCACTGGAGGTTTTATGCCTGGCACAAGATCACAGGTTTTGCTGATGACTAATCAGTTCCCACCACTGCCCATATCTCCTTATTTAACTCATGAGGAGTTACTTCAGTTACTGGAACAATGGCAAGACCATGCATTTTATTCTGAGATGGAGATCAAGGTTCCATATCCACCATGTGTTGCTGAGAAGCCATACCTGAGAAATTATTCTAGTCCGAGTTTTCCCTTATTCAATGGCAAGGTGGGCAATGCTAAGGAGCATGTGATGCGCTTGTCGAGATGTGTCTTATATACAACATGGATGATGATTTGAAATTAAAGGAGTTCTCTAAGTCTTTGTCTGAGAAGGCTTACACTTGGTATGCTAACCTCACTCCAAGTTGAGTGGAAACTTGGGGACACATGTGCAAGCTATTCACAAACAAATTCTTTTCAACTCAGGGGAAGGTTACTTTGGTGGACCTTGGCCTAGAGCACCAATAAGGATTCTTTTTGTTTATGTACAATGATTCCATTAAAGGTTTCTTGATTGTCAAGAATCTTATGACGAATGAGAGCTTGTGAAAGTTTGCATCTCAGATATGCTCATTGAATATATAATTCATCTTGAAAATTTACAATTGTCTTCTTTCACTACCTTAGTAGAAGCTACTTGGCAAAATCGAAATTCTCTTCCGATAAAAAAGGATGGTATAGGTAGTTACTCAAAGTGCCCATCTGTGAATGTTGTTATACAAAGAGGACAAAATGGAGGTGGAAAGAGATTTAAAAAAGGGCTTCATAAAAATTTTGCATACTTCTACCTTTTCCTTATCCCATGAATAAAGTTCATGCCTTACTGGATGAGTGGATCAAAGATGAAGTGATCTGTCTACGTTAAGTGCCAAAGTTGCCAATGAATGAAGACAAAGTTAATCCAAAATATGACAGATATCATCGCCAAGTTTGTCATCCAACCTCTAAGAGTTAGAATTTGCGGCACTTATTCACAATAAGCTTGGCAAAAATGAGGTTGTCTTCGAAGGTGAAAAAGTTCATGAAAATCCTTTGCTTGCTCATAATGCGAAGCAAAGCCAAGTTAATGCTATTGTTGGCCATATTCATGTTATTATTCATTCTTTGTCTAATGAAGAAAATTTTTCTCGATTGCCTCTAACATCACCAAAGGAGCAAGATGGGCAATATGATAAGATCTCTATTTATAATATTACACATTTTGTCATGCGTACTATAACCTTAAAAAATTTCTTTGATCTAGTTGGCTTTGATTCTGAGGCCAAACAAGTTGCTATTATTGCTATCTTTCATATTTTTATGTGAAAGTATGGGATTTCTCATTTAAATAACATAGCCCACCAGTGAATCATTTTTTCTGATGAAGATTATTGTGTGGAGAACCGTGATCACAACAGGTCTTTATATGTGAAGTCTTATCTGAATGATTATCTAGTTAGGAGAACTATGTTGGATCAGTGTACTTCTATCAATGTCATACCATTATCTACCTTCAAAGTAGTAAATAGAGACATTCATTGCCTTGTTAAGTAGCCCACTGTTGAAGAATTCAATAAACAAGCTGTGCCCCTGGTGGGCTATGTGATTGCTGAGTTGAAAGTGGGACTAGTGTGAGGCCTAGTCCATTTCTATATTATGGATTTGCCTGCTAGTTATCACCTCTTATTAGGCAGAAAATAGATGTATACTTATCATATTATGTTATTGTTGTGCCCAAAAGCCAATCATGAGATGATTGAATTTTGCACATTGAAGCATGATACTTTATTGGGGCATTAATCCTATAATTATGTTTGTTTTTTTGTTTCTGCGTAATGTAACAAACATAATTATAACTCTAAAATAATGACATTCTTAAATGTCCATAGTTTAGTATTATCATGGAGCGTGTTGCAATAATACATAAAGCCTAGCGTATGTGAGGACTAATATAATATATGTAGTCTACATATGAGTATAAGTTTGAGAACTTGTGTACTAGACCAACCCACCATGAGAATGCTACATGGATCATTATATGAATGTCATAAGTGATTCTCATAATAACAATGTATATGTAGTCCTTTGACCTAAGGTTATTAACGTTTCCCTATATGTGAGTCACATATTTTGATATTTCCCTTTGTTGTTCATAATTGAGTGAATTTAAATGAGATCATTGGATATGTCACATATCATGCAGAGGATTTTATATGATCAAGATGGGATTTTTCCCTTCTATGTAACGGGAGTGATATCTTTGGGCCCCTTGATAAAGTGAGACTAAGAAAATACATGGCCATGCTCAGATCAATTGACATATGATATCAATGTCATCAGTTTAAGTTAGTCAACTCAGTAATCAAGTAACCATAAATCGAGCTATACGAGAGTGACACATTCCATGTCTTGTGCTTGGTCTTGATATCTTGGACACTTGGACAATAGTATATACAGATAATGATCATAAAGGTTTAATTGAATCACCGACAATCTTGTCACTTAGGTAGCAATGATGTGTTGCTAGACATCACTTATTGTTTATGATCATAAATGTGATTTATGATCATTGCCAATGTGATATGAGCCTATTGGGCCACACACATAGAGCCAATTGGATTATTTGAGTGCATGGGCCGAATTGTTCGGACTTGGTTTTCATGATGATTTTGTATTAATGATTGGCCCAAAGGTTGAGCCATTATTAGGCCTAAAATTAAAACCTAATTGGATTAGGGCTTTGAAACCCATTAGGCTTAGGAGTTGAGTCTTACTATAAATACATCATATAGTGAGAAATTCATAGCTCTTGCCTTAGCCTCATTAAGGACAAAATCAGAAGAGTTCTGAGAGTTCCAGTCGCATTTTTTTCTTATAATTCCTTAGAGGAAGCAAGCTAGCATTGTGAATGTAAGAGGAACACATCTACCGGGACATGGTGCAGGTGTGGTGATCCCGAGAGACTTGTGTGGATACCATAGAGAGCTTGAATATGTCAACTGTTTAAGTTTTGTGATTCAACTCAATAGTTGGGTGAAATATCTCAACCAAATTAGGTATAAAATTTTGAGCACCTGATTTACCCCGTTTCACTTGGATCCTAGAAGATTTCGATTATATTCCATTGCGTTTGCTTGGCTCCTGAAACCCTACATATTATTCCCTTGACTGAGCATTAATGTGCTAAGGGGTTTTGGCACGGAAAAGAAATTTTTATTCGTGGTGTGGATGCTTTTTTGGAACTCTATGAATTTCAATTAGCCAAAACTACCTTTTATGATGTTTTCTTCGAAGAATGTGAGAATGTCATCACTTTGCCAAAAGGTGTTTCTCTACCAAGGTGGGAAGAATATGAAGGCATTTCTTCAATGCCCTAAGGTCCAAAAAGCACTGGAACGCATCAGTGCTAGGAAATGGAAGATGTGAAGATAGACTCATATGTGAAAAATGATGGTAAAAAAGTTTATTGCTTATGATGGTGCACAAGGTCAGGAACTTCAATTATTCCTAATCCCATATCAAGTGAATTTTCTAGTAAGTTTAATGTGTTTGAGGTTTGCATGACTGACGAGGTAAAATCTCTGGTTCCTGGTTCACCGTTGCAAGATATTCAAAAAGTGCCAAAGCCAATGCAAAATATTCCAAAACCTCAGGCAAAAATGCTTAGCAGATTGATGTATCCATAGATGAGGTGTTACCACCTCAACAAATGGGAAAATTACAGTATAAAGGCATAATGATTATAAACCATTATATAGCATGATTGTCCTCATAGTGAATGAAATGTGAAGGGTAAAGTGTGTAATCTACACCTTCTTAAAAGATCCACATAATTAGTGGTGGAACTAGGATTTTCAGTTCGGTGGGGCGAGCCTGAAGAAGAGTCGACTAAACTCGGAGGAGAGGGACGACATCGCGGCGAGGCAAAGCTGGAGATTGGGAGCAATTTGTACTACTTCAAAGATTAGGGTGCAACTCGTAGAAGTTGAAAAATTTGGAGGACTAATGGTGCATTTAGGCCATGTTAGAATATCTGTTTAAGACTAGAGGAAATAATTACTCATTTGGTAACTGTTTTCTTTAACGCCTACCTCATCACCCCTATCTTCATATTCTTCCATTATTTCCGGGGGGCAAAAATGCATTTCTAGTCCCTAATTTCTCTTAAATTAACTAATTAAGTACCTATATTTAAATTTTTTAAAAATTTTTGGGGTGCCAGTGACACCCCCTGCCCCTACATAGGTCCACCTTTTTACATAATGGTTACTTGACCCTCAAGAAAACCCTAAAGGATTGCTTGGTCAACAAGTAATCCGTGAACTTTATTATAAGATTTCAAGACTTGGGTACTCAATTGTATAACTTTAAAAGAAAGGTTTTAAAGGGATATGAATGGTATGGAAGCAATTTTTGGAGGCTAAATTGCATAAAGGAAACAAAAGCTATTATTCAAGAACCAAGGACAACTAGGTTTGCAATTGTTCACAAAAATAACTTTAGGATGGGATGATTTTTGACAAGAGTCAAAGATGGTCATTTCTAGCATTATCCCAGCCTTTTATTTCCAGGTTCTAAGGTCAAAAAGGCGGGCTATAGATTAGCCAAAAAGTCTTTACTTAAGACATACTTATGTGGCCTAAGTGAGGGTTAAGGTTAAACTTATCAAATCAAGTAAAATATCTTGATTTCTTGCCATTTCTTAGCCATTTTTTTCACCCACTAAACATAGCCTATTCCTTATCTTCTCCATAAGCTTCCATAGCCACCATTGCTGAAGCTCCCAATAAATAACAAAGGAAGGCAATCAGATGCAATAAGAAAGAGAAAAACCCTAATTTTTGAGTTTATTGTGTATCTCTTAAAAATTTCAGTCTTCATAGCTTAGGTAAGGGTTTTATCTAGGTTTCATGGCTATTTATTATTCAATACTGATGCCCAAACATCCATGAAGCTAAGACCCTAACCTTGGAAGAGAGCCAAGAGCTTCATGAACCAAGTTTAGGTTAAGGGGCAAAATTGCACCTAGGGTTTCAGCCCAACAACTTTGGTGCTCTATTATGGCAGTGAAATTTAGGGTTTCTAAAGCCCAAGTTAGTACTAACTAAGATCGATTAACCTTTTATAACCAAGCATTAGCTTGAGGAGGGCTGTCATAGTGATTACATAAAGTTTATTTGATTGTTAATGAGCTAACCCTAATGATGTGTTGCTGCCAACATTGCATTTGATTGTGTTCTGTTTGTTTGTGTATTTGGAGGGCCATATTTGTGTATTTATATTGTATTTTTGTGTTTTAGCGTCTTTGGATTTCAAGTATATGACAGGATTTTGAATATTTTATTGATAAGCCCCTACTAAGTTTTATTCAAGAAACTTACCCCCTTCAGTTCATTTCAGGAGTACCTGAAAGAGAGCATTCAAACTAATATCTGTAGTTTAAATTTCTATGTGAAATTTCAGGTTTATTAGCTTCCATATATGCCATTGTAAATTGGAAAGTTTCATGATTTTTGGAGCACATTAGTTATTTTTAGGAATGGTACTTTCTACTTTACATAGTAGCTGGTCCCTTCAAGTTTCTGAAGTGCTTAGTGCTTTTGAATTTCTGCAAGAAGCTTAGTGTACGTATTAACTAAGTTATTATCATGTATGTGGTGCATAAATGCATGAAAATGAGTTGGGTATATTGTATGTGTAATGTAAGAAGGATATATGGATCAATGAAGTATAGTTTGAAGTGTGTATATAATGTTGTCCATGTGGTGTTTATGGGTTGTTTTGATGGTATTTTTATGAATGATGGTTAAAAGGGTTCTAAATTCAAGGGAATTGGTTTTCTCAGGTGTATAAGACATGTATGGACACTACCAAGTGAGTTTTGCACCTGGAAATGAAGTATATGAATATTATGATATTTTGTATGGGCATAATGGTCAATAATAGCTAAAATTTGGTACCCTGTACTCCAGCTACCATAACTTTTTGTACATAAAGAATTTGGGTAAGAAATTTTGACCACACCTAGAAAACTTCAATATGAATAACTTGGCTTTTGAATCACTGGATTTGGTGCCCTGTATCCAGAGTTATGACCTATCAAAATTGGCTGATTTTATTAAGCACTATTCATATGGTCATTTCTACCCGGTTAAGTTTGAAATCCATAATTGCAAACTTAGATGGATTTAATGTCAAATTTGTTTCCCTATGAAGGTTTAAGTGTATTAAGGGGTTTAAAACCTGTAGGGCAGAGGAGAAGACAGGTCAAATTTAAGTCGGACGCGGTGTGAATGTTTGGACACATAAAATAGGCACCAATAGCATCATGTGTGCATATGATTGTACATGCACTTGGGGACTTTACTCAAATTCTGTATTGACCAGGAATAAAGAATTTCATTGTCATCATTACTTTTAGATGAAGTTGTATGTGAATATGTGTGTGATGGTTGGACCAATATACATGTCTTTGCATAATGACCAAAAGAGCCACTTGGGTAAGCATAGTGCGTATGTTTTGCTTGGCCTATAGGACATGGACTACCTGGGGCTTGAGCTCACTAAAATTGATCACTGTATTTAAATACTCAGAGTGGTAATAGAAGTTGGTATCAGAGCATGGTTTGAATTAGAGTTGTATATAGTTCCATCAAGTGTGCACATAGTTACATACATAGAACTCAGTTGGTTCAGCTACTAGTGTTAAGTACCTAATATATAGTATATACCATGCTCTTCTATTGATCTTGAAACAGGAAAGGCACCCTCAAAGAGAGGGGATCAGGGACCTTTAATACTTCTTACTGAGCAAACATAAGCCAATAGAAATGGAAAGGGTGTACAAGAGTAGCCAAGTGTTCAAGGAATAGAAAACCCAGCACCTGAAATGAATGTACCATAGGTGTGGGTTGAGCTACAAAGAAATCTGGCACAGATAAATGAAAACTTGGTAAGGCTTTTGCAAGCTCAACAACAAGAAGTCCAAGTAGCACAGGCATTACCACAGGAGTAGAACCATGAAGTTGTCAGGAATAACCCAATGAATGTTTTTTTCGAAAGAAATGAAAATGAAGAATTTGAAGAAGATAAGGATAAAAGGCATCCTAGAGGCAGAGGAATCAGGTTTGAGATTGGCCAAGTATCAAGGGCCGATTATTTAGAAGCTAGGAACCTTAGTGAAAGGAGAGAAAGAAGAAGACCCAAAGAGCATCAAGAGTCTGAGGGATCACACAGGCCCATGAGGCACAGAGCTAAAGATCTTGAGGGCTCTGATGATGTCAGATTGTTGGAAAGGTTTCAAGGCTTAAGACCTCCATAATTTGATAGTAGAGCTGGACCAAAGAAAGCTAAGAAGTGGCTAAAATTCATTGAGAAGATGTTCAAGAGGATGCATTTGAGCTCCATAAAGAAAGTATCTCTGGCTACCTACAATCTTATAGGTAGTGCAGAAATGTAGTGGAGAAGTGTTAAAGATAAGTATGTTACCCAGATAGGTAGAAAAGCAGATTTTGAGCTAGAGATGACATGACCTAAATTTACAAGGATGTTTCAAGACCATCATATAAGTGATGCCATCAAAGACCTAAAATAGGCTAAGTTTGATGCACTAAAACAAGACCTAAAATATGTTGAGTTTGATACACTAAAACAAGACAACCTCAATGTTCTGGAATATGAACATAAGTTTAACCAACTTGTGAGGTATGCACCACAATACCACGGGTTGGAATAACATAAAGTAAAGAGGTTTGTCATAGGTCTAAGACTAGATATTAGAAGAGTTGTTAGGCCTTTCAATGCCATTACCTATCATAAAGCTGTTCAGAAGGCTTTACTGGTGGAACAAGAAGAGTATGAAAGTAGATGGTTTCCCAATAGACTAGAAGAGACCAGACAGGCTGGAAGACTACAGAAGCCAATGAAAGGAAAGGACACTGCCAAGGTTGGAAAACCTAGTATGGATGGCAAGGCCAAGTGTAAGTTTGTTGGCCTAAGGTGTCCTCGATGCTAGAAATTCCATGGCAAGAAACCATGTTACTTTGAGACACAAGCATGTCTTAGATGTGGTTCTTTGGATCACTGCATCAAAGACTATCCTTTGATCCAAAGAAGAGGGCAAGACAAGCAGGGCTAAAATAAGCATAATATGCCAGCTGCCAGAGATGTTTAGTTAAGAGGTGCTCCAGCAATACTAAGGCCACAAGTGCAGAGAGCTGGAAGAGTATTCCTATTAGTGCAATGTTTGATATTGGTGCCTTAGTGTCCATTGTGGCTAGGAAGTTAGCTGAATCTATAAAATTGCCTATTGAATTCATGTCTAATATATCATTATTAAGAACAGCAGGTAGTCAATGTCTTTTCACTAATGAACTAGCTAAGAACTGTGAGTTAGAAGCAGGAAAGACTAAGAATATGACTGATCTACTAGTGTTGAATATTCCACAGTATAATATTATTCAGGGTATGAATTGGTTGGGTATGCATGGTATAAAGATTGATTGTGATAAAAGAGAAATCACATTGTCTAGTAATAAAGTGCATACATTAGTGAATTCTAAGGAATTAGTGTATGAAATGCATGGCATGGAACTAGAAGTGTTAGATGAGATTCTTGTGATTTTTTAAGATGAATACTATGCATTGAATGATGTCGAAATTGAAGAAAAAGTTAGTAGGATACCTGTAGTGAAAAACTATCCTCAAGTCTTTCCTAAAGATCTACCAAGTATTCCTCATCCAAGAGAGATTGAATTTGAGATTAAACTACAGCTTGGAGCTACACTAGTATCCATACCTCCTTACAGAATGGCAATCACAGAGATTTCTGAGCTCAAGAAACAACTTGATGAACTTCTTGAAAAAGGGTTCATAAGTCCAGCTGTTTCACTGTGGGGAGCTCCAGTATTCTTTGTGAAAAAGAATGACGAATCATTGAGATTGTGTATTGATTATAGAAATTGAATTCTATGACCATCAAGAACAAGTATCCACTCCATAGGATTGAAGATCTATTTGATCAACTCAATGGAGCAAAGATCTTCTCTAAGATTGATTTGAGATCTGGGTACTTTCAGTTAAGAGTAAAAGATGAGGATATACCTAAGACAACATTCAGAACAAGATATAGACATTATGAGTTCACAGTCATGCCCTTCAGCCTGACTAATGGCCCTGCTACATTCATGGACTTAATGAAACGTGTGTTTAGACCATGCTTGGATAAGTTTGTAGTGATGTTCATTGATGATATCCTAGTGTATTCCAAGGATGAAAGTGAACATGAGCATCACTTAAGAATTGTCTTGAACACACTATTAGACAATCGATATATGCTAAATTTTCCAAGTGCCAATTCTGGTTAAAGGAATTTTATTTCCTAGGACACATTATTGATGTACAAGGCCTTAGAGCAGACCCTACAAAAGTAGGAAAGACCTAAGACTATAAAAGAAATTAGAAGCTTCCTAGGATTGGTAGGCTATTATAGGAGATATTATCAAAATTCTCCTTGATTGCCTCAGCCCTTACTCAACTGATCAAGAAGGGTCAAAAGTTTGAGTGAACTGAAAAATGTGAAAAGAGCTTTCAAGGGCTAAAGAGCAAGTTGATTCAAGCTCCAGTGTCAATTCTACCTGATTCAAGCAAGCCATACACCATTTATATAGATACATCTAGATCTGGGTTAGGATGTGTGTTGATGCAAGAAAAGAATGTGATTGCTTATTGGTCAAGGCAATTAAGACCCCATGAGCAAAATTACTCTACCCATGACCTAGAGCTTACTGCAGTGATCTCCACCTTAAAGCAATAGAGGCATTACCTAATGGAAAGCTCATTTGTGATATACACTGACCATAAAAGCCTAAGTACTTGTTCATTTAGAAAGATTTGAACATGAGAAAAAAAAAGGTGGTTGGAATATATTAAAGACTATGACTGCCTCATTAAGTATACTGAGGGCAAAGGCAATCTAGTGGCAAATGCCTTAAGTAAGAAATACACTAAGTTACTAAAAGGTGGATCTTCGGTAGATACCAATGAAGAGAATAGTTTGCTATGCCTTTGGCATAAGTAGCAATAGTGGGAAGAAGCACAATTCAATACATTAACTATTCAGTCTGGGTGGATTGAGGAGATAAAAAAGGCACAAGAAGTAGACCCAAATTGGAAGAAGATTTCAGAAGAAGACAAAGGGTTCTTATATGAATCCTATACTTACAAGCAAGGACTACTGTACTTCAAGGATAGAATACATGTGCCTAGTGAGCAAGAACTTAGAAATGAGATACTTGAAGAAGTTCACACTAGTAAACTAAATATTTATCTTGAAAGTGAAAAGATGTATAAAGACTTGAAAACACATTTCTGATGCCCAAACATGAAGAAGAACATAGCCATATATGTCTCTAAATGTGCCACATGCCAAAGGATAAAGGCAGAGCATCATAAGTCAGCAAGAACACTACAGACTTTACCCATTCCAGCAAAGAAGTGGGGTAACATCAAGATGGACTTCTTAACTGGCTGCCTATGACCAGATTAACGCATGAAAAAATCTGGGTCATTATGGATAGGTTAACCAAGTGTGCCTACTTCTTACCAATGAAGATCACAGACTTACTGGAAAAGTTAGCACAAATGTACATCAAGGAGATAGTAAGGTTGCATGGAGTGCTAGACTCCATAGTGTTAGATAAAGATCCAAAGTTTACAGCTAGATTTTGGAGTACCTTTTACAAAGCAATAGGAACCAAAACCCACCTTAGCACTGCATACCACCCTCAGACAGATGGACAGACAAAGAGGGTAATTCAAATACTTGAAAAAATGCTTAGGAGCTGTATCTTGGATTTCAAAGGAGAATGGGACCAATATTTACCTTTGGTGGAATTTTTTTACAACAATAGTTATCAAAGCACCATTGGTATGACACCTTATGAAGCCCTTTATATGAGAAGGTGCATGATACCCCATTATTGGGTGAAAGCCTCAAATAGGCTAGAGTTGGGTCCTAAGATTATTGAAGAAATGACAAGCAAAATTAAGAAGAGACAGGAAAGGTTAAGGATAGCCAATGAAAGGACCACTGCTTATGTGAACAAAATAAGAAGAGACTTGGAGTTTGAAGTTGGTGATAAAGTGTGGCTCAAAGTAGCACCAACAAAAGGCACTGTCAGGTTTGGCAAAAAAAGTAAATTAGCTCCAAGGTACATTGGTCCTTATGAGATACTAGATAGAGTTGGCAAGGTGGCTTATTGGTCAGCTCTACCGCCAAGTGTGTCAAGTGTCCATAATGTTTTCCATGTCAGTATGCTTAAGAAGTGCCTATTGTACACAAAGTATGCTATAGCAATGGAAGACATAAAATTAGAGCCTAATCTGACATATGTAGAGAAACCTATAGTTATCTTAGCTAAGGATACCAAAATGCTAAGGAACAAACCTATTCCCATGGTTAAAGTACAATGGTCAAACCATTCTGAAAGAGAGGTATTACCACCTCACAAAAATGGAAGAATTACAAAGTGTGGCATAATGGTAAAAAAACCATTATATTGTGTAATTCTCATTATAGTGATTGAAGTGTGAGGGGTAAAGGGCATGATCAACACCTCCTTAAAAGTGTTCCAAGTTGGTAACTTGGCCCCTAAGAAAACCCTTAAGGATTGCTTGTTTGCCAAGCAACCTATGGACTTTTTTGTAAGGTTTTGGAAATTCAGGTACTCAATTGCAAAACTCTCAAGAAAGAGATTTGGAGAGTTATGAGAAGGATATGAATGGTATGAAACTGCTATTGGAGGACCAAATTGCCTATGGAAGACAACTAAGGACAAAGAAAACACAAAAGGTACAAAGAACCTAAGTGTTCTAATGTAGGCCTTAAGATGTGTATATCTTTGACTTAAGTCAAAAGGTGAAATTGTAGGGTTATCCCACCTAAGGAGGGGCTGCTATGGCAAGATAAAAATGTAAAAAATGTGGGCCCTGAGTTTAAGACTAAGAAACCATGGTTTGGAAATAAGGAAAATGATATAAAGGAAGGTTAAGACTACTTAAGTGTGTTTAGTGTACTTTTGACCATTTAAGTAGTCAAGACCACCTTTTCTTCTCTCATATTCAGCCATACCAGCCAAGGGACGTAGCCCACCCTCCTCCACACTTCCTCCATAGCCACCATACCTCCAAACTTAAAGCTACTTGAAATTGAAGGCAAAAGAAGCAATTGGAAGTAAACTAGAGCTATTGCTTGGGTGCTTAAAAGATCAAGCTAAAAAACTTTGGCCTACCCATCTTGATAAGGGTTCTCTTGTTCTCATGGATTGTTTATTGTATTTTCAAGCATCCATGAAGCTGGGGCTAAGCTTGGAAGAGAGCCATGAGCTTGATGAACCAAGCTTAGTGAGGGAGTGCACTTATTGAAGATTTTGTGACCTAGTGTGAAGTGCACAATGATGGCAGTGAAATGAGGGTTTCCAGAGCTCGAAGTTAGTACTAACTAGTGTTAAAATCCTCTTAAGACCAATCATTAGCTTGAGGAGGGCTGCCATAGTGATTTACTTAAGTTTATTGCATGTTTTATGGACTAACCTATGGTTTATGTTTCTACCGTATTTCATGTGTTTGTTGGTTGTGAATGGCTACTACATTTGATTGCTATATCTTGTACATATGCATTGTGGTTTTGTGTTTTAGTTTCTTTGGATGCAGGTTTTAATAAGGGTCACATTTCCTTAAGAGTACAACTGTTACTTTTACTAAGTTTCACAATGAAACTTACTCCTCTCAAATCTGCCCATTTCAGGTACAGCAGAAAGATCATATTCAAAATGAACTTTATGGTTTGAGTTTTGCCCTAAATTTTTAGGTACTTAAACTTCCATATTTCTAGTTGTGATCTGGAAAGCTTGGTGATTTTAGGAGCACATTTGGCATTTTTGGTGATGGTGCTTATTGTGTTATGCAGCAACTGTCTAGCATCCTGTTTCTGGAATCCATTGTGTCTCAGGCACTCCTGTAACTTAGGGTTCATATTTAGCTGTGTTAAGACTATTATGTAGTGCATGTATCCATGTACATGTAGTGTATGTAAAATGAGACAAGTATGTGAACATTTGAGTAATGTTTTGGCTATGTATGTGATGTGATGCAAAGCTGTCTAAGTGTGAATGATAGGCTGCTTACTTGTAAATTCTATTTTAGCCACATATTATTTCTAGATGCAAGAGCATATAATTCCTATATGTATTGGACATGTATGTAATAGACTTTGGGGGCTTACTCCTTGTGAATGAAGTGTTGGCACACTTATGAAATTTTGTATGGCCATAATGGTTCAAAAGTGGACAGAATTTTGACCCTGCACTCAAAGTTCTATATCTCCCTATGTAAAATGAATCTTGGTATGAAAATTTGACCACACCTAGAGCACATCTAGAGGTTTAACTGGGCTTTATAATTTTTTCATTTAAAGTATTGTATCCAAAGTTATGACGTTGCAAAGTTGGCTAAGTTACTCTTCATTGGGTCAGAATTTTGTAACCAACTTAAAAAATCTATAACTTGGTCTATAGGTGGGCTATTGATGTAAAACCAAAATCCCTGGTTTGTTTTAAGTCTCTACTTAATAATGAAGCAAAGAAAACATGGGGGTACATGGCTAGATTAATACCCTTTTTTGGAAGAAAATTCGGATGCAGTGGCTGGTTGCTTAAACTTAACAAGATTGCCTAATGTGTGGTAGCCAAAATTAAGACTTGTACTAGTGTTTTACTTCCTCGCTACCATGGTGTGCATAAAATGTGAATATGTGTATAATGGTTGAACCAATATGCATGCTTTTACATAGTGCCCAATAGAGCCACTTGGGTATGCACACTAAATGCATTGTTCTAATGGCCCACAGAACATACCAACCATGGGATTTTTAAATCCACAAATTTAGCACCATCACTGGACTACCCTAGAGTGGGTAACAAGAGGCAACCTGTTAAATTGAGAAGGAAATCCTCGAAAAGTATCTAGATAAGTACCTCAAGCTAAGGGCAATTGTGGAGGACCAAAATTTTTAAAGGGGGGAGAAATATTACCACCTCAACGTATGGGAAAATTACAGTATAAAGGCATAATGGTTATAAACCATTATATAGCATGATTTTCCCCATAGTGAATGGAATATGAAGGATAAAGTGTATAATCTACATCTCTTTAAAATATCTACCCAATGATTACTTGACCCTCAAGAAAACTGTATAGAATTGTTTGGTCAACAAGTAACCTATGGACTTTATTGTAAGATTTCAAGACTTAGGTACTTAATTTTACAACTTTAAAAATGAAGTTTTATAGGGATTTGAATGGTATGGAAGCAATTTTTGGAGGCTAAATTGCATAAAGGAAACAAAGGCTATTATTCAAGAACCTAGGACAATGAGGTGTACAATTATTCACAAAAATAACTTAAGGATGGAATGATTTTTTACAAGAGTCAAAGATGGTCATTTCTAGCATTATCCCAGCCTTTTATTTCCAGGTTCTAAGGTCAAAAAGGCGGGCAAAAATTAGCCAAAAAGTCTTTACTTAAGACATACTTATAGTAACCTAAGTGAGGGTTAACCTAAGTGAGGGTTAAGGTTAAAATAATTAAATCAAGTAAAATGCCTTGATTTCTTTCCATTTCTTGTCCATTTTGGTGCCCCACCAAACACAACCTATTCCTTATCTCCTCTATAAGCTTCCATATCCACTATAGCTCAAGCTTCCAATAAATCACAGAGGAAGGCAATCGGATGCAACAAGAAAGAGAAAAGCCCTAATTTTTGAGTTTATTGTGTATCCCTTGAAGATTTCAGCCTTTACAGCTTAGGTAAGGGTTTTATCTAGGTTTCATGGCTATTTATTGTTCAATACTGAAGCCTAAAAATCCATGAAGCTAAGACCCTAAGCTTGGAAAAGAGCCAAGAGCTTGATGAACCAAGTTTATGTTAAGGGCCAAATTGCACCTAGGGTTTCAGCTCTACAACTTTGGTGCCCTATTATGGCAATGAAATTTAGAGTTTCTAAAGCCCAAGTTAGTACTAACTAATACCAATTAACCTCCTACAACCAAGCATTAGCTTAAGGAGGGCTACCATAGTGATTACATAGAGTTTATTTGATTGTTTATGAGCTAACCCTAATGATGTGTTGCTGCCAACATCGCATTTGATTGTGTTCTGTTTGTTTGTGCATTTGGATGGCCATATTTGTGTATTTTTACTATGTATTTGTACTATATTTTTGTGTTTTATTATCTTTGGATTTCAGTTATATGACTAGAGTTTGAAGATTTTGTTGATAAGCCCTTACTAAGTTTCATTCAAGAAACTTACCCCCTTTTTGTCCATTTCAAGAGCACCTAAAAGAGAGCATTTAAACTAATATCTTTAGTTTGAATTTTTCTGTGGAATTTAATGGATATTAACTTACATATGTTTTGTTATAAACTGGAAATTTTCATGATTTTTTGAGCATATTATCTATTTTTAGCAATGGTACTTTCTTCCTTACGCAGTAGCTAGTCCCTTCAAGTTTGTGGAGTGCTTAGTGCTTTTGAAGTTCTCCAAGAAACTTAGTGTACATATTAACTAAGTTATTATTATGTATCCAGTGCATAAATGCCTATAATGAGTTGGGTATGTTGTATGTGTAGTGTGAGAAGGATATATGGATCAATGAAGTGTAGTTTGAAGTGTGTATACAATATTGCCCATATGGTGTTTGTGGGTTGTTTTGATGGTATTTTTATGAATGATGGTTAAAAAAGTTTTAAATTCATGGGAATGGTTAAAAAAATTTTAACTTCATGGGAATGGTTTTCCTAGGTGTATCAGACATGTATGGACACTACCAAGTGGGTTTTACACTTGGAAATGAAATGTATGAATATTATGATATTTTGCATGGGCATAATGGTCAATAGTGGCTAAATTTTGGTACCCTATACTCCAGCTTCCATAACATTTTGTGCATAAAGAATTTGGCTAAGAAATTTTGACCACACCTAGAACACTTCAATATGAATAACTTGGCTTTTGAATCACTGGATTTGGTACCTTGTAGCTAGAGTTATGGTCTGTCAAAATTGGCTGATTTTTGCTAAGCACTGTTCATATAGTCATTTCTACCCGGTTAAGTGTAAAATCCATAATTGTAAACTTAGATGGATTTAATGTCTCAAACCTATTTCCCTATGAAGGTTTAAGTGTATTAAGGGGTTTAAAACCTTTAGGATAGAGGAGAACATGGGTAGAATTTAAGTCGGACACAATGTGAATGTTCGGACACATAAAATGGGCACCAATAGCATCATGTGTGCATATAATTGTACATGCACATGGGGATTTTACTCAAATTCCACATTGGCCAGGAATAAAGAATTTCACTATCATCATTACTTCTAGATGAAATTGTATGTGATGGTTGGACCAATATACACATCTTTGCATAATGACCAAGAGGGCCACTTGGGTAAACATAATGTCCATGTTTTGCTTGGACTACAGGACATGGACTACCTGGGGTCTGAGCTCACTAAAATTGATCACTGTACTTAAATACTCAGAATGGTAACACAGGGTTAGTATTAAGTCTTTTTCTGTAAGCAAGAGTTTAGCAAATGAAGTGAAGAATAATTTTGCATGTCTGCTTAAGAAATATCAAGATGTGTTTTCTTAGAGCTATGAGGATATGTCTGGCCTAGATCCAACTTTAATTTCTCATACTTTGAGCATAAGGCCATATATGAAAAATATAAAGCAACAACAACGTGTTTTTCGCCTAGGAATAGAAGTCAAGATCAAAGAAGAAATCATGAAACTCTTGAAGGCTAGTTTCATCAAGCTAATTCAACATCCAACTTGGTTGGCAAATATAGTGCCAATATTGAAAAAGAATGGATAACTTTGAATCTGTGTTGATTTTAGAGCTTAGAACAATGCCTGTTCTAAAGATGATTTTCCTCTCCCAGGTATTGATATATTGGTGGATGCAATTGCAGGGCATGAGCTATTTTCTTTTATGTATGAATTTAGTGGTTATAACCAGATCATGATGGCACCTGGAAATGCAGAGAAAATGGTTCTTCAAACTTTATTTGGGAATTTCTATTACAAAGTTATGCCCTTTGGCCTAAAGAATGCAGGAGCAACTTATCAAAGAGCCATGACTACTATTTTTCATGACATAATGCACGATATAATAGAGGATTATGTAGATGATATTGTCACCAAATCCTAGAACGAGAGTGATCACATTGCACTTCTTTGTTATGTGTTTGAGTGATGTCGCCAGTAGAAAGGAGATCGATGTGGATCCGGTGAAACTTGAGGCTATCCATAAAATGTCACCCCCATTAATCAATCTCAGCTGAAAAGCTTCATTGGAAAAATTTCTTATGTTTGCAGTTCATTCCAACACTGGCAGAAGTTACATATCCTTTTCAGCTCTTACTTAGAAAAAATGTGTCTTATGAGTAGGGAATAGCGCAACAATGAGCTTTTGATCAGGTTAAGAAAATTCTCACTTCATCAACAACTATGATCATGTTAATCAAAGGTAAACCTATGTATCTATATTTGACTGCTACATCCAATTCTTTAAGTGCTTTGCTAGCACAGGATGTTTATGGTCAAGAAAGCCCAGTATACTTTTTAGTTGTGCTCTTCATGGCAACGAGAGGAATTATCCTTCAATTGAAAATATTGCTTGGCCTTTATCTTCGCTACTCAAAAGCTGTGACATTATTTTCTTGCACATAAGGTGTTCTTGGTTACAAAATCTGATCCATTAAAGTATCTTCTCACCAGTCTGACTTTATCTGGAAGGACAGCCAAGTGGCTACTCATACTTGGTGAATTTGGCATCACTATTATAGCTCCAAAGGCAATTAAATCCTAGGCATTGGTGGATCTACTTGCTTATTTCCCAACCTCTGTTCCTGATAGGGAAATAGTCACATCCCTAGAAGACATAGCGGAGAGAGTTTTGCATGGCGAAAGAACATGAAGAAGAATGACAACTTTACTTTGATGGACCAGCAACAATGTCATTGGGTGATGCAGGTATTGTCTTGGTTCCTCCCCATCAAGATCCTCAATCTTATTTTATAATGGAGTGTGAGATCATTTCATTATCATTCAAGTTAGGTGTTCCTTGCACAAACAATCAGGCAGAGTATAAAGCTCTAGTGCTTGGCCTATTTGTAACATTAAAGATTGGTGTGATGAATTTATGTGTGTATGGTGATCCAATTCTTGTTATCAAGCAAACTAATGGTGAATTTGCAATCAAAGAGCTTACATTGGCTCCATACCGATCCATTATTCAGAAGTTAATGAGGTGATTCACACAAGTCAATTGAAGCATGCATCATGAGCATCAAATTGTCATGCTGATTCATTAGCAACTTTAGCCAGTAAGGCTATTTTGTCAGTAAAGGAGGATATTGTTCAAATTCCTATTTTGCAGCATACTCATTCTTATCCTTTCTATGAGGTTTTCCATTCACTTGATTAACAAGAGGTTGATTGGAGAATAGCTATCAGAAATAAGCTATTGGAATCTACAACAAGTGATGTTGGAACATTAAAGAACTTCATACTAATTGGTGATGAACTTTATTATCAATGTATAGATGAAGTTCTTTCATATTGCATGATAACTAAAGAAGCTAAATTTGTATTAGAGAAGGTTCATGAGAAATGGTGTGGGGAGGAAAATATATCTTTCTATCAGCTACTACAACGCATAGGCTATTATTGGCCTGAAATGGCTAACGATGCTAATGACTTAAAGAATTGATGTTCTACTTGCTTTCATCTACCAGATGCATTGGAATGTCATTTTATCATTTAGGCGGGAGATTAGCATCATCCTTATATTGATTATCTCCAAAATGGAATCCTTCCGGCACAATATAAAGATGCTTGCCAGATCAAGAAGTGTTCTAAGTGATTCTTTCTTAAGGATGGCATATATTATTGAATCTTTTTTCATGGGTATCCATTAAAATGTCTCACCAAAGAAGAAGGCAGCCAAGTCTTAATAGAGATGCATGTAGGTTCCTGTGGAGAACATCAAGCTAGCTGGAAGTTATATCATCAACTCTTAGATACCAGTTATTACTGGCCTACCAAGGATGATGATGCACTTACTTATGCCCAAAATTATCTTCGATGTCCACTCTATCGTGCTATTATTCATGCACTGGCAATCAAATTGCATAGCATGAATTGACCTTTCATACTTGGGCAATGGATCTCATTGGACCTATCAATCCGCCATCAAAAGGATTTGTCTAAATCTTAGCAACTACTGAATGTTTTACTAAGTGAGTGGTAGCTATAGCACTAAAAAAAGCAACTGGCATAACTATACAAATTTTCATCAAAGAGAATATAATTTGCCGATTTGGAATTCTAATAAGAATACTCTCTAATAATGATAAACCATTTGTCAATTCTTAAGCACGTGGGATACTAGCAGATTATGATATTGATCATGTTAAGTCTATGGCCTATTATCCTAAGGGTAATGGTTAGGCAAAAGTAATGAACAAGACCTTACTCAAAGTTTTAAGTAGAATGGTTCATGACGATTATTCCTTATGGGCTAAAATGCTTCCTTTAGCCTTATGGGCTTATCGTACTACAAAGTGTAGTCCAATAAAGGCTACACCTTTCTCACTTGTATATGGATTTGAAGTTGTTATTTCAGTTGAAGTAGTTATCCCATCGACACATTTGCCACTTGATTTTGGCCTTAATAATGATACTCAACTTCTATTGGATTTGGAAGCTTTAGAAGAGCGAAGAAATAAAACCAATTCAAATCTTCTTCTTTATCAGTGATTTTTTAGTACAGATTACGATAAAATGGTGAAAAAGATAATGTTTAGAGAGGGGGATTTGATGTTGCATGCTACTGAGCATATCAGACGTGGTTTGCCAGCTCCAAAATTTTCTCCAAATGGGAAGGGCCATATATTATCCGTAAGGTCAATGAAAGTGGATATTGCCAACTTTTGAACCCAAATACAATTGCTATAATCTCCCTAATCAACTTCTAATTCATAGAGAAGCTCTATTGAGGCATTTGACCATGTTTGGTGCACAAGTGAGCATGAACGCAGTTCAAAGAATAAGAGAAGTTCCATCATTATTTTAGCCCTCTTTTAGTGAATGCAGTGAAAGCACTGTATATTGAAATGAGATATCAATCTCATATTTCCTTTTTAGAGAATGCATTAGAAAAATTTTTATAGTTCTCTCTCAGCGAATGCAATAAGGGCATTATTCATTGAAATGAGATGTCGACCTTTTGCTTCCCTTTTAGCGAATGCATTGGGAAGATTTTTATGGCTCTCTCTCAGCGAATGCACTGAGGGCATTATTCATTGAAATGAGATTTCGATCTCTTGTTTCCCTCTTAACGAATGCATTGAGAAGATTTGTATGGCTCTCTTTTAGCAAATGCACTAAGGGCACTATTTATTGAAATGAGATGTCGATATCTTGCTTCCCTCATACCGAATGAATTGAGATGGTGTCTCTATTGTTTTTCTTTGAACAAATTAAGCTAACATTGGAGTTCTGCCAAGAAACCAAGTAAGTAATTTTATTATTTAAATTATTGTGTTCATGCCAATATTGAAATAAAAGAGGTACATGCCTCATTTTTAATGAAAGAGAAAATTTGTTTGATAAAAGTCAACGAGACAAAACTAACATCTAGGCATTGCCTAACAACAAAAGAAAAAGGCAAAAAACTTGTTTTCCCTAGCAGAAAGTGGGAATATGTCCCTAAGAGAAATGATCTCGTACATGGCCACTGATTTTGTTGCTATTTTTTTCTCCTGGTCTTCAAAAATTTTCTTTGTTTCGGCTAAAGAACTAATCTCATTCTCCACAAATGCTAATTGAGTAGTTGAGGAAGCTTTCTCTTTCTCAAGATGCTTGAGCTTTTGAGATATTAGTTACTTCTCATCCTTTTATCTTTTATAGCTCAAGCTGATGATTCTCTATTGAAATTGCTTTTATCACTTTTTGGATGATAGGTTGCAACTTTCCTAACTTGAATTTAGAATCTTCAAGCATATGCATGGGAAAAATAATGCTATTTTGTTTATTTTTGGCCCATCATGAATAGTATATGAGAAAAAAAAAATCATCTTGGCATATACCTTAAAAGCCTCATTGGCTTCAAATATTTCCTCAGCTGATACAATGCAAAAATGTTTTTCCAACAATGCTAATGCATTAGCCAAAGTGCTAAGCATTTTTTACAGATTTCTTTTGCTTCGAATCTTACTGGTAGAAAAGAAATCACCTTCTACATAAAAAATGACCTATAGGTAATGATACTGTAACTTTGTCACTTGAATACCATAAAAACTCAATAAGATCAGCTTCTGCAGCAATACTTATGTCCTCCGTCGAAGCTGGGAGGAGGAGTAGCACGGGGTAGTAGATTAACATTATAGCCAAAGGGCAATAGATCAACCTTATGGCCAAGTCGTGAGTCCATGTCAATACTAGTATTTGACTCAGGCGGCAAGTTTGTGGACTGCATTAACTTGTCTCCTTACGAAATAGAAGAATTCTAACTGAGTTTTGCAAGTGATTTGTCAACAATGATTTGCCTTTTACTCACTCCATGTTTTAGTCTTAACCTTGAAAAAGCAATCTCTAGGGCAGATGATAATACCATAAGTGGTGTTTATGCCTGTGTCTGTTTTAAAACAAAAAACCAGAGAGAAGGTTGGTTTGTTTGAATGAAATATCAATAAGTAATGGTGTAAAAAAATTTTGACCTACACAGTAGCAATTGGAGGCGTATCCTCACAATCATCCAAGGGTACATTGATATTATCTTCTTTAGTCTCCAAATTAGTATCAAGGTTAGTCTTAATTCAGGGCAAAAAACTTCAGCGTTATTTTCAACAGGCCCTTCTGACTCTGCAAGCTTATTACAGGTTTCAGCCTCATTATCAACACTTTCTACTTCAATGTTATCATTTGATCCTTCAGCCTGAAATATATCCATGTATAAGAAAAAAAAAGCCTATAAAAGTGTTAGGGGGTTACATCAATTACCTACAGATGGATCACCATTTTTTTGGTTTTCTTAATGGCTGACCTCTCACTTAAGCATGCTGGCATCTTTTTTCCTTTACCTGAAGTGGGAGCATTTCCTTTGTTATGGAATAATCGTAGAGAGATACCATGATCATCCACAATAAGGAAGGACTTGGTTATGCCCTCAGCCTATCTTTTGAATTCCAGAAAAGTTTCCTTGGTAGAGGAGAAGTGAGATAACCATTCAGGATTCCAGTAGTTACGCTTCTTTATGCTTGGAAAGTATACATTTCTCTCATGTGGCTTATTCGTCGAGGCACTCATAGTAAGAAACTGAGCCTCACTTTGCTGGATTGTCATATCCTTGAAAAGCCTGCTAGTATCACGGGAAATTCCTTGGTCATATCCAAATTGTATGGCCACCCGATGTGGATTATAAGCAACTAGCTCCTTATTTTTGGACAATATGGTGATGGGTGGACATTCATCAAGCCGACTAACATGATCGAACGTGACCATGTGAAGAACAATGGAGCATTGTTTCCCTTTTTTTCTTCTTGCTCCTCAATAGTTCTTATATTTGCCATGTAGCATTGTCTTGGATAGAAAATCGCCAAGGAGGCAAACCCCTTTATGTCAGTCAAGTAAGGCTGGAAGACAAAGGCTGACTCTTCAACAATAGAGAATAAAAGATTGCTCGGAGGATGATTGTTCCAAGCCAATGCCCGAAAAGGATTCTCTTCTATGCTAGTGACAAATTGAGGGCTACAAAACCTAAATCTCTCGTTGAGGAAAAGTAGTAAAAACACAAAGTCTATTGATGTCACCTGGTCAAACCTGCTAAAGATGTGTTAAGGCATTGAAATTACCAAAAATTAAAAAATTTTAAGAAAGTGCTAATACTAGTTCATGGAACAGGATAAGGCATACGAGTACTCATCAAGTCTATTGTATAAAGAGCCCAAGTATAATGGGCCAAGTGCCAGCTTTCCTCTGTGCTAAATTGATGAAGAAAAGAAAACCTCTGGCAGAGACTCCATCTTCAGTTGTGCCAGGCAAAAAAATTTGCACACCCAGAATGCAAGAAAGACTTTTCTTATTTGTAACTGTAATTCACCCTGTCCTCGGCAATTATGGAGCCATTTGTGTCTAATTACCTGAAGTAAAAATTTAGCCATATATCATAAAGGCAGAATTTGGCCTTGATTTTTGTTGCCTTCTTGGCCTCGCTAATATCCTCCGTTAAGCTCTTGTAAAGGTGGGCTTGATCATCGGCCAATTCATCTGACATGACTTCTGCGCCAAAAGTATTCAGGGCTAAGAGAACTTTTACACCTTCTAAAGTAGGTGTAAAATCCCCCCAGGCTGTGAAAAAGGTATAAATATCAATATTCCACCTTGTGAAAAGATTCCTTCATATTGAGACCTTATTAGAAATGTGGCAATTTAAGTCCCATGATATTCTGATGGCATGAATGATATAGGCACCTTTGAAAATGTCATAATACTTCTTATTGTGAAAAATTTTGTCAACCCATTCCGACTAGCCCACAACATATCTATTTGGCACACCGAGTCTAGTGTTTCAGAGAGGTACTTTTTTCCTTTCATTCTTTAATCGTAACATTGACTTTGGTGGAATGAATTTAGGCGGGTCAAGACTATCCTACACCACAAATTTCCAACAATTAGGAGATAGAATTTCTCTCATTCTTCTAGTTAGGACAAAAATTATCTTCAAGAAATGTTGGGTCAATCTAATTTGTCTCATCTACTGGTAGTGGCAAATGCCCATTACAATGAGCCAATGGTTTAGGCAAATTCTTCTATGTTTCTTTGTTCATCTTTCTTTTCCTTTTTCTTGACTAGGTATGTGACTTTTCCTCTTTTGATTGAACCATGATGATAACTACAATCAAATAAGTACAAAATATAAATTATTTATACTCTATAAATTCATGCAAAGTGCTATGTTTAATAATTATGCCAAACACTATTCATTATAGCATTCCTAAGTATTGTTCTAATTGTTTTGTACTAACATGTTTCCCTATTTCAAGCTTTTGTAAAATAATAATAATAAGGCCTAAAGGCATTTTTGGTCCCTGAACTTGTGTGACACGGACATTTAACCCCCTCAACTTGGACTCAGTCTTACTCTCCCCTTGAACTTACAAAAATAGGACATTTTAACCCTTTTGGCCCCATGTGCGCATCATGTATTTACTCTTAACGCTGGCTGCTCTTAATGATTTTGGCGATGTCAACACCGATCAATGGCCTAACTCAGTGAATCCAGTGGCTTGCTCTAGCTGTCGAATACTAACCCACCTAGGAAGGCAAGTTGCAGTGTTGTTTCTGCCCCTCGAATGGCTAAATCGACAAATGGGAGTAGGGTGGCATTCGAATTGAACTCAAGTCTTCTTCCTCAAAAGATGTCTCTAGCAAGTTCATTGCCACCGTGTACAATGTGACTTTTAGCTCTTGCAGCCACCGCCTTGCTTCCTCCTCTACCCCTAAAATTGATGCTGCCGCAAGAATGCCTGCTCTGTTAGCTTGTTGTGCTTTGATTTTCTGCTGGTTACCCTACATGTTTTATTTCACATCAAGTGGATTGAAGATAGATTTGGCAAAGATTTTGCTCCCTTAATTTATAATGATGCAGGTTTCAAACATTATTCATAGAATTATTAAAGTTATTTCTATGTTCATGTAATAATCAAACGGTAACATCTATCCTATATTTTTAATGCATATGAATCATTTCATGCTTCCCATGCAATTGGGCAAAATGTAGTGGTGGAATTTGTTTATTTTGTATTTCTCTATTTATTTATTATTGATTGAAAAAATTTTATTGACCGTTTGATTATTCTATATTAGACGATATCAGATTTAAAATTTGGGGCAGTGAAAAATAAAAAGAAAAAAAAAGATATATTTGTAAAAAAAAAAATTTAAATAATTATCATAATTTTTTTATACTCAATAATTAAATATATTTAAAAATAAAAAAATATAATAATTATTTAAATTTTTTGTTTTACAAATATATCTTTTTTTCTTTTTATTTTTCAATATTTTATTATTATTTTTATTCTTTTCAAAAACTTGTAGTGAAATTTTAAAACCACTATTCCGCAAGTGCATGGTGGATGTGTAGATGGGGTGAGTGAGTATCGTTCCCACGAGGATTGATTAAATTGATTGCCAAGTACCACTACTCAAAGTAAACTTTAGCTAAACAATCAAAGTTGGATGAAAATGTAGGCAACTTAAACAAGTGACTAAACTTAGCTAAATGGAATACTATTAACCTAGAATGCAAGTATGCAATGTAAAAATTGTAGTTTTTATCAAATCATGAAAGAACACTTCCTACAGGTTCACTACTTGTCTTGATTTGTTGGTGAACTTAGGTGAGTGGGTTAATTTCCAATGTATGTTGATAAAGTTATTCAACTAAATTCTTACTTTTCCAAATGAAAGAATTAATCTCTCTAATCTAAACTTAATAAGGATTTCCATCCGATTACAAGCTTAGAAAGAGGCATTAGAGCTCAATTTACCTTTACCTAATGACATAGACTAATTTTCCAACAAGTCCATAGCCATTAAATTCTTCTCCTAGGTCCAATTACTTCTAATCCTTTCTAAGAGTTTAGAGGCAATTTATAGTGCAACCAATTGTGGCCATCAACTAGCTAACACAACATTATGCTCAAGAGAAGAATAAACATACATTTAGTAGAAAACTAACATCACATAATTCATCTAACATAATCAATCCAAGTAGCTACATCCATAGAAAGTGCAAAAGAAAACTACTCCATAACTAAATAAAACATAATCATGAAAGTAAACATAATAACATCCATGAGAAATTACAAGGAAGATAAAAGATTAAACCCAAGATGGCTAGAAGCTCTTGAATCCAAAGTCTCCAAGCTAGTCTTCTTGAGCACTCCAAGTTAGTCTCCTTGAGCACTCCAAGCAATCTCCAAGCTAGCTCTAATGGTGACCAAGAAAAACTAAGAAAAACTAAGAATACTAACTATGATGGATATGGAAAAAAAACTAGTTCTAAGAAGAGAAGATGAAGATGAAGCCCCATTCTTTTGCTAGGTTCCAGGTTCTTCTACTCCTTGGAGATGTCCCTTTCACTCACCAAACCATTTGGATAGAAATCTTTGGCCAATAGCAAGCTTGAGTTCAAATTTGAGGTAGGGGACCACTTTCCCGGGTGACTGGTGCCTAGGCCTTAGGAGATAGTGCCTGGGCGCCTAGGCTGCCAGGCTCGAGGATGCTCTAGCGCCTAGGCCCCAGGAGGGGGTGCCTAGGCGCCTAGGCCTCCAGGCTCGCAGGTGCCTGGGGCCTAGGCCTCAGGTGGCGCCTAGGCCTCCAGAGTGCGTTTTTTAGGCAGTGAGCTTTTGTATTGTGGCGCCTAGGCCTTGCTCTTGGGGCATAAGGCTCACAGTTATGATTTTCGTTGAGTTTTGCATTCTCGTTTTTCGTTCCGCTCGTCCCGGTGCCATTCCAATACTGTGGTCCGCTTCTCCAACCTACAAAATGAAGAATCAAAGCAAGAATTGGCCAAAAATATTGAGTGATAAGATAGAAAATTGTAGTCAAAGTTGACAAAAATTCAACATATTTGACCACAAAATTAACATTTATTAGGCAGGAATTTTAGTTCAACATTGTAAAGGGATGATTTTAGGGAATTTTGGCTTTGTGGGCTCGGAGCAAGACCTATTGGATTTTTCAACCAACCCGGTAGACCCAGAAGCCCAAAAAATAGCCTTTACTCAAAGATAACCATTACACTTTTCTCTACCATTGATCTAAAGACAAGTTGCGCAATCCTATGCGTCTAACTTCCCTATAAATAGCTTTTACTTTCCTTGTTGAGATGAGGCAATTTTTACAATCATTCCACCATTTAGAGCTCTCATACTATTTTATTTCTCCCCCACACCCTTACTTGCTTCTGCCAAGCTTTTTATTCGATATAAATTACTACTTCATTTTGCCTAACACTTCATTTTTGTCTGTGCTATTATTTCTTATTTCACTTGAGATCTTTTCTCCTGTCTATTCCCCTAAGTTTGCCGGGTTGCTTGCTCCTCCTCCCTGTCGGCCCCTAATCATCTTCTTTCCCTTTTGTGTGTAACAATTTGCCCTCTTCTACAAATAACCCTCACTCGCGCTAAGCATCAACAAATGCTTGTTGATTAGATTCTAGACTTGTGGTTAAAGTAAGGGCGGAAATAAGTCAAACCCCTTGTTGAATAGTTTGAGAATTACCAACTGAGTATCACGAGTCTTAGACCGAACTCAAACTACAACTAAGAGATAATATTTGAACCGAATTGTTATCAAGCCTAAAAAGCCATTAAAAAATAATATAGTACTATAATATAATTATTAAAAAAATCTACCTTAAAATTCCTAATCCCTCAAAAGCGAGCTCAAATCTTGAAGCAGGCTTGAACCGAGACGAACTTGAGCCCGAGCACTTTCAAGCTCTTTGAACTCGAGCTCAAGCTTAGCTTCAAGCTTGGGATGTTCAAACTCGACTCAACTTGTTTTCACTCTTAGTTGAAGTGATTAAACTTCTCCTCAATTATGTCAGAGGCTGAGCTTCACTGGCAGGGGAGGAAAACTTTTTGTCCAAGATATATGCATGGGACATTCTCCTAGATAGCAACCATTGTTTCGCTCTACCCTCCCACTCAATCGAATGTTTTGCATGGATTACTAAAGTTTTCATCATTGCAATTGGTGCTAATGCAAAAAACACAGATGAATCTAACTGTGATTTAGATTAGAATCATTAGACTTAACAATTGTATCAAGAACAGAAGAAAATAGGAACTGCACTCTATAATACAATGTGACCAAAACAATTTTAGGCTTACTATGACACAACTGGCATAGAAACCCAAAGCATAAGCCCTAAAGAAGCAAGGTGAGAAAGTTTGACAACCTAAAATAAGTTCACAGCTAAAAGAAGAACTACAATTTCAAAATAAATAATTCCTATTCCCAGCATTTATCTTACCTGAACAATTCCTGCTAAGACCAACTTCTGAATCTTATTCAACATCATTGGGTTCTTCATATGCTCTTAAGATGCCCTGGGATTTTCTTGTAGATCAACCAAGACCTATCAAAGATCAACTTATCAGGACATATAAGGCAAGTCACAAGCGCACTGATAACTATGCACCATTTGCCAAAAACATTACTTATCTAATGACAGGATTGGAGAGGATGTTTTGAATTTCTAGACCTTGCATTGATTTGGCCAGCAACATGACAGAATCTTGGTCAAAACAACAACTAAACCAGCTCAATATACAAACGATTCAATTTTACACATAAAAGTGTGTTGTACTATTAGTCCAGATTCTCTGGCATTACAGGAAAACTACAAGCATATATTACTTGATATGGATGAATTCTAGATCTTTGATCTTGGACATCAGATCAACACATCATTTGTAGATCAAAATGTCACTTAGACCAAAAATGTATACTACTCAAATATGATCATTACCTGTCTCTCCTTCAACTCCTCAGTACTCGAATCCCCACGACTCGCCTTGTTTATTTGTTCTACACATCTATATAATAATTACAAAAAACCTTTAATGATTGTAACTTGCAGTGTTAATAGCTGAAAACGTTTGTATTCTTAAATAGGATTGCTTACCTTTTTACACCATCAAGCAACTTCTGGTTATTAGGGTCATGTTTCAGCCCTTCCTGGTAGGTCTCAAAAGTCTATCACACTCCTTTATAGAGAGCTGGACAACATCCTTTCTTTTGTATCCCTTTGAAAAAGTAGGATCCAGCTCAATGCATTTCTTTGCATCCTTCAGTCCCTCAGGCAATGCACCTAGTTCTGTGTAACATGTAGCCCAGATGCTATAAGCCTGAAACAATATCCAATACCCACACATATCAATATCATTGATGCAGCATGACAAGGAAAACTTTCATAGAGAGATTTCTCACCCTCGCATCTTTCGATATTCTTCTTATTGATTCACTACAATGCTTAACAGCCTCTGGATACTTCTGCTGTTGAAATATTCATTTTCTGCAAGCATTCAAAGGTAGCAGTTCCAATGCATATTAGTGAATATCCCAGTCCAACAAGAATCGGACACATTATCTTATTCATCTTCAGGTGTAAAGAAACATAAACCCTGGAACTTATATCATGATCTTCTACAATATGACATCACAGAAAGTAAGTTGCAGCAAAGCAAATACCTTTCTCATGTTCCTCATCAGCTATTTTAGGATTGAAGTACTCTTGTTGCCCAAGTTCTTTCTTTGCTTTCTTAGCTTCGTTTAGTTCCTTCAGCATGTCTGGGTTATGATGCTCGTTGAGAGCTTTCTGGAAAGTCTCAATAGCTGGGTCATAATCTTTAGAGCATTTGGCCATTTTTGCCAACGTAGTTCCCTTCTGAGTTAAAGCTCTTGCTATCATCTTCAAATCTAATTTTAGCTCTCTACCCTTCTCAACAGCCTTATCACAATTCTTTAATGCATTCATATTACTGCATGGGACAACATCATCAGTCAACCATATAATGTTTCTTATCTGAAGACAAAAGCTATTCAGGTACATTCAAATGTTCTCAAATACCTAACATAATAACATTCACTATCGCATTCAGATTTTAATTGGCCAAACCAAAAAAAGAAAAAAGGAATAGTAGATCACTCAGCACACAATTTTGAGAACCATGTCCAAGTTCATAATCTTGGATTGGCCTCCAGGTGAAATGATTAGGTCCGTAGCCTACCATCCATGTGACCAAGGTTCAAGCCTCCCCCTACCTAATGTACCGAAATGAATATACTTGGGGAAGAAAAAGAATAATACAAGGCTGACGACCCTGAGGCTCAACTTCTACAACCTGACCGAGGCATCAGACATAAAGTTAAGTGGTTGAAATTCTGCTCCAAGAAATATCATTACAAGGAGCTCTACCCCTGCACAGTAACTCTGAGGGTAGGACCACCTTAACTTGCACATCCAACTGTAAGTCCCTCTCTAAAATAATAAAACAGAAAATTGCCATTCTCATTCAAATTCACATGCAGACTAAAAAGCCACCAATCACAGGGCCTGAGGTTTGCAAAAAGGACAACTTCATCAAGGTCAACTACTTTGACTTTCAAAACAATCTTTAACTACTTCCTTCCATATTAGCAGTTTCTCCAACATCCATTTTGTTCCCCATTCCCTCTTCCACTGTCCTTTAAGATCCATCTCACCACTCAACCACTTCCTTTCTGTACTACTAGCAAATCCAGCAATCATTTTCAATTATGCTCTAATAAATCTTCCTTCTCTCCGACAAAAATCTCCAACGCCTCTACAAGGGAAACTAGGGAGCCAGACTTCAACAAAAGACCACCCATTTTCCACAGGCTGCATCATAACATTGCACCACACCTAGTTGAATTTTAACTTCCCCACCCACACCATAAGTAAGCTGCATTATACCTTTTTAGTGAACTAGAAAGGTAGCAAGAGGAATGGATCCTATAAAGAGCAGCATGAAGGACCCTCCATATTGATCTTAAACAATATCAATATGAATCCCACTAGGGTACACTGCCAAATTTGCACCAAGTCACCAAAACATTGCCACACAGAAGCATTCTGAAAACAATTCTATATATTGTACAAAAAACAATTCTACCAATATATACTCGAATGTTTTCATAGTTTTCCCAGTTATAGAAACACAACCAATATCCCATGAATCAAAGTAAGCATACATTGCCCATTTCCAGATAAACAACTACACGATTTGTAAGGTAAGAGTCTAAGAGATGTCCTCATCATCCAGCTCCATGGCCTTCGTGTAATGCTCAATAGCCTTGTCAAAATCTTCTTCTTATAAGCCGCGTTCCCAGCCTCCTCCTCTTTCTGCGCCTTCTCTTTCTTCTCCTTCTCATCCTCTGTCAGCTCCATAGGTTTAGGTTCAAGCTCTGGCTCCGGCTCCAACTTCTTGGGCTCTTCCTTGGGATGGGGAGGAGCCAGCGATTCTGCCCCTAGAATTTCAACATCGTTATCACGGGCGTATGTGTCTTGAACTAACGTTGAGAAGAACCCCGAAAGCCTGCATCATTCTCTGATCCTGCAGAACTTCAAAAAAAAAAAGAGATGCAAATATGCTATCAGTCCAAAAAAGTGTTCCTGAAGTTTTGCTTCGGAGTACATTTTCTCACTGATAGCAGATTTGCACTTTTTTCCTTCCGAACTTCTGCTGATTGCTTCTGAGAAGTGGAGGACGGCTGATTGGAAGTCGCCGGTGGAGAAAGCGGCATCGCCTTTAGGTTTGGCTTCATCGGCCATCGGACCTTATTATTGAAAATCAGATGGAGAAAAAGGAATAATGGAAGGAAAATTACAGGGGAGTAGAGTGGTGGAAGGTATAAGGAGGGAAGAAGGGCTCAGGACTTAACCAGAGACTTCTGATTTGAAGCAGAGGTGGGCATGGGCCTAAAACGGCTGGGTTCAGTCATTTCTGGGTTTAGTTTGGGTTTGGCCTAAAACCATAAATAGCACTTAATCTTTATTGACACAAAAACATAATCTCTGGAGCTTTGACTGGGGCTAACTTGCTGCTCTAACTTTAGTAAATGGGATACTTAAGCCACTCAAATGATAGAAATGAGGCATATATGAGCATATGATTTGTTTCGGTTATAGAATTGATGCTATTGATTGTATGATTAAAATGAAAATGAGGGAAAACTCAAAGGGCATGACTTTGGTTTCCCTCTCCAAAAATGCAAATAAACGTGTTAGAAGTAGAGGAGCAAACTCTTTGATGTCTGTTGCCAGCAAATGCTTTCGATAAAACCCTAAATCATCTGAGTAAAAATTTCTCAACATGAGCACTAATTCAACAAACTTTTTAATGTCTATTGTCAGGACAAGATTTAAATTTGGAGACACCCCAATATGTGGCTGCAATATAAGGGCAGAAAGCTAGATGATGAAGAAAGTGTATAACATTGTTAGAAGGTTTTCTAGTTGCAAATTCCACAATAATCATGTAATTGGATATTGGAGCAGGCACTGTATTTCTTATTTTGCTCCTGAAATAAGAAAATTGTTGTCTGGCATACATATATTAATTTCATGAACCAAAGGGGAGTTCGTTTCAATTTAAATTGCATTAATGAGGTCAAATTAATTACGGGTTGGGTTAAAGTATATGTGGGTCAAGACAACCCTTTGTTTCTGAGTTAAAAACTTGCCTTGGATTTGGTGTTATTTACAATGTGTGCCAGTGATTGAATTTACTCGAAGCTTCATTTTTCTTACTTCTCTCTTCCCTCTCTCGCATAGGCTGTGGTTCACTAGGGGACATGTTCGATCTTCAATCTCTTGCACGGGTGCTGACTGAAAACAGTTGTGCATCACCGTACGCTCCGCCATTGTACCATTGTTCTTAGTTGAGTGGATCACCAAGCAAGAACACAAGCTGTCTCGAAATCACTAGATCCAAGGCCTTGGCTTGGCAACTAAACACACAATTAGATTGGTTGTGCGGTGGAGAAAGGGGCAATAAATGTCCTTTTAAGCTTATGATGTTGAAACTTTGTAAAAAACAAAGCACAAAAACAAGATCTAAAAGTCCCTAGCAACTAGAGAATTAAGGCAAAAAGTACAAGAAATTTCAAGAAGTATTGGAGAATTGAAATTGATTTGGCAAAAGGAGAGATATTTGGCTTGACTTTTGAAAACACTGAAAGCAAGCATGAATTAGAGAGAAGCTTGAAGCGAAGATGGCTAGGTGGCATAAGACTGTAAATATGCTGAAAACGGGTGTCTTCTATCATAATTTGGAACCCGGGTATTACAAACTATTCCCACCAACTTTAACAAGACTCCTTTAAAGCGCTTTAAACGCAAACAAACTGGCCCTAAAATAAAATTGGAATCCCAATGCAATATCGATTATGTAAACTAGTTTTATAATAATTCATTAATTATTTCTAAATGTTCAAATCAGTCAAATGATAATGAAAAAGATAAATGCGGGACATTATTGTTTCCTTATACTAATTATCCCATAAAATCCGTATATGATATGGACCTTGTGAACCCACTTAAAAAATGTTCTAGATTCTCTACTGATCATCACAGAAATCCAGACTTAAAATTAAATAGGAAAAAGTTCCAGCACTAAATTTTTTTTTTTTTTTGGTTTTTTTGAACAGCAATCTTTTATGTGATGTGATGGCCGAAGGGCCAGCCCTGCCAAAACATCAAACACTTTCCTAGTGGACATAAACAAGAACAGGACGAAAAAAAATCCCTTCAAATATGCTAAATTACTTTGAGAAGTGAGGACCTTCTCTGATGTTAGGAATTTGGTAAGACAAAAGCCTACCCTCAGGAGGATTAAAACCAGAGTGCCTGTTACTTTGTTGATGGTCGGCAACAAAGTGTTCCAAAAGAGAGTAGTTTCCTCCAGAAAACTTTATGGCTCCTTCGTTCATGGTCAGGCCCATTGTGTTGCCATTCTTCCCCCCAAGACTTCCCTGATTTACTTGGTTTGCAAGGCTGCATCCTACATCCATGCCAGGATGATGAGGGACTAAAAATCCTGGCCCCATACTTGAGCTTGAACCAGAGATTTGACCAAAAGGAACTAAGTTTCTGGATATTGGCTGGCCGAAACTCCCTAGTGATCTTTCTTCTGACTGGAATCTAGGGAAGTATCCTCGAAATGAGTTTAGATCAAGCATCTGGTTTGGCCTTTCCAGAAACAAACCTTTTTTCTTCTCACCTGAAGCATCATGCCCTAGGACTGAGTCTTGGAGCTCAGATAACGAGGTTGAATGGGATGAAAGAGCTAGGAGGTTAGCAGGATTTGATACAAAGCTTTGGCCTGGTGACGTCTCTGGGATTTTCTTGTTGGTATTTCCACCAGATTTTGGAGTTCTCATGAGTTGCTTATCAGTTAGTGTGCAATGCTCATCACAATGAACCACTCTTTTCCTTCTGGTAGTTTTCTCAATGTTGGAATTCTGAGCTTCAATGGCCAGTACAACAGTCTTTTTGGATTGTGTCTGCAATTGAAGATTCCGATCTGCAGCTGTAGGACTGGTTTGAGACTGTGAATTAGCAAAGAAAGGCATCTTCTTTCCTTTATCCTGCTCCGCAGATCCTACAGGTTCAGTTGCTTGGCCATTATCAATCTTCATTTCTATGGAATTGTAGGGATTGCAAGTGTTGGGAGCATTTCTTCTTTCAACCAAATTATTCGAAGATTGAAGATCATAACCTTGAGGTTTCTTCTCCTGCAAGTTTTCTGGCTGCTGAATATGGGTAGGCTGTTTAAGGGGTTTCTTCAGCTCTCCTTTGGGGTTCATTGTGGACCTCTTGTGGTGCTTTATTTGCCCCTTTACTCCTCCATTACCATTTCCGCGCCTTCTCCTCATTCGACCTGGGCCACTATGATCTTCTAACAGTTTGTACATTTCCTGTGTCATCCATGTGAACAGGTTCTCTGTTGCAACTTTGAGATCATCAAATAAAGACTCCATGAACTTTTTCGCTTTCTCCATTGTAGCCGCATCATTAGTCCTTGCTTTGCCCTTTTTAGGACCAACTCCTTCAAGACAGTCCCCCTGCAATTCACCTACATTCTCATTTCGCCTTCTCTTAGTCTTAGTCTTCCCTGGTTTGACTGGAAGACTTGTTTCTTGGTTGCCATTTTCCTGCAAGAGCCTACTTGTACCGCTAACTTCATCTTCCTCAAAAGAAAGCAAGCCTGGTACTAGTTTATTCTTCTTGAGAACCGGTTCACAGCTTGATTTTGAATTGTCGCTTGAAGAATGAAGTTCGCTGTCTGTTCTCCTGAACTCCCAACGCTGCTGAAACTGCAGGTCCTCACCCATTTTCATGTCAGGAGGGTCAAACCACGAGTGCACCTTTGCCGTGAGTTACAAGTCACTGATGGAGAACAACAGGAATGGTGAAAAATAAAAAAGAGGGGCTAATATTAGCAGTTAATCATGTAGAGGACCAAGAGGAAGAAGTCTAACTTTGGTAAAACTATGTTTATGGTATTATGTTTTCATAAAGTTTGCAACTTGACGCCGTGGTAAGTTTTAAAATTTACAGCTATAGGTCCTAGGAAAATTAACTATTACCTCCACTGATTATTTTTTCTAGCACCGCTTCTGTCGTTAGATGAACTAGAGGTACCCAAGTGAACTTAAATGCCCAGAATGCGAACTAAAAGACTAAAAAATGTATGAATTGAGAGCCAGTAACTAAGAGAAAGATGGAAAATTTTCATGACAAAGTAGCTCCAGTTCAAGAACCTCAGAAAAATGTTATTTGAAAAATTGCAACAATGTGTTAATAATCAGATTTTTGGCATGAGACAATATGAAAATGATAACTTGACTGTAATGTGACAAATGCATCACGATCCATTAGACCAAGACAAGGTAGCCGCTGACGTTGTGTTTTGATCGGACGGTTTGTCAGACATTCATCACAAGAAAACGCATGACTGACTGTGAATTTATCAAAGTCCCCAAACAAAACTTGTTCAAAGGCAAGAGTTTTGTCTGGAGAAGAAAACTGACCTTACTTTGTGGTCTGTGGCTGGGTGCTTCCATCTTAAAGTAGAAGACTAGGTGGAGAATGTCTGAGAGAATTGACAGGGTTTTTCTTTTTGTTTTTTCCTCTGTAATCCTTATGGGTATTTAAAGAATAAAATCAAGCTTTGAGGACCTTTTTTTTTTTTTTTGTCTTTACCTCTCAAAATTCACAGCAAAATTTTTTTTTCTTTATATGCCTAAGATCAGAATTTTGTGACACTGACATGGGTTTCTTAGGCGGTAGCAGGAACTTATATGTTACATTTGTTTGTTCCCATTTTAAGGAGAAGACTTACAGGTAAAGTTATAGCTGTAACAGATATTTGTATTCAATGTTTTACTCTTAAGAGACCGGACAGCCTTGGGGGTTATCATTTTATAAATGGGTTTTAATTGTGTGTTTTTGTGATGACCTCTGTCTCGGATCTTTGCTTTTATTGCTTTCAAGTGGGTGGAATATTATAACCTTTTCGATTTCGAACATCATAAAAATGGAAACTTATAATGATGTTTTATTGGTCTAACCTACATTTTATCTCCTTACTTTTAAAACTTACACTTTGTCTTTGATTTTTTTTACATTGTTTGACAATAAATTCTAAAACCCTAATTTAAACTGTTTGATAACTATATTCAAGTAATTTTAAAATTTTTTATATTTTTAATAATTAATTGACATTTAAAAAAATTGATTTACATTTATAAGGAGAAAAATGCATTTACATATAAGAAAAATTGATAATTAGAATGTCTATTACTTTTATGTTTAGCTCCACAAACTCCTTAATATTATTTACCTGTCACTTTCGAGTGCACCTCCCACATCAACTTGCCGACTCCTCTTTTATTGTCTCATGCCCAAACAAAAATTTATACCAAATTATATAATGCGAAGCGAATAATGAGTGACACAAAATGGCCTATTCTTCAACTAACTAACCGTTGAATTAGAGATTTAGCTCATTTTTAAAACATTAATGAGTTATTTGAGTAAAAAAAATTTAAAATATGAGTGGCTTATGTGAGAAAAGAAACAAACGTGACTTTTTTCGATTTTTGTTGCAAATTACAAGCTACGAGTTTCTTGATACTAAGCAGACTTTAAAGACAAAAAAAAAATTACAAATCTCCTACTCATGTTTGTAAAATATGCAGATTGGCCACCATTATTTTTTTTTACAGTTAAATCCATTATCAATGTTATCTTTTGAGTGAAATTAACTCACTCCCTTTACGGTCTCCATGTTGGACAAAAATGTGGTGAATTTACTCAACATGTCAACACTAGATGGACGATGACATGACACATTTTGTCCTAACTTATCTAAAGTTTTGTCTATACTACAAATCACCCCTAAACTTTGTTTCTTCTATCTTCTACCATCCTCTCCCTCATTTTCTTCTCTCACCCCTTAGGTTCATCAGAAGAAGAGTACGAGCGGTGATCTATCTCACTAATGGCCTCCTCTGCCCTATCATCTTCCCACGTAAAGCATACCCTCCAGACCCTCTTCAATGAACCCCAATTTCTGATGTTCACCAAATCCCCGTCCGGTAAATAATTCGATCGATTCACAATGTAAAATCGCAACCTTGAAAATGGTGAAGCCTTCTTTAATCTCCTTTCTAGCTCTAATCGTAGTCCTTTCAATTTTCTTGCTTTCCTTCTCCCTTGCTTCTCCAATGGACTACCGTGTCCTGGTCCTACTTGATAACTTCGACATAAAGTCATCCCATTTGCTATTCTTCAAGTCCTTTAAATTTCATGGATTTGAATTCAACCTCAAGCTCGCTAACGATCCTAAGATCACCTTGCAGCACTGCGCCTAGTATCTCTACTATGCTTTCACTCTCATTTGTCCCACCATTTAAAGTTAGTTCCCCATCACATTTGTTTGTTTCCTTGATAATGTGGTTTAATTGAGGCAAAAATTTCATTTTGTATCCATTTTGTGGTTTTAATTATTTAGGTTTCAGATTCTATCACGTTGTCAATTTCTGGGTTGAAGGACTTGAACCAGCTAAGCATGTGGTCAAATGAGGGCTTACCTCGATCAAAACAACAATGGTTTCAATAGTGCACAATGCTAGAGCAAAGTAGGAACTTGCTCGGCTTCTAAAAGCTCAATTTCTGATCTTAGCGACTAAAATAGTGCATTTTCAATGTATTATTTTTCATAAATATGTTTGCGAGTTGGACAAAGAACTTGCTTCAACTTCTGCATGCACCATTCTAGGTACGACACATCACAGATGATTCATGTTTTGGCAACCTTTGAATTTCCATTCATTGCTTATCAACCTTTTCTTCTATTTTATGGGCCAACCCCCTAGACTCATTCCAAGTTTGTGGGATGCCAATTTTGGATCTATTACTATCATATCAATTTGGGACCATGCAAAAACATCTACATTAGCACTTGGGAAATCCACAATGAATGTTTTACCTCAGCAAGTAAGTCCTTCGTCACCCAGGTGCTTCTCCTGAAGGTTAGTTCTACATTCTCTACCTCACCCTCTAAGGCCATAGTCTTTCTCCTAGACTCCGCTTTATCTAAGTCCCCCAAGGGTTCTAATGGTTCTAATGGGCTTTTTTTTTTTGGGTTACCTCCTATTATTGTTATGCCTAAAAGCCAATCATAAGGTAATTGTATCTTATATATTAAGTTGTGGTATTTTATTGAGGCATTATTCCAACAATTGTGTTTGTTATTTGGTCCTGCATAACATAATTAAACATAATTATAACCTTAGAATAATAGTACTCTAAAACACTTCTGATTTAGTATTATTGTGGAGTGAGTTGTAATAATATATAAAGACTAGCATATGTAGAAACTAATGTGAGATATATAGTCTACATATGGATACAAATTGGAAAACTTGTATACTGAACCAACCAACCATGAGAATGCTACATGGATTGTTATATGAGTTTCATAAGTGATTCTCATAGTAATCATGGTATATATTGTCCTTTGACTTAAAGTCATCAAGGTTCCCTACATGTGAGTCACATACTTTGATACTTCTCTTTGTTGCTCATAATTGAGTGAACATGAAAGTAGTCATTAGATATGTCACATATCATCCAGAGGGATTTGTATGATTAAGATGGGATTTGTCCCTCTTATATAATGGGAACGATATCTTTAGGCCTCTTGATTGAGTGAGACAGAGGAAATGCATGGCCATGCTCGCATGAGTTGATATATGATATCAATGTCATCGGTTTAAGTCAGTCTACTTAAGAATCAAAAAACCATATAATGGATTATACGAGAATGACACATTCCATGCCTCGTTTCAATCTTGATATCCTGGCAAAATGACGATGACATATCCGAATAATGATCACAGAGGTTTAGTTATATCACCGACTATCTTGTTATTTGGGTAGCAATAGTGTGTTGCTAGAAACCGCTCATTGTATATGATCATAAATGTAATTTATGATTATTACCAATGTGATAGAAGCCTATTAGGTCCCACATTTAGAGCCAATTGAATTATTTGAGTCTATGAGCCAAACTGTTTGGTTTTGGTTTCATGATAATTTTGGGTTAATTATTGGCCTAAAAGTTGAGCCATTGTTGAGTCCGAAACTAGGTCAATCAGATTAGGGTTATGAAACCTTCTTCGCTTGGGAGTTACACTTCACTATATATATATGTTATATAGTGATTATTTTTGTAGTTGATTATTTTTGTAGTTGCCTCTCTTGGACAAAATCAAAAAGGTTCTGAAAGTTCCGACCACACTATTCTTCTGTCATTTTTTGGAAGACGCAAGCTAACACTGCGAGTACAAAATGAACGCACCTGTGAGGACGTGATAGAGGAGTGGTGATCTGAATGGTTTGTGTAGATACTATAGAGAGCTTGAATATGTTAATTGTTCAAGTTTTGTGATTCGGTTCAACAGTTGGGTGAAAGATTTCAATTTTTTACGTAAAAAATTTTTCAATACCTAATTTATCCAGTTTTACTTGGATACTGGAGAGTTTCGGTTAATTTCCGCTAAATTATATGGCTTCCGAAACCCTGCACCTCCCACAACACATATAGCCTCACATCTCATTGAGGGCTTGCAGAAGTCAAAGTTAGCTGCTCGATATCAAAATGAATGTGAAATTGTACTTGGTAGGCTGGCCTAGCAAGGCGTTGCAAGGAGAGGGCACATCCAACACCCAAAACTTTGCTACCTGAGAATGCCAAACCTCTTCTCCACTCTTTGGAATAAACCTTTGCATGGGTAGGAGGGGCATCTTCATATGTCGAGGTGTTGTAAGGCATGGCTAAAAATAACATTGATGTTTGCCCCTTCATTTGATGTAGACTCTCCTTACATAGTAGCCCGCTATCTTGGCTGTAATCAACAACAAATCAGCATGTGGGGTTAAAATACAATAGCCATCTTCCCTCTCAATCGCATGCCTTGGGTCCGCCATTCCAGGTTGGGTGGTCTCATGCTCCTTTCTTTTCCTTCCAGATTATCCTTTGGTCCTAGTGATCATCACGACAATTTTGAAGGGTGCGCCATGGTCCAAACCCCTCATGTTGACCACCTGCTATGTGCTCCTCCTATAAGAGGCGTTCTTCTCGCCTTTGTCCAAGTGTTAGTTTGGATCTCCCTTGGCCAATTTCAAAGTTTAGTTATGGTCTCTTGGTGTCCACCATTGTTTGGCTTCACACATACGGTGCCAAGTTAATATTCAAAATAACTAGTGGGATACCCCAAACCCTTAAAGATAAATGGACTTAAATAAAAGAAAAGATTAGGTGCCCTGGAGTTGTGTGTCCAAGAAAGTCCCTCCGATACTTAAGTCAACAATGGCTTAATAGAGGAGAAAACCTAGTGAAAGTTGTATCCTAGAGGATAGAACATTCCTCATATTCCCCTAAGAATGCCTCATATAGTCTTAGAGAAATCCTAGTGAAACCTCCCCTTGTTACATGATCCTCCTGTTGATTTACCAGATCCCCTTCTAACGTGTTCTTAGCCCCTAATGCTCAACCCGTTAGTTAGTAGCCAGTCATCCAATGAGCCTCCCATCCAGGGCCTTCGTGTTCGTCTTCAATAGGCCTTTTCTCTTAATGAGCTGGAACCTAATGGGGTATCACTTCTCTAATACAGGAATTACACCCTAATAAGCTTCATTAAAAACATTTAACTCAGTAGTAACTAATTTATAATTTTGTAAATGGCACCAAACACCGATAAGTTATTATCCATGTCATATCTTTTCCCTTGAACTATGAAATATTACATTTTTCATCCTAAACCTATCGATATGCTGCAAACTATTCATCATTACTCTTGCGGTTAAATATGAACCAAATTGAACAAGTGAATCAAGTTGACGGTCTAAGAGAGTGAATCGACCGTGAACATAAAATTAAGACTAATGGTTTAAGAAAAACGAAATGATAAAAAAAAAAAAAAGAAACAGAAATAATAACTTTTGTTGTAGATAATATTCACATCCAAAATTATAATATTTGCTGCTGGTTCTGGTCCCGTCGGAATAAGTCACTACCTTACAATGGCCTCTCACCACTAGAAAATAGTAAACGAAATAAAATTATATTAAGATGTGAATATTATCTACAACAAGAGCATCAAGTTGTAAAATACAAATTAGATTAACCTAATACATCATTAGCACCAAAATGTTCCTCAACATTCAGACACTGTAATCCGCTCAAAATAATTGTACCTTCATGATTGTTTCTCACAACTTCAGACCCCCGCAGGTGTTGAACTAATGTTTAGGAGACATCAAAATTGCCAATCAACCTCGAGAAAACTTTTCATCTCCCAAAGATTACATATAAGTACATTGAGAATTGTCATCCGACCAACACAAGAACACGATAGAACCCGCCAAGTAGAAACCCCATAACCTGCTTCCACAGAAATCCAGTGGATTGTGAGAAAATATTTCAGGAGCTATAGATTCAGTTTAACAAGACTCAACTCTGCAACTGCCAACAACTAACCCGAATGGGACGTTCTGATACATGTCCAATGCCTTGGAACTATTTCCAAATGAGTTCCTCACGCATCAGGATATCAATGGTGCTTATCCCTTTTCCAAGGCTTGAGGCATCAAGAAGATCAAGGAAACAACTTCTGCAGATGCGCATTTCCCAACCATTATTCCACACCATTGAATAGGGTAACGTCCTTTGAGGAAATGTTAATGACTTTCTGGCAACCTGCATAGTCAGATACAAGCCAGAAAAGATCTGATTTATAAAGGCCTTCCAGATGAAAACACATTTGAATTGCCTTCATAATATCCAAAGCATGATTTCTGCCGATTGCACTGAACAAAACAGCCAGAAATCTCATAGATCAGTTATCTATTTGGCCATGCTCATCAACTATGATGATTCACAGGAAAAGAAGAACTAGAATAACACCGACAATAATAATCTTGTATTGGTGAGATGAAAAGAAGTCACTGTTGAGACATTTCTAGAATTACTTTGAATGCTAACTGCTAACTAATCAACGGTGCTTGCTTTATTTAAGTACAACAGGACATTAATGGACCAGTAGCAAGAAAACACCTTACCACAACTTCATATGCATGTAAAAAGCAATAAGACCCAATGTTTCTAGGGAACTCATGCCATAATCATCAACCCAAATGCTCCACGGGAGTGTTCGGATTGATCAACAATGGAGCCCCAGGGGGCCACTTTCCCATATCCATGAACACATGCATTAAAAAACTTGAGCAAATTTATCAAAAAAAAAAGAAAAGAAAAGAAAAACTCAAGCAAAATGCATTTGATTCCATAACTTGTACATCTATCTGCATATTTTCCCCCCTCTAAATATTTTTACCATCCGAGGGGCACATTCAAGTACTTAGAAACTTAAAATTTTCATATATGTTCACAGGAACTGTTCCAAACTAATGTCCAAACCCAATGATTTAAGGTTTGATAAAGGAAAACTGTTTCAAAATCAGAAACTTTGATCAGACACAACAATCAGCAACCAAAAATTTTTTGACAATAACAGTCCGGAAGTAGTAGAGGGGCGTACCGCCATGGAAATTCACTAGTGTCTATTCCAGCTTGATGAAGTTCATCAACATATTGCAAGGCTTCCCTGCATTCCTCACGGTCATCAAAAAACTCCTTCTTATCACCTTCAATTTGATATGTTTCATGACCTTTTCCAGCAACAACCTGGGAAAAGGAGGTTGCATAAATCAGCAGCCACCAAAGAAGAGTTATTAACAATGACGGATAGACATGCATAGCCCGCAAAATACAACCAAGAAAGGCCAAAGTGAAAGTAAACCATCACCCTTCATTTCCAGTTACCAACATACTTCACCTCCAAACTCAATTAATTTCATCTTATACTTTGGTATGAGCCACCTAAACTTCTCCCGTATTCTTCACACACATATACAGCATGCCAACTTATATCTCATTTTCATTTTTTGTATTTATTTTTCCCCTCATTCATGTGTGTGCAGAAATTGGAGAAAAGATGTAGTGGGAGAAGAAATAGCATTTAAGAAGGATAAATAACACGAAACAGTTAGCAATAGCAATGTACGATCCATGTGTTTTTAAATGTTATTTCACACACTTGCAAAATCAAACTGTTGGAATCAATCCTAAATAACACAGCTAAAGAACTTACAACCACATCGCCTTCTTCTCCCATTGCAACAGCACAACGTACAGCTACTCGTCTGATGTCATGTAGGAAGAGTCGATGACCATTTGGAAGAGAAGGATAGTAATCATTTTCTCCATGTTTTAAATAATCTTGCATAGTCCATCCCACACCAGCCAGCATGTCATCCAAGATGTCCACTGAGAAAAAAGACAAACATGAGCTGTTAAAATAAAGTGCCAAAGCAGCTGATCAACCGATTCATAAAAATGGAACATTGTCTTTGTCAAAGCAGTGTATAATACTTACATGGATCTTCATTCATTGGATTGTCAGATGTTAACATTGTTACATCACTTTTATCAGTTGATATCTTTGTCAGAATTGGTCTCTTCCCTCTGTCATGCTCGCCAGGACAACCAACAACTTCATGGAGAACAATAAATCAGACAGGGTACAAATATATGACTCCAGTCACAAGAAAAATTATTCACAATAATATAAACAGCTACCCAGAAAACATTTTACCAAGAGGAAAGCATGTTTCATGAGCAAACCATTCTGAACTAGATCACAGAAAATAACCATTTAAACATTCCTTCTATTCATCAGGTGGTGGTCCTCCAAAAGAGAACAAAGGTGTGTGTGTGTGTGTGTGTGTGTGTGTTGGTGTGAGAGAGAAAGACAGAGGGGGAGAGAGATGTTTATACTATATATGTAAAATTAGTATTTCAAATTCAACTTTAACTGTATCAAGAGGTATCAGGATAATGATTCAAACCAAATGACAATATCAAAAAGGCATGTTATATCCATAGTCAGAAACCTCAAGAATTAGTTTGTATTTTTCTTTGTTTTTTTTTCTCATAAGACGAGGTTTGAGCAAGAATTAGGAGTCCATTGAGGAGAAGAAAATGTCCTAAATACGATAAAGCACAAGAACTGATCCTTGTGCACTTTTAAGTACCCATGGCAGGCACAGAAGCCAGAAACATGTCCATCTAGTTCAAGAACATAACATTCAAAAAAAAGGTCTGCACAGATTCCCAGGTCTCTCTTCTTCCAAATAGAACTAGTTTAGCCCCATTCTCTGTATGAGATAGAGCGGTGAGGAAAAGAATACTCCTCCCTCTATCCCATGACATACGTCCCACTTCGCTCTTTTTTTTTTCTAATATATATACATACATATATATATATATATATATATATATATGTATGTATATATATATTGTGGTTGTTGTGGCACATAAGCTAATCATACATGTTTTCCAGAATATGCTGTGGCTAAATAAACAATTACTACAAATTCCTAAGCATTTAAAAAAATTTGATGCTTTAAACTAGTAAATTGGTAATGAAGGCCGGGCCTCATTCTTGCTGCAGTAGCTCCCGGATGCTGTTCAGCTTCACATGGATGTTAATAGGTCTTCACATCTTCACATTGCTTAAAAGAAGAAGACTCGAGAGTTTCAATCTGTTTTCCGGAATTTTTTTGGTTTTTGCTTTTGTTTTTTATTTCGCTTATGAGAATATATTTCATAAAAACCCCAACTACATGCCTTCTTAGCATCACTACGTATTATCATTACTGATTTATTATGAATATAAAGCATTTAATCAATGGATTTATCCCAAACAGAAACGGGAAATCGGCTTGACAATACCACTGCTATTAAGCTTTCATGGGCTCAAATAATGGGAAGGATAAATTTGGAACAAAGTGTTAAAACTGTCTAAAGGATACATATTTACCAGCACAAGAAAAAAAAAGTGACATATTATGGATAGGAGTATTAATAAAAAACAAGTAGATAAACAAGGTTCATAGTCTAGATACTAGAGAAATGAAGAATTGACACCTGAACAGTGGGGAAGTCCTAGTTTTATTTCAATCAAAATCAAAACACAATAGCAAGTAAAAAAGAAAGGAATACGAGAATGATACCAGTGATAATTCTCTTTGGCCCAAGTTCCCGTACAGAGTCGAGCAATCTAGAAAGAGCTTCTGGGGTATTAGCATAGTCCACAATCACTCCAAACGCCTGCTCCTCATCAATTAATTCACATCTTCCTGGAACAGCATCAACCTCTTCAATCCCTCTAACGATGTCCTCTAATGGTGCCCCAACTGCAATCCCAACAGCCACTGCTGCCAGAATGTTGTAAATGTTATTCCTCCCAAGCAACCCTGATGAAATCTCCAATATCCCAAGGGGTGTATTAACCAAAACCTGAGTCTCAAATAAGGAAAGTTCATATTTCAAGGGATGAACATCTGCATTCTTATTCTCCATAGCAAAGGTTACTACAGGAACTTCCTTGGCCCCCTGCAAGATAAAGAACGATGCATTTGGATCATCTATATTTACAACTTTCCTGTGCCTTTCAGGATCCACCATTCTTGAAAACAATCTTGCCATAGCATCCCTGTACTCCTCCTCAGTCCCATGCACATTCAAATGATCCTTGGTCATATTGGTAAACACAGCAATATCGAACTCAACCTCATTGCATCTTCCTGTGGCCAAATCATGAGAAGATGCCTCCATTACAACAGCCTCGGTCCCATTATGTAACATCTTAGCCATCAAATTCTGAACCATAACTGCATCAGTGGTGGTGTCAGGTGATTCTAACCCATTGTCCCCGTGCAGATAGTACGCAACCGTGCTCAGCATCCCTGTCCTAACCCCCATAGCTTCATACATTCCTCTAATCAAATATGCAGTACTCGTCTTGCCGTAAGTCCCTGTAATGCCAATAACAGCCATATTTCTTGACGGGTACCTGTTAAAAGAAGCAGCCAATGCTGGCAAAACAGAATTCGTGTCCTCAACAATGACCAATGCCTTGCAACCCAAGGTTTCCTCTATGTCAATCTCTTTGCTCGCCACTACAGCAACGGCTCCTCTTTTGTCAGCTTCATTTAAGTACAAATGCCCATCAGTTTTCCTCCCAACGCAGCACACAAACAAATCCCCAGCGCTCACAACTCTAGAATCATGCTGTATCCCAGTAATCTCTACCTCCAAGTCTCCATAAACGGACACAGGCACGACTTTGCTCTCGTCCAGAAGCTCAGCCAAACTCATCCTGAACTTGGGTTCCACAATTCTGGGTTTGCTCTTCTGAAAACTGTCCAAATCCAAATCAAAAGAAGATTCTAGGAACTCTTCTTTCTTCCTTCTTCTGCCTTCATCGTCGCCAATGTCCACGTCGAGTTCTGGAGACTCTCCCTCCTCATCCTCGCCCACTCCATCAGAATCAGACATCATCCTCAGCCCCTGTAGCTCCTTAATCTCTTCCAAGTCAACAACTTCCTCCGGCATAAGCTCATCAACTCCCTCCTCAATCACATGCTGTTCGCCCTCCTTTTTGGGTTTCTCTTGGATCAACCCCTTCTTTACCAATTCTTGCCGCTTCATCAAAATGGCCTTATCAATGTCCCCAAACAGATCATCCCCATCGTCCTCAGCCCGTTCGCTTCTGGTCTCATCATCATCGACGTCGGCAATGGCGGAGAGGTATGTAGACTGATGTTTGATGAAGTCTTCTTCCTCGAGCTTCCGAGCTCGAGCTGCTTGGCGCTGAATTTGCTCGAACTTGCTAACTCCGTGCATAGAATCTTCCGGGGCTTCGGGTGGGTCGTCGTCGGATGGGTCGGGGTAGAAGTTGCCGTCCTGCGAGACGGTGGAGGGGCGATGTAGGGGAGGGAGGAGAAGGGGTTTGAAAAATGGGAAGTAGTGGTTCCGGTGACGGAGACTGTGAGAATGGGGTTTGAGAGAGGAGAATTTAGGGGGACAGAAGGATGGAAGATGAGAGACAACGGGGAACGCCATTAGCGTGCAGGACACAGAAAGAGCGAGGCTTTTGAGGGGATAGGGCCGGGGGTTTTGTGCCAACACTGCTCACTACCGCGCCTGCGAGTTGCCGGACGCATTTTACATTTTTCACGGACCTCGTTCGGTCTTTTAAGAAGGCAAAAAACAACAAAAAAAACCACTAATATTTGTAAGTCGGCTCAAATTGGCCACTGATCTTTTCGTTTGCTGAATAAACCATTAATGTTTCTAAGTTGGCTCAAATTGGTCACTTTTTGTTAATTAAGAGAATATTCTATCACTTTAAACGTTAAATATAATAAAATCTCAACATAAAATGTCAATTCTAGCTCCTACATTCTCTCCCTTTACTCCCAATACTTTTGAAATTTGCGGATCTGACATTTGAACCATCATCTTCACTCACCGAACTAACTTTGTAATGCAGAGGTCAAGCTCATTGTAGAGACAATTTATCTTCTTCTCACTAATTTCTACAAAGCAAACCATGAGGCTAAACGATGGATAATAGAGGTAGTTGTTGCAAAATAGGTTTATATTGCCCAAATTAACGAACACTAGAGGCTCTTAAAGAACTATGATTCCACTTAGTTATAGTTAGCTAGTTATTACTCGTGAAGGGATTTAAAACTTTGACGTATAACTAACTACTTAGCTTACCCTGCATAAAGTTATGCATGCGTCACCTTAGCTATACAATAACAAGTAAATAAGCAAAGAAGGCCCTTACAACTTCCTCCAAACTCAACTGGCAAGCCTCTAAGGATGCCACTCATCTCTCCACATTAAGCAAATGTAAAGTGACAAAATCAAGCCTCTTTAAAATCATCTACTACATAGTGTACAACAGTGTCAAAATAAGTGCGGTGGCGGATGTAGCTGGGTGATCCTATGTCTCAACATCTATGGTAGTCTACTTCACTATGTCCTGTTCATCCACCTGACCTTGAAGATTCCACTAATAAGTACCATCAAGCAAGGTCTTCCTCTTCACCATCCTCATATAGAGAATGAGTCCATGTTTACCAAGTCGAGCCAAAATCCCTCAACAAGCAACTTTGCTGCCAAAAGACTACTTAGGCTTTTAGCCAAACGAGTGATAAATGATCCAACACAAATAACACGAATCCTCGGCCAGCATGCAATATCCTGAATAAACCACTCAAAGGCATGTCACAGGTGGCAATGAACACAGTTCACCATGCAGTACAAATAAAACAAGTCGCTCTTGGTGACAAGATACTGTCACCTTTACCTAGCAAAGAATAAGTGATGAAGTAGTGAACATATGTCATCGCTAGCAATCTCAAAGTAGAGAGGCCTAGACTTCTTCGGCTCGGTGCTAATCTTTCTCCAAAATTGAGCAGAAGTACAGATGTGTTTCTGAAAATCTGCCTAGGAGTTCCCATGATACTCTATTTAAATAAAATCTCAGTGTAAAATCTACACCTCCAACCAAACTCATCTAAAATTTCTTCCCATTAAGGTGGAACTCCAACATATCTATCTTTGACCAATTTATGTTCTTTTCATCCAAGATGAAGCTAGAGAGAAACTATAAAGTCAGCTTAATGTAAACGGGCTCCTGGCAATCAAACACCATAAGCCAACCATCAAACTCCATAATTTTTTTCACCTTCCCATCTAACCCCAACTATCTCAAGGCATTTTAGTCAATACAGTTGTTCGGCATAAAGTTCTTCTTTGCTAAGCACTCAAAATGCCGGATATGAACCGATTCCTTAAAGTCAATCAGTGGATTCTTCTTCAACTTCTTTGTTGAGACTTTGGTGTGGGCTGAGAGTTTCTTGGTTTGTTTCATCATCCTAAAAATGGCAGAAAACACTCTCGTAGCAACAATATCTCAACTCAATAGTCATAACATGCTAGAAGCATTCATATCCATCTCTAATCCAAAAATATTTTAACAATAGGTTCCAATTCGGGTAAACTTTACCTATCATCCCTAAAATATATCTCATGTTGCTTAATCGTATCAAAACTATCAAGTGTTGCATCAATCATCCTCAAACTATTTAATTAATGCTATCTCATCTTGCCATCCATCACAACTATTAAGGATGGATGGAAAAATGACGTAGTTGCTAATGTGGTTTTGAAAGCTTGAGTAGCAACCCTACCCCAAATAAGGTACTCCCAAGAAGACTATGGAACAAAGTTCCACACTAGTTGCAATTGGCTAGTTATTTACTTGTCCCATTTTAAAATCTTTCATGCATCTAGTTAATACCCTAAAATGCATATGCATGCATTTACTTCAACTTGAATTTGCCTTTTTTTAAAATAAATCAAAACATTGTCACAACTCTTATAAAACATAATCAAACCACAAGTCAAACCATAAAATATAAGCGTATTAACTACTAGTAATAACCATACATGTGCATTATTATATAAGTAAACACTATGCACATGCCCAAAAGCAACTAAACTATTACTCAACCTAGAGACATCGGAGGCTAACCAGTATACATACATATATATACCAAAAAGCTACTATTGAGATCCAAGCTCCACTATGTCCTTCCTTATGCCACTAAGCTCAATAATGCCACAAAACGACTATATTTAGCAGCAAACAACTTAACCAGTGAAACTAGAATCAATAACAATTCACTAGTTGGTTACCTATATGAAAAACACTAGCTCAACAACCCTTTAAGGTTGTCAGCTCTTTACATATACCATCTGCACAATGACACTAAAAGAAGTGAAAATTCAAATAATCCTAGTAAGGGATTTAGGTATATACATATATATTTAGGTCCCTTGAGACCCCTCCTCATCCTAGTCCTTGCACTGAAATCATCCCGTGCTTAGTGAGTTTTAACCTTTAACTTGCTCCTAGCAAGCCTTGGCTTGCTAACGTCCTAATAAGCTAAGCTCACTAAATATCCTTTCCTTTTATTGTTGCATGTGTGAATATAGTGGATACTCATTGCTTGAGTTCCAAGGAACTCACTAGGTATATTAGGCTTCCACAAAGTGCCTCAAGTCATTTGCTCACCTAGGCCACTATGTTACTAAGCTCCCACCCACATTAGGCGTACTAAGCCCCCACTCAATGCCTCGAGTTACTTGGCTGGCCTAAGCCACTAAGGGATTATGCCTTGCCTACACTCAATGAACTAGGCTCCCACATAGTGTCATGACTTATAAGGTTCACCTTGGTTACCAGTGTACTAAGCCTCCACTGTGAACCTACCTAAGGTGCACTAGGCCTTTACTTGCACCTTAATTCATGGCTTGCCTAGGCTACTAGTGCACTAAGTGTTACCACCTCACAAAAATGGGAGAATTACAAAGTGTGGCATAATGGCAAAAAACCATTATATTGTGTAATTCTCTTCATAGTGATTGAAGTGTGAGGGGTAAAAGATATAATGAACACCTCCTTAAAAGTGTTCCAAGTTGGTGACTTGGCCCCCAAGAAAAGCCTTAAGGATTGCTTGCTTGTCAAGCAACCTATGTTCTTTTTTGTAAGGGTTTGGAAATTCGGGTACTCAATTGTAAAACTTTCACAAAAGAGCTTTAGAGAGTTATGGGAATGATATAAATGATATGAAAGTGCTATTGGAAGACCAAATTGCTTATGAAAGACAACTAAGGACAAAGAAAACACAAAAAGGCATAAAGGACCTAAGTGTTCTAATGTAGGCCTTAGGATGTGTATGTCTTTGACTTAAGTCAAATGCAGCAATTTAGAGTTTTCCCACCTAGGGAAGGGCGACTATGGCTTGGAAATTGGTCAAAAATGTTGGGCACATGTGTACCAATAAGTTTAAGACAAAGAAACCATGCTTATGGGCAAAGAAAATAACATAAAGCATGATTAAGGCTAATAAGGGTGTTTAGTGCCCTAAAGCTAATTTAAGAAGCCTAACTTGAATTTTCTTCTCCCATATTTGACCCACATAGCCACCACCTTCCTCCACACTTCTTCCATAGCTCCTTCATAGCCACCATACCTCTAAGATTGAAATTAAAGGCAAAAGGAAGCAATTAGAAGCAAACTAGAGCTATTGCTTGAGTACTTCAAGGATCAAGCTTCAAATTCGGCCTACCCACTTTGGTAAGGATTCTCTTACTCTCATGGGTTGTTTTCTATATTTTCAAATAACCATGGAGCTAAAGCTAAACTTGGAAGATAGCCATGAGCTTGATGAACCAAGCTTAGTAAGGTGGGGAGTGTACTTATTGAAGGTTTTGTGACCTAGTGTGAAATGCACAATGATGGCAGTGAAGTGAGGGTTTCTAAAGCTCAAAGTTAGTACTAACTAGTATTAAAATCCTCCTAAGACCAAGCATTAGCATGGGGAGAGCTGCAATAGTGATTTAGTTATGTTTATTATGTAGTTTATGGACTAATCTATGGTTATTGTTGCTGCCACATTTCATGTGTTTGTTGGTTGTGAATGGCTATTGCATTTGGTTGTTATCTCTTATATATATGCATTGTGTTTTTTTGTTTTAGTGTCTTTGGATGCAGGTTTTGATGATGGTCACATTGCCTATTGAATCCAAGTACTACCCTTACTAAGTTTCACAATGAAACTTACTTCCCTCAATTCTGTCATTTCAGGTCCAGCAAAAAGATCACATTCAAACTGACATTTGTGGTTTGATTTTTTATCTGAATTTTTAGGTACATGAACTTCCATGTGTCTAGTTATGATCTGGAAAGTTTGGGGATTTTAAGAGCACGTTTGGTATTTTTAATGGTGGTGCTTATTGTGTTATACAGCAGCTGTCCAGCATCCTGTTTTGGAGTCCATTGTATCTCAGGCACTCCTGTAACTTAGGGTGTGTATTTAGCTGAGTTAATAAAATTATGTAGTGCATGTATGCATGTATGTGAATATTTGAGTAATGTTTTGGCTATGTATGTGATGTCGTGCAAAGCTGCCTAAATGTGAATGATAGGCTACTTACTTGTAAATTTTGTTTTGGCCACATAAAGTTGCTAGATGCAAGGGCATATAATTCCTATGTGTATTGGACATGTATGGGGTAGCCTTGGAGGGCTTACCCTTTGTGAATGAAGTGTTTGCACACTTATGAAATTTTGTATGGACAAAATGGTCATAAAGTGACCAGAATTTTGACTCTGCACTCAAAACGCTGTATCTCTCTGTGTAGAATGAATCTTAGTATGGAGTTTTGATCATACTTAGAGCACATCTAGAGGTTGAACTAGAATTTGGAATTTCTGAATTTGGAGCCCTGTAGCCAAAGATATGAGGTTGCAAAGTTGGCTAAGTTATTGTTCATTTGGTCAGATTTTTGTAACCAACTTCAAAAATCCATAACTTGGTCCATAGGTGGGCTATTGATGTAAAACAAAATTCCTTATTTTTCTCTAAGCCTCTACTTGATATTGGAGAAAATAAAATAAGGGTTACATGGCTAGAATGATGCAATTTATTAGTGGAATTTACAGGTGCAGTAGCTAGTCACTAAAATTTAACAAGATTGCCTAATGTGTGGAAGTCAAAACTAAGACTTGTGCTAGTGTTTTCCTTCTTAGCTGTCATAGTGTGCATAAATGCGAATATGTGTGTTATGGTTAGACCAATATGCATGTATTTATATAGTGCATGTTAGGGTCACTTGAGTATGTACACTAGGGGTGTTGTTCTGATGGCCTACAGGACACTAATTTGGGAGTTTAATTGCACAGTTTTGGCATGGTAACTGGATTATCCTGGAATGGGTAACACTAAGTCTTCACCTTAGGTGCTCCACTATTGACCATTACTTGGTTCATCTTATTATGTTAAGAATTAATATAGATTGACTCAACTTATTAGGTTCCTAAGAACCCCACATGCACTGTAGGGTTTCATATTGGTACCTTGAACTCCAACGCTCACTTAGGCAACCAATGGTCATTAAACCCCAATAGCATGCCTAATAGCCCTTATTTTAGTCCTTCTTACTCCTTTACATCTTAGTGTCCACTTAGTATCCTTAAATCCTTTTTGAATTTGCCTAGCTCCAAGGAGAATCTTGGAAGTTCCATGGTTCTATTAGGCTTCCTTAACCATTAGGTACCTTAGGAACCCCTTGCCCCCTTCCCCGGAGCACTCCAAAATGAAATTAGCCTCTTAATGATGAAGACCATAACCTTAAGTTTCCAAGGTTGCAACCCTAGTGCCTCAGGTGCACTAAAGCACTTTAGGGCTACGACTCTAAGTTTCTAGGGTTGAAGCCTTGGCTATAGAAGGCCAACTGCTACACCTTCGCCCCATAGTCTCATTAGGGGCTTTAAAAGCCACCTAAACTTGGATGTCCTGCCTCCAAAAGCTTCATATTTTTTTAGCTACTATAAATAGGACCATTCCATGACAAACTAACCAAGCAACTAATGCCCAAACACACTACACAAGTGCTTGATTTCATTAGTCTCACCATAAGCAATTCTCACTGTAATGTTTGCATATCTTACAATTTACTTGAAATCAATATTCAAGCAAATAAAACATGCATTATAAAAGTATGTAAACTAAATCTCTTACCTTAATGGAGGAGAACAAGCAAGCAATCAAGCACCATATAGCCACAAAAGGTTCTACTAAGGTGTTCATATGGTTCCAAGCAAAATCCAACATATAAGGCACCAATTCAAGCTCAACCAAACTAGACCCAAGCTCATACTACTTCAAGAAACTAATAACAAACAAGGATTAACTAGGACAAAGTGTACCTAAGCTGTCCAAGTAAGAAAAATGCCATTCAGGAGCTCCTACACCGAAATTATGCGAAAATGAGCTCTTTCTTGCATAAGTATCTTATTAGACTTTGATTTCCATCAAGAATTAATGTTTTGGGTCAGATTTGGCCATGGATTTCTAGAGGAGATCGAGAGCTATAGGGTTTCCAAGGTTAGGGATGATGAATAGTGGCCCCCCAAAGCTCTTAAATGTGTTTTAAAAGCCACACTTTTGTTATTTTTGCAAAAAAACCTCTTGCTCAAATAGTACAACTAGCTCAGGCAATTTTTTCCCACACTTTGGTTTCTTGTCGCTTAGGTCCAAAACAACAACTTTTGAGCTTAAAAACCATTCCTATTACTTTGGGGTGCAAAATGACAATTTTACCTCTAGTGACACTTTGGTGCCAAAATAACTTAGGAACCATCCACCATTTTAACCAGTTGCTTACCTTGCTAATTAAAACTAGTTAAGTCATTTAACTAGGAATTTTGACTTTCCTAAAATTCTTACCTAGCTGCTGTGGGCCTGCTACCTAGAAAGTCGTAATAGCTTGTGTGACTGCTAATATGGTGAATGTGGCGTCACTATTCCATCAATCATTTGAGTCAACAACAATTAATTAGTTTGAGGACAATTGATGTAATACTTGATAGTTTCGGAATAATTAAGTAAGATGAGATATAGTTTAGGGACGACAAATGAAGTTTACCCATTCCAATTCAAACTAATCAAGTAAGGTAATCAGGCTTACTAACAATGAATGAATTTTTAAAGATAAAAAACTTTAGAATAGTACCTTATAACACAAGGCTTCATTCTTGCTAGGTAATCTACATAAACCGATATCACACAAAAGCACTTTTATGAAGTCATAGTCTCCACAATACTTAGTTCATTCTTATATGCAACATCGCAAATTCCTTGCAAGATATCAATACCCATCCAACATAAACAAAGAATCAGCCATGGACAATATAATTAAAACAAAGAATTCATCATCATTTATGGTTTCCCATGTTTTCAACTATCCAAATTCCATAAATAAGAGTAATATTCCAAAATCTCACAAATTCAACCCAATAATCCAAAATGATATCTAATACTCATCAGAATCAAACCAATAATACCAATTCTCACATACCCATCCAACAAAATGACCAAATCGGTCAAACATTGAATCAAACTTAGAAAGAAAATAGAAGTACCTATAGAAAGAGAAATTAGTTAGAGAAATGAGGAATTGAAATGGTGGATAGAGAAATAAGGAATTGAAGTGGTGGACTCTTGTGAGCGTCTTTAATGAAGAGGAAGCATGCCTAGGAAGTACGGAGGCTAAAGTTCCAGTTTAAAAATGTAAAGGAAAAGAAAAGAAAGTTTTAAAAGAGCTAAAAAAATGGCCAGACCACAAGTCATAACCTAGCCCCTTCTATATTTTTCAAGACATAGTTCGTGACACAGATATGATATGTACCATGTCATTAATCTGATTTGAACATGATTAACAACATGATTATGACACAAACCATGTTTGTCATTTAGGTTTCAAAAATTTTAAAAGACAGAGCACTTACATAGTCAATTTCATAGGTGTAAAAAAGGCCGTGTCAAAGTTAACACATTTTATGTCACGATTATGAGTACAATCATGTAAACGTTTTGGAACTTTTGATAAGGGCTAAACCAGGTTCAAACACAGTCATGACATACTAGAGCTAAAATTTTCAAAAACTTCAAAAAAATTATTTTTAGGGCTTAGCACGCCTATGACCTAAACTGTGTCCCTAACACAGGTTTATACAGGGTCATGTTCCCTACCATGTTGTAGGGTTTCAGGAGCCAAAACCACTCCAGGATCCATGAGAAATGACATAAATCATGTGTTTGAGAATTTTCATGCCTATCAGGTTGAGATCTTTCAACTAACCATTGAGTTGAATCACAGAAACCTTAACAGTTGACATGTTCAAGCTCCCTAAGGTATCCATATGAACTAGTTAGATCACCATGCCTCCTCCATGAATTTGGCCTAAGCATCCCTCTTGTACATACAGTGCTAGCTTGTGTCCTCCAGAGAAAAACAATAAAAGAGTGCGGCTGGGATTTCTAAATCAACCTCTTGATTTCATCCATAAAAGTGTTATCCAAGAAAAACCCAAACTTTTGCACACTATATATCCCTATATATACTAATGCTTAAATCCCAAGTAAAGCATATTTCAAAACCCTAATCTAATTAGGCATAATTTCGGGCTCAGTAATGGGCTTAACTTTTGGGCCAATAATTAATCTAAAATTACATGAAACCATAACCAAACAATTTGGCCCATGCACTCAAATAATCCAATTGGCTCTAAGTTTGCCGCTCTATACGCTCTTATCATGTTGGCAATTATCATAAATCATATTTATTATCATAAATAATGAGTGGTGTAGAGACTCTACCCTTACTAGGGTCTTCCTAGGAAAACTATGGAACCGGAGTCCCACTCTAGTTGCAGTTGGCTAGCTAATTACTTATTGCATTTATAACCTTTTATGCATTTAGTTATTAACCTAATATGCACTATGCATACAATTAAGTTGATTTGAATTTTGTATTTAGAAAATAAATCAAAACATTGCTGCTACTAAAACATAAATAAACCAAAAGTCAAAACATAAAACATAATTATATTTACTACAAGTAATAACTGTACACATGCATCATTACATAAGTAAAGACTATGCACATGCCCAAAAACAACTAAAATACTACTCGACCTAAAGACATTGGAGGCTACATAGCATACATATGTGTATAAAAAAACAACCACTGAGATCCATGGTCCATTATATCCTTCCTTGTGCCACTAGCCCTACAAGGTTGCAAGACAACTATAGTTAACACAGATAACTTAACCAGTAATAAACTAGAATCAATAACGATTTACTATGTAGTTACCTGCATTACAAATGCTAGCTCGACAACCTTCCAAGGTCACTGGCTCCTTACAGATACAATCTACATAACACACTAAAGAGAGTAAGAATCGAAAGATTCCCATTAAGAAATTCAAGTACCTGCAAAGAAATATCTTGAGCACACACACACACACACATATATATAGTATATGAAATCTACTGCGAGTCCAATGTAGTTTGAGGGTTAACATATGAACATATATTTGGATATTTAGGTCCCTTAAGACCCCTTCTCATCCTAGTCTTCCCATGATGTGACCCAGTGCCTAGTAAGTTGTGGCCTCTAATTAGCTTCTAGTAAGCCTTGGATTGCTAACATCCTAGTGAACTAGGCTCACTAATTAACCTTCCCTTTGTTGTTGTACAAGTGAACATGGTGGACACTTCTTGCTTGAGTTCTAAGGAACTCACTATGTGTACTATACTTTCACATAGTGCATTAAGCCATTGGCTTGTCTAGGCCACTATGGTACTAAGCCTCCACCCAACTGGGCATACTAGGCTCCCACTTGGTGTCTCAAGCTAATAAGGTCAGCTAGATCACCATGGTACTAAGGTCCACCTATTTAACCTACTAAGGATAAACTAAACTTTCACTTGTGCCTCGAGTCATACTTCTCTAGGCCACAAGTGCACTAAGCCTTCACCTATGGTGCTCCACTATCTACCATTACTTGGTTCACCCTATTATGGTGAGAAATGCTATAGATGGACTCAAGCTACTAAGGTTTGAGGAACTCTTTCCATAAACTAAGGTTTCTTATTGGTGCCTTAAGCTCCAAGGCTCCAACTAAGTAACCAATGGTACTAAAGCCCATAGTATTATTAATGGCATATATTATAGTCCTTATGGCATAATTGCCCTTGTGATCAAGCTTACCACTTGATGCCCGCCGGCATCTTTACTGTATGGCATAGTAAGCCTGGAAGGAACTTCCAGTGAGAAGGATGCCTGAAGGGGAGAGTTCCTGGGAAAGAACGCCTGAAACACTCGAGGAACAAGGGTTAGGAGATCCCCGGAGTGTTTTTCCGGGGGAGGAGCCTCCGACGCCCAAGTTAGTATTTGGCCAAATAAAGAGTGATAAGCAGAGAGTAGAGAGTGGAGAATCCCCCCCTTTACTGAGAGCCTTGTCCCAAGTATTTATATGAGGGTATTAGGAGAGGGTCGTTCAGCTCAACCTATTCCGATCAATGACACGTGTTCGGTCGGATGCGGTCCGCACCGTCGGGAGTGGGGACCTCTAGCCGTCCATAGGCCGTTTTGGTCAGAAGCTAGGATTGCGGGAAGTCAGCGTGTCAGAGGATGTACGAGGGTGGCGTGTAAGAGCAAGGGCGGCATGTCAGAGGCTCCTTAACCTTTTCTATCGTGTTCCCGGTATCGTTTTAGTGAAAGAGACCTCTTCAGGATAGGAAGGCTCCTTGCCGAGGTTGCTCTAGTTAATCGTGAATTCTTTCAGTACGGATAATCTCCCTCGGAGGTGTTTCACTCTACCGAAGGCGGTGGTCTTCCTTTCCCGCTATTAGTCAGGTCATTTTACCGAGGGTGGTGATACCCCATATTCCCAAGGTCAGTGCTGTCACTCCCCGATGGTGATGGGGGACTACCGAGGTCGAGGGATCAGGGTTCCGAGTCCTGCTTTCCCGAGGTTGTTGCTCGCATTAATTGAGGGCGACGCCCGCCTATGCCGAGGATGACACTTCGCCAAGGCTTTAGGGCTTTAAAGGGCAATAGCGCTTCGGCCATCACCACTTTTGAGCTCTTCTTTGTCTCCTTGAAAGTTTGATAAAATCACCTAGCTCCAAAGGGAAAACGGCAAGCCCCAAGGACCTATTAGGCTTCCCTCACCCCTAGGTGCCATTAGGACCCCTTGCCCTTTCCTCCCAAAACCTTCCATTGCATGACCAAATAGCCAACCCATTTGCATTGTGGCACTGGGGTACTATTATTGGTGTCGCCGCACCCTAGTAATATTATCTTGAGTATTACCAAATGGCCTCCTAGCACTACATTGCTAGGGTGGGGCTGCGGTGTAATGGCCTTTTGCCCTGCTCCATAAAAGCACCTCTATAGCCTTTTGGGGACCTTCCTAAGCCTCCTAAATATCCATGGCTTGCCTTCACAAGCTCCATAACTCTTATAGGACTACCATTGGCCATTTTCATGCAAACGTTTCCAAGCTTTAGGTACACAAACTACCATACTAAGCCTTGGAAACTCACTAGTCCATCATGAGCATTTCTAACCATAATCTATTCATATCTCACAAACCACTTAAAACAAACATTCAAGCAACTAAGACATGAATTATAAGAGTATGTAAACTAAATTCGTTACCTTAATTAAAGAAAACAAACAAGCATCAAGCACATCCAAGCAAACTAGGCTCTTTGAAAGGGCTTCCTATGGTTCCAACAAAATCTATCACAAATGGAACCAATTCAAGCTTAATCAAGGTAGACCTAAGCTCATACAACCTTAAGAAACCAATAACATCAAGGAAAATACATAGGAAAAACGTACCTAAAGCATACCAACCTAAAAAATGTCCTCCAAGGCTTACCATAAGAAACCCATGCAAAAGAAAGCTCCTACGTGCTTGAATACCTTATAGAGCTCTAATTTCCACCAAAAATTGATTTTTAGTGAAGATTTGGCTATAGAATTTAAGAAGAGATGGAGTGCTATGGGTTTTTGGGAAAGATGATAATGAAAAGTGATGAGCACCATCCCTAAATTGGTTTAAAAGCCCAACCTCCCTCTTAAATCCTCTATTTTTTTATATTTTTTACAAAAAGCCTCCATGCCTAATAGGGCCACAAGACTTAGGTAATTGTGTCTTAAACTTTGATTTTTTATCACTTAGGTCTAAAATAATTACATATGAGCTTGAAAATTAAACTTATCACCTCAAGGTGGAAAATGAACGTTTTGCCTTTAGTGACACTTAGGTGCTAAAATGACCTAGGAATCATCTACCTTTTTAAAATACTTACTTGACTTGCTAATTCAAACTAATTGAGGCATTTAACTATGTATTTTTTACTTAACTAAAAGTCTTACCTAGCCGCTGTGGGCCCATTTCCTAGAAGGCCATAACAAACGTGTTGGAATTCTTGGTGCACCAAGATCCTTTTAAGATAGGATTTGAGCTCATTGAGCTAACTCTAGCTTGAATAGCTATCTAAGGCAGCTAGAAGTAGCTCCCTTTAGCTCAAGTCAGCTCACTTCAGCTATAAGTAGCTCAAAGTAGCTAGACTTCAGCTCAAGTTAGCTCAAGTCAGCTCACTTCAGCTTCTGGTAGTTGAATGTAGCTGGACTTCAGCTCAAGTCAGCTCACCTCAGCTATAAATAGCTCAAAGTAGCTAGACTTCAGCTCAAGTTAGCTCAAGTCAACTCACTTCAGCTTCTGGTAGCTGAGTGTAGCTGGACTTCAGTTCACTTCAGTTGAGAGCAGCTAACTCCAGCTCAAGGCCAGCTCTAGGAGCTGGACCTCAGTTCATAGTGCTTGGTTGGAGCTCAAAAGAGCTCAATGGTGCATAAGTAGTATAGTGAGCTAGCTTTATGCCAGCTCACCTTGCTTTTAGCTCAAAACCACCAAGAGACACATCTTTTGTGTAAAGGTATGTCTCTTCATCAAAAGAGATGACTATTGGCTAAAAGAACATGTCCTTTCATCCAAAGGAAGTGTTCCTTGAGTGAATAGACATGTATATTCGGCCATGAGGTGGTTGGGGTGGTTATTGCACCAAGAATGATGTCCTTTGACATCAAGAGACATGTATATTCAGCCATAAGGTGGTTGGGGTGGTTATTGCACAAAGAATGATGTCCTTTGACATCAAGAGACATGTATATTCGGCCATGGGTTGGTTATAGCACCAAGAGATGTCTCTTGACCAAAGGGACATGTCTCTTAGGCCAAAGGAAGTGTTCCTTGGCCAAAGAGACATGTATTTTCGCCACCATAGATGACCCTTGACCAAAGGAAGTGTTCTTTGGCTTAAAGGACACCTTACTTGGTGTAAAGGTGTGCCTTTTGGTCATCTATAAATAGCCTTTAGTGGCCGGCCATTTAGAGAATTAAATTGGCACTCCATTTGCTCCATTTTTCTTGAGAGAAAAAGTCTCCTCCTTCCTTTCTTTTAGTGGCCGAAATATTAGACACCATTTTAGAGTATTGTGGGTGGAATTACATTGAGATTATTCATCTCAATTCAAGCTTCAAGGTGCTCCTTTAAGATCAAGTTCTTCCTCAAGTTTTCGTCAAAGATAACCAAGAAGAAAGGTGCACACCTTTTCTTGGTTTAGTAGCATGCTAGGTTTCATTCATTATTTACATGAATGTTCTTAGTAGCATGCTAGGAATTTGTGTGCCACAATATGTATGTAAAACTGATATGCTATATCAAATGCACAAAATATGTTAAAAGAATTAGAATGATGCATGCTTGTATTGATGTTGAACTCAAATGATCAAAATGCATGTGGCATGTACATGAGTAGATAACATAAAGATATGTTATCATGAGATCCTGAAATCTTCAAAACGGCATCTAGCAATATATGACAACATTGCTACCCAAATGACAAAATAGTCTGAGACTCGTCTAAACCTCTATGATCATTATTCATATATGTCCTTGTCTCTTTGTCTAAGATATCAAGATCGAGTACAAGACATAGAATGTGTCATCCTCATATAGCTTAATCTATTGTTTCTTGATTCCCGAATGGACTGACTAAAACCAATGACAATCATATCTTACATCAACTCATCTGAGCATTATTATGCATTTTCTCAATCTCACTAATCAAAGGGCTTAGAGATATCACTCTTATTATATACGAGGAACAAATCTTATCTTGATCAAATAAATCCCTTAGTATAATATGTAACATACTCAATAACCACTTTTATGTTCACTCAATTATGAGCAATAAAGAGCAGTATCAAAATATGTGACTCACTTATAGGGGACCTTAATGGTCTCAAGTTAAAAGACTACATATACCATGATCATTATGAAAACCATTTATGACACTCATATAACGATTCATATAGCATTTTCTTAGTGGGTTAGTCCAATACACAAGTTCTCCAACTTGTACAAATGCTAGTCTTTATGTACTACTACAACCAAATCCACAATAATACTAGACTAGGGACCTTTTTTTTTAGTATTCAAAATCAAGAAAGAAGACTAAGGTAAAATAATGGTTGCTAAGTTGTGTACCGGAGAAACAAGCTATCACAAAGCTATAACCAATGAACAGTGACAAAACTTCTTCATCTCATCAACAACTTGGACTACTAAGCTTACCAAGGTTGGATCCGATAGCCTCCAAGTATGAAGAACATCCATGACCTGTGAGCAATCTGAAAGAATGGTAATATATTGCAGAAAAAAAGCCCTTATTGTACGAACTACCCCCGCCCCCCCCCAAATGTAGCTTTTAGTTCTGCTTCAAATGCCAAGAAGCAATTCGGCCACACTTTTGTTTGATGGTATTCAGGTGGAGCATCTAACCCCATCCACACCTAAGCCACTATGCCAAATTCTGATGATCTACGCCATGCATTATCAACCACAAATATTATTGGATTTTGGTTTAGAGCTAACAATTTCATAGATCCTTACAAATGAAATTGTTTGTTAAGAAGATCCATGTAAAAGACCCTTTACGCAGATAGGAAGTCTCTAAATGAAAAAAATATGTTGAACAATTACTTCTACCCTGTTTATCAAGGACTAGGAATCAAATGGTGCATTATAGAAAATGCACTCATTTTATCGTAGCTAGATAAATCCAAAGAGTAGAAACTAATAAGTGATCCAATTAAAGGACCATTTAATGGAGGAAGTTAGGAAAGAAGTCAACCAAGCCTCAAAGGAAATAGAGTTATCCCAAGGTGGATGAATGCAAAAGGTACCCCATATATCTACAGATCTGCAACAACCCCAAAAGAGATGAAATGATGATATTTTTTTTTTTTAGAATTACACTGGTAACACATGTGGCTTTAAAGGCCATCATGAAAGGCAAATTTACTACCTGTTGGAAGGGAATTTAAAAGACACTTCCACAAGAAGACCTTAAACTTTTGGGGCAATTGTAATCCTCACACTTTTTTCATAACTCTAAAGAGTTCTAAGTTTGTAGAAAATCCTACCAAGCCACCTAAAAGGAGTGATAAATGGTTAAACCTCTAGATCATAAGCTTAGAGCACCCACTCTTAGTAGGATAAGAGCCTCTGGAATTTTCTTTCTAAACCACAATGTCATTCCCTTTAAATGCAACAAGGGGAGAAAGAGTAAGGATATATTGGACAATATCTTTTGGAAAAAAAATTTCTAAGTAAACACAAATTCCAACCCTCACCATTAGCAAGCCCTAAATCTGCCACTTGAAGTCTTTGGCTAGGATTATGATGAGGAGTAAAAGTGATTAATTGAAAAGGACATATTTTTTGGATCCACTGATCATCCCAAACCCCAATAAAAAAGCCATTACCGATTTTCCACTAATGAGACTCCTTAAAAATTTTTCTTTCATAGATCAAACCTCTTTAAACTAAGGATGCCGAGCTATTAGCTTCCACTGACCATATAGAGTGACCTGACCCATATTTAGCAATGAGACCCTTATAAACTACTCTATTTGGATCTCTAGTAAAAATCCTCCAAAACGTTTTTCCCAACAATGCTTGGTTGAATAATCTTAAGCCTTTTTTTGCCTAAACCACCATGTCCCTTTGGAAGCATAGCAATGCTTTCTACTTAAGGTGGACATGTTTTTTAACATTGGAACCTGACCACCAAAACTTGATGAGATTTTTTGAAATAGAGCCTGAAAGGGTAACACGTACTTTGAACATCAACATGATGTAAATTCGAATTGAAGATAATGTGGACTAGATTAGAGTAAGTCTTCTAACATTATTAAGCATTCTCCATTTCCAATTTTCCAACTGGCTTTTAACCTTACGTGCCAGGAAACGAAATGTTGTATTCTTGGAAAGATCTTGACATAAAGGTTTAGGGACATTTAAGAATACTATTATTCTATTGTTATACTTATATTCAATTATATTACATAGAAACAAACAACAAACACAATTATTGAAATAATACCTCAATAAATTATCATGACTCAATGTGCAAAATATAATTATATTTAATTATGTTATGCAGAAATAAACTGTAGTTATTGGAACTACGTAAAATATAAGTATATTTTAGGGTTTAAGGTAAAGTTTAGGGTCTAGGTACCTCTTTGTGATCTTCTGTTCCATAATGTTGTAATAGAAATTAGGCATATACTCAAAAAGTAAGATGGAATTTTTTCAAGGTTTTCAAGAATCATGATCAATAGAATGGGAAAACTAAAACTCGAGAACATGAGAAAGGTTTACTAGGTACATCTTTCTGCTAGACCATGGTGAAGAGAAAATTATTCACATTATGTCTATCTAATTTATATTTGTATAGTTCATATTTTTAGATACAGGTCTGTCAATTGCCTTATGGAGCATCCTTTTGCCTATTTATGCAAGCTTTGCTATTTTTTCTCCCAATTCTTGCATTTATATTTTCACGAACTTAGCCAAACTGAAGCTTATTTTTGGTGTTTTTATCCATTTGTTTTTCAAAGACTGTGACTGCAACCAAAATTATGTATCCAGTTTGCATTCTTTTTCTTTGTTTTGTAGTTTTTGCTACTTTGCTATTGAAGATTTAGATGTATGTATCTACCTAGTTCTTAAAAAAATAAGACTCATTTTGTAGGTTAGTCTAAATGGTAAAAGACATGACTTTCATTCCCTTTGGACGTACGTCATACATTTAAAGATTGCATAGTGAATCTCATACAACAATTTAGATTAGCAAGTAGCTTAGTAAGGCCAACCACTATGTATAGTGTAGGTTCCCTTCTACTTGGTAATTTTGCAAGTACTTAGTTGCTTGATAGTTTAATTTGAAATGACTATAATTCTAGGCTTGTTATTCAAAATTATAACAACTGAACTTTTATATTTTTTTTCTCCATTACTTTTATGTACAGGGTTTGAAAAAGCTACCTCTCTTCTTTTGCATGTGTAACTATATATAATTTTTTATTTTCCAAAAAAAAAAGTGGTCAACTGCTCCAAAAGATAAATGGCCTTAGCTCAAGTTTTGAACGGTTAACTGCTCCGAAATGCTCACACCAAAGCCTAGCAGTGCCAAAGGTTTGGAGTAGTTAAGTGCCATGTATGATTGCATCGAATTAGGTGTAGTTTGTAGACTGCTCCAAATATTTGGGAGTGAGAACAATAGGAGTGACTGGTAGAGCAATTATAGAATTAGTCCCAAAAATTTTAAAGCGGTTAAAACCACTCCTAATGGTTACTTAAAACCACTCTTAGTTGTCTTATTTCTTATTGTAGATTTAGGGTTTAGGGTTCTTCTAGAGTTATAATTATATTTGATTATATTATGTAGAAATAAATAACAAACACAATTATAGGAATAATGCCTCAATAAAATATCATGACTCAATATGTAACATACAATCATCTCATGATTGACTTTTGGGTATAACACTAATAAACTCTCAATTGCACTAAAACCAATCATCCATGTGTCTAATATCAATAGATCTAGAATAACTATCAAGCTTTCTGCTGAGTCAAGGGTTTCATCAATGGATCAGTAATGTTGCTATCTGTCGAGGTTTTGCACATCCTTGCATCACCCCTTTCAATGATCTCTCTAATGAGATGATAAAGTTGGAGTATGTGTTTGGATTGTTGGTAAGATCTAAGTTTCTTAGCCTATGTGATTGCTTCATTGTTGTATTAATATAGCTCTAATGGGTTGACAATGATCAAAACCACTCTAAGTTCTGTGACAAACGTCTTGATCCAATCTGCCTCATTCGGAACATTAAAGGTGGCAATGTACTTAGCTTTTGTTATAAAGTTAGCTATTGTCTCTTACTTTGAACTCTTCTAGCTCACAGTGCTACCACCAATACAAAACACATAACCAAATTGCTATATAAAATCATCTTTATCGAATTGGAAGCTAGCATTGGTGTAACCCCGTACAATGAGCTCATCCTTAACTTCATACACCAATAATGCATCTTTAGTCCTTCTCAAGTACTTAAGGATGCTCTTAACAGTTGTCTAGTGAGTCTCACTAGGTTTGATTGGTACTTACTCATTATGCTCAAGGCATATGAAATGTCAGGACAAGTACATATCATGACATACATGATATATACAATTGCTAAGGTATATGCGATCTTACTCATATGCACTCTATCCTCAGGTGTACTAGGACACTGAGATCTTAAGAGAGTTATACTATGTGGGATCAGCAAGAATCCTTTATTGGAGTCTTGTATGCTAAACCTTTTTAGTTCATTGTCAATGTATGTATTTTGGCTTATGTCGAGTAGCTTTTTTAATCTATCTCTATAGATCATAATGCCTAACACTTAGGCTGCTTATCCTAAGTCTTTTATAGAGAAACATTTCCCTAACCAAGTCTTGACAGACTGTAGCTTAGGAATGTCATTCCTGATGAGTACTATGTCATCTACATATAACACTAAGAAGACAATGGTGCTCTTAGTAACCTTCTTGTAAACACAAGGTTCATCTTTATTTTTGATGAAACCAAACTCTTTGATTACTTCATAAAAAAAAAAGATTCTAGCTCCAAGAAGCTTGCTTCAATCCATAAATGGATCTTGGCAACTTGCACACTTTATTGGCATTTTCTGAAGAGACAAAACCTTCAGGTTGTGTCATATACACATCATCAAGTAGTTTTTAAATAAGGAAGGTTGTCTTAACATCCATTTACCATATCTCATAATGATAATGTACAACAATAGCTAATAAAATTCAGATGGATTTTAGTATGGCAACTGGCAAAAAAGTCTCATCATAGTTAATACCATGAATTTGCTTAAAACCTTTTGCAATCAATCATCCTTTAAAGGTAATCACATTACCATCCATGTAGGTCTCCTTCTTGAAGATCCATTTGCACCCTATGGGTTTTACCCTTTCAAATAGATCAACCAACGTCTAAACTTGGTTTTCATACATGGATTCCATCTCCAATTTTATGGCCTCAAGTAACTTTTCAAAATCTGATCTCAACATAACTTCTTGGTAAGTTGTGGGCTCATTTTGATCCATGGGCATCACATCACCAATGAGAGTCACAAGAAATCCATATCTTTTCGGCTCACGTAGAATCCTACTAGATCTACAAGGGATATGTGTTACAAGAACAGGCTCCTGATACACAATATCTTATGATGTCTGCTCGAGTTCCATCTTAGATTCAATGTCCCCTTATTGTTCTCAAATTTCTTTGAGTTCTACTATCCTCCCACTGGTTCATTTATAGATAAACTCTTTTTCTAGAAAAACACCAATCCAGGCACTAAACACTTTCTTTAGGATATCCAATAAAAAACATTTATCAGATTTGGACCTTATATTGTCTGAGGATTAACGTTTCATGTAAGTCTTATAGCCCAAATCTTTATAATAGATAGACTAGGACACCTTCCACTTTATATCTGATATGATGTCTTTAGAACCGATTTAGATGGAACTTGGTTTTGTATAAAATCAATTGTTTCTAGAACATTTCCCTAAAAGGAGTTTAGAATGTAAGCTTGACTCATCATAGATTGAACCATATCTAACAAAGTTCAATTTCTCATTTTAGATACATGATTCCATTGAAGTATACCAGGTAGAGTGAGTTGCGATACTATACCACACTTTTTTAGATAGTCAAGAAATTCCCGATCTAAGTATTCACAACCTTAATCTATTACCCACTCCAGGGTAATCCAGTTATGCTACCTAAATTGTGTATTTAGACTCCCAGGATTGGTAATGTTCTGTACAAAACATTACCCTTAGTATGCATACCCAAATGGCCCTCTTGGGAAATATGTAAATACATGCATATTGGTCCAACCATCATACACATATTCACATTTCATGCACACCATGGCAGCAAAGAAGGAAAACACTAGCACAAGTCTTAATTTTGGCTACCACACATTAGGCAATCTTGTTAAGTTCTAGTGACCAGCCACTGCACCTGCAACTTCCTTTAATAAACTGTGTTATTCTAGCTACGTACCCCCTATTTTCTTTAATGTATTATCAAATAAAGACTTAGATCAAACCAAGAAATTTTGTTTTACATCAATAGCCCACCTATGGACCAAATTATGGATTTTTTAAATTGATTACAGAATTCTAACCAAATTAACAGTAACTTAGTCAATTTTACAACATCATATCTTTAGTTACAGGGATCCAAATTTAGAAATATCAAATCCCAATTAAACCTCTAGATGTCATCTAGGTGTGGTCAAAATTTCATACCAAGATTCATTCTACACAGGGAGATACAACATTTTGAGTGCAGAGTCAAAATTTTGGTCACTTTATGACCATTTTGCCCATACAAAATTTCATAAGTGTGCAAACACTTTATTCACAAGAGGTAAGCCCTCCAAGGCTATCCCATAGATGTCTAATACACATGGGAAATACATTCTCTTGCATCTAGCAACTTTATGTAGCCAAAACAGAATTTACAAGTAAGTAGTCTATCATTCACACTTAGGTAGCTTTGCACCACATCACATACATAGCCAAAACAATACTTAGATGTTCACATACTAGTCTCATTTTACATACACTACATGTACATTCATACATACACTATATAATGGTCTTAACTTAGCTAAATATACACCCTAAGTTACAGGAGTGCCTGAGATATAATGGACTCCAGAAACAGGATGCTGGACAACTGCTACATAACACAATAAGCACCACCATTAAAAACACCAACTGTGCTCCTAAAATCACCAAAAATTTCCAAATCATAACTAGACATATGTAAGTTCATGTACCTGAAATTTTAGATCAAAACTCAAACCGCAAATATCAGTTTGAATGTGATCTTTCTGCTAGACCTAAAATCATGTACCCAATAAACATGATTCACATTTATCATATGATTCAAAATCAAATGAGTTCAAGAGTTCATCTTTATAGAGCTTGGATATACGGGTCTCATTTATGTCGCTTAAGCAATAATGGCAGAGATAGGTCAGTGATGAAAACTCATAAGTATATAATTATTAAGGGTTTAAATTATCATTATACACTTTGAGTATGATTAATTTCTCTAATTTGAGCAGTTATTCCACCATGTTACTATTCACGTGTATTTACTATTCATACATAGGTTACTGTTCACCATATTTCATTGTTCATAGGTGTATTTACTGTTCATACACAGGTTACTATTCACCATATTTACAAAATATATTAAATAATTGATGTTTTTTTATGTAAGTGAATAAAATCACGACATCTCACAATTCTTGGACCAATGATCAAGTCCTCAAATGTCTACAATTTTCAGTTCATGGTATAACCTAATTGAGAGATAGAGGAGGCTAAATTTGGATTGCAAACTGAATTAGTTCCAACAAATTCGCGCATTTGGTGACCTTTCATGAGAAAAATCATATCTAAAGTTGTAGATGTTAGAAATAATTGATTCTAAATTTATCCGAAATCCAACACATAGGTCTTCAACTCTACTTCACATGCCAAGAACCAATTTGATCATTTTCATTGCCGAAATCTTATTATAAATGAGACCATTTGTTCCATTGTGTACTAAAGATCAATTTTGGTGGAAAAATCATAACTTGGGCTACAAATGTCAGTTTTCAATGATCAAGCTATTGTTTCAAAGCTAAAGAAGAGATCTACAAATCTTGTTCTTTGAGGTAGAGCTAAATCGAAGTGTATGGTGGTTAAAAAGATTAAAAGAAGTTTAAGGCACATTTATTGATTTGTATTCACTTACCTTCACTATTCTAGCCTACTATTTACTATTTCACCTACCCCAAAGCTCTATAAATAGGTAGCTTGGGAGGGAGGACGAGAAGAATCTAGTTCTTAAGACATTTTAGAGTTCTTGTGTCAAAGTTAGCTTTTCTTTTTTAGTTTGTTCTTGTTTTCAATCCAAATGCTTTGTTCAATGTGTTTTCTTCTTGTTCTTCCTTTGATCTTTTAATCTATGTTTATTTCATCTTTATATATGTTGTTTACTTTTTTTATGGCTAACTAATTTTTCTTTTTCTAAGGTGAAAGGGTGAAGCTTTTGGTATAAAGGTTATGACTAATTTAAATGGATCACAATGTTGACAGTATTTACTTTCTTAGTCAATTTAACCACCCTTATTATTAAGTTGGAGCCTTGATTCATCATAGTTAATCATTGGGACAAAAGCTACTTGATTCATTCCATAAAGCATGGCTCTGCTAACTATGTTGGAATCTTAAGTTATTATGGATAAAAGTTGACATGATGGATACTTGAACCAATTAGCAAGTGTTGGCGTTATAAGATAAATGAAAGGTAATACTACCTCATGCCTAATATTTTTGGAATTTGATTATTAAATTCCCTGATTAGAACCTCATTTTTGTATAGATCCCAATTTAGTGGCATGACGGACTAAAAGTAACCATAACTGATATACTAAAAATGGATCCCCCAACCTTAGCTATTCTATTTGAATTTCAATTTTAATTAGCATTTGTTCATACCTTGCATAAATACTTTCTTTGTTAAAAAATCTATAATTTGTATTTCTTAATTCACTTCTCTGTTGTTTAACACTCAGACTCTCGAGATTTTATTACTTGCAACAACCTACACTTGGGTTACAACTGCTAAAATGCAGCAGTCGAGTTCAAATCATTCAATCCAACCTTCTTGGTATTCATGTTATAAATTGGATTTTCGAGTTCTGGAACATACAAACCATTGCTAAGTTGTGCACTACCATAAAAGATTTCATTCAAATAAATAGAGAAACACTAGTTCTTTATTGTAAATGAATAAGCCTTTCTTGTCCAAACAAGAAGCTAAAATAAAATTTCTACTAATAGTGGGCACATAATAACAATTGTCCAATACTAAAACTAATCAACAAAGCAAAGTGAAAAAATAAGTCCCTATAACTAATGCAATAACTCTTGCTTCATTTCCCGTGCTTAGGTTCACTTCACTTCTTGCTAATCTTCTATTCTTATTTAGATCCTGCACATTTGTACAAACGTGAAAACCACTTATAGTATCCAATACCTAAGATAAGGAAGTCAAAAAATTAGTCTCTATAACAAACATACCTGAAGTGGAAGTCTTACTTCCCTTCTCCTTCTCGAGTTTTTCAAGATAAAGCTTGTAGTTGTGCTTCCAATGTCTATATTTTTTACAATGGACGCAATCCCCCTTCTTAGCCACACCACCGACACTTTTAGTACACCCAAAGAAGAATTAGCATTAGACTTTCCTCTATCTTTATTCTTCTTTTTGTTAGCCACAAACTAGATGCTTGGAAGGCACCACAATTTGACTTAGTATTTCATTTAAGGGATTTTCTTTGACCTCACTATTATTATCTTCGATTGTCTTATACATACATTACATATAAATATAAAACATACATCTTATGCAAACAACTAATTAAATGTGATATGGTTATAGCCAAAACTATTCAATATTCCCAAGTTAATGAGAATATTATTAAAGCCTAAAAAATGAAAAGGCTTCACAAGCTCATTCTCCTCCATGCACTTGTGATCACAATCTTAGACATACCTCCTCGAAGCACCACCTTGGACTTCTTATCATGGACGACTCCAAAATTTACAGTTACATTATCAGTAAAAACCTCGTTACATTTGAGAAGAATAAGGTAAAAAAAGTAGGTACAATAAGAGATATAAAGAAAGGCATGAGAAGCAGGTCGTATTTACAAGTATAGCCAACTAGGGCTATAACCATGCACCGTGCTTTAATCAACAATCAGCATATCAAGTTAAATCTCATTCAACAAGATAATGTATGCTAATTAATGTGGATTTGTTAACTAGAGTATTAATGTGGCACTTCACAAACCTAATTGGCAGTACCCTAAATGAGGTTTTCGAACAACACATGTCTTATCTCTACAAGGATTATAGCAATAATTGCTACAATCCTAATTTAGATAAATATCTTATATCCATAAACTAAGGTTAACCTTATTAACCTGTTACTGTTGTATCTTCATATATCTTATATATTACAATTTTTAGTTCATGCATCATGAATCAATCTAATTACTTATGATTAAAAACAATAGACATATAACAGATCATGAGATTAGACACACAATCCTAATTTAGAGTTTTACAAGTAGCTTTAATACCACTGAAGGGTTTCAAGAGCCAAAACAGTGCAATAAAAATTAACCACAACCACTCCAAGATCCATGTGAAATGGGTAAATCGATTGAAAACTTTCGTACCTATCAAGTTTAGATCTTTCACCTAACTGTTCATTTGAATCACAAAAACCTGAACAATTAATGTGTTCAAGCTCTCTAAAGTATCCATATAAACCAGTTGGATCACCACACCTCATCCATGAATTTTATCGGAGCATCCACAGTGCTAGCTTGCATCATACAATGAAGAACAAAAGGAGAGTACGGCTGGAATTTTCAAAACAACCACCTAATTTCATCTAGAAGAATGCTTTCCAAGAAAAACCCTAAATTTCACACATTGTACATCCTTATATATAGTGATGTGTAAATCCTAAGTAAAGTAGGTTTCAATACCCTAGACCAATTAGGCTTAATTTCATGCTCAATAATGGGCACAACTTTTGAGCCAATAATTATTCCAAAATTATATGAAACCATAACCAAACAATTTTTCCGATGCATTCAAATAATCCAATTGGCTCACTACTAAAAAAAAGTCTTTTTCCAATGGCCAAATTTCCAATGCATTGAGCCGTTGGAAACCAACCCGTTGGGAATTTCAAAAAATTCAATTTCCAACGGCCTTAGCCATTGGAAATTCTCGTGATGGAAATGATAATAATAATAATTATTATAATGATAATGATAATAATAATAATAATATTTATAGTAATATATATGTACATACACACACACATTATTAGAAATAAAAATAATTATAATATTTATCTTTATATTACATTGATATTTATATTTATATATATTCATATTGATATATACATATATTTATATATTCATATTTATCATTTTTATTATACATAATTATATGTATCATATATGTTAATGTATCATATATATGATATATACTAACATATATGTTGCATATAATAATCTCTCATAGATATTATACTATAATATTTCATATATTATAATGTATGTAACATATATATTAATAGGTGGTGCCCGGTGGCAGTTTCGTCATGTAGCATGGTAGGAGCGAGGGGGACTTCCGGCGGAGAAGAGCACCTGAGGAGAAGGCTTCCCAATGGAGGGTACCTGAAATGCTTAGAAGACAAAGGTTAGAAGATCCCCGGGGTATGTTTCCGAGGAGCCACCGATGCCCAAGTCAGTATTTGGGAGATATGGAGGTAATAGATAGTAGAGAAGTATGGTCTCTTGTATGCCAAGACCTCTGTTTACCTGGGGTGTTTTCCGGATGTTTATAGAGGGGCGAACAGTAGTAGTTCTCTTTTTGTGGCCGTCCCAGATCGTGACACGTGTTCGGTGGGATGCGATCCACGTCTTCAGGGGATGAGAGGACACCCATCCGGTCATAAGCCGCAGGGCTAGAAGCCTAGGTGACCCAAGAGTGGGGTGCAAGAGTGTCCTTGCAAGCGGCGTGTCAGAACGTGTCCGGGAGTGGCGTCTCAGGGATGTGTCAAAGGCTCCTTAATTGCTCATGTCGTACTGCCGAGGTCCCTTTTGGTAGAAGAGACCTCTTCGGAGAAGGACTCGTCTTCCGAGGTTTCCTTAGTATCGTAGGAGTATATTTCCCGAGGGTGACCTTCCTCAGGGACACCCCTACTTCCGAGGATGGCTTAATCGTCCCCCCGAGGCTGGCACTGTCGTTTCCTGGAACGGAAAATTGCCGAGGTCGGATTTGGGAGGTCGAACATCCTTCTTTTCGTGGCGGGTGGTTTCTCCTTCGAGGTTGGTGCTTTGTCCGAACCTATGGGTTCGGAGGGTGATGGGCACCTCGGCTATCACATGCCCCCTCCCGGGAAGTCGAAGCTGAGACTTCGGCTTTATGCTCCCGGGAAGGCTTTTTTGCCGAGCTCGTGGTCGGAGCTCTACTCAAGAAATTGCTTTTCTCCAGAAGACCTTTCATAGCCGAGGTATCCTTCCCTAGTTCTTTGGGCGTCCTCGAGGCACATGTGGCTTTTGTTTTCATTTTCCTACTGCGGGTTTGTGAACCGTCACATCCTTTGGTTAGACATGTCAGTTATGGATAAGTGTGCCTGGGTTTTCGCGATGTCAGAGGGGCGTGCCCTAGGTCTTCGCGTTGGCTGACACGTGGTCACTAGTGGATGGCGAAATAGTTACGCCGGTCACACTAACTGCGTCTCTTCGCCTTCGAGGAATAATAATGAGGCCGTTGCGTCTTCGAGGGATAATAATGACGACGTTTTATTTACCCTCTTCGGTCTATATAAGCACCTCTCGCCTCATTTTTTGCCTCACTCTTTGCCTTTGCTCTCATCTGCTCTAGAGCTTTCTTTTGTCTTTTTCCTTCTTCCGACGGCCGTTTCTACAGCGGGGCGATTTCTGACAACTTTTACGGTGGCATTTAGGAACTTCAACTTTCGGCAAAGCTTTGGGTGGGTGTTCCCTTTTGTAGTGCTTTTCCTTCTGAGGTTGCTTTTCCGAAGTACTTTTGTCCCCTTCTTCCTTCTTTCTCGAAGTCGTCCTTCCTTTCTTCCAAAAAATGTCGAACCCGACCCCGTTGATGACTGTCCGGCCTCTTCCAAAGAGCTTTGTCCCTTTCGAGTCTCATCCTTGTTGTACTACTCCGGAGAAGATGACGAAGTGGATGGCGAAGTATTTTCTTCCCTCTTATGTAGTCCCGAGGTTACCTCTTCAGGGTTCGTATAGTTTTCATGCTCATTCGGACGAAATCATCGTTTACCGAGCTTAGTTAAAGGCCGGTCTTCGGTATCCCCCTCATCACATAATATGCGAATTCTGTAAGTTCCACAGGATTACCGTGAATCAACTCCCTCCAAATTCTTATTCTTACTTCAACTCTTTCCTCTGCATGTGTGGGGTATTTAAGATAAACCCCCACTTTCTTTTCTTCATGCAGTATTACAAACTCCACCCGGTCCTGAAGGGCGGCTTTTACTTTCTGCTTCCCCGAGGGTCCGGGAGTAAGAAGTTTACCTTCACCTTCGACAACAAGGACAGTTGGCGAGGGTGGCAGAAGAAGTTTTTCTTTTTTTAAGTCCCTGAGTCTTGGAGCCACGTGCTGATCAGATAGGCTTCGGGGACCCTGAAGATTGACGTCGTCGATCCCTGGAAGCTCCTAACTCCGGTGCTGCTTGCCGAGTTCGATAAATTCGATAGACTTATTCAAGCTGTGGCAGACTGGGACCCCGAGGTCCCTTCGTGTTCATTTTACCCTTTTCCCATCAAGTGGGACCTCATGACCGATGAGGTCCTTCGGGAACTGGGAGTGGTGAATGCGTATAAGAGTGACCCTGGTATGCCCGTGCCCATTCTTCCGGGGAAGAAGGCTTGGATAGTCATGCTCCTTCTGGGCAAAATTTCATATGAGTTTTTTGCCGAGAGTAAGTCGCTTTGCAAAGGGTTTGATATCTATTTACCCTTTTGGACTTGCATTGATGTTTTGTCCTTTTGCAGAGATGGGCAATCAATCTACTGACTTCTACAAGTCCCTTTCCCTCAGTCAGGCCGAGAGGGGGGAGCAGACACGCAAGAAAGCGCCTTCCAATAGGAAGAAGACGACCGGCGGCGGGCCTTCTAAGTCCAAAAAGGTTAAGGCTGCTACTCCTCCTCCCGAAGTCGTTGTCGAGGTGCAGGAGTAATCCCCTGCTCTTTCTCTGACCTCTGTGGACCTTCCTTCCGAACTTGCCCTTCTTGGAGCGGCCCTCAGGCCCGTTCTTACCTCCGAGACTTCGGCCGAGCAAAGGTCTGCTCAGGAGCTCGAAAAGAGCAGAAGGAGGAAGGGAAAGAATGTTCCTGGCAAAGTCCAGGAGGGCGAGTCTGAGGATGATGTCGCCGAAGTTCCACCAGGTTGGTTCCTTAGCCATTCCTCTACAAATCTTAGTATTTTTTGCATCTACGATTTTTTGGATGAATGGCTAAGGGATGACGTACTGACGGAACTTTGGCGTGATATTGCAGAAGACCTGCCTACTGCTCCCTGGATGGAGACTCACACCCGTCGGAGGGCTCTTCGGGACAAGCGGATCTCACAGGATAAGGTGCCGAGGGAGCCTTTTTGGACTTTCACAGAGGACATGAATTTGTTCTCTGAGGATAGCCAGCTGATGGCTCCCCAGATGGCGATGAGGATGATGACAAATGCTACATTCCAGTCCCTCGTCACTGAATTTCCTAACGAAGAGATCCTCGTCACGAGGATGACTGAGCATGATGCCCAGGTAGTCTTTTGTTCCCTTTTACTTAGAAAAATTTTCCTTCTAAGACTCTATCATTCTTCTGATATTCATTCGGGGCCCCCTTTTTGCAGCTTTTGGCGTACAGCGGGTACTTCCGCGCCTGGGCGGCGAAGCAAACGGAATCCCGCTCTTGGTTCGAAGATTCTTTGCACAAAACGAAGGAGTTTTGTGCTAAGTACGTCCTCAAATATGGCGAGCTCAACAAGATTGTCAAGGAGGACGTTGTGAATCTTCGGGCCGAACTTGCAGCGAGCAAACAGGAACTCCTTCTTGACTTCACAGCCAAGGTCGAGAACCTCGGCTCAAAGTGCGCCGTTTTTTCTTCAGAGAATGAGGCCCTTCGGAAGGCGAACGCTCAAGATGGCGAGAACTTGACGAAGGCGCTTGCTTTGAATGCCGAGCTTCAGGCCGAGGTCGACTCTTTGAAGAAGGATGCAAAAAGTAAGAAGAAGAAGAAGTTGGAGGGGAAGATTGCTGAGCTTACGGCCAAGTTGTCAGCTATGAGATTCGGGAAGGATCAGTCTGACTAGATGACAAAGGTGTCTTACCAAGACGGCTTTTGCTTGGCGCGTCATCAGGTCTTTCTTCGGTATCCTGAGCTCGACCTCTCCCACCTGTCCGCTCTGGATTTTCCCGAAGAGGTCAGGGGGACTTGGTCTAAGCCGGAGTTTCTCAATCTTCCACCTGTCGAGCCCGTGCCTCCGACTGAGCCAATTGAAGACGATGACGCCGAAGAGACGTCGGATGCACCTGCTCAGCCTTAGGCTTCTTCTTTCTTTTTCATAGTCCTGCTCCTTTGTACTTTGCCCTGAGATTTTTAATGAAGATTTTTTCTTCAATCTTCATTCTTCCTTCCGAATATGATTCTTCAGAAGTTAGCGTAATTCTAAGTATATATTTTTTGGCGAACATCTGCGCCTATACTTCGGAAAGAGTCATCTTAAACTTTTCCCGTATTCTTTGCCAAGGTTTTAGACTCCATCAGGGAGTTAGTAAACATTAAGGAACCCTCATTTAGTAACACGACCATATTCACCTTGTATTTTTATTGACGACTTCGGGGAGGAGTAGTTACAAGTTTTCCTTCTGAAAAAATGTCTAAATATAGAATTTTTTCAGAGAGTCAGAATGCCAAGTGTTTTTCAACTCTGCTCCCTCGGTATCGCCCAATTTGTAGACCCCGGGGCGGACTTCATCGAGGACCAAATAAGGTCCACTCCAGTTTGCCCGAAGTACCCCTTGTGATGGCTTTCGCGGCTTAAATTCAGCCTTTCAAAGAACAAGGTTGCCTTTTTTGATTTCTTTTCTTCTTAAGCGTATGTTAGCAGCGTGAGCAATTCTTTGTTGGAAAGCTTTCCTCCTTGGTTCGGCCATTTCGCGATGTTCCTCGGCTAGGTTTAGTTTTGTCCTCAAGCCGAGATTATTTCCTCCTTCGTTGAATACTTGTATTCTTATCGAAGGTTTTATGACCTCAATGGGGATAATGGCCTCTGTCCCGTATACGAGCAAGAAAGGGGTTTCCCCCGTAGCTCTTCGGGAAGTCGTACGGTAGCTCCACAGCACACTTGGGAGCTCTCCTGCCATTTCCCTTTTGCCTCTTTTAGCCTCTTCTTCAAGCCATCTTTTATTGTCCTGTTGGATACTTCGACCTGCCCGTTACTTTGAGGGTGGGCTACTGGAGCAAAATGCATTTTTATGCCAAGGTCGGTCACGAATTCCTGGAAACCTCTGTCTGTGAACTGAGTTCCATTGTCGGCCACTATTACCCTCGGTATGCCAAATCGGCATATAATGTTCTTCCATACGAACTTTTGGGCATCCTTCGCTGAGATTGATGCCAGTGGCTCCGCTTCAATCCACTTGGTAAAGTAGTTTACTACGACTATGCAGAATTTTACTCCTTCGGGAGCGTTTGGAAGAGGTCCGATGAGGTCAATGCCCCATACGACGAAGGGGCAGGGATAATCTGCTGAGTTTATTCTTTCCGAAGGTAACTTTTGGATGTTGGCGTGCCTTTGGAAATTGTCACATCTTCAGACGAACAGCCTTGCGTCTTTCCTCAAGGTAGGCCAAAAGTAACCTTGGCAGAGTAGTACCCCAGCAAGGGCGTCTGTTCCTATACGGGAGCCACACGCTCCTTCGTGGACTTCTTCAAGTATTGTTCTAACATCATCTTTGCCTACACATTTTTATAGGGGGCTCGCGTACCCTTGCCTGTATAGTTCTTCTCCAATGAGGAAGTACCTTCCCGAGCGCTTCCGTATTTTTGCGGCCTCTTTAGGGTCTTCAGGGAGTTCTGAAGTTGCTAGATACTTCCTGATGGGATCTCGCCATCCTTCCCCCGAGGTTGCTATGCACATCAGTTCTGTGCTAGGTTGCTTCAGTACCTCGCTAGGTTCCTTGGATTTGGCCAAGGAGTCAGCTTAAGCATTATCACTTCGGGGTACGTTTTCTATTTTTACCGAATCAAACTCGCCAATGAGTTTTTTGACGAGGTCTTGATATTTTGCCAAGGTTGGATCTTTTGCCGCGTATTCCCCCTTCATATGCCGAACTACTAGTTGTGAGTCACTGTGGGCCAGGAGGTCTTTTATGCCAACTTTTCTGGCTAGTTTTAGTCCTGCTATAAGGGCCTCATATTCGGCGATGTTATTGGTAACATCAAAACTGAATTTGATTGCCTTAGTGGCTTGCATGCCTTCGGGTCCCCGAAGGACTATTCCAGCGCCTTGGTCTTCTGCGCCTGATGCTCCATCGACAAAGAACTTCCATTCTGGGTTAACCCTTGTTCGGTCTTCCTCAGTGGTTTCGGCATTCTCTATTTCTGGGATTTCGACAATAAAGTCCGCCAGGGCCTGAGCTTTTATTGCCCTTCTTGGCTCGTAAGTAATGTCATACTCTCCAAGTTCGATACACCATTTCGATAATCTCCCCGAATGTTCTACTCTTTTCATCACGTTGCGTAGAGGCAGATTACTTCGGACAGTGATAGCGTCTCCTTGGAAGTAAGGTTGCAACCTTCTGCCCGCGAGTACTAAGGCGTAGATGGATTTTTGGAGCAATGGGTACCTGATCTCGGTGCCATGTAGGGACTTGCTCACATAGTATACTGGCCATTGCCTCCCACCTTCTTCTTTTACTAGCACCAAACTCACCGTTTTTTCGGTTACTGCGAGATAAAAGATGAGGGGCTCTCCTTCCTGGGTTTGTCGGAGTGTTGGTAGTTTGGTGAGGTAGTCCTTAATCTCGTCCCAAGCTTTTTGGCATTCTGAGTTCCATAGATGCTTCCGTGTTCTAGGGGCATCCTCACCTTTGGGGGATTTGGTGAGTACTTTGAAGAATGGCCGACATCGGTCGCCATACCTGAAGATGAATCTACTGAGGGAAGTGATTTTTCCAGTGAGCCTTTATATGTCTTTGATGGATGTAGGTGTTCGGAAATTCAGCAGGGTTTTGATTTTCTCAGCGTTGGCATCTATTCCCGTTTCTAATACCACAAACCCAAGAAACTTTCCTACACTTACCCCGAAAACACATTTCTCGGGATTAAGACGTATGCCATACTCCCGAAGTCGTTGGAAGGTTTCAGCGAGGTCGGTGATATGATTACCAGGCATTTTGGTCTTGACTATCATATCATCGACGTATACTTCCATGTTTCTTCCAATCTGGGCATCGAATACCTTGTTCATCAGCCTTTGATAGGTGGCCCCTGCATTTTTAAGCCCAAAAGGCATTCTGACGTAGCAGTAGGTGCTTGTCGCTGTGATGAAGGCTGTTTTTTCTTCATCTTCGGGGTTCATCTGAATTTGATGATATCCATTAAAGGCATCAAGGAAGCTCAGAAGCCCGTATTCGGCGGTTGCGTCTACCAGCTGATCTATGGCTGGCAGAGGATAAGAATCCTTTGGGCATGCGTCATTTAAATTTCGGAAGTCGATGCACATTCGGAGCTTCTCGCTTCCTTCCTTTGTGGCGATAACGACGTTGCTAAGCCATTCAGGGTATTTGACTTCTCTTATTACCCCGGCCTCGATGAGGCGATTGACTTTGGCTTTAACGAAGGAATTCTTATGAGCTGATAGACTTCGTTTTTTCTGCTGAACTGGTCTGGCGTTTGGCCGTACTTTAAGATTGTGGCGAATTATGTCGGGGTCGACCCCTGGCATATCTTTCGGCGAGTAGGCAAATAGATCTTTGTTCATAAACAAAAAGGATACAAGCCTCTTTTTGTCGTCCTCAACCAGTTTTTTCCCAATTCTGGTGTTTCGGCCAGGGATCAATTCTACGTCCTCTATTTCCGCTTTTTCGAGGCGTTCAGTTTCCTCCTCTATTGTTTCCCCATCCCTCGTGAATGCTTTTTCTTTCGCTGAAGTCTGTACTTGGATTCTTGCTGGGCTTTGTCTGGCCCTTGTGAAGACCTTTCTGACTTCGGCTTGGTCGATGAAGATTTCCGCGTCTTCATCTTTGGTTGCGAAGGTGACCGTTAGGTACTTTACGTCCGCCCGGATGTGGAAGTTGCCCTGAGTCTGCCTTCCGAGGATAGCATTGTAAGCCAACGGCACGTCTATGACAATAAATCTTGTCTTGACAGAGGCTATTAACTCTTCCTGGCTATGGGGTGAGACTCCTTTTAACATCAGAGGCCGGTCGACATATCCGAGGGCCAGAAGTTTGGAAGGTCTGACGCCGAAGGTTGGGGAGCTGACTGAGCTGAGATCCTCCTTCGGAATGCCCAACTTAGGCAACAGATGGGAAAAGATGACATCGGTGTTTGAACCGTCATCGAGGAGTACCCTTTTGACATCCCAGTTTCCTATTCTTGCCGTGACAAGGAGTGGGTCGTCATGGGGGAACTTTACCGTAGATCCGTCCCTACGGACGAGCCTTCTTGACGAGTCCCCGTACTCCATTACGGAGATTTCTCTTATCTTCCTCTTCCTTTCGGCCGAGGGTATCCTAGTAGTGATGGTTTGGATAACCCCCGCCGATGGTGGCAGGTTCTTTCGAGGACTTCGGTCCCGATGTCAGTCCGAGTCATACTCTTCGTCATCCCCTCTCCTCTGCTCTTCTTTCCTTCCTTTTGGGGAGCGCATCCGTAAGTACTGGCGAAGTTGGCCCTGTTTGATCAGGGACTCAATATATTTCTTCAGCTAAAAACAATCCTCAGTGTCATGGCCATGGTCTCGGTGGTACTGATAGAATTTATTCATGTTCCTCTTGTTCTCCAAGGTCATGGCCTTTGGCCTTGGAACGGTGGTTCCTTTCCTTTCTAGCGCCATGAGGATGTTAGCTCTTGTAGTGTTTAAGGGGGTGAATGTTATCAGCCTTTCCCCCCTCTGTTTTCGGGGCCTTTCTCCCTCGTTCTAATGTCGAGTCTGATGACTGGGCCCTTCGGCATGAGGGTGCTCTCCTTTTGGTCCTCCCATCCTAAGCTCCTCGGGCCATCATATGCTGTTCGGCCCTTCTGTAAAACTCCCCGAGGGTCTCTGGGGGATCCTTTGAAAACTCGTAGAATAGTTGGGAGTCCCTTCGAAGTCCTCTAATCATCGCGAGAATGCGAATTTCTGGCCGAAAGTCGGGCACGCTCAGCGCCTCTTGATTGAACCTTTCAACATAGTCGCGGATGATCTCCCCACCTCGCTGGGCTATGTCGAACATTTGAACTGGCATTTTAGCAGTTGGCCTACTGCTGATAAACTGCTAGGTGAAGGCAGTGGATAGCTCTTGAAAGCTCAACAAGCTTCCGTGGGCCATAGAGTTGTACCATGCCGTTGCTGGACCCGAAAGTGTTACTTCGAAGCACTTGCAGAGTGTAGCGTCATCTGCGCCATGGAGTACCATGCTTCACTTATACTTTGTCAGGTGCGCCTGAGGGTCACTTCGCCCGTCATAAGTTTCTAGGCGAGGTACCCTGAAATCGCTGGGCATGGGCGCCTCCACCACTTCGCGCATGAAAGGTAACTCTTCTCCGGTGTAAGAGTCTGACAGCCTGGACCAGACTGGCTTTCGGGAGAGTTACCTCTCAACCTTTTCCAGTCTTCCTAGGATTTTCTCCATGAGGACAGTCGTGCTGACTTCTCCTTACTGCCATGTGGCCGTCGGTAATGGCGAACTTCTTCTCCTCCTCGAGGAATGACTTTGGCGGTGAGGAGACTGGGACCTTTGATGAGGGGATGCACTCCGTTGGTAAGAGGGTCTAGTCTCTTTTGGGGCTCCCCTTCTGGTAGGTCGTACCTCAACGGGTTCGTTTTCTGTTAAGGAGGCATCAAGGGAGTCCCCGCTCCCTGAACTTCGGTGGGTGGACCTGGAACCCCTTTCCCGACGAGTAGCCGGGGGCGAGGCCCTCCAGGCCAGAGGAGGTTGGGGCAACCTCTGATCAAGCTATTGAGTCAATTCGGCGATGATGGAGCGTTGGAAGTCTCATAGGAAGCTCATCGTCACCGTTACAGGGCGGTTGTCCTCCGGCACAGAAGTCTTTGCCACAGGCGGGGTGGTCGCCGGCTGAGCCTCAGGCGCAGGGGGGATCTTGGAATCCCTTTGTCCTTTAAGCGCGGAGTCTCTACGACGGTGACATGGGAAAGAGTTCCCACAGATGGCACCAAATGGTGCCCGATGGCAATTTCGTCATGTAGCATGGTAGGAGCGAGGGGGACTTCTGGCGGAGGAGAGCACCTGAGGAAAAGGTTTCCCAGGGGAGGGTACCTGAAATGCTTAGAAGACAGAAGTTAAGAGGTACCCGGGGTGTGTTTCCGAGGAGGAGCCTCCGACGCCCAAGTCAGTATTTGGGAGATATGGAGGTAATAGATAGCAGAGAAGTATGGTCTCTTGTGTGCCAAGACCTCTGTTTACCTGGGGTGTTTTCCGGATGTTTATAGAGGGGCGAACAGTAGTAGTTCTCCTCTTGTGGCCATCCCAGATTGTGACACGTGTTCGGTGGGATGCGATCCACATCTTCGAGGGATGAGAGGACACCCATCCGGTCATAGGCCGCAGGGCTAGGAGCCTAGGTGACCCGAGAGTGGCATGCAAGAGTGTCCCTGCAAGCGGCGTGTCAGAACGTGTCTGGGAGTGGCATGTCAGGGATGTGTCAGAGGTTCCTTAATTGCTCATGTCGTACTGCCGAGGTCCCTTTTGGTAGAAGAGACCTCTTCGGAGAAGGACTCGTCTTCCGAGGTTTCCTTAATATCGCAGGAGTATATTTCCTAAGGGTGACCTTCCTCAGGGACACCCCTACTTTCGAGGATGGCTTAATCGTCCCCCCGAGGTTGGCACTGTCGTTTCTTGGAACGGAAAATTGCCGAGGTCGGATTTGGGAGGTCGAACATCCTTCTTTCCGTGGCGGGTGGTTTCTCCTCCGAGGTTGGTGCTTTGTCCGAACCTATGGGTTCGAAGGGTGATAGGCACCTCGGCTATCAATAGGTATATTGTATATATTATACTACAATATAACTCAACCCATATGTTTTATAACCCAACCCATATAACCCATGTGGCGGAACAGGGCCCTAGTGCCCTGAATTGCTAACACTGGTAGGCTCTAGGGAACTATGATCCCACTTAAGTTACAATTGGCTAGTTATTACTCGTAAGGTATCTTAAATCATTACGTGCAACTAGTTACTTAGCCTACCCTGCATAAGAGATATGCATGCGTTGTCCTGGCTATGCAATAATAATTAAATTAAAACTTCATCGAAAACAGTGCCGCGGCAATTAATGAAAACATAAATCAAGTAAGCCAAGACATAAATCTTTAGTTGCTTTAACTTCAAGTAACAACTACGTGCATACATTTCCAACTTATATGCACCCAAATGTAACTCTAGTGTTATACACACCAATGGTCATTAGTATAAGCAATCTATGTATGAAATTACCATACATACTAAAAGAAGCATCTCCTAACTACTAAGATCCATCCTTAGCTCTTCACCCAAGCAAGCTAGCTTCAAGTGATGAGCTACATTTTCCTTGTACTCACTTAGCCTCAATTGTAAGGCAAACACTTTGGTCAGTACTTACTTATGCCGTAAGTAACTTAGAAAACATGGAGTTTCCTACTTAGAGAATACCTTTGAACCAATAAAACTTAGCTTTAACAGCTGCCCCTTACCAACTGTTAAGCCCAAACAAGACTGCTTAAACCTGCACAACACTTAAGGGGTGAGTACTCCAAAGTACTCAGTAAGGGATTAGTACCTGCAGGGAAAAGCAATGCATGCATACAAAGCACAACAAGCATATAAATAGACAGCATACAAACAAAACAAGCAATCAACAAGATAACCAGGAGCAGGAAAATAAACAACAAACAATGCAAGTGATGGATGGATGGATGGATGAATGAGTTATGCACATGCAAATGCACTTAGGACTTCCTTACACCCGTAGGTGTTGGACTTGTCGTGAGCTCTTACGACTGGGGTACTTGGATACTGGCCCTCGTATCCTATGCTAGCACTTAACTACTAACCCCTTGAAGTCCTCTTACGGGCACCTTAGAGTAAGACCTTGCTTACTCAACCTTACCTGCCTTGACGAGCTACTTAGAGTAAGTTTCCACTTACTCACTCCTTACCCGTCTCTTCCCTTAACTTATTGTGCAGAGTAGCTACCTTATGTGGTTCAACTTACCAAGTTTTTGAAGCTTAGCTTAGGGCCCCTTAGTGGCTTACTTACCAAACTATAAAGTTTGGTTGGGATTCTCTTAGGTTTCCTTTTCATTGACCATAGGTTTATGACATTCTACTCGGCCAACGAAGAGTCTGAAACCCGACTTAATCCCCTTAGTGCTCACTTGAGAACTGAAGCACTTTAACTTCCTTAGCCACCACTACTTACCCTTCCTTAACCACACCACTTAGCTACTACCTATATAATGCATCATTCCCGACTTAGGAATGAGTTCTAGACCGAACAGAGGCTACGGAACGTCTTAACTTAGCCTAGGGATGGAAACTGAGAGTTTGAGACACTCTTAGGATGCCCGGAGCTTGAAGGCAAAATGCCTTGGCGGCGCCGTTGGCTACGCGTCGCCAAAGGCATCAGCGTTCGGAGAACTTTCGCATTTCTTGGCGACGCGTCTCCAACTCGCGTCGCCAATGGTGTCGAAACTGGTGACGCGTCTCCAATGCTTTCCAGCATTGCGCAAAAGCGTGCGTTCTTGCACGAAAACTGCTCAAACTCCTTCATCCCATAACCAAATCACTTGGGTCTTGTTTCTAACTCATTCCCACACAAAAGACTACATTTTTATGCATTATTTGAGCTTAATCTTGAAAGCAAGAACAAGCTATGAGCACCTCCAAGCTCCAATGGGTTCCCTTGAGTTCCAAGCTTGAAATCAACCAAATTGGACACCAATAGCACGAAGTTAAGACCATTTCTAACCATTTAACAACCTTAAAACTAACCCATAAGGATCAAATACGTTTACCTTTGGGTTTGAACCAAAAACTTGCAAGAACAACTCCAAATGCACCAATTCCATCAAAAACGAGCTAAGGGCTTGTTGGGATTGCTTCGGGACCTTCGAATTCCATGAAAACTTGAGTGATTTGGGAGGTTTGGGGGGTAGAAAGCAAGGGAGAAAGAAGAGCTACGAAAATGGCTAATGGGGGAGATGATGAATAGTGTCATCTCCTCCATTTAAACCAATTTAGCCCAACTTCTTCCTCTTGTCACTTTGGCCCTCAAACTAAATTTTGAATCACTTAGGCCACTTAAACACTCCCATTTCTATCACTCCTTGGTCCCAAAGGAAGGTTATTCTTACCTAAACACGCTGCCCTTGCATCACCTAAGCCATTATAAGACATAATAGCTTAAATTCTTACTTAGTGCATTTTTCACCCTTAACTTAAGCTTTTGGTTCAAATGGCTATAAATTCCTATGGTCTTAACTTAACTAGCTCAAAACACTTGCATGGACCTAATCTTACCAAAATTACGATCATGCCACTGACTTGGGCCAAAATTACCATTTTGCCCTTTTTGCCCCTTAGGTGCCAATTACCCTTTGGAACTCAATTTAACCTCAACTAGCTTGCTTTCCTTGCTTAATACTACTTATTGAGGGAAAAATACTTGGGATTCACTTACCTCGACATTTAATGTAGAGGAAATACTAGGAGAGCCTTTACAACCCAGCCCCTTATATATACATGACAACCCAACACTCTCCCCCCTCAAACCGTAATATTTGCCCCCACCTACCGCTCTACCTTATCTCTCTCAACTCCTCTCAGAATCTCTCTTGGCCCTCTCTCGCCTCTTTCAATTCCCTCATCTATCATCAAAACTCTTTGTTGCGTCCCTATACACGTTACCTCTTTGTCTTGCCATCATCTCGGTTTCTCTGTTGCTGTCGTTGTCCATCATCCTCTCTCCAACTTGTCCTTTCCTCTTTCACAAAAGCACAAATCTGATCATCGTCCTTTCAGTCATCCATGTGCCATTCTCGTCGCCCTTTCTCGCTCCCTTGGCACCGTTTAACTCACCATCCTAGCTGTCCAAACGCCATCCTCCTTAGGCTCATTGGACACCTCATTTTCCGGCTACTATCCGATATAGGTTATTTCCAATTAGATTTCATTTTTACAATATTGTATATGTATCCTTAATTTGATTTCGGATTGTTGGATTTTGAATTTGAATTAGATTGGTGGAGTTGTTGGATTAGATTAATTGGTGGAGTTGTTAGATTAGATCGATTGATGGAGATGTTGGATTTCGAATTAGATCTGATTTCGGGTTTTATTTTTGTGTTTGTTGTGATTTATTGAGGATTATTGTTTGATGTGATGAATTTTTTTGATTTTGAATTTTATCATTTCTAATCCGAATGCTCAATCTAATTTTTTTTTTAGTTGAATGCTCAATCGATGGATCTGATGAATCTTGTTGTGCCTTTTCTGTTTGAATTTATTTTTTCAAATCCTGTTTGATTGTTGAACCATGTTTTTATTTTTAGTGATTTTTTATTTTTTTTAATAATTTTTATTTTTTAAAAAAAAATTTTAGTTATTTTTTAAATTGTTAGCACATTTCAGTTAATTTTTGGAAAATATAAAATACAATTTTAGAAATTTTTCTTGAATCATATAATTTTTTGTGCTAATATAATCTTAGTAATTATAATTCTGGTAAATATAATTTTTGTGAATATAAAATATAGAATATGATTTTCTTATATATATATTCTAGTTAATATAAAATGTGATTTTAATAAATAAGAAACATATTTTTAAAATATATTTTTTGTAAATATAAAAATATAATTTAAGTATATTTTTTTAATTTTTTTGAATAAAATTTGCAACAGCCAAGCCGTTGGAAACTTCCATCGATTTATACTGTTGGTGTATTTCCAACGGCCTAGCCATTGGAAAACCATTCGGCCGTTGGAATATAACTATGTGTGAATTTCCAACAGCTCACCTTCCAATGGCTAACCATAGAGTCGTTGCAAAATTTTTTAACAACGTTTCATTTACCAATGGTGTAGTTGCCGTTGGAAAACCCAAATTTTCCAATGTAAAGCCGTTAGAAATGGTCATTGGAAAAATGGTTTTTTTAAGTAATGACTTTAAGTGTACAATTATATAGGCTCTTATTACATTAACAATGATCATAAATCACATTTATGACTTGGCAAAACATCATTGATTAACAATGATCATAAATCACATTAACAATGATCATAAACAATCAGTAATGTCTAACAACAAATCATTGCTACCCAAGTGACAAGATAGTCAATGACTTGGCAAAACATCTATGATCATTATTTGTATATGCCTTCATCCCTTTGTCCAAGATATCATGACCGAGTATAAGATATGGAATGTGTCATCCTTGTATAGCCTAATTTATGGTTTCTTGATTCATAAATGGACTAACTAAAATTGATGACATTGATATCCCATATCAACTCATCTGAACATGGTCATTCATTTCCTAAGTCTCACTCAATCAATGGGTTTAGAGATATCACTCCCGTTATATAGGAGGGACAAATTTCATCTTGATCATACAAATCCCTCTGTATGATATGTGATATACTCAATGACTACCTTTATGTTTACTCAGTTATGAGCAACAAAAAGTGTTATCAAAGTATGTTATTCACATGTAGGAAACCTTGATGATCTCAGGCCAACGAACTACATATATCATGATTACTATGAGAACCACTTATGACATTCATGTAACAATCCATGTGGCGGTCTTTTGACCAGTTAGTCCAGTATACAAGTTCTTCAACTTGTACCCATATATAGACTACATATCTTATATTATTTTTCACATATGTTAATCTTTAAGTATTATTGCAACTCATTCCACAATAATACTAGATTAGGGACGTTTAAGAATACTATTATTCTAAGGTTATAATTATGTTTTATTATGTTACGTAGAAATAAACAATAAATACAATTATTGGAATAATGTTTCAATAAAATATTACAACTCAATGTGCAAAATACAATCATCTTATGACCAGCTTTAACATTAACACATGTTAGTCTTTTGGAACTTAAAAATATTCAACATATAACGTACCTGGTGATGACTGAGGATATGTTCATAGGGGAGGACACTAGTGTAGTCATAACCTTGTAAACCCCTTTGACTTCTTCTCTTGAATAAATTCTCATCATCAAAACCTCCCTCTTGCACACAATGAGTAAAACCATTTCAATGAATACCCAAAAAACTACACAAGATTTATCAAAGCTCTAAATTAAAATTAGAATTAAAGTAATAAAAAAATAAAAAAGACTTGGGTTGCCTCCCAAGAAGTGCTTAGTTTAACATCCTCAGTTAGATGTCCTCCATTGTGATGTATAAGGTTTCTTCCTCTTTTCCAAGACTTTGACATTTTCATGGCTATCCGTCCTTTGGCAGAAAACAGCATCATATAGGCCTCATTGATTTGGTTCAGTGTGGTCCTAATTGAATCTCCAAGTTTTGTATGCTTGCTTTTTTAATGGCATCAAAATTGGAACTTAGATGTTTAGATATACTTGGATAAAAAATCCTTCATATATTGCCTTTATTTTTAAAGATGGTGGTGGTGGCCGAGGCTAAATTCCAACCAGTTTGTTGTTGCCCTTGATTATTTCAAGTAAAATTTGGGTGATTCCTCTAACTCGGATTATATGTGTTAATGTAAGGGTTGTTCTGGGGTCTTAGAGGCTTTCCTACAAATTCAACTTGGTCATGCTTACTCATCCAATTATAATTCTGGCAATCTTAGCATGAAGGACCTTTTTGACCACATAATTCACACTACATATCAGCTATAGGCCTCTGAGCAATAGAAATAACATCAATCTTCTTTCCTAACGATTCCACTTAAATCACCGAGGCAGAAACCACATCGCAACTATGAGTAGAAGCTACCATGTTCAGTTTAGCTTGACTAGATTGCCATTGGTAGGTGTTTAAGGCCATCTTTTCAATAAGGTCTTAAGTTGCTTTAGGACTTTTATTGTTCAAAGTATCAATATTTACTGCATTAACCATATACTTCGAAGAATAATTCAGCCCATTGTAAAATATCTTAACTTGCAACCAAGTGGGCAATCAGTGATGTGGGCACTTCATTAGTAAGTCCTTAAACCTTTCCCCAAGTCTCATAAAATGTCTCCAAATCCAATTAAGTAAAAGTAGAAATATTATTATTAAGTTTTGCAGTTTTTGTTGGTAAGAAGTACTTCTGTAGAAACTTCTCAGCAAGAGCATTCCAAGTGGCAATCAATCATCTTGGAAGTGATGCAACCATTGCTTTGCCCTTCGTCTCAATAAGAACAAAAACAACCTTAAATGAATGTAATCCGCACTAGCTCTATTAATTTTGAATATGTCACATATCTATAAAAAGGTAGCAATTTGGGCATTGGGGTCCTTATCTACCAAGCCATCAAACTAAACACAATTTTAAATCATTTAAATCAAATTAGGCTTGATCTTAAAATTATTGGCATTGACAAGAGACCAAACAATGTTTAGATTCCATCTCAATGAGTGATGACTTAGCATAATTGGACGTGGTTCAAATATGATTATGGCCTTCCATGATTAATTGCTTTAGAACTCTTCATTCTTGATAGACTCTCAAAGGTAACAGTTGTACTCTAGGCTTTTTACATGGAGAAGTCTTTTCAAAATTCTTTTAATTATATGGGAACTAAAGGTAAGTGCTTTTTATCACCTTGTGGCATATCATTGGCAAGTATAACTGTTGTATTCCATAGGTTTGAGATTGTATTTTTAGGTGTAATGACTTGAAAAAAGTAACGCGCGATTTTGGGCTAGCAAGGAAATTAAAGCAGAATTGCCTAAGAGGGAGGGCAAAACCACTATATGTCGTTAGAAAAATGAAATGATGAAATAGCCCAAAGGAAAAAAATACAAAAGAGAGCAAACATAAATCCATCCATTAGAGATAAAAACCTTGATAGAACACCCTTAACAAGGCTAAACCAGAACAACCAATCAGGAGGTGGTGAGATTCATCGAAAAAAAGTTGAGACACATAAAAAATGTTGGAGAAATAGAGGTGCAAAAAATGAGGCACAAAAAATGCCTCGAGGAGAATGGAAAAAAACTCTAGAGATAATGATCATATCGAAAAGGTGCACCGCTCATTCAGGTGCAAAATGAGAGAATTGAAAACTTACAGAAGTTACAAAAAGTGGGGACCTTGAAATGAAAATGGTTATTAAATAGTCCCCTACTGAAGCAACTTTCCTAACACTTCTCCCACGCAACCACACTGTAGCTCTAGAGTCTCTATCCACACCAAAAACCTGAATTTCATAGCTTAGGCTAAAGGGACTTATGATAGTACATCTATGGCAGTCTCTAAGCCTCCCAGGAAAGCTTTTTAGGACTTTAAATAGTGCGAACCTTGGGGCAATTGTGTCTGAGATGACCTTGTCTAAGCGGACTATCCATACCATACGAGTTGATAGTACTCCTCAGAAAAATGATGCTCGGACTATCCCGAAGATCATGACTTCTTATCTGTACCTTCACAAGTAGTTGGGGAAAGGTTGCCAACTCCCTCACTTTGTGGTTGTGTCAACATGCATACCGCGATGGTGTACATATGGCTAAACTAGTTGATGCTTATGATCCATCCTAAAAGCACTACATAAGGAGAACTTCACCCACTTTTTAAGGTATGTTGACTTCCACACTTTCAGTTTACAAACACTTTTATCAGAGGACCAACTTGAGCATTAGAGACTCCCCCTTTAGGAAACAACCATGACCTTCCCTCACTATTTTCATTTATGTGTGCATGTTTTTGTAGGCATACTGTAGCAAACTTCATCGTTTCGGCAACCCTCATAAATTAGACCCTACTATTAATTATCCTTGTTATTATTTTTAAAGATAGCTTTCAAAATTACTGAAAGTGTTGACATTTAAAATTGAGTTAAATATTAGTAAATACGAACTAGAGTTTAAGTAAGAAACAAATGGCATTAATAATGAAAAAAATACAACTAACCCCATATAATGTTGATCCTTTGAATTATCAGATATGGTTAATATGATCATTTGACCAATTATTTAATGCTTTCTTTTTCTTTTATAATGAATTTTATTAAATGTAGATGATTCATTACTAGAGATTTTGACCAATTATTGATTTTACTTGCAGTTGATCAAGTTTTTCTCTGCTCTTTTTCCTAGTATGGATTTTCACTAGAGAAAAAAAAATCCAAGTCTACTTTTATCTAAAATACAAAGGGATGGCTAAGAAGTAAGATGGGATATTACTTTTGCTGATTGAGGGTTAATTAAGAATAAAATATCCATATAAATTGGTGAATGTGGGAATGATAAAGTAAGTGACACATCAATAGTGGAGTCAATTAGAGAAAAATTTCAGTTAATAATATTATATATATCTAAATCTACAGGAGAATGAGAGCCAATTTTTTTTTTATTTTTTGCACTTAATTTTTACATTTCTTATTCTTATATCAGGTGTTTAATTAAATGCTTTGGTTACATACATACATACATACATATATATATATATATATATATATATATATATATATATATATATATATATATAGTAATTTCTCATTTTATTAATTCATTAAATCAAAGAAGCAAAACTAAGATTTTTTATTCCTATATATGTCCATATAGAAATTGAGAATTGGAAACTCTTATTACTTTCTCAAATCAATTACTTCATATTTTGTGTCTTCTTCGTTATTTGTGAAAAAAATTAGAAATTTGAGCTTTTATTACATCTTAAAATCAACCCTTGCCTATTTTGTGTACTCTTCTAATGCATGAAGTCAAATATGCTTAAATTATATCAATAAGTTTAGATATCATGTTTTCTTATTATACATTATTTTATATATTTGTAGTTTAAACCAATGCCAGACATTTAAGTTTTTAGTCCATCCACATTTTTCGGTTATCTTTGTAGTTCAATATGTATTATTTTTTAGAACTAAAGAAAAATCAAAATCCAGGTGTAATATTGTAAACTAATTCATAAGACTATAACTAGTTTTTGAAAAATAATTTATACAAGTAATTATTAGTTAAATAGAAAGCTTTTAAATAACATTAATTTTAAACCAAAAACAATAAGAAAAATGAAAATAATGAATCTATAATCTATAAATAGATATGAAAGCAGGAACTTTGACTATATTGTCATTTTACATATTTTTAAAATTTGAAAAAATTTCTCGGCATGACACTTGTACATTTGAATTAATGATGGGAGGACATGTGGCAACTTCCACATTTGCCCCTACCTTCAGACACGTGTCACAATTTAATTGGAAAAAATATTGAATTCTTTTGCTGAAACAGTTGTAATTTGTAAAATAGAAATACTAAAAAAATCTTTAAAAATATTAACGCACCCTAATGGGTAATGTTTTCCTTTTATTTTGGATAATCAAATTAATGGGCAGTTACCAAATAAGTGGGCAGTTATCTACGAATAACCATTGCCCATTACCCACCATCACCTTTTTTTAGCACCACCACATACACCACTACAATATGGAAGTCATATATACAATTTCTTCTACACAGTATTAATACTATCCTACTAAACATCAATCCAATTTTTTTTTTATGGTCACAAAACTATGCTCCCCAAACAATAGTACACCCAAGGCAATTCCTGGAGGCCAATTGTGTTAGAACTCTTGCCATTGAATCTGCGGACAACAAGAAGAATTAGGAGATTAACCAAGAGATCAAGCATTCAAAATAGGTATAAAAGGTAATGGGCTGAGTTAAATGAAGTAGGAAATCAAATAGTTTTCAATTTAAAGCAAAATTCTCTATAGCTACAAGGTTTTATTGATTAAACTTAAAGTAATTTACTCTTTGTGCAGGTTACTCTTTCTGTTAACAATGTGGTAGTAGAAACAGCAGCGTAAGAAAAAGTTCAGCCTTCTATCTTACCATATCTCCAATTTCCTGGGTCATACACATTTTTGAAAAATAAAAATCATCACTACTTGATTTTAACTTCATTTTTCATCGACTCAAATTTGAACTAAAACCATCACAAAACCATTTCCATTTTTAGACCACTATAAGGACACAAGAAGTTTAAAACAAAAATTATTTGCATCTACAGAATTTTGAAGATTGAAACTTGGTACAATTTACTCCTGTAGGTTACTTTTTCTATTAACAAGGCAATAGTAGAAACATTAGTTCCACCCTAAACTACAAGGTTCCAATGTATTAATAGATAAGAAAGGAGGAAAATGAACAATCTTTTCATATATCTGAGAAAGTCAAAACTCTGCAGTAGTTTCCTATGTTCAAAAACACAGTAAACAAAGCAACTAACAAAGAATTCAAGTGAAATCAACAAATTAGGTACTACATGTTTTAATATTTGCTAGAAACTGGATTTGGGTTGTACCTATTACTACTTATTTTGCATGTATGAGGGATTTGTGATGTGTGTAGAATGCATGTATTACTAATGTGATGTGTGTAGATTTGACAGTAGATCTTAAGTTAAGCCAAGATATTTCTACCCATGATGCTTCTAATGATTTTACTAATGTTCTATGTTTCACAGGTTTTTCATGATACATATGCATCCTAAACAATATGGTACTTTAGTTAACTGGCTTCTAATTTTATACATTGTTCAACTCTTGCAAGCTTTGATAAAACATATCGAACTCAGGGAAAGCAATAGGTCTAGAAACCAAATCAAAAGTAGGAAACTATGCCCATTTTTATTCAATTCCCACCACGGCCTATTAATAGGAAAAATTTTAGGTAGTAGTTGAGCTTTACTTGACACTAGTTTTAAAAGTATACCATGGTTCATGTGGTCCATATTTCCTGATGAATGTTTCATGACAAAAAAAAAAAAAGATTTACTTACTAAAAAAGATTTTCTTAAAAAAAAAAAGGTAACCAGCTTCTGTAAAAGAAGCTCTTTCATAATGTTCATTTAAACATGTTTCCTAGGAAAAGAAAGATTACCCTAAAGGACAAAATTGCAGGTTGTCTTCTAGTATCATGTCGCAAAGAATATTGTACCACTTACCACAACTCTTTTTGATCAATGAACAAGAAGAAGGCTTATTCATCCATGGTTTTATGGCAATTGACCAATTACAAAGAAAAAAAATGGTAGGAGGAAGAAACCTCAAATACGTTGGCAAAGGAACATTTAACATTTTGACCAAGAAAATGCATTCAATTAAACTAGAGACACTCAGTTGAGCTTAAGTAGCCATAGATTTAGGCATTTATTTCCGTTTTCTACAACAAAGAAGAGCATTGATAGAAAGGTATGCAAAAGCAATAATGCCATACACATTTGCAATATATTCACCCATTAAGCACAAGAATAAAGAATATATGCTCACCCATGTTCTAACAATAAGCCCAAGTCCTAGTCCTTCCCAGTCAATTGGCAGTGGATCGATAAACTAGCTTTTCTCTAACAAATAAGTTCTTCATTCCAACCAAAGAATTGAGCAAGTATCATGACACCCACCAGATGACACTATAAATTACTCCATCCGTTTTATATTCTTTGCACCATTTGATTTTTTCACCTAACTTGACTTGAATTTATTCATATTAGTATTTATTAGAAAAAATTTTAAAAAAATATATTTAGAAACTATGTGTCTTGATTTATCATTCTTATATAAAAGTTTTTCATTTATATACTAAAATGTTGAAAATAAAAAATTATAGATTAATTGCTAAAAAGTGAATGATGCAAAGAATATAAGATAGATGGAGTATATGTTATGCAATTTTAGTAACCCAAAAGAAAAATGGATTAAAAGAAAAAAGGGAAACTAGATGCATCTTACTATTTCTTGATATGAGATTGGCGAGCAAATAGTCCTACCTTTCTCCCGCATCTCCTAAAATCTAGATTTTCGACTTTGACAACAATTCTTGAAAATCAATCTGACCAAAATGACGTAAGGACGATCTATAAGCTCTGAAATTAATTTTCACCATTCAAAGTCATCCATCTAGGATTAGGGTTTAGGGGTTCAATGTGATTTTTAGCGGCATAGATAGCTAATTAAGAAATTCTTTATAAAGGCAAAACTGTAGATCAGTGGAAGACGAGCTTTGACATAAAGAAACTCTTAAGTTTTCCATGACCACTGAGCACGGCAATTGAAAAAGAAATGGCTTAATAATTTGAAAATTTTTCTCTAAAAAATATAACATCAATAACAACGAAGCGTCTTAAGGGTGCAAATTTTGTGACTATTTGAAGAAAAGAAGATAGAATATACTGCATTTTGTGGGAGAGAAGAAAAGAGCTTGCTTGAGCAGCGGCAGTAGGTGGAGAAACTAGGAATGGGAGAATGAGGTATATATGCCAAGGGTTAAGTTTATTTCAGCCCTCTAAGTCTATTAGTTTTTACTATAGTTCCTATAAAATTAAAGATTAACAAGCAAATCACACTACAAGAAATCATGCGGTTCATACATTCATGCAGTGACTTTTACTTGAAGAACACAATTACTTTTGTCTTTTCTTTGCTGCCATTTTTATTTGGACTGCACACTTTTATCATTAAATTTGTTTTCTTCTTTCTTCCATTCAAAGAAAAAGAAGAAAAAAAAAAATAAGGTATCTCTATCATGAGTTACCACAAAAAAGTTTTTAGCTTGAAAAAAATTTACCCTACAACCTTACATCTCATGATATTTAGTACTTGTGGGCTACACTGTGCTCCCTGTGGTGTGGTTAACAGGACACCGAGAAGATTTAGGATTAAAACCTCAATCTCTCTACTTCTCCGATATGATACTCTAAATATTTGTTTGGATGTTTTTCAATTTCCTAAAATGTAGATATTTTTTTTATTTTCTTTAAATATAAATACCTCTTAATTCTTATACCTTGTACGATGATTCTCAGAGTGAAAGAAAAAAAAAACTGGAGTTAGGTAAATTTTTTTAGCATATTGACATTGCCTTTAATTTGATAAACTATAATCTTTGTTCATTGGACGGGTTATGAAATTAGTTGTTTTGAAACAAAAAAGCGGCAGTGTTTTTTGGTAAGTTGGTAGAAGAAGCCGCTGTTAGACGGCGTTAGTATCCCGCAGTGCCCTCGTTTTGTTCCATTTGCTGATTTCGAATTGAATCCTGAAAAAGCAACAGCAGGCGGGAACTTTACTCCAAAATTGTTGAGGGCCCCACCGACCCCGAAAACGAAAGGAAAAGACGGAGGGACCGAGACGCGCCCGTGTTTTACACTCGCTCCCGTATTCAATCACCAACCAAAACCCCTCCCCTCATTTAGGCGAATTCCCGTCTCTCCTCCTCCTCTCCGACGGGAAACAAAAATCGACATTCGCCTCCAATCGCCGCCTGAGGATTTCGATTTATACTGGCCTTTTCTCGCCGGATCTGGCTCGAATTTCCACGAATATCTGCTCGTTGAGCTCACTCCGTGGAAGATCGTATCTTACTGGGGGACGCTTTGAGTTGCTGGATCTTACCTCCCCTTAGATCCGTTTGGTGCATGGTTTGGTCCTGCATTTTCTTCACGCGTGTTGATTTTCTTGAGTTTTAGGGTTTTGTGGATTGTTCCGATGTACATTTTGAATTTCCGTTTGTTAAACTGTTTGAATGACCTCGTGGTTTGAAATGGAAACCTGGTGTTAGAAGAAAATGATGAGTGTTAGACTCCATTTTTGATAAAACGTGGAGTTAATTGATTTTGTTTCATATTGTGATGGTTTGGTAGCTCAGAAAATCTAAGCTTTGGGTTTGTCTGAGGTTTCGTTATTTCCTGATGAAGTGTGGGACAAGGAATGAATCCATCTGCTTTTCACTCAGTAACTTTTTTTTTGTCCTTTTTTCCTTTCGTTTACCCAGCTACCAGACCAAGAAGCGTAAGATCCAGCATACACGAAAAGTCTAGACTCTTGCTGCAACAGGTAGATCTTCGACATTGTGGAAATTAACCCCTTTTGTTTACTTTGTATTTGCGAACTCCTCCCTTGAACTGTCATGCTTGCATGTCACATGATCCAATTGTCTGATATCAGGCCACGCCACTATGAGCCTGTGTAGTGTCTCAAGTGTCATAATTTGGGTTGGTGCCTTGCAGAGTCTGTGTTACTTTTGTGATTGTAGTTACTTGTTTGATCTGTGAGCTTAGTTCACCTCAAGAAATTCCACCTTAAGTTGATGTCAGCTAAGAATTTTCCTGGTTTTGATGGTCTGGGTGGTAAAGAACTTCAAGAAAGGAAAGTAAATTAGAAAAAGTATGTGTTGGTAGTTTGTAATATTCCCACATTAAATAAGTTCAATTTCATTGTTTTTGCTGGCCTTTGCATTTCAAATTGCCAAAAGCACTTATCTTGATCTCTGCAGTTAGGGTGAACTACTTGTTAATAATCTTAATTGTATAAGGTATCTGATTGTATGAAGCATGGGTTGGGAAATTACATATGTATTTGACATTTGTGAGCAGCTGGAATGCTCATTCTTCTACTCTTACATGTATATGGAGCTGCATTTTCTTGGTTTCGTATCTTCTCATAAATCATATTTCCCTAGTTCTCTGTCGACATGTAATGAAGACATAAGTTCTTCAGAGGCTTCCATGATGAACTTTCAGTTCAAACAGAATGGTGTTCTTCATGCCTCAAACAGATCCAACAATGTAAATCCTGGGCAGATGGACAGTTGTGGAGGTACTGCTAGCGTTCAATAATGCTCTTTGTTCAAAGCATTTCTCTTATGCACTTTCATATCTGGAAAATATCTCCATTCTTTTTGTGTATATGAAACTAATTCAACCTGATTTGTTCTCAGGTAACAAGCTGTCATCCTTAGTTGAGTGGTTGAATGGATTGGTTCCTCAGTTGCATTTACCTTCAGATGCTTCAGAGGAGGATCTTAGAGTCTGCTTAGTTGATGGCACTGTTTTATGCACTATCCTGAGCAAGCTGGATCCTCTTTCTAAAGAAATGGTCTGATTGCCTCTCTCAGCTGATATGCTGTTCTGAAGTGCATGGTTTTGTATTTATTTCATTTCAGTGTTATGTTGTAGTTCCAAATTTCTTTATAATTTACTCTCAAACCTTTCTCCCCCTCTATACTTTCAGCAAGGTGGAGGTTATCCCGGCCCACCAAGCATTAAGAGGTTCTTGGAAGCTATGGATGAAATGGGTTTGCCTAAGTTTGAGCAGTCAGACCTAGATCAGGTTGAGAACATTTTCTTATTTGAAGTAATTACTTGATACAGAACAGTTTGAGTTTAGCAGGTTGCTTTGTGTTATTTGATATTCAAAATATGTTAGGGGCACTGGGTAAGGGATGAAAGGACTGCCTAAGTTTGAGCAGTCAGACCTAGATCAGGTTGAGAACATTTTCTTATTTGAAGTAATTACTCGATACAGAACAGTTGAGTTTAGCAGGTTGCTTTGTGTTATTTGATATTCAAAATATGTTAGGGGCACTGGGTAAGGGATGAAAGGACTGATATTTAAGCCATTGTTTTTGTCCTCAGAGAAGGGACCCTCTGCAATGGTCCACTCTTGATGTTGCATGTCCTATTACAAAGTTGGATGCCGTATAATTGACAAATACTACTGTTGGTATCTTACTGCACATGATTAACTTTTGAAGAATTTTTGTTTTAAAAAAGGTATTTGATGGTGGTTGCTGATCCCCTGGAAGAAGGTTTTGTTAGGAGAAGCATCTGGCATAAAGCATTTTCACTTTGATTTTGCACTGATTAATAATGTGAATGAGTTGGGAGAGTTAATTGACATTATGAACGTCATGCCATTGACTCCAATGTATTTATGATTAAGGTTTAATGGGATGATGATGATGATGACTTGATGGTAGTTAAACTGATGGCACTCTGTAATAGATGTCAAGAGTCATTATATGTTAACTGAATTGTTTTAAGTTGACAAGGCATTAGTGTTAACTTCTGCGTATTAAACTATAATTTCTGATGCATTTTCATTTTTCACTATGTGCAACTCTGTTACAGCTTATAAACTTTTTTCTGATAGTTTCATATTCAAATACAGGGCCATATGGTTGCTGTTCTGAAATGCCTTGACTCACTTAGAACTAATTTCAGTTTCAATAGTGAGGTTGGTAGCACTCAAGATCCTTCAAAAAAGCAGTGGAACCTTTGGGAGTTAGTCGAAAACCTCCAGATGAAACCAGGATGTAATGGTGATTTTTCTGATTTGATGAAATCAAGTAATTTAAATGTAAGAGCCGGATTTCTTTGAATAAATCTGTACTTTTCCTCAAATGACCATATTGAGCAACTAGATTTTATTTCTTCATTTACTGCTGAATCTAAGTTCTGTTCTTTCTTTTCCTTGCTTCCTTGTGCACAGAATGCATCAACTCAGTTGCTGTTCAGTGTTGTAAACAGGATTCTCAGTGAAATTGTTGAAAGGAAAAATGGGGATATAGCTCATGTATGGCAGTAATACTGCTTTTTGTGTGCGAGTTTGTAATTATTTGTATATCCCTTTGCTTGTTTGCTTAATTTTCTCTTGAATACTTATTCCTTTTCATTCTGATGTTTTGATGGTTCTCTTGCTCCAGAGTGTGGCATATTTGTTACAAAAGATCATTGAAGAGATAGAAGGACGAGTTTACTCACGAGCAGAGAATGTAAAAAATGTAAATGCTGTAAATATTTTCTGCAGGTATTTTCAAATATGTTCTGAATTGGTAGTTAATGGTTATGTTGCTGAATCTCTGCAGCAAAACAATCTTTATAGGGCTCGTGAAGAAAAGTACCAGTCGAGGCTACGAGCGCTTGAGTCCCTAGCCAAGGGAACTATAGAAGAAAATGAGGTACTTTGACAGATGGTTTTATCAACTTAAGTATTTGAAATTGCCTAATTGAACTGATGGGTGGATTATTTTCTTTCTATAGGTTGTTTTGAAGCAACTAGAGAAAATAAAGGTGCGATTCTGATAATTGTTTGGCCATACGTTTGTACATGGAAATCATGTTAATATGAATTCTGATTCCTCGTTCTCAATATTTGCTGAGTCTTGATTAAAATTTCATTAACTTTGTTTTCAGTGTTTCAATGCCGTCATTGCTTGCTAGGAGAAATAAATTGCATGTAATTGAGTCAACCAATTAATTGGATCTGTTGTAAGTTAGGACTGGCATGGTTTTATACTTGACATTTTATGGATTAGGTTTGAAGTTCTTTAGGCCTTCAATGGAACTTTAGCTTAGCTGGTAGTTACTAAGAAGCCACCAGGTTTGCTTGGTTGTTTTTAATTTGGTAACAGAGGTTTTATTGCTTGATTGGACATTAAATACCTCATCACTTCATACTGGTTGTTCTACTGCTATCTAGTCATCTTGGCATAGGGAGAGTGATTTGTTCGTTTTAGTCATTTCATGTGATTTTGATATTGTACCAATTCTATTGTGAAAGTATTACAAGATAAACTTACTCAAATCTTACATCTAAATTGATGTCATATTTTTTTATGGAATATAGACTGAGAAGACCAGGTTAGAGGAGAATAGAAAACTCGAAGAGCAGGATGTGCTTAAGTTAAGAAAGGATAAGATTCTGTTTGATGCTGAGGTTGCAAGACTAAGAGAGGAACTAGAGCTGGCCAAAAGGACCCATGAAAGCCAGTACTTACAGTTGGAGGCACAGGCTGAGATGAGGAAAATTGCAGGGGAAAAGAGGTCAAAGGAACTTGAACGCCTGCTAATGGACTCTAGAAAGAAAGTGAAGGACATCGAATTATCTTATGAATCTAAAGACACAAGATGGAGAATGAAAGAGAAAACCTATCAAACTTTCATAGATAAGCAATCCTCGTCATTGGAGGTTTGTCTTGTTGAGTATGTTCTTAAGCTCAAACTCTTAGCATCTTGTGTTACACATAAAATTCTTCATCTGTCAGGCATTAAAGGAGGCTTTTCAATCAGTCAAACATGATATTATGAGAACAAAATGGAGTTATTTGGATGCTTTTGATTCCTTAGGTAGGAGCAACAACTCTCTCTCTCTTGCTCCACTCCTGCTTTTCCTTTTAATAGTTGTGTTTTTGTCAAAATGTGTTTTGTTATTGATTTGCAGTTTTTGTCTTGGGCAGGTGCAAAACTTAGAATACTAACAGATGCTGCAGAAAATTATCATTCTGTCCTTGCAGAAAATCGAAGGTTGTACAATGAGGTTCAGGATTTGAAAGGTGTGTTGGGTGATAAGAACTTTTTTATATGCTTTTTTAGGGAGATTGACTGATGTGTGTTTGTTGCCTTATTAACAGGAAATATACGGGTATATTGCCGTATAAGACCATTTCTTCCCGGCCAAAATAAGAAGCGAACAACCATAGAGTACATTGGTGATAATGGTGAGTTGGTGGTTGCCAATCCTTTAAAACAAGGAAAAGAGAACCATAGGCTGTTCAAATTTAACAAAGTTTTCAGTCCACAAGCTACACAAGGTGAACCTCTTTCAACCTGTTGTTTTTAATTTCAACATCCTTCTTGCTTATATAGTTATGGTGTTTTTGCTCATGGTTTTTGTTTTTTTTCCTTAAACATCACATGTTTGCAGAGGAAGTATTTCTAGACACACAACCTCTAATTCGATCAGTTCTTGATGGATTCAATGTTTGCATCTTTGCCTATGGTCAAACTGGCTCCGGGAAAACATATACAATGGTGTGCAATGAGTTTTTCTTTTTCTTTTTTAAGAAATTGGACTATTTTTTTTGGAATTTTAATTTACTTTGTTCGTTCATTTTTCAGAGTGGGCCAACTGTTGCTTCTAGGCAAGATTGGGGGGTGAATTACAGAGCATTAAATGATCTTTTTGAAATCTCTCAAGTCAGAAAAAGTTCGATTGTATATGAAGTTGGTGTTCAGATGGTTGAGATTTATAATGAACAAGTTCGTGATTTGCTTATTGGTGATGGTACTCAGAGAAGATATCCTTTATTTTTAGTTTCTTGGAATTTGTCTTGCCCTTATTTTGTCATTCATGGTTAGATTTTGGGACATAATATCTTTTCTTTGGTTTGTATTTTTTTGTGTGGTGTTATGGAATATGAATACTTCGCTACTATAGTTACCATGATATAGAAACTTTGATCCCCTTAACTTGCATACACTTGGGATTTGGAGTACCACCCAACCAAACGGGTTGGCGGTTCCTGAGGCGAGCATGCACCCTGTTAAATCAACTTCAGATGTTTTAGAATTGATGAATATTGGGCTCATGAATAGGGCTGTAGGTGCTACAGCACTCAATGAGAGAAGTAGCAGATCCCACAGGTTTATTTTCATTCACCAACCATATAACTATCACATATTACCTTGTGCCTCTTTTTAATATTTTGTTTCTTATTTCTAACTTGCAGCATTCTCACAGTTCATGTTCGTGGCACGGACCTAAAGACCAACGCTGTTTTGCGTGGTAGTTTGCATTTAGTAGATCTTGCTGGAAGTGAGAGGGTTGATCGCTCTGAAGTAACTGGAGATAGGCTTAGGGAGGCACAGCACATAAATAAATCGCTATCGGCCCTTGGGGATGTCATTTTTGCCTTGGCTCAAAAGAACACGCATGTGCCCTATAGAAACAGCAAATTAACACAAGTCCTCCAGAGTTCTTTAGGTACTTATTCATCCTCTGGATTTTTTCTTCTTCTAGATTTGTATGATCTGTGCTCCCTTAAATTGTTTTGGAATTTACATTACTATGTGTGCTGTATTTTGTTTGGCTCTTATCTTTTCTTTCCCTGGTGATCTGTAAATGTAGGTGGGCAAGCAAAAACCCTTATGTTTGTACAGCTCAATCCTGATGAAGAATCTTATTCTGAGACAATAAGTACACTGAAATTTGCCGAAAGAGTTTCTGGTGTTGAGTTAGGCGCTGCACGGAGTAATAGAGAAGGGAGAGAAGTCAGGGAACTTGTCGAACAGGTACCCTACTTCTGCTGTTTTTTTTATGTCTGCTAGAAGTTGGAATATCAGGCGAGTATGGTTCACTAGCATAATTATTTGGCCTAGGAATGGGATTACTTCATGGATCTGTTATCCCTGCATCTGGTAAATAGGAGTTTGTTCCACTTCTAGTGAATATCAATTAGCCAGAGGACTGTACTCTAGGTTTCAACGTAGTTGGTATGAATTCCATAAATATAATATTGAGAGGCTTTGTTTAAATAGTTTCACCTGTAGTTGGTATGGTCGTAAAAGTACGGCAACTTTATGCTCCAAGTAAACTACAGTGGGTGTGGTTTGGATGAGAAAATAGCTAAAGTGTTTGTTCAGTTAACTGAAATTGCTTCATGGGGTTATATTTCCTTTGGAGTTTCTCAATCCTTGTAGAGATGAGTTTGTTCCAATTCCTTGTCTTTTGGGGTATGTGTACTAGTGCCAAGGTGTTTGAGTCTTTAGAGTAAGCTTTTCCATTTGGCTTCATATTCTCTGTTCTGTTAATCTTGCAGGTTGCATTCCTGAAAGATTGTGTCATAAAGAAGGATGAAGAAATTGAGCGTTTGCAACTGGTCAAAGGTATTGCCAATGGAATCAAGCCTGGTGCAAACTCATTGAGGAGTATTTCATCATCTCCGAGAAGACATTCACATGGGACTCCAAGGGAAGGGCGCAGTCTTTCAGGGGGCAAAGGCTCAAATCTTAATGAGAAAGCAACATATGAGGTGGACAACAGCTCTGAGTGCAGTGACAGGCAATCTGAAGTTGGATCTCACCCGTCTGCTGATGACACTAGAAAAAACAAGGAACCTTCCTCTCAGTCTAATCGTGTTGTGAGTGATTCGGGTATGAATTCAACTGAAGATATTGAACTCTTGCACTTTGGGGATGCAGATTCTGAAGAGAGATTAAGTGATATATCTGATGGTGTTCTTTCACTGGGTACAGAAACTGATGTTTCAGTTTCCAGCATTGTAGAGTACACTTTCTTTCCTGAAGCTCCAAAAGAGTCTGAAAAAGCTAAGAAGGTTGGGGCTTCAAGTAAAGTAGATAACGTTGACGAGTGAGTATCTTCAACCTTGGCAGTGGTGCAAGAGTCTGAAATACAGTTGAATTAAGGTCTTAAATAATCTTGTTTGCTAGAGAAAGTGCAGGTTTGATGGCTAACATTTTGACCACAATAAGAAATGTCAATTCACACTTTACTTTATGCATCAATTCTTAATTTTGAGAAAACAGTGCAGCTAATAGGTAAGTGGCCAGAGCATTCGTAAGACAAACTCAAACAATACTATCTTGTTGGAAATTTTCTAGTTTCCTGAAGCTGTACAGTGTTTTCGCATCTTTATTTTGCTCGTCTCCTGTTTCATGTAAGTATGTTTAACTATGCAGATCTATTGCCTAGTTTGTCTCTTTATATCTTCCGACAGTTCTGTGATGTTTTTTTACCGATGATGGGTTTTTGTTTGAGTTTGTCACTTGGAAGCAGATTTTAGAGCTTTATGTTCCCATTTTACTTTAAATCTTTTACAGATTGAAGTTTCAGTCTAAACTTCCAAAGCCAACTCAAAGGTCAGGGCAAACAAAATCTACTCGTTTGTCACTGCAAAGAAATCCAGCTCAACTATCATTGTCCAAGAGTGCCCCGAAGCTGTCCTCAGGTATGCAAATTCATGCGTCCTTCATGGACTCATCTAGTTTATTCAATTTAAAAAGTTGAGTTATGTCTTTTTTTTTTTTAACTGAAGCTTTTATCATACCATATGTAAATAAACATTTGCAGTCAAAATATGCAGTTCTCATTTTTTCTACTTCGAATTTAATCTTGTGTTTTCTTGACATGTACTAGGTGCCAGGAAACTAGCCGGTGACAGTTCCTCAACCAAGCCCGCCAAAAGATGGCAGTGATTTGAATTTTGACGGCATTTTCGAAATATTTAGGGTGTAATTATAGTTGAAATCGGTTATGCTTTCATCTCTTCCTTTTGAACAAACCATGGGATGCCAAAAAGGAAAAATGGTAGTAGGAATAGGAGTGATAATTATCAGCCCTCAAATCTTGAGGCCTATATATATTGACAGCTGACGCACGATACTGGTGTTCGTTTTAAACATAGCTTACTTACTAGATCAGTCATTTCCTCAATGGTAGAGGATGAAGGGGCAGATAATTTGGTTATCGAAGTCTGTATAAGCCGACGGGTTTGACTACCTGCGAGAAGATGAATTTGAAGGTCTTCGTTTTCCAAGATAAAGTGGGAGTCAAAAAATAGGAACCTGCCAGAGTATCAGGTCAGGAGACGCCCAACCTGGGAGGAGTTTACCGAGCAGTTTAAGTTTCATTGTTTATTTTTCTATGAAGGTAGGTAAGGAGATTGAGTTCCAAGGGATTTGGTCGAGGCCTTGGCCCCTGCTTGTTTTCCTTATTGAGTATTATCAGGGGTGCGTTGTTTAGTTATGCAGCATCTTGCTTTAGTGGTTAGTTGGCAGCTTGTAGCATAGAGAAGGGATCGCGTGCCTGAGATTGACAGTACAAAATGCGTTATGTACATCAGATATTGTTTGATCCTTTCAATTGCTTTTGCTTGTTATAGTTTGGATTTTATCTCACGCTTCTCCTCAAGTGTGACTTCGTGCCAAAAAAAAGCCCCCAACCTCTTAACTAGCTTCTTATTGTAGTTATTTTTGTCAGTCTCTTTGTTATTTCTAATGGAAGTTTACGTGGTGATTTGTATGTTGATGTGACAGTTAAAAATGTCACGATGTATTATCTTTTATAATAAGAAATGACTATACTGACAGAATGAAAAACCTCAGGCTAAAACTGATACAAACATATAATTTTAGTGACTTGAAACATAGATTAGCCAGCTCATCTTCTTCCCCATTTATTCTCTGCTGAAAATGATTGCAGCAGTGAACAATTTCTGTCACTTGCATTGTAGAAGTAGTGGAGTGGGAACCCAAGAATGGATTGGAAAGAAGAAGCAGAATTAGAATCTCTACCCTAGAACAACTGGTGGAGGATTAGAAGTCATAGATTTCCAAAGAACAACATGTGATACAAATTAGTTCGAGAAAGATTTGTGAAGAGATTTTGCTTCATTTGGGGTCCAGCAGTGAGGAGGACGACGATAGATAGGATGAGACAGATACGCTATTCTCTTCCTAGTCTCTCTCGTCCAACTTGTCGGGTTCTTGCTGCCACTGGGGCTCTCTCCGGAGAAGGGTCGTTGATCGGAAAATGGGAATGCTGCTGGTGGAAAATGGAGCAACTAAAATGAAGATAGCTTCACGGTGGTGAAGAGCTCGAGCAACCCAAAGAAGCCACAGTTGTTGGCGCGTAGCTTTGGAGCCTCGCATCTGTGGTTTTTTGCCATGGCTGACTTGATTGATTTCTTCAAAGCTGGAAATTTTTCAATGAAATTGAATGAAGATCGATTAGAACTCGCAATAAATTGGAGGTTCGAGTTGGCTTATATAGAATAAAAAGAAATTCCCAGCAGATAATAACTGTTTCAGAAAGTTCCCAAAAAAATTTATGCCTGTTCACGACAGAATTCGAATCGAATCGAATGCGAATCAATCTCAGGTGTTTGTTTTGAGGGGAATCAAATCAAAGGAGGAGAAGGATTTTTAAATCTACGGCAAAACAAATAGCCCTGCAAAGGGGAGGATTGGTTGAGATTTGGGAACTGGAAACGCGTGCTCCATTTTAGCTGGCAGCATTTGGGAATAAGATGAAGTTTAAGATAATTAATGGTTTAAGTCATTAAAACAATGAGTTTGTGTCAATCTCAGTTTAAAATTTTTTATTCCTTCAATATAGTCATTTGTTATTATAAAAGGATGTTATGTGATATTTTGAACTATCATATTGATATCAAAGTCGCTACATCATCAACTTTCATCAGAGATAATGAAAAAACTGATAGAAGCGACTGATGGATATGGGTTAAGTGGTAGGGATTTTATGATTGCACAAGGTGACATAATCTAGTAAGTGACAACTTTAGGATAAGAGTTAAAACTAAGGGACCATGTATGTATTTTACCTCATTTTATGTTGTTGGGACAACTTTTTTGAATTATTTTATGTTCATTCTTTCTCTATTTTTTTTTTTGAACAATAAAAGTAATTTAATTAGCTTAGGCTAAATGGCACGTTTTGTTGTCTAAGATTGTTCATGAAGTAATAAATATAGCAAATATTTTTTTTTTAAAAATCATCTAAGCACAATTGGCTTTTCATATGTGGACTTGCACTACATATTCAGCTAGCAAACGTAAAAATTCATTTTTGACATTTATTGAATATTTTTTTTCTAAATAATATTAAATACAAAATAAATTTTATTGAAATTTTAAGACTGATAAACTAAATAGTCAATATGAACGTAAGCAAAATTGAAAATTTAGTGAGTTTTTTGGGTAAAAAAATTATGTAGTTATCTAGCTTTATTCTCTCTCCTTTTTTTTTCCCCACAAACTCATATTTTATTTTAATTGCCTCAACCACTATGGCAAAGTGGCTAAGGGATGCCATAGGAAGTGGGGTGGTTAGGAGTCAAAATTCTGACTTTATCACTTTCCCATATAATACAATTTAAAGTTGGTTCAGGTACTTTTTGAGTCTTGAAAAAGTAGGCATTTTTCTCTTCACTTGTACTATACGTACCCTTTATCCTACTCCCTCTATTCCACATTCTTTGTACCGTATTCCTTTTTGGGTCATTCCAAATTCTTTGCACCGTTTCCTTTTTTAGCAAATTTTAGAGTACAAAATTACAGTTTTACCCTCATTTCACATTCACCATCACTTTCCAATTTCATTTTAGACGCCTGTTCCTCTTCTTTTCTTCACCCGGTTCGATCGACTGGTTTAGCCACCTCCACCTCTGCCATCGCTTATGTGCCTCCACTTCTGCCGTTGTCCGTCTAGCATTGTCCAGTCACCATCATCATGATTTCATACTCCGACTACTGATCAACGCGATGGATCAACGGATTGATGAGGATGATGCGACGCATCGATGGATCAAAGGCCGGATCGACTGAGGCGGGGCAACGGATTGACTGATCGACACCAAGATTTGAGGACGGTGGACGATTCAAGACGGCAGTGGCAGATCGAGGATGACGGACAGGGAGGTTGCAGATCGAGAACAACTCTAGTTGGTGGAAATCTAGGTCTAGCCAAGGTTAGGAAAGTAGGTGACGGACCAATGGGAATCGGAGGTCTGGCGAGTAGGCTGGGCAAAGTAGGTTTGGCGGTGGCAGCATAAACAGACGTTAGCAGGTGGAAAGAGAAAGAGAGGAAGAGCAAAAATGGAAAGAAGAGGCAAAGAATAGCTTGTCTTAGCTTGCGTGCCAAACATAAGTGTTGCTAAAAACGTGGGACAGAGGGAGTAATACTTATAAAGATGCTTCTGTGTACAAAAAAAAAAAAAACTCTATTTTAATTGTTTATATTTGCTATTAGGATGCCTAACGGAAGTTTGCAAAGGAAACAACAGTTGTGCAATGGATTATTGCTTTGAGGATGGATGAAGGACAACTTTACAACACATCGTATAGTTTAGGGACAAATAATGTAATTGAGCCAATTGACCAAAGAATGCATTTCTTTTTGAGAACTGATTTATCAGTTTAGCAAAAGAATGCATTTCTTTTTATTCCCATATTTATTTGCTATATACTATACTCTTGGTCACTAAATTCTACTGTCTTATAATATACGTTCTTTCTTGCCTTTTCTTTTCCAAAAAAAAAAAAAAAACAACTATTGATACACTTTAAATACTCACCATTGCTACAATAATAAAAAATTGAGAATAAAAAAGCATAATAATTCGATTTAAACAAAATACTCGGTAAAAACTGTATTTACCACGATAAACTGGTGTTAATAAGCGTCTTGAGAGTGCTTGCAACAATTGAATAACAAATAAATGTATATGTGAAGAATGCAATCAAAATCTTGGCGAAATGCTAAATTCCACGAGGTGCAACTTAAAATATACGTCATTTTGCATATTTACTTCTGAATTCTTAAATGTTACAAAAATAGGATTAAAACAATATTGTGCAGCAAAAATAATACTCCTATTATCTCTGTCATTGTTAATGAAAATTCAAAGGCAAAATATAACATTAGCTTTTGAACGCAAGCAAAATGGACACAAGACCCCTCGAACATAAATTGGGGACACACAACCTCTCAAATAGTAAAATATAAAAAAAATCCTTAAAATAGAATGGAAAAAAAATTAAAAAATACTATAAACATAACATGCTCATCGAACATTAAAGTATCCAATCACTTCAAATAATTATGAAGAATATTTTAAATTTCAAAAAAATATAATTTGATACACTTATATATTTTCTTTAATAAAAAGTAGAATGAAAAGATACAAATTCAACATGCCCATACCAAATTAAAGAATTCAATCCCTTCATAAAATTATGGAGACTATTCTAGACACGAAAGAAATAGAATTTGACAAAGTTTTCTATTTTTTAATTGAAACCATAAAATAGCAAAAAAAAAAAAAATGAATAATAAAATGAAAAATAAAACACACTACCAATTAAACATTGATGGGTTTTGGGAGCCAAACAGCGCAGCAGAATTTTAACCGAAACCCTCTAGAATCCAAGTGAAACGGGGTAAACCGGGTGTTCGAAAATTTTCATACCTAATTTTCGGTTGAGATCTCTCACTCAACTGTAGAGTCGAATCACAAAACCTGAACAGTTGACGTGTTCAGGCTCTCTATGGTATCTACACGAGCCTCTCGGGATCACCACGCTTCCACCACTTCCCGGAAGATGCGTTTCTCTTGCGCTCGCAGTGTTAGCTTGCGTCCCCCAAGGAATTGCTAGAGAAGAGTGCAACTGTCCTTTTTGGGAGGCTAGGGCAAGGAGACCTGCGAATTTCTCACTAGAAGTTGTATTTATAGTGAGACTCAACTTCCAGGTCTAATAGGTTTCAAAGCCCTAATCTAATTAGGCTTTAATTTCGAGCTTAATAATGGCTCAACTATTGGGCCCATTATTAATACGAAATTATTGTGAAACCAAAACCCAAATTATTAGCCCATGCACTCTAATGATCCAAATAGCTCTATGTGTGCGACCCAATAGGCTCTTACCACATTGGCAATGATCATAAATCACATTTATGATCATAAGCAATGAGCGGTATCTAGCAACATATCATTGCTACCCAAGTGACAGGATTGTCGATGATTTGACTAAACCTTTATGATCATCACCGATATATGCAATTGTCCCTTTGTCCAAGATATCAAGACTAAGCACGAGACATGGAATGTGTCACTCTCGTATAGCCCAATCTTTGGTTTATTGATTACTGAGTAGACCAACTTAAACTGATGACATTGATATCGTATATCAACTCATCCGAGCATGGCCATGCATTTTTCTAAGACTTATTCTATCAAGGGGCCCGAAGATATCACTCCCGTTACATAGGAGAGACAAATCTCATCTTGATCATACAAATGCCTCTGCATGATATGTGACATACCCAATGACTTCCTTCAAGTTCACTCAGTTACGAGCAACAAAGGAAAGTATCAAAGTATGTGACTCACATGTAGGGAACCTTGATGATCTTAGGCCGAAGGACTACATATACCATGATCACTATCTTATGACACTCATATAACGATCCATGTAGTGTTCTCATGGTGGGTCGGTTCAGTACACAAGTTCTCCAACTTGTACCCATATGTAAACTACATATCTCATATTAGTCTCCACATATGCTAGTCGTTATGTATTATTGCAACCCGTTCTACAATAATACTAGACTAGGGACGTTTAAGAATATCATTATTCTAGGGTTACAATTATGTTTATTATGTTATGCAGAAATAAAATAACAAACATAATTGCTGGATTAATGCCTTAATAAAATATCATGACTCAATGTGCAAAAATACAATCATCTCATGATTGGCTTTTGGGCACAACACTAACAAACATGTCCATCTCAAATTAAGCATACAATCCCTTTAAATAATTATGGATACTATTCTAGATTCCAAAGAAAAATAATTTTACACAGTGATATATTTTTCTCAACTTAAACTATAAAATACAAAAAAACAAAAAAATAGAAAGAAAAATAAAAAAAATTACCAGTTCAACATGCCTATCTAAGATTAAAACATTAAATACCTTCAAATAATTACTAATGCAAGTTTAGATGAAAAAAGTATATAACTTGACACATTATCTATTTTTTTTCAACTTAAACCCTAAATAGCAAAAAAACTAAAAAATAGAATGAAAAAAAAGAAAAAACACTACCAATTTAACATTCCCATAAAAAATAAAGAATATATAATTATATTTAAGGAATTTTAAGCTATAATTTTGGATGAACATGTTGAATTGGTAATTTTTTTAATTATATTTTTCATTTTTATGCTATTTTATGGTTTAAGTTGAAAAAATATATAAGTGTGTCAAAATCTATTTATTTATCATATAGAATAGTCTCCATAATTATTTAAAGATATCTTATACTTTAATTTTGGATGATCATGTCAAATTGGTAATTTTTTTTAATTTTTCATTCCATTTTTTTTAACTTTTTTGCTATTTTACAGTTTAAGTTGAAAAAAATAAAATAGATAAGTGTGTCAAATTCTATTTATTTGTCATAATATAATAGCATCCATAATTACTTCAAGGTATTGTGTACTTTAATTTCGGATGAGCATGTTGAATTGATTTTTTTTATTTTCATTCTATTTTTCTATTTTTTTTTCTTTTTTATGGTTTAAGTTGAAAAAATAGATAAGTGTTTCAAATTATAATTTTTTTTATTCTAAAATATTCTCCATTATTATTTTAATGGATTGAATGCACTAATTTGGTATCGGCATGTCAAATTGGTAGTTTTTCATTCTATTTTTGGTTTTTTTGGCTATTTATGATTTAAGTTGAAAAAGGTAGACAAGTATGCCAAATTATATTTTTTTGGAATCTAAAATATTCTAAAAATTATTTGATGGGATTAGATACTTCAATTTTTGATGGGCATGTTAAATTTGTTGTGTTTTTTAATTTTTAATTTTTTGAAGATTATTTTTGCTTTTTAAGTGGTTATGTGTCTCAAATTTATGTTTAGGAGTCTTATGTCTATTTTGCTTGCATTCAGAGGTTAATTTTAGATTTTTCCCTCAAATTTCCATAAGCAATGAAGAAGATAATGAAACAAGAGACTTGATGCTGCAAAACATTATTTTAATTCTACTTTTGCAACATTTGACAATTTTGGGTAAATATCCGAAATGAGGTATTACCGGCATCTTGTAAAGCTTGTCCCATTTACTATTTATAGTAATTAATTTATGATTTTTTTTTAAAAAAATTTCTTATAGAAAAATAAAATTTTTATATAAAAATAATACTTTAAAGACTCTAGTTTATACTTATAATTTTTAAAAATTTTTTATAATAAAATTGATATGGATATATTTAAGTTAAATATTAGTTAAAAAAAAGTAAAAGAGCCAATTTTTGTGAGACAGTTGAGCATATTTTAAGGATAGATAGTGCAATTTAGCCTATATTCTTTTGTTGTAACGAGATTCTTTTGTTGCACAGGCCATAAATTGATTTCGTTTGTTATATAATTTGAAATTAGTTATTTGAATTTTATGATTGGTTAGAAGTATAAAATATTTTTCAATACCCGTAACTGAAAAGTTTATTTACCATAAGACACCAATTAATCGGACTTCTATAGATCCTGTTTCATGACAAGAAAGTTATGTCAATGGCGTGTAGTTCCAAATCATTGAATTTATTTGTTGTTTGGGAGAATTTAGTATTGATTCTTTTCGTTTGCTTGCCATTTCCAATAGTTTCACCAGGTACTCATATTTCCATGATATAGATTTTATTTTGTTTATTTCTGTGTGATTTACGAGTAGAAATTTAGAATTTGTTATTTTATTATATTCAATATCCCTTACTTATAGTCGTAAAAAATGATTACTCTTCATTAGAATGTCCAACTACGATAGAATTTGAAGAACTATAAGTGTACCCTGTAGTTTCCTATTTGCTTGTCTCCCCCAGAACAAGTTTGGCACCACTTGATCCTCGTTAGTGTCAAGCTATAATTTATCATGCCCCGAAGCTAGGTTCATCCAGTCTTTGTCTGTCACTTAGGCTTCCAGCTTCTTGTTCTGTGGTTAATGTGACTAATCCACTTAATAATTAACACTTAACACTAAAAAAACCATAGGGAACCATGTCTCCTTACCATACCCTCGATTATGCATCACTTAGCCTTTGAAATCCAACTTGCCTTCAAGCTTAAGCTACTGCCTTTCCCAGTAAGAAACATCTAAACTCCTCTGCCCGAGACCAAATTGCCCAGAAATCTTGTGATTTCTCTTAATTTTCCAGTGGACAGCATAACAATGCATGCAATGAGTGGGGCTCAAAGCACCATTTCATCCTCGAACTTCTATGCATGATACATTTCAGTTCTCCAGTTCAAACCCGATACCAACTTGGTCATCTCTTTCTCTTGTTTTAACACTTCCTTCATAGTTTCACTTAAGTCCTCCAATTTCTAGCACTTTATAAACAAGTCCCTGATTGCTTTTAATTCCTTGTTCGCTCCCTAAAACTAGTCTTTCTTCTATATTTTCAATTTGACCTATCCCTTCTTCATTGTCAGACTAAGTTACCCGAGACAAACTTCCTTTTAAAAGTGACTAAGTCCTTCACCCATAACCCTATTTAAGCAACTTCCTATATCAAAACTAAAAATAATAGAACAAAATTCTATTTTCTAAGAATTACTTAGGGAAGGGGTTACAGTTCTCCACATCTTCAACAATTTGGTCCTCTAAATTATGCATTAACTATGAAAATATTTAAGGGTATTGAACAAACATATCAGCCATTGTCTCCCAGGTTACTTCCTCAATACCATGTTTCATCCATTGCACTTTCACCCTAGGAACCAACTTACTTCTAAGCATTCTAGACTACTTATCCCAGATTTGGACTAGCTTTTCTTCATAAGTCAAGTTTGTTTCAGGATTCATGGACTCTATGGACAACACATGCTTAGGGTCAACCGAGTATTTCTTAATCATGCTAATTTGAAACATATTGTGAATGCGTGCCATGTATGGTGGCAAAGTTAATCTGTATGACACTTTGCCAACTCTTTTCAAGATTTCATAAGGCCGAAAATACCTAGGGGTTAACTTCCTTTTCTTTCCAAATGTCATCATCCGTTAGTGGGGGAGACTTTCAACAACAATTTAGCTAACTTTTTAAACTCCATATCCTTTTTATTTAGGTTTACATTTCTTTCATTTCAATGGTTGGCAACTTAAGCCTTATCTTTCTAATATTTTTTATTTTGTCTTGTATGATTTCTGGTATAAGCTTAGTCCAATCAGTAAGATCTACCCAGTAGTGTGGAATTAAACACTTTCTACCATACAATGCTTCAAAGAGTGCCATCTTGATAGTTGCTTGACACTTATTGTTGTAAGAAAATTCTACCAGGGGTAAGTGTTGATCCCACTGGCCTTTGGAGTCTAATGCACATCCTCTTAGCATGTCTTCCAAGGTTTGAATAACCCTATATGTCTGCCCATCAGATTGGGCATAGTAAGCAGAACTCAAATTCACTTGAGTTCCTAAAGCCTTATGGAAGCCTATCCAGAATCTAAATACAAATCTAGGATCCCTATCAAACACTATACAATCAGGAATACCATGTAGTTAGACAATTTCCTTGATTTATAGCTACGCTAACTTGTCCAAAGGGTAGGCTGCCCTAATAGGTAGAAAATGAGAACTCTTTGTCAACCTATCTACAATCACCCATATAGCATCATGCTGCATCCCCGTAAAGGGCATTATAGTATGTGAAAACTTATACATAACTTTACTATAATTTTTCTTGATATTTGGTTGTGTTTTGAGTAGGGGTGAAAGTTGGGTCAAATATTTTAGGTTCAGGTTGAATCCCGACCCAAAATATTTGTATTATTCTTTTTATTATGTAACTAAAAAATAACCTGAATAAATGTGAAAACCGACTAAACCTGAACCTAATTTAATTGGATTTGGGTTGGTATTAATTGGGTTCACCTGATTATCATGTTTTGTGCGGTGGATTGTTGGCGAGGTGACTAGGCATCGTGGCCATGCAGTGACAAGGAGGGTAGTAGATGATGAGGAGAGTGGTGGACGACGAGGAGTGTGTCAGACTACGAGGAAGGCAACGACGAGGTCGAGAAGTGATGGATGATGAGGTCAAGCAAGGGTTTAAAGGATAAGGAGGCGAGGAATGAAAACGATGATAGAGAAGGTAGAGACCTATTTGTAGAGGGAGGGACTGAGAGAGAAAACGAAAGAGGAGGAAAAGAAGCAAAACTGAGATAGAAAATGAAAGAAGAAGGAGAGAGGTAAGACTGAGGGGAGATGAGAGAAAAGTGACTCTTCAAGGCTAAGGCTGGCAAAATTTGACCCAACCTAAAAATCTAGACCAACCGATCCGAAACCGAACTTGACCTGACCCGATTTGACTAAAAAAGGTAATGACCAGAACCCAACTTAAATCCAAACTTGATTAAAGTGAAACAAAAAAAATCCCAAAACCCAAATGACCTGAACCTAAATTGGCCCAAACCTGAAACAACTTGAACCTAGAAATATCCCAAACCTGAGGCTAACTTGACCTAAACCTGAAATGATCCGAGTTTAAACCTGACAAGACCCAATTTTGTTAGTGTTGTGCCCAAAAACCCAATCATGAGATGATTGTATTTTGCACATTGAGTCATGATATTTTATTGAGACATTAATCCAGTAATTGTGTTTGTTGTTTTGTTTTTGTGTGGCATAATTAAACATAATTATAACCGTAGAATAATGGTATTCTTAAACGTTCCTAGTTTAGTATTTTTATGGAATAGGTTGTAATAATACATAAAGACTAGCATGTGTGGAGACTACTATGAGATATGTAGTTTACATATAGGTACAAGTTGGAGAACTTGTGTACTGGACCAACCCACCATGAGAATGCTACATGGATCGTTATATGAGTGTCATAGGTGATTCTTGTAGTGATCATGGTATATGTAGTCTTTTGACCTAAGGTCATCATGGTTCCCTATATGTGAGTCACATACTTTGATACTTCCTTTTACTGCTCGTGATAGAGTGAACATGAAAGTGGTCATTGGATATGTCACATATCATGCGGAGGGTTTTGTATGATCAAGATGAGATTTGTCTCTCTTATGCAACGAGAGTAATATTTTCGGGCCTTTTGATTGAGTAAGACTGAAAAAATGCATGACCATGGTCTGATAAGTTGATATAGGATATTAATGTCATCAGTTTTAGTTATTTTACTCGGTAATCAAGAAACCTTAGATTGGGTTGTATGAGAGTGACACATTCCATGTTTTATGCTCGGTCTTGATATCTTGGATAAAGGGACAATGACATATACGAATAATGATAATAGACGTTTAGTCGAATCACTGGCTATCTTGTCACTTGGGTAGCAATGATGTGTTGCTAGACATCGCCCATTGTTTATGATCATAAATGTGATTTATGATCATTGCCAATGTGATAGGAGCTTATTGGGTCACACACATAAAGCCAACTGAATTATTTAAGTGCATGAGCCAAATTATTTGGGTTTTGCTTTTATGATAATTTTAGATTAATAATTGACCCAAAAGTTGAGCCATTATGAAGCTCGGAATTAGGCCTAATTCAAGTAGGGTTATGAAACCTATTAGGCTTGGGAGTTAAGCCTTACTATATATATATGGTATATAGTGAGAATTTTCGAAGCCCTATCCTTAGCCACTTAAAGGATGAAATCAGAAGGGTTTTGAAAAGTTTCAGCCGCACTCTTCTATTACCTTTCCTTGGAGAATGCAAGCTAGCACTGTGGGTGCAAGAGGAATGTAGCTGCTGAAACGTAGTGGAGGCATGGTGATCCGAGTGGTTTATGTGGATACCATAGAGAGTTTGAATATATCAACTGTTTAAGTTTGTGATTCAACTTAACAGTTTAGTGAAATATCTTAGCAGACCAGGTAAAAAAATTTCCAACACACATTTTGCTCCGTTTCACTTGGATCCTAGAGGGTTCTAGTTAGTTTTCGTTGTGTTTGTTTGACTCCTGAAACCCTACAATTTTAACCGAAATCAACATAAAATATATAGTCGACTAATATTTAAAAATTCATGATTTTTTATATATTGATTATTTATCTAAATTGTTCATTAATTATGACCATGCAATTTAAGAAATTCAAAAAGTACTTCAAAAATATTTTTTGTTTAGGTATTTTATGGAATTTAAAGAGTAAATTAATAAATTAATTTGTCTTAGTTTGTTTAGGGGTTTTTTAGGATTTATTGGTTAAAAGGATTTAATAATTTTCAGTATTCTCAAATTTAGTAATCTCACCAATAGTGATTAAATTAATTTAACAATCTTAATTGGAAAGGACTTATTTGAGCATAATTCTATAAAACTATTAAATCAAACTTCGATTCTTTATAATATGAAGGACTTATTTCAGTATCTATCATCATTAGTTGCCTTCAACATTTGATAGCAAGGCTAAACTAAATAAAATTTGAATTCGAACTACTAGTAAAGCATGCGTAGGTTTGAGATGATTTGATTTTACAAAGTTTACATAGGCTCGAATTACTTAAAACATTCTTTCCTACAACAAAAGCCTAAAATCATGAACAATAATCTAAATCCTAAAGCAACATAACAACTCATTCCAATATCAAGTTTTACAACTAAATGAAAACATCAAAATGAAAAAGAGTATGACAGCAATATACCATATCAAAAGTCTCAAGCAATAAAGCTAATGACAAAGTCTGAAGTGCCCGCTTTCAAATATTTGCATTTACGAAACCTATGAATTGCCAAAATAATGCTAGTTAGTGAAATACCATACCAAAAATATAGGATTGTTTGTGCCTAGTTATAAATTGAGTCATTGCCTAAAAAGTACTAAAAAAACTCAACTACTATAAAGTAGCTAGTAGTAATCTTATCTTTACACCAAATTAGAAAATGCTTTGGAACTGGTCGGTTGCTCCAATTCCACTTCTATGCCATTCAAATGCTTCTAATCATACCCTTTAGCTCTATTAATTGAGAAACAAAATTAGTAATAGCTACAATTTGTTGAAATAAAAAAAATTATAAAAGAGAAACCATATCTTCATAACCATACACCCAATTATGAGATGTTAGTAAAACTTGTACATTGTGAGGGACAAGATGATTCCTATATTTATTAAGAATCTTCTTACCCATATTAAAATTTGATTATGAAGCAACAGTCATAATAGGAATACTCAATATGTCCCTTGTCATTTGTGCTATAATTTGATATCATGCTTCGTTTTCTTTCCAAAAAGCAAGGACATCTAACTTCAACTTAATTGGCTTTTTAGGCTCATCCAAATAAAAATCAAGTTGTGACTTTAAGGTGAAAGTCCCCATTGTATCTTAGGAAAAATCCAACATCCACATCAACTTATCTATCAATTTTGAGAGTATATTACAATATAAAAGAATATATATTAGCATAATAACAAAAAAATAATTTACTTACAAGAATATTTGAATTTACATCTCGACAAGATTGTCCACTACCAGTTCCAACATCACACGAGTGAGATGAACTACCACTATGTGTCCCATACTCTTTGAAAAGAAATATAATTGATCTCGAACATCTAATCACTTAGAAGTATGAGTCGTACCCAATTTCTCATAGTAGTACTTAAGAAAAGATAATTTATACTGAGGATAAAGTACAACTGCAAATGAGAGAACTACTGAAACATCTCCCCAATACTTCTGAAACTTTTCATTCATTTGTTATGTCATTTCTCTTATTTGGAAGTCTAGATTATCCATTGCCTCTAGTATAAACTTTTGCATTCTCCATACATTCTCAAAGTACAAATTGGTAGTGGGATACTTAGAACCAGAGAAGAAAGTGGTCATTTTATAAAAAGGCTTCAAAATTGTTGTGATTTTTGTTATTTTGTTCTACTCGCCATCACTAGGACAATGTTCATAACATATGTCAACAATTTGCAGTTGAGAATGGTGACCGATAGAGTGGGACCTAGCGAATCCGAGATAAGACATGACGGGGATGGGTTGTGATCCTCCTTATCTCATTTGATTGGCACAAATAGCAACGTGGGACCCTTGGATCAGGCGGCGCTGCTTGCAGGGAAGCAGGGGTGATGAGCTAGGATCGAAAGTGACGACTGGAGCAGCAATTGAAAATGTCGGGCAGAGGGAATGTAACTTCCAAGTATGGCGGCAACAATTGGGGAAGTTTAGGGTTTCTGGGGTTGAAGATGGCGAGATAAGGGCCTAAAGTTATAGTTTCACCTTTTTTCTGGCTGGAGCTTATGGTTGTGAATTTCTTTTAGTTTTTCATGTGGTTTCTCTCAAAAGATGACCCCTATTTATACTAGAGGAGACATAAATGTGATTAACAAGATTTTGAGAGATTAAACTTCATCCAAATCCAATTTGAAGAGGCTTATATTTGTTAGGATATAATTTGGCAAGAATTCTAGTTTAAGTCCAACAAAACTCTTAGCCTAGTGTTCTGGCGCCCAGTTTTATGCAAATCTTTAATTTAGCCCAATATTTCTAGGATTTGTTGAATTAGCCCATAACTTTATAAGATCATCAGATTTTGCCTCATAAAATTGCTAGATTTACCTTAAACTCTTGAGAGTTGACAGATTTACCTCCAATTCACACCCAAATTCTTCTATTTTGCCCACACTAATCTCAAACAACCTTTAGGGCTTCAAATTAGTACCTAAATTAAATTAATTCCTATTTTAACCCTAAATAATGATTCTAAATTCCTAAAAAATTATAACTTGAAGTGATAATATAATTTAAATGCATTTGATCCTACCAACTTCTTAAGTTCTAAAATGACTGAGTTTATAGTTTCGTGAATCGAATTTGCAAAGTTTTGAATTAGGTATTTTTATTAAAATAATTGTATATTAATATATTTATATCTAGTTAAATTAATTTTTTTAGATTATTTTTTATGCCTAGTAGTTTTTTAGTTATGAGGTACCTAAATTTTAAAATTTTCATTTTAGTCACTCATAAAAATTGTAACATCAGTCTTTAAACTTTTCAAATATTTGTACCAAAAATCAAATTCTTTAACTTAAATTTTAGCAAAATCTAAATAAAAAATTGAATTAATCCAGTTATTCCTGCTTATACACCAATAACCTGATTAGACCTGAATATCAACTTGAATCTGACCCAAAACCCAAATAACCCGACTTAAAGTTACCTAAACCCGAAATAAACTTGACTTGAATTAAGCCCAAAAACCAAAATCTAACCCGAACCCAAATAATCTGACTTGAACTTGAATTAATGCTAACTCAACTTAACCCAAACTTGAATGACCTGACCCAAATCTGACCTGATCCACCAAATTACCATCCCTATTTAAGATGAAAGGCAACATTCAATTCAATCGAATATAGGGTTGGGGAAAGAATTAAAGAAAAATGAATAATTATACTCCTAGGTCCCTTACTTATCCTATACTTGCCACTTATGTACCAACTATTTATAATCTCACATTCTCAATACCATTTCTCTCAAATCCTACACCTTATACAATTTTAGGTTGTTTGGGTTCGGATCGAACCTAAACCAACTTTGGTCACAAAATATTGGGTTGGTTCAGGTCAGATTAAAATGCATAATTTTCTTGCTTAAACTCAGCCCAAACCCGGTTATTAACCGGTTAGAAATTGGGTTATAGTTTGACCAATAATTTTGCATAGTCTTTATAGGAATTGATCCTTAAATGTTTCATATTTTATTTTTAGGCCAAATTTACGCTTTTTTGTAAAAGGGAAATTTTTTTAAGGAGTTTTTGAGTTGAAATTTGGAGTTTTGGAAGCTTTATGCAGACATGCCCATGCTCACGGCTGTACCTCATATATTCATCGTGAATTTCATGTCCAGGAACCTAAGATGCCCTTAGACACACCCATGTTCTTATCCATGTCTCTAAACATGCCTATGTTCATGCACCTATTAGCACTCGGCTGTGTGTTTTAGTTGTGATTTTAATTTCAGAAAATAGGTTCCATGGACAATTCTAAGCCTCCAGCTTAGGGTTAGCCTAGGGTTTGTGAGAGGAAGCAAGAGAAAATAGTTTTGGGTCAATCAACGTCAATTTGGGCATATTAGAGTGGAGATTTCTGGGATCTGAAGACAGTTCAGAGATGGGTCTACTCAGTTTTAGTTTTCTTCACTTTTGTTTTTTGTTCTTCTACTTTATCATAAGCTAAACTTCTGTTATGCTAAGAATTGATGAATCCTACAAGGATCTTGTTTTTATAACTTAGTATTCTCAATGGAATATAATTTTATTATAATTTATCCACCATGCTTTATTGTTGTTGGATTGGTAGAAACTAGCTTATTGATTCAATATCTGATTTAGGCATGTTAAGCTAACCACTTGTATGTTTGATTAGATCATAGTTAGGTAGAAGGTGTTGAATGCAAGTCTAGAGATAGGCTGATGTAAGACCTTTGGACTAGGTTCAAACCTAGTGGTGAGACTCAAAACTCAAAGAACTAGTAATGCATTTATGAGGGTTTTGGTTAAGGAAAGATTCCAATCGATCAACACAGGAATAGGGTTGCCACGAGAGAGGAGTTAGTCTAATCTAGGAGCTCTCTATGGTCCAAGTTTACCAGATTTTGTTAAGGCTAAATAAAGAGTATTACAAGGGAATTCTAGGGGGATTTGAGTTTAAGCATACCTTTGATTGATTGTTGATTTTATCTGCTATCTTTTGATTGTTTTCGATTACTTACTTGCATTAGTAGTTTAGTTTTAGTTTTATTATTTAGTACTTAAATTTTGTCCACCTTACTAACGTTGGCTAGATAATAGAAAGAAGAAGAGTAATAGTACTCACAATGACTGTGTGGAATACGACCATGATACTCACCACTGCTACACTATAAATGATAGGTGCACTTGCCTTGAGAGTTCACGTATAGTTGAGAATTGGCAATTCCACATTTTTATTAGTGTAGTTGAGGGGCCATCACATTTTAGTGAGAAAATCGATAGTTCCTGGCCTTCATTTTCTTACTAGAAAATGCAAAGGTTGTTACTTCCTAGCTAGCTTTTGATGTTCAACCTTAATCACTTGATAAGTCAAGCATTTTGCCACAAACATATTGACATTTCAAAAGCTTGCTCTGGTGTGTTTCAATAAGTGTTTGTTCTTTGAGTTGCTCCATTTCTGGCACATATACTCTTGCTTTGGAATACAACGATCCATCATTAGAGCTGAAGTGTTGGTGTAGCTTGCCATGTTTTGCTTCTCTTGATATCTGTTATAGCTTAGGGTCTTTCTCCTGAGCTTTCCTAATTTCCTTTAACCATCCAATTTCAATCACCAAAGCAAATATTTGTTGTCGCTTCCTTTACTCCTACATCTTATATAATAGTGTGAAAGATTTCACTTCTATTTTATATGCTAGGTGTTTTAAATTGATCAATCTAGTGTATTTTTTTCTAAAAAATCTACCACCACATTCCCCTTTTTAACACAGTACTGAATTATGCAATCATAGTTCTTTAACCCAACCATCTTTTTTGTCTTATATTAAGACCTTTTTGAGTAAATAGGTATTGCAAGCTTTTATGGTTTGTGAATATCTTAAATGATCTTCCAAGTACATAATGTATCCATACATTTAAAGCATACACTATCGATGCCAATTCTAAGTCATTAACTAGGTATTTCACTTCATGTGCATTTAACTATCACACCCTCACATAGTTTGGGCCATGGTCTTATTGTTTTCGGAGAAGAATACTTGATGACAAAGTTTCTATCAAGAAGGTCAAAATAATAATTGAAATTTTAGTAACCTATTTGACAAGAAATCAATAATTATGCTTATCTAGATTTGGTTGCTAAGGACATGATTGCAAAATTGAGAAAGTCTTAGGAATTATTTACATTTGACTTTGAGTCAAGGGTTAATTGAAAATAATGAGGAAAACACTGGAAATAACTTACTTGGGAACACTGACATTTTAGAAACATCAGGGACCAGAGTGGAATATGCAAGCATGTTCAAGTATTGAAGTGAGCATTAAGCCACTTCTTGAACACATGGCATATTCCACCTCTTATCGGCTTGGCTGGAAGAAATGGACAAAGATCCCTCTACCATGTTGTAATAGAGAAAGAGGGAGCTTAGATTGCGTTCTACTTGAAAATTGAGGAAATTTGAGCAAGAGAAGGTGAGTTCAGTTGTCACACCCTAACCACCCTTAGCCTAAACACAATGCTTCTTAGGGAAAATAACACATAGAAACATCAAATAGCTTGGCGGGTAAAGTGTAACTTCATAATTTCTTAGCTTATTAGCTCATATGTGCCAAATTTGCAAAAATTCATTGCAATGGCTTAATGGTGGTTGTTTTGGCTCAAATTTTAAACTTAATCTAGTTTTAGGGGTGAAATCCAAAATTGCCCCCCTAACTATCAGGTTTATCCTAAAGTGTTCCTCTAACTCTAAAAGTGACTATTAAAGCCCATTCACTCATATAGTGTATCATATTTTTATCCTTACTGTCAATTCAGGTATTATTTTAGACAGAATTTGCCTATATGTCAGTTTACCACCTCTATGGTGGGTCCCTAATTGCCACGTGGAGAATAAGAAAGTCCAAGTTAAAATCGACAAAATTAAACAACCAAATGGACTTAAATTATAAACTCCCTTATCTTTTTCATTGGCCTTTAATTTCAACAGCACCACTAATCGTCTTCGATTGCCCCACCATCGAATCTCTACTCTTGCACTATGCCTTCCTTTTCCACATAATTGCCAATCGAATTGCCCCTCGAACCATCAATCAAATTGCCATTTAAGGCATCGTAATCCAAATTAGATATGTTTAGCTTCGTCTCAGTTTCGATCCCAGAATGCCGACTAGCCCGTGCGGAATCCGAGAACATGTCATGTTGCCAGGTGGACTCCGGTGTTTTGGGTACGATGTAGGGGGCGATGTGAGTAGCGCCTTGTTTGAAAGCGTGCCATCTTCGATTCTCTATGCCTCCGATTCCCTGTCTCTGTCCTGCGCTCCTCCGATTATCTGTTTCTATCTCCTCTCGCCCCTCTGATTTTCTGGTTCTATCTCCTTTCGCTCATCTATCTCCGGCTAGGAATTAGATTGTCTGATTCGAGATGGAAGGCTAGGGATTTTATCATTCCGATTTGCGATGATATGCTAGGGACCTAGTTCTTCGTTTTGGTTGCCCCTCCGATTCTCCATTTCTATCGCCCCTTTCCTTTATGCGTCTTGGCTTGCTGGCGGTGGAGGTCGCTAGGACAGTGCCATTGAGGTGAAGGGCACTGCAAAGGGAGTGGTAGTGGTCGGCCGGCAGGAATGAGATGGTGGCAACAGTGAGAGAAGATTTGGGTCTTAGAGGAGCGGGAGGAGAAGGAATCGGAGAATCATAGGGACAGGGATTTTGTGGGAGATGAGGAGAGGCTCGCCGGTGGCGGTGGCTACATGGTGGCGACGGCGCTTGTTCAAGAGAGAAGATTGGGAAATATTGGGTTAATTAACATTTTAAGTGCATAAAATTATGTTTTTATTGTCAATTTTAGCATAAGATTTATTGTTATCCTAGAATTGCTACTTATTGTCATGAAAGAAGATGCCAAGTGGCTTTGTGGGATCAAGCAGCGGGTATTAAGTGTCACATATGCATTTTCTGTTAAAAATAATAACCAAAATAACGTATGGGACTCAAATAGGACACATCGAGTGAGTTAAGAGATCTTAATAGTCACTTTTAGAGTTAGGAGACTATTTTAGGATAAATTGAATAGTTAAGGAACTAAATTTGGACTTTACCCCTAGTTTTAGCATAAATGAAGTGGCAAAATAGGCCTAGGTTCAACATAATATCTCTGGTGATCAAACCAACTTAACTCGAGGCAAATCAACGTAGTGAAGTTCTAGAATTTTATGTTTAAGCTGTTGATGGGTTGATTATTCTAATCCAGAATTCAAACACAAGTAGGTCAAAGCACAAACTATCTAGTTTAGTGATACATTCATTCACAACATGGGCGTTGTTTGAACAACAACCATAGTAGCTACATAAGCCATTGCAAGTCTTGGTCTTACAAACCACCATACAAACAACATTATGGAATATTAACCCTTACATAGCCTGGGCATAGAACACATAATACATTAGCACTAAAGCCACTATGTTAACTAGCTACATATGCACAACTAACCAAACAACCAGGAATATAGACACACCACACATTTAGCTAATTCCTACACCAAAATCACTAGTGCCTTACACCAGTTTACTAGACTTAGTAACATTACTTATTGAGCATAAGAACACTAATAAGATAGTGGTACCTAAGTTGCAAAAGATGATACACACATAGAACACACTAGTCAACAAGTCCTTTTCCTACAAACATTATAGAAGGGGCATGAGTACTACTCAATAAGGGTAGATTCATTGTACATATTTCATACCTCATAGTTCTTGCAACCAAAGAAAATAGAAGAAACACAACATAAAATAACACAAATATATATATAAATATTATCTATCCTAAGGGGTCAACATGCACATACAACAACATAAAAGCACACAAACGCACGCGTACACCACTACACTTAGTCCCAGCCTTGAAGAGCTAGCAAGTAGTCTATAATGCTTAGGTTTCAAAGAGTAGCTATTCAACTCACACACACACACATATACACAATTGATTAGAAAGCTAATCACTTAAGCACAGGCCATATACTTAAGTAATTCTTACTACGTACATATATCTTACACAAAGCTAGCTAAGAACTAAAAGCACTTGAAGGGATGCACCTAGCCCCATTATAGCACATGGCTCCTTTAGCTAATACTATTACCATGGCACTTTTTCCCTATGATTCTCATTACATCCATATGGATACCATAGAAAAGCCTAGTCCAACCCTTACTAATTCTTGTTGATTTGTTTTTAATCTTCTCAATTGACAAACTCTACTTGATTTCTACCTTGCTTCTTAAGTAATGTGGCCTTGCCTTCCAAATCTGAGTGCAATGTAGCCTTTCCCACTTAAAATCACTAGAATTTGCTTGGGTTTTGAAGAGCTTCTTTGTTCTCTAGTTTCCTTGACTAAAAATAGGGCATTTCAACCTGACTTAAGCTTGATGGTGGTAGCATATGGTAGCCATGTGATGGCCATGGGCCTCATCGTTTAGAGTCATGGTGACTGTTGGAGAGACTTCTAGGAGGAAGAACGCCTTGAGGATGGTGCGCCCAAGGGAGAGTACCTGAGATGCTCAGAAAAAGTGGGTTAGGAGGCCCCCGGAATGTGTTTCCGGGGGGGGAGCCTCCGACGCCCAAGTCAGTGGTGGCTGAGAAAAGGCAGAGGAAATAGCACAAAGGGCTGAAGAGTCTTGCCTGGTGATTTTCTTAGAGTCTGGGAGTCAGACCTTTTGCCAACCAACCTCCTGCCAAGTATTTATTTCCTGGTATTTATAGGAGTGCCTAGCCCGTTCAGATCGCGACACGTGTTCGGTCGGATGTTCCCTGAGTTTCTGGGCGTAGGGGACAGATAGCTGGTAGCAGGTTGCCTTGAGCCTTGTGCTGACATGGGCCATGATGTGATTTTGATGGCGTCAGCGTGCCAGAGCGCCTATTGAGGCGGCTTTATGACGTCTGTGAAAGGACGTGTCAGAGGCTTCCTTAAATGCTTCCTTAAATGCTCCTGCCGTACTCCCGAGGTCCCTAGGAGAGGTCGTCCTTTGGTACGGACGGTGCCTCTTCGGGAAACACGCACCCAGTTCGGGGGATCCCATCTTCAGGGAGTTCCGCCTTCGGGGAGATCATGTTCGGCCCGCAATAGCTGGTGCCTCTTTTCCGAAGGCGATCTGTTTGCAACCTCGGGGGGGCTGGTAGTATCCTCAAGTTTCCTGGCGTGCCGGGCTCGGAGCTCTTCGGCTATCTCCCGAGGTGTATGATCCCATTTTCACTCGGGTATCGCCAGTCTCTTCTGGCCATTCTTGTGTCAGGGAGTTCGGCCAGATAGAGGCGATAGCCTTTGGCTATCACCATGACAAGTAGCCCAAAAAGGGTGCTAATGCCACTATTAGTTACTTAACAAAAATACATGGTGCCTTGTAGCTTAGGTTGACAAAAAAATGTGTAATTAAGTCATTTAATGACCTTTTAATTTAGACAATTAGGCTCTAAATTAACACAAACTTGTCAATTAAGCCAATGGACTTGAGAGAAAAGACTTAATTGCCCATACAAAATGTTCTTACCCTAGCAAGATTATTTTGCTTCCTTTGTAATTAGACCCTCACTTAGAACTTATTATTAGCTTGAACCCTAAGCTTTGCCTTAGTTTCAAACATATCCTCATAGCCCTAGGCCTCTTACAAGCAAGGGTATGACATCAGTCTCATGTAGGCAAGATTCAAGGTTACTTCAGTAACAAGCTTCTGGAGAAGGCTAGGTCTGGCTTCAACAACCAGATCATTGTGTGACAAAGGTAAGGGATAGATAGGTAGGCTTTTTAAATTCTTAAATTATGACTGAAACTAGACAACTATGAGGGTTGGCTTGCATGCCAAGTGATCTTATGTATTGGGTTAGGGGTGAGCTTGAAGCAGCATATGCATCTTGGATTTTAGTAAGCTAGCTTTCTAAAATTGGTAATGGCAAGCATTAGTAACCATTTTGTAAGCTTAGGTAGCCCAAAATAACTCCAGAGCTCTATGTATTCCTTTAAGGAATGGTGTGTATGTGTGTGTGTGTGTGTGTGTGTGTGTGCGTGTGTGTGTGTGTGGTGCTTGCTAGGGCTTTGGGCTAAAGGGAGTGGCTATGTGTTTGTGTTTGTGTGCTTTTCTATCTTGATTATGCATGCTAAACCCCTTAGCTTAGGAATGTTTATTTGTAGTATTTCCTTTCTATTGCCCATATATTGTTCTGTATTTTTTTTATTTACCGTTGGTTACAGGAAGAGGTTATTATAGCTTTATTGGCCTTATGGCTGTATCTATCCTTTACCTAGTAGAAATACTCATGCTCTTATTGATTTCCTTGTAAAGAAATGTTTAGAAGAGTAAGAGGAAGTTGGTCAAGGGACAAACCAAGGTTTTGTACAGGTATTGTGACATATGTTTCTTGGTTTGTAACATGCTCGAGTTTTCTGAGACTTATGAGTTTTGTGTTGTTGGCCTATTGTTGCATTTATAGAAGGGAAAACTAGAAGTTTGACTAGCTAGCACTTTTTTTGAGCTTGTCTCTATTTGTACATAGGTCCTAGTTTGTTCATGTTCAAGACTTAGCTCTTGCTTCTTATGAGGACATGTACTATGTGGTTGATTGTTGCCTTATAATTGCTAGCTAAACCTTGTTAAGGCTATTAAATTGCATATGTATAGTTATCTTTAAGACTAAAGTGATGTAGTAATCACTATGGTTATGAATTAAAGCTTCTAAGCTTGGCTAGGTGATTCTGTCCAGGGTTGCCTATTTACTTTTGGAAGAATTGTAGGCTTTTGACCAGGGATTTAACTATCTTATTTTGGTCACTTTTGGCTATGGAACCATTTTTCTCTTGATTCCATAGTTAAAACTAGCTTATTCATGTAATCTCATCAAATTCTGGATTGAAGAGATCAAGTTAAATTTTTTTTTAATAAAACAACTAGTTCTGCCATTTGTTGTCCTGTTGCTAGAGGTTGACTAGTTATGCTCTATTGTGCCTAGGTGATACTACTTATTTTTGTGTTTCCATATAAGTAAGGTTACTTAGTTATATGCATAGACCATGGTAGCTTTGGGGGTAGGGCTGTTATCGAACCGAGCCGAGCCCGAACGCCTTGGGCTCGAGCTCGGCTCGTTTAAGTTTGGTAGGTGTTCGGGTTCGGGCTCGGGCTCGACGAGCTTGAAGAAATGGTACTTGAGTTTGGATCGGTATAGTGTTCGAGCTCGATTCGAACGTTCGAAATGTTCGAAAAACCTGTTAAAAAGCAAATTGTACGAGCTCGGTTCGGGCTCGATTAGGTATGCTTGAGCTTGAGCTCGTTTTGAAAAAAGGAAGAAAAACAACAACAGAATTCATAACACTAGCTGACACCAAGTTTAATTACACAAATAATAATAAGAAAAAAACATCAACAAAGTACACAATGTACACACAAAATTAAAACATGCAACATCACGGTTTAAACAGAGATATGAAACAAGATAGACGTGAAACCGCCTATAATTTGACTGTTTAAGCCTTTGCTTCTCTTTCCCATCACGGTTTAGCAACTAAAAGTGTATCGTTGTTCAGAGCAAATACAGAAGTTTCAACTGGCTTACTTGTGGTTCATCAGTCACGCTCACTTATAGCCATCAAATGCTCATCAATTTCCTCAGTTGACAGCACTCGGAAGACTGTATTATCTGCTCTCACTACTCCCACCTGTCAAAGATTTTAATTCAAGAGGAGTACAGGTGAGACCGATGAATCATTATGCAACTTCATATGGTCATTTTAGTTTCCCAACATTATAGGAAGAAATAACAGTGTTGTGATTATTATGATGAACCTCATGGAAGCAAATACCAACTTGGACATTAGTTCGCATAGTTTGATGAAAAACCATATGATGATGGAGGTTATATACCAACGAAATGGTAGGTAGCCAGCCAAAATAAAAAGTAAAAAGGTGGTTTTTGACCAAAACCACTTGGTCACTTGTAATTGAAAGTCACCAAGAAACACTGGATTTGCATATTATCCTACTTTTATGTCATTTCTCCATCAGTTGACATAATAATTAAAAAACAAACAACAATAACCACAACAATTAAAGATTAATAAATTCAAGGGTCATATTAATACCTCTATCTCACTAGCCTTGAAATCCTCTTGAAGAACGGATTGTAAAGCAGAAATTGCAGTCTGCAAACAGTGGTGATAACATAAATCATGAGAGTAAAGAAGTCAACATCATGAGGAGATGAGAAGGAAATGAGTTGAAAGTTTCATGCTCTGCCAGGTGTGATTGAGTATCCAAGATGTGGAGCCCTTCCAGGCAAGCTATTGAACCAAGGACAAATACGGCGCAAATTTTCTTGCCAGAAGGGGGTGCTCTTTAACATACTGAAGCTAGATAGAGAAAAGAAGAACCAATAACTAGTAATAACTAGCAACATCACAAAACTGAATTACCCCAGGAAAAATTAAAACGTGCAACAAAAGTTCCCTTAATGGAACCAGCAGCTAGTAAAAGGTCAAGTTATTAACCAATGATCACATGTGGTCTACCAGATAAGACAAGCCTCATAGAACTTAAAACATTTTATTTTGTCATATTCAAGTCAACATGAACCATGATTTACTAAGCCATTTGCAGTCAGACTAGGTTCAGATCATATCAAGTAAAGCTGGTAAAAACAAACCAAGACTACAATTATTCCATCATAGCTCGTCAACCACTAGCACTGAAGCAAGGATCAGATTCAAAATTGATCAAGACAGGAAGGCATTTAGAGGAGAATCATTGATCCTACAATACTAAATTCGACCTATATTGTTTTCTAAACAGAAAGCACAATGAACATAGAATTTACAATAAGTTAATGATTAAAATGAATCCCTACTGACGCCTGAATCCGGGAACACCAAAAGTGAAGGTAGCTCTCTGGGTCCCTACCGACGCTAGGGTGCGAAAGCATGGGTAGGGAATGGGATTAGAGACCCTGGTAGTCCATGCCGTAAACGATGAGTGTTCGCCCTTGGTCTATGCAAATCAGGGGCTAGCTAATGCGTCAAACACTCCGCCTGGGGAGTATGGTTACAAGGAGAGAACTCAGACGGAGCCAGAAGGGCGAATCGCGATGCGCGACAAGTGAGAACTCAGGCGGAGCCGCGGAGGGGTGAATTGCGACGCGCGACAAGTGAGAACTTAGGCGGAGGGGTGAATTGCGCAGAGTAGAACGTAGGCAGAGGGGCAAATTGAGATGCTTGCTCGTTGCTGCTTACTGATCGAGAGGAAAACTCCGGCCGTCGATGGCTGATGCTGAGGAGAATGGGAACCTGAGGCTGAGGAGACAGATTTCACGATTTCTAGCTACCTAGCCCGATTTTTTTTTGTTATTTGTTATTATTAGGCTTATCGTTTTAATTCCTTTAAATTATTAATAATATATTATTAATATTTATATTATTATATAGGTTTGATAGGTTCGAAAACCTATCAAAACGAATACTAACATATTCGAGCTCGATTCGATAAGAGATTCGAATAATAAAAATGGCTCGAGCTCGTATTTGAAGTTCGTAAAGCTCGGTTCGTTAAGCCTAATTTCGAGCTCGAATTCGAATAGTTCGATAAATGTTCGGTTCGATAACAGCCCTATTTGGGGGTGTAACAAAGTGGTATCTGAGTAGGTTTAATGCTTAGAGTTTTAGACAAACTTCCATAAAAGGATTTAAGTTGAATAATTACAAACTGTACTTCTTTGCTTGTGTAGGAAGGGATGGCTAGGTGAAGGAGCAATAGTATTGGGGATCAAGGTGATCGTAGGTAGAAATGCCTGAGGCTATGAGGGTTGGTGCCAGTAAGGTCAATAGGCTAAAAAGTAAGGCAGATGCACTTAGGCCAAGTAGGAAAACCTAGTAAAGGATAGAATAACAAGTTGCTATTGCTTAGATGGTAGTAAGGATGAAAACATCATTGCAAGGATAGACTCAAGTGTCTGGGAATCATGCAAAATGAGTTACAAGGAGGAAAGATCTAGAGAATAGAGGGGAACCACATAAGGAAAAACAGGATGGTCAGGCTAGCAAAATTGAAGTAAAAGTAGAGGATGAGTAGGATGAGGGGAGGATGTGCCTAAGGGTAAGAAGGGTGATGTTAGAAGTGAGATAAGAAGAGAAAATGAAAATAGAAGTGAGCAAGGATCTTTCTGGAAGAGATATAAGAAATGAAGAATATAAAGAAGCTAAAGATGATGCAACCAAAAGGTAAGGGCATAGAAGTGAAGGAAAAAGAGACAGAAGATAGATAGAAGAAAGAAAGGACAGATAGCCTAGAGAGGGTCAATTGAAAGATTTTTGGCCTTGAAACCACCAATCTTCAAGGGTGATGGAGAGCCAGAAGAGGCTTAGTAATGGATTTACCAGTTAGAAAAAGTGTTTGAGAAAATGGAAGTGACTTCAAGTCATAAAGCATAGATGGAAACATTTAAGTTGAATGTAAGTGCAAAAATTTGGTAAGAAGTGTGTACAGATCTTATCACAAAAAGCATGAGAAGTGGCCAGAAGATAGAAGGAGGGCCATGACATGGTCATAGTTTCAGTAATAGTATATTAGTGAGGCTCTAAAGACCATAATCAAGTTGAGTTTGCAAGCTAGAGCAAAGTTGAATGTCAATGATGGAGTATGAACACAAGTTCAACTCATTAATTAGATATGCTCTTTAATATGAAGGTAAAAAATTTCTGAAGACAAATAGATTCACGAGAGGACTAAGATCTAAGCTAATACAGATTGTAAGCACTATATGAATCAAGGATTGTTGCAAGGTTGTCTAAAGAGCAGTGACTTTGGAACAAGAGTTCAGGGAGCAAACATGATGAAATCTAGACCAGGTGAGTCCAGTGGAGTACTAAAGGGCAAAAAAAGAAAAAGAAATGAAGAATATGACTAGGACAAATGGACACAAGAAAGGGTTTTATCAAGGCTTAGACAGTCATATGAGAAATGTGAAAATTATCATGGACTGAGGCCATGTTACAAAGATATAGTTGGTTGTTTAAGGTATGGGGATTTGAACCATTGGTTTAGGGATTGCCTATTTAAGAAAAGAGAGAAGGAGATGAAGAAAATGAGGCAACAAAAGCTAAGGTAGGGACTTTTGAATCAGAAGGGAGGAATGGGGATGCAATTATAGATTCATGGGGACATCAATGTGGCACCAAGACCACAACAATAAACACATGCACGGACAGGTGTTGGAAGACTTTTCCAAGTGTAGAATGTGGAGGAACTAGGAAAGCTCCATGAAGAGGGTTTTTTTTTTTGCTTAAGATATGAAGAGGGTTTAAAAGGTAAAATTTACCATAATGATAGACTAGTGACTGTTTTGTTTGACAATGGCGCATCTGTTTATATTATATCCGATAGAGTAGTGAAGGAATTAGGATTAGTAACTAGTTCATTGCCTAATGTCTTCATCATAAGAACTATTAGGACTCAAACATTGCTAACAAATGAAATGGTTAAGAACTGTAAAATCAGACTTTGTAACTTAGAAGTTGAGTATGACTTAATTGTGTTTGAAAAATAATGATCTTATGCTAGGAATAAACTAGTTAATGAAGAATAAGATCTTTATAGACTGTGACTCTAGGAAATTGATATTACATGTGATAATGATTATCCTCTACGGCTGATTCCATCGGCATGTTGGTGTTGTTACAGTGCCATTTCGAAGGAAGAGTGAAATACAAAGAATAGATGCTACAGGGGTCCTTGGAAGTTTTCAGGGAGAAAGCCTCTGACGCTCAAGTCAAATGAGATATGTGAAAGGATAAGGAGTATTAACACTACAACTGGGTTTTGTTACCTTGGTAATGGAGAGGTCCTCTTCTATTTTATAGGCAATGTAGCGATTAGTTCTATTGTTATCCTTTAGGACTAGATGGGACACATGTATACTAGTAGCGAAACCCCAGGGTGTCGTACTAGGAAATCTTATGTAAGGAGTGGTTCGGACATCTGTGGTAGATGGTGGGGTCACACCTTTTATGGGTATAGGGATAATGGTTTTTTTTCTTGTTCCTAGAAGAACTTTAGGGAATTATTCCCCTAAAGGGACCTTGGCAGAACCAGACTTCCAAGGTAAAGCTTGTACTATAATTGAAGTATTGAAAGTACCTTGGGGAAAAGTGGTCAGGGGTAGGGGTTGTCATCTAAGAGGTGTTTTTGCCAGAGTAAGAGGCTTAGCATTGAGATTCCCCAGTTCTCGATGTTAGTGTGTGCCCAAAAGCCAACCATGAGATGATTGTATTTTTTCACATTAAGTCATGATATTTTATTAAGGTATTAATCCAGCAATTATGTTTGTTGTTTTATTTCTGCGTAACGTAATAAACATAATTGTAACCGTAGAATAATGATATTCTCAAATGTCCCTAGTCTAGTATTATTGTGGAGCGGGTTGTAATAATACATAACGATTAGCATATGTGGAGACTAATATGAGATATGTAGTCTACATATGGGTACAAGTTGGAGAACTTGCGTATTGGACCAACCCGCCATGAGAACACTACATGGATCGTTATATGAGTGTCATAAATGATTCTCATAGTGATCATGGTATATGTAGTCCTTCGACCTAAGATCATCAAGGTTCCCTACATGTGAGTCATATACTTTGATACTTTCTTTTGTTGCTCGTAACTGAGTGAACTTGAAGGAGGTCATTGGATATGTCACATATCATGCGGAGGGATTTGCATGATCAACATGGGATTTGTCCCTCCTATGTAACGGGAGTGATATCTTCGGGCCCCTTGATAGAATAAGACTTAGTAAAATGCATGGCCATGCTCGGATGAGTTGATATACAATATCAATGTCATCAGTTTAAGTTGGTCTACTCGGTAATCAAGAAACCAAAGATTGGGCTATACGAGAGTGACACATTCCATGTCTCATGCTTAGTCTTGATATCTTGGAAAAAGGGACAAAGGCATATATCGATGATGATCATAAAGGTTTAGTCGAATCATCGACAATCTTGTCACTTGGGTAGCAATGATGTGTTGCTAGACACCGCTCATTACTTATGATCATAAATGTGATTTATGATCATTGCCAACATGGTAAGAGCCTATTGGGTTGCACACATAGAGCCATTTGGATCATTAGAGTGCATGGGCTAATAATTTGGGTTTTGGTTTCACAAAAATTTCGTATTAATAAGGGGCCCAATAGTTGAGCCATTATTAAGCCCGAAATTAAAGCCTAGTTGGATTAGGGCTTTGAAACCCATTAGGCCTGGAAGTTGAGTATCACTATAAATACAACTTTTAGTGAGAAATTCGCAGTTCTCCTTGCCCTAGCCTCCCAAAAGGACAGCCGCACTCTTCTTTTGCAATTCTTTGGAGAACGCAAGCTATCACTGCGAGCGCAAGAGAAACGCATATGCCAGGACGCAGTGGAAGTGTGGTGATCCTGAGAGGCTCGTGATAGCCAAAGGACTATCGCCTCTCCTTGAACGTACCTCCTACCAAAAGCATGCTCGGGAAACCTGGCACCATCTGAGGGAGGCACTAGTACTGACCTCGGACTAGGCGAATTCCAGTGCCTCGAACTCGGGATTTAGCCTAGTACCCCAGAGAACTCCAAAGGTGCAGACAGCCCCATCGGGGGATTAAACGGATCGCCTTCGGGATAGAAGAACCAGCTACAGCAAGTAAGAGAGGATTTCCCGAAGGCGGAACCTCTGAGCTAGGCAGCTCCCCGAACTGCGAACATAACTCCCGAAGAAGGGTGTTCGTCTCAGAGAATGACCTCGCCCAAAGGAGATCGGGAGTATGGCAGGAGCATTTAAGGAGCCTCTGACACATCGCCCACAGACGCACCATGTCACCTCAAATGACGCTCTGACACATCGACGCCGCCCAGGCCTTGTCACAACCTGTCTCGGACCAAGGCTCGAGGGAGCCTACAAACAGCTACTTGTCCCTTGTGCCCAAAGGTACACAGCAGATCTGACCGAACACGTGTCACGATCTGAACGGGCCAGACACTTCGATAAATACCAAAGAGCAGCTCCTTGCAAAGGGTTGGTCAGTCAGTTGAGAGGATATGAACAGGCAAGGCCACTAAACCCTTGAGTGCTCTCTTTCCTTCACCCTTCAGAAAACTGACTTGGGCGTCGGAGGTTCCTCCCCGGAAAAGCATCCCGGGGACCTCCTAACCTTTCCTTTTGGGCTCTTCAGGTACCACTCCCTGGGAAACCTCCACTCTGGGCGTTCTCCTCCTCAGGAAGTCCCTCCAGAAACCGCCATGTCCTCCAGCGAAGATGTCTCCGGACATCATTTGGCGCCATCTGTGGGAAACCACCCTCAGGTTGCCGTCGTGGAGACTCGGCGTTCTAAGGACAAAGGACTCCCGAAGTCCCTGTCCGCGCCTGAAGTCCAACCGGCTGCTGAGCAAACTCTTCCAGGGACTTCCACGCCCGAGGAAGAACGTCCTCTGGTCATAACCATGAGCTTCCTCCGTGACTTCCAATGCTCTGTTGTGGCTGAAATGACACGACAGATAGACAGAAGATGGCCACAACAAGCTCAAACCCAAAGGTCTCCTTCACCGGTATGCCCTCGGGAAAAGAGCCCCAAAGCAGTCCACCACAGTTCGGGGAGTGAAGACCCACGTGAGGAGTCTTCAACAGAAAATATGCCCCTCGGGGCACGCCTTCCAGGGCAAACGGGGCCCAACCAACCCAAAATTCGACGCCGAAGGAGCCCTTTGCCTGAGACGAGGTCACCCTCTCCCCGACGACGAAGCCATTCGCCGAAGAGGCGCCGTCAATCTCCTCCACCTGAGGAAGAACCTAGCGCCACCGCCCTCATGGAGAAAATATTGGCAAGGCTGGACAGAGTCGAGAGGCAGGTGGCTCGCAAGCCAGTTTGGGCCAAACTGTCTGAGTCTTTTTGTGGGGATCAGTCTCCTTTCACCCGAGCTGTGGTCGAGGCAGCTATGCCAGGTGACTTCAGGGTACCTCGGCTAGAGACATACGGTGGTCGGACCGACCCACAGGCCCACCTGACGAAGTACAGACGTAGCATGATGATGCACGGTGCGGACGACGCCACCTTGTGCAAGTGCTTCGAGGTCACCCTCTCTGGGCCAGCAACCGCGTGGTACAACTCCTTGGCTCCAGGAATCATCGGAAAGTTCCAGGAGTTATCAACAGCCTTCACCCAACAGTTCATCGGGAGTCGCCCGACGGCGAAGATGCCCGTTCAAATGTTCGACATAGTGCAAAGAAGCGGAGAAACTATACGCGACTATGTCGAGAGGTTCAACAGAGAGGCTTTAAGTGTTCCAGACTTTCGGCCCGAAATACGCATCCTCGCCATGACAAGGGGCCTTCGGAGGGATTCTCAACTCTTCTATGAATTCTCCAAGGACCCTCCAGACACACTGGGCGAATTCTACCAACGGGCCGAACAGCACATGACGGCCGAAGAACTAAGAATGGGCGGACCCAGGCCCGAGAACACCCGTGGCGAGGGGTCCAGCCAGCAGGCACGCTATCCGACCGACCAGCCACCCCGACCTTGGAGAATGCGAGGAAGAAAACCCCCGAACTTCACAGCGCTGAACACCACGAGGACCAACATCCTCATGACTCTGGAGAGGCAGGGAACACAAGTTCAGAGGCCAAGGGCCATGACCGCTGAAAATAGAAAACACATGAAGAAGTTCTGCCAATTTCATCGCGATCATGGCCACGACACCGAGGATTGCTTCCAGCTGAAGAAGTATATTGAATCGCTGATAAAACAAGGCCAACTTCGGCGGTACCTAAGGTTGCCTTCCCCGATGGGGAGGAAAGAGGAGGAAGGAAAGGTAGAAGATGAGGACTACGACTCCGACAGGCGGAGAAACCGAAGTCCGAAGAGGCACCCTCCACCCCCTGCGGGAGTCATACAAACAATCACAACAGGGCTCCCATCCTCGGAAAGGAAAAGGAAGGCCAGGGAAATAGCTGTGATGGACTATCAAAGTCCGGCGAAGAGGCTATCCCGAAACGATGGTTCCACAGTCGTCTTTCCTCACGACGACCCACTCCTGATCATGGCAAGAATTGGAAGCTGGGATGTCAAAAGGGTATTACTTGATGACGGATCAAACGCTGACGTCCTATTTTCACAACTGCTGCCGAGCTTGGGCATATCCATCAGCGATCTCAAGCCTGTCACTTCACCGACCTTTGGGGTAGGACCGTCCGAGTTACCCGTCCTCGGATGGATCGACCTTCCATTAATGATGAGAGGGACTTCGGTCAAAGGACCAGCTGAGTTGTTTGCCTCGACAATGGCGAGGTTCATCGTCATGGATGTCCCCTCATCATACAATGCCATCCTTGGAAGGCAGACGCAGGGAAATCTGTACATTCGCCCTGACGTGAGATATTTGACTGTCATTTTCGCCACCAAGGAAGGAGACGCAGAAATCTTCATAGATCAGGGCGAAGTAAGAAAGGTGTTCGTCAAAACCCGAAAAGCTCCAGCAAACAATTCCACACAAGCTGTAGAAGCAGGGGCTTCAAAGTCAAAAAATGGCGAGAAAGAAGATTCTGGCAAGGTAGAAATGGAAGAAGTGGAACTTATCCCAGGATGAAGTACCCGAATAGGGAAAAACTTTTCCGAAGGAGATAAGAAAAAACTTGTATCCTTTCTGATAATGAATAAAGACCTGTTCGCCTACTCGCCGAAAGACATGCCGGGGGTAAATCCGCGCGTAGTACAACATAGCCTCAAAGTAAGTCCGGAAGCAAAACCTGTCCGACAAAAGAAACGGGGCATTTCAGCCCATAAAAACGACTTCGTCAAAACCGAAGTCCAACGTTTATTGGAGGCAGATGTAATCAGGGAGGTCAAGTACCCCGAATGGCTAAGCAATGTGGTGATCGCCACAAAAGAAGGAAGCAACAAACTTCGGATGTGCATCGACTTCAGAAACCTGAACGATGCTTGCCCAAAAGATTCATATCCTCTCCCGCCAATAGATCAACTGGTAGATTCAACTGCTGAATACGGGCTCCTAAGTTTCCTAGACGCCTTCAGCGGCTACCATCAAATAAAGATGGACCCCGAAGATGAAGAAAAAACAGCCTTCATTACCGAGGGGGGGACGTACTGTTACACCAGGATGCCCTTCGGGCTCAAAAACGCAGGAGCCACCTACCAGAGGTTGATGAGCAAGGTCTTTAATGACCAAATAGGGAGGAACATGGAAGTCTACGTAGATGACATGATAGTCAAAAGCAAGCTGCCTGTTGACCATGTCGCAGACCTAAGGGAGACTTTTCACCAGCTCAGGACCTTCGGAATTCGCCTTAACCCCGAGAAGTGCACCTTCGGGGTAACTTCGGGAAAGTTCTTTGGGTACATGGTATCAGAAAGAGGCATTGATGCTAACCCAGAAAAAATTAAGGCTCTGTTAGAATTCCGAACTCCTGCCACAATAAAAGATGTGCAAAGACTTACTGGAAGAATAACCTCCCTTAGTAGATTTATTTCCAGATATGGAGACCGGTGTCGAGCGTTCTTCAAAGTCCTCACTAAGGCAGCAAAAATGGAGGACGACCTCGAGAGTAATGATCATCCTTGGAATGAGGACTGCCAAAAAGCTTGGGAAGAACTCAAAATCTACTTGGCTCGCCTGCCCACTTTGCGACAGTCCCGCGAAGGAGAACCACTTGTGTTGTACCTCGCCGTCACAGAAAAAGCAGTAAGCTCAGTCCTTGTGAAAGAGGAAGGGGCGAAGTAGTGGCCAGTCTACTATGTGAGCAAGTCCCTGCATGGCGCCGAAATCAGATATCCTTTGTTACAGAAAGCTATATATGCCTTGGTCCTGGCAGGAAGAAGGCTACGGCCATATTTTCAGGCTCACCCCATCATTGTCCGAAGTAGTTTACCCCTGCGGGACGTCATGAAGAAGGTTGACCATTCGGGAAGGCTCTCCAAATGGTGTATAGAGCTGGGCGAACATGACATCACTTATGAACCTCCGAAAGCCATAAAAGCTCAAGCCTTGACAGATTTCATTGCCGAGGTCCCCATTACCGAGGACAGCCACCCAAGTCCCGATGAAAATGAGCCAGAATGGGCCTTGTACGTTGATGGTGCCTCGGGCACCGAGCACCAAGGAGCAGGGGTAATCATCAGAGGCCCCGAAGGCCTGGAAGTAATGAAGGCCATTAAGTTCAGCTTCAATGTCACCAACAATGTGGCTGAATATGAAGCTCTCATAGCGGGCTTGCGCCTGGCCAGAAAAATTGGTGTCAGAAACTTGAAAGCCCATAGCGATTCCTAGCTAGTAGTTCGGCAAACAGCAGGGGACTACGGGGCGAAGGATCCAACACTGGCAAAGTATCATGAATTAGTAACGAAGCTTATTCGAGAATTCGACACCGTGCGAATCGAGAACGTGCCTCGCAGACATAACGCTGAGGCAGATGAATTGGCAAAATCAAAAGCATATACTGAGGTGCTAAGCCAGCTGAGCATTACAGTGCTGAGCATAATGACTTCGGGAAGAAGCTTGAAAGACCCAATAAAAACATATCTCGAAACCAATACGCTCCCCGAAGACCTCAATGAAGCAGCAAAAGTGCGGAGACGCTCCGGTCGTATCTTTCTGATTGGAGAAGAGCTATATCGGCAGGGATATGCAAATCCGCTACAGAGGTGTGTTGGCGAAGAGGATATTGAAATAATCCTCCAAGAAGTTCACGAAGGAGCTTGTGGTTCGCACATCGGAACCGACGCCCTGGCAGCGGTGATACTTCGCCAAGGATACTTTTGGCCTACCCTGAGGAAAGACGCTAGGCGGTTCGTCTAGAAATGTGGTAATTGCCAAAGACATGCAAAAATCCAGAGAACACCCTCGGAGCTGGTGACTTCGGAAAACTATCCCTGGCCCTTCGCAGTTTGGGGCATAGACCTTATCGGGCCGCTCCCGACAGCGCTTGGGGGCATGAAGTTCTGCGTAGTCGCAGTAGACTATTTCTCTAAATGGGTCGAGGCAGAACCTTTGACGACTATCTCGGCAAGAGAAGTGCACAAGTTCGTGTGGAAAAACATAGTATGCAGATTCGGCATACCGAGAGTACTAGTAGCTGATAATGGATCCCAGTTCATAGACAAAGGGTTCCAAGAGTTTATCAGCGACCTTGGAACAAAGATGCACTTCGCCCCGGTAGCTCACCCCCAAAGCAATGGGCAGGTGGAAGTATCTAACAGGACCATAAAAGATGGTCTGAAAAAGAAACTGGGGGAGGCAAAAGGGAAATGGCCAGGAGAACTCCAAAGGCGTACTATGGAGCTACCGAACAACGCCCCGAAGGGCTACAAGGGAAACTTCTTTCTCGCTCGTCTTCGGTATTGAGGCCATAATCCCAATAGAGGTAGTGCAACCATCAATACGAGTGCAGGTATTTGATGAAAGTGGAAATGACCTCGGCTTAAGAACCAAGCTCGACCTCGTCGGCGAACATAGAGAAATAGCGGAACTAAGAAGGAAAGCTTTCCAGCAAAGAGTGGCCGCCGCTATAAACTTGCGAGCTAGGCCAAAAGGAATAAAAAAGGGTGATCTCATTCTCCGAAAGGCGGAATTCGCACCCCGGAGGCCATCACACGGCGTACTTCGCGCGAATTGGGAGGGACCTTATCTGGTTCTTGCCGAAGTACGAAGAGGGGTGTACAAGCTCGGTGACGCCGAAGGCGTGGAATTAAAAAACACTTGGCATTCAGATGCCTTGAAAAAGTTCTATGCTTAGAATCTTGACGAAAGGGTTTACATTGTACAAAGTTAGAAAAATTTTTTAGGTACACGGGCTTCTGAAAGAAAGATTCTTGAACAATAGATATACTAAAATTCCGCGAAGATGGTCGCCAGAATAAGCATGGGTGTGATTTCCTGAAGTCCCTCGAGCAAGCATGTTCGGGACAATAGGAAATGTAAAACCTTGCGAGAATTTCTAAATACAAAGGCTCACAGAGAACCGATCTAATCTTCCGAAGTCTCTTGAGCAAATGCGTTCGGGGCAAAAAGGAACAATCTCACAAAAAAAGACTTAGCCAAAATTTCTTACAGGAAAGAAAAAAGTCTTTATTAACAAACAAGATCGGTTTACAAGGAAGGAGAAAAAGAAGGCAGAAGGGGCCTGAGATAAATTAGGGATTGTCGGCGTCCCGGGAGCCACTAGCCCCTGCATCCTTTTCCACCACCACCGGCGCCAGAATAGTCTGAGGCAGGTTCAAGTGCTCGAGCTTGGACCAAGACCACCGAGGTCCCTCAGGAATATTTAGGGCCTCTAGGAAAGAAAGGTCGAGATCTGGAAACCTCAGAGGAACTTGATGACGAACGAAACAAAACCCGTCTTGAAAACCAACTTTGGTCATCTCGTCGGATTTCCTCTTCTCGACCCCAAGATCATTAAGCTCCATCTCCAGGTCTTCAACCTTTTTCCTTAACGCCTTCACCTTCTTTTTCTTCAGCTCATCCTTCCCCTTCTTCGAAGAATCGACCTCGGCTTGAAGTGCGGCTTTCTCGGCCTCCGCCTTCGCCAGAAGAGCCGCGAAATCCGACTTCTCCTTTTGAAGTGCCTCATTAACCGAAGTCAGCTCCGCCACTTTTCCGCCGAGGTCGGAAATCTTCTGGGAGGAGTCCTTTATAAGTTCTTCTTTTTCCTTCGCAAACTCCTCCCGAAGGACAGCAATCTCTGACGCCGAAGTCTGGGCCAGCTGAGTGTTACGAGTGAGCAGGTCCGAGCACTGGGTCTTGTATTGTTCTATAGTCTTTGAAGCGGTGGCCCGGTACATCCCCTGCCTCGTCACCCGAACTCTGAGGAATCGGGCATATCCCAGCAGCTGCAGAAAAACAGAGGCAAGAATGAGACAAGGCAAAAAAGGAAAGGCAAATACTTAGAAGAAATCAGAAGGAAAAAAGCAAGGTGAGAAACACACCTGGGCGACGTGCTCGGAAAGCTTCGCGGTGAGAGAGTCATCATCCGGATGAGCCCCCGCAATGGCCCTGAAAGAAGCTTCAGTAAGAACCCCCTTCGCAATCTCCTTGGCCATTCGCGGGCAGTCTTCGGAGTACATGTTCATGTCCTCCGTAAAAGACCAAAATGGCTCCTTCGGAATCTTCCCCTTCGGGATATGGGCATCCCGAAGGGCCCGTTTCCGGGTGTGCTCGACAACCCAATCTGGAGGAAGAATCTCCTCTGCACGACAAAAGCAGAAAAATTGTCAAACACAAGTAGCTGCCAAAAAATTCAGAAACTGAGTGTCTAAAGGCATCAGACCTGGTGGCACTTCGGCAACGTCGTCGCCAGAATCCAGGGCCCCCTCAGAAGAAATCTCCTTCCCTTTCCTCTTGCGGCGATCTTCGGCAGAAGGGGCTTCCACTAAAGCGTCCAGAAGAGCCGCCGAAGTAGGGCTTGAAGGAGCGACATCTGCACCGACCTCGATCGAAGGGGCAGTAACGGTTACCTCAGGCTCCTCGCCCACCTCCTCGGAAATCTCCGGCATAGGAGGGGGCACGGTCTTCTTCGATCGCTTGGCCGCCGGAGGCCTGGCGCCAGCTGCCTTCCGTCTTCGGGAGGCAGCCTTCTTTGTTTGTTCACCTTTCTTGGCTTGCCTGACGAAAAACGATCGGTAATAGGCAGCAGTATCATCGCTCATCTCTGAAAAAGAGAAAAAACATCAGCGTAAGTCCAAGATGAAATTGAAACAAGGGGACTAGGAGATGGCTTACTTTCAAAAAAATCGGCATAAGTAATGTCCTCCTGAAGAAGTTGTACCAGCCAGGAGTCCTTCCCAGCAATGGCAGGAGCCGGCATCTCGAGGTCCGTTTCGTGCTCCTTTACCAGCTTCAACTCCCGAAGGACTTCTTCGGTCATCAACTTCCAGTTAATTGGAAAGGGGTAAAGGGAGCGCGGTGGGACCTCGGAATCCCAGTCAGAGACCGCTCGGATGCGCTTGTCAAAGTCCGCAAAAATGGGTGTTAACTCGGGAGTTAACAGTATCTTCGGGTCAACGACATCCATCACGAGCTTTCCCTGAGCCCACTTCGTCGGGACGTACGACCAAGCCTCCTTCTTCTTCATAAAGAAGAATTTCTGTTGCCACCCTCGCCAGCTGTCCTTGTTGGCAAAGGTGAACTTGTATTTTTTGCTCCATGACCCCCGAGGTAGCATGAAATAGAAGCCACCCTTCGGGATCACGAAGAGCTTGTAGTACTGCAGAAAAATGACAAAGTGTGGCTCTATACCGAAGACACCACACATACAAAGAAAAGCATTGAAATAGCAGTACGAGTTCGGCGGAAGTTGGTTTACGGCAATGCGATGGAAATCGCAGAAATTGCAAACCATCTTCGGTGGAGGATACCGAACTCCGGCCTTCAGTTGGGCACGGAAAATAGTAACCTCGTCACTACGGTTTGAAAAGCTATATTGGTCCGAACGAGGCAACCTCGTAGTGACGTAGGAAGGAAGGAAGAACTTTTTTTTCCATTTTTTAAGTTTTGCAGAACTAGTGCAGCAGGGGTGAGAAAGAAGGGGTTCCCAGCTTTCGGGAATAGGCATGACTGGCAAAAAACCGAGTTCGGGAAAAGGCAAAAAGCTATTTCGAAGAAAAAATTTGGAGAAATAGAAGAAACTGGAAGCTAAAACCCACCAAACGTTTTGCCAAAATCCGGATTTGAGGACGCCGTCGTGAAATGATTGCCGGAAAACCACTCTGTCAAAAAGCACCGCCGTAAGAGAGCGGGAAAAACACTGCGGCAGTTGAGAGACAGAAGAGAGCAAAAGCAAAAGCAAAAGGGGGGTTATGAAGGATTGAGGGTATATATAGACCGAGGAAGGGTAGGCGAATCGACGTTATAAGTGCTGTGCAAAGGTGAATCGTCGCCATAATTGCCCATTCTGCATAAAAAGATGCGCCCGCTGTAACCGATGTAACCCTCTCCAATGACGGCGTGCCACGTGTCAGCAATCACGACAAATAAGGAACACGCTTTCTGACGAATAGCGCGCCGCCCCAGACTGACACGCCTGGTCACGAGGCGAGACGTTTCAGTGACCTACAAAGATTACAGAAAATAGGTTACCTCGGAGACACCAAGAGACAGGCTGTGCTACGTCTACGTACAGAAGGTGTATCTTCGGCACAGGTACCGTGCATAAAGCCCCGAAGGGTACCCTCCGAAAGCTGACAAAGCCAAAGTCCCTACTTCGGCTTCTAGGGGGGGGCATGTGATAGCCAAAGGACTATCGTCTCTCCTTGAACGTACCTCCTACCAAAAGCATGCTCGGGAAACCTGGCACCATCTGAGGGAGGCACTAGTACTGACCTCGGACTAGGCGAATTCCAGTGCCTCGAACTCGGGATTTAGCCTAGTACCCCAAAGAACTCCAAAGGTGCAGACAGCCCCCTCGGGGGATTAAACAGATCGCCTTCGGGATAGAAGAACCAGCTACCGCAAGCAAGAGAGGATTTCCCGAAGGCGGAACCTTTGAGCTAGGCAGCTCCCCGAACTGCGAACATAACTCCCGAAGAAGGGTGTTCATCTCAGAGAACGACCTTGCCCAAAGGACATCGGGAGTACGGCAGGAGCATTTAAGGAGCCTCTGACACATCGCCCACAGATGCACCATGTCACCTCAAACGACGCTCTAACACGCCGACGCCGCCCAGGCCTTGTCACAACCTGTCTCGGACCAAGGCTCGAGGGAGCCTACAAACAGCTACTTGTCCCCTGTGCCCAAAGGTACACAGCAGATCTGACCGAACACGTGTCACGATCTGAACGGGCCAGACACTTCTATAAATACCAAAGAGCAGCTCCTTGCAAAGGGTTGGTCAGTCAGTTGAGAGGATACGAACAGGCAAGGCCACTAAACCCTTGAGTGCTCTCTTTCCTTCACCCTTCAGAAAACTAACTTGGGCGTCGGAGGTTCCTCCCCGGAAAAGCATCCCGGGGACCTCCTAACCTTTCCTTTTTGGGCTCTTCAGGTACCACTCCCTGGGAAACCTCCATTCCAGGCGTTCTCCTCCTCAGGAAGTCCCTCCAGAAACCGCCATGTCCTCCAGCGAAGATGTCTCCGGACATCAGCTCGTGTGGATACCGTAGAGAGCTTGAGCATGTTAACTGTTCAGGTTTTGTGATTCAACTCTATAGTTGAGTGAGAGATCTTAACCAAAAATTAGGTATGAAAATTTCGAACACCAGGTTTACCTCGTTTTACTTGGATCCTGGAGAGTTTCGGTTAAATGCCGCTTTGTTGTTTGGCTCCCAAAACCCAACACTCGAGGTCCTCTGTTGTTGTTTTAAATGGGCTTTTCTCGATGTCTCCTCTAGAAAGGTTACTTTGAGGTACATTCAAAAGTAGCTGTACACAAGGTCCATGCCAATGGTGGTTTAGCTTCTTTGGTCATCACATGCCCCTTCTTTATTTGTTTGAGGTTGACCTTGAGCTTCAGACAGGAAACAATGTGTTATGTCCGTATTTACTGACCAACCTCAAATTTTGCACTGGGCACATGCCTAAAGAATTAGGTCCCTAGGCACCGATCATACTTTTAAAGGCCTTGAAGTAATCCATTTTAGTGATATGCTTATTACGACTGCATTGTCATAAGGCATCTGTGTACTTTGGGGAAAATGGTCATTGTGTAATATGTGCCTATCTGATGTAGGTTTCTGGTGAAGTGGTAAGGGTTCTTGTTTAGGATTTTTTTTTTCCGAAGTGCTTCTCAGGGATTGGCTTACCTTAAGAACTTGATCTTCCCAAAGTTGATGATCTGAGGTAATTTAAATTCTTTATCCTAGGGGGCAATGAGGTAGGTCCTTTATCACCTTGAAGTCTCTTGGTTTAGGATTCTAGTTTTCTTCTCTCTCTATTTTTTTTTTGGTAATCCGGGAGGATAATTCAAGCACAAGATTGCTCTTTAAATTCTTAACTTTGGAATAGTTCTTTTTCTTTTTGGGTGACTATCAGACAGTCTTTTTGAGAGTAATAACATTATTATCATTAAGATGATAATTTTGCTAATATTACATGCTTTAGGCTATTCATGAAATTTTGTATTCTTCTGTGTTTTCACAGTCCACATGTCATTTTCCCGTTGGTCCTCTTGTGTGGATTGTTATCTTGTTTCCCCAAAGATGGACATACCCATTCACAGGGTAACCAATGCATCCTTTGGGATTCTCTTCTCAGGCTATATATCCCCTTTTATTTACAAGGTGAGTTCCTTAATTTTCTCACTTTGCTTGTCTCTTTATTTCACTCTAAGTCTTTACTTTTGGTCTTTTATTCATGGAAGAGTTTTTCAATTTATTTGGGCATCCACCATTTTGGCTAATTGTCTATGGTTGAAGGTATGCTATAGATTGCCTTGTTCATTTTCCTTCCCCTTTTCTCCTTAGCTGAACTAGCTGTTCCTATGGTGATTTTTTTTTCTAATAGTGGCCTCTAATCTTGAAGTAGTGTTATCACCTAGCTCTTCTGCCATCCTTTCTCCATCGTCTGAAAACCCATAGGGTTCTTTGGACGTTCACCTTAACTACACCACTTTGTCGGATATGGAAAATGGTACAAGCAATTTTTTCTTCTTCTCGATGTCATCATTCTACTCCTGAATAAGGATGAACTAAGCTATAGGCCTCACTCTAACAAAATGACCTTTTTTTAAGCAATTAAAGGTCAGCCTTTGATATCCTCCCCATCTTATGTTAGTAGATATATTTAACTTCCACGGTATAGCCATGAATCAACTTCCCTGAACTACTAAGCCCATATTAACATTTTCCTTTGCATGTGTGAGGTTCTTAAAATCAAACCTAGTTTTTTTTATTTTTCATGCAATATTATAAGTTACAGCCTAAGCCAAAAGGGTCCTTTTTTAATTTGCTACCTTGTGCAGTCCACGACAAGAAGCATGTTTTCATTTATGAAGCCTAGGATAGGTGGAGGGGATGGTAAAAGAAATATTTTTTTTTATGACAACCTCTCTGTCTTGGAAGATTTTGGGCAAATGGACTTTGGAAACTTTATGTGCCGATGTAGGCGATGCTTGAAGTCTTCTTGAAGGGGAAGTCTTATAGTATTTCAAATCTTTAGATCTAGGACTTTGGCAAGTAGCAGAGTGGAGGAAAGCTCGAGAGGATAATGACCTTTACCCTTTACCTATTAAGTGGAATTAGATGACTTAGGAAGTTCTTCGCCATCTGAAAGTTGTGAAAACATTAGAGGAAGAACTAGCTGGCATTGATTCATTGGTTTTTATGAAATTAATTTAGGGGGAATATAAATTTTTTGACATCCTTAATTATAAGTGCATTTTTTCTTTTTTTATTTTTCTTAATGTACTTACTAATTTCCCACTTTTTTACAGGAGACCAGCCAAGCTGGAAGACTGCAGAAACCAATGAAAGGTAAGGACATTATGAAGGTTGGGAAAACTAGTATGGAAGGCAAGGCCAAGAGTAAGTTTGTTGGCTCAAGGTGTCCTTGATGCAAGAAGTTTCATGGAAAGAGGCCATGTTATTTTGAAACACAGGCATGTCTCAGATGTGGATCTTTGAATCACTAGTTCAAGGACTGCCATTTAGTCCAAAGGATAGGGCAGGAGGACCAAGGCCAGAATAAGCCTAATATGCCACTAGCCAGAGACAATCCACCAAAGGGTCCTCTTGGAGCTCAAAGGCCTTAAGTGCAAAGAGCTGGAAGGGTATTCCATATTGATAAGGGAGAGACATCCCAAGAAGGAGCACTTAGAGGCAATATTCATTTTAATGGCGTGCCAGTTAATGTGTTGTTTGATACTGGTGCTTTAGTATTTATTATGGCTAGAAAATTAACTGAATCCATAAGAAGAAAATTTTCAAGGATTAGAAGAGAGGGAATAAGAAAGGAGTAAGAAATCTTCACAAAGGAAGAAATTGTGGAAAGCTTCGAAGATCCTTAAGTTAAAAAGGCAAGGAAGGTAGGTACAATTGTTAGGGTAATTGCCACTGAGGTCCTTAGTTCTGATGCTTTAGACTTAATGGTTCCCGACACTCTCTCTACCATTCTTGAAGATGCCCCTGAAGACTCCCTTTTACCAAATATCGAAGGGGAAAGAAATAACATTCTCTGATGAACGTGGGTAGATCCTCTTAGATGATGCTCCTGACTCTCCACCAAGGATGCAGACCAAACAGGTTTCTTTCCTAATTTTATGTTATGGAATATAGATCATTTTTCTCTGTATCCCATTATTGGTGCCTGGTTGGGAACGGATGTACTTACCAACTTTAGTCGTGATTATCCAGGGACTGAGCCATCAGTCAACTAGATGCCTAAACATGAACGCAAGAGATGGGAGAGGAAAACCTAGTTGCCTCTCAATGCTATCCCAAGGTGCCCCATCTAGAAGGTGGCCAAGACCTGGATCAATTTGACCGGGAAGATAGCTAGCTGATGGTTCCCCAGTTGGCCTAAGGTATTATCACCGGGGCTACCTTTAGGACTTTCTCCATTGACACTACTTATCACGAGGATTGAGCACTCAATAAAATGGTAGAGTACGCTGTTAAGGTATTTCGAGCTTCTCAACTATTGTTTCTCTTTTGGCTGGGTTCTTATCTTTACTGAGATTTTTGGTGCAGATGTTGGTCACTACCAGGTTTTCTTTTTGGTGCAGATGTTGGTCACTACCAGGTTTTCTTTTTGGTGCAGATGTTGGCCACTACCAGGTTTACTAGGACTATCTCACAAGATAGAGGAAAGTCAGGACCAAGTCTGAAGAAGCTGCTGAAAAAGGCCAAGAAGGCCTTGGTAATGGTTTCTGCCAAGGCCCTGAAGATAAAGAAGGTTTGTGAAGACAAACTAGGTGAATTGATGTCTTTGATTATTGATTAAGTGATGAGGTTCACAGACCACTGTTCATCCATTGTTTCTCTTTTGGCTGGGTTCTTATCTTTACTGAGATTTTTGGTGCAGATGTTGGTCACTACCAGGTTTTCTTTTTGGTGCAGATGTTGGTCACTACTAGGTTTTCTTTTTGGTGCAGATGTTGGCCACTACCAGGTTTTACTAGGACTATCTCACAAGATAGAGGGAAGTCAGGACCAAGTCTGAAGAAGCTGCTGAAAAAGGCCAAGAAGGCCTTGGTAATGGTTTCTGCCAAGGCCCTGAAGATAAAGAAGGTTTGTGAAGACAAACTAGGTGAATGATGTCTTTGATTATTGATTAAGTGATGAGGTTCACAGACCACTGTTCATCCATAATAAAGAGTTTCATTTTGAAGTTGGAGCAGCAAGCTCAGAAGATAGAGATAGATCGGGAACCCCATGAAGCTTTGACAAAGGAGAAGGAAAAGTTGACCTTTGATTTCTCCAACATTGAAGGCAAACTTTCCACTCTTCAGGTAGACCATAAGAAGCTGGATAAGAAAATAGAGGACTCAGACAAGATGGCGATGTCTAATTTCTGGGATGGTTGGTACCTTTTTCACTATCACATCTTACAAAAGTACCACAACCTAGATATTTTTTGTCTTTTTGCGTTTGACAACCGTGAGGATCCTACTTCTATATGGTAAATAAAGGATTTTCTTGGCTTATCCTTGCCCCTAAAGCCTAAAAGAACAAGTAAAGATTGATGAACATTCTGAGGAGGAAAACCTAAACTCCTCAACTTAGGGCCACCTTTGTATCCTTATTTTTTTTTGTAATTTCGAATGTTATGACTTTGTTATTAATGGAATCGCTTTACCATTTTGTTTCATTCTCTATTAGTTCTCCTACTTCAAAGTCTTTCCCGAATGTCAGTCTTTATAGCTTGAGGTTTATTACCTTGTCTGGTTTTTATTTTCATTATGACTTGGACCTTGTTAGTTTTTTGTGCAATTACTAAAAAATTTCTAAGTCTTACGAGATCCATTTTGAGCTTATTTTTCAAATTTCATAATAAGCCTTAATTTTTAGCTCGAAGAAATCTTTTAGCTTTTGAGCTCTTTTGGTGTTAGGCTCTTTTTCTTGATGTTCGTGCTTTTACGATTTTCTTGGTGGGGATGGAAGATGATGACCTTGCCGCCTCCTTAAATTACTAGAGCCTTTAAACAAGTTAAGCTCAATTATTGGGCAATTTTCTTGAGTCTCAATGCTCAGGTTACGTTCGATCATCAGGCAATTTCCTAAGTCTCAATGTTCTAGTCAATTTGATATCGTGGATAGCATTATGTCCTAAGCATGTGCTCCTGAGCTATTTACTTATCTGGGGTGCTATTTTAGGTTTTGATTTTGCTGAAGTATTTTCCCCAATTGTTCTTCCCAGTTTTGGCTTTCATCAGAATCGGGGTTATCCCTATTCTTGCTTTCGTTGAGGTTATACAATTTTCATCGAGGTTATTCCTGACTTTTAGCTCAAATGATTTCCTTCAAGGCTCTTTTGGTCATGGTTTTGGCCTCAGCTGCCGAAGTATTTTTTTTTGTTATTATTTTTTTTTCTTTTTGCATACAAAGTGAATTCTTGTCATCGGTACTTTGTTTTAAGATTTTTTCAATTTTTTGGTGGATTCCCATGTGAAGACATTGGGTTGAATTGGTTGTTTGTGTCAAGGATTTGGTCACCTGTTCTTTGATAATCTTCCTTAATTAAATCATTTTTTCGGGCATGCTTCTTCCCAAGGTGTTATTGGACTATTTATCCGAGATTTCAAAAGCTCTATCCATGGTTAAGAAGACTGTTTATTGGCTTTACCTCTCTCTTTGTACCTTTCAACATGTGAGTACCTTTGGGGTTTCTTGACAAAGGGCTGTTTGTTTCATCAAGATGTTCCACGTGATCTACACTCATTATCGTAAGGCTTGCCTAATGTTCGAACAAACCTTCTTCTAAGTTTATTCTTATAAGCTCATTGCCTCAAAGATACGGCATTGTCTAACCAGTGTTTTCTTTTCATATGTCTAGGGAAGTCCTTAACCCATTCTTCTTTCCTGCTCTCTCTATTTTTTTTTCCATGTATTTGCCTTGGTCTTAGTGACTTCACTGACATTTTTGTGCTGTGGGGTCATCATCAGGTACTTCGTCCGAGGAATGCAACAGGTGAAATACCTTGATTGCCTTAAGAATACCTTCAATTTTGCTCACTTTAACCGGAATTTTATGCTTTGGTTAGTATCACTTTGACTTATCAAGAAAATGTCATATGAAAGATAAGGTTACACCCCTAACTATCATCATTTGGTTATTTTGTTTGTGGCCTTTTTTTTTGCTATACTATATCCAAATATGTTCTAGATTTTGAACTTTAGCGAATATACGAGGGATTGAACAAGCTTCTTTCATTAAAGACAAAAGACAAGTACAACTCGGATATTTCATCTACAGAATATAGCTTCCATGCTAGTGCTCTAATTCAAAATTAGTTAAAAAAGAACTTTTCTAGGGTGATTTCTTTTTCTGGCTCCCTGGTTCAATACTAGTGAAATGTTTCCATTCCTATTTTTTCTGCATTAGTTTGAGTGTATATAGGACAGAGTTTAATAGCTTCTCCCAGTGTTGGTGCATGAATTTTATTGGGTGTTTTCCAAGCCTTTGTGAAGATCTTCCTTACTTTAGCTTGGTTGATGTAGATAATGGCTTCCCTTTGTTTTGTCTCAAAGGTTATCGTTAAGTATTTAACGTTTGACCTCATGTGCATACTTATTTGTGTTTGTCTTCCCAGTATGGCGTTATAGGGGGAGAGGATGTCAATAACAATGAATCTGGTCATTGCTGAAGTAAAGAGTTCTATTTCATCCTTAGTTGACTTTTCTTTCAACAATAGATGGAGGTCAATCGACCTGATGATAGGCAATTGCCCTAGTCCAACTTCGAATATTAGTGTCAACATTAGTTTAAGCTTGGTCTTGCTGATTTTTAAGTTTGGTAGTAGATTAGCCAATAACATATTGGCATTAGATCCATCATCACAAAAATGCATTTTCATATCCCAATTTCCATTTTGCGCTGTGAACAAAAGGGGGTCATCATGAGGAAATTTCACCATTGTTCCATCTTGTTTGGTCAACTAGTAGTTTAAACTATTAGATTCCATGTGCGTGATCTTAAGCACTTTTCTTTTCCTTTCATTTGATGTCATCCTTATTATGATGGTTTGGATGACCCCGGCATAGGGGGTGCATACCTCTTCGAGCTACAATTGTTATGATGTCTGTCTAAATTGTAATCCTCATCCTCAGCTTTTAGCTCATTATTTTTTCCTTCCTGTCCTTTAGGTGATAGAAAATGGAGATACTTCTTTAATTTTTCTTGCTTAATCAACAACTCAATATACCTTTTTAAGTTGGTGGTAGTTTTTTGTATCATGGATTTGGTCCTAGTGGTACAAACAGTACTTTTTGAGATTTTTCTTGTTGTTTGAGGACATCAGCTTTGAGCATTGAATGCCTCCATATCTTTCCAGGGCCATAAGAATCTTTGTCCTTGTGGTATCTAGAGGCATGAATGAAAGCTTTTTCTATGATTTCTCCAAGGGTGTTGTCCACCCACCTCTCATTCAAGCTGAGGTAAGTTTGGCAACATTGCCTATCCTTGACTTTGGTATCTCGGGCATTTGCTTCTAAGTTTTTGGTTGTCATATGTTATTCAGCCCTCTAGTAAAACTCACTAAGGGTGTTAAAGGGATCTTTCAAAAAATTGTATAATAGTTGTAAATCTCACCAGAGCCCTCATACCATTACTCGAATGCAAATTTCTGGGCAGAAATCTAGCACGTTCAATGCCTCACGGTTGAATCACTTGATGTTGCTCTGAAGTGATTCTTTTTCCCCTTGTATTACGTTAAACATCTACATAGCCACCTTGGCCATTAGTCAACTTTTATCAATTTTTAGGTGAATTCCATGGAGAGATCTTCAAAAGCAAGATAAAGAACTTGAAGGGAGTAAGTTGTGCCACACCGTCACCAATCCTACTAAGGTGACTTTGGAATGTGTACACAAGGTGGCATCATCAGCTCGTTATAGGATCATGCTCGTTTTATATTTGGCTAGATGTGCTTGTGGATCACCCCTACCATTATAACATTACAGTCTAAAAAATTTGAAATCACTTGGGATATGGGCTTTGGTGATCACGCGCATGAAGGGGCACTCATTTCTAGTTAGCATTTCTAAGATCTTGACCATACAGGTTTTTTGGTCACTTGCTTTTATGCTCTTTCTAGCCTTTCTAAGAGTTTTTGCATGAGATCATCTTTCTGTGATGGCTTTTTCCCTCATCGGTGTCCTCCCTATTTGGCAAGTAATGCCAATGTTTTGGTGATTAGTTTCTTTGATAAGGAGACATGCTTCGGGGATAAGGAGATGAGCGGGGTAACTGCCGTCCCTTAGTGGGGAGGTATGTTTCCCTCTATCTTTTCCTCTCACCTCGAGGTGAAGGTTCTTCAGAGGAGGAAGAATCTTTGTGCCCAATCTACCAGGCGTGATAAGGAGACCCTATTGAGGATGAGCTTGATTGATGCTATTACTTGAGTTGTCATTTAATTCTTCTGTTTGCAAGGTCGATGTGTTAAACCTTCAGAGTTTGTGGGAGAAATGTGTTTGTAGAAGTTACTTGTTTGAGTATTTTCCTAGGACTTGGCATTTAGTTGTATGTTCTTTCTTTTAGATTAGCTTTTGGTGACTTTTTTTTCTTTTCTTGTGACGTTATATGCATATCATATCTCTTTTCCTTATTATTGCATGTAGGACGAATGTAGGAGCATACAGTTTGCATATGGGTTGTGTGAATGTAGGGAACCAATGCATGCTTTTTATTATGTTCAGAGGAATTCATTTGCAATTTCAAGTCAATTGTAAGTTTTGTTAAGGAAGGAAAGGCTTTTCATTTGTCATTAATGGTAGAAACATTACTCGGTAAGTCTTTGGGAGTTGTGTGATACACTTGCACTATGGATGATTTTTTTCATTGGAGTGCTTGTTTTGTATATGAATTCTCTAATTTGCTTGTGGACCCTGCATATTCAAATTAATGCATGCAAATAGGGGTTGAAAATGACAATTTAGGGCTAAACTACATAGCTAAACGGCTAACCCTTCATCATAATCTTTAGATTAACAACCCTTAAGCCTTTAAGCCATATTTATTGTTCAACTCACATAATTGAGCCATATCTATTATTATTTATCATCTCTTGGTCCTTTAAGTAAGTTGAGCATTGCATATATGGGCTTTAGAAGGGTAAAAATTTGTGAGTTATGGGACTGAGCAATGGACAAGTTTAGGGTAAAGATGTTGGGTTATGAACTTACTGTTGAGATTATGTAGTTATGGTTTGAGTGCTCTTTTGATAAATCACGTACATTTGTTTGAGCTTTAATGATTAGGTGAATTTCTATTTTGTTAAAGATTACTTTTCCCTCAAGAAAAAGGCAAAATGAGTCAATGTGAAAAAGCCATCGTTATAAATAAAAAAATGAAAAAAAATGAAAATGAAAAAAAAAAGAAAAGAAAAAGGAAAAGTAGAATTACTTCATCAATTTGATAGGAATTCACTCAAGTGTTGTGTTAAAATTGTGCATTTGATTATTAGGCTTGTCCATGGTGTTTATACTTGACTTACTTCTTTAGCTCCACTTCAAAAAGCCTTTTACCAATTCCTGTCCATACCAAACCTAGCCAAAATTCAATCTTTAATATATGTTATTAGACTTGAAGTTGCATGCATATTCCTTATGGACAATTAGTAGGTAGTTTGGGTCCTTTTCCAAATTTGTGGCTGAAGTAGCATTATGAGTCATATATAAACTAGGCAACCATAGATTGGGAAGCAAATGTTTACCATTAGTAACAAGGTTTTTCTTTCTTTACTTCTCTTGACTTCTTTTGAGTTGATTTTGTGAAATGGATGATTTCATGATATAGTATTAGGTGTGCATTGTTAGCTTCTGTGTTTTGGTTGTTTCCATTTTAGTTAGAGCATGCTAAGGATTGGCAAATATTTAAGTTTAGGGGTGTGAAATGTTGACTTTTTATGTGAACTTTGACCTCAAACTTTAGACTCAATTCATCATTATTTTTCTAGTTTCTTGCTTCTATTGTTCATTTTATATGTGTTAGGTGCTATTGGAAGCATGGGAAAGGAATGAAAATAATTGGAGCAAAAACAAGAAAACTTGATGACAAAGAAAGCCAATAAGAGGAATGATTTGCAAGCCACTTTTCGACCTTTTCCTGGAAGATTAAGACTTTGGTGAAAGCATAAAAGTTATAGCCTTTCCTTTTAGCTTTGTGTAGGATTTTGAATTGCCTTAATCGAATATTTGTGCACAATGTTTTGGCCAAAATACTAAAAGGTGTCAAAGCTATTGAAGTGGTGTTGCCTAGGCACCAGGAGCGAAGCCTAGGTGTTACAGTTCAAATCCCTTACCTAAAAATGCACCTTTTGACGGCTAGGTGCCTAGGCTGTAGGAACCTCGAGCTTGGGTGCCTAGGCACAAATTTGGCTCTTACTGGCACCTACACGAATTTGCACCTAGAGAAAAATGGTCCCCCACCTCCAATTTGAATCTAAGCATGGTATTGGCTAGAAGATTTGATCCAAATGGGTAGATGAAAGAAAGAAACACCTTTAAGAATTAGAAAAATCTAGAATCAAGCTTAGAGGCTCTCTATTCTTCTTCATCTTCTCATCTTAGACTTAGGTTTTTCATCACCATCTCTTGCATTTCTTCATCTTCCTTGGGAGCACTCATGGATTCTTACTTGGAGAAGGCTTGGAGGACTTGAAGACTTGTAGGAGCCTTGAGGAATCAAGCATCTAGAGTCGCTTGGGTTCCTTTTTCCCTTCCTTCTTCTTGTATTTAGATATGGATTCTTTTTTATATATTTTTATGTTTGTGTTTGGTTTGGTTATGGTGTAGGCTTGCTTGAAACTTTCTATGGATGTAGCTACTTGGATTAATTATGTTGGATGAATTTATGGTTATGTGATTTCGTTTTCCTTTAAATGCTTGTTTATCCTTCCTGCGTGCTCAATGTTGTGTTAGCTAATTGATGGCCACAATTGGTTGCACTTTAGATTGCTTTTAAGTTCTTGGAAAAAATTAAGAGTAATTGGACCTAAAATATGGGTTTAATGATAATGGGCTAGTTGGGAAACTAGTCTAATTCATTAGGTGAAGGTAAATTGAGCTTTATTGCCTCTTCCTAAGCTTGTAATCGAATGATAATCCTTTTTAAGTCTAGGATTAGAGAGGGTAATTCTTTCACTTAGGAATGTAAGAATTCAATTGGATACTTCTCCAACAAGCTAAGAAAAGTAAGTCACTAACCTAAATCCACCAATTAATTAAGACTAGTAATGAATCCATAGGAAGTGTGCTTTCATAATTTGATTAAAAAAATGAAAACTTTACCTTGCATCCTCGCGTTCTAGGTTAGTAACATTTCACATAGCTAAGTTTAGTTACTTGTTTGTCTTGAGTAAATCCTTACTCAACTTTGATTGTTTAGCTAAGGTTAACTTAGAATAGTGGTGCTTGGCAAGCACTTCAATCAATCCTTGTGGGAACGATATTCTTTCTTGCCCAACTTCAACATTCATCGTGCTCTTGTTGTTAGGGTTTAAAACTCACAATAGTAACTGTAAGTGGGCTTTTTTCTTCTGGATTAGAAACATAAAGGGGAGCATTATTGCCTTCAACCTATTGATCTAGAAAGCATTTGTCTTTCAAACTCTTAGTCATGACTATTGTGATTTATGAGTGGGCTCCCATAGATGACACCATTTGATGGTGATTATCCTCTCTCGGTCATTTTATCGACATGTTGGTGTTGCTATAGTGTCTTTTTGAAAGAAGCCTTAAACACAAAGAAGAGATGCTGCGGGGGTCCCCAAAAGTTTTCCTAGGAGAAAGCCTTTGACATTCAAGTCAGATGAGATATGTGAGAGGATAAGGTGTGTTCACACTACAGCTAGGTTTTGTTACCTTGGTATGAATAGGTCCTCTTCTATTTATAGGTCAAGTGTTGATTAGTTTTGTTGCTGGCCTCTGGGGCCAAACGGAGCACATGTATACCAGTAGTGATATTCTAGGGTGTCATACCAGGACATCTTATGTGAGGTGCGATTTTGACATCTGTGATGGCTGGTAGGGCGATACCTCTTTTAGGTATAGGGATAACTGTTTTTGTCATGTTCCTAAAGAACTTTGGGAAACTATTCCGCCGAAGGGACCTTGGCGGAACTTGAATTTTAATGTGAAACTCATACTACAATTGAAGCATCGAAACTATCTCAAGAAGAGGTGGTCAAGGGTAGGGGTTTTCGCCCAAGGAATATTTTTACTAGATTAAGAGGCTCAGCATGGAGGTTCTTCAATTCCTGAGGTGCTTTGTTGTTCTTTTGAATAGGCTTTTCCTAATGTCTATTTGAGAAAGGTTTACTCTAAGGTATGTTCAAAAGTAGCCGTATGCAAGGTCCATGCCAGTTGTGGTTTAGCTCATTTGGCCATCAACCAGGATTCTAGGAGAGTTTGAAGAACTCTAAAGAGTTGGGGGAAAGTATACCAAGTATGCAGCTAGAGGTGGTAGAACAGATCCCTTTAATGTCAAAAGAAGAATACATGGCCTTGAATGGTGTCAAGGTTGAAAAGGAATTAGCAAAAATCCTTTTAGTTAGGAAATACCTTAAGGTATTTCCCTTTAATCTACCAGGACCCTTTCCTTGAAGAGAGGTTGAGTTTGAGATCAAATTCGTACCTAAAGCCAAGGTTGTTAAAGTTGGGTTTCTACCTAGAGTCGTTTTGATTTTTCTACAGTCATAAAGTCGTAAAAAGTCATAGAGTCGTAAGATTCTATAAAAAAATTTTTAGAAAAAGATAAAAAAATATAGTCATCTAAATTATTTCAAGAAGTTCATATTATATAATTTTTTCACTTACTAATATTTTAATACCATAAAAATGCCATGACATAAACATATAATAAAAAAAAAAAGTTTTCAAATTCACAATTCATAAATGAAAAGTTGAAAACATCTCAATTATCTAATGGAACACAAGAAACATTATAATCAATGATAATATCAATATTATTTTCTTTTAAATTCATATCTTATTCTTCTTCTTTCTTAGTTTTATTATTTAATAGGTTAAACTCATTTATGCAAATATTTGTATCATCATTGGTATTTTCGTTGCCTACAACCACATTTACATAAACTTGACAACCAGGATTATTAAAATCATAGTGAAGAAGAGTAATCAAGTGACACTAGGAGCTTGAGGGAAAAAACAATAGATGATTTTTGTTTTTTTTGGTTATCTTTATTGATTTTTTTTATTTTAATCTAAATTAGTCTAGTTTGATTGTATAAAGATTGAATTGGGTAATAAATTAATAAATTTTTTTCTTGCTTTATATTTTTAGCCCAATTTTAGAAAATTTGATATAATAACATAGAAATGTAAAGTCATAAAATTTTTAAGTTTTTAAGACTAAAGTCGGGATTCTACCCATTTCTACCTACATAGAAGTTTCTACTAAGACTTGAAACATTTTTTGTTTCTAGAGTCGTAGAAACGTAAGTTTCTAAGACTTAGGTCGGGATTTTAATAACCATGCCTGGAGTTATACCAATCTCATTTCCACCAAATAAGATGTCTACTCCTGAAATGTCTAAGGTTAGGAAGTACGTAGATGAATGGCTTGAAAAGGATTTCATAAAGCCAATTGTGTTTCAATGGGGAGCACCAATACTGTTTGTCAAAAAGAAAGATGGAAATTTTAGGTTATGCATTGACCATATGATGCTCAATGTATTAACTGTGAAAAGTAAGTACCCATTTCTAGGAATTAAGGACCTGTTTGATCAATTAAAATGGGCTAAAGTGTTCTTTAAAGTATACTTGAGGTCTAAATACTTTTAGTTGGGGATGAAAGAAGAAGATATTCCTAAGATAGCTTTTATGACAAGATATGGACATTATGAGTACACAGTGATGCAATTTGGGTTCACTAATGCTCTTACATTCTTTATAGACCTAATGCAGAGAGTCTTTAAACCCCACACTGATCAATTTGTAGTGGTGTTTATGGATGGCATATTAGTATATTCAAAGACTGAAAAGGAGCAAGAGGAGCACTTACAAGTGGTACTTCAAACTCTTAAGGATCACCAATTATATAGGAATTTGAGCAAATGCCACTCTAGAAAATAGATTTCCTAGGACATGGGATAATTGGCTAGGGATTGGCTGTGGACCTACAAAAAATAAAAGTAGTGCCTGAGTGGGAAAAGCCAATTAATGTGAAGGAAGTAAGAAGCTTAATTGGAATGGTAGGATATGTACAACATCGGTGCTAATTTTGCCTGATTTAACTAAGGCTTTTGTATTGTACACGGATGTTTCTATGTTAGGATTGGCTTGTGTTTTGATGCAAGAGACACAGGTGATTGCCTGTGGGTTTAGGTAGCTAAGACTCCATGAAAGAAATAATCTAGTCTATGATTTGGACCTAGCAGATATAATGTCTACTTTAAAACAATGGAGACACTACTTGCTAGGGAGTAAGTTTCAAATCTATAAAGACCAGAAGAGCTTGAAGTATCATTTTACATAGAATGAATTAAACATGAGGCAGAGAAAATGGTTGGAGTACATTAAGGATTTTGATTGTGAAATAAACTACACTGTAAAGAAAGGAAATGTTATGGCAGATGCCTTAAGTAGGAACTACACTGGAGTATTAAAGGTTGGAAGTGATGTAGAAAAGAATGAAGCAAATTGCATAGTCACTTTATCTAAACAATGGAAAGAGTGGGAAGAAAGACAAGTAAACCATTTGATCATCAAACCCAACTAGACAGATGAAATCAAGAGTGCTCAATCAGAAGATCTTGAAAGAGAATAGATCTTTGGCTTGGCACATGGTCAACCATACAAAAGATTTGAGATGGAGTAAGGAATGTTATATTATTAGAATAGACTTTATGTTCCTATTAGGGAGGGCTTCAAAGAGAAAGTATTAAGTCTAGCTCATACAAACAAACTAATCATTCATCCAGGGGTAGTGAAAATGTATCAAGAACTAAAAGTACACTTTCGTAGCCTAAGATGAAGAGGGATATAGAGGATTATGTGGCAAGATGATTAACTTGCTAGAAAGTTGAGATAGAACATCACAAAACAAGTGGACCTTTATAAAGTTTACCCATACCAGAGGGTAAATGAGGTTTAATCTCAGTGGACATTCTCACAAGATGACCTCTCGCAAGAGGGAAACATGCCACCATTTGGGTGATAGTTGACAGGCTGACAAAACTAGCTCATTTTTTACCCAAGAGTGAGATTACATAAGGTTCCTAATGACATTGTGTCAGATAGAGACCCAAGGTTTATACCAAGTTCTAGAAATCATTCCAGCAAGCCATGAGACCTTAGGTTTATGGACAAAATTAGCTCATTTCTTACCCATCAAGCTCACTGACTCTATGGAAAAGTTGGCTTGGTTATACATTCAAGAGATAGTAAGATTACATGGGGTTCCTGATGACATTGTGTCAGATAGAGACCTAAGGTTTATGCCAAGGTTCTAGAAATCTTTCTAGCAAGCCTTGGGCAATAAGATAAAGCTTAGCTTTACCTACCACCCCCAAACTAATGGGTAGATAGAAAGTGTCAAACAAACCTTAGAAGACATGCTTAGGAGCTACGTACTAGATTTCCAAGGGGACTGGGATCAACATCTACCACTGGTAAAGTTTTCTTACAATTGTAATTACCAATTAGTAATAAAAATGGCTCCTTATGAAGGTTTATATGACTGAAAGTATACGAATCCATATTGCTAGTTTGATAACAAATATAGAATTAAACTTGAAACTGAGCTTGTGAATAAAACCACAGAAAAGATAAAAAAAGATTCAAGATAGAATTACAGCTGCAAATTAAAAGATTGAAGCTCAAGCTTATAAGAAAAGAAGAATGCTAGAATTTCAAGTTAGGGACGTAGTGTGGCTGAAGGTATCACCTATGAAAGGAGTGGCAAGATTTGGGAAGAAAGGCAAACTTGCTCCTAAGTTTATAGGACCATTTGAAATCCTAGAAATGAATGGGGAGGTGGCTTATAAATTAGCCGTACCACACAAAATAGGGCACATAATTTCTTTCATGTTAATGTATTAAAGAAGTATGTTCTTGAACCCCTTCACACATTACCATTGTGGAAAATACACCATTAGCCTCTAACTTAAGTTTTGAGGAGAAACCTTTAAGGGTATTAGTTAGATACCTCAGGAAGCTAAGAAATGAAATGCTTCTTATGGTAAAAATCCAATGGACAAACCATAGAGAAGAAGAGCAACATGGGAGATTGAAATATATATGCAAAGGACGTATCCTGACTTGTTCACCAAGTCATTGCCCTACTTAAATTTTGAGGACCAAATTTTGTGAAGTGGGGAGGATTGTCACACCTTTACCTTGTTTGGGCAATGGTTTGGTTGTTTTTGGAGAAGAAAACTTGATGACAAAGTTTCTGTCAAAAAGGTCAAAATAATGATTGAAAGTTTAGTAACCTAATTAACAATAAATCAATAATTTTGCCTATTAGGTCGTTGCTAAGGACTTGATTGAAAAATTGAGAGCGCCTTAGAATATGATTACACTTGATTATTAGTCAAATGACTCAACTAAAAACAATGAGGAAAACACTGGAAATAACTTACCTGGGAACACTGACATTTTAGAAATGTTAAGGACCAAAATGGAACATGCAAGGTTTTCCAAGTATCAAAGTGAGCATTAAGCCACTTTTTGAGCACATGGCACATTCTACCTTTTCTTATCGGTTTAGCTAGAAGAAAGGGACCAAGATCCCTTCGTCCATGCTTGTAATAGAGAATGAGGAGCTTAGGTTGAGTTCTACCTAGACATGAAGGAAATTTGAGCATGAGAAGGAGAATTCAGTCTAGGTAAGTGAGGATTCAAGGTGGCTTTAGTAGCAAGCTTCTAGAAAAGGCTAGGTGTGGCTTCAATAGCTGGATCACTGGATAGAATAGGCAAGAGATAGATAAATAGGCTTCTAAATGCTTGAATTATGGCTGGATTGTTGATCTTTAAGCTGAAGCTGGACAACTATGAAGGATGGCTTTCATGCCAGGTGATCTCATGTGTTGGGGTTAGTGGTGAGCTTGATGCAACATATACTTCCTAGATTATAGTAAGCTAGCTTTCTGAAATTCATAATAACAAGCATTTAGAACCCTTTTGTAAGCTTGGGCAGTCCAAAAGCTTTCTGGACCTCTCTGTGTTCCTTTAAGGAATGGTGTGGGTATGTGTGTATGGTGCTTGCTATGGCCTTGGGCTGAAAGAGTGGCTATGTGCATGTGTTTATGTGTTTTTCTGTCTCGATTGTGCATTCTTAGAAATGTTTATTTGTAGTATTTCCTTTCTATTGCCTATATATTGTTTTGTATCTTCTTTGTTTACCTTTGGCTGTAGGAAAAGGCTATTATAGCTACATTGGCCTTATGGTTGTATCTAATATTTACTAAGTAGAAATACTCATGCCCCTACAATTTCCCTTGTAAGGAAAGGTTTAGTTGAGTAAGAGGTAGTTGGTCAAGGGACTAACCAAGGTTTTGTGCTGTTATTGTGACATATGTTTCTTGGTTTGTAACATGCTCAACATTTCTGAGACTTGAGTTTTGTGTTGTTGGCCTAAGGCTACCTTTGTGGAAAGAAAAATTGAAAGTTTAACTAACTAGCTATTTTTTTGAGCTTGTTTTTGTATGTAAACAAGTTTTAGTTTGTAGATGTTCTAGACTTATCTCTTAGTTCTTGTGAAGACATGTACTATACGACTAACTGTTGCCTTGAAATTGCTTGTTAAACCTTTTTAGGGCTATTAAACTTCATATGTATAGTTATCTTAAGACTAAAGTGATGTAGTAATCAGTGTGGTTTTAGTTAAAGCTTCTAAGCTTGGCTAGATAATTCTGTCCAGGATTTCTTATTTCATTTTCGTAGAACTATAAATCTTTGACCAGAGATTTGACTTTCTTGTTTTGGCTACTTTTGGCTGTGGAACCATTTTTCTCTTGAATCTGTAATTAAAACTAGCTTATTTATGTAATCTCATCAAATTTTTGGATTGTTGAGGTCAAGCTAAGAATTTTTGCAGTAAAATAGCTTGTTCTACCATTTGTTGTGCTGTTGCCAAAAATTAACTTGTTATGCCCTATTGTGCCTTGGTGATACTACTTATTTTAGTGTTGTCATATAAGTAAGGCCACTTGGTTATATGCATAGACCATGGTTAGTTTAGGGTGTAACATTAAGAGCCTGGATCCATAATTGATCACTCGCTCTTCTTGCATCAAAATTGTAGCTAGACTCAAACTTGAGGTGTTTGTAAACATAATGAAGGTCATGTTTGGGTACGGTAGGATTAAGATTGGTGTTGTTCTTAACCTTCTTTTCAACTTCTGGAAGCTAGCTTCATAAGCGTTTATCAAACTTATTAGCATTCCTTCTCAACTATGTCAAAGGAGATGCCTGAATTGAAATCTTCTGAACAAACCTTTTAAAGTATCTTGCCATCGCTAAGAAAGTTTTAATCTTTGCTACACTTGTAGGTGTTCTCCATTTAGTGGCTGTGTTCTATGACAGCCCTCGGAGCTATAAGTCTAATCAGCCAGGTAATTAGTTAATTTAATAAATTAGCACTTTAGATAATTTATTTACAAGCCAAGTCTTGATATTAAACAGTCTAATAGCTTAAAAGAGGTAAAAATTGATTATTTAAGCAGCCCGGACCAAGAAGGGCATTTTAGTCATTTTACATAGTGGTATATTTTATTGCACGGTTCGATAAGAAAATATTGAAATTGAGGTATCACTATTTTTTTTAATTTTCACTTTATCATTGTGAAATTTTGAATTGATTAGATTGTCCATAAGTGGTTTAAGTGTAACTTTGAGAAAAATAGGGACAAAACGGAATATAACTGAAAGGCTGGGACTGGCTGTGTAATTATATATGTGAAGAAACCAGGTGCGACGTAATACCAACTTTGGTCCTCTAATTTTAAAAGTTTTACAAATAAACCTAAATTTACTGGACAGTACAAACAGGGCATTGAGCACGTGATTTTTTTAAAGTGGGGCGGTGGTGTCTTATTTAAGTCAACAAGGCCATTTCTTCGAGCCTTAACCACCCGAAACTTTACACCCAATTCGTTTTAACTTTAATCAATTGACTACAAAATGACTTTTTCTTATTTTTACATCTTTTTTACTTGAAACTAATTTTAATTAAAAGCCAATATTATGTAGCTACAATAATCAATTAAAAATATAATTTTTACAATCTTACTAAATTTTTATGAATTTTTCTAGTTTCAAGTCTTAAAAACGAAAAATTAATAAAAACTTAACAACATCCTAAAAATTTACTTTCAAATTGATTATTGCATCTACATAACATTGACTTTCAAATGAAATTGGTTTCACATAAAAAAGATGAAAAAGTTAAAAAAAGTTAGTTGACTTTAGACGAAACGAATTGGCCCTTACTCTTCATCTAAAAAACACCATAGATGCACCCGCTTAAGCTCCCAACATCCAAATTCTCTCAAATTAAACACAAATTAGCATGGATTTGGGGTTGAAATCATGTATTCTTGCATAAGGAATTAGAGTTGAGCTCAATTGTTGCAAATAAGTAAACAGAGTATTTTTCCCCTAATTTTTTTGGTTATGTTTCAGACCTGAAGTTGCTGGAAACTGTGTTCCATATACGTTTATTAAATAAACTAAACATAGGAGGTTGAGAAATAACTTAAATTACAAAGAAATTGAGTTCATTTAGGAGGCTATGGATTGATGTTGGTCTGCGTAGCTTTTCCTATGTAGTTTTGGTGTTTGTGGTTAGAGGAAGGGGCTGGAATTAATATTGCTTGATTATTGCTAAGTATAAAAGACTAACAAGCAAGGAAAACGAAAATATTGGGTCTAAGTTTTATTAAGGGGCTAGTTATGTGGAAACCAATCTAAAAGTTAATTTAGTGATTTAAACCATTGGGCCTTTGTTAATTATTAGCCTAAATATGGGTTATTTATGTGTTAAATGATGAATATAGGTCTTGAGCATAAGCTACTAAGAAGAGATCTAAGTTTGGCTTAAAACTGAGACAAAAAGAATCAAGTGCCTTAAGTTTGCAAACTAAGTTATTTAAGGTAAAGGTTATTTAATTTGTATGCTTATGTGTTAAATAAATTTGGCTTTGATACTTGTATATCAAGTAGCCGAATTATTGATAAATTTAACAAGCATATGATTTGAGTATTGATAGCTATTTAAGAAGCTTATATGATTGGGTTTGGTAGGAAGCCAAACTATGAAGTGCATATGAAATGTGTAAATGCATATTTATAAACTCGTATCTATGGGTAAAAAGGACCTTAATATGGTCTAATTTACAGTGAGTATGATGGGTTAGGAACGTACGGTACCTAAGGACACCATGATGGGCTAAGACCTGGGTGGACCTAAGAGGGGGAGGTGTCCTTAACAACTCATGGAACCTTACAAAGCTAGCACTAACACATGCACTAAATAAGCAAATAGTTCACTCCTGTACATAAAATAAAGGATATTGGCAAATACTAAGAAGCTTTCAAAGCAATATTTGTATGGACAAGTTGGACTTATCAATTGCAGGACAAATGGGTAAAGGAATTGTGGGAACTAGCTGCTCCCATAATTATTGGCCAATAATATGAGTTCCTAGCACTATGACTTGAGCTCAAGTGTACTAGGCATATATTAACATCCTTATGGATAATATGCATGTTCCTATATAGTTGTTTTTTTTCCTGCAAGTTATAACCCTTACTGGGAGAACTTTTGGTCCTCATATCCCTTACATATTTTGTGTGCAGATACTGCTGGACCTGGGGCTAATAACCAATAAAAGAACTGGTTATTAGTATTTTGATGCCAGGTGTGCAAAAGTTAATTACTATTGTGCATTGTCATTAAGTTTCTTTTTTGCAGGTTCCTAATAACTTGTACTACTAACTTACTGGCCTTTGTTGTACAGAGGCAAGGAATAGGGGATACCTAAACACTATAGTGATCCCTTTTGGCAGTGTAGCTCAGGTGGGATTAGATTCCAAGATTCTCAGTGTATAGCATGTGTATAGCCTTTTTGTGCATGGTGTATATATGTGTGTCAAACTTATGCCTCTGGTAAATGCTATGGAACTATTGGTTATGTTCCCTGGTAGCTTGTTTGGATTCACAGTGCATAACAGTATGTTTTATATGAATGCATATTTTGAAATGCTAGCTAGCTGCACCAAGTATATATTATTTTTGTGGTTATTGAATTACAGTCATAGTAAGGCGTAGTATAAAACAGTAATGCATTAAGGATTTAATTAATTAGCAGGCCTACTAAGGAGCAACTTGCACAGGCCTAACACTAAATTAGTATAAGGTTCTTGGGATCCTATATGACTTAGATAGGATTATAGGTCAAGGCCTGTGACACGTTCACCTTAGTTGGATCTACTGCCACCTTTTGACTATTAATAGCATGTACTAGAAAAGAAATCTTAGATAACCAAAATTGTCACTTTGACAATTTGGCATAAAGCTAGTTTTGTCTCAGCACACCCAACACCATTCTAAGATGCTCAGAATGCTCCTTCTTAGTCTTAGAATACTTAAGGATATCATTTATGAACACTTCCACAAATAATTCCAAAGTCAAGTCTAAAGGTTCAGTTCATGATGTCATTGAAAGCAACTGTGGTATTTGTAAGTCCAAAAGGCATGACCATAAATTCAAAGTGTTCATACATATTTTGAATGCTCTTTTAGGTATGTCTTCCTCCTTCACCCTCAATTAGAAATCTGACCTCAAATATATCTTAGAGAACATCTTTAATCCCTTAAGCTAATCAAATAAATCTTTTGAATGCTATTTTAGGTATGTCTTCCTCCTGTAATCTACACATAAGCACAAAGTTCCATCCCTTTGTTTCACAAACAACGGCTCTGTTTGGTTACTGTGGTTAGAGCACGAAACACTCAGCCAACCACAAACGATTGTTTGGTTTCTGATCAGATAACATTTCAAAAAAGCTAAATGCACTTCACCATTGCTAAATGCTGAATGCTCCTTCTCCCCAGTGTTCCATAATTTTGATAGTGCTAAGCAATTAAAATATCATTTATTCCCAAAAACCATTTTTTTGTTTCATTTGATTGGAATCTATTCTTTGTCAATTTTTTTCATGGTAAGTGATTTTTTTTTTACATTCAAGTGACGTGTTGTTCGGTTAGTCATAGTTGCTAGGACAAGCCAAGAAGAAGATTAAAGAAGAAAAAGAAAAATTTTAGAAGACAGAGAAGAATTATAAAAGATAAATAAAGAAAGATATAGGAAGAAGAATGGAAAGCAGAAGGAGAAGACAAATATTTTAAAATTTATTGTGGGCTTAGTTGCAGACAATTTTCTTTCTTAAAAAAAAAAAAACTATGGCAGTATATGTTTCTCAATGTGTGCCTAATGTGGTATATATGTGTGTGTGTGAGCGTTTGGGAATTTGTATTTTTGGCTGTCAGTAATTAATATAGTAACGAAAAAAAATTGCATCAAACATACAGGGACATGTGTAATTGAAAATGTTATAGCTTTTCTTTTGAGCAGTTTACCAAACACTAAAACTAAACCATGGATATGGTGACCATATGTCTAATTAGACATAGGAGGTGATTTTACAGATTTACCCTTTACGCTAACTTTTACTCTCCCATGCTTCATCGCTATTTTATATTCTCTCGTAGTAGCAGATCTCTTTCTCTCTCTCTTTTTGAGGCTGATCAAGAATAACGACACTATTTCCAAGATTTTGGAAGGTAAAATCACCAATTAATCCTTCTTGATTCATTCAAAATCACCTCGTTTAGCTGTTGATTTTTGTGCACATAGTAGATTCGAGCTTTTCGGCTTTAACATCTCCGTCAATGATGACACCATCTCCAAACATTCCAAGGACCCTTTTAAGTTCTTCAGCATGCATATATAAGAGTGAAATTGGACGAATAACGGCGAGATGTGGGAGCATAATCAATGATAAAAAGATGACAGATGATCAAACGATGAGTGACAGAAGGATGATTGGCGATGATTGGACGATTGGACGATGAACGATAGGAGGATGATTGAATGAACGGTGGTGAGATCTAGGAGGACGATTGAATGAACGATGGTGAGATCTAGGAGGATGATCGATGATAGGAGGATAACAAATGATTGAATGACGAGTGATGGGAAGATGATTGAACAAACAACAGAGATGAAAAGAGCTTGATGTCTCCGATATAGTCTTGGCTTAGATGATGTGGCTAACTGGTTGCAAGCATGGCCATTAGAAGATGGTGGCAATAAGAAAAAGAGAGATCAGTGAGTAATGGAGAGATAAAGAAGGTGAAGATAAGGGTTTGTATTTTGTTTTCCCAAAAAAATAAATTTTATTTATTACTTATTTGTTAAGATACTTTTGTATTTCACTTTAGACATTTTTAGATTATTATTTAGATACTTCTTTATTCATAAATCATACACCTTTATTTATCTTTATATTGTTTTAGACATTTTTACATTTTTGTTCAAACAGTTTTACATATTTAGTTGGACATTTTTCAATTATTTCAAACATTAATTTTCTAAAGATCACAAATTATTCACAAGTTGGTTTAGAAACATTTACATAGCTCTTTATACATTTTTCAATATTCTATCAGACACTTTTTCTTATTACTTTAGACACTTTTTTAAATTATTTCAAACAATTATTTTCTAAAGATAACAAATCGTTCACAAATTGGTTCAAACACTTTTACATATTTCTTTAGACATTTTTCAATATTTAATCAGACACATTTACTTATTGATTCAGACATTTTTAATTTATTATTTTAATAAATTATTTTTCATATTTCTTTGCAGACACTTTTACATACTGCATTAGACACATTTACATTTTTTTTTGTAAACACTTTTATGCATTGTGTCAGACAGTTTTTCTTGTTTGTCTTTGCGGTTTTGCAGATTATTTCTATGAACAATTGGTGGGCTAGGGAAGGGAGGACCAACCTAGTAGCGGTTTTGGTCAATGATGACTGACGATGCAAGATCCGAATCCAAGCTGCATTGCAATGATGATGACAAGATTTGGAGGCGAGCAGCCGCGAGATATGGAGGAGATGATGATGACAAGATCTGGAGGTAGTGACGATTCATCAGAGGAGGTGACAGCAACGGTGATGATGGTGGAAATGTAGCGATAATGGCGAGGTAGGTTTTCAGGAGGTGAGGGTGACTTTTGGTCTAAGGGCAAATTAGTCAATTTTTTTTACTAGTTTATGGGTTATATATAGGGGAATTATGGATAGATTAGTATGTCTAATTAAACATATGACTATAGTATAATAATTACTAAAACTATATAATGCTAATAGCTAAAGCTAAACTCTAACACTGATAGCCAAAGCTAAACTCTAACGCTTTTCCCAAACAAAGTCAACGTTGGGTCTCCCTAACGTGAGGTACTAGATCTGATAAATTCCCATCTCTAATAATTCATCCAATTGCTTCTTGAACTCAGTCATATCAAGTGTTGACATCTTATAAGGGGGTATAGATATAAGGGCTATTCTTGTTTGCAAATGCATAACAAACTCTACTTCTGTATGATGTGGCAAAAAAGTAAATTAGTAGAAAACATCTTAGGAAACTCTTTAACTACTAGTATTCCTACTAATTGTGACTCCACTATGACATTATTCAATAAGTTATATTCTTACTCCCCAACAATAGGCTCATTCTCTTAACACCTTACTGCATACTATGTATGCTATCTGCTTGATCATTTTGATCGGCTAATCAATATAGACTTGGTTTTAAGACAACTAGTCCATACCTAGAATTATATCATATTTTGTAATGTCTAACAACCCTTGTGAGACATCTAGCTCAGATGTTCCCATCTACTGCTTATGATTTCTAACTGCTGTATTAGAGAATATAAGTTGTTTTCTTGGTGTCTTAATCAAGAACACTGATGCTCGAGGACATCTTTGAGGTAGGACATGTTGGACCTCCAATAGAACTTTGCGTGAATGATATCTACAACACTTGAAGAACGTGGGTTAGGAGCTCCCTGGAGTCTTTTCTAGGAGAGGAACCTTCGACGCCCAAGTCAGTATGTGAGGGAGAGGTTATCAAGAGTAGAAAGCATAAAAATGGTATCTCTTGCGTATTAACTGAGAGCCTCCCAAGTATTTATAGGAGGCTTGGAGGAGAAGGCCGTTGTACCCAAGTCAAGCATTTTGGAAATGTGGTTGGCCATATTTGCTGGACATTTGGTTTATACCTTGGGGAAAAGTGTGTCTAGCTGTCCCTAGGGGTTATGCTTAGAGGGTAAGGTCATGTGCAAGGTTCCTGTCAATGGTCCCTTAAAATTGTATGTTTGTCGTCTTCTTTGAGGACCCTTTGGGGGCTCATGAAACCCTTCGGGGGTTGTGTTTATACCCGAAGGTTATTTGGGGAGCCTTTTGGAGGTATAAACCGTGTTTGGGAGGCATCTTTCCTACCGCAAGCGGTAAGGTCACATCTTCGAGGTTGGTTAGGCTAGTACCTGAAGGTGGTGATTCACCTTTTTTGAGTTTGATCATGTGACCGTTCGAGGGTGGTGCCAATCCCTTTTTCCGAGGTTGGCCATGTGGAGTTTCCCGAGGGTGGTGATGATCATTCTACTGAGGTTGCTTATAGAGCCTTCTAAGGGTGGTGTTGGGTCCACCAATCTGAGGTTCATGGAGTGATAGCCCTTTGGCTATCACATTCCCCCTCCGGAAGAAGCGAAATTGTATCTTCGGTTCTTTCATATTGTTAATCAGTAAAAAATATAATATCGAAGTTATGCCCTTGGATCGTGGAGGCTATTCTTATTCCAAAATTTATTTCCTCTATTGCTGAAGTCACACCCTCGTCATGCTAGGCATTTTTTACGCGAACATTGATTTTTCTGCCAAGGTTGCACCTTTGACATTACACCCTCAACGTACATGGGTTACTTTTAGCCAAAGGTGGATTCTTTCTTTGGCAAAGTTATGCCTCTGGCAAGCTTGGGCCATTTCCAGCCAAAAGCCCTCTTCTTTTGGTGAAGTTGTACCTTTGGCAAGGTTAGGCTTTATAAGCTTGAGAACCCCTCGTTTATTGAGGTTGTACTCCTAGGACTTTTTGGCAAGGTTTTATCTTTGGCACACCAAGGACTTGTTTTTCTTTCGAGGTTATACCTTTGGCAATGTATCTTTGGCGTACCTAGGATATTTTCCCCCTTTTGAGTTTTGGTTTCCCGCTTATTAATGGATACACGATTTCCAAAGACCACTTCACCATCGAGGGTGAGTAGGTCTGACACCTTGATTTGTGCATTATAATTTTGGCAGGTTGAGAGGCATGCCCTTTTTTTTTTTTTTGTATCAGATGACACAAGTTACCAAATTAGTGAACACTTGTCGCGTTGATTACATTGATTGCGTCCCTTCGCCAGACCTAAGTCATTTTGGCATCCTTTCACTTGGCCTTCTTCGGCTATATAATCCCTCATCCGCTTCAGAAGTTCCTAACTTCTCATTTGTGCTATCTGCTTTTCCTATTTCTCTTGCAAGCTTTTCATCTTTCTTAGCGGTGGTTCTTTTGGCGGAGCGATTTTTGACAACTTTCTTTGGGAATCGAATAGGCAGGTATTCTCCCGAAGTCCTTTTCTTCTTCCCTTTTCCTTTTTTCCTACCGAAGTTAGAATCTAAAGATCCTAGGATGGAAGGTCAGAATGCTGAAGTTAGGGTAGTCGAAGAGAGTTGGTCCTCTTTTGATGCCCATCTGAGCTGCACCACTTTAAAGAAGGTGCAAAAGTGGTGAAGTAAGTTTTTCTTACCCTCTTATGCCAAGGTTAAGGTTCCCAAGCATGGTGAGCCAAGTTACCTTCCTCGGGAAAAAGAGGTCACTATCTTTAGGTCCCAGCTAAAAGTGGGCTTTCGGTATCCTCCTTTGAAGATGATCTCTGATTTTTTCCAATTTCATGGCATAGTAATTAAGTAGATGCCCCCGAAATCGTATTCCTACTTTAATGCTTTTTTATGTATTTGTGGAGTTTTCAAAATGGTTCCCCACTTTATCTTTTTCATGCAACATTACAAACTTCACCCCGTCCCGAATGGGGGATTTTACTTTTTAATTCCCCGAGGATCTGGGAGCAAGAAGTTCACTTTCACATTTGGTACCAAGGATAGTTGGTGAGGGTGGTAGAAGAAATACTTCTTCATGGAGATAGATGAGAAGTGGAAAGATCTGCTAGCGAAATGGGCTTTATGGACTTTGGCAATTGACGTGATGGATCCATCAAAGTTGCTTACCATCGAACTAGAGTCCTAGTTCGAGGACTTTGATAGCCGTATACAGGTGGTTGCTAGTTGGCACGATCAGGCACCTTTGCAGCCACTTTGCTCCTTCCCAATTAGATGGAACCTAATGACCAAAGAGGTCTTTCAGGAATTGGGAGTGATCAAGAAGCATATCACCGATGATGAAATGCCGAGCCAACTATAGATAAGAAGAATTCTTGGATAGTCCTTCTCTTTTTAGGCGAGTTGTCTTATGAAGCCCTTGTGGAGAATAAGTAACTTTTCATCTTTTTTTTTTTTAAATTAATTTGTACTTACACTGATGTTGTTCACTTTGTAGAGATAGGCAACAAATCAGCTGCCTTCTACAAGATCTTATTCTTCGGCTAATTCGAGAAAGGAGAACAAAAGAAGAATGCCCTAAAGAGGAAGAAGGGGTAACCTTCGGGCGAGGGAAAGCTGAAAAAGCCCAAGGGGGATGACATTCCTTCTCTACCCGAGGCCGTTACCGAAGTCATTGACCCTTCACCCGAGGTGGCCATTCTTTCTGTCCTTGTCACCCCGTCTTTGGCCGCCAAGACATTGGGGACTTCCTTGGCAGTGATTTCGGCCGAAGAGGCTGAGGAAAGGAGAAAACAAAAAGAGCTGGAAGTCCTCGTTGATATTTTGGGCCTTAATGATTCCGAGGGTGGGTACCTTGAGGTCCCGTTACCAGGTTCGTCTTTTAACCTTTCATCTATGAGTTTTGGATTTTTTGGAAGTTTAGAATTTATAGATGAATGATTAAGAGATAATGTGGTAATTGAACTTTGGCGTGATATTGCAGAGGACTTACCCCCACCTAACTGGATAGGCAAACATGCCTGGAAGCGGGAGCTTCAGGATGCAAAGATCCCCATCGACAAATTTTTTAGGGAGCCCTTTTGGATCTTCACCGAGGACATGGACTTGTTTTTGGAATATTGTTAGAAGATGGTTCCCCAGATGGCCAGGGGGATCATGACGAATGCCATTTTTCAGTCTTTGATGGACTCATGTCCGAATGAGGAGATCCTTGCGGCCCGCATAACCGAACTTGCAGCTTAGGTGCTCTTTTTTTCCTGGGGCTTAGAAATATTTTGCTATCCTAGTTTTCACCTCATTCTCAGTGCCTTGTCTTCTATTTAGCATATGCTTGCTTATGGGGCCTAGTTTTAAGCATGGTCAACAAAACAAACTTCAATCCAAAGTCAATCAGAGGAACATTTGGCTAAGGCCAAGGAAGCTTTTGTGAGCTCTTGCCTCAAGTATGGCGAACTCAATAAAATCAACAAGGAAGGGCTGGTGAAACTTCACCAAAAACTCATGGAGTATAAGAAGGAAGTTTTTGAAGACAATTCCTCTAGAGTTTTGCGACCTCAGGGTGAAGTTAGTAAAGCAGACTTCATCAGTGAAGGCCCTTCAAAAGGAGAAAAAAAACCTAGTTACTGACCTGACCAAAGCTTTTGTAAAGAACTCTGAGTTTCGTGCTGAGGTCAACCAACTGAAGAAGTGGAAGAAGAAAAAGAAGAAGGAAATGAAGGCTTTGAAGAATGAAGTAGAAGTCTTGAAGGTGAAGAAGGCAAAGGCTGAAAAGGCGATGAAGACCTCATTGCAGGATGGTTTCTAGGATGGTTTTTGTCTAGTTCGCCATCAAGTACTCTCCCACTATCCTGACCTTGACGTCTTCTTTCTTCAAGCTCTTGATATTCCAGAGGAACCTTCCTCAGAATGGTCAAAGATGGAGTTTCTCAACCTTCTTGAGCAACCTCCAATGATTGCAAAAGATGAAAATGAATATGCTGATGCCAAAGAGCCTGAGAACAAAGGTGCTGAGGAGTAATTAGTTTTTTCTATATGTACTTCTTTCTTTTGCTATCAATGATGTGCTTTTTTTGCCCTCATTTTGTGATCAAGGTTGTCTAATTCCACGAAGGCATAGATACCCTTCATTGGTTAGCCACGTTCGGTATTTTTCCATTTTCGGCAAAAATGTTCAACTAGCCAACTTCAAAATTTTTACCATCTTTGTAAATATACTTGGCTAAGTCATATGCTCACCATTTCACCGAAGTGTTTGAACAAATGTACCATTTTCGGCAATATCTTTGGTAAAATTTTGCCAACTTTGGCGATCCAGGGACCATATTTGTCCTCTTTCATAGAATGTTTAATACACTTACCTTTCTTGGTAAAGTGCTTACCACCTTCAGTGAAAATGAACTGTACCATCTTCGGTCAATGCCAAGAGTGTCATGTTTGGCGATGTGTACCACCTTCAGTAAAAATGTTATAAGGAAAAACATTTTACCATGTTCGACAAATTTAAGGAGTGAAAATTTGTCTAAGTATTTTAGGAATAATTTTTGGCATCTAAACAACATCTTCAAACCATTTGTATTTGCCGAGTACTTAACTTTGGAAATTCCCAAAAATTCTCTATTATCAACTTCAAAAACTTTCCTTGAATTATAATGAAAATTTCTAAGTCCTTGGAAAATTTCTAAGCGTAGAACTTTTTCAATGAATCTGAATGCCATGTGTTTTTTAATTCTTCTCCTTTAGCATTTTTTAGTTTGTAGACTCTTGGCCGAACTTCATCTATGACCAAGTAAGGTCCTTCCCAATTTGCCTGAAGTATGCCATGAGATGGTTTTCGAGCTTCCAAATCAGCCTTTTGGAGAACAAGACCTTTTATCTTGATTCTTTTAGGTTTGACCTTGAAGTTCATGGTGATAGTTACTCTTTGTTGGAAAACATTTCTTCTAAGTTCAGCCATCTCCCTATGTTCATCAACCACATCAAGTTTGGCTCTTAAGTTGAGGTTGTTCCTTTTTTTGTCGAATACTTGTATTCCTGTGGAAGGCTTTATAACCTCAATAGGAATTAGAGCTTCTGTGCTGAACACAAGTGAAAATGGAGTTTCCCCTATTACTCTCCTAGGAGTTTTTTGGTCACTCCATTGTACACTTGGTAGTTCACCAGGCCATTTTCCCTTGGCTTCATTCAGCTTCTTCTTCAAACCATCTTTCAATGTTCTATTGGACATTTTAACTTGTCCGTTGCTTTGGGGATGAGTCATTAAGGCAAAGTGCAATTTTATGCCAAGGTTGGTGGCGAATTCCTAGAATTTTTTGTCAACGAATTGGAAACCATTGTTTACTACTATCACCCCCGAGCAACCGAATCTGTATATAATGTTTTTACAGATAAAACTCTGAATATCTTTGGTCAAAATTGTTGCCAAGGGTTCTACCTCAATCCACTTTGTGAATTAGTCTACCATAACGATATAGTACTTGACACCTCTTGGGGTTGTAGGGAGGGGACCAATAAGGTTGATTCCCCAGATGGTGAAGGGGCAAGTAGTTTGTCAAACTTATTGCCTTTGAAGGTGCCCTTTGGATGGGCGTATGTTGTTGACACTTGATGCATCATTTGATAAACTGTCGAGCATCTTTTCTTAGGATGGGCCAAAAATATCCTTGCCGAAGTAGTACTCCGACAAAGGCGTCTACCCCAATGTGGGAACCACATATTCCTTGGTGAACTTCTTTCAAGACTGCTTCAGCATCTTATTCGCTGACACACCTTTGCAGGGGATTTGAGAACTCTTGTCAATGCAACTCTTCCCCAATCATGAAGCACCTTGTTGACCACCTTCACAGCTTCTTGATGGTCTTTGGGTAAGGAAGAACTTGTCAAGTATTTCCTTATGGGATCCTTTTACCCTTTTTTTGAGGTCGTGAGTGCCATTATGGCTATGCTTGGATAATCAAGTACTTCAGTGAACTATTTTGACTTAACCAATATATCTACTTCCATGTTCTTTTTTTGAGGTACCTTTTCTATTTGTACCTTGTCAAATTTTTGGATTAGCTCTTTGATTAGGTCATGGTATTTTTCCAAGTTAAGGTCCTTGGCCCTGTATTCCCTCGTCGTTTACCGAACCACTAGTTGCGAATCACTATAAGCCTTTAAATTTTTTACACTAACTCTCTTTGCCAATTATAAGCCTACTATGAGAGCTTCATATTCAGTAATATTGTTAGTGAGAATCCAAATTTAATAGCCTTTGACGATTCTATACCTTTAGGAGCTCAAAGTATTACTCTAGCACCCTGGTGTTATGACCCTGAAGCGCCATCTACGAAGAGCTCCCATTCAGGTTGCTCATTTCTGAGGTTACTTGACGCATCCTCGGTCTTGGGTAATTCAACAATAAAATTTGCTAAGGCCTGGGTTTTATTGCCTTCCTTGGCAAAAAAGTGATATCGTATTCACTGAGCTCGATGCGCTACTTCAACAATCAACTCGAATGATCTACCTTCTTCATGATATCCCGAAAAGGTAGATTGCTTTGCATTGTAATAGAGTGTCCTTGGAAATAAGGCCGAAGTCTTCTACTTGCCAAGACTAAGGCATAGGTCACTTTCTGCAACATCGGGTATCTAACCTCAGCCCTATGCAAGGATTTGCTAACATAGTATACTGGATATTACTTTCCCCATTCTTCCCTTATGAGCACTGAACTTATAGCCTTTTCGCTGATAGCAAGGTAGAGTATCAGGGGTTCTCCCTATCTCAACTGCCGAAGTGTCGGCAAAGGAGACATGTAGCTTTTAAGTTCATGACATGCCTTTTGACATTCTTCATTCCAAGGGTGGCCTTCAGGGTCTTTGCCGATATCACTTTTGGAAGCTTTTTTCAGCACCTTGAAAAATGGTTGACACCTATCCCTATACCTAGATATGAATCTGCTGAGTACCGTTATTCTTTTGTTAAGTCTTTGTATATCCTTGATGGTTGCGGGAGTTTAGGCCCCAAGCAAGGCCTTAACTTTGTCTGGGTTGGCATCTATGCCCCTCTCTGAAACTATGAAACTAAGGAATTATCCACCGTCACCCCGAATATGCATTTTTTGGGCTTTAAGCGAATTCCATATGTTCAAAGTTGTTGGAAGGTCTCCTGTAGATTTGTGCCATGGTCATTTGATAGTTTGCTCTTAACTATCATATCGTTGATGTACACTTCCATGTTTCTCCCGATTTAGGAGTCAAACACCTTGTTCATCAACCTCTAACATGTGGCTCTTGCATTCTTCAATCCAAAGGGTATTCTTACGTAATAGTATGTTCCTACATTGGTTATGAATGCAATTTTTTCCTTATCTTCGAGGTTCATCCGAATTTGGTGGTACCCATTGAACACGTCAAGGAAGCTTAGTAGCATGTGTTCAGCTGTGGAGTCCACCAATTGATCGATCGAAGGTAGTGGATATGAGTCCTTAGGAAAACCATCCTTAACACCTCTGAAGTTGATGCACATTCGGAGTTTATCACTCCCTTCCTTGGTTGCAACGACGACATTGCTTAGCCAGTTAGGGTATTTAACTTCCCTTATTATGTTGGCTTCCAAGAGTTGTTGGACTTCTTTTTTGACAAAGTCACTTTTGTGTGCCAACATACTTCATTTTTTCTGCTGAATAGGCTTAGTGTCAAGGCTTACTTTTAGAATATGTTGGATGATGTTTGGGTTTATTCCGGGCATATCATTTGGGGAGTAGACGAATAGATCTTTGTTCATTAATATCAAAGATACAAGCTTGTTCTTTTCCTCCCCAGCTAGATGTTTTCTCAATTAGGTACTTCAGCTAGGGAGTAACTCCAAGTCCTCAATTTCTATTTTTTCATTGTCACATTTTCCCCCCTCTAACCTATCTTCAGCTAGCAAGCTCTCCTTTCCCGAATTCTAGAAATTGACCTTGGTAGGACTTTGCCTTGCCTTGACAAACACCTTCTTGACCTTGGCTTGATCGATGTATATTTTGGCATTTCCTTCTTTCGCCTCAAAAGAGATAGTTAGGTACTTCATGTCAGTTTGGAGGTAAAGGTTGCTTTGTGTCTGTCTACCAAAGATGGTGTTGTAAGATGATGGAACATCTATGACTATGAAACATGTCATAGTAGAGGCAAAGAGCTCCTCTCCCATCTTCACCAAAGTACCTTTCAGCATAAGTGGGAGGTCAATCCATCCCAACACGGAAAGTTTGGAAGATCTAACTCCAAACATGGGTGAAGTCATCGGTTTGAGCTCACTCTTGGTAATACCCAAGGTTGGTAGCAGCTGAGCAAAAAGGACATCGGTGTTTGACCCATCGTATAAAAGCACTCTCTTGACATCCTAGTTTTCGATCCTAACCATGATTAGGAGAGGATCATCGTGCGGAAACTTCACCACAGACCTATCCTTTTGGGTGAGCTTGTTTGTGGGGTTATCAAACTCCATCATTGCTATCTCTTGCACCATCATTTTTCTCTTAGCTAAGGGTATTTTGGTTGTGATTATTTGAATTACCCCAGTTAAAGGTAGTGGGTATTTCCGTGGGCTTTAGTTCATCCACCATCTATCTGAGTCATACTTCTCATCTTCTCCCTTCCGCTCATCCTCTCTTTTGCCTCTTTGTTTGGGTGAGGGTATTCTCAGATACTTCCGACGTTGGCCTTGTTTGATGAAGGACTCAATGTATTTCCTCAGTTGAAAATAATCTTCTATGTCATGGCCATAATCCCAATAGAATTGACCGTATTTTTTCATGTTCTTCTTATTTTCCAAAGTCATGGGCTTTGGCCGTTATATTGACATTCCCTATCTTTCCAAGGCCATTAAAATATTCACCCTTGTGGTGTTCAAGGGGGTGAATGTCATTAGTCTTTTGCTTCAAGTTTTTTGAGGTCGGTCACTATGGAACCAAGGTTGCTAATCTTGACCTTCAGAGTATTGATGGTCCTTCTTCTGCCATCCCATCCTTAGTTTTTCAATGGTCATATGGTACTTGGTTCTCCTATAGAGCTCCCCTATGGTTTCTGGGGGGTCCTTGGAGAACTTGTAGAAGAGCTGAGAGTCTCTCCTCAGACCTCGGATCATTGCTAATATTTGGATCTCCAGACAGAAGTTAGAGATGCTGAGGCCCTCTTGGTTAAACCTTTTAACATAGTCCTAAATTGTCTCCCCATTCTTTTGGGATATGTCAAACATTTGGATGGGCATTTTTTCCATTGGCTTGCTTCTTATGAATTGCTAGGCGAAGGCAGTGGACAACTCTTGAAAACCCATAATGGTTCCGGGTGCTAAAGAGTTGTACCATGCAGTTGCTACCTCGGAGAGAGTCACTTCGAAGCATTTGTAGAGGGTGGCGTCATCGGCACTGTGGTGTACCATACTTCTTTTATACTTGGTTAAATGAGCCTGAGGGTTGCTTCGCTCATCATAGCTTTCCAAGTAGGGCACCTAGAAATCATTAGGCATGGGCACTTCCACTATCGCCCAGACAAATGAAGACTTATCTTCGATAAAGGTCTTAGATAACCTTGACCAAACGATTTTTAGGGAGACTTGTCTCTCAACCTTGTCCAACCTCTCAAAGTTTTTCTCCATCAGGATTATGGTACTATCTTCTCCCCATTGTCGAGGATGCTTCGGCAAGAGGGAGTAACGCCTTCTCCTGGGCAAGTGACTCTAACGGTGAGGAGACAGAGTCTTTTTCATAAGGAGAAGGGCTTCGACACTTGGAGGACCTTGGTTCATTTGATCTGCACCATGCCATGTACCATCCACGAGATGGTAGGTTCTCCATTGAAGACTTCTTGTGAAGGCTTCTATTGTGCGAGCTCCGGCTAAATGACCGTCGCCTGCTCTTTGGATGAATCCTGGGGTGGGGTTCTTTGCATGTGAACGTGCATGTGACTATCTTTGGTTGAGCTGTTGTGTCATTTTGGCCACTATGGAGTGTTGGAAATCATGCAGGAAGCCCATAGTGACCGTTAGAGGGCGTTCGTCCTCCAGTAGGGAAGGCTTCAAGAGTGCTTGATCATTTGCCGCCGAAGGCTCAGGTGCGAACTAGGACTTCGGAATACCATTGTCCTTAGAACACCGAGTCTCTATGACAGCAACCTAAGAGTGATTTCCCACAGACGGCGCCAAATGATACTCGAGGACATCTTTGATGTAAGACATGTTAGGCCTTCAGTAGAACTTTGCCTGAATGATATTTGCAACACTTGAAGAACGTGGGTTAGGAGCTTCCCAGAGTATTTTCCGGGGGAGGAACCTTTGACTCCCAAGTTAATATGTGAGGAAGAGTGTCATAGGCCTTGAGCTATAATCTTATCTAAGTCATATAGGACCCTAGGAACCTTATAATAATTTAGTGCTAGGCCTGCACAAGTTGCTCCTTAGTGGGCCTAGTAATGAATTAAATCCTTAATGCATTACTGTTTTCTACTACGCCTTACTATGGTTGTAGGTCAATGACCATAAAAATAATATATACTTGGTGCAACTGGCTAGCATTTCAAAAGATGCATTCATATAAAACACACTGTTATGCACTGTGAATCCATACAAGCTACCAGGGAACATAACCAATAATTCCATAGCATTTACCAGAGGCATAAATTTGACACATATGTATATATCATACACAAAAGTATCATACATATGCTATACACTGAGAGTCTTGGGATCTAATCTCACCTGAGTTACACTGCCAAAAAGTGGTCAATACAGTATTCAGGCATTCCCTGTTCCTTGCCTCTGTACAACAGAGGCCAGTAAGTTAGTATTCCAGTAATTAGGAACCTGCAAGAAAAAAAACTTAACAACAATGTACAATAGTTATTATCTTCTACACACCTGGTATCAAATACTAACAACCAATTCTTTTATTGGTTATTAGCCCCAGGTTCACCAGTATCTACACACAAAATATGTAAAGAATGTGAGAACCAAAAGTTCCCAGTAAGGGTTATAACCTGTACGAGAAACAACTATATAAAACTGTGCATATTATCCATAAGGATGTCGATATATGCCTAGTGCACTTGAGCTTAAGTCATAGTGCTAGGAACTCGTATTATTTGCCAATAATTATGAGAGTAGCTAGTTCCCACAATTCCTTTACCCATTTGTCTTGCAATTGACAAGTCCAACTTGTCCATACAAGTACTGCTTTGAAAGCTTCTTAGTATTTTCCAATATCTCTTATTTTACGTACAGGAGTAAACTATTTGCTTATTTAGTGCATGTGTTAGTGCTACCTTTGTAACGTTTCATGAGTGGTTAAGTACACCTCCCATTCTTAGGTCCATCTAGGTCTTAGCCCATCATGATGACCTTAGGTATCGTAGGTTCCTAACCCATCATACTCACCATAAATTAGACCATATTAAGGCCTTTTTTGCCTATAGATACAAGTTTATAAAGATGCACTTCATAGTTTGGCTTCCTACCAAACCTTAAGTTTCTTAAATAGCCATCAATACTCAAATCATATGCTTGTTAAATTTATCAATAATTCGGCCACTTGATATACAAGTATCATAGCCAAATTTATTTAAAACATAAGTATGCCAATTAAATAACCCTTCCTTTAGATAACTTAGTTTGCAAGCTTCAAGTACTTAGCCTTTTGCCTCGGTTCTAGTTTCTTCTAGGGTCTTCTTATAGTAGCTTGAGTAATTACCTATAATTGATCATTTAATAATAAGACAAACCATTCCTTAGGTCAATGATTAACAATTCTCATTGTGGTTTAAATGATTAATTTAACCCTTTTCCCTAGATTTATTCAACCGGCCCTTAATACCCTTTTTAAGCAACAAATCCTTTATTCTTCTTTGCTAGCTAATGGAAATCAGTTTAAACACACTCAATTCAATCTAAAATAACCAATTAAAAGCTAGAATTAAATGGAGAACCGGTAGGTCCTATTATTTCGAAAATCAACCATACCCAAAGCTCATTCTTTTACAAGCTTGATTTCCAAGTTTCTCTTACTGAAACCCTCTAAGATCCAAGTAAAATGGGATAAATTAGGTGCTCAAAATTTTATACCTAGCTCGATTAAGATCTTTCACCAAATTTTTGAGTGGAATCATAAAACTTGAACAGTTGTGTGGCAACGTGCGAGTCGTTTTCGGGAGTCGCCACCAATCAGTTTTCGCTCAGGTCGATTGGACACTTAAAATATGGTCTGCGAGAGTTCAGGGGTTCGGGAGTACGGTTACGCTAAAACAACTTTGTTATAGCGCCCAAAAATTGGTACTTTAGTTGATTTTAATTTTGTTTTGCTTGCTTTTAAATAAAATTCAGTTAATTTCCAAAACAGAAATTTTAACTAAATTAGTCGGATTTGGATTTTTAAATTAATATGGGCTTTAAAATCTTCGGTAATTAATTTATATAATTTTTTTACAAATTCGATATTTCCGAACCATAGACTCTGCCGAGTCACCCGGACACGGAATTTGATGAAATTTTAATTAAATATTTTAATTAGTTAACAATCCATATCATGAATTCTGCCGAATTATCAAACTATGGATTTTTATCCTGATATTTAATTTTATTTCATTTAAAAAATTTATTTTTCCTTCTCCATGCCATGAATCCTATCGGATCACCCGGTTATGGAATTTGATGAAATTTTAGTTAATTATTTTAAATATTTTAATTAATTAATAATCCATATCATGAATTCTATCGAATTATCAGAATATGGATTTACATGCTGATACTTAATTTCATTTCATTTAAATTTTTTTTTTCTTCTCCAAGCCATGAATCCTATCGGATCACCCGGATATGGAATTTGATGAAATTTTATTTTAATCCATATTATAAATTCTACCGAATTATCTGAATATGAATTTTCATCTTTGTATTTAATTTTTATTCAATTAAAACTTATTTTATTTTCTCCAAGCCATGAATCCTATCGGATCTCCCGGACATGGATTTTAATTTAGAAACTTAATTCTTAATTTGTTAAATTTTTGTGAAACTTTTTGGGTTTTTTATAACTTTAATGTTAATTTTTTTAAAAATTATTATATAAGTCTAAACATAAGTCTAAAAATATACTAAGAAATAAATAAATAAATAAATTTATTTATTTGGTAGAATCATTTGGTTATTTTTTTGGATATTTTATTTTATTTACTTAAAATAAAATTTTGTTTCCAAACCGTGGATCCTGCTGGATCATTCAGATATGGAATTTAATTTAAGTTTTTTATTTATTTAATTAATTATTAATTTTAATCATAATTTTTAATATTTTATTATTATTTTTAATCTCAATTTTTAATCTAATCCATAAATTTTAAAGATACATTTAAAAAGAATTGATTTTTATTTTTTTGAAATTATTTAACAAAAGGAATAAAAAGTTAACTTTTAGTTACTTTAAAAGAAATAAAAATATGTTCCAAAATAATAAAGGATGGGGGCTTCGTAAAAAATTCTTGATTAACCCTAAAAAAATAAGGAAAATAAGGTTAATTATTCACACAAAAACTCTTCTTTTAATTTGTTATTATTTAGTTATTTATTTTATTTATTTTTTATGAATAAAGGTAAAATAAGTGAAATAAGTTCAACCATGAAAATAAAATTTTGCATACAATAAATAAAGGAAAATTAAATGACAATAAATAAATAAAGTAAAGTGGAGGTTTTCTTTTGTTTTTTTTTTTGGTTTGGACATCCATTAAAAAAAGGTGCATAAATTAAATAACACATGCAAATAAATAAGCAGAAAACACATAAAGTAAACAAAGGAATATTAAAAGATAATAAACAAATAAATAAAGTGGGGCTTTTTGGCCATCCACTTAAAAAATAAATAAATAGGAGGTATAACCTTCCATGAACTATAATAATAATAATAATAATAATAATAATAATAATAATAATAATGATAATAATGATAATAATAATAATAAAATTTAGTTGTTAGTAATGTTAGTTGTTAATAATAATAATAATAATATTAATAAAAGTTAGTTGTTAGTAATTAGTTGTGCAAAAATTAAAAGGTTAGTGACTTGAATGGAATAATAATAATAATAATAATAATAATAATAATAATAATAAAAGTTAGTTGTTAGTAATGTTAGTTGTTAGTAATTAGTCGTTAATAATAATAATAATAACAATAAATAATAAACAAACAAGTAAATATAAAAGAGTTAGTAATTAGTTTTCTGCAAGGATAAAAGAAAGGTTAGTGACCAAAGAGAAAGAAAATGAAAAGCTGAAGGACTAAAATAGAATTTTACCCTAGGAAAACAAAATTGTAATTCTGTCACAGGAAACGAACGACGCCGATGGCGTCGAGCAGGCGACGGCGCAGAAAAAGAGGAAGGAGGGAGGAGGAAGGGAGAAGGGAAAAGGGTGAGCAGCGACTGGCGGCCTAGGACGACGGGACGAGGGCGAGGGGGAGGCCGACACGGCGGAGGATGGTGACAGAAGAAAGGAGGCGCGGCGGGGGAAAAGGAAAAGGGAGGCTGGCAGCGGCGTACGGTGTCGGGTGGCAGGCCGATGACGGTGAGAGCTTTGCACGCGGCTGAAAAAGGAGAGGAGCAGGGAGGGGAGGTGCGACGGCGTCGGCAAAACGAAAGGAGGACGGAATCGGTGACGGAAAAGGAAAAGGGCAGTCAGAGAAGGTTTAGGTTTTCTGGAGAGGAAGAGAAGAGGGCTAGGGACCTAGGCTGTAATTTTTTTTTTTTTTAAAACGGAGCTCTAAACTTCATTTTTTATCTTTCTCCCCTTTCTTTACAGATTTGGACCCCTATTTATAAGGGAAGGAGTGCTGAACTGTTCATAATTAAAAAATAATTAAAATCAAACTTATCTCTTAATTTGGTAAAATGACAGTTTCAGTACTTTCTGTCTCTTTTGACTTTGAGGATGTTCCTGAAACTTCTGATTGAGACAATTTTGTCTTTTTCTGTCAATTTGGGCCAGAACCGTCGGTCTGGCCCAAAATTCATGTGACAAACTACCAAATGCTCCTGGAACTTTCATATTTTGTCAAATTTTCCCAAAACTTCTTAATTTTGTCATTTTTACCCCAAACTTTTCAATTTTGTTTGTTTTTTTTTTTTTTATAGAGTTTTCTTTTGTAATTCCTACATACATACATACACACATATATTATTTTTAACTAAACCCTTATAAAACAAAATATATTTTAAACTAATTAATTAAAATTTTTTTAGTAATAATAATTAATTAGTTAATAATAATAATTTTTTTTAATTAATTTTTTTTTGAATTTTAATTTCTTTGGATATACACACATAGATATTAACTTAACAAAATGCCCCTTCCCCAAAACTATTTAATTTAATTCTCTCTTTGTATAATTAATTAATAATAATTTTTATATAATTATTATTTTTTTTAATTTTTAATTAAAATTTTTTATAATTATTATTTAAAAAAAAAAGGTCGGACCAAATTGGGTGTCAACAAGTTGATGTGATCAAGCTCTTTATGATACCCACACAAGTCTTTCGGGATCACCAAGCCTCCATCATGTCCCGGCAGATGCGTTTTTCTTACGCCCATAATGCTAACTTACGTCCTCCAAGGAATGGAAAAAGAAGAATGCAGCTAGAATTTTCAGAACTCTTTTAATTTCGTCCTTTTGGGAGGCTAGGGCAAGAGCTACGACTTTCTCACTATATGATGAATTTATAGTGAGACTCAACTCCCAAGCCTAATGGGTTTCTAAGCTCTAATCCAATTAGGTTTAATTTTAGGCTTAATAATGGCTTAAATTTTGGGCCAATTATTAATATGAAATTATCATGAAACCATAACTTACTTGTTTACCATAACCAATAGCATCTACCAACAATGTTATTCATAATTTCACAAGAATTCTACCACAAGCAAGCTATGAGTGGCATCAATTAAAAATAAATCATAAATTCCTTACCCCAATTGCCTAAGAATTAGCATGAACAAAGCACTATAATACAAACCACAAGCTCTAAAGGCTCCATTAAGCTTTCCTAAGTTCCAAGGCACAATCAAGGCATATGGCATCAAATTAAAGCAATCCAAGCAAAACCCAAGCTCCAAAAAGATTAAAAAACAAGAAAACATCAAGGGCAAAGAGTACCTCATGCACAAAACTATGCCCATAGTGGAGACGTGGCCTAACAAGGTTCAAAACACCAAAGCAAGTGCAAAACATGCTTCCCTCCTCATGGGCACCAAGAAAGCCTTCAATTTTTACCATGAAACCTTGATTTAGGTGAGATTTTGGCAAGAATTGGTGAGGGTAATAGGAAGATACGAAAATGGAAAGGAAATAAAGGAATAGTACCTTCACCATCCTGTCCAACAAGTTTTAAATAAAAAACTTCCTTCTCCCCAAACTTTCTCAATTTTTACAAAAATACACCTTCCCCCAAATAGTAACTAGGCTTTAAACACTTAAGAAAATCTTGATCCAACTTGGGCTATGATTTTAAAAATATCATTTTAAATCCTAGAACTTGTCCCGACCCTCCATAAATTTCCATTTTGCTCCTAAGTTAAACCAAGTGGCATAAACTACTCAAAATCAATTGACTCTTAAATAACTTACTTGCTCTTGCTAATTCACCTCTAATTAAAGTATTAAAGAAATGGATTTACAAGCTTACCTTGCTCACCGAGCTTCCTACTATGAGGGTTATAACAAGTCTACGCAAAATTATGCCAACCACTTGATAGTTCTTCCCTGATGCTCCATCAATAAACAACTTATAGACAGACTCCTTGGGCATTTATACCTTTTCTTCCTGGGATGCCTTCGTTATGAATTGGTGAGAGCTTGACTTTTTATAGCTTTCTAGGCTTTGTACATTATGTCGTGCTCCTCCAACTTTATGCAGCACTTGGATAAACTTTCTGAGTGATCCATTTTACTCATTAGACAATGAAGTGGGGGACTAGTCTGCACAATTATGAGGTGGCTTTGGAAGTAGGGTCTTTGCCACCTTGCTAATAATACCATAACGTAAGCAGCTTTTTACAAGGTGGGGTATAGACAATGAAGTGGGGGACTAGTCTTCACAATTATGGGGTGGCTTTGGAAGTAGGGTCTTTGCCACCTTGCTAATAATACCATAACGTAAGCAGCTTTCTACAAGGTGGGGTATCTTACCTCAGCACCCAATAAAGCTTTACTAATGTAATACATAGACCACTATTTCCTACACTCATCTTTTTGAATGAGTATAGAGCTCAAGGCTTTATCATTTACTAAGATATACAACACTAAGTTTTCACCTAGCTCAAGTTGTCTTAGGGTTGGTGACTTAGCCAATTTTTTTTTCCAGCTCTTTGAATGCTTCTACATACTCCTTTGTCCATTTGAACTTTGTTTTGGTTGGTGCCTTAGATAATATTTTAGGAAAAATGTCTACATTTCTATCTATACTTAGGGGGAATTTGCCTAGATTATTACCCTTCTTCCTAATCTCTCAGCCAACTTTAAGGACATGAATGATGGCATGTCTAGTATCACCTTTATTTTCTTAGGATTATTATCAATTCTTTTCTCTGATACCTTATACATGAGAAATTTTCCCAATCCTATGCCGAATGTACACTTCTCAGGGTTTAACTTCAGTATGTACTTTTTGAGTTAGCCGAACACTTCCTGGGCTCAGCTAACTAGTCTACATATTCATGGATTTTTGCTATCTTGTGATCTATGTAGGCCTCCATGTTCCTGTCTATTTGATCTGAGAATATTTATTCATCAACCTTCATTAGCTTTAATATGTGCCACCATCATTTTTTAAGCCAAAAGGCATCTGGACATAGTAGAATATATCATGGTGGCCACTAAAGGCGTCCATCAAGTTGAGAACCTTATACTTAGCTATGGAGTCTTCCAATTAATCTATAGATGGTAGGGGTAAGAATCTTTGAGGTATGCAATATTAAGATTAATGAGGTTTATGCACATTCTTAGCTTTATTCCACCTTCTTTGGTAGCCAAGATGATGCTGGCTAGTCACATAAGCCACTGCATTTCTCGGATAATCCCCACCTCAAGCAGCCTTTGAATTTCCTCTTTTATGAACATTATTTTCTAGGGGCTACCATTCATTTCTTTTGCCTGACAGGTCGAGCACTGGGATCCACCCTAATCTTATGCTCTGTAACACAAGGATTGACCCTTAGCATGTCTTTGGGGCAAAAATAAAATATATCAACAATTAAATATAAAATACTAATGAGTACAGACTTTACCTCTAGTGGAAACGCAAAGAAAATTTTATAGTATGCCTTGGCTTGATTTCCACATTTTTAGTCTTCTTGATCTAACCTTACTACTCACAGCTTCTACTTTCCTATAATCAAGTTACACTTTCTAAGGCCTCAGATTGTTTGCTCAATGTTTGACGGAGAAGATTCACTTAGCTTCATCTTAATCACCATGTACGTATGCATTTCTTTCTTCAGTATTGAAAGTCAAGGTCAAGTTCTTTATATAGGATGGGTGTGTAGTATTCCTTGCATCCTTCTGGCTAGTAGGCCGTTATATAGGGAGCGGGCATCTATGACAATAAATTTTGCCATAGTAGATGCATAAAATTCATGCCCGTCATCAATTGCTATTTTGACTAGCATTTCGGGTAACTCAACTCCACCTATTATGAGGAGTTCTTTTTGTCTTTTTTGAAATAGAGGATTAGCCACTAGTGTCCATTGACTGGTTATGATGCCTAACTTTGAAAGTATTCTAGTGAATAGTTCATCATGATTTGAGCTGCTATCAAAGAAGATCCTCCTTACTTCCCACCTAAAGATCCTAACTAAAATAATTGGGAGATCATCATAGGGGAAGCTTAGATCAATTCCATAACTTCACTAGAGGCCCTTCATGTTGAAGCTAGCTTGATTCCTTATTCTTATTGTTTCTTCTTAATGGGGAATCTTTAGTTGTACAAACATAGATCATGTCAACCTTGTCATGAAACTTTGGCAAAGAAAGGGAATTTTTTCCTAAAGGGTTGGCTGGCTGCACCAATTGAAGGAGATGGTGTTCAGGTGAATTTTGGATGCCACTCCTAAGTCATTGACAATAAAGATCCACCACTATCTTTTTCACCATTTTTACAGACGTGCCATTTTGGTGGTAGACCAACTCGGAAGTACCCACAGGGAGGGTGCCTAGGACAAGAATCGTATAGGATAAGGGTTGTGTCATAGTGAACATGTAAAAGTGTAGAACTAGAACAGAATGGGGGAACCCAAGATGTTTCCCAGAGGGGAAACACTAATGCTCAAGTTAGTTTCCTAGTGGATATATGTACTAATGATAGCGAAAAAGTGATCATATCTCTGAAGGTGATGTGATGTTTGGCTATATAGTGCTCTCAAGAGAGATCTTGAGTGTTAGTTAGCTTACCATGTTCTTTATCATGTTATTCGTGCTAACACAATAAAGATGAGACTTGTGGCAGTCTTTCCCCAACTACCAGTATGAAGCTAAAGTGGGCTTTATGGAACCTTGGATAGATCCTAAGTACCTCAGATGGGTCAAAGATGTTGGTTCCCGAAGAGTCATGATGATGCATCTTTAGTGAGTTTGAATCGGGAGAGCTTGTTTTTAGGGCCAAAAGTAAGCCATCCGCTAATGTCCCTTTATGACACTTAAGAGTTCTTCACCTTGGAGGGTATCTGAGTTGACTATCTGTCATTAAGGGTCCTAGCAACATATGTAGCATCACTTAACCTTCTAATAAGAATCAAACAACAATTCCACAAGAATCTAGAAGGAAGCACATAATCTGTCCTTTACCTTAACCAAACCTGAATACAAAATTCAGAAATTAAATGAGCTTTTTCTAGTTGTTTGATGGTGAAGCAACTATTATTTCATAGCCAATCCAAGAGAAAAAAACTTACTTCCAGCTTAAATTTTCCAAGAATAGGTTGGAATCACTAAAATTTCAGGTTTCCTATTCTTTTTTAGAAAAAACAAGATTGCAATCAAGCTTATGTCTTATCAAAACATGCAAAGCTATTTGAATTGCCAACTATTCAATAAAGGGTTTAGTTCCAAGGTAAGGACTTAACCCATTTTGTATGTAGCATTGTAATCCTTTAATTTCTATGTTAACTAGTTTTTGGGGCAAAAACAAGACCAAATCTTTTTATTTCTTAGCAATTCAATACTTTAGCTTTAAGCCACATTTAATTTAGCCTTTAAGGTGAGTCAAAACCATCTTACCCATACAAAATTTATAACGCGATAAATATAATTTTATTTCCTTTCCAAGCAAGTCACTGTAAGTAGTTTGCAATGGAAACATCCACAACAAGTTTTGAATGGACCAATTCACAACTAGTTTGGAATGAAATGGAAACATTGATAACATGTTTGGAGTGGAAACAGTCACAACTTCTTTGGAATGAAAGCATTCATAATTTGTTTTGAGTGAAAAACATTCACAACTTGCTTCGAATGGAAACATTCACAACTGGTTTAGAATAGAAACATTCACAACTTGTTTAGAATGAAATGGAAACATTTGTAACTTGTTTAGAATGAAATGGAAACATTCACAACTTCTTTAAAATGAAATGGAAACATTCAAAACTTGTTTGGAATGGAAGCATTCATAGCTTGTTAAGAATGAAATGAAAACATTCACAACTTGTTTGGAATGGAAAAATTCACCATTTGTTTAGAATGAAATGGAAACATTTACAACTAGTTTGGAAAGGAAACATTCACAACTTGTTTGGAATGGGAACATTCACAACTTATTTTGAATGAAATGGAAACATTCATAACTAGTTTGCAATGGAAACATTCACAACATGTTTAGAGTGAAATAGAAACATTCACAACTTGTTTAGAATGAAATGGAAACATTCACACATTGTTTGGAATGAGAACAGTCACAATTTGTTTAGAATGAAATGAAAATAATCATAACTTGTTTAAAATGAAATGGAAACACTCACAACTTATTTAGAATTAAAAAAATCACAACTTGCTAGGAATATAAACATTCGAAACTTTTTTGGAATGGAAACATTCAAAATTTGTTTAGAATGGAATGAAAACAACCATAACTTGTTTGTAGTGCAAACATTCACAACTTGTTTAGAATGACATGGAAAAATTAACAACTAGTTTTGAATGGAAATGTTGACAACTTGTTTTGAATGGAATGGAAACATTCACAACTTGTTTAGAATGGAACAATCACAACTAGTTTGGAATAAAATGGAAACATTCACATCTTGTTTGGAATGGAAACATTCATAACTTATTTAAAATGAGATGAAAGCATTAACAACTAGTCTGGAATGGGATGAGAGTGCAACTTATCAAAAGATTGCTTGGGTTAGATAAGATAAGTTGTGTAGAATTTCAACTATGCTATGCTTGCAAACAAGTATGGAAAATTGCATGTAATTTGGATTGTCTCATGTCAAAGGTGTTTGAGGGATGGTATTTCCCCTATTATTATTATTATTATTTTAGCCTCTCAGCCCAATCACTTGTCCATCGTTCATAAAGGGCTTTTTGCGGGTTGTACAATGGTCAAGGCCAGGGCTTTCTAAAGAGTGAGAAGTGGGATGAGTATCTTTATCTTATAAGATAGCTAGCTTTTAAGGGCATCACTAAAGTTATGTACTTGTCATGTGCTTGGGATAGAACACTAAAGGGTTGGACATCTCATTAACCACATAGTTTTCTAATAGAACTATGTATGATTGATGCTTTATTTCATCCATTAGATGTCATTACAGTAAAGGCCATCCGTTCATCCCCACAATCCAAAAAGAATGTACTTACTTGGGGAATGAACAATAATGGTAAATTCTTGGTTAAGTTGGCTTATTATTTGTTGTATGCATTGCCCTATGCCCATGATTCCATGGTGTAATTAGAGTTTTGGACCTAGTTTCAAAACTTGTCTTTGCTTCCTCGCATTTAGTTATTTTCCTGGTGACTTTTCATAGGAGCACTTTTGACGAAGAATAACTTCATTCATAGGGGAATGGAGGCATCTAGGATGTGCCTAGTATGCATGCTTTCAAGTGAGTTGGTGGCTCATTTGTAATTCCACTACCCTTTTTCAATGCAGGTACAGTGTTAGCTAAATCTTAAGCTTCCTTTTATCCATCATCAATGAAAGGAAGGCTTGAAGACTTCTTTTGAGCAAGATGAAAAGAGAGCTCTCCTAGGTCAATGGTTAATCCTTATGGCTCAATAGGAATAAGGCTATGCATGAGCTCATTTTCCAAAGTCCGAAGAGGGTGGCAGGTTCAATCACTACCTGGTAGATAGATGGCTCCAACATGGACATGCTCCCACCTTTTGGACCGCATCTACAGGAGCATGGCTAATCCATTTGATGTGCCTCAATTAGGGGATGTGGTGCAAGATCAATGTTGATGCGGCCTTGAATAAACAAAAGAGTAAAGGCAGTGTAGATGTCATGTGTAGGGATGCAGTAGGGGTAGTATGCTTTGCCCTCTCATATGGGTTAGAGTATTGGGCTAATGATACTCTATACTTTAAGGCATTAGCTACCCTTTGGGGTTGAAGGAAGCTCATCAAGGTGGTTTAGACTCGATCATTGTGGAGTCATATTTGAAGAATCTAATTATATAGCTTCAGAAGGAATCCTTATTATTATTATTATTATTATTTGAGAGCTTGCTTGATGAGCCCAAGTTACTGGTAGTTTACTTACTTCATTTTTTTTTTTATCACGCACCGTTCTTCAAATAGTGTCGCTCATATCCTTACTAGAGGAGGCATCCGCAATCCTGGTAGAGTTGTCTGGGGGATCCTGATTAATGAATTGCTTTTCTACCAAAAGATTTGGCTACTCACCGTTGTTAATTTTGACACGCGAACGGTAATTTGATTATCTAATAATATGTATGTGTCGATGAGGATAAGACAAGTGTAGCGTGTCATTTGACGCAAGAACTTTTGGCTTTTGGCTTCATCTTCACCACAAGCTGGTTGGAGCCCCATATTAAATTATTAATAGACTTCACACCTGCCTTTTTCCCCATCTCCCTACTTGGACCAGCCTACTTCTTTTAGTCGCAAATCCTTCTTTCTTCTGCTCAGCATCTCTTAACCCAGATGAACAAATTCTCATTCTTGGTCATGATCTTCTTCTTGCTCGCCATAAACAAACTTTCGAGCGCTCGAAGGAGCCTCAGATCAGTTGTCGAATCAGAAGGCGCAGAGCAAACAAGTAGCGATGATGACCAGAATAGCGAAGCTCAGCAGCTTTCATGGCGTTTTTCTGCAAATTCCACAGCACAAGGAAACGATCCTTTCTTTCAGGCTTCCGATCGAAAAGTTCCCGGAGGTCCCAACCCACTTCACAATTAATTATTCCCTTTTCTTTTTGCAGAGCAGGTCTTAAATAGTTTAGTGGGTATATACTCTAAATTCCAATTCTTTTGGTCTTTTCAACTGAACTCAATGGAGTTTTTTTTTTCTTTCTTTGCTTCTTGCTATAAATTTCCTCTCATTTTCTTCATGAATCTTGTATAATACATATACTCCTTAGGAGTTAATGCTAGTAACAGTTTCTTTTTTTTTTTTTTTTCAGTTCTTTCTTGGTGAAATTAATTTGAATGATTTTTGTTTATTGATTTTATAGTGATGTCAAATCAAACAATTCGTCTATAATAAATTTCTTCAACTCATCACGACTCAAGTTCACAACATGTAGATAAGATACCGACTCCTTTTTTCATATTTATAGTAAAGATAAGCATTATATAATCAAGTGTAAAATTTGGATCACTGTCTCTTTTATGAAATTATGTATCAAAATATTTTCCACAAACTCAACAGTCAAGAGGGATTGAGGTGTCCGCCTCAAAATTCTTGCAAATTATATACATCACGTATATGTATATGTAAAGATAAAATTTAAAAAATTTTATTTTTTATAATGTGACTTTCTTAATCTTTTAACATATTTAAAAAAAAATTTGATCTCCAAATTTAAAATTCTGGCTGCACAATAAATAAAATTTAAATTTATTGCTTTAACGGATGATACGTTGCTGGAAAGAACAAGGAGTTGCAGGGTGATTGGAGAATATATTAATTGTACATAATGGTTGAAAGTAAAAGGAAGGGTTTGCAAATTGAAACTTGAAAATAATATCAAGAGCCGGGCCGTCTTGCTATTAAATTTTGGTAATGGCCACCGACTATAAGTACAACCTAGGCATAAGTAACATTTTTTGGGAAGAAAGCGTTGAATTTGTATGAGCCCATTTTGGACTCAACTTTTTTCACCTGTGTCTTTAGCTTGAGAGGTCGTTGCCATTTTACTTTTTCGCTTTTCTTTTTCCCCACTTCAGAAGGCTTTACGCTACTGTGGCACTTATGACCATTCACAAATGCCCCACCCACCTATGGCTAAGCAACCCTTCCGTGCTACAGTAGCAATCAACCCAGCCCATATATATATATATATATATATATATATATATAAACCAGATTTTCTATAAATTACGGTCTAAACCATTGTCCTATATATATGTACACACACGACGAGTCTTAAACTTTATATAGATTACAGATCATTTGCTCAAATAATATTCAAAACAAAAATTTGACAAAAAAAGACACATCAAATGTTTTATCTTCCAGATTCATCTACCATTTCCAAAACAAAGAATCCAGAATCTTAACCACTTCGCAAAGACAAAAACTATAAAAGTTCCCAAAATTACCTTTCAAAAATTCAATTTCAGCTCCAAAACTTCAACACAAAGCTTTGCATCTATGATCCCTCCGTTAACCCCTCTTAAAATTAAAAAATGATATCCCCAAAAAATGTCAAAACTCCAAGCCACAACAAACATAATAGGTAAAATCTTTTTGATCCTTTAAATTCTCAAAACAAAAATCTTCTCTAAATCTCTCATTAGTCTTGTGCATTTGTAGTAGCAGAGAACTTGCCCTCTACACCCTGCTAACTTAAACTACAAAAGAAACAGTGCTAGAATCTGCTCCAGTAACGATTTCATCAAAGAAACACTGACAAGACCTTATAATCACTCTTAAGGCATTCAAATTTTTTCAGCCTAATTTGGGCCCTTAGGTCATTTCTCTGAGTTGCAAGGAGGGGTTCTTCTGCTTATTCTCTTCTACCCTTTTTGAGAGAGCTTTTGCTTCATCTTTCCTAGATACCTTTTCCAATATTTTCTTTTCTTGTTCTTAGGGATCAATTTCTACCTATACAAGGTTAATTTTTCATCAACATAGTTCTAAAGCCTTTATTTCACTTTTATTCATAGTTGTTTAGACTTCGTGTCTTATCCCCGTTTTTTGTTATTTGTTGTCAGCTTGTTTGATGCTAGCCATTTGGGTTCTTATTTTGACATTTCTTAATTTTGTTATGGCCCTAGGAGGTTCATCCTTTTTCGGGTTCCTTTGGTAAAGTGGAAGTTTTTTTACCTTTGCACAACAAATTGTATCCCCTTCATCTTGGTTGCTCAATTTTAGGTTTGAAATTTTTCGTGCACTGTACTCGGCCAAGATTCCCAAACTTCATATTCTCCCTAGGTTACTACCGTGACATTTCTTCTAGGTTGGGATTACTAAGGCCCCTACTATGAGCCTACCTTACTTGTGCCACATTTTACATCAATCCTTTTCATGGTCCTACAATACCAGACCCTTTGCCCTATGGTTGTGTGTAATCTACAATTATCGGGGCATTATACTTTGTATACATGTCAAGCCTTATTTATGCTTCATTCTCTTATGGTTGCTAGGTGGAATGGTTCGTCTGACACTAGGATGGAGCCCGATCACATCCCACAAAGGAAATTCATACCATGTGGAGGGACTATGTTGCCATCTATTTTTGTTTTTACAAGATAAGTTACAAAATTTACTTTAAAGTTCTATTAAGTTCATCACTAAAAATTAATCCCCTGCACTTACTAGGAAAATAAGTGAAAATCTACATCATGTAAAGTTCTCGACAGTAGTCACTAACCTTTTGATGAGGTCCAATATCAGTCTGAGTGAAAGATCTTGCTAGCTCTATTTCTTCCACCTTCTCGAGTTGCTTTCAGTCCCTTATGCCCATGTTGTTACTTTTGATGGAACACAAAGATATCTTCCTAGCCTTCTTTTGCTTTATATAAATTCATGCATCCTCCTCCTTCTGCTACAAAGGTCATGGTTAGGTACTTCACATCAGAACGCATATAGAGTTGGCCTTATATCCATCTTCCCATCAGGGTATTGTATAGGGAGAGGACATTAATGTCAATGAATTTGGCCAACGTAGAGGCACAAAGTTCTCTTCCATCTTGCAATGCCTTTCCAATCAACATGAGAAAGAGTTCCATCCACCCTTAGACGAGAAGCCTTTAGGCCCAATTCCATAAGTTAGGCTGCTCATATGCTTCAACTTATTTCTTGGAATGCTACTTAAGGAGGATCTTAAAGAAGAGCTTATCCGTGTTTGATTCATTTTCACAAAAAACTCTTTTCACTTCCCAACCTACTATTCTTGTATAAATGACCAATGGGTGATCATGAGGAAATTTGACCATACTCTCATCTGCCCTAAGCAATTTCACCTCAAGAATATCATATTGGAGCTGGTACAACTCTTTCACTTTCCTCTTTTTCTCGACGAAGGTAGCTTTAATTGCCAGGATGTGAATGACATTAGTTGGTGGTGGAACTTGTCGTGTAGTGGGTGAGCTTCTGCATTTTTGTCTCCTTCAATCAGAATCATAGTCTTCATCTTTTCTCAAGTTCTTTTCTCCGTCTCTTCCAAGGGTGACTAGTAGTGCTTCAAGAATTGTTGTAGCTTTTCTTGCTTGATTAGATTTTCTAGGTACTTCCTTAGTTGATGGCAACCTTCTGTATCGTGCCCTAGCTCTTTGTGGAACTTATAGTACTTTTCCGTGTTTCTTTTGTTTGTGAGACCGAGGGTTGGGTCCTTTAGACTCATCCTTTTCATTCTAGGGCCATTAGCACATTTTCCCTAGTTGTGTTGAGTTCAGATCCTGTCTAGTTGCCTTTCTTCCTATTCCACCTTTTATTCTGGCCACCCGATTGGAACCTAAAAAATAAGAGTTAGAAGCTTTGAGATGGGGGCATTATGCAAAATAGCATGTACTTATTTTCCTTGTCAAAAAATTCCATCAAAGTAATAAGTGGTTGCGTGTTGAAGTCAAAGGCTAAAGGAGAGTCCTGCTTTAGCCCTTTGGTCAAGTATGCAATTCTCACATTTGGGTGCAAGTCTGGTATGTCAAGGGCTCTCTGTTTGAGCCTTTAGATGTAATAGAGCACTATCTCATCCTCCTTGTGATCTGTAACTCCTTTCTTTCTAACCTCTGAAGGATATTTTTATGACCCTTGAAGCAATTGTAAATTGGCCATGGGTTGGGTGAGATAAGGTATACTAAGCCAACAAAACCTAGGAAAGAACTCTAAGAATATGGAAAAAGAAGTAATGAAGGAACAAAAAATATGGCTTGAATGGTAGGTTCATTCAAGTTCATATGTTGCTTGGCCGAGAAGTAAGATGTAAATGATGATTTAAAAGATGAGGGACTCAATTAAAGAGTATTTTGAGTGGCATAAGTGAAGGAATATGTTATGTGGAGATTAAAGTGTTTCATGCAAGAATGTAGCTTACCTAAGCTAGCATTAAACCAATTTTTATGCCACTTGTCCACATCTGGTTAATGAAATGTTTCCACTCACCATTACCACCTTAATTCGGTTGCTTCCACCATTTTTGAAGGCTTAAGCTCAAGTTCATATAGTGTTCTTGAGCTATTATGTGCAATCCAAGGCAATTTAAGGAGAAAACTTGGTAGTGAAACTGAATACATGAGCAAAATGAGCTAAGGAAGTGATTTCTAGCCACAAAGAGCTAAGGAAAAGTGTGAATTGAGCTATTAAAGCTTTGGGAAATAAGGTTGCCAAGAAAAGTAAGGACCTTATGCAATTCCCTAAGCTTTCATAGTTAACTATGTTGTTTAGTGTAATTCTAGGCCCTTAAGTGATGGTAAGGTTACCAAATGATCTTAAGAGGCTGTAAGGGCTAAGGTTACATTGGCAACTATGTGTTTATGCTAATTAGCTATGAAGAAAGCAAGCATTAGGATTCAAGGCTGAGTAGGCCACCTCAATCCTTGAGTTTGTGAGCTTTTGGATAGAATAAGAAAACATAAATAGGTTAACCGAATTGAATGTAAGACTAAGGCTATGCTTGCTAGGCCTTGTTGGCTATTAGATGAAGCTGGTGTTTGTGGTGTGTTTGTTGTGTGCTTCTGTGCTTGTTTGTGCATGTTGACCCCCTTATCGAATTAATTGTTATGTATATGTACTTGTATTATTTTTATTGTCTTAGTGTTTTCTTGTAAATGCTTGGATATGTCTCAGTTAAGGGCGCAACTTAACCTATGTATAAGCCATAATGGCTGTAAATGGTCCTTATTGAGTTATAAAACTCACGCCATGTTTCTATATGTCATAGGGAAAGGTTTACTTGAAAAGCAGAGAGACTGAGTGTTGTTTGTGCTCTCTCGGGTTTTGGCAAGGTAGTGTACTGACCTAAGTGTTGCTTAATAGTTATATTCCAAATCTTACTTGAATGGCAAGTTAATGTGTATCTCTATTGCTTATAGGCTCTAGGAAGTCATATAGGTGTGGGAACAAGCCTTAGTGTGGATGGTGCTTAGAATGTGAAAATGTGAAGTTTGTATGTATATATGTGTTTTCGGGTCCAATGAGGAGTAGGGTGGCCTGTGGTAGGCTTATCGAGACATGTAAACCTCCATAAGCATGAAAAACTTGTTTTTTGAAAACATGTGCTAGTGGTTTTGGTTGTCATGCATATTGTGATGAATGAATGGATGTTGTGATGTTCTAAGCGTGATTCCATTTAGACACCTTACTTAATTTGAATGAGCATGAAAGTTTGGACTTGTATGTTAAGTTGGGTGCTAGTGAATGTCCTGGGGTATGCCCATGTGTCATGGTAGTGTCCAGGGCACAACTTGGTGCCCTTGCTATGTGCCCAGGTGCACGTAGTACCTAACCTCCCTGTGTCTTGGAGGTGCCTAGGGTGCTTTGCCCATGTGTCCAACCTATGTTGGATACTTAGAAAATTTATGCTAAGTACATAACTCAATAGTGATGTTTGAGTACATATGCTACTTCTTTTGGATTTTAAGGCCTACAAATGGGCTAGGGTCAGTATTAGGCGTGATAGACTTTGTTAGTATCAGAGCAAGTTGCTCATTAGGACCTTTAAGGTTTGAATAGGCTATTCCCACATTAGGTTAAGTAGACTTGTGAATCTTGAGCACATGTTGTTTTTTCTTGTTGCTATGTGTAAGATGAGGACTTGAAATAGAGAGAAAGAAAAAAAGAGATGTTCTAGGCCAAGAGGAGAGTAGGGCTAGCCATCCTAGGGATGAGCTGTCTGATTATGTGCTTAAAGGGCTAGCTAGGGCTAGAGAACCTGGTAAGGCTGTAGAGCCTGAGCATAAGGCCACTATGCTTGGGTCAAGTAGGGATTGCCAAAGGAGGATGGAGCAGATGATGAAAGTAATGCAGGCAGGAATAGCGCAACTGGTAGTGGGTAAATAGGCCTTGATCAAAGGTCAAGCATAAGCCCCAGAACATTTTGGGCAAGCAAGAGAATAGAGGTTGAGAGGCAGCCTGGAAAGGAGCCTATGCATGATGATCAGGCTAATGACAATGGAAGAGGAAATGATGATGAGGGTGATGAAGAAAGGAGGCACCTGAGAACAAGAAGGGTGAGATCAGATGTGAGGTATGAAATAAGGCTTGAGGAAGAAGTAAGTCTAAAAGTGGAGGAGCTAGCCATAGAAGAAATAAGGAGACCAACCCAACTCACTGCTACCACTAAGGTAGTAAGGTCACTGAGGGGTAGGCATAGGGAAGGCCATGAAAAGGCCTAAGGGTGAGAGGTGGTAAACTGAAAGAGGGCCAGTTGAAAGGGTTTCTAGCCTTGAAACCCCCAGTGTTTAAGAGAGGTTGTGACCCAGAAGAGGTAAGTTTTGGATCAACCAAGTAGAGAAAATTTTTTAGAGAATGGAAGTTTCCTCTTCTCAAAAGGTTCTACTTGCCACTTTTAGGCTTGAAGGCAATGCAAAACTATAGTGGAGAGCAGTCCATAGGACTTATAGTAGCAAGAACTCAGAAGGCCAGCTTCAAAGGTGAGATCAATGAGGTGGACTGAGTTCTTTCAGGTTTTCCAATAATAATACATCAGTGAAGCTCTTAAGGATTAGAAGTAGGCAAAATTTGACCAACTTGAGCAAGGAAAGCTATTAGTTTTGGAGTATGAGTAGAGGTTTAATAACCTCATTCACTCTGCTCTTTAGTATGAAGGCTATAAAGAGTTAAAGACCAAGAGATTCCTAATAGGACGTAGGCCAGAGCTCAAATAAATACTTAGAGTAGTGGGAGCCCGAGAGTACTATGAAGTAGTACAAAAGGCTATGGCACTAAAGCAGGAGTTTAGAGACTAAATTAAGTGTGGTTTAGGTGGTGCCAGTAGAGTGTAGAAGGGATCAAAGAAAAGAGGCCGAGAGCAGTCCCTGGCCTATAGTAGCAACCCTAGAGGCAAGGAAGGAAAGAAAGAAAAAAAGAAAGAAAGAAGACCTAGTCAATATAGGCCACAATGCAAGGGTTGTGGCAAGTACCATGGCCAAAAGCCTTGCTATAAACTGACAGAGGGTTGCCTAAAGTGTGGAGCCCAGGGTCACCGGGTAAGAGGCTACTCCATCAAGGAGGAGGAATAGAAGATATTGGGAAGGTTTGGCACTAGATGGTCCTATGGGCAACTGCCCATAAGGAGGCCCAATGTCACTCCTATGAGAAAGGACCAAGGACCTAGCATGTTCTTAGACAAAAAGAGGCAAAATCAAGTTCCTGGAAGAGTTTTCTAGCTTGAAACATCTAGGATGACACAAGAAGCAATGGATCCTAAATCTGAAGAGGAAAGGTTAGGCCAACCAAGGCTGAGTAAAAAGGCACTCAAAGGTACCATTTCCTTTAATGGTTATGAAATAGTTGTTTTATTTGATATTGGTGCTTCTTTGTCTATGATTTCTTCTAAACTTGTAAAAGCTATGAACTTGGAAGTAAGCACTATAAATGAAATGTACTTGGTTGGAACTACTAGAAATAAGATCATGTTCACATTCCATGTAGTTAAAGAATGCATACTTAGGCTTAGTGTGCTTTAACTTAAAGCTGACTTGATCATCTTAGAGACTAGTGGCTATGACATCATACTAGGTATGAGTTGGCTTGGTGATAACATGGTGGTTATAGATTGCCATTCTAGGCAAATTTGCTTACCTAGTTGTAAGCCACTTATTTTGGGAAGCTCACCCGAGTTTGCACCTGAGAGGCAATTAAAGGTGAGGAGCATAAACCCTTATAATTGAGGGTGAATACATAGGACTTAATGGGGATAAGGTAGTCAATGAATTAGGCAAGATTTACATAGTGCAAGAGTACCCAGAAGTGTTCCCCACAGACATGCTAGGACTCCCTCTTGTAATGGAGGTTGAATTTAAGATTCAGTTGGTGTCAGGAGCTGCTCCTGTGTCCATTGCTCCCTACAGGATGGCTATTCCTGAGATGGTTGAGCTATGAAATCAATTGGATGAAATACTAGACAAGGGTTTCATTAGGCCAAGTGTTTCCCTCTAGGGGGCACCTGTGCTATTTGTAAAGAAGAAAGATGGAACCATCAGACTGTGCATACTACAAGAAGCCCAATGCACTGACCATCAAGAACAAATATCCTTTCCCTAGGATAGAAGATCTGTTTGATCAATTGAATAGAGCTAAGGTGTTCTCCAATATAGACCTCAGATCTGGTTACTTCCAATTGAGAGTCAAAGAAGAGGACATACCTAAGACAACTTTCAGAACTAAGTATGGCCACTTTGAGTACACAATGATGCTATTTGTGCTTACCAATAGACTAGTCTTCTTCATGGACCTCATGTAGAGAGTGTTCAAGGCTTACTTGGACCACTTTGTAGTGGTATTTATAGATGACATATTGGTGTACTCAAAGAATAAGAAAGCCCATGAAGAGCACTTAAGGCTGGTACTTAGCTTACTAAATGAGCATAAATTGTATAGGAAGTTAAGTAAGTGCCAATTCTGGGCTAAGGAAGTTGGATTCCTAGGACATGTGATAAATGAGCATGGTTTAGCTGTTGGCCTTGAGAAGATTAAGGCTATCTTGGATTGGAAGCAAACTCAGAATGTGAGGAAAGTTAAGAACTTTTTAGGGCTAGCTGGTTATTTTAGGAGATTTGTGCCCTAATAGCAGCCCTACTAACCAAATTGACAAGGAAAAATCAAAAGCATGAGTGGGGTGAAGAATGTGAAGGTAGCTTCCAAGAGCTTAAGAAGAGACTGGCCATAGCCCCAATATCGATTTTGTTTTACCCTACTAGGGAATATGAGGTATACACACATGCTTCTCAAGTAGGGCTGGGCTATATGTTAATGTAAGGGAAATAAGTAGTAGCTTATGGGTCAAGGAAAATTAGGCCTCATGAGAAGAATTATCCAGTTCATGATCTGGAGTTGGCAGCAGTAATCTTTGCCTTCAAGCAGTGGAGGCACTACTTGCTAGGAAGTAAGTTTCAAGTCTATACATACCACAAGATTTTGAAATATCTATTTACACAGAAAGACTTAAACATGAGGCAAAGAAGAGAGCTTGAGTACTTGAAGGATTTTGAGTGTATCATTGAGTATACTGTTGGTAAAGCTAATGTGGTGGCCGATGCCTTAAGCAGGAAGTACACAGGGGTACTTAAGGCTAGTGGTGAAAAGAATGAAGGAGGAGTGTATAGTTAGACCAAACTAGCCCAAGAATGGGAACAATGGGAAATGAACCAAGTAAAGGTTTTAACCATTAGGTCAGAGTGGAAGGGCCTGATAAAAGAAGCATAATTGCAACATGAGGAGCTTCCTAAAGTTTGTGGGCAAAAACAAGGAAGATTGTATCAAGGGTTTTCCCTTAGGCATGGATTGATGCACTTCCAAAGTAGAATCTATGCTCTTAGTAAGGATGGCCTTAGGCAACAGATTCTAGAAAAAGCCCATTCTAACATGATAAGTGAACACCTAGGAGCCCATAAGATGTACAAGTATTTGAGGTCACACTTCTGATGGCCTTACATAAAGCAGGAGATTGGTGCTTATGTGGCTAAGTGTATGACTTGCCAACAAGTCAAGGTAGAGCACCAGAGGCCTGAAGGTAAGCTCCATCTTAATGGACTTTGCAGTGGGTATGCCAATGACCATAAAGAAGCACAACACAATCTGGGTCATAGTGGATAGATTAACCAAGACAGCCCACTTCTTGCCTATAAATTTCACATATTCAATAGATTAGCTAGCTCAGCTATACATTAAAGAGATAGTGAGGCTACATGGTGTACCAGATGACATTGTCCTATACAGAGACCCTAGATTTTTTTTCTAGGTTCTGGAGGTCCCTACACCATGCATTAGGCACTAAGTTAAAGTTTAGCTCAGCATACCATCCTCAAATAGATGGGCAGATTGAGAGAACCATACAAATGTTAGAAGATATGTTGAGGTGTTGTATCATAGACTTTCAGGGAGACTAGGACCAACACCCACCCTTAATGGAGTTTTCCTACAACAACAACCATCATTCAGTGATTGGCATGGCACCTTATGAAGCATTTATGGTAGGAAGTGCATAATGCCACATTGTTGGCATAAACCTAGTGATAAGCTGGAGATAGGCCCAGAACTCATAAGAGAAACAATTGGGAAGATCAAGCTAATCCAAGAAAGGATTAGGGTTGCCAACACTAGGTAAGAGTCCTATGCTAACCAAAAAATAAGAAGAGACCTTGAATTCCAAGTAGGAGACTAGGTTTGGTTGAAAGTGTTTCCTATGAAGGGAATGATGGGGTTTGGCAAGAGAGGTAGGTTAGCCCCAAGGTATGTAGAGCCAGACCAAATAATGGCAAAGATTAGGAATGTAGCCTACAAGTTAGAACTCTTTCTTGAGCTAAAACATGTTAATGACACCTTCCATGTGAGTTTACTGAAGAAGTGTGCCTCTGATCCTAGACAAGTGTTTCATGTTACTAGTGTTCCCATGCTCTATGCCTCACTTATGAAAAAGAGCCAATTCGAGTATTGGCAAAGGACACTAGAAAACTTAGGAGCAGCTGTATTTCCATGGTTAAAGTCTAATGGAGTAACCATTCTGAAGAAAAGGCTACAAGGGAAGTTGAAGCTGAAATGCCAAAGAGTTACCCTAGTGTGTTTCCAGGGCTTCTGAGAATTTTGGAGGACCAAATTTCTTAAGAAGGGGAGGTTGTTTTGACCCTCAAAACTATTGTAAATAGGCCAGGGGCTGGGTGAGATAAGGTGTACTAAGCTAGGAAACCTAGGAAAGAGCTCTAAGAATATGGAAAATAAAGTAATGAAGGAAGCAAAAAAGTGGCTTGAATGATAGGTTCATTCGAGTTCATATGTTGTTTGGTTGAAAAGTAAGATGCAAATGATGATTTAAAAGATGAAGGACTTAATTGAAAAGTCTTTCGCGTAGCATAAATGAAGGAATATTTTATGTGAAGATTGACTTGTTTCATTCAAGAATGTAGCTTACCTAAGCTAGCGTTAAACCAATTTTTATGCCACTTATCCACATTCGGTTAATGAAATGCTTTCGGTTAATGACATGCTTTCACTCACCATTACCACCTTAATCTGGTTACTTCTGCCATTATTGAAGGCTTAAGCTCAAGTTCATGGAGTGTTCTTGAGCTCTTAAGTGCAATCCAAGGCAATTCAAGGAGGAAACTTGGTGGTGAAGGTGAATTCATGAGCAAAATAAGCTAAGTGATTTCTAGCCACAAAGAGCTAAGAAAAGGTGTGAATTGAGCTATTGAAGCTTTGGGCAACAAGGTTGCTAGGGAAGGTATGGACGTTATACAATTCCCTAAGCTTTTATAGTTAATTATATTGTTTAGTGGAATTCTAGGCCCTTAGGTGATGGTAAGCTTACCAAAGGATCCTAAGAGGCTGCAGGGGCTAGGGTTGCATTGGCAACTATGTGTTTACACTAAGTAGCTATAAAGAAAGCAAGCATTAGAACTCAAGGTTGAGTAGGCCAACTCAATATTTGAGTTTGTGAGCTCTCGGATAGAATAAGAAAACATAAAGAGGTTAACCGAAGTGAATGTAGGACTAAGACTATGCTTGCTAGGCCCTGTTGGCTGTTAGATGAAGCTGGTGTTTTTGGTGTGAGTGTGTGTGTTGTGTGCTTCTGTGCTTATTTGTGCATGTTGACCCCCTTATTGAATTACTTGTTATGTATATGTACTCGTATTATTTTTGTTGTCTTATTGTTTTCTTGTAGGTGTTTGGATATGTCTTGATTAAGTGTGCATCTTAACCTATGTATAGGCCATAATGGCTATAAATGGTATTTACGGAGTTATAAAACTCACACCTTGTTTCTATATGTCACAAGGAAAAGTTTGCTTGAAATGCAAAGGGACTAGGTGTTATTTGTGCTCTTTCAGGTTTTGGCAAGGTAGTGTCCTAACCTACGTGTTGCTCAATAGTTACATTCCAAGTCTTATTTGTATGACAAGTTAATATGTATCTCTATTGCTTGTAGGCTCTAGGAAGTTATGTAGGTGTGGGAACAAGCCTTAGTGTTGATGGTGCTTAGAATGTGAAAATGTGAAGTTTGTATGTATATGTGTGTTTATGGGTCCAATGAGGACTAGGGTGGCCTATGGTAGGCTTACTGAGACATGTAAACCTCCATAAGCATGAAAAACTTGTGTTTTGAAAACATGTGCTGGTGGTTTTGGTTGTCATGCATATTGTGATGAATGAATGAATGTTGTGATGTTTTAAGTGTGATTCCATTTAAACACCTTACTTAATTTGAATGAGCATGAAAGTTTGGACTTGTATGTTGAGTTGGGTGCTAGTAAGCGTCTTGGGGTGTGCCCATGTGTCCTGGCAGTGTCTAGGGTGCACCCTGGCGCTACTACTGCGTGCCTAGGTGTAGATAGCGCCTAACCTCCCTGTGCCCTAGAGGTGCCTAGGGTGCCTTGCTCATGGGTCCAACCTATTTTGGGCACTTATAAAATTTATGCTAAGTACATAACTTGATAGTGATGTTTGAGTACCTATGCTACTCCTTTTGGGTTTTACGGCCTACAAATGGGCTAGGGTAAGTGTTGGGCATGACAAATATCCTTTGGCCGGAGCTCCATTTGAGAACTAAAGGGCCATACCAGTTGCACGAAAACCCACTTTAGTCTTGTAGAAGCTTGCATTACCCCGTAGGAGGTTTGTCTTGTGGTTAAGTCATGTGGAAGACTTTCAGAAGGCTCCATTCGACTAGCCTCCTGCCAAGCTTCAAGATATCTCCTCTACTATAGTTACTTTTTTATTAGCTTCACTTAATGTAGCCTTAATTGCATTTGATTTTGAGAGATGGAGAGCTAAATTGCACAAAGGGCAAATTCAGGGGTAGCACCATATTGATTCAAGTATGAGGATAACTCATATGATCGATTAAACTTTTATAGTTCTACTTTTCCTAACATAAACTTATTATGAAAGTTTGGAAGTTTGACAAACCTCTAAACTTTCAAAGTTAAATGGGTATTTAGGTCACGAAAATTAGAGAAACAAAAAAAGAGTAAATTATATAAATGGTCTCTAACCTTCAGTCGATATTTTCTTTTAGTCCCTAACATATTTAATGTTTTACTTTGGTCTTAAACCTATTAAAATTGTTTCATTTTGGTTCTTTACCAGATGAAATTCATCAACTCAGAATAATTATCTGACAAAAATTTTTGAAATTCTAATTTAAATATTCAGAAAATATTTTTTAATAAATTTAAATAGTTTAATATTTTTTTACATTAAATAGACAATTTAAATTAGTAGTTTTTTCTTTCTGAATGAAATAAGTTTAATTTACAGAGAGAAAAAAAAATGATTTGAATATTTCATTAACCATAAAAAAATTATTTTTCAAATTAAATTTATTGTAAGATAGTTATCGGATAGTTTAAATTATGATCTAAAAAGTTGTTATCAGACAAATAATTTGAGTTAACAAATTTCATCAAATTATGACCAAAATGAAATATTTTCAATAAATTTAAGACTAAAATGAAATATTTTTAATAAATTTAAGGCTAAAACCGAACATTCAATAAATTAGAGACTAAAAGAAAACAATAACTAAAGTTTATGAAATATTCGTAAAAGTTACTTAACCAAAAACAAAAAGAAACGGAAAAGGGTCATACTAACAAGAAAAATGAAAAAAAGAAAAAAATCCCCTTCTGCCTCGTCTCATCTCTTCCACGGCGTCCTAAAGTTTAGGGTTTTTCTCCTCAGTTGCGGTTTCTTCTTTCAGAACTCTACAGTCATTCAACGGGTCCTTGATCAACTGTTCGATTCTCTTGCGGCGCTGCCTCACCACTAATTTGAAACAGAGCAATTCCATTGAAGCCCTTCGCGTCTGATGCTGCGTGCCTTGGTTACACTCTCACACTCTTTCTTCTTGTTTGTTTGATTTGTTGCTGGAATTAGTAATATAATAGAATGACTTCTAGAATGTTCATCTCTTTACTGGAAATTGAAGGTTCAGTCTTTCTCTTCGTTATCTGTTTCTCGAATGCTCATCCTTTTCTCTGAAAATTTAAATAAAACCCTGTTTTAGATTGTTTACATTTTACTAAGTTGTTTGATTTGTTTCTGGAATTAGTAATATAATAGAATGACTTTTAGAATGTTCATCTTTTTACTGTAAATTGAAGGTTCAAGCTTTCGCTTCATTATCTGATTCTCGAATGTTCATCATTTCCCTTAAAATTTAGATAAAACCCTGTTTTAGATTGTTTACATTTTACTAAGTCGTCCAATTTTGAACAAGTTTTTGTTTCTTTTTTCAGGCACTCCTTTATGCATCTTTTTTAAATGCAGTTTTTCTTACGCTGAATCACAAGGAAGAGTATGGCAATATTATCCTCAACAAGGTTACTGCATCTTTTCGGAGAGTCTGTGCAATTCAATAAGCTATCAAGCGTTTCAAGGAACACATTTCGCCGGTCTGATGCACGGTTTCTTGGTCATCTTGGTTATGATCATGGGCCTCTTACACTTTCCAGCCTTGGTTTCAAGATTGATTCAGAAGATTCATGTAAGAACAAAGTGAATAAACATGTGAAACAGGATGGTTCAGTTGGGGGCGTGAAAAGCGGACTGAAAAATGTTAAAAGTAATGAAGTAAGGGAAGTGAAGGCTAAAAAATCTTTTAAAATAGATACTGATCTCTTTGCAGCCAAGTCATTTGCCGAGTTTGGTCTCCCTACTGCATTGCTGGGGAGGCTGGAGAGTGAAGGCTTGAAGGTTCCAACAGAAGTTCAGGCCATGGCAATTCCTAGTATTCGAAGGGGGCACGATGTAGTGATCCAGTCATACACTGGCTCTGGGAAAACATTGGCCTATCTCCTTCCTATTCTCTCTGAAGTAGGGCCTTTGAAAAACAGATCTCCTAATGACGAAGGTGAATCTGCTCGGAAAGATGAGCTTGAAGCTGTTATAGTGGCTCCATCTAGGGAGCTTGGAATGCAAATAGTTAGGGAGTTTGAGCGGCTGCTAGGGCCAATAGACAAGACAGTGGTTCAGCAACTTGTAGGGGGTGCAAATCCATCAAGGCAGGAGGAAGCTCTGAAGAAAAACAAACCTGCCATTGTAGTTGGCACCCCTGGTCGAATTGCAAAGATGAGTGCCTCCGGAAAGCTTCGAACACATAACTGTCGTTTCTTGGTTTTAGATGAAGTGGATGAGCTTCTATCATTCAACTTCCGGGATGACATGCACCGGATATTGGAGCATGTTGGAAGGACGCCTGCTGCAGATGCAGGTGGACCTAAAAGATCACTTTCTAGACGTGCTGAACGACAAACTATTATGGTGTCTGCAACTGTTCCATTCTCTGTTATAAGGGCTGCTAGGAGCTGGCAGACTGACCCAGTCCTTGTTCAAGCCAAAAAGGTAATGCCTATTGAATCTGTTTCTCCCACAGGGCCTGCAAAACTGTCAGGACTAACATCCAGTACCAGCTTCAGTACTGCTGTGCAGGGTCAAGCTGCTGCAGAGAGCCTACCCCCAGCTTTGAAGCACTTCTACTGTGTTGCTAAGTTACAGCACAAAGTTGATACCTTGAGAAGATGCATTCATGCACTTGATGCCAAGTCTGTGATTGTCTTCATGAACCATACGAAACAGCTAAAAGATGCCGTTTTCAAGCTGGAGGCTCGGGGGATGAAAGCTGCAGAGCTTCATGGTGACCTTGGGAAACTTGCTAGATCTACAATTTTAAAAAACTTCAAAAATGGCAAAGTAAGAGTGCTGGTCACAAATGAACTTTCAGCACGGGGCATTGATGTTGCTGAATGTGATCTTGTGGTAAATCTTGATTTGCCCACTGATGCAATTCATTATGCACACCGTGCTGGACGGACTGGACGACTTGGTAGAAAGGGTACTGTGTTAACCATATGCGAAGAGCCAGAGGTGTTTGTTGTGAAGAAGCTGGAGAAACACCTCAATGTTCCCATACTGTCTTGCGAGTTTACAGAGGGTAAACTTCTTGTTCTTGAAGATGAGAAGAGATCAGAAGTTGTAAGGTTGTAAATGCAGTGTTGTTTGTTACCATTTCAATGGGTTCAACAGGATCCCATTTCCTGATCTTGCTACATATATGATATCTTAGGATTTTCATTTTTCATCTGTAGTTAATATGTTGATTTCATCCAGAAGATAGTTTCATTGATTAGTGGCTGCGGTATTTATAGCACTGCTGTTCAATTGAGCTACAAGATTTTTAATTCAACTATTTGTTAGGTGACTGAATTTTTTTCATTTTGTCCAATTACAAATGTTAAAGGACCAACATATCTGTGGAATATTTTGAAGCTAAAATTGCCATGACTATTCTCTTAATCTCACCACTAGAAAATGTAATTTTTATCATCCTACTAAATTTTTATGATTTTTTTTATAATTTTAGGCTTTCAAAAAGAAAAATTCACAAAAATTTAATAATATCATGAAAATTTACTTTCAAATATATTATTACATCTACATAATATTGGCGTTCAAATTGTTACAGCATGTGTATAGCTGTATAGCTGGATTATAGGAATTGATTAGGATTCTACTTTATTTTCTTTCCTAGTATAGAATTCCTTCGTATTATAGGACTAATGCTTTTGTATATAAATAGCCCAGAATGATGAATAATATATAGTAAGAAATATTTTCTCCCTTAATTCTCATATCATGGCATCAGCGCCAAGAAATCAAGTTCTTCGTCTGCTGGAAAGTAGCAGATTAAACTCATAGTTCGAGTCACCCATCTAGGGTGACATCCTATTCTCGCCTCCGACCCAGGAAGGATCGCTAGCCACCGATTGCCCGGCCACCGAAGTTAAGTCACTAAAATCGTAGAGCGTGAGTGACACATGCCGAAAGAAACTCCTGCCTCTCATCGACACATTAGCGCGTGGCTTGCCCAAAAGTCCTCTGGTCTTAATTTTTTGGTTCGCCTGAGTCAGTACGTCCTCTAGGTGTGCCTGATTGGGTCAGCATCCATACAGGTGTGTGATCTTCTTTGACATAGGTTCATGTTTTCCAATTTCTTAACTCTCGTTTCTTGAGTTATTATGTATCTGGTAGTATGGGTGATAAAAAGACTTTGGTTACGTCTAACGTAATTCTGGTGATGTCAAGAATCACGGAACATAAACTCAATGGGTCCAGTTATTTGGATTGGAGTAAGACAATTCGCCTTTATTTGTGGAGTATCGACAAGGATTATCATATGACTGATGATCCACCTAAAGATGATTTTAGACAAGCATGGCTGAGAGAAGATGCTCAATTATTCTTGCAGATACAAAATTTCATTGACAGTGAGGTAATTGGGTTGATCAATCACTGTGAATTTGTTAAAGAATTGATTGATTATCTGGAATTCTTGTATTCTGGGAAAGGAAATATTTCTTGCATCTATGAGGTTTGCAAAGCTTTCTATCGTGCAAAAAAATGAGACAAGTCTCTCATGGAGTACTTCATGGATTTCAAGAAGACGTATGAGGAGCTTAATATGTTGCTGCCATTTAATGCAAAAGTGAAGGTTCAACAAAGTTAAAGGGAGCAGATGGCTGTTATGAGCTTTCTGGCCAGTCTTCCTTCTGAATTTAAGACTGCCAAATCCCAGATTCTTTCTAGTCTTGAGATCTCCTCCCTGCAAAACATATTCAGTAGAATACTTAGCACAAAGAGCACTCTACCGGTTCAGTTCAGTGAGGCGCTTGCTGGCCGAAATAATAACTATGGGCAATCGCAATTCAAAAGTGATAACAGAGGAAATGAGCCAAATAGTTTTGAGACTGAGGATCCAAACATAATTGTGTGTCATTATTGCCACAAGCCAAGACATCTTAAGCGTGATTGTAGGAAGATTAAGTACAAAACTCAACGGACTTAGTCAGCCCATATTGCGTCCACGAATGACGCACCTGAGAAATTAGATCTCGTTTCTGCAAATGGATTTGTCAAGTTCTCTCAGTACCAAGAGTCATTAAAAGCTTCTTCTACTCAAATCCTTGCTATTGCTGATTCAGGTAAACCAAATGCATGTCTTATTTCCTCATCATCCAAATGGGTCATTGATTCTGGTGCCACAGATCATATGACAGGTAATTCTAGCATCTTTTCTATGTTTCAGTCACATACTTCAAACTCAATGGACTCAGTCAGCTCATATTGCGTCCACGAATGACGCACCTGAGAAATTAGTTCTCGTTTCTACAAATGGATTTGCCAAGTTCTCTTAGTACAAAGAGTCATTAAAAGCTTCTTCTACTCAAATCATTGCTATTGCTGATTCAGGTAAACCAAATGCATGTCTTATTTCCTCATCATCCAAATGGGTCATTGATTTTGGTGCCACAGATCATATGACAGGTAATTCTAGCCTCTTTTCTACATTTCAGTCACATACTTCAAACTCTAATGTTACTTTGGCAGATGGATCATCATCCCATGTTCATGGGTTTGGCACAATCACCTAACCCCTTCTATTCCTTTGTCACATGTGCTACATTTACCTTAATTATCCTTTAATTTGATTTCTGTTAGCTAACTTACTCGCAACCTCAATTGCAGCATCTCATTTTTTCCTGATTATTGTTTATTTCAAGATCTTTTGACAAAGAAGATTATTGGTGAAGGACATGAATATGGAGGACTCTACATTCTTGACCCTCAGATACCTAAATCCATTGCTTGTTCTAGTGTCAATTCTCCATTTGAGGCACACTGTCAGTTGGGTCATCCCTCTCTTTCATTGCTCAAAAAGCTTTGCCCACAATTTAGTAAGGTGTCTTCATTAGATTGTGAGTCATCTCAATTTGCTAAATTCCATCGTCTTAGTTCTAGTCCAATAGTCAATAACAGAGCTAGTTTTCTTTTTGAATTAGTTCATTCTGATGTTTGGGGTCCTTGTCCAGTTCCATCTAAAACTGGATTCAAATATTTTATGTACTTTTGTTGATGATTTCTCTCGTGTGACTTGGTTATATTTAATGAAAAATCATTCTGAGTTGTTTTCTCATTTTTGTGCCTTTTGTGCTGAAATTAAAAATCAATTTTACGTATTTGTTCATACACTGTGAAGTGATAATGCTAAAGAGTATTTGTCAGCATCTTTTTAAACTTACATGATTCAACATGGCATCCTTCATCAAACTTCCTGTGTTGACACACCATCTCAAAATGGACTCGCAGAACAAAAGAGCAGGCACCTTCTTGAAACTACAAGAGCCCTTTCATTCCAAATGAATGTTCCTAAAACATTTTGGGCTGATGCGGTTTCAACAGCATGTTTTCTAATTAATCGCATACCTTTGTCTATTCTTCAAGGTGAGTCCCCGTACAAAATACTTTTTCCCAACAAGTCATTATTTCCTATTGAACCTAGAATATTTGGAAGTACTTGTTTTGTTCGGGATGTCCGTCCACATGTCACTAAATTAGACCCAAAATCTTGGAAATGTATCTTCCTTAGCTATTCTTGTCTTCAAAAAGGATACCGATGTTATTGTCCTAGTTTGAATCAATATTTGGTCTCTGCTGATGTTACTTTTCTAGAAAATACTACGTATTTTCCAACATCTCTGTCTGCATCTAATGGGGAGGATGATGATTTGTTAGTCTATACTTTCACATCCTCTGAGCCTATGCCTGAACTAGCTTCTGTTAAGCCTCCCATACATCATGTTTACTCTCGACAATTGAAACCTCCTGATACATGTCCTGTGCTAACTCCTTCATCATCAGATCTAGTTCTAAGTGATGATCTTCCTATTGCCTTTTGTAAAGGCAAACGTCAATGCACTCACCCTATTTTATCTTTTGTATCTTATAATCACTTGTCATCGTCTTGTTATTCCTTTATTGCATCCCTTGATTCTATTTCTATTCCTAAAAGTGTTCATTAAGCCCTATCCCATCCTTGATGGCGTAGTGCAATGATAGAGGAGCTGAATGCTTTAGAAGACAATGGTACTTGGAACTTGGTAAACTTACCTGTAGGAAAGAAGGCTATTAGGTGTAAATGGGTGTTTGTTGTTAAATTAAATCCTGATGGGTCAGTGGCTCGGTTGAAAGCCTATCTTGTTGCTAAAGACTATGCTCAAGTATATGGTGTGGATTATTCTGACACCTTTTCCCCTCTTGCTAAGTTAACATCAATCAGATTACTAATCTTTATGGCAGCCATCCACAATTGACCTCTGCATCAGCTAGATATAAAAAATGCATTCCTTCATGGAGATCTTCAGGAAGAGATGTACATGGAGCAACCTCATGGTTTTGTTGCTCAGGAGGAGTATGGGAAAGTTTGCTGTCTTCGTAAGTCTTTGTATGGTTTGAAACAAAGTCTTTGTGCCTGGTTTGAAAAATTTAGTCAAGCGGTTAAGAAGTTTGGGATGAAAAAAGAAAATCTGATAATTCTATCTTCTACAAACAATCTGAAGCTGGCATTATTTTGTTAGTAGTGTATATGGATGATATTGTCATTACTAGGAGCGATGTTGCAGGTATTTCATCCTTTAAAACCTTTATTCACGTTCAGTTTCACACTAAAGATTTGGGGATACTAAAGTATTTCTTGGGAGTTGAGGTAACAAGAAGTAAGAAAGGAATCTTCCTATCTCAAAGGAAATATGTGCTTGACTTATTGTCTGAAACAGGGAAATTAGGGGCAAAACCTGTAATACTCCAATGGTCCCTAATTTGTAGCTTATGAAAGAGGGTGAACTGTTTGAAGATCTTGAGAGATATAGAAGATTAGTTGGCAAGTTGAATTATTTGTGTGTGACTCGTCCTGATATTGCTTATTCGGTTAGTGTTGAAAGCCAATACATGTCTTCTCCAACAATTGATCATTGGGCAGCTGTAGAACATATTTTGTGTTGTTTGAAAAGTGTTCATGGACACGGCATTTTGTATGAAAATCATGGTAACACTAAAATTGAGTGTTTTTTATATGCTGATAGGGCAAGATGTAAGGAAGATAAAAGATCTACTTCTGGTTATTATCTATTTGTTGGAAGAAATTTGGTTTCATGGAAGAGTAAGAAGCAAAATGTTGGCCTCGATCAAGTGCTGAGTCAGAATACAGAGCTATGACGCAGTCTGTGTGTGAAGTGATGTGGATATATCAGCTTTTGAATAAAGTAGGCTTTAAGGTCTCAATACTAGCCAAATTATGATGTGATAACCAAGCTGCTTTTCATATAGCTTCCAATGCTGTATTTCATGAATGAACCAAGTACATAGAAAGTAACTATCATTTTGTTCGTGAGAAAATATAGCAAGGTTTGATTTCCACCGAATATGTAAGAACGGAAGGACAACTGGGAGATATTTTCACCAAGGCTCTAAACGACCCTCGAGTTGATTATCTTTGTAACAAGTTGGGCATGATTAACATCTATGCTCCACCTTGAGGTGGAGTGTTACAGCATGTGTATAGTTGTATAGCTTGATTATAAGAATTGATTAGGATTCTAATTTATTTTATTTCCTAGTATAGAATTCCTTCCTATTATAGGACTAATACTTTTGTATATAAATAGCCTAGAATGATGAATAATATAGAGTGAGAAATATTTTCTCCCTCAATTCTCATTTCACAAATGAAATTGGTTCTAGGTAAAAAAAATGTAAAAATAAAAATAAGTCATTGTGGATTAAGTTGACTTAAGTTAAAATGAATTGGCTAACTGATACATGTTTTTGCTCTAAGAGTTTGTGGTAATATGTCTCAAGTAAATGTAACATACTTGTGATTTTTACATTTGATTTAAGTGCAAATGCAACTAAATAGATGAGGGGAATTTATTGTAAATATTTAAGCCACTTGTTTTTCATGGCTTCAATAGTAGGTTTAAAAAATGCATCATCTTTGTATTGATAAAAAACATAAACAATGTATACAAAATACATAAAAACCATGTGCACAACTGGGTTGTAAACATTGGAGAAAAAATAACTGTTGACTTATAAAAATACTTTATCAATTCACTTAATTTAAAACATTCATCCCACAAGGCATTTGTCAGCATTTCTATACCCATTTCTAATTTATAAAACATGTCAAAAATGTTGTAAGCAGATATGCAAACTCACAAGATGTTTTAGGCCCTGCTTTCAAAAAAGTAGTGTATCCTGAATTGGGATAATTTTAGTTTTTTCAAAACTTGCGGACCTTGTTAAACACAAATTCGAAAAACAACAAACCTGAAAAAATACACATTCTAAAGGCGGTTTCAACTCTTTTTTTAATTCTCATCCATAATCATTATTGGAAGCACTGTCAAACGATATGGATAAAACTTTGTCAACACAAGAAAATTCACGCAATGTATCCAAAACACATGAGAAGATGTTCCAACCAGTATGGTCTTATTCCATTCACTTAAATGTAATTATATGTTTTTAAATTACCCAACCATCATCAATCCAATGTGCAATAACACAATAATAATACCAGCATATAGGTGATGTCCATATGTCACTTGTAAATGCAACACAATGATTTATGCAAGAAAAATATGCTTGCAAATTATATTTTCTTGATCCAAACAATTTGAAACTCTCTGTTCTAGCAATTTGCCTAGATGTATTTTTAGAAGCAAGGCTAAGGTTTTGAACAATAAAAGTTTTTAAATATTCATCCATAACTTGTTTAAATGGTTTCTCATTAAGTATCATCTAATTAATTAGATATTGTCTATAAATTTTTGGGTTGAACCAAAAAATACCTAGACTGGCATTACTTCATTTTCCTGGTAATTGTGTTTGTATAGCAGAACTCCTGGAATAAAGATGTTTATGGACATTCTCCAAATGACATTTTAACGTTCCTATCTTGAAGTTGAGTTTATGTGTCAAGTTTTTGCTTTAATGCTTGCACTTCTCATACCTTGCTTTTTCTTCCAAACGAGGTCATAGTACTCCTACACCATTGAGGTAGTCTTCCTAGATCTACCTTGCATGCCCTCGAGATGTTCGCTTTGTGGTTTCAATTGTGACTTGTCTCCTCCAACCTTATTCGGTGCAGTCACCGGCACCTCTTCCACATCATTGTTGGAAAATGTTTCCTTAAGCCCCATATTGATAATTGCCATATTGATATCATTGTCACCACCATTGTCTTAAATGTGGATCCCTTAGCCTCAGGAGGAGTGGTTGTTGATGTGACAAAAAAAAGTTCCTAAGCTGCCAGTGGTGTAGGATGAAATAGAAGTAACTTTAAGGAGACTAAAGAGATACAAAAAAAAAAAAATTGAGGAGTTGTTAACTAAGGGATATGTGGGAAAGATCATGAGGCCATGTGTTATCCCAGTCCTTTTGATGGCGAATAAAGATAGAACATTAAGGATATGCATGGACTGCAGGCCAATCAACAAAATCATGGTAAAGTATTACCACTTTATCCTTAGGTTAGATAATATGCTAGATGAATTGCATAGATCCATTATCTTTTCAAAATTTGATCTTAAGAATGTTTATCATCAAATTTGAATAAGGGAAGAGAATGAGTGGAAAACTGCTTTCAAGACTAAATTTAGGTTATATGAGTGGTTGGTCATGCCTTTTAGGCTAACTAATGCACCTAGTACATTTATGAGATTACTGAACCATGTCTTGATATAGTTCACTTGTTGTGTACATATGATTACATTCTTGTATATAGTAAGGGTTAAAATGAGCATGTTGAATGTCTTAAGCTTGTACTAAAAACTTTGAGTGAACAAAATTTGTATGGTAACTTAAAGAAATGTTCATTTTGCACTCACCAAGTTGTTTTTCTTGGCATGTTATGAGTTCTTAAGGAGTTGAATTAGATAAGGAGATGGTAAGAGCAATACAAGAATGGCCCATACTTAGGTTTGTGAGTAAGTCGAGATCCTTCCATGGATTTGATAGTATTTATGGAAGATTTGTGAAGGCTTTCTCAACCATTGCAGCACCCTTTACTAAGATAGTAAAAAAGAGTTTGGGTTTAAGTAGGAAAAGCCCTAAAATGATGCTTTCTTGTTGCCTAAAGAGAGATTATGCAATGCTCCATTGTTAACCTTTGAAATTGAGTGTGATGTCTTTAGTATTGGCATTGGGGCCGTGTTGATGCAAGAGGGACACCTTATAGCCTACTTTAGTGAGAAGCTAAGTAAAGCCTCATTGAATATATGACAAGGGGCTCTATGCTTTACTAAGAGCTTTAGAGACTTTGTAGCACTATCTATGGCCAAGAAGTTTGTCATGCACACGGATCATCAATCCTTCAAGCACTTAAAAAGGCTAGGTAAGTTAAACCAAAGACATGCAAGGTCGGTAGAGTTTGTAGAGTCATTCCCATATCCTTCACACCATTGGACTAATGTTTCTACTAATTTTGTTGTAGGAATCCCAAGGAAAATGAGGGAAAAAGACTCAATCTCTATGGTGGTGGACATATTTTCCAAGATAGCATATTTCATCCCATGTAATCAAATTAATGATGTTTTGAACTTAGAAAATTCGTTCTTCAAAAAGGTAGTACATTTGCATGGCATGCCTAGAACCATAATTTTGAATAGGAATGCTAACTTTCTACGCTACTTTTGGAGGAAATTATATGGTAAGTTGAAAACTAAGCTATTATTTATCCTACGTATCACCTCTAAATTGATGGCCAAATAGAGATCTCTAATAGAACCTTAGTTCAAATACTTAGGGCCATAACTAAAAGAAACTTAAAGTCTTGGGAGGATTGCCTACCCCATGTAGAGCATACATATAATCAAGCTATGCATAAGGCCACTAGTTGTTCACCATTTAAGGTTGTTTATGGTTTTAATCATTTAACACCTATGGATCTCATGCTTGTGTCTATAAGTGAGTTTGCTAGTATAAATAGAGTGCACAAGGCTGAGATGATCAAGACGCTTCATGAGATGGTTAGAGCACAAATAGAGAAGAAGACATAACAAGATGTGCCCACAGTCAACAAAAGGGTGTAAGAAAGTTGTGTTTAAGCCTAAAGATTGTGTCTGGGTACATATGAAGAATGAGAGATTCCCAGTTAAAAGGCTAACTAAGTTGCACCATAAGAGGGATGGACCATTTAAAGTAATGCAAAGAGTGAATGACAATACGTATAGGGTAGACTTGCTTGGTGCATATGGAATTAGTGCTACAGTCAATGTCCTTATCACTATGAGGCCAGCTATTGAGCTTAGTAAAGCTTGAGGGAAGGAGAGATGATGGACACCAGGATAGCACCACCTAAAATCTATTAAGGATCACTAGTGTCCTTATCACTATGAGGCGAGCTATTGAGCTTAGTAAAGCTTTACAAGGACATGTGGAAGCACATTTGGATGAGGAAAAGTCATTTGAAGCGAATGTAGCAAGGTTGGTATGCCTTTTGGAAGCAAAGGCCACATGTACCTTTTGAGGAGGCCTTGTGCACACTCTAGGAGCACATGTACCTAAAAGCCATCTTATGCACCCCACCATGCACCTTAGTGCCCTAGCCCTTATGTCTATGACTTCTAGGGCCAACATGGCTTATTTTGATATGTTAGAGGTCATACATGTTTTGGACATGGTTTATTGTATTTTTTAGTGAGTTATGTGTGTAAACCCTGGTTGCTCCACAAGGTGTGCCTGAGAGTCTTAATTCAATATGGTTTAGGTATTTTAGGGTTTTCTTATACTTAAGTTGTATTTATATAAGCTAAGGCCTTCTGTATGCTTAAGATAGACTTTGATTAATAATATGCAGTTGCTTTAAGCATTTATCCTTGAGTTCTCTTTAAACTTGGCTTAACACCTAGGCTTTCAATCTTGTGTGCAGTAACATTGAAACTTCTTGTTTCTAATCACATTGTGGTTAGAGCTGGGGGTCCTATTAGTTCAAGAAGTTTTGTTGGAGCTTGGAACATCTTAGGAAGGAGTTTCTTGGTCATATAACAAATTGCTGGTGCTGCTTTTATAAGATAAAAAGGAAAAAAAATCAAGAAATATCGGGAAAATCCAAAAAAGATAGTTACCTTGTTTCAAGAAGGTATCCCAAAAGTTATCAAAGAATAGGTGATAACACAAACCTAAGGCAATGATAGTCAGTTTTCTCTCGAGAAGTAGAGGGTAAGCAAAGAGGAAGATGAAAGGAATGGCCCTTTTAGGGAGCTAAAAATCTTTATACATTCTCCACAAAGTTCTTAGGGTGTAAAAATGATTGTGTCAATTACAAAACTGCCCGCCAATAGAAGAGCATCAAGTGCCCCATGTTTTGTCCACATTATAATGAAGACACTTAACATACCGAATTAAAAAAAAAAAAAAGTAAGGAACTCCCACCATTTTTGCAAGGTAACGGACCTAATGATACATAATTGGGTTAGGGCCCAAACCCGTCCTTGAGAGGCCCAAAGTGGTACAACAACAAGCTTTACCCTAAAGGGCTCAAAACAATACTATGGTGGCCTAAGAAGTTCGGAGGTCCCAATATAGGATATCAACAACAAAATAAACAACTCCTCTATCCTATAACAAACAACATAAAACTATCACAATATGATTAGATCTATTGTAAGAAGAACATGTATGACTATATAAAGGGCATAGAAATAGATAGAAAGGTATGTTTTGTTATTATCATAAACAAATTTCTCGGTCATTGTATTAACTTAAGCATCAGAGAATTTTCCCTAAAAACAACTCTTGGGTTCCTATTTTTTCTTTATGACATAGCAAGTTTAAACTTTAGAATTGAACATAAGAATCTCCTTCCAAAATTATGCCAAAAGCAATTGAGTGAGAATTGATATTCTAAGGTTTACATATTTATAACCTAACATAAAAACATAAACCAAAATAAAAATCCCAAAACCAACAATAATTCCAAATTATAATAAACTACTAATCCCAAATTAACTAGGAATAATGTTACTACTTTTAGGATTTGGTTTGACAGGTTACCCATTATTCCCCTCTACTTGAGAAAAACTCAATCTCGAGTGGCTTGAAGCCTCTGGATACAAAGGCTTCTCAAAAGTATCTAAGAGGTAAATATTTGCCAAAATAAATGTCTTGGATATTCCCCGTGTTTCCAGCAAATCTGTAACATAAGTGCTGTTATTAATTTTTGCAAAATCTTCTAATGACCATATATATTTTCCAGGCTGCAACTTCTTTTCGGCTCCAATAAGAAACCTTTCCTTTAGCAGATAAGCCATCATCTAGTCACCAACCTCAAAGACTTAGCTTACGACAGTGTTGATCAGCAACTCGCTTATATTTTGTGTTAGCTTCCTCCAATTTTTGCTTCACCCTCAGCTTGTATACCCACCAATTGTTGTGCCATTGTCTCACCTGCTTTGCTTCCTTTTGTACTGACTAACAACACCAAATCAAGCACATGATGAGATGGTTTGGTATATAATACCAAAAACAATCACCTTTCAATAGATATGCATTGTTATTGTAAGAAAGCTCAGCTTGTGCATGTGCGAGATCTTAGGCCAATCTCCCCATATACTACGAATCAAATTTCCAAAGGCTCAATTCACCATATCAATTTGACAAATGTTTGAGGATGGGCAATGCTAGTAAATTTTAAGGATGAATTGAACATCTTCCATAATGTCCTCCAAAAATGGCGTAAGAACTTGTTGCCTTAACCAAAGTTAATGGTTTTGAGCCCTCCTTGCAACCAAACAACCTCCCTACAAAACAACCTTGTCACATGACTTGCATATGAAGTCCTTTTGTGAGGAATAACACCATCTTAGAATTCTTGTCAACAACAATAGAAATAGAATAAACAACTCATAGAGTATGAGGTAAGCCTAAAAAAAAATCCATAAACAAGTCATCCTAAATAGCATCTCAACTAGCAAAGGCATGAACAACCTAGTATTTTGTGCCTGCCCCTCTGAAGTTTGACAAACATAACATCTCTTCATGAATTTAACCACTTCAAGTCATATTTGAAATAGTAAACCTGCACAATGGTAGAATGTGTTTTAGGAATACAAAGATGATTACCTAACCAACTAGGCCTCCAATATGCAAATCACTAACCAACCTATCTGAATGAAGTTTTAAGAATACAAAGATGATTACCTTGCATATATAAGAAAGCCATCTAACATGTAGAATTGTCCAAGGCCTTTGCTAGTTCACTCTTCTCAAATATTTCTCCTAAGTCATCTTCCATAGAATATTACTCTAAGTTCCTCAAATCCAATGATTTCCTATTTCAAAGTAACCATCAAATCTGCAAGTCTGCTTAATTAATCAACAACTCTATTTTGGGATCCACCTTGTGAATCAACTAGAATGGAAACTTTTGAAGGAACTAAGACCATCTAGCATGCACATCTTTAGTAATTTGTCCATATATACAAACACTTCAAAGCCCTTTAGCCCAAGTTATCTAAAAGCTGTGATGACGGTTTAGAAAGGTGCTTCGAGAAGTTGCCCACGGTGGGAGACTTTTTAATGATTCCTTTGCTTGGGAGTTCCCACTTTTTAGCAATTTTTGCAAGTTTGGTTCTCTCATTTTGCCCTTAAATCACCGTATTATCCTTTTACTATTCCGGTTGCCACTTAAGATCCATTTCTTTTTTCACTTAAGTTATGTCCCCCCATTATTCTGATGTTTCTTTGGTGCTTTTATGAAGCTATTGACCTTTTTAGATAAGGTTTTTTTAATGCATTTTACTGCCTTGGCTGGCAGCTCCAAGCCTTGTTGACGGTGCCTCATTAGCTTGGCTTGGTCCTTCTGGAACATCCTTAAGGGCAATTTTATCACTTTTCCTTTTTCAGTAATGCATGGTGGTTGCTCTGCCCAAGTCTTCCGATAAACCCTAATCTAGTACTTCATTTTTATAGATCATGACTTTTGGAAATTTCAATAGGTCAATTGGAATATTTGTCTCTCATGCTTGAGATCTGCGAAGTTGAAACATTGCTTTGGGACCTACAAAGAAGCCCAAGGATCTCTAGCCAAGTATTCATGAACATGCATCTTGACTCTTTGCTTTTGATTTGAAGAGGCTATGTGTGAAGTACTACATCTAGACCGAGGTGGCAATGTAGCTTCCTAAACCCAAGGAAAAAGGCTACCTAACCAGGCGTTGGCAGATAGCCCTCTACAAGACTTAACTAGAGTTAAGCTTTCATCTTGCTCCTCCTAACTTCTTAGAGGCCCTCACCAATCACCTCGAAATTTGTATCAATCACCTAAGCCTAAGCAGTTATATGCATATCAACACATACCTAATATTTTGTTAGCTCCAGGCTTTACCACCTCTGTTGTCCAAGTTCTTTCATCATTATATTGTTAGTCCCGTCCCTTCAAGTACCTTTGATCACATCTAGGCAAGGCATAGGACACCACCAACATGGTAGTACCCAGATTCCTCGAAAGGCTGGCACAAACGGTTTTTCTTCATCATCGTCCTTCCCGGGTATATGGTCAAGACTCAATGGTGATTGGGCCACATGGCAGAGTCTACTTTAACTTGTTTCTCGAATGTGTCTGCACTCCACATGGAAGAGCAAGAGGATATTGCAACCTAAAAAAAGTGTGTAAAGCATGCCCTTGAAGACTCCCAACCTAAGAATTCGAAGGCCCTACCACTCCCCCTCCCTTACAAGCACATCATTGAGGATGTGTAGAGGAAGTTTGGGGTGGTGCAAATGGAAGCTCTTAGTTCTCAAGGTTGGTATGGGGAGAGGTTGCTCATCGGTTTGTTGAAGGGGATGTTCACCTCCTTCCAAATACAACAACCTCATAAGGCTTCAATTTTCCTCACTCATAAGGGCATGTACTTTTTTTTTCAAACAAAACATTCTCATTCACAACTTACTACCAATCCTGGTCGGATGTGCATGAGCAAAAGGCCCATGAAGGATAGAAGGCTAAAGGTTAAAAGAGGTTCAAAGCCCTTTCCCTTGCTCCTAGCCAATGAAGTCAAGAGCAAGCAGTCCTAGCGAGTGGGAGCAGGTTTCTCCCCTTGAGCTGGAGTTTGCCCAGGCTTTTAGTCCACCTTGAGCATCTCTCGCAAGATGTAGTATATCCTGGTCAAAGCACTATCGATAACCCTACTACACCAGTCCATGGAACTGTGGTGCAATGGCTTGTGTTTCACAGCCACTTTTGCCTAGCAATCACTAGAGTTCTATGCCCAATCCCTCTAAGGAATGTACAAGTAAGGCTCGTGCGGGGAAACAAAAGATTATTTTATCTGCTTCCTTTGATGGAGACTTGGGTGGCAGGATAGAGGCCATAATTTGCTTCATAATTAAGAGGTTGTTTAGGTCCGCAGCCAGCACTGCCACGATGAAAAAGTGGCTGTTCAGGCATTCACCCCTTGATTCCCCGAGTTTCTCTATCACCAGTGGGGATTCAAGGGGAATGCCCCTACCACATCCAAAGTAACTCCTGTAGTTGCTTTTTCCTTGCCATAGTAGAAACAAATGAAGTGGTGTCCTTTTTGTTGAGCGTAGAGGCCACAATAGAAGCCCATTTGCATCCAAGGGTACGGGCTTTAACAGCTGCTTCTAACATTGTTGCGGCCATTGTCCAGGTGCCCCAAAATCCTGAACTCTGATATAAACATGTTCTCAACACCCCTCCTATGCACGCGGATAGGTTGTCCTGGCATCTTGACTCTGCCACTCCATCCTGACAAGTGGGAACCTACGATATGTAGGTGACAGTGTTATAGATGTAGAGGACTGTTTCAACTAGCTTGGCGTCAATGTTGCTCAAGTATGTGGTATTCTTACTCCTCAACTTGTTTCAAACCGCTCATAGACTTTTGGACTCAATAAACTTACTTTTGCGCAGGCCTCCTTGCACTGTGTGCTCGAGTCAGCCCTCCTCTAAAGGCAGCGTTCTGAACAAGAATCTATTCATCGGGCACTAAGGGGGTATCTTCCTACCACTGACATGCAAACCCGAGAAACCATCTTGCCAGCCATCTTGTTGAGGGTGTCTTTGAGCGAGCTTGAGCCTCATGGGAAGCTAAGTGAGCTTGGTGCTTTAAGAACATCAAGCAGAGATGGTTTGCCTTTGCAATAGCTGGACTGGGGCCTAGTGACTTGCATCAATGACTTCTCATCAAGGTCAAACTAACTTAAACATTGCCTAAGAGGCTCCAAAAATGGTGTTTGTAGAGATTGGGCCAAGGAGAACGAGCAATCTTTAGTATAGGTGACACGGGTTGCTTTGGAAGCAAAGGTTTAGGAGCTTGAGGAGTCTTTCCAAAAATCTGAAAAACATCATCAAGCTCAACCTCAAGAGATTATGAGTCTATGGGTGGAGTTTCTTTAGGGTGAAGGTCTTAACACGTATGAGGAGGGCCTTTGCAATGTTCGTTACCAACTACTAGACCGACAACCCAACCTGAACCTGAGCTTCCTCAGTGAGACCTTTGTTCTGTCCATGGGGAATGGTGCTGGGAAGAGTGCATTGAGGGTTCTGGTTAACTAGTGTCATTCCCAAGTGGGGATAAGGGTGGCTCACTTGTGGCCAGACCAAATTATAGTTTTCCTAGCAACAGTCTCGTGGTTGTCCTGAGCCTGAGAAGCCTACCCCTGTCAAAGCTAGGCCTGTCCCTGGGCTAACCAAGGGGTTATCTACACCTGTCCGTGCCCTTTCTCTCCAGGTAGACTATTCTCGAGCCACCAGGCCCATCCAGGTTATAGAGGCGAGGCTGGCCCATCTTATAGAGTTTAGAATAAGGAAAGCTACCGAGGTTTTGGAAAATCAAAGAGAATTTTTCCTGGGAAAAGATTGAGGAAATGCTCAAAGCTTGACCTTATTCTGATGATATGGCTCAAGTACTTCAAGACGATATCGCAGTATCATTCTCCTAGAAAAATAACAGTGCACCGATTGAAATCTCCTATGTTCTTTAGAAATTTATACCATCTTTTGTAAATACTTTGTATTTTTAACGGACTAATAAGGATCACTTTGTCCTTTCGTCAGGGTGAATGTTCTACATTCTTTATAAGTTTATATTATCATGTGCAAGTGGAATTTCACCTAGTGCTTCCTGCTATAGCCCGACCTTGGCAATCATTTGTACATTCTTTCTACCAATACTCAACCTTTTATGGCGACAGTAAGTTTTCATTACATATTTATAGGCTACCATAATAACCTAAACCCAAATAGAAATTCAAAAATCAACAATAATTCCAAATTGTAGTAAACTACTAATCCCAAATTAACTAGGAATCATGTTACTACTTTTAGGATTTGGATTTGACGACTTAAACATTAGTCCCCTCCACTTGAGAAAAAAACTCAATCTTGAGTGACTTGGAACCTCTGAATACAAAAGCTCCTCAAAAGAACTAAGAGGAAAATATTAGCCAAATAAATGTCTTGGATATTCCCCTTGTCTATAACAAATCTATCACATAAGTATTGTTATTAATTTTCAAAAAATCTTCTAAGAACCATATATATTTTCTAGGCTGCAACTTCTTATACGTTCCAATAACAAACCTCTCCTTTAACTTAAGTAAACTTAATCCAAAATCATTTATTTTTATTTTTACATTTTGTTTTATTTAAGACCAATTTTACTTGAAAAAAAATATTACTTAGATGAAATAATCCATTTGAAAGTAATTTTCATGATTTTATTAAATTTTTATAGTTTTTTATATTTTTAGGCATTAGAAAAGAAAAAAAAACATAAAAATTTAATAAAATCATAAAAAAATTTATTTTTGGTGGATTATTACACCTATATAATATTAAATTTCAAATAAAATTAATTTTAGATAAAGAAGATGTAAAAAAAAATTTCATTTCAAATTAAGTTACCTCAAGTTAAAATGAATTTGCAAACTTACGATAGTGTTGATCGACAACTCACTTCTATTTTGTGTCAAGCTTCCTCCAATTTTGCTTTACCCTCAGCCTATATACCTACCCATTGTTGTGCCATTGTCTCAGCTGCATTGTTTAGTTTTGTATTGACTAATGATAACAAATCAAGCACATGATGAGACCATTTGGTATATAATACCGAAAACATGACCTCTGATATTTGCTACTTAACCCTTTTTCTTAACCATGTGAGATTTTCCCATTTAGCACCTCAATCAAAGCTAATGGTTTCGAGCACTCCATGCAACCGAACAACCTCTTTGAAAAATAAACTTGCAACATCACTTGCATATGAAGTCTTTCTACGAAGGAATAACATCTCAAAATTCTTGTCAATAACAAAAATAGAAATGGACAATTCGTAGAGTACAAGGTAAACCCTGTTACATAAGGTTACTACGTAAAATAAGAAAGTAGATTTGTCATTTATTATTTAGATATTAATCCTATAGCTGACTTTCCTTGTATGATGATTTCTCTTATTATATAAAGGCAATAACGGTCTTGTATATGTATCAAGACTTTAGTTTTTTCCTTTGATATTATTCAACATGGTATCAGAGCCTAAACCATAACCTTGCCTTTGCCGCAAACAAGCCAGCCACTAAAATTCAATTTTCCATTTTTACTACCTTGACCAGTATCCTCATTCTAACTTAACCAAACCAAAAACCAAGAACACAATCATACTCAGCAGTCACTGGCGACTAGAACAACACCGGCAGGACACTAGAGAAGCCCCCATGTGCCGGTGCGTGAGTGTCACGCGCTACCGTCTGGCAACCTCCGGCGACGGTGTCTTGATGGGTCTGCTCGCTCTCATGTCCTAAACTAGCTTCTGGTCTTGGCTCATGTCAATTATGACCAGAATCTATGTTTTTTCTCCATCCAATTAGTATCATGTTTATTGTAATGCATCGTTAGTAAGGTTTGTAATTTATTCAATCATTTCATTAGAATCATGTCAAGAAGTATGTTAAACCTCGAAGGAAAATCCCAATCGAGTGTTCCGGCAATCATCTCACCAATGGGTTTCTCTACTTAATTTAGTAGTATTCGAATTACCAAACAATGTTTGAATGGTGATAATTACTCTTGCTGGACGAAAAATGTGATATTGTATTTCACAGGTCAAAGGAAGATGTCACATCTCACTGCAAATCCTCCTACCAACCAAAGTCAGTTAGAGAATTGGCAAGTTGATGATGCACAGTTATTGCACTTGCTCTTCAAGTCCATGAAACTTGAAGTGTCAGATTTATTCTCTTATGTCATCACCTGTAAGCAGGCTTGGCATTATGCTAAACTTCTTTACTCTAGTAATATGTTGTGCATGTATGATGTCTCTGTTGAGTTGTTTCATGCTAAACAAGAAGGGAGTCTCATAGATTACTTCACAAAGGTGAAACAAGGGTTCGAAGAGTTGAATGCTTTGCTACCTATTTCATCTGATGTCCAAGAGATGCATCATCAGAGAGAGCATCTAGTGATAATGAGGTTTTTTGGCTGGACTAAAGCCAGAGTTTGAACCAATCCGTGCGCAAATCCCTGGAGGAGTAGAACTTCCTTCATTACCTAAAGTGTACTCCTGACTTTCTCGTTCTTTTGCTAAGTAGAATCCGACAAATTACAGTTTTGATTGGTCTGTTCTCACGGTTCAGTCTAATCCACAACAAGATCCAGCTTGCAAGTTAGAGGAGGCCTTAGAGGTAGTCATGGAGGACATGGTGGTCGTGGTGGCAGAGGTGGAGGTGGTTGAGGTCCATGTCCTTATTGCACGTACTGTGGAAAAGATGGTCATATTGAGGATACTTGTTGGGATAAGGATCCATCATTGCGAGCAGCTCATATGGCATCAAAAGAGGACCGTTCTTCAGTTATGGCATCACAACCGTCTGTTACTTATCTCAGGAAGAGTACACTAAATACCTGCAGTATTAGTCCGCACAGCGGGCCATTTCTCCTCTTATGGCATTTGTCATCCATCGAAGTAATCCAACAACTTGTTATTCATCTAGCCTTTCTAGAAATCAGTTTTTGGTGTTGGACTCTGGTGCTACTAACCACATTTTATGTAAAATAGCCATTTTTTATCATATATCTCCTCTAGCTTCACATCATAGTAAACTCACCATTGCTAATGGATCTACCACCACCATTAGAGATGTTAGATCCACTGGACCTTGTCCTTCTCTTACTTTACCCTCAACACTCTATGTTCCAAGCTTTCCATTCAATCTTATGTCTGTGAGTAAACCGACCAAACAACTAAACTGTTCTATTTGTTTATTTTCTAATCATGTCATTATCCAGGATTTGAAGACTAAGAAGACGATTAGAGAAGAGCGTGAATCAAATGGAATGTACTATTTTGATGGATTGCAGTCATTAGTTGCTTGTCCTGTTTTAGCTTCTCCTCTTCTAATTCATAGTCGTTTGGGTCATCCATCTTGGAGCGAGTCTTGTTAGCTTAGGAAGCACCATTGCTCTCCCTATTTGTCCCAAGTCAATAAACGAGTTGATAAACCTTTTATGCTAATTCATACAGATATTTGGGCCCTAGTCGTCCAAGTCTAAATTGGGTTTTTAGTATTTTGTAATTTTTGTTAATGATTTCTCTCAAATGACTTGGTTATATTTTATGAAAGATCGTTTAGAGTTATTTTATATCTTCTGTGCCTTTTGTCCTGAAATTCAAAATCAATTTCACACCTAAATCAATATTCTTCACAGTGATAATGCAAAAAAATATTCCTCTAACTCAATCTCCAATTACATGTAGCAACATGGTATACGCCACGAATCCTCCTGCCCACACATTTCAACAAAACAGAGTAGTTGAGAGAAAAATTCAGCACATTGCTAAAACTGCTCGTATTCTGTTAATTCACATGAATGTACCCAAAAGTTTTTGGGGAGATGTTGTGCTCACTGCAAGTTTTCTTATCAATCGTTTGTCATCCTTTATCCTTGCGGGTAAAATTCCTTTTTCTATCCCCGTCAAGCTCCTTTTCCTGTTATTCCTCGTATATTTGGTTGTGTCTGCTTTGTTCATCAGAACCAACCTGACACAGATAAACTAGACCCCAAATCTTTGAAATGTGTTTTTCTTGGATACTCTCATTTGCAAAAAAGGTACAAGTGTTTCAGTCCTTCCCTAAATCCCTTTTTTGTTTCTATTGATGTTACATTCTTTAAAGCTACACCATATTTTTCTGATACTCAGTTCGTGTCTTCTTATACTGATGACTGTCTGCCTTTGTCCTCTATACCTGTCCAAATGGCTCCTACCATTATTGGTGTTCCAGTCACTGATCATATTCCTTCAGAGTTTATTCCTAACAATAATATAGCTCCTTCAAAGCGCCTTTCTCGTCCTAATTTATAGGTTTATGCCAGACGTTCTCATCAAGAAGCACTATCACAAGATTCAAATTTGTCTCCACCGACTCCATCTTCAACTCCACCAGCTAATGATTTAGATAGTCTAATTGCCCTTCGCAAAGGAAAAAGGTCTTGTACACTTCATCCTATCTTGAACGTCATCTCTTATAATTGGAAGCAAGCCATGGAGGAGGAGATGTCAGCTTTGCAGGCTAATAATACATGGGATTTAATTCCTTTTCCACATGATCAGACAGTTGTGGGTTGTCGATAGGTGTTTAATGTTAAAGTTCACCTTAATGGTATAGTTGATTGGTTGAAAGCTTGTTTGGTGGCTAAGGGATATACATAGGTATACGGCATGGACTACTTGGAGACATTTTCTCCAGTAGCCAAAATGACTTCAGTATGCATTGTCATTGTGTTGGCAGCCACAAATCAGTGGCCTTTACATCAATTAGATGTGAAGAATGCCTTTCTCCATGGTGATCTTGAGGAGACATCTTTCATGGAGCAACCACCAGGGTTTATTGCTCAGGGGGAGACTAATCTTGTATGTTGCTTAAACAAGTCTCTTTATGGTTTGAAATAGTCACCACAAGCATGGTTTGCTCGCTTTAGTGCAGTTGTTATGGATTTTGGTTGCAGTAATGTGGCATGGATCATTCTGTCTTTTATTGACACTCTCGAACTGGTAAAATTATTTTGATTGTTTACGTTGATGATATTGTTATCACTGGTGACGATAATGTTGGTATTCAGTCTTTGAAATTCTTCCTGCGAACGAAATTCCAGATAAAGGATCTTGGTTCTTTAAGATACTTCTTGGGTATTGAAGTAGCAAGGTCCAAAATGGGGATAAACTTGTCCCAAAGGAAGTATGTCCTTGATCTTCAAGAAAAAACTGGCTTATTGGAAGCCAAGTCAATTTATAGCCCCATGGAACCAAATGTTAAGCTTGATGCAACCAAATGTTAAGCTTGATGCTGAGGAGGGAGAGTATTTGGGAGATCCTAGTAGATATCGAAAACTTGTTGGTAATTTAAACTATTTGACTGTCACTCAGCTACACATTTCATTTGCCACTAATGTCGTAAGTTGGTTAATGGAGTTTCCATGTACCAGTAATTGGGATGCAATAATCAAAATTTTGACGTATCTGAAGGGTGCTCCAGGATGAGGCCTTTTATATCGAAATTATGGTCATACTCAGATTCAAGGATACACAGATGCGAATTGGGTAGGTTTGTACGATCGTTGGCCTACTTCATGCTATTGTGTTTTCATGGGAGGAAACTTGGTGCATTGGAAGAGTAAGAAGCAAACTGTTGTTGCACGATCTAGTGCTGAATCTGAGTATAGGGTAATGACATATGCTACATGTGAGTTAGTATGGTTGAAGCACCTTCTCCAAGAACTTGGTTTTGAACATTCATCGCCTATGGAGTTAATGTGTGATAATCAAGCAGCCACTTACATTGCTTATAACCTAGTCTTCCATAAAAGAACAAAACATAGTAAGGTTGATTGTCACTTTGTCCATGAAAAGTTTCAAGAAGGATTGATCAAGATCCCATATGTCAAATCAGAGGATCAACTTGCTAATTTATTTACTAAGTCTTTAGAAGGGTCATGAGTAAAGTTTATATGTAGCAAGCTTGGAGCTTATGATATATATACTTTAGTTTGAGGGGGAGTTTTACATAGGGTTACTACGTAAAATAGGAAAGTAGATTTGTCATTTATTATTTAGATATCAATCATATAATTGACTTTCCTTGTATGATGATTTCTCTTATTATATAAAGACAATGAGGGTCTTGTATGTGTATCAAGCTCTCAGTTTCTTCCTCTAATATTATTCAACAAACCCAATTATTCAACAAACCCAAAACAAAATCCATTGATAAGTCTTAAATAGCATCCGAACTAGTAAAGACATGTACAATCCATTATTTTGTGCCTGCCGCTCGGAAGTTTAACAAACATAACATCTCTTCATGAATTTAACCACATCACATTAGGAGTGATTATTCGGTTTGTTCAGTTCAAACCGAACCGAATTATTCGGTTTAGGATACTAGGAAACCGAAATAACTAAATTAGTCCATAAAACCGAATTCAAACCGAACCGAAATATTTCGGTTCGGTTCGGTTTAAACCAAATTAACTGAAAAAATTGTAATTAAATTCTATACGAGATGAAATGAGATAAAGATATTGTTTTTCTTTTCAAATTCCATTCAATATAGAAAATTCATTGTCCATGGAAAGAAATAAAATAAGAATCCAAGCTAATTTGGGTTACTTGGTAGTATTATTGGTCATGAAACAAATAAAAAAAAAATTGGTTATTTCGGTTACTGAATTAACTGAATTCTAAAACCGAAACCGAAATTTTTGTTATTCAGTTTCAACCGAAACCGAACCAAATTACTGAATTAACCGAGCCGAATTTTAAAATTTTTTCGGTTTTTTGATTTTTTCAGTTTTAACCGAATACTGATCACCCGTACATCACATCGCATTTACGATAGTAAACCCACACAATGGTAGCAAGCTTTTTACCTCACCTGAGATGACCAGCTAGGCCCCATCGTGCAAATCACTAACAAACCTCTCTCAGTGAAGTTTTAGGAATGCAAAGATGATCACCTCGCATATATAAGAAAGCCATCTAACATGTAGAAATTGTCTAAGGCCTTTGCTGATACACACTTCTTCTATATTTCTCCTAAGTCATCTTCTGTATTATATTACTCCGAGTTCCTCGAATCCAATGATTTCCTAGTTCAAAGTCACCATCAAATATGCAAGTCTGGTTAACGCAAAAGCAACTCTATTTTGCGGGCCCAACTTGTGAATCAATCTGAATGGAAACTTTTGAAGGAACTAAGAGCATCTAGCATCCACATCTTTAGTAATTCATCTGACCATACAAATACTTCAAAGTACCATGTAGCTCTGATACCGAAGCGGCGAGAATATCGAAGAACTTTTAGGATTAGCAAAAGCTAAACCTTAGAAAAGAACAAGAGAGATCCTCTTGCAAAATTATGCCAAAGGCAATTGAATAGGAATTGATATTGTTGATTCATTAAAAAATAATGTCCAAAAGTACATATTTATGGGGTAACACAAGAGCCTAAACCAAACAGAGATGAAGAACCAAAAAACTGGAACACCAGAACCTAAACCAAACAGAAATAAAAAAACCAAAAAATTAACAGTAATTCTAAATTGTAGCAAACTAGTAAATCCCAAATCAGCTAGGATGCTGTTACTACTTTTAGGATTTCAATTTGACATTCGACATCACTCTGTCAGCAGGTTCTGAAGTATCAAGCCTACCATAGGTGTTCAGTTATCAGAGAACATTGCAGATACTTGAATGAACTGATAAACAGGTACACGGTTCAGGTGGGGGAGCATGACTTGCTTGTTGAAAGCAAAGAAAGAGAATCTTCTCAGTATTTTTCAGCATGATATTGGCACCAATTCTGTTGTGGGTATGGTAGTGGGTGCTGCCATTGGAAGAACAAAAAGATACACCCCAACAATGAAAGCCATTCCAGGCACAACTTCTCCTGGCATTAACGATCATGGTTACCTTCCTCCCTACCTTCTCTATCTAACGAGGCATCCAGACCTTTTTGTTTCAAGTGAATACCAATGCGTAACCTCGGCTCTGTTTTCCTGAACCGCACAGGGAATAACCTAAAAAATCATGTTACCTGCCCATATTCCTTATTTCAGATGTGGCTTCTTGGAGTTTCTTCTTCATTGACTTGAAACTACTCTGCCCCCCTTTTGTCCAATGAAATGAAGTGCTTCTTTTCAGAAGACCAGCTATGAGAGGCGACCCAGAAGATGCGTCTCTCGATGGAGCATCATTGTAATCTGTCCAAAAAGTAAAATCAGTTTCCATATGCTTTTGCTGGGAGCAGATCCAGCGAGCAGATATGTAGATTAATCTGATTCATGCCCACTCAGGAATTACTTGTCAGGAAAGCAGGTACCAATTGGGTTTAGTGCATATTACTTGCACCGTGAACTTTTCTAACGATATCATTCTAAAACTATTACATACATACATACATACATACATATATGTGTGTGTGTGTGTGTGTGTGTGTGTGTGTGTGTATTAGGAATTTATCCCACATGACATGTAAAAAATAAGCAGATTTAAAAAATTAAAATTTGCAGTCAACAACATTTACAATTACTAAAGTCAGTTTTTTAAGAACATTCAAAAAAGTGCTAATTAAGATTGATATTCATTTAGCTCCATATGCATGTAAGCAATATAATTAAATCTTGAACTTATAACACGTTCAGTTGGGGAGAATGATATCTTGCCTACTCTCTGGAAAGGTTTTCTCTTTGCTTGTTGCCTATCTAGTTCAGATAGAAAACCACCTTCAGGGCTCAAGTACAACGTCATTCAAAATCCCAGACCAAGAATAGTGCCATCCAAACTTAATATTCTAGCTAATAAATGCTTATATTTTTTTATGACAATTAATTTTAAAAAAAAGGGAAAGGAAAGTATAGAGAACGTCTGTCAGTTTAGTTTTGATGATTAACCATATTCCTGATTTATCAGTTTAGTTGATCCACAAATTATCTGACAATGTTAAGCAATGTAGAACTAAAGGGAAGCCCAACCTACATAGAGGATATACCACAGGCTGCGATTAGAATCTAGAAGATCACATGGTAACGAAATCAGTCCAAAAGCATAACTAAGCATTCGTTGCACAGAGCGTTAGCACGAACTATGAAGCCACATAAACGAGACATTGCTGGCATAATGTTGCAGCCACCTTTGTAGAAATATTACCTGAAGACATGGGAAGCTCATAATGTGTTTTTAAGAAGTTTGAGGCCTCTCTATCTTTCTTGTGGCATAATACTCGAATTAAGGTGTAGGCATGTTCATCACCCATGCGATCATTTTTGTGTGGATCTAGTTGTGTTGATATGCTCTCACTTGCAGCCATAAGCATTTGAATAACAGTTTCAGGCTGTAAAAGGTAAGACATTTCAGAGCCTGCCTTAAAAATTAAAAGGAAACTGTCCAACCATAACAAAATAAAAACCTTGATAGAATACCTGCAGAGAAAATAACTTCAGAATTTGCTCGGCAGATTTTGCTTCCTGATCGACTAATGAACGTGGAAGGCCTTCTCCATTAGCAATGAAGAACTCCTAAAGTGTAAAACAACAGTAACAGGTGAAATATTAGGCATAATGAACAGGAAAATGACATCAAGATAGATCTCATCTGTATATGTATATCTCATATACCATTCCAAATTTCCAATAGAGTGAACAAAGCTATGGATTGCATGCGTACTCACTCACCAAAACAGTTTTTTTTATAAATTATATAAATAGGATCTTGGATGTCCTGATCATTGAGTCCAAAGAAAAGAAAAAAATATCATGTAGCTTTAACACTACATTAACAACAAAAACAGTGGGTGCCATCTTCTAAGCTTATCTCAGCTAGCAGAATGAATAGTCACTCCAGTTATTGGCCACAACATAATTCATTTCCATTCAGCCAAACAAATAAACAATATCATGTAGCTTGCAAGGACCACTTGATTAACAATAAATGAGCCGCTATCCTCTTGCACTCAAAACTCCACCTAGAGAATAAATATTCACCTCATTTTATTGGCAGCAACAACATATCATCTTCTCTTTTAAGGGAAGAAAAAATTAATGTTCATTCAACTAAACATCTGTTAAATCCGACATGGACAAATAAAGTTGCTTCTTGTAGCTTTGTATTATGATGACGGCTCTCCAGCTGCCACCAATTAGTTCTAGGTTCGATGCTTGAACACAATATCAAAATGCAGGCTTTGTGACCTCAATCTGTCAAATTCTATTTCTGTTGCAGCCCTAAGTCAGGCTCCATCACTCATTTTGGTTTCACATGCAAGCTAGCTGAGGGCATACCTGTGAGGGAAAGGGTTAAGTTCCACATGGATTACTAAGGTGTTTACGTTGGCCTTTATATTGAGTGAGGTCTCTCCACCGTTCACCAATAGGTTTTAGGTACAGGATGCTTTAACAACTGCAAAGCTATTAACTGGTCATGATGGACATGAAAAGCTTTGCACATGATCAGGATTCTTATGACACTTATCACTGATCTTGACGCAAGGGTATAGAAGCAGTATCCTATGAGTAAGGTTAGTTTAAAGCTGTTAACAGCAGGGAAAACATAATGATAAAAGCAATCTCATTCACAAGGAAAGTGAGCATTGGCACTTTCAATGGCAAAAGAAAGACATACTATGCTGTATCATGCGCGACCAGCTAACAAAATGTTTTACAAGTAAAGGAGATCAGGCAACCAACCTTCAACGTAGCAAGGTCTTCTTGGATCATGGTAATATCTGAGTCTGAAAAAGCACGAGAAGGACCACCATTCAGCAGTACCCAACTAAAGCCTTCCTGTATCGCAAAAATAAATACAAATTGAGAAACTAAGTTTGATCAAGTGACCATAATGGTTTTTAGTCGATGTGTAGATTCAAATCCTATCTTACTTGACTTAGCCAGATGTGCAAACTGAATAAATGTAAGCTAAGATGCAGAGACAAGTGTAAGAAATATTAGGGGGGGAAAAAAAGAAGATAACATACCAATGACGCCTGACAGACATTTAAAACGACAAAATCTCTGACAGCATCATCAATTAAGCCACATATATTGTCCAGTACCTATGTTGAGATTCCTTGGTTAGAAAATCATATTCAGGGTGAAAATTTTCGTACATAAACACTAGAAATATTGAAAAAAATTGAGGTCCATGCATATGACACCACATATGATTTAGATAAATACACTTGGGAACAGTTAGAGATGCTAGAACTAATAGAAGACTGACCAGTGGGCGGTAGAATAAATCAGCAGTAGCACAATCAAACAGGGTACTTGAGATCAATTCATGAGTAATGATTGAACAGACGCACATGCATGTACACCATCAGATAGAGAGAGAGAGAGAGAGAGAGAGAGAGATCATACATCATCCATTTGAGTCAGGAAACTGTCCATGCGAGCACTTCTGACGCTGTCACGGTATAATTGAAACAGAAATGTGTCTCTGAGATCCCAGAATATGACTCTTGTTCCTATTTTCATGTTTGAAACAGGCATGGTAAATTGTTTATTTCCTCATGGACTCGTCCTGTAATGGCAATGACAGAACTCGGTGCTAAAATAGATGTAAATTTAACATACCAATCAAGCGGCTAACTTTTTTCATGATATCAGTCGTCGTATCTCTGATACAATTAAATGTGGCATCAAACAGTCCATCAACTGCTTCATTTGTTAGTGAGTCACTCTCCAGAGATCTCAATGGCTCTTTCGCTGGGCAGAAAAAAGTTCAGTGATCACACCATAATTTGAAAATTTTTTAACATCAGTAGTCAACGGTTCCCACATGTATACAAGCATAAAGTACCAGAAACAAAATGTTTATGCATGGTAAAGAATATTGCAACCAAAGGATAAGTAACAGCAACAATTTAAGTTTTACATGATATGTTTTTCATTTTTTTTTTCACCCATGCAATTCCTCAAATTTCACTGGATTAACAGAATCAAATAAAACCAAAAGAAAAAAGAAAGATGCTCATTCTCGCAATCAGATATACTCTCTCTGTCCTGTTAGTTTTGCTCCAAATGAGTTTGCACGTAGTTTTAGGTAAGTTGGTGTTTTTCACTCAGTTTTCCACTTTTACCCTTCCTTCTTCCTCTGTTTTGGTCTGATCTGGTTATGCGAGAGAGGCGGAGGATGGCGTTGGAGGCCATGGCTGGCGTCTGTGGAGGTGGGCGAAGGCAATAGGTGAGAGGAGTCAGTGGAACCCTCTCCCAATCAGTCGTTTGCGGCCTCTCCCCCTCCCAATCAGTCAACAGTCGTTCGCGGCCTCCCCGTCCTCGTTGCCTGTTGTCGATTCAACGTCCTGTTTGCCGTCATCGATTTGCCAGCCTCGCTCCGTCCTCGATTCACCGTTTTCGTTCGCTGTTGTCGATCCACCGTCCTTGAATCGACGCCCTTGTTCGCGTCGTCCTATTGCAAAGAATTGAAACTCCGTCGCCAATCAGTCATCCATCCTCCGTCGATTGGTTGTCCATTGTCCATTGTCGATTGATCGGTCATCCACCACTCCCTTTGTTGCAGATCTCATCGCTCGCTTAGTCTCGTTTCCACATCTGCTCCTTCTCCCAGCCCATCTATGGCCGATCGGGATGAGGAGGCGCCGATGCGGTGGCTGCCATGGCCGATCGGAGGGAAGCCGAAGAGTGGGAGTGTTTAGAGTCCAATTCTAGTTTGGGTAATAAGGGCATAATTGTCTTTTGAATGAATAAAGTTTACTAAAAATGAAAATGGTGCAAAGTTTTGGGACATCCCTAAAAGGAAAATGGAGCAAAACTTTTGGGACAGAGGGAGTATTATTTATCAACAATCTCCAATTCATAGTCACCATTGAAACAGAGCATACCCCAATGCTGGTTAAGCTGCAGTGGAACATGTGCCCATGATTTTCTGATACCATCCTCGAGCAGCCCAATCTGTTTATGAATGAACTGCATAAAAGAAATGGAAAATGATGCACAGAAGCCAGTACCCAAGATGGAAAATTTCTGTGGCACCAAGGCTGAATTAGAAAAGGAAGTAAAAGCTTCTTTGCTTACTCCTTTAATCCAGAAAGGGCACTATTCCATCTTTAAATTCAAGTTCCGACTCAATCACAATCTTAAGGGGGTAAAAAATAAAAGTAAAAGAACTGTTGTTAGAAAATGAAGTAGCTTAGTTCTATACAATGGTACCACGATACATATCGACCCCAAAACTATTCCTGTACTTAAGTTGCTGATTTTAGAACATTTCATGTTTTGATGTTACCTGCAAAGTTATCCTTGACATCTTACCTCATGAGCAGGAAAAAGTTATCCCAATTCCTGATAAGCCCTTACCAAAGAACATTTGTGAATGGGAGGTCAATGGTGGATGATGCTACGATGCCATGAGTTAGTGCAAGCTACAAACCTGCGACATATCTATCCTGAAATTTGACTAAAATATGTATGACTTTGTTGATAGCTCATTCTTGGAGCAAGTATTCATTGGTTGTGTTTCATTTTAGATCTAATCATGTTCATAATGGCTAGGATGGCCTGTCCTAAGTTCTCCACAATGATTAATGTTCATCTTCACAGATAATTCCAAGTACATGAAGGGCCCAGAACAACAGGATGTATTATCCCTTCTTTCGGCTTGCTATGAAGTGTTTTTTGACACTTGATGACCATACTTGCAGAATGGGACTTCCAGTTTCATTGAAAATGTACGAAGCTGAAGTTACGAACATCGTATTTTCTTAATGGAAGCATATCACAAGAACCAATGTACATATAATGCCAGTGAACCACATTCAAACTAATGTCAAGCCTAGAAATTGTGTTTTAAGAGCTGGGGAATGATACACATTTTTTCAATCATAAGAGTATCATTTATTTTGTACATTTGTTTTCTCTTCGAGATCAAACACAGTAGTGGAAGTCTCATTCATATTTTGGAACATAAATTAAGGACCAACAACAACTCTTTCATCTTTTAAATTTTTTATTTTACTATCACATTCACGTATCTGCCCAATGAGAACAGACTAAAAGAAAATAATATAGTTAAACCTTACAATTTCCCCCAACTGCACCAAATCAAGTATAAGATCAGATGCTGTTAACAAAAATTTCCTTACCTGAAGAGTATTCAACTTAACACAGAGTTTTGGTATTGTCAGATCCTTTAACTTTTTAAGGACGTTCTCATCTAGAAGTTCGTGCTGATGCAACCTTTTCTTAATCACTGGGATAGTAGCTTCTGCATACCGAGTCAAAGGAGGATCTGATGGATAGAGATGATTTTTCTCGACTGATAACAAAAAGGGAATGATGATCATTAACTGGTACTAAATTAAGTGAATAATATGCACATGAATGGGAAAGAAGAAAAAAGCAAGAAATGACCAGAATAAACTATTGCTAATTTTTCCCTGGTAAATAAAAAACATGCTCTTTACCCCATTACACTGACTGGTCCTCACCTTCCTCCTATTCCAACTCCTAAATTTGGTTTCTATGCAAATCTCTCTTGGATTATCATCAGGCCAGAGTCCTACCCAATAAAGCAAATAAACTACCAAATGGACCTTGACCGACAACTTAATTGGTTGAACTAGTGCTTTGGCTCTCAGGTGTTTATTTAGGTTCTAGACCCAATTAACAAACTTCCGTTCCTTGTAAGGGTTTAAAGATCCATTATAGTGCCCAGTGGAATTAAGCAGAGATGACTAGGTCTTTATGCAGATGCAGTAGGCAGCGATGATAATAATGATTATAGTAAAATACCTACTGCATCGATGATAATAATGATTATAGTAAAATACCATTTTTCTGCTGTTACAGGTCACATAACTGGAACTTTATACGCAAAAAATCTATTGGGAAGAAACTCAATGATATGCAGCCCTCAATACCCCAGGAGTGTCATGAAGAATACCTAACTGATTGAGCAGTCTCTGCAAATAGACCTCCAAACTGTGGAAAACTAGTGAAAGAAGCGCTTGCAAATGGGCGATGTTTATGGGGATATTCATCTCAAACAATTGATCCACTGTCTACTGGACACAACACATCATATATAGGAAATCAAAGACCACTAGATTAGATAATAAGCAACAAGGACAATAACCAGCTAGCAGACATCATGAATTAGAAACAAGAATCATGGTCCAAACAAAGATAAATTGTTCTTTACAATGTCATTAATATTTTACTATGACTAGGAGAATACATTGGTCTCTAGTAAGTATCATTACAGCATCCAATCAAAGACTAATGGCGATGAACAGAGAGGCCTTCCCACAACATCAAGCCTTAACTAACCCCTTTACTAACCATGTGGAATTTTACCACCTAACACACCCCTTCATGTGCAAGTCAGTGAGAAACTGAGAACTGGCTTATTGCATGGATCATGACAACAAAATTGGCACTTACAACTTAATATATGGGGCAGTGACAAACCTCGGGCTCTGTTACCATGTTAAAGCATCTGGCAAAAGGGGGCTAGGTCTCGGGACAGTATCAAGCCTTAACTAAGCCCTTCACTTAATCATGTGAGATTTGACCACTTACCAGTATCTATTCACTATGCCAAGATCACGAACGGCTATAAAACTACTGATTCTGCTAGATTAGAACAGATGGGAGAGTGAGTTGGAAGTTGGATGTAGTGATGATGATATCTGGGCTTGGTCAAACCACTCCAAACCATTGATAGTTCATAATGAAGAATTTTTCAACATAATAATAATAATAAAAATGAGACCATAGCAGCAGCAACAATCACATTAATGACAGTGAAATGAGTCATTGCAGGTATTCAAATATGACAATTTAGATAACAAGCTATCAGGTATTAGCAGGAGAAATGGTTATCCCAAAAAAGTGCCACATAGGATAGACTTGTTCCAAGCAGCTTCATATAATCCCGGGCTAATAAAAAGCATATTGAGTAAAGCAGAAAACATGGACACAACAGAAAAAAAAATGATTTAATTAGAAACTTCCTTTATCATACTTGTTCTACCAGTTTATATAGAGATTAATCTTAACAGTAATAAAAGAATAGCATACCTCCTCTATGATTCGAAAAACTTCAACTACCGATGCTGCCTGCCTTTGATGAAATGATAAAGGCTCCCAGTCCTGCATAGGTTGAACAAACAAACTCAATCTGAGTTGATTACAGTTCCAAGCAAATCAATAGCAACATAACAGAAACAGCCAATTTTCCACTGTTCCCATGGCACATCATGTGCTTGAAAAATGTAATTAGCAATACTGAAAAAGTAATTTACACAAGCTCTTATCAGCCTCGCTAACATTCCCTCCATTAAAACTAAAAATCAAAATACCAGCTCTCCAAAAGCTGGGACTCTTGGGTGGAAATGAACAGTGCTAGGCGAAAACAGGTCCAACACACTCATTTGTCAACATAATCATTGTGCAGATAGAAGAGAAAGTTCTATGCTACATAACTTCAATAGAGCTTTTTTTTTTCGCTTGGCTTAAATCCTTAATTGGCACCTGAACTATCATGAATCTGACCTTGTGGCCCTTAAACTAAAGCAAGTTCTCAGACAGCCTTGAACTTCTAAAACTGTGCCCAACTGGCCCCTGGGTGGTCACCTAGGACGGCACCTTGGAGGGGCTTTGAAGCCAATGAACTGCTAAATCCTGGCCTCATCATATCTGCCCCTAATTTATTTTCAACAAATTCAATTGGATCAATTTGATCAATTTGTCTCCATGAAATTCAGGAAGAGCAACTAATTACAAAGTAGCACTTAGATTTAGAAGCAATGGGGCCCACCCTAAGCCCCACAAGACTCACATATAAGCAGCAACAATTGCCTTTTTAGGGGCCAAAAAGTCATATTTGTGATAGTTCAAGGGCCAATTTGTGAATTAAGCCTTTTTTTCAATGACAGCTTTCACTTGGTAACCCTGTTCACAATTGTATGGAATGGTATACACCAGCCAACCCATGCTGCCATCCTGATTCTTCCAATCATGAAAACAGTTTTCTCTTTTCTTCTATTGATGAAGTAGAAATTTATCAAGGAAAAAAAAACACAAATGTGATCTGGCCACCAGAGAACCAGCATCGAAACAAAACGAGAAATTATCGATCCAGAAAGGCCTTCCAATACCCAATGTCTAGAATGGAAATACCTTTGAAACACCAGAAAGCAGGCACGGATGCTGAAGCTAGAAACAATTTCTAGTCTCTAAAGAAAATCCTCAGAAACCATAGCTTCTGGCTCCAGCCAATGCTTCAGGAAGTAGCCAAAAACCCATCTAGACAAATATTTTGTTTGGTCTTTCAGCCACCCCAATATGTTGGAGGGCTGAGGCACAAGACCTTTGAGAAATTATGCCATTGGTTTGCAAAAATTCTTGAAATAAATGAGACCTATACTTACCCCCATTATGAGAGTGAAGAATTTTGATATTGGCAGAAAATTGGGCCTGAATATGCGCATGAAAAAGCTTAAAAACAGAAAACACTTCTGTTACATAAGGTTACTACGTAAAATAGGAAAGTAGATTTGTCATTTATTATTTAGATATCAATCCTATAGTTGTCTTTCCTTGTATGATGATTTCTTTTATTATATAAAGGCAATGAGGGTCTTGTATGATATCAAGCCCTTTGTTTCTTTCTCTGACATTGTGTAACATGGTATCAGAGCCACAACCCATAGCCTAACTCTGCCGCAGCCAGCACCAGAAAACCATATCCAGCCTTACGTTTCCGCTGCCCTAACCAATAACCTTATCTATACTTAACCAAATCGAAAACCAAGAATACAGCCACCACCAGGAGTCACCGGCGACCAAACCAGTACCGGCGGTGTTGCCGGAAAACCTCGCACGCGCCGCCGTCCGGCGACCTCCGGCGACGGCGTTCTGATGGGTGTGCTCGCCTTTCTGTCCTAAACAAGTTTCTAGTCTTGTTTTATGTCAATTATGACCAGAGCTTGAGTTTCTTCGTCATCCAGTTAGTCTCTCGTATGTTACAGTGCGTCATCAGCAAGGTTTGTGATCTGTTTGTTCGTCTCATCAAGGAGAATGTCAAATCCTGAGGAGAAAAATTCCCAATCACGTGTTCCAGCAATCATCTCACCAATGGGTTCCTCTACCCAATTCAACAGTATTCGAATTACCAAACAATGTTTGAACGGTAATAATTACTCTTCCTGGACTAAGAAGGTGGTACTGTATTTTATAGGTCAGAGGAAGATGTCACATCTCACTGCTGATCCTCCTACCGACCAAAGCCAATTAGAAAATTGGCAAGCTGATGATGCACAGTTGTTGCACTTGCTGTTCGAGTCCATGGAACCTGAAGTGTCAGATTTATTCTCTCATGTCGTCACCTGTAAGCAGGCTTGAGATTATGCTAAACTTATTTACTCTAGTAATAAGCTGCGCATGTATGATGTTTCTGTTGAGTTGTTTCATGCTAAACAAGAAGGGAGTCTCACCGATTACATCGCAAAGGTGAAACAAGGGTTCGAAGAGTTGAATGCTTTGCTGCCTATTTCTTCTGATGTCCAAGAGGTGCATCGTCAGAAAGAGCATCTAGTGATAATGACGTTTCTAGCTGGACTAAAACCAGAGTTCGAACCGGTCCGTGCACAGATCCTTGGGGCAGTAGAACTACTTTCATTGCCTGAAGTATACTCCCGACTTTCTCGTTCTTTCGCTAAGGAGAATCCAACAAATTACAGTTCTGATCGGTCTGTTCTTTCAAAACTCATTCCTAACAATAATCTGGCTCCTTCAGAACGACTTTCTCGTCCTGATTTACAGGTTTATACCCGACGTTCTCATCAAGAAGCACTACCACAAGATTCACGCTCGTCTCCACCGGCTTCATCTTCAACTCCACTGGCTGATGATTTAGATATTCCAATTGCCCTTCGCAAAAGAAAAAGGTCTTGTACACTTCATCTTATCTCGAATGTCATCTCTTATAATTCATTATCACCATCATACTCTGCTTTTATCTCTACCTTGTCTTACATTCCCTTGCCTAAGTCTATTTCAGAGGCTGTCTCACCCTGGATGGAAGCAAGCCATGGAGGAGGAGATGTCAGCTTTGCGGGCTAATAATACATGGGATTTAGTTCCTCTTCCACATGATCAAACAGTTGTTGGTTGCCGATGGGTTTTTAATGTTAAAGTTCATCCTAATGGTACAGTTGATCGGTTGAAAGCTCGTCTGGTGGCTAAGGGATATACACAGGTATATGGCATGGACTACTTGGAGACGTTTTCTCCAGTAGCCAAAATGACTTCAGTACGCGTTGTCATTGCGTTGGCAGCCACAAATCAGTGGCCTTTACATCAATTAGATGTGAAGAATGCCTTTCTCCACGGTGATCTTGAGGAAACTATCTTCATGGAGCAACCACCATGGTTTGTTGCTCAGGGGGAGACTGACCTTGTATGTCGTTTAAACAAGTCTCTGTATGGTTTGAAACAGTCACCACAAGCATGGTTTGGTCGCTTCAGTACATTTGTTGTGGAGTTTGGATTGCAGCAATGTGGCGTGGATCACTCTGTCTTTTATGGACACTCCCGAGCTGATAAAATTATTTTGATTGCCTATGTTGATGACATTGCTATAACTGGTGATGATAATGTTGGTATTCAGTCCTTGAAATCTTTCCTGCAAACGAAATTCTAGACAAAGGATCTTGGTTCGTTAAGATACTTCTTTGGTATCGAAGTAGCAAGGTCCAAAATGGGGATAAATTTGTCCCAAAGGAAGTATGTCCTTGATCTTCTAGAAGAAATTGGCTTATTAGGAGCCAAGTCAATTGATAGCCCCATGGAACCAAATGTTAAGCTCGATGCTGAGAAGGGAGAATATTTGGGAGATCCTAGTAGATATTGAAGACTTGTTGGTAAATTGAACTATTTGACTGTCACTCGGCCAGACATTTCATTTGCCACTAGTGTCGTAAGTCAGTTTATGGAATCTCCGCGTACTGGTCATTGGGATGCAGTAATCAGAATTTTGAGGTATCTAAAGGGTGCTCCAGGACGAGGCCTTTTATATCGAAATTATGGTCATACTCAGATTCAAGGATACACAGATGCAGATTGGGCAGGTTCGTACGATCATCGGTCTACTTCAGGCTATTGTGTTTTCATGGGAAGAAACTTGGTGTCTTGGAAGAGTAAGAAGCAAACTGTTGTTGCACGATCTAGTGCTGAATCTGAGTATAGGGCAATGGCATATGCTACATGTGAGTTAGTATGGTTGAAGCACCTTCTCCAAGAACTTGGTTTTGAACATTCATCGCCTATGGAGTTAATGTGTGATAACTAGGCAGCGACTCACATTGCTTCGAACCCAGTCTTCCATGAAAGAACTAAACATATTGAGGTTGATTGTCACTTTGTCCGTGAGAAGCTTCAAGAAGGATTGATCAAGACTCCCTATGTCAAATCAGCTGATCAACTTGCTGATTTATTTACTAAGTCTTTAGGAGGGTCATGGGTAAACTTTATATGTAGCAAGTTTGGAGCTTATGATATATATGCTCCAGCTTGAGGGAGAGTGTTACACAAGGTTACTACGTAAAATAGGAAAGTAGATTTGTCATTTATTATTTAGATATCAATCCTATAGTTGTCTTTCCTTGTATGATGATTTCTCTTATTATATAAAGGCAATGAGGGTCTTGTATGATATCAAGCCCTCTGTTTCTTTCTCTGATATTGTGTAACAACTTCATCTTTAGAATGCAGAAAATAGATCCATGTGAAGCAACTATCATCATCAATAAAAGTGAAAAAGTACCTGTAATTAGCATGCGATGTGACTGACACCATACGCCATAAATTACTAATGGCCATGATAGGTAAAGAGTTACTATCAGCTGTATGAATTTTGAGATTTCCAGGATACTTACTTACATTGGTGAGGAATTTAGCATTGTTTGTCATGCGATGGGAAGCACCAAAATCAAAGTACCAAGAAGATGATGTAGAGAGGGGTTTACCTAAGAGTCCTAATGCAGAGAATGCAGAAATGATCATTTGTCAAATCATTTCAGGCATCACAGATTGGTAATTAAATTGGTGAGAATTTGTTCCCCATAAGTTCTTTGAGAACTTGGTTTGAGCAAGACTAGGTTGCACTCTGTAGCATAGTTCAAACGACTTATAAAACTCCAATTCTTTCTTTCTGAGTGTGGCGTTGAACTTCTTGATATCTTCCGTTTCAAGTCACAGATTGATTTGGGGTGGGGATTCATATGAAATACCTTTCTGAGACAATTTCATACTTGTTTGTGGCCTTCTGGGTCGTTATTCCTACAGGTTCACATCAATAAATCTGACATTTCAATTCCATCGACCCAAAGAGTAAATGCAGCAACTGTGCATCATTAGCTTGCCAATTTTCTAACTAGCTTTGGTCAGTAGGAGGATCTGCGGTGAGATGGTACATCTTCTTTCACCTTGAAATACAATATTACCTTCTTGGTCCAAGACAAGGTGCGAAAAACCCATCAAACTGCCTCTGCTAGTGGTCGCTGGAAAATGGAGTGTGACCCCCATGCGCTGGTGAGTGGCCGGTTTTCCGGCAATGCCACAGGTGCTGCTCTGGTCACCAGTGACTCCTAGGTGTGGCTGCGTCCTTGGATTTTGGTTTGGTTAAGTGGAAACAAGGATATTGATCAATGCAGTGGAACTGGAAAGGAGTTCAAAATGTTTTCTTGATGGCTTGTTTGCAGCAAGAGTCGAATAGGGTTTAGGCTCTGATACCATGTTAACACCATCGAGAGAAACTAAGAGCTCGATACAATCACAAGCCCCTCATGACCTTTATATATAATAAGAGGACGAACATACAAGGAAGTCAACTAAAGGATTTATATCTAACTAATAAGAAATCTACTTTCCTAATCTATAATGTAGTTACCTTACTTAACAGTTTGGAGTTTGTCTGAACCAACTTAAACTCTTTCTAGCCAGTAAAGAATATTTATGAAGCAAGTTTCCACTTAATACTAAAACTGCTACTTATTTTAGAACTAAAATGCTCATTTTGAGCTCCCCAGCCATTTTGGACCAAGACTGGCTTTAAACCTTCCCTTTAGAGATCAAAATACGCTCCAACTCACAGAATGGAATTGGACCTACTTTGAGTAATTATGAAGCAAAAATGTATTAGACGGTGAAATGGTGAGCAAAGGTCAAAACAAAGCAAAAAGACTAATTCTGAAATGGGCTTTTCCCCACGTTTTCTTGCCAACTAAGTCGTTTTTCAATTCTCCAGGCCCTTCTTGGCTACTAACTGTGACACAAATTCTCTAAATAATACTTAAGTTTATCTTTATTCAAGGTCATTCACATCTTCCAAACAGGTCATTAATTGATGACAACCTAGAAATAAACTAGAATCTTCTAGCTGTGAAGAGTAATTTATTTAATACTAGTAACATCTTCACAGAGCACATAGAACCAACCTCAAGATCAAATGCTCGTCCAGTCCATTCCAAAATATGTGCATGCTGACCAATCAGCCAGTCAAGAATTATCCCAAGTGAGACTTTCTCTATCTGCACAGTAGGAAAGGCTAATTTTATCAATCAATCAACACACAGTACCGAACCTTAGAAAAGCATGCTTTATTAGCATCAAATAGAGGGAAAAAAACGGCTCAGTTTTTCCTGATGGATAAAAGCTGAGAACTAGAAGAAAGTAGGGAAAAAAAAAGGAAGTATCATTCAAGCACTTATGTTCTTCAAAAAAATTATAAAAAAAAATCATTCAAGCACTTGCTTATTTAAAGTTGGATTCTTGGTTTCAAAATGATTAACACAAACAAATCAAATCTAAGTCCATAAAAGTTCCTCAATCACCCAATATAAGATGCCGACCATAGACTGGGAACTAGTCACCAACGGGTTAAAGAAAGCACATTTCATAAAAAAATAACAAGTGTCTACCAGTTCAGTTTGCATGATTTTTTTAACAAGATCACGGTCAAACACAAAAACCACTAATGATGCTGAATTTGCAAGGTGCCTTGAATCTGCTTTCTGTTTTATAGTTTGTTTTTCTTAGTATTTTTTTTCTTTTTTTTTTAAATTAAACAGAAAATCAAGTTTGTTAATTGCTTTCAATTTCCGTTTTTGGAAACAGGAAGGGAAAGTTTTGCAAGAAAAAAGAAAACTGAAAGTATAAAAATCATACTCCCAAGTCGGAAACAGTTCTCAGAATTTGAAAACAATTGCTTTAATGACTTTTTCCCTACAAACTCGAAAGGAAATGACATGTTCTTTGAGATCAAAAAACATAATAATAAAATGGTAAGGTATATTTTTGAAACACAAAATGACAAGCGGAAAAAAAAAATGGAAAGCAATAACAGATGGCACCTAATAGTTTCTAGAGAGAGACACTCATTTTTTAAAATGGTCACTTACCAAATTGCATAAACAATAGCGACTAGCAATAACGAAAGAAACCCAAAAGGAAAAAGGTGATTGGAAAAACAATGAAGTTTAGTGGCAATATCAAAAAAAAGTTATGACAACAGGCAAAAGCTTCTCTCCAAAAGATTTGAAGGGATTAAAATAAATGTCAAGAAAAGAGACAAAATGTAGAACTGGATTTAACATGGGATATAATAGAAAAACATCAATGCTCAATAACTCAAACAACATATGGAGAACAAAAATAATAATAACCTGGTAATGGTTCCAACTTTGATTAGAGACTTGGCACAAGGTGGTTTCTTCAACAGCTGATGTACAAAGTTGCCAAAGTTTGCGATCCAGCATATAAGCTGCAGGAAGCACTGATCTGGCCTCTTCTGACAGGCATGAAACTCCCTCAAGGAATGGAGCCTACAAATTTACAAGTAAAATACTGCATAAAAACAAGGTGACATATCAAAGAAATGAAAAGCTCCTGTTTGACAGAAGCAGACCAATTTCTCCCCATAAAATTGGTGTAATAGTTTTGAGGAGATCATCAGAGACTCTGGACACCACTTCTGAAGCTCTGGTGAAAAAATCTTCAATTCTCTATCTGCCACCAAACAGAGCTCCTTTGCAAGAAGGGCAAGATGATGCATTCCATCAACTGTCAGTCCAACCGTTGCATTCACCACCTGACAACATTAACATGATAGCTCATTTAACAATAGATCAGAAGAAAGATATTAACAGACATCAAAAGCGATTTGAACTCCCTTGTCTAAAATAATCATATTTCTAGTCTAACATATTTAAGGTATAATATTATCAGTTTATAGACCGTATAAGAGACTCACCCGCTTAAATACAGCTTCAACAGTTTTCTCTATGTAATATCTAGTTTTTTGACCACCAACCTCATTCAATGGTTTCGATTTCATTGACTGCTGCACGGATTAAAATTCTCGTGTAAGGTTCCACATCCTGTAATTAGTAATGAACTATGCCAAATCCTAGCAAGCACAAAATAAGTACACAAAGAAGCAGGCAACGCCATGAACATATCAAGACCTTTGAAACAGATGACAAACAACCAATTCAGGCCAACTAGATTCACAAATAGTTACATTCCGCAATTTTTTATTATTAAAATTCACAAATATGTTCAAGGACTAAATTGGAACACTATCCAAAAACAATCTTTTGATCCTCATGGTGTAGTTTGTGAACTTGCAAAACATCATTGTACCTCCTTTCCAAAATCAGAATACAAGCCCTTGAAGCCATATGCCTTGGTTCACAGTGATGTCTGGGGTCCTAGTATTCCCAATCCTACTCACACAAAATGGTTTGCTACATTCATAGATTATCATACTCTGGGTATGTTGGGTTTACCTTTTGAAATCTAAAACGAATGTCCGCTCTGTGTTTGCCAACTTTCATTCCATGATTCAAACACAATTTCAGACACCAATTCAAATTTTACGCATGAATAATGGTACAGAATGCTTCAGCTCCATTTTAGGTGATTATCTTCAAAAGCACGTGATAATACACCAAAGTTCTTGTGTTAACACTTCACAACAAATTGGGGTTGCTGAACGCAAGAATAGACATCTTCTCGAAGTTACTCGTGTGTTGATGCTTGCTACAAACATGCCAAAAATGTTCTGGGGAGATGCTGTTTTAACATCTACCCATCTCATTAACCGCATACCCAGCCATGTCCTCTCTTTCGATACACCCTTACAAAGACTCCAACAATTTTTTCCTACCTATCGTCTTTCTTCAAATCCACTTCTCAAGGTGTTTGGTTATACTGCTTTTGTGCAAGTCATTCTCATCATCGAAGCAAATTGGACCCCCGAGCCATTAAGTGCATTTTTCATTGCATATTCTCCATCGCAAAAAGGCTACAAATGCTACGATCCTTCTACCAAAAAGGTCTTTATTAGTCTTGATGTGACTTTTTTTTAGAACACACCTTACTTCAAAAAACCTGTCCTTTAGGGGGAGGACTAGTGGAGCTCGGTTTTTTTATTTTGAACTATCTGTCCCACATACTGAACCAATCATGCTTCTCAATCTAAGATGCCATGTACAGAAGAAAACCTGAACTCAGGGGAGATGAAGAACAACATAATGACAAGGAGATACTTGTTGCTCAAGCAGGCAAACATCAAGGAACAAAGAGCACCTCACACCTGAAATACCAAGGGAGTTGGACCCGATGATAGCTCGAAGTAACCAAGAGCCCTCCCTTGATTTAGATAAGTCTTAAGTCTTTTGATATTGATCTGCCCATTGCTCTTAGGAAACAAACTCGGTCATGTACTCTTCAACCCATATCCAAATTCATGTCTTATAATGCTCTGTCTACCAGATTTCATGCTTTTACTTCTAACCTTAATATTATACAAATTCCAAAAAATATTGAGGAAGCCCTGAAAGCCCCCAAATGGAGAGAAGCAGTCATGAAAGAGATGCATGCCTTGGAAAAGAATGAAACCTGGGGAGTGATGGACTTGCCAAGAGGGAAGCGACCTGTTGACCGTAAATGGGTCTTTACACTGAAGTACAAAGCTGATGGGACAATAAAACAGTACAAAGCATGATTGGTGGAAAAAGGGTTTTCACAAACCTTCGGCATTGACTGCATGGAGACATTCACACCAGTGGCTAAACTGAATACTATTCAAGTTCTCTTATCCTTGGCAGCTAACTTGGATTGGGCTCTTCAACAGCTTGATATCAAGAACGCATTCCTAAATGGTGAACTAGAAGGAGGAGTTTACATGGCAATACCACCAAGATTTTGCAAGGAAGGTGAAAATCGAGTATGCAAGCTCAAAAAGTCCCTATATCAATTGAAATAGTCACCAAGAGAATGGTCTGAGAGGTTTGCAAACATGATAAAAAATCAAGGATATCAGCAGGCATAGTTGGATCATACTATGTTCTTTCAGCAATTCGAGGATGGTAAGAAGAAAATTTTGATTTTATATGTTGACTACATAATCCTAACTAGGTACAATATTGTGAAGATAAAAAGACTGAAGGGAGTTCTAGTCTCAGAAATTTGAGGTGAACGATTCAGGAGAATTGTGATACTTCTTGGGAATGGAGATTGCTAAATCAAGAAAAGGAATTAGTGTCTCTCAACGAAAGTATGTCCTTGACCTCTTGGCCGAGATTGGTGTGCTTGGATGTAAGCCAAGTGACGCACCAATTGAAGCTAGAAAGAAATCAAAAGATGTTGGAAATCCAGTATATAGAGATAGATACCAAATATTGGTTGGTAAACTAATCTACCTGTCACACACTAGACCTGATATTGCATTTGCTATCAATGTGGTAAGTCAACACATGCATTCACCAAAGAAAGACCTCATGGAGGCTGTATACAAAATCCTCAGGTATCTCAAAAGTTCACCAGACAAAGGATAGTTTTCCAAAACGAATGAAAACAAGATTTATAAGTGTTTACTTATGCTAATTGGGCAAGTTCAAAGGAGGATAAAAGGTCCACTACCACAACTATTGCACTTTTGTATGGGGAAACTTAGTAACTTGGACAAGTAAGAGGCAAAGTGTTGCAGCAAGAAGCGGTGCCAACGTAGAGTTTAGAGCAGTGGCACAAGGTATATGTGAAGGACTGTGGCTAAAGAAACTCTTGGAAGAGCTGCATATTAATAGCAACAAAGGATAAACTAATACTTTAATTTTCTTTTTAATTATTTATGTTTGGTTATTACTGTAGCTTGCTGTATCCTAGACTATCTAGGAGTCTGTATCCTAGACTACCTAGGTTTTCTTGTATCCTAGACTATCTAGGTTTTCATGTACTGTGCTTATAAAGGCAGCACCCTTTTGTAAATAAATCAAGTTCTTCTCAATTCTCTACATGGCATCAAAAGTGGATTTGATCCCTTTCTCTCTTGCTATCCTTTTGCAAGAAACCCTAAATTTTCTCATCTTCTTGCCGCAGCTTATTTTGTTTTCCCTGTACAGCCTGCTTCTTTTCTCTCTATTATCAATGGCAGAAAAAATTCTGGTGATTATCAATTCAGTAGCTCGGGTTCCCATCAAGCTTATGCAGTCCAACTACCCTCTATGGAAGGCGCAATTCCACAGCCTTCTCCTTGGCTTGGATCTTCTTGGATTTGTCAACAGGAAACATGCTAAACCTTCGCAAGAAATTGCTGCAGAGGGTAAAGAACCAACTCCAAATGCGGACTACTATCACTGGGTGTGCCAAGATATTCTCATCCTTAATCACATCTTCGCTTCTGTCTCTGAATCTGTCCTTCCTCTTATTGCTGCTGCGAAATAGTCCTATGAAGCATGGAAGGCACTTGAAAACATCTTCACCAATAAGTCTTGTAGCAGAATATGTCCCTGAAGGAGCGTCTCACAATACCTAGAGGCAGTCACACCATGTATGAATATCTTCGGTGCATCAGAAGTGTGGCTGATGACCTTGCAGCGGCAAATGCTCCAGTTTCGGATGATGATCTCACCGTTCATATTCTCAATGGGATTGGCAGTGAATATCGGGAGATTGCAGCTGCTATAAAGTCTCATCTGACTCCCGTTTCTTTTGAAGAGCTCCATGACATGTGTATGGATTATGAAGTTTTCTTGCAAAAGCAGGAAGCAACCGACACCATAACTACAGCCAATGCCATTGCCACCAAACAGCAGCAACAGCCACCTCTTTTACCCACTCCCAAGAACCTGCCCATGACCAACTGATCCTAGAATCCTCCTCGAGGCCGTGGCACCTTCAATCGATGAGGTGGTCGTCGACCCTACAATCCACAGTGTCAACTCTGTTTTGAGTTTGGCCATACCGCTTGGGACTGCCCCACTCATTGCCCTGCCTCCTCTCCTCGCCACATCAATTAGAAAACCATGGCTTCTCGACTTTGGCGCGTCATATCATGTTGACCTTGGCTGCTTCACTCAATATTCGAAGTACACTGGTCCTGATCAACTTGTCATTAGTGATGGGGACTCTTTGCCTATATTCTGGTTCTATTACCTTAAACACCTGTAATCATTGTTTTACTCTTTCTGATTCCCTTCATGTTCCTCAAATCGCTAATAATCTACTTTTTGTCTCTCAATTTTGCAAGTCTAATAATGCCTCTATTGAATTCTTTTCCTCTTCATTTTGTGTGACGGACCTGGTAACGGGGGCGCCAATTCATTGCGGGCAGAGTAAGGATGGCCTGCATTTCCTCTCAGCTGCAACTCCACAATCTCCACCCAGAGTTTCAGCCACAGACAAGTCGTCTCCAAGTTTGTGGCATCATCATCTTGGTCATCCTACTACAAAAAAAACTGAATTTAATTTTATTTAAATATTCATTAGCTAGTTCCTCCCCAGATTCCAATTTTTGTAATTCTTGCAATTGCAATAAAATTCACAAACTTCCCTTCAGTGTTTCTACTCTTTCTAGTCAACGTCCACTTGATTTGATTTACGCTGATGTTTGGGGTCCTGCCCCAGTTTCTTCCATTCATGGTTTTCGTTACTATCTCTGTTTAGTGGATCATTTTAGTAAATATATTTGATTTTATCCACTAAAACACAAATCAGTCTATGATACTTTTAAAAACGTTAAGCTTTTTGTTGAAAATTTTTTTAATACTAGAATTGTCCAACTTTATACTGATTGTGGTGGAGAATTTAAAAAACTACAACACTCTCTCTTCAGAGGGGATTTCGCATCTTCTCACACCACCTCACACACCTCAACACAATGGGACAGCTGAACATAGACATCGCCATATTGTTGAAACTGGTTTATCTCTTTTCCATCATGCTAATATGCCTTCTTCATATTGGACTTTTACTTTTGCATTTGCAGCTGCTGTCTACCTCATTAATCGTCTTCCCACACCTATTCTTCAAAACAGCTCACCTTTTACTGTTCTTTTTCAACAAGATCCAAACTATGCTAAGTTAAAAGTTTTTGGCTGTCTTTGTTATCCTTGGCTTAAACCTTATAATAAGCACAAGTTTCAAACTAAGTATAGACCTTGCATTTTTCAAGGATATTCTCTTAACCAAAGTGCCTATCTTTGCTTTGATGCACTTAAACTCAAGATTGGTGTCATCACTAGCTCCACCATCTTGTGGGGCGTAATAGCGACAAAGGATAAATTAATACTTAAATTTTCTTTTTAATTATTTATGTTTGTTTATTACTGTAGCTTGCTGTATCCTAGACAATCTAGGTTTTAATGTACTGTGCCTAAAAAGGCACCACCCTTTTGTGAATAAATCAAGTTCTTCTCAATTCTCTACACATATAACAGTGGATCTCGCTATCAAGCTCTACTGTGACAACAAGGCTGCCATCAATATCTCTCTCAACCCAGTCCAACATGACTGGACCAAGCATGTTGAAGTGGACAGACATTTCATCAAAGAAAAGACTGACGAAGGGGTGATTTGTAATAAGAGAAAATTGACTACCAAATTTTTCTGTCTCCTGTTTGTGTAGATATTATCTTTTCCCTGATAATACTGCCTTGTAAACATCTTGTAAACTAATCTCCAAAATTATCTCTAAGATAGGAATTATCTTATCTCTTGTTGCTATGTATAAATATCTTGTGATGAATAAAAGACAGTCACGTTCTTTTGCTAAACCTGTCTTTTCTTATATGGTACCAGAGTAGGTTGCTCTCTAAAAACAAAACCCAGCCAATCTACCTCTTACCTCAAACCTTACTCCTTTTCTTTTCTTCTTCTCCTCCATTTAACCATGACCAACAAGCTCCCAGTCACCATTAATTTGGTTACCCAGGTTCCAGTTAAACTCACAAGCCTCAATTACCCTTCCTGGATAGCTCAATTTCATTCGCTCCTCTTTGGTCTTAAATCTACTAGGCTTTGTTGATGGCACAAATCCAGCACCTGCCTCTATTGTTTCCACCGCTTCGGACAAAGAATCACTCAAACTAGATTCTGACTTCATCTTTTGGCAACGCCAAGATTCCCTCATTCTCAATGGAATTTTGGCTTTTGTTTCTGAGGCTGACCTACCTCTAATTGCTTCTTCTCGAACTTCTGAAGAAACCTGGTTAAAGCTTCAAGCTCTGTTTGCAAATCGCTCCAGAAGCCGCTTCATGTCACTGAAAGAAAAATTGTCCACTCCTCGTGGCAACAAAACAGTAGCTGAATACCTGCAATGGATTAAGAGTATTACTGATGATTTGGCGATGGCTCACTCCCTTGTTTCTGACAAGGATCTGATTCTTCACATACCATGAACGGTGTTGGAAGAGAATTTAACTTGCTGCAGGTCTACGTGCGCAAGAATCTCCTACCACCTTTGAAGAGTTGCACGACAAACTCCTTGATTATGAAGAGTTTCTACACAAGTAAGATTCCTCTCTTGTTATCTCTATTACCCCTGCCAATGCTGCAGTGGCCTCCTCTTAACCTGGTCTTCTACCTACTCCCACTTATTCTCCAAGAAATGGAGGGCGTCATCCTCCTAGTTGTGGCAGAAACTTCAACATCTGAGGAAAGGGATGTGGCCCTAACTTCTGCCAAAATCAATCATTCTCCAACACCCCCTATCAACTGTGTTTCCGTCTTGGACACACCGCCCAAACCTTTCGCAGCCTTCAGCAGGTTGCCACATCTCCAGTAGCTAATCTAGACTCCAACCAAGTCTCACAGCAATGGCTACTGGACACCGGAGCCTCCCATCATGTGACACTGGAGCCAAGCTTGCTCTCTTAACTATTTGAGTATATTGGAACTAATCAACTTATCATCGGAGATGGTGATGGGCTGCGAATTTCTCACACTGGTTCTACCTCCTTATCCACACCCTCTCACTCCTTTAAATTACAAGACGTTTTGTGTTCCTAATATTAAAACTAATCTTCTCTCTATCTCACAATTCTATTTATCTAATCAAGTCTCCATTGAATTCTTCCCAAACCATTTTCAGGTCAAGGATCTGCACACGAGGCTGCAGCTAGTGCAAGGAACAACTAGGAATGGTCTCTATGTGTTTCCTGGGAGAGAGCCCCCTTCTCCTCCACTTGCTAATATTGGCACCATCGTCCTGGGCATCCGGCTTTGCCTATCCTTCGTTCTCTTATTTCCAAATTTTCTTTACCAATTTCAAACTCCAATTTCAATTTTTGTAATCCTTGTTTATGCAATAAGAGCCACAAACTGCACTTTAATATTTCTTCTCTTACAAGCTGTCGGCCCCTTGATTTTCCATACACTGATGTTTGGGGTCTGGCTCCAATTCAATCAATTGATGGCTTTCATTATTACATTGCTTTTGTTGATCATTATACCAAGTATCTTTGGCTCTATCCCATGAAGCAAAATCAAATGTCTATGAAATCTTTGTTAAATTCAAGTCGTTGGTTGAAATATATTTTCAAACCAAAATTACTCGACATTATACTAATGAAGGTGGTGAGTATCAAAAATTGAAATCTTTTCTTGAAATCAATGATATCTCCCATCTCCTTACTCCACCTTATACCCCTCACCACAATGCAACTATTGAACCCTGACATCATCATATTGTTGAACCGGCCTAACTCTTCTCCACAATGCCTCCATGCCTTCCTCCGATTGGACATACACCTTCCTCACTGCCACTTACCTTATTAATAAAATGCCCACTTCAATCCCTTAGGCTGCTTGTGCTACCCTTGGCTTTTGCCATTACAACACTCACAAACTCCAATCAAAATCCAAACCTTGTATTTTCCTTGGCTAATCCCTAAATCAAAGTGCCTACCTTTGCTTAGACCCAAACACAAATAAAATTTCTCATGTACATTTTGTCGAAGAAAATTTTCCTTTCCCACATTTTTACCCACACCTTTATCTAGTTCGACTTTCTTTGAATGGACACTTGCAAGAACATCCCAAGAGATCACTCCCGGTAGGCCCTCATCAGTCATCCCGCTGCAACATCCTTGTCCAAGTATGTCTCCTACTTCTACCTTGTCTCTTTCTCTTGACACTCTTACCCAAATTGTTCCCTCCTTATTTGAGCACACAACCCCCACCACTCCTTCCTTGTCCTCATCCCATTCTTCCCCACGCCACACCACTACCCCTATTGCACCATTTCCACATACCTATACTAGACAAACACAACCAATCTGTTCCCCCTCCATCTAACCCTTTACCTTCTACCTCCACTCCTCCACCGCCTCCACCACCGACCCGCACTCATCCCACGCTCACCCACTCTCTTACAGTCATTCTGAAGTTGCCCATTTGACCACCAAACATCCTCTCCCATACACTGCTGAACCGACCATAGCCACACAAGCCCTTTGACATCCCCATTGGAAACAAGCCATGATTGATGAATATGAACCTTACTTCACAATGGCACATGGGAGTTCGTTCCACGTGCTTCCTCACAGAATAGTCGGCTGCAAGTGGGTCTTTTGCATAAAGTGAAATTCTGATGGCACAATCTCTCACTACAAAGCACGTCTTGTAGCAAACGGCTTCCATCAATGCCCTGGTCTTGACTTCAATGAAACATTCAGTCCGGTGGTTAAACCCTAAACAGTTAGACTCATTCTTAGCCTAGCTGCTCAAAACAGCTGGCCTCTACACCAATTGGATGTCAATAACCTCTTTCTGCAAGGTGTCCTCGTAGAGGAAGTCTATATGTAGCAAGCCCCAGCCTTTGTTCACCAAGATCTCCCACATCATGTCTGCAGATTGCGCAAAGCAATTTATGGCCTAAAACAAGCTCCTCGTGCCTAGTACCAAGCTCTCAATGCTTTTCTTCTCTCCTCTAGATATAAAGCTTCTCTGGCAAATTCATCCTTGTTCATCTACAATCATGGTGACATCGTTTCCTCTATTCTTGTTTATGTTGATGACATTATTATTACCGGCAATGATTCCATCTTTAATAAACAATTCCTTCCTTAACTCTCTTTCTGATTGTTTTTCCTTGAAGGACCTTGGTGATCTCAACTATTTTCTTGGCATGAAAGTTACACATACCCCTGATGGTGGACTCTTTCTTTCTAAACACAAATACATCATTGATCTTCTTTCTCATGCCAACATGGATGGCGCTAAAGACTCTCCAACTACACTCTCTACCTCAGCAACACTAAGTATAAATGATGGCCCTTCTCCCACTGACACCACTTCCTTCTGCAGCATTGTTGGCGCGTTACAATACTTGTCCTTCACTCACCCAAATATTGCATTCGCAGTCAACAAGCTATCGCAATTTATGCATCAACCCACCAACCAGCACCTTCTTTCTCTGAACAGGTGCTTCGTTGTCTCAAACGAACTCCCTTTCATGGCATCTTCCATCAGAAAAGCTACTCCCTGCAACTTCATGTATATTCTGATGCTGATTGGGCTGGTGACAAAGACTCCTATCATTCAACCTCTGCCTACATAGTCTATCTTGGTTGCAATCCTATTTCTTGGATGTCAAAGAAACAGCGTACTGTTGCCCGATCCTCACCTGAATCCGAATATCTTGCTGCCTCCATCACTGCCTGTAAAGTAGAATGGTTGCATTCTGTCCTTCATAAACTTTGTTTTCACCTAGCTCACCCTCCACTACTGCTCTATGATAATATGAGCACCACATATGCGTGTGCCAACCCCATTTTTCACTCCAAAATCAAGCACCTTACCCTAGATTATCACTTCGCCTGGCAAAAGTCGCTGCTAGACAGCTCCAAGTTCAACACATCCCAACTGAGCTGCAACTGGCAGATGCCCTCACCAAACCTCTAGCCCGCCCTAGGTTTGAACAACTGCAGTCCAAGATAGGTATCACCAATGGTTCCACCATCTTGCGGGATAGTCAATTTTCTCTATTAATTTGTATTATCTACGTTCCCACCAAAGAGCAAACTGCAGATATCTTCACCAAGGGACTTTTTCAGCCACAACTTAATGATTTAGTATGCAAGTTGGATCTAATCAATATTTATGATCCAACTTGAGGGGGAATGTAGAAATCCTTACGATTGTGCAGTAAACTAGGACCTAAAATTAATTAAGATTCTCTGACCTTGTATAGGCTGATTTCATGCCTTTAGTTTAGGAATTTCATTTCCTTCTTCGTGTATCCATTGTATTATATATAGGCTCCTAAACCATGTACCGTGAATATGTACAGAAATCAAAGAATTCTGATTTTAAAACTTTGGGCAGGAGGAAAGCAGGAGAAAAGGCAAACTTAACTCAGATCAATTGACAGTGTTAAAAGTAGGTGTAGGCTTTGAAACAATGAGGGAGAATTTAGTTACCCAAACCCCAGGGAGCAGATTCAATTACCCTGTGGCACATACTCTGCTCCGCATTATATATGCTTAAGAGTTAGCAAGGGTGATAGACTACCGATTACAATGCATGCTTTTCTCCCTCTTATTGAGATTCCTTTCATTTGAAAATCAGAGAAATACAAAGAAGAAGAGGACTAAATTACAATAAAGCTGCAAAGGTTCCTGCTCAATACTTCACAAGGACTTCAAAAGAAGTCATTCTTTATAGCCAACAAACAATCCTATTTACATAAAGCATAATTAAAGTTTTCATTCTGAATATCGTTAATTAGTTAAACATAAAATTTATGCTAAATAAATACTACAGACATCAAACCTTTGTCTCAGTGCAATCACCAGAGGTAGAAGGAAGAACACCAATTACTGATGCCAGTGCCATTAGTGTCCTAAAATTTGAAGGTTTCTGGAACAAATGCCAGAGTCAGTAGTTGTTCAAAACAGACTGCTGTGGGATCAACAGCAGTTCTTTTCTAAAAGAGTATGAACACAATTCATCATAGCAAGATAATAAATGTTGGAGATCATACAATCAAATAAAGCGTATAATTTAGAGCTAGAACAAAGATTTGAAGCTGGGAATATCTTCAAGAAAGCAATATCATTACAAACAAAATCTAGAGAAGCTTAACTGCAAGTTGTGATCAATTCTAGAAAGGTCAAACAAAATTATGTCACATAAATAAGATAATCAACTACCTTGCTGAAATGTAGGTGATAGTCTTGCAATCTATCATCACACCATGTACTTATTGAGAGAAAAATGGTCTGCACCAGATTTAAGTCTGTCTTGATGGTATTACTTTGAGTTGAACACACCGTGCTACTCATGTAGCGCTCTTCCCTCTCATCAGTCCCCTCCATAGTCAAAATTGTCCGAAATTCAACAACCGCATGCTCTAAAAGCATTCCTTCGTCTGTTCCAACAAACTTCAATGGCAAAATTTGTATTAGATCAGTGTCAGAAACCCTTCAAAAAAAATATTTACTAAGTAGAACAATTAGAGTACTTTCGGTTCCCAAGAAGTTACCCTAAACCCTCCAAAAAAACCCAAATTATATCATTAACAAGCAGAGAAAAGCTTCTACAAAACCATACCACAGACGCAATTTCTGTCAAATCAATCAGTTACCTTTACAAAACTATGGGGTTTTCAGCTAGTATGGTTAGACAAGGCTTATGGTGTTAAAATTAAGTTCTTGGAATTAAATCCTGACCTCACCATGGAGAGGAATGTTATGGGACTGGAAAGGCTCACTTCAACTTGTATAATCCAGTAACGCCCATGAATTAAAAGAAATGAATATGGAGTAATATTTTCTTTGTCATCATGGGGAACAGGCAGCACTAAGAAACATATCAAATACATCTGTTCATTTTCCTTATATCCCCTAGCAAAATAGAAACTCAGTAACAGTTAATAACCCAGGTGTCAGAGCATTTGTTTGAGAGTGTGGCTGGGGGTTTGTTATTGCTAGGCCAAAGGGGAGAGGGGGGAGGTATTGAGGTATCGTTAAAGAAGCACCATGGTCAGAAGGCAGAAAATTCCCAGCACCTAAATAGAGAGAGCTCTACTCCTTGTATCAAGAGTGTGGACCTCGATGTAATCAATAGACGCAAAACACTAAAACATGAATAAAGAACTTTGAAAATGTGAAGCACTGTACCTGTTTAAAGAGGACCCACCCATAAAATGCATGATGTGTCTTCTGTGTGATGCCTAAACTAGGCCATGTAAGTTCTATAAACTGCAAGAACTCATCAACTTCCTAGTGAAAAAGTACAACAAGATAAGCATAATCAGAACTAAAGTCGCAAGCATAGATAAAAGGGCTCAATAATTAAAATGGACAATGCTAAGGGTATAAACATTTTTTAGAAAAAACAAGTTTACAGACATATGTTTCAGGCTATTACTGCATAGGAGGAATTCAAATGAACCCTGGGAACGATTCCTCATCCAGTAATCTCCTCCCACACAGGTTTGTAAGCTCACTTTTGTATCAAGAGCTTGTACCTCTAGTATTTTCTAATTAAAATTAAGCTACAGGAACATGCACCTCTATAAGTTGGCCTTCATCAAGAACGTCAAACACTCCAGAAAGTAATTTCTCATAAATTCTAAAATGCAAGTGATAAGCAGCAGTCCAGTAGTATGTTTCACTTCGGATACCAAACTGCCCTGGTAGAGAAGATAGTTTTGACACCACCTGTCTTATAGATGATAGAACCTCCACACGGTGGGAAGGAGACATCAGGCCATCCCACTCCTAAAACGTCAAAACATTCATGAAAGATGTTATACAAAGATCCACAACTACTTCTTAACTAGCTAGAGTGACTTGAATACTCGAGAAGCAAAATACCTTTGTGTTCTTGATCTTTTCAAGATACTCTTTGACCGCTAGACGTTCTGTTGTTGTGAGATCAGGACAAAAGCACAAAAGCTCTTCCAATATATTGGCCTTCAATATTTGGGAAAATGAGGAAGGGGAACAGTAGATGAATATTTGTATAGAAAATAACAATCAAGGTATTGATTTAACCTAATACTTTAGATTTGATTTTGGAAAATACAGAACATTGTTTTGTCCTAATACTTTTGCAATCATTTGCTTGTCCTAGAAATTTCCAACTGCTTCAGGTTAAGCAAGCATATGAATAGATAGAAATAATACCCTAATGCTTGTGATGTCTAACAAACCATGAAACATATTGATGCACTATTTTTATAAGCACAATAATGGCAAAAGGGGCAATTTTCCCATTAAAGTATAGGGTGGAGAGTAATTTTGCCACTAAAGTATTTTTTTAGGGAAATTTGCCAATAATATTTTCAAAATGGGCATACTTGCCTTCAATGTTTTGGAATAAGGAGATATTTACCATTATGACAATTAAAGGTGGGAATATTTCGCCATCACAATTAAAGGTGGGAATATTTCGCCATCACAAAGAATATTCCGTCAGGATGGGAGTAGTTGGATATTCTGCCAGCCACTTCAGCCAATATGACACATATTTGTCATCAATGTTTTGAAACGGTGATGGTGGCGACATCCAGGAAGGGCACAAGACACGACAAGCAACAATTGCCCAACAATTACGGCTAGCAAGCAACAATTGTCCAATAATTACAGCCGCTGAAATTGACCAAATCCATGAGTTTGAGTTGCTATAGTTAGGGCTGAGATTGCGGTAGTTATGCAAGCGAGTTAAAGGAAAATCGTGGTGAAAGAATTTTTCAATACATTTCTCTGGCCTTTCATTTCCAACAGGTTGAGGAAAACAAGTTGGAGATGGTGGCTTTAGTATTGGAGATAAAAGATTAAGGTAGAAAATAGGAAAGAAATACAACTTGAGTGATTATACAATAATTTTTCCTTTTTACCATTTCCAGCTGTGCCTCCACGTTGACTCTACGTCAATAAAATATTGCCACATCATCACTCTGTCAACATATCTTGACATGTCACTAATGGCAGTGGCAAATATGCCCATTTCAAAAACATTAGTGGCAAATTTCTCCAAAAAAATACCTTACTAGCAAAATTACTCTCCACTCTATACTTTAATGGAAAAATTGCCCCTTTTGCCGGACAATAATTATCATATATGTCACAAATTTATTAAACTATCAAATATTACTCGATAATGCTTGCTCTAGAACATTTCCCCATACCACTATGTATCAAAAAAAGTAGTAGCTAGTGAAAGAAGAATACTTGCACAAACTAGTGAAGTAACCCATCCCCAACAATCGACAGATTGATCATAGCTTCCATATATTACATCCTTAAAAATTATGAGAGCAACACTCACACAAAGTTTGTCTAGAAGCCTTTAGCTTTTCAAGTTTTCATTGATGTACATGATTCGTATTAACTATTAACCAAATTCCAAAGAAATGAACTCAGAAAAGAAAAATTATTATCATTTTAAGTTGTATCATTTGACTTCCCATTATTCAGTCCTTCAAATTTGGGTTTAGCTTGAATTAGGTTCAGGTAGCACAGTTAGGTTCGGTTTAATTCAGGTTGTTGACTTTTTGTCACTTTCGGTCAAATCGGGTTTAGATTCGGGTGAATCAGGTTAGGACCAATTTTTTCATCCCTACTTGCACCCAACCATGGCCTAGGAATTCGCCATGGAACCCTACTTCCTGAATTTGAAAAACTGCTTCATCTTATGCCTCTTCTTCAGCACTCCATTGGTTTGAAAAAAGCTTACTACATGTAGATAAATTCTAACGTCAAATTCCATCATCACATGGGATTTGCATCATTTGAGTACAGCATACAACACACCCGAGTACTCTAACTGTGTATGTGATTGCATAGGCAGAGGTTGTAAGAGTATGCCATTGTGCACCAAAAGTAGCAAATGCCCATTCCCCCTTAGCCTCTCACTATGAAAACACATCCAATAATGCAGCAACACACCCAATAATGCAGCAACACACCCAACTGAAAAGTCAAACAGTATTGCAGTATCCAGACCAAAATACTGAATCTACCACGTAAAGAGTTGAATCTCAACTCTACCTGGTGTAGTTTCTTCAAGAACTAGCTTAAAGACAGACTAATGACTAGTTTAAGGGACGACATGATACTACTATCTAACTTGCGAATTGAGAAACCAATTCCAAAGCTACACCTGAAGTTCATAGTGAGGAAAATTCTCCAGCTCAATCTGCATTTACTGAATACTTTAATAATGCACACAAATCACTATAAATTCCTGCATATTCAGCAAGAAACACTAACCAAGAATAATCAAGCTATTGTATTCAAACAACTGGAAAACAAACTATGATATGAGACCACAATTTTCTCCGACTCAGTTCCATTTCCATGAGGGAAATTTCTGTCATTCAATTGGCTACATCATGTATACTAGAAAACCAAGTACAGTAGATGCATGCAGTAAAGCAAGACTTCCTGCAGAGGTAATGCTTCTGCATAACCAGCAGCCTGTTTATTCCTTCAGTAAGCTACAGAAGGTACTGAGCTAAGTACTGAATTTTGTTAGGGGCTAGTCACAGGAGGAAAACTTATAGGAAACATAAGAGTACATAAGCCAACATGTGGATGCACATAACTGTCAGCTGCGTTGAGCTTTGGGTAGTGACCTAAAATTTTCTCCTGAATTAGCCGCAGCCCAATTGAGTTGCTATTCTCGACTGTGGGTCTAATAATCAACATTCAGTCAGTTTGCTAATGTTTCGACTAGATTGAACTGTTATACAAAAAATGTATTACTGATTTGAGGTTGATTGCACCTGTTACATGTGACTTGCTTTCAGTTGTCAGGGGAAGAATCATTTTCATTTTTACTACCAAGAAAACAACAACAACAACAACAACAGCAATAATCATCATCATCATCATCATAAGATGATGATGGTTATGAAACCTACGAAAACGCCCAACCTATAACTAATTGGCAATAATCAAGGAGACCCAACCCTATGGGTAACACCACTAAACACATCCCACTACATACAGATATTGTTACACTCCATCTGTTACCTGCCTGCTTAAACAATTAGGTCATTTGGGGCCTTAATTGACTGACTAACAAGGTCTGTGAACTTAAGTGCCAAATCTACTGGAAATTTTGCAAAGTTAGGAACAGTTTTGGAAGTTCAGGTACTACTTTGCAATAAATGAGGAAGTCTCGGGATAATGTGTAAAGAAGTGGCTTATCTACCAAAGAAAAGGAACTGTGGGGCCTATTTGACAAGGAAGTAGGGACTGAATTGACTAAAGGGGAAAGGTGTGTTTAGTGGAGCTCAGGGAGGTAATTGAACACAAGGAAAGATCAGGTTCTAATTGGAAATAATCAAGAAAGTCAAGGAGGGATTCTGGAATTAAACCCAATTAAGTTGCATGAAGAAGGGCAGCTGTCATTCCTTTGCGTTTCAACATGTAATTGATTTGTTCTTCGCTCCTGCCTGCCTCCAGAGATACTGCATTACCTGAGAAATTGAGATGATTTGTCCAGAATTGAAGAGCAACAGAAGCATGGTTTGGGTTCTACGAGGGATAGTTTCGAGGTACATGGGTAAGCAGCCAAGTTCTTTGTTATTCAAGACAAGACTGGTTTGATTAATAATTTCTGATTTCACGGAGTGGCAGATAGCAGTTGTTTGATCAGGGAAGTTATTGCAGTTCCAGGAAGATGCTATCTGAGTTGAAGGTTTAAGCATTTGAACTGCACTGGAATGGCTGGCTTTCTTCACAATCAAGGCAGTATGGAGCTGCTGCAACAAGGACTGATCTCAAGAAATCTGAGAGGTGTTTAACAGGTAAGGGTACGGACTTTCTTTGCTTTCTGATTTAATTTGCATGTTAATTACCGAACCAAATCTATGATTTGGTACTGAAACTCTGTGTGAGCAAAGCAAGAATGTCACAGGGCAGAATGAAGAGCTTAACTGCCATATGAAAGATAATGAAGTCAGAAGAAACATATTAGAAACAGGAATTACTGAAGCAAACATTACTGGAAGGTCAGAATTTTAACCTACTGGGATAGCATTTAGCTGACTCAAGACAGGAAAAGAGGTCTAAGCCTGCTGAGGTTTGCTTATCAGAATTTAGAAGCGTATCACAGAAACATCACTGGAATTTCTGCAGCAACATCTACAAAAAAATAAATTTGATCTACACATTGACTTTGAACAAAAAATCATCTCTTCAATCCGGGATTTTTGTTTGAAGGTTAAGAGTAATATTTTAGTTCTGAATGGTCATCTGAGAGCGCACGATTGAAGCACACAAAGAACAATGATGATACTGGTTACTTAATTGACTAGGAAATTTGGGGGACCAAATTTTTGAAGGGGGTAGGAACTGTTACACCCTGTCTGTTACCTACCTGCTTAAATAATTAGGTTGTTTGAGGGCATAATTGACTGATTAAAAAGGTATGTGAACTTAAGTGCCAAATCTACTGGAAATTTTCCAAACTTGGGAACATTTTTGGAAGTTCAGGTACTATTTTGCAAGAAGTGAGGAAGTATCAGGTTACTATGTAAAGAAGTAGTTTATCTAGCAGAGGAAGTGTGGGGCTTATTTGACAGGGAAGTAGGAACTGAATTGACTAAAGGGGAAAAGTGTGTTTCATGGAGCTCAGGGACTGAACACAACGAAAGATCAACTCTAATTGGAAATAATCAAGAAAGTGAAGGAGGGATTCTGGAATTAAATCCAACTAAGTTGCATGAAGAAGGGCAGCTGTCGTTCCTTTGTGTTTCAACATGTAATTGATCTGTTCTTTGCTCCTGCGCCCGGAGATACTGCATTACCTGAGAAATTAAGGAGATTCATCCAGAAATGAAGAGCAATAGAAGCGTGGTTTGGGTCCTGGCAGGGATAGTTTCGTGGTACATTGATAAGCAGCCATGTTCTTTGTTATTCAAGACAAGATTGGTTTGATCAATAATTTCTGATTTCAGGAAGTGGCAGAGAGGAGTTGCTTGATCAGGGAAGTTATTGTAGCTTCAGGAAGATGCTATCTGAGTTGAAGGTTTAAGCGTTAGAACTGCACTGCAATGGCTGGATTTCTTCAGTCACGGCAGTATGGAGCTCCTGCAACAGGTACTGATCTCAGGAAATCTGAGACGGGTTTAACGGGTAAGGGTACGGACTTGCTTTGCTTTCTGATTTAAATTGCATGTTAATTACTGAACCAAATCTATGATTTGATACTGAAACTTTGTGTGAGCAAAGCAAGAATGTCTCAGGCTCATGACTAGCAGTGGCTAGAAGGATTGATCCTTGATAACTGAAACAGGAACCAGCTACAAACCCTCTGATTTGAGCATCTTAGCTTCTGGCTGAGCTTTATGGCTACTGACTGAACCTTATGGTCTCTGAAACTGGCTACTGGGGTATGTCTAGCTAGCTACTAAACAAGTTTTGGATCCCCAATATTGTATCCCGTGACTGTGGTACCAATTTTAATGTTTAAAGGAGCTAGTACTGAACACTACAATGTATTAATGAGCATTGCAGGATTACCGATTACTTACCCTTACTGAGATTCATATCTCATCCTGTGACTGCTTTCAGTTGTTCAGGAAAGACATTAGGATTTGGCTACTTTTAAATGAGGACCCTTTGCTAGTGAAGCAAAACCCACAAAGGTATTCATTATGGTCACATGATTCTGATTAGCTTTGTAGTAAGAATGGCAGAATTTATACATGGTTTACTGAATGGAACTAATGAATTAAGGATATAAAGGTTATGCTTCTGCCAAGAGTGTGTGTAAGTGATTTGGTGGGGCTGCCTTTGCAACTGTTAATAAGCAAGTTGGACTATTGATGAAAGCTATCTACCCAGCCTCGGGCTACTGTATATTGCACTCTTCTGTAGTGTTCTGTTCTGTAATGCCTAGACTGCTACAGAAACTGTATCCGCCTGGTTTGAAAGTGTTACCAAGGACATAGATTGTCCTCTGTTTTATCCATGTACTTGACTTGTGAGTATTTTGTAACGCAAAGATAAGTTCTGGTTTTGAGTTCCAAATGGTGTCTGGTTGCACTTTCTCTAATCCTGTGAATTTTGGTTTACAAGAAAAAAAGTAGTTTTCCTGCATAAACCTCCACTCTAACAGTTCAAACATCTTTCCTTTACATATTCAGACTTGCTCAGCAAGTTTCAGCTTAAACTATGGAGTATTACACAAAGTCACCACTTAAGTCAAACTGCTTCCCACAATGGCCAACTATTTCCACAGAATTCGGATTTCTGGACTTACACTTCTGTTTTCTGCATAGATTCCTATTTCCAAAATTCTAATATGTTTCTAATGTATATGAGAACTTGTTTATCACCATTTCAGCCTTCCTAGCTTCCTTGAGTTGAAAGTCAACTCTCTGGTCAAACCTGCATGTTTTGCTACTCATGCATCCATTCAAACTAAACTGAGTTGTAGGCCTAATTCTCTTCTATTTTGTTTTCATAAATTATTTGATCGTAATCCTAATTTTAACCCTGGGACCTACACCAACTTTGTTCAGGAATTTGGCTGACTGTAACATACATAATGAAACAAGAATGCCTATCACATGGATTGGAAAAATTAGATAACAATGAACTGAGCTATATTACAAAATTAAGTCTCCAAACTCAAAACTGAGTTCAGAGTTAAAACCAAAATATAAAAGCTATAAAATCCTTTACTTTTATTATGTGGATTTTACAAGTGAAATGTGTAGATAAAAATGTAGGTATATTAAATATAATCATCACCTGTCTGCTCTTCCATTGTATATATTGCTTTTCATTGGGAAAATCAGACTTGAAAACCCCAATCAAAAGCCCTAATGAAATATATGGAAGATCAACTTGTGCATCGATTCTCCGTGCAGCTAGTTGTGCCATATTTCGCTTGATACATGCATCCATTCTTTCTGAAATCTAGTTAATGAGTAATAGTTAATTTCAATATCATAACAACATGGGAACTATGGAGATATCAAACTGGAATGTAGAAATTACTAGTAATATTTCATAAAGCTACTATGATGTTATCATATAAGATCGACTAATTATATAACAAAATGAAATCCCATAGCACAATTTGATAACATAAAGATATGATATTACAAAGTTTATCATACTACTTCAATATCTGTTTTACATGTCTGATCAGAAATCAGTACCACATATATGATAAGCAAAAAATGTTTACAGCTTGCCTGCATTTGTAACCTAATCAGATTCAGGAGTTCAGGTTGTTTCTCAGATGGCTGAGAATGTGACTGTGTTTTGTCCCTTTTGCTTCTTAAACCTGATAAAATTCTCGAGCTTCTTTCTTTCTTGCTATCATCCATCGTGCAAACTTCAAACCTGAACACATGAATAGAATTTATGCATACAAAACAGAAGCACAGCTAGAAGACAGACAACAGCAGCAGAAACACCTGTTATCAGTTTTAACTGAACCTGCATACATATGTCATAATACCAAGCCTTCCACAAGCTAGATACCAACCCACAACCTTGGCACATGCCTTCAATCATGGAAACTTTTACACGAGAGAGAGAGAGAGAGAGAGAGAGGTTACCCGCAAAATGACATGGATGCAAGTAGTACTTCATAAGCTGACTCTCGCAAGTCATCATCAAACAACCCTTCAAAATCCCTAAAGCTATGTATCAGTTTACTCAAACAGTAGTCATGGTTGAGACTCAAGGTACAAGAACAGTTTCAACAGTCTTTCATGCAGATGTCGAAGCTAGTACGACGAACCAAGATTCATTTGAGAGGGCATTTAAATTAACTAGTGAATACCTGTTTTGAGAACAGGTAATCCCAGTTGCAAAGTATCTTTATTGGAAGCAGGCCCCACAGAGGACTCTGATTCAGTGTTGTTTGCAAACGCATAGTCATAAGAAAATGCTCCAACATTCTTAACATTGTACGGATATGGCTGACTAGATGAGGTATTACGACTGCTTTGGTTGATGGTAGTTGGATGAGCCACACGACGAGGAGGAGATCCAGAAGAATCAGGATCAGAGATAAGAAAATAGGAATCCCTGAATTCAGAATGAATCTGCAATTCAAGAACAATTTCTGTAAAGATCTTAGATTTCAAAATGAGGAGAGAATACCCCTCTAGATGGTTACTATGTTCAATTTCCACATAACATATAATCTCAAAATACTCATCTCAACTGGATGACAAAAATAACAAACTAAACATGGAACTTCAAATATCCATAATTGTCAAGTGGGAAAATCCCCCATGGTTAAGTCAATTGGTTAATAAAGGTTTTATATTGTGGTGAGGCCCTTGTAGCCATTGTCGGTTATTTTCAGATTGGATGTTTTAACTTGGTATCGGAGTCAAAATGTTGTCACTGCCTTTTCTATCATGTCTGAAGCCCAAACCATTGTCAATAGTCCACGCGATTGGCCCACTTTTGACTCTCACTGGCCTACAAGTGAGGTACTGTGTAAAGTGGGAATATCCCGCCCGTTAAGTCAATATCTAATGTTTTATATTATGATGAGGCCTCTCCACTGGTTGTCAATTGATGCTTTAACAAGAACTACACTCCCTTCATTTCCCTTTCAAATTAACTTCGTGCTAATACTACAAAATTCATGTCATCCAGCAAATAGACTAAAACCCTTACGCTTAACTAAAATAAAAAGAGATAGTTCAAGATAATATATGGCGTAAGCCACATTCAGCACTCAAAACTCAAATTACAGAACCCAGAAATTACCATTACAGGATACGCCAATTCACTGTCGTACTTCCTCGATGCTTCCAACAAATCAACAATCCCACCTGAAAAAACAAAAATGAATACAGAACACTTAAAGCTCGTTGAAAGCGGAAAAGGAAAAACAAAAACAAGAAACATAAGCTCAGCCGGCTATGCCAACTTTTTTATTCCTTATTCATCTATTCCTCTCAGAAACTAAACGATATCAACAATTACCGGATTTCACACAAGCGATGATGTAATCGGCGCTGAGATTGTCGAAGTCGACATCGGAGAGAGAGATGATAGGGCCAGACGGAGCTCGTATTTCCTTGACCAAACCAGAAGCCAGCAGAAACTCCAACAGCCGGCGGCGATCGCTGCTGTAGCGCCGTAGCAGAGGGTTGTGTTCCATTATTGTGAGATTGAAGGGAACACAATTACGAAGACGACGAGCGCGTTGTCCTACTGAGAGAAGTGCTTTTGTCTCGTTACTGGGAAAGGTGAGACGGCATGGGGCCCGAAGCTCCGCGCCACAGGGGCGCGAAAACGATACGGCCGAAAGGCAATTTGCGCAAGAAAAAGTTTATTCTTGTAGACGACTTTTTCTTTATTAGTCACAATCAAGCAAAAAGACCAAGTGAACAAAGAAGCTGCAAGGCTGTATATGGAAAAGACACACTGCCGTGAACTACGACCAATTAATCGTAATTAAACTCTTCCACCACGGCAACAACCTGCTATTATGATTACCAAAGATGGAAATGAAGAAAATCATGAAAAATCCCTCGCACCTGCGGATAGTCTGAGAGGATGGCAATGTACTGTAGGGAGAACAACGTAACATTTCTTTTAACCCCAAATTCCAACTCCACTAACAATGCCGACCAGCAATTGGGTCAAATTTTCCCTTTATTATATTTTGGAGGGCCATTGGTCCCATCCAAAACCAGGCAGTAGCTCTTCGGTTTGAATATCTACGCGAAGCACTATCCACTACAAAAATTACCAGATTTCAGTCAAGAGCCTACAATTACCCAAATTACCAAGGATTGGCAAAGTTTCTTGGGGCTCCACATAAAGGATCTTCTGAGCTGACATAAAATCGCTAGAAGATAAGATTTACTAAGAAATAGCTTCTTTTTTTTATATTAAAGACCATAAATGAAATGGAAGTGTTAAGAAAGACGCTTTCATTTCTCCCTAACCAGGTAATCAATAGAGTAAAGACTAAGAAAGTAATCCTAAGAAAGGATCATTTGCTGCGCAAAGCAAGGAGTGAAATCAACTAAGCCTTAAAAGAGACAGTATTATCTAGAGGTCAAGGAGTGCAAAATCAGACTTTTAGTGATCCTACACAACCCAAAGAAGTTGCAATGTTGTCTCTTCTGCTACATTAGCAATAAGGGCCTTATAAACCAAGCTATTAGGGTCTCCTATAAAAATCCGCCAAAAGGTTTTGCTCAATAGTGCTTGGTTAAATAATCGGAGATTTGTTATGCCCAGGCCACCAAGACCTTTTGGAAGCATCAATAATGCTTTTTGCTTTAGATGGATGCCTATTTGATCTCTAGATCCCAACCACGAAAATCAAATATTCCTTCCATCTTAAATTCTTTGCACCATTCATCTTTCAACAATTAATCTATGATTTTTTATTTTCAACATTTTAGTATATAAATAAAATACCTTTATATACGCAATACCTATAATTTCTAAATATATTTTTAAAAAAAATTCTAATAAAAAATAATATGAATAAATTCAAGTCAAACTAGTCCAAAAAATCAAATGGAGCAAAGAAAGTGAGACGGAGGGATATTTTTGGAATTGAATCTAATAAAGTAACCAAAACTTTAAACATTGTAATAATGTAAACTGCATCCAATGGTAAGGTTGACCGGATTAGGTTAAGGCTGCCCGCATTGTTAAGCATTTTCTACTTCCAATTGTCCAACTAAGACCTAACTTCATCTGCTAGAAAATGGAAGGTAGCATTTTTGGGAAGGTTCTGATATACAGGAGGTAGATAATGTAAGATACCTAAATTGATCTAGAAAAGAAGCACATCACAATATTCTAGTTGCTGAGTTATAGAAACATGTTTTGCTAAACATCCATTCTAAATTTCAAAAATTAACCTCTTGACCAACTGCCAGAGAATATAAGGCTAGAGTATTATGAAGGGTCGGAATTGAATTTCTAGAAGGCCAAATAAAGATGAGACAATTGTTGACAAAGAATAAGTGGTTAATGATAGTGCCATCATTACTAGCTGTAAGTCCCATAAAAGACCCAAGGTGACTCTTGGGCTAGCTTATGGCAACTTGGGAGAGGTGCTCAAGAGGTTACCTTCTAGTAGGGGGCTTTAATAACCTTACCTTTCCAAGGGTCCTTATTCAATAGTGCTCAAGAAGTTACTTTTAGTATGCGTTTAAGAGAGGTGAATTTTTGCTTCTTTTAACTTGTACCTGAACCCATGTCATATACTTTCATGCAGGTCACTGTTATTTGCCCTTATCACCATTCTCCTTAGGATCTTTTTCTTTCTCATCCATTTCATTTTTATTTTTTGGTTGCTTTTTAAATTCCACGATAAAGTTTTTCAAGTTTTAGTTTTCTCCAATAAATCTCCCCAGTAGGTTGTTTTTACCAAGTGTGTTGTTGAGATTGTTGTCTTTCTGAGTGGATTTGTGCCTACTCTACCAGAGGTTTTTGTAACCCTCTCCTTAATGGTTTATTAATTTAGTAGTTTCTATGTTAAATTAATGAACATTTTTGTGATGTTAGTGTATTTTGAGGTCAAAAGTGTTCGTGAATTGTTAGGATATTTGTGTTATCAATCTTAGGAGATATACGGATGATGATGACTTGATTGGAGAAAACAGACAAAAAAAAGTAGTAACTTAATTGGAAAATAATGATAGAATGCGGTTTTCCAAGAGAATATCTTTCTCTTTTGGAAGTATGGGGACTCAATAGCAGCAATCATAGAAGTTCAGGAGAACTAATATTAGTGTGGGAGATTTAATAGGAAGAAATGAATGAGTGTTTATCAAGAGGTCAGAAGAACCTAGTTAGTTATTTTGTGAACTTTAAGATTGAGTGATAGATCATCAAAAAATAAGACTACACTAGGCTTTTCGTTATGCCTTAAGTCACAGCTGGCCTAAGTTATAAGTGCACTATACCTTCACCCAAGATGCTTATTTATCCACCATTACTTGATTTACCCTATTACTTATGACCTAGGCCAATTGTGACTTAAGGTACAATTAAAGGCCTAATGCACCCTTAGTAGGTAAGTTGGGTTAGTGACCTAGGCAAGCTTAATAGATTGAGGCACTGTGTCTAAGCCTAGTACACCTGGTGTGAGTGAAGGCTTAACACACTAGTAACCTAGGCAAGCTTGATAGTTCAAGGCATTTTGTGGAAGCCTAGTACCACCTAGTTTGGGTGGATGCTTAGTACTATGTGGGAGTATAGTACACCTTGATGGGACTCTAGCAAGCATGGATCAAGGAATTTCAAAAACACTTGAGGACCCTTTAAGGATCACCTTTGGAACAATAATAAGAGCTAAGGCTAGGAGTTCAAAGTGTCACTCTAAGGGCTCATTAAAAGGCTTCGTAAAGAGCATGATGTTGGAGACATCACAAAAGGCCTGGAAATAGCTAAATAAGGAAGATTTTACACCTAGGATCAATGTGATTGAAGTACAAGGACCATGCACACCCTAGTGCACATGTGCACCTTAGAGGATGTGCCCTGAAAGCTCCCATGCACCCTTGAGCTCCAAGGGGCACCCAAGAGTCCTAGCACCCTAACTAGGATCTATCATTTAATTTTCTAAGACTTCTAGCATTCTTAAGGTCCAAATGTACAACTCGGCATATGTTTTGTGTTTCAAGAGGCTGGACATGCTTTGAACAAGCTAAAGCTCATATTGCGTGTTTTTAGTGTGATCTTTAGTCCATTTAGAACTTCTTACTAATTATGACTTCTAATAATAAATTTTTACTTAAGCAGTTTCATTCTCAAAGGCTATAAACCATTATTAATAGCCAAAACCTATGTATTTTACATACATATTTTGCATAATACAAATAATTGCTATTAAGCATTCTCCCTTAAGTTCTTTGTGAACTTAATTAGTACAAAGGGGGGTTCATCTCTTTGTGTGTTTCCCTATGCTTCTCATTTCAAATCATATTGTTGGACCAAGCTATTAAAGGCAAATCTTGGAGCTTGTACTATCTTAGGTGTGTTTATAAGTCTTGTAACTAGAGGGTTCACATCAAAGTACGTTCCTTGGAACTCAAGCAAGAATCATCCACCATGTTCACCTGTTAAAAAACAAATGGTAAGGAGTTTAGAGAGCTAAGCTCACTAGTCGCTAGTAAACCAAGTTACTAGTAGACAAAACTAAGCCTTGTAGTAGAGCCTAGGTAAAGGAAAAAGTCTTAATGAACTTGACTTATGTACATATGTCTAGCCTTAGGTTATAAGCATGCATAGTAGACTTCATATATATTGCATATATGTTTGTCCTTAGTATTTTCTTTATAGGTACCCAAATTCTTTACTAGAATTCTTTGAATTCTCAACCTCTTTAATGTTGTGTAGATATTGAGATTGTAAGGAGCCGGCAATCATTGAGAGTTGTTGTGTTAGTGCTATCAGGCATGTAACCACTTAAAGAATCTTCACAGTTCTAGTTTTTTACTAGTTATGTGTTATGTTGTGCTCAATGTAGTTTTTTTTTTCTTACAAAAGTTAGTGGCACAAAAAGGGAAATAAAAGTGCTTAGATGTTAGTAGTTACTTTTCCATATACATTTTGTATATTAGTTTGCCTCGAATGTAGTTACATCGAGTAGTATGTTTAAGTTACTTTTAGGCACGTCCATAAGCTTATTTGTGTAATGATGAACATTCACTGTTATTACTTGTAGTTAAACCAATGGTGTTTTATGCTTTGACTTAAGTTTTGATTATGTTTTTGAAATGCCAGAACATTTTTGGTTTGATTACTTATAACAAAATTGAAGTCATAGCATACTCACATATAGTTCATTGTAGGTTAAAAATTATATACATAAAATCATTTAATAAATGGAAAAATAATTAAGAAGTCAATTACAACTAGTATGGAATTCAGTTTCATAGGCTTCCTAAGATGACCCCAGGTAGGGCCACTGCAGTTAATATCAACATAAAGCTCTGGACTTGATTAGGAGTTATTGGAGGCTTAGTAAATTGAGATTAGCGTGTAATCCTTATGCTAGGGTAGTTATCATTAACCTATAGTATGAGTATTTTGTGTGCATGATCTGGCTTTGTTTGCAGGTTCCAATGGTATTAACTAGGCTAGGTGCTATTTCAAATGCTAGTGATTCAGGATAAGATTATAGTAGTCTAGTATCGTAATATTAGGGCAGGTAGTTTGACTTGCTCTAGGGTAGGGGCAACATTTTAGTGCAAGTAGTTAGGATGTGACCATTACCCTAAGGAAGCACTTTAGAAACTTAGTATGTGGTAGGCAACATGATCCGCAAGACCAAGAAGGCACGGAACTTCCAAGGTGGCGAAAACCCTTAGTCCGAGTAGGTGACTCCTAGAGTTCAAATGTTGAACTCATCAGCTTGTACCAAAAGAGACAAGGATGCATTGCTAGGGTAATAGGCTCTTGGTCATGTAAAGCTACGAAGTATAGTGGAGGAGCACTCTCGCACCTTTTTCATTTGATGGTAGGAGCTTGAGGCAAATATCACTAAGGCCTAAAGCAAGTGTTAAGGAAGCGTATGATGATCATTGACATGGAGCTATCAAGGAGTGTTTTGGGAAGCATTGGCTTTCTAAAGAGAGTTAGTATAGTTGGGGACATGAAACAGCAGAGTAGAGGTGGGCTTACCCAACCTAGTACAGGCATTGGCGAAATGCCTATAGTGCAAAAATCAACGAAGATCAAGAATGCATCAAGATGAAGAAAGGCTTATGCCTAAGATGCATACAGTTCATGGCTCTAAGCCTTACATCTAGAAAACCAATATAAGTGGTTAGAGTGCTCATGGGCTCATGGTTACCCATAGGCTTGACTAGGTTAAAGTTGGCCTAGGAACAAGTCCTCAATAACAATTGCCATAACGAGTTGAATTAGTACCACTAGGGTAATCATTTGAGTTTGCCTTGGCTAGTCAAGTGGTTGGGCATAGATAGCTGCCATATAGGTGCCAAACTTGATGTTTAGTTATAGTGAACTTGTGGGCAAAAGGTAGTTACTATATGGTAGGCCCTTAACCTTTTACTAAGAGTTTGGTTTCCTTGTTGGTAGTTTCTAGCATCAATTTTTTGGCAAAGTTTCCTTTGGCTTGTCAGCCAGTATTCTTGAATAGGGTTAAAGGTGAACCCAAGTGCATTAGGACCCAATGATGCACTATATGTTGGGTAATACCTAGAACCTTGGGACATACTTGATAGTGCATGAAACCACTTAAGTAGAGGCTAAGACACCTTAGATTGAAAAGTGTTATCAGGTTTTATAGGTTTAGTTCTTTCATGAGTTCATTTTGGTTAAACTAAGTGGTAATGCTAGAATGGGCCAACTAAGTGGATAAGTTCCTTAGAGTAGCCAAACAACGAAGCAGTCCAGTCAGATGCCAATAAGGTAAGTAGGTAAGTTCAATTTTTATTTCTAACCATGGAATATAGGTGGAGGTTGTAGAGGAAGCAATGTGTAAAGAACTTGTCTAGGGGTAAACAAATAGATAGGCTTATTCATTCGATAGTTGCATACCTTAATGTAGAGTCAATGGGAATAAAATGGTTGCTAGAGGTTTGGCCTTGACTGCAGAGTGGTAGTAAATGAACCTGAACAATAGGAATGATTGCCATAAACCGAGGGATAGTTGGTGACTTGTGGTCCTCATCCTAAGGTTAAGTGGAGTCGAGGGCCACTGACATGATTTATGAGAGAAAAGTGCTCGACTAGTGAAGCTAGTCAAGTAAATATGGGACTAAGTCTCGGGCAGAACCAAGAAAGTTGTGGTTGCCATTTGTTACTTTGAGTTAGTCTCAGTAAGTTAGTTAGAAGTTCTTTGTGGCTCTTAAACCTCCCTAAGGTCAGTAATATACTACCCTAGATTAGCTTCCCTAATTGTAGCAAGTTGTGCCACAAATTGCGCACACTAGCCGTGCCTTAGTGCACATGCACCACTCTTATTTAACTAGGCCACAATTCTAGTTCACCAAAAGCCAATTCACCATTCTTCTTAATTAAAATGCTTGATTACTCACTATTAATGCCTTAAAACTACCTTAGGAACAACTATAGGCCTCAACCAGGGCACCTAAGTACCCCTATAGACATACTTGGTTCTATTATGCACACACCATCCTTTTCTTGTTACGTTTGATTGATCTGTAATTTGTTCTTTGTTTTGAGACTATTTCTAGACTTTAAAAATCCTTAGCAAGATGCCTAGGATGTTTTAGAAACTATTAAAAAAACCCCATTAGGTTGAAGTCTGAACCTACTATGACGCCGCAATTCCTAGCTTGGTGCCGCGGTGCTCTCCAAAAATAGGCACCTTGGAATTGAGATGTTAGTGACAACCTGGTCTCATCTTTTTGTTAGTGTTATGCCCAAAAGCCAATCATGAGATGATTGGCTTTTTTGCACATTGAGTCATGATATTTTATTAAGATATTAATCTAGTAATTATGTTTGTTGTTTTATTTCTGCGTAACGTAATAAACATAATTGTAACACTAGAATAATGATATTCTCAAATGTCCCTAGTCTAGTATTATTGTGGAGAGGGTTACAATAATACATAGCGACTAGCATATGTGGAGACTAATATGATATTGTAGTCTACATATAGGTACAAGTTGGAGAACTTGTGTACTGGACCGACCCACCATGAGAATGCTACATGGATCGTTATATGAGTGTCATAAGTGATTCTCATAGTGATCATGGTATATATAGTCTTTTGACCTAAGATAATCAAGATTTCCTACATGTGAGTCACATACTTTGATACTTCCCTTTGTTGCTTGTAACTGAGTAAACTTGAAGGAGGTCATTGGGTATGTCACATATCATGCGGAGGGATTTGTATGATCAAGATGATATTTGTCCCTTCTATGTAACGGGAATGATATCTTCAGGCCTCTTGATAGAGTGAGACTTAGAAAATGCATGGCCATGCTCGGATGAGTTAATATACGATATCAATGTCATCAGTTTAAGTTAGTCTACTCGGTAATCAAGAAACCAAAGATTGAGCTATACGAGAATGACACATTCCATGTCTCGTGCTTAGTCTTGATATCTAGGACAAAGGGACAATGACATATATCGGTAATGATCATAAAGGTTTGGTCGAATTACCGACAATCTTGTCACTTTGGTAGCAATGATGTGTTGCTAAACATCGCTCATTGCTTATGATCATATATGTGATTTATGATCATTACCAATGTGATAAGAGCCTGTTGGGTCGCACATATAGAGCTATTTGGATTATTAGAGTGCATGGGCTAATTATTTGGGTTATGGTTTTATAATAATTTCGTATTAATAATGGGCCCAAAAGTTGAGCCATTATTAAGCCCAAAATTAAAGCCTAATTGAATTAGGTCTTTGAAACCCATTAGGCCTAAAAGTTGAGTCTCACTATAAATACAACTTTTAGTGAGAAATTCACAGCCTTGCCCTAGCCGCCTAAAAGAGACAACAGCACTCTTCTCTTGCAATTCATTGGAGGACGTAAGCTAGCACTACGAGCGCAAGAGAAACGCATCTGCCGGGATGTGGTGGAAGCGTGGTGACCCCGAGAAGCTTGTGTGGATACCATAGAGAGCTTGAACACATCAACTGTTCAGGTTTTTGTGATTCGACTCTACAGTTGGGCGAAATATCTAAACCGAAATTATGTATGAAAATTTTCTAGCACCCAGTTTACCTCGTTGCACTTGGATCCTGGAAGGTTTTGGTTAAATTCTGCTGCACGTGTTTGGCTCCCGAAACCATACACCTTTTTCGTGTCTTAGCACCCAAAACTAGGCATCTTTATCCTGCTTCGTGAAAACTACGCACAATGGCCTCTACCATGGTTCCAATCACTTTTAGGCTTGCCAATACTCATATCCAAGGCCAAAACAACTTAAATGCATTAACATAACAGTTAAAAAAGAAAATTCCTTTGCCTCAACTTCATTTGTGCAATATCCAAGCAAGTTGTTGTTATTCGCCATAAAATACTTATAAGGTGTTCTTGAGGTTTGAAGCTAATTCCTTCACAATTCGCACCCACATTAGCTAGAGCAAGACCAATTCCACTTACCTAGACCAAAACTAAGCTAGTTGTCTAGACCTTAACTTGATTTTGAGCTTCAAACCCTTAGAACACCCACAAAACCACTTTAATCTCCAAAATCCTAACTTGAGCTTTGTTAATCACCTTTGTGAGCTTTGTTAATCACCTTTGTGAGCTTTAATTTTCACCCAAACATGGCAAGAATGAGAGCTTTGAAGCCTTATTGATAGAGGACAAAGAAGTGTTATGGGTTTGGGGATGTGAGAGAGTGAATAGTGAGCTTTCTCATCTCTAAAACCCTATTTTATTACATTTACCCCTCTCCTAGTACTTCAAATTTGTTTTGTAGTTTATTTAGCTCCCAAACTTTATCACACTCACTTTTGGCCCTTCTTAGAATTTTCATGGTTCTTCAATTAAGTTTAATGAAAATCCACTTAGCCCTCCATACTTAGCTCAAGCTAGTTTTAGCTTTAGGTGTCTAAATTTTTATAGCTCAAAATCACTAATTTTGTAACTTTGGTCCTTTCACTAGCGACTTTGGTACCCACAGGCTATGGAACTTATGATCTTTTATACTTAGCTAAAATTTACACTTATGACCCTAAATCCTATAAATTATGAAATTGCCATTGGGTTGGGGCAAAATTATCAAAATGCCCTCGATGAGCCTAAGGTGTCACTAACAACTTTAGAAACTTATAAAACTTAACCAAATTACTTGACTTGCTAATTCACACTAATTGAGGTATTTAAACTAGGAATTTACCTTGGTAACCAAGTCCCACTTGACCATTACTAGTCCAGACCTAAAAGGTCATAACACAAAGTGTGGGCAGTTTAGCTAAGTATACCTTTAATTTTTCCTATGTTTCCTAGCACACATTGTCCTAGTAGAATTTTTCTTCTCTTTCTTTGGAAATTTCCATAACAAAGTGGCCACATTCCTTTATACATCTTAACATCATTATCCTATTTGTGAGTCTTTGTATGTCTTTAATAGACCTCGATATGAGTGAGCTAAGAAGCATTTAGATTTTCTCTGGGTTTACGTTGATACCTCATTTGGAGACCATGAAGCCAAGAAATTTTTTGGCTCTTATGCCAAACATGCATTCATATGGATTTAAGCAAGTTCTGAACTTCTTTAACTACTAGAATGCTTCTCAAATGTCCTTAATGTCGTCTTCAAGATCTTAGCTTTTAACAATCATACCATCAACATAAACTTCCAAGTCTATTCCAATTTAATTGGTGAATAATTTGTCCATGAGGCATTGATAAGTGGCACCAGCATTTTTCAAACCCAAAGGCATTCATACATAACAGAAGGTGTCTTCATCAGTTATGAATGAGGTTTTTTCATCTATAGGTTTCATCCAAATTTGGTGAAACCCACTGAAGGTTTCTAGGAACCTTAAGGTCTAGCACTCAGCTGTTAAGTTAACGAGTTGATCAATTGAAGGTAAAATAGAGAAGTCTTTCGGGAAAGTCCCTTCTTAGTGGCAATCACTATGTTGATAAGCCAATTAGGATACATTATTTCTCTAATCACCCCACCTCCAAGAGACATCAAATTTTTTGTTTGACAGAGGCTCTTTTATGGGGATGATATCGTGTTTCTTTTGCCTAATATGTTGTACTTCAAGATATACTTTAAGACTATGTTGGATGATGTTTGGATTGATTTTGAGCATATCCTTTTGTGAATAGGCACAAAGATCCTTATTAGAAATTAAGAAAGATGCAAGTTAGGTTTTTCCCTCATTAGACATATATTTTCCTACCAGGTAGTTTGTCCAAGGATCAGCTTTACTTCCTAAGTTTCCACTTCATCATCCTTGAATTTGGGAGTTTTTAAGGTGGTGCTCTTGAAGCCTTTTATGGCTAAAAAATTGAGATATGTGCACATACCTTTGGCGATGCCTGGCATGACTTGGTGAACATCATCATAAATGAAGTATAGAGCTTTGCATCATCTTTGATGGCATTTCCCTTCTACATAAAAGGTAAATCAATCCAGCCTAAGATGGGCAATTGACTTAGGCCCATGCCAAAGGTGGGAAAAGACATCGTGTTCTATTTTTCTTAAGAGATGCCCAAGCTTAGAACAACATATCATATTGGCATTTAAGGCATCAGCATAAAAGATCCTTTTCATGTCCTAATTACCTATTTACAGTCATGATCAAAGGATCATAGTGAGGAAAATTCATGCTTGATGCATCTTGTCTAGCTAGATAGTTCCCTAGACCATCAAATTCCACAAGATTTATTCCTCTCCCATTTCTCTTCCTTTTTGCAGAAGGTAGCCGCGTTGTGATTGTATAAATGACCCCAACAAGTGGTTAGAGCTGCATTTAAAGGCTACCATTGTTCCTTTAGTGGTCAAAATCATAATCCTCACCATCATGTCTCCTTTTATAATTCCTTCCTCCATTTTTTAGGATGGGTGGCAAAGAGAATGCCTTAATTGTCCCTACTTAATAAGGGACTCAATGTACTTATTAAGCTGATGGTACTCTTTGGTGTCATGCCCATGGTTTGATGGTGCATGTAGTACTTCTTTGAGTTCTTTCTATTGTTCCAGGTTATGGACCTTGAAGGCTTGAATCCTCTTTTCTTTTTTAGGGCCATACGGATGCTAGCCTTCCATGCATTCAAGGGAATAAAGGAAGACTTTTTCCTCTGGTGGTTCTAAGGATGCCCGTTTCCACTTGCACTATTCTGAAGTTGATCTAAGTGTACCTTAGTCTTTCTTCTATCAGGCTTTTCAACATCCATAAGATTTTTTTGGCAATCATGTACTATTTTACAATCCAACAAAAACCACCTAGGGATTCTGGCATCTCCCTAGAAAATTCAAAGGCTAAGGGGGAATTGCACTGAAGTCCGTAAGTTATAATGATGATGCTTACTTTAAGAGTGAAATCAATGACATTTGACGCCTCCGTATAAACCGGTCAATATAATTAAAAAGGGATTCATTGTCCATCTAAACAACATTGAACATCTAGGTAAGTTTTTTTTGCTATAGATAAATTTGAGCACAAATGTGTAAAGAGTTCTTGGAAACTAGAAATATAGCCCTCGCAAAAAAGAATTGTACCAAGTAGTGGCTGGGCTTGAGAGAGTTACCTTAAAACATGTGCACATGATAATGTCGTCTGCCCCTCATAGCATCGAGTTCTTTCAATACTTGGTGATATGTTCATGTAGGTCAGCTTTCCTATCATATGACTACATAATTCAAAACTTGAAGTCCGCTGGCATAAATACATCCTGAATTTTTTGGACAAATGGGGCTTCTTCGCCAACTAGATTCCCCATCAGTCATGACTTTCAATATCTATTCTTCAACTTTTTTGCCCTATTTAAGAGTTTTCCTATAAAGGCTACAATAAACGGTTCTTCCTCTAGTGTGTGATTACTTAGGTTAGGCTGGTAATATTGCATTTATTAGAAGTAGCTCATTTGTTGAGGGATCTGCGTCCTTTGGACATAGGATGCTTTTCCCTTTAGTTTTCTTTCTGATCACAAGAAGGCAATTTTTTAAAAGAGGACTTTCCTTGTGCACTTCTTCTTGACTCATCCTTCTGAATGGACTTTCTTGTTGTACTAATGGAACTTTCCAATGAAAGATTCCTCCTAGCAAATTTTTGTTGTGCTAGGCGTTGCTCAAATTGTTAGGTGATTTCAATCACAGGGGTGCACTAGAAACTGTAAATGAAGCCCCATCATTATAGTGATAGGTCGCTTGTTTTTAGGAACTGAGGTGCCTTGTGAGGGAAGGGGGTTTACTCTAGTATGGGGATCTTAAATTCATTTTTCCTTGGAGCAAAGTGTCTTAAGTATGTCAATCTATGTCTAGGTTCTCAAAATGACACCTAATGATGTAATCTATCATCAATGTTGGATGAAGTCATCATGGTAGAAGTCAATATGGCAAATGTCTAGCAAAAGTTGCCTAAAACAGCAAAGAAGAAATTTAAGAAGTCCCTGGAGATTTTTTAGGGTTAGCTTCTGACACTCAAGTTAGGAAAAGTGTTTGAGAAGTTTGAGAAAAGGAAAGTTCAAGAAAGTGAGAATAAGCTTGGCTACCTTTTTATAAAGAAGTCTTTCATATTTAAAGGGTAGGAGAAGGCAAGGTCTTCTGTGGTGTCTAGGATTAGGTAGTTTATGAGTCCAACTGAATCCAAAATTCTAGAGCCCATAGCATGGAGCCCCTCCTACCAGCTGGCCCTTTAACATTTGCAACCAACACCTCAACCATGTTACTCAGTGTATGGTTGTAACGGTCATGTCAAAGTCCTTTTGGGGATCTCAGTGAAGTTAGGTCAACATCCTACTAGGAGGTGAAGTGTCAAGGTAGCTTACTGGATGTAAGGGATAGGGACCTCAGCCAAGGATTACAACTAAGGTCCCTCCCTAGATAATCCAAGCTGGCTTTATCGTCAGAGTCACCATATAACTGAGGACCCTATTTTGAGCTTTCTTGGGCTTTTGGTACTAAGTAGATTTGTAAGGTCTTGGAGTGTGTTAGCATTTTGGCCATAATTAATATAATGCTAAGGAAACCTAAATAGTGAGCAAGTCATAGTTGATGAAGTGCTTTTATGGGCATTGTGATTAGATTAATTACCCAGTATTAAATCCATATAGAGCTCCAAGCTAGTGTCATTGTGTTCAATGTTTAAATTAATGTTATTAGTTTTAGTTACCTTAGTGAGCTTGTAGTAAGCTTAATGTTTCCTTATTAAGTTTTCTCAAGAAGCATAGTCGTTAAGTGTTTTACTATAGAGCCTAATTAAAAGCAATAACTATCTTTTTTGTGCAAACTATATTTTGAGTTTTGTTCTTGCAGGGTTTTTAATAATGATATGTCTCTATTGTTCTAAATATGGTTTTTTTTAAGACTAATCTCAATAAGTGCTTTTTGAGTGGTTAAAGTGTCTTGTGGAGATAACTTTTGGCAAAGTGTGGCAATTAGTGAAGAAAGGAAACAAATGAATAACTGCCAAAGTAATTGGACCCATAGTGGTTAGCCTGTAGTGCTCCTATGCTAGTTTAGGAGTTCTAGACTCCAAGTCCTATAGTGTAGGATGGTTATGTATTATGCGTATCAAACTAAGATTTTTATAACTCTATTTTTTTATCCATAAGTACTTACCTATGCTGAAACTATGTTGTTTTCGAAAACTTGAGCAGTAACACGAGACTAGTATGAATTAGCATCATTGAAGAATTGTTTTCCTACATTGTTTGACTTTATCTCTAACTTTCTATTTTTTATTGCTATTTGCTTTTAGATGTATAGAACATCTATATATATATATATATATATATATATATATATATATATATATATATATATATATATATATATATATATATATATAAGGTATTTAAACTTATCTGCATTGCCATTATAAGGTCTCATTGTCAAATTACTCATTAAATATAAAAACTTGGACAGGTTTCAGACTACTTAACTTTTGTTGCAAAAACTATCCCATAGCTTTGCTTCCTGCACACATTTTAGTTTTTAAACTTTAAATTTACATATGAAAGAATTTAGGCAAAAAAATTTTTGTTTCCATTTGTTAGGGGGTAGTGATATTTTTCCTCTTTCGAGCTATTTCATAGTTTAGTTTTCAAGTGGTGTATGATGGTTTCAACCCCTTTTTTTATCGTTCCACTAGAATTTCCCTACAATTCCCTAAATTATTTATCTTGTTGTTTTTAGGGCATGGCATTTGAAATTTTCAGCAAGAAATCCAAGCATCTGCTTTGATCACTAACATGCATAAAAATGAAATAACAACTCAAGAGCTTGAAGGGAAGCCTAAGGAGCTCTAGTCATGGATCATGAGCATGCTTTTAGAGTGTCATGTGATAGCCTTTCGTGGGCATTCCCTAGAAGCCTATGGGAACATGTCTCACACTAGTCACAGTTGGCTAATTGATTAAGTGCTTACTAGTTAAAATCTTCATGCTTCTAGTTAATTAACCTCCTATGCATTCATGCATGAGTAAATTTTTGACTTAAATAAATAAAAAAGTAATAAAACATATACCATTGCCTAGGCCTTTGATTAAAAACTATCAAAGCATATGAGTTAAATGTGGAATCAACTACACATAACTAATCATGTGCAAGCATCCATACAAAGAAGACTATGCTTATACCCAAGAGCGACTCTAAAGTTCAACTTCTTAATCATGTACATTAGAGGCAACTAGTGTACAAAATTATACACTAAATTAAACTACTGCCCATAACTAGCTCCTATCTTAGATCAACAAGTGGCAAGCTTTAAAAGCTTTTCCTTATGCTTCAATGTCCTCTGTTGGACAAATAAATAAATGAAGTTAGCACCATAATATAACCAACAAGTAAACCACAAATTAGAATCATAAAGACTCATGTAAATATAATACCTGCTCGTGCTCAACAACCTCATTGGTTGCCAGCTCTGCAGAAACATATTTGCACAATAAACACTAAGGTAATGAAAATTTATGATTCTCAATAAGGGATGATTCAACATGCAAGAAAAATACTGGGAACACATATAAATGCTATATGTACTCTACTATGAGCCTTTACAGTGTGGAGCTAAACTCAATGCGTACTAGTTCTAATCCCTTAGGACTTATCCTCTACCTAGTCCTTGCTTGGGCATCACCCTAATAGGTTTTGGCCCCTAACTCACTCTAAGCAAGTCTTGGCTTGGCGACTTAGTGAGCTTAGCTCAATATTTATCTTTCCCTAGATTGTTGTACAGGTGAACATGGCGGATGTACCTCACTTGAGTTCCACGGAACTCATTATGTTACTAAGCCTCCACATAGTGCCTCAAGCTATTAAGTTTGCATAAGTCACTTGTGTAGTAAGCTTCTACCTCATAGCCTTAGTAAAAGTGCACTAGGTTCTCACTTGTGCCTAAAGTAAACTTGCCTAGGCTACAAGTGTACAAAACCTTCACTCATGGCACTCACTTGTCCACCATTACTTGGTTCACTCTAGTGGAGTAGCAAATGCCATGGTTGGACTCATAATCTCTAGGTTCCATGGAACCCTTCAAGGTGCTCTAAGGTTCCCATATTAGGACCTCAAACTCAAAGGCTGTAGTAGGCCCCTAATGGTACTAAACCTTACACTCGACTAATAATGCACTATTATGGCCCATTTAACTAGTTTTCCCTATTGGTGCTCTTGCATCCTATAAAAATCTCAAGAAAATCCTAGGTTATGAAAGAGCTTTGGATGTCTCAAAGTGCCACCAAATAACCCCTACCCTTATACACCCTAGGCACCGCCCCAAACCTTCTCCGGAACCCTCAACAAAAAAGTATGTTTGTCAGCCATTTTGCCTATACTACTATTGTTACCACCTTTACAAAATGGAAAAATTATAGTATAAGGACCTAAACTTATGTACTTTAATTTTCAACATAGTATATAATTTTTGAAGTGTAAAGTATTTAATACAGACTCCCTTAAGTGGCGCATACAATGATAGTTTGGCTCGTAAGAAAGTATTAATACATTCCTTCTTTTTCAAGTAACTTATGGATTAAATTATAAAGTTAAAAAGGTTGGGTCCTAAATTGCACAAATTTTCAAAGATGGTTATGGAAAGGACATGGATGGAATTATGAAGAAAAGACAATGATGGAATTAAAGATATTGTTAGGGACCAAAGTGCTCAAGGAGGTAAAGTTTATCAATTATGGCATAATGCCAACTAAGGACCCAAGTGTCCACCTTTTTGTCTAAAAGTTATAATGACCTTTCACAAGGTTAAAGGTGGTCAAAAATATCATTTTCCCACCTTAAATGGTTGGATATAACATGTCCAAGTGTAGGCAAAAGTTTAAAAAATTTTCATATATGCCACCAAGATCAAAATGAAGAATAAATAAAGAAAAATTTTCATTTCATTGCCATTTTATCCTCATTTTCAACCTCCACTAGTTTTAGGGTTTTTCCTTAAGCTCTTCCATAGACCTCCATATCCATCATAGATTAAGATATCAAAAGAAAGCAAGAGAATTCAACAAAGAGCACAAAAACCCTAGTTTTTGGGTTTATTGATCTTTACTTAGAGTTTTCAGGTTTTTCATAGCCAAGGTAAGGGTTTATCTTCATGTTTCATGGTTTTAACTGTTCTAAGATGATGATCAATTATCCATGGAGCTAAGACTATACTTGGAAGAGAGCAAAAAACTCTATGTACCAAGTATAGGTTAAGGGGGAGTGCATGAACAAGGTTTCAACCTTATTGTTTTTCATGCACAGAGATGGTAGCTTATGAAAAGGTTTCTAGAGCCTAAGTTAGTACTAACTAAGACCTAATGACCTCTTAAGACTAAACTTTAGCTTGAAGAGGGCTGCCATAGTGATTACATATTGATTATGTGAATGTTTATGGACTAACCCTAATGTGTTATTGCCGTCAGCATTGCATATGTTTGTTGTTGTGTTTGTTTGTGCATTTGGATCACTATATCTGTGTATATGTGCTGTATTTTTGTATTTTAGTGTCTTTGGGTTTCAGATATATGGCTAGAATTTAAGATTTTAATAATAAGCCCTTACTAAGTTCTTTAGAGAAACTTATCCCCCTTTCTGCCTGCATTTCAGGTGATCCTGAAAAAGAGTGACCCAAATAATACTTGTAGTTTGAATTTTCCTTTGAAATTTCAGATACATGAACTTCAATATGTCTAGTATCAAACTAGATGGTTTCATGGTTTTCAGAACACATTCTATAATTTTAATGTTGGTACTTTCTACCTTATGCAGTAGCTGCCCTTTGAAGTTGCTAGAGTACGTTGTGTTTTGTAAGGCTGTCCAAAAAGCTAGTGTACGTACCTAACTAATCTAAGGCATATGAATGATGCATATATGCATTTAAATACAGTATATAAGTTGTATGGATGATATTTGAAGTAATGAAGTAATGTTTGAGCTTGTATGTGCAATCTTGTCCATTTTTCTACGTATGGGCTATTTTAATGGAAATTATGTTCAATGAGTATGAAATGGCTCTAAATTTAGGGGAATGATTTTCCTAAGCATTTAAGACGTGCATGAATCTCTCCAAGCTGGTTTTGCACTTAAAAGTGAAGTGGGTGATTTATTTGCAAATTTTCTATGGGCAATATAGGAAACCATTGTTAAATTTTGACACCCTGCAATCTAAAGGCCATAAATTCCTGTACAAGTTGTATTTAGATATGAAATTTTGAAAGCTTTAGTACTCTTCAAGATGAAGAAAGTGGCATTTGAATCACGCAATTTGGTGCCCTATAGCCTAAGATATGGCTTATCAAATTTGGCCGTTTTGCTAGTTATTGTTCATTTGGTCATTTTACCCGAATGACTTGTAAAGTCCATGATGTGGTTTTCTAGATGAACTTAATGCCTCAAACTTGTTCCCCTGTGAATTTTTATGTGCATTAAAGGCTTTCAAATCTTTAGAGCACACGAGGACATGGGTAGAATTTGAGTTGAACACAGTGTGAAAGTTTTGACACCAGGCACCTAGTGCACCAAGTGTGCATGTAACTGTGCAAGTGCATGGAATTTTGCATGAAAGCTATGTTGACATGAGATGAGGTTTTGTTCATTGCCCATGCTGCTAATTAAAATTGTATGTGAATATGTGTGTGATGGTTGGAGCAATATACACATCTTCTCATAAAGACCAAGAGGGCCACTTGGATAAATATAGTGTACATGTTCTGATAGCTTACAGAACATGCATTGCTTAGGACTTGAGCTCACTAAATCTGATCATTGTATTTAAGCACTTAGAGTGGTAACAGAAGTTGGTATCAGAGCAAGGTTGAATGTGATTTATGTGCATATGACATGGTGTATACAGTTGCACACATATAGCGTAGTTAGGTCAGCTGCTAATGTTAAGTACCTAACACACAGTATATATTGTGCTTTTCTGATTGTCATGAAATAGGAAAATGGTTGCCACAAGGAAAGAGGATCAGGTACCCCTAAGACTTCCTAGTGAGCAAAGGCTAGACATAAGGAATAAAGAACAATGAATGGGTGAACAGACAATACAAAGGGCTCAAGGGGTAGTGAACCTTACACTTGAATTAAATATACCTCAGGTGTGGGCAGAGCTACAAAAAAACCTTGCCCAGATAAATGAAGGCTTAGCAAGGCCTCTACAAGCACATCAATAAGGAGTACAAGTTGCACCAAAGGAGCTAAATGAAGAAGCTGCAAGAAAAAGTTCTAAGAGCAACAATCTAACCAATGTTCATTTTGATGAAAATAAAGAGAATAAAGAAGTTGAAGATGAGGATAGAAGACACCCTAGAGCTAAGAGAATCAGGTCTCAGATTGGCCAAGTATCTAGGGCCAAGAACTCAACTTATGACCATTCCATGAGGAATGAAGCTGAAAGACCTAATGAGAGGAGAAGAAGAAGGAGACCTAGGGACCACGTGGACTCAAAAGACTCACGCAAGTCCAGGAAAAACAGAGCTGAAGATTTTGAGGGCTCAAATGATGTTAGATTGTTGGAGAGGTTTCAAGGCCTAAGACATCCACAATTTGATGGTAGAGCTAGACCAGAGAAAGCTAAGGAATGACTAAGATTCATTAAGAAGATGTTTAAGTGGATGCATTTGAGCTTTACCAAGAAAGTATCTCTGGCTACCTACAATCTTATAAGTAGTGTAGAAATGTAGTGGAGTAATGTTAGAGATAGGTATACTACCTAGAGAGGCAAAACGGCAGATCATGAGTTGGAGATGACATGGCCTGAATTTACAAAGATGTTCAAGGACCAGTATATAAGTGATGCCATCAAAGCCCTAAAGCAGGCTAAGTTTGATGCACTGAAATAAGGCAACCTTAGTGTTCTAGAATACAAACCTAAGTTTAACCAACTTGTGAGTCATTCCGGTGAGGAAAATTTCTACATTTTCCTGGTGAAGGGTCAAAGTTCTCTATAGCTTACACGCGAAGCTCTATACTTGAAGAGCTCAAGAAACCTTTACATGCACAAGGGGGAACACAAAAATCTAGGCCACAGAGCCATGCCATCTCAATATCGACACGATAATGGTAGAGAAATTGTACACATTTTCCCACAGAGGTGCAAGTAATATTTTTATTAGAATATGATTTCATCGCCCTGTGAAAAATCACTTGATACACATATGATTGTGCATACATGTTCTAACATATGTTGAAACATTATGAGAGTAATACACCCAGGGTATACAATATAAATTTATTATATGACCATTTATATAACAGCCATTTCCTCCATAAGGCTTAGCATATCTATATACAGAGGCAGACACGAGCACCAAGTGCTATAGGCATCGAGCATACACAAAAGAGGACCAGGCTCTTTGGACAATAGCCTTAGGGTAGATTACAACCCCCAGTGAGAGCCCTTTGAAGATGACCCCTATTCTATGAAGAATGATGACCCCTAATCTATAAGGGAAAACATTCCTTTGGGCTACGAGCCCTAAATAGCAAATATCGTGAAGGGAAGATTGACCCTTGGGCTACGAGCCCTAAAAGGCAAAGATCGAGAATAGAAGTTTGGCCTTTGGGCTACAATCTCTAAATGGCAAAGATAGAGAATGGAAAATCGGCCTTTGGCCGATCAATCCTAAATGACAAAGATCAATAATAAAATACCAACCCTTGGTTGATGAGCCCTAAACAGCAAAGATCAAGAAAAGAAGACTGGCTCTTGGCGAACGATCTCTAAATGGAAAAAATTGAGAAAGGAATACTGGCCCTTAGGCTATAAGCTCTAAACAACAAAGATTGAAAAAGGAAGACCTGCCCTTGAGAAACAAACCCAAAACAGCAACAAATCAAAATGACTTAAAAGAAGGGAAAGATTGACCCTTGGGGTACAATCCCTAAACAACAACAAATCAAGAGAAAAAGTTTTATCCTTGGGATACGAACCCCAGATGGCAAAAATCCGAATTAAGGTCTTGAAGGACATACTATCTTATGGGCAACTTACCCTAAATGACAAAACATGAGGCCTAAAATGGAACCAACAATAAAGGCTCAAAAAGAGCCTAGTGGCTAGCCAAAATTATTGAAGGCCATGATTGGCCCCTAGGGTAATGACCTAGGGAGCATTTTCAACTTAACCAAAAGAAAAATAAGGCTTACAACACAATGAGCCTAGAGGTTTAAGTTAAAATGCAAAAGAACCTGATAAAAGGGCACAATGAGGGAATGACCCTTCTCCAATTATAAAAGCCTGATATAAGACACAATGGGGAGGTAAACCCCTTCTGACTATGAAAATCCATGAATAAGGCCACGTGATAAAAAAGGAGGTTGACTCTATAAGAGCTAAATGCCCGAATAAATTGAATGCCCTAGACAAGGCCATATGATAACAAGGGAAGCCTGGCCCTTAAGCTACGAGCACCAAACGACAAAAATTGAAATGGAAGACTAGCTTGAGAGTTACGAGCCCTAAACAATAGAGGCCAAGACTTATATGGTACCTAATTGAAACCTCTACGAGGGGAAAAAAATTCCTATGAGGCACTATAAGGCCAAACAAGTTCTTATAAGACCAAACAAGCTTGAAAGGTTTGAGTTAGGAATTCTAAATGGCCATGTCATACCTATGTCCAATAAACGCTTAAAGCATAACAGCTTAAGGCAGTGAGTAAGGCCATATGATGAAAAAAAGAGGTTGATCTGATAGACTATGGGCTCAAAATAGAGGTGTTCATAATGTGGGTTAATGCAGTTTAGGGCCAAACCCGTAACCGCATCGCATAGTAAACAGTTTTACAGTTTAGAAACTATAACCACACTACTTTGTATACAAATCTGAAAAAAACCACACCACATAAATGTTGTTTGGTTGCGATTTTTTCACGATACAAATCTATCATGCTAAATCTAAATAATTAATATAAGCACATAACATAGACTAAAAAAAACAAATACAATCCAGTCCATAAAACCAACACACATAAGAAATATAAATTTCAAATAAGCCAAACTTATCATCCTAAATCCTACATACATAAAAAACCTATTGTTTGTTTCCCATCACCAAAACACATAAATAAGAAACTTCTTATCTACAACATTCTATCACGATAGATCATCAAAGCAAAGACTCATTCCTCAAACCTCAATGCCTACGTAGTGACACCAAAAACATCGTCCAAAGCCAAACATAACAACATCAATCTATCATATTTGGATGAGTAAGGAAAACAAAAGTAAAAAAATATACATCCTTACCTAAAACAGGAATGCAAGAATAACATTTTAGTTATCATTGTAACGCCCCCAATTTTATAAATCTTAATTTAGGAAAATATAAAAATTGCCCAGAGTTATTAATTAAAAATGATTTAAGAAATATAAGGTAAAACATTTTCTTTTAATCTATTTTCCAAATAATAAGAATATTAAATGAAATCGGAGTAATTAAGTGACAATCCCAGGAAAAATAATATATGGATAATGTATCAATTTAAAGAAACCATATGTCCCTTTAGAAATCAAACAACACAAAGTTGAAACCCAATCCCAGCTAGTTTTACTTTCGAGGGGCTATAGCGTACACTCACTCAGTCTACTACACATCTTGAACCTTATTATATGGTTTAGTATACTCTGTCTCCTCATAGTATTCACCTAAGAAAACATGTTAGAATGAGGGGTGAGCACAACTTGCTCAGTAAGGGGGAAGTATTAGGCCCGTCACGTGGGTCCTAATATTCCCGCAAGAAACAACAACGAATAATAAACTTTAAGTTATAGCAATTTAATTAAAAAACAATTTCACACAACATCATAACAACAATATCAAAGTCCTACTAGCATGCTTGAACTACCATGCACATGCATTATTCCTTTTACCAATTAAATCATATCTTATTGATCAATTGTTTAATCCAATACTTAAATGCTGTCAGACGAACCTAGGGTGGTGAATGTGTACATCACCTACTCTCAGGATAAGTCTTAGGTAGTGCCACTAAGGATGCCACCAAGCCAGAGCCTCTCGGATACCTACATCGAGATAGAGCCTCTCGTGATACTAGCCATAAGTATGGTCCCTCGCCAGCTATGGTCTGGTAGCGCACAAATCATATCTCCATACTCCATGTCAATATCGGGTCATGACTAGGGACAGTTTGCTACCACCTTAACATGCCTCTCGGGTTTGAATCATCCGTTTTGAACCTCTCGTCTAAATTTACGGCATGTCAGGTCATGCAGATATGGTCCGTCACCAACCATGCATGCCTTGTGTTTTATCTTACTCCTCAAATCCATTATTTATTGCAGCCTAGTGTATGACGATCATCAATCATATGCAACAGCCAATTGATGCATGACCGTAGCTCATTTTATTTTAGCATTTTTTAGTAGAGTGGCATGATTTTAGTGCATCATATTTCTTTTATTGTGTTATCTTAACTTAGTGTTATATGATGTCATGACAATCAATGATATCTTTTTAAGTGTATTTATGATAAATGTTCATTTTAGTCTTCATGAATTCTTTCTAAGTTGGTCATTTAGCATTTACGCTCATAATCCTTTATTTATTGGCTTATAGTAATTTATTACGGCCCTAACATGCCACTAACGGTTGCTTTCAATCTCATCATATTACTAGCGAGCTTGTCGGCCCTAAACATGGTACTAGCGGTGTTTGTCTCACCGGCCCTAAACATAGTACTAACAGGTTTATTTAAGCGGTATTAACATTCTTCTAATTTAATTTTTGTTACAAGCAGTCCTAGTATGATACTAGCGCCAAACATACATCATACATCACATCATTACAACCATGCAACCAACCAACCAAAATTACATCTCAATGGAAGAGAACTAAATAAAATAAAATAAAATTCTAGGAAAACTAATTAGTTACCCTACCCATGTTTCCCACGCATTTAAAGATTTTATTTAATCCATTTTTTTCCTTAAAATTTATTATTCAGGTTGATGCTAAATTTGGGCCTCAGAGGGCCCACGAGAACTAACCCGCTCTTCCCCCTTACCTAGTATAGAACAATGTGGTGAAACGGGACAATTTCCTAGGACGGTCCTACAAAATGTTAGTAAGGTAGAAAATTAGAAAATATTCTAAAATTTATAAATTTTCCAAAATGGTACTTGGAAGTTTCATGTTCTAGATACTAGGTCAAAATTTCACCTAGTAGGCAAAAAGGGTCTCTAGGCGTCTCCAGTGGCCTCGTGCCTATTTGGGATCATGTTGGGAGCCTTCTTGATATTGATCCTAAAAATTACAATGGCCACACATTGAGTTAGATGCTCATTTAAGGACTGTAAAAACTAATCTTGGAAGGAAAATTTTTTTATTTTGGTTACCGATGTGTTTTTGGGATCTCTGACGCTCCGAGAGTCCAAAAAAGTGCCAAACCTTCAAGTAAGGATTTTCTAACCCTTTTTAACAACATGGTTAGGGCTGTAAGATTTGAAATTGGTAGCCAAAAGAATTTTAAAAAGGCTATGGTGGCTTACCGAGGTTTAAGAGCAAGTATGGACCCGATTTCACTGGAAATGAGTGCAAAAAACCAAAACTTGGATTAACAATGATCTACCAACAATTTACAGCAAAAATGTTAGGCCTTTAGGTGCTAGAAAACAAAATTAAAAGAGGGATATAGAAGGATTTAGACTTACACCAACGAATTCGAGTTCACCGGTATGTGTAGGATTGTTTTTGTGTCCCCGATGGGGTTTCTCTTCAATATGATGAATCTAAGAAAAATATAGAATTAAATAATGTTCCAATACTCTGGAAAAACTACGAATCAAAGCATGGAGGGCTGATTTACATAGATTTGTTGGAGGGATAAGGGGAGACACGAACAGGTGAGAAAATGATCGAATGGTTGTCCACGGCTTCATTGTGGTTTGAGCGATGGAATACTCGCTAGCAGTCACTCACACTCATGAATAGGATAGAAGAATATTGTCTAGGCTAGAAAGAAAAAAAAAATTGGTGGCGAATTGAAAGTGGCGGCCGTAATTTTTCTTTTCTTTTGAAAATGTTGCTTGACGGCTTGTTGGGTGAGAATAGTGCAAGATACTAGTTTGCCTAGGCTTTAATTACTGGAGGCACACCAAGCTTTTGACCTAAAGGAAGCTACGGGAAAATAAGAAAAGAATGAGAAAGAGTTTTATTTGGTGTATAATGACTTTATTGTGAATTTGTTAACAAAATAAGGATAAGTAGATAAATTTAATTGAATTTGATTTTGAAGAGAAAAACAAAAATTCTAGGAGGGCCGCCACTACATGAGTTATTTTATTATTATTTTATTATTTTTATTTTTATTTTTTTTACTTAATTTTTTTTAATTTCTATGGTTATTACAATCATTGACATTAGGAATACAAGAATAACATTTCAATTATCATTGACATTAGGAGAAAAATGGGACTTAGATGGTTTTGTGGAAAACTCTCTGAAAATGCCAAATAAATAATATCAATAAAATTTTCATAAGTATCAATATGGATTGCGTCTTCCTTTAAGTGTTGGACTTTAATTTTGGGTTTAAGAAATTAGTTTTGATGATAGAATTAAAGATCAAAAGGGAGAGAGAATTAGCTAATTAGGTATATAATTTTAATTTATATTAGATTAAACCTCTCTTAGCAGGTTGGTGCGGTTTTTACTGATTATGATATTCAAAAACCGTAACCACACTGTATAATATTCAGTTTTAAGATTTCTAAACCTAGACTGTAACCGAAACTGCATAAGACCGCATACTGCTAGTTTGGTGCAGGTTGGTTTATATGATTTTGTGGGTTAATCGGGTTTCGTGCACACCCCTAGTTCAAAAGGGAAACAGCCAAATAAGGCCAGAGCAAACAAGGCGAACATGGCCTCGAGATTATAGGCCCTAAAAAGCTTGAGCTACAAACCCAGAGATTAGAAGATCTTACAATTGAAAGAAGCTCACATACAAAAATTAAGGGCCAATAAGGTCGAAAGATAAAGTCTGGCAAACTAAAGACGGCAAAAAAGGACAAACTATCCAATAAGCCTAACGATGGCCCATGAAGCAAAGTTAAAGCGAATAGGGCAAGATGACCCTAAAGGCTCCAAGAAAAGTAGCATCAAGATACAACTAAGTCTAACAAAGACTTAGGATATGAAGGTTGTTAGGCACCTCCTAAATGCTTGGCTTAGGCCATGGAGAACCAAGGAAAATGAGAGGAAACAGAAAAGAGGAAGTAAGAGGGACTATGAAATTAGTTCAGTGACTTATGTGCAAAACTGGAGACTTTCAGGGCCTAAATGCACATAGGAAGGAACTATGGAAAACCCGGCAGAAATCCAAGAAAGGGGATCAAATTGTACACTTGCGTAAGTGATACAATTAAAAATACAAACTTGGAAAGTGGAAGTTTCGGCCATGCAAAATTTATGTGGACTAGTGGTGTACTAAGCCAAATTGTGGGAGACAACAATGATTGCTAGTCACATTCTTGTCTACCACTAAGTGTACTATTCACTAGTTAACTAAACAAACTAACTAGTTTGTGATCTAGTCATGGCCGGTTATGCATGTGTGTATATAACACCTTGGTACTTGTGTTGTTTATTTGCTTGGCATCTTGGGCCAAGAATGGACTAAAGTGTCATTGGAATCAAGGATTTAATGGCGGTTTTGTGGGCTTGTAAGCTTGGAAGACTACTTTGCACCATGCATTTTATTGGAAGGCCAAAGTTAGCATTTTAGCTAACAAAACTTAAAGACATTCGGCCGAAACTACCAAGGCCATTTTACTTAGTTCATTTTCGGGTTTCCATGCTTTGTTTGGCCGAGAGTTCTTCCTTGAGTGCTCATCCAAATTTCTCCTCAAAATCAAGCTAATCTTGGAAGCTTTTGAAGAATTCAAGCTTGGGGAGACTTGTTTCGGCCTTAGTTCACTTGGAAATCAAGCTTGTTCTTGAAGGTTGAAGGAAGGCCGAGCCAATTGAGCTAGGGTTTGAGGTAAAGTCCATATCTCCTAGAATTCATGGTAGTTCTTCCACGTACAGGGACCCTAAGTGCTCAATTGAAGATGTATTAAGTTAAATGAGCAAGAAATGTTTCGGTATGAAAGTGAAATGTTGGCCAAATGTGATGAACAAGTGTTCTTGGTGTTCTTCTTGGAATTCATGGAAATTAATCCATGTGTGATGCTTGTTAATGATTATTTCACCTTGTGTTAGGTTGTTGGGGGTGAAGAACACCAAGTTTGTGAAAGTTAGTGTGTTGGCCGAAAGTTGGATTTTAGGTAATTCATGTTCTACCTCTAATTACATGGCATTGATGCCATGAGCTTTGATTATTGATGATATAGTGATCATATGTTGGATTGAATGGGTGGAGAGCATTGTTATGTGAAGTTGAGCTATATGGCCGAGAGTGAACATTACTTGAATATATGGTGATGGTACTATAAAACCATATTCATTGATGATTTGATGTTTATGTGTGGAGTTAGTTGATAAAGAACATGGTTATGTGAAAATGGGGCATTAGGGCGAGAGCCTGAACTATTGAAGTTAAATGTTCTTTACTTAATGCATGGTAATTGTACCATGAGCAAGCCTTATAGATGATTGGAAGGTAATATAGTGAATAAAATGATGGGTAACCCATAAGTATGTGAAAGTGAGCATCATGGCCAAAAGCTTGATTTAGAGTGAAATGGTGCATTTCACTTGGTTACTTGGCAATAATGCCATGGATGATGTTCATTGGTGATTAGAATATCATGTGGTATGTTAGAATGATGGGCAGCACATGTATGGATATATTGGGCCTTTTGGCCGAGAGCTTAAATGTGTGCAGTGTAGTGTCCTTTATAGAAATCATGGTAGTTAATCCATGGGTTGTGTTGTTAATGCCTATGTATTGTTATGGTAGGCATTGTGGTTGAAGGGCACTTGGACATTTGAAGTTGGCTTGAGACTGAAAGCTATTGAGGTAGGGTTCACTGGCACTTGACTTTGCTTGGTAATGTACACCATGATTCAAGTGTCTAGAGTGGTTAAGTGATGGTTAAATGTGCCATATGACCTTAGTTGCTTGATGGGCTTAATGCTTATACTTGGTTGTTTTGTTGATTAGCTAATTAACTATGGTACATGTACTAGAAATGCAAGTAAATGTGGCCTATTTGCTTGGCATTTTGGGAGCTCCAAATGGAAATGGTGTATTGGTAAGTTTGTGTGCAAGAAATGCACATGGGTACATGTATGGCTTATATGGCCGAAAGCAACATTGTGGAGTGTGTGTGTGTACTTGTGTGCTTTGGTGTTTCCTTGTGCATGCTAACCCCACTTATGAAATATTTGACTTACTTATCTGTCTTGTATATGTATATGCCTCTTTTTCTTGTCTTGGTGTTTGTTTTGCAGGTTGAGCTAACTAATGGGAGGTTAAGCTTTGAGTGATTACTCAGCTTAACTAAATAGACTCAATATGAGTTGTATATGTTTTAAGTGAATCCTACTGAGTTATATGCTCACTGCCCATCCTTTATTTTTCAGGCAAGGATATTCGGCCTGAGTAGTGCTAAGTTGCCTTGTGTGTGTGCTTAGTGTTTATTTGCTTAGTTACCAAGGTATGTGCCAATGTGTGCTTGGCTTAGTGTTTGGTTTCATTACAAGTCTTATTTACCTATGGTTGGCCGAGACTTATGTTTTAAGTTTGCAGGCTGTAGAGTGGGAACTGTCTAGGAGAGCATGGATACTTGGACTTTAGCTCTGATTGTGGTATTCACCTTTATGACCATGAATATGGCCATAGGTTTGGTGTTGCAGTGTGTACTTCTGTATGGGATTCTCAAGGTTTTGTTTGACCATTAGGAGTATGGTCTCGGGTTGTATGTAACTTGGCATGAACAACTATGGATGCTTGGCATTTATAGCCATGGTAGATACTAGGTAGACTACCATTTTGATTTGTACATATATGTAGTCTTGGATACCTAGTTGTGGATGTTTTGTGGATTTTGGATGCCAAGTTATGTATGGACTTATGGATGGCATTATGCTTGCCTATGTATGCTGGATATTATGGGCCAAAGTTGCCACTTTTATGTGAGTGGTTATGGACCTAGTTATGTGGAACTGTGGTGCATAATGGCATGTACATTAGTAGGCCGAGAGCATCATGCATTTTTACTTGTTGTTTTCAGAAATCTAAACCAACCTTGTGGGCTTCTTGGTTGCCATATAGTTAGTACACTTGATGCACACCATGTATGCACTTAAATTGCATTTAAGTGTTGCCTTGCTTGTTATGCAAGTTATTAATTGAAACCTTGCTTATTGTGCAAGTTAGGGGTTTTGGGCCTTGCCCTTGCTGCAAGTTGTTAATTGGTCTTGTTAAAGCCACCTAGGCCACCTCCCAGGCCTCTTAACTTAAGAAAATAAGACTTAAAAGTTGCCATTACTTGCTTGGCCGAACCAAACACTTTGAGATTAAATATTGGGTTTGGGAGTTAAGTTAGTAAATGATAGGCCAGGGCCAGAGTGAGGTGTGACAAAGGTGACTATACGAACAACAATCTCGAGGCCTCTAGAATACAGGGCAATCGTAAAAGGCTGACGCCTACACAAAAAGGGAAGAAGATTCAAACAAATAACATGAATCTTTCATACATGAGAATTTCATACATCATCCTTTCCAAGCACTAGAAACGGCGTCAACAAGTAAAAAGGAGTAGGCCAATAAGTGCTCAAACATGATTTGAAGGCTAAATCTCCAAAAAAAAAAAAAATAGGCATTGTTACTCTAAAGGAGCCATAAAGTAATTGGGGATAATGACCCATCTCCACTAAAATGGTGACAATAAAACCGAGTAAAGGCCTCAGATAAAGCCAAGACAACAATGACCATCAATATAAATCCCAACTCACAAAAGGATGTGATAGTTACCACCCGATGGCTATAGACCACCAAGAAATCAAAATAAAAATACAAGCCTGAGAAGACTATTTGGTGCTATAAAAAATGACTTCATGAGAAGAAATCCCCAAAAGCTATAAGCCCAAAGAGGGATCTAGAAAGGTCTTCAAAAAGGTTGTTTTTAGTTTTTGTCAGGAAAGGTAACATTAAAGGATTCGTGTAAGATGAGCCCATAAAAGCTGCAAGTCTTCATAAGCACATTGGAGGCATATACACTTACAAGGTCCTATAGGCTATGACCTTGTAATCTACGGGCCCCCATGGACCAAGCAGAAAGAAAGCTTAGCAAGAAAGTCAAACAACTCCTTGGAGATTCTTAATAAAAGCACAAAAAGCTCTTAATTGAATATTCCTACAAATGGAAGACACCTTAAAAGCACATTACACCTATAAGAGGATGGCAAGGTCTAATGAATCCACATTGGAAGAGCAATCCCAGTAAGGTTGTATAGAAACAAATAGTGTTATGCACCACATAGGAAACAATCTTTTTTTGCCAAGCCTTGATAAAAGGATGTCTCGCTTTCTCCAAGGCCTCAAACAACAGAAGGTCCAAATTACCTTTCAAAGCCTTAGATATATAAAGTGTCATGCCATGTGATAAATGACTATAGTTACATCTCGAGTTCTCTACTCCATGGAAGCTATGACCCAGGTTGCACTTTTGGGTATAAGGTTGTAACCCCTATGTGAGCCCCTTATGAATGAGTTAATCCATGACACATAGGGACCATTGAAGAGGTCTCGCACTTGCTAAAACCAACCTATATAAGCCTTAGCTTGACAAAGAATACTTGATAAAGTATCCTCAACTCTTTCAAACCATTTAGTGCCTAAGCCTGAAGGCTTGTAGAGACCTGATCTTTGGAAATAAAGCCTGAAATAGGCGGTAATCTTTTTTGTGGATGATTTTTTTAAGAACATTGAGCCCATCATCCATTAAGTGGCCTTGTTTTGGTCAAGAAAATAGAGGACATATGAGTCGTTAGAAGCCTTTATACTCATTAGTAACAACTCAACCAAATATAACGTGATAATCTAATCACAGTAAAAAGTTAATCTAGCTATCTGAACAAACTTCCAAAAAAGAGTATTCTCCACATATGCCCATCAGAATACAAAGACCCATTTGACCTTACATTCTCTAGGGGTATAGGCTTTTTTATAGCCAAAACACAAATTAGACCCAAGTATTACCAAGTTATTGAGTCACAGGCCTAATTAATAAATAGAGGCTCAATGAAGCCTATCAGTCTAAAAAACTAGGGCACAGACCCACTAAGCCCACCTGCTAGGTATATATACAATAAGTATCTATTTTATTTTCTCCTACATTCTACATTATGACTATACTAACTTGAGCACCTAAGGAGTTTCCCCAGGACACACCTGGGGCCCCTCCTAATGCTCATCTTTATGTCTTTGCCCACAAGTGACCAAAGTTGGGCAGACAATCAAGGTTTTCACACCATCTATCTTAGAACCCTAGGTAATTTGACTATCAATAGAAAATTGAGAAAAAATAAAAAATTTGAATTCATATAGTTTACTTTTTTTCTAATCAAACTATTTGGTGATCAAATATAGTGTAGTTCTACCATCAACATCTTTGTTAATAATATTTTTTATTTTACTTATAAGACAATAAGATTGTAAAAATGACAATAATGGTCTTACAGTGCTAAAAGAAAGAAATAATTATTTTAGTTAGATTGTAAATAACCATATTACTTGATATAACTCTGTTGATTCGTTTGTTGGGTTAAATTCTAGCCATCAAATTATAATTTAAATTATTAATTCGGTGAGTTAGAAATTATGGGTGAAAAATAATCATACAACTTATATTTGACTTGTGATCCACTCGATTTATTACTTTTTTATCGCTTTATTGTCTTCCTTTCAATTTAATTTCCAACAATTTTTCTTGGTTCAGTTTTAACATTAATAGAGATTAGCCATCCCAATTGCTTTGGAAAAGTGCTGAAGGATACCAAGGGGAAGTGGGAGGTCAAAAATTAGACTCATGCCTCCATCACTACCCCATACAATGTCATTCAAGTTGGTTTGGGTGCTTTTTTAGTTGAAAAAGCAAGCAACATCCCTTTTCCTTGTACTATAGAATATCCCTTATTGCTTAGACTTGTATGGATGCTTCGACGTATAAAAAAAAAAAGAATTAGCCACTAGATTAATACTTCAAATGGAATAAACAACATGCCTTAAGAGCACCATTTTAATTAATGGAACCACAAGAAACAACATTAATGGTATAACTTTAATTAATTCTTTAGACTTTTTGTTTACACTATAAAGCCTTGGTTGCTTAATCATTTTTTTATGACTAAATTTCTTGTATTTGATGGGGATCTTTTAATGTTTCAAGTAGATGGGCAGTTTAAAAGCTTAAAAAGCCCACATATAAACATTCTTCCTATATATAAAAGAGGATGGGTTAATTTACTATTCATTGAACAGTCTAATGGCCCCATTTCTCTATTTATTTTTGTTGATTTAGATAACACCTAAACCCCTTTTTCAGTCCTTAATGTTTTGTTTTTTTTTTCCATACAGTACTGAAACTTTCTCATTTAATAAATGGGCCATAATTTTGGTGACAAAAGTCTAGGGACAAAGACTTTTAGTTTTTTGTAAACCTTGCTTGTAGTCTTTGGATTATTAGCATTTTCCCCATCTGACTCAAAGAACCCCGTGCCCTATTCACTCTACACCATAAATTACTACATCATGTATGCACTTGAAATAAATTCATAGCGAAGCATGACTACATACCTAGTTTTCTCTAATTTGAGGTTGTATTTATTATTATTATTTTTAACTAATTATAAAACACCTGATAAATATGACTAAAATTACAGTTTACCTCATTTTATTTTAAAAACCTATGTTTTGCCTAGATATGAACTTTTCAAATTCTCATTTAAACTACATTGTGTATGTCCCTTAGTAAATTCAAATTGCCTAAAAATAGTTTGATAATATAGCAACATATTTTTAGAACGTAACCAATTAGTTTACACCTAGGTTAATTGAACACCTTTATGGTCTAGGAGAGATTTTGAGATCATAAGTCAGTTATGCTAATGGAAAGACAATGAACCCTTACAACACCCAAAATTAGTACCATAGGGGTTCAATTTTATTCTTTCCTAATTTTTCTTTCTTTACCTAATCCTTGATAAAATAATTTTTATAAATTTTATTTAATTTAATTTTTAAATTTTTTATTAATATTTTTAATTTTATTCCAAATCATGAATCTTACTAGACCAACCAGATATGAAATTTTCATTAGACATCCTTGAAATCTCGAGATTTTACTAAATCCACAAAAAATTTAAAATGACACCTTGTTCAAATTGTGTGTCTTATCAAAGAATTGGATTTGAACAAATAATCTATCGCAGGATTTTATCAAATCCACCAAAAATAGATTCTTCAAGACTTATTTGAGAATTTTATCACTTAGTTCAATTAGTTGTCTAAAAAAGTACAGTAGTTGGATTATTCAAACAATTGGATAACTACCCTAAAATTTATAACTCTATATGTTACTAATTTAATTCAATAAATAATTATTTTCTAAGAAGTAATTTATGAAAGCTTTGCATCTACCTTTGTATCTAAACTATGAAACAAAAAAAAAAGGACAATCCCAAGACATAAAACGTAATATAAAGATAAAGTGCCTAAAATGAAAGAAACAAAAGCATAATAATATAAGTAACCATTATTCACAAAATAAAGCACCAAAAACAAGTCTAATCTTCTTCTCTAACATAAAATCAAAATAGAACAAAAGTTGAGCCTTCCAAAGCCAATGATAGGAGGTGATTATGAGCTCCAAAAAATGACATTCAATCACCCAGAGAGTATTATTCATAGTCAAAGGAAAAACAGGCCCCAATGAGGTCTCCGATCCAAGTTGAAGCCACAGGCGAACATGATAGAAACAACGTGCCGAAAAGGAGACTATGTTTTGCTAGACTATAAATGACAAAAAACAACTCTGTACAATGAAACCATAGGACTGATCAAAGACCAAACAAATGGATTTTTAACTTGGCTGAAAGGTAAGGTTTGGGTGTGACAACTCAAATGCGAACGAACACCTTCTTCTAGCATAGCAGCTACTAGACTTTAGAGTAAGTTCGATTGAAAATAGCTGGCTGACTTGCTCTATTATGCAACTCGAGAAAGGAAGAATGAATGATTCTTTTTTGTGCTTCAATTTTTTTACTTTTTATTGTTGTCTCTCATAAAGAATTCTCTATGTTCTCTCTCATTTTTCTCGTGCTTCACTACCTTCTCATTTTTGCTTGCTTTTGTGTCTATTCTATGTGTTATTTATAGGGTATAATGCAGAGATGTGATTATTCTAAGAATGCTTAAGGGTTAATTTGAAAGAAATCTAACAATATCTTGAAATTAGAAGTATCCTTATCATGTTTCCTAGCCAGGACTCTTGCTTTCTCCTACAACTCTAGTGGGTAGGAGAAAAAAGAAAGAGAAAAGATAAATAAGGGAAGAGAAAAAAAGAAAAAAATGAAAAGAAAATAGATAAAAAAAATAAAGGGGAAAACATTGTTTTCTCTTAGCGTAGCTAAGAACAAAATCAATTTAGAAGATAATTTTAAAATTTTAAATTAGCTAATAATTTGAAAATCTAAAATTATCAAGTAATTTAAATTTCCCACATGTTTCAAATTTGGAGAAAAAATAATCTCTCACCATCCCAAAGATAAATCTCATAAAAAAACAACAACATTACGTAACTACACGACCTAAAGATCTAAAATAATGAACTCAACCAAATTTGATGCATAAAATTGACCATATTTGACTAAATTAAATCTACAACTGTATAATACCACTAAAGTAACAAAATTCCCTAGGAACTGGTACATACCTAGCTCATCGACCCTAATTTTCCCTGGAAAATAAATACATCTAGACTAATTTTTTTCCACTTAGACCTAATATTAAAATTATCACCCAGACAAAAATGGGTGTTAATATATAATAACTTAATAGTTTGAATTACCAATTTTACAATATTCATTGCTTTTATTTTTTTTAAAAATAAATATTTCAAATAAATTCATAGTTTTCAGATAGAAGCAAACATTTCTCTTGCAATTTAAGTTAAAAATTAAGTCAAAGGTAAAATAATAATGCCTTCTTATTGTGGTCCAAATGCAATTACATTTTTCTCTACTTTGGCTCAAAAAGCTACATTTTTCCCATAAACTACAGAAAAAATTATTTCATGTTTAGATTAATGGAAATTGATAATTAAAATTGCTAAATAAAAAATAATTAAACAATTTAAATTTACTTGAATATGGATACTATATGGTTTCTATTCCAATTTGAAAACTTATCTTAGATAAAATAAAATAATGTGACGTTCAAGGGCCAAAGTAAAGATTTCCAAAACAAATGAGGCACATAATAATTTTCCCTAAAACTCATGGGGCAACTTTTATTTAGCCCAAAATAATTAAGGTTAAGAATTTTTTAATTTGGACAAGCCGTATGGTTTTTCCTCCATACTAGGAAGAACAATACTCTTCATACTATGCTTGTTCTTTGTAGACGTTATCTATTCTTTTTTCTTCCTATCTCTCTTGATCTTTTCAGCAAAATCTGACTCTTGGCATCATTATTTATATAGCAACTTCATTACTTGTGATGGCTTTTATAGATGGTTTTTATACTAGATTTGGTTGGACAATGACTAAAATTATTGGTTTCATTAGAAGCCCCCAATTATTGAGTATCAATTGGAAGCTGAATTTTTCACAATTAAAGATAAAATTTTAGGGTTTTTGATAGATGAAGAACAAACAAAATGACGTAGGAGCAACAAAAGCGAAGAAGCTTTTGAGGCTGGCAGCAGTAGTTAAGATATTTTGTTAGATGTTCTACGGTTTTTGTCTCTCTTGCAAAAACAATTTAGGGTTCTTGATGGATGTCTTTGAGCCAAAGGAAGATAATTAAGTAAGAACAAAAAAAAAATTAAATGCATATTTTATCCAATTTCTTTTGTCCATTTACACTGAGTTTTCAGTTCATACAAGCAGTTTTAAATATTAAAATATTTTAATTTAATGCTTCATTTTTTTCTCTTATTTTCAAGCTTTATCATTAATATTTAAGTAGTACAATTTCACAATATATGAAGGAACAATTATGTTGAGAAGGCTAAAACTTAAATTTTTTTATTAACCATTAAAAAGGCTTTAGTATAATTGAATTACTTAAGAGATTGTTCTTCATACTTACAACTAGCTTTAATACCCGATGTTGCCTTGGGAACAAATGTCAAATAGTCATCCAAATGTATTGAAATAAGGAAATATAATGTAAAGGTATAAGCAAATTGAGAAAGATAAATATTTGTGAACATCCTAGTATATAGTGGCAATATGACAAATGAATGGTAAAGAATCCATCAATCCATTACATTATCAAATGCCTCTTTGTCAATTCCAGCATCTGCATCCTCAAGCAACCTATATCGATGAAATACATGATATATCAACATATGCATTTGTCGATCATAAATGTGATACACTAACTAATCAAGCACATATAATAAAATTCTATTTAAGAATAAGATAATAATACCTAGTAGTTTGACCTACATCTTGTGTGAGTGTGTGTGTGTATCCATAGCCCTAGTTATTGTATAAGGTGATTTTGTAATCTGACGCTATTAAAATGATACATAATCATAATTCATTTTTTAAGTTGTACATCGGTTAAGAGTAATATTCAAGTGTATGTATGTGCTTATAGAATTTGTCCAAATCAATGATTTCTACTATCTCTACATCTTCAGATTTGTTATACATAAATGTTTTATCACTTGATCCGACAGATGCAATATCCTTGTGTATTGGATTTTTTAAATATGTAAGAATGTGATAAAATTGTTGTTGGGACAAAAAGTTTACAAAGTAAATGATGAGCTATGAATGGCATAGATGAATACCTGATAGGAATATCAATTATAGTTGATGCAATATCACATTTATCAACTGAAGCATCATTTTGGATATTTCCAGTAGTTATTTCTAGCAATTCACTATTGTGCGAAATAGAGAAATTATTGGAGAATTGATAAATGTTAATTACATAAATATATGAATATGTATAGTAACAAAGAATTGACCCAGCATAATGGTACCGTTTTGAATTGTAACTATTCAGTGATAGGAAAGAATAAAAAATGCATTTGTTTTGAGGCCGTGTTGGCACTACCATCTGAGAATGATTAAATAATATTGCTATCTCAACCAATACAAACATTAACCACACATAAGTATATCTGGGGATGGTAGTAACTTGAATAGCTTTTATACTTAGATATTTGGTTTAACAATGAAAGACTCTCCTATGCATAATTAATACTATGAATCTTCTTCATTGTGAAACTAGACAGATGATTTTTTAAGTTGAAATTAGTTAATTCCACTTCCCATATGAACTCTATGTCTTTGATCGTTTCAAGGACTGAATATATTTTCAAATGACCTTCATGTTAGATAATGTGTCAGTAAGAATGTGTTAAAAAAAGTACAATACAACATGCCAATTAGATTAGACATATAAAATCAAAATTGAGTTAAGAGGTACTAGTTAATATATAATTTTTTAAAGGGTACCGAATGTTTCAGTAAGAGACTAAAAGAGACCAGATGCTACGTTACCAAATATGACAAAACGGGTTTAGCATGTGGTGTCTGCAATATACAACTCAACCTTATACTTAAATAAGCAATGTAATTAAATGCTAACTCAGTAATTATTAGCTAAATGTTATGTAGTGTAATTTCAAGAGAAATAGTATAAATATTATTGTGTTGTTACTATATGCGTTGTTCGCTTAGAATGATAGCAATAAAATTGATCACTACAATGCACCATTTTTTTTAAACATAATTTGCATCCTATATACTACTAGGGGAACCTTTCATTGACACTCATAAAGGTCGCAAAACAAGTGAAAGTCATTGTCTAAATTTAAAAATTGAGAATGAATATTTATTTACCAATAGAAAATTACTGATAGAAGTGGGAAATTTGACGGAGTACTTACTATTGATTGACAACCTTTACGGATACTTTCAATTTGATGCAATGTGACATGTTGATACATTTTCATGTGGCACATCTGGTTGTTCGCTTAGAATGATAGCAATAAAATTGATCACTACAATGCACCATTTTCTTTAAACATAATTTGCATCCTATATACTACTAAGGGAACCTTTCATTGACACTCAAAATGGTTGCAAAACAAGTGAAAGTCATTGTCTAAATTTAAAAATTGAGAATGAATATTTAGTTACCAATAGAGAATTACTGATAGAAGTGGGAATTTGACGGAGTACTTAGTATTGATTGGCAACCTTTATGGATACTTTCAATTTGATGCAATGTGACACATTGATACATTTTCTTTTGGCACATCTAGTGATTCTTGTGCAACATTAACATCACATATTTGTACACCAACATGATTGATATGTGGTTTATTATTTGAAACCAATTCTGATGTCAATTATAAACTAGAGAATAATCATGTTAATGATGAATATGAAAGTGTCATGCCCTTTTTAAAAGTAAATAAAATCACTCACGATTGTAATATACGGCGGGCCTTAAGGGATCTAGAGATTAAAATATATCGTCGTGTCATATGTTAAATATAAATAGTAATGACATATAATTATATTAACAATGTGATGTTAGTATCGATTTATGTGTAATAATGCATCAACATGATACATGTAGAGAATATGACATGCTTGAGAAAAGGTGGATATAAGTTGCGGTAATAACAACTATCAAATAATATGATGTATTATAATGCATCTTAACGTGCATAAGGTCAATGTTATCCCCTATTAGCAAAACTTCCATGTTTGCCCCACTACATTAAAAAAATGCATGGGTACTTATTGTTGTTTGCTAAGTGGATGAACAAATTTTCAAAACATTTCATAGCCTATTATCATGTAACCAAATAGATAGCCTATTATGGATCACCGGCCTTGTTTAATCTTCTCATGGATTGCTTTTATCTTAAACACTTGACCAATAATATCTATAAAATATTGTGATTGGCCAAGCACGATATATAACTCAGTAAATAAATAGCTTATAAGTTTAAATAGGCGTAACTTGAAAAATTATAAAAGATAATTAAATATACCTCATTTTTACTTGTATAGCAAATGTTATGCGGGTATTGGAACGAAACATCGTTGAACTTAACAAACTCAAATTTATTTTGGGTAATAATATGGATTTCACCATTAGTGGGTGTCACTGATGAAAACTTGTTTAGGTAAATTTTGTGAATGCATGAAGCGAGTCTCTAATAAGGTGATGCTTTTGATACATTAAAGTTTTTTTATTAAATAAAAACAATCATTCTTTAAGACATGATGGCACTTGGTCCTATGTTTCTTTGGTATGCGTACAAAAATGTGGTCATTCTATAATAATGTGATGAGTAATCATCTTTATTTTATCACATGTATACGGTTGCAGTCATCACTTTACTTATATGTGGCTAAAAAAACACAATAAAATAAAAGGTGAAAATACTTACATTTGCATTCAATAGTACCATTTCAATACCTAGAAATGAATCATCTTTTACATTTATAGCATCCCACATCCAAGAAAATTGAACCATTAAGGACCAATTGTAGCTCTTGATTTGTAGCTTCCAAATTATTTTATTTATAGCATTTATCGCTGTAAGTTAGTCTAAGACACTTATTTACTTAGTTGTGCATATATGTGTTACTCAACTCATAATGTAATCCTCCAATTGTTTGGCTATTACTGATTATAAAAATGACCTTCATTATTCATTTCAATATTTTCAGTCATAGGTTAGTTCAAAGGAGCTAGTGTTCTGTACTATTATTAACTATTATGCATGTGCAAATCATTTAGTCAAACAGAACAACTAATTCATTCATTTTAATAGTATGGCCTACATATCATTATGAACATGCATACAAACAATACAAAGTTAGTAAATGGAATGGATTAAGTGTGGTACTTCAATTCAGTATAATTAGAACAGGTTGCCCAGTGCCTAGGAATTGGCGGATGAAGTATGCAATAATCTAGCTAACACACATAAAGAAATATATTTAGTTTGCAAGCATAAACAAAAGTGATGATCATACTAACTTAAATTAGATTCAATTTTGTTGTGTTTTTGCTGGTGTCTATTTAGTGGCCAATTAGTTGCACTCAAGCACCTAGAAAAATAATATATAGCCAATTCATGGTAAATGGCATAACACCTACCATGCTTCAATAATTTTTAAATTTTGATAACAACCTTAGTTGTGGCTATAAGTAATTTAGTAATTCTATCATATTTTCCAGTAGTATGCATGTATATATCAGTAGTTAACAAACACACATAACACACTTGGTAATAAAATGATTAAGATAGAAGAATAAAGGTTGTGATTATAGAAAACTAATGGCACTAAAAAAAGATTAAGATAAAAGAATAGAGTAGTACCTTTTTGCGTATCAATGTACCAGATAAATGTAAGCCCAAAAATCAAGATAAATAATTTTAGGGTTTTCTCCATGAATAGGAGGTAGAACATAGAATATAAATAAAATAATCATGCATAGGGATACTAACAAAAACCCCCGAATAGGAAAGGCCATAAGATGACATTCTCTGTTATGCCTTGCATTTACAGTGGTATAATACTAACTGATTAAATAAGGTATATTTAATTTGACCCTAATTTTCTAAAGGGTTATTTAAATCTTAATACAATATAGAGTAGATAATACCAAAATAAAAGCACTAATAATGAGTTAAAATTTGTCCTTGGTTTTTAGAAGGTATTTAAATATGGACTACTGCCAAGATTGGTAAGAATTAGTGAGATTTGAAAAGGATTTTTTATTAAAATAAAATAATAAGAATGCAAGTCAAATTGTTGAAATAAATGGGCTCAATTGATTTACATTCCTTAATAAGAACCTTTATTGAACTTGAGATAGTGGTAATAATTGCCTGAAATTAAGTTGTTTCATTACTTGTTGCAATTTGACATGTAATTTAATTTGTGTCTAATTTACAATTTCATAAATAAATTTAATGAAACTTTTTTAGATGTGAGTTATATGAACCACCTGCATTGATAAAACATAAAGACTTTTTTATATTTAAGTTATATCCCTCACCTTTGTGTTATATGAAATGATTCTAAATTTTGGAATGATTTAATAGATCAGGGAAGCACTTCCTGTAAATTTTTAATTAGGAGTGTAGATGAAATTTTATGATGGACGAGCCAAATTGATTTTAATTGTTGATTAATAATCATAATAATGCAAAGTCAAACGTAATAACTGGTTGTAATTGATATCATTCTTTATTCCCCCCGCCCAAACTTTAATAAGTTGCAATATTTCTTGTAATATTTACTTGTTCTTATTCCTTGTAATATTTTAAGTCCTTCCCCAATATAAATCTGTTGCAAGTTCTATTGTGCCGAAATTGATATTCGATGATATTGCATGTTGTTTGCCTAGCTTATTACACAATATCAAATCCTTCATTGTATTCGTTACTGTTATAATAAATATTAAAGAACTATAGTAATTAAACATAAACACATGTTGCAAAAAAAAAAAAAAAAGGATAGATACATAAATAGATATTTGCCGAAAGACATGATCTGCTTCTAGACTTTTATTATAGCAACTATTATTAGTAAGCTTCCATATCTATTCCAAAATTAAGTATTTAGTGGCTAGTAGAGAATAAAAAATAAAAATTATTCTTTCAGCTTCTCTTGTTTGATTTGTCTACTTGGGTCACATCTTAATGAGAAGTCTATATAACCAAACACAGGCCTCCTTTTAAGTCTCCTATTTCCGACACCCTACATTCATTCACTGTAGTCAATGGCATCCATCTTCTCATAGCTAGGGTCGGAATCACTGATCTGTACACCAAAACCAGACTAATATAAGCAATTAAAACCAATGGAGGGATTATATTTTGAAAATAAAAATCGGGATTACTATTTAGCATGTTCTATAATATTTCAATGTTTACTACAAGCATGTATTTCTTATACTTTAGGCATTTAACACATTTCTTTGGATACTTTTATTCCTGCACAACCTTTTCATAGACCTCCTTTGCATGTTGGATCATGTCTTTAGCATTCCTCCAAATCATCCCATCAATAAACACTATCCAGAACATCAAAATGAATAATAGGATAGTACCAAAAATGATATAGATGCAGCGAAGAGTTGAATAACCTATATATACAACATTATAGGTGCTGTATAATTGAAATAAAGTACGAAATTTAAGAATAAAACATGGACTTGATTGGGCTAGTTTTACAATTTACTAAACAATTGTGATATCAGTATTTATGGATGCGTAAACTATGCTTAATTACAAAGTCAAAGTCAGATTCTGCACATGAGTAGCTAAATGTAATTTAAACGTATTAGTGTGAACAAATCTGGAATGTTGGTACAAATGTTGAGATGTGGTAGTGTTACAATGAAAACACATCAGCACCTCATAATGAAAATACATTTCTAGTCCTGAAAATGATCCTGCTTTAGTATATAATACTAGATTATCTACCTACAATTTCCCTCTCTACTTTTTTTCCCAATATTGCTTGCTCATTATTCCTTTCATTTTTCCTTATATCCACATAAATTTTCCTCCAATTACTTTGCCTATTTAAATGACCCTAAACCTCCCCATTGTATCACAATTACCTAACATTTACATTTGTATCCACATACAGCCTACCTATTCACAAAGCAATCCTCCTTTTTTGCCTATTATAAATATCTGTTAATAACCTCTTTTTCTAGAAGTATACACTTATATTCAGTAAAATTAAAAGCCTTCCAATATTTTTATTGTTGTTTATCTATATTGATTTCAACGATGGATTAGTGTTTTAATTTTTACATTTTTTTTAACCTAGATACCAAAGGCATCACTTGTTGTTTGGTTAGTTACTAACACCATGTTGATTTCTATGATCATACTTATTTTTTGCTGATCTATTGTACAGGATAGCTCAACATGCCTTAATATAGAAGAAGAAGAAAAGGAAAAGGAAAAGTGAATATTATGAATATAAAAAATAATGATGTTTTAAAAAACATTGGTACTCATGATCACCTTAGACTATGACCTTGAGTTATCACTATGGAAGCATAAAATATATTCACTTAGTTGAAAATATATTGGTGGAAAATACATGTCAAGAAAAATGAAGATCTCAATTTTTATTTGTTACATTGAAATGGTTGACCATTTAAAGGAAGTGTTTGACTTTTAAATCACAAGAGAAGATTCATTCTTTTACCTGAAACCAATGAGTGATCTGAGTGATCTTAGTGAATTAGTAAAAGCAAAGGATGATGTTGATGTGAAAAATATGACTAAGAAATACATGAAGCTTAAGTGTCAAAATATTGGTCTTTATGCTGAATTAGGTAAAAATAGGATATTGGCTCATATTATTGAGGATGAATTTTATTTTGAAAATGAAATTTCACAAGGAAGTAAAGTCCAAACTCCATCACAGGTCTTTTTCATTGCAACAAATTATAGCACAAGTTCTCATGGTTTGGTAAACTAGTTTAGCTTAGGAATAAGGGTTTTATATGTTCTTAGTTGTAGTTTCCAAGCTAATATTAATACTTGATTATGTAAAGATTCACATGAAATATATCTTTAAATTATCCTTTGTTTTATCTTGGTTAACATTTTTAATAAGTTCAAAAATAAAAAAAAAATAAAGAAGAATACACATGGGTCAACTCATTGTTTGCAATTAATTAACTTGGGTAAAGGAGAGAAATTACTTGGGGAGATTGATGAAGGCTATCAATCAATTGGTGACAACTTAATAGCTTTTTTATGGCTGATAATTGAAAAAGATCTTGATGGCTTGTAGGCTATTGTTCTTGTAAATCATTTGCTATGACTATTATTATTGTTATTTTGCTTTCTTTGCAGCTAGTGTTCATGATTTTTATGGTTATATAAATTATTTTTGTATCTAGAAAAATTCATCTCTAAAAGCCAAGAATCAAAGAATAATGCAATTTTTTTTTTGCACATGAATGCTTTATATAAATACCAATGGTATAGGCTTAAGACTAAATACTTCAACACAAAAAAACGCATGTAAAAAATGTTGCCACAATAAGGCAAAGTTTATTGAAAATGATGAATAAAAATACTTCGTCAATCTTTGGAATGATATTGTGATAGCCCTAGGCCACCTGAGGCCACTTGCTGCCCAGGATTGCCAGGAATTCATGGGATTCCCAAGTTTTGGTTTATAATTGTTGGTTTCTATGCTTGTGATAAAAAAAAAAATGCATGTGACCTAAACTTACTAACCTAGATAATAACATTAAATAATGCATGATTCGCTTTGGCAAGGAAATTTAAATGTAAAGTAAGACGTTCAAAACATTTGCGGACCCATACTTAAAAACAATAATTAAACTAGCCCAAGCTATAAATACCTTTTCTACAAGCATTAACCCTATGTACATTATTTAGTTATGTACATGAATCACAAACCAAAACATAAAACTAACCAATATTGCTAAAGGCATCTAACACAATTAAGTACTCAAACATAACCTACTGAGATGACCAACCCAAGCTAACCACTTGAGCTCTGCCGCTTAAGTGCCTTTAGTCTTAAACTCCCCCCGAGCTTCTAGATCAACCACTACTCAAAGTTAATCCAACACTGTTAGTATATAACACAACTAACCAACTAGAAAAATTACAAACTAGCAAGTATAACTTTTACCAACTCAACTAGCTTAACAACCATCTTGGGTTGCAAGCTAAACTACCTAAGCTTGCACACATAAACTACGGGGTGAGAATCATAGATTCTTAGTAAGAGGTCTTTGGGGTACCTTCAAAACAAAAGCCTAAAGATCGCTAGACAATAAATCTCGCAAATCCACTGTGAGCTCATAATGGTCTGAGGCCTAACATATGCGCATACATTTGAATCCGTTGGGACCCCTCCTCATCCTAGTCCTCCTATGGGACATCGTCTCATGCCTAGCAAGTTCTAGCTCTTAACTCTAGCAAGCCTTAGCTTGCCAACTGTGCTAGGTTGTCGCCTAGGGACATAGTTAATGTAGCGGAACAGGGCCCCAGTGCCCTAACATGCAACACTGGTAGGCTCGTAGGGAACTAGGATCCCACTTAGGTTACAATTGGCTAGTTGTTACTTGTGAAGTATCTTAAATCATTTTATGCAACTAGTTACTTAGCCTACCCTACATAGGAAATATGCATGCATTGTCCCGACTATGCGATAACAATTAAACTAAAGTATAATTGAAAACAGTACTACGGCAATTAACAAAAACATGATTCAAAACAAGCCAAGACACAAAACTTTAGTTACTTTAACTTCAAGTAACAACTATGTGCATACATCTCAAACTTATATGCACCAAAATGTAACCCTAGTGTTATACACACCAATGGACACTAGTAGAGGCGATCTATGTATGAAATTACCATACATATAAAAGAAGCAGCTCATATCTACTAAAATACTAAGATCCATCCTTAGCTCTTCACCCAAGCAAGCTAGCTTCAAGTGATGAGCCACACTTTCCTTGTACTCACTTAGCCTCAAACTGTAAGGCAAACAATTTGGTCAGTACTTGCTTATGCCATAAGTAACTTAGAAACTTGGAGTTTCCTACTTAGAGAATACCTTTTAACCAATAAAACCTAGCCTTCACAGCTTCCTCTTACCAACTGTTAGGCCCGACTAGTCCACTTAAACCTGCACAACACTTAAAGGGGTGAGTACTTTAAAGTACTCAGTAAGGGATTTAGTACCTGCAGGGAAAAAAAATGCAAGCATGCAAACCACAACATGTATATATATGTTGCATACAAAACAAAACAAGCAGTCAACAATGCAACCAGAAGCAAGAATAAAACAACAACCAATGCAAATGATGGATGGATGGATGGATGAATGAAATATGCACATGCAAATGTACTTAGGACTTCTTTACACCCGCAAGTGCTAGACTTGCCATGAGCTGTTACGACTGGGGTACCTGGATACTGGCCCTCGTATCCTATGTTAGCACTTAACTAACCCCATGAAGTCCTCTTACGGGTGCTTTAGAGGAAGTCATCACTTACTCAAACCTTACCCGCCTTGATGAGCTACTTAGAGTAAGTCACCACTTACTCACTCCTTACCCGTCTCTTCCCTTAACTTATTGTGTAGGGTAGCTGCCTTATGCGGTTCAACTTACCAACCTCTTCAAACTTACCATAAAGTTTGGTTGGGATTTTCTTAGCTTTCCTTTTAATTGCCCAAAGGTCTAACATCTCCCACTTGGGCCAATGAAAAGTCTGAAACCCACCTTAATCCCTTTAGTGCTCACTTGGCAACTTAAGCACTTTAACTTCCTTACCCACCATTCCTTACCCTACCTTAACCACACCACTTAGCCACCACCTAAATAATGCATAATTCCCAACTTAGGAATGAGTCCTAGCCCCATTTAAGGCTACGGAATATCTTAAATTAGACTAGGGATGATAACCGAGGGTTTGAGACACTCTTAGGATGCCCCGAGCTTGAGGGGCCAATGCCTTGGCGGCGCCGTCGGTGATGCATCGCTAAAGGCATCGATGCTCGGGTATCCAGACGTTTATCAATGACGTGTCTCCAGACCAGCGACGCATCGCCAATGCATTTACTGCACTGCGCGACAGCATGGGAACTTGCACGAAACTTGCTCAAACTTTCTCATCCCAGGGCCAATTCACATGGGTCTTGTTTCTACTTTATTCCCAATCATAATAATACATTTCTATGCATTATTTGAGCTTAATTAACTTAAATCCCTTACCTCAAATCATCTTGAAAGCAAGAACAAGTAATGAGCACATTCGAGCTCCAACGAGTTCCTTTGAGTTCCAAGCTTGAAATCAACCAAATTGAACAGCAAGAGCATGAAGTTATGACCATTTCTAACCATTTAACAGGTTTAGAACTAACCCACAAGGATCAAAGTTGTTTACCTTTGGGTTTGAACCAAAAACTTGAAAGAACAACTCCAAATGCACCAATTCTACCAAACACGAGCTAAGGGCTTGTTGGGATAGCTTCGGGACCTTCAATTTCCATGGAAACTTAAGTGATTTGGGAGGTTTGGAGGTGGAAAGCTTTGAAGGAAGGAGAGCTACGAAAATGGAAAATGGGGGAGATGATGAATAGTGTCATCTCCTCCACTTATAACCAACTTAGCCCAACTCTCTTCCGCTTGTCACCTTGGCCCTCAAACTTAATTTTATTCTCTTAGGCCACTATAACCTCCATTAAACCATCTTTCCTTGATCCCAAAGAAAGTTTTTGCTTACCCAAACACTTTGCCCTTAGGCCACTTAAGCCATTATAAGACATAATAGCTTAATTTCTTACTTAGTGCATTTTTTCACTCTTAACTTTCGCTTTTGGTTCGAATGGCTATAACCACTTATGGCCTTAAATCAACTAGCTCAAAACACTTGCATGAACCTAATTTTACCAAAATTACGGTTATGCCACTGACTTGGGCCAAAATTACCATTTTGCCTTTTTTGCCCCTTAGGTGCCAATTACTCTTTGGAACTCAATCTAACCTTAAATAGCTTGCTTTCCTTGCTTGATAGAACTTATTTGAGGGAAATAACTTGGGATTTACTTACCTCAACATTTAATGTAGAGGAAATACTAGGGAGCCTTTACAGTTAATTCCCTTTAAATACTATTTGCAGGAGTAATCTAAGTCTACTTGGTGAAGCCAAGTTTGGTGCACTAAGGTCCCATGCTAGTCCCTCAAGTCTAAGACCCCAGCTAGGTCACTAGGTCACCCTTTTTATGGTGAACCTTGGCTAGCACATGGGCAATCTAGTTTGGGCGTACTAGGTTCCCACCCTAGCTCCTTGGACCTAAGACTCAGCTAGGTGACTAAGTGTACTAAACCTCCACCATTATGTGTACTAGGCTCCCACTTTAGTTCCTCAAGTTTAGGACCCGACTAGGTGACCAAGTGTTACCAAGCCTCCACTTTTCTAGGTGAATCTTGAATGATACTAGGCTTGGCACTTATTACACCTCAACGAGTTGGCCATTACTAGGAATCATTCTTTCTCTAAGTGTTCCTTGTGTTTTCTAGCACATACTAGGTCCTAACTTGTGCCTCCAAAGCCCCTCAAAGTGCTCTAGTAACTTAGCTTGTGTTCTAAGTTGCTTACCTACTTAGAGCTCAAAGTGTTTCCCTTGATTCCCTAGGGTAGCTTACACATGGGTGTCAAGCAACTTTCCAAGCCATGCCAATCTCCCACATTATCTATTCTAGGCTTCCTATGCACCTTAGGGCTCACATTTCACCTAATTAAGCTTATGTCCCCCTATTAGCTTCATAGTGCCTTCCATGGCCCTTAAGTGTTTTTATTAACTTTTTTGTAGTTCTTGTAGCTCTTGAACCAATCTAAGGCCAATGAAATACTAAACTAAAACATCTTTCCAAACTACAGCAAGTTGTGCCATAAGTTGCCCACACTAACCATGCCTTAATGCACATGCACTACTCTTAGTTAACTAGGCCATGATTCTAGCTTGTTCAGCATGCTCCTTGCTTAAAGTACTTGGTTACTCACTATTAATGCATTCAAAGTACGTTAGGGATGACTACAAGCCTCAACTAGGGCACCAAAATACCCTTAAGGACACACATGGTTCAATTGCGCACATATCATTTTCTCCTTGCTTCATTTGACCCATTTGTCACTTGTTATTCATTCCATTTATATTTTAAATCTTTAAACACCCATAAGAACATGTCTAGGATGTTTATGAACCAATTAGGAACAAAAAACACCCTCATTGGATGAGGTCCAAAGCAACAGTGGTGCTACAACTCAACCTTGGCATCGCGACACCATAGTTGTGTGAAGCTGTTTGAAAAAATGTTAATTCATTAGTGTTGTAGTGCCTAGAGCATGACCCGGGCAAGGATTTCCTTGGTGCCTTAGTGCCAAAATGGCACCCTAGCGCCCAAAACTCACTAGCTTCTTCCAACTTCATGAAAATTATGCACAATTGACTCAAACTTAGTTCCAATCACTTCTAGGCTTGCAATTACTCATTCTCAAGGCCAAATATGAAGGAAATGCATTAACATAACAAGGAAACACAAGAAATCCCGTTACTTCAAGCATAACCAAATAAAAATCAAGGAAGTTGAGCACCAAAGCTTCCATGGCTCCATTATGAGTTTCCTATGGTTCCAAGACAAATTAACCACAAATGGTACCAATTCTAGTTGAATTAAGCTTGAACTAACCTTAAAGAAGCTCAAGAAACCAAGAATACAAAGGGGAAAAAAGTACCTAAGCTCCTAAGAACCAAAAATGTCCCTTTAAAGCTCAACCCACCAAAACTAAGTAAGAGCAAGCTTGCTTTCACTTGGGTACCCCATGGGGCTTCTAATTTCACCAAGAATTGAAGGATTGAGTAAGATTTGGGTATGAATTTTGAGGGGAAAGAGAGAGCTACGAGTAAGAGGTGAAACAAATGATGAATAATAGAATTCAAGTCACCCAAAATGGTTTAAAAACCAACTCCCTTTCCATGCCCCCTCTACCAACTTTAACTTTGCCAAAAGAACCCCACCTCCAAATAGTGTCACTAACTTCGGCAACTTTATCCCCTACTCTGGTTTCCTGTCACTTAGGTCCAAAATAATTACTTTGAGCTTTAAAACCAATCCTATCACCTTGGGATACAAAATGACCATTTTGCCCCTGGTGGCACTTAGATGCCAAATGACCTAAAAACCATTAAACCCTTGAAGAACTTACTTGACTTGCTAAATTAAACTATTTAAGGCCTTAAGCTAGGGATCTCTTACCTCGTAACCAAGTTTTACCTAATCGTCATCGGTATGATACCTTGAGGGCTGTAATAAATATAGAATTCAAGTAAGATGTTAAATACTCATGTTTGCATTTTTAAATATGTTTGATGCTTATTTTGTATATTTAAGGGGTTTAACATTTTGATATGGCTAGAGAAAAGTTTAAGAAATGAAAACAATAACTCAAAATGTGTCATTCCTCAATACTTTGAAACACAAAATTATGCAATAAAACAAGCATTGGTAAGAGCTTTTCCTATGATGTTATAGTATTTTCTACATTATTTTTATATTAATATTATATATTTTCTAGATTGAACAAGGAAAGGAACCTTTTCACGTTGATGTTTAAGTTGAAGCTTGCAAGGCGAGAAAGAAAGACAAACCATTATATCCAGCTATATAAGAAGTCCTTGTAAGTTTTTTTTTTGTCTTTTTAAATGAAACAATGCTATTTATTTTTGATTTTTGAGATGTAATAACTAATCATAAAACCTTGACCTAACTTTATGTTTAATGCTTAATTCAGTTAAAGTTTTAAACTTTTAAAAGATAAAAAGCTGAAAGAGCTAGTATCATGAAAGATAATGAAAAGTTTGCTGAGGTCTTTGGACTAGAGAAGAATGACTATGTTTATGGTTTTCGTCTAAGAAGGAGTGTCATTGGATGTTTTGGAGGAAGACTTACCACAATGAAGCTTATTAAAAATGGTTTAAGAAGCTAAAAAAAAATACCCAAGAACAAATGAAACAAAGCCAGAAAAAAAGCAAATGAGAAAGTTGAAGATAAAAGAAGAGACTTACAAGTGCAAATGAATGAAAAGTTGATGGAAGTAAATGGAATATTGGAAGAAAAGTTCCAGCCATTAGTAGTAATAATAACTATTTAAACTTAAACAGTTTAGTTCTAAATTGAGCTACTTTTTTTTACAATCTTTTTAGCACATAACATTTGTTAGTTTTTTTATACTTTATTTGTTAGTTTTTTTATTTTCTCTTTTGTCATCATTGATAACTTAAGTTTTTTGTTGCTTTTATTTTTGTACGATTTTTGAAACATGCAATCATGAGATAGAAAAATCTTATTGATGACCAAAAAGCCTTTAGCAATAGAGTATTTGTTATTTCCTTTTTGTTCGAACGTGTTAATTTCTAATAGCCTTGCCGTTGGAAAATACCAATGCAATGAGCCGTTGGTGGAGGTGATGTTTTGTTTCCAACAGCCAAGCCATTGGAAAAGAGGTTTCCTGTTCCCCCCCTTTACCTATGTTAACATTATAAGTGGGAAAAAAATTGAAATGAAATTTGAAATTAGGAAAAAAATGTGGAGAGACCTTTTTTTATTTTTCAAAAGCTATGCCGTTAGAAAGTGTTAAAAGTTCATCACCACCTATTTTAATAAAATGATGCATTTTACACATCAATTTTCCAATGGCTAGGCCATTGGAAACATGAAATTAAAATTCTCCAGCTCCCACTCTAGCCATTTTGCATCTGGTTTTGATCCTCACTATCTTCCTTTCTCCCACTTGTACACATAGCGCTTGAAAGGCTCAAACCACCAAATCCGCGTCATTGGCATGCTTCATTGTTGGTTCTTTAGTAGATATTGGCAGATATAGTGCCAAATCACTGAAAAAAGTTAGTATTCTCAGTTTTTGAGCTATTATTTTGATTTTTGAGTTTTATTATATATTTGAAGTTTTTCTTACAATGACTACAACTTGTTACTTGTTCTCACAGATTCAAAGTGTTCCAAGTCATTTTCAAGGTTTCTTGTCCAATTTTGAGGTAGGTTCTTGAAGGTTTTTTTTCTCTTGTTTTTTATGGAAAATCTGAAAAATCTAGGGTTGTGAAATGTATGAAATGTTTGTGATATGTTAATGTTGATGATTGTAATTAAAGTTTAGGGTTGACCCATTGGCATATGCAATTTCATGAATTTATTTTCACTTATTCTTATTTCAAAAATTAATGGAAATTTAAGTATTTTGTTAGGTTTAATTAACTAAAATTTGTTATGAAACCACATTTTTGGTAATGGAGAATATATATATATATATATATATATATATATATATATATATATATATATATATATATATATATATATATATATGACAAAATATTGTAATCCATGATAATTCAATAAATTTTGTAATTTTATTAATTTCAGAAACTAATAGAAAATTAGAATTTGTTAGGTGTCATTAACTTTGCTTGATTGGGATTAAAATTTATGTGTGCATATATTTATAAAGAAAGTATTGAGTAAAATAAATTTTCCTATGAATTTGTTTTTAAATTTTTTTTATTTTAGAAATTAATAGAAATTTTGAATTTTTTTAGGTATAATTAACTAGATTTTGTTTTTGAAACTAAATTGATGGTAATGGAGAATATATATGTGACATATGAAAAGAAATTCTAATCCATGATAATTCAAGAAGCCTAATTTGTAATTTTTATTAATTTCATAAATTAATAGAAAATTATAATTTGTTAGGTGGAATTGACTTTGCTTGATTGATTGTAATATTTATGTGTGTATATATTTATCAAGCAAGTATTGAATAAAAAAATTTCCTATGAATTTTTTTTAATTTCTTTTATTTCAAAAATTAATAGAAATTTTGTATTTTGTTAGGTATAATTAACTAAAATTTCTTTTTGAAACTAAATTACAATCTATGATAATTCAATAATCTTATTTTGTAATTTTTATTAATTTTCAAAATTAATAGAAAATTAGAATTTGTTAGGTGTAATTAACTTTGCTGATTGGGTTTAATATAATGTGTGTATATATTTATGAAGCAATTATTGAATAAAAAAATTTTTCCTATGAACTAGTCTCTATTTTTTAACAATGAGGGATTTATTAATGGAAACTTTTGAATATGAAAGAAAATTTTTAATTTATGAAATAAATTTTAATTAAAACAAAATTTTATTATATAAATAAATTTGGGTGAATTAAAATTAACACATTTCTTTATTTTATTAAAGGCACACATATTTATTTTATCAATAAATAAAAAATATATTATTTTTCAAAGAAATGGGGCTAAATATGAAAAAATAATTAAAAGCCTTTTATTAGTATTAGACATATTTTATCAATGGGTTAATAAAAAATAAGCATATGTTGTCATGGTTGTGTTTTATACGTTTACCAACATATTTAGTTTATAATAGAGCCAGACTGTAGTTGGAAGTACCGTAATTATTTATTGCCGAGCCGAACGGGTTACACAGAAGAGTGAAAGTCTGGGGTTGATGGATTTATATCATTCACTATCGCTCACCTTGAAAATATGAGCGGTAGGAGCATTCGCTGTGTTTGTTAGAAGTGTAAGAATTTGCAGTTTAGAAAGTTTGACGAGGTTAAAGTTCATATTTACAAGTGGGGGTTCATGCGTTTTTCTTGATCCGGACAGCTCATGGAGACCTGTTTAATGAAGCATCGGATACACATAGAGAAGTGGGTGGATTTGATAACTTTGATCAGGTTCTTCAACAAATCTATATGAAAGGATGGTATTGGATGCTATTGGGCCTAATTACCATCAAAGTCCTTCCCACATGGATGAGTAGCCTAATGAAAGTGCTCAACGATTCAACCTGTTGAATTCTACCTTAACTCCTCTATGGGATGGGTGCTATAATCATTCTAAGTTATCTGCTTTTGTCTGTCTCTTGAACAAGTCGAAGTATCATATATTGTGGGCTTGTTATGATAGCATTGCCCAATTGATGAAGGAGACACAACCTATGGACAGTAAGATGTCATCTAATTGGTATGAGACAAGAAACTTAGTTTCGCAGTTTGGTTTGTCTTACTTTAAGATTGATGTCTGTGTTAATGACTGCATGATGTTCTGGAAAGAAGAAACTAATTCTTGAAGCTGTAAGTTTTGTGCTACTAAAAGGTACAAGCTGAAAAATGGTGATAGGGGTAAAGATCAATTGAGGAAGACCATGCATCATTTAACACTAATCTTTCGTCTCCAACACTTATTTGCTTCAGTCTCGACAATAAAGCAAATGTGGTGCCTCAAGGAGCAACGACCAATCTCGGGTGTTTTAAAACATCCATTTTCTAGTGAAGCTGCGAAGTTTTTGATCGCATATACCTATGGTTTGCTTCCAAACCACGAAATATCTGACCGGGGTTGTGTGCCGATAGATTTGCCCTTTTTGGAGCATCTGGAAAATAGTACTCTTGCTGTCCTGTTATTGTCACTCCATAAAATTTGCCTCCATGAATGAGCATGAAAAAACCTTACATACTCCTTTCATTGTTGATTCTAGGTCCATGCAGCCATCATCACCATATTGATGTTTATTTACATCCTCTAACAAAAAAACTAAACCATTTGTGGGATGATGACGTCCAAACATAAGATGTGTCATTAAGAGAAAATTTTGTCCTTCAAGCTGCTCTACTGTGGATCATAAATGATTTCCTGACTTATGCATGCTTTCAGGATGGATGACACATGGTCAATTGTCTTGCCCAATTTGTATGGGCCAATGTAAGGCTTTCCAACTTAAGTATGGTAAGAAAACTTCTTACTTCCGATTGTCACTAGCAATTTCTTCCAACTGGCCACCTACATAAAAGAAATAGGGTATATTTTAAAAAGGGCAAGTTAGAGAATTCATTAACTCCTGAGCATTTGTTAGGTGAGGTGATATTTGAACAAATTTCCTTCCATTAATTGCTACAAATGGGCCATACCATTGGCCACGTGATTATGGAAAATCTCACAATTGGACGAAATGGAGCATTTTCTACGAGTCACCTTATTAGAGGATGAACTTAATCCATCATAATCTAGATGTCATACATATTGAGAAAAATGTGTTTAAGAATATCTGGAATACCACTATGGATTTTGAGAACAAAACGAAAGACAATGTTAAGGCATGGAAGGGCCTCGAGATTTATTGTAATGGACTAGAGTTAAAAATGGTTCCTCTTAAGGGTGGTCATTTATTCAAACCCAAGGCCCGATTCACATTCGATGCTAACCAAAGGCAGGATGTTCTCACTTGGGCTAAATCTCTAAGACTCCCATATGGGTACGCCTCCAATCTTGACAGATGTGTTGATAGTTCTTGTAGCATTATGTATGGCATGAAGAGTCGTGACTGTCATATGATGATGCAATGGTTTCTCCCCATTGCCCTTCAGGCGTTGCCCGAGAATATATGGAAACCATTAATCGAGTTAAGCATATTCTTCAGAGATTTGTGCTTTCTGGAGCTGGATGCTAATCACTTGTTGGAGTTGGAGGGTAATATTCCAATTATCTTGTGTAAGCTTGAGAGAATTTTTCCTCTTGGATTTTTTGATATCATGGAGCATCTGCAAGTTCACTTGCCACATGAAGCAAGGGTTAGAGAACTTGTTCAGTATCATTGGATGTACAAATTTGAGCGGTGCATATATGACCTTAAAATAAAGGTTTCTAATACTGATCATGTTGAGGGATCGATTTATGAATCACACCTTATAGAGGAGACTTTCATTTTTTACTCTCATTATTCTGAATCCCATGTCCTATGTATGGGGAATAGAGTTCCTCGAAATGATGATGTTGGTTCTGTTCCCTTTAATGGGGAGTTATGGTCCATATTCAACTTCCTAGGTCATCCATATAGTGCATCCAGATATAGATTCTTTACAGACGGCAAACTGAGAGTTACCACCACATAAATTCTACTAAACTGTGTTAAGATCAGGCCATATCTTAAGTAAGTATGGGTTTCATTCCATATTGACATATTATATTTTGAAGCCTAACATTATTCGAACGACTAACCTATCTTACCATTTTATTCTATAATGCACAGCATGCTTGTTGAGGAGCCACCAATTGCTTGCACCCGATATTATTATGTCCTAGATGGACGTACACATTGAAAACAACTTTTCACACTGGCTCAAAAACTATGTAAGTGGATACAATGCACTTTGTATATAAACTACTAATTTCCATCATTGGCGAATGTTTTTTCGTAACTTAAAATTAGTTTACATAGGTTGATGACCCACAAAACAATGTAGTCGATCAAATATTATAAGTTGTTGCATGTGGTCCTTCATGTATGGCTGAGACATGGCTTGTATATTTCACAAATGGGTACAAGTTCCTCATAAGTGAATGGGGGAAGGACAAGGTAACAGTCAATAGTGGAGTGTGCATACGGAGCACCAATTCTAGTGAAGTTTAATGTGATTTTTATGGTATATTACAAGAAGTCATTCAACTTGAACATCCTAGCTATCCACATAAAAATGTGGTCTTGTTTAGGTGTGACTGGTTTGACCTGACACTTAATCTTGGAACTCGAGTTCATAAATGGTTTAATTTAGTTGAGGTCCGTGATTTCTCACGATATCGAAAGTCACGTGAAAAAAATGGCTGGTCAGTTGTGCTTAAGATAAGACATAGACAGATTGTCTAATATGAATTAGTAGACAATGATGATGTTTATCAAGAAAATGGAGGCCATACAAATCATGTCATTAAGGACGATCTTGTTGAAAAGTTAGCTGACCCTAGATTGGGTGACAATATTGAAGAAAATTTTAAAGCATGGGTGTGAACGACAATGATGATGAAATTGAAAATTACAGAGCTGCTAATCATGAAACAAATGATGATGTGGACGAGTTTGAATTCGATGGAACTAATAGCGATGAAAATGAGGAGTTTAAGGACAGTACAAGCACTGGGTTAGGTGAATGAAGATGACAGTGGTGGGATCGATCTCGAGTCATAAATGTATCTAAATGTAATTACGTTATGTCCTTAATGAAGTGTTAATTACTACAGATGCCACCTAAAGGGGATAACACCTATGGTACTGACCTGGGAAATGATCTTTTAAACATTTCAAGGAGGTCCTATAAACAGAACTTCTTCGACTATAAAGGATGGTTTGTTCTTCCTGACCACATGTTGATGCAATTCCAAAGACACAAGACATGTCAATGCTAACTACTCATGGCTAGTCACATGCACACCGTTACAGCAAAGGTGGAGGCACTCTATCTCCACTTGGCCTTTAATAGACACATGTTAGTCACCTTTAGATGATGCATTCTCAGGCCTCAAATTCTGATATACATATTGCAGATGTCCCATCATCAGTGTCACGGGCACCGACCTGACCTCGGTTGAAGATCTACCCTCATGGCAACACGTAAGTAATGAACATCCTACAAATTATCAATAACCCTAGAAAGTTAGTGAGTAAACTTACAATAAACCTTTTACACCTATAGTTCCTATTGTCACGCATCATTTTCACTTTGCAAATTCCTTCCACCTAGAGTGACACGATTGCCCACATCATGCTTCACCACACATTTCAAGTCATATCCTGATTGGACGCATATCTCTGCATCAGACATTCAACGATGGTGCAGTCTTTTTGAACAAATTGTCCTATTAGTACCATATCATAATTTCATACAAATGCAATACTTTCATCCATCATGCTTTAACGAAACAATTTATTACCTTTGTAGAAGAGTTGTGAGTGGGACTCGGAACACCATAGTGAGGTTTACTCGATATGGCACATCTTGGGGGCACATCACTACTAATACATCATGGTAGACATCAAGCATGTGAAGGATCCTGTCAAATGTCGAGCGAAGGCAAATTTCATGTCTGATGATACATATGCGGAAATAGAGGCATATTGGGCCAATTCAGAGTTTTTACAAAAATCTGTTAAGTTAAAGGCAATCTGAGGATCTATCAGTGAAGAGAATTCTCGGTCTAGATTGTGTAGTGCGACATATGCAAGGACATCAATCTCGATGTCTGCACATTGAGACCAAGTGGTAAATTATTCATGTTCATATACTTTACATTTACACTTATTAATAACTGATTATAGACATTACTCTAAATTAACATTCTATTAGAGAGAGAAAAATCTACAGAAGGACCCTGACTTGTTAGTAAACACTTTGAAGAAGTTGCTATAAGTATAATATCTTCTTTTTCCTACTACTCTTAAGTTAAACTTATGATAACCACATATGACTAATTCAAATGGGTTAACATATTTCTGTAGGCTCAAGTCTATGCTGAGATTAAGGAGCAAACACAGCAACAGTAGAAAGTAGATCTTTCACAGGAAATTAATGAAGCTGTCATCATTAGTATTGCATCTGGTGGGAAAAGGAGAAGACATGTTTTCGATTTAGGATCAGAGTAGTGTGTTGTCCCACAACGCGGAATGCCTGGTGGGCTCCCACGTGTTGACTTCACACAGACACTACAATTGAGCGAGTAAGTATAGAAGATGATGGCAGAAGAGATTGTGCGAAAGGACTCTAAGTATAAGAAGAAGCTAAAACTACTCAAAAGCAGATAGAGAGTAGAGGTAGACGTGAATAAGGCCACCTTGGAGTTTAATCGGGCTCAGTTGGAGCTTATTTGTCATTCGCTGAACCTTTCCTGCCCGCCGCCTCAACTGGTTCCATAGTATATTGATAAGTCAGACTCGAATACTAAGGAGTTTGCTTGATCACCAGTACATCATCATGTGATTCCCGTGTCATAAGACTTGGATGAAATTTTTGAGACTTTGAACTTATGAACTTTCTAAGACTTAGAACCACTTTCTAAAATGTTACATCATGGTAGCTTCTATGATATGTTGAAGACATATAACTCCTTGTTCGTATTATGATGTATGAATGAGCTTGAGATGCACAATATTGATATTGAATTTATATTTCTTATGTGCACTCAAAAATTGGATGATAAACAAGCATGAGGGAGCACATAGATTGGTATACTAAATTTGGAAAATAATGGAACCAGGGAATCCAGAATCACATTGGCTTTTTGCATGTTTACCAACATCCTAAGCTGTTGGTAAATTTACCAATGGCTTAATGCATTGGTAAATTTACCAATGGCCTAAAGCGTTGGTAAAATTACTAACAACCTAAGCATTTCCAACGTTGGTAATTTTACCAACGCATTAGGCCATTGGTAAATTTATTGATGACCTAATTTTACCAATTAGTTAGGTCATCGGTAAATTTACCAACTGCCTAACATGTTGGTAAAATTACCAAATATTGCACGTTGGAAATCTCTTTTACTTTACTACTATTGCTAATTTACCAATGGCTAAATTACCAACATGCATACGTAGCAAATTACCAATGGCCCAAGTTTAGATCATTGGTAATCTGGTTTCTAACGATCGACTTACCAACAGCCGTCTTTCAACGACTATGCATTAGTAATTTTGAATTTGCCAATGTATATGCGTCGATAATGGCCGTTGGAAAAACCTATTTTTTTAATAGTGATCTCATGTCCAAGTGTGGCCAAATAACATGGGTTTCATGAGATTGTCTTTCACCAAAGGCACACTCCAAATAAAAAGTATTAGTGAGATTTAAAATCAAAATTAAGCTAAATAAGCTCTAACTTGCTTTTAATCCAAAACATCATGCCAAAAAATATTAAGCTCCTTAAATCTATTTAACCACAAACTTAATTTATTTGTGGCTTTAAGTTGTTAGGAATTGTTTCCGACTTCTTAAATCTTTGACTAAATTGGTATAACTTTAGTCATGGACTAAGCAATTAGCTTTGTAGCTAGATAAAATTAGCAACTGGACACAATATCTTTAAGTGTGACTAATTAAATATTGTTTCTTCAAATTTTATTTACACTAGCCAAAACTCACTTCATTTTATAGAATTAATAATCAGTTTCAATACTTTAAGGTGAATGGCTAGATGAAAAAATTTTGCCACCTTTATCTTAATGGTAACCAAAAACTTCAAACATTCAATTATTATAAATACAATGCTTGTAGCTAAAAACATGATTATATTGCTACATAGTATTTAACTTTCGTTACTAATCTTTAGCCACTTGATTTCTTGTTATGGCATGCCATAAAAAATGATTTTATGGCCAAATCATCTAGCCACAACACTTTTTTATAACTAGCCATCATTACATCCATGGCTACAAGTTAATCATGAAGTTTAAAAAAAAAATTTCTAATATGACATATTTTATCCAATTTCATGAATTTATCACTGTTATGCATGAAACTTTGCTTTACCAAGGAAAACTAGATTTGCTTAAAGTACCAAAGAAAATAGTTAGAAAAGTTAAGGTAATGTAAAGATAAAATTTGCAAGGATGACCGAGTCGGTAGTCAAAATTGCTTTTGAACCTAAAGGAAGTAAAATTCTTCCTAAATTCAAAGATTGGTTTTTGTTTCACAAAAAAAAAAAAAAAAGATTCTAAAAGAGAACTATGATAAGAACCCTCTTAGTATATGTCCAAGAAACTCCTCCCCAAGATGTTTCCAAGCTTCAAAGAACCTTATTGAATGAATAAGATCTCCATCCCTAACCAATAGTATGATTAAAAATGGGAAACATCAATAGTGCCTTACACAAGAGTAAGACTCTAATTGTTAAGCCACATTTAAAAAGAACTTAAGGATAGATGTTTTGCACCAACTGCAAATATGATTAAAATAGAAGTCTGTATCAAATGTACAAAAGGCTATAGCTTATATAAGTAAGGCCTAAGTATAAGAAAAACCTAAAAGGCCTAAACCTTATTGAACTAGGACTGTGCGGTTGAGGTTCACATATTTGACTCACTAAAAAACAAAGCAAACAATGTCCAAAATGTGTATGACCTCTTAACATATCAAAATAAGCCATATTGGCCTTAGAATACCTAAAGGTATAAATTAGGACACTAAGGTGCATAATGGGATGCATATGAGGGCTCTTGAGTGTGTGTTCTCTTGGGTGCATGTGCTCTTTGCTTCCAAAAGACATACAAGCCTTGCTACATCAACTTTAAATGAATTTTCCCTATCCAAATGCATCTCCACAAATCCTCGCAAAGCTTCCCTAAACTCTTTAGCTTGCCTCCTAGCGATATTGCCACTAGTGATCCCTAAGGGGCCTAGACTGGTGGTAGCTTTATGTTCATTATACTAATTTCATCCTAGAGATGGTCCATTTCAAATGATTGCACGAATTCATGAAAATTTCAATGCATTGGACCAACCATCTATGTATAATGTTTGTATTTCTTTTGATGTTACAAATTTATGTTCTTTCTATGCTGGTTTAGATTTGAGGACAAATCTTATTGAAGAATAAGGTAATGTTGTGGTCCTAACTAGACCAAGTTACACCCACATGGACACTTTGAAGGTTGCAAGGAACAACATTGATAATATTTGAGCTATAAAGCTTACAAGTGCAAAATCCAATTTTAAGGAGAATTCTTAGAGTTTGTAGAGAATTCCAGGGGCATAGAAATACATTTATCCAAGGAGCTAAAGTAACCTATGGATCCTACTTAAGGAGTTCTTCAAATAATGGAGCAAGTTAGTTGTGGAGCTAAGGAGCCAAGAAGGCATTCTACCTAAGAAAAACCTTAACCGAATAAACATAGAAAGCTTGGCTGAGCTTCTAGATGCCACAACCAAGCAAAATGGCTAATTTTGAGTATGTATGGATATGCCATGCAAATCTACTTATTCCAAGGAAGATTTATGTTTATGCCTAAACTTCTATTCCATCACGCACATTTGGTGATGTCCATGAGGCTCAAACATGCAAAAATCAAAGCTTATGGTGCTTATATGGATGTGTTTACATGCATATGCGAGTCTTATTGTTCCATGCACATGTTTTATGAGCTTGCAAACATCCAACATGCATAAGACACTTTCAGGAACTTTGGTTTGACTAAGAAACCTTTATATGAAATTCATTAATGTTTCCTGGTTTCCCAAGGATATTTATCTGTTTTAGAATTCTTAGAATTTATGTATCCCTAGTTTGTCTAGTATTCTTAATTATTATTCTTTTTTAGCTATAATTTCTAAATAGGGTTTTATTCATGCATATCTGCCTATAAAAGGCATTGCTTACCATTGTAATATTTAGATTAGCATTTTTATTACTAATGCAACATGGTTAAGACTTTGTTCCACACTTCTATGTTCATCAAGAACTTGTCTTGAGCAAGGCCAAGGTGGATTCTTTATTGTAGTTCTATTTATCTAATATCTTCTGTTGCAAGTCACATTATTGATTTGAAATGAGGATTTCAATTCTAAAAACAACTTCTTCTGAGCTGAACTAACTTGTTCATGGGTTTCTAGGTCTTAAACTTATGGGTGTCACCTATGTCTTGAATAGCAAGACATAAGTGGACTTAGTTACATCTATTAAGTTGGTCTTAAGTAAAGATTTTGGGAAGTTTCCTTTACATGGGGTAAGAGCATCACTGAAACCCTAAAAACTTTCCATCTATAATTTGTTGCTTTTTGAAGAAAAATTGGTTAGTAAATCATAGGTTTAGTGCTCTCCACAGCGAAACATACAAATTCAAACCACTAGATGACAACATTTACAAATCATAGTGGTTAGAGAGCAATCAGAGTATTGAAGGCTACATGGGCATTTTAGTTTTTCTAATTGAAATATTTGATTCAAATTCTAGATTAAGTTTAAAAGTTCCAACACAATAGAAGACAAATAAGTAACCATAAATTGTGATTGATTCATTAATTTATGCTTGAAACCAAGTAATGTGAAACAGTGTGTTAGGGTGGAGAATAATTGGTAGATGCAAACATTATGAGTTCTACTGCAAAACTTGTAATTTTAATATACTTTGTCAAGTTTACTTTTGTAAATATAAGGTTTGGCCATTTTGCTTTTGATAGCTCTAATTTTGGGTTAATGTAGGTAATAAAAAAGGCTGAGGATACAATACTCCTGGATTGGCTCTTCACTCATATTTGGGGTTTCTTTATAATTTTTACAACTGCCCTATTATTCTTCTCTATCAACATGGATTTGTATCTCACTCACTTTCATTAAAGGCGAGTTCGGATAGAATTAATGAGATTAATTGGTTAACCAACAAGAGTGGTCAAAGGACGACATGTGGGAGGGGTAAGAAAATAGGCCGAATTTGGTTAGATTTACAGTTTTGTGCCATTGGTAATTTTCTCCCTTTCCTCCAAGAGAAACCAACCTTGTTTAGGTGTCGTTGTCCTCTGTCAAGCATAAAGCTACTGCACACTGAGTAAACTCCTCCACTGGCCACCAATAGCTTTAGGTACGGTTCCACTTACCACCCTTGACCATTGGCAACTCCCGTCAAAGACATTGGCAACTTCAATTTCTAGAAGTGCTCAAAGAGCGCTGCACATACACCTTTTGCCGTTTGCTATCACTGTCATTAGCTGAGATAAGGGCCTTATGAATTTGAGCTCCTGTTTGATTCTCCATTGTAGCCTTTAGCCTCGTTGGTAGACCCGGTTCGTCCACATCTGCACTTTCGCTTACCTATCCTGTAGTTCCCTAAACCACCTGCCTAAAAGGAGCCCGTCAGGCCACCATTAGTAGACCCACCGTGTTGGGTTTGCCGATTGTCACCATATCCACATAGATGCATGAATCTAGGCCGACTCACTTCACCATTAACGGACACAAAGCTGTGATGGCACAAAGATGTAATTTTGGCCAAAATTAAGAAATTTTCATACTTATTCAATATACTCCCATGCCCTGTGAGAAACTTGACCGAAAAAAGCATTAATGGAGGCTCATTAATTTAATTTAATTCAAAAAGAACTCGCTGTGATTACAAAACCAACCTAACCCAAAACGGCATTAATGGAGGGTTATTAATGTGATTACAAATAAGGATGCTCCGTGTTCCCTACCATCACACTGTCTAGTGGCATCATCATGAACATCGACATGCCTTTCTTCGCTTTTTCCTTTCTTTCCTTGCCACGTGTGAACTCTCTATTACTTCCTCATTCACCATTATCGCCCCCTCCAATGTGAAAGCATGGTATGCCACCGATAGATATTCTCCACATGTCGTTCATCGTTGGCAATCGAAACTTAAGACTTAGAGGTAGAGACAATATTGACAGGGTAACTACCACCGATAGATCTACCCCTCATGCTGTTCAACGTTGGCAATCGAAACCTAACACTCAGAGGTGGAGACAACATTGACAGGGTAACAGCCTTCCCTTCCTTTGGCTTCTGCATTTTGCATACGGTGTTCGATATAAGAGACCTTCAAATAATAGATCTACTCATCAGTGACTTTGAGTTTGATTCCAAGCTCAATGCTAACAAGGGTCCTAAGTTCGTGTGCCTGATTCAAAGCTATATTCCAATCAATTTCAAAAGAAAATTTAAACTAATAAATGGTCTTTCTTCAATTTTATAATTTTTCTTTTTGTCATAATTTGCAAAATTTTTCTCTCTTTCTTCATTTTCACTTTTCAATATGAGCTCAAATGGAATTTTAGATATTGGATCTTGAAGATCTATGTAGGAATGGGGAAAAAAGAGATGACGTGGGGTACATGTAAAGGGTCAAGAGTCTAGGAAAATAGATAAGATTAAAATAAAAATTTCACTGAAAAACCATTAATAAATATTTTACAAATTGTTTGTTTTCAAAATAATGTTATTCCATGCAGTAAACAATGTTGTTTTAATTCATAGAAGTTTGTTGTTCCGTAAAATGTTGTTCCATTTAGTAAAAAATGTTATTCTGTTAATATAAATGTGTTGTTTTATAATATGTAGTTCACTTTGTAAGAAATAATATTCGGTAAATAATGTTGTTCTTTTCACTAAGCAATGTTGTTTGATTCATATAAATGTATTATTTTATAATATACTATTCATTTCGTAAAATGTATTATTCATAAATAATATTGTTCATTTTAGCAAAAAGTGTTGTTCCATTAACAAAATGTGTTGTTCTGTAATATACTGTTTATCTGTAAGATTCACTGTTCGTAAATAATGTTATTCCATTCAGTAAGAAGTATTATTCCATTCATACAAATATGTTATTTATTTCATAAGATAAGATGTGCTATTCACAAATAATATTGTTCTGTTCATACAAATATGTTGTTTTGTAGTATACTATTCATTTCATAATATATGTTATTTGTAAATTTTGTTATTCTTACAAAGTGTTGTTCCACTGACACATGTGTTGTTTCATTCCCATAAATGTATTGTTCTATTTATAAAAATTTCTTATTTTGTAAAATATATGACTGAGGTGTACGCGGATGCATTAGGCGCATAGTATAGCTATTAATTAAAAAAGGAAAATTTTCAAAAAGCCTCCTAAGGTTTAGTAAATCCTTCACTTAACGCCTTTTGCTTGAGAATCCTTCACTTTATTCCCTAGGATTTAATAGATCTTTTTCTTACCCCCTTCATAATAGTGATGTCCAAAATGTCATTTCCTTATCTTCTTAGATAGGTTCAATTGATCATAATGCCCTTAAGAGATAATAACACTTTGTTAAATTAACTAAAAACTTGTACAAGATTATATGTGACAAAAATCATTTTTTTAGTAGAAACAACAACAACAAGAATAATGATGATGATCTAAACCAATTCAACAAAAAAATAAAAACAGAGAAGAAATTTCTAAGATTTCAATAAAAAATGAGTTATGAAATATTACTACTATTACTACTACTACTACTACTACTGACACGACCGTCCCTGGCCTCTGTCCAGGAAGCCCTGTGAGAGCTAGTCTCATGGTGGTTGTAATTGGCTAGTTGTATATGTGTGCAGATTAAAATCCTATGATACTAGTTGATTATCCTAGAATATGCAGGATGCATGCTCTTCATGCTTTGACTTAGATTAATAAAAACATAAAGCATTAACTTGGCCAAGTAATCTCTACAGAAAATAAGTACAAATAGCCAAAGCATACAAAATCAACACTTATGTGAGTTTACTACACATAACAACTCATGGGAGCATTCATACATGAAATAGACTAATGCCCTCACCTAAGAACAACCCTAGAGTCTAGGACTCTTTATAACATAGACTATGGAGGCAACTAGAGTATTGTATATATACAAGCCTCAACTAAGATCTTCTTTAACTAACTCCCACCTTGGATATGAATCCCGGTGGCGAGTCTAAAAAATCCTTGTCTAGTGCTACTAGGCTCTGTAGCCAAAGGAATACTCTAGTTAGTACTGTTACTTGACCAACAAATTACTGAAGCATACTCATGTAGACTAGAATCACAAGGATTCTCAAGTGCAATACCCGTGCACAAAAAGCCACTACCACAATAACCCTCAATAGTTACTCGGCCCAACAACTTCTGAATCTGCACAACATAACTAGGGAGTGAGAACATAACATTCTTAGTAATGAGTCTTTAGTGTACCTGCAAGAAAATTACTAAGAACACCACATATGATAACATATATAACCTACTGTGAGCTCATACAGTATGAGGGTCTAATATATGCATATATTTAGGTCCCTTAAGATCTCTCCTCATCCTTGTCCTTAAACTACAAGGCATTGCCTTACCTACTAGCAAGCTGCGCTTACCAGCTTAACTAGTGATAAATCACTAGTTGAAACTGTCCCTTAGTAAGTTATGTAGGGGAATTATGGTGGGACTATTGTAGACTAGGTCATTTAGACCTTGTAGACTAGGTGTACTAAGGTTTCACCTTGCAACCTCGTGGCTATGGCACGGCTAGGTCGCAAAGGGTTCTAAACCTTTCACCCGAGCTAATGGTACTTAGTTATGCTCATTTGCAACCTAGTTTCCTTGCTTATGGCACAAATAACCATAAAACCTTACAAAACTCAAGGAAACTCTTAAGTCTTGAGGGACTTTTGGAAGTCTCGGAGTACCCCCGAAATATTCAGACCCTAAGGTACCCTAATAACCTTCTTAGGTCTTACCTCAATCACCCTAGCAAAATGTGAGAAATTCTGTCATCTTACTTGTGGCGACGCGTTAGCACAGTTGGTACCATTTGGACCACATTTTCACAATTGGTGACACGTCACGAACTGGTGCACGAAATTGACGACGCGTCGCTAATATGTGAATCTGTAGAATTGGCACGCATTTTACTGCTATAAATTTTGGACACTTAGCAAACATAGTAAACATGCTTAAAAAGCCTCCAAATTTGACACACACATAGACCATGTTGCATAGAACATAACCAACTATCACAAGCCAATCTATGATGTCTTGTAACATCATCCAAATCCTCTCAAACCTCATAGTTCACCACAATTCAACCAAATCTTCTAACTAATGCTATTGCTAGAATCACTCAAGTTCTTCAAGCAAACTCATGTCAATAGCATTAATTGGTCTTTAAGTCATAACTGCCTTACCTCAATTTCAAGTAACAAGCAAGAATCAACCTCATTTCCAATCTACTAGGCTCAACAAAGTGTCACATAAGTTCCAATAAAAAACATAGACACCAAACATCAAAACCTTGCTTCTTAACCAAAACCCAAGCTCCAAACTAACCAAATAACGTGAATTCAATCAAGAATGCATTGGTTACCTCGTATCAAAAATAGGGGATGTGAGAAACACACTTCCAAGCTCCAAAACCATGGTTTTATGCTTGAAATGAGCTCCTCCTAGCTTATATACTCTTAATAGCTCTTCTTGGCACCAAGAAATCTTGATTTCAAGGTTGAATTGAAAGCAAAATGAGAGTGAGAAGGTTGGAAACGAGATTATGGCAGCCATAGCCTCACTTTCCCCTTCTGAAACCCTCACTTAACCTCCAATCCACCAAAGTATTAAGCTTAATACAATTAAACCCCTATCTTTTGGTAACTTAGTTATTCTTGATTAATTTTTTTTTATTTCTTCAAGTTTGGGTTAAGGTTGAAAGTTAAGTTATAAAAACTCTTTTTAAACACTCGGGACTCGTCCCGGCTATTCAAGGTAAAAAATTACCATTTTGCCCCTAAACCTCATTTAGTCCCGTATCTTCCTCGGAACTTAGTGAACTGTGCTAAACTTCTCTATTCTTGCTATGTAAACTTGAAATTGGGTTGCACCTTAATTTAGAACACTTTACCTTCCTCGGGAGTGCCTGCTACTAAAAGGTCCATAACATTCTCCCCTCCTTCTGGAATTTGGTCCCCTAAATTTCACTACCACTCGGGAAAAATACAAGGATATCTTTTCAGCATATCCTGCTTCGTCTCCCAGGTAGCTTCTTCTTCACTATGGTTAGACCAAAGAATCTTAACCATCGAAATCCACTTAGTTCACAATCTCTTGACTTGCCTATCAAGTATCTGAATAGGTTTTTCCTCGTAGGTTAAGTCTTCCTGAATGGGTATCACTGAAGGATTAACTACCTGTCTCGGTTCCACTATGCATTTTCTGAGTAGACTAACTTGAAACACGTTATGTACTTGAGATAGGTTAGGTGGTAATGCTAACTGATAAGCAACTTTCCCTATCTTCTCCAATATTTCATAGGGTCCAATATACCTAAGGGCTAACTTTTCCCTCTGCTCAAAACGGGTAATTCCTTTCATGGGCAACACTTTAAGAAGCACTTTGTCCCCAACTTCAAAACTCAAATCTCTTCTTCTCAAATTTGCATACTTAGTCTGTCGGTCATTGGCTGCCTTAATCCGTGCTTGGATTAACTTGATCTTAGCTGTTGTATCAACTATGATCTCAGGATAGATAACTACCCTGTCTGCAGGGTCTACCCAACAATGGGGCGTCATACATCGCCTCCCATACAAAGCCTCATATGGTGCCATACCAATAACAGTTTGATGACTGTTATTATAAGCAAACTCGATCAGTGATAGATGCTGATCCCAATCACCTCTAAAATCAATAGCACACATACGTAACATATCCTCTAAAGTCTTAATCACTCTCTCAGATTGCCCATCAGTCTGAGGATGAAAAGCGGTACTGAGACTAACCTTACTTCCCAATGCTTCTTGAAAAGCATTCCAAAACCGTGATGTGAACCGAGGATCTTTGTTAGATATAATCTGATCCGATATTCCATGGAGTCTCACAATCTTCTTGAGATACAACTGAGCCAACTTCTCCAATGTATACGTAATCTTGATAGGTATGAAGTGTGCCAACTTCGTCAGTCAATCGATTACTACCCATATAGCATTATACTGACTATGGGTATTCGGTAACCTCACTAGGAAATCCATAGTAACGGACCCCCATTTCTTCACAGGAAGAGGTAAACTCTAAAGTATGCCCGCTAGTTTCTGTCTGCTTTAACCATTTGGCATGTCAGACACTCTGCCACATGTCCCATTATATTTCTTTTCAATCCTGGCCACCAAAAATGCATCTTCAGATCATGATACATCTTACTAACACCAAGGTGAATATTCAAAGTACTACTATGTGCCTCCTGTAGGACTTGTTGCCTAAGTCCTTCCATATTCGGTACATACAGACGATCTCTATAATGTAGTATTTCATCTTTGTACGGAATTCCTTCCTCATAGTGCTAAGTTTTGCTTCTCCTGAAATTTTCCTCAACAATGGATCTTTCATCTGAGCTTCCTTAACTCTAACTTAACCAAGCTGATTGTACTTCCAAAACGTAGACTAGGGATTCTTCTCGGCTTTGCCATAATTTATGCAAAACTAAGAAATAATCCCCCGATGTTCCTTCGAAGGAACTCATAGACTAACCCTTAGATAGGATCGCTCATGTGTACTTCTGGCTCAATGCATCTACTACCACATTTTCTTTACCAACACAGTATTTAATTGAACAATCATAATCTTTAATGTATTCAATCCATCGTCATTGCCTCATATTCAGATCCTTCCGTGTAAACAGATACTTCAAATTTTTATGATCGGTAAAGATCCTGAATGACCTCCCCATCAAATAATGTCTCCACAACTTCAATGCAAAAATTATTGCCGCTAGCTCAAGATAGTGAACAGGTTAGTTCAATTCATTGGGTCTCAATTGTCTTGAACCATAGGCTATTACCTGACTGTCCTACATCAACATACAACCAGTCCAGAACCTGATGCATTAGTATATACTGTAAAAGCTCTGTTCTGATCCGGTAGAATAAGTACAGGTGCACTAGTCAATCTTTCCTTCAATTCCATATAAGCTTTTTCACACTTTAGTGTCCAATCAAATTTCTGAGTTTTCTTAGTCAAGGCCGTTAATGGTACAACTATCATAGAGAATTTCTCTATGAATCGTCTGTAGTAACCTGCCAAACCCAAGAAACTTTTAACTTCTGTAACTATAATTGGTCTTTTCTACTCAACTACCGCCTGAACCTTTTCAGGATCAATTGACAATCCTTGAGCATTGATAATGTGCCCTAAGAACTGAATGTTTTCAGACCAAAACTCACACTTAGACAACTTTGCATAGTACTGATTATCCTTCAGCACTTACAAAATTGTTCTAAGGTGCTTTTCATGCTCTGATGAAGACGGTGAAAATATCAAGATGTCATTAATGAAAACCTCAACAAACTGATCCAGAAACGGTTTAAAGATCCGATTCATAGCTTCCATAAACACTGCTGGAGCATTCGTCACACCAAACAGCATAACTATATATTCATAGTGCCTATACCTCGTTCTGAAGGCAGTTTTAGGGATATCTTCCTCCTTAACTCTGATTTAAAAGTGCCCAGACTGGAGGTCAATCCTAGAAAACGCTTTTGCTCCTCTGAGCCTATCAAACAGATCATCAATTCTAGGAAGCGAATACCTATTCTTGATTGTTACTCCATTTAACTTTCTATAGTCGATGCACAATCTAAAAGTTCTATCCTTTTTCTTCACAAACAACACTGGAGCTCCCTACGGTGACACACTAGGCCTTATAAAGCCTTTCTCTAGTAGTTCCTCTAACTGCTTCTTTAACTCATCCATCTTAGGAGCTGACATCCTATAAGGTGGTATTGAAATAGGCTCAACCCCTAGCTGCAGATGGATTACAAACTCAGTATCCCTCTTGGGTGGTAACCCAAGTAACTCTACTTAAAACACTTTAGGAAACTGATTGGCTACAGGAATCTTCTTAAGTTCTTCCTCTATGGCCACCCCATTCAATGAATAATACTCTTCCTCACTAACTATGGGAATGGTATCCATAAGTCTAAGGTGTAAACTCTTAGCACTAGACGTCAATCCTCCTGTGTAAGTCACTCTAACTCCCAGATCATCAGTAATGTCGACTGAGTGATTCGCACAGTCAATTTGCGCCTTATACTTACTTAGCCAATCTATTCCTAACACTAGGTCATAAGACTTCAATTCTATCACCCATAACTCACAACAAAAATCATGGTCGCCTAACTGCAAGGGATACTTAGTAACCACTTCATTGGTCACAATAAAACTCCTTCCTACAATCCTGATGAGTCTCAACTCACCCGAGATTTCTCGTTGCAATTTAAACTTGTCTACCAAAGCAGATGATATCACTGAAAGAGGAGCTCCTATATCAAAAAACACTCTAACACTACCATTCTGAAAAGGAAAAATACCTCGAACGGTGGCTGGTTCTCTGGTCACTTGACTCGCTAGGGTGAAAACCCTCGGCTCAACTATTGCTGTGGCTACACCAAGTCGATTTCCTATGGCAAGGGGTACAGGGGGTAAATTCCTGGGCGGACCTGGAAAAGGTCGAGCCCTTGGGCAATCTTTCACCCAATGTCCTCTCTAACCACAGATATTGCAAATATTTGCCCCTAGTGTACATGGTCTTCCACCATGAAACCGTCTGCACTTAGGATATAAGCCCGTCTCTCTTCTCTTGAATGGATCTGGGTTTTCAACCATCGGTCATTTCTCGGCACTCTTTCCTAGGTTGGCTGGTCCAACCTCCACCTTTTTACTAGGTGTCCTTGAGTCCTCAAATTCTCTTTCCAAGACTAACGCTTTTTAGACCACTTGGTGATAGCTTCTGATATCCACTATCACCATATACCTCCTAAGCACGGGTTTCAAACCTTGGAAGAACTTTTTGGCTTTCAACTCATCATTACCAACCATGTACGGAGCGTACCGAATAAGTGAATTGTAACGTTGCTCATACTCCCGTACAGACATCTATCCCTACACTAGGTTCTCAAACTGAACCCTCATTTGGTCCTGTGTAGCCTTACTTATATATTCCTGTCTGAACTTCTTCTCGAAGTCTGACCATTTGGGCACCTTTTCCTTGTGCTCTGGTCGGGTACCATTACTCTCCCTCAGCATCTCCATCACATCATCCCACCATAAACTAGCCATTCCTCTAAAAAAAATAGGTACTAGGGTCATCCTCTGCTCAGACTTATAGCCTCCACAAGTAAAAAGTCAGTTCATCCTAGACAACCAATCTTCTGCTCGATCAGGATCACCTGTCCCATCAAAGCTCAGTGGATCCACAGTCTTAAATTTTTCTAGCAATTTCATCTGGTATGGGGTGTCTCCCTTCCTTGGAGCCTCCATAACTTCTGGCTCCTCCTCCTCCTGAATATGATTTCTCCATTCATGAGCCTTAAGCACTTGTTGCTGCTCAGCATGCCTTTCTTGATCCTGGTATACATCATTTTCCTCTTGAGCAATATCTCTGTCCTCATAATCTCTAAACATTTTAGTCACAATAGTATTCATACCCTGTGGCACTTGGGCTATAGTCTGTGTCAACCCTTGTAGTACCCTGGATATCTCATCCAGCCTTGCCACAACTAGGTCACTAGAACCCTCACCAGGTTCTCTAGTTCCCCTTGAAGTTCTTGACCTAGTGTTAACCATAGCAACCTGCAACCAAAGCCAGACAACATTCCCTAGATGTTAGTCAGTACTAATTTCCTAGCACATGGACATTCCAATCTAGACTTTAGTCTTAGCCTCCAATATCTATGAAATGAGCTCTAAGCTCTAATACCAAAAACTGACACGACCATCCATAGCTTCTGCCCAGGAAGCCCTGTGAGAGCTGGTCTCATGGTGGTTGCAATTGGCTAGTTGTATATGTGTGCGGATTAAAATCCCATGATACTAGTTGATTATCCTAGAATATGTAGGATGCATGCTTTCATGCTTTAACTTGGATTAATAAAAACATAAAGCATTAACTTAGCCAAGTAATTTCTACAGAAAATAAGTACAAATAGCCAAAGCATACAAAATCAACATTTATGTAAGTTTACTACACATAACAACTTATGGGAGCATTCATACATAAAGTAGACTAATGCCCTCACCCAAAAGTAACCCTAGAGTCTAGGATTCTTTATAACATAGACTATGGAGGCAACTAGAGTACTATATATATACAAGCCTCAACTGAGATCTTCTTTAACTAACTCCCACCTTGGATGTGAATCCCAATGGCGAGTCTCAAAAATCCTTGTCCAGTGCTACTAGGCTCTGCAGCCAAAGAAATACTCTAGTTAGTATTGTTACTTGACCAACAAACTACTAAAGCATACTCATGTAAACTAGAATCACAAGGATTCTCAAGTGCAATACCTGTGCACAAAAAGCCACTACCACAATAACCCTCAACAGTTACCAGGCCCAACAACTTCTGAAGCTGCACAACATAACTAGGGAGTGAGAATTTAACAATCTTAGTAATGGGTCTTCAGTGTACCTGCAAGAAAATTACTAAGGACACCACATATGATAACATATGTAACCTGCTGTGAGTTCATACAGCATGAATGTCTAATATATGCATATATTTAGGTCCTTTGAGATCTCTCTTCATCCTTGTCCTTAAACTACAAGGTATTGCCTTGCTTTGCCTACTAGCAAACTGCGTTTACCAGCTTAACTAGTGATAAATCACTAGTTGAACCTCTCCCTTAGTATGTTATGTAGGGTAATTATGGTGGGACTATTGTAGACTAGGTCATTTAGACCTTGTAGACTAGGTGTACTAAGGTTTCACCTTGCAACCTCGTGGCTATGGCACGGCTAGGTCGCCAAGGGTTCTAAACCTTTCACCCGAGCTAATGGTACTTTGTTATGCTCATTTGCAACCTAGTTTCCTTGCTTATGGCACAAATAACCATAAAACCTTACAAAACTCAAGGAAACTCTTAAGTCTTGAGGGACTTTTGGAAGTCTTGGAGTACCCCTGGAATACTCAGACCCCAAGGCACCTTAAGAACCCTCTTAGGTCTCACCTCGATCACCCTAGCAAAATGTGAGAAATTCTATCATCTTGCTTGTGGCGATGCGTCAGCACAGTTGATAACGTTTGGACCACATTTGCACAATTGGTGAGGTATCACGAACTGGTGCATGAAATTGATGACGCGTCGCTAATTTGCAAATCTGTAGAATTGGCACGCATTTTACTGCTATGAACTTCGGACACTTAGCAAACATAGTAAACATCTTTGGAAAGCCTCCAAATTTCACACACACATAGACCATGTTGCATAGAACATAACCAACTATCATAAACCAATATATGATGTCTTGTAACATCATCCAAATCCTCTCAAACCTCATAGTCTACCACAATTCAACCAAATCCTCTAACTAATGCTATTGCTAGAATCACTCAAATTTTTCAAGCAAACTCATGTCAATAGCATTAATTGGTCTTCAAGTCATAACTCCCTTACCTCAATTTCAAGTAATAAGCAAGAATCAACCTCCTTTCAAATCTACTAAGCTCAACAAAGTGTCACATAAGTTCCAATAAAAAACATAGACACCAAACATCAAAACCTTGCTTCCTAACCAAAACCCAAGCTCCAAACTAACCAAATAACATGAATTCAATCAAGAACACATTGGTTACCTCGTATCAAAAACAGGGGATGTGAGAAACACACTTCCAAGCTCCAAAACCATGGTTTTATTCTTGAAATGAGCTCATCCTAGCTTATATACTCTTAATAGCTCTTCTTGGCACCAAGAAATCTTGATTTCAAGGTTGAATTGAAAGCAAAATGAGAGTGAGAAGGTTGGAAACGAGATTATGGCAGCCATAGCCTCACTTTCCCCTTCTGAAACCCTCACTTAACCTCCAAGCCACCAAAGTATTAAGCTTAATACAATTAAACCCCTATCTTTTGGTAACTTAGTTATTCTTGATTAATTCTTGTTTATTTCTTGAAGTTTGGGTAAGGTTGAAATTTAAGTTATAAAAACTCTTTTTAAACACTCGGGACTCGTCTCGGCTATCCAGGGTGCAAAATTACCATTTTACCCCTGAACCTCATTTAGTGCCTTATCTTCCTCGGAACTTAGTGAACTTTGCTAAACTTCTCTATTCTTGCTATGTAAACTTGAAACTAGGTTCCAACTTAATTTAGAACACTTTACCTTCCTTGGGAGTGCCTGCTACTAGGAGGTCCATAACAACTACTATTACTACTATTGTGCTCTTAATGAATAATTTACTTCTAACTTAATGTAACAACTATTTTGCAGACAAAATTTACTTCTAACTTACTGTAACAACTATTTTGTAGACACTATTAGTTATTAAAAAAATATATTTAATTATTGATTTGTCTCACATATTTCACATTCAATTACATATTATGTTTAGCTTTTATATTTTAAATGTTACAATTGAGACACAATTCTAAAAGAGTAGTGTTATTTATACTATGTTTGACTAGCAAAATTTTATTAATAATAAAAAATAAATTTTGTCACATATAATTTTGTACAAGTTTTTAGTTAATGTAGCAAAATGTTATTGCCTTATGGGAGTATTATGGTCAATTCAGCCTATCGAAAGAGACAAGAAAAGGGCATTTTGGGCCTTAACATTATGGGAAGAAGGTAAGTGAAGGATCTACTAAACTTTAGGGGGAAAAGTGAAGGATTTCCAAAAAGATAGGGATAAGAAAAGTTTTCGTTAAACCTCAGAGGGTCTTTTTGAAATTTCCCTGTTGGGGGAGGGTCTGTGATTTTCCCAAAACAAAAACCTATTAGCACCCTAGCAGTTTTTCCCTTAAACCCTAAAAACAAAAATGTTCTCAAGGTCGGCGACAATCTTCCGGCGCTCCAAAACCATCGCCGATGAGCTTCGGAACCGTATTTTCACTCGCTCCATGGGCGGTGGCCCGAGGACGTTTCCCGGCGGCTTGAACAAGTGGCAGTGGAAACGCCTGCACGAGAAGAAAGCCAAGGAAAAAGAAAGAAAGCTCCTCGACCAGGAGAAGCAGCTCTATCAAGCCAGGATCCGATCCCAATTACGGGCCGCCATTGCTGGGAAACCCGAATCGGACGGCGATTCAAAGAAGCACAAACCCATTAGCCCGAGGGAGCACATCAAAGCTCTGGCTGATCGCTTTATCAAGGACGGAGCTGAAGACCTTTGGAATCAGGACGATGGTCCCCTGAAGTCAGAGGAAGAGCCGCAACTAGTGGGGAGCAGAAATAGAAGACCGGGATCGATACTTTCGCCAGTTGATGTGAAGAAACTTACATCTCACAACGCTTGCAGCCAAGAAAATTTAAATTTTCGCAATTCGAATTATGTGTCGAAGAGAAATTATTCTGTTCAGAGTCGGGCCAGATTTAGGAGATACGAGAGTTCTTCCTCAAGTGACGATGAAAGGAAATCTGGGTTACGTGGTCGTGCATTAGTTGGTGATCGGGAGGTTGTGGGCTCAGCAGACGTATGGAAATTTATTAAAGGTAGGAGTTTTACGAAGCACAAGAGGTTTAACGGAGATGACAGTTCGTCTGAAGATGATGATTCAGATTTTGATACAGAGGATGAGGTGAGACAGTCGCATGATATCAGGAAATTGGGAAGTAGTGCTTCTTTGGGGAAGTATGATCTGAAGATAAGGAAGCGAGTACCCCTGAAGCAACTAGAGGAGGAGGTTGACTTTTCAGAGCAGGTGGAGTTGCTGAGGAAGGAGCTGAATAGGAAGTTGCTTCAGGATGAAGAGAGGAAAGGTGAGGAGGAATCACATTACAGCCAGAAAAGGTAGGCCATATGGAAGTTGTAATCCTTTTCCCTACTGAGAAATTTCTGAATGTGAGGCCTATGTTGTATGTGCTGCATTATATACATGACAAATGTCGGTAATTTTGTCTGGTGTTTGTTTATCCAGGTTTAGTGAGTGCGGTATCTCTTCCCTAACTGTCAAGGCACTCTCTTTTGCTGGATATATTCAAATGACTCGAATACAGGAGGCTACTATTTCAGCTTGCCTGGTGGGTATGTCACAACTCTGAAAGCTTTCTAAGTTTCCCTTATGCACATTATTATTTTCATTCGGAAAGAATCATGATTTAGGGAAAAATTGATTTTCCTATTCAGCATCTATATGCTTGCATTTGGAAAATTTCAATATATCCTGTATTTTCAAGAAAATACTTGGATGAGTTTCGTTCAACATAAGCACTTTTTCCAGATTCAGTAAGGCAATTGGATTGAACTTGGCATAGAAGTGTTTCAACTTGTGAAGTACATATGAACATTGCATTTCGGACTGTCGAAATGCATTTGTGGTCAATCAAGTGTAGAAGCCACATAGTTAAGCACGCAAATAATGAGAGGCAGTGGACATTTCATATGAGTATATTCTCATTCCACCTTATAGAACTGAATATTCTTGTTGGACATACAAAAGAAACTGTTCAAAATTATTCAAAATTAATTATATGTGTTGTGTGTGTTTCCTTGACTGTATCAGATGTTACAAACATCTTGCCCACTTTTTCAGGAATCGTTGTGTTGAAAGTCTGTCATTTATGCTTCATATATTCGTGTTACACTTTGTTCTAGATCTTGTATCGTCAGCATCACAGATCCAGTAAATTCTAAATTTTGCGTCTATTAACAGTCTCTTGATGCATAGGGATAAGGGTAAACCTATGAAGTTGAGTCCTATTTCATTGTTTAGAATTTAACAACCTTTTGCATATGCACTGAGTAGGTAGAGAGCTGTTGCATCTGAACTGAATTATTTATTTATTTATCTATCCTTTTTATCCCAATCATGGTTGATTTTGTTAATTCAGATTGTGTTTTTTCCTAATTCTGATGTTGTTATGAATTACAAGGGAGCTTGGTTATTAATGATATTTCTGATATTATGGGATATCGTAATTTGTGTAATATGTGGAAATCGTGTAATTTTAGGAATTATAATTATTCTACATCCTTTAGGTTATTTCTGGCTATTATTACGTTTTATCAATAAATTTTAGTTTGACTAACTTGTCATTTTAGGTAGTTTTAGGTTTTAATATGCCTATTTAAGGGCCAATTTATTTTAACTTAAGTTAATTAATTGAAAATGTTTTTGCGGGTTTTGGTCTAAAAGAAATGTCAATTGAAAGCTAATACTATATCAATATAATAATATATTGAATAACATATTTGGCAGTGTAATTGAATTTAAAATTTTTTTTTTCAGGTATGTAAAAAAATTATTTTTGATTATATCATGAAAAAATGTTGTTCAATGGATTATTATCTATATAATATTAGCTTTCAGGTGACATTGATTCCGGGAAAAAAAAACTATAAAAATTAAAAGTAAGTGATTTTGGATTAGTTAAAATGAATTGCCCTAAGGCTTCATATGTTCTGTTAATTTTTAGCTGTTGATGAATAATTAGAATATATTTGTGTCTTCCGCTTCTCTAGAATTCTTCTCTGCATTATGCTCTTCTTTTCCCCTGCTACATCAATTCCATATTAGAGCTGAATTTCCGACCTATTCTTTGTGATTTCTTTACCTAGCCAAAAAGGAACAGAACAAAAAAATCCATATCTCTACATCATACTTCAATCAAAGACCAAAATAGAAATTAAAAGAGGGAGAATCGTCAAGGAAATAAACCTAGGCACCACACTCTTGGTCTCGCCTGCAAGGAGTTACAGCTGCTGCTTCTGGTTTTTCGTGCTCCAACAATCTTATTCCTTCCCACATGTACCACCAGATGTCACTGGGCTTCAGGCACCAGCATGATACACTGTTGCATCCTAGATTCCCAGCCACCGAGCTGTTCAATCCTTTGTTCATCTATCTGAGCGGCCATCATCGACTATGGAGCACAGAACCTGCATCATTGTCATTTCTGCTTACGTGACACTGTCTTGCATTGCTGAATTCTTGTCTGTTTTTGTTGCCCGACATCCCAAAGTGTGTTCAACGACTTTGTTTAGTTCTTCCAAAGAGGAGAATATCCATTATTTTGGCAAAGTAGCTGAGGCTTTTGTGATTTGGTGAATTTCAGTGGACTCTCATATTTGTAACAGCTTCTAACTCTTGATTGGTTTTCTTTTCCAAATGGAAGCTGGTTGTTTAGTACTAGTCAAGGTGCATATTCCTTGTATCCTATTACTAGTAACTCTTTTTATCTCTCTCTCTTAAGCTCATATGTAACCTATGTTCATACCAACTCTATCCTTTAAACAACTTGGATGGTTAAATAGATGGAATACCTGCTCTCTTTTATCAATTTAAATTAGGTGTAACAGCTCATATACTAAACCTTGATTTATAGATATAACGGCTTAGCACCCAAAAGGATACACTTTCTCTTTATCTCTTCGCCTATCTTCAGATATACCCTTATAAGCTAGTTGAACTGAGTTTCCACTAAAATGTGGTGCAGGAAAGGATGTCTTAGTGAAGGCTAAGGCGGGAACTGGCAAAAGTGCAGCTTTTCTGGTAAACCAAAGCTTTGTTTTAGTTTAAAGACTATTTTAGTTTTAGATTTTGAATTCAGTTGAGCTGTTGAACAAAACAGCTTCCTGCAATTGAAACAGTGTTGAAGACTATTAGCAGTAATGCCACTCAACGGGTACCTCCAGTTGATGTTCTCATCCTTTGTCCTACAAGAGAGCTGGCTAGTCAGCTTGCTGCAGAGGCAAATGCCCTGCTGAAGTACCATGTTGGCATTGGTGTGCAGACTCTAGTTGGAGGTACACGTTTTAAAGTTGATCAGAAACGCCTCGAGTCTGATCCATGCCAGGTTTGGTCTGTTGTGCCTGTAGAAATTTTTTTTTCAATATAGAAATATGCTGGCTTTTGATAGCATTTCAATGAGTGAGAATCGTATTATTTGGCATCAACTTTTGTAGATAATAGTTGCAACACCTGGGAGATTGCTTGATCATGTTGAGGATAAGTCTGGCTTATCTGTACGTTTGATGGGACTGAAAATGCTTATACTTGATGAAGCTGACCACCTATTAGACCTGGGATTTCGTAAGGACATTGAGAAGATTGTTGACTGTCTACCCAGACAGAGACAATCCTTAATGTTCTCTACTACAATTCCGAAGGAGGTATATTTTCTCTCTTAGTTTGTTAAGCATTATGGTTCTTCATTTCACTGCTCTAAGGTCAGTTTTAGTTTCTGTCTTGAAGGTGCGGCGGATATCTCAGCTTATCTTGAAGCGAGATCATGCGTACATCGATTCTGTTGGTCTTGGTAGTGTTGAAACTCATGCCAAGGTATATCAATGACCATCTCAGGGCATATAAAATAAACATGAAGCACTTGTTGCAAAAATTTTTGTTATTTTTTTTATTCACCTGCCAAATTAGTGAAAGCCAGTTGCTAAGATTCTGTGTCATAGCTTGCACAGAAAAACAGAAACTTAGGAGCTTGTGTTTCCTTGGCTAGTGCAGGTAAAGCAGTCCTGTCTTATTGCACCACAAGAACTGCATTTTGCTGCAGTCCATCAACTGTTGAAGCAGCATGTCTCTCATGCACCTGATTATAAAGTAAAATATTGCAGCTTTTTTTTTTATTATTATGACAATATATGTACATGAAACTTATTCCTAGCCTACTTTCAGGTCATTGTATTCTGTGCAACTGCAATGATAACATCATTGATGTATTTGCTTCTCCGAGAAATGAAAATGAATGTCAGAGAGATGCATTCTAGAAAGCCCCAACTTTATCGAACTCGTATCTCTGATGAATTTAAGCAAGCAAAGCGGATCATTCTTGTTACATCTGATGTGTCAGCACGAGGAATGAATTATCCTGATGTTACCTTGGTCATTCAGGTAACTTGTACCTTTGATTTTTCAACAAAAATATAGTCCACCTTATTCATCACTTAGATATGTATTGTCACTGCTTGCCCCTAAAGATTCTTGTATTTTGTGACTAGTTTAATTGAATGATATTTTCTTTGTTAAAGATGTTCATGAACTTTTGTGGGTGAGTTCATATTATGTGCATTATATGTGGCCATTTTGTGATGAAAACATATTTTGGTTTTGGAGTACATTTGGGATTGTCGTGGATATAAAATGTGGAGATCTCTTTCTAGTCTGTGGTCAAAATGCAAGACTCATGTGCGGTTAGCTGGGGAAAACCTACTTTTCTACATCCTTCTTTCTCTATATTTGATTCTCTATCTGTTTTTGTTACTGCACTTGTGCTGGCGTTACATAGGAAGTTTGAAAAATTGTTGCACCTGTTTTACATCTTACTGCCAATAAATTTGATCTTACGGTTCTAAGCTTTTAAGATAAATGAAGATTGCTGCTGCGTTGATAACTGGAAACAGCTATGTTTTTTAGAGGTTTTCAATTCTGTTATAAAAGAATATGAGTAAATGTCAACTCATAAATCTAATAGGAAATTAATGTCCCACATGAAGGTCAGATCAGGTGAAATACTACAAGTGGTTTAACTTGGGAAACTTCAACTATTTTGTCCTTGAGTTCTATATGTTCAACTTCTTCCATTTTAAGATAATCATGCTGAAGTTTGCTTATATGGTCAGGTCGGTATTCCTTCTGGTAGGGAAGAGTATATACATCGTCTTGGAAGAACGGGACGAGAAGGCAAAGATGGTGAAGGTATCTTGTTGCTTGCACCATTTGAAGAATATTTTTTGCGTGAGATTGAGGACTTGCCTCTTGAAAAGTTAGCCTGCCTTGATCTGGACCCGGAAGCCAAACTACAGGTCTGCCTGCTTAACTTTTCAGTTATTTTCTTTGCTTGTTTCTAGTTGATTTTTTTTTTCTGTTAATGTTTCTAGTTGATTTGAGTGGCTTGATTAAGCCAAATAGCTTCTGTGCCCCTTTAACTAACAGCCTTTCCAATATTCAGTATGCCTCTGGTAGAATCTTGGGTTGTGGATTTTTCTTTTAATCTTTTGTCTATGTGCATTATTATTTTGTTTTGACTGGCCATAATGATTTGTTAAGGAATCAAACTGTTCTCATAGATTATCAAGTAGAGAAATGTTCCAACTTCTAAGTTTAACAAGTTATAACCTTCCTGTTGGAGGAGATTTTGTTGCATTCTCATAGACAGGAATTTGCAGCCTTTGTTACGCATAGGGGCACTACCTTGCTCTGAACTGAATAATAGCTAATTGTGATGCCTTGCTCTGAGCTGAATAATAGCGAATTGTAATGGATTTTCTTCAATTTAGCATATTATAGACATTTTGAATCCCCGGGTGGAATTTCCACGATTAAAGGGGCCCAAACTGGTTGATCCTACATTGAATCTAACATCTGGATTTAAAATTGTCTGTCCAATTTCAGTGATATCATACATGTTTTATTCACGCAGTTAGATAATTCAATGAACAAGATTGATGGTAGTGTGAAAGAAGCCGCTTATCATGCCTGGCTCGGTTATTACAATTCCATCAGAGAAATTGGTAGGGATAAAACAGCGCTTGCTGAGCTTGCAAATCGGTTTTCTGAGTCTGTTGGCTTGCAGAAACCACCACCTCTCTTCAGGAGGACAGCACTGAAAATGGGATTGAAAGATATTCCAGGGATTCGAATTCGGAAGTAGAAGCTAAGAATAGTGATAAGCTAGTCAATGTTGGATTTCGGATGGCATTTATACAGTTTGGGTCTCACCACATTTTCATTGCTTTCAGTTGTTACAACAGAGATCACTGCCAGGGGAAGGGATCTGCTCGTTGATCGGAAAACTCAAGTACGGAGTTGGAAATTGGACAAACTGGGTCTGCTGCAAAAGTTAGAGGTGATATATATCATTGGATGATTACCAGAGGTGCCATTGGTGTAGTTTCCTACTACAGGACACAAGCATCTTTAGTTGATCTACATGTTTCCCTACTTTTTGGTCTCTTCAAATTTGCAAACTTGTCAGTGATCTGGGGGTGCTGGGTTGGAAAGAGAGCTACCCTGTTAGAGTATAAGATCAAGGACGATGATTAGCTAGCTAGGAATTTTATTGTGCACGTATCTCTAATTGCACATAGGCTATTCACGGGGCATAAGTAGGTATGTAGGTGCAAACGTATCTTTCCCCTTTTTTTTTTTTTTAATACGCGCTCTCTGTATTAGCTGCTTTTAGGGAAAGATGTGGGATCACCTCGAAATTCGTCAATGGCTGATCTAATGAGACGGAAATACTGCTCATAGTTAGTGTCCGGTGCTGACTTTGGCACTCCTCGAGTTGAATTCCAATTTTGAAGCCTGCCAGAAGTATAAGACTTAGGCAGGCAGATCCAATGAGAAGAAATCGAGCTGGTATTGATCTCCGGCATCTATACGGAATCAAGCAACTAAATATCGTCGGGATCTGCCTTGCCGGTGAAAGCTCTGTTTGGAGATCTGGAATGTGAACTTTCGATTTCAAAGCCTACTCCAAGATGATCCAATTAAGAATTGTGAATGAACTATTGTTTGACACTGTCCAATTAAGGTCGGTTCGAAGGTGTGTTTGGAGAGATTTGTTGAATGATTTTGAAGGCATGTAAAATCTATTCTCTTGCTGGTGGAAGTCGATGGAAGGCTTATTGATAAAGATGAGGAACTGAGAGGCCATAGAAGAGAGTTGTAAGACACTGGAGATAGCAGCGGACTGAAATTTCGTAGATGTAAAAAAGAGAACGAGTTAATGAATCTTGGAAAAAGGTGAGTCGGGAGAGGGGGATGTCTTTTCTTTTTGGGGGGTGAGGGAGATATCATTTTGAGTAGCAGGAAGTTAATGATAAACTGGGCTGTATTTTTGTTAATTTCAAGAATAATACACACATTTATTGTTTATAATATGCACTTATTCTAGTAGGCATTTTGTGTTTTAATATCTTTATTAGACACATGTACTATTTTATGACAGACATTTTCATTACCTTTAGTAGACATTTACTCTTTTAAGTTTTATCATCTTTAGTGGACACTTTACTATCATTGGTAGACACTTTTACTATTTTTAGTGAACAGACACATTTACCATTTGCAATAGAAAATTTCACTTTCTGGCAACCCTTCATGTTTTATTATACACATATATATTGATTTACAGTAGACACTTTTACCATATTTAATAGACACTGCATTTGATTTTCATACAAATTGAATTGTTTATTTAGTTATGTTTTTTTTGTTCATTTCATATAGATACATGTACTATTTTACAACAGATATTTTTACTATTCTATAATAGACATTTTGTACTACAGTTTGATATAGATTAGAAATTGGCATTTACTTTTCTAAAGTATTAAGTTGATTATTTGAATTCATTTTACGTAAAAAAGAGGGATAAAAAAAATAAATTTAATTCATGGATAATGTTTGAAGAAGATAGAATTTGATTTGACTAGATAACACCCTGACAGATTGGAAAGGTATCAGGTGGCACGACGAAGAGGGTCAGGGAAGTGCCCAACCATCATTAGCGCTTTCAACTCATGTGTGTGCCTATCACTTGCTAGGAGCTTCAATCTTTTTCCTTTTTGTATCAACGCTCCTACTGCTTTCTACGACTCGTTATGAGGGGATTAATTATAAATAATTTTTACCATAAATGTCTTGTGCATAATTGACATATGTGCAAGTTAGCCAGCCTATTCAAGATAGTTGGATCTTTTTTATTTTGATAATTAGAAATATAATAAGAGGAATAATTAAAGAAGTAATAAGCCGGTGCGTAGTAAGGGCCTCTTGGCTGGGCACAATGATCACCGAATAACACTTGAATGATTGGAATAGATGCAATATTTGATTAACTATCTCTTGAAACGATAGATCAGATTGTTGCCTACTCAATAATAACTGCAAAACTTGCGACCAATTTGTGAGTAAAGTGATGGATTGAAGATGATGATCAGCTGCCATCAACAGAGCACCATGAATGGCAAGAAGTTCAGCTTCTAATGTTGAGCAACAATGACGAAGGAAAATGCCTTGATGAAGCAAAAGGGGGGCATTAATGGATTGCCAAACCCAGGCTGCAACACCCAGACCAGTTGAACTACGGCATGCCCCATCCATGACTATAACAGCTAGGTGTTAGTTAAACTGTAAGTGTTGGTTATTGCCCTATGTACCACAGAGAGTAGGAGGGGGATTATACATGTCTAGCAATAATTCTGGCTTAAATCCTCAAATAAAGAGAGCTGAGTAATAAGATCATCCCATTGTGTAATCAAAGATGAAACATGAAATGTTACTTGACAGAAGACACACTCATTATGCCAAATCCAAATCGTGCAGAGGGTAGCAACCAGGAATTTAAACCAGTTAGCCGTAAAATGCTACCTTTGACTTAGAAGGGTAATAAGCCAACTTTCAAAAGAGGGAAATGACGCCGGCGTAGGAAAAGAGCAAAAATTACCCCACATCAAATGAAAAAATCTAGAAGTCATGAATGCACTATCATACATGTCCTTTTTTTATTAATTAATGTTGAATGATCATGAGAAATCAACTATTATTTATTAAAAAAAAATTTCAAGTATTCATTTTTCATTTTATAGAGTAAGGACTATTCAATTGTACAATATTGTAATCCAGATATACTTAACTTGATTCTCAATGTTTTGGTTTAGTAAGATAACGCTATATGGATTAAGACCTGTACTATTAAAAACTATATACACATTCCATGGTTTGCCTAATAAGCCTGAAACTCATTCTCTTAAATAAGTCACATGTAGTAGGTTAAGGACTATTTATTAATATTCTTTTGTGAGGAAGTAGATTCCATCATTTTCATACCTTATACCAATTGGAGGGTTGGCAAAGATAAGAGAGAAGATAGGTAGATTTGAATCAATAGTATATAATAAAGATTAAAAAAATAAAAATAAAGGAAACATTATTTTTAGACAAAAATTCTATCTTATTCCATTCTCTGTTACTACCAAACTTCTTTTCCAAACCAATCTTTGTAGTTAAGATGATGTATCATATCTCCACTATAAAATCTTTGGCTTAAACTTTTTCGTTGCACTTGATAATCATGCATTAGCATTGAGAAACAATTTCACAGTGCAAGATTTCAAATATTCGACAACTATGTCAAGGAATTCAAAAAAGTAAAAGCAATTAAGTCCATGATAATGATTAAAAAATATGTGAAATCAAAAAAAGAATAATCCTACCATATAAGAAATAGAAAGTACTATGATGATTTATAGAAAATGAAGGAAGAAATTTGATTTGTATCATTTTATAGTGCCTTTTCTTTAAATAAATTTAATTATCAATATACTTAAATGAAATAAAACTGATAGCATATGGGCTTAAGTACGGCCTTTAATGAGAAGACACATAATTGGAAGCCTGGCCCAAGACGTGGTAAAGAAAGAATCTGATATAGATGAAAACAAAATCCACTAATTGTGGGATAATCCTATATCCTAGAGTGATTCTCTCAATTTCCCCTTAGCTATATAAAGAGACCCCCCTCACTAATCCCGATGTATAAGATTTCACTCTACATTCTACCATTGTTATTCTCTTCTAGAAACTGACTTTATCATTGAAGGGTTTCCTAGGAAAAATATCTCAAAGCTTTGATATTGTCTTTCACTACAGGACCTCCAGTTCAACATCCTTGAAGCTCCAAAGTTGGTCTACCCTAGTCTAAATGATCCCACTTTGAATATCAAATTGCCGTTGTCTGTGGGAACATGGTGAACACCAGAAGGTCCCATATAGATCAAGATTTGCAGGGGAACGAGCATAAAAGGAAGTGTAGGGATTTGACCAACCACCTATGAGTGTTTGTAGGCCCACAAGATGGAGGAACTACCCAAGAGGTCGAAGGAAATAAGGCTTAGGTGCCACTAAGGGACCACCACAAAGGAAAAGGACCTACCCTGTTGAATGATAACTAGTTCTAAGCTTTCCAACGTGCTTTATTTAAGCAATTGAAGGCAAATGTTCAGTAAAAAATATGAAGAGGCCTATTGAGGGCATCTGATGAAGCGGTTGAAAGCCACTTGACACCCGATGAGTCTTGATGAGCCCCACCTTGAGATTCGCTGGGTTGTATTATAGTAGGAAAACCAAAGCAATCTTAAGGCCAATTTAATGGCCCCGTTGGTAGTGATATAAGCATCATTCTACAAAGGTTGGACTAGATGGAGCGGCACATGAGGATACTTGATCACCTACAGTAGGATTTGGCCCTACCATTGACATTGAATACTTGTGGCTGCAACTGTCCACAGAAGAGATCATTAATGCTGCCACTTCTGATGGCTTCAAGATGCCTAAGATAGACCTTTACGACGGCCTTACGAGCCTTATCGATCATCTGCAACGATGCATTGCCTCCATAAGACTTGAAAGGGTGTCAAATGCTATCATGTGTCAAGCATTTAGCTTAACCTTGATGAGAGCTACCACATATTTGTATGGAACCAATAGAGGTACTCGCTTCCAATCTTATAAGGATATCTCCCAGGCATTTCTTCCCAATTTTTTAGGAAGCAGGCTGACCCCAAAGATAATGGCTTATTTGCTAAAGATACGACAAAGAAGGGATGAGTCCTTAAGGGACTTCGTGCGAAGGTTCAATGCTGAAATTGTGCAAGTGTAAGATTTATTCCCTAAACTAGACCTGGTTAACATAACTTAGGGACTATTGAAAGATTTTAGGCTGCTATAGGACCTATATGTAAACCCAATAAAAATTATAGAGGAATTCCTCGATCAAGCCACCCGGTATATGCATATGGAGGAACTTAATTGGCTTATAGCATAGAAAAAACAACAAAAGTCTAGAGAAGGTGGATTCGCCTTTAGGAAATGAAACAGAGCTACCGAGTTGTCACGACTAAACCCAGTATTGCCACCACTAAGGGAGACCAAAACAAATATTATGTACACCCTGGAGAGGAAGAACCAAGTGCCTAAATGCACCCCGCCAATGGGTCCCACGAATAAGAAGAACCTTAAAAAATATTACTGATACCATAAAGATAAAGGTCATGATACATAGGATTACTGTTAGCTGAAACGGCTCTTCGAGGAAATGATTCAGGTTGGGAAATTGAAAGAATATCTGGTCAATATGGTGTCTCATGGTAGGAGACAAGAAGAAAGATCTTAAACAAAGGACAAGGAGGATGATTGTGACAGGGAGCGGCGACAAGAAAGGGCCTGTTCACCCCTAAAGACAATTGCAGAAACCAAGGGTCACCTGCAGTGGTCATACATATGATTACTAAATGGGAATCCTCCACGTCTTGAAAAGCACCAAGTGCGTGAGATTGCCCAATTAGAAATAGTCAGTGCTGGTAATGTGCTGACAAAGGCAAATGGGTTGTACATACTGGTCCCTCACGTGGACCTAATTATCATTATTGCATGGATTAACAACTTTGATGTCGAAAGGGTTTACTTGGATACGGGTGCCAACACCAACATTCCTTTTTATTGATTTGCTGGAAAGGATCAAAGTTAGGAGATCCTCGCTAACATCTATCTTTAGACCCACATATCGAGTTGGGATAGATGAAGTGCCAACACTCAAAATGGTCAAGTTACCCCTTATGTTGATGGGCACTGGGGAAGATGGGAGGACTATATGTGACTCTCACGCATCTAAATTCTTGATTTTTGATATGCCATCATCATACATTGCCATACTTGGATGGCCAGTGTAGGTACAATTCCATATTAGATTTGATATTAAATGGCTAATCATGGTTTTTGTGACTTCCTTAAGAGACACAATTGTGTATGTAGACTAGGCCTCAGTGCAACAAAATAATGTGGCAAGCTTGCGAGGTCCAATGAGTGTTACACAAGATTTACTAAACTTAAGGAGGAGGAAGGAGGAGTTGCATGATGATGAATCTAGTGTGTTCTTCTTTAAAGACTCAGAAAAAGTAGAGCTAGTCCCTAGGAAAACTGTGAAGATCGGCAAATACCTTGCTCTTGAGGTAAAGAAATTATTTATTGAATTCTTACGAGCTACTATGAATATCTTTGCATGGACCCTTAGTGACATGCCAGACATAGATCCTAAGGTCCTCACTTACAAGCTACAAGTTAATCCCTCCATTCGACCAATTCAACAAAAGAGGTGAAATATGGCATTATGGAGAAGAGAATTTTTCAAAAAAGAAGTTGAAAGATTTTTGAAATCTGGAACCATCCATGAAGTATGATACCCTGAATGGCTAGCAAACGTGGTCCTCGTGAAGAAAGAAATTGAGGAATGGCATATGTGTGTTTATTATACGAACCTGAACAATGTCTATCCCAGGGATCCTTATCCATTGCCAGCCATCAACCAGCTAGTCAACGGCACTACAAATTCAAAATCTTGTTCTTTATGGACATCTTCATTGGCTATCACCAGATTTAGATAGACACTATAGACGAAGAGAAGATGGCTTTCACCATAAGCAAGGTAGTGTATTGTTACCAGAGAATGCCTTTTGGCTTGAAGAATGCAGAAGACACTTACCAATGTCTTATGAATAAAATCTTTGCTGAACAGATAGGGGGGAATATGAAGGTTTACATAGACGATAGATAGTCAAGAGTAAAGCGATAGATCACTGCTTCACTAACTTGTGTGAAACTTTTCAAAGGATGAGGCAATTTAGCATGTGGCTAAATCCCAAAAAATGTACCTTTGGCAAGTTATTGGAATATATGGTCTTAGAGAGAGAGATGATGAAAATCCTGATAAAATCGAAGTTATACTATTGATGCCTGACCCTTAAAATAAAAAGGATGTTCAAAAGTTAGCTGGAAGGTTGACCGCCCTAGGACATTTCATCTCCCATTTTAGGGACCATTGCTTGCCCCTCTTCCATATACTAAAAAATGGGGCAATGTTTGAGTGGATAGAGGAGTGTCAAAAAGCCTTTTAACAAATAAAGGAAACCCTTTGATCGCTCCTTACATTGAAGTAGCCAAGACCCGATAAGTCCATAATCTTGTATCTAGCTGTCATAGAAGGCTTGATTAGCACTGTTCTCATCAAGGAACAGAGATTAGAGTAATGGCCTATGTACTACATCAACTGGACTTTCCAAAGGGTGGAATCATGATACCCTATTCTCTAAAAAGCAGTTTTTGCCCTCGCAGTGGCATCTAGGAAGCTGAGGCTATACTTCAAAACACAAAAAATCATCGTTCAGATGGAACTACCCCTTAAGGATATCCTTAAAAAACCAAACCAATCTAGAAGGTTAGCCACACTCAGAATAAAGTTCCAGTTCCCTATTACTAATAACATGCAAAGTACAAAGCCGTTCTAGCAGGACTACGAATGGCTAGTCAAGTGGGGGTCTAATACCAGCAAATATACAGTGGCTCTCAATTGATCGTTAACCAAGTTATTGGAGTCGTAGGATCTAGAGATCTAACTTTTTATAAGTACTTGAGCTCAATTAAGAATTTAACGCAGACATTTGACCTCTTGCAGGTCCATAAAATTCCAAAGGCCTAGAATGCTAAGGTTAATACCCCCATCAAAAGGCCAAGAAGAGGCCTTGATGGAGGAGTTAACAGAACCTTCAATCCATCTCTTGGAACACTAGGCCCTCATAAATGACTAAGAGAGCCGATATGGCTCTATCTTGAGATTGGGGTAAAAAATAGGACACCCGAGGAACAAATTACAGAAGATAAGGGTGCGATTAAGAATGTTCACCATCATAAGAGATGAGTTATACTAACGAGGGTTCGTTTCACCCTATAAAGATGCCTGACTCCCCAAAAAGGGCAAGTCTGAAGAAAAACCTACTAAGGAGATTGTGGAGGAGCGCATATTGGCACTGATTCCTTGGCCCACAATATGCTGAAGCAAGGATACATTTGTCCTACTCTGCTAGTCCTGTCAACTTAACTCTCAAATCTAGAGGTTGCCATATTTTGATACTCTACTAATAGCTGACCCCTGGCTCTTTGCTTTATGGGGCCTTGACTTATCAGGGCCCATTCCACAGCACCTAGACAAGTGAAGTATTACATTATGGCCATTGATTACTTCATTAAATGGGTGCAAGCAGATCCTTTGACAATAATAACGACCTCTCAAATCATGAAATTCCTCTGGAAGAACATAATTTGTTGATTTGGGTGCCTTTGAGCTATTGTCAATGATAATGGCAAATAGTTTGACAAGCAACAGTTGTGCAAATTCCCAAAAATAAAGGGCATCTATATCTACTTTGCATTTGTGGCCCATCCATAGTGAAATGGATAAGTTGAGGTCACCAATCGAACCATAAATGAAGGGCTAGAATAGAGATTGAACGAGGCCAAGGGAAAGTGGGTAGAAGAATTGTCAGGTATCTTATGGGACTACAGAATGACCCCTTATAGGCCAACATGAGAAAGCACTTTCCTTATACCTTTTGAGATTACATACTCTACTTGGTGAGTTCAGATGTTTGATGCTGAAGTAAATAATAGAGCCCTAAAGGGAAGATTGGATCTCCTAGATGAACTAAGGGAAGACTTTCGAGTTCGTAAAAAGGCCTTCAAATAACATATGGCCTTGATCCATGACAACATAGTAAAGTACAAGGGAATCCATGTAGAAGGAATGGCCTTTGTTAAATCACAACTAATAGGGAGAAACCTCAGACACGAAACACTGAGGGCTAATTAGGATGGACTTTTCCTAGTTAAGAATGAAGTTAGACTAGGATTCTAAGAGTTGATGGATGCTGTAAGTAGGATGATGCCTAAGATCTACCATATTGATGACCTATGACTTTATTTTGTATGAATGATTCGATCAAATGAAGACATCAACCCTTTCTTTGAATCTGCAATCCTATTTATGAATAAACTTTGATAGATCGATGAACAAGGCCCTTGAATAGGCCACTGAAGAAAGAGAACTTAAAGAAGAGTAATGTAGAATAAAGATGATTGAATTCACCAAATTTGTGATTGTTAATTACAAACGACAAACGAGGCCTTAAGTGGGCTATTTAGAAATGAGAGTTTGTAGAGGGCCAAGCTCAAATGAGCAAGAGCCATTGAAGATAAGAAAAACCTCTAGATGCTTGTACTTTCCCAATATGCACGCTTCTCTTTTTTCAAGAAACATTTCATTCTCTACTGCTTTTCATGATTTCCTCCATAGTCTCTTGATACATGGTTAGATTGTCAAATAAGGGAAGAAGGCCTTTATGGAGGGGAAGGAGGAAGAAAGAGAGATTTTTTGGAACAAACGAAAGTAAGAGAAAGAAACATAATGGGAAGCAAGATAGAAAGAAAGAGAAAAAGATAAAGCAAGAAGAAATAAAATGGAAAACCCTAGATAATTACCATAATAATTATTTTGGAAAAAAGGAAATTTATCATCAATTATTATCCTAAAAGATTCTTACCTTGTCTTTTCCTTCCATTTGCATTTTCATCTCAGTCCAAATTTAATGGAAACCTAATGGCTCCCTAACATGGTGCATGTAAATTAGGAGCATATTAGACTTGTTGTGGTTCAAGATTGCAAAATGTCAAACTTGGTAATACTCTCAATATGAGTTTTTGTAACTAAATAATGTGGTACACACACACACATATGAGAAATCTATGCAATAGTCATGAATCATTTATTATGGTAATTTTTGTAATATTTAATACTTAGTCTTTAACTTATGTAATAGTTTAAGGACTACTAATTTATATAATTTTGTGAAGAAATCGATTACTTCTTTATAATTAATCCTTTTTGTTTATTTCATATTAGTCCTTTATGCATACATCCATTGTTTCCCCCTTTTTTTGTACATGAACACAATAACACACTTAAAATCATTAAGTTACCAAGTGTAATTACTTGGATCGGTTACATTTTTTTGGGGTCAAGCTAACATTTCATTTCTTAATTATGTATAATTAACTTTAGAATAATTATCCCATTCTTATTAAAAAATCCAAATTAAATTAAATTAGCAATTCTTTCTACCATTTCATTATTCCATAATTAAAATTAAATTAAATTAAATTAGTTGCCATTTTTACCATTTCATTTCATTTAATTATATTAATAATTAAATTTATTTAAAGAAAAATCACTATAAACAGATACAAATATAATTTCTTCCCTCATTTTTTGTGAATTACACAGCTCTTTCTACTTCTTATATGCTTATATGGTAGGACTATTCTCTTTTTGATTTCACATATTTCTTTAATCTCTATCATGAACATAGTTGCTTTTTCTTTTTTTTTTTTGGAATCCTTGACATAGTTGTTGGATACATGAAATCTTACACTGTGAAATTGCTTCTCAATGCTAATGCGTTAATTGTCACGTGCAATGAAAAGTTTAAGTTAGGGATTTTATAGCAGAGATTTGATACATCATCTTTACTGCAAAGATTGGTTTAGAAAAGAAGTTTGGAAGTAATGGGGGAATAGAATTAGATATATATTTAAAAAAACATGTAATTAAATTAAATTAGTAATTCTTTCTAGCATTTCATCATTGTATTATTCTTAACAAATTAAATTAAGTTAAACTAAATTAAATGAGGAGCCATTTTTATTGTTTTATTCCATTTATGTATATTAATAATTAAATTTATTTAAAGCAAAGGCACTATAATTAAATTAAATTTTTAATTCTTTCTACCATTTCATTATTCCATTATTCTTAACAAATTAAAATTAAATTGAATTAAATTAGTATTAATTTCTATAGTTTCTAATAGTTAAAGTGGGATCATCTGAACCGGGTAAATTGGCTTTGGAGGTTCAGATATGGTAAACTAGAGGTCTTGCAGCCAAAGACAATGTCAGAGCACTAGAAAGTTTTATGGGGGAAACTCTTTGATGATCAAGTCAGTTTCCAGATGACAATAATGATGGTAGAACATAAAGTGAAATCTTATACCTTAGGATTAGTGGGAGGAGTCCCTTTATATAGCTAAGGGGAAGCTAAGAGAATCACTCTCGGATAAGAAATTATCCCACGATTAGGGGATTTTGTTTCCATTTATATCAAATTCCTTCTTCACCACGTCTTGGGTTAGGCTTCAAATTATGGGCCACGCTCGAACCTATATGGTATCATTAACTTTCCCTTCTCTATTGGAAAATGTGGGTCTGGGCCCTACATTTCCAACAAGAGGTTGTCGTATTTCTAAGGAAGGCCCTTCTTTCTAGGTGCACTGTCATTTCAAGATGAGGTGTGGTGCCTAACTTTGTTGTTTTAGAGTTTTCCCTATATGTCACTATATCAGATGAGGTATGTTGCCCCTCTATAACATCTTTGGGTTTCCTTTAGGAGTTGTGTTTTTTTAAGATATGTTCAAGCATTCCTCTTTCTATGCATCGTTGTATTGGCTTAAGTTATTGACAGTTGTTCATGCTTGCCACACATGGTAGACTCAAAGGTTATGTTAGGAAACGAAGTGATGCCTATTAAATGCTTTTTTAGGAAAGTGGCTGAGCATGACATTTCTGGCAGCTAAGCATTGCCCCATGTCCACTACTTATAGGCCCAAATATTTTCGCATAATTGTGGTAGTTTTTCAAAAGGTAACCTGAAGGGTTGCCAATTTCCCAATAAATAGGGTAGGGTTTTTACCCATTCTTTTTACTGTTTCATTACTTTTTCTATTTGCATCATTTGGTGTTTTCTTCTACTTTTACTTGAAGTTCTTTCTTTGGTGTTTTTCTTGCTTAAGGTTTTTTCTTTGGCATAGTTTAGGCTTTTTCTTCTAGTTTTTGCATCTTATTTTAGTGCAAGCAACTTTAACCAGGTAATGAATTTGGCTCTTCTTAACTCATTGTGCTCTTAGAGGTAGTTTTTTCCTCGTTTATCTTCCCAATTCCACATTGGGTTTTTTACTTCTAGATCTTTTTGGTTTCTCATTCCTTTTCATCATCTCTTCTTCTTTAGTGATATCCCTCATCTACTTTTTGCTGGTTTCTTCATATGGCGTCTTCTAAGCCATCATTGGGAAGGTTGCCACCAACCAAGTTCTATAGCTTGTGGGTAAAGTGGCTAATGTGGAGATAGGCATTTTTAGGGAGTCCTTTGCTCTTAATAAGTCCATGATGATGGGGAAGAGGGCATTTTTTCAGAGGGGACCCTGGCTACCAACCTAAGGTACTTTTACTAGCCCAATATAGTGGTGGCTGCTTTAAGAAGGGCTCAAGCTTTAGAGGATGGGGGCCAGGTTAGGGGAGATACAAGGGCCGATGTCTTTGCCATTTTCATAGGGCAACTACAATCTGGGCTTTGATTTCCTCTCAAGCCCTTGGTGGAGTGCGAGAATTACCAAGTGTCGTCTTCATAGCTGATCCCAAATTCTTTCACCCACATCAATGCCCTCATCATCTGTTATAGAATGGCTATCATGGATCTCCTTCTAGAGGTTTCCCTCTAATTTTACATGTTAGAGCTGAAGAAGGACTCCATTTTCTTCCATATTGCTCTTACCAACCGAGGGTAAACAAGTCATTTCCTTTTATTTCCTGTAAGGATTTCTAAAGTGATTGGAAGAATCGGTTCTTCTATACTTTGAGAGAGCCAGAATAGGTCTTTTCGTGAGAGTTTGCGGTGACCCCCTAATAGGCCCTCATCCAAATGCCTTCATTGTATGAGGGTTCCGAGGGGCACAGAGCTTACAATGGGCTTCTAACATGGTTGGGAACTGTAGTTGGGAATGAGAACTTTGTACAGTTGTTCCTGATCTCTTACATGGAAATTAGGGAGAAAACGCTCAGGTGGTCAAGAATAAACAAAGCCACCTATTCTAGCCCAATGTGGTGCATCTAGTTGAGTGGTTCCAAGGCAAAATGGGCCATTGGTGGAGTTTTTTAAGGTGGCCTTCAGAGCTTAGTGAGGTCCACTAGATTCTAAGAGCCTTACTCATTGTGTGTCTATCTTTTCTACTTGCTTCACTTGTCAAAATAATCCTAACCCTCAATTTTTGTTTCATATAGACACGGTTGATCATGCCAAAGAGCTTTTGAAGTGTTGAAAGACCATCCTTGATTGGCTAGTTGATGCCTTCAAGCTTCAAATTTTGCTAGCAAAGGCTATTCATGCCTATGAGGCGGTGGGGGATGGTTCTATAACCCCTGCTTCCAAGTCAGCACCTCTAGTGATGCATTTGGAGGAGTCATGTTTAGGAGAAAAGCCTCAATTGGTTTGAAAAAACCCTAATTCCTAGACTTCTAAAGGTGTCGAAACCTTACAAAACAGGAGTAATGGTATGATTTGTTCTCTTGATGATTTTACCTTATCTAATGTCATTGATTTGACTTTGTTTTGTGCTAATTGTAGATATTTTCATCCAATCTCTTTCACGAAGCATTCTAGGTTAGGACTAATCACTCAGTTTATTTTGGTTCAAACTGAATTGAATTTTTTGGTTTATTCACTTTTTAATTTTTCATTATTAACAACTAAATTAAGTCTCTAAACTAAAGAAAAACCAAACCAAAATATTTGTTTTAGTTCAGTTTAAAACAAAAAAAAACTGAAATAAAATTGCATCCAAATCTAGTGATGAACCTGTAGTGAAAAGAAGCATAGGTGGCTTAAAAAAACTATATAACAATAAATGGTGGACCATTTTGGCATTTGTGCTTCAAAGTTCTTGAACACATATCTCCAAAATCTTCATGAACTGAGTAATCATGCAATGATTTCCAACTCCTCATCCCTCATATTAAAATGCAGAAGCAATAAGGACTAGAATCCTTTAAATCAGGTATGGCAAGTTATGTTGGTGATGAGGGCGATCTTGTGAGTCAAGTTGGTATTGTTGGGAAAGCCCAATCTTGAGGTGGCCATCAGAAAAGGTTAGGTCTAAGAAAGAAGCTAAAGGGTGAAGGTGAGTGGATGGTGAGGGTGAAGGCAAGTTGAAGGCAAGGCCAGAGGCGAGTAGAGGACGAGGCTAGGGGGTGAAGGAGAAGTGGAGGGCGAGGCTGGAGTGCAAAGGAAAATGAGTTCCTATTTGGTGATGCCAAACCCAAATAAAATCTAGAAATCTTGTATTCACCTTCCACTTAGCTCATACTCCATTTAACCCTGTCAACTAACTTACCAAAACATCAAATATCAAATGAAAAATTAAGTTTCTTCAGTTTCCGAAATAACTGACACGCCTAACCAAAATCGATATTTTTTCTATTCAGTTTTAACTGAAACCAAACTAAAAAACCAAATTAACCAAACTGAATTTATGAACTATTTTAGTTTTTTGGTTTCTTCAATTTTAATCAAATAATGTTCATCCTTATTTTAGAAGGAGCAAACCATAGCCCGCTATGGCCTCATCCCAAAAGGTGTCATCGAAGGCCTCATCTTAAAAAGTGTTGGCCCCTGTTCTCCATTCTCCCCTACTATATTTTCTGTGGGGGCTGTTTTGTAGAAGGTATAAAAACACAATCTGGCACTCAAGGGGGTTCCGCTAGACTGAGTGTTTAACCATCAGTGGGTGATGGGCTTGCATGAGTCAATCCTGAAGGACCGGACCAATATCACCCACTATGTTTTGGAGGGACTAAGGACCCCTAGGGATCAACACCGACTCACCAATCCTCCTTAGGGTGATGGTGCCTAATTAATGAGTGTAGCAGTAGGCATCATTTAGGTATGTTCACAAACATTCAACATATTTGTTTTCTTTGTATATACTTATAGGCACTTCTTTGTAACCATTTTTGGTTGTAAGAGGCCATTATCACCTACTCCATTGGAGAGATGTGTGTTACTCAAGAAAAGATGATGAGGGCACTGACCATTTAGGTCAAGGTCTTGAAGTTGTTGAATATATCATTGAACAAGGAGTTGGTAACGAAGCGTGCTATTCGCGAATGACTAGTGAAGGAGCTTTAGGAGATGAATATGGAGATGGAGAAGCTAGATAAGCTTGCTAAGGAATAGGTTCAAAAGCTCTTGAAGTCAGCGAACACCCTTCACAAGGCCTAGGAGAGAAAGGTTTAGACTTTCTCCAAGGCCCAATGGTTGAGAACATTAATTGGAGACTGCCAATAAGAAGCTATCTACTATTGAGGAGAGCTTTTAGCTAGGTCCGCTGGATCATCAGGGTGAAGCTAGCTTAAGCTCAACTATTTTTCATCTTTTTTCTAATTTGGTTAAGTGGATTAACAAGGTCACTTAGGGCACATAAGAGGCATATCAGCTACTTCATCATAAGGCCAATGCCCTCATAAAGGAGCTTGTGTTGACCATTAAGGTGCAGGAAAGAGGGCTCGACAAGGAAGCTTTCAAGGAATTCAAGGATGACTTATTTTACTCCCACTTTCAAGTCGAGCGAAGGCACACGAACCTGGATCTTTCTTTCTTATATGCTTATACAAAGTTGGGTCTAGACTTCAATGCAAGGCTGAATGAAAGTAAAGTGGAGGTACCACCATTTGAAGAGGTTTCAATGCTAACTGGTATTGGAGAGGCTCCCATTGAGGATGAAGTTTAAGTATCATCTCCATAGGGTCTTATTTGATAAATGCCGCCCTAGGGTTTGCAAGAGGTACTTCCATAAACTTCGAGGTTAGTATGCACTACTTCCATAGGCTTCGGAGAGGCAAGCCCGACCTGTTTATGATTCACACTTCCCTGCCATCATTCATTTTGGATAACTTCTCCCTCAGTTCTTCAGCAATGGCAGAATTTTCCAGCGTTACCTAATTCTTGGCCTTTGTTTCCTTAATATAATATGTAAAACAAGGATTTTTGAAAAAGATTTTGATAGCTATATTCAATGAAGTTTCTACATTACCCTTCATTTCATTTTGCATAGCTGTTTGTTTGGGCTCATTTATATTGTATTAGTCTACCGTTATTTTTATCACTAGCTCAACCTCAGATAACTCTTGGGGTCATTCTTCGATGGCTAGCTTCAAACTGGAATGTTAAATTATGCATAAAGTGAGCACGAGTTGAATAAACTCGAAACCCAACCCGAACTACCCCTATTAGGTTTAGTTGGGTAAAAATTGATCATGGTTCATGGGTTAGTTGCTCAAAATTGAGAATTCAATGGCCAGGGCTGGGTGATAACACTATAAAGCAGAAGAGCTTTAGCGATTGAATATATAGTCACAATTAGTCACAAAATGCGACTAAAATGCAATTAACATGTTCGGTCTCAAAAAATATAGTCACATGGCCATTTGCAATTGAAATGTCACTGCAATGTGTGACTAAAAAAGTAGTCACTGGGTTTCTAACAACCTCAAAATGTGTGACTGATTGTCGCAGTCACAAGTTGTGATTGAAAAGCAGTCACAAGATGTGACTGAATGTCAATCGCTTCCTATTTTACCTTTTTTTTTATAAAAAAAAATTATACTTTAAGTTGTTTATATAATTGGTAGGGTGATGTAAATGCTGGGGGACAATTCCCCTATTGGTGAACCTTCTAGAGAATAGGAGTTTCAACGGGAAGAAGGATGCTTCCACAGCACTGTACTTATTATGTCTAATGAAAAAGAACAAAATCAAGGCAATTCAGGCTAGAATCTTAAAACCGTTAGTGGAATTGATGGTGGATTTCAGTTCAAACATGGTAGATAAATCAACATTCATGCTGAATGTTTCGATTCCAGTGGTGGAGGCCAAGGCAGCGCTAGTGTAGAAATGAGGGATCCTCATCCTGGTGGAGATTATTAAGGTGGGACTTCAATACACAAGAATATTGCAATTGATGATTCTATTACAGCTATGCAAGAACAGCGGCATCCACCGCACAGTGGTGGGGCGAAAAAAGGCCATTCCACAGTTCATTGTGTTGTCACAGTCGGGGATCAGCTACACTAAGCAAATGGTAAGTGGACAAACTCACTCTGAACCTGCCAGTGACACAACCTGACATGGCATTTGCACTTCATTGTAAAATATTCGCCTTTGCCCATTTTACAAATGCTTTTGGTGGGCAAAAATCGGAGTGTGTGAACAATGTTTTGCAACTCCGTACAGAAAGTTGAGATAGGAGAAACCAATGAAAAAAAGAAAATAAGGAAGAATGAAGCTATTGGGGCAATGTAAATGCGGGAAAATATGATTGATACTTTTAATGTGAATGAGATGCGACTGAAAGTCAATTTTTTGAAAATATGCAACTTAATAAGTGACTTAAAGGGGTAATATTTTAATACAAGCGACTAAATTTTTTTTCCTAAACATACAACTAAGATGTGACTGAAAAGTTACGACTGAATACTCCAGTCACATCTTAGTGGCTGGCCCACTTTATTGTAATTAAGATATTACTAACTTTTGTAGTCGCATTTCCCTGTCATTCTAGCCATTTTCTCTTCTAGTGTAATAATACTAGATGTTTTTCATGCCTCGACAAATTTAGGAGACTTTAATCCCATATATCAACTCTTCAAATTCAAGATGAAGTTTAGGTAGATGATGAGGATTTGATCAGACATCAACTTCACTCTTTTTATTTCTAGCTTTATATGAGTGGTCATCCCCAGGATGAAGAACCGCAAACGGCTTTATGTTCCTCCATTTCCTAATTCCTATTAGATGAACAGAAGGATTCTCTTTTAATTCCATTTTCCCTAGAGGAAATAAAGAAAGCAACCTTTGAATTGGGTAACCTCAAAGCTATAGGTCCTAATGGGATTCACCTGTTAGTCTTTAAAAAATACTGGCACATTTTAGGTGACTTAGTTATTGAAGCAGTCATCTCATTCCTTAATGGTGGCATGCTATTCAGACAAATTAATCAAACCTTCATTACCTTCATATCCAAATTCAAAGGTATTACTAGAGGAGAAGACTTTCGACCTATTAATCTTTATACCACTCTGTATAAAGTGATAGCTAAAGTCCTTATCAATAGGTTAAGCCAATCATTGCTTCTCTTGCTTTAGAATTCCAAAATGCATTTGTGTTTGGATGTCATATTCAAGATAACATTATCATAGCTCATGAGATTCTTCAAGCAGTAAAATCCATGAAGGCCTCCACTAGTGTCAGACATTGTAAAGCTGTTCTCAAGTTAGACATTAGGGAAGCTTATGATAAATTGAAATGGTATTTTGTAGGAAAGGTTATTTGTTGCATGCAATTTCCTGAGAAGTGGATAAATCTTACTCCCTCTGTCCCAAAAGTTTTGCTCTATTTTTTTTTTGCAATTAATCTAGGATTTTTTATTTTCAAGATTCTAATATATAAATAAAAAATCTTTGTATATGAATGATAATTCAAGATATGTAATTTCTAAATATATATTTTATTATTTTTTCTAACAAACAATAATATGAATAAAATTGAGTCAAAATATAACAAAAAGTCAAATGTATCAAAACTTCTGGGACGGAGGGAGTATTATTTAGTGCATTTCTTATTCTGTTTTGGTTAACGGGTGCATGACAGAGTTGTTCAATCCTTGTTCAAGGTTAAGACAGGGTGACCATTGTCCCCCTTGATGCCCTCCGGCATCTCTGTCCAGTGACATGGTGAATTCCGAGGGAGCTTCTGAGGGGGAAGGACGTCCTGCTGAGATATTCCCCAGGTGGGAAAATACCTGAAAGGCTCAGAAAAAAGGGTTAGGAGGTCCCCGGGATGGTTTTCCGGGGAGGAGCCTCCGACGCCCAAGTCAGTGCTCCGATAATGAATAAAGTAGGCACGCTAGAAAGGTGCGAGAGCTAGCCTGCATATATTTTCAGCTATGGGCGAGGACTAGTCACGGAGAGGGGATGGATCCGATCGCTTGCCAAGTCCTTTTTCCCAGTATTTATAGAAATGCCTGGCCCGTTCAGATCCTGACACCTGTTCGGTCGGATCCTCTCTGTGCTTTCTGGGCGTAGGGAACAGGTAGCCGTCTGTAGGCTCCTGGTTTTGTGGCTGAGATGGGACTTGGACGGCGTCAGTGCGTCAAGTCGCCGTTTCAGGCGGCGTGTGGGTTTCCTATAAGAGGCTCCTTAAATGCTCATTAAATGCTCATGCCGTACTCCCGAGGCCCTTTAGGCGAGGTCGCCCCCTTGGCACGGACACCCTTCCTCGGGAATCATGTTGGTGGCTCGGGGAGTTATGCCTTCGGGGGAATCTCTCCTGCTTTCAGTAGCTGGCTCTTTGCTCCCGAAGACGATATGTTCGGTTTCCCGAGGTAGCCGGCAACACATTTAAATAATTCTGGCATTTTAGTCAAAGTGCTTAGTTTGTCGTGCTCGATTCCACTTCTGCCGAGGTCGTTGGCAATGCTTATTTTCGAGCTACATCTGGCTCCCCAGATGGCCCTTCGGGGAAGCGCGTACTGGAAGAGGCGAAAGGCCTTCGGCTATCACAAGCCCCCCTCGAAAAAGCTGAAGTGGAAACTTCGGTTTGTTCGTTCTCTGAGGGTTCCTTTTTTAGCCTTAAGCGTAGCGCTTTTTTTCGAAGACAGACCTTTCGTCCGAGGACGCAAGCTTTTCTTTCACAGCTTGTCTGTTGACGTCTCCGAAGTGACCTGCTTTCCAGCTTTTTAGGTCCGCGCCCCGTCATGTGCCAGGAATAAGTGTGTCAGTCTGGAACGACGCACCTGAGGTTGAAGGGTGTCGGGACACGCATCCCCTTTTTGGCTCGATGGTTGACACGTGGCACTCAGTCATTGGTGGGGATTGTGCTGTAATGTCAAGCGCGCCTTTTTAGGCGCGAAGGAGCAGTTATGGCGACGTTTCGCCTTCGCCCAGCACTTAAGACGCTGGTTCACCTACCTCCCTCGGCCTATATATATGCTCACTCTATCACTTTTTCTCTTTTTGCTTTTACTTTTGCTCTGGTTTTCCTTCTGCTTTTTTGCGGCGGTTCTTTCACCTGAGCTTTTTTCCGACCACCTTTCACGACGGCGTCTTTACATACAGATTTCGGCAAGCGTTTTGGTGGGTTTTGATTTCCAGAACTTTTTGTTCTTCTCAAAGTTTTTCCAAAGTTCGCTGTTGCCTTTTTTTGAACTTGCTTTTCAGCCCAAGATGCCTATTCCTGAGAGTTGGCAACCTCTCTTGTCCCACCCTTGCTGCACCACTCCTAAAAAGTTAGCAAGGTGGAAGGAGAAATTTTTCCTTCCCTCGTACGCTGTTACGAGGTTGCCACGTCCCGACCACTATAGTTTTTCAAACCATAGCAACGAGGTTACCATTTTCCGAGCTCAGCTGAAAGCCGGTCTTCGGTACGCCCCTCCGGAGTTGATTTGCGAGTTTTGCAGATTTCATGGCATTGCCGTAAATCAACTACCTCCGAACTCGTACTGCTATTTCAATGCCTTTCTCTGTATGTGTGGCGTTTTCAAAATAAAGCCCCACTACGTTATTTTTATGCAGTACTACAAGCTCTATGTGGTCCCGAAGGGTGGCTTCTACTTCATGCTACCTCGGGGATCCGGGAGCAAAAAGTACATGTTCACCTTCGCCACCAAGGACAGCTGGCGAGGGTGGCAAAAAAAGTTTTTCTTTCTGAAGATGGAGGAGGCCTGGTCGCATGTTCCGACCAAGTGGGCTCAGGGAAGGCTGGAGGACGACATCGTAGATCCGAAGATGTTGCTGACCCCAGAGTTGGCTCCTATATTCGCGGATTTCGACCGTCGTATTCGAGCCGTCGCTGACTGGGGTCCCGAGGTCTCTTCGCGCTCTCTTTACCCCTTCCCCATTAACTGGAGGTTGATGACTGAGGAAGTCCTTCGGGAGCTCAAGGTGGTAAAGGAGCACGAGACGGACCTCGAGATGCCAGCTCCTGCCATTGCTGGGAAGGATTCCTGGCTTGTGTAACTCCTTTGGGAGGAAGTTTCTTTCGAGACCTTTTTTGAGCGTGAGTTATTTTCTAGTCTCTTTGTTATAACTTCATTTTGCACTTACACTGATGTCTTCCTTCTTTTTTAGAAATGGGCAAAGACACGGCTGCCTTCTACAAAGCCCTTTTCACTGGCCAAGCCGAGAAGGGTGATCCGACGAAGAAAGCTGTCTCCCGAAGGCGTAAAACAACCGGGGTCGGTCCTTCGACGGCCAAACGGGCGAGGAAGGCCACTCTCGAGGAGGCTATCGAGGAGCCGAGAGTTGTTACTATTCCTTAGCCCGAGGTTACTGCCGAGGTTCCTCCTCGCAGCCCTACTTCGTCGCAGGCTCTTCTGGATGCCGCGGTGAAGTCCCCTTCTGCTGAAGAACGGCGCAGAATCAAAGGCAAGGGGATCCCTGCCGAGGACGACGTGGTCGAAGTGCCTTCAGGTTCGTTTTGTGATGCCTTTTTCCTTTTTCGGATTCGTTGGCGTCCAGCTGCCTTAATCCAGCCTCATGTCTTATTGCAGAGGAGTTACTCACTCGGGGCTGGGTGGCCGACCATGCCCAAAGGAGAGCCCTTGGGGACGCCATCATCCTGAAGGGGAAGGTCCCAAAGGAGCATTTTTGGACATTCACGGAGGACATGAATATGTACTCCGGCGATTGCCCTTAAATGGCTAAAGAGATCTCTAAAGGGATCCTTACTGAGGCCTCCTTTAGAGCCATCCCCGAGGCCCATCCGGGCGATGACTCTCTTGCTGCAAAGCTTTCTGAGCACGCCGCCCAGGTATACTTCGCGCTCATTTTTTTTTGAATTTTTTCTAAGTGCTTGGTTTTCTCTTTGTTTTAGTGACCTTGCCTTTGTCCTTTTACAGCTACTGGGATATGCCGGCTTTCTCAGAGTTCGAGTGGCGAGGCAGACGGCGTTCCGAACTCAGGTCTTAGGTTCTTTAGAGAAAACTAGGGCCATGTGTTCGGATCTAGCTATCAAGAATTTGGAGCTGGCCAATTCTGCGGAGAAGGAAGTTTCCGCTCTTCGGGAGGAGTTAAAAGAGAAAGAGAAACTATCAAACGACTCATCCCAGAAAATTTCTGACCTCGGCTCCCAGGTAGCGGAGCTGATCTCGGCAAATGAGGCGTACCAGAAAGAAAAGTCCGAGGCTGAAGACCGCCTGACAAAGGCGCTTGCTGAGAAGGCTGCGCTTCAAGCCGAGGTTGATGCCTTGAAGAAGGAGCCGAAGAAGAAGAAGATGAAGGCATTGAGGGAGGAGGTCTGAGCTTAAAAAAGACCTTCAGGACCTTGGGGTCGAGAAAGACAAATCTGACCAGATGACCAAAGTTAGTTTTCAGGACGGATTTTGTCTTGTTCGTCACCAGGTTCTTCAAAGGTTCCCTGATCTGGACCTTTCTTTCCTGGAGGCCCTAAATATTCCCGAGGGGCCTCGGTGGTCCTGGTCCAAAATTGAACATCTGAACCTGCCATCTTCACTCCCTGCGCCGAAGATAGTAGAGAAGAACGCGGGAGCTGGCGGTTCTCAGGATGCCGGGAATCCTTAGTTTTGTTTAGGGTCCTTTGCCTTTTGCTTCTTCTTTTTTGGTCTTCTTCTTTGGGCACTCCTTTTTTGTGAGCAGTTTCATTTTCAATGAAGAAAACTTGGCTAAGTCTCTTTGGTGAGGTCTCGAACTAGTTCACTCCAAAGACTTCGAAAAAACTCGTCTGCGCTCAATATGATTTCGCGAGATTCATCTTTTCGAGGGCTTAGACTCAAGGATTTTGGCCAAGTCTTTCTGCGAGACTTCGGAAGATGACGCCTTCGCTTGTCTGGTCACCTTTGAGAAATTTGCGCCATTTATGCTTAAGGCAATTTTTTGTACTCAGAGAGAATTTTGCTAACTTGTATAGTACAATTTTCTTTGCCGAAATCCTAAGCATAGTATTTTTTCAAGGCGTCCGAATGCCAAGTATTTTTCAACTCTACTCGTTCGGAATCGCCGAGCTTATAGACCCCTTTTCGTACTTCGGCCAGAACTAGGTAAGGGCCTTCCCAGTTCGTACGAAATACCCCGTGGGATGGCTTTCGTGGTGCAAATTCAGCCCTTCGGATAACGAGGTCTCATTCTTTTATTCCTTTTATCCTAGCACGCAGATTTGCAGCCGCGGCCACTCTTTGCTGAAAAGCTTTTCTTCTCAGCTCGGCTATTTCTCTGTGTTCGTTGACGAGGTCTAGCTTGGTTTCTCAGCTCGGCTATTTTATTGTGTTCGTTGACGAGGTCTAGCTTGGTTCTTAGGCCAAGATCATTTCCTCTTTCATCAAACACTTGTACCCGCACCGAGGGTCGTATTATCTCTATCGGGATGATGGCCTCTGTTCCGAAAACGAGTGAAAAAGGTGTTTCCCCTGTGGCTCTTCGGGGTGTCGTTCGGTAGCTCCACAATACACTTTGGAGTTCTCTTGGCCACTTTCCCTTTGCTTCCCTTAGCCTCTTTTTCAGACCATCTTTTATGGTCCTATTAGATACCTCTACTTGGCCATTGCTTTGAGGATGGGCTACTGGGGCGAAGTGCATCTTTATTCCGAGGTCGTTGACAAAGTCCTAGAACCCTCTGTCTATAAACTGGGATCCGTTGTCGGCTACCAGTATCCTCGGTATGCCAAATCTGCATACAATGTTTTTCCATACGAACTTTTGCACTTCTTTGGCCGAGATGGTTGTTAATGGTTCTGCCTCGACCCACTTAGAGAAGTAGTCAACTGCGACTACGCAAAACTTTACGCCTCCAGGTGCTGTTGGGAGTGGCCCGATGAGGTCTATGCCCCAAACTGCGAAGGGCCAGGGATAGTCAGCTGAAGTCACCATCTCCGAGGGTACCCTCTGGATTTTAGCATGTCTTTGGCAGTTGTCACATTTTCGGACGAACTGCCGGGCATCCTTTCTTAGGGTGGGCCAAAAATATCCTTGGCGAAGTACTACTGCGGCAAGGGAGTCTGTTCCGATGTGTGAGCCACAAGTGCCTTCGTGGACCTTTTCGAGGATCATTTCAGTGTCCTCTTCATCAACACACCTCTGTAACGGATTGGCGTATCCCTGCCGGTATAACTCTTCTCCTATCAGGAAGAATCTTCCGGCACGCCTTCGGACCTTTGCCGCATCCTTGGGATCTTCGGGGAGGGCATTGATTGCGAGGTACTTTTTTATTGAGTTCTTCCAGCCTTTTTCCGAAGCCACTATGTTTAGTACTTCGATGCTCGGGCGGTTTAGTACCTCGGTATGCGTTTTTGACTTCGCCAAGCAGTCTGCCTCGGCATTATGTCACCGAGGCACATTTTCGATTTGAACGCTGTCGAATTCCCGAATGAGCTTGGCCACGAGCTCGTGGTACTTTGCCAAGGTTGGGTCTTTTGCGCCGTAGTCCCCTTCTGTTTGCCGAACTACCAGCTGGGAGTCACTGTGGGCCTTCAAGTTTCTTATGCCAATTTTCCTGGCCAGGCGCAACCCTGCTACGAGAGCTTCATACTCAGCCACATTGTTGGTGGCGTTAAAGCTGAACTTGATGGCCTTTACTACTTCTAGACCTTCGGGTCCTCTGATAATTACCCCGGCTCCCTGGTGTTCGGAACCTGAGGCTCCATCTACATGCAGCGTCCATTCTGGCTCATCTTCACCGAGATTTTGATGGCTGTCTTCGGTTATGGGTACTTCGGCGATAAAGTCCGCCAATGCTTGAGCTTTAATGGCTTTTCTGGGCTCGTAGGTAATGTCATGTTCACCCAGCTCTATGCACCATTTGGAAAGTCTTCCCGAATGATCAACTTTTTTCATGACGTCCCGTAGAGGCAAACTACTTCGGACGATAATGGGGTGAGCCTGAAAGTATGGGCGCAATCTTCTTCCTGCCAGTATCAAGGCATATATGGCCTTTTGTAGCAATGGATACCTGACCTCGGCGCCGTGCAAGGATTTGCTTACATAGTAAACTGGCCATTGCTTTAACCCTTCCTCTTTCACGAGCACCGAGCTTACTGCTTTTTCCGAAACGGCGAGGTACAGGATGAGGGGTTCTCCTTCGTGAGGTTGCCGCAGAGTAGGCAGTCGGGACAAATAGATTTTGAGTTCTTCCCAAGCTTTTTGGCAGTCCTCATTCCAAGGATGATCATTACTCTCGAGGTCGTCCTCCCTTTTTGCTGCCTTAGTGAGGACTTTGAAGAACGCTCGACACCGGTCTCCATATCTGGAAATAAATCTGCTAAGGGAGGTTATTCTTCCAGTAAGTCTCTGCACATCTTTTATTGTGGCAGGAGTTCGGAATTCCAACAGAGCCTTAATTTTTTCTGGGTTAGCATCAATGCCCCTTTCTGATACCATGTACCCAAGGAACTTTCCCGAAGTTACCCCGAAGGTGCACTTCTCGGGGTTAAGGCAAATTCCGAAGGTCCTGAGCTGGTGAAAAGTCTCCCTTAGGTCTGTGACATGGTCAACAGGCAGCTTGCTTTTGACTATCATGTCATCTATGTAGACTTCCATGTTCCTCCCTATTTGGTCATTAAAGACCTTGCTCATCAACCTCTGGTAGGTGGCTCCTGCATTTTTGAGCCCGAAGGGCATCCTGGTGTAACAGTACGTCCCCCTCCTTGGTAATGAAGGCTGTTTTTTCTTCGTCTTCGGGGTCCATCTTTATTTGATGGTAGCCACTGAAGGCGTCTAGCAAACTTAGGAGCCCATATTCGGCAGTTGAATCTACCAGTTGATCTATTGGCGGGAGAGGATATGAATCTTTTGGGCAAGCATCGTTCAGGTTTCTGAAGTCGATGCACATCCAAAGTTTGTTGCTTCCTTCTTTTGTGGCGATCACCACATTAATTAGCCATTCGGGGTACTTGACCTCCCTGATTACATCTGCCTCCAATAAACGTTGGACTTCGGTTTTGACGAAGTCATTTTTATGGGCTGAAATGCCCCGTTTCTTTTGCCGGACAGGTTTTGCTTCCGGACTTACTTTAAGGCTATGTTGTACTACGCACGAATTTACCCCCGGCATGTCTTTCGGCGAGTACGCGAACAGGTCTTTATTCATTATCAGAAAGGATACAAGTTTTTTCTTATCTCCTTCGGACAAGTTTTTCCCTATTCGGGTACTTCGTCCTGGGATAAGTTCCACTTCTTCCATTTCTACCTTGCCAGAATCTTCTTTCTCGCCATTTTTTGACTTTGAAGCCCCTGCTTCTACGGCTTGTGAGGAATTGTTTGCTGGAGCTTTTCGGGTTTTGACAAACACCTTTCTTACTTCGCCCTGATCTATAAAGATTTCTGCGTCTCCTTCCTTGGTGGCGAAAGTGACAGTCAAATATCTCACGTCAGGGCGAATGTGCAGATTTCCCTGCGTCTGCCTTCCAAGGATGGCGTTGTATGATGAGGGGACATCCATGACGATGAACCTCGCCATTGTCGAGGCAAACAACTCGGCTGGTCCTTTGACCGAAGTCCCTCTCATCATTAATGGAAGGTCGATCCATCCGAGGACGAGTAACTCGGACGGTCCTACCCCGAAGGTCGGTGAAGTGACCGGCTTGAGATCGCACATGGATATGCCCAAGCTCGGCAGCAGTTGTGAAAATAGGACGTCAGCGTTTGATCCGTCATCAAGTAATACCCTTTTGACATCCCAGTTTCCAATTCTTGCCATGATCAGGAGTGGGTCGTCGTGAGGAAAGACGACTGTGGAACCATCTTTTCGGGATAGCTTCTTTGCCGGACTTTGATAGTCCATCACAGCTATTTCCCTGGCCTTCCTTTTCCTTTCCGAGGATGGAAGCCCCGTCGTGATTGTTTGTATGACTCCCGCAGGGGGTGGAGGGCGCCTCCTCGGACTTCGGTTTCTCCGCCTGTCGAAGTCGTAGTCCTCATCTTCTACCTTTCCTTCCTCCTATTTCCTCCCCTTCGGGGAAGGCAACCGTAGGTACCGCCGAAGTTGGCCTTGTTTTATCAGCGATTCAATATACTTCTTCAGCTGGAAGCAATCCTCGGTGTCGTGGCCATGATCGCGATGAAATTGGCAGAACTTCTTCATGTTTTTTCTATTTTCGGCGGTCATGGCCCTTGGCCTCTGAACTTGTGTTCCCTGCCTCTCCAGAGTCATGAGGATGTTGGTCCTCGTGGTGTTCAGCGCTGTGAAGTTCGGGGGTTTCCTTCCTTGCATTCTCCGAGGTCGGGGTGGCTGGTCGGTCGGATAGCGTGCCTGCTGGCTGGACCCCTCGCCACGGGTGTGCTCGGGCCTGGGTCCGCCCATTCTTAGTTCTTCGGCCGTCATGTGCTGTTCGGCCCGTCGGTAGAATTCGCCCAGTGTGTCTGGAGGGTCCTTGGAGAATTCATAGAATAGTTGGGAATCCCTCCGAAGGCCCCTTGTCATGGCGAGGATGCGTATTTCGGGCCGAAAGTCTGGAACACTTAAAGCCTCTCTGTTGAACCTTTCGACATAGTCGCGTATAGTTTCTCCGCTTCCTTGCGCTATGTCGAACATTTGAACAGGCATCTTCGCCGTCGGGCGACTCCCGATGAACTGTTGGGTGAAGGCTGTTGATAACTCCTGGAACTTTCCGATGATTCCTGGAGCCAAGGAGTTATACCACGCGGTTGCTGGCCCAGAGAGGGTGACCTCGAAGCACTTGCACAAGGTGGCGTCGTCCGCACCGTGCATCATCATGCTGCGTCTGTACTTCGTCAGGTGGGCCTATGGGTCGGTTAGACCATCGTACGTCTCTAGCCGAGGTACCCTGAAGTCACCTGGCATAGCTGCCTCGACCACAGCTCGGGTGAATGGAGACTGATCCCCACAAAAAGACTCTGACAGTCTGGCCCAAACTGGCTTGCGAGCCACCTGCCTCTCGACTCTGTCCAGCCTTGCCAATATTTTCTCCATGAGGGCGGTGGCGCTAGGTTCTTCCTCAGGTGGAGGAGATTGACGGCGCCTCTTCGGAGAATGGCTCCGTCGTCGGGGATAGGGTGACCTCGTCTCAGGCAAAGGGCTCCTTCGGCGTGGAATTTTGGGTTGGTTGGGCCCCGTTTGCCCTGGAAGGCGTGCCCCGAGGGGCATATTTTCTGTTGAAGACTCCTCACGTGGGTTTTCACTCCCCGAACTGCGGCGGACTGCTTTGGGGCTCTTTTCTCGAGGCGTACCGGTGAAGGAGACCTTTGGGTTTGAGCTTGTTGTGGCCATCTTCTGTCTATCTGTTGTGTCATCTCGTCCACAATAGAGCGTTGGAAGTCACGGAGGAAGCTCATGGTTATGACCAGAGGACGTTCTTCCTCGGGCGTGGAAGTCCCTGGAAGAGTTTGCTCAGCAGCCGGTTGGACTTCAGGCGCGGACGGGGACTTCGGGAGTCCTTTGTCCTTAGAACGCCGAGTCTCAACGACGGCAACCTGAGGGTGGTTTCCCACAGACGACGCCAAATGATGCCCTCCGGCATCTCTGTCCAGTGACATGGTGAATTCCGAGGGAGCTTCCGAGGGGGAAGGACGTCCTGCTGAGATATTCCCCAGGTGGGAAAATACCTGAAAGGCTCAGAAAAAAGGGTTAGGAGGTCCCCGGGATGGTTTTCCGGGAGGAGCCTCCGACGCCCAAGTCAGTGCTCCGATAATGAATAAAGTAGGCACGCTAGAAAGGTGCGAGAGCTAGCCTGCATATATTTTCAGCTATGGGCGAGGACTGGTCACGGAGAGGGGATGGATCCGATCGCTTGCCAAGTCCTTTTTCCCAGTATTTATAAAAATGCCTGGCCCGTTCAGATCCTGACACCTGTTCGGTCGGATCCTCTCTGTGCTTTCTAGGCGTAGGGAACAGGTAGCCGTCTGTAGGCTCCTGGTTTTGTGGCTGAGATGGGACTTGGACGGCGTCAGTGCGTCAAGTCGCCGTTTCAGGCGGCGTGTGGGTTTCCTGTCAGAGGCTCCTTAAATGCTCATTAAATGCTCATGCCGTACTCCCGAGGCCTTTTGGGCGAGGTCGCCCTCTTGGCACGGACGCCCTTCCTCGGGAATCATGTTGGTGGCTCGGGGAGTTATGCCTTCGGGGGAATCTCTCCTGCTTTCAGTAGCTGGCTCTTTGCTCCCGAAGACGATATGTTCGGTTTCCCGAGGTAGCCGGCAACACATTTAAATAATTCTGGCGTTTTAGTCAAAGTGCTTAGTTTGTCGTGCTCGACTCCACTTCTGCCGAGGTCGTTGCCAATGCTTATTTCCGAGCTACATCAGGCTCCCCAGACGGCCCTTCGGGGAAACGCGTACTGGAAGAGGTGAAAGGCCTTCGGCTATCACCCCTACCTTTTTATACTTGTGTTGAAGCTTTTCCATTTCACCTATCTTCTATCCAAAACACGGGACAACTCTTAGGAATCAAGATGAGTAAGAAAGGCCCATTGATTAATCACTTATTCTTCACTGATGACACCCATTGATTAATTGCTTGTTCTTCACTGATGACTGTCTCCTCCTCTTTCAACCATCTCATAATGCAATATGGTCTATCCATCATACCCTTGATTTGCATGCTGCAGCGGCAAGTCAAGAAATGAACTTCCAAAAATCAGAATGGATGTTTAGTCGCAACGTTCCTCAGAGCTTAATTCAAGATTTTTGAGATATCATCCCATTCCTAATCAACAATGGCATCCAACACTATCTAGGTGTGCCTTTCTATCAAAACTTGTCAACACCTTCCATTTTTCAGTTTCTTATGGACAAAGTTACACATCTGTGGAATGCATGGAAGAGGAAATTGCTTAATGGTGCTGAAAGGCTTACTTTTATTCAATCTACCATTTCCTCCTTCCCAGTATACATCATGACTTTGTTCAAAATCTCGATCACTCTGGTTGATAACTTATCCAGTAAAATGGTGAAATTCTGGTGGTCAGGGAACCATGACCATCAAGGTTGTCATTTGAAAAATTGATATCTTTTGATGGTGTCAAAAGGTTATAGGGGGCTAGGCATTAAGGATATGCTCTTATTCAACCAAGATCTTCTTACTAAAACCTTTTGGCACATTTTCTTGAGTAACCCAAATTCTTTAGTTTAAAAAGTCTTGGTGGCTAAATATGGAGGTTCCTAATCTATCTAGGTGTTTAGTTCCATGAATAGTGCATCAACAATTTGGCGCAATGTCCTCTATAGCAGAGATCTAGTTTGATCATTCTTGGTCAATTGGTGATGGTAAGACTATTTAGGTATGGTATGATTCTTGGTTCCCTGGGTTTTCTCCAGATGTCCTAAAAGCCTATTCTCTTAGTTTCCAGTCCTCTAAAGAACTTCGGTTGGCTGATTTGTCTTCATATTCATTTGAGGAATGGAATATAAATTTTTTTGCAAATCCTTTCCCCTCCTTCAAATCTTTGATGCAGTCATTTTCTTGACTCCACCAGTAGCCAATGCTAGCTCGGATAGGATTCAATGGACAGGAAACCCTTTTAGCCCTTACACGGCAAAAAGAGGCTATATTCATTATGCCCTGAATTCCCACGCTACCCAGTTAAATATGGTATCCAGTACAAATGGTCTCTCCTAGGACCTTGCTTTCTCAAAAACTCTTAAGCGGCTTTGGGGTTCTTATCTGCCCCATAAATTTCAAGTTTTTTGTGGAAATGCCTTCTGGATGTTCTGCATACAGTTGTCTTTCTTTCTTACCATGGGATCAACCTCAGCCCTATATGCTCTATATGTCAGTGTCAAGAGGAATCAGCTCTTCATCTTCTAAGGTTGTTCTAGAGTGGCGGATGTATAGGGGTGCTTTTGCATAAATCCCATCACTCCCACTCTGCCATCCTTACAAAGCTAGCTTCTAAATGTCCTCAGCAGTCGAAAGAATGGGATGATGATTGGCTTTTCTTCTTAGTTGCTACCTTCTAGATAATATGGTTGGGAAGAAATGAGTTTATCTTTCAACAATCAACTTTTAATGTGTCGTCTCTTATTGCCCAAAGAAATGACTTAATCTAGCAAATGAACTCAACCAAATTATTCAAGTTACAAGAGTCTAAGTTCATGTCTGCTACCCCCAACCTTCTCTGTCAAACCTAGGGGAAGAGTAAAGGGTACTTTTTGGATACCAACCCACAAATTGCCATTTGTTGATGGAGCATGTTATGCTTATTAATATTTGGTGCTGCAGCTTGGCTTTGGTTGGGATATGATGGCCCTCCCATACTCAAATGGAGCTTTTCTTCCTAGTTATGCATTAGCCTTAGACGCGGAACTCCAAGCCATTCATAAGGCTATCTTCTCAGCTCAAAGGTTTGGTTTTACTTACATTACAAGTCTAACAGATTGTTCCCAGGCTCGGTCAGCTCTCCAAGGATTGGTACAACCTAAGGATGCTTCAACTTTGCTAGTACAATCCATCAACATAAACGCTGTAACAAAATCATGATACCTCAACTTCGTGTGTCTGTAAGTCACTATTTAGCTACTACTTTCCTAAATCTTCTTTATTATTAGCTCCATTCTGAATTTCTATATATAAAAAAACCTAGATTTTATTATGTGAAACTTGATTCCTATTGTATAAAACTAAATTTTCATTATACGAAAATAAGCATAAGAGAAACTATGAGAATAATAATTTAGAATTTTTTTGAAAAAGAACCAAGAATCATGAGAGAGGAGATTTGGGAAGATATAAATATAGGAAAGAATAAAATTTCCTTATTTTTGGTTAAATTTTCTATGATTAACTTCTTTGTTGAAACCATGGGTAACGGATGGAAAACTTTCATGCACCAGGAGAATGGTGTTAAGCCTCCTTGAATCATGACAACAACAGATAACAAAAATCTCCAACTCAACTAACATTTTCTTCCTGTTAACCTAAATTTAAATACGAGCTGTTTACAACCCCAAGCTCAAAATTCTAATCTACACCTTGCCCTGGCCATATACCCCCTCCCTCGCTGACTTCATATGTCTAACAGTTTGATAATCTATAAATAGATATGAAAGCAGGAACTTTGGCTATATTGTCATTTTACATTTTAAGAAAATTCAACAACAAATATCAAGTTAACACGTGGATTTCAAAATAGACTGAAGACTGACACGTGGTGATTTCCAGTTATGCCCTTATCAGAGTACACGTGGCAAAAAATGATTGGCAATCTGGTTAACTTTAGCCATTTATTTACACACTTGCCATCAACTCACAGAAAGTGACATGTATTGTAAACTTTTAATAGTTTTATATATATAAAAAAAACCTGCACCCTCAAGCCGAAAATATAGGAAGACCCCCCACGTTGCTGCAGTTACCAAACCGTGAAGCCCACTACCCCATTTATGATTTATCCAGTTTAATACCTATTTCTAAAGCAATTATATCTTAAGCATATCTAACTACCCTGGCCCACAATTTAATTACAACAACGGGAGAGTCAGTATAAAAAAATTAGAACATTCCAGTTTAACTTTTCCCCGTTTACATTCTAAAAACAAACCCTCCATGACTCCAAACTTTAGGAAGAACGAAGCATAATCTCGCCTTGATCTCCTTGTGTAGCAGTTTTGTCCCTCATCTGGCAATTACAAGGCAAGAATTTATTTCAATATGGAATCTAATTCAAATAGAGTGTAACAAAATGTCTTAGAATATTTCATTTCATGCAAATTAATTGCAGGGAGCTAGGGACTAAAAATTCAAGCAGCAAAGAAGTACAATGTTGCTACTGATTCCATGCAAATTCAAGTAGGGATAAAAAATTCCCATAAATGTTCTCCATACTCATTCATATGCAGGGAAGAAAAAAACTGACCATTTTTTTTCTTCTATTCATTCAATGCAGGCAAGCAGGAAATCTAAGCTGAGCTTCCAGGCTTTAACATCAACAAGCAGTAAAGCAGTAGCAAAAAATTAGCAGGTTCAACTTTAATTTAACATTGTTTCATGCGATTGAAAATCTTATTATTACTGTATTTTGCTTTGCTGACTTTATGTAGAGAACTTCATTCGCAAGAAATTATAGATGGCTACATTTTAGTTTGCAGCATGTCACAAATATTTTGAAATTATAGATGTAAGCGTGCAACAAAGTCAAAAAGTTTGCCTGATGGCTAATTCATTACTGCTTTACCTTATCACCCTTATTACTCATGTGTTTTTGTTTCCCCACATGTCATGATGAAGCCTATGCTCCTAAGTTTTATCCTTAAATATGATATCTTTGTTTTTTGCTGTCTTTACCAGAAAAATAATGCCTTGGTTTGAAAAGAGAGATGGGCAAGAAATCCAGGGACTAAGGTGTGGAACCAAACCATCGGCTCATCACAATTCACTAATAAAAGCTATTATAGATTTTCTATACACTTTCTTTCACCATAGGGTAATCACTATTCACTAATAAATTGTATTATGTATAAAAATTTGGAAACTAACAAATACTCATACAATAGAACAAAGAGTGTGAAAATTTTTTATGTATGGTGTACCACTTCTTGTAACATCAATTAAGCATGCGTTTTTATTTAGCATATACTTTGTCCTTGCTTAATGTAGAAGTCATAACACCACATACTTATGCATCCTCGGTCATATTCCACATATGATTCGTGTCTCAATCTACATAGAATGGGAGAAATAAACAAGATAAAACTAGAACACATAAGAAATAATTGCTTGCGTGTATATGTAATCTCAAACAAATGTAGAAGATTCACAATGTTTAGAAGATTCACCCAATAGAGGAGAAACCATATTTGCATTCATCATTCAATGAGGTTTTACTCTTTTATGCTCATACATGCACTACTTTTTTTATGAACATTTTTTTAATTTTTATGAAGATAATATTTGGTCAAAAGTACTATTTTCTATGAACATAATAATTAATACTGTGTGAGCATGGCAGCCATAAAAAGTATATTCTTAAAGAAACTTACAATTTAACCTTCCAATTGTAGGGTCTTTGCTCTATTTTCCACACAGTAGCTTTAGTACTTCCACCAACATAGCACCAGAACATATTGAGCACCAGCATGACAACATCTTCTTTCTCCTCCGTACTAACCTTTCTACTTGGACTTGAAAGATGCCAGGTATTAATGAGCGTTAAGATAGTCCCTTCTGTTCCTATTTCAAATTTTGGCTCTTTCGATTTCACAATGTCCATGTGGCAACGTCGGGTTTTCTGGAGTCGCCACCAATCGGTTTTCGTTCAGGTCGATTGGATACCTTAAAATATGGTCTGCGAGAGTTCGGGGATCGGGAGTACGGTTACGCTAAAACAATATTGTTATAGCGCCCAAAATTGGCACCTTAGTTGATTTTAATTTTGTTTTACTTTGCTTTAAAAAATTCAGTTAATTTTCAAACTAGAAATTTTAACTGAATTAGTTGAATGTGGATTTTTGGAAATTAATTTGTATAGAATTTTATACTTCCGAACCATGGACTCTGCCGAGTCATTTGGACACGGAAGATTTTGATTCCGAACCATGGACTCTGCCGAGTCATTTGGACACGGAATTTGGTGAAATTTTAAACAATTTTATCCATATTGTAAAAATATGGATTTTTATCTGTTTATTTAATTTGTTTATTTTAAAAAGTTTGATATTTTCCAAACCGTAGATCCTACCGGATCATCCGGATATGGAAATTGATTTATCGTAATTATTTAATTCTTATTATTATGAAATTAATTTTTAAATGGTAATTCTTTTTGTTTATGAATGATTTTTAATACTAACTAAAAAATTTATCTTTATATTTTTTACTTCTTTTTTTACTTTCTTTCTTTTTCTTCTTTTTTTTTACTTATTTTTACTTCTTTTTTTTTTAATTTCTTTTAATTTCTTTTCGTTTCTTTCTTTTTTATTCTTTTCTTTCTTTCTTTTCTTTTTCTTTTTCTTTCTTTTATCTTTCTTTTCTTTTTCTTATATTTCCTTTTTTTTCTTTATCTTATCTTTCTTTTATTTTTCTTTCTTATCTTTCTTTTATTTTTCTTGTCTTTTCTTTCTTTCTTTTCTTATCTTATCTTTTCTTTTATATTTTTTTTTTATCTTTCTTTTCTTTCTTATCTTTCTTTTATTTTTGTTTCTTATCTTTCTTTTATTTTTCTTATCTTTCTTTTTTTTCTTGTTTACTTTTTTTGTTTTTCTTGTTTAATGAAAGATAATTATTATTTTAAAGGATTACTCAATTTATAAAAGACTTAAAAAAATTATAATTAATTTTTATTTAATAAGAAGTTAATTTAAAAGAATTAAAGAGTTTAAAAATAAAAATTTTGATCATGGTACGGGGCGTTGTTACTCAGCCAGACCCTCTTCACCAGGTGAAGCAGCTCAAAAGCGGGCACGAGACAGTTTCCAGCCAATATACCATGAACTAAAAAAATTTTTATTTTTATTTTTATTTTTTATTATTTTTTTATTATTATTTTTTTTATTAAGAGAATCAAAAATTTTAAACAAAAGAAGAAAAGTTTTGATATTTATTTAATTTATTTTTGGAATAAAAGATTATTTAACCGAAAACTTATATGTATTTTAAAACAAAAGTCTTGATATTTTTATTTTTATATTCTTCTTTGTTTGATGAAAGATTTTTTTTTTAATTTATATTTCTGAAAATATATCTAATCAATAAGTCAAGAATATTTAAGAGAAAATTCAATTATTTTTGTTTTATTTTGTATTATTTTGAAATTATTTGATTAAGATTTTTATAAAGGAAACAAAAAGTTATATCTTTTAATAAGTAAAATATTACTGAATAAAATATTAACCCAAAATTTTTATTCTTTTCATTCTTTTTATTAATAAAGAAAACTAAAAAAAAAATTATATATTTAAAAGAAATAAATAAAATATTATTGAAAAATATTAACTCAAAAATTTTACGCTTTTTATTCTTTTTAATAAAGAAAACTAAAAAAAATTATATATTAATAGATAATTAATATATTAGTCTAAAGTTTTTTTTTTTATTTTTTATAAAGAAAAAAAAAATTATTTATATATTTTATTTTAAAAATATTTCCGAGCCATGGATCCTGGCGGATCATTTGGTCATGGAGTTTTAATTAATTTTTTTTATTTCATTAATTATTAATTTTAAAGATGTATTAAAAGAATGGTTTTATGTTTATTTATTTATTTATTTTATTTTTGAATTATCTCATTATGTTTGTTTATTAAAAGGAATAAAAACTTTGTTTCAAAATAAAAAAAGTAATTTTTATTAGCCTTTAGAAAATTATTCACATAAAATTCCTTTTTTTTTTTATCTTTTAATCATAAAAAAAATTCAATTAATAAAGTGGGGCTTTTTGGCCATCCACTTTAATAACACAATAATAATAAAAGTTAGCACAATTAATATAGTTAGATTAGTTGGATTAGTTAGTTAATAACAATAAAAAAGGTTAGTAAAAGTTAGATTAAATTAATTAACAACAATAATAAAAATTAGCCAAGTTTAATTAAATTAATGGTTAACAACAATAATAAAAAGTTAGTCAAGTTAATTAAGTTAATTAATTACAACAAAAATAAAAGTTAGACAATTTAATTAATTTAATTAATTAACAACAATAATAAAAGTTAGTCAAGTTAATTAAATTAATTAATTAATTAACAACAATAATAAAAAGTTAGCCAAGTTAATTAAATTAATTAATTAATTAACAACAATAATAAAAAGTTAGCCAAGTTAATTAAATTAATTAATTAATAACAATAATAAAAAGTTAATTAATTGTTAACAACAATTATAAAAGTTAGTAATAATGCAAAAATTAAAAGGTTAGTAACAATAATAATATTAAAAGTTAGTTGTTAGTAAGTTAATAACAACAAAAAAAAAAAAAAAAAGGGTTAGTAATAATAACAAATAAGTAAACAAGTAAAAATTAAAATAGTTAGGAATTAATTCTCTGCAAGGATAAAATAAAAGTTAGTGACTTAAATGAACGAATATAGAAACATAAAGGATTAAAACAGGGTTTGACCTTGAGAATTGAAATTTTGAATTCTCGTTTACGGGAAACAGAGTATCGCGAGGGGCTGGCGAAGGGGGGGCTGGCTGGGGCAGCTGGCGGCTGGCGGCGAGGGCGAGCGCGGCGGCGGCAGGTGCGGCGAGGGGAGGGCACGGCGGCGGCGAACGGCGTAGGGCGGCGGCGGCGGGCGGCGAGGGGCACGGCAGAGAGAGAGAGAGAGAGAGAGAGAGAGAGAGGGAACAGCAGTGAAAAGAAAAAAAATTTTGGCTTTCTGGGGAAGAAGGGAAGAGGGCTGGGGCTAAGGGCTGTAATTTTCTCTTTTTTTGAAACGGAGCTCTAAGTTTTTTTGCTATTTTTTTCTGTGTTCAGCACAAAATTTGGGGGGCTATTTATAGAGGAAGTTTAGCTGAACTGTTGATGGATAAATTAATAAAAAAATTCAAACTTATCTCTTAAATTGGTAAAATGACAATTTTAGTCCTTTACGTCTCTCAGCCTCTGGATAAGTTCCTGAAGCTTCTGATTTTGACAATTTTGTCGTTTTCTGTCAATTTGAGCCAAAAACGTCGGCAGGCTCAAAATTTTATGTGACAAACTACCAAATGCTCCTGGAACTTTCAGAATTTGTCAATTTTGCCTGAAACTTCTCAATTTTGTTATTTTTATCTCGAACTTTTTAATTTTTTGTCATTTTTTTCTGAAATTTTATTTTTATTCCAAACACATACATATTCACACATATATTATTTTAAATCAAATCTTCTCAAAATAAAAATATATTTTAAACTAATTAACATAATTAAAATTTTTTAGCAATAATAATAATAATAATAATAATTTTTTTAATTAGTTTTTTTTTTTTTTTTTTTAAAAAAATAAAAAAAAAAAGGCCGGACGAAATTGGGTGTCAACAGCTGCCCCCCTTTGCATGCTTCATGGGACATGATGTATGCAAAGTAGTTACCAAATTTCGTCCGTCTTAGCTAGCCATTGAGAACCTTCTCGCCGCCTAAACTATGTGGTTAAGGAAATTTTTTTTTTTTTTTTTTTTTTTTTTTTTTAGAGCCTCTGCGATAAGAACTCTCCTATCGTTGAAGGGAAAATTTGATAATTTTGAGGTTAAGGGTCCTACCTTAGAACCTCGACGATAGGAACTCTCCTATCGTTTGAAGTAAAATTGATTGTTTTGAGGTTAAGGGTCCTACCTTAGAACCTCGACGATAGGAACTCTTCTATCGTTTGAAGGAAAATTGATGATTTTGAGGTTAAGGGCCCTACCTTAGAACCTCGACGATAGGAACTCTCCTATCGTTTGAAGGAAAATTGTTTGAATGAGGTTAAGGGTCCTACCTTAGAACCTCGACGATAGGAACTCTCCTATCGCTTGAAGTAAAATTGATTGTTTTTGAGGTTAAGGGTCCTACCTTAGAACCTCGATGATAGGAACTCTCCTATCGTTTGAAGTAAAATTGATTGTTTTGAGGTTAAGGGTCCTACCTTAGAACCTCGACGATAGGAACTCTTCTATCGTTTGAAGGAAAATTGATGATTTTGAGGTTAAGGGCCCTACCTTAGAACCTCGACGATAGGAACTCTCCTATCGTTTGAAGGAAAATTGTTTGAATGAGGTTAAGGGTCCTACCTTAGAACCTCGACGATAGGAACTCTCCTATCGCTTGAAGTAAAATTGATTGTTTTTGAGGTTAAGGGTCCTACCTTAGAACCTCGATGATAGGAACTCTCCTATCGTTTGAAGTAAAATTGATTGTTTTGAGGTTAAGGGTCCTACCTTAGAACCTCGACGATAGGAACTCTCCTATCGTTTGAAGTAAAATTGATGATTTTGAGGTTAAGGGCCCTACCTTAGAACCTCGACGATAGGAACTCTCCTATCGCTTGAAGTAAAATTGATTGTTTTGAGGTTAAGGGTCCTACCTTAGAACCTCGACGATAGGAACTCTCCTATCGTTTGAAGTAAAATTGATGATTTTGAGGTTAAGGGTCCTACCTTAGAACCTCGACGATAGGAACTCTCCTATCGTTTGAAGGAAAATTGTTTGAATGAGGTTAAGGGTCCTACCTTAGAACCTCGACGATAGGAACTCTCCTATCGCTTGAAGTAAAATTGATTGTTTTGAGGTTAAGGGTCCTACCTTAGAACCTCGATGATAGGAACTCTCCTATTGTTTGAAGGAAAATTGATGATTTTGAGGTTAAGGGTCCTACCTTAGAACCTCGACGATAGGAACTCTCCTATCGCTTGAAGTAAAATTGATGATTTTGAGGTTAAGGGTCCTACCTTAGAACCTCGACGATAGGAACTCTCCTATCGCTTGAAGTAAAATTGATTGTTTTGAGGTTAAGGGTCCTACCTTAGAACCTCGACGATAGGAACTCTCCTATCGTTTGAAGTAAAATTGATGATTTTGAGGTTAAGGGTCCTACCTTAGAACCTCGACGATAGGAACTCTCCTATCGTTTGAAGGAAAATTGTTTGAATGAGGTTAAGGGTCCTACCTTAGAACCTCGACGATAGGAACTCTCCTATCGCTTGAAGTAAAATTGATTGTTTTGAGGTTAAGGGTCCTACCTTAGAACCTCGATGATAGGAACTCTCCTATCGTTTGAAGGAAAATTGATTGTTTTGAGGTTAAGGGTCCTACCTTAGAACCTCGACGATAGGAACTCTCCTATCGTTTGAAGTAAAATTGATGATTTTGAGGTTAAGGGTCCTACCTTAGAACCTCGACGATAGGAACTCTCCTATCGTTTGAAGGAAAATTGTTTGAATGAGGTTAAGGGTCCTACCTTAGAACCTCGACGATAGGAACTCTCCTATCGCTTGAAGTAAAATTGATTGTTTTGAGGTTAAGGGTCCTACCTTAGAACCTCGATGATAGGAACTCTCCTATCGTTTGAAGGAAAATTGATTGTTTTGAGGTTAAGGGTCCTACCTTAGAACCTCGACGATAGGAACTCTCCTATCGTTTGAAGTAAAATTGATGATTTTGAGGTTAAGGGTCCTACCTTAGAACCTCGACGATAGGAACTCTCCTATCGTTTGAAGGAAAATTGTTTGAATGAGGTTAAGGGTCCTACCTTAGAACCTCGACGATAGGAACTCTCCTATCGCTTGAAGTAAAATTGATTGTTTTGAGGTTAAGGGTCCTACCTTAGAACCTCGATGATAGGAACTCTCCTATCGTTTGAAGGAAAATTGATGATTTTGAGGTTAAGGGCCCTACCTTAGAACCTCGACGATAGGAACTCTCCTATCGTTTGAAGGAAAATTGATGGAATGAGGTTAAGGAAATCTCCTTGAACCTCGAGCGAAATTTATATGAAAGCAATTAGAATTGGAATAATTTTCTTCGAAAGTGTGAATTTGCATAATAGGCGAGTGCGAAATTTTAGACTTCGATAAAATGAGTGAATCTTGATGATGACAATATCGCTAACAAATTATGTAAAGGGAACGGATGTTTGGAATCAATATCCAAGGTTCATCTAATATTTTCTTTAGTAAATATAGATTCGCTTGAGAGATATGTCATCCAAATAAGGTTGAAGCTTAACTATCCTAAAATGTTATGCCTAGTAGACCTAATAGGATGCGTCTCAAGAGCAATAAAAATTACTCTTTACTCAGCCATTCCAACCTAAAGGCATTGTCCTATGGTTTTAATATCAGCATGAACGAGACTATCTTATAAGATAAAAAAAGAAATTCCCTGAAAGAAAAACTAAAACACGAAAGAAAATGCTGATAATAAAACTAAAGGACAAGCAAAACGGATCGGATCACTTCTTCTTCCACAATATTTCAACGGGGTTAGTAGAGGACTATTATGGGATTGAACTGTTCGGGAAAGACTGTCGCGTCCAGTCTATCTGAATCATTGCTGGATCTGGTTCAGGAACAAAAGCTTGTATTTTATCTAGCAATTCTTCAGCAGTTGTTGCGGATATTATGATTCGCCGTGCCACTCTTGATATAAAATTCTTCTGCATAGCATAATCCATAAAAGCTATCAGACCTGTAAAGAAATTGTTAACATTTAAAAGCCCAATGGGTTTCTTATGCAAATTAAGTTGGGCCATGGAAGCAATTTGAAAGACTTCTCCCAATGTGCCAAAACCACCTGGTAGAGCGATAAAAGCATCAGCATTTAAAAGCATTTGTAACACACGCTCTTGTAAATTTTTAACCACTAATTCTTCTCCAATCGTGCCCCCAGAAATAAATTTCAGAGGTCCAGGGATAATGCCCAGAACTTGACTTCCTCCTAGAGATGCTGCTGATGCTACACCTCCCATTAATCCGACACTACCTCCTCCATAAACTAAATGTATTTTTCGCTCAGCTAATACTCTACCCAAATGGTTGGCTGCTTTTAAATACTCTTCATCTTTTCCAGGAAAAGCCCCAGAAAATACACAAATACTTCGGGATTTACGAGTTGGGGTTTTCTCCATTTCTATCCTTACCCTTGTGAGAAAAGAGGATATATTTATAGAGATGAAGAGATAAGGCAATAATTTTATTTTCAAGAATGGATACATTATTGCCAGCTATTCACAGTAGTCACGAGTATGATTTTGGTCAGGTATGGGTACACTATCATTAAAAGAGGAGGAAAATTTTCAAAATAGCTGCTAGCATGTACAGTAGTCGCGGCTGTAGCTTATGTCAGGAGTAGGTACATGATTGTCGGATGAGAAGGAAAATTTCAAAAGTGGCAGGTATATACAGTAGTCATAATTATAGCTCATGTCAGGAGTGGGTACATTATGGGAGGAAAATTTCAAAAGCGTCAGCTAGCATGTACAGTATCGTGACTATGGCTTATGTCAAGAGTGGATACATTATTGCTGAAAGAGGAGGAAAATTTCAAAAGCGACAGCTAGCACGTACAGTAATCGTGACTTTGGTTCATGTCAGGAGTGGATACATTATTATCAAAAGGGGAGGAAAATTTCAAAAGCGACAGCTAGCACGTACAGTAATCGTGACCTTGTTCCGTCTTCTACTGGCTTTGCGTCCAGTAACGGCTTCAATGCTTTCTATGAATCAGTGATTTGCATCTCATCTAGCTTTTTCACAAACTGGCAAACAGGGTCGTTTAGGGTCAGATTCCCAAGACTGTAACGTTCTCGTTCTTTTTGGAGAATTATCCATAATCCAACAACCTCAAATTGCACTATTCCGCAAGAATGCGCTTCAAGAACCTCTCGGATATCTTCCAGAGATTCCTTACGCAAGCCATTCTTGATGAATTTTATTCTATCATTACGATTTCTGGTGATCACTCCTGGAGAACGACATTTATTGCCGCAAATCCACCATCCACAATTGTGACAGACGCCTAGCCTCTTTGCTCTTCTCTTTTTGGCATAAACGCTTTTACCAAAGCCGGGCATACGGGGAAAGAACGCATCTGGAACTTCACCAGCCGAACGAACTTTAGCTTCGATTAGCCATCGCACATTATCAGGAATGCCTTTGTGCATAAATAGTCAGAATCGTTCACATCTAGCTTGATAAACCTTTTTAAGAACATTTATTGGGAAAGAAGGGAAATATTTTCGTAGAGCGGAAAGAGAAGGCTCCATTGATGAATGAGGCATTTAAGAGAAAAAGAAAGAAATTAGTGATTGTAGGAAATGGAAATAACTGAATTTGGGAGTTATGGAGTACCGTATCCAGAAGGAAGAACATGCATTTATAGTGATGAAAGGATAATGCGTTTATTACACTTACGGAAGTAAGTACATTATTGCCAAAAGAAAAGACAAATGACAGCTTATATGTACAGCAATCATGACTGTGGCTCTCATCTTCCACTAATTCATGTCCAGTAATGGCTTCAATGCCTTCTATAAGTCGGGGATTTGCTTCCCATCTAGTTTTCTTACAAACTGACAAACGGGGTCGTTTAAAATCACATTCCCAAGACTGTAACGGTTTCGTTCTTTATGGTAAGTCCTCCATAAACCGATAATTTCACCTTGCACTTTTCCACAAGAATGCGTTTCAAGAGTCTCTCGGATATCTTTCAGAGACTCCTTACGCAGGCCATTCTTAATGAATTTTCTTTTATCTTCACGATTTATGGAGATGTATCCTAAAGAGCGACATTTAGTATTACAATTCCATCGCCCACATTTATAACACACGCCTAGTCTCTTTGCTCTTCGCCTTTTGGCATAACGGCTTTTACCTAAACCGGGCATGCGGGGCATGAATGCATCTGGAACTTCACCCGCCAAACGGACCTTAGCTTCAATTATCCACTGCACATTATCGGGAATGCCTTTGCGTGTAAAAACTCTGATTCTTTCACATCTAGCAAGGTAGATCTTTTTAAGGACTTTTAGTGGGAGGGAAGGAAAGTATTTTCGCAGTACAGAAAGAGTAGAATCCATTGATGAGAGAAGAATTTGAGAGAAGAGGGAAATGAATCAGTTATTACAGGAAACTGGAATAATCGACTTTAGAAGTCATGGGGTATCTTATCTGTTGTTTAATCAGAAGGAAGAACACGCATTTATAGTGATGAAAAGGGATAACGTGTCGATTACACTTAGGGGAGCATGTACATCTGTCAAAAGAAAATGCAAATTTTTCCAAATATAACAAACTGTATGTACAGTAATTGTGACTGTGGCTCACATCTTCCACTGGTTTTACGTCCAGTAACGGCATTAACGGCTTCTATGAGTCGAGGATCTGCTTCCCATCCAGCTTTCTTACAAACCGGCAAACAGGGTCGTTTAAAGTCAGATTCCCGGGACTGTAACGGTCTCGTTCTTCATGAAAAATACTCCATAAATCAAGAATTTCACGTTGCACAGATCCACAAGAATGCGTCTCAAGAGTCAATTGGATATCATCCAATGAGTCCTTACTCAAGCCATTCTTGATGAACCGTATTTTATCTTCTCGATTATTGGAGATCATTCCTAAAGAACGACACCTAGTCTTACAAGTCCACCTACCACATTTATGGCAGACTTGTAATCTTTTCGCTCTTCTTTTTCTGGCATAAGAACTTTTGCCAACACCAGGCATGTAAGACACAAATGCCTCTGGGATTTCGCCTGCCAGACGAACCTTAGCTTCAATTAACCACCGCACATCTTCAGGGATTCCTTTATGCATCAGAGCTCTTAATCGTTCACAGCGAACTCGGTAGATCTTTTTTAGGATGTTCATTGGGAGAGAAGGGAAATACTTTCGCAAGGCAGAAAAAGTAGGATCCATTTTCTAGGAGGAAGTAAAAGAAAGAAGGGGTGAAGGTATCAGTTATTATGGGCAACTGAGAGAACCGACTTGAGAGTCACGGAGTACCGTATCCGCCGTTTAACCGGAAAAGTGGATTCTGCTTTATTTTAGTATCATAGATATTTCTTATCTTTGATATCTCATCAGGCATGACATTGATCCAGTCCTTGATTATTGAATCCATTGTCTGCTTTGGACGACAATATTTCTCGATATCCGCACTTATCTTTGACCATAGTTATTTCTTATCTTGGATACCGCTAAGCTGGCGTCAATTCTGTCCATCCCGGTGTAGCCTCGATTATTGAATTGATTACCAGGATTTTGACAATATTGTCTACTTTATCCTTGAATTGCTGATGGGGCTGGGTCCACTATATCAGCTGTGCATCCAGCGGTAGATTGGTAAAAACGGATGTCACTGAGACGTCAGCTTATACTGCTGTGACTGTGCGGTGGATACGCTTCCCATTTGATCCTTGTTCTGTATGCCATGCATGCATGATGTGAAATGCATGAATGCAGAGCATGTGTAACTGATGGATTTATTTTTTATATCTTTGCTTTACTGGATCCTCTTTGTAATTGCCTTCTATCGTTGAATCTCTTTATGCTTTCCAACTGTTGTCCATTGTTTCACTTTCCAGCTGTTGTTCATTGTCTTGCTTTCCAGCTGTTGTTCATTGTCTCGCTTTCCAGCTATTGTCCATTGTCTCAAAAGCCTAACTCTTTTCAAAAATCTTCTTTCCTTGATTTGTTCTTAAATTTTGGCTTCAATTTCCTTAATGTCCGCCTCGTACTTTATGCCTCTCTGGATAATTGTCCCTGTTGAGATATTCGTGAGTATGATTCTTTCTTGCTGACATGGACGTGTTAAGACTTCTGAAGCGATCATTCAGGCTACCACCAAGGCTATCTCCCAAAGATTTGTTACTCCTTCTTCTTTGTTAGCCTATGTTCTGTGCCGCTCGCAAAGCAGGACCTCAATCTTACCTGTTTTAATTCATAAAGCTTATCAAAGTAATCTACGGTCTTTGTTTTTTCTAAGTTTTAATTATTACTATTCTTCCTTCAAAAGTCACAATTTATTGCACACTTAAGGCTAGTAGGAATGTGAGATTCGAAGGAAAAGAACTGGATAGAAGCGACTTTAGCATTTTGAACGTGAGAATCTAAGGTAAGTTAAAGAGAATTGGCTTTTATTTATGGGTAAAAGAATATGAAAATCTTGGGTACAGATAGATAATGAAAGTGTAAGGGAAGAAAGCTCTCTTTGATAACTTTGATCAAATAAACTTTGGTAACCCTGTATCCACTTCTCCCCTTCTGTTCGAAAATTTCTTCATTATGCAAAGTATTTCTTTACTGCATCCGAATTTACTGGCTTCGGTAATTCTCGTCCATCCATTTCTGTCAGAATTAGTGCCCCTCCTGAAAATGCTTTCTTCACGACATATGGCCCGTCATAATTTGGTGTCCATTTTCCTCTTGAATCATGTTGCATGGGTAAAATTTTCTTGAGCACTATGTCACCTTCGTGAAATTGTCGTGGGCGAACCTTTTTGTTGTAAGCACGAATCATCCTTCTTTGATAAAGTTGCCCATGGCAGAGGGCTATCATTCTTCTTTCATCAATTAGATTTAATTGCTCGTATCTAGCTTTGACCCATTCTGCTTCTCCTAATTGAGTATCCATTAGTACCCTTAATGAAGGAATTTCAACTTCGATAGGCAATACAGCCTCCATACCGTATACCAGAGAAAAAGGTGTTGCTCCAGTAGAAGTACGGGTAGAAGTTCTATAAGCATGCAGTGCAAAAGGTAACATCTCATGCCAGTCCTTGTAAGTGACGATCATCTTTTCAACAATTCTCTTGATATTTTTATTGGCCGCTTCTACTGCACCATTCATCATCGGTCGATAAGGTGCTGAATTGAGATGCTTGATTTTGAATTGCCGGCACAAAGTCTGCATCATTGCATTATTCAGGTTCGTGGCATTGTCTGAGATGATACACTCTGGCGGTCCATAGCGACAAATGATTTCTTTCTTAATGAACCGGCATACCACCTTTTGAGTTACGCTTGCATAAGACACAGCTTCTACCCATTTAGTAAAGTAGTCAATTGCAACTAGGATGAATTTGTGACCATTGGAAGCTTTAGGGGTAATCGCTCCAATAACATCGATTCCCCACATGGCAAAAGGCCAGGGTATTGCTGTTACATTAAGAGGAACAGGTGGAGCTTGGATCTTGTTGGCATATATTTGGCATTTGTGACATTTTCTTACGTGATTGACGCAATCACTTTCCAATGTGAGCCAATAGTAACCAGCCCTCATTATTTGTCTTGCCATAGTATGACCACTAGTGTGTGCTCCACATATTCCAGAATGAACTTCTTCCATGATCTTTCGTGCTTCATGAGTATCTACACAGCGAAGTAGCATCGAGTCTGGGGTTTTCTTGTAAAGTATGTCTAGGTTTAAAAGAAAACCCATTGACAATCTTCGTAGAAATTTCTTGTCATTTTCTGATACTTCTGGTGGATATACTCTTTCTTGGAGGTATTTCTTGATATCGTGATACCAAGGCTTTCCATCCAATTCTTCTTCGATGCTCATGCAATAAGCTGGAGAATCTATTATTCTCATCTCGAATATAGGAGTATGCTCGGGGTCACTGATCTTGTACATAACAGCCAAAGTAGCTAAAGCATCCGGTATTTGATTATCTTCCCTTGGAAGATGATGGAAGCTTATACTGTTGAATTTTCGAGCCAAGTTTAGTATGAGCTTTTGGTAAGGGATCAATTTTGAATCTCTTGTCTCCCATTCTCCATTGATTTGATATATGACTAATGCGGAATCCCCATAGACTCGGAGATCTCGCACTTTCAAATCCAATGCCATTTGGAGTCCCATAGCACATGCTTCATACTCTACTATATTGTTGGTACAAGGAAATGTAATTTTTGCTGTGAGGGGAAACTGCTCTCCGCTTGGAGAGATGAGTATAGCTCCGATCCCTTGTCCCAAAGCATTAGATGCTCCATCGAATGCCATTTTCCATGTTTCATTTTCTTCATCGACTTCCTGTTCTATCGTCATTATATCTCCATCAGGAAAGTCCATTCTCATGGGCTCATAATCCTCTAATGCTCTATCAGCCAGATATTCAGCGATCACACTTCCTTTTACGGCCTTTTGGGTGACATACTGTATGTCGTATTCAGATAACAGCATTTGCCATTTTGCAATCCTGCCTGATAAAGCGGGTTTCTCGAAAATGTACTTAATGGGGTCAGTCTTGGAGATCAGTAATGTTGTGTTGTTGAGCATGTAGTGTCGTAGTCGATGTGCTACCCATGCAAGGGCACAACAGGACTTTTCTACTATTGAGTATTTAGCTTCATATGTGGTAAGCTTTTTGCTCAAATAGTAAATTGCATGCTCCTTCTTGCTTGTCTCATCACGTTGACCCAATACGGATCCTAATGAAGAATCCTGTATGGATAAATATAGAATCAATGGTTCTCCGGATCGAGGTGGTATCAAGACTGGTGGATTTGATAGATATCGTTTGATTTTCTCGAACGCTTCTTGGCATTCGTTATTCCACTCAATCGGATTGTTCTTCTTTAGTGATTTGAAAAGCGGTTCACACTTGGACGTCAATTGTGATATGAACCTTGCTATGAAGTTGATTCTACCCAGAAAACTTCTTACTTGTTTTGGAGTCTTCGGGGGTTGCATTTCTTGTATCGCTTTGACTTTACTCGGGTCAACTCGAATCCCGTCCTTGCTGACTATGAAACCCAATAACTTTCCTGAAGAGGCTCCAAAAGTACATTTGGCAGGATTCAACTTCAATTGATATTTGCGAAGTCTATCGAATAGTTTTCTTAGCACTTTTAGATGCCCCCCAGCAGTGAAAGTTTTGGCAATCATGTCGTCCACATATACTTCAATTTCTTTATGCATCATGTCATGGAACAACGTGACCATGGCTCTTTGATATGTAGCACCAGCATTCTTTAACCCGAAAGGCATCACCTTATAGTAGAAGGTACCCCAAAGGGTAATAAAAGCAGTTTTTATCATGTCATCTGGATCAAGTTTGATTTGATTGTATCCAGAAAAACCATCCATGAAGGAAAAGTAGGAGTTTCCTGCGGTATTATCCACCAGTGTATCAATATGAGGAAGTGGGAAGTTATCTTTAGGACTGGCTTCGTTCAAAGGCCGGTAGTCCTGACAAACTCTTAGTTTCCCACTTTCTTTCTTTTCGACTGGGACAATGTTAACCACCCATTCTGTATATTCAGCGACCCCAAGAAATCCTGCATCCCACAGCTTTCGAATCTCGTCTTTTACTCTTAAGATTAACTCCGGCTTTAATCTTCGTAACTTCTGTCTGACAGGCTTCGCCCCAGGCTTCAAAGGTATTTTGTGTAGTACTATGTCTGAGCTTAAGCCAGGCATATCTTGGTATGACCAAGCGAATACATCCACATATTCTTTCAATAAATGGACTAATTCTTCTTTTTCTTCAGGAGGGAATAAAGTGCCAATCTTGACTTCTTTTACATCCTGACTGTCTCCCAGGTTGAATACCTCAGTTGGTTCTTGACTTGTTGCTCTTTCTTTTTCATCTCGCTCAATCATTTTTAATAGCTCAGGAGATACTTGAAGATCTTCGTCATCCGAGTCGGTAGTGTTTACAGGATTATCAAAGTTCATTCTTTCATTGTCATCAAAGAGAGTTTTGGGTCTGCATTATCCAGAGAGGAAAGAAAGAGAAGAGAGAAAAAAAAAAAATGGCACGAATGAGATGGATGCAAACTGGTACTTTATTTACAATGTGCATAAATCACAACTTTATTGGAATAAAAAGCAATAACTAAAAGGTTCACTTAAACAAAGACTACACCCTATTGATTGAACCTTTCTTTAGGAGGTTTTTACTATTAGATTACTTTGGAAAGCTTTCAATTATAACAGGCAGTTCTATCGCCTCCCAATTGTTCAGCACATCCCGTGGGCCACAAGGTTGAATGAGCTCCTCCTCTTCAGGTGAATCGCTGATGATTGCCTGAATAGAAAGACTTTCAAAAGACTTGTTGATGTTGATAGTCAGCTTGCCTTCATTTTCATTTTTTGGAATGAGACCACCACTCACGAACGTTTCGGTGATTTCAGGGATATCCAGATTTCTTTCCTGGAGAGGATGCCCTGTTAATCGTGCAATCCTCTTTTCTCTCTTTTCAGCTATTGCCTTCATTTTATCATGTCTTGTCGGTGTGAAGCCTAGGCCGTATTTCCCTTCATTTGTGGTGATTTTCAATGGTTCTGTGATTCCTTGTAAATCTTGTCCCAGTCCTAACCCCGGTGAGTATCCTCCTTTTATCATGAGTTTGGCAACCATGCGACTTGTTTTAGAGATGCTAGGAATGGGTTCTTCTTCATATTCGCTGACATAAGCAGCATTGACAATTTCAAAAGACCTGAAGGAGCAATCAGGTACATTTTCATTGACTTCGACATATTGAGCATCCGCAGGTCTTGATAGCAGGATGTCTTCTTCAGCGAAGACCGTGATTATCTTTCCTTCAATAATGAATTTCATTTTCTGGTGTAATGAAGAAGGAATTGCTCCGGCCATATGGATCCATGGTCTTCCCAGCAGGCAGGTATAAGATGGACAAATATCCATGACTTGGAATGTGATGTGGAAAAGACAGGGACCAATCCCTATTGGTAGCTCTATTTCTCCAACAACATCTCTCTTCGTTCCGTCAAATGCTCGAACAACAATATGACTGTTGTTGAGGTGTGATGGGTCTAAACCGATCTTATGTAAAGTTTCTAATGGCATTACATTTAGAGCTGATCCATTGTCGATCAGAACTCTAGCCATAATCCGATCTTTGTATTTAATCGAAATATGTAGAGCCTTAGAGTGACCCCTTCCTTCTGCTGGTATCTCATCGTCAGTGAATGTGATGAGATTTTGTGCCGTGATGTTGTTGACAAGGTGGTCAAAGTTGTTCACGGAGATATCTTGTTCAACATAAGCCTTATTCAGGACTTTGAGAAGAGCTTCTCGATGGGCATCAGAACTTAAGAGCAATGAAAGTATGGAGATCTTTGCTGGCAGACGGTTCAACTGCTCTACGATGCTGTATTCACTTTGCTTTATGAGTTTGAGAAACTCAGTAGCTTGTTCATCTGTTACTGCTCGAGGCATCTCTTGCTCTTTAGATGTGTTAATAGGTCCATTTGCTGGATCCGTAACATTCTTCTCTTGTTGGAGCTTGTTCATTTGCTCGGGAGAATAACACCGACCACTTCTAGTCATGCCCCCAACTTCTAACGGAGTTGATGTGATGTTAGAAGTATAGCCATAGTTCCATGGAACAGTTTTGTCTGATTTGTATGGGAATGGCTTTGGAACTTGAATTCTTAAAGGCTTGAGAGCAGATTTTGAGATTGGAATGACTAGTGGCCTTGGCATGATATTGACTTCTTGTTCTTTAATTATCACATTCACGTCATCCTCTTTATCTGACATAAAAACGATGATTTGGGAGGAGTCCATGAGACTTTGTAGACTTTTACGGAATTCTGGGCATTCTTGGATAGAATGATTCTTACTGTTATGAAAGTTGCACCATTCCTCATGCTCGACTTCTTTATTTCCAGAAGACTTTCCTGTGATAATCCCTTCTTTCACAAGGCATGAATATACATGCTTAAGAGGGGTTATGATATCATTGACTGTTTTCTTCATCGGCCAGTATTCTTCCATCATATTGACTGGTTTGGCTTGATGAGGAGGCAATGGATTATGAGTGACGTTTGGTTCATCGGAAAAGTCCAACCACTTTGACTCAATTAATTGTTGGACTATACGCTTCAATGCTATGCAATTTTCGAGTCCGTGGCCCACGGCACCATCATGATATGGGCAATTTAGTTTAGGGTTATACCATGTTGGATATGGGGGTTCGAATGGCCTTGTGGGAATTGGGTGAATGAGTTGGCTCTGGATGAGTTTTGGATATAACTCAGTATAAGTCATGGGAATCGGTGCGAAAATTTCTCTTGGTCTTGGTGCAGGCATTGGAGGAGTCGGAACAGGTGGCCGTAACTGATTAGGCCTGTTGAGAGGATAATTGTTGGGTCTATTGGGAAGATAATCACTGGGCCTATTTGGAGGATAATCATTGGGCCTATTGGTAGGATAATAATTGGGCCTGTTGGCAGAATAGGATAGGCGAGGTCCGGTAGCCACGGTACCCACGAGGGGAATCCCTCTTCCTCGTCCGATTTGTTGTATTTCTTCATCTTTTCTTCTAGAAGGTCCTCCTCTTTTCATAGGATCGCTAAAGGATTCAGTAATCTTCCCGGTCCTGATACCATGCTCGATCCTTTCTCCAGACATGACTACGTCGGAGAAGTTAGTTGCCGCATTGCCAATAAGTTTGTCATAATATGGGTATTTCAGTGTCTGGACAAACAAAGTGACCATTTCTCTTTCTGTCATGGGTGGCTGTACTTGTGCAGCTAAGTCCCTCCATCGTTGGGCGTATTCCTTAAAAGTTTCTGTTTTTTTCTTCTCCATGTTTTGGAGAGTTTGGCGATCCGGAGCTAAGTCCATAACATGTTTATAGTTGCCGATGAAGGCCTGAGCAAGGTCATTCCAAGTTTTTATGTTTCTTGGACCTTGGCTTAGATACCACTGTAATGCTGATTTTGTGAGACTTTCCTGAAAAAGTGCGATCCACACCTTCTCATCTTTGGTAAGTGGTTGTAGTCTTCTGAGAAACAAAGTGATGTGAGTGATGGGATCACTCGTTCCATCGTATTTTACGAAATCTGGCACCTTAAAATCTGAAGGGATTACGACGTCTGGCACTAAGCAGAGGTCATCCACTGAAAGGGATCCGAATATAGTGCCTCCTTCAATGGCTCTCAGTCTTTTCTCTATTGTCTCGATTTTTTGAGATTCTGCTTCATCTTTTGGTAATGTCTTCTTCTCTTCCTGTACAGTGTCTTGTTTCAGGTGAACACTAGCAGAGGGTCCTGATTCTTGAAACAGGTTTTCTTGGACTGAGACTCGTTGCGGGGTGAATCCCGGGGGATAAGTGGGATCTTGTACTTCTTTGATGGGGACTTGAGTTGCTTTCCCTTTGATTAATTCCATCAATTGTTTCATCTGTTCTGACATACTTTCAATCTTGGACTCCATCTCCATGAGACGTCCTTCGGCTTGTTCTGCCATTAATCTTGTTTGGAGTCGAGTTGAATATCGGTGTTGAGGTCCAATTTTACCCTTTTAAAGGAAATATTTATTTTATTAGATTCTATGTGTGTATGATTGATGTGATGGATGCATGCATGAATATTGTAAATACTTGGTGAAAGAAGAATTATAGTGGAATTTCTCAATTACATTCACCAAAAGCTTATTATTTTCAAAAGAAACGGCCCAAAGTACAGTATTGCTTTCTGGCCTTTGAAATAAACTCCATCATTTTTTGAATATTCACTGATGGAGTAGGGCAGCTCAATTCTTCTAACTCCTTGGCTTCTTCGCCCATTAGTTGGGCTTGCTCAGTCACTTTTCTGACTTCTGCCAAAAATATTTGAAGCTGTTCTTGAGAAAATCTGTATTGATCTTCCCAATATCTTGCTCTCATCTCTGTTTGATCGGTTTCATCAACTAATTCGGTGATGACTTGTTTTTGGCTTTCGATCTTTTCTTCGAGGAGTTGTGTTTTGTGACTGAGCTGTTGTATGTCGAAGAGCATCTTCTTGTTCTTCTCCTTTTCTTCCTCTAGCTCTTTCTCCAACTCTCTTTTTGCCAATTTTCTGATGACCTCTTCGGGAAGAACTGTTCCTTCTTTCCGATTATTTCTCCATTCATAATACGCAGTAGGAGAAATAATAGGGCCTGACTTTAATATGAAAAGTCTTTTCCATGCAACTGAAATACCCATTGCAAGCTTATTTGAATTTGGATCTTCATGTGAAAACTCCAACTTGCTCAGGTTATGTGTCATGGGTATAAATTGCATGGACCCAAATTGTTTACGTACTTGGGCTGGAGCATAGCTTGTTCCTCCCCATATGCCTAAGAGAGGAACCCACGGGCAATTGCCGCAACGGTAAACTATGCGGGTGGTGGTGGACCAGGGTGCTCTCCATTCAATTTGGAATTCGCTGATGTTCTTGAAGTAGTCAACCCATGCTTCCTTGCTATCATGATTAGTGGTTTCACTTTTCAAAAAGGCTTCAATTGGGATGAAGTCCTTTGAAAAGCGATTTCCAAAATGTTGCTTCTCACAAGGAAGGTGGCTTTTGATCCAAACGTTGAGGAGATGTGAACATCCTATGAATTTGCCTCCTCTTTGGCGACAAAAGTTTAATGCCCTGATAGTTTCACATAATATCACTGAGGTCGGATTTACTTGGGCATTGCAGACTTGCTCAAATAATATGATGACGTCTCCTTCAATAAATCCGACAATTCTTGGGAAGACTACCAGGCCATATATTGCCAAGGCGAACAACTTGCGTCGTTGATTCTTCTGAGGGAGGGTGTGACTTAGTTGTTTTAGATCGGTCCAGCTGATAAATTTCCGACACCCTTTTGTTGCAAATTTGGGTTGAAGACTGGAAGCTGGCATGTCCAATAATTTTGCTAGGGCTCGATGAGGCTCCGTTCTTCTATCATGTTGATAAGTCTCGATTGGATAGTCGGAGGACCAACCCAAGAGGCTGTTGTATTCTTCAATGGTTGGAACCAGATCCATCTTATCGAAAGAAAAGCATCGATAAAATGGATCCCAAAATTGTATTAGAGCCCGGACAAGTGATGCATCAACGGTAACCTTTAGTAGGCAAGTGATGTGACCATATTTTGCCGTAAAAGCTTCCCGATCAGCAGAATTCCAACTATTCCAGACTTGCAATAATTCCGTGGTGTCGTTCTGATTTATCCGGACCGATACCTGGTCCTTAAGCTGTACGTGAGAATGGGATGTCAGAGCATCTCCGTGAAGCTTTTGAGCCGTTTCGGAATATTCCATAGCTTCAGGCTGAGTTTCGATTACCGTGTCATTCCATGATCCAGTAACAGCCGTGGGAAGATAATCGAGAATATCCATGATAATAGTTCTTTCACCAAATACTTATCTTTAATGATGAAATGTATATGCCGGAAAAATAAGGAAAAATAGAGTTAGTAAAAAAATAACACATAGGATCATACAAACATATAGATAAAACAAAACCTATGGAAATGGGAACCGAGGTATGGGAAATTCTTAATGGCTGGTTCTAAGGTAGAGTAAGGAATTCTACATGCAGAAGGTGGTTTATCAAAAAGGCAAGGGATAGTTCCCGAATCCCGTCACTGAATCATAGTGACGGCCCGATTCCTTACCCTCTAGGGTTTATGTAAGGAATGGATTAATTCGAGTCGTAGCTTTTCGTGGGCCCATGCAGAGACTAACCGTCTCAGAAGGCAATACACTACTTTACTACTTTGAAACCGGTGAAGGCTTGGAGACCGTGGCCTCACAAGGACAGCAACACCAATTCCGCTTAGAAAGAATCGTGTTTGATTTAAGGAAGCTCGGGTATAGAGCTTCATTTTGTGAATGCGTTATGCATGTTTACTTAAGTAAATATAATATATAAATCCACATAATAGTAAAGCAAAGTAAATCAAAACAAATCAACTTTAGGCTCGACTCACTAACGTCGCATCTCCCCAGTGGAGTCGCCAAGCTGTGGCAACGTCGGGTTTTCTGGAGTCGCCACCAATCGGTTTTCGTTCAGGTCGATTGGATACCTTAAAATATGGTCTGCGAGAGTTCGGGGATCGGGAGTACGGTTACGCTAAAACAATATTGTTATAGCGCCCAAAATTGGCACCTTAGTTGATTTTAATTTTGTTTTACTTTGCTTTAAAAAATTCAGTTAATTTTCAAACTAGAAATTTTAACTGAATTAGTTGAATGTGGATTTTTGGAAATTAATTTGTATAGAATTTTATACTTCCGAACCATGGACTCTGCCGAGTCATTTGGACACGGAAGATTTTGATTCCGAACCATGGACTCTGCCGAGTCATTTGGACACGGAATTTGGTGAAATTTTAAACAATTTTATCCATATTGTAAAAATATGGATTTTTATCTGTTTATTTAATTTGTTTATTTTAAAAAGTTTGATATTTTCCAAACCGTAGATCCTACCGGATCATCCGGATATGGAAATTGATTTATCGTAATTATTTAATTCTTATTATTATGAAATTAATTTTTAAATGGTAATTCTTTTTGTTTATGAATGATTTTTAATACTAACTAAAAAATTTATCTTTATATTTTTTACTTCTTTTTTTACTTTCTTTCTTTTTCTTCTTTTTTTTTACTTATTTTTACTTCTTTTTTTTTTAATTTCTTTTAATTTCTTTTCGTTTCTTTCTTTTTTATTCTTTTCTTTCTTTCTTTTCTTTTTCTTTTTCTTTCTTTTATCTTTCTTTTCTTTTTCTTATATTTCCTTTTTTTTCTTTATCTTATCTTTCTTTTATTTTTCTTTCTTATCTTTCTTTTATTTTTCTTGTCTTTTCTTTCTTTCTTTTCTTATCTTATCTTTTCTTTTATATTTTTTTTTTATCTTTCTTTTCTTTCTTATCTTTCTTTTATTTTTGTTTCTTATCTTTCTTTTATTTTTCTTATCTTTCTTTTTTTTCTTGTTTACTTTTTTTGTTTTTCTTGTTTAATGAAAGATAATTATTATTTTAAAGGATTACTCAATTTATAAAAGACTTAAAAAAATTATAATTAATTTTTATTTAATAAGAAGTTAATTTAAAAGAATTAAAGAGTTTAAAAATAAAAATTTTGATCATGGTACGGGGCGTTGTTACTCAGCCAGACCCTCTTCACCAGGTGAAGCAGCTCAAAAGCGGGCACGAGACAGTTTCCAGCCAATATACCATGAACTAAAAAAATTTTTATTTTTATTTTTATTTTTTATTATTTTTTTATTATTATTTTTTTTTATTAAGAGAATCAAAAATTTTAAACAAAAGAAGAAAAGTTTTGATATTTATTTAATTTATTTTTGGAATAAAAGATTATTTAACCGAAAACTTATATGTATTTTAAAACAAAAGTCTTGATATTTTTATTTTTATATTCTTCTTTGTTTGATGAAAGATTTTTTTTTTTTAATTTATATTTCTGAAAATATATCTAATCAATAAGTCAAGAATATTTAAGAGAAAATTCAATTATTTTTGTTTTATTTTGTATTATTTTGAAATTATTTGATTAAGATTTTTATAAAGGAAACAAAAAGTTATATCTTTTAATAAGTAAAATATTACTGAATAAAATATTAACCCAAAATTTTTATTCTTTTCATTCTTTTTATTAATAAAGAAAACTAAAAAAAAAATTATATATTTAAAAGAAATAAATAAAATATTATTGAAAAATATTAACTCAAAAATTTTACGCTTTTTATTCTTTTTAATAAAGAAAACTAAAAAAAATTATATATTAATAGATAATTAATATATTAGTCTAAAGTTTTTTTTTTTATTTTTTATAAAGAAAAAAAAAATTATTTATATATTTTATTTTAAAAATATTTCCGAGCCATGGATCCTGGCGGATCATTTGGTCATGGAGTTTTAATTAATTTTTTTTATTTCATTAATTATTAATTTTAAAGATGTATTAAAAGAATGGTTTTATGTTTATTTATTTATTTATTTTATTTTTGAATTATCTCATTATGTTTGTTTATTAAAAGGAATAAAAACTTTGTTTCAAAATAAAAAAAGTAATTTTTATTAGCCTTTAGAAAATTATTCACATAAAATTCCTTTTTTTTTTTATCTTTTAATCATAAAAAAAATTCAATTAATAAAGTGGGGCTTTTTGGCCATCCACTTTAATAACACAATAATAATAAAAGTTAGCACAATTAATATAGTTAGATTAGTTGGATTAGTTAGTTAATAACAATAAAAAAGGTTAGTAAAAGTTAGATTAAATTAATTAACAACAATAATAAAAATTAGCCAAGTTTAATTAAATTAATGGTTAACAACAATAATAAAAAGTTAGTCAAGTTAATTAAGTTAATTAATTACAACAAAAATAAAAGTTAGACAATTTAATTAATTTAATTAATTAACAACAATAATAAAAGTTAGTCAAGTTAATTAAATTAATTAATTAATTAACAACAATAATAAAAAGTTAGCCAAGTTAATTAAATTAATTAATTAATTAACAACAATAATAAAAAGTTAGCCAAGTTAATTAAATTAATTAATTAATAACAATAATAAAAAGTTAATTAATTGTTAACAACAATTATAAAAGTTAGTAATAATGCAAAAATTAAAAGGTTAGTAACAATAATAATATTAAAAGTTAGTTGTTAGTAAGTTAATAACAACAAAAAAAAAAAAAAAAGGGTTAGTAATAATAACAAATAAGTAAACAAGTAAAAATTAAAATAGTTAGGAATTAATTCTCTGCAAGGATAAAATAAAAGTTAGTGACTTAAATGAACGAATATAGAAACATAAAGGATTAAAACAGGGTTTGACCTTGAGAATTGAAATTTTGAATTCTCGTTTACGGGAAACAGAGTATCGCGAGGGGCTGGCGAAGGGGGGGCTGGCTGGGGCAGCTGGCGGCTGGCGGCGAGGGCGAGCGCGGCGGCGGCAGGTGCGGCGAGGGGAGGGCACGGCGGCGGCGAACGGCGTAGGGCGGCGGCGGCGGGCGGCGAGGGGCACGGCAGAGAGAGAGAGAGAGAGAGAGAGAGAGAGAGGGAACAGCAGTGAAAAGAAAAAAAATTTTGGCTTTCTGGGGAAGAAGGGAAGAGGGCTGGGGCTAAGGGCTGTAATTTTCTCTTTTTTTGAAACGGAGCTCTAAGTTTTTTTGCTATTTTTTTCTGTGTTCAGCACAAAATTTGGGGGGCTATTTATAGAGGAAGTTTAGCTGAACTGTTGATGGATAAATTAATAAAAAAATTCAAACTTATCTCTTAAATTGGTAAAATGACAATTTTAGTCCTTTACGTCTCTCAGCCTCTGGATAAGTTCCTGAAGCTTCTGATTTTGACAATTTTGTCGTTTTCTGTCAATTTGAGCCAAAAACGTCGGCAGGCTCAAAATTTTATGTGACAAACTACCAAATGCTCCTGGAACTTTCAGAATTTGTCAATTTTGCCTGAAACTTCTCAATTTTGTTATTTTTATCTCGAACTTTTTAATTTTTTGTCATTTTTTTCTGAAATTTTATTTTTATTCCAAACACATACATATTCACACATATATTATTTTAAATCAAATCTTCTCAAAATAAAAATATATTTTAAACTAATTAACATAATTAAAATTTTTTAGCAATAATAATAATAATAATAATAATTTTTTTAATTAGTTTTTTTTTTTTTTTTTTTAAAAAATAAAAAAAAAAAGGCCGGACGAAATTGGGTGTCAACAGTCCAGAAGATTCACCCAATAGAGAAGAAACCACATCTCAATTCATGCATTAAACAAGGTTTTACTATTTTCCTCTCATGCATGAAATACTATTTTGATGAACAATTTTTTAGTTTTTATGAAGATAATATTTGGTGAAAACTACTAATTTCTATGAACATAATAACTACTATTTTTTATAAACAAAATAATTGATACCGTGTAAGTATGGTAGCATAAAAAAAAACACACAGCATATTCTTAGAGAAGCTTACAATTTTACCTTCCAATTGTAGGGTCCTTGCTCTATTTTCCACCCAGCACCAGCAGCACATTAAACGCTAGCTACCAGGTTCCACTTCAATTTTCTCTTGCTGCCATGTAATATGTTTATGTGTTAGCTTTGTAGACAAGGTATATGTCTGTGTTAACATGGATGCCAATCTTAACATAAAGTTAATATAGGTTACTAATCATAAAAGCTCCACCACATCTTCTGCCATGTATGTCTAACTTGATACATGATAAAGTTGTTACTACTCATAAAATATTTTATGTATGGAAAATGCAACATGGTTCTATTTTTCTTTTGAAAATGACATCAATAATGGTATTGTAAAAAATGTCTTCCCAGTTGGTTGTGTTATGATTGTTTTTTTCCCTTAATACTATGTTTTTTTTCCCTTAATACTATGTTTTTTTTCCTTAATAGTAGATGGAGGCTCCGACGCTGTCAACTTGATTTTTTAACCTTTATACTGTAGAAAATGGAGGTCATTTCACTTAAAGGCTCTGGGTGTTTACTTCGTTTTCTGTTATATTTTCTACATTACTAGACATGTTTACCAAATCTTGAAGTCGTCGACACTTTACCAAATCTAAACCAAGCAACAATGGCAGAAAACCATCTCACAGCATATAAATGAAAACAAAACCTAGGTTTTTAGAACTTTGAAAAAACTACTCGAAAAAAGTACTAATGAATGAGAACTCTGTAAATAATGCTCAAATACCTATTCCTCAAATTTTGTTCAATACTTATGTTAACTTTCAGTGCGGATTCAGATCTACCATTGTTCTGGTCTCCATGTCCCCAATTTTCACTGTTGACACTCCTACGATATGAAATTAAACATGGATTAGTCCTTCGATTTCAAGATCTACACATTAGGGTTTCAAAGATATCATTTTTGGACAAAAGTAGCAGATCAGCCCGTAAGGTGTTTAGAAATCTTACTAATCGTCTTTTCTAAGAAAGTTTTAGCCTTATCATACGCCATAATCAATGAGGACGTATAGATGTCATGATACCAACTCTGTGTTTGGGGCTTTGGGGATAAGAGAGGAATCAATACATTTCGAGCTATTTTCGCACCATCATCGCTGATATTGGACAACGGCCGCACAACATCTTTTGGGTTTGAAGATCTAATTTAGCTAGGAAACAACGGTACTTTTGGGATTTTTGTTGCTGGAAGCCTATAGATCAGGCGATGGGGAGTCTGGATATGTAAAGTCTTCTTTGATCTGACAGGTTCTCTCTTCGGCCATCACCAAAAAAGAGACCTGGTGATTGAATGCTCTCCTGACATTAGAATAGAGAGAGAGAGAGAGAGAGAGAGAGAGAAAGAGAGAAAGAGAATGTTTGAGTGTAAAGAGTTTCTGATTCATGAATCATGGCTGGTTCGCCCATTGAGACACGCATTAAAAAAAATTGGGACACAATGCAATATTGTTTTTTGAAAGATATTGGCATATTGTGTTTTGTGGATGTACTGCTATGTTTATATGTGGGTTTCAGCTTAGCCGAGTAGGTTTTATTCTTAGTCTTTTCTTTTTTTGTTTTCCTTTTCCCTTTTCTCCTCGTGTTAACATTACAATTTATTCTTGCATTTTTTTTAAAAAAATATCTTTATTTCATTTTCACGTCATGTTTTGTATGAATTACTTACTTTTAAAATGAAAATAGTTGCTTCCAACAAAAAATATTATAAATTTACATTTTTACTTCTTCAATTTTTTTAATTGATGAAAATTTGCACAACTAATAAGTTTTTATAACAAGTTTGGGCCAACATTTTTGCTATTTTTTTAATTATATTAATTAATTATGACTTTTCAATTACGTTGCCATAATTTGTTCTAAATTTAGCCACATGGTTTTTTTTGTCCAATTTAGTTTCATACATTTTCCAAATATAATGTTGTCCATACTTAATAATTTCTTCAATACACTAATTTTTAAAATTAATTAATTCTCAACAATTTGTTTCTAAGTTGCTTAAAATTTTTTTCACATCTTTTTTCCCTTTTATATTTGCCCCTTGACTAAAATTATTTCTTTCTCATTTCTAATTTTTTTTCCAAACTATTTTCTTCACATTCCTTTTTTTTTTTTTTTTGTCCCTTTATACTTTTTTAAAACTTCACAGTAAGTGAAAGATTACTTGCTCTACCATATACTTTTACTCAACTCCTTAGTTTTAAAGAAAATTAATTACTATTGTATAGTATTATTTGTTCCTTGTATTTTTTAACCTATGTACAACCCTTTTACTCATAAAATATTATTTTGCCCAATACACACACAAATTTGACAACAGACTCATTAACTTTAGAGAATATTGTTGTTATTTTCTCAAAAGCTCTATTGTAGAATCCTTGACAATCTGAAAATCTTGCATCTATCCATCATGCATTTACTTTGGCATTTACTAGCCTTGCAATATTTGCAATGCTTAATGTTTCATCAATCATTTAGGGATGGTGCATAAATCATGCTTCTCATAGATTCACAAAGTTAAGGGATTCTGGCCATCTTATTGACATTTTTGTCCATGGTATCATTCAATATTTCAAGGAGTAAATGCATAAATGGTCCCTAACCTTTAGTCATTGTTTCCTTTTAGTCCCTAATCTGCTGAATGTTCTGTTTTGGTCCTAAATCTATTAAAATTATTTCATTTTGGTCCCTCACCAAATGAAATTCATTAACTCAAAATAATTTTCTGACAGAAACTTTTAAAATTTTAATTTAAATATTCGGTAACTGTCTTTCAATAAATTTAAACAGTTTAATATTTTTTTACAATAAATGAAAATTTTAAATTAGTATTTTTTTTCTTTCTGAATGAAATAAATTCAATTGACAGAGAGAAAAAAATGTGATTTGAATTTTTCATTAACTGTAAAAAAATTATTATACAGATTAAATTTATTATAAAATAGTTACCGGATAGTTTAAATTATGATCTAAAAAGTTATTATCAAACAAATATTTTAAGTTAACAAATTTCATCAAATTGGAACCAAAATGAAATCTTTTCAATAGATTTAGGACCAAAACGAAATGCTTTAATAGGTTCATGACTAAAACAGAATATTCAATAGGTTATGGACTAAAAGGAAACAATGACTAAAGGTTATGGACCATTCATGAAATTTACTCATATTTCAAGTATGGATTATTTTCCAAAGGATTATATTTTATTCATATTTCATCAACTCATGGGATCTTGGTAGTGAAGTACCTTTTATGCTATTCTATTAGTCAACAGGGGCACTAATTTCATGAACTAGAGCATATCCTACATTTGAACACTGAAAGAATAAGAGGGCAAAGATTCGGGAAAGGTTAATCAAAGGCTATACATATAAGCTGATGACATCATTTCAACAGTTATTGATAAGTAGCCCCTAACTCTTTACTCTATCTTTTAAACTTGTAAATCCCAACTTTGTCATTTTCAATGTGAATCCTTAGTAAGTAAAATCATTCAAGCTCCACCTGTTAGCAATTGAAAGCTAAATTATTATGAGATTGATAATCGAATGATGTGTGAGGAATGTGCAGTAAAAGGTGAGTTACATTTTTTAACTATAGTGCTCTCCTCAGGCTTGGTAGATTTTTGCATCACCTTCTTACTTATATTGTATGTGTTATTAAAGTATGTTGACAAACATTTTTTTTTTTGTATTCTTACCACTATTAAATATTATTTCTATTTAAATGTATTCCAACAATTATAGTCTTATTAAAACATACAAAGATCTTTTATATGCAGCGAGTGGAATACAAATTTTTATATAAACTATTTTCCCTTCCATTAGACGGGTTATGAAACTAGTTACCCTGAAATCACATATATGCATAGATTCTCGATCATCTCCCTTCTCTTCCCGTTTCGCCGTCATCGCGCTTTTCTTCCTTTTTGATCTCCTCCGTTGAGCTCTGCGGTGCCGTCATCGTCGTATCAAAGACGACATGTGCCCTTATCAAGGTCCCCTGATCGAAATCTATGGGGAACACATCTTAACAGTAACAGACACCAGTGACGGACCGTCCCCTAAATCAGTCGCCAATATTTCTCATCATTTTATTAGCACTCTCCAAGCCCAAGGATTCGATGCTGATCCATACACAAGTCTGTGGGGCCCGATCAGTTCCAATCCGTTGATTTTGGAACTGGTGAAATACATCGTGCTTTGACCGTCATCCACCCACTTTCCCTCAAGGCAAAGCAAATTCATTCCAGAAGCAACGAGAACAAATGCGTTGGATAACTCTGCAGGCGCACGTGATCGCTATTATTTCCCTAGCTCTAGCCACGTGCCCTGCTCACCCTCCCCCTTCCCATCCAACGCCTCATCTTTCACCTCTGACCCATTCTCATTCTCCTGCCACCGACCCTGATTATTCCTCTCCTCCTCCTCCTCTTCCTCCTCTCTCCTCACCCGTTTCGTACCTATCGCCACCCCAAACAGCTTCGCCGTTTCTTCCTCCTCCCTCGCCGGAAGAAGCTCCAGCGGCTTGCCCTCCCCCATGTTAAACGGCCCATCCGCCTGACCCGACGTGTAATTCCTCATCAGAGACATTATGTTGTTGCAGAGTTCTTTTAGCTGTGATATCTCCTGGTTTAGCTGCATATTCTCCTTCCGCAGTTTGTCGTTCTCCTCAATGAGCTCCGGCGTCGTCGTGCAGCTGGTCGTACGGGCGAGGGCTGGGGCCGTGGGGGATGAATTTGACGAGATGACCTGCTCATCGCCGGAGTTTGACGGCGACATCGTCCGAGCAACAGCAGGAACCGCAGCCACTGTTACCGCCGTGGACGCCGCCGCAGCTCCAGCGACTGGGGGAGAAGGCGAGGTGATTTTCCTCCGTTGTATGTCGCGGAGGAGAGCTTTTTCACCTCTTCGGAAGCATTCATTCGCAAATTCCCATCGATCCGGAACCACCTTCCTAAATCCCTAGTAATTACCAAAAACATCAGACGATTAAGTTGATTCATCAATAAAATTCGCTTAATCAGATTCGCCAGAGCCACGAACACGTTAGATCTAGTAATAACAACAACGGCAAACGAATTAAAACTTACATAAGTGTTGAGTTGGCGAACGAAGCTGGAAAAATTATTGTGCTTGAAATATTTAGGCAACAAATCTCTCGCAAATTCCGCAGGTCGCCAAACAACAAAAGTGGATCCATCCTCGTTCCAGGAAATCAAATCGTCGACAGCCGGATCATCAACCAGTTGGTACGTTTTCGTCAGAAAAGGCGTCGGCAGCGACCGTTGCGAGTCGCAGGCGGCTGTTGAATCAGCGGGCTGGCCGTCGACCGGCTGAGGCGACATGGGTCCGTCCCAGATCCGAAACAAGCCAAGTCAAATCCCAGATATTCCTCTGCCTGGCTTTGCTTGTTTATGACTGCGGAATTTCATCAAACACACGGATCAGATAAGAACAAACGTACAAGACAACAACTGAGACTACTATAAGCAACGTTGGTTACCAAGAAAATCCAAGAGAAGACGAAAACTCCAACCCCCAAAAAAATAAAAGGCTTAGGTTACAGATTGACGAAAAAACGCAGATGGAAGAATGAATACTTACCGCCGGATTAATTATCAGTTTTTCCCACTAACCAGACCAAGCAGTAGACACTTTTCCCACCAACCAAACAGGAGAAGGAAGCGAGGAAGTTGATCGGAGATGGAGGAAACTGGCAGATCGGGATGGGCGGAAGAGAGGGAGAACGGAAAATGGGTAGCTTTTGTTGTTTCTAGAAGGTTCTGGGGCGATCTTAAGATGATAAGTCTAAGGGTAGGGGGAAATGAGAAAGAAATCGGAGATTCGAGAAGGAAAGTGAAAGAATTATTGAAAAGAGAAAAGAAAATATTCGAGAGAAGAGAGTGGGGCCCACCGGTGAGCACACGGAGCGGGGAAAGGAACGCGCCAGAAGGACAGACAGGAGAGAGAGTATTTTATCTTTTCTGTTTGGAAACGCATCATGGAGGTCTTTCTCCAGAATTTTTCTTTTTTCTCATAATCCTCCAGAAACTTCTGTCGTCCGCTTTATTTTTCCTTTACATTATCTCATTTCTTTTTTGGATAAAATTTAAATTTAGTCCCCTAATTTTAAAAGTCATCTTAATGTGCTCCCTTAACTCAAAAAGTAACTATTAAAGTCTCTTAATTTAACTTATATGTCCTATTTAGGTCCCTATCATTAGTTTATTTGTTAGTTTAGATGAAAATTATTTATGTGGCATGCCAACTGTCATATGAAATCCTCTTTTATGAGAATAAGTGATAATACTGAAAAAAATGAAAATTTAGGATAGAACTGATACAAACAAATAATTCTAAGGACCTAAAGCATGCATTAACCCAACGTAGGCCATCTTATCTGACGACAAATGTGGTCTTGTGATTCAGCGACAGCGGCGTCCAAATTCCATGGACCCATTTTGGGATTTTTGGATCTCGGCATGTTCAAGTACCTCTCCAGCGAAGAACTTGACGAAGAGGATGAATTCCTCTGGCGCCAATCAATCACTACATCGCTCCAGAACTCCACCCTTATGGGAGTCCGAGTTTCGTTCACCAAACCCACATCCAAACTTCTTCTCGAGAAATTGGAAGATGACTCGACTGACCTTTCGTTGATGAATCTCTGTTTCTTGAGCAATTCAAGGTCAGAATCAAAGCTCTGAAAACAATGACTCCCATTTGAAGAAATCCAACATGGACAGGGAAATCGGGGCAGGAAAGAGAGATAAGACAAGGAAATTAGGACGAGGAAGAGGGGGAAATCGGGGATGGGGAAGATGGTGGTGAGATGGCGGAGGTGGGCGTTGGTTACGACAAGATGGTGGCGGGCTTGGCAAGTGGTGACGGTGAAGAGATGAGAAGAGGATGAAATTTGGATTAATCATCTTTTAAGTCAAAAAGAATATTTGTCTTTATCAATTATACCCTAAATTTTTATTTTTTTCAGTTTTATCACTTATTATCATAAAAGAGAATGCCATGTGGCAGTTGGTGTGCCACGTAAGCAATTTCTATCTAAACTAACGCTTGAACTGACGGTAGGGACCAAAATAGAACACAGGAGTTAAGTTAGATGAGTTTAATAGTCACTTTTTGGGTTAAGGGACCACATTAGGAGAATCTTTAAAGTTATGGGACTAAATTTGGATTTTACCCTTTATTTCTTACTTTTATTTCTATTTTTTTTTTTTAGATTTTCTATACTACTAAAATTGAAGATTTTTATATCGCTAACTTTGAGGAATATGGGGACGTTTTGGGTTCAAATTATAGCCTCCCCATTTCTTCTAATATGTCATATAAAAGTTGCTTTGGTTGCCATTTTAATTTTGAAAAAACTAACATGTCCATTTTTCTAATTAATAATATATCTCTCTTTGTATACTTGTATGATTCTTTTGAATATTAAAAAAAATAAGGATTTTTAAGTCATTTGAACCATCTTGAAAACAAAACAAAGGGAAAAAAAACTCACTTGCAAGCAAGGCTTTAAATCTCCTATCAGATGTTATACCATTTTTCAGTGGTACGGTTAAGTATCGACGTGTTTCGAATGTACCACACGCACACACAAACATATGAACACATATAACATAGCAACTATTGAAAGTGTGTGAATTTAGAATGCATATAACATGTATCTAAATTTTCTAAATATAATTGTATATTCATAAAATAAAAATATAACTTTAAGGGGTATAGAAGAAATAAAAATAAAAAATATGTCAAATATAAAAAAAATTGTTATACAAGCATTCAATTAAAACATAATAATTATATATTTTACTTAAAAATATCAAAAACAAAAAATAAAATTTAAAAAAGTCCATTTCCCCCATTTTCAAGATGGTACGGGTACAAAGTGAAACAGTCGAGTTGTCCGGTACCAAATGATACCCAATATGAAAAACGAAATGAGACACAAGTCTTATACCCTTTTTGGACCTGTGCGAAATGGTACTGATCGGTATGGTACAAGATTTAAAACCATGCTTGCAAGGCTTCTCTGTCCAAAATAGAGAGTTTTTCCTTCCCCTACCAATTTCACTTCAAAATTCATCATTTTTTTCTAGTCTCTTCTTTATTTCCTACACCTGATCATCCTTTAAGTTGAGTTTCTTCGATTAGATTGGTTTGTTGGCCTTTTCCCAAAATTGAAATTAAACCTTAACTATTCATAGTTGGGATTGGAATAGCAGAAATAAGGGTAAATAGTACCCATCATCCTTGAACTAACATCCATATTACAAAATCATTCTGCAAGTACTTATTGTTACATTGGTTGTTCTTTAACTATGAAATTGATGTAATAAATGTCATGTTGTTACCTATGGGTGTTAGTAAGTGAGGAAAAAGGCATTTTGTCAGGGAAAAAGTGCACAATTAGCCTTAAAAGTTAATAAAAATTTTTATTTGAGTCCTAAAATTTTATTATTTTATAATTCAGTCCTAAAACTATCTCTTGGGAAATGTTTGAAGGCTTTTGGCGATGACAGTGGTCCTTGTTTGAATTCCAAAAGCGGCTTTTCTGCACAAGTGTCAACACTGGTGAAACGGTGTTTGTCCACTAGCTGTAGCTACAATAATCGAACTTGTAGGCGAAGTACAGGCAGGCTCCGACCAATGGTTTAGCCCTCCACCACCGTCATCTCAGACCACCATTAGGCATATGCAACCTTATCAAGCACGATCTACGAAGCCTCCCCCTGCATTCTCCACATTCTTCAGTCTTATCTCCATTTTAAATCATACTAGCCAAAGCTGCCTTGGTCCGCTAATGGATGGAGGAGTGAAGGTAAAATGTGGTGAGGGGTGCTTTTTGGGTAGTTGGGGTAAAAAGCATGATGGCTTTTGGGTAGCCCAAGGCCTCACAATGAAATTCTCTTGCACTTTACTAATGAAATTTAAACTAGGAATCATAAATATTCTTTAAAATTTTTAATTTCATAGTTTAAACACATTCATGTTTTAAAATAGGAGGTTTTCTTAGAAAAATTACTATTTCCCCCTATCTAACTAAACTTTGCTCAATTGACTATATCACTAGCTTTACACTACATTAATTCACTAAATATTTTACTTAATGTGCACATAAAATTTCTAAGCTTAAAACTTAAGCTTACCTTGTAAATCTTGACTTTGGTACATCTAAGAGAGCCTTAACAATAAGATCCCAATAACCTAAACTAAATAACTTGTAGGCTCTTAGAAACTGTGATCCCACTTAGTTACAGTTGGCTAACTATTACTTGTTGGTAAGTTAAAATAATTTACATACAACTAGTTACTTAGTCTAAGTTGTAAGAAGATATGCATGCTTTTGTCACGGCAATGTAACCCAAATAATTTAAAACAAAGTGTAAAACATCGTTGTAGCATTCTATTAAAAAACATATTTAAAACGTGCCAAGACAATAAAATGCTAGTTACTTAAGCTTCCAGTAATAGTGTGTATGCTTTATATCTTTAGTATGCACCCAAAAGTAACTCAAGTGTTATATACCACATTATATCCTAGTAGAGGCAACATTTTAGTACACAAGGTACTTTATGTACATGGAAAAATATCACTAAGATCTATTTCGGGGCCCTACCTTTAAGCTAACTAGCTCCAAGTGCAAAGTCTGTCTTACCCTTGTGCAACCTTAACTTCTAAATTGTCAGGTATAAAAACTTAGTACATACTTAGCTTACAAGTGTACTTAGAATCTAATTAGATTCAAACCAACAAATACTTGCAAAAGTGAAAAAGTTAACCCATATTTGCTCAGTCAATTATTGGGCCCAAATCAAAACATACATAATTAAACTTAAGGAAATGAGTACTTGAATGCACTCATTAAGGGTCCCTTGGGGGTTCCTACAAAGAAAATAGCAAGCAAGCATGAAAACATGGTAAACAAGCAAGCGAACAACCAATACATAACCACCAATAATAACAATAATAAAATGCAATACGTGTATGGATGATATGCAACATACATCACCTTGGACTTCTAACACTCGAGGGTGCCTTAAATTTGCCGTGATCTCAAACAAGTGAAGTACTTGGAATACTAGCCCTCATACTTCAAATTATTTACCTCTCTTAAGTTCTACTTACTACTCCTAGAGCAAGTCGTCATCTACTTTAAAAAACTTACCCGTATTCTTTTATTGTGCAAGGTAACCTCTTATGTAATTTTACTTTTCCAAGCTCTTCAAACCTCAACTCGGTCACCTTAGTGGCTTAAACTTACTAAACCTAATGGTTTGGTTGAGATCCATTTATGTTCTCCCTTCATTACTCAGAGATCTGAGACCTCTTTACTTGGCAAACAATGGATCCAAAACCTACCTTAATTCCTTCAGTGCCTCCTTTATAACTTAGGCACCATAACCCCACTTAGCCACCTTTCTTTATCCTACTTACCACATTACTTAGTTATCACTTAATTAATATATTATTCTTAACTTAGGAGTAGGTTTAAAACCTAATTTAAACTCTTAAAGGTCTTAGAATAGGCCTAGAATCAATACTATAGCATGGGGTCCCAATTGAACCTTTTAAACTTTAGGTTGGAAAAAAGTACCTTAGGGCCATGGCCTTGAAACCCAGAGCTACAGCTCCCAAGCCTTTTGTATGTCTTAGATGCCCTATGGCTGCAGGGCTGCGGCTCCAAGGTTAAAACTAAGCCCATTGAGCTCTTCTTCACTATTTCATGCCCTAAACTGCTTTATCCATGGCCAATTCACTTTGGTCTCAACCCAAAACTACTCCCACTTGATAGACATCATATTGTTGCATTATTTTGAGCAAATAAACACTTAGACCCTTACTTCAAATCAGCCATAAAGCAAGTTCAAGCAAGCACAGCAACACAACACACTTAAGCTCAACTAGCTCTTCTTAAGTTTCCAACCTAATTCCAGCTAAAATGGACACCAAAAGGATGAATTCAAGATCAATTTTGACTATTTATTGAGCTTAGAACCAACTCATAAGAAAGAAATAGACTTACGTTAGAGTTTTAAGCAATAGCTTATAAGAACCAACATAAAATGCACTTAATATACCAAGAGCTAGCTAGAGACTTATTATGGATGCTTTAGACCTTCAATTTTTGCACGAAAATTATGTGATTTGGAGGGCTGATGATGGTGAGCTATTAAGGTGAAGAACATATGAAAATGGTTAGGAATAAGTATGATGAATAGTCCCTTTTCCATCAACAAATACCTTAACTGCTCCCACTAACTAAAACCTTGCCCACTTGTTATTTTAGGCATTCAACTTAGTCTCACTTCACTTAGGCCATCCAAACCTCTCCTAAATCTATCCCTTTTCGTACCAAATAAAGGTTTTTCTTGATCCAAGCTTTATCATTAAGCCATTTAAGCCGTTACAAGACATCAATAACTCAATTTTACACTTAGTTCATTTTTAGCCCCTTAACTTTTACTTTTGGTTCAAATGGAAAGAATAATTTATGGTCTTAACTTATTACATGACTCTAATTTCACAAAAATTATAGCCATGTATTAACTTAAGTTAAAATTACTATTTTCACCCTTTTTTCCCTAACTTGAAATAGCATTTAGGAACTCAATGCAATGTTACTTAGCTTACTTTTCTTACTTAATAAGAAACTAATTTGAGATATTTAAATAAAAATAATTAAATTAAACATATTTACCTGCTCAAAGCAAGTTGTTAACTAAGAGTAATATCACAACTGCTGTCATTAAAATCTTGTGGAATAGGTCCAAGTCAAGGAAGATAATCATCCCTCCATCATTGCTATTAAACCCGACTTAGCCTAGTCAATCGGACTAGTTTAACCATGACCTGGGGAACACATTGGGCTGGGTTGCACCCTCAAACCCACTTAGGTCAAAACCCGGTCAAACTTGATAGACTCGGTAAACCTGGTGACTAGAAAACTCGGTTAACCCGTGTTAAACCGGATTTTAAAAAGAAACTAGGTTTTGGACTTCTTTTTATTTTTCTTTTATAATGCGGGCTTATGGCTTAGATTACTTAGTTAAGTTTGGCTTTAGCCTTTAGTTTTTTTAGTTAGCCTAAAACTAAAACAACATTAAAAAAAAAGGTAAAAAAGGCTTACAAAATTAAAAAAAGGAGAAAGAAAGCGAACGACACTCAACTCAAGTCTCAAAGTCTCAAATAGTCAGCCAAAAAAAGTGAATGGGCTACAGAGACAAAATTGCTAGAGAGATGGAGGGAAATTGAGTACTCTTCATGTGAGAGAGAAAATCATCCACCGACTTGTCATCGACAGCCGTAATTAGCCATTCCCCTTCTAATAGCCAGGAAAAAAAATACTTATTTACATTAAGGCTACATATGTTAAGTAAAAGCCAAGAGCTCACACCAAGTATGTTTTAAAACTTTTTTTTTTTAATATGTAAATTATAATTCTAATTTAGTGGACTAGATTGCAAATTTCCACCACTAAAGTTCATTTATTTCTTTTTTTTCCATTGATTATGCTCAAATTAATTTGTTGGCTAATTTCCCTAGGTTTTGGGAATTTTTCATTTGTTTTGTCATTTGCATATTTTTGTGATGCTCTAGGAATTAAATGTGATTATTGTCAAGTTTAATAGATGCAAATAGGTTTGGATATTTTTTAATGTTTTGTGGATGCTTTGAATTGCAATGAGAATGTTGTGGAGATTTTAGCAATGTATTGCCCATTTTATATCCCTTGTTTTATACTCATAATTAGTGTTATTCCTTAAATTGAACAATGTTTTAACTTGTTTTTAATCTTTTGGTTGTCAATATCAAGTGTACTTAAATAATTATTTCGCACGGAAAGGTTACAGGTTATTAAATTTAGAAATTTTGGTTTTCAAGACACTAGACTCTTCTGATAATGCTCATAGACATGTTGCAATAGAACCAATTTCCAACGAAAATGATGGATCTTCTTATTTTGTTTGACAAAAGATAGACCTTGCATGGGCTTATTACTCAGAAGCTATGGGTGGTAACAAAGGAATGTTAATATGTGGATTTTTCGAAAAAAGTTATGAAAGGTGGAAGGATCAATAGAATGAAGAAACATCTTGCTGGAGAAAAAAGAGAAGTTGGTCTAGGCAAAAGCATCCTCAGAGATGTTTGATTCAAAATGCAAGAAAGGCCTTAAGGAAATCAGTCAACAAAAAGAAACAAGCAAATTATGAGAAGGCAACTCATTTTGGGAGCAATGTGGATGAATTTAATGGTAACCAACCTCAAGGTGATGGTCATAGGGATAATCCTGAAGTTGTAACTACCCAAGCCTTTGCTACTTCTAGCCAAGCATCTAAGAAAAGTAAAGGTGCTGCTTCAGCTAGAATTGTTTCTTATTTTCCAAGTGGAACCAATTTTGGATCTCAGCCCATTATTGTGTTAAAGCTTTAAAGTAAAAAGAAAAGACTTCAAAGTGATATGGTTGTTGCTTCCTTCTTTTATCATTATTATATTCCTATGAATGTTTCCAACTCCTCCATTTACCAACAAATGGTAGATGCAATGATTTTAATGGGGTTAGGCTACAAAGCCTTTTTTTATCATGATTTGCAAGTCAATCTCTTGAGCAATGCTAGACAAGAAATTCAGCTTCTTGTTGACTCATACAAAAGCACTTGGGCAGAAACTGGATGCACCATAATGGGTGATGGTTGAAAGGATAATAAACAAAGGCCATTGATAAAATTTTTGGTTTATTGCGCAAAAGGTATATCCTTTATCAAATCTGTGGAAGCTTCAAATATTTTCCTTGATGGTGAAACATTATACAATTTGCTTGATGAGATTGTGAAGATTGTTGGCCCTAGTAAAATGGTCCATATGGTCACGGACAATGCAAGCAACTATAAATCAGCTGGGAAAAAACTTTGTGAAAGATATCATTTTATTAGTTGGTCCCTTTGAGCAATTCATTATTTGAATTTGATCTTAAAGGATATTTCATCCTTGCCAAATGTGGAAGTCTTAGCAAACCAAGCTTCAGATATAACTACCTTTGTTTACAATCATAGGTGGACAAGACCTAGTTGGTGGGGAATTTTACATCTAGGTGAAACTCATTTTGCTATCACTTTCATTGCATTCAAAAGTGTACAAGAGCACAAGTGTGACTTACAAGCTATGGTTACTAGTAGATAGTTTAATGATTAGAGAGGATCGAAAAATATAAAAGTAAGAATGATGAAAAAAGTGATATTTGACAATAAGTTCTGGAATGATTGCATGGTGATTGTTAAAATCATGGGACTGCTATTATGCATGTTGAGGAAGCTAGATTATGAAAAAATGCCTTGTCTCAGTTATGTATATGAAGGGATGTACAGGGCTCGCAAAGGAATTAAAAAGATGGTCAAAAGGAAGAAAAGGTTGTATGATCCTTACATTCAAGTTATCAAGGCAAGACAGGACAATCAATTGTGCCATGACTTAAATGTTACAGCTTATTGGTTAAATGCAGCTTTTTAGTATGATGAAAATCTTTTTACAAAGCATGAGGTTATGAATGGAGTCTTGAATGCCATAGAAAAGTAAATAATCAGAAGAAAGAAAAAACTAGCTGAGGAGACTACTTTGCTTAGACACCATATGAAAGGTTTTGGAAGACATTTGGCATTAACAACAAGCAAGTCCATAAGGCCAAGTAATTTTTAGCTCATTGTTTTATTGTTAAAATTAGTTTAATTTATTTTTACTTTCTTAATTATTGGTAAACAACTGCTATAGATGAGTGGTGGCAATTGTTTGGCAATGATACTTCAAATTTACAAAAATTAGTCGTCAGGCTTTTTAGCCAAACAAGTTCATCTTTTGGTTGCAAAAGAAATTGGAGTGTCTTTGAGAAAATACACACCAAAGAAGGAACAGATTGGAGCATCAAAGATTGAATGATCTAGTCTATGTGCATTACAATCTTCATTTGCAACATCGGTACTTCTTTGCTAGATTGTTTCTATGGTTATAACGAATTAAATATATTATATGGTATTGTTGAGTATGTGTTGTTATGTTTTTTAGGCTTTACTCCAAGGACAAACCTTATGAACCCATTAACTACGAGTGTATTGATGCAATCGAGTTTTAGGTTATTGAGAAAAAAAAACCACCAAATGAGCTAGGCCATGAAGATTTGGATAAATTTATTAACCAAGAATTAAGAGAAAGTATTTCTTATTAACACAAGCGCTCTCCTTATTATTGTTAAAAATATGTATTTCAATTTTTACTATGCTTTTTGATTTTGCTATGCTCATTTGCTGTGTGATGTTTTGTGCACAGTGGAGCAGTCTATTATTATGTTTAGATTTGTTTATGATTTTGTTTTGTTGTTGTGGCTTCTGTTGAACTGCTGATTTTAATAATGCACTTGTTGCATTTGTATTTGTTGCTATTTTGTTTAATGTGGCTGCCGATTTTGTTTTGTTGCTGCTTTGTATTAGTTTTAATAGTGTGACTGTTGATTGTTTTACAGCTATGGGTGCTGCTTTGTTTGTTGTGGCTTTTGCTAAACTGCAATGTTTGTGTTAGTTTACTTGGTCAGTTGTTGTTTTTTTTTTTTTGTCTTTCTTACAATTGGGGATTATTATTAATAATACTTCTCTCATTCTTCAGTTAAGAAAAAAAATATGACCAAGTTAGTTAGTTTCAATTTTTCTTTTTTGTTTATTTTTCTATCATATTTGTAATCGAGTTACATAAGCATGCAAACTATGAACTTTGTACTTTTCTATTGCAAATTGTATTAGGTGTCAATGCTGACGATACTGAGAAATTCAAGGATGAAAGAGCAATTTGGAGTTTTTCCACTATGGGGGAGGCAGCCAAGGCTTGATAATTAGTCAACATTGGTGGGCACATGTGTACCAATGAGTTTAAGACAAAGAGACCATAATTAATGGGAAGGAAAATGACATAAAGCAAGGTTAAGCTTGTTAAGTGTCTTTTGTGCCCTTAAGCTCATTTAAGGCCATTCAAGTGGCCAAATCACTTATCCCACTCAAGGGATGGCTAGCCAAAGCATGGCAAGAAAGTCAAATGTGGGCCAAGAAATGAAGAATAAGAAACCATGGTCTTGTAGCAAGGAAAATGACATAAAGCTTAACTAAGGCTATTAAGTGTGTTTTGTGCACTAAAGTCTTTATAAGTGGTTATCTTTGTCTTTATCTCCCACATTTGGTTTCTTCCAGCAGAAAAAACGTAGCTTCTCCACCCCCACACTTCTTCCATAGCCACCATACCTCCAAGATTAAAAATTGAAGGCAAAAGAAAGCAAGAAAGGGCAATTGGAAGCTATGTGGTGCTAAAACTTGGGTGCACCTAGGATCAAGCTCCAATTTTAGCATACACTCAAGGTAAGGGTTCTCTTGCTCTCATGGAATGTTTTCTGTAATTTTCAAGCAACCATGGAGCAAGGGCTAAGCTTGGAAGAGAGCCATGAGCTTGATGAACCAAGCTTAGTGAGGGGAGTGCACTTATTGAAGGTTTTGTGACCTACTGTCAAGTGTACAAAGATGGCAGCGAAATAAGAGTTTTCTAAAGTTTCCTGGATTGTTTACTGTATTTCCAAACATGCATGAAGCTAAGACCATGCTTGGAAGAGAGCAAAAAGCTCTAGGAACCAAGTATGGGTTAAGAAGAACGAAGCATGGCAAGGTTTCGGCCTTAGTGTTACCATGCTAAAGATGGCAGTAAGAAAGAAGGGTTTCTAGAGCCCAAAGTTAGTACTAACTACTGTTAAAATTCTCCTAAGGCCAAGCATTAGCTTGAGGAGGGCTGCCATAGTGATTTATTTAATTTTATTGGCCATCAGAACACTACCCTTAGTGTGCATACCCAAGTGGCCCTCTTGGGCACTATGTAAATACTTGCATATTGGTCCAACCATCACACACATATTCACATTGCGTGCACACCATGGCAGCAAAGAAGGAAAACACTAGCACAAGTCTTAGTTTTGGCTTCCACACATTAGGCAATCTTGTTAAGTTCTAGTGGCCAGCTATTGCACCTGTAACTTCCACTAATAAACTGTATCATTCTAGCCACATAGCCCCCTGTTTTCTTTGCTCCATTATCAAGTAGAGACTTAGAGCGAACCAAGGAATTTTGTTTTACATCAATAGCCCACCTATGGACCAAGTTATGGATTTTTTAAGTTGGTTACGAAATTCTGACCAAATGAACAGTAACTCAGCCAACTTTGCAACATCATATCTTTGGCTACAGGGCTCTGATACCAACTTCTGTTACCCACTCCGGGGTAGTCCAGTTATGGTGCCAAAACTGTTCATTTAGACTCCCAGGATTGGTAATGTTCTGTAGGCCATCAGAACACTACCCTTAGTGTGCATACCCAAGTGGCCCTCTTGGGCACTATGTAAATACTTGCATATTGGTCCAACCATCACACACATATTCACATTGCGTGCACACCATGGCAGCAAAGAAGGAAAACACTAGCACAAGTCTTAGTTTTGGCTTCCACACATTAGGCAATCTTGTTAAGTTCTAGTGGCCAGCTATTGCACCTGTAACTTCCACTAATAAACTGTATCATTCTAGCCACATAGCCCCCTGTTTTCTTTGCTCCATTATCAAGTAGAGACTTAGAGCGAACCAAGGAATTTTGTTTTACATCAATAGCCCACCTATGGACCAAGTTATGGATTTTTTAAGTTGGTTACGAAATTCTGACCAAATGAACAGTAACTCAGCCAACTTTGCAACATCATATCTTTGGCTACAGGGCTCTGATACCAACTTCTGTTACCCACTCCGGGGTAGTCCAGTTATGGTGCCAAAACTGTTCATTTAGACTCCCAGGATTGGTAATGTTCTGTAGGCCATCAGAACACTACCCTTAGTGTGCATACCCAAGTGGCCCTCTTGGGCACTATGTGGCCCATTTGGGCCTGATTTTTTTTTTTTTTAAACATGCAGCGGAAGTTTTCATTACACAGAAGGGGCTTTTAAAACTCACTAAGACTTATGGGCACGAACCCCAGGATACTTATCGGTACTAGCTCGTTAAGTTCTTTAATTAAGGTTAAGTTGATGTGCTCTCAGAAACAAGCTAGTGCCTATGTGGATTTCATGTGTTCATTTTCATGGTCTTTACCGAGCTTAGCCAAGAATATGCATGGCAACTAAAACACCAACTTAAGTTTAAAAACTTATTTTCATGCATATGCTTTGCATGCTTATGCGTTTTGGAGTTCACTAGTGCACATAATCACTTAATGCCTTTAAATGCAACTAATGCTTAGGCATGTATTAATTCACATACGTGCATTTAAATTTCTTATTAGCCAAACTTTACACAAGCATCCAATTTCATGCTTTTTTTAAGTTTACTTGCATGTTCTTTACTAAATGAGCATACATAGCCAAACATTGCATGCTTTTAACATAGACATGGGCTTATGGGCCTTTTAGTACTTAACATGCATATGGCCCAAAATTAACCAAGAATAAAATCAAAATTTTTAAGTTCTTATTTAAGCCCAATTTCAACATGCTTCAAATTTCATGAAAACATAACCCATAAATTCATGCATGGGCCTTGGTAAGTCCACCAAGCAATAAAAATACCCGAAAATGTCCAAGTCCATAATACAAGCCCAAAGCCAAGTTTTGGCCAAATTTTAGCTAAGTCCATAATTTGGTCACTAAAGTTAGACCAACAAAAACATGCTTAAAAGCAACCCATAAATTCACAAAGCCATGGAACACAAATTTCCACCTTGTCAATGAAGTGTTTACCCAAGTACTTTGGTACTTGGGTATTGTTGTTGCTGCATTTCATGTGTTTGTTTGTTGTGAATGGCTGCTGCATTTGGTTGCTATATCTTGTATATATGCATTGTGGTTTTTGTGTTTTAGTGTCTTTGGATGCAGGTTTTAATGAGGATCACATTACCTTAAGAAACCAAGTGCTACCCTTACTAAGTTTCTCAATGAAACTTACTCCCCTCAATTCTGTCATTTCAGGTCCAGCAGAATGATCACCTTCAAACTAACCTTTGTGGTTTGAGTTTTGATCTGAAATTTCAGGTACATGAACTTCCATGTTTCTAGTTATGATCTGGAAATTTTGGTGATTTTAGGAGCACATTTGGTAATTTTAATGGTGGTACTTACTGTGTTTTTTGTAGTCAATGCATAGTCTCAAAGATCCATCTTTCTTTTTCACAAAGAGAACAGGAGCTTCCCATGGTGAAACACTTGGCCTTATGAACCCTTTTCCAAGAAGTTCATCAAGTTGTTTCTTGAGCTCATTCATCTCTATGATTGGCATTCAATAAGGGGGTATGGATATTGGACTAGCTCCTGATTGTAACTTGATCTCAAACTCAATCTCCCTTTGTGGAGGAATACCTGGCAAGTATGTGAACATTTGAGTAATGTTTTGGCTATGTAAGTGATGTGGCGCAAAGCTGCCTAAGTGTGAATAATGGGCTGCTTACTTGTAAATTCTGTTTTGGCCACATAAAGTTGTTAAATGCAAGGGAATTTATTTCCTTTGTGTATTGGACATATATGGGATAGCCTTGGAGGGATTTCCCCTTGTCAATGAAGTGTTTACATACCTATGAAATTTTGTATGGGCAAAATGGTCCAAAAGTTGCCAGAATTTCGACTCTGGACATAAAGTTTAATATCTCCATGTGTAGAATGAAACTTGGTATGAAATTTTGAAAAATGAGACAAGTATGTGAACATTTGAGTAATGTTTTGGCTATGTAAGTGATGTGGCGCAAAGCTGCCTAAGTGTGAATAATGGGCTGCTTACTTGTAAATTCTGTTTTGGCCACATAAAGTTGTTAAATGCAAGGGAATTTATTTCCTTTGTGTATTGGAAATATATGGGATAGCCTTGGAGGGATTTCCCCTTGTCAATGAAGTGTTTACATACCTATGAAATTTTGTATGGGCAAAATGGTCCAAAAGTTACCAGAATTTCGACTCTGGACATAAAGTTTAATATCTCCCTGTGTAGAATGAACCTTGGTATGAAATTTTGACCACACCTATAGGACATCTAGAGGGTTAACTGGGCTTTTCCCACTAGGTCACAAAACCTTCAATAAGTGCACTCCCCTCACTAAGCTTGGTTCATCAAGCTCATGGCTCTCTTCCAAGCTTAGCCCTTGCTCCATGGTTGCTTGAAAATTACAGAAAACAATCCATGAGAGCAAGAGAACCCTTACCTTGAGTGTATGCTGAAATTGGAGCTTGATCCTAGGTGCACCCAAGTTTTAGCACCATATAGCTTCCAATTGCCCTTTCTTGCTTTCTTTAGGGTTTAGGGTACTTTCCCAGTCGACCAGGGGAAAGTAGATATAGTCATAGACAATATCAATGTGTCAACCTCCCAGGAGCTATGCATGTTCTGTAGGCCATCAAAACACTTTATTGCTTGGTCAATTCGGTATTTTTATTGCTTGGTGGACTTACCAAGGCCCATGCATGAATTTATGGGTTATGTTTTCATGAAATTTGAAGCATGTTGAAATTGGGCTTAAATAAGAACTTAAAAATTTTGATTTTATTCTTGGTTAATTTTGGGCCATATGCATGTTAAGTACTAAAAGGCCCATAAGCCCATGTCTATGTTAAAAGCATGCAATGTTTGGCTATGTATGCTCATTTAGTAAAGAACATGCAAGTAAACTTAGAAAAAGCATGAAATTGGATGCTTGTGTAAAGTTTGGCTAATAAGAAATTTAAATGCACGTATGTGAATTAATACATGCCTAAGCATTAGTTGCATTTAAAGGCATTAAGTGATTATGTGCACTAGTGAACTCCAAAACGCATAAGCATGCAAAGCATATGCATGAAAATAAGTTTTTAAACTTAAGTTGGTGTTTTAGTTGCCATGGGTTATGTTTTCATGAAATTTGAAGCATGTTGAAATTGGGCTTAAATAAGAACTTAAAAATTTTGATTTTATTCTTGGTTAATTTTGGGCCATATGCATGTTAAGTACTAAAAGGCCCATAAGCCCATGTCTATGTTAAAAGCATGCAATGTTTGGCTATGTATGCTCATTTAGTAAAGAACATGCAAGTAAACTTAGAAAAAGCATGAAATTGGATGCTTGTGTAAAGTTTGGCTAATAAGAAATTTAAATGCACGTATGTGAATTAATACATGCCTAAGCATTAGTTGCATTTAAAGGCATTAAGTGATTATGTGCACTAGTGAACTCCAAAACGCATAAGCATGCAAAGCATATGCATGAAAATAAGTTTTTAAACATAAGCATGCAAAGCACCATCTTAGACACGCTTGGGTGTCAAAATAGCAAGGTTTCTTTCCATGAAACTTCTTGCATTTAGGGCACCTTAGGCCAAGGAACTTCCCCTTAACCTTGCCCTTACCACCAAGATGGGAACTCTTGGCAATTCCCTTGTCATGTGGTACCCTCTGTCTATGACCATTCCTCCACTAGGAATGAGATTGAGGAAGGCCATGAGAGAAGATCCAGGAGAAGGCAGAGAGATCATGGTGAGCATCACCATAAAGAGGACTCTCAAATATCCAGGAGACATAGATCAGAGGATCTATAAGGCCTAGATGAGTCAGATTGTTGGAGTGGTTAATCTTCATTGAAAAAAAAATGTTTGAGAGGATGCCACTCAGCTCCACCAAGAGAGTGTCACTAGCTACCTACAATCTAGTAGGCAGTGCAGAGATGTGGTGGAGAAATACCAGAGATAGGTATGCTTTCTAGAATGGCAGAAGGCCAGGAAGAGATATTGAGATGAGCTGGCCAGAGTTCACACAGCTGTACCAGGAACAGTACATCAGTGATGCCATCAAGGATATGAAGCAAGCTGAATTTGATGCTCTAAGGCAGGACGACCTTAGTGTCCTAGAGTATGAGCACAAATTCAATCAGTTGGTGAGGTATGCTCCTCAGTATCATGGATTGAAGGAGTTGAAGGCCAAAAGATTTGTCAGAGGCCTAAAGTCAAACATTAGAAAGGTTGTTAGACCTTTTGGAGCAGTTACATATTATGAAGCAGTGCAGCAAGCTCTATTAGTAAAGCAAGAAGAGTATGAGACTAAGTACTTTCCCAGTCGACCAGGGGAAAGTAGTCAAGCAGGAGGCAATCAAAAGGAGCCACCACATGACAAGGGAATTGCCAAGAGTTCCCATCTTGGTGGTAAGGGCAAGGTTAAGGGGAAGTTCCTTGGCCTAAGGTGCCCTAAATGCAAGAAGTTTCATGGAAAGAAACCTTGCTATTTTGACACCCAAGCGTGTCTAAGATGTGGATCCATGGATCATTGGATCAAAGACTGCCCACAGGCTCAAAGAAGGCCAAAAGACCAAGGTCCAGTCATGCCTATTGGGGCAGGACCTAGAGGGGGAGCACCTAGGGAGGGACAGCAGAGGCCGGTTCCTCCAGTGCCTCAGCCTCCAGTGCAAAGAGCTGGCAGAGTCTTCCAAGTGCAGAGGCTAGAGACATCAGAGCAGGGAGGAGCACTAAGAGGTTACATCTACCTTAATGGTATGTCTATTAGTGTTCCGTTTGATACTAGTGCATCTGTGTCTATAGTGGCTAGGAAATTTATTGAAGCCATGAAATTGCCTATGAAAATCATGACTAGGATATCCTTAGTGAAAACAGCAGGTAGTCAATGTCTTTCACTAATGACCTCGCTAAGAATTATGAGCTGGTAGTATGAAAGACTAAGGATATGACTAATCTGCTAGTGTTGGATATTCCTAAATATGATTTAGTGCTGGCTATGAATTGGCTTGCTATGCATAGTATAAGAATTGATTGTGCTAAGATGGAAATCACATTGCCTGATGGTGAAGTGCATGCATTAGTGAATTCTAAGGAATTAGTGTATGAAATGCATGACATGGAGCTAGAGGTACTAGATGAGATACCTGTGATTTCTGAGCATGATTACTGTTATGCATTGAATGAATTGCACTGTGATAAGAAAGTGGACAGAATACCTATAGTGAGAGACTTTCCACAAGTCTTTCCTAAAGACTTGCCAGGTATTCCTCCACAAAGGGAGATTGAGTTTGAGATCAAGTTACAATCAGGAGCTAGTCCAATATCCATACCCCCTTATTGAATGCCAATCATAGAGATGAATGAGCTCAAGAAACAACTTGATGAACTTCTTGGAAAAGGGTTCATAAGGCCAAGTGTTTCACCATGGGAAGCTCCTGTTCTCTTTGTGAAAAAGAAAGATGGATCTTTGAGACTATGCATTGACTACAGGAAGCTTAATGCAGTGACTATCAAGAACAAGTATCCACTCCCTAAGATTGAGGATCTGTTTGATCAACTCAAGGGAGCTAAAATCTTCTCCAATATGGATTTGAGTTCTGGATACTTCCAGTTAAGAGTAAAAGAAGAGGACATTCCTAAAACTGCATTCAGGACCAGATATGGGCATTATGAGTACGTAGTCATGCCATTTGGTTTGACTAATGCCCCAGCTGCTTTCATGGACTTGATGAACAGGGTGTTCAGACCACATCTGGACAAATTTGTGGTTGTGTTCATTGATGACATCCTAGTGTATTCCAAGGATGAAAATGAACATGAACATCATCTGAAGATTGTCTTAAAGACTCTGTTGCAAGCATCAGCTTTATGCCAAGTTATCCAAGTGTGAATTTTGGATAAAGGAAGTGTCTTTCCTAGGACACATCATAGATGCACAAGGCCTTAAGGCAGACCCTGAAAAGGTCAAGGCAGTGCAAGAGTGGGAAAGACCAGGGACTCTGAAGAAAATCAGAAGTTTCCTAGGATTAGTTGGATACTACAGGAGATGTATATCAGGCTTTTCCATGATTGCCTCAGTTCTTACTCATCTGACCAAGAAGGGTCAAAGATTTGAGTGGACTGAGAAGTGTGAAAAGGATTTCTGGAGAGGAAAAAAGGTTCCTTGTATTAATCCTATGCCTACAAGCAAGGATTACTGTACCTCAAGGACCGAATCTATGTGCCTAAAAGACCAAGTTAGCTGCAAGATACATAGGTCCTTATGAGATCTTGAACAGAGTTGGCAAGGTAGCATACAGGTTAGCTCTATTGCCAAGCATGTCAAGTGTTCATAATGTTTTTCACATCAGTATGCTTAAGAAGTGTCTATTGGACACAAAGCATGCTATTGTAGTGGAAGACATACAGTTGGAACTCAACTTGACATATGAAGAGAAACCTATAGCTATCTTAGCCAAGGATACCAGAAGGTTAAGAAACAAACTTATTCCCATGGTTAAAGTTCAGTGGTCACACCACTCTGAAAGAGAAGCAACCTGGGAAACTGAAAAAGACCTTATGGAAAGGTATCCTGAAGAATACCCGAAGCTAAGGGCTATTTTGGAGGACCAAAATTTTTAAGGGGGGGAGGATTGTTACCACCTCATAAAATGGGAGAATTACAAGTATGTCATAATGGCTAAAAACCATTATATTGTGTAATTCTCACCATAGTGATTGAAGTGTGAGGGGTAAAAGGCATAATCAACATCTCCTCAAAAGTGTTCCAAGTTGGCAACTTGGTCCCCAAGAAAAGTCTTAAGGATTGCTTGTTTGTCAAGCAACCTATGGACTTTTTTGTAAGATTTTGGAAACTCGGGTACTCAATTGTAAAACTCTCAAGAAAAAGATTTGGAGAGTTATGAGAGGAATATGAATGGTATGAAAGTGCTATTGGAGGACCAAATTGCTCATGGAAGACAACTAAAGACAAAGAAAACACAAAAAGGCATAAAGGACCTAAGTGTCCTAGTGTAAGCCTTATGATGTGTACGTTTTTTTACTTAAGTCAAATGGAGCAATTTGGAGTTTTTCCACTATGGGGGAGGCAGCCAAGGCTTGATAATTAGTCAACATTGGTGGGCACATGTGTACCAATGAGTTTAAGACAAAGAGACCATAATTAATGGGAAGGAAAATGACATAAAGCAAGGTTAAGCTTGTTAAGTGTCTTTTGTGCCCTTAAGCTCATTTAAGGCCATTCAAGTGGCCAAATCACTTATCCCACTCAAGGGATGGCTGGCCAAAGCATGGCAAGAAAGTCAAATGTGGGCCAAGAAATGAAGACTAAGAAACCATGGTCTTGTAGCAAGGAAAATGACATAAAGCTTAACTAAGGCTATTAAGTGTGTTTTGTGCACTAAAGTCTTTATAAGTGGTTATCTTTGTATCTATCTCCCACATTTGGTTTCTTCCAGCAGAAAAAACGTAGCTTCTCCACCCCCACACTTCTTCCATAGCCACCATACCTCCAAGATTAAAAATTGAAGGCAAAAGAAAGCAAGAAAGGGCAATTGGAAGCTATGTGGTGCTAAAACTTGGGTGCACCTAGGATCAAGCTCCAATTTCAGCATACACTCAAGGTAAGGGTTCTCTTGCTCTCATGGACTGTTTTCTGTAATTTTCAAGCAACCATGGAGCAAGGGCTAAGCTTGGAAGAGAGCCATGAGCTTGATGAACCAAACTTAGTGAGGGGAGTGCACTTATTGAAGGTTTTGTGACCTACTGTCAAGTGTACAAAGATGGCAGCGAAATAAGAGTTTTCTAAAGTTTCCTGGATTGTTTACTGTATTTCCAAACATCCATGAAGCTAAGACCATGCTTGGAAGAGAGCAAAAAGCTCTAGGAACCAAGTATGGGTTAATGGAAAAGAAGCATGGCAAGGTTTCGGCCTTAGTGTTACCATGCTAAAGATGGCAGTAAGAAAGAAGGGTTTCTAGAGCCCAAAGTTAGTACTAACTACTGTTAAAATTCTCCTAAGGCCAAGCATTAGCTTGAGGAGGGCTGCCATAGTGATTTATTTAAGTTTATTGCATGTTTTACGGACTAACCTATGGTTATTGTTGTTGCTGCATTTCATGTGTTTGTTTGTTGTGAATGGCTGCTGCATTTGGTTGCTATATCTTGTATATATGCATTGTGGTTTTTGTGTTTTAGTGTCTTTGGATGCAGGTTTTAATGAGGATCACATTACCTTAAGAAACCAAGTGCTACCCTTACTAAGTTTCTCAATGAAACTTACTCCCCTCAATTCTGTCATTTCAGGTCCAGCAGAATGATCACCTTCAAACTAACCTTTGTGGTTTGAGTTTTGATCTGAAATTTCAGGTACATGAACTTCCATGTGTCTAGTTATGATCTGGAAATTTTGGTGATTTTAGGAGCACATTTGGTAATTTTAATGGTGGTACTTACTGTGTTGTGCAGCAGCTGTCCAGCATCCTATTTATGGAGTCCATTGCATTTCAGGAACTCCTGTAATTTAGGGTGCGTATTTAGCTGAGTTAAGAACATATTGTAGTGCATGTATGCATGTACATGTAGTGTATGAAAAATGAGACAAGTATGTGAACATTTGAGTAATGTTTTGGCTATGTAAGTGATGTGGTGCAAAGCTGCCTAAGTGTGATTAATGGGCTGCTTACTTGTAAATTCTGTTTTGGCCACATAAAGCTGTTAAAAGCAAGGGAATTTATTTCCTATGTGTAATGGAAATATATGGGATAGCCTTGGAGGGATTTCCCCTTGTCAATGAAGTGTTTACATACCTATGAAATTTTGACCACACCTAGAGGACATCTAAAGGGTTAACTGAGCTTTGGAATTTCTGGATTCAGAGCCCTGTAGCCAAAGATATGATGTTGCAAAGTTGGATGAGTTACTGTTCATTTGGTCAGAATTTTGTAATCAACTTCAAAAAATCCATAACTTGGTCCATAGGTGGGCTATTGATGTAAAACAAAATTCCTTGGTTTGCTCTAAGTCTCTACTTGATAATGGAGCAAAGAAAACAGGGGGTTATGTGGCTAGAATGATACAGTTTATTAGTGGAAGTTACAGGTGTGGTGGCTGGTCACTAAAAAACTTTACAAGATTGCTTAATGTGTGGAAGCCAAGACTAAGAATTGTGTTAGTGTTTTTCTTCTTAGCTGTCATAGTGTGCATAAATGCAAATATGTGTATTATGGTTTGACCAATATACATATATTTGCATAAAGACCAAGAGGGCCACTTGGGTAATATAGTGAGCATTGTTTTGATGGCCTACAGAACATGCATAGCTCCTGGGAGGTTGACACATTGATATTGTCTATGACTAAGTACTTTCCCAGTCGACCAGGGGAAAGTAGTCAAGCAAGAGGCAATCAAAAGGAGCCACCACATGACAAGGGAATTGCCAAGAGTTCCCATCTTGGTGGTAAGGGCAAGGTTAAGGGGAAGTTCCTTGGCCTAAGGTGCCCTAAATGCAAGAAGTTTCATGGAAAGAAACCTTGCTATTTTGACACCCAAGCGTGTCTAAGATGATCTAGTACTAGCTTGTTACTTAAATACTTTCAATGTGTTGTCAGGGTGCTCTCCAGGAACAAGCTAATACCTATGTGGAATTCTAGTGTTCCATTTATGGACTTTACCACTTAGCTGGTTACACACACAAGTCTTTAGATGCCATTTTAACAAAATCCAATAAATCCAGATTCACTGGAAGTCTTCCCTTAGTTACACACATAATCAGCAAATCATACTTGCAATTCAAGCAAAGCATACACTTAATCCATTAAGTGCATAGGATGTGTGTCCATCAAGTGTACTAATCCAATGCATGGCAACAAAGAAGCCCATCTCATTTTCAACTTTGAAAACCACATTTATATATCCATGAGCATCAGCCAAGTCTAGTACACATAGCATGAATATCCATCATGGCATTTCATTAAAATTCTGTAGGACTTACATTTGGTAAGTCCAAATGTAAATATGTGGAGAAATTGACTTGTCGTCCTCAAGTGATTTAGATGAATGAAATGATCCTTAAGTTCCATGAAAGAGTATTATGTTTTTGTTATATTATTAGTACTTGAATGGTTGACTATACATATAGCCTATTACACCTTGAGATTATATGTTATTTTGTTATAAACAAAATAGTAAAGTTTTATTGTACGATATATGTATAAAAAAAAACATGGAAGTATGTTGTATTTTGGATAGCAACAATAAGATATATTTAACAGGGCATCTATGTGTTGCGGTTGCTTGGTCAGTTTGACCGGTTGAACCGGTTGGCCCACCAACCGCTTACCGTTCTAGGTTACTCCCTAGACCAAGTTTGACAACATTGCCCTCCATTTGAACATGCTCCAACCATTAGCAGCCAGTCCAGATTTGACCAAGTTCCAAGGACTCGCTTCTGGCCCAGGCTCAACAGGGTACCTCAACTTTCATATTTGTTTGGTTCGGTCCCTCACTGATATTTGTTTTGTTACTGTACTTCCTTTTATGCCTCTTTTATTTCCTTTTATGCCTTTTTTCCTTGCAGTCATGCTTGCTGTGACGTAGTTAAAATAACAATGAAATTTTGGGAGTATTAATCCCCATACTTATGCAGGAGAACTGACCATTTTTGTGCGTGACGAGAATAATGTTTTCGGTACTTTCAGCTTAAATGAAAAAGCAATAAGCAGAAGGCGATCAAATGAAAAACACAATGTCGCGCATGGTTCTAGATAATACTAATACAAAGATAAAGATGGAACCAAAAGAAGGAACATTCATAGACAGATAAACTGCAGAATTACAATACCGTTTCCGCTATACAAAGATCAAATCATCCTCCGGTGTGATTCACTTGTCTGGCCGGGCCACTCACTGTCGTTCTGGAGCAAAGTATCAATTGTCAGAGGGGATGGTAAGGGACGTAACCCAGCAAGCCACTGAGATTGGTAACAACATCGTTGCATCTGGTCAGAAGGCTAAGCATCTGCTGTGAAATATCAATTGGGGGTTTATCGGGCTTGTGTGAATTCCTGGGAACAACCACTTCTGTCTGATGGACGTTATTAGCACTAGCTGGGGCTTTTGAAAATTGAAAGGGAATAGGCGAGGGAGGAGGAACGACTTTTTGAAAACTCTTACTAGTATTAAATTCCATTGCAACAGAAGATGTGCCACCATCTGCAAAACTAGCATTGTTGTTGCTGTTGAAGTTCCTATTAGCAACCATCATTTGCTCCCCCCTATTTGTGGTGTTACTAGGAGTTTCTTCCCCACCCAAATTGAATTTTACACGAGGTGTACCCTTACCACCATTCCCAGCAGCAACCTGTGCCACCTCTTCGCTGCTTGGTTTCTTCAAACAAGACTTCAGCTGCACTGCTGGCTGAGGAAGAGGCTGGCGTGCTGCCACCGGTCCTTGTCGATCAGCCACAGCATCCTTGACTCGTACCAAGTCAATGGCATCATCTCGAGTTCTATCAAGTTCTGATGCATCTGTTGCAGGACCTTCCACAGTGCGAAGATGGCATCTCACATTCACATTTCCAAACAGAGATCTATTTGCATTAGCATGTCGATATGCAGCCTGCGCATCAGTTTTGTGCCTGAACACAACCCGGCAGGTTGATGATTTCCAAAATACACGGATGGCTGATTGGTCTAATGACCCAAAACGACCAAACCTTGCCTTCAGCTCTGCAACTGAGGGTAGTGATGTTTGAGGAGGAAACTTCATAACCAGCATGGTGGGTTCAACTGCCTTTGCTTGAGGTTCTCCTTTCTTCACTAAATCTGGTCTTTTCAGTGATTTCATAGGAGTTGCTACAGGCTGTTCTTTTGCCTCAACTCTTGGCACTTCAAGTGCCTTTTGATCAGCCTTTTTTTCAGCAGCTAAGGATTTTAATTGATTAATTTTTTTCAACCTCTTTGCAGCAATTTCTTCCAGGCGATCAGACGGAAGGCGTTTCTGTCCAGCTTTGGTTGGGTCATCCGTTCTTGCAAGAGTTCTCACCATCTTTGAATGCGACAAATCTCTCATGTCCTCGCCAGCACTATGGTGAGGAGTGCTCACACTAGGATGCCTTGTACGAACATCAAATGACTCTGGGTCAGAAGGGGGTGATAGGACCAGGCTTTTCTGGTACACAAGGGCCCGGAAGCGCAAAAAATACTGCCAGATAATTGTCGGCCTATCCCTTTCTGTTCCATGAAATGGATTGAGAGCAAGAGCACGCAAATCGCTAAGTAATTGTGCGATTTCAACTCCAGAAGTTCCTACACTAGCAATTGAGGGCAACCCTATAGCAGCAGCAGCATCTCTCTTCAGTTGGTTTACATGCATAGCCTCCCTAGAGGATACTCTAATCTGTGTGGATTTTGCAACAAAGTTTCCAGCAACTGCCCTGGCATTCCCAGGGGTTATAAGCTTCCTAGGACGATCTGATTTTGCTTCAGCCTCCTCTTGATTCTTTTTCTTCTTCTTTTTCTTTCCTATCATGGCACTATCAGGACTGAGATCTTCTGAAGACCGTTTTAGAGCTTTTTTCTTCTTGACTCCACCATCAAGAGTCAGACCAGGGGGCTTTGCATCAACTGTTGGTAGATGCCCACTACTGCAGCTATCCCGAGCTTGATCAAATGCTTGACCACCTTGAAGCTGTTGGCTTATATTTTGATCAGGTTTCATAGACCCTTCATGTGATCCAGCCAACCTTTCCTCAAGTTTATGGTCAACCATGTCACTCGCTTCCTGTTTAAATGATCCTGATGTGATATTTGGCCGCTCCACTACTCTCAATTCGTCATTTAGATGTGGCTTCACCTCGAAGGCAGAAACTTCTGCAGCAGCCTGATCTACAGGTACAAATTCGGCATGGGATGCATCCCTACTTGAACCTGCATCATGGCTACTGGTAAGTATAGTTGATTCATGCCTTGAAGGTAACTCAGCAACTGAAGCTCTCTTTTGCAACACATAATCCCCTGCAACAAATGCTGGTGGTCCCTCCACAAAAGCTGGTTCCATTGGAGAACTAACTTTCCCTGGAATATTTTGAAGGACATTTGAGTCACTTGATTCATCTCTCCGTTTGAGAAGGTATCTGTCTTTCTTCAATTGATCCTTAACCTTTGCAGGCTTTTTAGAGCTCTTCCCACCACCCAAAACTTCTGCAATTACTAGTGGACCACTTAACGGAGCTGGAAAAGCCAACAACGCCGGTAGCAACCATTAGAAGTCACACTTTAAGTCACCAAAATATACATGAATGTAGACAAAGTTACAAATGCCTTATCCACATATAAGTCTGAATCATGGCAAATAGAAACAGCATGTAATCTTGTCACATTTACCATTAGCAAGGAAAAAAATCTTAAAATTCCCCCTTTTGATCATCATGAAATGTGAGCAAGCTCCTTCTGTTGATGTAAAATTGTACCCATGGGACAGCTGATAAATCATCTTTCTTTCAACAAGGAAAAGATATGGAATTCCATTCTCTAGCTTCCCACATGCAGCTTATTCTCAGCAGGCAACGAAAAACATGCCACCATAACTTCACAATAGCATGAATTTTAGCCATGACTTGCAAACATACACTGACAGGACCTTTATCAGGTGATATCATTTGAAATGTTACAGAATGTCCGGATTACATCAAATGTTACAGAATGTCTGGATTACATCACTATGGCACAGGAGAGTAGCTCACAGAAAAGGAAATTAAATAAGCTCTCTATGTTAGATGACATCAATGATAAGGAAAGTAAAGAGGAGTATCCATTTTCTATGCTTTATCAAATTCTCCCATGTTGGGAGATTAAAAACCATCTTCAACAACCAAGCATGGCCATGGTTTTTCCGTTTTCCCTCTTCCAACCAAAACGAAGTGATGCCAAAAGCAAGATGAAGGAAACAAGATGCCATTCGTTAACACACTATGTACAGGAAAAAGTACACTAACTACAACATCAATCAACAAAGGTAACAGTTACAAATTTAAGGTAAAGGCTGAATCTAATCAGCACAGACACATCTCAGCAGTGTCAGAAATGGTGACTGCAATTTGAATTATTCACAGATTGCTCAGCTCAGCTGTGCTAAAAAAAATCAAGAACAAGCAACTATCAAGTGAAAGAATGAAGAATACAGCAGGTAATACCTCGAGGAGGTTGCTTGACAGGCTGAGATGTTAAATTAAGTTGATCAGATGAGGGGCGAGCTGGCTGTACCCCGAATGCCTGAGCATAAGTCTCATCAAACTCCTCAAACACAGCCCTGCGGAAGGCAAAAAGTCGAGCCCTGTTCTTCACAAACTCGATGCTATTCTTGTTCACAGCTTCCGGTCCAACTGCCAAATATTTGACAAATGAAAGGGTGTCTTTTGGCTCAAAACTGCTTCTTGCTTTACTAATCTGATTTGCCGAGTACAGCCCATTTGGCTCATAATCTGGAACATCAACAGCAAAGTAGCCTCGAACGTTGGTGAGACGAAAATTATATGGATTTCTACACTTACAAGCAACACCAAGAGCACCCCTTCTACTAGCCTCATCAACTGCCTCTTCTACAGCCCTCACAAAATTCCTTGAATATGTCTGCTGTGATTTTTCCTCAAAATGAGGCTCAAAAGGTATAAGCTCAGCAGGATCAAACCACCCATAACTACTGTCCCCGAAAAACGCAACCAACACATGTCCTTCCTTCCGGGTGCGTCTAACAGAAGGAGAAGCAAAAGCTTCATTGAATATAAGCCCCGGCCACCATGGATGGGATTTCACCTTGCCCCACACCATATCACCAACCTCAAACCCATAACTCAACGCCCTCGATGTTGCACCACCAATTCTGTCATTCGCAACATAGTCATCAAACTCCGACATCAACGAGTTATCCTCATTAACACCATACTTTTCCACCTCAACTATTCCGTCCATATTCGCCAGAGACGGAGGTACACTTCCGAGGGGAGGTGCTTAAATAGGACCTCGCGCACAGACACCAAAACAAGCTAACCCAAACTCAATTTACAGCAATCCAAAAACCACCAAACGAAACACACGAGATTAAGTTTAGTGTGGGGCAGAAATGAAGGAGAGAAAAGCAAAAAAGCCGCTCCTCCGGAGGCGTACCTGCTGGACGTATACACTTCCGGTGCAAATCTTCGTACACTGGCAGTCTTATCCGAACCTCTCGCAAGCCAGCGGTCAGGCACGCCGAAACTCGTCGGTATTGTTCCGAGATGGGCAACAGAACCTAGGGTTTTGCATATCTTAGATCTGAAGGGGAGCAATTCCCTACTGTTTGGTACTGACGGCGAAGAAAGTCGAGAGGCGGCGACGGACGAAAGTGAGAGGAGCGGCGACGCCGTGCCGATGACCTATTACTAGCGAAGTTTATTTTTGCGAGCGGTTAGGGTGCGCAGAGAGAAAATCTGTTCTTCCTCGATCCTCGTCACGGGAAAATGGTTTTTAAGTTGGGCAAATTACCCTTTTCGTCACTAAACGAGTTTCCCTATTTGAATTTAGTCCTATGAAAAATCACCAATCACCTTCACCTCTCGTACTTTAAGAGAGCTGGTTGAGGCTTTGGCCTCCCACCTCTTAGGTGAAGGTTCAAATCTCATCCTCCCACTAAAGGCACATTGTGCGACAATTATTACAAATTGTAGCTTGAAGTCCTCCATAAAGAAGATTAGTTTAGGGTCCATTGGAACCTTTCCTCATCCTAGTCCTCCCATGAGACATTATCTCGTGTCTAGTGAGCTCTGGCCTCTAACTCACCCTAGAATGCCAAGACTTGCCAAACTATGTTAGTTTGTCACCTGGACACTTACCTACCTCCTTTTGAATACTATGTGCGGAATAATCCAAGCCTACCTAGCTAAACCAAGTTGGGTACACTAAGGTCCCACACTAGTGCCTTAGGTCCGAGATCTGACCAAGTCACTAGGTGTTACTAACCCTTCACCTTTTCCTATGGTCAACCTTGACTAGAACATAGTCAATCTAGTTTGGGCGTACTAGGCTCCAACTTTAGTTCTTCACGTCTAAGACCAGATAGGTAACTAGGTGTACTAAACCTTTGCCCCTAGGTATATTAGGCTCCAAGAGTAGTTCTTTAGGTCAAGGACCCATCTAGGCAATTAAAGGTCATAGTCTCCACCCTTACTTGGTGAAGCTTGAGCAACTTAGCTTGGCACTTGCTACACCTTAATGATTTGGTCACTACTAGGAATCAAGCTTGCTTTAAATGCTTCTTGTGTTTTCTATCACATACTAATGCAATAGGTGTGTTGAGGTAGCATAATTACCTTGCACCCCAAGGTACTATAATCTGCCTAAGTAACTCAACTTATGTCCTATTATCACTTACCTACTTAGAGCTTTTGGTGTTTCCCTTGATCATTTTGGGTAACTTGCACTAACTTCGATGTTAAGAAACCTCCCAATCTATACCAAGCTCCTACACTATCCATTCTTGACCTCTCATGGGCCCTAGGATTCATATAGTGCCCATACACGCTTATTTGCCCATGCTTGCCTTGTAGTGCCCTTCTGGGCCCTTAAGTGTATTTTGCTAACTTTCTGTAGTTCCTATAGCTCCTAAGACACCTTAGGGTTAATGCTACACTACCCCAAACAAGTTTCATTAATTACAACAAGTTGTGCCACAACACTCCCAAACTAACCGTGTCTTGGTGTTACAAGCACCAAAAAATGATTTACAGGCCCCGGTTCTAGATCACCTAAGCTAGCTTACCATGCTCCATGCTTAAATTACTTGGTTACTCATTATTAATGCATTATACCAACCTTGGGAACAACTAAAAGCCTTAACTAGGCCACCAAGTGCCATTACAGACACACAAGGCCCCATTGTGCACACGCCATCTATTTTTTGCTTTATTTGACTCATCCATCACTTGTTATCGCTTTCGAGGCCATTCTTAGACTTAACCACCCTAAGGAAGATATGTAACATGTTTAGGAACCATTTAGGAACAAAAATATAACCTAAGTTGACATTTGACCCTACTATGGCACTACATGCCCCTTGATATGACTGTGCATATGCCCATGTCAGAAAAATTAACTTCATGGGGCACTATATAGGCATGTTGCTATCTATGTCATACGACATGGCTGTGTCTCTGCCCATGTCATAATCCTTTGCCTAGTTTTACTTCTAAGGGCATTACACAGCCTTTAACATGGTCATGTTAAACCCCTAGTTTCACTTATAGGGGCACTATGCGGCCACTAACATGGTTGTGCTGCTACTCATATTAAACTACATAGTTTATAACCATCATGTCCTTCATGATTTTCATGCATAATGGAACTCAACTTGGTTCGAATCATTCTAGGCTTGCAAAGCCACACTCCCAAAGCCAAATGTGATGTAAATGCATTAACATAACAGGTAAAAACATGTAAACTCTTTACCTTTAGCATTATTTTTCTAGGGTTTCAAAAGTTGAGCAACATAGTAGAATTAATCGAAACCACTCTAAAATCTATGTAAAAATGGGGTAAATCTAGTATTTAAAATTTTTTTATGCTTATAGGTTGAGATGTTTCACCCAATTGTTGAGTCAAATCACAAAACTTGAATAATTGATGTGTTCAAGCTCTTTGAGGTATCCACATGAACCAGTTAGATCACCACGCTCTTCTACGGACTCAAGTAGTAATGTTCCTTTTACATCATAGTGCTAGCTCATGTTCTCCAAGAAAAAAAAAGACTACCAGGTAGGTTTTTTTATCTCTCAGGGCTTTTATTGTGTGTGTGTGTGTGTGTAGAGAGAGCGAGGGGTGCAAAAACCCAAATCAAGTAGGTTTAGTTTCATACGTAATTATATACTTAACTTTTTTGCTAATAATTCATCCAAAATTATTATGAAACTTTAACTGAACTATTTGGTTCATGCATTCAAATAATTCAACTGGCTCTAAGTGTGCTATCTTATGGGTCTCTATCATGGTAGCAATGATTATGAATCATATTTATGATACTAAACAAATAATGGTGTCGAGCAACATATTATTACTATCCAAATAATAAAAATGTCTATGACTCGACTAAACCTTTATAATCATTACCTTTATATGCCTTCATCATTTTATCCTAAATATCAAGACTAAAAATGAGATAGGGAACAAGTCATTCTTATATAGCTCAATCTATAATTTTTTTTTAGTCTTGCGTAAACTGACTAAAACAAATGACATTGATGTCTCATATAAACTCTTCCGAGTATGGCTATATATTTTCTCTGTCTTACTTAATTAAGGTGCCCAAAGGTATCACTTCTGTTATATAAGAGGAACAAATCTCTTCTTGATCATGCAAATCCCTTCACATGATTTGTGGCATACATACTGACTAGCTTTCACATAAACTCAGTTACGGGGAATAAAGAGTAGTATAAAAGTTTGTGACTCACATATAAAAAACTTTAATGACCTTAGGCCAAAAGATTATAGATACCATGATCACCATGAGAATTGCTTATGACACTTGTATAATGGTTTATGTAGTGTTCTCATGGTAGGTCGGTCTAGTACACAAGTTTTCTAACTTGTACCAATATGTAGACTACATATCTCTTATTAGTCTCAACATATGGTAGTCTTTATGTGCTATTTCAACTCATTCATAATAATATTTGACTATGAAAATTTAAGAATAGTAATATTATAGGGTTATAATTATGTTTGATTATGTCACACAAAAGTAAAAGAACAAATGCAATTATTGGAATAATACATCAACAAAATATCATGATTCAAGTATAAAATAAAATCATCTAATGATTAACTTTTGGGAACAACAATAACAAAATCTCACTTACACTAAAGCCAATCATTCATGTATCTAATACTGATGGATCTAGAATGACCATCATGGTTTTACTACATAAAGGCTTTCATTAGTGGATCAGCAATATTATTGTTGGTCAACGTCTTGCATATCCTCACATTGCCTTTCTTGATAATCTCCCTAATGAGATGATAGTGTTGGAGTATGTGTTTGGATTGTTGGTGAGATCTAGGTTTTTTAGCCTGCATGGTTGCTCTATTATTTTCATAATACAGCTATATTGGGTTAGCAAAGCTAGTGACACGGCTGCCCTCATCCCTGCCCAAGAAGCTTGTGAGAACGGATCTCACGGTGGTTACAATTGGCTAACTATATATGTGCGCGAATTAAAACTTCATGAAACTAGTTGATTAACTAGAAATGCAAGATGCTTGCTCATTTAGCTTTGACTTGAGTACATGGAAACCATAAAACATTCACATGGCTAAGGCACTTTTTCATAAAAATCAAGTTCAAAAAATCAAAGCATACATAATCAACATTTGTATTATCATTACTATACATAATAACCATATGAGGGCATAAAAAAAAAAGTAGACTAATGCCCTTCACCCAAGAGCAACCTTAGAGTCTAAAGCTCCAAACATAGACATGAGAGGCAACTAGGCATACAACATATACAAGTCTCTACTGAGATCCTCCCAACTGACTCCCACCTTAGAAATGAGTCCTAGTGGCTAGTCACAAAAGTCTATCCATGTATTGCTAGCCTCTGCGGCCAAGAAAAATACTCTAGTTAGTACTGTTACTTCATTAACAAGTAACTAAGAAAGCTAGAATTATAACGATTCTCATCAAAAAATACTTGCAACAAAAGACTATCGTGAACTTGTCTTCTACCTAGTCCTTAAACTACAAGGCAAAGCCTTGTTTACTAGCAAGCATTGCTTACTAGCCTAAAGTTGAACTTCTTTTATGTTGTATAGGGGGACTATGGTTGCACTGATATTTCCTAGGTCCTGAAGAACCCATTAGGTGTACTAAGGTTTCCTCATCGAGGCCTTGAATCTGAAGGTACAACTGAGGTCTCGATGGTGCTAAACCTTCCACCTCATTTAATGGTGTATTTGCTATGGCCCATTAACTAGTTTTTTCATGAGGTGCACTTACCATTCACAAACTATGAGAAAAATCCTAGATCATTAAAGAGTTTTTGGATGTTCCAGAGTGCCATTGTACCATTACAACCCTTAGGCACCCCTAGGACCATCCCTGCCCTCCCTCGGATCCTTTTTTAAAAAAAGCTGAAATTTGCTGAAAAAGGCCTCTAGCACTAGGCGCCAAGAGAGGTGCCTCTGAGGCCTAGGCACCAGGAGCACTTGAGGCCTAGGCCCCAAGAGCATCCTGCTCTGCGGATAGAAAAATGCACCCTGTGTCACACCCCACACAGGCTCCTGCCCATGCACACCTATTGCTAACCCTAGGAGTAGCCCTAGTGCTATTCTAAGCACTAAGTGGTGTGTGCACCAGATGCACCAACAAGGTGTGCCTGGACTCTTATGGTTGGTGCCTATAACCCTCATTGGGCACCTTCCAGGACATTATGTGCATGTGTCCTCAATGTGCCTCCTTAGGTGTCTATCGCTAGCACTGGACACCTGCTTGGACACTAGGCTTAGTGCACTATGTGTGTGTTTCATGTGTCTCTATCGTTAGCCAGGGGTGCCTACCAGGGCACTTGCTGGGCACTATCAGTAGTGCACTAGGACACATGCTAGGGCATTGAGGGGCATACCCTAGGAAGCCTACCTGCCTTAGCGTTAAATTAATTTCGCACACCAAGGCAAGATTCACTCACGTTCATTCATCATTACTTATGCTCTTGTGCTTTTCAAGTGTGCATACAATCATGCATAGCAACCAAGATACCCATTCACAAATATTTTTGAAAACACAAACTTCCATGCATATGCTTAAGTACATTCTAAAGAGGTTCACAAGCCAACCTAGCTATTCAAACGATCACAAGGAACCTTTATTACCTAGCATCCAACACATAGTTATAAACTTCATAGATACATTAATAACATCTCCTCTCTAAGGGCATCCATGCCTCCTACACATACCCGAATGTACATAAACTTGGTAACATAACCAAGAGGATTCCAAAACCTTAAACAAACCAAGAGAAGAGGTTGATACATACATGGCACTACATATAGCCGAAAGCTACTAATACAACATAGATTAGCACAATGGTTTGAAGTACAAGCCCCACCACTAAACTTGTGGTCATAAGTGAAAATCACATTACATAAGCCAACGAACACATATCCATACCACAAACTAGACTTGTCCCACAACTATACATAACCTACAAGCAACATAACCATATGAGCTTACACATTCATATGGACTTGTACTACTGCCTATTGAGCCATTATACCAAGCTAGTATTCATACCTCCCTGGTATCCGAATACACCAGTCTTAGCCTTCAAGCAACTTAAACCTCAATATCCTTTCTTGAAACATGTAAACACAGGGCATGAGTTATATGTATAACTTAGTAAGGGAACACACACAACTTTTACAAGCTTATTTAGTTAAGCTTGAAAGCTTAACCTCCTTAAGCAATGCTTCAACCTACAAAACAAACACGAAGACAAAGAAAACACAACTATGCAAGATAATATGATAACCATTTAGCTAATAAAGGTCAACAAATACAAACAATCACCAAAGCACACAACTCACACACACTCCACATTCCCATTGGTCACAGCCAATATTACCACTAGCAAGTACACCATACATTGATTCATTTCTTAGTTCCATTAATTAAAATTCAACACATAGAGCTCCAAGCTCACACATGAGTTGGCCGACTCATGAGCAAGCTTTAGTAATTTCCATTAACGTAGTTAGCTAGCATATTAACACATACACCTGAAAGCAATCCATAGCCCTTACAGCAAACCAAGTTCATATAGTTCCATGACCATTCCTTAGATGCTTAATACTCTTCTATAACATGGAATTTAACCAATTCAAGAATAGTATAGTGTATCTCTTACCAAACCGTACACTTGAACCTTCTGTCTAGCTTTTAATTACAAGATTTCAAGCTTAACAATGTAATGCCAAAGTCGCCTAAGGCCGAATTGCACTTGATTAACATTGAATCTTCTATTCCATCTTTAATTCATCACCAATCTGGCAAAACCCAAGCCTTTCAAGCCAAGAACACAACTAAGCTTTAACTAGGAGCTTTGACTTGAAAACAAAGTAATTTGGCTAAGTGGAACCATGCGAATCCGATTAAGTGCCACATGGCACAAAAATGGGCAAAATACCCTTCTCGACAATGTCACTTTTTTGCTTGGTGCCATGAAATCCCCCATTAAAAGATTCCCTCATATTAGTCACCCGAATATGTATGCAATTGGGTCCTCACGCTTTAGTTTCTTTCAATAAACTTTTAAGCCTTTAAATGTGCACAAGTAGGGTCTCAGGTAAGCCTACCTTTGATAGCCCTTTAAGTGTCCCTAAAGCCCACCAAGTACCTCATTCAGTTTTATGCTCGGGCTCTTTTCTTTCACTCCAAGGTACTCAAGTCCTCCATGAAAATAAGGGTTATGACACCCTAGGTGCTACAGCACCGGGACCCTATGTCCTGAACCTTAAAAACACCCTCCTAAACTTCTTTGAAGGCTTCCTATGAGTTCAAGGCAAATAAGGGACACCTAAACTCACCATAAACCTGTAAAGCAACTTGCATAAGCCACAAATACACCATCACAAACATCTTATAATACATCAAAATATCACACAAACCATAATTCCAAGCCTAGTCCACCATGAACACACTTGCCCAAAACTAATACTATTGTCAAAATCACTTGTTTCCAACAAGCAACAACACTCTAATGGCATTAAGAAATCCCTTACCTCAATTTTTGTCTACCAAGCAAGGATTAGCCAATTATCCAACAAGAATAAAGCTCCATAAATTTTAACCTCAGTTCCAAGCAAACTAAGCCAAATGGCACATAATAAAAAACAACCAAGCAAAACCTATTCTTCAATTCATCAAATAAGCAAGAAACAAGTAAGAAATCATCGTTACCTCTCGCCAAAAATAAGAACCTAGCTAGAAAAGATGGCAAACACTTCCAAAACCAAGAAACAAGCTTGAAACAAGTTGTCCAAAGCTTATATACCCCTTAGGCCTTCAAATTCCATCAAAATCATTTGATTTTTGGCAAGAATTCAAGGAGAAATAGAGAGGGGAAGGAGGAACTCGGGCTTGGTTGGAAAAATGGGAATAGTAGCAGCTAGAAACACTTTACCAAGTTTATAAACTCCATTTCCAGCAAGTTTCCACAATTTTTTAAGTTTGTCAAAATAAACCCCTTTCCCAAAATAGTAATTCTAGTAAACCTTTAGTCAAATCTTTAACACTTAAGCAAATCTTTGGGTTTTAAGCAAGATTTATGCTTCAAAACATATTTTTAACTCTTGGGTCTTGGCATGACACCTTGGGATGCAAAATTACCATTTTTCCCCTAACCTCTTTTGGTGCCATAAACTACTTGGAACTTAGTAAACTTTGTCCAACTTACTAATCCTTGCCTAGTTAACTTGAAATACGGTATTAAAGTAGAAATTTAATTAATTTACCTCCCTCAGTTGAGTTTTCCACTATGAGGGCCATAACAGCTAGTAACTACTCCGAATTCTATAATGAACTTCATGATCCAAATTACATCATTTGTAGTTATCAAATATGGCAATGTCTTTGAATTTTGTTCTAGAATCAGCTACCATCTATTACTTTGAACTTTTCCAACTTACCAGCACTACCAACAAGTCAAAATACATAACTCGATTATGATATAAAATTCTTCTTATCAGACTGAAAGCTAGCATCCGTGAAACCCTTTGTAATGAGCTCATTATTGCCTCCATAAACCAAGAACACATACTTAGTCATTCTCAAGTACTTAAGAATATTCTTAACTATTGTGCAATCATTTTCACCGGGATTAGACTAGTACCTGCACATTATGCTCAAAGCATGCAAGACATCAGGATGAGTACATGTCACTACCATGTAATTATTGAGGCATATGGAATCTTACTCATGTGTTATCTTCCATCTGTTGTGCTAGGGCATTGAGATTTTGAGAAAGTTATGCTATGTGATATGGGCAATAATAATTTTTTGGAGCATTGTATGCTAACTCTTTAGCACCTCATCTTTGTATGTACTCTGACTTAGACCAAAAATTTTACTTAATCTATTTCCATAGATCTTGATCCTTAACACATAGGCCGTTTCACCTAAATCATTTATAGAGAAACATTTCTCTAACCAAGGCTTTACAGACTATAGTACAGGCTATAAGAATATCATTCCTAATGAGTAATATGTCATCTATATATAATACCAAGTAGATAATGGTGCTATCACTAACCTTCTTGTAGACATAAGATTCATTTTCATTCTTGATGAAACCAAACTTTTATATTACTTCATCAAAATGAAAATTCTAACATCAAGAAGGTTGGCTTAGTCCATAAATAGAAACTTTGCATTTTGCACACCTTACTAACATTTTTTGGAGTGACAAAACCTTTAGGTTGTATCGTTGTACACATCTTCAAGTAGATTGTAGTTAAGAAAAGTAGTTTTGACACCCATTTTCCTAATCTCATAGTTATGGTATGTAGCTATAGCCAATGAAATACATATGTATTTAAGCATGGTAGTTGATGAAAAAGTTTTGTCATGGTCAATACCATGAATTTGCTTGAAACCTTTATAACTAATCATCCTTCATCCATGTCAATCTTTTTCTTAAGGACCATTTGCACCTAATGGATTTTACCCTTTTAGGTGGATCAACTAAGGTCTAAACTTGGTTTTCATGCATGGATTCCATATCAAATTTCATGGCATCAAGCCACTTATGAAAATTTAGGCCTGTTATAGCTTGCTAGAAAGTTTGTCGGCTCATCTTGATCCATGAACATTACATCACCAATACAAGTAACAAGAGATCCATATATCCTAAACTCACACTAAATTCTACCAAACCTATATGGGTTCTATGTTATAGGAATAGGTTCCTCAACCCCAACATCTTGTGGTGTCTATTCATGTTTTATCTCAGGTTTAATGCCTTTTTATTTTTTTTTGAATTTCTTTAGGATCTATTTTCATCCCACTGGTTCTTCTAAAGATAAACTCTTTTTCAAGAAAGAAAATAGTTTCTTTAAGATACATAACAAAAAGACATATCAATTTAGGCCCAAGTTTATTTGAGGATTAACATCTCACTTAAATCTCACAACCTCAAATCTTCATAAAGGATAAACTAGGATGCCTTGCAGTCCATATTTCATATGGTGTCAATTTTGGTTGAAAACGGTTTAGTGTAAAAGTAGTTAGCACTTGGGCACGTCCCCTAAAGAAGATCGAAAGTTGAGCTTTACTCATCATAGATCGAACCATGTCTAATAAAGTTCCATTTCTCTTTTTAAATACATTACTCCATTAGGCTTTACCAGGTGAAGTGAGTTGTGATATTGTACCATACACTTTTAGGTAACCATGGAATTTTTAATCAAAGTATTCTCTTCCTCGATCAGATTAAATCACTTTGATATTCTGTCAAGTTGATTTCGTACTTCATTCCTGAATTTGTTGGACTTTTCCAAGGATTTTGACTTGTGCATCATGAAATACACATAGCTATATTTATTAAATTCATCAATAAAAGTGATGAAGTATTGGCAACCTCCTCTAGCCTTTATTGACATACTCCCACATACATCACTATATGTGAGTCCTAAAAGATATCTAATGTTACTGGTACCCTAATTGTTCAACAAGTTAGGTTTAGGTCCAAGAGTTGTAAATTGTAATTCAAACCTAAAAATCAAGAAGTTAAACTATGGTTTAATGAAAATAGAAAAAAAAGAAGATAATTAGGACCGTAACTCAATTCGAAGTTGTTATTATCATAAACAGTATAAAACCCTTATATTTGACTCGAAAGTTAACTTTCTACTCAAGGAAGTGTTTAAATTTGAAACATGGGGAATAAGTTATAATGCATATAATAGTTAAACTCACTAGAACTAGAAGCTTTGCTAGAAAATCAAGTTTTACCAGTTAAAATTCAATTATACAAAATTAGGTTAAAATTGAAGGAAGGTGCTTTAACTTATGGGTTGGCTTTAAATAATAAAGCACAGTTTTGGCTGAAAATTGGTGTAATGGCCCTCCAAATACTAAACCTGTTACAGTAAGGTTCCCAACACACAAATGGTACCTAAATGTCATGGGGACAATTTGGTAAGTTTGCCATGGGTAGAGGGTAAAACTATAATTACATTAGATTTAGGGTCTAAAGGGTATAACTAACCCAAAAAGTGAAGATCATAAGTTTTAAGGTCCATTGGAACCCTAGAACCAAGTAGTAGGACCTAAATTGTAGTAAGTGTATTTTTTAGGCCCTTAAGTGCATAGGTGGCCTAAGAACTTAGCTTGGAACTTAAAGTGAAATTATTAAACATTCATTTAGGACCTTAAGTAGTTTCACAAAGAAGCTTGAGTGGTCCAAATGAAAGAAAACAAGGCTTAGGAGAAAGTTTGGATAAGGAATCAAAGATGGAGTGTTTATGTGAAGGTGGTCAGATAAGTAATTTGTGGGAAAGATGAGGAGAGTTATTATTCACTCATCTCCTTCCCTAAATTCACCCATGTCCATCTACCTCCATTAAATCACAAAATAAAGCTCCTAAAGAAGTAATTCGTGATAAAATCAAGAGCCCTTAAACAAGTATATCAAAGCCAAAGCTAAGTAGTGGTGGTTTTGGGTATAATGTGAGAATTCTAAGGAGTTCTATCTCAAGAACTCTAAGTAAATCCTTAACAAAAAATTTAACATGGTTCTAATTTTTTTTGTTGAGGTTGTAAATGGTCTTAATTTAGCTTTCTTGGTGCCTATTTGTGAAGGAAACTTATGTGGAGCCTTAGGAACCTAGAGGAGCCTGTGAAGGTTGTGTGGATTTGCTTGCTTGATTATTTCATAATCATGTTCAAAGTATGGGGAATAGGTGCTTTGCTTGATATTTTAATGCATTTTAGTTGTTTTTAGCCTTGGCTATGTGTATTGGCAAGCCTAGAAGTGATTAGAACCAAGGTAGAGTCCATTATGCATAGATCTCATGAATGGGGATGAAGCTGCCTTGTTCTAGTGCTGTGAGGCCAATCTGGTCATTGAGGCACTAAAAGGGATGTGCTTAGGTCATGCCCTAAGTACTACAGTACTAGGGCACGCAAAAATAAGCAACACCAAAACAATGGTGGTGTCACGGCTCTAAGCTTGGCATTATAGTGCCATAGTTGGTTTATACTTCAACCTAAATGATGTATTTTTTTTAGTCCTGAATGGTTCTTAAATATCCTAGGCATCTTTTCAAGGGTTTTTGAAACAAAAAAAATGGTCACAAACCACAAGTGACAAGTATATCCAATAGAGTGAGGAGAAAATGATGTGAACACAATAGAACCATATGTGTCCATAGGGGTACTTAGGTGTCCTAGTTAAGGCTTATAGTTGTTCCTAAGGTAGTTTTAATGCATTAGTAGTAAGTAACCAAGTATTTTAAGCAAAGATCATGATGAACAGAACTGTAGCGTAGTTAATTAAGAGTAGTGCATGTTAGGTAAGTATTATTGTATGGCTTAGTACACTAGTAAACTAGGCAAGCATAATGGCTTAAGGCACTTATGAGCACCTAGGTAATTTGGACCCCAAGGCTGCTAGGAAACCTGACGACCTTTTGAGCATCCCTTCAATTCACCAAACACGGGCAAGTGCAAAGGACCTAAAAGTTGCACTCCTAAGACTAATTGAAGAATTCTTTAAGAAGGACAAGGTTGGAACTGCTGTTGAGGAGGACTCAAACACAATTTTTTAAAGGAGAATTTTTCACATTAGCATGTGATAGTCATATTTGACTTTAAGGTTGTTTTTAAGTTTGAGGAAGAATTTCGAACTAGCGTTTTGTAGGCAACTATGCTTTTACATTGTAGACTTGCAAAAAGTCTATTCTGGCATTACTAATGTCGGAATTATGACTATCAAGAAAGTTTAGAGAACCAAAATTTGTGAGATGGGGAGAATTTTCATGTCATGACTTTTAACAGATGTAGGGTTAGATTGTTACACCTGATTTGATTAAAAATAGTTAGGTTGTCTATGTAATTAGGCAGTTTAATAACTTTGAACTATAGTAAACTAACTAGATAGGGAATTTCTGGAATTCCTGTGATTTTGTATGAATAGTAATTAAAATATGTTTGCTTATGGTATTGGACTCTAGAATGTAACCGAGCCTAGACTAAGTCATGTAATGATTTAGTTGTTTGAGAATGAGAAATTCAAGATTGAATAAAATAAATATTAGGAACTACATGGACAGAAACAAAGTACATGGTTTTAATTAGAAGGAAAAAAAGAAAGTGAAGGACTAAATTGTGCTTTTGGACCCAAAATAACACATGGGCGAGTGGGCTACTGCTCTTTGGTCTAGACAATGCAGAATTGAGTTAGTGAGATTGCTAAACCTTCTAAAATCTATTTACATGGGAATAAAACAAATTTGATACGAGTAATAGAGCTAGTAGCAGCCTGGATTAAGAATTCCAGCAATGGTGGTGTTGGGTCGCTAAAGGTCATTTTCTTAATTACCAGGATACAATGGTGGATTGAAGTTGTGCTCTCTGGTTCTTTAAGAAGGCAGAATCCATTTGGTGTAGCGACCCTACTCTGAATGAGGTCATCTTAGGATGATTATGGAACCAAGTTTCGTACTAATTGCAGTTGGATAATAAATTACTTATCCCAATTTAAGACCTTTCACATAAATATTTATTAATGTACAATGCAATATGCATGGGCTTGCATCAACTTCAAGTGAAAAGTGTAAAAGAAAACCAAAATGTTGCACGCAATGTATAAAACATACTTTAACTACAAGCGGAAGCATAAAATAAAGTGTGCTTAACTATGAGCAATAATCACTTGCATATGTCATTATACTAATAAATACCATGCATATATCGAAAAGCAACTTAATAACTCCTCAACCTAAGTACATTGGAGGCAACTATATACATATACTGAAAGCAACTATTAAGATCGAAGCTTTAAGATGCCTTCCCTTCTGCCACTAGCCTTTGTGAGCCAAAAATATCTATAGGTAGTAACAAACAACTTAACTAATAAAAATAGAATCACTTAACATTCACTTGGTGGTTACCTACATGAAAACACTTGCTTGACAGCTCTCAATTATTGCTAACCCTTACAAACGATATTATTTGCAGAACAAAACTAAAGGTAGTAAGTATCTAAAGATTCCTAATAAAAGATTCAAGTACATGCAAAGAAAATATTGAAGACAAAAATATATATAATAAGAATTTTATTGCATACACTTATAGTCTGAAGGCAAACATATGTGCATATATTCAAGTACCTTCTAAGTTCTCACACGAGATGTCATCCTGTGCCTAGTGAGTTATGGCCCTTAGCTCACTTCTAACAAGCCTTGGCTTCTCAACGTAACTAGTAAACTTAGTCTTTAGTGAGCTAAGCTCACCAGTTAACCATTCCTTTGTTATTACGTAGGTGAATATGGTGGATGCTCCTTGCTTGAGTTCTAAGGAACTCATTAGGTGTACTAGGCTCCCACATAATGCCTTAATTCATTAGCTTACATAGGCCACTTCCTAAGGGTTTTTAAAGTCTAATAATGGTTTCAGAACAAAGAAAAAATGATAGATGGATCAAAGGGAGCAAAGAGAGGATGGTGTGTTCATAATGAGACCATGTGTGTCCATAAGGGAACTTGGGTGCCTTAGTTAAGGCTTGTAGTTGTTCCTAAGATATTTTTAATTCTTTAAGGATGAGTAACTAAGTAGTTGAAACAAGAATCATGGTGAAATAGCTTTGTTGAACTAGAATCATGGCCTAGTTAATATGAGAGTGGTAAATGTGCATTAAGGAATAGTTAGTGTGGGAAATAGTGGCACAACTTGCTACAGTTGGGAAAGCTATTCTGGAGTAGTATGTTACTAACCTTAGGGTGGTTTAATAGCCACTAGAACTACAAAAAGTTAGTGAATACACCTAAGGGGCCTAGGAGGGCACCATAAGGCTAAAAGGACATATAGGTGCATATAGGTGCCATTTGAGCTCTAGGGTCCTTAGGAGGCTAGATTGGTAATGTGAAGGCTTGGCATGGCTTGGGGGTTTCTTGACACCCACATAAGTGCAAGATACCATAGGGAATCAAAAGGAACACCAAAAGCTCTAATTGGGCGAGTGGCGTGGAAGTCAAGCTATGTCATTTGCGCACTTTGAGAGGCCTTGGTGTATAAGGTAATAAGGCTACCTTAGTGCATCCAGGTCCTAAATATGTCACTCCCTAAACAACATATAGCCTATGAATCTCATTAACCAACTTAACAAACTTCTCAAGAAACAAGAATGCTGTTTTGGCAGGTTGGGCTGCAACTACAAAAAAACTTCATATGCTTGCAATTCAACAAAACAATTAAAAACCAATTTTCTACAGAAACTACATAAATTGCTAAAACTTACTTCACTTGTCTGATTAACCTATTTAGAATCATAAAAACTTAACAAAATTAATCCCATGGTTAGATAGTGTTTAGATGGAAAAGTCAAATTTTGGTCAAATACAAGAAAAACAATTTCTCCAAATAAGTTTCAGAAAATAGTTTTTGGTAACTAGATACAAAATTTTTTCTATCAAGAACATAAGATTGATCAATGCATCATCCAAGCATCTCATGAGCATTCCATAGGCACAAGCCCTAAAGTACTTAGGCATAGCTATTCACACAAAACACCTATAGAAGCCTTCTATATACACATTATCTACCTACATGTTCAAACACAAACAGCCTTAACCTCGTTGGTGCACCTCTTAAGCTATATTTAGAAAACAAAATGAACTAATTAACTATACTTGATCTTCTCCAAAACATTCCTACAGAGACTAGCTCTTAGTGCCTGAAACAGATTCATAGCTTAGCTAAGCTTTTCATAATTGAGTAGTATGTAATTAAGCTAAAGTTATTAAGTACCTACACCAACTTCACTAAAAAACCTTAGAATACACAACAGGTTAATCTGCTAGGCCTTTTACTGTAATAGAAACGTAAAGGTCATAAGTACAGACACTCAGTAAAGGCAGATATTACAATATAGCCTAGTTTAGCTTATAAGCTTTATTTGACCTGCATCCAAAGGAAAAAAAAAAGAATAATATAGAGCATATATGTATATATCATCAATAAAATTCTAATTCTAAGGGGTTAGCATGCACAAACAAGCATAGAAGCATACAAACACATGCACCTAACGACTACAACCATGATGGCCTAAAAAGTAACTTAGTTCACTTAGGTATATTTAGTTGCTTAAGTTATCATCTTCTTGTTGTGCCTTTCTAATCTCTTTAGTCCAGCCATATTGTATAGTCAGTACACAAATATAGTATTATTCCCATTGTTCCCACTTATCTGCCAAGAGAGTCAAGTTACTTAACTTATCTTTTAAAACATTTTCTCTAGCTTTTAAAACTCTAAAATATTTCCTACCAAGTGCATCTGCCACCATATTATCCTTCCCAAATGTATACTCAATGAGACAGTTAAAGTCTTTGACATATTTAAGCCATTTCCTTTGCCTCATATTCAGCTTTTTCTAAGTGAAAAAACACTTCAAGCTTGTGTGAAATGTGAATATCTTAAACATATTCCCCAATAGGTAGTGCCTCTATTGCTTTAATTTAAAGATCACAACTACTAACTCAAGATCATGGACAGGATAATTCTTCTCATGAGGTCTTAACTGTCTTGATCCATAGGTAATGACTTGACTATCTTGCATTAACATATGTCCTAACCACAAAATAGAGGCATCTAAGTACACAACAAAAGGCTTAGTGGGGTTAGGTAATGTTAAGAAGGAGCTGTAATTAACTACCTTTTAATTTTTGAAAGTTGGTCTCACATTCATCATTTCATTCAAATTTCTTATCCTTTTTTTTAATTGAGTTAGTGGAGTAGCTAGGACAAAAAAAATTATGCATAAACCTTCTATAATAGCTTGCCATCCCCGAAATGCTCCTTACTTCCTTCATACTTTGGCATCTTTCCCAATCAGCTACTACCTTGACCTTGTCAAGGTCTACTGTCAATCCTTGGACATTGATCACATGCCATAGGAATTTTGTTTCAACTTTCCAAAGGTTGCATTTGCTAAGCTTGCCATAAAGTTAATGTTCCTTTAAAATTTGTAGTACCATCCTTAAGTGTTTCTCATGATCTTCCTTAGTCTTTGAGTATACTAGAATGTCATCTATAAAGGCTACTAAAAAATGGTCTAGGTGTATCTAAATACTCTTTGCATTAAATCCATGAACAATGCAAGAGCATTTCTGAGTCCAAATGACAGCACTATATACTCAAAGTTACCATACCTTATTCTAAAGGCAATCTTTGCTATATCGTCTTTTCTTATTCTCAAGTGAAAATAACTAGAACTTAGGTCTATCTTAGAGAATACTCTTGCACCCTTCAATTAATCAAAAAAAATTTCAATTCTTGGAAGAGGATATTTATTCTTCATAATTAGTGCATTAAGCTTTCTATAGTCAGTACATTGAGCTTTTCTAAGGGTTCCATCCTTTTTCTTCACAAATGGAACTGGAGCTCCCTAAGCAGACACACTTAGACTCATGAAACCTTTTCCCAACAACTCTTCTAATTGCTTTATGAGCTCAGGCATCTCACTAGTTGACGTCCTATAATAGGGCATTAAAATAGGTGTGGCTCCTAGTATTAGCCTTATTTCAAACGCAACCTCTCTCAGAGGAGATAGTCCTAGCAAATCTAAAGGGAACACTTCAGGATATTCCTTTAATACTAGAATTTTAAGTATTTCATCACCATTCAAAGAAATGAACTTTTCTTCAGTGATCAGAGGAATTTGATCAACTACTTCTAAATACATACTTTGCATACTTTTCCTCAATTCTTTTGAAATGATTGAATCATACTCCTAGAAACTATGTAGTATTAGCCTTACAGTCTATACAGACTTGGTTCTTTATTAACGAATTCATGCCTAGTATTAGGTCATACTTAGATTCTAGCACAATTAAATCAGACATAACTTCTAAGTCCCATATCTTGATCTTACAGTCTCTAATCATATCATGTGTCAATAAGGTTTTTGATCCAGCAGTTTTGATCATGTAAACTTCAGATAGCAAACAAGTAGCTAGGTTTAATTGTCTAACTACTTTATAAAAAATAATAGAGACTGATGCTCCAATGTCAAAGAACATAAATACAATTTAACATTTTAGTAAACTTTACCTTTAAGTGCCTTTTGGTGCAACCCTTCTTACACTTCTTTATGAAAAACTCTTCCTATAGTTTGATGAGCTTGTCCCTGTAGTGCTAGTTGCACAACCTTGGGCCAATATTGCTCACCTTGGGGATTTGAAGTTGCATTCACCCTCTTGGGTTCTGTGGTATTAATGATGGCCCTTCTGCCTTCTTTTGCATATCCTTTTCCTTATTCTTAAATGACGACTTCTTTATCCAACACATGTTAGAAGCCCTTAATGTCCTTGTAGTAAGGTTTGTAATCATGGTACTTTCCACATTTCTCACATTGGATCTAAACCCTTTGGACAGGTATTCCTCTTTATACATCGTTTCTTGGATAATTTTGATACATCTATTTTCTCATGTTTTTCTTAGACCCTTTTAGCCCTCCACTGGACTCCCTTAGCCTAGAACTCTTCACATCTTCATCGCTAAATTCTTGTTCTAGTGTCAATACCTTCTGAACTGATTTCTAGTAGTCCTTGAAGTCCCTAGGTCAACCCTTATCCATCTCATAAATCCTTTTGGTCTTCAATACTTCTTTTCCTTCATATTAAAGTGCACAACTTATGAAAGAACTAAACTTGTATTCATATTCCATCACAAACATCTTCCCTTGTTCTAACTGATCAAACTCAACTTGCTTTTGATTCTTTATTGCTTCAATCACATATTGTGGCTAGAATACTTGCAAAAATCTGAACACCTCATGGACTTTTTTTTTTTCGTCTCTTATAATTTTTACTTTAATAAGCCTTGTGGATAGTCATCAACCATCTCTCATCACCGTCCTTGAGCTTGAATGTTGCCAATAGGACTTTCTAATTTAATGTCAGATCCATTCTTTCAAAGACCGTCTTAATTTGATAGGTTAAATATTCTGGCTCCTCAGTCTCCTCATCACCTCTAAAGATTAGTGGCTTCAAAGCCAAGGATCTCTCCAACTGGCCCTTCTTGAGTTCACCATCTCATAGTTCTTCCTTGTGCCTTGTTTCTCTTATGTGCTAACCTTTATGTCTTTCTCTTCCATGTCCCTAACTTCTCGCATAACCCTTAGAATATCTACTAGTATTTTTTCCTAGTTGTTCAATATTCACTTCATTCACCTCTTGCCTCACTTTAACTTGTATCCTTTCCTCCTATGTTACTTCTAATCTTACTCTTCTAACCCTAGGAGCCTTCTATATTTATCGTGTTCATCCTCAGTATCTACTCCAATTTTATTGGCCTAACCTTGAATAGCTAGTCTTCTCATAACCCTTTCCTCATTCTTTCTATTCTGATGAGCATTCTTGCCCATGGTAGCTTCTGTAGCACCTACTTATGCCTAAACTTGTCTTTAATCCAAAGTGTTCATGGTTGCTACAACAGCCTATATAGCTTCCTTCATGTGCTCCATTCTCCCTTGTGTGTTCCTATTAGGTCCATGTAGGTTTACCCTAACTCTAGGCTTATTAGCTCTAACTTGTCCAACCTTTTTGTCCTCAGGCAATTCTACACTTTTCTCACCAGGCATTTAATGCCTAAGATCATGATGTTCTTTAGCTCCTTGAGCTCTTTTTCTAGTCATTTTATCTTTCTACACAAGCAAATAGCAATCCACTAACTGCTCAATGAAACAATCATACTCTATTATGGGAATTGCCTAAACAGACATCATTTTTTATTAACAATGCTTTAGCATCACTTTTTCACACCCTAAACTACGTACCTATAACTTAGGAGTCTCATTAATCAGCGTAATAAACTTCTTAAGAAACAAGCATATAGCTTGGATGTCTTAGGGTGCAACTACCTAAAAAAACTTTCTACACTTGCAATTTAGCGAAACAATTAAGAACCAATTTTTTTGCAGAAACTACATAAAACACTAAAACATGTTTCACTTGTCTGTTCGGTTCCAAAATTTGAAATTAAGCTAGTTTAAAGCATAGAAAATTAACAAAATTATGTTAGTGTTGTGCCCAAAAGCCAATCATGAGATGATTGTATTTTTGCACATTGAGTCATGATATTTTATTAAGGCATTAATCCAGCAATTATGTTTGTTGTTCTGTTTCTACGTAACGTAATAAACATAATTGTAACCCTAGAATAATGATATTCTCAAATGTCCCTAGTCTAGTATTATTGTGGAGCGGGTTGTAATAATACATAACGACTAGCATATGTGGAGACTAATATGAGATATGTAGTCTACATATGGGTACAAGTTGGAGAACTTGTGTACTGGACCGACCCACCATGGGAACACTACATGGATCGTTATATGAGTGTCATAAGTGATTCTCATAGTGACCATGGTATATGTAGTCCTTTGACCTAAGATCATCAAGGTTCCCTACATGTGAGTCACATACTTTGATACTTTCCTTTGTTGCTCGTAACTGAGTGAACTTTAAGGAGGTCATTGGGTATGCCACATATCATGCGGAGGGATTTGTATGATCATGATGGGATTTGTCCGTCCAATGTAACGAGAGTGATATCTTCGGGCCCCTTGATAGAGTGAGACTTAGAAAAATGCATGGCCATGCTCGGATGAGTTGATATACGATATCAATGTCATCAGTTTAAGTTGGTCTACTCGATAATCAAGAAACCAAAGATTGGGCTATACGAGAGTGACACATTCCATGTTTTGTGCTTAGTCTTAATATCTTGGACAAAGGGACAATAGCATATATCAATGATGATCATAAAGGTTTAGTCAAATCATCGACAATCTTGTCACTTAGGTAGCAATGATGTGTTGCTAGACACTGCTAATTGCTTATGATCATAAATGTGATTTATGATAATTGCCAACGTGATAAAAGCCTATTGGGTCGCACACATAGAGCTATTTGGATCATTAGAGTGTATGGGCTAATAATTTGGGGTTTTTGGTTTCACAATAATTTTGTATGAATAATGGGCCCAATAGTTGAGCTATTATTAAGCCCGAAATTAAAGCCTAATTGGATTAGGGCTTTGAAACCCATTAGGCCTGGAAGTTGAGTCTCACTATAAATACAACTTTTAGTGAGAAATTCATAGGTCTCTTTGCCCTAGCCTCCCAAAAGGATAACCGCACTCTTCTCTTGCAATTACTTAGAGGACGCAAGCTAGCACTGCGAGCGCAAGAGAAACGCTTCTGCCGGGACGTGGTGGAAGCATGGTGATCTCGAGAGGCTCGTGTGGATACCATAGAGAGCTTGAACATGTCAACTGTTCAGGTTTTGTGATTTGACTCTACAGTTGAGTGAGAGATCTCAATCGAAAATTAGGTATGAAAATTTTTCGAACACCCGGTTTACCTTGTTTCACTTGGATCCTGGAGGGTTTCGGTTAAATTCCGCTGCGTTGTTTGGCTCCCGAAACCCAACAAATTAACCCTATGGTCAAATAGTGTCTAAATGGAAAAGTCAAACAATAGTTAAATAGAAGGAAACTAGTTTCTACAAACAAGTTTTAGAAAGTAGTTTCTGGCAACTAAATATAAAATTTAACTTAGTAAGCACATAAGATTGATCAGTTCTTCATTCAAAAATCTAATGATTATTCCACTAGCATACAAGCCTTGAAGTACTTAGGCATAGCTATTCACACATAACACATATACACGTCTTATATATACACATGGTCTGCCTACATGTTCAGCCACAAACAGCCTTAACGTCACATATGCATTTCCTACCTAGGCTATATTTACAAAGCAAAATGAACTAATTATTTGGTGGAATAGGGTCCCAACACCTTGATTTAAGTTATATTTATAGGCTCGTAGGGACTATAATTGCACTTAGTTACAGTTGACAAGTCATTACTCGTGAGTAAATTAAAAAAATTTACATGCAACTAATTACTTAGCCTACCCTAAAAAAGATATACATGTGTTTGTCTTGCCTATACAGTAACAAATAAATAAAAAATGAAACAAATGTTGGAGCCAATTATTTAAACTCAAGGTGAGACAATAACTCTAGTTGCTTAAACTTCAAATAACAACTTGTGCACACTTTACAACCTTAGTATGCATCCAAAAGTAACTCAAGTGTTATACACAATGAATTCTAATAAAGGTAACTACTTAATGCATGAAGCACTTCATATAAATGGTAAACTCATTACTAAGATACATAAAGGCTGGTTCCCACCTTTGAGTTAGTTAGCACAAGTGCAAAGCCCTTGCTTTTCCATGTGCAAATCTTAGCCTCTTAACTAAAAAGGTATAAACACTTTAGTTAGCACAAGCTTAACTTATAAGAAGTCTTAGAATCACATGGATTCAAAATATATAACTACAAACAAGGAAACTTAGCCCATAACCTAGTTGTTGGGCCATTATCAGAACCTAGAGAATGAAACTTAAATGATGAGTACATAGTTGTTCTTAGTAAAGGTCCCTTGGGGTGTTCTTCCAAAGAAAACTCACAAGCAAACATATGTGGAAATATGGTAACCAAAGCATCAAATCAAAACATACAACAACAAAAATAACAAAAAAAATAATGCAAGTGCATATGAGATAGATGAATGGATGGATGAGCACACACAACGCACTTTGGACTTCCTTACACTCGTAGGTGCCTCAACTTTGTCATGAGCACAAATAGTTGTGGCTCTTTGGACACTAGCCTCTTTGCATCCAATGCTAGCATACTTTACTTACCCCTTTGAAGTCCTCTTATGGGCATTAAAATAAGTCATCACCAATTCCCCTACACTTACCCATCTTTCATTTATCTTATCATGCATGGTAACTCTTTATGTGGTTTTACTTCAGCAAGCCCTCTGAGTTTGACTTCGGCATCTTAGTGGCTCAAAATATGGTCTTGTTGGGAGTTCCTTGGTTTCCACTTTATTACCCCAGAGATCCAAGACCTTTCTTTCGGGCCAATAAAAAACCAAAACCCATCTTAAGTGCCCTTAGTACCTTTTTAGCTACTTAAGGACCTTAACCCTTATTAGCCACTATTCTTTGCTCAACCTTACCAAATTACTTAGTTACCACTTAAATAATGCATAATCCTTGCCTTAGTAATGCATTTTAGACCCAATCAAAGTTTTAGAAAGTCTTAGTGATGGCATAAGGCACCAGAGAACCTTGGGCACAACCTTAGCCATAACAACCTCAAGAGCCCTTTCCTGGAGAAACCTTGGCTGAGCTGGCTTAGGGTAACCTTGAACAAGCTTACTTCAAATAAACTTAGTGATTGCCTCACTTTGAACAACCACGACCAACCTCAGGTGACGTTGGATTGGTCTTATTTGGAGTAACCTAGGCAAGTGTAGCTAAAAGGGACTTCGGCATGAGAGGTAGCTCATCGAGGTTGCCCCGTCTTGGGTGTTACACCAAGAATGCATATCCCAGAGACCTCAGTATAGGTTTTCTGAAGTCCATCTCAAAACATGGAAAAATCCATTACACCCATACACTGAACAATGCCGCCATGGCGATAAGCTTAGGTGTTTGAACAATGGCTGATAGAACTTGTCTGGGTACGGGTTCTAGAAATTTAAATCTAGTTGGATATGGGTCTTGACTAATCCGGATGCCTCACAACAGCCTTGCTTACTGATAGCCAAAGGCTGTCGCCTCAATCTGGCCGAATACCCTGCCACAACAACGGCCAGAAGAACTGGCGCTTCCCGGGAATAGGTGGAATCATGCACCTCGGGAGATAGCCTGAGAGCTCCGAGCCTCGGCACGCCAGTAAAACTTGAGGACTCCATTCGCCCCCCAAGGTTGTGAACAACGCGCCTTCGGAAAAGTGGCACCAGACATTGCTGCCCGAATATGATATCCCCGAAGGCGGAACCCCCTGGAACTGGGAACCCCCGAACTGAGGGTAGGCTTCCCGAAGAGGCTCTGTCCGAACTAGAGGACGACCTCGCCCAGGGACCTCGGGAGTACGGCAGGCGCATTTAAGGAAGCATTTAAGGAAGCCTCTGACACGTCCCACCACAGACGTAAAAAGTCGCCCTGACGCGCAGACGCCATCAGAATCATATCATGGCCCGTCTCAGCACAAGGCTCGAGGCCATCTAGTTACCAACTATCTGTCCCCTACGCCCAGACGTTCAGGAGCATCCGACCGCACACGTGTCATGATCTGAACGGGCTAGGTATTCCTATATATACAGGAAATAAATACTTGACAGGAGGTTGGCAGGCCGGATATACAGCTCCCACACCCTGAGAAAATACCAGGCGAGACTTTTCTGCCTTTCTCTTTGAGCTAGTGACTTTCTCCTTCTTCCGGCCACCACTGACTTGGGCGTCGGAGGCTCCCCCCCCGGAAAAACACTCCGGGGGCCTCCTAACCCTGTTTACCAGCTTTTCAGGTACTCTCCTTGGGGCGATCCACCTCCCAGGCGTTCTTCCTCCTAGAAGTCTCCTCAACAGTCATCATGACTCACAACGATGAGGCCTTAGGCCATCATTTGGCGCCGTCTGTGGGAACCCGCTCGCAGATTGCCGTCGTTGAGACTCGGCGTTCTAAGGACAAGGGACTCCCAAGGTCCTCGTCCGCGCCTGAGATACAACCGGCTGCTGAGCAGACACTCCCAGAGACTTCTACGCCCGAGGAGGACCGCCCTCTGGTAATCACCATGAGCTTCTTGAGGGACTTTCAGCGCTCGGTCGTTGCTGAAATGACTCAGTAGATCGACCGAAGATGGCCACAGCAGTCACAGGCCCAGAAACCCTCCTCATCAACACGCCCTCGGGAGAGAAGCCCCAAGTCTACACACCGCAGTTCAGAAAGTGGAGATCCTCGCGGAGAATCATCCACAGAAGATATAGCCCTCGGGAAACGGCCTGTGGGACAAACCGGGTCCAAGCGACCGAGAGTCTCACAGCGAAGCAGTTCGTCGCCCGAGGCGAGGGCCCTGACCCCTCCGCGCCGAACTCGCTCCCCGAAAAGGCGCCGTCGATCTCCCTCCCGCGAAAATGGTCCTAGCGCCACTGCGCTTATGGAAAGGATATTGGCACGGCTGGACAGAGTGGAGAAGCAAGTGACCAGAAAACCCGTTTGGGACAGGCTGTCGGGGGCATTATGCGAAGATGGCTCCCCGTTTATTCACACCGTCGTTGAGGCAGCTATGCCAGGCGACTTCAGAGTGCCTAGGCTGGAGATCTATGATGGCCGGACTGATCCACAGGCCCATCTGACGAAGTACAGGCGGAGCATGATAATGCACGGAGCTGATGACGCTACCATGTGCAAATGCTTTGAAGTCACCCTCACGGGCCCAGCAACAGCATGGTACAATTCGTTGCCCCCAGGGACTATCACTGAGTTTCAGGAGTTGTCCACAGCCTTTACCCAGCAGTTCATTGGGAGCAGGCCGACGGCCAAAATGCCTGTACAGATGTTCGACATAGAGCAGAGAAACGGAGAGACGATCCGAGACTATGTCGAACGATTCAACAGGGAAGCACTCAGCGTCCCGGACTTCCGGCCCGAAATCTGCATCCTCGCTATGACACGGGGCCTTCGGCGTGACTCACAGCTGTTCTACGAGTTCTCAAAGGACCCCCCGGAGACCCTCGGAGAATTTTACCGAAGGGCAGAGCAGCACATGACAGCCGAGGAATTGAGGATGGCGGGGCCGAAGTCTGATCATCACCACGCCGAAGGGTCCAGCCAGCAAGCTCGGCATCTTTCTGAACACACAGGTCGACCACGGCGAATGCGAGGAAAGAAACCTCAAAGTTTCACACCCTTGAGCACGACACGGACCAACATTCTCATGGCGCTGGAAAGGCAAGGGACGCAGATTCGGCGGCCAAAGGCCATGGCCGCCGATAATAAGAAGAATGCCAAGAAGTTCTGCCAGTTTCATCGCGACCACGGTCATGACACCGAAGACTGCTTCCAGCTGAAGAAGTACATAGAGTCGCTGATCAAACAGGGCCAACTTCGCAAGTACCTGCGGATGCCCTCCCCAAAGGGCAGAAAAGAGGAGGAAGAGAGGGCCGAAAACGAGGACTATGACTCCGACAGGCGGAGAAACAGAAGTCCAAAAAGGCGCCTTCCACCTCCAGTAGGGGTCATCCAAACCATCACCACGGGGCTCCCATCCTCGGAAAGAAAGCGGAAGGCCAGAGAAATTGCGGTTATGGAGTATCAAAGTCCATCAAAGAAATTGGCTCGCAAAGATGGCTCCACTGTCGTCTTCCCCCACGACGACCCGCTGCTGATAATGGCGAGAATAGGGAACTGGGACGTCAAGAGAGTGTTGCTTGATGATGGCTCAAATGCTGACGTCCTATTCTCGCACTTACTGCCGAGCTTGGGCATCTCCAGCAGCGAGCTGAAACCTGTCACCACGCCCACCTTCGGCGTTGGGCCATCCGAACTACCCGTCCTCGGATGGATCGACCTCCCTTTGATGATGAAAGGCACTTCGGTAGACGGAGCAGCTGAGTTGTACGCATCCACAATGGCAAGATTCATCGTCATGGACGTCCCGTCTTCGTACAACGCCATCCTTGGAAGGCAGACTCAGGGGAACCTGCACATTCGCCCCGATGTGAAGTACTTGACTGTCACATTCGCCACCAAGGATGGAGATGCAGAGGTCTTCATCGACCAAGCCGAGGTAAGAAAGGTGTTTGTAAAAACACGAAAGGCTCCGGCAAACAGCTCTACACAAACGGTGGAGGCAAAGGCGCAGGAGAAAGGCAAAAAAGGAGATCCCGCAGAAGCAGAAACGGAAGCAGTAGATCTTGTCCCAGGACAATCTACCCGAATAGGGAAGAGCTTGGCCAAAGGTGATAAGGAAAATCTTGTATCCTTTCTGCTAAAAAATAAAGATCTGTTTGCCTACTCGCCGAAAGACATGCCAGGAGTGAACCCTGGCATAATACAGCATAGCCTCAAAGTAAGCCCGGAAGCAAAACCTATCAGGCAAAAGAAACGAAGCATCTCAGCCCACAAAAGCAACTTCGTGAAAACCGAAGTCCAGCGCCTATTGGATGCTGAAGTTATCAGGGAGGTAAAATACCCCGAATGGTTAAGCAACGTGGTCATTGCCACAAAAGAAGGTAGCAGCAAACTCCGGATGTGCATTGATTTCAGAAACTTGAACGATGCTTGCCCGAAAGACTCATTTCCCCTCCCGCCAATAGATCAACTGGTAGATTCAACGGCCGAATACGGGCTCCTGAGCTTCCTAGATGCCTTCAGCGGCTACCATCAGATAAGGATGGACCCCGAAGATGAAGAGAAAACTGCCTTCATCACCGAGGGAGGAACGTACTGCTATATCAGAATGCCCTTCGGGCTGAAAAATGCAGGAGCCACCTACCAGAGACTGATGAACAAGGTCTTTAAAGACCAAATGGGGAGAAACATGGAAGTATATGTTGATGATATGATAGTAAAAAGCAAGCTGCCCGGCTACCACGTTGCAGATTTGGAGGAAACCTTCCAAAAGCTCAGAGCCTTCGGGATTCGCCTTAACCCCGAGAAGTGTATCTTCGGGGTGACGTCGGGAAAATTCCTTGGGTACATGGTATCCGAAAGAGGCATCGACGCCAATCCTGAGAAGATTAAGGCTCTGCTTGAGTTCCGAACTCCTGCCACAGTTAAAGACGTGCAGAGACTAACCGGAAGAATAACCTCTCTGAGCAGGTTTATTTCCAGGTACGGAGATAGGTGTAGACCTTTCTTCAAAGTCCTCACAAAGGCAGCAAAGATGGAAGGCGACCTCGGAAGAAACAATCATCCCTGGGATGAAGATTGCCAAAAGGCCTGGGAAGAACTCAAAGTCTACCTGGCCAGCCTGCCGACTCTGCGACAACCTCGGGAGGGAGAACCCCTCGTACTGTACCTCGCCGTCACAGAAAAGGCCGTGAGCTCGGTCCTGATAAAAGAAGAAGGGCCGAAACAATGGCCGGTCTACTACGTCAGCAAGTCCCTGCATGGCGCCGAAGTCAGGTACCCTTTGCTTCAAAAAGCTATATACGCCTTGGTGCTTGCAGGAAGAAGACTGCGACCATATTTCCAGGCTCACCCCATCATCGTCCGAAGTAGTCTACCACTACGGGATGTTATGAAGAGAGTTGATCATTCGGGAAGGCTCTCCAAGTGGTGCATAGAGCTTGGCGAACACGAAATCACGTATGAGCCTCGGAAGGCCATAAAAGCCCAAGCATTGGCAGATTTTATCGCCGAAATACCCACCACTGAGGAGAACCACTCAGATCCGAAAGAAGGTGAGCCAGAATGGACCTTGCATGTTGACAGAGCCTCGGGGTCCGAACACCAGGGAGCTGGAATAGTTATCAGAGGACCCGAAGGCCTAGAGGTGATGAAGGCTATCAAGTTCAGCTTCAACGTCACCAATAATGTGGCTGAGTATGAAGCCCTCTTAGCGGGATTACGCTTGGCCAGAAAGATTGGCGTGAGAAACTTAAGGGCTCACAGCGATTCCCAGCTGGTAGTTCGGCAGACGGCAGGAGATTATGGGGCGAAGGACCCAATCTTGGCAAAATACCACGAGCTGGTAACAAAACTCATCCAAGAGTTTGACGCCGTGCGGATCGAAAATGTACCCCGGCGGAATAACACTGAGGCAGATTGCTTAGCGAAGTCCAAAACATACACCGAGGTGCTAGACCATCCAAGCATCTCCGTGCTAAGCGTAACGACCTCGGGAATGGGGTGGAAGGACCCCATAAAGAGATACCTCGCAGAGAATGAGCTTCCCGAAGACGCCGGCAATGCTGCAAGACTGCGAAGACGCGCCGGAAGATTCTTCCTGATTGGTGAAGAGTTATATCGGCAAGGATATGCAAATTCGCTGCAGAGATGTGTGGGCGAAGAGGATACTGAGATGGTCCTCGAAGAAGTCCACGAAGGCATGTGCGGCTCGCACATTGGAACTGATGCCCTTGCAGCAGTGATACTCCGCCAAGGATACTTCTGGCCTACCCTGAGAAAGGACGCAAGGCAGTTCGTCCAGAAGTGCGGTAGTTGCCAGAGACATGCAAAAATCCAGAGGATACCCTCGGAAATGGTAACATCGGCAGACTATCCTTGGCCCTTCGCAGTCTGGGGTATAGACCTCATTGGGCCACTCCCCACAGCGCCCGGAGGCGTGAAATTCTGCGTGGTAGCAGTGGACTATTTCTCAAAGTGGGTAGAGGCAGAACCACTAGCAACTATCTCGGAAAAAGAAGTGCAGAAGTTCGTATGGAAAAACATCGTATGCAGATTTGGCATACCGAGGGTACTAGTAGCTGATAATGGATCCCAGTTCATAGACAAAGGATTCCAAGAATTCATCAGCGACCTCGGAATAAAGATACACTTCGCCCCAGTAGCTCACCCCCAAAGCAATGGGCAGGTGGAAGTATCAAACAGGACCATAAAAGATGGCCTGAAAAAGAGACTTGGGGAAGCCAAGGGGAAATGGCCAGGAGAACTCCAAAGTGTATTGTGGAGCTACCGAACGACGCCACGAAGAGCCACAGGGGAAACTCCCTTCTCACTCGTCTTCGGAACAGAGGCCATTATCCCAATAGAGATAGTTCAGCCTTCAATACGGGTGCAAGTATTTGATGAAGGCGGAAACGACCTCGGTCTGAGAACTAAGCTCGACCTTGTGGCCGAACACAGAGAAATAGCCGAGCTGAGAAGAAAAGCTTTCCAGCAAAGAGTGGCCGCGGCTATCAACTTAAAAGCCAGGCCAAAAGAAATCAAAAAAGGAGACCTCGTTCTCCGAAAGGCCGACTTTGCACCCCGAAGGCCATCTCACGGAGTACTTCGCGCAAATTGGGAAGGACCTTATCTGGTTCTCGCCGAAGTACGAAAAGGCGTGTACAAGCTTGGCGACGCCGAAGGCGTAGAATTAAAAAACACTTGGCATTCAGACGCCCTGAAAAAATTCTACGCCTAAGGTTGAGCGGAAGAAATATATTGTACAAAAAATGTTCTAAGTACAGGATGGTCCGGAGAAGAATGGTCTTGAGAAAATTTTTAAGTATACCAAATTGTCCAGGACAAAATTCCGCGAAGGTGCTCGCCACGAAAAAAGCAGATATGACTTCCCGAAGTCCGTTGAGCCACTATGCTCGGGAAAAATGGGAAACAAGAATCTTGCAAAAGTACTCGGCATAATCAGTGCAGAGAAAATTTTCCGAACACCCTTGAGCGAACATGCTCGGGAAAAAGGGAAACCAAGAATCTCGCAAAAGTACACGCCAAAACAAAAGCAGAGGTAATTTCCGAACACCCTTGAGCGAGCGTGCTCGGGAAAAAGGGAATGAACAATCTCTTGAAAATTTTCCTAAGTCCCTTGAGCAAATATGCTCGGGACAATAGGAAGACAGAAAAATTTGGCTGAAGGTTTTCCGAAGGCCCTTGGGCGAACATGTTCGGGATAAAAGGAAACAAAAAGCCTGCAAAAGACTTAGCCAAATTTTTACAAACTTTCCAGAAAGTCTCTTGAGCGAGCACGCTCGGGACAAAGGAAGGTAAAAAGTTTCTTTGGTTGCAGGTTTTCCGAAAGTCTCTTGAAGCAAACGTGTTCGGGACAGTGGAAATGAAGAAACTTGCAAGAAAGGACTTAGCCGAAAAGATTGTTCATTTAGAGCAAACGCTGCCTTACAAAAGAAGTGTCCAAAGAAGGAGCACGAAGGAGAAAAATAAGAGGAGCCCTAAAACAAACTAGGGAGAGCCGGGCGGACGAAGACCAGGAAGCTTCAGATGCTCGACCTTGGACCACTGCCACCGAGGTCCCTCAGGAATATTTAGGCCCTCCAGAAAAGAGAGGTCCAAATCTGGGAACCTCTGCAGCACCTGGTGCCGAGCGAGGCAGAAGCCGTCCTGAAAGGCGACCTTGGCCATGTCATCAGAAGTACGTTTTTGAACGCCAAGGACATTGACCTCGTCCCTCAGCTCAGCAACCTCCTCTTCGAGCTCGCTTATCCCCAGCGTCTCTCCGGACTCCTTCTTCAGAGCCTCGACCTCGGCTTGAAGAGCAGTGTTCTCGTCCGTCAACCTCGAAGCAAGACTGTCGGAAACAGCCTTGTCCTTGACAAGATCTTCGTTGGCGGCGAGCAGCCCCTTTACTTGGTCGCCGAGGTCGGCAATCTTCCGGGAGGAGTCCTTTTCAAGTTCTTCTCTTTTCTTCGAGAACTCCTCCCGAACGGCAGCAAGTTGCTGAGAACAATCCGCTGTCAGCTGCTGGTTGCTGGCGATCACCTTCGCAAGCGAAGCCTTCGCTTCACTGAGTTCCCGCGAAGTCGCATCCTTGGAGGCAGCCTGTCTGGCCACCCGAACTCGGAGATAACCAGCGTACTCCAGCAGCTACGGCAAGGCAAAAGTCCAGGTTAGTACAAGTCTAAACACTTAGAAAATTGAGGAAAAAAGTGTAAAGACTATACCTGAGCAGCATGCTCGGTGACTTTTGCGGCGAGGGTATTATCCCCCGGGTGAGCCGCCGCAATGGCCCGGAAGGAGGCGTCAGTGGTGATCCCCTTCCAAATCTCTTTTGTCATCTTCGGACAATCGTCGGAGAACAAATTCATATCCTCCGTGATTGTCCAAAAGGGCTCCAAGGGGATCTTCCCCTCAGGGATTGTGGCATCGCGCAGGGCCCGTTTCCTCTCATGAATGGCCCTCCAGCCAGCAGTAAGAGGCTCCCCTGAAAGTGAGAAGGAAGTTAGGAGCAGAAGAAAAATTCGCGAAAGGAAAAGGAGCTGAACTTCGCCTAAAGGCATACCTGGAGGAACCTCGGAGACAGTGTCCTCGGGATCCTCGGGCCCCTCTGAAGAAAGACCCTTACCCTTCTGCCGGTACCGCTCCTCGGCGGTGGGTACTTCTACCACTACAGTGTTTCTGGGGGCCTCGAGGTCGGGAGGAGGCACCTCGGCGGAAGTAGCGGGGACCTCGGCCGGTGGAATTTCAACAAGACCAGCGTCTTCGCCAGCTTCTTCTTCCAAAAGCTCTGGCTGAGAAGGCTGGAGAGCCTTCCTAGCTCGCTTCGTCGAGGGTCCCGCCCCTGTCGTCTTCCTTCTTCGGGAAGCCGCCTTCTTTGTCTGCTCCCCCTTCTCCACTTGGCCAGAAAAGAGGGCCTTGTAATAAGCGGCAGCCCCATCGCCCATCTCTGAAAAAGAGAAGAAATATCAGCGTAAGTCCGAGCAAAAAGTATAAAGGGATGGAAGATTACTCACTTTCGGCAAAAGTTTCGAAAGAAGTCTCCCCCTTAAGGAGCTTGACCAGCCAGGAGTCCTTCCCGGCGATGGCGGGAGCGGGCATATTGAGGTCAGTCTCGTGCTCCTTAACCACTTTCAGCTCCCGAAGGACTTCTTCGGTCATCAACCTCCAGTTGATAGGAAAGGGGTAAAGAGCACGAGGAGAGACCTCGGGAGCCCAGTCAGCGACTGCCCGAATGCGGGCGTCGAAATCCGCGAACACGGAAGCCAACGGTGGGGTCAGCAACATCCTCGGATCAACGACGTCTGCGTTCAGCACTCCCTGAGCCCATCTGGTCGGGACACCAGACCAGTTCTTATCCACCTTGAGGAAAAAGAACTTAGGCTGCCACCCCCGCCAGCTATCCTTCGTGTCGAAGGTGAAGGTGAATTTTTTGCTCCCGGATCCCCGAGGCAGCAGAAAATAGAAGCCACCCTTCGGGACCACATAGAGCTTGTAGTACTGCATGAAAATGATGAAGTGGGGCTCTATCCCGAACACGCCACACATGCAGAGGTAGGCGTTAAAATAGCAGTACGCGTTCGGGGGAAGCTGGTTCACAGCAATGCCATGGAATTTGCAGAACTCGCAAACCACCTTCGGGGGAGGATACCGAAGTCCAGCCTTCAGTTGGGCTCGGAAGACGGTAACCTCGTCGCCACGGTTTGAAAAAGCAAAATGGCTAGAACGAGGCAGTCTGGTCACAGCGTAAGACGGAAGAAAGAATTTTTTCTTCCACCTCTTTAGTTTTTCGGGGGTGGTACAGCAAGGATGGGCCAGAAGAGGTTTCCAGCTCTCGGGAACAGGCATCGCAGACATAAAAAAGAGTTTGAGATGGAAAAGAAAAAAGTTTCCAGAAAAAACTCAGAAGACGAGTTTGGAAAAAACAACAGTTTTCCAGAAAAACTCAGAAAAATAGAGGAATCAGAATACTCTGAAAATCAAAACCCACCAAAAGATTTGCCTGAGGACGCCGTCGTGAAAGTTGGTAGGAAAAAGCTCTGATTAAAGAAGCTCCGCCACAGAAAGCAAGATAAAACGCAAGAACAGAGGGCAGAGCAGAAAAAGAGCAGAAAAACAGTAAGTGGGACTTATGATGGAATGGGCTATTTATAGGCCAAAGGTGGGTAACCGAAAGAACATCATAAGTACCCATTGGAGGCGAACCGTCGCCGTAACTGCCCGCTGCACCCGAAAAGGCGCGCCCTCTGTAAATGACGCGCCTCTCCTCCAATGGCAAGAAGCCACGTGTCAACCGCTGCGCAGAAATGGGGGACGTGCCTCCCCAAACGTGCCTGGAAAACCGGGACACGCCTCCTGATTGGGACACGTCGTTTGACATCCCTGAGAAATGGAGACGCGCCGCTCAGTCTGACACGCTTGGCCATCAGACCTGCAGAAATAAAAAGCAGGCCACCTCGAGGACACCAAGAGACAGGCTATGGCTGAACAGCCCATGACTTTTGGGCAAGAGGTGTATCTTCGGTACAGGCTTTGCCTCGGAGACACCAAAGAATAGGCCAAGGCCGAACAGCCCAGACCCTCGGGCAAAAGGTGCGACCTCGGAACAGGTTATGCTTCCCAACAAGACTCCCAACGGCAACCTCGGAAAGAGATGCAAACCGAAGTCTTCACTTCGGCTTTCCAGAGGGGGGCATGTGATAGCCAAAGGCTGTCGCCTCAATCTGGCCGAATACCCTGCCACAACAATGGCCAGAAGAACTGGCCCTTCCCGGGAATAGGTGGAATCATGCACCTCGGGAGATAGCCTGAGAGCTCCGAGCCTCGGCACGCCAGTAAAACTTGAGGACTCCATTCGCCCCCCAAGGTTGTGAACAACGCGCCTTCGGAAAAGTGGCACCAGACATTGCTGCCCGAATATGATATCCCCGAAGGCGGAACCCCCTGGAACTGGGAACCCCCGAACTGAGGGTAGGCTTCCCGAAGAGGCTCTGTCCGAACTAGAGGACGACCTCGCCCAGGGACCTCGGGAGTACGGCAGGCGCATTTAAGGAAGCATTTAAGGAAGCCTCTGACACGTCCCACCACAGACGTAAAAAGTCGCCCTGACGCGCAGACGCCATCAGAATCATATCATGGCCCGTCTCAGCACAAGGCTCGAGGCCATCTAGTTACCAACTATCTGTCCCCTACGCCCAGACGTTCAGGAGCATCTGACCGCACACGTGTCATGATCTGAACGGGCTAGGTATTCCTATATATACAGGAAATAAATACTTGACAGGAGGTTGGCAGGCCGGATATACAGCTCCCACACCCTGAGAAAATACCAGGCGAGACTTTTCTGCCTTTCTCTTTGAGCTAGTGACTTTCTCCTTCTTCCGGCCACCACTAACTTGGGCGTCGGAGGCTCCCCCCCCCCCCGGAAAAACACTCCGGGGGCCTCCTAACCCTGTTTACCAGCTTTTCAGGTACTCTCCTTGGGGCGATCCACCTCCCAGGCGTTCTTCCTCCTAGAAGTCTCCTCAACAGTCATCATGACTCACAACGATGAGGCCTTAGGCCATCACTTACTATTATGCTATAAATACAAAACAACACCCATTCTCAAGTAACCTAACTCATACTCAGCTGGTGCCTTATTCCTTTATACTTCTACCCTTTGTTTGACTTAAACATTAGAGGCTTTCCCCTGTGAAAAACTCCCTGAACCCCAATAGTTCCCTTTTTTGCTATTTCAAGCACACTTATTGGACAACCATTATAGAAATAATAGAAATGTCAACCTCATATAATAAAGACGATGAAGGGTAACATTTGGCACTGTCTAGGGGAAAGCATTCCGTTAGAGTGTAGAAGGTAGCGTTGGTCATGATCTCTTAATACAGTTGAGGGATCATTGCCAAGGCATCATCACTAAAAAGTTCAATGTTTTTGGCATCTCCATATAGGTGATCTCAGCATCTTGCCTCTTTGAAGGTGTACATTCTAGAGCTAGCAACATTGCTCATGATTAGCTATCTAGTTTGGCTTTGAAGTTTCCCTCACATGACCACACTGAAGTTCATTCATAGGGTCAATCCCCAAATAATCTTATATTAATCTTAGAATATCGAATAATCCTAAATTAAGATATGGATAATTGGGAACCGAAACTAGAAGAACCATGGTAACTAGAAAAGAAATAGCCTCTGAGTTTGAGGCTGCCAAGACCTCAGCCATTTTAATAGGAGTAGCCTTCCCCTTCCTCTTCTTATTCTATTTCTTCTTTTAGGTAACTTCAAAAGAAGTTAGGTCAATGCCAATAGTAAAAGAAATGATGGCATCTTGTACATAGACTCGGTAGAGGAGAAGGTATCCCATTGTCTACATCTTCACTTGAAAGGGAAGAAAATTTTATCTGAGTTTCTTTCTTAGCCTCCAAGGTTGGAGTAGGCTCAACCCTAGCCTTCTTTACCTGTCAGCCTTCTAAAGGCTTGTTAGCCTTCTTCTTCTTAAGGGGTTTTTTACCTTCTTCCTTACTCCTCTTCAGCTTATTAAGAAAAGCCTTCTTGTAAAAATTGGCACAATCATCACCTATTTCTGCAAAGTAAGGAAATATCAATGTGAGTACCTTGGAAAAGAAAAAAGCAAATGGGGAAAAAACTCACGCTTTAAAGTTTTAGAATAAGTTGCTTCTGAAGAAACATGACTGAGAGAGAATCCTCCCCATTCTCTAAAGGTTCGGGCATCTCAAAATTAGAAAGATGCTCAGAAACTACTTTGAGCTCTTGAAGTACTATCTCAGTTATTAGATCCCATTTAATCAGAAAAGGGTAAGGTTCCAATCCATCATTGGCTCACCACAGTTTGCTATACCTCAAATATGACAATCAAAGTCACGAAACATCTTCCAAAGGTTTTTTGATAAAAGCCCAAGCAACTCATCAGCATCCATGTCCAACGGGTCCAAAGTCCATTTGCCCAAGATCTTAAATGAATCAGGCACAATCATAAAAAAGTATTTCCTTTGCTAGTTATGCTAACTATCCTTGGTGTTAAAGCAAAAAGAGAATTTCTTATTGGTCATACCATGGAGGAACAAATAATAAAAAGGATCCCTTTGGGAATGGATGCAACTTATATTACTCCATAAAAATGAGGAAATGAGGCTCGATCTCAAACATGTTGCCCATGCACAGGAATGCATTAAAGTGCACATATGAGTTCTAATAGCGTAGAACTCATAGAAAAAGGAACCAAAGTCTGACCTTTAAATGTATCTTGAAAATGGTGATCTTTGGCTGTCGCGGTTGGTAGCAAAGTTCATCTTTCTTAGGGAAAATAGACCTAAACATTGGAAGGAAAAAAAATACTTATTCCTCCAGTTCTCTATCTTTTCCTAAATGGCGCAACTAAGGTGAGCATCCAATAAACCCCATGATTGCTCGAATTGGATGGACAAAGAATCTTTAGAATGAGCAAGTGAGGCCATGGCACCAACCTCGGTTAGGGAAGAAAGTCTAGCTTGGTGAAGGATGGAAAAAGAAGAAATGAGAACTTGCTAGAAAGTTGAAATGATCAAAAAACAACTATTGGATAACCACCAGACAAATGAATAAAGGCTGAGCCACCGTGAGAACAACTTTACTAGAAAAAATAGAATAAGAAGGCTTGAGAGCACAAAAAGAGAAGTGAGAACAAATGAAGGAAATGAGGAGCTTCTCTTAAGGAAGGGAGCATTTATATACATCGAATCGTAATAATTACATTCCATTGAATATTAAAATTACCCCTTTGCACCAAAATGACTTATCAAGTGAACACTAGCCAATAAAGGATGAACACATGTGTACGAAAACCCAAAATGAGTGCATAAATTGAAGTGATTGACTGGGTGTCAGTCAAAGTGATGGCATAGGAATCTGTGAAATGGCGCCTAACACAAAGTAACACTTAAAAACCCAAAAAATAAGAAACAAAACAATGCGAGTAGAAAAAAGCCCAAATCTAGGGTTTATTCATAAAACCCTGAAAAATCCCAAAACTATGAAATATCCAATGAAATACCTTATATGATCTCATAAAGAAGCAACCTTGGGTATATTAGCTATAGCCCAATGTCTAGCCGAACATCAGGCGTAATAGGGGAGCATATGATGGCCAAAGCGTAATGCACTTACTAGCTTAATGAATCACGTATCCGTATCATGATTCCAAGGGACCCCTATACCATGTTTCTACCCCGGCATGACCAAAAGATACTTTTGTCATATTCGTATACCGAGGTCCCTGCTCACCTAACTGAAGGACCACCTGGATGCCCCTGCCCCTATAAGGACCTTTGGCCTAGCCTAAACCAAGGTATTCTTGGTGACCCTTAAGAAGGCTATTACAACCATACTACAAGCTGTGTGCCACAAGTACAACTGTAAGTGATAGGAAGCTAGTTAACAAGGGTGCACACTTGGGTATGGATTCCAAAATTTCGGATCCAATTGAACATATAACCAACCTCATCCCGAATGAATCAAACTAGCCCTATCTTCCCTCTCACCCAATAAATACTACGGACTAGCCAAATTTGAGGTAACATTACCTTGACTTGAGCATCATAGGCTCTCTAAAAAAAAAAACTCTAGGGATTCTCCTTAACTTCTTTCTTCCTTGTTTCAGGCCATCTCCAACTGGACAAGTAGTGCTCCAGCACCACCAACACCAATGTTGTGCAAAGGAGATGTAGAAAGAGATCACTTAAGTTCACTTAAGGATGAAAACTGAGTGAATGAGGACCCCTCAGCATACCCCTCATCTTGAGAGGGCTTTGGACTTGGTGCTGCAGCACCAAGGGTAGCACCATGTCAATCCCTCTATTTCTAGGTTGTGTTCTTGGCATTATAGCACCAATGGTGCCACAATGTCGAGGCACACCCAACATTATGCACACTTGTGCACTACATGCCCAAACTTGCCCTAATATCCCTTACCACACAACCAAATTCTCGCATGTAATATACCATTTATATGCATCATTTGAGAAAAATTAACTTCTACCCTTACCTCAAATAATCTTTAAAGCATGAGGAAAAACAAGCACATCACAAGAACACCATAGAACTCAACTAACTTTCTTTGAGTTCCAATAGTAATATCACAAAATTGGGCACCATGGGCATGGCATTAAGACCATTACTAACCAAGAATCAAGATTAGAATCAACCCAAATTGTTGAAAAAAATTTGACCATAAGGTTTGAAATAAAAACTTGGGAGAAGACCCACAAATGCACCAATTCCACCAATATCTACCAAGAGGCTTGTTGGATATGCTTTGGAACCTTCAATTTCTAGAAAATTTTGGGTAAAATGAAGGATTGAGGTAAGGGAGATATGGAGGTATAGGAGTAATGAAAATAGGAAGAGAATGGAGATAATGAAAGTAACATCTCCACCAAAAATATCTATAACAACTCATCTTGCAAATTTTCTCTTTTTTGTCACTTTGGCCTTCAAACTTATTTTTGTCAAACTTAGGCCACTTAGAACCCATCTCATCCATCCCTCCTGGTACCAAAATAAAATTTTTTCTTGCCCCATACTTAGCCTTTAAACCATTTAAACCATCTTATCCCTTTTAAGATAAAATTAGCTCAATTTTACACTTAGTGCATTTTAGCCCATCTACTTCCACTTTTGGTTCAAATGGTTAGAAATGCTTATGTTCTTAAGTTTTTTGGTTAGAAATACTTATATGACCTTGATTTCATTGAAATTATGGCCATACTACTGACTTAGGCCAAAATTATCATTTCACCCTTCTTGCCCTTAGCTGTCATTTTACACTTAGGAACTTAACTTTACCCTACTTAGCATGCTTTTCTTTCTTAGTAAGAAAATTATTTGAGATATTTAAGAAAAAAAAAACTTAAACTTAACTTACTTACCTAGTTAAACCAAGTCATTCACTAGGAAAACCATCACAAATTAACTATGCTTAATCTTCTCCAACACATTCCCAGACCAACACCTAGTGCCTAAAATAGATTTATAGCTTAGCTAAGATTTTCATAATTAAGTAGTAAAGAATTAAGCTAAAGTTATTAAGTAACTACACTAACTTCACTACAAAGCCTTAGAATAGACAACAAGTTAGTTTGCTAGGCCTTTTCTTGTAATAAAAATAAAAAGAGCATAAGTACAAAGACTCAACAAGGACAAATACAACAATATAGCCTAGTTCAACTTATAAGCCACATTTGACCTACATCCAGGAAGGCAAAAAAAAATATAGAGCATATATGCATATATAATCAATAAATTTCTAATTCTAATAAGGTCAACATACACAAACAATAATAAAAGTACACGAACACATGCACCCAACCACTACAGCCACAATGGCCTAATGAGTTACTCAATTCACTTAGGTTCATTTAGTTCATGCTTCTAATTTAGGTTATTGTTAATTATAGAGCTCTAGGACTTATATATGGCAGGCCAAACCAGTAACAATCCCTTGTTACTTGCCATATACAACATAAAGGATCCATTGGCTTTTAAGCCATCACCCAAGGCATTCTTTACATTCCAATTGATTTTATTTTGTCTAGCATCATAAACCCAGAAGAAGATGCATAATCTATCTTTTACCTTGATAAAACTTGAAGCACAAACCTTAATAATCAAATGGCCTTTTCAAGTAGCTTGGTTGAAGCAAGCTTGATTTCCCTAACAATCCAAGAAAAAAATCTTACTCCCAAGTCAAATCTCCTAAGAATAGGATAAGATCAACAAGATCTACAAGTTTCCTTTCATTTTAAACAAGAACATAACCAAAATCAATCTCCTTTCTTGTTTAAACATGCAAAAGCAGTTGGCTAGACAAGTGATGCCAAAAGTTGTCTAATACCAAGATTGATAATTTGTCTATTTGGCATGTAGCATTATTGTCCCCATGCTTCTAACTAAGCGACCTTTTCAACTAGAACAAAACCAAAAAATTCTTAAGTTTTTTGAATTTAGTGCCCTAGCTTCAAGTCTCATAAAAAACAGTCCTGAAGATTTAATAATTTACTATCTTGCCCATACAAAATACATAACCTGAAAGGCATAATTTTACTTCCTTTGGAATTAGGTCACTGTTATTTCCATTTTTTTTCCTAACCTCCATGACAAAAACTTGCATTGCAAGTTAATTCCTTTAAAACTTCAAGCTCTAAGCCTATGCAAGGATAAGGTGTGGCATAATATGTGCTAGAAAACACATGGAGCACTTAGAGCAAGCATGATTCTTGGTAGGGGCTGAATCATTGAGGTGTAGCGAGTGCCAAGCTAAGTATCATTCAAGGTTCAAGTAGGAAAGTGGAGGCATAGTAATACTTCATCATCTAGTCAGGTCTTAGACCTGAAGGACTAAAGTCGAAGCCTAGTACACTTAGGAGTAAAAGCTTAATAACGCCCAGTCACCTAGATAGGTCTTAGATCTAAGGGCCTAAAATGGGAGCCTAGTACATCCAAGGGTGGAGGTCTAGTACACCTACCTACCTAGCTGGGTCTCGGAGTTGAAGAGCTAAAGTGGGAACCTTAGACCACCAAATTAGATTAGTCTTATGCTAGTTAGGATTTACCATAGGAAGGGTGAAAGATTAGTAACACCTAGTGGCCCAGTCGAGTTTAGGACCTAAGGCACTAGTGTAGGGCCTGCCACACCCAACTGGGCTTAGCCAAGTAGACTTGAATTACTTTAGACATAGTATTTAAGAGTGTCAAGGTGATGACCTAGCATAATTTGGCAAGCCAAGACTTACTAAGGCGAGTTTAAGGCCAAAACTTCCTAGACAAGGGATAATGTCCCATAGGACTACTAGGATGATAAGAGGTCCCAGGGGACTAAAACTATTTATATACATTTAGCCCACAAATTGTGATGACCTCGTGGTATATTTGTGAGATATATTTTGTCTAGTGTCCTCTAGTGTTTTGTTTTACAGGTACCTTGACAAACCCCTACTGAGAATCTACGTTTCTCAGCCCTTAATTTATGTATGTAGGTTTAGGTAGTTTGGCTAGCAACCTTGGGAGGTTGTTGAACTAATTCAAGAGTTATTTGTTCTAGTTTCTTATTGGTTATGATTCTGTACTAACTATATTGGATTAACCTTGAGCGGTGTTTGATCTAGATGCACAAGGGAAGGTCGAGGCTAAAGTCGTTTGTTGAGTCAAGCTTAGTTGATTAGCCTAGTTTTTTTTATCTCCATAATGTATGCTCTGGGTACTTAATTATACTAGATGCCTCTAGCAATATTGGTTAGTTATGTGTTTTGGTTATGATTCACGTACATAGTTTAATAATGTACATAGGGTTAATTCTTGTAAAAAATATATTTATAGTTTTGGTTACTTTATTATTTTTTAAGGGTGGATCTGCCAATGTTTTGAATGTCTATTTTATAAATTTCATGCCAAAGTAACTCATGCATTATTATTGCTAATGACTAAAGTTATAAGTTTAGGTGACATGCATTAGTTTACGGCAAGCAAAAATGCCATCAATTGCAAACAAAAACTCAAGAATTTTATAAATTCCTAATGATTCGTAGGCATCAGGCCACTGCGGGTGGCCAAGGGCTATTATGTAGAATGTTCAATAATGAATTAAACTAAGAATTGAAGTTGAATTGAATTGATTAACACAATTAAGATGTAAATAAAAATAAAAATACTTAATAATTTAATTTAACTCGTTCAAAATTATTTCTTGGAACAAGCTAAATTTGAACTAATCGATAACTCAAGTAACTAATGAAAATCAATAACACAAAGCATTTTTATGGGGTTACATCCTATTGTCTAGTCCTTAATGTTCTATACTTTTAATCTTATTTGGACCATCATATCTTCTAGTAAATTTTACTATTGTCCGATTTCCTCTCAAAGGGACAAATTATCTTAAGCCCTTTTAATTTTAGTTGTAGTCTCTTACTCTACTAGTTATGGCTCTTCTAGTAGAAGGCTTATTTGAAAAAGGTAAAGTACTCTAAATTAAGTTTGAAACCTTAATTCAATTTTATATAGCAAGAATAGGAAAGTTTAACAAAGTTCACTAAGTTCCAAGGAGGTTAAGGCACTAAATGAGGGTCGGGGGTAAAATGATAATTTTGCATCCTGAATAGTCGGGCTAGGTCCCGAGTGTTAAAAATGAGTGTTTATAACCTAAATTTTAACTTTAACCCAAACTTAGCTGAAATAAGCAAAAATTGATCAAGAATGACTAAGGTTATCAAAAGAAGGGGGTTTAAGTGTTCCATGTCTAATACTTTGGTGGCTTGGGTTTAAAACTTGGTTTATAAGATGGTAAAGTGTGGGATGGCTTCCATAACCCGAGTTCATCCTTCACACCATTGTTTCTTCATCAATTAGAGCCCCGAATTGAGAGTTTTTAGTGAAAAGATGAGCTACCATAAGTATATAGGCCATTGAAAGCTCATTTCAAGCATAAAATCATGGTTTTAGAGCTTAGAAGCATATTTTTTTGTTATCCCCTATTTTTGATACGAGGTAATCAATGTGTTTTTGATTGATTTCATGTTTATTAGTTGATTGGGAGATTAGGTTTTGGTTAGAAGTTAGTAACTTGATGTTTTGTGCCCATATTTGCTTGGAACTAGGTGGAGCTTGGTAAAACTTGAATTTTGGAGAAAGAGTTACTTGTTTCTTGCTTGCTTGTGAAGTTAAGGTAAGGGAGTTATGTTTTCAAGCATAACTGTTGTTATTGATTTGAGTTTGCTTGACGAATTCAAGTAGTTTTAGCAATAGCATTAGTTAGAGGGCATAGTGGTTAATGGTGGACTATGAGGTTTATGATGATTGAAATGATGTTATAATATATCATAGTTAGGGTTGTGATAGTTGGTTATGATCTATGCAATATGTTTTATATGTATGTAAAGTTTGGAGGCTAACCAAGCATGTTTGATATGTTTGGTAAGTGTCCAAAGTTCATAGCAGCAAAACTAGAAAAGTTTTCTAGGTTTTGCATATTGGCAACCCTTATCATTTTCCCACAATGCACCGCCAATGCTACAAAATAAACAGTTCGTCGACAACTGTGGTGACACGTCACCATAGGAATATTGGTTGAATTTTTTAAATTTTGCTAGGAGGGTCGAGGGGAGACTTAAGGGAGTTCTTAGGGTACCTTGGGGTTTAAGCATCTCAGGGGTACTCTAAGACTTTCAAATTTCCTTCAAGACCTCGAATTTTTCTTGAGTTTTGTAAAGTTTTATAGTTACTTCTACCATAAGCAAGAAAACTAGTTTACTAAGGATCACAACTAAGTATCACTAGCTTGCGTGAAAGGTTTAGAACCCTTGGTGACTTAACTGTGTTATTAGCCACGAAGTTGCAAGGTGAAACCTTAGTGCACCTAGTATACAAGGTCTTTATGGCCTAGTTACAATAGTCCCATCATAGTGCCCATGTACAACATAAATGGGAGAGGTTCAACTGATGATTTATCACTAGTTAGGTTGACAAGCTAAGCTTGGTAAAAGACAAGGCTATGCCTTGTAGTATATGGACTAGGATGAGGAGTTGTCCTAAGGGACCTAGGTATATGCATATATTAGACCCTCAGGTTGTATGAGCTCACAGCATGTTATATATGTTCTCATATGTAGAGTCCTTAGTAACTTTTCTTGCAGGTACAGTGAAGACTCTTACTGAGAATGTTTAAGTTTTCACTCCCTAGTTATATTGTGTAGATTCTGAAGTTGTTGGGCCGGGTAACCACCGAGGGTTATCGCGGTTGTTTGCTTTTGTTGCAGGTATTTCATTAGAAAATCTTTATGACTCTAGTTTATTTGGGTTACTTGTTGGTTAAGTCACAGTGCTAACTATAGTTTTCCTTTAGCCATAGAGCCTAGCAGCACATGGACAAGGACTTTTGCGACTCGCCACTGAGACTTGCATCCAGGGTAGGAGTTAGTTCAAGAAGATCTCAGTTGAGGCTTGTATACATAGTACTCCTAGTTGCCTCCATTGTCTATGTTTTGAGGAGTCCTAGACTCTAAGGTTGCTCTTTGATGAGGACATTAGTCTACATTATGTATGAATGCCCCCACATAGTTGTTATGTGTAGTAAATTCACATAAATGTTGATTTTGTATGCTTTGGCTATTTTGAATTTATTTTCTATGGACATGTCTTGGCCAAGTCAATATTTTATGGATTTTGCTAATCCAAGTCAAAGCATAAAGAGCATGCAGTTTGCATATTCTAGGTTAATCAACTAGCGTCACGAAGTTTTAATCCGTGAACATATAGAATTAGCCAATTGCAACCACCATGAGACCAGTTCTCACAGGCTTCCTGGGCAGGGGCCAAGGACGGTCGTGTCACTACCACTTAGTTTTGTCTATTCAGCCTCCTACATGTTAGGTCTCTCAATCTTTAAGTTGATCTAGACAATTTTTTTTTTATCTTCTAACCCAAATTTTTTTTCTTGAAGACAAACTTATATCAAGAATAAACTTCTAGCCACAGAGTTTTATTAACCACAAGAAAAAATAAATAAGAAATAAATGAAGATGGAAGATAAAAATCAAATATGCATTAAAATATCAACAATATTATCTTGCCCTCTAAGAGAATAAAGGAATTTAGGTACTAAATATCATAAAACAAAGCTTCAAAACATTCATCCAAAATTTTTACATTGAAAATAAATTATCGAAGAAAGAAGGAAAATTCTCTACTAAGACATTGATCTTCAAGAGTTGTAATGAATCTCTTAAATTTTCCATTGAGACATTGATTTTCAAGAGTTATAATGAATCTCTTCAAAAGTTATGCCTCTAATGTCTTTTCTCTTCTCAACCTTTGAAAGGACCAAGTATTTATATCAACCATCTTTCATCAAAGTGGGAAATTAGACAAACATTGTGATGCCAAATTGGTTTCACTTTGTACGATTTTGGCATCTCAAAGCTCTGGTCTATGGAGTTATGCATACTTCATTCCTTAGCAATGCCAAATCGACATTGCTTTTTATAAGCTCGTGCATTGTGACACCAATTTGGCATCGATGCTTTTTTGCTTTACCTTTTTTACCTTTTTTCCAAGTAATTGTAAGCACCAGTTTAGAAAGTCACTTGTGTTTTAGTTGAATCACTCATTGCTTTTGTTTGTATTTGCTTGTTCCTTTGCTTGTTTGTTGATTTTGCAGCTAATCCACTACTGATTTACTGATACACTGTTTTTGTTGACTTGATCTCGAGTCTTTGTTATTATTGGTTACAAAGAAGGTCAACTGCTTGCGGCAAGCCTTTGTTCATGTATGTATTGGCTAGATTTTAGGAGTAATCATGTTCTTATTCTATTTAACAATTTGATTATAACAATAATTAACAACTTTGTAAACCATTTCATGCTCGATCCTTGCATAAGGAAAATAGAAATCATTCATAAAACACAAAATTAAGAAGAAATTATTACACTATAGCAATTATCTTTTGACATTTCAATAATCAAAATCATATTTAACTCAAGTAAAGTGTGAGTAGAAAACAAGCAAGATATATAGGATGTTACATATATTGTTCTAATCCTAGAATCAATCCAATGATCACTCATATTCAAGAACTTAATCAAAAGAGTATTAAATATTATCATAGCCTAATTTAATCTCTAAAGGCCTTGATTTAACTTGAATACTATAACATCCATCTTAAACCCTCCACTAATTAAACTGACAGCATTTAGCACTCCCACGAGAATGACCATAACTCTTTGTAGAAAACTTTAAATCACAATCTGTAAAATTCCTATAAAACTAGACTTCTCAATTTATAATATATTTTATTCACAATTTTGTGTTTAGCCAATTGACACATTTTATTCTTCAACTTTCAAACTCGTTTAAAACCTGCCATTTTGACGATGTCTAGTAAGAATCAACATAAATCTTTACTCAGGCCTCCAAATCAAAATTTATTTCTTCTGTGTTAAAGTAGACCCATAGATCTTTAGAATGATATATTATAAGCCTAGGTTTTAGTCACATTTTGAGCATATAACCAACCAAAATATCTTGATATGCTGCTAGAATTCCTTAAATAACAGTGGTGCACGAAAATTTCCAATCTTTCTTAATTCCCTCCCAATATAATCCTTTTTTACTATCAAGATGCATCCTTACCTTGGTGTTTCACCTCTATGAGCATTATCTAATCAACAATTCTCAAGAACAAAACCACCAAAATATTACGAAAGACATTTTTATCTGTTTAGTCCTCTCCACTTAGTTTGTTTTTTTTTTATTTGTAGCTTTGGATTACTTGACTAAAGCCAAGAAAATGAGTTTTTATTTTACATTTCTAGTAATTCATTTGCATACTTAAGTGCTTTAGAAGTTGTGAATCATTGCTGATTTTGGTTTTGGTATTTGTATTTGTTAATTTGGATAGGTATGTTACATTGAATTATTTGTTTTTCTTTTTTTCATGAGAATTCTTTTATAAATTGATAAAAGTAAATATTTTTATAGGGGAATAAAAAATAAATTTTTTAAAAAATTATATATTGGAAAATACATTTTGTGCATCCATTTTTCACTATAAAAACAAATATTTGAATAGCTATGAAAAAAAATTATTCTTTAAATATCTACCAAAATGTTATAAATTGGATATCCATGGATATTCACAAGTTAGGTAGGGCGGGTCATGGATTGATCCATAAAGGAATGGAGCTGGTCGTGAATTGATCCATAAAGGAGTGGAGCAATGGTGGACCGTTCCATGAAGCAGATCGACCAACTGCATGCCCATTCCTAGTCATGAACGAAGTATAGAGCTCCTAATCATCCTTGATGGACAGCCCCCTCAACATGAAGGGAAGATTAATCCATCCGAGGATGAGCAACTCTCTTGGTCTTATGCCAAAGTAGGACTAGACATCAACTTCAGCTCTAGTTGGGAGATGCCCAAGCTCGAAACAAGGTGACCAAAGAGCCAATCATCACACATAACTCTTTTCACGTCCTATTTACCAATTCAAGCCATGATTAGAAGAGGATAGCAATAGGAGAATTTTATGCTTGACGCTTCATATTGGATAAGTGATTTGTTAGGCTATCAAACTCAATTAACACTATTTTTCTCCCTCTCATTTTCCCTCTTAACCTAGGGAAGTCCCGCGGTGCTGGTATAGATGACGCTGGCAGGTGGTGGAGGTTGTCATCTGGACCTTTTGTTGTTCATTTGGCGATCAAATTCATAGTTATTATCGTCATTCCTTTTCTCATCATTACTTCTGCCTTGATTTTTTAGGGATAAAAGGTGAAGATACAACCTCAACTATCCAAATTTAATGAGAAACTTAATGTGTTTCTTCAATTGGTGACACTCCTCAGAGTTGTGCCAATTATACCATTCATAACCCGTCTAGGCATCTTGAACCCCTTTTTCATTAGAGTGGCATGTCTCAACCATGGCAACCAGTGATGGGTTTTTCACAGATGGCACCAGTTGATGTTCTTTACAATTTTTGCTTGAAGGGTCATTATGGTTATGGTTGGTGCGATGGACGCTTGATAGAAGTTACCTGAAATAGTAACTAAAAGGGCTAAAAGGACCCAGAGTTTTACCTGGGGGCAAAAAGCTTTCGACACTCAAGTCAGGTGAACTATGTTGGAGGTTTACAAGAATAAAAGAACACAAGAGCAGAGAAGAGCTTGGTTATCTCTAGTAAAGATGTCTCTCATATATATAAGGTAAGAGGTGAGGTGAATGTTGTGTGAAATTCAAATCTAGTGGGTGATGTGTCCAACCAGATCTAGAATACCAAATTATGTACTTTAGTGCACCTCATGCTAGCCGATTCTTTGACACCTGCAACCAATGCTCCGACTACACCACTTAGTGTACAACTATAACGGTTTGGCTGAGGTCCCTTAGAGGACCTCGGTGGAGGATGGTCAAAGTCCCGCTAATGGGTGAGGTGCTGAGGTAGCCTATTGAATGTGTCGAATAGGGACCTTGGTCGTGAATCACTCTGAGGCCCTTCCTAGGCTATTCTAATGTAACTGTGTTATTGGAGTCCCCCTATTACCGAGGGCCCTTGGTTCAGGTACTCTTCAGGCTTTTTGTACTTGGCTGTTTATAATGACTTGAGTGTACACCAGCGCTTTGGCCATCACTAATATACCTAAATATTTTTGTACAAGATGGTCTAGATAATGTGATATGAGAAATTCTGTGATGATTAAAATAGGCTAAACCATCGTTGTTTGCTTCAGTTTCATCCCCTGACTAACTGTTGCAATCAAATCATTGAGCACTAAAATTATCCTCATTACCACCATTACATTCAAAATCAAAACTAAGTATAAATAATTCTAGCAAGGAATGACAAACTACTCACTAGAGATTTATAGATACAAGAAAATACCTAATTATTATAGCTAATTAATCCCACTAAAAACCATATCACCTATAACCTGAGCCTAGCTAGTCTCTATATCCAGACTCTTTCCATCCTCCAAAGCTTTCTCATTCTGCATTGTAACCTTGTTTGCAATATGCCGAGTCTTTTTGGCTCGTGAAACGTTTCTCGTTATCTTCAGCATCATTGCCATGACAATGGTAGTGATGAGATTGTTCTTCATAGTTTTCCTCGTCATTATTGAAAGCTCCACCTCGGCGCTTTGTGTATGTGGAGTCCTTCCATCCTCCCAAGCTTTCATCTTCTACATCGTGGCGTCTATACCCAACTTCCTATAAGCATACCATGTTGACTATCTATCAGCTATGTAGAAATTTCGGGTCATCCATTTGAGCTTAAGTTGATATTACACTTACACCCCTAAGATTTGAAAATGTATTCTTTCTTCCATGCTTTCTTATATTGTGTGACAGTAATTCATGAAATTCTAATGTAAATTGTCTAGTAATTATCTTTCAATAATTTTAAGCTACCTGGTGTTTTCTTATAATGAAAGTGCATTTTAAAATACAATTTTACATTTATAGAGAATAAAAAATATTATTTAAAATATCCATTAACTGTACAAAAAAATTGTATATATTAAAATTACTTATAAACAATTAGTGAACAATTTAAATTAAAATTCTAAAAATTACTGTGTGACTGTAAACGAAGCATGGGGGAATTATGGATTTTGAATTAGGTATAATAATTGGCCCAATTTAGTATTAGAATTAACAATTAGTATTAAAGTTTTGAAAAGGTGTTTAAGAATAGCTTTTATTTTTTAATTTTAATATTTTTATTTTAACTGTTGAATAAATTATTTAAAACTCTATCACTAACTATAAAAATTGTTCTCAATCGGAGCCAATAGAAAAAAAAATTAGAGGTAACTATAAATCACCTATCTATTTCTTTTTCTCTTGAAACACCCAAAACTACACGATTTTCCAGCAACATTTGCTTTTCTAGATACAACTGAAAAATTGTTACCCCAGTGCTCCACATTTCACATGGATGTTTAAATTGTCTCGATATGTCTGACAAAACACAGCCACGGCACACTTCGTTCAAATAAGGTACACAGATTTTGTCCTCTTCCCGTAAATTTGTTTGTTTCACACTCTATCCCTCCCAAATCGATTGCCATACTTTTCATTTTTGGTACGTTAACAAAAATTTATCAGGAAATATTGTTTTTCTGTATTTTTTTTACTTAAAATAAACTTGATAAAAATACCATGCATTAAAATGATGAAAATGACGTACTTTGCACCAAATTTGAAATGACATTAATGTGCTTCAATGCCAAATAAAATATCAAACATATCTTAAACGTTTTTACGTATAAAAATAAAACTTACATTGCTACCTCGAAAAAATAATAAGATTTATATTCCCTGTTCAATTACCTTTTTCTAAACTAGTTTCAAAGCTTTTGACAAGAGTAAAATGCACTAATCCCAACCTTAATTTATATATTGTCAATTGGCCATCATCCTCCATTTTGTTACATATTGGTTCTAACCTTTTATATTGCATTGCATATTAGTTCTTAATCCTAAGTAAGACTAAGTTAACATAAAAACTAAATCTACAGAGATAAAAAAAAAATTATAGTTCAAATGGGCCATCAAGTGTATAAAAGAATTATTACACATTTTAAATTTATTGAAAGATGGTTATTGAACAATTTAAATTCATTAATTATCACATAATCATTTGACATCAATTTTAAAATTCTAATTTAAAATGTTTGCTAATTTTCTTCTCATAAATTTAATTCATTCCTCTTTTTTGAAAATTAACGGACAACTTAAATAATCAGTTTTTCCTTTTTATAAATCAGGGTTTTATTCCAACTCAACATTTCTCAGGGTTTGAGACCAAAATATAATTAACTATAAAATTTGGGACCTACATGTAATAAAATGAAGTTAAAGACCAATTTGTAATGTGAAATAACGGTTTGAGAGCTTTTTACCCTACGAATCCAACATCAAGGGCGGCCCCCTCGAAGCAACTAAAGCAACTTCCAGACTAAAAAATTTTAGAAACCTCAGCCCTGAATTTTTTTTATGGCATTATTTCTATTGGTTCCGCATATATATCTTTTTCATTTATTCAATTAAATCCTAAAATAATTAAAAAAGCTTTTAATTAGTATCTTTTTTTTTTCTAGTATTTAAAAGCATCTACACAAGTATAAGGATATGAAGTACTTCATATTTAAAAGAATTGGGGAATATCTACTTTTCCAAGACCTAGAACATCACTAAACCAGCAAAACTACGTTTTACCCTGATCTCCAAATTAGTGTCATTAAACTTCAATCACTTGCGTTGACACTTCCGGACAACGTGTCATTAGTTTCATCGTTGTTGTTTTGATTAGTTTTTCCGTGTGCTTTTTGGACATATATGTCACCCACTCAGAAAAGTAGAGATTTCTCATTTATCTGAAGTAGTTGTAGTCTGTTAAAAAAGTAGAGAGTCAATTAGTGTTTTTCAGAACCCAGAAAATCTCTAAGCCATAATAACAATCGTGGATGTCTCCTCTTATCATTTTGTTAAAGCAGCGGCCAGCTGTATGGCTATTATTGTTATAACTCACAAGAGTTGAGCCATGTACTTTTTTGTCACCTAGACTAGAAGAAAACTTCCTTTTCTAATTATTTTTTTCTTGTAGGACCAAACCTCCACAGCATTGTTCTTTCGCAAACCATTTGTAGTTTTCTAAATCTACAAATACTAAAAAAATTAATTTTAGGATTTATCTTAGTTATACTATGCATTTGCTTAGAAGACGATCGCTCCTAATTTATAAAATTTGCTTCAACGGCACCTGCAATGTATATGGGAATTACCTAATTATTTTTAACTTCTTAGCAATTACTTTTTTTTTAAGTAATCAGGTGGTTGGTTGGGATTACTAATAGTGGGTTAAAAGTGTTACCCAAATTGTATGCTCATTGGACCTCCATAATTTAAGAAGCTTGACAAGCCTATTTGAAATATTTTTATAAAAATTAACTAAATTAGTTAATCTTTAAGAAAAGCTACCATAGATAGGGAATGAGTTCTAGAGAGAGGCGCAAGTAAAATTTTCAGGGATGAGATTTGGTACTAAAATTTCTATTCTTGTCGAGAAAAAATCATTTTTCTTGTAAGTCAAATGGGGAAATACTGAAAATGTCATTTGTATGAACGAATCCGGGCTGGGATCAATAGATCTCAGAGGGGAAGAAATAGCATAGGTCATTACAAATTGGAGAAGCTTTTGGAAGGGTGTTATTCTTTGGAATGAAACAGAACAAATATGGCAGACATTTTGAATTGATGGAAGACTCAAATTTTGGGCATTCAAGAATTATATTTCTTGAAAAGATAAATTTTTCTAAGAGGAGGAGATTCATTTGCTTGATAGATGCTTTATTGGATGGGGTAGCACAAAACTGTTACTCTTGCAAGGGGCATAACTTGTCGGCAAAGGATTACCAATTTCAACAGCATTGGCGGCCCAAAACAAAATTGGATGCCTTTGAAAATTTAACGCAAAACAAAGGAGCTGTGGCGGTGTATGAGGAGAATCAATCAAACAGAGGACATGATGGGGCGTCGATTTCGTTAGGTGGTGTGTTTTTGTCTAAGAATGCAGCAGGAGAAGGCAGTTAGGCCAACACATTGCGGGGGGTGAAGGCAGCATTTGTTAGAAGCAGTCCAAGCGGCGGCAGATGGAGGAGTCATAACATTGTAGTGATGGTGTCTGCATCCAGCGAGGGAGTTGGTTTGTGATGTGTTGGGGTTGTAGGTATGGCAAGCTAAGGGCAGTGATTCATGGGTTTCAGTGGAAGGATTTAATTCAAGCAATTTAGGGCAGGATTTAGCAATGAAGAAGATAGTCAGGCATGGCGGTTGGAGGTGGCTGGTCATTTTGGATATGGGGACCTCATAAATGATAGAGTCGATGCATTGGTTGGGGAATTCGCTTGAGGGAGTGTAGGGAAAAATGAAGGAAGAGTTGATTGGGTGGACCAATATTGGGCTTTAAAAGGACCAATTAGTTATTTTAGAAGGCCTAAAAATGGTGGGTCAGTTCCTCTTGGTGAGATTTGACAATGTGGTGGAAAATATTATAGGTTTGGATCTTTGTGCATGGTTTTCTAAAGCATCTGATTTTTAATGAGGTGCTTTTAGATGAGTGTGAAGCATGTGCACTTAGAATTTTGAAGAATTTTGATAATGTAAAAGATCAGGGGGCAAAAAAAGTTAGGTTCGAGGCCAAAAAGTTTGACATTAAAGTGCAAGCTAAAAAGATTGGAATTAGGATTTAAATCACTAAAAAGTTGCGATGAGAAATGACCAATATTTTTTTGTTCCTTCATTGATTTTCAACCTTTCAAGGGCTTGAGCTTATCAAGGTTTTGTGCTAAGTAATTGGGTTCTGGCTTAAATTCCTTTTTGTTCCCGGGCCTTTATTTTGCATTTTTTGGTTTTATATTCTATAGGCTGCTTGTGTTATGAGGTTTAGGCTCTTTGTTTGTTGTTGGCTCTTTGGGTTGTGAGGTGTCTCAAATATTTGCTTATATCTCTTTTCTTTAGCTTTAAATAAATTCTTTCATTGCAGATAAAAAAAAAATTTAAGAAATAGATACTACTATTTGAGTGATTGTTAGGTAAATAAAATGTTATCATTCAAACGACATCAGTTCTACACAAGTTTAGCTAAGAATTTTTTTTTTCCGGTATTTCTTCCTTTGGTTTTCCATCAATATCTTCATCATGCATGCAAGAAATTTAAACGAGAGAAATAAATCGAGCTTTTCACAAATAGTTTAAGCTTGAGTCCGATCCGACCCTTGTCAGGCCGAGCTTCCTCTAAAGTTATGCTTCTATTAATGATTGAAGATCTTTAAGAAATAGTTTTTAATATTAGCTTAAAGTTGGTATATTATTTCTATTTTTTTGCCACCTTTTACTTTTCTTAATGCCTGTTGCCTTTAGATTCATGCTTAATTTGCCCATATAAAGAATACTACTTGGTCCGCTTATGTGATCAACATTTTGAGATCAATATCAAGGATTTCCTCATAATCGTCTTTATCCGTTCAATGTTAAAGTAAAACAAATATAGGATCAGATGATTATAAAGAAAAGGACCTAACAATCTAATTTCAAAGCCTGATGACTATGGGCGCATACAACTTCGTCAATGAAGCACATTATTTTTTTGGGAAACTTACAATTATTTCTTAGAAGTGCTTTAATCTACAGCTGCCCTCTCTATTTTTAAAAGCCTACATTTTACTCTTTATAATTTTTACATAATCATATAACAGCTTCTGAAACTGTATTTAAATTATATGATAGTTATTTTTCAGTAATTTTAATCTTTTCAATATTTTTTTTATAATTAATAGATATTTCAAATTATCAGTTTTTCCTTTTTGTAAATGTATTTTCATCGTTATAAATACATATTAGTTTTTTTTAAAGGTCAATTAGCTGTAAAAAAAATATCAGAGATCTTGAATTTACTGGAACATGATTATCAAAGAGTTTAAATTAGGATTTTAGAAATTGTTGGCGGACACTGTAAAGAAAACAAGAGGGTAAAGCATAGGTTTCTAAAAATAGAGGAAGTAAAATATAGGTTATACCAAACTAAGGGTTTGTAATTTTTCCTTTTTGATCTTTTTTATCTAAAATTAATATCATCTCAAAGTTAACACTCTATCTACTAAAGCATTACCTAAATAAAAATTTTTGAGAAATTAATTATCTTTTTGTAATTTTTTTCAGTACCAATCTTTTAAAAAAAATTAATAAAAAATTTTGATTTTTACAATAAAATATTTTAAAAATAAATATTTGGATTTAAAATTAGTATAGAGTAAACAAACAACAAAGCTAAAAATAATTCATTATTTACGGCCTAAAGCAATAATTGGAAGAAATTAAAATCATACCGTTTGGGTGAAAGTAAGGCCGAGTCTGATCTCTCCACAATATTTGTCATCCTTCACGAGGTTATAAGACGCTGGTGGAATGATCCCTTGCTCGAATACCGGCTCCAGAGGGATGCTTTTGGCGGTGCATAAAAAATGCTGGATTAGCTTTATCTATAAATCACAATTCTACAGAACTTCAAAATTTTCTTCTCTTAATTTTTTGCAAATATAGACATGGGTGCAAAATGTATTTTAAGGACTTCATGCAATAAAGTTTTTAGGAATCTTTACAGAATATCTAAAACAAGCTTCACATTACAGTGAAGGAAATATAAATTTCAAAAAATAATTTGTTTTAATTTGGAAATAAAAATAAAAATTTGACAACTAAATGTGTCCATTTAGAACATCTTTTATAGATAGTATTATTAGAGTTTTAAATAATTTATTTAACAATAAAAATAAAATCCCTGAAGTTAATTAAAAGTTAAAAGCTATTATTGGATAATTTTTCTAAAACTCTAAAACTAATCACTTATGCTAATACCAAAGGATGCCTTACTTTTCTACATTCAAATCCTACCTTGAATGTGTTGCATCAAATCTTTTGCGTTACAAATATCCACGCATAATATTTTTTTATTTTTTAGTATTTAGAATCAAATATACAACTACAGGATTTGAAGATGTTGCCTAACATTTAATAGTATTGTTTGGTATTGGGGGAGGAGGAAGGTTTTCGAACTCTAACCATTGCTAGGGCTAAGTATCCCAATTTCTACTTGGACTAGTTGGCGAGGAGCATATATAATAGGAGTGAGCATGGGTTTGGTAAACCTGAAACCGAAACTGAACCACTCCCATTGGGTTGGGTTGGGTTGGATAAAAATTGATCATGGTTCTCGGGTTGGTTCCACATATAGGAGAACCGACGGTTTTTGGGTTGGTTCTGGTTCCATATGGAACCAACCCGAGATGGAACCGAACCCGATATATATATATATATATATATATATATATATATATATATATATAATAAAAATTATAGTATTACTAATATATCTACACACACACATATTTCTTTGAAGTATTATGATGATTATTTTGTGTTTTTATATTAAACTCTTAAACTGATGTTTCAAATTGAAATAGTGTGGAAGTTGTGGGATCATTTGCGAAATTTCTCCATATTCACTTAAATCACTTTGCTTCACAGACCCATCACTCCTAAGTCATTTTGCTTTTGATCTTTTATTCTAGACTACTCTTTACGACACAATTATGATATTTTTTTCATTTGAGTCATGCAAAATTAAAAATTTATGACATTGACATATTTTAGGTTTTACTACGAAAGAAGATGGTCTTAAAGGCTCAGTTTTCTATATTGAATGTCATACCAATATTAGAATTACTAGAATGAAGTAAACTAGTTGAGATAAAAGATGCCCCACAAGCAACTCTTTTGAACCAATTTTGTAAGAACAACATTTTAAACTCTTTTGAATGTATCTAAGTACTTATATTTAAATATTAATTTAATTGTATATTATGTTGAATATGTCATAAAACTGATTATGGATGTAGATTTATTGAATTTTGGTGTTGTTATAGGTATATGGTATAAACTGAAAAATTCGAGAACCAGAACCGAGAAACCCAGAACCCCGGTTCTGGTTCTGTTCGGTTCTCGGTTCTGGGTTGGGTATAAAAATTTTGAAACCGAGGTCATTTTGGGTTAGTTCGGTTCCACCATAAAACCGAACCAACCCGACCCATGCTCACCCCTAAATATAATATGGTAGATTAAAAAGAGAACCCATAAATGCGTCAATTATAAGAAACTCACGTTGCTTCTCCAACAAAGTCGTCAGTGCCCCAATTACTGTCAAGTATTTTCAGCTGCAGCTCTGAAACATTACCAGATGATATAGTGAATGAGAAATTCTCGTTCCACTCTGGATCACTCCATTGCCCTGTAACCTCCAATTTTTTCCTATATTAGTTTGATTAATTTTTTTTTTATATTTAGAATCAAATACATAAATATAGGGTTTGAGGGGTATTCATATAGTATAATGGAAAGAGAAAATATCTGTTTTTTTAGAACATATATAAAAGCAGTCTAATTAACATTTAATAAAGCATCATTTGGAAATAAGGGAGGGGGAAAAGTTTCAAACCATAGCCATTGCCAGAACTAAATGTCCCCATTGCCACTTGGATTAGGTGGCAGGGACAGTTCAATTAACTTGGTTTAATTATGGGACCAAGATATCTAAAAGAATCACAAATTTGAATGTCACCAATCTGTATTTCTTCACAACAATTAAATTTCGGGAAAATACAAAAAGTGCAATAAAGTGACACATTTCTCGTTCATAAAAAATTATAACCGAAGATTTCTCAACTAGCTAAAAGAAACAAAAAAACAAAAACTTTTCCTTCGTAAAGTTTAAATCACAAGAAATTTGCCGCTCGGAATAATTTCTTATTTTGATGATTTCGTCTGATATTGTTCTCAAAAAATAGCAACAGAACTCATCAAAACAAGAAATAAGAACATAGCAGCAAACAATCAATTGAAGAACGCAGCAGGCGAAATTTGTAAAAGTCAAAATAATCTGCCTTTAGTTTCGTTGAAGGTTAAAATAGAAAAATAATAGAGGTAGAATTAGCATGCAAAATAGATTCAAAGAAATTGTTCGGTATCCTCAATTTCTAAATTGACTAGATTAACAAGGAATTTTGTTCTCAGTAAAGTATTACTTCATCCATTCAAAGTTAAAATATTTGAGTTTGGAATGGAAATTAAGAAACATGAAAAAATTTGTTCATTGTTTTCACTTTTACTAAACAATAATTATTTATAATTAGAATAATAATTTAAAAAATAATATGATGAAATAATATATTAAATATGAAAGTATTGTAAAAATTTAGAACGGCTATGTTACAAAAAGGGAAAAAAAAATTAAAATGAAGAATCACCTGATGCAACACTGCTTTTCTGCTCTTGGGTACGGCAAGTGAAAACGACATCTGGATCCATGTTTTCTGGTCTCCCAGTGTACAATACAAATAAAAAACAAATCGTTGACAAAAATAAAATAAATATGATATTTGACTAAAATTAATTAAATGTAATTTTTCATAAACTTATACTCTCTCATTCCCAAAAAGGTTAAAATGTATTTTTTTTCCGTCCTTTTTCTTTTTTAATCTTCATAAAACCATCACTACACAAAACCTTAAAAAAAAAAAAATTTCTTCTTTTAATCATTATTTAAACTCTCACTACACAACTCAAAAAGTATTTTTTTTTATTTTAGTTTCAAAGATAGAAATGAAAAAAAAAATATCATAAATTACACATACTTTAATCTTCATATTTAGTGAAATACATCATCTTTTATTATGCAGATGGAGTATGTCAAATAATAGAGTTTCATTACAATTCAATTAGAACTTTCAAATCGAAGAACCAACTCATTTTAAATTAAATCAATTTAATTTAAAATGACTTATTTTTATTTTTATATTTTTACTCAAAACTAATTTTATTTAAAAATTAATATCATGTAGGTATAATAATCCATTAAAAATATAATTTTTATAATATTATTAAAAATTTTATGAAATTTTCCTTTTTAATGCCTAAAAATAGAAAAATTCATAAAAATTTATTAACATCATAAAAATTTACTTTCAAAAGAATTATTATATATATATATAATATTGACTTTCAAATGAAATTTTTACCACAAAAAAGGAACCGTCAATTCGAACTTACTGAGCAATCTACTAAGAAACTCGGTATTCTCAAGGCCCTTCGCGCTAACAAGAAGAACTTCAAGCGTTCCCTGAGGCATGTTCGGACCAAATTAATACACAGGAAGCGAGAAACTCCTTCTATGGTTAAACTTTGGATTAATTTGTTGTTTAATGCATGGTTGTAGGTTTTGTAGGGCGCAAATGTGGATGGGAAAATAAGAAGCCGATTTTGGAGGCTGCTAATTTGGGAGATTAAGGATGGTGCAAGTTTTTTTTTTAATGGTAATTATATATAGAAAATTCTGTTGTATATCAATGTCTTTCATGCACCAGTGCACACGCGTGGTAGAAAAATCAATTATGCAACGAGGAGTGATTGAAGTTTAAAATCTTGGATGGATAACCATTAGTGACTGAGAGTTTCAGTTGCACCACAAGTTAGCCCCATTATAAAGTGGTAAAAGGGCGACAGATACTTATGAGTAACTGAATTTGTTCGCCCCTTTAGTCACTTTGTTGAATTTCTCTTATAGTGATCACACTATAAGAAAGATGTTCAATAGCTATTGAAGTTTCACTTGAAAATCAGTCAAAACGTACCAAAAAAAAAATGATTGAAATTTGACTGAAAACTGTAGTAACAATTTTCCTAGTCACTGCAAAACAGCAACTAGCACTCAACTGCAACTAGCAACTAACTATGTTAGTCATTATTTAGTCACTAGAGCTAACGATAGAATTGTTCAGTTGCTAGCCCTAACATTTTTTTTTTTCAAAAAAAGTTAATTTTTTAAATATTAAAATGTTAATAATATTAAAATTTAAATAATAAAATTAAAAATGTTAAAAATTACAACAACAAATTGTAAAATTAACTATCGTTTCAAAAGCTAACCACCAATTAACCTTTAATAATATGCTAATATAAATCAACAACTAACCACCAGCTAACCACAAAACTCAACATCTAACCATAAAATTCAACAACTAACCATCAACTAACTCTTTAAGTACTAAATATGGATCTTAAATAATAAAAATATGCTAATATTTCAACAACTAACTACAAAATTCAGCCAAAAATCCATTCAAATAACACTAAACCTAGCTCTAATCATCTCACAATTCTAAAAATAAAATTCCAACAAAAAATCTCAAAATTCTAAAAATAAAATTCTAAAAATAAAATTCCAACAAAAAAACTAACTCATGCAACACCTTAACACTCACACACATGAAACTATACATCAATTAAAAAGGTGAAAAACACTGAAAATAAAGAACAAAATGGTATAAACTCACCAATGAAGGGAAGATGAAAGGAAGAATAGCAGCTCCATCACATCCCCCACTCCTGAGCAAAGAAACTAAGACGTGAGAACGTTGGGAAGGTTGAGTATGTTGTTTGAGAGTTTGAATCAAGCGAGTAGATTTTAAAGGTGTTGGGAACATTGTCACTGTGTTCCAACGGCATGTGTCAGTTGCTACACTAGAGAAGATGTAATAGGCCTCACTTCACCATTGAAAAGTTCAGTTGTCCACATGGCTAAGAAGGACTTTGCATGCAATATGTGTAGCAATTGACCATGTCAGCCAAAAAGGGGATGAAGGCAGTGGCAATCTTTGTTGAATGCAATCAATAAGGTAATGAATGTTGTCACTTTTCAGTGGCTAAGTTCATTTGTTTTACAGGTTTGTTTAATATTGAGCAATTATTTACATATATATTAATATATATATTCTCATATTTAAATATAAAAGTTAATTTATTGCATACATAAAATATATTCACTTACATGCCAATTATATATTTATACACAGTTATTAATAATAGTGCAAAGAAAATTCCTTTTTCATACCTAGCTTAAAATAAATAAATAAACTTACTTTTCACAAATTTAAAAAATACCCTAAATTTATGTACTTATATGTGTGTGTGTGTGTGTATAAAATAATATAATTAGTTAATTCAATCGCCCTTCAAAGTGTTACAAAGTGTAAAGCAAATTGATGGTTACAGTTTATGAACATTATGGTTAATTAAGGATATGTTAATTAATTAGGGTTTAGGGCTACATGTAGGGTTTAGTGTTCAAGGTAGGTCATTATAGTTTATTTGGGGGTTATGGTTATAAGGGCTAAGGGTTAATTAGGATTAAGGATAGTGCTAGAGTTTACAGTTTTAGTGTTATGACTCTCCTAGCAGGATGCTTGTTCGAAGAAGGTAAAGTATTTAGAACCTAGTTCAGAATCTTATTTCAAGTTCACATAGCAAGAATTGGTAAGTTAGGCAAAGTCCACTATGGTCCAAGGAGTTTAAGGCACCAAATAGAGTTAGGGGCAAAATGGTAATTTTGTGTCCCAAAGGGTCGGGCCGAGTCCCGAGTGTTAAAAATGAGTTTTTAAAACTTAACTTTTACCTTAAACCCAACCTTAGCTCAAATAAACAAGATTTGACCAAAGTTTGACTAGTTACTATTTAAGGAATTGGGCTTTTTAACTTTTTATAAACTTTGGTGGCTTAGGCTTAAAAGGAGTGTAAAGCTTAGTAAAATGGGAGGATGGCTACCATTTTTCTTCAAACCCGAGTTCATCCTTCCTTCCTTGTTTTCTTCATGAATTGAAGCTCAAAACCGAGAGATTTTGGTGAAAATTGAAGCCACCAAGGGTATTTATGCTAAGGGAAGCTTGATTCAAATGAATTTTCATATTTTTGGAGCTTAGAATCACGTTTTCCAGCTAGCCCCTATTTTTAATGCGTGGTAACTTGTGTTTCAATGGTGAATTCTTCTTTATTTGATGATTGGGAGCTTGGATTTTGGTTAGAAGTAAGTAATTTGGTGTTTTGTGCCTTTGTTTGTTTGGAACTTAGGTAGAACTTTGGTTTTGTGGAAGAATTGCTTGGTTCTTGCTTGTGAGTTGAAGTTAAGGTAAGGAAGTTATGATTTCAAGCTTGATTAATGCTATTGGAGTGTTGTTGCTAGATGAATTCAAGTAGTTTTGGCAACAGCATTAGTTAGTGGGCAAAGTAGATCATGGTGGACTATAAGTTTGACAAAGCTTGGAATGATATTTTAATGCATCATAGGTATGCTTATGATAGTTGATGATGACCTCTGCAACATGTTTTACAAGAATGTGAAGTTAGAAGACCATCCAAGCATGTTTGATATGCTTGGTAAGTCTTCCAAGGTGATAGTAGCAAAACTGGGAATTTCGGGACATCACCAATACACGACGCGTTGCCATCACCACAAAAGTTTCCAGCAAGTTGATAATTGTGGCGACGCATCGCCACAGTTATGTTGGCAAAAAATTTCTAATTTTGCTAGATGGTTTGAGAGGAGACTCGAAGGGAGTGCTTAGGGTACCTAAGGGTTAAAGTATTTTAAGGGTACTCCGAGGCTTCCAAAACTCCTCCGAGACCTAGGAGTTTTCTTGGGTTTTGTAGACACTTTTACCATAAACAAGAAAACTAGTTATTAAGGGGCCACAATGAGTGTGGCAGAACAGGGCCCCAGAACCCTTATTTGCTAACACTGGTAGGATTTTTGGGAACTATGATCCTAATTAGGTTACAATTAGCTAGTTATTATTTGTTAAGTATCTTAAATCATTACGTGCAACTAGTTACTTAGCTTGCCATGCATAGAAAAAATGCATGCATCGTCCTGGCTATGCAATAACAATCAAATAAAAACAACATTGAAAATAATGCTGGCAATTAATGAAAACACAATTCAAAATGAGCCAAGACGTAAAACTTTAGTTGTTTTAACTTCAAGTAACAACTATGTGCATATGTCTCAAACTTATATACGCTGAAATGCAACCCTAATGTTATACACACCAATGGATACTAGTAAAGGCAATCTTTTTATATGAAAATACCATATATATAGAAGAAGCAACATATATCTATAAAGATCCATCCTTACCTCTTCACCCAAGCAAGCAAGCTTCAAGTTATGAGCCACACTTTCCTTGCACTCACTTAGCCTCAAACTGTAAGGCAAACACTTGGTCAGTACTATCTTATACTACAAGTAGCTTAAAAACATAAGATTTTCCCCACTTAGAGAATACCTTCAAACCAATAAAACTTAGCTTTAACAATTGCCCTTACCAACTGTTAAGCCTGACTGGCCCGCTTAATACCTGCCCAATTTAAGCGGTGAGTACTTTAAAGTGCTCAGTAAGGGATTCGGCACCTACAATGGGAAACAAATGCAAGCATGCAAAGCATAACAAACATATCTATATATACAAACAAACCAAGAATCAAACAACACAACGAATAATAAACATAAGCAATTAATAAACAACAAAAAAAATGCAATGTAATGTATGGATGGATGAGTAAATGCACATGTTTATGCACTTAGAACTTCCTTACACCTGAAGGTGTTCTTAACTACTGTGGCTTATACAGTTGGGGTACTTGGATACTGGCCATCGTATTTGAAGCTAGCACTTGATTAAACCCTATGAAGTTCTCTTTATGGGTGACTTAAGTAAGCCATCACTTATTTGGCATTGCCCGCATTTTACGGGCTACTTAGAGTAAATCATCACTCACTCACTTCTTACCCGTAACTTCCTCTTACTTGTTGTGCTGGGTAATTGAACTTAGTGGCCAAATTTTGCCAAGTTCCCTTAAACTCAAGTCGGGCAACTTAGTGGATTCACTTACCGAGCCTGTTGACTCAGTTGGGACCCTTAGGCATCGCTCAATACCCGAAGGCACTTGGCCTCTACCTTTGGGTCATCAAAGGTCTTGGACCCTTCTTGGGTCCCTCTCCATTGTTGAAGGTTCACGACTTCATCTCTTAGTCATTGAAGGACTCATACAATACTAGGTCCCTCTTTAGTACCTTATTTGTGACTTAAGTCGGGCAACTTAGTGGATTCACTTACCAAGCCTGTTGACTCACCTTAGGCACCACTCAATACCCGAAGGCACTTGGCCTCTACCTTTGGGTCATCAAGGGTCTCGGACCATTCTCGGGTCCCTCTCCATTGCTGAAGGTTCACGACTTCATCTCTTAGTCATTGAAGGACTCATACAATACTAGGTCCCTCTTTAGTACCTTATTTGTGACTTAAGATACTTCACTTATCCATTTTTCCTTAGCCCTCTTAACCACCCACTTATTACCCACTTATTGATTCACACTTAAATCTTAAGAGCACTTTTGAGCCATGTTAGGATGCCACCTAAGCCTTAGGAATTGATTTGGGACACTTAGAAACAAGGTTGACACAATTCAGGCACGATTGAAGAACTTGGTGAAGTTTGGGAGACTTGAAGACTAATGGCTATGGAGGAAGGGATTTGAAGACTAATCACATCAATTAAGTAGGAATTGTTAGAATGCCAACAGCTCCCATAAAATCATGATGTTGTTACTAAGTTTGGGAGATTTGAAGACTAATGGTATCAATTGATTAGGAATTATTAGGATGCCAGCAACTCTCATAAATTTGGGAGATTTGAAGACTAATGGCTATGGAGGAAGGGAAGAACAAAAATGAGTTGGGAGAGATGATGAATAGTTGCTTGATTGTCTAAAAGAAATATCCAACCACCTACTAATTTTAACTTACTTCCCCCACTTGCAAAATTATTTTTTTTGTCCTTCTCACCGGATTTCTGCCTTAAACCATCCCTTTAGGTCCTATGGTTAATTTTTCTCCTTGCCCCTAGCCTTTAAAATTTATGCCATAAGTGGCACAATAGCCCTAATTCCTTAATTTGTGCATTTTAGTCCCCAAACTTTCATTCTTGGTTCCAATGGTTAGAGTAACTTATCGCCTTATATTATTTGATCAAAATTATCTACATGACCTTAATTTCACAAAAATTAGAGCCATGTCACTCACTTAGGTCAAAATTACCATTTTACCCTTTTTTCCCTTTGGTGTCATTTTGCACTTAGGAACTTAATACAACCTTACTTAACTTGCTTAATAAAACTTATTTGAGGAAAATAACTTGGGATTTTCTTACCTTGGCATCCAAACTATGGGAAGTACTTGGAGAGCCTTTACAATGAGGTATCACTAGCTTGGGTGAAAGGTTTAGTACCATCAGTGACCTAGCCGTGCCATCGGGTGCAAGGTTATGATGTGGAACCTTAGTGCACCTAGTGGGTCTTTAAGGCCTAGTCTACAATAGTCCTACCATAGTGCCCCTGTACATCATAAAAAAATTTCAAGTAGTGATTATTCACTGGTTAGGCTAGTAAGGTATGCTTGCTAACAAGCAAGGCTTTGCCTTGTAGTTCAAGGACTAAGTGAGGACAAGTCCCAAGGGACTGAAACCTACGCACATAAGTTTAGCCTCAAGCTGTATGAGCTCATAGTAAATTACATATGTTCATATATATGTTTTCCTTAATATTTTTCTTTTGCAAATGAAGACCCCTTACTGAGAATTCGTAAATTCTTACTCCTTAGTTATGTTGTGCAGATTTTGATGTTGTTGGGCCCAATAACCATTTAGGGTTATCGTGGTAGTTTGTGGCTGCAAGTACTTTGCTTGACAATCCATATGATTCTAGTCTTCATGGTTACTTATTGGTTAAGTAACATCGTTAACTATAGTGTTTTCTTGGCTACAAAGCCTAGCAGCACGTGGATAGGCTTTTGTGACTCGCCACTAGGACTCATCTCCAAAGTGGGAGTTAGTTGAAGGGATTTTAGTAGAGGCTTGTATATATTGCTTGCCTAGTTGCCTCCCAGGTCTATATTTTGAGTTTTAGACTCTAGGGTTCCTCTTGGGTCAAGAGCATTAGTCTACTTTTTGTTGAATGCCCTCACATAGTTGTTATGTGTAGTATTAATCATAAAAATGTTGATTTTGTATGCTTTGGCTATTTGAACTCATTTTCTATGAAAAGTACCTTGGCCAAGTAAATTTTTTATGATTTCCTTTCTATTTAAGTCAAAGTATGAAGAGCATGCATCTTGCATATTCTAGGTTAATCAACTAGTATCATAATGGTTTAATTCGCACATATATATAACTAGCAAATTGCAATCACTGTGAAAATAGTTTTCACAAGCTTCTTAGGTAGGGCCAAGGATGGCCATGCCATTTAAGGTTAATTAATTAGGGTTTAACGTATCATGTTGGTGTTTAAAGATTTAGAGTTAGGGTTCGTTATGGTTATACATTAAGGTTTAGGGTTTATGGATGGATTTAGTGTTTAGAAGATTAAATTAACCATAAATTCAATCCCCTAAATTGAATATAATTCAATACCCTAGACCCTAATTTCAAAACCATAAACCCTAAAAAAACCCAAACTCCAAAAAAACCACAAATCCTAAATGCCCAAACCTTTGAACCCTAATACTCAATATCTTAAATCATAAAAAACCCTAAACCCTAAAGAACCCACAAACCCTAAATCCCCACTCTAAATACAATACCCTAAACACTAATATTCAATACCCTAAAACGTAAGAAACCCTAAACCTTAAATAAATCCTAAACACTTAAAAAATTCAAACTTTAAAATAACCATGAACCTTAAATCTCTACCCTAAGACCTAATATTCAATATCCTAAACCCTAAAAAACCATTAATCCTAAACGCTAAACCCTAATTCAATATCCTAAACCCTAAAAAACCTTAAACCGTAAAATAACATAATTCCCTAAATTTACCTAGCCATTGAAGGGTGATTATAGTCAAATTGACATCCCCATTCCTAGCTAAAAGACGGTTATAGTCAAGTTGGCATCCCTATTTTTTATTAATTGGCGACTGTAGATTGAGCAACTAACCTTATGAGTGACTATTCAGTCTCTAAGCTAAACACCATTTTTTCATAGCCACTAACTAACGACCGAGCATGCTATCAATTGGCTTTTAGTCGCTAATTTCAATCACTTTCTTGCATCTTTGTTGTAGTGTCCTTAATAATTAATTAATGGTCAATTGCTTTTTGGTTACCCCTATAATAAAAACCACCTTCATTCTTTTATTGTAGAGGTTCACAGACCTCTTGCTCTACCTTGCATCTTTGCCTTCCATAATTATCCATTTCTGCGATTATGTTGTTATTTTTCCCTTCAAATGATAGATTGTTTAAATATAGAGGTAAATTTAATTTGAGTTTATTAGTTTATATTAAATAATAATTATCTTATTTTGAGATAGATTATTTATGTACACTTAGATATACATAAATCATAAAATATCTATCAATGATTTTTTATCTCATGAGGAATAATATGTATGTACGATAGTTGAAAGGATCTATAGTTATTTTATATGAATAATAGGTCTATATTCGGAAATCATTGATTGTCCAAGTTGGGTAGTTTAGAAATCAAAAAAATATCAATTGGACCTTACCATTTGTTTTTTTATCTTAAAGGTGAATAAATTTCAGTTGTATTAAACTTCGTTCCTTAAATCTTGGTTTGAGATTTATGTCTCAAAGAAACAATATATTCCAAGGAACTAAGGTAAGATATTGTTGAAATTTTTTTAGACTATTAAGATAAATGATAATATAAAAATATGATTTTTCTTTTTCATTTTTTAATAGGTTAGGACCATTTGCTATAGTGGACACTTATTAGTTTATGAAAATTGTTGAAATGACAATTTAAATGCTGTTGATTTGTAATGTTTGTTCTTTAAAGTAGAACATGTATATACATATATATTTCAATTGTAAAAAATAAGAGCTTGACAGAGGGACGTGAGTGGATGTATATGTAATTAATGATGAATGGATATATGAACCCAAATTTTATAGCAAGTGTAGAAAATTTTATATGAACTATATGTAGTAGTGTAACTGAATTGATAAAATGTTCTTATCGACAATATCGAAAAAGATGTTATTGAGATCAAAATTAAGTTGGAGTACATTTGTGTTAATATGGATTTGTTAAAAACTATTATGTTTAGCACTATTATGGTGAGCTATACGATATGCAATTTTGTAATTACTATATGGGTGAGACATTGAATATGTCATCATTAAGAAAAAATTTTGGATAGAAATGATTACTATAATAGTAGATGTACGTATGAGCATATGGTTATTGATTCGATGGCCCTAAATGTGTACTATAATGAAAGAATTGAAACTCATAAAAATGATGATAATGAAAGAAATAATTATGATAAAGAAAATGATGTATATGGTCAAAAAAATGATCATAATTAGGGCAATGCATTTAATTTGTCAAGAATGGATAACAAATTGCTAAATTTGAATGCGGAGAAATTTTTCAAATTACCCATGATGCATTAACACCATTTTGGAATGGATGCACCATTCACAAAGTTGCCAGCAATATCTTAGTTATTAAGTGAGAAAAGTACGTATAATATGACTAATAGTTGCTTCGGCAACAACCTGTCACTAGTTAAAGAATTTGTTCCAGAGGATAACTGATTGTAAAAGTTGTTATATGATTCTAAGAAAATGATGAAGGGTTTAGGTCTTCCATATGTAAAAATAGATATTTGTCTAACAAATTGTATTTTATTCAATGATGGGTAAGAACTCACAGTTGACGTATTGGATTGTTTGTGAAGAATGTAAATATAAAGAAGGAAAATTGGATAAAGGTAGGAAAGAAAACCAATTTTAGAAGTATTATGGCACCTACCAATTACCATCTGATTGAAAAATTTATTAATGTAGACTTGAACTACTAAGCACATGACATGACATACAAGTAATTGGTGTACTCATCATAGTTCAATAGGTCATAAATGCCAAACAGAGGCATGATAGCACATCGATTCAACTTTCCATGACTTTGCGGCTAAAATAAGAAATGTACATCTTCAGCCATGTGAAAATTGGTTTATACTAAATTTTGTAATTGGAGGAATGTATTCTAACTAATTGGTATTCATAGTTGTGTACAGTTTCCCACTTGAAAATGTGCATGAAATAAGCACATGTATTTTATTTTTGTTAATTTCGAGGCCAAGATTTTTAGAAAGGAATATTAATGCATTCTTAAGGTTGATAATTGATGACTTGAAAACATTATGGGTAGATGGAGTTTAAACCTGAGATGCATATTGATATTAAAATTTTAGGAAACGAGCTTATTTATTGTGGATAATTAGTGATTTTCTATCATATAGGATACTATCAGGATATAGTACGCATAGTAGATTGGCATGTCCATATTATATGGAGAATATCAATTCTTTCCAACTAAAATTTGGGAAGGAACCATGCTAGTGGGACTATTAGGAACTTTTTACCTAGAAATCATGTATTTGATGGGAATATTAATGCTTTTTTAGTAGGAGTAAGGAGAATAAATACAACTATGCCACCAATGGTTGGTGAAGATAAGAGTCAAATTCTAGATAAAATACAATTCCTACCTATAAGCTCAATATGAGATAATCTTTGAGAGAGTGGATTTAATGCTATCCATAATTGGGTGAAATGGTCAATTTTTTGGGACTTGCCTTATTAAAAGTATTTGCTCTCAAGACATATCTTGATGTCACGCATATAGAGACATTTTTTTGAAAACATTTTTTGTATGTTGATGTGCATTAACGGTAAGACAAAGAACAACTTTCATGCCTAATTGGATATGAAGGAATTGAAAATGCGGTTTGATCTCCACTTGATAGATGCTTGTAATTCCAAATTCAAATTGAGAGCAACATATACTCTATTGAGAAAAGAGCTTTGACGTATATGTATATGGCGCAAACATTTGAAATTTCATATTAGCATGCATATAATTTAGTTCGTAATGTAAATGCTTCAAACTGGAGTTTTAATGCCTTTAAGAGTCATGATTTTCACGTATTTCTTTAACATCTATTGCCAACTGCATTGCTTGAATAGTTAGCATTAGCAATGTGAGCCACTATATCTTAATGTAGTTTATTTTTTTGGCAACAGTATTCATAAAAAATTAAATTAGATGACATGGACAATCTTGAACACCTCATCATCATCACCATCTATAAACTAGAGATGATCTTCCTAGAAGCTTTTTTTGATTTAATGGAGCACCTACCTATACATCTATTTCATGATGCTAGTCTATGTGATCTAGAGCAATTTTGGTTGATGTATCTTTTTTATATGTATAAATAATAAAAGTTTTTGTACTTGTAATATTTTCAATGTGGTAAAACAATCGTGTTCCCTTATTTATAGGTTCATGGTCTTTTAAGAGAAAGGCAAATAACAAAGCAAAATTGGAAGGCTTAATTGTGAAGGGCTTATTTGGTTCAGGAAATGAAAATATTCTATGAACATTATTTTGGCCCCAATACATGGACTAGACTTAATCGGGCCCCAGAAAATATTAACATGAGTTTAATAGGGTCAAAGTAACTCTACAACTTGATTGTATTGTTTCGTAACAAAAACCAAAACTTCCCAAACCGTGGGTCTTAAAGGTTGCTAAAAAAGATAAATTATGTCAGGTGCATCTTTACATTTTACAGAATTTTGAAGAGGTTAACCCATATTTCTGGTTAATAGTTAAATTTATGCTTGTAATTTTTGTTATGGTTTGACATTACCTTTTACTAACCTTTATGATGGTACATCTATGGCTAAGGCTCTTGTCACCTAAGTATTACCTTAGGCAATCTCCAAGGTGAGAAGCCCAAGAAAAAGAAATTCTTAATCCACAAAAGGGACTTTTTGACTGTTGCATACTAAAGACATGTTGTCAAAGGTCATTGGAACAAAACACCTCAGACCCATCCGAGGTCCCTAAGAGTTCTCCTTGCTCCATACTACTAGTCGGGGAAAGGCTGTCAAATACCTTATCCACACTAGCTACACCAACATATATGGTGCAATGAGGAACACGTGGTAAGCCTATTAATGTTTATAATCTCTCTAATTGTCACTATATAACAAAAGTCTCATCACCCACAAAAGGTATGGTAACTCTAACCATATTACAAACACATAGAGTGACAAGAGAATTGGCTTGAATATCGGAGACTCCTAATAGGAAACATCCCGACACCTCTCTCTTCATTTCCCTTCTAAGTCCTTTGCAGGTCTACCATGACAAAACTCCTATCCCACACAACCCTCATCCACAACGCCCTTTAAGTGGGCACACCTGAGTTAGATAACCATAAATTTACACGTATACATATGTAGGGGTTTAAATGATGTCATGCAATGAAAGTTTCAAGGTTGCAGTGATAGAGAAATAAAAGACTTACATGTTCAACATTTCGTGCGATGGTTTTGGGAATATGCATGTTTTGCATCCACTATACACATTGTTAGGTATAGCATATTTAGAGAAGTTTACTTATCATGAAGGTCTCTTTTGTACTTGTAGGGTGAAATCCATCTAAACAGATTAGGTGAATGACTTTTTGAATTATCTAGTAATCCACTGTATTCAGGTACAAGTTTTGATGGATACATGGTTAATGATTTTTGTTTTCATACTAGACTTATGTGTCCCCAAACACTACTAAAAACACATGTATTTTTCAAAGGCCAACTTTCGAATGTGAACAGCTGTTGGAAAAGAGAAGACTATTTTCCAATCGCCGAGCGTTGAAAATTTTGAACACTGTAGTTTCCAACATTCAGACCATTGGCAATTTTCAATGCTTTGAGCTGTTGGAAAATTTCCAATGGCCTAGACTTTAGAAATTGTGAACACCATAGTTTCCAACAGCCAAGTCATTGGAAATTTCCAACCTGTTAAGCTATTGGAAAGTGAAGCTTTAAAATTAATAAATTTATAAACATCTCACTATATATATATATATATATATTAATAACTAATAGCTGAAAGGATCATATGGGCTTGACCTAAAGGTGTGGTGAACTCTAGTTCTACACACAAAGACAACGTCAGAGCCTCGGGATATTTTCCAGAGAGAAACCTTCCAACGATCAAGTTAGGTTTCTAGTAAATCGAGAAAAGCTATAGGGTGCAGAGTAAAAGTGTCATACCTCAGGATTGACAACTTACTACTTTGCCTTTATATAGCCAGAGGAAATCCGAGTAAATTGCTCTTAGATAAGAATCCTTTAGCTAATCCCATAATTTCGAGATCTTATTTCCTTTAGGAAATGGAGTCCTTTTATTAGCTTATTGGATAGGGACTTAATCATTTTGGGCCTCACACTATGCCTATTTCCTACCAACAAGTCTCTTTCCTTATAAGACAATTTGGGTGAGCAACCTGTACTTTCTTAGATGGTATCATTTCAAAGGGCAATCCTTATATGTCAGAGAGGGTACGATCCCTCTCTCCTAGCTTATTTGTCACTGTTTTCTTAGGAGAGTGCAATTCCTCACCAAGCTACTTCTTAAGGAATTTGTGAAAACATCATCATTTGTACTTCAAGCTTCTTTCATCCTATGTTACATTGCACATTATAGGCCCAATGGTCAAGAGAGCAGATGAGGCAACATCTTTTTAATGACCTTGAAAAAAAGTGACAAGGCATGACCATTTTTTACGATTGTTTATGGCCATGTGTCTTCTTCTTAATGGGTGAAATATCCACAATGATTATAGTGACAGTTTCAAAGATGTAACCAGAATGTCACGAGTTTTCCTATACGGTTTTTTTCACTATCCTTTTTCACCATTTGACTACCCTATTGCCCTGTGCTTTTTTTTTTTTTACTCCTGCTTACTGCTATCTACTGTTCTTGCTACCGAATCTTCTTCTAAACCTCCTTCTATCAAGCTTTCTACATTTAGTTAATAAGTCATTTTCTTATTTCTTTTTACTACTTTATAATAATAGTGTAGCTTTTTTGATATTTTTGGTTAGGGTTTCCATCATTTTGGGTTTGGTCGTTGTTAGCTGTTTCACCGTCACCCATCTTATGCTGGTGCAGCCCTAACATGTTACAAAATAGTTTTTCCAGATGGCGTCTCCATAATCATCATCTAGGGTTGCCACTGGTGAGGCTAATATGCGTAGGATGCCATTTTTTTTCCCAATATGAGGGTTTTAAGAGGCATTGTGATGGAGCACAACGAACGAACTCTAGTGACAAACTTATGGTGGTATTACTGGCATAATGGTGTCGTGGCCGCCCTAATCAGTGATCAGGTATAGAAGGATAGGGGCCTCATAGATGGTGACAAGATGACTGATGTATTTATAATCTACACGGACCAACTTCATGTAGGGCTTTTCACTTTACTCTTTACTTACTGGTGGAGTAATTTTATGACCATTACCGGGTGTTGCCATCACAGTTGACTCTGAACTCCTTTGTATATATTAATGGGTTCATAGTTTACTATAATATGGTGAAGGTGAGCCCTTCATTGGAGGTTTTACTATAGTTTTATATCGTAAACTTGAAGAAAGACTATAGTTTCTTCCACATCACCCTCATCAATAAAGGAGGGGCAATTCTTTTCCCTTCATATCCTGCAAAGACTTGTGGGAGGGGTGGACGGAATGCTTCTTCTTCGCCCAAAGGAAGTAGGAGTGGGGATTTCCTTGTGAGTTCGCCAGTACTACGTAGTAGGCCTTGGTTTAGCAACTGCCTATATATGAGGGCTTTGAGGGCTATCACTCTTATGCTAGCCTGGTCAACTTTTTGGATTTGATGGTGAGGAATAACAGTTTTTTGGAGTTGTTCGCTATCCACTACATGGACCTTGTTGAGCTAACTCTTCGATGGCTAGGGATTAATAGGGCCCATCGGAGTTAACTTAATGTGAAGAATCCCTCCAACTGGGAGGAAGTTAAGAGGGGCATTTGGTGGAGGCCTTCAAGATTACTTTTATGGCTCACCGAGGTCCCCCCCAATACCAAGAGTTGTACTTATTGCAATCATCATACTTTTCTCAATTTTCATGCCTTTGATTGGTTCTAACCCTTTGTTTCTTCTTATAGGAATGAGTAGCCACGCCAAGGTGTACATGAAGAAATGTAATAGGGTCACCGATGCCCCGGTTAACACTCAAAAGATTTTGATCCTTTCAACCGAAGTGACCTACGTCGATGGGGTGGCTGAGAAGTCCTTGAGGACCCTACCCTTGAAGTCAATTCTCTGGTGTTGGATCTGTCTGAGTCTCCCTGGGAGGCTCAGCCAGTCTGGAAGAGGTCATGCCCTGTGGCCCTGATTGGGATCAATGCCTCTCGAGATAGCGGCGATGGTAAGACTTTCATAGGCATTTTTTCTTTCAGCAAGATTGGTTCTGTTGACTTGATGTTATTTTGTGTTGATTGTAGATCTTTTCATCCAACCCCTATGGAGAAGCACTCAAAGAGCCCTGGTCTAACCCCTATTGTGGTCCCTAAGTCTCTGTTGATGTCCAAAAAAATGGCCGAAGGGCATTGCAGAAAGAGAAGGTGGTTAGCCCTTCTCTTCCTCCCTCTCCCCCTATGATTCCAATTGGGATCGTCCTTCAAAAGGTGGTGTCCTTTCATTTGGGTCTGCTGAGCTAATAGTCAATGAGCATTTTCAGCCTCGTAGTTTGATACCTGAGCGTAGTCAGGCACAGAGGCATAACTTAGTGCTGAAAAAGATCACGCCTAACCAGATTTTTGAACTTTTAAGGGCAGTGGGTATTAGTAAATCGATCCTTGAGGATCAATCTGATATTCTCCAATGTATGCTTGAAGGGTTGAAAACACCCAGGGATCAACACTTTTTGGGCCACTCCACTTAGGTGAATAGCCACCATCTACTAAACATAGGTTGCAACCTGCCCCAGGTACCTTCCTTATTACTTTTAGTGTTTTGGTGTATGCTTAGTTCTAATTGGCTTAGTTTTGTAGGAGGTTATCGTGACCTACGGTCATGGGGAATGACTTTTTGCTTGGTAGAAGGTTGTGTAGTCCTTTAATTCACAAGTTGAAGCCCTGTGAAATGCTAAAGACTATTTAAGGAAGAAGTTAGATAATGAATGTACCGCTCGAGCTACCCTAGCGTAGGACCTCCAGTTGGTGAAGAAGGCAAAGGAGCGGGGGAAGTTGCACGTCAATGAGCTTAAGAAAGGGGTTAAGAAGCTGGCAGATGCCTTTCAGCCATCCAAAGAAAAGGAGGTGAAGGCCTCTAAAGAGGTCAGACGCCAAGCTTCCTTGTTGAATGCGGCAAAGAGCAAGATCAATGCCATCAAGAAAACTTTGCCAATGGATGAATATACTCCATTGGGCCCGAGGACTATCCAAGGCGAAGCCAGCTCTTGTTCGGTCATTTCTATGATGGCCCTGGTAGAGCGAATTGAATGGTTTGGCTTCATGGGATGCAAGGGCTATTTAGCGTACTAGCATCTCTAAACGAAGGAGAACGCTTGCTGAAGGAGCTCAACTCACACCTACGGAAGGCAAAAAAGGGGTTTGGAAAAAGTGCCTTCCTTGAGTTCAAAGAATGCCTTCCTTCCTGTCATTTTCAGGTGGAGCAAGCCAATCTAGAATTGGATCTCTCTTCTCTGTTAGCTTACAAAGATCTAGGTCTAGATTACGAAGTATGGCCAAAGGATGGGAAAGTTGGGATTCCTATATTCGGTGAGGTTGCGTCAGCAATGGATATTGATGATGACCCATTTCTAGATGAATTTTAGGGGGCTTCGTCACTCATCCCCCATATTTCTCTATTCTATGTAATTTTTGCTATTTTCTTTTGTAACTTTGATCTTAGGGGAAATGAAATGCTAATTTTATTTGATAAACTTTTGGATGTGATGCATACCTTTTTGAATTTTTGTTATGTGTTAGAGTTGTTCCATGCAGTAATCTTCTTTTCTATTTATAACACCTGTGTGCCATAGTTTTAGAGTCACTTTACTGCGATGCCTCAGTTATTATATTTATAAATGGTTGTGTTCTTAGGTAATTGGGAAACATTCGTAGAAGGATGCATAAAAGTTGTAAGCTATTATGAAGGAATACTTTTATTTAAAAATGAGTGCAGAGAGTACATCATAGCAAATCTGATAAAGTGAAACAACATCATTATTCAAAGTAAGGTAATAGGTCATCTCAGTGACAAGCTTTAGGCAACTTTCCCCCTTTGGGCCTAGATAACTTGTAAACCCCATCTCTGGTCTTTCTCATGACTAAGTAGGCTCTATAGGCCTTAGTGCTCCGTGGCTCGGGTTTTTTCCAATAAACTCTGCCTTGATGATGGCCATGCTCCCTACTTGTATATTCTTCTTTTTTACTTTCTTGTCATGAGTGAGAGTGGTTCATTACTTAAAAGCTTTCATGTGAACCCTCACATTTTCCTTTAGTTCTTCTATCAAATCAAGATTCCCTTTAAGCGGCTGGTTATTCTTGCTCGGGTGGTAGGCTTGAGTTCGTAGCATCGGGTAGGAGATTTCTACTGGGATGAGGGCATCAGTCCTATAAACCATTATAAAAGTGGACTTTCCCATTGGCCTTAAGGGTTTCATCTTGTAGTCCCATAAAATGCTCAGTTGTTCTTCTGCCCATCTACCCTTAACCTCCTCTAGCCTTTTCTTCAGGCCATCTTTGATAGTACTGTTAGTCACTTCTACTCCATTTGATTAAGGATGTGATACAGGCACAAAATAGAGGTGAATCCTTTTTTCCTCTGCAAATTGGTGAACTTGTTGGTTATTAAATTGTTTGCCGGTATCAATAACTATTGTTTCAAGCATCCAAATCGGTAAATAATGTTTTTCTACAAGAACTTATTGACTTGGGAGGCTGTAATGGATGCCAGGGGCTCTACTTCCACTCATTTAGTAAAGTAGTCAACTGCCACAATGTAATATTTAACTTGCCCTGGAGCCATGAGGAATGCCTCAATCAAGTCCAACCCCTACATAATGAAGGGCCGGGGGTCTACAACCATTGAAGCACTAGATGAGGGTAGTCTTTGGATTCACAAATTGAGCTGGCTGGTATGGCATTATTGGACTAGTTTTCTGGCGTCTCCTTAGAATATAGGCCAAAAGTTGCCTTACCGCAAGGTTTTGTGGCCAGAGAGTTATCACCAATATGTGCTCCATAATCTCCTTAATGGATTTCCCAGATGATCTACTACCGCTCCTAGGGTGGTAAGCATCACTGTAAGGGATAAGTGAACCCCCTTCTGTATAGTTCACTTCTAATGTTGGCAAACCTTCCAACTCAGATTCTGATCCTCTGTTTTTCTTCAAGTGTTACATTTAAGGCTCCAATCTTTAACTATAGTCTAATTGGCTTCTTCTGGTCATCTTCAAGAGTCTTGTATTTTATATGGTGAATGGAGGGTTCCATAAGCTCTTCTGTTAGGGCTTCTTCTTGGCCATTTGAGATGGCATTTGCCCTTATGTTATGTGCCTATCGGATCTACTGAAGCTGCATGTGGCCAAACATCCTCATCAAATTTTTTGCTCTTTTTAGATATTTGTAAAGAGCAAGTGTTTTTGTCCTTGTCATTTTGGTGACTTGGTTCACTATTAACTGTAAATTACTGTATATCTGTAGCCATTGTATCCCCACCCAACTAGCCATTCATAGCCCAACTAGGAGGGCTTCATATTTGGTGATGTTGTTTGTGACAGAGAATTTGAGTATGACTTTGAAAGCTGCTTTCATGCCCATTAGTCCTTTTAAATATGATGCATTTTCCTTGATTCTCAAGCCCAAAATCCCCATCAACATACATTTCCCATAGTCGGGTTTCTTCCTCCTATTTTTCTCTATTTATTTCAGAAGGTGTCATTTTAGTGACAAAATCTGCTAAAGCTTGTGCTTTAATGGCCCTTTAGGGTTCATAGTTAATGTTGTACTCTCCTAACTCGATGCCCCATTTTTCAAGCCTTCCGAACTTATATGATTTTTATAATATATCTTATAAGGGAAACTCTATACAGGCAATAATGAATTGGTCTAAAAGTATAGTCGCAGTTTTTGAGAAGTCATGACGAGGGCTAGAACTATTTTCTAAAATGTGGGGTATCAAGATTATGCCCCTGGAGGGTACGGTTGATGCAGTACACAGTCCATTATTCTTTCCCGTGTTCCCATATAAGTACAACACTAATGGAGCCTTCTATTATAGTTAAGTAGAGCATAAAGGGCTCATCGGGCCTTGGTTGCTTCAACGTGAGAGGGCTTAGTAAGTAGTCTTTAATCTATTTGAAAGCTTCTTCACATTTGTCAATCCAATTGAATATTGCTTTTTTCTTAAGTGTGTGAAAGAAGAGCTCACAATGATTTCCAAACTGTGACACAAATTATCTGAGGGCTGCCAGCCTTTCAGTTAATTTTTAGATGTTCTTTTTATTTCAAGGATCCAGCATTGTAAGGGTAACTTTGATCTTGTCTAGATTTGCATTAATCCCTTTTAGAGGCATATAGGTAAGGAATTTCCTAGATCTTACACCAAAGGTACATTTTTTGATTTTAAGTCTCATGTTGAACAGGTGCATTCTCTAGAAGGTTTTGCAAAGGTTGTCAAAGTGGTGCTCTATTGCTCAGCTCTTGATGAACATGTCATCTACATACACTTTCATGTTTCTCCCCAGTTGTTCTACGAAGATTGATTCATGAGCCACTGATAGGTTACTCCGGCATTCTTATCATTAAGGCCACTTTTTCTTTATCTTTGGGGTGCATACAAATTTGATGGTATCTATTGAAGGTATCCATAAAGGAAAGTATCTTGAATTCTGAGATAGCATTAACCGGTTGGTTTATGGAGGGTAGCGGATATGGGTTTTTAGGTAAACATCATTAAGCTTGGTATAATCGATGCGCATGCACCATTCGACATTTTTTTTTTGCACCAAAGCAACATTTGCAAGCCATTTGAGGTATTGTACCTCCTGGAAGATGCTTTGTGATGGCCTTGGGCCTCATCATTGTGAGTCATGATGACTGTTGAGGAGACTTCTAGGAGGAAGAACGCCTGGAAGGTGGATCGCCCCAAGGAGAGTACCTGAAAAGCTGGTAAATAGGGTTAGGAGGCCCCCGGAGTGTTTTTCCGGGGGGGGGAGCCTCCGACGCCCAAGTCAGTGGTGGCCGGAAGAAGGAGAAAGTCACTAGCTCAAAGAGAAAGGCAGAAAAGTCTCGCCTGGTATTTTCTCAGAGTGTGGGAGCTGTATATCCGGCCTACCAACCTCCTGTCAAGTATTTATTTCCTGTACATATAGGAATACCTAGCCCGTTCAGATCATGACACGTGTGCGGTCGGATGCTCCTGAACGTCTGGGCGTAGGGGACAGATAGTTGGTAACTAGATGGCCTCGAGCCTTGTGCTGAGACGGGCCATGATATGATTCTGATGGCGTCTGCGCGTCAGGGCGACTTTTTACGTCTGTGGTGGGACGTGTCAGAGGCTTCCTTAAATGCTTCCTTAAATGCGCCTGCCGTACTCCCGAGGTCCCTGGGCGAGGTCGTCCTCTAGTTCGGACAGAGCCTCTTCGGGAAGCATACCCTCAGTTCGGGGGTTCCCAGTTCCAGGGGGTTCCGCCTTCGGCGATATCATATTCGGGCAGCAATGTCTGGTGCCACTTTTCCGAAGGCGCGCTGTTCACAACCTTGGGGGGCGAATAGAGTCCTCAAGTTTTACTGGCGTGCCGAGGCTCGGAGCTCTCCGGCTATCTCCCGAGGTGCATGATTCCACCTGTTCCCGGGAAGCGCCAGTTCTTCTGGCCATTGTTGTGGCAGGGTGTTCGGCCAGATTGAGGCGATAGCCTTTGGCTATCACATGCCCCCCTCTGGAAAGCCGAAGTGAAGACTTCGGTTTGCATCTCTTTCCGAGGTTGTTGTTGGGAGTCTTGTTGGGAAGCATAACCTGTTCCGAGGTCACACCTTTTGCCCGAGGGTCTGGGCTGTTCGGCCTTGGCCTATTCTTTGGTGTCTCCGAGGCAAAGCCTGTACCGAAGATACACCTCTTGCCCAAAAGTCATGGGCTGTTCAGCCATAGCCTGTCTCTTGGTGTCCTCGAGGTGGCCTGCTTTTTATTTCTGCAGGTCTGATGGCCAAGCGTGTCAGACTGAGCGGCGCGTCTCCATTTCTCAGGGATGTCAAACGACGTGTCCCAATCAGGAAGTGTGTCCCGGTTTTCCAGGCACGTTTGGGGAGGCACGTCCCCTATTTCTGCGCAGCGGTTGACACGCGGCTTCTTGCCATTGGAGGAGAGGCGCGTCATTTACAGAGGGCGCGCCTTTTCGGGTGCAGCGGGCAGTTACGGCGACGGTTCGCCTCCAATGGGTACTTATGATGTCTTTTCGGTTACCCACCTTTGGCCTATAAATAGCCCATTCCATCATAAGTCCCACTTACTGTTTTTCTGCTCTCTCTCTGCTTTGCCCTCTGTTCTTGCGTTTTATCTTGCTTTCTTTGGTGGAGCTTCTTTAATCAGAGCTTTTCCTACCAACTTTCACGACGGCGTCCTCAGGCAAATCTTTTGGTGGGTTTTGATTTCCAGAGTACTCTGATTCCTCTGTTTTTCTGAGTTTTTCTGGAAAACTGTTGTTTTTTCCAAACTCGTCTTCTGAGTTTTTTCTGGAAACTACTTTCTTTTCCATCTCAAACTCTTTTTCATGTCCGCGATGCCTGTTCCCGAGAGCTGGAAACCTCTTCTGGCCCATCCTTGCTGTACCACCCCCGAAAAACTAGAGAGGTGGAAGAAAAAATTCTTTCTTCCGTCTTACGCTGTGACCAGGCTGCCTCGTTCTAGCCATTTTGCTTTTTCAAACCGTGGCGACGAGGTTACCGTCTTCCGAGCCCAACTGAAGGCCGGACTTCGGTATCCTCCCCCGAAGGTGGTTTGCGAGTTCTGCCAATTCCATGGCATTGCTGTGAACCAGCTTCCCCCAAACGCGTACTACTATTTTAACGCCTACCTCTGCATGTGTGGCGTGTTCGGGATAGAGCCCCACTTCATCATTTTCATGCAGTACTACAAGCTCTATGTGGTCCCGAAGGGTGGCTTCTATTTCCTGCTGCCTCGGGGATCCGGGAGCAAAAAATTCACCTTCACCTTCGACACGAAGGATAGCTGGCGGGGCTGGCAGCCTAAGTTCTTTTTCCTCAAGGTGGATAAGAACTGGTCTGATGTCCCGACCAGGTGGGCTCAGGGAGTGCTGAACGCAGACGTCGTTGATCCGAGGATGCTGCTGACCCCACCGTTGGCTTCCGTGTTTGCGGATTTCGACGCCCGCATTCGGGCAGTCGCTGACTGGGCTCCCGAGGTGTCTCCTCGTGCTCTTTACCCCTTTCCTATCAACTGGAGGTTGATGACCGAAGAAGTCCTTCCGGAGCTGAAAGTGGTTAAGGAGCACGTGACTAACCTCAATATGCCCGCTCCCGCCATCGCCGGGAAAGACTCCTGGCTGGTCAAGCTCCTTAAGGGGGAGACTTCTTTCGAAACTTTTGCCGAAAGTGAGTAATCTTCCATCCCTTTATACTTTTTCCTCGGACTTACGCTGATATTTCTTCTCTTTTTCAGAGATGGGCGATGGGGCTGCCGCCTATTACAAGGCTCTCTTTTCTGGCCAAGTGGAGAAGGGGGAGCAGATAAAGAAGGCGGCTTCCCGAAGAAGGAAGACGACAGGGGCGGGACCCTCGGCGAAGCGAGCTAGGAAGGCTCTCCAGCCTTCTCAGCCAGAGCTTTTGGAAGAAGAAGCTGGCGAAGAGGCTGGTCTTGTTGAAATTCCACCGGCCGAGGTCCCCGCTACTTCCGCCGAGGTGCCTCCTCTCGACCTCGAGGCCCCCAGAAACACTGTAGTGGTAGAAGTACCCACTGCCGAGGAGCGGTACCGGCAGAAGGGTAAGGGTCTTTCTTCCGAGGGGCCCGAGGATCCCGAGGACACTGTCTCCGAGGTTCCTCCAGGTATGCCTTCAGGCGAAGTTCAGCTCCTTTACCTTTCGCGAATCTTTCTTCTGCTCCTAACTTCCTTCTTACTTTCAGAGGAGCCCCTTGCTGCTGGCTGGAGGGCCATTCATGAGAGGAAACGAGCCCTCCGCGATGCCATAATCCCTGAGGGGAAGATCCCCTTGGAGCCCTTTTGGACAATCACGGAGGATATGAATTTGCTCTCCGACGATTGTCCAAAAATGACAAAGGAGATTTGGAAGGGGATAACCACTGACGCCTCCTTTCGGGCCATTGCGGCGGCTCACCCGGGGGATAATACCCTCGCCGCAAAAGTCACCGAGCACGCTGCTCAGGTACAGTCTTTACACTCTTTTTCCTCAATTTTCTAAGTGTTTAGACTTGTACTAACCTGGACTTTTGCCTTGCCGTAGCTGCTGGAGTACGCTGGTTATCTCCGAGTTCAGGTGGCCAGACAGGCTGCCTCCAAGGATGCGACTTCGCGGGAACTCAGTGAAGCGAAGGCTTCGCTTACGAAGGTGATCGCCAGCAACCAGCAGCTGACAGCGGATTGTTCTCAGCAAATCGCCGCCGTTCGGGAGGAGTTCTCGAAGAAAAGAGAAGAACTTGAAAAGGACTCCTCCCGGAAGATTGCCGACCTCGGCGACCAAGTAAAGGGGCTGCTCGCCGCCAACGGAGATCTTGTCAAGGACAAGGTTGTTTCTGACAGTCTTGCGTCGAGGTTGACGGATGAGAACAATGCTCTTCAAGCCGAGGTCGAGGCTCTGAAGAAGGAGTCCGGAGAGACGCTGGGGATAAGCGAGCTGGAAGAGGAGGTTGCTGAACTGAGGGACGAGGTCAACGTCCTTGGCGTTCAAAAACGTACTTCTGATCAAATGGCCAAGGTCGCCTTTCAGGACGGCTTCTGCCTTGCTCGGCACCAGGTGCTGCAGAGGTTCCCAGATTTGGACCTCTTTTTTCTGGAGGGCCTAAATATTCCTGAGGGACCTCGGTGGCAGTGGTCCAAGGTCGAGCATCTGAAGCTTCCTGGTCTTCGTCCGCCCGGCTCTCCCTAGTTTGTTTTAGGGCTCCTATTATTTTTCTCCTTTGTGCTCCTTCTTTGGACACTTCTTTTGTGAGGCAGCGTTTGCTCTAAATGAACAATCTTTTCGGCTAAGTCCTTTCTTGCAAGTTTCTTCATTTCCACTGTCCCGAACACGTTTGCTCAAGAGACTTTCGGAAAACCTGCAACCAAAGAAACTTTTTACCTTCCTTTGTCCCGAGTGTGCTCGCTCAAGAGACTTTCTGGAAAGTTTGCAAAAATTTGGCTAAGTCTTTTGCAGGCTTTTTGTTCCCTTTTATCCCGAACATGTTCGCTCAAGGGACTTCGGAAAACCTGCAACCAAAGAAACTTTTTACCTTCCTTTGTCCCGAGCGTGCTCGCTCAAGAGACTTTCTGGAAAGTTTGTAAAAATTTGGCTAAGTCTTTTGCAGGCTTTTTGTTCCCTTTTATCCCGAACATGTTCGCTCAAGGGACTTCGGAAAACCTTCAGCCAAATTTTTCTGTCTTCCTATTGTCCCGAGCATATTTGCTCAAGGGACTTAGGAAAATTTTCACGAGATTGCTCATTTCCCTTTTTCCCGAGCATGTTCGCTCAAGGGTGTTTGGAAATTACCTCTGCTTTTGTTTTGGCGTGCACTTTTGCGAGATTCTTGCTTTCCCTTTTTCCCGAGCATGTACGCTCAAGGGTGTTCGGAAAATTTTCTCTGCACTGATTATGCCGAGTACCTTTGCAAGATTCTTGTTTCCCATTTTTCCCGAGCATAGTGGCTCAAGGGACTTCGGGAAGTCACATCTGCTTTTTTCGTGGCGAGCACCTACGCGGAATTCTGTCTTGGACAATTTGGTATACTTAAGAATTTTTCTCAAGACCATTCTTCTCCAGACCATTTTGTACTTAGAATATTTCTTGTACAATATATCTCTTCCGCTCAACCTTAGGCGTAGAATTTTTTCAAGGCGTCTGAATGCCAAGTGTTTTTCAATTCTACGCCTTCGGCGTCGCCAAGCTTGTACACGCCTTTTCGTACTTCGGCGAGAACCAGATAAGGTCTTTCCCAATTTGCGTGAAGTACTCCGTGAGATGGCCTTCGGGGTGCAAAATCGGCCTTTCGGAGAACGAGGTCTCCTTTTTTGATTTCTTTCGGCCTGGCTTTTAAGTTGATAGCCGCGGCCACTCTTTGCTGGAAAGCTTTTCTTCTCAGCTCGGCTATTTCTCTGTGTTCGGTCACAAGGTCGAGCTTAGTTCTCAGACCGAGGTCGTTTCCGCCTTCATCAAATACTTGTACCCGTATTGAAGGCTGAACTATCTCTATTGGGATAATGGCCTCTGTTCCGAAGACGAGTGAGAAGGGAGTTTCCCCTGTGGCTCTTCGTGGCGTCGTTCGGTAGCTCCACAATACACTTTGGAGTTCTCCTGGCCATTTCCCCTTGGCTTCCCCAAGTCTCTTTTTCAGGCCATCTTTTATGGTCCTGTTTGATACTTCCACCTGCCCATTGCTTTGGGGGTGAGCTACTGGGGCGAAGTGCATCTTTATTCCAAGGTCGCTGATGAATTCCTGGAATCCTTTGTCTATGAACTGAGATCCATTATTAGCTACTAGTACCCTCGGTATGCCAAATCTGCATACGATGTTCTTCCATACGAACTTCTGCACTTCTTTTGCCGAGATAGTTGCTAGCGGTTCTGCCTCTACCCACTTTGAGAAATAGTCCACTGCTACCACGCAGAATTTCACGCCTCCAGGTGCTGTGGGGAGTGGCCCAATGAGGTCTATACCCCAGACTGCGAAGGGCCAAGGATAGTCTGCCGACGTTACCATTTCCGAGGGTATCCTCTGGATTTTTGCATGTCTCTGGCAACTACCGCACTTCTGGACGAACTGCCTTGCGTCCTTTCTCAGGGTAGGCCAGAAGTATCCTTGGCGGAGTATCACTGCTGCAAGGGCATCAGTTCCAATGTGCGACCCGCACATGCCTTCGTGAACTTCTTCGAGGACCATCTCAGTATCCTCTTCGCCCACACATCTCTGCAGCGGATTTGCATATCCTTGCCGATATAACTCTTCACCAATCAGGAAGAATCTTCCGGCGCGTCTTCGCAGTCTTGCAGCATTGCCGGCGTCTTCGGGAACCTCATTCTCTGCGAGGTATTTCTTTATGGGGTCCTTCCACCCTGTTCCCGAGGACGTTACGCTTAGCACGGAGATGCTTGGATGGTCTAGCACCTCGGTGTATGTTTTGGACTTCGCTAAGCAATCTGCCTCAGTGTTATTCCGCCGGGGTACATTTTCGATCCGCACGGCGTCAAACTCTTGGATGAGTTTTGTTACCAGCTCGTGGTATTTTTCCAAGATTGGGTCCTTCGCCCCATAATCTCCTGCCGTTTGCCGAACTACCAGCTGGGAATCGCTGTGAGCCCTTAAGTTTCTCACGCCAATCTTTCTGGCCAAGCGTAATCCCGCTATGAGGGCTTCATACTCAGCCACATTATTGGTGACGTTGAAGCTGAACTTGATAGCCTTCATCACCTCTAGGCCTTCGGGTCCTCTGATAACTATTCCAGCTCCCTGGTGTTCGGACCCCGAGGCTCCGTCAACATGCAAGGTCCATTCTGGCTCACCTTCTTTCGGATCTGAGTGGTTCTCCTCAGTGGTGGGTATTTCGGCGATAAAATCTGCCAATGCTTGGGCTTTTATGGCCTTCCGAGGCTCATATGTGATTTCGTGTTCGCCAAGCTCTATGCACCACTTGGAGAGCCTTCCCGAATGATCAACTTTCTTCATAACATCCCGTAGTGGTAGACTACTTCGGACGATGATGGGGTGAGCCTGGAAATATGGTCGCAGTCTCCTTCCTGCAAGCACCAAGGCGTATATAGCTTTTTGAAGCAAAGGGTACCTGACTTCGGCGCCATGCAGGGACTTGCTGACGTAGTAGACCGGTCATTGTTTCGGCCCTTCTTCTTTTACCAGGACCGAGCTTACGGCCTTTTCTGTGACGGCGAGGTACAGTACGAGGGGTTCTCCCTCCCGAGGTTGTCGCAGAGTCGGCAGGCTGGCCAGGTAGACTTTGAGTTCTTCCCAGGCCTTTTGGCAATCTTCATCCCAAGGATGACTGTTTCTTCTGAGGTCGCCTTCCATCTTTGCTGCCTTTGTGAGGACTTTGAAGAAAGGTCTACACCTATCTCCGTACCTGGAAATAAACCTGCTCAGAGAGGTTATTCTTCCGGTTAGTCTCTGCACGTCTTTGACTATGGCAGGAGTTCGGAACTCAAGCAGAGCCTTAATCTTCTCAGGATTGGCGTCGATGCCTCTTTCGGATACCATGTACCCAAGGAATTTTCCCGAGGTCACGCCGAAGATACACTTCTCGGGGTTAAGGCGAATCTCGAAGGCTCTGAGCTTTTGGAAGGTTTCCTCCAAATCTGCAACGTGGTAGCCGGGCAGCTTGCTTTTGACTATCATATCATCAACATATACTTCCATGTTTCTCCCCATTTGGTCCTTGAAGACCTTGTTCATCAGTCTCTGGTAGGTGGCTCCTGCATTTTTCAGCCCGAAGGGCATTCTGACATAGCAGTAGGTTCCTCCCTCGGTGTCATGACCGTGGTCGCGATGAAATTGGCAGAACTTCTTGGCATTCTTCTTATTATCGGCGGCCATGGCCTTTGGCCGCCGAATCTGCGTCCCTTGCCTTTCCAGCGCCATGAGAATGTTGGTCTGTGTCGTGCTCAAGGGCGTGAAACTTTGAGGTTTCTTTCCTCGCATTCGCCGTGGTCGGCCTGTGTGTTCAGAAAGATGCCGAGCTTGCTGACTGGACCCTTCGGCGCGGTGATGATCAGACTTCGGCCCCGCCATCCTCAATTCCTCGGCTGTCATGTGCTGCTCTGCCCTTCGGTAAAATTCTCCGAGGGTCTCCGGGGGGTCCTTTGAGAACTCGTAGAACAGCTGTGAGTCACGCCGAAGGCCCCGTGTCATAGCGAGGATGCGGATTTCGGGCCGGAAGTCCGGGACGCTGAGTGCTTCCCTGTTGAATCGTTCGACATAGTCTCGGATCGTCTCTCCGTTTCTCTGCTCTATGTCGAACATCTGCACAGGCATTTTGGCCGTCGGCCTGCTCCCAATGAACTGCTGGGTGAAGGCTGTGGACAACACCTGAAACTCAGTGATAGTCCCTGGGGGCAAGGAATTGTACCATGCTGTTGCTGGGCCCGTGAGGGTGACTTCGAAGCATTTGCACATGGTAGCGTCATCAGCTCCGTGCATTATCATGCTCCGCCTGTACTTCGTCAGATGGGCCTGTGGATCAGTCCGGCCATCATAGATCTCCAGCCTAGGCACTCTGAAGTCGCCTGGCATAGCTGCCTCAACGACGGCGCGAATAAACGATGAGCCATCTTCGCATAATGCCCCCGACAGCCTGTCCCAAACGGGTTTTCTGGTCACTTGCTTCTCCACTCTGTCTAGCCGTGCCAATATCCTTTCCATAAGCGCAGTGGCGCTAGGACCATTTTCACGGGAGGGAGATCGACGGTGCCTTTTCGGGGAGCGAGTTCGGCGCGGAAGGGTCAGGGACCTCTCCTCGGGCGACGAACTGCTTCGCTATGAGACTCTCGGTCGCTTGGACCCGGTTTGTCCCACAGGCCGTTTCCCGAGGGCTATATCTTCTGTGGATGATTCTCCGCGAGGCTCTCCACTTCCTGAACTGCGGTGTGTAGACTTGGGGCTTCTCTCCCGAGGGCGTGCTGATGAGGAGGGTTTCTGGGCCTGTGACTGCTGTGGCCATCTTCGGTCGATCTGCTGAGTCATTTCAGCAACGACCGAGCGCTGAAAGTCCCTCAAGAAGCTCATGGTGATTACCAGAGGGCGGTCCTCCTCGGGCGTAGAAGTCTCTGGGAGTGTCTGCTCAGCAGCCGGTTGTATCTCAGGCGCGGACGAGGACCTTGGGAGTCCCTTGTCCTTAGAACGCCGAGTCTCAACGACGGCAATTTGCGAGCGGGTTCCCACAGACGGCGCCAAATGATGGCCTTGGGCCTCATCGTTGTGAGTCATGATGACTGTTGAGGAGACTTCTAGGAGGAAGAACGCCTGGAAGGTGGATCGCCCCAAGGAGAGTACCTGAAAAGCTGGTAAACAGGGTTAGGAGGCCCCCGGAGTGTTTTTCCGGGGGGAGAGCCTCCGACGCCCAAGTCAGTGGTGGCCGGAAGAAGGAGAAAGTCACTAGCTCAAAGAGAAAGGCAGAAAAGTCTCGCCTGGTATTTTCTCAGAGTGTGGGAGCTGTATATCCGGCCTACCAACCTCCTGTCAAGTATTTATTTCCTGTACATATAGGAATACCTAGCCCGTTCAGATCATGACACGTGTGCGGTCGGATGCTCCTGAACGTCTGGGCCTAAGGGACAGATAGTTGGTAACTAGATGGCCTCGAGCCTTGTGCTGAGACGGGCCATGATATGATTCTGATGGCGTTTGCGCGTCAGGGCGACTTTTTACGTCTGTGGTGGGACGTGTCAGAGGCTTCCTTAAATGCTTCCTTAAATGCGCCTGCCGTACTCCCGAGGTCCCTGGGCGAGGTCGTCCTCTAGTTCGGACAGAGCCTCTTCGGGAAGCATACCCTCAGTTCGGGGGTTCCCAGTTCCAGGGGGTTCCGCCTTCGGCGATATCATATTCGGGCAGCAATGTCTGGTGCCACTTTTCCGAAGGCGCGCTGTTCACAACCTTGGGGGGCGAATAGAGTCCTCAAGTTTTACTGGCGTGCCGAGGCTCGGAGCTCTCCGGCTATCTCCCGAGGTGCATGATTCCACCTGTTCCCGGGAAGCGCCAGTTCTTCTGGCCATTGTTGTGGCAGGGTGTTCGGCCAGATTGAGGCGATAGCCTTTGGCTATCACTTTGCTTTCAGCAACTTTTCCACTTATTCTCTGATAAAGTCATGTCTTTTGGGTGCCATATCATACTTCTTCTATTGTAGTGGCCAGGTGGTAGGGTTTACTTGTAGCTTGTGAGTAATAACTTCTTGGCCTATTCTCGGCATTTCATTAAGGGGCCATGCAAAGACATCTAAATTGGCTTTTAGGAACTGAATGAAAAACTGCCTTACCTCGACAGAAAGGTCTTTACTGATTTTTAGTTTCTTTCCAATGGCTACTTCTACTAGTTTAGTGTCCTTAGACAGTGTTTCTCTTGGGGTCATTCTCTTTTATTATTTACCTCTGCTGGCACAAGCTGGTCCTCTTCTAGCTTTCGCAAGGTGGGCATATAGTTTTGTTAGACTGAGCCTAATCAATAATGCTAGTGGGGTCCTCTATAGAGATTACAAAAACATCATTAACCACCTAACATCGGATCGAATGTGAAATTGTACCTGGGGCGGCATTCCAAGTATAATGTTATAGGGTGAAGGCATGTTCAGGACTAAAAATTTTGTAGTATGTAAGTCACAAATGACACTCCTTTCCTTATTTGTACACATTAGCATGAGAGGTAAATTAATGATTCCAAGAGTGGGAACTTCCTCTTTACCCACTCTGAATATTGGCCCTGACGTAAGGGACAAGGAAGACTTCTTGATCTTGATGTTCCCTAGCAACTCGGTGAATAGGACATTCACGTTGGCTCCAGTGTCTAGCTAGACTCTTTATGTCAAAATTGTTAGTTCGCGCTTTGAATACTAATAGATCCATATACGGGAAAAACACCTTAGAACCATCAGACCTAGCGAAAACATTGTTTGGGTCAGCTACCTCCAATTGAACAACCCTTCACTCTTGTTGTTTTTTTGTCGCGGATAGCTCTCCATTGGAAATTATATTTATGACTCTTGCCGGCAGTCCCAAGTTCATATGGTCCCTCAAAGGGGATCGATACTTTTCTAGTCTCTATCGTCTACAACGGCCCCCATCATCCTTCCTTCAACAAGGCCTCTTTTCCTACTTTCAGCAAGGGGACAATTGTTTGAACAAAAAATCCTTCAACTTCCCTGCTTGTATCATCTTTTCAAGAAGTTTCTTTAGCTGCCAGCATTCCTCGATGATGTGCCCCTTGTCCTTATGATATCTACAGTATTTCCTCATGTCCCTCTTGTTCGAGGCTTGCATTAGTGGGTGCCATCTAGGGACTTGGTTTTTCCTCTCCATGAAATATAGAATGTTTGACCTAATTTTTTTTAATAGTGGAAAAACATGCTCTATTTGGGACCGCTCGTCACCCTTTCTCATATTCTTAGCTCTGTTATCCCCACTTCTTGGTCAATCCCTTGGTACCATTGGCTGATTGAGTTCTTTTGTGTGCATGTACTGTGTAGCCCAGTCGAGGAATTCCTCGATGTCCTTTAAAGGGTTCTCATGAAGGTTCCAGGCTAGCCTTGAATCTCATGCCAGTCCTTAAATGATGGAAACCAAGTGCTTGGGGGACAGTCCTTGTACCTGCATAGCCTCAGCGTTAAATTGTTGAATGAAGTCTCTAAGGGACTTACCATGGCCTTGCAAAATCTTTAAAAGGTGGGCCACTATCTTAGGGGTCAGCTGGTTCCCTAAGAAGTGACACAAGAATGCATGGGAAAGGGTCCTTAAACAATGAGAAGCGACACCCTTGATTAATGCCGAACCAAGAAGTGGTGGCCCCCATTAGTGTTGAGTTGGAGGCCCTACGCATGATCGCATCCTAGGCTCGCTTCAACCTCATGAAAGTGACATATCTTTACAAGTGGTTGACCAGGTCGGTAAGGCCAATGTACAGGTCAATCTTTGGCATGCAAAACCCATTAGGGACAGGTGCATTAATTATCTCGTCTGTAACAAGCTAAAGCCACATATATTTGACACTAATGCCAAGGCCAAAGCCTTCCCTCAAAGGCTCTGGTGCTCGCATGTGCTGCTCTATTTGATCAAGACTTTGTAGAATGCCGTTGATGTCGATGCCTCTAGGGCTATCAAATTGATCCAAAGATATCAAGGGCTTAGGGGCACATGCCCTTGGGAATGAATCTTGAGGTAAGGCTTGGTGAGGTTTTATTGGTGCATTGTGGCTTTCTGTGGCTTATTCTAGGGCCCTAGGCAGGGCCTTCCAAATCTCCTGCTGCAACATCGTTTTAAGTTGCTCAAACAAGGCTTGTTGTAGGGCATGGAATTGGTCATCGTCTAATGGTATGATGCTTTTTCCTTTACAGAAGTCCTTCAAAGTGGTCGTGGGCTACTTAGGGTCAGCCTTCTAATAAGCCCCATCACCTTTTGGCCTCACAGATCTAGTAGGGTGACAATTCTCCTACTCATTATCTGGTTGATCATGATTATTCATGCGAGACCTCTAGGTGTTCACCACATTTCCCACAAACAATGCCAATTTGATAGCTGAAGGGATCGTATAGGCTTGACCCAAATGTGTGGTGAACTTTATAATGGGGTCTTATGTACAAAGACAGTGTCAGAGTCCCAGGATGTTTTTCCTAAGAAAATGCTTCAACAATCAAGTTGGGTTTCCGACGTATCGAGATGAACTATAGGGTGAAGAGTTAGAGTGCCATACCTGGGATTGGTGACTTACTGCTTTTATATAGCCAAGGTAGATCCAAGTAAATAGCTCTTAGTAGTAATCTCTAGTTAATCCCGTAATTTCAGGATTTTATTTCCTTAGGAAAGCAGAGTCCTTTTATTAGCTTATTGGGCTTCTTTGTTATGGATCCTTTGGCTAGAGACTTAATCATATATATATAATGATAATATATTATATATCATATATCATATAACCCAGCCCATATATATAAATATATGATACATACATATATACATATGTGTGTGTGTGTGTGTGTGTGTGTGTGTACACCTAACCCATATAACCCTAAATCTTCTCTAACCTCTTATAACCAACCCCTCTTATCTTTCAACAGCCACCTTTCTCATCGCTCAACCCTCGCCTCTTTCATCCCTTCATAGCCACTCCTCTCATCTCTGTCATCTCTCATCTAGCCTCTCCTCATCTCTATCATCTTTCATCTCTTATCCTTCCGCCTCACCTGTTAGTTGGTTTATCAACCCGTTCGCTTCACCCGATCGTCTGCCCATTTGTCCGCATGATCACCTCGCCCGTTCGTCTGTCCATTCGCTAGCCCAATCACCTCACCCATTCGTTCGGCCATTTATCCGTCTGATCACCTCGCCCATTAGCTGTTCATCCATCTATTCATTTTACCCATCAGCTGTTTGTCTACCTGTTCACCTTTTCATCGTTCTCCTCCTCTCATCTGCTCATTCGCCTCTGCACATTTGCCTCCTTGGGCTCACCGTTCCAAATTAGATTTGGTGTTTGATTGTATATCTAATTGGGTAATTGTGGGATCTTGGATGTCTCATAAATTTTTTGAATCTTGTGATTGTAGGTCCGGTTTTTATGAATTTTGAATCTTAGATGTCTTGTGTGTTTTTTTAATCTCTTGTGACTGTAGATCCAATTAGGTAATGGTGTGGTTTATATGATTTTGTGATTTTTTTGAATTTTTTAATTTTTGTTGAATCTTGTAAATCTTGTGATTTTTGTGATTTTTTTTGTTATTTTGAATTTTCTTGATTTTGGAATGACTTTTTTTTTATTGATTTTGAATTTTGAATTGGTTTTGAATTTCGAAGGGGTGTAGCTCTGATTGAAGTTCAGTAAATATAATTTTAGTAAATGTTAAAAACAATTTTGTTAAATATAATTTTTATAAATTTAATATAAAATATATTTTTAGTAATTACAAAATATAGTAAAATGTAAACTACAATTATCATGTGTTTTTTTTTATTTTTTTAAAAGGATTTTCGATTGACATAAGGCATTGGCATACAACAGTTTTAACCGTTGCCCATTAGAAAAAATTCTATGAGATTTAGTCATTAGAAATTTCCAACTGCTCATATTCCAATAGCCTAACTGTTGGCAATACCAAAGGCTAACCCTTGGGCTGTTAAAGAATTTTTTTCCAATGAGTGATTTGTCAATGAGACAATTTCCAACAGCATCACGTTAGAAAATCTGATTTTCCAATGTGAACCCATTGGAAAAAGACATTTGTTCAGTAGTGAAAGTTAACTACAACTGGGGCATTTGTGTTAAGGGTGATGTCGATGGATCTGGAGGCTATGATTTTTATGGAATTATAGAAGAAATCATTGAGCTACAGTGTTCTAGGAGCATCCCTAATTTTCCCACAGTTTTCAAATGTATGAGGTTTGATCCAACTTGTGAAGTTCATACACACTTATGATCTAGAGTAGTCGATGTCAAGTGGAGATCAAGATTAAATCCATCTAAACCTTTCATCCTTGCCTTCCAAGCAATACAATTACATTATTGTTAATACCCACATACTTCACTACAGTAATGATGGACAATAATTAAGGTGTAAACATGTGCTTTAATTGACTATGAAACCATTGATCAGGCATCGGACAACCCACACTTCAACAATGTGGCAACAATTAAAGAAGATGAACCATTCCAAAAGCCTTAAAGATGGCATGAAGAACTATTAACAAAATCTTCAGGTGTTGAAAAAGGTGTTATATTGGTTGACCTTAATGCTGGCGACAAAGTTCTTCCATAGCCAGACATAAATTTTATAGCTGTTGATCACACTAGTCAACTCAAAATTCCTGAAGATAAGGATGTCAGAACTGAGTTACTATTTGATGAAGATGAATGAGTTTGTCGATATATTTAGATATTATCATACTACTGAATGGCATTTATTAAACATTAACTGTGTATAGTTTTATTTAAATGTAAAACATTAATTTCCTTATTATATAGGAACAAAATCTAATGTGCATTTGTGTTTGTATACACACACACACATATATCCTTATTAAATTATATATATATATATATATATATATATATATATATATATATGAAATATATGATTTCTGTGGTATGCATGTATATAAATATTTGAAATATTCAAATATTTATATATATTTACAAAATTAGTAGTAATACACACACACATACGCATTATTGAGAAACTTTCATTGAAAAAACTGAAGAACAACGCAACTTAAATTCATGCAAAAAGTGATGAAGGGCAACTGTCTTCATACATAGAGTATCCAAGAAGGGACTAAACAAATCAGGCACCCCACGTGTAATGTCTAAATAGATTAGGGAATTTAGAGAAGTTTTGCTTATCATGAAGGTCTCTCTTGTACTTGTAGGGTGAAATCCATCCAAACAAATTAGGTAAATGACTTGTTGAATTATCTAGCACTCCACTATATTCAATTACAAGTTTTGATGAATGCATGGTGAATGGTTTTTGCTTTCATATTGGAATTATGAATCCATAAAGTCAACCATCAACTGGCCATTTGTGTTAAGATTGGTGTTGATGAATCTGAAGATTATGATTTTAATGGAATTATAGAAGAAATCATCGAACTACAATATTAAGGAAGCATCCATAACTTTATCACAATTTTTAAATGTAAGTGGTTTGATTCAACCTGTGGAGTTCGTACACACTTATGATCTAGAATAGTCGATGTCAAGTGGAGATCGAGATTAAGTTCACTTAAACGTTTCATTCTTGCCCGCCCAGCGATATAATTGTGTTATTTTTAATGCCCACATCACTACAACGATAATGGATAGTAATTAATGTGAAACCATGTGCTTTCATTAACTATGAAACCGTTGACCAGGAGTTGGACAACCCATCCTTTAGTGGTGTGCCAACAATTAAAGAAGATGAACCATACTAGCAGCATTAGATATGACATGAAGAACTATTGACAAAATCTTTAGGTGTTGAAGGAGGTGTTATATTGGTTAACCTTAATGATGGCTAGGAAATTCTTCCATAGCCAGACACAACTTTTACAATTGTCGATCACACTAGTCAACTCAAAATTCTTGAAGATGAGGATGTCCAAACTGAGTTACTGTCTAACAAAGATGAATGAGTTTGTCAATATATTCAAATGTTATCATTATGCTAAATGACATTTATTAAGAGTTAATTCTGTATAGTTTTATTTAAATGTGAAACATTAATGTTTCCTTGTTTGTATACGTGCGCACACACATACATATCCTTATTACATTATATATATATATATATATATATATATATATATATATATATATATATATAATACACACATTATTGAGACATATCAAAAAAATTGAAGAACAGAGTGACTTAAATTCATGTAAAAAGCAACTGAAAAGTGGCTAAACACATCAAGCACCACGTGTGTAACAGTCCAAAAAGGAAAGTAATTGAATGTTTTAGTTTTTCCTCCTTGAAATCAATAAGAATGACTTAAATATTCGTCACCATGCAATCACTGCTGAAGGACAAAATATTTTTTTTTTCAGAAAAGCTACTGAAATTTCAATCGTTCCTCAGTCACTCAATCCCTAGCTGAGCACAAACTTATTTTTTTCCCATTCAGGCTATCACTCTCGATGTGAAAATTGTCTGGATGTTTCAGTTGTTGGTTTCACTCGTCCAGTCCATTTTTGTTCGATTTTTGAAGTTTTCTAGCTTCAAATCCTGTTGTTTCGGTATGTTCTTATGTTTATCTTGTGGTTTTCAACTTTTGTTCGTTGGTTTCAGTCGAGCCATTTGGTGTAGTTTAGAATTTGGGTATAATTTTTTTATTTGATTACTGTTAGGTTGTCGATTTGAGTACTGTTAGGTTGTCAATATTTTGGTTTGAATGTGATTTGTTTGATTGATGGGCAATTCAATTTTGGAAGGTGATATTCTGTTTCGGATTTTGGAAGGTAGTGTTGCCCCAAACTGCTAAAAGGCTGAACTACAAATACAACCTATATCTTTCTATGATACTTCAATCTCATCCTTCAACTTTTAGAAGGTTTAGAATTGGCACTAAATTACACAAAGCAACTTAGATGACAAAACCAAAGAAAACCTAAATTATAGAAAAGGTTCTATATCTTTGAATGGTGCCACACATTTATCCTCAAACTTTGAAACTTTTTAAAACTTGAAAACACAATCAAATATTGTTCGATTGCTTTGGAGCATGTGTAGTTTTATTTTTTCTTATATATTTTCTTTTGACTAATCACTTTAATGATTATGAACATGATATGTAGAAAGAAAAACTCGAAACCAAAAATAAATTGAAATTTTTATTGATTACAATTAATTTATGGGTTAAATTTTTTTAGTGTTTATCATTACAATTTGTTTTAACATTAAAATGGCTAATAATTCTGCTATAACTACCTGATGGCCAAAGATACAAGCATACCTCGATGGAAACAACCTCAGCAAGGCCAATTGAAGTGCGATCTCTCCAAGGGATGATGACTTCCTTAGGAAGAGGTACCTCGTGATAGTTCGATTAATTTGAATGCGGAGGCTTTCCCCCAGAAATCCTCTAAGGACCTATAGCTCCCATTTTTTATATTTTAGATCTTCTTTCGTTGGACAACAACTGTAGCAACACCGGAAATGGAGGCGACACCAATGGGAGAGGATGACAGACGTCATTATTTCATCTAGGAGGTAAAATCCCACTTCTCTACTTTTCTCTTGTCTCGCTCAATGGTTCATTTTTAATTGAGCTTGCTCTCATATGGGCCAATGCTTGCTAAACCCTTAGTTTAGTGCCTAACTTTTTTTCTCTAGAGAAATTGGTCCCTAAACTTTCTCATTTGATAATTGAGCCCAATTTCCACTTTTCTTGATTTTGATTTAAGTACTAGTAATTTCTTTCCATTGAATGTTGATGTATTGCCTCACAATGAAGTGCGGGTATTAGTATGAGAACTAAGTCCAAATTCGAAGGAAATTATATACATTAAATCCAACTCCAAAGTTTGTGATGAAGAAAATTATAATTTATTGCACAATTACTTTATATTACTCATAGTTAAATGATAATTCTTTTTTGCATAAGTTACATTTGACACTTTTACTTGGAAACCTTTTGATGCACTGGTCTACAAAAAAACTAAAGACATAAGTAAAGAGTATTGTTCATATCTTCATTAAATTTAACTGTATTATTTACACAGAAAAATGGGGAAAACATGCCCTAAAAGCGAGGGTTGAAAGGTAAAACTAAAAAAAATGAGGATGCCCATGAGGAAGCCCATAGTTAGGTGGTCTCTGGATACGGGGCAATTGTTTGGACAATGTGACCAAGCAACTGATAGCGAGCAAAGGCAGAAACTGCAGAAGGTTGTTTGTTTCCATCCATCCACACTTGTCACCAGACATTAGTCAAGGAGATAAATTAGAAATTGGTGCGATGTTTTGGATATGGATAAGTAGCCTTTAGATTATGGGTATGGTATTTTTTTCTCTATTATTTCACAGAAACAATCTTAAATCAGCTTGCGTCTCACCAATAACAGTGGTAAGCCCAGATTATAGTCCTATTTGGGAGAAATATTTGTAATTAGTGTTAGAGTTTTAAATAATTTATTTAATTATTGATATAAAACTGCTAAAACTAAAAGCTAAAAATTACTATTAATAACTTTCTAAAAATTTTAACACTAATAGTTGATACTAATATTAAACAAGGCCTACGATTGTTTCTATAATAATGAACATGGGGAGAGAAGAAAAAAATCACATTGATATTGTATCGGACACTTAATCCATTGTTTATATGATGACAAAAATCAATGTTAAACATAGATGTGTATAAGGTAGAAGCAGGCCCTAAAGAGATTAAGATCAAATAAGGGTTTAATTAGCCAAGAGGTCCCAACTAATTAATAAGCTCGCTCCTTGACAATGTCAAAGCTCATCTCACTAGGATCTGTGGCTTGTAATTCAACTTGAACTCCATCCAATTCTCTTCTAAATCTATCCTTAGAGCTTGCGTACAACATCTTACTCCTTATCTTGGATGAATCAGGGGACCTACAACATGCATTAGTTATAAAAGATCAATACTATAGCATTCATCCAATTCTCTTATAGATCTATATAAGCTAAACAATTGACAATATAAAGATAATATTGTTGTTAAAGTATTCAACATAAAATCAATTGGTCACAATATATAAATACAGGAAACCCCTTCAATAAATCTGTGAGATTTAACACTCTCCTTCACATGGAAGCCCTCAACCAACACAATATTGAGAAAGATCATGATTCATGAATCCTAAGTTTTGATACCATGTTAAAGTATCCAACTTGAAATCAACTGGTGATAAGTGGAGAGGCTTCATCACAATATATAGAGACAGAAAACCCTTCACTAGACCATTATAACACAAGTCTTAAGAATTGGTATTTTTACATATTTAAATATAAAATTCCCAAGAATTTTGGAGCTCCATAAGTGAGAATGGTAGAAATTGACCCTGGTGGTTTTTCAAAAAAGTGTGGAATAAGTGTACAATGTTTCATGAAATTTCAACTATGACTATTCTAAGTTTATGCATTTGTTATTAGTTGTTTGGTGGAATGGCAAAAGAGGATTCATGAGGAATGTGAGGTCTAAGGTACAACTCTCACCTTGCCCAGTTTTCCTATATAATTATATTAAAATTGATTTAAATGTCTTCTAAGTTCTAAACAAGTTGACATTTTGCTCTTACCCCTTAACTCTGTACACTTCTAAAATGCTCCAGATTACAAAGAAAAAAAATAAGTTTGTACATCGATGCCACTAATAAAACAAAACAATCACATTAAGACCACTAACATACTACACACACAAACATTTCCAGCTTATTATGCTTCTGAAAGATAATTAATTCCTTAGACAATAGTGAAATCCCACTCATTATGCTTCTTTAAGCTAATTAATTAATTTATCTTCTTAGATATATCATTTCCTAAATTTTCCTCAACCCCTTCCCATTTTCTGAATCTCGTATTCTCTTGCTCTTCCTACATTTATTTTATCCACCGTATCCTTGCATTACTACTCAAAGTTAGCTTAGCTACTTAAGTAACGAACATTTAATTACTTGAAAATGATTAAATTCAATTAACTATTTGATCAATCTCTTATTGGTAGGTGACGTAAAAGTACCACTATATATAACAATTGGACTGTGTCATGACGTGTCCTGACCTTAAAATGACGTAACTTCCTATCTTCATTCCAAAACTTTTAATTACAAAAAAGCTCATAATTAATTTTTTTTTAGAAAAAAGAAAATTCTACAATACTTGTTCAATCAATATTATGTCTTTCACTTCATTTTATTTAATATGTATATAATTCAAAGTCTATAGTTCCAACAAGGAAGCAAGACGTTTATAGTTAGGTATCCTAAAATTTCCTGCTCTAAGCAAGTTTGGTTTTAGTGCATATATAATATTTTTTCTGATGAGATATGATGTCTAGTCAATTAGTTGTCTAATTACTAATTTCATATTTTCTTAATTTAATTTTCTTGGTTAATTTATAGTGTTCATATGTAAATTCCTTTATAGAGTTAGATATATTAACCTATTTAAAGAGCTATTAAGACATAGTTTCATCCTTGACCATTTTGTTTAGTGGCTAAGACTTTCTCTAAAAGATATGAGAAATGTCTAGGGTTCGAACTCTAACCTCCCACTTTCTACAATATGCCTTATAAAAATTGATTCAGTTACCATTCTGACACCAAATATACTAGCATCTCACTTTTCCTAATCACCATAATAGTATATCTATCCCTATAAACTCGTATGATGCTTATAAATACAAAGAAAAAGGGAGATAATTTATTGATGTATATGTTTTCCATTTTATAACAAATTAACTTACCAAGCAACAAAGAAAATTTTACTCTTCTGGCAATTCTCGTTAGTGGTGAAATCAAAATCATAAACAGCATAACGACACTCATTGGAAGGCAAACTAGCAGTGAAGTCCTCATAGCTTTGGCCAGGTTCCCCTAACTTGTCAACCACCACCTGTTGAATCTTTTCCTCTATTTTGAACACAATGAACCTGTAGCTTCTCTTTGCTTTCAGCTCAGTGAACCTTAGCTTACATTCATCATGCACTGCCATTCCAGATGAAGAATTTGCCTGCCATAATGGATTTGTACTCTTTCATATTGTCCTCAATCATTTCCATAACCATTTGCGCATTATTATTCAAAAAACTCATTTATTACAAAATATGAGAACGAGAACATAAACTAGGTCCTGATTATATGATAGGCCACATATATAATAACATGATCTGAGTCATTAAATAGTTAAGATTGCATTATCATTTTTGTCATTTATCATATTATAATTTTCCCATAAACTATTGCTAGGCAAATCCTAAACATGTTAAAATTGAAGGAAAGGTTGCTTCTAACCTAGGATTGCAACCTTGACTATTTGTATGAGATAATGGTATGGTTGTCATTGTGGAAAATGGACAATGATGAGCAATATCTACTTTATGTTTATAAACATTTTTCATATTAATTCATAAGATTAACCATGAATTTGATTAGTTTTTTGTTAATGAGATCCAATATAGCTACCCGTGATAAATAGAAAAATGTACAACAAATAGAAAGAAAAAGAAAAATTTTTACATACCATTTTGGTTACAACAGTTGAAAGGAGTCTAGAGAGATGAAAAACAATAAAAAAAAGAAGGCAACAACCTAAAAGGAGGAAGCCAAAGAAGTTTTAAGGGGGGTTTGGGAAGTTAAGAAAAAAGAGCATGGAATAGGCTTGTTTGTAGGAGTGTTATGATCGTGGATAACTTTAAATGGATCAGAGGATTTTAAGGAGAATTTCTTGCTATTGTTGGGCTCCCTCTATTTCCAACCATATATCACTAATCATTTCCCAGTTTACAAGAATAATATTTTCTGTGTGTTTGTTTACAATTGAGTTTTCATTAAGGCCGATGATGGGTTACATCTGGCACATCATTTATGTCCCAACCAAACATCCAATAACTATATATTTATTAAATAAAATTTTAACAAATGTACCATTTCAGTTAAGTTGGTTGAGGGTTTGTCTGAGGAGCTTGAGAGTGGGCTCTAAGGAGGCATTTATGGTTTTGACTTTTGTTTTTACTTTTCATTTTCATTTTTTGCTATCTTTTGATTTTTTTTCTTTATACCATCTTCATTTCGTTATTCTTTTTTGTTCATTCCTTTCTTTTTTCATTTTTCCCCTATATTTTTAGTTTTTTTTTTGTTTCATCTCCATTTCGTTGTTCTTTTTTCTTTCCTCAGAAAGTATCTGATAAACATCCATTGCTGCATGCATAGCAAGTAGACATTAAATAGAAAAAAATCATGTAATTTTTCAGGGATAAAAATATGTGCCCGTTGAAAAACTAAATTCAGGTAAAGAATAAGAATAATATGACAAGGAATAACTACTACATTTATAGCAAGTAATTTTAAATATCAAATTAAACAAGGTTAGATATGTTAGGAAACAACAAGATAAGACAAGGGAACAATTATATTCAGTAAAGAATAGAAAATATCTGACAAGAAACAACTACTATAGATATAGCAAGTAGTTATTAAATATAAAAATGAATAGATATATTTATCGTGGACTTTATTTGTATTATGTGATCCTTGATTAAATTACACTTGCAAGTTAGATTTAAGTTGAGTCATTAGGTTCAATAGTTCTTGGAGTCCATAAGAATAAAATTTTAAGTTTAACAAATTAACCATAAGGGCAACTAGGGGCAAATTGTGAATTAGGCAAGTCAAAGGTTAACCTTTGATAAACGAAGATGGAATTGATTTTCTAGAGGCTAAATGAATACTTCGGTAAAATTTGAGCTCAATTTGACTAGAGATTTGTATTTACTTGTTAAGGAAACAAGGAGAGCAAAATGGTAATTCATGGTCAAATTTGGTCAAATTGTGTATGAGAAAATGAAAAATGGCGATTGAAACCATTTTTTGAAATTTGGTAAAGTTTGGATTTAAGTTGACAAAGTTTGTGACTTTTTCTTGCAAGTGAAGTTAAAAAGGGCATGATTAAACTTGGTCAAACTCGACTCTACAGGTCAAAATCAGGTCAAAGGAAGTTTTGACATGGCTACATTTATAGGGAATGGAAAACCTAGCAATTCCTTTAAATGAGAACACACATGAGGAGTTTATGGGAGTTGCATCCTTTTATCAAAGGGTTTAAGCACCTTTCCGCCTTTTTAATTTTTGTGTAAGTAGAAGAATAAGACAAGGTTTGAAAAATCTAAATTTTAGCCCCTAAATTGAAGGAGGCACACCCACAACCCTTGGACAAAAGGCCTCCACAATCCACTTGACCATAATAGTGGGCGATGAGCTGCTGTTGCCAGGCAAAGCTTGGGCTTGGTCTGCTCAAACTTTTGCCTTAGGCCATTTTTTAAAATTTATTTTTATAAATTTGCACATGTATTTTTTTATAGAAGGAAATACCACCACCGATGTATGTTTTATTAATTAGAAAGCCCAACAGCGATTACAATGATTGAAACATCCTTCATATGAAATAATAGAAAAATGTTCTAAACAAAAAACAACAAAAAAAAAACTAGGGTATGTGCTTAACAACATAGTTAGGCCAAGTAGAAACTAAGTGTTGTCTTTCATCATTGATGGCAGATGAGGTTGCCATGAGTGAGGATGGTACACTGATTTTCCATTAAAAGTTATTTGAAATAGGAAATAATAGAGCTAATTGAGTCCTTAGAGTTTTTCTAAGGGGGCCTCAAACTCTAAAGTCAGGCAAAGAGTCAGGAAATTTTGAAAAAGAAAAACACAAGAGTGTAATAAGAGCTTGGTTACCTCGAAGTGGAGACCAACCTCGTATATATAGGGCAAAAATGAAGGGGGGAGGTAAAGACGTTGTGTGCTTCTTGGTACCAGGAGGAGCACATGCCCAAATCATTTCTGGAGGTTATACCTAAAGCCATTATTTTGACACCTGAAGTCATTGTCTCGAAGTGCCTATTAGAGCACGAGTATTTCGTCTTACTTGTGGTCCTATGAGGACAATAGAGAGCCATGGCCGATGTACTTGTGTTGGGGTCCAGGCCCACATTGAATAGTCCAATATTCTTCCATTTTTAGGGTCCCTTTCGATGTCACCAAGCAAGTCTTTAAAAGTGTTAATACCTTGATTGTAGGTAATTACCGAGGTTCCCCAATGATGCAAGGGGTCGGCTACCAACAAGTTCTTCCTCGGGCTCTAGGGCAGTTTTTGGCCTGAGGTACTTTAACTAAACAAGGTCCTTTGTGGAGCCAGTGCCATCCAAGGTACACTAGTACCTTGCCCATGACAATCCCCCCTCGAAGTTCGACGTCTGGTTAGACTTCAGGCTTAAGTGATGAAGATCCAAAGTGCCTCATGGGATACAACCTTTTATTAATTTACCAAAGTGTTGCTTTTCTTGATTGACTTCTGTCAAACCTTACAGGAGTTTGGCCATTGCTTTTGGCTAGTTTTAAGGTTCAGGTAAGACTCTAGTCATTGTTTTTGTACCCCAACTTTTTAAGGTTGACTTTGGTCTCTATGCTGGGGTAGCAACTTTGATGAAATCCCCTGAAAATCATTCATACTACGTCCTTTAGTATCCATGATGCTTTTATTTCTTAAGGTGGTTTCTAGTTATCCCTAGATAATTGTGCTACTATTTTGATTGAATGAATGCTCATTAGTCACTTGAATGTGTAAATGTGCGTCAATCCGCAACTTTCTAGGTCACATGCCACTTTTTTACATGTCCCATTTTTTTGGAAATGTCATTACGCTTTAGAAAGGCATAATGGCCATTAAATGTGATAGTAATCATGCCTCTTGAGATTCTCACCTTGGGCTATATCTACCCTTCACCTTAAGAGAAGTTGATCTCTTTTCTAATTTGCTTCTCATTCTGACTCCCTTTGCTCTCAAGTTCCCTCTCACTCTTAAGCTTTCAGTTTTTATTCAGTGAAGGTTTTTTTGGCAGTACAGCCTTTTTCACAATGCTTAGGCGATCATCATATGGCATTTTCCAGCACCGGACATCTTCAGATAGGTTTTCAACCTCCTTTTTCCTTTGAATTCCTTAGCTGAACTACCTTTAAATCCTCAACTAAAGTAGGCCCCTTCTTTTGACCAGGTTGAAAGTCATGGCCTCCCTTTTAGAAAACCTTTGGGGGGTCCTTGGATTCACAACCCTACTGCTCCACTTTATTGAAGATGGAAAAGTGGAAGAAAAAGTACCACCTCACTTCATATGCCAACCTCCGGCTTTTAAAGAAAGGTGAGTCATGCTATAGGCCTTGCCAACTTGAAGTCACAATGTTCAAGACATAGTTGAAGGTCAATCTTTGATATCCATTGCCAAAGATGCTTGCTAACTTCTGTAGCTTTCATGATATATCGGTGAATCAGCTTCCATCAAATAGTCATGCACACGTGAATGCCTTCCTCTGCATGTGTAGCCTTTTCAAAATTTAGCCCCAATTTTTTTGTCTTTTATGCAGTATTGCAAAACCCCATCCAGAGCTGAAGGACTCCCTTTATTACCTCTTCCCCGAAGTTACCCAAGGTAGGAAATTCCTTTTTACATTTAGTACAAAAGATAGTTGGAGAAATTGACAAAAAAAATATCTTTTATGATAATTTTGGAGTCATGGGGTATACAAACTATTACTTGAAGTCTAAGTGACTACTGTTTTGTTATCTTAGAACGATTTAAATATGTATTTAATAAAATGCTAAAGCAATGTTTTCTAATTTTTTTATTTATTTGTATTGCATTGCTTGCATATTTTTTTTGTAGCTAGGCTAAGTAACTAGTTGCACATAAATTATCTTAATTTACCGATGAGTAATAGTTAGCCAAATGTAACTAAGTAGGATTATAGTCCCTAAGAGCCTATAAGATAATTAATTTAGGGTATTAGGACCTTATTTCACCATAATTGAAATAACTAATTGAGGACCTGGTCGAAGATGGGAAACTTATGGAGTATGTGGCATAACTTGATTCCCCCTACAAGAGGCAAAAGGAGACCTCATACGAGAGACCATGATGAGTAAGACTATGACATGAGCTGATGTCAAGAAAGGGTTTGCTCCTTCAAAATGGTCAACCACCATAACCTTAGGCTAGTTGCTGGGTTCATTCACATGATCAAAAAAAGGGGGTTGCCCTTGGCACATAAGTCACAAGAGCTTGAAATCATCCAACCAGTAATGATAAACCTGAACAACATCTTAACGAGGGTGAATGGGTAGTGTGTGATGGTCCTACATGTCTACCTTATCATCATCATGACGTGAATTGACAACTTTGACAATGAACAGGTTTACCTAGATATAGGAGCTAACTCCAATATGCTATTTTTATCACTACTGTACAAAAATTAAGGTGTGTAGGTCCTTTTTAATCCCTATGACAGGATCTACATATGGGGTCGAAAGAAATGAGGTCCCTACTCTACACATTATCAAGCCACCACTCATGTTGATAACGGTCATAAAGGATATAAGCACAACTTGTGACTCCCATACATCTAAGTTCCCCATTCTGGATATGCCATCATTATATAATGCACTTCTCAAGAAACTAACTAAGGTAAAATTTCATACTAAACATGACATTAAATGGCTAGCCATGGTCTCCATTACCCATGTGAGAGATGCCACTATTTATGTTAAACATGCGTTAGTCTGAAAGACTTAGGTGGCTAGCCTACAAAGTCCCTAGAGTAGCAAGAAGTTGGTCAACACCGACCCCAAAAGGAGGAAGGAAAAGCCCTCCAAGAATGAGCCTTTTTTTTGCCTCTTTTGAAGGACTCCAAGAAGGTAGAGATAGCCCCCGTCAAAACTGTGAAAATTGCCAAAAACATTCCTAATGAGGTAAAAGATTTATTTATTACATTTTCATGGGTTAACATAGACATATTTGCATGGTTACTGAGTGACATGCCATGGATAGATCCCAATGTCATCACACACAAACTGTGAGTCAACCCTTTGACTTGACTAGTCCAATAGAACAAGAGAAACATGATCACGCAGGTATCATCCGAGAGGTATGATACTCGGATTGGCTAGCTAAATGTGGTTTTGGTCAAAAGGGGAATAACAACTAGCGCATGTTCATGGACTATAAAACCTTAATGATGCTCCCCAAAAGATCCTTAACCATTGCCATTTCAACCTCTACCCTTAGTCAACTAAAGCTAAACTACTTCTGCCTAAACTAGCCCAAGCATAAAAAATTGCCTTGTGACATCTAGATGTGCACAGGAAGCAATACAACAAAAATAGTCTTAGGCAAGCTTGCTTTTATTTATGAAGCCAAACAGTCTTACAAGGTTGTAAGTTAATTTGATAAGGAAACCTTTGGGCAATGCAAACATATTTCAAATCTATAATTATGCATGTCTTTCAAAATCTAACACAAGAATAGCTTTAAAAAATAGAAAATCAAGGGCTTTTTCAAACAATGTAAGGTTATTGTTCGAAATGATGCAGAACGAGAAATTGTCTTTGGTAAACTTTGAAATCAATAGAAAAACATCACAAAAATGTTCATTTATAAGTTCATACACTTAGAGTACATAGACTTAATTACAATAACATCATTTTGAAACATCATAAACAACCATACACAGGACTAGGATGCTAGAGCTCCATAACCAGAACACAAACTTCACTATTTCACTATGAGTGTAATTACTTTGGCTATATTTCACAAGCTTTTCTGAACCTCTGATTACTCATTATGCCAAAGTACCTCCACAGAACATTACAACCTAAGCTTAAAACCATAAGAACATTTTATTAGTAACAAACCTAGAAGAACAAAACCTAAAAGGTGATTTGCAGTTTGCACTACTAGCACTTCACTAGTTCTGATTGGGCTTTGCAGTAAGACATTTAATGGGTAAGTTCCCAAAGAAAATTTAGAAAAAAAACGTTATGCTTTCAAGAAGCTCACTAAGGCCAAGAAACACTAGTAACAAAAACACAATGGAATAAGTATGATATAATAACACTAATATAAAGCCCTCGGTGGATTTCACACTAAGTAATTAATCAACTACAATGCCCATGAAGCACTTAATCTATTAATACTTGCCACATTATCTAGGATACCCTAACATTACACAAGCTCAGTTTGATTACCAAGAATCAAACTAACTACAGTCGTTGAGATTGTGTCCAGTGTATACTGTTATACTAACCCTAAGTTCTTCTTGCTTATACTTAGCAGGGACAAGGCCACTTTAAGGATCACTCAAGTACACCAATCACAAGCAATTAAAAAACATGAACATAAGTTCCCTTACCAAGACTCTGAGTTTTGCCTGTCCAAAAGTTAGAACTGCCACTGAGACTATAATTGGCTTCTCGAGCAAGTAAACCCTCAAATCTCACAATCTTCTTTACAAATTTAAGTTCTTTAACTCCTAGATTTTTTTCATGAGGTTTCTAATGCATACTCTAGATTGGTTCGATAAAAAATCAAAAGCAAAGTCAACTCTAATGTGTTGGTCAAGCAAGCATCCTTATTGGCTTTAATATGTAGTGGTGGGTGAAACCCCACACTTAGCCCCTGGCTTTTCAAGTTCTTCCAGTTATATACTCTAATTTGTTTGTTTGACATCTAAATCCCTTTAGTCTCTCTGCAATAACTCTTCATTTCATGTAGTTAAGCCCTCATCACTTATTTCTAATTTTTCCCAAATTTCTATAATTCATGTAATTGAATTCCCAAAAGTCAAATAGGAGCAAGGTATTTTTTCGGACATCATTACTTCATAATAATTTTCAAACAAGGCACTGTTAATTCCCAATTCTTAGACCACACTCTATCACTAACACACTAATTAATGATTAAAAGCAATTAGTTACTACAGTAGGTTATAGCCATCAATTGATCGGGTGGTCAACCCCACTACAGAATTCAAATGCTCACCTGCATGGATGCCAGGGAAGGCAATGGGTTGGATCAGACATGGATAACCCTTATCCACCACCCATGCCTACGATTTTTTTTTTACCCACCACTTCACGAGATTCTATCAATGGGTAAAATTTCTCACTTGCGCTCATCACCCATAGCTAATCCATATCCACATGTAATTTATACTTACGCGATTCATCCACCAAAATCCCCATTTTCTGTTTTCAATGAGATCCTCCAATTCAACAATGGTCACAATTCACAAGAAGCAATCTATTAATATGTTCTTAGACTCCAATTACATTGGTTTCATTGATAACTAAACTAGGCATAGTCTAGCACACAAATAGATAGTGTTAAATATAGTGGTATACCGTTTACTGCAGGTACACGGTACAAATATTTTCACATTTTGTCATTTTACCACACGGTATATTGCAGTATACTGCGGTATTTCATGTACCACTCACTTTTTGTATGCATTTTGTCAAAAAACCGTAGTATACCGCAAATACTGCATGGTACAAACCACGATATTTTATTTTTCATGACTGTTTTTTTTTTCATTTTTTTCATTTTACATCAAAATATCATAAATATATAAAATATTAAAAATATAAATAATACACATATCATAAAATAAATATATACTTTTAATTTTTTTTGTTACTTTTCTTAGATAATATAAACATTTTATGGATGGTAACAGTTTGAAGGTCCCAACATGAGTTCAATTGGTGATATTGGCTCTATAGTGTATGGATCATATGGATATCTATAACAAATGCCAGCATCTTTGACTGAAGGTTCATCATCATCGGCCCCAATCATTTTCAACAATCTATTCAGTGATAATCATCACATTTTTTAGCCACAACATGGTGTTGAACAATATTCCCCAATTAAATTTTTGGTGCATGCTACCCGAACTGAATATTACTTTCATTTGTAAAATTTCTTGACTTAAAACCAAAATTCCATGACATGGGATGGATATATTGTTTTTGCAAAACAAGTTATGAAAGAAGCGTCATACTTTGAGCCACTTAGGAACTCAATGTAGAATTGGAAAGTGTGTTGTTATTATTAAAGTATTGTTTTGTTTATTTTATATCAATAAATTAGTTTTTTTAAGTATTATTTATTTTGCTCTATATATAACATTTTTTTATTTTTTTTATTAAAAAAAATCATCTATCATATTTTTTTATTTATATTTGACAAATTATGATGAGAAAAATTAGAGTACATATAAAATGTGTAAAACTAAATTATTGAACAAATTATGTTATATTAAACTAATGTTTTACCATTTATTTTTTTTATGAAAATGATAACGGTATATAGTGCAGTATACCATATTATATACCATAAAAATTCGGGATGAGGTATGTCTAGCGATAATGGTATTTAACATCTTATACAAACATAAGAATTTGGCCATCAATAGATCGATACTTTAAACAAATAAGTAATTTAAACATGATAGAGAAAGTGAAATAATAACATGGCAGCATAAGCTCCAAAAATTGAACCTGTAGTCTAAAATACAAATAAAATATGTAGACATATCCAATCACTAAAATACAAAGTTTTGAGTTTAATGAACACATGTAGGCATGTTCAAACAAAGTTTGAGCTTCAGATACACACTACCTAATTTATGGTAGAAATTATCCTCCAACTATATGTACAGGGTAATTATCCAAATTTCCAAACAGAACTGTCTTCCTTCACAAAATCATACCAACTCATAGGAATGTCTAAATTCATAATATGAAAAAGGATAAAATATATTCTCAGTCCCCTAACTTTGATGGATGTCCTAAAGTGGTCATGAAGTTTACTCAGTGTCATCATAAAGTTCCTTAACTGTTGAATTGTGTCATAAAGCAGTCCTTTACATCCATTTTTTCATTAAATTTGACATAATGTGATGAAGTGGCAACTTAGGTATTGATGGGGCAATCCAAAATGCCATATGGTATCCATTTTCATAACAATAAATAACTAAAATGGAAGAATAATAAATAAACTTTAGATTAAATATAACACAAACACATAATCATAAGGATTTAAAACATATATTAACCCAACTTTCATCTTTTGCCCCAAATTCTTCCTGGCAAGCATAACACAAGCGCGATTGGGGCGAACGGTATGGACAATGTAGATAAAAAATGCTAACCTCGACTCCAAGAATCTCAGCATGTTCCTCGAGAAACAAAGTCATGTGACTGGTGAGATTGAAAGGCGCCGTCAGCCACTTCCTCGGCAGCACATTGAGTTGGCCACCGCCTTTCTTCCTAAGTTTTGAGATAGCCGGGACCGCCCTCTCAAAGGCCTCCAAGTTAATCGTAATCCCATCATTGACCCCACCAAATCAGTCGGGTTAAACACGAACTGCCTCAACCTGGGTATGTATCGATCAACGCCCGGACCAATCGCGTCGATTCACAGGTTCAATCCTACGCCGAAAACAATCCCACCGCCCCAATCGTGTCAATTCATATGTATTCACAGTCGTCATTCGATTGATGTCAATTCATCACCTCAATCCCTCACCGGAAACAATCCCACCACCCCAATCACATTTGTGTTACGTCTACCAGCAAGAATTTGGGGAAGAAGATGAAAATGGGGCAAATTTATGCTTTAAACCCTTATGATTATGTGTTTGTGTTACGTTTAACCACAATTTTATTATTCTTTCATTGTAGTCATTTGTTGTTATGAAAAGGGATGTCATGTGGCATTTCGGACTGTCACATCAACACCCAAGTTATCACATCTTCACATTCCGTCAGATTTAACGAGAAAATAGATGGAAAAGACTACTTTAGTATGCAATTCAACAGTTAAGAGACAGAGACCTTATGATGGCACTATGTAAGGTTAGGGACCACTTAAGGACACCTAAAGCTAGAAGACTGTGAATGAATTTTATTTTATGAAAATATAAACATGAACTTTCAGGCAAAGTTCAAGCTCAAGAATCACAGCGAAGAAATCACAATAATTTCTGTAAGTTAGCTCATCAAGCAGGAGTTCAGACATGATCTCAAGCAAACTATCTGTTGATCTAGCAACCTTATAAATATCACATAAAATGAGACATCCACTACTGTACCCGGGGACTATAGGACCCATCTCACTCACATTTGGAGTGAGGCCTCCTAGGATCTTATGGCTCCGCATTAATCCATTCTAATGTGGAAGCTCATTTTATATACTTGCATTACCATTTTGTTGCTTGATGGTTCAATAAAACATGCACATGCTCTAAAGCTTTCTAGCTTAACTTTAACAATAATCATACATGAGTAGCTTCAGTATTCATTTTAAATACAAAACATACAATAAATAACTTGGTTAGCCAGCACCAAAAAAATATAAAAATAATACCAAAGCATAAAACATATATTTCCTTTAACCACTTATGAGCAACTATCCCTCATACATGTCCCAAACCATGTTGAGTAGTACATGCAAGTTCCTTTGTCCAAGTTAGACATGATGTTACTATAGGCATCCCTTTTCTAAGCAAACAAGACCTTATAAGGTATAAGCATCCTAGTATAAGATCCATACTATAGGTGTGAGGAACAGTCCCAATAAATGCCTAATTATTACTTTAATTATGCTAAATCTTTTTGTTACCCAATCCAAACTCTTAATTAAGCCAAAGTCATTCTTCATTTCCAGAATCTTTTTTCTGAGCTTTACTACGTGAATCTTAGCCACTTGCTTAGCATTTGGTATTTAATTTAGAGTTAAGAAAAATATTTACTTAGTTTCAATAAAACCCTTACATTTATTAAACTAAGGTAATGGTTTGGTGGGATTTAAAAAACAAACATGAATAAAATATGTGTGGCTGCGTAAGAAAACATTTTAATGTTTATGCATGCACAAGTAATATATCATGCTAAACCATGGATGAAAACTATACTCATAGCAAGTAAATGCTATGGCAACACAATCCCTAAGTGTTTTGTCTATCAACCTTAGCAACTAATGTCATGGGTTGATAAGCCTAACCCGAATTAATAATAACACAGCCATAGTTGTACTAAGTTAAATTTAATACTAGCAAACCTCCCACCAGCAACTACCGCCATGCTACAAAATATTCATGACCAAAATGATCGGTGGGCCCACCTTTACCTAGGAGAAACAAAACCAAGTGATGAATGATTCAAGAAGTCTTTACTTGACTACCTTGTTGTACAAGGCAAATAAGTTTGCAGTTAGACCCTGCATTTAGACCCTGACCATAAGTGCATGCAACATATGAAAAATGAATATGTAGTATACGCAAAATGTTCCTATGAAAAACTAACAAACAAGTACCAAATAATCACTATTAATCGTAAGACATTCTAAAACAAACAAAACATAACAACAACACACATAATGGACTATATGCACACATTGCCAAGCATAAATGAACTTTGGCCATAATCTATATAAGCATGTCACAAGCTTTTATGGCGTGGAGTATCATATAATGATCATCATATCATGCCTTTTTGTGTATATGACTCTCTATACTTCTCACACAAGTAAGCAAACAAACAAATAAACAAAAACATCTGTTGTTCAATTTTTGCTCTTGAGCATACATCATTGCATTTGCTCTTGAGCTTGCCAGCTTCCACTAGCTAAAAAAAAAATTATTGTATCTAGCAAGGTTGACCATGTTTTGTGTGGGTCATAGAGCCTATGGATGTGTCTTGCCCCCTCTTGGGCCCTTTGGCCTAATAAGCCTATATGTGTGCTTACTTGTGGCCCAAATCATTTAATGGGCCCAAGTGATGCTTTAGGCACTAGGGCCTTAGGGCTTTGCCTTGGGCTCCTCTTCATGGGTCATGCCTAAAGTACAACCTAAGGCACACAAGAAACCAAGGCCCCCAGGATGTGCCCATACTGCCTCTAGTACACATGGCTATAAGCACACAGGTGCATGCACATGCACACCCTTAGGCACACCATCGGGTGCCCCTTGGGCATACACTGCTGCGTGCCCCCTGGGGCTCATCCGTGTGCACCTCGGCACATTGAATTCACCATGCTCCTAGGCACCCCAAAATACTCATGTACCTAAGAGCCCATGCTGCACACACACACATACATACTAAGCCCTTGAGTTTGGTCACAACACATACACACCCAAATTAAGGCACACCACTCTTGTGCTTACCAAAACTTGAATGTTTAACCACACTCATCTACCAAGCATTCAAGGACACCACTTATTTCCCAAACAATGAGCTAGGTCAGGCCTTAGTGCCACTTGAGCCCTTTTTGGCTCTATTGGTCACCCTATACCCATTTTGCCACACCATTTGACTTAGCTTTCACCAAACTAAAATGTGGCCAGAGCTTTTCAAAGAGAGAAGGGCTAGGACACCTTACTCTTGTGTAGATTTCATACTTGCAAGTGTAAAGATCCACCTCCTACAAGCCTGGTCCTAGTTCATTGGAGTTCTTTATTTAACCGTAGTAAATCAAACATATTACTAACATATTTTTTAGCCAAAGAGCAGTATCATTATTCAAGAACCAAAACCAAAAATGATAAACTCCTTATCTTAAGAAAACAAAACACTTGGAATTACAGCTCTTTTCCTAGAAGCTCATCAGTGTCTCTTTTTTTTTCCAAGCTTAACGTCACACAAAATGATGTGTTTTTTATGAGTATGAAAGCCAGTCTAAACAAGGATGAACTAAGTTAAAACCAAAAAACATTTTTCACCTAAAAAACATACCAAAACCATAGCCACCACTTGGAAAAAAACCAAACTCTTAAGCCTTCCTTTGTAACATTGAAACTCTCCCCTTGATTTCTCACTTACAAGCTCTCATCATCTTATTACGTGTTGAATAAGCAAAGGAAGAGAAGAAAGTGATTTTTGGGTTTGGGGATGAACAAGGATAAAAAATGGGTGAAGGGATTAAAGTGGTAAAGGGTTAAGGCTTTTGCATGGTTAATAAAGGTTTAGGCTACTTAACCAAGGAAAAAGAGAGCTCACCCATATTTTTGAAGCTGATTTTCTACCTCATTAATAGGTTAGTTATCTCCCAAAAGTGCACAAAGGTTGGATGGGTGAAAAGGTACTTAAACCTTGGATAAAAGGATGTCATCTACATAAAATTCTTAACTATGTCTTCATTTCAACTTTAAATCTTATATTTTCTCCCATTCACTTCCAACCATGTATTTTCCTACCCTTGTCCAAGGTTGAATCTATTTTATAGTTTTGAATCAGGTTTCACCAAGTTTGAGCAACCATTACCCAAATGCCATTTTTAGCTTTTCCTATAAGAAAAGTCTCAAATTTGGTCAATTTAACTCCAAAATTCACCAAATTTCACCAAATGGCTTCAAACATCATTTCTCACCTTCTCATACCCATTTTGACCATGTTTTGCCTAGAAATTACCTTCTTTCCCTTTCTTGTTCCTTTAGCAAGAAAAAAGCCAATTTTTGGTCCAATTAAGTTGAAAATTCATCCAGATGTTCATTTCATTTCTAAAAAAATCAATTTCATCTTTCCTGGTCTTTTTTTTTTAATTTCCAAATTACCATTTTACCCCTAGTTGCCTTTATGGTCAATTTGCTTTAGATTTTAATTTTATGAACTTTGAGGACTATTGACTCATTGACTCGGCATAACTTAGCTTGCAAGTGTAATCCAATCAAGGATCACGCAAATAAAAAAAATTAACTACCTAATAAAATAAGGGTTCTCACATCCTTCTCCTCTTCATAGAATTGGTATTCTAATTTATGCTTTAACTCTAAGAATAGACTAGGATATTGAGTTTCCATATCCTACTCTATCTCCCATGTGCCCTCATCCTCTGAATGATTGGATGATTGCACCTTGACCATAGGTATCTGCTTGGTCCTTAGCTTCCTAACTTGTTGGTCAAGGAATCTAATTGGACATTCCGCATAGGCCAAGTCTTTGCTCACTGGCTTGATAGGAGGGGTATCATCGATTGCTTGTCAGGTGCATTAAATTTCTTCAATACAATGACATGGAACAGATCATGTATGTGAGCCAGGCTAGGTGGCAGTGCCAATCTATAGGCAAATTTTCCAACCCGCTCTAGAATCTCATAAGGTGTAATGTACCTAGAAGCCAACTTGCCCCTTTGGCCGAATTGTACCACTCCGTTCATTAGTGAGACTTTGAGGAGCACATTGTCCCCTACTTTAAGGTTCACTTCACACCGTTTGACATTGGCATGTGCCTGTTGCCTGCCAATAGTTGCCTTTAATCGGGCATGAATCTGTCTAATCTTGGTTGTGGTCTTTTCCACAACCTGTGGTCCAACTTGGTCCACATCTGCCTTGTCAACCTAGCAATAATGTATCATGGATCCCCAACCATTCAAAGCTTCATATAGAGCCATCTGAATTGATGCTTGATAACTTTTTTTATAGCCAAATGAAATGAATGGAAAATAGTCATCCCGATATTCTCTAAAATATAAGGCACAACTCCACATTATGTCCTTTAGGGTATGGATAGTCCTTTCTAGCTGTCCATCTGTCTGGGAGTGATAAACGGCACTTAAGTTTACTTTTGATCCCATTGCTTATTAAAAGGTATTCCGAAACCTAGAGTAAACTATGGATCTTGATTAGATATGATTGAATCTAGCACACTATGAAGTCGAACAATCTCTTTGATATATAGGTTTGCCAACGTTTCTAGTGGATAAATGATCTTAATTGGCAAGAAAGGGGCACTCTAAGTTAGCCTATCTACTATGAGCCATACGACATTATATTGTTTCCTTATACTTGGTAAACCGACCAAGAAATCCATAGTGATTGCCCCCCATTTCCTTTCTGGAATGGGCAAGCTCTACAAGGTACCGCCTAATTTTTGGTCTTCTGCTTTTACCATCTAACAGGTAAGGCACTTGGCCACATAATTCTTAATATCAACCTTGAACCTAGGCCATAAAAAATGAGTTCTCAAGCCATGATACATTTTGGTGACCCCGAGATGGATACTAAAGGGAATATTATGTGTTTTTTAGAGCTGTTAAACAATATCAGAGGAAGAAACAGAGGGCTTGATACATACAAAACCCTCACACAACCTTTAAATAATAGATGGGAGGAAAATACAAGGAAACGAAATCTTTAGGAAGAAAGAAAGTAAATCCCTAAGAATAAAGAGAGATTATTATGTTTCCTAAACTATAAATAATATTCCATAACACTCCCCTTCAAGCTGGAGCATACATATCATAAGCTCAAGCTTGTCACATATAGACTTTACTTTAAAGCTTCCTAAAGCTTTAGTGAATAAGTCAGCAAGTTGATCTTCTGATTTGACATACGGGGTCTTGATCAAGTCTTCTTGAAGCTTTTTACGAACAAAATGGCAGTAAACTTTGATATGTTTAGTTCTCTCATGGAACACGAGATTTGATGTAATATAGATGGCTGCTTGATTATCACACATTAATTCCATAGGAGATGAGTGTACGAAACCAAGCTCCATGAGAAGATGCCTTAACCAAACTAGTTCATATGTAGTATACACCATTGCCCTATACTCAGATTCAACACTTGACCTTGCAAGAATACTTTGTTTCTTGCTTTTCCATGACACCAAGTTTCCTCCCATAAATACACAGTAACCTGAAGTGGACCGTTGATCATAGGAGCCTGCTTAATCAGTATCTGTGTATCCTTGAATCTTAGTATGATCTCAATTTTGGTAAAGGAGACCTCGTCCTGGTGCTCCTTTGAGGTATCTCAAAATTCTAACTACTGCATCCTAATGACTAGTACGAGGAGAGTCCATGAACTGACTTACTGCACTCACAACAAATGAAATATCTGGACGAGTAACAGTTAGATAATTTAATTTGCCAACAAGTCTTCGATACCTGGTAGGTTCCTCCAAGTATTCCCCTTTATCTACATCAAGCTTGACATTTGGCTCCATAGGGCTATCAACTGACTTGGCTCCCGATAAACCAGTTTCTTTTAAAAGATCAAGGACATACTTCCTTTAGGACAAGCAAATCCCCATTTTGGACCTTGCTACTTCAATACCTAAGAAGTATCCTAACGAACCAAGATCCTTTGTCTGGAATTTCATTTGCAGGAAGGATTTCAAGGACTAGATACCAACATTATCATCACCAATGATAACAATATTATCAACATAGACAATCAGAATAATTTTACCAGCTTTAAAGTGTCGATAAAAGACAAAGTGATCCACGCCACATTGCTGCAAACCAAACTCCATAACAACTCGTACTGAAGTCATTTTGGCTACTGAAGAAAATGTCTCTGAGTAGTCCATGCCGTATACCTGTGTATATCCCTTAGCTACCAGAGGAGCTTTCAATCGATCAACTGTACCATCAGGGTGAACTTTAACATTAAACACCCATCGACAACCCACCACTGTCTGATCATGTGGAAGAGGAACTAAATCCCATGTATTATTAACCCGCAAAGCTGACATCTCCTCCTCCATGGCTTGCTTCCATCCAGGGTGAGACAAGGCCTCTAAAATAGACTTAGGCAAAGGAATGGAAGACAAGGTAGAGACAAAAGTAGAGTATGATGGTGATAATGAATTATAAGAGATCATATTCAAGATTGGATGAAGTGTACAAGACATTTTTCCTTTGCGAAGGGTAATTGCAATATCTAAATCATCAACTGGTGGAGTTGAAAATGAAGATAGTGGAGACGAGCGTGAATCTTATGGTAATACCTCTTGACGAGGATGTCGAGTATGGACCTGTAAATCAGGATGAGAAAGACGCTCTACAGGAGCCAGATTATTGTCATAAATGACCTCTGAAGGAGCAGAAGTAGTTACAGGAACATCAATATTGGTAGGAGCCATAGGTACAAAGGGCAAGGGCAAGGGCAGACAGTCATCAGTATCAGAAGACACAAATTAAGTATTAGAAAAATTTGGTGTGGTTTCAAAAAATGTAACATCAGCAGAAACAAAAAAATGATTTAAGGAAGGATTGAAACACTTGTACCATTTTTTCAAACAAGGGTATCCAAGGAAAATACATTTTAGAGATTTGGGGTCTAGTATATCTGTGCCAGGCTGGTTCTGATGAACAAAACAGACACAACCAAATATACGAGGAATAACAGAAAAGAGAGCTTGACAGAAAAAAGATTAGAAAAAGGAATTTTACCCGCAAGGATAGAAGATGGCAAACGATTGATAAGAAAACATGCAGTGAGCACAGCATCTCCCCAAAAAATTTTGGGAACATTCATATGAATTAACAAGGTACGAGCTATTTCAACAATGTGTTGGATTTTTCTCTCCGCTACTCCATTTTGTTAAGATGCGTATGGGCAGGAGGATTGGTGGAGTATACCCTGTTGCTACATGTAACTAGAGATTGAGTTAGAGAAATACTCTTTTGCATTATCACTATGAAGAATATTGATTCAGGTGTGAAACTAATTTTGAACTTCAACATAAAAGGCACAGAAGATAGAAAATAACTCTGAACGATCTTTCATTAGATATAACCAGGTCATTCAAGAGAAATCATCAACAAAAATTACGAAATACTGAAATCCCAATTTATACTTGGTACGGCTAGGACCCCAAATATCTGAATGAATTAGCATAAAAGATTTATCAACTCGTTTATTGACTCGAGACAAGTAGGGAGCACGATGATGCTTCCCAAGCTGACAAGACTCACATTGTAAAGTAGAGATTGAACTTAAGTTCGGGACTAATTTCTTAAGGTTCTCTAAGGATGAATGACCCAAGCGGCTATGAATTAGAAGAGGAGAAGCTGAAATAGGAACACGCTACTGATGACTGCAATCTATCAAAATAGTACATTCCATTCGATTCACACCCTTCTCCAATCGTCTTCTTAGTCTTCAAATCCTGGATAATGACATGATCAGGAAAGAAACTAATAGAACAGTTTAGTTGTTTGGTCAATTTACTCATAAACATCAGATTGAATGGAAAATTTGAAACATAGAGTATAGAGGGTAAAGTAAGAGAAGGACAAGGTTAAGTAGATCCAACACCTTTAATGGTGGTGGTAGATCCATCAGCAATGGTGAGTTGACTATGATGTGAAGCTAGAGGAGATATTTGATCAAAATTGGCTATTTTACCTAAAATATGGTCTGTGGCACCAGAGTCCAACACCCAAGACTGATTTCTAGAGAGGCTAGAGGAATAACAAGTTGTTGGATTACTTCGATGGACAACAGATGCCATGGGAGGAGAAGCGGCCTGCTGCGCAGACTGATATTGCAAGTATTTAGTGTACTCTTCCTGAGATAAAGTAATAGACGGTTGTGAGGCCATAGCTGATTAAGAATTTTTCTCCTCAAAATTTGACATTCTCCTTGATAAGGCGAACAAACAGATCACAGACTTTGCTGACGATGCACAGCAACATACGAGAGACTCATCGAATGGCGTGGAAACTCAAATTCTGGTCATAATTGACATGAATCAAGACCAGAAACTTGTCAGAATAGAGAGGCGAGCATATCCATCAGAACGCCGTTGCCGGAGGTCACCGGATGGTGGCGCGTGACACCCACACGCCGGCGCATGGGAGGTTTTTCGGCAACATCGCCGGTACTGTTGTGGTCGCCGATGACTCCTGGGTGTGGCTGTGTCCTTGGTTTTTGGTTTGGTTGGGTGGTTGCTGGTTTTCTGAAAAAGGGCAGTGGCTAACGGAAAGTTGCGGAAGGTGGTTTAGGTGAAGAAGTGGCTGTGGAAGGTGTTGAGATTAGGTTATGGCTCAATACCATGTTAAACAATATCATAGGAAGAAACAGAGGGCTTGATACATACAAGACTCTCACACAACCTTTATATAATAGATGAGAGGAAAATACAAGGAAAGGAAATCTCTAGGAATAAAGAAAGTAAATCCCTAAGAATAAAGAGAGATTATTATGTTTCCTAAACTATAAATAATATTCCATAACAAGAGCACTTACTCTTTCAACCTATTAACACTGGGCACATAAAGTTTTTTCCTAAGAAAAAGTAAACCATCCCGATACTCATACCCTTCTTAAAAGGTTCCATGTTTGGCCTCCCTTAAAACTTCACGTATCTTAGGGTCTAACCCCTTGGCCTCTCAAACCCCATCTAGCCATGCAAACTAAATTCATAACTTGAAGAATTGGTCAATCTCTCATCTGGACCAATGCCCATATAGAGCCATAAAACTTTTGGCCTTAAGATCTCTCACTTAAGCCTTGAAAACTACTACTCTAGTATACTTTTGGCCAAGGGCATCAGACACCATATTGCCCTCCCTAGCTGTGTACTTAATGGCACAATCATAATCCTTAATGTACTTTATCCACCTTATTTTCCTCATATTCAAATATTTCTGGGTGAATAGGTAGTTAAGGCTCTTATGATCAGTATATATCTAAAAGGATCGTCCTAAAAGATAATGCCGCCATAGTTTCAAGGCAAAGACTACTGTTGCTATTTCTAGATCATGTGTTGGAAATTTACCTCATTAGGCATTAATTACCTTGAACCATATGCAACTACTTGCCTATCTTGCATTAGTACAAAACTCAAGCTCGATCCAAATGCATCTATGTAGATAACATAGGGGTCAATAGGTTGTCTCTATTCCATCACTACCTATATTTTCCATTGGTCCACACTTACCCCTTTGTCATTGATCACATGACCAAGGAAGGATATCTCTTGTGCTTAGAACAGACACTTAGACAATTTTGCATAGTACCGATTATGCTTTAGCACTTGCATGACCATCCTAAGTTGTTCCTCATGCTAAGCAGGAGTTTGGGAGTATATGAGTATATCATTAATAAAAACTTCCAGAAATTTATCCAAATAAGGCATGAATGTCCTATACATGGCCTCCATAAATACCATAGGGGCATTGCTCACCCCAAATGGCATTACTATACCATGTTCGAAAAATGGTTTTTGTGTATGCCCTCCTTGACCTAAATCTAAAAGTAACCATTTTTCACATCAATTTTTTTAGAATACCTTGGCTCTTTGAGTTTATTAAGGAGTTCATCAATTTTTTGGAAGAAGGTACTTGTTCTTTACCAACCTAAGAATACTATTTTTCTTCTTCACAAACAACACCGGGGCATCCTATAGTGACACACTGGGCCTAATGAAGCCCTTCCTTAATAGCTCTTCTAGCTGTTCCTTTAATTTATCCATCTTAGGAGGAGACTTCCCATTTGGAAGAATTGATATGGGCCGATTCCTAGGTAATAGGTGAATAAAGAACTTTATGTCTCTCTTTTGTGTAACCCTGGTAAGTCAGTGGGAAAAAAATCTAGGAACATGTTGACAACTGGTGTGTCCCTTAGTTCCTCTGCCACTTCATTGCCATTCATGCTATAGTATTCCTCATCAACAATGAGAACCACATTAATCAATTTCAATGAAGTGGTCTTAACACTAGTTGCCAACCCACTGTCACAAGTTACCACCTCCCCCTCTTTAGTTTTAAGTATGATGGTTTGAATTGCACAGTCGATGTTGGCAATCCATACTGAGTACTGAGTCATGTTTTCCAAATGATATCAACTAGAAGTCATAGTGGAATATATGGTGGCCTATGTTAGTAGGAGAGCTCAATACTTTTTCTTTGATGAAACCTAGATGAGGACTTGCTGTCTTAATGATCCTCATCTCAAGTACATCGATCTCAACTAAACCCAATCTATATACCAATCTAATAGATATAATAGATAATGATGCACCAATATCAAATAACACCCTAACATTAGTATTGTTTAACATAAAAATACCTTATGCTGCTGGACGCTTGTCTCGGTACGCTAGGGTGAACACTTGCTGCTGGGGTGGTCATGGTCAGTGTGCTTCTCCTGCTTGGGGCGCTTTAGCTTCACCGGGTACTTTTTGCCCTACCCTAGACATAGGCCTGTGGGGCATTCCTTGCCTATCACGATGTGCTTGGGGGCAATCCCAGATCCAATGGTCTAATGCCCTGAATGTCTAGTAACCCACCGAGCAATTGTTGGACTGTTGCTATCCTTCTAAGTAGTGACATAGCTTCTTGCATGAAACTTGCCACAAGTCTTGCATGGGCCTTTCCTAAACTTGGTTTTCTTAGTGTTGTTACCATTACCACTCATCTCAGGGGTAGCTGGCCTCTTGCCCTGGGCCTTGGTGCTCGAGGGTTCTTGCATCTCATACCCACCCTTGACATTGGCAAGGTACATTGATTTTTCTAACTACTGTGTCATTTGTACTACCTAAGAGTAAATGTTAAAATTTGCAACTACCATAAATTTTAGTAAAAGGGGCCTAAGCCCCTCCATAAACCGAGCTATCTTAGTATGCTATTGACTAACCAAGTATGGTGTATGTCATGCTAATGCACTAAATCTCCTGGAGTACTCAGTCACAGTCATCTTATCCTGCGTGAGTCTCTCAAACTCCTACCTCTTGAGGTCCCTGACAACCTCACTAATGTACTCCTCTTGGAACCTTTCCAAAAAATACTACCAAGTCAAAGGCCTAGCTCTATATGCAGACTTTCCCTTACTTACCTCCTCGAGAAGATCTTCCTTATTATTCTAACAGATCTCTACAGCACCCTTCAGATAATAAGATGGCAGATGCAACTTGATGTCATCACTAGTTTATAGGGCCCAAAATATCTTATTCATCCGGTTCAACCAAATTCAACATCATTGGCATTTCCTTTTCCGTCAAAGTAAAACTGATCCAACCTTTAGATCTGCCTAAGCATGGAAACTAGGGATCCTTCCTCATCCTGAACTTCCATGATACTAGGCCCCTGATCCTTGCCATTACCGCTTCTCTTGCCAACTGGCATGGGATCAAAGTGCCCAACCTCTTATGGCTCCTTATCCAAATTGTCAACATCCTCAAGGTCTTGCCCATTGGCCTACTGATTATGGGCCTAGGCCTAAGTTAGGGTATTTAGCCCTTGAGTCAGGAGAATGAGTATCTCATTTTGTAAATTCATACAATCCAACATTTGTATGGTGAAAGTGTACAATGCATCCAATGTGATGCCTCTAGCATTCTATCCTGCACCTTTACCCTAACCATCTTGGCCTGCATTAGTGGCCACGTTATTCCTAGTGCGAACCATAACTGCAAACACATTTCACAAACATAAACAATGTAACACACAATCAATTCTCATGATCATTAGTCCAACTCCAACTCTATATATAGGACTCTTATGGTGGTAGCAACCTAGACCTTTACACTTAGTATAACCTAGGCTCATTACCAACTATGAAGAACTATCCAATAAATAACTAATTAGTAATTTAATCAGGCTGGATCATTTTATTGCCTAATCTAAAATTTTAATTAAGCTAGAATCATTCTTCATTTTCAGGATCTTTTTGCGGAGATTTACTATGTAAATCCTAGCCACTTACTTAGCAATTAGTCGTTATTTGAGAATTATGAAAAATATTTACTTAGTTTTAATAAAGCACTTAATTTTATTAAACTAAGATAGCGGTTTGTGGGATTTAAAAAAATATGAATAAAATATTTACAGCCGCGTAAGAAAACATTTTAACGCTTATGCAAGCATAAGTAATATATCATGCCAAACCATGGATTAAAACTATACTTTTAGTGGGTTAATACTATGACAACATAATACCTAAGTGTTTTGTCTATCAATCTAAGTAAGCAATGTCATGAATTGATAAGCCTAACCCAAATTATTAATAATACATGTCATGGTTGTACTAAGTCAAAGTCAATACTAGTTGACCTCATACTAGCTACTATTACCGTGCTACAAAATATTCTAAGACTTAAATGGTTAGTAAGCCTACCTTTGCCCAGGATAGAGAAACCTAAGTGAGGAGCAACCCCAAGAAGTCCTTGCTTGACTACCTGTTGTACAAGGTAAATAAGTTTGGAGTTAGACTCTAACCATAAGTGCATGCAATATACAAAAAATGAACATGTAGTGTACACAAAATGTACCTATAAGAAACTAATATACAAGTACCAAATAATCACTGTGGATTATTTGGTTCATACACAACATTATCTACACATTAACAATAAGGGTAAGTATAAAAAATACTTGGTAAGGCATTCTAAACCATACGGTTTCCTTAACATAGCAAGTATGATTTTCTGTCAATTTCTTCATGTGATCACTTTGATTAGATTCAATTAACATAGAGCTCCATGTGATTAATCAAGCTCGGCCAAACTTAAACAAAAACCCTATGCTTATCGAAAGCAAACTAGCTAGCTTACCATAATGCTTAAAGCACACATAGCCCATTACATAACCTTTAGGCTCTTTTGGCTATAACCATCCCCTAGGGCAGTTCTTTCCCCTTCAAAATACAGGAAAAGAAGCTTTATATAGGTCTTTATTGTTAGTGTTGTGCCCAAAAGCCAATCATGACATGATTGTATTTTTTGCACATTGAGTCATGATATTTTATTAAGGCATTAATCCAGCAATTATGTTTGTTGTTTTGTTTTTGCGTAACTTAACAAACATAATTGTAACCCTAGAATAATGATATTCTTAACCATCCCTGGTTTAGTATTATTGTGGAGCGGGTTGCAATAATACATAACGACTAGCATATGTGGAGACTAATATGAGATATGTAGTCTACATATGGGTACAAGTTGGAGAACTTGTGTACTGGACCGACCCACCATGAGAACACTACATGGATCGTTATATGAGTGTCATAAGTAATTCTCATAGTGATCATGGTATATGTAGTCCTTTGACCTAAGATCATCAAGGTTCCCTACATGTGAGTCACATACTTTGATACTTTCCTTTGTTGCTCATAACTGAGTGAAATTGAAGGAGGTCATTGGGTATGTCACATATCATGCGGAGGGATTTGTATGATCAAGATGGGATTTGTCCCTCCTATGTAACGGGAGAGATATCTTCGGGCCCCTTGATAGAGTAAGACTTAGAAAAATGCATGGCCATGCTCGGATGAGTTGATATACGATATCAATGTCATCAGTTTAAGTTGGTCTACTCGGTAATCAAGAAACCAAAGATTGGGCTATACGAGAGTGACACATTCCATGTCTAGTGCTTAGTCTTGATATCTTGGACAAAGGGACAATAGCATATATCGGTGATGATCATAAAGGTTTAGTTGAATCATCGACAATCTTGTCACTTGGGTAGCAATGATCTGTTGCTAGACACCGCTCATTGCTTATCATCATAAATGTGATTTATGATCATTGCCAATGTGGTAAGAGCCTATTGGGTCGCACACATAGAGCTATTTGGATAATTAGAGTGCATGGGCTAATAATTTGGGTTTTGGTTTCACAATAATTTTGTATTAATAATGGGCCCAATAGTTGAGCCATTATTAAGTCCGAAATTAAATCCTAATTGGATTAGGGCTTTGCAACCTATTAGGCCTGGAAGTTGAGTCTCACTATAAATACAACTTCTAGTGAGAAATTCGCAGGTTTCCTTGCCCTAGCCTCCCAAAAGGACAGCTGCACTCTTCTCTTGCAATTGCTTGGAGGACGCAAGCTAGCACTGCGAGCGCAAGAGAAACGCATCTGCTAGGATGTGGTGGAAGCGTGGTGATCCCGAGAGGCTCATGTGGATACCATAGAGAGCTTGAACATGTCAACTATTCAAGTTTTGTGATTCGACTCTACAATTAAGTAAGAGATCTCAAACGAAAATTAGGTATGAAATTTTTGAACACCAGGTTTACCCCGTTTCACTTGGATCCTGGAGGGTTTCGGTTAAATTCCGCTGCACTGTTTGGCTCCCGAAACCCAACAGTGGTATCAGAGCTACTGGTGAAACCCTAAATCGGGATTGATGTTGAATTGCATGATGTTATGTGTTCGGTTGCTTTTCGGCCATGATTAATTAGATTAATTCATGTTGCATGAAACCAGAACTCGTAATGAACATATGACATATATGAAGAAACGACACAAATTGGTTAATAAGATTAACCCGAAATTGATAGGTATGAGATACCTATATGGATTAGGATTCTTACAATAGTTGCAAAAACCCTAGCTTTGTTCGGATTCGGCCTGTTCGGGCACCGAAACTAAGGTATTTTTGGTGGCTCGAATGGAGGAGTCTCGGGTGCCTACTTGCTCGAAATAGAAGATTTCGGGCTAAGCAATCTGACCAGTCAGCCGAACCACTGCTCGCTGACCGGCCAGTGGGACCGCCATATGCGAAGCGCCACATAAATAAAAACTGGTTAATCAACACACGAAAAAATTGGCATGCATCTTTGTTGAATGAGATTTGACATGATATGCTGATTGGTGTTTGAAGCATGGTGCATGGTTATAGCCCTTGATTGGTTGTACTTGTAAATACGGCTTACGAGTCGTGCCTTTTCTTATCACTCTCATTGTACATTGTCTTCTCACCTTACTCCCCTCGAATGTAACTCGAGGTTTCTATTATTGATGTAATGGTGCATTATGGGATCATCCAAGGTGATATGTCCAAGGATCATCCAAGGTGGTATGTCCAAGGAGATGACAACAAAAAGGCAGCCAAGAATGGAAGAAAAGGAGCTTGTGAAGACTCTTTTCTTTTCTTAGGCTTTTATGATATTCTCATTGGCTTGAGAATATCGCATAGTTTGGGCTATAACCATGTCACGTTTACTTTCTTGAACGCATGAGATGCATGTTTTATATTTGTATGTGATGCATGAGACAACCGGAGATAAAAAAAATTGGTGAGATCAAACGAAAAATCCCTCAAACAAATATTAAGTCATCAAATGTGATGCCTTCCAAATGTTAGCACTCGTCAAGACTTTGATCAACATTAGGTGGGTTTGCCAAAGCAAAGCACCTATGTTCATCTTGGTAAGGCGCGATGGAATAATAGTGATATCCAAATTGCTAACATTGATTCCGACTTAACTAAGTCATCCTAATAGGATTAGGGACTTAGAGGCATAGAGTTGGGCTTAAGCTCATGGGATGAGCTTGGACAAGTGTTGTTCACCCAACTATCCAAGAGTTGCATAAGATGCAATTGGCAAGGAGTTGCCTACCTAAATAGCTGTAACTTGAGAGAAAAGCCAAAGCTGACTCAAGTTGTGGTCAAATATGGATCTTGGCCCATTAGAATACCTTAGCGCCGAGGTGTTCCGAAATAATATCGAGGGTTATTATTTTGAGGAAAATAGTGGGAGTATCATTTAATAAAATTCCTTATTAAATGAATTAAAATACATGACTCTTGCACTGCATATTTACTGTTATAGATAACCATGGCATAAAACACATCGACACTTTCGTTGCGATCGATCCTTGAGAAGGAAAAACTAAATGGGACCAACTTTCTCAAATGGTACCGAAACTTGATGATAGTCCTCAAACAAGAAAGAAATGCTTATGTCCTAGAGCAGCCCATTCCGAATGAGCCTGCTGCCATTGCTCCAAGAGCTGAAAGGGATGCTCACAAGAAGCATTCTGATGATGCTTTGGATGTTGCTTGCCTCATGCTTATTACCATGGAATCTGAGCTTTAGAAGCAACATGAGAACATAGGGGCGTTTGATATGATCGAACATCTCAAAATGCTTTTCCAAGAGCAAGCTAGGCATGAGAGGTTTAAGACCTTTAAGGCATTGTTTCAGTGCAAGATGTTTCAGGGAAGTCCCGTGGGTCCTCATGTGCTCAAGATGATTGGGTACATTGAGAATCTTGAGAATTTGGGATTTGCTCTTCAGAAAGAGTTGGCTATCAATGTAATCTTCCAATCGTTGCCTAAAAGCTACAATCAGTTTGTCATGAACTATAACATGAACGACCTTGACAAGTCCCTCCCTGAATTGCTCAACATGTTGAGAACTGCTGAGCAAAACCTTAAGAAGGCTAAGCCCATTTTGATGGTTCAAAAGAGCAAGGGAAAAGCCAACAAGAAGAAGGATAAAGCTAATGGAAAGTCCAATGCTAGTTCTTCTTCAGCTGCACTGAAACCAAAGGGTGGAGTGGCAAATGAAGGGGAGTACTTCCATTGTAAACAACCTGGACACTGGAAGCGCAACTGCAAGCTCTATCTTGAAGAACTTGCTAAGGAAAAGGGAAGTAAGACTTTCACTTCAGGTATTCTTGTTATAGAGGCTAACTTTTCTACTTCCTCATCTTGGGTATTGGATACTAGATGTGGATCTCACATTTGTGCAAATGTGCAGGATCTAAGTAGAAGTAGAAGATTGGCTAGTGGTGAAGTGGACCTATGTGTTTGAAATGGAGCAAAGGTTGCTGCCTTAGCGGTAAGGACTTATGTTCTCACTTTACCTAGTGGATTAGTTTTAGAATTAGACAACTGCTACTTTGTGCCTACTATTAGTAGAAATTTGATTTCTGTTTCTTGTTTGGACAAGAAAGGTTTTTCATTTATAATAAAGGACAAATGTTGTTCTATTTATTTGAATGAAATCTTTTATGGTAGTGCTCAACTTAGCAATGGGTTGTATGTTCTAGATCTCGAAGATCCAATCTATAATGTGAATACCAAGAAGGTTAGATTAAATGATTCGAACCTGACCTATCTCTGGCACTGTCGCTTGGGCCATATAAATGAGACCCGCATATCCAAGCTCCATAAGGATGGACTCTTGGACTTGATTTTGAATCATATGAGACATGTGAGTCATGTTTGTTGGGTAAGCTGACCAAAGCCCCATTCACAGGGCAAAGTGAAAGGGCTAATGACTTACTAGGACTCATACATAGTGATGTATGTGGCCCTATGTCTACACAAGCTAGGGGAGGTTTCCAATACTTCATTACTTTCACTGATGACTTCAGCAGATATGGTTATGTGTATCTTATGAGACACAAGTCAGAATCCTTTGAAAAGTTCAAAGAATTCAAGAATGAAGTAGAGAATCAACTTGGGAAGAGTATCAAAGTGCTTCGGTCAGATCGAGGTGGAGAGTACTTGGATCGAGAATTCCTTAACTATCTGAAGGACTATGGTATAGTATCACAACTCACTCCATCAGGTACACCTCAATGGAATGGTGTATCTGAAAGGAGAAATCGAACTCTGTTAGACATGGTTCGCTCTATGATGAGTCAAGCTGACCTTCCAAACTCCTTTTGGGGACATGCTCTAAAGACAGCCGCTTTTACACTAAACCGAGTTCCATCTAAATCGGTTCAAAAGGCACCATATGAGATATGGAATGGGAGGCATCCCAATTTGTCTTTTATGAAGATTTGGGGCTATGACGCTTATGTGAAACGTCAATCCTCTGACAAACTAGGGCCCAAATCTCAAAAATGCCTTTTGTTGGGTATCCTAAAGAAACAAAGGGTTACTATTTCTACAATCCTTCTGAGCAAAAAGTGTTTGTTGCTCGAACTGGTGTCTTTTTAGAGAAAGAGTTTATCTCTAAAGAAACTAGTGGGAGGAAAGTAGAACTTGAAGAAATTCAAGAACAACAAGGAGGCATCGAACCTAAAATGGAACCTGAACAGACACCACAAGATGTTGTGGTTCAAGAGTCTGTTCCTGTAGCATAGAGCCCACGTAGGTCTGGTAGGATTCGGCATGAGCCCGAGAGATATGGAATTCTCATGACTCATACCGGTGATGTGATGCTCATGGATCAGAATGAGTCCACAACCTACCAACAAGCTATGTTGGGGCCTGACTTTGAGAAGTGGCTAGTGGCCATGAAATCCGACATGGAATCCATGTATGAAAACCAAGTATGGACTTTGGTTGACTCATCTGAAGGGGTAAAACCCATAGGGTGCAAATGGGTTTTCAAGAAGAAAACTGACATGGATGGTAATGTGATTACCTTTAAGGGACGATTGGTTGCAAAATGTTTCAAGCAAATTCATGGTATTGACTATGATGAAACTTTTTCACCAGTTGCTATGCTTAAATCCATCAGAATTTTGTTTGCCATTGCTGCACACTATGATTATGAGATATGACAAATGGATGTCAAAACTGCATTCCTAAATGGAAAGCTACTTGAGGATGTGTACATGACACAACCTGAGTGTTTTGTCACTCCTGAGAATGCCAATAAAGTGTGCAAGTGGCAAAGGTCCATTTATGGACTGAAGCAAGCTTCTCGAAGTTAGAATCTTCGTTTTGATGATGCAATCAAAAGAGTTTGGTTTATCAAAAATGAAGATGAACCTTGTGTCTACAAGAAAGTTAGTGGGAGCGCTATTGTCTTCTTGGTGTTGTATGTAGATGACATACTACTCATTGGGAATGATATTCTTGAGCTACAGTCAGTGAAGACTTGGCTAGGGAAATGTTTCTCTATGAAGGACTTGGGTGAAGCAGCCTATGTGTTAGGCATCAGGATCTATAGAGATAGATCTAGAAAGCTTCTTGGCCTAAGTCAAAGTACATATATTGACAAGGTGCTAAAGAGGTTTAGCATGCAAGATTCCAAGAAAGGATTCTTGCCCATGTCACATGGTATCACTCTTTCTAGATCTCAATATCCGAGTATACCTGAGGAGAGAGAGCGCATGAGTAAGATTCCATATGCCTCAGCAATTGGATCTATCATGTATGCCATGATATGTACTCATCCCGATGTCTTATATTCTTTAAGCATGACGAGTAGGTACCAATCAAACCCCAGTGAGAGTCACTAGACAGCTATTAAGAACATCCTTAAGTACTTATGAAGAAAAAAGGATGTATTCTTGGTCTTTGGAGGTGAAGATGAGCTCGTTGTAAGGGGTTACACCGATGCAAGCTTCCAATCCGATAAGGATGATTTTAGATCGCAATCTGGTTATGTGTTTTGTATTGGTGGTGGTGTTGTCAGCTGGAAGAGTTCAAAGCAAGAGACAGTAGCTGACTCTACAACAGAATCTGAATACATTGCCGCCTCTGATGCCGCGAAGGAGGCAGTTTGGATCAAGAAGTTCATCATTGAACTTGGAGTGGTTCCAAGCATTACCGACTCGATAGAGCTCTATTGTGACAATAATGGAGCAATCGCACAAGCTAAGGAACCTCGATCTCACCAGCGATCCAAACACATACTCCAACGTTATCATCTCATCAGGGAGATCATCGAGAGGGGTGATGTAAGAATATGCAGGACTTCGACAGATAGCAACATTGCTGATCCGCTGACAAAGCCCCTTACGCAGCAAAAGCATGATAGCCATTCTAGGTCCGTTGGTATTAGATACATGGATGATTGGCTTTAGTGCAAGTGGGAGATTGTTAGTGTCGTGCCCAAAAGCCAATCATGAGATGATTGTATTTTTTGCACATTGAGTCATGATATTTTACTAAGGCATTAATCTAGCAATTATGTTTGTTGTTTTATTTCTGCGTAACTTAACAAACATAATTGTAACCCTAGAATAATGATATTCTTAAATATCCCTGGTTTAGTATTATTGTGGAGCGGGTTGCAATAATACATAACGACTAGCATATGTGGAGACTAATATGAGATATGTAGTCTACATATGGGTACAAGTTGGAGAACTTGTGTACTGGACCGACCCACCATGAGAACACTACATGGATCGTTATATGAGTGTCATAAGTAATTCTCATAGTGATCATGGTATATGTAGTCCTTTGACCTAAGATCATCAAGGTTCCCTACATGTGAGTCACATACTTTGATACTTTCCTTTGTTGCTCATAACTGAGTGAAATTGAAGGAGGTCATTGGGTATGTCACATATCATGCGGAGGGATTTGTATGATCAAGATGGGATTTGTCCCTCCTATGTAACGGGAGAGATATCTTCGGGCCCCTTGATAGAGTAAGACTTAGAAAAATGCATGGCCATGCTCGGATGAGTTGATATACGATATCAATGTCATCAGTTTAAGTTGGTCTACTCGGTAATCAAGAAACCAAAGATTGGGCTATACGAAAGCGACACATTCCATGTCTCGTGCTTAGTCTTGATATCTTGGACAAAGGGACAATAGCATATATCGGTGATGATCATAAAGGTTTAGTCGAATCATCGACAATCTTGTCACTTGGGTAGCAATGATGTGTTGCTAGACACCGCTCATTGCTTATGATCATAAATGTGATTTATGATCATTGCCAACATGGTAAGAGCCTATTGGGTCGCACACATAGAGCTATTTGGATCATTAGAGTGCATGAGATAATAATTTGGGTTTTGGTTTCACAATAATTTCGTATTAATAATGGGCCCAATAGTTGAGCCATTATTAAGTCCGAAATTAAAGCCTAATTGGATTAGGGCTTTGGAACCTATTAGGCCTGGAAGTTGAGTCTCACTATAAATACAACTTCTAGTGAGAAATTCGCAGGTCTCCTTGCCTTAGCCTCCCAAAAGGACAGCTGCACTCTTCTCTTGCAATTCCTTGGAGGACGCAAGCTAGCACTGCGAGCGCAAGAGAAACGCATCTGCCGGAACGTGGTGGAAGCGTGGTGATCCCGAGAGGCTCGTGTGGATACCATAGAGAGCTTGAACATGTCAACTATTCAAGTTTTGTGATTCGACTCTACAGTTGAGTAAGAGATCTCAAACGAAAATTAGGTATGAAATTTTCGAACACCCGGTTTACCCCGTTTCACTTGGATCCTAGAGGGTTTTGGTTAAATTTCGCTGCGCTGTTTGGCTCCCGAAACCCAACATTTACCTATGGCTGTAATGGCAGTAGGGAAGCTTGATCATACATCATATACCATAGGTACCACCATGAACTAGCTTTGCATCACCATGCCCCGGTTTTGCTTTGTTTTTGTTCTTCTTTGCTTTCATTCTTTTCAGTGGCTTTAGAATGCTTTGCTAAAGGTTTGGCCAGGTTGTAGAGGATGAGATGGCAGCAAGAAATAGCTAAAAAGATCCTTAACTCAAGCCTTAGTCAAGCGGTGCAACAATTCAGCCAAATGGCCTTGGCGGCAAAGGACTTTGACTAGTCTTTGGTCCAACTTCCTTCAAGTAGCTCAAATCATGTAGTATATCATTTTTTCTTGCTTAACCCTTTAAGTGGTGTGTTTTAAGCACCCACTTCATGTATTAATTCGGCCAATTAGGCCCTCTAATTTTCATTTGAACATAGGTGCACTTTAAGTGCACTCTGGAGCTCTTTAGTGTACTCTAGAGTGTTGCCGTAGTTTTCATGCATTTTTCACCTTTTCTTAGGCCACATTGTATCATTCTCATTTTAATGGTAAGCATCAACCCTATGTAATATTTTTTAATACATTACGCTTTAGGGCTTTCTCATGCCCATGGTTGCACATAAAGGTACACCTAAGGGTCTTCTAGTGCACCTTAGAATGCTCTTGCTCTTTCTCATGTGTTCTTCATATTTCTTGGGCTTATGTGGCTGCCTTCATTTGTATCTTATCATTAGGCATTGAGCCCACATAATCCTCCTTAGAGTTTTAGGTTTTAGAGCCTTCAAGTTCACATAAGTGCACACAAGGGTGCGCCTAAGAGCCCCCTGTGGCCCTCATTGGTTTTTTTCTAGTGCTCTTAGGTTTTTTCCAATATTTCCTCAAACCCTAAGTCTTCCTCTTAAGACCCATCATGGCATCACATTTTAGTCACCTTTAGCTTAAGAATAAAGCATTTTTCTCTCATGTTCCGCTGATGTGCCCTTAGAATGTCTTTGGGGCACATTATAAGTACTTAGTCTTGTATGTTCCTTTTTCTCTTAGTGTTTTATAACTTGCATTACTTATTCACATCTTTGATGCTCATCATATTCTCATAAGAATCATAGCCCATGGCCTATGCAAGTTACAAACATGACACCTATTCTCTTTATAATTACTAGCTCATAGCCAGTAAACAATAACTTACTAGTATTCCACCAACATCCAATTTACTTTCCCTTTTTTTGTGCAGGAATAAGTATATTGACAAGCCAATTTGTATCAAATATGGTGTAGTGCTCCTTTAGGAGTCTCTTGCTCACTTAGGGCACCCTCAGCTCTATGAGCTCTCTTGAGGAACCTTTAGGTCTCCTAAGGTCTTTAGGCCATTTAAAACCCTTTACCTTCACAATTGCTCCATGGTCTAGGTGTATTCCACACCAACTCCAACCATGAGGTAACTCGCCTTTACTTACTCTTCGCATGCTTATTTCCTAAACAATGTAGTCATTTGTACCCATATACAAATTTCCTAGCTAACATTAGCATAAATAAGCAAAAGATAACTGAATTTAATGTTTACCTTAGCAATATTAAATGCAAACATTCCATGTCCTAGCTAATGTCTCGACTGTCTCCGTTTCAATCTTTTCTAAGGTTGTTCTATAGTAGCTTGAATAATAACCTAGAATTGATAATTTAGCAATAAGACAAACCATTCTTAGCCCAAGATTAAATAATTTCCCATATGGTTTAAGTGATCAAAACCCAACCTTTATCTTGGACTTCACCTATCCAGCACTTAAGTTACTTATGACCCAAGTTAGTTCCAATTACTTTAAACATTGTTTCTATTATTTGTTTCACTTCTAAACAACAAAAAATGATTTATTCTAGCCTTAACAGAACCAGAAATTAATCATGACACAGTTTGAAAAATTAAACAGAATCTGAACCTTAATCGATTTGGTCCTAATTTACTTATTCCACACCCATATGTTTCCTGTTGATTGTTTGTCTAACATTTTCCAGCAATAATAATTAAAAATAATTATCCTTTATTTATCTCCAACCCATTCTAACCAAACAAATCAATAAAAAAAACAAATAAAATCAAATCGGTCTCTACCTTTCAACCTTCCAATCGGCCACAATATTTATTTAGAGTTTAAGCTATTTTCCCAAGCTTCCAAATGTTTGTTTCCCCCTAATATGCAAGCATGGAACCAAAGTACATCATTGATTCCAGCTATTGCTCCTTGATTGAACCAGTAAATCATGGAATAATGCAATTAAAACTTTTTCCAAACTAATTAAGCTTCCTCAAGCATCATGTTATTTCCTCTTCCATTTTTCCATTGATTTATGGCTTAAATTAGAGGAATAAGCTAGGTTTTAGCTTGGTTGGAGCTTCAAGGGGTTCAGTCACGGTGGCCAAAGAAGTTTCAAGTGGCTAAATGAAGGATAAGGTTACCAAGTGGGTAAGTCACCACACCACGGTGGGCAAAGAAGTTTCGGGTGGCTAAATGAAGGATAAGGTGACCAAGTGGGTTAGTCAGCACACCACCGCCTCACTTGCATTTACCACGCACCTGGTGCCTTAGGTCGCCATTTTCTAAATATTAGCACCAGTGTGGAACACGATGGAAACCTTAGGACTATGAACAACTTTAAGCCACGCTCTGCATAGATTGAACTACATGTCAAGCCTCCAACTTTCAGGAACATGCATCTTAGTCCCTAGATCTCTAAGAGTCATATTGAAGCCAGTTATTGACAACCTAGTTAATCCACAATTTCACGATGATATAGCGGAAATCATGAAAAACAATGATATCTCAAATTTAATATTCTCTCATCTTTTATCCAACCATGCAAGGAAAATGGGCCACTATGTGAAATGACCAAGATGCCCTTCTTGGCCTAGTTTACTTAAATGATCAATTTTACTTATTTTTAACTACTATATGGTATAAAACAAGAACTCTAGCTTGCAAATAATATTCTAAGCATAATAATTACCAAAATAACCTTGTTACATTGTAATTAGGCTTTTCCATAGGAAGGGTTAGTACAGGAGTTTGTAACATCGCCATTCCTCACATGGGAGAAATGGAGGAAGCCTTATGTGGATATATAGGTGCAAGTTCCAGAACGTAAGCACCTAGCACTTATCATTTTCCAAAGGATAACCCATGTGGTGTGGGCAGATGTTTCATTGACTAGTTCTAGACTTAGGTCATTACAGATGCTATCAAAGCTAACCCAGGATTGCAATGATGTGGCACATTGGGTGTGCACATGCATCATCTACTAGGTTGATCCTGAATTTGAAAGGTTATTTGGCCCAGGGCCAAGTAATCTCGATTACAGAGGTTACTGGTCCGGGAGACCTAGTAATATGAATAATCTCGTTGGGTACATAAGGGGGTGAGTTTGTAACACTCCCATATCTCATATGGGAGGAATGTGAGAAGCCTTATGTGGATATATAAGCTTAAGTTCCAAAACATATACACCTAACACTTATCTTTTTTCAAAGGATAACTCATGTAGTGTGGGCAGATGTTTTATTGACCAATCCTAGATGTGGATCATTACACAAAAGTCCAAATGAAAATATAGGAACTTGTAGTAAAACTAGACATCCATGGGGACATTTGGTTAAGTCACCAGATTTAGACCTATAATAAATAAATTAACATGAATTTTGTAATTAGGTATTTGCGCAAACCTATAGAACCAGATTTCCAGATAGACTAATATCCAGTGAAACAAATATATAAAATCATAGGAATGAAAAACTTATGCTCGAAAATAAAATCTTTAAAACTAATAAATACAAGGTATAAATAGTAAGCAATTAGGTTTTGAAGTATTAAAAATTTGCATTATAGTTTATAATCTCCTTTTAAAATTCAAGACTTAAGCTGCTATTATTTACCAGTTCTCCATCAATACTTAACCTCAATTTCAGGCCACAAAAAAAGACTAAAGAAAGTAATGCAAGAAATAAACTTGAACTACTTTAGCAAAAGGGTACAAAGCAGAAATATTAACACAAGCATAAATCAACATCAAACACTTTTCAACAAAGCAAAAAGGAAACAATTTCCAAGTGTCAAATTGCATTAAGGGCTTTAAATTCCCCTTCACATAAAAAATGGCTCCATTATCAAAAGATGGCCTAGCGGCTCCTTTGGAGAATATCCATGAAGACCTGGTGCCTTCCTTGAAGTCAAATATAGGAAGCCAAAAGGATGATTTTAGCGTGTTCTCTACTAGCATTAAAGATCCAATCATTAAAGATCAGGCCATTGATGGCAATGGCTTGTTTGTGGATGGAGTCACTACTTCTGATGAAACGTAGATGAACATAGTATATATTAATAAAACTAAAAATGGATTAGAAATTGAAAAAAAAAGGCAAGGGGACAGAAGCGCACCTAATAAGGTCTTGGTGGAGTAAAAGCATTTTCCACTGAAGTGGTGGTGACAATCGAAGATTTGCAGGAAGTAGGCCATGCAATCCATTCACTTTTGGAGGTTCTGCTCCTGAACAACCCTAGCGGCTAAAGAGATTAAGAAAGGTAGAGGTAAGGGGGTTAGGTTTAGGGATTAAGAAAGGGTATGTTAAAGATTACAAACTTCACATGTAAAATGGGTAGATAGGGCAAATTTATCTATCATGGATATCTTAAACTCATCAGCCACCTATACCCATTTGACAAGTAGACATTGTTACCCATGTCTGCCCCATCATGGGTATTTTTACCCATTTAGTTGCATGTCATATACTGATATCTGTAGTTAAAAGAGTTCATCCACTCGTTTTCCATCCCTATTAGATGTCTTTAGTGGGTATCACCAGATCAAGATGGATCCCAAGGATGAAAAACAAATTGCGTTCACAATAGAGTAGGCTATATACTGTTACTAAAAAAATGGCATTTAGCCTAAACAACAAAGGAGCAACTTCTCAAATGATGATGAACAAGGTCTATGTAGATCAACTCAAGCACAATGTGGAAACATATGTGGATAATATGATCATCAAAAGTAGAGTCCTAGATTGTTGTATTGATGACCTCAAGGAAACCTTCTAGTGTATAAAGCAATTCCACATGTGTATCAATCCCAAGAAATACACCTTTAAGGTTTGAGCAGGCAAATTCTAGGGCTATAATAATCTCTAAGTCAGAGATAAATGCCAATTCAGGACATGATTGATGTCATCTTGATGATTCCATGATCCTAACGATAAGAATGATGTCCAAAAGGTCACTAGAAGATTAACCACTCTTTGACATTTCATCTCCAAGCTCTGGGACAAATGTCGTCTTCTTTATAAAATCCTTAAGAAGGGAGTGAAATTTGAATGGACCAATGAATTCATAACAACCATCGGGCAAATCAATGATTATTTGAAATAGCTCCCCACACTAAAACAACCTCGTCTCAAGGATCCTTTGGTCTTAAACCATACCGTCATCGAGGGTTTGATTAGCACAATGATAGTTAGAGAAGAAGGCATGGAACAATGGCTCATTTATTATGTCAGTCCAACCCTACAGGGGGCAGAGTCACAATATTTTTTGCCACAAAAAGTCATCTTCACAATTGTCATAGCCTTCTGGAAATTAAGGCCCAAATTTCCAGAATCACATAATCATTGTCAAAATAGAGCTCCCGCTGAAGAATATAGTTTAAAGCCAAATTACTTGAGTAGATTAGCCAAACGGTTCATAAAATAAGGTGAATTCAATATAGAGTACAAGCCTAGAAGGGCCGTTAAGGCACAAGCACTAGTAGACTTTATGACCGATATGATGCCCATTGAGGGAGACCATGTTGCATAGGAAAAGACCAAATGTCCTTTACTGGGAAATATATATATTGATGGGGCCTTAAAACGTGACCAACAATGGGCAGGATTGTCGTAAAAGGACCTTTGGACATGAAGGACACACTCAAAATCAAGTTCCTTTTCCCAATTACCAATAACGTGGTAGAATACAAGAGATTAATCACTGAATTAAAGATGGCTAGCTGAGTAGGATACGATGCCTAGTGGTGTACAATGACTCTTAGTTAATCATTAACCAAACAAATGAGATGGTGGATTTGAAAGCCACACTTTGTAAGTACTTGAGCTTGGTTAACAATTTAATCAAACTTTTTGATTACATGCAAGTTGAGAAATCCAAAGGGCTAGGACCATGAAGGTTGACACCCTATCAAAAGCCTAACAAAAAGCCATGACAATGGATCTGCTACAGCCTTGGATATATTTTCTGGAGCAATGAGCCCCCAAGGAAGACTGGAGGAAGTCGATACAGCACTCCATGTAATAGGCAAGCGGAGGGGAAATTAAGGATATGTTGGGTACAATTTCATCATTATAGGTGAGTAACTATCCAAAAGGGGATTTTTTGCATCCATATAAAAGTGCTTAGACACCACTGATAGGCTTACAACTATCGATGAACTACACAAATGAGACTACGGAGGACACATTGGATTTGACTCCCTCACTTACAAGGCTCTAAGATAGGGATACTTTTGGGCAACAATTTGAAAAGATGGTCGAGAGCTTATACAATGGTGTTATTTCTATCAACTTAATGCTCAGATTTAGAGAATACCCTCATTTGAAGCCATCTCCACCTCATACCTTTGCTCGTTCCCCATATGAGGTCTAAATGTAATTGGAGAATAGCCTATAGCCCCCAGATAGGTGGAGTATGGCATAGTGGCAGTTGACTACTTCACCAAGTAGGTCGAGGCCAAGTTTCTGGCAACTATTACAGCCCTTCCAGTCATAAAGATTCTCTAGAAAAAAAAAGTGTGAAGATTTACTATGGACAAAGGCATTTATATCTACTTTGCCCAGTGGTTCACCCATAGTCAAACAGGCAGGGAGTAGTCATTAATCATACTATTAAGGAAGGCTTGGAAAAAAGACTTGTCAACACCAAGTGGAAAGGAGTAGAAGAGTTACAAATTATGCTATGGGACTAACATATGACCCCTAGAAGGTAAGGACAGGAAAAAGGGTTTATCAGTTATTAGATTCTTATGGTAAAATGCTACCTAGGAATTATCGCTCAGATGACCTATAACCCTACTTCGCCTAAATTTTAATTATAATTATCAAGTATTATTAAAAAATTTCAAGTCTCCATGTATTATTCATAAATGAAGCCTCACCTTAGAGGAACCAAAATGGAACTAGGGTAACAACCTTTTTACACTTTTACCCACATTCACAAAAGTAAAGCAGTGGCAACACCTCTTATTTACTTTAGGCTTTTATACATTAATCAAGAGTTATAACCCTCTTACTAAGAAAAGGCCATGGACTATGATGAAAGGCTGATTTAATGAAGGATATGAGCCCAAAATAATTGAATAAGAAGGCATTCTAAACCTGAGGCCAATACAGTCCCTAAGATCTAGCTTATACCCCAAAAATAGGGGGAGAAACCCCTAAAAGGCCAAACAAGCATAAAGGTCTAGGTTAGAGACACAAGATCCAAAAAACATTATATGTAAAAAGGGTTTAAGACAACAAACCTAAAGGATAAATATAGATCTTATAGAATTAATTCTAACTAAGTCTTGACACATGGAGGCAAAAGTGAATAAAGATTTGACCATAATAAAAGCAAAAACAAGAAACAATCACAAGTAAGTAAGTAAGTATATTTCATGAACATTTTATTCATTAATACTCGACAACATTTATAAAAAGACAGTAATGGATAAAAAGGAAAAAAGAAAAAGCAAGAGATGACGCCCAGAATTTGTCATCCCATTGCTGTTCTTCACCTAGGAGTCGACATGAACTTCTTCAACTTGAGGGGTTGCTCCAAGTTACTCTTTCTGTTATAATCATCAAAGTCAACCTTAGGGGCCTTAACAACACATAAAAAAAAAAGAGGTCATAGTATGGGTTTTTTTTTCTCGATTTGATATTTACAAGCTAGAAAGTTGTCAAAATATTCAACAACAACTCCTCACTCTGGCATTCCCTTTAGCCTCCGGTTTAATATCTTCAGCTCTTTAACATGCAAGTTAGCACTTTGGCAAAGCTCCTAAAGGTTAAAGGAATGAACATTAGTTAATCCCCTCACGGCTCCCTGAACACTTGAGGCCCAATCAGCAAGGTAGGGCAGTCCCATATTGGTACTAGGCCTTGGACTTGTGTTAGGCTTCGGAGCTTAAACTAGAGGCATGAGTCTATATCTGACAATTTCTAGCTCAGAGCCTTCAGCTATTCATTGAGGGACCTTATCTCTACTTAAGCCATCTTTCCTCCCTCCATTTATTTCTTTGAATCATTAGAAACCTTTTAGAGCTAGGCTACTTACTCTTAGAGAAGCTTCGCCTTCTCATTAGAGATTTTTCCTTCTTTTTTAGCTTCTTCTTGAGTTGGTCTTTCTTGGTAACCACCTAGGAACAAATGGTCTTATCAGTCAAGAGTTGCCACTCTAAGGCCTTTTTGTTTAGGGTCACCTCTAATATGTACTTAGAGGCTTCCCAAAGCTTGGCCTTCTACATGGTAACATTTTCACTAATGGAGAAGGTTATGATGGCTTCCTGCAAGCTTAAATCATTAATAAAACCCTAAACTCAAAGGAATAAGAAATGCTGTTAAGGTCTCACTTGAAGAAGGCTAGTAACAACTGATAGAAATGTCGAATTGCACCATTTCCCCGAGAAGGTGAGTTAGATTATGGCTGTCTTGCAAGAGTCGAAGGGCTTCCAGCACCTGGTGTGGAAGATCACCCTTTTCTTCTAAAATTGACTCTCTTTGGTCCAAGTCCATTAAGGGTCGAATAGTGCCTTAAAGGTGATCCCCCTTCCCTCAATCAGCCTTTTTTGCCTTTGCTAGAATCTCTAGTTGGAAATGATGGCTGAGCACACTCATGATGGTCTAGGGATTGCAAAAAGGCCTTGAAGGCCTTTCTGCTTGACTACTTAGACTAACGGAAGAAACCACAATAGGGGGAGGGCATGTCATAGCAACGGCCCATGATGCCCTGATTGTGACAACTCTAGTTAGTAGCAAGGGTGATAGGTGAAGAGTAATCACTTGAGAGGTACCATTTATAGAGGTGGTAAGAAGGGGGTTCTTCCTCTTTGATCTCTTTCAGGCAGTTGCTGTGAAAGACAAAGAAAGACACGACATCTGTATTTAGTTTAAGCAGCAAATATAACAAATTTATCAAGAATGAACACACTTACCATCACTCCCCTACTTCGAGGTCTCAACATTATAAGGCTCGGGAGTGATGTCCCGAGACCTTTTTTTAGATTGTTGGGGAGAAGTCTCGAGTAAACCCTTAATGTTAATGACCTCAAAGGTCAAAGAATAAGGTGGTGGAACCTTTTAGAATTCTCTACTGGCAATTGAGGAATGTGCACCATGTCTGCAGGCACATATTAGAGCCTCTGACCATTAGCTATCTGGTCTACCAGGTTCTTACTTTTCTTCAAGACCTCCCAAGCATGAAGCATATTTGGAAAAAAAAGACAATAGAGTAATTAGGAAACTTCAAAATAGAAACACAAGGGGGTTGAACATTAGAACCCCATCAACTTCAGTTGGGCATCTCCATTTTATGAAACGCCTCAATCAGAAGCTCATTTTGACGAAGAACCTAATTGGTAGGGTTTTGTATCCCATCATAGGTTAAGTGGTCAAGGCTAATCCTAGCCCAATGGAGGGTATGTCTCCCTGATATCACTATAGCAGAGAGTGAAAAGGCCTTGATAGTGCTCACTATTGGCAACAAACTCCAGCCATATCAATAGCCGATTGTATGTCTTCTACCTTCAGATCCCTTGAACAAGGGGGCACTTATACATCTTATGGTGAGGGTTTTACAACCATTCATAGGATAACTAACATTGCAGATCACTGAGCACAAAGGAGAATTGGTCATTCCTTGTGCTCTAAGAGTCTTTGTAGGTAGCGAAGACAAAAAACTTGTTGCCTCCGTGATTGATGGGGCCAAATTTGGAAGAAGACAGATGTCTCCCATAGGGGTTAGGGTGTAAAATTGTAAGAAAACATCAATCAAGGGCTTGACCCCTGCCAGCTTACAACAAATAATGAAGGCATTGATATGTGTGAATGAGTTGGGGGGCGAGCAATGTGGTCAAGATATGGTAGAACTTGCATAACTGGTTTATGAGATGATGAAGAGGAAGTTGGAGCTTGGCCTAAAGCTAGGTAATGAAAATGGTTAGAATCTCTATACACTTATCAGGAGAATCAATTCTTCCTTATAGACATCTAGACATCCGTTGGCTGGCATCAAATTTTGCAGGTAACCTTTAATGCTCCTATAAAAAGTGTGGTCTTTGTCTTCTTTATCTTCCTTATGTTAGGGATGATAGGTTCTTTGTTAGCCCCTTTGTTCAGCAATGGCATCCATGGCGGCGACAGGCTGCTTCACCAATGCCCTTCCCAAATTGGATTTATGAGGCTTTAGCTTACATAAAGAAGAAAAGTTTAAGGAAAAAAGACATAAAGAAAGACAGCAAGCCATCATCAAACAAATTAGAAAGAAAAGAAAGAACAATGAAATACAAGAAATGTAGCATTAAGAAAGACCTATTTACCAGATTACTAGTACTTGAACAATGATGACATTAACTACTACAAAAATGTTGTAGAGATTGTTGGAGTTGAATAATGAACAATTGGATGAAGGAAGCAATGAAAAAGAAAGCCAAGCAAGAAAGCATAGAAGATTGGGATTAGGAAAAACAAAGTGAGTGATAGAAAGGGGAAGGAATAAAACCCTAGCCTTTTATAAATCTCAAGTCACCTTTTCACCTTTTGTCTTGAAAACTATCACCATCATGAGTCTTTAAGTGAGTTAATAACAGAGTGCCATGTAGGCCTTAGAAGGCAATAACATCACACTTTCAGTCACGTCTTTGCCGCACATTAATTAGGGATCGTTTTGACACCTTAATGACTGTTTAGTGATGACATGTGTCCACTTTGAGTGATAACTAGCTTCAATTATCCCCATAAGAGGCATCTTTTCACCTTCCATTTTCTTAAGCGACATCACTATGCATCCCCTCTCTAAGGTGTTGTTCCACCTCCAGAACACTGAAGCGATGTTGTTTCACCCTCCAAGCTTGAAGGGGACATAAATTTGCTTTAACTACCCAAAGAGGCATCGTTATTTATGTCTCTTTCCTGCACCATTTTACCAAAAGAGGCATTGTTCCTATTGAGGCACCATTTCTACCAATAGACTTGGTAAAATATAGGGCCCATATCCCACATTTTTTTTATAGAGGGGACATGTTGACACCATATGGGACATACAAAACCATACCATGGCCTAGCCCACCTAACTGGTCCAAAGGGTCGAGTTTATGTCTACACGACACAATAAACTGACACCTACACTAAGAAGGAAGGAGGCTCCAACAAGAAAGGGGAATCCCACGTTTTTTAAAGTTCCTTTCTTATACGATTGTCTCTTAGCACTATAAAGAAAGACCCCCATGACATCTCCAAGGTAAGTTCTCTATTTTGCAACCCTAGCCTCTATAACTTTTTCATTCTCTTACAAGGTGCTAACTTGATCGTCGAAATATTCTCCCTGACACACAACTTGGGGCTCTGACCATTTCTTTGAGCGTAAGATCTTAAGTTTACATCCTCTAGGCTTAAATTTCTATCTATTCAGTTTAGTTTGCCAAAATTAACAATTTTAGTTGCATTATGTAAGAAGTGATGAGGTTGGTGTTCGGTCCATGTCCTGCTGTCCCTTTACCATTCAGCTAGGGAGGTGGGGAAGGTTTGAGCACTATTGGCTTTTGTTCATTCGTTGGACGAGATGTCTCTGTTTGTTGGTAATACACGCACGGTGACAGACCAAATCAAGTGCCCAAAGTATATGACTTATAACAATTGGATGTCAGGTGTCGAAATGGAGAAAGCTTGAGGGTCAGAAATCATTTTTTCCCTTACAAAAACAACCGGCGGGCTTTGGTGAGGATTTATTAGTTGCTGCGAGCTTGAAGCAGTAGGATTTTTCACCGGTGAAAAATGGCGTCTTCTTCTTCAAGCGGCAGCGTCGGCGGGTACGATATGCCGTGGGTGGAGAAGTACCGGCCGGCGAAGGTCGCCGACATTGTCGGTAATGAAGACGCTGTGTCTCGCCTCCAAGTTATTGCTCGCGATGGCAACATGCCCAATCTCATATTATCAGTTAGTTGTCCCCTCATAATTTTCTCACTTTTGCTTTACTCAGAACTTCTCCTATACGATTTTTTCCATTGGAAATTGTCATTGTACCTAGTTTCTTTATGAAATTTGCTGTAAACATAAGATTTAAATTAGGTTTTGATTTGAAAATCCCCTGAAAATGAATGGACGGCGGGTTTTTGCTGACTCTTTTCCCCTCAAATTTCAGGGTCCTCCTGGAACTGGTAAAACTACTAGTATCCTAGCACTTGCTCATGAGCTTTTGGGGCCAAATTATAAGGAGGCTGTTTTGGAGCTTAATGCATCAGATGACAGGTGGGTAATTTTTACTTGTTGTTAAGATTTTCTTTTTGGTGGCTTTTCAGGGTTGATATAGCTATTTTCACTCTCCGTTTCCGCGTGTAGGGGCATAGATGTTGTTAGGAACAAAATCAAGATGTTTGCTCAGAAGAAAGTGACACTATCTCCTGGAAGGCACAAGATTGTGATTTTAGATGAAGCTGACAGGTCAGGAATGAAGATAATACTTTTTGTACCTATATTTTGGAATACACATGTTAGTTGCTTGTGATTTAGGCTGGGTTACTGATAGCGACGTAAATACAATTTTAGCATGACATCTGGAGCGCAGCAAGCCTTGAGGAGGACAATGGAGATATACTCAAACACCACTCGGTTTGCTCTTGCTTGTAATACATCTTCGAAAATTATTGAGCCCATTCAGAGTAGATGTGCTCTTGTTCGATTTTCAAGACTATCTGATGGAGAAATACTTAGTCGACTCATGGTTGTGGTTGAAGCAGAAAAGGTACATATTGCTTCTTTATTAGTGACCTGTATTTTGTATTCAGAGGTAAGAATTTTGAATGAAGTTGGGATTTCTTGTCAGTGTATTCTGTTTCTTGCTTGATGTCATTAGGTTGAATACTCTTCATTGTTATATTGGATATAGGTCTTGCCACCAATCAAGTAACAAAGTTCCTTGATTCAACATTGCATATTGCTTTAGGTCTAAAATCACTTAATAGCCTTCGAGGCTCCAAAGCTTATAAATTTGAACTTATTTGCTACAGAATTCCAGCATCGAAACACATTTCTGTTGTGTTCCAAGCCAGAAGCCAGCCACATTTGCCCTTTCAGCATGCATGTTCTTGACCAACTATGTTACTTTCTGTGAACACCCACGAAAGGCACTATTCCTGTGAAGCTCCTAAAAAGTTTTACGTTCTTACTTTTTCATGCAAGCTATCTAAATGCTGTTTTTTATTCCTGTCTCTTCTTAGGAGGTGTTGATGTAGGAAAGCCAAGGGAACCTTTGATAGGGCTGCAGATTTAGGGTTTTGGGGCTGGATAGGGATTATGGAGTGCTGGGAATAAGGGAAACAGGAAAGGAAGATTGAAAACCTTTGACGTCACACCCAAGGGCCCTGCATATCACCCCAAGATTTAGATAGTATTATATGATCCAAAGAAAGGATAAAACCTCTCATTTTACTGAAATAATCATTTCTATGTATTATTGAGCAATTACATGCTTATATAGAGCTCCAAAAGCCCTATTCCTTCTATGTTAAAAAAATCTATTCTTAATAGTACTCAAACATAACATAATAACAGAACTTGGCGAACTTCTAAGTTATTAGTAACTCCTAAACAAGAAAGGAAAGTTAACTAGGCCAAGAATAGGACTCGTTGAATAAATTCTGGAATTTCCAGCAGATCTGGCAAAGTTCCAGAACACCCCTGTTCTTTAAAAATTAATAGCAAGTTAGCTAACTTAAGGCTAGATTCCTCCTGGTAACCTGATACCCATTATAGATATAAATAACCAACCAAGAGTAATCATCTAAAGTTCTAGAACAATCTAATATAATAAGTTTATTGATTCCCATGCTTGTTTTCCTCATCATTATCCACTGGTTGGATAGAATTCGACCATGAGTTTTGAAGTGTTGAATTATAAAAATCCCATGCACCAGCATTTGTACCTTCAAGGAGCAACATAAGTCTCTTAGGCATGGCTTTAGTTCTCCCTTTGGAAGAAAAATTTCATTTGTAGGCTCCACAGGTCTGGAATGATGAAATCATTGTGTGAAACAACGCCACCAGGATCCCAGAAGCATATCTTCCATGTTGCTGATACTAGTGTGTGAAAGGAACTTCACTTGCTTGTCTTTTGACTATGTTTCACTGGTGTCTTTCGGCTTAGTTCTGAAGCCACTGACTTGTCCCACAACCACTAAAATCACTTTCTCTTCCTACACTACCACTAATTTCTTTTGCTGGTCCAAGTTTTCCGCTGGGTGCAACATGTTTCCAGCTTGCTCTTTTTGCTCTTTATAGTGATAATCAAGCCTGTTTTACTGATGTTTGACTGGATGTGGTTGCTAGACACATATTTTCTTCCAAAATCTGATTCAGCAACTCTTTGTCAGTGCCTTCTGCTCTGCCAATGGGTTTGGTTGTCGATTCTGAAATCTTCTTTCTTCCATTGAAAATAATTTTGTGGAAGATGTTTGTCTAACAACATTGGCCTCATCTCCAACCAGATTGCAATTAGAGCTTTCCCAACAACTGCTTTTTTATCGAAGCAGAATTCCACCAAGTTCTTGCTGATAATGAGAGTTTCAATGAGTTTCAACATTGCAAATATAGACTACACTATTACAAAAAACCTTAGAGGTAGTACTCCAAAGAATCAACCCAATCCACAAAAACCTCGTCTCTCTTCCAAAACAATTTAGCACTTTACGAGTCCCCTCTTCACAAAACCTGTGCTCGTGCTCGTATTATGCCCTTAAATCAGCCAACTTGGCAAGCAAATCCGAACTGGGCAACAACAGAAAGCAAATCCAAACCAGCAAACAAATGACAGAACTGAGACAAATTGAGGAAGTGAAACCTGAGCTCTGATACCATGTTAAGGCATTCAACTTAAAGCTAATTGGTGATAAGTTCAGGGGTTTTACCACAGTATAAAGCCACAAGTAACTCCTTTATTAAGCCATTTGGGATTTAACATCTTTCAATTATGTCTTTTCTCTTAATTCTCTAAAATGCTCAGAATCTTAAAAATTCTGGTCTTCCAACTTCCGAATTCTCTCCGGTGTAGAAAACTCATTTTGAAACCCAGAAATTTTAAGGGGAATGGACCAACCTGATTTCTGGGAACATAAATTGATGAAATAAATCTGAAATTTTCGTTCATGATTTCAGTTCTGACCGTTTGAACGAAACCAGGATTGCAGTTCTGATGCCAAGTAATGTAGGACTGCTGAAGAGAATCTATGATATGGCTTGAAATTTGGGTTTTGGTGGCTGGATAGGGTTTATGGAGTGATAGGAATAAGGAAAACAGAGAAAAGAAAGAAAGGAGCTTTGCATGTCAGACCTAAGGGTCCTTGAGTGTCACACCTAAGGGTCCTGAGTATTACACCTAAGTCTAGATTGTGTCAGACAATCCAAAGAAGCACAAGAGCTCTCAGTTTTCTGAAAAAGTCAACTCTGCCTACTATTGAAGCAATTACACACCTATATAGAGCTTTAGAAGTCCTATCCAATCTAGATTAAGAAAATCTATTCCTAGTAGGATGTAAACTCAAAATAATAGTAGAACTTGGAAAATCACCACACAATTAATAACTCTTAACCAGGAGAGGTAACATAAATAGACTAAAAAATAAGACTCATTTAATAAATTATGGAATTTCCAGCAGATCTGGAAAGTTACCAGAAATAAGTTTAAAAATTAATTAAAAAGGTAAGGTAACTTATGCTAGACTCCTTATAACTTGACAGTCATTATATAAATACAAATAATTAACGAAGAATAATAATCTGGATTCTAGACCGATCTAATATCATAATATTATTGATTCCTATGCTTGTATTCCTCGTCAGTTGTGGCCCAGGTCAGCTAATTTTCTGTTCAGTCTTTATTTTTGTTGCTTTTCTGTACTTCTGCATGGCATTCCTGTTGTTGGACTGTGTGACCTAAGTGAGGGATGAAGCATGTGCATTCCAAATTAAAGATGAGCAAGTAAAATATTTGTGTGCACTGCTCAATGCAGACAACATTTTATTGTGTTGCTGATACAGTAACTGTGTACCTTTTAGCAGTGAATCTATAATCTTAGAGTAGATGTTGATGGCCATGCAACGGTGGAGGCCTTTTTTCTGCGACCTGAATATTCCCAGGAAAGAATAGAAACTAATGGACTAAGCCTGCTTTGAATATGCTGATATGTGTTCCTTCCTGTCGATGTTGGCCGTTTCATCTCTCACAAGGTTTGAGGTTGGAATTCATTTTCAGCTATTTCTTCTTGCCTTTTGGCCCCCTTCATGTGGCAAAAGGAAGCTGGAGAGGTTAATTGGGCTTTAAGCATGAGCCTTGATAGGTTTTTTTGGTTTCAGATTGACAAGTTGGTTTTGGAATTTTACTTTTCACTAGAGCTTTCCGCATCAAGGATGTTCTATCCTTCGTTTAAATAGAAAATTTATGTATTTGGTCAACTGTGCGGTAGAATTTAGCCGATTCCATACTGTTCAATTCAGTGTGGTTCAAGGCATCAAGCTCGAGAGTCCTTGTCTCAACTCTAGGCTAACACCTATATATTGGTCCACCTGAAAAAGTGTGTTCTGTCCCCCATGTAAGAATAAAGAGTTTCTGTCAACGTTCCTTTCTTACCTAGGCAAGCAATATTTCTCTCTTCCAATCTTCTGACTACAAAAAAGAAGTGGATCCATGGATTTTTTCTTTTCTGTGTAGAGCAATAATGAGTTTGTTTGTCTTAATAGATTATGCATTATTTAGCATTTGTGAAGTTTGTTACAAGTATACATCTGGTCTTTGAACCCTATTTGTCAAGCCTTGTGCCCTGAGATCCTTTGTGCCTAGCTGCGCCCTAAAATAATGATTTGGTTGATGCAACACAATGGAAAGAATGAGGAAAGTAGAGATATAGACATCCGGGTCATGTCTGTCATATTTGCAATTTGCCACTATTCACAATTTGGAGCTTTTAGAGCTTTTTGGAATTTGTGATTGTACCCATCTGCATATCCTTATTGTTGCAATAGTTACTCGTCTCTCATTTCTACAACGGTATAATAACAGACCATATGTTTGTCAAATTTGCTTCTTCACTATTGCTCATTCTGATGTCCAACCTGGCAGCCTGATGGCCTATCTGTATGCCTATATAGCATAGATGTTAGATAAATGAAAGCAGGCAGTTACGAACTCCGCAGTTAAAAGTGCCAATTCTATGCAATAACGTTAAAAGCCCTTGTTTTTAGAAAATTTTCATGTCATATTTCCAAGAAATGCTTTTGTAGCAAAACCTTTCTTTCTCCTGATTGCAATTGTATAATAGCTATTCCATGTCTATACTAACATTGTTGTACCAATGCGGTTTTCACATTACACTTTTTCTTCTCTTTCCCACCCCCCCCCCCCCCCCCCCCCCCTTTTTTGCTACTTTGAACATTGCGAAGAGAGGAGATTGCAGAATGGTTGATATGTATGGCAGTATTTATTTCTCCTTGCAATCCATATAGTTGTTACTATCATTTTGAAAAATTATATGCTGGAAGGAAGAAATAATGATATTTCAGTGACTTTAACATCACTAGTATTCATGTTATGTCTTTTTCTGATGCACAACAGAGTGCTTGAGATCGTTTTTCTGAAGAAAATTGGCTTATTTTATTGCATAATGTGAAAGTTTCATAGGATATATGTAGCAGTCTTTCCATCTAGGGTTTCATTTTCCCATCATGCGTAGATTTTTAAATTAATGCAAGTTTATAATTACCTGAACTTGTGATTTATGAAGGTTCCCTATGTCCCAGAAGGTCTTGAAGCTATCATTTTCACAGCTGATGGTGACATGAGGCAGGCATTAAATAACTTGCAGGCAACGTATAGTGGATTTCATTTTGTCAACCAAGAAAATGTTTTCAAGGTTCTTGTCACAAATAATTCTAACCTTCTATGGATAACATTGCTTGATAAATGCGTAACATCTATAGTCTATTACCAGGTCTGTGACCAGCCTCACCCTCTGCATGTGAAGAACATGGTTCGCAATGTACTCGAAGGGAAATTTGATGATGCTTGTTTGGGTCTGAAGCAGCTCTATGATTTGGGATATTCTCCCACTGACATAATCACAACCCTGTTCCGCATCATAAAGAATTATGATATGGCTGAGTACTTGAAATTGGAACTCATGAAGGTATCTTTTAGAAGCCTTAGTAAACTACTATTCACCTACATAAACTCGTGATTTTCCTTTTTCAAGTCATGTTTGTTGTGGTTTATGCAGGAAACTGGGTTTGCACATATGAGAGTGTGTGATGGAGTTGGCTCATATCTTCAGTTATGTGGTCTTCTAGCTAAGTTTGCGATGGTCCGTGAAACTGCAAGGGCAGCGTAAGGAAGATATTTGTTTGTTTAGAGTGGAAGGCAATTAAATTTAGCTTCCTAGCTGAACTGTCTGCTAAATTGGGTTAGATGCTTGCTTCATGGAAACCTCTCTAGCTTTGGATATGGTTTCTTGTATCTGTAGCTCTTCGGACCATCTATGTTTCTTAGCTGAACTTTATGTCTAGTGATAAACTGATGGAAGAGGAGGGATTAAAGTTGATGAAAAATAGGGACCAAGGACCAACTGGCCCAGCTATGTTGTTTTGTAGGTACATTTCCCATTGCACATGTAGTTTTGTTCGTGTCTATAGCGTAACAAATTGCATCTTGAGTTATCATTTCGAGTCATTCAATCAGGTCTCAATTATCAATTGAACATCCAAAAAATTTCAAAAGGGCGAACAATCTGTCCTAGTCTCCCATCGCTACCTCGCATCTTCTGTACTTGTTCAAAAGATAATTCAGCCTACAAGAGTGTTCACAAGAATGTCAGCAAGCAGCCAATAGTCGATTGTCGGTGGAGATAAATGCAGCTGAGATCGTGAAGAGGAGATACAATCAAGTTTTAAATATTGTACTTGGGGGCTTATCTTTTGTCGATTAATATGGTATGTTCTTGGTATCGGCATTGTACCATACCAGTACAGAATTTAAATTTGTCCAAGAATATTTTATTATCATATAAATGTGTTGTGTGTTCTTTCCAAATCATCTTTTGAAGAAGAATTTTGGTAGCAGGTGGCGCCATCTCTTAGTCTTGAGTGAGTGGAACTATTCCGTTTCCGTTCTGCTCCACATCTTGTTTGCAAGAGACTCTTCCCAAGCCACTGCCATTAATACGGAGACCCTTTCTAGCTAAAATATAGGCAGCTATGTTAAGAGATTTTCAGATAAAAGAAAGTGAACATTGCAGAAATGGAACTACCGACGATTCGAGCTTCGTCTACAAGTCCAAAATAAAATAATGAGGCTGGAACGCCCTTTTGCAAGTTAGAAACAAGAACTAACGAATACAACTCTTTGCAATTAAGAAACAAGAACTAACGAATCCAACTCTAAATGAATCTGACTATACTACTATAGAATCTAAGCCACACCGACGTGCCTCCTTGACGCCACCTACGATCATCAATGGTTCCAAGTAGAGTGGATCCCTTCCATGGTACTCTAACCCATAAGAAAGGGCAAAGCGAGCCCTGCTTGCGATGTCCCTGCATATAATGCCAATGCTCCATCTATTGCCCTTTGTATCCAACACAACATTGACATTGATTTTGCACCATTAACACTTCGGAGGTTGCCACTTCTTAGGCTAGGGTTTCATGGTTGAATGAATCTCTTGGGGGCTTTGCCATCCTGAGCCCAGGATTCCAATCACACTTGAATCGAACAAGCCACCTTCCTTGGAGATTGGCGTACAAATTCATAAACCACCATGTTCCTATTGTGCCAGATGAACCACCTAAAGGTGGACGTTAAGAGAGCTTGGTCCTCTTCCTCAATAGGATAGGAGCGCAAACGTTCTTGCCATGTCAGTGAAGTACCAAGTAGCTCAACTTATAGCTCCTATTGTCCTTGTTCGGGAATGGGCATATGAACATCAAGTACACTACTTATTCCTCCTGTACACCACACAACAGCTCTACCCCCATTTCCCTTTATATAAGATTGTCACGGGTTGGGAGGGTTTTTTCGCATAAATGACAAATGAAGAGATGCACTCAAGGATGAAGAACTAAACTCCATAGCCACACCCAAAAATCCAACTTCACTTAGCAGGTGACGACCATACAGAATAGCATAGGCCAGGTAATAGGCAGATTTCAGTGAGAACATGCCATTGTTGTTCATACCCCACATCTTCACAACTTCTCTAAACTGTGGGGACAAGAGGAATGAATTTCACCGTTACAGCATCAACTGGGCGTAGAAATGCATTGATGGTTGCATAGTTCTAGTGGATAGCCATATGAGCAATTAGGTGGCTAGCTTTCCAAAACTCTTTAGCTAGGCTTAAGGCACATTCCAGGGAGCCAATTATCTATGCAAAGTAAAATCTCAATCTTGTTACTGACCCTCCAAAAGGCATAAGCTTGCACCAACCCTCCATCTGCAAGGAGACCTTGATATATAGTTGAAGGACCTCCCAATTTTGGTACCCATATGAAAGAAGTAAATGGGAGGTACTAGCCTTTAAAAACTCATGACACCAGCTTGGGAGGGTTTCTAATCATCTTTCATGCTTGTTTCACCAACATAGCAGATTAAATACCTCCATAACTCTGAAGCCCAAACCACTTGCATTTTTAGGCATACATAAGTGACTCTACGCATATCACCCTATTTTCTTCTTTTCAATATCTGATGACCAAAAATATCTTATTGCCAATGATTGCAATGTAACAAATCTTCGTAGGCATCTCATTAAGTGGCTAGGCATGGCCTAAACCATAGCTTTGATGAGTAGACTCCTTTCAGCTTGAGGCAAAAGTAAGGCTCTTCATCTAGCTATTTAACTCGCTCACAAAGGTAATTGTACTGAATCACTTTCCTTCCTAATAACCTTGGGAAACCTAAATATTTATCCTATTTCAAGCATGCATGTGTCCCTAACAAATTTTGGAGTGACTGTCTGACCTCCTAACAATAGCTAGAACTAAAGAAGATAGACAATTTCTACATATTCACCATCTAACCCTAAGCACAGTCATAAAGCAGTAGAATAACCAATAAGTGTCTCATGACCATTTCTTTAGCTTGGATGAACAAAATATTGTCATATGCAAACAGGAGGGGAGAAATAGAGGGACTATATTGACTAAGTGCCACTCTTGTGATTAGCTTGTTAATCTCTACATGTCAAAGAAAAGCAGATAGACCTTTAGCACAAAATAGAAATAAGGAAGGCATCATGGGATCACCTTGTCTCAACCCCCTGAAAGACCTGAAAACCATATAGTCTTGGCCATTTATCAAAATTGAGAAAGAAGTGGATTCAACACAGCTCATGATCAAATCAATCAACTTCCCTGCAAACTGCAGTTCACTAATCACCTCCCTCAAAATTCTCATTCAACCCTATCATATGCCATGCCCACATCGAGTTTAATGACCATGGCTCCCTCCCTTTTACCACATAACCTGTTTATATGACGACATGTCTAAAGGGCCACTAAAATATTGGATATCACTCAATCATAAAGGTGAAGACATTCACTGCAATTGGGCACTCTTCTGTTAGATCCCTTTTTCACTTTTTCCATCCACCACTGCTTCCTAATTCTTGATTCTTAACTTTTTCATGTGATTCCTTCCCCAATATTAAAATCTTGGCCTCCCTTCCTCTTTCTTTCTTTCTCCCCCTCTCTCTCTCAAACCCTAACTTTCTTTTTGTACATTTCTCGCTCTACTTTGATTTGCTTTGTATGAGAATTAAGAGTTTGCCCAAGAATCCCCCTCATTCTCCCCCCCCCCTCCCCAGATTTACCCTCTAGCATACACATTATAATGGGTGAAACGTGGAGGTGTATTCAGATGTGATTGTGCCACATTGCCAATCGCCCATGCTAGCCTGCCGCTGTGGCAATATCCTTCCATATTAATGACTTTTGTTCAAAAAAGATATAAAATGAAATACTTAAATGAAGTTGAGAATTTTTTATGAATAAAATCGAGGTTAGGGTCTAATATGATATAATAATAGAAGATTAGGTGCCACAAATGCAATTAAGCCGAGTAGATAAGTAGTTGAGTTGCAGTTGCGTGCTCGCTGCTTGTAATTTTGCTAAGCGAGTTTTAACTTCGCGTAGAACCTTCCCCTCCACAGCCATTCAACGCGTGAAAACCAGCAGAGAAAAAGAAGTAAACTTAGGACAACCATTTTCACTCTTGAACTCTGAACGGTTAACCCACCAGCTGTTCTGATAACAACTTTTTCCCTTCCAAGCCACTCTTTTGATCGTTTGAAACATATGACTCCAACCCAACAAGAGTTGGCTCGAAAGATCGAAGCATTGACATTTGAAATCGAGAATGGCGAGCAGAGATCTTGAAAGAGGGGGAGGGACAAAGAACAGGGGAAGTAGCTATTACCCAACATCGGCGGCAGGGTACTATGTCAACAGCGATGAAAAGCAATGGACTTCGTGGCTTGTGCCGGTGTTTGTTGTTGCTAATGTTGCGGTGTTTGTGGTGGCCATGTATGTCAATAATTGTCCTAGGCACAATTCAGGGAATGATAGAAGCTGTGTGGCCAAGTTTCTCGGCAGGCTCTCGTTTCAGCCTCTGAAGGAGAATCCTTTGTTTGGCCCATCTTCTTCTACGTCAGTTATCCGCTTCCTATATGCAATTCTTGTTCCATAAATTGTTGTTCTCTATTGATGGTTTTTTTTTCCCCTTTTTTTCCGACACGGTTTTGATGTGATTCGCCATTCTATTTGTGCTTGTGGGTATTTGGGATGTAGTGTGTTTGTTCAGTTGTGAGAATGCTGGTATTTGGGTATTCGTCTGTTTGTATATTTTAGTTACCGGCTCGTGAGAATGGGATCAATTTATAGGGGGCGTCGGGCTTAAAGACTCTTCTGTATGGGGCATATTTACTTTGTCACCTGCTAGTAGAATGGAAGGTGAATTGGAGAAATGGACTTGATGCATTGTTTCAGAAAATGTTGATCCTTGTTCTAGCTTTTAGGTAGCTGGCATATGAACTTTTAGAACAGACTTTTCTCCAGTGATCTTGTTAAACGTTTGTGGAGCCCTTACTTTATAGATCCTTTTACTCTCCCTTAAATATCATCTCACTTTCTGGTGTTTGCCCTTCTATTGTTTTTGGTGCCAATTCATAATTCTGGAAATTCTGTATCTTTTCTTGTCTGTTTCTTCTAACCAGCGCCAGCAAAACCTTCTGAAAAGGTTACTAAAATCCTTGGTAATATGCTTATCCAGATTAGAAAAAATGGGGGCACTAGAGTGGAACAAGGTAGTTCATGCGCATCAAGGATGGAGACTCATCACTTGTATTTGGCTGCATGCTGGCGTTATTCATCTGCTTGCAAATATGTTGAGCCTAGTCTTCATTGGTATTCGCCTAGAACAGCAATTTGGGTTTAGTAAGTTTTCTTCTCTACGGATGTAGTTGTTTCTCATACACTTGAGTGGAACGAAATACATGATATTTTCAAATGTTGCACCAATAGGATTATTCTCCATGAAGAGCACATGAACACCTTGCATTTGCTTACTTTCTGAAGTTTAAACTTTTCCCAATAGTAAAAACTGAAAAAGCATCTCACTGTGCACTTACCTGGCAGTAAATGTTTGCTGTGGCTTTTTGTGGTATTGTGTTCCTTTAAAAGTTCTTGAGTCATCAGTTTCAAACTAGTGCAGATGTGTTAACATGGTTTTTAGTTCCAACTTAGCAAGCTGTCTGGTTATTGGATTCATCTGCAAAGATTATGATTGGAAATCACGGGCTCATGCAATTTCCTTGCAAATAATAATTTAAAATTTCATTTATCAGCAGCGGTGGACTTGGTGGCTATGAATATTGTTTTAGCAATGACATATTCATGTGTTTTTGTGTGTGTGTGTGTGTCATGTTTGGAGCTAAAAGTCTTGTCTTGAATGGGAAGCTGTTGTTCAGATGCGAAAATAAACATTCTGACCACTAATTACACTTGTTTTCATCCTAGACTTTGGTGTATTAAATAAATATTGAGCTTTTCTGCTCACCATGAAGCTATGATTCTCAAGTTCTATTTTTCCCTGCAGTTTTAGTTGGGGTCATTTACCTACTGTCTGGATTGGGTGGAAGCATTCTATCCTCACTTTTTATTCAGAGCAATATTTCTGTTGGTGCCTCTGGTGCTTTATTTGGTCTCCTTGGTGCAATGCTATCAGAGCTGCTTACTAACTGGACCATCTATACAAACAAGGTATCCCATTATTGCTTTTATTAGTTGAGGGTAAATTGTCCATGAAATTGTTCCATTTTATCTTGACTGAATAAGATGCAAAAACAGAGTCAGTGACTTGTGAATGTTTAGGTACAACATTAAGTAGAATACACAGGATGTAAAACATTGAACAAAATTAAGGTGGAAATGGGTGCATGAAGAAAAATCAGGAGTTCTTTGCGCATGGAATAAGAAGTCCTTTGCATGGTGATTTGTCAAAAGTTTTCATGTTTTTAATATCAGTCCGATTCGTCAGATTTGAAATGGTCAAAAATCAAGTAATGTCAAACACTCTTGTAACAGAAATTATATATACCTAGTATTGTGCTAGTGGTTATATAGCTGTTTGCCATATGCATAAGGTTAATGAGGCAATTATTCACTGCATTCCTTTGGGTGTTGACCCCTGAGAACTCCACTTCAGTTAGAGTATATATTTCATAAGAAGTGGCAAAATTTAGTTTGAAGTGGGTACGTGAAGAAAATAGAGGCATTCAATCACATAGCTGCTTTGATGTTTTCTTTGGGGGATGGTTTAGGATCATTTTTTTTTGGGGGGCATTCAATCACAAGTCTCATCTGGCTGACAGAGAAGGCTGTTTATATTGTAGGCCGCTGCTCTTATCACTCTTGTCTTCATCATTGCAATCAACTTAGCAGTGGGAATTCTTCCTCACGTTGACAACTTTGCTCATATTGGAGGTTTCATGGCTGGCTTTCTCCTAGGTTTTGTTTTGTTATTGCGTCCTCAGTTTGGCTGGGCTGAACGCAGTCAACTTCCTGCTAATGCTCGTGTAAAATCCAAGTATACAGTTTTCCAATATGTTTCTTGGTTGATAGCTGTGCTGTTGCTCATTGCTGGGTAAGTCGAGAACCTGCTGTTTACCGTTCGTGCCTGTCTCATCTTTCGCTATTTGCATATGCTTGTCCACCCAAACCTCTTCACTTACTCGTTTTTCTCTCTTTTTTCTCTTCGTGATTGCTGCAGGTTCACGGTTGGGCTGGTGATGCTTTTTAAAGGAGAGAATGGGAACAAGCACTGCAGCTGGTGCCATTATCTGAGCTGTGTGCCTACCTCGAGATGGACTTGCGGGAACCGATGAGTGTTCATTCCGTCTCTAGGTTTTGATCTATGTGCCTCATACATACTGATTCTTTTGAGCTTCCCTGTTAGTAAAATTATATTTATCTGTTTGTTTCTTTGGGGTGGTTTGTATGAAATATGAATTTATATGTATAGTTGCAGACTTGACTCAAATACCTTCGTTTGTGACTTGGCTTTGAAGTACAGAAAACATACTTCTTCTTTGAACCTGCATTCGCATTTTTTTTTTCTGTGAAAAAGAAAGATGCTTTTCAGGGTTGGTTTTTCGATTAGGTCAGCAATGTTAATCGTCAACAAGAACAAAGTGCTTTTTATAACGAGTAAAAGAAAGTGATCGTTTTTGCTACCCAAGCCACTTTTTTGGGGGATGAAACCAAATCAACCCCTACCCTTAATCTTGCCACATCAGCAATAAATGACCTGTTGACCTGATGGGCCAGAGACAAATTGCTATAATTTCATCCTCTACTCTTCTTATTTATCAATTTAGCCCCTAAAGTTTCCAAAGTTCTATTCTACCCAGCCCGCTAGTTGGAACCAAATTCCACCTTCATGAAATCCGTGACACTCCCCTGAGCCCCCTGTGCCTTTTGATGACAGCTACACACCATGGACGCCACCACCAGAGCTTATGTTTCTTTTTACCCGCCTCCTGTCACCATGCTCTCTTTTCTGCAACAACTTTTTACCCATTTTTTTATGCAATCCTCATCAAATTAGGCTTGGAGTTGTTCATATGAATTGAATCATTTTGGTAGACTGTTGAATTGCCTCAATCGGACATCTATATAGGGTGATAATGCCAAAAGACATGGACCTTTATGCAGGAATATCAAAATTATTTTGAAACCCCCTCAACAAGAGAGGAATTCTTGCTGATGATTTTGTAGTAGGACAATTCATTGAAGTTTTAAATGAGGAAATACAGAATGCAATTAGAATCCTACAATTGAAGACATTGCCTGTGGCTCAGTATTTGGCCAAAATGCACAAGTCGATCATTTTATTGAACAAGAGGAGCAAGATGCTGTGGGAAGTAAAGAAGTAGGGTTTGCTGCCTAATCTAGGACACAGAGTTAACACAATACTTTTTTTACCCACAAAACCTTAGTGGCCTCCTAGGAATACCCATCGGCTTACAGATAAGTAGATGAACAAAAAAAGAGAGAAGGGTCTATATTTTTTATGCAATGAGTGGTTCACTATAAGCCAAAAGTGCAAAATAGAGTAGTTCCATCTAATGGAGGTTGAGCTTGACAATTATGGTGAAGCAATGGACTCAGATGAAGAGGTCGAGGTAGATGAGATAACACCCTAACCGAACACTCCCTACATTTTGTTGTATGCCATTAATGGCTTACCAAATTTAATTACAATGAAAGTGACATGACATATTGGGGGTCGGTTTGTACACATGCCGGTTGACCCGACGAGCATACATGTTTTTTTAGATGAATGTTTCGCTAAGAGAATGGGATACTCCATCAAGCAGGTTGGTCCTCTAGGTATTTTAGTGGCCAATGGCCAAACTATTTCTACAGTCCATAAGTGTAGAAACCTCAAGTGGCGCCTACAAGATGTAGAGTTCACCACTTATCCCCTTCCTATACCTCTGGGCAATTGTGACATGGTCTTAAGAGTCCAGTGCTTCAGATGCTCGACAACATTAATTGGGACTTTGATTCTTTTATGATTTCCTTGAAATTCCAAGGGTAGAAAGTTTGTTTAAGGGGTTCCACCAAATCCCCAGTTGAATACACCAAGCCTAGTTAGGCACACAAGTAGATACAACATGCAATGCAATGTATTGGTGCCTAGGCTTTTTCCATTCAATTATTGGTGTTTGTACCCATAGATGGTTTCTCGGGACAAACAAAGGTAAAGGTGGAGGAGCCTAGTCTTCCCCAAAATTTGTGGGAGTTCAACCAACTGCTAGGCATCTGCTTGGTTACCACCTTAAAAAGTTCATGATCATCATATAGAAGTGAGCCTTATGAATGTTTAATCCTACTGCTATCCCATGCTTTAGAATGATACCATTGAAAGGATCATCGATGATATGCTTGAAACTGGAATCATACGACATAGTACTAGCCCCTTTTCCTCCCCCGTTATCTTGGTAAAAAAGAAAGACAACTCCTAGTGTCTTTGCATCGATCACCATGAGCTCGACAAGGTGATGATGAATGATAAATTCCATGTTCCAGTTATAGAGGAATCCATTGATGAGCTCCATGGTGCACAGTACTTCAAAAAGCTTGAACTTTAATCAAGTTACCACCAAATTTGTATGTGCGACAAAGATGTGCCTAACATAGAATTTTTAACCCTTTATGGCACTTTGAGCTCTTGGTGATGCCATTTGTCAAGAAGAGAAGTGCTTTTTTTGTGTAAAAAAGGTGACACGCATGGGGCATGTTATTGGAGGAAATGAAGTGCCTGATGATTCTAATAAGGTGCCAGCAATGCTAGAGTGGCTTGGCTCAAACACCATTAAGTAGCTACAAGGTTTTCTTGGCCTTACAGGATACCACCAATGATTTATTTGAAATTATGGCATCATTACATGGCCCTTAACTTAGCTCCTCAAGAAGGACGGATTCAAATGGACACTAAAGGCATAACAGGTGTTCTAGCAACTAAAAAAAACTATGCACCAGGCTCCTATCTTAGCCTATTGTTATTTAGATGTGCATATGTAACAAAGGGATCAATGTTGTCCTATAACAAAAGGGCATCCAATTGTATTTATCAGTTGAGCTTTGGGGCCAAAGCACATGGGATTATCTATCTATGAAAAGGAGTTCCTAGCCATGGTCTTCACTACAGAAAAATGGAGATCATACTTACTAAGCTTTCATTTTATCATCAAAACAAATCAATAAAGCATCAAGTATCTACTGGAGCAACTTATACTCTTTCCACTACAACAGAAGTTCATCATTAAGTTACTCCCATATAACTATGAGATTCAATACAAAAGGGAAAGGAAAACATTGTTATGGACACCCTTTCTTGCATTAGTCCATGAGCTTACAATGTTGGCAGTCACCTTTTTCTTCACACCATTAATCATAGATATTTAAGGAAAGTTGCTTGAAGGATGACAAGCTATAGTGTACCATACAAGAAGAGTAGGTTGATGCCACTTCTTACCCGAAATACACTGTAGACCTTTAAGGGTTGAAAAAAAAGGTAAGCTAATGGTAGGGCAAGATGTTGATCTCCAAAAAAAGATAATCGAGCTCATTCATTATGGTTCCACATGGGGGCATTTAGGTGTGGAAACGATAAGAAAAAATATAGGACAATTTTGTTATCGGAAGAAACTTATAAAGGATGTACTTAACTTTGTGTGGGAGAGTCACACTTGCTAAATGTACAAGAGTGACAACACTGCATATCCTAGGTTGGGATTGTCATTGCCTATACTTGATGTTTTTTAGGAACATGTCTCAATGGATTTCATCATGGGCTACCCAAATTAAAAGGAAATTTGGTTATTATGGTAGTGGTGGATCATATCAGAAAATAAACTAATTTTGTTGTTCCATCATACCCTTAGATAGTTGCTTTCATCGTTAAGGCATATGTGGACAACGTGTTTAAATTGCATGGCATGCTATAGATAATCGCCATCGGTAAGGACGTAGTCTTCCCAAGCTCGTTTTAGTATGAGTTTATGTCTTTATAAAAGGTGCAGCTCCAGCTCTCCTACTCATGTCACCCCCAAACAAATGGTCAAATAGAGGTCGTGAATCATTATGTGAAGGTGTATCTATGATGTGTGATGAACAACTGACTGAAAGAATAGACCAAGTGGCTACCACTTGAAGGAGTGATGGTACAATACAAACTTTTATACCAGCAAACAACACACCCCATTTGAGATTTTATATGGCCAACCACCTCCTATTCATATCTCTTATCTGCCTGGAGACTCGAGGGCCGAATCAGTCAAACATAGCTTATCAGCCTAGGAGGCCATATTCTACTAGCTCATGCAGCACCTCTTGAAGGCTCAACATATGATGAAGGTAAGGGTGAACAAACACAGATCAGAGAGGGTCATTTTGATAGAAGATTGGTTGTATCTAAAGCTATAGCATTACAAACAAACCAGCCTTCAATCAATCACCTCTCATAAACTATGTCCCTAATACTGTAGACTATTTTAGATTATTAGGAGGGTTGGACCTTCTTAAAGGACCTCGAGTTTATAATATATTTCACATCTCATTACTTAAGAAGAAAGTGAGGGATGCACTAATGCAAGCCATTTGATGAATGTTGAGGATGAAGTTATAAAGCAGCCCCTTTTCATCCTTGATCACAAGATAGAGAAAACAGAATACATGGCCATTATTAAGGTCTTAGTTCACTGGTCCGATTCCACCTTTAAAGACACTACTTAAGAGCCATACACTGATCTAATTTGATGATATCTAGACTTTTGTAGCTTTTGAGCAAAAGACCATTGTTAAGGAAAGGGTTGATATATGTATTGTGTACACACACACACACATATGTATAGCTTGGGGAACACATTTGGTGGGAAATGGGACTCTTGTTGTACGTGAGAGGTAGTTACAATTATGCTGACTCAAATTTATTTGTAGCAACCTTACCCCCAATAGTGTCTTTTTAAGAAAACTGTGGAACCTAAGTCCTACACTGGTTGTAGTTAACTAGTTAATTACTTGTCTCATTTTGAAACTTTTCACACATTTAGTTAGTAACCTACTATGTACTATGCATACACCTGTTTTGAATTAACTTCTACTTTAAGAATCTACATTTATAAAACATAACAAAAAACAAAGTCACAGAATAAAACACAATGCGTTTACTCCAAGTAATAATCATGCATGTGCATCATTGTACAAGTAAAGACTATGCATATGCCCAAAAGCAACTATAGATAAACTACTAAATCTAGGAACATTGGAGGCTAACTAGCATATATACATATACCAAAAAGTTGCTATTGAGATCCAAACTCCTTTGCATCATTCCTTGTGCCACTAACCTTTGTAAAGTCATAAAACAACTATAGTTAGCACAAACAACTCAACCAGTAAAAACTAGAATCAATAAGTGATTTACTAATTGGTTACATGAACAAGGTACTAGCACAGTAACCTTCAATGGTCATTGACTCCTTACAGATAATATTAAAGATAGTGAAAATCTGAATTCTTAGTAAGAGATTTAAATACCAGCAAAGAAAAATACTGATGACAAACATAGATATATATATATATATATATATATATATATAGGGTAAATGACACTAGCCATCCCTAAACTATCTCAGTGTTACTTAATTGTCCCAAAACGGTTCAATTTTTTCCCAAATTCCGTCACTTTTTAACGGCTAGCATACAATAAGACAACATGTGCAATAATTAGGTAGTTTGAGGATGATGGTGCAACAATTGTGTAGTTTGAAGATGATGATGCAACAATTCATAGTTTCAGGATGATTAAACAATATTAGGCATAGTTTAGGGACAATTAGTGCTATTTACCCATATTATATATATATATATATATATATACCTTGTGCGTTTACTGTCTAAGGCTAACATATGCACATATATTCGAGTACCTTAAGACCCCATCTCGTCCTAGTCCTCACATGAGATGTCACCTTGAGCCTAATGAGTTTGGCCCCCTAATTTTCTCCTAGCAAGCTGTTACATTTCAACAGCTGTAACCCAAGTATAAGTTGTTACTAGTAGTAAAATTTTGAAAGTTTGAGTATTGAACAACATGGAAGTGAATTAAGAAAATTTTGGTGCGATGTGTGAATGGTGTGGATTAACACTCAAATTCAAAGAAATAGCTAATGTTAAGAGTTTCAATTTTAGTATATCAGTTATGGTTAATTTTAACCTGCCTTACCACTCAATTGAGATCCACACATAAAGGTTGTCCCAATCCAGGAATTTAGTTTCTACAAAAGTTAAGCATGAGTTAGTATTTCTTTTCATTGATCTTATAATGCCAATACTTGTAAATGAATTCAAGTATCCATCATGCCAATCTCTGTCCATAAAAACTTAAGATTCTAACATATCATAATCGGCAGAACCAAGCTTTATGGAAGGAATCAAGTAGTTTTTGTACCAATGATCGACTATGATGAATCAAAACTCCCACTTAACAATGAGGGTGACTAAATCAATTAAGAAAGTAAATACCAATAATGCTAAGATCCATTTAGATTATCCATAACCTTTATACCAAAAGCTTCATCCTTTCACCTTAGCAAAAGAAAAATTAGTTAAACATTATAAAAGTAAACAACATGTATAGAAAGAAAATAAACATAGATTGGAAGATCATAAGAAGAACAAGAAGAAAGCACATTGAATAAAGCTTCGAGATTGAAAGACAAAAATAAAAACCAACTAAGAAATGCTAACTTTGATACAAGAACTCTAACTTTGCCTAAAAATATACTTAATTTCATCTTTCGTCCATTGCTTGTTTATAAAGCCTTAGAGATGGGTAGGTGAAATAGTAAGGTTGGTGAAATACAAATAAACAAAGGCAGCTTAAACTTCTTCCATTGTTTCAACCACTATGCACATTGATTTAGCTCATCCTTAAAGCATGTGATTTATAGATATTTTCTTTAACTTTAAAATGATAGCTTGATTATTTAAAATCAATATCTATAGCTCAAGTAATGATTTTTCTACCAAAATTGCTCTCATGTTTGGTAGAACAGATAATCTTAATTATAACCAAATTTCGGGGAATGAAAACAATCAAACGGGTTTTCGGCATATGAAATAGAGTTGGATATCTATGCATTGGCTTTCATATGGCTGTAGAATCACTTAATTCTAACATTCACTTCTCTAAATATGATTTTTCTTGTGAAGGATCATCAAGTGTGTGAATACTGAAACTAATTCTATTTATTATCTAAATTTGGCTTGCTTTATCTCTCAATTGGGCTAGACTATAAACCAAAGATTGTAGACAATTGAGGCCCTAATTATTGGTCTAAGAATTGTGATATGTTGTGATTTTATACACCTACATAAAAGCAATTATTTAGCATATTTTGAAAATAAATATTTTTCAACTTTACACGGATGAATAGTAACCCACATATGAATAGTAAATACACGTACGAGCAGTAGCTCTTGTATGAACAGTGAAATGTGGTGAATAGTAACCCCCATGTATGAACAGTAAATATGCATAAATAGTTGCCCGATGGAATAATTGGTGATATTAGAGAAATTAATTATACTCAAAGTATACAATGATAATTTAAACTCTTAATAACTATACGCTTATAAGTATTCATCTCACCCCCCCCCCCCAAACCAAGTTCTTGCTAGTTCCTAACAAGTGAAGCAATGTACAAAATAAATACTCAAGTTTTATCCAATATTTTCAATAATCAATCTTTATACCATAGATTGGAAACTATTGAAGTAATGAACATGAAAATTATGTTAACTTTAAAATGAATTTTTCAAAATTATTCATGCACATTTCAACCACTCAAGCAAGGAAAAAGTGTAAAAGATTACGAATTGCTGAGTACAACAAGTTGTGACTGACTATCAAGAGTATCTAAAAGATTTCAACAAATCATACCAACATTCACAACTTATCAAAACCAATCTAATTCAAAACCATCACCTTGGTGGCTTTCACACTATTATACTTTAAAAGGTTCATTGGTTTTTTTTTTAACTTTACTTTGGCTTAAGCTTTATTTGGAGAATCCTAATAATAGGTAGCCCTTTCCAAAAACAAACATTGCTTGTTATTTTTTTTCAACACTTCTCGATGTTGTTTTTTTTTTTAATCAAGTTAAGATATGGTTCATTAAAAGTTCCAACAGCCACATAGTTATAATACTCTTTGAAATCTAAAAGACAATCAAGATTTTCAACATATAATGATAATAGCAATTCATAACTTAAATATCCTAATCCCTTATTAATGTGAATGAAATTTGACTAAACCATTATATCAAACAAAAGTTCAAGCATATAAAATTTAATGTAGTTCATCATCCCAACAATTTCATCATTAAGCATAGAAATTTTCAAGAGAAAATATGGATTACTAGTGAGTATGTCATCTTGTATGGGTTCGAAAACCTAATAAAAAATATTATGACCAGCATACCTACTAAGATGCATCTTAAGAGTAAAATTACTTTTGACTAAGTTATTCTAAACTAATGGCTTTGTCTAATGGTTTTAATATCAGCATGAGAAAAAATATCTAAAAAAATTTATATTTCAACTATCCCTCCCTCTAACCAAATTGAGACATGGTCACCAATGTCAAAATATAGATAGGTAAAATGAAAAATAAGTTGCTTGAGATGGTAGTTATTGAAAATGAAAATCCTAAAATAAATGAAACTAAAATAAATACAAAAACAAGATAATGCTGATAGTAAAATTAGAAGACAAGATACTATAATAGATCCGCATGTCTAGGTTGCCATCTTCAACAATGCTTTTATCACTTATTAAGATTGATATCCTATAAAGGAAAAAAAGAAATTAACAAAAATAAAATGATTAACAAGGTAAAGGATACTTATGGGATGCAACTTGTTGGGAAGGACTATCATGCCCAGTTTATTTGAATTACTGTTGGATCTGTTTCTGAAAGCTTACATTTTTTAACAATTCTTCATTAGTGGATGCAGAAATTAAGATCCAATCTTACCAATATACCAAACCCTCTTGATAAGGCAATAAAGGTAGTAAAATTACAAAGCATTGTAACAAGCACGTTTACATATTTGATACCAATAATACTTCCCCAATTGTGCCCCTAGTGATCTACTTGAAAGGTGCAGGAATGATCCTAAAAGTTGGCTACCCCTACATACGCTATTGTTGCTACACCTCCTATTAACAAACGCTACCTTCTTTGTATACCAAATATATTTTTAGTTTAGCTAGGACTTTACCCAAATGATTTGCTGTTCTCAAGAACTCTTTATTCTTTACAGGGAAAGATATATAAAATACACATGTTTCAGAATCTATTAGTTGAGGTTCTCTTCATTTTTATCCTAACCCTATGGAAAATGAAAAGATAGAGTTACATTTATAAAAATGAAAAGATAATGTAACGATAACACCTACATGAGTAGGTCGGTTATTATCAGAAGAAAATGAAATTTTAGAAAATAACAACATGCATGCACAGTAGTTATGATTGTGGCTCAAATCTTACTACCTTTTTCGTGTATGGGTTGAGTATTCTTTGTGGTTGTTGACATAATTTAGCATTATTCTTCAAGTTTATTATATATGTGCAAATTAAAGGATTAATGCCCTTTAGGTCCGTTAATGTCCACTCAATTGCATTTTTATGCCTCTTAAGTAATTCAATCTCTTAAGTAATTCAATCAATTTATCTTCTTGCTCGAGTGTGAGAATAAATGAAATTTGCATCGGATAAGAAAAATTTTCTCCAAGGAATAAGTGCTTCAATTCGTTAGGCAAAGACTCCAACTTTTGAGTGTGTATTTTATCCTGCTTTTCATCTTTGATGTATCCCAACTCTTCAACTTTTGGCTTCTAACATATGTTTCCTTTTACTTGTGAAGAGTCAAGCAATGCACCCATTTTTTACTTTTAGAATTTGACTCTTTATCTCTTTCATAAGGATCAAAAATGAACTTTTAAATAACCTTACCATAGCAGAGAGTAATGATTAATTTCACTTGATCCATGAATTGACCTTTGGGATTCGATTGTGGTTGAGAAATAAATTGCTCTTTCTCTTGAATGTTAAATGTAGATGCAAATTTTGCAAGAGTATCTTTCAAATCAGCTATAGTTTAACTTGTTTGAGCATTAATGGACACTTGCTTCTCAATTAATGAATGCAATGTATCTTCAAGGCTTTTCCTAAACGGAGGAACATAAGGTGCATAACCTTGAGATTATTGAAAATTGTGATGGGTGTGAGAAGGTGGTTATGATAGTTGAGCATGATTATTACTCCTCCAACTGAAATTTAGATGATTTCTCTAGCCAAAATTGTGAGTTTGTGAGTATGGATTTTGAGTTGGCCTTTTGAAGTTGTTCAAAGCATTCACTTGTTCATTGAGGCATTCTTTGAAACAATGCAAGGTTGGACAATTATTAGTGGGGTCATCATAATTTCACAAATGTGACAAACAACATCTTCAACAGATTTCAATTGACCTATTTTGTTCATTGTTTGTGCCTCAACCTTTTTAGCTAGAGATGTGAATTTTTTTTTTAAAGATATTATCTTCTTTAAGAGGGTAGATGCCCCTATAAGATGGAAAGGATTGAGTGTTACCTGGTGTTTCATAGGTATCAACGATGTCCCAATTCTGTGTGTTCTCTACTAGTAGGTCTAGATAAATTCATTGTCTCATCAGGATCTTTATCCTCAAATGTTCCATTACATATCAATTCTACCATTTGTATTTCCCTAGTTGTCAGACCTTCATAAGAAAATGAGAATAGTCTCCATGTCTTAAAATCATAGTGTGGACAAGTATTAAGTAAATCTTTATATCTATCCCAACACTGCTAAAAAGTTTTTCTTGGTTTTTGTGCGAAAGTGAAGATTTACCTTTTGAAAGAATTTGGTCTATGGGTAGGAAAAAACTTTTTCAAAAAATATTGTTTCTATTCATCTCACAAATTATTGGATCATGACCTAAAATTCTATAGCCATGTTTTAGCTTTATCTTTTAAGGAAAAAGTAAAAAGCTTAAATCTAATAGTGGTCATGCTATAGTTTAGATTATTATATGTGTGAAAAAATTTCTTAAATTCTTTCAAATGTAAATATGGATTTTCAGAATCAAAGCCATGAAAAGTCAGTAAAAGTTGAATGATACCTAGCTTGAAATTGAAATGAGATGCATCAAAAGGAAAGACTAAACATGATGGTATACTATTTCTTATGAGGTTCATGTGTTTTCTAAGGGTCTTAGGCTGGTCTTGGTTGTTATGTATAGAATGATTATCCTCTTGATCATTCATGTGGTTAGCCATGTTTAAAGAAGATGAAGATTCTCTTACCAATCTATCACTTGATATATGTGACCAAGTTTTCTTGCGTTTGCAAAACAATAAAAAAGAAAATTGATATGATTAACAAAAGAGGTAGGAGGTTTAATCTTCCATTCAACAACAAAAAAAATAAACCAAAACAAAGAGAAAACCAAAAAAAAAAAATGTAACGTACACTCTAATTTTATTTATCCAGCAATGGCATCAAATACTTGCTACACTTCAATAGTTGTAACCCAAGCATAGGTTTGTCGTAAGTAAAATCTCGAGAGTTTAAGTATCAAATAATAGGGAAACGAATTAAGAAATATAAATTAAAATTTTTAATAAAGAAAATTTTGGTGAGAGGTATGAACAGGTGTGGATTGAAACTCAAATTCAAAGAAATAGTTAAAGTTAAGGGCTCCACATTTGGTGTATTAGTTATAGTTAATTTTAGCCCATCTTACTACTTAATTAGGATTCACACATAAAGGAGGTCATAATCATATAATTTAGTAATCAAATTCCATAAAATTTAGGCATGAGTCATTATTATCTTTCATTAATCTTATAATGCCAACATGTGCAAATGAGTTCAAGTATCCATCATGCGAATCTTTGTCTACAATAACTTAAGATTTCAACGGATCACAGGCGACAGAGCCACTCTATAGAAGGAATTAAGTAGCTTTTGTGCCAATTATTTACTATGATAAATCAAAACTCCCACTTAACAAGGAGAGTAGCTAAATCGATTAAAAAAGGAAATATCAATAACGCTAAAATCCACTTAGATTATCCATAACCTTTATACTAAAAGATTTACTCTTTCACCTTAGCTTCAGAAAATAGTTATACGTAATAAAAGTAAACATGTATAAAATGGAAATAAATATAGATTGGAAGATCAAAAGAGAAACAAAAAGAAAGCACCTTCAATAAAGGTTCGAGATTGAAAGATAAAAATAAAAATTGAATAAGAAAGACTAACTTTGATACAAGAACTCTAACTTTGCATAAAAATCAGTCTAATTTTATCATCTCACAACTGCCTATTTATAGAGACTTAAGAATGAGGTAGGTGAAATAGTAAGGTAGGTGAAAGACAAATCAACAAAGACGGCTTAAACTTCTTCTAATTTTTCGATCACCATACATATTGATTTAGCTTTTTCTCAAGTATGAGATTTATAGATCTCTTCTTAGCTTCAAAACAATAGCTTGATAATTCAAAATTGATATCTATAGCTCAAGTTATGATTTTTCTGCCAAAACTCCTTTTCAGCATGCAGCAGAACAAATGGTCTCAATTATAATTAGATTTTGGCAATAAAAACGATTAAAAAGTTCTTTATATATAAAGTAAAGTTGAAGATCTATGTGTTGAATTTTATATAGCTTTGGAATCATTCAATTCTGATATCTATAACTCCAAATATGATTTTTCTCATGAAGGATCACCAAGTGCACGTAATGCTAGAACTAATTTTTTTTGTGATCCAAATTTGACCTCATCTATCTCTTAATTGCGCTAGACCATGAATTGAAAATTGTAGATGATTTAGGCCCAAATCATTGGTCCAAGAATTGTGTGATGTTGTGATTTTATACATCTACATAAAAGAAGTTATTTAGCATACTACCTCCGTCCCAAATTAGATGAAACATTTGATTGGGCACGGAGATTAAGGTGTATGTAATTTGTGTTAATTTTTTATGTAGTAAAAGTTTAAATAATGATTAAAAAAGAAAAGATTCTTTTTTGGGTTTTGTGCAGTGAGAGATTGAGTGGATATTAAAAAAAAAGTCTTTATTGGGTTTTGTGTAAAAGGATTATTTAATTGTTTAAACTTTTCCAAAAGAGGAAACGTTTCAACCTTTTTGGGATTTCCCAAAAAGGAATATGTTTCAAGTAAACTGGGACGAAGGTAGTATTTTGTAAATGAATACTTTTCAACTCTACTTGGACTACCCGCTGATGAATACTCATATGTGCATAGTTATTAAGGGTTTAAATTTCTCTAATTTGAGCAGTTATTCCACTAGGTTACTATTTATGCATACTTATTGTTCATACTCGTATTCACTGTTCATACGCAGGGCTACTGTTCACTGCATAACCCCGCGTATCACAGTTCAGACGGAGGCTACTATTCATACATAGGGTACTATTTATCCATATTTACAAAATATGTTAAATAACTGTTTTTTATGTAGGTGGATAAAATCATGACATCTCACAATTCTTGGACCCATGATCAGGGTATTAATCGTCTGCAATCTTTAGCTCATGGTTTAGCCTAATTGAGAGATAAATGAGGCCAAACTTGAATCATAAACAGGAGTAGTCCCAGCATTCGCGTGCTTGGCAATCCTTTACGAGAAAAATTATATCTGGAGCTGTGGATGTTAAAACTGAGTGATTCCAAATTCATCTAAAAGTTAATACATAGATCTTCAACTTTATTTTATATCCCAAGAACCAGTTTGATAATTTCCATTGCTGAAATCAAGTTATAAGTGAAACCATCTATTCTATCATACATTGAAGAGTAGTTTTGGTAGGAAAATTATATCTTGACCTATAGATTTTGATTTTGAATGGTAAATCTATCATTTCATATCTAAAAAACAGATCTACAAATCTCATGATTTAAGTAATAGCCGAATCAATGTGTACAATGGTCAAAAAATTAGAGAAAGTTTGAGCCATATTTGTTGATTTGTATTTCACCTACCCTATCCCCAAGGCTCTACAAATAGGTGGAGGGCAGAGGACAAATCAAGCTAGTTCTTAGGCCATTTTAGAGTTCTTGTATCAAAATTAGTTTTTCTTCTTTGATTCTGTTCTTGTTTCAATCTCGAAGCTTTGTTCAATGTGCTTTCTTCTTATTTCTTCTTATTCTTACTTTAATCTTTCAATATATGTTTGTTTCATTTATATATATATTGTTTACTATTATTATGTCTAACTAATTTTTCTTTTGCTAAAGTGAAAAGGTGAAGCTTTTGGTATAAAAGTTATAGCTGATTTAAATGGATTCTAATGTTATTGGTATTTACTTTCTTAATCGCTTTAATCTCCCTCATTGTTAAGTGAAAGTCTTGATTCATCGTAGTCAATCATTGACACAAAAGCTACTTAATTCCTTCTATAGAACATGGCTCTGCCGGCTATGTGAGAATCTTAAGTTATTATGGACAAAGATTGACATGATGAATATTTGAACCCATTAGCAAATATTGATATTATAACTTATAAGATCAATGAAAGCTAAAACTAACTCTAGCTTAACAATTTTGGAATTTGATTATTAAATTCCCCAATTGGGACCTCTTTTATGTGAGGATCATTTTTTAGTGGCAAGGCAGACTAAAATTAATCATAACTGACGTACTAAACGTTGATCCCCTAATCTTAGCTATTTTATTTGAATTTGAGTTTTAATCAACACTTGTTCATACCTTGTACCAAAACTTTCTTTGTTAAAAATATTTAATTTGTATTTCTTAATTCACTTCTCTGTGTTGGACACTTTGATTTCCGAAATTTTAGTATTTGCGACAACCTACACTTGGTTATAATTATTAAAGTGCAGCAACCCGGTGAAATAACTGCTCATATTAGAGAAATTAATTATACTCAAAATATACATTGATGATTTAAACTCTTAATAACTATATACTTATGATTATTTATCACAAACTTAGACTTGCTGATGTAACTAGTAAACTTCCATTTCTTTACTATTTCCTAGTAAGCTAAGCACACCAATTAACCTTCCATTTGTTGTTGCATGGATGAACATGGTGGATACTCCTTATTTTAGCTATAAGGAACTCAATAGGTGTATTAAGCTCCCGTATAGTGCATTAAGCCATGACTTGCCTAGGTCGCTATGCTACTAAGTCTTTACTCAACTAGGCACACTAGGCTCCCACATTTGTTTGGATTCAATTAATGAAAGGAAAGGAAGGAATGGAATGAAATGTGAGGGATGTGTTATTTTGCCGCAATTTGGAAAGGTTATAAAAACGTACATATGGAGGAAGTGAAGGGATAATGATTCTTGCTCCCCCTCTATTTCCTCCTATCCAAATAAGAAAGTCATATAAATTTTCTTTCCCTCTACTCTCATTTCACTCTCATTCCCTCAATTCAAATAGACCGTAAAAGTTTGGTATTGGAGAAGCATTACCAGCATCAATTGTTGAAAATGTGGCCGAAAGAAGATTTCAGAGGAGTTTAATGATGATGATAGTGATACATCTAATGGTTATGAAAATTTAGACAAGTTCTAGAGATGAGCCATTGCATTTTAACCTGGAAACTTTGACGAACAACGCTCACTGCTCTCCCAACTTAACTTGACCTAGTTTTACCTTCCCATCTTTAGTCGCGGACTTGGATTTAATCTACGAGCTACCTTTATCTTTATCTTTTTTTTTTTTTTTTAAAAAATTCTAGTTATTTTTTAATCATTGTTCTTGTTGTTTGTTTATACAGTTTTTCTTTTTTAATGTTAAAGCTCTGTTAGGCTATTCTAAAAAATGAAGAGGGAATGAATTAATTTAAAAATTGAATTTGAACCATTGTCTGGTCATCATTTGCACAACAATTTGAAATAACCAAATTCTATAATCACTTTTAGTACGAACCGACTCTAAGAGTGAACTTGAGTATATACGGGTCTTGATGGCCCGTATGTTATTGCAGCGATTTAATTCAATAATTTTAGCATTAAAATAAACTCTTATTATAAGTAAAAAATTTTCACTCATAAATTCACTTTGATAAACTAAAATTTTACTTTATTTCAATTTTAAGTTGGGTTCTCTTTACATTATATTCTTATAATTAAAATGATTAATTATAATTAAAACATAATACCGTGAAACAAAAATTTGTATTTGTGTTGAATCTATACATATTTTCTTTTTTTTTAAAAAATAATTTACTGAAATTTTTCATCTCTTATTAATTCAAACTCCAATTTTTAATATCAATAAAAAATTTATTTTAAATTTCAGCAATTATAGAACACATTATTTTAGTTAACTATAGAACTTAAAGTTAATAATTGATGCTACAAAATTCAATCATCAATAATGAAAAAAATGACCGGAAACATAAAACTATATTTAACTTATGTCAATCAATTAATGATTTAATTATGAACTTAATAAAAATATAAAAAAAATGACCTAAGCCAAATTAATCAGAACCATAGTCAAAAGTAGGCAAATTATAATCATTAAAGTTTCATTTCAGAAAACAATAATAAAGAAAGATGACAAAAAAATGTTTGGGCCAAGATAAAAATTAGAAAAATTTGATGTATTAAAGGTTTAATAATTGATTTAATAAAGTCAAAAAAAATTCTTTAACTACTAAACTATAAAGACTAACGTCTTAGTTTAAAATATAGTATATAAAAAACAACCAAAAAAAGTTTAAGGACCAAGGGAGCAAATAGAAAAAATCTAGTTCAATAGTTATTAAATTTGGGACCAAAATGAAATACAGATGGAACTTGGGGACTAACTTCTTAAAGAGTGAAAATTTAGGGATTGAAATCAAGTTTTAACCAAAAAAAAAAATGTAACAGACTAAAAATAAAAAATTGCAACACATGCTCTCGAAAAGGTGAATGCTTTGTGAAAAGAGAATCAAACTTAAAAAAGAGTCAATGACATCCAAGAAAAGGGGGGAAAAAAGAGGCATTGTTAATGTACAATGAAATGCATCATAGATAAATAGTACAAACACTGGTCTCTTCTAGAAGTAAACGAGATATGTGGAGACCTGTGTAATAATGCAAGTCATTGATAGAACAATATAAAACGATAAGACATATTTTAACATTAAATAAAATCCGAGTATAGATAATTGCATACACCCAAAATAGCTAAATGAATATGTGTTTACATATTGTCAAAAAAATATTAAAGATAACAGATGAAAAATTTCAAAGTAGTTTCATTAACCAATTCAAATAAAACCATCAAGAGAAAGAAAAAACTTCTGGTATTTATAATGTAAAATAACATTGCACAATATATATGCATAAGTTTTTTTAGATTTTTACTCTCTAATAAATCAGTAATAAAATGAAAATTTTTAAGAATCAATCATCTATATGTAATGCAAATTATGCACTATTTTAACTAATCAAAACTTTGAATCAAACCCCATGTAAAACACTCGTATATTCTACAAATTATGTATCTGTTTGTATATACAAAAATTCTGATTAGCAAAAGGGAAAAAAGGTTTATGACATATCATGAAAGTTAGTGACCATTATGGTAGAAATATTAAATCCAGGGACTAAAGGAGACATTTGAGCATTCTGCATGAGAGTTAAAAAATAAAAAATAAAACGGTGGGCATACGTGTAAAAAAAGGGGTAAAATACTCTTGGATCCCTATAATGCTTATTTTTTGCTAATATTATCCCTAACTTTATGATGTGACAATCATGTCACTTTCATCAAAATGGTATACCCTCAAGCTAGCGACAGCAAGTGAAAGTGAGAGAGCATTATGGTAGATGTGAAATATTTAGGTACTAAAAGAGAATTTTGATCATCTCCCTTTTAGAATATACTATAATGTTTATACCTCTATTTCATATTACATCAGTTGCATTGATCATGTGTCATAGAATTGGTAGTGTTGTTGAATGTAAGGGTGATTTAGTTGGTTTTCAATGCCTTATGTCCTTAAAAGTTCCCTTAACATGACCTCTGTTATAGCCAGTTCATTTTAACTTAAGTTAATTGACTTCAAAATAATTTATTTTTACTCCTACGTCTTTTTTGCCTAGAACTAATTTTAATTAAAATTTAATATTATGTAGTTGCAATAATCCATTAAAAATATAATTTTGGTAATCTTACTAAATTTTTATGACTTTTTCTATTTTAAGATATTAAAAAGGGAAAATTCATAAAAATTTAACAAAATTATGAAAATTTACTTTCAAGTAGATTATTGTATCTACATAATATTAAATTTTAAATGAAATTGATTTTAGGCAAAAAAAAATATAAAAACTAAAATAAATCAATTGACTTAAGTTAAAAAGAATTGGCCCTAGTCGCAATGTTTGATTTCCATAGTTAACGTTGCTTTCGGAATTATTTCCAGTGTTCGATTTCCATAGTTAACGCTGCTTTAGGAATTATTTCCAGAGTTCTACTCCCTTTAGACTGAAGCTAAAAAGATAATACAAATGTTGGGATTCCATCAGCAATGTGGTTCAAGCTGATCACCATTCTCCTTCAGGCATGCGAGGTGATAAATCATACTATTAACAAGTCAAACCAAGTTAACATCCCTCAAGTCATTGCATCAATCTGCATTATTTGGATGAAACCAAAAAAATTGATTACATTCAGATAAAATGTTTTTTCTAATTCGGTCAGTTCAAACCAAAACTGAATTTTTAATTCAGTTATTGAATCATACACTTGAAATTAGGTAAACTGAATAGATTAAATAGTAATAAATATTTTTAGCTAGTTTCTACTAATTTTAGACTATATGTTTTTAATCTTTCTTTAATTTTGGGTATGATATGAAAAAATTTGAATATTTATCTTATTTTATTAATTTATTATGTACCTAAGTCTTAGAAAGAGGAATCGAATAAATCAAACCAAACAAATTGAAATATAATTTAGACTGTTTGATCAGTTTTAACATGTAATTTGGATAATTTTATATATTTTGTAAAAACCGAACACCAATTGCAATTAATGTGCTTGAATTGGTTCCAAACCTAACCAACTGAATACTCACAGCTATATCAAGTAATCCATAAGCTTTAGGTACAAATTAATCAAACAATTTGTGTGAGGAGTTGACAACGGTAGCTCAATTGAGAAACATGTCTATGAAACATCCTGGAGCAAGCGAAAAGGGTAGCTCAATTGAAACCCTTCAGTTATTATGATGGGATTTATGACAATAACAAACTGGTTTCCAAACTACTGCTACTTCAGGGAGAAATGGCTTCACTACTCTTTACATGCTAGCCTCCAGATCTGTCAGATTCAAGACAGGGTCTTGGTAGCATTGTTTCACCACAATCTGAAATAACCAAGCCTATATATGATCACTTTTAATTAAGGCTGAACCAACCTTTAGCAGATCCTTTTAAAGGCCCTTCAATTTGGAAAAATGAAATCTCATATATTGAAATTAATGTAATTAATCCTTAGTTTGAAAAGACCTAAAAGGATGGACAATCCTAGAAAAGGATCATTCGGCCAAGTTCAACCAGACTGAAGGAGAGTTGAGGCAGAAGCCAAGATTTTGGAACATAACTCAACACTTGATAAGACGCATGCATCTCTTTTTATTGATTGGTTTTCACTGTTTTAATTATTGATGTTGATTACAAACTTGTAAGACACACTTATGTAGCTATATCTATTCTCTATCTTGCATGGCTATAGGAAGAACATTTTCCTGTTTGCTACTGCTAACGAGGTTGTGGAGGGCTTGAAGTAGAGCCCGATGGCGGAGATGCAGTTGTAAGCCCGGTCAATGTGGGCGTAAAACCTTGCAAAGCAACGATCATCTCTCAGCTGAAACTCAAAGTTGTTAGGAATGTTCAATGGCCGCCCAAATGGTCCGTATGTCCCTTTGTTGGTTGTGAATGTCAGAGAACACACTCTTCCACTGCCACCTTGGCAGTGACCGCTTATCTGTCCAGTTAATTCAAAATGGCAACAGCAGCAGCTTGTCAATTATTATAAACACAACAAAAACAAAGACACAAATTAAATGGTGAACTTGAGCAATGATATGTTGTATAGTTTACCAAGTTGAATTTGGGGCCATTGACCAATCCGTGAGGGTCAGAGAGAAGCAAGGTTCCATTGTGGACGTACTGAAACTGGAGACAGTGAATTTTTTCGCCGTGAGAAACATAAATTTCATGGAGCTCAGAGCAGCCCTTTTTGTCCTAAGATTCATCGGCGTTGAAAGATATCCACCCAGCAGGACCCACTTTTATCATTTTCTTACTCACTCCACAACTCATTTCTTGGGTACTAATTCCAATGGAGGATTGATTAGAAACAAGCAGAGGTGGGAAAATAAAGGAAGGACACTTTAACAAATAACAAACTCTCTTCCCTATATATATATATATATAAGAATTGCTTTTGGTTTATAAGAAAACCATAAAATTGAATGGGAAGGATATATAGATTTTTTTTGCTCCAGCCAAGGGGGGTTAAGTAGTAAAGCAAAGAATAGATGCAAGCTTCTCGGCCAATTCAATCCAGATGCCTTGGGCCTTGGTAGAGATTCTTAGTAACCGGAGTCAGGCCCAATTTCAAAGTTATCTGCCATTTCTAGCATACTTATCTTATGGACCTTGATTCGCCTCATCGCCTCCGTCGAATTTGATTCCTCCATCGAATCCAATTCGCCTCTTCACCTCCTTAGAATCCGATTCGCTCCACACCTCTGTCGAATACAACTCCTCGGTCGGATCGCCCTCCTTGGCGATTCGCCACTTCTCGCCCCTAGTTGATTCACCACCACCTTCATATGCCCTCACATGCTGTAATCCTATCTCACCTCTCCCTCTTAGGTCGCGCATTGCAATTCCGTCTCACCCCTCACCGATTCACCACTGCTCGCCGCTCGCCAAATCTGGAAATTATCAATTCTGCAAAACTAAGACTTTTGATAACCCCCACACACAGCGTTACCTGACATGGACGCTTTTCATCCCTCATAGGACTAACTCGCTTAATTTAGTAAAGTTGAGGGACCAAAATGCTTAATCTACAAAGTTAGAGGACTAACTCGCACTGACTTAAAGATAAAGGACTAACTCGTATGAGTTTATCAAGTTAGAGGACTAACCACGCATTTTGGCCAAATTTTTATCCAACTCTATCCTAGATTTGTCCAAGTAAATTACGGTTCTTCGTGATGCGAGTCATGCAATATTTCTGTAGTCCATAAAAGTTGGGAATTTCCATGAAATTCCACCTTAACTAAGATCCAAGTCGGGACCACCCATTAGGTGATATTAGAGAAAGAGAAAAAAAAAGAACAACTTCACAAGGTCAAGGAGGGAACCTTCTGGATCCCTTACCCTTAATAAGACGGTAAGAACCTGTCCGTAGAGGGTCCACCAGTCCTGACTTGAGTCTGCTCTGCTTTTTTCGGGGAAAGTTACAAGTAGCCCTTTAAAATTATCTTAACTTACAGTTTATCCCATTTATTTTTAAAAATTTATATTTTATATCTTGATTTTTTAAACTGTTCAATAATAATTTCTGAAACTATAATTTAAACTATACAATAATTATATTCCAGTAATGTCAGTCTTTTTAATATTTTTTTATAGTTAATAAGTATTTTAAATTATCAATTTTTTCTTTTCTGTAAATACATTTTTCTTCCTATAAATGCATGTCAATATTTTTTAAAAATCGGTTAGCAATGAAAAAAATATCAAAAATCTTGAAATTACTGAAATATGCTTATCAGAAAATTTAATTTAAGATTTCAAAAGTTATTGTCAGACACTACAAATGAAATAGGGGTAAAGTGTATGTTTTAAAAAATAAAAGGGACAAAATATAAGTTAGATTAAACCATAGGGGGTCTTTTGTAAGTTACCCGCTTTTGCAGGAAGTAGTCCACAGTCACCACTGGCAATATTAAGCTGCAGACTCTGTTTTTGTGTTACCCTGCCTGCCCTGATCCTTCATCAACATCAAACCACGAACTGACGCCTCACTTGCGCTTAATCGGAAAGCTGCAAAAATGCTCGCCGCCGGTGCCGGAAACTGCAACAGATGCAGCGTTAAGGGCAATAGGTTCGCACCCACAGGCGAGGAACTGGTGGATTACCATCTCAGGCCTAAGAGTCTTAGTCCTCATTCTCACGAACACTACATCGACGACATCCGAGAACTGAGCCAGTTCGGGCCAAAGGAACAGTTCGGTACGAAACTAAATTTTCTACAAACACTTCTGGTGTCTAACACTTGTTGCTTCTTGTTTCTCTTGCAATTCTTTTGCTTTTTCTTTTGTTTGGGTAGAGTTGACACAGAAAAATCCTGATGACAAAGAGGGCTACTTCTTCTTGTGGCCGACGTACAACAAGAATGGACAGATCAGCCGAAAGGGTAAGAACGGAAACTGGAACGAGACCTGCAAGAGCGTTCAGGTGATTGCTGAAGGTGGCGGGGAGGAGATTGCCGAAAAGAGGGTGTTTGTTTTCCACGAGGGCGTTCATTCTAGGAAACGCACTTCCTGGTTCATCCACCAGTTTGAACTCACTGCCCCTCTTCCTGATCAACAGGTTCTTACATCCATCTTGGCTATGCTCTTTCTCGGTTTGAAAGAGCTTTGTGCACTTTCTAACACATCTGTTTTTCTCTTCTTTTGTTTTCTTTTCTCCGCTGAAGAATCACGAACAAATTTTGCTATGTAAATTGTTTAAACAAAATGATGAGAAGGGCAGAGTCTCTGGTAAGAAACGGAAGGGCGAGAGCAATGTTCCTGAGACAGCCAAAAGGAGAGGAGCTAAGGACCGTAGGTCCAGGAAGAAGGGAGCAAAGGTTTCAAGTCCTGTAGAAGCTGAGCTGGGCCAGAAGGATTTGGGGGATTTGGCTTCGGATGCTAAGAATAACATAATAAGCTGCGAAGAACTGCAAGGGATTCACTCTTCGCCCTCCGATCCCGCCACAAACATTTTGATTGGCGACGACACACCACCACAAAGTCACCATTTGCCTTCAAAAGATGGTTGTCAGAATCTCTCCAACAACATTCACAATGGGTCAGTTCATCATTTGCCTTAAAAATAAAAAATATTATCATAAGAAATAAGGGACTCATGTGATTTATTCTTTTACCTTTGAATTTCAGAGGTCATTCGTGGAACAACGATCATATTTATGATATCCTTTGTGATCTTCTAGATTCTGAGGACAACCAACAAAGTCACTATTTGCCTTCAAATTTCATAGACAACACCTCATTCTATGATGAGATGCATCATCTTCCTTCAGACATGCGTGAAGACAACGGAGATATCCGGTGTGTTCATCATTTTTAAATTGCTAAAGAATATAGGAGAAGAGCTCAATTAATTCATCTTGTCATAAAATTTCAGGTACAAAGTATGGGTCAACGATGGATCTCAATTGGGATGCAATATGCCTTCCGATATCATAAATTCAGAATACCCTAAGCCGAGTCACCATTTACCTTCAAATCCTATGGAAAGTGTTGTAGGCTATGATGCTTATGAGGATATCCAATCGAAACAACATCCCTTATCACAACTCAAAGATCATAGCTTTGACTTCATTGAACGTGATTCAAGTTACCATTCAGATGTAAGCTGTTGCAGAATGACCAGATTCTAGTTCATTAATTCCTCCAATTTTGTGGATGCCAACTAAAATTTGTGTTTGTTTGTGCTCAGGAATTCAATTTTCAGGAGCTATTACCAAATCTACGACAAGAACCACAATCACCAATGAGTTCAGAAGTTCAAAGCAACAACAAATTTCCTCCTTCTGATCTAAATAGTAATGCTGATACTTTTTGCAATCAACTTGGTAATGGTGAACAACATGATGATGCCAACTTCTGGAACTCACCGTTCTATTGATTATACCCAGAAGTATCTCAGCAAGCAGAACATACAAGTATAAGCATCAATTTCACCAAACCTGGCCTCCACTATCATGATAATATGGAAGCCAGCCTAGCCTGCTAAAACCTTTTGGGAGATGAGTCTTCAATTTACACCCAAAAGTTTCTGTGTTTGTAGGAAGATCTGTGGATTGGAAAAGAGTCAAAAGATTAGTTGTGGGCTTCTCAGACAACTGACAATTCTCAATTATGCTGTGTTTTCATTTTCGATAGTTGATGGTTAAGATTTTTCTCTGTGAGACCGCTATTGTATTTGGTTGAGTTGAACATGTTAATTCAATATGTATAAACCAAGTTAGCACTATTTTACTTTTACCAAGGAAATTTAAACTTTTGAGTCTAAGAAAATGATGTCCAGCTCTTTTGTTCTTTTTTGTTCTAGCGATCACTCAACAGACAATAACAGATCAAACTGAACAGGGAATATGAACAAAGGCTAACAGATCAAACTGAGTCTTTAAGAAACCTTATGAGCACTAATTATATCTAAAAAGGAGCATGAGCAACTTACTTTGCGAGGAAAGAACGAATGGTTATAAAAACACCGTAAGTTTTTGTATGATCCCAGAATTGTTACCTTAGCACACCTTAGTGACAAGAAACTTAACATCCTACAACAACTTATTTATAGAGATTAAGGATGGAGTAGGTGAAATAGTAAGGTAAGTGAAAGACAAATCAACAAAGACGGATTAAACTTCTTTTAACTTTTTGACCACCGTACACATTGATTTAGCTTTCTCTCAAGTATGAGATTTATAGATCTCTTCTTAGCTTCGAAACAATAGCTTGATCATTCAAAACTAATATTTATAACGTAAATTATGATTTTTCTGCCAAAACTGCTTTTCAGCGCACAACAGAACAAATTGTCTCAATTATAATCAAATTTTAGAAATAAAAATGATCAAAAAGTTCTTGGCATATGAAGTAAAGTTGAAATCTATGTGTTGACTTTTATATGGCTTTGGAATCATTTAATTTCGATATCCACAGCTCCAAATATGATTTTTCTCATGAAGGATCACCAAGTGCCTGCAATGCTAGAACTAATTTTGTTTGTGATCCAAATTTAGTCTCATCTATCTCTCAATTGTGCTAGACCATGAATCGAAAATTGTAGAGGATTTAGGCTCTAATCATTGGTCCAAAAATTGTGCGATGTTATGATTTTATACACCTACATAAAAGCAGTTATTTAGCATATTTTGTAAATGAATACTTTTCAACTCTACATGGATGAACAGTAACCCGTTGATGAATACTCATATGTACATAGATATTAAGGGTTTAAATTTCTCTACTTTGAACAGTTATTTCATTGGGTTACTATTTACACATACTTACTGTTCATATTTGTATTCATTATTCATACGCGGGGTTATTGTTCACCGTGTATCATGGTTCATATAGAGGCTACCATTCATACACGGGGTGCTATTTATCCATACTTAAAAAATACGCTAAATAACAGCTTTTTATGTATGTGGATAAAATCATGGCATCTCACAATTCTTGGACCTATAATCGGGGCATTAATCGTTTGCAATCTTCAACTCATGGTTCAGGCCAATTGAGAGATAGAGGAGGCCAAACTTAAATCACAAACAGGAGTAGTCCCAGCATTCAGGCGCTTAGCGATTCTTCAAGAGAAAAATCATATCTAGAGCTATAAATGTTAAAACTGAGTGATTCCAAATTCATCTAAAAGCTAATATATAGATCTTCAACTCTATTTTATATGATGAGAACCAATTTAATCATTTTCATTGCTGAAATCTAGTTATAAGTGAAACCATCTATTCTGTCATGCACTGAAAAGTAGTTTTGGTAGAAAAATCATACCTTGAGCTACCAATATTAGTTTTGAATGGTCAAGCTATCATTTCAAATCTAAAGAAGAGATCTACAAATCTCATGCTTTGAGGAATAGCTGAATCAATGTGTACAATGGTAAAAAAATTAGAGGAAGTTTGAGCCATATTTGTTGATTTGTATTTCACCTACCTTACTATTTCACCTACCCCATCCCCAAGGCTCTACAAATAAGTGGAGGGGAGAGGACAAAATCAAGCTTGTTCTTAGGCTATTTTAGAGTTCTTGTATCAAAGTTAGCTTTTCTTCTTTGATTATGTTCTTGTTTTAAATCTCGAAGCTCTGTTCAATATGTTTTCTTCTTGTTTTTACTTTAATCTTTCAATATATGTTTATTTCAATTTTATATATGTTTTTTACTCTTATTATGTCTACCTAATTTTTCTTTTGCTAAGGTGAAAAGGTTAAGTTTTTTGTATAAAATTTATAGCTAATTTAAATGGGTCCTAACATTATTGGTATTTACTTTCTTAATCAATTTAATCACCCTTCTTGTTAAGTGAGAGTCTTGATTCATTGTAGTCGATCATTGGCACAAAAAACTACTTGATTCCTTTTATAGAACATGGCTCTGCCGACTATGTAGGAATCTTGAGTTATTGTGCATAAAGATTGATATGATGGCAAGTGTTGACATTATAAGATCAATGAAAATTGATTCTAACTCAAGCTTAACAAATGTCCCAATTGAGACCTCTTTTATGTGTGGATCCCAGTTGAGTGGTAAGGAATACTAAAATTAATCATAACTGACATACTAAAAGTGAATTCCCTAACTTTAGCTATTTTATTTGAATTTGAGTTTCAATAAACATTTGTTCACACCTTGTACCAAAAATTTCTTCATTAAAAATATTTAATTTTTATTTCTTAATTTACTTCTCTGTAGTTCAATACTTGGATTTTCGAGATTTTATTACTTGTGAAACCTACACTTGAGTTATAATTGTTAAAGTGCAACACCTGTGTATAAACAGTAAATATGCATAAATAGTAACCCAGTGGAATAACTGCTCATATGAAAGAAATTAATTATACTTAAAATGTAAATTAATGATTTAAACTCTTAATAACTATACACTTATGAGTATTCAGTACAAGCATAGGCTTGCTGACATAACTAGTAAGCTTCCATTTGTTTACTATTTCCTAGTAAGCTAAGGACACCAATTAACTTTCCATTTCTTGTTGCACGGATGAACATGGTGGATACTTCTTACTTTAGCTCTAAGGAACTCAACAGGTGTACTAGGCTCCCACATAATGCCTTATGCCTTGGCTTGCTTAGGCCGCTATGATAATAAGTCTTCACCTGACTAATTAAGTACACTAGGCTTCCACGTTTGTTTGGATTCAATTAATGAAGGGAGAGGAGGGAATGGAAAGAAATGTGAAGGATGAGTTATTTCGCAGCAATTTGGGGAGGTTAAAAAAACGTATAGATGGGGAAAGTGGAGGGATAATGATTCTCGCTCTCCCTTTATTTCCTCCTCGCCAAAAGGAAGTCATATAAATTTTTCTTCTCCTCCCTCTTCCATTCTCTCAATCCAAATAGACTGTAAAAGTTCGGTATTTGGCAAGCATTACCAGCATCAATTGTTGAAAATATGGCCGAAAGAAGATTTCAGAGGAGCTTAATGATGATGATTGTGATACATCTGATGGTTACGAAAATTTAGACAAGTTCTAAAGATAAGCCATCGCATTTTAACCTGGAAACTTGGACGAACAACGCTCACAAGTGGGGGACGAATGGAGAAACTGGATTAGCTGGCGAAGAATGGGATCGTTATTTTATTGAATTTTTTTTTTTTTGTGCGTGTACGTGCTGTTCTGTTTCACTTAGCCTCTTCCCCTCTTTCTCTAATTTTTTTTTCTTGTATATTGGTTCTGATTATATCTAGAACTGTTTTTTCTTTGTTTATATTTAGCTCCATCTATATATTTTTCAATCTTAATTGGTAAAAATTGGTGGGCTGTAACTATAAATAACAAATAAAGGATCTAGTGCAAGGGTCATAGACAGAGAGAAGCCTTTGGGTCTTGGCTAGATAGCATTTTGAATTTAAGCTAAATATGTCTGCCTTGCTACATACGCTCAGGAATTGCATTTCATTACAATTCATCAGACTTGGAACTCTTGATTTTTAAATCAACAAGGTACACACTTTAACCAACAGAGTTGCACACATGATGTATATGCACCAACTAAATTTGTTACACTATTAATGTAACTTTCTAACCAAACAATACCTTAAGTGGGGGCATACATAATAAAATTCCTTGGTAAAAGCCTTCACCTTTTTCCTTCGTGCAAGCTCTGCAGAAGCTGGATTTCGACCTTTGGTTGTCTCCTTTTTTGTTCGGTCATTGTTTTTTTCTGGACACTGAAAAATATCTTTTGAGAGTATCAAGGATACATGTTAGAGTTTGTAAATGCTGAGGGTTAAGTTGTATGTTTCTCAAACTTTGAAGAGCGTCGAACCATATTGACATTTTTTTTCCATGTCTTGAGCCAGCACCGTTCACATTTTTTCCCCAACGTATTTACCGTTCCACCAATCATGGAACCTTGTCTGAAAGACAACATTTACGCATAAGTATCTTTTATGTCCAAGCGCATATAAATGCCCAGCGCATACAAGTTTTTTCCCAGCATATCGATGAAGTAGTGTTGTGGCTACATGACTTTCTTCACCTTCTGAAGCAGCGACAATCAAAACTCTCAGCTCTCTCTACCCCTCAGAACTCCACTCATGAGGAAATCTTTAACTTCTTTTTTGTTCCTAAACAACAAAATTATTAGTCGTGATTCTCTCGTTCTAACGTCCATGAGGTTCTTAACCTAAAACAGCTCGAACCTCATGGTTTGCCGAGTGACATCTTCTTTTCCCACCTGTTATTCTAATTATTTTGTACTTATGATTAAATGTTTGTTTTTTTTTAATATAACTTTTTGCTGGTGTAGAATGTGCTAAGCTTTCTACCCACAAAAGAAATACTCCCTCTGTCCCACATTCTTTACAACATTTTCCTTATTAGGTCGTCCCAAATTCTATGAAATATTTCCTTATTTAGTAAACTTTTATCATCTCATTTACCATTATACCCTAATTTTAAGTCATCTCTCTCTCTCTCTCTCTCTCTCTCTCTCTCTTCTCGCTCGCTCACTCGCTCTTCACCAATTCGTCTCTGCTCTCACATTCTCTTTTATCCGCGTGTGATTCCAGTGAAGATTCCGACGGCAGTCGAAGACAATTAGATGGCGGAGATCGGCAACGAGGTGACGGACTGAGATTCAACGGTGATTCGACTAGGGAGGCGATTCGACAATGATAGGGAATGAGGTGACGAATGGCGATTTGATGGCGGAGATAGGTGATAGACGGAGGCGACGGACAGAGGAGACGAGGCAGAGGCAGATCGACGCGAATCGTTTGCGACGGCAGATCGAGGCGAATCGTTGTCGTCTCCCGACTCTAGTTGCTCCGATCAACTGATTCAGACCGGGACAGGGACTGGGACAACTGAAATGGAGATGGAGGCAGGTTTGGCCAAAAACGGGAAGGTAAAAAAACGGCAGAGAAGAAAAGGGTAAAACTGGGAACAACGGTAAAAAGTGATGCTATATAAAACTTTGTGCCAAATCAAAACGTTTCAAACAACTTGGGACAGAGGGAGTATAAGAGAAGGAGATTGGAAAGTCAGCTATGAATTGATACAGAAACTAAGAGGTAATACTAAAAAAATTCAATACTGAAGTTGACAGAGACAAATTGATGTTAAAAAGACTTTGGTTTTCTACGAGAGCAAGGAGAACTGAATGATAACACTTGGTGATCGAAAGAAAATCAGTGTTAAAAAGACTTTGGTTTTCTACAATTGCAAGAGTACTAAGCGGTCGCACCATTCATAAATATCATCTTATCACTGCCCTTACTCACGAGGAGGCATTTGTTCTTAGCCAAAGGCTAAGGACTCCTCTCACAACTTAACTTGACCTAGTTTTACCTTCCCATCTTTAGTCGCGGACTTGGATTTAATCTACGAGCTACCTTTATCTTTTGCTTCTTTAAAAAAAAAAAAATTCTAGTTATTTTTTAATCATTGTTCTTGTTGTTTGTTTCTACAGTTTTCCTTTTTTAATATTAAAGCTCTGTTAGGCTATTCTAAAAAACAAAGAGGGAATGAATTAATTTAAAAATTGAATTTGAACCGTTGTCTGGTCATTTGCACAACAATTTGAAATGACCAAATTCTATGACCACTTTTAGTAAGAACCGACTCTAAGAGTGAACTTGAGTATATATGAGATTTTTATGACTCGAATGTTGTTGCGGGGATTTAATTCAATAATTTTAGCATTAAAATAAATTTTTATTATAAATAAAAAATTTTCACTCATAAATTCACTTTGATAAACTAAAATTTTACTTTATTTCAATTTTGAGTTGGGTTCTCTTTACATTATATTCTTATAATTAAAATAATTAATTATAATCAAAATATAATACCGTGAAACAAAAATTTGTATTTGCTTTGAATCTATACATATTTTCTTTGTTTTTAAAAAATTATTTACTAAAATTTTTCATCCCTTATTAATTCAAACTCCAATTTTTAATATCAATGAAAAATTTATCTAGAAAAATTTATTTTAAATTTCAGCAATTATAGAACACATTGTTTTAGTTAACTATATAACTTAAAGTAAATAATTGATGCTACAAAATTCATTCATCAATAATGAAAAAAATGACCGGAAACATAAAACTATATTTAACTTATGTCAATCAGTTAATGATTTAATTATGAACTTAATAAAAATATAAAAAAATGAATTAAGCCAAATTAATTAGAACCATAGTCAAAAGTAGGTAAATTATAATCATTAAAGTTTCATTTCAGAAAGCAATAATAAAGAAAGATGACAAAAAAATGTTTGGGCCAAGATAAAAATTAGAAAAATTTTATGTATTAAAGGTTTAATAATTGATTTAATAAAGTAAAAAAAAATTCTTTAACTACTAAACTATGGTGACTAATGTCTTAGTTTAAAATATAGTATATAAAAAAAAAAAAGTTTAAGGACCAAGGGAGCAAATAGAAAAAATCAAGTTCAATAGTTATTAAATTAGGGACCAAAATGAAATACAGATGGAACTTGGGGACTAACTTCTTAAAGAGTGAAAATTTAGGGGTTGAAATCGAGTTTTAACCAAAACAAAACATGTAACAGACTAAAAATGGGAAATTGTAACACATGCTCTCGAAAAGGTAAATGCTTTGTGAAAAGAGACTCAAACTTAAAAAAGAGTCAATGACATCCAAGAAAAAGGGGGAAAAAAAGAGGAATTATTAATGTACAATGAAATTCACCACAGATAAATAGTACAAACACTAGTCTCTTCTAGAAATAAACGAGACATGTGGAGGCCTGTATAATAATGTAAGTCATTGATAAAATAATATAAAAAGATAAGACATATTTTGACATTAAATAAAATCCGAGTATAGATAATTGCATATATCCAAAATAGCTAAATGAATATTGTTTACATATTGTTAAAAAAGCATTAAAGAAAACAGATGAAAAATTGTCAAAGCAGTTTCATTAACAAATTCAAATAAAACTATCAAGAGAAAGAAAAAGTTTCTGGTATTTATAATGTAGAATAACATAGCACAATATATATGCATAAGTTTTTCCAGATTTTTACTCACTAATAAATCAGTAATAAAATGAAACTTTTTAAGAATCAATCACCTATAGGTAATGCAAATTATGCACTGTTTTAACTAATCAAAACTCTAAATTAAACCCCATGTAAAATACTCGTACATTCTATAAACTGTGTATCTATTTGTATATACAAAAATTCTGATTAGCAAAAGAGAAAAAGAGTTTATGACAGATCATGAAAGTTAGTGACCATTATGGTGGAAATATTAAATCTAGGGACTAAAGGAGACATTTGACCATTCTACATGAGAGTTAAAACAAAAAAAAACAGTGGGCGGACGTGTCAAAAAAATGGGATAAAATACTCTTGGATCCCTATAATGCTTATTTTTTGCTAGTATTATCCCCTAAACTTTATGATGTGACAATCATGTCATTGTCAGTAAAATGGTCTACCCTCAAGCTAGTAATAGCAAGTGAAAGTGGGGGAGCATTATAATAGATGTGAAATATTTAGGTACTAAAAAAGCTTTTTGACCATAAATTGGAAGAAACAAAAAAAAAAAAAACCCCATGTAAGTTTTACTGTTGATGAACAGTAAAACTCATCTATCTTTTAGAATATACTATAATGTTTGTACCTCTGTTTCATATTACATCAGTTGCATTGATCACGTGTCACACAACTGGTAGTGTTGTTGAATGTAAGGGTGATTTAGTTGGTTTTCAATGCCTTATGTCCTTAAAAGTTCCCTTAACAAGACCTCTGTTATAGCCAGTTCATTTTAACTTAAGTTAATTAGCTTCAAAATGATTTATTTTTACTCTTACGTCTTTTTTGTCTAGAATTAATTTTAATTAAAATTCAATATTATGTAGCTGCAATAATCCATTAAAAATATAATTTTGGTAATCTTACTAAATTTTTATGAATTTTTCTATTTTAAGACATTAAAAAGGAAAAATTCATAAAAATTTAACAAAATCATGAAAATTTACTTTCAAATAGATTATTGTATTTACATAATATTGATTTTTAAATGAAATTAATTTCAAGAAAAAAAATATATAAAAGTAAAATAAATCAATTGACTTACGTTAAAAAGAATTGGCCTAGTTGCAATGTTCGATTTCTATAGTTAACATTGCTTTCGGAACTATTTCCATAGTTCTACTCCCTTTAGACTGAAGCTAAAAAGATTATACAAATGTTGGGATTCCATCGGCAATGCGGTTCAAGCGGATCACCATTCTCCTTCAGCCATGCGAGGTGATAAATCATACTGTGAATAAGTCAAACCAAGCTAACATTCCTCAAGTCATTGCGTCAATCTGCATTATCTGGATGAAACCAAAAAAATTGATTACATTCAGATAAAATGTTTTTTCTAATTCAGTCAGTTCAAACCAAAATTGAATTTTTAATTCAGTTATTGAATCATACACTTGAAATTAGGTAAACTGAACAGACTAAATAGTAATAAATATTTTTAGCTAGTTTCTACTAATTTTAGACTATATGTTTTTAATCTTTCTTTAATTTTGGGTATGATATGAAAATTTTTGAATATTTATCTTATTTTATTAATTTATTATGTACCTAAGTCTTAGAAAGAGGAATCGAATAAATCAAACCAAACAGATTGAAATATAATTTAGACTGTTTGGATCGGTTCTGACATGTAATTTGGACAACTTTATATATTTTGTAAAAATTGAACACCAATTGGAATTAATGTATTTGAATTGGTTACAAACCTAACCAACCGAATACTCACAGCTATATCAAGTAATCCATAAGCTTTAGGTACAAATTAATCAAAAAATTGTGTGAGGAGTTGACAATGGTAGCTCAATTGAGAAACATGTCTATGATTCATCCTGGAGCAAGCGAAAAGGGTAGCTCAATTGAAACCCTTCAGTTACTATGATGGGATTTATGACAATAACAAACTGGTTTCCAACTATTGCTACTTCATGGAGAAATGACTTTACTGCTCTTTACATGCTAGCCTCCAAATTTGTCAGATTCAAGACAGGGTGTTGGTAGCATTGTTTCACCACAATTTGAAATAACCAAGCCTATCTATGATCACTTTTAATTAAGGCCGAACCAACCTTTAGCAGATCCTTTTAAAGGCCCTTCAATTCGAAAAAAGGAGATCTCATTGAAATTAATGTAATTAAGCCTCAGGTTGAAAGGACCTAAAAGGAAGGACAGTCCTAGAAAAGGATCATTCAGCCAGGTTCAACCAGACTGAAGGAGAGTTGAGGCTGAAGTCAAGATTTTGGAAGATAACTCAACACTTGATAAGACGCATGCATCTCTCTTTATTGATTGGTTTTCACTGTTTTAATTATTGATGTTGATTACAAACTTGTAAAACACACTTATGTAGCTATATCTATTCTCTATCTTCCATGGCTATAGGAAGAACATTTTCCTGTTTGCTACTGCTAACGAGGCTTGTGGAGGGCTTGAAGTAGAGCCCGATGGCGGAGATGCAGTTGTAAGCCCGGTCAATGTGGCCGTAAAACCCTGCAAAGCGACGATCATCTCCCAGCTGAAACTCAAAGTTGTTAGGAATGTTCAATGGCCGCGCAAATGGTCTGTACGTCCCTTTGTTGGTTGTGAATGTCAGAGAACACACTCTTCCACTGCCACCTTGGTAGTGACCGCTTAAACCTGTAAGAAACTATGATGGATAATCCAACTTTATCTGTCCAGTTAATTCAAAATGGCAATAGCAGCAGCTTGTCAATTATTATAAACACAACAAAAACAAAGACACAAATTAAATGGTGAACTTGAGTAATGATAAGTTGTATAGTTTACCAAGTTGAATTTGGGGCCGTTGACCAATCCGTGAGGGTCAAAGAGAAGCAAGGTTCCATTATTGACGTACTAAAACTGGAGAGAGTGAATTTTTTCGCCGTGAGAAACATAAATTTCATGGAGCTCAGAGCAGCCCTTTTCGTCCCAGGATTCGTCGGCGTCGAAAGATATCCACCCAGCAGGACCCACTTTTATCATTTTCTTACTCACTCCACAACTCATTTCTTGGGTACTAATTCCAACGGAGGATTGATTAAAGCGGGGGTGGGAAAATAATTGAAGGACACTTTAACAAATAACAACCTCTCTTCCCTATGGTGACATAAGAATTGCTTTTGGTTCATGAGAAAACGATAAAATTGAATCGGAAGGATATATAGATTTTTTTTGCTCCAGCCAAGGCGGGTTAAGTAGCAAAGCAAAGAATAGATGCCTTCTCGGCAAATTCAATCCAGATGCCTTGGGCCTTGGTTGAGATTCTTAGTAACCGGAGTCAGGCCCAATTTCAAAGTTATCTGCCATTTCTAGCATGCTTATCTTATGGACCAAGTAAACTAAAGAAATTCTCCAACCTCTGTTAAGATTTCTCAAGAAAATGAGAACATAAGATTTCAGATATTTTATTTTTCAATTAGTTAGGGGCTGTACTTGATATGACAGCCTTCAACTTCCCGTGAAAGGGCATAGAATCTCTATGGAAAAGCAACGACCTAATAAAATAAAAAACGAGAAGTTTGAAATGAAAGGCAGACAAGTAAAGCACATTGAGCCCGGGGGTCGTGGGGCATAATAAATCAACAAAGCTGCATGATCCTTTAGTACTTGATCATGACATGGCATCAAAAGTACAAGAGAAAATTTTTATCCAACTCTATTCTAGATTTGTCCAATGAAATTACGGTTCTTCGTGATGCAATATTTCTGCAGTCCATAAAAGTTGGGAATTTCCATGAAATTCCACCTTAACTAAGAACCAAGTCACCACCACCCATCCATTAGCTGATATTAGAGAGGTAAAAAAAGAGCAACTTAACAAGATCAAGGAGCGAACCTTCTGGATCCCTTACCCTTAATAAGAGGGTAAGAACCTGTCAGTAGAGGGCCCACCATTCTTGACTTGAGTCCGCTATGCTTTTTTCAGGGAAAGTTACAATTAGTCCCCTAAAAATTACCCTAACCTACATTTTATCCTATTTATTTTTAAAAATCTACACTATACCTCTTATTTTTTTAAATTAATTAGTAACAACTTCTGAAATTATATTTTAAACCATACAATAGTCATCTTCCAGTAATATCAGTTTCTTTAATATTTTTTTATAGTTAATAAGTATTTTAAATTATCAATTTTGTTTTCTGTAAATATATATTTTTTCCTATAAATGCATATCAATATTTTTTAAAGATCGGTTAGCAATGAAAAAAATATTAAAAATCTTAAAATTACTAAAATATGATTATCAAACAGTTTAATTTAAGGTTTCAGAAATTTTTATCATACACTACAAAGAAAATAGGATAAAATGTAAGTTTTTAAAAATAAATGAGATAAAATGTAAGTTAGATTAGACTGTAGGGGGTCGTTTGTAATTCACCCGCTTTGTCAGGAAGTAGTCCACAGTCACCACTGGCAAATATTAAGTTGCAGACTCTGTTTTTGTCTGCCTTCCCTGATCCTTCATCAACATCAACCCACGAACTGACACCTCACTTGCGCTTGATCGGAAAGCTGCAAAAATGCTCGCCGCCGTTGCCGGAAACTGCAGCAGATGCAGCTTTAAGGGCTTTAGGTTCACACCCACAGACGAGGAACTGGCGGATTACCATCTCAGGCCCAGGATTCTTAGTCCTCATTCTCACGAACACTACATCGACGACATCCGAGAACTGAGCCAGTTCGGGCCAAAGGAACAGTTCGGTACGAAACTAAATTTTCTACAAACACTTCTGGTGTCTAACACTTGTTGCTTCTTGTTTCTCTTGCAATTCTTTTGCTTTTTCTTTTGTTTGGGTAGAGTTGACACAGAAAAATCCTGATGACAAAGAGGGCTACTTCTTCTTGTGGCCGACGTACAACAAGAATGGACAGATCAGCCGAAAGGGTAAGAACGGAAACTGGAACGAGACCTGCAAGAGCGTTCAGGTGATTGCTGAAGGTGGCGGGGAGGAGATTGCCGAAAAGAGGGTGTTTGTTTTCCACGAGGGCGTTCATTCTAGGAAACGCACTTCCTGGTTCATCCACCAGTTTGAACTCACTGCCCCTCTTCCTGATCAACAGGTTCTTACATCCATCTTGGCTATGCTCTTTCTCGGTTTGAAAGAGCTTTGTGCACTTTCTAACACATCTGTTTTTCTCTTCTTTTGTTTTCTTTTCTCCGCTGAAGAATCACGAACAAATTTTGCTATGTAAATTGTTTAAACAAAATGATGAGAAGGGCAGAGTCTCTGGTAAGAAACGGAAGGGCGAGAGCAATGTTCCTGAGACAGCCAAAAGGAGAGGAGCTAAGGACCGTAGGTCCAGGAAGAAGGGAGCAAAGGTTTCAAGTCCTGTAGAAGCTGAGCTGGGCCAGAAGGATTTGGGGGATTTGGCTTCGGATGCTAAGAATAACATAATAAGCTGCGAAGAACTGCAAGGGATTCACTCTTCGCCCTCCGATCCCGCCACAACCATTTTGATTGGCGACGACACACCACCACAAAGTCACCATTTGCCTTCAAAAGATGGTTGTCAGAATCTCTCCAACAACATTCACAATGGGTCAGTTCATCATTTGCCTTAAAAATAAAAAATATTATCATAAGAAATAAGGGACTCATGTGATTTATTCTTTTACCTTTGAATTTCAGAGGTCATTCGTGGAACAACGATCATATTTATGATATCCTTTGTGATCTTCTAGATTCTGAGGACAACCAACAAAGACACTATTTGCCTTCAAATTTCATAGACAACACCTTATTCTATGATGAGATGCATCATCTTCCTTCAGACATGCGTGAAGACAACGGAGATGTCCGGTGTGTTCATCATTTTAAAATTGCTAAAGAATATAGGAGAAGAGCTCAATTAATTCATCTTGTCATAAAATTCAGGTACAAAGTATGGGTCAACGATGGATCTCAATTGGGATGCAATATGCCTTCCGATGGCATAAATTCAGAAGACCCTAAGCCGAGTCACCATTTACCTTCAAATCCTATGGAAAGTGTTGTAAGCTATGATGCTTATGAGGAAATCCAATCGAAACAACATCCCTTATCACAACTCAAAGATCATAGCTTTGACTTCATTGAACGTGATTCAAGTTACCATTCAGATGTAAGCTGTCGCAGAATGACCAGCTTCTAGATCATTAATTCCTCCAATTTTGTGGATGCCAACTAAAATTTGTGTTTGTTTGTGCTCAAGAATTCAATTTTCTGGAGCTATTACCAGATCTACGACAAGAACCACAGTCACCAATGACTTCAGAAGTTCAAAGCAACAACAAATTTCCTCCTTCTGATCTAAACAGTAATGCTGATACTTTTTGCGATCAACTTGGTAAGGGTGAACAACATGATGATGCCAACTTCTGGAACTCACCGTTCTACTGATTATACCCAGAAGTATCTCAGCAAGCAGAACATACAAGTATAAGCATCAATTTCACCAAACCTGGCCTCCACTATCATGATAATATGGAAGCCAGCCTAGCCTGCTAAAACCTTTTGGGAGATGAGTCTTCAATTTACACCCAAAAGTTTCTGTGTTTGTAGGAAGATCTGTGGATTGGAAAAGAGTCAAAAGATTAGTTGTGGGCTTCTCAGACAACTGACAATTCTCAATTATGCTGTGTTTTCATTTTCGATAGTTGATGGTTAAGATTTTTCTCTGTGAGACCGCTATTGTATTTGGTTGAGTTGAACATGTTAATTCAATATGTATAAACCAAGTTAGCACTATTTTACTTTTACCAAGGAAATTTAAACTTTTGAGTCTAAGAAAATGTTGTCCAGCTCTTTTGTTCTTTTTTGTTCTAGCGATCACTCAAAAGACACTAACAGATCAAACTGAACAGGGAATATGAACAAAGACTAACAGATCAAACTGAGTCTTTAAGAAACCTTATGAGCACTAATTATATCTGAAAAGGAGCATGAGCAACTTACTTTGCGAGGAAAGAACGAATGGTTATAAAAACACCGTAAGTTTTTGTATGATCCCAGAACTGTTACCTTAGCACACCTTAGTGACAAGAAACTTAACATCCTACAACAACCTATTTATAGAGACTTAGGGATGGAGTAGGTGAAAAAGCAAGGTAAGTGAAAGACAAATCAACAAAGATGGATTAAACTTCTTTTAACTTTTTGACCACCGTATACATTGATTTAGCTTTCTCTCAAGTATGAGATTTATAGATCTCTTCTAAGCTTCGAAACAATAACTTGATTATTCAAAACTGATATCTATAACGTAAGTTATGATTTTTCTGCCAAAACTGCTTTTTAGCGCACAACAGAACAAATTGTCTCAATTATAATCAAATTTTAGAAATAAAAATGATCAAAAAGTTCTTGGCATATGAAGTAAAGTTGAAGATCTATGTGTTAACTTTTATATGGCTTTGGAATCATTTAATTCCGATATCCACAGCTCCAAATATGATTTTTCTCATGAAGGATCACAAAGTGCCTGCAATGCTAGAACTAATTTTATTTGTGATCCAAATTTAGTCTCATCTATCTCTCAATTTCGCTAGACCATGAATCAAAAATTGTAGAGGATTTAGGCTCTAATCATTGGTCCAAAAATTGTGAGATATTATGATTTTATACGCCTACATAAAAGCAGTTATTTAGCATATTTTGTAAATGAATACTTTTCAACTCTACATGGATGAACAGTAACCCACTAATGAATACTCAAATGTACATAGATATTAAGGGTTTAAATTTCTCAACTTTGAACAGTTATTTCACTGGGTTACTATTTACACATACTTACTGTTCATACTTGTATTTATTATTCATACGCGGGGTTATTGTTCACCGTGTAGCATGGTTCATATAGAGGCTACCATTCATACACGGGGTGTTATTTATCCAGACTTAAAAAATACGCTAAATAACAGCTTTTTATGTATGTAGATAAAATCATGGCAGCTCACAATTCTTAGACCCATGATCGGGGCATTAATCGTCTGCAATCTACAACTCATGGTTCAGGCCAATTGAGAGATAGAGGAGGCCAAACTTAAATCACAAACAGGAGTAGTCCCAGCATTTAGGCGCTTAGCGATTCTTCACGAGAAAAATCATATCTGGAGCTATAAATGTTAAAATTGAGTGATTCTAAATTCATCTAAAAGCTAATATATAGATCTTCAACTCTATTTTATATGATGAGAACCAATTTAATGATTTTCATTGCTGAAATCTAGTTATAAGTGAAACCATATATTCTGTCATGCATTGAAAAGTAGTTTTGGTAGAAAAATCATACCTTGAGCTACTGATATTAGTTTTGAATGGTCAAGCTATCATTTCAAATCTAAAGAAGAGATTTACAAATCTCATGCTTTGAGGAATAGCTGAATCAATGTGTACAATAGTAAAAAAATTAGAGGAAGTTTGAGCCATATTTGTTGATTTGTATTTCACCTACTTTACTATTTCACCTACCCCATCCCCAAGGCTCTACAAATAAGTGCAGGGGAGAGGACAAAATCAAGCTTGTTCTTAGGCTATTTTAGAGTTCTTATATTAAAGTTAGCTTTTCTTATTTGATTATGTTCTTGTTTTAAATCTCAAAGCTCTGTTCAATATGTTTTCTTTTTGTTCTTACTTTAATATTTCAATATATGTTTATTTCAATTTTATATATGTTTTTTACTCTTATTATGTCTACCTAATTTTTCTTTTGCTAAGGTGAAAAGGTTAAGTTTTTGGTATAAAAGTTATAGCTAATTTAAATGGGTCATAACATTATTGGTATTTACTTTCTTAATCAATTTAATCACCCTCCTTGTTAAGTGAAAGTCTTGATTCATTGTAGTTGATCATTGGCACAAAAAACTACTTGATTCCTTTTATAGAACATGGCTCTACCGACTATGTAGGAATCTTGAGTTATTGTGCGTAAATATTGATATGATGAATGTTTGAACTCATTAGCAAGTATTGGCATTATAAGATCAATGAAAATTAATTCTAACTCAAGCTTAACAATTTTGGAATAATGTCCCAATTAAGACCTCTTTTACGTGTGGATCCTAGTTGAGTGATAAGGCGGACTAAAATTAATCATAACTGACATACTAAAAGTGAATTCCCTAACCTTAGCTATTTTATTTGAATTTGAGTTTTAATAAACATTTGTTCACACCTTGTACCAAAAATTTCTTCATTAAAAATATTTAATTTTTATTTCTTAATTCACTTCTCTGTAATTCAATACTTGGATTTTTGAGATTTTATTACTTGTAAAACCTACACTTGAGTTATAACTGTTAAAGTGCAATACCTGTGTATAAACAGTAAATATGCATAAATAGTAACCCAGTGGAATAACTGCTCATATTAAAGAAATTAATTATACTTAAAATATAAATTAATGATTTAAACTCTTAATAACTATACACTTATGAGTATTCAATACATGCATAGGCTTGCTGACATAACTAGTAAGCTTCCATTTGTTTACTATTTCCTAGTAAGCTAAGGACACCAATTAACTTTCCATTTCTTGTTGCACGGATGAACATGGTGGATACTTCTTACTTTAGCTCTAAGGAACTCAACAGGTGTACTAGGCTCCCACATAATGCCTTATGCCTTGGCTTGCTTAGGCCGCTATGATAATAAGTCTTCACCTGACTAATTAAGTACACTAGGCTTCCACGTTTGTTTGGATTCAATTAATGAAGGGAGAGGAGGGAATGGAAAGAAATGTGAAGGATGAGTTATTTCGCAGCAATTTGGGGAGGTTAAAAAAACGTATAGATGGGGAAAGTGGAGGGATAATGATTCTCGCTCTCCCTTTATTTCCTCCTCGCCAAAAGGAAGTCATATAAATTTTTCTTCTCCTCCCTCTTCCATTCTCTCAATCCAAATAGACTGTAAAAGTTCGGTATTTGACAAGCATTACCAGCATCAATTGTTGAAAATATGGCCGAAAGAAGATTTCAGAGGAGCTTAATGATGATGATTGTGATACATCTGATGGTTACGAAAATTTAGACAAGTTCTAAAGATAAGCCATCGCATTTTAACCTGGAAACTTGGACGAACAACGCTCACAAGTGGGGGACGAATGGAGAAACTGGATTAGCTGGCGAAGAATGGGATCGTTATTTTATTGAATTTTTTTTTTTTGTGCGTGTACGTGCTGTTCTGTTTCACTTAGCCTCTTCCCCTCTTTCTCTAATTTTTTTTTCTTGTATATTGGTTCTGATTATATCTAGAACTGTTTTTTCTTTGTTTATATTTAGCTCCATCTATATATTTTTCAATCTTAATTGGTAAAAATTGGTGGGCTGTAACTATAAATAACAAATAAAGGATCTAGTGCAAGGGTCATAGACAGAGAGAAGCCTTTGGGTCTTGGCTAGATAGCATTTTGAATTTAAGCTAAATAGGTCTGCCTTGCTACATACGCTCAGGAATTGCATTTCATTACAATTCATCAGACTTGGAACTCTTGATTTTTAAATCAACAAGGTACACACTTTAACCAACAGAGTTGCACACATGACGTATATGCACCAACTAAATTTGTTACACTATTAATGTAACTTTCTAACCAAACAATACCTTAAGTGGGGGCATACATAATAAAATTCCTTGGTAAAAGCCTTCACCTTTTTCCTTCATGCAAGCTCTGCAGAAGCTGGATTTCGACCTTTGCTTGTCTCCTTTTCTGTTCGGTCATTTTATTTTCTGGACACTGAAAAATATCTTTTGAAAGTATCAAGGATACATGTTAGAGTTTGTAACTGCTGAGGGTTAAGTTGTATGTTTCTCAAACTTTGAAGAGCGTCGAACCATATTGACATTTTTTTTCCATGTCTTGAGCCAGCACCGTTCACATTTTTTCCCCAACGTATTTACCGTTCCACCAATCATGGAACCTTGTCTGAAAGACAACATTTACGCATAAGTATCTTTTATGTCCAAGCGCATATAAATGCCCAGCGCATACAAGTTTTTTCCCAGCATATCGATGAAGTAGTGTTGTGGCTACATGACTTTCTTCACCTTCTGAAGCAGCGACAATCAAAACTCTCAGCGCTCTCTACCCCCTGTACCCATAGTTGTTGCAGCAACTGCCCCCACCAAACGCTTCAGAACTCCACTCAAGAGGAAATCTTTAACTTGCTTTTTGTTCCTAAACAACAAAATTATTAGTCGTGATTCTGTCGTTCAAACATCCTTAGGTTCCTAACCTAAAATAGCTCGAACCTCACGGTTTGCCAGGTGACATCTTCTTTTCCCGCCTGTTATTCTAATTATTTTGTACTTATGATTAAATTTTTGTTTTTTTTTTATATAACTTTTTGCTGGTGTAGAATGTGCTAAGCTTTCTACCCACAAAGAAATATAAGAGAATGAGATTGGAAAATCAGCTATGAATTGATATGGAAACTAAGAGGTGATACTAAAAAAATTCAATACTGAAGTTGACAGAGACAAATTGATGTTAAAAAGACTTTGGTTTTCTACGAGAGCAAGGAGAACTGAATGATAACACATGGTGATCGAAAGAAAATCAGTGTTAAAAAGACTTTGGTTTTCTACAATTGCAAGAGTACTAAGCGGTCGCACCATTCATAAATATCATCTTATCACTGCCCTTACTCACGAAGAGGTATTTGTTCTTAGCCAAAGGCTAAGGACTGCTCTCACAACTTAACTTGACCTAGTTTTACCTTCCCATCTTTAGTCGCGGACTTGGATTTAATCTACGAGCTACCTTTATCTTTTGCTTCTTTTTAAAAAAAAAAAAAAAATATTCTAGTTATTTTTTAATCATTGTTCTTGTTTGTTTGTTTCTACGGTTTTCCTTTTTTAATGTTAAAGCTCTGTTAGGCTATTCTAAAAAACGAAGAGGGAATGAATTAATTTAAAAATTGAATTTGAACCGTTGTCTGGTCATTTGCACAACAATTTGAAATAACCAAATTCTATAATCACTTTTAGTAAAAACCGACTCTAAGAGTGAACTTGAGTATATATGAGATTTTGATGACCCGAATGTTGTTGCGGGGATTTAATTCAATAATTTTAGCATTAAAATAAATTTTTATTATAAATAAAAAATTTTCACTCATAAATTCACTTTGCTAAACTAAAATTTTTACTTTATTTCAATTTTGAGTTGGGTTCTCTTTACGTTATATTCTTATAATTAAAATGATTAATTATAATCAAAACATAATACTGTGAAACAAAAATTTGTATTTGCTTTGAATCTATACATATTTTCTTTGTTTTTAAAAAATTATTTACTAAAATTTTTCATCTCTTATTAATTCAAACTCCAATTTTTAATATCAATGAAAAATTTATCTAGAAAAATTTATTTTAAATTTCAGCAATTATAGAACACATTATTTTAGTTAACTATAGAACTTAAAGTAAATAATTGATGCTACAAAATTCAATCATCAATAATGAAAAAAATGACCGGAAACATAAAACTATATTTAACTTATATCAATCAATTAATGACTTAATTATGAACTTAATAAAAATATAAAAAAAATGAATTAAGCCAAATTAATCAGAACCATAGTCAAAAGTAGGCAAATTATAATCATTAAAGTTTCATTTCAGAAAACAATAATAAAGAAAGATGACAAAAAAATGTTTGGGCCAAGATAAAAATTAGAAAAATTTTATGTATTAAAGGTTTAATAATTGATTTAATAAAGTCAAAAAAAATTCTTTAACTACTAAACTATGGTGACTAACGTCTTAGTTTAAAATATAGTATATAAAAAATAACAAAAAAAAGTTTAAGGACCAAGGGAGCAAATAGAAAAAATCTAGTTCAATAGTTATTAAATTTGGGACCAAAATGAAATACAGATGGAGCTTGGGGACTAACTTCTTAAAGAGTGAAAATTTAGGGATTGAAATCGAGTTTTAACCAAAACAAAACATGTAAGAGACTAAAAATGGGAAATTATAACACATGCTCTCGAAAAGATGAATGCTTTGTGAAAAGAGAATCAAACTTAAAAAAGAGTCAATGACATCTAAGAAAAGGGGGAAAAAAAAAGGCATTATTAATGTACAATGAAATTCACCAAAGATAAATAGTACAAACACTAGTCTCTTCTAGAAATAAACGAGACATGTGGAGACCTGTGTAATAATTCAAGTCATTGATAGAACAACATAAAAAGATAAGACATATTTTGACATTAAATAAAATCCGAGTATAGATAATTGCATATATCCAAAATAGCTAAATGAATATGCGTTTACATATTGTCAAAAAAACACTAAAGAAAACAGATGAAAAATTGTCAAAGCAGTTTCATTAACAAATTCAAATAAAACCATCAAGAGAAAGAAAAAGCTTCTGGTATTTATAATGTAGAATAACATTGCACAATATATATGCATAAGTTTTTCTAGATTTTTACTCACTAATAAATTAGTAATAAAATGAAACTTTTTAAGAATCAATCACCTATATGTAATGCAAATTATGCACTGTTTTAACTAACCAAAACTCTAAATCAAACCCCATGTAAAATACTCATACATTCTATAAACTGTGTATCTATTTGTATACACAAAAATTCTGATTAGCAAAAGGGAAAAAAGGTTTATGACAGATCATGAAAGTTAGTGACCATTATTGTAGAAATATCAAATCCAGGGACTAAAGGAGAGATTTGACCATTCTGCACGAGAGTTTAAAAAAAAAAAAACGGTGGGCGGATGTGTCAAAAAAGGGGATAAAATACTCTTGGATCCCTACAATGCTTATTTTTGGCTAGTATTATCCTTTAAACTTTATGATGTGACAATCATATCACCATCAGTAAAATGGTCTACCCTCAAGCTAGCAACAGCAAGTGAAAGTGGGGGAGCATTATGATAGATGTGAAATATTTAGGTACTAAAAAAGCTTTTTGACCATAAATTGGAAGAAACAAAAAAAAAAACCCATGAAAGTTTTACTGTTGATGAACAGTAAAACTCATCTATCTTTTAGAATATACTATAATGTTTGTACCTCTGTTTCATATTACATCAGTTGCATTGATCAAGTGTCACAGAATTGGTAGTGTTGTTGAATGTAAGGGTGATTTAGTTGGTTTTCAATGCCTTATGTCCTTAAAAGTTCCCTTAACAGGACTTCTGTTGTAGCCAGTTCATTTTAACTTAAGTTAATTAACTTCAAAATAATTTATTTTTACTCTTATGTCTTTTTTGTCTAGAACTAATTTTAATTAAAATTCAATATTATATAGCTGCAATAATCCATTAAAAATATAATTTTGGTAATCTTACTAAATTTTTATGAATTTTTTTATTTTAAGACATTAAAAAGGGAAAATTCATAAAAATTTAATAAAAACATGAAATTTTACTTTCAAATAGATTATTGTATCTACATAATATTGAATTTTAAATGAAATTGATTTCAGGCAAAAAAAAATATAAAAGTTAAAATAAATCAATTGACTTAAGTTAAAAAGTATTGGCCCTAGTCGCAATGTTTGATTTCCATAGTTAACGTTGCTTTCGGAATTATTTCCAGTGTTCAATTTCAATAGTTAACATTGCTTTAGGAATTATTTCCAGAGTTCTACTCCCTTTAGACTGAAGCTAAAAAGATAATACAAATGTTGGGATTCCATCAGCAATGTGGTTCAAGCTGATCACCATTCTCCTTCAGCCATGCGAGGTGATAAATCATACTATTAATAAGTCAAACCAAGTTAACATCCCTCAAGTCATTGCATCAATCTGCATTATCTAGATGAAACCAAAAAAATTGATTACATTCAGATAAAATGAGTTTTCTAATTCGGTCAGTTCAAACCAAAACTGAATTTTTAATTCAGTTATTGAATCATACACTTGAAATTAGGTAAACTGAATAGACTAAATAGTAATAAATATTTTTGCTAGTTTCTACTAATTTTAGACTATATGTTTTCAATCTTTCTTTAATTTTGGGTATGATATGAACCATTTTTGAATATTTATCTTATTTTATTAATTTATTATGTACCGAAGTCTTAGAAAGAGGAATCAAATAAATCAAACCAAACAGATTGAAATATAATTTAGACTGTTTGGATCGGTTCTGACATGTAATTTGGACAATTTTATATATTTTGTAAAAATTGAACACCAATTGGAATTAATGTATTTGAATTGGTTACAAACCTAACCAACTGAATACTCACAGCTATATCAAGTAATCCATAAGTTTTAGGTACAAATTAATCAAACAATTGTGTGAAGAGTTGACAATGGTAGCTCAATTGAGAAACATGTCTATGAATAATCCTGGAGCAAGCGAAAAGGGTAGCTCAATTGAAACCCTTCAGTTACTATGATGGGATTTATGACAATAACAAACTGGTTTCCAACTACTGCTACTTCATGGAGAAATGACTTCACTACTCTTTACATGCTAGCCTCCAAATTTGTCAGATTCAAGACAGGGTCTTGGTAGCATTGTTTCACCACAATTTGAAATAACCAAGCCTATGTATGATCACTTTTAATTAAGGCCGAACCAACCTTTAACAGATCCTTTTAAAGGCCCTTCAATTCAGAAAAATGAGATCTCATATATTGAAATTAATGTAATTAAACCTCAGTTTGAAAGGACCTAAAAGGAAGGACAGTCCTAGAAAAGGATCATTCGGCCAGGTTCAACCAGACTGAAGGAGAGTTGAGGCTGAAGCCAAGATTTTGGAAGATAACTCAACACTTGATAAGACGCATGCATCTCTATTTATTGATTGGTTTTCACTATTTTAATTATTGATGTTGATTACAAACTTGTAAAACACACTTATGTAGCTACATCTATTCTCTATCTTGCATGGCTATAGGAAGAACATTTTCCTGTTTGCTACTACTAACGAGGCTTGTGGAGGGCTTGAAGTAGAGCCCGATGGCGGAGATGCAGTTGTAAGCCCAGTCAATGTGGGCGTAAAACCCTGCAAAGCGACGATCATCTCCGAGCTGAAACTCAAAGTTGTTAAGAATGTTCAATGGCCCCCCAAATGGTCCGTACGTCCCTTTGTTGGTTGTGAATGTCAGAGAACACACTATTCCACTGCCACCTTGGTAGTGACCACTTAAACCTGTAAGAAACTCTGATGAATAATCCAGCTTTATCTGTCCAGTTAATTCACAATGGCAATAGCAGCAGCTTGTCAATTATTATAACCACACCAAAAACAAAGACACAAATTAAATGGTGAACTTGAGCAATGATATGTTGTATAGTTTACCAAGTTGAATTTGGGGCCGTTGACCAATCCGTGAGGGTTAGAGAGAAGCAAGGTTCCATTGTGGACATACTGAAACTGGAGATAGTGAATTTTTTCACCGTAAGAAACATAAATTTCATGGAGCTCAGAGCAGCCCTTGTCGTCCCAGGATTCATCGGCCTCGAAAGATATCCACCCAGTAGGACCAACTTTTATCATTTTCTTACTCACTCTACAACTCATTTCTTGGGTACTGATTCCAATGGAGGATTGATTAGAAACAAGCAGAGGTGGGAAAATAAAGGAAGGATACTTTAACAAATAACAACCTCTCTTCCCTATGGCGACTTACTTATATATATATATATATATATATATATATATACATATATACGAATTGCTTTTGGTTCATGAGAAAACCATAAAATTGAATCGGAAGGATATATAGATTTTTTTTGCTCCAGCCAAGGGGGGTTAAGTAGTAAAGCAAAGAATAGATGCAAGCTTCTCGGCCAATTCAATCCAGATGCCTTGGGCCTAGGTAGAGATTCTTAGTAACCGGAGTGAGGCCCAATTTCAAAGTTATCTGCCATTTCTAACAGACTTATCTTATGGACCAAGTAAACTAAAGAAACTCTCCAACTTCTGTTAAGATTTCTCAAGAAAATGACAACAGAAGAGTTCAGATATTTTATTTTTCAATTAGTTAGGGGCTGTACTTGATATGACAGCCTTCAACTTCCCGTGAAAGGGCATAGAATCTCTATGGAAAAGCAAAGACCTAATAAAATAAAAAACGAGAAGTTTGAAATGAAAGGTAGACAAGTAAGGCACATTTAGCCCAGGGGTCGTGGGGCATAATAAATCAACAAAGCTACATGATCGTTTAGTACTTGATCATGACATGGCATCAAAAGTCCAAGAGAAAATTTTTATCCAACTCTATTCTAGATTTGTCCAAGTAAATTACGGTTCTTCGTGATGCGAGTCATGCAATATTTCTGCAGTCCATAAAAGTTGGGAATTTCCATGAAATTCCACCTTAACTAAGAACCAAGTCACGACCACCCATTAGGTGATATTAGAGAGAAAAAAAACAAAAACAACTTAACAAGGTCAAGCAGGGAACCTTCTGGGTCCCTTACCCTTAATAAGACGGTAAGAACCTGTCAGTAGAGGGTCCACCAGTCCTGACTTGAGTCTGCTCTGCTTTTTTTAGGGAAAGTTACAATTAACCCCCTGAAAATTACCTTAACCTACAGTTTATTCCATCATTTTTAAAAACTTATATTTTATCCTTTAATTTTTTAAACTGTTCAGTAACAACTTCTAAAACTATAATTTAAACTGTATAATAATTATTTTTCAGTAATGTCAGTCTCTTTAATATTTTTTTATAATTAATAAGTATTTTAAATTATCAATTTTTTTTTTCTGTAAATACATTTTTCTTCTTGTAAATACATATTAGTATTTTTTAAAAATGTGTTAGCTATGAAAAAAATATTAAAAATCTTTAAATTACTGAAATATAATTATCAGAAAGTTTAATTTAAAGTTTTAGAAGTTATTGTCAAACACTACAAAGAAAATAGGGGTAAAGTGTACGTTTTTAAAATAAAGCTGATAAAATGTAAGTTAGATTAAACTATAGACGGTCTTTTGTAATTTACCCGCTTTTTCAGGAAGTAGTCCACAGTCACCACTGTCAATATTAAGCTGACTCTGTTTTTGTGTTACCCTGCCTGCCCTGATCCTTCATCAACATCAAACCACGAACTGACGCCTCACTTGCGCTTGATCGGAAAACTGCAAAAATGCTTGCCGCCGGTGTCGGAAACTGCAACAGATGCCGCGTTAAGGGCAATAGGTTCGCACCCACAGACGAGGAACTGGTGGATTACCATCTCTGGCCTAAGAGTCTTAGTCCTCATTCTCACGAACACTACATCGACGACATCCGAGAACTAAGCCAGTTCGGGCCCCAGGAACTGTTCGGTACGAAACTAAATTTTCTACAAACAATTCTGGTGTCTAACACTTGTTGCTTCTTGTTTCTCTTGGAATTCTTTTACTTTTTCTTTTGTTTGGGTAGAGTTGACCCGGAAAAATCCTGATGACAAAGAGGGCTATTTCTTCTTGTGGCCGACGTACAACAACAATGGACAGATCAGCCGAAAGGGTAAGAACGGAAACTGGAACGAGACCTGCAAGAGCGTTCAGGTGATTGCTGAAGGTGGCGAAGAGGAGATTGCGGAAAAGAGGGTGTTTGTTTTCCACGAGGGCGTTCATTCTAGGAAACGCACTTCCTGGTTCATCCACCAGTTTGAACTCACTGCCCCTCTTCCTGATCAACAGGTTCTGACATCCATCTTGGCTATGCTCTTTTCTCGGTTTGAAAGAGCTTTGTGCACTTTCTAACACATCTGTTTTTCTCTTCTTTTGTTTTCTTTTCTCTGCTGAAGAATCGCGAAAAATTTTTTCTATGTAAACTATTTAAACAAAATGATGAGAAGGGCAGAGTCTCTGGTAAGAAACGGAAGGGCGAGAGCAATGTTCCTGAGACAGCCAAAAGGAGAGGAGCTAAAGACCGTAGGTCCAGGAAGAAGGGAGCAAAGGTTTCAAGTACTGCAGAAGCTGAGCTGGGCCAGAAGGATTTGGGGGATTTGGCTTCGGATGCTAAGAACACCATAATAAGCTGGGAAGAACCGCAAGGGATTCACCCTTTGCCCTCCGATCCCGCCACAAACATTTTGATTGGGGATGATGCACTGCCACAAAGTCACCATTTGCCTTCAAAAGATGATTGTCAGAATCTCTCCAACAACATTCACAATGGGTCAGTTCATCATTTGCCTTAAAAATGAAAAATATTATCATAAGAACGAAATGACTCATGTGATTTATTCTTTTGCCTTTGAATTTCAGAGATCATTTGTGGAACGACAGATTCCACCAGATTTATGGTAACCTTTCTGATCTTCTGGATTCCCAGGAGAACCAACAAAGTCACCATTTGCCTTCAAATTCCATAGTCAACACCTCATTCTATGATGAGATGCAACATTCTCATTCAAACATGCGTGAAGACAACGAAGATGTCTGGTGTGTTCATCATTTTAAAATTGCTAAAGAATATAGGAGAAGAGCTCAATTAATTCACCTTGTCATAAAATTTCAGGTACAAAGCATGGGTCAACGATGCATCTCAACTGGGATGCCATAGGCCTTCCAAAAATGATAGCATAAATTCAGAAGACCCTAAGCTGAGCCAACATTTGCCTTCAAATCCTATGGAAAGTGTTATAAGCTATAACACCTATGAGGAAACCCAATCGAAACAGCACTTATCACAACTCAAAGATCATAACTTTGACTTCATTGAACGTGATTCAAGTTACCATTCAGATGTAAGCTGTTGCAAAATGACCAGCTTCTAGATCATTAATTCCTCCATTTTTGTGGATACCAACTAAAATTTGTGTTTGTTTGTGCTCAGGAATTCAATTTTAAGGAGCTGTTATCAGATTTGCAACAAGAACCACAATCACCAATGAGTTCAGAAGTTCAAAGCAACAACAAATTTCACCAAACCTGGTCTCCACTATCATGATAATATGGAAGCCAGCCTAGCCTGCTGAAACCTTTTGGGAGATGAGTCTTCAACTTACATCCAAAAGTTTCAGTGTTTGTAAAAAGATCTGCTGATTGGAAACGAGTCAGAAGATCTGTTGTGGGCTACCCAGACAACTGACAATTCTCAATTATGCTGTGTTTTCATTTTCGATAGTTGATGGTTAAGATTTTTCTCTATGAGACTGCTATTGTATTTGGTTGTATTTTACTTTTACCAAGGAAATTTAAACTTTTGAGTCTAAGAAAATAATGTCTAGCTCTTTTGTTCTTTTTCGTTCTAGCAATCACTCAACAGACACTAACAGATCAAACTGAACAAGGAATATGAACAAAGGCTAAAAGATCAAACTGAGTCTTTAAGAAACCTTATGAGCACTAATTATATCTGAAAATGAGCACGAGCAACTTACTTTGCGAGGAAAGAACGAATGGTTATAAAAACACCATAAGTTTTTGTATGATCCTAGAACTGTTACCTTAGCACACCTTAGTGACAAGAAACTTAACAGCATGTGCAACAAAGCCGGCCCTTATACTTTGATTCATAGGCAACTCCGTCATCACTATTCATTCAAACTAGCAGAAATGATGAAATATGATTCATGATTGAAAACTAAAGAAAAAGGTAATGGGAAAAGAAAAGAGAAAAAAAACCTATACTCAACCATAACCATGGCCAGCATGAAACATATCAGATGACATGAAGCAGAGGAGAGTAGAAAAAGAAGATGAGACAACTTTCAGAAAAATGGAACAAAAGAACCAGTTTCCCTATAGAATCATCATGAACCTTACACGTAGGGACATTTAAGTTCCTTTGTTTCTTTCTATTTGTAGGTGTGTTAAGGTGGAGGGGGCGGAAGGCAATCTAAAAGTTTTGCCACAATATTCCAAGTCATAAGGCTAACCTAATGAAAATTTTCCAATATAAAAGCAATTTAGTTGCAAGACTTCAGCATCTACTTGTTTAAATTTAAGAACTAAAAACATGTCAAAATCGTATATGCATATAGAACAGAATCCAAGTTAATAGAAAACCTGGGCTCTTTTTTTTAATCAGCAAAAGAAACCCTGCATTAACATATTTTAAAATGCGAAGAGCAAAAGCATACTCAGAACATTTCCAAGTTACTCATCTAACTTCTAAACAAATAAGAATTCCTTTTCTGACCTTTTACTGCCACAGCATTGGGTGACAGAACGAATAAATCAACAATGAAAATCACTGAGGGCGGAAATTCCCAGACCTGGATCAGTATACTTGAGGTCAGATAAGGAGTGAGACTCAGACCAAATACAACAAGAATGCTCATGCGTAATAATACATTATCATAAATGAAAACAAGTGAGAAGTAAGAAAACGAACCATCATAGCTATAAGAAAAATCTTTAAGTAACTTGAAATCATCACTGCAAGCAAAAGGTCCCTGAACAAATGAAAAGAGAATGAACAATAAATATGTCCTATCAACACTCCTCTTAAACAAACATAGATTGTCCAGAAAAGGCCTAACCTAAGGGGGAAAACTATGATTAACTTAGGTACTGAGGACCACTGGTGACACAACATTTAAACTGCTATGCAAGTGATACTCATAATATGGTCTTTCTTCCCTTTGCAGCCACCTATTGATCTTAAATCATGCATATAATTTTACTTTCATGCCCATTTATAGCAGCCATATCCCGACTTCCAGACCAAGATGACATTACCAAGAATTATGACTCAATTTTCTATGGAGAGGTAGAACTTAAAGAGGGTAAAATAGAAAACGGCCTTTTTAGCATCACAGACTATCATTGTCTGTGATGATCGTATTTTCCAATACAAAATGCAACTGCCTATCTTGGCCTACCTGGAGATGGCAAATGATGTCTTCATCAGACTTTTTATTACATAGATAAGAGTACAAAAGAACATGAGGTTTCCAAAAAATACCTCAGCCAGCATCTGCAATTCACAATGGTCATCATTCATAAGAATGTGAAAGCAATCCATTCAATTGCAGCAAACCAAAACTTTGTTTCATTTTGCCAGCTCTAAAATTTATCTGGACCTATTTTGGCCCATATACCTTTTGAAATGCCCAAGGTAATAAAGCGTCGCTTGCAAAGGATTGGGGTTCATCTTTGCTTCTTCCCAGGAGTAGGCATCTGTCTTAGATCGTTAAGCCAGTATGCTAACATTGTCCCAGGATCAATGAAGAACCATAATGTATAAATGATGAAAAAGGATACAAGAATCCAATAAAAGGAAACTTAAAATTGATTTCCATAATAGACCCTGCAAGCATTCAGAGTAGTAATTGAGAATCAGAGTTTCAATCCTACTGTAACCGTAAAAGACCTTGAGAATACAGAGCATGGCATATCGGTCCAGCCATCAAACTACCATACCTCGAAATCGGGAGTTTTTTGCTTGAGCACATTGAATAGTAAGTGCCGATATATCTCCGGCTTGTGCAAGATCAGATCAACCAACAGAATCTACGCCATTTACCAAGCAGCAAGGTTGTAAGCAAACAAAATGCGGAAGAATCGACCTGAGAAATAAGGAAACAAAATTTAATCCAAGAAAACTAATTCTAACCCTTGAATTCACACTCAATATACTCGTCGGCAACTGCTTTACAGTTATCCTTGAAAAACAGAAGAACTAATTAGCAGGTACCATCAAGAGCAACGATCTTCAGAACAGAAAACTTCTTCTTTGGGGGGGGGGGGGGGGGGGGGTGTGGTAAGAAATATAGTGCTTACACATTTGATGAGTCGAATGTTCCGTGGTGAGTACTGAACATAGAGCGTTTTGACACGAAATCCACACCGTACGCATCTGTACTCCATCCTCTGGCAACTATAGGGGATGTCTCCAGCGCCGTCGCAGATGACAGAGCTACAGCGTTGCGAGGGCGCCACAGAGCCGGCGGCTTCCAACTGTCTCGAGGACACCTCCGGAGGCATGGTATTAGTACTACACGAAGCTCGATTCAAGCAGCTTTCATCGTTTCAACAAAAGAAGTTCAATTATTGTTTCGGTTTTGGGCCTTTTGGCGTCGTTAGTAGTAGTTAGGGATCTTTCTACGGTACTTGCGCACGCACCAACCTTGGCCTAGGTGGCGAACATGTGGCATGAGTGTGGCCGTCCAAGTGGTAATCTGACAAAGTCTTAATTTGTTTTGATAAAACTAAATAGAAGTCCTTAAATTTTTTATTTGCACAACAGAAAGCCTAAAACAGTTAAAAGTAATAAATTTGAACTTAGTTAAAAAACTGAAAGCCTTGGATAAAAAAAAAAAAAAAACAGAAAATAGAACGATAGATCGGAGGGACAAGCGGCAGTGGTCGCCGACGGAATCAAAGCCAGTAAGTCCTCCCCAACCCAGAGAAGACAAGTACCAAGCTTATCTGCTTACAACCTATGTTTTTATTGGTAGCCTTAAATTCAGGTGAATTTTATGGTATAGGCTTATAGTGTACATAAAACGAATGTTTTCTATTTCCAAATATAGTTTTCTTTATTTATATAATCGTACTATATTCATTGTTTGTAATGCTGTCATTTTTGTTAGCAAGTGTTAGAAAAATGGATACGATTTTGTATTTGATGGGGTTTTATGAGGCAGGGTGAAGGTTACCACATGAGTTGAGAGAAAAATGAAAGAAGATTTCTTATTGGCAAAAGTAACAACGTTGATAATTTGTATTATAACGCAAGGTCTAGGTAGCTTTTCTATTACAATTTAAAATTTTAAGGACTTACATTGTAGTTTTACCAAAAATGAAGTGATTCCAGTTTTTCTTTTCGAGACCATCCGGTTTTAGAGCCTCTCTCTAGTTTTTAGGGTTCTTGGCTTTGGCCTCGTCAGAATCCTTGGGGGTGGGGATATGGGGCACCACCGCTGATCAGCTTGTGATAAAGGCCGAGGTGAGAAGACAACAGATGAACAACCTAATACGCCATGCAAAGACACCAACTCAAACTCGTGGGATTCTGGAGATGAAAGTCACTTGGAAAACATTGAATCGGAAAATCATTTAGTCGAATCTTTGGGTAATCAATCAAAAAACACGTGGGCACAAGTTGTTGAGGAAGTTTGAACCCAAACTCCAGCCTATTTGAACACGCGGCAACCGGCACACTTTAAACTCCAGTTCTGTGAATTGGATGCTAAGTCTAAAGCGATTAATCTTTCTAATGAAGAGATTGAGCAAGGATGCACTGAATAGAGGCTTACGTTGGTGGGAACCATTATTGGCACTGAAGTATCACTAGAAAACATGCGCAAGTATGTCCAATCACAATGGAAGATGGTGATGACGTTGATGGTAACAAAAATTCAAACGGGCTTGTTCTTATTTAATTTTTATTTGCTTGATGACTTGATGAAGATCTTATAGGGCCCAATGAGTTTTGTGTTTAGTAAACCATTACTGCTGAGGAAATGGAAGGCAAATTTGAAACTGGATCATGACCTGTTTGATGTCCTTCCGGTTTGGGTTCATTTGCCTGATCTTAAGTTGCAGTATTAGAACCCAAATATCATGAGACATATTATAAGTAAGGTTGGAAAACCACTACTAGCAGACATAGCTATGGTCAACCATATGCATCTGTCGTTTGCTCGCATTCTTGTGGATGCTAAGCGAAAGGATAATGTGGTTAATATGGTTCTCATTTGGAAATCGAACGGAGATTATGAAAGTCAAGTAGTCATCAATGAGTGGTAGCCAAGACAATGTAGCAAGTGTAAGAAGTGGAGGCATAAGGAGGAGGAGTGCAACCCTGAGCCTTGGGTAGTTAAAAAACTAAATGAACATGTTATGACTGATGAACCTGCTAAGCAATTAGGTCCTAAATGAAATGAGGTGGCTAGCTTGAATGGTAGTGAGGATCTAGTTACCCAAAAAAATGATAAACAACTCTCTCATACTTCTGGGCTTCCTTCAATCCATCCTCAAAGATAAACCAAACAGCGGCAGAGAGGTAAGAATGATGGTAAGCAGAAAGAAATTCTGTTAGTTAATTCTTTTGAGCATTTGCAATATACTATGAATCCTGATCCTACAACCTACTTGGATACGTGAGTGCTTTTTATTCCTATCTAAACATGTGGTGTTGTTGGAATGTTAGGGGTCTCAATACGAGTCTCAAACAAAATGAGGTTAGGAAAATTTTTAATCATTTTAATGTTAATTTTTTTGCTCTTTTGGAAACTAGAGTTAAGAGTAGGAAATTTTTTGCTATTAAGAATAATATTGCCCCCATTGGAATTTATTAAATAATTATAATTTCGCTGTTAATGGTAGAATTTGGATGTTGTAGGATAGTAATATTCTAGAAACTAGATACATTGATGCCTCGGATCAAGTTATCCATATACACGTTCATAAAAAATTAGAGGATTGGCAAGCCATTATGTCTATTATATGTTACCACCACACAAAAATGAGAGAATTACAAGTATGACATAATAGTAAAAAACCTTTATATTGTGTAATTCACTTCATAGTGATTGAACTGTGAGGGGTAAAGGTATAGTGAACACCTCCTTAAAAGTGTTCTAAGTTGGTAACTTGGCCCCCAAGAAAAGCCTTAAGGATTGCTTGCTTGTCAAGCAACCTATGGATTTTTTTGTAAGGTTTTGGAAATTCAGGTACTCAATTACAAAACTTTCACAAAAAAGCTTTAGAGAGTTATGGGAAGAATATGAATGGTATAAAAGTGCTATTGGAGGACCAAATTGCTCATGGAAGACAACTAAGGACAAATAAAACACAAAAAGGCATAAAGAACCTAAGTGTTCTAATGTAGGCCTTAGGATGTATATGTCTTTGACTTAAGTCAAATGAAGTAATTTGGTGTTTTCCCACCTAGGGAGGGGTGGCTATGGCTTGTAAATGGATCAAAAATGTTGGGCACATGTGTACCAATGAGTTTAAGACAAAGAAACCATAATTAGTGAAAAGGAAAATGACATAAAGCAAGGTTAAGCTTGTTTAAGTGTGTTTTATGCCCTTAAGCTCATTTAAGGCCATTTAAGTGGCCAATTCACTTATTTCTCTCTCATTTTTGGCCTCCTCCAACCCAAGAACACAATCACACTTCCTCTATAGCCACCACACCTTCAAACTTGCAATTGATTGAAATTGAAGGCAAAAGGAAGCAAACTAGAGATATTGCTTGGATACTTCAAAGATCAAGCTTGATTTTTGACCTACCTACTTTGGTAAGGGTTCTCTTGCTCTCATAGGTTGTTTTCTGTATTTTCAAGTAACCATGGAGCTAGGGCTAAACTTAGAAGAAAGCCATGAGCTTGATGAACCAAGCTTAGTAAGGGGAATGCACTTATTGAAGGTTTTGTGACCTAATGTGAAGTGCACAAAGATGGCAGTGAAATGAGGGTTTATAGAGCCCAAAGTTAGTGCTAACTAGTGTTAAAATCCTCCTAAGACCAAGGATTAGCTTGAGGAGGGCTGCCACAGTGATTTGGTTATGTTTATTATGTGTTTTATGGATAAACCTATGGTTATTGTTGCTGCCGTATTTCATGTGATTGTTAGTTGTGAATGGCTACTGCATTTGGATGCTATATCTTATATATATGCATTATGGTTTTTGTGTTTTAGTGTCTTTGGATGCAAGTTTTAATGATGGTTACATTTTCTATTGAATCCAAGTGTTACCCTTACTAAGTTTCTCAATGAAACTTATTCCCCTCAATCTGTCATTTCAAGTTCAGCAGAAAAATCACACTCAAACTGACATTTATGGTTTGAGTTTTGATCTAAAATTTTAGGTACATGAACTTCCATATGTCTAGTTATGATCTAGAAAGTTTGGTGATTTTAAGAGCACATTTGGTATTTTTAATGGTGGTACTTATTGTGTTATGCAGGAGCTATCCAGCATCCTATTCTGGAGTCTATTGTGTCTTAGGCACTCTTGGAACCTAGGATGCGTATTTAGCTGAGTTAAGACTATTGTGTAGTGCATGTATACATGTACCTGTAGTGTATATAAAATGAGACAAGTATGTGAACATTTGAGTAATGTTTTGGCTATGTAAGTGATATAGTGCAAAGTTGTCTGAGTGTGAATGATGGGCTGCTTACTTGTAAATTCTGTTTTAGCCACATATGGTTGTTAAATACAAGAAAATGTATTTCCTATGTGTAATGGACATATATGGGATAACTTTGGAGGGCTTTCCGCTTGTGAATGGAGTGTTTGCACACTTATGAAATTTTGTATGGGCAAAATGGTCATAAAGTGACCAAAATTTTGACTCTGTACTTAAAGTTCTATAGCTCCTTATGTAGAAGGAAACTTGGTATGAAATTTTGACTACATCTAGAGAACATCTAGAGGTTGAACTAGGATTTGAAATTTATAAATTTGGAGCCCTATAGCCAAAGATATGACATTGCAAAGTTGGCTAAGTTACTATTCATTTGGTCAGAATTTGGTAACCAATCTAAAAAATCCATAACTTGGTCCATAGGTGGGCTATTGATGTAAAACAAAATTTCATGGTTTGCTCTAAGTATCTACTTGATAATGGAGCAAAGAAAATATGGGGTACATAGCTAGATTGATATAATTTATTCGTGGAAGTTACAGGTGCAGTGGCTGGTCACAGAACTTAACAAGATTGCCTAATGTGTGGTATCCAAGATTAAGAATTGTGCAAGTATTTTCCTTCTTTGCTGCCATGGTGTGCATGAAATGTGAATATGTGTGTGATGGTTGGACCAATATGCATGTGTTTACATAGTGCCCAAGAGGGCCACTTGAGTACACACACTAAGGGTAGTATTCTGATGGCCTACAGAACATTACCAATCTTAGGAGTCTAAATGCACAATTTTGGTACCATAATTGGACTACCTCGGAGTGGGTAACATTATATATGCTTTAAATGAACATCGTCAGAGACCTTTACTTTGGTCTAATCTTACTTAGCATGCTGTAAATATTGATGAACCTTGGCTTGTTTGTGGAAACTTTAATGAAGTTATTTGTTCTAATGAGAAGTTTTCTAGTTCTGGTATTGTTGATTGGCATGATTCAAGTCTGTCTGAATGTTGTAATTCTAGTGGTTTATCTAATTTTCATAGCATTGGCTCGTTCTATATATGGAGTAATCACTAAAAGGTTGATGGTTGTATCCTTTGTAAACTGGACAGAGTAATGGGGAATGATTCTTGTTCTGCCCTGTTTCCATCTATTCAAATTGAGTTTAAATACAACTGCTATTTTGACCATGCTTTGGCTTTGATTAATCTTTTAAATATGCCTCTTCTCTGTTGCTCTCCTTTTAAATATTTGAGAATGTGGCAAGATCATCCTCAGTACAGTGACATTGTCAAATCTATTTTGGATGACCAAAGCCATACTTTAACTGATACCTGGGGCCGTATTCTAGGTAAGTTAAGCCACTTAAAAAAGGCTTTTAATAACCTTAATAAAGATGCTTTCTTTGGTATTTATGAAAGAGTTGCTGCAAAAGAAAGGGAGCTGGATCAGATTTCTGTTGTTTTAAATCAAAATATTGGGGATAAGAATCTTTACATGTAGTGGCAGCAACTTTACTTTGAGGTCCTAAATTTGAAAAGAGCTGAGGAGAATTTTTATGCCCAAAAGTCTTCTTGTGATTGGTTCAAACTTGGTGACTCTAACACTAAATTTTTTCATGCTAGAATGAAAGAGAGGTCTACAAAAGGTTGCATTTCCTGTATTTTATCTAGTGATGGTCGTAAGCTTACTTCTTAAGAGGCTATTAAAAATGAGTTTCTCTCTTACTTTCAAGGCATCTTTGAAGAGTCCCTTGATTTGTCTCCAGTTAATAATAATATTGTCTTAAATGGTACTAAGCTTTTAATTTGGCAATAAAATTTGTTGGCTAGTATTGTTTCTATGGAAGAGATTACTCTGGCAGTTACAGGTATGCACCCATTAAAAGCTCCTGGCCCTGATGGTTGCATTGCTGGTTTTTACCAGCATAATTGGGAGTTAATTGGTAAGGATGTCTCCACTGCCATTCTTAGATTTTTTCATACTTGAATTTTACCTTATGCTTTATCTGCAATTGCCATTCATCTGATTCCCAAGTATACTCATGCTTCTACAACCTCTGATTATAGGCCAATTTCTTGCTGCAATGTTCTTTATAAGTTTATTTCCAATATTTCAGCTAATAGAATTCAAGGAGTCCTTCCTTCTTTTATTAATAAGAGCCAAACTGCTTTTATTAAGGGTAGGTTCATAGTTGATAATTTTATGCTTTATCAAGAGATAATCAGGGGTTATAATCGAAAAAACATTAAGCCTAGAATGTGTATTAAGATTGATTTAAGAAAAGCCTATGATCTTTTGGATTGGAATTTCTTGGAGAATCTTTTATTAGAGTTGAATTTCCCTGCTTGTTAGGTTGAGTGGGTGATGATGTGTGTCCATTCTCCTTATTATTCGGTTGTTTTGAATGGGTCTTTATGTGGCTTTTTTCAAGGTAAGAGGGGAATTAGGCAGGGGGACCCTTTCTCTCATCTTTTGTTTGTTATTGTTATGGATTATCTCTCGAGAGCCTTGGATAAGATGTTTGATGAATGTTATATTGGTTATCATCCTAAATGTATGCGAATTAAGCTGTCTCATGTTCTTTTTACTGATAACATTATGATTTTTGCTAAGGGTGATTTTACTTCTACAAGAAATCTTTCTTATTGCTTGCAAGTTTTCTCCTAGACTTCAGGGCTGCAGATTAACTTTAATAAAATTCATGTCTTTTTTGGGGGTGTCTCTTCAGAAGTTGAGTCTGAAATTCTTTCTATTTTAAATATGTCGAAAGGCACTCTTCCTATTAGATATCTTGGAGTCCCTTTGGTTGATCACGAGCTCCAGATTTAGCATTATAAACCTTTGGTGGAGAAAATCCTTTAGAATCTTCATGGCTAGTCTACCAAGCTTCTTTCTTATGTAGGTCATTTATAGCTTATAAAAGCTATCTTTTTTAGTATCTAGGCTTATTGGTCTGTTATTTTTCCTATTCTTAAGGGGGTGCTCCAGTATCTGGAGAAATGTTGTAGAGCTTTTCTATGGACTGGTTTGCCTTTTGGTAGGAAATTCCCTATTGCTTGGATAAAGGTTTGTGTTCCAAAAAACCAAGGTGAGCTAGGTATTTTTAGTCTAATAAGGTGGAATATTGCTTCAAATGGTAAAAAACTTTGGAGACTGATGATTGATAAAGAAAGCCTTTGGGTTCAATGGATCCATACGTATTATGTGCATGGCTCAAATATCTAGGAGATTGTGGTTTCAGGTGATGTCTCCATCTATTGGAAACATATTTTAAAGGTTAGAGATCATGTATTTACTTGTGTGCATGATCAAGTTTAGGACTATGTTAAAAGTGGTAAGTTTGTTATGAAACTTGCTTATTTGCATGTGGTGGAAATTTTTGATCGAGTTAATTGGGGCCCAATGGTTTGGAACTCTATTCTGAAATTTTTGTTTGTTTGCTGGTGGGCTATGATAAATAGGTTGCCTACTTTAGACAGATTAAATAGTTACATGGACTTGAGATCTTTTTTAAGTCCTCTTTGTCTTTGAGTTGATGAGTCCAGGAATCATCGCTTCTTTGAATGTTCCTTTTCTTTTTCTTTTTGGCGTCAAACTATGTGCAAGCTGAGATTGTGGGATGCTCCAAGGCAGTGGAACAAGTTTTGTGATTGGTTTGCTCATGTGGTGAAAGGTAAAGCAGTTAAGTCTACTTGTCATAGAGCTTTTATAGCTGCTTTGGTTTATGTTATCTGGCAGGAACGCAACAGGAGAATTTACCAGCATAAGTGTCGACTGCCAACGGACTTGATGAGGATTATTGAGTCTGATATCTTTATTAGACTTGGTTACTTTTTCGATACTACCTGATTATGCTGTGAAGTACAAGTATATGCTCTCTATTTCTATTTTCTTTTAGGTCAGGCTTTACCATTTTTCTTGTAGGCCCTTGACCTTTTTATTTTGCAAGTGCTGTTAGGAGATTTTGATGAAATGAAAATGCACACCCACTGAGATATTTCTGAAAAAAAAAAAATAAGTGAAGACTTGGTCAAATGTCTACTGAAACTGCCATATGTATGCCACATAGATCAGGGTTGGTGCCTTACAAGGCACTTTAGAAACGAAAGATTCTACAATACTGGCACCAGTATTATACCCCCTTTTTTTCACCATTGGATTAACAGATTAATGCTTTTGGTAAAACCCTGTTTTACTCCAGGACTTTTTGGCTTTTGACATTCTAGTCCTTGAAGTTTATCTTTTGTTTGATTTCTTTGTTTTAAGAACTAATCGAACTTCTAAAATTTTTCTCACTTAGTAATTAAAATTTATTGTCAAAATCTTTCCTTATTTATCACCTAAGTCGCATAGCAACAGTAAGTCCCATGAGTGATTTGTGAGGGCTGTAAGATTGCATAAACCGTTAACAGATATTTGGTAAAGGTTTTAATCTTAAAATTTTTTACTATTGGATAAAATCTTCAGAAATTTGGTTAAGTCTAATTCAAAGAAAAAGGAAGAAGAAACTTCTAGGAATAGAAAAATAAAAAATTTGCAAGCCATACTCATCCGCAACATCGAGAAAAAATTGGGAAATTGGAGTATCCAGAAGATGGACAAATGGGAGGTCTACCAGAAAGGAACATTTGACTTCAGAATGACCTATGCTATCAAGACTGTAGAAAAGACTGTTCCAATCATGGAAGAAGATCACAAATTCAAATTTTTTTCAAAATATATGATCAAAGATCATTTAGAGAATCACTACAATTATTTGCATGTTGGTTTGGTCCAAATTGCTTTAAAACCATTAATAAGAAATGGTCTTAATATCTCTGTTATTATTGCTTTAAGAGATTGCAAACACAACAAGTTTTCTGATTCTTTGTTGGGAATTGTTGAGTCTAGTTTGTGTGATGAACTGTTTATTTTAATTGCCATCCAAACTTCACTATGTCTTTAAAAGATCCCCACAAAATGAAGGTTTTAACTGTAAACATAATGACATCTGGTTTTGACATGCTTCAAGGATCCCAGAATCTTGCTTTGGTTTACAGAATTTATTATAAAGTAATGATTACTCAGATTGAACCCAAAGCCTTAGAATTTGACACTAAAGGAGAAACTTTGCTTTTCAAAGCAAATACAGAAAAAAAGTAACATTGTGGTTCCAAAACCAATTAAATGGAAAGATGTCAAACTCCTAGAAAAATGGGTTTTCCAGAATGAAAAAGCAATCAAGACCTTAAAGCCCCAAGAACTTGAAAGAATTATTGAATATTGAAATGGAGAAGTAAAAATTAGGTTCAATAAGAATTGAGTTACAAAAATTGATTTTTTTGAACTAGAACCTAAAAGTCTCCCTTCAAGAATCATGTACAAACCATCGAGGCCTTCAACCTCTAGAACTTCGTGTTCATGCATTCCAAAATCTGAGTAAGAAAATATGGTTGATGGAGTCAGGGAATCTATAGAGCAGATCTTACATCCAGTCTATAAGATGGATCCAATTGTCCTGGACAAAGGACAACAAGAAGAAAAAATGAAGTCTGTATCCATATGATCACCAAATCCTAGTTTCTCAGATTTTCAATTAAATATTTTAACAGAAAATTTCAGATTTGATCCACAAAGTCTAAACGAAGATTTTTGGTCTGAGAAGAATGAAATCAAAAGAAAGTGGTAATTTGATACTTATACCTTGGAAGACCAGAAAGAAATTAAACATTTTTAAGAGAATTATAAGATCAAGAAAGAATTTGAAATTTTTTGAATGGTTTATTCCTACTCTTGTTTTGGACGAAGAAACTACGTTAAATACTTTGGAAGAAACTTGGTCTACGTATAAAACAAAAGAAGGAAAAGAAATCACATCTCCACATCTGCCTAATACTACGGTAATAATAGGAGAAAAATCAAAGGCTTCTGCTTCATCATTCAAATCTTTTGGTGTAGAAATGTCAGCTGCCACCAAGAAACCAGTGGATAAAAAGGATCTCTAGAACATGATTGAGCAAAATAACTATATGAATCTTTACCATAGTACTTAGGAAAACAAACAAACCGCATTGAAACCACTTTGGACAAACAAATGTTTGGTTGCACAAAAGCCTCTGTTTTTAAATTAGAACTTTTGCTAGAAACAACCCTTGCTCTAATAAGTTGTCCCAAGAAATTTCCAGAATTCAAATTAAAACCCAATGATAGGATTGCAGATTTAGCTAACCAGATTGCTAAATTAACTCTTAAATTTGATGAATCTACTGATCGAAAACAAAAGGGTCTTCAAATTAATGTCATTGGAGACACACCTAAAATACAAGAATTAATTAACTCTCATCTTTTAGAACCTGATGAACCTATAGAGTTAAATCGTGTTCACTTTAAAATGGGGAGAGGAGGACCCATGAGACGACCACCTTATCACACATGGAGTTGGAACATTACCCATCCTTATGCTCAAACAAAACCTTCACCAGTATACATAAGGCTGAAAAATGTTTACATACCATATGCTATGGCTGAATATAAAGGAGATTCGATTCGAGAATAGAACATTGATGGTTTGTCGGAATACCAAATCATAAATACCATCCAACACATGATCATGTTGGGAGTAGCAGCCAGAAAAGAAGTTGATAACATTGACCTGGAAATTGTTGAGATGCTCATAATTGTGTTCACAGGCCAGTTGAAGAATTGGTGGGATTGTCTAAAAGAACAAGGTATACAAGAAATAAAAAATGCTAGAAAAATTCTCACAGTCCAACATGGAAGTCAATTAATCCAAACAAGTGAGCCAAATGTTGTTAATACTTTACTCAGCACAATTTATTCTCATTTTATAGGAGACATCGCGAGTAAAAAAAATCGAAATAGTGATTTATTATTAAATCTACGATGTAGAACTCTGTCTGATCTGGATTGGTATAAGGACACATTCTTTACAAGAGTTTATGAAAGAGAAGATTGTCAGTCATCAGTTTGGAAAGAAAAATTTATAATTGGTTTCCTGAAACACTTTGGTCAATTAGTCATGGATCACATAAAAGAAAAAAAATCAAGGTGTTCATCCTAACTTAGAAACCTATACTTATGGGCAAATCATGTCAAAAATAAAAGATGTTGGTCTAAAATTGTGCCATGAAATGAAGTGGCAAAAACTTGTTAAAAGAGAAAGGATTGTAGGAAGAAAAGAAATGAGAAAATTTTGTTCCTAGTTTTGTTATGATGTTCCTAGACCATACTCCAAAAAGGAACCCAGAAAGCAAAAAAGACATAAGTCTTATAAAAAATACAAAAGAAAAAGGTTTGAAAGAACAGAAGAAAAACAAGGATCCTAAAAAAAGTTTAAAAGAAGAAAACCTAAAAAAGATCAAAAGGTTTGCTGGAAATGCGGTAAGCCTAGTCATTTTACTAACAAATGCAAAACTAAACAAAAAATAAATTCTTTAGAAATTGATGAAGGGCTAAAGAAGAGCTTAATGCAAATAATCCTAAATAGCGAAAGCGAGCCCGAAGAAGAAGAACAAGAAGAGATGACTTCTAAAAGCTCTGAAGAAGTCAACGAAATTGGACTCTCAGATACTAAAGAATTTGAGTCTGAAGTTTGTGGATTAAGCTCTGACTGCGACATATGTTAGTTACAAAATACTTTTGAAAATCTTCAAATAAATGTTCTCCAATTAAATGTCATCATTGAGGAAGATGAAAGAATCTTAGAATTTGCCAGACAGATTGATGACATAGAATTAAGGAAAGAAATATTATTTAAACATCTTGATAAGGTCAGTAAACAAGAAGGTCAGTCTTATCAAGCAAGAAAAAACTTTAAGAAAAAGGTTGATATCCAAGAAATGTCTAAACCACCTATGTATAGCTTTAATGAAATCTTTAAAAGAATTGATAAGGCCTAGAAAAATAATAAAGAACCCATCATTGCTGAATTAAAAGGAGAAATTTCTGAGACAAAAATAGAAATAAAATCTCTGAAAAATTGAATTGAGATTCTAGAACTTCACAATTTTGATGATTACTTAAAAGATTTTCCAGAATAGGAATTGGCCATGGAAGAGATTGAAGAAGTTGGTTTCAAGATGAAATAGAAAGAACGGGGAAAAGATATTCCAGAATCAAGCCAAGAAATTGAAAAACCTTTACAAATTAATAAAGTTTTTTCTATGCCAAACCAAAGGTTTACTAGTAAAATGACTGTGTTAATAGAAAATGAATTTAGAATAACTAAGATTGTTTTGGTTGATTTGGGAATTGATAGCAATTGCATTAAGGAAGGTATTGTTCCGCATCAATATCTTGATAAGTCTTTTGGATCGATCACTGCTGCTAATAGGGAAACCATTCCAATTCAGTTTAAACTAACAAATGTTGATGTTTGTAATAATGATATATGCATTAGACAACATTTTACAATTTTAAACATGAATCAAGAAGTCATTTTGGGAACTCCATTTTTTGCTACAATCATGCCTTTTAAGGTAACCTCAACAAGAATTTCCACTGAGAAATTTGGTAAAAAAATTATTTTTGAGTTTGCTAAGCCACCCAGAAGATCTCTACTCGAAGAACTTAGTATTGATTAGGGAGGAAACAAAAATGTTTTAATGTGTTTACAAGAAGAAGTTAAACACAAAAATGTGGAATAAAAATTAGAAAATCAAGAGCTAAAACAAAGAATAGAAATTTTGAAAGGAATCCTTGCCAGGAAGGTTTGCACTGATATTCCAAATGCCTTTTGGCAAAAAAGAAACTTATTGTGAGCCTGCCCTATGAGCCAGACTTCAATGAAAAGGTCATTCCTACACAGTGCTGAGCAATTTAGATGAATGAAGAATTAATGGCCCATTGTAGGAGAGAAATCCAGGATTTGTTGAACAAGAAATTAATTATAAATAGTTCTTCTCCATGGAGCTGTTCTGCCTTTTATGTAAATAAAAATTCAGAAATTGAACGTGGAGTACCAAGGTTAGTAATTAATTACAAACCTTTAAATAAAACTTTAAGATGGATTAGGTATCCAATACCTAACAAGAAGGATCTATTTTCAAGACTTCATAATGCGGTAATTTTTTCAAAATTCGATATGAAGTCCGATTATTGGCAAATTCAAATTGCTGAAGAAGATAAATATAAAATTGGTTTTAATGTTCCATTTGGGATTACAAATGGAATGTTATGCCCTTTGGTTTAAAGAATACACCTTCAAAATTTAAAAAAATAATGAATGAAATTTTTAATCCTTATAATTCTTTTACTATTGTTTACATCGATGACATGCTTGCGTTTTCACAATTTCTTGATCAACATTGGAAGCACTTAAATAAGTTTGTAAAAATAGTAGAAGAAGCAGGGTTGGTTGTTTCAGCTAAGAAAATATAATTGTTCCAAACAAAAATTAGATTTCTAGGTCACATGATTCATAAAGGAACAATTAAGCCAATTGACAGATATATTAGCTTTGTTGATAAGTTTCCTAATGAAATTCGGACAAGAAACAATTACTAAGGTTTTTAGGAAGCTTAAATTATGTCACAGATTTTTACAAAGATCTTGCAAAAGATTGTAAGCCTTTGTTTGACCGACTTAAGAAAAATCCTCCTGAGTGGGGACAAGAATAGACTAAAGCGGTTCAAATTGTAAAAAGAAGAATTAAAGAAATTTCTTATGTTAATATTCACAATCCAGTTGCTTTCAAAATCGTTGAAACTGATGCCAGTGGCATAAGATATGGAGGAATATTAAAATAGAAGAATAATGACAAAGAACATTTAATAAGGTTTACCTCTGGAGTCTGGAATCAAGCTTAGAGAAATTATGCGACAATTAAAAAGGAAATTCTTAATATAGTTCTTTATGTCACTAAATTTGAGGAAGACCTCATCAACAAGAAGTTTTTAATCCATGTTGATTGCAAAACAGCCAAGGATGTATTGCTTCAGGATGTTAAAAATTTGGCTTCTAAACAAATTTTTGCTCGTTGGCAAGCAATTTTATCTACTTTTGACTTTGATATAGAATATATTGCTGGAAAAACAAACTATTTGCCTGACTTCTTAACTCGAGAATTTTTGTAGGGGAGAGAAGATGGCAAAAAAGAACTTGAACAAAAACAAAGCTATTCTCCGCCAAGTAAAAGAATCAATGCAAGAAATGGAAGTGGAACCCGTCCATCAAATGGACCTAGAACTAACAAAAACCCTTCTGGCCCAACACCATTATCCACTAGAAATTCTAGAAGAAAAACATATATATCTCCAAGAAATTCCGAAAAGGAAAAAATTTGAGGTAGAAGCCTCCAAGAAAAGAAATTAGAATTTTGGGAAAAATACCTAGGAAGAGAGTCAAGACCCAGAACTTTTCCCAAAGGCCACCAAGGTCTCAAGAAGGAATATCCTTATACAGTCTAGGAATCCCAACTGGGTTCCAAGAACTTGATCGGAAATGCCTTTTTTCCCTAGAAGAAAAAGATTTTAGAAATCTTTCAGTAATTGAGCTGGTAGAAAAAGTTTTGACTAGGTCGCCAGAATCCATAGTGGCAATTTTTGCCACTCAAGAAACCACAATTTTATGAGCTTATGCTCCAAGAAACTGGATAAGTAGAATTTGAACACAAACCTAGAAGGACTAAGGTCACCGTAAGAAATGATAAAGGTGAACCTCGAGAAAATTATATTATTGAAATTGGAATTTCCTCTTTTAAAATACTAAAAGTTTAGACCTTAGAAGAATGGGGAGTTCCATCCGAATGAAGGAAAATCTTGACCAGAGGACAATACAAGAATGCACTATTTTCATATTGGGACTACATCAAGGTTTGGGACGAAGTGTTTCATATCTAGATTCGTGATCATCAGCACTCCTAGATGATTTTGTTTAAAACCAAGCAAACAAGATTCCTTAACTGGTTTCATAATTGGTATATGGGAAAAGAACTACACCGTGATTCTTTCCTAGAACAAATCATGAAGACTTTTGAAGCTTTCATCATACTCCAAGAACAATTCTTCAAAAAAGACCAAAAAGTTCCTTTCCCAGATTTTTACTTCATAATGGTGAACCATATATGTTGGATTTTTCAATGGCACTACGGGAAACAAAAGGCAGACTTTGATACTCATTTTACTCATCTAGAAAGAGTTTGGGAAGTAAAACGGTGGGATAAATGTATCATAAACCAATACTTTCCCAAGAATTATGAACTAAGGAAAATTGACATAATTGAAGAAGAAGAAAATCTAGATGAGGATTTTCTGGATGTAATGCTAAACTGTTTTTATCAAGAAGGTCAATTTCGAGATAGTCAAATTCTGATGGCCTTGATGAAGGAAAGGATTCTAAAATCAGCACAGAAGCAATTACAGAAAGGACAAGAGAACATTGCATCCTCCTCTGACAAAGATGACTCAATAGAGTCCCAACTATCCCACTAGAAGCCAACTATTAAGCATTGGTAGAAACAGCCAAAAGCTACCCGACTAAGATCCCAAAAAGTGCGTCAGCAGCTAGCTATCCCAGAATTATTTCCCACTAGAAGAAATAATAGAGCATTACCCATTTAAGTGGAAGTGGTCTTAGATTCCCTTGTAATCTGATTGGAGGAAGCTAACTGAGCCTTATCTATGAGGCCTGAAAATTTGCCTATTTAAAGGAAGCTCTCTACCTCAACAAGGCTTCCGATTTCCATCTAAACATTTTTCTCTTATTTCTCTAGCTCATGCGTTGAGCATTTTTTTTTCACAAAAATTAAGTTTGTACTAGTGTGTTTGTATCCACTATATTGAAGAGCTTGGTGAACCTTGGATTTTTGGTTCATCAGTCTAAACATTATCCTTGTTGTGTGCAAACTAGTTCTCACTAGTTTTTGTAAGTATATGTTTCATAAATAAAGTATGAATGCATTTGGTGAAGTATGTTCTTTCTGTTTTTAATGCTTATTCATACCATATTTTTGCTATTCTTTGTTTTAATGCTATTAATCTTTATCCGGCTAGTTAATCTATAAAGAATTTTGTGAAACTTTGCAAACCTGGGAATTTTTTGCATTAAAGCCATGTTTTCAAAAGAAATTTAATTTTCAAGTAAATGGTATATGGGCTGGAAATTGTCTTGTGCCCACTTCTAAATAGCTTCACTGGAAATTGTCTTGTGCCCACTTCTAAATAGCTTCACCTAGTAAAGAGGGTCTGGTTGAAAAATAATGCCCCGTACCATGTTCAAACCTTGTTTTAAGAAAAATTGAATGTTTTCAAAAGAAAGGTCCTTCTTTGAAAAATTTTAGAAAGTTTGAGGAAAAGAAATAAAAGGTTGGTATTGCTACAGGGTTGGCATTGAAGAACGGTCCCTCTAGAAACATCCACAATAGTTAATAGTAGGAGGAAAAATTAGTTGGCTTAAATACATATTAGTACCTTGAACTTTGGTAACTCAGCCACTTAAGGGCCTGGACTATGAATCGGGTTGACTCAGGACTCAAACTTTGAAAATTGGTGCTATTGAGTCCACCCAGGAAGTCCGACAGTCATGTCTCTTGACACGTATTAATACTGTTTGGCAACGTTTAGGAAGTTAAAGGCAACCCTAGACAACAATTCCCTTCCTTTCTCGACTTCAATCTCACTTCTTTGGGTCCCTTTAACTACAATTACGCTCCATCAAGCTAGTGGTTGACTTTCTACATTCGATGACGCGATCCACATCAAATGTAATGTTTTCTACCTCTAGAAACTTGATTTTTCAGTGGGTTAGCCTCGTGTTTCAGTAATCAGGTGATGTGAGTTTGAATTTGCCGTGTTTAAAAGACAAGAATGAGGAAGAGTCTTTCAGCTACGAAGCTAGCCATTTGTTTTTCTAGTCATCATGCCTTTTTTTTTACAATAAATATCAAAAACCTATAGATGAGAATGAGGAGTCTTTTATGTTGTTAACCTGAAATTTATAATTTGCATTTGGCTAATAGTTTCCCATGTACCATCTATTACTAATCACCTAACAGAGCAACTCTTATTATGTTCATAAATTGCAAGATAATTAGCTGCATATCGGTGCATGGTTGGGTGTGCATATATAAAACAATTGAGAGGAATTGAAGATTCAATTGATCACATAGGTACATGTAGAATGCTAAGTATTTACACAAATTTGATGATAAAAAGGATAAATGTAAAAGCGTGTGTATGATGATTACAGGTGTATTAAATATAAATAATGATAACCATAAATCCTATCTCTTGATAATATGTATGTAAATATATAGGGTGATTAAAGCACATATATAGTAACATTGCCGATTTAGGTATTTATATTATATTGTGGAGGTATTAAAGCATGGATGCAAACCAATATGTGAGAACATGAAATATATTATACTGATGGGAAAGAGGTTTTTAGTGAACATTCTGATGGTTATAATGCGGCAGTGTTGCAAATTGTGTGCTTGAAATAAGTCCAGCATTAATCAGAATTACTGTATAGATGTTCTTTGTGATACCTGAATTATTATTATAATGCTTAGGTTTAAGTTCTTTTTTTTGTGTATGTTTAAAAATCTTCTAGGAATGTCTTCAGGCTATTTAGCAGTGTTAACATGGCTCGATAAAGAAGTACCAAATTGCAAATGCAAACAATGGGCATTAAGGGGGTACAACAATACGCAAAGGAGAATACTTGGGGAAAAGATTCTTCCGTTGTTAATTTAATGGTGGAAGTGCTCATTTGGTTCTAATGTGTTGTTTATTGAATTGGTAAAGTTGATAATATAAATCCCAATAGAATTTGATGGGGTTGTCTTGTAATTGGTTTCAAAATTGGTGATAAATGTCTCGAAAGCACTGAATACCATATATTACCATTCTTTTAAGTTAAAAATGTACTTTACGTTTGTTTGTTTATATATATTTGGGAAGGAGGTGGCTAGGGAAAAATGATTCATTTAGTTACTTAAAAAATGCATTATTTGATGAAATTGTGTGCCCTTTTACAAGTAAGAAAAGATTCCAAATTTTTCAAATGGATTGACAATTACTTCCCGAAACTGGCAAAAATGGTGATTGCTAAGTATCACACAAAAGGGAAGTTGTGATACCCATCCCAGGAAGTTAGGCCCCTATTGGGTCTTATGTTACCACCAATGGTTTCTTATCCTAAGAAGTCAAGCCCAATCCAACTCAACTAAGCCTATAGTCCATACCCCTTAAGAGTGGGACCACAAAAGGATAAGTGTCCTAGATCCAACAGTTGAAGAGGCAATCATTTCATCCAATAGTCCTAAACTTTAGGGCACAGAATCCTAAATACCTATATAAATGCATTTATTATCACATGTTAGGTATGAGATCACTTTCTTTGATATTTGAATCCTGTTAGAACTCTTATTGACTTTAGCATCAAAGTATCTTTCGCAGGTCTCCACGTTCCTTCCTCCAAGGTGTACTTTTGTGATGGACCTCATCCTAGAGTATCCAGACCACGTATCAAAGAAAGTGCATCATTATTTAGGTCCATTGTGCTTTATACATGGTTACACACTTAGACCCTATCACTCATGGAAAGGAGATATAGTATCCAGATACATTTGATCAGGTGGCAAGTAGAGCCTTCCATATTGATGAAACAGAAGGTAATACTTCAGCATCAACATCCCTAAGCTATACCTTAAACACTAGGGATGACAAAGTTGACCTTCTTTCACACTAGAGGGAGTTAGTACAAGAGGTCACTTACCCTACAAGAGCAAAGTTTGAAAACATGAATGCGCAACTCACAAGCAAGTTGGATTTAGTCACCGAAGTCATGGCTAAGTCTTTCACACAACCTCCCTTGCAAATGCAAGCACTACCCATACCTTGGAGCCACTGGCATCACCCATAAATACAAAGAATCCAGCCAATAAATGATGGCATAAGTGTTGGAACTCAGATATAGAGCTAAACGAGAGGCTTCCTTAGTATCCTCGTCCCTAATGGTGGCGCTATTAGACTTGCGGGGCATGCTTCACAACCACTCCAAATTCTGCCAACATTAGAAGTACCATCACCTCGCCAACTGGTATCTCCATTCAAACATATGGCCATTCCATCAACCCAAGGAATGCCATATTTGATTGTTTTGCCAATGACTATAGCGTCGCCTAAGATCTCTCTTCCCCATGGAGAAATGGGCAACAATTTCACCACCCAATTACCTCACCCACTAGTCCCACAAACCTTCATTGGGACAATAGTTAATTAGCTTGCACTCATTATTTTTGGCCTGGTACAACATATCGGAGTGCCTACCCACAATCAGCAGCCATGCCAATGGCTAGTATGCCTCCATTAGTGTAGCAAGCTTACCTCTCTTCTCTTCAGCAACCTATGGTCAGTACATCAAACCCAACTGCAGTCATAGCACTTCAAGCAGCTCAAAACGCTATTGCTCAAATGTGATGACAAATACAAACATTCACCCGAAACAGCCTAAGGAAACAAAGAAGACATCCCTTTACTGCTAAACTCATGAATGAGCCAATACCAAAGAAAATGAAAATTCTTCACTTTGAATCATATGATAGAATGGGAGATCTTACAGATCACTTAAGTCATTATAACAACATTATGACACTAGTAGAATTCTCAAACGTAGCTATATGTCAAGCCTTTCTAACAACACTAATGGAAGATGGTCGAACATGGTACTCTAGTCTTAAAGTAGAATCACTAGGTTCATGGAATGACCTCAATAAAGCCTTTACATACCACTTCTTTGGGAGAAAAGCTTACACGCGAGTTCCAACTCACCTTTTTTGTTGTGAAAAAAAAATAAAGAGGAGTCCTTGAGAAGTTATGTTGATTGCTTCAATAAGGAAGCATTAAAGGTGCCTAATCTGGCCGAGAATGAATTCATACTATTAATAGCTGATGAACTTTAGCTGAATTCAGAGTTTGCCAAGGAGTTGGCAAAGAGGCCCATAAAAAAGAGACAAGAGTTATTGCAAAGAGTGCCAGAGTTCATGAATGCTGAGGACATTGTTGTTCTAAGTATGGAACAACATGTGAGGGAGTCTAGACCACTAGATTACTAAGGGTCATCTAAAAGACAATGGCATGATGGAAGATCATGGCGACACAATAATTCTCCTAAAAGAGAACACATAAATGAAAGTTAAGACAGACCAAAATTGACGCCACTCACAACCTCAAATCCATTATCCTTTATGCCATTCAAGGTAAGAAATACCTTAAGTGGCCAGAAGCTAAAAAGAGTGAGCAAATAAGTCTTAGGGCTGACCATTATTGTGAATTTCATAAAATAGTGGGGCATGAGACAGAAAATTATAGATTGCTCAAGGAACAAATCGAAAAGTTGATTAAGGAATGGAAGCTTAACAAATACATTAGGCAATCTGGCCATTGGAGTAATGGTGCTTGCAAAGGAGGCACCAAATATAAGAATAAAGATGATGACAATGATAGAGATGGCCAAGGTAAAGGTAAAAAGATAGTTATGACAAGAAGCCAACAAAGGTGACAATCCACCACCTGGTCAATAAGGTTACCTTTGAATGAGGAAACGAACATATCTCCTCAGGTTCCTTAACTACTCATAGGACGTCAGGACTTATTATGTATGCTGTGATATCGAAACATAGAGTCAAAAAACTTCTGTTGGATACTGGGGCACGCCCTCGCATTTTTTATCAGAGTACCGCTAAAAAGATGACATTCAACAAAACATGGATCAAGCCACACCCTCATTAAATTAAAGGACTAGGAAATGAGTTCCTCCTAGTCGTAGGGGAGGCAGTACTCCTAGTAATGTTTGGAGATAGAGCAAGGAAGGAAACCAAAAAGATGGTCAAGTTTAAAGTCATTGATGCACCTGCAACTTACAATGGTTTGATTGGATTTTATACCATGCAAGACTTTGACATCCATGTCAAACCTACGATGTTGGAGAACACCCTTTCTGCCAAAAAAGGAATGACAGTCATTTCCCCAAGCATAGCTGCAACAATTTATGTAGTTACCATGCAACAATGTGTTAATACTATAGATGCAAGGAATCAAGAGACAGAAAAGAGAGGAATACATATGGATGCAATGAAAGGAATCATCCTTGGTGACACAGACCTTAGCAAGAAGATGAAGATCAGAACCAACCTAGGAAAAAAGGAGAAAGAATAATTGATCATTTTGCTCAAGGACAATCATGATGTCTTTGCATGGTCGGCTAAAGATATGCCAGGGATTGATCTAGAGATCATTATCCATAAGTTTAACATCATGGTGGGAAAGCACTTGGTCCAATAAAAAAAAAGGAACCTCAAACTAGAAAGGAAAATAGCAGCCAAGGAGGAGGTAGAAAAGCTCCTAACTGATAGCTTCATTGGAGAAGTCAAGTACCCAGACTGGGTTTGCAATGTTATAATGGTTCCAAAGACCACCTGTGGGTGGTAAATGTGTAATGACTTTACGGATCTTAATGAAGCATGTCCTAAGGATTATTATCCATTGCCTCAAATTGATGCCATGGTTGACACCTTGGCATCCTATGAAATATTTAGTTTTATGGATGCTTTTAGTGGTTATAATCAGATTCGCATATATTCGGATGATGAAATTCAAACTACCTTTGTAACAGACCAAGGATTATTTTGCTTTACTCGAATGCCCTTTGGCCTTAAAAATGCTAGAGCCACTTACTAGATACTTATGAATAAAATCTTCAAATAACAAATTGGTAGAAATGTAGAGGTTTATATAGACAATATGCTCATCAAAACCAAACAAACACATGATCATATTGCTGATTTAAAAGAAATATTTGTCTCCTTGCAAAAATATAAAATGGAACTCAATCCAGTGAAATGTGCTTTTATAGTCATTTCAGGAAAATTTTTAGGATATATGGCCACTCATCGAAGCATTGAGGCTAACCCAAAAAAAGTAAAAGAAGTCATTGGCATGGCTTCACCTAAAGATATTAGAGGCATACAAACCTTGGTCGGGAGAATCACAACCCTTGGAAGATTTTTGGCAAGATCAGCTAGAAAATGTCTGCCATTCTTTCAGGTATTGAAAAAAAATGAAAACTCACAACCACTATGGGATGAAGAATGCCTGAAGGCGTTCAACCAAATTAAGGAAGAATTGAGCAACCTACATTTTCTGAAAAGCCCAATGGTAAGAAAACCTCTTATTTGTTACTTGTCAGTAACCCTAGAAGCAGGCACAGAAGCTCTTGTGTAAGAATAGCAAGGAATGCAAATTCAAGTTTATTTTGTTAATAGAGTCTTTTAGTAGGTAGAGCTCGAATATCCTAAAGTGAAAAAAGTAATTCTGATGCTCATCAGTACAACAAGAAGGCTTTGACCTTATTTTCACTCTCATCCCATAGTAGTGTCTACTTCATATCCACTGTGACAAATCATAGGCAAACCAAAAATGTCAAAAAGATTCATAAAATAGAGTATGTAACTCACTCAGTTTGACATCACATATGTCCCTCGACTTAGTATTAAATCGCAAGCATTGGTAGTTTTTATCTCTGAATGTACTCCTTATCAAACTACATAGATGCTAGGAGAATGGATTGTGCACATTGACGATTCCTCAAATTTCAAAGGATATGGCACTAAAATAGTCATTGTAAGCCTATATGAGACCATGCTTTCAAGCTTAATTTCAAGGCCACAAAAAATGAAAAAGAATATGAATCAGCCATCGTAACATTATGAATATGTAAGGACCTCAGCAATAAGGAGGTAAGACTCCCAAATGACTCTTAGATAGTCACCATACATACTTAAGGGGACTATGGAGCTAAAGTGCCTACTATGGTTAAGTATCAAGACTTACTAAAAAATATAATGGCAACATTCAAATAAATGACCATTGAAAATATTTCACGAGCGAAGAATAGCCATGTAAATGCTTTGGTTACGGTAGCCTCAGCTTTCGGAGCATCAATAGATATCCATATTGATGCTATCGAGGAACCAAGTATTTGTGAAAAGGTTGTTTTGGCTATCTATCAAGGTGAAAAACCAGGATGGATGCACCTTATTAGGAGCTACTAATCTATTGGCCAACTTCCGTAAGATCCCAGGAAGGCAGCCAAGCTAGAAAAGAAGGCCACTAAGTTTTACCTGTTTGAGGATGGTATATTATATTTCCGGTTTTTTACAGTCCCATGCAAAAGATGTCTTTCAGTGGAAAAGGTGAACTATGTACTAAGGGAATTTCATGAAGGTATTTGTGGAAATCACGTTGGTGCTAGGGCTTTAACTAGAAAACTCAATCTTTAGGGATATTATTGGCCTACATTAGCTGATGATGCCACAGAGTTTGTTAAAAAGTATGATAAATGTCGAAACTTGGGCTTGGTGTCAAAAAAACATGGGGAACAAATAACTTCAATCACTACATCATGACCTTTTCCAAAATGGAGAGTTGACATCTTTGGACCCTTTGCTCATGCCTCGGGAGGAAGAAAATACTTCATAGTTGCCATAAATGTTTTCAATAAGTGGGTTGAAGCAAAACCCCTAGCAAAAATCAAAAAGCAAGAGACAAAGCACTTTGTATGACAGTAAACAATATGCAAAGTTGGCATTCTACAGGAAGTTGTCATAGACAATGGCACCTAATTGATAGGAAAAAGGTTCTTTGAGTTCTTAGATGAGCTAAGTATCATCCACTGCAGAACTTCTATAGTAAGGCCACAGTCAAATGGTTTTGTTGAGCTCATAAATAGATCAATCCTTGAGGATTTAAGCAAGAAGCTGGATCAAGCCCTCGAAGCATGGGTAAACTTAATACCATAAGTACTTTGGACCCACAAGATGACATATAAGACTTCTACAGGAGAAACGCCCTTTTGTTTAACATATAGCACTAAGGCTGTATTACCAGTTGAAATCGACCTCTCCACTTATAGGATCTTTCATTTCATTAAAAAAGCAAATGACAAAGAGGTAAAGGTCAATCTAAATATGCTAGAGGAGCTAAGGGAGACGGCTGAAGTTAGAACCTCAATTTACAAAGAAAGTGTGGCCAAATATTACAACTCCAAGATCAAGCCAAGACATTTTTAGGTGGGAGACTTGGTGTTACGACAAGCAAAAACCTCTCAGTAGGACTTGAATAGGGGAAAGTTCAATCCTTGATGGGAGGGACCTTATGTTATCAAGAAAGTTGTTGGGAAAGAAGCATATAAATTGGAGCACTTAGATGGTATAGGAGCACCAAGAACATGGAATATAGATGTACTAAAAAAATATTATCAATAAGACAAGCATTTAGAGAACATATGCATTACATAAACAAACAAACAGACACATGCCTTTAGAAGAGGTTAGCACATGATACAAAGCCTAGATGAGGCAAGCAAATCAATTTAAAAAGGTGCAAAACCTCAAAAAAGGGAAAAACAACTAGAAAAGGCAAGTAAATTAAGAAAATAGTTAGAAGCCCTCAAAGAGAATGACAATCAGAATATGACTTAACGGAGATAGGTAAACTAAGATAACACAAAACAAGTGTCCAAGTACAATGCCAATAAGGTAGCAAGAAATGTTTTAATTCTTGTTGACACCCTTAACGTCAATACCATGAGTTAAAGACCCGATTGAGTTAGAATGCACAAACTAGAGGAGCTTCAAAGATTTACTTGCATTTTGACCTCGACCTATTTGCTTTGAGTGGCTCCCCCCAGTATCAGAAGCATGACCAGAAAGGAGGGGTCCACAAAGCTCCTCAGGAAGATAGTCATAAAAGTTCACTGACTCAAGGCCCAAATAACCATCATTGTCCATTATATCAGGGAGTTGCACTAAATAAGACAAGTTGATCCCCTGGTAAACGTGAGATAGCATTGTCCCAGCTTCTTTAACACTATGAGTGTAGGCTCCTATGACATGGGAAAAAGCATCATTGAGCTATTTACCTTTAAGTGCCAAAGAGTCATGAGTGTCGGTTAACCCCCTTTCTTTAGAAGCTAATTCTTCTTCCTTGGATGACAAGGAACCTTTGACATCACTCAGCTTTTTTTCCAGCTCAATATAACAACTTTTTATTTTCTTTTCCAAGGTACGAAGTCACTGAAGTTCCTTAGATGACTCCACAAGCTTTTTCTTCTTTTCCTGAACCTCAGTACCTTAATTTTCCAAATCTTTGGCATACTCAAAATGAGCAAGTGAGCCTGCCAAAGCTTGTGAATGTAAAAGAAAAAAAAAAAGAATGGTTAGTACCTTTGAATGAGCAAAGTAGGGATTAGAAAGAGGAAAAAAGGAACACTAAAATTCTCAAAGTCACGTTGAACCACATTAGCCACTAAGTGGGAAAGAGAGGGGTAGGAACACTTGGCATCAATATGGAGCACCTTGACCAACTCTGATATTTTAGTTACATCAAAGGAACCTCCGGAAGAGCTTAGCTGTTTCCCTTTGCACCGACCCTTCATCGAATGAGCAACAGTTGCTAAAAGGGCAATAATTGCCAAGACAACAAAAGTGTTTGGTAGATGAGCCTTGGGGGAGGCCTGCGGTTCCTCAACAGACTTAACACGCGCAAAAGCTTTCATCAAGAAATCTTGGGCCTCTATCTATCTTCTTTTTCTCTTTTACCTAGCAAAGCAATGAGAAGTTTTCCTCAGAATGAGGAACTCTGAGACCTATAAAGAAAACAAGTGAGACATTAACTAGAAAGATGTAAAATACAAAGAAAAACACTACATACCATGAGAAAACAAGAACTCTAGGGTTAGGCACCGATTAGTCCAAAAACAGCCATTGTCATTTACAATCTTCCTAAGCAACTAGAAGGTTGCTTCTTCTTCTTTAGAGCACTGAGAAAGAGTGATCCTATTAAGATCCTCCTTCTCAATTTCATTGAATGACGATAGGGAACGGTCAAGTCCCATCCCTTGGTCTAAGTAAGAAAAACCTACCCTTCCAGCCTTTAACGTTACTCACAGTGTAAGAAATAAAAGAGAATTTTTGGTGCAAACCTTACCAACCAACTAGGACAAACTTAAGGCGAAAGAAAAACTGAAATAAAGGCACGGTAAGTTATATATTAAGATTCTTAGTAACTTTTTAGAGAATTTTGAAAGGGGAGGATTTGAAAATAATTGAGTAGGTTAGAAACAAAAGAAGAATAGCGTAAATAAACTAACTTTAAATTGATCCTAATAAAAGGGGAAAAACCCATCAAAAAATTGGGCATCAATTCGGTTGTAAGGAGAAAGTAAATAAGATAAGGATACATTACAAAACGACAAAAAAAACTTAACTTGCCAATGCTCTAATAGGTATTCAACTTCTTTATGATCTAAAAGACTCTCCCAGTTAGGTTCAAGTGCAAAAAATTCATTTCTTTATCTCACACTCGTTTTTCCCACTCTCCTCTAACATTAAGCTAACCTAGCTTGCTTTCCTTTCCAATCTCTCATTTGCCTTTTTAGAAATTTAAACAAAATTACTTAGGTCAGCAATAGTTACCAAAAGTAATGGGATTGCGATCCATATGGAATATTAAGAATCTCGGAAAGGCCCTCCCCAGCGCTAGTAGTAGAGTCCATGTGATTGACTCTTGTAACTTTGGTAGGGGTTCCCGAAGAACTCTCACTATCACTATCTAATGAAAATAACTTGTCAAAAGAATAAGACATACTTATTATAAGGGATACAAGCCACCAAATGCTAAGGAAAGACACAACCAAAGACAGAGAATTCAGAGAGGAGATGTGAAGCTTTCAGGTAGGAAGATGAAGAATGTGGGCAACCTCCTCTACCTTTTATACAAAAGGGAAGAAAGAGGAACTCCCCATGTCCTTTGATGCCTTGGGAAACGTGGAATAACATATTCATTAAAAAATAACACAAATTATGAATGATAAAAGGGTGTTTAGCATGTAGGGAAAAATGAGAAACGTCAAGGCAAAAGTGACGGTGGTAGCAAGAAAACTTAAAGGGATATTAAGGGATGGTGACATATACGCTAGTTAATACAAAAGAAGAAACATGGAATTAGGGGCATAGCCAGGATTATAGACTAGGGGGTGGGGGGTTGGCCGCCAATGGTTGCCGTTGAAAATGAAAAGAGAAGAGTGAATCGCGTTGTACACTGGCACACCGTCGTCGCGTCAGGAGCCTTCACAAATTGCAATCGCTAATCACAAATAGGGGGCGTTCTGTCTCTGTGAGACTAAAAGGGAACTTTACAAAAACCCCCCTCTGATAAGTCCTAATCTACATTTACCCCCCTCTATATTCCAAAATCTACACTAATCCTCCTCTTAGCTAATTCAATCACTAGACCCACTTTGATGGTGGGCTCCATAACATCTTAAAATTTGTAAACCCGAAACTGTCCCTTAATGCTCTCTTCCATTGCGTTTCACAGTCGTTCAGTTTTCTCTTCCGATAGTGAAGGTTTCCCTCCCTGGCCCTCGGTCTTCCTTAGCTTCTGCCTTTAGGTTCTACATCAGTCTCTACTTCTGGAGTCTACTATGACACTCTCAACGTCCTCAAAGCTGTCTCCCCCGAAAAAAATTAAGCCTGTTTATTCGAAATTGGCTCGCCAGGTCTGCCTCTTGCTTTTTATAGAGAATGAAAAGGCGGGAAGAAATGATGGATGTTGGATGATCAAGACCTGTTGTCGAAATTCTACTAAATTAAGCCAAAATCCATTCCAATCCCCAAATTCAAGACCTCAGGTGATTGCATCTGTTCCCAAACAAATGAATGATCAAGACATGGTCTAGGACGTCAAGCATTATTCATACCCATGAGTTTGATTTCCCGAGTAGGATTTCAATGAAGTGAGGTTTTTTTTTCTCCAGATTTCGATTTCCTGAGCAGGATTTTAACGAGGTGGTGGAGCTCCTTGGTCCAAATGGGGAGGAATTGCTTCTAGAAGGTTTCGGATATAAGTCAAATGTACAAATGCTCTTGATATGGATGATCCTGCAATTGTTTGCTTACATACAAAACTTCCCCATCGCCAAGTTCGGTGGTAGCTGTGGCTTTGCACTCGATTTTCAGCTGGCTGCTGATATTGGAGTTGGACTGGGAACTGGTGGCCAGAGCCGTCGTGCTCAATGAATCATGGTGGTTCATTGTGGTGGCCCAATTCTTGTATTTCATGAGTAGCAGAGCAGGTCCTACGGCTGCGCGTGGAATGGCTTTTCCTAGAAAGCGTTTCAGGGAATCAGGGTACATATGCTCATGTATGACCGGGGATTAGAGCAAATGGATGACAAATTTGGGTTGATAGGGAAAGACAATAAGCAAGGGGTAGTTTCGGGTTTACAAAAATTGTAAGTTATGATGGGGCCCAACATCAATGTGAACAGTTACAGAGTTAGGAAAGAGGGGGTAAGTGTAGGTTTTGGAATATCTAGGGGGTAAGCGTAGGTTAAGGCTTACCCCAGGGGGATTTCTGCAAATTTCCCAAACTAAAAGGGACAGGAAAAGAAAGGCATCAGATTCGGATTCATTAAAATCATTTCAAAAAAGGTTAAAACATATAAAAATCCTTCATTAATTTTAAAACTTACATATAGGTATTTAACTTTAATTTTCTTACAATTATATCACATATACTACCTACCCCATAAAAATTTTCAAAATTCTAGAGGGCGGCTGACACCCCTGTCCCTATCAAGATACGCCCCTGCATGGAATAGAGTCAGTGGTAGATACAAAAAGAGGAGAAAACAATAGCAGCATAACATGGCGATGGCAGTAGAAAAGAAGAACAAAGAAGAGGAAGGTGGCGGTAGGCGAAGGAAATAAAGAAAAAATGAAGAAGAGGGAGACGGTAGTCTGTCGGTCAAAATAAAGAAAAAAGAGATGACGGTGTATTCGCTCGATGGAGGATACATAAAAGGAAAAAAAAAAATGAGAATATAGATGATGGTAGATACATGAAGAAGAGGAATTGGGCGACAGTTGATACAAAATTAAGAGAGAGTAATGACAGCAATATGCAATGAAAAGTGAAAAAGGTAAAATGAAATAGGGATGACGGTAGATATATGAAAGTGGGAAGTATAATGAAGGCAGGAGAAATAAAGGTGAATGAGGGAGTCGACGGTAGATTCGCTAAATAAAGAAGAAATTAGAAGATGTTAGACGGTGGTAGGTCCGCCGAGTAACTGTAAAGGAGCAAATGTCAGATGGCGGTTGGTCCGCCCAATGAATATGAAGGCAAGCATGTGAAATAGAGAAAAAAAAAAGAGGAGAAAAGTTGAGTTGGCTGTAGTTCCGGTGAATTAAAGAGAAGAGAAAGCCTGAATTACATGGCGGTATATCTACCAAAAAATGCAAATCGAGTTTTTCAAAAAGTATTTCTAGAAAAGTGCCCTTTTAGAAATATTTCCTCAAAAGGAACACACCCACAATATTTTCCTAAAATGGAACACTTTTGAAAATATTATTTACGTTCTTTTTACATAAAAAATAACAAATAAATATTATATTATTATAAGTCTCTATTAGAACTCAAACATGGCCTATTAAGACTGGAGGGTAAATGGTGATACCCATCTCAAGAAGTTGGGCCTCATGTTACCACCAAGGATTTCCTATCCCAGGAAGTTGTGCCCAATCCAACTCAATTAAGCCTACAATCCATACCCCTTAGGAGTGGGACTATAAAAGGACAGGTATCATAGATCCAACAATTCAAGGGATAATCATTTCATTCAATGGCCCTAAACTCTAGGGCACAAAATCCCAAATACTTATAAAAATGCATTCATTATCACATCTCGGGTATAAAATTACTTTTTTTTTTTTTATATTTACATCTTGTTAGAACTCTTATTGATTTAAGCATCGGAGTATCTTTTGTAGGTCTCTACACTTTTTCGTCCGGGTGTATTTGTGTGACAGACCTTATCCTCAAGAATTTGGACCGCGTATTGAAGAAATTGCATCATCAGGAAGTAATTGGAAGATGAAGTTCGTTTACTAAAGTGTAAGTTTCATAGCTGTGTTTTAAAAAGGAACAAGGAAGTGATAGTGGATATAATAGATTTTTAGCTGAGCAGCTATAGATATGGACTAGAAAGTTTTTGAATTAAGAATATTTGTAATTGCTTTTTGTTGCCTTCGTGATGCGAACCCCAACGGTATAAAGACCATGAAACGCGCCCAAGATGTTCTTCAAGCTCCACAAGACATCAAAGAGACTGGATTTAACCCTCACCCCTAATTAACCTGTGATTAGAAACAATAAGTATAAGAAAAACCAAAAACACAAGTAATTTGTGCACCAAGGTAGTCCACAAAGAACCAAAGAGAAATTCTCTCCAAAGTAGTAATATTATTTTGTATCAAGGCTGTGTTTTACAATCAGAATATGTGCCTTTTTATAAGCCTAAACTAGGGTAAAAGACTCAGCAAAATTCGCAGCCCAAGTCACCTAAGAAACCTAGTTACAAAGGACTAAAGAAAACCTAGTCAAACTAAGACTCTTAAACCTTTTTAACAATGTTTACGGTGTGCAGCGTATGCCATTTTTCCTAAGTGACCTGAATCAATTCCATGGCCTAAATAACATTCTAAATAATGTAAATAATTAGGAAAATAAATAAAATAAAGTGCAAATACAAGTTTGGCCCCAAAAACCCCCAAATGGTCTTCTCATGTGCACTATAGGCTTTTTAGGGTTTTTGCTTGTATCTTCAGCTCCAAGCTTGAATATTTGAGTTCCAATGGTGTGATTCTTCTTCTTAGATGTTGGAAAGAGGTCTTGAAAAGTTAGAGCTCAAAGATCCAGCTTGTAGAAGTAAAATGGCCTTGAAACACTTCAAGGTGGTTCTAAGGGTGCACTTAAGGGGTGTCCTTGGGGTTCTTCGTCTTGTGACTTGCCTAGGCACTCTAGAACTGAGTACCAAGCTTGGCCATCATCTTCATACAGTGTCTTGAAAGTTCCAATAACTCCTTGTGAAATTCCATGTCTATTCTCTATGAAAAAAGCTTGAGACAAAAGCTTGCAGTGCACTAGTGATCTCCTTAGCTTTCTTCATTGTCATTGGTCCACTAGATACCTTCAAGGGGTCCTTGCCATCTTGGATTGTGCCTTCCTTGATCATATCACTTTGTGTTGCTTTGTTTTATATTGCACACATGTTTTGGATATTGTTTAGGTAGATGAATCAAGTGATATGGCTACCTTATGGGTTTTGTTGGTATGGCAGGCATGTAAAGATGCTACCTATTTGTTGTAATTGACACTTGTGTTGCAAAACGTTGCCTTTTAAGAAATGAGAAGTTGTAGTGTTTTTGTAGTATCCTCTACTTATTGTATAGTTACAGGTCTTGGTATAATACAGTAAGGCTGATTCTACAAGAATACATTGTTAAATGTCAATTTTCTGGTACAAACAGAAATCAAATACTACAAGGAACAAAAACTGTAGAAATTTTGCAGTCAAAAGTTTCTCTAGGAAAAACTAGTTTTTTTAATTAAAATTAATAACTAGAAGAAACCAGAAATATAAGTACTCTCATGTAACTCAGTAACTAGTACACAAACCAGTGCACTAACTATCAACACAAAATAAACTAGTACACAAAATGATTTCCAGAATCTAGCATCCTTGCACTAATCTTTTATGAGTTTAACACAAAATAAACCAGATAATTAAATCCATCTTTTCCCAGCAAAATAAACCAAATAATTAAATCCATCTTCTCCTTGCAACACACATAACCTGTTAATAGACTGGAGTGAAAGTTCCCCTACAAAGAAAAAGTAAAACAATAAACAAAATTTAAAGTACTATTTTAAACTAGTTTGTAAGTAGATAGTTTTGAATTAGGAATTAACTGGTCCTTAGATCCCATAGTCTTTAGCAGTTCTAGATGTTAGGAAGGTGCTTTCTGTCATGGAATGCTCTCCCTAAGTAGAGGGTTACTAAAACACCAACCAACACAACAACCAACAAATAAATTACTTTTATTCATTCCAAACATATAAGATAATCAGATTACATAAGAGTAAAAGATGGTTCACTAAATAAAGAACAAAATATATTGGTGTAACCTGAGACACACACCTACTACCATTACTCGACGATTGTCTTTGGTTTACCTACTACACAAGTAAGTAAATTTCATGATTTTAATCTGCTAACACCCAAATTCGCCCGACCATTCAAAAAAAAAATTAAATTAAAAAAAATTATTAAAATTAAATTAATTAATTAATTAAAAAAAAAATTTAAAAGGGGCGCCTGGCAGACTTCTATCTCTAGCCTCGGATCCCTCTACCTCCCCGAAACAGAAGGAGACGGGGCTCTCTCTCCTTAAATTCCGTCTCTCTCCCCCTCTGCCAGAGAGAACTCCTTCCCCTAAGCCGAGCCTCCTCTCTCTCTTCTCTCTCTCCTCTCCCTCTGAAGTCGCGTTTCACTCTTCTTTTTCTTCTTCTTCTTCTTCATCTCGCTCCAGGGGCTCTCTCCCTCCTCTTTCTCCTTAGCTCGGGCACTCTCTTATTCCTCTCTATCTCTGGTCATCCTCGCCGTCGCCTTTCCGCCATACATCCGGCACGCCTCCACCACAGCCGTTCGACGCGTCTTCTCCCTCCTCGCCGCGCCCCTTTCTCTCTCTCTCTCTCTTCTTCCACCTCGCTGGTTCCTCCTCCTCCTCCCCAGCTCGTCCTGTTGCCCCAGCCAGCAGCTCTCTGTCGCGTCCTCCCTCCTCTCTCTCTCTCCTCTCCCGTGTTTCTTCTCCCTCCTTCTTGGCCCGTCTCTCCTCCACACTCACCGCCACCTCCTCCCTCTCCCCCTGCTGCGCCGTCGCCGCCCCACGCCACCGTCTAGCCACCGCCAGCCGCGCCGACCTCTGTCGCCAACGTCCCTGCTGCCATTACCGTGAGGCCATCGCCGTCGTCCTCCCATCAGAGCTCGTCTCCAGCCGCCGCACGTTCTCCTTGACGCCGTCCTCCGTCCCTTGCCCCGCCGCCGCTCACGCCCCCTCCCGAATGCCACCTCCACCAACCGCCGTCCTGCCCAGCCGCCTTCTTCCTCCGTCGCTGCCGGCAGCCTGAAGTTGAAGACCAAAAAAAAGAGCCCCGACGCGTCTGTTGACCCATATCTCTTTTTGGTATAACCCTTGTTTAAGCCTTGAATTTTTTTATTTATGTCAATCAAGTCGCTAACATATTTTTATTTTGCATACAGGTCACTGACAGAGTGACAGCAACTTTTTTTCTATTGTTCGTTTTCTTTTGTTTCTTTGTTTATTTGTTTGTTTAGGCCATGCATTAAGTTTGACTACTAAATTCACATATGAATATAATTTGGATTGTTTATTTGCTTATCTCTTTATTCATTTTTAGAAATTGTTTAATTTTAGTTTTATTTAAAACTCATTATGTATATTAAAATAATAACAGTGTAACTCTTCTTTAGTCCTCCTGATTTTATATTTTTGCTCACACAAGTCAATAACCTTTTTTTATTTCTGCAGAACTAACAACAATCTTTATGTGTTTATTTATTTGTTCCTTTCTTTTAAAGAAATTAATATTAAGATCATAAAAAAATCCAAAATTCCATAAAAATTTATGACTAAAACTTAATAATTAATAAAATAATTAATATTAAATTAAGAATTAAAATTTTCATTAAATTCCATATCCGGGTGATCCGATAGGATCTATGGTTTGGAAAATACCAAATTTTAAATGAATAAAATTAAATATCAAAAAGAAAATCCATATTCGGATAATTAGGCAGAATTTATGATATAGATTAATAATTAATTAAACTATTTAATATTAAACTAAATTCTCATCAAATTCCGTGTCCGGGTGATTCGATAGAATTCATGGTTCAGAAATATCGAGTTTATTATAAAATTGCGTAAAATTAATTACCAAGATTTTGAAATCCACATTAATTCAAAAATCCATATCTGGATGATTCAGTTAAGATTTCTGGTTTGAAAATTAACTGAAATTTTTTTAAAAGCAAACAAAACAAAATTAAAATCAACCAAGACACCAATTTTGGGCGTTAAAATAGAGTTATTTTAACGTAACCATACTCCCGAACCCCCGAACTCTCGCAGACCATTTTTAGGTGTCCAATCGACTTAGGTGAAATCGATTGGTGGCGACTCCCGAAAAACGACGCACGTTGCCACATAACCCAAATATCAAAATTGAATTAAATTAACAAGCAATATTCTTCAATTTAAAAACTTACATCCTTTATAAGGCATGATCATTTGTTATGATCTTCCTCACAAATTGTGCAATGCATTATACGATCATGTCGTGAAATTGAAGTCCTGCCTTTTATTGGTTCATTTCTCGACTTCCTTCTCTTTTTCAGCAGCCTACCTGGCATTGGCTATTCAAGTGGAAGCAGCAGCTCACCCACACCATTATCTTCCCAGAACTCTCCATTGACCATAGGTTGAATTGCATACTTATATGCATTTAGGAACATTTCCTTCTTGTACCAATGGCTAATGTAAGCCTTCAGGTCATCTCCTTTGCACATGATGGCCTTGATTGCATGAGGCCAAGGGATCCTAAATAATTCCCATGCTCTACAGCTACATAATTTTTCACACAAATTAATGGTATGTTGTGTTCTACCAAAAGTAACTTGATAGCCATGTTCACAAACATTCTTCTTTTAATTGTTCTTTCCATGTCATACTCTCCAATCTCTTCTAACATAGAAATGACTGGTTTGCCCCTTGCTTGGATTAAAGCCATATTAAATGCCTTGGTGCTATTATTATTAACTGAATTGCACTTATAGCTCGGCCTGAGGTAAGCTTTACACCACTGTTTCACATCCACTCTAAAAAAGGCTACTTTGGCATTAGGCTTTAACATTTTTAATTCTTCCAGCCTTTTATTAAGAATAAATTCATTTGGAGCATTCACTGTGGCATAAAATGCAAGCTTCAGGTGCTCACCTTTGCTGCGACATAAAATGCAAGCATGAGCCTTACACCTAACTCTTACATGAGTAAAGGAATTTTTTAGGAACACATAATCCCTTTTCTCTTGGACTGCATACTTCATCAACGCCTTTTTAAATTGGAGATGATCTGTAAATGAAAACCGACACAAAACTTGACCTCTTTTGCATTGCCATTATATCTTGGATGATGATTTTCCCTTTTCTTTTTACATTATTTCACTGTCTTCATCACTTTCAAAGAATAAGTTTCCAACATCAGAATTTGTCCAGCCCTATTTCATCACCATTATCTTCAATTCCATCACTACCTTCGTCCTCCACCCCTTGAAAAATTGTAGTACCGGATGTTCCAACAAGTTTAGTGGCTATACTATTGGGTTTCGGGAGCCAAACAGTGCAGCGGAATTTAACCGAAACCCTCCAGGATCCAAGTGAAACGGGGTAAACCGGGTGTTCGAAAATTTCATACCTAATTTTCGGTTGAGATCTCTCACTCAACTGTAGAGTCGAATCACAAAACCTGAACAGTTGACGTGTTCAGGCTCTCTATGGTATCCACACGAGCCTCTCGGGATCACCACGCTTCCACCGTGTCCCGGCAGATGCGTTTCTCTTGCGCTCGTAGTGCTAGCTTGCGTCCTCCAAGGAATTGCAAGAGAAGAGTGCGGCTGTCCTTTTGGGAGGCTAGGGCAAGGAGACCTCCGAATTTCTCACTTAAAAGTTGTATTTATAGTGAGACTCAACTTCCAGACCTAATGGGTTTCAAAGCCCTAATCCAATTAGGATTTAATTTCGGGCTTAATAACGGCTCAACTCCTTGGCCCATTATTAATACGAAATTAAAGTGAAACCATAACCCAAATAATTATCCCATGCACTCTAATGATCCAAATAGCTCTATGTGTGCGACCCAATAGGCTCTTGCCATGTTGGCAATGATCATAAATCACATTTATGATCATAAGCAATGAGCGGTGTCTAGCAACACATCATTGCTACCCAAGTGACAAGATTGTCGGTGAATCGGCTAAACCTTTATGATCATCACCGATATATGCCATTGTCCCTTTGTCCAAGATATCAAGACTAAGCACAAGACATGGAATGTGTCACTCTCGTATAGCCCAATCTTTGGTTTCTTGATTACCGAGTAGACTAACTTAAACTGATGACATTGATATCATATATCAACTCATCGGAGCATGGCCATGCATTATCTAAGTCTCACTCTATCAAGGGGCCCAAAGATATCACTCCCGTTACATAGGGGGGACAAATCCCATCTTGATCATACAAATCCCTCCGCATGATATGTGACATACCCAATAACCTCCTTCAAGTTCACTCAGTTACGAGCAACAAAGGAAAGTATCAAAGTATGTGACTCACATGTAGGGAACCTTGATGATCTTAGGTCGAAGGACTACATATACCATGATCACTATGAGAATCACTTATGACACTCATATAACGATCCATGAAGTGTTCTCATGGTGGGTCGGTCCAGTACACAAGTTCTCCAACTTGTACCCATATGTAGACTACATATCTCATATTAGTCTCCACATATGCTAGTCATTATGTATTATTGCAACCCGCTCCACAATAATACTAGAGTAGGGACGTTTAAGAATATCATTATTCTAGGGTTACAATTATGTTTATTACGTTACGCAGAAACAAAATAACAAACATAATTGCTGGATTAATGCCTCAATAAAATATCATGACTCAATGTGAAAAAATACAATCATCTCATGATTGGCTTTTGTTTGGGCACAACACTAACAATCTCCCACTTGCACTAAAAGCCAATCATCCATGTATCTAATACCGATAGACCTAGAATGGCTATCATGCTTCTGCTGCGTAAGGGGCTTTGTCAGTGGATCAGCAATGTTGCTGTCTGTCGAAGTCCTGCATATCCTTACATCACCCCTCTCGATGATCTCCCTGATGAGATGATAGCGTCGGAGTATGTGTTTGGATCGCTGGTGAGATCGAGGTTCCTTAGCCTGTGCGATTGCTCCATTGTTGTCACAATAGAGCTCTATTGGGTCAACAATGCTTGGAACCACTCCAAGTTCAGTGATGAACTTCTTGATCCAAACTGCCTCCTTCGCAGCATCAGAGGCGGCAATGTACTCAGATTCTGTTGTAGAGTCAGCTACTGTCTCTTGCTTTGAACTCTTCCAGCTCACAGCACCACCACCAATACAAAACACATAACCAGATTGCGATCTAAAATCATCCTTATCGGATTGGAAGCTTGCATCGGTGTAACCCCTTACAACGAGCTGATCTTCACATCCAAAGACCAAGAATGCATCCTTAGTCCTTCGTAAGTACTTAAGGATGTTCTTAACAGCTGTCCAGTGACTTTCACCGGGGTTCGATTGGTACCTACTCGTCATGCTCAAAGCATATGAGACATCGGGACGAGTACATATCATGGCATACATGATAGATCCAATTGCTGAGGCATATGGAATCTTACTCATGTGCTCTCTCTCCTCGGTTGTACTCGGACACTGAGACCTAGAAAGAGTGATACCATGCGACATGGGCAAGAATCCTTTCTTGGAATCTTGCATGCTAAACCTCTTTAGCACCTTGTCAATATATGTACTTTGACTTAGGCCAAGAAGCTTTCTAGATCTATCTCTATAGATCCTGATGCCTAACACATAGGCTGCTTCACCCAAGTCCTTTATAGAGAAACATTTCCCTAGCCAAGTCTTCACAGACTGTAGCTCAGGAATGTCATTCCCGATGAGTAGTATGTTATCTACATACAACACCAAGAAGACAATAGCGCTCCCACAAACCTTCTTGTAGACACAAGGTTCATCTTCATTTTTGATAAAACCAAACTCTTTGATTGCATCATCAAAACGAAGATTCCAACTTTGAGAAGCTTGCTTCAGTCCATAAATGGACCTTTGCAATTTGCACACTTTATTGGCATTCTCAGGAGTGACAAAACCCTCAGGTTGTGTCATGTACACATCCTCAAGTAGCTTTCCATTTAGGAATGCAGTTTTGACATCCATTTGCCATATCTCATAATCATAGTGTGCAGCAATAGCAAACAAAATTCGGATGGACTTAAGCATAGCAACTGGTGAAAAAGTTTCATCATAGTCAATACCATGAATTTGCTTAAAACCTTTTGCGACCAATCGTCCCTTAAAGGTAATCACATTACCATCCATGTCAGTTTTCTTCTTGAAAACCCATTTGCACCCTATGGGTTTTACCCCTTCAGGTGGGTCAACCAAAGTCCATACTTGGTTTTCATACATGGATTCCATCTCGGATTTCATGGCCACTAGCCACTTCTCAGAGTCAGGCCCCGACATAGCTTGTTGGTAGGTTGTGGGCTCATCTTGATCCATGAGCATTACATCACCGGTGTGAGTCACGAGAAATCTATATCTCTCGGGCTCATGCCGAATCCTACCAGTCTTACGTGGGCTTTATGCTACAGGAACAGACTCTTGAACCACAACATCTTGTGGTGTCTGTTCAGGTTCCATTTCAGGTTCGATGTCTCCTTGTTGTTCTTGAATTTCTTCAAGTTCTACTTTCCTCCCACTAGTTCCTTTAGAGATAAACTCTTTCTCCAAAAAGACACCAGTTCGAGCAACAAACACTTTTTGCTCAGAGGGATTGTAGAAATAGTAACCCTTTGTTTCTTTGGGATACCCAACAAAAGGACATTTTTGAGATTTGGGCCCTAGTTTTTCAGAGGATTGACGTTTTACATAAGCGTCACAGCCCCAAATCTTCATAAAAGACAAATTGGGACGCCTCCCACTCCATATCTCATATGGTGTCTTTTGAACCGATTTAGATGGAACTCGGTTTAGTGTAAAAGCGGCCGTCTCTAGAGCATGTCCCCAAAAGGAGTTTGGAAGGTCAACTTGACTCATCATAGAGCGAACCATGTCTAACAGAGTTCGATTTCTCCTTTCAGAAACACCATTCCATTGAGGTGTACCTGGTGGAGTGAGTTGTGATACTATACCACACTCCTTCAGATAGTCAAGGAATTCTCGATCCAAGTACTCTCCACCTCGATCTGATCGAAGCACTTTGATACTCTTCCCGAGTTGATTATCTACTTCATTCTTGAATTCTTTGAACTTTTCAAAGGATTCTGACTTGTGTCTCATAAGATACACATAGCCATATCTGCTGAAGTCATCAGTGAAAGTAATGAAGTATTGGAAACCTCCTCTAGCTTGTGTAGACATAGGGCCACATACATCACTATGTATGAGTCATAGTAAGTCATTAGCCCTTTCACTTTGCCCTGTGAATGGGGCTTTGGTCATCTTGCCCAACAAACATGACTCACATGTCTCATATGATTAAAAATCAAATGAGTCCCAGAGTCCATCCTTATGGAGCTTGGATATGCGGGTCTCATTTATATGGCCCAAGCGACAGTGCCAGAGATAGGTCGGGTTTGAATCATTTAATCTGACCTTCTTGGTATTCACATTATAGATTGGATCTTCAATGTCTAGAACATACAACCCATTGCTAAGTTGAGCACTACCATAAAAGATTTCATTCAAATAAATAGAACAACACTTGTCCTTTATTATAAATGAACAACCTTTCTTGTCCAAACAAGAAACAGAAATCAAATTTCTACTAATAGTAGGCACAAAGTAGCAGTTGTCTAATTCTAAAACTAATCCACTAGGTAAAGTGAGAACATAAGTCCTTACGGCTAAGGCAGCAACCCTTGCTCCATTTCCAACACGTAGGTCCACTTCATCTCGGGCCAATCTTCTACTTTTACTTAGATCCTGTACATTTGCACAAATGTGAGATCCACATCCAGTATCCAATACCCAAGATGAGGAAGTAGAAAAGTTAGCCTCTATAACAAGAATACCTGAAATGGAAGTCTTACTTCCTTTTTCCTTAGCAAGTTCTTCAAGATAGAGCTTGTAGTTGCGCTTCCAGTGTCCAGGTTGCTTACAATGGAAGCACTCCCCTTCCTTTCCCACACCACCCTTTGTTTTCAGTGCAGCTGAAGAAGAACTAGCATTGGACTTTCCATTAGCTTTATCCTTCTTCTTGTTGGCTTTTCCCTTTCCCTTGCCCTTTTGAACCATCAAAATGGGCTTAGCCTTCTTAAGGTTTTGCTCAGCAGTTCTCAACATGTTGAGCAATTCAGGGAGGGACTTGTCAAGGTCGTTCATGTTATAGTTCATGACGAATTGACTGTAGCTTTCAGGCAACGATTGCAAGACTACATCGATAGCCAACTCTTTCTGAAGAGCAAATCCCAAATTCTCAAGATTCTCAATGTACCCAATCATCTTGAGCACATGAGGACCCACGGGACTTCCCTCAGACATCTTGCACTGAAACAATGCCTTAGAGGTCTCAAACCTCTCATGCCTAGCTTGCTCTTGGAAAAGCATTTTGAGATGTTCGATCATATCGAACGCCCCCATGTTCTCATGTTGCTTCTGAAGCTCAGATTCCATGGTAATAAGCATGAGGCATGCAACATCCAAAGCATCATCAGAATGCCTCTTGTGAGCATCCCTTTCAGCTCTTGGAACAGTGGCAGCAGGCTCATTCGGAATGGGCTGCTCTAGGACATAAGCCTTTCTCTCTTGTTTGAGGACTATCCTCAAGTTTCGGTACCATTTGAGAAAGTTGGTCCCATTCAATTTTTCCTTCTCAAGGATCGATCGCAACGAAAGTGTCGATGTGTTTTGTGCCATGGTTATCTACAACAGTAAATATGCAGTGTAAGAGTCATGTATTTTAATTCATTTAATAAGGACTTTTATTAAACGATACTCGCACTATTTTCCTCAAAATAATAACCCTCGATATTATTTCGGAACACCTCGGCGCTAAGGTATTCTAGTGGGCCAAGATCCATATTTGACTACAACCTGAGTCAGCTTTGGCTTTTCTCTCAAGTTACAGCTATTTAGGTAGGCAACTCCTTGCCAATTGCATCTTATGCAACTCTTGGATAGTTGGGTGAACAACACTTGTCCAAGCTTATCTCATGAACTTAAGCCCAACCCTATGCCTCTAAGTCCCTAATCCTATTAGGGTGACTTAGTTAAGTCGAACCCAAAGTTAACAGTTTGGATATCACTATTATCCCATTGCGCCTTACCAAGATGAACATAGGTACTTTGCTTTGGCAAACCCACCTAATGTTGATCAAAGTCTTGACGAGTGCCAACATTTGGAAGGCATCACATTTAATGACTTAATATTTGTTTGAGGGATTTTATCTTTTGATCTCACCAATTTGTTATCTTCGGTTGTTTTATACATGCATCACATACAAATATAAAACATGCATCTCATGCTTACAAGAAATAAACGTGACATGGTTATAGCCCAAACTATGCGATATTCTCAAGCCAATGAGAATATCATAAAAGCCTAAGAAAAGAAAAAAGTCTTCACAAGCTCCTTCTCTTCCTTTCTTGGCTGCCCTTTTGTTGTCACCTCCTTGGACATACCATCTTGGATGAGCCCATAATGCACCATTACATCAATAATAGAAACCTCGAGTTACATTCGAGGGGAGTAAGGTGAGAAGAGAATGTACAATGAGAGTGATAAGAAAAGGCACGACTCATAGGCCGTATTTACAAGTACAACCAATCAAGGGCTATAACCATGAACCATGCTTTAAACACCAATCAGCATATCATGTCAAATCTCATTCAACAAAGATGCATGCCAATTTTCGCGTGTTGATTAACCAGTTTTTATTTATGTGGCGCTTCGCATACGGCGGTCCTGCTGGCCGGTTAGCGGGCGGTGGTTCCGCTGACCGGTCAGCGGACAGGGTCAAGGGGAGCCGCCCTTGCGGGGGGCGTGGGGGGCAGCGCCCCCCGGCGCAAAAAATTGTCTTACAATTGCTTAGCCCGAAATCTTCTATTCCGAGAAAGTAGGCACCCGAGACTCCTCCATTCGAGCCACTAAAATACCTTACTTTCGGTGCCCGAACAGGCCGAATTCGAACAAACCTAAGGTTTTTGCAACTATTGCAAGAATCCTAATCCATATAGGTATCTCATACCTATCAATTTCGGGTTAATCTCATTAACCAATTTGTGTCGTTTCTTCATATATCTCATATGTTCATTACGAATTCCGGTTTCATGCATCATGAATCAATCTAATTAATCATGGCCGAAAACCAATCGAACACATAGCATCATACGATTCAACACTCAATCCCGATTTAGGGTTTCACCAGTAGCTCTGATACCACTGTTGGGTTTCGGGAGCCAAACAGCGCAGTGGAATTTAACCGAAACCCTCCAGGATCCAAGTGAAACGGGGTAAACCGGGTGTTCAAAAATTTCATACCTAATTTTCGGTTGAGATCTCTCACTCAACTGTAGAGTCGAATCACAAAACCTGAACAGTTGACGTGTTCAGGCTCTCTATGGTATCCACACGAGCCTCTCGGGATCACCACGCTTCCACCGTGTCCCGGCAGATGCGTTTCTCTTGCGCTCGTAGTGCTAGCTTGCGTCCTCCAAGGAATTGCAAGAGAAGAATGCGGCTGTCCTTTTGGGAGGCTAGGGCAAGGAGACCTCCGAATTTCTCACTTAAAAGTTGTATTTATAGTGAGACTCAACTTCCAGGCCTAATAGGTTTCAAAGACTTAATCCAATTAGGATTTAATTTCGGGCTTAATAACGGCTCAACTCCTTGGCCCATTATTAATACGAAATTAAAGTGAAACCATAACCCAAATAATTATCCCATGCACTCTAATGATCCAAATAGCTCTATGTGTGCGACCCAATAGGCTCTTGCCATGTTGGCAATGATCATAAATCACATTTATGATCATAAGCAATGAGCGGTGTCTAGCAACACATCATTGCTACCCAAGTGACAAGATTGTCGGTGAATCGGCTAAACCTTTATGATCATCACCGATATATGCCATTGTCCCTTTGTCCAAGATATCAAGACTAAGCACAAGACATGGAATGTGTCACTCTCGTATAGCCCAATCTTTGGTTTCTTGATTACCGAGTAGACTAACTTAAACTGATGACATTGATATCATATATCAACTCATCGGAGCATGGCCATGCATTATCTAAGTCTCACTCTATCAAGGGGCCCAAAGATATCACTCCCGTTACATAGGAGGGACAAATCCCATCTTGATCATACAAATCCCTCCGCATGATATGTGACATACCCAATAACCTCCTTCAAGTTCACTCAGTTACGAGCAACAAAGGAAAGTATCAAAGTATGTGACTCACATGTAGGGAACCTTGATGATCTTAGGTCGAAGGACTACATATACCATGATCACTATGAGAATCACTTATGACACTCATATAATGATCCATGAAGTGTTCTCATGGTGGGTCGGTCCAGTACACAAGTTCTCCAACTTGTACCCATATGTAGACTACATATCTCATATTAGTCTCCACATATGCTAGTCATTATGTATTATTGCAACCCGCTCCACAATAATACTAGAGTAGGGACGTTTAAGAATATCATTATTCTAGGGTTACAATTATGTTTATTACGTTACGCAGAAACAAAATAACAAACATAATTGCTGAATTAATGCCTCAATAAAATATCATGACTCAATGTGCAAAAATACAATCATCTCATGATTGGCTTTTTTTTTGGCACAACACTAACATATACTTTGGCTAAAGTTTAAAACTTGTAGTTTTGTTTAACTCTATTAATGCCCTCTATTATTTCTTTACCATGTTCAGGACACAAAGCCTCATTAATGTCATTTAAATCAGCCTCTAGCTCACATTGAAAATCTAAACTTTTTTTCTCGCTATCTTTATTCACATCGCAACCTTCTTCACCATGTGAACGTCCCAAAACCACCTCATCAATGTAGGTATTAAAATCTCCAATTGCTTCTTCTGTCACACCATCTTCATTAGGTTGATTAATGATCCCTACAATTAAGTCATTGTGTAGCATCTTATGATTTGCCTTCAACCATGATGGTGTATGTTCCACATATATATATCAACTTCACCACATCTCAGACCAATTGATAACATCTCATACACACTAGCTTCATCTTTAATTTCCTTCAGTCCCATGTCCATTGATAGCCCTTCCTCGGTATAAAAAATTCCCTTAATGTCAATGTCTCTAAAACCTAGCAGATATGCCACTTTGGTAGCCACAATTTATCCAAATCCATGAAATTCTCCCACAATAGGATATAGTTTATGTCCCCTTACATGCCACGATATTTTAAAAAAATATATATGGGGTTTAGAAAAACAATCATATAACTTAAGCTTAATGAGATGATAAATTTTAGAAATATCTCTGTCCAGTCATAGGAAGTCATGTCATTTGCATTTTGATCAAAATTTTAAGGAATAAAAGTTTTATTCCAAGGAAAATCGATTAATTATGCATAGTCATGTAATGATAATTTCGAGATACTAAATCTTCCATGTATCACGATGATTAATTACCTAAACTTTATGAGATATGAGAAATTATATTTCTCATTAGCTAATTAACATGTATGAGATATCAAAACCGTACATGTATTTCAATAATTAATTTACTAACTCTTATGAGATATGAGACCTTATATATCCCATTGATTATGGTGAAAATAAACTTTGATTGCATGAAAAATCTTATAAATGGCTTTATTTATAATTTAGGGTCAATTAAGTTGCAATCCAAGACTTTATGGACTAACTTTATGCAACTTAATAACATATCCCTTAGCTTCAGTTTATAAATATATTAATCATGCATATTCACTTTAACTTTACCTTCATGAGGCACTAAAACCATATGTGTCTATCTTGTTAAAGTGAACTTAACATTTATTGCAGGAAAATAACTTTTAATATGGTTTTAATTAAGGTTTGGGGTCAAAACGATGAAATCAGCAATTATAAGGTCTTAATGAAAGTTCAGGCACCGAAGCCCAGACAACAGACAATTTCAAGGAGTAAAGAATTATTTCAGTAAGGTTCCCGGATGACACTGAACTGAATTATACTATAAGGCCCAAATTAACACTATCTCAGAAAGTTGAAGATTATCCTGTACTTAAGCCAAAACAAAGTAAAATAAAATCTTCGATCATCTTCTCCGTTTCAGCCAGCAACTTTCGACCACCGAACAACCTTTTTTTCCTTTTTTTTTTTTAAGCACAACTTGCCGATTTCAACCCCAAAACATTAGGGATATGTACTCCCGTATACCAATCTTCATGTTTTTTAAATCATCCAGTGAAAACATCACTGGAAATCAATCCAGAAATCCATACGAAGCAGCTGTTTGTCCTATTAATGGCCATCAATCTTAGCTAGCATTTGCTAGGAATGAGGAATAGCAGCCATAGTGCCGGCCACTGGCCATGATGCAAGTACTACCACCACTAAACTCCGACGCCTTTGTGATGGGTTTGGACTATCACCCAATTTCAATTGCTTCTATGTTATTTAGTTTTGTTTTATTACTAAAGGGTCAATCAAAACAAAACCAACAAAAATCCAAGTAATCATTCACTATTACAAATAGAAGCCCATAACAAAGGCATGTATGGGACAATAACCAAAACTAAAATCATAATCGAAAATCCAATCTAACACTTATTCTATGGTCATGTAATAAGCTCTGATACCATATGTAAATCTTCTTAATGTCTAATAGGATCATACATGAGAGAATAAGATACAAGAATTAAATACGAAGAACAAAAACATCTAACATGATTTGATCCATTGTGAAACCCAGTGGGAGATTATGATGAACAGTCACACTAGGAGCTTCTCCCTTATCCCTAGACTAGAGCACTCTCAATGGACAGAGTTTTGTTATGCTCATCACAATTAGGCTAAAGGAGACACCTAGTACTTTTTTATATAGAAGTCTCATGAGCATAATCATTAACAGCAATATGGACTCAATGACCCATACTAATATAACCTACATTTTATTACATAATTGGAGTCACTAGCCTAAATAACTAAATCACAACCTTTATGGGCTCCATGTCTTATAATTGACCAATTTAATCTTAACCCACTTTAGTAAAACACACAATTAATGTTAGCTAACATTGAAAATTTCTAACAAGTTCAAGGTTAGGGTTTCAATCATTTAAATCACAAGATTTTTTGTTAATTAGTCACCTAGATATGATTTATCTATATGTTAAATGATCAATTATAAGAATATTATTCAAGCTACTATAAGGATACCCTAAGAAGGCTAAAATCAAGACAAGGCTTGGAATTGGCTAGGACATGGATGGTTGCACTTAATATTGCTATGGTAAGAGATTTTAAGTTCAAGTAAGTTTAGATTGATGCATTTTAAGTCGTTTAAAATGCACTAATTGAATAAGTGGTGGACAAGGAAAAAGCCTTAAGGCTCAAGAAAGAAACTAGGGCCATTTGGATGCTAAGTGTTTAAGAGAGGTCTTAAACCTTAACAGTACCCAAGCTAAGCCACCATGCTTGGAAAGATGAGTTACTAAGATTAAGTGACACTCCTATGCAATATAATAAGATAAAGTAAAGAAAACGTAAAGTTGAGGTTAGTCTTGCGTTCTTGCAAAGAAGGAGGACTAAGTTGAGGTTAGTTTTTGTGTTCTTGCAAAGAAGTAGTACTAAGTTGAGGTTAGTTTCACATAACAGAACCTTTTTTAGTTGCCATTAGTTAAGACCTCATAACATCAAAGTTTGTGTTAAGTTGTATATACTTATGTTATAAGCAGGGTCCTAAGATTTTTCTTGCAAATTAAAAAATCTCTTACTGAGAATCACAGTATTCTCACTCTTGTGCTTCATGTTGTGCAGTTACATGTATTTGTGACTGTAACACCAAGTTGTTGAATGTTAAGTTTTGATTTGTTACAGGTACAAGTTACCTGAATCTATAATTGATTCTAAGTGTTATCATTAGTCATGGTACGTGCTAACTAAGGTTGTTTTTCTAGCTTTGTTAGCAAGCTAAGGAAAGAAAAAGTACAAGGAAAATAAGGAGCTCTCCACTTGAGGAGTAAAAGAGGCTCAAGTTGGAATGTAATTTAATGATCTCCAATAGTTAGTAATTTGTGCCCTAGTATACTAGGTTATGCCTATTAGTATTGATAAGTGCTTATAGAAGACTTTCAAGTGTGTTATAAACACTTCAATTGCCTTTGGATGTATAAAATTGTTAATCAATGTACATTGAGTCTTTGCTTGAAGTTTAAGATAACTTTTTACTTTATTGAATTTGGTTATGGTTTTCTTCATATATTTTTAAATGTCTGGGCTAGCAAGTGTTTTGTTTTTAGTGTTTGTTTTAGTCTTGTAACCGATCACCATAATTCCGATTATTCAAGTAATCTTGGGCCGTGACTCTAACAACCATGAATGAAGATAGTTATGGAATGCCTGAAATCCTTCAAAGTGTGGAGTATAGGAGAAGCTCGATTTAAGCTTCAATTCAAATCACAGTTGAAACATCTAGGGAACTAAAAATAGCTAGGAGATTGAAGGCTAATGCAAAAGTATGATGAACTAAAAACCCCAAACTCTTTTGGCTAGCCAAATAGAACTCTATTTAAAATGAGGGCAATAATATGGGTAGGCAGTGGCGTCATGAAACATAATTATTTATGCATAGTGGAAAATGTAGTACTTTGTTAATGAAAATAATGTAAAGAATTACAAGAAAGCGTATATTTTAATTATAATAATAATAAGTGAAATAATTTAAATTTTTAATAAGAAAATATACGTAAATTGAGCATTTGAAAAAAAAAAATAATTTATAGGAATGTTACACTAAAAAAAGAAATAAAATCATTAATGCTAATTTTGTAAAAGGACAAGTATTCAAATTTTGTTTAAGGATACATAGCCTAAAAAATTGATGGAATACATATTTTTCATAATAAAAATTATGCTAAATTGAATTTTAAATATACTAAACGGTAAAAGTTAAATAAATTCGATAATTCCATACAAAATAAATTTTAAGCAAAAATAAATAATATTCCATTCATCTCATATTCTTTAAAACATTTGACATTTTTTAATAATTTTACTTGAATTTTTTTATGTTATTTTTGTTAGAAAATTTTAATAAAAAAATTTATTTAGAAACTATAGATATTCATTTATCATTTATATATAAAATTTTTTTATTTTAATATATAAAAAATTATATATTAATTACTGAATAGTAAATACTACAAATAATTTGGGAAGGATTGAGTAATATAATAAGTTTTAAAAGATAAATGAGCTGCCCGTAAAATTACAGAATAAAACCTGACATACAAACAATACGAATTATTTTCCTAACCCAAGCCATTTTATATACACCCTAATGTGGCCCTTTTTGTAAACTCAGTCGTGATGAAGCACATTCTGTTTTACTTACCCAATCAAATTCACTAACCAAAAATGGTACACTTTTAAAGTTTTTCAAGTTGTTATGTGGAAATGCATATTCACATTTCAAGCAATTATTATCGTACTCAGCATTTGTGAGTCGTTGCTTGAATTTCACAGCTGCATGTAATATGTGCGTTAATTAGAGGTGTTTAATGGGCCTATCCAGGCTGGGCTTGACCCGGGCCTAGACAGAACTTTTTTAAAAAATAAAATATATTTAATTACTTTTGTATTACCATTTCTTTTAAAGAAGGAAACACTACTATCAGATTAAATTTTATTAATTGAAAAATTAAACGATAATTACAAAAACCGGAACATGTAATACATAAGGAAATGACGAAACATTTCAATAATTGCCGGATTGGAATACTAGTAATGCTTATAATAAAGGGTCTCATAGTCAGAAATAAGAGCAGCATTAGGCCAATAATGGTCACACAATATCCTTTTTCATATGGTAATCACTTCCGTTTATTCAATTTTTCTATTTTCCCGAAACTACAACTCTTTTTGGTTACGACATTTGATAGTGTTTGCATAGACGCTATCATTTTCTTGCAAAACTTGCACATTTTGGAACTTGCATTTTTTTCAAAGTAAAATGTGAATTTCAGTCACACCCAAGGTAGCCTTCCTTTTGGATTTGACAACTTAGATTTCAATGCCTTTGTTGGCTGGATGATTTTTTATAGAAAAAAGACTCATTTTTTATGATGCGGGACCATACCCTTACCATTTTCTTTTCCTCTTGATACCATTAGTGAAAGAGTAATATTAATGATGAAGAAGAAATTTGGAAGAAAGATTGTTGATATTAGTGTGAGGAAGTATAGGAAATGAGCCTCTGTATAGGAGATGCCATTTTTTTGCACATGAAAGCACTAAAAAACTAGTCATTACTAGTTGTTGAAGTAAGCAAAATGATAATTTAAGGTCAAAAAGTAAACTAGATCCGTTGGAGGTTCTACGATGTAATTTACTTACTTTTTAGTAGAATTTGAAATTTGCCGTTTAGGCTAACCCGTCCTGACTAGGCTTGGCTTGGGCACGCCATGCTTGGGCCTGGCTGGCCTAGGCCCGAGCTCCTTTGAAAGGCCCACATACCACTCCCTCCTCCCGCAGGGCCAAAACCACCCTACTTCATCTTGTGTCTCTCCTGGAGCTGAATAGAGTCAAGCCTTGTCTAGGTTGCGCCTGTTTTGACCTCTAGCCTAGAGAGTTGGCCTCAACTATGGGCACCATAGCATATAATATGTATCCAGATAGTTGGCCTCGAACAATTAAAAAACATTTTCCCCCACCTGGCAACTCCCCAACTTCAATCTCAACACAAAAGTGAAAAATTCCACTCTCTAATGCGTTGGTGTAAACGGTAGGAGCTATATTTGTGTGTGTGTGTGTGAAGCTGGTTACATAGGTAGTCGAAAGTTGAAATGAATTGAATTGAGATGAAAGGGATGATCTCCTTTTTTTTTTCTTATATGAAAATGGTTCAAAACAGTAAAACAAAATTGTGTTTAAAAAACTGGAATTTAGAAAAAAAAAAAATTGAAGGAAAAAAGTACGAACCACTTTGCATTTCAAGAATTCAGAATATCTATAGACGAAACTTTCTGGGTAGTTTGTGGATTCGCTGAAAAGATTCAAGACAATTATGACTTTTTCTGAGAATTGAATGCTTGATTGTTAGACGGGAACATTTAGGGATTAACATGGCTTGGCTGAGAAACTAGGGTTTAACCATGGTATGACAAAAACATACAAACACAAACTTAGATTTTTAACAGTGACCTGAGTAATAAAAATTTTCTTTCCTAAGCATTCAAATCACACTGCTATGTGTAGATTATGAACATTCTTATTCAGCATATACTTTAGTCAACATTCATTCAATACAAAAAAGGCACACACTTAATGAGAATAGTTAGAATGAACCCAATTGTGTGGGAGGAGATTTGTGGCAGTTTAGGGTAGAGAAACTTTAAGATGCACTTTGAAAAATTTAAAAATGGATCATATGTTAAAAGATTCTGCTATATACAGTTTGAGAAAGTAAACAATTACTATTATACTAAATATTTGAAGATATAGACCATTATAAGCATGAATGTAGTCTAAAAATCTGAAGAAGTAAACAATTTAGGAGCTTCTATGTAAGGTCTTGCTGCCCTAGCTTCTAACTTTTACGTAGTGGACATATGCATATTAATGAAATTACTAACAATAAAAAAGGGACAGAATTGGATTCTATTTCACATTTGCATTCTTCACATTCCCCAATTCATTTTAAATTAAGTCAACTTAATTCAAAATGATTTATTTTTTATTTTTACATATATTTTATCCTGACCCAATTTTATTTGAAATTCAATATTATATAGATATAAAAATCCATTTGAAAATAATTTTTCATCATGTTATTAATTTTTTATGAAATTTTTTTTTTAATGCCTAAAGCTATAAAAATTCATAAAAATTTTGTAAGTTTATGAAAAATATTTTTTCAATAGATTATTACAACTATATAATATTAACTTTTAAATAAAATTAGTTTCTTAGGGCAGGGTAGTTCATGATAATATACTAGTTGCCCATAAAACATTTTATCACCTTAAACATAAGAAATCTGGCCTTAGTTATGAAATGACAGTTAAGGTTGATATGAATAAAGCATATGATACGGCTGATTGGAGTTTCTTGGCTACTACAATGAGACAAATGAGTTTTTCTTAGACTTGGATCTCTTGGGTTATGAAGCTGGTGACTATTGTTTCTTATAAATTAGTTATAAATGGAAAAGAGTCTGCAACTTTCTTCCTTACCAGAGGTCTTAGACAAGGGGACCCCTTGTCCTTATACTTGTTTGCTTTATTACTAAAGCACTCTATGCTATGAGTTCCCATGCTGTAAGGACAAATGCTTTAGAAGCCATTAAACTTACTAGAAACTATATTGGTCTCTCACATCTCTTATTTGCATATGACTCCATATTCTTTCTCTCAGTATCTACATCAAATTGTTCAAGGTTTAAGCAGCTTTTATCTGAGTACTGTCAGGCATCTGGTTAGGGGTTAACCTAGAGAAGCCTTGCATTTATTTTAGCCCTAATACACTTTGGAGGGTTCAAGAAGTGGCTTTTGGAATTTTACAAATCTCACGGGCCAACAACCTTGGCAGATACTTAGCTCTGCCAACTGTGTAGGGCAAATAAAAAATTGAGGCTTTGACATTTATTCAAGATAAAGTTGCCAAGAAACTTCAGAGCTAGAAAAGCTATTATCTCTCTTATGCAGGAAAAAAAGTGTTGATTAAAGTTGCCTTTGCCATCCCTACATACTCAATCGCATGCTTTAAGTTTCCTTTAGGCTGATGTAGAAAGATTAACTTTATGCTTGCCAATTTCTAGTGGGGTTTTTTAAGAAGGGTAATAGAATTCATTGGAGGAGTTGAGAGGTCTTTACTGTATGTATAAATTTTGTGTGTAAAAATTATACTTTGAAATTAATTGTAGCACAAATTAAAAATTAAGATTGGAACACAGATTATTGGGGATCGACTCTCTAGTGTGCTTTTCACCTGCATAATCCTTTGATTAAAGCTTCGAACGTTTGGTGGAGATGCAAACGGTTTCTTCACGAATAAGAACTCCATAATTTGTCTTGCACAAACACAAACTGATGTTCCTCGTCGCTTCTTTCGGTTTCGGACTTTCCATAGCACTCCTTAGACTTGGGGGCTTCTGGCAGTGTCCAACACTTTCTCGCCACTTTTCCTTAGAGTTTGACTTGTTGCAGTACAGAAACGAATCCTTCACGTTCTTTGCCACTTCACCAGATTTAAACTTGAACTTGATGCAGCACCATCCCATGTTCTTTGTATTCCTCATAGTGTTCTTCAAATATGGCCTTGAAATTGAGATTTAATCTTTCTTGGACTTAATTGCTTCTCTTGTCAGGCATTTGTGCTTGATTAACTTGAAAAGCTGGAGAGAGAGCTTCTTGTATAGAAATTTTTCTTCTCCCTAATTCTGCTTCTTCTCCAATTTTTTGTTCCTCCTTTGGCCATGGGGGCCTATTTATAGGGATAGAGAAAAAGTTGTTTGATTTAAGAAAATCACATGTGATAATTATCATATATTTATCTCTGTATTTGTCTCAAGATAAAAATAAATATGATAATTATCTCTCTTTAACTATCCTAATTATTTAATTTAAAAGGATAATTAATGGAACATTTAAAAATATTTTAGAATATTTGAGCTAAATGATGGCTATGCATAGACTTTAATCATTTTGGACTTTGAGGCTTAATTTGCAAAAAATTGACTTTAACTAAAATAGTATAATGAGCATTCATTCAGGTATCCTGTTACATGCTTTTGAGCTTAAAAAATTGGATTTTTTAAAATTGTAGTTTTTAATGATGAATTTTTAAATTTTAGGCATCATTTTTTAAATGAGCTAGATAATTTAAGTTGAGTTTAATTTATTTTTGACTCAATTAAATTTCAATGTCTATAAATGTCCTATCGAGGTTATTTATATATACACCTTTCTTTTTATGGTGTAATAAATAAAATATATATTTTTTTTGCGGAAAAGCTTGAGGTTAGACTATTTGGCGTGTTTGGTTCCACTTTTGCGTTCCTTATCCGTTTTGCTTTAATTAATCCCCAATTTGGACGGGAATTAATTGCCCTAACATGGTGATTCAATCTCTTACAAAGAATGAATTTTGATTGGTTATGTTTTCTTGGCTAACTTGAGTCCTTGGGCAAATTGGAGTTGAATTTGTCTTCACTAGATACATGGATTAATAGTAGAACTTTGATTCCAATAGGATTTAACTCCAAGCTCAACTAAATTTTACAAACTCAATTGAACTGAACCAGCAACTATATAAATTTGGTATCAAGTTTCAACTGATTCTTCATTCAAAGTATCCATCAGGAGGCTCAAATCTCCTTCCTGTTTGACTGAGGAATCATCTTTTCTCCTGGGTGTGCTTTATGCATGTGAAAGTTTTTTATTATTATTATTTATTTTCTTATGCCAATGCAAAGCATGTATGGCATGTGCTCCCATGCGTATATCTTATTCGGCCGCACATCATTGTCCCTTGCATGTGTTTCTCACAAGCTTTGCGTTTCGTTTTTTCTTGTTCATGCACACAGATGCGTTATTGGGTTGGCCGAGCAAATCTGTTGAACTTCAGACCCAAGCTTTTTTTTTTTTTCCAACGTTATTATATTTTCATTCTTTCAAAATTTATTATAGGACCGCATCCATGGGTATTTCTTGCTCACGTCTCTGCCAGACCTTTGACTCGCGCTCTTCCTTTGTTTCTTGTTCCAGCGCACAAATACATCAAATCTTGTTGGATCCACCAATCAATAAGCTTAAAACTTGAGTCTCTCCCTCAAGGTAATCTTTGACACTTTTGCATTACTTTTTTTTTTTAAGTTCTATAAGCTTTTTTTTGTTGGAATTTGTTAGAGAATCACACCTGCTAATTATTATTATTATTTTTTTGCTTTCTCTCTTGAAGTCAGCTAACGTATTGTGCACCTTTTTTTTTCATGGCTTATTAGTTTGCTCGAGTTTGTAACTCCTTGATACCGTGAGGAACTAAGAACTTAGGTATTGATCATTCCTAAATTTTGATTTTTAGAATTTTTTATCTTTCCAGATCCCGAGGGCATAGACAAACCTTTTAGGTTTTAAGGCGAATCTTTTCAGCCCTATCTTTGTGCCTTTTTTTGGATCACGGATAGGCAGTCTTTTTTGCTGTGGAGTGATTGTTGTTGCCTCTGCTGCTACATCAAGTTTCTTTTCCAAGTAGAATATTTTATTGCAGGATGGCTGCCTGAAAGTGCGCTCAAAAGTGGTCCTAACTTCTAGGCTTGTGAAGATTGACTAGATTATCGAGTCTAGAGATGACAAGTATTTGATACTTCCAAAGGTCATTATGAAGACACGTTCTGGAGGAGATGCTAGTCCACTTAAGCTCGTCATTTGCTATCCTTCTGTTGGTTCTTGTGCCATAGAGCGCCTAGACCAAGTTGAGGAATCAGGCTTGCTGAGACTTAGTGAGTATCCCTTGGAGAAGGATATGGTTCCCGGAGATATTGTCTTATCCGATAATCGACCGTCTTTGTGTTTTCCCTTGTCCTATGTGAATGTTCATGACATTCCAAGGTCGCATGTTGTAGAGCTTATTTTCTGTCACTAATTAAAGTGGGGTTCTTCCTTTGATTCAAGAGGTGAGATTCAATATTTGCATGGCTTCAATGAGTGGACTATCGACACTTGTAGTTTGCAGTAGGTGAACAGGCTCAACGACTTAACTTATATGGTTGAAGCTACGTGTTTTATCTACCATCAGCCAAATGGGATATATCATGCTTTGGTTAAGACTTGGTCTCTTAGTAGGAATACTTTCATCACTTCAGAGTGTGAAATTGGTATATAGCTCTAAGAGTTGTGTGAGATTAGTTGCCTTTCCATCCAAGGAGAATATTATGAAGGGGTTATGCCAAGCTACACAGAGCTCATGGATCGTATTGTAAATGGCTTGCCAGAGACATGTATGTACCTCTTTAAGGCTTTCTCAGATATTGATTCTAGCAAGAACAAAGATAAGCTTTCTCATCTTGATTGGGTTGATTTTTGGTTTAAAGTGAAAGGCCTTATGTCTAATCCCCGTGCCTCTAAGCGATATCATGTGGCAACCCAGGTGAAGTATGATCATAGCAACCAATGTATTAAAAGTCCACAAATCAAGAGACCATTTATGATGGGTTCCCAGAATTCTAATTTTCCATTTGATTGCTGGCTTTCCCCAAGTTTGGGTATCCTACTTCTCCAAAATTTCATGATGAGCTCAAAATTGCTGCTTACTTGGCTTTAGGGCTTTGCCTCTATGTTCTCCCTTTTAATGATGACTTATGACCCGGAACTTTCAAAGCTACAACAAAGATGGCATAAGGAGTCACTTTTAGCTTGGTACCTAATATCCTGGCATGCATTTACAAAGGGTTTATGAGACTGGGCAACTTGAAGGAAAGACTTATGATCTCGAAAGGGTGAAAGTAGCATTTCCTAGTCATTTCCTTTATGTTTCGGTCATCTTACATTTTCCACAAGAAATTTATGACACTATGGGCACAGATCTTCCTCATCCTCTAATCTAGCAGATTCATGAAACCTTAAATGGTTATCAACATTGGAAAAATTCTGTTGCTAACTGTAGGTTTTTACTACATGATGGACTTCCATCTCGTGATTTCTCATATAATACTATGCCAGTTATAGTGAATCCAAGGAAGTGTGCTGATGATGGAAAAAAATGGTAAGATACAGCGGAGTTCATGATAAGCCTCCGTCTAGATACTTGACATCATTAGAACAATACCATTACCTCAAAGCACTACAATCTCCATCGGTTCACTCGGCAACATGGTTTTCTTCAAAGGCTTTCTAGCAACCTAAAGCTCACTACTCTCCATTTTCGGTTTGACTCTTTATATGATGCATGGTTGTCTTTGACTTGGATTGACACAGGTGCTAAGTTCCACATCCCTAAGTTTTCTTCTACTATTAGTTTATAAGTTGACCTAAGCTATACAAATTGGTGGAAAAATGAGGTGCTCCCTACTTTGGAAAAAATTCCATTATTTGCACTGTTAGAGAGCAAGAAACCGAGCTTTGAGTTATCTCTTGTCAAAGCTCCACCAACCTTAGTTAAGGAGCAAGGCCTAGATCTAAAAAAGCATCCAATGACGGGAGTATTGGTGACCTTACAGGAAAGAGGATCAAGTTGAAACCTCATCAACATTTTTTGCCATAACCTACTGTGCATGCTTAGGGAACAACCTTAGCATGTCCCCGAAGTCTTTTAATAAGGGTAAATATTTCCCTTTTATTTTAATTCACAATTTTGTGTTCCTTTGTTTTAGTCTGTCTAATCTTCTCTTAGTTACAGTGATGTACCAGAATTACTGCACCTTTTATCTGAAGATGACTTAGCACATGGAATTAAGAAGATTGAAGCTCTAGATGGTTTATTTGATCGTCCCATAGAAGATAATTCAAATGAGAAAGATGAAGTAGAAGTTGTGTCCAATGGCTAGGTCATTGCTTCCCTATGCAAGACACCTATTATTAATACAATCTCAACGTCTCCTCTTTTGAAGAGAAACTCACAGATTGCACCAATAATCTCTTGTGCTTTCAGTATGCCAAAGGAGCCTTTTGTTTTAGCAGATGTCGTTAAAAAGATTCTTTACCATTGTCTCATAGACTACTTGAAGAAGAAAGGTGATGGTGCTTTAAAAAATGGGTTTTCTTCACTATAAGATTGGTGGCATTGTCAGAAGGATGAAATTTCGAAGCTTCTGACCAAATGTTTCTTTGTGGATTGCTCCCCTTTATTTGAAAAGATGGATTCTCTATTAAAGGGAACTGAGTTATTGATGAATACTCATAAGTGTATTGTTATTAAGGGTTTAAATCATCATTATATACTTTGAGTATGATTAATTTCTATATTCTGAGCATTTTTCCACCAGGTTACTATTCACACATTTTTACTATTAATACACATTTTCACTATCCACCTGTCACTATTCACCAACATACTATTCATACTTGTATTTCACAGTTTATGTGTATTTTACTGTTCATACATGTTTTACTATTCATCAATATTAAATAATTATTTTTTACGTAGGTAAAATCATCACTTGGCGACCTTTCACAAGAAAAATTATATCTGGAGCTGTAGATGTCAGAACTGAGTGATTCTAAATTCATCTGAAAGCCAATACATAGATCTTCAACTTTGCTTCATTCTGCAAGCTAATTTGATCGTTTTCATTACTGAAATCTAATTATAAATTAGACCATTCGTTATTTTCGTATGCTAAAGAGCAGTTTCGGTAGAAAAATCATAACTTGAGCTACATATGTCCGATTTGAATGAGCAAGCTATCAATTCGAAGCTAAAGAAGAGATTTACAACTTTTGTGCTTTGATGAAGAGCTGATATAATGTATACGATGGTTGAAAAATTAAAAGAAGTTGTGGCCTGCCATTGTTGATTTGTATTTACCTACATTTTACCATTTTATTTTTACTATTGCACCCATACCAAAACTATATAAATAGGCACCTTGGGGGGAGGGTGAAGGATGCCATTTTCTTAGGCCATTTCCATGGTCTTGTATCATTTTTAGATTTTCTCCTTTATTTGTTCTTGTTCTCAATATCGAAGCTCTGTCCAAGTGTTTTCTTGTTCTTCTTCTTGTTCTTCCTTCGATCTTTTAATCCATGTTCATTTCATCTTTATACATGTTGCTTACTTTTATTATGGCTAACTAATCTTCTTTTTTGCTAAGGTGGAAGGGTGAAGCTTTTGGTATAGAGGTTATGATTGATTTGAATGGATCACAATATTAACGGTATTTTCTTCCTTAATCTATTTAACTTCCTTCCTTGTTAAGTAAGAGTCTTGATTCATCATAGTCAAATCGTTGGCACAAAAGTTGCTTGATTCCCTCTGTAGAATATGGCTCTACCGGCTATATTAGAATCTTGAGTTATTGTCGGCAAAGGTTGGCATGATGGATACTTGAATCCATTAGCAAGTGTCGACATTTTAAGATCAATGAAAGTTAATACTAATTAAATTCCCTGATTGGGACCTCTTTTATATGTGGATACCAATTGAGTGGTAAGATGGGCTAAAATTAATTATAACCGATATACTAAAAGTGGATCCCTTAACCTTAGCTATTTTATTTGAATTTGAGTTTTTAATCAATACCTGTTCACACCTTGCACCAATATCTTTCCTTATTACCAAATCTATAATTTGTATTTCTTAATTCACTTCCCTGTTGTTTGACACTTGAACTCCCAAGACTTTATTACTTGCGACAACTTACACTTGGGTTACAACTGCTAAAGTGCAGCAGTTATACCTTTCATAGTGGTAAGAAGTCATGTAGTTGTTAAACCCATAAGTCAATTAGAGGGAGCTTGCTTCTATTAAGGCAAAATCTGGCATTCATACTTCACGGGTGGTAACTTTTGCTGAGAAGATAAATTCACATATTAACACCATGGAGAATGCTAATGCCCAGATAGAGAAGCTTCAACAGCAAGTGGTCAATTTATCAACTGTAATTGATATATTCCGAGTTGAGAGTTAGAAATCTCTTAAAACACTTAGTTCCTTGGATGCAAGGTGAAAAAAAATCAAAGATCATTTAGCTGCAGGGGAATCTAAGATTGAAGTAATAAATCAACGAAGGCAGGAACTTGATAAGACACTTTTAGACATTTTTCTGGGGGTTAGGCCGCAATTTCCATATAGCTTTATTTTCCTTTTCTTTTTAGGACTAGGTAGATTGTGGTAGGATTTTGGAATGGAATGAAGACTTTTCTTTTGTTGTTGAATCTTCAAATAACACTTTTAACCTTAATAACAAAGATGTACTTGAACTAAGTGACATGTGCTTCTAATTTTTTTTTTGGTGTTTTGTCATACAGTTTAGGCTTTTGTGACAGGGAGCATTGGACATAGATGAGTTATGTTGGACAAACTTGACCTTGGCATAAAGTTTATCCATCAATTAGTTGTAGAATGGCTTTCTGTTGTCGATGATGATGTAGCGGGGAACTCCATATCGGTAAATATTTACTTTGATGAATTCCATCATATTCTCCTTTTTAACTTCCTTAGATAGGATAGCTTCCACCCATTTTGAGAAATAATCTGTGGCAGCCAAGATGAATGAATACTCAGCAGATGACTTAGAAGTGATCGGCCCCACAATGTCAAGCCCCCAAGCATTGAAAGGCCAAGAAGCCATTGTGGGGTGTAAAGGCTTCGAAGTTGATGAATGAGGTTGGCATGGAACTAGCAGGGTTGACATTTCTTGTCATAGCTAATGCAATCTTTCACCATACTTGGCTAATAGTACCCCATCCTTCTGATATGATAGTAAAGTTTTGGTCTAGATTGATGAGCTCCATAGATTCCAAAATGAGCTTTTTCTATAACTTGGCTAGTTTCTTCATCACTTAGGCATCTGAAGAGGACTTCTTCAGCATAGCGACGATTGGGAACTTCTTTAAAGTGGATGAATCTTGGTGCTGATGCCCAGTAGCATCTTCACTATATGGCATAGTGAGACTAGGAGGGACTTTCAGTGAGGGAGGAACGTCCGAAGGGGAGATTTCCTAGGGGAGACTGCCTGAAACACTTAAAGAATAAAGATTAGGAGATCCTGGAGTATTTTTCCGAAGAGGAGCCTCCGACGCCCGAGTCAGTGTTTGAGGGTGAAAGGTAAATAGGGAGCCGAGAGATTTTTCCCTTCCTCGAGTATGTGATCCCTTTATTGAGGCCACTTCCTTAATATATATAGGAGGATGTGACTCGTCCAGATTATGACACGTGTTCGGTCGGATGTAACCTGTACCTTTTGGGTGTGGGGCCCTTTAGCTGACTGCAGGCCGCTCGGGTCAGGGGTCGAGGCCGGAGTAGACCTACGTGACAAGATGTGTATGGCGGTGGTGTGTCAGAACATACATGAGGGCGATGTGTTGCGTACAAAAGTGACATGTTAGAGGCTTCTTAATTGTTTCTGCCGTACTCCCGAAGTCCCTTTGGTATAAGGGGGCTCTTCAAAATAGGGGCCCTTTTTCTGAAGTCGTCTCAGTAATCCGGGAGCCCCATTGGCACTGAAGCTTCCCCCTCGGGGGCGTTTTCTCCTTCCGAAGGTGGTGGATCTTTCACCTCCGAGGCTGGTTCGGTTGCCTTATTGAGGTCGGATGTCCAAGGCATCAGACGCCCTTTTTCTGAGGTTGGTGCTCGTACTTCTTGCAGATGATGCTCGATTTTCCAAGTGTGATGTCTTGTCCGAGCTCATAAGTTTAAAGGGCGATAACACTTCGGCTATCACATGCCCCTGCTTGGAAAGTCGAATTGCAGACTTTGGCTTTTAGACTTTTTTGGGGGCACCTTACGGGACTCGGAGTGGGGCGTCGCATAAAGGGACACTCCGCCGCCCGAAGGCATGCCCTACCAACTGAGGTGTCACTGCTTGTGCTCTGGTTAGTCCCTTGGCGTTCTCGAGGTGCGCAGTCTCTTCATTTTTACTTTTTCTACTGTAGGTCAGTGGACCGTCGCGCCTCGTAACAAGGACTGTCAGCTTGGATAGGCGTGCCTGGGTTTTCGTGGTGTTAGAAAGTGTGTCCTCGTTTCACGCATTAGATGACACGTGGCATGCGGTGATTGGGGGTGGTAGCGTCGGTTACGCCAACCGCGTCTTTTCGCATTTGAGAAGTAATTATGGCGACAATTCACCTTTGTAGAGTTGTTATGACGACGATTCGGCTACCCTTCTTCGGTCTATATAAACTTTCCTTCCGTCATAACCCCCACTTACTCTCTTTTGCCTCTACCTTCCTCTCATCTGTTTTCGAGCTCTTCCCTCTCTTTTGCGGCAGTACTAGCTGCGGAGCGATTTCCGGCAGCCATTCATGACGACGTCCTCTAATCTCGACTTCAGCAAACGTTTTGGTGGGTTTTCCTTCCGTAGGTCCTTCAGTCTCTTCGGTTTTTTTTTTCTAGTCCCCGAAGTCCCCTGATTTTTTTTTCTGAAGTCGTTTTCTTTTGCTGAACATGTTTTCTCTTATCCCCCTTATGTCTGTCCAAGCTATTCTCGAGAGCTGGTAACCTCTCATGTCTCACCCCTGTTGCTCCACTTCGAAAAAATTAGCGAAGTGGACGACCAAGTTCTTTCTTCCCTCTTATGCCACCACCAGACTACCTCATCCCGGTCATTTCAACTTTATGAACAGTAGGAACGAGGTTACCATTTTCTAGGCCTAACTGAAGGTTGGACTTCGGTTTCCTCCGCCGAAGATGATCTACGACTTTTTCCAATTCCATGGCATAGCCGTGAATCAACTTCCACCCAACTCTTACTATTACTTCAACACTTTTCTCTGCATGTGTGGGGTTTTCAAAATAGAACCCCACTTTATCATGTTCATGCAGTACTACAAGCTCTATCCGGTCCCGAAGGGTGGGTTCTACTTCATGCTACCTCGGGGATCTGGGAGAAAAAAATACATGTTCATCTTTGACACTAAAGATAGTTGGCGAGGGTGGCAAAAGAAGTTCTTCTTCCTGAAAGTGGTGGAGGCATGGTCGCATATACCTACTAAATGGGCTTAGGGAAAGCTGGAGACGGACGTCATTGATCCCAATAAGTTGCTAACTCCTAAGTTGGCAGCGAGGTTTGGGGATTTCGATAGCCGTATCTGAGCTGTTGCCGACTGGGATGCCGAGGCCCCTCCACGCTCCCTCTATCGCTTCCCCATCAAGTGGAGTCTCATGACCGAGGAGTTTCTTCGGGAGTTAGGGGTGGTTAAGGAGCACAAGACGGACCTCGGTATGCCAGCTCCTGCCGTTGACGGGAAGAAGTCCTGGTTGGTAATGCTCCTTCGGGGGGAGCTTACTTATGAAACCCTTTTTGAAAGTAAGTTCCTTTCCAAATTTTTAGTATAAGTATCCGTCTGGAGTTACACTGATATTTTCTTCCTTTTTTAGAGATGGGCGACTAGTCAGCCATTTTCTACAAATCCCCCTTCCTCGGCCAAGCCGAGAAGGGGGAACAGACGAAGAAGGGCGCTTTAAAGAGGCGCAAAACGTCTAGGAGTGGGCCGTCTTCGGCTAAGATGGCGAAGAAGGACCTCCCTCCCTCACCTCCGGAAGACGCTGTGGAAGTCGGGGACCAGCCTGAGGTCCAGCCTGAGGTGCCGTCGGAGGTGGCCATTGGTTCTGCTCTCCTGAGTCCCACTACTTCGGCGGAGCTCTCGGGTTCTTCGGCAGGAGGCCCTTCTGCTGAAGAGCCCGAGGAGCGTAGAAGGAGCAAGGGCAAACACATCCCTACCGATGTAGAGGAGGTATGGGACTCCGATGATGACGTTGCTGAGGTGCCGCCAGGTTTGTTCCTTAGACATTTTTAGCACTTTTAATCTTACAGATATACGGCTAAAGAACAATGTCTTAATAGAACCGTGTCTTGACTTTGCAGAGAAAATGGTGCCTTCGTCATGGATGGTGGAGAATGCTCGGAGGCGGCCCTTTCGGGGCTCCCATATCCCGAAGGATAAAGTCCCAAGGGAGCCTTTCTGGGCTTTCATGAAGGACATGAATTTGTTCTCTGACGATTGCCAACAAATGGCTCCCCAGATGGCGAGGGGCGTGCTCACCCAGGCTTCCTTCAAATCGGTTGCCGAAGAGTGCATGAACGAGGAGGTCCTCGCCTCAAAGACGTCCGAGCATGCTGCCCAGGTACTCTTCAGGCCCTTTGTTATTTTTTCTCCCAACTTTTTCTAAGTGTTTGGCTTTCCTTGTACGAGTTTTACCAAGTGTCCTCCCTTTTTTTTTTTGCAGCTTTTGAGGTATAGTGGATACTTCAGAGCTTGGGTGGCAAAACAATCTTCAATCCGAGCTTGGGCCGAAGATCGTCTGGAGAAGGCCAAGGTGTTCTGCGCCAACTCGGTCGTCAAGAATGCTGAGTTGAGCCGAATAGCCAAGGAGGAGGTTGCCAAACTCCGGGAGGAACTCTTGAAGGGCCAAGAGGAGCTCTTGAAGGATTTTCCCAGAAGATGTTTGACCTCGGCTCAAAGGTTGTGAGTCTGACCTCGGCTAACGAGGCCTATCGAAAGGAGAAAGAAGAAGATTCCGCTTTTCTGGCAAAGGCCCTTGCTAACAACGCCGAACTTCAGGCCGAGGTTGAAGCCCTGGAGAAGAAGACGAAGAAGAAGAAGAAGATGAAGAAGCTAGCGAAGGAGGTCACCGATTTGAAAAATGAGGTGGAAGACTTGTTTGTCGAGTTAGACAAAGCTAACCAGACAACCAAGGTTGGCTTTCAAGATGGATTTTGTCTAGCTTGACACCAAGTTTTGGAGAAATATCCAGACCTCGACCTCTTCTTCCTGGCTACCCTGAACATCCCCAAGGGGCCTCACTGGACCTGGCAAAAGATTGAGCTCCTCAACCTGCCATTTGCCCCCCATCCGGCATCGAAGGCGGCGGCTAAGGACACTGGGGATGGAGCATCTCATGACACCGGGGTCCTTTAGATGTTTTAGGGCTTTTACTTTGTCTTCTTCTTTTTCTTTGTAATCTTCTTCTTGTAATCTCCTCTTTATAATAAGGCCTTCTCAATGATACTTTTCCTTCCCTTAAAATTTGGTCAAGCCCTTAAGCAATAATCTTTGTTCCTAAGAGTTGTTTCGACCACTTTTGGTCTAGGGCCATTGGGAAGATATTTTTTGCTCTTTTTGTCGACCGTCTTTGGGGAAACTCTAACTTTTGATGAATACCCCTTGGCAAAATTTGGCCTGTTTTCATCAACCGTATTTGGTGGACGCACTTTTTTTAGAAAATGACCTTCAGAAGGAAAACATGATTTTCACAAGTACATACTTGAACGTTGTTCGGTGAGAACTCCTGGGTGGAGTTATTTTCCTGAAAATTGTCTGTACTTAGAAAAAATTTCTAACTTGTACAAGTTCTTATCAAAATTCTAAGTGTAGAATTTCTTCAAGGCGTCTGAGTGCCATGTATTCTTCAGCTCTACACCTTCGGTACGGCCAAGCTTATAGACTCCGTTTCAAACCTTGTCAAGGACCAAATAAGGCCCTTCCTAGTTCGCCCGAAGTACCCCGTGGGACGGTCTTCGGGGTTCGAACTTGGCCTTACGAAGAATGAGGTCTCCCTTCCTTATTCTTTTTTACGTAACACTCAGGTTCGTAGCTGTGGCCACCCTTTGCTGAAAGGCTTTTCTTATAAGTTCAGCCACTTCTTTGTGTTCGTTAATTAGGTTGAGCTTAGTTCTTAATCCAAGGTCATTCATTTCCTTGTTGAATACTTGTACCTTGACTGATGGCTGGACTACCTCGATAGGAATAATGGCCTCTGTGCCGAAGACGAGCGAGAAAGGTGTCTCACCTATGGCCCTTCGGGGTGTTGTCCGATAGCTCCATAGCACACTAGGAAGTTCCCCTAGCCATTTTCCCTTTGCTTCCCCCAATCTCTTTTTCAGACCATCTTTTATGGTTCTGTTAGATACCTCTACTTGTTCGTTGCTCTGGGGATGAGCTACCGGGGCGAAGTATATTTTTATCCCGAGGTCGGTGATGAATTCTTGGAATCCCTTATCAATAAACTGGGAACCATTATCGGCCACTATCACCCTTGGTATGCCAAATCTGCATACAATGCTCTTTCAGAAGAATTTTTGTATGTCCTTTACCGAAATGGTTGCCAGGGGCTCTACCTCGACCCATTTAGTGAAGTAATCCACTACAACCACGCAGAACTTCACTACTCCAGGTGCTGTCGGGAGTGGCCCAATGAGGTCAATGCCCCATACTGCAAAGGGACAGGGGTAGTGAGCCGAGGTTATCAATTCCAAGGGTAACCTCTGGATGTTGGCGTGTCTTTGGCAATTATCACATTTCTGGACAAACTGCCTCGCGTCCTTTCTTAGGGTGGGCTAGAAGTACCCTTGGCGGAGTATTACTCCTGCCAAGGTGTCAGTTCCGATGTGGGAACCACAAGCCCCCTCATAGACTTCTTCGAGAACTATCCTAGTGTCCTTTTTACTGACACACCTTTGTAGCGGACTTGCATATCCCTGTTGGTACAATTCTTCCCCAATTAGGAAATATCGTCCCGAGCGTCTTTGCACTTTTGTGGCTTCGCGAAGGTCATTGGGAAGCTCAGTGGTTGTAAGATACCTCTTTATAAAACTTTTCCATCCTCTTTCCGGGGTTACTATGCTCATTATTGCTAGCTCGGGTGGCTCAATACCTCAGTGGACTTTCTTAATTTAGCCAGACTATCTGCTTCAGCATTGTTTCGGCAAGACACGTTCTCAATGTGCACTGCGTCGAACTCTTGAATGAGCTTTGATACAAGATCATGATATTTTGCCAAAGTTGGGTCATTCGCGCTATAATCCCCTGCCATCTGTCGGACCACTAGCTAAGAATCACTGTGGGCCTTCAGGTTTTTTACGCCAATTTTTCTAGCAAGGCGTAACCCTGCTATGAGAGCTTCATACTCTGCCATATTGTTGGTGATGTTAAACCCGAATTTGATGGCTTTCGTGACTTCCATGCCCTCGGGGCCGTGAATGATTACTCCAGCTCCCCGGTGCTTAGAGCCGGAGGCCCCATCTACAAACAGAGTCCACTCCGGTTCACTTTTGCCAAGGTCTGATTGACCATCTTCGCCAATGGGTACTTCAGTAATGAAATCTGCTAAAGCTTGAGCTTTTATCAGCTTCCTCGGTTCATAGGTGATATCATATTTGCCGAGCTCTATGCACCATTTGGAAAGCCTTCCTGAGTGGTCTAGCCTCTTCATGATATCCCGAAGAGGTAGGTTACTTCGGACAACAATGGGGTGGCCTTGGAAATACGGACGCAGTCTTCTACTTGCAAGCACTAGGGCATAAATGGCATTTTGTAGCAGGGGGTACCTGACTTCGGCGCCATGCAGGGACTTGCTCACATAGTATACTGGCCATTGTTCCGCCCCCTCTTCCTTCACAAGAACGGAACTTAGTGCCTGTTCTGTGACTGCGAGGTATAGTATGAGGGGTTCCCTTTCCCGTGGCTGCCGAAGTATAGGTAGACGAGTTAGGTAGACCTTAAGCTCTTCTCAGGCCTTTTGGCAGTCTTCGTTTTAAGGATGCATATTGTTTCGGAGGTCACCACTGTTTTTTGCTGCCTTGGTGAGAACCTTAAATAACGGTCAGCAGAGATCCCCATCTCTGGAAATAAACCTGCTAAGGGACGTTATTCTCCTTGTGAGTCTTTGCACATCCTTCATTGTGGCAGGAGTTCAAAATCCTAGTAGCGCTTTGACCTTTTCCGGATTGGCATCGATACCTCTTTTTGACACCATAAATCCAAGGAACTTACCCGTGCTTACGCCGAAGATGCATTTTTTGGGATTGAGGCTGATTCCGAAGGTTCTCAGTTGGTGGAAAGTTTCCTTCAGGTCTGCGATGTGACTGCTAGGCACTTTGCTCTTAACTATCATATCATTGACATAGACTTCCATGTTCCTCCCTATTTGTGCGTTGAAGACCTTGTTCATTAGTCTCTAGTAGGTGGCTCCTGCATTTTTAAACCCGAAGGGCATTCTGATGTAGCAATATGTACCAACTTCGGTGATGAATGCAGTTTTTTCCTCGTCTTCGGGGTCCATCCTGATTTGGTGATACCCACTGAAGGTGTCGAGGAAACTTAGGAGACCATACTCGGTGGTCGAGTCCACCAACTGGTTTATTGGCGCCAGAGGATACAAATCCTTAGGGCAAGCATCATTCACATTTCGGAAGTCGATGCACATTCGGAGCTTGTCACTCCCTTCTTTTGTGGCGATAACCACATTGCTAAGCCACTCGGGGTATTTGATTTCCCTAATTACACCTGCATCTATTAAATGCTGGACTTCGGCTTTACTTTTTTTGACGGACAGGCTTTGCCTCTGGGCATACTTTAAGGCCATGCTGAATTATGTGAGGGTCTACCCAAGGGATGTCCTTCGGCGAGTAGGCAAACAGATCTTTATTCATTAACAAGAAATATACAAGTTTTTCCTTGTCGCCTTCGGCCAATTTTTTCCCTATTCGGGTATTTCGGCCTGGGACAAGTTCTATATCTTTCGTTTCTATTTTTTTGGAATCTTCTGTTCCTTTTCCCTTTGGCCCTCCTACGAGTACGATCTTCGCTCCCGTAGTTTGTGCGCAATTTGTCACCAGGGCCTTTCTCGCTTTGACAAATACTTTCCTCACCTCCCCTTGGTCGATGAAGATCTCAGCATCCCCATCCTTTGTGGCGAATGTGACCATCAAGTACTTCACATCCGGACGGATGTGGAGGTTTCCTTGCGTTTGCCTCCTAAGGATGGCGTTATATGACAAATGGACATCTATGACGATGAACCTTGTCATTGTGGAGGCAAACAGCTTGTCTTTGTTCTTTAGTGAAATTCCTCTTATTATCAAGGGAAGATCAATCCATTCGAGGACGGGGAGTTCGGACGGTCCCACTCTGAAAGTAGGAAAAGTGACAGGCTTGAGGTCACTCCTTGAGATACCTAAACTCGGTAGCAGATGAGAGAACAAGACATCAGCATTAGAACCATCATCAAGCAGTACTCTCTTGACGTCCCAACTCCTTATCCTTGCCATGACCAGTAGTGGATCATCATGAGGGAATATTACAGTCGACCCATCTTTCCGAACAAGCTTTTTTGAGGGGTTTTCCGTATTCCATCACCGAGATCTCCCTAGCTTTTCTTTTCCTCTCTGCTGATGGTAGTCCTGTGGTGATTATCTGTATTACTTCTGCCGGAGGTGGCGGATGTCTTCTGGGACTTCGGTTCCGACGTCTGTCGGAGTCATATTCCTTGTCATCTCCTTTCCCTTCTTCCCTCCTCCCCTTTGGGGAGGGCATTTACAGGTAATGTCAAAGTTGGCCCTGCTTTATCAGGGATTCTATGTACTTCCTCAGCTGGAAGCAATTCTCGGTATCATGCCCATGGTTTCGATGAAAGTAGCAAAACTTCTTCATGTTCTTTTTGTTGTCCGAGGTCATGGCCTTTAGTCGTTGAATTTGAGTTCCTTGCCTTTCCATGGCCATGAGGATGTTTGTCCTTGTGGTGTTTAGGGGAGTAAAAGTCACCGACTTCTTTCCTCTAAGCTTCCGAGGTCGTCCCCCTGATTCGGTTGGGTAGCGAGTTTGTTGGCTTGACCCCTCGATACAAATATGGTCGTGCTTTGGGTCTCCCATCCTCAGCTCTTCAGCAGTCATATACTGCTCAGCCCTTCAGTAAAACTCCCCGAGGGTGTCCAAGAGGTCTTTAGAGATTTCGTAGAACAATTGTGAATCTCTCCGAAGTCCCCGTATCATGGCGAGGATGTGTATTTCTGGCCTAAAGTCCGGAACGCTTAGGGCTTCTCGGTTAAACCTTTCGACGTAGTCGTGAATAGTTTCTCTATTCTTCTGCGCTATGTCGAACATTTGAACTGGCATATTTTCCGTTCGCCTACTTCCAATGAATTGCTGCGTGAATGTGGTAGACAACTCTTGGAATTTCATGATGGTTCCGGGGGCTAACGAGTTGTACCACGCCATTGCTGGTCCAGTGAGGGTGACCGCAAAGCATTTGCACAGAGTGGCGTCATCAGCACCGTGCAATACCATGCTGCGCCTATATTTGGTCAGGTGAAACTGGGGGTCACTTCAGTTGTCGTAGGTTTCCAAACGGGGCACCCAAAAGTCACCTGGCATACGACTACTGCTCGGGTAAATGGTGATTCGTCCCCGTTGGAGGTTTCTGACAACCTAGACTAGACGGGCTTCCGAGGTACCTGTCTTTCCACCCTTTCTAGCCTCTTTAGGATTTTTTCCATGAGGAGTGTGGCACTGGGCTCTTCTTCTTGCTGCCTAGAGGCCTCCGGCAATGGAGAGCGACGCCTCCTCTTTGGAGAGTAACTTTGGCATCGAGGGGATTGTGATTTCTCTTCTGGTGAAGAACTCCTATGGAGGGGGGTCCTGGGTCGCTTGGGCCCCACTTCTCCAGTAGGCCGAACCTTGGGGGGTATATTTTCCGTCGAGGACTCATCACGTTGGTCCCCACTTCCCGAACTCTTGTGAGTTGACTTCGGGCTTCTCTCCTAGTGAGGTACTGATGAAGAGGGCCTTCGATTCGGAGGTGGCTGTAGCCATCTTCGGTCTAGTTGCTTTGTCATTTCAACCACAATGGAGCGCTAAAAATCACTCAGGAAGCTCATGGTAATGGTCAGAGGACGTTCATCCTCAAGCAAGGAAGTCCCTGTTGTGGGTTGTTCGATTGCCGGCTGAACCTCTGGCGCGGAAGGGGACTTCGGGAGCCCATTGTCCTTGGAACGCCGAGTTTCAACGACGACCACCTGGGAGTGGGTTCACACAGACGGCGCCAAATGATGCCCATTAGCATCTTCACTGTATGACATGGTGAGACTAGGAGGGACTTCCGGTGAGGGAGGAATGTCCGAAGGGGAGATTTCCTAGGGGAGACAGCCTGAAACACTTAAAGAATAAAGGTTAGGAGGTCCCTGGAGCATTTTTCCGGGGAGGAGCCTTCGACACCCAAGTCAATGTTTGAGGGTGAAAGGTAAATAGGGAGCCGAGAGATTTTTCCCTTCTTCGAGTATGTGATCCACTTCCTTAATATATATAGGAGGATGTGACCCGTCCAGATTATGACATGTGTTCGGTCAGATGTAACCTGTACCTTTTGGGTGTGGGGGCCTCTAGCCGACTATAGGCCGAACGGGTTAAGGGTCGAGGTCGGAGTAGGCCTGCGTGATAGGACATGTGCGGCGGCAACGTGTCAGAACATACATGAGGGCGACGTGTTGCGTACGAAGGCGACATGTCAAAGGCTCCTTAATTGTTTCTACCGTACTCCCGAGGTCCCTTTGGTAGAATGGGGCTTTTCGGAATATGGTCCCTTTTTCCAAAGTCGTCTCAGTAATCTAGGAGCCCCCTTGGCATCGAAGCTTCCCCCTCGGGGGCGTTCTCTCCTTCCGAAGACAACAGATTTTTCACCTCTGAGGCTGGTTTGGTTGCCTTACCGAGGTCAGATGTCCAAGGCGTCAGACGCGCTTTTTCCGAGGTTGGTGCTCGTATTCCTTGTGGGTGACGCTCGATTTTCCGTGTGTGGTGTCTTGTCCGAGCTCATAGGTTTAAAGGGCGATAGCACTTCGGCTATCAGGTGCTCTTCAGTGAATATCGGCTCGATGAAGAGGGTCTTCGAGCAGATTGCCATGTTTCAAGTAGTTAATAAATGATTGTGGCCAACCTCCTTTAGTTTAATGATAAAGATACTATGATTGCACCCATCTTTCTTGACTAACATTTGCAGTACTACCTAACTCTTATGTACTTGGACAGAGGCTTCTCGTTCAGTTGAATTTGCTATAACAGCTGGCAGGTTGGCTAAGGCATCGGCATGCCGATTGTGCCCTTGAACAACATGATGGATGCTTAGTTGATCTAACCACTTAAGCAAATACCTTGCATATTTGAAATGATTATCGCCAATTCTCCTTTAATTCAATGATGAAGATACTATGACTGCACCAATCTTTCTTGACTAACATTTGTAGTACTATCAAACTCTTGTGTACATAGACCGAGGCTTCTCATTCAGTTGATTTTGCTATAGCAGCTGTTAGGCTGGCTAAGGCTTCGGCATGCTGATTGTGCCCCTGAACAACATGATGGATGTTTAGTTGATCTAACCACTTAAGCAAATACCTTGCATATTTGAATAAATGAAGTAGCTTACACTTCCTAACATCGTATTCTTGGAGAAGTTGATTGACCACTAGCTTAAAGTCTCCAAAGATCTTCAATTCTTGGATCTGCATGTCTATGACTACTTCCAATCCAATTAGCAAGGCTTGGTACTCCGCTATGTTATTCGAACACTTTTTGAGTAAGCTGAAATAGTACGGCATAACTACATTGTAAGGAGAGACAAACACCACACCTGCTCCTACTTTATATTTTTGAGATGCATAATTGAAGAACATTTTACAGGTTGGAATGATTTGTGCAAAGAAGACTTCCTCATCCGGCAGGTCTTTTGGGAGTTCCAATTCTGCAGGTATCAGGTGATCAGCTAAGAAGTCTGCCAATACTTGTCCTTTGATTGCCTTTTGTGAGATGAACATTATGTCCAATTTGGATAAAAAGAGAGCCCATTTAGCAAATCTTCCCCGAAAGCACTGGTTTTAACATTAAGTACTTTAGTGAATTGGCTTTTAACACAAGATGGACTACGTGGGCTAGCACGTAATGCCTTAACTTTTTTGCAACAAAAATAAATGCAAGGCAAATCTTCTCAATAGGGACATAGTTAGTTTCTACCCCCACAAGTCTTTGACTCAAGTAGTAAAATGCATTTTCTTTCCCCTTGTCATTTTGTTGAGCAATAAATGCCTTCAAGAAATGTTCTTGGGTAGCTATGTACAATATTAGAGCTTTTCATTGAATTGGAGCAGCAAGAACAAGTCGATGGAGTATATGGTCCTTTATACTTTGAAATGTTTTCTTGCAGGCATCATCCCATATAAAAGGCATATCCTTTCTAAGAGCCTACTAAATAGATGGCATCGTCCTGCAAGGTTGGAGATAAATCACCTTATGCATGCTAATCTTCCTTGTAAGCTTTTATGCTCACGAGTGTTACTTGGTTCAGGAATTTTTAGGATTGCATTTATCTTTGATCAGTCCACCTTAATGCCATGATGATGGACAATGAATCCTAAGAACTTTCCAAAAGTAATGCCAAACCCACACTTGAGAGGATTCACCTTTAGTTGATATTTGTGAAATCGGTCAAAGATATCATACAAGTCCTTCAAGTGCTTTGATCTGCTCTTCATTTTCACCACCAGGTCATTGACATGGCATTCTACTTTTTTGTGCAACACATCATTCAAGATTCATTGCATTGCCCATTGGTAGGTTGCACCAGCATTCTTAAGTCCAAACGGCATGAGTTTATAGTAATAGATCATCTTTGGAGTACGAAAGGTTGTTGATGCCCTGAGACATCTTCACTGGAAGGCATGGTGACTTCTGGGAGGACTTCCTGTGAGGAAGAGCGTCTATAGTTGAGGTTTCCTAGGGGAATGTGCCTGAAAAGCTCAGAGAAGAGGGTTAGGAGGTCCCCGGGGTGCTTTTCCGGGGAGGAGCCTCCGACGCCCAAGTCAGTTTCCTGAGGAGGTAAGGGGGAAGCACTAGAGTTTTTAATGGGCTTGCCTGTATTTTCTCGAGGAGGAGGAGGCGAACCATTTGCCAGGGTCTGTTCCCTGGTATTTATAGAGAAGCCCAGCTCGTTCAGATGACGACACGTGTTCAGTCGGATGTTCTCTGAGTTTCTGGGCGTAGGGGGTGAGTAGCCGGTGACAGGCTCTTTGAGTCTTGAACCGAGACAGGTCGTGACAAGACCTAGACGGCGTCGGCGTGTCAAATCACCATTTGAGGTGACATGTAGCGCCCGTGGGCGGCATGTTAGAGGCTCCTTAAATGCTTATGCCGTACTCCCGAGGTCCTCTGGGTGAGGTCATTCTTTGACACGGTCGCCCTTCTTTGGGAGTTATGCTCGTGCTTTTGGGGGGTTCCCTTGTTCGGAGGTTCCACATTCGGGGAGATTCCCTTCTGTTTGCGATAGCTAATTCTCTGCATCCTAAGGCGATCCGTTCGGTCCCCCGAGGGAGCCGGCACCATCTTTGCGATCCCTGGCGTTCTTGCCGAAGTTCCAAGTTCGGGGTGCTTGGCTTCGTCTCTTTCGAGGTCAGTGATGGTGTCTCTTTCGGGTGATACCAGGCTTCCTGATCATACTTTTGGCAGGAAGTACGCACTGGGAGAGGAGATAGTCCTTCGGCTATCACAAGCCCCCCTCCAGAAAGCCGAAGTGGGAACTTCGGTTTGGCAGCTTTCAAAGGGAGTACTTCGGGGCCTTGGGTATAGCACTCTTGCCGAAGGTGCACCTTTTGTCCGAAGACACAGGTTGTTCAAACATAGCCCATCTTTTGGTGTCCCCGAGGTAACCTACTTCTTTACTTTTTTAGGTCTGTGAAACGTCGCGTCTCGTAACCAGACGTGTCAGTCTGGAGCGGCATGCCGTCTGTCAGAAGGTGTGCCCCCTTTATGGCTCGATGGCTGACACGTGGCAGCTGTTTATTGGCTGGGGTGCATCGGTTACAGCGGGCATGCCTTTTTATGCTTAGTAAGCAGTTATGGCGACACCTTGCCTTCGCGCAGCATTTATGACGCCGTTTCGCTTACCCCCATCGGCCTATATATACTTTTGTTCATTCATAACCCCTTTTGCTTCTCCTTTTGCTCTCCTCTGACTTTCAAGTGCTCCTGCCTTCTTCCTTGTTTTTCGCGGCGGTGCTGTTTAACGGGGTTTTTTTTTGCCACCTTTCACGACGGCGTTTTCAAATCCAGACTTTGGCAAATCATTCGGTGGGTTTTTGATCTCCAGAGTCCTCTGATTTTTGCTTTTTCAAGCTTTTCCGAACTCGTTTTTTGCCTTTTTCCGAACTCGTTTTTCAGCCAATCATGCCTATCCCCGAAAGCTGGTAGCCTCTTCTTTCTCACCCTTGTTGCACCACTCCTGCAAAACTAGAGAAATGGAAGAAGAAGTTCTTCCTTCCCTCCTATGCCACTACGAGGTTGCCACGTTTTGACCAATTCAGTTTTTCAAACCGTAGTGATGAGGTTACCGTTTTCCGAGCCCAGCTGAAGGCCGGACTTCTGTACCCTCCGCCGAAGATGGTTTGCGATTTTTGCGATTTCCATGGCATTGCCGTAAACCAACTTCCACCGAACTTGTACTGCTACTTCAACGCCTTTCTTTGTATGTGTGGCGTTTTCAAAATAGAACCCCACTCCATTTTTTTCTGCAGTACTATAAGCTCTTCGTGGTCCCGAAGGGTGGCTTCTACTTTATGCTACCTCGGGGATCTGGGAGAAAAAAATATAAGTTCACCTTTGCCAACAAGGACAGCTGGCGAGGGTGGCAACAAAAGTTCTTTTTTTCTGAAGAAGGAGGAGGCCTGGTCGTATGTTCCGACCAAATGGGCTCGGGGAAAGCTGGAGATAGACGTCGTTGACCCGCGGATATTCCTGACTCCCGAGTTGGCACCTATCTTCACGGACTTCGACAGACGGATCTGAGCAGTCTCCGACTGGGATTCTGAGGTCCCTTCGCGCCCTCTTTACCCCTTTCCCATTAACTGGAAGTTGATGACCGAAGAGGTCCTTCGGGAGCTAAAGGTGGTAAAGGAGCACAAGACGGACCTCGAGATGCCGGCTCCTGCCATTGCCGGGAAAGACTCTTGGCAGGTGAAGCTTCTTCGGAAGAAAGAGTCTTACGAAAGTTTTTATGAAAGTAAGTTATCTCCAAATCCCTTTTCTATATTTTCACCCTGGACTCACACTGATGTCTTCTTTCCTTTTCAGAGATGGGCGACGACACTGCTGCCTTGTACAAATCGCTTTTCCTCGGGCAATCCCAGAAAGGTGAGCAGACGAAGAAAGCCGTCTCCTGAAGACGGAAAACATCTGGGGCTGGGCCATCTGTGGCCAAACGGGCGAAGAAGGATGCGCCCCCTCCTCGCCCAGAGATTTTCGAGGAGGTGGGCGAAGAGCCCGAGGTTGCTGCTGTTCCGCCGGCCGAGGTCGTTGCTGACCTCACTGCTCAGAGTCCCACTCCTTCGGCGACTCTTCTGGATGCTTTGGTAGAGGCCCCTTCTGCCGAAGAGCGACGTAAAAGCAAGGGCAAGGGGATTTCTACCGAGGATGCTCAGGCTTCCGACGACGACGTCGCCGAGGTGCCAGCAGGTTTGTTTTTCTAACAAACTGTGGTGCCTTCCTTTTTGTGGGTTTTGAGATTTTCTTGCCTTGACCAATTTTTTGTTTTTTCCACGCAGGGGAGATATCATCTCCGGGTTGGGTGGCCGAGCACGCCCGAAAGCGGGCCCTTCGGGATGCCCATATCTCGGAGGGGAAGGTCCCGAAGGAGCCTTTCTGGACGTTTACGGAGGACATGAATTTGTACTCCGGAGACTGCCAGTAAATGGCTAAGGAGATCTCAAAGGGGGTGCTTACTGAGGCCTCCTTCAAGGCCATCGCGGAGGCTCACCCTGATGATGACTCCCTTGCCGCGAAGGTCTCTGAGCACGCTGCCCAGGTACACCTTTTGCCTTTGTGTTTTTCCTTTTGATTTCCTCTAAATGTCTGCCTCTTCTTCTTTGCCTTACTAACTTTGTCTTTGCTTCTCTGCAGCTGCTGGGGTATGCTGGTTTCCTCAGAGTTCGGGTGGCGAGGCAGGCGCTGTTCCGAGCCTCGGCCTTAGGCACCATAAACCAATATAAGGCCATGTGCTCGGAACTGGCCACACAGAACGCACAGCAGTCTCAAGCTGCAGAAAAGGAGGTTGCTGCCGTTCGGAAGGAGTTCCTGAAAGAAAAGGAAGAAATTTTGAAGGACTCATCCCAGAATATTTCTGACCTCGGCTCCCAGGTGGCGAAGCTGATTTCGGCGAACGAGGCAGTTCAAAAGGAGAAGTCAGAATCTGAGGCTCTCCTGGCGAAGGTGCTTGAAGAGAAGGCCACGCTTCAAGCCGAGGTCGAGTCTTTGAAGAAGGAGCCGGAGAAGAAGAAGATGAAGGCGCTGAAGAAGAAGGTCGCGGATCTGAAGGAGGACCTTGAAGACCTCGGTGTCGAGAAGGACAAATCCGACCAGATGACAAAAGTTGGTTTTCAGGACGGGTTTTGCCTCGCTCGGTATCAAGTTCTTCAAAGGTTCCCAGACTTGGACCTTTCTTTTTTGGAGGCTCTGAACATTCCTGAGGGGCCTCGGTGGTCTTGGTCCAAGATTGAGCATCTGAACCTGCCCCCTTCGCTTTCGGCGCCGAAGGTTGTGGAGAAGGACGCAGGAGCTGGTGGCTCCCGGGACGCCGAGAATCCTTAGTTTGTTCTAGGGCCCTTTGCCTTATTTTCCTTCTCTTTTGTACTTCTTCTTCTGGCAATCTTCCTTCTTTGTAAGCAAATTTATCTTAATAAAAGACTTTTTTTTTTATATAAAATTTGGCTAAGTATCTTTGCAAGATTTTTCGTTTTCCCTTTGTCCCGAACTCATTCGCTCAAGAGACTTCGGAAAACCTTATCTACGCTTAGTAAGGCGACCTTCTTCGCGAAATCTTGACTTGTACAACTTATGCCCAAGAATTTTGGCTAAGTCTTTTGCCAGGTTTTCTCCATTGTCCCGAACACGTTCGCTCAAGAGACTTCGGAAAACCTTATCTGGTTGTCCACCTTTGCGGAATTTGCACCTCTTATGCTTAAGACTTTTTGGCTAATAAACTTTCGTACTTAGAGAATTTTTCCAATTTGTGCAGCACAATCTTCTTCACCGAGATCCTAAGTATAGAATTTTCTCAAGGCGTCCGAATGCCACGTATTTTTTAATTCTATACCTTCGGAATCGCCGAGCTTGTACACCCCTTTTCATACTTCGGCAAGGATCAGATAGGGACCTTCCCAGTACACGCGAAATACTCCGTGGGATGGCCTACGAGGTGCAAATTCAGCCTTTTGGAGAACGAGGCCTCCTTTCTTTATTCCTTTTGGCCTGGCACGCAAGTTTATAGTCGTGGCCACTCTCTGCTGAAAAGCTTTTCTTCTCAGCTCTGCTATTTCTCTGTGTTCGCCGACAAGGTCGAGCTTGGTTCTTAGGCCGAGGTCATTTTTACTTTCATCAAAAACTTGTACACGGATTGATGGTTGCACTACCTCGATTGGGATGATGGCCTCTGTACCGAAAATGAATGAAAAAGGCGTTTCCTTTGTTGCTCTTCGGGGTGTTGTTCGGTAGCTCCACGGTACACTTTAGAGCTCTCCTGGCCATTTCCCTTTTGCTTCCCCCAGCCTCTTTTTCAGACCATCTTTTATGGTCCTGTTAGATACTTCTACTTGCCCATTGCTTTGGGGGTGAGCTACTGGGGTGAAGTGCATTTTTGTTCCGAGGTCACTGATAAATTCCTGGAACCCTTTGTCTATAAACTGGGATCCATTATCAGCTACTAGTACCCTTGGTATGCCAAATCTGCATACGATGTTCTTCCATATGAACTTCTGCACTTCTTTTGCTGAGATAGTAGTCATCGGTTCCGCCTCAACGCATTTGGGGAAATAGTCTACTGCTACTACACAGAATTTCACACCTCTAGGCGCTGTTGGGAGTGGTCCTATGAGGTCTATGCCCCAGACTGCGAAGGGCCAGGGATAGTCAGCCGAAGTCACCATTTTCGAGGGTGTCCTCTGGATATTTACTACCTAGCGTCCTTTCTCAGGGTAGGCCACAAGTATCCTTGGCGCAGTATTACTGCCGCCAGGGCGTCGGTTCCAATGTGTGAACCACAAGCGCCTTCGTGGACTTGTTCGAGGATCATTTCAGTATCTTCTTCGCCAATGCACCTCTATAAAGGATTTACATATCCCTGCCGATACAGTTCTTCACCTATTAAGAAGAATCGCCCGGAGCATCTTCGCACTTTTGCAGCTTCGATGGGGTCTTCGGGGAGTGCGTTGTTCGCAAGATACCTTTTTATCGAGTCTTTCCAGCCTTTTTTCGAAGTTACTATGCTCAGTACTTCAATGCTCGGGCGGCTTAGTACCTCAGTGTATGTTTTTTACTTCAACAAGCAGTCTGCTTCGGCGTTATCCCGTCGAGGTGCGTTTTCGATCCGTATGGTGTCGAATTCTTGAATGAGCTTTGTCACCAGTTCATGATATTTTGCCAAGATTGGGTCCTTCGCCCCATAGTCTCCTGCCGTTTGCCGAACTACTAGCTGGGAATCGCTGTGGGCTTTTAGATTTCACACGCCAATTCTTCTGGCTAGGCGCAATCCTGCTATAAGGGCTTCATACTCAGCCACATTATTGGTGACGTTAAAGCTGAACTTAATAGCCTTCATTACTTCAAGGCCTTCGGGACCTCTAATAATTACCCCAGCTCCCTGGTGTTCGGACCCCGAGGCTCCGTCGACGTACAAAGTCCACTCTGGCTCACCTTCGCTTGGATATGGATGGCTATCTTCGATGGTGGGTACTTCAGCAATGAAGTCTGCCAGAGCTTGAGCTTTTATGGCTTTTCGAGGTTCATAAGTGTTCACCAAGCTCTATGCACCATTTGGAAAGCCTTCCCGAATGATCAACTTTTCTCATGACATCGTGCAGAGGTAGACTGCTTCGGACGGTGATAGGGTGAGCCTGAAAATATGGTCGCAGCCTTCTTCCTACTAGCACCAAGGCATATATAGCTTTTTGCAACAGAGGGTACCTGACTTCGGCGCCATGCAAGGACTTGCTTACGTAGTAGACTGGCCATTGCTTCGCCCCCTCTTCTTTCACAAGGACCGAGCTTACGGCTTTTTCTGTGACGGCGAGGTATAACACGAGGGGCTCTCCCTCGCGAGGTTGCCGCAAAGTGGGTAGACGAGCTAAGTAGATTTTGAGTTCCTCCCAGGCCTTTTGGCAGTATTCACCCCAAGGATGGTCATTACTCCCGAGGTTGTCCTCCCTTTTTGCTGCCTTAGTGAGGACTTTGAAGAATGGTCGACACCGGTCTCCATATCTGGAAATAAACCTGCTGAGGGAGGTTATCCTTCCCGTGAGCCTCTGCACATCCTTTATTGTGGTAGGAGTGCGGAACTCGAGTAGAGCCTTAATTTTTTCTGGGTTGGCATCAAGGCCTCTTTCTGATACCATGTACCCAAGGAATTTTCCCGAGGTTACTTCGAAGATGCACTTTTCGGGATTAAGGCGGATCTCGAAGGCTTTGAGCTGGTGGAAAGTTTCCTTTAGATCTGCGACGTGGTCGCCAGGCAGTTTGCTTTTGACTATCATGTCGTCCACATATACTTCCATGTTTCTCCTTATTTGGTCATTGAAGACCTTACTCATCAACCTCTGGTAGGTGGCTCCTGCATTTTTTAGCCCGAAGGGCATCCTGATGTAGCAGTATATTCCTCCTTCGGTGATGAAGGCGGTTTTTTCTTCATCTTCAGGGTCCATCCTTATTTGATGATACCCACTGAAGGCGTCTAAGAAAGTTAGGAGCTCGTATTCGGCAGTTGAGTCTACCAATTGGTCTATCGGTGGGAGAGGGTATGAATCTTTCGGGCAAGCATCGTTCAAGTTTCTGAAGTCGATGCACATCCGGAGTTTGCCGTTTCCTTCTTTTGTGGCAACTACCACATTGCTTAACCATTCAGGGTACTTGACCTCCCTGATGACATCGGCTTCTAACAGTCGTTGGACTTCGGTTTTGACGAAGTTACTTTTATGAACTGAGATGCCTCGCTTCTTTTGCCGGACAGGCTTTGCTTCCGGACTTACTTTGAGGCTATGTTGAATTATGTCAGGGTTTAACCCTAGCATGTCTTTCGGCGAGTAGGCAAACAGATCTTTATTTGTCAGAAGAAAAGATACAAGTTTTTCCTTGTCACCTTCGGCCAAGTTTTTCCCTATTCGGGGTATTTTGGCCTGGGACAAGTTCTACTTCTTCCATTTTCGCCTTCGCGGGATTCTCTGCCGCGCCCTTTTTTGGTGCTTTTGCTTCCACAGCTTGCGCGAGGTTGTTTGCTGCAGCCTTGCGTGTTTTGACGAACACCTTCCTTACTTCGCCTTGATCTATGAAGATTTTCGCATCTCCATCCTTGGCGGCGAAAGTGACAGTTAAGTACTTGACATCAGGGTGAATGTGCAGGTTTCCCTGTGTCAGTCTTCCAAGGATGGCGTTGTACGATGAAGGGACATCCATAACGATGAACCTTGCCATTGTGGAGGCGTACAACTCTGCTATCCCAATCACCGAAGTCCCTTTCAGCATTAAAGGGAGATCGATCCATCCGAGGACAGGCAGTTCGGACGGACCTACCCCGAAGGTAGGCGAGGTGACGGGCTTGAGGTCGCTGCTAGATACACCCAACCTTGGCAGCAAGTGTGAGAACAGGACGTCGGCATTTGATCCGTCGTCAAGCAGCACTCTCTTGACGTCCCAGTTTCCTATTCTCGCCATGACTAATAATGGGTCGTCATGGGGAAAAATGACGGCGGAACCATCCTTTCGGGCCAGCTTTTTTGTTGGACTTTGATACTCCATGACTTCTATTTCTCTGGCCTTCCTCTTTCTTTCCGAGGATGGCAGTCCCATCGTAATTGTTTGTATGATTCCTGCTGGAGGTTGGGGGCGCCTTTTCGGACTTCGGTTTCTCCGCCTGTCGGAGTCGTAGTCCTCATCTTCTGCCTTTCCTTCCTCCTATTTTCTCCCTTTCGGGGAAGGCATGCGCAGATAACGCCGAAGTTGGCCCTATTTTATCAGCGACTTTATATACTTTTTCAATTGGAAGCAGTCTTCGGTGTCGTGGCCATGGTCGCGATGAAACTGGCAGAACTTCTTCATATTCTTTCTGTTGTCGGCGTCATGGCCCGTGGCCACTGAACCTGAGTTCCCTGCCTTTCCATTGTCATGAGGATGTTGGTCCTTGTGGTGTTCAGGGGTGTGAAAATGGGGAGTTTCCTTCCTCGCGTTCTCCGAGGTTGGCCTGCCTGTTCGGTGGGATACCGGGTTTGCTGGCTCGACCCTTCGGCCCGGGTGTGATCGGACTTCGGTCCGCCCATTCTCAGCTCTTCGGCTGTCATGTGCTGTTCGGCCCTTCGGTAAATTTGCCCAGCGTGTCCAGGGGGTCCTTGGAGAATTCGTAAAACAGCTGCGAGTCCCTCCGAAGGCCCCTTGTCATCGCGAGGATGCGTACTTCGGGCCGAAAGTCTGGGACACTCAAGGCCTCTCTGTTAAATCTCTCGACATAGTCGCGGATGGTCTCTCCAATTCTTTGTGCTATGTTGAACACCTGAACCGGCATCTTCGCCGTTGGCCGACTTTCTGATAAACTGCTGCGTGAAGGCTGTGGATAACTCCTAGAACTTCGTGATGGTTCCTGGGGCCAATGAATTATACCAGGCTGTTGCTGGCCCAGTGAGAGTGACCTTGAAACATTTGCACAAGGTAGCGTCGTCGGCACCGTCCATCATCATGCTGCGTCTGTACTTGGTCAGATGGGCCTGTGGATCAGTATGGCCATCATAAGTTTCCAGCCGAGGTACTCTAAAATCACCTGGCATGGCTGCCTCATCTACATCTTGGGTGAATGGGGACTCATCACCACAAAAGGTTCTAGACAGCCTAGCCCAAACGGGTTTGCGGGCCACCTGTTTCTCCACTCTGTCCAACCTCACCAATATCTTCTCCAGAAGGATCGTGGCGCTAGGTTCTTCTTCTGGGAGGGGAGATTGTCGGTGCCTCTTCGGAGAGTGAGTTCGGCGCTGAGGGGATGGGGACCTCGCCTCAGGTGACTGGCTCCTCCTGTGTGTGATTTTGGGTCATCTTGACCCCGCTTGTCCTGCGACCCGTGCCCCGAGGGGCATGTTTTCCGTTGAAGACTCCTCTCGTGGGTCTCCGCATCCCGAACTACGATGGGTTGGTTTGGGACTTTTTTCCCGAGGGTGTGCTGGCGAATGAGGCCTTTGGGCTTGAGCTTGTTGCAGCCACCTTCGGTCTATCTGTTGTGTCATTTCAGCCACAATAGAACGTTGAAGGTTGCGCAGAAAGCTCATGGTTATGACCAGAGGACGCTCTTCCTCAGGCGTGGAAGTCCCTGGGAGGGCTTGCTTAGTGGCCGGTTGGACTTCAGGGGCGGACGGGGACCTCGGGAGTCCCTTGTCCTTAGAACACCGAGTCTCAACGACGGCGACCCGAGGATGGTTTCCCGCAGACGGCGCCAAATGATGCCCTGAGACATCTTCACTGGAAGGCATGGTGACTTCCGGGACGAGTTCCTGTGAGGAAGAGCGTCTGGAGTTGAGGTTTCCCGGGGGAATGTGCCTGAAAAGCTCAGAGAATAGGGTTAGGAGGTCCCCGGGGTGCTTTTCCGGGGAGGAGCCTCTGACGCCCAAGTCAGTTTCCAAGGGAGGTAAGGGAAAAGCACTAGAGTTTTTAGTGGGCTTGCCTGTTTTTCTCGAGGAGGAGGAGGCGAACCGTTTGCCAGGGTCTGTTCCCTGGTATTTATAGAGAAGCCCAGCCCGTTTAGATGACGACACGTGTTCGGTTGGATGTTCTCTGAATTTCTGGGCATAGGGGGCGAGTAGCCGGTGATAGGCTTCTTGAGTCTTGAACCGTGACAGGTCGTGACAAGACCTGGACGGCGTCGGCGTGTCAAATCGCCGTTTGAGGTGACATGTAGCGTCCGTGGGCGGCATGTCAGAGGCTCCTTAAATGCTCATGCTGTACTCCCGAGGTCCTCTGGGCGAGGTCGTTCTTTGACACGGTCGCCCTTCTTCGGGAGTTATGCTCGTGCTTTTGGGGGGTTCCCTTGTTCGGAGGTTCCACCTTCGGGGAGATTTCCTTCTGTTTGCGATAGCTAATTCTCTGCATCCGAAGGCGATCTGTTCGGTCCCCCGAGGGAGCCGGCACCATCTTTGCGATCCCTGGCGTTCTTGCCGAAGTTCCAAGTTCGGGGTGCTTGGCTTCGTCCCTTCCGAGGTCAGTGATGGTGTCTCTTTCGGGTGACGCCAGGCTTCCTGATCATACTTTCGGTAGGAAGTACGCACTGGGATAGGAGATAGTCCTTCGGCTATCAGTTGTGAACTCCTCATCTTTTGAATTTATGTGAATTTGGTTGTAACTAGAGAACCCATCCATGAAATACAAAGTTTAATGTCCCATTGTCATGTCAACCATTAATTATGTTATGGGAAAGGGGAAATCATCTATTGGGTAAGCTAGATTCAGATCCTGAAAGTCTATATAAATTCTAATCTGGCCATTCTTCTTCTTTACCATAACAATATTTAAAATCCATGTGGGGTACTTTTCTTTAATAAAATCAACATCCATAAGTTTATTTACTTTAGCCTCAATTTGTGGGATAAGTTTTGGGTAAAATCTTCATTGAACTTGTTTGATGGGGTGAAAGCCACACTTCACAATAAGGTGATGAACATCAATCTTTGGATCCAATTCGAGCATCTCTTTATAAGATCATGCAATGACATTTTTGTATTCTTTCAGTAACCATGCTTTTCTCCAAGTTGCCCTTTTCTAAGGATTACATCCAAATCACCAAGTTGTCGGGGTTCACCTTTGCCATATCCTATATTTTGAAACAATTTTTTGGCCTTGGGACCATACCATGCATTTTCTTTCAAACTTTGAAATTCTTCCATTTTCTTTATAGGTTCATCGGTCACAACCAATTTAGATAGTGAAGAAATCGGTAAAACCAAGTCTTCATCTAGCACTTTGGCATCTTCCTTAGAGAAACAGGGCTTGTTGGTTGAGGCAGGTATGTTCACTTTGGTGTTTTATACTTTATGGAGTATTATGGAAAACTTTTTTGGCTTTGTGTTTTGGCTGTCCTCCAGGTAGAATTTGGCCTCAGCAAAATGCATTTTTTCCATGTCAAAAGGGGTAGTTTCTGCCACAACACGCTTGATACTTCCCTTGCTATCAAAATACTTGAAGCATTGGTGCCAAGTTGATGGTACAACCCATTTTCATGCATCCAAGTTTGACCAAGCAGTAAGTCATATAAAGTATTTGCGTCAATAATATGGAACAAAGCAGAGGTCTTTAACTATCCTATCTCTATTGTAAGTTAGACTTTTCCAGTAGAAGGTTGGCCCTTTTGGTTGAAGCCTTGGATGACTAGCTTGCTATTCAAAAGATCCTTTATAGATAATTTGACCTTCTTCATGGTTTGAATAAGCATGATATTCACAGCGGAGCCAACATCAATCAAGATCTTCCTAATTTGGTGTTCACGAATATATTCGCTTACATAAAAAGGCTGATTATGTTGCGATGCCTTAACTATAAGTCTTCTTCATCGAAAGAAATTGCAGCCATACAGGTGACACTTTCATCATTTATTTTTTTTATGAAACACCTTTCCAACGAGCACTTGATGCAAGGCTAGCTGAATATCTTGCGGTAACTTAAGAACTTCATTTGCGGTCATGCTTCCAAGAAATTCTGAGTTTGGAGATGATGCCAGCCTTTATCGTATCAACTTCTTCTTTGACGCTTACTTTGCCTGGTCCTTTAGCTACCATTTGATTTGCTATCTCTATGGATGCCTATGGTATTTACTTTCACATTTTAGTAAGAAATCAAGTAATGTCATGGACCTCCTAACCGCCTATGGTGGTTGTTTATCCATCAGATGTGGTGGTCTTCGGACTTTCCTCGGCATTCAAGAATGCATTCTTGTGGAGTCATGCTTGTCTAAGCTTTCTCGCAATTCATTTTTTAAAGCTACTAGCAAGGCATGCTATAGTGGTTAATTCTTCTTTTGTCTTCGGTCCCTCACCATTGTCCATTCATCATCTTGCTTATCTGATGACCTAAAAACTGTTACATCTTGCTACCTAGTTAGTTTTTCAGCTTGATAGCTCATTGGGTTGAACACTCTCGAAGGACTTGAGATGCTTACCTTTCTTGTCCAAGCATATTTTTCTTTCTTACTTATGAAGGTTGACCATCCATCACAAACTTGTTTTGACTTAGATGAGGGTTCCTATATATCTAAATCATCAACTATGACTTCATAGAGGCTTAGAGTATTTGTATTCTTAGTGTATTTTGGCATCCCAAGATATGCATAAATAGTTGTCACCTCACTATTGACCTCAAATTTCACTAGGACAGCATCTTTTGGGCAATGCTTGAATACTTCAAGTGTATCTTCCTTCTTTGTAAAGTCTCAAGTAGAGATACTGACTTCATCCTTGAGTTTTTTTCATGAATTTCGGGGAAACCGCTCCAAAGCATATTTTAGCAACATTGGCAACCAGTGGTTCCTCCAAATCATCAAATTTGATATGCCCTTCATTTTCCATGTGGACTATGAGATCCTTTAAGACAAAGCATTTCTTAATAGGATGGCCAACGATGCGATGGAATCGGCAATACTTGAGGTCATCCACTCTTCCAACCTTTTTTGGTCTCTTTGGGTTTGACAGTTCTATCAAGTTCCTTTCTAGCAACCGGTCCAAGATTGCCGACATATCAAAATCTACAAATGGGTATTGCTTTGCTTCAAGCTCCTTGCGTGTCAATCTTTTTTTCACATTTCTTCACAAATTTGGTATCAAGACTTGAGCTTTCTTTGAAGATCTTCACTAGAGTAGTAGCTACAACCATGGTTTCCTTTGCCTTCATAGTCTTTTTTGTTATCCTTCTTTTGAAAGGAATTGTTTGGAATGTAGCTCTTATGCTTTATAATCTAGATTTCCAAGTCATAGGCCCTTATTGTGAGTTCTTTGAATGAGTGCGGCATATTTCAGTTCAAGCTATAAAGTATTCCCCAATGCATCCCTTTTACAAACATGTCAATGGAGAAAGCTTTATTTATTTGCTCTTTGCAATTGAGGATGTTAGCTTTCCATCACTCTATGTGCTCTATCACTAGTTCATCCTTCCTTTGTTTGATTGTTGTCAACTATGAGAGGTTGACCGTCCTTTTTATGCTGTAGAAGCGTGACAAGAATTCTATTTCTAGTTAGTATTATCCATCAATAAATCCAACAAGGATATTCATGTACTAATAAAAAATAGCTCATTTCAGTGATCGACCAAATTGCTTCACCATAAGATCACCATAGGTCCTGTCATTATTGCAGGTTTTAATTAAGCGAGTTACATGTTGCTTTGGGTTGCCCTTGCCATTAAATTATTGAAATTTTGCCTGTTGATAGCCCAATGGCATCCTTAGCTCATCGATCCTCTTTGAGTATGACTTTGCATGCACTAGGGATGATTGTGGAGCCACTCTAGATTAAGCTCGAATAGTATCCATGATCATGGGTTGCAGTTGCTGCATAGATAATGAGGCCAAGACATTTGGGCTGTGTCATTCAAGGTACTTTGCAGGGCCGTACGATCATATTGACTTTGCTTTTGTTGATTTTCCATGTTCTCGAGCTTTTCAGCAACAAGATCAATGGCTTACTTTGTACCACTTGTAGTTGCTTTCCTGGGAAATTTTTGAGCTTTTAGTTTACTCGTCAACAATACAATCTGGGCATTTTTCTCTTCGAGTTTGGCCGTCAACTTTTTAATGGAAAATTCCATTTGTTCAAGATGATCCTCAGGATTTCTAGAATTTGTTGCCAAAGTCGGCAACTTCGACTCCGATGATGAAGAGTAATCTACCCATCTTTTCTTTGGGAAAGTCACAAATTCATATTTAGATTCTTCACTTGTGGTGACCCTCTTCATTTATGTCTTGGAAGATAAGTGAGCCCTTATTTTCTCGGTAAAAACTTTTACTTTCTTGTTCCTACTTGAATGGCTAAAGTGGCTTAAAGGATTGGATCGCCCTTTCGTTGGTTGAACTTTTTGCTTCTCTACAACAACTCCTCCTTTCTTGCTTTTGCAAGCAAATTGCTTTAATGGAGTCACCAATTGAGATCCTTCAGCACGAGTGATTGGTGTGACTTCATTTTCCATTACCGCAAATTTCCAATGTTGACAGCAACACTTTGGGCTTCCATGATCTTCACTTGAGTTTCTTTAAAGCTTCATTGATGTGAAAGATGAGAGGTAGATAACATCCCAATGGAGTCAATAGAAATTTCTACGCATAAATTTTAGATGTAAAAATTGCACCTTAAAATTAATTGCAGCACAAATTACAAATTGAGAATTGAATAGAAATTTTAGGGAATCGATTCTCTAACATGCTTTTCACATGTACAATTCTCTTATTAACACTTTGAGCTTTTGGTGGAGATGCGAACGGTTTTTTCACAAACACAAACTTTGAAATTTGTCTTGCACAAACAATGACTGATTTCCCTTTCCATTTCTTTCAGTTTGGGACTTTTCGTCGTACTCCTTGGACTATGAGGCTTCTAGCATTGTCTACCACTTTCTTGCCACTTTTCCTTATATTTTGACTTGATACAACACAGAAACAAATCATTCACATTTCCTGCCGCTTTTGCCAAATTTGAATTTGATGCAGCACCGTCCCGGATTCTTCACATTCCTCATTGCGTTCTTCAAATCTGGCCTTGAAACTGAGATTTGATCTTTCTTTGACTTAATTTCTCCTCTTGCCAGCTTTTGTGCTTGATCTACTTGAAGAGCTGGAAATATAACTTTTTGCAAAAAAATTTTCCTTTTTCCTGGTTCTGCTTCTTCCTCAATTTTTTGTTCCTCATTTGGCATTGGGGGCCTATTTATAGGTGTAGATAAGAGGTTGTTTAGTTTAAAAAGGCCACATGTGATAATTATCAAATATTTATCTCTGTATTTATCTCAAGAGAAAAATAAATATGATAATTATCTCCCTTTAACTATCATAATTATTTAATTTAAAATAATAATTAATAGAATATTCTAGAATATTCTCGAATATTTAAGCTAAATGACGGGTATGCATAGACTTTAATCATTTTAGACTTTCCTAGCAGAGGCGCTAGAAATTTGTACCCATAAATTTTGCGTGTAAAAATTACACCTTGAAGCTAATTGTAGAACAAATTACAAGTTGAGCTTTGAATAGAGATTTTAGGGGATCGACTCTCTAGCGTGTTTTTCACATGCACAATCCTCTGATTAACGTTTTGAGATTTTGGTGGAGATGCGAATGGTTTCTTCACGAACATGAACTTCAGAATTTATCTTGCACAAACACAGACTAATGTTCCTTGCCACTTCTTTCAGTTTAGGATTTTTCATCATACTCTTTAGACTTGGGAGCTTCCAGCAGTGTCCGCCGCTTTCTCGCCACTTTTCTTTGGAGTTTGACTTGATACAGCACAAAAACAAATCTTTCACATTCCCCGCTGCTTCCACTGGATCTGAACTTGAACTTGATGCAACATCATCCCGCGATCTTTACATTCCTCGCCACGTTCTTTAAATCTGGTCTTAAAACTGAGATTTGATTTTTCTTAGACTTAATTTCTTCTCTTGCTAGGTGTTTATGCTTGATCGGCTTGAAGAGCTGAAGAAAAAGCTTATTGTAGAGAAATTTTCCTTCTCTCTGGTTCTATTTCTTATTTAATGTTTTGTTCCTCTTTTGGCCTTAGAGGCTTATTTATAAGTGTAGAGAAGAGGTTGTTTGGTTTAAGAAAACCACATGTGATAATATCACATATTTATCTCTATATTTATCTTAAGAGAAAAATAAATATGATAATTATCTCCATTTAATTATCCTAATTATTTAATTTAAAAGGATAATTAATGGAACGTTATAGAATATTTGAGCTAAATGATGGGTATGTATGGACTTTAATCATTTTGGACATTGATGTCCAATTTGCAAAAAAATGAACTTTGGCGAAAATAACATAATGAGTCTTCATTTGGGGCATTTAATTGCCTGCTTTTGGACTCTAAAAAATTAGATTTCTTGAACTTATAGTTTTCAAAATAGATGAACTTTTGAATTTTGGACATCATTTTTGAAATGGGCTAGATAATTTAAGTTGGGTTTAATTTATTTTTGACCCAATTAAATTTTGATGTCTACACTTACTAAAGCTAAGAATTGTGGAGGCCTTGGTTTCAAAGATTTGGAGGAACTTAACAATGTTTTACTTGCTAAGCTGGCATGGCGTATTATTCAATGTCCAGATAATTTTTGATTAGAATCCTTAAAGGTTTATATTTCCCTCATTCCACTTTTTTGGAAGCTCAGAACAGATCTAGAGCGTCTTGGGAATGGACAAGTATTTTGGAAGGAAAAAACATAGTGTGGCAAGGTTATAGTTGGAAGATTGGGGGTAGAAGTGAAAGTTTGGAGTTATCTTTGGATTTCTACAGCTTAGAAACATGTTCATCCTATTGGTGATATTTCTTATCATCTAAGGGATTTGAAGGTTTGTGGCCTGATTAACCCTGCTATTGCTTTTTGGGATCTGGTAATCATCCAACAAATGCTACTAGATTAGGATGCCAGAGCTATCCAACAGATTCCTCTCAAAATGTATGAACATGATGATATAATGATATGACCTTTTGAGAAATCTGGCAAGTTCATTGTTCATTCTGCATATCATCTTCAAAGAAAGGTCAATTTTTCTATTCACCCTTCATCTTCTCATTATGTGGATCCTAGGCTATGGAAGCATTTATGGAAACTTAAAGGTCCCTTTAAGCTTGTGAATTTTTTATGAAGGGCTTGCCAAAATTGTATCGCCACTAATATGAATCAAATGAAGAGGCATCTAACTAGGAACTATGAATGTTCTTTTTGTCCTAATCCTAAAACTGTAGCACATGCTTTAATTGTCGTGCCCTAAACTGCCCCTGGCCCATTTGAGCCCAATTATCTAAAATCTACAGTGGAAGTTTAATTAAACCGAAGGGGCTTTTTTTACTCACTAAGACTTATGGCACGACCCCAGGATACTTACTGGTACTAGCTCATTTATGTTCTTTATTTAGGCTAAGTTTTAGTGCTCTAAAAAAAAACAAGCTAGCACCTATGTGGATTTCATGTGTTCAATTCATGGTATTTACCAAGCTTTAGCCAAGGTTATGCATGACAACCAAAACACCAGCTTAAGTTTGAAAACTTATTTTCATGCATATGCTTCGCATGCTTATGTATTTTGGTGTTCACTAGTGCATGTAATCTCTTAATGCTTTTATAAGCAAACTAATGCTTAGGCATACATTAATTCACATATGTGCACCTATTCTCCTTATTAGCCAATCTTTACACATGCATCCAAATTTCATACTTTTCCAAGTTTTCTTGCATGTTCATCTTAGTGTGCACATACTTAACCAAACATAGCATGCTTTCACATAAACATGGGCTTATGGGCTTTTTCCGTACTTAACATGCATATGGCCCAAAATTAACAAGAACATATTCAACTTTGTCCAAATTCTTAGTTAAGCCCAAAACATGCATTTAAGCCCAATTTCAACATGCTTCCAATTTTCATGAAAATCATACTTCCATAAAACATGCATGGGCCTTGGTAAGTCCACCAAGCAATAAAAGCACCCAAAGTTTCCATAGTCCATATTACAAGCCCAAAATACTAAGTTTGGCCGAATTTTAGCTAAGTCCATAAATTTGGTCATTTAACTAAGACCAACTATTACATGCTTAAAAGCAAGCCATATTCCAAATAACACAAATCCACCTTAAGATGTTGTTCCCACAGTTTCTAGACTCGTAGTCCTGCACACGAAGTCCACATTTTATTAGCTTGATTTTCAAGCAACTAAAGATAAATACTTAGAATAATTTAAGCAAATACTATTTATATACTCAACCTTAACACCACAGAAAGAGTACTTAGGACTCTTAGCTTAATCTTTTGAGCACACTTTTACCTACAAAAGTAGAGTAGGGCGGGTGAGTTTTAAAACTCAATAAGGATTCCATATGGCTTCCAAAGCCTAACGTATGGCCTTTAAGGCCTAACATATGCCAAGAATGTAATGGCAATAATTATTCCAAGTTCCTGCAAAAAAAAAACATAAAGACAAAGAAAACACAAAGATACATGCATATACAATAATATCGAAATTGGGGGTTAGTATGCACAACAAATTCATAGAAGCACGTAAACACACGCCACTTAACACCTTGATTTACAGAAGGGCAGCAAGCCTCCCTCAAGTTTTATTTCATTAATTTCACATACTTTTCATTTTCAGAGATCTCACTTAGCATAGGAATTTAAGGTGGCCTACTTAAATCCAGCCCATAATGCTTGCTTACTTAACTTAGCTCATGAGCGATACAAAATTGCCGAAGCAATAATTTAACTTATGCCCTCTTAGCACACCTAGGATCATATGGTTCTTTGACCATTACCTAGGGGCCCGAATACCCAAAGAGTATAGGAATCCTTACCAATACCGAAAGCTTCTTAGAAGCTTATTTTCCTTCGGTTTCCTTGCTTGTTGATTCTAGAAGTGATTTTCTAGCACAAGAACCAAAATGGCCAAATAAATTAGTAATCCATAAAATATCAAGAACACTTGGTAATTATCTTAAAGAAATCAAAATACCAAGAATACTTGGTTCACACTTACGAAACCTCGATTAGGAGGTGAGACCGAATTTTGTGTGCTTGATGTTCTTCAATTTTTCTTCTTGATTCTTCCTCCCAATGAGTTAGAAGCTCATTTATATAAAGAGCCCCTTGAGAAGAGCTCAAACCCACCAAGAAAGAGAGGTGGCCGAAACTTCCTCCTTGAATTTCTTGGTATTTTTTGCTTGATTCTTGCTCTTTATGGCTTTAGAGCATGAATTCTACCAAGAACACTTGGTTTTAATTTGAGGAAGGCTATGATCTTGATATGGCAGAATGTTTAGAGCAAGAAGAGAGTTAAAAAAGCTTATGGAATGGTAAGAACTTGTATGTTCAAAAATGAGAGAGAAGGAGAGAAAAGTTGGAAGTGTTTGAGTTGTTTGGAGGTGAAAGAGTGTAAAATGAGTGGGAGAATGAAATGAATTGTTTTGGGAGTGTTTTGGGCATGTGATGGCCAGCCATATGGAGGGGGAGTGAGAGAAAATCATGTGATTCACATGGAGACAAAGTGGGAGACAAATTGGAAGAGTTGGGTGAATTTGTCAAAAGTGGGGGACAAGTAGGTGTAGAAAAGAATCCTAAGTGATGACTTGGATGGAGGTGGATTAAAATAATGGGGAAATGGAGGGAGGTGGCAGCCATGGCATCCAATGCCTTTAAAATTGGCTAAACCCCCCTTAGTCCCTCAATTCTTTGCATTTGAGCAATTGAGCCTAACCACCAAAAGTCCCCTTTATCCAATTGAGTCCCTCACTTTAAATTTGCACCACTAATTCTCTTGGCCTAATAAGCCAAGCTTATTTTCAAGAGTGTTTATCACTCATTTATGCCCATGCCATACTTAATTCAATGTCTCCTCAAATTAATTGAGCTAAATTCCCAAATTAGGAAAATTATTTGGCTCCTAATCCACTTAGCCCGGGACCTGATTAGTTTGGATGTCCGGGCATTACATTAATCTTTTATGAGTGGACAAAATTGGTATGGCTAGGTGTTATGGATTACATAGTTATGGAAAGGGACATAACTTCATTTGACAAATGAATATTAAAGGCTACTACTAGGTTTGGGGGTATAAGGCATTGAAAGGTAAATGGCTCTCTTTAAAATCATGTTTGTTTGTTGAAACATTTACAAGACTAGAAACTTTGCTATATTCAGGCATACACATTTAAACCCTTTAGCTGTCATTAAACAAAGCCAATCAAATTTCACTAAATATTGGAGTGCTTGTGTGCCTCTGAAGGAAAAAACCTAGAGCTAGGTAGTAATCCAATTTTGAACAATTCCATGTGTAGGGAGAGTGAAAATCAACACTGATGCGGCTTTTGACATTAACTCACATCAAGCGGGCATAGAAATTGTCATGCGAAATAGTGAGGGAGAGCTAGTTACTGTTGGAGGCTCTTTCTTCCTAGGCACTTCTATTCTTGTGATAGAAGCTCTGGCTGTTTGAGAAGCTTTATTAAATGCATGGCTTATCCAATTAAGGCAAGTTGAAGTGGAGTCGGATTCACAGGTCTTGATTGATGCTATTATTAGTGGGTCGACTCACTATGAAGTTGAAGGAGTGGTAGTTGACATTTGTAGGTTTTAACATGACTTTTCATGTTGTAATTTTAGTCATACACACAGGTTAGCTAACAAGTGTACAGATGCTATTGCATCCTTTGTAAAAAAGGAGATAAGATCCTATGAATGGTTTGCTAGTCCCTCATCTCCTTTGATGCTTTTTTTTGCGCAAGATATTGTACATGATTCCTCCTTGATGAGGTAGTGGAAATATTTCTCTTTGGAAAAAAAAAAATAATAATAATAAAATAAAATTAGTTTCGAGTAAAAAAATATAAAAAATAAAAATAAGTCATTTTGAACTAAGTTGAAATGAATTAATCATAGAATATAAGCATAATTGAATTTAGTTTTGCATTTGCATTCTTCACATTCTTAATCCATGACAATCACTAATATCATTTTTAAAACCTACCTATTTCTACAAGGAAAATTCTAGATGAGTTGTACACTTTATTGTTTTTTGAATTTGTTAAACCATAATAAGACCTGTGCTTACCTGGTACTGGATGGTGGATATGAAGTAGATGTTGCTAAATGGAAGAGATGAACAAGTATATATAATTACTGTGAAATTTACCACAAAAAAGTATCAACGGTACCAAATTTACTATTAAACTTTTAAAAGTACCAAATCTCATACTAAACTTTATTTTTTAGAACAAATTTATCATTAAGCTGACAAAAAATACCAAATTTACCATTACGCCATTAAGTGACCGTTAAATTAAATGTGAAAATAATAGTTCTAGTCATTGACTTTTCACGTTTCTTCTACTAGTGCCTTAACTTTGCCTATCTAATGATCGTGTTATCTTCTTCAAAAGATGAAAGACTACCCCTACCAGCAATGCCACCCAGCCACCGCTCCACCGTCATACCTTCACAAAGCACCTCCTAAATGCTACCATTTCATTCTTTTCCCAAAGGTACAACATAAACTGGAACTATGGGTTACAGCCACAAATAGAAATTGTGTGTATTTTCCCTCACAATTTCCCATTGATGTTATTGAGATTGGAGAAAGACAAAGAAAAATTGATGAGATTTTAAAGGTTAAGCCTTTAACTATTTTAAAAAGATTTGTTGCTCTAGGATTAGGCGTTCATCGATAAAAGTAGGACTAAAACAATTAAAATTCGAGCCTATCAAAAGACAGGCTTAAAAAATGAAAGAAGTTTATAGTATGATTAATGGCTCTAAGGAAACCTTCAAAGAAATCATGCCAGTCACAGCTAGAATTGAATTTGGTGCTGGGCTTATTGAAAAAGATATCATGATTTTTAAATATGCAAAGTTAGGGCAATAGTAAAAGAAACATGAAAAATGAAAGACCAAAACTATAATTTTGCTTGTGATTTGATGGAAAAAGTAACGGTGGTGGTAAATTTGATCTTAAAAATAAAGCTCAGTATAAAATTTGGTACTTTTAAAACTTTGATTGTAAATTTGATCTTTTCGATACTTTTCGATGGTAAATTTGACATTTAAGCTATGAGTAAACTATTGTGGGTTTATTAAATTGAAATAACACTTACTCTTGTAACCGGTGCTACAATTACCAGCAGATTAATGTTGCCATCTAAAAGGCAATAAGGGTGAAACATTTTTACCACATTGGAGATTAACAGAAAACTCCGAAGTTAAGAACGAAAATAAAACAAGAAAATAAAGATTAGGCATTACTAAGACATTTTACCATAGGAATAGTGGCTTCATTTAGGAAAAATTCTAGTGTAAAATTTTTTCGACAATGAAAAATCACTTCAACACAAAATCCAATTGAGGAAGCAAAGAAAAAAAAATAACTAGAAAAGGAAATATATTATTAACGAGAATGCCATATTTTGCAATAGCATTCCCCACCACTCCCAACCTTTTTTGTATTCTTTCCCTCATCTAAAATAGGGAAAGAAAACAAATAACCAAAAGAAAACTAGAAAACTAGAAAACTAAACGAAAACATAGGAAGAAAAATCAGAACTTTTGAAAGAACATACGAAAGAAAGGATATTACCACTATAAAATTTGATTTTTGCTAAATGTACTAAAGACTTATACAAACTTCTATGTAGGAAAATATTTATCTCACACACTACAACACAATTTTTTTTTAAAAAAAAGCAAAGGATAAAATTGTTGCAAATTTGTAGCTTTGTACATAACAAAAAAAAAATGAAAATTAAGTGTTATTAATTTGTTGGTAAAATGACTATTGCTTTCTGAATGTAACGAACGAATAAGCAATGAAACAAAGCAAAAATTCAAGTTCGTTACTTCTCCGTTGCTAATAAGCAACAAAACACCCCATTGCTGATTCGTTGCTAATTAGCAATGAATAAACAAAGTACCGAAGTAGATTTTCTTACTCTCAAATGATTTTATATAATTTAAATTTAATATATCTAAATTTATAGATAAATATGATAACTGAAATAAAAAATATAAATGATGAAAATTAATAAATGATAAGATAAATAATTTAGAATTCTAAAAGTAATTAAACATAAAATAAAATATTCATAAAATATCTAAAAAATACAATCAAACAATCCATATTGCTACAGGTATAAATGCCCTAAATCATAATTGAGTGCCTCCCCATCTTGCTGATTCTTCCTTCTCTTGCCGATCCTTCCTTCTCCAACACAACTAATAAGCAGCCCAATGTCAGCACAAAGTTTGCCCACCACTGTTATCTCTAACATCTTAATTCAACCCCTTATTGGTACACTAATTTCAGGTTTCCTCATGTCAAGTTTGACCTGCGGCTTCAGCCCTCATATCCCAACCTTGTACACAGAATAGAACTTCAGTTGTAGGCAAATTTCATCGTAACCAAACTGCACCTAATACAACAAAACAAGCATGACCTTGGCTTGTAATAGACAGACAAAAAAGGATTCCAGTAGCAATGGGATGAGAGGCAATGGCAAGCACACCAAGATGTATATTATGGCTGCGGAGTCGAACACTAAAACTGGAACGCTACCGCACTTTAGGGTCATGCGCTACTTCATTCATGAAGTAATGAACAACAACTTAAACACCAATTCTTATAATGTGAAACGGTACCTTGTGCTCAATCTTTATCTTAGCAGTTGTTAGTACTTCCTAGTTCAGCCAGCTACCAAGTTCCAATAAGCCAAATCATTGAATGAGTTACTTTATCTGAAGTACCATAATAACCTAAGCTGCAACTAGAGGTGTTCATTGGGCCGGTCCTGACACGGCCCGGCTCGGGACTGGCTCCCGTCAAGCCCGGCCCAGGCTCGGTCAAGACCGGCTTGGCACGGGCACGGCATAAGACCGGCTTCATTTGGGGCGTTCATGGGCTTGGAAAAAGGGTGGGAGCCAAGTGGGCTCGGCACGGCCCAGGAGATGACGGAGACCGGCACGAGACCGGCACGGGACCGGCATGGGACCGGCCCGGCCCGGCGGTGATAAATGTTAACAATAGACTGGTATTTTAAACTAATTGTGCTTGGGATGCATGTTAGACAAATTATTTAACTAAAACTATTGAAATGATTGTACAAAATTCTCACAAAATTTCATATATCATTATATCATGTGAATTTATATATATATATATATAAAGGTTAACTTGCTCAAGTTAAATAATGATACGCTGTATACAGAAACTTTAATAAGTTTAACATGATAAAAGTTTATTCACGAAAGCTGCCCCGTCTTTTTGTGGTCAAACATATTGAGTTTTTGTCAACTTTGATCACAATTTTCTATCTTACCACTCAATATTTTTAGCCAATTCTTGATTTGATCCTTCATTTTGTAGGTTGGAGAAGCGGACCATAGCATTGGAATGACACCAGGACAAGTGGAACGAAAAACAGGAACGCAAAAGTCAACGGAAATTATAACTGTGGTGCCTAGGCGCCAGGAGCGAGGCCTAGGCGCCACAGTACAAAGTTCTCTGCCAAGAAAAATTCAGTTTGGCGCCTAGGCGCCCAGACACCCCTTCTGGCGCCTAGGCTCCAGGCAGCGGCGCGCTGCGCGCTGATCGTTGGCAACGTTAACAAAATTTTTTTAAAAAAGGGATAATTACAGTTTCAGTCCCTATAACGGCTCTCTGCCCTTGTTTGACCCCTGTTTTTATGTTTTTGCCCCCTCCAACAACAATTTTGTAAGGGTATTTTTGGAAAAAAAAAGAAGGCCTTCCCCTATAAATAGGGAGGCCATTTCCACCATTTCTTCACACCAATCTTAGCAATCTCTCCTTCTCTACTAATATATTCTCTCATTTCTTTCAAGCAGTCAATATTATTTTCCGCATTCTTAATCAATTCTCAATTACTTTCGAAGCTTGTGTTTTGCTCAATTTTGCCTGACACAAATGGCATCAAGAGGAAAGGGCAATGCGTCAAGCTCTTCGTCCCGCACCGGTTTGAGGTCATTTTTTCGTGGCCTTTCTCGATTGGCGACCCGTGGGACTCATATCCAACAAACTGACGATGACAAGCAATTTGATATGAGTCAATACGACTTGGGACTCGACGATCAACTTTCTGATGATGACGTTGAGGAGGTGGAGCCAACGGCAGCAGGAAATGTTGGTGGAGGAGATGGTTCGGAACAAACCTCGACAAGCCATCAAGCCGAACTTCCGCCAGAAGGTAAAACGTCGAGGTGCACCGCATGGGTTTGAGTCCATTTTGACCAAGTTTTTGAGAAGGATGTGAGGTTCGCACAGTGCAAACACTGCAAGCAAAAGCTCTCGCACAAGAAGAACGCTGGCACAGGAACACTGAGACGTCACATGGAATCAAAGCATCCGACTTTATGTCCAGATGCAACTACGAGTACCGGCGGTCAGACACAGCTTGCAAGCACTGCCGGCGGATCAGGTATTTTTAAATTTAATCAAAAAGATTGTAGAGAAGGCATGATAGAATGGATGATGTTAACTGAAAAACCATTTACACAATCGGAAGATAGACACATGGAAAAATGGATTACATCATACTTAAACCCTGCTTTTAAAAGAACATCTAGGACCACTGCTAGGAGGGAGGCATTTAAAAGTTATGAAGCTGGTAAATCAAACTTACAAGCATACTTCTCTACTTTAGATCACTCTATCTCATTTACTAGTGACATGTGGACTTCACCACTAGGACAAGATTATTATTGTATAACTGCACATTGGATTAATGATAGTTGGGTCATTAAAAAACGTATCATTGCATTTAAGTGGATGGAGGTCGATCATACTGGTTGGTATTCAATGTAATTTCAGAAAGTCTAAAAGAATTTTTTTGTCATGACAAGGTTTTTAGCATAACATTTGATAATGCATCAAACAATGATGTCGCGGCTGAGACATTGAAGGAATCACTAGAACCTGTCCGTGATGCCGCATTTTTTCATATTAGGTGTATATGTCATATTTTAAACTTAGCTGTCCAAAAAGGTCTTCAAGTTTTGAGTAATGAAATTACTCCAATTAGGTGGACACTCCATTATTTAAAGTCAAGGATGAAAGTTTCTAAAGAGTTTAAGCAATATTGTCTAGAAAATGGCCTCGATTTTAGTTGGAAACGTTTTAAACTTGATTGCCCTACCCGATGGAACTCCATTTATGAGATGTTGATAGATGCGATGCCATTTGCTGCATACATGACATGTTTTATAAATGTCAGAGAAAAGAACACGATTTTGAAACAAGAGATGTGGGATAAACTGTCAAAATTGGCTGCTGTGCTGCGATATTTTTATGATGCCACTGTTTTTTGCTCCGGTGTATACTATCCCACATCGCACAAAGTTTTAATGCATATGGTCAACATTGCATGGTTTTTGAACCAATACAAAGATGACGAGTTCTTAAAAGACACAATTAAGGCCATGAAAGATAAATGGATTTTATATTTCAGTACTATACCCCCAATCTACTTACTTGCAGCTACACTAGACCCGACCGTAAGAATCACAGGTACGCAACAGCTACTTGAGGGTTATTATAGTTTCTTAGAAATGACACATATTTCTGTTCATGCTATAACTGCCTCTATTGATGAGCACTTGAGAGAGTTATTTAAGATATATGCCAGTCGGCATAAGGATAAGGTTGCAAACACTACTTCATCTACCATCGCGTCTTCATCGGCCTCATTGTTATTCAATCCGGCTGAACAACTCCTCAAACGGCATCGTGCTGCTGTATCCGGTCTTACTGAAGTGGACGCATACCTTAACCTTGTTTGGGAGAATAGTGAGACCGATATTCTAGACTGGTGGAAAGCAAGAAGTAACAAATTTCCAATACTCTTCATCATTGCCAAAGAAGTTCTAGTTGTTCCCGTCTTAACCGTTGCATCGGAGTCCGCTTTCAGCACTGGAAAGCGTGTCATTTCAGAGAGATGCGCAAGGCTCACTAGATGCAGTTGAAGTTTGTATATGCAACTGTGATTGAGGTCTTGCAGCTTGCAGATTACAAGACCACAAGAGTTCTGACGAGGAAAACCCCGATGAGGTAGATGCTTAAATCCACCGCTTGCTCATTATTTACTTATTTTGTATTTGATCTGATTTTGCTGTGTAGCACAGATCGCACTTTTTATTTTCCATTTAATTTTATGGAACGTTTCGCTATTGAGTAATGTAAAGCCCGTTTCATGGTATGTAAGTGCCGTTTGGCTTTAATATTAATAAAAGTTCACACCGGTTGTGGTGTTTTACTTTTAAAACAAGTAATTATAAAAATATAAAGATAACCTTAGAATAAATATTTATCTAGTTTTTTTGTCATTATTTTATTTATTGTCTTGTAAAGTAAAATCTTGGTAATCATGGTTTGTTTCTTTAACATAAAGAAATAACTTTAGTTCTTAAGGTTTTAATAATTGACTTAATAAATGTTACAAAAAATGGTTTAACTCAAAATCAAATATATCAAAGTTTCCAAACTTTTTGGTCAATTTCTTACCTTTTATTTTTATTTTTATTAAGTTATTCATTTAACGTTTGATTAATTTAAAAGTCTAGTAGAATTGAAGATGAAGTGGAATTTAAGATAAACTAGATTATAAAATATCACTTATAAAAAAACTCTCAGACTCTTGTTTTTATTAAGTTTTTTAAAAGTGAAGACTAAAAATTAAAAATAAAAACTAAAACTTAAAATAAAAATAAAAATTACAATTTAAAAAATTAAAATTTAACGGGCCAGCTCGGGACCAGCCCAGGACCGGCACGGGACTGGCACGTGTGAACACGGGCTGTGCCCGAGCCCAAAATACTAAGTCCCAAGACTGGCTGGTCCGGTCCGGTCCAGACCGTTGTGCATCTATAGCTGCAGCTGGATGGTGATGTCTAACAACCACCATAAGTGAGAAATTTACATCCCTAAGTTCTCATTGAAAAGGTAATTGATAGCCAAAGTCTATCGCCTCTATCTGGCCGAACTCCCTGCCACAAGAATGGCCAGAAGAAACTGGCGCTACCCGAGAAAAGGTAGGATCATACGCCTCGGAAGATAGCCGAAGAGCTTCGAGCCCGGCACGCCAGGAAACTTGAGGATACTACTAGTCCCCCGAGGTTGTGAACAGATCGCCTTCGGAAAAGAGGCACCAGCTATTGCGGGCCGAACATGATTTCCCCGAAGGCGGAACTCCCTGAAGCTGGGAACCCCCGAACCGAGGGCGTGTTTCCCGTAGAGGCACTGTCCGTACCAGAGGACGACCTCGCCCAGGGACCTCGGGAGTACGGCAGGAGCATTTAAGGAAACATTTAAGGAAGCCTCTGACACGTCCTTTCACAGACGTCATAAGCCACCTCAAAAGGCGCTCTGACACACTGACGCCATCAAAATCACATCATGGCCCATCTCAGCACAAGGCTCAAGGCAACCTGCTATCAGCTATCTGTCCCCTACGCCCAGAAACTCAGGGAACATCCGACCGAACACGTGTCGCGATCTGAACGGGCTAGGCACTCCTATAAATACCAGGAAGTAAATACTTGGCAGGAGGTTGGTTGGCAAAAGGTCTGACTCCCAGACTCTGAGAAAATCACCAGGCCAGACTCTTCAGCCCTTTGTGCTATTTCCTTTGCCTTTCTCAGCCACCACTGACTTGGGCGTCGGAGGCTCCCCCCCCGGAAACACATTCCGGGGGCCTCCTAACCCACTTTTTCTGAGCATCTCAGGTACTCTCCCTTGGGCGCACCATCCTCCAGACGTTCTTCCTCCCAGAAGTCTCTCCAACAGTCACCATGACTCTAAATGATGAGGCCCATGGCCATCAGTAATCATTTCCTAGAATTCAAAACTGCCCATAAACATCTAATATATATATATATATATATATATATATATATAAATCATGAGACAATTAAGGGTTTTGGGAGTTTTCACTTAACAGATTTAACAACAAATTGACACATGTCACTTTTGTTATTAAAGAAAACAAAATCTTGTGTTCATATTGTAAATTGACATATTTATTCTTCAGATACTTTTAAATTAAGAAGTTGTCTTTTCACTTAATAAACTTAACAACAATGTGATACATGGCTCATTTCATACTTAAGGAAATGAAATCTGGTATTTTTTTACACAATCTGTCCGAAATACCCTTTTTCTTATTGACAGCATCAAAATGCACCCTTTGACTATTCTGTTGACCGAAGCAATTTAACCAATTTGCCGAAATTTATGGCATTTGTAAATTGTAAGAGGAAAACGTAACTAATCTCATTGACCAATGAAATCAATTTTTATTTTTTTGGTTAATAAATCAATTTTAATATCGGGATCCCACAACTATAAATTGAATTCCTTGTCTATCTTCCGTAATTGTATTCGAAAACTCCATGTCTCATTCTCTTCCCTCTGGTCTCAAAGTTGCTTTTTTTTTTCTTCCTTTCGATTAGAAAATTCCATCTCTTCTCTCTCAGAACTCAATCTCATCTCAAAGCTTCCCAGAGCTTCTTTTTTTTTTTTTTTTTTTGCATTAGAAAACTTCTTTTTCGGAACAGAGCTCCATCTCATCTAAAAGCAGCTACCTCTTTCCTCTTTTTTTTTTTGGCATCAGTTTGTTTATGTCTTACAATAACAAATAGGGTTCAGCATCTTTTAAATGTTCGACCCTATTACTGCTTGTGATTGCAGAACATTGATTTCTACACTCTAGGCATTTTGCTAGAACATGGTGCTTAGAATTTGGTGCCACTACTTTTTCCGATAAGGCATTGATAAGCTTATATTTATTATATTTATTTCTTTCATATTTAGTATGTTTTAATATGTTTTAACCCTTAAAGATATATTTTGAGTATGTTTTATAGCTTACGGCATATCTAGACTCAATTGATTAAGAGCGGATTTAATTTACAATTTTACAAGTTTTAATTTGATTGTATTCTTTCAGGATTCTAACAGATTGACAATGTTAGAGTAGAAAAATCATATCTTCAGCTATAGAGATTGAAATCAAGTGATTCTTAATTCATTGGAAAGCTAACATATGGAGCTACAAATCGCATTCAGACCAAGAAACCCAGTTTGCATGTTAAGAGGGTCAAATTCAGCTTCAAAGTTGCGATTTGCGAGTCACCGCTAGTACAGAAGCAATTGCGGTATTTTGGGCATATCTTTAGCTACATATATCCGTTTTATGCGATTCAGGTGTCGTTTCGAAGCTAATAAGAAGCTCTACAACTTTCATGCTTTGAGTTTTGAGAAATAGTGACTGCATCAAGGTCGAATCTCAGCTTGAAGTTGTTGCTGCTATTCTAGAGCATTGATTGACTGACAACTTTAAAACCTTCTAGATAATTTGAATCTTTTTATTTATTTGGGATACTTTTATAAAAATATAAAAAGTTTTTGGAGTTTTTTGGATTTAACCATATTAGGTTAATTTTATTAAAGGGGGCAAAGGGCTTCTAGGTATCAATTGATAGTCTATCTATCAAGCAACCTCAGACTTTTGAAGATTAGCTTGCATATATAAAGTGCCCGAATTTAGGTAAAACTTTTAACTTTGATTAATAACTCTATGATGTGTTGTTGAAGTTTCTTTTGCGTAGGTCAAGATTCATGTTTTTTATTTTTTATTTTTAAGTGATCTAGATGAGAATTTGCAGAAGTCCTTCAATAAGTGTCTTGAGATTAGAGGGTTCAACCCCGGCACAACTGATCTCTTGTTACAGTACATGGTGGAGAAGTAACATAGAGAATACTTGTAGAAGTTGAAGAACTTGAAGAAGTTGTAGAGAATTGAAGTTCGGTAATATGTTTTACAACAGGCCATCTTAATTCTTTTTGAAGGTGGAATTTGTCGTCTCATTGTTAGGGAGGTCATGTTCATTACCTATATTTGTTATAACTCAAAAGGTGAAACTCATAACATGGCCATCTAGAATTCTAATGGTTATTTGGGTTAACCTAATGTTATTGTCCTATTTTTTTTATTAATATAAATGCTATGCAGTCATTGATTTCCCATACAGGGTTTCAGTTTCAAATTATACTATGGTTGTAAGCTAAACATCTATATTAAACAAATTACCAAGCACTCCAAGTGCCCTACAAGTGCTCTAATTGGTTATCCATTTCAATGTTCGAATGTCTAACATTCTATAAGACTTTAAAGTTTTCTTATACTCAATTAAATGATTTTGTTATATGCATTCTTAGTAATATACTGTAATTTCCTCATTTTATTAATTTATTAAATAAAAAAATAAATTAAATTTTCTTTAAGCCCATCTATGTCCGCATATAAATTGAAAGTGGGAGAGCCTTATTACTTCATGAAATTAGTTACTTCCTATTCTGTCTTACAAGTTATTTGTGAAAAAATTAGAAATTTGAGCTTTGTTACTGTCTAAAAATCACCGTTTGTCGGTTTTGTGTAGTATTTTAATAGACTACGTCAAATATTTTTAAATTGTATCAATAGACAATAGTTTTGGAAATCATGGTTTCCTATTATATATTAGTAGACTAGACTTATGTGAGGTATTCAATTTTTTTGTAGTTTCTTCATATTTTTTTTGTTGTCTTTATAATTTGAATATAATATATTGCTTTTGAGAATTACAAAAAAATCCCAATACAGTGATGGATACATAAACTATTAGAAAACGTTTTTAGAAGTACTACTTTTTAGCAAAATAATAATAATAATAATAATAATAATAATAATAATAATAATTAGTAGTACCCTTAGTACAATCAATATAAGGTATTGCATTATTTTATTATTTAATGTAGTTATAAGCTTTTAAAATTTTATTTATTTTATTGTTATTATCATATTGAGATTGAACTCCATTATATATTTTACATATATAGTAGACTTGATTTTTTTAGTACTAGAAATGATGACAAAAGTAATGACCTTCCAATTCAAAGAGACCTACTAAATACTTCGTTATCACAACATTCTTGATGTGCTGATGTAATGTGAGTATTATATATTTGTTATATACATTTGCATGACACAAATTTTCTTTCAAAAAACATGATATTTCTTGTAATTTAGTTGCAAGGGATTATGAGATCATCCAATAACTACTCTCATAAATGCTTCAATGTTAAATGGCCAATTGATTAAGTCCCTCCATAAGTTGGTTACATGCCTCATGACACATTTCTCTATTCCAATAATTATTGTTGTACACTACTAGAGGATTACACTAGAGAAAAAGATCTGCACATTGATGATATAACTACTTGAAATCTTTGTAATTTAAAACTTATGAGCTTAACTACACATACAAATTTTTTGTTGCTATTATGTTGAAATATTTTATTGTAATATTCTTGAATTATCGGTCTTGTAATATATTTTATAGGAATAATTTCATAACATTTTAAACATTTATGCTTTTCGTGAACTCAAAACCATTTGTAATACCGTGGTAACGTCAAGTATGTAAATTAGTTGATATTAAAACCAAAAACGTCCATTATGAAATCCTTAACCAACCCAATTAGGATCACTAACCAGAAAAAAAAAAAAAAAAGGAAAAAGATTTCCGATACCAGCTATCATGGTGGGAGAGTTGTCATCCTTGGACTACACACCTGGCCGTAGGCCTTAGAAATCAAACTCTCCTGCGCCTTCTGCAAAGTGAACACGCCATCCACACGGCCCGGCCGCATGGGAACATCTAATTCCTCAAGTTTTCAGCTAGGTTAGCGAAACATTCTTAAAACTACAAATTTTGCTAGAACAATTGACATAAAAAGCACCAAATTCCATAGTAATCTATTGAAAAAACTCCAACAAAAGAGCAACTAAAGATTAGGCAATCAAGAAAAGGGAAATACCTGGTCGGGCATTCAGTGCCATAGGAGATTACTAATTCACGGCCGAAGACAAGGACATCTCAAATTTTGGTTTACTGCCCTCGTCACCTCGTCGAATCTCTTCGAACTAATAGCACTCAGACTAGGATGAAATGCCTTCTTAAACTTGCAACACATGAAATTCAAAACAAAAAACCCAAAATTTCCCAAAACCCTAACCTAACCCGGAAAGGAAACTTGAAGAAAATACCTGAAAAGAAGGCCGATCTACATGAATTTTGAGTTTTAATCGTGGGATTTCGTGCTATTGGGGATGTGGAAGCCTGATCGGAGTTGAAAGGTTTTGGCCGACGAAGGTTCTGGAAGGGGAGGAGCAGAGGACGAACCAAGGGGTTATACATTAAACCTGTATATTTATTGAACTCTATACTTTAACAAACATGAAAGGCAGTTTTAAAATATCTTTTGAAAAACCAAGTATTTTGTTATTAAAGTTTTTCATTAAGCCGGATACATAAAAGAATTATAAATAATTTAATTAATTTTCATAACTTTTTTCAAAATACTTAGTTGTTGAAAAATTGTGAATTTACTATTATTGTAACCTCATTCAAAAAATCTACACACCAAAAGCCATGAATTTATCATAATAAAAGCAGAGCAATGCCCAAACCAGACGTACGTTGTTTTTCTGTGTCAAATTTGTTACTTCAAAATTAACAATTTTGTCATGAAAAAGCAACATCTTGTCAAAGCATTGCTTCCCTCATGGCATATTTAAATTTCATTGTTTTTTACCACACGTTAATCACAAAAAAGCAACAAAACAATTTGCAACACAATAATCCGTGGTTGTGAGTCCATCTATGCTGTGGTCTGTGATTGAATCCACAAAACTTAACAAGTACCACTTGTTTTTTCAACTACCAAACAAATTGTGCCACGCCAAATTCTATAATGTTTAGTACAAACCTTTCGATACATGTATTACTAGTCGTATAATCTCTACTCTAAAGTTAGCCTAAACTCTTGGGAGGCAAGCAACTCCAAAATCAGCAGCAGCCATCTTTCCATTGTATTTTGGTTTCAGAACCGGATTTCAGGACTCTCATGAGCTCCTCCGAAAAGATTCCAGTCCAGACTTACGGACAATGCTACACATTCTGTGAATTATTTCCCCGAAGGACGGTCGATCCTTCGGTTCACCATACAAGATGAAAAATAAGATAATTTAGTGCTACAAGTGTTACTTGCACGCGAAGAAACGAGCAAGAAGTTAGAGTGGAAGAGTGCACCTTTTCCAGCAGTCTCCAATAATCGATGCCACCTGAGGATCGATGGCTTCGGGAAGTTCCAATCTTCGATCCATGAAGCCTACAGCTCCAACCACCTAAAACAAAACAGAAGCTTATAGTTTTTGTGCAGGTAAAGAGACTAAAGCAGTTCCTATGCCATGTGTTTTGCAGAAAGTACCTGTAACGAATTGAGATTGCTCCATGGAATAGCAACGGTCCAGTGCTCCCATAGAATGACACCGAAACTGAACACATCAGACCTGTCACAGGAGCTCAATATCAGTGTGGCTGCGTCCCTAGATAACTATCTTCACTGATCATCGGGAGGATGATGTAAATCAGATCTTAGTTTCCCTGTGAAGCGTTTGCCAATGCAGGGTTTTGAAGTTTCCTTTCATTTGAAGGTTCGTTTCTTAGAACTTCAGGAGCCATCCATTGAGGCTGCAACACATGGGAACAAAGTCAAGCAGTTTCGAGAGAGAAAACTAAAGATGGCAGATTTCAATACCGTTCCTAATCTTCCATATTTTGTAGTCAGAAATGTAGCATCCTTCCACTTTGAAAGGCCAAAATCTCCAACCTAAGGCATTAAATCCACTGTAATTCACTCCGAGGGCTTTCTTTTCATACAAGAAATTGGAAGTACAAAATCAGTATTTCACCTTAACAGTCCAGTTTCTGTCCACCAGAAGGTTAGAAGACGTCAAATCCCTGTGCACTATAGGTGGATTTCTGCAGTGCAAGTAATTCATTCCTCTAGCCTACGGAGAACGGGAAAGGACGGTCAACAGATCTTCTCATCTTCAACACATAAAAACTCATGAAGGGCAAGGTAACGCACAACATCAAGTGCCATTTTTAGTCGTCTTTTGGTATCCAAGGCTTGATTGCTCCTGTGAAGGGTTCTGAAAAGACTCCCCCTAATAGCCCGAACCAGAATTGATGATCCCTACTAAATACATGTACTAATACAAACAAAACCTCTGTAAATAGCAAACAATGATTTCACATCTTTCGTAGTCCAACGAATCTGTTTGATGCCGGCATTTGCAAGCTGGAAAACAATTACCTGGGCATAAACTCTGTGACGATTGCAAGTCGTTCTAGCGAGTAGACAGCTCCCATGAATAGCAGCACATTTGGGTGTCTTAGTTTCTTCATTATATCAATCTGAAGAAGACGGAGAAGCCATTATCCAATTGATGTTTCGTGTTAACAGGTTGGCAACTACACCTGATATTTTACCTCCTTTCTGTAATCTTCAATTGTCGACTCTCTGTACTGATTCCCAGTGTAGACCTTCACAGCTACATCCTTGAGAAGAAATCAACCTCCCTTATAACCACTTACATACCTTAGAGCTTTACTTAAAATTGGAAATTATGAGGAAGATAAAAAACTTACAGATCCGATCCAAATTCCTCGATAAACAACAGCAAATGAACCTAAGGGGCTCAAAGCAGGAAGAAGATCAATTGACACAAGAGTTACCAGTTGTTCAACTCTAGGGAGAAGCACTGTATCCATGGCTCTCCAAGATTAATTACTAGAAAAGCTAGCAACATTTAGGGTGATATACTGAAGAATATTACCTTGTCCAATCTCCTCTCCTAACCGTAAATCATCCCAATTGACCTCACAATCCATCGCAGCATTTAAGTCATTGTCTCCTTTGTCTGATGAACCTTGGCTCCTGGTACCCAACCCAGAACCTAATTGGTGCTTGCCTTCTACATTTTGCACTCCATCACCAAGCTCCAACACTTTTGCGCTTTGTACATCTTGCACTAAATCATTTTCGTTCACTTGGTATTCAAATCCTGCAGTAGAATCATCTCCTCCAGCTAACTTAGATTTCCCATTACAAGACCTTGAAGAGGCAGCAACGTACTTTTCTTCCATCAACTTTGAAGTTCCATAGCCATGAATGCTTGAACTAATTTCCTCAGATATTGAGCAAAAGGTACACTTGTGAAAAGTTGGTTCCTCTGAACTTCTGGAGGGATTTTTCTCTCTCATCATGTCATTCCCTGCTGAGTAATCATCTTGAAAATTTCGTTTTACAGTTTCATGAAGATGATTTCCATGATCTGCAGTTCCCCTGATGTGCAGTCTGGCCAAGACCCTTGCAGCCTACAAGCATATCAGTACTTTAAAAGGAAATATCAGTAAAACAACAAGAACCCCGAAATTTAAGGACCTTCAGGTTTCATCCTGCTGATTTCCTGAAGTTTTGGTTTTGACATGAACAAAAGGATAAGGCATACTTTTGAGAAGTTTTCAGATGTTGGCAGTTTGAAACATAGACCCAAGTCCTGTATAAAAATAAGGATGATGTCTTTGTAATGGTCGAGATAAGTCAGCGCCTCAAAAACACTGAAAGCGCAAAAAAAATCTTTTTTTTAACAATTTCTGGAGTCTGGACTGGAATTTGACCGTCCTTCACTATCTCTTTCATCATGAAGTTTGAAATTGAAATGAACAAGAACTTCTGCTCGGAAAATAGAAGAATGTGGTAGAAATTATCATTTTGTGACTTGCACTCAATTCACACCCAGGAGACAACAAGCAGAACAGGCCTGTACCATATTTAGCTTCTCTGATGTATCTTCTGAGCTACTTGTAGCATTCTTTCTCTCCATGCATGGGCTGCATAAATCATTTCCTTGCTTTCTATTTAAAAGTCTGGAAGCCTGAACTATCTACTGAGAATCAAAATCTCTTTAAAAACAGAATGAAAAAATAACAAGCAAACAGAAATGTGAGAAAGAAAAAGAAAGAAAGAATATATTATACATAAGCACCAGATTAGAAACTGAGGATGCAATCTGGGGCCGGGGTGGATGCCACTGGATATTTCTAATATTCGGTCCCCTTCCTCTACCATGATCCTGATATGTGCTCGCATTCTTTGGATTCGATCTGTTAAACATTGCCGCATCACTCGAAACAGTGATTACTCCAACAAGCTCACCAGCTACGCACAGAAGGCTCTTGGTCACCAACGCCATGAACATTTCACCCGATCTTTTCCTGTAAGGCAACTGACCAGACCATGAACAATTGCTGTTTAGAACACCCATGATATTGTTCAATGGCTCATGATAGCCTACAGCCACAAGCAGATCACTGTCTCTTTGTCCAAGTGCTTCATAAGATGCCCATCCATATAATTCCTCAGCAGTTCGATTCCTGAGTGATAAACCGAGTACACAAAGCTGATTTAGATGCCGAATTGAAACCCTTTGGACGTAGTCAACATGTAACAAGGTGGCCCAGTTTATGAAGCACCAGTTTCACCAAGAAAGTTGAATTTTTGTCCCCAGAGATAACAACATACAATAACCCCAAATGAAAGCAAGCTTCAAATAGTTTACAGAAACAACAGCATGAAGGTCTAGGTTCCTTGTAGCATAACTATCCACAAAGAATCAGCCCTCCATAAATCATTTAGAAAAGTAATCCTCTAGACTCCGGCAACGATCGGCGAGGACTCGGTGGAGACTCGCAGCAGACTCGTCCCCGGTAGCCATGGATGGGAGGGACATCTAAGTCGGTGGAGACGCGCTGGGATGTGGATCACCGATCAGAACCATTAGCTACCCATAATAGTTTATTGTTAAAAGCGGTAGCTTTGTAGGCAAGGCATATGTCGGCATCATGCACGTGCACACCCCAGAACAGAAAACAAGTATTATCTCCGCCCCATAAAAAAGATGAAGAAACGTCATGTTCGTTCCCTTCAAAAAAGATTATTGGGTAAAAAGCACTTGTCATCCCTAATTTTTTAAAATTGTTCTAAATGGATTCATAATCTTTATTTTATACTCTTAAGGTCCCTAACCTCCTTATTTTGTCCCAATAGAGGTCCCTCCGTTAGTTTTATAGTTAAAGTTAATAGAATTTTGATGGAAAATACCCAGTTTAATCCTATGTTTCTTCTTCCCACTCAAAGCAACCTCAAGCTACTAACTTTGACACTTTAACTACCATCTCCCCCAGACTTCCTCTCTCACCATCCCTGACCCTTCCTACTTCCTCCCTTACAGTCCTACTTCAATTGTCCAATAAGCTCCAAAAAAAGGCTAGCTTCATAATCGTCATTAGCGCCACTAACAGTGACTATGAGAGATTATTGTTGCGTACTGATCAAGTTAAGCTTTGTTTGTTAGGATTCTCTGGGATTCTCCCTTTAGTCCATTGTTAAGTTTTAGGAAGAAAACTGTTGTTGCTGTTACCTGCTTTTATCTTTGAGCTTATCCTTTGTAATTGGCTGTAAAAGCCACATAACTCATTTAATAAAGTTGAAGTATTCTAATCGAGCATATTGAGTTTTAAAAACTCTCTTAGTTTACTTCACAATTGGTATCAGAGCCTTCACAAGGAGGCCTATTCTTGAGTTTGTGAGGAAATAAACAACAGTTTTCTTTCAAGGACAGAGATGGCGGGAAGCAGTGGCTTTGTACAGCCTGCCATTCCCAAGTTTAATGATCACTATGACCATTAGGCAATGCTGATGGAAAACTTCCTACGTTCCAAGCAATACTTGGATCTTATTAAGAATGGAATCTTGGAGTTGGATGAAGGAATCATGCCAACAGAAACACAAAGCAAGTTGATTGAGGAGCAGAAGCTGAAAGATTTAAAGGTAAAAAACTACCTCTTCCAAGCGATTGATCACAACATTATGGAGATGATTCTGAATTGAAACACCTCAAAGGCTATTTAGGATTCTATGAAGCTCAAATATCAGGGCTCTACCAGGGTGAGGCGTGCACATCTGCAGGCTTTACGAAAGGGCTTCAAAATCCTTTGCATGGAAGAAAGGGAAACAATCGATGAGTATTTTGGTCATACTCTCACCAAAGCTAACAAAATGAAGGCTCATGGTGAGAAAATTAGTGAAACGGTAGTTAATGAAAAAATTTTAAGACCCATGACATAAAAATTTGATTATGTGGTCTATTTTATTGAAGAATCCAATGACTTGGAGACGTTGACTATTTTTTAACTGCAAAGTGGCTTACTTGTTCATGAACAAAGAATGAACGACCATCGAGAAAAGGCACAAGTTCTAAAGGTCATTCAAGATGAAGGTTCAAGTAGAGGAAGAATTCGAGGGATGTTCAGGGGAAGAGGACGAGGTCATGGTAGGCATTCCTTCAACAAGGCCTCAGTCGAGTGTTATAAGTGCCACAAATTAGGGCACTTTTAATATGAATGCCCCAGCTAGGAGAAAAGTGCCAACTATGCAAAAGAAAAAGAAGAGTTATTGTTAATGTCGTTTGTAGACCTCAAACAAGAAAAAGGAGAAAAAATGTGGTTCATTGATAGTGGATGTAGCAGCCATATGAGTGGAAAGAAGGAATGGTTCTCAAATTTAGATGAAACCTTCAATCAGTCAGTCAAGTTGGGCAACAATGCAAGAATGGCGGTTATAGGGAAATAAAATGTCAGAATGAAAACCAATGACATCATCTAGGTAATCTTTGACGTTTACTACATTCATGAACTAAAGAATAATCTGCTAAGTGTAGGCAGTTACAAGTAAAGGGCCTGGATGTTTCATTTCAACACGGAAAGTGTGAGATTGTTCATCCATTGAAGGGATTGATCATGCAATCTGAAATGGGTGCAAATAAAATGTTTGTTTTTTCGGCAGACATGATGCCATTGGTCACCATATGTTTCCAAGCTGAGATAGAAAATGCAACTCACTTATGGCATTGTAGACTTGGACATTTGAGTTTCAAGGGGTTAAAAACTCTTCAACATGAAAACATGGTGGGTGGCCTACCTTTTCTCAAAACAACCTTAAAATTGTGCACAACATGCTTAGTTGGGGAACAACACATAGAACCCTTCCTGAGAGAAAGCTTTTAGAGAGCTAAACAAAAGCTAAAACTGGTGCATGTTGATATATGTGGCCCTATAAAGCCAGCATCGAATAGCAATAAGAGGTATTTCTTAAGTTTTATTGATGATTATAGTCATAAAATGTGGATTTATTTCTTTCATGAGAAATATGAGTCTTTTGCCACATTTAAGAATTTCAAGGCTCATGTTGAAAAGGAAACTTGTGCCTATATTAAATGCCTAAGAATTGACAAAGGTGAAGAGTTCACTTTAAATGAGTTTGAGGATTTTGTAGGGCAAATGGGATATCAAGACTATTGAATTTTCTAGCCTATCAAGATCACACATGAGAGCATAGAACACACAAATTAAATTGGTACAAACAAAAGATCTGACTTGATTTAGACTCAATCGATGAATGCAACGGAAACAAGATCGGTGAATACACAAATTTTCTCTCTTATTCCAATCGGCAGCTCTTCCAATGGATGGAAATTTTTTTCCCTAATCACTTTGGCTAAAGAAGGAACCTAGCTCTCTATTTATATAGAGGTTCATGGGTCTACCCATTAACAGCCATATGGACTCTATAGCCTACACTAATATAACCCACATTTTATTACATAATTGGGGCTACTAGCTCAAATAATTAGATCATAACCTTTATGGGCTCTATATGGCTTATAATTAACCAATTCAATCTTAATCCATTTTAATAAAACACACAATTAATGTTAGCCCACATTAAAAATTTTCAACATTCTCCCACTTCGGCAACATTAATTGTGAAAGATTTTAAAAACATGTTTTGTATTAAGACCTTCAAAAACCTTTATGCATGCGCTATTGAAAACAAATTGGATATAAGACAAATCCATGTACCATTCCATCCAACAAGGTTCTCAATGGAGGATCGTGGTGGTAACTGTATCAACTTACGACACATGGCCTTCCATGGTCACACTCATCAATATACCTTATCGACATGAACTAAATGTGGTAGTGTGGCAAGTAACAACAATTCTCACTTTATGATCTATTTTGCATTGTTGTTTATTTGTCTATCTCACTAATATTTCTCCTTAAGTAGCATGAGCACGCTTGAGAAATCCTTTATTGCTCTTTTTTGAGCTTGTATGTCTTTATAACTTTATGCATCTAGAGATGACCCTTTATGTGTCACATAAGACATACAACCATAAGGCCATAACCAGTAATGCCCCAGGCCTTTGCTTAAGATTAACACTCATCTTAAAAATTTAAAACATTTTATAATGAAGAAACTTTATGACTGAAAAACATCATTATAAAATGTCTTAAAAATTACAAAAGTTAAATGTGTACTCTAAACAAAGTAATAGAGCAATTACACATGACTCCTACTAACCAAGTGCATCAAAGGACTCCACTAGTCCCATATCAGTAATATGGCCCCTAAAACTTTTAGGGTGAAGTTTTTTGGTTAGAAGATCAGTAATCATATACTCTGTTCCAATGTGCTTCATCACAACTTCACCTTTTCTTACTTCCTCATTAACAGTCAAATATTTGACTTCCAAATACTTAGCCCTAGAACAACATTGCTGCAAAATTATCATAGTATAGTCAAATGGGCTTAGCGATGGAATCTACAATAAACATCTCAATGATGAGATTCCACAACCATGCGGCCTGTGTGGATGCTCCAAAACATGCTATGTACTCAGCATGCATGGTAAAAGAGGTCACAAGTGTCTATTTGACACTTTTCCATAAAACTGCACCACCTGCCCATACAAAAATATAACCTAATGTAGACTTTTTACCATCTTTGTAGCCGGCATAGTCAGAATCAGTATAACCAACTAGCTCAAGATTCTCAACCCTTTTATAGGTCAACATGTAGTCTTTGGTTTCCTTTAAGTATCTACAGACTTTCTTTGTAGTAACCCAATGGTCATGTTGAAGATTTGCTAAGTATCTTCTTAGGAAACCTACTGTAAATGTGATGTTCAGTCTAGTGCAAACCTGAGCATACATTAGGCTCCCAACAACACTAGCATATGACACATCCTTTATAGATTCTCTCTCGCAATCATTCCTAGGATATTGTACCAAGCTTAAGTTTTCACCCTTAACAATTGCCACATTCCAAGGTTTACAATCTTGCATATTGAATCACATTAATATATGTTCAATGTATGATTTTTTAGAAAGACCCAGCAAGTTCCAGGATCTATCCATGTAGATTTCAATTCTAAGAACAAAAGATGTTTCATCAAGATCCTTCATATCAAATTATCTAAACAAAAACTGCTTAACCTTATGTTGTATGCCTAGGTCATTAGTTGCAAGCAAAATATCATCCACATAAAGGACCAAAAAGATAATTTTGCTCCCACTGATCTTGTGATATATGCATCTATCGACTTGGTTTTCCATAAAACCAAATGAGGTGATTACCTCATCAAACTTTAGGTACCATTGTCGAGAGGGTTCATTCAAACCATAAATAAACTTTAACAGTCTATATACCATATGATCTTTACTAGCTACCTTAAAACCTTCAAGCTATTCTATATAAACTTCTTCTTTTAGGTTCCCATTTAGAAAGGCGGTTTTAACATCCATCTAGTGTAACTCCAAGTCATAATGAGCTACAAGTGCCATAATGACTCGAAAAGAGTCTTTAGAGAATACAGGAGAAACAAATCAACATAGTAAATTTCTTCTCTCTAAGTGTACCCTTTAGTAACTAGTTTGGCTTTAAACCTCTCAATTTCCATTAGGATCCCTTTTAGCCTTAAGCACCCATTTGTTACCAGTGAGTTTATAGCCCTTAAGTAGCTTAACAAGCTCTATCACTTAATTGTGTTGCATAGATTGTATCTCATCCTTCATTGCATCCCACCATAGATCCTTTTGAAGACTAGATATGGCTTCCAAAAAAGTATTGGATCGATTTCATGACTGATTTCATAATCACTCTCTCCAAGATAAACCACATAATTAGAAGATATAGCAGATCTCCTCTCCCTAGTAAACTATCTAAGTGGAACCTTTGCTTCTGCATCCTATGCAAAAGGAACCCCTTCAACTAATGGTTTGCAGAAGTTCTTGCTCTATTGGAGCAAGCACAAGTAAAGGATCCATAATCTCTTGCTACATGGTTAGAGTAACATACATGGTATTGGTTTACACATCCTTCTCGAAGGTCTTAGAGTGATCACTTTCATTGGTCACATCATGCTCCAGAAACTTAGCTGTTTTTGATTCCACAATTTTAGAACCTTTATCTTTACGATAGAATATATATATTTTAGAATGTTCAGAATAACCGAAAAAATAGCAACAAGTATAACGAGGTTGCAATTTATTTTCCATGGGATCATACAATTTCACTTTAGCAGGATAACCCCAAACTCAAAAGTGGTTCAAGCTAGGTTTCCTACCAGTCCACAACTTAAATGGCGTCTTTGGCACTGACTTAATAGGTGCTGGATTGAGGATATACAAGGTCATATTGATAGCCTCACCCTAAAGAAAGTCAGGCAAATTTGTCTTACTTTGCATACTCCTCATCATGTCCTTTATGGTGCGATTCCGCCTTTCAGCCACATCATTTTGCTTAGGACTACCTAGCATAGTAAACTGAGCCACTATTCTACAACTTTCTAAGTATCTGGAAAACGAAACCTTAATTTGTCTACTATCTCCATGTTTGCCATAGTACTCACCTCCTCAGTCGGATCTCATAATCTTGATAACTTCTCCCAATTATTTCTTGACTTCAGTCTTGAAGGTCTTGAACTTGTCAAGAGCTTCAAATTTTTCCTTAATCGAGTACATGTAACCATAACTTGAATAGTTATCAATAAAAGTGAGGAAATATTTAGAGTTACAAACTGTATGTGAGTACAATCTACTTATATCAGTGTAAATCACTTCCAAGAGATTCGAGCTACGTGTAGCTCCATTTTTCTTAATCTTGGTCAACTTGCCTATACAATAATCAACATATGTCTCTAGGTCACTGAAGTCAATAGTAAGTAGGATGTTTTTCTTTATCAACCTTTATACTCTTTCCCTAAAGATGTGGCCAGGCCTTTTATGCCACAACATGAGAAATTTTTCCCTTTATAAAACGTATTTTAACAATAGCTTTCTCAACATTATATGAGGCAGCATAGATATCATTTAGAGTCAAACACAATCTATATAGGCCAGAGGAAAAAGAACAACTACTTACATGCTTTGAGTCAAAGAATAATTTAATAAAACCAACATTAATCTCAAAAGCATAGCCATCCTTGTCCAAGATAAAAACTGAGACCAAATTCAGTCTGAAAGGCGGTACATATAATGTGTTATTCAAAATAAGTCTAAACCCAGTATTTAAATTTAGACACACAACTCCTATGAACTCCACATCCACCTCTTCATTATTGCCGATAATGAGCTTTAACTCCTCTTTATTTGGTTTCCTCTTATTTATGAACCCTTGTAAAGTAAAAGCAACATGAATAGTTACTCCGCTATCGAGCCACTAGGAACTGGATGAGGCCATAGCCAAATTGGATTCATGTAAAACAAGAGCCAAAAAGTTATTACCTTTATGCCCATTTTTAGCCAACGAAGCTTTAAATTTAGGACAATCATTTTTAAAATGACATCTTTTCCTGCAGAAGAAACATTTCTTTTTTGCTTTTCTCAATCACAACATTTGGACTACTTACTACATTAACCTGAGTCTGAACATTCTTAGGAGCATTAGAATTAGACTTTGTACCTTTCTTCTTGTTGTGTTTACCTAATACAAACAAGGTAGTTTGGGACTCGTCACCCTTAAGCTTCTCTTCTTCAGTGACACACCTGGTAATCAGGTCATTAACTGTCCAAGCCTCGTTCTGAGAGTTATAAGTAATGACAAGAAGCCCAAACCCCACAAGAAGGGTATTCAGTGCTTGATGCACAATACATGCATCAGGGATGATTATGTTGAGCGCCTTGAGTCTACTCTAAATGTGGACCATCTTAATAATGTATTCCCTAACACCAATTACTCTGTCATACTTCATGGACTAAAATTCATTGAGGAGGGTACCTATCTTAGCATTAGAGGACACTTTATACATCTGGGACACAGCATCATAAAAATCCTTAGCTACATTAGTATGGACATCTCTATTGAGAGATAGCACATGCAGTTTGATTTCTCCCAAGCTGCATAAGCCCTATTCTCCTTATTACTTCTCGTGGCAGTAAGATCTGCAGGCTTATCAGTGATCATGGCTAGATTCACACCTGTCATCTCAAGAGCAAATTCCACATCTTGCTTCCAATTTTTGAAGTTGGAACTAGTCAATAACTCAATAGTAACCAAATTATTGTTAACAGAAAATGTGACTGAAAAGATCAAGCAAACGCAAACATTAATTATTTGTAAGGTAACCATGATACTTAAATCCATAAATGGTATCCACATTAAGAATTTAAACACATCGCTATGAAAACACCTTTGGGTAGAATTCATAACATGCAATCTCAAATTCTCACACATAATGATGATTCAAGGAACTTTTCCTATCCTCACTAATCTACCACCTTTGGGTATATAAACAACTTAGACAAGTCAATCCTTAATCATATGTTATATGTGTCTCATCTCTAAACTTCATGAATAGTCAATACCTTTGGGCAGAATAACCATGCACTTAATCTAGAGACATCCCTAATCATGTGAGAACAGAATTTCACAAGACCCATCAAATCGGGCACTTTGGTGGCAACAATTCAATGGAGCTCATAAAACCTTCCAATAACAGGATATTCTTTATGTTACCTTCCCAATCAACAGCAATCACGGGACTCAATTTCAATTTTCATATGACTTTACCGAATGGGAGAATTAATTCACTTAAATTTCTCCCTAGTCATATGTTGCCGTATTTATTTGTGTTCTTTGATCTATTTAAAAAATTATTTATCAAGCATATTCACTTCAGTTTACCTTTATGAGGCACCACAACCATATTTGTCACTTCAATTGAAGAAAATTTAACCTTTATTGCATGAAAACAAATTTTATTATGGCTTTAATTAAAGTTTTGGGGTAACTTTTATGAAATCAGCTGCTTCAGAGCTCATTGTGAAAGTCCAGGGGCCGAATCATACAAGGCTAAAAAGCTTAATGGCCAAATAACAATTATAGTAATTGTTTAGGATATAAATGACAAAAAATAAAATTTGAGGACTAAGTCATCACAAAGAATAATTTAGAGAACCAATATCGTCATTAATCCCATAAGTTAGCAACAGAATTGTCAACTCGTCTTCTCCGATGCCCTTTGCGACTTTCAAATACCATTAAAACCAATCTTTTAATTTAAGCAAAAAGCAAGCTGATTTCAACCCAAAATCACAGAGATATGCGATCTCAAGTGCCAATCCTAATAAATCTAATAACATCCAAGGAGGAGAGCACCGAAATTAAACCCGGAAAATACATAGGTGCTACCAATTTCTCCTCAACGGCCACCGCTCATGGCCGAGCCACGCCAGCGGCGATGGTGAGGAAATTGATCGTGGGATCTGATGCAATCAACAAATAACATCGCTCACAGCGGATTCTTCCATAGAAAACATGTTTTCAAACAATCTCTTGATTTGTTTCAATTTTGTTTTATTATCAAAACTCATAACATAAAACAAAACAAAACAGACACATATCATTCCTCCAATTTCACATAGTATACAAACAAAACATGAATCAGACACAAGGATGCAAAACCCAATCACATGTTTTCAAACCCAATTCAATAAAACTTGTATTCTATAATCATGTAACAGGTTCTGATACCACATGTTAAATTTTTTAGCCCACCAAGATTATACATGAGAGAGTAGAACATACAAATTAAATTGGTACAAACAAAATATCTGACCTGATTTAAGCTCCATTGATAAACACGGCAGAAACAAGATCAATGAATGGACAAGCCTTCTCCCTTATTCCAATCGGCGGCTCTTCCAATAAATGGAAAATTTTTTCCCTAATTACCTTGGTTAAGGAAAGGACCTAGCTCTCTATTATATAGATGTTCATAGGCCTACCCATTAATAGCCATATGAATTCTATGACCCATACTAATATAACCAACATTTTATTATATAATTGGAGTTACTAGCCCAAATAATTAGATCTTAACTTTTCTGAGCTCCATATGTCTTATAATTGGCCAATTCAATATTAATTCACTTTAATAAAACACACAATTAATATTAGCTCACATTAAAAATTTCCAACAGAGACAGCTGACTACAGCTTACTCCTCTCGATAGATTGGAGTTGTTGAGAGGAATAAAAGAACAATAATGAATCTGGTCTATTGCATGCTTATCGAGAAGTCAAAGATCTTTTGGCCTGAAGCTATAAGGTGGTGTGTGCATGTCTTTAATAGATGCCCTACCCTAGCTGTGCAAGACAAGACACTTGAAGAGGTGTGGAGTGGCTCGAAACCCTCAGTGGCATACTTTAGAGTATTCGGATGTTTGGCTTATGAACACATTCCAAAGATGAAAAAATAAGCAAACTAGACGATAAAAGCACTCGATGCATTTTGATGGGAGTAAGTGATGAGTCCAAATGTTACCCACTCTGGGGGTAGTCTAATTATGGTGCCAAAATTGTACATTTAGACTCTCAGGATTGGTAATGTTCTATAGGCCATTAGAACACTACCCTTAGTGTGCATACCCAAGTGGCCCTCTTGGGCACTATGTAAACACATGCATATTGGTCCAACCATGACACACATATTCACATTTCCTGCACACCATGGTAGCAAAGAAGGAAATCACTAGCACAAGTCTTAATCTTGGCTACCACACATTAGGCAATCTTGTTAAATTCTAGTGACTAGCCACTGCACCTGTAACTTTCACTAATAAACTGTATCATTCTAGCCATGTACCCCAATGTTTTCTTTGCTCCATTATCAAGTAGAGACTTAGAGAAAACCAAGGAATTTTGTTTTATATCAATAGCCCACCTATGGACCAAGTTATGGATTTTTTAAGTTGGTTACAAAATTCTGATCAAATGAATAGTAACTTAGCCAATTTTACAACGTCATATCTTTGGCCACAAGGCTCCAAATTCAGAAATTCCAAACCCAGTTCAACCTCTAGATGTTCTCTAGGTGTGGTCAAAATTTCATACTAATATTCCTTCTATATAGGGAGATATAGAACTTTAAGTGCAGAGTCACAATTCTAGTCACTATATGACCATTCTACCCATACAAAATTTCATAAGTGTGCAAACACTTTATTCATAAGGGGAAAGCCCTCCAAGGCTGCCCCATATATGTCCATTACACGTAGGAAATACATTACCTTTATTTTAACAACCATATATGGCTAAAATAGAATTTACAAGTAAGCAGCACATCAGTCACACTTAGACAGCTTTGCACCACATCACTTACATAGCCAAAACATTACTCAAATGTTCACGTATTTGTTTCATTTTACGTACACTATAAGTACATGTATACATGCACTAAAAAATTGTCTTAACTCAGCTAAATACACACCTTAGGTTACAAGAGTGCCTGAGACACAATGGACTCTAAAACCGAATGCTGGACAACTGCTGCACAACACAATAAGTACCATCACTAAAAATACCAAATGTGCTCCTAAAATCACCAAAATTTTCAGATCATAACTACACATATGAAAGTTCATGTACCTAAAATTTCAAATAAAAAATCAAACCAAAAATGTCATTTTGAATGAAATTTTTCTGCTGGACCTGAAATGACAGAATTGAAAGGAGTAAGTTTCATTGAGAAACTTAGTAAGGTTAACACTTGGATTCAATTGGCAATGTAACCATCATTAAAACTTGCATCCAAAGACACTAAAACACAAAAATGACAATGCATATATATAAGATATAGCAACCAAATGAAGCAGCCATTTACAACCAACAAACACATGAAATGCAGCAGCAACATATACCATAGATTAGTCCATAAAACATGTAATAAACATAAATAAATCATTATGGAAGCCCTCCTCAAGCTAATGCTTGGTCTTACGAGGATTTTAACACTAGTTAGTACTAACTTTGGGCTCTAGAAACCTTCATTTCACTGCCATCTTTGTGCACTCCACACTAGGTCACAAAACCTTTAATAAGTGCACTCCCTTCACTAAGCTTGGTTCATCAAGCTCATGGCTATATTCCAAGCTTAGCATTAGCTCCATGGTTGCTTGAAAATACAGAAAATAACCCATGAAATCAAGAGAACCCTTACCAAAGTGGGTAGGCCAAAAATCAAGTTTGATCCTTAAAGTATCCAAACAATAGCTCTAGTTTACTTCCAATTGCTTCCTTTTGCCTTCAATTTCAATCAATTGCAAGTTTGAAGGTGTGGTGGCTATGGAGGAAGTGTGGCTGTGTTCTTGGGCTGGAGGAGGCCGAAAATGAGAGAGAGATAAGTGAATTGGCCACTTAAATGACCTTAAATGAGCTTAAGGGCACAAAACACACTTAAACAAGCTTAACCTTGCTTTATGTCATTTTCCTTCCCAATAATTATGGTTTCTTTGTCTTAAACTCATTGGTACACATGTGCCCAACCTTTTGACCCATTTACAAGCCATAGCCACCCCTCCCTAGGTGGGAAAACTCCAAATTGCTTCCTTTGACTTAAGTCAAAGACATCCACATCTTAAGGCCTACATTAGAACACTTAGGTCCTTTATGACTTTTTGTGTTTTCTTTGTCCTTAATTGTCTTCCATAAGCAATTTATTCCTCTAATAGCACTTTCATATCATTCATATCCTTCCCACAACTCTCCAAAGCTCTTTCTTGAGAGTTTGCAATTAAGTACCTGAATTTCCAAAACCTTACAAAAAAATCCATAGGTTGCTTGACAAACAAGCAACCCTTTGGGGGCCAAGTTACCAACTTGGAACACTTTTAAGGAGGTGATCATTATACTTTTTACCCCTCACACTTCAATCATTATGAAAATAATTACACAATATAATGGCTTTTTGACCATTATGCCACACTTGTAATTCTCACATTTTTGTGTGGTGGTAACACCAAAGCTTACATTTGATCCAGTTTCTAATAAAATTATTATTAGTAGAGATGTGGTATTTGAAGAAGATAAAAGGAGGAATTGGGGCAAAAGTAAGGAAGAAGCCACTCCAGATATGTTAGAATGGAGTGACAATGAAAATGAAGACAAAGAAGCCAAAAATAAAGATCATGAAGTGAACATTGATGCTAGAAAATGAAGCACCAGCTCATCCTCCAATGAGTCAGGAAATGGAGAAAAACACTAGGGCCAGCTCAAAGGAGGGAAAGATGAGCTTCATTCTAGATAAAGGATTACGAAACTGGCAACGGGCTATTTGAAGAAAAAGATTTGAGTGCTATCAAGATTCACACAGAGGCTGACCCTATCACATTCGAAGAGGTTGTGAAATTCAAAAAATGAAGAGACGCCATGGATGTTAAGATTGAAGCTGTTGAGCACAATAAAACATGGCAGCTTACTATCATACCAGAAAGAGTAAAGACTATTGGAGTCAAATGGATTTTCAAAACAAAATTCAACAAAAATGGTGAAATAGATAAATGTAAGGCAAGACTCATGGTGAAAGGATATTCACAACAGTATGGAGTAGATTACATTGAATTTTTTGCACTAGTAGCAACACCCAATACCATACGCTTAGTGCTAGCCTTAGCAGCTCAGGAAGGGGGGAACATTTTTTAGCTTGATGTGAAGAGCACGTTTCTACATGGTGAGCTTACCAGGGAGCTTTTTGTGCAACAACCCCTGGGATACAAAAAGAAAGGTGACGAACATAAGGAATTCAAGCTAAACAAGGCTTTATATGGTCTTAAATAGGCACCACATGCCTGGTATAGCATGATTGATGCCTACTTTGCCAAAGAAGGTTTCAAGAATGTCATTATGAACACATTTTATTCACAAAATCAAAGGCAGAAGGTAAGATGTTAATTATCAATCTTTATGTTGATGATCTGATTTTTACTACAAATGACAGTGATTTATGTGAAGAATTCAAGAAATCAATGATGTCAAAATTTGATATTTCTGATCTTGGGAAAATGAAATATTTTCTTAGGATGGGAGTGCTGCAAAATTCAAAAGGAATGTATGTATGCCAAAGAAAGTATGCTCGAAAAGTCCTACAAAGATTCAAGATGGAAAAATACAATTCAATAAAGAATCCCATAGTGCCAGGTTGTAAACTAACAAAGGATGAGAAGAGCGTTGCAATTGAAGAAAGCATGTTCAAATAGGTAGTGGGAAGTCTTCTGTACCTAACTGCCACCAGACCTGACTTAATGTATGGCATATGTCTTATAAGCAAGTTCATGTCATGTTCTACTGAACAACACTAGTTGGTGGCAAAAAGATTGCTCCAATACTTAAATGGAATAATCGACAGTTTTTATAAAAAAGGAGGCAACAAGCAACTTGTAGCCTACTCGGATAATGACTATGCTAGAGACACTAATGATCACAAAGAGTACTTCGGGTTATGTCTTCTTGTTTGGTTCTGGAGTAGTGTCTTGGTCTTCCAAGAAGCAACCAGTTGTTAGCCCATCCACTACTGACACTAAATACATTGCAACTGCTTCTTATGCGTGTCAATGCATTTAGTTAAGAAGAGTGTTAGACAAGCTTGGCTATAGTCAGGAGAAAAGCACTACAATCCCATGTGATAACAGCTCAACTATAAAACTTTTGAAGAATCCTGTTTTTCATGGTCGCAACAAGCATATTGATATTAGATTTGATTTTCTTTGTGATCTGGTGAAGGAAGGTGTGGTTGAACTAATCCATTGTAACTCACAAGATCAAGCAGTTGATATCATGACCAAGCCACTTAAACTATTTTGATTCGAGAAGCTTCACAACATACTTGGAGTATGTGAAATACCCAAGTAAACTAAATGCATATTGCATATAGTTTAAGGGAGAGAATGTTAGAGATTATTGTTGTGTGTTGATCAAGTTAAGCTTTGTTTGTCTGAGATTCTCCCTTTAGTCTGTTGCAAAGTTTTAGGAAGAAAACTGTTGTTGCTGTTACCTGCTCTTATCGTTGAGCTTATCCTTTGTAATTGGCTATAAAGCCATGGAACTCATTTAATAAAGTTGAAGTATTCTGATCGAACATATTGAGTTTTAAAGACTCTTAGTTTACTTCACAGTGACATCCCCTCTCTCGCTTCCAATCCAAACTTCGCCAGTCTCCCTTTTTTCTTTGATCTGCCTGATCCTCACCTCATTTTCATTTCAAAGTTGTCAAAACAAGCAATTAAGTGTGATATTTCAGATTTTAAGCACATAAACAGGAGAGAATTATTTTCCAGTTGCCTCACATCAACATTCCGCAACCCAAAACACTTTGTAAAGTGAAAAGAAAAAAAATCAAAATGTTCAGATCTGGACTCAGAAGATAGTCAGAGGAAGATAATCATACCCAAAAGCTTGGTGCCTAAAACCGAGAAACTTACACAGGTGAAATTGGTGGCCGTATTAAAGCTTAGCCTATGATCGGTCGCCATTATCAACTGTTTCGAGGCAAATTGAACAGAAAACAGAACTAAACGATTTCGTTTCATTCCTAAATCCCACGAGAAGTAGCGAAATGCTCCTGGACAAGGAAAAAATAGGGCAAAACGAGCAAAGAGGGAAGACCGGTTACCTGGGCCGTCCAAAACGAAATTCAATTTTTAGACGCTGTGGTGGAGTGAGGAGGATGAAATTGCCATCTTGGAAGGCATGCTTAGGTACTCGAATACTCGAACATGAAGGGCACAGACCCTATGATTTAGGGTGCCGATTTTGCTGAATTCATCAAAGAATCTCTCCAATTTGCTGATGTTGAGGTGGTCGTAATGGTGCCATCGTACTGCTTGAGTTCTTCCTCCGTCACCTCTTCAATCTGAACGGGAAGTGGAAGCGGCTCCATCTGCTCCTCCAACGATATGGGATGTTGATGGCGATCATCAGACGACCCAAAACACCCAATCACCACGTAGTAGACGTCCCACAGCTGTGCGAGAAGAGTGAAAATGGTTGCTGGAGTAAGCTGCGCGTTCTCCAGGAGAAGATGCCTTGTTTGTGCCCAGAGGAACGGGCTCGTTCGCCATGAAACAGATATAGAGAAAAGATGTCAGCAAGGGTGAGGCATCAGTGGCGGCAGCCTTTGTTGGCTTGGGAGAGAGAGGACTGGAGATAAGGATAAGGAGAAAATGACTATGGATGGGCTAAGGAGGGAGGGAGCCATGGGTCTATTCCGAGATAGCGAGGGAGGGTAATAGAGACAAGATTGTAGTTGAAGTGATAAATTTATTAGGTTGAGGGTGATTTGAGTGGGAATAAGAAAATATAGTATCAATATTGTCATTTTTCATAGAAATTTCATCCAATTAACCCTGAAAGTGATGAAAGGACTATAATTGAGAAAAAAAATAGGGATATCAAGGACATTAATAAGATAAAATAAATGTTAGAGGTTTGTTTAAGACAATACAAAAAGGGTAGGGACCACAAATAAATTGTACCCTTTATATTTTTCTTACCTCTAATTTAGGAGTAAAATTCATTTCCAGTTCCTTAACTTTAACTTCAACACCACATAACATCCTCTTTTATAACAATAAATAAGATAAAAATAATGAATAAACCATTAATATTTTGGACCCAACTCGAATCGGCCACTAATATTTTTTTTTAACTGAATAAACCACTAATGTTATTCAAATGGGCCAATTTGCCCACCCGGCTCTTGAAATGTTACAAAACTCCATCATTAATTTTTTAAAATTAACAAAATAGCTCCACTTGGTTTAAAGCAATTTAAATAGGTTATTTTCACCATTTATAAAATTCCATAATCACTTTCCACAATTACATTTTTCAGTCAAAGTTTATTTGTTGCCACTTGTAACTCCTTTAAAGTATACAATCCACGTTGCCCAATATGGGAAGCCTCCGGCCCCACACTGCAACTCCTGAACAATATCTCGCTCATATTAATGCTTAACACAATATTATGAGACAAAGTAAGAAAAGGAATATCGTTACCACTATCAGCAAGTTCAAAAAGATCTCAATTACTACTCATAAACAAAGTTCAAAGATCGATGTCAGCTTCAAGAAGGCAATTCAAATGTTAGATTAATAAATTTCAGAAGTACTAGGAGTAAAAGTATAAAATGTAAGGACTAAACTTGGTATTTTATGTTAAGAGTCTATTAGACTTAATGAAAAAAAGTTACAAGAGTAACCGATTTGAGCTGACTCAAAAACATCAATGATTTATTTGTAAAAAATAAATATTAGTGGGTGAATTGGGCTAGTACAAAAATGTTAATAATTTATTTATTATTTTTACCCAACAAATAACCATAATAAGAAGATAAAAAAGATTTTAGGCACAAACACATAATTTTAATGACTTAAAATATATATTAGCTCAACCCATCTTCTTCCCACAATTCTTATCTCCTGGAAATGATTGAACGAACAATTCCACCACTTAATCGTGCTTCTGGGTTTTGGTCTCTTATTGGTGCAAAGTTATAGGGAACTTTATTTCTTGACCTGCCGTCGATTGTCCACAAATTCTGATAGTTTTCGAACTTTTTTTTCAACTGAGAGTTTTTTATTGAACCTCTTCACTTTCTCTGTCTTCACCATCGTCACCTTCGAAAGCTGCAGGTTCGTCCCGACGAACGAGAGCGGCCAAACTGGTTCAGGGACAAACTCACCCTCATCATCTCCGCTGACTCCTTCGCCCACATTTCCTCCTCCTTCAACCTCGCGGCGACACCTTCCGGGTGTTCGTTAGCGGCGGGCCACACCTTCACGCCGATACTTGCAGGCGTTCATTAGCGGCGGAGGCACCTTCAGGGCGGTGGTCGTGACGGCAACAGAAGACCTGGACACGAACGGCGAGAATGGATTGAGGTTGGATCCGAAGAAGAGCGGATCGGTGGAGTTGAAGATAGATCCGGAACTAGCACCTTTTTCTTTTTTTTTTTTTTTAAATTTTTTTTTAATCTACTAAATCTAATCTAATCTAATTTAAAATCTAAATTTATATATATAAAGCAGGATAACCTCTCTGAAATTTTTTATTTTTTCCTTAATTGATACTTTTATGATTGTCACATGGCCTTTTTCATTTTTTATTTTATTTTTTTAATGAATTAATGAACCTTATATTGTGGAATGAAAAGTGAAAGTCCAAAAGTAACTTCCATTAAAACTAACGGAAAATTTAACACCATTAGTTGTCAAACTTACATAGAACGGAAACCATGCATTTGTTTATACAAATTAGGAAAGGAATACATTTGGCAAATTATCATTCAAATTAATTAACTAATTTGATCCTTTAATTTAGCCCTTCAATTCCAAAACTTGAATTTTAAATTTACATAAGATCATGACCAATAAGTGGGATTGGTAAATGGAAAGAATGTAAAGCATGTTGATTAACCTTTAAAAATAAGGCCGAAATTGCATCTTGCCAAGAAAGGAAAAGATCTCAACAAATAGAAATCTGTATTTAGCCAGAATAGTAATTGGCTTAAAATTTGAACACACTCCTTATTTTTTTAATTGATAAATCAACATAGTCTTTTCTTATGATAGTTCGTCTATATATATGTTGGATTTTGTTCCATTCATGGTCACATTTATTTGATTTTGATGATAACAAAACATATTTATTTTATGTGTTTTAAAGCTTTACCTAAAGATTTATAAATTGGTCGTTTATTGATAAAGTTTTGATATTTGGAAGGAAAATTATTTCATAAGTATATTTGAAGTATTATGTTGATTCAAACATTGCTTCTGAAGGAAGAAATCATTTTGGAGAAAAATTCATTGAAGTTTGCAAGTTTGGAAATGAAAAAAAATTTGGAACTACAGTTTCATTCGAATGAAATTGTTTCAACCAAGTGAAACTGGAGTCAGTTTTCAAACCCGAGAGAATTTCATCTCTGGACAAGAAATTCATTCGAGTGAAATTTTTCAACCGAGTGAAACTGAAGTCAGTTTTCGAACCCGAGAGAATTTTATTTCTGGACGAGAAAATCATTCGAGTGAAAATTTTTCAACCGGGTGAAACTGGAGTCAATTTTCGAACCCGAGAGCATTTTATTTCTGGACGAGAAAATCATTCGAATGAAAATTTTTCAACCGGGTGAAACTTGGATTCCAGACTTGCGCGTGATTTTCCGATTCGAAAAATCTTTGAAAATTAATTATAAATTCATGCTACGTCAGATTCCACGTGTATAAAGCACTGACAGCTCATTAATTACAAATATAGCCGTTGGAAGTCAAACGTTGAATTTCGTTATCAGACAGAATTTTCAACCGAGTGAAAATATTTCACCCGAGTGAAACTGGGCGACAGACGCAAAAACCTGTCAAATTTGACAGCAACGGTCACCTGCTTTCTTGGAGACATTTCTGACCTTCCCAACAGTTCTTTAACGTCTCTTTGGCCCCCAAATGAGCATAAATACATAAAGAAACACCTTGGAGATAACTCTTGGCCATTAGAAGTGAAGATTCATCATCTACTCATCAAAGTGTTCATCATTTGAGAAAAGAGCCAAGAGTTGTGTTTTCACTTGTATATCTAGCTTGAGTGCTATTGTGTGAGCTTGTGAGTTTGTAAACATTCAAAGTCTTAGAATCTCTTGAGTGTAGAGTGGTTTCTAGTGAGCCTTGAAGAAAACTAGGGAGTGGTTTCTAGTGAGCCTTGGAGAAAACTAGAGATTGGTTTGGTGTGAACCTTGAAGAAAACACCATTGTAATTTTGATCAAGAGATAGTGGAGGAAATCTCAAGTGGGCAAGCTTGAGGAGAGGACGTAGACTCCGGTTTGTGGAGTTGAACCTCGATAAATCCCGGTGCACTCTTTCCTTGTCTCTCTTTATATTTTTCTTTATACTTTCCTTATACTTGCTTACTTTGTTCTTGATTTTTGGTTAAGTAAATTTAGTTGTAAAAATTGATTTTGCTAAAGTTTTTAATACAACCAATTCACCCCCCCTCTTGGTTGCACTTGGGCCAACAATATATTTTCCAATTGCTTGGACAAAAAATTTCAGAAAACAGACAATAAGTTCATTATGCCTATTTTCTAATATATCTATTACATTATAATATCACTACTAAAATATCACGCTTTTCCAACTGTTAATTTACCAATGGCTACGCAGTTGGTATTTACCAACGCGTAGAACCGTTGGTAATTATTTTCCAACGCGCACGCGTTGGTGAGGGTTTCAAAAAAATTTGACTGTTTTTTTTTGTATTTTTCCAACGTGCAAACTGTTGGTAATTACCAACGGTCTTAGCCGTTGGTAAAATTCCAACTTCCCGGCAGTTGGTAAATTTTTTTTTTTAAATGGTGATTTACCAACGGCTAGTCGTTGATAAATATTTTCCAACGTGCGCGCGTTGGTGAGGGCTTCAAAAAAATTTTACAGTTTATTTTTTCCAACGTGCAAACCGTTGGTAATTACCAACGGTCTTAGCCGTTGGTAAAATTCCAACTTCCAGCAGTTGGTATTTTTTTTTTTTGGAACTTTACCAACGGCTGGAGCCATTGGAAGATTTTTTTTTTTTTTTTTTTTACCAACGGCTTTAGCCGTTGGAAGATTTTTAATTTAAACGCTCCATTTTGATTTCGGATTTCACCCCAGCGCCGCGACATGGTTTTAATTATTGAAATGGTGCGTTTTTTATTTCTGTTTTTTAAAACCCCCCCCCCCCCAAGACCCCGCAACTCGTCTTCTTCTTCTTCTTCTTCTTCTTCTTCTTCTTCTTCTGTGCTTCTCGACGTCTCTGTCTCCCTCTGCAAAATTGATCCACACGCACACACAGCACGTTCGTTTGAAGACCAAGGGGTGAAATTGCTTTGTTGAGCTTAGTAAAATGTGGATCTGGTCTTCATTTCGTTGATCTGTAGGTTTGTGTGAATATTTTTCAAATTTTTTTTCGAATTTCTTTCGGTTGTTTGTTGATAATGGGTTTTGATTTTCGTTGTTGTAGCTGATTTGAAGCTATTTGGAGGTATTTGAAGCAACTGAAGTCGGATTTGAGGTATGTTTGTTTAGAACGTATTTTTAATTTATTTATTTTCTGAAAATTAGTTAATATTCTGATTATTTCATTGTATTTTGGAGTAAAATTTGTGAAATATTTGTGATTTATTGTTGTTGATGGTTGGATGTTCTATATTTTGGTGCCCCATTATAATTTAACATTTATGTCCAATTTATTAGTTTTTTCTGAATTTTTGGATTAAAAAAAAATAGAAAATAATTACTTTTAAGTAAAATGTGTGGGTAATATATGTATATGTCAAAATATTGAGTTTAATTAAAAATAGTGAAAAATTTTTTGTCTGTTAATTGATTAGGTGGTATATTTAATATTTGTGTAAAATTAGTTTCTATATTTAGATATAATAAATAAGTACTTTGGAAGTAAATTATTTAGGTTGTATATTTATGTGTGAAATTATTTAGTTTAATTTAAAATAGTTAATAATAAGTTGTAAGTAAATTGATTAGGTAGTTTATTTAATTGTTGTGTAAAATTACTATGTAAGTAATCTACACTTAAATTTAGTTAAGTGTATTACTAAATAATAATATTATACATATATTTATGAACATTTGTAAAGAAAAACAAATACATAAACATCTATAAGCATAAATTTAGTAAATATGTTCAAAATATGTTTTCAACATTATTTTTCTAGGGAAATGAAAAAATTTCAATTTAATAATACCTTAAACTAAAATAACTTTAGATGTGGGTGATTGAATATCAAGTCATTTATGGCAAGAAAAATGAATTGTGAGAAAAGATAAAGAAAAAAGATGACTCCAATTTGATTAGCTTTAGATATTAAATATAACATGACTTGTTATTTATATGGAAAATTATAATAAAAGAGAGTATAGAATAGTTTAATATTTCATTATGGTTGTTTAAGATCCAATTTGTTGAATCTGGAAGGGATTGTGTTTAAATAAATGCTAGTGATTTTATACAATTATTACTACCACCCCAGGTTATAAAAAAAATGTGTTTCAAGTCGTACCAAGAATGCATTTTATGGTAAAAACTTATAGGAATGTGACTTCACAAATTGAATCATAAAAACTAATAGATCTCATGACTTCACCATACTACAGCGAAGGCAAAACTTTTGACTTTGGGTTAAAGAGTCCTCTCAACTCTAAGGCCCAAATGGTTACTAGATTGTGATGAACGGAAGCCTAACTATTTTGTAAGCTTCAACTCTTTGCTTCTTCTTCTAAATAGCCCATATGTGATTAAAGCAGTAGGTGAATAGACTCTTACCTTTTCCCTCTTCACCAGCTTCTTTTCGTGTCATGACTTAGGCACCTATCACCTATGCAGAAACAACATTATTCTTCTTTCCTTTAGATCCCCCCACAGCTATTCTTACAAGCAAAAACCATATAATATATAAATATGAAAAGGATATGAAAAAGAAAGTATATTTTACATGCAAGATGTAAAATGAAAAAATATTGTAACAATTAAAGTTGTTGGATAGGAAAGTAGGAGATAATAGTAAGGACATATAACAGCTCAGAAATGCATAAAGTAAACCAATCACAAAACTCATTTTCCCTTTCAACTCCTAAGGAAGAAACAGTATTCTTATTCCTAATTTTTATATGTTCCAAAATTTCTTTTGCTTTGTTATTGTAAAAGGTTATCAGCTTTTGATCTTTGCACAGTCTTTATGAGTAAGAATTATATTATTTTACCTAGCCTTCACTAGGAATTTGATAGGGTAAGAATCTAATGTATTTGTTTAGAACATATTTTTAATTTTTTTTATTTTCCAAAAAATAGGTAATATTCCGATTATTTCATGGTATTTTGTAGTAAAATTTGTGAAATATTGGTGATGTATTGTTGTTGATGGTTGTATTTGAACTAGTTGGGTTACCCATTATAATTTAACATTTATGTACATTTTCTTAGTTTTTTTTGAATTTTGGGATTAAAGTAGAAATACAAAATAATTACTTTTAAGTAAAATGTGTGGGTAATATATGTATATGTCAAAATATTGAGTTTAATTAAAAATTGTGAAAAATTAGTTGTAAGTTAATTGATTAGGTAGTATATTTAATATTTCTGTAAAATTAGTTTGTATACTTTGTGGATAATAAATAATTTGGTTGGAAGTAAATTATTTAGGTTGTATATTTATCTGTGAAATTATTTAGTTTAATTTCAAATAGTATGGCAAGTTGGTTGAGGTAAGTTATTAAATTTTTTTCATTATCCGAATTAATTCTTTTTTTGGGAAAGAATATGTGTTTATTTATTTATGTTGTACTTAAAATTTTAGTATTATGACTGTTCACTCTACATTTTTCTGGTGATTTAGTTCAGTTTTTCCCATTTATTTTGTGTTAATTAATTTTTGATTAATTGTAAATTTAGTGATGTCATTAATATTTTTTTCTTCTTAGTAATTATCTTGGATAAAATTAGATTGTGGGATAATTTCTGTATGGATAAAATAACAAACAAAGCAGTAATGATAATAATAATACTAATTTAATATTATTATTTTTTGTACCCAATAATATAAACATAATAATAGTAATAATAATAATTATTACTAGTTGATTGTGGTAGTAGTAAGTTAGAAAATAATAAAACTTTTTGGTTACTGATAGTTGAAATAATATTCATAATAATATTACCTCCAAATAATAGAAATAATAATAATTATAATAATAGTAATAATAATAATACTAATAATTAAAATAAAACTAATAATTATTTGCAATTATAATAATAGTAATAATTATTTTACAAATAATTATAATAATTATTAGAATTTTGTTTAAATTACGCGTTTATAGTAAACCCAAGACAATATACCTAAACTTGTAAACCCTAAATCTGACAAAATCTAACCTAAACACCTGAACGTCTATAATCGTAGCAGTATGAACGCTATACCTAAGTTTAAACTGTAATAGACATTAACTTAGACCCTAATCTTAACACTAATTTGTACTTTACCATAAACGCTATACAATAAATCTGAACCGAAATAGTTCCCCTTCTTGTCAAAACTCTAGACTTAACATGTACCTTAATTATAAGCTCGTAATTCAAATCATAAACCCTCAAACTGTTACCTTAAAAGTCTCAACGAGTAAAGGAATAATCAGGACAGTTACCATCCCTTAAGGTAAACATTAACTTTCTTTATTAATTACCTTTTGTAGTTAGTAAATCCTATATGTAATAAAATATCCTTTAAAAATGTTGAATTTAAGTACTAAGAACAATGACAGTAATGACTACAATAACGAACAATAATAATTACCGTAGGGAAATCATAACAACAACTAGATTGAGATTAAACTTTGGCTATCTAAAAATACTGTATTCTTGAGTACGTAAACATTGAAGCATACTTCTGTTATTGACACACATACGTGAAACCATAAACTTGAGTACGTATATCATTTAATAGATTGAGGTGTTTATGATTACGAACAGATTTTGTGTGTAATGGAATCCGCCCGTAGTTGGATGTACAGTAACCGTTTCTTGCCTCGCCGAACTGGTTACACACAACAGTGGGAGTCCGGGGTGGAAGAATTTATATCATTTGCTGTATCCCACCCTGAAACTATGAGCGGGTTCTACATTCGCTGTCCTTGTCGGAAGTGTAAGAATTTGCGGTTTAATCAGGCTGATGAGGTCAGAGTTCATCTGTACAAATGGGGGTTTACGCCTTTTTACTTGAATTGGACCGCACATGGTGAGCCATCTAATGAATCATCAGATACGGCTCCAGGTGTGGGTGGGTTTAGGGAGTTTGACCAGGGGTGTTCGTCGACGAATCCATATGAAAGGATGGTATTAGATGCCGTTGGCCCTAGTTACAATCAATTTCCGGAAGACAATGTTGTGGAGCCGAATGAAAGTGCTCAAAATTTTTTTAATCTGTTGAATTCAGCTTCAACTCCTTTATGGGATGGGTGCGAAAGTCATTCTGAGTTATCTGCTGCTGTCCGCCTTCTCAACCTTAAGTCTGAGTATCACATGTCACGAGGATGCTTTAATGGCGTTGCCCAACTAATGAAGGAGACCCAACCAACAAATAGTAAGATGCCATCAAATTGGTATGAAACTAAGAAATTAGTTTCCCAGTTGGGTCTGTCTCACGAGAAGATTGATGTCTGTGTGAATGATTGTATGTTGTTCTGGAAAGATGACAGTACCAATCGTATTTGTAAGTACTGTGGGTCTGAGAGATATAAGACAAAAAAAGGAGGTCGTAGTAAAGATCGACCGAGGAAAACCATGTATTATTTACCACTAAGCCCTCGTCTGCAACGCTTATTTGCGTCATTGGCAACAGCTGAGCAAATGAGGTGGCATAAGGAGCAAACACAGGTCCCGGGTGTGTTAAAACATCCATCAGATGGTGAAGCTTGGAAACATTTTGATCAGACCTACCCATGGTTTGCTTCGGAACCACGAAATGTCAGATTGGGTTTGTGTGCCGATGGATTTACACCTTTTGGACCATCTGGGAAATAATACTCTTGTTGGCCTGTGATTGTTACTCCGTATAATTTGCCCCCTTGGATGTGCATGAAAAAACCCTACATGTTCCTTTCGTTGTTGATTCCAGGTCCACGTAGCCCAAATCATAAGATTGATGTTTATCTACAACCTCTCATTGACGAGCTACGCCATCTGTGGTTTGATGGCGTCGAAACATGGGATGTGTCATTGAAACAGAATTTTATTCTGCGAGCAGCATTAATGTGGACCATAAATGACTTCCCGGCTTATGGCATGCTATCAGGGTGGATGACACATGGGCGATTGTCTTGCCCTATTTGTATGGGTGAAAGTAAGGCATTCCAACTTAAGTATGGAGGGAAAATTTCTTTTTTCGACTGTCATCGGCAATTCCTCCCCCGGAACCACCCATATAGAAGGAATTGTACTTGCTTTAAGAAAGAGAAATCAGAAAAGTCATTGCCTCCTCCGCGCTTATCAGGTGAAGATATATTTGAAAGAATCTCATGGATACCATCAGTTGGTAACGATGGTCCACAAAATCGACCGTGTGATTATGGGAAATCACATAATTGGACGAAGCGAAGCATTTTCTGGGAGTTACCATATTGGGCCACGAACTTAATACGACATAATCTTGATGTTATGCATATTGAGAAGAACGTGTTTAAGAATATATGGAATACTGTGATGGATGTTAAGAACAAAACCAAAGATACTGTAAAAGCACGGAAGGATCTGGAAATTTATTGTAATCGGCAGGAGTTAAACATGGTTCCACTTGATGATGGTTGTTCGTTCAAACCAAAGACGAGGTTCACATTGGATGTTAACCAAAGGCAAGATGTGATCGCCTGGGTAAAATCATTACGACTCCCTGATGGATATGCCTCGAATCTTGGGAGATGTGTTGATACAGCTGGTTGCAATATGTATGGTATGAAGAGTCATGATTGCCACGTTATGATGCAAAGGCTTCTCCCTATTGCCCTCGAAGCGCTACCCGACAATATTTGGAAGCCATTAACGGAGTTAAGCCTATTCTTTAGAGACTTGTGCTCTCTAGAATTGCATGAAAATCAGTTGTTTGCATTGGAGGAAAATATTCCAATTATAATTTGTAAGCTTGAGAGAATTTTCCCTCCAGGGTTTTTTGATGTGATGGAGCATCTCCCAGTTCACTTGCCCTATGAAGCAAGGGTTGGAGGACCTGTTCAGTACCGATGGATGTATAAATTTGAGCGGTGCATGCATGACCTAAAAATGAAGGTTTCTAATACTGCTCATGTTGAGGGATCGATATGTGAAGCATACCTTATAGAGGAAACTTCCATCTTTTGCTCTCATTACTTTGAGTCCCATGTTCCCACAATGATGAACCGCGTACCGAGAAATGACGATGGTGGTCCTGTCCAATGTAATGGTGACTTGTGGACGATATTCACTTTTCCGGGATGACCATATGGTGCATGCCGCTATAGATTCCTCACGGACGATGAACTCAGACTTGCAACCACATACGTTCTTCTAAACTGTCCTCAGATCAGGCCATACCTAAAGTAAGTCATTTGTCATGTAAAGGCATTCCAACTGTGAATATGTTCAAATTCAGTACTATTGATCAAACAAAACTAACATATTTTTATTGTCACTGTAATTGGCCACAGTATGTTTGTGGACATGGTCAGGGAAACTGCACCCGAGATAACAATGTCCGAGATGGACGTACACATTGAAAACAATTTCTCAGCCTGGCTCCGACGATATGTACGTGTGCTTTTAGGACAGAATGTATTGCAATATGTTAAGTTATACAACATTCCATATATGTTGTCCTAAATTGAAATATGTTTTGCATAGGTTGATGACCCAGGTAACAATATTGTCGATACCATCTTGTGGGATGTTGCATGTGGTCCCTCACGGCGAGTTCAGACATGGCCGGTGTATTTCACAAATGGGTACAAGTTTCACATAAGTGAATGGGGGAAGGACAAATCAACATTTAATAGTGGAGTATGCATACGCAGCACGGGTGCAAGTGAAGTTGAATGTGATTTTTATGGTATATTAGAAGAAGTCATTCAACTCGAATATCCCGGCTTTCCGCATAAGAATGTTGTCTTGTTTAGGTGCAACTGGTTTGACCCAACACCTGAACATGGAACTCGAATGCATAAATAGTTTGGGTTAGTTGAGATCCGGAATAGCCGCAGATATCAGAAGTTTGATCCTTTCATTCTAGCATCACAGGCTGACCAAGTTTACTACACACGATATCCGAGTAAGTCACGTGAAAGAAACGGGTGGTCATCTGTTATGAAGATAAAACCTCGATGGATAATACAGGCTGCAGTTATGGACACGGATGACGTGTATCAAGACAGTGGATCCGTTAATTGTCAAAGAATTGAAGATGACCCAATTGAGGAGTTAGCTGACCCGGGTGTCGGTGATGATATTGAAGAAGATGTACTTGAGGAGGGGGGATCTAATGGCGAGACAGAGGATGAGGAGGAGTTTATATCCGATGACAGTGACTCTGAAGAGTCCGAGGAGTTTGAGTCGAATGAAAGCAGTGGGAATGAATGAATGATTAGATAACATCTATTAGGAATAATATTAACCTGTAATTTTTATGTATGTGATGGAAATATTTGAGTACGTTTATGTACCCCTAATACTGCACAATATATGTCTATAGATATATGTTATGTTTAATTCACCAACTTAAAAACTAAATAAATGCAGATGCCTCGTAAAGGTGATAACACGTATAAACGCCGACCTGGGAAAGGACCATTTGCGCAGTTTAAGGAGGTAATGGAACCAATACTTAATGAACGACATAGGATGGGTTCTTCATCCCGGGCACAGGAGGATGTCGGTGTGGAGACGCAGGGGACAACAGTGCCACCCACGCAGGTCCCCTCACATGAGCACCGAGAAGACGGCGGTGGAGGCACGCCATCTGGACATGGATCTGGTGCGCGGCACCTGAGGCACCCCATAGTGCCGACCCATCCCTCAGATGATGATATACATATTGATGACATCCCATCATCGATGTCACAGACAGCAGGTCGACCGCGGATGAGGATAACCCCACATGGTAACACGTAAGTGATAAATACCAGACACAAGTATTAATATTAGTGAAACGATGACTTTACATGGAATCATTCTTTGAAACTTAAGTCCGATAATTTAAATGTCACAGATTTATTCCAGCTGCGGCGACACGGTTAGTGACACCATGTTTCACTACACATTTCAAGCCATATGCTGAATGGTCCTCCGTCTCTCCATCAGACCTGCAGCAATGGTGGCGTGTTTTTGAGGTATGACAATAATATTACTATGATAATGATGTAATAATGTTATAAGAGATAGAATGGTATTTTCCCATTCTAATAGTTTAAACATATTAACCTGTACAGAGGAGCTGTGAGTGGGATCCCATACACCATAATAAGGTGTATCGGGTTTGGAATATATTGGGAGCACAACATTACAGAAGCATGATGTCAGAAATTCGGCGTGTGAAAGATCCGGTTAAACGTCGAGCGAAGACGAACTTTATGTCAGATGCTGCATATGCGGAGATGGAGGCATATTGGGCGACTCCTGAGTTCATTCAAAAGTCCGCGAAGTTCAAGGCAATGCGAGGAACAATGACTGACGATGATTCACAGTCTAGCTCTTGCAGCGCGACATATGCTGGGGGATCTATCTCGATGTCTGCACATCGAGAGCAAATGGTATGTATGCTTTAATGTTCTTTCAAATAACAGTTGAGATACTAATGAAATATTCTAACATATTAATGTTGGTTTTCATTCAAATAGAGAGAGAGAGATCCTGAGAAGAAGGATCCTGGCTTGTTTAAAGTCCTTCAAGCGACACATAAAAAGAAGGATGGGAGATATGTTAGTAAGCGCTATGAAGAAGTTGCTGTAAGTAGTAAAAGTCGTTTGCTTGCAGAATATTCTTAACTTAATGACTATGTTTAACAAATTATGACATGACTAAATGTATTTTATGACGTTGCTATAGACTCGTATCAGTGCAGAGATTGAGGAGCAAACACAGCAAGAGGATGGAATAGAGGCCATTGATGAACTAGCAATCATTAGTACCGCATCTGGCGGTAGAAGGAGAGGCCCGGTATTTGGATTACCGGGACGCCGACAGCATGGTCCCATCCGGCCTATCGACATCACACAGACACCGCAATTCAACGAGCAAGTACAGAAGATGATGGCGGAGGAGAATGCGCGAAGGGATGCGGAGTACGAGAGGAAGCTCGAGAGGATTCAGAGGAGACAGAGAGCAGAGATGGAGGCTCAAAGAGCTGCATTGGAGGCAAACCGGGCTCAGTTGGAGATTATTTTTCGTTCGCTAAACCTTCCATGCCCGCCGGCACAACCAGTTCCACATTATCCTGATGACTCGGAGTCAGAGGATGAGGAGATAGTCAGGACTCCGTGATGGGCGTCATCAACAGGTTAGCGCATTTCTGTAGTTCTTGTATTAGAGCATGGCAACATAATTATTTTTAGACCTAAATCAGACTGACTTGATATTTATGAAATGTGTAAGCCGTTGAATGTTGAATGCTTCCTTTCAGACATATCTGTTATTGCTTTAATTATGCTGTAGTTGAGAATATTTTATTTCAATTACGTTGGCATAGTTGTGTAATGTTTATTGCTGAGTAAAGCCAGGCGTACTTTTGAATTGGTAATTTACTTTTGAATGTGGATTGAAACGGGGAAAAATATGAAAGAACCGAAACCTGGAACGTTTAATATACATAACGAACGCGCAAATGTGAAACCAACTTTCGCGAAGGGTCAGTACCAACGGCTTTATAACAGCACCGTTACCAACTGCTGACAGTTGGTAAGTTACCAACTGCTGACAGTTCGTAAGTTACCAACGCGCAGCAGTTGGTAAGTTACCAACGCGCAGCAGTTGGTAATTTACCAACGTGCAGCAGTTGGTAAGTTACCAACGCGCAGCAGTTGGTAACTTACCAACGGCTGACAGTTGGTAAGTTATAACTACGCGATGGAAACTGAGTCCTTTAAATGACCGTTGGTAATTACCAACGTGTATTTTACCAACGTGTACACGTTGGAATTTACCAACGTGTTATTAGTTGCGCGTTGGTAAAAAATTTTCCAACGTATCGAATACCAACTGCCATTTACCAACGTGCAGCAGTTGGTAAATTGAATTTACCAACTGCTGCACGTTGGTAAATGGCAGTTGGTAAAGTCGGTGATTTTAGTAGTGTATTATCAAGGGGAAGCAATGAAAGTATTCATAATTACGGTTCCAATTAATAGGCTAATTGGATGGCAGCTCAAATTTTTATTTTGTAATCCCTAAATATAGTATCTAATATTATATACTAAAGTAAGATTATTTTCATATCTAGAAATGTCTTTTCCTTAACTCTTGCTTACATGTTTTTACTCTCACACTGCACCTCTCATCTTTTACACTAATGTTCTAATTTTGTTATTTCATTACCTATAAATTATATTTTTATTTTTTAAATTATCATGATATTTAAAAGGAAAGTCAGCTATGTATTAATTTTGAAATTTATATATATATCAATTGAATTTGAAAATTCAATCTTTTAAATATATAACTACCATAAATAAATACTCTATTTATTTTATTAGTCATATGTTATGTAACCTATTTTGGAAAATTGATATCTTTCTTTTCATATTTTTCTCAATATATATTAATACATCATAATCTTACAAAACCTAGACAAATGTAAGTATCTCTTCTCTTTTTATTTTGAAAAATGATATTTTTCAAGATTAAAATTATGCATGATTCTTTGTTATTGATACCTTGAATTTAGGCTTATTCTTCTTCTTATTCTTCTTCTCTCAATTTGTGTATGTATGTATGTATGTATGTATTCTTTTATTTTGGGGACCTATTTTGATTGACACAATATTATTGTGTAGTAATACATTTCAGTCCTATGAATTCTTATTTCGTATATTTTTAAGATTTAAATTATAACATTTTTTTCTTTTGGATTACAATTTTAACCAAATTTTATCTATATTGTTGAATCTTCTTTTAAAAATATAAAATTTTCATCATTTTTATATTCAGAGATAAACTTAGAAGCTATGTCATGAAAGAAGCGAAGACAAGGTAAAGACATGGAGAAGAGTTGATGGGAGAGAAGAAAAAATAAAAAATATGTGTTATATAATATATGTTAATTATATATATATTTGATAATATGTTATTTTTTTTCATTTTTACACCTTCTTAGTGTATCATTTTCATTATGTAAAACCCATAAATTCTTATTATTATAATTATACTATTTAATAAGTTTAACCTATGATAAATATAATTATATAAAACCCATAAATGTATAATGGTTATGTTGTCATCATAAAAAACATTTTTCTTGCATACTCAAGATTTTATAATTTTGATACCAAAAATATCCATTTTAATACTTTTGATACAAAATTTTCAATATTCTTTTGTCTTCCTTGTGATCTCTCACACATTAACATATTTAAAATTAATTTTATAGCATATTTTCTCATATAAATTCACACATTAACTTCACACACAAAAGGGAAGGTCTTTAAAATCTTGTACATATAATGCAATTAGTAAGAAAATATTAATTTTGGCAAAAATATCATAACCTTTAATATTTATTCTAAAACCTTCATACTACTTCTCTATTATAGAAATATAATAGGTAAGATATTTTATGTAACAAGAATAATTTGTTCATGGGAAACATTTTATTATCTAAAATAAAAAGGTCACACCAATTAGCACCTATTTTCATAAAAAGGAAACAATTAATTTTTCAAATAATTGTAAATTTGAATCACTTTATAAAATAAATGGGAATGTAAACATTAATTTTTTCCAAAACATAATCAAATTGACATTTATTAACATTTATTTCATTTTAGAAAAATATAGAAAATACATTAACACTTGCCAAAATAGTTTTATTATTCTCAATGGTAAAAGAAATTAGTTTTTTTATTCAATTTTAAAGCTTGAATTCAATATAAAATTCTTGTATAATTTTCAAATTTGTACTTTTTTTTTTTGTTGAACCAATGCATTAAACTAATACTAGCATTTTCCTTTGTTTTAAATTGATTTGGTCAATATTATTACCTTTATTATAAATTTTCCCATATATATGAGTACATATTGAAAAAAAATAAACTAATAGACAATAGTGGACATGTTCTTTGTTTCATTTTCTTTTTATCAAATATTTTGATTTTTTTTGTGGTGTGGTCGATTACTTTTAAATATTTTTCTTATCATTTATTTTGTTAATTATTATTTTATTTTTCATTTTAAATTTCTAAATATATTTTACATTGGACGGCGTTATTACTATTTTCATCACTCAATCATGTTTATTTACTAAAAATGCATGACACTTGATTGGAGCTATTCTTTGTTAGCTTCAAATTATAACTTTCTTCCATTACATTCATTATTTTTTCTTTAAAAGTGTTTTAAAAAATTAATAATTAAATAAATAAGCTAGCACTACATTAAGGGTTAATTAATATAGGCTAGCACTATATTAAGAAGATGGTCGAACATGAAATAAAATAAAAAAATGACATCAGGCTAAATTTTTTAGGTTAAGTCATTTTCTTCAGTGACTAGGTCAAATTCTTTTATTTTTATTTATTAATTAAAATGATATTTATTATATTAATTTTACGTTAAGTATTTATATCTTAACCATAGAGTTAGAAATCAATTCCTCCTTTTTTTTTATGTGCCTAAAATTGTTATCATTATTAACTTTTTTAAATAGAAATTGTCCAATAGTGGAGATTCACCTAATATATGATTATTGTCAGGTTGTGATTTTGAAGAAAAGTTTTAGTCGAGCTCGAGCTAAGAGTGTTCGGACTTAGCTTGGCTCGATTATAACTCTAACCTATATAATAAATAATTGGTTTTTCAAACAATCATCTTGAAAAGTAATGAATATTTTTTCTTTGCAAAAAAAAAAAAGTTTCATTAAAGTACAAATCTTTTGATATAAAGTAAGTATTTATTTTGGTAGAAATTTTTTTTTAAGTGTTTGTTGAGGGGGTAGGTTACACTGATCATGGGTCATGGGCCTTCCTTAGTAGATAAAGATGTGAAGAAATATGTTTGTGTAAGATATTGCTAAATCCAAACCCTTTCAACAAGTAAGTGAGTTTGTACCCAACTCCCAGAGGTAGGTAAGTAGCACACTCTTACCCATTTGGTGTGTCTATGCACACGCACACACACACATAAACTTCATTTTTCTATATATTTTATGTATGTTTTAAAATAATATGTATGACTACAAATAATTAATAAATAAAAATTTATAAAATCAGGTAACATAGAAAAATTTACACTAAATTATAACTTTATATTGATATAAAATTAAAATTTTTAGAAATAAATATACTAATTTATGAGGTATATGATGTAGTTGAATTAGTTAAACTCATAACCTTTGCAAAGCTTTGTGGTTAAGGTTGAGCTAGAGTGGCCTAGTGTTGGAAGGGTAAGGGCAATAAAATAATTCTATCATCCCTATTGGTAGGTGCCAACCTTGGCCAATTATACTTAACCTTATATTTGATTTATCTTATGTCAAACCTTCCATTTGAATGTCTTGATGTAGCTATGTTTCTTTTCTTAATAAGTTGTTGTAAAGTATAATGGGTAACTTGCCGGTTTCTCAAAACTTAGAAGGCACACGAGACAAAATTGGCAATTTAGGAATATGGTAGTTGAGTCTGTGTTCGTTGGCGGTAGTTGCATTAGAGGGCCAAGACTATGTTCCTGGAACAAATACTTAAAATACTCGTACTCATCATCTTATTTTTCTTATTTTTCCCATACATGTTTTAGTAGCTTAATACTCAACAATAAATCTATTTTCTTGCATTTCAAGTAAAATTAGTTAAACTCATAACAAGCTTTGTGAGTAAGGTCAAGTTTGGGTGACAGGGTTTGGGTAGAGTAGGGGTAACAGAGTTATTTTTATCATCTCCATTAGTAAAGGCAAGCTAGGCCAATGGTACTTAGTCTTATATCTGATTAAGCCTATATCAAAACATACCATTTGAACACCTTCATGTAGCTATGTTTCTTTTTTAATAAGTTGTTGTAAAGTATGTGAGACAACTTGCATGTTTCTTAAAACCTATAGGTATATGAGAGAGAATTAACAGTTTGGGAAGTACAGCCAAGGTCGGTGTCTACAATCCAAAATTTTATAAATAATGTATAAAGATAAAATTTTTATCACCACATGCTAAGGTTTAAAATATACTCAAAGATTTGTTAATTGTTAAATTTTTTTTGCAATGCCTTACATAATTATCTTAATCTACATATTCTATAATTCATTGTCTAATCTATGTTCTATTACTACTATGAATTATATAAAAATTAAAATAATATGTAGTATTATTAGAATATTGTATTCATTTTGAATATGATTTGTTACTAATTCATCTAATGACATATGATTATTATTTATATAATCATGTATTTTTATTTAAACTATTGCGTATACTATCAAGGCACATATTATTACCACTTTATTTTACTTGTAAAGTGTTCGTGTTGGTGAATAACATTTTTACTTATTATTTTATTTAAAATTGTTATTGCATTATTTATTATTTTTAACCTTTTTTGTTCTCATGGCAATATCGAGTATTTAAATTTTTTTTTATATCCATATACTTTGTATTTTAAATTCAATCATATTTTCTCCATAATTTGATCCCCAAGGCAACGCTGGGTATTAAAGCTAGCTAATATATAAAGCAGAATCATATCAAGGGCTAGATGTGTCTTTTCCTTAAACATGTTGATGTGTATTCGACCAGAGATTGCCACGTGTACTTTTTATTCCTCTACTATCTATGCTACAATTAGTTTCCCTAATGCAACCTTTTGTACGCCTATAATCATTAGCATTTTCCCTTTTAATGTTGATAGCTGATTTTTTTTTACTTTTCTCAGTTTGACAAAAAAATATTATTGATAAAGGGTCAACAAGGCGGGTAGGGACAGGAACAAGACTAGGTAAAGATAGTTTTTGCTTTTAATTGGCAACACAAAGGCAATGGCCTAATTGAATAAAATTCAAAACATCATGGACTGGAATGAAAAACTAAAAAGTTTACTTTTAAAGTGGAAAAAGAAGGAATATGTCTCTCTCTCATTTGTCTTTGTTTGGCTTTGGGTTTTTGTGTGGAAAGAAAAAGAGCGAGGGACATGCATGGCCTATAAGAGAAGTCACACATGAACCGGGCCAAATCATTTTATGAATATATATGTATTGCTTTGGTGTTTTGCCTAGAGTCCCGACTCATGTTAAAAAATCAATCTGATTGGGGGAGGGGGGTGCAATGTCAACAACCAAGTAATTTTTCTTACTTATCTCGATTTGACCAGCTATATTTCTTATGTTTTATCCCTTTTCCTTACTATTGGTGGTTTAATATTCTATTCGTTTATGACAATCAATGTTCCACAACCACGCCATATTGTAATAATTTTTCGATATCAAGCAATTGCATTTCTCTATTTAAGTATTGTCTTTACTTTCAATTCATATTAATAACATTTGTGTTGGCTTTAAGTTTACAGCAGCTTCATTTTCCAGATTGATGAGGATGAATGCTAGTGATGCTATTTACCATGCTAAAGTTGTTTGTGAAGAGGCCATCCGAGAATACAACTCCCTTAAAAACCGTGTGGAATGTTTGGAGATTGAAAAGGACATGCTTATTGGCAATATTGCTATGTTTCAGCAAATGGTGCATCATAATGATGTATGTTGTATACAAAGGCCTGACAATTTTTATTTCTTTTTTTAATCATTTTCATCACATATATATCTAGCCATATACCATGCCCATTTTGCTTTCAAGGTGGTGAAAAAAAAGTAGTCAATGAGAGAATGGTTGACATAGATTATGAGGAGGACATTCCAAATGCATTTGAAACTAATGGATGCAGAGGAATAAAGAAGGCGGCTGTCTTTGGAATTCACAATTTTCTATCTGGAAGTGGCATGAATACACATCTTAAGGAGGAGGTTATGGATAAATAGACTAGGCATCTTAGTTTAGTATTACTCTAAATATTTAGCATGTTAAGTCATGTAATTATCTATCTATAATAAATATTAGAATAAAGATGCTTAATCACTTTCAATTTTTGTCTTAAAGTCACCATTCGAGTGACTTGGCATGTTAATAGGAACAATAAAAGTCCAATGCTAGCACATTAAAAAAAATGAATAATCAATGTTTCAAGACTAATAATATCCACACCAAATCATATAATCATATCAATAGTTACACACGCAATACCTCCAATAATATGTCACCGTTTCACACATACAGGAAAGGCTTAGACAAAGTAATATTGGATTTATTAAAATTGAAGTTATATAACATTGGTACGGTCAATTACACGAAATTTACACTTGTCACGAAGCGTATCCTAATTTATTTTTTTTGAATGACACTTTTTTTTTGCCACATAATTTTTAAAAAAAAAATTAGTGACACTTATTTGCTTTTTAGGCCAAATATATTTGTTAGGATTTAATACTCCTAATATTTTTTATACTAATCAGAAAAAATATGGTTACTTATATAATTTTTTTATGTAGGCCGATTGATGTTGCAAAATTGGATAACGACAAAGGCATAGATGATAGTGTCTACCATTGAAACATATTTGTTCTATAACTTTGATGTTAACCTTTACACATTTATTCTCATGTGAGGTTTTAGACTTTGTGCTTCTAATCAGTCTACATTATTAGTAGTGTTTTCAACTAAAACCTCCGTATAATTATAAATTAAATTATAATTTATAAAAAATGTACTCCCAAGGCAACATTGGGTTTTAAAAGCTAGTTAAACTAAAAGTGATTCCTTAGATCCAAAATCCCTCCCATCAAATCCTCCTAATTCTAGCCGAATTTTGCCCAGTTTCCAAAATTGCATCTAACCTACAATATTTGACCAAAATTCTACTACTTCCAAAAGTTGAAAAAAAAATCAAACTTACTTAGTGAAATTTGATATAGGTTGACATAAGCTTAATTTTAACTACTTTAAATTTTCCCAAATGTAATCTATAATTTAAAAGAAATCTCCACATTCCTTAATAAAATTTGGCATCCATTTAATTTTAAGCACCTTTTGTCTTGCATACATTGTTGGGAAGCTTATATTTTCCTTTAAAAATTGTTTTCTTTTTGGCATAAGTCAATATTAGAATCAATTCATCTTAATAATGGAAACATACATTAAAAAAAGCAACTTATAATAATAAAATTATTATTGCAATAAAACATTAAAATAATGGAAAAGTTTAAGAAATTCAAATTGGGAAAACAATTTGCCTATTGACGGAAAGGTTCTCACTCTGACTTCAAATGTTAATTTTTACTCAAAATAAAAGTGTGTATTGAGGCATAGTTCAAAAAACAAAATTTGTAATTGTGGTAAATGTTAAAATTAACATGCTATTCGTAATTGTTTAAAATATGAAGTTTTCTTAGCCAAGTTTGTGTTTTTTTCTAAAACTATAAGTTTCATATAATATTAGCACCTATATATAAAGTCATACTTGAGGTTTTATAAGTTCCCCTATCTCTTCTTTTTTCTCTCTTTCTCTCTTTTTATGATTTGATTTTAATATTGGTTTCAAACACAAAATTTCAATAACCATTGTTTATGTTCCATTTCCTATGCAGCCACATTTACATAAAAAAATCAAGTTTTCTTATTCAGTTTTGAAATTATCATGTAATTTGAAATGTATATATTTAGTTAAATATTATGTTAATTTCCATACATTTTTTACACTTTATTTTTGTTTCATATTATTCAATTTTTTTCTTTTAGTTTTTATCTATTTGATTGAGCATCTATTTGCTAATTATTTTAGGTTAAACTTTAATTTCAAGCAAATAACTTATGTCTACTATTGGGGAAGACACAAGTTCAACGAAACAAGGGATTTATGATTTTGGTTCAATACACTAGCAAGATCTCTAGAAGCATAGTTGCCAGTAGTACTCAGAATAAGCTATAGAATATCTAAATGACTACTACAATTGTTTCCAGATACTTTTGCTATACAAGTTATATGTTTTAATAAACAACATACATTCTGTGATTAATTAGAGTTAAATTTTTTCAATGACTTCAGATCATGCTATCAGTTAGGTTGATATTGCAAAGAATTATCCAAATAAAGGTGTGTTGGAGCTGTCTCCTAAGATGGTTCACTGACTTCCAATTAATGAACTAGACTACCTTTGTGGTTCTATTTTGCCAAAAATATAACTGTTTTTATAAATGTCCTTAATATGGATTCATTAGCATATTGAGTTAATCTATATTAAGTTGAATTACATTTTGTTTAAGCAGATCATTTTTTGTCGATTTTAGGATACTTTATTTACATATATTGCATCAATTACATTTATTGACCAATCACTTTCATGACACTACATTGTTAGCCAAATTTTCATGAAGAAGCTCACCGAACATGGTTCATTTTTTTATTGTAACAATTGTTATATTGCAACCAGTTCACCAATCACTTGATAAGTTAATTGCTATGTTTAATTCAATATTAACAACTTTTATTTTTATTTATGTGAATATTAGACATATGTCCAATGTATTTAAATTTATTACATGAAACATTAATATGATCTTTTATATTTGTTCTGTAGATATAGGATTGACTTAAAAATCAGTAATCAGTATACTGAGGCATATTTTAGTTTGTTTGATATTGTTACTCGACAGCTGCTTCGTTGTTCAGCTTTAGAATTACTACACATATATCATTTGACTAGAATTGTTAACCTATGTTTTATAATATTTCATAAAAATTGATCTATTAATTTGTCCGAATTCTTACATTAGGCAAATGGCGAAGAAAAGGTTTTTAGGATATTTAAATGTTTTTAGACTATGAAATTCCTTTAGCAAATTGATGTCACAAAATATAATCATTAGATGTTTATTTTGAGATATCTATTTTGGATTCATAGTAAAAAAAAAAAATCCAACTTATTGAGTATGCTCACAAATCTCAGCTACTTAATTTTATCTCACTAATATGAAATAATTATAGCTCACAAATATGTGATTTGTATAAAATTTTTTATTTACTTCATATATTATTAATGAACATTTTCATTTGATTTTTTTACAATATTCTTGTAAGAAAAGATCTTTTTTTAGTGTGAAAATGACATTTCTTGAAAAATGTAACTATGACAATGTGATATTAAAATAGAACCATTCTATTAGTTAAGAAACTCTAACTATTACACGGCATTTATTGTTTCCCCTAATTGTAGTGAAGTGCTAAAAATTGTTTTATCATTTTCAATAGTGAACCAATTACACATACTGAAGATCAAATATGTCATAATGGAGTATCACTTAGTAACGACAAATTCCACAGTACGGTACATAGTTCATCATCATGGTTTAATTTTGGTATCATAATTTCATATCAATAAATTCAAGTTGTTGAAATATTTTATGTAAATATAAAATGTAATTGACATCTTTCTATATCTACATTCTACCAATAATTTCAATTGTTAATATTATTTTACATGTTAAAGTTTTGTCAACACCTCATATATCAATTATCACTACCTACTAACAAAAGTACATGTAATGCTCATTCCTCAAATAGGTATAAACCATGTTATTCTTTCTTTATTTCATACTGAAAGAAATAAATCTAATATTGTATGTGATATAGCTTTTCTTGTAGTGATACGAATTTGGTGAATCATACATTAAGCAAGAATGATACTGAAAGTGTTACTAGAACTACTATGTGATCTTTTATTAAACTACCAAATTACCAATTTTTTTAGGTTCCCAAAGCATTTTATTTTATGTAATAAAATTTTTTAATAATTACTTTACATAAACAAAGCCAGCATTTGTAATATTTTTGTTTCACCATTTTTTATTTTCGTTCCTCTTCTTAATAAGTAATGTAATCATAGATGTGTTTTGCACTTTTTTTATTTTTTTTGATCCCGTAGTAATGCCGGGTACATAAACTTTTTAATTTTATTGAGAAAAGATTTTTGGAAGATGATAAAGTTTGAGCAATCTATGTTTTAATTCTATAAAATTATGTGTTTGTGTTAAATTTTACATTCTAATTTACTTTACTAATCTGATTTAAACTTTTTTTGTTCCAAAATCTAAAACATAATTTTTGCTCTTTTCATCTTCAATTTTTAGGCAGGTAAAGGGTGCTATCGCGTTAGGCTGGGACAAACTAGGTCAAAAGGGGTAGGTTGTAATATATGCTTGTGATTTTGGTGTAATTACACTATATGCCATTAACTGAAACCTAACATGCTAACACTTTTCCCTTTTCCCAACTTTCACACTCTCATCTACCAAGCTTGGTCCGCTTAGCCTCCTCTGCCAAGCATCATCCACCTAGCCTTCTACATTGAGCTTGCCTCTCCTCTGCCTTCATTGGTATGCTTTCAACTTTTTAGCACTCATCATCAGCCTCACAGCTGAGGTTTGATTACTCTAGGAGTCACCCAAGGTCAGTAACCCATTTTCTTTCTTCTTTTGATTTGGCTTCCAAATCCTTTTTAGGGTCTTTTCCGAAGTGCTCACTTTTTTTAATCCTTTTCGTCCACCATCCTTTTTGATCTCTCTATTCAGGCTCCTTTTGTTTCTGAGTTTAGGGTTTTTGTAATTGCTCTTTTTGGGTTTCAGGAGCTAAACAAACATAGCGGAATATAACCGAAACCCTCTAGAATCCAAGTAAAACGAGGTAAATTGGGTGTTCAAAAATTTTATACCTAATTCGGTTTAGATCTTTCATCTAATTGTTAAGTCGAATAGAAAAACTTGAACAGTTAACGTGTTCAAGCTTTCTATGGTATCCACACGAGCCTCTTGGGATCACCACGCCTCCACCACGACCCGGCAGATGCATTCTTCTTGCACCCGTAGTGCTAGCTTGCGTCCTCCAAAGAATGGCAAAAGAAGAGTGCAACTGGAAACCTTCAGAACCCTTCTGATTTCATCCTTAAGAAGGTTAGGGCAAGAGCTACGAAATTCTCACTATATGATGTATTTATAGTGAGACTCAACTCTCAAGCCTAATAGGTTTCAAAACTCTAATCCAATTAGGCTTAATTTTGAACTTAATTAATGGTTCAACCTTTGGGCCAATTATTAATCCAAAATTATTATGAAACCAAAACTCAAACAATTTGGTCCATACACTCAAATAACCCAATTGGCTTTATGTGTGCGACCTAATAGGCTTCTATCACATTGACAATGATCATAAATCTCATTTATGATCATAAACAATGAGTGGTGTCTAGCAACACATCATTGTTACCCAAGTGACAAGATAGTCGGTGATTCAACTAAACCTCTATGATCATTATCCGTACATGTCATTATCCCTTTGTCTAAGATATCAAGACCAAACACGAGACATGAAATGTGTCACTCTCGTATAGGTTGATCTATGATTTCTTGATTACCGAGTAGACTAACTTAAACTGATGACATCGATAGTATATATTAACTCATTCGAGCATGGCCATGCATTTTCTTAGTCTCTATTACACCTTCATAAAATGGGAAAATTACAACATAAGGACCTAAACTTATATGCTTTAATTTTCACCATAGTGCATGATTTGTGAAGTGTAATGTATTCAATATACACCCCCTTAAGTGGTAAAAACAATGGTAGCTTGGTCCTTAAGAAAGCATTGGCACATCGCCTAATTTTCAAGTAACCTATGGACTAAATTGTAAGGTTACAAAAGTTGGGTACTCAATTGCACAAATATCTAAAGATGGCTACGGAAAGGACATGGATGGAATTATGAAGAAAAGATGTGGATAGAATTAAGGATATTGTTGGGGGCCAAAGTGCTTAAGAAGGCAAAGTTGATAATTTATGACATAATGCCAACTAAGGATCCAAGTGTCCACCTTTTTTTCTGAAAATTATAATGACCTTTAACAAGGTTAAAGGTGGTCAAAAACATCATTTTCCTAGCCAAATGGTTGAAAATAACCTGTCCAAGTGTTGGCCAAATTTTCAAAATTTTTTATATATGCCACCTTGGTCAAAATCTTCATTTCATTGGCATTTTCCTTAAATTTTGGTCTCCAGCAGCTAAGACCTCTTCCTTAAGTTCTTCCATCATCCTTCATAACCACCATACCTTAAGAAAACAAGAGGAAGCAAGAGAAAGAAAAGAAGACATCAAAGAGTGCAAGAAAACCTAATTTTGGTTCTATTTGGGTTTTCGGATTTCATAGCAAAGGTAAGGGTTTTCTAAAGTTTCATGGATTGTTTACTGTATTTCCAAACATCCATAAAGCTAAGACCACGCTTGGAAGAGAGCAAAAAGCTCAAAGAACCAAGTATGGGTTAAGGGGAAAGAAGTATGGCAAGGTTTCAGCCTTAGTGTTACCGTGCTAAAGATGGCAGCAAGAAAAAAGGGTTTCTAGAACCCAAGTTAGTACTAACTAAGACCTAAAAGACTCCTAAGACCAAGAAAAAGCTTGAGGAAGGCTGCCATAGTGATCTTATTTTGATATCTCATTGTTTTGTTGAATGATTACGGACTAACCCTAATGTGTTTTTGCTGTCAGCATTATATGTGTTTGTTGGTGCATATGGTTGCCATATTTGTGTGTATGTGTTGTTTTTGTATGTTTTTATGTCTTTGGATTTCAGGTGATACATTGCTATGGAAGACTTTATATTGAAGGCCCTTACTAAGTTCTTTACAAAAAGCTTATTCCTCTTTCTGTCCATTTTCAGGAACGCCTAAAAGAGAACGTTCAATCTAATAGTTCTAGTTTGAGTTTTCCTGTGAACTTTCAAGTAAATGAACTTAAATATGTCCAGTATTAAAATGTAGTGTTTCATGATTTTTAGAGCACATTTTCTAATTTTAGTATTTGTACTTTCTACCTTACGTAGCAGCTGTCTTTTGAAGTTTCTGGAGTGCATTGTGTTTGTAAGGCTCTCTAAGAAGCTAGTGTACATACCCAACTAAGCTAGGAAATATGTATGATGCATCTATGCATGTAAATACACTATGGATGGTTTATGGATGATATATAAAACAATAAAGTGATGTTTGAGGTTGAATGTCCAATTCTGTCCATTTTGCAACTCATTAACTGTTCCAAAGAAAATTATGTTTAATGTTTATGGAATGCCTCTAAGTTCAGGGGAATAACTTTTCCAAGTGTTTAAGACATGTAAGAACTTGCCCATGTTGGTTTTGAACCTGGAAATGAAGTGTATGAATCTTATGAAATTTTGTATGGGCATTATGGTCATTAGTTGTACAGATTTGGTACCCTGTACTGCAAGAGCCATAACTTATTGTACATAATGAGTTTGGCTATGAAATTTTGACCACACCAAGAGCACATACAGAGGTTGAACTAAAATTTGGAATTTATAAATTTGGAGCTCTGTAGCCAAAGATATGACATTCCAAAGTTGGCTAAGTTACTGTTCTTTTGGTCATAATTTGGTAACCAACTTAAAAAATCCATAACTTGGTCCATATGTGGGATTTTGATGTAAAACAAAATTTATTGGTTTTCTTTGAATCTCTACTTGATAATGGAACAAAGAAAATAGGGGGTTACATGGCTAGAATGATAGAGTTTATTAGTGGAAGTTACAAATGCAGTGGCTGGCCACTAGAACTTAACAAGATTGCCTAATGTGTAGAAGCCAAAACTAACAATTGTGCTAGTGTTTTCCTTCTTAGCTAGCATAGTATGCATAAATGTAAATATGTGTGTTATGGTTTAACCAATATAGATATATTTGCATAAAGACCAAGAGGGCCACTTGGGTAATATAGTGAGCATTGTTTTGATGGCCTACAGAACATGCATAGCTCCTGAGAGATTGACACATTAAACATTGTCACTATATTTAAGCTCTCAGAGTGGTAACAGTCTCACTTTATCAAGGCGCCCAAAGATATCACTCCCGTTACATAGAAGAGATAAATCCCATCTTGATCATATAAAACCCTCTGCATGATATGTGACATACCCAATGACCACCTTCATGTTCACTCAGTTCCGAGCAACAAAAAGAAGTATTAAAGTACATGACTCACATGTAAGGAACCTAGATGATATTAGGTCAAAGGGCTGCATATACCATGATCACTATAAGACTCACCTATGACACTCATATAACGATCCATGTAGCATTCTTATAGTGGGTCGGTCCAGGACACAAGTTCTTTAACTTGTACCCATGTGTAGACTATATATCTCATATTAGTCTCCACATATGCTATTCTTTATGTATTATTGTAACCCACTCTACAATAATACTAGACTATGGATGTTTAAGAATACTATTATTCTAGGGTTATAATTATGTTTGATTATATTACACAGAAACAAATAACAAACACAATTATTGGAACAATGCCTTAATAAAATATCATGACTTAATGTGCAAAATACAATCATCTCATGATTGGCTTTTTGGCACAACACTAACAGCTCTAACCTTTTTTATTCTTGTTCCAGGTTATGCAAAAAGCATGGAATTGTTTTTAGCCTAGATTGGTTCAAGACTGCCAAGCAAAGTCAAGCTTCTTCTTGGTTAAGGAATTCCTCATTGCGCTGGGTTTGACTCTTTTTACCTGGTTAGGTTTTCTCTGTCTCTTTCGTGTCTGTTTTGAAATTCATAGCTTCTTATCGGTTGCTACGATTATAGTAATCAAATTCATAATTTTATAGCTTCCTTATTCAAAAGCACCACTAATTTGTATTCTGACCTTCTAACTTTCCACTACGTATAGGTTTTGAATAACAAATGTTGGCAACAGTTTCCTTATGCTAAATCAATCAAGTTTCTGACACCTTTCTTCCTTAATGAGTTTCCAAGCTCAAACCTTCAATTATCATGCTTAAACAGATAAATAATTTCAATCTTAAGGCATTCTTGTTTGTCTTCCGTTTGTAATATTTCTGCGTAGATGATTGAGAATTAGGCTCATGCATTTTTAATTGCAATAATTTGGAATTTTACAGTATCTATAGTGTAACAACCAATAACGTTAACTATTGGCCCAAAACTTTGTCACTATTTATTGAAGAGAACATTGCTTATGATTTAATAAAGTCCCACTTAATATGCCTTATCAGCTATTGTACGTTATTTGAGTTATTATAACAATAAGTAGGACAATGACAATGAAATGTTCTAAATTTTTCTTAACTACAAGAGCCTTGTAGTCCATCCTTCATTGAAATGGATTGCATTTATATTGGTTTATATTCATGCAGACTTGCACCTAAATATCCTTAATTATGTCAGCGTTACATATTTTTTTGATATTAAGCAAGAATTGTCTTACAATCAAACATGTAATATCTACTTCTGTAACATTCTTTCAACCTTAAGCATTGACCTAAATTTCCTCAAATCAAGGTTTAAGCATTATTTTTTGTTTCTGTAAACCATATGTATATGTTTAAACATTGTTGTATATGTCTATATTGCTGAATCTTTTTAGCCCTATAAGATATTTCTAAATTTGTTTAAAATTGTTTTGAGTCTTATGAGCACTGTAATTATTGCTGAATTTGTTTTGAATCTCATTGTTGAATATGTATCGATACCTACATCTCATTAGCTTTTTAAATATTGTTGAATATGTTTAAACATTCTTTTGATAATTTGTTAGTATGGTTTAGTTGCATTATTTTTGTTTTGAAATTCATAAACTCTTATTGGTAAGGATTTGGTTCAATTATTGTCCAAACTTGCAAAGAATGTTTGCAAAAAACTACCAGAGTTCTTCGACTAAGTCTCCTCTGCGTAAATGTAATCTTGAAGCCAAATCTCATGAATCAAACAGAGAGCATGGCATGGGGAAATAATTTTGGTCCTACCTATGATAATTTGTATTTAGAATGGTTATTTATGTTCAACAATGTCATTGTTTTTTGGCATAGTATGATTTGGAGTTGAATTAGATTGCATTTTTTACTTGTAGGGAAAAGAAAATCATGTCTGCAATTTTTTGAAGTGAGTTGAAGGTGAACCAAGTGGCAGTGGATTATATTATTCTTATAAAGATGATGTTGATAGGATAGTGAAGGAAATTATAAAGTTGAAGTAGTTGCTGCAGGCACAAATAAAGTCAAATTGTGTTATTATAATGCATGAAAGAGATGTTGCAGAGTTGAAGGGGATAATGAAGAAGCATACAAAGCTCACTAAGATGAAGTCATGGCTGATCTTGCTTATTGTTGTTGTGGCTCTAGTGTTTAATGTCATTTTCTGAATGCTTATTGGCTAATGCTTAGGCTTTGTTGTTGGAGTAGAGCTACTTTTGGTTGCCAAATATATATGTACGGTTTTGGGAGCCAAACAAGTGCAGCAGAAGATAATTGAAACCCTCCAGGATTTAAGTGAAATGAAGTAAATTGGGTGTTTAAAATTTTCATACCTAGTCGGCAAGGATATTTCACCCAATAGTTGAGTCAAATCACAAAGACTTGAACAGTTGCCGTGTTCAAGCTCTCTATGGAATCCACACAAGCCTCTCAGATCACCACGCCTTCACCAAGTCCCAATAAATGTGTTCCTCTTGCGCCTACAATATTAGCTTTCTTCCTCCAAGGAATGGTAAGAAAAGAGTGCTGTTGGAACTTTTAAGAACCCTTCTAATTTCGTCCTTTGGGTGGCTATCGTAAAATCTGTGAAAATTCTCACTATATGATGTTTATATAGTGAGGGTTAACTCCTAAGCCTAATGGGTTTAAAAATCCTAATCCAATTAGGTTTAATTTTATGCCTCATTAATGGATAAACCTTTGGGCCAATTATTAATTCAAAATTTTTATGAAATCAAAACCCAAACAATTTGGCTCATGCATTCAAAAAATCCAATTGGCTCTATGTGTACAATCCAATAGGCTCCTATCACATTGGCAATGATCATAAATCACATTTATGATCATAATTACTGAATAGTGTCTAGCAACATATTATTGCTACCCAAGTGACAAGATAGTCGGTGATTTGACTAAACCTATATAATCATTATTCGTATATGCTATTGTCCCTTTGTCCATGATATCAAGACCAAGCACGAGACATAGAATGTGTTACTCTCATACAGCCCAATCTATGATTTCTTGATTCCTAAGCAGACTAAATTAAACCAATACATTGATATTGTATATCAACTCATTCGAGCATGGCCATGCATTTTCTTAGTCTCACTTTATCAAGGGGCCCAAAGATATCACTCCTATTATATAGGAGGGACAAATCCCATCTTAATCATACAAACCCTTCACATGATATGTGACATACCCAATGACCTCCTTCATGTTCACTTAGTTCCAAGCAACAAAATGAAGTATCAAAGTATGTGACTCACATATAGGAAACCTTTATGATCTTAGGTCAAAGGACTACATATACATGATCACTATGAGAATCACTATAAAAATCACTTATGACACTCATATAACGATCCATGTAGCGTTCTCATGGTGGGTCAGCCCAGTACACAAGTTCTCCAACTTATACCCATATGGAGACTACATATCTCATATTAGTTTTCACACATGCTAGTCTTTATGTATTATTGCAACGCATTCCACAATAATACTAGACTAGGGACGTTTAAGAATACTATTATTCTAGGGTTATAATTATGTTTGATTATGTTACATAGAACAAGAAACACAATTACTGGATTAATGCCTCAATAAAATATCATGAGTTAATGTGTAAAATACAATCATCTTAAGACTGGCTTTTGGGCACAACACTAATAGTCTCCCACTTACACTAAAGCCAATCTTCCATATATCTAATTCCAATTGATCTAGAATGATTATCATGCTTCTGCTGTGTGAGGGGTTTTGTTAGTGGATCAACAATGTTGCTATCTATTGAGGTCCTGCATATCTTCACATCGCCCCTTGTGATGATCTCCCTAATAAGAAAATAATGTCAGGCTATGTGTTTAGATCGCTGGTGAGATCGAGGTTACTTAGCATGTGAGATTGCTCAATTGTTGTTACAATATAGCTCTATCGGGTCGACAATGCTTAGAACCATTTCAAGTTTTGTGATGAACTTCTTGATCCAAATTGCCTCCTTAGCAGTATCAGAGGAAGCAATGTATTCAGATTTTGTTGTAAAGTCAGCTACTGTTTCCTACTTTGAACTCATCCAGCTCACAACGTCATCACCAATGCAAAACTTATAACCAGATTGTGATATGAAATCATCCTTATCAGATTGGAAGCTAGCATCGATGTAACCCCTTACAATGAGCTCATCTTTGCCTCCAAAGACCAAGAATGCATCCTTAGTCCTTCATAAGTACTAAAGGATGTTCTTAACAACTGTCTAGTGACTCTCACCTGGGTTTGATTGGTACCTACTCGTTATGCACAAAGCATATGAAACATCGGGACGAGTACATATCATGACATACATGATAGATCCAATTATCGAGGCATATGGAATCTTACTCATGTGTTCTCTCTCCTCAGATGTACCCGGACATTGAAATCTAGAAAGAGTTATACCATGTGACATGGGCAAGAATCCTTTCCTGGAGTCTTGCATGCTAAACCTCTTTAGCACTTTATCAATGTATGTACTTTGACTTAGGCTGAGCAATTTTTTAGATCTATCTTTATAGATCCTAATGCCTAACACATAGACCACTTTACCCAAGTCCTTCATAGAGAAACATTTCCCCGATCAAGTCTTCATAAACTGCAGCTCAGGAATGTCATTCTCAACAAATAGTATGTCATCTACATACAACACCAAGAAGACAATAGCATTCTCACTAACCTTCGTGTAGACACAAGGTTCATCTTCATTTTTGACAAAACCAAACTTTTTGATTGCTTTATCAAAATGAAGATTCCAACTCCAAGAAGTTTGCTTCAATCCATAAATGGACCTTTGCGACTTGCACACTTTATTGGCATCCTCAAGCAGCTTTCCATTAAGGAAAGTGATTTTGACATCCATTTTCCATATTTCATAATCATAGTGTGCAGCAACAGCTAACAATATTTGGATGGATTTAAGCATGGCAACTGGTGAAAAAGTTTCATCATAGTCAATACTATGAATTTGCTTGAAACCTTTTACAATCAATCATCGTTTAAAGGTAATCACATTACCATCCATGTCAACTTTCTTCTTGAAAACCCATTTGCACCTTATAGGTTTTACCCATTCAGGTGAATCAACCAAAGTCCATACTTGGTTTTCATACATGGATTCTATCTTGGACTTCATAGCCTTTAGCCACTTCTCAAAGTTAGGTCCTGACATAGCTTTTTGGTAGATCGGGGGCTCATCCCGATCCATGAGCATCACAGCACCAGTGTGAGTCATGAGAAATCTATATCTCTTGGGCTCATGCCAAATCCTACCAGACCTACGTGGGCTTTGTGTTACTGGAACAGACTCTTGAACTACAACATCTTGTGGTGTCTGTTTGGGTTCCATTTCAGGTTCGATGTCCCCTTGTTGTTCTTGAATTTCTTCAAGTTCTACTTTCCTTCCACTGGTTCCTTTATAGATAAACTCTTTCCCTAGAAAGACACCAGTTTGAGTAACAAACACTTTTTGCTTAAAAGGATTGTACAAGTAGTAACCCCTTGTTTCTTTGGGATACTAAACAAATAGGCATTTACGAGATTTGGGCCCCAACTTGTTAGAAGATTGACATTTCACGTAAGCCTTGTAGCCCTAAATCTTTATAAAGAAAAACTGGGATGCCTCATACTCCATATCTTATATGGTGTCTTTTAAACCGATTTAGATGGAACTTGATTTAGTGTACAAATGGTTGTCTCTAGAGCATGTTCTCAAAAGGAGTTTGGAAGGTCAGCTTGATTCATCATAGATCGAATCATGTCTAAAAGAGTTTGATTTCTCCTTTCAGATACACCATTCCATTGAGGTATACTAGGTGGAGTGAGTTGTGATACTATAGCACACTCTTTTAGGTAGTCAAGGAATTCTTGATCTAAGTATTCTCCGCCTCGATCTGATTGAAGTGTTTTAATACTTTTCCCGAGTTCATTCTCTACTTCATTCTTGAATTCTTTGAACTTTTCAAAGGATTCTGACTTGTATTTAATGAGATACACATAGCCATATTTACTGAAGTCATCAGTAAAGGTAATGAAGTATTGGAAGCCTCTTTTAGCATGTGTAGACATAGGGCCACATGCATCACTATTTATGAGTCTTAGTAAGTCATTAACTCTTTCCTTTTGGCCAATGAAAAGAGTTTTGGTCATCTTGCCCAATAAATATGACTTACATGTCTCATATGATTCAAAATCAAATAAGTTCAAGAGTCCATCCTTATGGAGCTTGGATATCCGGGTCTCGTTTATATGGCCCAACTAACAGTGCCAGAGATAGGTTGGGTTTGAATCATTTAATCTGACCTTCTTGGTATTCATATTATACATTGGATTTTTGAGTTCTAGAACATACAAACCATTGCTAAGTCGAGCATTTCCATAAAATATTTCATTCAAATAAACGGAACAACACTTGTCCTTGATTATAAATGAAAAGCTTTTCTTGTCCAAGCAAGAAATGGAAATCAAAGTTTTATTAATCGTAGGCACAAAGTAGTAGTTTTCTAATTCTAAAACCAATCCACTAGGCAAAGTGAGAACATAAGTCCCTACGGCCAAGGCAACAACTTTTGCTCTATTTCCAACACATAGGTTCACTTTACCTCGAACCAATCTTCTACACCTATTTAGATCCTACACATATGCATGAATGTGAGATCCATATCCAGTATCCAATACCCAAGATGAGGAAGTAGAAAAATTAGCCTTTATAACAAAGATACCTGGAGTGGAAGTTTTACTTCCCTTCTCATTAGCAAGTTCTTCAAGATAGAGCTTGCGGTTTCGCTTTCAGTGTCCAGGTTGTTTACAATGCAAGCATTCCCCTTCTTTAGCCACATCACTAGATGGTTTCAATGCACCTGAAGAAGAATTAGCATCAGACTTTCCTTTAGCTTTATTCTTTTTCTTGTTGGCTTTTCATTTTTGCTTGCCCTTCTGAACCATCATAATGAGCTTAGCCTTCTTAAGGTTTTGCTTAGTAGTTCTTAACATGTTGAGCAATTCAATAAGGGACTTGTCAAGATCCTTCATGTTGTAGTTCATGATGAATTGACTATAGCTTTCTGGCAATGATTGCAGGACTACATCAACAACCAACTTTTTCTGAAGAGCAAATCCAAAATTCTCAAGATTCTCAATGTACCCAATCATCTTGAGCACATGAGGACCCATAGGACTTCCCTAAGACATTTTGCACTGAAACAATGCCTTAGAGGTCTCAAACCTCTCATGCCTAGCTTGCTCTTGGAAGAGCATTTTGAGATGTTCGATCATATGAAACGACCCTATATTTTCATGTTGCTTCTGGAACTCAGATTCCATGGTAATCGGCATGAGGTAAGCAACATCCAAAGCATCATCAAAATGCTTCTTGTGAGCATCCCTTTCAACTCTTGGAACGTTGGCAGCAACTCATTCAGAATAGGCTACCCAAGTACATAAGTTTTTTTCTCTTGCTTGAGGACTACCCTCAAGTTTTATTACCATTTGAGAAAGTTGGTCCCCATTTAGCTTTTCCTTCTCACGGATTCATTGCAATGAAAATGTCGATGTGTTTTGTGCCATGGTAATCTACAACAGTAAATATGCGTGTAAGAGTCATGCATTTTAATTCATTTAATAAGGATTTTTATTAAATGATACTCCTACTATTTTACTCAAAATAATAACCCTCAATATTATTTCGGAACACCTCGTCCTTAAAGTATTCTAATGGGCCAAGATCCATATTTCACTATAGCTTAAGTCAGCTTTGACTGTTTTGTCAAGTCATAGCTATTTAGGTAGCCAACTCCTTGCCAATTGTATCTCATGCAACTCTTGGATAGTTGGGTGAACAATACTTATCCAAGCTCATCTCATGAACTTAAGTCCAACCTTATGCCTCTAAATCCCTAATTCTATTAGGATGACTTAGTTAAGTTGGTCCTAAAGTTAGCAATTTAGATATCACTTTTATCCTATCGTGTCTTACCAAGATGAACATATGTGCTTTGTTTTGGCAAACCCACCCAATGTTGATCAAAGTCTTGATGAGTGCCAACATTTGGAAGACATCATATTTAATGACTTAATATTTTTTTGAAGGGATTTTTTCTTTTGATCTCACCAATTATTATCTTTGGTTGTCTTATACATGCATTACATACAAATATAAAACATGCATCTCATGCTAGCACCAAATTAAACGTGACATGGTTATAGCCCAAACTATGCTATATTCTCAAGCCAATAAAAATATCATAAAATCCTAAGAAAGGAAAAGGTCTTCACAAGCTCTTTATCCTCCTTGTTTGATTGTTTTTTTGTAGTCACCTCTTCAGACACACCACCTCGAACGATCCCAAAATATACAATTACATCAATAATAGAAACCTCAAGTTATATTCGAGGGGAATAAGGTGAGAAGAGGAGGTACAATGAGAACAACAAGAAAACGCACAACTCGCAAACTGTATTTACAAGTACAACTAACAAAGGCTATAACCATGCACCATGTTTCAACCATCAATTAGCATATCATGTCAAATCTCATTCAACAAAAATGCATGCCAATTAACATGCATTTATTAACCAGTTTTATTAATGTAGCACTTCGCATAAGGCAGTTTCGCTGGCCAGTCAGTGGGCAACGGTCCCAATAACTGGTTATCGGGGCAAGGTCAAAGGGAGCCACCCTTGCAAGGGGTGGGAAGGGGGGCAGTGCCTCCTGGCACAAAAAATCTTCTTATGATTATGTTGCTGAGATCAATTATTTCGAGCAATTAAGCACATGAGACCTCTTTTGTCCAAGTAGCCAAAAGTACCTTACCCTGGGTGCCTGAACACATATGGCCAATGCCTGCTAAAGTTGTCACAACTATTGCAATAATCCTAATTTAGATAGGCATCTCATACCCATCAATTTAGGGTTAATCTCATTAACCAATTTGTGTTGTTTCTCTATACATCTCATATATATTATGAGTTTTGGTTCATGCATCATGAATCAATCCAATTAATCATGATTGAAAACATCAGAACATACAACATATCATGCGATTTAACACTCAATCCCAATTTAGGGTCTTACCAGTAGCTCTGATACCATTGTAGGGTTTCAGGAGCCAAACAAGTATAGTGGAAGATAACTGAAACGGAGTAAATCGGGTGTTTGAAATTTTCATACCTACTCAGCTAGGATCTTTCACCCAATAGTTGAGTCGAATCACAAAGACTTGAATAGTTTACGTGTTCAAGTCCTCTATGGTATCCACACGAGCCTCTCGAATCAACACGGCTCCACCACGTCCTGGAAGATGCATTCCTCTTGCACTCACAGTGCTAGCTTGTGTCCTCCAAGGAATGGCAAAAGAAGAGTACGGCTGGAACTTTTCAGAACATTTCTAATTTCATCATTTGGGTGGCTAGGGCAAAAGTTACAAAAATTCTCAGTATATGATGTTTATATAATAAGGGTTAACTCCCAAGCCGGATTTTGAAACCCTAATCCAATTAGGTTTAATTTTGAGTCTCATTAATGGCTCAACCTTTGGGCTAATTATTAATCTGAAATTATTATGAAACCAAAACCCAAACAATTTAGCCAATGCACTCAAATAATCCAATTGGCTTTATGTATGCAACCCAATAGGCTCCTATCACGTTGGCAATAATCATAAAGCACATTTATGATCATAAGCAATGAGCGGTGTCTAGCAACACATCATTGCTATCTAAGTGACAAGATAATCGGTGATTCGACTAAATCTCTATGGTCATTATTCGTATATGCCATTATCCCTTTATTCAAGATATTAAGACCAAGCACAAGACATGAAATGTGTCACTCTCATATAGCCCAATCTATGGTTTCTTGATTCCCAAGAAAACTAACTTAAACTAATGGCGTTGATATCGTGTAACTCATCTGAACATGACCATCCATTTTCTTAGTCTTACTCTATTAAGGGGCTTGAAGATATCACTTGTGTTACATAGTAGAGACAAATTCCAGCTTGATCATATAAAACCCTCTGCATGATATGTGACATACCTAATGATCCCTTCATGTTCACTCAGTTATGAGCAACAAAGGAAAGTGTCAAAGTATGTGACTCACATGTAGGGAACTTTGATGACCTTAGGTCAAAGGACTACATATACATGATCACTATGAGAATTACTTATGGCACTCATATAACGATCCATGTACCGTTCCTATGGTAGGTCGGTTCAATATACAAGTTCTCCAACTTGTACCTATATGTAAACTACATATATCATATTAGTCTCCACACATGCGAGTCTTTATGTATTATTGCAATTCACTCCACAATAATACTAGACTAGGGATGTTTAAGAATATTATTATTTTAGGGTTATAATTATGTTTGACTATATCACATAGAAACAAAACAACAAACACAATTATTGAATTAATGCATCAATAAAATATTATGACTTAATGTGCAAAATACAATCATCACGACTGACTCTTGGGCACAACTCTAACAATATATAACTAGAATAAGCTTTCGCACTGCTGCAAGTTCGCATGTGATAACTATGAATACATAAAAGTATTTTTAGCATAGGCATATATTGTTCTTTTTCGCTTTTGTGCTGTTTTGTTGTCCCAATTTAGAGAATATCTTGGAAAAATATATCTCAATTCACATACATGTGGAACTTATTATTGCTACATTAAAGTGTGTTGTGCTTGTGTATAAAGTAAAGAAAGGCGATTATAAAGAATGTATTTTGGTGATATTTTTTTTGCAAAACATGTGACTCACACATATGGGGAAAATAGTACTAATATCTAGGTTGATATCCATAAGCATTTGATTGATGAAATGAGATTATCTAAATAAAAAAATATAGCATTAGTAATTAGTAGCACATCTTGGGTCTACTACATATAGGTTAATATAGAAAATAATTTAGCATTGAATGTATTACTTCAGAAAAGTATAGAAGCAAATAAGACACAACTTTCTGTTGATTAGAGAAATTTAACATGCACTTTGTTTGTATGATGCTCATAGGCTAGAGAATTGGAGGTAAGAAAATTAAATAGAAATTATGAACTATGGGTTCCCATATTATATAAGAATTGTTTGGTAATGTAAGAGTTGTAATAAGAGGATAGCTGAGAAGATGAGAAAAGTAAACCGAAACCGTGTTACAGAAATGAGAATTTTTTTTTTAGTCAAAGAAATTGTTTTGCATGAACAAAATTATGAATTTTTCAAAGATAATATAAGAAACAAATAAAGGGTGAACCTTTTGATGACTTGGTGTATAGATGAGAGGTGAGATGAAACTGCGGCAGAGGAAGAAAAGTTGTGTATTGTTAGAAAAAAAAAATGTAACTACATGGAGGCTAAGAAATAAACTAAATGAAAATTGAGTTGCTTGATTGTGTGAGATGTTGTAAAAGGTTGAACAATTTAAAGAAGATTTAGAGAAGTAGATGAAAAGTTCCTGTTGGCATGTAGAGAAGAGAAAGCTGAAAGTTGTCGAGTTAGCAAAAATTACTGAAGAGGGTTTTAATAGCTGTTGAGTGATTGGCTTGGAAGTCATGCATACAATCAAAACAAAACATGTCAGTGGACTACCCTCTTTCATTCTACCATAACGCCATTACATTTATTTTCAATTTCCTTAACAATTTGCATATAATAAAGAATGATGGGTAGTTACAATAATGGCTACCATTATTTTGTTAGAAACTAATTCACCCATGTCCTACGTGGCATAACCTACTTGACTATAGCATTCATCCTATGCAACCAAATGGGGGTTAGCAACAGGGGATAAACATTAAACAATTAGCTACTTTTCCTGCCTTATTTGGCGGAAATGTGAAGTGGGGGCTTTAATGTAAAGCTGAAGATATTTGAATAGCTTTTATTGGAGTTGACCCATTTTGTTATCAAAATTTTATATGTCGTGAAACAAAGCATTTAATTTAAAACAAAAACAAAGCAATTTCAAGTTCCAACCTCTAGTCATTATCAGAACAACGACGACGATGGGTCGGGTACCCAAGACTGAAATGTCTCTGGCAGTTTCGAATGGCCACTACCTTTCCAAAATCTAGTGAAGGCAGAGAGAGCCGAGAGTGAGAAAAATGTCGGTTTAAACTTCAGCACCGAAGTGGTGGTCTGAGGTGGAGGTGGCTATAAGATGATCAGCACCCACGGTTACCTTTTACTCTTTTCTATGCTTGTGTCCAAGTAAAACCTGTGGTATTTTCTTCTCATGTCTTTGTCCTATTCTCTTCTATCGGGCAGTAATAACCAGCTTTGTTTTACAATCATCCAATCTCATGGCTGGGATATGATCAAAGCCTTCCATTTTCTCTATTTGCGTCCTTTTCTATTTAAGATATCTTTCCTCAAGTCTCTTTCCTTTTACCCAAAAAAAAATTGTATTGTGGAGTAGTGAGTTGCTTTCCTTTTATTTTTCACTTTCCACTTCGATGAAACAACAAAAAAGGGGGTTAAGTTCTTTGTTTCAGATTTTAAATCCATACAAAAAATAGAGAAAGTAAAACAATGTTCAACAGGTGTGTTAACCCTTTTAGAAATTAGCAATAAAAGAATTTTTATCGATCGAGAAAAAAGGTGCAAAGGAACTAACCTTCATTTTCACATAAAGATCAATTTTGTAATGGGAAACACAGGAAGAACCACTGAGTAAGTGAAAGAAAATAATGGTAGAATTTCTGAAATAGAAGAATGAAGCAAATTGTGAATAAACAATTGAAGCTGCGAATGAACTCGACATATAATTCGACTACACTACCAGAAATGTATAGCAGAAGACTGTTCTTTTTTTTTTTCCCCTCATATAGCAACAAACACTTTAATAGAATCCAGACTAATCTCCACTACAACTGCTGAACACCAAATGATTGTTCATATATACAGCCAATTATTGCTATCTATTTTCTACGACCCTGGTTCCCTATTTTTCATTTCCCAACCAGCTATTTTGATCGCCGCAACCATGGTTTTTATTTTAAAGTAATGATTTGCAATCAATATCCTAACACAAAAAAGATTTCAGCCACCTGAACCTTATCCTCATATTGCTAAACCATGCATGGCCACGTTCTTTCCTACAAGAGCCAATTCACAATAGTTGTTCCGTGAACCTCAAAACAACGCTGTTTTCATCCCCAGCCACCAAATTCCTAGGATTCCATCCAATTTCAATATAAGAGTGATAATAATTACACTAGTTCAGCCACTTGCACTTGCAGGCAATCATCATCCTTGCCCTGAAGTAATATTGGTTCACCTTTGAAAGCCTAGCCAAAAACGACGCCACCTCGATCAAGTTTAATAACGACGGAAAGGAAACAGTGTCTTTTGAAAGTACACGTGGCAAGACCTCCTTCCCCCTCACGCCCTTTACATAATACTATTCGCATTGTTGAATCAGTTGTTACGCTTTTGTTGCAAATATTGGAACTGAGATACTATGTTGATACGTGGTACTTTCCACAGCCGTTGACCACAGAAAATGGAACAGATTTCTAACAGCAAAGAAAAACATAATCTCAACAAGGACAATGGAGGAAAGCAAATGCATGAATGCCACATAACATTGAGGGAGAATTATAATTAATTTGTTCTCTGAGGTTAATCCTAAATTACAGTTTACTCATTTTTCTTTTAGAAGTTTTTTAAAAGCCCCTCGAGGTTTTAAGAAATATACAGTTACCCCGTCTACAATCATTTTGTGGTACTAAAACCAATGGATTTATTAATGTATAAAAATAAAATAATCAACAAGCATTTTAGTTGAATAAGACAATTTAGAAAACAATTTGATTAATGAATAAATATAGAGAACTAATTTTTTAACAAAATGGCTAATTATTTATTAATTGAAATGAAAGTGATTTTGAAGTTTTCATATTATTGTAAATATAATTTATATTTCTTCAATTTTAGATTTAATAGTTCTCATAATAAGTTTAACAAATGATGATGCCTGTAAAGCTTCTTAATTGAAAATAAATAAATAAATAAATATAATCAATTTTAAAATAAAAAAAGACATCCTTAATTAGAAATATTTAAAAAATTGAAACTATAAAGATAAAAAATCAAAAACACAATGTAAAAAATATAAAAAAATATAATTATAAGAAAAAACTTTTGGGAGGTAGTAAGTTGAAAGGAACAATATATATATATATATATATATATATATATATATATATGTTACATTATTCTATTAGAAAAAGACAAGTAATGAAATAATTTATATGTTAAGGAGAAAACTTAAACAAGAATTAGAGTACGGGTCTTAAAGTGTTGTTTTATTAGTTCTAACTGTATTAGAAACAATTCATTAGGCTCCCAAGTGGATGAAATATGTATCATCTTTTTTTTCATAGTTTATGGAAATTTTAGAACAATTTTTTTTTAATTTATGTACAATGAACTCATTCTGTTGAGGAAGGAAAAATTATATTGTAAATAGCTTATTTAATTATTCCAAATATTGAATTGTTTACATTTACAGGAAGACTATTATTGAATATGTTGATAAGAATTTTAGAAGTTTATGTAAGACAGATATTATAAGATGATGAATTGCATTATGTGCGGGACGAGAACATATAATTCTTTTTTGTTAGGGACTAACATTATACGAAAAAAAAATATTAGAGACCATTAATGAATTTTACTGAATATGGAATATTATTCAAATGGGGTGTTAAGGATACAGTGTATAGTCTTGTTCAGGATGTAAAAGTTAACAAAACATACATAATTCTTTTTAAAGTATCCTTGTCTTGGAAAAAAAATTCTTTTATGGGTCAGCGCCTCTAGTTATAGTCATCAATGGAGAAAGTCTCTTTCTTCCTTTTGTTACGTAAACCAGTAAGCATTTTATGTCCATATAACGGTGAGGTTAAGGGAAAATATGAAGTTGAATCATATACCAACTGGTTATAATTATAAAATTTTAACTATTAGATAAAAATTTTGGTTCTTATATTAATTAATAATTTAAATGTTGCTAAAATAATAATAATAATAGGAGTACTTGATTTTACCAAGTTTGCTGAAACTAGTTTCTCCAGTAGCGGATGTATGTACAGATTATTAGGGACCATAGACCGTATTTTCTAGAAAAATGTTGATAAGAGATTCGTAATTAAGCAATTGCACTCCTTTAAATGAATTAATGAGTTCCTATAATTTCATAACATTTATCAGAACAAAATAATATGTCTCCCTTACCTAAAAAAAGGATAGAAAATGAATCAGCTCTCCGCCACCAATTAGAATAATGGTAAAATTTCTATACTAGCCATTTACTTTTATATGTTTTACTTTTTAATGATTCGTGAATGATAATATATACATATACATACATATATATAGGTTAAAATCCATTCACTGTCCCCTAAATTTTACAATCGTCCTAATGTGGTCCCTTATCTTGAATTTATCCAAATAAAGTCCCTCAACACCTACATCTTGTCCTAATTAATTGTGGTTCTTTAGTTAGTTTTAGCATTAACTTCAATGGAAATGCTGATATGGCAGTCTCTAAGTTTTTCCGGGACCCAAAAATGCTGATGTGGCTTTTTTTTTAAACTACAATGGATGACCATATTCTATAAAAAAGAAAATTTAGACCCCAACTATCATAAACATATAACTTTGGGGAGTTAAAACTTAAATGACCAGACCCTATCTTCTTCCCAAATTATATGAACCTTCATTCGCCAAAACCCTCGCTGGGCCTAAGTCCTCCATCTCGATCACCCTACTCCATCATGCCTCTCTCCCTCTCCTCAACATTACTCTCGCCTCCTGCCGGGAACACCAACCGTATCATGAAAGTAGGGGACTCACCAGCCCTCTCCTTCATGCCTCTCTCTATCCCAATCCAATATGCGCGAGCAGGATTTTGGGGGAGGTCAATGAAGAGGTTGATTTCGAGCGGTGATTCAAGAGATTCGATCGGGCTAGGGACTGTCAGCGATGGCTGGGCTTGCTCTTGCCAAAGCGCTATCGAACCAGAGGCGCAGGAGAGGGCCGATCAAATCTTGAGAATTGATGAAGATGAAGGAGTTTGGGTTATTTGTGTTTCAAGTTCCCAAGATTATTGTTTGTGTTTGTTTGGGTCTGAATTTTTATTTCTGTACAATATGGTCATCTATTTTTAGTTAAGAAGAAATTTACATGGCAACATAGGTACCAGGTGGGTAAATTCCGTCTAAACTAACACTTGAATTGACAATAGGGACCAAAATAGGATATGTTAGATGAGTTAGGGGACTCCAATAAGCATTTTTAAAGTTAAGGGACCAACTTATGACAAACCTAAAAGTTAAGGGACTAAATTTAAATTTTCCCATATATGTGTCCTGGTTGTCGACAGATAACTTTTCAACTTAGATCAAGCCTCGAGCACCAGAGTTCACTGAGGCATTCTCTAGGACTTTCCCACACTGATAAACCTTTTCTGAAGATTATTTTGAAAAACCTTTTGGAAAATAGTTACTGGGCTACCTCGGAACTCATTTGGTATCAGAGCCATTTGATTGTTCTATCTTACAGATGAGTTGAGTCATTAAGAATTTCTAGCTGATCCCTCGACCTAGATTTACCCAGAAATGTCAAGAACTTCTACCCCTACGCTTACTCCCTCTACTTCTTTCAGATCTACCTCCTCTTCTCACTTGGATTCTCTCTGTGAATTTAAGTATCTTTCTGATGATGAGAAGATCCCTCTTATTGATCTTCCACCTCCATCTTCAGAAGTTATGATGCCATGCAATCCTTATTACAAAAAGGCTATCAAACAACTCAGGAAGGAACATCCTCCTTGTTTCACCCCTGAGATCCATATGTTTAAAAGTAAGCTTGAGGATTTTCCCCCTCTTGCATTTAATGATCCTTCTACATCAACAAAGCATGCCTGGAAGGTTCCCCAACCTTCGACAGTTGATTCAAAAGGAAGACGAAGGGAAAACACAGCTGTTGAACAAGTCCTCAACTGGTAGTCTGAGAACATGGTGTCTCAGAACAAAGTCTTCAGCAGAATCGAGCATAACCAAGCCCGCTTGGAACAAAAGATGGATCAGATGATCATAAATCCATTAACCCAGTGTCAGCAACGGATCAACTACCTACACCATGAGATTCTTGGCCTCATAGCCCGTCATGAAAACTCTATAGCCCAAGAACAGGAGATCCACACCTAAAGGAACAGCTCAGGTATCTTCAGGCCCAACAACAATAGCCCAGATATCCTGAATCCTTTTCCTCAATATTCTAAACTACTGGCCCATTCAAACCTACTCCAAGCCCGGTCTATCAACCATCTCCTCCTTCCCGAAATATCTTTAAGCCTCTTCCTGCTCTCATTTCTAAACAAGCCTATCAGCCCCCAAGGCCTCAACCTTCATGGCCCAGTACACCTACTTGGCCCAGTCACACTCCGGCCCAAACATCTCAAACACCTCCAGATCTAAAACAAAAAGGCCCTGCTTACCCTCAGAAACCTATAAAGATCCAACAACCTTCCCATCAGACGTGGATGGTCCAATCCAATCCTATCATTGGATTTCTTGACCAATAGATCCAGTAGCCCAGCACTCCTGCCGTCTTGGCTACCTTAGAAGACTTGAGTTCCACAGCCTCAAGTGAATATGAAGAAGATGATTCTTTCTCAACTTCTTCCTCTGAAGCCCAAGTCTATATGGCCCAAGGGGCTACCAGCCATGCCCAACCGGCAGAATCCACAACTACAGATACCGGATCTCAGCAACCTCCACCTCAACCTCAGCCCCAACAACAGCCACCTCCGGCTCCACCGCCAGGACCACCGCCACTAGGTCCTCCTCAACAACCGTATGTTCACATGGATGAAGATATTCCACCTGTGAACATTGAACCTATTTGGAATCCTCCCTCGCTAAACGTTACTCTCTCTCTCAAAAGGATTCCAACAACAAAATGGCATGAGAAATTCTTTGAATTCCATGCTTGGTGTCTCACACAACTCCAGTGAAAAGGTGCTACCCATCTGAAGGTCATCTGTGCCTTCATTGCGGGGATGTCGGGTATTCTTAAACATTGGTTTATGAGTGTTGGAGAATACCGACAGATGCAATTAGCCCAGACACCAACAACAACAGAATTCGTTCTCAAGCTATATAAAGAATTCATTGGTGAACCTGAAGCTCTTCTTGATGTAGCAAGAGAAGAATTCTTCAAAATGAAGTTTTGTTCCTACAACAGAAAAGACTTAGAAAAGCACTATGAAAGTATGCTCAAGCGCTTTTACCTCATTTACACCGGCTATGAAGCTGATAACAACCTAAAGCAGGCATACTTAAATTCTGTGCCAGAAACAATTGGCCAAGAAGCCCTCCGCATCAAACAACAAAGTGGACAATCTCTTACAGAGTACTCCTTTGGGAAACTCCACCAAGTTGTCATGATAGCACTCAGGAAGCTGTGCAACACCCATTCCTTCTTCAAGGAATTCAATCAGACTCAAAGTCTATTTGATAAAGCCTGTCATCAACCTGAGTTAACAATCAAGTGCAAAGACAAAAGCACTTGCCACTGCAATACCCCTTGGAAGAAGCATCACCGACGCAGAGTCTATTCTCCTGATCAACCTTGACGAATCAGAAGAAAGAAGAAACGGTTCTTCCGATACAAGAAGAATAGCGGCAAATTCAAATGATGTTTTATCTACCGACAACCAGGACACTTTCCCAAAGACTATCCTAAGAAGAACACCAAGTCAAAGAAGAAAATGGCGCATACCATTTCCCAAGTCACTGGCGCTGATCTCTCTAATGACGACATGAAGTTCATTTTCTCTGAGACAGAACACGAGGCATCTGCCCTCTTTGCTGTTGAAGCCTACTCTTCAAAGTCTGATTCTGAACCAGAGCAAGCTTCAATCTACACAATGCAGATATCACCCATCCAGTCCTCACTCTTTGGTGCTCAAGTTATTCCCTAAGCCAAGATCAACATTCTTCTGGATAAGTATGCAAAGCCAATCTCAGTGATTGCTCTTTTTGATACTGGTGCCACCAACACCATTGTCAATCCTTCCCTCCTTCCAGACAAAATGTGGTGACCCTGTAATGAAAGATTCAGAGCTACAAATGGTGCCTTCTATGTCACCCAGATAAGCAAACCTATTCGGATCAAATTCTCTTCTACAAAGTACGTAGTTACTACTGTATATGGTTATAACCATGGCAGAGATATGATTCTTGGGTTCGACATTATCAAGAAGTTATCAGTTCAAAGATGGACTGATAAAGGTCTGCAGCTGTTTAAGTTTTTCCTTCCATGGACATCCACTCCACGACTTTACACAACTGAAGGAGAAGCTCTCTCAGCAAGTCAAATTCAGTCTGAAAGTGACCCAGTATATGGCTCCATTATGCAGTCTCTCATCCAACAGTCTTGTGCTGAGTCTCATGCTAAGTTCGAACAAAAGCATCCACTTCCCCTTTGGAAGAATGCTAAGTTCTTCATTGAAATTCCATTCAAGAAGAATTAGGATGTTAACCCAACTAAAGCTACCCACTTAGGTATGAGCCTAGAGGAGAAAAAAATGGCGATCCAAGAGTTGCAAGAGCTGAAGGCCCAAAACCTCATTGAGACCACAACCTCTTCATGGGCCTATTAGGCCTTTTATGTCAATAAGCATTCGGAACAAAAAAGAAAGAAGCCCAAACTGGTTATTGAGTATAAGCCACTAAATGAGTTTCTTACTGACGTCAAATTCCCCCTGCCTCGCAAGAATACTCTCTTCACCAATCTGACAAATGCCAAGGTCTTCTCCAAGTTTGACCTCAAGTCCGGCTTTTAGCAACTCAATCTCTCCTCCAGACAAATACAAAACTGGCTTCTGCATCCCAGACCACCATTACCAATGGACGGTGCTTCCTTTTGGTCTAAAGACGGCACCCTCATTATTCCAGAAGGCCATGATCCAAATCTTCGAGCCTATACTGCAGTCAGCCTTTGTTTATATTGATGATATTTTATTGTTTTCTCCTTGTACTGGTACCCATTTGAAGTTATTAGCTCAGTTTGCCCAGATAGTTAAAGATAATGGAGTAATGCTCTCCTAGAGCAAAATGATCCTTGGTCAGACTTCTATCGAATTCCTTGGAGTCCAGATAAAAGATAGCAAGTACCATCCTCAGCCTTATATTGCCACCAAGATCATGAATTTCCCGGACGATACTCTCACGAGATGACAAGTCCAACAAATTCTCCGCCTTGTCAACTATATCCGAGAGTTCATCCCGAAGCTGTCCTCCATTCTCCATCCTTTACACGTGTATCTAAAAAAGGACTCTCTGCCCTGGTCCGCACTGCATCGACGAGCTATCCTCAAGCTTAAAGAAGTGGTTCAGAATCTACCACCCCTAAAAATTCCTGACAAAGGAAAAAGGATACTCCAAACGGACGCCTCAGATGAATATTGGGGAGCGGTCCTCCTTGAAGAATCAAATGGTGTTCGACACGTGTGCCGCTACAACAGTGGAGAATTCAAAGAGTCAGAGAAGTATTATCACTCCACCTACAAAGAAATCTTGGGCATTAAATGTGGAATTGAAAAGTTCCAATTCCACATCATTGGTCACCACTTCCTAGTAGAGATGGACATGTCAGCATTCCCCCGTATGTTGAACTACAGGCAGAAACAACTTCCAAATGCTCTACTGCTTCACTGGCAACAATGGTTCATCCGCTTCAGCTTCGACGTCAAGCATATAAAGGCCACCTCTAACATCCTTGCCGATATCCTAAGCAGACCTTCAAAATCCTTCCTCAAACCTCCAAAGCCACCCAAACCAAAAGTCTGAAATGGCCTCTTCCTCTTCCACTAATCCCCTAGCCTTTAACAAGGATAAAAATCTCCCGGTTGATGTTGAACGTTATGAACATCAGTCATTCACCTTCACCTAGAGACACCGAGTCTTTCACTATCATGTCTCTCTCATTGAGAGGTATGGTTTTGATGACTGCCCTGTTAAACCTGTTGGGATTCATCCCCAGTATCCTTTCGCCCATCTCTTCTCGATCCCTGATGTGTTTACCTGTCCTCCATTAGCCCTCTGTTTTTTCTGGTACTTATGCTCTGTTCATACCATAGGTATTACCTATAGTATAAAATGAGGTTTTACCTATCATTTTATAAAATGAGGTTTTATCCTGGTACGTGGCATGTTACTCAGCCAAACCCTCCACAGAGATTTCTGAAGAATTGCTCTGTGGTATGTTTTACCATGGCACAAGGCAGTTTCCAGCCTAATATACCGAGGATAAGTAGAACTGCAAAAAATGGGCAAGTTCTAGAAATCAACAGGAAAGATTAATAGTGATAAAGTCCAAGAACACACAACTGAACTCATAAGCTCTAGCCAACTTTTCAACTCAGATCAGACCCTGAGCACCAGAGTTCACTAAGGCATTCTCCAGGACTTTCCCACACTGATAAACATTTTCTGAAGATTATTTTGAAAAACCTTTTGGAAAACAGTTACTAAACTAACCGGACATATCATCAGGGATCAAGACCAGTAGATTACAACAATTATGATTGAAGGCAAAGGACAACTTGAAGAGAGAATCCACAGAGTGGCAACTCCTAAGTCATCATTTGCCTTCAAGCTTAATTATTATAAGCTTGAAGATGATCTGAACCTGAGAGGATCCATCGAGGTGGCAACTCAGATTATCGGATAGAGTTGAGAAACTAAGAACTTCTGCCTCACCCTCTAGCCAGAATTTTTAGTGAAAGATAAGGAGCATTAGAGAGAGGATAGAAGAAAGGAGTTCTATATTAGCTCCGGGATGATTTACAAGAGAACTGAGGCCTCTTTATATAGGCGGAGGAAGGAGGAAACAAACAAACAAAGTAACTTAAGAGCTTATGTCATAAACTAATAATGCTAGGACCGGAAGTGACAGGCCACTAACCGGGAATCTTATCAAATACAATAATTAAAGCAGCAGTTGTGATACACTAATTATTGTCCCTAAAACAGAGGTCTGGGAAAGCAGTCAGATCGTACGGCCAGTTGTGATTTGAATCTTCGAAGTCACTTTGGGTCTGTTTTTCGCGCCAAAAATATGAGTCATCAAACCGGGGATTGTTCATGTCAGAATCATCAGGGTCAGGACCATTGAGACGCTTCCAGTGAATGCAAATAAATCCATAACCACAATCAGGCATAATGAGATGTTCAGCTGTCTGGGTCAACGGGAGATCTTCGTCTTCTTCAATAGTGAGAGGGGAAGAAGGTGCAGGAGCAGGGTAGTTAATTTGCTCGAGAGCCTTTTGAGATGCTTCAGCTCTTTCTTTTCTTTCTCTGGCACGGCGGAGACACTGAAGATCATCAAAATACTGGAGAGCAACATGGATTATTTACTGGTAATCCATCATATAGGACGGCCATTCTGGTGTCTTATGGGGCCAAACCTCCACAAAGAACAGGGAATGGTTGTACCAATATGCTTCGCAGAGGAAAGCATGACAATAAGCAGGGCGCTGCCATGGAACCCGAGCTAGGTTGAAATCTAGGTTTTTATAATGGTGGTAAGAGGGAGTAGGGAAGAAATTTAGGCCGGAGGGAGATTTAGTAAAGGTAATAGGCCTATGGAAGAAATAAATAACATGACCAACTCCAAATAGCATAGAGGAATTAGCGGGAGAAATATTATTTAGCTGGTAGCCAAGACGGCGGTCAGGGATGGTAGGGTTAAGGGCTTTATAAGACTGGTGGAGGTTATCGATCCATGTATAGATGGGATTGAACCAGGAGAGGAAAATAGGGAGGTCAGAAGAGAAGTCTGAGTGGAAGTTTCTGGAATAAGAAAGAAGTTGGTGAAGCTGAGGAATATTAAAAATAATACCTATGGTATGAACAGAGCATAGGTACGAGAAAAAACAGAGGGCTAATGGAGGAAAGGTAAACACATCAGGGATAGAGAAGAGATGGGCGAAAGGATACTGGGGATGAATCCCAATAGGTTTCACAGGGCAGTCATCAAAACCATACCTCTCAATGAGAGAGATATGATATTGAAAGACTCGGTGTTTTTTGGTGAAGGTGAACGACTATTGTTCATAACGCTCAACATCAACCGGGAGATTTCTATCCTTGTTAAAGGTTGGGGGATTAGTGGAAGAGGAAGAGGCCATTTCAGACATTTTGTTTGGGTGGCTTTGGAGGTTTGAGGAAGGATTTTGAAGGTCTGCTCAGGATATCGGCAAGGGTGTTGGAGGTGGCCTTTATATGCTTGATGTCGAAGCTGAAACGGACGAACCATTATTGCCAGCAAAACAGCAGAGCATTTGGAAGTTGTTTCTGCCTATAGTTCAGCATACGGGGGAATGCTGACATGTCCATCTCTACTGGGAAGTGGTGACTAATGAGGTGGAATTGGAACTTTTCAATTCCACGTTTAACGGCCAAGATTTCTTTGTAGGTGGAGTGATAATTCTTCTCTGACTCTTTGAATTCTCCACTGTTGTAGCAGCACACGTGTCGAACACCATTGGATTCTTCAAGGAGGACCGCTCCCCAATATTCTTCTAAGGCGTCCGTCTGGAGTATCATTTTTCCTTTGTCAGGAATTTTTAGGGGTGGCAGATTCTGAACCACTTCTTTAAGCTTGAGGATAGGTCGTTGATGCAATGCGGACCAGGGTGGAGAGTCCTTTCTGAGATACACGTGTAAAGGATAGAGAATGGAGGACAGCTTCGGGATGAACTCTCGGATATAGTTGACAAGGCCGAGAATTTGTTGGACTTGTCGTCTCGTGAGAGTATCGTCCGGGAAATTCATGATCTTGGTGGCAATATGAGGCTGATGATGGTACTTGCTATCTTTTATCTGGACTCCGAGGAATTCGATAGAAGTCTAACCAAGGATCATTTTGCTCTAGGAGAGCATTACTCCATTATCTTTAACTATCTGAGCAAACTGAGCTAAAAACTTCAAATGGGTACCAGTACAAGGAGAAAACAATAAAATATCATCAATATAAACAAGGGCCGACTGCAGTATCGGCTCAAAGATTTGGATCATGGCCTTCTGGAATAATGAGGGTACCGTCTTTAGACCAAAAGGAAGCACCGTCCATTGGTAATGGTGGTCTGGGATGCAGAAGCCAGTTTTGTATTTGTCTGGAGGAAAGATTGACAGTTGCCAGAAGTCGGACTTGAGGTCAAACTTGGAGAAGACCTTGGCATTTGTCAGATTGGTGAAGAAAGTATTCTTGCGAGGCAGGGGGAATTTGACGTCAGCAAGAAACTCATTTAGTGGCTTGTACTCAATAACCAGTCTGGGCTTCTTTCTTTTTTGTTTCGAATGCTTATTGACATAAAAGGCCTAACAGGCCCATGAAGAAGTTGTGGTCTCAATGAGGTTTTGGGCCTTCAGCTCTTGCAACTCTTGGATCGCCATTTTTTTCTCCTCTAGGCTCATACCCGAGTGGGTAGCTTTAGTTGGGTTAACATCTTCAATCTTCTTGAATGGAATTTCAATGAAGAACTTAGTATTCTTCCAAAGGGGAAGAGGATGCTTTTGTTCAAACTCAGCATGAGACTCAGCACATGATTGTTGGATGAGAGACTGCATAATGGAGCCATATACTGGGTCACTTTCAGACTGAATCTGACTTGCTGAGAGAGCTTCTCCTTCAGTTGTGTAAAGTTGTGGAGTGGATGTCCATGGAAGGAAAAACTTAAGCAGCTGCAGACCTTTATTAGTCCATCTTTGAACTGATAACTTCTTGATAATGTCAAACCCAAGAATCATATCTCCACCATGGTTATAACCATATACAGTAGTAACTACGTACTTTGTAGAAGAGAATTTGATCCGAGTAGGTTTGCTTATCTGGGTGACATAGAAGGCACCATTTGCAGCTCTGAATCTTTCATTACAGGGTCACCATATTTTGTCTGAAATGAGGGAAGGATTGACAATGGTGTTGGTGGCACCAGTATCAAATAGAGCAATCACTGAGATTGGCTTTACATACTTATCCAGAAGAATGTTGATCTTAGCTTGGGGAATAACTTGAGCAACAAAGAGTGAGGACTGCATGGGTGATATCTGCATTGTGTAGATTAAAGCTTGCTCTAGTTTAGAATCAGACTCTGAAGAGTAGGCTTCAACAACAATGAGGGCAGATGCCTCATCTTCTATCTCAAAGAAAATGGACTCCATGTCGTCATTGGAGAGATCAGCGCCAGTGACTTGGGAACTGGTATGCGCCATTTTCTTCTTTGACTTGGTGTTCTTCTTGGGACAGTCTTTGGTAAAGTGTCTTGGTTGTCGGCAGATAAAACATCGTTTGAATTTGCTGCTATTCTTCTTGTATCGGAAGAACCGTTTCTTCTTTCTTCTGATTCGTCAAGGTCGATTAAGAGAATAGACTCTGCGTCGGTGATGCTTCTTCTGAGGGGTATTGCAGTGGCAAGTGCTTTTGTCTTTGCACTTGATTGTTAACTCAGGTTGCTGACAGGCTTTATCAAACAGACTTTGAGTCTGATTGAATTCCTTGAAGAAGGAGTGGGCATTGCACAGCTTCCTGAGTGCCATCATGACAACTTGGTGGAGTTTCCCAAAGGAGTACTCTATAAGAGATTGTCCACTTTGTTGTATGATGTAGAGGGCTTCTTGGCCAATTGTTTTTGGCATAGAATTTAAGTATGCCTACTTCAGGTTGTTATCAGCTTCATAGCCTGTGCAAATGAGGTAGAAGTGCTTGAGCATACTTTCTTAGTGTTTTTCTAAGTCTTTTCTGTTGTAGGAACAACACTTTATTTTGAAGAATTCTTCTCTTCCTACATCAAGAAGAGATTCAGGTTCACCAGTGAATTCTTTATATAGCTTAAGAATGAATTCTGTTGTCGTTGGTGTCTGGGCTAATTGCATCTGTCGGTATTCTCCAATACTCATAAACCAATGTTTAAGAATACCCGACATCCCCGCAATGAAGGCACAGATGACCTTCAGATGGGTAGCACCTTCTCGCTGGAGTTGTGTGAGACAACAGGCATAGAATTCAAGGAATTTCTCATGCCATTTTGTTGTTGGAATCCCTTCGAGAGAAAAAGTAACGTTCAGCGAGGGAATAGGTTCAATGTTCACAGGTGGAATATCTTCATCCATTTGAACATACGGTTGTTAAGGAGGACCTGGTGGCGGTGGTCCTGCCAGTGGAGCCGGAGGTGGCTGTTGTTGGGGCTGAGATTGAGGTGGACGTTGCTGAGATCCGGCAACTATAGTTGTGGATTCTGCCGGTTGGGCATGGCTGGTAGCCCCTTGGGCCATATAGACTTGGGCTTCGGAGGAAGAAGTTGAGAAAGAATCATCTTCTTCATATTCACTTGAGGCTATGGAACCCAAGTCTTCTAAGGTAGCCAAGACGGCAGGAGTGCTAGGCTGCTGGATCTGTTGGTCAAGAAATCCAATGATAGGATTGGATTGGACCATCCACGTCTGATGGGAAGGTTCTTGGATCTTTATAGGTTTCTGAGGGTAAACAGGGCCTTTTTGTTTTAGATCTGGAGGTGTTTGAGATGTTTGGGCCGGAGTGTGACTAGGCCAGGTAGGTGTACTGGGCCATGAAGGTTGAGGCCTTGGGGGCTGATAGGCTGGTTTAGAAATGAGAGCAGGAAAAGGCTTAAAGATATTTCGGGAAGGAGGAGATGGTTGATAGACCGGGCTTGGAGTAGGTTTGAATGGGTCAGTAGTTTGGAATATTGAGGAAAAGGATTCAGGATATCTGGGTTGTTGTTGTTGGGCCTGAAGATACCTGAGTTGTTCCTTTAGGTGTAGGATCTCCTGTTCTTGGGCTGTAGAGTTTTCATGATGGGCTATGAGGCCAAGAATCTCATGGCGTAAGTAGTTGATCCATTGCTGACACTGGGTTAATGGATCTATGATCATCTGATCCATCTTTTGTTCCAAGTGGGCTTGGTTATGCTCGATTCTGCTGAGGACTTTGTTCTGAGACACCATGTTCTTTGACTGCCAATTAAGGACTTGTTCAACAGCTGTGTTTTCCCTTCGTCTTCCTTTTGAATCAACTTTCGAAGGTTGGGGAACCTTCCAGGCATGCTTTGTTGATGTAGAAGAATCATTAAATGCAAGAGGGTGAAAATCCTCAGGCTTACTTTCAAACATATGGACCTCAGGGGTGAAACAGGGAGGATGTTCCTTCCTGAGTTGTTTGATAGCCTTTTTGTAATAAGGATGGCATGGCATCATAACTTCTGGAGATGGAGGTGGAAGATCAAATGGTTCTGCAGGAGTTGTGAAGATGTCATCCTTGGTTTCTTCCTTCTGGGAGTAGAGGACGTAATAGTCATACTTGCCAGAGGGTTCTCCAAGTAATCCAACTTCGGGATTACCTTTATCATATCTTTGTTGAAGAAGATGCTGGGAAGATTTCTTCTTAGATTTTTTCTTCTTTATATTCTTGGTAGTTTTATCTTCATCATCATAGGGAGACTGGTAGCAATCTGGACAATCACAAACATCGAAGTATTTGTGGCCTTTAGCGTCTTGAAATGAATAGACCGGATTGCCATTTGAGTCAAAGGACTTGATTGGGATTTGTAAGTACTTCGGTAGTTCCCTGATGAAGGTAAGTACCGCTGGGGTAGAGAAGACATTAGTTTCTTCTAATGGTTCTTCTTTCTGAAAGAAGATTTCCGTCTGACCATTTCCTCTGTCAAGGAAAATGGGCTTATTAGACTGAACTGACTCTGTTTACTGATGAAGATATTCATAGGCAGATATCCAAGAGGCAGGGATCAGTCGCTGTAGTTCCTCACGAGGAATTTGTTGTGGAACATATGTCTCGTTTGGAACATGGGTTGTATCTACAGAAAGATACAGGGCATCATTATTCATGTTGGGAATAGAGAAGTCAAGGGCATGGTTCTGGACTCTGTATGCCATCTGGTAGTGTAGGGTAGATGCCAGAGTGGTTGAAACTTGTTCTGCACCAGTTATCTGGATCTGGATCTTCAAGGCAGATAAGAGATGCAGATCTTGAAGAGCCATACAGAAATTGGGGAAGAACGTCATCAGGATTGTGCTAGCGTTAAGTGTAGTCTTGACTGTGCCGATACAGGCATGCTTGTACTTCTTGTATCTGGAGTCAAGCAAAGCGAGACGGGCAATGACTGGTAACCCTTTTCTTCCATGGTAGGTGAGAACAAGGCGAACAGCGCCAAAGTGGAGATGGGTGTATCCTGCAGCTATCCACTGTTGAGGAAAGTGATGAGGTATCTCCAGCATGACATACTGTTCTTTGGATGTTCCTGGAAGAGTATGTTGATCAAACTTCATAGCTTGAACATACTCCTTTACATGCTTCCGAGTAGGGGAAACTATATTCTTTACTGTGCGGGTGAGAGAATGAAAGGGTTTGGTAAAGGCTTTATAGGGATTGATGAGGGGAAGATCAGTAAGAGGGATCTTCTCATCATCAGAAAGATACTTGAATTCACAGAGAGAATCCAAGTGAGAAGAGGAGGTAGATCTGAAAGAAGTAGAGGGAGTACGTGTAGGGGTAGACGTTCTTGACATTTCTGGCTAAATCTGGGTTTAGGGATCAGCTAGAAATTCTTAATGACTCAACTCATCTGTAAGATAGAACAATCAAATGGCTCTAATACCAAATGGGTTCCGAGGTAGCCCAGTAACTAAATCATTTTAGAAAACGAGGTTTTATCCTGGTACGTGGCATTGTTACTCAGCCAGAACCTCCACAGAGATTTCCGAAGAATTGCTCTATGGTACGTTTTACCACGGTACGAGGCAGTTTCCAGCCCAATATACCGAGGATAAGTAGAACTGCGAAAAACGCGCAAGTTCTATAAATCAACAGGAAAGATTAATAGTGATATAGTCCAAGAACACACAACTGAACTCATAAGCTCTAGCCAACCTTTCAACTCAGATTAGGCCCCGAGCACCAGAGTTCACTAAGGCATTCTCCAGGACTTTCCCACACTAATAAACCTTTTCTAAAGATTATTTTGAAAAACCTTTTGGAAAACAGTTACTGGACTAACCGTACATATCACTGGGGATCGAGATCGGTAGATTACAACAATTATGATTGAAGGCAGAGGACGACTTGAAGAGAGGATCCACAGAATGGCAACTCCTAAGTCATCATTTGCCTTCAAGCTTAATTATTATAAGCTTGAAGATGATCTGAACCTGAGAGAATCCACTGAGGTGGCAACTCAGATTATCGGATAGAGTTGAGAAACTAAGAATTTCTGCCTCACCCTCTAGCCAGAATTTTTAGTGAGAGATAGGGAGCATTAGAGAGAGGATATAAGAAATGAGTTCTATATTAGCTCCGGGATGATTTACAAGAGAACTGAGGCCTCCTTATATAGGCGGAGGAAGGAGGAAACAAACAAACAAAGTGACGTAAGAGCTTACGTCATAAACTAATAATGCTAGGACCGGAAGTGACAGGCCACTAACCGGTAATCTTATCAAATACAATAATTAAAACGCCAGCTGTGATACACTAATTATTGTCCCTAAAATAGGGGTCTGGGAAAGCAGTTGGATCGTACAGACAGTTGTGATTTGAATCTTCAGAGTCACTTTGGGTCTGCTTTTCACGCCAAAAATATGGGTCATCAAACCAGGGATTGTTTACTGGTAATCCATCATATAGGACGGCCATTCTGGTGTCTCATGGGGCCAAACCTCCACAAAGAACAGGGAATGGTTGTACCAATATGCTTCGCAGAGGAAAGCATGACAATGAGCAGGGCGCTGCCATGGAACCCAAGCTAGGTTGAAATCTAGGTTTTTATAATGGTGGTAAGAGGGAGTAGGGAAGAAATTTAGGCCGGAGGGAGATTTAGTAAAGGTAATAGGCCTATGAAAGAAATAAATAACATGACCAACTCCAAATAGCATAGAGGAATTAGCGGGAGAAATATTATTTAGTTGGTAGCCAAGACGGCGGTCAGGGATGGTAGGGTTAAGGGCTTTATAAGACTGGTGGAGGTTATCGATCCATGTATAGATGGGATTGAACCAGGAGAGGAAAATAGGGAGGTCAGAAGAGAAGTCTGAGTGGAAGTTTCTGGAATAAGAAAAAAGTTGGTGAAGCTGAGGAATATTAAAAATAATACCTATGGTATGAACAGAGCATAGGTACGAGAAAAAACAGAGGGCTAATGGAGGAAAGGTAAACACATCAGGGATGGAGAAGAGATGGGCGCAAGGATACTGGGGATGAATCCCAACAGGTTTAATAGGATAGTCATCAAAACCATACCATATAGAGAGAGAGAGAGAGAGATATGGGCTAAAATAAGACTTTTGTCTCTTATACTCTGTATAACATAAATATCTCGCTAATTTTCCTCAATTTATATATGTTTTTTGTAGTTGTTATACCAATGAAAGAAAACGAATTTGTTAAATTAGAGAGTTTTTAAAGTTTTCTTGTAGAAAATATTGTTTTCATCATTATACTATTTTTGTGTGAATTTATAAGTTTTATTGCTCAGTGTTAAGGTTTAATGGTTATATATGTATACATACCTCTTTTATAAAAATTCAACCATAGTTTTTTACAATTTGTTCACTTTCTACATGTTTTGCGCGGAAGAAAAAAATAACTTTTTTTTGTACTCAGAATCATTTATTCTACAAGTTGATGGTTTTTAAGAGGAGGAAAAATTATAAGAAGACTCGAATCCAGGATAAACAAGTAGAAGGGAGCGGGTGTTCCTGCATTGCGCCATTTCACATGGCATCACGAGAAGAAAAACCAATTATAATTCAAGAATTTCATTTACAAAATTAAAAAAAAAAAAAAAAAAGGGAAAAAGAGAGCTCTGCTGCGTTTCTAGAAATCAGAATGTTACCCTTTTCGTCAATCAATATTTCTGAAAAACTATGAATCCTTATATATATCTCAACTAATAACACGAAATGGGGAATATAAATTGGGGAGCATAACAATAAGAAATGGGTGAATTGCGGAATAGGTTTATAAGATTACGGAAGATTCTAACATGCCCGGTCAATACCCATATCCTTTTTTTTTCAGAATTTCTCAAACTTTTCAGAATGTATTAGTTAACGACCCAAGTTAGGAATTAGTAGCAAAGAGACCATTAGACTAGTAGAGTAAAATGCAACCTATTGATCCAGTAATAGGTTGCACAGGAGAAAGGATAGGCGGGAACAGGGGGAAAAAAGGGGAAATTACTGAAATGGATAAAATATATATTTATTTTAAGGTATTATGGGTATTAAATATAAATATATATTTATTGAAAAATATTATTGTACGTATTATAGATAATAAATATATAAAATAAATATTTTATTTTTTTTATTTGGTGGATTAGTAAGTAAGAATAATTGAAAATGTATGTATTATATTGGTATTAGATATAAAATATATATTTATTTGTACATGAAGATAATAAATAAGTGCAAAATTAAGGTGTGAATGAAGGGAAGGAAATATAAGAATTAAGTGAAAATTTTTTGTTTAAGTTAATTATATGGAAAAATAAATTAATTTAAAATTAGTGGTACGAAGATATGGTTATAGTGGTACCCAATTATGGTTCTAGTGGTACCAAGTTAAGGTTATTAAGATACCAAGTTAAGGTTATCATAGTACCAAGTTAAGGTTATAGTGGAACCAAGTTAAGGTTCTAATGGTACCAACTTAAGGTTCAAGTGGTACTAACCTAAGGTTGTAGTGGTACCAAACTAGGGTTCTAGTGGTACCAATTTAAGGTCATATTGGTGCCAAAAAATGTTCAAGTGGTAGCAACTTAAGGTTATAATGGTCCTAAATTAAGGTTATAGTCGTACCAAGTCAAGGTTCTAGTGGTACCAAGTTATAGCTATTATGGTACTAAATTAAGGTTCTAATGGTATCAAGTTAAGGTTATAGAGGTACCAAATAAAGGTTACTGTGGTACCATCTTAAAATTACTATGATACCAAGTTAAGGTTATAATGGTACCAAGTTAGGGTTCTAATGGTACCAAGTTAATGTTATAGTGATACCAATTTAAGGTTCAAGTGGTACTAACTTAAGTTCTAGTAGTACCAAATTAAGGTCTTACTGGTACCAAATAATGGTTACTGTGGTACCATCTTAAGATTACTATAATACCAAGTTAAGGTTATAGTGATACCAATTTAAGGTTCAAGTGGTCCTAACTTAAGCTCTAGTGGTTCAAAATTAAGGTCTTACAAGATTCTAGTGGTACTAATTTAAGGTCATATTGGTACAAAAATAACGTTCATTGGTACCAACTTAAGGTTCTTGTGGTACCAAATTAAGGTCATACTGGTACAACTTAAGGTTCTAGTGGTACCAATTTAAGGTCACATTGGTGCCAAAATAAGGTTCATTGGTACCAACTTAAGGTTCTAGTAGTAGCAAATTAAGGTTATAATGGTACCAAGTTAAGGTTTAAGTGGTACCAAGTTATGGTCCTAGTGGTACCGAGTTAAGGTTTTAGTGGTATCAAATTAAGGTTATAGTGGTACCAAGTTAAGGTTATAGTGGTACCGAGCTAAAGTTCTAATGGTAGCAAGTTACAGTTATTGTGGTATGGAGTTAAGGTTCTAGTGATACCTAGTTAAAGTTCTAGTGCTATCTACCGAGTTAAGGTTTTAGTGGCACCTGGTTAAGGTTCGAGTGGTGCCGAGTTAAGATTCTAATGATACCAAGTTAAGGTTATTGTGGTACCAAGTTAGGGTTCTAATAGTATCAAGTTAAGGTTATACTAATACCAATTTAAGGTTTAGTGGTACCAATTTAAGGTGCAGTGGTATCAAATTATGGTTATACTAGTACTAACTTAAGGTTCTACTGGTACCGACTTAAGGTCATATTGGTACCAAATTAAGGTTCAATGGTACTAGCTTAAGGTTCTAGTGGTACCAAGTTATGGTTTTTGTGGTATCAAATTAAGGTATCAATGGTGCCAAGTTAAGATTATAACGGTACTAAATTAAGGTTTTGTGATACAAAGTTAAAGTTATTGTGGTACCTAGTTAGGGTTCTAATGGTATCAAGTTAACGTTATACTAATACCAATTTAAGCTCCAATGGTACCAGTTTAAGGTTGTAGTGGTACCAAATTATGATTATACTAGTACCAACTTAAGGTTCTATCGATACCAACTTAAGGTAATATTAGTACCAAAGTAAGGTTTAATGGTACCAACTTAAGGTTCTAGTGGTAACAAGTTACGGTTTTTGTGGTATCAAATTAAGGTGTCAATGGTGCCAAGTTAAGGTTATAAAGGTACCAAATTAAGGTTATTGGGCTACTACCAAGTTAAGGTTATAGTGGTACCAAGTTAGGGTTCTAATGGTATCAAGTTAAGGTTATACTGATACCAATTTAAGGTTCAGTGGTACCAGTTTAAGGTTATAGTGGTACCAAATTATGGTTATACTAGTACCAACTTAAGGTTCTACTGGCACCAACTTAAGTTCATATTGGTACCAAAGTAAGGTTCAATGGTACCAGCTTAAGGTTCTAGTGGTACCAAGTTATGGTTCTTGTGGTATTAAATTAAGGTGTCAATGGTGCCAAGTTAAGGTTATAACAGTACCAAATTAAGGTTATTGTGCTACTACCAAGTTAAGGTTATAGTGGTACCAAGTTAGGGTTCTAATGGTATCAAGTTAAGGTTATACTAATACCAATTTAAGGTTCAATGGTACCATTTTAAGGTTATAGTGGTACCAAATTATAGTTATACTGGTACCAACTTAAGGTTCTACTGGTACCAACTTAAGGTCATATTGGTACCAAAGTAAAGTTCAATGGTACCAGCTTAAGGTTGTAGTGGTACCAAGTTATGGTTCTTGTGGTATCAAATTAAGGTGTCAATGGTGTCAAGTTAAGGTTATAACGATACCAAATTAAGGTTTTGTGATACCAAGTTAAGGTTATTGTGGTACCAAGTTAGGGTTCTAATGGTATTAAGTTAAGGGTATCCTAATACCAATTTAAGGTTCAATAGTACCAATTTAAGGTTCTAGTGGTACCAAATTATGGTTATACTGGTACCAACTTAAGGTTCTACTGGTACCAACTTAAAGTCATATTGGTACCAAAGTAAGGTTCAATGGTACCAACTTAAGGTTCTAGTGGTACCAAGTTATGGTTCTTGTGGTATCAAGTTAAGGTGTCAATGGTGCCAAGTTAAGGTTATAACGGTACCAGATTAAGGTTTTAGGATACCAAGTTAAGGTTATTGTGGTACCAAGTTAGGGTTCTAAGGGTATGAAGTTAAGGTTATACTGATACCAATTTATGGTTCAATGGTACCAATTTAAGGTTGTAGTGGTACCAAATTATGGTTATACTGGTACCAACTTAAGGTTCTACTGGTACCAACTTAAGGTCATATTGGTACCAAAGTAAGGCTCAATGGTACCAGCTTAAGGTTTTAGTGGTGCCAAATTATGATTTTTGTGGTATCAAATTAAGGTGTCAATGTGTTAAGTGCATAAATTCACGGTCAAAGTGTTGACTTTTCGACAACTTTGACCGACAATTTCTTGTAACTCTTCCCTTTTTGTCTTAGTTTTTCCTGTTTTCTTTGGCTTACTACAGGTTGGGACTGTGTTGCGGACCGGGCATTAGAAGCAGACTTGAGCAGGATGGCGTTTGGATGAAAGAAGCGGTCGAAGCAAAACTCAAGGCTAGCGACGCGTCGCCAGAAATCACGTCAGATTGGCAATGCATTGCCAACGATATCAACGTTCTGTGAACTTTTTCCCTCCTGGCGACGCGTCGCCAGAATTCGAACCTAGGTTGGCGACACGTCGCCAACGTCACTCTATTTCGCCCAAATCTCACATTTTTTATGGTCCCCCCCCTCTTCCTACCTGGTGAGCTGGCCTTGAAGAGGGATTCTTATCCCTTTAGGGTTTTAGGAAGAGGTGGCAAGGCAGAAAAAGGGAAGGAGTATAAATAAAAGGAGGAAGGAAGAGCCCACATGACCCCCTTGGCTTATTTTCGTCTCTCATCACTCTTGAAGATTTTTTATCATCAAGGAAGCGTTTGGGAGCTTGAAGAAGGGGTGATTACTCCTGGGAGCTTAGTCTTCTAAGGGTTCTTGGGTTTCCTCTTTTTTCTCTTTTATTTGTTGGATTTTCATGGATATATTTGTCATGGGTTTGTTGTTGATACTTACTATGGGTTGTGAGTAGTTTGATTTATCTCTCTAGGATGACATTTCTTATCTTGCTACTCAATGAAATTGTTTTGTGATTATGGATGGGATTCTTTTTGTGTTGCCCTTCTCATTGTGCTTAATGTTGAGTGATGGTAGGCCACCATACACAATGTGCTAGTTCACTCAATCCTTGAGAGAGGATTAATAGGTGAGTGAAGAAAATGGAGGGGGCATAGTGGCAATCGAGATTAGAGGTAATCTAGGTAGTCATTAGGTATTAAAAAGAGGTTTAAACCTTAACCACCCTAGGTTAAAATTGGAGCTTGAGTAAGGCCTAAGTTAATTGATGGGTGAGCAAGGACTCATCTTGAGAAAAGGAGTTTTTGAAGTTAGATCCTCATTACCACACAAGGAAAACCAATCTTGAGGACAAAGTTACTTGGGTAGCAAGGGGTAGGAGTGGAGTCCTAGGGAAATAGTTGCCTTAGTTCTAAGTCCATTTGACAAGTTTCATTTAGCACCTAGGGAATTCTTTTAGTTTAATTCCTTCAAGTATCTCATTAGGACCAATCAGCTTCTTTAGATTCACTTCTTTCTCATTTTCAATTAAGTAACTTGAGTAATTTGATTTTCGAAACTAGGAAAAGTCTCCAAATTCCCTTGGGATGATACCCCTATTCACCTTTGAGTACACTACAACTCCGTGCGCTTGCGGGTAGTTAAGGGTTACAAATTGATAAACTTTTAGTTTTACAACACAATGGTCCCACGTTAAAGTTATAACGGTACCAAATTAAGGTTTTGTGATACCAAGTTAAGGTTATTGTGGTACCAAGTTAGGGTTCTAATGGTATCAACTTAAGGTTATACTGATACCAATTTAAGGTTTAGTGGTACCAGTTTAAGGTTCTAGTGGTACTAAATTATGGTTATACTGGTACCAACTTAAAGTCATATTGGTACCAAAGTAAGGTTCAATGGTACCAGCTTAAGGTTGTAGTGGTACCAAGTTATGGTTTTTGTGGTATCAAATTAAGGTGTCCATGGCACCATGTTAAGGCTATAACAGTACCAAATTAAGGTTTTATGATACGAAATTGTGGCACCAAGTTAGGGATTAGGGTTAAGGATTAAGGTTACGTTAAGGTTTAGGGAATAGGGTTATGATTAGGGTTTAGGATTATGGTTTAGTTAGGGTTATTGATTAGGAATTAGAGTTAGGGACTTGGGTATAATTTTCATTCTATTTTTCAATTTTTCTTACTAGTATATGGTTTAAATTAAAAAAAATAGGTAATTGTATTCAATTATATTTCTTTAGCATTCATAATAGTCTCTATAATTACCTAACCTAAATAACTTGGCCTTAAATTATCTAAGATAGAAATTAACCTGACTTATATTAAACTCGAACAAAAAAACCTGAACGTAAAATTTGTATTCATAATAATAATACTAATATAATAATAAGTATAAATATGTATTCAGTAAAAAGCATAGTTAATTAATAGAATTATATTTAATGATATTTACCTTATTAAATGTAATAATCACATATATAATTAAATATATTGAAACCAATAAATCATTTCTTTTTAGACCTAAAAAGTATAATTATTAACTAATGATATGAATAATGTATATAATTATATAAAATAAATATTACTTTATCTGATTAAGGCATTGGGGTTTAGGATTAAGAGGTTAGGATTAGGATTACATTTAGGGTTAGGGATTTAATGTTAGGGTTATGTTAAGGTTAAGGATTAGGGTTTAGGATTAAGGGGTTAAGCTTAGGATTACTTTTAGGGTTAGAGATTTAATATTAGGGTTTAGGATTAGGGATTAGGGTTTAGGGTTAGGGATCAAAAATTAAGATTAGTTTAGGGTTTAGGGTTATGGTTTGGGTTAGAGTTATGTTTAGGGATTTAAGGCTAGGGTTAGTAATTCGTTTAGGGTTTAGGGTAAGGATTACAATTAAAGCTAGGGTTACATGTAGTGTTAGAGGTTTCTTATCGAACAGGTCACTGAATATACAATTAGGGTTTAACGTTAGGGTTAGAGATTAGGGTTGATGTTTAGGGTTAGAGATTAAGGTTTAGGTTATTATAAGATTTTTTAAGATGTTTTTAAAATCGGAGGAAGATAAGTGTAATTTTTAAAAAAATTATTAAAAAATAATCGGATGTAATAATCCATTTGCTAATAATTTTTCATATTGTTAGTAACTTTTTATAATTTTAAGCATTAAAAAATCATAAAAAAAATGAATATTCAATGAATTCTTACACCTACATAATATTATATTTTTAAATAAAATTAGTTATAGGTAAAAAATTTAGGGTTAAGGTTTAGGATTAAAGTTTAAGGTTTATGGTTAATGATTAGGAATTAGAGTTAGAAATTAGGGTTTATTATTCATTATTTTTTTTTTGGATTATTGTTACTATTTAAGTCTTGTTCTTTGACATCATAATTACCCATCCTAAATAACCTAGCCTAAAATTACCTGAGATAGAAATTGACCTGACTTGTATTGAACTTGAACAAAAAAACCCAAATGTAAAAGTTTGGGTTTTTGAATTATGTTATAGTTATGTTATGGTTAAAGTTTTATTTAGTATTAAATAAATATATAAAAAGTATATAAAAATTATATAAAATAAATATTACTCCATATATCTAGATTATTTGTTTTATTTCTAAATAGTACATAAATTAAGAAAGATGAAAGAAATATATCTTTTTTACTATTTAAAAAATAAAATTTCATAAAAAGTTAACAGTATCTTACAAATATTACAATCCATGGATTAAGGTTTAGGTTTATAGATTAAGGTAAGGATTTTAGGGTAAGGGTTAAGCATAGGATCTATGGTTTGGGTTTAGGTTTATAATTTAGAGTCACACTTTTAATTTTTAGGATTATCTTAGAGTTATGTTAGGGTTAAATTTTTATTTATTATTTGTTTTACATTACATTAAGGGTCTAGGGTTTAGAGTTATGGATTAGAGTTTGAATTATGTTATTTATTTATTTTAATTTTTTTCCTTTTAATATGGCCATTATTTTTGAACTGCTGGTGTAACGTTTACACTATGTTAGGAACATTCATATTTAGTAAGTCTATATTAGGAGCATCCACATTTGGTAAATCTATGTTTTGGTCATTTCCAAATAAGTAACTTCCATATTCACTAATTAAGTTTAATAATCTAGTCATTTTAGCTTATGCACTAATAATTCGCTTAAACATGAAAGCGTATAATCTATAACTAAAATCTACTTAAGTCGAAATCAACATGAATCCGAAATCCCAAATTTGAAATCTCTTTAACTAGAAATTATTTTTCCTAGGCTAATTGGAAATCTTATTATAATATATAAGACTAATTAGATTTGAATAAAATAAATTTTCCTTTGTACTTTACCAAGTCCTATAAGAACAATATACTTTCAAATTTATTAAGTATTTTAGTGCCTTACTTTCAGATTTATTAAATTAATTTGTGGCTAAAAGAACAGAGAAATTTTCATGTATTGTTTTGGGAATTTAGGGTTTAGGGTTATTTACGATTTAGTTTTTAAGGTTTAATGTTAGGGTTAGGGTTAGAAATTTTTTTAAAAAACATTAACCAAAGAATCAGACTTGACGAAATAAATATGTCTTGGTTCTGGTACTCATGTTCAGGGTTTAGTTTATAGATTAAGGTAAGAGTTTTAGGGTTAGGGTTAAGTCTAGGATCTATGGTTAGCGTTTTGGTTTATAGTTTAGAGTCACACTTTTAGGTTTTAGAATTATGTTAGAGTTATGGTAAGGTTAAATTTTTTGTCATAGTTATTTTTACATATAGTTAATTTTTTTCGTTATAGTTTTACAGTTATAGTTTAGTGTCACCAAGTTTGGAAACTTTGAATTAGGTGAGTGATTAGGAATTAGTATTTCAGATAATACGGTTTAGGGTTAGTGTTTAGGGTTTAATTTGGCTGTAGGGTTAGGTTTATATTAGGGTTATGTTGGGGCTACTAATTGTAAAGTGTCATAGGCTTGCAGGTTATGGTTACTCTTTGATTGTGTCACTATAAATTTGGTTTTTAATGTAATTAACATTACCTAAATATAATTTAGCAAAATCCAATTTTCATTTTCTATCTTAAAATATTTGTCATTCAAAGCATATATTTTATCTATATAATTTTATTTGTAAAATGGAAATTATCTGGAGTGGGGAATTTTCACAAAATAGTATTACAAGGGGTTCTATTCGAATTAGTGATTTTGTTCAATTTCTTTATCTGTTCAGTATTAGGCTATAGGTTTTTTCATAAAAAGAAATTGACTCCAACTAAATTGTATCAACTTGGGATTGAACCTATGACCTACAATTCAACTTTGTGTTCCCCAACAACCACTTAACCATATCAACATTTGTGTCTTGCTGTAACAATTAAATTAAATGAAGATGTCATGTAATTCCTATAAATAGTACATCCTCTTCTGGGCATTGATATTTCTTTGTTCTATTGGTGACTGACAAAGAAGAACGTGGCGATACCGGCCACAATGCAGAGAGATCGATATGGGTGATGTTGGCCATAGGATCCATCACCTTATTGTGTCATTGTTCACCTGTAGCCACCGCAATTTTCTCACAACTTATTCATCTTTGGCCACCAGCACTCATTTCCGATGAACAACCTTCTATGTCATTCGTTCTGCTTTGTGAGTTTCTTTCTGTTACTACCTATTTCACGATTCCTTCATCATCTTGCTATATATGTGATTCGCACTTGGTTTGATATTTAGTTTACTGACTTAATGATTCGCAAAAGTTAATGAATGATCCAATTTTCTTTTGCATTTGTGTCTCTCAATTCATACTTATATTTCCTTGACATGAGTTGCACGTTTGAACCCCACTTTCTACACTGCTACATTGACGCCAGCCTAATTTCGTTGACGTTGCCCTGTTGATCTAAATCTGGTTTGACTTTTCCTCTTTGTCTCATTTAGTATAGCTTTACTACTTTGGAATTGTGCAAAAGACATGTAATTTTCCATTTGTAGCTTATTTGTACTTTTTGTAGAGCCTCCGATAGAGCCAGAATGTATTGCGCTATGTATAGATTCCAAACATGATCTTATTTTGAGGTGATGGTCAAAGGCGTTTGAATACGATTGGTCACACATTTCCAGTAAAGTGAACAAAGCTGTTCATATGTGGAATGCTATGGATCTAGAGGGTGTTGAGTTTGAAACGATCGGTGACACTGAGCAATTCTACCATAAGTATGCATGCATAATGAGGTTTTCTGTTAGGAAGGATGACATAAGGATCAGTATGAAGTTGCAAATAACGCAGCAAAGAAGGTGGGTTTGTTCTAGGGAGGGAATACCAAAGGTGAGTACACCTAAGGAGGGGAGGTAGAGGCAGCCACGTCATTTGTCTCGCTGTGGATACATTGTTGCTTTTCGTGTTCACTATAGCAAGAAGTAGATTAAGTACATTGTTGGTGAGTTTAAAACCATGCACAATCATGATCTTGCTGGAAACCATGAGGACATTACCTCTGATCCCAGAGGTGTATTGATGAAGTAACAAATGAGGTTCAAACAGACATACGTAGAGTAGGAGTCTTATCTTCCCAGATAATGGACTATATGGTTGTTGCACACTGCAGGTATAAGAATGTCAGATTTAGTCGTAAAGACCTATATAATTGGATTGACTCAGACCGCAGGGTGGGCGACCTTGTAACTGACTCAGAGAAGACACTTGCTCATTTTACATCTAGAGCTCATAGTGACCCATATTTTTATTGTCGTTATGTTGTTGATGGTGAAAACATGCTGCGATATCTTTTTTGGGCCAATGGTGGCATACGGAAGGATTATCATTGTTTCGGGGATGTCATATACTTTGACGGAACTTATAACATGAATGGATAAAAGCTACCATATGTTGTAATTTTAGGTGTGAACCACAACTTCATGACGACCGTGTTTGGGTGTGGGCTCTTAACAGATGAGTTAGAGGCCTATTTTTCATGGTTATTAAGCCGTTTTATTGAGTGCATGGGTGGGAAGACACCAACAACTGTCATAACAGATTCAGCCCCTGGTATAAAACTTGCTATACAGGCATCATTTCCTGATGCTAGGCGTCGGTTGTGCCCATGGAATTTGCTAAGGAAATGTAGAACAAATGTGAATGAATCTGCACATTTTTCGGGTGTGTTTGCCAACCTGATGCTTCATGTTGATGACCCGGTAGAGCTAGAAGCCAAGTGGGCCGCAGCGGTTGAAGAACACGGTCTGTCTACAAATGTTTGGGTAACTGAAATATGGCAAAAGTGGCTATTGTGGGCAACCGTGTATCTGGAAGGCACATTCTTTGCTGGGATGACTAGCACCCAACAATCAAAAGGAATGCACTCTTTTCAGAAACGATTCTTGGGCTCGTAGCTAAAACTTTATGAGTTCATTCGGCGGCTTGACGTTGCACTTGATCGTATTCGGAAGGTAGAAGTTCATGAAAACTTCTTTTCGCAACATACACACAACCACAGTTGGCCACACATCTAAAGCTTGTTGAGAAACATGCGGGTGAGGTGTACACGATTGGAATGTTGAACTGAGTTAGAGAACATATACTTGACGAACCGCATAATTATTCCATGTGCACAGAGCATGTTGGTGTGGTTAAAAATACAACGTTTATAGGTACGCTTCATTAGCCGCCAATCATGTTGTGACCTATGATAGTGAAACAAAAAAGTTCGAATGCAACTGCAAAATACTGACATACACAAGTAACAGTCTTTCCCCACTCAATTTTTTAGTACTGAATAACATTAATGGTCAAGTGTTGTGCCAGTTACCGTCAGGTTTTTCAATGAAATGCAGGTATTCCTTGTAGCCACATTTTCTCTGTACTGAAGGTGGAGAATATAGTTACCATACCACAGTCTTTGATTTTGCACTGATGTACGAAGGACACAAAGAAGGAGCGAAGTTATGGGTGATCACTTTTTTGAACTGATTTGGAAACAGTTCAAGCGACGAAATGAAACCGGCTGGCCACCATTTGCAACAAGTTCATATATTTTGCGTCTTGTTGTGATGGTGAAGTATACACAGAAGTAAAAAGGAGAAATTGGGCAGTTGGCAGTTAAAGCTGCGGAAAGGTTTGAAGCATGCCAAGTTTCCATGAATAGTGGGACTTCTGACAAACAATGCCAAATTCATGGTGTTCGAGACTCGATAAGAGTGAAGGTTAAAATGGGGAGAGAAAATGAGAAAAGGAAAAAGGCATCCACATCGAGGATTACAAGGAACACAAGGAGACGTTGCACAATAAAGGTTGGTAGTGGTGACTTGAGACCTAGTCTAGCTGGCTCAGGGAAGGTCGGCAAGAACGTCGAGTCTCAAACTTGTGCACCTAACCGTGAAGGCACAGAGGTCCTTGGCCATATCTGCCATTTGTAACATCTTTAAAGATTCCAGGTTCTCTAAACGAGGTTAAAGCCGAGCATTCCATATATCCATTCCATACTGGGAACATCTATTCCCATCCAGTTGCCCCCGTAAAAAAAGAAGAATCAGTCTCAACATGGCCCTTTGTTTCGTTCCCCAGGTCGTACATAGCATTGCTACAGTCACAGTTGATGCCTGTGAAGGAGGAAGGTAGACACTGTTTCTCTTAATGGTGTATTAATTCTCATTAATTTTTCTAGCCACATTTCATTACTCTTGCAAATTTAGTGGAACTAAATTGTCATACCTGTTCAATTGCAAATCCAGAAAACAGAAGTTCATGTTAAAGAGAATGGATGTTAAGCAGTGTTGAAAATCGACAGCCTGATTGTTATAATCCCCACTTTTGTACAAGTTAAAGACAAATATGGCACTTTTTTGTAGAGATTTTGATTGATTGAAGTTCTTGTAACAATGAGACATCAATATATAGGAGTAGGCACGCTGTTCTGCAAATGAAATTGTACATACATTCAAGTACATCTGCCAGTGAATGAAATATGACATTGTGGAAAAGCGTGTAGGCAACAATTATAACATCTAATAAGTACATTTTACACTACTTTTAAGAATTTTCAACTTTCAAAAATACCAATATGCTCGATTTTTCATTTTTTAATTACCTTTTTAGGACTTTTATCAATTTTTTTCTATTTATCACCTTTTTTTCTGTAAATCACTTTTCTTTTATTTTTATCGCTTTTATTAAACCGTTATCGCCTTTAAAATAATATTATGGCCTTTTTAAAAATTTTATCACTTTTTAAAATTTACCCATTTTTAAAATTTTATTGTGTTTTAAATAATATTATCGTCATTTTCAAAATTTTTATCGCCTTTTTAAAAATGTTTATCGCCTTTTCATAATTATAATCTTCTTTGACTAAATTTAATAGCTTTTTAAATTTTATACTTTTAAAAATGTTTTAAATAATTTTATCACCTTTTTGAAAAAAAATTTCACCTTTTCATAAATTTTAGTGTCTTTTCCTAAATTTCCATCATTTTTTAAAAGTATGTATAAATTTTTTAAAATTTTTATCATTTTTAACGCTTTTTTCAAATTTTTATCATTTTTTAAAATCTATTGTCTATGGGTGTTTATCGCTTTTTTCATATCTTTAAGGGTTAATGGCAACATCCCCTATAGTCTAATGTAACTTACACTTGACCTCCTATCTTTAAAAACTAATACTTTAAAAACTAATATATGACCCTAACTTCATTTGTAGCGTTTTACAACAACAACTCCTGACATCCAAAATTGAAACATCTGATAACTAAATTTCATTAATTTTAAAATTTTTCATATTTGTTTCGTAGCTAATTGAACTTCAAAAAATATTAAAATGATTTTACATGAAAAAAAAATACATATACTAGAATAAAGAAGACAACCAAAATTTAGTGGGAAATTTTCTACAGAATGTGGTTCACAAAGTGGCCCATAAATAGACACTAATGGTATAAATTCTGGGTAAAACAGTTAAAAAACTGGCCCCTAACCGTGTATCAGTGATGTAAACTCAAGCCCCTCAAATTGAACCACAAAATCCCATAATTTGTACCTAAAAAAAATGTGGTTTATATTATGGCTAAAAAAAAACTCACCACAAGTGGCCACTCAAATTAAACCACAAGGGCTCCCAGAAAGTGCACCACATAAGAGTGGTTAACATTCTGGCCCAAAACAATCAACCACTAATTTGTTGAGATCTCAATTCATGGGATAGACCTTCAACACGGGGGAATCTGGGTTTTTTGCATGCAAAAAGGGAACTGACTACTTTGACCATAATGCTGAAAGTAGCTTTCAAGGTACATGGAGGCATCATTCTAGTACGGGTTAATATAAGAGATGGTTTTACCATTTTGAACCGTATATTAATTTAAAACCTGGGACTATAATGCCTGGGATTATGGGATGATATTATTGTGTTAAGATATACTGTAGATATATGTGATTTATTTTAACAAAATTGTGGGCTGAAATAGCCATCTTAAGGAACTAGTGTGCCTAATTTGCAAATTAAAAAGTAAAAAGGCGATTTCAGTTCAAAATAAACGAGAAAAGTAAAAAATAGATGATAACATATAAAGAAAGGAGATATGGGTAATTGAAATGCGAGAATATGTTGATAAAAGCATTTTTTTATACGAATAAATATTAATGGAAAGAAGAGGAATTAAATAATATATTTATCATACTTCAGTCCATATAAAGATTTAGAGGAATAACATTTTAGCATCCACGATACATCGATATAACATAACATAGTTCGAAAATCATGCATATTGTCTTGAAAGAAAATTGAAAAGCATATCATATTGTCTATTAAGGAAATTGAAAAGCATCTTAGTTCCAACGCCATTCACCTTCTCTTTCCCCTCTTAACTGTAGGCCTATCTTTCATGTGCTTAGTACGGCTTTCCAACCATCCACCAGATGCAGGCTCATCTGAGTCTGACCTAGGTTCATCATCCGACTCCGCAGCTGAGTCATCTTCATAGTTTTCCTCATCCTCTTCATTCCAACCATCAGAATCTAAACCTTCTTCACCAACAATGTCTTCATGCTGGCCATCGTCATCCGCCTCATCTGTAACGACCCAAGTCTAGAACTGGTCTACGGAACATCTGCCCACACCACATGGGCTATCCTTTGGAAAAGGATAAGCGCTAGGTGTTTATGTTCTAGAATTGGAGCCTATATATCCACATAAGACTTCCCACAATTCACCCATGTGGGATATGGGGGTGTTACAAACTCCCCCCCTTATGTACCCAACGTCCCCGTTGGGGTCAATCGGATTACTTGGTTCCCTGGACCAAGTAACCTCTCTAATCGGACTACTTAGCCCCTGGCCAAGTAGCCTCTTGAATCCAGGATCAGTCCCGGTAGACGATGCATGTGCCCACTATGCCACACCATCGTGGTCTCGGGTCGGCTCTGATACCATCTGTAACGACCCAAGTCTAGAACTGGTCAACGGAACACCTGCCCAGACCACATGGGCTATCCTTTGGAAAAGGATAAGCGCTAGGTGCTTATGTTCTAGAATTGGAGCCTATATATCCACATAAGGCTTCCCACAATTCACTCATGTGGGATATGGGGGTGTTACATCATCTCCTTCTGAATGGGATTCGGCACCAACTTCATCGCTCTCATCTCCATCACTATAGGAACCTTCATCCTGCACCACTTCTCTCTCACGATGACGATGTTGCTTGTGTTCCAAGCCAGTGTCTGTAGTTGTTCCGCCACATGTCACCTACAACCATAAGATATATCATTAGTATGTCATAATTGAAAACAAAATTTTATATAGACTATACACTTATACACTGTTTCAAAGACAATTTCTTTGCATCCTTCCACATTTTGTCCGTTACAGCCTTCTTTAGACCTGCCACTAAGCGCAGTAGCTTCTCGATAGTGTCTCTCCTCACATATACATTACATTTTAAAATTAGAAGCTAAGTCTGTTACGGGATTGAGCACAATAACGTATGACATGATAAACTTACAAATTTTATTGAAGGATCAAGCAGTAGACCCTCGACATCCTTATCCTCAATGCTTGGAATTCTTAGCAGTTTAGCCTCTCCTGTCTTGAGATCCGGGAGCAACATAGATGCAGCAGGTAGTTGTATTTCAGCTCCTTCTATTATAGTGTCTGTTTCACGTGCAACAGTTGATATAGATGTCCCACCTAAGTCACTGGTAGATGCACCTGGGTCTCTGCCTTTCATGGCTTTGGCCAGCTCCTTCATCATGCCCTCTCACCATAACTGAAATGTACTAGAAAGCAGAATGGTTGAATTATTGTCCCATAATGATCCTTCAACTGCTGCTGTCATTTTTGCACGGCGCCACTTATGGTTGAACATGGATGTTGGCGGCGGGTTCAGAATGGTCTTCTCATGCACTTGTCGAAAGCTAATGTGTTGTCTGAAGACCCTTTCACCTTAAAACCAAGCTCGACCACATGGGTTTTCAAGTAAAATTTGACACCTTGTTGCCCCTAAACTTTCACTCACGTACTGGGGTAGATCATCCACGTACTTCTCCCATGGCCACATTTTCACCGCCGCCACATTCACTGTCTTAAATAGCTTAATATACATTTTAGTGTCATATGCCATACCCCCCAAGTGTCCCTTAGCATAATACTTTGCTCTAGGGTATGTCCCATCTCCGCTCAAATTTAGGTTATGACCAATATCTATGAAATGCTTGCACACCCATGTCTGTGATTGCAAATAATTCATATTTAACATGATCATTTAATAATCATTTCAAATGTAACTGATGTAGATAATTCAATAAAGTAATTCAGCTATGTAATAGTTACCTGCCATAACTGCCAAAAGCCACAACTCCCTTGAGCACCCTTACTCAGACGATCCATATACAAGTAAAGATTAGCCAATGCAGTACTTCCCCAATTATACTTTACTAGTCGGGATGTGTCTGCTACAACTGAAATCCATCATGTATAAAAACTGCTCGTGCTTGTATCACAAAATATGGTTGTCCCAACAAAGGTTGCTAGGAAAACATGAACCAAGTGATTCTTTCTCTCCATGGTATTTGATCGGTAGCCTCTATACGTGTCAAGTACTATCTTAAAACTCACCATTCTTTTTTTATGGAATATCTCCCAACCATCACCGACTAGCAGTTGTAGGCGGGAGGCATCTTTGCATATTTCCACATCAATAGGAATCCGCTCGCCACGATAACGCAAGCTAGTTATTACCGCAAATTCTACAGGTGTCATGGTCATCTCTCCAATAGATGGGAAGTGAAATGTGTGTGTCGTATCCCACCAAAAGTGGCTAAGTGCATGATCTAAGTGTCTGTCGCAGTAGGTGAACTTCAGTACTTTGACTATGTTGAACATACCCGTTGCTCTTATCATATCTTTCACAGTCTTTGAGAACCCATTAAACCACTCCACCAGCAGCTTCACGCTGCCATGTCCACGGTATGCACTGAGCCAATTCTATGCATATCAAATTACATGTCACAGTATGAAACTTGAATGTAACTTGAAATCTAACATAAAAGGGGTAACAGTTTCATAGACAATTATATTCTTTAACAATAACAGCATTTTGTTAACACTATCTATTTTTAAATTATACAGTCGCTATATTGAATTACATATCGCATTATTTGAATTTTTATCGTGTTTTTACAATAGTAATCGCTTTTCATAGTTATTTCATTTTTTAAAATTATTCTCATTGTTGTTAAATTTTACTCGCTTTTATAATATACTTGTCTTCTTTTCAATTTTTTAGCGCTTTTAAAATTAATATTATACCTTTTCTTGAGTTTTTTATTGTTTAACTTTTATAATTGTTATCACATTTTTTGTTTTTCTTATCATATTTTTAAAATTTGTACCATTTTTTTAATCAAAATAGCCTTTTTAAATTTTTACTCACGTATTAATAATTATTATCACCTATTTTACAGTTTTTAATTGCTTATCACTAAATCTTATCGACTATTTATAATATATCACTTTTTTTATATTTAGTCACTTTTTCAAAATACTTATCACTTTTTTTTAATTATTATCACCTTTTTTATTTTTAATCAGATTTTAGTAATTATTATCAATTTTTTTTTACAAATTATAGCATTTTTTTGGTTTTTATTTATTTTTTAAAAATATTTATTACATTTTACGTATTTATCATGTTTTATAATTTTAAAAACACTTTTAGTAAGTATTATCACTTTTTTTTTCAATTTATTTTTAGATTTCTTATTTATCGCTTTTTTAATTAGCTATCACGTTTTTATATTTTATCAATTTTTAAAAATATTTCTAGCATTTTTAATTATTTATCACTTTTTTGAAAAAAAATTCAATTGTTTTAGTTTTTTATAATTTTTTTTATTTAATCATTTTTTTAAAATATTTGTAGCATTTTAGAATTATTTATCACTTTTTTAGTTTTTAATAGCTTTTTAAAAATATTACCAATTCTTTTAACATTTATCACTTTTTCTTATATTTTATCACTTTTTTTTAATATTTAATCACTTTTTTTAAAAAAATTTCACTTGTTTTAGTTTTTATCACTTTTTTTATTTAATCATTTTTTAAAAATATTTTTTTCATTTTAGAATTATTTATCATTTTTTCAATTTTAATAGCTTTTTAAAAATATTTACTATTTTTGTAACATTTATGAATTTTTTATATTTAGTTGGTTTTTTAACATTTAATCACTTTTTAAAATTTTTTTTTCACTTTTTTTAGTTTTTTTGTAGCTTTTTTAAAATATTTATTACATTTTAGAATTTTTATCACTTTTTGGTTGTTAATCGCTTTTTAGAAATATTTACCATTTTTAAAATAGTTTATGTTTCTTTAACATCCTACATATAAAATCCCCCAACAAATTTAGCAGTTAAAATGGAAACATACCGTCTGTAATAGGTGAGAAACGTGAGACTCCAGGTCTAAGAAGATAGTCGTTGAATGAAGGAATTTCTTCCAAGGTGTTAGTCTTTTGATCATTGATGTTCTGAAAATCGCATGATAATTCCTTCACATGGTCTCCAGCAGCACCGTGGGACATTGTTTGTGGATGAAAGGTAGGAATATGCAAGGTGAGGAGAGGAAAAGATAGACCTCTACGCAATGGGAGCAAAGAAGAATGGAGGAACATTAAATAATGGAGTTATAGGGGTAGGTGTAAAAATTAAATGGGGGTTGGGGAAATGTAAAAATTCAAGGGGGTTATGGAAATTTAATAGTTGGGTCATATAATATTAATGGGTTAATGACAACATCTCTCTTATAGTCAATGTAACTTACACGTTCCATATCTTTCAAAACTTACACTTAACCCCACCTTCATGCCTTACTGTTTACACATTCTGATCTTCAAAATCATATCACTTTTTCAGGTTTTAATCGCTTTTTGAAAATATTTATCACTTTTTTAATTTATTATCAACTTTATTAATTTTAAATCATCTTTTCAAAATTATTATTGCTTTTTTGAAATTATATCACTTTCTTGGGTTGTAATCGCTTTTTTAAAAGATCTATCACTTTTTTTCAATTATTTTCACCTTTTTTAATTTGTAATCGCCTTTTCATAATTATTAGTTTTTAAAGATAGGGGGTAAAGTGTAAGTTACATTAGACCATAGGGGATGTTGTCATTAACCCTTAAGGATATGAAAAGGCGATAAACACCTAAAAAAGGTAACAAGAGTTTTTTAAAAAATGATAAAAATTTGAAAAAAGCGTCACAAATGATAAAAATTTTAAAAAACTTATAAATATTTTTAAAAAATGATAAAAATTTAGGAAAAGATGCTAAAATTTATGAAGATGTGAAATTTTTTTTAAAAAAGTGATAATATTATATAAAAAATTTTAAAAAGGAATAAAAAACTATTAAATTTGTAAAAGGTGATAAAATTTTTAAAAAGGCAATAATATTATTTAAAACAAGATAAAATTTTAAAAATGGATAAAATTTAAAAAGTGATAAAATGTTTAAAAAGGACATAATATTATTTTAAAGGCGATAAAAGAAAAAAAAACTGATTTACAATAAAACAAAGGCGATAAACAGAACAAAGTTGATAAAAGTCATAAAAAAATGAAAAACCGAGATTATTTTAAAAAGTTCGATTAGCTACGAAAAAATTATGAAAAATCTTGAAAGTACTCATATGGTTTAATTTACCCATATTGGCTATATTAACTCCCTATTACCAACAAATACAACTACTATTCCTACATTAATTCACTTCTGCATATTAAATCAAATTTCTCACATTAATTCTCATTCCTTTTTTTCATTCCACTCACCTTCTTCTTGTTATGTTGATACATACTGCTATTTCTCTCAAATTATTTAATACCATTTTTTAACTTTTATCTTACCTTAAATCAAACTCATCACATTAACTCTCTTTCTCTCAAAGTATTTACCACTATTCAATACCATTTTTTCTTACTTCTATCTATATTATTTACCACTAACATGTTAACAATTATATTTACTGAATTTTTTAAATATAATATTACACATTATTTTATCTTTTTACACCTTATTCATTTTATAAACTAAACTTATTTACATTTACACCCGACAGAATCAAGTAATCGGTAAAAATCTATTACACGGTACTATTTTATTTTATTTCTTTTTTTTCAATAGCCACTGTGGCAACTTGCTATATCGGCATTGTAGAATCACCTCAACAAGTATCGTAACAAATGATAACTTGAGGAGTGCGTTTTATTATGTACAGCTACAAATAACATACCTCAATTGAACAAAAGCTTCTGCACATGTTACTGTAAGGTGTTGGTACAAAATATGGTCATAAAAAAATGGAGCCTCATATGTCTGTCATATACACAAGGGTGTACTAACAAAAGCTCTAACTATAAACTAAGGGCTGGTTGCTACAGATGCTCAAAAAAAGGGCTGTAAACCCCTTAACAAAAATATGGGTTATCTCGGCCAACAAACTTCCAAAACACCAACCTACTGGTATGCAGCGAAAATGATGGCCATCATATACACAAAAGAATGATGCTAATCTATTGCTTATTTCTCCTTTCGGGTGTTCTTCCTTTTACGCTTACCTGTTATAGCAACATCTTTTTCACACTTGTCGACTGAAAGGATTTGCTCCTTCTAAACATCAACACCACCCCATTTAAGTCGTTCTTTCGCAAACTAATTTGATGCTTCACGTTGCACTTCTGCTAAGAGTTGATTCTCCTAACATAGAATAAGGTCCAACAAGAAACGACACCGCTGCTCTTGTGAGTCCCACTAAAGAAAAAACCGTAACTCAAATCAGGTTGGGCTAAAAACAATGACCATGCATGTATAAAACTAATTCCTCTTACCTCATTCACCAGCTGCAAAGTGCTTACTTTAGTAGGATTTGCCATGAAGTAGGAAACAAGTAATCCACAATTATTACAGTTTGGTTGCTCTAGAAACGGATCATGTTTAACCTTCCAAAAGTCAACAAACTTGAAATGTGGAGGCTTCACGACAAGATCAAGTGCCTTACACTGAAAAAAATACACAATTTCAAACAGACAACAATAAATATGTAAATAAGCTCCAACATATAACAATGGCATTTATGTCCAAAAAAATTTGCGATGCCAACAACGTACTTGCACATCCATCTTCTCAATGTACCGATGCATGCTAGAATTGGTATGCAGCGTGTTTCATACAAAGATATTGCAAAGAGTCAGATCCACAACAAACAAGAAAAAGTGGGAAGGTTCATGCATTGGCAAAAAAATCTGAATCACCAATGAAATTAGTATGTGTACAGCCATGACTGTATAACCACAAAAGCATTCAAAAAAAAAATCACATATCATCTACCTTATCACAGTTCGTTACATCAACAAGAAGCAGCTCTTTAAACTTCTGATTCTTACATAAATAGAGTACAGATTCATCTGGCCATGAAGCCATAAACTAGATAATTAAGGAACTTGTTAGCATGACCAAAAAACTACTACATATAGCTTTTACAGGAACATATAAATAAAAAAGGCTAAGAAGGTAGAAGTTATACCGTGAAGTCAAGCGTCAACCATCAGTTCCTCACGATTGATCCTTGGGATGAGGTTTCCCTTCAACTTAATGAAGCTAGACAATAATAGAGAATTAAATAACATTTGAAATTGCTTGGATGATAGAGAAATAAAACCTAGAGGGCTGGACTTACACATGTTCAACAAAGAGCACGATCACAACGGTAACGAATCGGAAAGTGTGAGGACAGTCCTTTAGTGTAATGCCTTCTTCTTTACTTTAATGAGCAAGACTAGGAACAATAGAGAAATGATGAGGCTATCCAATTGAACTAAAGAATAAAATAGTAAAATGTGGCTAGATCTAGAAGAAGATTCAGGCGAATTGAAGAACGGTGGGCATGGGTGTATAATTTTTTTTTCCTTTGTCTCTTGGCGGCAAGTTGATATAGAGAAGAAGAAGTGAAAAGAACCAATTACCTAGGGTTTTGGTTTCTACAGGTGAAATATATTTTTAGCCTAGGAGGGTTACGGGAAAAGAAAAAAAAATAATAAGAAAGAGTTTTATTTGGGTGATTATGACTTGGTTGGGATTTAGTTAACAAATATAGAATTAAGTAGATAAATTTAATTGAAATTACTTTTGAAGAGAAAAAAAAAATTCTAGGAGGGGTGCAGCTACAAGTATATTTATTTTAATATTAGCGATACATGGGAAATTATCCTATATAATAGTAGCATAAACCCGGTTTAAACCATGAACGCATGTAGACTAAAATTTTAGAGCCCTAAGCAAACAAATTCAGAATTGAGTGATGAAAATTTATTTTGACTTATTTTTGCTAGAAGAATCCAATGGTGCTCCCAGATTTTCCATTCTATGCTCGGTTGGGATGACAAAAATGCCCTTCGCCTAAAGAAAATGACTTTGAGCTTCCATCTTAGAATTTGACTTAATAACAACTAAAGGAATTATCTAAGGATTAAGATTATTAGTTTTACATTTATTTTCTAAGTTGATAGGTAAAATTATAAAAATACCCTTGAGGGTAAAAAGGGTAATTTTTGCATTTATTGGAAATTTTATTTTTCTTAATTTCTAGGGTTATTACATAACTAATTCTAATCATGAAGAAAATTTTTTTCCTAAAATTCTTCCCAATGATCTTTGCTAATATGACAATTTTTTATTTTTTTCATAATAGGTGCTTAGCCATATTTGAATTATATTATTGTCCTAAGATGGACCAAATATGTAAGCTTTCATATAGTATATATTCATCCTAGTTGAAGAAAAAATTAATTGAAAATTTTTATATTAAAAGACATTTTTTTTTATCATAAAACAAAATTTGGCCATACTTGTTAAGTTTAAATTTTAATTTTTATAAGACATTTATTGTATTTGAAATATTATTTGATAGTAATATGGAACCAAGGAGAACATGTTTGAGGCAACAAAAAAAAAAAAGGAAAAAGCCTTTAGTGGTAATCTAGGAGTTTTAGCCATGAAAAGTAAGATTAACGCAAAAAAAAAAAAAAAATGCATACAATACTTGATTTTGTAACTTAGAATCAAGCACGAGCAAGTTTGTAGTAAAAGAATAAAATTTAGTGATAACTTAAAGATTTTTTTTAGTATTCTAGTGTTGATATAAATTTAATTAAATAGAAAATGATAAAATTAGGTTTCATTAAAAGAATAAAATAACTTATAATATAAAAGCTAAAAAGGTCGTTCAACTTTTGTTTAGTTCCAAGTAAAAAGGTTGTAAAAAATAAAAATAAGCTATTTTGAATTAAGTTGACTTAAGTTAAAATGAATAAGGCATAAATTTTTAATAAATTTTTTGAGGTTTTATTCAAAATATAAGAAAAAAACATACAAGGTAAGTCCACAAGTGGAACATTCAATGAGAAAATTAAGTGAAAAATAATTTTTTTCAATAAGTATGACACAAATATGGGCCATGATATCAATGTATAGACTTGGTAAGTAAACATTAAAAGTTTTTCCAAAGACATGTAACCATAAGTAATTGTACACTACTAAAAAAATGTAAATACTCTACTCTTGACTTTTAATAAAAAAAATGCACTCATCTCCAAGGTTTCAAAATCTATACTTGCTCTCTATTTTATAGCCAGTCAATGTGATTATTCAAAATATAGTGGTCAAGTCTTGTAAAATTTTTTTTAATCTTTTTGGACAATTAATGCCTACATATTGAGTTAGAAATTATGCTCATATCACTAAGGTTTAAAAATTTAGTCTTACTCATTATTCTTATAGTATAATAAGTCAACCACAGGAAAAAGAATTATACAAAATATAGAAAAATAATCACAGATTTTTTTATTTTTCATGATTTTAGTGACAAGGACTGACAAATTTGATTCTCATTAAAAGATCGAAATAAAATACTCCCTCCGTCCTGTTTTAATTGAAACATTTGGCTGGGCACGGAGATTAAGGTGTATGTAATTTGTGTTAATTTTTTATGTAGTAAAAGTTTAAATAATGATTAAAAAAGGAAAGATTCTTTTTTGGGTTTTGTGCAGTGAGAGGTTGAGTGGAGATTAAAAAAAAGAGTCTTTATTGGGTTTCGTGTAAAATGATTATTTAATTGTTTGAACTTTCCAAAAGAGGAAACGTTTCAACCTTTTTGGGACTTCCCAAAAAGGAATATGTTTCAATTAAATTGGGACGGAGGGAGTATAAATTAAGGATAAAAAGGTCATCTAACATTTTTATGTACTTGTATTGTTTTATGAATTCTATTAGATTTGAATCGTTGATTTCAAACAGACATAATTATAATATTTTTGAAACTTTTAAGTTCCAATTAGAGTACTTTATTCAAGTTTAAAAGTATGAAAAATTTACAATTTGTGTTTAAGGAGATTTACAAAAATCTGTATAAATTAATTAAGGACATATTTGTTACAAAAGTTTAACTTATTATGGCAATTTAAGTTTTTTTTTCTCCATTAAAAGTTAAGCTTAATATATAACTTTAAGTAAATGTACTAAAGCTAAAAAATAGAATCAACATGCGAATTTCTTTTCTTTTATTTTTTTTAGAAAGCAAATGTGGAACTTCCAATTTTTTTTTCTCTTTCCCATTTAGAGTCATGATAGTGCTAATTATACCAATAATAGATATACAATACTGAATTTGGGTCTTATTAAAAAAATATTTAAAATGTGCAATCACAACATAAAATTATTAACTTCATCTTTTAATAACTAATCTAAAACTACTTTCAGACTATGAGCCTCTAACATAAAATATAATATTCAACAAAAATTACTCCAAATCTTTATATTATTTAGTATAAAAAAGAGTTAATTTCTAAGAATAAAAATTTTTTGGCTAAATTATATGATCTGCCCTTAAAGTATCCCTATTTCACATATTTACCATTGAATTATAGATTATTGCAAAAGAAGGTTTAACGTAATGTTTTGTAGCAAAACTACCATTCCGTCTGTTAGTGCTGACATTTTAAGGTTGGTGCCCAAAATAAAACATCATCAAAGATAATTATAAGTAAAATATGATGATCTTTATTGTGTCAGATGCTTTAATTTGGAATGGGCACGTAAAATTTGTGTCATTTTTTTATTTTTTATTCTATGTTTGATTTTTTTTTACTATGTAAGAGGTTATCTGTCATGAGTTTATATTCAAGGAGTATTATGTCTATATTGCTAGAGTTTAAAGGCGTATTTTAAATTTGTTGTTGAAATTCTATCAGCATTGATGGATAGAGGGACAATTTTGCTATAAAAATATTACTACTTTAATCCTACATTTGCAACGATCAATAGTTCATGAGTAGATATGTGAAATTGGGTATAGTTTAATGACATATCATGTAATTTAGCCAAATTTAACTTACAATACTAAAGGGGATGGCCATATAGGAAAAGTAATTCTTATAATATTTCTAATATTTTAAAACATTGCAAAATTTTAAAAAAAATTGCTAAATGTCCCCTTATTATAACATAAGTAACTAATTCTAGGGGCCAAGGAATTTTTTTGACCTTTGCTACAGTGATTATTATTATTATTTTTTTGCATAATAGGTGCTTTAGCTATACTTGAATTATAGTATTGCTTTAAGATGAAATAGACACGTAAGCTTTTGTAGTATATATTCATCCAAGTTGGAAAAAAAAACTTAATTGACAAACTTTATATGATAAAGACATTTTTTATAATAGAACAAACTTAAGTCATACTGGTTAAAATTAACTAAGTTTAGTGGGTAAAGTAAGTTTGGTAGTCCAAATAGTAAATTTTTTAAAGACTAAAAACTAAACACATCTCACTATGAATTTTTCTCTATCTTATTATATTTCTTCTCATTTTTTAGGGTCCTCATACTAACATAACTTTAATTAATCAAATAATATAAAATTTGTATATCATTAAAAGAGTAAAAGAACTTATAATTTCAAAGTAAATAAAAAATGTTAGATGAACTAATATAAAGTTCACTTACATAAATTTGTAGCACATACAATACTTATAGATTTTCATGTAAAACTTTAGCATGAGTTCTACCAATGCCAGATTATTATATACTCATCCAAATTGTGGAAAAAAATTAATTAACAAAAAATTAATGTTAAGGTATTTTTTCTAGTACATGGTACAAACTTTACATGAGTTTTATCATATATTAATTGAAAAAAAGTTAATGTTAAGATTTAGCATTACCTCTTTTTCAGCTATCAAACAATACTTTTGCAATATCCTAAACTCGAGAGCTATTGTGGCGGAGAATATTTTTTACAGTAATGCAAATTCATTTATAAATGGATGTCCTTATGTGGCCATGTCTATATGCAACTTTTCTAGTGCCCATAGCATTGCGTTTATTGATTTATATATGATATATTTGATTCTATAATATGGAATAAAAAGTGGGGAAATTTGTAATAACAAATAAAATTTAGTGACAACTTTAGGGTCCTTTTTAGTGTTCTAGTGCTAATATAACTCCAATTAAATAGATAACAAAAAAATTGGGTTTATTGAGTTTCATTAAAAGAACAAAACATCTTATAATGTAAGGGCAAAAATGTCGTTCAATATTTATGCATCTTCATACTTTTTATAATGTAAGATTTATTGTTTGGTTTGTTTTTGTGCTTAATTATTGACACTGTTAGCCATGAGTTTATTTATTGATGTAAATTAATCTTCAGGGTAAGAGATTTGTGTTAGAAGAGATTCTCTAAAAATCATTGAAGACAGGGGTGGACATCAAAGAAATGGAGTACAAACATAGATGTACTCACGACTTTTATGGATTTTGAATTAAATGAGGAGAGTGCGGGCCAAGTTTAGGGAGGATAGACTCCTAACCCCCAAATTTTCTCCATATTTGATGGGTATATATACAAAAATTATCAGAACCTGATTCAAACACATATAGTTGGAAAAAACTCACCAGCTGGGTAGGGTAGGGTACCTGTGGGTTCGAATTGAAATTGACATCCTTATTCCTAATGGATCATTACAATAATATAATATTAACTTTAAAATAAAATTGGTTTAAGGTTAAAAATGATACAAAAATCAAAATAAGTCATTTTAAATTAGCTAGGTTAAGTTAACATGGATTGGTTCATTTTTGATTAATTTGCATAAATATCTTGGTCTTAATTAATTGCTTCGATTTAAAAAGTGTTGATTGGTTCATTTATGATGATTTGAGTTTTTTTTTTATGCTCCAGAATATCCCCATTTTGGTAGGTGAAGGAAAATGTATTGATTTGCTTAAGTTGCCATCTTCTGCCGGTAAAGTGATGATATTTACTAAGCAAATTTTCTACACACACAAAACCCTAAATTAGATCTGAGTTCTTTCATTTAGGCCTTGTTTAACAGCAACTTTTATGACCATCATTAGAGTTTTATATAATTTATTACACTAAATTTGTTTTAACTTTAATCAATTGACTACAAAATAACTTATTTTTATTTTTACATCTTTTTTACTTAAAATTAATTTTAATTAAAAGCCAATATTATGTAGCTGCAATAATCAATTGAAAATAAAATTTTTATTATCTTACTAAATTTTTATGAATTTTTATAGTTTCAAGCCTTAAAAAAGAAAAATTTATAAAAATTTAACAACATCCTAAAAATTTACTTTTAAATTGATTATTGTATCTGCGTAACATTGGCTTTTAAATAAAATTGATTTTAGGTTAAAAAGATGTAAAAATAAAAAAAAAATTAGTTGATTTTAGCTAAAACAAATTTACCCTCAATAATAGAGATAAAGCTGCTGAAGCTAAAATCTTTTACGTAGATGGCTTGAAATTTTAGTTAAGGCAGAATTCATAGATCTCATTTGTTTTAGTATGTTTTGCTTAGTCTAGCTGTAGCATGTGGCTGAGCTTTTCTTTTCTAAAGGACACTTTTCGGCCCTCGTTTATATTTGGGCTGGACCCACCCAATGAGGCCTCATATGTCCAATTCCATAAAGTTGGGTCAGTTGGATATAAAACTTGAAAGAATGGCAATGCCATAAGCTATCCAAGAAAAAGCAACTTATGTCTCATGGCCATTTTTTACAGCCAAAGCTTATGACCAAGTTAATTTATTAACACAGCAAAATTTCAATAATTTGTATTTCATTGCCGACTCTAGACATCAGATTGATGAGAAAACATAATAAGTTCGAACTTTGTAATGCATCAATAGCATCTATATTCACGTTAAACATATGTGCACAAAACAATAGCCGGAACTATACATGCAAAAGTCATTTTATTTACTTTAATTAATGAAATGAATCAATAAACTATAAATAAATTGTGAAAAGGGTTGAATATTGTATTCTAGTTGGGCGCAAAATCTGATTTGGTTTTGAAAGTGTATTACTGAACCATTTAACCAAATTGTAAGTTTTTCTTCTAATCATGTACTAGTTACCTTTCTTTTAGAATTTTTTTTGTCACCTCCTAAACTTATGACATAGATTTTTCTTTTGAAATTGTAATGACATAGATTTTTGTCAACATAAAAATTGAAAAGGAGAAAAGGACAATATTGAGGATAATTTGAGTACTATAGTTTTTCGATTTGAAAAGCGCTCAAAATTAGAAAGAAATTAGGTGAATCGGCTGATGCTGTTGCAGCAACTTGTTGTTCCGAAGGCCAATTGCAAGAAAGCAAAATTTGAGACGAGGAGAATAAAGAATAAATAGCTTAGAAACTTAAATTCTGCAAATGTCCGTCGCCTGAACTTTTTTATTTTTTTATTTTTGTGTTCTATGTGCATTTAGCTATTGAGGTTGAAAATGTTGCATGTGGATGATGCTTGGAGCCTCAATTCTGGTTTGAGTCACCAACATAAGGCTTTGGTTCAGTTAGACCAGTGAATCTGTATGATTTCAATTAGATCCATGTGCATAAAAGTTTAGCCTTTGTTTTTTTTATTGTTTTGAAATATTTTCTACTCTTTTCATGTCTGGATGTGATGTATAAGATAACTTCCTGGTGGTTTTAAAATGACCGGTTGTGTTTAAATGTGAGGTTTGAGATGGTGGCAAGTGATAGAAGGCAAAGTTTGGGGGCAATAACAACTCTATTTTTTAATTATTGGGTTAACCCCAATAATAGTCCTCCACAAATTGTTTTGATTGCATGCAGGTTACCACATACTGGAATGTTGCGGATCTATATACAAAACAGGTCTCACGGCCATGCATTGGAGAGCGAAGTTGGGTTGAAAGGCGGTTTCGTTATTACTTTTTCCATCATCATCATCATGAGGATAGATTCTGTTTGCTTGATGTCTTCTCTGTAGAGAATGTGAGGTGCGGCTGCTAGGAGAGGGGATTTGGCACCAGAAGAAGCCTTGCAAGTGTACGTTGTGAGTTGCATAAAACTGATTAGGAGTCTTATTATATTTTGATTTTTCTGTATGATGATAACTGCAGGTTAAAGAATGGCTTCCATATGTTGTAAGTAAATCGACAGTGCATTAAAGTCATTGGTGAAATTGTGGTGGAAAGTGGTTTACGAAATGGGGGGAATTAAGGACGTCTAGGTAGAGACGGCGTCATATAGGACTGAGTTGTTTGTGGCAATGAATTTTGAAAAGAATATGTAATTGATATATGATCTTTTAAAGGAATATTCATTATGACTTCATAAAATGTTATATGATGATCCTACTTATTAAAAAATAGATGAAATTTGTTTTGATTCTCCACTAAAATAATTTTCTGACTCCGCTATGTGTCTAGGTGTTTGTGGCGCTCTATACATATAGGCACTATAGCTGCTGTGATCACAGGGAAGGAGTTTTGCGTGCCCTGTTCTGCTTAGAGTGTAGAGAGTGAATCTGTATTTGAGTCCCTAGCACATGAGTCCGATATTGTGATTGTTTCTTTTGTTTCCTTGCTTGCTTGCTTGTTGCTGATATGTTTGATATGTTTCGGTCTGAAATTTTTCATGAAGCAGCAGTTGTTGGACCCCACTAACGGACCACACAAAACAGCAAGTACAAAATTTGCAGCCTGACTTCTATGTAGCTTCACTACTCCATATAACTATGATCTTTGAATATTCAAAGCGTAAAATGCTCCGGCACTCTTGGTCATAACCACCGCAGTCTCCGCCGCACCCTCCACCGCTCTGATAGGTCCCAGTCAGAACTTGTTTACAAGCAAATATTCTACTTTTGGTGAGAATATAAAACCAAGAGTTGACGTTGAATGATAATCTGCTTAGCATTAAAACTGGAGAGTCTTAAATACACAAGTGGACTTAACAACCTTCCTAAACAAGAGGAAGTCTACGCTGGTTTGGACTCTAACTAGCGCACTAACAACGAACTAACAACGGCTAGTAGATAACTCCCACAAACTTAGAAGACTAAGTTTTATTTGACTGTTTCTTGCTGAAATTCAGGAACAATCTTCCACGACTAACTAGCAGCCCTGCTCAAACGTAATCCTGATATCTGGGATGTCTTCGTGCTGTCCTTCTGAGTCTATCATTGCCTCCTCCTTTTAGCTGAACCTTGTCCTCAAGGTTCAAGTTGACGAACCGACTGCGAAGCTCGTGCGTATCCTCCCACGTTGCGTCCTCCTTGGGTAATTTCTTCCATTGTACAAGACTTTCCTCAGCAAACCTTGAGCCCCTCTTAACCCATCTGGTGTCTAAGATAGCTTCGGGTTCCACTGCTATGTCTCCGTCAGCAATTGGCGGCAATTCCGTACTAATAGGACTGGTTTGTCCTACTTGCCTTTTTAACATCGACACATGAAAAACAGGATGTATGCGAGCTCCCTCCGGCAGCCTAAGTTTATAAGCCACCTTACCAATCCTCTCTGCGATTGGATATGGTCCATAAAAGCGGCAAGCAAGCTTCTGAGACGCTCTTCTGTACACTGAATGTTGGCGATAAGGGTGTAACTTGAGAAAAACAAAGTCACCTACTTGAAACTCGATATCCCGTCGTTTGGCATCAGCCATCTGTTTCATGCGGTTGGCAGCTGCTTGTAAATTGGATTTGAGTTGCTGTAAGATTTGATCTCGCGATAGCAAAGCTTGATCGACTTCTTCGACCGAAGTCACTCCATCTTGATATCTGGGTATAGGAGGTGGTAGTCGTCCGTAGAGTGCTTGGAAGGGTGTCATTCCAATAGAGCTATGATACGTGGTGTTGTACCAAAATTCGGCCCATGGAAGGTAAGAGCACCATTTGCGAGGCTGTTGTGACACAAAACAACGTAAATACTGCTCAAGACATCTGTTGACCACCTCGGATTGTCCGTCGGATTGGGGATGATATGCTGAGCTCATGTGCAGCTTCGTACCTGACATTTTAAAAAATTCCTGCCAAAAGTGACTAATGAAGATAGGATCTCGGTCACTTACGATTGTCTTGGGCATGCCATGATGTTTAACAATTCCTTCTACAAACTTTTCCGCCACCATTTTGGACGTGTAAGGATGGGATAAGGCAAGGAAGTGGGCTGATTTACTTAGGCGGTCAACCACCACAAGGATCGTGCTCTTGCCATTAGATGGAGGTAAGCCTTCAATGAAATCCATGCTGATTTCTTCCCAGACTTGACACGGAATCGATAACGGTTGAAGTAGCCCCGCTGGCGTCAACGTCTCCGCCTTATTTTTCTGACAAATGACACAAGAAGTGACATGCTGTTGGATCGTCTTACGCATTGACGGCCAATAGAATTGTTGTGCCGCCCTTTTGTAAGTTCTCAACACACCAGAATGTCCTCCATACGGAGAATCATGAAATTCCTGTAATAGCTGAGTAACAAGATGTGAGTCAGGAGGAACAATAATGCGATTTTTATAGCATACCAACCCATTTCGCCACTGATAAGGAGCTCCCGGATTGGAGCTCGCCATCGCACCAACTTTTTTCATATATGGATGTATCGCAGCTGCCTTCTTAAGTTCCTCCCATAATGATGTTCGAGCGGCAAATAGAGTGTTAAGGCTAGGGCTGCCCACCACTCTTGATAAGGCATCGGCAGCTGCATTTTCTTTACCGGGTCGGTAAGTGATCTCATAGTCATACCCGAGCAACTTTGAGACCCATTTCTGCTGCTCAGGCGTACTGATTTGCTGCTCTGTTAAGTGTTTCAAGCTCCGGTGGTCGGTTTGGATGTAAAATTTCCTCCCCAACAAATAAGGACGCCACGTCTGTATAGCTTGAATAATGGCGAACATTTCCTTGGCATAAGTCGACCAGACTCTCTTGGAGGTGCCTAGAGCTCGGCTCATAAAAGCGATTGGTCTCCCTTGTTGAGTTAGCACGGCCCCGATGCCATCTCCAGACGCATCAGTTTCTATGGTAAATGGTTCATCGAAATTTGGCATAGCTAGGATGGGTGTTGACGTCATGGCTTGTTTCAGAGCTTCAAAAGCTTCCTCTGCATGTTTTGTCCAATGGAATTGCCCCTTCTTTAAGAGGTTGGTGAGTGATCGGGCTATGATGCCGTAGTTCTTCACAAACTTTCGGTAGTAGCCTGTCAGACCTAAAAACCCACGAAGGTCAGAGATATTAGTAGGTCGTGGCCATTTTACCATTGCTATGATTTTTTCCTGGTCGACCTTCACTCCGTGTGGCGTCACAATATGCCCCAAGTACTCCAGTTCTTGTCGGCCAAAGGCACACTTGCTGAGTTTGATAAAATACTAGTGTTGCCTTAGTATTTCCAGGACCTTCCGTACGTGTGTAAGATGCATGGCCCAACTAGAACTATAGATTAAAATATCATCAAAGAACACGAGCACAAACTTGCGTAAATAAGGCCGAAATATGGAATTCATAATGGCTTGGAATGTGGATGGGGCATTACACAATCCAAAGGGCATAACCAAGTATTCATAATGGCCGTTGTGTGTTCGAAAAGCCGTCTTATGAATATCGGCTGAATGAACTCGTACCTGGTGATAGCCAGACCGAAGGTCGAGCTTGGTGAAATAGGATGCTCCATGTAGTTCATCCAACATGTCTTCCACAGTTGGGATAGGAAATCTATCTTTAATGGTAACCGCGTTGAGGGCTCTATAATCAGTGCAAAAACGCCATGTCCCATCTTTTTTCTTAACAAGCAATACTGGAGATGAGAATGGGCTTGTGCTGGAACGGATCAACCCCTTGTGCAACATGTCTTGAACTTGTCTTTCTATTTCTGCCTTTTGGAAATGAGCGTACCTATAAGGTCGGACATTGACAGGCTCTACGCCTTCCTTCAAGTGTATGTGATGTTCCACCTCTCGACTAGGAGGCAGCTGTTTGGGTTCTGCGTAAACGTCCTGAAATTCATCTAACAGGTTTTGCATGTCGGGGACCGTGCTTTGGTCGCTGCTGTCGGGCGTCCCTTGTACACAGAGGACATACATCGTGCCCCCTTGCCGTACCTCGTTGGTGGCTTCCTCATAAGTAGCTGGTTTGATAGGCTTGCGGGGAATGCCACGCATCTGGTGGTACCGGTCGCCCTACATAAATTCCATGGTCATCTTTTTCCAATCACACATGACAGTACCCAACTGTTGGAGCCACTGTATTCCCAAAACCATATCCAACCCAGTTAGTGGTAGCGAGTATAAAGTCAAGGAAAAAGGAATACCTTGAAGGCATACAGCAATGCCATCATGTCGGCCATGGCAACTTAAAGGAACACCATTGGCCACCTTAACCTTGAAAGGTTCCGTTGGTACTACTGGTAGTTGGAGTGATTCAGCCACTCTTTCATTGATGAAATTGTGTGTGGAGCCGCTGTCGATAAGGACCACCAATTCTTGATTTCCAATTTTGGCTGTCACTCGCATGGTTTGGGCGGTTGTCCATCCAGTCAATGCGTGGAGTGTAATTTCTGGTTCATCCTGTTGTTCCTCAGCTCCCTCAATGTCGATATGGCCACCGACGTCGTCCCCTTCTAATATCAGAAGCTGGGATCCTCTACATTTGTGCCCAATTGTGAATTTTTCATCACAATTAAAGCATAACCCTTGTGCCCGTCGTTTCTGCATTTCCTCCCCTGTGAGTCGTTTGAAGGTCGTGGCAGGTTTTTGTTTGGCTGGGAAAGCTTCGGTCATGGGAGGGCGGTACGTTTTTCTCTGGCGCATGATCTGCTCGTTCTTCATTCGAGCCAAATCAATGGCTTCTTTTAGGTTCTTCGGCCTGAACATGCGGATGCCATCGGCGATTTCTGATTTCAAACCACCCATGAAAGTTCCAACTAATGCCTTCTGGCTCCATCCGTGCACCTTGTTGCTGAGCCTCTCAAATTCCTTCTGGTAGTCACGTAGTGTGCCAGTTTGCCGAATTTTGGATAATGCCTCGTCGAAGTCCTCGCACTCCGTTGGTCCAAAACGAGACCATAGCTCCGTTTGGAAGTCGTCCCACGTAACCGTCTGGCCTTCTCCTTCATAGGTCTTCCGCATCCACTGCCACCATTGATTTGCTTCACCTTCTAAGTGGAAGGATGCTAAGGGCACCTTCTCGAACTCGTGAGTCTCCTGGTATTCAAAAAACTGGTTAACGCGACTGAACCATTCGGTGGGATCGTCTCCCGCGTACCTGGGAAACTCAAGTTTGGCTAGTTTGGAGGTAAATATTCGATTTCCACCAGTCACCCCGCTTCTGTTCTCTTCACGATGGTTCCGTGTATTTCCACAGTGGTTGTGGGATTTGCTCCCGGAACCTTCCTTGTTGGCCAGCACAACCTCAGAGAGCTTGCTGATGGCTTCCTCCATATTTCGCAGTTTATCGACCAGTCCCAACTCCATTTGGCTAATCCCGTTTTGTAGTTCTCCGAGTCCAGCCTCAAGACTCTCGATCCTTTCTTTGTTCGTGGCCATAGCTCTGATACCAATTGATAGGTCCCAGTCAAAACTTGTTTACAAGCAAATATTCTACTTTTGGTGAGAATATAAAACCAAGAGTTGACGTTGAATGATAATCTGCTTAGCATTAAAACTGGAGAGTCTTAAATACACAAGTGGACTTAACAACCTTCCTAAACAAGAGGAAGTCTACGCTGGTTTGGACTCTAACTAGCGCACTAACAACGAACTAACAACGGCTAGTAGATAACTCCCACAAACTTAGAAGACTAAGTTTTATTTGACTGTTTCTTGCTGAAATTCAGGAACAATCTTCCACGACTAACTAGCAGCCCTGCTCAAACGTAATCCTGATATCTGGGATGTCTTCGTGCTGTCCTTCTGAGTCTTTCACGCTCCCTTATATTCCTCCCACCCTCTACCATCTTCTCTTTTCTAAGTCTCCCAATTCCAATCCCTGACAAAAAGATCCAATACAATCAATTCCAGCATCACAAAACAGACTTCGGGTAGTACTATGTTTTCTTGGGCTTCTCTGTCCAAATCCTCATCCCAGTTGTCTCCTTCCTCTGTCACCCGCTTCCGACACTCTGCTAGCTCCTTCCTCCAATCAAACGCCTCCCCGTCATCATCGCCGCTGTCCCTTGCCGCATTCTGCTCTTTAAATGGTGGGCCTGATAATTATGGGCAGAACCAAGAAGAAGGCACGCTTTTGCAGCTGTTTCTGAGGTCGATTTCTTCCGGGGTTGTGGTTGCTGCCGCCAGCTTGGGGTTCTGTTACTTCTCTGATTCCTTTCTCGGTGATAACTCTTACGTCACTCTCACGGATTCGGATAAAGGCACCGCTTGGGCTGCCGAAGCCGATGAGATTCGGCATTCTATTTCTCATAAGAGACCGAGATTTCTCTTTGGAGGTGAGATTATAGTTCATAAGAATATTTCAGGTACATTTACAACCATTCGAAAGATAATATTTTCCATTGTTTCAGACTCATACCGGAGAAGGGTTTTCTTCAATTATGAGAAGCAGATTCGAATTCAGAGTCCCCCCGAGAAGGTCTGAAATGTCCACCATGAACTTTGTATTTTTTAAGATTCTTCTCGAGTTTTAGATTGACATTTGGGGTTAGCTCAGTTTAGGTGTTCGAGTATTTTGCGTCTCAGAAGACGGGTGCCGAAGAAGTTCTGATGAGGCCGGCGGACTTGATGAGGGCGATTGTTCCCGTGTTTCCTCCTTCGGAATCTGATTATGTGAGAGCTGGATTTCTGAGAGGCGAGAACGTCCTCGGCGAGCTTCATTGTCCCCTTTCCGAATTTTTCATGCTTTTTGACACAAACAACGACGGACTTATATAATTTCCAGAGTAAGTACATTACGAGTTGGAAAGTTACGAGATTGTAGATAAATTGTATTTGATCAAACTCTTAACATTTTTGGTACAAACATTTCCAGGTACATCTTCTTTCTGACACTGCTCAAGATCCCAGAATCATGGGTGAGTTGTTTTAACATGAAACTAAGAAACAGGTCTCATGGGTTATGTCTAATGAAGGTCTTATGATTAATTTTGTTGTGTCAAATGTGTGACAGGGAGATAGATAGAGAGGAATTCAAGAAAGTGATGAATTTGTTGAGAGCACAGAAGAGGCAGGGAGCTAGTCACATAGACAGGTGCAGGCTCGGGTTCAAGATCGAGCCGGTTGATGATGGTGGTCTGTTGGAACACTTCTTTGGGAAAGTCTCTTTAACGTTTGGTTACAGATTCTGAAGCTGGAATTTGCACACTACGACTTCAAATCTAATGGAACTATATCCGGCAAAGATTTCCCCCGTCGTTGGTGGCGGCGGCTGAAATTGGCTATATAAACAAGCTGCTCGATCTGGTGGAGGAGCTTGACGATGAGCCCCGGCTGCGAGACGTACGTATTAGCTACGAGGAATTCAAAAATTTCGCAGACATCCTGAGGGAATTGCAGGCCTTCTCCTTAGCCATTTTCAGCTACGGAAAAGTGAATGGCATGTTGACAAAGAAAGATTTCCAAAGAGCTGCTTCTCAGGTGTGTACATTAAGCCCTCTTGATCTCAAGTCCTTCACCAACAATCTCCAATTTGTTAGTTAATGCTAACCTTAATTAATTTTTGATTTCTTGGTGTTCAAGGTATGTGGTATCAACATCACAGACAATGTCATCGACATAATATTTCATTTATTCGATGCGAATCGTGATGGAAGTTTAAGCTCGGATGAGTTTGTAAGAGTTTTGGAGAGGCGGGTGGGAGATGACACAAAAGCCAGGGAGCTTGGGACCGGTGAGTTGATCTCATGCTTGTTCAACTGTGCGGCAAATTGTTCTTCTTCAAAGCTCTTTTAATTGAAATTTTCAGCTGAATTGGGATACAGGACCGGGGTGATTAAAGAACATAGGGCATTCAATTGCTTGGCCAATTTTACAAGGTGATTGACTGTCAATATGTAAATGATAATAAGGGAATACAAAATCATTGTAGAATGTATAGAATATTGTAAATGTCATCAAACACTAGTGTGGTGGAGTTGAAAGCATCTTCTCACCACTTGAGCAAGTTCTAGGCTCTGAATCTTGTGAAATTTTTGAAACAAGTTTTGAAAGAGTTTTTCTCCTAAATAGGATTTGATAAGACTCAATATGAATTAGTCGAGTTGAACGTGACTATTGAATTGAGAAGTCTTTCAACAAAAAAAAAATTGTAAATGCCAATCTAAAAGCTGATTTTGTACATATAGAGCTCTTGGGTTTTCTTATATGAACTATCTTGTTTAGGATTTTTCAGAGTTTTTTTGGTTAAATCTATAGTTTTGTTCTCACTATTTTAAATACATGCATTTTTCACCTATGAACTTAACTTCATAATTCACCGTTACTATAAAAAATAAAAATCTGACTTTGCCCTTCTATTCCTTTTCCTTAGAAACCTTTATTATAGTTTTGTCCTCACTATTATACAGAAAAAGTAAACTTTATTATGATGCGTGTTAATATTATTACCTTTATCACATCTTAGACTTTTCTCATCCCAATTATAAATTTTCTTATACATATGAGTACATATTAAAAACAAAATCTAAACTAATAGACAACAATAGACATGTTCTTTGTTTTATTTTTTTTTCATTCAATATTTTGATTGTTTCCTGGTGTGGTTGGTTACTATTAAATTTTTCTTCTAATAATTTATTTTGTTAAATTGTTATTATACTTTTCATTTTAAACTTATAAATATATTTTACATTAGATGGTGTTATTATTATTTTTATCACTCAATCATGTTTATTTAACAAAAATACATGACACTTAATTGAAGCTTTTCTATGTTAACTTCAAATTATAACTTTTCTCCATTACCTTCATTATTTTTTCTTTAAAAGTTCTTTTTAAAAAAATTAAAATTTAAAGAAATAAGAAACTATATTAAGGGTTAATTAATATAGGCTAGCACTATATCAAGAAGATAGTCGAGCATAAAATGTTATAAAAAATTAAGGTTAGGTTAAATTTTTTTAAGTTAAATCATTTTCTTTGGGGAATAGGTCAATTTTTTTTATTTATATTTGTTAACTATAATGATCTATATTAGATTATTTTACTATAAATATTACTAGTTCACAACTATATTATTAATACTCAATGCCTAGCTAGGTATTTATACTCTTAACCACAAAGTGGGAAATCAACTTCCTCTTTGTTTTTTCATGCACCTATTAATTGATATCACTATTAATCTGTTGAAATAGAAATTGTCTAATAGTTGAGATTCACATAAAATATGATTATTATCATGCTATGATTTTGACGAAAAGTTTCAGTCGAGCCCAAGTTAAAGATGTTCGGGCTTGGCTTGACTTGACTAGAGCCTTAGCCTATACAACGGATAATTGGCTTTTTAAACAATTGCCTTGAAAAGTAATGAACATTTTTTTCTTTGAAAAAAAAAATTGATAGTTGAAGAGATTATATGAGCATGGCCTAGAGGTGCATTTAATTCTGCAATAGGGTCCTGCACTAAAAGACAACGTTAGATCCTTGGGACTCTCCGATGATCAAGTTAGATTTTCGGTGAATAGAGAGGAGCTAGAGGGTGAAGAGACAAATATCATACATTGGGATTGGTAACGGGAAGCATTTATATAGCCAGGGGAGATCTTAGTAAATAGTTCTTGGACAGGAATTCTTTGGCTAATCCTGTAATTTTGAGATCATATTTTACTCCGAGATGGGAATTCCCTTACTAGTTCAATGGGCCTTCTATTGTCTATTTTGAGTCTTGTATTGGGCATATTTCCTATCAATAGGTCCCTTTCCTTATAGGAAAATGTGGGCCGGGGTCCTGCATTTTCTTTAGATGTTGTCATTTTGAATAGTGGCCTATGTTTGTTTAAGAAGGGTACAATCCCTCTTTTCTTGTGTTAAGCCATGCCTCATCCATCGTCATTTTGTTAAGAAGGGTGCAACGCCTCTTTGGCCGTTTCTTGAGGAAGTTGTAAAGATGTCTTTGTTTGTATTTCCCGCTCCTTTCCTCTTGTGTTGTTGCTACATGTGGCAGGCTCAACGGTCGAGGAAGGAGATTAGGTGACATCTAATTAATGTGCCCGAGGAAGGCAACCGGGCTTGATCATTTTTTATGGCTGTTCTTGGCCATAAGGCTTTTTCTTATAGAGCGAAAAATTTATAATGATTACAATGACGATTTCTATGAGGTAACCCAAAGGTTATGTGTTTTCCCTATATATACAGTAGAGTCTTTTCACTATTTTTTTTATGCTTGAATGCCTCTTGCTTTGTTAGTGTTTTTCTTGCTCTTACTCGACATTGTTCATTATGCTTGTTGCCAGATCTTCTTTCAAATCTTCACAGTTTCTTTCCACCAAGTTTCCTACAATTAGGTAATGAGTCATTTTTTTATACTTCGTAATAGTAGCTTTTGGTACTTTTGGTTTGGGCTTTTTTATATTTTGGGGTTTTGGACTCTTTCAGCCATTCCTTCGCTGCTCACCATATGCTGGTGGCAGCCCTGACATATTGTGCAATAGTTTTTCCATATGATGTCTCTAAGATCATCATCTAGGGCTGCTGCTAGTGCGACTAATTTGACAAAGATGTCATTTTCTCTTAATGTGAGGGTTTTAAGGGGTGTTCTGACAGAGTACAAAAACTCTAGCAACGAATTCAGTATTACTAGCCTAACAATGTCTTGGCTGCCCTTTCCCATTATCAGGTGCTAAAGGATAAAAGGCCTTGAGGATGGTGACAAGAGGGCCGATATGCTTACGATTTATACAGAATAGCTTCAGGTGGGGCTCCACTTTCCTCTACACCTGTTGATGGAGTAATTTTGCCAGCACTACCAGGTGCTGCTATTGCAGCTGACCCCAAACTCTTTTATGCATATTAACAGGTTCATAGTTTGTTGCAAGGTGGCGATGGTGGGCCCTCCATTGGAGGTTTTTTTTTTTTGCAGTTTTACATGCTGGACTTAGAGCAGGATTTTTTCTTTTTCCACATTAGCCCCGTCAACTATCATGTCCCTCATTTTGTATAGGTCTCTGGCTAGGAGTAATAAAGAGAATGAAGGCTTGGGAATTAAGACACTAAAGTGTTTGAACCCTAAAAATGAAGATGTAGAGGTCATTAAGGGTGAATATCAAGTTTTACTTCAACCGAGGTCCAAAGAATATAAGGCAAAAGGGTCAATTACTATGCTTGAGACACTTGTGTAACCTGAAGGATTTAATTGATCTAAATAAAAGACTATCAAAGGGGAAATTGAATAAAATCTAGTCAACTAGGGACAATATGCATCATATAAGAATGTAGGCTCACTAAGGCTAGCATTTTGGCCAAACTAGTGCCATATGGCTTAACCTGGATTTTTGCATGATTCCACTTCTAATTATGCTTAAATTAGGTCCCAAAAGCCTCATTATAAACCAAAGCTGTTCTTAGTAAGTTCTTCATAGATTCTAGCCAAATTAAGTGAGAAAAGAAGGAAGAAGGTGAATTTTGTGTACACCAAGCTTGCTAGAGGGGTTGTTTCAACCCCAAAGAACTTGGAGCTAGGTGTTGCAAGGCTTTAGATGCTACTGCCAGGGAGTTTGTATGGGTAAGGATCATTATGTAATATTTCCACCTTGAATCTATGGTTGATTATGTGATTTAAGTGAAATAGTAGGCCTTAGGTGATGACCTTGTAGTCAAATGAACATAAGACCTGTTAGGGGCTAGGGTTACCTTCAGATGACTAGGTGATTGCTAGCTAGTTATGTTATGGGAAAACATTAGGACTCAGGATTGAGTTGGCCAGCTTAATTTTAGAGTCTGGAGCTTTAAGTTATAGTTAATTTCACTAAATGGGTTTAAATAAAATTGATGTAGATTAGGGAATGCTTGCTAGGCCTTGAAGGCTACCTAGGGTAGTTGGTGTTGTGGTGTGTGTGTTCCGTGTGCCTTGTTGCTATTGTTTGTGCACGCTGACTCTTTGATTATGTATTTATTTGTTTGTGTATCTTGTGTTTTTATGCTTCATGTTTTCAATGTAAGTGCCTGGAGAGGTTATGTGTTATAATGCATAAATATGAATATGTAGGCTTATAAGTTGTCATGGCCCAAATCACCCCCATCCTATGGCTATTCAATATTATTTAGCAGGTTCATACGGTAGTGTATCATTTTAAACTCATTCGGTAGCTTAGAACATGACAACCAAGATGCTTATCCAATTACATGTTTAGTTTTCAATTTTCGGTCAAGAGGCTACTAAACAGGTTTATCCAATTATTAGGGTTTTTTTTTGTTTTAGTGCTTAGTTATATACGTGATCAAGGCATAGGTGATTAGAGACTTAGTTTCTTAATCAAACATGTGAATTTATCCAAATTGAGAGTTGGTGGGTTTAGTGTTGGTAGGTGTCTGAGTAAGCCTACCGGGGTGTAAGGCATGTGCAAGTTAGCATGTGTTTGTATGTCTAGGTAGGCCTACCAAGTGTTCATACAAACATGAATCATTCTTTACCACACCACCTTGTTTACATGTCAAAACATGATTGAAAGTAGTCATACGTGAGCCAAGCTTCAACAAGCACCCTTAGTGTCTTGGTAGGCCTACCCGAGGCCCTTTTATGCACCACTGAGACACATGCTAGTTTGAACCTTTAGGTTATCATGCCATTGCTACATACACATATGTACATGTCAAAAAGTAGGCACTACTAAGGTTACATGGCCAAAATTATATGTACAATGTTAAGCTAAGCTAGGCAACATGCATGCTACATGCACTGAGAGGCTAACTCGAGGGCTTCTTACATGGTCTTCATGCCTACACACACACACACACACACACACATACTTTCATTCTTACATGCCATTTAGGTAATGATTGCCTTGCATATCTTCTAGCTTTTACAAGGACTAAAACAGAACGAAAGGCAACTATTCATACTACAGCCATGATAGCCTACATTCATAAACCAAACATGAGCGTCATTGGTTACCAAAAAAATTCTAACACATTCGAGCCATACTTGCTTATTTATATGCCTTAGTTAAGTATTATAAAGCACTTATTCTTCCACTTTTTTCCATGAAAAGTAGAGAAAATAGGGCGTGAGTAATTGTTACTCAAAAAGGCTCCAAATCGGCACCTAGTGCTTACAATGTCTAAGACATTGCCATAAACATATATGCATAGTTCCTTCTCCAAGCACATGGGAAATAAGACAAAGAAAACATAAAAAACATAGGACAATCCAATATAATCATAAGGAATATAATAAGGATTAGCACATGCATCCAAACATCCAAGCACGCAAACACACACTCAATATGCATAACTTTATATCCTAGGGCCTAGCAAGCATTTCTTATAAATTTAAACATGTGATCACTTTGGTTTACTCTAATTAATTAATTATAGATAGCTTCATGTTTTGTACAAGTTTGACCAAGCTTGAAACAAAAACCCTAATGCTTGCGTTAACATAGGCTAACTAGCAACCATAGTGCATATGACACACATAGCCCTAACTTAGCACCCGGGTTCCCTTGTCTTTGAGCCATCGCCTAGGGCAACTTCTTCCCCATGAAAAATCAGATTTAAATCTAGAATTCAAGTGAAAAATGTGTTTGGAACTCTTACCAAGTGAAAACAACAACTGGTTGTCCAAGCAAGCTTGCCAAGACACCACTGTGAATTAGCTAGGTTACCATGCTCGGTATCACCTTCATAGCTCTTGGAACTTCCCTTTGGCCTTAGCAAAATTTCTACTATGTATTTCTTGGGTTTAGCATATACAAAAATTGCTTAGAATCTACCTTGGTCTGGCCTTAAGTCTAAGAGGTGGAAGGGGTCCAATCCGGTTCCATCTTGGTGACCAAGTTTTGACTATCTTTAGCCTTAACCTTCTAATAGGGCACTTACTTGGCTTGATTATTTAGTCAACCAGATCAGCCTAGTTTGTGTGTCATTTTCAGCCTATTTTGCCTTTTGATTCAACCAATTAGGGCCCCAAATATTCACATAAATAGACAAACCCCTTAAGGCCACCTGAGGGTCTCTTAGTGCACCTAATAGTGTACATTGTTTTTCCTATGTACTCTTTGCCCCCTTTTCACTAACTTAACATCTCTAAGCCTTATTTGTAATCTAGGCATTAAGCCCTATAAGTTTTTTTTATTAAGGACATTGTGTCTTAAACCTTGTATTCACATAGGTGCATATATGTGTGTGCCCGTGAGCCACCTAGTGCCCCTCCCGTGGTACACTTTGGTGCTCTTGGGTATCTTTAACCATGTTTCCCTTGGTTCAAATCCTTATTTCAAGACCCCTCTTAGTATTAAAGTTCATCCACTTTTGGCCTTTAAAACATAGCACCGCCATACATGCCCCTTAAGTGCACCCCTTCGAGCACCTAAATTTCTTCATCTTTCTTAGCCACTTCCATGACTTGTATTCTATTTATATGATCTTTAGGTACAATTTATGTACAGAGTAAGTACAGCCCATGGCCAATACAAGTCACAGACATGACATAAGATGTATGATCCTTATTTAGTTATGAAAACTCACGTCGTGTATTTACTCTTTCCAGGGAAGGGCTTAGTTGACTGACTTGGTGATTTTCTTATAGTTTGTGAAGGTTGTTGTTTCAAGTACTTAGTAAATCTTTGATGGGTTTCATTGCCAATGCTCAATATTTATGATTAATAAGTTAGGTATATGAAGGACCAACTTATTGGTCAATTAGCTTGTAGGCACTTGGTTGCTGTTAGTGTGGGAGCATGCTAATTTTGTACTTAGCCTAGTGCCTAAGTAGTTTGGATATGTAATGGAGCCTACATTGTAGGTGAGGGGTGGGCGCAAGTAAGCCTACACTGGTGTGTATAACCTTTTGAACATGTGAACTTGCAAGGCTTTTTAAACTAATATCCTCATGGTTTGGTTGGGCATGAATATTCCTTCGAGTAATCTTGCACAAACTAGCTTGATAATACATTTTGGCTCTAATTAGACTAAGTTACCTAGCTCAAGTATCCAATATTGCTATCGTAATCAAAACTACAACTTTAACTAGATCACATGTCTTAGGGCACATGCCCACTGTGTCCTGGGGGTGCCCTGGGCACTCGTGCAATGTGCCCTCCATGTGTCCTGGTCATATGCACTGGGTGCATCGATGTGACCTAGACACATTCCCAAGGTGTCACAATAGTACACTAGGCACTAGTCATGTGTGTCATAGGCACTACACGATAGTGCCTTAGGTAGCCCTGGTAGTACTACCACAACTTAGAGATACAAGTGCATAGGCTAGGGCTAGTTGTGGGCATGACATCAATAGAGGATTGAATAAGTCTTTTGCCTTTGTTTCCTATAGCGACCCATGGGTAGGGTGGAAGGATTGCCTCTTCTTTACCTTAAGGGGGCTAGCATAGGGATTCCCATGTGAATTCACTAGCGCCACTCAGTAGGCCCAGGTCCAGTGGCTGCCCATATATAAGGGCTCTAAGGGCCACCACTCCTTCATTGGCTTGGTTACTTGGTTGAAGTTAGTGGTGGGGAATAACAATTTTTTGAAATTGTTCCCCCATCCACTGCATGAATTTTGATGAGACGACACTTAGATGGACAAGGATTAACAGGGCCCATCAGACTTATCCTGATATGAAGAATATCTTTAACTGGGAGAAGAACAGGATGAGAGTTTAGTGGAGGCTTTTGGGAGTGCTTTTAAGCCCTATCATGGCCCCCCAATACCAAGAGTATTACTTTGTGTAGGCATCCTTTTTCCCTCAATTTTCATGCCTTTGACTAGTCCTAACTTATTATTTTTTCTTGTAGAAAGAGTAGTCACGTGAAGGAGTACATGAAGAGGCGCAAAAGTGTCATTAATTCTTTGGTTGATGCTTGAAATATTCCCATCCTACAGGACAAAGTGGCCATTCCGTCCTCTAAGTCAACCCTTCAGGTGTTGGATTTTTCTGAGTCTTATCTAGAGGCTCAATTGGTCTATAAAAAGTTCATGCCCTACAGCTCCAATAGGCGTCGATGCCTCTCAAGGCAGTGGCGATTGTAAGGATTCCATAGACAATTTTTCCTTCAGCAACATTGGTTTTGTTGACTTGATATTATTTTGTGTTGATTATAGGTCTTTTCATCTAGCCCACAGGGAGAAGCATTCAAAGACTATTGGTCCTTCCTTTACTATGGACCCTAAGGCTCTGGTGATGTCCCATAAGTCGATCGGGGGAACATCATGAAAGGAGAATATGGTTGGCCTTTTTCTTCCTCCTTCTTCCCTTAAGATTTTGACGAGGCTCATCCTTAAGAAGGTGGCATCCATTAGCGGGGTCCTCCTAAGTTGTCGGTTGATTAGCATTTTTAGCCTCACAGCTTAATCCCTGAACGTAGTTAGGTGTAAAGGCATAACTTAATGCTAAAGAAGATCATGCCTGACGAGGTCTTTGATCCTTTATGGGTGCTGGGTGTTGGCAAATTGATTTTTGAGGATCGAATAAACATCATCCACTATATCTTTGAAGGTTGAAGACCTCAAGGTTTGGCACTTTTTGGCCCACCCCTTTAGGTGGATAACCACCATATAATGAGCTTAAGTTGTAGTATACTCTAGGAATATTCTTTAGTAATTTAAATGTTTTGGGGTTTGCTTAGTTCTAAATGTGTCTAGTTTAATAAGAGGATTTCATCATATACTTTTTTGGGGATGGTAGGCAGCCCACAAGAAGGCCGTGTAGTACCTAAATTTGCAGGTTGAGGTCCTACAGAGTGCTAGGGACTCTTTAAGGAATGAGTTAGATAGCGAACGTACTACTTGGAGAATCTTGGCACATGACCTTCAGTTGATGAAAGAGGCAAATAAATAGGAAAATGGACGCATCAAGAACCTCTAGAAGAAGGCAAAAAAGTTGGCGAATGCTCTTAGGTCATCCAAGGAGAGGGAGAATAAGGTCTCTAAGGAGGCCAATCACCAGGCATCCCTATTGAAGGCAATGGAGAGCAAAATCGATGATGTTGAGAAGATTTTGTTGGTGGACTAGTATGTGCCATTAGGCCCGAGGACCGTCCAAGGTGAAGCTAGCTTTAGTTAGGTCACCCTTACGATGCCCCTTATGGACCGAATTGAGCGAGTTGAATCGTGGGGCGTGACGGTCATCTAAGCTTACTAGCATCTTCAAATGAAGACAAATGTTCATATAAGGGAGCTTGGCTTACACCTTCAGAAGGTAGGAAAGGGGGCTTAGAAAAATCATTTTCTTTAAATTCAAGGAAGGTTTTCTTTCTTGCAGTTTTTAGGTGGAGCAAGCCAATCCAGACTTGGATCTTTCTTTTCTATCAGCTTATGAGGATCCAGATTTGGATTACAAAGTGTTGCTAAAGGACAGGAAAGTTGGGATTCCTAACTTTGATGAGGATTTGTCGGTGACGGATATTGATGAGGGCCCTTATCTGGATGAAGTTTTGGGTACACTGTTGCTTATCCCCTCCCTTATAAGTTCCTTGTAGTCTTCATTATTCTTTTTATAATTTTTTTTAGATATGATGCTTAATTATGTGCGAATTCTTTTGCGGTTTAGTTCTTATTGTGTGTAAGAATGATTTCTTGCAGCGATATTCTTTCTTGTTTGTAATATTTGCATCCTTAATTTTTAGAGAAGTCATTCTACTGCGATGCCATGAGTATTATGTTCATAAGTGGCTATGCTATTTGGTAATTAGGAAGCCTTTATAGGTTACTTAGAGAAAGACTTGCGTACTTTGCAAAAGTTTTAAGTCGTTATAGAGGAATGCTTTTATTTAAAGATGAATGCAGAGAGTACATCATAGTGAATCTACTAAAGTGAGACAACATCATTATGCAAAGGAAGGTAACAAATCATTTGAGTGATAAGTTCTTGGCAACTTTTTCCCTTCGGGGCTAGATAATTCATAAACTCCTTCTTTGATTTTTCCTGTCACTAAGTAGGGTCCGTCCCAGTTAGTCCTCAATGCTCCTTGCCTATCTTCCAGCCAGTTCTGCCATAACAATGGCCATGCTGCCTACTCATATATTCTTTCTCTTAACCTTTTCATCATGAATTTGGGTAATGCATTGGTTAAAAGCTCTTATGCGCATTCTTGTGCCTTTCTATAGCTCCTCTAGCAAGTCACGATTCTCTTTGAGGGCTTTGTCATTCTCGCTTGGGTTTGCAGCATCGGGTGGTAAATCTTTACAGGTATGAGAGCATCAGTTTTGTAGACCATAGTAAAAGAAGACTCTCTCGTTGGCCTTCGAGGCATTTTTCTGTAGTTGCACAGAACACTTAACAGCTCCTCTACCCATTTGCCTTTGGCCTCCCCTAACCTTTTCTTCAAGCACTCTTTGGTAGTCCTATTGGTTACTTCTACTTGTTAATTTGATTTAGGATGAGATACAGGCACAAGTAAAGATGGATACCTTTTTCTTCTGTGAATTATTGAACCCGCTAATTATTAACTTGCTTCCCATTATCGGTGACGATGGCCCGAGGGCACCCAACTCAACAAATAATATTTCCCCATAAGAATTTAATATTCTATGAAGCCATGATGAAGGTTGGAGACTCTGCTTCCACCTACTTGGTGAAGTGATTGACCTCCAAGTTACAGTATTTAATCTTTTCAAAAGCCATGAAAAGTGCCTCGATTAAGTCAATTACCCACATAGCCTTTGTACTCATGAGTTGAATTGACAGGGGTAGCATTGCTAGATGAACTTTTTGGCATCCCCTTAGAATATGGGCCCAAACTAGTTTTATCACAAGCTTTTGTGGGCTAGGGAGTTGACACTGATTTGTGCTCCACAATTTCCTTGGTGGATTTCCTGTGAAGCCTATAGTCCTTCCTAGGGCTTTAGGCCTCACTATAACAGTGAAATAAACCCTTGTTTGTATGGTTCATCCCCGATTATAACAAATCTTCCCATTGAATCTTGACCCTCATTCTTTCCTCTAGTGTTCCACTTAGGGTTCTAGTTTCTAGGTAGAGTCTAATTAGCTTCCTCCAGTCATATTTGAGGGCCTTATACCTTATCTAGTGGATTAAGGGTCCTGCAAGCTCTTCTGTCAATGCCTCTTCTCGACCTTGTGAAAGGGTATCTACCCTTGCGTTCTGGGCCCACAGGATCTTCTAAACCTATATGTGATCAAATATCTTCATCATATCCTTTGCCATTTTCAAGTATTTGTGAAAAGTAAGTTGTTTTGCCCTTACTATTCCAGTGACTTGGTTTATTATTAGTTGTGAATCACTGTATATTTGTGGGTATTGTAACCCTACCTGACCAGCCATTATAGCCCTACTAGGAGGGCTGTATACATAGTGACATTATCTATAAATGGGAATTAAAATTTAATTATGAAAGCTGCTTTCATACACATTGGTATTTTAGGACAATGCACTCCTCAATCTTTAGGTTTAAAGGCCCTGTTAACATACGTTTCCCAGAGCTGGACCTTTCAATGTTGTTTATCTTCACTTGTTTTGGGTGGCGTCATTTTGAAGATGAAATCCACCAAGGCTTGCGCTTTGATGGCCATTTGGGGTTTGTAACTAATGTCATATTCTCCTAGTTTGATGCACCATTTAGCAAGTCTGCCAGACTTATCTTACTTTTGTAGTATGTCCCGAAAAGGTAACTCTGTATGAATAGTAATACGGTTACATCTAAAAGTATCGTCATAGTTTTTGAGAAGCCATGATGGGGGCTAAAACTATTTTCTGAAGTGCTTGGTATCAAGATTCTACACCTTGGAAGGTCTGAATGACATAGTATATAGGCCATTGCTCTATCCCATGTTCCTGTATAAGTACAACACTGACGGAGTCTTCTGTTACTGCTCAGTAGAACATAAAGGGTCGTTGAGCCTTGATTGCTTCATTGTGGGAAAGTGTTGTAGGCAATCTTTAATCTATTTAAAAGCTTCTTGGCATTCATCTATCCATTCAAATATTGCTTCTTTCTTGAGTATGTGAAAGAAGGGCTTACAACAATCTCCAAAATGTGACATGGACCATCCAAGCACCATTAGCCTTCTAGCTAATTATTAGATGTCCTTTTTGCTTTAAGGGTCAGGCATTGTAAAGATAACTTTAATTTTGTCTGGATTTGCATTTATCCCTGTTACACTCTAGGTGCCTAAGTACAGTGATCATATTTTTTAGTGAGCTTAGGTCCCAAATAGTCCATGTCCCGTAGGCCAAGCAAAACATGCACACTATGTTTACCTAAGTCACCCTCTTGGTCATTATGCAAATATGTGTATATTGGTCCAACCATCACACACAAATTCATATACAATTTCATTTGGCAGTAATGATCACAATCAAATTATTTATTCCTGGCCAATATGGGATTTGAGTAAAATCCCCAAGTGCATGTATAATCATATGCACAATTGATGCTATTGGTGTCCGTTTTATGTGACCAAACTTTCACACCATGTCCAACTCAAATTCTACCAGTGTTCTCCTATGCCATAAAGGTTTTAAATTCTTTAATACACTTAAATATTGATATCAAAACTGGTTTGAAACATTAAATCCATCTAGGATTTCAATTATGGATTTTATACTCAACCGGGTAAAAATTGACTACATGAACAATACCTAGCAACATCAGCCAATTTTGACATGCCATAACTCTAGCTATAGAGCACCAACTCCAGTGATTCAAAATCCAACTTAATCATCTTGAAATGTTCTATGTGTGGTCAAAATTTCATACCCAAATTCATTATGTATAGAAAGTTATGGCAGTTGGAGTACAGGATAATAAATTTTAGCCTTTATTGACCATTATGTCCGTACAAAACTTCATAATTTTCAAACACTTCATTTTAAGTGTAAAACCTACTTGCTAGTGTCCATACATGTCTTAGACACATGGGAAAAATCAATCCCTTGAATTTAGAACTCTTCTAACCAATAGTCATAAAAATGCCATTAAAATAGCCCAGAAACTCCATTTGGACAGCATTTTACATATACTTCAAACTACACTCCAATGATCCATATATCCTTCTCACACTACACATACAACATACCCAATTCATTTACATGCATTCATGGACTACATACATGCCAGTAACTTAGTTAATACGTACACTAAGCTTCCTGGAGAACTTCAAAAGCACTAAGCACTCCAGAAACTTGAAGGGACTAGCTGCTGCGTAAACCAGAAAGTACCATTACTAAAATAATTGATGTACTCCAAAAATCATGAAACTTTCCAGTTTACAAGTAAAAATATTGAGGTTAATGTGCCTAAACTTTCACAGAGAAATTCAAATCATAGATATTATTTTAAGTGATCTCTTTAAGGTATTCTTGAAAATGGATAGAAAGGGGGTAAGTCTTTTTGAAGAAACTTAGTATGGGTTTATCATTAGAAACTTAAATTCCCAGCTACATACCTGAAATTCAAAGACATAAGAACATAAAAAAACACAAAACATATACAAAAATATGGCCATCCAAATGCACAAACAAATAGAACACAATCAAATGCAAAGCTGGTAGCAACACATCATTAGAGTTAGTTCATAAACAATCAAATAAAAAATTATGTAATCATTATGGCAGCACTCCTTAAGCTAATGCTTGTTCTTATGAGGTTAATTGGTCTTATTTATTACTAATTTGGGCTTTAGAAACCCATGTAAACACTACCATCTTAGTGCATGAAAAACAGTAAGGCTGTAACTTTGTTCATGCATTCCCCCTTAACCTATACTTGGTTCATTGAGGTTTTTGCTCTCTTCCAAGCATGGTATTAGCTTTATGGATGCTTGGTCATTATCTTGGGATAGAAAAAAACCATGAAACAAGAAGATAAAACCCTTACCTTGGGCTGTGAAGGCTAAAGATAACAAATGTTGCACAATAAACCTGAAAACTAGTGTTTTTCTTGTTCTTGCTGCATCTAATTGCCTTCATTTGTGATTTCTTGAGAGCTTGAGCTATGGTGGCTATGGAAGCTTATGTAGGAGCTAAGGAAGGAGGCTGTGGCTGGTGATTCCCAAAATGGCCAAGGAAAGGCAAGAAAGTCTAGATATTTTGCTTGGTTTGATTAACTTAACCTTAACCACACTTATGTCACTATAAGTATGACTTAAGTAAAGACTTTTTGGCTAATCTTTAGCCAACATTTTTTACTATATGAACTAGCCATGGAAGGGTGGGAAATGGATAAAAATGATCCCATTTAACCTTTTCAAAAATCATTCCATCCTTCAGTTATTTTATGGACACTTGCACACCAAGTTGTTATAGGTTCTTGAACAGTTAGCCTTTGCTTCCTTTTTTCAATGTAGCCCCCTACATTTGCTTCCATACCATTCAAATCCTTTCAAAAGATTTTTTTTATAGTTATACAACTGAGTACCCAAGCCTTGAAATCTTACATCAAAGTCCATAGATTACTTGTAAAACAAGCAATCCATTAGGGCTTCCTTGAGGGCCAAGTAACCATTGCGTGAATCTTTTAAGGAGGTGTAGTTTATACAGTTTATCCCTCATATTTCATTCACTATGGGGAAAATCAAGCTTTATAATGGTTCATAACCATTATGCATTTATACTTTAATTTTTCCATTTTTTGGAGGTGGTAACAATCCCTCTTCCAGAGACCATATAGCCAAAGAATTGTTTAGCTTATACTTCAATGGTATATTTTCTAGGGTTAAGTCTTATGTTAAAAAGGTGCATTCTTTGAAAGGTTTCCTAAAGGTCACCAAAGTGATGCTCTATTACTCTACTCTTGATGATATGTGTTATGGCTCTCTTAGTGGGAAGTATGCCTGAAGGTAAAGTACTCTAAATCAAGTTTGAAACCTTAATTCAAGTTTACATAGCAAGAATAGGAAAGTTTAGCAAAGTTTACTAAGTTTCAAAAAGGTTAAGGCACTAAATGAGGTTCAAGGGTAAAATGGTAGTTTTGCATCTTGAATAGCCTAGCTAGGTCCCGAGTAGTTAAAATGAAATTTTATAACTTAACTTTAAACTTTAAACCAAACTTGTTGAAATAAACAAGGATTAATCATGAATAGCTATTATCAAAAGATGGGGACTTAAGTGTATCAAGTCTAGTACTTTGGTAGCTTTTGTGTTAAGCAAGGGTTATAAGAGGGTAAAGTGAAGGGTGGCTGCCATAAACCCGAGTTCATCCTCTCCACCCTTATTTCTCTACCCAATTGAGCTTGGAATCAAGATTTCTTAGTAAAAGGAGAAGCCATCATAAGTATATAGGCCATTAGGAGCTCATTTCAAGTATTAAACCATGGTTTTGGAGCCTGGAAACATGTTTTCTCCCATCCCTTGTTTTTAGTACGAGGTAACCAATGTGTTTTTGATTGAATTCATGTTTATTAGTAGGTTAGGAGCTTGGTTTTGGTTAGGAAACAAGAATTTGATGGTTGGTGCCTATGTTTTGGTTGGAACTTAGGTGGTGCTTTGTTGAACTTAGTGGATTGGAAGAGTGCTTGATTCTTGCTTGTTACTTGGAGTTGAGGTAAGGGAGTTGTGCTTTTGAGTTCAATTAATGCTATTGGAATGAGGTTGCTAGAAGAATTTGAGTAATTTTAGCAATAGCATTAGTTAGAGGAAAAGGTTGAATTATGGTGGACTATGAGGTTTGTGATGATTGGAATGATGTTATAAGGCATCATAGATTGACTTGTGATAGTTGGTTTTCATCTATACAACATGTTTTACATGTATGTGAAGTTTGGAGGCTAACCAAGCATGTATGACATGTTTGATAAGTGTCCAAAGTTTATAGCAGCAAAATCTGTGAAAGTTCTGTAGATTTGCAGATTGCCGACGCGTCGCCAGTTTTGTGCTATTGGCCATGACATGTCGCCAATCCAAGAAAGAATTGGCAGAGCATGACCAACTCAGGCAACGTGTCGCCACAGTTGGCAACGCATCGCAAATACAGGAGAAAGTTGGCAGAACGTTACCAACTGTTGCGACGCGTCACCAAAAGTATGTTGGCTGAATTTTCCAAGTTTTTGCTAGAAAGGTCCAAGGGAGACCTAAGAGGGTTCTTAGGGTACCTTGGTGTTAAGCATTCCGGGGATATTCTGAGACTTTCAAAAGTCCTTCGAGATCTAAGAGTTTTCTTGAGTTTTATAAAGTTTTATGGTTACTTCTACCATAAGCAAGAAAACTAGTTTACCAAGGATCACAACTAAGTACCACTAGCTAGGGTGAAAGGTTTAGAACCTTTGGTGACCTAGCCGCGCCGTTAGCCATGAGGTTGCAAGGTGAAACCTTAGTGCACCTAGTTTATCAGGTCTTTATGGCATAGTCTACAGTAGTCCCACCATAATTCCCCTGTACAACATAAAGATGGAAAGGTTCAACTAGTGATTTATCACTAGTTAGGCTGGCAAGCTCAGCTTGCTAAAGGACAAGGATATGCCTTGTAGTTCAAGGACTAGGTTGAGGAGAAGTCTCAAGGGACCTAGTTATATGTGCATATATCAGTACCCTCAAGCTGTATGAGCTCACAGTAGGTTACATATGTTTTCATATGTGGAGTCCTTAGTAATCTTCTTGCAGGTACAATGAAGACCCCTACACTCCTTAGTTATGTTGTACAAATTCTGAAGTTGCTGGACTGGGTAACCGTTGAGGGTTATTGCGGTAGTTAGCTTTGTTAAAGGTATTTTACTTGAGAATTTTTATGATTCTAGTACATTTTGGTAAATTGTTGGTCAAGTAATAGTACTAACTAGAGTCTTCCTTTGGCTGCAAAGCCTAGTAGCACTTGGACAAGGATTTTTGTGACTCGTCATTGGGACTTGCATCCAAGGTGGGGGTTAGATCAAGAAGATCTCAGTTGAGGCTTGTATATATAGCACTCTCAGTTGCCTCCTTGTATATGTTTTGAGGAGTCCTAGACTCTAGAATTGCTCTTGGGTGAGGGCATTAGTCTACTTTATGTATGAATGTTCCCACCCAGTTGTTATGTTTAGTAAACTCACATAAATGTTGATTTTGTATGCTTTGGCTTCTTGAACTTATTTCTTATGTAAATCTCTTGGCCAAGTTAATGTTTTATGGTTTTTGTTAATCCAAGTCAAAGCATGAAAAACATGCATCTTGCATATTCTAGGTTAATCAACTAGCATCATGGAGTTTTAATCCGCACACATATTCAACTAGCCAATTGCAATCCACTGTGAGAACAACTCTCACAGGTCTCCTGGGCAAAGGCCAAGGATGGCTGTGTCAATTTTGGTATCAGAGCTTAGAGTTCATTTCATAGACATTGGAGGCTAAGGCTGAGATCTAGTTTTGGAAAGTCCATGTTCTAGGAAAGTTAGTATTGACCAACATCTAGGAATGTTGTCTGGTTTTGGTCGTAGGTTGCTATGGTTGGCATTAGGTCAGGAGCTTCAAGAGGGGCTAGAGAACCTGGTGAGAGTTCTACTGACGCAGTTGTGGCAAGGCTGGATGAGATATCTAGGGTGCTTTCGGGGTTAACTCAGACTATGACCCAAGTGGCACAGGGTATGACTACCATCATGACTGAGTTGTTCCAGGATCATGAGGATAGAGAAGTTGTCCAAGAGGAGAATGATCCACGTCAGGATCAGGAGAGGTATGCTAAGCAACAGTAAGTGCCTAGGGCTTATGAACGGAGAAATCATGTTCAAGAGGAGAAGGAGGAGCCAGAGCTAACGGAGGTTCCAAGGAGGGGAGACACCCCACACCAGATGAGGTTGTTGGAAAAGTTCAAAACTGTAGATCCACCGAGCTTTGATGGGATAGGTGATCTCGATCAAGCAGAAGATTGGTTGTCCAGAATTAATTGACTTTTCACTTGTGGAGGGTATGAATCCAAATAAAGGATGACCTTGGTACCTTTATTTTTTAGAGGAATGGCTAGTTTATGGTGGGATGATGTGATGGAGATGCTGAGGGAAAGCAATGGCACTCGACCGAAGCACAAGAAAAAGGTGCTCAAGTGGTTAGATTTTGAGAAGAAATTCCGACAGGAATACATTAGTGAAGCTGCACAAGATCAAATGAGGATTTAGTTTGAGAATCTAGTGCAAGGAGAAATGTCTGTACGTGAATATGAGCAGTGTTACAATTCACTCATTCGGTATGCTCTTTACATGGTTGGTAATGATGAGTTGAAGGCTAAGAAATTCTTCCAAGGTCTGAAACTCGTGCTTCGAAGGTATATGGCGATAGTGGATATCAGGAGTTATCACCAAGTGGTTTAGAATGCATTAGCCTTAGAAAGAGAATTTGAGGACATGACGACATCTAGCAAAAAGGTGGAGGTTGGACCAGCCAACGTAGGAAAAAGTGCCGAAAAGTGACCGATGGTTGAAAGCCAAGGTCCTTTCAAGAGAAGGAAAATGGGTTTATGTCCTAAGTGTAGGAGGTTTCATGGCATGAGGCCATGTACTGTGGGGGCTGATAACTGCAATATATGTGGTCAAAAGGACATTGGGCGAGGGAATGCCCACAGGCTCGACCTTTGCCAGGTCCGCCCAGGAACTTGTCCCTTGTACCATTTGCCATAGGAAATCAACCTGGTGTAGGCATAGTAGCAATTGACCCAGGGGTTTTCACCTTGGCAAGTCAGGTGACTATAGAGCCAGCCGTCGTTTGAGGTAATTTTACTTTTTAGAATGGTAGTGTTATAGTGCTTTTTGATACAGGAGCTACTCTTTCAGTGATATCATCTGCCTTGGTAGATAAGTTTAAATTGCAACGAGAAATCTCCAGTGAGTTAAGACTCATCAGGACTGTAGGAAGGAGTTTTATTGTGACCAATGAAGTGGTTACTAGGTATCCCTTGCAGTTAGGTGACCATTATTTCTATTGTGAGTTGTGGGTGATAGAATTGAGGTCTTATGACCTAGTGTTGGGAATGGATTGGCTAAGTAAGCATAAGGCACAAATTGATTATGCGAATTACTCAGTTGATATTACTGATGTTCAGGGAGCTAGGGTGACTTGCACAGGAGGATTAGCATCTAGTGCTAAAAGTTTACATCTTAGAATTATGGAGACCATCCCCATAGTTGGTGAAAAAGAGTATTATTCATTGAATGAGGTAGCTACAGAGAAGGAACTTGAAAAGATTCCTATAGCCAATCAGTTTCCTGAAGTGTTTGCAGTAGAGTTATCCGGGTTACCACCCAAGAGGGACACTAAGTTTGCAATCCATATCCAACCTGGGATTGAACCTATTTTAATACCACCTTACAGGATGTCAGCTCCTGAGATGGATGAGTTAAAGAAGCAGTTGGAGGAACTGGTAGAGAAAGGCTTTATAAGGCCTAGTGTATCACCGTGGGGAGCCCTGGTGTTATTTGTGAAGAAGAAGGAGGGAACTTTAAGGCTGTGCATAGACTAAAGAAAGTTGAATGTAGTAACAGTCAAGAATAAATATCCGCTTCCTAGAATTGATGACTTGTTTAATAGACTTAGAGGAGCAAAGGTGTTTTCTAGGATTGACCTCCGGTCTGGATATTTTGAAATCAGAGCTAAGGAGGAAGATATCCCAAAAACTACCTTTAGGACAAGATACGGACACTATGAATATACAGTTATGCCTTTTGGTGTGACAAATGCTCCAGCGGTATTCATGGAAGCTATGAATCGAATCTTTAAACCATTTCTGGATCAGTTTGTTAAAGTTTTTATCGATGACATTTTGGTGTATTCACAGACTACCTCAGAACATGAGAAGCACCTTAAGTTAGTTTTGCAAGTACTGAAGGATAATCAGTACTATGCAAAGTTGTCTAAGTGTGAGTTTTGGTTTGAAAGGATTCAATTTTTAGGGCACATCATTAGTGCTCAGGGTTTATCAGTTGATCCTGAAAAAGTTCAGGCAATAGTTGAGTGGAAGAGACCAACTATAGTTATAGAAGTGAGGAGTTTCTTAGGCTTGGCAGGCTACAATAGGCGATTCATAAAGAAATTCTCTGTGATAACTACACCGTTAACGGCCCTAACCAAGGAAACTCAGAAGTTTGAATGGACACCGAAGTGTGAAAAAGCTTATATGGAGTTGAAGAAAAGATTGACTAGTGCACCTATACTCATTCTACCTGATCTTAACAGAGTTTTCACAGTATACACTGATGCATCAGGTTCTGGTCTAGGGTGTGTGTTGATGCAGGATAGTTAGGTAATAGCCTATGGTTAAAGACAATTGAGACCTAATGAGTTGAACTATCTTGTTCATGATCTTAAGCTAGCAGCAGTAATTTTTGCACTTAAGCTGTGGAGACATTACTTAATGGGAAGGTTGTTTAGAATCTTCACTGATCATAAGAGTTTGAAGCATCTGTTTACACAGAAAGATCTGAACATGAGGCAACGTCGATGGATTAAATACATGAAAGATTATGATTGTTCAATTGAGTGCTGTGCTGGCAAAGGAAATATTGGTAGCAAATGCATTGAGTCGGAAGTACACAGGAGCAATCCTATCTAAGAATTAGGCTATGAATTCCTCTGAAGGAATGTTGGGGGATTGTTTCTCAGTTTTGCATGAGTTTTGGCAAAACCAAAAGAAATCCCTAATCTACGTTTTGGAAATACAATCAGCTTGGTTAGTCAAAGTTAAGGATGGTAAAATGGAAGATCCATTATTGAAGAAAATTTCAAGAGAAGCGAAGCTTGGTATTGTGAAAAAGAAATTCCAATACAAGGATGGAATACTACGCTATGGAAATCGTCTCTATGTGCTGAATGTGGAAGGACTTAGGCAGCAAGTCCTACAGGAAGCACATAGTAGTACTTTGAATGTTCACCTTGGTGTTAGTAACATGTATCATGATTTGAAGGCACATTTTTAATGGCCAGGACTTAAAATGTGTTAGTGTTGTGCCCAAAAAGCCAATCATGAGATGATTGTATTTTTGCACATTGAGTCATGATATTTTATTGAGGCATTAATCCAGCAATTTTGTTTGTTGTTTTGTTTCTACGTAACGTAATAAACATAATTGTAACCCTAGAATAATGATATTCTTAAACGTCCCTAGTCTAGTATTATTGTGGAGCGGGTTGCAATAATACATAATGACTAACATATGTGGAGACTATTATGAGATATGTAGTCTACATATGGGTACAAGTTGGAGAACTTGTGTACTAGACCGACCCACCATGAGAACACTTCATGGATCGTTATATGAGTGTCATAAGTGATTCTTATAGTGATCATGGTATATGTAGTCCTTCGACCTAAGATCATCAAGGTTCCCTACATGTGAGTCACATACTTTGATACTTTCCTTTGTTGCTCGTAACTGAGTGAACTTGAAGGAGGTCATTGGGTATGTCACATATCATGCGGAGGGATTTGTATGATCAAGATGGGATTTGTCCCTCCTATGTAACGGGAGTGATATCTTTGGGCCCCTTGATAGAGTAAGACTTAGAAAATGCATGGCCATACTTCGATGAGTTGATATATGATATCAATGTCGTCAGTTTAAGTTGGTCTACTCGGTAATCAAGAAATCGAAGATTGGGCTATACGAGAGTGACACATTCCATGTCTCGTGCTTAGTCTTGATATCTTGGACAAAGGGACAATGGCATATATCGGTGATGATCATAAAGGTTTAGTCGATTCACCGACAATCTTGTCACTTGGGTAGCAATGATGTGTTGCTAGACACCGCTCATTGCTTATGATCATAAATGTGATTTATGATCATTGCCAACATGGCAAGAGCCTATTGGGTCGCACACATAGAGCTATTTGGATCATTAGAGTGCATGGGCTAATTATTTGGGTTATGGTTTCACTTTAATTTCGTATTAATAATGGGCCAAGGAGTTGAGCCATTATTAAGCCCGAAATTAAATCCTAATTGGATTAGGGCTTTGAAACCCATTAGGCCTGGAAGTTGATTCTCACTATAAATACAACTTTTAAGTGAGAAATTCGCAGGTCTCCTTGCCCTAGCCTCCCAAAAGGACAGCCGCACTCTTCTCTTGCAATTCCTTGGAGGACGCAAGCTAGCACTGCGAGCGCAAGAGAAACGCATCTGCCGGGACGTGGTGGAAGCGTGGTGATCCCGAGAGGCTCGTGTGGATACCATAGAGAGCCTGAACACGTCAACTGTTCAGGTTTTGTGGTTCGACTCTACAGTTGAGTGAGAGATCTCAACCGAAAATTAGGTATGAAATTTTCGAACACCCGTCTTACCCCGTTTCACTTGGATCCTAGAGGGTTTCGGTTAAATTCCGCTACGCTGTTTGGCTCCCGAAACCCAACAGTGGTATCAGAGCTACTGGTGAAATCCTAAATCGGGATTGAGTGTTGAATCGCATGATGCTATGTGTTCGATTGGTTTTCGGCCATGATTAATTAGATTGATTCATGATGCATGAAACCGGAATTCGTAATGAACATATAAGATATATGAAGAAACGACACAAATTGGTTAATGAGGATAACCTGAAATTGATAGGTATAAGATACCTATATGGATTAGAATTCTTGCAATAGTTGCAAAAACCCTAGGTTTGTTCGGATTCAGCCTGTTCGGGCACCGAAAGTAAGGTATTTTTGGTGGCTCGAATGGAGGAGTCTCGGGTGCCTACTTTCTTGAAATAGAAGATTTCAGGCTAAGCAATTGTAAGACAATTTTTTGCGCCGGGGGACGCTGCCCCACACGGCCCCCGCAAGGGCGGCTCCCCTTGACCCTGTCCGCTGACCGGTCAGCGGAACCACCGCCCGCTGACCGGCCAGCGGGACCGCCGTATGCGAAGCGCCACATAAATAAAAACTGGTTAATCAACACGCAAAATTTGGCATGCATCTTTGTTGAATGAGATTTGACATGATATGCTGATTGGTGTTTGAAGCATGGTGCATGGTTATAACCCTTAATTGGTTGTACTTGTAAATACAGCCTGCGAGTCGTGCCTTTTCTTATCACTCTCATTGTACATTCTCTTCTCACCTTACTCCCATCGAATGTAACTCGAGGTTTCTATTATTGATGTAATGGTGCATTATGGGATCGTCCAAGGTGGTATGTCCAAGGAGGTGACAACAAAAGGGCAACCAAGAAAGGAAGAGAAGGAGCTTGTGAAGACTCTTTTCTTTTCTTAGGCTTTTATGATATTCTCATTGGCTTGAGAATATCGCATAGTTTGGGCTATAACCATGTCACGTTTATTTCTTGTAAGCATGAGATGCATGTTTTATATTTGTATGTGATGCATGTATAAAACAACTGGAGATAACAAATTGGTGAGATCAAAAGAAAAATCCCTCAAACAAATATTAAGTCATTAAATGTGATGCCTTCCAAATGTTGGCACTCGTCAAGACTTTGATCAACATTAGGTGGGTTTGCCAAAGCAAAGCACCTATGTTCATCTTGGTAAGGCGCGATGGGATAATAGTGATATCCAAACTGCTAACTTTGGGTTCGACTTAACTAAGTCATCCTAATAGGATTAGGGACTTAGAGGCATAGAGTTGGGCTTAAGTTCATGAGATGAGCTTGGACAAGTGTTGTTCACCCAACTATCCAAGAGTTGCATAAGATGCAATTGGCAAGGAGTTGCCTACCTAAATAGCTGTAACTTGAGAGAAAAGCCAAAGCTGACTCAGGTTGTGGTCAAATATGGATCTTGGCCCACTAGAATACCTTAGCGCCGAGGTGTTCCGAAATAATATCGAGGGTTATTATTTTGAGGAAAATAGTGGGAGTATCGTTTAATAAAAGTCCTTATTAAATGAATTAAAATACATGACTCTTACACTGCATATTTATTGTTGTAGATAACCATGGCACAAAACACATCGACACTTTCGTTGCGATCGATCCTTGAGAAGGAAAAACTGAATGGGACCAACTTTCTCAAATGGTTCCGAAACTTGAGGATAGTCCTCAAACAAGAGAGAAAGGCTTATGTCCTAGAGCAGCCCATTCCGAATGAGCCTGCTGCCACTGCTCCAAGAGCTGAAAGGGATGCTCACAAGAGGCATTCTGATGATGCTTTGGATGTTGCATGCCTCATGCTTATTACCATGGAATCTGAGCTTCAGAAGCAACATGAGAACATGGGGGCGTTCGATATGATCGAACATCTCAAAATGCTTTTCCAAGAGCAAGCTAGGCATGAGAGGTTTGAGACCTCTAAGGCATTGTTTCAGTGCAAGATGTCTGAAGAAAGTCCCGTGGGTCCTCATGTGCTCAAGATGATTGGGTACATTGAGAATCTTGAGAATTTGGGATTTGCTCTTCAGAAAGAGTTGGCTATTGATGTAGTCTTGCAATCATTGCCTGAAAGCTACAGTCAGTTCGTCATGAACTATAACATGAACGACCTTGACAAGTCCCTCCCTGAATTGCTCAACATGTTGAGAACTACTGAGCAAAACCTTAAGAAGGCTAAGCCCATTTTGATGGTTCAAAAGGGCAAGGGAAAAGGAAAAGCCAACAAGAAGAAGGATAAAGCTAATGGAAAGTCCAATGCTAGTTCTTCTTCAGCTGCACTAAAACCAAAGGGTGGTGTGGCAAAGGAAGGGGAGTACTTCCATTGTAAGCAACCTGGACACTGGAAGCGCAACTGTAAGCTCTATCTTGAAGAACTTGCTAAGGAAAAGGGAAGTAAGACTTCCACTTCAGGTATTTTTGTTATAGAGGCTAACTTTTCTACTTCATCATCTTGGGTATTGGATACTGGATGTGGATCTCACATTTGTGCAAATGTGCAGGATCTAAGTAGAAGTAGAAGATTGGCCCGAGGTGAAGTGGACCTACGTGTTGGAAATGGAGCAAGGGTTGCTGCCTTAGCCGTAGGGACTTATGTTCTCACTTTACCTAGTGGATTAGTTTTAGAATTAGACAACTGCTACTTTGTGCCTACTATTAGTAGAAATTTGATTTCTGTTTCTTGTTTGGACAAGAAAGGTTTTTCATTTATAATAAAGGACAAATGTTGTTCTATTTATTTGAATGAAATCTTTTATGGTAGTGCTCAACTTAGCAATGGGTTGTATGTTCTAGACCTTGAAGATCCAATCTATAATGTGAATACCAAGAAGGTCAGATTAAATGATTCAAACTCCACCTATCTCTAGCACTGTCGCTTGGGCCATATAAATGAGACCCGCATATCCAAGCTCCATAAGGATGGACTCTTGGAATCATTTGATTTTGAATCATATGAGACATGTGAGTCATGTTTGTTGGGCAAGATGACCAAAGCCCCATTCACAGGGCAAAATGAAAGGGCTAATGACTTACTAGGACTCATACATAGTGATGTATGTGGCCCTATGTCTACACAAGCTAGAGGAGGTTTCCAATATTTCATTACTTTCACTGATGACTTCAGCAGATATAGCTATGTGTATCTTATGAGACACAAGTCAGAATCCTTTGAAAAGTTTAAAGAATTCAAGAATGAAGTAGAGAATCAACTCGGGAAGAGTATCAAAGTGCTTCGATCAGATCGAGGTGGAGAGTACTTGGATCGAGAATTCCTTGACTATCTGAAGGAGTGTGGTATAGTATCACAACTCACTCCACCAGGTACACCTCAATGGAATGGTGTTTCTGAAAGGAGAAATCGAACTCTGTTAGACATGGTTCGCTCTATGATGAGTCAAGCTGACCTTCCAAACTCATTTTGGGGACATGCTCTAGAGACAGCCGCTTTTACACTAAACCGAGTTCCATCTAAATCGATTCAAAAGACACCATATGAGATATGGAGTGGGAGGCGTCCCAATTTGTCTTTTATGAAGATTTGGGGCTGTGACGCTTATGTGAAACGTCAATCCTCTGACAAACTAGGGCCCAAATCTCAAAAATGCCTTTTTGTTGGGTATCCCAAAGAAACAAAGGGTTACTATTTCTACAATCCCTCTAAGCAAAAAGTGTTTGTTGCTCGAGCTGGTGTCCTTTTAGAGAAAGAGTTTATCCCTAAAGGAACTAGTGGGAGGAAAGTAGAACTTGAAGAAATTCAAGAACAACAAGGAGACTTCGAACCTGAAATGGAACCTGAACAGACACCACAAGATGTTGTGGTTCAACAGTCTGTTCCTGTAGCACAGAGCCCACGTAGGACTGGTAGGATTCGGCGTGAGCCTGAGAGATATGGATTTCTCGTGACTCACACCGGTGATGTGATGCTCATGGATCAAGATGAGCCCACAACCTACCAACAAGCTATGTCGGGGCTTGACTCTGAGAAGTGGCTAGTGGCCATGAAATCCGAGATGGAATCCATGTATGAAAACCAAGTATGGACTTTGGTTGACCCACATGAAGGGGTAAAACCCATAGGGTGCAAATGGGTTTTCAAGAAGAAAACTGACATGGATGGTAATGTGATTACCTTTAAGGGACGATTGGTCGCAAAAGGTTTCAAGCAAATTCATGGTATTGACTATGATGAAACTTTTTCACCAGTTGCTATGCTTAAATCCATCCGAATTTTGTTTCTATTGCTGCACACTATGATTATGAGATATGGCAAATGGATGTCAAAACTACATTCCTAAATGGAAAGCTACTTGAGGATGTGTACATGACACAACCTGAGGGTTTTGTCACTCCTAAGAATGCCAATAAAGTGTGCAAATTGCAAAGGTCCATTTATGGACTGAAGCAAGCTTCTCGAAGTTGGAATCTTCGTTTTGATGATGCAATCAAAGAGTTTGGTTTTATCAAAAATGAAGATGAACCTTGTGTCTACAAGAAGGTTAGTGGGAGTGCTATTGTCTTCTTGGTGTTGTATGTAGATGACATACTACTCATCGGGAATGACATTCCTGAGCTACAGTCTGTGAAGACTTGGCTAGGGAAATGTTTCTTTATGAAGGACTTGGGTGAAGCAGCCTATGTGTTAGGCTTCAGGATCTATAGAGATAGATCTAGAAAGCTTCTTGGCCTAAGTCAAAGTACATATATTGACAAGGTGCTAAAGAGGTTTAGCATGCAAGATTCCAAGAAAGGATTCTTGCCCATGTCACATGGTATCACTCTTTCTAGATCTCAGTGTCCGAGTACAACCGAGGAGAGAGAGCGCATGAGTAAGATTCCATATGCCTCAGCAATTGGATCTATCATGTATTCCATGATATGTATTCGTCCCGATGTCTCATATGCTTTGAGCATGACGAGTAGGTACCAATCGAACCCCGGTGAAAGTCACTGGACAGATGTTAAGAACATCATTAAGTACTTACGAAGGACTAAAGATGCATTCTTGGTCTTTGGAGGTGAAGATGAGCTCGTTGTAAGGGGTTACACCGATGCAAGCTTCCAATCTGATAAGGATGATTTTAGATCGCAATCTGGTTATGTGTTTTGTATTGGTGGTGGTGCTGTGAGCTGGAAGAGTTCAAAGCAAGAGACAGTAGCTGACTCTACAACAGAATCTGAGTACATTGCCACCTCTGATGCTGCGAAGGAGGCAGTTTGGATCAAGAAGTTCATCACTGAACTTGGAGTAGTTCCAAGCATTGTCGACCCGATAGAGCTCTATTGTGACAACAATGGAGCAATCGCACAGGCTAAGGAACCTCGATCTCACCAGCAATCCAAACACATACTCTGACGCTATCATCTCATTAGGGAGATCATCGAGAGGGGTGATGTAAGGATATGCAGGACTTCGACAGACAACAACATTGCTGATCCACTGACAAAGCCCCTTACGCAGCAGAAGCATGATAGCCATTCTAGGTCCATCGGTATTAGATACACGGATGATTGGCTTTTAGTGCAAGTGGGAGATTGTTAGTGTTGTGCCCAAAAAGCCAATCATGAGATGATTGTATTTTTGCACATTGAGTCATGATATTTTATTGAGGCATTAATCCAGCAATTTTGTTTGTTGTTTTGTTTCTGCGTAACGTAATAAATATAATTGTAACCATAGAATAATGATATTCTTAAACGTCCCTAGTCTAGTATTATTGTGGAGCGGGTTGCAATAATACATAATGACTAACATATGTGGAGACTAATATGAGATATGTAGTCTACATATGGGTACAAGTTGGAGAACTTGTGTACTAGACCGACCCACCATGAGAACACTTCATGGATCGTTATATGAGTGTCATAAGTGATTCTCATAGTGATCATGGTATATGTAGTCCTTCGACCTAAGATCATCAAGGTTCCCTACATGTGAGTCACATACTTTGATACTTTCCTTTGTTGCTCGTAACTGAGTGAACTTGAAGGAGGTCATTGGGTATGTCACATATCATGCGGAGGGATTTGTATGATCAAGATGGGATTTGTCCCTCCTATGTAACGGGAGTGATATCTTTGGGCCCCTTGATAGAGTAAGACTTAGAAAATGCATGGCCATACTTCGATGAGTTGATATATGATATCAATGTCGTCAGTTTAAGTTGGTCTACTCGGTAATCAAGAAATCGAAGATTGGGCTATACGAGAGTGACACATTCCATGTCTCGTGCTTAGTCTTGATATCTTGGACAAAGGGACAATGGCATATATCGGTGATGATCATAAAGGTTTAGTCGATTCACCGACAATCTTGTCACTTGGGTAGCAATGATGTGTTGCTAGACACCGCTCATTGCTTATGATCATAAATGTGATTTATGATCATTGCCAACATGGCAAGAGCCTATTGGGTCGCACACATAGAGCTATTTGGATCATTAGAGTGCATGGGCTAATTATTTGGGTTATGGTTTCACTTTAATGTCGTATTAATAATGGGCCAAGGAGTTGAGCCATTATTAAGCCCGAAATTAAATCCTAATTGGATTAGGGCTTTGAAACCCATTAGGCCTGGAAGTTGATTCTCACTAGAAATACAACTTTTAAGTGAGAAATTCACAGGTCTCCTTGCCCTAGCCTCCCAAAAGGACAGCCGCACTCTTCTCTTGTAATTCCTTGGAGGACGCAAGCTAGCGCTGCGAGCGCAAGAGAAACGCATCTGCCGGGACGTGGTGGAAGCGTGGTGATCCCGAGAGGCTCGTGTGGATACCATAGAGAGCCTGAACACGTCAACTGTTCAGGTTTTGTGATTCGACTCTACAGTTGAGTGAGAGATCTCAACCGAAAATTAGGTATGAAATTTTGGAACACCCGGCTTACCCCGTTTCACTTGGATCCTGGAGGGTTTCGGTTAAATTTCGCTGCGCTGTTTGGCTCCCGAAACCCAACAAAAGGGATTTAGGAGGACATGTGGCAAAGTATCTAACATGCCAAATGGTAAAGCTGAACATCAGAAACTAGCAGGTATAGTTCAAAGTTTTCCTCTTCCAGTGAGGAAATGGGGGTCCATTACTATGGATTTCTTAGTGGGATTGCCAAATACCCGGAGTCATCATGGTGCTATCTGGGTAGTGGTTGATCGGTTTACGAAGTCAGCACACTTTATACCTATCAAGATTACTTATACATTGGAGAAGTTGGCTCAATTGTATCTCAAAGAAATTGTGAGACTCCATGGTATACCAGATCAGATTATATTTGATAGATATCGTCGGTTTGTGTCACGATTTTGGAATGCTTTCTAAGAAGCATTAGGGAGTAAGGTTAGTCTCAGTACTACTTTTCATCCTCAGACTGATGGGCAATCTGAGAAAGTAATTCAAACTTTGGAGGATATGTTACGTATGTGTGCTATTGATTTTAGAGGTGATTGGGATCAGCATTTACCATTCATTGAGTTTGCTTATAATAATACTCATCAAACTGTTATAGGTATGGCACCATATGAGGCTTTGTATGGAAGGTATTGTGTGACACCCCATTGTTGGGCAGACCCTGCAGACAGGGTAGCTATTGGTCCTGAGATCATAGCTGATACCGTAGCTAAGATCAAGTTAATCCAGAAACGGATTAAGGCAGCCAATGATAGGCAGACTAAGTATGCAAATTTGAGAAGAAGAGATTTAAGTTTTGAAGTTGCGGACAAAGTACTTCTTAAAGTGTCTCCAATGAAAAGAGTTGCCCGTTTTGGGCAGATGGATAAGTTAGCCCCTAGGTACATTGGACCCTATGAAGTTTTGGAGCGAATAGGGAAAGTTGCTTATCGATTGGTGTTGCCACCTAACCTATCCCAAGTGCATAACGTGTTTCACGTTAGTCTACTCAGAAAATGCATAGTGGATCCGGGACAGGTAGTTAATCCTTCAGTGGTACCTATTCAGGAAGACTTGACCTACGAAGAAAACCCCATTTGAATACTTGATAGGCAAGTCAAGAAACTTCAAACTAAGTGAATTTCGATGGTTAAGACCCTTTGGTCTAACCATAGTGAGGAGGAAGCTACCTGGGAAACGGAGCAGGATATGTTGAAAAGATATCCTAGTGTTTTTCCAGAGTTGCAATGGAATTTGGGGGGACCAAATTCCAGAATGAGGGGAGAATGTTGTGGCTCTCATAATGGGAAAAATGCCTGAAGAAGGTAAAGTACTCTAAATCAAGTTTGAAACCTTAATTCAAGTTTACATAGCAAGAATAGGAAAGTTTAGCAAAGTTCACTAAGTTCCAAGGAGGTTAAGGCACTAAATGAGGTTCAGGGGCAAGATGGTAGTTTTGCATCCTGAATAGCCGGGCTAGGTCCCAAGTAGTTAAAATGAAGTTTTATAACTTAACTTTCAAATTTAACCCAAACTTGTTGAAATAAACAAGGATTAATCAAGAATAGTTAAGGTTACCAAAAGATGGGGACTTAAGTGTATCAAGTCTAATACTTTGGTGGCTTTTCTGTTAAGCAAGGGTTATTAGAGGGTAAAGTGAAGGGTGGCTGCCATAAACCCGAGTTCATCCTCTCCACCCTCATTTCTCTACCCAATTGAGCTTGGAATCAAGATTTCTTAGTAAAAGGAGAAGCCATCATAAGTATATAGGCCATTGGGAGCTCATTTCAAGTATTAAACCATGGTTTTGGAGCTTGGAAGCATGTTTTCTCCCATCCCCTATTTTTAGTATGAGGTAACCAATGTGTTCTTGATTGAATTCATGTTTATTAGTTGGTTAGGAGCTTGGGTTTTGGTTAGGAAGCAAGAATTTGATGTTTGGTGCTTATGGTTTGGTCGGAACTTAGGTGGTGCTTTGTTGAACTTAGTGGATTGGAAGAGTGCTTGATTCTTGCTTGTTACTTGGAGTTGAGGTAAGGGAGTTGTGCTTTTGAGTTCAATTAATGCTATTGGAATGAGGTTTCTTGAAGAATTTGAGTAATTCTAGCAATAGCATTAGTTAGAGGAAAAGGTTGAATTATGGTGGACTATAAGGTTTGTGATGATTGGAATGATGTTATAAGGCATCATAGATTGGCTTGTAATAGTTGGTTGTGATTTATGGAACATGTTTTACATGTATGTGAAGTTTGGAAGCTAACCAATCATGTATGACATGTTTGATAAGTGTCCAAAGTTCATAGCAACAAAATCTGTGAAAGTTCTGCAGATTCACAGATTGGGGACACGTCGCCAGTTTCGTGCCATTGGCCACGATGCGTCGCCAATACAAGAAAGAATTGGCAGAATGCCACCAACTGTGGTAACGCGTTGCCACAAGTATGTTGGTTGAATTTTCCAAGGTTTTGCTAGAAAGGTCCAGGGGAGACCTAAGGGGGTCCTTAGGGTACCTTGGTGTTAAGCATTCCGGGGTACTCCGAGACTTTCAAAAGTCCTTCAAGACCTAAGAGTTTTCTTGAGTTTTATAAAGTTTTATGGTAACTTCTACCATAAGCAAGAAAACTAGTTTACCAAGGATCACAACTAAGTACCACTAGCTAGGGTGAAAGGTTTAGAACCCTTGGTGACCTAGCTGTGTCGTTAGCCACGAGGTTGCAAGCTGAAACCTTAGTGCACCTAGTTTACCAGGTCTTTATGGCCTAGTCTACAGTAGTCCCACCATAATTCCCCTGTACAACATAAAGAGGGAGAGGTTCAACTGGTGATTTATCACTAGTTAGGCTGGCAAGCTCAGCTTGTTAGAGGATAAGGCTATGCCTTGTAGTTCAAGGACTAGGTTGAGGAGAGGTCTCAAGGGACCTAGTTATATATGCATATATTAGTACCCTCAAGCTGTATGAGCTCACAGAAGGTTACATATGTTTTCATATGTGGAGTCCTTAGTAATCTTCTTGCAGGTACAATGAAGACCCCTACTGAGAATGTTATGTTCTCACTCCCTAGTTATGTTGTGCAGATTTTGAAGTTGCTGGACCGGGTAACCGTTGAGGGTTATTGCGGTAGTTAGCTTTGTTGAAGGTATTTCACTTGAGAATCTTTATGATTCTAGTACATTTGGGTAAATTGTTGGTCAAGTTACAATACTAACTAGAGTCTTCCTTTGGCTGCAGAGCCTAGTAGCACTTGGACAAGGATTTTTGTGACTCGCCACTGGGACTTGCATCCAAAGTGGGGGTTAGATCAAGAAGATCTCAGTTGAGGCTTGTATATATAGCACTCTCAGTTGCCTCCCTTGTCTATGTTTTAAGGAGTCCTAGACTTTAGGATTGCTCTTGGGTGAGGGCATTAGTCTACTTTATGTATGAATGCTCCCACACAGTTGTTATGTGTAGTAAGCTCACATAAATGTTGATTTTGTATGTTTTGGCTTCTTGAACTTATTTTCTATGTAAATCTCTTGGCCAAGTTAATGTTTTATGGTTTTTGTTAATCCAAGTCAAAGCATGAAGAACATGCATCTTGCATATTCTAGGTTAATCAACTAGCATCACGGAGTTTTAATCCGCACACATATAACTAGCCCATTGCAATCACCGTGAGACCAGCTCTTACAAGGCTCCTGGGCAAAGGCCAAGGATGGCCGTGTCAATATGTCATCTACATAAAATTCCATGGTCATCCCTAGCTGTTCTATAGAGGCTCAATTCGTGAGTTGCTGATAGGTTGGCCCGGCATTCTTCAAGCCGAATGACATCTGTTGATAGCAATATACTATCTTTCTAGTTGTGAAGGCCATTTTTTCTTCAACTTTAGAGTACATATGATTTTGGTGGTAGCCATAAAAAACGTCCATAGAGGATAGTATCCTGAATTCTGAGGTGGCATCGACTAGCTAGTCTATGGAAGGTAGTAGATATGGGTTCTTTGGGCGGGCATTGTTGAGATTAGTATAATCAACGAACATGCACCATTTGACATTTTTTTTCACCAAAACAATGTTGGCCAGCCATTTGGGATATCGCATTTCTCGGATGATGCCTCCTTTTATCAACTTTTCCACTTCTTCTTTGATCAAGTCTTATTTCTTAAGTATCATATTGTGCTTCTTCTACTATAATAGTTGAATGTTAGGGTTTACTTATAATCTGTGTGTGTTAATTTTCAGGTCTATTCTTGGCATCTCATTAGGGGACCAAGTAAAGATGTCTAAATTTCTTTTCAAGAATTGAATGAACTGCTGTCTTTCCTCAGGTAGTAGATCTTTGTTGGCTTTTAGCATTTTCTCAGGGGCTACTTTTACCATCTCACGATCTTTACACATTGTTGTGCTAGCTTCATTCTCCTAGGTTTGGTTTTTTTTATTTGCCTTCATTAGCACCAGTTTGTCATCTCTTGGCATTTGCAAAGTGGCCACATAGTTTTGCCGGACTGATGCTTGGTCCACAAAGATAGTGGCATCCTCAACAGGGGTCATGAAAAGCATCATTAGCCATCTTACATTAGATCATATGTGAAATTGTACCTAAACTAGCTAGCTGAGTATGACGTAGTAGGGTGAAGGGAAATCAAAGATTAGAAATTATGTGGTAAGTGGGTCATAAGCAACCCTTCCCTCTTTACTCGTGCCCACCAGCATGAGGGGTAGATTAATGATTACAAGCGTGGGGACCTCTTCTTTTCCTATATAGAACGTAGGCCTTGGTGTGGGCGACAATGAGGACCTTGTGATCTTGACTTTTTCTAGAAAGTCGATGAAGATGACATTCACATTGGCTCCGGTGTCTAAATAGACCATTTCCACAATAAAATTGTTGATCCGTGCCCTAAATGCTAAAGGGTCCATATGTGGGACAGGCACATTGTAGCCATTAGGTTTTGTCAAAATTCTGCCTGGATAAGTCACTTCTAATTAAGCAAACTTTCACTTTTGTCATTTTCTTACAGCAAAAAGGCTCCCCTTTAGTAAACATATGCATGACTTCGGTTGGTGGTTGAGGGTTTCTAGGGTTCTTTAGGGGGGATCACTATCTTTCTAGCCTCAACCCTTGGTTACAGTCTTCATCATTGTTCCTTTTGTGAGGCTTCTCCTTCTGTTTTTAAAAATGGGACAACTATTTGAACAAATACTCCTTAAGCCTCCCTACTTGGAACATCTCTGCAAGAAGTCTCTTCAGTTGCCAGCATTCCTTAGTATCATGCCCCTTATTTTTATGACATCTGCAATATTTTTGTGCATCCATCTTATTTGATAGCTGTATTAGTGGTAGCACCTAGGGAGTTGGTTTTTCTTTTCCAGGGCGTACTGAATGTTTGACCTAGTTTCCTTTAATGGTGGAAGAATAGGCTCTATTCAGAAGCGCTCATAGGTTCTACTCCTCTTCTTGGATCTGTTGTCTCCACTTTTGGGCTACTCCCTTAGTATCATTGGTTGATTAAGTTCTTCTGTATGCATGTACCATGTAGCCTAGTCAAGGAATTCCTCAATGTCCCATACAGGGTTCTCATGAAGGTCCTAGGCTAGCCTTGAATCATGTGCTAATCCCTAAATGATGGCAACCAAGTGCAATTTTAGAGATAGTCCATATACTTGCATGCCCTCAATGTTGAACCTTCGAATAAAGTCTCTCAAGGGCTCATCATGACCTTTTGAATCTTCAGGAGGTGGGCCACTATTTTAAGGGTCGACTGGCTTCCCAAGAAGTGATACAAGAATGCTTGGGAAAGTGATATGATCAAAGAAGGCACAACCAGTGATGATAAGGACCCATTGAAGATAACTAGTGGACCATTGACAAGGGAGAAGGCTAAGGAGCTCACTAGTGCACTTCAAGCTCAGATGTTGACAGATTGGTGATGTTCTGGTAGAAAAATCATATCTTGATCTAAACAGATCAGAATTGAGTAATTCTTGATTCATTGGAAAGATAACATCTGGAGCTACAAGTCATATGAAGACCATCAAACCCAGTTTGCACGATAAGGAGGTCCAATTTAGCTTCAAAGTCGCGATTTACGAGTTATCGCTGGTTCAGAAGCAGTTGCAGTATTTTGGGAATATCTTTCGATTCCGAAGTCCATTTTGTGTGATTCAAGTTTGGTTTCGAAGCTAAGAAAGAGATCTACAACTTTTATGCTTTGAAAATTGAGAAATCATTGCTGCATCAAGTTCGAATTTCAGCTTGAAGTTGGAGACACAAGCCAGAATCACCCAAGAAGGCTATTTTGGAGTTTTTATGCCCAATCTTGTGTTGTAACGTATCTTATTTTATTTTCCTAATTATTTACATTATTTAGGAAGTTATTTAGGCTATGGAATAGTTTTAAATCGTTTTGGGCAAGTGGAATACGCTGCATTTATTAAACTTGTTCAAACTAGGAATTAGAGTCCTAATTTGACTAGGATTTCCTATGTCTTTGTATCTAGGATTCCTAAGGGATTTAGGCTGCGAATTTTGCCTAGCTTTTAACCCTAGTTTAGGCCTATATAAAGGCACATATTCTGGATGTAAAGATACAGAAAAATTTCGAAATAATATTGCTCTTTGGAGAGGTTTTCTCTTTGGTTCTTGGCGGACTGCCTTGGTGCACAAGTGTGCTTGTGTTCTTGGAGTTCTATACTTCTCGTTTCTAGTCACAGGTTGATTAGGGGTGGGGGTTTTAAACCCAGTCTTTTTGATGTCTTGTGGAGCTTGAATCTCATCTTGGGCGCGTTTCATGGTCTTTATACCATCGGGGTTCGCATCAGAAAGGTCCCTAAATGATGAGAAGTGATGCCCCCGATTAGTGCCAAATTAGGAAGCGGCGAATCCTATTTTAGAACACATGATCACATCTGAGGCCTGATCCAATCTTATAGAGGTGACATATCTTTGCAATTGGTTAACTAGGTCAGTAAGGCTATCATATAGGTTAATCTTGGGCATATGGAACCTTTCAGGGGCAGGTGCATTAATTATCTCCTCCATAAAAGGCCAAAGCCACATGTATTTGACATCAATGCCAAGGGCAAGGCCTTTTCTCGATGTTTCGGGGGCCCATGTACATTGTTCCATCTGATCAAGGCTTTGTTGAATAGTGCTGATGTCGCCACCTCCAAGATTATCAGATCAATCCAAGGATATCGAGGAGGGGTTTGGCAAGGCTCCTGCAGCTTCTTCTAGGGCTTTAGGCAAGGCATTCCAAATCTCCTACTGTAGCATTGTTTTAAGCTACTCAAATAAGGCATGTTGTAGGATTTAGAACTGATCATCATCTAATGGTGTGGGGGCCCTTCCCCTTCTGGGGGTTTTTTGAGGTGTTGTAGGCTCTTCCAGATTAGCCTTCTGGCAAGTCTCTTCACCTATGGGTCCTATAGACACGTCTAGATGACGGCTGTCATATTCGTTATTTGGTTGATTTTGGTTCTCCATGCAAGACCTCTGGAGTGTTCACTACAGTTCTCATAGACGATGCCAATTTGATAGTTGAAGGAATTGTATAGGCCTGGCCTAGAGGTGTGGTGAACTCGGTAATGGGATCCTACACTCAAAGACAATGTTAGTGCCTCGAGATGTTTTCTCGGGAAAAACTCTCCAATGATCAAGTCAGATTCCTGGTGAATAGAAATGAGCTAAAGGGTGAAGAGTCAGAATGTCATGCCTCGAGATTGATGGCTGGAAGAGTTTACATATGTAGGGGAGCGTTGAGTAAATATCTCTTGGATATGAATCCTATGGCTAATCTCGTAATTTCGGGCCTCTAATATGAGAATTCCTTTACTAGCTCTTTGGGCTTTCTATTAGGGATCCATAAGATATGAATTTATCTGTTTTGGGCCCATATTGGGTCTATTTCCTACTAATAACATTTTCATTAGACTATGAATCTTTTGATATAAAGTATGTATTTATTTTGGTGGAAAGTTTTTTTAAGTTTTTGTTGATGGGGTGGGTTTGGCTAATCATGAGTAATGGGCCTCCTTGGTAAGCAAATATGTGAACAGGGAGCTTCAGGGAGGATATTACTAACTCCAAACTCTTGTAACAATTAAGTGAGTTTGTATCCGGCTCTCACGGGTAGGCAGATAACACATGCTAACCCATATATATGTGTGTGTGTGTGTGTGTGTATAAACCTTGCTTTTAATTATATATTATATATTTTATATATGTTTTGAAAAAATATGTATGTCTACAAATAATTAATAAATAAATAATTTATAAAATAAAGCAATATAGAAAAATTTACACTAGATTATAACTTTATTTTTAGATGAAAGAAAAATTAGAAATAAATATACTAATTTATAAGGGATAAGATGTATTAGAGTTAGTTAAACTTGTAACTTCCCCAAAATTTTGCAGGTAAGGCTAAATTAGAGTGACCTGGATTGGGAAGGGTAAAAGTAATAGAGTAATTTTATCATCACTACTTGTAGGGGTCAAACTCTGTCAATTATACTAATACTTAAAATACCCATACCCATTTTTTTAGTTTTTTCATTTTTTCCATACATGTTTTAGTTGACTAAACAAGAGTAATTATCCCCTCATTCTCCCATTCCCCACAAACCAATCGAAGCCTAAAAAATGAGTGGTTATTGCAACTCTAAAGATCTTTGGTGCTTCAGTGCCCCACCATAACCCATGAATTGGTTTTGATCTAGACTAGCACCCATAAATTCGCACAACATTTTGTGTGTGTGTGTGTGTGTGTCTATATACATATATATAATCTTTCATGAGAAAATTCTTCGTATCAATCCTAACCAACACGTTCTACTGTTGTCAAAGAGAAAAAAAGAGAAAAAAAAAAGACACTTAATGTCCATTCAAGCCAGAACTTTAGCCAAGTAACCTGTGGAAAATTTGACCACTTTGATGAGGTCATCTCCCATTAGTAATCACTTTCGGAACAACTGGTCTGGTCTTGTGTTATAATAAGTGTGAAAACACATGATTAAAAAATAGAAGAAAACTCTTGGATCCATCATGATAGACATACATCACTGATAATAATATTAATGGTATTATGTAATTACTATTGGGATAAGAGTCATCATTTTAAACAAATTTTTTTAATTAATAAGGGCGATAATACTTATAATTTTAACTAATGTTTTAGAAATAAATTATTATTTATGGGAATTTTGGATGCCTAATAAATATGTGATTATAAAAGACTTAGTAGATATTATGGAATGAAAATATTAAAGAGTTCCTATTCACTTGCTTATTTTATAATCACTTACTTTAAGGATGTCAATAAGGAGCTTTAAGGATGGGTTGGGCAACCTGTATTTAAGGAATTGCTGGTTCGGGCTCTCAACTTTCTTTAGCTTCACTTTGATGGATTCCGCTAGACGGTTGTATGGCATAGTTGTGAAGTGTTGTCAGGGACTCAAGCAATGGAAGAAAAGGAGCAAAGGCAAAGACTGAATACAAACTGATAAGGTTCAGTAGTGGTGGCCTAGGGATAGAAGGTGCTTTGTCGCCATGTCTACGAGTGACTCTAATTTTTCTCAAACAGAGGATAATGTTCGATCAAGAGGATAAACAAAGAAAAAAAATGGATATGAAATAATAATTTAAAGGATAATATGCTAGAATGATTTATTAAATGAGGAAATATTGTAAAGTTTTAAGAGAGTACAAAATAATTATTTAAAAATGCTGATTGAAGATCACAATAACAAAACAGAACATGGAATAATGGGATAATTAAAACCTAGAAGGAAAATATGAGGAAACAATCAACCAGCAGACAAACACACATGAAAATTCTTCATGCATTATCTTTCAGCCTTTCCTAGCTGGCACGTTCCAATGTCCATTTCAAGCGAGGACCTTGACCATTACTAACTTGTGGAAAATTCGAGCACTTTGATATAGGTTGTTAATTTGAAATACAAATAATCCTTTCATTACATTTTAGAAGAAGCATTATGATTTGACATGAAAGTTAAGAATTAAGTAAAAAAATTATGTATTATTTTCAATTTTACTCTTTACTTTTTTTTACTTAAGTCAAGAAAGATGAAAAGAATGGTTGTAAAATTATAATTTGAAGGATAATAAAACAATGACTTATTAAATGAGAAAATATTACAGAGTTTTGAGACAACATTCTTTAGAGACAAAGAAAGTGCTATCATTTTATGTTCCAAGTTCATTTATGTTAGGGGATATAATCTTTCTATTTTAGATGTCGTTCTCGCATTCTTTCGTTTCTGTTCCTGCTCTCAACTTCCGCTTCTACTATTATATTTTTATAATACTTTTACCTTAGCTACTTATATTTTAAAATGCAATGTTTTCTTGCCGCCGCTGCTTTGAGACACTTACCGTTTACGTAAAGTAAAACTATTTCCACATTTAAGAAGGTAGTCATAAGATTTACTACCGACTTTCTTATAACTTATGGTAAACAAGCCACACGGCGCCAATCCACTTTAATTTTACGCATTTTGTAGGTATTTCCAAGTTGCAATGGGCCGTTAGGTGAAGCCAGAAAATTGTTTCAATGGTGATGATCATAATTTATTAGTGATAGTAAGCGTCGGTTACATTCATAATTACCATGAATGATGCGTGATGGCGAAGGGTTAGGCCCCCGCCGACCACGTGGGCGGACCAGCGTGGTAGTATTGTCCGCTTCGGCGCATTAACGGGCGGGCTTGTTCAGCCTTGAACCCGAGACCTCATGGATTTACACCCCTCAGGGGGAGTCACGTCTAACCATCAGGCTGTTTTGATGGCGGAGGGTTAGGCCCCCGCCGACCACATGGGCGGACCAGCGTGGTAGTATTGTCCGCTTCGGCGCATTAACGGGCGGGCTTGTTCAGCCTTGAACCCGAGACCTCACGGATTTACACCAGCGCGGAGCTGGTCGCGTCTGATGGTGAGACGCGACCAGCTCCGCGCTGGTGTAAATCCGTGAGGTCTCGGGTTCAAGGCTGAACAAGCCCGCCCGTTAATGCGCCGAAGCGGACAATACTACCACGCTGGTCCGCCCACGTGGTCGGCGGGGGCCTAACCCTTCGCCATCAATGCGGTACTAAATGCATCATCTTTATTATGTGGAGGCAATCATTCATTAATTATCTCCTATTTGATATAGGCTAATTCTTTTGTGCGCTCGGCGCACCTGTAAGCCACCTCTCCAAGGTTATTTTTTATGTACAACTTAGTCCCTAAAATTTAATTTTTGTCTTATTTCTTTGATTCAAGGAATGGTCAATTTTCCAAAACTTTTCTCCTACTAGTTGATAGCCACATGGTTATCTCGTTTGGATAGCCTCTAAGGATGACTGACAAAGTACCATCCTCGGAAGTACATCTGAGCCACCTCGGGAAAAATGGGATCCTCACCACCCTTGGCTAATGACACCACCACCCTCGCATTGGCATGATATGCCATCCTCGGTCAAGTTGTCTAGCGGCCTCGGGGATCATCTCCCCACTCTCGGAAGAATGTGGCATCCTCTGAAGGTCCTTCACACTGCCGAGGAGCCTCCCTCCGTGGCCCCCGGAGATCAAAGTCGGACCAAAGGAGGCTAGCTTGTCGAAGGGGTCTTACTCCCCGAAAAAAGTCCATCACCGAAGGAGTTCTCAGCCATATAGGACAAAAACGGTTAGGAGCCTCTGACATAGAGGACCTCGCACACGCCTTTGACACACAGCCCTCCCACATGGCCCTGACCTTCGGTCAGAACGGCTATAGCCAGCTAGGGGCGCCTGTCCTTGAACGTATGGATCAAATCTAGCCGACCACGTGTCGTGATCTGGGACAAGCTATAGTAGGAGCCCTCCTCCTAGGGACCTCCTATAAATACCTGTGGAGAACCTTGGCACAAAAAGAGGACAACAAGTAAAAAAAAGGAAACTCTAGCCATAATCTGCTCTTCATTCGTTCTTACTTTTATCCTAAAAGGGCTGACTTGAGCGTCAGAGGCTCCTCCCCCGGAATCACACTCCGGGGAGTCTCTAACCTCTGTTTTACTAAGTCTTGCAGCCACATCCTCGCCAGAAGCACTTCTCCAAGGCGCCTTCTTCACCGGAGGGCTCTTTACAAACACCCTCACCCCCGAAGTCCCGTTTGCAGCTACAACATGTCACATAACGAAGATGGCGCCGGGCATCACTTGGCGCCGTCTGTGGGAAACCACTCTCAGGTGGCCATCATTGAGACTCGACGTTTTAAGGATAAGGGACTCCCGAAGTCCCTATTCGCGTTGGAGACTCAACTGGTGACCGAGCAGCCAGTTGCCGGGACCTCTTTGCCGGAGGACGAAATTCCTCTGACCTTTACCATGGGCTTCCTAAGGGATTTCCAGTGTTTCATAGTGGCGGAAATGACACAGCAACTTGACGAGAGGTGGTCCCAACCACCTTCGGACCGAAGAGCCCCTTCGCCGGCCGCCCGCCGAAAAGGGAGCCCCAAGCCTGCCCACCGAAGTTCAAGTAGTGGAGACTTCCACGATGAATCCTCAACCGAGGGCGCCCCCCTCAGAGGGCGTTGTGTTGAAGAAACAACATCAAAAGGGCCCAGAGCCTCTCGTCGAAGGAGCCTGTCGCCGTACAAAAGGTCACCATGTCCTCGTCGGTGAAGTTACTCCCCAAAGAGGAGACGTCGCTCTCCACCGCCGGAGACTCTCAGGCAACGGGAAGAGGCCAATACCACCGCCCTCTTAGAGAAAATCCTTAAGAGGTTAGACAAGGTGGAAAGGCAGGTTTCCCGGAAGCCTGTTTGGTCGAGGTTGTCGGACACCTTCACAGGTGAAGAATCCTCACTCGTTCGAGCAATAGTTGAGGCACCCATGCCTAGTGACTTCTGGGTACCTCGCCTAGAGACGTATGATGGGCATAGTGACCCCTAGGCCCACCTGACCAAATACAGGCGTAGCATGGTGCTACATTGTGCCGACGACCCCACGTTGTGCAAATGTTTTGAGGTCACCCTCTCCGGACCAGCGACGGCGTGGTACAACTCATTGGCCCCCGGAACCATCATAGGATTCCAAGAGTTGTCCACCGCGTTTACACAACAATTCATCGACAGCAGGCCGACAGCGAAGATTCCATTTCAGATGTTCGACATAGTGCAAAGGAATGGAGAGACCATTCGCGACTATGTCGAAAGGTTTAACTGAGAGGCCCTGAGCATGCCGGACTTTCGGCCCGAAATACGCATCCTCGCCATGACATGGGGACTTTGGCGAGACTCACAACTGTTCTACGAGTTCTCGAAGGACCCCCCATATACCCTCGGCGAGTTCTACCGAAGGGCCGAGCAGCACATGACTGCTGAAGAGCTAAGGATGGGAGGTCCAAAGCCTGACCACGTTCACCCCGAAAGGCCAAGCCAACACCCTCGGTATCCAACAGAGTTAGGGGGTCGACCTCAGAAACAGAGAGGGAAAAAGCCATTGACTTTTATTCCTTGGAATACCAGGAAGACGAACATCCTAATGGCCATGGAGAGGCAGGGAGCTCAAATTCAGCATTCGAAGGTCATGACCTCGGACAACAAAAAGAATATGAAGAAATTCTATCAATTCCATCGAGACCACGGCCATGACACTAAGGACTACTTCCAACTTAGGAATTACATCGAGTCCCTGATCAAGCAGGGTTAGCTGTGTAGGTACCTGTGGATACCCTCTCCCATGGGAAGGAGGGAGGAGGAAAGAAAGGAAGAAGAGAACCACGATTCCGACCGACGTCGGAACCAAAGTCCCAAGAAGAATCGTCCACCATCGGCCAGAGTAATCCAGACGATCACCACGGGGCTACCTTCGGCAGAAAGGAAGAGGAAAGCTAGGGAGATCTCGGTGATGGAATCCGGTAACCCATTGAACAAGCTCGTTCGGAAAGATGGGTCTACCGTAGTATTCACACACGATGACCCACTCCTTATTATGGCAAGGATTGGGAGTTGGGGCGTAAAAAGGGTGCTCCTAGATGACGGGTCCAACGCCGATGTCCTATTCCGTCACCTGTTGCCTAGCTTAGGCATCGTGAAAACTGACCTCAAACCCGTGATATCCTCTACCTTTGGGGTAGGTCATTCCAAACTCCCTGTCCTCGGCTGGATTGACCTACCTCTGCTGTTAAGGGGAACTTCTGTTCAGAACAATGCAGAGCTCTTCGCCTCTGCCATGACCAGGTTCATCGTCATCGATGTCCCCTCTTCATATAATGCCATCCATAGAAGGCAAACTCAAGGGAACTTTCACATCTGGCTAGATCTGAAGTATCTGACGGTCACCTTCGGGACGAAGGATGGGGACGCGGAAATATTCATTGATCAAGCTAAAGTCCGAAAGGTCTTCGTGAAGGCGAGGCAGAGCCCGATGAAGGTGCATACACAGACCTCGGGAGAGAAGGGCACAGCAATCGAAGAGGCTGCAGAAGGAGAGATAAATGACTCGGACAAAATTGAAACTGAGAATATAAAGCTTATCCCGGGCCGAAATACCGCATAGGGAAACATCTTTCCAAAGGTGACAAGCAAAAGCTTGTATCTTTCATTTTAATGAACAAAGATCTATTTGCTTACTCGCCGAAGGATATGCCTTAGGTAGACCATCGCATAATCCAGCATAGCCTTAAAATATGCCTTGATACGAAGCCTGTTCGCCAAAAAATAGGATCCTTTCGGAACACAAGAACAACTTCGTTAAGTCCAAGATCCAAAGGTTGTTGGAGGCAGATGTAATAAGGGAAGTCAAATATCCCGAATGGCTTAGTAATGTGGTCATCACCACAAAAGAAGGGAGTGACAAAGTCCTAATGTGCATCGACTTCCGAAATGTGAATGATGCTTGCCCTAAGGATTCATATCCTCTGCCCCCAATAGACCAATTGGTGGACTCAACCGCCGAATACGGACTTCTCAACTTCCTTGACGCATTTAGCAGGTACCATCAAATCAAGATGGACCCCGAAGATGAGAAAAAAACCACCTTCATCACAGAAACTGGTACATACTGCTACATTAGAATGCCCTTCGGGCTTAAGAATGCAAGGGCCATGTACCAGAGATTGATGAACAGGGTCTTCGATTCCTGTGGCAACGTCGGGTTTTCGGGAGTCGCCACCAATCCGTTTACCTAGGTCGATTGGTCACCTTAAAATTGGTCTGCGAGAGTTCGGGGATCGGGAGTACGGTTACGCTAAAACAATATTGTTATAGCGCCCAAAATTGGCACCTTAGTTGATTTTAATTTTTTTTTTTTACTTTGCTTTTAAATAATTTTCAGTTAATTTAGAGATTTTAACTGAATTAGTCGAAATGTGGATTTTTAAGTTAATTTGTATAAAATTTTATACTTCCGAACCATGGACTCTGCCGAGTCATTTGGACACGGAAGATTTTGATTCCGAACCATGGACTCTGCCGAGTCATTTGGACACGGAATTTGGTGAAATTTTAAACAATTTTATCCATATTGTAAAAATATGGATTTTTTTATCTTTTTATTTAATTTATTTATTTTAAAAAGTTTGATATTTTCCAAACCGTAGATCCTGCCGGATCATCCGGATATGGAAATTAAATTTAATTTATTGTTAGTTATATAATTATTAATTTTATGGAATTAATTATTAGTTTAATTACTAATTCGTAATTCTTTTTGTTATAGAATTTTTAGATAAAAAATTTTTATTTTTTATTTTCTTTCTTTTCTTTTCTCTCTTTTCTTTCTTATATTTTTCTTTTCTTTTTGATTTAATCTTTCCTTTCTTCTCTTTCTTTTCTTTCTTTTCTTTTTCTTATCTTTCTTATCTTTTTCTTATCTTTCTTTTCTTTTCTTTTTCTTGTCTTTCTTATCTTTTTCTTATCTTGTTTTAGTTTTCTTTTTGTTTTCTTGTTTAATGAAAAATATTTATTATTTTAGTGGATTTAAAAGTTATATTTTAAATAAATCAGTAAAATATAAAGTCTTAATTTTCATGTATTTTTTTTAAACAGGTTTTATTTTTATTTTTTTATTATTTTTACTGGATAAAAATAACTATTAAAATTAATTTTAACTTTTTGTTATCTTTAAAGAATTAAAAACATGTATATAAAAATAAAAATAATTGGCTTTTTTAAAAATGATTTTTATTAGCCTTAATAATTAATTACAAAATAATCTTCTTTTAATTTTCATTTATTTATTAATTAGTAAAGGGTAAAGGTGAATTAAATAAAAAAATTATATAAAGAAAAAAAAATTAATAATAATAAAGTGGGGCTTTTTGGCCATCCACTTTAAAAATAATAATAAATGTTAGCAAAGTTAATTAAATTAATTGTTAAACAACAATAATAAAAAGTTAGTCAAGTTAATTAAATTAATTAATTAACAACAATAATAAAAAGTTAGCCAAGTTAATTAAATTAATTAATTAACAACAGTAAAAAGTTAGCCAAGTTAATTAAATTAAATAATTAACAACAATAATAAAAAGTTAGCCAAATTAATTAAATTAATTAATTAACAACAATAATAAAAAGCTAGCCAAGTTAATTAAATTAATTAACAACAATAAATAAAAAGTTAGCCAAATTATTTAAATTAATTAATTAACAACAATAATAAAAAGCTAGCCAAGTTAATTAAATTAATTAATTAACAACAATAATAAAAGTTAGCCAAGTTAATTAAATTAATTAATTAACAACAATAATAAAAGTTAATTAATTGTTAACAACAATTATAAAAGTTAGTAATAATGCAAAAATTAAAAGGTTAGTAACAATAATAGTATTAAAAGTTAGTTGTTAGTAAGTTAATAACAACAATAAAAAAAGGGGTTAGTAATAAACAAATAATAAACAAACAAGTAAAAATTAAAAGGGTTAGTAATTAATTCTGCAAGAATAAAATACAAAGTTAGTGACCAAAGTGAAAGAAATTGAAAAGATGAAGGATTAAATGAGAGTTGTACCCTTGATTTTAAATTCTGAATTCTGAGAAATGGAAACAGAGGGCGCGCGACGGGGGGGAAGAAGATGGCTTAATCGTCAAAATGAAAAGTTTTGAGATTTTCTGAGGAAAGGAAGGAGAGCTAGGGACTAAGGCTGTAATTTTTTCTATTTTAAAAACGGAGCTCTAAGCTTTTCTTTCTATTTTTCTCTGTGTTCAGCAAAAAATTTGGGGGGCTATTTATAGAGGAAGTTTGGCTGAACTGTTGATGGATAAATTAATAAAAAATTTTAAACTTATCTTTTAAATTGGTAAAATGACAATTTTAGTCCTTTACGTCTCTCAGCCTCTGGATAAGTTCCTGAAGCTTCTGATTTTGACAATTTTGTCGTTTTCTGTCAATTTGCGCCAGAAACGTCGGCAGGCCCAAAATTTTATGTGACAAACTACCAAATGCTCCTGAAACTTTTAGAATTTGTCAATTTTTCCCGAAACTTCTCAATTTTGTCATTTTTACCTCAAACTTTTAATTTTTTATCATTTCTTTCATGAAATTTTATTTTATTTCAAACATACACATATTCACACATATATCATTTTAAATCAAATTTTCACAAAAAAAAAAATATATTTTAAACTAATTAAATTTTTTTAATAATAATAGTAATATTTTTTTCTTTAAATTAATTTTTTTTTAATAAAATTTTTTCAAAATTTTAAAACACCCGGACGAAATTGGGTGTCAACAGCTGCCCCCCTTTGCATGCTTCATGGGACATGATGTATGCAAAGTCGTTACCAAATTTCGTCCGGCTTAGGTAGGCATTGAGAATCTTCTCGCCGCCCAAACAGTAAGGTTTAAGGAAAGGTCCTTAAAACCTCTAACGATAGGAAAGCTCCTATCGTTGTAAGATGGACTGATTGATTGATTATTTGTTTGAGGTTAAGGAAAGGTCCTTAGAACCTCTAACGATAGGAAAGCTCCTATCGTTGTAAGATGGACTGATGGATTGATTGTTTGTTTGAGGTTAAGGAAAGGTCCTTAGAACCTCTAACGATAGGAAAGCTCCTATCGTTGTAAGATGGACTGATTGATTGATTGTTTGTTTGAGGTTAAGGAAATGTCCTTAGAACCTCTAACGATAGGAAAGCTCCTATCGTTGTAAGATGGACTGATTGATTGATTATTTGTTTTCGAGGCAAAGGTTCCATCCTTAAAACCTCGGATTGATTGATTGATTTCGAGGCAAAGGTTCCATCCTTACAACTCCGATGAATGAAAATTGATTGTTTTCGAGGCAAAGGTTCCATCCTTAAAACCTCGGATTGATTGATTGATCTCGAGGCAAAGGTTCAATCCTTAAAACCCCGGATTGATTAATTGATGTCGAGGCAAAGGTTCCATCCTTAAAACCCCGGATTGATTGATTGATCTCGAGGTAAAGGTTCTATCCTTAAAACCTCAGATTGATTGATTGATCTCGAGGCAAAGGTTCTATCCTTAAAACCTCGGATTGATTGATTGATCTCGAGGCAAAGGTTCCATCCTTAAAACCTCGAATTGATTGATTGATGTCGAGGCAAAGGTTCCATCCTTAAAACCTCGGATTGATAATTGATCTTGAGGCAAAGGTTCCATCCTTAAAACCCCGGATTGATTGATTGATCTCGAGGCAAAGGTTCTATCCTTAAAACCTCGGATTGATTGATTGATCTCGAGGCAAAGGTTCCATCCTTAAAACCCCGGATTGATTGATTGATCTCGAGGCAAAGGTTCTATCCTTAAAACCTCGGATTGATTGATTGATCTCGAGGCAAAGGTTCCATCCTTAAAACCCCGGATTGATAATTGATCTCGAGGCAAAGGTTCCATCCTTAAAACCCCGGATTGATTGATTGATCTCGAGGCAAAGGTTCTATCCTTAAAACCTCGGATTGATTGATTGATCTCGAGGCAAAGGTTCTATCCTTAAAACCTCGGATTGATTGATTGATCTCGAGGCAAAGGTTCCATCCTTAAAACCCCGGATTGATTGATTGATGTCGAGGCAAAGGTTCCATCCTTAAAACCTCGAATTGATTGATTGATGTCGAGGTAAAGGTTCCATCCTTAAAGCCTCGAATTGATTGATTGTTTTCGAGGCAAAGGTTCCATCCTTAAAACCTTGATGATGAAAATTGATTATTTTCGAGGCAAAGGTTCCATCCTTAAAACCCCGATGATGAAAATTGATTGTTTTCGAGGCAAAGGTTCCATCCTTAAAACCCCGATGATGAAAATTGATTCTTTTCAAGGCAAAGGTTCCATCCTTAAAACCCTGATGATGAAAATTGATTATTTTCGAGGCAAAGGTTCCATCCTTACAACCCCGATGAAAATTGATTGTTTTCGAGGCAAAGGTTCCATCCTTAAAACCCCGATGATGAAAATTGATTATTTTCGAGGCAAAGGTTCCATCCTTAAAACCCCGATGATGAAAATTGATTGTTTTCGAGGCAAAGGTTCCATCCTTAAAACCCCGATGATGAAAATTGATTGTTTTCGAGGCAAAGGTTCCATCCTTAAAACCCCGATGATGAAAATTGATTCTTTTCAAGGCAAAGGTTCCATCCTTAAAACCCTGATGATGAAAATTGATTATTTTCGAGGCAAAGGTTCCATCCTTACAACCCCGATGATGAAAATTGATTGTTTTCGAGGCAAAGGTTCCATCCTTAAAACCCCGAATTGATGAAAATTGATTTTGAGGCTAAGGAGCTTTCCTTAGGACCTCGAGCGAAATTTATATAAAAGCAATTGAAATTGGAATAATTTTCTTCGAAAGTGTGAATTTTCATAATTGGCGAGCGCAAAGAATTAGGCTTCGATAAAACGAGTGAATCTTGATGATGACAATAACACTGACAAATTATGTAAATGGAGTGGATGTTTGGAATCAATATTCAAGGTTCATCTAATATTTTCTTCAGTAAATATAGATTCCCTTGTGAGATATGTCATCCGAATAAGGTTAAAGCTTAACTACCCCAAAATGTTATGCCTAGTAGACCTAATAGGATGCGTCTCAAGAGTAATAAAAATTACTCTTTACTCAGCCATTCCAACCTAAAGGCATTGTCGCATGGTTTTAATATCAGCATGGACGAAACTATCTTATAAAAAGAAATTCCCTGAAAAGAAAAACTGAAACGCGAAAGAAAATGCTGATAATAAAACTAAAGGACAAGAAAAACGGATCAGATCGCTTCTTTCTTCCACAATACTTCAACAGGGTGAGTAGAGGACCATTATGGGAGTGAACTGGTCGGGAAAGACTGTCGTGTCCAGTCTATCTGAATCATTGCTGGATCTGGTTCAGGAACAAAAGCTTGTATTTTATCTAGCAATTCTTCAGCAGTTGTTGCGGATATTATGATTCGCCGTGCCACTCTTGATATGAAATTCTTCTGCATAGCATAATCCATAAAAGCTATCAGACCTGTAAAGAAATTGTTAACATTCAAAAGCCCAATGGGTTTCTTATGCAAATTAAGTTGGGCCATGGAAGCAATTTGAAAGACTTCTCCCAACGTGCCAAAACCACCTGGTAGAGCGATAAAAGCATCAGCATTTAAAAGCATTTGTAACACACGCTCTTGCAAATTTTTAACCACTAATTCTTCTCCAATCGTGCCCCCAGAAACAAATTTCAAAGGTCCAGGGATGATGCCCAAAACTTGACTTCCTCCTAAAGATGCTGCTGATGCTACACCTCCCATTAATCCGACACTACCTCCTCCATAAACTAAATGTATTTTTCGCTCAGCTAATACTCTACCCAAATGGTTGGCTGCCTTTAAATACTCTTCATCTTTTCCAGGAAAAGCCCCAGAAAATACACAAATACTTCGGGATTTACGAGTTGGGGTTTTCTCCATTCCTATCCTTATCCTTGTGAGAAAAGAGGATATATTTATAGAGATGAAGAGATAAGACAATAATTTTATTTTCAAGAGTGGATACATTATTGCCAGCTATACACAGTAGTCACGAGTATGACTCTGGTCAGGTATGGGTACACTATCGTTAAAAGAGGAGGAAAATTTTCAAAATAGCTGCTAGCATGTACAGTAGTCACTACTGTAGCTTACGTCAGGAGTAGGTATGTGATTGTTGGAAGGGAAGGAAAATTTCAAAAGTGGCAGCTATATACAGTAGTCCGTGTCAAGAGTGGGTACATTATTGCCAAAGGGGAGGAAAATTTCAAAAGCGACAGCTAGCACGTACAGTATCGTGACTATGGCTCATGTCAGGAGTGGATACATTATCGCCGAAAGGGGAGGAAAATTTCAAAAGCGACAGCTAGCACGTACAGTAATCGTGACTTTGGTTCATGTCAGGAATGGATACATTATCGCCGAAAGGGGAGGAAAATTTCAAAAGCGACAGCTAGCACGTACAGTAATCGTGACTTTGGTTCACGTCAGGAGTGGATACATTATTACCAAAAGGGGAGGAAAATTTCAAAAGCGACAGCTAGCACGTACAGTAATCGTGACTTTGATCCTCGTCTTCCACTGGCTTTGCGTCCAGTAATGGCTTCAATGCTTTCTATGAATCGGTGATTTGCATCTCATCTAGCTTTCTCACAAACTGGCAAACAGGGTCGTTTAGGGTCAGATTCCCAAGACTGTAACGATCTCGTTCTTTTTGGAAAATTATCCATAATCCAACAACCTCAAATTGCACTATTCCACAAGAATGCGCTTCAAGAACCTCTCGAATATCTTCTAGAGATTCCTTACGCAAGCCATTCTTAATGAATCTTATTCTATCATTACGATTTCTGGTGATCACTCCTGGAGCACGACATTTATTGCCGCAAATCCACCATCCACAATTATGACAAACGCCTAGCCTCTTTGCTCTTCTTTTTTTGGCATAAGCGCTTTTACCAAAGCCGGGCATACGGGGAAAGAACGCTTCGGGAACTTCACCAGCTGAACGAACCTTAGCTTCAATTAGCCACCGCACATTATCAGGAATGCCTTTGTGCATAAATACTCTGAATCGTTCACATCTAGCTTGATAAATCTTTTTAAGAACATTTATTGGGAAGGAAGGAAAATACTTTCGTAGGGCGGAAAGAGAAGACTCCATTGATGAAGGAGGCAAAGAAAGAAATTAGTGATTGTAGGAAACGAACATAACTAACACATATTTATAGTGACGAAAGGGATAATGCGTTTATTACACTTACAGAAGCAAGTACATTATTGTCAAAAGAAAAGACAAATGACAGCTTATATGTACAGCAATCATGACTGTGGCTCTCATCTTCCACTGATTTATGTCTAGTAACGGCTTCAATGCCTTCTATAAGTCGGGGATTTGCTTCCCATCCAGTTTTCTCACAAACTGGCAAACAGGGTCATTAAAAGTTAGATTTCCAAGACTGTAACGATCCTGTTCTTTACGGAAAGTCCACCATAAATCCATAATTTCCCATTGCACTATTTCACAAGAATGTGTTTCAAAAGTTAATAGGATATCATCCAAAGATTCCTTACGCAGGCCATTCTTGATGAATTTTCTTTTATCTTCATGATTTCTGGAGATGTATCCTAAAAAGCGACATTTAGTATTACAATTCCATCGTCCACATTTATGACAGACACCTAGCCTCTTTGCTCTTCGCTTTTTGGCATAAGCGCTTTTACCAAAGCCGGGCATACGGGGAAAGAACGCTTCTGGAACTTCACCAGCTGAACGAACCTTAGCTTCAATTAGCCACCGCACATTGTCAGGAATGCCTTTGTGCATAAAGACTCTAATCCTTTCACATCTAGCTTGGTAAATCATTTTAAGAACATTTATTGGGATGGAAGGAAAGTATTTTCGCATGGCGGAAAGAGTAGAATCCATTGATAAAAGAAGAATTTGAGAGAAGAGATGAAGAAATCAGTTATTGTAGGAAACTGAAATAACCGATTATGAGAGTCAGAGAGTATTGCATCCGCTACTTAACCGGAAAGAAGAACACGCATTTATAGCGATGAAAGGATAACGTGTTAATTACGCTTACAGGAACAAGTATATTATTGTCAAAAGAAAAGACAAATGACAGCTTATATGTACAGGAATCATGACCGTGGCTCTCATCTTCCCCTGATTTATGTCCAGTAATGGCTTCAATGCCATCTATAAGTCGGGGATTTGCTTCCCATCCAGTTTTCTTACAAACTGACAAACAGGATCGTTTAAAGTCACATTCCCAAGACTGTAACGGTTTCGTTCTTTATGGTAAGTCCTCCATAAACTGATAATTTCACCTTGCACTTTTCCACAAGAATGCGTTTCAAGAGTCTCTCGGATATCTTCCAGAGATTCCTTACGCAGGCCATTCTTAATGAATTTTCTTTTATCTTCACGATTTATGGAGATGTATCCTAAAGAGCGACATTTAGTAATACAATTCCATCGCCCACATTTATAACACACGCCTAGTCTCTTTGCTCTTCGCCTTTTGGCATAACGGCTTTTACCTAAACCGGGCATGCGGGGCATAAATGCATCTGGAACTTCACCCGCCAGACGGACCTTAGCTTCAATTATCCACTGCACATTATCAGGAATGCCTTTGCGTGTAAAAACTCTGATTCTTTCACATCTAGCAAGGTAGATCTTTTTAAGGACTTTTATTGGAAAGGAAGGAAAGTATTTTCGCAGTGCAGAAAGAGTGGAATCCATTGATGAGAGAAGAATTTGAGAGAAGAGGGAAATGAATCAGTTATTGAAGGAAACTTAGATAACCGACTGGAAGAACATGCATTTATAGCGATGAAATGGATAACGTGTCGATTACACTTACGGGAGCAAATACATTATTAAAAGAAAAATGGAAAATTTTAAATATGATAAATTGTATGTACAGTGATTGTGACTGTGGCTCACATCTTCCACTGGTTTTACGTCCAGTAACGGGATTGATGGCTTCTATGAGTCGAGGATTTGCTTCCCATCCAGTTTTATTACAAGCTGACAAATAGGGTCGTTTAACGTCAGATTCCCGGGACTGTATCGTTCTCGTTCTTCATGAAAAATGCTCCATAAATCGAGAAGTTCACGTTGCACGGATCCACAAGAATGCGTCTCAAGAGTCAATTGGATATCATCCAATGAGTCCTTACTCAGGCCATTCTTAATGAATCGTATTTTATCTTCTCGATTATCAGAGATCATCCCTAAAGAACGACATTTAGTATTACAGGTCCAGCGTCCGCATTTATGACAGACGCCTAGTCTCCTCGCTCTTCGTTTTTTGGCATAAGAGCTTTTGCCTATACCAGGCATGTGAGACACAAATGCCTCTGGGATTTCACCTGCTAGACGAACCTTGGCTTCGATTAACCACCGCACATCTTCAGGGATTCCTTTGTGCATCAGAACTCTTAATCGTTCACAGCGAACTTGGTAGATCTTTTTGAGGATGTTCATTGGGAGAGAAGGGAAATACTTTCGCAAGGCGGAAAAAGTAGGATCCATTTTCTAGGAGGAAGTAAAAGAAAGAAGGGGTGAAGGAATCAGTTATTATGGGCAACTGAGAGAACCGACTTGAGAGTCACGGAGTACCGTATCCGCCGTTAAACCGGAAAAGTGGATCCTACGTTATTTTGATGTGAATGATATTTCTTATCTTTGATATTCCATCCAGCTAACATCGATCCAGTCCTTGATTATTGAATCCATTGTCCGCTTTTGACAAATTTTCAACGACAATATTTCTTGATGTCTGCCTTATCTTTGACCACAGCTATCTCTTATCTTGGATGCTGCTAAGCTGGCATCAATCCTGTCTTTCCAGGTGTAGCCTCGATTATTGAATCAATTGCCAGGCTTTTGACAATATTGTCTACTTTATATATATTTTTTTTTATATCTGCCTTATCCTTGGCTATAGCTATCTCTTATCTTGGATACTACTAACTGGCGTCAATCCTATCCTTCCAGGCATAGCCTCGATTATTGAATCGGTAGCCAAGCTTTTGACAATATTGTCTACTTTATCCTTGAATTCCTGATGCGGGTTGGTCCCGCATATTAGCTGTGTATCCAGTGATAGATTGGTAAGAGCTGATGACATTGAGATCTAAGCTTATACTGCTGTAACTGTGCTGTGAATGTGATTCCCGTTTGGTCCTTGTTATGTAAAGGCTATGTATGCATGATATGAAATGCATGAATGCAAAGCATGTGTAATTGATGGTTCTTTTTTATTTTTATTTTTATTTTATTTTTTTATTTTTTATTTTTGGTGAATCTAGTTCTTCATGTCTTTGCTTTACTGGATCTTCTTTATGATTGCCTTCTTGGACTATCATTGAATCTCTTTATGCTTTCCAGCTTTTGTTCACTGCCTCAAAAGCCCAACTCTTTTCAAAATCCTCTTTCTTTGACTTGTTCTTTGAATTTTGGCCTCAATTTCTTTAAGGTTGGCCCACCTCATAATTTATATCTCTTTCGAATACTCATCCTTTGTCATTGATTTGATACCATCAAAGGTTTTACTTTCAATGTCTGCTTTGCCCATTTTCTTGTGGCCATGCCGACACTTGTTTACCCCCATGTTACAGTCCGAATGATTGCTCTTCCTTAGACTCAGGTTCTGATCCATAAGACTTGCCCCCTTGTCTATTGAGCTTCTTTCTTGGCAGTACTTTTCTTGCGCTTAGTAGAGACTACTTTGCCCCCTTGATTATGGTGTTTATGTGGAAAGAGATATCATCTCGCCTTTGATTTAACAGAAGGTTGAGGATTTCTAGACCTTTGTGATGGCACTTGATCGTAAATTTCTCTTACAAGAACCACATCTTATTAAAGAAAGACTCAAGCTATCTCCTTACTTTTAAGTCTACATACATTAATGAATAATGGTTTGGCCTTAAAGAAAAACTTTCATCAATTTGCAAAGCTTGACAAAGTAATTTACGGTCTTTGTTTTTAATTAAAATATCCTGCCATTCTTCCCTTTCCAACTCGAAGACATAAACTGTGCAAGGCAATAAGGTAGAAACATGATTCACAATAATAGCCTTTTAACTGAATGAGGATGATATCGAGAGGTAAATGTTAGGTGTGAGGAAAGTTAAGTTTGAATGTTTTTTTTTTTTTGTGGCAGTCTTTTAGCTGAATGAGAATAATATTAAGAGGTAAATATTAGGTCTGAGTAAAGTTAAGTTTGAGTGGTGTGAAAGAAGGGTATTTTAATACTACTCGTGAGCAGTATTAAATAAGGTAGAAACATGATTCTCAATGATAGTCTTTTAACTGAATGAGGATGTTAGGTCTAAGGAAAGTTAAATTTAAGTGGTGTGAAAGAATGGTCTTTTAATACTACTCGTGAGCAGTATTAAATAAGGTAGAAACAAGTTTCACAATGATAGTCTTTTAGCTGAATGAGGATGATAAGTCTGAGGAAAGTTAAGTTTAAGTGGTTTGAAAGAAGGGTCTTTTAATACTACTCGTGAGCAAATTTGATTATGATGAAAAACTCAATAGTGATGACCTCAAACTTGCCACTCTTTCCAGAAAGTTAAACCTCATCTGTTGCCCCCCAACTATCGTGGTCTTTATGTATGCTTGGCTTGAAAGTTGCTTTTGTGTTCTAAACCGCCTTTGCAGGTTTTCAGTCTAGAATCCATAGCTCACTTTTTTTCTTTCTTTTTTTTTTTTCTAGTTTGAGCCCTTTTCCTCTTTTTTTTTTTGTTTTTTTGTTTTTTTGTGTGAGCTATGGTGATAACATACTTGATAACTCTCTTGAAGTGAGATGACTCAAGTGGCCTTGCTTGCTCGTGCTTGTTCTCAGTTCTTTTTTGTTTTGAATTTTCCCTTGTTGGCTTTTTGGTGGAAGGGATGAACTTTTTCCTTTTCGGAGTTTTTGTTACAGAGAACCGAGATCATAGCCTTCTTGAAATGAGATGATTCAAGTGGCCTTACTTGCTTGTGTTTGCTCTCAGTCTCTCTTTTTTTGGTTTTGAATTTTCCCTTGTTGGCTTTTTTATGGAAGGGATGAACTTTTTCCCTTTTTTTTTTTGGAGTTTGTGTTATGGAGAGCCGAGATCATAGCCTTCTTGAAGTGAGATGACTCAAGTGGCTTTATTTGCTTCTCAGTCTCTTATTTTTTTGGATTTTTTTTCTTGTTTGGATTTTCTCTTTAATGGCTTTTGATGGAAGGGAGGAACTTCTTTCCTTTGTTGGAATTTGTGTTGTGGAAAACTGAGAATTTTTTTTTGTATTGAGCATTTGTGAGAATTGGGAGGCCACTGAAGTCATTTAATATGAGAGCTAGCTTCTTTGGAAGTTAATCCCGGACTCCTTACAAGGATGTTGATAACCACTGTGAATTCTTTTTGAGGATTGAGGTGCAACATATGAAATCCTTCTTACTAGATTTGGCAGCACTTTCAAGATCATTACTATCAAATTTTCCTTAACTTTTTATTTTCACCCACGAGTAGTATCATTTAGAAAGCAAAGTATGATAGCAATAATGGATAGTATAATGGAAAGGAGTGAGAGATGGATGTAAAAACAGAATTTTTGGTAAGAAGTGATAGAATGTGTAGGTGTAATAATTGAATTTTTGGTAAAAATTGGTACAATATGTAGATGTAATAATGGAATTAAAAAGTGGTATAATGTACACGTAACATCTTTTTGTTAGAGAACAAAAAGAATTACCAGTTGTCAAAAAGTAAAGTGTGATGGCAATAATAGATAGTATAATGGCAAAGAGTGTAAAAATGGAAAGTAGTAGAATGCACGCATTACATCTTTTTGTTGTACCAGAAAGAATACCAGGTGTCCATCTAACAAAGACTACACCCTAGATTCTGGACTAAATCTAGGAGATTTTTACTATTAGATTACTTTTGCAAGCTTTCAAAGATACAAGTTTATTCAAAGGATTCCCTGTCATTCGAAAATGTATGCGGACTGTTAGGTCAGATCTGACTTGGAGCCCTTCCAAAATCAATGTAATTTCAGCTCAAAATCTTCACTTTCAATTACCAATCACATCGGGCCTAGCAGCTTGACCTCGGTTTTGTTTGATTTGTAGAGGAATGGCCTTGGGACTTGACGGCTTAAGAGTAGGTTTTGAGATTGGTATAGCATTGACTTCTTGTTCTTTAATGATCACATTCACATCATCATAAAAACGATAAGTTGGGATGAGTCTATGAGTCTTTGCAGATTCTTACGGAATTCTGAACATTCTTGGATAGAATGACTCTTACTGTCATGAAAGTTGCACCATTCCTCATCTTCAACTTCTTCATGTCCAAAAGAAGGCTTTCCCATGATAATCCCTTCTTTCACAAGGCATGAATATACATGCTTAAGAGGGGTTATGATATCATTGACTGACTTTTTCATCAGCCGGTGTTCTTCTATCATATTGACTGGTTTTTCTTGATGAGGCGGCAATGGATTGTGAGTGACGTTCGGTTCATCGGAAAAGTCCAACCACTTTGATTCGATTAATTGTTGGACTATACGTTTCAATGCTGTGCAATTTTCCAAGCCATGGCCTGGAACGCCATCATGATATGGGCAAGTTATGTTGGGGTCATACCACGTTGGATATGGGGGTCCAAATGGATTTGTAGGAATTGGACGGATAAGTTGACTTTCTATGAGTTTTGGATACAACTCAGTGTAAGTCATGGGAATTGGTGCAAAAACTTCTTTTGGTCTTCGTGTGGGTACTGGAGGAGTCGGAACAGGTGGCCGTAACTGATTAGGCCTGTTGAGAGGATAATTGTTGGGCCTATTGGGAGGATAATCATTAGGCCTATTGGAAGGATAATCATTGGGCATATTGGGAGGATAGTCATTGGGCCTATTGGTAGGATAATAATTGGGCCTTTTGGCAGAATAGGATAGGCGAGGACCGGTAGCCACAGTACCTACGAGGGGAATCCCTCTTTCGCGTCCTATTTGTTGTACTTCTTCATCTTTTGTTCTGGATGGTCCTCCTCTTTTCATAGGATCACTAAAGGACTCAGCAATCTTCCCAGTCCTAATCCCATGCTCGATCCTTTCTCCAGACATGACAACATCGGAGAAATTAGTTGCCGAATTGCCAATGAGTTTGTCATAATATGGGTATTTCAGTGTCTGGACAAACAAAGTGACCATTTCTTTTTCTGTCATGGGTGGCTGAACTTGTGCAGCTAAGTCCCTCCACCGTTGGGCATATTCCTTGAAAGTTTCTGGCTTTTTCTTCTCCATGTTTTGGAGAGTTTGGCGATCCGGAGCCAAGTCCATAACATGTTTATAGTTGCCGATGAAGGCCTGAGCAAGGTCATTCCAAGTTTTGATGTTTCTTGGTCCTTGACTTAGATACCACTGCAATGCTGATTTTGTGAGACTTTCCTGAAAAAGTGCAATCCACACCTTTTCATCTTTTGTGAGTGGTTGTAGTCTCCTTAGGAACAGTGTGATGTGAGTGATGGGATCACTCGTTCCATCGTATTTTACGAAATCCGGTACTTTAAAGTCCGAAGGGATTATGACGTCTGGCACTAAGCAGAGGTCATCCACTGAGAGAGATCCGAATATATTACCTCCTTCAATGGCTCGCAGTCTCTTCTCTATTGTTTCGAGTTTTTGAGATTCTCCTTTTTCCTTTGGTGGTGTCTTCTTCTCTTCATACACAGTGTCTTGTTTCAGGTGAACACTAGCAGACTGTCCTGGTTCCTGAAACAGGTTTTCTTGGACTGAGACTCGTTGCGGAGTGAATCCCGGAGGATAAGTGGGATCTTGTGCTTCTTTGATGGGAACTTGAGTTACTTTCTCCTTGATTAGTTCCATGAATTGTCTCATCTGTTCTGCCATACTTTCTATCTTGGACTCCATCTCTATAAGACGTCCTTCGGCTTGTTCTGCCATTAATCTTGTTTGGAGCCGAGTTGAATATCGGTGTTGAGGTCCAATTTTACCCTTTTAAAGGAATATTTATTTTATTAGATTCTATGCGTTTATGATTGATGTGATGGATGCATGCAATGAGATTATGTTTTTATCAAAATTTATATGCACGTGATTGATGTAATGGAATGCATGCAATGAGATTATTTTTATCAGATTTTATATGCGTGTGATTGATGTAATGGATGCATGCAATATAAAGTGAGATTATGTTTTTATCAGACTTTATATGCACATGATTAATGTAATGGAATGCATGCAATGATATTATTTTTATCAGATTTTATATGCATGTGATTAATGTAATGGAATGCATGCAATGAGATTATTTTTATCAGATTTTATATGCGTGTGATTGATGTAATGGAATGCATGCAATGAGATTATTTTTATCATACTTTATATGCACGTGATTAATGTAATGGAATGCATGCAATGAGTGAGTTTGCTTATCCATTATCGTAGAACTTCAAAACTTTTAGTTGTCATTATAAAGACCAAAAAGTTAGCATAATTTGATGCATGGTTTTGATGCATGAAGAATAATTGCACAAGAAAGATAAGGTTATTAATAAGTTAAATAGCAATTAACAACTCATGAAGTATTATGGAAAAATGAATTAAAACCATAAATATAAGACACGAAGAAAATAAAAGTGTAGAGCAACAACATAGCATAACAAGGACGTGCTTATGGCGTTGGTAAAACGGTAGAAATTCTATGGTCAGTTCTATGGTTAAGTGGGGAGTTCTATATGCATAAGGTAGCTTATCAAAAAGGCAAGGGATAGTTCCCGAATCCCGTCACTAAATCATAGTGACGGCCCGATTCCTTACCCTCTAGGGTTAATGTAAGGAATGGATTAATTCGAGTCGTAGCTTTTCGTGGGCCCATGCAGAGACTAACCGTCTCAGAAGGCAATACACTACTTTGCTACTTTGAAACCGGTGAAGGCTTGGAAACCGTGGCCTCACAAGGACAGCAACACCAATTCCGCTTAGAAAGAATCGTGTTTGATTTAAGGAAGCTCGGGTATAGAGCTTCATATTGTGAATGCATTATGCATGTTTAGAATAAGTAAATATAACATATAAATCCACATAATAAGCAAAGTAAATCAAAACAAATCAACTTTAGGCTCGACTCACTAACGTGGAGTCCCCAGTGGAGTCGCCAAGCTGTGGCAACGTCGGGTTTTCGGGAGTCGCCACCAATCCGTTTACCTAGGTCGATTGGTCACCTTAAAATTGGTCTGCGAGAGTTCGGGGATCGGGAGTACGGTTACGCTAAAACAATATTGTTATAGCGCCCAAAATTGGCACCTTAGTTGATTTTAATTTTTTTTTTTTTACTTTGCTTTTAAATAATTTTCAGTTAATTTAGAGATTTTAACTGAATTAGTCGAAATGTGGATTTTTAAGTTAATTTGTATAAAATTTTATACTTCCGAACCATGGACTCTGCCGAGTCATTTGGACACGGAAGATTTTGATTCCGAACCATGGACTCTGCCGAGTCATTTGGACACGGAATTTGGTGAAATTTTAAACAATTTTATCCATATTGTAAAAATATGGATTTTTTTATCTTTTTATTTAATTTATTTATTTTAAAAAGTTTGATATTTTCCAAACCGTAGATCCTGCCGGATCATCCGGATATGGAAATTAAATTTAATTTATTGTTAGTTATATAATTATTAATTTTATGGAATTAATTATTAGTTTAATTACTAATTCGTAATTCTTTTTGTTATAGAATTTTTAGATAAAAAATTTTTATTTTTTATTTTCTTTCTTTTCTTTTCTCTCTTTTCTTTCTTATATTTTTCTTTTCTTTTTGATTTAATCTTTCCTTTCTTCTCTTTCTTTTCTTTCTTATCTTTTTCTTATCTTTCTTTTCTTTTCTTTTTCTTGTCTTTCTTATCTTTTTCTTATCTTGTTTTAGTTTTCTTTTTGTTTTCTTGTTTAATGAAAAATATTTATTATTTTAGTGGATTTAAAAGTTATATTTTAAATAAATCAGTAAAATATAAAGTCTTAATTTTCATGTATTTTTTTTAAACAGGTTTTATTTTTATTTTTTTATTATTTTTACTGGATAAAAATAACTATTAAAATTAATTTTAACTTTTTGTTATCTTTAAAGAATTAAAAACATGTATATAAAAATAAAAATAATTGGCTTTTTTAAAAATGATTTTTATTAGCCTTAATAATTAATTACAAAATAATCTTCTTTTAATTTTCATTTATTTATTAATTAGTAAAGGGTAAAGGTGAATTAAATAAAAAAATTATATAAAGAAAAAAAAATTAATAATAATAAAGTGGGGCTTTTTGGCCATCCACTTTAAAAATAATAATAAATGTTAGCAAAGTTAATTAAATTAATTGTTAAACAACAATAATAAAAAGTTAGTCAAGTTAATTAAATTAATTAATTAACAACAATAATAAAAAGTTAGCCAAGTTAATTAAATTAATTAATTAACAACAGTAAAAAGTTAGCCAAGTTAATTAAATTAAATAATTAACAACAATAATAAAAAGTTAGCCAAATTAATTAAATTAATTAATTAACAACAATAATAAAAAGCTAGCCAAGTTAATTAAATTAATTAACAACAATAAATAAAAAGTTAGCCAAATTATTTAAATTAATTAATTAACAACAATAATAAAAAGCTAGCCAAGTTAATTAAATTAATTAATTAACAACAATAATAAAAGTTAGCCAAGTTAATTAAATTAATTAATTAACAACAATAATAAAAGTTAATTAATTGTTAACAACAATTATAAAAGTTAGTAATAATGCAAAAATTAAAAGGTTAGTAACAATAATAGTATTAAAAGTTAGTTGTTAGTAAGTTAATAACAACAATAAAAAAAGGGGTTAGTAATAAACAAATAATAAACAAACAAGTAAAAATTAAAAGGGTTAGTAATTAATTCTGCAAGAATAAAATACAAAGTTAGTGACCAAAGTGAAAGAAATTGAAAAGATGAAGGATTAAATGAGAGTTGTACCCTTGATTTTAAATTCTGAATTCTGAGAAATGGAAACAGAGGGCGCGCGACGGGGGGGAAGAAGATGGCTTAATCGTCAAAATGAAAAGTTTTGAGATTTTCTGAGGAAAGGAAGGAGAGCTAGGGACTAAGGCTGTAATTTTTTCTATTTTAAAAACGGAGCTCTAAGCTTTTCTTTCTATTTTTCTCTGTGTTCAGCAAAAAATTTGGGGGGCTATTTATAGAGGAAGTTTGGCTGAACTGTTGATGGATAAATTAATAAAAAATTTTAAACTTATCTTTTAAATTGGTAAAATGACAATTTTAGTCCTTTACGTCTCTCAGCCTCTGGATAAGTTCCTGAAGCTTCTGATTTTGACAATTTTGTCGTTTTCTGTCAATTTGCGCCAGAAACGTCGGCAGGCCCAAAATTTTATGTGACAAACTACCAAATGCTCCTGAAACTTTTAGAATTTGTCAATTTTTCCCGAAACTTCTCAATTTTGTCATTTTTACCTCAAACTTTTAATTTTTTATCATTTCTTTCATGAAATTTTATTTTATTTCAAACATACACATATTCACACATATATCATTTTAAATCAAATTTTCACAAAAAAAAAAATATATTTTAAACTAATTAAATTTTTTTAATAATAATAGTAATATTTTTTTCTTTAAATTAATTTTTTTTTAATAAAATTTTTTCAAAATTTTAAAACACCCGGACGAAATTGGGTGTCAACAATTCCCAAATTGGGAGAAACATGGAAGTCTATGTCGATGATATGATAGTTAAGAGCAAACTGCCTAATAGTCATATCACAGACTTAGGAGAGACATTCCACCAGCTGAGGACATTCGGAATTCATCTCAACCCCAAAAAATGCGTGTTCGGGGTGAATGCTGGTAAGTTTCTCGGATTTACGGTGTCAGAGAGAGGTATCGACACTAATCCGAAAAAGGTCAAGGCCTTGTTAGAATTCCGAACGCCCAAGACGACCAAAGACGTGCAAAGACTCACGGGGAGAATCATGTCCCTTAGCAGATTCATCTCCAGATATGGGGATCGCTGTCGACCGTTCTTCAAAGTCCTCACTAATGCAGCAAAAAATGGTGGCGACCTCGGAACCAAGGTGTGCCCTTGGAATGAAGGCTGGAAACAGGCCTAGGAAGAGCTTAAAGTCTACCTAACTTGTTTGCTGACACTTCAACAGCCACGGGAAGGAGAACCCCTAATACTCTACCTCGCCGTCACCGAAAAACCAGTAAGTTTGGCCCTGGTGAAGGAAGAGGGGCAAAACAATGATCGGTATATTACGTGAGCAAGTCTCTACATGGTGCCGAAGTCAGATACCCTTTGCTACAAAAGGCTATTTATGCCCTAGTACTTGCAAGCAGAAGGTTGCGACCTTATTTCCAAGGGCACCCCATAATCGTCTAGAATAACTTACCTCTTCGGGATATCATGAAGAAGGTAGACCACTTGGGAAGGCTATCGAAGTGGTGCATCGAGCTCGGTGAGTATGACATCACCTACGAGCCAAGGAAGGCAATAAAAGCACAGGCATTGGTAGACTTTATCGCCGAAGTACCCGTTACCGAAGACAATCAAACTAACCTCAGTAAGAATGAGCTTGAGTGGACTCTGTTTGTTGACGGGGCCTCCGGTTCCGAACATTAAGGAGTTGGAGGAATTCTCTGTGGTCCCGAAGGTATGGAAGCCACGAAAGCCATCAAATTCGGGTTTAATGTCACCAACAATGTGGCAGAATATGAAGCCCTCATAGCAGGTTTGTGCCTCGCCAGAAGAATTGGTATGAGAAACCTAAAGGCCCACAACGATCTCAGCTCGTGGTCTGGCAGATGGCAGGGGACTACGGCGCGAAGGACCCAGCCTTGGAAAATATCATGACCTCGCAACAAAGCTCATCCAAGAGTTCGACGCGGTGCACATTGAGAACGTGCCTCGTTGAAACAATACTGAAACAGATATTTTGGCCAAAACAAAAAAGACCACCGAAGTGCTAAGCCAACCGAGGATAGCAATAATGAGCATAGCAACTTCAGAAAGAGCAAAAAGTCCCATAAAAAAGTACCTCACTACTTCGGAGCTTCCCAAAGACCCTATTGAGGCAACAAAAGTGTGAAGACATTATGGACGATATTTTCTCATTGGGGAGGAGTTATACCGACAAGGGTACGTGAGCACACTCCAAAGGTGTGTCAACGAAGAGGATGTCGAGACAGTCCTTAAAGAAGTCCACAAGGGGGCCTGTGTTTCCCACGTAGGAATTGACGCTCTGGCAAGAGTACTACTCCACCAAGGATACTTCTGGCCCACCCTAAGGAAGGACGCGAGGCAGTTTATCCAGAAATGTGACAATTTCCAAAGACACACCAACATCCAGAGGCTACCCTCGGAAACGATAAGTTCGGCTAACTATCCTTGCCCCTTCGTAGTGTGAGGTATTGACCTCATCGGACCTCTCCCAACTGCACCCGGAGGAGTGAAGTTCTGTATAGTTACAGTAGATTATTTCACTAAATGGATTTGAGGTAGAGCCTTTGGCAACCATTTAGGCGAAGGACATACATAAATTCATCTAGAAGAACATCGTATGCAGGTTTGGCATATCGAGGGTGGTAGTGGCCGACAATGGTTCCCAGTTTCTTGACAAAGGATTCCAAGAATTTACTACCGACCTCGGGATAAAAATGTACTTCGCCCCGGTAGCTCATCCTCAGAGCAACGGACAGGTAGAGGTGTCCAATAAAACCATAAAAGATGGTTTGAAAAAGAGATTGGAGGAAGCAAAATGGAAATGGCTAGGAGAACTTCCTAGTGTACTATGGAGCTATCGGACAACCCTCCGAAGGGCCACAGGTGAGACGCCTTTCTCACTCGTATTCGGCACGGAGGCCATTATTCCTATCAAAGTGGTTTAGCCATCTATCAGGGTACAAGTGTTCGACAAATAAGGGAACAACCTCGGGTTGAGAACCAAGCTCGACCTAATTGACGTACACAGAGAAGTGGCTGAGCTTAAAAGAAAAGCCTTTCAGCAAAGAGTAGCTATCGCTGCGAACTCACATGTCAAGCGAAAAGGAATCAGGAAGAGGGACCTTGTCCTTCGAAAGGCTGAGTTTAAGCCCCGAAGACCATCCCACGGAGTACTTCACACAAACTGGGAAGGGCCTTATTTGGTTCTTGATGAAGTTCGGCCAGGAGTATACAGACTTTGTGATACCGAATGAGAGCTGAGGAATACATGGCATTCAGATGCTTTGAAAAAATTCTACACTTAGAAATTTTTCTAAGGAAAATAGTCCCACCAAAGGAATTTAACTGAACAAGGTACAAGTATCTACCTACGAAAGTGACACATTTTCTTCGAAGGCGCGTCAATCGAACATGGCTGATAAAAATAGGCAGACCTTTGCCAAAAGATATTCGCCGAAACTGGTGATATGCCGAAGATGGTTGGCAACAAGCACGAAAAATATCTTCCCGAGGGTCCTAGACCGAAAATGGTCAAACTAACCCTTGGAACTGAAGATCATTTAAGGAGAAACATGTCTTGAGACTTAGCCAAATTTTGGAGGAAAGAAGGAATTTTATTAAATTGAGCCTTGCTACAACAATGAGGAGGATTACAGGAAGAAGATTACAAAAAAGAAGAAAAAGGTGAAGTCCTGGACGCCTAAGGGACCTCGTCATCTTAAGTCATCCCATCGCCAACCTCCTTTGTCGCGACCTTCGGTGCCGGAGGAGGAAAGGGGAGATTAAGATACTCAATCTTTGACCAGGCCTAACGAGGCCCCTCGGGGATGTCCAAGCCAGCAAGAAAAGAGAGGTCGAGGTCGAGATACTTCACCAGGACTTGGTGCCAAGCGAAATAGAAGCCGTCTTGGAATGTAACCTTAGTTGTTTGAACAGCTTTGTCCTTCTTAATACCCAAGTCGTTCAGCTCCTCCCTTAGCACAGCGACCTCCTTCTCCAGCTTCTTTGTCTTCTTCTTCTTCTTCGTCTCCTTCTTCAGCGCGTCAACCTCGACTTGAAGTTCGGCGTTGTCAGCAAGGGCCTTCACTAGGAGAGTAGAGTCCTCCTCTTCTCCTTCCAGTAGACCTCGTTCTTCGAAGATAACGCAATGACCTTTCGCGCCGAGGTCTGACACCTTCTGGGAGAATTCTTGAAAGAGCTTCTCCTGACTCTTCAAGAACTCCTCCCAAACTTTGGCTACCTCCTCCTTGGCTATGTTGTTCAGCTCGGCGTACTTAACAACCGAGCTGGCACAAAAAACCTTTGCTCTCTCCAAACGCTCTTCGGTCCGAGATTGGATCAAAGACTGCTTTTCTGCCCATGCTCAGAAATGTCCACTGTAAGCCAAGAGCTGCGAAAAGGAAAGACTTCACAATTAGGATCAAAAGGCTACGAAAGATTGGAAAAATTTGCTAAGTCCCAAGAAGCTCACCTGGGCAGCATGTTCAGACATCCTCGCAGTGATGACCTCCTCGTTCGGGCACTCCGAGGCCAGAGATTTGAACGTGGCTTGGGTGAGCACGCCCCTTGCCATTTGCTGGTTGTCTTTGGAGAACCAGTTTATGTCCTCCGTGAAAAAGCAGAAAGGCTCCCTCGGAACCTTATCCTTCGGGATATAGGAGTTCCGAAGGGCCTGCTTTCGGGCATGCTCCACCATCCACGCCGAGGGTGCCAATTCCTTTGCAAAATCATGCCGAAGTTCCATTTGTACATTGTCCCGTAGCCATACGTCTATAAGATCAAAAATGCCAAGGATGCCTAAATTTATAGAAAAATGGCTAAGGGGCAAACCTGGTGGAACCTCAACGATGCACTCGTCGGAGTCATGGACTTCCTCCACTTCGGCAGAGACATGTTTGCCCTTGCTTCGTCTTCGCTCTTCGAGCTCTTCAGTAGAAGGGCCTCCAGCCGAAGTGCCAAAGATGTCCGCCGAAGTAACAGGCCTCTGGGGAGTGGATCTGATGGCCAGCTCCGATGGTGGGTCGGTGTGGACCGACGGCTGGTCCCCGACCTCAATAACATCTTCCGGAGAGGGGGGGGGAAGAAGGTCCTTCTTCAATTTCTTGGCCGAAGATGGCCCCCCTCCAGATGCCTTCCGCCTCTTTGGGGCGGCCTTATTTTTTTGCTCCCCCTTGTCGACTTGACCAAGGAACAAGGACTCGTAGAAGGCAGCTGACTGGTTGCCCATCTCTGAAAAAGGAAGAAAATATCAGCGTAAGTCCAAAAGGGTACTTATAGCAAAATCTGGAAAGTGACTTACTTTCAACGAGGGCTTCGTAAGTGAACTCCTTCCAAAAGAGCATCAGCAACCACGCTTTTTTCCTATCAATGGCAAGCACTGACATGCAAAGGTTGGTTTTATGCTCCTTGATCACCCCTAACTCCCGAAGAACCTCTTCGGTCATGAGGTCCCACCTGATGGGGAAGGGATACAAAGAGTGTGGTGGGACCTCGGCATCACAATCGGTGATAGCTCGGATGCGGCTGTCAAAGTTCTCAAACCTCGCTGCTAACTTAGAAGTTATCAACTTCTTGGGATCAACAACATCCATCTCCAGCGTCCCTCAGACCCACCTGGTCGGCACGTGCGACCACGCCTCAACCACCTTCAGGAAGAACTTCTTTTGCCACCTTCGCCAACTGTCCCTGGTGTCGAAGGTGAACATATATTTTTTGCTCCCAGATCCCCGAGGTAGCAAGAAATAGAAGCCACCCTTCGGGACCGGATAGAGATTGTAGTATTGCATAAAGATGACGAAGTGAGGTTCTATCTTAAAAACCCCACACATGCAGAGAAAAACATTGAAGTAAGAGTAGGAGTTGGAAGGAAGCTGATTCACGGCTATGCCATGGAATTGGCAAAAGTCACAAATCATCTTCGGTGGAGGAAACCGAAGTCCGGCATTCAGTTGGGCTCGAAAAATAGTAACCTCATCCAATCTATTCATGAAGCTGAACAGGCCAGGACGGGGTAGCCTGATAATAACATAAGAAGGAAGAAAAAATTTAGTTGTCCACTTCGTTAACTTCTCCGAAGTGGTACAACACGGATGAGACATGAGAAGAAGCCAGCTCTCAGGAGTAGTTTGGACGGACATGATTGGAACAGGAGAAGACATGTTTGGTAAAAAGAAACGACTTCGGGAAAGAATGTCAAAGGACTTTGGGAAAAGAAAACAACTTCGGACGCTAGAAAAAATAGAAACAGAAGAAACCGAGGGACCTCGGGAAGGAAAACCCACCGAAACTTTTGCCGAAGTCAGGATTGGCGGACGCCGTCATAAAAGCCTGCCGAAAATTGCTTCGCCGCTTGCACCACCGCAGAAAAGAAAGAAAAGCTTGAGAGCAAACAAGAGCAGAACAGAAGCAAGTGAGAGCTATGAGGGGAAGGAGGGTTTAGAGAAACCGAAAGGGGGTAGCCGAATCGTCACCATAACTACCCCGCGAAGGTGAATTGTTGCCATAATTACCCCTCGATGGCGAAAGGACGCGGTTGGTGTAACCGACACGATTATCCCCCAATCACCACGTGCCATATGTCGTCCAACGCAGGAAACGAGGGCACGCCTTCTGACAGCATGAAAACCTAGGCACGCATATCCAAAGTGACACGCCTGATTACGAGACATGACGGTCCACTGACCTGCAGCAGAAAAGTAAAAAGGGGGTGCACACCTCGAAAACACCAAGGGACTAGCCAGGGGGCAAGGAGTGACACTCACAGGCTACCTCGGCTGAAAAGGCACACCTTCGGGAAGTGAAGTGCCTCCTACACAGCTTCTACAATGAGTCCCACGAAGTGCCCCCAAAGATTATGCTGACTGAAGTCTCCACTTCAGCTGTCTGAGGGGGGCATGTGATAGCCAAATGGTTATCTTGCTTGGATAGCCTCTAAGGATGACTGACAAAGTACCATCCACGGAAGTACATCTGACCCACCTCGGGAAAAATGGGATCCTCACCACCCTCGACTAATGACACCACCACCCTCGCATTGGCATGATATGCCATCATTGGTCAAGTTGTCTGGCAGCCTCGGGGATCATCTCCCCACTCTCGGAAGAATGTGGCATCCTCTGAAGGTCCTCCACACTGTCGAGGAGCCTCCCTCCACGGCCCTCGAAGAGCAAAGTCGGACCGAAGGACACTCGCCTGTCGAAGGGGTCTCACTCCTCGAAAAAAGTCCATCACCGAAGGAGTTCTTAGCCATATAAGACAAAAACGGTTAGGAGCCTTTGACACAAAGGACCTCGCACACGCCTCTGACACATAGCCCTCCCACATGGCCCTGACCTTCAGTCAGAACGGCTACAGCCAGCTAGGGGCACTTGTCCCCAAATGTACGGATCAAATTTGGCCAACCACGTGTCGTGATCTGGGACAAGCTGTAGCAAGACGCCTCCTCTTAGGAACCTCCTATAAATACCTGTGGAGAACCTTGGCACAAAAAGAGGACAACAAGTAAGAAAGAGGAAACTTTAGCCATTATCTGCTCTTTATTCCTTCTTACTTTCATCCTAGAAACGCTAACTTGAGCGTCGAAGGCTCCTCCCCCGGAATCACGCTCCGGGGAGTCTCTAACCTCTGTTTTATTGAGTCTTGCAGCCACATCCCCGTCGGAAGCTCTTGTCCAAGGCGCCTTCTTCACCGGAGGACTCTTTACAAACAACCTCATCCTGGAAGTCCCGTTTGCAGCTACAACATGTCATATAACGAAGATGCCGCCAGGCATCACTAGTAATTAAATATTATTGTTAGGAAATTTTCAGAATATCACCCAAGTTGCATAGCAATTGTAAGCCCCGTAGTTGATGTAAAAGGGTAGTAAGATTGTGTAAAACGTTGACAAATAAGCTAATAAAGATATTAACACTAATTGATAATTACTAATGGATAAAATTTTTATAAATTTGACTAAGTCTACTTCAAAGAGACAAGAGGAAGAAGAAATTATGGGGAATAGAATAATGAAGAACTTACAAACTATATTAATCAAAGATGTTGAAAAGAAATTAAGAAATTGGAATATTCTTAAAATGGATAAATGGGATGGTTTATCAAAAATAGACTTTTGATTTCAAAATGACAAACACGAAGGAAAAAAACACAAACAATGTTTTCTAAAAGAACAAACATGCCCTTCTAAAAGAACAAACATACCCTTTTGAAAGAACAAACACCAGAAAACAAAAGAACAGGAAGTTTACAGAAACAAGGTCATGTATAAGAACAAACAATGTCTTCCATAAGAACAAACACTTAAGTAACAAAAAGTTAACATGAAAAAGAAAAAACAAACAATGCATTCTAAAAGAACAAACATGTTCTTCTAAAAGAACAAACATACCTGGTGCCCAGCGGCAGTTTCGTCACGTGACATGGTAGGAGCGAAGGGGACTTCCAGTGGAGGAGAGCGCCTGAGGAGGAGGTTTCCCAGGGGAGGGTACCTGAAATGTTTGGAAGACGGAGGTTAGGAGGTCACCGGAGTGTGTTTCTGGGGAGGAGCCTCCGACGCCCAAGTCAGTACTTTAGGAGATATGGAGGTGATAGAGAGTGGAGAAGTATAGTCTCTAGTGTCCAACCCCTTTACCTGGGGTGTTTACCGAGTATTTATAGAGGAGCGAACAGTAGTAGTTCTCCTCATGTGGCCGACCCAGATAGTGACACGTGTTCAGTGGGATGCGATCCACGTCTTCAGGGAACAAGGGGACACCCAGCCGATCATAGGCCACCTGGCTAAGAGCCTAGGTAACCCGAGAGTGGCGTACTAGGGTGTCTCTGCAAGCGGCGTGTCAGAATGTGTCTGGGGGCAGCGTGTCGGGGATGTGTCAGAGGCTCATTAATTGCTCCTGTCGTACTTTCCAAGGTTACTCTAGTATCACAGGAGTATGTTTCCCGAGGGTGGTCTTTCTTTGGGATACCCCCACTTCCGAGGATGGTTTAATCGTCCCCCCGAGGTTGGCACTGTCATTTCCTGGAGCGGAGGATTGCCGAGGTCGGAATAGGGAGGTCGTACATCCTTCTTTCCATGGCAGGTAATTTCTCTACCGAGGTTGGTACTTTGTGAGAGTTTGGGGGTCCAAAAGGTGATGGGCACTTCGGCTATCACTTGCCCCCTCCCGGGAAGTCGAAGCGGAGACTTCGGCTTTACGCTTCTAGGAAGTCCTTTTCGTCGAATTCGCGGTCGGAACTCCACTCAAGGAATTGCTCTTCTTCGGAAGGCGTTCCTTCATAGCTGAGGTACCCTTCCCTAGTTCCCTTGGTGACCTCGGGACGCATGCCACTTTTTTTTTTCACTTTTTCTGCTACAGGTTTGTGAATCGTCGCATCCTTTGGTCAAACATGTCAGTTATGGATAACCGTGCTTGGGTTTTCGCGATGTCAGAGGGGCGTGCCCTAGTTCTTCATATTGGATGACACGTGGACACTAGTGGATGGCGAAATAAGTGCGCCGGTCACTCTAACTGCGCCTTTTCGCCTTCGAGAAGTAATAATGAGGCCGTTGCATCTTCGAGGATAATAATGACGACGTTTCGCTTACCCTCTTCGGTCTATATTAGCACCTCTCGTCTCATTTTTGCCTCACTCTTTGCTTCAACTCTCATCTACTCTAGAGCCTTCTCTTGTCTTTTTCCTTTTTCTGGCAACGGTTTCTACGGCGGAGCGATTTCTGGCATCTTGTACGATAGCGTCCGGGAACCTCGACTTCGGTAAAGCTTTTGGTGGGTGTTCCCCTTTGTAGTTCTCTTTCTTTTTTCCTCCGAGGTTGCTTTTCCGAAGCTTTTTTATTTCCTTCCTCCTTTTTTCCCGAAGTTGTCCTTCTTTCTCTCGAAAAATGTCGAATCCGACCTTGTTGATGACTATCCGGCCTTTCCCTAAAAGCTTTCTTCCCTTCAAATCTCACCCTTGTTCCACCACTTCGGAAAAGATGACGAAGTGGGTGGTCAAATATTACCTTCCTTCCTACGTGTCCCGAGGTTACCTATCCCGGGTTTGTATGGTTATTCGGCCCTTTCGGGTGAGGTTACCGTTTACTGAGCTCAGCTGAAGGCTGGTCTTCGGTATCCTCCCCGTCGGATGATATGCGAGTTTTGTAAATTCCACGGGATTGCCGTGAATCAACTCCCTCTAAATTCTTATTCTTACTTCAACTCTTTCCTCTGCATGTGTGGGGTTTTCAAGATAATCCCTCACTTTCTCTTCTTCATGCAGTACTACAAACTCCACCCGGTCCCGAAGGGCGGCTTTTACTTCCTGCTTCCCCGAGGGTCCGGGAGTAAAAAATTTACCTTCACTTTTGACAACAAGGACAGCTGGCGAGGGTGGCAGAAGAAGTTTTTCTTCCGGCAGGTCCCCGAGCTTTGGAGCCACGTGCCGATCAGATGGGCTTCGGGGACCTTGAAGATTGACGTTGTTGATCCTCGGAAGCTCCTAACTCCGGAGCTGTCTACCGAGTTTGATAAGTTCGATAGACTTATCCGGGCTGTGCCAGACTGGGACCCCGAGGTCCCTCCGCATTCATTTTACCCTTTTCCCATCAAGTAGGACCTCATGATCGAAGAGGTTTTTCAGGAACTGGGAGTGGTGAATGCGCACAAGAGTGACCCTGGTATGCCCGTGCCCGTTCTTCCGGGGAAGAAGGCTTGGATAGTTGTGCTCCTTCGGTGCGAAATTTCATATGAGGCTTTTGTCGAGAGTAAGTAACTTTTCAGCGCTTGATATCTGTTTTCCTTTTGGACTTATACTGATATTTTGTCCTTTGCAGAAATGGGCGATCAATCCACTGACTTTTACAAGTCCCTCTTCCTCGGGCAGGCCGAGAGGGGGGAGCAAACGCGCAAGAAGGCGCTTGCCAAAAGGAAGAAAACGGCCGACGGACCTTCTAAGTCCAAGAAGGCTAAGGCTGCCACTCCTCCTTCCCCTGAAGACGTGATTGAGGTGCAGGATCGGTCCCCTGCCCCTCCTCCTACCCTCGCAGATCCTCCTTCGGATCCTGCCCTCCTCGGAGCAGCACTAAGCCCAGTTCTTACTACCGAGACTTCGGCCGAGCAAAGATCTACTCAGGAGCTCGAAGAGAGCAGAAGAAGGAAGGGGAAGGATGTTCCTGGCAAAGTCCGGGAAGGCGAGTCTGAAGATGACGTCGCCGAAGTTCCACCAGGTTGGTTCCTTAGCCATTCCTCTACAAATCTTAGTATTTTTCGCATCTACGATTGTTTGAATGAATGGCTAAGGGATGATGTTTTGATGGAACTTCGGCTTGATATTGCAGAGGACATGCTCGCTGCTCCCTGGGTGGAGACTCACGCTCGTCGGAGGACTCTTTGGGATAAGAGGATCCCACAAGATAAGGTGCCGAGGGAGCCCTTTTGGACGTTCACAGAGGACATGAATTTGTTCTCTGAGGATAGCCAGCTGATGGCTCCCCGGATGGCGACGGGGGTGATGACCAATGCCACCTTCTAGTCGCTTGTCACCGAGTGCCCCAATGAAGAGATCCTGGTGGCAAGGATGACTGAGCATGCCGCCCAGGTGGTTCTTTCTTCTTTTTTACTTAGAAAATTTTCTTCTAAGTTTTTATCTCCTTCTGATACTTATTCGGGGCCCTTTTTTCCTGCAGCTTTTGGCATATAGCGGATACTTTTGTGCCTGGGCGGCAAAGCAAACGGAGTCCCGTTCTCGGTCCGAAGATTCTCTGCGCAAGACGAAGGAGTTCTGCGCCAAATATGTCCTCAAATACGGCGAGTTGAACAAGATTGCGAAGGTGGACATTGTGAATCTTCGGGCCGAGCTCGCGGCTAGCAAGCAGGAGCTTGACTTCTCAGCCAAGGTCGAAGACCTCGGCTCAAAGTGTGCCACTCTCTCTTCGGAGAACGAGGCCCTTCAGAAGGAGAACGCTGAAGATAGCGAGAACCTTACAAAGGCGCTCGCTTTGAATGCCGAGCTCCAAGATGAGGTTGATTCGCTAAAGAAGAAGGAGACTAAGAGCAAAAAGAAGAAAAGCTGGAGGAGAAAATTGATGTGCTTAAGGCCAAGCTGGCGGCTCTTAGTGCCGAGAAAGATCAGACCGAGCAGATGTTGAAGGTGTCTTACCAAGATGGCTTTTGCTTGGCGCGCTACCAGGTCCTTGCTCGGCACCCTGAGCTTGACCTTTCTTACCTATCTGCCCTAGACTTCCCCAAAGAGCCCAAGTACACATGGTCTAAGATCGAGTTTCTCAATCTCCCTCCGGTTGGGCCTGTGCCTTCGACTGAGCCACCTAAAGATGATAATGTCGAAGAGACGCCGGATGCCCCTGCTCAGCCATAGGTTTCTTCTTTCTTTCTTGTACTCCTGCTGCTTTGTACTTTTTTGCCTTAAGATTTTTAATGAAGATTTTTTCTCCAATCTCCATTCTTTCTTCCGAATGCGAGTCATCAGAAGTTAGTGTAATTCTAAGTATGCATCTTTGGCGGATGCCTGCGCCTACATTTTTTTGAAAGAGTCTTTTTAGAATTTTTCCGTATTCTGCCGAGTTTTTAGACTCCATCAAGGAGTTTGTTCCAAAAGGAAAACCATTAAGGAACATTTCTCCAATAACGCGGCCATATTCGGCATGTATTTTCATTGACGACTTCGGGGAGGAGTAGTTACAAGTTTTCTTTGAAAAAATGTCTAAGTATAGAATTTTTTCAGAGAGTCTGAATGCCAAGTATTTTTCAGCTCTATTCCCTCGGTGTCACCCAATTTATAGACCCCTGGGCGAACTTTGTCGAGGACCAAATAAGGTCCACTCCAGTTTGCCCGAAGTACCCCTTCTGATGGCCTTCGTGGCTCGAATTCGGCCTTTCGAAGAGCAAGGTCTTCTTTTTTTATCACTTTTCTTCATATGTGTAAGTTGATGGGTTTCGAGAGCCAAACAGCGCAGCAGAATTTAACCGAAACCCTCCAGGATCCAAGTGAAACAGGGTAAACCGAGTGTTCGAAAAATTTCATACCTAATTTTCGGTTGAGATCCCTCATTCAACTATAGAGTCGAATCACAAAACCTGAACAGTTAACGTGTTTAGACTCTCTATGGTATCCACACGAGCCTCTCGGGATCACCACGCTTCTGCCACATCCTGGCAGATGTGTTTCTTTTGCGCTCATAGTGCTAGCTTGCTGTTGACACCCAATTTCGTCCGGCCTTTTTTTTAAAAAAATTTTAAAAAAAAAACTAAATAAAAAAATTATTATTATTATTATTATTATTGCTAAAAAATTTTAATTATGTTAATTAGTTTAAAATATATTTTTATTTTGAGAAGATTTGATTTAAAATAATATATGTGCGAATATGTATGTGTTTGGAATAAAAATAAAATTTCAGAAAAAAATGACAAAAAAATTAAAAGTTTGAGGTAAAAATGACAAAATTGAGAAGTTTCGGACAAAATTGACAAATTCTGAAAGTTTCAGGAGCTTTGGGTAATTTTTCGCGTCAATTTTGGGCCTAAACGGACGTTTCTAGCCCAAATTGACAGAAAACGTTAAAATTGTCAAAATCAGAAGCTTCTGAGCTTATCCAGAGCTGGAGTAACGTAAAGGACTGAAACTGTCATTTTACCAATTTAAAAGATAAGTTTGATATTTTTTATTAATTTATCCGTCCACAGTTCAGCTAAGCTCCTTCTATAAATACCCCCCCAAATTCAGTGCTGAACATATAGAAAATCAGAGAAAAAAGTTCAGAGCTCCGTTTTAGAAAAAGAGAAAATAGAAGCCTTAGTCCTAGGCTCTCCTCCCTCTGCCAAAACAGTCCCAAAATTATTTTTTCTTACGTTTCGACTACCTTCTTCCTCCGTTTTCTCTTTCTTTCCTTTTCTGTCGCCGTCCTATCCCGCTGCCGTCGCCCTGCCGCCGCCGTCTCGCCGTTGCCGTCGTTCCTACGCCGTCGCCGTCGCCATCGCCGCCGCGCCCAGCAGTCCTGCCGTCTCGCGCCGCCGCACCCAACCGTCCTGCCGCCGTCGCCCCGCTCCCTCGCCGCCGTCGTCCCGGCCGCCGTTACCCTCGCCGCCGTCGCCCCGCGCCCTCGTCGCCGTCGCCCGGCCGCCCTGCGCCCTCGCCGCCTCCGCCTGCCCAGCCCCGTCACCCCCCCCTCCTCCCTCGCGTCGCCTCTGATTCTTTCTCCAGATTCAATTTTAATTTTTAAGGGTAAAACCTCCTTTCAGTCCTTCATCTTTTCAATTTCTTTCTATTAGGTCACTAACCTTTTTATTTTGTCTTTGCAGAAAATTAATTAACTAACTCATTTATTTTTTACTTGTTTATTTATTTGTTTATTATTGTTATTATTACTAACCTTTTTTTTTTTGTTATTAGCAACTAACAACTAACTTGCTAATTTTTACTAACCTTTATTTTTATTGTTGTTAATAATTAATTAAATTGTCTAACTTTTATTTTTGTTGTAATTAATTAACTTAATTAAACTTGGCTAACTTTTATTTATTGTTGTTAATTAATTAACTTAATTAAACTTGGCTAACTTTTATTATTGTTATTAATTAATTAACTTAATTAAACTTGGCTAACTTTTATTTATTGTTGTTAATTAATTAACTTAATTAAACTTGGCTAACTTTTATTTATTGTTATTAATTAATTAACTTAATTAAACTTGGGTAACTTTTATTTATTGTTGTTAATTAATTAACTTAATTAAACTTGGCTAACTTTTATTTATTGTTGTTAATTAATTAACTTAATTAAACTTGGCTAACTTTTATTATTGTTGTTAATTAATTAACTTAATTAAACTTGGCTAATTTTTATTATTGTTGATAATTAATTAACTTAATTAAACTTGGCTAATTTTTATTATTGTTGATAATTAATTAACTTAATTAAACTTGGCTAATTTTTATTATTGTTGTTAATTAATTAACTTTTATAATTGTTGCTAACATTTATTATTTTTTTTAAGTGGATGGCCAAAAAGCCCCACTTTATTAATTTTTCTTTATATGGTTTAATTTATTTAATTAACCTTTTACCCATAAATAAAAAAAAAAACTAAAAGAAGATTATTTTGTAATTAATTATTAAGGCTAATAAAAATTTAAAAGCCAATTATTTTATTTTTATTTTGGAATACATGTTTTATTATAACAAAGTTAACTTTTTGTTAAAATTAATAAATAAACATGATTAAATCAATTCTTTTTAAATATTTTTTTAAAAATTCAAGAAAAATCCAATAAAATTATAAATAAAATTAATAACTAATTAAAAAGTTAAAATCTAATAAAAATTAAAACTCCATGACCAAATGATCCGTCAGGATCCATGGCTTGGAATCATTTTTAAATAAAGTATATAATAATTTATTTTCTTTATTAAAAATAAAAACTTTGGACTAATATATTAATAATTAAAATAATAAAATATAACTTTTTAGTTTTCTTTATTAATAAAAAGAATAATAAAAAGTAAAATTTTTGGGCTAACATTTTATTCAATAATATTTTACTTATTTCTTTTAAAATAATGAAAAGATATCACTTTTTGTTTCCTTTATAAAAATCTTAATCAAAAATAAATCAAAAAATAATTGAATTTCTCTTAAATATTTTAGACTTATTAATTAGATATACTTTCACAGATATAAATTAAAATTAAAAAAAAAATCTTTCATCAAACAAAATAAAATATAAATATCAAGACTTTTGTTTTAAAATACATATAAATTTTTGGTTAAATAATCTTTTATTCCAAAACAAATTAAATAAATATCAAAACTTTTCTTCTTTTGTTTAAAATATACATATAAATTTTTGATTTTCTTAATTAAACAATTACTTTTGGTTAATCTTTTATCAAAACAAAATAAAACAAAATAAAATATTAAGACTTATATTATTTTAAATTAAAATATAATTTTTGCTTTCTTTAATGAATAAATAAGATCTTGATTTAATAATTTTTTTTATTTTTGTTTATCTTTTATTAAATAAAAAGAACAAGCATAACATAAAATATAAATCTTTCTTGATTAATTTATTTCTTCTTTTTAAATAAACATAAAATAAATCTCAAGATTAATTAATTAACTTTCTTATTAGAAAAAAAAATTAATTACTTTTGAATTCTTTTATAAATTAAGTAATTATTTAAATAATAAATATCCTTCATCAAAGCAAAAAAAAAATTAATAAAAAAAAGAAGAAAACCTCCACTTTATTTATTGTTATTTTTTATTTTATGGATAAACTCATTTCATTTAAAGAAATTAGCCATAAAAAATATATATGAAAAATAAATCTGAACCATGTTGTTAAGTAAAAAAAAAATTTAGTTCATGGTATATTGGCTGGAAACTGTCTCGTGCCCGCTTTTGAGCTGCTTCACCTGGTGAAGAGGGTCTGGCTGAGTAACAACGCCCCGTACCATGAACAAAGATTTTTATTTTTTAAACTCTTTGATTCCTTTAAATTAACTTCTTATTAAATAAAAAAATTAATTTTTTTAATTCTTTTATAAATTGAGTAATTCTTTAAATAATAAATATCCTTCATTAAACAAGAAAAAAATCAAAAAAAGAAAAGATAAGAAAAAGAAAAGAAAGATAAGAAAAAGAAAACAAAAGAAAGAAAAGAAAAGAAAATTAAAAAGTAAAAAATAAGAAGAAAAAGAAAGAAAGAAAAAGTAAAAATATAAAGATAAATTTAGTAATTAAACTAAAAATTAATAATAAGAATTAAATAATTACGATAAATTAAATCAATTTCCATATCCGGATGATCCGGCAGGATCTACGGTTTGGAAAATATCAAACTTTTAAAATAAATAAATTAAATAAAAAGATAAAAATCCATATTTTTACAATATGAATAAAATTGTTTAAAATTTCACCAAATTCCGTGTCCAAATGACTCGGCAGAGTCCATGGTTCGGAATCAAAATCTTCCGTGTCCAAATGACTCGGCAGAGTCCATGGTTCGGAAGTATAAAATTCTATCCAAATTAACTTAAAAATCCACATTTTCCCATAATTCAGTTAAAATTTCTAATTTCGAAAATTAACTGAAAATTTTTAAAAGCAAAGTAAAACAAAATTAAAATCAACTAAGGTGCCAATTTTGGGCGCTATAACAATATTGTTTTAGCGTAACCGTACTCCCGATCCCCGAACTCTCGCAGACCAATTTTAAGGTGACCAATCGACCTAAGAAAACTGATTGGTGGCGACTCCAGAAAACCCGACGTTGCCACAGCTTGGCGACTCCGCTGGGGAGTCAATATTAGTGAGTCGAGCTTAAAGTTGATTTGTTTTGATTTACTTTGCTTTACTATTATATGGATTTATATATTATATTTACTTAAGTAAACATGCATAATGCATTCACAAAATGAAGCTCTATACCCGAGCTTCCTTAAATCAAACACGATTCTTTCTAAGCGGAATTGGTGTTGCTGTCCTTGTGAGGCCACGGTCTCCAAGCCTTCACCGGTTTCAAAGTAGCAAAGTAGTGTATTGCCTTCTGAGACGGTTAGTCTCTGCATGGGCCCACGAAAAGCTACGACTCGAATTAATCCATTCCTTACATAAACCCTAGAGGGTAAGGAATCGGGCCGTCACTATGATTTAGTGACGGGATTCGGGAACTATCCCTTGCCTTTTTGATAAACCACCTTCTGCATATAGAATTCCTTACTCTACCTTAGAACCAGCCATTAAGAATTTTCTATACCTCGGTTCCCATTTCCATAGGTTTTGTTTTATCTATATGTTTGTATGATCTTATGTGTTACCTTTTTACTAACTCTGTTTTTCCTTATTTTTCCGGCATACACATTTCATCATTAAAGATAAATATTTGGTGAAAGAACCATTATCATGGATATTCTCGATTATCTTCCCACGGCTGTTACTGCATCATGGAATGACACTGTAATCGAAACTCAGCCTGAAGCTATGGAATATTCCGAAACAGCTCAAAAGCTTCACGGAGATGCTCTGACATCCCACTCTCACATACAGCTTAAGGACCAGGTATCGGTTCGGATAAACCATAATGACACCATGGAATTATTACAAGTCTGGAATAGTTGGAACTCTGCTGATCGGGAAGCTTTTACGGCAAAATATGGTCACATCGCTTGCCTACTAAAGGTTACCGTTGATGCATCACTTGTCCGGGCTCTAACACAATTTTGGGATCCATTTTATCGATGCTTTTCTTTCGATAAGATGGATCTGGTTCCAACCATTGAAGAATACAATAACCTCTTGGGTTGGTCCTCCAACTATCCAATTGAGACGTATCAATATGATAGAAGAACGGAGCCTCATCGAGCCCTAGCAAAATTATTGGACATGCCAGCTTCCAGTCTTCAACCCAAATTTGCAACAAAAGGGTGTCGGAAATTTATCAGCTGGACCGATCTAAAACAACTAAGTCACACCCTCCCTCAGAAGAATCAACGACGCAAGTTGTTCGCCTTGGCAATATATGGCCTGGTAGTCTTCCCAAGAATTGTCGGATTTATTGAAGGAGACGTCATCACATTATTTGAGCAAGTCTGCAATGCCCAAGTAAATCCGACCTCAGTGATATTATGTGAAACTATCAGGGCATTAAACTTTTGTCGCCAAAGAGGAGGCAAATTCATAGGATGTTCACATCTCCTCAACGTTTGGATCAAAAGCCACCTTCCTTGTGAGAAGCAACATTTTGGAAATCGCTTTTCAAAGGACTTCATCCCAATCGAAGCCTTTTTGAAAAGTGAAACCACTAATCATGATAGCAAGGAAGCATGGGTTGACTACTTCAAGAACATCAGCGAATTCCAAATTGAATGGAGAGCACCCTGGTCCACCACCACCCGCATAGTTTACCGTTGCGGCAATTGCCCGTGGGTTCCTCTCTTAGGCATATGGGGAGGAACAAGCTATGCTCCAGCCCAAGTACGTAAACAATTTGGGTCCATGCAATTTATGCCCATGACACATAACCTGAGCAAGTTGGAGTTTTCACATGAAGATCCAAATTCAAATAAGCTTGCAATGGGTATTTCAGTTGCATGGAAAAGACTTTTCATATTAAAGTCAGGCCCTATTATTTCTCCTACTGCGTATTATGAATGGAGAAATAATCGGAAAGAAGGAATAGTTCTTCCCGAAGAGGTCATCAGAAAATTGGCAAAAAGAGAGTTGGAGAAAGAGCTAGAGGAAGAAAAGGAGAAGAACAAGAAGATGCTCTTCGACATACAACAGCTCAGTCACAAAACACAACTCCTCGAAGAAAAGATCGAAAGCCAAAAACAAGTCATCACCGAATTAGTTGATGAAACCGATCAAACAGAGATGAGAGCAAGATATTGGGAAGATCAATATAGATTTTCTCAAGAACAGCTTCAAATATTTTTGGCAGAAGTCAGAAAAGTGACTGAGCAAGCCCAACTAATGGGCGAAGAAGCCAAGGAGTTAGAAGAATTGAGCTGCCCTACTCCATCAGTGAATATTCAAAAAATGATGGAGTTTATTTCAAAGGCCAGAAAGCAATACTGTACTTTGGGCCGTTTCTTTTGAAAATAATAAGCTTTTGGTGAATGTAATTGAGAAATTCCACTATAATTCTTCTTTCACCAAGTATTTACAACATTCATGCATACATCTCATCAATCATATACACATAGAATCTAATAAATATTCCTTTAAAAGGTAAAATTGGACCTCAACATCGATATTCAACCCGGCTCCAAACAAAATTAATGGCAGAACAAGCCGAAGGACGTCTCATGGATATGGAATCCAAAATTGAAAGTATGGCAGAACAGATGAGACAGTTGATGGAAATAATCAAAGGGAAAGCAACTCAAACTCCCATCAAAGAAGCACAAGATCCCACTTATCCTCCGGGATTCATCCCACAACGAGTCTCAGTTCAAGAAAACCTGTTTCAAGAACCAGGACCATCCGCTAGCGTTCACTTGAAACAAGACACTGTACAGGAAGAGAAGAAGATATTGCCAAAAGAAGAGGCAGAATCTCAAAAGCTCGAAACAATAGAGAAGAGACTCCGAGCCATTGAAGGAGGCACTATATTCGGATCTCTCTCAGTGGATGACCTTTGCTTGGTACCAGATGTCGTAATTCCTTCAGACTTTAAGGTGCCAGATTTCGTGAAATATGATGGAACGAGTGATCCTATCACTCATATCACATTGTTTCTAAGGAGACTACAACCACTCACAAAAGATGAAAAGGTGTGGATTGCACTTTTTCAGGAAAGTCTCACAAAATCAGCATTACAGTGGTATCTAAGTCAAGGTCCAAGGAACATCAAGACTTGGAATGACCTTGCTCAGGCCTTTATTGGAAACTATAAACATGTTATGGACTTGGCTCCGGATCGCCAAACTCTCCAAAACCTGGAGAAGAAAAAGCCGAAAACTTTTAAGGAATATGCCCAACGATGGAGGGACTTAGCTGCACAAGTACAGCCACCCATGACAGAAAGAGAAATGGTCACTTTGTTTGTCCAGACACTGAAATACCCATATTATGACAAACTTATTGGCAATGCGGCAACTAACTTCTCCGACGTAGTCATGTCTGGAGAAAGGATCGAGCATGGTATCAGGACCGGGAAGATTACTGAGTCCTTTAGTGATCCTATGAAAAGAGGAGGACTATCCAGAAGAAAAGATGAAGAAATACAACAAATTGGACGAGGAAGGGGGATTCCCCTCGTGGGTACCGTGGCTACCGGACCTCGCCTATCCTATTCTGCCAACAGGCCCAATTATTATCCTACCAATAGGCCCAATGATTATCCTCCAAATAGGCCCAGTGATTATCTTCCCAATAGACCCAACAATTATCCTCTCAACAGGCCTAATCAGTTACGGCCACCTGTTCCGACTCCTCCAATGCCTGCACCAAGACCAAGAGAAATTTTCGCACCGATTCCCATGACTTATACTGAGTTATATCCAAAACTCATCCAGAGCCAACTCATTCACCCAATTCCCACAAGGCCATTCGAACCCCCATATCCAACATGGTATGACCCTAAACTAAATTGCCCATATCATGATGGTGCCGTGGGCCACGGACTCGAAAATTGCATAGCATTGAAGCGTATAGTCCAACAATTAATTGAGTCAAAATGGTTGGACTTTTCCGATGAACCAAACGTCACTCATAATCCATTGCCTCCTCATCAAGCCAAACCAGTCAATATGATGGAAGAATACTGGCCGATGAAGAAAACAGTCAATGATATCATAACCCCTCTTAAGCATGTATATTCATGCCTTGTGAAAGAAGGGATTATCATAGGAAAGTCTTCTGGAAATAAAGAAGTCGAGGATGAGGAGTGGTGCAACTTTCATAACAGTAAGAGTCATTTTATCCAAGAATGCCCAGAATTCCGTAAAAGTCTACAAAGTCTCATGGACTCCTCCCAAATCATCGTTTTTATGTCAGATAAAGAGGATGACGTGAATGTGATAATTAAAGAACAAGAAGTCAATATCATGCCAAGACCACTAGTCATTCCAATCTCAAAATCTGCTCTCAAGCCTTTAAGAATTCAAGTTCCAAAGCCATTCCCGTACAAATCAGACAAAACTGTTCCATGGAACTATGGCTATACTTCTAACATCACATCAACTCCGTTAGAAGTTGGGGGCATGACTAGAAGCGGTCGGTGTTATTCTCCCGAGCAAATGAACAAGCTCCAACAAGAGAAGAATGTTACGGATCCAGCAAATGGACCTATTAACACATCTAAAGAGCAAGAGATGCCTCGAGCAGTAACAGATGAACAAGCTACTGAGTTTCTCAAACTCATAAAGCAAAGTGAATACAGTATCGTGGAGCAGTTGAACCGTCTGCCAGCAAAGATCTCCATACTTTCATTACTCTTAAGTTCTGATGCCCATCGAGAAGCTCTTCTCAAAGTCCTGAATAAGGCTTATGTTGAACAAGATATCTCCGTGAACAACTTTGACCACCTTGTCAACAACATCACGGCACAAAATCTCATCACATTCACTGACGATGAGATACCAGCAGAAGGAAGGGGTCACTCTAAGGCTCTACATATTTCGATTAAATACAAAGATCGGATTATGGCTAGAGTTATGATCGACAATGGATCAGCTCTAAATGTAATGCCATTAGAAACTTTACATAAGATCGGTTTAGACCCATCACACCTCAACAACAGTCATATTGTTGTTCGAGCATTTGACGGAACAAAGAGAGATGTGGTTGGAGAAATAGAGCTACCAATTGGGATTGGTCCCTGTCTTTTCCATATCACATTCCAAGTCATGGACATTTCTCCATCTTATACTTGTCTGCTGGGAAGACCATGGATCCATATGGCTGGAGCAATTCCTTCCTCATTACATCAAAAAATGAAATTCATCATTGAAGGAAAGATAATCACAGTCTTTGCTGAAGAAGACATTCTGCTATCTAGACCTGCGGATGCTCAATATGTTGAGGTCAATGAAAATATACCTGATTGCTCCTTCAGGTCTTTTGAGATTGTCAATGCTGCTTATGTCAGTGAATATGGAGAAGAACCCGTTCCTAACATCTCTAAAACAAGTCGCATGGTCGCCAAACTCATGATAAAAGGAGGATACTCACCAGGGTTAGGTTTGGGACAAGATTTACAAGGAATCCCAGAGCCATTGAAAATATCCGCAAATGAAGGGAAATACGGCCTAGGCTTCACACCGACAAGACATGATAAAATGAAGGCAATAGCTGAAAAGAGAGAAAAGAGGATTGCACGATTAACAGGGCATCCTCTCCAGGAAAGAAATCTGGATATCCCTGAAATCACCGAAACGTTCGTGAGTGGTGGTCTCATTCCGAAAAATGACAATGAAGGCAAGCTGACTATCAACATCAACAAGTCTTTTGAAAGTCTTTCTATTCAGGCAATCATCAGCGATTCACCTGAAGAGGAGGAGCTCGTTCAACCTTGTGGCCCACGGGATGTGCTGAACAATTGGGAGGCGATAGAACTGCCTGTTATAATCGAAAGCTTTCCAAAGTAATCTAATAGTAAAAACCTCCTAAAGAAAGGTTCAATCAATAGGGTGTAGTCTTTGTTTAAGTGAACCTTTTAGTTATTGCTTTTTATTCCAATAAAGTTGTGATTTATGCACATTGTAAATAAAGTACCAGTTTGCATCCATCTCATTCGTGCCATTTTTTTTCTCTTCTCTTTCTTTTCTCTCTGGATAATGCAGACCCAAAACTCTCTTTGATGACAATGAAAGAATGAACTTTGATAATCCTGTAAACACTACCGACTCGGATGACGAAGATCTTCAAGTATCTCCTGAGCTATTAAAAATGATTGAGCAAGATGAAAAAGAAAGAGCAACAAGTCAAGAACCAACTGAGGTATTCAACCTAGGAGACAGTCAGGATGTAAAAGAAGTCAAGATTGGCACTTTATTCCCTCCTGAAGAAAAAGAAGAATTAGTCCATTTATTGAAAGAATATGTGGATGTATTCGCTTGGTCATACCAAGATATGCCCGGCTTAAGCTCAGACATTGTACTACACAAAATACCCTTGAAACCTGGGGCGAAGCCTGTCAGACAGAAGTTACGAAGATTAAAGCCGGAGTTAATCTTAAGAGTAAAAGACGAGATTCAAAAGCTGTGGGATGCAGGATTCCTGGGGGTTGCTGAATATACAGAATGGGTGGTTAACATTGTCCCAGTCGAAAAGAAAGAAAGTGGGAAACTAAGAGTTTGTCAGGACTACCGGCCTTTGAACGAAGCCAGTCCTAAAGATAACTTCCCACTTCCTCATATTGATACACTGGTGGATAATACCGCAGGAAACTCCTACTTTTCCTTCATGGATGGTTTTTCTGGATACAATCAAATCAAACTTGATCTAGATGACATGATAAAAACTGCTTTTATTACCCTTTGGGGTACCTTCTACTATAAGGTGATGCCTTTCGGGTTAAAGAATGCTGGTGCTACATATCAAAGAGCCATGGTCACGTTGTTCCATGACATGATGCATAAAGAAATTGAAGTATATGTGGACGACATGATCGCCAAAACTTTCACTGCTCGGGGGCATCTAAAAGTGCTAAGAAAACTATTCGATAGACTTCGCAAATATCAATTGAAGTTGAATCCTGCCAAATGTACTTTTGGAGCCTCTTCAGGAAAGTTATTGGGTTTCATAGTCAGCAAGGACGGGATTCGAGTTGACCCGAGTAAAGTCAAAGCGATACAAGAAACCCCCGAAGACTCCAAAACAAGTAAGAAGTTTTCTGGGTAGAATCAACTTCATAGCAAGGTTCATATCACAATTGACGTCCAAGTGTGAACCGCTTTTCAAATCACTAAAGAAGAACAATCCGATTGAGTGGAATAACGAATGCCAAGAAGCGTTCGAGAAAATCAAACGATATTTATCAAATCCACCAGTCTTGATACCACCTCGATCCGGAGAACCGTTGATTCTATATTTATCCATACAGGATTCTTCATTAGGATCCGTATTGGGTCAACGTGATGAGACAAGCAAGAAGGAGCATGCAATTTACTATTTGAGCAAAAAGCTTACCACATATGAAGCTAAATACTCAATAGTAGAAAAGTCCTGTTGTGCCCTTGCATGGGTAGCACATCGACTACGACACTACATGCTCAACAACACAATATTGCTGATCTCCAAGACTGATCCCATTAAGTACATTTTCGAGAAACCCGCTTTATCAGGCAGGATTGCAAAATGGCAAATGCTGTTATCTGAATACGACATACAGTATGTCACCCAAAAGGCCGTAAAAGGAAGTGTGATCGCTGAATATCTGGCTGATAGAGCATTGGAGGATTATGAGCCCATGAGAATGGACTTTCCTGATGGAGATATAATGACAATAGAACAGGAAGTCGATGAAGAAAATGAAACATGGAGAATGGCATTCGATGGAGCATCTAATGCTTTGGGACAAGGGATCGGAGCTATACTCATCTCTCCAAGCGGAGAGCAGTTTCCCCTCACAGCAAAAATTACATTTCCTTGTACCAACAATATAGTAGAGTATGAAGCATGTGCTATGGGACTCCAAATGGCACTGGATTTGAAAGTGCGAGATCTCCGAGTCTATGGGGATTCCGCATTAGTCATATATCAAATCAATGGAGAATGGGAGACAAGAGATTCAAAATTAATCCCTTACCAAAAGCTTATACTAGACATGACTCGAAGATTTAACAGTATAAGTTTCCATCATCTTCCAAGGGAAGATAATCAAATCCCAGACGCTTTAGCTACTTTGGCTGCTATGTACAAGATAAGCGACCCTGAGCATACTCCTGTGTTCGAGATGAAAATAATAGATTCTCCAGCTTATTGCATGAGCATCGAAGAAGAATTGGATGGAAAGCCTTGGTATCATGATATCAAGAAATACCTCCAAGAACGAACATATCCACTAGAAGCATCAGAAAATGACAAGAAATTTCTACGAAGATTGTCAATGGGTTTTCTTTTAAACCTAGACATACTCTACAAGAAAACCCCAGACTCGATGCTACTTCGCTGTGTAGATACTCATGAAGCACGAAAGATCATGGAAGAAGTTCATTCTGGAATATGTGGAGCACACACTAGTGGTCATACCATGGCAAGACAAATAATGAGGGCTGGCTACTATTGGCTCACATTGGAAAGTGATTGTATTAATCACGTGAGAAAATGTCACAAATGTCAAATACATGCCAACAAGATCCAAGCTCCACCCACCCCTCTTAATGTAACAGCAATACCTTGGCCTTTTGCCATGTGGGGAATTGACGTCATTGGAGCCATTACCCCTAAAGCTTCCAATGGTCACAAATTCATCCTAGTGGCAATTGACTACTTCACTAAATGGGTAGAAGCTATGTCATATGCAAGTGTGACTCAAAAGGTGGTATGCCGGTTCATTAAGAAAGAAATCATTTGCCGTTATGGGCCGCCGGAATGTATCATCTCAGACAATGCCACGAACCTGAACAATGCAATGATGCAGACTTTGTGCCGGCAGTTCAAAATCAAACATCTCAATTCGGCACCTTATCGACCAATGATGAATGGTGCAGTAGAAGCGGCCAATAAAAATATCAAGAGAATTGTTGAAAAGATGATCGTCACTTATAAGGACTGGCATGAGATGTTACCTTTTGCACTACATGCTTATAGAACTTCTACCCGTACTTCTACTGGAGCAACACCTTTTTCTCTGGTATATGGTATGGAGGCTGTATTGCCCATTGAAGTTCAAATTCCATCATTAAGAGTACTAATGGATACTCAATTAAGAGAAGCAGAATGGGTCAAAGCTAGATACGAGCAATTAAATCTAATTGATGAAAGAAGAATGATAGCCCTCTGCCATGGGCAACTTTATCAAAGAAGGATGATTCGTTCTTACAACAAAAAGGTTCGCCCACGACAATTTCACGAGGGTGACATAGTGCTCAAGAAAATTTTACCCATGCAACATGATTCAAGAGGAAAATGGACACCAAATTATGACGGGCCATATGTCGTGAAGAAAGCATTTTCAGGAGAGGCACTAATTCTGACAGAAATGGATGGACGAGAATTACCGAAGCCAGTAAATTCGGATGCAGTAAAGAAATACTTTGCATAATGAAGAAATTTTCAAACAGAAGGGGAGAAGTGGATACAGGGTTACCAAAGTTTATTTGATCAAAGTTGTCAAAGAGAGCTTTCTTCTCTTACACTTTCATTATCTATCTGTACCCAAGATTTTCATATTACCCATAAATAAAAAGCCAATTTTCTTTAACTTACCTTGGATTCTCACGTTCAAAATGCTAAAGTCGCTTCTATCCAGTTCTTTTCCTTCAAATCTCACATTCTTATTAGCCTTAAGTGTGCAATAAATTATGACTTTTGAAGGAAGAATAGTAATAATTAAAACTTAGAAAAAACAAAGACCGTAGATTACTTTGATAAGCTTTATGAATTAAAACAGGTAAGATTGAGGTCCTGCTTTGCGAGCGGCACAGAACATAGGCTAACAAAGAAGAAGGAGTAACAAATCTTTGGGAGATAGCCTTGGTGGTAGCCTGAATGATCGCTTCAGAAGTCTTAACACGTCCATGTCAGCAAGAAAGAATCATACTCACGAATATCTCAACAGGGACAATTATCCAGAGAAACATAAAGTACGAGGCGGACATTAAGGAAATTGAAGCCAAAATTTAAGAACAAATTAAGGAAAGAAGATTTTTGAAAAGAGTTAGGCTTTTGAAACAATGGACAATAGCTGGAAAGCGAGACAATGAACAACAGCTGGAAAGCGAAACAATGGACAACAGTTGGAAAGCATAAAGAGATTCAATAATAGTCCGAAAAGGAAATCACAAAGAAGATCCAGTAAAGTAAAGCAAAGACATGAAGAGCTAGATTCAAAAAAAAAAAAAAAAAAAAAAAAAAAAAAAACCATCAGTTACACATGCCTTGCATTCATGCATTTCACATCACGCATGCATGGCTTTTACATAACAGGGATCAAATAGAAAGCATGTCCGCAGCAGTATAAGCTGAGATCTTAATGACATCAGCTCTTACCAATTGGACGCATAGCTAATACGCTGGACCCAGCCCCATCAGGAATCCAAGGATAAAGTATACAATATCGTCAAAAGCCTGGCAATTGAGGCTACACCTAAAAGAACAGAATTGATGCCAGCTTAGCAGCATCCAAGATGAGTGATAGCTATGGTCAAAGATAAGGCAGACATCAAGAAATATTGTCGTTGAAAATTCGTCAAAAGCGGACAATGGATTCAATAATCAAGGACTGGATCAATATCATGCCTGATGAGATATCAAAGATAAGAAATATCTATGATACTAAAATAAAGTAGGATCCACTTTTCCGGTTAAACGGCGGATACGGTACTCCGTGACTCTCAAGTCGGTTCTCTCAGTTGCCCATAATAACTGATTCCTTCACCCCTTCTTTCTTTTACTTCCTCCTAGAAAATGGATCCTACTTTTTCCGCCTTGCGAAAGTATTTCCCTTCTCTCCCAATGAACATCCTAAAAAAGATCTACCGAGTTCGCTGTGAACGATTAAGAGCTCTGATGCACAAAGGAATACCTGAAGATATACGGTGGTTAATCGAAGCCAAGGTTCGTCTGGCAGGTGAAATCCCAGAGACATTTGCATCTTACATGCCTGGTGTTGGCAAAAGTTCTTATGCCAGAAAAAGAAGAGCGAAAAGATTACAAGTCTGCCATAAATGTGGTAGGTGGACTTGTAAGACTAGGTGTCGTTCTTTAGGAATGATCTCCAATAATCGAGAAGATAAAATACGGTTCATCAAGAATGGCTTGAGTAAGGACTCATTGGATGATATCCAATTGACTCTTGAGACGCATTCTTGTGGATCTGTGCAACGTGAAATTCTTGATTTATGGAGTATTTTTCATGAAGAACGAGACTGTTACAGTCCCGGGAATCTGACTTTAAATGACCCTGTTTGCCGGCTTGTAAGAAAGCTAGATGGGAAGCAGATCCTCGACTCATAGAAGCCGTTAATGCCGTTACTGGACGTAAAACCAGTGGAAGATGTGAGCCACAGTCACAATTACTGTACATACAGTTTGTTATATTTGGAAAAATTTGCATTTTCTTTTGACAGATGTACATGCTCCCCTAAGTGTAATCGACACGTTATCCCTTTTCATCACTATAAATGCGTGTTCTTCCTTCTGATTAAACAGCAGATAAGATATCCCGTGACTTCTAAAGTCGGTTATTCCAGTTTCCTGCAATAACTGATTCATTTCCCTCTTCTCTCAAATTCTTCTCTCATCAATGGATTCTACTCTTTCTGTACTGCGAAAATACTTTCCTTCCCTCCCACTAAAAGTTCTTAAAAAGATCTACCTTGCTAGATGTGAAAGAATCAGAGTTTTTACACGCAAAGGCATTCCCGACAATGTGCAGTGGATAATTGAAGCTAAGGTCCGTTTGGCTGGTGAAGTTCCAGATGCATTTAAGCCTCATATGCCCGGCCTAGGTAAGAGCGCTTATGCCAAAAAGCGAAGAGCAAAAAGGCTAGATGTCTGTTATAAATGCGGACGATGGAATTGTAATACTAAATGCCGCTCTTTAGGATACATCTCCAGAAATCGTGAAGATAAAAGAAAATTCATTAAGAATGGCCTGCGTAAAGAATCTCTGGAGGATATACGAGGGACTCTTGAAACGCATTCTTGTGGAATAGTACAACGCGAAATAGTCAGTTTATGGAGAACTTACCATAAAGAACGAGACCGTTATAGTCCCCAAAATCTAATTGTAAACGATCCTGTTTGCCAGCTTGTAAGAAAACTAGATGGGAAGTAAATCCCCGACTTATGAAGGCATTAAAGCCATTACTAGACATAAACTAGTGGAAGATGAGAGCCACAGTCATGATTGCTGTACATATAAGCTGTCATTTGTCTTTTCTTTTGGCAATAATGTACTTACTTCTGTAAGTGTAATAAACACATTATCCTTTCATCACTATAAATGCATGTTCTTCCTTCTGGATACGGTACTCCATAACTCCCAAAGTCAGTTATTTCCATTTCCTACAATCACTAATTTCTTTCTTTTTCTCTTAAATGCCTCCTTCATCAATGGAGCCTTCTCTTTCTGCTCTACGAAAATATTTCCCTTCTTTCCCAATAAATGTTCTTAAAAAGGTTTATCAAGCTAGATGTGAACGATTCCGACTATTTATGCACAAAGGCATTCCTGATAATGTGCGGTGGCTAATTGAAGCTAAGGTTCGTTCAGCTGGTGAAGTTCCAGAAGCGTTCTTTCCCCGTATGCCTGGCTTTGGTAAATGCGCTTATGCCAAAAAAAGAAGAGCAAAGAGGCTAGGCGTTTGTCATAATTGTGGATGGTGGATTTGCGGCAATAAATGTCGTTCTCCAGGAGTGATCACCAGAAATCGTAATGATAGAATAAAATTCATCAAGAATGGCTTGCGTAAGGAATCTCTGGAAGATATCCGAGAGGTTCTTGAAGCGCATTCTTGCGGAATAGTGCAATTTGAGGTTGTTGGATTATGGATAATTCTCCAAAAAGAACGAGAACGTTACAGTCTTGGGAATCTGACCCTAAACGACCCTGTTTGCCAGTTTGTGAAAAAGCTAGATGAGATGCAAATCACCGATTCATAGAAAGCATTGAAGCCGTTACTGGACGCAAAGCCAGTAGAAGATGGAACAAGGTCACGATTACTGTACGTGCTAGCTGTCGCTTTTGAAATTTTCCTCCTCTTTTGGTAATAATGTATCCACTCCTGACATGAACCAAAGTCATGATTACTGTACGTGCTAGCTGTCGCTTTTGAAATTTTCCTCCTCTTTCAGCGATAATGTATCCACTCTTGACATAAGCCATAGTCACGATACTGTACATGCTAGCTGACGCTTTTGAAATTTTCCTCCCATAATGTACCCACTCCTGACATGAGCTATAATTATGACTACTGTATATACCTGCCACTTTTGAAATTTTCCTTCTCATCCGACAATCATGTACCTACTCCTGACATAAGCTACAGTCGCGACTACTGTACATGCTAGCAGCTATTTTGAAAATTTTCCTCCTCTTTTAACGATAGTGTACCCATACCGGACCAGAGTCATACCCGTGACTACTATGAATAGCTGGCAATAATGTATCCATTCTTGAAAAATAAAATTATTGCCTTATCTCTTCATCTCTATAAATATATCCTCTTTTCTCACAAGGGTAAGGATAGGAATGGAGAAAACCCCAACTCATAAATCCCGAAGTATTTGTGTATTTTCTGGGGCTTTTCCTGGAAAAGATGAAGAGTATTTAAAAGCAGCCAACCATTTGGGTAGAGTATTAGCTGAGCGAAAAATACATTTAGTTTATGGAGGAGGTAGTGTCGGATTAATGGGAGGTGTAGCATCAGCAGCATCTCTAGGAGGAAGTCAAGTTCTGGGCATTATCCCTGGACCTCTGAAATTTATTTCTGGGGGCACGATTGGAGAAGAATTAGTGGTTAAAAATTTGCAAGAGCGTGTGTTACAAATGCTTTTAAATGCTGATGCTTTTATCGCTCTACCAGGTGGTTTTGGCACATTGGGAGAAGTCTTTCAAATTGCTTCCATGGCCCAACTTAATTTGCATAAGAAACCCATTGGGCTTTTAAATGTTAACAATTTCTTTACAGGTCTGATAGCTTTTATGGATTATGCTATGCAGAAGAATTTCATATCAAGAGTAGCACGGCGAATCATAATATCCGCAACAACTGCTGAAGAATTGCTAGATAAAATACAAGCTTTTGTTCCTGAACCAGATCCAGCAATGATTCAGATAGACTGGACACGACAGTCTTTCCCGACCAGTTCACTCTCATAATGGTCCTCTACTCACCCTGTTGAAGTATTGTGGAAGAAGAAGTGATCCGATCCGTTTTGCTTGTCCTTTAGTTTTATTATCAGCATTTTCTTTCGTGTTTTAGTTTTTCTTTCAGGGAATTTCCTTTTTTTATCTTATAAGATAGTTTCGTCCATGCTGATATTAAAACCATAGGACAATGCCTTTAGGTTGGAATGGCTGAGTAAAGAGTAATTTTTATTGCTCTTGAGACGCATCCTATTAGGTCTACCAGGCATAACATTTTGGGATAGTTAAGCTTCAACCTTATTTGGATGACATATCTCTTAAGCGAATCTATATTTACTAAAGAAAATATTAGATGAACCTTGGATATTGATTCCAAACATCCGTTCCCTTTACATAATTTGTTAGCGATATTGTCATCATCAAGATTCACTCATTTTATCGAAGTCTAAAATTTCGCACTCGCCTATTATGCAAATTCACACTTTCGAAGAAAATTATTCCAATTCTAATTGCTTTCATATAAATTTCGCTCGAGGTTCAAGGAGATTTCCTTAACCTCATTCCATCAATTTTCCTTCAAACGATAGGAGAGTTCCTATCGTCGAGGTTCTAAGGTAGGGCCCTTAACCTCAAAATCAACAATTTTCCTTCAAACGATAGGAGAGTTCCTATCGTCGAGGTTCTAAGGTAGGACCCTTAACCTCAAAACAATCAATTTTCCTTCAAACGATAGGAGAGTTCCTATCGTCGAGGTTCTAAGGTAGGGCCCTTAACCTCAAAACCATCAATTTTCCTTCAAACGATAGGAGAGTTCCTATCGTCGAGGTTCTAAGATAGGACCCTTAACCTCAAAACAATCAATTTTACTTCAAACGATAGGAGAGTTCCTATCGTCGAGGTTCTAAGGTAAGACCCTTAACCTCAAAATCATCAATTTTCCTTCAAACGATAGGAGAGTTCCTATCGTCGAGGTTCTAAGGTAGGACCCTTAACCTCAAAATCATCAATTTTCCTTCAAACGATAGGAGAGTTCCTATCGTCGAGGTTCTAAGGTAGGACCCTTAACCTCATTCAAACAATTTTCCTTCAAATGATATGAGAGTTCCTATCGTCGAGGTTCTAAGGTAGGACCCTTAACCTCAAAACAATCAATTTTACTTCAAATGATAGGAGAGTTCCTATCGTCGAGGTTCTAAGGTAGGACCCTTAACCTCAAAATCATCAATTTTCCTTCAAATGATAGGAGAGTTCCTATCGTCGAGGTTCTAAGGTAGGACCCTTAACCTCAAAACAATCAATTTTACTTCAAACGATAGGAAAGTTCCTATCGTCGAGGTTCTAAGGTAGGACCCTTAACCTCAAAATCATCAATTTTCCTTCAAATGATAGGAGAGTTCCTATCGTCGAGGTTCTAAGGTAGGACCCTTAACCTCAAAACAATCAATTTTACTTCAAACGATAGGAGAGTTCCTATCGTCGAGGTTCTAAGGTAGGACCCTTAACCTCAAAATCATCAATTTTCCTTCAAATGATAGGAGAGTTCCTATCGTCGAGGTTCTAAGGTAAGACCCTTAACCTCAAAACAATCAATTTTCCTTCAAACGATAGGAGAGTTCCTATCGTCGAGGTTCTAAGGTAGGACCCTTAACCTCATTCAAACAATTTTCCTTCAAATGATAGGAGAGTTCCTATCGTCGAGGTTCTAAGGTAGGACCCTTAACCTCAAAACAATCAATTTTACTTCAAACGATAGGAGAGTTCCTATCGTCGAGGTTCTAAGGTAGGACCCTTAACCTCAAAATCATCAATTTTCCTTCAAACGATAGGAGAGTTCCTGTCATCGAGGTTCTAAGGTAGGACCCTTAACCTCAAAACAATCAATTTTACTTCAAACGATAGGAGAGTTCCTATCGTCGAGGTTCTAAGGTAGGACCCTTAACCTCAAAATTATCAAATTTTCCTTCAACGATAGGAGAGTTCTTACCGCAGAGGCTCTAAAAAAAAAAAATTCCTTAACCACATAGTTTAGGCGGCGAAAAGGTTCTCAACGGCTAGCTAAGACGGACGAAATTTGGTAACTACTTTGCATACATCATGTCCCATGAAGCATGCAAAGGGGGGCAGCTGTTGACACCCAATTTCGTCCGGCCTTTTTTTTAAAAAAATTTAAAAAAAAAAACTAATTAAAAAAATTATTATTATTATTATTATTATTGCTAAAAAATTTTAATTATGTTAATTAGTTTAAAATATATTTTTATTTTGAGAAGATTTGATTTAAAATAATATATGTGCGAATATGTATGTGTTTGGAATAAAAATAAAATTTCAGAAAAAAATGACAAAAAAATTAAAAGTTTGAGGTAAAAATGACAAAATTGAGAAGTTTCGGACAAAATTGACAAATTCTGAAAGTTTCAGGAGCTTTGGGTAATTTTTCGCGTCAATTTTGGGCCTAAACGGGCGTTTCTAGCCCAAATTGACAAAAAACGTTAAAATTGTCAAAATCAGAAGCTTCTGAGCTTATCCAGAGCTGGAGTAACGTAAAGGACTGAAACTGTCATTTTACCAATTTAAAAGATAAGTTTGATATTTTTTATTAATTTATCCGTCCACAGTTCAGCTAAGCTCCTTCTATAAATACCCCCCCAAATTCAGTGCTGAACATATAGAAAATCAGAGAAAAAAGTTCAGAGCTCCGTTTTAGAAAAAGAGAAAATAGAAGCCTTAGTCCTAGGCTCTCCTCCCTCTGCCAAAACAGTCCCAAAATTATTTTTTCTTACGTTTCGACTACCTTCTTCCTCCGTTTTCTCTTTCTTTCTTTTTCTGTCGCCGTCCTATCCCGCTGCCGTCGCCCTGCCGCCGCCGTCTCGCCGTTGCCGTCGTTCCTACGCCGTCGCCATCGCCATCGCCGCCGCGCCCAGCAGTCCTGCCGTCTCGCGCCGCCGCACCCAGCCGTCCTGCCGCCGTCGCCCCGCTCCCTCGCCGCCGTCGTCCCGGCCGCCGTTACCCTCGCCGCCGTCGCCCCGCCCCCTCGTCGCCGTCGCCCGGCGGCCTCCGCCTGCCCAGCCCCGTCACCCCCCCCCTCCTCCCTCGCGTCGCCTCTGATTCTTTCTCCATATTCAATTTTAATTTTTAAGGGTAAAACCTCCTTTCAGTCCTTCATCTTTTCAATTTCTTTTTATTAGGTCACTAACCTTTTTATTTTTTCTTTGCAGAAAATTAATTAACTAACTCATTTATTTTTTACTTGTTTATTTATTTGTTTATTATTGTTATTATTACTAACCTTTTTTTTTTGTTATTAGCAACTAACAACTAACTTGCTAATTTTTACTAACCTTTATTTTTATTGTTGTTAATAATTAATTAAATTGTCTAACTTTTATTTTTGTTGTAATTAATTAACTTAATTAAACTTGGCTAACTTTTATTTATTGTTGTTAATTAATTAACTTAATTAAACTTGGCTAACTTTTATTTATTGTTATTAATTAATTAACTTAATTAAACTTGGCTAACTTTTATTTATTGTTGTTAATTAATTAACTTAATTAAACTTGGCTAACTTTTATTTATTGTTGTTAATTAATTAACTTAATTAAACTTGGCTAACTTTTATTATTGTTGTTAATTAATTAACTTAATTAAACTTGGCTAAATTTTATTATTGTTGATAATTAATTAACTTAATTAAACTTGGCTAATTTTTATTATTGTTGATAATTAATTAACTTAATTAAACTTGGCTAATTTTTATTATTGTTGTTAATTAATTAACTTTTATAATTGTTGCTAACATTTATTATTTTTTTTAAGTGGATGGCCAAAAAGCCCCACTTTATTAATTTTTCTTTATATGATTTAATTTATTTAATTAACCTTTTACCCATAAATAAAAAAAAAACTAAAAGAAGATTATTTTGTAATTAATTATTAAAGCTAATAAAAATTTAAAAGCCAATTATTTTATTTTTATTTTGGAATACATGTTTTATTATAACAAAGTTAACTTTTTGTTAAAATTAATAAATAAACATGATTAAATCAATTCTTTTTAAATATTTTTTTAAAAATTCAAGAAAAATCCAATAAAATTATAAATAAAATTAATAACTAATTAAAAAGTTAAAATCTAATAAAAATTAAAACTCCATGACCAAATGATCCGTCAGGATCCATGGCTTGGAATCATTTTTAAATAAAGTATATAATAATTTATTTTCTTTATTAAAAATAAAAACTTTGGACTAATATATTAATAATTAAAATAATAAAATATAACTTTTTAGTTTTCTTTATTAATAAAAAGAATAATAAAAAGTAAAATTTTTGGGCTAACATTTTATTCAATAATATTTTACTTATTTTTTTTAAAATAATGAAAAGATATCACTTTTTGTTTCCTTTATAAAAATCTTAATAAAAAATAAATCAAAAAATAATTGAATTTCTCTTAAATATTTTAGACTTATTAATTAGATATACTTTCACAGATATAAATTAAAATTAAAAAAAAAATCTTTCATCAAACAAAATAAAATATAAACATCAAGACTTTTGTTTTAAAATACATATAAATTTTTGGTTAAATAATCTTTTATTCCAAAACAAATTAAATAAATATCAAAACTTTTCTTCTTTTGTTTAAAATATACATATAAATTTTTGATTTTCTTAATTAAACAATTACTTTTGGTTAATCTTTTATCAAAACAAAATAAAACAAAATAAAATATTAAGACTTATATTATTTTAAATTAAAATATAATTTTTGCTTTCTTTAATGAATAAATAAGATCTTGATTTAATAATTTTTTTTATTTTTGTTTATCTTTTATTAAATAAAAAGAACAAGCATAACATAAAATATAAATCTTTCTTGATTAATTTATTTCTTCTTTTTAAATAAACATAAAATAAATCTCAAGATTAATTAATTAACTTTCTTATTAGAAAAAAAAATTAATTACTTTTGAATTCTTTTATAAATTAAGTAATTATTTAAATAATAAATATCCTTCATCAAAGCAAAAAAAAAATTAATAAAAAAAAGAAGAAAACCTCCACTTTATTTATTGTTATTTTTTATTTTATGGATAAACTCATTTCATTTAAAGAAATTAGCCATAAAAAATATATATGAAAAATAAATCTGAACCATGTTGTTAAGTAAAAAAAAAATTTAGTTCATGGTATATTGGCTGGAAACTGTCTCGTGCCCGCTTTTGAGCTGCTTCACCTGGTGAAGAGGGTCTGGCTGAGTAACAACGCCCCGTACCATGAACAAAGATTTTTATTTTTTAAACTCTTTGATTCCTTTAAATTAACTTCTTATTAAATAAAAAAATTAATTTTTTTAATTCTTTTATAAATTGAGTAATTCTTTAAATAATAAATATCCTTCATTAAACAAGAAAAAAATCAAAAAAAGAAAAGATAAGAAAAAGAAAAGAAAGATAAGAAAAAGAAAACAAAAGAAAGAAAAGAAAAGAAAATTAAAAAGTAAAAAATAAGAAGAAAAAGAAAGAAAGAAAAAGTAAAAATATAAAGATAAATTTAGTAATTAAACTAAAAATTAATAATAAGAATTAAATAATTACGATAAATTAAATCAATTTCCATATCCGGATGATCCGGCAGGATCTACGGTTTGGAAAATATCAAACTTTTAAAATAAATAAATTAAATAAAAAGATAAAAATCCATATTTTTACAATATGAATAAAATTGTTTAAAATTTCACCAAATTCCGTGTCCAAATGACTCGGCAGAGTCCATGGTTCGGAATCAAAATCTTCCGTGTCCAAATGACTCGGCAGAGTCCATGGTTCGGAAGTATAAAATTCTATCCAAATTAACTTAAAAATCCACATTTTCCCATAATTCAGTTAAAATTTCTAATTTCGAAAATTAACTGAAAATTTTTAAAAGCAAAGTAAAACAAAATTAAAATCAACTAAGGTGCCAATTTTGGGCGCTATAACAATATTGTTTTAGCGTAACCGTACTCCCGATCCCCGAACTCTCGCAGACCAATTTTAAGGTGACCAATCGACCTAAGAAAACTGATTGGTGGCGACTCCAGAAAACCCGACGTTGCCACAGCTTGGCGACTCCGCTGGGGAGTCAATATTAGTGAGTCGAGCTTAAAGTTGATTTGTTTTGATTTACTTTGCTTTACTATTATATGGATTTATATATTATATTTACTTAAGTAAACATGCATAATGCATTCACAAAATGAAGCTCTATACCCGAGCTTCCTTAAATCAAACACGATTCTTTCTAAGCGGAATTGGTGTTGCTGTCCTTGTGAGGCCACGGTCTCCAAGCCTTCACCGGTTTCAAAGTAGCAAAGTAGTGTATTGCCTTCTGAGACGGTTAGTCTCTGCATGGGCCCACGAAAAGCTACGACTCGAATTAATCCATTCCTTACATAAACCCTAGAGGGTAAGGAATCGGGCCGTCACTATGATTTAGTGACGGGATTCGGGAACTATCCCTTGCCTTTTTGATAAACCACCTTCTGCATATAGAATTCCTTACTCTACCTTAGAACCAGCCATTAAGAATTTTCTATACCTCGGTTCCCATTTCCATAGGTTTTGTTTTATCTATATGTTTGTATGATCTTATGTGTTACCTTTTTACTAACTCTGTTTTTCCTTATTTTTCCGGCATACACATTTCATCATTAAAGATAAATATTTGGTGAAAGAACCATTATCATGGATATTCTCGATTATCTTCCCACGGCTGTTACTGCATCATGGAATGACACTGTAATCGAAACTCAGCCTGAAGCTATGGAATATTCCGAAACAGCTCAAAAGCTTCACGGAGATGCTCTGACATCCCACTCTCACATACAGCTTAAGGACCAGGTATCGGTTCGGATAAACCATAATGACACCATGGAATTATTACAAGTCTGGAATAGTTGGAACTCTGCTGATCGGGAAGCTTTTACGGCAAAATATGGTCACATCGCTTGCCTACTAAAGGTTACCGTTGATGCATCACTTGTCCGGGCTCTAACACAATTTTGGGATCCATTTTATCGATGCTTTTCTTTCGATAAGATGGATCTGGTTCCAACCATTGAAGAATACAATAACCTCTTGGGTTGGTCCTCCAACTATCCAATTGAGACGTATCAATATGATAGAAGAACGGAGCCTCATCGAGCCCTAGCAAAATTATTGGACATGCCAGCTTCCAGTCTTCAACCCAAATTTGCAACAAAAGGGTGTCGGAAATTTATCAGCTGGACCGATCTAAAACAACTAAGTCACACCCTCCCTCAGAAGAATCAACGACGCAAGTTGTTCGCCTTGGCAATATATGGCCTGGTAGTCTTCCCAAGAATTGTCGGATTTATTGAAGGAGACGTCATCACATTATTTGAGCAAGTCTGCAATGCCCAAGTAAATCCGACCTCAGTGATATTATGTGAAACTATCAGGGCATTAAACTTTTGTCGCCAAAGAGGAGGCAAATTCATAGGATGTTCACATCTCCTCAACGTTTGGATCAAAAGCCACCTTCCTTGTGAGAAGCAACATTTTGGAAATCGCTTTTCAAAGGACTTCATCCCAATCGAAGCCTTTTTGAAAAGTGAAACCACTAATCATGATAGCAAGGAAGCATGGGTTGACTACTTCAAGAACATCAGCGAATTCCAAATTGAATGGAGAGCACCCTGGTCCACCACCACCCGCATAGTTTACCGTTGCGGCAATTGCCCGTGGGTTCCTCTCTTAGGCATATGGGGAGGAACAAGCTATGCTCCAGCCCAAGTACGTAAACAATTTGGGTCCATGCAATTTATGCCCATGACACATAACCTGAGCAAGTTGGAGTTTTCACATGAAGATCCAAATTCAAATAAGCTTGCAATGGGTATTTCAGTTGCATGGAAAAGACTTTTCATATTAAAGTCAGGCCCTATTATTTCTCCTACTGCGTATTATGAATGGAGAAATAATCGGAAAGAAGGAATAGTTCTTCCCGAAGAGGTCATCAGAAAATTGGCAAAAAGAGAGTTGGAGAAAGAGCTAGAGGAAGAAAAGGAGAAGAACAAGAAGATGCTCTTCGACATACAACAGCTCAGTCACAAAACACAACTCCTCGAAGAAAAGATCGAAAGCCAAAAACAAGTCATCACCGAATTAGTTGATGAAACCGATCAAACAGAGATGAGAGCAAGATATTGGGAAGATCAATATAGATTTTCTCAAGAACAGCTTCAAATATTTTTGGCAGAAGTCAGAAAAGTGACTGAGCAAGCCCAACTAATGGGCGAAGAAGCCAAGGAGTTAGAAGAATTGAGCTGCCCTACTCCATCAGTGAATATTCAAAAAATGATGGAGTTTATTTCAAAGGCCAGAAAGCAATACTGTACTTTGGGCCGTTTCTTTTGAAAATAATAAGCTTTTGGTGAATGTAATTGAGAAATTCCACTATAATTCTTCTTTCACCAAGTATTTACAACATTCATGCATACATCTCATCAATCATATACACATAGAATCTAATAAATATTCCTTTAAAAGGTAAAATTGGACCTCAACATCGATATTCAACCCGGCTCCAAACAAAATTAATGGCAGAACAAGCCGAAGGACGTCTCATGGATATGGAATCCAAAATTGAAAGTATGGCAGAACAGATGAGACAGTTGATGGAAATAATCAAAGGGAAAGCAACTCAAACTCCCATCAAAGAAGCACAAGATCCCACTTATCCTCCGGGATTCATCCCACAACGAGTCTCAGTTCAAGAAAACCTGTTTCAAGAACCAGGACCATCCGCTAGCGTTCACTTGAAACAAGACACTGTACAGGAAGAGAAGAAGATATTGCCAAAAGAAGAGGCAGAATCTCAAAAGCTCGAAACAATAGAGAAGAGACTCCGAGCCATTGAAAGAGGCACTATATTCGGATCTCTCTCAGTGGATGACCTTTGCTTGGTACCAGATGTCGTAATTCCTTCAGACTTTAAGGTGCCAGATTTCGTGAAATATGATGGAACGAGTGATCCTATCACTCATATCACATTGTTTCTAAGGAGACTACAACCACTCACAAAAGATGAAAAGGTGTGGATTGCACTTTTTCAGGAAAGTCTCACAAAATCAGCATTACAGTGGTATCTAAGTCAAGGTCCAAGGAACATCAAGACTTGGAATGACCTTGCTCAGGCCTTTATTGGAAACTATAAACATGTTATGGACTTGGCTCCGGATCGCCAAACTCTCCAAAACCTGGAGAAGAAAAAGCCGGAAACTTTTAAGGAATATGCCCAACGATGGAGGGACTTAGCTGCACAAGTACAGCCACCCATGACAGAAAGAGAAATGGTCACTTTGTTTGTCCAGACACTGAAATACCCATATTATGACAAACTTATTGGCAATGCGACAACTAACTTCTCCGACGTAGTCATGTCTGGAGAAAGGATCGAGCATGGTATCAGGACCGGGAAGATTACTGAGTCCTTTAGTGATCCTATGAAAAGAGGAGGACTATCCAGAAGAAAAGATGAAGAAATACAACAAATTGGACGAGGAAGGGGGATTCCCCTCGTGGGTACCGTGGCTACCGGACCTCGCCTATCCTATTCTGCCAACAGGCCCAATTATTATCCTACCAATAGGCCCAATGATTATCCTCCAAATAGGCCCAGTGATTATCTTCCCAATAGACCCAACAATTATCCTCTCAACAGGCCTAATCAGTTACGGCCACCTGTTCCGACTCCTCCAATGCCTGCACCAAGACCAAGAGAAATTTTCGCACCGATTCCCATGACTTATACTGAGTTATATCCAAAACTCATCCAGAGCCAACTCATTCACCCAATTCCCACAAGGCCATTCGAACCCCCATATCCAACATGGTATGACCCTAAACTAAATTGCCCATATCATGATGGTGCCGTGGGCCACGGACTCGAAAATTGCATAGCATTGAAGCGTATAGTCCAACAATTAATTGAGTCAAAATGGTTGGACTTTTCCGATGAACCAAACGTCACTCATAATCCATTGCCTCCTCATCAAGCCAAACCAGTCAATATGATGGAAGAATACTGGCCGATGAAGAAAACAGTCAATGATATCATAACCCCTCTTAAGCATGTATATTCATGCCTTGTGAAAGAAGGGATTATCATAGGAAAGTCTTCTGGAAATAAAGAAGTCGAGGATGAGGAGTGGTGCAACTTTCATAACAGTAAGAGTCATTCTATCCAAGAATGCCCAGAATTCCGTAAAAGTCTACAAAGTCTCATGGACTCCTCCCAAATCATCGTTTTTATGTCAGATAAAGAGGATGACGTGAATGTGATAATTAAAGAACAAGAAGTCAATATCATGCCAAGACCACTAGTCATTCCAATCTCAAAATCTGCTCTCAAGCCTTTAAGAATTCAAGTTCCAAAGCCATTCCCGTACAAATCAGACAAAACTGTTCCATGGAACTATGGCTATACTTCTAACATCACATCAACTCCGTTAGAAGTTGGGGGCATGACTAGAAGCGGTCGGTGTTATTCTCCCGAGCAAATGAACAAGCTCCAACAAGAGAAGAATGTTACGGATCCAGCAAATGGACCTATTAACACATCTAAAGAGCAAGAGATGCCTCGAGCAGTAACAGATGAACAAGCTACTGAGTTTCTCAAACTCATAAAGCAAAGTGAATACAGTATCGTGGAGCAGTTGAACCGTCTGCCAGCAAAGATCTCCATACTTTCATTACTCTTAAGTTCTGATGCCCATCGAGAAGCTCTTCTCAAAGTCCTGAATAAGGCTTATGTTGAACAAGATATCTCCGTGAACAACTTTGACCACCTTGTCAACAACATCACGGCACAAAATCTCATCACATTCACTGACGATGAGATACCAGCAGAAGGAAGGGGTCACTCTAAGGCTCTACATATTTCGATTAAATACAAAGATCGGATTATGGCTAGAGTTATGATCGACAATGGATCAGCTCTAAATGTAATGCCATTAGAAACTTTACATAAGATCGGTTTAGACCCATCACACCTCAACAACAGTCATATTGTTGTTCGAGCATTTGACGGAACAAAGAGAGATGTGGTTGGAGAAATAGAGCTACCAATTGGGATTGGTCCCTGTCTTTTCCATATCACATTCCAAGTCATGGACATTTCTCCATCTTATACTTGTCTGCTGGGAAGACCATGGATCCATATGGCTGGAGCAATTCCTTCCTCATTACATCAAAAAATGAAATTCATCATTGAAGGAAAGATAATCACAGTCTTTGCTGAAGAAGACATTCTGCTATCTAGACCTGCGGATGCTCAATATGTTGAGGTCAATGAAAATATACCTGATTGCTCCTTCAGGTCTTTTGAGATTGTCAATGCTGCTTATGTCAGTGAATATGGAGAAGAACCCGTTCCTAACATCTCTAAAACAAGTCGCATGGTCGCCAAACTCATGATAAAAGGAGGATACTCACCAGGGTTAGGTTTGGGACAAGATTTACAAGGAATCCCAGAGCCATTGAAAATATCCGCAAATGAAGGGAAATACGGCCTAGGCTTCACACCGACAAGACATGATAAAATGAAGGCAATAGCTGAAAAGAGAGAAAAGAGGATTGCACGATTAACAGGGCATCCTCTCCAGGAAAGAAATCTGGATATCCCTGAAATCACCGAAACGTTCGTGAGTGGTGGTCTCATTCCGAAAAATGACAATGAAGGCAAGCTGACTATCAACATCAACAAGTCTTTTGAAAGTCTTTCTATTCAGGCAATCATCAGCGATTCACCTGAAGAGGAGGAGCTCGTTCAACCTTGTGGCCCACGGGATGTGCTGAACAATTGGGAGGCGATAGAACTGCCTGTTATAATCGAAAGCTTTCCAAAGTAATCTAATAGTAAAAACCTCCTAAAGAAAGGTTCAATCAATAGGGTGTAGTCTTTGTTTAAGTGAACCTTTTAGTTATTGCTTTTTATTCCAATAAAGTTGTGATTTATGCACATTGTAAATAAAGTACCAGTTTGCATCCATCTCATTCGTGCCATTTTTTTTCTCTTCTCTTTCTTTTCTCTCTGGATAATGCAGACCCAAAACTCTCTTTGATGACAATGAAAGAATGAACTTTGATAATCCTGTAAACACTACCGACTCGGATGACGAAGATCTTCAAGTATCTCCTGAGCTATTAAAAATGATTGAGCAAGATGAAAAAGAAAGAGCAACAAGTCAAGAACCAACTGAGGTATTCAACCTAGGAGACAGTCAGGATGTAAAAGAAGTCAAGATTGGCACTTTATTCCCTCCTGAAGAAAAAGAAGAATTAGTCCATTTATTGAAAGAATATGTGGATGTATTCGCTTGGTCATACCAAGATATGCCCGGCTTAAGCTCAGACATTGTACTACACAAAATACCCTTGAAACCTGGGGCGAAGCCTGTCAGACAGAAGTTACGAAGATTAAAGCCGGAGTTAATCTTAAGAGTAAAAGACGAGATTCAAAAGCTGTGGGATGCAGGATTCCTGGGGGTTGCTGAATATACAGAATGGGTGGTTAACATTGTCCCAGTCGAAAAGAAAGAAAGTGGGAAACTAAGAGTTTGTCAGGACTACCGGCCTTTGAACGAAGCCAGTCCTAAAGATAACTTCCCACTTCCTCATATTGATACACTGGTGGATAATACCGCAGGAAACTCCTACTTTTCCTTCATGGATGGTTTTTCTGGATACAATCAAATCAAACTTGATCTAGATGACATGATAAAAACTGCTTTTATTACCCTTTGGGGTACCTTCTACTATAAGGTGATGCCTTTCGGGTTAAAGAATGCTGGTGCTACATATCAAAGAGCCATGGTCACGTTGTTCCATGACATGATGCATAAAGAAATTGAAGTATATGTGGACGACATGATCGCCAAAACTTTCACTGCTCGGGGGCATCTAAAAGTGCTAAGAAAACTATTCGATAGACTTCGCAAATATCAATTGAAGTTGAATCCTGCCAAATGTACTTTTGGAGCCTCTTCAGGAAAGTTATTGGGTTTCATAGTCAGCAAGGACGGGATTCGAGTTGACCCGAGTAAAGTCAAAGCGATACAAGAAACCCCCGAAGACTCCAAAACAAGTAAGAAGTTTTCTGGGTAGAATCAACTTCATAGCAAGGTTCATATCACAATTGACGTCCAAGTGTGAACCGCTTTTCAAATCACTAAAGAAGAACAATCCGATTGAGTGGAATAACGAATGCCAAGAAGCGTTCGAGAAAATCAAACGATATTTATCAAATCCACCAGTCTTGATACCACCTCGATCCGGAGAACCGTTGATTCTATATTTATCCATACAGGATTCTTCATTAGGATCCGTATTGGGTCAACGTGATGAGACAAGCAAGAAGGAGCATGCAATTTACTATTTGAGCAAAAAGCTTACCACATATGAAGCTAAATACTCAATAGTAGAAAAGTCCTGTTGTGCCCTTGCATGGGTAGCACATCGACTACGACACTACATGCTCAACAACACAATATTGCTGATCTCCAAGACTGATCCCATTAAGTACATTTTCGAGAAACCCGCTTTATCAGGCAGGATTGCAAAATGGCAAATGCTGTTATCTGAATACGACATACAGTATGTCACCCAAAAGGCCGTAAAAGGAAGTGTGATCGCTGAATATCTGGCTGATAGAGCATTGGAGGATTATGAGCCCATGAGAATGGACTTTCCTGATGGAGATATAATGACAATAGAACAGGAAGTCGATGAAGAAAATGAAACATGGAGAATGGCATTCGATGGAGCATCTAATGCTTTGGGACAAGGGATTGGAGCTATACTCATCTCTCCAAGCGGAGAGCAGTTTCCCCTCACAGCAAAAATTACATTTCCTTGTACCAACAATATAGTAGAGTATGAAGCATGTGCTATGGGACTCCAAATGGCACTGGATTTGAAAGTGCGAGATCTCCGAGTCTATGGGGATTCCGCATTAGTCATATATCAAATCAATGGAGAATGGGAGACAAGAGATTCAAAATTAATCCCTTACCAAAAGCTTATACTAGACATGACTCGAAGATTTAACAGTATAAGTTTCCATCATCTTCCAAGGGAAGATAATCAAATCCCAGACGCTTTAGCTACTTTGGCTGCTATGTACAAGATAAGCGACCCTGAGCATACTCCTGTGTTCGAGATGAAAATAATAGATTCTCCAGCTTATTGCATGAGCATCGAAGAAGAATTGGATGGAAAGCCTTGGTATCATGATATCAAGAAATACCTCCAAGAACGAACATATCCACTAGAAGCATCAGAAAATGACAAGAAATTTCTACGAAGATTGTCAATGGGTTTTCTTTTAAACCTAGACATACTCTACAAGAAAACCCCAGACTCGATGCTACTTCGCTGTGTAGATACTCATGAAGCACGAAAGATCATGGAAGAAGTTCATTCTGGAATATGTGGAGCACACACTAGTGGTCATACCATGGCAAGACAAATAATGAGGGCTGGCTACTATTGGCTCACATTGGAAAGTGATTGTATTAATCACGTGAGAAAATGTCACAAATGTCAAATACATGCCAACAAGATCCAAGCTCCACCCACCCCTCTTAATGTAACAGCAATACCTTGGCCTTTTGCCATGTGGGGAATTGACGTCATTGGAGCCATTACCCCTAAAGCTTCCAATGGTCACAAATTCATCCTAGTGGCAATTGACTACTTCACTAAATGGGTAGAAGCTATGTCATATGCAAGTGTGACTCAAAAGGTGGTATGCCGGTTCATTAAGAAAGAAATCATTTGCCGTTATGGGCCGCCGGAATGTATCATCTCAGACAATGCCACGAACCTGAACAATGCAATGATGCAGACTTTGTGCCGGCAGTTCAAAATCAAACATCTCAATTCGGCACCTTATCGACCAATGATGAATGGTGCAGTAGAAGCGGCCAATAAAAATATCAAGAGAATTGTTGAAAAGATGATCGTCACTTATAAGGACTGGCATGAGATGTTACCTTTTGCACTACATGCTTATAGAACTTCTACCCGTACTTCTACTGGAGCAACACCTTTTTCTCTGGTATATGGTATGGAGGCTGTATTGCCCATTGAAGTTCAAATTCCATCATTAAGAGTACTAATGGATACTCAATTAAGAGAAGCAGAATGGGTCAAAGCTAGATACGAGCAATTAAATCTAATTGATGAAAGAAGAATGATAGCCCTCTGCCATGGGCAACTTTATCAAAGAAGGATGATTCGTTCTTACAACAAAAAGGTTCGCCCACGACAATTTCACGAGGGTGACATAGTGCTCAAGAAAATTTTACCCATGCAACATGATTCAAGAGGAAAATGGACACCAAATTATGACGGGCCATATGTCGTGAAGAAAGCATTTTCAGGAGGGGCACTAATTCTGACAGAAATGGATGGACGAGAATTACCGAAGCCAGTAAATTCGGATGCAGTAAAGAAATACTTTGCATAATGAAGAAATTTTCAAACAGAAGGGGAGAAGTGGATACAGGGTTACCAAAGTTTATTTGATCAAAGTTGTCAAAGAGAGCTTTCTTCTCTTACACTTTCATTATCTATCTGTACCCAAGATTTTCATATTACCCATAAATAAAAAGCCAATTTTCTTTAACTTACCTTGGATTCTCACGTTCAAAATGCTAAAGTCGCTTCTATCCAGTTCTTTTCCTTCAAATCTCACATTCTTATTAGCCTTAAGTGTGCAATAAATTATGACTTTTGAAGGAAGAATAGTAATAATTAAAACTTAGAAAAAACAAAGACCGTAGATTACTTTGATAAGCTTTATGAATTAAAACAGGTAAGATTGAGGTCCTGCTTTGCGAGCGGCACAGAACATAGGCTAACAAAGAAGAAGGAGTAACAAATCTTTGGGAGATAGCCTTGGTGGTAGCCTGAATGATCGCTTCAGAAGTCTTAACACGTCCATGTCAGCAAGAAAGAATCATACTCACGAATATCTCAACAGGGACAATTATCCAGAGAAACATAAAGTACGAGGCGGACATTAAGGAAATTGAAGCCAAAATTTAAGAACAAATCAAGGAAAGAAGATTTTTGAAAAGAGTTAGGCTTTTGAAACAATGGACAATAGCTGGAAAGCGAGACAATGAACAACAGCTGGAAAGCGAAACAATGGACAACAGTTGGAAAGCATAAAGAGATTCAATAATAGTCCGAAAAGGAAATCACAAAGAAGATCCAGTAAAGTAAAGCAAAGACATGAAGAGCTAGATTCAAAAAAAAAAAAAAAAAAAAAACCATCAGTTACACATGCCTTGCATTCATGCATTTCACATCACGCATGCATGGCTTTTACATAATAGGGATCAAATAGAAAGCATGTCCGCAGCAGTATAAGCTGAGATCTTAATGACATCAGCTCTTACCAATTGGACGCATAGCTAATACGCTGGACCCAGCCCCATCAGGAATCCAAGGATAAAGTATACAATATCGTCAAAAGCCTGGCAATTGAGGCTACACCTAAAAGAACAGAATTGATGCCAGCTTAGCAGCATCCAAGATGAGTGATAGCTATGGTCAAAGATAAGGCAGACATCAAGAAATATTGTCGTTGAAAATTCGTCAAAAGCGGACAATGGATTCAATAATCAAGGACTGGATCAATATCATGCCTGATGAGATATCAAAGATAAGAAATATCTATGATACTAAAATAAAGTAGGATCCACTTTTCCGGTTAAACGGCGGATACGGTACTCCGTGACTCTCAAGTCGGTTTTCTCAGTTGCCCATAATAACTGATTCCTTCACCCCTTCTTTCTTTTACTTCCTCCTAGAAAATGGATCCTACTTTTTCCGCCTTGCGAAAGTATTTCCCTTCTCTCCCAATGAACATCCTAAAAAAGATCTACCGAGTTCGCTGTGAACGATTAAGAGCTCTGATGCACAAAGGAATACCTGAAGATATACGGTGGTTAATCGAAGCCAAGGTTCGTCTGGCAGGTGAAATCCCAGAGACATTTGCATCTTACATGCCTGGTGTTGGCAAAAGTTCTTATGCCAGAAAAAGAAGAGCGAAAAGATTACAAGTCTGCCATAAATGTGGTAGGTGGACTTGTAAGACTAGGTGTCGTTCTTTAGGAATGATCTCCAATAATCGAGAAGATAAAATACGGTTCATCAAGAATGGCTTGAGTAAGGACTCATTGGATGATATCCAATTGACTCTTGAGACGCATTCTTGTGGATCTGTGCAACGTGAAATTCTTGATTTATGGAGTATTTTTCATGAAGAATGAGACCGTTACAGTCCCGGGAATCTGACTTTAAACGACCCTGTTTGCCGGCTTGTAAGAAAGCTAGATGGGAAGCAGATCCTCGACTCATAGAAGCCGTTAATGCCGTTACTGGACGTAAAACCAGTGGAAGATGTGAGCCACAGTCACAATTACTGTACATACAGTTTGTTATATTTGGAAAAATTTGCATTTTCTTTTGACAGATGTACATGCTCCCCTAAGTGTAATCGACACGTTATCCCTTTTCATCACTATAAATGCGTGTTCTTCCTTCTGATTAAACAGCAGATAAGATATCCCGTGACTTCTAAAGTCGGTTATTCCAGTTTCCTGCAATAACTGATTCATTTCCCTCTTCTCTCAAATTCTTCTCTCATCAATGGATTCTACTCTTTCTGTACTGCGAAAATACTTTCCTTCCCTCCCACTAAAAGTTCTTAAAAAGATCTACCTTGCTAGATGTGAAAGAATCAGAGTTTTTACACGCAAAGGCATTCCCGACAATGTGCAGTGGATAATTGAAGCTAAGGTCCGTTTGGCTGGTGAAGTTCCAGATGCATTTAAGCCTCGTATGCCCGGCCTAGGTAAGAGCGCTTATGCCAAAAAGCGAAGAGCAAAAAGGCTAGATGTCTGTTATAAATGCGGACGATGGAATTGTAATACTAAATGCCGCTCTTTAGGATACATCTCCAGAAATCGTGAAGATAAAAGAAAATTCATTAAGAATGGCCTGCGTAAAGAATCTCTGGAGGATATACGAGGGACTCTTGAAACGCATTCTTGTGGAATAGTACAACGCGAAATAGTCAGTTTATGGAGAACTTACCATAAAGAATGAGACCGTTATAGTCCCCAAAATCTAATTGTAAACGATCCTGTTTGCCAGCTTGTAAGAAAACTAGATGGGAAGTAAATCCCCGACTTATGAAGGCATTAAAGCCATTACTAGACATAAACTAGTGGAAGATGAGAGCCACAGTCATGATTGCTGTACATATAAGCTGTCATTTGTCTTTTCTTTTGGCAATAATGTACTTACTTCTGTAAGTGTAATAAACACATTATCCTTTCATCACTATAAATGCATGTTCTTCCTTCTGGATACGGTACTCCATAACTCCCAAAGTCAGTTATTTCCATTTCCTACAATCACTAATTTCTTTCTTTTTCTCTTAAATGCCTCCTTCATCAATGGAGCCTTCTCTTTCTGCTCTACGAAAATATTTCCCTTCTTTCCCAATAAATGTTCTTAAAAAGGTTTATCAAGCTAGATGTGAACGATTCCGACTATTTATGCACAAAGGCATTCCTGATAATGTGCGGTGGCTAATTGAAGCTAAGGTTCGTTCAGCTGGTGAAGTTCCAGAAGCGTTCTTTCCCCGTATGCCTGGCTTTGGTAAATGCGCTTATGCCAAAAAAAGAAGAACAAAGAGGCTAGGCGTTTGTCATAATTGTGGATGGTGGATTTGCGGCAATAAATGTCGTTCTCCAGGAGTGATCACCAGAAATCGTAATGATAGAATAAAATTCATCAAGAATGGCTTGCGTAAGGAATCTCTAGAAGATATCCGAGAGGTTCTTGAAGCGCATTCTTGCGGAATAGTGCAATTTGAGGTTGTTGGATTATGGATAATTCTCCAAAAAGAACGAGAACGTTACAGTCTTGGGAATCTGACCCTAAACGACCCTGTTTGCCAGTTTGTGAAAAAGCTAGATGAGATGCAAATCACCGATTCATAGAAAGCATTGAAGCCGTTACTGGACGCAAAGCCAGTAGAAGATGGAACAAGGTCACGATTACTGTACGTGCTAGCTGTCGCTTTTGAAATTTTCCTCCTCTTTTGGTAATAATGTATCCACTCCTGACATGAACCAAAGTCATGATTACTGTACGTGCTAGCTGTCGTTTTTGAAATTTTCCTCCTCTTTCAGCGATAATGTATCCACTCTTGACATAAGCCATAGTCACGATACTGTACATGCTAGCTGACGCTTTTGAAATTTTCCTCCCATAATGTACCCACTCCTGACATGAGCTATAATTATGACTACTGTATATACCTGCCACTTTTGAAATTTTCCTTCTCATCCGACAATCATGTACCTACTCCTGACATAAGCTACAGTCGCGACTACTGTACATGCTAGCAGCTATTTTGAAAATTTTCCTCCTCTTTTAACGATAGTGTACCCATACCGGACCAGAGTCATACCCGTGACTACTATGAATAGCTGGCAATAATGTATCCATTCTTGAAAAATAAAATTATTGCCTTATCTCTTCATCTCTATAAATATATCCTCTTTTCTCACAAGGGTAAGGATAGGAATGGAGAAAACCCCAACTCGTAAATCCCGAAGTATTTGTGTATTTTCTGGGGCTTTTCCTGGAAAAGATGAAGAGTATTTAAAAGCAGCCAACCATTTGGGTAGAGTATTAGCTGAGCGAAAAATACATTTAGTTTATGGAGGAGGTAGTGTCGGATTAATGGGAGGTGTAGCATCAGCAGCATCTCTAGGAGGAAGTCAAGTTCTGGGCATTATCCCTGGACCTCTGAAATTTATTTCTGGGGGCACGATTGGAGAAGAATTAGTGGTTAAAAATTTGCAAGAGCGTGTGTTACAAATGCTTTTAAATGCTGATGCTTTTATCGCTCTACCAGGTGGTTTTGGCACATTGGGAGAAGTCTTTCAAATTGCTTCCATGGCCCAACTTAATTTGCATAAGAAACCCATTGGGCTTTTAAATGTTAACAATTTCTTTACAGGTCTGATAGCTTTTATGGATTATGCTATGCAGAAGAATTTCATATCAAGAGTAGCACGGCGAATCATAATATCCGCAACAACTGCTGAAGAATTGCTAGATAAAATACAAGCTTTTGTTCCTGAACCAGATCCAGCAATGATTCAGATAGACTGGACACGACAGTCTTTCCCGACCAGTTCACTCTCATAATGGTCCTCTACTCACCCTGTTGAAGTATTGTGGAAGAAGAAGTGATCCGATCCGTTTTGCTTGTCCTTTAGTTTTATTATCAGCATTTTCTTTCGTGTTTTAGTTTTTCTTTCAGGGAATTTCCTTTTTTTATCTTATAAGATAGTTTCGTCCATGCTGATATTAAAACCATAGGACAATGCCTTTAGGTTGGAATGGCTGAGTAAAGAGTAATTTTTATTGCTCTTGAGACGCATCCTATTAGGTCTACCAGGCATAACATTTTGGGATAGTTAAGCTTCAACCTTATTTGGATGACATATCTCTTAAGCGAATCTATATTTACTAAAGAAAATATTAGATGAACCTTGGATATTGATTCCAAACATCCGTTCCCTTTACATAATTTGTTAGCGATATTGTCATCATCAAGATTCACTCATTTTATCGAAGTCTAAAATTTCGCACTCGCCTATTATGCAAATTCACACTTTCGAAGAAAATTATTCCAATTCTAATTGCTTTCATATAAATTTCGCTCGAGGTTCAAGGAGATTTCCTTAACCTCATTCCATCAATTTTCCTTCAAACGATAGGAGAGTTCCTATCGTCGAGGTTCTAAGGTAGGGCCCTTAACCTCAAAATCAACAATTTTCCTTCAAACGATAGGAGAGTTCCTATCGTCGAGGTTCTAAGGTAGGACCCTTAACCTCAAAACAATCAATTTTCCTTCAAACGATAGGAGAGTTCCTATCGTCGAGGTTCTAAGGTAGGGCCCTTAACCTCAAAACCATCAATTTTCCTTCAAACGATAGGAGAGTTCCTATCGTCGAGGTTTTAAGATAGGACCCTTAACCTCAAAACAATCAATTTTACTTCAAACGATAGGAGAGTTCCTATCGTCGAGGTTCTAAGGTAAGACCCTTAACCTCAAAATCATCAATTTTCCTTCAAACGATAGGAGAGTTCCTATCGTCGAGGTTCTAAGGTAGGACCCTTAACCTCAAAATCATCAATTTTCCTTCAAACGATAGGAGAGTTCCTATCGTCGAGGTTCTAAGGTAGGACCCCTAACCTCATTCAAACAATTTTCCTTCAAATGATAGGAGAGTTCCTATCGTCGAGGTTCTAAGGTAGGACCCTTAACCTCAAAACAATCAATTTTACTTCAAATGATAGGAGAGTTCCTATCGTCGAGGTTCTAAGATAGGACCCTTAACCTCAAAATCATCAATTTTCCTTCAAATGATAGGAGAGTTCCTATCGTCGAGGTTCTAAGGTAGGACCCTTAACCTCAAAACAATCAATTTTACTTCAAACGATAGGAAAGTTCCTATCGTCGAGGTTCTAAGGTAGGACCCTTAACCTCAAAATCATCAATTTTCCTTCAAATGATAGGAGAGTTCCTATCGTCGAGGTTCTAAGGTAGGACCCTTAACCTCAAAACAATCAATTTTACTTCAAACGATAGGAGAGTTCCTATCGTCGAGGTTCTAAGGTAGGACCCTTAACCTCAAAATCATCAATTTTCCTTCAAATGATAGGAGAGTTCCTATCGTCGAGGTTCTAAGGTAGGACCCTTAACCTCAAAACAATCAATTTTCCTTCAAACGATAGGAGAGTTCCTATCGTCGAGGTTCTAAGGTAGGACCCTTAACCTCATTCAAACAATTTTCCTTCAAATGATAGGAGAGTTCCTATCGTCGAGGTTCTAAGGTAGGACCCTTAACCTCAAAACAATCAATTTTACTTCAAACGATAGGAGAGTTCCTATCGTCGAGGTTCTAAGGTAGGACCCTTAACCTCAAAATCATCAATTTTCCTTCAAACAATAGGAGAGTTCCTGTCATCGAGGTTCTAAGGTAGGACCCTTAACCTCAAAACAATCAATTTTACTTCAAACGATAGGAGAGTTCCTATCGTCGAGGTTCTAAGGTAGGACCCTTAACCTCAAAATTATCAAATTTTCCTTCAACGATAGGAGAGTTCTTACCGCAGAGGCTTTAAAAAAAAAAAAAAATTCCTTAACCACATAGTTTAGGCGGCGAGAAGGTTCTCAACGGCTAGCTAAGACGGACGAAATTTGGTAACTACTTTGCATACATCATGTCCGATGAAGCATGCAAAGGGGGGCAGCTGTTGACACCCAATTTCGTCCGGCCTTTTTTTTAAAAAAATTTTAAAAAAAAAACTAATTAAAAAAATTATTATTATTATTATTATTATTGCTAAAAAATTTTAATTATGTTAATTAGTTTAAAATATATTTTTATTTTGAGAAGATTTGATTTAAAATAATATATGTGCGAATATGTATGTGTTTGGAATAAAAATAAAATTTCAGAAAAAAATGACAAAAAAATTAAAAGTTTGAGGTAAAAATGACAAAATTGAGAAGTTTCGGACAAAATTGACAAATTCTGAAAGTTTCAGGAGCTTTGGGTAATTTTTCGCGTCAATTTTGGGCCTAAACGGACGTTTCTAGCCCAAATTGACAGAAAACGTTAAAATTGTCAAAATCAGAAGCTTCTGAGCTTATCCAGAGCTGGAGTAACGTAAAGGACTGAAACTGTCATTTTACCAATTTAAAAGATAAGTTTGATATTTTTTATTAATTTATCCGTCCACAGTTCAGCTAAGCTCCTTCTATAAATACCACCCCAAATTCAGTGCTGAACATATAGAAAATCAGAGAAAAAAGTTCAGAGCTCCGTTTTAGAAAAAGAGAAAATAGAAGCCTTAGTCCTAGGCTCTCCTCCCTCTGCCAAAACAGTCCCAAAATTATTTTTTCTTACGTTTCGACTACCTTCTTCCTCCGTTTTCTCTTTCTTTCTTTTTCTGTCGCCGTCCTATCCCGCTGCCGTCGCCCTGCCGCCGCCGTCTCGCCGTTGCCGTCGTTCCTACGCCGTCGCCGTCGCCATCGCCGCCGCGCCCAGCAGTCCTGCCGTCTCGCGCCGCCGCACCCAGCCGTCCTGCCGCCGTCGCCCCCGCTCCCTCGCTGCCGTCGTCCCGGCCGCCGTTACCCTCGCCGCCGTCGCCCCGCGCCCTCGTCGCCGTCGCCCGGCCGCCTCCGCCTGCCCAGCCCCGTCACCCCCCCTCCTCCCTCGCGTCGCCTCTGATTCTTTCTCCAGATTCAATTTTAATTTTTAAGGGTAAAACCTCCTTTCAGTCCTTCATCTTTTCAATTTCTTTCTATTAGGTCACTAACCTTTTTATTTTTTCTTTGCAGAAAATTAATTAACTAACTCATTTATTTTTTACTTGTTTATTTATTTGTTTATTATTGTTATTATTACTAACCTTTTTTTTTTTGTTATTAGCAACTAACAACTAACTTGCTAATTTTTACTAACCTTTATTTTTATTGTTGTTAATAATTAATTAAATTGTCTAACTTTTATTTTTGTTGTAATTAATTAACTTAATTAAACTTGGCTAACTTTTATTTATTGTTGTTAATTAATTAACTTAATTAAACTTGGCTAACTTTTATTATTGTTATTAATTAATTAACTTAATTAAACTTGGCTAACTTTTATTTATTGTTGTTAATTAATTAACTTAATTAAACTTGGCTAACTTTTATTTATTGTTATTAATTAATTAACTTAATTAAACTTGGCTAACTTTTATTTATTGTTGTTAATTAATTAACTTAATTAAACTTGGCTAACTTTTATTTATTGTTGTTAATTAATTAACTTAATTAAACTTGGCTAACTTTTATTATTGTTGTTAATTAATTAACTTAATTAAACTTGGCTAAATTTTATTATTGTTGATAATTAATTAACTTAATTAAACTTGGCTAATTTTTATTATTGTTGATAATTAATTAACTTAATTAAACTTGGCTAATTTTTATTATTGTTGTTAATTAATTAACTTTTATAATTGTTGCTAACATTTATTATTTTTTTTAAGTGGATGGCCAAAAAGCCCCACTTTATTAATTTTTCTTTATATGATTTAATTTATTTAATTAACCTTTTACCCATAAATAAAACAAAAACTAAAAGAAGATTATTTTGTAATTAATTATTAAGGCTAATAAAAATTTAAAAGCCAATTATTTTATTTTTATTTTGGAATACATGTTTTATTATAACAAAGTTAACTTTTTGTTAAAATTAATAAATAAACATGATTAAATCAATTCTTTTTAAATATTTTTTTAAAAATTCAAGAAAAATCCAATAAAATTATAAATAAAATTAATAACTAATTAAAAAGTTAAAATCTAATAAAAATTAAAACTCCATGACCAAATGATCCGTCAGGATCCATGGCTTGGAATCATTTTTAAATAAAGTATATAATAATTTATTTTCTTTATGAAAAATAAAAACTTTGGACTAATATATTAATAATTAAAATAATAAAATATAACTTTTTAGTTTTCTTTATTAATAAAAAGAATAATAAAAAGTAAAATTTTTGGGCTAACATTTTATTCAATAATATTTTACTTATTTCTTTTAAAATAATGAAAAGATATCACTTTTTGTTTCCTTTATAAAAATCTTAATAAAAAATAAATCAAAAAATAATTGAATTTCTCTTAAATATTTTAGACTTATTAATTAGATATACTTTCACAGATATAAATTAAAATTAAAAAAAAAATCTTTCATCAAACAAAATAAAATATAAATATCAAGACTTTTGTTTTAAAATACATATAAATTTTTGGTTAAATAATCTTTTATTCCAAAACAAATTAAATAAATATCAAAACTTTTCTTCTTTTGTTTAAAATATACATATAAATTTTTGATTTTCTTAATTAAACAATTACTTTTGGTTAATCTTTTATCAAAACAAAATAAAACAAAATAAAATATTAAGACTTATATTATTTTAAATTAAAATATAATTTTTGCTTTCTTTAATGAATAAATAAGATCTTGATTTAATAATTTTTTTTATTTTTGTTTATCTTTTATTAAATAAAAAGAACAAGCATAACATAAAATATAAATCTTTCTTGATTAATTTATTTCTTCTTTTTAAATAAACATAAAATAAATCTCAAGATTAATTAATTAACTTTCTTATTAGAAAAAAAAATTAATTACTTTTGAATTCTTTTATAAATTAAGTAATTATTTAAATAATAAATATCCTTCATCAAAGCAAAAAAAAAATTAATAAAAAAAAGAAGAAAACCTCCACTTTATTTATTGTTATTTTTTATTTTATGGATAAACTCATTTCATTTAAAGAAATTAGCCATAAAAAATATATATGAAAAATAAATCTGAACCATGTTGTTAAGTAAAAAAAAAATTTAGTTCATGGTATATTGGCTGGAAACTGTCTCGTGCCCGCTTTTGAGCTGCTTCACCTGGTGAAGAGGGTCTGACTGAGTAACAACGCCCCGTACCATGAACAAAGATTTTTATTTTTTAAACTCTTTGATTCCTTTAAATTAACTTCTTATTAAATAAAAAAATTAATTTTTTTAATTCTTTTATAAATTGAGTAATTCTTTAAATAATAAATATCCTTCATTAAACAAGAAAAAAATAAAAAAAAGAAAAGATAAGAAAAAGAAAAGAAAGATAAGAAAAAGAAAACAAAAGAAAGAAAACAAAAGAAAATTAAAAAGTAAAAAATAAGAAGAAAAAGAAAGAAAGAAAAAGTAAAAATATAAAGATAAATTTAGTAATTAAACTAAAAATTAATAATAAGAATTAAATAATTACGATAAATTAAATCAATTTCCATATCCGGATGATCCGGCAGGATCTACGGTTTGGAAAATATCAAACTTTTAAAATAAATAAATTAAATAAAAAGATAAAAATCCATATTTTTACAATATGAATAAAATTGTTTAAAATTTCACCAAATTCCGTGTCCAAATGACTCGGCAGAGTCCATGGTTCGGAATCAAAATCTTCCATGTCCAAATGACTCGGCAGAGTCCATGGTTCGGAAGTATAAAATTCTATCCAAATTAACTTAAAAATCCACATTTTCCCATAATTCAGTTAAAATTTCTAATTTCGAAAATTAACTGAAAATTTTTAAAAGCAAAGTAAAACAAAATTAAAATCAACTAAGGTGCCAATTTTGGGCGCTATAACAATATTGTTTTAGCGTAACCGTACTCCCGATCCCCGAACTCTCGCAGACCAATTTTAAGGTGACCAATCGACCTAAGAAAACTGATTGGTGGCGACTCCAGAAAACCCGACGTTGCCACACTTGCGTCCTCCAAGGAATTGCAAGAGAAGAGTGCGGCTATCCTTTTGGGAGGCTAGGGCAAGGAGACCTACGAATTTCTCACTAGAAGTTGTATTTATAGTGAGACTCAACTTCCAAGCCTAATAGGTTTCAAAGCCCTAATCCAATTAGGCTTTAATTTCGGGCTTAATAATGGTTCAACTATTGGGCCCATTATTAATACGAAATTATTGTGAAACCAAAACCCAAATTATGAGCCCATGCACTCTAATGATTCAAATAGCTCTATGTGTGCGACCCAATAGGCTCTTACCACATTGGCAATGATCATAAATCACATTTATGATCATAAGCAATGAGCGGTGTCTAGCAACACATCATTGCTACCCAAGTGACAAGATTGTCGATGATTCGTCTAAACCTTTATGATCATCACCGATATATGCCATTGTCCCTTTGTCCAAGATATCAAGACTAAGCACGAGACATGGAATGTGTCACTCTCGTATAGCCCAATCTTTGGTTTCTTGATTACCGAGTAGACCAACTTAAACTGATGACATTGATATCATATATCAACTCATCTGAGCATGGCCATGCATTTTTCTAAGTCTTACTCTATCAAGGAGCCCGAAGATATCACTCCCGTTACATAGGAGGGACAAATTCCATTTTGATCATACAAATCCTTCTGCATGATATGTGACATACCCAATGACCTCCTTCAAGTTCACTCAGTTACGAGCAACAAAGGAAAGTATCAAAGTATGTGACTCACATGTAGGGAACCTTGATGATCTTAGGTGGAAGGACTACATATACCATGATCACTATGAGAATCACTTATGACACTCATATAACGATCTATGTAGTGTTCTCATGGTGGGTCGGTCCAGTACACAAGTTCTCCAACTTGTACCCATATATAGACTACATATCTCATATTAGTCTCCACATATGCTAGTCGTTATGTATTATTGCAACCTGCTCCACAATAATACTAGACCAGGGATGTTTAAGAATATCATTATTCTAGGGTTAGAATTATGTTTGTTAAATTACACAGAAACAAAACAACAAACATAGTTGTTGGATTAATGCCTTAATAAAATATCATGACTCAATGTGAAAAAAATACAATCATCTTATGATTGGCTTTTGGGCACAACACTAACAATCTCCCACTTGCACTAAAGCCAATCATCCATGTATCTAATACCAACGGACCTAGAATGGCTATCATGCTTTTGCTGCGTACGGGGCTTTGTCAGTGGATCAGCAATGTTGCTATCTGTCGAAGTCCTGCATATCCTTACATCACCCCTCTCAATGATCTCCCTGATGAGATGATAGTGTCGGAGTATATGTTTTGGATCGTTGGTGAGATCGAGGTTCCTTAGCCTGTGCGATTGCTCCATTGTTGTCACAGTAGAGCTCTATCGGGTCGACAATGCTTGGAACCACTCCAAGTTTAGTGATGAACTTCTTGATCCAAACTGCCTCCTTCGCAGCATCAGAGGCGACAATGTACTCAGATTTTGTTGCAGAGTCAGCTACTGTCTCTTGCTTTGAACTCTTCCAGCTCACAGCACCACCACCAATACAAAACACATAACCAGATTGCGATCTAAAATCATCCTTATCGGATTGGAAGCTTGCATCGGTGTAACCCCTTACAACGAGCTCATCTTCACCTCCAAAGACCAAGAATGCATCCTTAGTCCTTCGTAAGTACTTAAGGATGTTCTTAACAGCTGTCCAGTGACTCTCACCGGGGTTTGATTGGTACCTACTCGTCATGCTCAAATCATATGAGACATCGGGACGAGTACATATCATGGCATACATGATAGATCCAATTGCTGAGGCATATGGAATCTTACTCATGCGCTCTCTCTCCTCGGTTGTACTCGGACACTGAGATCTAGAAAGAGTGATACCATGTGACATGGGCAAGAATCCTTTCTTGGAATCTTGCATGCTAAACCTATTTAGCACCTTGTCAATATATGTACTTTGACTTAGGCCAAGAAGCTTTCTAGATCTATCTCTATAGATCCTAATGCCTAACACATAGGCTACTTCAACCAAGCCCTTCATAGAGAAACATTTCCCCAGCCAAGTCTTCACAGACTGTAGCTTAGGAATGTCATTACCGATGAGTAGTATGTCATCTACATACAACACCAAGAAGACAATAGCGCTCCCACTAACCTTCTTGTAGACACAAGGTTCATCTTCATTTTTGATAAAACCAAACTCTTTGATTGCATCATCAAAATGAAGATTCCAACTTCGAGAAGCTTGCTTCAGTCCATAAATGGACCTTTGCAACTTGCACACTTTATTGGCATTCTCAGGAGTGACAAAACCCTCAGGTTGTGTCATGTACACATCCTCAAGTAGCTTTCCATTTAGGAATGCAGTTTTGACATCCATTTTCCATATGTTATAATCATAGTGTGCAGCAATAGCAAACAAAATTCGGATGGATTTAAGCATAGCAACTGGTGAAAAAGTTTCATCATAATCAATACCATAAATTTACTTGAAACCTTTTGCAACCAATCTTCCCTTAAAGATAATCACATTACCATCCATGTCAGTTTTCTTCTTGAAAACCCATTTGCACCCTATGGGTTTTACCCCTTCAGGTGGGTCAACCAAAGTCCATACTTGGTTTTCATACATGGATTCCATCTCAGATTTCATGGCCACTAGCCACTTCTCAGAGTCAGGCCCCGACATAGCTTGCTGGTAGGTTGTGGGCTCATCCTGATCCATGAGCATGACATCACCGGTGTGAGTCACGAGAAATCCATATCTCTCGGGCTCACGCCGAATCCTACCAATTCTACGTGGGCTCTGTGCTACAGGAACAGACTCTTGAACAACATCTTGCGGTGTCTATTCAGGTTCCATTTCAGGTTCGATGTCTCCTTGTTGTTCTTGAATTTCTTCAAGTTCTACTTTCCTCCCACTAGTTCCTTTAGAGATAAACTTTTTCTCCAAAAAGACACCAGTTCGGGCAACAAACACTTTTTGCTCAGAAGGATTGTAGAAATAGTAACCCTTTGTTTCTTTGGGATACCCAACAAAAAGGAATTTTTGAGATTTGGGCCCTAGTTTGTCAGAGGTTGATGTTTCACATAAGCGTCATAGCCCCAAATCTTCATAAAAGATAAATTGGGACGCCTCCCACTCCATATCTCATATGGTGTCTTTTGAACCGATTTAGATAGAACTCGGTTTAGTGTAAAAACAGCTGTCTCTAGAGCATGTCCCCAAAAGGAGTTTGGAAGGTTAGCTTGACTCATCATAGAGCGAACCATGTCTAACAGAGTTCAATTTCTCCTTTCAGATACACCATTCCATTGAGGTGTACCTGGTGGAGTGAGTTGTGATACTATACCACACTCCTTCAGATAGTCAAGGAATTTTCGATCCAAGTACTCTCCACCTCGATCTGATCGAAGCACTTTAATACTCTTCCCAAGTTGATTCTCTACTTCATTCTTGAATTCTTTGAACTTTTCAAAGGATTCTGACTTGTGTCTCATGAGATGCACATAGCCATATCTGCTGAAGTCATCAGTGAAAGTAATGAAGTATTGGAAACCTCCTCTAGCTTGTGTAGACATAGGGCCACATACATCACTATGTATGAGTCCTAGTAAGTCATTAGTCCTTTCACTTTGCCCTGTGAATGGGGCTTTGGTCATCTTGCCCAACAAACATGACTCACTTGTCTCATATGATTCAAAATCAAATGAGTCCAAGAGTCCATCCTTATGGAGCTTGGATATGCGGGTCTCATTTATATGGCCCAAGCGACAGTGCCAGAGATAGGTCGGGTTCGAATCATTTAATCTGACCTTCTTGGTATTCACATTATAGATTGGATCTTCGCAGTCTAGAACATACAACCCATTGCTAAGTTGAGCACTACCATAAAAGATTTCATTCAAATAAATAGAACAACATTTGTCCTTTATTATAAATGAAAAACCTTTCTTGTCCAAACAAGAAACAGAAATCAAATTTCTACTAATAATAGGCACAAAGTAGCAGTTGTCTAATTCTAAAACTAATCCACTTGGTAAAGTGAGAACATAAGTCCCTACGGCTAAGGCAGCAACCCTTGCTTCATTTCCAACACGTAGGTCCACTTCACCTTGAGCCAATCTTCTACTTCTATTTAGATCCTGCGCATTTGCACAAATGTGAGATCTACATCCAGTATCCAATACCCAAGATGAGGAAGTAGAAAAGTTAGCCTCTATAACAAGAATACCTGAAGTGGAAGTCTTACTTCCATTTTCCTTAGCAAGTTCTTCAAGATAGAGCTTGCAGTTGCGCTTCCAGTGTCCAGGTTGCTTACAATGGAAGCACTCCCCTTCCTTTGCCACACCACCCTTTGGTTTCAGTGCAGCTGAAGAAGAATTAGCATTAGACTTTCCATTAGCTTTATCCTTCTTCTTGTTGGCTTTTCCCTTTCCCTTGCCCTTTTGAACCATCAAAATGGGCTTAGCCTTCTTAAGGTTTTGCTCAGCAGTTCTTAACATGTTGAGCAATTCAGGGAGGGACTTGTCTAGGTCGTTCATGTTATAGTTCATGACGAACTGACTGTAGCTTTCAGGCAACGATTGCAAGACTACATCAATAGCCAACTCTTTCTGAAGAGAAAATCCCAAATTTTCAAGATTCTCAATATACCCAATCATCTTGAGCACATGAGGACCCACGGGACTTCCCTCAGACATCTTACATTGAAACAATGCCTTAAAAGTCTCAAACCTCTCATGCCTAGCTTGCTCTTGGAAAAGCATTTTGAGATGTTTGATCATATCGAACGCCCCCATGTTCTCATGTTGCTTCTGAAGCTCAGATTCCATGGTAATAAGCATGAGGCATGCAACATCCAAAGCATCATCAGAATGCCTCTTGTGAGCATCCCTTTCAGCTCTTGGAGCAGTGGCAACAGGCTCATTCGGTATGGGCTGCTTTAGGACATAGGCCTTTCTCTCTTGCTTGAGGACTATCCTCAAGTTTCGGTACCATTTGAGAAAGTTGGTCCCATTCAGTTTTTCCTTCTCAAGGATCAATCGCAATGAAAGTGTCGATATGTTTTGTGCCATGGTTATCTACAACAGTAAATATGCAGTGTAAGAGTCATGTATTTTAATTCATTTAATAAGGACTTTTATTAAACGATACTCCCACTATTTTCCTCAAAATAATAACCCTCGATATTATTTCGGAACACCTCGGCGCTAAGGTATTCTAGTGGGTCAAGATCCATATTTGACCACAACTTGAGTCAGCTTTGGCTTTTCTCTCAAGTTACAGCTATTTAGGTAGACAACTCCTTGCCAATTGCATCTTATGCAACTCTTGGATAATTGGGTGAACAACACTTGTCCAAGCTCATCCCATGAGCTTAAGCCCAACTCTATGCCTCTAAGTCCCTAATCCTATTAGGATGACTTAGTTAAGTCGGACCCAAAGTTAGCAATTTGAATATCACTATTATCCCATCGCGCCTTACCAAGATGAACATAGGTGCTTTGCTTTGGCAAACCCACCTAATGTTAATCAAAGTCTTGACGAGTGCCAACATTTGGAAGGCATCACATTTGATGACTTAATATTTGTTTGAGGGATTTTCCGTTTGATCTCACCAATTTGTTATCTCCGGTTGTCTTATACATGCATCACATACAAATATAAAACATGCATCTCATGCGTTCAAGAAAGTAAACGTGACATGGTTATAGCCCAAACTATGCGATATTCTCAAGCCAATGAGAATATAATAAAAGCCTAAGAAAATAAAAGAGTCTTCACAAGCTCCTTCTCTTCCATTCTTGGCTGCCTTTTTGTTGTCACCTCCTTGGACATACCACCTTGGATGATCCTTGGACATATCAGCTTGGATGATCCCATAATGCACCATTACATCAATAATAGAAACCTCGAGTTACATTCGAGGGGAGTAAGGTGAAAAGAGAATGTACAATGAGAGTGATAAGAAAAGGCACGACTCACAGGCCGTATTTACAAGTACAACCAATAAATGGCTATAACCATGCACCATGCTTCAAACACCAATCAGCATATCATGTCAAATCTCATTCAACAAAGATGCATGCCAATTTTCACGCGTTGATTAACCAGTTTTTATTTATGTGGCGCTTCGCATACGGCGGTCCCGCTGGCCGGTCAGCGGTAGGCACCCGAGACTCCCCCATTCGAGCCACAAAAAATACCTTACTTTCGGTGCCTGAATAGGCCGAATCCGAACCAAGCTAGGGTTTTTGCAACTATTGCAAGAATCCTACTCCATATAGGTATCTCATACCATCAATTTCAGGTTAATCTCATTAACCAATTAGTGTCATTTCTTCATATATCTCATATCTTCATTACGAGTTCCGGTTTCATGCATCATGAATCAATCTAATTAATCATGGCAGAAAAGCAACCGAACACATAACATCATGCGATTCAACATCAATCCTGATTTAGGGTTTCACCAGTAGCTCTGATACCACTGATGGGTTTCGGGAGCCAAACAGCGCAGCGGAATTTAACCGAAACCCTCCAAGATCCAAGTGAAATGGGGTAAACCGGGTGTTCGAAAAATTTCATACCTAATTTTCGGTTGAGATCTCTCACTCAACTATAGAGTCGAATCACAAAACCTGAACAGTTGACGTGTTCAGGCTCTCTATGGTATCCACACGAGCCTCTCGGGATCACCACGCTTCCACCATGTCCTGGCAGATGCGTTTCTCTTGCGCTCGCAGTGCTAGCTTGCGTCCTCCAAGGAATTGCAAGAGAAGAATGCAGCTGTCCTTTTGGGAGACTAGGGCAAGGAGACCTACGAATTTCTCACTAGAAGTTGTATTTATAGTGAGACTCAACTTCCAGGCCTAATAGGTTTCAAAGCCCTAATCCAATTAGGCTTTAATTTCGGGCTTAATAATGGCTCAACTATTGGGCCCATTATTAATACGAAATTATTGTGAAACCAAAACCCAAATTATTAGCCCATGTACTCTAATGATTCAAATAGCTCTATGTGTGTGACCCAATAGGCTCTTACCACGTTGGCAATGATCATAACATCTATGATCATAAGCAATGAGCGGTGTCTAGCAACACATCATTGCTACCCAAGTGACAAGATTATCGATGATTCGACTAAACCTTTATGATCATCACCGATATATGCCATTGTCCCTTTGTCCAAGATATCAAGACTAAGCACGAGACATGGAATGTGTCACTCTCGTATAGCCCAATCTTTGGTTTCTTGATTACCGAGTAGACAAACTTAAACTGATGACATTGATATCGTATATCAACTCATCTGAGCTTGGCCATGCATTTTTCTAAGTCTTACTCTATCAAGGAGCCCGAAGATATCACTCCCATTACATAGGAGGGACAAATTCCATCTTGATCATACAAATCCCTCCGCATGATATGTGACATACCCAATGACCTCCTTCAAGTTCACTCAGTTACGAGCAACAAAGGAAAGTATCAAAGTATGTGACTCACATGTAGGGAACCTTGATGATCTTAGGTCGAAGGACTACATATACCATGATCACTATGAGAATCACTTATGACACTCATATAACGATCCATGTAGTGTTCTCATGGTGGGTCGGTCCAGTACACAAGTTCTCCAACTTGTACCCATATGTAGACTACATATCTCATATTAGTCTCCACATATGCTAGTCGTTATGTATTATTGCAACCTGCTCCACAATAATACTAGACTAGGGATGTTTAAGAATATCATTATTCTAGGGTTACAATTATGTTTGTTAAATTACGCAGAAACAAAACAACAAACATAATTGCTGGATTAATGCCTTAATAAAATATCATGACTCAATGTGAAAAAAATACAATCATCTCATGATTGGCTTTTGGGCACAACACTAACATAAGTTAGCAGCGTGAGCTATTCTTTGTTGGAAAGCCTTCCTTCTTAGTTCGGCCATTTTGCGATGCTCCTCGGCGAGGTCCAGTTTTGTCCTCAAGCCGAGATCATTTCCTCCATTGTCGAACACTTGTATTCTTACCGAAGGCTGTATGACCTCAATGGGGATAATGGCCTCTGTCCCGTACACGAGCGAGAAGGGAGTTTCCCCCGTAGCTCTTCGAGGAGTCGTACGGTAGCTCCACAGCACACTCGGGAGTTCTCCTGGACATTTCCCCTTTGCCTCCTTTAGTCTTTTCTTCAAGCCATCCTTTATTGTCCTGTTGGATACTTCGACCTGCCCGTTACTTTGAGGGTGGGCTATTAGAGCAAAATGCATTTTTATGCCGAGGTCAGCCATGAATTCCTGGAATCCTCTATCCGTAAACTGAGTTCCATTATCGGCCACTATTACCCTCGGTATGCCAAATCGGCATATGATGTTCTTCCATACAAACTTTTGGGCATCCTTTGCCGAGATTGATGCTAGTGGTTCTACTTCTATCCACTTAGTGTAGTCCCACGCGACTATACAGGACTTTACCCCACCGGGAGCGTTTGGGAGAGGTCCGATGAGGTCAATACCCTATATGGCAAAGGGCAAGGATAATCTGCTGAGTTTATTCTTTCCAAAGGTAGCTTTTGGATGTTGGCGTGCTTTTGGCAATTGTCACATCTTTGGAAAAACTGCCTTGCATCTTTCCTCAAGGTAGGCCAAAAGTACCCCAGCAAGGGCGTCTGTTCCTATATGGGAGCCACACGCTCCTTCGTGGACTTCTTCAAGTATTTTTCTGACATCATCTTCGCTTACACATTTTTGCAGGGGGCTCGCATACCCTTGCCTGTATAGTTCTTCCCCAATGAGGAAGTACCTTCCTAAGCGCTTCCATACTTTTGCGGCCTCTTTAGGGTCCTCAGGGAGTTCCGAGGTTGCTAGATATTTCTTGATAGGATCCTGCCATCCTTCCCCCGAGGTTTCTATGCACATTAATTTTGTACTGGGTTACTTCAGCACTTCGATGGGTTCCTTGGATTTGGCCAAGGTGTCGGCTTGGGTATTATCACTTCGAGGCACGTTCTTTATGTGTACCGAGTCAAAATCTCCAATGAGTTTCTGGACAAGGTCGTGATATTTTTCCAAGGTTGGATCCTTTGCCGCGTACTCTCCCTTCGTCTGCCGGACTATCAACTGTGAATCACTGTGGGCCATAAGGTTTTTGACGCCGACTTTTCTGGCCATCTTTAGTCCGGCTATGAGGGCCTCATACTCAGCGATGTTATTGGTAACATTAAAATCGAACTTGACTGTTTTAGAGGCTTCCATGCCTTCGGGCCCCCGAAGGACTATTCCAGCTCCCTAATGCTCCATGCCTGACGCTCCATCGACAAAGAGCTTCCATTCTGGATCAGCCTCTGTTCGATCTTCCACGACGGCTTCAGCATTTTCGATCTCAGGGATTTTGGCAATGAAGTCTGCCAATGCCTGGGCCTTTATTGCCCTTCTAGGTTTGTAAGTAATGTCGTATTCTCCGAGTTCGATGCACTATTTTGATAGTCTTTCCGAATGCTCCACTTTTTTCATCACATCGCGTAGGGGCAGGTTACTTCGGACGGTGATGGCGTGTCCTTGAAAGTAGGATTGCAATCTTCTGCCTGCGAGTACTAAGGCGTAGATAGCCTTTTGGAGCAATGGGTATCTGGCCTCGGCACCATGTAGGGACTTGCTTACATAATACACTGGCCATTGCTTCCCACCTTCTTCTTTTACTAGGACCGAACTCACCACTTTTTCAGTGACCGTGAGATAGAGGATAAGAGGCTCTCCCTCCCAAGGTTGCCGAAGTGTTGGCAAGTGGGTCAGGTAGCTTTTAAGCTCATCCCAAGCTTTTTGGCATTTTGTGTTCCATGGATGCTCCTGGGTCCTAGAGGTGTCGTCGCCCTTGGGGACTTTGGTGAGTACTTTAAAAAATGGACGACATCGGTCGCCGTACCTGGAGATGAATCTACTAAGGAAGGTGATTCTTCCGGTAAGCCTTTGTATGTCTTTAATGGATGTAGGTGTTCGGAAATTTAGCAGGGCTTTGACTTTTTTAGGGTTAGCGTCTATTCCCCTTTCTGATACCATAAACCCGAGAAACTTTCTTGCACTTACCCCGAACACACACTTTTCGGGATTAAGACGTATGCCGAACTCCCGAAGCCGTTGGAAGGTTTCGGCTAGGTCGGTGATATGATTACCAGGCATTTTGCTCTTGACCATCATATCATCAACGTATACTTCCATATTTCTCCCAATCTGTGAATCGAATACCTTGTTCATCAGCCTTTGATAGGTGGCCCCTGCGTTTTTAAGCTCGAAGGGCATTCTGACGTAGCAGTAGGTGTCCATTTCCGTGATGAAGGCTGTTTTTTCTTCATCCTCGGGGTTCATCCGAATCTGATGATATCCGCTAAAGGCATCGAGGAAGCTGAGAAACCCGTATTCGGCGGTTGCATTTACCAGCTGGTCCATGGCTGGCAAAGGGTAAGAATCTTTTGGGCAGGCGTCATTCAGATTTCGGAAGTAGATGCACATTCAGAGTTTTTCACTTCCCTCTTTCATGGCAATAACCACGTTACTGAGCCATTCGGGGTATTTTACCTCTCTTATTACCCCGGCCTCAATGAGGCGATTAACTTCGGCTTTAACAAAGGAATTCTTGTGAGCCGATAGACTCTGTTTTTTCTGCCGAACTGGTCTGGTGTTTGGCTGTACTCTAAGATTGTGGTGGATTATGCTGGGGTCGACCCCAGGCATATCCTTCGGCGAGTAGGCAAATAGATCTTTGTTCATACACAAGAAGGATACAAGCCTCTTTTTGTCTTCCTCGGCCAGTTTTTTCCCGATTCGGGTGTTTCGGCCAGGGATCAGCTCTACATCCTTTGTTTCTATTTTTTCAAGGCTTTCAGTTTTCTCCTTTATTGTTACCCCGTCCATCGAGACCATTTTTTCTTTTGCCTAAGTCTGTACTTGGATCTTTGCTGGGCTTTGTCTGGCCCTTGTGAAGACCTTTCTGACTTCGGCTTGGTCAATGAAGATCTCTGCGTCTCCATCTTTGGTAGCGAAGGTGACCGTTAAGTACTTTACGTCCGGGCGAATATGGAAGTTGCCCTGAGTCTGCCTTCCGAGGATAGCATTGTAAGCTGACGGCACATCAATGACTATAAATCTCGTCCTGTCGGAGGCAATTAACTCTTCCTGGCTATGGGGTGAGACCCCTTTCAGCATCAAAGGCAGGTCAATATATCCGAGGACTGGAAGTTTGGCAGGTCCGACGCCGAAGGTGGGGGAGCTGACTGGGCTGAGATCGCTTCTCGGAATGCCTAACTTAGTCAGTAGATGAGAAAAGATGACGTCGGTGTTTAAGCCGTCATCGAGGAGTACCCTTTTGACATCCCAGTTTCCTATCCTTGCGATGACAAGGAGTGGATCGTCGTGGGGGAACTTTACTGTAGACCCATCTTTACGAGTGAGTCTACTTGGGGAGTTCCCGTGCTTCATTACGGAGATTTCTCTTATCTTCCTCTTTCTCTCAGCCGAGGGTATCCCGGTAGTGATGGTTTGGATAACCCCTGCTGATGGTGGCAGATTTTTTTGAGGACTTTGGTCCCGACGTCTGTCCGAGTTATATTCTTCGTCGTCCCCCCTCCGTTGTTATTCCTTCCTTCCTTTTGGGGAAGGAATCCGCAAGTATCGACGGAGTTGACCCTGTTTGATTAGGGACTCAATATATTTCTTCAGCTGGAAACAATCTTCAATGTCATGGCCATGGTCCCGGTAAAACTGACAGAATTTCTTCATGTTTCTTTTGTTTTCCGAGGTCATGGCCTTTGGTATTGGGACTATGGTCCCTTGCGTTTCTAGCGCCATAAGGATGCTAGCTCTTGTGGTGTTCAAGGGGGTGAATGTCATGGGCCTTTTCCCCCTCTGCTTTCGGGGCCTTTCTCCCTCGTTCTGATGTTGAGGCTGATGGCCGGGCCCTTCGGCACGAGGGTGTTCTCCTTTGGGTCCTCCCATCCTGAGTTCTTCGGCCGTCATATGCTCTTCGGCCCTCCTATAGAACTCCACAAGAGTTTCTGGGGGGTCTTTGGAAAACCCATAAAACATTTGGGAGTCCCTCCGAAGTCCTCTGACCATCGCGAGGATGCGAATTTCCGGTCGAAAGTCAGGCACGCTCAGCGCTTCTCGGTTAAACCTCTCAACATAGTCGCGAATGGTCTCCCCCCCTCACTGGGCTATGTCGAACATTTGTACTGGCAATTTGGCGATTGGTCTGCTACCGATGAACTGCTGAGTGAAGGCAGTGGATAGCTCTTGAAAGCTTAGCAAGCTTCCGTGGGCTAGAGAGTTATACCATGCCGTTGCTGGACCCGAAAGTGTTACTTCGAAGCACTTACAGAGTGTAGCATCATCTGTGCCGTGGAGTACCATGCTTCGCTTGTACTTCGTCAGGTGCGCTTGAGGGTCACTTCGTCCGTCATACGTTTCTAGGCGAGGTACCCTGAAATCGCTGAGCATGGGTGCCTCCACCACCTCGCGCATGAAAGGTGACTCTTCTCCGGTGTAAGAGTCAGACAGCATGGACCAGACTGGTTTTCGGGAGATCTGTCTCTTGACCTTCTCCAGTCTTCCCAGGATTTTTTCCATAAGGACAGTCGTGTTGACTTCTTCCTGCTGCCGCGTGTTCACCGGTAATGGCGAATTCCTCCTTCTCCTTGGGGAGTGAATTCGGTGGGGAGGAGACGGGGACCTTCGGTAGGGGGACGCACTCCGTTGGAAAGAGGCCCTAGTCTCTTTTGGGGCTCCCCTCCTGGTAGGCCGTACCTCAACGGGTTCATTTTTTGTTGAGGAGGCATCAAGGGAGTCCCCGCTTCCTGAACTTCGGTTGGTGGACCTTGAACTCCTTTCCCGACGAGCAGCCGAGGGCGAGGCCCTTTGGAGCAGAGGAGGTTGAGGCAACCTCTGATCAAGCTGTTGAGTCATTTCGGCGACGATGGAGCGTTGGAAGTCTCATAGGAAGCCTATCGTCACCGTTACAGGGCGGTCATCCTCCAGCACAGAAGTCTCTACCACAAGTGAAGTGGTTGCCGGCTGAGCCTTAGGCGCAGGGGGGGATATTGGAATCCCTTTGTCCTTTGAGCGCCGAGTCTCTACGATAGCGACATGGGAAAGAGTTCCCACAGACGGCGCCAAATAGTGCCCGGCGGCAGTGTCGTCACATGACATGATAGGAGCGAGGGGTACTTCCAGTAGAGGAGAGCGCCTGAGGAGGAGGTTTCCCAAGGGAGGGTACCTGAAATGTTTGGAAGACAGGGTTAGGGGGTCCCCGGAGTGTGTTTCTGGGGAGGAGCCTCCGACGCCCAAGTCAGTACTTTAGGAGATATGGAGGTGATAGAGAGTGGAGAAGTATGGTCTCTAGTGCCCAACCCCTTTACCTGGGGTGTTTACCGAGTATTTATAGAGGAGCGAACAGTAGTAGTTCTCCTTATGTGGCCGTCCCAGATCGTGACACGTGTTCGGTGGGATGCGATCCACGTCTTCGAGGAACAAGGGGACACCCAGCCGATCATAGGCCGCCTGGCTAGGAGCCTAGGCAACCCGAGAGTGGCGTACTAGGGTGTTTCTGCAAGCGGCGTGTCAAAACGTGTCTGGGGGCGGCATGCCGGGGATGTGTCAGAGGCTCCTTAATTGCTCCTGTCGTACTTTCCGAGGTTACTCTAGTATCACATGAGTATGTTTCCTGAGAGTGGTCTTTCTCAGGGATACCCCCACTTCCGATGATGGTTTAATCGTCCCCCCAAGGTTGGCACTGTCGTTTCCTGGAGCGGAGGATTGCCGAGGTCGGAATAGGGAAGGAGGTCGTACATCCTTCTTTCCATGGCAGGTAGTTTCTCTATCGAGGTTGATACTTTGTCCGAGTCTGGGGGTCCAGAAGGTGATGGGCACTTCGGCTATCAATACCCTTCTAACAGAACAAACACCAGAAGAAAAAAAAAATAAGAAGTTTACAGAAACAGGGTCATGTATAAGAACAAATACTTAAGTAACAAAAAATAAACATGTAAAAGAAAGAACAAACAATGTCTTCTAAAAGAATAAACATGCAATTCTTAAAAAAACAAACATACCCTCCTAAAAGAATAAACACCAGAAGACAAAAGAACAAGAAATTTACAGAAACATGATCATATATAAGAACAAATAGTGCTTTCTATAAGAATAAATACTTAGGTAAAAAAAATAAACATGTAAAATAAAGAACAAACAATGCTTTCTAAAAGAACAAACATGTCCTTATAAAAGAACAAATATACCCTTCTGAAGGAACAAATATCAGAAGACAAAAAAACAAGAAGTTTACAGAAATAAGGTAATGTATAAGAACAAACACTTGAGTAAAAAAAATAAATATGTAAAAGAAAGAACAAACAATGCATTCTAAAAAAACAAACATGCTATTATAAAAGAACAAAAACCAGAAGACAAAAGAACAGGAAGTTTACAAAAACAGGGTCATGTATAAGAACAAACACTTAAGTAACAAAAAATAAACATGTAAAAGAAAGAACAAACATGTAGACAAGAAAAAACAAACATTGCCTTCTAAAAGAACAAACAGGCTTGTAAGTATAAATACCAAAACACAAAAAAACAAGTAATTTATGCAATGTCTGAAAATGTAAAAAAACAAACATGCTTTTCTAGAAGAGCAAACAAGGCTTCTAAAAGAACAGAAAACAAACACATCATAAAAGAAGACAAACAGTACCTTATCAAAAGAACAAACACTTAAGTAACAAAAAACAAACAATGTCTTCTAAAAAAACAAACATGAAGACAAAAAAAAACAATCAATGCATTCTCAAAGAATAAATAATACATTCTAAAAGAACAAACATACCCTTTTAAAAGAGCAAGCACGAAGAGATAAAAGAACAAATGGTAGAGAATAAAAAAATGGAAAAAGGTAGACATATGACATAAAAGAACAAGAAGAAATAAGAATAATATAATAAATCTAAGTAAAAAAAAGGTGAAAAAATGATTTTAAGAAAATAAGGAGTAAAACATGAAATAAAACAATAGACAAAACTTGAAATAATACTAAAATAAGAAAAAGAAAAAGGGGAAACTGGAAAAAGATGAGAAAATAAAAATAAAGAAAATAAAAATGGAAAAGGTAAATATACAACAAAACTAAAAAAAGAAAAAAAATGAAAATAAATAAAGAAAGAAATAGAAGAATAAGAGAAGAACAAGAAAACAAAATTTTAAAAAAAATAAAAAGGAGAATCGCTGGCATTCAATCCATCGCCTAGCTTCCTCCAAAATTAGAATATCAGCCATGCTACCCAACCAAATAATTTGCCCTGAGGTCGCAGAAAAGGAAAAGTTTATTGTGTTTCATAAGGGCATAATTGCTCTTTTCTTAGAAACGAGGTCAAAATGATAATTATTATATTTTTTAAGGATAGCGCACGATATAAGCCTGGTCTACAGAAAAGTTACTCTTTCTCATGATCAGTTATTAACTATTTAGAATTATTTACTGATAAATGAAAATCCGTCAAGGTAAAAATTTATATGTAAATTGAACTAAGATCATATAAATTTAAATTAATTTTCTAAATACAAGCTATCCAACAACTCGCATATCAAATTTGACATCAGCTTTTTCCGAACATGCTAAGTTAGGAGCGTGTTAGCAAATAACCATTTATTTTGTGTAATTTAGTAGGTGACAGGAATAATTTAAAATATTTTTAGAACAGTTTAAATTTTAATTTTTATATAGGTGGTATTGTCGGCTATCTTAATAGATAACGATGATGGTAGTATGACGGACTGATATATCACTTTTCCTTCCACTGTTTTACGGTGAGCGGTGAGTGGGGCCAACATGAAAAGTTCGATTATGGCAAAATGGAATTTTAATAACTCATGACTATTTTAATATTTTTCAAAAATTGAATTGGGTCAATTGCCACCCACTAATGTTTTGTTACGATAACTTAGTAAGGGAAAAGAATAGAAATGAAAGGGAGAGTGAAGCATGAAAATAAAAATAAAACAAAACTCTTCTTTCTCTCAATCTGAGAAATTATAAAATTAAATTGAGTAGCTATGTAAAGATATAAGAATGGTCACTTATCTTTTTTTTTTATTTTATTGATTATCAAATTTTAGTATTTTGATGGGATCATCTCCCACTAGTAATCACTTTTAGAACAACTAGTTTAGTCGTTGTATTATAATGAGTGTGAAAACACATGATTAAAATATAGAGGTAAATTCTTGCGTACACCATTGCTCATGCATCACTGATGATAGCTTTAACAGTGTTGAGTAGTTACTGTTGGGAGATAGAGTTTTCTTTCTTGAACAGCAACAAGAAATTGATACTTCCTCCATCCCATGAATTGTGCACCATTTGTGTTTACACATATATTAGGAAAAATGTACTTTTTCTTCTTTTTTCCAATTCTACCCGCTTTCTCCCTTGTCTGTTCAATGTTCAATGTGTCCACACCAGGGGCGGCGCCACGTTGGTGTGAGCGGTGGCAATTGCCACCACTAAGATTTGGAAAAAATATATATATGATATATAATTTTTAAAAAAATATTTGTTCTGCCCCCATAGAATTTTTAGTGACGCCCCCACTGAACTATGAGTGCATTAATTTAGTTGTGATAAGTGATTAAAATGAAAATATGAAAAAGTAAGTGGCAAAACCACAAAACATAAAAAATATTAGTACTACTATAAAATTTGACCTATAAATCTATTTTATTCCTTCTCTTACGCTTGCAACACAGACGCAAATAAAAATAGTATAAAACCTAGGCTAAGACTTTTCAACCCAACTAAAAGTCCAAAATTGCGGCCAGCACGGCAGTATCAAAATTTTGTTCCTCCCTCAGGCAAAGGCAAATTCAGTCTCAGATATGGTGAGTATTAATTGTGCGAGCCTTCTCTACTCTATCATTCTTTTGTACTTCTAGAATTGTTACCCCTGCCCCCAACGAACAGAGCTGCAAATCGCAAACCTCTCTCAAATTTCATCTCGATTGTATTTGTTTATATTAATTTTTCAGATAATTCTAAAATTTTAGAACCCTAATGCATCAATTTGTAGAATATAAAGTAGTATATATTATTATTATTACTATTATTTGAATTTTTAATTTTATTATTTTTATGCAGTTTATGTTATGGAGAGATACTTGAAAAAAAATACCAAAAGAAGCTCAATTCTCTCATGAAACAGATGTTAATACTGAAAACAAATGTATTTGATGGTATAAGTAATGAAGTGATCATGCAGCGTTTTCAGGCTATGAAACCTCATCGTGGACAGTTGTAAATGTGAAAATATTTTATTAATAATATTTTTGTTGCCCTCACTGACATAATTTTCTGGCTCCGCCCCTGGTCCACACGTTAGCCTCAACCCTTAGTCGCTCCTTGCCTCGCCAGCGTCGCTCCTTGCCTCACCACCATTGCCCCTCGACGTCCCTCCTTCGCCTTGATCCTCGCAATGCATGGCCTTGCCACCGTCGCTGCTTGCCATTCCTCCCTTGCCATTGCTCCTCGAAATGGCCTTGACCCTAAGCTCCAGCCAACGGCATCGCCCCGATCTCGCACCTTGCTCTTTGTCCCTCGCTCAGTCGCCGCCTCGCCGTCCGATTTCACCTTGTCGCCCATGATGCTCCGATTTTGATCTATGGAGTGCAAGAGAGAACAAGGAAATTGTTAAAATAATAAATAAGGGTATATTTGTCATTTAAATTGTAAAAACTTACCAAATAAAGAAATGGTGCAAGATTGGTTAGACAACCAAAAAAGAAAAATGGAGCAAATTTCATGAGATGGAGATAGTATATTATAAAGATAATGAAAGTACAATAAAATTACAAACTAGCCGGGAGCTAATTTATCCGCCCCCTTTATTGCACTCTAAACAGCCTAGACTACACACCTCTTTTAACAGCTTCCTATAATTACAGCCTATTCTTAATCGTATTAATTAACCAATCTAGTCAAGTAAATCTGCCCTTACTAAATCTGCTACTTATCCACAAGAAGGCAACATTTTGCACCTCATTTAGAAGCTGCGAAGCCGTCTTTTGAGCATCATAGAAGATCTTTGCATTTCTATACATCCATATAAACCAACATAAAACATAAAAAATCTCTTCCATCACTTTATTCACCTTGCTATGGATCCGCAAACCAGCAAGAAAACACAACATATCAGCAAAATCTAGTGGAGGGTGGCCAGCTTGCTGCCACAAATTAAGCACCCTTGTCCATATTAGGGATTAAGATAGACTTTATCTTATCATTGTATTTATCTTATCATTGTATTTATCACAAACACACACACCTGGACTTATCTTTTCTTCATTACGTACTCTATATATTTTGTACTTCAACTCTTATGAATATATGCCTTTCAACTCTGTTCTACCTTAACTTCCATCATGGTATCAGAGCATTAAACGATCCTTCGCTTCCTTCAAGCCAAGCCATGGCCAATGATCCTTCTTCATCACCAAACTCCTCATCAACAAAAATCACAAACTCTGACACTTCTCCAAACTATGTTTTATCAACCCCCTTCGAAAAAAGGCTGGTCTCCCTAAACATAACCAACCAAGTTTCCATCAAACTAAATCTACAGAACTTCCCATCATGGAGAGCTCAGTTTCTCCCCCTCCTTATCGGGTTCGACCTCACTGGATATATTGACGGCACAACTCCCTGCCCAAGTCCAACAATGCCGCCGTCCAACGACAACCAGTCGGTCTCGAATCCGGCATACACCTTTTGGCTTCGTCAAGATCAGCTTCTGCTAAATGCCATCCTCTCATCAGTCTCTGAGCAGGTGCTTCATCTTCTCGCCTCAGCACGTACCTCTCATGAAGCATGGGACAGAATCACCAATCTCTTCGCCAACAAATCTCGCTCGCGTATTATGTCACTAAAGGAAAGACTTCGTATACCTTGTCAAAATAAATCTGTTTCTGCATATTTACAATCTCTGAAAAGTATTGCAGATGAACTCGCCATTGCTCATGAGAAAGTAGGAGATGATGATCTTACCTTATATGCCCTGGATGGCCTTGGCGATGAATACAGAGCAATAGCTGCTGCCATTAGAGCCCGTGACACTCCAATGACTTTTGAAGAACTTCATGACAAATTGGTGGACTATGAGACGTTTCTAAAACGAAGTGAGCAGGCATCTGGCTCTTTCCCTATCAGCGCCCACACTGCAACAAAATCACATCAACCAAAGAATCAATCTTTCCGGAATGGTCCAATGATCCGTCCACAACGGCAACTACATCCACCTACGTCGAAGCCGAGAAACAATCAGCCACAAATCTATCGCCCTCGACCAGCTACGCCTGAAGGTCAGGTACGATGTCAATACTGCAACAAGCTCGGACACACAGCAAATATATGTTGGCACGTCAAACAAAATGAAGACAATCCTCTGCCTCCTCCAAGGGCAAACTACTTAAACAACTCCCCAGTATCATCTCGTAGTTGGATTGTTGACTCCGGTGCATCTCATCATGCCACACCTAACCTTCAGAATCTTCAAATCAGTGAGCCTTACCAAGGAACTGACGCACTAGTTCTTGGTGATGGTACAGGTTTGAAAATCTCTCAAACTGGTTCTTCCTCCATATCACTTCCTTGCACACAACTACAACTTCATAATACTTTATATGTCCCTTCGCTTAACCAAAACCTTATCTCCGCTTCCCACCTTTGCCGTACTAACAATGTTTCTATTGAACTGTTTTCCTCTCATTTTGATATCAAGGACCTACAGACTAAGGAGGTGCTTGCAAGTGGCCCGAATGTTCATGGCGTCTATGTCCTCACAGATAAATCTGTGTCTTCCTCTCCCACAGCATCTATTGGAGTCAAATATTCAGAGTCACTATGGCACCGTCGCCTCGGACATCCAGCACAACCCATCCTTAGACATGTCTTGAATCATTTTTCGCTACCATTCTCATCTGAGAAGCTAGCCAGTTGCAATTCTTGCTTGAGTAATAAAAGTCATAAACTTCCCTTTTCAGTTTCTTCTCTTACCAGTAAGCGTCCGCTGGAGTTGGTTTACACTGATGTTTGGGGACCAGCTCCAGTACAATCGATTGATGGTTTCCTCTACTATGTTTCCTTTGTTGATCACTTCTCTAAGTACATCTGGTTATTTCCAATGAAATGTAAGTCTGATGTGTTTACCATCTTTCCCAAATTCAAGGCACTAGTTGAAAAGTTTTTTGACTTACCAATTGTCAGTTTATATTCGGATGGCGGGGGCGAGTTCATCAAGCTAAAATCTCTACTTGCTTCCTATGGCATCTCACATCTCACCACTCCACCACATACACCTCAACACAATGGTACTGTTGAACGACGTCATCGTCACGTTGTTGAAACAGGTATTACACTACTCCATCAAGCATCAATACCTACGTCCTTCTGGACCTTTGCCTTCCTCACGGCCACATACTTGATCAATAGAATGCCAACATCAACTCTGAAAAACAAAACCCCTTTCCAAATCCTCTTCAACAAAGAACCCAATTACCTCAAGCTCCGGACATTTGGTTGTCTGTGCTACCCCTGGCTCCGTCCTTACACTCACAATAAACTTGAACCGAGATCTCGCCCCTGCATCTTTGTTGGGTATCCGCTCAGTCAAAGTGGCTTCATCTGTTTTGATCCTTCATCAAGTAAGTTCTTCGTCTCTCGTCATGTTGTCTTTGAAGAAGCATCGTTCCCCTTTCCATCTCTATCTACCTCACCAAGTTCGGACATTCCAATATCGGGCTCACTTGCGGCACCTGCTCACCCCATCACCATTCCCTTTCCTATGCAACCACCACTACCCAACCATACAACTCCTCCACTTTCACCGACACCTAAACCATCTTCTCCTGAATCAACAAACTCCACTCCTACCCTACCCGACCAACCTCACATCACACCACCCTCCTCTTTACCCGAACCATCTTCTCCTAGCTCACCCCATATAACCCAACCACTACCTATTCGCACTCATCCCATGGTGACACGCTCTCAAAATAACATTTTTAAACCAAAAAAACTGTTATATGCAACCTCTCATCCTTTAGCTGAGCCCCTTGAACCCACATCCGCAACCGTTGCCCTTAAAGACCAGAAGTGGCGTGATGCTATGGCAGCTGAGTATGATGCTCTAATTCGAAATGATACTTGGGAACTTGTTCCAAGACAACCACACTTTAATGTTGTTGGATGCAGGTGGATATTTCGTGTCAAGCGACATGCCGATGGTTCCATTTCCCGCTACAAGGCACGCCTTGTAGCCAAAGGTTTTCATCAACGACCTGGGATTGACTTCAAGGAAACATTCAGTCCTGTTGTCAAACCATCCACCATTCGGATTATCTTATCACTGGCCGTTGCGAACCATTGGCCCCTTCATCAAATTGATGTGAATAATGCATTTCTTCAAGGAACCTTGACCGAGGAGGTTTATATGGATCAGCCATTAGCATTTCGAGACCAGTCTCATCCGTCCTATGTGTGTCGGCTCAAGAAACCAATATATGGTCTCAAACAAGCCCCTCGCTCTTGGTACCTCTCTCTCCGGACCTTTCTTGAGCAGCTCGGCTTTCATCACTCCAAATCTGACAACTCTCTGTTCATATATCGCCAGCCGGATGTCACCATCTTTGTACTTGTTTATGTTGATGACATAGTTGTCACTGGCAGCAATCCCAAACTTGTGACAACATTCATTAATCAGCTCTCTCAGCGATTTTCAGTCAAGGACTTAGGCATGCTCCACTATTTTTTGGGGATTGAAGTAGCTCCTACAAACTCTGGCCTATTTCTCTCTCAGCATAAGTACGTCTGTGAAATACTCGAACGATCTCACATGACTGGAGCCAAAGCCACCAAGAATCCTCTGTCTTCTACTGCTCTCCACAGTGACACAGCAGCCTCCTCATGTGATGTTACGTCTTATCGCCAACTAATTGGAGCTCTTCAGTATCTCACTTTCTCCCGGCCTGACATTGCCTTTGCTGTAAATCGTCTCTCGCAATTCATGCACCGACCAACAGAACTTCATTGGACAGCGTTAAAAAGGCTTCTTCGTTACCTCAAAGCTACTCCTTTTCATGGCATTATGCTTCGACCTTCCAAGACTCACCAGCTGATAGCATTTTCGGACTCCGACTGGGCTGGCGATCCCGACACTCGCACTTCCACTTCTGCATATATGATCTTTCTTGGTGATAATCCAATATCTTGGAGCTCGAAAAAGCAACGAACTGTTGCTCGATCCTCCACTGAGGCTGAATATCGAGCAGTCGCCACTGCAGCCTGCGAACTTGAATGGTTACAGTCCCTGCTACTTGAGCTTGGCTGTCCTCCCACCAAGCCACCAACTCTTTACTGTGATAATCTTGGTGCCACCTATGTGTGTGCGAATCCGGTGTTCCACTCCCGTATGAAGCACATCTCTATTGATTATCATTTTGTTCGTGAACGGGTGCAAGCTGGTGCCTTACAAGTTCATCACATTCCGACAGAAGCTCAGCTCGCCGATGCACTCACTAAACCACTCCCCACTCCTCGTTTCGAGCAGCTAAGGTCCAAGATCGGTGTCTCCAACGGATCCTCCGTCTTGCGGGGGCGTATTAGGGATTAAGATAGACTTTATCTTATCATTGTATTTATCTTATCATTGTATTTATCACAAACACACACACCTGGACTTATCTTTTCTTCATTACGTACTCTATATATTTTGTACTTCAACTCTTATGAATATATGCCTTTCAACTCTGTTCTACCTTAACTTCCATCAGTCCACACATCTGATGCCACCTTGCATTGAAATAGCAGAAGAAGAATAGACTCCTCCAACTCCTTTCAGAAAGGGTACAACACGTCTTCCATGTGAACTCCACGTCGGACTGGATTTGGTTTTATTGGCAAATGATCTTGAACAGCTCTCCAAATGCAAATATTGACTTTCGTTAGGATTATGTCATTCCATTGATCTTCTACTTCCACCAAGTCTTGGATAGAGTCACCATTTTAATTAGATCTCTTTAATTAACAAGGCAGATAGTACTTATAATTTTAATTAATTTAGTAGAGATAAATTATCTTTGGTGGGAGATTTAGATGCCTAATAAATATGTGGTAATAAAAGATTTAGCAGATATTATGGAATGAAAATACTAAAGAGTTTGCATTCACTTGCCTTTTTTTATAATAATCACGTACGTGCTTTAAGGATGTCAGTAAGGTACTTTAAAAATGGGTTGGGTGACCCGTACTTGAGGAATCATATGTCCGGGCTCTTAACTTTCTTCAGCTTCGCTTTGATGGATTCTACTAGACAATCATATGGCGTAGTTTTTGGTGGTGGAGGAGAACGCATTGAAGTGTCGCCAGCGGTCAGTCGCCATGGAAGAGAAGAAGCGAAAGGCAGAGAGTAAAGACAAACCGAGTTTGTGACAATGGCAGCCCAGGGATATATATAGAAGGTGCTTTGTCACCATGGCTACGGCTGACTCGAATTTTTCTTAATCAGGAAAGTGTTCGATCAAGAGAACTGCTGGAGATTTCAAACTGGAAGAAGGTGAGATCATGGACGAAAGAAGAGAATAGAAGATGGAGAAAGTGAATCGGCCGCTTGTAATTTATTCCATATAATTATATATATCACAATGACTAAATTATATAATATAATTTGTATAATTGAAAAAAAGAAAAAAAATACTAAAAGTGACTGAGGTACTTTGACTAGCAACTGAACAACAACTAAACGTTTTCAATGTCTTATTACAACTATATACTAATATTTTATTTCAAATGACATTGGTTCAAAACCAAAAAAATAAGTCAATTTAGATTAAGTTGATTTTAATTAAAATAATATGACTAAAAAATATTTTATACACTTTCATTTTTACCCCTAACTAAATTTTCACTTTTAAATTTTATTAACTTAAATTTTTTCCTCACAATTTAGGATTCCCTTCTTAACTTTTCAAGAAAACAAATACAAGGGTAAAATTATTTTTTTTAATTATAAGAACCAAAATAATTTATTAAAAAAATATTTAAAGACTTATTCTAATTCCAAAGTGAATGTTGAACTGATGGTGACATAGTAAAATAAAGGGTCCAACCCTATTAGTAAAGCTCTTCCAAAGCAATATTAGGACAAACTAAAAGCTGAAATATCGAAAAAACAGTACAAAAGAAAAGTAAAATATTGAAGAAACAATAACAAGAAAAAAAAAAACAGAATAATGGGATAAATCCTAGAAGGAAAACCTAATAAAACAATCAACAAACAGACATACATACATGAAAATTCTTCATGGACAATTTTTCTATCTTTCCCAACACGTTCCGATGTCCATTTCTAGTAAGGACCTTGACCATTACTAATGTGTGAAAAATTTGAGCACTTTGATAGGGTGTTGATTTGAAATACAAATTCTCCTTCCATTATATTTTGGATGAAACATTATAGTTTGATACGAAGGTTAAGAAATAAGAATAAAATTTATGTGTTATTTTCACTTTTAATCTTCACATTTTTAAGGTAAATAGAAAAAGATGAAAAAAGTGAGAATGATATGATAATTTGAAGGATAATATAATAAAATAATTTATTAAATAAGAAAATATTATAGAGTTTTAAGGCAATTCAAAAGAATATATGTTAGAAGAAAAAAGAAAGTATCATTTTATGCACCAACTCCGTGTCGAGAAAAAAGGTGTAGTAGCTGTCACCTTAGAGGAATGCATTCCCCAAAGTTATCACTTTCCTTCTCTATGAAGATACATACTTATTAAATTTTTTTTTTTTTGGGCTCTTTCTTTCTCGCTAAAGGTTAACTTGATATATTTGTATTCAAATGGTTTATGAATTTGTAAATCACGTGTAAAAAATTTAGGTAAAATCATGTAGTTTGTTAGTAAGTAATATTTCCTCTGTCCCAAATCTTTTATACCATTCATTTTTTAGCAATTAATTTATAATTTTTTTATTTTTAACATTTTAGCATATAAATAAAAAAATCTTTATATATAAATGATCAAGATATATAGTTTCTAAATATATATTTTTTAATTTTTTTTAACAAATAATAATATAAATAAATTCAAGTTAAAATAGCCAAAAAAATCAAATGGAGTACTAAATAAAGTGAGAGTGAAGGAGTATTATTTTCTAAAATTTTTACGCAACTATTAGCTAGGAGTATAAAAAGTTTGAGTCATGAGTAGAATAGGTTTGCATATACAACCTTTGGTTCGTAAAAACAGGGAAACAAGGAGAAAACAAAACCCACTATGTAAGGTGGGAAGCTTGTTTGGGTCTGAAAAAATCTTTATAATACGCACTTTATTTTTTAAGTTTTTGTTTTCTATTTTGCGAGTATGTTCGTTTATTTTAGATGTCACTCCCGTGTTCTTGCGCTTTTACTCATGCTCTTAACTGCGCTCCCATTTTTATATTTTTATAACACTTTTACTTAATTACTTAAATTTTAAAATGCAATGCTTTTTTGCTGCTGTTCCCACTTTCCCACGCTCGTTCTCTTATGCTTTCTGTCGCTTACCGTTTACGTAAAATTGAATTACTTTCGGGTTTAAGAAGCTAAGCATACCATTGACCAAGGGCTTTCTCATAACTTGTGGTAATTGGTAAACAAGCCACACCGTGCCAACTCACTTAAGTTTTACGTATTTTCTTAATACTCATGTTGGAGGATATCTGTTTGCGGGAGTTTCCAAGTTGCAACGGACCATTTGGCGAAGCTACAAAATTGTTTCAATGGTGGCGATCATAATTTATTAGTGATAAAAAGCGTTATTTACATTCATAATTATCATGAATGATGATTCTTTCATATAGTTTATGGTGCTAAATGCGTCATCCTTATCATATGTCACTGGTCAGTCATTCGTTAATTATCCCCTATTTGATTCTGTAAGAGATTCTACTCATGATATCTATTCTAGAAAAAGCTATCTCAACTTACAAATATTAACTTCTCATGATCTGATAAATGAAAATCCATCAAGGTAAAAATTTATAAGTAAATTGAACTAGTATCATATAAATTTAAATTAATTTTATAAATACATGCCAGACAATTAAGTACAATAGTAAAAAGCAAGAGCTATGAGATATAAGAAATGAGAAAATAGAATATAAAATAAGAAAATAAGACAAGAAAAATGCCAACTAGTAACTCTATTCTTAGGAAACTGTAAGTTTTTCTTTTAGGATGGCAGGTAGTTTATCATTAGGAGAATGTTAGCAATTAACCATTTATTGACAGGAAAAATATTTAAAATACTTTTAGAAAGGTTTAAATTTTAAATTTTATATAGGTGGTAAGGTGGGCTATCTTAATACATAGTGATGGTAGTATGGCGGACTAATGTATCATTTTTGCATTTTTTACCAAAGAGCAAAGAAAACCAAAATTACTGGGATTTTTCTGCATCTTACTAAGAATGTGATTTGATTAGACAAAAGCGAAAGCGACTGCCACTTTATAAAGGTGAGGTGAGAGGTGCTTTTTTGGGCAGGTAAGAATCTATCGGTAGCAGATCATAGTAGTACTTCATCTTTATTACGTAAAAATCAGTGTGAAGATATGGGAAGAAAGTGGTGGCTCTATTACAGCTGCTTCTTGGTGGTCTGGATATTACAAGTTCAGCTACCTTGCGACGGTTGTTGGGAGGAAGAGAGGGTGGCTCTTCTTCGCCTCAAGCCTTTCTTCCAATTGTTGCCGACGGACTGGGATAACGGCTCTCTCTCAGACTGCTGCAGCTGGGAAAGGGTACAGTGCAACGTGGTTTCTGGCCGAGTCAACGAACTTGATCTATACTATACCACAGCTCGGCTTGAATATCAGCAATTGAATGTGTCTTTGTTTCTTCCATTCCAACACTTGACCAACCTTTCCCTAAATGGCGACTTATTTGCCGGCTGCGTCGAGAATGGAGGTACCTACTTGCTTCATTAGTACTTAGATACATGGGAGGTTTGGGATATTAATTAATTATGAGCTTCTTGCTTGCAGGTTTCGAAAGGTTATCAGCTCTGAAGTATTTGGAAGAAGTTGATCTAACAGGGAACTATTTCGACAACAGCATTTTCGCATCTCTACAACATCTTTCATCGTTAAGATGGTTATCTCTTGATGCTAATGTATATGTTGAATGGAAGTCTCCCCATACAAGGTATAGTTTCATTCTCAAATTCCAACAAATCCCTGTCCATCGTTTTAGTGCAAACTAAGATGGTGACCTTGAGCATGAAACAGAACTGAATAATCTGGAGGGCTTGGTCGAAATGCACATGAGTCAGAATTCAATCGAACGCTTTCAATCTTTGAACGGTAACAGCTTGATCATAGGTCTTCTGATGACCCACAAAAATATCAATTAATTATACTACTATATATTTGTTGGCCGTTAACAGGAACCGAAGTTCTCACGTTACCCAAACTAGATTTCTTGGATTTGAGTAGTAACAAGTTGGGCAGCAATGGCCTCTCATCTTTGAGTGGCCTTTCAAGTCTCAGGCATTTGGATTTGTGGGACAACGAACTTAAAGTAATTCATGTGAAAGGTAGTAGTATGTCATCTCAGGTCGATGTGTTCTTTCATCTTTTACTATAGATCATGGAACTTCTCATGTTCTGTTTTTCTTTTTTATGCTTCCTTTTTTTTTTCTCCTTTTACGAGCTGAGCCAGATTTCTTTGGGAGCAAATCCAATTGAAAAACTTGCCTCTTCTGAAGGTACCATATCAATTCCATTATTGGCTACTTTTGATCAAATCCCCAGTTAATGTTCTATCAGAAAAAGAAAGGAAAAAAAGAAAGCCCCAGATAATGTTTTCCACCACTGCAGATGGTAAAAGCTTAAAGGCGTTGAAGAGTTTGGATCTCAGTAATGTTGAAGCCGGGGGCAGCATTTTCCTTCAGTCCGTAGACCTATTCCCATCCTTGGAGATTCTTGAACTCGATGGGAGTACATTTAATGGATCTACCACTGACAAACGTAAGCTTCATGCTATATTTGGTACTACTTATTAATTTTTGTTTTAGTAGCTTAATTGCAAGCCCTTAATTTCCAACAACATTTCGCTTGGAAATGATTTGTTGCTTTCGCAAAACTGGAACAATTGCATCTTAATTATTGTTATTGATTATAGGCATATTAATTCGTATTTTTAATAGTTGGTATTTGCATTAATTTTCAGTTGTAGGGCTATGTAAATTAATGAAGCTACGAGAGTTGGATATCAGTGACAATGGACTGAGTGGCGATACACCTTCTTGCTTTTCAAACCTAATGGCTCTCAAATCCCAGGACCTCTCCTACAATAAATTCCATATCCCGAGCTCTTTTGCACCCTTTCTGTACCTCTCAAAGCTCAAGTCTCTACATGCATCTGACATTGAAATATATCCTGATGACAAGGAGTTTAGCCATTTAGCCCCGACATGTCAACTAAAGGATCTTTTCTTGTCTGGTGGACAGTGTGTTGGAGGGTTGCCGAAATTCCTCTACCATCAACATGAGTTGGAAAGACTTGGGCTTTATGATATCAATTTCGGTAAACAACACTTCCCGTATTGGCTTTTGGAGAATTACACGAATTTGTCTAACCTTGAACTAGTCAATGCTTCTCTTTTTGGACCTTTAACCTTACCAAGTCATCCTCATCAAAACTTAAGTTCTCTTGATGTCACAAACAACTCCTTGGATGGGAGCATTTCACGACAAATTGGAGCCTACTTTCCAAGTTTAACAACGATGTCTATTCAAAACAACCAAGTGATGGGTAGCATATATACCATCTTCCTTTTATGACATGAAACTGCTAGGGTATCTGGACTTGTTAAACAACAAACTATCTGGTCGAATATCTGAACAACTGGCCATAGGTTGCTCTTCATTGGCTTCTCTTGTTTTGTCAAATAATAGTTTGCATGGTGAAATCTTCCACAATAATGTCTCATTCATAGATCTACATGAGTTGTTATTAGACGGCAATAACTTTAGTGGAAGAATCCCGAGTGGCTTATCTAAGTGCTCCTTTATCTCAACATTGGACATCAGTGATAACAATCTCTATGGTGGAATCCCTTTTTGGATTTCAAACATGACTAGCTTAGTGGAGTTCATAATGGCCAACAATATTCTTAAAGGTCCACTTCCATTAGAGCTTTTTTATTTACCAAACCTTGATGTTTTGGACATTTCAGGCAATAACATCTCTGGGAGCATACCATCTAGCACCAACGTGTCACAAATAAGTCACATTCATCTTTTTGGGAATGACCTCAGGGGAACATTTCCAAACACATTATGAAATAGCCCTCTGTTAATAACCTTGGAACTTCACAACAATAACTTGGCTGGTACTATCCCAGAGTGCATCAGAAACCTTGATGAGCTAAGTTATCTGATCTTGAAGAATAATAGCTTTAATGGTCAAATCCCCATGGAGATATGTCACCTGAGCAAATTGAGTGTGATTGATCTTTCTCATAATGATCTGGTTGGTTTTATTCCACCTTGCCTAAATATCACTACGCTTGATCAGGTAGACAGTTTTGAGGTATATATTACTGAACAACATAATGAAAGTGCCACCGCTGGTCAACATATAGAATTCAAAACAAAGAGCATGTCTTACTCTTACAGTGGACAAATCTTAACCTTTTTATCTGGAATTGATCTTTTTGGCAATAAATTTACTGGTGAGATTCCCAAGAAAATCAGAAGCCTCAACACAATTTGCGTGCTAAATTTGTCCCATAATAGCCTGACTGGGGGTGTGCCATTGACAATATCACATTTAAGTCGAATTGAGAGCTTGGACCTTTCATTCAACTATTTAACTGGGAAGATCCCACCTCAAATTGTTGAGTTGAATTTCTTGGCATCCTTTAATGTTTCATACAACAACTTGTCTAGCCCTACACCCAAGAGAATCTACCAATTTGCAACATTCGATGAGACCAGCTACAAGGATAATCCTTCTCTTTGTGGAGAGCCATTGCCAAGGAGTTGCTTGTCATCTATGCCACCATTGTCAAATCCAAAACTTGCCATTGGTCAAACAGAGGATGATGCTTTTATGGACATGGAAGTCTTTTATATCAGCTTTATAGCCTCAAATGTTACTTCGTTGTTAGCTGCTATTGTGGTTTTATGGATCAATCCATCTTGGAGGAGAAAATGGTTCTACTACCTCAAAAGGACCACCACTTGTTGTTACTACTGGATTGTGGACCATCTCTTTAAGTGCTTTTGATCTTGTTAATCTAGATCGATTGTTCGCACTTGGTTAATTATATTGTAGTAAGGCGTGGTAGGTGGTATGTGCGGTGACTTGTTGGGTTCTATGGAAAGCTAGAAATAATTTTGTTTTCAATAATGTGTAGCTTTTGGTTATGCAAATGGTGGGTGACATTCAATTTATGTCTTTTTTCTAGATTTCTCATTGGTGTAGCAAAGTAAGATTGGAGTGGGTGGGCTGATTGGTTAACCCCTATCAAGTATTACAAAATTGTATGTAAAAGTGGCTTTTAAGTAGCTCCACAAGCGTTGAATTTCAAGCTGGGTATGTTCTAGTGTTTGGGGACACTAGCTCTTGGCTAGTTGTATCTTCTATAGTTTTTTCTCATTAATATACATCATTTTGCTGTTAAAAAAAAATATATTGTACTCCAAGAAAGATGTCGTTGCTGCTGTTGCCGATGATAACTACTTTGTATGATAAAAATGCCTCTTTCAGAATGCAAGCAATACCCCAATTGCATTTATTATTAAGAAAGGAAATTTTGTTGTCATGTTATAAACACTGCTACTGCTGTATGGAGTAAAGCCGAAGAAAGTTAACTGCAATCATCATTGAAGAGTTACAAATCTATTATATATATATATATATATATATATATATATATATATATATATATATATATATGAGAAACCACTCATTCCCCAAAATTAATTCCTTTAACATTTACTTCATAATATAAAGAAAAATTTCACTCATTTTACAAGACTAATTCCTTTAGCATTTACTTCATAACACATTTGTAGCATTAATTTCAAATTCATATCTTATAATTAATAGTTAGGTCATTATATAGCCTTCACTGCAAAATTCACCCATTCCTCTACTTTTTTTTACCATTAATTACATAGTGTGTTTGTATTGTTTAATACCTTAGCCCCCCATATAGTCATAACTTCAAATTTTATATTTTGAATTGTAATTCTTGGTCGGCTCATTTTGCCAAAGTAGAGAGCTCTTAAAATTTTATTTTTTATACATTTTAGTGATTGAATTTAAATTCCTATCCTCTTAATGTATTAAAACATGATTAACTTTTGTTTCCTTGTTAATGGGTCATTAATATTATTGTCCCTTGATCAATTGTATTAAATAAATTTCATCTCTCTTAGCAATTTAATAGCTTCAATTTCTATTAAAGTGTTCTCATTACAATTTTATTTGCTTTAATGATATTAATATTGTCCATCCAACTTCTCCATCTCTATTAGGGATTTAGTAGCTTTAATTTCTATTAGAGTGTTCTCATTACAATTTTATTTGCTTTAATGGTATTAGTACTGTCCATCCAACTTCGCCTAAAATTCTATTTTTTATACATTTTAGTGATTGAATTTAAATTCATATCCTCTTAGTATATTAAAACACGATTAGCTTCTATTTCCTTCTTAATGGGTCATTAATATTATTGTCCCTGATCAATTATTTTAAATAAATTTCATCTCTCTTAACAATTTCATCATTAAGAAATTTCTCAATTTATAAAAATGATAATAATGAGTAGTAAAAACACAAGCCTTCTAAGTTTTACTCACATTCTTAAGAAATTATTCACTTCTATAAAAATTATAATAAACAGGTAGTAAATAAAAAAAACTTTTTAAGTTGTACTCACATTCTTAGAAATTACTCATTTTATAAAAATTATAATAACGAATAGTGAATACACAAACCTTTTAAATTTTACTTACATTCTTAAGAAATTACTCACTTTTATAAAAATCATAATAAATGAGTAGTAAATACCAAAACCTTTTATATTTTACTCACATTCTTAAGAAACTATTCATTTCTATTAAAAAAATTCTAATAAATGAATACTAAATACAAAAACATTTTAATTTTGCATCACATTATTAGAAATTACTCACTTTATAAAAATAATAACAATGACTTGTAAAAGCACAAATAGTTTAAGCTCTACTCACATTTTTAAGAAATTACTCACTTTATAAAAATAGCATAATGAGTAGCACAAACACAATTAAACCTTTTAAGTTTTACTCACATTTTTAAGAAAGTATTCACTTCCATAAAAATGGTAATAATGTGTAGTAAATACACAAATGTTTTAATTTTTATTCTCATTCTTATGAAATTACTTACTTCCATGAAAAATGATAAGAAAAAGTACTAAATATACAAATTTTTAAGTTTTACTCACATTCTTAAGAAATTCCTTGCTTTAAACAAAATAATAATAACCAGTAGTAAAGGCAAAAAAATTATTTTTACTTATGTGCTTACAAAATTACATAATTATTTTAAATTTTACTCACATTATTGTGAAATTACACACTTCCATAACAATAATACTAACAAACAGTAAACACACAAATCGTTTAATTTTTACTCTTTTCCATAAAAAATAATAATAACGAGTAGTAAATAAACATACCTTTTAATTTTTACCCACATTCTTATGAAATTACTCAATTTAATAAATATAGAAATATCGAGTAGTAACTACACAAACAATTAATGAGAATAATCATAACGAGTTGTAAATATACAAACATTTTAATTTTTTCTTGAAATTACTCACTTCTATAAAAAATAATAGTATAATTAATTTTTCTTAATGTAGCTTTTATTATTTACCATAATGAATATATTATTTCTAGTATTTTATACTAGTAAATAGTAATTATGTAATATGATTAGTCCTAGACCCACGACCCACTTGTGTCCCCCCCCCCCCCCCCCAAAAAAAAAAAAAAGAAAAGAAAGAAAGAAAGAAAAGAACTCCAAAATTTTTTGGAATAACTGCAAAAACCGCCTTTAGTTCTGGGTGGAATTATGGTATTTCCCATACCATTTCAAATTCAACACTTTGCTCCAAGAAATAAGAAAAGAAAAGGGAAGGAAAAGGTGTTTTACATTCAAATAGAGAAAAATTTGATAATTTAAGTTTTTTAAATAAGTATCAAAATAATATAGAAATTTTCAATTTATTAGAATTCAAGTACTTTATAGATTTAATATCGAATCTAAAAAATTTATGTTTGCAAATGTGAAAAAAGGTACTCATATTGAGTAGTTAAAATGTAGAATTTAGAAATTGAAGGAGTAAACTGCAGTCTTATACAAATATTGAGAATGTTTGCAATTAGTCTAATCTGTACCTTCTCTTATTCCAACTGCCCACGATTTTGCGCAGCACTTTCTAAAACCGGCAATTTTCTGTGAATTTGGTAGCCGTGCCGTGAGGTTAAAAGCTGACCCCACAAAATACATAATTCATTGTTAGAATATTTCATGATGAGAAAATTCTCCGCATCAATACCGGCCAACATGTTCTACAATTGTGGGCCAAAAAAATAAAGAAAAGAAAAACGTTCTGTTCTGTGGTCCATTGAAGCTAGGACTATGGCCAAGTAATAAATTATTGTGGAAAATTTGAGCGCCTTGATTGGGTCATCACTTTGGGAGCTGCTGGCCTGTTCCTGTTGTTATAATGAGTGTGAAAACACATGATTAAGATTTAAGATAGACTATATATGCATAACAGAACAGCAACTGAATGCTTTAAATTACTTATTACGGCTACATAATATTTTATTTTAAATAATATTGGTTCAGAATGAAAAAAATACATAAAAATAAAAATAAGTTAATTTAAATTAAAATAATGTGACTAAAAAATATTTTGTACACTTTCATTTTTTCCCCTAAAAAAATGTGAGTAACTAAATTGTCGCTTTTAAATTTTAGTAACTTAAATTTTTTGGACAAACTAAAAGCTGAAATATCGAAAAAAGAGTACAAAAGAAAAAGCAGAAATATTGAAGAAACAATAACAAAACAAAAAATAGACTAATGGGATAAATCCTAGAAGGGAAACCTGAGAAAACAATCAACAAACAGACATACACACAAGAAAATTCTTCATGCAAAATTTTTTAATCTTTCCAAGCACATTCCGATGCCCATTTCTAGTAATTAAGGACCTTGACCATCACTACTAAAAAAACCAAATTTTCCAGTGGCATAATTTCCAACGGCCAAACCGTTGGAAAGTTCCAACGTGCAAGGCCGTTGGAGAAATTCCAAAAAAAATTTCAACGGTTGAACCGTTGGAACAATTACGAAATCAAATTATGAGTTTTGGATATGCTATTTCCAACGGCTTCAACCGTTGGAAAAGATATCTTTGATATTGGAAATAGAATTTTTTTTTCCCAACTGCCGGAGCCTTTGGAACCAATTTTAAAACCTTTTTACCAATTTCCAACAACTTTAGCCGTTGGAAAATACTTGTATGGCAACATTTCTAATTTTGTATGTTTCCAATGGCTTAGGCCGTTGGAAAATAATTAAAATAGATTTATTTGTTTCGAAAAGTAGTTTTTTCTTGCATGAGTGTTTCCAACAGCTGTAGCCGTTGGAAACTAAACTGGATTAGGTATATAATGCTACTATGTGTGTTTATTAACAAACAAACACTTATATAATTATTAGGAGAATGAAACTATGTAATTTCTATTATGTATGTTTTTTATGTGGATTTATAAGTACATTTATATCATGACTTAGTAATTTCAATTGTGTATGTTTTTATGTCGTTTTATATATATTTTTATGTAATATCAGTTAAAAATTTGATTACATACAATATAATTATTTGGACTATAATAGGTTGACATTCAATTGGAATGAAGAACATAGGGATAAATAATATAAATAAATAAATAAAATTCCAACTGCCTAAGCCATTGGAAACCTTAAATATGCCAGCATTTCCAACTGCCTAGGCAGTTAGAAAAATTTCCAACGGCTTAAGTAGTTAGAAATCTGTCAAAATTTCCAATTGCCTACGAAGTTGGAAGCTGTTGGAACATTAAAAAAAAACAATTAATTACAGCCGTTGGAAATTTCCAACTGTTTATTTTCCAACGGCTAATATCTGGGCCGTTGGAAGTTTTACTTCCAACGAAAGGATTTCCAACTACCAAAGTTCCAACAACCAACCGTTGGAAACATCACCTTTTCCAACTGCAGGCCGTTGGAAATGACAGTTGAAAAAAGGCAATTTTTTAGTAGTGCATTACTAAGGTGTGGAAAATTTGAGCATTTTGATAGGTTGTTGATTTGAAATACAAAGACTCCTTCCATTATATTTTGGATGAAACACTATAGTTTGTTATGAAGGTTAAGAAACAAGAAAAAAATTCATGTGTTATTTTTCTAGCTTCGCTTTGATGGATTATGCTAAATGATCATATGGCATAGTCTTCGATAGTAGAGGAGAAGGCATTGAAGTGCCACCAGGGAATCAGTTGCCATGGAAGAGAAGGAGCGAAAAGGCGAAGATTGAAAATAGACTAAGCTTGCGACAGTGGCAGCCCAGGGATAGAAGGTGCTTTGTCACCATGACTACGGTTGACTCGAATTTTTCTCAATCAGAGGGAAGTGTTCGATCCAGAGAGCTGTTGGAAGTTTCAAACTGGAAGAAGGTCAGATCATGGACTAAAGGAAAAGAACAAAAGATGGAGAAAGTAAATCGGTCGTTTACAATTTATTTCATATAATTATATATATCATAATGACTAAATTATATAATATAATTTTTATAATTCAAAAAAGCAAAAAAACCAAAAGCGAATGGGAAGCTTTGATTGGTGACTGAACAATTGGATGTTTTAGATGACTTACTACAACTGCATAATATTTTATTTTAAATGATATTGGTTCAGACCATAAAAGATGTAAAAATAAAAATAAGTTAATTTAGATTAAGTTGACTTCATTTAAAATAATGTGACTAAAAAATATTTTATATACTTTCATTTTTTCCCCTAAAAGAAAGTGAGTAACTAAATTACACTTTTATATACATTTTGGTAACTTAATTTTTTCCCCAAATATTTTATATACTTTCATTTTTTCCATTTCTTAACTTTTCAAGAAAACAAATACAAGGGCTAAAATGAATTTTTTTAATTATAAGAAGCAAATGAATTTCTTAACAAATATTTAAAGACTTATTCTAATTCCAAAGTGAATGTTGAACTGATGGAGATATAGATTCCGTTTGGCATTAGTGTTAAATTTTTGAAAAAACTATTTAAGAATAGCTTTTAGCTTTTAGCAATTTAGCGGTTCTATCTTCACTGTCAATAAATTAATCAAAACTCTAACGTTAATCATAAAAGCTGTTTTCAAATGGAACCATAGTAAAATAAAGGTCCAACCCTATTAGCAAAGTGCTCCCAAAGCAATAATAGAACAAACTAAAAAGCTGAAGTATTTAAAAAAGAGTTCCAAAGACCAGCTAAAATATTGAAGAAACAGTAACGATACAAAACACAAAATAATTGGATAAATCCTAGAAGGAGAATATGAGAAAACAATCAACAAACAGACATACACACATGAAAATTCTTCATGCACAATTTTTCAATCTTTCCCCGCACGTTCCGATGTCCATTTCAAGTAAGGACCTTGACTATTGCTAACGTGTAGAAATTTTGAGCACTTTGATATAGGTTGTTGGTTTGAAATATAAATACTTCTTCCACTACATTTTGGATGAAACATTATGATTTGACACAAAGATTAAGGAATAAGAAAAATGTTATGTATTATTTTCACTTTTATCCTTAACTTTTTTATATGTAAATCAAGAAAGATGAAAAAAAATTTACTACCTCCATCCTATAACCAACTTAAAGTAATCCAAGTGAAAGGTAGTAATATATCATCTCAGATCGATGTGTTAACTCTTTCGTCTTTTACTATAGATCATGGAACTGCTCATGTTCTGCTTTTCTATTTTATGCTTCCATTTTTTTTTCTTCTTTTACTCGCTAAACCTGCAGATTTTGATGCTCTAAACAACTTAGAATATCTTTCTTTGGGAGCAAATCCAATTGAAAAACTTGCCTCTTCTGAAGGTACCATATCAATTCCATTATTGACTACTTTTGGTCAAATCCCCAGTTAATGTTCTATCAGAAAAAGAAAGGACAAAAAGAAAGCCCCAAATAATGTTTTCCACCACTGCAGATGGTAAAAGCTTAAAGACGTTAAAGATTTTGGATCTCAGTAATGTTGAAGCCGGGGGCAGCATTTTCCTTCAATCCATAGACCTATTTCCATCTCTGGAGATTCTTGACGTCTCCTGGAATACATTTGATGGATTTACCGAAAAACATAAGCTTCATGCTATAAATTTTTTTTTTAGTAGCTTAATTGCAAGCCCTTAATTTCCAACAACATTTCGCTTGGAAATGATTTGTTGCTTTTGCGAAACTGGAACAATTGCATCTTAATTATTGTTATTGATGATAGGCAATTGCAGAGCTATGCAAATTAACGAAGCTACGAGAGTTGGATATCAGTTACAATGGACTGAGTGGTGGTATACCTTCTTGCTTTTCAAACTTGACATCTCTTGAATCTCTGGACCTTTCTAAGAATTCGTTTAATGGATATATCACTGACAAATGCAAGCTTCATGCTATATTTTGTACTTATTAATTTTTGTTTTAGTAGCTTAATTGCAAGCCCTTAATTTCCCACAACATTGCTTTCGTGAAACTAGAGCAATTGCATCTTAATTATTGTTATTGATGATATGCACATTAATTATTTTTAACAATTGGTATTCGCGTTAATTTGCAGTTGCAGGGCTATGCAAATTAACGAAGCTACGAGAGTTGTATATCCGTGACATTGGACTAAGTGGCGATATGCCTTCTTGCTTTTCAAACCTAACGGCTCTCGAATCCCTGGGCCTCTTCCTCAATAATTTCCGAATCTTGTGCTCTCTTACACCCTTTCTGCACCTCTCAAAGCTCAAGTCTCTAGATGCATCTAACATTGAAATATATCCTAATGACAAGGAGTTTAACCATTCAGCCCCAACATTTCAACTACAAGATCTTTCACTATTTGGTGGACAGTGTGCTGGAGGATTGCCGAAATTCCTCTACCATCAACATGACTTGGAAAGCCTTCTTGACATCGATTTCTGTAAACAGCATTTCCCGTATTGGCTTTTGGAGAATAACACGAATTTGATTAAGCTTGAACTAGTCAATGCTTCTCTTTTTAGACCTTTAACCTTACCAAGTCATCCTCATCAAAACTTAGGTTCTCTTGATCTCAGAAACAACTTCTTGAATAGGAGCATTCCGCAACAAATTGGAGCCTACTTCCCAAGTTTAATAGAGATAAATATTCAAAACAACCAAGTTGTAGGTAGCATACTGATGAGTTCATAATTTATATATATTTATTTAATAATTGCCTTAGCTTTTGTCCTAATTTATTAAGTTGATAGGGCTATTAATGATGATATTTTGTGTTTTGAAGGGATTAAAGGCATAATGGCATTTTTGGACTAGAAGGAATAAAGTGGCTCTTTTTGTCTTGGCATCAACTCTTAATGGCTGGAGGGGTAATTAGCCCACTTGTTTAATTTTATTTGAGAGCTTGGAGACGTTGCCGTTTTGGACCAAGGAAGGAGACAAAATTCTATTTTGCTTCTTAAGCACCAGTTTCTTTTCCATGCGTGGGGCTTCCCCAGTGTGGCTGCTATCTCAATTCTTCTAATTTTCTCATGCCAATTTGCTGCTTCCAGTCAAAATAAAACCAGCAATTTGTTGGTCTGTATTTTGATTTGTAAGTCAGATTGGCACACCATCTCACAAAGGCAGCTGGCACCTTCATTGTTCTGCTTGGCTAGTGAAAATTAAGAGGCTTTTTCTCACGATATCAGGTGAATTAGTAAAAAGGGACAGTCATTGTTGCAGAACGACGAATTTTGGAAGCTGAGCAAGAAGATGGCATCGCGAGCTCCCCTATGTATGGCGCACGGGAGCTGCTCGATGAAATGCCTGTGAGGGACAACAGTGGCTGGGCAAATTTGGAATTTCAAATTTACGTGGATTTAGTAGCCAATCGTGGGAGAGTCCGGTTTCAACCGAACGAGAAGGTATTTGATCAAGCCGAAATTCTTTTTTTTTTTTTTTAGTGCATTTTGTTTCCTGAAGGATAGTGGATTTTTGCCAATAAAAAGGAGTATGGAGAGAATGCAAGAGGGATACACATAGAGCAAGTTTTAGGTTTTTTTTTACTTGTGCTTTTTTATCTCGAACATGGTTGAGTAATTTTTTAAGTTCAGTTCTAGGGACGATTTTCATCGCCAACATCAATTGTAAGAATTAATTTTTCTTACTGAAACTTTCTTTAATTTCAAGTATTTACTTCTTTGTTGTTCAGATTTATTACAATTAATTTTTCTGTTCTCAATTGTTGAATTAGTTATGTGATTACAAATATGCTTGATTTTCTTTCAATCGCTTAGTTGAAGAATTCAATTTAGAAGCAAGTGAATTGACTAGAGATTACTTTTATTTCTGGTTAGTTCATACGAAGAAGTAAGACAGGTTAAATTATTTAAGCTTTTGGATTATTGCCTGAAATAAACTTTTTGGTTCATTGTTCTTAATGCTAATTTTGGGTTTATTAAAAATTGTTTTTCAATATCTGGTTACTCAAAATTAAGAAATTAATCTGAAGCTTTTTCTAGTTAATTTTACTGCTGAATTTTTAGGGTTCTTTTTAGCTTTAAAGAGAGTCCTGTTTATTTACTTTGATTTAAGAAATATTTTCTTTTGATGATCAACTGTATGATTAGAATGGATAATCAACCTTGAACTGATCGTTTTTAGTATCACTTAATCTCATTTTAATTCTACAGTTAATTTAGTTCAGCATTCATTTCAAGAAAATCCCCCAATCTTTTATTTCAATTTTCTAACAGGAAGCTTTCAGTTAAAAAAAAAATTTCCCTTGGGATTCGACTTGGTTTTCACTGCTAGACTATAAATTTATTTATTCTGAGTTATTAGGGATACCAGAATTATTTTTTGCGGTTTCGACGACCGACCACATACCATCTTCCATTGGTGACATGAAATTGCTAGAGTATATGGACTTATTAAACAACAAACTATCTGGCCTAATACCTGAACAAGTGGCCACATGTTGCTCTTCATTAGAGTCTCTTGTTTTGTCAAACAATAGTTTGAGTGGAAGAAAACCATCTTCCATTAGTGACATGAAATTTCTAAGGAATCTAGACTTATCAAACAACAAACTATCTGGTCTAATACCTAAACAAGTGGCCACAAGTTGCTCTTCATTGGAGTCTCTTATTTTGTCAAATAATAGTTTGAGTGGAAGAATACCATCTTCCATTGGTGACATGAAATTTATGTGGAATCTGGACTTATCAAACAACAAACTATCTGGTCTAATACCTGAACAAGTGGCCACAAGTTGCTCTTCATTGCGGTCTCTTGTTTTGTCAAATAATAGTTTGAGTGGAGGAATCCCAAGTGGTTTATCAAATTGCTCCTTTATCTCAATATTGGACATTAGCAATAACAATCTCTACGGCGGAATCCCTTCTTGGATTGCAAACATGACTAGCTTGGAGAAGTTCATAATGGCCAACAATATTCTTGAAGGTCCACTTCCATTGGAGCTTTTTAATTTACCAAATCTTTATGTTTTGGACATTTAAGACAATGCCATCTCTAGGAGCACACCATCCAGCATCAACTTGTCACAAATAAATCACATTCATCTTTCTAGGAATCATCTTAGAGGAACATTTCCAAACACATTATGTAACAGCCCTCGGTTGATAACCTTGGATCTCAGTGACAACAACTTGACGGGTATTATCCCAAAATGCATCAAAAATCTTGATAAGCTAAGTTTTTTGATCTTGAAGAATAATAGCTTTAATGGTCAAATCCCTGTGGAGATATGTTAGCTAACCAAATTGAGTGTGATTGATCTTTCTCATAACAATCTGGTTGGTTTTATACCACCTTGCCTAAATATCAGTACGTTTGATCAAGCATACCCTTCTGGAGTACACCTTAACAGAAGTGCCTCCACTGATGGACATATAGAATTCAGAATAAAGAGCATGTCTTACTCTTACATGGGACAAATCTTAACCTTCTTATCTGGAATCAATATTTCTTGTAGTAAACTTACCGGTGAGATTCCCAAGGAAATTGGAAGCCTTAACACAATTTGCGTGCTAAATTTGTCCCATAATAGCTTAAATGGGGGTCTAGCATTGACAATATCATATTTGAGTAGAATTGAGAGCTTGGACCTTTCATTCAACTATTTAACTCGGAGGATCCCACCTCAAATTGTTGAGTTGAATTTCCTGGAATCTTTTAATGTTTCATACAACAACTTTTCTAGCCCTACACCCAAGAGAATCTACCAATTTGCAACATTTGATGAGACCAGCTACAAGGGTAATCCTTCTCTTTATGGAAAGCCATTGCCAAGGACTTGCTTGTCACTGTGCCACCATTGTCAAATCCAAAACTTGCCATTGGTCGAATAGAGGACGATGCTTTTATGGATATGGAAGTCTTCTATATCAGCTTTGTAGCCTCATATGTTACTTCATTGTTAGCTGTTATTGGTTGTTGTTGTTGCTACTGCTGTTGATGATAACTTCTTTGAATGATAAAAGATGTCTTCCTTAGAATGCAAGCAATCCCACAGTTCTATTAATGATTAATTTCATTAGCGAAAGCAAAAGAAATGGCATAGAGAGGAAATTTTGTTGTTAGGTTATAAACATTGCTACTAGTGTGTGGAGCAAAATTGAAGAAAGTTATTAACTGCAATCATCATTGAAGAGTTAGAAATCTATTATATTATTCTAAAGTGATAGCACAATGAGATTTTAGTAATTGCACATTTTATTAAAGCCTAATCGAATACCAAGTGAATTTTTATTTCATAAATGACAAAATTACCCTTAATTTTGTAATATAATAAAAAAAAATCCAATCTATGTTCTTCCCAATTTTGACCCGAATTTCATTGTTAATCCAAAAATGTTGATGTTTAACCTATTATTGTGGTTTAAGTTTTAGCTAAACCTAAAGGAGAGGTTGAATTTAAGCATTGATTGCCCCCACTAAATTAATTTGAGTAGCAAATTTTAGCATTAATTACTGTATTAATTAATTTGAACGGTAAATCATTTAACCGTAAGCATTTAAATTTGAGTGTTTCCCTTAAGATTTTTTTCCATCTATACAAAATTCTGTTTAGAAAATACACAATAATATAAAAAATTCTGATGTGTACATACGTGGACATCCACATATTTCATGGCGTTTAGATATGAGGGAGAGATTTCGTTTGTTTAGTTAAGAAAGGAAAATCTAATTGATTAAGATTTAAGATTTGATAGATGATAATTTGGTTAATATTTTCATTTTAGAAGGAAATATGTATTAATTAGGATAAGTCTTCTATTTTCTATAATCATCCCAAAATTTCCTTTTACAACTTTTTTTTTTAAATTTGGTAATTATCTTTCTCAATTTAATTCATAACTTTTCCTTCATCTTCCAATCTACTAAATCAAATCTCATTCTTTCTCCACATTCTTTCTCCTCAACCTACCGAATTACAGCCTTCACCCACTTATCCATCATCGCGACCACTAGTCATTATTGTAAGAATAGAACGTTTGAACAAGACCTTTAGAGCAGATCAAAAATTGATGAACACTTATATGTTTTTTTTGGAACAAGGTGAGAAAAAAGAAAAACAAGTGGATGCTTTTAGAATAGATGGTAGCTAGGTTCACAATAGAAAGAGGTTGCTGAACAAAAGCTGAGAAAAAGGTTGTGTTGGGGATGGCGGCATTGATTTTGGCATAGAAGAAAACAATTTGAATGTGAGATTTGTGAAAAAATGTGAACGGTCTATTTTTTTTTTATTGTGAAATAACATGGGTTTGTGAATAACTATTTTTGGAATTTGAGATTTATGTGTCAAATTGAAGCTTTATGTATTTGATTGTGATTTTTTTTATCTATGTATGTTTCTATGTTTTATATGTGTATTCTAGGTTTTATAAAGCACACACATGTGTGTGCATGTGCGCACTTTTGGGACTTATATGTATGTTCCAGGTCTGTAAAGATGATACATATATATATGTATGCTTCTATATGATTCTGGGTCTGTGTTTATATACCCGGCATTGCATAGAGATTCTTTTTTTTTAGTTCTCAAAAATAATATATATGGATTCAAACTACAAAAAAGAACAAAAGAAAAAGTGAAGAAAGAACTAAAAAATTAGTGTAGGTTTAGACTAATAGTATATAGAAGAATACGAGATAAATAGTGCCTATGCGTTGTGACGAGTTCAGTTGGTGGAAACATTTTGAGGTAAATTCTAGAAATAGTATTAGATTAAGTTTAAAGTATAGATATTTCCAAAATAAATATATTTGAATCTCAGTATAATTCATTTTAATTTGAATCAAGTTCATTTAAATTTTTTTGCATTATAATTTTTAATTCAAATAACATTGTTATGATCGTTGTTTTTTGAATAAGAATATGATTTGATGATCATATTTCAGCCATTTTGTGAATATTCTCACAGTAACTTGGTTTCATCTTATTGGTCTCAATGTCAACTAAATCACCATCTGTTAAGCCTCCCGCATTGGAATAAATATGAAAGCGTACGAGCACAATATGAAATTATAGCCTCTTATATACTAAGGCTTAATATTTTTTATAAGTATTTGATTTTTCAGAATTTTTTTCCTTACCTGGCCTAAAAAATAAAATAAATAATAATTATTACTATGAAAATATTTTAAAAGTAAATAATCTTTATGTACAAATTATCATTTAATTTTTTTAATCTCTACTAGTTACAACGTAAAACTTGACTCTAATTAGTTAGGATACAAAAGAAAACTTTTTTCACAGTAACTTGAAGTGCTGAATTAAGTATCATGGATTTATTGAAAATTTCAATGGCATAAGGAAAATATGATGGATTTTAAATCATAATATGTTTGCATATTTTCCATTAATTTATCCAAAAACTAATGGAAATTTTAAATTTAAAAATCCTGCTATTTTTATCTTGTACATGTAGTTCAAATAAAATAACTATATATCTTGTTGCATTATTTTCCTTATGCCAATAAAATTAATGTTGGAAAATTTTATATTCAAATTTTTGTATTGAACAAATTTTATATAATCATTTCAAAACAGAAGATCATATCATGATATTTAATTCAAAATTTCTTTGTAAGTCAAAAAATCAGCTATGAACACCATGTGTTCTCATTATATTATATCAGAGGGTTAAGGGTATATGCAATATACCATGTACAAAAATTTATAGTTAATTTACTGAGAAAAGAAAATAAACACTACTTTATATTATGATAGTTAATTATTTATGGACTTTTGAAACAGGATAAAAGGAGCAGATGAGGCATTGCTGGACCAAACGGATGTTACTTATGTCTTCAAAGTGAGGAGAGTCAAAAACATCAGTTATTTGGCAGCACCTTTGCTCGTGATGTTTTTGCTAGAATGATGAGATGATTAAGACTGAATGGAGGGCGACGCAGATGGGGAGAGGAACTCTACTCTTCTGGTTGTGAAATTCATGTAAAGCCAGGAAGCAGTTGGAGAAAGCGTGCAGGGCCGTCCTTGCAGCTGTTGTCTATCATATCTAGAAGGTGTAAAATAATCAATACTTTAAGGAGAAGAGTTTGTCAATTCAGCAAGTTGTTGACAAAAGTTTGTTTTGATATTTTGTGTGCATGGGAGCCATTTAGAGTTAGTGAGGAATCTTGGGTTAAATTTGGTTTTACACTATTAGATTGGTTTTTGTTTGCTATTCATCTACCCTAGTATGCCAGGTGTACCTGTACATTCTTTAATTCTTTAATAAGATTTACATTAAAAAAAAAAACAAAGAAAGTAAACCAAGTGTCAGCTTCATAATTCCTCTCATTAACGAAGAGTCAAAATCACCCTTAAATGTGTCTGTTTCTCCAAGACAACTATTTTTCCCGCACTAAAGGCAGCTTTGGAGGCGAGAATAGAGATTGAAACTGCCAAGATCTCTTGTGCCAATGTGGACAAGATCAAAAATCTTCCTTTCTTGTTTTTCCACCACTCAAGGATGTTTTTCTCATTGTTTTCAAATAAAGTATAGAAGTAATCATTCCATTCCTTTAATCTCGAGGTTGTGGCTTTTAGTCGTTTGAGGATATGTGCTGCCAGGTTGAACTTTGATGATAACGAGGAGGTGAAATGTTAGGCAGGTGTTGGATCAAATGACCTAAACTTATCATAATGCTTAATAGAGTAAAATTTATATAACTCTATCAAATTATGGTCAGCTTCAGTAGAAATATCAAGGGTAGAAACTTGTGACTACCCAAAATATGTATGATAATATGCTTCTAATAATTGCAGACAACCCATGATTTTGATATTAAGATTTAATGCATATGCAACAAGATAAATTGGGGGGATCTCTTCAAAATAATCAAGCAATTTTTTTGCATTGCATCAACAGTTGGTTGCAACAAATCATCGTCTTTATATTTGTTGAAAAGATTGATGATATTTACAAAATATAATATTGCTTGGTGTACAGTTAAATAATAAACCCTAAAAAAAAAGTTTGCTGTCTTGTAAAAGTATCTAAATAACTCAACCAATTTAAAATATTTTTCCCAAATCTTGTCGGCAGGCCATTCAGCTTGCACTGTTAAGTTCACAAACTGAGTCAAAAAATTTGCCCATGATTGGGTGTTATTTAACATTTTAAACGTTAAGTTCTATCAAGTGAAACAATCTAATTTAAAGCTTTTCCAAGAAAAATTCACTTCATTTTCAATACAAAATATTTTGAAATCATGAGCCAACTTATTCTGTGTTTTAATAAAAACTAAAACATTTCAAATTGGGGTGATTTTGTTTTGCAATTGTTGTGAACCATTTTGAATACCTAAATTCAAAATGTGACATAGGCAACGAACATGAGAAACTTTTCCATCAAGCGGTGGTTTTATTTTTTCTTACAAATTCTCTCACTGGTGAATCATTGTTTGAAGCATTATAAAAAAAATGGACAAGACTTTATCTGCAACAAAAAAATTCCATAAACTTTTAATAATGCAATTGAAAATGTTCCAACCCATATGATCAGATTTTATACATTTAAAAAATGATTCATTTTTTAATAGCTCAATGATCATCTATTCAATGAGCATTGACACAATAGTAATTCTATCCTATTGAAGATGTCCACTAATGAATACTTATAAGTGTATAGCTATTAATGGTTTAAATCATCATTATATACTTTGAACATGATTAATTTATCTAATTTAAACAATTATTCCACCGGGTTACTATTCATGCATATTTACTATTTATATATGTATTTATTGTTCATACACAAATTACTATTCCTTTATATTATAAAATATATTAAATAATTATTTTTTATGTAGGTAGATAAAATAATCACTTGGCGACCCTTTATGAGAAAAATCATATTTGGAGCCGTGTATGTTGGAACTGATTGATTCCAAATTCATTCAAAATCCAACACATAGATCTTCAACTTTACTTTACATGCTAAGAACAAGATTGATCATTTTCATTGCTGAAATTTGATTATGAATGAGACCATCTATTTTTCCGCATGTTGAAGAGTAATTTTGATAGAAAAATCATAACTTGGGCTACAGATGTTGGTGTTCAATGATCAAACTATCATTTTGAAGCTAAAGAGGAGATCTAAAATTTTGTGCTTTGAGGAAGAGCTGAATCAATTAGTATGATAGACAAAAAATTAAAAGAAATTTTAGCCCGCCTTTGTTGAATTGTATTCACCTACCATTTACTATTCCAACTAACATTTTACTATTTCACCTTCCCCAAGTCTCTGTAAATAGGAAGCTTGGGGGGATGACGTTTTTAAGTTTTGTTTTAGGCCATTTTGATGTCCTTGTATCAAAGTTAGCTTTTCTTCTTTATTTTTGTTTTTGTTTTCAATCCTTAAGCTTTGTTCAAGTTGTTTTCTTATTGTTCTTCATTTGATCTATCAATATATGTTTATTTCATTTTTATACTTGTTATTTTCTTTTATCATGACAAACTAATCTTTTATTTGCTAAGGGAAAGGGTGAAGCTTTTGGTATAGAGGTTATGGCTAATTTAAACGAATCACAACATTAACGGTATTTACTTTCTTAATCAATTGAACTACCCTCCTTGTTAAGTGGGAGTTTTGATTCATCATAGTCAATCATTGGTACAAAAGCTACTTGATTCCTTCTATAGGATATGGCTTTGCCAGCTATGACTGAATCTTGAGTTATTGTGGATAAAAGTTGGCATGATGGATAATTGAACCCATTAACAAGTGTTTGTGTTATAAGATCAATGAAAGCTAATACTAGCTCATGTCTAATATTTCTAGAATTTGATTATTAAACTCTCCGATTGGGACCTCCTTTATAAATGGATACCAATTGAGTAGCAAAATGAGTTAAAATTAACCATATATACTAAAATTGGATCCCTAACCTTAGCTATTTTATATGAATTTTAATTTTAATTTTAATCAACATATGTTCACACCTTGCACCCAAACCTTCTTTGTTAAAAATCTGTAATTTGTATTTCTTAGTTAACTTTTCTATGGTTCGACACTCGAACTTCCAAGATTTTACTACTTGTAAATCTACACTTAGGTTACAATTGCTAGAGTGCAGCATCCACATTTCAGATGTAAATGACAAACAATGATCTAAGGTAGAAAAGTATGCTTGTAAATCAATTATCCTAGCTTCATGCAATTTAAATCCTTTTCACCCAGCCATTTACTTAGACATTTTTTTTATAAGCATGATTTAGAGTTTCTTGAATAAATCATTCTATGTGTTCATCCTTGGCTTGTTTAAAAGTTTTTTACATAATCTTCCTCAAATTAACTAGAGATTGTCTAGAAGTTTTTGGGTTATATCAGAAAATACTTGGATCACCGAAGCTCCCATCGCCCGTCAATTGTGTTTGTATACCGGAAGTGTCGACCAGATCTTCATGGACTTTACTTAAGTGTTGGATGAGAGTATCCGTCCCAGAATTCAACTTGTGAGTCAACTTGTTCCCGCAATGTTTAAACTTGGCATACCTTATGTCACCTTCCCAAAATTGCTCAAAATGCACCCAAATGGATGTCTTCAAATTGCCAGTTTTACCTTGGGTCACCTCGGGTTATATGTTTTGTGGTGTTGGTTGGGAACCCTTGGCATTGGCGTGAGTGAATGGAACCTCCTCGATGTCATCATCGGAAAGTTAATCGTCGGCACCCAACTCATAGTTTGTCATGTCGATGTTGGTGTCATCATCAGTAACCTCTTGGATATGTGGGCCTCGACTTTTGTGGAATAAACGGCCTTGGAAAAATTACCCAACCTCGATGCTGAATAAGGAGCTAATGACACCCTTGGCTTACTGGTTTTCTTTCCCATGAAGCCATGATTAAGAAAATAATTGTAGATGAAGAGAAGATTAAGAGGATATTAAGAAATTATTAGTGAAAGATTAAGAAAATTGAAGAGAGCTAATAAAGAGAATGAGAGAATATTGTAGATTAAGATTGGAGAAGAAAGCTTTAGTCTGATGAGGTGGGGGGGGGGGGGCTACATATTTATAAAAGAGCAAAAAAAAAGTTGTTTGCCCAAAAAACCCTAAAAAACTAGCCCTTAATGGCTATTGAGTGGGGGTAAAAAAATCTAGGGCTTAAAAAAAATTGGAGCCATTTAAGGGGCAGGCTGACATTTTGCATTTTTTTTTAAATTATTTTTACCATTGAACAGTCAAGTAAAAAAGGGTCAACTATGTCTGGCTCAGCCAAGTTGTGGGCCAGACCAATCCAGTCCGGGTTAATCAGTTTTATGGGCCAATTAGAATGGATTTTACTCTTCTCTTGGGCCCCTACTTACCCATCCTCCCTCCGAGCCTGAGTTTGATCGAGGAAGGCTGAGTTTGACCCGTGCTAGGTCCCGATCAACCTGGCCCAGTGGCTACCTCTACTTGTGTGGTGGAGTTGAAAGCATCTTCTCACTAGTTGAGCAAGTTCTAGGCTCTGGATCTTGTAAATTTTTTAAACAAGTTTTGAAAGAACTTTTCTACTAAATAGGGTTTGATGAGACTCAATATGAATTATACGAGTTTATATGTAATTATTAAATACTAGAAATCTTTAAAAAAAATGGAAATGCCTATCTGACAGTTAATGTTGTAGTTATTATATTATAGACCTATGTGTAATTAGACATACTAATCTAGCCCTAATTCCCCATATATAACCCATAACTCAGTAAATAATTTGACTAATTTTCCCCTAGACCAAAATTGACCCTCACCTTTGAAACCCTACCTCTGTCGCCTCTTCTGCCGCTGCTGCCACCGCCACCTCTTTCGACAAACCGTCATCGCGTCCAGATCTTGTAGTCATCATCCGCCTCTAGATCTCGCAGTTGTTCGCCTCCGGATCTCATTGTCACTCATCAGCTCTCATCGTCTCTCGTCGTTATTCACTGGATCTTGTCATCACTTGCTGAAATTTCTCGCTGGATCTCATCGTCTCTCGACGAATCTCGTTGTCACTTGCCGGATCTTGTCGCCACTCGCCGAACGTCGTCGTCTCTCACCGGATCTCGTTGTCACTCATCAAGATCTTTCGCCGGATCTTGTCATCTCTCGTCGGATCTTGTCATTACTCGCGGGATCTTAGCATCTTTCACCGAATCTCATCGCCTCTTGCCGGATCTCGTTGTCACCTCCAGATCTTACTTTCGATCATTGCCTCCAAGTCGTATCCTTGTTGCTTCTGAACAAAAAAACTGTCTGCAATAAAATGTAAATGTGTCTAATATAGTATGTGGAAGTGCCTACAAAGTAATATAAAATAAATTATTATAATGTTAAATTAAAAGCGTCTAAAACTATAAGAATAAGTGTCTGATAAAGTGCCTAAACAAAAAATAACAGAATTAAAATGAATTATTATAATGTTAAATTAAAAGTGTCTAATTGAATATTGAAAAATGTCTAAAGAAATATGTAAAAGTGTCTAATTAAATAACTTGTGAATAATTTATTATCCTTTAGAAAATAACTATTTAAAATAACTTTAAAAAAGTGTTTGACTAAATATGTAAAAGTGTTCAAATAATAATGAAAAAGTGTCTAAATATTTAAAGAAGTGTTTAAACAAAAGTATATGATTTAATGAATAAAGAAGTGTCTAAATAAAAATTTAAAAATGTCTAGAGTGTAATATAAAAGTGTCTGAACAATAACTAAAAAAAATACTATTCTTTTGAAAAAAAACACAATCTTTGCATCTCGTCTACCTCCTCTATCTTATCCCCTCCACAGCTACTGCCTCCTTCCACAGCCATCGCCGCCACAGTGGCTCCCTCTACACTCATTCACCTCGACGTCTGCCTCCATGGCCTCGCTTCGCAATTCCTTTTGTCGTCATCGTGCCTCTTTGCCAAGAATCTCGCCGTCTTTCCTCGAATCGCTCCACCTCGGCATTCGTCTCATCGTTATTGCAACTCCTCGTATCAGATCTCATCGTCTTGCCTTGGATTGTGCCATGTCATCTTCAATCATGTCGTCTCTCCTCCGATCACACCGCCTTGCCTTGTTGATAACGAACAATATAAGGGCCACCTGGATTGACCAAAGTCTCACTAAACGGGAATCAAAACAAAATAGGTCAGATTGAACATAATTTTACAAGAAAAACATTTTCGAAGGAGACATAAGGGATTAAATGCTGACATATTACCTAGCATCACTTGGCCCAGAATAAACAAACATGATAACATGATGCTCTTCGGGAGAAACAAGGTGTCTCACACCAAATGGCCCCGCAGCAAACCTGATGCACCTGCCAGCCGTCCTATTCTCCCATTTTGTAAATGGTGATGTTTGCACCTTTGCAAGTGTCGGAATACAGATTTGACGTTCATGGAGGGCTGGAACCACTAATTTATGACATTTATGCTTTACCTACTCAACAACAAATAAACCACATTGTCAAATATAAAGCATCTGTGTAGTAACACATTAAATGGTGACCGCAGACAACTAGAGCTAACCCTAATCACATACCTCCTTTTTACCCTCATTTTTTCCTTTGGTATCAGATAACACATATACACTCCCCATTTCAGATGTTCCCAAATTGAAAGTAGAAACATCTACTTGGTCCTTACCCTCTTTGCCTTCAGTAAGAAAGGTCGACAACACCATAACACTATCATCTGCAACACGGGCAGATGCATTATTGGAGGATTTGCCTTTTCCATCCAACTCATTGTTCTCCACTGGAAGACCCCCATCATTTGTGCCCCCAATTTCATCAGCACTATGATTACTCTGTTGAACTAACACAGGCGGACGTAAAGGTGTATCGGCAAATGATGCATTTGAACCATGAGTATCCTCATGACGAACCTTCTTTAGATTTGGTGAATCCTTAACACACTTCGACTTAAGAGCCTGAACCAACGTCCCAACTTGTGTACTTATTTGCTACAACTGTTTCCTTTGCTGTAGTTGCTCTACTCTTAGGTCACGACCATCGACAACTAGAGCACCAACATGGTCAGCCAACGTCCTAACCACTTCAACTAGATGCTTGAATTCTTCCACCGGGATATGCATATTTTCTTGCCCTCTGTCTGTTTGATCTTTATCATGGGTCAAAATGGCATCCCGACCAGCATCAACATTCTCGTGCATATTATCTGCTGAAGGAGATGGACGACCAGGGGTATTAGCTGCCTGCCGACCCAATTTTGAGGGTTTTAGGGAAACACCCCATAGTCCTGCACCCACTTAAACCAAGTCAAGGTGACATACATTTGAAGCTTAACGAAACGGAAAAAAAAAAGACAAAATAGCACTACAAAAAACATGCCACTTCACCATACCTTTTGATCTTCACAAAAACATCATTTACACAACAATTTCTTCATCACATCCTCTATAAAAAATGATATGGGAAGGGTGCCTAAACACGCGATGTATGAATTGGGTATAATAAAACGCATGTAATAAACCTAACAAGATTTAGTATATTTATCAAAAAAACTGAAAAAAAAATATTAATAAGGCCCAACAAGTACCGAGATTGTAAGAATGGTTGGACTGGTACCTGCAAGAACATGGAACAGTCACCAAGCACGTGTACACCATCAGTAGACACCTTCTTGATGGCAGCCACAAGCTAACTCAAACTGAAACTTGCCCACTGATGGTCACGTAATAAGTTGACATTATCAACGCAGCACACGAATTGTGAACTAAGGAATTTTCTGTTTGAAGAGCAGAGAATAGTTGCAAGTGCAAGCAGAACATACATCCTTTTGAAATCATCACCAGAACTACCGCTAAGCCTTTCACTAATGCCTTTAACATCGACAACCCACCGCTTGCTCACAATTTTGCAAAAGGTCTTGACCCAAGGGGACTTTTGGTTAAAATCAAATAGCGTCATGCCATCTTCTACGCCCATCAACTCAGTCACATCAAAAGCTGCAATCTAAAAAATCCTCCCATATATGTTAAGGGTCATAGATCCAGGGTCGAACGAGCTAGTAAGCCATGAAATGAGATCACTATGCAAATTAAGCACTTCATTCTTCAGAAGATTACCGAGCCCAGTTTCATCTGCCAAACTCCTTTGCTCAACACTCAACTCTTGGACATGTCTATAGAAATACCCGGGCCTACAAGTTATGGCCCACTGTCTCCCACTCCCTTCTTCCGGTTGAGGACTTTTGACTTCACCAACAAACTTGACCTTCTCATTGAATGCCATTGTTTTCCACCGTGAACTCATATAAGCCCACTCCTGCATTTAGTGGTGTACACGATTATCATAATGCTGCTGCCAATTGTAATTCAATAAAAGTCACAAAATTTATTAACATGATGTACCGAGTACGTCATTGATCGGGAGTTTTTTTCCTTAAACATTTGCACTTCTACATTGCTATATTTGAACAAAGGTTAACGTCAAAATACCATCAACAAAACCATTGTCAGTATTATACCATACTTTAACCTCCAAAAATAAAACTTACACATAATGATTATATGCAACACGTAAGTTAACTTTCCCATTGTTGGTGGCCTCCCCATGTTCAGCAACCCTTCTTCCATTTTCTCCAGCGGGATTGCATTTGACCTACACACTAATAAAATGTGCACTCTTCAAACAAATCCATTAAATAGAAGTCATTATTAAGTGTTACACAACTCAAAATTTAAGCTATACTTGAGGTCTTGCCTCCTCCATTTCCTTCTCTGCCATTGCTTTTCCAAACACTGGATCTAGCTTGATATTACCTTTCCTACGCCCCAACTGTAAATAGAATGCCCTCCCTCTAACTACAACCTACTGCTTCTGTTTTAGGGTCCTTTGATGGAAAGGTAAAGAAATTAGTACACTACATATAACAATGAATAAATGCGTAATTACGCTACACAACAAAATAAGCTTAAAACTCTGCATAAAAGATATATTAGTTACAGTTTTGGGGCGAAAATACCTGCTCTTATTCAATGTTGGAATGGTATAACTCAAAATCACAACCCAACTCTAACTTTTTACTTCAAAGCGTGCAGAATAAAGAAACATTTAAATTTCATGGAATAAGACCTTTAAATTGCATTTTAGAGGCTGAGATAAGTTTCCAATGACTAAAAAACACTCTCTAATAAATTTTCTTCACATTTTGACCATTGTAATTTTATATTACCCTATAAGTTGTGATAAAAAACTACTTATGAAGAAGAATCCTGCACAGACCTATGCTGCCTATGTTTGACTTTATGCTTTAAATGCAATTCTCTGTTGCCTATTAATACAAATGTTTATAAATGCATTTGAAACATCATGTTGGTTACAACTTAGTTTATGAGATCATGCAATAAAGGGTTTGCTCCAATGATGGAAACAAAAAAATACATTGCTAGATTTCAAGCAACTTTCTATAATCTACGTTTTCATTTTACAAAATAACTAGTAAGTGACCCGCACTTCGTTGCAGGTCAATGAATGAAGAAATAACAATTTTTTATTCATTACATTTATATAGAGTAAACAACGAGTTCAAAATGTGTTAATTTAAACCAACTCATCATAAATTTGAAAAATCTAAGAAAAACTTGAAATGTTTTAAAATTTTTGATAACCAATTATGTTTGGGATTTAACCACAAACTGGCGTTTTGACTATAAATCATGCATATTCAGGAGTCTGAAGTGAAAAATAAAAAATAAAAATTTAGGACATCATTTCTGTTAGTTCGAACAAAGTGGCAAAAAATATATGCTTTTAAGATTTAAAGATGAAAACATATATAGTCAAAACGAGGACATATTGCATACTTCGATACCCTTTAGCTTTATAACAATGTGAGTACTGTCGAGGGTTAGGAAAAAAAAGGACTGATTCAATAGTTTGAGGGAAGAAATGTCATTTAAAATAAATGAAAAACTTATTGTGTAATTTGAGCGAAAACAAAAGGAAAACAAAAAAAACAAAAACAGCAAACATAAATAATCAAATGTGAGGAATAACATACAGGGTTAAAAAAAATGCAAACGGAAAAAATCTAAATGAAAAAAACCAAGCACAAAAAAAAACTTAACTACAGTGTAGTGCTATTAAAAAAAATTTTAAATACAGTGTAGTGCTATTCACAACGTCCCAAACTCAAAAAAACAAACCCAAATGGACAAAAGAGCAAATTTTTCATACCAATTGCATCTATACTCTATACTGAAAAAAATATTACAAAAAGAAAAATTCAAAATTAAGTTATAATGAAAATTAAGTTTTACAACTACTTTGTAGTTTGAGGATCAAAAGATATTATTATACATAATGAAAAAAAAAGATCCACATGGGAAAAAACAAACCCAACCTAAATAAAAAAACAAACAACCAAGCTCACAAAAAAAAATTACTATAGTAATATGGGTATTGTAACTATTATTCCCCATATACAAAGAAAGACCAAAAGAAAAAAAAAAGACTAAAACGGAGAAAAAACAACCAACCTAAACAATAAAAAAAACAGGTGTACAAAATAAATGTTACTGTACCAAAGTAGGTACTGTAGCTAAAACTCCTCATGCCCAGAGAAAATACAAATGAAAAAAGGACACAACTGAAAAAAAACCAAAAAAATAAAATAAAAAAACAAAAGCAAACAAAAAGAAACACTGGAGCAGGATATATGATTCCTACTGCTATGACCAGTTGATTAATTAACTCAGTTAGAATACCGACATTATTGAGGATAAACTAAAGGTGACTTGGGAAAGTAAGCTTTAAAATTGATTATGACAATATATATGATGATGGGGTTGGGTCACAGTATGTCCTCCACCTAGGTTTCACTACTACAAAGGTAATTTTGTTGGAAAATTAAGTTGAAAAAAATTCACAGTTGTTGTCCAAAAGAAATGAGGAGTCAGAATTTATCATGTGGTACAAGTCTGCCAAATTAGTTTTGTAGTGCTAGCCTGCTATTATGGTTCACTTTAGAGAGAAAATATACCCTTGAATCGTTATATTGCAGATAACCTCAAATTACAAATGTTCACTTGTTCATGACAGCAAAACACCAAAATTAGGCAAGCAATGACAGCTTTTACTTGCTTTATTCATTCATAACCGCCACTTGTTCATCAAAAATTTTCAAGTTATGTCTTCAAATGACATGATTAGTCAATAATCCTACTGATTTTATATGAGTAGTTGCATTATAAAGAGAGGTTGAAGCACTGCCAAAAGGGCAAATAACTCAAGAAGCAGGAGTGCATAACAACAAAAAACACACCATATAAGCTACCAAGTCCATAACCATACCCATAACATATAAATGATGTCAACACAGACAATTCGCACGTTCAAACAACCTCTCACATACCACGAACAAGCCAAAATCTTATTTCAAAACTCATACTGATCAAAAACCCATGCTGATCATAACCTATGTTCAACCTAAACTCTTATTTCCAAAACAATTCGGCACCAATTTATATTTAGCCTACATTATCCTAAAACCCTAAGATTAGTGAAGGAGAAAAATTATCTATGCTTGAATAGCTGGAATCAACCATAACTGCAGCCTTAGACTAAAAAACTTGACTACCCATAGAAAGCTACACACCACTTTGAAACTTGAGTTGGAGACGAGCCGAACAGGAAAGCTTCACGAGCCTGTCGCCTAACAATCCCCTTTCGAAATTTGACGGACTACTTCCTTTGCCTGCGTAAACCCACTTCCGCCGCCAACGGGATCTGCTCCAAATCAGCTCTACCGACCCACCAAAGTTCACACAATGCCTGCACCCTACTCTACTTTTCTTTTCTGCTTCTGAAATAAGTCGCTTTTGGCCAGACTAATGAAAGCACCACTGCCTCACCTTGTTTTACCCAATTGCCCCTTATGACCGGTTAACTCCATTAGACAGGTTTACATCATAGCAAAAACCACAAAAGGAACCAAATAACAATATCTAAAACTTTAGTGCCTCACATGAAACAATTCCACAATGTCATTTTTCTTTGTAATTAAACCAATACTTACTCACTCTTGATCAACTGCTCTGATTGGGGGGTATCCTTGCTGACCAGGTATTTTAGAACGATCCTAAGATTATGAACATCCATGTGCGCCTGGAGAAGTAGTAGTACAAATATGTTTTTAAGTTGATACAACAAGACATGTAGTGCCGTGTGGCTCCCAATAGCCAAAAGTCACACAACCCTTCACCCAGACCATGTGCCCATTGTGAAACGTTTTCCATAGTAGGCTGAACACACGTGTAGGTACACCTGGATCCCAACATTGCTTTCTAGTACCCGCAGAGGTATATTCCTCACATGTGTTCTGTCAAGACCGGACCAAGGTCATTGTTTCTTTCCAAATCTATGTTACTTAACTTTGTCTGAATAATTGGGTGCTGGATAATGCATGCATGGTACACGTAATGTTTGTGTTGTCGGAAGTGGTAGTTGTTATTGGATATAGATGAGACCAGTACATCGCACACCAGAAATTAAAATGGCACAGTAAAGTGGTCGTACATAGTTGTCCCATAAGGGGATTAACATTCTGATACAATATAACAAGAAATTTAGCTCCTAAGGCCGAACGACGGCTGCACAAAAGAGGACTGCATGAAGCATTCTACGAGAAAACGTCCATGTCACAGAAAGTTGTCATTGGGTAGATAGGTGATAGTGCAGAACGAACTGACAAAGAAGGAACCATAACCACGACAACGACTACCCCCATGGATGGCGACCAACAAACATCACTGCTGATGTCCCTGGTTCCTGAAACGACAAACCTCATGCTGTAACCATGCAAGTATAGCATGGTCAATGTTAATCCCATCTGGCAACATGTCACACCCCCGAGCAGACTCCATCAGAAAAGAGGCCGCATTCATCCAAAACTCATACCCTTCAACAACAACAGGAAGCCAAAGAAGAACCTGCATACACGGGCGCAATGTAACCGATGTACACTATAAGAGGGAAGTGATGGAGCGACTGAAACTAGCGATTAAATTTTAGTTGCTAGCTTATGGGCTATAAAAATTATTGTAACTGACTAATGACTAAAATATTCAGTCGCTAATTTTAAATTTCAGTCATTAGTCAGTCGCATATTTTATAATATTTTTTAAAATCATTTGCTATTCAGTCCCCAGTTTGCTTCAGTCACTATTTCAATTGCTAAATCAAATTAAAACCTTCAGTTTCAACCTCTCTTTCCCCATTTCTCTTTCTTGTTTCTCCTTCTTTCTTTTTTGTTTCTCTCATTGTTTCTCCTTCTTCCTTTTTTGTTTCTCTCATTATTTCAGTAACCTTTCGGGCGCCACCGCTGCTTTCCGTCTACACTTCCAGGAGTTGCCACTACCTTCGCTGCCCAAGCCTTACTGCCCAATTGTCCCGAAAGTGTTGCCGTTGAGAGAATTAAAGCTGTGGTTGATCTTAACGTAGTCGATAAAGTAGTTATGCAACAAGATCATACTTTTTTTTTCAGTAGTTGATACCATGGGTGAAGTAAAAAATTCAGAGGATGAAGATTCTAGAGATGTTTTGGTTGTAATAATACTTTTGGTTGTAATAATATATTTATACTTACATATATACTTAAAATATACATAATGTTATATAAACTATATCATTAATTCAAAAATCAGAACTTAAACTTGAATTTAGTCTAATAATTAATGACTGAAATGATAGGCTTAATGACTGAATTTAAAAATGGTTAGTGACTGAATTAAATTTATTAGCAATTGAACTTTTAGTTGCTAATTTTAGTCGCTAGTCAGTCGCTAATAACTAGTAATTAATAATTTTGCTACTGAATGATTCAGTCGGCAACTATTGCTTCAGTTGCTAATATGCTTTTCCCTTGTAGTGGTAGTGGCAAAACTGACATTAAACACTCACAACCCGGTTATGGGAGAGGGTCAAATCACAGGCCGATTACTGGGGCCAATTGTCGCTTGGTACACACTAGTCGGGGCAGGTCTATGAATTGGGGGGTACACCTGCGTTGGGTCCATTGAGTCCGAATGTATCTCAATAATCCCAAAATGACTTATTTTTATTCTTATCTCCTTTTTGCTTGGAATTAATTTTAATTAAAAGTCAATATTAAGTAGCTGCAATAATATATTTAAAATACAATTTTTGTAATGTTACTAAATTTTTGGGAATTTTTCTAATTTAAGGCATTAAAAAATAAAAATTCATGAAAATGTAACAACATCATGAAAATTTACTTTCAAATGGATTATTACATTCACATAATATTTACTTTCAAATGAAATCGATTTTCAGACAAAAAAGATGTAAAAATAAAAATAAGTTAGCTGACTTAAGTAAAAAGAAATTGGCTATAGAAATAAGTTAAGCACACAAGTTGAGGAAAAGTGAGCCAGGCCCATTCTATGCCTGTAATATCAAAGAGCCAAATGCGCATTTAAATAATTCAAAATGGAGGAACTAATTTTTCACATGAAATTATGATGATGTGCCATTCTATACCTGTAATATCAAAGAGCCACATGTTCATTTCTACAGTAAACTACAATGTATTTTTGATTTTGCCCCTTAGTGTTGGGTTGGTTAGTGGGCCGTTCTTTCACCTGATTCAATTTTTTTTTGTTTTATGCAATTAGTTCTTTTAGAAGTTTGGTTAGATTTTTTAAAGATACTAGCTTTTTTAGAGCCTGTCTTGCTATTCTCCCACTTTCATTTTGTTTCACATTTCTTTTTAGTGAAACACGTTTCCAATCCCCGCATTGTTTCCGTTTCCTATATTAGACCTTGAGTTTGATCAGCTTGACGTTTTGGACCCCAAACCTTGTAACTACTTAATTATAGTGTTTTTGTTTGATCTCTTGGTTTTTTTTTTATGATGTGTTGTTATAAACTAAAACATTGGTCACTATGGTTTATTTATTTTTTTAGTGAAATAGAGTTTTTTTTCTTAACTTTTCCTAACTTAATTGTTAAACTCTTAATGCCTAAAGTTTTTTAGTTTTCTCTCTTGGTCCCCAAACTATTTTGTTCCTTTTCTTCATTATTATTTTGCTTAATATTGTGTCATTATGTGACCGCCACAATACGCGCCCTTTTGTACCTCATTGTAAGTTCTAAATTGGGACCAAACTTTTCATACTGCAAAAAATGTAAAAATGTAATACTTTCATTTTATGTAAACTTTTGTACTATTTAATTGAAAGTTATACTCTATTTTTATTGTCGGTTGGATAAGTTTTTGTTCGACCAATATATATATATGTAGTTTTTTATGTTTTCCAATATAAAAAAATAAAATTATAACAACTACGTTTCCTTTATTATTGACATTCCTAGTTGAAAAAATTACAAAACCCCTCATGTTGTTTGGTTTAACCTACACTGTACACCACTTATTTTTTAAAAACTATTTACTTTTTCTACTTCTTTCAAGCTGTAATTTTTGAAACCTCAATTCAAAATAATTTTTTAACTGTAAAGACGAATTCTTATTACTAATAAAAAGATTACAAAAATTATCTCTAGCTAGAAATTGGAGCAAGGACTGTCAAACTTTTTGTCCTCAACTATAATAAGCCGTCTAACTTACATAGTTTGAAATTGCTAAAACAGGACAATGACACCATTTATACGAAGAAGGATTAATTTTGGACGTAAATGAAAGAGAAAAAATGAAGGAGAAAAAAATGATTTTTTTTTTGCACGTAAATGAAACAGAAAAAATTGAACATTAAAATAATATTTTAAAATTAATATTATAGGGTGATTTACTACATATAAAAATCTTTATAAAAATTTGGTATGATTTAAAATAGTAAATGTTACAAATAATGTTGGACGGAGGGCATACAATAAAAATCTGAATGTGTGAATGGAATATAATGAATGTAATATATTATGATGGACAATGAAAAATAAATTATTTTGAGAAAGATATTTTCCCATGAAATTATTTGAATTTTTCTTCACAGAGTTATAAGTACAAGAGTTGAGAGAAAATGATACAAATGATAAAAGCAGTTGAGTCCCATGCAATGGCCAAGATAAAAGTCCATACATGATACCAAGATAAATGCCCAAATGTAATACCAATAGAATGCAAGGTTTAATATAGTCTGAACACTGTTGCCATTTCTTATGAAAAAAATGCATAAGTCAACTAATGGTTTGCAGTAGTTGTTGTCATGACTGTTGTCGTCACGTCTTCCACCCTTGAGGGAGGCTTCGTGCAATTTCATCCCGTACATGAGCCATTCCATTTCTATCCGAATGCTACTCCTCAAATGATAATGGATCATCTGTCGTGCCATCATGTTGCTCTAATTGTTCCTCTATTTGAATGGGCTCCCTATTTGGCAATTGCTCTAATTACAAACTGGTTGATCCATCTGCTATAATTTCCTAGAGCTCAGCTCTTGCAATTTCATCATTCTCCATCACTATTTTCTTAACTAAGAACATTTTAAGTCGCTTTAAAATGTTCATCGTTACTTTATTTTATATTTGCAGTGTATACCAAATGTTGCTTGAAAGAATAATAACATAGGTGGAACATGTCAGCTAGTTAGAAGGGATTTTGGTGCAACAAAGATATTAACAAAACATCCAGAAACAGGATATTGTTAAAATGCAAGGAATGCATTTATGTGAAATGCATGGATCACAGCAGTTGCAATAGCATTAATTCATTACTATGAAAACTTAACTTAAGTAGTAGAAGATCAGGTTCCTAAATCACCTTAAAAAGAAAGAAAACAAACATAAGTTAAGCTAATCTCAACTAGGTGAAGCAACGGTTCCAAACTCGCCTTAAAAACAGGCCTACAAGGCAAACACTGAAAGCAATTCCAACTAACCACCAATATTAATTCAAACTTTCTCTACCAACACTAATCCACATTCTCCCATTTCAATTCACCCACAATGCATTATGGGAAAAGCTATCAAATAGTTAGCACAGCTCAAACGCCTCATTCCCCTTTTTTTGGAGTTGGCAATGCATCTAGTTTAGCTAGACCTTTACTGAACCACCATAACCTTAAAAAAAAAACAAGGGAATGGCCTTTTCATTCTCTAAGAAAAAGTCAGATGCTACCATCCAAAAAAGGGTTGCTACATGTCACCTTGGGAAGCTCCGTAACTGCTTTCATAACAGTACCCATGTCATTTGGATCAGACATAGCTTGAGCAAGCTTATTCCATTGCTCTTTTCTACCGGTGGTGAGGTAGTCACTAATTTTTGAAAGCAACTTAGTCCAATCTCGGTTGCCTGAGTTATGCTTCCTTTGGCCAGATGATTGACTACAACCAACATCCAGCTGTAAAAAGTGTGCAAGAGGTTCATCTTAAGAATTTAAAATAAAAATGTAAACAAAAACAACCTAAGCAAAGAGAAGAAAACTGACTAACCTTAGTCTTCCCTGCTTGATGCCAGAGATGACAACCGGCACTCCAATAATTCCCTAAAATTTTGCATCACACATTCAAAACCCTATTCCAAAGCTACAACTGATCTAAATCCTAGTCATGCCATTTCCCTTGTTACCATATGGTATCAAATTGTCACCCCTTGCCACACTGGATTGAAGATAACCTCTTACCTCTTTTTGTCTAGCCTATATGATTGTCATTGCAACCTAGATCGAATAAGAACCACAGTTTCTCTTCTATGCATTGATCAATTGATTTGATGCTAGAAAGAACCAAGTGTCATTATTGGAAACTTGACTCGAAGAGAGTAGATTGCGGGTAATAACTATGAAAGATTTGTTGGAACAATTGTTTCTACAGTAATGAGGCTTTTTAAAGGCCCCAAGTCAAGAAGAAAATGGGGAATTGACCATTTTCATTTTGATAACATTTCTAAGGTTTCAACATTAAAGTGATAGATTGAAAACAAGCTTGAGATTCATTTTCTTAATAGAGATGAGAGACCGCCCATGATTTGTTCTACTAAAATGAAAAATGAAAAGGAATTTGGTAATAATTGAATCGCCCGCCCTACAACCATGTGGTTTGTTTCCTTGAGTTAATTGGAAAGTCAGAAGAGAATGAAACTCTATTTCTAGTCTCCTTGTATACATGGGTCTAACTTTGCATTTCAAACTCAACAACATGACTTTTGGTTAAACAACCCTCTTTCCTATAATACTATTACTATGTACTTTGCCGTTGGAAAGGTAGAAAAGAATTTGAAATGAACCGTTTCATTAAATAAGACTAACACAGTTAAGAATTCCATTAGTTTTAATGAATGTTACTTTTGGATTTCCAATTTTCATTCAACAATACATACTTCATTAAAAAAAACTAAAAAATGGACACATGACAATCAGGGAGAGTGCCAATTAAGGAAAATACCAAACCTCTCTAGATATTGTCTTGCTATATACATATATACATACATACATATATAGATATATATATATATATATATATATATATATATATATAATTAGATTTTTCAAGTAACAAACTCAATAAATGTCCCCTAGTAATGGCGTAAAAAACTTGGTGTGTTCGTAGCTCACAACAAATCTTTTCGACTACACTAATAAATAATGTAAATGTGTCAAATCTCTGTATACTAAAAAAAATGTGAACTCACAAGCAAGTGCACCTATCATTAAAGTATAGCAATGACAAGTACCAAGATCATTTTTCCCAAAGAATGAAGGTTGTTTACTGTACTCCACTTCTCTTTATTATCTAATCGATAATTAAAAAGTTTATTTAACTAACTACTATGAATTAACTAAACTAAACTAATGCAGCAAAAATAAATTACTAACTATCGGAGGCAGCGAAAAACAACTAAGACAATCAACAGTAAGAAACCATATACTTAGAATCGAATCCCCTTAGAGCTTCCTTTGTGTTGTTTTTACTTTGGTTTAACAAGATTGTGATTAACTTGGACCTTGGAGTTCTACCTAATATAGATCGGCTCCCTATTATTACCAATACACTAATCATATTCTTAAGTCAACGATAGGGCATCTAGGCCTACCACATTTCCTAAGAAAGCATTACAAGTCCTACGACCCACTACTAGATTTCACTTTAGTTCGAAGGTATTATATCGCACCTCTTACTCTTGGTTCCAATAATATCACTTTTATCTAACGGTGATCCACAACAAATATACCATATACTACCTGACATATGTTCATCATTCCACATTGAATTAGTAACGTAGCTACTATTATTCAATGCAGTAAAGAACATTGGATAAGTTGTAAGAAAAACACATAATCATATTAAACAAAAAAGCGATCATAATCAAAAAATCATCCTATGGTTCATTTACTCTAAGCATGAGTAGGAAAAGTTTAGCTCATCGTGCCATAAAATAAATACAAAAAAGTCAAAAGAAACTTAAGAAAAGAATTATCCTTGGCTAAATTTTTTCTTTTCCAAGAACTCTTTGATCTGATGCTCATAAAACTGTGTCAACCATCAAAATTGCCTCTGATAACCTTCATTCATGATAAACTCAATTTTTTTTTTATTTTTTCCTTTTCACATTTTCTTTCTCTCTTGTCTGAAATAACTTGAAAAAGGCAAACACGGTCTAGTACACGGCTGTGTCACTCTTCTAGAACTTAAAGTCTTGCCAAATTAAACACAGTTTGGAACTTAGGCATATAACTTAGATACAGGCATGTAACAAGGTGTGTTTACTCCAAAACTTCTCCAAAACTTGCAATCTAGCTTCAAAACTTTGCAGAAGCCCTTCATAACACAATTGAAGCTGAAATATAACCTGGAAATAAAATATGAACAAATTAATCACCATATCCTAGCTTAAACATATCAAAAGATAAGCAAATACAGGGAGAAAACAAATAGAAAACATAACTAAATATGAGCATATCAAAACCAACCCATTTACCGAGGGCATCTCTTAGGAAGCTCAACTTTAGGTTGAGGTTACATAGAGTTTCATCTTTTTTAATAGAAAAGTATTCATTACGTGCGCTGGTTTTAACTAAGTGATCTTTTTTCTTCCCTTTTTTCCCCCTATTTACAATTGTTAAAGAAGGTGATTAATGTACAGGAGTTACGAAGGATTGCTGCACAAGGAATTCCTAATGGTGTTGGGATTAGGTCCACTAATTATAAAACAGATGCAAGATAGCCACTGCTTTCCTTGTTAGAAACAGCCCCAAAAGCAACTATAGAGTTACTATAAAAGGTAGCGGCAAAAATCTTTGTCCTCCAATTGTATGTAGAGCTCACAAGCTAAAAAATGTTCTCCAATAGCTCCCACACCAAAACTAGGGATGGCAAAATCTGACCCGACCCAATGATCTAACCTAACCCACCTAAACTCAAGCCTAATATGACCAGATTTGACAAAAAAAAGTCAATGTCCTGAACTTAACTGTACCCAACCCGATCTGAACCCAAACTCAATTGAAGGAAAACCCGAGAAAAATCGAACCCAAACCCAAGCCTAAATTGACTTAAACCCAAAATAACCTAAACCCTGAGCCTGACCTAACCCAAATACGAGATGACCCGATGACTAAACCCGACAAGACCCTATTTTACCCCTGACCTTAAATATTAACTTTCTCTTTCATCATCTTCCATATTTAGTAAGTGCTAAATATGGGGCTTTCATATTTAGTAACTTCCATTTTTTAGGACTTTCATATTTAGTATGTCCCATATTTAGGAAAGGTGACTTCTGTAATTAGTAACTTTTATTTTTTTGTACTTCCATGTTTAGTAAATCTCAATGAGACTTTCATATTTGAGAATGAGACTTTCATATTTAGTAACTTCATTTTTTTTCCAGATATTCATATTTAATAGTTCTCATATTTTAAAAGAGAATTTCCATATTTTGTAACTTTTATTTTTGAAGGGTTTCTATACTTTGTAAGTCTCATATTTGAGGAAGGAACTTCCATACTTAGTAAGTGCCATATTTGGATTCTTCTAAAACAAGTAACTTTTATATTTAGTGAGTTTAATGATTTTTGTAGGCAATTGTTAATATTACAACATTCATCCATAATCTTTTAAGTACAGTGCAATAAGGTACGTAAATTTTAAAAATTTTCATTTTTAGTCACCCTTAATAATTATAACATAGGTCTTGAACTTTTAAAAACTTTGCACTTTCACCCAAAATTTTCAAATTTTACAGTTTAGTCACTATTAGTGAACTTGATTTGCATTTCGTAGTAATTTCAAAGAAAATTTATTGGAACATTAGCATAACAAATTTGTCATACTGTATGTCTGTGTGATAGCTAGGTGAGGATTTGAATGACATATACAATGATAGTTGAAGGGTATGGGTCTAGAAAAACAATCTAGTACTACCAACAATGTTAAATTACCTAAATATATACTAAACTATAATGAAGAAAATTTTTATGAATGTTTTGATTAAATATACTAAAAAAATAAAAATTAATTTAAATTAAATCGCATAAAAAAATCAAATTGTTTTATGTAAATTTTATCAAAAATTGAAAAAAAAAATGAATCGATTTAATCATTTTAGCCTATACACCAGTAACCTGAGGGAACACAAAGGTCGACCCTAATCTGACCCGAAACCTTACCTAAAGTTACCTAAGATTGAAATTGACTCGACTTGTAGTGAACCTGAATCCAAATAAACCCGACCTAACCCAACATAAACCCGAAATCAACTTAACCTGAAATCAACCCGAACCCAAATGATCCGACCTGAACCCAACCTGGACCCAAATTCATGCTAACCCGATTAGACCTAAACCTAAATTACCTGACTTAAACCTGACCCAACCCACCCAATTGCCATCATTAACCAAAACTATGCAAAATCAAGTTTCTTCATGCATAGGTACTTTATGAGCCTTTGATTTTCACCAAGAATTGATGAAGAAATGGAGATTTGGTCATGGATTTAGAGAAGAGAGAGAGATATATAAGTTTGATGGACAGGATAATGAATAGGGAGGTCCCAAACTCGCCAAATTTTTTTGAAAGGCCATCCTCCTACAAGCTTCCCCCAACTTTTGAATTTTTCACAAAAGAACACCATCTCCAAATAGTGACACTAACTTAGCCAATTTTTTCCCAAACTTCAGTTTCTTGCCACTTGGGTTTAAAAGAGCATCTTATGAGCTTTAAAATTGAACTTGCCAAATTAGATGAAAAATGACATTTTTGCCCTTGATGAGACTTAGACAACAAAACAACCTAGGAACCATCTTAGCTTTTTACAACTTGCTTGATTTGCTAATTTAAACTAATTGAGGTATTTAACTAGGGATTTTGGACTTGTTAAATAAGTTTTATCTAATCACTGTGGGTCTGCTACATAGAGGGTCGTAGCATTCTCCCTACCTTGGAGAATTCAATCCTCCGAATTGGATCTCTCCACCTTGTGACAAAACTTAGGATATGGTGTCAACATATCTCAACAAAATCTACCAAGGGGTTTTGACTCTGCAATGCCCCTTTCAGTGCTAAACTACTCGACTTGCTTGACTAATGTCTTTCTGGTATTCAAATCGAGTTCTCACATGCATAGGCACGATACTGAACAGTGCACCTATGCTCATGCCCAATGGTAACCCAACAACAACTATTCATTATTCTTCCCACCTTAGCCTAAACTCCACCTAAAGACTGTGGTATGGCGCTTCTATACCTCTGGTATAAGGATGCTAATAAAGGGCCACAAACTGGTTAACTAGTCCTAGTAAGTCCAATGGCCAACAACTCCTTCACACCTTTCCTTCGTGCCAAAGCCTCTTAGCCCAAGCTAGATTAACAAGTTTGAAACTTGTCTACCAGCATTTTTACTCGAAAGTCTTATCCTAGGTCTAACACCCAACATCCCTATACCAAAACCCTTTTTGTCCACTAACTTTCACACTAACTGGCCCTTCCAGTAGGTTTGGTACTCAACACTCTAGATAACTACTAAACTAAGTGTTTCACTGGTGAACTGTGGCCTCGCTACATTACACCCCTAGCACTTAAGGCATTCTGTGCTCCATGCTCCATTATACCTTACAGCTATTCAAAATACACAATCTACTAAGAGTTGTAATTCTTAGCAAACCCTAAAGTACAAGCCTTTAAATTTCCCCTTGGACAGCTTTTATGCATTAGGCATTATAGTCCACCAGGCGAAGTACCCAGGCACCACCTGAGGATTTTGATCCTACTGCTCTCACCACTCTAGAGTCTCTTACACTTGCATTTCTACCATAAAAATTTCTCTAGCGCAAATGTCCTTGGCCCTTATCTGTGCCCCCTTAACTTAGACTTCCTAGCACTTGGCAATTAGGCTACTGGTATGCTACCCGAACTAAGGTCTGGATGCTTCAATAGTTCTAATCTTAATGCTTCAGTAGTTCTTCTTAGTGTAACCTTGGTGCACAAACCTACACACAAAGTTTTCTTTTCGGTATGCATTTGGAGCCTCAATAACTACACATACCAGATTAACTTCACGGATGTGTCATAGCACATACACTACTTGGCCACTAATGTTTATCTCGTGCTTAAAGCACCTATGGGGTTCTTAACCAAGTTGCAATGAACTACTTGATCCTGGCCACCTTAGGTGTGCTTGGCTTACTGGCAGACTAGACACCTTGGCCCCCCTTTTACTTAGCCCTAATGTGCCTCCGGTTTCAACTTTCTCCTAAGGCCTTTAGGCCCCTCACCACTACCAAGTACCTTGGTGGCTTATTAATTACTTGATCTGACAATACCATGAACTACACCGTACCAAACTCTAGTCTGGACATTTAACATATCTTTTGTGGGAGAACCAACTTTGTTATTTAACGTAGTTCACTATCAAGAAGTGATTAGCAATGAAAAACTCCTTAGGTAGCTTGCCTACTACAACTCCACTTAGTGCATCAAAGTGTTCCCTATAAACTTCAAATAATTTTTTTCCCTTAGACCTGTGATCCTTACCTGCTAGCCCATATCCAATTTTACAAGTCAGTAGCATATCCTTTACAAGGCACTAGGGTCCAGTGAATCTTGCACCTACTTTGGAACTTTGACTAGCTTAACCCAACTTTCCCTAACTAGGGTCTTAAACCTTGGCTTCCCCATACTCCAACGAACACCAATAACTACCGGAGTCACTACATAGATACTTGAGCACATTGTACCTAAACTAAACTTGTCACTTTTACAACTATTAAGTGAATCACTTAGCTAAGTGGGAGATTATACTTTGGACATTTCAAGTTATCTCCTAATTGGTCAAGATAAAATCTTCTTCATTGGCCTAATCCACTATACCCTAAAAGATCTAGGCAAAGCCTTCACTCTTTTGTCATTACTAAATTGTTTTTGACCTAGCGGCATAATTTTACTAATTAACTGACATTAAAGCAACAAGCGTTTCCACAATTTATGCAGTGTCACTTGGGGCTTAGTCCCTCAATTGCTTAACTAGCCTCACTAGTCAAGCTTTTTTCTCCCACAAGTCATCTTGGTGGCCCTCGACTCTACTTATCCTTGTGATAATGATCACAAGTCACTAATTATCCATTAGTCCATGGCAAACGTCCTTATAGCTTAGGTCATCTTGCCATCCCTCGACAAATAAGTTAAACTCTTAGTAATCAATCCACTCATATTGGCTTTACACTAAGGTGTATAACTAATAAATAAATATTTTTATCCACTCATTTTGCCCCTAGACAAGTTCCATCCAGCTTGGCTACTCAACAATCTTCACCTGCATACTAATGATAGAAATAAAATCCAGCACTTACCTATTTACCTTCTTGGTGTCTGGCTATCTGCTATGTTGCTTAGCTACTCTAAGTAACACATTTAGTTACATAGCTAGCTATTGTTATTAGCTAAGCTAACTAAAACTAAATCATGAAAAAATGTTGCCTATGAAACCTTAGGATGCATTCCAATCTAAGGCACTCAAGTCTCTACTTACATGGTTTCACACGCAAGCAAGTGGGTCTTAGAGTTCTGGGTATCACCCTAAACACTGAATGCATCATCAAGTTCTATTGTACTCGGGTTTACCGTTATCTTCATTCAAGTGTACTACCGAACAAGCTAAACAAAACTACGCCAGTAACTAACATTGGAAATTATCAACAATGATACAAAACTAGAAGTGAAAGGTTAGGGACTTACCTTACACTAGATACTTCCTGATTGTGAGTTCACTACTGTTACCTATCAAGTGCGGCATATGTATGGCGACTATCTACCTTGCCACTTAATTGGCTGACGTGAATACTGTAGTATGAACTTTTGCTTTAGTGTACTATACTACCTCATTGTAGCAACTACTATTATGGACTTAATCCTAAGGTGGCTTTGTCTTAACCGACCCCATGATCATCTATAGTTCGATGACCACTCAGACTGCCAAAATTAGCTTTCCTAAGTGTAAGACTTAAACCCATGAACTTTTTACACCTTGGACATAAGCCCCTCTTCCTCATGGTTTTTTTTATTTTAATTTTTGCCCAATTCTCACACTATAGGTATATTGCCCATACTTCTATTACATTGTGTTAGCTACCTCCACCTTGTCGCTTTGTGTCTTTGATTCGGTTAACACTCTTTTGAGACCCAATTCCTTACCAAACTGCTTATAGGTAACTCCACATTTATGATTTCCATGCTTCTTTACATTATATCTCAAAACTTTAGTTGTCTTGGCCTTAAGTTCCTACTCTCGTAGAAAAAGGATATGAAAGTACTCCACTACTTTTGCTCATAGCTTACATGACCAATATTTTTTGCATCTTAACTAACGCATCCTTATCCTCTTTGATGTCCCCTAACCCATCCAAAGCTATTTGGTTCAACTTCTAAAAATGTGAGTCACACCCCACTGTAGAGGTTTCACACTTCTTAGCCTTATAGATCATATCTTTAACTTATTCCAAGGTTCTAAAAAAAGCTTACCCTAGGATGGTGGTCACATCTCACTACTTGGACCAAGATGTTGCCTCTACCTTGGAACAAGTCAAACTCTCTTGCCTAATATTACTACAAGACTTGACTACTAAGATTTGTTCTTAAACCCTTAGCATCCAAAACCACACCTGACCTAGTTTCACCATCACAACTTATAACCAAAGCCAGACAATGCACACAGAATACTCATATTACAAGTTAGTGTTAACTATCGGAGCACAAGAACAACGTCCTGATCTCAGTCACCTAAGCCTCTAATGACTTCTAATCGAGTCGAAAGCCTTGCTCTAATACCACTTGTAGTTAAAATAAGTCTTCCCAGGAATACCATGGATTCGGTGTCTTGTAGTATTTGTAGTTGGCTAGTTAATTACTTGTCCCATTTTAAACTTTTCATGCATTTAGCTATTAACCTAACATGCACTATCATGATTGATAGTCACATGAGTTCTTATATACTTTTCTTTTCATTTGTGCTTATTTTGCTAGTAATTAGTATCATTTTTTAGGTTTGTAGGTCATATTGCATCTTTGAAGGTAAGGATGGAGCAAGGAGAAGACTCTATGTGCTAATCTGGACAAAATAACAAAGTTAGAGGAAAGGAGTACAAGAAGGAGCGAAAGCAGAAGAATGTGCGACCATACATAAAAAAGTACAATTGTACTTCAAAAGACTAAAAAAACAACCGAAAAGGGCAAATGCAATCACACTTTATCTGTTGGAGGCAAAAGTGCAACCACACATTGAGAAGTGCAATCGTACTTTGTGACCGGGAAAAAGAGGGATGACATTCTAAAAGGAGCAGTCTTGGAGGTCAAGGCCCCACAACTTCACCTACTCTCAATGATATTGGAAGAAAGGAAGATAATGAAAAGGATAAGGCCAAGCCTTACATTTTAATTGTTTTTAGCTAGGGTTTTTACACATCACATCACATCTTTTCATCTTTGTAACCTCTTTTTGGGAGAGACTAAGGTTGGTTTTAGGTTTTGGGAGTTCTTGCTACTTTGGAGGAAGAGCTAAGAATGCCTTAGAGATCAAGATATTGATTCTACATGAGGTGTTTGGTTCTTTTTTCCCTCTTTGTCTTATTTGATTTGTTATATATTATGTTGAATCCAAGAATGATGTTTATTTTCTCATTAGTTATGGAGTGGATTTATTTTCACTTTCTATGGTTGGAATCTCTTGATATTAGTTTTGATGGTTGAATGCATGAATTGGTATCTAGTTTTATTCCTCAACACTTGTTCTTTTCTTGCCTTGATTGTAAATGATGCTCGATTGGTTGGTGGCCACAATCTATTGATGCTTTAGATTTCTCTCTATCCTTGGGAAAGTAAGAGAGAGATTGAACTAGGTAACAAAAATAGTAAATTGGAGATATAGTTGGGAAACTTGTCTCATTTGCTTGGGTGTTGGTAAAGAAAACCAATAATGCCTCTTCCTAAGATAATACTAAAGATGGGAGTCCTTGCCATCTTAGTTTAGAGAAGGAGTTCCTTAGCTTAAGAAAGCAAGGGAATAGAGCACACACATTACCAACAAATGGATAAAGCTAGTGCCTAGGATTGCTTCACCATTAAACCAATTCAAGAGATGAAAACCATAGGAAGTGTATGTAGTGAGTTAAGAAATCTGTTTTAAAAAAAGTGTGGGTTAGTAAGGTTAGTTAGTGCTAAACTTGAAATTGCTAATTAGTTAATTAGGATTTAGGTAGCTTGGGTAGTTTTATAATTAATTCTTGTTATTGTTGATTGGTTTAGCTATGGTCAATTGTGCAAGGCTTTGGTAATTGTTCAATGCAACATAATCCTTATGGGATCGACACCTACTCACTCATATTACAATGAGTATGCTTGGACTTTGGTTTCCCTACAAGTAATAAAACTAAAAACATTGCCAGCATTTAGAAAACATAAATAAAACTCAAATTAAATTATAAAATACGATGTGTTACTATAAGAAATAACCGTGCACATACATCATTCACAAGTAAATACTATGCACATACCCAAAAGCAACTTAAATACACTACTTGACCTAGGAATATTATAGGCTAATCTAGCATACATATGTATACCACAAGGCAATTAATGAGATTCAAGCTTCTATGTCCTCCTTGTGCCATTAGCCTCTATAAGGCCACAAAGAGAACTATAGCTAGCGCAAACATGCAACAAGTAATAAACTAGAATCAATAATGATTAACTAGGTGGTTTCTTGTCTAAAACACAAGCTCAACAACTCTCAATTGTTGCCCTTACAAACAGCATTATTTGTACAAAAACTCTAAAGGGAGTGAGAATTTGCAGATTCCCAATAAAGGATTTAGGTACCTACAAAGAAAAAAACTAAAGACAAACATATTCTATTGCTTGCAGTCAGAGGGCTAATATATACGCATAAATTCGGGTCATTTGAGACCCTACTTCATCCTAGTCCTCGCGTGAAGCAACACCCATGCTTAGAAAGTTTTGTCCTTTAACTTGCTCCTAGCAAGCCTTGGCTTGTTGACCTAACTAGTAAACATAGTTTTTTAGCTCTAAGTGAGCTAGGCTCACCAATTATCCTTCCCTTTGTTGTTGTACAAGTGAACATAGTAGATGCTCCTTGCTTGAGTTCTAAAGAATTCGCTAGGTGTACTAGGCTCCTGCATAGTGCCCCAAGCCATTGGCTTGTTTAAGCTACTATGGTATTAAGCCTCCACCTAACTAGGTGCACTAACCTCCCACTTAATGTCTAGAGCTATAAAGCTTGTCTAGATCACCATGGTATTAAGCCCTCACTTATTACCTACCCAAGTTGCACTGGACTCACACTTGTGCCTTAAGTTATGGCTTGCTCAGGCTATAAGTGCATTAAGCCTTCAACTTATGAGCTCCATGTTGGTTCACCTTAATATGGCAAGCATTAGTTTAGATGGAGTCAACTCACTAGGTTCTAAAAAACCCTTCCTATACTTTAGGGTTTTACATTGGTCACTAAAACCCTCAAACTTCTCAAATGGCACTTATTGTAGTCTTTACGGATCCACCAAACTTGTTGTCAAGTAATATAAGCTTGATGTCCACTTTGTGCTCTTGAATCTCTGTCAAACTAGCTTGGCCCTGAGGAGAGTTTTAGGAGCCCCACCCAAGGCATCCTAAGGAACCAATGCCCTTTTTACCGAAAACCTCATTGGAGACATAAAAAAATGCCCATTTATTCCTTGGCATAGCGACATCATTGGTGGTGCTACAGTGTTGCTGTTGATTCTTCTCGGATGCACTTGAGGCCTTTTAGTGCCGCAGCACCAGGGCCTTGAGCCCAGGTAATGCCAGCAGCTCTCATAGCCACTTTAAGGGCTTCCCTTGGCTTCTAAACTTTCATGCCGCTTATCTACAAGCTCTTGATCAAGAAGACTACTATACTAGGACATGGATATACAAAACTAACCAAATCCTATAGCCTCAAACATGCAACACTAGACCATGGTTTTTCATTAGTCCATCACCAATCAATTCTTACCACATCTCACAACCTCCTTGAAACCAAGAATCAAGAAACTATGATGTACATTATCAAAGTGTGTAAACTATCCCTTACCTAATTTGACACCAAGCTATCAAGATAAAGCATCCAAACAAACAAAAAGGTTTCAGTAGGGCATCTTATGGTTCCAACGCAAATTCATCACATATGCCACCAATTCAAGCTCAACCAAGCTAGACCCAACCTCAAGAAACCAAGAAAAATAAGGAAACAAGATCATCAAAATGTTACCTAGAGCTCACAAGCTTAGAAACGTCCTTCAAGTGCTCCTACACCAAAACTATGAAAAATCAAGCTCTTGCTTGCATAGTTATCTCTTGAGGCTTTGGTTTCTACTAAGAATTGATGGAGAAATGGAGATTTGGCCATTACTTTGGAGAAGAGAAAAAGGGATATGGGATTGATGAAGGCAAAGATGAAGATTGATTCGCACACCCTAAAAAATAATTTAAAAGATCATCCGATCACAAGCTTCCTTCAAGATTTTTATTTTTGACAAAAAAACCCCATCTCCAAATAGTGACACTAACTTAGGCAATTTTGTCCCATACTTCTGTTTCTTGTCACTTAGGTTGAAAAGAACATCTTATGAGCTTTAAAAGCAAACCTATCACCTCAAGGTTCAAAACAACCATTTTGCCCCTAATGAAACTTATGTACCAAAACAAGCTAGGAACCATCTTACCCTTCTACAACTTGCTTGATTTGCTAATCTAAACTAATTAAGGTTTTTAACTAGATATTTTAGACTTATTAAATAATTCTTTCCAAACCATTGTGGGTCCACTACCTAAAAAGTCATAACACAAGTAAAAAAAACAATTGGAACCGGTTATAAAATAAAGAATAAATTTATTCTTTTGTTTGGTTCATAATTTGTTATTGTACTATGTCAATTATAGTATTGCAATAATTAATTGCAAATAATGTTTTCCGTAATTTAACTATTGGAAGTAATGTGAAAGCTAGCAGTATGGAACTATATTTGTTGTAAAAAAAAACATTAAGGGCCTATTACTAAATATAGTCCAAAGTGAGGGCCAAATTTGCCATTTAAACCATATGGGAAATTGTTTAATCTTGACCTAGGAATGATCCAATTTATTGTTAAATGATCAATTATATGTTTAATACCCAAGAGACTATAAAAAATATCCTAAGGAAAACTAGGACCGGGATATTGGCTAAAACATGGATGATTACATTTAGTCATCTCTTTTATTTATATTAATGATAGCTAGGAAATTTTTATATGAGTACAAATAACTGCGTTGCTTAGGATATGAGCATGAGATGAGTAAGAAAAGATAAGGTAGCTCATGGTTTTAAGAGATAAAGGTTTGCCAATATGTTAAGGTTCACCAATATGGTAAGGGTCGCTAATGTGGTAAGTATACCACATTTCTATAAGCTATCAACTACTCCAAGAGTGTGCTAGGTAGACCTCCCAGGGCTACATGAAGCAACACATGCCTACATGGCATGGCGGTGCTCCTAGCTGTGTGTGTCCAGATACTCTAGTGATGTAAGGATGGGAGAAAAACAATAAGCATATTTAGGCTATTGCCAACATGCTCAGGCATGCCAAGGCTTAAGCCAATAGGCTACCTGAGGGCACCCCCTATGGTGGGCAATAGGCATGGGCAACAAGGATGGCTTAGGGGCGCATAGGAGTGTTAGTGCATCCCATTATGCCAATGAAACGTAATATTCACAAAACCACTGTGGGATGCATAAATCGTGTTAAATGGCCTAAAGATGTTAAGATACCTAAGGAATCCTTTAGAGGGCTTATGGAGCTAAAGGGTACCCTAAGTGGGTCAAGGAATCCTAAGGGGGAACCGTACTATATGTAACACAAATTGGCACATTATCCAATATACCTCCTGCACATAAAAGGGAAACATTAATTGGATGCTAGTAGAATACTGGTAAGTCCAATAATGTACTAGTTATAAGCTAATAATCATAAAAAGAATAGAGACCAAGTATGTCTTCTTAATGATGATAAAGACCTAGGGTTCTCCTTTAAAAAAAACTAAAGAGAACTCAAGACAAGGTGCTCTAACATGGCTCTTGGACATGGTGATTAAACATTTTAGGCCTCGTGGTTGAGAGTTCGCCATCTAGGAGAAAGGTAGCTTGTGGAGACCTTGAACATGAGATGATCACTGTTAGAATGCTCTAAAAGGAATCTAGCATCACAACTATGTATGTACTTTGGTCATGCATAGAGCCATATTGTCTTTACATGGAAGTAGAAAGACCCTGACTAAATATTCATGGAATACTCACTTCTTAAGATCATGTATAGGTAATGTGGATGAAGAACCTAGCAACCTTTGGGTTGTTTGCTCAAAATGGTCAAAGTAGTAAACATTGGACATAAAAACGCAAATAGGAATTATACACCTTAGGCATTGCGATACTAGTAGCTACATAATATAGGCTTATGGTATAAAGACCTTGTACTAGAATACTTATGCCATATAAGGTATTGCATGCCTTAAACATAGATGCCTATAATAACGTTATGATTTGCTTGGATCACAAGAAACTTGCATTTATTATTTCACATGGTATCATATGTGTATGAGGAATAATTGCTAATATGTAGTTAATGAAATTCTAGTTTATGCTTTGACACTATCTTAGTATTGTTTTTAAATGCCAGCTAGCTATGTTTTTTTTAATAATGTTTGGCACAACCCTTCAGGGGCTTGCACAGGAAACTTATGGAAACTTGTCCCATATTAGTCATAATTGGCCAATTGATTACATGCACACTAGTTAAAACTTTCATAGTTTTGGTTAATTAACCTATTATGCAACCATGCTAAGTAATGCTTTGCCTTAAATGATAAAACAAGTGATAAACATAAATTGTTGCCCGTCTTTCCATTAAAAGTCAAGTAACAAAGCTTTCAAAGAATACAAATTAACTATGGAATTAACTACACATAATCAATTATGTGTAAGCATACAAAAGTAGACTATGCTTACACCCAAGAGTGACCCTAGAGTTTACTATTCAACCATGTACATTGGAGGCAACTAATGTATGAAAGCTATACACCGAGACTAAACTTCTAAGATCTACAACTAAGCTTTCACCTTTGATCAATTTACTGATGGCAAGCTTGAAGAGCCCTCACTTGCGCTTCATTAGCGTCTTTCAGCTAAATAAACAATTATAGTTAGCATTATAACTTAACCAACAAGTAAACCACAAATTTAGAATCATAAATATTCAATTAGATGGAATACTTACTCTTAAGCGTAGCTCAACAACCCTCAATGGTTGTCAGCTCTACAGATACATTTTCTGCACAATAAACACTAAAAAAATGAAAATCTAGGATTCTTAGTAAGGGATCCTTTGACTTGCAAGAAAAATATTGAGGACACACATATATATAATATACAATCTACTGTGAGATATAATAGTGTGAGGCTAAACCTATGCACATAGCATTTCAGTCCCTTAGGACTTGTCCTCTACCTAGTCCTCCAACGGGCATTCCCCTATGCCTTACGAGTTTTGGCCTCTAACTCGCTCCTCACAAGTCTTAGCTTGCTGACATAGTAACCTTAGCTCACCATTTATCCTTCCCTTGACTGCCATACAGGTGAACATGGCAGATGCACCTCACTTGACTTCTAAGGAACCCACTAAATATACTATGACTCCACATAGTACCTCAAGCTATTAAGCTTGCCTATGCCTCTAGTAACTTGTCTTCGCTATAAGTGCACTAAACCGCCATTCATAGCACTACACTATCCACTATTACTTGGTTCACCCTATTATGGTAAAATTGTCCATAGACAGACTCAATTCATTAAGCTCTAAAGAGCCCAACATATACATTAAGGTTCCTTATTGGCATTTCAAGCTCTAAAGCTCCAACTAGACCACCAATAGCACTAAAACTCCTTAAACTTCCTAATGGCCTTATTGTAGTGCTTAAAGCCTCTTCCGAAATATCTTCATTCATGCTTTCTTTGCACCCAACAAAACTTGATTAACAACCTAGTGCTTTGAGGAGCTCTCTGGGGTACTAAGGTACCATTAGGCACCTTCCACTCTAAGACTTTCCATAAGCCTCTCCTTTTAACACTAAATGCAGCCAAACCTGGGCAATTTCAACTTGGGTGAAAGCATGAAAGTTGTATTCATTCCTCTAAGCTTTGCATGAGTTCTTAACTTGCTTAATCGGACACCCGAGTAAAAGTTATGGTGAAAATACTACAAGTGTAAAAGTTGGCAAATCCTGGTGCATAACAGTGAAAGTTTTAGGTTTTGGGTCGAGTTCAGGCCCAAACCTAAAAACTTTAATACCATTCACACTTTCCAAATGATAACTCAAATCGATCCAAATTAAGTGTTCAACCTGAACCAACCCTAACCTGAAAAAACCCATATTAGGGTCGAGTTGGATTGGTTTTAGCCCGATTTGGGCTTCTCCTCCCTCTGTCTCTTTCAACTCATTTATGCATGCCATCTTTAAATTAACCTCCACGCCTGATCTACCATATCTCTTTTCCAAGAAACAAAACATAAATTTCATGCAAATCAGAAAAGAATTGAATTAAGATTTGACAGAAAGAATAAATATAGAAATCACAAATTGCCACTCAGGTTGAGGGAAATAAGATACGATGACCATGCGAGGAAGGCTGGCGGTTAAGCAGGATGGTGATAGAGCAAAAAATGAGTGAGGAAGGTAACCAAAAGATGACAATGGTGGGGGAGGTATGACGATGAGCAAGGGATGGGGATACACAACGATGAGGGATGGTGAGCAATAGAGATGATTGAGGACAACAAGCAAGGGAGGGGGTGACTTAGGAGGGTGGTATGACTCTCTAATAGCAGGCAGCATGAGGGTAGACACACACTGGTAGGGCGGCGGTGAAAATGGGGCTAGAGGGAAATATGAGAATGCTAGGGTTAAGGAAGGAGGTTATGTAATAAGGTATGTGGGTGGGCTTGGGCTAGGATTAGGAGTGGCCTAAAAATAGGTTGGGAATAAGAAAATTAGGTTATTTCAGGTTGATTCGAGTTTAACCTGAACCAACCCGATTTTCACTTCTTTCAATCAGGTCGGGGTCAGGTCAACCTGAATCTCACTTATTTCATCTATTGACCCAACCTTAACCTGATATATAAGGTTGGATTTCGAGTCAGGTTTTGGGTTATGGTCACTGTACCTGATATATGCCATGGAGCCAGGCCCCTAAGCCCTACAGCTCCAAACTTGCTCCATGGCATGCTTGGGGTCATCCCAAGCCACCCGAACCTTCATACCAAGCCTTACCATGCTCTAGATCCTTAAAACTATTACAATAAGCCATAACCATGCCAAACTAACCAAGCGTCAAGGGCTCAATTGCATTACCCAAGAGCTTGATTACCACTATTTCATATCAACATAAACCTCACCGTAATAATGCAAATCTTATGACCTGCTTGAAACTAATATTTAAGCAACTAAGACATGCATTGTTCAAGTGTGTAAACTAAATCTCTTATCTCAATTGCACATGAATTGGCAAGTATCAAACACCACAAGCCAAGAACATCACAATCCAAGGCTCCACCAAGGTTTCCTAGGTTCCAAGGCACAATCGAGGCATATGACACTAAATTAGCACAAATCCAACAAAACCCAAGCTTCATTAAGCTAAAGAAACCTGGAAACATGAAGATCAAAAGGTTACCTCACGCACACCAAACACAAAGATCAAGAGGTTACCTCACTTACACCAATATGCCCTAGCTAGAAAAATGCCGCCAAGCTCCAAAACCATGAAAGTAAGGGTAACAAAAGCTTCCATTCACTTGGGCACCAAGAAAACCTTCTATTTCCATCATAAAACCAAGGTTTTGAGGAGGATTTGGCAAGAAATTGAGAGGGAGGAGAGGAGCTATGAAAATGGTAGAGAAGAGGATAAGGGAATAGTAACAAAACAACCTTTTCCACAAGTTTTAAACAACCTAAGCCCCATTCCTCTAAATTTTCTAAAATTTGCAAATTTACCCATTCAAAAATAGTAACTAGAGGCTTAACACTTAATAAAAAATTTTGATTAGCTTGGGTTTTGATTTTAAAAATGTTATTTTAACTCCCGGGGCTCATCCCTAATTAAAGCATTTAAATTAGAGATTTATAAATTTGTCTTGTTCACCAAACATTTCGCTAGGAGAGCTATAACAATATTTGTGATTAAAAAATGAGGGCCTAAGCTACTTATGCATGATTGCTTTGACTAGCCTGGTAAGCTTAGGGGCACGTGCATCGTTTATTGAACTATCAAGCAACAAACTGATAATCCAAGTTTGATAACATGGATTTTGCATTGCAATAGCTTGATAATGAGCCATGGATCCTAGCAAGCCTAACTCCAGTCCTACAGTACCTGGGTATGAATGTGGACTCCTCATTAGTGCAATACACAATATTAATCTTTATTTTCATAAATTAAATTTAAGAATATTGTACGCAGTAATTCAATATTTTCATTGTGAATTATCTTGACACAGGTAACAAGTATACGTATCAGTCTCATAAATGCTAACTAGGGTGTCCCGATCGAATGGTGAGGGGACGATTAAATTTAGCATTCTTTTACGTGTATTTAATTTTTAACCCAATTTTTTTTTTTAATTAAGTGTGGGACATATGAAGAGAGTTGCAGATACAATTTTTCTCTTTATTATAACCAAAATTAAGAGCTGTCTTTTTGTCTACTTTTCCTTCTTCCTTGGTTTCCCAGCTCGTTCCCAGCAGTTAAACCATCTGCATCATCCTCTTCAAGCACCAATTCTAGAGCTTCAGCATTTTCTCAATTAAAGACAACCTGATCTGGTTTATTTGGGAGAAAAATAATCACCGATATTCAACTTTTAAGACTTTAAAAATGTCTTTATATACCAAACACACGGTTGGGCGAGTACATTTGAGAAAATGGGAAGAAAAGTAGTTCTGTGTCTGATTCTAATCAATACACAAACTTATGTCGTTTATCTTGCACATAATAAGAATAACCTAACCCAACTTAGTTCAGAATAACTTATTTTTATTTTCACAATTTTTTTATATCTAAAATCAATTTTATTTAAAAATTAATATTGTATAGGTGAAATAATCCATTCAAGATAAAATTTTTATGTTGTTATTAATTTTTTGTAAATTTTTTTAATGACTAAAAAAGAAAAACTCATTAAAATTTAATAGTATCATAAAAATTTTACAATCAATAGATTATTATACATAAATAATATTGACTTTCAAATGGACTTAATTTCAGATTAAAAGATATAAAAATAAAAATAAGTTATTTTAAATTAAATTGGGTCCAAAATTTCTAACAGGACTTCCACAACTTCGAATTTAGGACTTCTTCTCAAACCAAACTTTCCTACTTGCTTATCTTCGCTCTGTCGTGTAATTTGAGATTTGTTTGCATCAAGTTGCATGCAAATCCAATCCTAGCTATATAGGGATCGCAAAATCGGACTCGACCCGATGACCTGAACCAACCCACTCGAACCCAAGCCCGACCTGACCCGATTTGACTAAAAAAGTCAACGACCTGAACCCGACTATGCCCAACCCGACCTGAACCTGAACCCGATTAGAGGGAAACTCGAGAAAACCAGAGTCCAAATAACCCAAACCCAAAATACCCGAACCCGAAATGACCCGAGCCTGAATTGACCCAAACCCGAAATGACCCAAACCCGAGACTAACTTGACCTGAACCCGAGATGACCCGATAACTAAACCCGATAATACCCGATTTTAACCCTCACCCTAAACCTTAACTTTCCTCTTTCATTATTTTCCATATTAAGTCAGTCCTAAATATAGAGGTTTCCATGTTTAGTAACTTCCATTTTTTGAGTCTTTCATATTCAATATGTCTTATATCTAGGAATAGTGACTTCTGTTATTAGTAACTTCCATTTTTTGGTACTTCCATATTTAATAAGTCTCATATTTGAATATGAGACTTTCATATTTAGTAGTTTCATTTCTTTTTTTAAGATATTCATGTTTAATAATTTTCATATTTTGATAAAGGATTTCCATATTTAGTAACTTTTATTTTTTTAGGACTTCTATATATTACAAGTATCTTATTTGGGGAAAAAATATCCATATTTAGTGAATCCCAAATTTAAATTTTTCCAACAGAAGTAATTTTTATATTTAGTAAGTTTAATGATCTAAATAGGCAATTATTAAAATTACAACATTCACCCCTAAACTTTTAAGTATAATGCAATAAGTACCTAAATTTTAAAAAATTTTATTTTAGTCACCCATAATAATTACAACATGGATCCTAAAATTTTTGAAATCATTGCACTTTCACCCAAAATTTTTTAAAATTTACAATTTAGTCACTGATAATGACCTTAATTTGCATTTCGTTGTAATTTCAAAGAAAATTCATTGAAACATAAGCATAACAAAATTGTCATTGTGTATGTCTGAGTGATAGATGGGTGAAGATCTGAATAATCTGTACAATGATAGTTAAAGGGTATAGGTTTAAAAAAACAATCAAATATTACTATCAATGTTAAATTACTTAAATATGTACTAAACTATAATGAAGAAGATTTTTATGAATATTTTAATTAAATATACTAAAAAATGAAATTTAAATTTAAATTTAATCACAAAAAAAATTAAATTATTTGATTTAAATTTAAAAAAAATTGAATAGATTCAATCGTTTTGACTTCACACCAATAACCCACATGAACACAAAGGTTGACCTGAATTTGACCCGAAAGCTGGTCTGAAGTTACCCGAGACTAAAATTACCCGACCTAAAGTGAACCTAAACCCAAATAAACCCGGCCCAACCCAACCCGAACTTGAAATCAACCCGAACCCAAATGACTTGACCTGAACCCGACATGGACCCGAATTCATGCTAACCAGAGTAGACCCGAACCTGAATGACCTGACCCAAACTTGACCTAACCCACCCAATTGCCATCCCTATAGCTATGTGACAATAATGGCGTCTTTGATAGGGAGCCGTTAATTTATCAATAGTGAAAATCAAAATATTTAAGAAAAAATTACCCTTAAATAACCTTTTTTAAAGCTATCTAACATCAATCATTGACACTAAAATCAAACAAGATAATAATGTCTGTGGCTATATATGTCAAGGTAGTGACAAATTTGCTTGCTCCACAAAAAAACTTTAATTTTTTTTTTCAAAAGCAATTAAAAGTAGGAGTAATTTGTTTGTTTGTAAAGTATGAAGGTTAACTTGTCTACTTTACAAATTATAGAGGACTTACGAATTACAAGCCAAAACTGTAAATTTTTCTTTATCTAATTATATATATATATATATATATATATATATATATATATATAAAGCAAAACAATCTCTAGAGAGCTTTTCGTCTTTTCTTTAATTGAAACCTTGAATGATTGACATGTGGCATTTTTTTTGTGTTTTCCATTTTTTTTATATGAATTATGTATTCTAATATGAAAAGTTAAAATCCAGATATATCCTTCATTAAAACTAATGACACCTTAAGCAATGTTTATCTTTTTTAATTGAATAGTTAAAAATGGAAAGCACTCTTTATTAGTTAGGTAATTAATTACCGTGTCAAAGAATTAAGTACAAATCAGTGAGCAAAAATTGAGAACCAAATCAGCTCAAAATTGAAGGCTTTAATTATTTCCAAGTAGGCAAAATTAACTATATGAAATAACTAAGTAATCCATTTAATGCTCATTAACAAATTATGGAAGTGCAAAATTGGAGATTTTAATTGTTTCCAAGTAGGCTGGCCATTAAAAGTACAAAATAACTAAAGAATTCATTTAATGCCCATTAACAAATTAAGAAAAATTAAGCAAATTAACCATAATTAAAAGACTTGTTTTTGGAATGATACCATGACAATACTCAATTATCCATCATTATCAATATATTAAGAATACTCAATTATAGGAGAAAATTTAGGTCATTAATAGTTTGACTTTGAGTTTTGAAGATAAAAATTGAAAAAAATAAATTGAAGATAAAAAAATATAACAATTATTGTTATTATAGCATTCTTATGGTCAATGTTATTATTTACAATTTTTTTAAATTAAAACAATTCTTGTAACCTTTTTTCTTTTTTCATATTTCCAACTTTTTTAATCTCATGATAACGTCGAGGTATTTAAACTAATTTGGTGGAACAAGTGTACCAAAAGGACTACAACACTTCATATTGCCAAAGATTAGGGTTTGTAAGAGCCTATGCTCTCACAAAACCGAACTTGAAATTAATTAGTGATGAATCGAAAAGCTCTACTATAATATATAGCCACGTCTATAGATTGAATGGGATTTAAAAAGTGCCCTAGTGTATAAACATTCAATTAATTTTTTATATTTTTATTTTAACCTTAAAATAAACTATCGAGGTAATCAAAATCTAGTAAAAAAGCCCAACCCAATAAGGCAACAACCAATATAGGATTGAGACAAATAGAGATCCACAAAATTTGATCCCCTCATACTATGTTTAGTCCTTCAGCTAAATCGATCGGTAATAATTGGCGAGATTAAAAAAAAAAAAAAAAAACAGAAGATGCCATATAAAAGATAATTTGACATTTCAATGATTTGGAACTGTTCCTGCCAAACATTCCCTTATTTTTTATTCGGTCAAATAACAATTTTCAATACCATTAACTAAAAAAAAAAACAGGGTATTTGACCTTATACTTAAGTTCAGTTCCTGCTTCTTCTTCTTAATTTTTTTTTAATGAAAAACAAATAGAAGGGATGAAGAATATTTATAAATTAGTATGACGTAAGTAGAGGCTCAACGATGAATCTCAAAGAAATAAATGTCCCTAATCCTTTGGTATAGTGGCTATAGGGTTAAGAGACATAGAGAAGGTTACGGGTTGAACCCCCATTCCCCTATATAATATCTTAAAACTGATTCGGATACCTTTTTGGTCCTAAAAAACCAGACATCCATCATTCCTTCACATATAAGTACCTCCTAAACCCTTATATCTTGGATAGATGTTTCTAATTACCAAAATAAATAAATAAATAAATAAAATAAAATAAAACAAACCACACCTACGAATACGGCCAAAGACATCAGATGCAGCTGCAACTTCATGTTGAACCATGAAATGGCGTCCAGTGGAGCAATCAATTAAAATATATAGTAACCGGAAGCATCCTGCAGGCTTCCATTTTGCTAGGTTCATGAAACACCCTGCAACTTTTAGGGGACCCCGTTGAAGAGTTGACAAATACTGACCAGCACATCTAAAATATTCCATTTTCTTATCACCAACTTCAAAATCTAAAATAGAAAAAAACTTGAACAAAAATCATATTCTATTCCCTTGCAACAGTTGTAACCCTTTCCTGCTTGTATAACAAGCTGCTCCCAAGATCACATTACATGCCACCACTTCCAACTTCACCACCAATTTCATTAATCCCTTAGATCCCATAACTTCTGATCTTCCAAATTTATACAGATCTAAACAAGATGTGGGCATTTTGCTGCATTGGAGCTCTCCTTGTAGCATTATGCATCAGAAAATGGGTGTGCACCTGGAGAAATCCACGGTGCAACAATGGCATGCTTCCCCCAGGCTCAATGGGCTACCCGTTGCTCGGCGAAACGCTGCAGTTCTTCAGGCCAAGCACTTCAAATGGCGTCCAACCATTTGTACAGGAGAGGATGGCTAGGTATAAGCTTTCTTGTGCCACAAGCAACCAGCCTAGCAGGTCAAAATGTACTGGCCTTTATTTTGTTGTTTACTTATGTTGCTTTCTTCAACACATATATATGCAGCTATGGACCAATATTCAAGACAAGTTTGGTGGGAAGGCCATTGATTGTGTCCACAGACCCTGATCTAAATCACTTGATTTTCCTCTAAGAGGGTCAGCTGTTCCAAAGCTGGTACCCGGACACATTCATTGAAATATTCGGGCGCCAAAATGTAGGCTCATTACATGGTTTCATGTATAAGTACCTTAAGAACATGGTGCTAAGTCTCTTTGGCCCCGAAAGCCTTAAAAATATGCTCCCTGAAGTTGAGCAGAGAGCAGCTAGAACATTGAGACAATGGTCGAACCAGGGGACTGTCGAACTAAAAGAGGCAACGGCTAGTGTAAGAGCTCCACATGGACCTTCTTCACTTGATTTTTCCTGTCAGCTAGTTCAGTATATTTGACCCTGTTTGGGAATAATATTTATGATTAATGTTGGAGTTTAGAAGATAAAAGCTATCTTTAGCTTTAATAACTCTTAACACTAATAGTTGACGTTAATGTTAAACGTGGCCTTGGATTGAACTCTGGACACAAGTCTTATGATAGGATAACTTCGTGGCTGCAAATGATTTTTGATTTGACGGCGAAGAAGCTGATAAGTTACGAACAGAAGAATTCATCCGAAACCCTGAGGGAGAACTTTGCTGCATTCATAAAGGGTTTGATCTCCTTTCCTATCAACATTCCAGGAACTGCTTACAACAAATGTTTACAGGTACTTGAGAACTTTCTTCATTTTCTTTTTATCCGCAATGAAAAAATTTTATTGAAAGAAAAAAGGCAAGCAAGAGGTACAATCATCATCTTGGAGAAAAAGATGAAGTAGCGACACTTTAAATTCAAAGAACCTAACTCCAACTGTCCAAGGAACAATACAAGATAAAATCACCCGAAGAAACAAAGAGGACCCTAGCTTAGAACCTAAGAATGAAACGCTTTCCTAAAACAAGCACACGCCCAAAACCATAACCCATAACCTTAGTCCAAAAATGAAATACCGGCTCTCAAGGCTCCTTCCTGGTGGCTCAATTCTCCACTCTAGTCTTTTTAGTTCATATTTCATTGCTGAACCTTTTGGCCTTAAACATGTCTTTTTCTGCTCATTCCTCTGATTTTTTACCTTATCCAGATTCTTCAAAGTACCCAATGTAATTTCATCACACCCGTATATATATTGGACCTGGATTACAAAATGAAACTGTTACTTTTTTACCACCAAATTCTGACTTCAAAAGGTTTTATCAGGGAAGGAAAAGGGCAATGAAGATGCTGAAGAAACTACTACAGGAAAGGAGGGAAGCACCTAGAAAGGAGCAAACTGACTTCTTCGATTATGTCCTTCAAGAGCTTGGAAAGGAGGGGACAATACTCACCGAGGCAATTGCTTTGGATCTGATGTTTCTATTACTCTTCGCCAGCTTTGAAACAACTTCCCTGGCACTGACTTTAGCCCTGAAGTTTCTTTCTGACCATCCTTGCGTGCTCAACAAGTTAACGGTATATATTCATGTAAATGCTTCAAACTGTAACACAGGAATGTAGCTTTTAGCATTTAGTTTCCTGAAAATATTTCACTCGTATCATAGGAAGAGCATGAAGCAATCCTTAGAGACAGAGAAAATCCGAACTCTGAGCTAACGTGGAGAGAGTACAAATCAATGAAGTTCACCTTTCAGGTGGGAATTGAAAGATGTACGTTTACTTGTTCAACAAGTTATTGTTTTCACTCTTCAACACTAACGCACTTGATTAAAATTTCCAGTTCATCAACGAAACGGTGAGGCTTGGTAATATTGTTCCAGGGATATTCAGGAAAGCCTTGAGAGACATCCAATTCAAAGGTATGTAATTACAGAAGAATCTTGCTTCTATTCAAGTCAACAAAAAAAAAACATCTGAATTTGACATCAAAATATTAGATTGAGTAAAGGTTTGCATGTTTTCACGTTTGTTAATGTAAACCAAAGGAGTTGAAAAAAGTGAATATTGAAATAATGATTTTAAAAATGATACTTTATAGCAACTTATTAAATATAAAAATATTACAAAAATTTGAGATAACTTGAAATGTTAAATATTACCTCTGGTCCTTTGACCTAGTGACTAAGAACTCTCAGAGATATAAAGGAGGTTCAAGGTTTCAATCTTAAACTCTCCACTTCCTATGAACCCGAAAAGCTAGTATTAATATAATAGTATATCTCTCTTGTAAAGTTATATGATGATTCTAAATAAAAAAAATATATTAAATATTAAAAAAATATGAAATGGATGAAGTAATTAATAAGCAGAATTATACCATGCTTCAATTGGTTCAGGGTACATCATTCCAGCAGGGTGGGCGGTAATGGTGTGCCCCCCAGCAGTGCACTTGAATCCCAGAAAGTATGTGGATCCACTGGCCTTCAATCCATGGAGATGGGAGGTAGGTAAATTATTATATATATCTCTGTTTGGCAACTATTCTTTGACGGTCTTGGGGTTGGGGTGGCCCTACAAACTTAAGTGATTCAACTTTTGGCTTTTTTGGGACGATTACTTGTCCCTCATTTGGGGCGCATGTCCCCAAGATCTGTAGATTGGATTGAGATATCCTCTGCCGTGTCTAGAGGTTCCAATCTATATGAGGTAACTCTCTTTTAAGTTAAAATAAGATTAATATGAAAGCAAATTATAGTGCTGTTTAATAATAGCTTTTGATAATATATATAAGAAGTAAGTCGCTTTTTTTTTTTAATATATAAGAGCTAATTCATCTAAACTTAAATTAACTTTATTTAAAATGGCTTATTTTTATTTTTATATCTTTTTTATCTGAAATTAATTTCATTTGAAGTCAATTTTATTCGGGTGTAATAATCCATTGGTTGTACAATTTTTATGAAATTATCAAATTCTTATAAATTTTTCTTTTTTAAGCATTAAAAAGGAAAAAAAATTATAAAAATTTAATAATATTATAAAAATTTTATTTTCAAATGGATTATTATCATACCTATGTAATATTGGTTTTCAAATAAAATTTTTTCTGGAACAAAAAGGAAGTAAAAATAAAGATAAGCTATTTTCAATTTTGATTTAAGTTAAAATGAATTTGTTCTTTAATATTTAACAAAAAGTATATGAATTTTAATATAAACTTTAGCAGTTTAGAAAGCTAACTTTAATTGGCCATTCAATTCGTGTCTTCAGGGTGTGGATCTGAATGGTGCATCGAAGCACTTCATGGCGTTTGGGGGTGGGATGAAATTTTGTGTTGGAACTGATTTCACAAAAGTGCAGATGGCTACGTTTCTACATTGCTTGGTCACGAAGTACAGGTACTAATTAAATACAGGGTACTAATTTTCTGATTGACAAACATGTTTATATACGGTAAAACTCATACATGGTTATCTAACTATAATATTCGTCCTATTATGGACCATTACCTTAATTAGTGTCTCTTAAAGTTCTTTAACTCACATGTAGTGCCCTATCTAAGTCCTAGAAATGCAATGAGCATAACCGGCACCTGCAGAAGATTCTGGAAGGAAGATGAGATTAGAGCTAATTTACATTTTAAGTCCCTAAGATAATGTGATTGTGTTAATTTTTGTGGATATCACATAAACAACTTCTATCTAAAATAATAGAGAAACTAACGGAATGAACTTAAATTGGACATGATTTACTATGAGTTAGGAAACCTTAAGAGGCATTAATTGAGGTAAGCATTGAGATAATCATTATAATTATGGGACCAAATATGGATTTTATCCATGTTTATATATGCTGTCAAAAAAAGAGAAAGAAGGGAAATTAAACAATTTGACAGCGATAAAAATTTTCAGGTGGCTTGTGGTAAAAGGAGGAGACATACTCCGGACACCGGGGTTGCAGTTTCCCAATGGTTTTCACATTCAGCTCATGAAGAAAGAATAGTGAAAGTTTCAAGAAATGGCGAGATTTATCTGATTATAAAACGAGATTTGCTGCTTGTCCATACACAAAATTTTGCTCTTCAATACACCACAAAAGTGTGGGAAAAGGGGGGCAAAAGAGAAATAGGAAGAAATATGTCAAATTCTTTTATTTACTAGCAACGTTAAATGTATTTTTTTTTTTCAAATTCGTATATATATTTCCTAGCCTCCCCTCGCACGCCACTCTCTCTCCCTCCCCCCGTCTCTCTCCTTAAAAGAAAAAGAAAAGGAGTTTCATTCCCATTAATAATAAGTCATATATAATCTCCAACCAATGGTATAAATTGCCAAAGAACAACAAGAACATAATAGCCTATTGATGGGGTTGTTAAGGGCGTTAAGGAAGATAGCTAGGACCAAACTCCTACTTTCATATAAACCTCAAAGATGCAACACAACATTATTTGGAACAAAATTCAAGCTAAAACTCGTTTTTTCTTGTAATATCTCCTTAGGCCCCCATTAATCCGCATCGACCACGGCAGGCATCGTTTTTTCGATGGTGCTCTACCAAAACATATTTTTCAATTTATAAGACTTAAACCCGAGACAATTCTTAAGGGAGAATATGCTCCTTTTTACTCCACTTGACAAGCATTTGGAAACTAAAACTCCATTGCACAGAGACAAACACAACAAAAAAAATATACAAGAAACAGAAAAAGGAAGAAAAATAGAAAAAAAATTAAAAACTAAAAAGTGAAAACCTAGTTGATCTACATGTCGATATCTCATCAGCAACTATTATCAATCATCTATGCAAGTAATAATTGTCAATTATCTTTTTAGAGTGAGGTCAAAGTGCTAACACACTTCTGGATGTCATACTCGGCTAAGTACCAAAAGCCCAAAGAGCACCCAAACCAAGGGGCCTTGGAAACAAGAAGGACTCTGATAATGTGCCTACTTTGGAATACCCAGGGAGAGACCTTGGTGTGACCTATAGCTGAGGTTTATACACATAACCTCCAATAGGTCACCTCGGCTGCTTGCCCAATAACAAGACATCGGCATTTCTCCAACGAGATCCCTAAGGAACCTTGGCTAAACCATTACAACTGTACATGAGCAGCATGGCAAGAGCATTGGTTATAGGTGTTAAATGACCAGCTGGCAAGAGGCGTCCCAAGGTACGAACATTGGTATTGATGATCTGGTTACACGTGTAACTCACTTGATACCAAATTTTATGCAATGGCCTATTGCCTTCTACCTTATATTTATAAGGAACTCATTCACTAGAGGCAAGTTAGCCTTCTCCTCTCTTACTCTTTTCTATTCTTTAATAGCTCTTAAGCACTTGGCCTGACTTGAGCATCGAAGGCCACATTGAAAAAGCTCTATGGACCTCCCTCGTCTTTCCTGTTTCAGTGATTTCTACTAGGCATCCATCTAACCAAACTCATCCATGACTACCTCTTCCAGCATAAATGATGTAGGACATCAACTGGTGTTGTTTATGGTAAACCCAGCTCAAGTTGTTATGGTTAAGACACGTCATTCTAAAGATAAAGAATTCAAGATGCCCAAATCGGTGTGAACCCCCATCTCACACGCCTTAATCCTAGAGAATGAGATGCCTATCACTATGAAGATAAGTTTCCTATGTGATTTCTAGCGCAATGTTGTCACAAAATGAATCAATAATTTAAGCAACATTTGGGATGAAAAAGTCCCCCCAAAGAGAGCATGTCACTGAAGATGTTCAAGACCCCAACAAGACACTCCCCTAGAAGAATGATTTGAGAAGAAGTGCTCATGGGGAGTCATCTTTTGAGGAACTGCCCCCTGTGCCCAGAAAGAAGATTGGAGTTCGACTTCCAAGGAATATGGATCTCCTTGCTAAAAGACTTGTTCACCAAAAATATGGTACTATTTACCTAGTCCGAATAGCCACAAACAAGAAGAGCCATCCTAAGCAGCCATCATGGAAAAGCCTCTTGAAAGGCCCAAAAGGGTGGAGAAATTCAAGCTTGTGTGGTCTAGGCTAGTAGGGACCCTAGCCTATGAAGACACCTCTTTTTCATGCAAAAAGTAATTGATGAACCCACCCCAAATGAATTCAAGTTTCCATGCCTAGAAACCTATTATGGGAGAAGTGATCCCTAGACACACCGCACCAAGTACAAAAAGAACATGATGCTGCACAAGGCAGATGATGCCACTCTATGCAAATGCTTTGAGGCAACCCTCTTCAACTTAACTACCGATGGGTATAACTCTTTGTGCCCTGGAACTGTATCTAGTTTCTAGGAATTCTCTACCGCCTTCACACACCAATTCATCAAAGGCCAATTGACGTTGAAAATGCCTACCCAAATGTTTGAGATCTTTCAAAGGCACAATAAATCCATTCGAGAGTACATTGAACACTAAACTAAAGGCACTAAATGTTGGAATTCTTGGCGCACCAAGATCCTTTTTAAGATAGGATTTGAGCTCATTGAGCTAACTCTAGCTTGAACAGCTATCTAAGGCAGCTAGAAGTAGTTCCCCTTAGCTCAAGTCAGCTCATTTCAGCTATAAGTAGCTGAAACTAGCTGGACTTCAGCTCAAGTTAGCTCAAGTCAGCTCACTTCAGCTTCTGGTAGCTAAATGTAGCTCACTTCAGCTATAAGTAGCTCAAAGTAGCTGGACTTCAGCTCAAGTTAGCTCAAGTCAGCTCAAGTCAGCTCACTTCAGCTTTTGATAGCTGAATGTAGCTGGACTTCAGTTCACTTCAGCTGAGAGCAACTAACTCCAGCTCAAGGTTAGCTCTAGGAGCTAGACCTCAGTTCATTGTGACACGATCCCCGTGCCCCTGCCCGGGATACCCTGTGAGCGTTTGTCTCACGGTGGATTGTAATTGGCTAGCTGGTTATGTGTGTGGATTAAATCCAATGCTACTAGTTGATTAACCTAGAAATGCAATATGTATGCACTTATGCTTTGACTTGGTTTATTAAAACCATAAAACATTTAATCATTTAGACATTTAGCCGGCTAGGTAAAATTCTATATAAATAAATACAAAAGGCCAAAGCATATCAAAATCAACCTTTGAGTGATTAACTACACATACACCGCTCGTGAAAGCATTTATACATAAGTAACTAATGCTCTCACCCAGAGAACAATCCCCTGAGTCAAGGACTCTTTATAACATAAATACTGGAGGCAAAATAAAGTACTGTATCAAAATACAAGACTTTGCTGAGATCTTTTACCCTAGCTCCCACTTTGGACTCCTGTCCCAGTGGCGAGTCTCACAAGTCCTTTGCCAAGTGCTACTAGGCTCTGCAGCCAAAGGAAGAAACAAGTTAGTACTACAGCCTGACCAACAGACCAATTAAACACTTAAGCAGGCTAGAAACTTAAAGTTTCTCAACTACCGTACCTTTACAGACAAAAGGTACTACCGTGATAATCCTCAGTGATTATCCGGTCCTGCTACTCCAGACTCTGCATAACAAACAGGGAGTGAGAATTCAACATTCTCAGTAAGGGTCTTCGATGTACCTGCAAGAAAAATTACTAGGACTCTGGCTGCGAGCTCACACAGCATGAGGGTACCAGTCATATATATATATACTAGGCCGGTAGACCTCTCCTCAAGTAGTCCTCTGTATCAGGCCAAGTGCAATCACTTAGCAACCTGACACATATACAGGCCAAGCGCCATCACTTAGCAACCTGACATATAGGCCAAGCGCTATCACTTAGCAACCTATCATATGGCTCAAGGGCGAACCTTAGCAAGCCTCATTCAAACATGGAACCTCTCACCTAATTGTTATGCAGGGGAATTTATGATGGGACTTGTAGACTAGGCCGCAGGGCCTCTTTGATGTAAACTAGATGAACAAGGTTTCACCTCGGGGCCTCGTGGCTACCGCACGGCTAGGCCGACGAGGGTTCTAAACCTCTCACCTGAGCTATTGATAGCTAATTAAGTTCAATTGCAACATTTGTTTCCTTACTTGTTGCCTAAGCAACTTACTTACCTCAAACAGTTCAAGAAAACTCATACTTCCGGTGGGACTTTCGGAAGTTTCGGAGTACCATCGGGATCCTCGGACCCTTAGGCACGTTCCGAACCTTCCGTAGTCTCGGTCGGGTCAACGCAGCAAAAAGTCAAACCCTCCATTTTTAGGTGTTGGCGCCGCGTCGCCAAAGGCAAAAAGGAATTGGCGACGCGTCGCCGACGAGCAGACGCTCTGTGAAGAAAAATTGAATTGGCGACGCGTCGCCAATTTTCGGGCCAATTGGCGCCGCGTCGCCAATTCTGCAGAAATGCAGAATTTGGCCGATTGCTGCTACGAACTTTGGCAACCAAATACATATAGCAAACATGCATCAAAAGTTACCAAATTTCATACACATGAAGTACATGTTGCAAGGAACAAAACCAACTATCAAAGCCAAACTATGATGCATTAGAAGCATCAAACCAACCCTTCGAATTTAGCTAGTCCATCATAATTCCCAAAAACGTTTCTTCACACCAAACCCAAAAATTACTCAACTTTCTCAATCCATTTTAATCCAAAAGCAATCCAACAACTTAAAAACACTTTCTCCCTTACCTTAACACCAAGAACAAGCAAGAATTCGAACCCTTCCTCTTCCAAACAAGCTTCCAAAGTTCTACACAAAACCATACCAAAACAAAGCTCTAAAACATCAAAAACACATCTTTCAACCAAAACCCAAGCTTCCAATCAACCAAATAACACGAATTCAATCAAGAACATAACTCATACCTCGTTCAAAAACAGGGGATGGAGAAAAACACCCTTTCAAGCTTCAAAAACATGGATTCAAGCTTGAAAATGCATCCTCCAAGCTTAAACACCCTTAATTGCGCCTCTTGACACCAAGATCACTTGATTCCAAGTTCAATTTGAGAGAGAAATGAGTGAGGGAAGCTTAAGAACGTGTTAATGGTAGCTTCTCCCCCTCTTTCCCTTCTTAAACCCTCACTTAGCAACCAAGATCACCAAGGTTTCAAGTTAAGTGCAATTAGGTCCCCCATCTTTGTAACTTGACAATTCTTGATTAAATTCTTGTCTATTTGTTGAGTTTGAGTTAAGGTTAAAAGTTAAGTTCTAAAATTCATTTTAAAACACTCGGGACTCGTCCCTGCCACTCAGGGTGCAAAATTACCATTTTGCCCCTGAACTTAGTTCAGAGCTTTATTCTTGTCGGAACTTAGTGAACTTTGGCAAACTTCTAAATTCTTGCTAGGCAAACTTAAATTAAACTTCTACACTAAATTCTAAAGTCCTTACCTCCCTCTAGAAGGGCCGTAACATTCTCCCCTCCTTCTGGAATTTGGTCCCCCAAATTCCGTTGCAACTCTGGAAAAACACCAGGATATCTTTTCAGCATATCCTGCTCTGTCTCCCAGGTAGCTTCCTCCTCACTATGGTTAGACCAAAGGATCTTAACCATCGGAATCCACTTAGTCCGCAGTTTCTTGACTTGCCTATCCAAAATCTGAACTGGTTTCTCTTCATAAGTCAAGTCCTCCTGAATGGGTATCACTGAAGGATTTACTACCTGTCCGGGCTCAACTGTGCACTTCCTGAGTAAACTGACGTGAAACACATTATGCACTTGAGAAAGGTTAGGCGGTAAAGCCAACCGATAAGCAACTTTCCCAACTTTCTCTAACACTTCATAAGGTCCAATGAACCTTGGAGCTAACTTGCCCCTTTGTCCAAAACGACTAACTCCTCTCATGGGCGACACTTTCAGAAGTACTTTGTCACCAACCTCAAAACTCAATTCCCTTCTTCTTCTGTTTGCATACTTAGTCTGTCTGTCATTAGCTGTCTTGATTCTCTGCTGAATCAACTTAATCTTAGCTGTAGTGTCAGCTATGATCTCAGGTCCAACGACCACTCTGTCTGTTGGATCTGCCCAACAATGAGGTGTCATACATCGTCTCCCATACAAAGCTTCATAGGGCGCCATTCCAATAACAGATTGATGACTGTTATTATAGGCAAACTCAATCAGTGGTAAGTGCTGATCCCAATCACCTCTGAAATCAATGACACACATGCGTAGCATGTCCTCTAAAGTCTGAATCACCCTCTCTGACTGTCCGTCAGTCTGTGGATGAAAAGCAGTACTGAGGCTAACTTTACTGCCTAATGCTTCCTGAAAAGCATTCCAAAACCGTGATGTAAATCGTGGATCTCTGTCTGATATGATCTGATCTGGTATCCCATGGAGTCTCACAATCTCCCTGAGATATAACTGAGCTAACCTCTCCAATGTATAGGTGACTCTGATCGGTATAAAGTGTGCCGACTTCGTCAATCTGTCAACCACTACCCAAATAGCATCATGCTGACTCCGGGTGGTCGGTAACCCCACTAGGAAATCCATAGTAACGGATCCCCACTTCCTCACTGGTAGAGATAAACTCTGAAGTGTGCCTGCTGGTTTCTGGTGTTCAGCTTTCACCACCTGACATGTCAAACACTTTGCCACATGTCCTCGTACATCTCTCTTCAGTCCTGGCCACCAAAAATGTGTTTTCAGATCTTGATACATCTTACTAACACCAGGATGAATACTCAATGTGCTGCTATGTGCCTCCTGTAGGACTTGCTGTCTAAGTCCCTCAACATTCGACACATAGAGTCGATCACCATAATGCAGTATTCCATCTTTGTACTTGAACTCTTTCTTCAAAGCACCAGTCTTAGCTTCACCTGAAATCTTCTTCAACAATGGATCTTTCAACTGAGCTTCTCTGACTCTGGTTAACCAAGCCGTCTGAATCTCCAAAACGTAGACTAAGGATTTTTCTCGACTTTGCCATAATTCATGCAAAGCTAAGAAACAATCCTTCAATGCTCCTTCTGAAGAATCTGTAGCCTGATCCTTGGACAAGATCACTCCTGTGTACTTCCGGCTCAAAGCATCTGCTACCACGTTCCCTTTACCAGCACAATACTCGATCGAACAATCATAGTCTTTAATGTACTCAATCCATCGCCGCTGTCTCATGTTCAGATCCTTCTGAGTAAACAAATACTTCAAACTCTTGTGATCAGTGAAGATTCTGAACGATCTTCCCATCAAATAATGTCTCCATAATTTCAGTGCAAAGATCACTGCTGCAAGCTCAAGATCATGAACAGGGTAGTTCAACTCATTAGGCCTCAGCTGTCTCGAACCATAAGCAATTACCTGACTGTCCTGATGTAGAACACAACCCAAACCTGAACCTGACGCATCAGTATAAACTGTAAAGGCTCTGTCCGGGTCTGGTAATACAAGTATGGGTGCACTGGTCAACTTTTCCTTCAGCTTCATGTAGGCTTCTTCACACTTCGGTGTCCACTCAAATTTCTGAGCTTTCCTGGTCAATACTGTCAACGGCGTAGCTATCACAGAGAATTTCTCTATGAAGCGTCTGTAGTAACCTGCTAGACCCAAGAAACTCCTGACCTCTGTAACTGTAGTCGGTCTCTTCCAATCAACTACTGCTTGAACCTTTTCAGGATCAACTGACAAACCTTGAGCACTGATAATATGCCCCAAAAACTGAATCCTCTCGGACCAAAACTCACACTTAGAAAATTTTGCATAGTACTGATTATCCTTCAGCACTTGCAAAACCGTTCTAAGGTGCTCCTCATGCTCTGCTGTAGACTGTGAATAGATCAGAATATCGTCGATGAAGACCTCAACAAACTGATCCAGAAATGGCTTAAAGATCCGATTCATAGCTTCCATAAACACTGCTGGAGCATTAGTCACACCAAAAGGCATAACCGTATACTCATAATGCCCGTACCTTGTCCTGAAGGCAGTCTTCGGAATGTCTTCCTCCTTAACTCTGATCTGAAAATACCCAGACCGAAGATCAATCCTGGAAAACACTCTCGCTCCTCTGAGTCTGTCAAACAAATCATCAATTCTAGGAAGTGGATACTTATTCTTAACTGTCACTGCATTCAACTTCCTGTAATCGATGCACAACCTGAAAGTTCCATCCTTCTTCTTCACAAATAATACTGGAGCTCCCCACGGTGATACACTCGGTCTTATGAAACCTTTCCCTAGCAGTTCCTCCAACTGCTTCTTCAACTCATCCATCTCAGGAGCCGACATCCTATAAGGTGGTACTGAAATAGGCTCAACCCCTGGTTGCAGATGGATAGCAAACTCAGTATCCCTCCTAGGTGGTAACCCAGGTAACTCCACTGGAAACACCTCAGGAAACTGATTAGCTACAGGAATGCTTCCCAACTCTTCCTCTATAGCTACTCCATTCAACGAGTAATACTCCTCTTCACCCACTACAGGGATGGTATCTACAAGTCTAAGATGTAAACTCTTAGCACTAGATGCCAACCCTCCTGTGCAAGTCACTCTAGCTCCTTGAGCATCAGTGATGTCAACTGAGTGATTCGCACAGTTAATTCGTGCCTTGTGCTTACTCAACCAATCCATTCCCAGCACCAGGTCATATGATTTCAACTCAATCACCCACAACTCACAACAAAAATCATGATCACCTAACTGCAAAGGATACCTAGTAACCACTTCATTGGTCACAATAAAACCTCTCCCTGCAGTCCTGATGAGTCTCAACTCACCCGCAATTTCACGCTGTAAACTATGCTTATCTACCAAGGCAGAAGATATCACTGAAAGAGTAGCTCCCGTATCGAAAAGCACTCTAACACTACTGCTCAGAAAAGTAAAATTACCTCGTACAGCTGGCGGTTCTCTGGCCGCCTGGTTCGTCAAAGCAAAGACTCTTGGGTTCACTGCTGCAGCAACTACTCCAGGCCGGTTCCCAATAGCAAGCGGTACTGGAGGTAAAACCCGAGATGGACCTGTAACTGATCGAACTCTTGGGCAGTCCCTGGCCCAATGCCCTCTCTGACCACAGACATTACAAATATCTGTGCCCAGTGTACATGGTCTTCCACCATGGAACCGTCTGCACCTAGGACACACACCTGTCCTCCTCCTCTTAGATGGATCCTGGTTCCCTACCATTGGTCGCTTTCCAGCACTTTTCCCCAAGTTAGATGGCCCAGCTTCCACCTTTTTCACAGGTGCCCTGGAATCCTCGAATTCCCTTTCCAATGCCAATGCCTTCTGAACCATCTGGCGATAACTCCTGATATCAACTGTCGCCATATACCTCCTGAAAATAGGCTTCAGGCCCTGGGAAAACTTCTTGGCTTTCAGCTCATCATTACCCAACATATATGGAGCATATCGGATAAGTGAATTGTATCGCTGCTCATACTCTCGTACTGACATCTCTCCTTGTGTCAGATTCTCAAACTGGATCCTCCTCTGATCCTGTGCAGCTTCACTGATATACTCCTGTCTAAACTTCTTCTCGAAGTCTGACCACTTGAGCACCTTTTTCTTGTGCTCTGGACGAGTGCCATTACTCTCCCTCAATAACTCCATCACATCGTCCCACCAAAGACTGGCTCTCCCTCTCAGAAAGAAAGGTACTAGAACCATCCTCTGCTCTGTCTCATAACCACCACAAGTAAAGAGTCTGTTCATAACAGACAACCAATCCTCTGCTCTATCAGGATCTCCTGTCCCGTCAAAGCTAGGTGGATCAACTGTCTTAAACTTTTCCAGCAACCTCATCTGATGTGGAGTGTCTCCCCTCCTTGGAGCCTCCATCATCTCTGGTTCCTCAACCTCCTCAAGAACTTGATTTCTAGGTTCCTGAGCTCTAGGCACTTGCTGTTGCTCAGCATGCCTTTCCTGTTCCTGTTGTGGCTCAACTTCCTCCTGGGCAACACCTCTGTCCCCATAATCTCTGAACATCTCTGTTACAAGAGTGTTCATACCCTGTGCCACCTGAGACATAGTCTCAGTCAAACCCTGTAGCACTCTGGATATCTCATCCAACCTCGCCACAACTGGGTCACTAGAACCTTCACCAGGTTCCCTAGTCCCCCTCGTAGTTCCAGACCTCGTATCAACCATAATAACCTGCAATCACAGCCAGACAACATTTCCCCAGATGTTGGTCAGTACTAACTTCCTAGCACTTGGACTTTACTACTAGATCTCAGTCTAAGCCTCCAATATCCATGAAATAAAACCCTTAGCTCTGATACCAAGAACACTGACACGATCCCCGTGCCCCTGCCCGGGATACCCTGTGAGCGTTTGTCTCACGGTGGATTGTAATTGGCTAGCTGGTTATGTGTGTGGATTAAATCCAATGCTACTAGTTGATTAACCTAGAAATGCAATATGTATGCACTTATGCTTTGACTTGGTTTATTAAAACCATAAAACATTTAATCATTTAGACATTTAGCCGGCTAGGTAAAATTCTATATAAATAAATACAAAAGGCCAAAGCATATCAAAATCAACCTTTGAGTGATTAACTACACATACACCGCTCGTGAAAGCATTTATACATAAGTAACTAATGCTCTCACCCAGAGAACAATCCCCTGAGTCAAGGACTCTTTATAACATAAATACTGGAGGCAAAATAAAGTACTGTATCAAAATACAAGACTTTGCTGAGATCTTTTACCCTAGCTCCCACTTTGGACTCCTGTCCCAGTGGCGAGTCTCACAAGTCCTTTGCCAAGTGCTACTAGGCTCTGCAGCCAAAGGAAGAAACAAGTTAGTACTACAGCCTGACCAACAGACCAATTAAACACTTAAGCAGGCTAGAAACTTAAAGTTTCTCAACTACCGTACCTTTACAGACAAAAGGTACTACCGTGATAATCCTCAGTGATTATCCGGTCCTGCTACTCCAGACTCTGCATAACAAACAGGGAGTGAGAATTCAACATTCTCAGTAAGGGTCTTCGATGTACCTGCAAGAAAAATTACTAGGACTCTGGCTGCGAGCTCACACAGCATGAGGGTACCAGTCATATATATATATACTAGGCCGGTAGACCTCTCCTCAAGTAGTCCTCTGTATCAGGCCAAGTGCAATCACTTAGCAACCTGACACATATACAGGCCAAGCGCCATCACTTAGCAACCTGACATATAGGCCAAGCGCTATCACTTAGCAACCTATCATATGGCTCAAGGGCGAACCTTAGCAAGCCTCATTCAAACATGGAACCTCTCACCTAATTGTTATGCAGGGGAATTTATGATGGGACTTGTAGACTAGGCCGCAGGGCCTCTTTGATGTAAACTAGATGAACAAGGTTTCGCCTCGGGGCCTCGTGGCTACCGCACGGCTAGGCCGACGAGGGTTCTAAACCTCTCACCTGAGCTATTGATAGCTAATTAAGTTCAATTGCAACATTTGTTTCCTTACTTGTTGCCTAAGCAACTTACTTACCTCAAACAGTTCAAGAAAACTCATACTTCCGATGGGACTTTCGGAAGTTTCGGAGTACCATCGGGATCCTCGGACCCTTAGGCACGTTCCGAACCTTCCGTAGTCTCGGTCGGGTCAACGCAGCAAAAAGTCAAACCCTCCATTTTTAGGTGTTGGCGCCGCGTCGCCAAAGGCAAAAAGGAATTGGCGACGCGTCGCCGACGAGCAGACGCTCTGTGAAGAAAAATTGAATTGGCGACGCGTCGCCAATTTTCGGGCCAATTGGCGCCGCGTCGCCAATTCTGCAGAAATGCAGAATTTGGCCGATTGCTGCTACGAACTTTGGCAACCAAATACATATAGCAAACATGCATCAAAAGTTACCAAATTTCATACACATGAAGTACATGTTGCAAGGAACAAAACCAACTATCAAAGCCAAACTATGATGCATTAGAAGCATCAAACCAACCCTTCGAATTTAGCTAGTCCATCATAATTCCCAAAAACGTTTCTTCACACCAAACCCAAAAATTACTCAACTTTCTCAATCCATTTTAATCCAAAAGCAATCCAACAACTTAAAAACACTTTCTCCCTTACCTTAACACCAAGAACAAGCAAGAATTCGAACCCTTCCTCTTCCAAACAAGCTTCCAAAGTTCTACACAAAACCATACCAAAACAAAGCTCTAAAACATCAAAAACACATCTTTCAACCAAAACCCAAGCTTCCAATCAACCAAATAACACGAATTCAATCAAGAACATAACTCATACCTCGTTCAAAAACAGGGGATGGAGAAAAACACCCTTTCAAGCTTCAAAAACATGGATTCAAGCTTGAAAATGCATCCTCCAAGCTTAAACACCCTTAATTGCGCCTCTTGACACCAAGATCACTTGATTCCAAGTTCAATTTGAGAGAGAAATGAGTGAGGGAAGCTTAAGAACGTGTTAATGGTAGCTTCTCCCCCTCTTTCCCTTCTTAAACCCTCACTTAGCAACCAAGATCACCAAGGTTTCAAGTTAAGTGCAATTAGGTCCCCCATCTTTGTAACTTGACAATTCTTGATTAAATTCTTGTCTATTTGTTGAGTTTGAGTTAAGGTTAAAAGTTAAGTTCTAAAATTCATTTTAAAACACTCGGGACTCGTCCCTGCCACTCAGGGTGCAAAATTACCATTTTGCCCCTGAACTTAGTTCAGAGCTTTATTCTTGTCGGAACTTAGTGAACTTTGGCAAACTTCTAAATTCTTGCTAGGCAAACTTAAATTAAACTTCTACACTAAATTCTAAAGTCCTTACCTCCCTCTAGAAGGGCCGTAACACATGGTGCTTGGTTGGAGCTCAATGGTGTATAAGTAGCATAGTGAGCTAACTTTGTGCCAGCTCACCTTGCTTTTAGCTTAAAACTACCAAGAGACACATCTTTTGTGTAAAGGTATGTCTCTTCATCAAAAGAAATAACTCTTGGCTAAAAGAACATGTCCTTTCATCCAAAGGAAGTGTTCCTTGAGTGAATAGACATGTATATTCGGCCATGGGGTGGTTATAGCACCAAGAGTGATGTCTTTTGACCTTAAGAGACATGTATATTCGGCCATGGGGTGGTTGAGGTGGTTATAGCACCAAGAGTGATGTCCTTTGGCCTTAAGGGACATGTATTTTCGGCATTGGCTAGAAAATACATGTTCCTTGGCCAAGGAGACACATCATTTCAGCCAAGACATGTCTCTTTGCCAAAGGGACATGCCTCTTAGGCCAAAGGAAGTGTTTCTTGGCCAAAGAGACATGTATTTTCGCCAATATAGATGACCCTTGGCCAAAGGAAGTGTTCTTTGGCTTAAAGGACACCTTGCTTGGTGTAAAGGTGTGCCTTTTGGTCATCTATAAATAGCCTAAAGTGGCCGGCCATTTCAAGTATTCTTTGGCACTCCATTTGCTCCATTTTCTTGAGAGAAAAGTTTCCTCCTTCCATTCCTTTAAATAGCCGAAATATTAGACAATTTTCTAGAGCATTGTGGGTGGATTTACATTGAGATTGTTCATCTCAATTCAAGCCTCAATGTGCTCCTCCAAGATCAAGTTCTTCCTCTTTTTCTCCACACATAACCAAGAAGGAAGGTACACATTCTTTCTTGGTTTAGTAGCATACTAGGTTTCATTTATTATTTGCATGAATGTTCTTAGTAGCATGCTAGGATTTGTTTGACACAATATGTATGTAAAACTAATATGCTATATCAAATGCATAAAATATGTTAAACAAATTAAAATGATGCTTGCTTACATTCATGTTGAACTCAAATGAACAAAAATGCATGTGGCATGTACATGAGTAGATAACATAAAGATATGTTATCATGAGATCTTGAAATCTTCACTAAATTTGTTGACTTCCACTAGAAATACGCATACTCACCATGACCCGAAGATTTTTTCATGACTCCTACTTAGCCTTCAAGTTCTCTAAAGACCCACCTAAAACCCAGGGGAAATTTTATAAGAGAGCTAAATAGCACATGGTGGCTAAAGAGCTAACAACTAATGTGAAGTTTGAAGGGAAAAGGCTCAGGATCTCATTGGACCAACCTTGAACAGACATGGGGGTAAGTGAACAACCTCAAAAACACTGAGGGAAAAAACCTTCCTTTACCCTGCTAAATGCACTCAGGTTTAGTATTTTCATGGCAGTAGAAGAAAGTAAAAGGAAAATTGGGTATCAAGTATCTGAAGCCTATGACTTCGAACAATAAAAGAAACTTGAAAAACTGCTACGAGTACCACAAGTATCATGGGCATGACATCAAGGAATGTCAACAATTGAAGAAATACATTGAGTCCCTCATCAAGCATGGAAAGTTAAGGTGATATCTTTCCTTCATTTCCTTAAAAAATCAAGATAAAAGGAATGATGAGAAGAAGAACAATGGTGATGACTACAATTCTGATCATCATAGGAACAACTGAAGTCCTTAGAGGCAACCTCCACCACCTATTAGGTAATCCACACTATCATGAAAGGACTTCCTTTGGCTGTGAAGAAAAGGAAAAGGTAAGAGACAGCTTTGGTCGAGTTCAACTGCCTAACAAATTTACCTCTCATGGTGAGACGGTGGTCAGTAGTTGAAACTGCCAAAATAATTTTAGTATCACTAACAACTCAAAATAAATAAATTTATACTGTAACAGTGAAAACCAAGTTGAATCCTAAGGAAAATTTTTTAACCAAAAAATCTCTGTCAGAAAACTAAAATAAAATATTAGAGGGGGATTGTTTGTAATCAACAAAAAAAATTAAAAATAATCAAAGAACAAAAATTAAGAAACCTATCAAGTAAGAAACAAACAAAACAATAAAACATGCAAACCTTGGCATTAGTCAACATCCACCACCGAATTCCTACAACTAATCATTGATGCATAGATAAATTAATCAAGACTTTGAATATTCATCGTTAGGGGTATTTTCCTACCTCTTCTTAGGCATAGTTAACAAGAAAACAAGTAATCTAATTAACCCTAATTACTAAAGAACCTAAGACAAGCGCTTCGATTTAATTTAACAATTGCATTAAAAATTAAGACAAGCACTTGCATTTAATTTAGTTGAATGTTCTCCCTAAGACCTAATGGTTTCTGATGCAGCAAATCAATAAATCTTAGTTGCTTCGTAGGTTATAGAAACCAAACAATTACAGATTTGATTTATAATCCAACAGTAGATTGAATTCGAATAACAACTAGCAGGCCTTCTAACATAAAAATGAAACAATCATCAAATTAATCATAGAAGAACACCCAATACTCAAAGTATTAATTGAATGAATAAAACAACTTTGATCTCACAGTACTGAAGAATCTGAGGTTTTAATCTTCTTCAATCAAGAATAAAATAAATAAGTTGGACAAGGCCATGAAAAATCTCTAAAAAAAAAAGAAATAAGAAAAGAACACAAGGAGAGTTGGGGAAGTGAGAGTTGCGATAGCTGCTCCTCCTATTCTAATATGCATGAAACCTAATAACCTAATGAAAGAAAACCAAAAAACCATCCTAAACTTTCTATATTATTCTAAAATTACCTCACATAAATATAAAAGATTAAAAATAACTAGAATGCCTTAATATGACCAGAGGAATAGTGTCTCTCAAATGAAATTTTCTCCCACATGGTTTAGAGGCCTTTGGAATTAATCCACATCAAAACTAGTTTCAAAGTTGTGAGCTAAGAAATGCTTCAGAACATTAGCAACAACTTTGAGCTAAAGTTTGACCTTAATGTTGCCATTATCCCTTAAAGCTCAAAGCATAAAAGTTGTAGAGCTCTTTCTTAGCACCAAAATAACACATAAATCACATAAAATAGACATCTACAGCCAAAGATATGCCCAAAATACTGCAACTGCTTCCAAACCAGCAATGGCATGTAAATTATGACTTTGAAGATGAATTTGACCCCCTTAATGTGTGATTTGGGTTTCATTTTGTCATGTGATTTGTAGATCTGGATGTTAGCTTTCCAATAAATTAAGAATCACTTAATTTCAATCTTTGTAGCTCAAGATGTGATTTTTCTACTAGAACATTGTCAATTTGTCAAAATCCTGAAAGAACACAACCAAATTAAAACTTGTAAAATTGCGAATTAAATTTGCTTTTAATCAATTAAGTCTAGATTTACTCTAAGCTGCAAAACATACTCAAAAGAGATCTTTACGGTTCAAAAAACATCAAAACATATTAAATAAGAGAGAAATAAATATAACAAATGTAAGTTTATCAAACGAGCTGAGTATAAAGTTCCCACCACCTACGTTGGCAATTAAGACATGCTGAGGGTCCTCTGTGATGATGGCTCCAATGCCAATGTTCTGTTTTCCCACCTCATCCCAGGTCTAGGTATTCTCCAAAAGAAAATGAAGCCAATGTCCTTTCTAACCTTTGGCATCGGACATAAGGAGTTGCCTATCCTTGGATTGATTGATCTTTCTTTCATGCTAAAGAGGAAGTCCATGAAGAATGATACAAAGCTCTATACTTCAGACATGGCGAGGTTCATTGTGATAGATATATCACTTGCTTACAATGTCATCATTGGAAGGCAAACCTAAGGAAACTTACACATGATGTTTGACATGAAATATTTCACGATAACCTTCAAAATCAGACAAAAAGACCCTTGCATCTACATTGATCAAGTTGAAGTAAGAGAGGTTTTCATTAAGGCTCGATATGCACCACTGAAGATATGCAACCAGACTTTTAGATACTCACCTATAGAAAAATCTAACAAGTCATCCTTAGAATGTCCTAAAGCCAAAGGCAGGGATATAGAAACTAAGCACCTAGAGATAGTCCATAGCAACCTTACCCCTAGTACGGTCTTCCCATAAAGGCTGTAGAAATGAATTCTATGCTAGTTGAAATTGGTTAGTTAATTACTTATCATGTTTTAAAACCTTCATGCATCTAGTTATTAACCTTAGCAATTCACAATGCATGAGTATGCTTCAACTTCAATTTCATTAAAAGCAATAAAACTAAAAACATTGTTGGTATTTATGAAGACACAATTAAAATTCAAGTCAAAGCAGAAAACATAATGTTGTGGCAACGTCGGGTTTTCTGGAGTCGCCACCAATCAGTTTTCTTAGGTCGATTGGTCACCTTAAAATTGGTCTGCGAGAGTTCGGGGATCGGGAGTACGGTTACGCTAAAACAGTATTGTTAGAGCGCCCAAAATTGGCACCTTAGTTAATTTTAATTTTGTTTTACTTTGCTTTTAAATAATTTTCAGTTAATTTAGAAATTTTAACTGAATCAGTTAAAATGTGGATTTTTAAGTTAATTTGTATAGAATTTTATACATCCGAACCATGGACTCTGCCGAGTCATTTGGACACGGAAGATTTTGATTCCGAACCATGGACTCTGCCGAGTCATTTGGACACGGAATTTAATGAAATTTTAATTAATTTAATCCATATCGTAAATATGGATTTTTATCTTTTTATTTAGTTTATTTATCTTAAAAAGGTTGATATTTTTCAAAAAAAAAATGTAAATTTTGCCGGATCATTCGGATATGGAAATTAATTTAATTTATATAATTCTTATTATTATGGAATTAATCATTAGTTTAATTACTAATTTATAAGTCTTTTGTTTATGAAATTTAAGATTTGTTAATGATCTTTTAATGTAAAAATTTCTTTTGTTTATTTATATTTTATTATTCTTTTATTTCTTTTATTTTTTACTCTTATTTACTTTTTATTTTCACTTTTTTTTTAGTTTCTTTTCTTTTCTTTCTTTCTTATTCTTATCTTTAGATATTCATTAAGTAACACATATAAATAAACTTATCTTTCTTTTCTTTTTGATTCACTTTTTAGTTTTTTCTTTTTGATTTTTACTTGTTTAATGAAGGATATTTATTATTTAAAAAAAATAATTTTTATTTAATAAAAAGTTACTTTAAAGAAATCAAAGAGTTTAAAAAAATCTTGACATTTATTTTATGTTTATTCCAAAAAAATTAATCAAGGTTTTAATAAAAGAAAAGATTTATATTTCATGTTATGTTTATTCTTTTTTAAAAGTTGAACCAAAAAGTAATTATTTAATCCATAATTGATCTATTTAATAAAAGAACCAAAAATTTATATGTGTATTTTAAGTAAAAGAAAAGTCTTAATATGAAAAAAAGTAATCAAAAAAAATTTATTTATTTAATGATGGTTCCAAAAGTTTATATGTATATTTTAAAAATAAAAGAAAAGTCTTAGTATTTATTGGTTTTATTTTTAATAAAAAAAATGATTATTTAAGAAAAGAAACTAAAATTTTTTTTATGTATGTTTTAAACATAAAAGAAAAATTTTGATATTTATTTGTTTTTGATAAAAATAATTTAATAAAGAAAATAAAAATTTATATATATTTTTTTAATCATAAAAGAAAAGTTTTTGTCATTATTTGATTTATTATTATTTTTTTTGATAAAAGTGATTAATAAATCCAAAAGTTATAAAATTTATATGTATATTTTAAAATAAAGAAAAGGTTTTGATATTTATATATTTTATTTTTTTTTTTTTTTGAAAATTAACCAAAAAAGTGATTATGTAATAAAGAAAACTAAAGGTTAATATTTTAAAATAAAAGTAAAGTCTTGATGTTTATATAATTTATTTCTTTGAAAATTAACCAAAAAAAGTGATTATTTAATTCTAAAATAAAATACATCTAGTTAATAAATTCAAAAATATTTAAGAGAAATTTAATTTTTACTTAATTACTTTTTATTTATTTTGTTTTTGTTTTTAATTTTTGAAATCATTTGGCTTAGATTTTTGTTTTTTTGTTTAATAAAGAAATAAAAAGTTATATTTAAATTTAAATGAAATAAGTAAAATACAAGGTCTTAATTTTATCTACTTCTTTTATCAAAAGAAAGTTTTGTTTTTTTATTTTTTTTACTTTTTTTACTTTTTTACTGAATAAAAATCAAAGTAACTATTAAAATTAATTTATTCTTATTTTTAAAAATATTTTATTCTCCAAACCATTGGATCCTGGTGGATCATTTGGACATGGAGTTTAACTTTTTATTAATTATTTAATTAATTAGTTACTAACTTTAATCTTAATTTTATTAGATTTTTATTAAATTTTATTAAATTTTAATTATTACTTTTAAAGATATATTTAAAAAGAAATGATTTGTATTTTTGTAATTATTTACTTATGTTTGTTTAATAATTTTAATAAAAAGTTAATTTTTTTAAGAAATTATGTTCCAATAATAAAAGATAGTTGGTTTCTTTTAAAAAGATTTACTTATTCACATAAAAGAATTTTCTTTTAATAAGTTACTGTTTACTTATTTATTTATTTTTTATTATTAAATAAGTGAAATAAATTTTATCATAAAATAAAATTTTGGCATAAAGGAAAATTAAATAAAGTAAGGTAAAGGGGAGGTTTTATTTTAGTTTAGATATAAAAAAATGCATAAAATAACACATGTAAACATATAAAGGAATATTAAAAGATAATAAATAAATAAATAAAGTGGGGCTTTTTGACCATCCACTTAAAAAAATAAATAAATAGGAGGTATAACCTTCCATGAATTATAAAAGTTAGCAAAAGTTAGAAAAGTTAGATGTTAATAATGATAATAACAATAATAAAAGGTTAGTAAATTAGTAACAATAATAATAATAAAAGGTTAGTAAAGTTAGTAAAGTTAGTTGTTAATAACAATAAAAATAAAAGTTAGTAATGTTAGTTGAGTTAATTATCAATAATAACAACAATAATAATAAAAATTAGTAAGTTAATAATGATAATAACAATAACAATAAAAGTTAGTTATGTTAGCAATTAATAATAATAATAATAATAATAATAACAATAAAAGTTAGTATGGTTAGTAAGTTAGTGAGTTAATAATAGTAACAACAATAATAATAGAGGTTAGTGATAATAACAACAATAAATAATAGATAAACAAATAAATATTAAAAGAGTTAATAATTAGTTTTTCTTTCTGCAAGGATAAAAGAAAAGGTTAGTGACCAAAGTGAAAGAAATTGAAAAGATGAATGATTATGTGGGAGTTTTACCTTTTGAAATTAAAACTTGAATTCTGAGAACAGGAAAACAGGGACGCGCGCGCGCACGAGGGGGAAAGGGGGCGGAGCTGGGCGACGGCACGCCAGGCGAGGGACGGCGAGGCAACGGCGGGCCAGGAATGGGGCGACGAGGCGACGGCGGGCCAGGCGAGGGACGGCGGTGTGACGGCGGGCCAGGCGAGGGGCGGCGGCCGGCGAACTAGGAGAGAGAGACGCGGCGGAGGGAGAGACGGGACACGACGGGAAGGGAAGCGGACGGCGGCGGGACGGCGTGGGAGCTACCGGCGTCGGCGAGCGTGGCTGGGCCGGACGACGGCGGCAGAGGAGAGAAAAACGGTGAACGGAGAGAGAGAGAGAAAACGGAAGAAAAGAAAAAAACAAACGAAGAAGATGGTCGAATCGTAAGAAAAAAAAAGTTTTGGGACTTTCTGGGCAGAAAAAGGATAAGCTAGGGAATAAGGATGTAATTTTATCTTTTTTTTGAAACTGAGCTCTAAGTTTTCTTTCTATTTTTTTCTGTGTTCAGCACAAAATTTGGGGGCCTATTTATAGAGGAAGTTTGGCTGAACTGTTGATGGATAAATTAATAAAAAATTTCAAACTTATCTTTTAAATTGGTAAAATGACAATTTTAGTCCTTTACGTCTCTCAGCCTCTGGATAAGTTCCTGAAGCTTCTGATTTTGACAATTTTGTCGTTTTCTGTCAATTTGCGCCAAAAACGTCGGCAGGCCCAAAATTTTATGTGACAAACTCCCAAATGCTCCTGGAACTTTCAGAATTTGTCAATTTTTCCCGAAACTTCTTAATTTTGTCATTTTTACCTCAAACTTTTAAATTTTGCCACTTTTTTTGGAGTTTTCTTTTTTTCTTTCAAATACACACATATATCATTTTAAATCAAATCTTCACAAAACAAAAATGTATTTTAAACTAATTAAAATTTTTAGTAATAATAAAAATAATAAAAATAATAATTTTTTTTATTTAATTTCTTTTAAAAATTTTTTATGGTCGGACGAAATTGGGTGTCAACAAATGTGTTTAACTACAAGTAATAACTATACATCACTATACAATGAAGACTATGAACATGCCCAAAAGCAACTTAAATACACTGCTTGACCTAGGAACATCAAGGCTAACTAGCATACATACGTATACTAAAAACCTAAGCTCTACTAAGTCCTTCCTTGTGCCACTAGCCTCTATAGGCCACAAAACAACTATAGTTAACACACAAAACATTTACCAATAAAACTAGAATCAATAAATGATTCACTAAGTGGTTACCTAAACAAATGCACTAGCAGAACAACCCTCGACAGTTGTTGGCCCTTACAAACAAAAATTTACACAATAATACTAAAGGGAGTAAAGATCCGATAATTCCCAATAAGGGATTTGGGTACCTACAAATAAAACATTAAGGACAAACAAACAAACACACACACACACACACATAAAAAGTCTATTATGCACGCTTGCAGTTTAACTGCAATGTACATATATTATATTCGGGTTCCTTGGGACCTATCTTCATCATAGTCCTTGCATGGAACATTATTCTATGCCTAGTGACTTCTGGCACCTAACTTACCCTAGCAAGCCCTGGCTTGTCAGCCTAACTAGTAAACTTAGTTTGCTAGCTCTTAGTAAACTTAGCTCACCATTTAACCTACCCTTTATTATTGCACAGGTGAACATAGTGGATGCTCCTTATTTGAGTTTTGAAGAACTCACTAGGTGCCTTTGGCTCCCACACAATACCTTGAGATTGGCTTGCCCAGGCCATTATAGTATTAAGTCTCCTCCCAACTAGGTGTACAATGATCATATATAGTGCCTTAATCCATCGACTTGCCTTCACAATTCAGTCCATAATTCTGTGTTTTGTTCTAGAATAGTCCTTGAACTTTTCAAAATTCTCAACAAACTTTCACAAAATGACCCACCCCAAGGTCTATGCAAGGTTGGGTGGTGACAATAACACCTAAACATTCTACAAACCATGGATAATCTTCAATCAAGTGAGATATTTTTTTAATCTCTCTTATGTTCTACCGTTTAGTGACCAATAGGAGCTCTGTCGATGCTTGGTCTATTAGCTCGACACAAATCAAGGGCGATCTTTGATCATACTCATGATCTAAGACCATTCCAAGTAATGATTGACTTTTACATTAGGACAAGACCCCTTGCCTACTTAGTTATTTAAAATCAACATATCTTAACCCCTTCTTTAGCCCATTTTGCCCTTGTTAGGACATCTTTGAGAGGCTATAGTAAGTTCTTTAGAGTCCTCACTAATGCCTTGAATCGCCTAAGGTCATAACTCTATTTTACCACCAAGTCTTTCCTTAGCTCTTAAGGTATTTTGTGCCTTGGCCACCACACTTGTTTTCTAACTAACTAATGCAGTAAACTTGTTAAGAAAAGGATAGAACTCTTAGATTGGCTTGTGAAAGCCTTAGAGATGTTTAAGAACCCTTAAAAGGCCTTAGATCAACCTCCATCTCATACCCTTTATGCTAGAGCATGATCCTTATACTGAAAATACACATTAAAGCACCTACCACACAATGAGCGCCATAGTGGTGTATCGGTTCTACAGTGCACCTCTAGGAATCTTTAAAGAGCTCTATCCACGAATCATTGATGCGATAATCCCGTGGTGATGTCATTGTGCCTACAGTGCATGCTATGATGATGCAGTGGGGGCATCTAAAAGAGCCATATGCTTACAGTGCCTATATTGCACACAAGGTGGTGACACGATGGGCCACGTAAAGGGCAAACACTTACTGTGCCTTCACTATGCACGAGGTGGGTGGTGCAGTGGCTTAACGGGAACCCCTCATGATGCTCATCTTTTAAGCACACAAGGCTTCTGCTTAAAAAAATCCATCTTCAAGCTACCCAAATCATACTCTTAATATACAAACTACTTAAATGCATTGAGATGCTTAGAAAACCTTAAAGTCCCTTACCTCAAATACTTGAAATGTAAGATCCAAGCTAGCTTTCCATGTTATTCACCAAAAAATGCCCCTTTGGTGTTCTTAAGGTTCCAAGCTTAAAACTTTCCCAATTGGACCCTAAATAAGCTAGAACAAAACCAATTTTACCTACCCAAGTAACTAAGAACTGAACCCAAGCTTATAGGATGGACATTACCATGGTTTTGAGCTTAAAACCTTTGGAACACAATTAAAAGCTCTATAACACCACTAACCTAGCTCGAGCTTCAGAGATCTCACTTGGGAGCCTTTGCACCATTAATTGGTGATTTTTGGAGTTTATGTACCAGATTAGTTAAGGTCAGGGATGATGAATAATGTTCATCTCTCAACCGTGACTCCCTTAAATCCTCACACTTTTTCATTGATTCCTCTTACTTTGATTCTGTAGTCATTTAGCTCCCAAGCTTTGCTTGGCTTACCTTTCACTTTTCTTAAACTTTCCATGGTTCTCCATTTAAGTCTAATAGAAGTTCACATAGCTCAAAACCTTCAATTATAACACTTAGGTCTTTCTACACTAACTTACAATTCAAATAGGTGATAAAACTTACAGTTTTGACTCCTTAAGTCATTTTTAAACTTATGAACCCAATTTCACTAAAATTACAAACTTGCTACTTTTACAGTAAAACTACCAAAATGCCCCTCAATGACACCTTTGTGTCATTTGTGACTTGAGAACCCCTTAAACCTTAACTTACTTGCTTGACTTGCATAATAAAACATAAATTTTGGTATTTACTTGGGATTTACTTACCTTGCTCTTCCGAGCTAACTTATGCCCTTGGCGAGCCCTTACACTAACAAACAAAAAACAAGTAGAGGTACTTCCATTTCAATAATGATGACAAACATGACACAAAATAAGACATGGCATTGACACATTTTTTAAAGGAACTTACCAAGGAAAGTTACCCTAGCACATCTAGTGAGCCTTCCCCTATAAGAAGGATCCTAGACTCCGTTAAGATAATGATTATAATATATATCAGCATAGGTAGGGATGAAAGAAAGTGGTCCCCAATGATAGGAAATCAACATCAGGATTTACACCCATTAATAGGAGACATTCAGAGGATTGTTAGTGGGCGTCCATGTCACAACAAAGTGGAAGTCCATAAATAGCTCGTGTGAAGTCATAACACATAAAGGATGATATATTGTGATGATAGGAGCATGAATTTGTAATTATTACATTGGTAGGTTCTACATAGATGATCGAGCCAACATTAATGTCATCTTACCACATTTGTTGGAGTGCTTGGGAATAAAGATGTCATCATTAAGGGTTGTCAATGGCCCTATAACATTAGGACTTGTTGATTTGCTGATAAAGTTTATCATTGCCAATGTCAAATACAAGATCACCTTGCATATTTTAGAACTGTAAAAGAGAATAAGTGGTCAAAGGTTAGGCTTACGATGAGGGTGAAATGGATCAAGAAAAGGAAGGGAAATCAATGAATGAGTTAAAAGGCTAATTAAGGATGCAAGCCAGCTTATTAGATGCAGAAGTTTAAGGGTAAATTTTATGAGCAAAGAAGGCTAGAAGGGCAAAAGCAAGTTATTCCTCTTTTTTTTTTGTCCTAAGTGGCGCTTATGGAGATAACATTTGATGGGGCAAAATGTTCGCATTCAAAAATAAAGAGGTGCAAATGTAGGTTAGGGAAAACATAAGGGGTTTGTAATTTTCCCATTTAATAATACCAAAAAGATGCTCTAAAAAATATTAAAAAAAATGTTCAACTAGGATATGAGAATTGAGTATGAATAAAATTTGTTAAAATTATAAAATCCTTGAGAGCTGTATATAAAAGTGTGTGTATAATTTTTTTATTTATTTAGAAATTATTATTTAAACTAAATTTAAAATAGAAAAAATGATTTATTTGCTATATAAATGGGGCAATTCAAATATGCTCAAAATGTCCTATGATTCTATATATTCATATACTAAAACTACCCTTTTTGGCATCAAACAGGTGTGAACATGAAACAAACCTATGTCTAGGAAAAATCTATAGATATGTAAAAAATATATGGAATATATGTATGTCACAAATATGAAAAGAATAAAACATATATGTACAAATGACAACAGCGACCAAGTGTGAATGAATCAAATCCTGTGCCCCGTGAAAAAATTAAGACATATCCAAGTAAAATAACAAATATGTATGAAATAATATACAGAGTAGAGAAATAAACTTACTGTGAATGCCTCAAAACCTGTGCACTGGCACAAAATAAAGATACATATAAATGGAGACAATGATATATATGAACTAAATATAAAAAGTCAATAATGGATATGAATAAAGGATAAAAAAAACTAACAATCAATGCGCCAACTCCCAGAACCTACCAAAAAATAAAGATCTATACAAAATCTCTCATACATATGTATGAACCAAATATACAAATAAGAAAATAAAAAATATACAAAGATTAATGAACAACATGTCAATTAACCAAATCCAACGCCCTGCAAAAAAAAAGTGTACAAATGGAGCATTAGATATATATCGACCAAATGTACAAAGACAAAAATCAATATGTACAAACGAAGTAATAGATATGTCTGAACTAAATGTGCAAATAAGAAAATGGATATGTACAAATGACAAAGAACCATGTGTTAATGAGCCAAAAATCCCACACCCACCAAATATAAATATCGTACAAATAAAGTAACATATATGTATAAACCAATTATGCTAATAAGAAAATGGATATGTATAAGGGTTAATTATAATTTGCCCCCTAAGGTTTAGGTGAAATACACTTTATTGCTACATTTTTAATATAGTCCAACAACAACTTGTAAAATCTTAATTTAAACTGTAAAATTGTCACATTCAAGTAATTTCAATCTATGTAGCATTTTTCTTACAATTAATTTACAGTTAAAAAATATTTTTTAAAAAATTGAAAGGACTACAAAAAAATGAGTAATTTAAAATGTACATTACCTGTAAAAAAAAAACTTTACAGATTGAAATTATTAAAAGACAGCTACCATAATGTCTACATTAAGATTTCATAAATTACTGTTAGATTGTCTTAAAAAAGCATGGGACAAAGTGTAGATTTCTAAGACTAAAAAGGCAAAATGTGATTTCACCTAAATCTCAAGGGGTAAATTGTAATTATCCCTATGTATAAAGGTAGGGATGGCAATGGATAGGATTTGGGTAGGATGGTACTAAACCCATATCCTATCCATCATGTTGGATATTCAATCCATATCCTATCAACCATCCATCGGTTTTACAATTTTAACATTCATATCCTACCCATTTTAAGGCGGGTAGGATTTGGATAAAATCCACCAACCCGTTACATGCTATCTATCATAATAAAAAAAAATAATTTTATAACATAATATCATAATTAAAAAATATTAAAATTGATCATCTAACAAAACAATATCAATAATAAAAGACACATAATGAAGTACAACAATCAGATAACTTAAACACGCTAATATAACTAAATCCAACTACAATGTCTAGTACTCATACGATACAATCCGGTAAGTTAAACATATGGTTGCAACTTGCACCATCCTTGAATTGACAAATCAAGATGATACTCACAGAAATCTTTGACGCACTAATGCAACTCCTCAGAATGTTTAAACATGAAGGAAACAAGAATGAGTTTACAGAAAATATATGTATATATGTGAATGATTCTGTATATATGTTCAAACTATATTACCCTTATATGTATATGTGTGTGTGTGTGTGTGTGAATGAATGCCATTTCAACCTGCAAAGTCCAGCTACAATTGTACTCATTTAAACGAATTAATTTTTCTTGTAATTACTATGTGTGTGTGTGTGTGTGTATCTATATATATATACGGGTAGGATATGGGGCAGATGGACCTAAACCCATATCTTATCCACAACCAGTGGATACAAAAAAAAAACCCAAATCCACACCAAATCCATTTAATTGTAAAAAAAAATCCTATCCGACGGATAGGATTTAGTCGAATATCCGTTGACATCCCTATATAAAGGACAAAGAACTTGGTCTCAACAAGCGAAATCCCACACCCTCCCAAAAATAAAGAATTGCATAAATTGAGTAACAAATATATATAAACTATAAAAAGTACAAACAACAAAATACACATGTACAAAGGTTAAAAACAGGTATCAAGTAGCCAAATCTGACAACATCCTATAAAAATGTGTACAAATAAAGAAATAGATATGTATGAAAAAAATGTACAAATATGAAATTGGATATGTACAAAGCACAAGGAACTTGATGTCAACAAGCCAAAAATCTCACACTCTACCAAACGTAAAGATCTGTACAAATGTAGTAACAGATATGCATGAAACAAAGGTACAAATAACAAAATGGGTATGTACAAAAGATAAGAAACCAAATGTCAATGAGCTAGAAACATAAATTTGTAGACGTCACCAAAAGTATACGTACAAATAAAAAAAACTAGATACATTTCAACATGTTAACACCATTCAAAACCAGCCAAACTTTATTGCATTTACAAACATGCCACCCAAGCTAATTACATGTGCTTTATGCAAACTTCTCAATAACCATCATTCTCTCCCCCTCACGACCTTCCCCAATACAAAAACTTTTCAAAACCACCAATATACAACCTTTTCTCCTTCATTTGTTCGAGAAACATAAAAATTTCCAAAAAAATGACTTTCAGAAATGATGAGGTAGCCTCAGAATGTCCTTCACATTATAGGTTTTTTCATCTAAAACACTAAATCTTTGAACAAAACATGCTACTTTTTTATTTCACGAGTTTCACCGCTTTCATGCTCTAAAATCAACTCAAAAACTACAACTCTTGCATATCTACAATAGTTCAAATATCTGTAAATCCATATTATACTTGTTAAAATGAAACCCACACAGCCCATAATGGTTTATATGCAAGCCCCTATATCTGCATGCACTTATTCATATCCATGAATTCTACCACTTTAAAGATGATTTCATAAGTATTATCGAATAATAACCCAAACTCAATTTGCGATATCTAGTTTTTGTATAGTTATATGTTCATCTACTATAGCTATTTTGTGACTGACACAACAATTTTAGCAATATCTTATATTGTAACTTGGGCATGCAACAGCCTCTCGCTATGCTTACAACATTCTCATAAAGTAATATATTCATTACATATATCTACCTAAAATTATACATGTCTTTTCTTATATCACTCCATATCCCATTACTATGCATACTTACACAACACATATTTACTAATATCTATGTACACATATTTCTAACCAAGATATAAACTCACTTCCCCATATATTTTCAAATACATACATTCATAGTATTAATATACTTAACTTCTTCTATATTTGAATATTACTAACCACCATTTTCTTGCAGCCCCCTCATACCCTTTGGGAGGATGCAACTAGTCCCACATGAATCCATACTACAAAAAAAAAATAACTCCAAGGTACAAATATCTATTTAACATTTAATACAAACATGCACATTAAACACTGCATACAAATACTTAACATTTCAATGTTTCCACAAAGCCTAACAATAAGACCCATAAGGAGAGTAAAGCCTACACCAAAACACTAAACGACCAGGTAATCTCTTAACACAACTCTTTCACTTTTAACTGTGTTATCCATCTCACTCTTTTTTACTATCACATGATCCAAAAACTTGTCCCCCTTACCAAGTGCACACCTCCAATACAATTTACTACAATTAGGGAAACAAGGCTAAAGGCAGCAAAATGCAAAATTGAAAAAGGAAAAGAATGGAATACTCACATGATTTGAAAATATTGAAAAAAGAACAAGCAAACAAACCAACACCAAAAAGCAAGTCCCAACAACACTATAGTACAGAAAAAGCAGAAGGAAAACATCCAAAATAATAGGCTAAGCAAAACATCATTATAACAATCAAGATTAAAATCCATTACACATATCTTAATGTACTTAACACCTATATTTTACATACATTGTACTTACACCCTTCATGTGAAAATTTAAATTCAAATCAAACCGCAAACTAGTCAATGTCAAAACCCTATTAGGTACATAATCTCCAAGCCCAACGCATGTGCAAGCAATCAAAAGAGCTTGGATTCCCAACACTATTTTACATGACCTCTACACATTACACCAACTATTGATGGAATGAATGATATCTAAATTCACTCTAGATGGTGCAAAGCTCTAAGTAGAGGTGTAATTGAACCGGGCTTTTATCGGGTGGCTCCAATTTGAACTCAACTTGAGCCTTTTTGGGCTAAGCATATCAAACTCAAGCCTAAAACTAAGCTTAGGAAATTAACATACTAAGCCCGAGCCTGCTACTGCCTAGCCCTATAATATATCAAGTTAAAGGGATCCTAATATGATGAACTTGGGCTTGAGCCTTTGCTTTTTTAATTCCTAAATCCCTTGAATGCCCAAATACCTATTGCTAATGCATCTGCAAGCCCTCCCTCAATTCACGAATCCCACTCCCTCCCTTAACATTCTCAATCCCAAATCGTGCCACCTTGACCATCCACTAATCTACCTCAATCGACGGTGATAACTAATGCGGCCAATGCCCTAAGCTTGAATTCAACAATGACACACCTCGAGCTCGATGTTGGTGGTGACAACCACCATGGCAAGTGTGCATTTCTTCAAACAATAAGCTCTAGTGTAATCTATTTTTTTTCTTATATTTTTTCATTTTATCTTTATTCGTTAAATTTCTATTTTTTCTATTTATTTGTAGGGAGATCATCAAGCATTCTTGAATCTTAAAGAAAAAATGTGAATTGAAATTTGAAAACAACAATACTTAGCTGAAGATGGTAGTTATAGTATGAGAATATACATCGAAAGATATGAGAACAATGCCCAAGTGAGAAACATGTCATATTTTTAGTTAAAAATATTCCATGGCTTGCTTTATTAAGCTAGAATACATTTCTAGAATAAGGTTTTCTATCAAGATTTGATCAGACTAATGATATAAAAGACAATTCAGATGTCGATACAACAGTTAGGGTTAATGTTAGGAATTTTAGTAAAGGAATTTACTTCAAGTTTATCATGTTATTTTGTTTAAGTAACTTGTCTAGAAGGAAGGTCAAAAGGTCAATGCAAGTCACCTAATATTTGAGGGTCACTTTTAGTGCTATAGTTCAACATGCTAGTTTCCTCTTATGAGTCACTGAATTCAACATTCAACCTATTAGGTACATATTCTCATATTTCCAACTGAAAATAGAACATGTTTATCACTTAAGCTTGAAAGGTTAGTTGAGGATGGGCATAAACTAAATTGTTTTTCGTTCTGAAGATGGCCATTGAATTGCTTTTAGTGCTTTTTTTTTAAAATTTAGCTCATCACTTATATTTTGTAACTATGATTAAACAATTATTCTATTGTCAAAAGATAGTAATGCCAAAAGAGAAATGTTAGACCATAAACATTGCTAAAATAAAATTTAATCTTGTTTTCGTAAAGTTGCTATATTTCTATTCTTATTTTAATCTTATTTCCTTTTTAGCAATGTCAACATCAACCAAGGGTTTTTCATCCATGGACAATTTAAATATACATCCTATAATGGATGTCAGTGAAATTGATACCACCATTCATACCGATCAAGCTGAAATTACAAAAATGGCAGATATTCCCACAAAGGCAAAGTCTGATAAAAATCATGAACCAAATTTGACAAATGAAAGTTAGGATAAGCAAAATATGGGGTTGCTGCTAATAGTGAGGTAACAGTCAATGGGGGTATTAGAAAAAAATTCAGAAATGTGCAAAAAATTTGACGTCTGGAAGGAATTTAAACCATGTACATATTCTAAAGGATTGAAGAAGGCAAAGTGCATGCATTATGGTGCTCTCATGTGCATGAACAGGTCTTCAAGCATATCCTATCTGTGTATGCATGTTTGAAAATGCAAGCAAAGAAAACTTTACATGAAATGACAAGAGCTTGTAAATTTTTAGCCTAATAGTTCAAGTATTAATGATAACTTTCCTGCTCTTGCACCAATTATAGTAAATGGAAAGTATGATGCTATGAAGGTGAAGAAAAATATTGCTCATTGGGTATTGATGCATGAGAAAATATTCATGGTAGTAGAAGAGGACGGATTCAATTTTATGATGAGAATTGCAATTTCTTAGTGGAGAACATAAGTCAGGTGACATTAAAGTTAGATTGTGTAAGGGTCTATAAGCATGTGAAGGAAAGATTAAAGGGGTTGCTCAACAAAATTTAAAGAATAGCTTGACAATGGACTTGTGGAAGTCAAAAAGCTAAAAGATAGGATATGTGGTGATTACTACGCACTTTCTTGACTCAGATTGGAAGCTTAACAATTGGGTGCTAAATTTTGTCCATATTCCTTCTTCAAAACATGGTGTTGACATTTCAAATGCTTTATATAAGTGTTTGAAGGAGTGGGGCATTGAGCATGAGATTTACATCATATCAGTTAATTTATTCAACTAATGATGATTCCATTACTAATTTAAGATAAATTTTTAGAGTAAACAAGAAGTCACTTTATGGTGGGAAGTTGTTTCATATCCGATGTTGTGCACATATGCTTAATCTTATTGTCCAAGATGGTTTAAATGAGATTAAGTTTGTGATCAATGATGTGAGAGAAAGTGTTCATTTTGCCAACCAAAGTGAAGCAAGATTGAAGACATTTTCTGATATTGTATAGTAGTAGCAATTGCCTTACAGTAAACTTGTGCTTAATTGTAAGACCCATTGAAACTCAATGTATAAGATACTTTCTTGTGCTTTAGAGTTTAAAAATGTTTTTTCAAAGTACCAACAAAGAGAAATAAATTATATCTCGTGCCCAAAAAAAGAAAATTGAGAGAAGATTGGGAGAAGATTGACAAGATATTAGAGATCTTAGAGGTATTCGTCAAAGCCGCTAATATAATATCCAAAAGTGTGTACCCAACATCAAATTCGTTCTTTCCTGAAATGCACAATGTAAAATAGGTTTTAGATAGCTGAGTAACTACTGATGATGCCTTTGTGAAAGATATGGTTTCTAAGATGAAACTGATGTTTGATAAGTATTGGGGGGAGTGTAATATGGTCATGCGAATTGCCGTCATTTTAGATCCAAGAGTAAAAATTATGGCTCTTGAGTACTGTTTTCAACGTATGTACAGTGCATCAAAGGTACAAGAGAACATGGACAAAGTGAAAAGAGCTTTGTATGAGCTGTACAACAATTATGTTACTCTATACGAGAAAAAATCCAAAATAAGCAATGACCAACTTTCTCTTCCAGTCATCCTATGCATCTCATTCAACAATCTCTTCATGCTTGAGATTTGTGGAGATCCAGCAATATGTGATGACAACTCAAACTATTTAAAAACATAAATAGACTTAGACATCTACTTAGAAGATGGTTGCTTTTTCTGCCATATGGATTCACCCCTTTGACATTTTAGCTTGCTGAGAAAGAAATCAAACAAAATATTATGTTCTGTCAAGGATGGTTACTAATATATTAGCAATCTCAATTACCACAGTTGTATTTAAAGCAAACATTTAGTACTAGAAATAGGATGATTGACTCATACCATGCATCACTTTCAGTTGAGACTATGCAAGCATTACTTTATAGAGGAGATTGGCTTAAAAATCTCTTTGGTATAAAGAAAAAAAATTTTGGTGAGTATTTGGAATTACTTTTTGATGTTTAGAAAATTATTTTATTTAAGAAATTTTAGATCCAATTGCTTCCATAATATACTTACATGTCTTTCTCTTTTATAGGGTCCCGTTTCTTGATATGGATTTCTTGCAACTTATGGGGTAAGTTATGGTAATTTTATATTATTTCTTTATATTTAGTTTCAACTACACTTGTGTACACCCTTACATTTTTGTATTTGGAAACATATATTTGAGCTTTTTTTACTTGAATTTCTATTAGCCTTTTATGTTTAGTTTGATGTGTGGAAGTTTTAGTTGTTGGAATCATGAAAGATATGTGGAAGTTTTGCTTGTTATACCTATAGTTTTTATTTTAATTAGAACAACATAAAATTTCCTCATGTAATGCTTCTTATAAATGTAATGCTTTATGTAATTGTTCTAATTATGGCTAGAATTTTAATGGTTTTGTTATATACAACTATGAAGCAACCTCTTCTACATGTAGCTAGAGTCTTGCCAAGGGAATTACCACCGAATAAAGACATCTTTTTTTCTTATATGATTCTTGTATCATTTGAATCAATTCCAAGATTGGTTTAAAGGCTTCACTTAGATTTTAAAACTTCATATAAGTTTTGTTGTTATGTTATTTAAGCATGATGGTTTTCAAACCCTTCTCATTATTATGCTTGTATTTTGTTGAAAAACTTAGTGTTGAAGTTGGTGGTTTTTTATACTTATACTTTGTTGTAAAACCTAATGGTAGAGTTGGTGATTTTTTATGCTTATACTTTGTTGTAAAACTTTATGTTGGAGTTGGTGCTTCTTGTATACAGATTATTGTTCATGATTGTAGGCTGCAGGGGGTCTTGAATGACATATACATCTTCACAGATAGATTCTATACAAGGCTAGAATTTTGAGTCTATTGAGACTAATGGCTGAGCTCAAGCCTTAAAATTCGGGCTCTAGCTTACAAAGCTAGAGCTTAGGTAGTACTATTAAGGTAATAGACTAAACTTGAGCCTTCAGGGTGTAAGCCTGACTAGGCACATTTACACCTCTAGCTCTAAATCATGAGTAACCAATAATACATCAATCATTTTACAACTTAATGTGTGGATAGTTCTTAGGATATCAATGGGTATCACAAAAATTGAGCTCCACCTATGACCCAATGCTAATAGTCTAGACCTAGATGAATAACAGAGATCAGATGGTGTAACAATGCTTAGATCATTGACCACAAAGATATATGATCAAATAATAAAATATGGAGATGCTAGAGAAAAATTCAAGCAAAATTTCCTATTTTAGCTTGAATCAAAGCTATTTACACCATTGGGTCAAGCAACATGCAACTAGATAATTCACAAGCCCTTAAAAATATGTCAAAAGTTGAAGATTTTGACTAGGCAAGCCATGTCATAAGTGTATTATCTAATGAGGTAAAAACCTTAAGGGACAAGCCAAAGAAGAAAACACTTGAAGTCTGTGTTTATTTTCTGCAAGCAATATGTACAAAATATCCTACACTATGTATAAATATTCATACTCTTAAAAGATAACACATTAACCTAAACACTAGTTTATGTCACAGATGTTATATCTTGACTTTAATGTCTACCTTGGCAACCATCTATCCATAAGGCACTTCCCATGTATGAAAAACTGGACAAACCAATCAATGAATGAAAAAATAAATTAGGAAATATACAAATCAAGATTTGAAAAATGTCAATTATTAGAGGATACATTATAGTACTAATAGGACTAAGATAAAAATACACAACGAAAACCTAAGATAACTAACTTTGAACTTATCACTACTTCCATTTTGGACAAATATACAAATACGTCTAAACACATCTGCCTTGTGAGGTCCTCTCTGGTTTAAGTCAAGATTTGCATAAGTTTACTAGATAAAAAGAAACCTAGATAATGATTCCTTAATAAGCCCATTAAATACACAAACTCTATAGATCATTAATAAACTTTTCAAAGCAATAGAGGCAACACAAAAGCTCATAGAAGTAAGGACAAAAGCTAAAAAGAAAACTCAAGATCAGTCCACAACATAAGAAAAACCAACATCATCATACCTTGACATCAACTCACACACAAAAGATGAAGATGCTGAACCAACAATTTTCACCCTTCAAGCTGAGCATCAAACTATGTACTTATCCTAGCCCTCACTGGCATACTTAAATGATATCAATCAGAATAAAAGATGGAACAACTTAGCATAGTAGTCCATAAAACATGCACAATCAAATGAAGAAGATAATCAAGCCCAACAGCATCCTAGAGAGAAGAAGAAATCAATCTACCTAAAATCCTTGTATATCATCAAGCATAAAAGAATTTGAAATGAAAGCTAACAAATGAAAAATAATTATTATTGACTATGCTTGACACCTAAGCCTTGAGAAAAAATAAGTATTATCTGTACAGTACATAAATACAACAATTTCAGTATATATATTTGATAACATCTTATGCATTACTTAAAACTACAAAGAAAATCTTTGCATTTATGAAGGAATTTATCAAGCCAAAGGAAAGAATGCTTGACTACTAAACCAGAAAAGCTAATGGATGGCACAATCATGGTACTATATATTACCATTCCGAACTTAAAAGAGCTAGCACTGAATCACTGTCAACTAATCTTCTTGCCACCATACTTATCAGTAAGTCAAATTAAAAACTAGGGATGGCAAAATTGGACCCGACCCGATATCGAACCCAAGCCCAACCTGACCCGATTTGATTAAAAAAGTCAACGACCTGAACCCGACTGTGCCCAACCCGATCTGAACCCGAACCCGATTAAAGGGAAACCCGAGAAAACCAGAACCCAAATGACCCAAACCTGAAATACCCGAACCCGAAATGACCCAGGCCTGAATTGACCCGAACCCGAAATGACCCAAACCCGAGACTGACCTAACCTGAACCCGAGATGACCCGATAACTAAACCTGATAATACCTGATTTTAACGCTCACTCTAAACCTTAACTTTCCTCTTTCATTATTTTCCATATTAAGTCAGTAGTAAATATGAAGGTTTTTATGTTTAGTAACTTCCAGTTTTTGAGTCTTTCATATTCAGTATGTTTTACATTTAGGAATGGTGACTTCCATTATTAGTAACTTTCATTTTTTTGTACTTCCATATTTAGTAAGTCTCATATTTGGAGATGAAACTTTCATATTTAGTAGTTTCATATTTTTTTTTAAGATATTCATGTTTAATAATTTTCATATTTTGAGCAAGGATGTCCATATTTAGTAATTTCTATTTTTTTAGGACTTCTATATATTACAAGTATCTTATTTGGGGAAAAAACATCCATATTTAGTGAATCCCAAATTTGGATTTTTCCAACAAAAGTAATTTTTATATTTAGTAAGTTTAATGATCTTAATAGACAATTATTAAAATTACAACATTCATCCCTAAACTTTTAAATATAATGCAATAAGGTACCTAAATTTTAAAAAATTTTATTTTAGTCACCCATAATAATTACAACATGGATCCTAAAATTTTTAAAATCTTTGCACTTTCACCCAAAATTTTTTAAAATTTACAATTTAGTCACTAATAATGAACTTGATCTGCATTTTGTTGTAATTTCAAAGAAAATTCATTGAAAAAAAAGTATAACAAAATTGTTGTTGTGTATATCTGAGTGATAGTTGGGTGAAGATCTGAATAATCTGTACAACGATAGTTAAAGGGTATGGGTTTAGAAAAACAATCAAATATTATTATCAATGTTAAATTACTTAAATATGTACTAAACTATAATGAAAAAGATTTTTATGAATATTTTAATTAAATATACTAAAAAATGAAAATTTAATTTAAATTAAATCATACAAAAAATTGAATTATTTGATTTAAATTTAAAAAAAATTTGAATAGATTTAATCGTTTTGACTTCACACCAGTAACCCACATGAACACCAAGGTTGACCCGAATTTGACCCGAAAGCTGGCCTGAAGTTACCCGAGACTAAAATTACCCGACCTGAAGTAAACCCGAACCCAAATAGACCTGGCCCAACCCAACCCAAACCCGAAATCAACCTAAACCCAAATGACCTGACCTGGACCCAAATTCATGCTAACCCGAGTAGACCCAAACCTGAATGACCTGATCCAAACCTGACCTGACCCACCCAATTGTCATCCCTATTAAAAACTATTCAAATACTTTATTATTTCTACAACCATATTATACTTAATGTCTCTTTTAAATTAATTAATGCAAAGATATGCATAGACATCTACAGGATACAAAAAAAATGACTTAAAAGCAAGAAAGGCACAATGATAATACTATTGAACAAACACATGCAGCAACTGATTTACGGCTTCACTTATGCAACAAATTCTATACTTTTATGTACATAATTTAATCTTCTAACACAAAATACTATAAACATAGGTTGCTTACTCCAACGAATTATGTTGTCTAATACTTTATCTTTTGTGTAAACATTGATAAGGGTGCCATTGAAGTGTTTGACATTCTTTAGCACATACTAAACCTTATAGTCAATTGCCAGATAACTTTCTAAGACTTTTTATACTACTTCTAAGTCCTAATTTCAAATATTACACTCATTATAAAAATTTTTGTGCCAATTGCTACATTTTCCTACTCTAAAAATTGTAGCAAAAGTTGATCCTTGACGAATAGTCACAAATCATTGAACATCCAAAGGCAATTGAATTCTACTAATATCCATACATACATGTTGATCTACTGTGGAAGTGAAACTATCCAAATTATCTATAAAATGATAAAGATTATAGAGCATTTTTTTAAAAGCGTTCAAAATTTTACCATGGCAAACTATTTGAATCCATTCTAGGACCTATAAGACTTTATCTCCTTAATGCCAACAATTTTTCTACAATCATAAATATCACAATTAACCTACTATTTAACACCTTGTTCTTCTTCATTTGCAAAAAAAAAACCATTAATTTTCATTAGATGAAAATTACTACTACTATACGGCTACACTTATTAAAAAAGTTAGCTACTCAACTATGCAAGAAAGCCAGTGAAGTACAGGATGAACTGCAAAATATAAAGGAAACTGTTAAAATCAAAAAGAACTAATCTATACTGCTTTAAAACTACACATCCCAATGTCCTTTATTGACATATATTTATGTTAATGTATATCACTAATATTACCAGCAAAGATAATCTTAGACTAATTAGCAGACATTCTAGACTTTTCTTTTAATTTTAGAGCCAATAATGCATCTAAACATAGATTAATAGTTAGAGGAAATAGCAATTTCCTACATCTTTATGCATATCTTGCAAACGTATGCATCTCATGCAACCATTATACATATTTGTCACTTGAGTTAACATGTATACATAACATTTGTACAAATTATTAATGCATTTTGTACATATTCTTATACATTATAATACACAATATACATATCTTTACACAAACAACAAATATGCTATAATAAATTTAAAAAATAATAAAATAATAGCCTTCTCTTGATAAAGTAAAACCTAACCGCATTTATACATATAACTAACTGTAAATAAACTAATAATCTATATATATAAACATAAATTATCAAATTACGTTAAAATTCTTCCTTACAAAAACAATTCCTAAAAAAATCAATATTTGTACTACTTTGTATTAAAAAAAATAAAGAAACAAAAAAAAATACAATGAAGCATTTTCACATCTCCAATGACCATGGCCTCTAGATCTTCTTCTTTTACTTTTTGAACCATAAATGTTTTATGACATAAACTTTAAATCTCTTAAAGATAGACTAATAGATGAACACTAAAAATATAACAGATGTTCTACCTTCTTTAGCCTTATGCCTTTTGACAAGTTGCCTAATTGACTTAGTCTAATATTTATAAATAATTTTGCAGTTCTCTTATTTCTGAAAATCAAACACAATATTATAGAAATCCTTTAAAATATTTGACCACCAATGAATAATAGAAAATACATCACCAAAAATATTACTTCCATTCTTATAAATATTCCTCATATTTTATTCTATCAATTAAGAATATGATGTTTTGAAACTTCAAACACCTTATTTACATTTAACACTCAATGTCTAGCAACACAATATACCATTGTCTTTAAATAAAATACATAAACATGACATAATATTTAAATTCTTATAAAACCTGACTTTAAAAATCCTTAGATCAACGCTACCCAATGAAATATCATACTCCTCCATATCTTTATCCCATATCATTTTCATAAATTTTACATACAAACAATTAACAAACTCATTATGAAAATCTTAGAATATACAATAGTGTATGCCTCATATATTCTCTTAAACATGTACCAACACTCAACTTGAACATCAACAACACCAATGTTTTAAAAATTCTGTTAAAGTTCATCATGCCTCCAATCCTTAAACCTCCTATTAAAGGGAATAAAAATATTAAATAATCTCATTTGTATACTACCAGACAAGTTAAAACATGATTCATACTTTCACTGCATTGAGATGACTAAATACCTAAATAACAAAAATATAATAAAAAAACTCAAGTCGAAAATAATTACTTTGAGCTATGTACATTAAACATATAAAATATAAACTCATCTAAGTTATAAGAAAGTTTTTAAGCAATTACCAGCAAAGAAGATATGCTTGCATAATATAGGATACTATTTGTCCATCAAACTATACAGGTTCTTTAACTAATCAACATCTACATAATTAAGTATTAAGAATTAATTCTTATGCCTTATAAGACTCATCAACAATTGTATAATTATACAAATATTTGTTGAACTCCCTGTTAAACCCTTAGATAAACATCAATCACTTCATATTTATTTTAATATTTTCTGATATGTGCCATAAATATAAATGATGCTTTACACTATTAAACACCATACCAATGGTATATGCAGTGGGAGAGTCTTTGTTTGTCATTGTAGATTTATGAAATCTATCATCCATACTTTATTCAAATTCCTTAAACAACCACTCAAAATTCTCTTTCATTTGTCGACATAAAAAACCATAACCAAACAACACATTTTGTTTATGATTATTCCCTTCAACAAAAAGAATACAAAACATATTGTAGTTGTTTATACAACAAATAGTATCAAACACAACATCTCCAAACATCAAATAATCAGTCTTCATCACCCTATCTTTAAAAAAGAAATTTGTTAGTCTATTCTCATTATCAACATAATATACAAAATAAAAGTCAACTTTTGTATAACATTTTTAAGAAATTATAGCATGTTATTTACTCAAATAATTGTATAACATCTTCTTCATGAACTCAACACTTTCCAGACCAACAACATCATTAGCTATTGATTTATATCACTTAGCAACTCTAATATCAGAAAACATTTAATTGAATAGCTAGCTAAAATTTGTTAGCAAGTAGTTTCATTACAACTCTCAACAAGTATCTTTGCTGTCTCACAACAAAAACATAATTGTGGTTCATTTCATATACATTACACACCCAACAACTATCACCTTTTCACCTAACACACATTATTGCAGTACAAACATACCGAATACTCAACCTGAGCTTTTATTTACTTGAATGATTAAATTTTTCAAATCTATCACAACTATATATACATTCCTTCATATAATGTGTACCATTATTTTTTCAACCCCTAAAACAACTCCTATACATACGAGCACCAAAACCAACAAAAGTCTCATATTCAAAATATGCTTCATATGCTTTAAGAAAATTATAAAACGAACAGCCAATAAATAAATCGGACTCCAATATTTTGTTCTATCAAACACATATAGGTAAAGAATTACAACATATGTACACAATAAATACATATAAGTATATAAAAAATAAAAAATACTTTGTCTAAGAGAACATTCAGATGTTTGACCTAACTTAGAAACATTAGTACTCTAACTAACACCACAATCTGTTGACCTTAAGAAACTAAGTACCCTTAAATATAAAAAACATACTTTCCTTAAATCACTCTTTAATCATTCACCCATGCTAAAATCATCAATAATCTTTTCACTAGAAGCAATTCCTAGACCAACATTAACTATGAACATATGTATTAAAAAAGCACAAATACACCCAAATACAACTACATATATACAAATAATTAGACCCAAAATACTCTTTTTAGAACTACTTCCAGATGTTTCTTCAAAATTAGACCCATAAATACTCTTTCAACCACAACTAATTTCTACCCTTACAACCACAACAAACATATGCATAATAAAAAATTAAATATGTACAAATAAAACTTAATGTAAGTACATTAAACGAGAATCTGTTTAATGTAGTTTATACATTGATCCACCACATTCACCATAAAAAAAAAATAAATTGAAAAACTCAAAATCAACACAAACCACAATCATATTAAGAAACAGACATAACCAAAACAAACTAACATACTTGACTTAGAATGCTACCTTAATATTCCACTTGTTCCACTACCTTTATTACCCACAATGCCCACATCATAACCTGTATAGTCATCATCTACAGGGGAAGTCAATATTTAACATCAATTACAAATTCTACCATATGTGATATACGGACATTACAAGTGTCTAAATTAGGATACATACTAACCCCATAATTTTAAGATAAAATAGATACATAGATGATACACAACATATGTATAAAATATACGAACACACAAAAAAAATCCAAAAATCTCACCAATTAAACCGAAATTTGCAACATATTCATCAATCAAATTGTTAAACATGAATCGATCTCATTATCATCAGAAACAACAACATGAACATCATTCTAATCAATCTTCATCTGAATCGAGATAATCAACTTTTAAAACAACCAAAGAAACTTGATTTGTATAATTGAACAAAAAAGATACATATCAAACCAAATAGCCAAGAATAATAAACGAAAATCAATTCACATTCATAAAATGGAGAAAAAAAATAGCTAATTCAAAATTACAATCAATTTACCAGGAAACCAATTGCTTCAAAAGCTATGTGAAGGAACAAAAAATCTAAACTGAAAAAAGACCAGGCTTCAAACAAAATGAAAACAAAAGGTTATGCACATAATTCAATGGTTTAATGAGGGAATAGAGATAAATTTTTGTATGTAAAGCACACATGAGATGAGACACATTTTTTAATGGCCGATATAACTGCACTTTAGAAAAAGGAAATTGACATAAGGAAAACAACAAGTAGCAAAAGTAAAAAGATAAGAAAAAGAATAGGAAAAAAAATTAAGAAAGATAAAAAAAAGCAAGTTTCATGTAACATGGTGGATCCATTATAAAAAAACTCAGCATGAGCAAGACATAAAGAAGATGTGCATTGAAAACTAACTTGCTACTAGACAAAAAAATGAAAGTCAACCAATAATGCAATAATTCACGAATTTGACTATTAAAAAGCACAATTTGACCATGAATTCGTTATGAATTCTTGGATTTGCATTCTGAAATTGAATTGGTAGCATTGTTGCACAAATCATATGGATAAGTCAGTGAATAATTTGTAACAACATAAAAATCAGGTATTTATTTCGTGTATGCTACAAAATTTAGATAAAATCACAATTAATGTAGCACAAAAATGAGCAACGAATTTCTTCCTTTTTATACATTTTCCCTTGCTAACAAAGACACAGTCATCAGCAGTGCTACTTGTAGCTTCTTTTGTTTTCCTATCTTGGTGATCAGTAGAATAAATCAAAGCTATAATCATAACTCCTTACTTTGATCAAAGCTAGGCTTTTCGAAGATAAAGCCACTAACCAGTAAATAGATTACTCTAAAGCAGTGATAAAGGATTCAAACATGGATACATTATTCCTGGCTCATTTAGTGATAGAATCGGTAATTGGCTGATTAACTAAAGTGAGTTCTATGTTTCTTTCTATCCTTACTGTAACAATGCGGTGAACTTTTTTACATTCATGGAAACCTTACATAATTTGGTAATATTTAATTTCAATGTTCTTAAATGGAAACAAAAAAAATGCACAACTAATCAAACAAATTTTATAAGAACAGATTATCAAATATTCATAATTTTAATCATTTAGGTTTTATATGATTATTATATGTATACTTGTTATAGCATGTTGTTTTTGCAATAGGTTGTTTTATGGATGCTTTGACTACAATATTTTATGTTTCATTCTTGTGTTTGATATACATATTCACTCCTTCAAATGATGTATATTGGATGCTTCGATTAGAAGGCAGACTTATATCAATCAATTTGTGCCTATTTTCATTTCGTAGGTCAACGATAAAGCATTTAAGCAAGGATAAGGATGTGCCAAGATCACAATGCTTTTCTAGCTTGTCTGGTATGTTAGTTATGTTAGTGTTGTGCCCAAAAAGCCAATCATGAGATGATTGTATTTTTGCACATTGAGTCATGATATTTTATTGAGGCATTAATCCAGCAATTTTGTTTGTTGTTTTGTTTCTGCGTAACGTAATAAACATAATTGTAACCCTAGAATAATGATATTCTTAAACGTCCCTAGTCTAGTATTATTGTGGAGCGGGTTGCAATAATACATAATGACTAGCATATGTGGAGACTAATATGAGATATGTAGTCTACATATGGGTACAAGTTGGAGAACTTGTGTACTGGACCGACCCACCATGAGAACACTTCATGGATCGTTATATGAGTGTCATAAGTGATTCTCATAGTGATCATGGTATATGTAGTCCTTCGACCTAAGATCATCAAGGTTCCCTACATGTGAGTCACATACTTTGATACTTTCCTTTGTTGCTCGTAACTGAGTGAACTTGAAGGAGGTCATTGGGTATGTCACATATCATGCGGAGGGATTTGTATGATCAAGATGAGATTTGTCCCTCCTATGTAACGGGAGTGATATCTTTGGGATCCTTGATAGAGTGAGACTTAGAAAATGCATGGCCATGCTCCGATGAGTTGATATATGATATCAATGTCGTCAGTTTAAGTTGGTCTACTCGGTAACCAAGAAACCAAAGATTGGGCTATACGAGAGTGACACATTCCATGTCTCGTGCTTAGGCTTGATATCTTGGACAAAGGGACAATGGCATATATCGATGATGATCATGAAGGTTTAGTCGATTCACCGACAATCTTGTCACTTGGGTAGCAATGATGTGTTGCTAGACACCGCTCATTGCTTATGATCATAAATGTGATTTATGATCATTGCCAACATGGCAAGAGCCTATTGGGTCGCACACATAAAGCTATTTGGATCATTAGAGTGCATGGGCTAATTATTTGGGTTATGGTTTCACTTTAATTTCGTATTAATAATGGGCCAAGGAGTTGAGCTATTATTAAGCCCGAAATTAAATCCTAATTGGATTAGGGCTTTGAAACCCATTAGGCCTGGAAGTTGAGTCTCACTATAAATACAACTTTTAAGTGAGAAATTCGCAGGTCTCCTTGCCCTAGCCTCCTAAAAGGACAGCCGCACTCTTCTCTTGCAATTCCTTGGAGGACGCAAGCTAGCACTGCGAGCGCAAGAGAAACGCATCTGCCGGGACGTGGTGGAAGCGTGATGATCCCAAAAGGCTCGTATGGATACCATAGAGAGTCTGAACACGTCAACTGTTCAGGTTTTGTGATTCGACTCTACAGTTGAGTGAGAGATCTCAATCGAAAATTAAGTATTTAATTTTAGAACACCCGGTTTACCCCGTTTCACTTGGATCCTGGAGGGTTTCGGTTAAATTCTGCTGTGCTGTTTGGCTCCCGAAACCCAACAGTGGTATCAGAGCTACTGGTGAAACCCTAAATCGGGATTGAGTGTTGAATCGCATGATGCTATGTGTTCGATTGGTTTTCGGCCATGATTAATTAGATTGATTCATGATGCATGAAATCGGAATTCGTAATGAACATATGAGATATATGAAGAAACGACACAAATTGGTTAATGAGATTAACCCGAAATTGATAGGTATGAGATACCTATATGGATTAGGATTCTTGCAATAGTTGCAAAAACCCTAGGTTTGTTCGGATTCGGCCTGTTCGGGCACCAAAAGTAAGGTATTTTTGGTGGCTCGAATGGAGGAGTCTCGGGTGCCTACTTTCTCGAAATAGAAGATTTCGGGCTAAGCAATTGTAAGACAATTTTTTGCGCCGGGGGGCGCTGCCCCCCACGCCCCCCTCAAGGGCGGCTCCCCTTGACCCTGTCCGTTGACCTGCCAGCGGGACCGCCGTATGCGAAGCGCCACATAAATAAAAACTGGTTAATCAACACGCGAAAATTGGCATGCATATTTGTTGAATGAGATTTGACATGATATGCTGATTGGTGTTTGAAGCATGGTGCATGGTTATAGCCCTTGATTGGTTGTACTTGTAAATACGGCCTGCGAGTCGTGCCTTTTCTTATCACTCTCATTGTACATTCTCTTCTCACCTTACTCCCTTCGAATGTAACTCGAGGTTTCTATTATTGATGTAATGGTGCATTATGAGATCGTCCAAGGTGGTATGTCCAAGGAGGTGACAACAAAAGGGCAACCAAGAAAGGAAGAGAAGGAGCTTGTGAAGACTCTTTTCTTTTCTTAGGCTTTTATGATATTCTCATTGGCTTGAGAATATCACATAGTTTGGGCTATAACCATGTCACGTTTATTTCTTGTAAGCATGAGATGCATGTTTTATATTTGTATGTGATGCATGTATAAAACAACCGGAGATAGCAAATTGGTGAGATCAAAAGAAAAAAAAAACCCCTCAAACAAATATTAAGTCATTAAATGTGATGCCTTCCAAATGTTGGCACTCGTCAAGACTTTGATCAACATTAGGTGGGTTTGCCAAAGTAAAGCACCTATGTTCATCTTGGTAAGGCGCGATGGAATAATAGTGATATCCAAACTGCTAACTTTGGGTTCGACTTAACTAAGTCATCCTAATAGGATTAGGGACTTAGAGACATAGAGTTGGGCTTAAGGTCATGAGATGAGCTTGGACAAGTGTTGTTCACTCAACTATCCAAGAGTTGCATAAGATGCAATTGACAAGGAGTTGCCTACCTAAATAGCTGTAACTTGAGAGAAAAGCCAAAGCTGACTCAGGTTGTGGTCAAATATGGATCTTGGCCCATTAGAATACCTTAGCGCCGAGGTGTTCCGAAATAAAATCGAGGGTTATTATTTTGAGGAAAATAGTGGGAGTATCGTTTAATAAAAGTCCTTATTAAATGAATTAAGATACATGACTCTTACACTGTATATTTACTGTTGTAGATAACCATGGCACAAAACACATCGACACTTTCGTTGCGATCGATCATTGAGAAGGAAAAACTGAATGGGACCAACTTTCTCAAATGGTACCGAAACTTGAGGATAGTCCTCAAATAAGAGAGAAAGGCTTATGTCCTAGAGCAGCCCATTCCGAATAAGCCTGCTGCCATTGCTACAAGAGCTGAAAGGGATGCTCACAAGAGGCATTCTGATGATGCTTTGGATGTTGCATGCCTCATGCTTATTACCATGGAATCTGAGCTTCAGAAGCAACATGAGAATATGGGGGCGTTCGATATGATCGAACATCTCAAAATGCTTTTCCAAGAGCAAGCTAGGCATGAGAGGTTTGAGACCTCTAAGGCATTGTTTCAGTGCAAGATGTCTGAGGGAAGTCCCGTGGGTCCTCATGTGCTCAAGATGATTGGGTACATTGAGAATCTTGAGAATTTGGGATTTGCTCTTCAGAAAGAGTTGGCTATTGATGTAGTCTTGCAATCGTTGCCTGAAAGCTACAATCAGTTCGTCATGAACTATAACATGAATGACCTTGACAAGTCCCTCTTTGAATTGCTCAACATGTTGAGAACTGCTGAGCAAAACCTTAAGAAGGCTAAGCCCATTTTGATGGTTCAAAAGGGCAAGGGAAAAGGAAAAGCCAACAAGAAGAAGGATAAAGCTAATGGAAAGTCCAACGCTAGTTCTTCTTTAGCTGTACTGAAACCAAAGGGTGGTGTGGCAAAGGAAGGGGAGTGCTTCCATTGTAAGCAACCTGGACACTGGAAGCGCAACTGTAAGCTCTATCTTTAAGAACTTGCTAAGGAAAAGGGAAGTAAGACTTCCACTTCAGGTATTTTTGTTATAGAGGCTAACTTTTCTACTTCCTCATCTTAGGTATTGGATACTGGATGTGGATCGCACATTTGTGTAAATGTGTAGGATCTAAGTAGAAGTAGAAGATTGGCCCGAGGTGAAGTGGACCTACGTGTTGGAAATGGAGCAAGGGTTGCTGCCTTAGCCGTAGGGACTTATGTTCTCACTTTACCTAGTGGATTAGTTTTAGAATTAGACAACTGCTACTTTGTGCCTACTATTAGTAGAAATTTGATTTCTGTTTCTTGTTTGGACAAGAAAGGTTTTCATTTATAATAAAGGACAAATGTTGTTCTATTTATTTGAATGAGATCTTTTATGGTAGTGCTCAACTTAGTAATGGGTTGTATGTTCTAGACCTTGAAGATCCAATCTATAATGTGAATACCAAGAAGGTCAGATTAAATGATTCAAACTCAACCTACCTCTGGCACTGTCGCTTGGGCCATATAAATGAGACCCGCATATCCAAGCTCCATAAGGATAGACTCTTGGACTCATTTGATTTCGAATCATATGAGACATGTGAGTCATGTTTGTTGGGCAAGATGACCAAATCCCCATTCACAGGGCAAAGTGAAAGGGCTAATGACTTACTATGACTCATACATAGTGATGTATGTGGCCCTATGTCTACACAAGCTAGAGGAGGTTTCCAATACTTCATTACTTTCACTGATGACTTCAGCAGATATGGCTATGTGTATCTTATGAGACACAAGTCAGAATCCTTTGAAAAGTTCAAAGAATTCAAGAATGAAGTAGAGAATCAACTCTGGAAGAGTATCAAAGTGCTTCGATCAGATCGAGGTGGAGAGTACTTGGATCGAGAATTCCTTGACTATCTGAAGGAGTGTGGTATAGTATCACAACTCACTCCATCAAGCACACCTCAATGGAATGGTGTTTCTGAAAGGAGAAATCAAACTCTGTTAGACATGGTTCGCTCCATGATGAGTCAAGCTGACCTTCCAAACACCTTTTGGGGACATGCTCTAGAGACAGCCACTTTTACACTAAAACGAGTTCCATCTAAATCGATTCAAAAGACACCATATGAGATATGGAGTGGGAGCGTCCCAATTTATCTTTTATGAAGATTTGGGGCTGTGACGCTTATGTGAAACATCAATCCTCTGACAAACTAGGGCCCAAATCTCAAATTGCCTTTTTGTTGGGTATCCCAAAGAAACAAAGGGTTACTATTTCTACAATCCCTCTGAACAAAAAGTGTTTGTTGCTCGAACTGGTGTCTTTTTGGAGAAAGAGTTTATCTCTAAAGGAACTAGTGGGAGGAAAGTAGAACTTGAAGAAATTCAAGAACAATAAGGAGACATCGAACCTGAACAGACACCACAAGATGTTGTGGTTCAAGAGTCTGTTCCTGTAGCACAGAGCCCACGTAAGACTGGTAGGATTCGGCGTGAGCCCGAGAGATATGGATTTATCGTGACTCACACCGGTGATGTGATGCTCATGGATCAAGATGAGCCCACAACCTACCAACAAGCTATGTCGGGGCCTGACTCTGAGAAGTGGCTAGTGGCCATGAAATCCGAGATGGAATCCATGTATGAAAACCAAGTATGGACTTTGGTTGACCCACCTGAAGGGGTAAAACCCATAGGGTGCAAATGGGTTTTCAAGAAAAAAACTGACATGGATGGTAATGTGATTACCTTTAAGGGACGATTGGTCGTAAAAGGTTTCAAGCAAATTCATGGTATTAACTATGATGAAACTTTTTCACCAGTTGCTATGCTTAAATCCATCCGAATTTTGTTTGCTATTGCTGCACACTATGATTATGAGATATGGCAAATGGATGTCAAAACTGCATTCCTAAATGGAAAGCTACTTGAGGATGTGTACATAACACAACCTGAGGGTTTTGTCACTCTTGAGAATGCCAATAAAGTGTGCAAATTGCAAAGGTCTATTTATGGACTAAAGCAAGCTTCTCAAAGTTGGAATCTTCATTTTGATGATGCAATCAAAGAGTTTGGTTTTATCAAAAATGAAGATGAACCTTGTGTCTACAAGAAGGTTAGTGGGAGTGTTATTGTCTTCTTGGTGTTGTATGTAGATGACTTACTACTCATCGGGAATGACATTCCTTAGCTACAGTCTGTGAAGACTTGGCTAGGGAAATGTTTCTCTATGAAGGACTTGGGTGAAGCAGCCTATGTGTTAGGCATCAGGATCTATAGAGATAGATCTAGAAAGCTTCTTGGCCTAAGTCAAAGTACATATATTGACAAGGTGCTAAAGAGGTTTAGCATGCAAGATTCCAAGAAAGGATTCTTGCCCATGTCACATGGTATCACTCTTTCTAGATCTCAGTGTCCGAGTACAACTGAGGAGAGAGAGCGCATGAGTAAGATTCCATATGCCTCAGCAATTGGATCTATCATGTATGCCATGATATGTACTCGTCCCGATGTCTCATATGCTTTGAGCATGACGAGTAGGTACCAATCGAACCCCGGTGAAAGTCACTGGACAGCTGTTAAGAACATCCTTAAGTACTTACGAAGGACTAAGGATGCATTCTTGGTCTTTGGAGGTGAAGATCAGCTCGTTGTAAGGGGTTAATGCAAGCTTCCAATCCGATAAGGATGATTTTAGATCGCAATCTGGTTATGTGTTTTGTATTGGTGGTGGTGCTGTGAGCTGGAAGAGTTCAAAGCAAGAGATAGTAGCTGACTCTACAACAGAATCTGAGTACATTGCCGCCTCTGATGCTGCGAAGGAGGCAGTTTGGATCAAGAAGTTCATCACTGAACTTGGAGTGGTTCCAAGCATTGTCGACCCGATAGAGCTCTATTGTGACAACAATGGAGCAATCGCACAGGCTAAGGAACCTCGATCTCACCAGCGATCCAAACACATACTCCGACGCTATGATCTCATCAGGGAGATCATCGAGAGGGGTGATGTAAGGATATGCAGGACTTCGACAGACAGCAACATTGCTGATCCACTGACAAAGCCCCTCACGCAGCAGAAGCATGATAGCCATTCTAGGTTCATCGGTATTAGATACATGGATGATTGGCTTTTAGTGCAAGTGGGAGATTGTTAGTGTTGTGCCCAAAAAGCCAATCATGAGATGATTGTATTTTTGCACATTGAGTCATGATATTTTATTGAGGCATTAATCCAGCAATTTTGTTTGTTGTTTTTTTTCTGCGTAACGTAATAAACATAATTGTAACCCTAGAATAATGATATTCTTAAACGTCCCTAGTCTAGTATTATTGTGGAGCGGGTTGCAATAATACATAATGACTAGCATATGTGGAGACTAATATGAGATATGTAGTCTACATATGGGTACAAGTTGGAGAACTTATGTACTGGACCGACCCACCATGAGAACACTTCATGGATCGTTATATGAGTGTCATAAGTGATTCTCATAGTGATCATGGTATATGTAGTCATTCGACCTAAGATCATCAAGGTTCCGTACATGTGAGTCACATACTTTGATACTTTCCTTTGTTGCTCGTAACTGAGTGAACTTGAAGGAGGTCATTGGGTATGTCACATATCATGCGGAGGGATTTGTACGATCAAGATGGGATTTGTCCCTCCTATGTAACGGGAGTGATATCTTTGGGCTTATTGATAGAGTGAGACTTAGAAAATGCATGGCCATGCTCCGATGAGTTGATATATGATATCAATGTCGTCAGTTTAAGTTGGTCTACTCGGTAACCAAGAAACCAAAGATTGGGCTATACGAGAGTGACACATTCCATGTCTCGTGCTTAGGCTTGATATCTTGGACAAAGGGACAATGGCATATATCGATGATGATCATGAAGGTTTAGTCGATTCACCGACAATCTTGTCACTTGGGTACCAATGATGTGTTGCTAGACACCGCTCATTGCTTATGATCATAAATGTGATTTATGATCATTGCCAACATGGCAAGAGCCTATTGGGTCGCACACATAAAGCTATTTGGATCATTAGAGTGCATGGGCTAATTATTTGGGTTATGGTTTCACTTTAATTTCGTATTAATAATGGGCCAAGGAGTTGATCCATTATTAAGCCCGAAATTAAATCCTAATTGGATTAGGGCTTTGAAACCCATTAGGCCTGGAAGTTGAGTCTCACTATAAATACAACTTTTAAGTGATAAATTCGCAGGTCTCCTTACCCTAGTCTCCCAAAAGGACAGCCGCATTCTTCTCTTGCAATTCCTTGGAGGACGCAAGCTAGCACTGCAAGTGCAAGAGAAACGCATCTGCCGGGACATGGTGGAAGCGTGGTGATCCCGAGAGGCTCGTGTGGATACCATAGAGAGTCTGAACACGTCAACTGTTCAGGTTTTGTGATTCGACTCTACAGTTGAGTGAGAGATCTCAACCGAAAATTAGGTATGAAATTTTCGAACACCCGGTTTACCCCGTTTCACTTGGATCCTGGAGGGTTTCGGTTAAATTCCACTGCGCTGTTTGGCTCCCGAAACCCAACAAGTTATGCATATTATTGAGTTACAAGTTCATGATTATATACATATTGGTTTATGTGTGGAAGTTAAAAACCTCCATGATGAAGTTTTAACAACTTTCTCCCTCTATCATTTTTTTTTAATGTTATAACCAAATGAACTTTGTGGAATACATATGATACATTTTCAAACTTCTAGTGCTAAAAGCCAACAACCACTTTATATTAGGCATAACAATTGAGTGCCAAAGTCCTGTATTAAAAAATTAGCTCAGGCTTTCAATATCTAAAGAAGTAAGCTAGGTAAAAGCTAGATTCTAAGGTTGTTGCTTTAGGGATTTATGAATGGCAAGCTTAGAGGTAAGATAAGATTTAAACTGACAAAACCCAGCACAGGCAAAAAAATTGATTACTAAAACTAGGTAGAATCTCCAAGAAGTTATACATTTAGTATGGAAAAGCAAACAGAAACTCATTAAGCAAGTTCTAACTTTATAAAAGAAAAAGATTTATTCATAATTAATACAAGAGGTAACAAGTTCAATAATCAAAACCACAAGTAGCAATTCACAATCTATAGACTTGACACAGTACTAGTGGAATTACAGTGAAAGTTTTAGTTACTATAACCTTACATCACGAAAACAAGTTAAAAATATAGAATAAGTGTCAGCCCTTAAATAAGGGATATGCCAAAGTAGTCAAAGGCGAATTGTGCACTGAGGCATTAAAGCCTTTTATCACCATGAGGTGCATTACACAAAAATTGTGAACTCTAAAACAAAGGAAAGTGCAAAAATTTTTTAAAAGTATATAACATATAATATTAGATTTTTAAAAACTAAATTTAAATATAAACCTAGATCTTATTATTTAGTATTCCATAATTATTGCTAGATTATGAATATGCAACAAGAACATAAAAGACAAAAACAAAGAGAAGAAGTAAGAACTAAATGTTTCTAAAATAATCTAAAATGTTGTAGCCTTATTCTCTTAACCAAAAAACTATTATTTATAATCAAAATCCATTTCCTCTAAAGTATCATTATCTTCTTCTAAATTTTTGTCATTTTCAAGTACCTCCCCAAATTCACAACCGCTAAAATTTTCTTTTGACTCATCCGACCTAGCTTCTTGCTGTTCAAAACTCAATCTAGAAAAGGATATAAATTTTAAGTTTGAGTTTTTTCTTGTGTATCTTCTTGGCTCATTAACACCACTTGCACTTGCCACATTAACCTAGTTTAATTTATCATTAACTTGTTGTGTAATGAAGGCTTTGGGTAGGGCTACCTTGCTATTGCAGAAAGAACAAGCTAGGTTAGTAGAAAGTAGAACACTAGGTGCCACGAGGGAAGGAGAAAAGTCCACTGGCTGTGGCTTAATTTTTTTTCTTTGTTTTAAGCTTATTTATTATGTGGTCCCAAAACCTAATTTATTTTTCTCACAAAAGACTTAATTTCTCACTGCCTTTTTATTCCTATTAAGGGTAATTATGTCCTAAAAATATCATTGGAAAAGAATAAAAAACAGAATCGAGGTAGGGTAAAAAGGCAAACATGGCCTCCTTCAACCTTGCATGCGCAACTATGCTTCTTGCTAGGTCGCCATTCGGCATAATGGTGCGCGCAACATTGAACTCCCTATGCCATGCCCCTTGGATTGCGTCCCCCCTTACCATCACCACACAATGTCACTATTGCGCACAGGGCGCGCACAATTGATTACAATGGGATGTGCATTTCCTTGTTTAGACAAGACTTCAACATAGAAGCTTAGTTAGAAAGTTGTAAATTTTCCACGTTCTATCACACTGCAAGTTTTCCCTAATTCATGTCATCATGTTTACAATCTAAAGCTCATAAAAAACTCCTTAATTTCAAATAACCAAAATGAAAATGTGCCTTCGTCACACCTCATATACAATATGAATATTCACTCATACTATTACGGTTACCTTGCTCTACAAATGTAGAGAAGGTTAGTCATCAATTGACTTTTATAGTCCTAATAAAAGGAGTAATTTGCTACCAATTAGTGCACAATCAATATTTTAATTAGATCATACTTAAGTTAATACTCCACAAAATATTTCGTTACTTAATTTCTAATAGTTCTTATATTCCAAAATAACCTTCCAGATGTATGAAACGTATTTTGTACCAGTACGTATACCATGATTTGCTGCATACTATGAATCTGCTAACTTTGATCTGAAAATTGCAGTAAAATATCACAAAGAAATAAAAACAAAGTAAACACAAATTAATACTATCATCACTTAAGAGCTCAGCTAAGAACACTAGAGTTCCAAGTGTAACTACTGTTTACACTAACCTCAATTGTAGTAATTTTTTAATTCATTTTAGAAACCGGAGCACCATTTTTAAGTGTTGTGCAATTGAGCACATGAGTTCACAAAAAGAAGATCTCGAATAATCATTAGATAGAGTAGCTGGCCAACACTTTCACATGTGGGTTGCATGGTACTTACTAATCAAACATTAGTGATGCCAATCCATTGGAAAGATAACTTGGTGTACACGCACACATTGGAGAGAAAATGTTGACTCTACCAGCCAAATCATGGGCTTCGTTTGTTATTGAAAACTGCTGATAAACTCAAGTTTGTTATTTTTCAACTACTTTCAGTTTGAGGGGGATTGTTAGATAATTATGGAAAAAAATCTAATTAACTGAGTAATCATGCTAATTGTGAGTGACTAAGGTGATTGATTTAATTAAGAGTGATTATAGTGATTTAGTGATTTGTAGAGTTATTAAGTAAAAGTTATTAGAGTAACATGTGATCGCTTCTCTGTATATATGCATTATAATTAGTCTACCGACCATTTAGAAGAAATACAAGATGTAGCCTCATGTCCTCTACTCCATTTCTCTCTTCATTTCTTTTATATTTGAACACCGAATGTTAATAGCCTTTACTCAAATAGCACAGGCAATAGGCTCACTAAGATGCCAAAACTGCATTTAGGCTACCTTATGACTTCTACAGGAAGTCATAAGGAGTTTAAAAATTCTAATTGCCATTTACTTGATCTATACAAAATTATCCCCTTGGCTTGACGTTTCTCTGCCATAACTATTAGGCAAGAAAAGATCCACAAGGGTTCAACTTTTTTTCTCTGCCAAACCAATGGTTGCTTAATGACAGACCATCTGCTATGATTATATGAAGATGTATCTCCTATAAATGCTACGCACTTGCGTGGGAGCCTGTGAGAAAGTTTTAGTGCTTGTGATTGCTCTAGTAGGATTGAGGTAACTTCAAGACTCATGATGCTGTGATTAGTTGCTATGCCTTTTGGGAAATTGTAGAATTTTTTTCTTGAAATGATGTTTGACTTCATTTCATAAGAGCATGATGGAATTTTTTTCTTTCATGTCAATTGGGTCTTGACATTTTTTGAGCTTATTGAAACCCTCTATAATTAGGGGTGAAAGCATTTAACCTTAACTTGAAACCTGATCGTATTTTTTTGGTTAGATCAGATTAGAAGAAAAAATAACTGATATTTGGATTAATCAAAACCCAACCTAATTTTTAGAAGTGAAAATAAAGTTGATTCAGATTGAATAAACCCGAAACCCAATTCTCTATTCTCAAACTATTTTTTAGCCCAATTCCTAACTATTTCTCAGCCAAAGCCCAAGCTACCACATATTTAACCATTTCTAACAATAACCCAAGCACATCGCCTTCCAGTGCGTGTCGGCCTCCTGCCTCTGTGTGTCTGCCATCTGCCGTCTGACGCCGTCCCTCCGCGTCGCCATCAGGCCGCCCTCCTCGTTACGTCGTCCTTCGCCGTCCGCCCGCTGCCCTCGCCGTCGCGTGGTCCTTCGCCCCCGTTCGCCCCGGCCTCCTTCGCCCGTGGCGTCGTCGTTCAGCCTCTGCTTTCTCCGTTCGCCATCGCACCTCCCTCCCGCGTCGCTCACCGCACCTTGCTCGTCAGCCTTGCCACCATCGCAGGTCGCTCCGTCACCATCCTGCCTAGCCGCCGGCCTCCCTCGCCTGGTCGCTGGATCTTATTTCCCTCAACCCGATTGGCGATCTGTGATTTGTAGATTTCTTCTCTCTCAAATCTCAGTTTATTTCTTCTCCGGTTGGCCTGGAATTTGTGTTTTGTTGCCTGGAATTTGTGTTTTGTTTCCTGGAAAAGAGACGCAATAATCGGGCCTGGAGGCCGAGTTGAAGGTGTGCCAGGCGTGGATGAGGTGAAAGAGTCATAGGGAGGAGATTCCCAGTCGCGTTTAGGCTTCCAAAGTGTAGACATCCTGGGAAAGAGTTCCACATTGGGCCTGTTATTGATAGTTTTATCATGTATGTTGTTGAATGTCATTGAGCTTCTTTTCAAAAATTCCTCTAACTATATTCTTTTCTATATGAAAAAAACTTTTATTTACTAAATTGGATATGCCTTTGTGACTCAATTTTTTGTTGTGGCTTGGTTTTACGGGGGTTTATACTTTTGAGCTTGTTGCGCAAGATGTACACTGGAACTAAGAATTGTATATAGATTGAGCTAAAGAAAACTTCATGAGCTCGATGTTATGAAAATACTGAAGGGTAATTCTATGCTCTCGGCAGATAAAAGGGAAGAAACAGCTGAGAATGGTGAATAGAAAGAATTACACATGGTGAGCTTGTGGCCCTGACTGTCCTGGTGCAGAAACGGATGCGTTTGAGAACGAGAATCTGCAATATAACAGCAGTCTAAAGGATTGGGATCCATTTAAAGGATTAAAAAAAGTGGGAATAAATGATTCTTTTGCAGTCACATTCGAAGTTCCTTCTCCAGACCTTGTACAGTCGGGTACAAAAGTATGTTTCTTCTTTCTTAGAGTCATCTATACTTTTTCCTGTTTTATTGGCCATTTCTTGGCTCTCTTTCTGTGCAAGTTGTAAAATTTCTGGTTTGGATTCTGGTCAGCTTTGGCTTCTGAAGATCCATTCTTGTCAGTCACATGTTTTATTACGTTAAAGAGTTACAACTGTTGGTATAGCAGTTATTTATGTGATTTAAACAGTCAAATTTCTATTAGTCATGCTTCAGTTGATTTCAAGTCCACAATGTTATTGACCCATTGGACAATTCACAGTATGTCTTCCAATCTGCAACTCTTCTGTCTTAGATCCTTTATAATTTTTGCAGTTAGCACTTCATTTTGGTGACAATGTCCTGGGTGTGTAGATTTAAGTAGTAGTATGTAATTTGTATTCTTATATAATTATTTTCCAATTCTAAACTGCCGTCCCCCGCCGCCTAATATTTCCCCATCTTGTCATGCAGTCTTGAAAAGGCTGTTGAGCTGGATTATCACTGGGTTGAGTTTGATGATGTTCGTTTCCATGTTCAGGTGATTGGTTTAACTTTCCTGTGCTTGAGATAATGTGATCCAGACATCACTTTTATTTATTGTTTTTGTAATCTTTAGCAAATAAGCAAATTGTTTTTTTAGTTTATTTATATATCTTTTGCATGGAGGGGCATGTCCACTCGTGCTGCTTCTTTATGCATCCAATTTATGGTATTTATGGTTACTTCCAGGTATCGATGAAGAATCCACATATCCTACTTCTATCAGTGGCATTACCTACCCCACCTCCAGAAGCTGTTTTCTTTGATGGACTTCCACATGGAGCCATAGAAGCGATAAAAGCTGCTTATGGTGTCATTGTACAAATTCTTGATCCTCCAAGAGATGGTTTTAATCTCACATTGAAACTGAATTTGTCAAAACTTCCTAAAGATGAAGGTCCAATCCGTTTCTTTCTGAGGTCATTATGATCTTGCTCCATACATTTGCTCTAAAATTTTGGATGATCGTAACCTTTTCTTCAGCGCATCTTGGTGCTCATTTATTTACTCCCTCCCACCTCCACACACACATATAGGTAGTTGAGATCGCAATGCATTGCTTGGATAGTTGATGCATAAGCTAGTTTCCCAACTTCTCTGCATATTGTTGTTTATTTTTCCTTTCCTACATGTTTGTAGACCCATAGCACTTAACCTTGTTGCGTTTTCTTTGATTTTATTGTGTTTAGCTATTAGCTGCGTAGGTAAATGTGCAGGTTCTAACAGATACAGTAGTCACACTTTCAGTACAGAAGAATCAAGTTTTGAAAGTTTCAGGCTCCTCAATGATGATTTCGCTTCATGGGGCAATTGTTAGGAGAGCCAATTTTAGTTCGATCTCATTTAATATGCTAAAGTAGTACTAGGCCCAATCTCTAAATTTCATGCCTAATTATTCTTGTTACTGTTTATGGAATTCTTTATAGAAAAAAAATCTGCCTCCAATTCACACATTGCATGGCTGATGGTTATTTTATTGGTTAAGGGAAAAAATTTTTGAAATCTGGGACTGGAATGTAGATGCCTGTAGTTCATCTCTTGTTGTCACTATGTTTTATGCTAGGTGCTTCCACCTTTCTTTTCATTATTTAAACCTGCATTTATATATGAAAAATTGAGATTTGGTGATAAAATCCAGGTCTTTCAAAAGTTAGAACAAGTTTTAGAAGTGCGTTTGATTGACTAAATATCGATGAACCTGGAATGAAAGTCCAGGGTTGGAACAAATGTATAACAAAAATTCCTGGAGCCCAGATAACCTGACTTGACTACCGAGTCAGGCACCAGAATCATAAAGTAGAAAAGCTAGTAGGACTCCCCAAAGGAGGAAGCAGCTGAATATCTCATTTTCGTAGCAATACTTACCAACCATTTGTTCCCTGAATGAAATTTTTATTTAATGTTTTTTGCTTCATTTTGAAGACATTTTCCCTTCTTTTCTTTGTTGCAGAACACAGACAAACCCTTCTATTTAAGATTGCATCTGTAAGGGAGGTCACATTAGGTGCACCCTTGAGAATTATTCTGAAGCGTCTTACTTTAAGAACTGTTTCACCTGATCTCAATCAACTGGTGGCCATTGTGCATCGGCCAAATGAGTCATTTTTTCTGGTTCCTCAGGTACTTGTTTTTCATAATTTTCTCACGCTTACAGTGTTAAGCATGCTTCTGTGAAGTTCAATGTACTAATGAAATAATCTGTATACTGTGTCGGTCTCCTGACCAGGAATTGACCATTTTATTTCATAATGTATTTTGAAATTTCCCTTTTTTTCGCTTATTCTCTCTTTGGCACTTGTTTGCTTTCTTTATGTTTTTGTTTTGTTTGTTTTTTTTTTCTGTTTTGTCATTATATTTTTCCATGAGTGATTTTTTTTTCCTTTATCTACGATGTTTATTTTGAGGTTGCTGTTCTGACAACTGTTTTAACTGCAACGTTTAATTTCCGTTGACAGGCTGACAGAGTGTCCGTGGTTTTCCCAGTGAGATTTAGGGATGCTATTGACACTGTCCTAGCTACTTCTTTCCTACAGGTATAGTGAAAACGATATGATGGATAAGATTCTCTGAAGGCAAAACATGTTCATATAAATTGGCTTTGCACATGTGCCATTGTACTTCTGACTAAAAAAAGCATGGAGCTTCTGGTCAAATAGTAGCTGTTTTGGGCCATGAAAATTTTGCAGAAAGTAGTCACTTTGCTTTAGTTGAGTTGATGAAGATCTTTAGTAGATTGTGATGCTGGCAGACACTTATCTTGAAGTTGTGTGGTTTGATTTTCCTAGGATGGACGTTTCTGGTTTTTTTCCAACTGTAGCTTGGGCAATCTCTTGTTTCCCTCAATTAAGGCCCTGTCATCATACAGGAATTTGTGGAGGCACGGCGTGCAGCGGGACTTAATAGTGCTCCTCCTTGTCAGTGGTCAAGTTCCAGTCCTCGAGAGCTTAAAGGAGTGCCTGAGGAAGCCTTGTCTGCAAATGCCGGATTTGTAACTTTTAGTAACGTCGCAATAAAAAGCTCCCTGCATTACTGGTTTATCTTTTGTTTTTCGGGGGAAAAATAATTCCTAATTTTTATTCAATGTAGTAATTTACCCTCGACATGTGGAAGGCAAAAAGTTGGACCGAACTGTCTGGAATTTGTCCACTTTTCATGCATATGTGAATTATCATGTTAAGGTGAGATCAATCACCTTTCACATCTCCTTTACAGGGTGAGCTATTGCCTGAATGAAATGGATGAGTTGTATAAGAAAGATGTTGCCTAACTAGATGCAATTTCTGGTAAGAAACTACTGAATAAGTACATTATAACAGAGTATTGATTTACATTTTCTGTTCTTATGGTCTTCTGAATCTTTAAACTGTATCACCCTTGACGAATGATATCATCTGACCTGATCAAAGTCCCTTTGATTCACAAAGAGATTACACTGTCTTCTGTTCTTATGCTGAGTATAGTGAGACTGTTTTATCTTGTTACCTTTTGCATGTTTCAGTGTTCAGAGGGATTCATGCATACCCGAATGCGGCGGCGTGTAGAGTCTTTGATTCAGGTACTTTCCTTTCATTCTAAGTTACTTCTGTTTCTTGCTTTTTGTTTGATTATGTAGAAATTCAGTTAAATCGATAAATACTTGCTGCATTTCTATGCGACTATGATTAGGTGAAGTCTAATAAGAGATGTTATGTATTTATAGGCTCTAGACCGTGCCAAACCTGATACGGAGAAGTCCGAAAATGTTGCAGAACATACCAATTCCTTCAAGCGGCTGGTATGCTTCTGAAATGTATTTTTGATCTTCATGGTTCACTAGGGGCATACTTCCCAATAAAGTTGGGGTCGGAGACACGAAATTGATCAACATATCTATTACTTACTAACAGCCATTCAGATTATATCTCCATGCATTTACGAGTTTGTATGTTGAATACTAATCCAAGAATTTTGTTATTAATGTATGTACTTTCTTCTAGAGCCTCAAGGATGCGAGGGCTAATCGGAATCCTTGAGCGTGTGATTGCGATAGAAAATTTTGGAAAAGGATGTGGAGAAGTTGCTGGCAATCAAGTCTAAAAGTTGAGCTGACTTCAAGCTTTATGCAGTTCGCTTCGGGCAAGTTTTCGCCTTGACACAAACACTACGAGTAATGCAATTTGGTGTCAAGCTTGGCTCGTACCAGGTTCAAGTTCAGGCCTCTGTAGGTTCATTCATTTACTTTTTCTCCTGGCAAGCTCGTGTTAGGGCTCACGTGGACTCGAATTGAATTGTGATGTAGAATTTGATCTCAAATGTTTGCCTGTTTACCCATTGCTTTAGTAGGAAGTAGAAACTATGATTGACCACCCATCGCTAAATGCTTTTGTACCATTTGCCTGATATGCATTTAAACTCACCCATTCCAAGAGCTTGGCAAAGTAACTTACGGTCTTTGCTCGGTTGTGATTTTTAATTTGGCGGTTGGTATGGAGAGAGTAGATTGCAGTTGCATGAAAAGAGATTTATTACAGATGGAGGTGCAATATGAGTTACAAACACAGACCGCCAAAACAGACCTGCAATAGACTGAAAGATGAACAACGTGAAGACAGACTTAGAATAGACTAAAAGATGAACACACTGAGAAGAACAGCCAAAGTTCTCGGTTCAGTCTATGTGAGAACAACAATCCACATCTCCCCATATGCAGAGAGAACAACAATTTCCACACTGCTTTCAAAAGCTGCTTTTAATGCACCCCAATCTCACCACTACAAAGAAACATTCCCGTATAGACACCGAACTAAAAACACCCCCAATTATGTTCATGAGCATCAACACGTACACCTCCCATTCGCCCCCACTTGCCACGTCCAATCAGACAATTTCACCAACTCACCCTTCGCTACACTAAAATAAGGGAAGAAATGAACTTTTCGCATGTCTAAAATGAGCAAATTGAGGTGGCCAACCACTATATTGACACCTACAATCTATACACAAATAGAAGACCCCTTCTCCAATAATCAGGGACCTCCACGAAACTATGACAGTACATGAAGAGGGTCCAACATCTTTTGCCCAATACTGAAATGATAAAAGTCTTGTCAGTTACCAAACTTCGCACATCTTTATCTAAACCCATAGCAGCCTTTCATTTTAGCAACAACGACAAATATCCAAAGTTGCAGCATGCTCAAACGACATACAATAAACCATTGAAAAACAAAAAAATTTACAAACAACAACACCCAAGACATGTTACACCTAGATGATATAAAAGACAACAGAAAACCTGGAAGGGAATAAAAAGAAACAAAGACCAAGTCTAAACCTCAATCTTATATTTTCACCTATAGACAACGCCACACGTAACATGTGTGCCAATCTCTGACTTGCTACAACAGTCAAAGACACAAAAGCTGAAGTGCTAAAACCGTTATTAAACTAGCCATAAGAGCCACTTGTCACCCGTAGAAACCTTGCTTCCACTTTCACATAGATGTATAGATCATCCTTTCTTTAAAGTCACAACTCATTAACACTAAAGGTTAGAAGTGTGTGATTTTAAAAGGAAAAGAAGAGACTAGACGTGTGTGGTTTTAGAAGGAAAAGAAGAGACTGACTTTTTTATTGTTTATAAACCATATGGGTGCCTGGATATCTCGCTAGGAAATAGAAAAGGATAAAAAATTATGAAGATGAGGTTCAAATAAAGTGAAAAGGACTATCTCTTCAACAACTTTGATCGCCAATCACTCCCTTCCCCTGTTCCAAAGACCTTCATAACCCTATAATCAAGTATGGTACTTCTTCACACAATCCGTATTTACAAGCTGTGGTAGTTCTCGTCCATCCATCTTAGACAAAATTAAAACTCCTCCTAAAAATGCCTTTTTTACCACATAAGGGCCATCATAATTAGGTGTCTACTTCTTATTGCATCCTGTTGAATTGGCAAGACTGTCTTAAGCATGATATGTCATTCGATAAATCATTGTGGGTGAACCTTTTTATTGCCAGCTTGAATCATCCTTTTTTAGTAGAGTTGTCCATGGTAAAGGGCGGTCACTCTTTCCTAGAGATTAATTATTCAAATCTGAATAGCACCCATTTCACTTCATCTAATTGAGCATCCAATAACACTCCCAAAGAAGGAATTTCAATCTCTATAAGCAACACTACCTCCATACCATACACCAAGGGTATCACTCTAGCGGAAGTACATACAAATGTTCTATATGCATGCAAAGCAAAATGTAACATCTCATGTTAATCTTAGTAAGTGATTGTCACCTTCTCAAGATGCCTTCCAATTTCTTATTGGCTACTTCTACTGCACCACTCGTCATGGGTTGATGAAGTGCTAAGTTATAATGTTTGATCTTAAATTGATGACATAAATCTTACATAATTATGTTGTTTAAATTTATAGCATTATTAATGATGATACATTCAGGCAATCCATATCAGCAAATGATCTCCTTCTTAATGAATAGACAAACTACCTTCCTTGTGATAATTGCATAAGAAACCGCTTTCATCCACTTGGTAAAATAATAAATTGTGACCAAAATGAAATGATGTCCATTTGAAGCTTTGTGTGAAATAGCTCCAACGATAGTAACTCCCACATAGAAAGGGGCCAAGGTATTGTTGTGAGTCATAACTTGTGACATTAAAAGGAGCAGGTGGTACTTGCATCTTATTTTATGCATCCACTACCCTAGCTGGGTACTGTAGGACCTACTTTACTCCAATTTTGAATGAGGTCTCCTAAGATCTATGGCTCCTTATCAAGCCACTACAATACGTAAACTCATTTTATGTATTTGTGTACCGTTTTGTTGCTTGATGGTTAAATAAACCATGCATGTGCTCTCAAGTACCTTAGCTTAGTTCTAGCAATAAGCATGCATGTTTGCTTTGGTCCTCATGTTTAATCATAAACATTATTAAGAAAAATAGCTAGCTAGCATTTAAAATAATACTAAATTAGTATGAAAAACATACATTTCCCTTAACCACATATAAGTAATTGTTTTTCATGCATGTCTCATACCATGTGGACTAGTACATGCAAGTTTCTTCATCCAAGTTAGACACATATTACTAGACGATTCTACTTTCTAAGGTATACAAGAGATTATATTGCATAATCATCCTAGAATAAGATCCATTTTATTGACCTTATTCTATATACTTTCCAATACCATAATGCCTGTGGTGTCTAACTCATCTTGGTGCCTTTATATCCAAAGTATACTACTTTGACCATCTTAAGCAAGCAACCTAAAGGTTGCTAGGCTCTTCATCCGCATTACCTACACATAATTGTTTGGGTTTAGTATTTAAAAAATACTCAATAAAGGTTCTTCCACCTACAAGGAAAATATATATACACATATATAGCAATATTCACAAATATATGTGCACATATCCACAGAGGGCACATAATATAAATATATAAACAATATAAAAGTTAGCACCCTTATAGGACTGCCATTTTGTACATCATTGATATACTAGCTACAAAGAGCTCTTGCCAAATTGGAGTATCCTATAGCTCTCCCCCTGCTCCTCATCTTTTAATGGGTGAGCTCCCAACCATTAGGTTATAATGTGTGTTCATTATGTTCAGAGCTCTTTGTTAGGATGCCTTGCTTCCGACCATTTAGTCTTATATAGGAGATTGTACAACATCTATGGTTCTTGGTTTTGAGAGCATGCTCGTAGTTCATATCTTACTTAAGCTTACTAGCCTTCAACAATGATAGTAAATTCAAGACAGGGATAATGTATCCTCTATGAAGCCTCCTGATCAGGCCCGTGGAGGACACATTCTAGGGACCCTATATCCGTAGACACCATGGAGTATTATGATATCATGCTTGGACACTAGCCTTTTATGACCAACTCCCTCAGGATATGCCTCATAACCCTTAGGGTGTCACTTGCTTGGGATCTCTTTGAGTATGATCAAAGAATAACCAAAGCTCTATATTGGTAGCTGGGGAAAAGACTGGCCATGTTCCATTTGTTCCGTTATGCCAGCATCCATACCACGATGGGGTTCATGTAGGCAGCTTAACCAACACTCTTGATCTCCTTAGAATGTCTTATATAGTAGGGATTCACATATTCCTAAAGGCACGATCATTTCCTTTCTGAGTATCTTCACTTACCTTTACCGCAAACTAACTTGTGTGTCAGATATTACCCCTAAGCCAAACCCCAGGGATTCCCTCCTCTATTATTCTTTTATGTTTTCCTTGTAGGTCCTCTATAGAACAGGCTTTTTTTTATGATCTCGAGTTGATAGTGTATATCCACGTGCACCTCAAGTTGCTTAACACCAAAATACCACCATTTATGGGAATGGTGAGAGTAGCTGTAATGAAAACCTACTGCTGGAGTCCTGGAGAAGATGTCTAAGTTTCCTTGAGTGCTGAACTTGTCATCATCTTGAGAGCTAGACTAAGAAACATGCAGCTTAACTTGGGTGGAGCCTTGTAATAGCTGCATGACATGATAGCGAATGAAGGTAGTACTGGTGGCCCCCAGAAAGGTCAAGTATTAGACTTTTTCTTAGATCCCTTGCACAGGTAGTTATTCTGGGGCACCAGGTGTGAGAAACCCCAACAAGTAGTTAAGGACAAGTAGATCTATAGCAAAGTTGAACCTCAAATCCCTACTAGTTTTAGAGCCTCATATCTAAATGACCATGCCTAACTGAAAACCTAGATACGGATGTCAATCGACATGGCAAGGTGGCAAATGTTACAAGTATACATGGCCTAGTATCATGTGGTACTTATAGGTTGGTTTCATCTGAATCTGCCCTAGTTGGAGCAAAAGGACCCATTGGCAAATAGAGACCAAAAAAGCCCCTTCTTCTGTACTAGAACCATACTGTGGACACCTCTAATGTAAAAATATTGTGGAGTCAATGGCCTCAAGAAGCATTGATAGCCAATCATTGATCAACTCGAATGGAATAAAACCTATTACTCTTTGGTTAAATACGTTGGGGTTCCCCGAGTCGCTCACTTAACTTGGGCAATTGAGCAAGCATCATTGGTAAAAGTATGCAGAGTATTGCCACTGAGTGACCCCCAAGTTAAGACATGTTCCTTGGTTGGAATGAAGGAAAAAGTAGAACAGATGTATCACCTTAGTCACAAAAGTTTATAGGAAAAAGTAACATGGATAGATAGGATAGTTGTACGTTTTCCCCATGATGATCACTTAATCATCTTGACAAGGATTGCCAGATGGGGCAAGGATTGCTAAATGAGAGGTGATGATGTCTTATATGATAGTAGTGTGAATGACAATGTGCTTTTTACGAAGACTCTATTAGGGCTCGGCAATACCAAAAAGCTAGCTGAGGCCTATAACCAGCTTGACATTATGGATTGGCCTGAAATAGTTGCCAGTTTTAGGATGGACTAAATTTCCCCTCACACAGGTTGAGAAGGCATTGAAGAATGGGCAATAGCTTGTCACATCCATGATGGTAAAGTTCATTATCATCAATACCCCTTCCTTTGACAATGCCTTTCTCTGAAAAGAAACATAAGGCTTACTACACACTCACCCCAACATGAGAAGCTTAACGATAATGTTTGCTATCAAGAATGGGACATATTTGTATACATTGACTAGAATGAGGCAAGGCATATTTTTTCCTTTAAAGGTAATGGAGCAGAGACAAAAGATAAAGATCAGGCATGGAAACTAAGAAGGTGAAGTATAAGAAGGAACCCACTAAAATGGTCACCAAGATGCAGAGTTAGTGGCTAATTAGGGAAACTAAAATAGTGGAGCTCAAGCTAGGGTATACCATGAAAATTGGAACATGCTCCCAACGGAGGTAAAGTCCATGCTTATTAATCTCTTATGTACCAATTTAGATATATTTGCCTTTTCACTTAGAGACATGCTAAGGGTTAGTCTTGACTTGATATAGCGTAAGCTTAGGATAATCTTTATGCCTGACCTATCAGGTAGAAAAAATGAATAGTCACCCCATAAAAAAAAGTTTGGTACCACTTGATATGCATGGCACCAGAGGATAATGAGTCAATAGTCTTTATTATAGATTAAGGAACATTTGCTATATCAGAATATCATTTGGGTTGAAAAAAGCTGGTGCCACGTATCAAAGGCTAATGAATAATGTCTTCTTGGACCAAATAGGTAGGAACATAAAGATCTACATGGATGACTTGATTGCAGAAAGTCATGGCTACATAGATCACCTGGCTAAGCCCTAGGTAGAGTTCCACTAACTTCGAAAGCATAGACTTAGATTGAATCCTAAAAAATGTATCTCTGGCATAGGATTAGAAACTTTCTCAGATACACAGTATCAGAAATAGGAATCAATGTTAAACCCAATAAGATAAAAACCATACTTGTTATACCATTACCCACGTTCTTAAAATTAGCCAAGATATTGGTAGGGAGAGTAACAACATTGGGCAGATTCCTTTTGACGTACGGGGAGAAGTTTAAACTTTTTTCAACATACTGACCAAGGTGTCTCACCAAATAAGAATTCAAATGGATTGATGAGTATAAGGTTCAAGCAATTGCAAAAGCACCTAGTTGATTTACCAACCTTGAGTTAACCTAAGCTTGGGGAGCTATTGGTATTGTACATCTCGGTAAACCCTAACTCTATTGGCTCAGTATTTATTTGAGAAAATGGTGACATGAAACAATGGCTAGTCTATTATGTTAGTAGGACATTACATGATGCTAAGGTAAGATGCCCCACCTTGTAGAAAGTAGCCAACATCGTGATATTATCAGCAAGGAAGCTAAGACCCTATTTTTAAGGCCATCCCATAGTTGTATGGACTAGCCTCTCATTATGTGATGTGATGAGAAAAGTAGACCACTCCAGAAGGTTGTCCAAGTGGTGTATAGAGTTGGGGTAGCAGGATATCATGTAAGAACCTTGAAAGGCTATAAAGAGTTAGCTGTTTGTCGACTTCATAGTTGAGGACCCCCTAAAGAAAAGACAAATGAACCTAAATAGCCTATTTGGAAATTGTATGTTGATGGAGCATCAGTAAAGAGCCACTGAGGACTAGGCATAGTTTTACTCTGCCCAAAAGGGGATAGAAGTAGTAAAGTCTATACGCTTCATTTTCCCAATGACAAACAACGTGGCCAAGTACAAAGCCTTAATAGCAAAGCTTCAACTCGCAAGGACAGTCAGCATAAGACCCTAACAGTTTATAGTGATTAGTTGCTGTTAGTCCAACAAATAAAGGGAGAATACAAAGTTAAAGAGCCAAAATTATAGCAGTACTATGACTTCTTAATTGACCTAGGTTACGCTTGACGTTGCTTTAGTTGTTGCATCATTTTTGTGACAAGGTTATGCTGGAAATCACATAAGAAGCCCATGGTAATTGGCCACTCATCCTTTAGAGGAGAGGTGCTTTTATGGAACTGGGGTGCCCTACAAATGTGGTGGGTTTGCCTCTACTTGAAAATCTTTGACCCTTTTCTCTTTAGGGCAACACATTTGAACCATGGCAATTTGTCACTAAGTTCCCATAGATGGTGCTGGATGATGTCCTTCATCGTGAGTACTAAAAAGATGATGGTATGGTCCTCCACTACCTTCAATATATGTTGTTACTGAGGGATCTTCAAAAAAACTCAAATATGTACCGGTAAGTTTAATGATCTTTAACATATCCATACTTCCCTTTATGTTGTAACCTTCTAGTGTAAACTAGCTTAACAAGTACAAAACTTGTCTGCTAACACTAGCACTTGAAAAGTCTTACTTTAAGCTCAGCACCCAACATCACAAGACCAAAAACCCCTTAGTGCAAGCTAGCTTAATAAGCGAAACTTATCTGGTAACTCTCACACTAACAGTTTTTCATTACAGGTTTGGTACTCAACAACTACTCTCACCACTAGACTAAGTATGTGACTCGTGTACTTTGGCTTCACCAACGTACACCCCTAACACTCCAATGTATACTCCATTCTTTGCTCCATTATACTTTAGGGTTTTTTAAAGCAAGTGGTCTACCAAGAATTGTGAATCTTGGAGCATCCTAGTGTAGAAGTCTTTAACACCCTTCTTGGATGACCCTTATGCATCAGACATTCCCGTTGCATTAATTAAGGTACTATGCACTACCCGAGTATTGCAGTCCTACTGCTTTTGCTCTTATGTAATCCTTTACACTTGCATCCTTAAGAGAGAAAATTTATCTAGTACAAGTGCCAGGACTTCCAAGTAGCTATTAGCCCTTGAGTTCAATTTAGTGCCCTTTGGTTCAAGCCACCTAATATTCAGCAATGTGACTACTAGCTTGCTACTTGAACCAAAGTTCTTGATGCTTCAGTTGCACCACTTAGAGTCACTTATACACTAAGTCTTTTCTTTGCCTTGCACTCTGAGCCTTACTTGCTACACACGCTAGATTAAATTTTTTACTGTGTCCTTAGCACATCTACTACCTGTCCACCAAAGCTCACCCCCGCCCAAAGAACCTATAGGTTTTTTAGCTGAGCTACAATGTGTTGCTCGATTTTAGGCTGCTTTAGGTACCCCTAGCTCGCTAGCTGACTAGACACCTAAGCCCCATTTACTTGGCCCCAGTATGCCTCTGGCCTAGAATTCCTCCCTAAGCCTCTCAACCCTGACTACTAACAAGCACCTTGGCACCTTCTATAGTCATTAATTACTCGATCTGACTATGATCACAAAAAGGTTATTTTCACCTTTATGCCCAACTATTATACCATTAACTCTTTATGGACGATGTGCGATTATGATCTATCAAAGATAACCTAATTTCCTTTATGGGAAAACCAACTTCAACACTCGACTTAGTTCATTATCAAGAGGTGGTTAGCACAAACTATTCAAGTAGCTTATCCACTATAACTTTCCTTAATGCACTACAGTATGTAGTACGGAATGAGTCTTATCCCCTTAGACTCATGAGCCTTATCCATTAGCACATTCTAAATTTACAAGTTACCGAGCCTTCATTTACAAGGCACTTAGGTCCTATGAAAGTTGCACGAACTTTGGGTTCTTAACTAGCTTAACTCGACCTTCTTTTACTAGGATCTTAACTTCTCTATACTCCAATGGGCACCAACAATTATAAGAGTCACTACTTGGATACTAAAGCATAACTATACCTATACTATGCTTGGAACTTTTAACTATTAAGTGAATTACATAGTGAGGTAGGAGATTTCTCACATTATGACTATTTGAAGTCGTTTCTTGACAGGTCATAGTGAAGTCTTTCTTACAGGCCTTACTTAACTCTACCCCTAAGGGAAAAGCCTTTTTTTTCCTGGAAACACTTGGTTGTCCATAAGCTTACACCTCAACTAGCAAACTTTAAACTATAGCCAGTTACCATAACTTCCTTAGCTGTACTCAGGACTTAGTCCCGAACTTACTCGGCTAACCTCACTAGCTGAGCACACTTCTCCACAAGTAATCTATACGGCCCTTGACTCTACCTAACCTTGGGATGATGACCACAAGTCACCAACTTCCCTAGGTCCATGGCGATCATTCCTATTACTTGGGTTTTTTTACTACCGCTCGACAAGCAAAGCTGAACCGTAACAACTATCCCATTCCTATTAGCTGTACACTAGGGCATGCAACTAACAAATGAATAAAGTTTTTCCTTCATTTACCTTTGGACATGTTCCTTACTCCTTACTTCGTAGATAGTCTCCACCTGTATTATATTGTTAAAAATATAAATTCAACCCTACCTGCTTACTTTTTCTAAATTTTGCTGAATTGCTCTACTAGTTTGATACTTTAAAGAACTTATCTAGTCACTTAACTAGTTATTTATTACCTACTATGCAAACCAAATTAACTCACAAAAGAATGTAGCCTATGGAATCTTAGCACACTTTAATTGAAGGCATTATAGCCTATACTTTTGTGGTTTCATAAACTAGCAAATGGGTCCCATGTTCTGCTTATCAACCTGACACTTAGTGCATCATTAGGTTTTAATGCACTCAGGTTCACCCTTAGCCTTCTAACAAGCCAAACAAAACAATGCCAATAATTTGATGCTAGAAACTATAAATAATAAACCAAAACTATTAGTGAAAGGTTAGAGACTTACTTCATACTAGCCACTTCTAGCCCAAGAGTTCATTATGACTACTTGTCAGGTTTAGTACTTAAATCACAGTTACCCACCCTGACCACTAGACTAGCCGAGGTAAAAGCCGCATTGATGCTTTAGTGTACTACGTCAACTCCATATTGCAACTACTATTGGAGACTTCTTCCTAGGATAACTTTAAATTAACTGAGCCTTTAGGCAATCACTAGCTCATCACCACTCCGACCAAAAAAGAATCTATTTTATAGGTGCAAGGCTTAAAGTTGCGTTCTCCTTACACCATAGGCATAAGCCCTTCTTCATCTTGATCCATCTTCTGACTTGGGCTAAAATTCGCACTATGGCCACTTTGCCTATGCTCTTACTACGTTGGGTGAGCCAACCTCCACCTTGCCGATTTGTGTCCAACTCCTTTAACTCTCTTTCGAGAGTCTAATGATTTATCAAACCACTTACTGTTAGCTCTAATGTCTACGACCGCCATATATCTCTTTAACACTAACTTAAGGCCTTGGATTTCTATCTTAAGCTCTTACTCTTAAAGAGGATGGGTACATGAGTGCTCGTTCATTCTGCTGTTGGATTTCGGGAGCCAAACAGAACATAGTGGAATACAACCAAAACTCTCTAGGATCTAAGTGAAATAGGGTAAATCGGGTATTTGAAAATTTTATACCTAATTTGGTTGAGATCTTTCACCCAACTGTTAAGTCAAATCACAAAACTTGAACAATTGACATGTTCAAGCTCTCTAAAGTATCCACACGAGCATCTCAGGATTATCACGCCTTTACCACATCCCAGCAGATGCATTTCTCTTATGCCCACAGTGTTAACTTACATCCTCCAAGGAATGGCAATAGAAGAGTGTGGCTGGAACCTTCAGAACCTTTCTGATTTCATTCTTTGGGAGGCTTGGGCAAGAGTTATGAAATTCTCACTATATGATGTATTTATAGTGAGACTCAACTTCTAAGCCTAATGGGTTTTAAAACCCTAATTCACTTAGGCTTAATTTCGAGCTTAATTAATGGCTCAACATTTGGGCCAATAATTAATTCAAAATTATTATGAAACCAAAACCAAAACCCAAACAATTTGCCCCATACACTCAAATAACCCAATTGGCTCTATGTGTGCAACCCAATATACTCTTATCACATTGGCAATGATCATAAATCACATTTATGATCATAAACAATGAGTGGTGTCTAGCAACACATCATTGCTACCCAAGTGATAAGATAGTGGTGATTCGTTTAAACCTCTATGATCATTATCTGTATATCCCATTGTCCCTTTATCTTAAATATCAAGACCAAGAATGAGACATGTAATGTGTCACTCTCATATAGCCCGATCTATGGTTTCTTGATTACCGAGTAGACTAATTTAAACTAATGACATTAATATCGTGTATCAACTCATCCGAGCATGGTCATACATTTTCTTAGCCTCATTCTATCAAGGGGTCCAAAGATATCACTCCCATTACATGGGAGGGACAAATTTCATCTTGATCATACAAAACTCTTTGCATGATATGCAACATATCCAATGACCACCTTCATGTTCACTCAATTACGAGCAACAAAAGGAAGTATCAAAGTATATGACTCACATGTAGGGAACCATAATGATCTTAGATCAAAGGACTACATATGCCATGATCACTATGAGACTTACTTATGACACTCATATAATGATCCATGTAGCATTTTCATGGTGGGTCGGTCTAGTACACAAGTTATCTAACTTTTACCCATATGTAGACTACATATCTCATATTTGTTTTGACTCTTCTAGCTGAAGGCTTGCTTGAGGAGGGTAAGGTGTTTGAAATTAAATTTTTTAACCTTAATTCACGTTCACCTAGGAAGAATGGGTGAGTTTAGCAAAGTTCACTAAGTTCCGAAAAGATTAAGGCACTAAATGAGGTTTGGGGGCAAAATAGTAATTTTACATCCTAGATAGTTGGGCTAGGCCCCAAGTGTTGAAAATGATTTTTTGATAACCTAACTTTTAACTTTAATCCAAACTTAGTTGAAATAAACAAGATTTGACCGAGTTTGACTAAGGTTACCTAAAGGAGGAGACTTATTTGTAACTTTTTAAATTCTTGGATGGCTTCTTGGTTAAGGGGTTATAAAACTTGGTAAAGTGAGGGAGGAGGCCATATTTGCTGCTTAAACCCAAGTTCCTCCTTCACCCTACCAATTCTCTATCAATCCAAGCCCAAAACCAAAAAAATTTGATGAAAATGAAAGCTTGGAATCGAGTGATTTCATGTTTTTTAAGCTTGGAACCGAGTTTTCCACAATCTTCTATTTTTGATGTGAGGTAACACTTATGTTTTTGGTAGATTCTTATTTATTAGATGTTTGGAAGCTTGGGTTTTAGTTAGAAGGTAGTAATTATGTGATTTGTGCCTTTGGTTGCTTGGAACTAGGTGAAACTTTGTAGAACTTGAATTCTTAAGGAAAGGTTGCTTGTTTCTTGCTTGTGACATGAAGTTAAGGTAAGAGAGTTGTGTTTTTAAGCTTAATTGATGCTATTGGAATGAGTTTGTTTGATGAATTCAAGTAGTTCTAGCAATAGCATTAGTTAGTGGGTAAGGTTGAATCATGGTGGACTATAAGGTTTGTGATGATTGGAATGATGTTATAATGCATCATAGGTTGGCTTGTGATAGTTGGTTGTAATCTATGCAACATGTTTTACATGTATGTGAAGTTTAGAGGCTATCAATGCATGTTTGATATGTTTGAAAAGTGTCCAAAGTTCATAGCAACAAAACTGGAATTTTCTAGGTTGTCACAGGTGTTGGCAACGTGTTACCAATCATCGCTAGTACTCGTGACACGTCGCCATTACTACAAAAATTAGCAGCTCGTTACCAACTGTGGCGACATGTCGCCGCAAGCATAATGACTGAAACTTTACAATTTTGCTAGGGAGGTCGGGGGAAGACCTAATGGGGTTCTTAGGGTACCTTGTGGTCTAAGCATTTTGGGGGTACTCCGAGTCTTCAAAAAATTCTTTTGAGACCTAGGAGTTTTATTGAGTTTTATAGTTGTTTTTACCATAAGCAAAGAAACTAGTTTTCAAAAGATTACAACTAAGTATCATTAGCTTGGGTGAAAGGTTTAAAACCCTTGGCGACCTAGCCGTGCCATTAGCCATGAGGTTGTAAGGTGAAACCTTAGTGCACCTAGTTTATAAGGTCTCTACAGCCTAGTCTACAAGGTCTCACCATAGTGCCCCTGTACAACATAAAAGGGAGAGGTTTAATTGGTGATTTATCACTAGTTAGGCTGGCAAGCTAAGCTTGCTAGAGGACAAGACTATGTCTTGTAGTTCAAGGACGAGGATGAGGAATGGTCCTAAGGGACCTAGGTATATGCATATATGAGACCTTCAAGCTGTATGAGCTCACAGCAGGTTACACATGTTCTTATATGTGGAGTCCTTAGTAACTTTTCTTGCAGGTGAAGTGAAGACCCTTACTGAGAATGTCCGAATTCTTACTCCTTAGTTATGTTGTGCAGATTCTGACGTTACTGGACTGGATAACCACAGAGGGTTGTCACAATAGTTTGTTGTTGCTATAGCTACCTTGCTTGAGAATCTTTCTGATTCTTGTTTACTTGGATTACTTGCTGGTTAAGTAATAGTACTAACTACAGTCTTCCTTTGGTTGTAAAGCCTAGCAGCACGTGAACAAGGACTATTGTGACTTGTATATATAGTACTCCTAGTTGCCTCCATTGTCTATGTTTTAAGGAGTCCTAAACTCTAGGGTTGCTTTTGGGTGAGGGCATTAGTCTAATTTATGTATGAATGCTCCCACATAGTTGTTATGTGCAGTAAATTCACATAAATGTTGATTTTGTATGCTTTGGCTATTTGAACTTGTTTTTTATGGAAATCTTTTAGCCAAGTCAATGTTTTATGGATTTTGTTAATCCAAGTCAAAGCATAAAGAGCATGCATTTTGCATATTCTAAGTTAATCAACTAATATCACAAAGTTTTAATCCGCCCATATATACAGCTAGCCAATTGCAACAACTGTGAGACCGGCTCTCACAGGCTTCCTGGGCAAGGGGCAAGGACAGCTGTGCCAATATTAATCTCCACATATACTAGTCTTTATATATTATTGTTGATAGCCGAAGGGCTATCGCCTCTATCTGACCCGAACTTGGAGCGTCAGGGAACGCGAGGAAGCTATTAGCCCCCTCAAGGTACTAAACAAATCGCCTTCAGAAACGGAGAATCAGCTATTGAAAGCCGAAGGGCATCTCCCCGAAGGCGGAACCCTGAATCAGGGAACTCCCCGAACTATGGGCACATTTCCCGAAGGGGCACCGCCCGTGCCAGAGGACGACCTCGTCCAGGGACTTCGGGAGTATGGTATGAGCATTTAAGGAGCCTCTGACATGCCGCCCACAGACGCTACATGTCACCTCAAACGGCGATTTGACACACCAACGCCGTCCAGGTCTTGTCACGACCTGTCTCGGTTCGAGATTCAAGGAGCCTGCCACCGGCTACTTGTCCCGTACGCCCAGAAATTCAGAGAACATCCGACCGAACACGTGTCACGATCTGAACGGGCTGGACATTCCTATAAATACCAGGAAACAAACCCTGGCAAAAGGTTGGACTCCTCTTCCTTGAGAAAACACAGGCAAGCCCACTAAAAAACTCTAGTGCTTCCCTCTTACCTTCTCAGGAAACTGACTTGGGCGTCGGAGGCTCCTCCCCGGAAAAGCACCCCGGGGACCTCCTAACCCTCTTCTCTGAGCTTTGCAGGCACATTCCCCTGGGAAACCTCAATTCCAGACGCTCTCCATCACAGGAAGTCCCCCCGGAAGTCACCATGCCTTCCAGTGATGATGTCCCCGAACATCATTTGGCGCCGTCTATGGGAATCCATCCTCGGGTCGCTGTCGTTGAGACTCGGCGTTCTAAGGATAAGGGACTCCCGAGGTCCCCGTCCGCGCCTGTAGTCCAACCGGCCACTGAGCAAGCCCCCCCAGGGACTTCCACACCTGAGGAAGAGCGCCCTCTGGTCATAACCATGAGCTTCCTGCGCGACTTTCAACGTTCTGTTGTAGCTGAAATGACACAACAGATAGACCGAAGGTGGCCGCAACAAGCTCAAGCCCAAAGGCCTCCTTCGCCAGCACACCCTCGGGAAAAAAGCCCCAAACCAACTCATCGTAGTTCGGGATCCGGAGACCCACGAGAGGAGTCTTCAACAGAAAACATGCCCCTCGGGGCACGGCTCGCGGGACAAACGGGGTCAAGGTGACCCAAAAGCACACACAGGAGGAGCCAGTCGCCTGAGGCGAGGTCCCCATCCCCTCAGCGCCGAACTCGCTCGCCAAAGAGGCACCGACAATCCCCCTTTGCCAAAAGAAGAACCTAGCGCCACGGCCCTTATGGAGAAAATATTGGCGAGGTTGGACAGAGTTGAGAAACAGGTGGCCCGCAAACCCGTCTGGGCTAGGCTGTCTGGGACCTTTTGTGGGGACGAGTCCCCATTCACCCAAGATGTAGTTAAGGCAGCCATGCCAGGTGATTTCAGAGTACCTCGCCTGGAAACTTACGATGGCCGTACTGATCCGCAGGCCCATCTGACCAAGTACAGACACAGCATGATAATGCACGGTGCCGACGATGCTACCTTGTGCAAATGCTTCGAGGTCACTCTCAGTGGGCCAGCAACAGCTTGGTATAATTCATTGGCCTCAGGAACCATCACGGAGTTCCAGGAGCTGTCCACAGCCTTCACGCAGCAGTTTATCGGAAGTTGGCCAACGGCGAAGATGCCGGTTCAGATGTTCGACATAGCGCAAAGGATTGGAGAGACCATCCGCGACTATGTCGAGAGATTTAACAGAGAGGCCTTGAGTGTCCCAGACTTTCGGCCCGAAATACGCATCCTCGCGATGACACGGGGCCTTCGGAGGGACTCACAGCTGTTTTACGAGTTCTCTAAGGACCCCCCGGACACCCTCGGCGAATTTTACCAAAGGGCAGAACAGCACATGACTGCCGAGGAGCTCAGAATGGGTGGGCCGAAGTCCGATCATGCCCGCGTCGAAGGCTCCAGCCAGCAAACTCGGCATCCGACTGAACAGATAGGCCGAGGTCGGAGACTGAGGGGAAGGAAACTCCCAATTTTCACACCCCTGAACACCACACGGACAAACATCCTCATGACGATGGAAAGGCAGGGGACGCAGGTTCAGCGGCCACGGGCCATGACTGCTGACAACAGAAAGAATATGAAGAAGTTCTGCCAGTTTCACCGCGACCACGGTCACGACACCGAAGACTGCTTTCAATTGAAGAAGTATATAGAGTCGCTGATAAAACAGGGCCAACTTCAGCGTTATCTGCGCATGCCTTCCCCGAAAGGGAGAAAAGATGAAGAAGGAAAGGCAGAAGATGAGGACTATGACTCCAACAGGCGGAGAAACCGAAGTCCCAAAAGGCGCCCCCCACCTCCAGCAGGAATCATACAGACAATAACGACGGGACTGCCATCCTCGGAAAGAAAGAGGAAGGCCAGAGAAATAGCAGTCATGGAGTATCAAAGTCCAACAAAAAAGCTGGCCCGAAAGGATGGTTCCGCCGTCATTTTTCCCCATGACGACCCATTGTTGATCTTGGTGAGAATAGGAAACTGGGACATCAAGAGAGTGCTACTTGACAACGGATCAAATGCCGACGTCTTGTTTTCACACTTGCTGCCGAGGTTGGGTGTATCTGCCAGTGACCTCAAGCCCGTCACCTCGCCTACCTTCGGGATAGGTCCAGCCGAGCTGCCCGTCGTCGGTTGGATCGATCTCCCGTTGATGTTGAAAGGGACTTCGGTGATGGGGACAGAAGAGTTGTACGCTTCCACAATGGCAAGGTTCATCGTTATGGATGTCCCTTCATCGTACAACGCCATCCTTGGAAGACAGACACAGGGAAACCTGCACATTCGCCCTAATGTCAAGTACTTAACCGTCACTTTCGCCGCCAAGGATGGAGATGCGGAAATCTTCATAGATCAAGGCGAAGTAAGGAAGGTGTTCGTCAAAACACGAAAGGCTCCAACAAACAACTCCGCGCAAGCTGTGGAAGCAAAAGCACCGAAAAAGGGAGAGGCAGAGAGTCCCGCGAAGGCGGAAACGGAAACAGTAGAACTTGTCCCAGGTCAATCTACCCGAATGGGGAAGAGCTTGGCCGAAGGTGACAAGAAAAAACTTGTATCTTTCTACTGGAAAATAAAGATCTCTTTGCCTACTCGCCGAAAGATATGCCAGGGGTGAACCCTGGCGTAATATAGCATAGCCTCAAAGTAAGTCCGGAAGCAAAGCCTGTCCGACAAAAGAAACGGGGCATCTCAGCCTATAAAAATAACTTCGTCAAAACCGAAGTCCAGCGCCTGTTAGACGCTGGTGTCATCAGGGAGGTCAAATACCCCGAATGGTTGAGCAACATGGTTATCGCCACTAAAGAAGGAAGCAGCAAACTCCGGATGTGCATCGACTTCAGAAACTTGAACAATGCTTGCCCAAAAGACTCATACCCTCTCCCACCGATAGACCAATTGGTAGACTCAACTGCCGAATACGGGCTCCTAAGTTTCTTAGACGCCTTCAGCGGCTATCATCAAATAAGGATGAACCCCGAAGATGAAGAAAGAACCGCCTTCATCACCGAGGGAGGAACATACTGCTACGTCAGAATGCCCTTCGGGCTTAAAAATGCAGGAGCCACCTACCAGAGGTTGATGAGCAAGGTCTTTAACGACCAAATAGGGAGAAACATGGAAGTGTATGTTGACGATATGATAGTCAAAAGCAAGCTGCCCGACGACCACATTGCAGATCTAAAAGAAACTTTCCACAAGCTCAGAACCTTCGGGATCCGTCTCAATCCCGAAAAGTGCATCTTCGGAGTGACCTCGGGAAAATTCCTTGGGTACATGGTATTAGAAAGAGGCATTGATGCTAACCCAGAAAAAATCAAGGCCCTACTCGAGTTCCGAACTCCTGCCACAATAAAAGATGTGCAGAGACTCACTGGAAGGATAACCTCCCTCAGCAGGTTTATTTCCAGATACGGAGATCAGTGTCGGCCATTCTTCAAAGTCCTCACAAAGGCAGCAAAAAAGGAGGACAACCTCGGAGGTAATGACCATCCCTGGGGTGAAGATTGCCAAAAGGCCTGGGAAGAACTGAAAATCTACTTGGCCAGCCTGCCTACTCTGTGACAACCTCGCGAAGGAGAGCCTCTCGTGCTATACCTCGCCGTCACAGAAAAAGCTGTGAGTTCGGTCCTTGTAAAAGAAGAGGGGCCAAAGCAATGGCCGGTCTATTACGTGAGCAAATCCCTGCATGGCGCCGAAGTCAGGTATCCTTTGTTACAAAAAGCTATATATGCCTTGGTGCTAGCAGGGAGAAGACTACGAGCATACTTTCAGGCTCACCCCATCATCGTCCGAAGTAGTCTACCACTACGGGACGTCATGAAGAAGGTGGAACATTCCAGAAGGCTCTCCAAGTGGTGTATAGAGCTTGGCGAACACGACATCTCTTACAAACCTCGGAAAGCCATAAAAGCTCAAGCACTGGCAGACTTCATCGCCGAAGTATCTACCACCGAGGGCAGCCATCCGGATCCTGACGAAGGTGATCCCGAATGGACTTTGCATGTTGACGGAGCCTCGGGGTCCGAACACCAGGGAGCTGGCGTGATCATCAGGGGTCCTAAAGGCCTAGAAGTGGTGAAGGCTATCAAGTTCGACTTTCATGCCACCAACAATATGGCGGAATATGAAGCCCTCATAGCAGGATTGCGCCTGGCCAGAAAAATTGGCATAAGGAACCTAAAAGCTCACAGCAATTCTCAGCTGGTGGTACGCCAAACGGCGAGAGACTATGGGGCAAAGGACCCGACCTTGGCAAAATACCATGAACTGGTGGCAAAACTCATTCGGGAGTTCAATACCGTGCGAATCGAAAACGTGCCTCGACGTGATAATGCCGAGGCAGACTGCTTGGCAAAATCAAAAGTATACACTGAGGTGCTGGGTCACCCGAGCATCACAGTGCTGAGCATATCAACTTCGGGAAAAGGCTGGAAAGACCCGATAAAAAGATACCTCGAGGACAATACACTCCCCGAAGACCCCAGTGAAGCTGCCAAAATCTGAAGACGCTCCGGCCGATTCTTCCTAATTGGTGAAGAATTATATCGGCAGGGATATGCAAACCCACTACAGGGGTGTGTCGGCGAAGAGGATACTGAAATGATCCTCGAAGAAGTACACGAAGGCGCTTGTGGTTCGCACATCGGAACCGACGCCCTTGCAGCAGTAATACTTCGCCAAGGATATTTCGGGGCTACCCTAAGAAGGGACGCTAGACAGTTCGTCCGGAAATGTGGTAATTGCCAAAAGCACGCAAATATCCAGAGGACACCCTCGGAAATGGTGACTTCGGCTGATTATCCCTGGCCCTTCGCAGTCTGGGGAATAGACCTCATTGGGCCGCTCCCCACAGCGCTTGGAGGCATGAAATTCTGCGTGGTAGCAGTAGACTATTTCTCCAAATGGGTTGAGGCAGAACCACTAGCGACTATCTCGGCAAAAGAAGTGCAGAAGTTTATGTGGAAGAACATCGTATGCAGATTTGGCATACCGAGGGTGCTAGTAGCTGACAATGGATCCCAGTTCATAGACAAAGGATTCCAGGAATTTATCAGCGACCTCGGAATAAAGATGCACTTCGCCCCAGTAGCTCACCCCCGAAGCAATAGGCAGGTAGAAGTATCTAATAGGACCATGAAAGATGGTCTGAAAAAGAGACTAGGGGAAGCAAAAGGGAAATGGCCAGGAGAACTCCAAAGCCTATTATGGAGCTACCGAACAACACCCCGAAGAGCCACAGGGGAAACGCCTTTTTCGCTAGTCTTCGGTATAGAGGCCATCATTCCAATCGAGGTAGTACGACCATCAGTACGGGTGCAAGTGTTCGATGAAGGTGAAAATGACCTCGGCCTAAGAACAAAGCTTGACCTCGTCGGCGAACACAGAGAAATAGCCGAGCTGAGAAGAAAAGCTTTTCAGCAAAGAGTGGCCGCGGCCATAAATTTACGAGCCAGGCCAAAAGGGATCAAGAAGGGAGACCTCGTTCTCCGAAAGGCTGACTTCGCACCCCGAAGGCCATCCCACGGAGTACTTCGCGCGAATTGGGAAGGACCTTATCTGGTTCTTGCCGAAGTACGAAAAGGCGTGTACAAACTCGGCGACACCAATGGCATAGAATTAAAAAATACTTGGCATTCAGATGCCTTGAAAAAATTCTATGCTTAAGGTTTTGTGGAAGAATTGTGTTATACAAATTAGAGAAATATTCTAAGTACAAAAGTTTCTTAGAGAAATTCTTGAAAACCAGAATTCCGCAAAGGTGCTCGCCGAAAAAAGCGCAGATGATTTCCCGAAGTCCCTTGAGCAATCATGTTCGGGAAAAAAGGGAAATAACGAACCGCGCAAAGACGCTCGCCATAACAAATGCAAGTGCCGTTTCCCGAAGTCTTTTGAGCGAATGTGTTCGGGACAAAGGGAAATGAAAAAACTTGCAAAAATACTTAGCCAAAAAATCTTCATTAAAGATAAACCAGCTTACAAAGAAGAAGGATTGCCAGAAAGAAGAAGCACAGAAAAAAGAACCAGAAAAAGGCGAAGGGCCCTAGAACAGACTAAGGATTCTCGGCGTCCCGAGAGCCACCAGCCCCTGCATCCTTCTCCATCACCTTGGGCGCCGGGAGAGAAGAAGGCAGGTTCAGATGCTCGATCTTGGACCAGGACCACCGAGGCCCCTCAGGAATGTTCAAAGCCTCCAAAAAAGAGAGGTCCAGATCTGGGAACCTCTGAAGGACTTGGTGCCGAGCAAGGTAAAACCCGTCCTGGAAAGCGACCTTAGTCATCTGGTCGGATTTATCCTTCTCGACCTCCAGGTCTTCGAGCTCATCCTTCAGGTCCGCGACCTCATTCTTCAGCACCTTTATCCTCTTCTTCTTCTCAGGCTCCTTCTTCAAGGAATCGACCTCGGATGAAGCGCATTCTTCTCAATCAGCAACCTCGCCAAAAGTTCTTCAGACTCTGATTTCAAATTTAGAAGCGCTTCGTTGGCCGAAAGCAGTCCCGCCACCTCGGAGCCGAGGTCAGAAATCTTCTGGGAGGAGTCCTTCAAAATCTTCTCTTTTTCCTCCCGAAGGGCGGCAACCTCCTTCTCCGCAGCATCAGCCAGCTGCAGGTTCTTGACGGCCAGTTCTGAACACATGGCCTTCATTTTCTCTAAGGTCTCTAAGACCGAGTTTTGGAACTGCGTCTGCCTGGCCACCCGAACTCTAAGGTAGCCAGTGTACGCCAGCAGCTGCAAAAAGATGAAGGCGAGGTCAGTAAGAGCCAAACACTTAGAAAAAATTCTTCAAGGGCAAACCAGCATACCTGGGTAGCGTGCTCGGTAACCTTCTCCGCGAGGGTGTCATCGCCCGGATGAGCCGCCGCAATAGCCTTGAAGGAGGCCTCAGTAAGCACCCCCTTCGAGATCTCCTTAGCCATTTGGGGGCAGTCTCCGGAGAACAAATTCATGTCCTCCGTAAATGTCCAGAAAGGCTCCTTCGGGATCTTCCCTTTCGGGACTTTGGCATCACAGAGGGCTCGCTTCTAGGCGTGTTCGGCCGCCCAACTTGGAGTAAGTGACTCCTCTGCATGGCAAAACGAGCAGCTGGTGAGAACAAAAAGAACTTCGGAAAATAAAGGCATTACACTTCGGCGGAAAAAGCAAACCTGGCGGCACCTCGACGACGTCATCATCAGAAGTCGGGGCCTCCTCGGTAGAGATCCCCTTACCCTTGCGTTTACGCCGCTCCTCGGCAGAAGGAGCCTCCACCACGGCATCCAGAAGAGCCTGTGACGGAGTGGGGCTCTGAGGAGAGACGTCGGCCGAAGGGACGTCGGCAGCAACCTCGGGAGGCGGAATGGCAGGGATCTCGGGCTCCTCGCTTTCCTCCTCAATACTTTCCAAAGGGGGAGGAAGAATAGTCTTCTTCGCCCGTTTGGCAGAAGGTCCAGCACCAGTGGTTTTCCGCCTTCTGGAAGCCGCCTTCTTCGTCTGCTCGCCCTTCTCAACTTGGCCGGAGAAGAGGGACTTGTAGAAGGCAGCAGTGTTGTCGCCCATCTCTGAAAAGGAAAGAAAGCATCAGCGTAAGTCCGAGACGAAAGCTATAATAACGGGAGTCAGAGATAACTTACTCTCATAAAAAGTTTCATAAGAAACTTCCTCCCGAAGGAGCTACACCAACCAGGAATCCTTCCCGGCGATAGAAGGAGCTGGCATCTTGAGGTCCGTCTTGTGCTCCTTCACAACCCCTAACTCCCGAAGAACCTCTTCGGTCATCAACCTCCAATTGATTGGGAAGGGGTAGAGAGAGCACGAAGGGACCTCGGGACCCCAGTCCGAGACAGCACGGATACGGCCGTCGAAGTCCATAAAGATAGGAGCCAACTCCGGAGTTAGCAGTATCCTCGGATCCACGACGTCCATCTCCAGCTTTCCCTGAGCCCATTTGGTCGGAACATGCGACCAGGCCTCCTCCATCTTCAGAAAGAAAAATTTTTGTTGCCACCCTCGCCAGCTGTCCTTGGTGGCGAAGGTGAACATATATTTCTTGCTCCCAGATCCCCGAGGTAGCATGAAGTAAAAGCCACCCTTCGGGACCACGAAGAGCTTGTAGTACTGCATAAAAATAATAAAGTGGGGGTTTTATCCCGAAGACGCCACACATGCAGATGAAGGCGTTAAAATAGCAGTACGAGTTCGGCGGAAGTTGATTTACGGCAATGCCATGAAATTGGCAGAACTCACAAATCATCTTCGGAGGAGGGTACCGAAGTCCGGCCTTCAGTTGGGCTCGAAAAACGGTAACCTCATTACTATGGTTTGAAAAACAAAATTGGTCAGAACGAGGCAACCTCGTAACGGCATACGAAGGAAGAAAGAACTTTTTCTTCCATCTTGCTAGTTTTTTGGGGGTGGTGCAGCAAGGATGAGATAAAAGAGGCTGCCAGCTCTCGGGAATAGGCATATTTGCAAAAAAATGGGTTCGGAAAAAGGCAAGAAAACAAGTTCCGGAAAAAAATCTGAAAATCAGAAGAGTCTGGAAAACAAAAACCCACCAAAAGACTTGCCAAAATCTGGGTTTGAAGTCACCGTTGTGAAAGGTTGCTGGAAAACTCTGTTAAAACAGCTCCGCCACAAAAAGCAAGAGAAAGCGCAAAAGCAGTGGCAAGTAGGGAAAAGAGCAGAAGCAAAAGCAAAAAGGGAACTTATGATGGAATGGGCTATATATAGGTCGGAAGTGGCTAGTCGAATCGGCGTCATAAGTACCCTTTGAAGGCGAACCGTCGCCATAACTGCTCTCTGCGCCTGAAAAGACGCGCTCTCTGTGATCGACATGACTCCCCTCAAATGACAAAGTACCACGTGTCAGCCGCCGCGCCAAAATAGGGGACGCGCCCTCTGACATCCCTAAAAAACTGGGACGCGCCGCTCTAGACTGACACGCCTGGTCATGAGACGCGACGCTGCACAGACCTGCAAAAGGAAAAAGGAAAGAAGTAAGTAACCTCGAAGACACCAAAAGATAGGCCATAGCCGAACAGCCCATATCTTCGGGCAAAAGGTGTACCTTCGGCACAGGTTTTACTCTCTAAAAACTCCCAAAGAGCATCCTCGGAAAGGCTACAAACCAAAGTCTCCACTTCGGCTTTCCAAAGGGGGGCATGTGATAGCCGAAGGGCTATCGCCTCTATCTGACCCGAACTCGGAGCATCAGGGAACGCGAGGAAGCTATTAGCCCCCCCAAGGTACTAAACAGATCGCCTTTGGAAATGGAGAATCAGCTATTGAAAGCCGAAGGGCATCTCCCCGAAGGCGAAACCCTGAATCAGGGAACTCCCCGAACTACGGGCACATTTCCCGAAGGGGCACCGCCTGCGCCAGAGGACGACCTCGTCCAGGGACTTCGGGAGTACGGTATGAGCATTTAAGGAGCCTCTGACATGCCGCCCACAGACGCTACATGTCACCTCAAACTGTGATTTGACACACCGACGCCGTCCAGGTCTTGTCACGACCTGTCTCGGTTCGAGATTCAAGAAGCCTGCCACCAGCTACTTGTCCCCTACGCCCAGAAATTCAGAGAACATCCGACCGAACACGTGTCACGATCTGAACGGGCTGGACATTCCTATAAATACCAGGAAACAAACCCTGGCAAAAGGTTGGACTCCTCCTCTTTGAGAAAACACAGGCAAGCCCACTAAAAAACTCTAATGCTTCCCTCTTACCTTCTCAAGAAACTGACTTGGGCGTCGGAGGCTCCTCCCCGGAAAAGCACCCCGGGGACCTCCTAACCCTCTTCTCTGAGCTTTGCAGGCACATTCCCCTGGGAAACCTCAATTCCAGACGCTCTCCATCACAGGAAGTCCCCCCGGAAGTCACCATGCCTTCCAGTGATGATGTCCTCGGACATCAATTGGAACCCACTCCACAATAATACTAAAGCAGGGACGTTTAAGAATACTGTTATTCTAGGGTTATAATTACGTTTGATTACGTTACGCAAAAACAAACAACAAACACAATTATTGAAATGATATCTTAATAAAATATCATGACTCAATGTGCAAAATACAATCATCTTATGATTGGCTTTTGCGCACAACACTAACATCTATTACGTAGCTTGCCTGACCCCGGAGTTTTGAATCTTAGTTAATGAATCTCTGCTCTTGCTTAGGATGTTTAACCTGTCCAAAGTTAGTGGGTTCAAGTTATGGAGTTTTTGGAGTAACCTACCCGACATGGTGGTACTCCCCACCTTGGAGGTTCCTCATCCTCCTACTTTTACGGACCACATCACTTACCTCATTTCAAGGTTCTGAAACACTTTTCTAGGATAACAGACACATCCCAACTAGATGCGTCAAGGTGTTGCCCTACCTTAGAGCAAGTCAAACACCTACCCTAATAATGCCACAACTACATCACTAGGGTCCGGTTGTGGAACCCTAGCATCCAAAATTATAGCTAAACTTGTGTCACCTATAGGGTTTTGGGAGCCAAACAAGGGCAGTGGAATTTAACTGAAACCCTTCAGGATCCAAGTGAAATGGGGTAAACCGGGTGTTCGAAAATTTTCATACCTAATTTGGTTGAGATACTTTGCCCAACTGTAGAGTCGAATCACAAAAACCTGAACAGTTGACATGTTCAAGCTCTCTATGGTATCCACACGAGCTTCTCGGGATCACCATGCTTCCACCACATCCCGGTAGATGCGTTTCTCTTGCGCTCGCAATGCTAGCTTGTGTCCTCCAAGGAATTGCAAGAGAAGAGTACGACTGTCCTTTTTGGGAGGCTAGGGCAAAAAGCTGCAAATTTATCACTAAAAGTTGTATTTATAGTGAGACTCAACTTCTAGGCCTAATGGGTTTCAAAGCCCTAATCCAATTAGGCTTTAATTTCTGGCTTAATAATGGCTTAACTTTTGGGCCCATTATTAACACGAAATTATTATGAAACCATAACCCAAATATTTAGCCTATGCACTCTAATAATCCAAATAGCTCTATGTGTGCGACCCAATAGGCTCTTACCACGTTGGTAATGATCATAAATCATATTTATGATCATAAACAATGAGAGGTGTCTAGCAACACATCATTGCTACCAAAGTGACAAGATTGTCAGTGATTCGACTAAACCTTTATGATCATTTCCCATATATGTCGTTGTCCCTTTGTACAAGATATCAAGAATAGGCACGAGATATGGAATGTGTCACGCTCGTATAGCCCAATCTTTGGTTTCTTGATTACCGAGTAGACTAACTTAAACTAATGACATTGATGTCGTATATCAACTCATTCAAGCATGGCCATGCATTTTCTAAGTCTCACTCTATCAAGGGGCCCGAAGATATCACTCCCGTTACATAGGAGGGACAAATCTCATCTTGATCGTACAAATCCCTCAGCATGATATGTGACATACCCAACGACCTCTTTCAAGTTCATTTAGTTACGAGCAACAAAGGAAAGTATCAAAGTATGTGACTCACATGTAGGGAGCCTTGATGACCTTAGGTCAAAGGACTACATATACCATGATCACTATGAAAATCATTTATGACACTCATATAATGATCCATGTAGCGTTCTCATGGTTGGTCGGTCCAGTACACAAGTTCTCCAACTTGTACCCATATGTAGATTACATATCTCACATTAGTCTCCACATATGCTAGTCGTTATGTATTATTGTAACGCACTCCACAATAATACTAGACCAGGGACATTTGAGAATATCATTATTCTAGGGTTATAATTATGTTTATTACATTACGCAGAAACAAAACAACAAACATAATTGCTGGATTAATGCCTTAATAAAATATTATGACTCAATGTGCAAAAATACAATCATCTCATGATTGGATTTTGGGCACAATACTAACATCACCTTTACAACTTATAACCAAAGCTAGAAAGTGCACAAAGAATACTCATACTACTAGCTAGCGCTAACTACCCTAAGACAAGAACATCATCCTTATCTCAGTCTCTTAAGCCTCCAACGACTTTTAGTTAAATCCAAATCCTTGCTTTAATAACAACTGTAGCAAACTTATCCATAGTGGGGTCCTCCCAAGAAGTCTATTTATTGTGTTCCGTACTAGTTGTAATTGGCTGGTTATTTACTTGTCCCATACTAAAACCTTTCATGCATCTAGTTATTCACCTAAAATGAAATTTGCATGAGTATGCTTCAACTTTGGTTTCACTATAAGTAATAAAACAAAAAAAAACATTGTCGGCATTTATAAAACATAATTAAAACTCAAATCAAAGTATAAAACACATTATTTTTACTACAAGTAATAACTGTGCATGTGCATCATTATACAATAAAGCTATGCACATGTCCAAAAACAACTTAAGTACACTACTCAATCTAGGAATATTAGAAGCTAGCTAGCATACAAATGTATACCCGAAAAGCATTTATATAGATCCAAGCCCTTCTATGTCATTTCTTGTGCCACTAGCCTCTATAAGGAAAAAAAAAACAACTATAGTTAGCATAGAAACATACAACCAGCAATAACTATAATTGATAGAGATTCTCTAGGTGTTTACCTACACACAAAAAATTAGCACAACAACCCTCAATGGTTGTTAGCCCTTTACTGACTCAATATCCATACAATAACACTAAAGGTACTGAGAATCCAAAAATCCTGTGCAAAGATTCGGGTACCTACAAAGAAAATAGTAAGGGCAAACATATATACAATATATATAAAGTCCACTATGCACTTATAGCCCGAGGCTAAACATATGTACATAGTTCAAGTCCCTTAGGACTTCCTCCTCTCCTAGTCCTCACTACAGGGCGTAGCCTTGACTATTGGTAAACTTAGTTTACTAGGCACTAGTGAGATTCGCTCACCAAACTTACCTTTATTTTATTATTGTATAGGTAACATGTGGATGCTCCTTGATTATGTTCCAAGGAACCCATCTAGTATACTAGGCTCCCACATAGTGCCTTAAACTATTGGGCTTTCTTAGGCCACCGGTGTATACTTAGCCTCCACCCACGCTGGGTGTACTAGGTTCCCACTTAATGCTTCAAGTTCCTAGCTTGTTTACATCACTAGTGTACTAAACCTCCAACCATTTTCCTAAGGTGTACTAGGTCCTTACTTGTACCACACATTACAAATTACTTAGGTCCAAGTGCATTAACCTTTAGCCGACTCACCTAGGGTACACTAGGTTCCTACTTGTACCTCAAGTTGCAAGTCACTTGGGTAACAAGTGAACTAACCATTGCCTAACCTACCTAGGGCATTAGCTTTCACTTATGCCTCAAGTTACAACTAGTCAAGGTAGCAAGTGTACTAACCTCACCAAATTTTTCTAAGGTGCAGTAGGCCTTCACTTATGCCTGACATTATGTTTCACCTAAGTCACAAGTGTGAGGAACCACCTCATTTATTTCCCTATTAATTTTTAATTAGGCCAGACTGTTTTGTTCCCTAATTAGTTTATCTAATTAAGCTAGAATTTATTCCTTACTTCCAAGATCTTTGCTAAGACTAATAAAAGTTCCTTGGTTACTTGCCTAGCCATTAATTACTTGTGAGTTAAGAAAACATATTGTCATTTCTCATTCATCAAGGCCATTCATATATTAAAGGCAAGTAGTATTAAAGGTTTGGAGGAGTGCATAGGAGAACATATAGTTATGGAGCTCCAATGTTATAAAACCATTTTATGCATATGCATGAATACATGATTAAACAAAGTGTCAAACCAATTATGAAAAACTACACTTACAATAAGTAACCCATGCACTAAGCAAGTTTATGGTCTATTACATAACTATTACATTCATGCCACATTCTAAACTAAGGGCATTATCAACAACATCACTGAGCTTCTAGTACTACTACTACTACTACTTTTTCCATAGTCTACCACTATAGCCTACCTTTGCCCGAGAAAAATCCCTTGGGTGAGGCAACCACAACATGTCATTTCCTTAAGCATGCCTTACTACCAAGCAAGAATCCCTAGAGTTAGGCCATTAATTACATGATCAAATTGTGGAATAAAATTTAAAAGTATGTGCACAAAGTGTTGATGCATGTGCCTATTTACATACAAACATACATATACAGAGCAACTCATCATACCAACATAATCCAAGTAATCAAATCTTGCATATTAACAATAAGGACAAGTATGCTATGCAAACTTAGTAAGGCATTCCATAATTAACAACATATGAGCATCATACCCAACCATAATGGGCAATATGCACCCATAGACATGTGTGCATGAAGTTTCCCCATAAACTAATATAAGTGTGTTATGAGCTCTTATGGCATGGAGTATTATATAATGATCATTATGTCATGTCCATTTTGGTACATGACTCCCCAGTACTTCACCTATAAGAAAGCAATCAAACAAACACATACAAGTTACCCATTAGTCCATTTATTTCCCCTGAACTTATTCTTTAGGTGATTGCCTTTGGGCACCTTTTTGCCCCCACAGCTTACACTTTGCGTAATTGTTCTTGGGCTTACTAGCTTTCACTAGCCTAAAAACAAATTACCTTATGATATGCAACAGGGTTTAACTAAGTTTCATTTGATTCATAGTGCCCACGTATGTGTCTTGCCCCCTTTTAGGCCCTTTGGCCCATTGGGCCCATATGTATGCTTACTTGTGGCCCAAGTTATTTTATGGCCCTGAGAGTTGTATGGTGTCGTGCCCAAACTTGCCCTGGTCCATCCGGGCCCAAATTACTTAAAGTATACAGCGGGAGTCTTATTTCACAGAAGGGGCATTTAATTTCTTATTACAACTTAAGGGCACGAACCCCAGGATACTTACCGGTACTAGCTCGTTCATTTCTTATTTAAGGTGAAGTTTGGGTGCTCTCGGAAACAAGCCAGTACCTATGTGGAATTTATGTGTTCATTTCATGGACTTTATCAAACATAGCCAAGTACATGCATGGCAACCAAAACACCAAATCCATATTTTGAAAACTTGTTTATGAACTCATGTCTTGCATACTCTTATATTGTCATAGAAACATGCATACATCATCCCATAGAACATAGTCAAACATAGGCCTCTTCTAGTATTTTCTCCACTTGTGCACACAATATCATAGGCATCACTTCACATACTTAATTCATCCAAAAGTACACATGTCCATTTACATGTACTTAATATCCTTAGATGCCATTTTAGCACATATGTGGCCATTTCCATACTATTCCAAGTTCACTTGCAATTTCTTCCTTAGGTGCACATACGAGGCCAAATGTTGCATGCTTCATTAATGATCATAGCTTTAAGAACATGCAGTTATGCCGGTACTCAACATGTGAGCTCATTCTCATTGAACATAAACAATTTAACTTCCATACTTGCATATCAATCTTAGTGCATGCTAAGCACATGGTAATATCACCAAGAATTCCAAAACATACAATAGCCTGTGAGTTCATATTTACAAGTCATAAAGGTAGTGTTATACTGAAAGTGAACATATTCACTTAAAACTTAGCCATGATATTCGAAAGCATGATACATGGCAAATAATGCATAATTCCATAGAACACATTCCACCTTAATAGACCTTGTTCCCACGAATTTCTAGACTCCAAATGCCTGTAGAAGGAAGTCCACAACATTAGCTTGATTCACAAGCAATCCATATCACATAAGACACTTAGAATATTGAGCAACATATGCACAAACCTTTACCATCCGAAAGAGTATACATACTCTTGACCTTAATGCTTTTCTATAGCTCCTTTTTTCCTACAAAATTAGAGGAGGGCAGGTGAGTTATAAAACTCAGTAAAGATTCCGGTGGCATCCAATGCCCAACTTAGTGAGGAATTTCATATGGCTTTCAAAGCCAACTTATGGCCTCCAAGGCCTAACATATGGCTTCCAAAGCCTAACTTATGCCAAGAACGTAATGGCAATTATTCCATAGTCTTGCAAAGAAAACACTAAGACAAAGAAAACACAGGGCATATAGCAATAACAATAACAATAATAATAATAATAATAATCGGGGTCAGCATGCACAACCAATTCATAGAAGCACACAAAACACACACACCACATAACATAATTCCGTATTGGGCATAGCAAGCATTAGCATATTCCATATCACACAATATCGGCCGACCATTTCTTATACCGTACTAAGCTCATTAACATGGGAATCAAGTTGGCCAAACTCAATTCCAAGCCTTAAATGCTTGCATAGAACTCATGGGTAAACAGAATTGCCGAAGCAATGATACTTAGCCCACTTAGCACTATGTGCCCGAATACTCACAAAGTGAGTATGAGAAATCCTCACACAGAGTTGCCAAAGCAACAAAACAACTTAGCCCTCTTAGCACTTCTAGGATCACATGGTTCTTTGACCATCACCTAGGGGCCCGAATACTCACACAAAAAATCCATGGAACTATACCATGCAATAAAGTGAGTATAGGAATCCTTACCATAATTTCTGTAACCTCTCGATGCTTAATTCCTTTGCCTTTCCTTGCTTTGTTGTTGTTAGAACATGCCTTTTTCTTAATGGACCTATAAAGCCCAAAACACTAGCAAGTTATTTTCTTTCTTTTCATTAAATTAAAAATCATAAATTACCCAGAACGCTTGGTGTAACTTACACAACCTCAATTTAAAAAGGTAAGGCCTAACTTAGCCCTTCTTTGTACTTAGGCCCAACTTAGCCTTTCTTGTATCTAGGCCCAAATTAGCCTTTTGTTGTATTTAGGCCCAAATGAACTTAGGAGCCACATAAGCCCAAATGAACTTAGGAGCCCAAGAACACCATGAACAAGTGTTCAAGCCCATGAAATCTCTCCATAGTGGACATGGCCGAAATTTTGGCTTATCATTTCTCTCAAGCTTCACTTGATTTTTTTTTTTGCTTTGTAGGCTTCTAACACTTCATAAACACCAAGAATACTTGGTTTATCTTCCAGAAAGTTAAAACATGAACTTGGCCGAATTTCTTCAAAATGGTAGCATGGCTGAAATTTCTACATGATCTTTCTTCAATATCTTACTTGATTTCTTGCTTTGGATGGCCTTGGAAGCTTAAGAATACCAAGAAAACTTGGTTGAACTTCATGGATGCCAATAATATATCATGGCCGAATTTTAGAGGAAGCAGAAATAGTTGTAAGCTTGAGAAAGAACATGGCCAAATTTTGATGAGAGAATGAGAGAGATTAGAGTGTGTTTTGAGTGTTTGAGTGTGAGAGAATAATAATGAATGGCTGGGAGTGAATGGCCGGCTATATGGGTGAATTATGGAGTGAATAATGTGCTTGGAAAAGTGGGAGACAAGATTTAATGGAAGGAAGACTAATTGGAAGACTTTTGTGTAAGTTGGTAGAAAAAGTCAAAAATAGGAGACAAGTAGGTGAAGAAAGAATCCAAAGTCTTAACTAAGGATGGGAGGTGGATTAAAATAATAGGGGGTGAATAATGTGTTTGAAATGAGTGGGAGACAAGATTAAAAGAAATAAAGACTAATTGGAAGACTTTTGGGTAAGTTTGGTAGAAAAAGTCAAAAGTAGGTGAAGAAAGAATCCAAGGTGATGACTAAAGGTGGGAGGTGGATTAAAATAATGGGATTTGGAGGGAGGTGACATAAAATATTGGGAAATGGATGGGCATGGCTGGCCAAGGCATCCTAGGCCTTTAAAATGGCCTAATTCCCCCTTTAGTCCTCCAACTTTCTAATTTTGGGCAATTGAGCACAACCACTAAAAATCCCTTTGTGCAATTGAGTCTTTCAACTTTAAATTCCACCATTTCATCACTAATATTCTTGGCCTAAGCCAAGCTTAATTTCAAGAGTGTCCAACACTCACATAAACCTAATTCCTCACCTAAATAATGTCTCCCGAGCTCAATGAGCTCAATTCCCCTTTTGAATTTTTTTTTTCTTAGCCCTTTTTATCTCCATAATTCAAGACTTAAATATTCAGGATTTTCAGGGCATTACATATGGGCCCTAGGCCTTGGCCTTGGGCTCCCCCTTGTGGGTCATTTCCAAAGCCCAACCCAATACCCGTACAAACATCAAGCACTAGGGTGTGCCCTTGCGGCCCCCTTGGTGTGCATAGCCATGAGCCCGTGTGTGCATGCACACGTGCATCCTTAGGCATGCCCTCGGGTGCTCCTTGGGCATGCATGGTCGTGTACTACTCCTGCGTACCCTTGTGCACACTTTAGTGAACATGACGTGTGCCCCTCCTAGGCACACTTGTGTACGCCTTGTATGCAGATTGCATGTGCCCTTCTTGGCTGTGCTATTGTGCAACTCGGGCACAAATGACATGTGCCCCTCTCAAGCGCACCCATGTAAACCTTGGTGCACCTAAAGACACCATGTCCGTAGGCATCGAAATCCATATGCACGTAGGAGCCCACGTTACACACACGTACACACACACACATGTGAAGCCCTTAGGCTTAGTCATAACCACGCATACCCAAACTAAGGCACACATCTCTTGTGTCTGCCAAACATTAAAGATTTAGCCATACATCTACTAATCACCCAAAGCTTAGTCCACACACCATTGTCCATCCATGCACCACATACACCACATATTGCCCAAACAAGGAGATAGGTTCTACTTTAGTGCCCCTTGAGCTTTCTTTGGCTCTGTAGGTCACCCTGTGCCCTTTACCACACTTGACCACTAGCCTAGCCACCATAGCCAAGCCACTAATCAAAGTTCTAATAAGAGAAAAGGGCAAGAACACTTTACTAAAAAACAGTTTTCTCCTAGCAAGTGGTAGATCAACAACATACAAGCTCGGTTTGTATTTTTTTCTTTAGAGTGCTTTGTACCACATAAATCATACATATTAACAAATATTTTCAGAGCCTGGGGGAAGATTAACGAAGCTCTTAATAGTCTAAAACTTGTTTCTTACCTTGAGAAAGAAAACCAAAATGAAAACCTTTTCCTTTAGAGCTCCACGATTTTCTTCTTTCTTCAAACCTTAACCTCAATAACCACCAATTTTTATGAGTATAAGTTTGATGTTTAAAGTAGAGGAAACCCAAATATAATAAACAAAATATCTCACCTCAAGAAACATCCCAAAACCGAGCTCCCCTTAAGACAAACCAAAGCTCTTAAGCTCTTCCTTGCAACATGTTTGTCTCCCCTTTGGTTTACCACTTATGGGCTTTCATTTTCTTGATTTTATTTAATTTTTTTGTGAGAGATGAGTTGTTTGAAGGCTTTTTGGATGAGAGAATGAAGAAAAAAAAAAGAGGGTGATTTAGTGGTGTTGGGGACAGATGAGGTTGGAAAATGGGTGAAGGATAGATGAGAAATCAAAGTAATAAGGGATTAGGGCTTTACATGGTCCTTAAAGATTTAGGGCAATTATCCAAGAAGCTTGGGGGATTTCTCCATGTTTTTAGGGCCACTGTTTCATCCTTTTCTCCTTCTTCCAATTACATGAAGGTAGCATGGGCTAAAAGGCTTACGAATGAAACTAGGGGTGTTATCGAACTATTCAAGCTCGAGCTCAAAATTAGCATTAACGAACCGAGCTTTTCAAACTTTGAATACGAGCTCGAGCCTTTTTTGTTATTCGAATCCCTTATCGAATCGAGCTTGAACATGTTAGTATTTGATTCGATAGGTTTTCGAGCCTGTTTAACCTATATAATATTAATATAAATAATAATATTAAGAATATATTAATAATAATTAAAATAAAGTAACATGTAACATGTAATACCCAGGTCCCAGCCTAACCCCCAAAGGCCCTCAACTTCCAGCCCCAACCAAGTATCGGCAGACGCCCAGCCTCGCAATACAGATCAGCAGACTCGCAATCGCAAGTCACAAATGTCTCAGCCTCTTAGACTCTTAGCAGCGGCACTCGCTAATCTCAGTTCTCTACCGGATTTCTCCTCTATCGAGGGTTGCTCATCCATAGTTAGTCAGCTCATCTACTTTATTTCTCTGTCGCACGTTGCAAGTTATGCGTTCAGTTGCTCTCACTCCTTTGCTGACTTCGCCGGATTTCTCCCCCAGTCGACACAGCTCGCAACTCAGCCGGACCTCCGACCACCGATTCTCAACACGTTACTTCTCCCCCAGTCCTTCGCAACGTGTTTCACACCTCCGACCACAGATCTCTTTTGCCACCAGCCCGCCACTGCAAAGCAGCCTCCCTCCGTCGCCAATTGAGCTAGATTCCAGGGCCGTTGGTATGCCTCCCTTCGATTCTTGCTGAGAATGGCTATCTACACATTTCCAATTCCATCTAATAATATTGTATTATTTCATACTTAGTAATTGTATTAGTTAATTGCTGAAATTGGTATTAGTTAATTGTTTTAATTAATTGCTGAGATTGGTAATCCAAATAGAATGAGATCTCTATTTTATTATGCTCTCATGAACCAAATTAGGCATCGTGCGTGCTTATGTTCTTTCTCCTGTTCTTCTCTTAATGAGATTGGGTTTAATTGTATTAGTTATTTATGCTTATGAACCAAATTAGTTAATTGTATTAGTTAATTGTTTTAATTAATTGTTGATCTGTTTAATTTTGTTGTTGTTTTTCTTCTCTTTTTTTTTTTTCAAAATGAGCTCAAGCTTGAGCATACCTAATCGAGCTCAAACCGAGCTCATACATTGAGCTCTTTAACAGGTTTTTCAAACATTTTGAATGTTCGAATATAGCTCGAGCACCATACCGAGCCGAACACGAGCACCATTTCCTCAAGCTCATCAAGCCCGAGCCCAAACTCGAACACCTACCAAACTTAAATGAGCCAAGCTCGAGCCTGAGGCGTTTGGGCTTGGCTCGGTTCGATAATAGCCCTAAATGAAACTATCCTTTGGATAAAAGCATTCATTCTCCATAATTTCCTCAAGTATGTCTCCACTTGAGGTTTAAATCCTAGATTTTCTTCCCTCTAATAGCAACCATATATTTTTCAACCCTTTAGTAGGTTTGACTCTCATTGACCAGGTTTGACAAACCAAAATTACCAAATACCCTTCCTAGCTTCACATTCAAGAAAAGTTTTAAACTTGGTCAATTTAACTCCAAACCTCAGTAAATTTCATCCAATGGTTTCAATCAGCATTTCTCACCGTCTTAAACCCATTTTGGCCATGTTTGATTATGAAATTACAATTTTACCCTTTCCTATTTCTCTAGTAAGAAAAAGACAATTTTTGGTCAAATTGAGCTCAAATTTCATTGAGATGTTCATTTTACCTCTAAAAGCCCAATTCCATGTTTCATGGTCAAATTTTGACCTTCAAATTTTAAAATTACCATTTTACCCCTAGTTACCCTTATGGTTAAACAACTTGAATTTTTGCTCTTTTAGACTCTAAGAACTACCAAGACTTGCGTGTTAGCTCAATCTAACTTAACAGTGAAATTAAATAAAAAATAAACTACTTAAATTGAATTAATTACTTGATAATTGGAGGCTTCTCACAACAAGCGTACTAGACCTTCACTAAAGGCACTTCACTATCCACCATTACTTTGTTACCTTACAAAATCATACATAAATCATGCATGGAGAAACTTAGCAAGCCATACTAGGGACACCCAACAACCCCTAAGCATGCTTTCACCTAAGCTTTGACACCCAAGCTTGAACTGTAGTTGCTCCTAGGAAGATTCTAACTTGGGTGAAACCATGAAATTTGCAGCCTTTTCATTTAGCTTCTTGCGGGTTTTTGAATCACCTTAATCAAACATCTGAGTAGAAAGTTATGAGGAAACTACTGAAGGGTGTTCAAGATGGCATCCTATGTTATAGCCCTTTTAGGGGAATGCTCGATGATCGAGGAAAGTTCATAAGTCTCTAGCTTCAATACCTTAATTAGAGGTGGATTAGCAAAATCAAAGTAAGTTATACAAGGGTTAGTTCGTTCCGAGTGGTTTATGGCACTAGGTTTACTTGGGGGCGAAATGATAATTTTGCATTTCGAAAGCTCGGGACGAGTCCTGAGCATAGAATGACATTTTTCAAATCCCAAGTTAGAAAGCTTTGACTATGCGTTTAGTACTTAAGTTACTATTTGGGGAAAGGGTTTGTTTGCAAATTTTAAAAAAGTTAGGGGAGGAAGGGGTCTATTGTAAAATGGGTGGAGAGGATGAGCAATGTCACTGTTCACTCATCTTTTCCTCTCCATTTTCATATCCTTTCCTTTTTTCCTCAATCTCTTGCTCAAATCTTCTCAAAATCATGGTTTCTTGGAAAAATTGGAAAGCTTTCATGGTGCCCAAGTAAGAGCAGGCTTGTTTTGCTTTTTTTTTCATGGTTCTAAGACTTTTGTGGCATTTTCCTAGCTTGGGCATGGTTTGTGCGTGAGATACTCTTTTCCCCCCTGATGTTTTCTTATTTCTTTAGCTTAATGAAGCTTTGGTTTTGTTGGTTTGGTGTTAATTTAGTACCATATTTTGCATGCTTTTTCATGGTTTTGAGACTTTGATGCTTATGGTGCTTTGGTTATTACTAATTTAAGGTTAATTGAGGCAAGAGATTTATGATTCATGTATATTATTCATAGCTTCCTCATGGTAGAATCTATATAAATTTGTAAATGGTAGTGATTGGTGGACAGTAATGGTCATGGTGGCTAGTGTTGTTTCAGTGGTTTGTGTGGTGTTTATGGACACAATAAGTTTGGTTTAGTGGATGCATTGTGGCTTAGTAATGTTGTTTTACAGGGATGTGAAGTTGGGAGGCATCCCAAGCATGTTTGGAAGGGTTTTGAAGCCTTCCATGGTGCTTAGAGTGTCATTTTCGGGGGCAGAGGATCAGGCATCAAAGGCTACGGCACTGAAAATGAAAGCCCTTGCCCCAAGGGTTCCAGTAGCACCCGAGGGCACTAGGGTTGTGGTCTTGGAATTGAAAGTCATGGCCTTGGAGAACACCGGTGCACTTGAGAGCACCAAGGCTACAACCTTAGTTTTTTAGGTCGTGGCCCTAGGTGCTAGATTTAAGAAGCCACGTTTCTTGCATGAGGGCTTTAGGGGAGGGCCGAAGGAAAGGTGCCTTGCGTGCCAAAAGGCGGAGGATGCCCAATGGTACCCTAGGACTTCCAAAACTCTCTTAGGAGCTACGAATTTCCTCAAGTTTATGGGCAACATTTATGTTCAAGGAGGAATGTAGGTTAAAAGGCCACAGTAGCACACCATTAGTTAGGTATAGGGTTTAGTACCATCAGGAGCCTAACTAGACCTTCAGGTTTAAGATCCCAACATGGAAACCTTAGTGTACCTATATGGGTTCCACATAACCTAATGATTATGAGTTCAACCATGACAATTGCTACTCCACTAGGTGAACCAAGTAATAGTGGATAAGTGAGCACCAAAAATAAAAGTTTAGTGCACTTGTGGCCTAGACAAGTTTGCTTGGGGCACAAATGAAAACCCAGTGCACTTTTGGGAAGGCTTTGAGGTGGAAGCTTAGTACACAAATGAACTAGACAAGTCTAAGGACTTAAGGCACTATGTTGAGGCTTAGTACACCTAGTGAGTTCCTTGGAACTCAAGCAAGGTGCATCTACCATGCTCACCTATACAACAATCAAGGAAAGGCTAAATGATGAGCTGAGCTTAATACATCAATAGGCTAAGGCTTGCTAGGAGCAAGTTAGAGGCCAGAACTTGCTAGACATGAAGTGACGCCTGTGGAAGGACTAAGTAGAGGACATGTCCCAATGGACTGAAATGCTATATGCATATGTTTAGCCTCATGCTATTTGAGTTAGTAATAGATTGCATATTATATACATATATGCGTCCTTAGGATTTTTCTTACAGGCTGAAGATCCTTTACTGAGAATTAAAGATTTTCACTCCCTTAGAGTTTATTAGGTAGATAATGAATCTGTAGGCCAGACAACTATTGAAAGTTATTGAGCTAGGTTCACGAACAGGTAATATGTTTATTTTAATCCTTATGATTTTAGTTTATGGTTTGCTTGTCAGTTATCTTATCATGCTAAATACAGATATTTATTTGGCTAATAAAGGCTAGAGAAGCATAAGGAAGGCTTTTGGAGCTTGCTACCGAGAGTTGATTCAAAATGGGAGCTAGTTTTGCATCTCAGTAATTTAGCTTCAGTGTATAGTTTTGCTCACTAGTTTGCCTCCGATACATGGTTAAGTAGTTAAACTCTAGAGTCTCTCTTAGATGTGAGCATAGTCTTTTTATGCTTGGATGTTCACAAGTGGTTGATTATGTGTAGTTAATATTATAAATGTTTTGTATGCTTTGATGGTTTTGACACTCAGTGTTAGTGAAATGCAATGGTGATGTGTTAAATTTTATTATTTTTTTTATTTTTTTATTCAAAGCATTACTTGTGCATATAGAGATGGCCACTAGGCTGGGTTGACCCGAACCTAGGTCGGTCAAACCCAAGCTTAACCTGGCACATAGTGCACTTGGCATTTGGAAAATATGGGCCTAAAAGAGGAGGTAAACCCTTTTTAACATGGCCTAACCCAATAACATGGTTAACTTGAACTGCACTAGACTAGCCCAGAACTTGGCCGAGCCAAGCCATGCCGGGCTAGGCTCAGCTGACTATTTTCTAGAGAACATTGCAACATTTGAATATTTTAAAAAATTGGAAAAATTACACTTTGCCCTCCTAACGGCTCTTGACTTTTTTTTAGGCCCACATGTTTTACCCCCTCCAATAGCCATTAATAGTTAGTTTTTTAGGGCTTTTTGGGCAAACCACATTTTTTTCTCTCCTATAAATAGGCAGCCTTCCCCACCCCACTTCTTCATACCAAAGCTATCTTTTCCAATCTTCATTTACAATATTCACTCATTCTCTCTATTTGCACTCTTCAATTTTCTTAATCCTTCACTAATATTTTCTTAATCTTCTCCTGATCTCCTCCTAATCTTCTCTCAATCTACCATTATTTTTTTTATCACTCATGGCTTCACGAGGAAGAAACTCCGGTAAGGGCAAGGGTGTCGCTAGCTTATCATACGGCACTGAGGTTGGGTTATTTTTCTGAAGTTGTCTCTTTTGTAAAAGCTAAGGGCCACATATCCAAAAGGTTGTTGACGATGTCACCAACATTGACATGATGAACTACGACTTGGGCCTAGACAATCAATTTTCCAATGATGACATTGAGGAGGTTCCATCGACCTAAGTTAACGCTAAAGGATCCCAGCCAATGCCACAAAGCACACAACCCGAGGTGACCCAAGGCAAATCTAACAATTTGAAGGCATCCATTTGGGCATATTTTGAGCAAGTTTGGAAAGACGACATGAGGTATGCCAAGTGCAAACATTGTAGAAGCATGTTCGCCGACAAGTTGAATTTTGAGACAAGCACTCTCACCCGACACTTAAGTAAAATCCATGGAGATTTGGTCAACACTTCCGATTGACAAACACAGTTGATTGGCATGGGAAGCTCCAGCAATCCAGGTATTTTTTATACAACCCAAAAATTGCTAAACAAAGACTATTTAATTGGATGATGACTATTAGAAAGCCTTTTAAAGAAGCTGAGGATGAATACTTAGAAAAATTTATTAAAAAAATGTATAGGCAAATAGCTAGAAGAGAAAGCTTTAAATTGTATGAATCTAGGAGAAGTGATTTACAAGCATATTTTTTCTACCATTGATCATTGTCTGTCATTCACATCTGATTTGTGGACATCTTCAACAAGACATAATTCCTATTGTGTCACTGCTCATTGGATAGATGATGATTGAGTTATACAAAAATAAATCATGGCAATTAAATGCTTGGAATCTGATCATACAAGGTGGAACATTCTCAATTGCATTATTAAAAGTCTACGGGAATTTGTTGTTGTTAATAAAGTCTTGTCCATTTCTTTTAATAATGGTTCAAACAATAATTTAGCAGTGAAAGAATTGATAAAAGAGATAAAACCATCACTTGAAGTAAAATTTTTCCATGTTCATTGCTTATGTCACATATTGAATTTATGTATTCAAAATGGTTTACAACAATTACAAACTAAAATCACCCCAATTCAGAATCCTTTACTTTTTATTAAAAGTAAGAACAAATTGGACCATGAATTTAAAATGTTTTGTATTGAAAATGGAGTGATTTTTTTTTTTTAAGGTTTAAACTAGATTGCCCTACTTGATACAACTTATGTTTGAAATGTTGAATGACGGCCATCCATGGGAAAATCTTTTGACTCAGTTTGTAAACTCAAGAGTACAAGCCAAATGGCTAACTGACGAGGTTTGGAAAAAAATTTAAAGTTGGTTGAGTTGTTTATATATTTTTAGGAGGCAACAAACTTTTTCTCTAGGGTTTATTATCCAATTGTGCACTAAGCAATGTTATATTTTGCAAGCATTATCTATGTTTTCAATCAATATAAGAACGATGAGTTTTTACAACTAATTGTTGAAGCAATGCAAAAGAAATGACTAGATTATTTTGAAGAGATCCCGCCAATTTATCTTGTTGCATGTGCATTAGACCCTAATGTCAAAATTATAAGTTGTCTGCAATTGCTAGAAGCATACTATCATATATATCTAGGATAACTACATAAGTTTCTGCACTTGCTATTTCTGCTTAATCTAGCCACAATGTGAGAGAGTTATAACAACTTTACTTCATTAAGCATCCTGATAAAGTTAAGTCATCTGAACCAACACCCACCCAACATTGCACCTCCTCTTCATCATCATGGTTCAACCCAATGGCATATATCCTCAAGCGATCAAGACCCACAAACCCGAGTTTGGTGGAATGGGATGATTACCTTTGTACTTTATTTGAAAACAATGAGGAGGACAGTCTTGAGTGGTAGAAGAACAAGAGATGAAGATTTCCGATCTAGTCCATATTGGCACAAAAGATCTTGGCAGTACCGGTTTCTACCATCCCCTCCCAATCTGCTTTTAGTACTGGAAAAAAAAGTCATCTCAAAGAAAATGAGCAAGGCTTACAACTAAGTTTGTTAAGGCTTGTGTCTGCAAATGAGATTGGGCCCTTGCTACTTTAAGGAAGCAATACATAAAGAGCTCAGATGATGAAGTCTCATCCGATGATAAGGCATAAGAGTAGATTGGAGGTTTTCATTCTGGTTCTTACATTGCAAGAGATCTGATTACGCTGTGAAGTACAGATCGTATGTTTTAGCTTTCAATTTTTTCCTTGGAACATTTCACCATTTTCAAGTGTAAGGCACATTCCAAAATGATGTAAGTGCCATTTGAATTTTTCATTAATAAAATTTACATAGGCATAATATTTTTCCTCAAACTAAAACATGTTTATCCAAATTACACTTGAATAAAGTTAAAAGCCATTTTCAGGAGCTTTTTTTGAAATTAGGAAGACTCGGCCAAACACAAACCCGCCTTGGCCTAGCCCAGGTCCAGAATTCCCAACCTAAGTCCAGCCTGGCTGGATTAGGCTTGGCTCAGGTCGGCCCACCGGCCAACTCTATATGCATGGTTGCATAGTAGGTTAATTAACTAGAAGCATGAAGGTTTTAACTAGTGTGCATATAATCAATTACTCAATTGTGGTTAGTATGGGACATGAGTACCCATGAAAGGCCATGTTATTTGCCCAATATTCTTAAAAATGTCATTGCACTAAGGTACTTCAGGCAAAGTAAGGTCAGGCTAAGTGATGAATACTCATAAGTGTATTACTATTAAGGGTTTAAATCATCATCATACACTTTGGTATGATTAATTTCTATATTCTGAGTATTTTTCCACCGGGTTACTATTCACACATTTTTACTATTCATAAACATTTTTACTATTCACTGACTTACTGTTCATACATATATTTTACTATTCACATGCATTTTCACTATTCATTAATGTTAAATAATTTTGTTTTTAATATCTTAAGCTGTAGATGTCGGAATTGAGTGATTCCAAATTCATATGAAAGCCAACACATAGATCTTCAACTTTGCTTCATTCTGTGAGCTACTTTGATTTTTTTCATTTTTGAAATTTGATTATAGATGAGACTATTCGTTCTTTCATGTACTAAAGAGTAGTTTCAGTAGAAAAATCATAACTTGAGCTACGGATATCCGATTTGAATGAGCATGCTATCAAATTGAAGCTAAAAAAGAGATTTACAAGTTTTGTACTTTGAGGAAGAGCTGATTCGATGTTTATGATGGTCAAAAAATTAAAAGAAGTTGCAGCCAACCTTTATGATTTGTATTTACTTGCATTTTACTATTTTATCATTTCACCCACCCTAAAACTCTATAAATAGGAACCATGGGAGGGAGGGCTAGAGGATGCCATTTCTTAGGCCTCATTTATGTTTTTATGTCAAAGTTAGCTGTTCTCCTTTGTTCTTGTTCTTATTTTCAATACCGAAGCTCTGTCCAAGTGTTTTCTTCTTATTCTTCTTCTTATTCTATCTTTGATCTTTCAATTCATGTTCATTCCATCTTTTTATATGTTGTTTAATTTTATCATGACTAACTAATCTTCTTTTTGTTAAGGTGAAAGGGTAAAGCTTTTGATATAATGGTTATGATTGATTTGAATGGATCACAACGTTGACGGTATTTTCTTTCTTAATCTATTTAACTTCCCTCTTTGTTAAGTAGGAGTCTTGATTCATCATAGTCAAATCATTGGCACAAAAGCTGCTTGATTCCCTCTGTAGAACATGGCTCTACCAACTATATTGGAATCTTGAGTTATTGTAGACAAATGTTGGCATGATGGATACTTGAACTCATAAGCAAGCGTTGGCATTTTAAGATCAATGAAAGTTAATACTAACTAAATTCCCCGATTGGGACCTCCTTTATGTGTGGATCCCAATTGAGTGGTAAGTTGGGCTAAAATTAATCATAACCGATATACTAAAAGTGGATCCCCTAACCTTAGCTATTTTCTTTAAGTTAAGTTTTTAAACAAAATTGTTTACATCTTTTTGTCAAACCTTCCTTCACTTCTGTAATTTGTATTTCTTAATTTACTTCCCTGTGGTTCGACACTTAAACTCTCGAGATTTTATTACATATGACAACCGACACTTGGGTTACAACTGCTAAAGTACAGTAAGTTTTTTGCGCCGTCATCGGGGAAGTAAAATTAGAGTACAAGTTCAATTTTTTTTTTCTTTTTGTTCCTTTTTTATTTTGTTTCATTTTTTTTTGTTCATCATATGGAAGGTTGAGCCTCCTATCTTTTCATTTATCATATGGAAGGCTAAGCCTCCTACCTCTTATTTTCTATTCATATTGTTTTCTTTTATTTATTTTTCTTATTATTATTAAATGGAAGACTGAGCCTCCTATCTAACTAGTTATTGATATTTATTTTTTTTGTTATTATTTTGTTAGTGCATGAAAGCTTGGTCACGTAAATCAGGTGGTAAACTGGTAAGAGAATCTTCATCTTTTTCAAATATGGCTGAACACATTAATGAACAAGAGGATAACCATTCTCTACATAATAACCAAGATCGGCCTAGGACACTTAGAGAACACATGAACCTCATAAGAAATAGCACACCATCATGTCTAATTTTTCCTACTGATGCATGTAACTTCAATTTCAAGCTAGGTATTGTTCAATTTTTACCAACTTTTCATGGCTTTGATTCCAAAAATTGTTACTTGCATCTGAGAGAATTTGAAGTCTGTCACACATATAACAACCTAAATTGTAACATGAACACCATCAGGCTTAAACTTTTTCTTTTTTCTTTAAAAGATAAAGCTAAAACTTGTCTACAGAATCTTAGGTCAGGCTCCGTTAATTCATGGGATGAATTGCAATAACAATTTTTGAAAAAAAAAATTTCTGCCCATAGAACAGATTCTTTCAAAAGACAAATCACCATTTTCACACAAAAATCAGGAGAAACTTTTTACCAGTGTTGGGATAGATATAAAGATTTACTTAATACATGCCCACACCATGGTTTTGAAACTTGGAGATTAGTATCACATTTTTACGAAGGTTTGTCACCTAAGGAAAGACAAATGGTAGAAATGATGTGCAATGGAACATTTGAGGACAAAGATCCTGACAAGACAATGAATTATCTAGACATGCTAGCAGAAAATGCACAGAATTGGGACACCATTGGTACCTATGAGGCTTCAAGTAAGACTCAATCCCCTGCATCTAGTGGAGGCATATATCATTTTAAGGAAGATAATGACCTTCAAACAAAATTTGCATCTCTAGCTAGAAAGGTTGAGGCATTAGAAATGAAGAAAACAGGTCATTGAAAATCCGTTGAAGAAATTGTTTGTCATATTTGTGAAACCAATGACCATCCCACTAGCAATTGCCCATCCTTGCCATTTTTCAAAGAATGTCTCCATGAACAAGTCAATGCATTGAACAACTTCAAGAAGGCAACCCAAAATCCATACTCGTAAACTTACAATCCTGGTTGGAGGAATCATGCAAACTTCAGTTGAAGAAGTAATAATCATGCTCAACCATCACAACCACCTTTGCACACCCAGCAAAATTTTCAATAATCTTAAGGGTATGCACCATATGTTCCTCCTTTTAGGAAAAATCTTGAAGATACATTGCATTCATTCATTGAGAAGCAAGAGTCCATCAATGCTCAAACAAGTCAAACCATGATTGATTTGAAAGATACTCTTGTAAAATTTGCATCTGCACTCAACATTCAGGAGAAAGGACAATTTCCTTCTCAACCATAAGAAAATCCCAAAAGTTAAACTATGGATCAAATGAAGTCAATCATTACACTCCATAGCGGTAAGGTTCTTGAAAAATCCATTCCTAATCCTTGTGAAGGAGACGATGAGTCAACTTTTAAGAGTAAAGAAAGGGTTGAACCTATGCCAAGCGAAGAACAAATTGAATCTCCACCAGCACCTTCATTTCCTCAGGCGTTAACTGTTCAAAAGAAGGTGAATCAAAATCCTGAAATTTTGGATATTTTCAAGTAGGTAAAGATCAATATCCCTTTGTTGGATGCTATCAAACAAGTACCTTCTTATGTCAAATTCTTGAAAGATTTGTGCACCGTTAAAAGAAAATTGAATGTGAAAAAGAAATCCTTCTTAGCCGAACAGGTAAGTTCTGTTATTCAAAATAACACTGCTTTGAAATACAATGATCCTAGTTGTCCAACAATTTCATGTTTCATCAGAGAATATAAAATTGAGCAAGCATTACTTAATCTTGGGGCTAGTGTAAGCTTACTTCCATATTCAGTTTACCAAAAACTAAATTTGGGTGAGTTAAAACCAACCGAAGTAACTCTTTTGCTTGCTGACAGATCAGCAAAAGTGCCCAGAGGAATCATTGAAGATGTGTTAGTCCAAGTCGATAAATTCATATATCCTATGGATTTTATTGTTTTAGATACACCACCAGTGAAAATTAAAAATTCATTACCTGTTATTTTGGGACGTCCATTTTTAGCAACATCTAATGTTCTGATTAATTACAGGAATGAACTGATGATGTTGTCATTTAGAAATATGACATTAGAGCTAAATGTTTTCAATTTGCTTAAGCAACCTCCTGAAAAAGAAGATGAAAGTGAAGATGTCTGCATCATTGGTGCAATTATAGAAAACTATATCCAATAAGGGAGTATTTCTGATCCTTTTGAAAAGTGTTTAGTTAATTCATTTGAATCAAGTACGCAAATGGATCAGGATACTTCTAATATATGTGCATTACTTGATTCTTCACAGGTGGAAGGAAACACACATTGGAAACCAAAAATTGAGGAGTTGGAAAAACCTGAAGTTGAAGAGCAAGATGAAATAGCCACACTAGAGTTGAAGTCATTGCCCAAAGAATTGAAGTATGCATTTCTTGGGGAAAATTCTTCTTATCCAGTGATAATTTTATCTACTCTCACATTTGAGCAAGAAGGTAAGTTGATTGAGTTACTTAAGAGGCATAAAAGTGCAATTGGATGGATATTAAAGGACATAAAGGGCATTAATCCTTTAATTTATTCACATAGAATAAATTTATAGGATAATGCTCAATCTTGTCAACAATCTCAGAGAAGACTCAATCCACATATAAAAGAGGTAGTAAGATCTAAAGTTTTTAAATTACTTGATGTGGGAATTGTTTACCTTATCTCTGACAATAAATGGGTTAGTCCAACCCAAGTTGTTCAAAAAAAGTCTGGCATCACAGTGGTGATAAATGAAAAAGGTGAGTCTTTACCAACTCAAATGCCATCTAGTTAGAGAATGTGCATTGATTATAGGAAATTAAATCTTACCACCAGAAAAGATCATTTTCCATTACCTTTCTTGAACCAAATTTTAGAAAAAGTACCAGGACATCCTTTTTATTATTTTCTTGATGGCAACTCAGGTTATTATCAAATTCCAATAGCTCTTGAGGACCAAGAAAAAACCATATTCACATGTCCTTTTGGAACCTTTGCATTTAGATGCATGCCTTTTGGACTTTGCAATGCCCCAGCAACATTTCAAAGGTGTATGTTGAGTATATTTAGTGACGTGATTGAAAAATATCTTGAAGTTTTCATGGATGATTTAACCATTTATGGAAATTTATTTGATAATTGTCTTGAAAACTTGGAAAAGGTTTTAAAAAGATGTGAAGAAAAAGGTTTGGTACTAAATTGGGAAATTTGTCATTACGTGGTCACCTCTGGAATTGTTTTGGGTCATGTTGTATCTTCCAAAGGAATCGAAGTTGATAAAGCAAAGGTGGAGCTCTTTGCTCAGTTACCTTTACCTAAAACTGTTAGAGAAATTCGCTCATTTTTTAGACATGTAGGCTTTTATTGAAGGTTCATTAAAGGGTTTAATGAAATATCTAGACCTTTTTACAACCTCCTTGTGAAAGATGTTTTATTTGAATGGACTCAAGAATGCCAAAATTCTTTTGATAAGTTAATTGGCCTTTTAACATCCTCTCTAATCATGCAACCCCTGGATTGGTCCTTGCTTTTTGAGGTAATGTGTGATGCTAGTGATTATGTCGTTGGTGCTATTTTAGGACAAAGAAAGAAATGTAAGTCATATGTAATTTATTATGCAAGTAGAACTTTGAACAGTGCACAAATGAACTACATTACAGCTGTGAAAGAACTACTTGCAGTAATATTTGCATTGGATAAATTTCGTTCTTATCTAATTGGTTCAAAAACCATTGTTTACACTGACTATTCTACTGTCAGGTACCTAATGTCAAAGCAAGATGCTAAACCAAGGCTGATATGCTAGATCTTATTACTTCAAGAATTCAACATTGTGATCAAAGATTAGAAGGGCACCGAAAATGTTGTCACTGACCATTTGTCAAGGCTGACAAAGGATTCAACAATTGAGGTTGCACCCATAAATGATTGTTTTCCTGATGAATTTTTAGTCTCTGTTACTACAGTACCTTGGTTTGCTAAATTGTCAATTTTTTGGTGATAGGACAGATGCCAACTCAATGGAGTGCTCAACATAAAAAGAAATTTTTGATCAGGTGAAAAAATTTTATTCGGATGATCCTTATTTTTTTCAAATATTGTCCTGATCAGATATTCTAGAGATGTATATCCGAAAATGAAGTAAAAAGTGTCATTGAATTTTGTCATTCAAAAGCATGCAGGGGGCATTTTTTGTCAAAGAAAATAGCTGCAAAGATTTTACAGTCTGGATTTCACTGGCCCTCTTTGTTCAAAGACGCACATACATTTTGCAAAGCCTGTGAAAATTGCCAGAAATTAGGATCAATTTAAAAAAAAAAACATGATGCCTTTGACTTCTATCCTTGTGATTGAAATTTTTTACTGTTGGGGAATAGATTTTATGGGACCATTTTCACCATCATTTAGCTTTGTGTACATTTTAGTTGCAGTAGATTATGTTTCAAAATGGATAGAGGCAATTCCGTGTCAAAATAATGATCATAAAATTGTAATTAAATTTTTGAAGGAAAATATTTTGAGCCGATTTGGGATTCCTCGGGCCATAATAAGTGATGGAGGAACACATTTTTGCAACAAACCATTTGAATCCTTGTTGAAGAAATATGGTATCACACATAAGGTTGCCACCCCTTATCACCCACAAATAAATGGACAAGTAGAATTAGCAAATAGGGAGATAAAATAAATCCTTGAAAAAACAATCAGCCCAAATTAAAAGCATTGGTCTTTGAAACTAACTGATACACTTTGGGCTTATCGCACTACTTTTAAAATATCACTTGGCATGTCTCCCTATAGGTTAGTTTATGGAAAACCTTGTCATTTGCCTGTGGAACTTGAACATAAAGCTTATTGGGCTATTAAAGCTTTCAATTTAAATCTTAATGATGCTGGTGTTTTGCATAGGTTGCAACTAAATGAGCTTAAAGAGTTGAGAAATTATGCATATGATAATTTGAAAATATATAAAGCTAGAACCATAGCTTTTCATGACAAAACAATCTTAAGAAAAACACTTGAGGTTGGTCAAAAAGTTTTGCTTCATAATTCTTGACTTCATATATTTCCTGGAAAACTGAGATCTAGATGGAGTTGACCTTTTATTGTGAAACATGTTTATCCTTATGGGGCCATTAACATTTGAAAATCTTAAAAATGGTAATCTGTTTAAAGTAAATGGATAAAGAGCTAAATCTTTTTTGGAGAATCATAATTTGCAAGAAAAAGTTGTTCATCTCAGTGACCCTCACAATGATCATGGTAAGTAAATGTAAATATATTTTCTCTTCTTAGATAGTTTTCTTTTAAGTTTCATTCTTTTTCTTTCTTATTTTGATTTTCATCTTTTCCCGGTTAAGTGACGGATACGGTACTCCGTGGCTCTCAAGTCGGTTGTTTTAGTTTTCCATAATAACTGATTTCTTTCTCTCTCACTTCTTTCAATTTTTTTTTGAAAAAAAAATAGATTCTATTATTTCTGCCTTACAAAAATACTTTTCTTCTCTCCCAATGAATGTTCTTAAAAGGATTGACCAAGCTAGATGTGAACGATTAAGAGTTTTGATGCACAAGGACATCCCTGAAAATGTGCGTTGGTTAATTGAAGTTAAGGTTCGTTTGGCTGGTGAAATCCTATATGCATTTGTGTCTCACATGTCTAGCTTAGGCAAAAGCTCTTATGCCAAAAAGCAAAGAGTGAAAAGGTTACGAGTCTGTCACAAATATGGTCGATGACCTTGTGATACTAGATGTCGTTCTTTAGGAATGATGTCCAATAATCGAGAAGATAAAATACAATTCATCAAGAATGGCCTGAGTAAGGATTCTTTGGATAATATTCGATTGACTTATAGAAGGCATTAGAGCCGCTACTAGATGTAAAACCAGTGGAAGATGTGAGCTACAGTCACAACTATTATACATACAAGCTGTCATTTTTGAAAATGTTTATTTGCTTCTGACAATAATATATCTACTCCTGTAGGTGTAATCATTGTAATATCCTTTCATTTCTATAAATGTATGTTCTTTTTTTCATTTTTCACAGGGTTAATGATAGAAATGGAAGGAATCTCAACTCGCAGATTTCAAAATATTTGTGTATTTTGTGGAGTTTTTCCTGGAAAGGATGAAGAGTTTTTTAGGGTAGCTAACCATTTAGGTAGAGTACTAATTGAGCAAAAAATACATTTGGTGTATGGAGGACGTAGTGTCGGATTAATAGGTGGTGTAGCAACAACATCTGTAGGGGGTAGCCAAGTTTTAGGTATCATCCCTGTACTTTTGAAATTGATTTCTGGGGGCACGATTGGAGAAGAATTAATGGTTAAAAATTTTCAAGAGCATTTGTTGCAAATGCTCTGTAATTCTAATGCTTTTATTGTTCTACCAGGAGAGTTTGGCACATTGAGAGAAATTTTTCAAATTGCTTCCATGGCCTAACTTAATTTGCATGAAAAACCCATTGAGCTGTTGAATGTTAACAATTTCTTTATAGATATGTTATCTTTTATGGATCATGCTATGCAGGAGAAATTTATCTCAGAGACGGCACGGTGAATCCTAATAACTGCATCAACTACTGAACAATTGCTAGACAAAATGCAAGCTTTCATTCTTGAACCAAATCCAACAGTGATTCAGATAGACTGGACATGACACTCTTTCCCAATCAACTCCATCCCATAAGTATCATTTACCCTGCTTGTCATTTTTATTTTTTTGTTTTGATGAAGTACTGTGGAAGAGAGCAATCGGATTTGTGGATCTGTTCACCTTGTCTTTTAGTTTTACTATCAACATTTTCTTTATTTTGGTTGAAGTTATTTCAAGGTTTTCATGTTCAATAATTATCATTTCATGTAATTACTTCTTCACTCTTCTTATCTATATTTTGACATTGGGGACAATGTCTTAATTTGGTTGGAGAGATGGATAGTTGACACATTTTTTTTCTCTCTTTTAGTTTAATTTCTCTCATGCTGATATTAAAACCATTAGACAAAGCACTTAGTTTATGATGGCTGAGTCAAGAGTAATTTTTCACTCTTGAGACGTATCTTATTTTATGTGACATGCATAACATTTTTTTCTTGCAAACATAAATAGTTGCATGTAGGAACTCAACTCATGGAAATATCATTATTGGATGTATACCTTGTAAATTCGAAATGGTTGTTAATTTTTTAAAGCAGTTAAAGTATGTTGCTTGTTACCTAAGGAACATAAATAACCGGTGAGCACTTTTGAGCCCTTAGTGTTTATTAGGATGTGTGAATTTCTTTATTGAGAGTGCTTAGTTTGTGTTTTGGGCTAAACCTTGCTTGGATGGGTGATCTTAATGATCCATGCAACCTCACTTCTTGTATGTAAATTTAAGGAAAAAGATGACATTTTAGGGCCAACCACTTACCAAAAGGCTAACCTTGTATATTATCCCCTAGTGAGCCCCTTTAAGTCTTATAGCCTTATTCTTTGTTTGAACCCTATATGTTTAATCACTTCCACTTCATTTTAATCTTTTATTGTCCTTGGAACTAGTGATGCTTATGTGATTATGGGCTTAGAGAATTAAAATAAATGTGTTGTTTTTGGTAAAATAATGAATAAATATACGGCATACTTCAGAATATGTTGGGTTACCTTGCATTTAAATTGTGATAGTAAAAAAATTTGGGGTGAGTTAAGCTTCAATAATAAAAATTGAGTATGTATCATTAGATGGTTGAGTTTTAAACAAATGTTGATTTTTTATTTATAATATAAAAAGGCAAAAGCGAGACCATAAGAAAAAGCCATTGCAAAATAAAGTTAAAAATATATAAATTAAAAAAAAAAAACTCTTTCGTTTCATAATACTTGGTCTCTTTTTCTTTTATAGCAGTCTAAAAAAAATTATTCTCTTTCCCTTTCAAATAAAATTATATATGCTCATATCCATATGAATCCATACTAAAGTAAAGATGAAAGACATATTTTTTTATCTTTTTCTGACAGATAAATGCATAATCATGATGGACAATTTTGGAAAAAAAAAAAACAACTTCAGCCTTAATATTTATGCAAGTCAAATGAAGCCAGAGGTAAAAAAAGAAGAGAGAAAAGAAAGAAAAAGTGTTAAATTCAATAAGTTTAAAACTTAACCATATTTGTTTTCTAAATTCATGTGTTGATAAGGAATTGTGTTTTGGAGAGGACTTGGAGACTATGGTTGAATTGGGTATTTAGTGTTTTAGGCGTCCACATTTATTGTTCATTGTATTACTAGTTCTCTTAAACTCCGCCATTAAAAAGCCTCCATCTGATTCCCGTTTTCACCAAACCCAGCTTCATTACAACCTTGTATAAAGACCATTGGACTTAAATTTACATGCAGTCCCATTTGGGAATCTAATGAGGGTGGAGTTGGATCCCCTTGCAAGCTCCGGATTGAGCAATACAAAGTAAACTGTTTACAAACCCACCTTACAATAACTGCAAATACTTAGGAAGTGATCCTCTACCTCTAGTAATAAGGACTTGACTTTTTCTCCTTTTATTAATTACTTGCAAGTCAAGTTTACAAATGTTATATATTCATAGCATGATTTGTCGTGAGTTGTTAGATTATGTATTTTGTTTATTTTCATAGGTTACACTTGCTAAGGACTAGCAAAAACCTGGTTGGGGGATGTGATGAATACTCATAAGTGTATTACTATTAAGGGTTTAAATCATCATTATACACATTGAGTATGATTAATTTCTATATTCTAAGCATTTTTCTACCAGCTTACTATTCACACATTTTTACTATTCACCGACTTACTATTCATACACGTATTTTACTATTCACAAGCATTTTCACTATTCATTAATATTAAATAAATTTTTTTTATGTAGGTAAAATCATCACTTGGCAACCCTTCACGAGAAAGATCATATCTGGAACTGTAGACGTTGGAATTGAGTGATTCCAATTCATCTAAAGCCAACACATAGATCATTAACTCTACTTCATTCCGTGAGCTAGTTTGATCATTTTTATTGCCAAAATCTGATTATACATGAGACCATTTATTCTTTCGTGTGCTAAAGAGTAGTTTCAGTATAAAAATTATAACTTAAGCTATGAATGTCCGATTTGAATGAACAAGCTATTGATTCAAAGCTAAAGAAGAGATCTACAAGTTCCATGCTTTGAGGAAGAGTTTATTCAATGTCTATGATGGTCAAAAAATTAAAAGAAGTTGTAGCTTGCCTTTGTGATTTGTATTTACCTACATTTTACTATTTTACCATTTCACCCACCCCAAAACTCTATAAATAGGCACCTTGGGGGGGAGGACGAGAGGATACCATTTCTTAGGCCTTATTTATATTTTTGTATCAAAATTAGCTTTTCTCTTTTGTTCTTGTTTTTATTTTCAATACCGAAGCTCTGTCCAAGTGTTTTCTTCTTGTTCTTCTTCTTGTTCTATCTTTGATCTTTCAATTCATGTTCATTTCATCTTTTTATATGTTGTTTAATTTTATCATGGCTAACTAATTTTCTTTTTGCTAAGGTGAAATGGTGAAGCTTTTGATATAAAGGTTATGATTGATTTGAATGGATCACAACGTTAGCGGTATTTTCTTTCTTAATCTATTTAACTTCCCTCCTTGTTAAGTGGGAGTCTTGATTCATCATAGTCAAATCATTGGCTCAAAAGCTGCTTGATTCCCTCTGTCGAACATGGCTCTATCGACTATATTGGAATCTTAAGTTATTGTAGACAAAGGTTGGCATGATGAATACTTGAACCCATTAGCAAGTGTTGGCATTTTAAGATCAATGAAAGTTAATACTAACTAAATTCCCCGATTGGGACCTCCTTTATGTGTGGATCCCCGATTGGGCTACAACTGCTAAAGTGTAGCACTAAGGTGAGGACAACAATCAACAATCAACAATGTGCGGTTAGGCATGAGCACAAAGTATGGTGTTGGCCATAGTACGTATACGACTTAAGATCCAATTTAAATACCGAAAAGGCATTAGTTAAATTAAGCCAAGTAGTTGGGGTCCAAGTGGGTTGTTTATGAATCAGCTCCCCTTGGTAGGGTTATTTGAGATATATTGGCACTGTATCCTAAAAAAGTGTCTTAAGGTGGAAGATTCAGTTTAGAGGACTAGAATAAATTTGGAGGACCAAATTCATACATAGTTGATTATGTACAGTTAATCACATAAATGTTTTGCATGCTTTGACAACTTTGATGCTCAATTTTAAAAAAATGCCATGGTAATGTTTTATGTTTATGTACTTGTTTCATCATTTAAGTCAAAGATAATTCATGCATGATTGCATAGTAGGTTAAATAACTAGAAACATAAAGGTTCTAACTAGAGTCCATGTAACCAATTAGTCAATTACAACTTGTATGGGACATGTTTCCATAGGTTTCTTGGGCAAGCCCACAAGTGGTCATGTCAACTTGCCCTTAATTAAGTTGTATGACCTATCAGATGTTGGCCATTCCAAGCCTTCCTACCTTTTACATGATCACACTAGACCCTTGGTGTAATCACATCTTGGCCTAGGCATAAAATACGTGCCTCCTCGTGATGCTTTTGCCAATGGGGTGATCATCTTTGGTTAAACCATGAACTAACGTGCTAAATAAAACTCCATGGACCTCAAACAAACCTCATACATGAATTTAGCAAGAAAATAACAAAATCCCTTACCTCAATTATGAAAAACAAGCAAGCATCAAGCACATCCAAGCAATATGACACCAATTCAAGCTTAATTAAGCTAGACCTAAGCTTAAACAACCGCAAAAACTAAGAACAACTAAGGAGAAAAAAGGCCAACAAGTACTAAAGCCTCCCAAGCAATAAAAATGCACTTAAAGATCTCTCCATACCAAGATTAAGCAAGGGCAAGCTTCCACATGCATGGGCACTTCATAAGGCTTTGACTTCCACCAAAAATTGAAAAACTGGATGAGCTTTGGGCAAAAAATCATGGGGGAGAGGGAGAGCTACAAAATGGAGAAGGAGAGGCTGATGAATAGTGGTGTTAAAGCCTCTTAAAATGGTTTAAAAACCAACCTTTCTTTTTTAGCCCCTTAATTTTCTCTTTTTAAACAAAAAGACCCCATGCCCAAATAGTGTTTGAAACTTAGGTAATTTTTGTCCTAAAATTTTATTTATTGTCACTTTGAGTCCAAGGAACAACTTACGAGCTTTAAAACTAACCTGATAAGCTTGGGTTGTAAAATGACCATTTTACTCCTAATAACACTTAGGTGCCAAAAAGACCTAAAAACCATCACATCTTCTAATAACTTGCTTGATTTACTAATTCAAACTAATTGAGACTTTTAAACTAAGGATCTTGACTTAATAAAAAGTCTTACCTAATCATTAAAGGTTCACTACCTTAAGGGCTATAACAAATCATCCCGATGAAAGGTCAGGATGGTGTAGTTGATGGTATGGTAGTTGGCATGGTAATTCATTAGTAGAGTAGAGATGGTTTAAAGGTGAATGTGGTTTTTCTATTACCATAGTCAGATCAAGTAATTAATGATTACCAAGTTGACGAATTGCATATTGGTAATTAGTGGTCAAAAGAGGCTTGAGGGAAGTTGAGATGAAAGGCACACTAAGGCCTAGTAAAAAAAGGTTAAGGTGTCTAGTCGGCTAGCAAGTCAATGGTACTTAGGTTGGCCTAGGATCAAGTAGTACATTGCAACTCAACTAGGAACCTCTTAGGTGTTTTAGGCACAACGTAAGTATTGGTGGTTGAGTAGCAAGTGTGCTATGGATGCACCTATGAGTTCATCTAACGTATGTAGTAAGAAAGACTCCAAGTGCAAGGCGGAAAGAAGACTTAGTGTGTAAGTGTTGTGCGCTAAGGATACTCCAAGTGGAATAGTTGAAGTGTTAAGGCCTTTGGCTTGGGTAGCATGCTGGCAGCCTCATTGCTGAGTACTAGGAGGCCTTAGCTAAAGAGGCACCAGTAAAGCCAAGGGCTATTAACAGAGGCACTTCCTTCATCACCCTGCTTGACTAAGTTGCTATAAAATTCCTCAATTGTTTGGCTGCCTTTCTCCATTCACCTAAAAAATCAGTTCTTCCCTTCATCACTAATCTTCAAATCTTGTTCCCATTATTTATAACATAAATTCTTCATGAAATCCTTTTTTAAGTCACTCTAACAATTATGGACCTACATAGGATAATGGGCAACCAAAAGTTAATGACAAATTCCAATAGTTAGGCAATCATGAGCTCATTTTGAAATGTAAGCTTACGTCTTTAAATTTCCAGAACACAGCTTCCCTCTTTAAATTTCCGGTTGAAACAATACCTTGGATGCTTTTTAGTTTCTTAACCAAACTTTCTCACAAGTTGGTCCTTCACGATAACCCGCGGAATTCTTGTCCTCTGTTAAAATTCAAGCGATACCTAGCTTGTATCTTTTCTTCCTTTTAACTCTTCCTTTCTTTTAGTCAGCATACATATTTTACAATTTTATCTTTAATCACTACTTAAATATTACATACTTAACTCATGCATATTCACTATTTTACCAGGCTTGAGGTTTTAAAAACTTGCAACTTCCTTGTTGAGTTCTCTAACCCAAGAAACTAGATGATCATTCATTTTATTGTTTTGTGAACCTAAATATATGAAATTATCAAAACCAGGATTGTACTTTGAATGTATGACCTCTGTCCTTAAGGATATAAAAGTATTTTCTAAAAGTTCCTTACCATTACATGCATTAATCAAGATTTGAAAAGAGTTCAACAGTTAACCATTCTAGTGAAAAATCAATATAATAAAAAAAGGCTTGCAAGCTGCAGGAGTTAGTCGATGAGCTACCATATTACCCTGCTTATTCCTACAACCAAAACCAACATAAATAAACTTATACGCTAAACATAAAATATCCTCCAAAATGATACCAAAAGGCTAATAAAACTCCAAATCATAATAAAGAACAAAACCTAAAATCAGAGAATTTGACTCCATACTAATCCTTTGCCAACATCTACTACAAGATTCAAGAAGAGCGTGATAAATCGCCAAAGTCTCCACTTGAATAATGCTTTCATAATAGGGTAATTTATGGGACAGGTGCAAAAGAGCCTTTCTATCATGATCCAAAGCCACAATACCAATCCCTATAGATGCATGTATGTAAAACATGGTTGCATTCACATTTAATCTGACAGTTCCTGAACTTGGAGCCTTTCATGTCAATTGGCCGTTAGAAATCAGTCTATCTTGCAAAACCCTTGAAACGAAACACATTCCCAAGGATTCTAAAAAAGTCCCTACCTAAAATGCTAAGGAATCAATTGAGTAGTATATGAATCAAAGAAGCACATATTTTGATTCCACCATAGTTTCCAACAAGTAATGGCGAATAATAGACCTTGCAGCTCACTCTGATCATAAAAGCTTTAATGAAGACCACGAAAAGTTGAATCAGCTGAGAAACTAACTGCAAGATGGTGCTATAAATGGTGAGAGAGCAGTTTGAAAAAAAGATGGGTTACTGACTCTTAGCATTGGCCACACACCACACACTTTAGTGGAATATCCATGTAACGGTATCTTAGATTATTTTAGGACAGAAAAGCATTTGAAAGAGCTCACCATAAGAAATTCAAACATTTGGGAGGTAGTGATAAGCTCAACAACTAGGATCAAAACTTTTGATCCTCAAGAGATGCCTCAAAATGGAACCCAACCAATACCAAGTCTAAGTGATAAGTCGTTTTTACTGAGAAGTTCCCGAAATCTAGATGATATGAGCAACATTCTAAGGATAGAAAATAGTGCAAAGGTCCGATTCCCACTAAACCTGACGATAATCATAGAAAAGGTTGCCAAAACAAAGTGGTTCAACTTGGGGATATGCTAAATGGACAATTTAAGTAGAGGAGCCGGATAAACACAGTTATCGAACCAATCTGATATTGGCTTCCCATTCCATACCCGCGAAACAACCCTCGTCACCAGCACCCCTAACCCATCATCAAACTTAACCATGAATAAGATGACGTAGATCCAACCGTAGCATGTAAGAAATAACAACTCAACTCGTTAGACGGATTATAAAATTAGTTTATATTAAGATACCATATTTCGTATATCTATACTGTTCCTTGGTATTGGAGCTTGGCGAGGAAGTTAAAAAGTTACGGCACCTGAAGAAGCGTAGAAGATTGGAGAAAGTCCTTAACAACGGCCACAACCCAGCACCTGAATCTAAAAGTTCTGCATTTTCTCCGCAGCCAAACAGGCACCTTCGAAAAGAAAAGCCCTCTCGGGTCCTTCCTCGTCCCCTAACCAAACTCGTTCAAATCTCTTCCGATTCTTCCCACCGCCCATCAACTCAGAGAATTCAATTATCACCTGCAAAGCGACCAACCCTAATTCCTCCAATGGCGACGACACCTAATCAAGAGGCAGTCGACACTTTTATTAGCATCACTGGCGTGCCCGCGGCCGTCGCCCGACAAAAGCTCCAGGTACGTTCTCTGTCTTCGTCTTAGATTTGCGCTTGCTTTCTGCGAATTTTATTTTATAGTATTTGCCTCCTTATGTCTCGATTGGTCATCTTCCTTCTCTTGATTGTCCTTACCCGGATGGGATTAGCATAATTGGTTGCCAAAATCTTAAAGCTTTTGGGACATCTGATTACTGATTTCTAGTTGGGGTTTCTGCTATTCTACACTTTGGATTCAGTTTGCTAATTGCCGGATGATTGGTTTCTCCATGGTAATATAGTTGGTGTTGCTTGCAATTTTACTGGGGTTTCAGTTAATTACTTTAGTTATAATTGGTGGTGATGGTGAAACAAAATCTTAATCTCTCTCTTTCATTTTTTCAAAAAGAAAAAAAAAGGAGAGATTACCATCATTTTAAAAGAGAACCCCTATTAGGTTGTAGTTTTCAGTTTCATTTGGGCTTTCTTCCTTCTTTTTTTTTTTTAAAAAAAAAAAAACTAGAACAAAAGTTTGTTGGCCATTGAGCATCCAGGAAGAATAAACAAGCCAAGGAACTGCATCAATTCTCAAGCTTCCTTTGGTCTGGCAAAATGTTATGTGATGGCTTCTCTAAGTGAATAGATACATTTTCGGGGTGATGCTCATGCTGTCTTCTGTTAAGCACATTGGTTACGAAGCTGTTGTTGCCTACATGCTTTTGTTGTGCTAAGGTTGCTGAAATACTTATAGTTTTCAACTTTTAAGTCTAGTAAGTTTGTTTGGATCATCACTTGCACTGTTCATTTCTTGGTCTAGGGAAGAAACATGGGGTTTTGTGAAAGCATGTGTAAAGTAGTGTTCCAAACATCGATCTTTTTTCTCTTTTTAAAGATAGCTTATTTTTATCCAAATAAAAAATTTGACTGGCTAGAGCATACTGAGATAATTAATTATGAAAAATCAGGCAATGTACTAATGTCAATTTGAATGTGCATACAATCTCGTGTGCAAATACTCCCTCGTCTTAATTCTTGAAGTCTTCTTTACATCCAATCTTCTTAATTAATTTGTTTTTTGGTAATCAAAAGTATGTATACAAGGTATAAGGGTTAGGAGGTACTAATATGTAAGGGAAGGTGATACCCGGAAGGCACCCGAACCAACATTAGAGCATTAGATGGGGGGAATGTAGAGGCTGGGGTTCGAACCCCATGACCTTCCCCATATCCCTGTGGCCCCTTAGCCACTAGGCCAAAGGGCCGGGGATTTCTAATTAATATTGTTCGATCTAAATTCCTGTTTTTTTCATCAATGTCTTTTTTTCCATAAGTTTAGGTAGTTCAACTTTTCTTTCTTTTTTTCTTTTTATTAATTTATCAGTCAGTCAAACCTTAATTCAACTAGTTAATGTTGGATACATGAGTGCTGTTTCTTTAAGCCCAAGTGGAGGCAGGTTCCTCTTTAAGCTCTGAAAGAGGTTGGCCTTTTGGTACCATTTCTACCTGAATAAGCTCAAGTTTATCCTTCTTCCTTCCTATCCTCTTATATCTACCTGATGACCCAGTCACTTTGATGCATCCATGCATCTTCTTGCTCCTAAAATTACACTTTAACTAGGAATTTCCCTTTTTTTCTTCTTAAATCTCTTTGTTGATCAGGAGCATGAAGGTGATCTTAATGCGGCTGTAAATGCATACTTTAGTGAAGGAGATAATAATAAGTATGTGACCTCTTAACCTTTTTTTTCCTTTTTCTTTAGCAATTCCTGGTTTATTCTGAATGTGACTTTTCTTGATGCCTTGTCTTTTACAATAAAAAATTTCAGTCCTCGGGGAACAATTGTTCCAGTTCCTGAAGAAGATATCATGGATATAGATGATCCAGTTGAAGTTGAAGCACCTACATCCATTGCTCCTGAGGCTAGGACTATGAATACCTTCTCACCTCTTGACCCAGGGTTTCGTAGACGCATTTTTGACAGTGCTTTTGATTTTACAACTCGTGAACCATTTGTTACACATCCAAGACAGGTCAGAGAGATACCCATAGAAGTTAAGGATGGTAATCATCCACCTGCTCAGTCTGGTCATGCTCCTACAATTGTGGATGTAACTGAAACCATACAAGAACATGGCCCCCATAGTCCTGCACCTGTTATAATTGATGAAGTGGATAAAGAACCGGATTCACATGCTGGGCAGCAGCTTGACAGATCATATAATGAAGATGTTAGACCCAGTGCTCCAATGTATGATAATTTGTCAGACTATAGCAATGACATAGAGGAAGAAATGATTCGAGCTGCAATTGAGGCTTCAAAACAGGATGCCCAGGTAAGTTGATGCATACTTTTTGCGTGGCCAGGTGCTAAAGCAATTTGATGGTGTTCATTTTAAGTCTTTTAAGTGAATCTTTTCCCTTAGGCTTTGCCTCTTCCTCTTTGGTATAGGAGTCGAGTGATCCTCTGCCTCGACATAATTCATCTCATATGGAGGATGCTCAGCTTGCAGAAGCAGTCTCATTATCGTTGAAGGTTTATTTATCTTGTCATCTCTTTGTCTCAATTATTTATCACTTACCGGTCATTGTTAACTTAATGTGAATTTCAGACAGCAGAGCAAGGCAAACCAATTTGTGAGGAAGGCTCAATTTCTGGTGCACCAGATTCAGGGGCTTCTGCAGCAGATGTTTTACAGATGGGGAAACTTCCGGCATCTAATGGGAGGTACATGGTTGTCTTGGTTATTATTATTACTATTATTTTCAATCTTAAAAGTGTTTGGCTTCTTGCTGCAGGAATACAGATGGACCTTTCCAGTTTTGTACTATAAAAGCTATCAAATATTTAATTACCCTGATCCTTCCATAAGTTTGTGAATGAAAGCTAATCTCCTTTTTCTGGGCCACTTTAGGTTGGATGCAGGTTCTTTTCCAGATGAGTTTGAAGATCTGGATGAGCAGCCTCTAGTTCGCACCGGGTCCAGAAGCATGCCATCTGGTTCTATGGAATCTGCAACTGAAGCGGCTACTGTGGAGGCCAATCCACCATCAAGTCCTGAGCAACAGTTGGTAGGCAATCGCCCCTTGCACAATGGAAATGCCTTCCCATCTGATGAGGTATTTTGTATATCTGTAAATTCTGAATTTGGCTTCCCATTGGATCAGTTGTCACATATTTCTGTGCCATATAATGCATTGATCTCTTTTAAATAAAGCTTTTTACATCATTACCCACTGTAGTGGGGAGGCATCTCATCTGAAGAGCATGATGAGGCTGTCATGCTTGAAGCTGCAATGTTTGGTGGAATCCCGGAAAGTGGTTACCGTATTCCATATGCACCTCATCAATTTATGCGACCTGAGAGCTCTTATCCACAGCGCATGCATCGTCCTCCCTCTCCTGGTTTGGCTGCTCAACGACTGATTAGAGAACAACAGGTTTCGTTTATCTTATGCTTTGTTGTGAAGGCATGAGGATATGCATGTTTGGGCTGGTTGGAGATTCTTACAGTTCATTATGGTGCATTCAGGATGATGAGTACCTCGCATCACTGCAAGCAGACAGGGAAAAGGAGCTGAAGGCCATTGAAGAAGCTGAGGCTCGTCGCTTAGAAGAGGAAGCAGCAAAAAGTGCTGCAATAGAAGAACAGAGATTAAGAGAAGAAGAGGCTCAACGGAAATTGGAGGAGAAAAAGGTAATAATATACCTTGTTTTGCCAATGTGTTTAGGCCTGTATTTTTCTGTTTGTTGTGTTCGTTACCAGATTCTCTTTTTTTATTCCTCTGTTCGCTCTACCAAATAAGCTCAGGTTGGCTACCAGATTCTTTCAGTAAGAACCTTGATGGGAATGGTTAATTGGAGAAATATAAGAACAGGTAATGCTGGCAATTTATAGGGGAAGGATATGATATAACTTCTTCTTTTTGGGGGGCCAAGTGTAACTGTTCAAGAGAAATTTAGGACACAATTAGTATTTTGTTTGTTTTTTGTGGTTTACAACTTTCAGCTGGTTATGTAATATATTTTGAATTTTGTTTCTTAAGATTTACACTAGCATATTTTCTGGATCGATATTGTCGTTTGGTCGAGGATGTGTCTTTTTATCTGTTTTGCACTAGCAGGAGCTTGAGAGACAATTAGTGACAAAAGAAGCTTCTCTCCCTCCGGAGCCCGCAGCAGATGATGAAAATGCTATGACTCTCCTGGTGCGAATGCCAGATGGCAGCCGCAGAGGCCGGAGGTTTCTCAAGTCAGATATGTTGCAGGTATATTTTCTGAGGTAGTCTGCTTGAAGTTTTCTATTGCTTGTCTAGACATTCTGTCTGACATGTTTCTTCTTTTCTCGTTGGTTCAGTCCCTGTTTGATTTCATCGATGTTGGCAGAGTCGTCAAGCCTGGCAGCTACCGCTTGGTGATCTCTAGTCTCCTACCTTTTTGGGCCTCCTATTTGTTCTGTTGTTGTCAATATACAATCGGTGGTAATATATATGTTCTTGATCTGACAGGTGAGGCCATACCCAAGGCGCGCTTTCAATAACGACGAGAGTTCTTTGACACTGAATGAACTCGGGCTAACAAGCAAGCAGGAAGCCTTGTTTCTGGAACTGATCTAGCTGCCTCATTTTTAAACCTCGGCACAATTTAGGTGTTACTTGAAAGTCTGAATTTATTCAAATACCAAGAAGTGCGTCGAAGCATGCAATGTTTATTGGGGGGGTTTGTGTTCATGGTGAATTCGTAATCCGGAGGGGTGGTGATTTATTTGATGATGGAAATGGTGCAGCCCATCGCAGAAATGTTATGTACATATTAATTATCTAGCATGATATAAGGTTCTGTTAAATTGCATGCTTGTTGATTTGTCTGTCTTGTCTGTTGTTCCATAATCTTAGTGGTGATCACTATTTGGTTGAAATTAATAAAATTGAAAAAATGAGTTAGTTAAAAAATTCAGTTCAGTGAATTCGGGTTTTTTGTTCGGTTTCGGTTAAAATCGAATAAAATGTAAATTGGTTTTAGTTCGGTTTTAGCTAAAGTAGTCGGTTATTTCAGTAACCGAATAAATTGAAATTTTATACCTTATGTGAGCTAAGTTGACAGATTTGAAAAGAGTGGAGGCGAACTGGAAAGGAAGTAGAAGGTTGGCGGCTTCGATTAGGATTAAGCCATCTTAAATTAGGAAGAAGAAAGCCAGCGAAAGATGACGTTGACTGGCCATTGATGTGGTCGAAGGTACCCGGAAGGCATCAGCATCTCCCGAGGCAGTGAAGCCCATCATCGAGAAGGGCCCTCCTCTGCTTCTAAACCGAGAAGACTACCAAGGACCGAAAAACCGCCAGCCAAGGAGGAGAAGGCTTTGAGGTACATTGTGATTGGAGAAAAAAAGGGCCAAGGCGTCACCGTGGAAAGAGAAAGAAAAGCTAAGAATTTTGCTCGTATCTACAAAAAAGTCTTAATGAAATCTGATGAAATTGTGGAGAAGCTCTGCTTGGGCACGTTGAAATTTGATGAAATTTTGATGAAATTGCAATGCGGCAGATTTGCAGAAAAAGAACATTTTTGGCTAAACCCCAATTGATCCTCTATTTCTCTTTAAATAGTTTAACAAGGTACACATACTTAATTTTACATTTTAATCACTAGAGTAGAAAATCAAAATTAATATTTCGGTTATTTCAGTTTGAAATAGAACTGAACAAAAAAATTCGGTTTGGTTTTACTTCAGTTTCATCGTTATATTCGGTTAATTCGGTTTGTTATAATAAAAAACTGAAAATTGAAAAAATTGAAAATTTCTGTTCGATTTTAACTGAATAAACTGAACTATCACCCCTACATAATCTCCTTCCCCAAGTAACTGGCTGAGCTTGCTGTGAACTACTCGGAAGGACTATGGACAGGGGACAATAAATTCTATTCATGGCCATAGTATGTTATAGATGGTTCTTTTGGCAATTTAGATGAGCCTACTGCTCTGGATTCTAGCGATGCATCGTTAATAGTGACAGACTTGTCTTTTGTTCTGCTACATGAAATAAAAGTTTTAACAATTCTGTTGGTTCTTCATTGGCAGCTTATTGCTTTTATTATTTTATTATTATTATTATTATTATTATTATTATTATTATTATAGTAGTTTTTATGTGATCCAGGCTTATAACATAAGCCACATGCATACTATATATATATATAGATTCTAAATAACTTGAACTATGAAAATTAACAATCAAGTCATTTTAGCAGATACGTTATAAATTGCATAAAATTGCAATTTTATCATACATGTTTCTCTTTGGAAAGCCATCGTGATTCTCTTCTAAAACCTCAATTCACTGCCTATTTTTTACACATCGTGATTGTTTGCCAACCACAGTTTACCCACAATACAATGCTGCAAAGTCACAAAACTCGCGCATCATCTTCAATTATGATTTCTATGATCTTTGCTCAAATCTTCATCTCTGATCACGATTTATTAGATTTGTTGTTCCAATGATCTTCTCCGGTGACTTCTTGCAGTCATGGTTTTTTCGATTTATGTGATTTTCCTTCAATTGTCCTCTCCTGCCTCCGTTTTGCATTTGTAGTGTCTTTGGTAATTTATACTCTGATTGTCTTCTCCAGCCTATTTTTTTGATTTTCTATGAGTTTTTCTTTAATTTGTTCCTTTTTGCTTTCCTATATGTTTTTTTTTCATTAACGTTTGTTCTTTTAAAGTTCCTATATGTTCATGTACATGTTGTTGCGCATTTTTTTTTTCATTTACAGATCAACAACAATTCACATGAATAGCTACTTTAGAAGAACATTCATGTAGTTTAAAAAGAACATATGCATATAAAAAAAATATGCAAATGAAGAAAGGAACATATAAGGGTAAATAAAAAAACATGTGCATGTGAAGTAAAAAACATATATGTTAAGAAATATTTATTTAGAACAAATATGCATATATATATGTGTGTGTACACATGCACATATAAAAGAACATTTGCATAGAAAGAAAAGAACATATGAAATAAATTATAGTGAAAAGAGCATACGTACATGTATGAAAGAACATATTCAGATAAATAAAAGAACAAATGACTACAAATAAAAGAACATATATTTTCACAGATATATATATAGAACAAATATAAAAAAATACATGTACAGAGGAACGTATGTAATTAAAGAATAGAGTATACATATGTAAAGAAAAATACATATATTTTCACATATATCAATACAGACCAATATCAAAAAATATTACACACAAACATGTATAAGTGAACATATATACATAAGGAAAAGAACTTGTGCATGTGAATAAAAGAACACATGTATAGAAAAAATAGAACATATGAAAATGAATCAAACACATTTATACAGAGGAACATATGCATTTATAGAAAAGAACTACCATCATGTCTTAAGTTGAGTAAATTTTAATTATTTACAAAACTACCATCATGTCTTAAGTTGTATAAATTACGGTAATGTTATCGTGCACAACTTCATGTCTTAAGAACTTATTGTTACATTATTTGTTCCCTCTTTGCTTCTTGTTCTATTAATTATATTTGTTCTCTTGTAATAGATACATGGTCTCTTTGTGATTTAATAGCTTATTATTTCATACTCCTTTGTTGTTCCTACTTCAAACGTATTCTGAATTGTTCTTGTTCCATTGTGTATATTTTATTGTTCCTTTATTGTTTTTTAATGTTCTCCATATGTCTCACCTCTTCATATAGGATATGCTTTGTTGTTACTGCTACAAATTTTTTTTTTTTATAGTTAGAAACATGTACAAGGAAATTAGAATGGTAGATAGTAAAGGTTGAAGGAGATTTGTTTATTTCTTGAAACCTGAAAGACTTCAACCCATAAATTGACAGTTGTTGCATTTTATAGTGCTCGGCTGGGCTTAAACCCAGCTCATGAACTGGGAATATTTGAAACTATGCCACTAGGTTGAAGTCTGTGAACACAAAAATTTTGTTTATTTCTTGATCTTCTCTTCCTGTTATTTTTCTTATAATAGTTGTTTCCTTGTTGTATCTTCTTTTTCCTTAACAAATACTACCTCCGTTCCATATTCTTTGCACCATTTGAGTTTTTTCACTTAAGATTGACTTAAATTTCTTTATATTAATATTTGCTAAAAAATTTTCAAAAAATTATATTAAAAAAATTATAAGTCTTGTAGTTTCTAAATATAATTTTTTTAAAAAATTTAACAAATATTAATATAAATAAATTTAAGCCAAACTTGAGTAAAAAAAATAAAATGGTGTAAAGAATGTGGAATGGAGGGAATATAACTTTCATTCTATTTAGGTATAATTACAATTTGTTTCTTGAGATTTAGAAAAAATTATACTTTGGCTTTCCTAATTAAAAAATATACACTTTGCCTTTGTCTTTTTAATACAGTTCAACAGCAACATCTAAAATCTTAATTTAGACTATACAATACTCATTTTCAAATAATTTTAATTTGTATGGTACTTTTTTTGTAGTTAATTGGCATTTAAAAAATATTATTTTCCATTTATAGAAAAAAATTATAATTTTAAATATTCATTTACTATGAAAAAAATATCATAAATATTAAAATTACTAGAAAATGACTATTGTAATGTTTAAATTAAAATTTCAGAAGTTGCTGAACTATATTAAAAATGTAGGGGAACAAATGTATATTTCTGAAACAGAATAGACGAAGTATAACTTCATCTAAACCTCAATGAACAAATTGTAATTAGCCCTTCTATTTAATAACTTTTACCTGTTCATGTTGTACTTGTTTTTGTTCTCTTATTAATTATAGGTGTTCCATCTTCGTACTAATTGACAAATTTAATTATTCCGCATGTTATTTGATAACTACTTCCCAGTGCTATTCTACACATTTCTTGAATTCCTTTTCTTGTTGTCTTGATTATTATATTTGCTTATTTGTTCTATCTTTATGTTCCTTTATTGTACTATTTCATTATATTGTTCCTTGACATATACTTCATGTATCTTTTACTTAATATATTTATTTTTTTATCTAAATTTTGCTATTCCATGATAAATCTATATATTCCTTGACATATACTTCATGTATCTTTTACTGAATATATTTATTTTTTTATCTAAATTTTGCTATTCCATGATAAATCTATATATTCCTTTTGTATTTGATCATGATCCCTTTTATACAAGTTATTGTTCTCTATAGAAAAACTTTTATTCTCTCATTTTTTCTTGATGTTTCCTAATATTTGTTTTCTTGTTCCATTATTGCTTCTTGTTGTTCTCTATGTATTGTATATCTGACATGTAGGATATGCCTTCCAATTCACTTATGTTTTCTTGTTGTCTTTTTTTCTCATTTACTTTTTTATTGTATCCTGATATTTGTCTTCATGTTCCCTTATAATTTTTTATTGTTCTCTAAATATGTTTGAAACCCCTTCTACTTTACTGTTCTTTTTTATGTGCCCCTAGCATTTATTACATAAAATATTTTGGGTAAATGACAACACATATCCCAAAAGTTTGACCCATATTGCTTATTCATACTTAAACTATCAATTATTGCTTATTCATTCCAAAACTATCATTAATATTGCATCATTAGTCCTCTATTAGTCAAACCTAGCAAATGAACTAAATTAGGGGTTTTAAAAAAAATTTGATTATGAAAATGAAAACTTTCAAGTTTTAAAGTTTCGGTGAGGATTTGAAGGTAATAAGCGAAGATTTTGGATTTGGTACTATAGTAAAAGTTGTAAAGGAAAGAAAGAGAAATTAAACCATAGAAACATCTTAAAAATATGAAAAAATTTTGTCATTGATCACCACAAGTGATGGTCGGGAATGGTTGTTGGGCAATGACTAGAAGTTCTTGATTACCAAAGTAGAGGACTACCAACCAAACTAGGCAAACCAACCTTCAAGCTTAGGTAATGTGGGCATATGATCCTAAATTTAGAGGCAATGTTAGAGCCCCATGTTATGTGCTAGGAAGACCCTCCAACAGTCAAGTTAGCTTCTTATAGGAGAGGAAAAAGTGTGATATTAGGCTTGTAGAGAATATTGCGTACCTTGGGATGACTGTGTTGTCTTTCTTTGTACTGCTTAGGAGAGATCATCTAGGGTAAGAAGTCTCTTTAATGTGGGATTCCTAATAGAAACCTCGGGATCAAACCTCTAAATACGAGTTAACTTGCACATTTTTTGTTAGAAATCATCCCCAAAAACTAACTTGTTGAGATGAGGGTAATATAAGTACCTATATAGCCTCTTTTGTAGGCCATGTAAGATTTGCATATCATATGATTAACCCCTCTCTTATTGGCCTTTCAACTTAGATCAAGCACGGTTATCAGCAATCTCAGACAGCCACCTACTAGTGCCATGGGCTCCACGAGTCTCCTACTACTATATGGATCAACCTGGCCAACCTAAACCACGTTTTCCTTAACCCGGGACCTATCAATTGCCTTTCCTAGTTGGAGTTCTTTTCCTTGTAGGTATGAAAATATGCTTGATAGGCCTTGTTGGCGTTGGCTTGTTGGACAAGTAGTGAGCCAAGCTGGTTAAGCAAGAAGTATGCTTAAGCCCTATTAGACTGACCAATCAGTCTAGGCCTTGGTGTGTGCCTATCATCCTAGTATGATATCAATATGTTCCCTTTCCTTGAAAAATGTGCGATATAGGCACCGTATTTCAATGGGCCCCTTCATTTGAAACAATGCCTTTTTTGGAGCAATGCCTTTATCGATAAAATGTTTCCATATGGAGAACTAAACAACATATCTAGGGCATTTAGAAGATGAAACGTCAACATTACAAGGATGTAACATTGCCTCTTAGCTTAGAGACAAAGCAGTGTCTCTTGGAATAACACCCCTATGATGGATCAGTGCCACATGGAGGAAGGAGATGTAACGACATCATTAGGGAGGTGAGAAGATATAACGGCTCTCCAAAAATTCAGACCATAATTATTGAGGTAATGTTAGTTATTTTAGTAATTTAATATACTTAGAATATTTAATGCAAGCAATTTCTCGGTTTAATAAAGTATAGTAGCTTAAAGAGAACAAAATTGGTCATTTAAAAAAAACCGGACCAAGAATGGCATTTTAGTCATTTCAGATAGTGATCAATTTTTGTTTCACAGTTGGGTAGAGGATGGAAAAATATTGAATTTAAGGTATCATGATTTTTCGTGATTCCCGCTCTACCCTTGTGAAATTGTGAATTAACTAAATTATCTATAAATGGGTTATGTGTAACCCTCAGAAGTATCAGGACTAAATTGTACATCTGTCAAAGTTGAGGACTGATCATGTAATTAAGGTGAAGAAGGATTCAGGCGCGGCATAATGCTAATTTTGGTCCTAGTTTTTCTGTTCTATCCTGGATAAGTCCCCAACGTACTTTTGTGTACAAATAAGGGACCAGGTGCATGGCATTTGCAACTTAAGCCTACATAAGTTGACTTCCATTATTTGCTTGGCCATTTTCTTCCTCCAGGTCCAGACCACCCGAAACCACTCTCTTCCCTTCAAAACTCCATAGCTAAACCAAATCCAAGCTCCAATCCATCAAATTTAAACACAATTAATCAAGTTTTTTAAAAAAAATCAAGTATAGAGCAATCCTGAGCTTGAATTTCAAGCTTCTTGTTCAAGTAAGTTTAGTTTTGTTCTTCCCCTATTTTTTAGCTTCATATGGTTCTATAGTTGCTGGAATCACTGATTTGAAGCTAGTTCTTGCTTGTTTATTAAGGGAAAAACAACAAGAAAAGCTTGGGAATTAAGCTTAAGTAAGAAAGGTAAGAACTAATTCAATTTTTCCTTATTTTTGTGGGTTTATAAATCTGGAATTAAGTGTGTTATAATCAGTTTTTGTTAGCTTGTGAAGGCAAAAATACATTTAAAACCCATTTGAACCAAGTTGTTGAAAGAAGGCTGAGAGCCTAGATATATGTTGATTCGGTTCAGATGTGTCCAGATTTTTTTGGTTAATTGTGCTGGAAAATGGCTAGATTTAATGTGTTTATATTGGTTCTTAGTTGCTTATAAGAGAAATAATCAATAGGAACCTAGGTTGTTTGATTTTGGAGTAGAAATGGTACAACACCGAAATAGGTGTTGATGTGTATTGAATAAAGGGCCGGTTAATTTTGAAGTCCAATGAGAGGGTTATTCCTAACCATTTAAACCATAAGGAATGTTGTAATATTGTCCTAATTATGGTTTATTTATGTAGCTAAATGATCAATTAAAAGAGAAATACTCAAGCTACTCTAAAGGTACAAAGAAGAATACAAAAACCGAGTCCATAAGGACATTGAAGTTGGTGCTTACTTGCATTAATTATTCAAAGTAAGGGATTTTAAGTTCAAGTTTAAATTTTACAATGCATTAATTAAGGGAGTAAGAGGTGGACAAGAAGTGGCTTAAGGACTAAGTAATTAAATAGCCCTTAAGTAAGTATCTGGCATACTAAGTATTCGAGATGGGCTTTGACACTTAAGAGTACCCTAGCTAAGCTACCAAGGTTAGTAAGAATGAGCCACCAAGTTTATGAACTCCTGTACAGTGTGAGTAAGGGTAAGTAAATGGCAAGCTAAGGCAAGAGTTAGGCTCTTGTAAGAAGAACTAAGTTGAGGATGGGTTCCCCACCATAGAACCCTTACTAGTGGCCATTAGTTAAGACCTCAGAACGTTTTGAGCTCACGTTAAGATGTGTATATATTTTATATACGCTAGGTCCTAAAGTTTATTTTACAGGTATTTAATTCCTTACTGATAATTTATAATTCTCATTCCTATAAGTGTCACATTATGCAGATACTAATATTGTGAAGCCTAACACCCACTGAAGGGTTGTTAAGCAAGCTTTTGGTGCAGGTATTTAAAGTACACGAATCTTTAAGGATTTTAAGTTATTGGTTAGTAATATTAATGCACTAAGTATTTAAAATAGCCTTAACAGATACAGGCAAAGTGCATAAGGAGAAGTTAGACCTCTTATTTTTTAAGCTTCTGTGCTCAGGTGGGAGTTATTTTGATAGTCTCAGACTTTGTACATATTGAGTACTTAGGTACCAAGCAAATGTCTCTAGTTTGACAAATGTGTGTGAACTTATTTAGTGTATATGTCTGTATACACTATGGTTGCTTATGGATGTACATAAGTTAAGTGTTATGTGTACATAAGCTAATGCTTGGAAGTTTAAATAAATATATTTATACGACTTCGGTATGTGTTTCAAGTGTTTAATGAATGCCATGGAAAGCATTTTGAAAATTTTATTTATTTATTTATTTATTATTTCTTTCCAAATGCCGAAGTTAAGCATGCATGGATTTATGTCATAAGAAAATCAACTAGTATAAAGTTTTAAACAACACAAGCATTAGCTTAGCCATTTGCAACTACGAGCAGGATTACTAAATCATAATTATCCTAAGATCTTGGAAACACCCTATATTAGGGTAAGTAAGAGGTTTATTCACAGAAGAAACCCTTGGTAAAGTAGTTGAAGGCAGCTATTTTTGGTAGTAGACACATGTTGCTTTTGAACAACTGACTGGGAGATGGAAGAATGCCTCATTAATGTGCATCACAAATATGACTAAGCTTTTGATATTTGTGGCCTTTGATGCCCATGTGGCATTCCTTAATTGGCGCATTCAGAAGGTCATGATGGTGGTGGTTTTCAAGACGGGAGGCCAAAAGGCCCTAAGGTCTATAAAAGGCTAGGATTTTGCCCTTCCGTTTTTTATTGCCTGTATTGTCTTCATCGCCATTAGAATTTTTTGCTTTCTTTCTATGCTTTTGCTTCCCTATGTTGCATTCTTTGTTTGTTCTTAGTGTCTTTCCTGGTGCCCCATTGACAAATAATCTGACCGTCATTGCTGTCACTTCATTAGTTTAAAAATTAGGTAAATAGGACTTTTTCGTTGCACTTTACTTCTTCATGCTTTTTCATTCTTTTCTTTCTTTTTAACCATTTCCATGACAGTTGGCTACCCTTTTTAGTGCCTTTTGCTAGGGGTGTTCATCCAACCCGCTCAACCTGTGAAACTGCACAGACCAAACCAAATCAACCCGTTGGCTATGCAAGTTTATGTGGGATATGGTGCTTTTTAGGTTCTAAAAATTAAAAACTAATGTATAAATGGTATAGTTCGGGTTTTATTTTTGAAACCATGTAAACTCAAACTAAACCGTAACCTTAATAACCCCGTAGAAACTTAAGCCCATCTCCTCTGGTCCAAAAAATAAAAGCCTAGTTATATCAGGTTTAGCCTTTCCCTTGTTGCCACACAAAATTGGTGCCGAGCTTCACCATTTTTGTTTCAGGTTGAGGAAAGAATTGACCAACTTCAACAAATTGAATCAGGTAAAATAGTTTCTTTTGTATTTATGGTTAGTATATTGTATAATATACACATGATGATACATCTCATTTGTAATTTATTATTCTACAACTTTGCAAAATTTTTCGGGGGTAACTCAGACATCACTTGTTGTTGGTGTTGATTGATGACTACTCTTGCACTACATATTTTTTTCTATGTAAGCATGTTTTCATATTTAGGAATTTATTGTTCATAATTTTAATTCTTTTTTAATACCTTGACATTCACACTTAAGCAGTGTGTGTGACGTCAAGGTAGAAAAAGACCAAACCTGACAGTGCTTACCTAACCTAACAGAGTTTCTCAGTTAACAAAAAAAACCTTAGTGGTTCCATGCAGATGAAATTGAGATCATTATGCATAAGAAGTTAAAGAATTTTGAAGTAATTTTTCACTCTAATCAAGCATGACCTTTGGCAACTTTGTGTGACAAGAGCTTTGGACTCCATATACTATCTTTGTATTTTGTAACAATAAGTATATTTTATGCTTGTGATATTCTAAAGTATAGAATTGTTGATGTTTCATAAAACTAATTAGTTTTCAAAACAACGTATTAACATTAAGACAAGTGCTGTGAAGTGGCTTAAATTGTTTTGCAGGATAGAAAAAATAAACCAGTCAAACCGAACAGCACTGAACCGGTTTTAATTGGAGTTTATGGTAAACAGAGCGGTTTGGTTTTATATTATGTAACTCGGTCACCTATGCGGTGTGGTTTAGGCTTAGGGTGAACCCGGTCAAACCCTTACCATGAACATCTTTGCCTTTTGCCTTATATTTCTTTGTCCGTGTCAAATGGCATCTTTTAAGTTAATTTTGGGAAGGTTGGCTCTTGTGGCTAAGCGACTTGCCATCACCATGGAAGACACTTTTGCTAGACAAATGTGGGCTAAAAACTGTAAATAGCCTATTTTCCCTAACTTGGGGGCGTAGAAAAGATCAAAACCACCCTTTCTGTGGAGGCATTGAGGGTGGCCTGCAAGAGCTAGTACTAGCATTTGTTTCCCAGCTTCAGGTGGGGGTCTGGTTCCCTATTCACTGCCTAATGAACCAATTCTACTATATTTTAACCTTGTATCATGCCCCCAACTACTTCACGTATATCAACACCTTCATTACTTGCTGCAAGCTAGCATAAGTCAAGCCTCTAATGCATGCCTTTTTAAAATTCTACATGTTGGCCTGAAAGAAGACCGTATCAACTTTGCTAACTTCTGGAGCAACTGAACGAGCTCAAGATCCCTGAGGTGGGCCCAAAGGGGGAAGCCTATCCCCTCTAGTGCTAGGTGACTTTTGGCTGTGTATTGCAGGGTCCCAAGGAATCTTATGATGTACTTCTTGATAGATGGTCACCTTATGCCTCTCAGATAAATCATGTTAGAGGGCTTGAAACTACTCATTAATGAGAGCGACAGCAACCTTACCCTGAGCTAGATCTGGAAGAGTAATTAGGGCTTACCTTTGATAGCCCCTTACCCAACCTCTTGGTCATTAGCTACACCAACCTATTCTTGGGGACTCCCTTTTCCATTGATGGAATTTTCATCGTTGGAGTGACCTTGGTTCTATTCAATTGCCTTATGTCAACCATCGTTCCTACGGATGGTGCCAAATTAATAATCAAACTATAAATGGGAATGGTTAGGGTGGATCTTTGCCTTGTGAACCTGAGCGAACCAAGACCTAAACCTATGGCCATGGACAATGTTAGGGCCTTTAAAAGTGTCTCAATAGGAAACTCTCTAACAGCCAAGTTAACTCCTCTGTGATAGTGGGAATAGTTAAGATCTTGAGTAGAAAAAAGTGTGCACCTTTACAAGCTATGAGGGCCTTGTATTTATACACGCTAAAAAAGCCTATTTTATGGCCCTATAGAAATGTTATTATGTAGGATTTCGAGAGCCACACAAGCACAGAGGAAACTAACCAAAACCCTCTAGGACCTAAGTGAAATGGAGTAAACCGGGTGTTCAAAAATTTTTTCTACCTAGTCGGCTAAGATTTTTCTTCCAACTATTGAGTTAAATCACAAACTTGAACAGTTGATGTGTTCAAGCTTTCTAAGGTATTCATACAAACCACTCGGATCACCACGCCTCGATCACATTCCGGCAGGTGTGTTCCTCTTGCGCCCGCAGTGCTAACTTACGTCCTCTTAGGAAAGGCAAAAGGAGAGTGTAGTTGGAACTTTTCAGAACCCTTCTGATTTTGTCCTTAGGGAGGCCAATGCTGAAAAATCCTTACCATATGATGTATATATAGTGAGGCTTAACTCCCAAGCCTAGTAGATTTCAAAACTCTAATCCAATTAGGTCTAATTTCGAGTTTCATAATGGCTCAATCTTTGGGCCAATTATTAATCCAAAATTATCATAAAACCAAAATCAAACAATTTAGCCCAAGCACTCAAATAATCAAATTGGCTTTGAATGTGCCACCCAATAGACTCTTATCACGTTGACAATGATCATAAATCACATTTATGATCATAAACAATTATTGGTGTCTAGCAACACATCATTGCTACCCAAGTGACAAAATAGTCGGTGATTCGACTAAACCTCTATGATCATTATTTATATATGTCATTGTCCTTTTGTCCAAGATATCAAGACTGAGCACGAGACATGGAATGTGTCACTCTCGTATAGCCCAATCTAAGATTTCTTGATTATGGGGTAGACTGACTAAAACTGATGACATTGATATCCCATATCAACTCATCCAAGCATGGCCATACATTTTCTCAGTCTCACTCAATCAAAGGGCCCAAAGATATCACTCTTGTTACATAGGAGGGACAAATCTCATCTTGATCATAAAAACCATCCGCATGATATGTGACATACCCAATGACCACCTTTATGTCCACTCAGTTACGAGCAACAATGGCCACCTTCATGTTCATTCAGTTACGAGCAATAAAGGGAAGTATCAAAGTATATGACTCACATATAGGGAACCTTAATCACCTTAGGTCAAAGGACTACATATTGTTAGTGTTGTGCCCAAAAGCCAATCATAAGATGATTGTATTTTACACATTGAGTCATGACATTTTATTGATGCATTAATCCAGTAATTGTGTTTGTTGTATTGTTTCTGTGTGATATAATCAAACGTAATTATAACCCTAGAATAACAGTATCCTTAAAAGTCATTGGTCTAGTATTATTGTGGAGTGGGTTACAATAATACATAAAGACTAGCACATGTAGAGACTACTATGAGATATGTAGTCTATATATGGGTACAAGTTGGAGAACTTGTGTACTGGACTGACCCACCATGAGAACGCTACGTGAATCATTATATGAGTGTTATAAGTGATTTCTCATAGTGATCATGGTACATGTAGTCCTTTGACCTAAGGTCATTAAAGTTCTCTACATGTGAGTTACATACTTTGATACTTCATTTTGTTGCTTGTAACTAAGTGAATATGAAGATGGTTATTGGGTATGTCACATATCATGGGAAGGATTTTGTATGATCAATATGGGATTTGTCCCTCCTATGTAACAGAAGTGATATCTTTGGGCTCTTTGATAGAGTAAGACTAAAAAAATGCATGGGCATGCTCAGATGAGTTGATATACGATATCAATTTCATCAGTTTAAGTTAGTATACTTGGTAATCAAGAAGCCATAAATTGGGCTATACGAAAGTGACACATTTCATGTCTCGTGTTTAGTTTTGATATCTTAGACAAAGGGACAATGACATATACGGATTATGATCATGGAGGTTTAGTTGAATCATCGACTATCTTGTCACTTGAGTAGTAATGATGTGTTGCTAGACACCGTTCATTGTTTATAATCATAAATGTGATTTATGATCATTGCCAACGTGGTAGGAGTCTATTGGGTTGCACACATAAAGCCAATTAGATTATTTGAGTGCATGGCCAAATTGTTTAGGTTTTGGTTTCATAATAATTTTGAATTAATAATTGACCCAAAGGTTGAGCCATCAATGAATCCCAAAATTAAGCCTAATTGGATTAGGGTTTTGAAACCCATTGGGCTTGGTAGTTGAGTCTCACTATATATATATCATATAATGAGAATGTCGTAACTCTTGCCTTAGCTTCCCTTATGACGAAATCAAAAGGGTTCTAAAAATTCCAGCTGCAGTCTTCTCTTACCATTCCTTGGAGGACGCAAGTTAGCATTTCAGGTGCAAGAGGAATGCATTTGCCGAGACGAGGTGAAGGCGTTGCGATCCCGAGAGGCTCGTGTGGATACTATAGAGAGCTTAAACATGTCAACTGTTCAAGTTTGTGATTCGACTCAACAGTTAGGTGAAAGATCTCAACTGAACTAGGTATAAAATTTTTGAACGTTCGATTTACCCCGTTTTACTTGGATCTTAGAGGGTTTCGGTTATATTCTACTGCGCTTGTTTGGCTCCCGAAACCTTACACATATACCATGATTACTATGAGAATCACTTATGACACTCATATAACGATCCATGCAACGTTCTCATGGTGGGTCGGTCCAGCACACAAGTTCCCCAACTTATACCCATATGTAGATTATATATCTCATATTAGTCTCCACACATGCTAGTCTTTATGTATTATTGTAACTCACTCAATAATAACATTAGACCAATGACGTTTAAGAATACTATTATTCTAGTGTTATAATTATGTTTGGTTATGTTATATAGAAAAAAAAAATAACAAACACAATTACTAGAATAATGCCTCAATAAAATATCATGACTCAATGTGCAAAATGCAATCATCTCATTATTGGCTTTTGGGCACAACACTAACATATTAATACTAGATTTCCTTGATCCTAGGAATCCCAACTCTGCTACAGATAACAATTGGGTGGGTCGGATCAGGTTTGGGTTAGGTCATTCAAGTGCAGGTCTAGTCAGGTAAGCATGAATTTGGGTCCAAGTTAGGTTATTTGGGTTCGGGTTGAGTTGGGCCAGGTTTATTTGGGTTTGAGTTCACTACAAGTCAAGTTAATTTTAGTCTCAGGTAACTTCAGGTCAGGTTTCGAGTCAAATTCAGGTCGACCTTTATATTCATTCAAGTTATTAGTGTATAAACCAAAATGATTGAATTGATTTATTTTTTTTCACTTTTTGTTAAAGTTTAAATAGAAGAATTCAATTATTTTTTTGTGATTTAATTTAAATTAATTTTTTTAGTATATTTAATCAAAATATTCATAACAATCTTCTTCATTATAATTTAGTACATATTTAGATAATTTAATATTGTTGGTAATACTTGATTGTTTTTATAGACTCATACCCTTCAACTATCATTGTACAAGTCATTCTGATCCTTACCCAGCTCACCCAGCTATCACCTAGACATACACTATGACAATTTTGTTATGTTTATGTTTCAATGAATCTTCTTGGAAAGTACTACAAAATGCAACTCAAGTTCACCATTAGTGACTAAATTGTAAAATTTGAAAAATTTTGGTGAAAGTACGAAGATTTCAAAAGTTTAGAGACCCAAGTTATAATTATTAGGGGTGACTAAAATGAAATTTTTTAAAATTTAAGTACCTTATTGCAATATACTTAAAAGTTTATAGATGAATGTTGTAATTTTGACAATTGTCTATCAAGATCATTAAACTTACTAAATATAAAAGTTATTTATTTTAGAAGAATCCAAGTATAGGACTTACTAAATATAGAAGTCCATTCCCCAAACATGGGGCTTATAAAACGTAGAAGTCCTAAAAAAATGGAAGTTACTAAATATGAAAATCCCCTCTGAAAATATGAAAATTAATAAATATGAAAGTCTAAAAAAAAAAAAAAGATCTACTAAATGTAGAAGTCTTCTCTCCAAATATGAGATTTACTAAATATAAACGTACAAAAAAATGGAAGTTACTAATTATGGAAGTCACTTTCTCTAAATATGTGAGAAACTGGATATGAAAATCCCAAAACGTGGAAGTTATTAAACATGGAAGCCCCTATATTTAGGGCTTGCTAAATATGGAAGATAATGAAAGAGGAAAGTAAAGGTTTAGGATGAAGGTTAAAATCAAGTCTTATCGAGTTTAGTCATTAGGTTATCTTGGGTTCGGGTCAGGTTAGTCTCATGTCTAGGTCATTTGAGGTTCAGGTCAATTCAATCTCGGGTTATTTCAGGTTTGGGTCATTTGGGTTTGGGTTTTCTAGGGTTTCCCTTCAATCGGGTTTGGGTTCAAGTTAGGTTGGAAACAATCGGGTTTCGTTCGTTGACTTTTTTGGTTCGGGCTTGGGCTCGAGTGCGTTGGGGCCAAGTCATCAAGTCGGATTAGATTTTTTCATCCCTAAGCTCTACTAGATATCGTTCTTTACTAAGAAACCCTTCCTAACCAAAAGTGTCTATGGAGCAGGTCTCTTTCTTAGATCGAGCTCGAATAGCAAGCCTTATTCAGTTAAGCCCAATATAGGAATGGCAAAATATGACCCAACTTGATGATCTGGCTCAACCTACTCGAACCCAATCTCGACTTGACAAAAAAGTCAACAACCTAAACCCAACTTTACCTAACCCGAATTGAACCCAAACCCGCTTAAAGGGAAACCTAAGAAAATCCGAACCCAAATGACCTAAACCTGAAATACCCGAACCTAAAAATGACCCGAGCCTAAATTGACCCGAATCCGAAATGGCCCAAACCCGAGACTGACCTAACTTGAACCGAAGATGACCCGATAACTAAACCTGATAAGACCTAATTTTAACCCTCACCCTAAACCTTAATTTTCCTCTTTCATTTTCTTTCATATTTAGTAAGTCCTAAATATGAGGTTTCTATGTTTAGTAACTTCAATTTTTTAGACTTTCATACATATTTAAGAATGGTGACTTCCGTAATTAGTAACTTTTTTTTTTTTTTTGTATTTCTATGTTTAGTAAGTCTCATATTTGGGAGGGGACTTCCATATTTAGTAGTTTCATTTTTTTCAGACTTTTATGTTTAGTAATTCTTATATTTTGAGAGAAGATTTCGTAACTTATATTTTTTAGGGACTTCTATATATTGCAAGTATCATATTTGGGGAAGAAACTTCTATATTTAGTAAGTTTAATGATCTTAATAAGCAATTGTTAAAATTACAACATTCATCCCTAAAATTTTAAATATAATGTAATAAGGTACCTAAATTTTACAAAATTTCATTTCAATCCCTAATAATTACAACATGGGTCCCTAAACTTTTGAAATCTTTGCACTTTCACCCCAAATTTTTCAAATTTTACAATTTAGTCACTAATAGTAAACTTGATTTGCATTTCGTACTAATTTCAAAGAAATTCATTGAAACAAAAGCATAGCAAAATTGTCGTAGTATATGTCTGGGTGACAGTGAAGTGAGGATCTGAATGATCTGTACAGTGATAATTAAAAAGTATGGATTTAGAAAAACAATCAAGTATTACTAACAATGTTAAATTACCTAAATATGTATTAAACTATAATGAAGAAGATTTTTATGAATATTTTAATTAAATATACTAAAAAATGAAAAAATAATTTAAATTAAATCAAACAAAAAATTGAATGTTTTGATTTAAATTTTAACAAAAATTGGGAAAAGAAAATGAATCAATTCAATCGTTTTGACTTACGCACCAATAACCCAAGCGAATACAAAAGTTGATTTTAATTTGAGTTGAAACCTGACTTGAAGTTGCCCGACACTGAAATTGACTCGACCTATAGTGAACCTGAACCCAAATAAATCCGGCCCAACCTGAACTCGAACCTGAAATCAACCTAAACCTAAATTACCCGACCTAAACCTAACTTGAACTCAAATTCATACTAACTCAACTAAACCTGAACATAAATAATTTGACCCAACCCGATCCGACCCACCTAATTGCTATCCCTGACCCAATATGAAACAAAAGGAAAATGGAACTATGTGCAACAGAGAGGACGACGACTGCATTGGTGGAAATTCTTATTTGGTTGATTATGGTTGGAGGTTGGACCCTTTAAATATATAAAAATGACAAAGCTTGTATTTTAAAAAATTTACTGACATTGTCCTTAAAGTGTCTTAAATGTTTCTCTCCACACATAATTTTCAAACTGACAAATCCATCATTTCAAACATTTTAGTTTCACTATTTAAAACGTTCTTGACCCGGGCCAGTTTAACCGGTTGAACAAGCTGACCGATGAGCTAGAGCTTAGCGTGAGTCACTGTCTGAGCCGAGCTTGAAAACAAAAGGGTGAATGCATGAAATCGCAGATAAATTTCTTTTGAACCCTTGATTATGACATCCTGAAATTTGGCATAGTCCTTAAAAAGGTTTCTCCTTTAAGAGAAAAAGGAGAATGAAAATTTTGAAACATATTATCCCTCTGTATTATATGTTTTTTTTTCTCTTAATCTTTTACCGGAATATATATTCTCTTTTTCATATTTATGTACATCTTCATTCCAATATACACTTTCTATTATGTAAAATTTATAACTATATCTAGTATTATGGAAAAAATGTTAATTGCGTATAAAAATGTCAATAAGCGCTTAATGCGTTATTTAGTAAGAGAATTTTTTTAAATTTTTTTAATGTACATAACATTATTGAAAAAAAAGTAGCATTACACCTATAAAACCTTTATAAAATTTATACATATATATAATCTGAATGTACCAATAATTATTTCAACTTGAACTGGTCTTCAACTCTAGATTAATGATAGTTTATTACATCAATTTGTAATTTTTTTTTTTTTAAGGAATTGTTATAGGCTGAAAATTAGCCAGTAAAAAAAGAAAAAGAAAAAAGTAACAGTAATTTATATGTACGCAACAAAAAGAAAAAAACTAATCCTGCATCCTTTTACCCCAACGGTCGGGTCGACCATAGCCAAACGGGCATCTATTTAGGGGACAGGATGCACGTGCGACTCACGTGAACTGATCCATCCCCCAGTCGGAATAAAATAAATTGAGATAACAAATTTACAATTGCAGTAGTATCTTTTTTCTTTTCCTTTCCTCGGACAAAAAAAAGGAACGAGATCGCAGAGTCCGTACATACCAACTCCTCACAACGGTCATATTTCCCGACACCCGCCAACGGTCACTAGGATTCTCGTCCTCCACCGTCGGATCAAATTCCAACGGCTGAAAACGAACCTTCCTCAGCCTTCTGCTAACCCCGTAGATTTTCCTCAAGTGCCGGTAAATAGAGAACCGGAAAAAAAGGTGTGACAGAGACAGGAGATGAAAAAGGTGAGCGTAGAGTAGTAGAGTATAGTAGAGGGTAGAGTGAGAGCGAGAGGGGGAGAGGGAGAGAGGAGAGAGGGAAGAGGAACAGAAAAAAAGAAGTTCGTAGTATATAAAAACACAACCTTTATACAGTTAAAAACTTTTTCTGGGTAGTGATCTTTGAAGCTCGTTGATGTTACGCATGCTTTCATAGATGATTAGAAGTGTTTCGAAGTTGGGTTTTTCTGGGTTTTGGTTTTGGTTCGAAAGCTATGGACTTTCTGCAAATCATCCGAATTGCTGATCTGGGTCGTCAAGTTTCTCTGGATTTGAGGTACCAAACTGGGAAATCATGCGCCTGTGTTTTGCAATGAGTTGTTTTTGAATCATTAGGAATCCGATGATTGTTTTCTGTTGGTTGGTTTAGAGTAGAGGTTTGATTATTTCATTCACACACTTTCATTAAATTATACAGACACATTGTTCATATAGGATCACCTGAAATATTCTTCGATTCGTTTCTGCAAATATTCATCGGATTCCTTTTTCTTTTGGTCAGTATTTCTAGCTTTTCTTCTTGGTTTTTAGTAGTTCACATTCAAAACACAAATCATACACACCAAAAGCATACATATCAGATACCAAAAACTCATTCCTAAAACAAAGAGGGTGAAGAAAGAAGAAAGAAAGAAATAAATAAATAAAGAAAAGAAAGAAGCATAGGAAGAGGCAGGGGAGAGAAAATTGCAGATAAACATTGAGAAGAAAGAAAACAAGGAAGTTCATAGACGATGTTGGCTGGGTGTTCTAGTTCAACATTGCTATCACCGAGGCATAGTTTGAGGAGCGAAGCATCTCCACAGTATCATCAAGCTTGTCATTTTCAGTTGCCCTCGATGAGCACACAGAGATTGGATCTGCCGTGTAGCTTCTCTCGCAAGGACACTTCGCGGCCACAGCCTATTAGGCCCGTTGGCCTGTCCGTGGAGAAGCCGGTCGAGTCCAAGGCCAGCAACCGGTCTTTGAAGCAGAGCATTAGGCTTCCACCGCTGGCAACAAGCGCACAATCTTCATACGAAGGAAGGAGAGACATCAAGGATCAGTTCTGGGAAGAAGGCAAGAGTTTGAAGAGGTTGGCAGAGCGGAGTTTGGTCGATGAGTCTTGCATGGGCAGGGCAAAGAGGAAAAAGGGTAGCACCGGTAATGGTAATTCAGAAGATGTTCGTGAAGGTACAGGGGATAGTCTGAATTTGGGGCATCTAAATGCTGGGAGGTTTTGGTTTCAGCCAAGTTTCACTAACCAAAATCATCCCTCCCAAGCTCCTTTCTCACTAACTTGCTCGGGTGACGAAGGGAAGGCGTGTTTCGTGCCTGGTGAAATTATCTCCCCACCTTTGCCTCTGTCTCATAATCCTTGGGTGGGTTCTGTGATAACCCAGGTCACAGATTTGGGTGAGAAGGATGCTGACATCGTTGGTAGGTCAGAAAGGGAAGCTTCTGGATCAAGCACTTCATCAGGAAGTGGTAGCTTGGGGCTTAGGTTAGCAGAGAGGCCTACTGAACAAGAAGTTGGGAATGGTTCTGGAATTACTTATCCGCGTGAAGGTGCTGCTGTGGAGGCTAGGGACTTGAACAACAATGGTGGGGAGCATCAGGGGTTTGAACTTGTCAACTTCCTGGTTGCTTGTGTAGAAGCAATTGGTTCCAAGAACATTCCTGCAATTAACCACTTCATAGCCAAATTGGGGGATGTGGCTGCTCCAAGAGGAAGCCCTATAAGCCGTCTAATTGCTTACTACACCGAAGCGCTAGCTCTTCGAGTCACAAGGCTTTGGCCTCACATTTTCAACATTACACCTCCCAGGGAGCTCGACCGGTTAGATGATGACAACGGTTCTGCATTGAGGCTTCTGAACCAGGTGAGTCCGATCCCGAAATTCATCCACTTCACCGCAAATGAGATGCTTTTGAGAGCCTTTGAAGGTAAGGACAGGGTTCACATCATCGATTTTGACATCAAGCAAGGGCTGCAGTGGCCTAGCTTCTTCCAGAGTTTAGCTTCCAGGGCTAATCCTCCAAGCCATATTAGGATTACTGGAATTGGTGACTCCAAGCAAGAACTAAATGAAACGGGGGACAGGCTTGCAGTATTTGCCGAGGCAATGAACTTGCCTTTCGAGTTTCATCCGGTTGTGGACAGGTTAGAAGATGTTAGGTTGTGGATGCTCCATGTGAAGGAGAAAGAATGTGTGGCCGTTAATTGCATTTTTCAGCTCCACAAGCTCCTTTACGACAGCAATGGAGGAGTTCTGAGGGACTTTCTGGGGCTCATCCAAAGCACAAACCCGGCAGCAGTCATAATGGCAGAACAAGAAGCAGAACACAACATCAACAACCTGGAAACAAGAGTATGCAATTCACTGAGATACTATGCTGCCATATTTGACTCCCTTGATTACAGACTTCCATCCGAAAGCCCCATCAGGACCAAAATCGAGCAGCTTTTCGCGCGGGACATCAAGAACTTAGTTGCTTGCGAAGGAAGTGACCGGTATGAAAGGCATGAGAGATTCAACAAGTGGAGGACACATATGGAGCAAGGAGGGTTCAGGTGCCTGGGAATCGCAGAAAGGGAATTCCTTCAGTGTCAAATGTTGCTGAGGATGTACTCTAGTGACGGTTTTCGGGTTACCAGACAAGAACAGGAAGGAGCAGCAGCCCTAACACTAAGTTGGTTAGACCAGCCACTTTATTCAGTCTCAGCTTGGGCACCAGTTGATGTTGCAGGCAGCTCATCCTCCTACTCGCAGCCGAGTTGATCGATCGTTCATCTACAGATTTCCTTTCCTCTTCAGACATACTGGGTCAGATTCCATTGTTGCATATAGAAGACAGGCAGAAATTCTTTGTAGGCAGAGCGAATTCGTCGGTATTTTTTCATTCTTTCATTGCAGATAGAAGTAGCTTCACAAGTAGTGTCAGTCTGTGGTTATGTGTCTATGATTATGTCTCATTCTTTCATTCTTTTCTGTATCGAGTTTGCTTTTATACATGGATGGTTCTTATTTGATACAGGGGGTCTATACATGTATTTGGAACCTTATTATATATATGCTGGAGAAATTGATTGTGTCCATTACTGTTTTCTTGCAAATTTCAAAAGTTGTTCCAACATAAACATAGAGAGCATTCGATTGAAAAGCACTATCAGTTCGAAATTCATTGCAAACTTTTTATTTTGAGATAGGAAAATCCGAGTATGACAGTCAATGATAACTATGAGTCATCATAAATTGTCAATTAGTCTATGAGAACCCCTGAATCGAATAAGTCCCATATCAATTGATGGTCTACGATAACTCATGATCATCATGGAACGATATACTATTAGAGTCCTTTGAGATATACCAAATATCATAAAATTTCAGCAAAAAGAAATATTATTTTCATTTATTTTTACCTAACAAAAATATTACTAGTACATATTAAGGAGTATCTAGGATTAAAGTGATATAAAGAATTTAAAAAATCTAAAAATGTGGGAAGAACTATGATGGGACATTTGTCTCCTTTTAATTATTTTTTTTATTTTTTTATTTTTTTGGAAAAATTCAAAAAGAAAAGTTTATTGTTTTTTTTGCGCACGATGACATCGACAAATGGTGCATGCTGACTTAACTTCTCCCAAAGTTTGGGATATCTCAGAAAAGTTTACATTGCCAATGAGTTTATGATGAGGGGGCTCCATACTGGGAGTAAATGTGATGTACCCTGGAGACTTGAAAGTAGTGATTCTTCCTAAAAGAAAAAATTAGTATTGCTTCTAACGAAAACATGTAAAAAATCATTAAGAAGGAAAGAATCATGAGATAATGAGGGACTAAGGTGACGTTTGGTCGTAAAAAATAGTTTTTTTTTTTTTTTGTTTTTAATTTTATTTTTATGTACTTTTTAAAAAATATGTTTACTTGTTTGGAATAAGGTTATTTTTTGTGTATAAATGAATAAGTAAAGTCCAATGCCATGCACTATAAATGAACATTTTCCCAAGTCTATTAGCTCAAAAGGAGCAATTTCAAATCCAGCCCCCAACTTTTTATCCTTTGCCGCTTAGGCTTCTAACTTGTTCATTCCTTGCATCTACACCACCACCTTCCTACTTCCGAAACGCGCTACATTCTAGCATTGTTGTTGTCTTCCACCGCCGAATCGCTCATTGCCTATCATCACTGTTGCTTTTTTGTTTCACCATACTACTGATAATCAATGGCATTGTCTGAAGGTGGGGAGGGGTCCGATTGTAAGCTCCATGATCCACCGTCAGTTCCGCTATCCGCCGATCGAAGGAGAGAGTGAACCCATCGTCCATGAATCTGACGTCTAAAAAGACTCCGATGAAGCTATTCGGGCGTTGATGATGAGGAGATTGGTCAAGGAAGCGACAAGCGAGAGAGTCGGCAGCGGCGACAATGAGTGCGAAGTCGAGAGTGAGAGGGTTGAGAAACACAAATAGATAATTTTAAATGCTTATTCCAGGTATGGAAAACTAGGAAACAGTAAAAATAGTATTTTCCAATTCTTTATGCTGTGAAAAACTATTTTCTCAAAAAATAGAAAAAAAAACCTACACACTAAACGTATTTTCTTTTCATTTTCCAATTTTCTGAAACTAACAAGCCTAAGACTCAAAATGCACAAACTCATTATCTTATAACACCAATATGTTATGCAGCACAACACTTTGCTTGCCTAGGAGCATACTGGAATTTTGGAACATTGTCATATAAAAGATATAAAATTTCAAGAAGTTTACACTTTAATCTCATTAAAATTTTTTGTCGGACACCACTCACTTAATTGTCCAACCCAGAAAACAAATAGTTCGTAAACATAAATGTAAACGACATTATGCATTACAAAGACTAACAATACGCGTTGTTAACACTATAAATCCTCATAAAATAAAAAATTGCAAACCGCAATAGGAAAATAATAAAATTAATTTTAACTTCTCCTAACAGTCCGTAAACCTTTTTCTGTTTTACATTTAGGCTTACACAATTAAAATGTCCACTCAAAGCATAGAATACTCTCTCCGTCTCACATCTATAAAATCATTTGGTTTGACAAAAATATTAAAAAAGTAACAAAAGTTTATGTATTATTTTCACTTTTGCACTTAACATTCTATATATAAATTGAGAGACTGAAAAAAAAATGTGAATATTAAAATAATAATTTGAAGGATAATATGATAAAATAATTTACTAAATATGAAAATATTGTAAAAATTTGAAACTGCTCAAAATAGAATATGTAATAGTTTTGAATTGATATAGTATATTATATAATTGCAATTTTTCATCGTAACTACCACGTTTCTTCTTTTCTCATACTAAAGCTCACATAATCTGGCTTCATTTATAGAATCTTACAAAATGATTCGATTATACAATTTACGATTCTCTAAATAAAAAATAATTTTAGGTGAAATCCCGATGTTGGCAATCTTACTTCAGCTGTCAAGTTAGTCCAAACATCACTAAACCAAAAGGAGAAGGGGGCTTCCGAAACACGTTCCCAGAAATAACCAAAACTGCTGAGGCTCTTTCATTTCATCCGCAAGCGTTTCACATGTTACACCATATGATACATTTACATTTCACTGTAAAAGGCCACAACTAAACATGGTAAATCATCCCCACCTCCAAGGTTGATGCATGAGGTGAACTTAGCGCGTAGATCGGCCGTCTGCAATTTCTCCTCAGGAACTCGTACCCATAATTGATTACCAGCTTTTTAAACATGCTAGATCCTTGCTTGGCTCTCACATACGAGTGTCCGAGGATGTAAGCTATCCCGGCCGCCCTTGCTTCCTCGAGTTCCACTAGCTCCTCCTTCGTGCATGAGTCCATCTTCGGGCTCTCGGGCACGATGAATCTTACTCGTTTCCTTGGTTTCACAGTTGGTGGTGATTGAATCTCCTTCAACTCCGACGTGCTGGACAAGTTGTTGCCCCTATCATCCTCCCTCATTTGGATCCCTTCTGTATGAGTAGAACATGTTCCCACAACTTTCATTTCGTCATCCTTCAGGATATCTTCCTTCAAAGTAATGGGTTGGGCACCATTCCCAGAGCGTATAAATTCAGCAACGCTACAAACAAGATCTTTCTCAAATTCCATGTCATCTTTGTGAACATCACGGTACCCGTACCTTACAATGCACCTATAGAGCCTATAGTCTCTTGGACCAATACGACCCACCAAAAAACGTTCCTCCGGTCTAACATGAGGAATTGGAACTGATTTAATGCAGAGAAAGACCAGGACCTGGTGGAAAGCTGGAAGGTTGGTGACAAAATGAGAGAAAATTGCAGGGATTCCGGACACAAGTTCAGTGTGTACCAATCCAATACCACGAACCCGTACTATGCCCAGACTGGGGCCTAGGCTGAGTAACCAGTTGATAGAGACCTTGTTTTGGACATCAAACTCATACTTTTTTATTGTCCCATAGTGCCAAATGCACATGACGATAAGGAAGATGAATGCAAGCACAATAGGAACCCAGGCTCCTTCTAGGAACTTAATAAGAGAAGCCGAGAAATATAGAGCTTCAATTGTGCCAAAGAAGAAAACAAAACATATTGCAAAGAAAACACTCTTGTGCCAGCACAGAACAATTACTAGAGACATTAGGCAAGTGGTGACCAACATGACAGTTATAACAGCCAAACCTGTTCCACAAATAAAAAATGGCTTCAGCACATAAAATAGAAATTAAAAGAAAAAAAAATCATGCAAATAAAGACAAAAGCATTGCATCCTCGCCGTTCTTTTGAGCTCTGATCACTCATTCTTAATAACAAATGGAGGTAATATTGCTTGACTTTGGAAAGATTATGACAATACTTCAGAACTCTTTTGCCCACCCCGCTTCCCTTCCTTTTTTTTTTGTTCGTTCTTTTCTTTTCTTCGTTATTTTTGTGTTTGGGGGGGGGGGGGGGGGGGGGGGGAGAGCAGGTGGGTCAAAGCAAGAATACGACATTTATGTTTACACTACACTTAACCAGAAAGCTCTCGACAATTTTTTTTATAAAAAAAAGGCACTTCTCCTTGTCATTTCATCAATTTGTTTATCACACATTTTTACCTTTTATTCAGGCATTTCAAATATTCTCATCCTGCAACGTTTATGACCATCATGTGCACATCAGCATGTACAAAGAGCTCGTATACATCAGACCAGAGACATGGCAAGACATACAGATGGACCATAATGAACAATTTGAGCAGGTCCTGTAGGAAGATAGCCATACCTGATGCATTACCCATGCGTTTAGTGTCTCTAAAACCAACTGTCACAGCCAGGCATAACAGCATCAAGGTCCAGTTTATCTCTGGGATATAGATCTGACCATGAAATTTAGAAGATGTGTGGACTATCTTGACTCTTGGAAAGCAACCCAAAGCAGAGCACTGTTTGATAATCGAGAAAGTTCCAGTTATGATGGCTTGGCTTCCAACAACTGCGGCAAGTATTGCTATCACTAGAACAGGCCATCTCAACTTCTCTGGGGAAAAAAATTTTTGGTACCTTTAGTTGACAAAAGCGATAAATAACCCAAATGCTTATGTCTTCATGAAGTATAAGACAAGATATCTACCTGGAACAGACACATAAAAACCAATTCGATAATCGCTCTGCATGTGATGATGTTTTGATAGATAGGCAGCTTGCCCCATATAAGCAAGAATCAATGATGGATAAACCAAAGTGGTGAAAGCAATCTGCACAAACAGGTACCTTCATCAGGACAATGGCAGGACCTCAATTCTGGATGAAACAAGAATTGAGTTTCCTAAGATAAAGTTGCTGTTACAAAAAAAAAAATATTCATGACATGACATTCTTATCATCATCCAACCCATACTTCTCTAAAAAGGACCAAAAATCTGCAACTCACAGCTCTAAATAGTATACTTCTTTCTATGTTAAAAAGCTACATAGTTCTAAATAGTTTACTTCTTTCTAAGTTAAAGAACATTTTGCTTCCCATTACTTGAAAGTGAACTCAGGCATACACATTATATTGCCACCAAATCCATAAAACACTCGTCTGCAGCCCCAATTCTAAAACTGGTCCATAGAACACCCGTCCACACGACATGGGCTATCCTCTAGGAAAAGGATATTGGACACTCTCTTTATCAAGAATATACTTGCTCAGAAGACAATGCATGTGCACAACACCTTGGTGTGCAACACTATTGCAGCCCTAAATCAGCTATGATACCATTTATCACCCAAGTCAAGAACCGGTCTATAAATGACCCACACCACATGGCTATCCTTTAGGAAAATGATAAGCACTAGATACTTACATCCTTGAACTTGAGGTCATTATACACATGATGCGTCCCACATCTCTTCCGTGGGAGATTTGGGACTCCCCTTCCCTAGAATTGCTATAAGGTATGTTAATTACAAAACAATAAGTTGGGATTCCCTTATTGAAAAGGTCTGTCCTAGGTCAGGAAAAGGTGTTTATCATTCCAGACCAGACAGATTTTAACACCCTCATCCAGTTCAGATTATGCATTAATAGGGTAAAAGGAAAACTTTCCCTCAAATGCCTGATAACATAAATGTGGTAATAACAATTATAATAAATGCACACCGGAATAAGAACTTTATATCTGTTGCAGACCCATAGATCATATAGAAAATTAAAGAAAGTTTGCTAATGGAAACAAATACTCTCTCCGTCCCATATTCTTTGCACCGTATTCCTTTTTTGGCCGTCCCAAATTCTTTGCACTGTTTCCTTTTCTGGTAAATTTAAGCAGTGAAAATGTCTATTATACCCTCACCCTAAACCCCTTAATCTGACCATTTCTTTTTTGTTTTCCCTTGCCCAATCTCCCGTCCAAGGATCTTGTATTCCAAGTCCTCTGGTGACGTCCCTCCGGCGACATCCCACCAACGATGCGCGGACTAGGAGGAGGCAACAAAACAAATTGAGGGAGAGGCGAGTTCGAGACAATCGGCAAGGCAAGTTCGAGACAATTGGCGAGGCTACTTTGAGACGATCGGCGAGGCTAGTTCGAGACGAAGTGAGAGGTGATCGAGGACGGCAGTCAATTGAGGAGGACTGAAGATCGAGGACAGGGCGGACGATTTGCTAGCGATTCGATGATGAGGCATTGCTGGAATTGTGACTATTAATTCGCTTCTGGAGTCGTACTCCGGCAACGAGCGACGGACTGAGCCGACGAATTGCGACGATAGGAGCGACTAAGGCGAGGGCAACTGATTGACTAAGGCGAGGGCAGCGGATCAACGGCAACCGAGACAAAGCCGGCCTGCTCTTTTGTGCTTTGTTGCCAAGGGAAAACGTGGGCAAATCAATAAATGTACCAGTGATAAAATGGGCAAATTAGTAATTTCACAAGCATTCTTAAACTGTGCACCAAATAGAAACGGTGCAGAAAAAGCAGGATGGAGGGATTATTATTTACTTCCACTTCATGTTATTGAACAGGTTTTATAAAGGAAAGATACTTATAAAATCAGGAAATAAGTATGGATGCTGAAACATATAGCAACTAGTTACGATCAAAGATGATGTCGCTTGGGGCTTAAAAACTTGCTCCTGCCAAAGCTGAGCCTAAGAGTGAAGGAGGGTGAAAAGAGGCGTTGACGCTTAGTGCCCTATTTGGATTAGTGGACACTCCAGTAACTCCTGCTCTAACTGTCTGTTTAGCTTTTAATTTCCTAGTCCTACACCTACTCCACCTAAGCTTAAGTCAAAACAAAAGTCTGCCATTCTAAACCGTCTGGCACTCGATGAAGAACCAGCATCAGTCATCTGCTCTTAACTAGTGAAATTTCTTAAGGATGGAGTTCACAAGATTGTTCTACTTCATTTTATCATTTTTTAAAATTAACTATGGTACATTCAATCATTTAAGATTTCAAATACTAAGAAACTCCCCCCCCCCCCCCCCCCCTCTCTCTCTCTCTCTCTCTCTCCAGTATTGAAATCATGCGTGGTGGATTCAAAATCCACTGCCTTGAGCCACCTGGCTACGTCCGCACCTCTCAGTCGAGGATTATAACTAGCTTCTCTTTCAGGCTTTTCAAATTCTTGTTCTATAGCCTAGAACTAAGTCTGAACCTTGACACAAGGTCTCTTCACATGCCTGTCTAAAAGATTTATTCAGCAAACAAAGTGTGTTTTAAGGAGTTACATTCCCATGCATGTAGAGTTCTGCCATTAATTTCTACAAAATTTGAACTGTGAAAGTTATCGATATTTCCTGTAAAAAACATTGTTATCTCTGTTGGATGAAGTAGCTTAATTAAGCATAGAATAGCATTGTCAGATAGAAATTCTACTAGGTAAGTGATCAGCTTTGATCCATGCTCTTAAGCAAGTTACGAGGTGCATAAAGGCTGCGCGTTGCAGCGGTTCATATGATTATTGCATAATTTTGTGGAAAGACGTAGAAACTTGATATAACCAAAAAATATGCTTTCAAGTTTCGGCCATTGTAATTTTGGAACAAAATAATGTTCATACCTTACTAAGTGGAAGCTGGAGTAAAAAATGCTACTACCAGAAACATAAGAGAAACAAATCATAGTTACCTATATTTTACTTTAGAAGACAATAAATAAAATGAAAAAAAAAAACTAGAGGCCAAGAAAACAAATAGAGAGATTTGGTGACCCGCACATTATAGTACATATTTTTTATAATAAATTTTAATAATAACAATGCGACACATAACATGTTATATGCTTCGAGACGATGCATATTTGGTCTGTTAATTAAAAACAATTTAATAAAACTTTTCATCTCCTATTAAAACAATATAATTTTTAATATCAATAAAAAATTTATCTAGAAAAATTTACTCTCAAATTTAACAATTATGGACCAAATTGCTTTATTAAACTATAGAACTTGAAATAAATAATTGATGCTACAAATCTTAATAATCAATAATGAAAGAATAATAATAGAAATAATGATTAAAGCTTCATTTTAGAAAACAACAATAAATAAAATCAATAAAAAAAATTTAGGATCAAGACAAAAAAAATTGAAAAATTTTAGGCATTAAGGATTTAACAATTGACTTAATGAAGATAAAAAATGGTTTAACTAAAAAATAAACAAATTATGGTCACCAATGTCTTACTTTAGAAAATAGTACACAAAAAACAACAAAAAGAAAAACTTGGGGGCCAAGAGAACAAATAGAAGATTTAATTAAATAGTTATAAAATTCAGGGACTAAAATGCAACACAGATGTAAATTAGGTCCAAAAAAGAAAAAATTAGAAAGTTAGGGATGAAATTACGTTTTAACCAAAAAAAATGTGAAACAGATGAAAACCGGGAAAATTGCAACCTAGGCCCTCATAAAGTTGAGCACCTTACAAAATAAGATAGAACTAAAAAAACAGCAAATCGTATCATAAAAAAAAGAAAAAAAAGTAGAAAGCAAAAAAACAAAAAAGAAAAAGAAAAACTGCTGAACCATGGCCGAAAACCAACTAGGCTCAAGCAGCCCAAAACCGAGTTACTGTTCATACAACAGTACCAATGTTGATATTTAGAAGTACAGTGTAATAGGATTTATCACCCTCTATCATGGAAAAATCAAAAGTCAGTCATGCACTAGCTCCATTTGTTTTGATTTCACTTCAAGGCCTCAATGCAGTTCAGGACCTGAGAAGAAGATGAAGGCAACCTAGAATGGTTCATACAAAATTTACTGATATTTTTTGTATAACCTCACTATGTTTGCTTGAATATTTTTCAGAAAAGGACACTCAAGCACCAAGCCAATTTTTTGTATCTGCAGGTCTGATTAATTTTTGAAGCAAGGTAGGCATGTCCTAACTGCTAACAGTATTCAAGTTAAATTAATTCAGGGCTGCAGTTCTTTGCTCTATGTTAATTACTAAACCTCGACTGTTATGCTTGCAGGAAGAGGAAGTTAGTTTCAAGCTAGTGGAGTCTCTCACCTCAGTTAAGAAATCAAGCTTCAGGATCAGTTCTGACAGCTACACCAAAGACAAAGAAGGTTGCTGTTACGAATTTGGCCTATATTCTATATAAGGCTATCTAGAAACAAGAACTAGAGTGCTTATGGATAATAGCGGAAGCTTAGATCACTTAAGGGGAGGTTCTTTTAAGCAGTTCTGTGATGTATTCCGGTCAACTTCCTGCAGATTTCCTGTTATACTAGTTTTATGAATGGACACTTCTGGTTCTGTTTTTTTTTTTCATGCAAACCTCCATTTTGAAGTCCAAGCACTAAGTCCATTTTGAAGTTCAAGCACCAAGTTTTTTGTAACTTGTTCCCTGCTCTTTTGAAGAGTGGTAAAGTTTGTATTCTGTTCAACATTATTTTTCATCGGTCAGAGACATAATTTTTTTTTTTTATTTAACCAGTTATTTCTTAACTACCCTTTGGGACTTGGTAGTATGCTTTCAAGAAGGGACTGAATACCACACTGATGGCACAAGCTCATGCATAAATCTTTCATGAACTTTTCCACATGTTCAGAACAAAAAAAGCATTTGTTGTTCAATGATATGAGGGTGAAGGGTTTCTAGTACACAGGAAATCAAAATTCCTAGTTTGGATAGGTTATACTATTTATTTTTTATTTTTTATTTTTTGATAAGTTAATAAATAACATTCTGGCTTCTCTTCTCCAGTTCCAAATAAGAAAATGCAGCCGAAGCTGCCTTGACCCAATATTTCTAAGTATGGGATGAAAGAAGTTAAAATTCAGCATTGAACAACTTGCAGGCAGAGAATTCACTTCCAATACCATCAAATTTATGAATTCATCTTAGAAAAATAACATCGCACGAAGATATACTAAGAAACCTTCAAACATCAATGAATGATTAGTTACTCAGTGATACCTTTATTGACAGCTGTGAAAAATGTCCAAGATCCGCGAACATGGCTTCAGAGCCTGGAGAATGTCAGATTGTGCATTAGGTCTGAAGATACATCTCTTAATTTCCATAAGGTTGGATGCAAGAAAAATAATAACCTCTTATACTTTACCCGTGATGCACAACAAAATTCCACCCAAGGACATCCAGCCTCCTCTTTGAGTTTTCTTCAAAAATTTGTACATATAGTAAGGAGAAAGTGCTTGATACACATGGGGATTCCAGTGGATTATATTGTATAGACCAAGAGTGCTGATGCAAATAAGCCACAAAAGAACCACTGGTGCAAAAAGAAATCCGACTCTGTGAGTGCCATAATGTTGAAGAGCAAACAAGCCTATCAGTATGGCACATGCAACTGGAACTTCTACATCTGCAAAAGTTAAGTTTCAGTGTAAGTTTCAGGAGGCTGTACCTTGACATGTAATGCTAGCCAACTTAGAATTAATCAGAAAAAGAAAACAACTTAGGGCAAAATGACTATATGGGATTGTCCTCAATTAAGCAGAGAAACTTATCAGAAGACCATTATCCCAAGGACCATCACTCTGGATCTAACTCTGGTATCCAAACATTAGCGCTCTCATCTGTCCCCATTACATATGAAAAGTTGCTACATAAAACCCCAAAAATAAATAATGTTCCTGGAAAAATAGAAAATAGAATTTCAAATTGGTGGACAAAAGTCACTCCAGCAGCATTTATCATGTTGATAGCAAGAGTAACTTGCTTATGATAATAATTCAAACAATATAAGTTGGTCTGGTGGTTTCTACTCTGGGTTGGGTTTTTGCTTAAGGAGTTCAAGCCGCATCTCTAAGGATTCCACAAACTATAATCAAACTATGGTCATCCCTAAGGATCATCTGAAACCCTAAATCAGGGAAATGAACAAGTTCAACATCACCATAAGTTCTAAACCAGACAAGATGAAACTGAGGGTTACATGAACACAATCTCAGCCCTCTTAACAATTTGAACATAAGCACACAACATACTTAAACATACTTTTATCCAACAGCTGGCCAAACCTTTACCATAAGCCACAAATTTCCATTGAACTGTCAAAGCAAGCGGCAACATCACCAAAGTAAATTCAATCAACGAAGTGAAGCCAACTGTAACAATTACTTCTTTTTTTTTCTTTTTATGTACCCTGACTTTGGCAAGTTGATTGAGAAGCCTAATCTAAACTGAAGTGACAAGAAGGACTATGAGTTAACTACACAAATTGATTAGTACAATGAAAGTTAAGTATTGGGGAGATGGTGGATTATATCATTATAATGTCTGGCAATCTTACTGATTAAAGGCACAAACAACATAAACAAGGGAGAGATCCGAAAATGTTTAGCATTCTAGGAAGGAAGTAAATAATAGCTTGTATATTTTATTCAGCTAAACTCTGCTAATTTCCTTAAACTTTCTTGATGTCCTGTAGAACTGAAATTTATCCTAACCCCAACTTCCAGAGTCAAAGATTGAAACCATCTGATGATTGTTTCACAAAACAAAAATAAAAATAGAAAACAAAAAGGCACTCAACCATTCCACTTAGCATCATTTCCGGGTTTAGCAACCAAGAAAGCAAAGATCAGCTAAAGCAAGGGAATCAGGGTCTCACATTTATGGTGCTCCCTTGACATTGAAAGCTCTACTCCAGAAACTGCTGAGAAAACTGCACAAAAGAGGCCAGATCATAAGCAACAAAACGAAGAAGGCAACGCCACATAAAAAAGCTAAACAATGAAAAAAAAATCATAACAAAGAAGCTGCCTAAAAATCAAGGGAAGCAATTTACCGGAGATAGCTGGGGTGAGAATACCATCACCAATCACCATACACGTCCCAATCAAAGCCAGAACAAGCAGGAACCTCTGCAGTACTCTATGCTTCTCCAGAGTAGATTTCAAGCTTGACCCGATGTCCGATTTTGGTGACTCAACATCCGTTTTGTACTCGGTTAGCTCCTCGTCCGCTAATTGGCAATTTGGTAACGAGTTGACTCGAGCATGTCGACACAGCAGCGAGTACAAGGCAAAAGTCCCTCCCTCGCCATTATCATCAGCTCTAAGAACTATAAAAACATACTTGAGCAGAGGGACCAAAGTCAGAGTCCAGAAAACGAACGACAACACCCCATAGATTTCTTCATTTGTTTCCGAGTGATGGATGTCCTCTTCGAACGTATTCCTGTACACGTACAAAGGGGAAGTGCTCAAATCTCCATAGACGACCCCCAAGCTCTGATAGGCCAAAGTCAGAACCGTTCTCCACGATTCTTTCTGCAACAAAGAACGAAACCCATCAAAGACCACAACTTAATCACCTAACTGAGACGGATTGAATTTCGTTTATCTAACCTTGCCATAATCTGGACGGATGCCGCTTTCCAGATCCATCAAAGAAGAGCTTCGATTCAGCGAAGACCCATCAGCGAGAAGACCGACCCCAGTTAATCAACAATCCAAACTTTAGAACAGAGAGAGCCAGAGAACTTATCTGAGTCCTTTATTAAACGAAAAAGATTACGAAATGTGGAGAGCAGTTGAACGACCAGTAGATAATTACTGAAACGACTGAAGATTCTGGTGATGGGTACTGAACTGGGATTAGAAAATCAAAGCAGAAAAAGACTTGGTCCTTTAAGAATTGAAATAAATTATTAATTACTGCATCAAAAACAAGAACTTCAAGAAAAATAGCGGGCGAGACTTTTAGGAGAAAGCGTGAGCGAGTTACGTAGTTGGTGGAGTTTGTAGGAAGCAATTGGTTTACCGAAGCAAGAGGAAAGAGACGCGTGGGTGGCATTCGACCGGCTCGTTTGTTTTTCTAATCACTCTTCAGAGCTGAGCTCGTCAGCGAGTTCACTCGGCGAAACTCAGTAACGCGAAACTTCCATGCTCGAAATAGGAGAGCTGTTGGGAGGTAGAAGCAAAATGAACAGTTATTATTATTATTTTTTTTCAGAACGCTGAGTAAATTGCGTCTATGCCCTCTAACTTAAATTATTGTATCATTTTGGACCCTAACCTCAATTTTATGTATAAAAAATCATCAACCTCGTTTATCTGTTCCATTTTAAACCTTTTGCATATGGAAAGTGTTAATCCAGATGGAAAAGGCCACGTGGCATGCCAATGAGATGTGATTGGTAACAGCTACTCTAACCCACCTCCTAAGACACTTTTCACATCACTGGTGGCGGGAATTTTGGCACCCAAAATATTTCCCTTACCCTGCAGCAGTTGGACTTCAGTATATACACTCACCCACTAATCAATTGATGAAGTTCCATAAATTACATAGAAGGAGGGCATCTATGGAGGCAACTGCTCTAAGGCTCTAATTGTGCGGAATACCAACAACCATCTAGATGTCATGGACGAAAGTAAACCCAGGTTAAAGGTTCTGAGGTGCTGCAATTTTGGGGTAAGAATCAGTTCAGAAAAATCGAATGTATGTGCATTCCCTATGAAAATGATGAACTAATTTGCTGATATATTGGTTGTGATGTATGGGTTCTGAGAATTGTGGCTTCTTTGACTAGTTTGATCCACATGTTTCCAATCAGGTAAGAGACATTGTAAGTGGACTACTAAGGCGGGTTCAAATGATGGAAGAGCACCTACAAGAGGAAAAGGCAAAGATGAGGCCGTTGAAGTTTTGGTTGATTGTGCTTGTCATGGTGGTTGTATTGGGGCCATGGTTATGGCGTAGGGAACACAAATGATGTTTTAAAGGACAATAGGTGTAGTGTGGAGCTAGTGTTGTGCAGGGGTGGGACTTAGGTGCTTTAGTTAGTGGTGCTTTGTTGTGATGGGTGTTGTAGGTGGATAGTGGTGGGTTTTTTTTATGCAAGCAATTAATGGGGTTTTGGGATGCCTCTATTGTTGTATTTTTACCGTTCCATTGTAGACCCTATCATGTATAATGCATTCCATTTTGGGCCTTAAGATTTTGTATGTTGTAATATAAATTACACCATCTAATATGATGTGTTTTTTTTTTTTAGACCTGAAGTTTTAAGTGTCATTCTATTATAGGCCCATTATAAAATAATGTGTTCCAGTTAAGACCTAATTTGTTAAACTTGTGCCCTCTGCATAACACAGGACACACAACCTTTCTTTCCTTATGTTTTTTAATCCACTTACCTTAGGAACCTTTAGACACACCACACAAGAAAAATTGCTTGAATGTATGAAATATTATGAGGAGCATAATGACAAAATAACATTCCTATTCAAATTGTCAATAATGCTCAAGTTATTCCTGGCCAAAAAAAACAAAATTTTTGCATTTGCCACAGTTCTGGCTAGAACTAAATCCCAAACTATACTATAGTTTTGGCCATTGGCCACACTAAGCTAAAATAGGACACTTACAGAATTTTTAACTATTTTTGTTACGGCCCTTCTAGTGGGAGGTAAGGACTTTAGAATTTAGTTTAGAAGTTTAATTTAAGTTTGCCTAGCAAGAATTTAGAAGTTTGCCAAAGTTCACTAAGTTCCGACAAGAATAAAGCTCTGAACTAAGTTCAGGGGCAAAATGGTAATTTTGCACCCTGAGTGGCCGGGTACGAGTCCCGAGTGTTTTAAAATGAATTTTTAGAACTTAACTTTTAACCTTAACTCAAACTCAACAAATAGACAAGGATTTAATCAAGAACTGTTAAGTTACAAAGATGGGGGACCTAATTGCACTTAACTTGAAACCTTGGTGATCTTGGTTGCTAAGTGAGGGTTTAAGAAGGGAAAGAGGGGGAGAAGCTGCCATTAACACGTTCTTAAGCTTCCCTCACTCATTTCTCTCTCAAATTGAACTTGGAATCAAGTGATCTTGGTGTCAAGAGGCGCAATTAAGGATGTTCAAGCTTGGAGAAGTGATTTTCAAGCTTGAATCCATGTTTTTGAAGCTTGGAGAGGCATTTTTCTCCATCCCCTATTTTTGAACGAGGTATGAGTTATGTTCTTGATTGAATTCATGTTATTTGATTGATTGGAAGCTTGGGTTTTGGTTGAAAGATGTGTTTTTGATGTTTTAGAGCTTTGTTTTGGTTTGAAATTGTGTAGAACTTTGGAAGCTTGTTTGAAAGAGGAAGGGTTCGAATTCTTTCTTGTTCTTGGTGTTAAGGTAAGGGAGAAAGTGTTTTTAAGTTGTTGGATTGCTTTTGGATTAAAATGGATTGAGAAAGTTGAGTAATTTTTGGGTATGGTGTGAAGAAACGTTTTGGGAATTATGATGGACTAGCTAAATTCGAAGGATTGGTTTGATGTTTCTAATGCATCATAGTTTAGCTTTGATAGTTGGTTTTGTTCCTTGCAACATGTACTTCATGTGTATGAAATTTGGTAACTTTTGATGCATGTTTGCTATATGTATTTGGTTGCCAAAGTTCATAGCAGCAATCGGCCAAATTCTGCATTTTTGCAGAATTGGCGACGCGGCGCCAATTCGCCCGACGATTGGCGACACGTCGCCAATTCGTTTTTCGGTCACAGAGCGTTTGTTCGTTGGCGACGCGTCGCCAATTCCTTTTGCCTTTGGCGACGCGGCGCCAACACCTAAAAATGGGAGGTTTGACTTTTTGCTGCGTTGACCCGACCGAGACTACGGAAGGTTCGGAACGTGCCTAAGGGTCCGAGGATCCCGATGGTACTCCGAGACTTCCGAAAGTCCCACCGGAAGTATGAGTTTTCTTGAACTGTTTGAGGTAAGTAAGTTGCTTAGGCAACAAGTAAGGAAACAAATGTTGCAATTGAACTTAATTAGCTATCAATAGCTCAGGTGAGAGGTTTAGAACCCTCGTCGGCCTAACCGTGCCGGAGCCACGAGGCCACGAGGCGAAACCTTGTTCATCTAGTTTACATCAAAGAGGCCCTGCGGCCTAGTCTACAAGTCCCGTCATAAATTCCCCTGCATAACAATTAGGTGAGAGGTTTCATGATTGTTTGGGGCTTGCTAAGGTTTGCCCTTGGGCCACATATATATATATGTCAGGTTGCTAAGTGATTGCGCTTGGCCTGTATATGTGTCAGGTTGCTAAGTGATTACGCTTGGCCTGATATAGAGGACTACTTGAGGAGAGGTCTACCGACCTAGTATATATATATATATGACTAGTACCCTCATGCTGTGTGAGCTCGCAGCCAGAGTCCTAGCTTTTTCTTGCAGGTACATCGAAGACCCTTACTGAGAATGTTGAATTCTCACTCCCTGTTTGTTATGCAGAGTCTGGAGTAGCAGGACCGGATAATCGCTGAGGATTATCGCGGTAGTACCTTTTTGTCTGTAAAGGTACGGTAGTTGAGAAACTTTAAGTTTCTAGCTTGCTTAAGTGTTTAGTTGGTCTGTTGGTCAGGCTGTGGTACTAACTTGCTTCTTCCTATGGCTGCAGAGCCTAGTAGCACTTGGCAAAGGACTTGTGAGACTCGCCACTGGGACAGGAGTCCAAAGTGGGAGCTAGGGTAAAAGATCTCAGCAGAGTCTTGTATTTTGATACAGTACTTTATTTTGCCTCCAGTATTTATGTTATAAAGAGTCCTTGACTCAGGGGATTGTTCTCTGGGTGAGAGCATTAATTACTTATGTATAAATGCTTTCACGAGCGGTGTATGTGTAGTTAATCACTCAAAGGTTGATTTTGATATGCTTTGGCATTTTGTATTTATTTATATAGAATTTTACTTAGCCGGCTAAATGTCTAAATGATTAAATGTTTTATGGTTTTAATAAACCAAGTCAAAGCATAAGTGCATACATATTGCATTTCTAGGTTAATCAACTAGTAGCATTGGATTTAATCCACACACATAACCAGCTAGCCAATTACAATCCACCGTGAGACAAACGCTCACAGGATATCCCGGGCAGGGGCACGGGGATCGTGTCAGTGTTTTTGGTATCAGAGCTAAGGGTTTATTTCATAGATATTGGAGGCTTAGACTGAGATCTAGTAGTAAAGTCCAAGTGCTAGGAAGTTAGTACTGACCAACATCTGGGGAAATGTTGTCTGGCTGTGGTTGCAGGTTATTATGGTTGATACGAGGTCTGTAACTTCGAGGGGGACTAGAGAACCTGGTGACGGTTCTAGTGACCCAGTTGTGGCGAGGTTGGATGAGATATCCAGAGTGCTACAGAGTTTGACTGAGACTATGGCTCAGGTGGCACAGGGTATGAACACTCTTGTAACAGAGATGTTCAGAGATTATGAGGACAGAGGTGTTGTCCAGGAGGAAGTTGAGCCACAACAGGAACAGGAAAGGCCTGCTGAGCAACAGCAAGTGCCTAGAGCTCAGGAACCCAGAAATCAAGTTCTTGAGGAGGTTGAGGAACCAGAGATGATGGAGGCTCCAAGGAGGGGAGACACTCCACATCAGATGAGGTTGCTGGAAAAGTTCAAGACAGTTGATCCACCTAGCTTTGATGGGACGGGAGATCCTGACAGAGCAGAGGATTGGTTGTCTGTTATGAACCGACTCTTTACTTGTGGTGGCTATGAGACAGAGCAGAGGATGGTTCTAGTACCTTTCTTTCTGAGAGGGAGAGCCAGTCTTTGGTGGGATGATGTGATGGAGCTGCTGAGGGAGAGTAATGGCACTCGTCCAGAGCACAAGAAAAAGGTGCTCAAGTGGTCAGACTTCGAGAAGAAGTTTAGACAGGAGTATATTAGTGAAGCTGCACAGGATCAGAGGAGGATCCAGTTTGAGAATCTGACACAGGGAGAGATGTCAGTACGAGAGTATGAGCAGCGATACAACTCACTTATCCGGCATGCTCCATATATGTTGGGTAATGAGGAGCTGAAAGCCAAGAAGTTTTCCCAGGGCCTGAAGCCTATTTTCAGGAGGTATATGGCGACAGTTGATATCAGGAGTTATCGCAAGATGGTTCAGAAGGTATTGGCATTGGAAAGGGAATTCGAGGATTCCAGAGCACCGGTGAAAAAGGTGGAAGCTGGGCCATCTAACTTGGGGAAAAGTGCTGGAAAGCGACCAATGGTAGGGAACCAGGATCCATCTAAGAGGAGGAGGACAGGTGTGTGTCCTAGGTGCAGACGGTTCCATGGTGGAAGACCATGTACACTGGGCACAGATATTTGTAATGTCTGTGGTCAGAGAGGGCATTGGGCCAGGGACTGCCCAAGAGTTCGTTCAGTTACAGGTCCGCCTCGGGCTTTACCTCCAGTACCGCTTGCCATTGGGAACCGGCCTGGAGTAGTTGCTGCAGCAGTGAACCCGAGAGTCTTCGCTTTGACGAACCAGGCGGCCAGAGAACCGCCAGCTGTATGAGGTAATTTTACTTTTCTGAGCAGTAGTGTTAGAGTGCTTTTCGATACGGGAGCTACTCTTTCAGTGATATCTTCTGCCTTGGTAGATAAGCATAGTTTACAGCGTGAAATTGCGGGTGAGTTGAGACTCATCAGGACTGCAGGGAGAGGTTTTATTGTGACCAATGAAGTGGTTACTAGGTACCCCTTGCACTTAGGTGATCATGACTTTTGTTGTGAGTTGTGGGTGATTGAGTTGAAATCATATGACCTGGTGCTGGGAATGGATTGGTTGAGTAAGTACAAGGCACAAATTAACTGTGCGAATCACTCAGTTGACATCATTGATGCTTAAGGAGCTAGAGTGACTTGCACAGGAAGGTTGGCATCTAGTGCTAAGAGTTTACACCTTAAACTTGTAGATACCATCCCTGTAGTGGGTGAAGAGGAGTATTATTCGTTGAATGGAGTAGCTATAGATGAAGAATTGGGAAGCATTCCTGTAGCTAATCAGTTTCCTGAGGTGTTTCCAGTGGAGTTACCTGGGTTACCACCTAGGAGGGATACTGAGTTTGCTATCCATCTGCAACCAGGGGTTGAGCCTATTTCAGTACCACCTTATAGGATGTCGGCTCCTGAGATGGATGAGTTGAAGAAGCAGTTGGAGGAACTGCTAGGGAAAGGTTTCATAAGACCGAGTGTATCACCGTGGGGAGCTCCAGTGTTATTTGTGAAGAAGAAAGATGGGACTTTCAGGTTGTGCATCGATTACAGGAAGTTGAATGCAGTGACAGTTAAGAATAAGTATCCACTTCCTAGAATTGATGATTTGTTTGACAGACTCAAAGGAGCGAGAGTGTTTTCCAGGATTGATCTTCGGTCTGGGTATTTTCAGATCAGAGTTAAGGAGGAAGACATTCCGAAGACTGCCTTCAGGACAAGGTACGGGCATTATGAGTATACGGTTATGCCTTTCGGTGTGACTAATGCTCCAGCAGTATTTATGGAAGCTATGAATCGGATCTTTAAGCCATTTCTGGATCAGTTTGTTGAGGTCTTCATCGATGATATTCTGATCTATTCACAGTCTACAGCAGAGCATGAGGAGCACCTTAGAACGGTTTTGCAAGTGCTGAAGGATAATCAGTACTATGCAAAATTTTCTAAGTGTGAGTTTTGGTCCGAGAGGATTCAGTTTTTGGGGCATATTATTAGTGCTCAAGGTTTGTCAGTTGATCCTGAAAAGGTTCAAGCAGTGGTTGATTGGAAGAGACCGACTACAGTTACAGAGGTCAGGAGTTTCTTGGGTCTAGCAGGTTACTACAGACGCTTCATAGAGAAATTCTCTGTGATAGCTACGCCGTTGACAGCATTGACCAGGAAAGCTCAGAAATTTGAGTGGACACCGAAGTGTGAAGAAGCCTACATGAAGCTGAAGGAAAAGTTGACCAGTGCACCCATACTTGTGTTACCAGACCCGGACAGAGCCTTTACAGTTTATACTGATGCGTCAGGTTCAGGTTTGGGTTGTGTTCTACATTAGGACAGTCAGGTGATTGCTTATGGTTCGAGACAGCTGAGGCCTAATGAGTTGAACTACCCTGTTCATGATCTTGAGCTTGCAGCAGTGATCTTTGCACTGAAATTATGGAGACATTATTTGATGGGAAGATCGTTCAGAATCTTCACTGATCACAAGAGTTTGAAGTATTTGTTTACTCAGAAGGATCTGAACATGAGACAGCGGCGATGGATTGAGTACATTAAAGACTATGATTGTTCGATCGAGTATTGTGCTGGTAAAGGGAACGTGGTAGCAGATGCTTTGAGCCGGAAGTACACAGGAGTGATCTTGTCCAAGGATCAGGCTACAGATTTTTCAGAAGGAGCATTGAAGGACTGTTTCTTAGCTTTGCATGAATTATGGCAAAGTCGAGAAAAATCCTTAGTCTACGTTTTGGAGATTCAGACGGCTTGGTTAGCCAGAGTCAGAAAAGCCCAGTTGAAAGATCCATTGTTGAAGAAGATTTCAGGTGAAGCTAAGACTGGTGCTTTGAAGAAAGAGTTCAAGTACAAAGAAGGAATACTGCATTATGGTGATCGACTCTATGTGTCGAATGTTGAGGGACTTAGGCAGCAAGTCCTATAGGAGGCACATAGCAGCACATTGAGTATTCACCCTGGTGTTAGTAAGATGTATCAAGATCTGAAGACACATTTTTGGTGGCCAGGATTGAAGAGATATGTACGAGGACATGTGGCAAAGTGTTTGACATGCCAGGTGGTGAAAGTTGAACACCAGAAACCAGCAGGCACACTTCAGAGTTTATCTCTACCAGTGAGGAAGTGGGGATCCGTTACTATGGATTTCCTAGTGGGGTTACCGACCACCCGGAGTCAGCATGATGCTATTTGGGTAGTGGTTGACAGATTGACGAAGTCGGCACACTTTATACCGATCAGAGTCACCTATACATTGGAGAGGTTGGCTCAGTTATATCTCAGGGAAATTGTGAGACTCCATGGGATACCGGATCAAATCATATCAGACAGAGATCCACGATTTACATCACGGTTCTGGAATGCTTTTCAGGAAGCATTGGGCAGTAAAGTTAGCCTCAGTACTGCTTTTCATCCACAGACTGACGGACAGTCAGAGAGGGTGATTCAGACTTTGGAGGACATGCTACGCATGTGTGTCATTGATTTCAGAGGTGATTGGGATCAGCACTTACCACTGATCGAGTTTGCCTATAATAACAGTCATCAATCTGTTATTGGAATGGCGCCCTATGAAGCTTTGTATGGGAGACGGTGTATGAAACCTCATTGTTGGGCAGATCCAACCGACAGAGTGGTTATTGGACCTGAGATCATAGCTGACACTACAGCTAAGATTAAGTTGATTCAGCAGAGAATCAAGACAGCTAATGATAGACAGACTAAGTATGCAAACAGAAGAAGAAGAGAATTGAGTTTTGAGGTTGGTGACAAAGTACTTCTGAAAGTGTCGCCCATGAGAGGAGTTAGTCGTTTTGGACAGAGGGGCAAGTTAGCTCCAAGGTTCATTGGACCTTATGAAGTGTTAGAAAAAGTTGGGAAAGTTGCTTATCGGTTGGCTTTACCGCCTAACCTTTCTCAAGTGCATAATGTGTTTCATGTCAGTTTACTCAGGAAGTGCACAGTTGAGCCCGGACAGGTAGTAAATCCTTCAGTCATACCCATTCAGGAGGACTTGACTTATGAAGAGAAACCAGTTCAGATTTTGGATAGGCAAGTCAAGAAACTGCAGACTAAGTGGATTCCGATGGTTAAGATCCTTTGGTCTAACCATAGTGAGGAGGAAGCTACCTGGGAGACGGAGCAGGATATGCTGAAAAGATATCCTGGTGTTTTTCCAGAGTTGCAGCGGAATTTGGGGGACCAAATTCCAGAAGGAGGGGAGAATGTTACGGCCCTTCTAGTGGGAGGTAAGGACTTTAGAATTTAGTTTAGAAGTTTAATTTAAGTTTGCCTAGCAAGAATTTAGAAGTTTGCCAAAGTTCACTAAGTTCCGACAAGAATAAAGCTCTGAACTAAGTTCAGGGGCAAAATGGTAATTTTACACCCTGAGTGGCCGGGACGAGTCCCGAGTGTTTTAAAATGAATTTTTAGAACTTAACTTTTAACCTTAACTCAAACTCAACAAATAGACAAGGATTTAATCAAGAACTGTTAAGTTACAAAGATGGGGGACCTAATTGCACTTAACTTGAAACCTTGGTGATCTTGGTTGCTAAGTGAGGGTTTAAGAAGGGAAAGAGGGGGAGAAGCTGCCATTAACACGTTCTTAAGCTTCCCTCACTCATTTCTCTCTCAAATTGAACTTGGAATCAAGTGATCTTGGTGTCAAGAGGCGCAATTAAGGATGTTCAAGCTTGGAGAAGTGATTTTCAAGCTTGAATCCATGTTTTTGAAGCTTGGAGAGGCGTTTTTCTCCATCCCCTATTTTTGAACGAGGTATGAGTTATGTTCTTGATTGAATTCATGTTATTTGATTGATTGGAAGCTTGGGTTTTGGTTGAAAGATGTGTTTTTGATGTTTTAGAGCTTTGTTTTGGTTTGAAATTGTGTAGAACTTTGGAAGCTTGTTTGAAAGAGGAAGGGTTCGAATTCTTTCTTGTTCTTGGTGTTAAGGTAAGGGAGAAAGTGTTTTTAAGTTGTTGGATTGCTTTTGGATTGAAATGGATTGAGAAAGTTGAGTAATTTTTGGGTATGGTGTGAAGAAACGTTTTGGGAATTATGATGGACTAGCTAAATTCGAAGGATTGGTTTGATGTTTCTAATGCATCATAGTTTAGCTTTGATAGTTGGTTTTGTTCCTTGCAACATGTACTTCATGTGTATGAAATTTGGTAACTTTTGATGCATGTTTGCTATATGTATTTGGTTGCCAAAGTTCATAGCAGCAATCGGCCAAATTCTGCATTTTTGCAGAATTGGCGACGCGGCGCCAATTCGCCCGACGATTGGCGACACGTCGCCAATTCGTTTTTCGGTCACAGAGCGTTTGTTCGTTGGCGACGCGTCGCCAATTCCTTTTGCCTTTGGCGACGCGGCGCCAACACCTAAAAATGGGGGGTTTGACTTTTTGCTGCGTTGACCCGACCGAGACTATGGAAGGTTCGGAACGTGCCTAAGGGTCCGAGGATCCCGATGGTACTCCGAGACTTCCGAAAGTCCCACCGGAAGTATGAGTTTTCTTGAACTGTTTGAGGTAAGTAAGTTGCTTAGGCAACAAGTAAGGAAACAAATGTTGCAATTGAACTTAATTAGCTATCAATAGCTCAGGTGAGAGGTTTAGAACCCTCGTCGGCCTAGCCGTGCCGGAGCCACGAGGCCACGAGGCGAAACCTTGTTCATCTAGTTTACATCAAAGAGGCCCTGCGGCCTAGTCTACAAGTCCCGTCATAAATTCCTCTGCATAACAATTAGGTGAGAGGTTTCATGATTGTTTGGGGCTTGCTAAGGTTCGCCCTTGGGCCACATATATATATATGTCAGGTTGCTAAGTGATTGCGCTTGGCCTGTATATGTGTCAGGTTGCTAAGTGATTATGCTTGGCCTGATACAGAGGACTACTTGAGGAGAGGTCTACCGACCTAGTATATATATATATATGACTAGTACCCTCATGCTGTGTGAGCTCGCAGCCAGAGTCCTAGCTTTTTCTTGCAGGTACATCGAAGACCCTTACTGAGAATGTTGAATTCTCACTCCCTGTTTGTTATGCAGAGTCTGGAGTAGCAGGACCGGATAATCGCTGAGGATTATCGCGGTAGTACCTTTTTGTCTGTAAAGGTACGGTAGTTGAGAAACTTTAAGTTTCTAGCTTGCTTAAGTGTTTAGTTGGTCTGTTGGTCAGGCTGTGGTACTAACTTGCTTCTTCCTATGGCTGCAGAGCCTAGTAGCACTTGGCAAAGGACTTGTGAGACTCGCCACTGGGACAGGAGTCCAAAGTGGGAGCTAGGGTAAAAGATCTCAGCAGAGTCTTGTATTTTGATACAGTACTTTATTTTGCCTCCAGTATTTATGTTATAAAGAGTCCTTGACTCAGGGGATTGTTCTCTGGGTGAGAGCATTAATTACTTATGTATAAATGCTTTCACGAGCGGTGTATGTGTAGTTAATCACTCAAAGGTTGATTTTGATATGCTTTGGCATTTTGTATTTATTTATATAGAATTTTACTTAGCCGGCTAAATGTCTAAATGATTAAATGTTTTATGGTTTTAATAAACCAAGTCAAAGCATAAGTGCATACATATTGCATTTCTAGGTTAATCAACTAGTAGCATTGGATTTAATCCACACACATAACCAGCTAGCCAATTACAATCCACCGTGAGACAAACGCTCACAGGGTATCCCGGGCAGGGGCACGGGGATCGTGTCAATTTTACTCTTCCTCTCTGATAAATCTCTCTTCCTTGAACTTTTATTTTTTTTACCACACTAGTCCCCCATAAGAGGCATAAAAGAGACAAGGTACACACACACACACACACGCATATGCCACACATACCCCACCGTATCTTTTACTACCCCAACCACCCCACCAACCCCTTACGTACAATAACCCACATGCTACCATCAATTCCCACACTCAACTCTAAAATAATCGACAACACTGAAACATAAAAATGATGACACTTACTACATGTTGAGCACTCTTCTGTTGCATCCCTTTTCGTTTTCCTGACCACCATTGCTTCCTAATTCCTGATTCTGACACTTCTTTGTGCACTTCAATTGCCAATGTTGTACTCTTGTCCGCCTTTTCTCCCCCTCTCTCAAACCCTAAATCTCTTTCTCTGCCTTCTCGCTCTCCCCTGCTTTACTTTGAACGAAAAATTGAAAACCTCCCAATACTGCCCTTCTATTTCCCCCCCAATTTAGTCTTCAGCATAAATGTTCTTATTCTAGTAGGTGTAATGTGGAAAGTGTATTAGGAAATGATTGTGATGCTGTGGCCAATCATGTGTCACTGGTGTGCGATATGGCCTTTTCCATATGGTTAACACTTTCTACTTGTGAAAAGTCCGAATGAATCGATTAAATGACGTTGATGATTTTTTATGTACAAAATTAAGGTTATGGACTAAAATGATACAACAATTAAAGGTTAGGGGCTACAGATGGAATTTACTCCAGAACTTGGATTAATTACAATTTAACCTCCAGGGTTTTGGTGATATTACACTTTGCCCATCCTATTTTTGAAATATACACTTTCTCCTTTGCCTTGCATTTTATCATCTTAAAAAAATGTTTTATATTTACAAAAAAAAAATTTATATTTTAAAACATCTATTCATAGAAAAAAAGTATCATATAGACTAAAATTACTAAAGACTGACTATCATATAATTTAAATTAAGATTTCAAAAGTTATTATCGGACAATATAAAAAATACAGGACAAAGTGTATCTTTTCCAAATAGAAAGGAGCAAACAGAAATATCATGGGCAAATTATAATTAACCTTCTCCTCTTTACAAATTTGAACTGTAAAAACGATGTATGACATTGGGTGATACTCCTTTTTTCTTATGCAACAATTATTATTTTATGTAATTCTAAAACTATCATAATATTTTATATTTGATATGCTTTGTCATGGTTAATTTATTATCTTATTCCCATTTGAATATTCATTTAAAAAATTATAATACAGTTCATAATTTACTATAGCAAGATCATATCAAGGAATAGAACAATCATTTCCTTAATCCAATCAAACTTGTTTTAATATATCGTTGTCACCTCTTATCTTTTACATGAGTTTCAACTTTGTCCTCACATTCATAATTGTGAGACATTTCAAGTGTTGACTTTGTAATTGTCATTTTTTTTCACGCATTAATATTCCTTCTTCGACATTTGATGTTCAATTTCGGAATCGTAGTCAATTATTCCCATAATACATTCATGAATTTTAGCATCTACATTTCCCTATATATATGTACATACATACATATACATGTGTGTGTTTATATGTTGCCACATCAAAAAGTTGCATTTTATTACATTTGAGATCCTCCAGGTTTGACGCAACAAATCCTTTTACCCTAGGTTTAGGATAATTCATTTTCACCTTTCAGCTTGTAATAGATTGTAATAGATTCTGATTACAAAAGAAAAAAAAAAACCTTATTTTTTGGTGGTCAACATTTATACTTCTTAACTGCTTGAGCATTTTGCCTTATTCAATAATGTTTCTCTTTTTCCTCTTATATATACTAAACATGTAAGGATTATTCAAAGTTTAGTAAATTGTATTGTTTTATTTTTTTGTGGGTTTTCATTAATCCTTTTTTTTTTCCCATGTGACCCATTTTCTAAGAGGCAATCACTTTGTTTTTCTTTTTTTTAGCACTAATCACTTTTTAATCAGGTGATCACTTCCTTGGGGGGCCTATATTGTTATTTTCCACGTTGGGAATGTTTCACATTTTCCTTTGATTTAAATTCATCTCAACCCCTCATTTATTGATTTTTCTCATTTAAAATGCTAAATGCTAAATGCTATCTATTTATCGTTTTGGTTTCCAAATTTGCCTATATTATTTATATCTTCTAAAACAAAATTTTGTCACCGTGGTTTATCTGATTTTCTAAGATTATGGATATTTTTCCCCACTGCATCATGCAAGGATGAACACAAAAGGTGTCATTCAGCTTGCAAAATAAACCTGTGAAAAGGTAGTTAGGGAATGTGAATGCCTAAAAAAGCTTACAAAGCTTATGCTTTATGGGGAACATTGCACTATTACAGGATATGGTACATAATAATCATGATTCTCATTTACAATCTCTCATACCGTCTTTGAACATAAAAGCTCATGTTAATTCTATTTTGCTTCTAGATTGGTGAGAAGAACCCAAGCTATGAGATGATGGATGACATTATATAATATTTTAAAACCCGTTTTCTAATCGCTATTCATTTTAACACTAAATTACAGTACATTTTTTATTTTGCCCCTTGTTTTTGGGTTGGGCTACGGCCCTCTCTTTCTCCTGATTCAATTTTTTTATGCGATTATTTCTTTTAGAAGTTCGGTTAGAGTTTTTAAAGGCAATGACTTTTTGAAGACCTGCTTTGCTATTCTTTCACTTTTATTTTGTTTCACATTTCTTTTTGATGAAATGCGTTTTCAGCCCTTGTATTGTTTTCTTTTCCCATATTAGACTCTGCATTTGATCAACTTAACGTTTTAGACCCAAAACTTAGTAACTACTTAATTACAGTGTTTCTGTTTGATCTCTTGGTTCTTTTTTTTTTATGGTGTATTGTTTTCTAAACTAAAATATTGGTCACCATTGTTTATTTATTTTTTAAGTGAATAGAGTTTTTTTTTCTTAACTTTTCCTAAGTTAATTGTTAAACTTTTAATGCATAAGGTTTTTATACTTTCTCTCTGGATCCCCAAACTATTTTTATTGCATTTCTTCATTATTATTTTGCTTAATATTGTAACATTATGTGACCGTTGCAATGCATAAGTCTTTTGTACCTTATATAAACTATAAAAAAGGAATGTAGGGGAGTGAAAGTGGGAGAATAAAAAGAGCAGCCGTGTTTAGCATTAGAGATTTTCCATTGAGATGTGGTCTAAGTGCACAGATCAAAGGGGAGGGTCCAAATTAGTAGTTGATGTGTCTTCTTCCTCTACTGTTATCCGAGTATATAGCATGCTAAGTCATGCAATTTCCTACCAATGTTAATGATAAATTAATCTTAATAACCATAACAATCGGTCACACGAGAAAGTAAACCTAGCCAACATTCTCTTTGACAAGTAAAAAGGAAATGCATTGACAAAGTACATTTTTCATTTTAATTTAATCCATGATCTTATTGACTGGATACTAACTCACATTTATTACAAAAATTCATCATTCTTTATTAGTGAATTTAATTAAATTCAACATCTAATATATATTTTTTTAAAAATCATTGGTCAAATTTATCATCACCATTATACAAGTAGGTCAAGTGAGTTTGGAAAGGGAATTGCCGATTTATTCTCGAGATTAATTTAGAAAACAGATCCTACACCAAAAAGAAAATTCAAAGTTCCCTATTGCTGTTGACTTCTAATATGAAATGCAATTACCTATTTATTCTTGGGATTAATTTAGAAAACATATCGCATGCCAAAAAGGAAAACCAAAGCTTTCCTATCAATGTTGACTTCTAATATTAGGGATTACTACACTCGTAGTGGCGGAACCAAGATTTTTTGTTTGGGAGGGCAAGCCCGAAGGAGAGTCAACAGAGCTCGGAGGAGAGGAATTGATTCGCGGTAAGGTAAAGCTGGCGATTGGGACTAAGTCATATTAAGACAAGGCTAAAGGACCAAATCTTGCGACTTGGAAACGCTAGAGGGCTAATGGTGCATTTTCTTCAGCTCCTACACTTTATATTTTTTCATTATTTTCGAGGACATGAATATATATTTAGCCCCTAATTACTTTTAAATTAACCAATTAAACACTCATATCTTAAATTTTTTAAAAGTTTTGGGGGCAGCAGCACCCTTGCCGCTATTATGGTCCACCACCGGACACTCTTGAAATATTTTAGATGCTTATGGGTCATAAATCGTAATGACCTATTTAAACCTGCACCAAATTATTAACAAAAGGGAAAGATAGGCACAAGAATAAATCACATTAACTGCATATTCTTTTACGGACTAAATTCGGGCACTGCAAGTATCTGTAAATTAAAAGAAACCCTACTAGGATTTGCCAGATCAAGAATACAATTAGTATTGTGTTCACAATCGTTCCCCAATTGCTTTTCTTGAGATGGACTCGGTGCCGTACAAGAAATGCTAATTTTATGTTTTTACTTTCCAGGTGAAGATTATTTTTACCGATCAAGAAGACCAGGTAATTCTTCTATTCTTCTACCCGGGCTTTCCTAAATAGATCATCCTACATAATTACTAAACCAAATAGGTTATTATTTTTAATTGATCAGCTTAATTTATGTGTCAATTTTCATACATATTTTAAGTTAATTTTATTTTAATTAAGTGACTTATTATTCTTACTTGTTTAGTTTTTATTTATTTAGGTAACGGAGCTTAAAAAAAAAAGAGTTGACCAGATTTTTATAGAGAAAAAGGAATAAATTAAAAAAATTATAAAGCAAAAGGTACATATGAAATTAACAGAAAATTTCTTTCAATTTACTAAAATACTCTTTTTTTAATTTTATGTTGCATTTTAAGTTAAGTACATTTTAGTTATTTAAATCTTAAGGGTTAAGGGGAAGGAATATTTCATAAATAAAAAGAAAAGGGGAGGCCACCACACAGGGGAGATAGTTGCGAAATTTGGAGCAGAGGAGAGCGAATCGGAGAATTGAGGCAGAATTGCAATTTGCAAATTGGTGCCTGGTGAGGAAACGAAACTGGAAGAAAGAAGGAGACCATAGGGAGGGGGACAAACGAATTTGGTTTTGTTTCTTTTTTGCTTCTTTTATTTTCAAATTGAAGTATTCCTTCTTCATGTCTTATTGTTGTTTCTTGGGATTATTGATGGTTAGAGTTAAATCAAGCATAAGATGCTAAATTTCTATGCTAACATTATTAATGTAGCCTCATTGAATTATTTTAATTAATTTATTTGAATTTGTGTTTTAGTCTATTTTCTTTGAAGTAATGAGTATTACCGATATTTGATCATCATAGATAATTTTTCATGGAGATTTAAATGAAAGATTGAGAGGTAAAATTTGATCTGTGAATTAGGAAAATAAAGTTGTAATAATTAGGATATAAATATATCCATCCATTGTGATTTGTCGATTTGACAACTAGAACTTAATGAATTTAATTAATTATACGGGAGGAGAGAGAGTTGCACTAGGAGTGATTATTGATAACTAAAAATCTAACCAAATAATTAACTAGAAGACTTTCTGCTAGGTGAAACTCAAACCTTAGTTACCCCATAATTGTTTTCTTCCCAATTTGATATTCTCATCATTGGTTTAGTTTAATCTTAATTTAATTTTAGTTAATTTTACTCCCATAAAATCTGAACTTATTTCTTTCTTTTTTTTTTTCATAAACAATTAAATATTTGTTCCTTATGGAATCAATACCTTGGCTTTCTTAGAGATTAAAACTTGCTACAACTAAGCTTGTGAACTTGTAGGATTGGCCACATCAAGTTTTTAACGCCATTGCCAGGGAACAACTGTATTTTATTATTTATTTTTCTTCTTCTTCTTCTTCTTTTCTTTCCATCTATTTTTAGTTTTATTTCATTCGGTTAGATTTATTTTCTTTTATATTGATTTAACATGGTAGTTCTTTTTTCTGGAGTATGCAGATAGTTTATGAACACTCATAGATCAAAGAGTTGCTTAAACACTGAATTGATTCCTTTAGACGCTAAAATTGAAAGAACTTGCCAGGCAAAAAGAGTGTGAAACATAGAAGAGATGGCACAAGAAGAGAATAGTGGTTGTAACTTCAATCGGCTTGAGGGAGCTTACCCACAACCTAAAATAAATCTCAAGTCAACTCAAAGAGCAATTATTTGAAATCCACCAATCAATTCCGTTTCATCTTTTCTTTTTCTATATTTATTTGAAATCCACCTCTACGCCTTTTTTTTCCAAAGGATTGTACTATGTTTTTTTTTATTTGTTGAACTAATAGATAAAAATATTAAAATGAAGAGTTGCTTGCTTATGTTTTTAAATTTTTTATATGTTAATAACTTGTTATTTCTTATGTGTGACTTGGATCATAGAGTTGCATATTATAACTTTTAATATGTTGATTTGCTACATGTATGTATGTACGTATGTATGTATGTATGTATCCAATACATCTAAGATAATACGATATAGTACTGGTACTGTACCGTACCGTTAAAAAACTGTACATTATCCGGTACGAGATTTAATCTATAAGTCCATTAATTGTTAAATGAAAAAAGTACCAAAAAAATAATCATAGCTATGGGCTTGTATTGCTCTATTCACAATAGTTTTGAATGGTTTCAATGTCATCATTGAAGCTATGATTTAAGTTTAAATTGGCCAGTAATAGTACAGTTTTATACTGAATACAGTATTGACTGTTAAAAACCTAACGGTAAACGTAAGAAAAGAAGTTGTTTGTTTTGAAATCTTGGGGAATTGATGCAACTTTTAACAAAATTCATGAAGTTTATGTAATTTACCATTTTTTTTTCTTGTGCATTAGTCATTGCATTGGTCATAATTGGCGCCACCATTGATGACGGAGGAGATGCTAAAGGGGGTAGCATTGGACATCGTTATTATAGATTAGAAAAACTGCCATACCAAAAAGCAAATAATTGGAAACACATCGGTATTGGATAAATAAGTTTCATTTGGTCGGGATTTGGATTTTCTGTAGTATTGAAATGTGATGACTAATTTGAATATCATTTTTGGAGAGATTAATGGCGGATTCAGTGAAAGATTAAGGTGGTTATCGTATAAAAAAATAAAAATGACAAATTATATATAGTACTTAAAGTTTACTAAAAGTTACATAAGTACCTCAAGATTTAAACAACAACAAATTTTCACATTTTCTATTTGGTTTTTAACGGTCAATGACACATTTGGTACCAAACTATGACTTTAGTAATGGTATCAGAATCACAAAAAAATATTGTGACAAAATCGGTACTATCCCATAACTACAGTGAGTTTTAGGTACTTTTCCCTTGTTAAATCTTTTTAAAGAAAACTTCATTTGAAAAGTTCCCCTTTAATTTTATTTGTTAATTTTGCAGCCAAATATTTCTTCAACTAATATATATAACCTGAGTTACTGCATTATGAGAGCAATTGTTTTGTATGTCTTTTTTATGGTTCTTGGTCCGTGTTTCTTGCCAAGTTATACCATATTTCATGCTCAATATAACTGTGTTATACCTTTGCTCTGTATAGTTTCCTGCGTCTTTTTTTTTTCGTTTGCCCCTTTCAAAGCTGGAATCATGTCCGCTCTCTATCATATGCGTTTTGTTGGAAGAATGATTCAAAGAAAAATACATAAGGATCAGACCGTTGAAACAACTGAAAGAAGAAGATTTCATGAATTTAGTTTTAACGTTTTTTTGTTAAAGTTTTTCTATTAAAGTAGCAGAGTACTAGTAGAAGTAAACTTCCTTGTTTTAAGCAAATTTGTTTCTTGGTTTGTTGTACTTTCTGCCTATTTAAATGAGCTCTGGTTGATTAATAAAGGGGCATCAGCCAATGCAATTCGTATTCATTCCTCTGTTTATAATTCTCTGTTTCTTCCCTATCACGCAAACTATTCCAACATTTTGGTATCAGAGCTAGGTTCTTTTTGAAACCTATGTGAAAATCCATTTATCCACCATGACAGAAAACAACGCAGCAGCACTCAACATCTCCCAGCCACAGATTCCAATTTTCCAAGGAGAAAACTATGACTATTGGAACATCAAGATGAAAACTTTATTCAAATCCCAAGATCTCTGGGAACTTGTGGAGACTGGTTATTCAGCAAAAACCAGTGAAGGAGGAACGTTGAAGGAGAATCAGAAGAGGGATGCAAAAGCTCTCTTCTTTATACAACAAGCCGTGCATGAAAGTCTGTTATCAAGGATTTCAGCAGCAGTAACAGCAAAGTAGGCCTGGGAGATTCTGCAGAAAGAATTCAAAGGCTCATCCAAAGTAATGGTAGTAAAGCTACAGTCTCTGAAACGTGAATTTGAGAACTTGCAAATAAAGGCTAATGAAATAGTCCAGGAGTACCTTGCAAGGTTATCATCCAATGTGAGTCAGATGAGAACGTATTGTTAGGTTTCGGGAGCCAAACAGCACAGCGGAATTTAATCAAAACCCTCCAGGATCCAAGTGAAATGGGGTAAACTGGGTGTTCGAAAATTTTCATACCTAATTTTCGGTTGAGATCTCTCACTCAACTGTTGAGTCAAATCACAAAACCTGAACAGTTGACGTGTTCAAGCTCTCTATGGTATCCACACGAGCCTCTCGGGATCACCACACTTCCACTATGTCCCAGCAGATGCGTTTCTTTTGCGCTCGCAGTGCTAGCTTGCGTCCTCCAATGAATTGCAAGAGAAGAGTGCAACTGTCCTTTTGGGAGGCTAAGGCAAGGAGACCTGCGAATTTCTCACTAAAAGTTGTATTTATAGTGAGACTCAACTTCCAGGCCTAATGGGTTTTAAAGCCTTAATCTAATTAGGCTTTAATTTCGGGCTTAATATTGGCTCAACTATTTGGCCTATTATTAATACGAAATTATTGTGAAACCAAAACCCAAATTATTAGCCCATGCACTCTAATGATCCAAATAACTCTATGTGTGCGACCCAATAGGCTCTTACCACGTTGGCAATGATCATAAATCACATTTATGATTATAAGCAATGAGCGGTGTTTAGCAACACATCATTGCTACCCAAGTGACAAGATTGTCGATGATTCGACTAAACCTTTATGATCATCACCGATATATGCTATTGTTCCTTTGTCCAAGATATCAAAACTAAGCACGAGACATGGAATGTGTCACTATCGTATAGCCCAAGCTTTGGTTTCTTGATTACCGAGTATACCAACTTAAACTAATGACATTGATATCGTATATCAACTCATTCGAGCATGGCCATGCATTTTCTAAGTCTCACTTTATCAAGGGGCTCGAAGATATCACTCCCGTTACATAGGAGGGACAAATTCCATCTTGATTATACAAATCCCTCCGCATGCTATGTGACATACCCAATGACCTCCTTCAAGTTCACTCAGTTACGAGCAACAAAGGAAAGTATCAAAGTATGTGACTCTTATGTAGGGAACCTTGATGATCTTAGGTCAAAGGACTACATATACCATGATCACTATGAGAATCACTTATGACACTCATATAACGATCCATGTAGTGTTCTCATGGTGGGTCAGTCCAATACACAAGTTCTTCAACTTGTACCCATATGTAGACTACATATCTCATATTAGTCTCCACATATGCTAGTCGTTATGTATTATTGCAACCCGTTCCACAATAATACTAGACTAGGGACGTTCGAGAATATCATTATTCTAGGGTTACAATTATGTTTATTACGTTACGCAGAAACAGAACAACAAACATAATTGCTGGATTAATGCCTTAATAAAATATCATGACTCAATGTGCAAAAATACAATCATCTCATAATTAACTTTTGGGCACAACACTAACACATATGGTGATCAAATCACTGACGAAATAGTGATTCTAAAGGTATTACGCAGTTTACATACCAAATTTGATCATGTTGTAGTTGCTATAGAGGAGTCGAAAGACCTCTCTAAAATGACCATTGATGAGCTAATGGGTTCTCTTCAAGTACATGAAGATAGAATTAACAGAAATCTAGCAAAAGAAGAGGATAGAGCATTTCAAGTGAAGGGGGAGCAAGGAAATTACTCTTACAGAGGTCAAGGAAGAAGCAACTTTCGAGGAAGAGGTTGAGACAGATGGAGTAACATCCAATGCAACTACTGCAAGAAATATAGGCATCTTGAGCACGACTGTTGGTCCAAACCCATTGAAGCCCAATTCGCAAAAAGTGATGAAGGAGATGATTTCCTATTTATGACCTATGTGAACTCACAAGACACTAGCAATGATGTTTGGTACCTGGACAACGCATGCTCAAACCATATGACTGGAAGAAAAAACAAGTTCAAAGTTCTTGATGAAAGCTAGAAAATGCAAGTGAGACTTGGAGATAACAAACCGATACAAGTTGAAGGACGAGGTATGGTTGTCATTGGTACTATAAATGGAAAAGAAAAAATGGTAAAAGATGTTCACTATGTTCCTTCCTTGGCTCATAATCTGATAAGTGTAGGACAACTGGTTGCAAATGGATACTCTGTTGAGTTTACCAAAAAGTCATGTGTGGTTAGAAGACAATGTTCAAATGATATCCTGCTACAAGTTTTTATGACTTCAAACCACATGTTTCTTGTTGATTTCTTGGATACTAAACAAATATGTTTCATGAGTGGCAAAGAGAATGACAGTAAGACATGGCACCACTGATATGGCCATCTGAACATGAGAGGACTCCAACTACTGAACAATAAAAGCATGGTGACTGGCTTACTGCAAATTAAACAACTGGAATACGTCTGCGAGAGCTGTGCACTTGGCAAACAAGCCAAAAAACCATTTCCAGTTGGGAAATCACAATGTGCCAAAGACAAACTGGAGCTTGTTCATGCAGACTTATGTGGTCCAATAAAGGTTGATTCACTATGTGGAAGTAGGTACTTTATGTTGTTGATTGATGATTACTCATGAATGTGTTGGGTATTCTTTTTGAAGTTCAAGTCAGAAGCTTTTGAGAAGTTTGTCAAATTCAAAACCATGGCCGAAAAGTAATCAAGCCAAACTCTCAAAATTCTGAGGACAGATAGAGGAGGAGAGTTCCTGTCAGTAGACTTCCAGAACTACTGTGAAAAACATGGAATCAAACATGAGCTCACAGCTCCATATACTCCAGAGCAAAATGGAGTAGCTGAACGGAAAAACCGAACATTGGTTGAAATGGCACGTTGCATGTTGAAAGCAAAAGGACTAGCAAACAAATTTTGGGTTGAGGGAGTTGCAACTGCAGCATATATTTCAAATCTGTCTCCAACAAAAGCAGTATGGGATCAAACTCCATTTGAGGCCTGGACAAATACCAAACCGAGTGTAATTCACCTAAAGGTATTTGGGTGTGTCTGTTATGCTTTAGTGACAAATGATCAACATAAATTGGAGAATAAATCACAGAAATACATATTTATTGGATACTGCTCCAACACTAAAGCTTATCATTTATTTAGTCCTGTCAAAGAAAGAGTTTTTGTCAGTAGGAATGTTATTTTTGAAGAAAGTTTGAGTTAGGAAGACAGTGGAGATCGAAGAAAAGCAATTTCTCAGCTGCAAATTGAACAAGAAAGAGAACCAGATGCTAAAGTAGAAGCAAGGAGTCCTGAAAGCTCACACCGTTCAACACCAACTCGAAACAGTGAGCAATTTGAAGAGATAGAGTCACCACTTGTGAGACTAAAATCATTGAGTGATATCTACTTAGCTGCCTCTTATGCATTTCTCGTGGAGGATCCAGTCACTGCACAGGAAGCTATAGTGAAGAAAAAATGGCAAGAAGCTATGAATGATGAGATTCAAGCCATTAGACAGAATCAAACTTGGGAACTTGTAGACCTGCCAGAAGGAAAGAGGTCCATTGGACTTAATGGATCTTCAAAACCAAATACCACACCGATGGAAGTATCTTGAAGCACAAAGCAAGATTAGTATCGAAAGGATATGCTCAACAATAGGGAGTGGACTTCGATGAAGTATTTGCACCAGTAGCCAGATTTAAAACAATCAGAGTCATTCTAGCAATTGCTGCACAACACAGCTGGAAAGTATTCCAACTAGACATCAAGTTTGCGTTCTTGAATGGAGAACTTCAAGAAGAAGATCAACTAGAAGGCTACATCGATCTAAGAAGGCCAAACAAAGTCTATAGGCTAAAGAAAGCATTATATGGCCTGAAACAGGTTCTAAAGGCCTGGTACAGCAAGATAGACATGTTCTTCCTTGAAATGGGATTTCAGCGTAGTCCAAATGAACCCACTTTCTACACTAAAAGGCAAGGAAATTAAGCATTTATGGTTGTAAGCTTATATGTTGATGATATGTTGTATACTGGATCTTCTATGAAGTTAGTTTTAGATTTTAAAGAGGCAATGATGAGTCGGTTTGATATGACTGATCTCGGTGAACTCCATTACTTTCTTGGGTTGGAAATACATCAGTTACATACAGGAGTGTTCATATGTCAGCAGAAGTATACTAAGGACATACTGAAATAGTTCAATATGAATCAGTGCAAAATGGTAGCCTCTCCCATGAACACTAATGACAAGTTGCAACTGGAAGATGGGACAGAACCAGTTGATCAACAAAAATTCAGAAGCTTAGTAGGAAGACTGATTTATCTCACTCACACTCAACCAGATATCAGTTTCTCGGTTGGATTAGTGTCTAAGTTTATGCACAAGCCAAGTAAGCATCATCTAGGAGCTGCAATAAGAATCCTACGTTACTTGGCTGGAACAACAGGGCATGGAATATGGAACAGCAGGATTTTAGAATTCAGACTTAAAGGGTACTTAGATAGCGACTAGGCAGGATCAACTGACAATCGAAAGAGTACCACTGGCAATATTTTCCTTGTTGGATCAAACTTAATTTCATGGAGCTTAAAGAAACAGCTTATAGTTGCCTTGTCATCCACCAAAGCTGAATACATATCAGTTACGGATGCAGCATGTCAAGCCGTGTGGTTGAGAAGAATGTTGTCTGACTTAGATCAGAATCAAGAAGAAACTACTGAAGTTTTTTGTGACAACCAGTCTACCATAGCCATCACCAAGAATCCAGTAATGCATGGGAGGACAAAGCATGTGGAGATAAAATTTCATTTTATCCGAGAGTTAGTCTTAAATGGTGAGATCAAAGTGAAGTTTTGCTCATCCGAAGACCAACTAGTAGATCTCTTGACTAAAGCCTTAACTCCTACTAGGCATGAAACTTTTCGGCGTCAGCTTGGGATTACCCTTTTTAAATCAAGGGGGAGTGTTGGAAGAATGATTCAAAAGAAAGATACAGAAGGATCAGACCGTTGAAGCAACTGAAATAAGAAGATTTCATGAATCTAGTTTTAACGTTTTTCTGTTAAAGTTTTTCTATTAAAGTAGCAGAGTATTAGTAGAAGCAAACTTCCTTGTTTTAAGCAAATTTGTTTCTTGGTTTGTTGTACTTTCTGCCTATTTAAACGAGTTCTAGTTGATTAATAAAGGGGCATCAGCCAATGCAATTCGTATTCATTCCTCTGTTTGTAATTCTCTGTTTCTTCCCTATCACGCAAACTGTTCCAACACGTTCAGCCAGGGAATGCCCTCGTGTTCTCGGCTTCAAAGGAAAAATTTATATTTTCTCTACGCGAGAGTACCTTAATGGTGGAGAAGCAGTCATCAAGACTGGCTCGTTGGCCGTTAAATTCCGGCTTCTGTTTGCTGAGGTGTATAACTCGGGGCGGGACTATTGGATGTGTTTGCCGGATCCTCCCTTAATCGATCTTTTGAGGTTCCCTGGTGTCCCCAAATGTCCTCCGGGCTAGTTCTCCTGCATATTGCTGGAGACATGTTTTGCTTCCTGTGGATAGAATGTGTCTTTCATGCTCCACATGGCCCTCAAACTCGGGGTATGACCCAGAAACAGGAAGTGACACCATTTGCATGGAAGTCCAGATTGCACTCTCTGATATTTACTCTGAGCATCAATTTGGAGGGATGCAAGTTGAGATCCCAACTTCTGGACTGCAATAGCATGCTCTTATATATATCCAACCCTCTTGTTTTATGTGGCTCAAAAGTTCTGTAAGTTATCACATCCTAGCTCTAGATTTTAGTACTTAATGTGATAATATATGAGTGTACTAGAAAATACTAGAAAATCTGGCACCAATTCTGCTAAGATCATCTTCCTTCTTAGATGGTATTGTCAGATATGAAGAATTAGGTGCCTTGGGATTGGAAACCCTAAACCCTAAAACCCGATAAATATTATAAGCTATATTTAGTAAAGTCTCTACCACTGGCACTATCATGCTTTTGTTTTTTGGTGCAACACTTGATGCTGCATTAGGTAGTCTTGAAAATGCATCATCTAGAGATTTGTTTAGGGAAAAAGGGCCTTGTAATGCAGAAAAACTTGTAGTTACTCTTCTCTGGGCTTTATGTTTGTTGACTGTAAAATTGGTTCTGAAAAGTTCATGGCAACGGTATTTTTTCCTGCTTCTAATCATTTTTTTTATAACTTTTGCTTCTCAGAGCACATTTTTTTTATTTACAGAAGTGCAATGATTTCACTAATCAAGAGCAAATATTATCCAACAACCAAGGTGGGTAAGGCAACTCCAACGGGACTCTACGTATTGCTTAGAGGCCCTGTTTAGCAACTGAATGGGCAGCTTCATTTGCTAATCTATGAACAAAAGATAAAGCACAATGATCAAAAGTACTAGCTAAAACTCTAGATTCGTCATGAAAAACAACCAAAAAAAAAAAAAAAGAAACGAGAGGGGGCATCGCCTTTTTGCAGTTCTGAAATAATTTGTAAGGAGTCCGACTCAAGAACAAGAGAAGAAATGCAATGGTGGCGAGCTTCCTTTAGACCGGTCAGGATTGCCAGAGCTAGCTTCAAGGTAGCGAGCATCTCCCCCAGCAAATTCCCGGCTATAGGCTATGGCGAAGATCACTGTACCCAACACATCCCAACAGACAACTCCTACCGCACCCCTCAGCTTCGACGTTGAAGCGCCGCGTCGACATTAATCTTGAAGGTTCCCGCGTCTGGTGCTGTCCACGCTGCAGGAATGCAACCATTGCTATGAATGGGTCGGAGTTTTGGTGAGCCATAAGAAATCCAGCTCTCGATTGTCCCTGGTGGGAAGTGCATCCGAGCAGTCATGCCACAAAAACACCTGAACTCTTGGGGGGTAAGCTTAGGCTCCATAACCAAGACCAAAAATCAGATTTAATTGGAGGGTCTCAGTCAAACAAAATGGCATATGCCACATAGTAGGCAGATTTAACTGTGAATGTAACGTTCTCGGTCATGTCCCACATGAAAATATCATAAAAAAAATAGAGGGGACAAAGGAATGTCCTTGGTCCTTACTGCATCTGTAGGGTGGAGGAGTGCATCGATGATATTGTAGACCCACTGAACTGACTCATTATTAATCAGATTGCTTACCCTCCAGTGCTCTGTACCCTGGATAGGTTGGGTGATCGGTTTTGGGTTGTCACCTAGTAACCAATTGTCACTCTAGATGGAGATGCTAACCCCTTTACCAACTCGCCAAAGGCCTCCATCCCTCATTATGTCCAGCCCAGCCAAGAGCCCTTTAGAAATGTTTGAGTACGAGCCCGGGGCCGACGCCCTTAAGAAAGATGAACTGTGAAAATATTTACCTTTAAAAACCCTGGAAACCAAGCTCCACTCCATCTGAGTTAATCTCCATGCTTGCTTAGCTAATAGCTCCAGGTTAAAGGCATTAACATATCTAAATCCCAATCCACCTGTCCTCTTTAACATGCAAAGCCTCTCCCATCCACACCAAGCCATCTTCTTAATTATGCTCAACATCAGAAGACCAGAAAAAACCAGTGGCTAAGGACTGAAATTTGTCACAAACCTCTGCTGGAATAATAATGCAGCTCATTAGATGGCACGACATTGCCTGAATCACCGATTTAATAAGCTCACTCCATCCTGCCATAGAGAAAAGGGAGGTTTTCCACCTGACGAGCTTCTTCTTTACTCTGTCGATGAGGAACTCGAACTGAACCGTCTTCTTTCTACCCAGCATCCAAGGAAATCCCAAGTATTTGTCCGATTTCAGGCTCACTGTCGTTCCCAACATGAGATTGCTGAGCGATGGAAAACAACGGGCTAAAGAAAATTGACGATTTCTGCATGTTAACGATTTGGCCCTAGGCACACTCATAGAGTTTTAGAGGAGCCATTAAGTGCCTCATGCCCATTCTTTTAGCACGCATAAACACAATGCTATAATAAGGCTTTTCATAGCACTCTAAATGTCACAATTAATGGGAAGACACATGAACTGTCTGGGTACATCCACATATTATATTTTTTTATTTATAAATATTTTTGTTCCTGCTTCTCTTAAGTATTTTGTTTCTTTGCTGATCAATGACTTTGACCTTCCCAGAGACGTCCCTCAGTCCGGCATGCAGTTCTTCTCGGAAAGGTAACCTGACAGTGAGTGCTCATGAATTAGAAAATTCTCAAGTGATATTATGTTTTGAGAGATATCCTCGATAGACTTATTCAAGAGTGTGGAAGGAGTCCCCGCGCAGGTGGGCGTAGTGGCACAAGGCGCTGGGGACACTGAACCCACCTGGGTTCGAATCCCCTTCCCCCTCCCCTCTCCCCAATTCGACAAATGCTTTTGGTGCTGCTTTGGTTGCCTTTTAAGGTCCCAAAAAGCATGTCAAACACCCCCTATAATATATAAATATCTTTCTACATCTTATAAATATCTTCACTAAACATGAAATAGCGACGGCACACCGTCGCTAAATGGTCCATTGCTAATTTACTCGTCGCCAGTACAATTCCATCACTAGATCTCCACCATACGCATCCATTCCATACAACTCCAACAACCAGAAACAAAACTAGTTCCCATTAATCCAAACTAATACCATACACTTCCAAAAACCATAAACATAATTTATTCCCATTAATATGAAATATTTTACACATAAACATAATTTGTTCCCATAGAACTTTTGATGCATTAGCATTACTTAAAATTCTGTATGAATTCCAAATTAATATTTCATACTCTCTTCTATGCCTTCTTTGGTCAAAATGACTGCCTTTGTAGCTATGGCTCTGTGCATGAGTCTCGTAGAGAAGCTTTTGGCTGACTAGCTCTTAGAAATATTGATAAAAATAATTTCATCTGTTGACCTTCACAAGCTATTTGCTGCATTATTTCTTTTTCTGTTTTTCATTCTCAACTTGCTTCCCCTTTCACCCGTGATCCTTTCTTTTTGCTACCTTTGTCTTTTGATACTTCTTTCTCTTTGCGGGCAGCTTTCCTGCCTGATTTTCTATTTGTACATCATTTGTGTTGGGCTCTTCATGTGGTGGGGCTGCTGCTGCAAAAGCTTTTAGTACGAGATAATGAAAAAACACAGTAATTGTCTTGAGAAAGCAGAACCAGAAGATGAAATAGTGACCTGCTTCAGTGAAACTTGCATCAAAGACCACTTTGTTAAGATGTTGTTTCAGGAAAACCCGCAACCAACCGCTATGTTCAGAAATTTCTCTTTCTCACATTCACATCTAAGAGACTGATGTTCATAAAGACGTCCTCAAAATTTTATGATTTCCATGGAGATGCTTAATTCTATCTTAATATCACAAAAAATGCACATTGATCCATATAATACATAGCAGTAAAATGTTGAATCATGAGAACAAGCCAGAAGAAAAGGATTAATCCAAGAAATCCAGTATTTCTCTTCGCCCAAACCTGTTCAAACGAATGACAACAATGCCATAACGTTAAACTGGTTTTGATACCATGTCTACATAGCAACCTACTCTCTCTTTAGAGAAGAATCTTGGACAGAAGAAAAGATGATATAAAGATGGACCAACCTACTTATGAATGTATCCACTACCACCTCAGTTATCAACATCAATGACTAGTTCAACGGGAAGTTTCTATGCATGGTAAAGCCAAAAGCCTTTAGAGAATTATTTGTTACATAAAAGAACAAACAATCAAAAGATCAGTCATAGGTAAAATCTTTAAACACAAGATCATTGATGGGTCACATATCAAGTAAAACCTTTGAACACCAGTTTTCTTTAAGTGAAAAATTGTGAGAATTAGACCTGGCAGAGCAATAACACAGTCATGAGGCTAAAAATGCAAACAAGCCAGATAAATTTGAAGTTCTTTTAGGCAAAAACAAGGTAGCCACCCAAGAACAGAGATGCTTCCATTCTAATCACATGCTGTCAATAGAACCTAAACCACATTCACAGTTTAAGCTGTCAATTTATACAAGTAGAATTTGCTCTCAGAAACAATAACAGAATATTCATGGAAAAGTTCATCTGCCGTATCTAATCTACTTATAAATTGAGCTTTAATTTTCCAAACCAATCAATTCCTACTAAAGCTTGTTCATCACTGGCATTAGGTTTAAAGAAATGACCCTGTTAACTTTATGATCTGAAAACAAAAAAAAAAGAACCAAGTACTAGTATTAAACTGCAAGCAATATCTGCAAGTTGTGAACAAGGGATTGAAGGAAGGAAGACAACAAGCACCAGTTAGTAGAACAGCCCTCTTCTTGGTCGTCTGAACTTGTTAAGCCCACTTAAGTTTGAAGCAAAAAAGTTCAACTTACAAACAACTTAAAGGTGTTCCTTAAGTGAGAAACTCAGTCAGACAGAAATGTAATTTTGAATTCAAACATTGAGCATGCGCATGATTGGAATAGTGAAATCAGGAAGACATGCATTTGAATCAAGTTAGTTGTCAAGGAGACACACACAATTTTTTGTTTTGTTTGAAATAGTAACAGACACACTTAAAAGCAACAATAAAACAATTTTATTTGACAAGAGAGATATGATAACAGCAAAATTCTATGCATACTCGAGCTTCAAAGTTGTTGTCAAGGAGAATGTTTGATGACTTGATGTCCCTGTGAATAATACGAGGATGACCTGAAATGTTTGGGAAATAAAATTAAAAATAGCAACTTAGAAAAAATAATGCTTCATTTTATAGAAGTGAGAGCTAGTTTCAGCAGGCAAAATCAGAAAAAGGATTATCATAACTTAATCAAGCCCATGCAAAGTAAACACTAGAAATTTAGAATGAGAACGATGTAATCAGAGAGCAATCTAAATCTCTTTTCAGCTTGGAGACAAATATTGAAGATTGGATATACATTTCATAGCAATCCTGATCTACTCGGCATACTTCTAAGCCAGCATGTTATTGCATTATAATTAGAATTCACTTGTGCTGAAGGGTGGATATTAAATTCTTTTTTTTTCCCTCTTCTCTAATTTAGTTGTAGTGAACAATGGAGGTCACCAGTCAAGGGGTAGAAACTTACAGTCTTCATGGAGATATGCAATTCCACGAGCTGCACCAGCAACGATTCTTATGCGTTTTGCCCATTCTAGAGCTGGCCTTCCTTGGCCTATATTATAATGGCAAGATGTTAAGGTTAAAATAGGGGTAAAAGAACTCATGCTTCAAACCCAAGTCATGTCCTTACCATGAAGATGAAAATAAAGATTATTGTTAGGAACATAATCATAAACGAGTAGTCTTCTATTTTCAGAGATGCAGTAACCACAAGTGAAACCAAATGGCGATGGTGAATGCGACTAATGATATGTTCAAAGCTTTTTTAACAAATTTGGATGCTGTGTTGTAGTCTTTTGCTACACGGAAGAGCAAAACAAGGCTAACAGCTACTGCACGCCGAGCTCATAGTTCCCCTGTGTAGCAGGCAAGTCTTACTATGGCCGAGGCCCCATCCAACTAACTGGAAACAAGAATTACGGCAGGGCCGGCAAAGCCCTGAACTTGGATTTACTGAACAACCCGAAATCATAACCAGAATCAAGTACTGAAAAGAATTTTTCAAACAATCCAACGATATCCAAGAATTTTTCAACCAGGCAGTCGAACTAATCGGAGTAGGGATTAAATGGGTTACCTTGTACAGAGGAGAGGAAGAGAAAGTGGCTGACCTTGCTGCCGAGGCCAGGCTCGTAGGCATCTTGGAAGCGCCAGAAGTGAACGCCGTTCTCCTAGCCGGATCAGAGCTGGGAGTCGGTCCAGGCGATGGTGCGGAGGAACTTGCCGAGTTGGGTCTCGCGGAGGGGGTAGGGACGAAGCTCAAGACAGGGGGTGGGGTGGATGACGCCACGCTTGAGGAGGCGGAACACACCGGAGCCACCGTCGGAGCCAATGAACTCAGGGATGGACTAGGAGATGGAGAAGTCGTCAGGGGCGGAGGAGGAGTAGGACTGGAAGAAGTTGGAGTCATCGTCGGAGCTGTTGTCAGTGTCATCAGGGATGGGCTTGAGGATGTCGTCGATAGAGTGGTTGCGTGGAGGGTGGCGGCGCTTAGGGGCTCGGAGCTGTTGTGAGTAGGATTGGATCTTGGCACCGTTTGAGTTTTTAATCAGGTTTTTGAAGGCAGACCGTCGCAGGCAAAAACTAAAGATAGCGACGGCTAGCCTTCCCTAAACCTGCCAGAAAATTAAAAAAAAGGGTTAATGTATTAATTTTTAAAAAAATAATTAATACACTTTACCAACATAAGTTACTCTAAACCTATATAATAATCTATTGCACCATAAATACTTTAATTTGTATAAATCAAATTATACTATGAATGACTTGCATTAATTTGTACATCTTTATATATATACATACACACATATATACATACAAATACATATATATAAAGAAACATTCTATATATTTTATATATCTATGTGTGTGTGTATAAATATGTGCAAATTAATGCGAATTACCCATATCATAATTTGATTAATAGAGTTAGTGGGGGAAGATGTCACTAAATTTAGCGAAGGTAACACGTCACTAAATGTAACGACGGCTAACCGTCACTAAGTTAAATTAGCAACAGCAAGCCGTCACTAAAATTTAGCAACTCATAACCCCCACTAAACTTTTAGCCGAATTTAAGGTAAACATATCAACGACATTACATATATTCAAAAAAAATTACTTATGTTAAAAGAGATGACAATTTACCATAAAAATAACTAACACATGAGACCTATTACTATTTTTTGGGATTTTGTTAAGCTTAGCGACAACTAACCGTCACTAACTTTAGCAACGGCTAACAGTCACTAAGTTAGAGACAGTAAGCCGTCACCGTCACTAAAATTTAGCGACTGACATCCGTCGCTAAAATCTTACAGGACTGTTAGCGACTATTTATCGTCTTTAAGGTAAATATCTCCATGACATTACATATATTCAAAAAAAATTATTTATGTTAAAAGAGATGACAATTTACCATAAAAAATGGCTAACACATGAAAACTATTACTATTTTTTGGGATTTTGTTAAGCTTAGCGACGGCTAACCGTCACTAAATTAGCGACAGTAAGCCGTCACTAAAATTTAGCGACTGACAGCCGTCGCTAAAATCTCACCGGACTGTTAGCGACTATTTACCGTTTTTAAGGTAAACATCTCCACGACATGACATATATTCAAAAAAAATTTATTTATGTTAAAAGAGATGGCAATTTACCATAAAAAATGACTAACACATGAGAACTATTACTATTTTTTGGGATTTTATTAAGTTTAGCGACGGCTAACCATCACTAAATTAGCTAAGGTAAGCCGTCACGAACTTTAGCGACGGTTAACCGTCACTAAATTAACGACAGTAAGCCGTCAATAACTTTAGCGACGGTAAGCCATCACTAACTTTAGCGATGGCTAACCGTTGCTAAATTAGCGACAGTAAGCCGTCACTAAAATTTATCGACTGACAGCCGTTGCTAAAATCTCACCGGACTGTTAGTGACTATTTATCGTCGCTAAGTAGCGACGGTTTTTAGCTGTCGCTAATTAAACCGTCGCTAAATGATGTTTTTCTAGTAGTGAATCTTATATATTAATTCTGAGTACAAAAAAAAAAAAATAAAACAAAAAGAGTGGGCAAGGAGATCAAACGGAGTTTTTTGGTTAGATGAACAGATATTGATTAGATCAAAGGAGGAGGAGTTGTTTAATTGATTACTACCAGTAAACAAACTAAAGAAAGAAAATTTGTTTTCAGGAGAAACCTTCCTGTTCAAAGCTACAATTCTAACATGTTTTTAATCACTCTTGTCAGAAAATGCTACCTAAAGGCCGTAATATAAATTTTAATTTCCTGGAATAGATGACTTTTGTCAGACACTCGAATATTGAAACTTTATCACTTGACAAGTACGTCATTGTCCTTTTTCTTATGAGCTTGTGCTTTTAGAGCATACATCTCCGAGTTTGTAATGTTTTGAGTACCACTTTTTTCCTTTCTTGCTACCAAGGGAACAATTTGAAAGCCTTCTCTTCCATTGATTAATATTTAGTTAGTTGTTCTACACAATTAGTCCAATTAATAAAGTGCAAGGAATATTACAAGGATGACCAGGTTCAAGCAATGGCAGCGTCGCACTCTACTTTAGCTTTGGCCCTTTATAGTAGCAAAAATATAGCTGAGGTCCTTCAATTTTTGTACAGCAGCCACTTTTAATGTACTCTTTAGATTCCTATACTTGTAATGCTTCTTAATACAAAATAATAATAATAATATTCAATTAGTTAAAATGATTATTTGTTCATTTTTTTCATATATTCATTGAAGTTTCTAATTGTGTTGTTCTTCAGTTCCAAATTTCTTCATCATTAACCTTTTATCGTGCCACTGTTTACCGAGCATGGTTCACAAGGAGTACGAAATTTTATTAGTGAATGTGATAATATATGAGTGTACTACAGAAAATTTCTGAGCCAGGTATAACACCCTTATATTGGCATATAATTGAGGTTTTCTTTTTTAATTTAACCTGCATATGCCTATGACTCAGTTTGTTGCTTCATCTAATGCATGATGGTTTCTATAGGTTGAAGATTTGTTGTTTGGTTTCTATAGGAAAATCTGGCACCATTTCTGCTAAAGATCATCTTTCTTCTCAAATGGTATTGTCAGAGATGAAGAATCAGATGCCTTGGGATTAACAATGCCTTCAACTTATAGCCTAAATACTACCTTCATCCCATACGTACCATTTACTCAATTTCGGTTTTTTTGACTTAAATTTAACTTAAATTTATTCATATTATTATTTATTAATTTTTTTATAAAAATTGTATTTAGAAACGATAAGAATTGTATTTTTAAATATAATTTTTCTAAATTTTTTATTAAAATATTAATATAAATAAATTTAAGCCAAAATTAAGTAAAAAAACTAAAATAGAGTAAATAATATGGGATGGATGGAATAACAACTTTTGCGTGGATAAATATTATAAGCTATATTTAAAAGAGTCTCTAGCACTGGCAGTGTCATGCTTTCTTTTACGTGCAACACTTGATGCTGCATTCGGTAGTCTTCAAAATGCATCATATAGAGATTTGTTTCGGGATCTAAAGAAGGTTTTGTAGCGCAAAAAAACTTGTAGTTACTCTTCTCTGGGTGATGCCCATCAACATCATCTCCACTGTGTGTCATGGTGAATGCGGCAAGGACTTCAGGAGGTGCAGGCGAGTCCCGACAGAAGGTGCTCTGTGTGGATCACCTGTGATGGCCGGCAGTATCTTCGTGTGGCAGGCACGGTGAGGCCGAGAAGGACTTCCGGTATGGCAGAGAGCCCGAAACGGGGATTCCTCAGGAGGACCTGCCTGAAACACTCAGAAAACAAGGGTTAGGAGGTCCCCGGAGTCTTTTTCCGGGGAGGAGCCTCCGACGCCCAAGTCAGTGCTTTGAGAGGTGGAGAGGGAGTAGTAAGCACAAGAGATTCTTGCCTGCCGTGTTTTCCTAGGGGCTGAAAGGAGAGGATTCAGAGCGGAGAGAAGAGAGAGATCCAGCCTCTCCCCCCCTTTTGCCTGAGACCATTACCCTGATATATATAAAAGGGGGTGAGCCCTTCGGATTGTGACACGTGTATGGATGGATGTCATCCGTATTTTTGGGCGTGGGGGGCCCTAGCCTCCTGCAGGCTCCTCAGGCCACGAGTTGCGACAAGCATAGCATTACATGACAGGATGTGGGCAGTGGCGGCGTGTCAGAGTGCATATGAGGGCGGTGTGCAGGGTGTGCGGGCGGAATGTCAGAGACTCCTTGATGGCTCCTGTCGTACCTCCGAGGTCCCCTTGGTTGATGTCTCCCTTCGGAGTGAGGGGCCTTTTCCCGGAGTCAGACTGGTACTTCGGGGTATTCCCTGGCTCCGAAGTTAGTTCGGTCGTCCTCCCGAGGGAGGCGATATGCTAGTTTCCCGAGGTTGGTATTGGCGGGCTACCGAGGTCGTGTACCTTAGGTGTCTGACTCCCTCCTTTCCGAGGTCTTTAGGTGACCAGGGCGATAGCACTTCGGCTATCACATGCCCCCCTTCAGAAAGCCGGAGTGGAGGCTTCGGCTAGTGGTCCTTTTGGGGGTGCCTTTCAGGGCTCGGAGTGTGACGTTCGCAGGGGAGGCATTTCGCCACCTAGGGGATATGCTTTGTTCGGACAGGTGTCACCTGTCTGCCTTTTGGTGTTCTCGAGATACCCAACCTCTTTACTTTTCCTGCCACAGGCTAATGGATCGTCACGTCTTGACACTAGGCGTGTCAGTCTGGAGTGGTGCACCTGGGTTTTTAAGATGTCAGAAAATGCGTCCTAGTTTCTCGTGACGGTCGACACGTGGCAGGTGCTGGTTGGGATGGGTACGTCTTTTATTGCGCAAAGGGCAATTATGGCGACGTTTCGCCTTCGCGCAGCAATTATGACGCCCTTTCGGCTACCCTTCCTCGATCTATATAAGCCTCCTCCTGTCATACTCTTCATTTGTTTTTCTTTGCTTTCACTTTGCTCTCGTTTGCTCTTGTGCCTTCTCTCCTTTTTTGCGGCGATATTAATGGTGGTGCTTCTTCCGGCCACATTTCACGACGGTGTCCACAAACCCTGACTTCGACAAGACTTTTGGTGGGTTCTGACTCTATAGATCCTTCGGTTTCTGCTTTTCTTTTAGCTTCCCAAAGTCGTCTTTCTTCTTTTCGAAGTCTCTTTTTTAGCCAATTATGTCTTTGCTTATTCCCGAGAGCTGGCAACCTCTTATGTCTCACCCTTGTTGCTCAACTTTTGAGAAATTAGAGAAGTGGACAGCCAAATTTTTCCTTCCCTCCTACGCCACCACAAGGTTACCCCACCTCGGTCACTTTAGTTTCATGAACCAGGACGACGAGGTTACCGTTTTCCGAGCCCAACTGAAGGCCGGACTTCGGTTTCCCCCTGCGAAGATGATTTGTGACTTTTGCCAATTTCATTGCATAGCCGTGAATCAACTTCCTCCCAACTCATACTGCTACTTCAACGCCTTTCTCTGCATGTGCGGGGTCTTCGGGGTAGAACCCCATTTTATCCTGTTCATGCAGTATTACAAGCTCTATCCGATTTCGAATGGTGGATTTTATTTCATGCTACCTCGGGGATCTGGGAGCAAAAAATTCATGTTCACCTTCGCTACCAAGGATAGCTGGCGAGGGTGGCAAAGGAAGTTCTTCTTCCTAAAGGTGGCGGAGGCCTGGTCGCATGTTCCGACTAAGTGGGCTCGGGGAAAGCTGGAGACGGATGTCGTGGATCCCAAGAAGTTGCTAACTCCCGAGTTGGCGGCGAAGTTTGAGGACTTCGACAGACGTATCCGGGCTGTCGCCGACTGGGATGACGAGGTCCCTCCACGCTCTCTCTACCTCTTCCCCATCATGTGGAAGCTCATGACTGAGGAGGTCCTTCGGGAGTTGGGGGTAGTTAAGGAGCACAAGACAGATCTCGGCATGCCAGCTCCTACTACCGATGGGAAGGACTCTTGGCTAATGAAGCTCCTTCGAAGCGACCTCACTTACGAAGCCTTTTTTGAAAGTAAGTTTCCTTTCAAAGTTTTCAGCATAAGTGCCTGTCTGGACTCACACTGATGTTTTCCCTCTTTTTCAGAGATGGGCGACGAGTCTACTGCCTACTACAAGTCTCTCTTCCTTGGTCAGGCCGAGAAGGGAGAACAAACAAAGAAAGGCGTCTCCAAGAGGTGCAAGACTATTGGGAGCGGACCGTCTTTGGCCAAGAAGGCGAAGAAGGACACCCTTTTTCCACCCCCAGAGGATGCGGCGGAGGTCGGCGGTGACATTGCAACTTCCACCAAGCCTGAAACTCCCGCCGAGCCTGAAACTGCGGCCGAGGTTCCTACCGGGGAGGTCGCTATTCCTGCTTCGTTGAGTCCCACCACGTCGGTGGATCTTTTGGGCTCTTTGGTAGGGAGTCCCTCTGCCGAGGAGTTAGAAAAACGCCGAAGGGATAAAGGCAAAGATATTCCTGCCGACGTGGAGGAGGTCCGGGACTCTGATGACGACGTTGCTGAGGTTGCGCCTGGTTTGTCTCTTACCCCTTTTTAATACTCGTGTCCTCATAACTTGTATAGTTAAGGAGCTTTGTCTGACTTACGCTTTCAACTTTTTAGAGGATCTGGCGCCCTCAGCTTGGATGGTTGAGCATGCCCGAAGGCGGGCTCTTCGGGATTCCTACATCCCGAAGGACAAAGTCCCAAGGGAGCCGTTCTGGTCTTTCATGGAGGACATGAACCTGTTCTCCGAGGATTGCCGGGAAATGGCTCCCTAGATGGTGAGGGGCGTGCTCACTCAGGCTTCCTTCAAGGCAGTTGCCGAGGAGTGTGCCTCCGAGGATACCCTTGCCGCTAAGGTTTCCGAGCATGCTGCCCAGGTAGTTCTTTAGGCCTCTTCATTTTTCCTCCCACTTTTTTGTCTAAGTGTTTTGGCTTTCCTTGTGTAAATTTCACTAAGTACCTTCTTTTTTGTAGCTCCTGGGGTATAGTGGATACCTTTAGGCTTGGGCAGCAAAGCAGTCTTCGGTTCGAGCTGGGCCGAAGATAAATTAGCGAAGGCCAAGGTCTTCTGCGCTAACTCGGTTGTGACGAACACCGAGTTGAGCCGAATAGCCAAGGAGAAGGTTGCCAAGCTTCGGGAGGAATTCTTGAAGGGCCAAGAGGAGCTCTTGAAAGATTTCTCCAAGAAGATGTCCGACCTTGGTGAGAAGGTTGTGAGCTTAACCTCGGCCAACGAGGCCATTCAAAAGGAGAAAGAAAGAGAAGCTGCTCTTCTGACGAAGGCTTTTGCTGACAACGCCGAACTTCAAGCCAAGGTCAACTCACTGAAGAAGGGTTCGAAGAAGAAGAAGAAGATAAAGGAGCTGGAGAAGGAGGTTGCAGATCTTCGAAATGAGGTTTCGGACCTTCAGAATGAGGCGGACGACTTGGACGTAGAAAAAGGCAAAGCCGTTCAGGCGACCAAGGTTGCCTTTCAGGACGGCTTCTGCCTAGCTCGTCACCAATTTCTGAAGAAATATTCGGACCTCGACTTTTCCTTCTTGGCTGCCCTGGATATTCCCGAGGGTCCTCGGTGGACTTGGTCGAAAGTCGAGCTCCTCAACCTGCCATTTGCCCCTCCTCCTGCACCAATGGCGGTGGCTAAAGACACAGGAGCCGGAGCTTCCCATGATGCCGGGGTCCCTTAGATATTCTAGTGCCTTTGCCTTTTTCTTATTTCTTTGTGTTTTTCTTCTTGTAACCTTCTCCTTGTACCAATACCTTCTTCAATGAACTTTCCTTCATAATTTGGTTAAGTCTTTTGAGCAATTTTTTGTTTCCTAGTTGCCCCGACCACTTTCGGTCGGGGGACTTCGGAGAGGTACACTTTGCTCGTTTCATCGGCCAACCTTCGGGTAAACGTTCGTTGTTGTCGAAGTTCCTTTAGGCAAATTTTAGCCTGCCTTTATCGGCCGTATTCGATAGACTTCACCTTTTTTGGGCGTATAACCCAATCATCTTTAGAAGGAAAACGTGACTTTCGGGAGTGCGCGCTTCAGCTTTGTTCGGCGAGTACTCTCAGATAAGGGAAAACTTCTGTACTTAGAGAAATTTCTCACTTGTACAATTTCTCATCTAAAATTCTAAGTATAGAATTTCTTTAAGGCATCTGAGTGCCATGCATTTTTTAGTTTTCCTCCTTCGGTGTTGCCAAGCTTGTATACTCCCTTTCGGACCTCGTCTAGGACCAAATAAGGCCCCTTTCCCATTTGGCCGAAGTACCCCATGGAACGGTTTTCGGGGTTCAAACTCGGCCTTTCGGAAGACGAGGTCTCCTTTTGGCCTAACACGCAGGTTTGCTCTCATGGCCACCTTTTGGCCGAAAGGCCCTTCTTCTAAGCTCGGCCATTTCTCTGTGTTCGCCAACTAGGTCGAGCTTAGTTCTCAACCCGAGGTCGTTTCCTCTTTCGTCAAACACTCGTATTCTAACTGGTGGCCGTACTACTTCAAATGGATAATGGCCTCTGTACTGGAGATAAGTGAGAAAGGTGTTTCCCTTGTGGCCCCTCGGGGAGTTGTCTGATAACTCCTAGGTACAGTAGGAAGTTTTCCTGGCCATTTTCCCTTTGCTTCCCCCAACCTCTTTTATAGTCCCTCGTTGATAGTTCTGTTGGCTACCTCCACTTGTCTATTGCTCCGGGGCTGAGCTAGTAGGCCGAAGTGCAATTTTATTCCGAAGTCGGTGGCGAATTCTTAGAATCCCTTGTCCATAGACTGGGAACCATTATCGGCCATTATCACCGTCGATATGCCAAATCTGCATAGCATGTTCCTCCAAACGAACTTTTGTATATCTTTTGCCGGAATGGTCGCTAGGGGTCCTGCCTCGTTTCGCTTAGTGAAGTAGTCCACTGCTACTACGCAGAACTTCACTTCTTCGGGTGCTGTCGGGAGTGGCTCGATGAGGTCTATGCCCCATACTGCAAAGGGGCAAAGGTAATCTTCCGGGGTTACCCACTCCAAAGGCAGTCTTTTGGGTGCTGGTGTGTCTTTGGCCCTTTTCACGCTTCCTGGACGAATTGTCTTGTACCCTTTTTACCGATACATCTCTGTAACGGACTTGCGTACCCTTGCCGGTATAATTTCTCTTTAATTAGGGAATATCGTCCGGAACATCTTTGGACTTTTCGCCGCTTCATGAGGATTTTCGGGACTCTTTAGTTGCGAGATACCTCTTTGTAGGATCTTTCCTCCCTTTGTCCGAGGTTGCTGTACCTGGCGTTGCCATGCTCAGATGGCCCAACATTATGGTAACCAAATTTGATGGCTTTGGTGGCCTCCCTACCCTCGGGCCCCAGAGGGGCTACTCCAGTGCCCTGCTGTTCTGCGCTTGGGATTTCTTCGACAGGGAGTTTCCACTCTGGATCTACCTTCGCTCGGTCTCCCTCATTGGTTTCATTATTTTCCATTTCTGGGGTTTCAGCAATGAAGTCTGCCAGTGCCTGGGCTTTTATTGCCCTTCTATGCTCATACGTGATGTAGTACTCTCCAAGTTCGATGCACCATTTTGATAGTCTTCCCGAATGCTCTACTCTTTTTCATGACGTCGCGCAGAGGCGGGTCACTCTGGACAGTGATAGCGTGTCCTTGGAAGTAGAGTCACAGCCTTCTGCCTGCAAGTACCAAGGCGTAGACGGCCTTTTGGGGTAATGGGTATCTGACTTTGTTGCCGAGGAGACGGCGACTTTTCTTCGAGTGCAGAACTTTTTCGATGGGGAGGTCTGGGTCATCTTGACCCTGTTTTTCCCGTAGGTCGCGTTCCAAGGGGTATGCTTCCCATCGAGGACTCATCTCGTTAATCTCCGCTTCCCCAAACTCCTGTGAGTTGACATGGGACTCTTCTCCCAACGAGGTACTGATGAGGAGGGCCTTCGGCTCGAATTTGGATGCGGCCATCTTTGGTCTAACTGCTGTGTCATTTTGGCCATGACAGAGCATGGGGACTCGCACAGGAAGGCCATGGTAATAGTCAGAGGACGTTCGTCCTCGGGCAGGGAAGTCCCTGCTGCAGTTGTTCGGTTGCCGGCTGAACCTCTGGCGCGGACGGGGACCTCGGAAGTCCTTTGTCCTTAGAACGCAGAGTTTCAACAACGACGACCTAGGAGTGTTTCCTACAGACGATGCCAAATGATGCCCATCAGCATCATCTCCACTGTGTGTTGTGGTGAATGCGGCAGGGACTTCAGAAGGTGCAGGCGAGTCCCGACAGAAGGTGCTCTGTGTGGATCACCTGTGATGGCCGGCAGTATTTTCGTGTGGCAGGCACGGTGAGGCCGAGAAGGACTTCCGGTATGGGAAAGAGCCCGAAACCGGGATTCCTCAGGAGGACCTGCCTGAAACACTCAGAAAACAAGTGTTAGGAGTGATGGCCATGGGCCTCATCGTTTAGAGTCATGGTGACTGTTGGAGAGACTTCTGGGAGGAAGAACGCCTGGAGGATGGTGCGCCCAAGGGAGAGTACCTGAGATGCTCAGAAAAAGTGGGTTAGGAGGCCTCCGGAATGTTTTTCCGGGGGGGGAGCCTCCGACGCCCAAGTCAGTGGTGGCTGAAAAAAGGCAGAGGAAATAGCACAAAGGGCTGAAGAGTCTTGCCTGGTAATTTTCTCAGAGTGTGGGAGCAGTGTTTTGCCAACCAACCTCCTGCCAAGTATTAATTCCTGGTATTTATAGGAGTGCCTAGCCCGTTCAGATCGCGACACGTGTTCGGTCGGATGTCCCTGAATTTCTGGGCGTAGGAGACAGATAGCTGGTAGCAGGTTGCCTTGAGCCACGTGCTGAGATGGGCCATGATGTGATTCTGATGGCGTCCGTGTGTCAGAGCGCCTTTTGAGGCGGCTTGTGACGTCTGTGAAAGGACGTGTCAGAGGCTTCCTTAAATGCTTCCATAAATGCTCCTGCCGTACTCCCGAGGTCCCTGGGCGAGGTCGTCATTTGGTACGGACAATGCCTCTTCGGGAAACACGCACCCAGTTTGGGGGTTCCTGGCTTCAGGGAGTTCCGCCTTCGGGGAGATCATGTTCGGCCCGCAATAGCTGGTGCCTCTTTTCCGAAGGCGATCTGTTTACAACTTCGGGGGGCAAGTAGTATCCTCAAGTTTCCTGGCGTGCCGGGCTCGGAGCTCTTCGGCTATCTCCCGAGGTGTATGATCTCACCTTTACTCGGGTAGCGCTAGTCTCTTCTGGCCATTCTTGTGGCAGGGAGTTCGGCCAGATAGAGGCGATAGCCTTTGGCTATCACATGCCCCCCTTTGGAAAGCCGAAGTGAAGACTTCGGTTTTGCATCTCTTTCCGAGGTTGTTCTTGGGAGTCTCTTAGGAAGCTCAACCTGTTCCGAGGATGCACCTCTTGCCCGAAGGTATGGGCTGTTCGGCCTTGGCCTGTTCTTTGGTGTCTTCGAGGCGGAGCCTGTGCCGAAGATACACCTCTTGCCCGAAAGTCATGGGCTGTTTGGCCATAGCCTGTCTCTTGGTGTCCTCGAGGTGGCCTGCTCTTTGTTTCTGCAGGTCTGATAGCCAAGCGTGTCAGTCTGAGTGACGCGTCCGTGCCCCCTTTTTCCTAGGGATGTCAGGAGACGTGTCCCCGTTTTGGCGCGGCGGCTGACACGTGGCGCTTTGCCATTGGAGTTGAGTTGCGTCGGTTACAGAGGGCGCGCCTTTTCAGGTACAGAGGGCAATTACGGAGACGGTTCGCCTCCAAAGGGTACTTATGACGACGTTTCGGTTACCCACCCCTGGCCTAGAAATGGCTCGCTCCATCATAAGTTCCTTTTCCTTTTTCTTCTGCTCTTCTCTCTGCTTTGCCCCTGTTCTTGCACTTTCTTACTTTCTGTGGCGGAGCTACCTTAATCAGAGCTTTTTCCAGCCAACTTTCACGACGGCGTCCTCAAACTTTGGCAAATCTTTTGGTGGGTTTTTGTTTTCCAGAGTGTTTTGATCTCTCTGTTCTTTGGAGTTTTTTCTGGAAACTGTTTTCTTGTCTTTTCCAAACTCGTTTTCATGTCTACAATGCCTATCCCTGAGAGCTGGCAGCCTCTTTTAGCCCATCCTTGTTGCACCACCCCTGCAAAGTTAGAGAGGTGGAAGAAAAAGTTCTTTCTTCCCTCTTACGCCATTACTAGGCTGCCTCGTTCTAGCCATTATGCTTTTTCAAACCACAGAAACGAGGTTACCGTTTTCCGAGCCCAGCTGAAGGCCGGTCTTCGGTATCCTCCCCCGAAGATGGTTTGCGAGTTCTGCCAATTTCATGGCATTGCTGTGAACCAGCTTCCCCCGAACTCGTTCTGCTATTTTAACGCCTACCTTTGCATGTGTGGCGTGTTCAGGATAGAACCCCATTTTATAATCTTCATGCAGTACTACAAGCTCTCTGTGGTCCCGAAGGGTGGCTTTTATTTCATGCTACCTCGGGGATCCGGGAGCAAGAAATTCATGTTCACCTTCGCCACTAAGGACAGCTGGCGGGGGTGGCAACAGAAGTTCTTCTTCCTGAAGATGGATGAGGCCTGGTCGTACGTCCCGACCAAATGGGCTCAGGGAATACTGAATGTGGACGTCGTTGATCCGAGGATGCTGCTGACTCTAGAGTTGGCTCCCGTGTTTGCGGATTTCGACGCCCGCATTCGGGCTGTCTCTGACTGGACTCCCGAGGTCGCTCCGCGTGCCCTTTACCCTTTTCCTATCAACTGGAAGTTGATGACCGAAGAGGTCCTTCGGGAGCTAAAGGTGGTGAAGGAGCACGAGACTGACCTCAAGATGCCAGCTCCTGCCATCGCCGGGAAGGATTCCTGGTTGGTCAAGCTTCTTAAGGAGGAAATTTCTTTCGAAACGCTTGTCGAAAGTGAGTTGTCTTCTACTCCCTTGCTGTTTTCTTCCTCGGACTTACGCTGATATTTCACTTCTTTTTCAGAGATGGGCGACGGGACTGCCGCCTATTACAAGTCCCTTTTCTCCGGCTAAGTGGAGAAGGGAGAACAGACAAAGAAGGCAACTTCCCGAAGGTGGAAGTCTGTCGGTGCTGGTCCTTCGGCTAAACGGGCGAAGAAGACTGTCCTTTCCTCCCCTTTGGAAAGTATTGGGGAGGAAAGCGAGGACGCTGAGGCCGCTGTCGCTTCGCTGCCCGAACCTTCGGCCGAGGTCCCTACCGCCACCGATGTCCCTCATACCGACGCCCCTCCCCAAAGTCCTACCTCGTCGCAAGTCCTTCTGGACGCCGTGGTAAAGGCACCTTCTGCCGTGGAGCGACGCAGGCAGAAGGGTAAAGGCATTTCGACCGAGGAGGCTGAGGACTTCGAGGACGTCGTTGTCGAGGTCCCTCCAGGTTAGTTGCTTTCAGGACAAGTATGCTTCTTTTTCTCTAAATTTTCCTTTGTCTCTGACCCACTTCTCGTTTTCGCCGTGCAGGGGAGTTACTTACCCCAAACTGGGTGGCCGAACACGCGAAGGCGCGGGCCCTTCGCGACGCCAAAGTCCCGCAAGAGAAGGTTCCCAAAGAGCCTTTCTGGACATTCACGGAGGACATGAACTTGTACTCCGAGGATTGTCCAGAAATGGCGAAGCAAATTTCGAAGGAGCTGCTTACAGAGGCCTCCTTCAAGGCTATTGCGGCGGCCCATCCGGATGATGACACCCTTGCCGCCAAAGTCACCGAGCATGCTGCTCAGGTATGTTCTTCGCACTTTTTTCCCTTCAATTTTTCCTAAGTGCCTGGCTCTTACTGACCTTGCGTTCATCTTTCCGAGTTCGGGTGGCCAGGCAGGTGAAGTTCCGAGCTTCCGCCTTAGAAGCCTTAGAGAAGGCGAAGGCCACTCGGTTGGCATTGATCACCGAGAACCAGCAGCTGTCACATGCTGCGAAGGAGGAAGTTGCCGCCCTTCGGGAGGAGTTCCGGAAGGAGAAAGAAGAACTTGAGAAGGACTCCTCCTGGAAGATTGCTGACCTCGGCGAGCAGATAAATGGAATGCTGGCCGCCAACGAGGAGCTCCTAAAGGATAAGTCAGATTCTAACAAGCTCATACTGGCGCTGACAGCTGAGAAAAACATCCTTGCAGCCGAGGTCAAGTCCTTGAAAAAGGATCCGAAGGGGAAGAAGTAGATAAAGGCGCTGGAAGAGGAGATCGCGGATCTGAAGGACGAGCTTGACGACCTTGAGCTTGAGAAGAACAAGTCTGATCAAATGGCCAAGGTCACCTTTCAGGACGGCTTTTGCCTTGTTTGGCACCAAGTCCTCCAGAGGTTCCCAGATCTGGACCTCTTTTTTCTTGAGGCTCTGAACATTCCTGGGGGACCTCGGTGGGAATGGTCCAAGGTCGAACATTTGAACCTTCCTCCTTCAATTCCAGCGCCAAAGGTGGTGGAAAAGGGTGGGCAGGCGAGTGGCTCTCGGGACGCCACGAACCCTTAGGCTATTTTACGGCCCCTTTTCCTTCCCTTCTATTTTGTATTCCTTCTTCGGGCACTTCTTTATTGTAAAGCAGCTTACTCCTTAATGAAGAATTTTTTGGCTAAGTGTTTCTTCAAGTTTCTTTATTTTCACTGCCCCGAACGCATGTGCTGAAGAGACTTCGGAAAACCTGCAGTCAAAGAAACTTTTTTACCTTCCCTTGGCCGAGCCTGTTCGCTCAAGAGGCTTTTTGGAAAGTCTGAAAAATTTGACTAAGTCTTTTTGCAGGCTTTTGTATTTCCATTTTGTCCCGAACACGTTCGCTCGAGGGACTTCGGAAAACACTTAGTCAAAATTTTCCTTCTTTTCCTTTTGTCCCGAGCATGTTTGCTCAAGAGACTTAGGAAATTTTTCGAGAGTTGTTTTCCGTTTTTCCCGAGCGTGATGGCTCAAGGGACTTCGGAAAACTGTCTCTGCGCTTATTTGGGCGAGTACTTCTGCGACGTTCTTGTTTCCCATCTTTCCCGAGCATGATGGCTCAAGGGACTCTGGAAGGTCAATCTTCGCTTTATTACGGCGCGCATCTTCGCGGAATTCTGCTTTGCACAATTTTGGATACTTAAGAATCTCTGCGGTTATTTGGGCGAGTACTTCTGCGACGTTCTTGTTTCCCATCTTTCCCGAGCATGATGGCTCAAGGGACTCTGGAAGGTCAATCTTCGCTTTATTACGGCGCGCATCTTCGCGGAATTCTACTTTGCACAATTTTGGATACTTAAGAACTTTCCTTAAGAGCATTCTGTGCTTACAATTCCTCCGCCTTATCTTAGGTGTAGAATTTTTTCAAGGCGTCTGAGTGCCAAGTATTTTTCAATTCTACGCCTTCGGCGTCGCCAAGTTTGTACACGCCTTTTCGTACTTCGGCGAGAACCAGATAAGGTCCTTCCCAGTTTGATCGAAGTACTCCGTAGGACGGCCTTCGGGGTGCAAAGTCAGCCTTTCGGAGAACGAGGTCTCCCTTCTTGATTTCTTTTGGCCTGGCCCGTAAGTTTACAGCCGCGGCCACTCTTTGCTGAAAAGCTTTTTTTCTCAGCTCGGCTATTTCTCTGTGTTCGCCGATGAGGTCGAGCTTGGTTCTGAGGCCGAGGTCGTTTCCACCTTCATCAAATATTTGCACCCGTATTGATGGTCTGACTATCTCGACTGGGATAATGGCCTCAGTCCCGAAGACTAGTGAAAAGGGAGTTTCCCCTGTGGCCCTTCGGGGCGTCGTTCGGTAGCTCCACAATACACTTTGGAGTTCTCCTGGCCATTTCCCTTTTGCTTCTCCCAGTCTCTTTTTCAGGCCATCTTTTATGGTCCTGTTTGATACTTCCACCTGCCCGTTACTTTGGGGGTGAGCTACTGGGGCGAAGTGCATCTTTATTCCGAGGTCGCTGATAAATTCGTGGAATCCTTTGTCTATGAATTGGGATCCATTATCAGCTACTAGTACCCTCGGTATGCCAAATCTGTATACAATGTTCTTCCATACGAACTTCTGCACTTCTTTTGCCGAGATAGTTGCCAGCGGTTCTGCCTCGACCCACTTAGAGAAATAGTCCACTGTTACAACGCAGAATTTCACGCCTCCGGGTGCCGTGGGGAGTGGCCCAATAAGGTCTATACCCCAGACTGCGAAGGGCCAAGGATAGTCAGCCGAGGTTACCATTTCCGAGGGTGCCCTCTGTATATTCGCGTGCCTCTGGCAATTGCCGTATTTTCGGACGAACTGTCTTGCGTCCTTTCTCAGGGTAGGCTAGAAGTATCCTTGGCGAAGTATCACCGCTGCAAGGGCATCAGTTCCAATGTGTGATCCACACATGCCTTCGTGGACCTCTTCAAGGATCATTTCAGTATCCCCTTCAGCCACGCATCTCTGCAGCGGGTTTGCATATCCCTGCCGGTATAACTCTTCGCCAATCAGGAAGAATCGGCCGGAGCGTCTTCTCAGTCTTGCCGCGTCATCGGGGTCTTTGGGGAGCACATTTTCTGCGAGGTATCTCTTTATAGGATCTTTCCATCCCTCTCCCGAGGTCGCTATGCTCAGCACTGAGATGCTCGGGTGATCTAGCACCTCGGTGTAAGTTTTTGACTTCGCCAAACAATCTGCCTCTGTATTATTCCGCCGAGGTACATTTTCGATCCGTACGGCGTCAAACTCTTGGATGAGCTTTGCTACCAGTTCGTGGTATTTTGCCAAGATTGGGTCCTTCGCCCCATAATCTCCTGCCGTCTGCCAAACTACCAGCTGGGAATCGCTGTGAGCTTTTAAGTTTCTCACGCCAATCCTTCTGGCCAAGCGTAATCCCGCTATGAGGGCTTCATACTCTGCCACATTGTTAGTGACGCTGAAGCTGAACTTAATAGCCTTCTTTACCTCTAGGCCTTCGGGTCCTCTGATAATTACTCCAGCTCCTTGGTGTTCGGATCCCGAGGCTCCGTCAACATGTAAGGTCCACTCTGGCTCACCTCCGTTCGGATTCATGTGGCTTTCCTCGGTGGTGGGTACTTCGGCGATAAAGTCTGCCAGTGCTTGAGCTTTTATGGCCTTTCGAGGTTCATATATGATTTCGTGTTCGCCAAGCTCTATGCACCATTTGGAGAGCCTTCCCGAATGATCAACTTTCTTCATAACATCCCGTAGCGGTAGACTACTTCGGACGATGATGGGGTGAGCCTGAAAGTATGGCCGCAGCCTTCTTCCTGCAAGCACCAAGGCGTATATAGCTTTTTGAAGCAGAGGGTACCTGACTTCGGCGCCATGCAGGGATTTGCTGACGTAATAGACTGGCCATTGCTTTGGCCATTCTTCTTTCACGAGGACTGAGCTTACAGCTTTTTCCGTGACGGCGAGGTACAAAACGAGGGCTTCTCCCTCCCGAGGTTGTCGCAGAGTCGGCAGGCTAGCCAAGTAGACTTTGAGTTCTTCCCAGGCCTTTTGGCAATCTTCACCCCAAGGGTGATCATTCCTTCCGAGGTCGCCTTCCATTTTTGCTGCCTTTGTGAGGACTTTGAAGAAAGGTCGACACCTATCTCCGTACCTGGAAATGAATCTGCTCAGGGAGGTTATTCTTCCGGTGAGCCTCTGCACGTCTTTGAGTGTGGCAGGAGTTCGGAACTCAAGCAGCGCCTTGATCTTCTCTGGGTTAGCGTCAATGCCTCTTTCGGATACCATGTACCCAAGGAATTTTCCCGAGGTTACTGCGAAGATGCACTTTTCAGGATTGAGCCGAATCTCGAAGGCTCTGAGTTTTTGGAAGGTTACCTCCAGATCTGCAACGTGGTAGCCAGGCAGCTTGCTCTTGACTATCATATCATCAACATATACCTCCATGTTTCTCCCCATTTGGTCTTTAAAGACCTTGTTCATCAACCTTTGGTAGGTGGCTCCTGCATTTTTGAGCCCGAAGGGCATCCTGACATAGCAGTATGTTCCTCCCTCGGTGATGAAGGCCATTTTTTCTTCATCTTCGGGGTCCATACTTATTTGATGGTAGCCACTGAAGGCGTCCAGGAAACTTAGGCGCCCATATTCGGCAGTTGAATCTACCAGTTGATCTATTGGCGGCAGAGGGTATGAGTCTTTCGGGCAAGCATCGTTCAAGTTTCTGAAGTCGATGCACATCCGGAGTTTGCTGCTACCTTCTTTTGTGGCAATGACCACGTTGCTTAACCATTCGGGGTACTTCACCTCTTTGATGACTTTGGCGTCTAACAGACGCTGGACCTCGGTTTTGACAAAGTTGCTTTTATGGGCTGAGATGCTTCGTTTCTTTTGCCGGACAGGTTTTGCTCCCGGGCTTACTTTGAGGCTGTGCTGTATTATGCCAGGGTTTACCCCTGGCATATCTTTCGGCGAGTAGGCAAACAGATCTTTATTTTTCAGCAGAAAGGATACAAGGTTTTCCTTCTCACCTTCGGCCAAGCTCTTCCCTATTCAGGTAGATTGTCCTGGGATAAGTTCTACTGTTTCCATTTCCGCTTTTGCGAGATCTTCTTCTTTGCCTTTTTCTGACGCCTTTGCCTCCATTGTTTGTGCAAAGTTGCTCGTCGGGGCCTTTCGTGCTTTCACAAACACCTTTCTTACCTCGGCCTGGTCTATGAAGATCTCTGCATCTCCATCCTTGGTGGCGAATGTGACAGTCAAGTACTTCACATCAGGGCGAATGTGCAGGTTTCCCTGTGTCTGCCTTCTACGGATGGCGTTGTACGAGGACGGGACGTCCATGACGATGAACCTTGCCATTGTGGAGGCGTACAACTCAGCTGCTCCATCTATCGAAGTCCCTTTCATCATCAGTGGGAGGTCGATCCATCCGAGAACGGGCAGTTCGGATGGTCCAACTCCGAAGGTGGGCGAGGTGACTGGCTTAAGCTCGCCGCTGGAAATGCCCAAGCTCGGCAGTAAGTGCGAGAATAGGACGTCCGCATTTGACCCATCATCAAGTAGTACCCTTTTGACGTCCCAGTTCCCTATCCTCGCCATGATCAGCAACGGATCGTCGTGGGGAAAGACGATGGTGGATCCATCTTTGCGGGCCAGCTTCTTTGCTGGATTTTGATATTCCATGACTGCAATTTCTCTGGCCTTCCGCTTTCTTTCCGAGGATGGGAGCCCCGTGGTGATTGTTTGGATAACCCCTGTCGGAGGTGGAGGGCGCCTTTTTGGACTCCGGTTTCTCCGCCTGTCGGAGTCATAGTCCTCATCTTCGGCCCTTTCTTCCTTCATTTTTCTGCCTTTTGGGGATGGCATTCGCAGGTATTTCCGAAGTTGGCCCTGCTTTATCAGCGACTCTATGTACTTCTTCAGCTGGAAGCAGTCTTCGGTGTCATGACCGTGGTCGCGATGAAACTGGCAGAACTTCTTTGCATTCTTCTTATTATCGGCGGTCATGGCCCTTGGTCGCCGAATCTGCGTCCCTTGCCTTTCCAGCGCCATGAGGATGTTGGTCCGTGTAGTGTTCAGTGGTGTGAAACTTTGGGGTTTCCTTCCACGCATCCTCCGAGGTCGTCCTGCCTGTTCGGTCGGATGCCGAGCTTGTTGATTGGACCCTTCGGCGCGGTGGTGATCCGACTTCGGCCCGGCCATTCTTAGCTCTTCAGCAGTCATATGCTGTTCTGCCCTCCGGTAAAATTCTCCGAGGGTCTCTAGGGGGTCCTTTGAGAACTCGTAGAACAGCTGTGAGTCTCGCCGAAGGCCTCGTGTCATGGCGAGAATACGGATTTCGGGCCGGAAGTCTGGGACGCTTAGTGCTTCCCTGTTGAACCTTTCGACATAGTCCCGGATGGTCTCTCCGTTTCTCTGCTCTATGTCGAACATCTGAACAGGCATCTTCGCCGTTGGCCTGCTCCCAATGAATTGCTGTGTGAAGGCCGTGGACAACTCCTGGAACTTCGTGATGGTCCCTGAAGGCAATGAATTGTACCATGTGGTTGCTGGCCCTGTGAGGGTGACTTCGAAGCACTTGCACATGGTAGCGTCGTCAGCACCGTGCATTATCATGCTGCGTCTGTACTTCGTCAGATGGGCCTGTGGATCAGTACGGCCATCATAAATCTCCAACCGAGGTACTCTGAAGTCACCTGGCATGGCTGCCTTGGCCACGGTCCGGGTGAATGGGGACCCATCTTCGCAGAATGGTCCCGTGAGCCTGTCCCAAACGGGTTTTCTGGCCATTTGTTTCTCCACCCTATCCAGCCGTGCTAATATCCTCTCCATAAGCACGGTGGCACTAGGCCCTTCTTCAGGGAAGGGAGATCATCGGCGCCTCTTCGGGGGGCGAGTTCGGCGCTGAGGGGATACAGACCTCACCTCAGGCGACGAACTCCTTCGCTGTGAGACTTTCGGTCGTTTGGACCCAGTTTGTCCCACAGGCCGTTTCCCGAGGGGTATATTTTCTGTGGAGGATTCTTCGCGCTGGTCTCCGCTTCCCGAACTACGATGAGTAGACTTGGGGCTTCTCTCCCGAGGGCGTGCTGGTGAGGGAGGCCTCTGGGCTTACGTTTGCTGTGGCCACCTTCGATCGATCTGCTGTGTCATTTCAGACACGACCGAACGCTGAAAGTCCCTCAGGAAGCTCATGGTGATCACTAGAGGGCGATCTTCCTCGGACGTAGAAGTCCCTGGGAGTGTTTGCTCAGCAGCCGGTTGTGTCTCAGGTGCGGACGGGGACCTTGGGAGTCCCTTGTCCTTAGAACGCCGAGTTTCAACGACGGCGATCTCAGAGCGGGTTCCCACAGACGGCGCCAAATGATGGCCATGGGCCTCATCGTTTAGAGTCATGGTGACTGTTGGAGAGACTTCTGGGAGGAAGAACGCCTGGAGGATGGTGCGCCCAAGGGAGAGTACCTGAGATGCTCAGAAAAAGTGGGTTAGGAGGCCCCCGGAATGTTTTTCCCGGGGGGGGGGAGCCTCCGACGCCCAGGTTAGTGGTGGCTGAGAAAAGGCAGAGGAAATCGCACAAAGGGCTGAAGAGTCTTGCCTGGTAATTTTCTCAGAGTGTGGGAGCAGTGTTTTGCCAACCAACCTCCTGCCAAGTATTAATTCCTGGTATTTATAGGAGTGCCTAGCCCGTTCAGATCGCGACACGTGTTCGGTCGGATGTCCCTGAATTTCTGGGCGTAGGAGACAGATAGCTAGTAGCAGGTTGCCTTGAGCCACGTGCTGAGATGGGCCATGATGTGATTCTGATGGCGTCCGTGTGTCAGAGCGCCTTTTGAGGCGGCTTGTGACGTCTGTGAAAGGACGTGTCAGAGGCTTCCTTAAATGCTTCCATAAATGCTCCTGCTGTACTCCCGAGGTCCCTAGGCGAGGTCGTCCTTTGGTATGAACAATGCCTCTTCGGGAAACACGCACCCAGTTCGGGGGTTCCCGGCTTCAGGGAGTTCCGCCTTCGGGGAGATCATGTTCGGCCCGCAATAGCTGGTGCCTCTTTTCCGAAGGCGATCTGTTTACAACTTCGGGCGGCAAGTAGTATCCTCAAGTTTCCTGGCGTGCCGGGCTCGGAGCTCTTCGGCTATCTCCCGAGGTGTATGATCTCACCTTTACTCGGGTAGCGCCAGTCTCTTCTGGCCATTCTTGTGGCAGGGAGTTCGGCCAGATAGAGGCGATAGCCTTTGGCTATCAAGGAGGTCCCTGGAGTCTTTTTCCAGGGAGGAGCCTCCGACGCCCAAGTTAGTGCTTTAAGAGGTGGAGAGGGAGTAGTAAGCACAAAAGACTCTTGCATGCCGTGTTTTCCTGGGGGCTGAAAGGAGAGGATTCAGGGCGGAGAGAAGAGAGAGATCCAGCCCCTCCCCCCCTTTGCCTGAGACCATTCCCCTGATATATATAAGAGGGGGTGGGCCCTTCGGATTGTGACACGTGTATGGACGGATGTCATCCATATTTCTGGGCGTGGGGGCCCCTAGTCGCCTGCAGGCTCCTTGGGCCACGAGCTGTGACAAGCGTAGCCCTACATGACAGAACGTGGGCAGTGCGGCGTGTCAGAGTGCATATGAGGGCGACGTGCAAGGTGTGTGGGCGGAATGTCAGAGACTCCTTGATGGCTCCTGCCGTACCTTCGAGGTCCCCTTGGTTGATGTCTCCCTTCGGAGTGAGGGGCCTTTTCCCGGAGTCAGACTGGTACTTCGGGGTATTCCCTAGCTCCGAAGTTAGTTCGGTCGTCCTCCCGAGGGAGGCGATATGCTAGTTTCCCGAGGTTGGTATTGGCGGGCTATCGAGGTTGTGTACCTTAGGTGTCTGACTCCCTCCTTTCCGGGGTCCTTAGGTGACCAGGGCGATAGCACTTCGGCTATCCCTGGGATTTATGTTTTGTTGACCTGCACAACTGGTTCTAAAATGTTCATGACAATGGCAGTTTTTCCCGCTTTCAATCATGTTTATAACTTTTGCTTCTCACTGCACTCCAAATGTCACAATTATTGGTAAGACACATGAACTATCGGGGTACATCGATATATTATTTTTTTTTATTTGTAAATTTTTTTGTTCCAACTTCTCTTAAGTAGTGGCGGACCCAAGTTTTGAGGCTCAGGGGGGCTAGGGGCTAGGTGGATGTGAGACGAGCGATGACCCAAACTTAATAGAAATTTTTTTTTATAGAAATTAAATTTTATAAAAGATTATTTAAATAATTATTAGGTGTATATATTATTAAAGCAATATCTAGTTTAAATGAAAATTGTTAAATAATTACTTTGTTTTGATTAATCATCACTTAAGTAGACTAGAGGAGAGAGAGAGACAGAGAGATGTTGAGAGAGAATGGTTTGGGATGGATATGAAATGTTTCAGAGGTTAGGGGCAAACTCGCAATGAAAGATAAAGATTTATCACTCTTAGCGCTATTTACCCTTTGTATGTTCTTCAACCATTTTGGGGGGCAAAATTCTCATTTGTTCCTTAGTTTCTCAGAAAATAGCCAAGTTAGTACCTCATATTTACAAATTTCTGAATTTTTGGGGGGGCAGCAGCACCCCCTGCCCCATGGTGGTTCCGCCACTGCTCTTAAGTATTGTGTTTCCATGCTGATAAATGACTTTGACCTTCCCGGAGACGTCCCTCAGTCCAGCATGTCATTCTTCTCCGAAAGATGACTTGAAAGAGAGTACTCATGAGGCATCTTCTCTTCAGAAACTCCCTCCTCGTGGCCAGAAAAGCGGATGGAAGGAAAAATGTTCCTTTTCCCGGGAGCACCAATCTCCACTTTAAACAGAGGTGTAACCAGAAATTCAACTTAGGGGTCAGGGGCAAGGGCGGGGGCATGACGTGGGATAGATTGTTAGTATATATAAATTTACAATCAATAATAGAAAATACTAAATAATGTTATATATAGACACATGAAATTTAAAAGTTTATAATAATTAAGTTTATTTTAAACATTTACAACTCAAAATTCAATAGACAGTTTACATATATAGACACATGGAATTCGAAAGTTTACAATAATTAAGTTCAATTGAAAAATTCAATTTAAATTTAGTATTTTTTTTCATAAATGAAATAAGTTCAATTTATGGAGTGAAAATGGTTATTTGAATTTTCTATTAATTATAAAAAATTATTATACAAATTAAATTTATTATATAACTCTTACCAAATAGTTCAAATTATGATTTAAAAAATTGTTATCAAACAAATACTTGGAGTTAACAAATTTCATGCAATGGAACCAAAATGAAACATTTTTAATAGATTTAGGACTAAAATGAAATGTTTTTAATACATTTGGAAGCAAACAAAATGTTTATTAGGATAGGGACTAAAATGAAATAATAATTAAAGATTAGGGACTATCACACAATTTACTCAATAAGAACCTTAAAAGGATAAAATATACTAGAGCCCCTTATTAATTACAAAAATTATAGATAGGTACCTAACTTTAGTTTTTCTATAATTTTATCATATATCTAATACGTCAATAAAATTTTTTAAAATTTTAGGGGGGGCTGCTGCCCCCTTCTACCCCTAAGAAGCTATGCCCCTAGCACTAAAAGAGTCATTCCCCTCGTTGGAGAAGTCACTTTTCAAAACGGTGACATTACTCCCCTAATCTGGACTCTGGCCAGTGAGCAAAAGAGCCATCATCAAATGATACTCTTGCGAAGAAACACCCTGACAGACTTGATATGGTTGAAGAGCAAGTGACCCAAAAACTTGTCTAGTCTAGATTTTTGGAGGTCCCTATTAGCAATAAATCTCCTTTCATACAAGTGATTGTTGATGCTCATATCCCTAGTGACTTTAGATTTCCAAGATTGGAGTGCTACGATGGGAGAGTTGATCTCTAAGCACATCTTGCGAAATATAAGAGGAGTAAGATACTCTATGAGGTAGATGATGTGAAGCTATGCAAATGTGGCACTTAGAACTAGCTAGTGGCCGGTTCAAAAATTTAGAATGGTTAGATTTTGTTCTAATTGGAACTTAAAACCGGTTCTAATCAAGTTTTTTTTGTTGTAGTGAATATATAGCCCTTAATTTGGGTGCTCTTGGGAGGGATTAATTAAAAAAAAAAAAACCTCCCTTTATACCTTGTAGTGCATCCACCTTAACTCACTACGGGTAAAATGTAGTATTAGCCCTAAGTCTTTAATTATTATTGCAAATTGGTGCTCAACTCCTTTCTGTTATATATTAATCCTAGACCATTATAATGTGCATATATATTGGTGTTTAACTCTAGGCAATGTTGAGTTGGTACAAAAGCCTGAGTTGCAAAGAAAAAAAATTCATAGTTTGTAAATAGTCCATTAACTATAAAAAATTTATGGCACAATTTAAATTTATTAAAAGATAGTTACTAAACAGTTTGAATTTTTTAACTCTCACATATGCAACAAACGTCAAATTTTTAAATTATAACTTAAATTGTTCGATAAATTCAACATGTGCCCTTATTTTTTGACAACTATTAAATTATCAGTGTTTCCTTTCTATAAATCAAATTTTTTTGTTAACTTAGGATTAATATGTAATGAATTATAAATATTTAAAACTAATAACCGATGAAATGGAGGTTGACAACTAATTCAAATTGGGAAATTTACAGAAACCCTCTGTCATTCACCCTAACCTACACTTATCCCCTTATATATTTAAAAACCTACACGTACCTTCATCTTTTTTGCTCACTTGTCAGCTTATTAGTTAAGAAAAAGAGAAAAATGCCTGAATTACCCTTTACCTTTTTTTCCCGTAAGTCCAAGTACCCAAAACTTATGGATCTAGCAAATAATCTCAATGTATACACATATTTTTGCTTTAAGAAATAAATCTTTTTCAACTGTATTTTTGCTGGATTTCTAATGTTGCTGGCTTAAATCTCTACGATAGTAATATAAGATAAATAAATTAATGTTAACAAGTTAAAGTTATATACACTTCAATAATTCTCATACACACACACACATACACACCATAGATTATGCTTTCAGTACCTTTTTCTTAGACTTAGTTGCTAGGCAATACTTGTGTCATTCCGTTCAACCATTTCTATTTCATCACATAATTGATCCTTTAAATCTTTAAAGGTAATTTTTTATTTTTTCTTCTGCAGTTCTTGAGGTTCTTTAGCAACACACTTGCAGGTTAACAACATATTAGTAGCAATGTGAGTCCCTTGTTGAGAAACCCTATTCGGTCACCATCTGTCTCTGCCAAGTACTCTACAATACTGGTTGAAAGCAGAAGGCATGAAAGTAGTTGAATTTTAAGAATAAAAGATTGAGTTTACAAAAAGATTTTAGGACAGTAACTAAAAATAAACATCAGGTTACAATTGTTACAGGGAAAACAATACTACAATTGAAACATATTAGAAAATTAAATAAGTGATGAGAGTACTTTTTGTTTCTATTACTAGATGATAGCATTTAATTTGTTGCCTGTACTCTCTTGATATGGGTGATGTGGACTTCAAATAAAATCACCTTTACCAATCATTCGTGCGGGTCTTGGTCAGCTGGTCATTCTCTTTTTTTTTTTCCCACAACACTAAACTCTACTACAATGACAATCAGTAAGCAGTAAAAAAAAAATATTCTTTATCAGATAACTCATTTTCTAATATTTTAATAAAAAAAAAGAAAAAAAAAGGAACGACCATGCTTTTTTCACTCACCTTCAATGAATACTAACCTCGCAATTCCAATATGATGGTTTCTTTATATTGTAGAAGTGTATACATAGAGTAGATTTTGGCCCCATAAATTGAAAAATGCCCAAAAAATTAGAACCTAGTGATAGCCGAAGGACTATCTTCTCTTCCAGTGCGTACTTCCTGCCGAAAGTATGATCAGGAAGCCTGGCGTCACCCGAAAGAGACACCATCACTGACCTCGGAAGGAACGAAGCCAAGCACCCCGAACTTGGAACTTCGGCAAGAACGCCAGGGATCGCAAAGATGGTGCCGGCTCCCTCGGGGGACCGAACGGATCGCCTTCGGATGCAGAGAATTAGCTATCGCAAACAGAAAGGAATCTCCCCGAAGGTGGAACTTCCGAACAAGGGAACCCCCCAAAAGCACGAGCATAACTCCCGAAGAAGGGCGACCGTGTCAAAGAACGACCTCGCCCAGAGGACCTCGGGAGTACGGCATGAGCATTTAAGGAGCCTCTGACATGCCGCCCACAGAGGCTACATGTCACCGCAAACGGCGATTTGACACGCCGACGCCGTCCAGGTCTTGTCATGACCTGTCTCGGTTCAAGACTCAAGGAGCCTGTCACCGGCTACTCGCCCCCTACGCCCAGAAACTCAGAGAACATCTGACCGAACACGTGTCGTCATCTGAACGGGCTGGGCTTCTCTATAAATACTAGGGAACAGACTCTGGTAAACGGTTCGACTCCTCCACCTCGAGAAAATACAGGCAAGCCCACTAAAAACTCTAGTGCTTCCCCCTTACCTTCTCAGGAAACTGACTTGGGCGTCGGAGGCTCTTCCCCGGAAAAGCACCCCGGGGACCTCCTAACCCTCTTCTCTGAGCTTTTCAGGCACATTCCCCTGGGAAACCTCAACTCCAGACGCTCTCTCTCACAGAAAGTCCTCCCGGAAGTCACCATGCCTTCCAGTGAAGATGTCTCAGGGCATCATTTAGCGCCGTCTGTGGGAAACCATCCTCGGGTCGCCGTCGTTGAGATTCGGCGTTCTAAGGACAAGGGACTCCCGAGGTCCTCGTCCGCGCCTGAAGTCCAACCGGCCACTGAGCAAGCCCCCCCAGGGACTTCCACGCCTGAGGAAGAGCATCCTCTGGTCATAACCATGAGCTTTCTGTGCGACTTTCAACGTTCTATTGTGGCTGAAATGACACAACAGATAAACCGAAGGTGGCCGCAACAAGCCCAAGCCCAAAGGCCTCATTCGCCAGCACACCATCGGGAAAAAAGTCCCAAACCAACCCATTGTAGTTCGGGATGCGGAGACTCATGAGAGGAGTCTTTAATGGAAAACGTGCCCCTCGGGGCACGGCTCGCGGGACAAGCGGGGTCAAGATGACCCAAAATCACACACAGGAGGAGTCAGTCACCTGAGGCGAGGTCCCCATCCCCTCAGCGCCGAACTCACTCTCCGAAGAGGCACCGACAATCTCCCCTTCCAGAAGAAGAACCTAGCGCCACGATCCTTATAGAGAAGATATTGGTGAGGTTGGACAGAATGGAGAAACAGGTGGCCCGTAAACCCGTCTGGGCTAGGCTGTCTGGAACCTTTTGTGGGGATGAGTCCCCATTCACCCAAGATGTAGTTGAGGCAGCCATGCCAGGTGATTTCAGAGTACCTCGACTGGAAACTTATGATGGCCGTACTGATCCACAGGCCCATTTGACCAAGTACAGATGCAGCATGATGATGCACGGTGCTGACGACGCTACCTTGTGCAAATGTTTCGAGGTCACTCTCACTGGGCCAGCAATAGCCTGGTATAATTCATTGGCCTCAGGAACCATCACGGAGTTCCAGGAGTTATCCACAGCCTTCACGCAGCAATTTATCGGAAGTCGGCCAACGGCGAAGATGCCGGTTCAGATGTTCAACATAGCGCAAAGAATTGGAGAGACCATCCGCGACTATGTCGAGAGATTTAACAGAGAAGCCTTGAGTGTCCCAGACTTTCGGCCCGAAGTATGCATCCTCGCGATGACATGAGGCCTTCGGAGGGACTCACAGCTGTTTTACGAATTCTCCAAGGACCCCGCGGACACGCTGGGCGAATTTTACCGAAGGGCCGAACAGCACATGACAGCCGAAGAACTGAGAATGGGCGGACCGAAGTCCAATCACACCCGGGCCGAAGGGTCCAGCCAGCAAACCCGGTATCCCACCGAACAGGCAGGCCGACCTCGGAGAACGCGAGGAAGGAAACTCCCCATTTTTCACACCCTTGAACACCACAAGGACCAACATCCTCATGACAATGGAAAGGCAGGGAACTCAGGTTCAGCGGCCACGGGCCATGACCGCCGACAACAGAAAGAATATGAAGAAGTTCTGCCATTTTCATCGCGACCACGGCCACGACACCGAAGACTGCTTCCAATTGAAAAAGTATATACAGTCGCTGATAAAACAAGGCCAACTTCGGCGTTATTTGCGCATGCCTTCCCCGAAAGGGAGAAAAGAGGAGGAAGGAAAGGCAGAAGATGAGGACTACGACTCCGACAGGCGGAGAAACCGAAGTCCGAAAAGGCGCCCCCTACCTTCAGCGGGAATCATACAAACAATTACGACGGGACTGCCATCCTCGGAAAGAAAGAGGAAGGCCAGAGAAATAGCAGTCATGGAGTATCAAAGTCCAAAAAAAAAGCTGGCCCGAAAGGATGGTTCCGCCGTCATTTTTCCCCATGACGACCCATTATTGATCATGGCGAGAATAGGAAACTGGGACGTCAAGAGAGTGCTGCTTGACGACGGATCAAATGCCGACGTCCTGTTTTCACACTTACTGCCGAGGTTGGGTGTATCTAGCAGCGACCTCAAGCCCGTCACCTCGCCTACCTTCGGGGTAGGTCCGTCCGAACTGCCCGTCCTCGGATGGATCGATCTCCCTTTGATGCTGAAAGGGACTTCGGTGATTGGGACAGCAGAGTTGTACGCCTCCACAATGGCAAGGTTCATTGTTATGGATGTCCCTTCATCGTACAACGCCATCCTTGGAAGACAGACACAGGGAAACCTACACATTCACCCTGATGTCAAGTACTTAACCGTCACTTTCGCCGCCAAGGATGGAGATGCGGAAATCTTCATAGATCAAGACGAAGTAAGGAAGGTGTTCGTCAAAACACGAAAGGCTCCAGTAAACAACTTTGCGCAAGCTGTGGAAGCAAAAGCACCAAAAAAGGGCAAGGCAGAGAATCCCGTGAAGGCGAAAATGGAAGAAGTAGAACTTGTCCCAGGCCAAAATACCCGAATAGGGAAAAATTTGGCCGAAGGTGACAAGGAAAAACTTGTATCTTTTCTACTGACAAATAAAGATCTGTTTGCCTACTCGCCGAAAGACATGCCAGAAGTAAACCCTGACATAATTCAACATAGCCTCAAAGTAAGTCCGGAAGCAAAGCCTGTCCGGCAAAAGAAGCGAGGCATCTCAGTTCATAAAAGTAACTTTGTCAAAACCGAAGTCCAACGACTGTTAGAAGCCGATGTCATCAGGGAGGTCAAGTACTCTGAATGGTTAAGCAATGTGGTAGTTGCCACAAAAGAAGGAAGCGGCAAACTCCGGATGTGCATCGACTTCAGAAACTTGAACGATGCTTGCCCAAAAGATTCATACCCTCTCCTACCGATAGACCAATTAGTAGACTCAACTGCCGAATACGGGCTCCTAACTTTCTTAGACGCCTTCAGTGGGTATCATCAAATAAGGATGGACCCTGAGGATGAAGAAAAAACCGCCTTCATCACCGAAGGAGGAACATACTGCTACATCAGGATGCCCTTCGGGCTAAAAAATGCAGGAGCCACCTATTAGAGGTTGATGAGCAAGGTCTTCAACGACCAAATAGGGAGAAACATGGAAGTATATGTGGACGACATGATAGTCAAAAGCAAACTGCCTGGCGACCACGTCGCAGATCTAAAGGAAACTTTCCACCAGCTCAGAGCCTTCGAGATCCGCCTTAATCCCGAAAAGTGCATCTTCGGAGTAACCTCGGGAAAGTTCCTTAGGTACATGGTATCAGAAAGAGGCGTTGATGTCAACCCAGAAAAAATTAAGGCTCTACTCGAGTTCCGAACTCCTGCCACAATAAAAGATGTGCAGAGGCTCACCGAAAGGATAACCTCCCTCAGCAGGTTTATTTCCAGATATGGAGACTGGTGTCGACCATTCTTCAAAGTTCTCACTAAGGCAGCAAAAAAGGAGGAAAACCTCGGGAGTAATGACCATCCTTGGGGTGAAGACCGCCAAAAGGCCTGGGAGGAACTCAAAATCTACTTAGCCGGTCTGCCTACTTTGCGGCAACCTCACGAGGGAGAGCCCCTCGTGTTATACCTCGCCGTCACAGAAAAAGCCGTAAGCTCGGTCCTTGTGAAAGAAAAGGAGGCGAAGCAATGGCCAGTCTACTACGTAAGCAAGTCCCTGCATGGCGCCGAAGTCAGGTACCCTCTGTTGCAAAAAGCTATATATGCCTTGGTGCTAGCAGGAAGAAGGTTACGACCATATTTTCAGGCTCACCCTATCATCGTCCGAAGCAGTCTACCTCTGCGCGATGTCATGAGAAAATTTGATCATTTGGGAAGGCTTTCCAAATGGTACATAGAGCTTGGCGAACACAACATCACTTATGAACCTCGAAAAGCCATTAAAGCTCAAGCTCTGGCAGACTTCATTGCCGAAGTACCCATCACCGAAGATAGCCATCCAGATCCAAGCGAAGGTAAGCCAGAGTGGACTTTGTACGTCGACGGAGCCTCGAGGTCCGAACACTAGGGAGCTGGGGTAATTATCAGAGGTCCCGAAGGCCTTGAAGTAATGAATGCTATTAAGTTCAGCTTTAACGTTACCAATAATGTGGCTGAGTATGAAGCCCTCACAGCAGGATTGCGCCTAGCCAGAAGAATTGGCGTGTGAAATCTAAAAGCCCACAGCGATTCCTAGCTATTAGTTCGGAAAACGGCAGGAGACTATGGGGCGAAGGACCCAATCTTGGAAAAATATCACGAATTGGTGACAAAGCTCATTCGAGAGTTCGACACCATACGGATCGAAAACGTACCTCGACGGGATAACGCCGAAGCAGACTGCTTGTCGAAGTAAAAAACATACACCGAGGTACTAAGCCGCCCGAGCATTGAAGTACTGAGCATAGTAACTTCGGAAAAAGGCTGGAAAGACCAGATAAAAAGGTATCTTGCGAACAACGCGCTCCCCGAAGACCCCATCGAGGCTGCAAAAGTGCGAAGACGCTCCAAGCGATTCTTCCAAATAGGCGAAGAACTGTATCGGCAGGGATATGCAAATCCTTTACAGAAGTGTGTTGGCGAAGAGGATACTGAAATGATCCTCGAAGAAGTCCACAAAGGCGCTTGTGGTTCAAACATTGGAACCGATGCCTTGGCGGTAGTAATATTGCGCCAAGAATACTTTTGGCCTACCCTGAGAAAGGACGCTAGGCAGTTCGTCCGAAAATGTGGTAACTGCCAAAAACACGCAAATATCCAGAGGACACCCTCGGAAATGGTGACTTCGGCTGACTATCCCTGGCCCTTCGCAGTCTGGGGTATAGACCTCGTAGAACCACTCCCAACAGCGCCTGGAGGCGTGAAATTCTGCGTAGTAGCAGTAGACTATTTCTCCAAATGGGTCGAGGCGGAACCATTGGCTACTATCTCGGCAAAAGAAGTGCAGAAGTTCGTATGGAAGAACATCGTGTGTAGATTTGGCATACCAAGGGTACTAGTAGCTGATAATAGATCCCAGTTTATAGACAAAGGGTTCCAGGAATTTATCAGTGACCTCGGAACAAAAATGCACTTCGCCCCAGTAGCTCACCCCCAAAGCAATGGGCAGGTAGAAGTATCTAACAGGACCATAAAAGATGGTCTGAAAAAGAGGCTGGGGGAAGCAAAAGGGAAATGGCCAGGAGAGCTCCAAAGTGTACTGTGGAGCTACCGAACAACACCCCGAAGAGCAACAGGGGAAACGCCTTTTTCACTCGTTTTCGGTACAGAGGCTATCATCCCAATCGAGGTAGTGCAACCATCAATCCGAGTACAAGTTTTTGATGAAAGTAGAAATGACCTCGGCCTAAGAACCAAGCTCAACCTCGTCGGCGAACACAGAGAAATAGCGGAGCTGAGAAGAAAAGCTTTTCAGCAGAGAGTGGCCACGGCTATAAACTTGCGTGCCAGGCCAAAAGGAATAAAGAAAGGAGACCTCGTTCTTCGAAAGGCTGAATTTGCACCTCGTAGGCCACCCCACGGGGTATTTCGCGCGAACTGGGAAGGTCCCTATCTGATCCTTGCCGAAGTACGAAAAGGGGTGTACAAGCTCGGCAATTCCGAAGGTATAGAATTAAAAAATACGTGGCATTTTCAGACGCATTGAGAAAATTCTATACTTAGGATCTCGGCGAGGAAGATTGTGCTGTACAAGTTGGAAAAATTCTCTAAGTACGAAAGTTTCTTAGCCAAAAAGTCTTAAGCATGAGAGGTGCAAATTCCGCAAAAGTGGCCGACCAGATAAGGTTTTCTGAAGTCTCTTGAGCGAACGTGTTCGGGACAATGGAGAAAACCTGGCAAAAGACTTAGCCAAAATTCTTGGGCATAAGTTGTACAAGTCAAGATTTCGCGAAGAAGGTCGCCATGCTAAGCGCAGATAAGGTTTTCCGAAGTCTCTTGAGCGAATGAGTTCGGGACAAAGGGAAACGAAAAATCTCGCAAAGATACTTAGCCAAATTTTCTAAAAAAGTCTTTTATTAAGATAAATTTGCTTACAAAGAAGGAAGATTGCCAGAAGAAGAAGTACAAAAGAGAAGGAAAATAAGGCAAAGGGCCCTAGAACAAACTAAGGACTCTCGGCGTCCCGGGAGCCACCAGCTCCTGCGTCCTTCTCCACAACCTTCGGCGCCGAAAGCGAAGGGGGCAGGTTCAGATGCTCAATCTTGGACCAAGACCACCGAGGCCCCTCGGGAATGTTCAGAGCCTCCAAAAAAGAAAGGTCCAAGTCTGGGAACCTTTGAAGAACTTGATACCGAGCGAGGCAAAACCCGTCCTGAAAACCAACTTTGGTCATCTGGTCGGATTTGTCCTTCTCGACAACGAGGTCTTCAAGGTCCTCCTTCAGATCCGCGACCTTCTTCTTCAGCGCCTTCATCTTCTTCTTCTCCGGCTCCTTCTTCAAAGACTCGACCTCGGCTTGAAGCGTGGCCTTCTCTTCAAGCACCTTCGCCAGGAGAGCCTCAGATTCTGACTTCTCCTTTTGAACTGCCTCATTCGTCGAAATCAGCTCCGCCACCTGGGAGCCGAGGTCAGAAATCTTCTGGGAGGAGTCCTTCAAAAGTTCTTCCTGTTCCTTCAAGAACTCCTCCCGAACGGCAGCAACCTCTTTTTCTGCAGCTTGAGCCAGCTGCGCGTTCTGTGTGGCCAGTTCCGAGCACTTGGCCTTATATTGGTCTATGGTGCCTAAGGCCGAGGCTCGGAACAGCGCCTGCCTCGCCACCCGAACTCTGAGGAAATCGGCGTACCCCAGCAGCTGCAGAGAAACAAAGACAAAGTTAGTAAAGCAAAGAAGAAGAGGCAGACATTTAGAGGAAATCAAAAGGAAAAACACAAAGGCAAGAGGCGTACCTGGGCAGCGTGCTCAGAGACCTTCGCAGCAAGGGAGTCATCGTCAGGGTGAGCCTCCGCGATGGCCTTGAAGGAGGCCTCGGTAAGCACCCCCTTTGAGATCTCCTTAGCCATTTGCTGGCAGTCTCCGGAGTACAAATTCATGTCCTCTGTAAACGTCCAGAAAGGCTCCTTCGGGACCTTCCCCTTCGGGATATGGGCATTCCGAAAGGCCCGCTTTCGGGCGTGCTCGGCCACTCAACCCGGAGATGATATCTCCCCTGCATGGCAAAAACAAAAAATTGGTCAAGGTAAGAAAATCTCAAAGCCCACAAAAAAGAAGGCACCACAGTTTGTTAGAAAAACAAACCTGCTGGCACCTCAGCGACGTCGTCGTCGGAAGCTAGAGCCTCCTCGGTAGAAATCCCCTTGCCCTCGCTTTTACATCGCTCTTCGGCAGGAGGGGCCTCTACCAAAGCATCCAGAAGAGTCACCGAAGGAGTGAGACTCTCAGCAGTGAGGTCAGCAACGACCTCGGCCGGCGGGACAGCAGCAGCCTCGGGCTCTTCGCCCACCTCCTCGGGAATCTCTGGGAGAGGAGGAGGCGCATCCTTCTTCGCCTGTTTGGCCACAGATGGCCCAGCCTCAGACGTTTTCCGTTTTCAGGAGACGGCCTTCTTCGTCTGCTCACCTTTCTCGGATTGCTCGAGGAAAAGTGATTTGTAGAAGGCAGCAGTGTCGTCGCCCATCTCTGAAAGGGAAAGAAGACATCAATGTGAGTCCAGGGTGAAAATATAGAAAAGGGACTTGGAGATAACTTACTTTCATAAAAACTTTCGTAAGACTCTTCCTTCCGAAGAAGCTTCACCAGCCAGGAGTATTTCCCGGCAATGGTAGGAGCCGGCATCTCGAGGTCCGTCTTGTGCTCCTTTACCACCTTTAGCTCCCGAAGGACCTCTTCGGTCATCAACTTCCAGTTAATGGGAAAGGGGTAAAGAGGGTGTGAGGAATCCCAGTCGGAGACTGCTCGGATCCGTCTGTCAAAGTCCGCGAAGATAGGTGCCAACTCGGGAGTCAGCAATATCCTCGGGTCAACGACGTCCATCTCCAGCTTTCCCCGAGCCCATTTGGTCGGAACATGCGACCATGCCTCCTCCTTCTTCAGAAAAAAGAACTTTTGTTGCCACCCTCGCCAGTTGTCCTTGTTGGCAAAGGTGAACTTATATTTTTTGCTCCCTGATCCCCGAGGTAGCATAAAGTAGAAGCCACCCTTCGGGACCACGAAGAGCTTATAGTACTGCAGAAAAAGAATGAAGTGGGGTTCTATTTTGAAAACGCCACACATACAAAGAAAGACGTTGAAGTAGCAATACGAGTTCGGTGGAAGTTGGTTTACGGAAAATGCCATGGAAATCGCAAAACTCGCAAACCATCTTCGGCGAAGGGTACCGAAGTCCGGCCTTCAGCTAGGCTCGTAAAACGGTAACCTCATCACTACGGTTTGAAAAACTGAATTGGTTAGAACGTGGCAACCTCGTAGTGGCATAGGAGGGAAGGAAGAACTTCTTCTTCCATTTCTCTAGTTTTGCAGGAGTGGTGCAACAAGGGTGAGAAAGAAGAGGCTGCCAGCTCTCGGGGATAGGCATGATTGGCTGAAAAACGAGTTTGGAAAAAGGTAAAAAACGAGTTCGGAAAAGCTTGAAAAAGCAAAAATCAGAGGACTCTGGAGATCAAAAACCCACCGAATGATTTGCCAAAATCTGGATTTGAAAACGCCGTCGTGAAAGGTGGCCGGAAAAAACCCCGTTAAACAACACCGCCGCGAAAAGCAAGGAAGAAGGCAGGAGCACTTGAAAGACAGAGGAGAGCAAAAGGAGAAGCAAAAGGGGTTATGAAGGAACAAAAGTATATATAGGCCAAGGGGGGATAAGCGAAACGGCGTCATAAATGCTGCGCGAAGGCAAGGTGTCGCCATAACTGCTTACTAAGCATAAAAAGGCACGCCCGCTGTAACCGATGCAACCCCAGCCAATAAAAAGCTGCCACGTGTCAGCCATCGCGCCAAAAGGGGGACACGCCTTCTGACAGACGGCACGCCGCTCCAGACTAACATGTCTAGTTACGAGACGCGACGCTTCACAGACCTACAAAAGTAAAGAAGTAGGTTACCCCGGGGACACCAAAAGACGGGCTATGTTTGAACAACCCGTGTCTTCGGACAAAAGGTGCACCTTCGGCAAGAGTGCTATACCCAAGGCCCCGAAGTACTCCCTTTGAAAGCTGCCAAACTGAAGTTCCCACTTCGGCTTTCTGGAGGGGGGCTTGTGATAGCCGAAGGACTATCTCCTCTCCCAGTGCGTACTTCCTGCCGAAAGTATGATCAGGAAGCCTGGCGTCACCTGAAAGAGACACCATCACTGACCTCGGAAGGAACGAAGCCAAGCACCCCGAACTTGGAACTTCGGCAAGAACGCCAGGGATCGCAAAGATGGTGCCGACTCCCTCGGGGGACCGAACGGATCGCCTTCGGATGCAGAGAATTAGCTATCGCAAACAGAAGGGAATCTCCCCGAAGGTGGAACTTCCGAACAAGGGAACCCCCCAAAAGCACGAGCATAACTCCTGAAGAAGGGCGACCGTGTCAAAGAACGACCTCGCCTAGGGGACCTCGGGAGTACGGCATGAGCATTTAAGGAGCCTCTGACATGCCGCTCACAGACGCTACATGTCACCTCAAACGGCGATTTGACACGCCGACGCCGTCCAGGTCTTGTCACGACCTGTCTCGGTTCAAGACTCAAGGAGCCTGTCACCGGCTACTCGCCCCCTACGCCCAGAAACTCAGAGAACATCCGACTGAACACGTGTCGTCATCTGAACGGGCTGGGCTTCTCTATAAATACCAGGGAACAGACCCTGGCAAACGGTTCGACTCCTCCACCTCGAGAAAATACAGGCAAGTCCACTAAAAACTCTAGTGCTTCCCCCTTACCTTCTCAGGAAACTGACTTGGCGTCGGAGGCTCGTCCCCGGAAAAGCACCCCGGGGACCTCCTAACCCTCTTCTCTGAGCTTTTCAGGCACATTCCCCTGGGAAACCTCAACTCCAGACGCTCTCCCTCATAGGAAGTCCTCTCGGAAGTCACCATGCCTTCCAGTGAAGATGTCTCAGGGCATCACCTAGTGAGCATTAAGTGGAAAGAGAAGTGATATTTATCTGACTCAAAACCTTAGGATATAAATGATAGTTTATATCTAAAATCGTTTGCATCTAATCTTACCATATGCAATTGGCAAAGCCCAAATAATTTCATCTCGATCCAAAGGAACAATCCTAAAAGTGGGAGTGTTTGAAGGAAACTAAAATTCGTGAAAGGAAATTGAAGATAATTTTGGGAGAAGAATTTTGTGATACACATGGGAAGAATTACTCCGAGGCATCCTATTTAACTAGGGTCAAATATCAATGACACTTCATGCATTATGACACTTGTCTAGCCCTTTATGCATTATCACACTTGTATAGTACTATCAACATTATTTTATTAGGCTTGCAAGGTTAGTGCTCCACTAACTAATGTAAGTGCTTCGGCTAACAACTAGTGATGATCCCATTTGTTAACTTTTCATCAACTGAGAAGTACGCTTAATACATGATTAGAAGAATTATAAGTCAAACAATGAAGAAAAAAAACAACTTTAGTGAGCTTATAAGACAGTGAACTTTTAAACAAACTTGAATAAGCAACTAAAAAAAAAATTATGTAACACATCTAAATTATACAACAACAAGTTTAAGCAGTAGAAAAACATGAAAAGTTATGCAACAGCAAGTTTAAACGGGCCAACTTACTGTGCTACTATTTCTTATGTGGTTAAGCATTAATTATAAGTTTATCTAAAATTTAGGTTGGTCTCATGGCTTTTCAATGTGAATGTGGTACCTCAAGGTTTGGCATTAATCACCCCCATATCCAAAAGTGAAGAGCTATATTCTTATATAAAGTTCAATAGCTTAGGAAGTGAGAAATGAAAAACAAAAAGGATGAATTGATAAAATGATACTGATACATAACTAGAAGTGAAGACTGAAGCAAATAATTTATTACCGGTGGGTATTGAATTTCTACTGCTAGTTGTAAGTGTAACAAGCAAGAATTATAGTTGTTGAGATCTTTGAGTAGCAATGATAATTCAAGATTACTGATATATGTAGATATGTTCAAGAACACAATGTTTATTGAACCAAAACTGGGAGCAATTGATTGATATTTATGACATGGATTAGTTTGAGTTATATCCTACTGGAGCATGATACAAATAAATACACCAACTTATGAGATATAATGCTCTATTAGTAGCAAAGTCATGATCAGAATAATTTGCATGCTTATTGGTATTCAATATCTAAAAGTTTACAGGTTTAGAAGTTTCAATGGTAGAAAACTAGATGTTTAAGACTAGTCTTTAGTTTCCAGGTTTGACTTGCAAATTGACTTGCAACTTACTCATATAACTGAACTAGGTCCGCTCACAAAGAGATAGCTCTCTACTATTTAGTGTAGGAATGTTATAGGTTTAGCCATGAAAGAAATACTTTTAATAACCAAGTATTTATTGCCTGAAACATGAAAAAGAAGTTTGGTGTAAAACTGATCAAGCAAAACAACCTGGGCGCAAAAGTTCAAAATTCAAATCGTAAACAGTTATTGGTACATTTGAATGAAAACTAAAAAAAAAGCATAGTGCTACTAGTTAATCTATTGAGTCATCTTCCTCATTCTTATCTAGGATGTCTTCTTCAAGTAAGTCATGGTCACCTTCATCCTCAAAATATGGATCACTAGAATCTTTATTCAAGATATTATAGTTCTCTTAACCATATGGGTTGGAACAACATCATTGTCATATCTACATAGAGGGTGGTATATCTCATCTGTATCATGCAACTCAAATGCCCTACTAAAATATTCACACTTTTCTTGTTGGAAGACTTCATCATTATTCACCATGTTTTTTGCTTCTGAGAAAGACATGTTATATAAATCTCGATACTAATGCTTTATAACAACCATCCAATTAGGATCTCGCACATTAGGAACATAGAACACTTGCTCTCCTGTGAAGCTAAGACAAATGACTCAATGGTCTTTAGAAGCCTTTTGCTATTGACACTTATATAGCTATATTGATCAACTCTATAACCAGCTCCTTTATGTTCCAATCCCACCAATCACACTTGAAGATAACTACTTTGTTATTTCTTAAATAATCCAACTCGTATATGTCCCTTAAAACTCCATCGTATTTTTTTGAGGATGAATCATCCAAATGTACCAGCACACCACTGTTTTGTGTTTTTAGGTTTTTTTTACGGTCAACTATATGGAACATATAACCATTCACCAAGTAACAACTATATCGCCTGGCAGCCTAGAGAAGAAATTAAGCCCAACTATAAATATCATCTTTCACGGATCCTTCTCCATATAATTTTGTTGCCTACAAATTCATGGTTGACGTGATTTTATAAAAACATAATACTACAATAATTATTGATAACACACACACACACAACACTAATCCATGGCACAAACTTTATATTACAGTCCAAGATTTGAACAGAGAACCTGAACACGAAACTAACAAGAGAATTCAATACTATGTTTCTTGGATATATTTCGATAACCTTTTCCCGCCAACTCTTTCGTGTGGTCCCTGTTAAGTGTTTTGGTGTTGGGTTAAAAAATTTTAAAAATAATAAATCACACAAAATAAACTTACATAATATAAGGCATGACATCATCACAATTGCCAAGAATGTAAAAATGAGCTTGATTAATATCTTCTAAGCTTAAAGAAACAATTTCATAACCGCCACGTGTTCGACTAGGTTGTTTAAAGACTTCAATTTTGGTTGCGTCAGTATTCCTATTACCACCATCAACATTCCATGCAACCTTATTAAATATGGTTTCTTCTCCTTCTATATATCTAGCACAAAAGGTAAGACACTTATTTGTGAAATAGCCTACAGCTATTGAACCTTCAGGATGAGCTTTGTTCCGAACATATGATTTTAGGGTGTGTAAATACCTAAAATGTGGAAACAAATACATAAGATCTTTTATAAACAAATAAATAAAATTATATTTTTCACTTCACATACTTTTCTACCTGATCCTTCCAACAATATTCAATTGGTCCAGTAATCTTAGCCTCTCTTGGCAAATGTATAGCCAAATGCACTATCACATCAAAGAAGGAAGGTGGGAAGATCATCTCCAGCTTGCATAATGTCACAACAATTTGTTTTTTTTTTTTCCAGAAAATCTAGGTCTTTCAAGCATAAGGTTTTTGAGCTAATATCTTAAAAAAAAAGCACCTGACTCAACCAATGCATCACACATGTCGGCTAGTAAAGTTCCACGAATAACAATTGGAAGAAGAATTTCTAAAAACACATGGCATGTTAGGAATCAGAACGTAAGCACAAAGAAAAGAGACACGAGAATTTACGAGGAAAACCCCAAATCGGGGAAAAACCTCGGGCGGCAAGCCGGAAGAAAGAATTCACTAAGAAAGAAGAAGAATACAATCTAAGTGACTACTAGATTGTGGGGCGAATTCTAATTGTCACAACTAAGCTCCTTATATAAGGAGTTGAAGGTACCAAGGCCCTTTCTATGGCCAATGTGGGATGAAGGGTGAAATATGGAGCTAAGGCATTAAGCCTTTGTTTCCTAGTCCATGTGGGATGAAGGTTAAGAACAAAGTTGAGGCAATCTTCAACAATCTCCACCTTGCATCAATTTTGTTGTACATGAACAAAACTCCACCTTCATACCAAATTGATCTGTAACCTTCTTCTCTGATCTTCACAGCCACCTCCAAATAAGTGATAATCAACAAATAAGATTTACTAAGTCCAAACAATGTTTGAACTTAGATCCAGGAAGAGTCTTCGTCATCATATCAGCAGCATTATCCAGCGTACTAACCTTCATGATCACAATATCACCTTTATCAACAATTTCACGAACAAAGTGATATTTGACTCCAATATGTTTAGTACGCTCATGAAACATGCTATCTTTTGTCAAGAAAATAGCACTTTGGCTATCACAATATATCTTCAGCCTGCGATCATCTTGAGTAAGCTCTGTATAAATATTTCTAAGCCAAATTGCTTCCTTCATTGCTTCAGTGATTGCCATATACTCTGCTTCTGCAGTTGAAAGAGCAACTGTTGCTTGTAGGCAAGCCTTCCAGCTCATAGCACAACCACCGAATGTAAAAATGTAACCTGATGTGGATCGTCGAGTGTCAAGATTACCCGCGTAGTCAGAATCCACATATCCAATCAATCCAGCTTTAGAACCGCCAAACTCAAGATAAGCCGTAGTTGTACCTTTTAGATACCTTAATATCCATTTTACTGCTTGCCAATGCTCTTGTCCTGGATTAGCCATGTAACGGCTCACAACGCTAACTGCATGTGCTAAGTCGGGACGCGTGCAAACCATTGCATACATAATGCTCCCAACAGCACTTGCATATGGTATTTTCTCCATCTTCTTAATTTCTTCATTTGTTGTCGGACATTGATGCGATGATAACTTGAAGTGTGCAGCAAGAGGTGTAGAAACTGATTTGGCTTTGCTCATGTCAAACCTCTCCAGAACTTTGCGTACATAACCCTCCTGTGAAAGATAGAGCTTCCTAGCCTTACGATCACGCCTGATCTCCATGCCTAGGATGCGTTTTGCTGCACCTAAATCCTTCATATCAAATTCTGCACTTAATTGCGCCTTAATCTTGGCAATTTCTGACTTGCTCCTTGCTGCGATAAGCATGTCATCCACATAAAGCAGTAAATATGTGAATGAATCATCTCCAACCGGTCTCATGTAGACACATGAATCATAACTGCTTCTCCTGAAACCAAGATTCAAAGCAAACATATCAAAGCATTTATACCATTGTCGAGGTGATTGTTTGAGGCCATATAATGACTTCTGGAGTTTGCAGACATGGTCCTCCTTCCCCTCGACCTTAAAACCTTCGGGTTGCTCCATGTAGATTTCTTCCTTTAAATCACCATGCAGAAAAGCTGTTTTAACATCAAGTTGCTCCAACTCAAGATCATCTAACGCAACAAGACCAAGAAACAGTCGGATAGAACTATGCTTCACAACAGGAGAATAAATATCATTAAAGTCAACTCCCGGTACCTGGCTAAAGCCTTTTGCAACTAGTCTAGCTTTATACCTTGGTTCTTCAACTCCGGGAATTCCTTCTTTCTTCTTGAACACCCACTTGCACTTGACAGTTCTTTTACCTTTGGGTAGTTTAGCTAGTGTCCAAGTGTCATTCTTTTGAAGCGATTCCATCTCTTCTTGCATAGCTACAACCCACTTAGAAGAATCTGGACAGTTAGTTGCATCTTTATAATTTGCAGGTTCAAAACAACTCTCTGTCTCTTCAGCAGCTGCAAAAGCAAACCCAACAAAGTCTGCTTCCTCAATTAACCTCTTTCGAGGCATACCTTGATTGCTACGACGGGGACGATTGATAGCAATAGAATGAGAAGGCTGAATGTCATCAGTTGAGGCTTGTTGCTCCACCTCAACTTGTGTATCCTTGACATCCTGATCATGACTTTCAGGATGTATTTGGAGCTCCACCTTGCTTCCAATCTTTTCCTTCTCAATGCTTGGATCAGCGACAGTCAACTCCTCCTTTTGATGCAACATGGATGTCTCGTCAAACATAACATTCCTGGCTGTGAAAACTTTGGAAGTATGAGGATTCCATAATTTATACCCTTTAACTCCTGTAGTGTATCCTAGAAAGACACATTTAATCGATCTAGGATCTAACTTCCCTTCATTCACATATGCATAAGCAGGACATCCAAATATCTTAAGATCATTATAGTTAGCCGGACTGCCCGACCAAACTTCTTCAGGTGTCTTTAAACCAATAAAAGTATGAGGAGATCTGTTTACCAGAAAACAAGCTGTAGAGACTGCCTCTGCCCAAAATTTCTTCCCCAATCTAGAGTTTGAAAGCATGCATCTTGCCTTTTCCAACAAGGTTCTGTTCATCCGTTCTGCTACACCATTTTGTTGTGGAGTCCCTGGAACGGTCAGATGGCGAACAATACCTTGATCATTGCAGTATTGTTTGAATTCTCCCGAACAGAATTCCAAACCATTATCTGTCCTTAGCCGTTTCACCTGCTTCCCGGTCTGCTTCTCGATCAGAGTCTTCCACTGCTTAAATGCGACAAAGGCTTCATTCTTATGCTTCAAGAAATATGCCCAAACCTTCCTTGAAAATTCATCAATGAAGGTAACCATGTAACGAGCTCCACCAAGAGATGCCTCACGAGACGGTCCCCAAACATCAGCATGAATATAATCAAGAGTTCCTTTAGTGTTATGTTTTGCAGGAGTAGTAAAAGAGATTCTCTTTTGCTTTCCAAATAAGCAATGTTCGCAGAAATCTAACTTACTGACCTTTTGTTCTCCGAGTAGTCCTCTTTTGCTTAGCTCAGAAATGCCTATTTCACTCATATGGCCTAGCCTCATGTGCCACAATTTTGTCACCTCCTCATCAGACATAGATGATTCAGCAACTGCAGATTGGCCTTCCACGGTCTTGCCATCCAAAATGTAGAGCTTTCCTTTCCGCTGGCCTTTCATGACTACCAATGATCCTTTGACGATTTTCAGCGAACCATCCCTGCCAATAAAGGAACAACCATTTTCTTCCAATGTACTCAAAGAAATTAAATTTCTTCTCATATCAGGGACATGGCGAACATTTGATAGTGTTCTCACTATCCCATCATGCATTTGAATTTTGATGTCACCGATGCCTGCAATTCTACATGCATTGTCATTCCCCATCATGACTACTCCTCGATTGACCGGTTCATATGTGTAAAACCAGTCCTTATGAGGAGTCAAATGGAATGAGCAAGCAGAATCCATGGTCCATTCGCCACTCTTGCTACTTTCTGCTTGTGCAGTTATATGAGCTTCTGTGCTGTTTATAGATGAGTTTTCAGCAACTAAAGCAAAATCATCTTCATTGGTGGCAATACTAGCCTCATCTGGTGGCCTTTGCTTGTTGTTGTCTCCATTTCCAGCATTTTGATTCTTCTTCTTTAATTTGTGACAATCATCCTTAATGTGACCTTTCTTCTTACAATAGTTGCAATAAAGATTCCGATGTTTTGACTTGGACCTTGAAGATGATCCTCTATCATTCTTTCTTTCAACTGATCTGCCTCTTGAATACAAGCCTTCTCTGCTTTCCTCACGCTTTGAAGTGTCCATTCTATCTCTTGACAATAAACTGGAACAAACTTCATCTAAAGTTATTGTATCTTTTCCATAAAGCATGGTATCACGGAAACTATTGTATGATGTTGGCAGATGATATAATAAAAGCATAGCCAAATCCTCACCATCGGTCTTAACATCAAGATTTTCTAAATCATTGATGATCTCTCTGAATTCTTCAAGATATGATTTAATAGACTTACCTTCTGACAGCTTATGCGAGTACAGCCTGGATTTAGCGTACAAGTGACTTGCTGGACTTTTTGTCATAAGAAGCGATTCAAGCTTCAACCATAAGCTGGCAGCAGTTGTCTCGTTACTGACCTCTTGAAGAATCTCCGTTGATAAGTGCAACTGAATTTGAGCGAGTGCCTTCAGATTCTTTCTCTCCTTCTCCTGCTCTGTTCCAGACATATTCTCCATCCCGAGCAGTGCCTCATCCAAATCAAGACTTATGAGAATTGCTTTCATCTTGATTTTCCAAATTGAAAACTTTGTGCTATACGTGAGTGGTGCTATATCAAGCTTTGTCGATGTCGAAGCCATCACAGCTCTGCAATGAGCTTTCTGAGCAAAAATAAGCTCTGACAATTTCACGTGAATAGTAACCGTACACATGAATAGTGACCATATATGGGAACAGTATCCGTATACGAGAATAGTGATCGTATACAGAAATAATACTCGTATACAGAAACAGTATGTGAATAGTAACCGTATACAGGAATAGTGATCGTATACGGGAATAGTAACTGTATACGAAAATAGTACCCAACACCACAAGATGAATTGATAAACTACTTATTTCTGATGTGGAGGATCCGCCTATTAGGGGCAACCACAGAGCATACTATAAGCAGCTATCACTAACCTAACCTTGGCTCTGATACCAGTTTGTTAGGAATCAGAACGTAAGCACAAAGAAAAGAGACACGAGAATTTACGAGGAAAACCCCAAATCGGGGAAAAACCTCGGGCGGCAAGCCGGAAGAAAGAATTCACTAAGAAAGAAGAAGAATACAATCTAAGTGACTACTAGATTGTGGGGCGAATTCTAATTGTCACAACTAAGCTCCTTATATAAGGAGTTGAAGGTACCAAGGCCCTTTCTATGGCCAATGTGGGATGAAGGGTGAAATATGGAGCTAAGGCATTAAGCCTTTGTTTCCTAGTCCATGTGGGATGAAGGTTAAGAACAAAGTTGAGGCAATCTTCAACATGGCACTAGTGACTTTTCATTCCTGAAAGCTTTTTTTTAGCTTCACTGACACATCAAGGTTTATTTGACAAATAGCCATCCAATGCCTTCAAGTTTGTTAGCATTTTACACACCAATGATTTTTCATCTTCGGAGAGTGTATAACAGACAACAGGTACATGAACATCATCTCCACATAGAATTGGATGAAGATCTTGTTTGATGCCAAGGCTTACAAGATTCATTTGTGACTTCAATTTATCTTTGTTCTTCCCCTTGATATTCATTAGAGTGCCAAGAATATTGTCACAAATATTCTTATCAATGTGCATCACATCTAAGTTTTGGCGTAACAATAAAGTCTTCCAATAAGGTAACTCAAAGAATATGCTTCTCTTCCTCCAATTGTACATGCTATTTGTAGTATCATACTTTTTGGCAGTGTATTTACCAAAAGGAACTTGTTGGAACAACTCAAAATGCTTAACCACATCATCCTTAGATAGTGGAGTAGGAGCACATCTTTTCTCTTTCTTCCCGTTGAAAGAAATTGTAATGGAGAAGCTCCCATCGTGACGAAAATTATGAAGGTTGATGGAAACTCGACCAATCAAATGAGGACGTTAAGGATTCCACTGGTGGTCACAGGTAATAGGTCAACTACTTATGCCCTTTATGACTTGACTTATATACGAGTAGTTTGAATTTTGGCTCTTGACTGTAATTGTTCTTTAATTCTGATGAATGCTAGTAAAACTTGGATAATTTTGGACAAATTTTTGCTTACTATGAGCATATATATATATTTTTTTCTGTTTCACTTCTCTTGCTGTTTGGTATTTGGTTTTGACGTTGAAGAAGTAGCACTTTGTTGACTCTCATTTTACGTGGTTCTTTCATTTTAATATATTTGTTTCACACTTTTTTTTTGTAAAAAGAAAACCAGTTTCTATTTCAAATTAAGACTAACTTGTTTCATCAAATTTTATATTGATGCAAGCTTAGAGGGGGCTTTCGGCAATGATCCTGATTTTTCGAACTCATAAGATGAGCAAGGTGGAAAGGAATTGGGTCCTAAGAAATGATAACTTGTAATGCTTTGTGTAAGTTTAATCCGCAGGCTGTTGACTGGTTTCGGTAGGAATTGATAATGGAAGAAGTGCTACCTTAGAGGCTTCATGTTAAAGTGCACTTATTGTTCTTTTCTTCCTTCATTTTTGCTGGACCAAGTTCATTTTTTATGAATATGGCATGCTTTAGAATTATTTCTAATGCCCACTACTTTTACTTAGCTTCAACAAGTGCCTTTTAAGGGTGGACACTGGACAGTTTGTTGCAAATGACTCAGCAAAATTCAAGTACAAATCAAATAAAGCAACTTTTTATTCACTAATGTATAGACTTTCAAGTTTAGGCAATCTAACTTGAAATATGTTTGAGTGGCTGTTGAGTTACTAGGGGTAAATAAATTAGTATTAATTTGATTATTTATTTCTTAGGTAGACAATATATCTTTTTTTGTAATTTCATGGAAGTTGTGGAATGAAGGATGTTACATCAAGTGTAATCAACATTATTTCTACGCCTGTGCACTTTTGCAAGTTTTTTTTTCTTTATTCTCATGTGTACTTTTATAAACAATGATGTAAATGAAATTATTATTTTTCTGATTAATATAATATTATATTATTTAATATTATGATGTTTTATGCTACCAAAAAATATAAATGGCATACAATACTATAAAAATATCTTTAAAATAATGGCAATAAATAAATGAATATAATATAAACTAAAAAACTAAGTGTAGAAAAAATTACTATTATTAGCAATAAGATTATGTGTGAATACTTTCAGATAATTAGTGGTGGAATGAACGTAGTTGTTAGCATTTATTATTTGAAACTAAACTTTTTAGTTATATATAACATATGATAGCAATTAAAAAAAAATTGTTAATCAAATTTTGCTGCTGACAAATATTCCTCTCTAAAGATGATATGTAACCTCAAAAGAGTCCTTACTAAGTTGCATTTATGACTATAGTAAAATGACTTTTAAATATTTTTGGTAACCACTCAATGGTCATTACGACATGTCTTGTAACAACAAAATAGTCACTGAAAATAAACTATAGTAATGACCTACACTTATACAATATGGTTTAATACTTAAGGAAAAATCATTACAACTTTGTTTTCGCGACAACAAAAAAGTTATTTTGAAAGCACGCTAACAACGACATACACTTGTTACAAGATGTGTTTCGTAACTAAGCAAAAACCATTACTACTTTAATTTTGCAATGACATAAAAGGTACTTCGAAAAGAGTTATCTAACAACACAAAATATTGTTACGAAAAAAATGTTGTAATGACTCACTACAACTGTTACATAAATTTTAGGCAATGAGGCTATATTTGTTACAAAATTAAAAAGTAATACCATGACTACCATTGCAAAAAAGTACATCTTTCACAATGAGTCATTAAGTCGTTGCACAAGCTTTACGTGGCAGCTTCATTAACAACAAAACTTGTAACGACAAATTTTGGCTGCCAAACATATTTTATTATTTTTCTTGCCAAAGTTATGCTTTCTTGTAGTAATCGGGACCAATATAGATGAATCAACAAGAGAAAGGCCACAAAGATAGACAATCAAATTATATCATAAATAATTGAAAGAAAGCTTTCTATTAACGCACACATATATCCACCTTCAATAGCATACCACACTAATTGGGCTTCAATACCTCCCAACCATCCCCCTCGAACTCACTATTCAAGTGGATGATCCCCTTAACTATGATTCGTTACAACTTAGTCCTCTAACTATTAAAGATCATAATGGCAACTCAAGTCTCGATTACCTAGCCATTAGCCTTCATGGTCAAATGACTCTATGAATTATCACCACTTGGACAGATGATTCCCTCAACTATTATCTTGTAGACAAATGTATGTAAATATTAGTATAACTCAATATTCATATATCTTGTAAAAATAATATTGTAAATTAATTAAAACTTAATTCTTACTAATTTATGAGTTATTAATAATTTCTTATTAATTTTATCTTAATTCATCATCCTATAATACTGAAGAAAAAAAGCGACTGCACTTCCAGTCACATGTGAGTTATAGTAGACCATTGAAGCCTCAACCACAACCTCAGTGGTAAAAATGATAGTCGCAATTGAAGGGCAATAGAGATAGTGACTAAAAAGCTCAGTCACTCAAAAGAAGTGTCACCCCAAGCTTAAAGTGATTGAATGTTTGGTTGCTCACCTTATTAACTGCTAGTTAAGTTCCTCCAAACCATTTTATCCTTTTTTTATTTTAATTGTAATTATTAAAATTCAAATTAATTTAATTTAATTATTTTAAATAAATTTATAGTTAAATAAAATAAAAATTTAAATGAAATAATTAATTAAAAATGTATGTAAATATTAGTATAACTCAGCATATATATAGTAAAAATAATACTATGAATTAATTAAAAAAATAAATTTATTATTTTATGTAAATTTATTTTTAGGAGATGCTGAAATCAAATATAATAAAATAAATCAATATATTTTTTGTACTGAGTTGAGGGGATCATCTGTCTGCATATTGATAGTTGAAGGGGTCATCTGTCCAAGTGGTGATAGTTTAGGGGATCATCGGCCCATGAAAGCTAATGGTTGGGTGATGGAGACTTGAGCTACCGTTATGATTGACAGCTGGATGATTCATGTGACATCATGTGACTGAGTAAGGGTTTGATCTTTAATAGTTGGGGGACTGAGTTGTAATAAATTATAATTGAGGGGGTTATCTGTCCAAGTGGTGATATTTCAGGAGGGCAGGAGGTATTTAAGCCACATTAATTGGCTTTGCAATTCATGTTGAAGAAACTTGTACAAGCAACGAATTGGACCATTTTCCAAAATACTAGATACCATACTTCATCTATTCGACAATACAAGCGTGCGACATGAGATCTTAAATCTGGAATCTGTATGTCAATACAAGTTCGAGGCCACAAATCAAGCCAACTCAAAAGCCACAAAAGCTACTCCTACAATTGCGCACAAGCTCTGCCAAAAAAAAAAAAGAAAGAAAAATAACACTATATACACTTAAAATGTAGAGGTCCATGAAACTCAACAAGGATGGGTCTATGCCAACAATTTTACAAAGAAAATCTGAACAATGTTTGGCGTAGTGCAAAACAAAGAGAGACTAAAAACTCTGAAAGTATAGATTTATGGCATCCAAATTGGAAAGAAGTTGAACCTTCATAAATTGATCAAACAATTATATGGTTTCCATTTCCAGCAGATGGTTAACTCTATTAAGATATCAAAGGAGATGACCTGTCAAAGTGTAGGTTCTTAAATATACAAGTGTAAGTATAGGTTAGGACAAATGATAGGGGTGAGGGCTTCTCTAAATTTCCCAATTCAAACGAGGAATTAAAGTTTGGGACCTCTAGTGTTTTTTACCTACTGACTAGAGATATTATTTGTAGTTTGGTAGAAATATCAAATTGCCACTAATGTTTTGAGTAGGGAGCGAATATGCCATTGTAGGTTTTTTTTTTTGCTCAATCTCCTACTAATTTTTAAAATGGGCTGAATATGCCATTGTCGGTTAGAAAAAAAATAGTAAAAATAGCAGGTTTTGAAATCTTGGGGTCATTATGCTTCTTTTAAAAAATATTAAGACCTTTGAGATTTTTGCTAAAAGATGGTTTAATCTCTATCATCAGTGCTTCAGCCCTATTACTGTCTCCGTTACCATCGCCTCAGCCCCATCGTTGCTCTCATTCAGTTTCTGTTGTCTAATCTCTTCGCTGGTATTCGAGAGAGAGAGAGAGAGAGAGAGAGCGAGATAGTCTAATTACAAAAATCTTTAAAGTTTGTTAAAAATTGTATTATCACCCTAAAATTTCCAAACATGTTATTTTTTATGTTTTTTGTTAGCTTTTTAACGTTTTCAGTATATTTTTAATGTCAAGTGGTATATCAATTCTTAATTTGAAACTTCAGTGGTATATTCAGCTCATTTTAAAACATTGGTGGGAGATTAGGCTAAAAAATAACTATGGTGGTATATCCGCTTTCAACCCAAAACATTAGTAGCAAATTTAATATTCTTACCTTGTAGTTTTTTAATCTTTGACTTAAGCGTAATTAACAAAAAAAAAACAGAAATCACATTTTAGACGGAATTCGTAGGGTAAGTTTTTTACCATGGATAACATGAACATATGTCTAATTAGACATACCTGTTGTTTTACAATTTTACCCTCAAATTTACCCCTCCCCAAACCCTCTCTCTCGATTCTGGTGATCAACCTACCAGATCTAACTTGAAATCCGGCGTGCAAAGAAGCCAAGGAGGCTGAGCGACTCTGACGAGGAATGGCGAGAAACGAATGGCCGATGATGCGACCAAGCAACGAAGGCGAAGGACGCAAAGGAGCCATGAACAGCCAGGTCGAGGAATGACGAACACCAAGGAATCGTGAGAAACGAACAACAACGATGGCTCAATGCAACAGCAACGGTACGATGCCGCGATGCAGTAGCGATGGCACGATGCGACAATGATGGTGGTGCAATCAGCAGTGATGGCGTGATGTTGTAGCTGAATGCTTCAATCAGCAGCGGTAAGGGCGCGGCGACGACGGTGATGATGTCTTCAAATATCTGATTAAATCTTGGCTTCAAATCTGAGGAGGCGAATCGGCGATTCGAGGAGGCAAAGCGGTGAGGCGAGTCCGAGGTGAGGTTGGAGGTGAGGCGACGAGGCGAGTTTGAGATGAAGGTGGAGGTAAGGCGACGAGGCGAGTCTGAGGAGGCGAAGCCACAAGGTAAACAGGCGTGAAGGCCAGCGGCGAGGTGGTGTAAGGAAGGAGGAGAAGCAACGAGGAGGCGGCGATGGCATGGTAAACAGACTGGTGGGGATGCGGATGCATTTTGTAATTATTTACATATTTTCCCAGGCATTTTGTAATTTTTTTAAATGATTATTTAAACACTTTTAAATATTTATTTAGACACTTCTTTTATTATTTCGTATATATTTTTTTATCATGAAAATAAATTGTTTGTATATTGCTTTAGACATTTTTTCACTTTTCTTTAGATATTTTTACACATTCATTCAAACACATTTTTATTATTTCAGTTAGTTATTTTTGAAGAGAGTGAATTGTTTATGTATTGGTCAGACACTTCTAAATATTTCTTTAGACACTTTTACACATTCATTCAGACACTTTTTTATTGTTTCAATTAGTTATTTTTTAATAGAGTAAATTGTCTACGTATTGGTCAGACATTTCTAAATATTTATTTAGACACTTTTCGATATCCATTCAGACATTTTTCATTTTTTTCAAACATGACATATGACGTATACGGCGAGATTATGATGTATGACAGTTTGGTAGCGGCACCGGTGTCAGCGCCGGCACCGGAGGAGACAGCAATAGCAAGGTAGGGTTTTTTGTAGAGAAGAATATTTCAATAAAGGGTATTTTTGTCAATTTTTTTGATGATTTATGCCTTATATATAGAAGATTAAGGGATATGTTAGTATGTCTAATTAGACATAGGTGCATAATAAAAGAACTATAAGTTTTTAGGTGAGAATATAGGGGTAAATTACATCCATGGCCCCTAACATTTTATTATTGTCCTATTTTGGATCCTAACCTCAAAATCTCGCATGGGACATTCTCAACCTTAATTTTTTGTTCCATTTGAGATTGTTGATAGACAAAAAGTGTTAAAATTGATGGAATTAGCCACATGGCATAATAATCAGCTGCTGGTGATGATGTGGCAAGGAAGAAAATAATAAAAAAAATGAAAAAAATAATAAAAAATTAAAAAAATCCCTCGTACTACTAGGCTCAACCTCCTCCCTCCCCCGCCGCCTCCAGCCCTCCCTCGTCACCTTTAGGCTTTGCCTCATCCGCCACCTCCAACCTTCCCTCGCTACCTCCAGCCTCTACCTCATTCGCTGCTTCTCCTCCATTCCTCCCCTCATTCCCTCTTCCAAGCCCAATTCGATTGGAAGGCCCAATTCGATTGGAAGGTCCGATAGAGACCAAATCTCGCTAGAGATAGCAAATTGAAGAGAGGTCTCAGTTACTTTGCTGTTGGTACAGGTGACTCCATGCCAATCACAGGAAGCCACCAGTGTGGAAGAGTCCCAGCCGTAAAAAGCGCCAAGTAGGTCATGGAGATTGAGGCAGAAGGTCATCAAAGCGTCAATCTCCACATGGCTTTGGGTTCCATTCTGGTAAACATTGCTGGAGGTCTTCTGCTGCTTTCCCCGGCATTCTAGCCCTAGTGGATGGAGACATGATTTTTTAGGAGATAGCGAATCGATGGAAGGGCGGATGAGGGAAGAAGGCTGAGCCTGGAGGTGGCAGGGGAGGGAGGAAGCTGGAGGCGGTGGGGCTGGGAGGATTTTTTTTCTAATTTTTTATTATTTTTCTTTTTCATATTTTTTTTTTGTTAATTTTCTTCCTTGCCACATCATCACGAGCAGCTGATTATTATGCCATTGTGACAAATCGCCCACGTTGGCATGCCACGTGCCTAATTTTGTTAATTTTAACATTTTCCATCAATCATAAAGTCTAAAATGGAAAAAAAAATTAAGATTGAGGACGTTTCATGCAAGATTTTGAGGTAAGGGTCCAAAAGAGGACAATAATAAAAGGTTAGGGGCCACAGGTGTAATTTGCCTGAGAATATACTATCTTATTTAAAAAAGGACTAAATCACTTTAAGTCCCTCGAATTGTATTGCCTCAAGCATTTTTTTCCTAAAATTTTACTGCAGTGTAAGTCAGCCCCTTAACTACAAGCTCCACATTTGCTCATTTAACTTATTAACTCGATTAACTTCATTAGTTTTCTAACGATTTAGTGACCTGGTTGTAAAAATTTAAATCCTTAGTCACCAAATAACAAAACAAATTTAACTTGAAACACTTAATGAGAATTAAATACAAACTTATTGAAAGTTTTTAAAATTATAAATAGAAAGATAAACCAAATATAAAGAAGTTTGGAGAAAAAAATTTTAGTGAAATAAAAATCACATCCTTAATAATCCATTTTTGCCGTTAGTACCCACCCTTGCCCCTCTTACTCTGCCCCCTTTACTTACCTTCACCATGGCCAATTTGAAGTAGTACGAGTGCCTCTTTTTGCCCACTTGACCATATGTGAAATAGACCCTCTATATCAAATCAAACGGCTCATAGGCATACAAATCGAGGTTTGTGATCACATTGTATGCACAAGAACTAGTTTCGTAGCCATAGCCCTTCTTAGCAATGAGATCATAGAAAAACTATTCCTCTAAGTGATAGAACCAACAACCTGGTAGCAAAAATGGAATGGCAAGAAATTGGGAATCACAAGGTCTAAATAGCATTGGGAGGAATTAAGTCTAGGTTTTTTAGTGAAATTTTTAAAATGAAGGGAGATGAAACTTTGGAGGTTGCAGGGGCAGTGGAGGAGAATCAGGCAAAGCGATGAAGCTTGCAGAGTGCGATAGTGCAGTGGAAGTGCTTTTGTGGGGTCAAAGCATTGGTGTAGGGGGGGAATATTAGTAGCATGGAGGGTGAATGGGTAGCTCATGATGGGCAGTAGCGGTGAATGAAGAATTGAGAATGGGGCTTAGATTGCTACATGTTAAAGTATAAGGTATAAAAGAAAGAAACTAAGAGGTTGAGTGGCTAGACACGTAGTTTTATCTTTTTATGGATTAGTCAATTAACAAATTGGCTTGTCAACGGTACCAAAAAAACAAGGTTTTTGTGACAGTTATTAATGATAGCCAGCCTTCACTAAATTTACCATAGTTAATTCACTCGCCGCCAATAATATAGTGATGACTGATATCAGTAACTAGTTATGGTAAACTTTCACAATGTCAACTATCACTAATTTTTTTGGCATTAGTATGTTGCCGGTAAGTTAGCAATGACTAACTATTGATTGTTGACCATTACTAATTTAGTGATGGCTTACCTTCACTAATTCTAGCAGTGGCTAGCCATCATTAAATTAGTGACGGTTTGTCTTCATTAGTCATGCCTATTTTATCAACGGCTAAAATTACCACCTTCTCTTTCTTAATCCTATTTACATTTTCATATTGTCACGGTTCTAAAATTCCAACAATTATAAAATGGAGACAAATTGTAATTATCCACAAATACAAAGTATATCAACAATGTCATTTAATGATCAAGTTATATACAATATAGAAAAGATCATATATACATATACTTTTGAAATGTTATCTCACCAAAACATCTTTTTTTTCACTATCCCCCCCAAAATAATGACAACTTAGAAAATTAACTCGGAAAATTATCATAAAAATGATACACATAGCAATTCCACGTGCCCACTACAAATTCCACTGTCCAAATCTATTCCACATGACCCATCACAGTTTAATTCCATGACCAAAACAACAACTATGTTGCATGCTTCGGAGCCTTCATTGAAGTGAAGCTAGTCACTGGATTAAATTAAAACAAAAAGATCACCTTAGTAGCACATTGAATTAATTAAACCAATTAAAACGCTGAAATTCAGCACTGAGCCAATTTAGGGACTTTTTTTTTTTAGCAAGATGACATAATTCAAGGGAGTAAAAGTGATTTTAGCCTTTAAAAAGCCAACAATTTATCTCCTAAATGTAATTAATTTTTTATCTTATTTTAAATCATACAGTATCTATGATCTTATAGTAAATTTAATAATTTATCTAACAATAATTTACAGTTAATTAATATTTTGATTTATCAATTCTGTAAGCTAAATAAATAATGGTGTGACTTCTAAAATGGAATTGGGTAAAATGTATTTTAATCTAAATCTGCGCCATTTTTGGGATTAACTCTAATACTTATTGGATCAAAAAGGAAAAAAACAAAAATTGCAAGGTCAGAGAGCAAAACCCGGGGCTTGTCACTGGCCAGCCTCTCCTTCATACGGCTCTTGAAAAATTCAAAACCACCAAACTCTCCCTTAATTTTTCATCCTCTGACCTCTCTCCTTCACCATCTCATCTTGTCTACCTCTCCGCCATGGCTCTCTCCCTACAGCTTCTTCTTCTCCTTTCTCTCCTCCGCCATCTATCTTCCGCCGTTCCCCCAAATGGCCTCCCAGCTGCACCCCCCGATGGCCTTTCCGCCACCTACTACCAGAAGACTTGCCCCCAGTTCCCCACCATCATGCAGCGGGTGGTCACCGAAAAGCAAATGGCCACCCCCATAACGGCTGCTGGCACCCTCCGAGTCTTCTTCCACGACTGCATCGTGGACAGCTGTGACGGCTCTGTCATGGTCTCCTCCAACGCCTTCAACAAGGCAGAGCGCGACGCGGAACAGAACCTGAACCTCCCAGGCGACGCCTTCGACTTGGTCACCCGTGTGAAAACCGCACTGGAACTGGAGTGCCCCGGGGTTGTATCCTGTGCAGACATAATGGCAGGGGCCACCCGGGACCTGGTTGTCATGGTGGGCGGTCCCTTCTATGAGGTCCGCTACGGGCGAAAAGATGGGCTCATCTCGAACTCCTCACGGGTGAACGGGAACGTGCCGCTACCCACCATGAACCTGGACCAGCTAATATCCCTCTTCGCCTCCAAAGGCTTCAGCGTCCAGGAAATGGTCACCCTAGTAGGAGCCCACACCATTGGCTTCTCCCACTGCAAGGAGTTCGCCAACCGGCTCTACAGCGTCAGCCCCGCCACGCCAACCGACCCTGCCTACAACCAGCAATTCGCTCAGGGACTCCGAAACCTCTGCCGGAACTACAAGTCCGATCCAGCCATAGCTGCCTTCAACGACGTCATCACCCCTGGGAAATTCGACAACATGTACTACCGGAATCTGCAGAGAGGGCTGGGGCTGCTGGCTTCCGACCAGGCACTAGCAACCGACCCGAGAACCCGGCCGGTGGTTGACATGTACGCCGCTGACCAGGCGGCCTTCTTCAAGGAGTTCGTGCGCGTCATGGAGAAGCTTAGCGCTTATGAGGTGAAGACGGGAGACCAAGGAGAGATCAGGCGAAGATGCGATCAGTTCAACAACCTCAAGACATGATAGCTTCTAATTTTGAGCCTCACAAATTATTAAAGGAAATTTCTTTCTTTTTTAAGAGAATAATTTCTTCTTTCGCAAAGTAATACCCTGTAAACTTTTTTCTCTCTTTATTTTTTTTATTCCGAAGACCTATTTTGTGAGTTTGCACGCAGAGATTTTTACGAAATGATTGTAAGAGATAATTCTGTATCTCATTTTTTTGCTTACGGTTGTATATTATTTGGAAGACAACACATTCAAATTCATGAAAAACATCTTTACAACACATTTTAGAAAAGTTTTTTATTAGATTCTACATTATGCACATGTCCAAATTGAACATAAGGCCTCCTTTTACCTGATAAAGGGAGAGAGATCTGGTGATGAAGAACACCTATGCGCACGATAGATTTTCTAGTTTTTCAGTCTCAATTTCTAATTTCGATAACCCAATAAATTTTTTTCATAAAATTTTAACAAATTGTAATTTTTTTAGCATATTTTAATGTTTATGCATTTAAAAGTAGGGCAATGCTATACATCTACTAAAAGCTATTAAAACAAAAAATTCTGCAACACAAAATTTGGTTGGTAGTTGAAAATGTATGAAAATCCTGTTAATTTTTCTGCTTATTTTAAATACTAATATCTATTCTCTTGTATGCTTGTAAGTATACATCGATTTGAATATTAAAAAAAAAAAAATCAATGTTGATGCGCCATAGGAGGAGTGTAAATTTAGCGACGCAAATTAGCGACGTGCTGCCGTCGCTAAATAGGAAGTTGCGACGGCAACACTTCGTTAGAGGTCCGTCGCTTACTTACTCGCCGCTAATTATTTTGCGACGGGTAGCCGTCGCAAATTTGTGACGGTTAAACGTCGCAAAAATTTGTGTCACAAAATTTCCGGTAGTGGTGTCCGATGGCATGTTGGCGACTAGTTAGTGACACGTAGCCTTCGCTAGTTACTGATGCACAGCCGTCGCTAGTTAGTGACACGTAACCTTTGCTAGTTAGTGACGTGCAGCCGTCGCTAGTTAGTGACGAACAGCTGTCGCAATTTAGTGACGTATAGCCTTCGCTAGTTAGTGACGCACAGCCTTCGCTAGTTAGTGACGCACAGCCGTCACTAGTTTGTGACGCACAGCCATCTCTAGTTTGTGAAGCATAGCCTTCGCTAGTTAGTGACGCACAGCAGTTGCAAACTAGTGACGCATGGCCGTCGCTATTTATGTTAGTTAGTGACGCTTAGCCTTCGCTAGTTTGTGACGCATAGCTGTCGCTAATAACAGCTTACAATGTGCATATTGTATTCTGACCGCTACTTCCATTATGTAAGAATACAGCTATGTGTTAGTCAACAATTTCAACAGCAAACCTCAATCCCATACAACCGAAACACAAATCTAATTCAAAATAATCGAAAGTGATGTTATACACTTTCAAAAATCATAAACATAACCATTGATATTTAGAATGCATACAGTGTCACAATGTATTTTAGCATACGTACAACCTTAATAATCATAGTCAAACAAGTTCATAGGATATAATTCTACACTAATGACAACAACTTTTATGACGAACAGTACTTAACCATCAGACTCTGGTTCAGTTGGCGGAGTCTTCCCAATAACTTGCCATATGGATGCCATCTGATTCTAGTGTCTGCGCTCCATCTGTGCTAACTGATCCTGATATTGACTCTCCATTTGTGCAGTACGCCTATCCATGTCCTCTTGTACCTATGACTGTAACTAACTCATTCTCTGGGACACTCTTTCTTCGACCCGACGGTCAACTTCATTCTGGAATTGGGATGTTTGAGTGAATGAGATTGGTGCATTCAACCCATCACCGTAGTATGAACGATGACGATGACCAGGCACCAAATGACCCTCTGAACCCATTCCTGGTATGCGGCCCTTATTTTTGCCCCTAGCATTCTCTGCAAATAGCAATGCCTTATCATACTCAGCCTGCCCGTCTGAACGCTGTGTTATTTCCTCTACCTCTGCAAGATATTGAGCCTGTATAATGCTCCATGTTAATCAAGTAACCAATCGTAGTATATGATTAAGATATTTTTAATCACTATCTAATATGTTGTTAATACTTACCTCAAAATTTTCCATCTTCTTATTCACCTTCTTCCCATCTTTGTTTGTATAACACTTGTTCCATGGTTTGAAGAAGCCGGGATCCTTTTTGTCCGGATCTGACTCTTTCTGCATGGTAATAAGCAGACATAATTTGTTAGTTACATAGTTATTCTGACAACTTCCAATTTACTCCAATTTTTATCTACTTACCATCTTCAGCCTATGTCCTGAAACTGAGACTCTACCTCCAACATAATTTGCCATCTCTTCACCATATGCACATCTAATCTGGCTCATCCTAGATGACATCTCCTTGAATTCAGGTGAACCCCACCAAGCTTCAAGTGCCTCTAATGTCTCTGCTGTCATCCAGTTTCCTTTTTCTTTTCGCTTCTCAGGATCTTTTTCACGTCTTATTCTTTCATATGACTGCATTAAGCGCTTTTTTCCCAATTTGCAGAAAATCACAAATATCCTATTATGATCAGCTGGCTCCCATGAACATTTAGTCTAAACATTATCAACACACTCAATTAAAATTTGCTTTTATATAAGAATGGCAATAATTTGTAATGAATTTATGAACCTGGAGGACGCTAAACCATTGGTCAACAGCACCGGCCTTGGCACCTCCTCCCATGATCTATATGGTCCATGAAAATGGCCCTTGATGCAATGACCAATATGGTTCTGCGCAGCGTATGGAATGAAGCTAGACAATGAAAACATATATGAATATTATCAATAAGCAGTGCATAATTAAAAAAATTAGTTAACAAACGGAGGTTTAGTAATTGTCATACCATGTAGCAGAATAAGGTGATATATGAATACGTCGGCCTACCACGCCAGCAGATAGGTCGGGACTCAACAAATCCATGCCAGCATCCAAGGAGTCTGGCTAATCAGAGGACTCATGGGAGTGAGCTGTAGGCAATCTGCTCTCAGTTGGCGTACCACCACGCCGACTTGAGTGCGAGGATCTGTACCCTCCACACTCCAATGATACACCCGTCTCTGGTACAACTGTATTGGCGGGAGGTGATGGTCCATGTATTCCCCGACCAATATCGACATCTGTATGCCTCGACGGTGGCTTTCCGCCACTACTGCTCGCTGCTTGTAGGCCAATAGCATTAGCAAAGTCTTTCACCAGGTTCTTCTTTGGCAGTCCCCGCCTCCTATACTGGTTTGGTGGGGTTCCCCCACCGTCTTCTCTTTCATCCATGGTCACAATACTGAAACAATGAACTCACTCAAAACAAAATTTTCAATATAATAAAACTTGTTCTGATACATACAAGTTTTTCAGATGGTGTCTATTATCACAAACTTATTGAGACTACATAAATTAAAAACTTTACAACACGCAATCTAGGAGATTACAATCTCAAACATCATCAGTATCATCTTCTTCATCTTCAGTTTCTAGCTCATCGAGTTCAACATCACACTCCTCATCATCCTCCGTGTTGAATTTGTCTTCATCCTCTGTCTCATCTTCTTCCATCATATCATTATTGTCACTCCTATCATCATCAACAGTTTCACCCACATTGATTTCTCCTAGATTGGCAATTGGGTCATCATGAATCAGTTGTGGATGCCGCTCCCCTAAAGCATCTTGAAAAGCCTCAAAGTCTTCAGTTATTTCATAATTGACAATACGTCTTGGCTTTATCTTAAGAACTGCCCACCAACCAACCTTCTCTTTTGACTTACTTGGGTAAGGGGTGTAATACACTTGATCTGCTTGTGATGCAAGAATAAATGGATCATACTTAGGGTACCCCGGTTGCATAGTACTTCAACAATTCTATATTGTTTATGAATGCGAGTCCTACGTTCTAGTGTGGTGTCAAACCAGTCACACCTAAATAACACAACGTTCTTATGAGGCATGCCAGGGTACTCCAGTTGAATGATTTCTTGTACTACTCCATAGAAATCAGTCTCAACATTATTTGTTGATCCAGTGCATTTTATGCACACCCCACTGTTATATGTTGATTTGCCCTCACCCCATGCATCAGTCTAGAACTTGTAGCCATTTACGTAAAATACGGGCCAGGACACCACTCAACGTGAAGGCCCACAGGCTACATCCCATAGCATTTGACTTACTTCGCCACTAGCACTGTCACTAACCTACAAGAAGTAAAACAGTGTTGTGAGAGTCATTGCTGTATTTAGTTGTGATATCTGAGGAACATGACTTACATAATTTTGTAGCCATGTTGGGAAATCCTTCTCAATTCTCGCATCGACTTCTAAGTCAGATATGTTTGGTGTCATCAGATGCAAGAATTCGACAAACTTTCTGTACGCAACTCACAAGATAAAGTGGTAAACGTTAGTATTTCGGTAAACGTATGGGCATAACTGATCAAACTATTTACCGTTTACTACGTACGTGATATATGGTTTTATCTCATCACAATTGAAAAGGATATACAAAGTCGCAACTTGCAGCTCCATATCATTCAAGTACCGATACTTTGACTGTCCATGTCCACGTCCAGGATATGTGAATATTTTCCACAATGTATCATCTTGTGGAACTAGGCCACCATCATCATTCCTTGGGACTCTAGTACCCATTCGGGGAATATGAGACTCAAAATAGTAAGAGCAAAAAGTTGATGTCTCCTCAATCAAGTAGGCATTGCATATCGACCCTTCAACATGGGCCTTATTCGACACTCTATGCCTAAGATTCACTAAACACCTACTTATTACATAATTCGCAAGTTAGGAAGTTTACAAACTGAACCAATACGGATGCTTTTAAATTAAAGATTACCGCTCAAATTTGAACATCCATCGATACTGCACAGGTCGACCAATTAATGCTTTATATGCCAAGTGGACAGGTAAATGTTCCATAGAGTCGAAGAAGGCCGGTGGGAAAATCCTCTCCAACTTGCATAGTATAATTGGGATGCTACTTTGTAGTGCCTTGAGATCGTCAACATGTAATTCAGGCAAGCAAAGTGATGGCCTGAGGCCTCATCGTTGTGAGTCATGATGACTGTTGAGGAGACTTCTAGGAGGAAGAACGCCTGGAAGGTGGATCGCCCCAAGGAAAGTACCTGAAAAGCTGGTAAACAGGGTTAGGAGGCCCCCGGAGTGTTTTTCCGGGGGGGGAGCCTCCGACGCCCAAGTCAGTGGTGGCCGGAAAAAGGAGAAAGTCACTAGCTCAAAGAGAAAGGCAGAAAAGTCTCGCCTGGTATTTTCTCAGAGTGTGGGAGCTGTATATCCGGCCTACCAACCTCCTGTCAAGTATTTATTTCCTGTATATATAGGAATACCTAGCCCGTTCAGATCATGACACGTGTGCGGTCGGATGCTCCTGAACTTCTGGGCGTAGGGACAGATAGTTGGTAACCAGCTCGCCTCGAGCCTTGTGCTGAGACGGGCCATGATGTGATTCTGATGGCGTCTGCGCGTCAGGGCGGCTTTTTACGTCTATGGTGGGACGTGTCAGAGGCTTCCTTAAATGCTTCCTTAAATGCTCCTGCCGTACTCCCGAGGTCCCTGGGCGAGGTCGTCCTCTAGTTCGAACAGAGCCTCTTCGGGAAGCATACCCTCAGTTCGGGGGTTCCCAGTTCCAGGGAGTTCCGCCTTCTGGGATATCATGTTTGGGCAGCAATGTCTGGTGCCACTTTTCCGAAGGCGCGCTGTTCACAACCTTGGGGGGCGAATGGAGTCCTCAAGTTTTACTGGTGTGCCGAGGCTCGGAGCTCTCCGGCTATCTCCCGAGGTGCATGATTCCACCTGTTCCCGGGAAGCGCCAGTTCTTCTGGCCATTGTTGTGGCAGGGTGTTCGGCCAGATTGAGGCGATAGCCTTTGGCTATCACATGCCCCCCTCTGGAAAGCCGAAGTGAAGACTTCGGTTTGCATCTCTTTCCGAGGTTGTCGTTGGGAGTCTTGTTGGGAAGCATAACCTGTTCCGAGGTCGCACCTTTTGCCCGAGGGTCTGGGCTGTTCGGCCTTGGCCTATTCTTTGGTGTCTCCGAGGCAAAGCCTGTACCGAAGATACACCTCTTGCCCAAAAGTCATGGGCTGTTCAGCCATAGCCTGTCTCTTGGTGTCCTCGAGGTGGCCTGCTTTTTATTTCTGCAGGTCTGATGGCCAAGCGTGTCAGACTGAGCGGCGCGTCTCCACTTTTCAGGGATGTCAAACGACGTGTCCCAATCAGGAGGTGTGTCCCGGTTTTCCAGGGACGTTTGGGGAGGCATGTCCCCTATTTCTGCGCGGCGGTTGACACGCGGCTTCTTGCCATTGGGAGAAAGACGCGTCGTTTACAGAGGGCGCGCCTTTTCGGGTGTAGTGGCAGTTACGGCGACGGTTCGCCTCCAATGGGTACTTATGATCTCTTTTCGGTTACCCACCTTTGGCCTATAAATAGCCCATCCTATCATAAGTCCCACTTACTGTTTCTCTGCTCTCTCTCTGCTTTGCCCTCTGTTCTTGCGTTTTATCTTGCTTTCTGTGGCGGAGCTTCTTTAATCAGAGCTTTTCCTACCAACTTTCACGACGGCGTCCTCAGGCAAATCTTTTGGTGGGTTTTGATTTCCAGAGTACTCTGATTCCTCTGTTTTTCTGAGTTTTTCTGGAAAACTGTTGTTTTTTTTCCAAACTCGTCTTCTGAGTTTTTTCTGGAAACTATTTTCTTTTCCATCTCAAACTCTTTTTCATGTCTACGATGCCTATTCTGGCCCATCCTTGCTGTACCACCCCCGAAAAACTAGAGAGGTGGAAGAAAAAATTCTTTCTTCCCTCTTACGCTGTGACCAGGCTGCCTCGTTCTAGCCATTTTGCTTTTTCAAACCGCGGCGACGAGGTTACCGTCTTCCGAGCCCAACTGAAGGCCGGACTTCGGTATCCTCCCCCGAAGGTGGTTTGCGAGTTCTGCCAATTCCATGGCATTGCTGTGAACCAGCTTCCCCCGAACGCGTACTGCTACTTTAACGCCTACCTCTGCATGTGTGGCGTGTTCGGGATAGAGCCCCACTTCATCATTTTCATGCAGTACTACAAGCTCTACGTGGTCCCGAAGGGTGGCTTCTATTTTCTGCTGCCTCGGGGATCCGGGAGCAAAAAATTCACCTTCACCTTCGACACGAAGGATAGCTGGCGGGGGTGGCAGCCTAAGTTCTTTTTCCTGAAGGTGGATAAGAAGTGGTCTGATGTCCCGACCAGATGGGCTCAGGGAGTGCTGAACGCAGACGTCGTTGATCCGAGGATGCTGCTGACCCCACCGTTGGCTTCCGTGTTCGCGGATTTCGACGCCCGCATTCGGGCAGTCGCTGACTGGGCTCCCGAGGTCTCTCCTCGTGCTCTTTACCCCTTTCCTATCAACTAGAGGTTGATGACCGAAGAAGTCCTTCGGGAGCTGAAAGTGGTTAAAGAGCAAGTGACTGACCTCAATATGCCCGCTCCCGCCATCGCCGGGAAGGACTCCTGGCTGGTCAAGCTCCTTAAGGGGGAGACTTCTTTCGAATCTTTTGCCGAAAGTGAGTAATCTTCCACCCCTTTATGTTTTTTCCTCGGACTTACGCTGATATTTCTTCTCTTTTTCAGAGATGGGCGATGGGGCTGCCGCCTATTACAAGGCCCTCTTTTCTGTCCAAGTGGAGAAGGGGGAGCAGACAAAGAAGGCGGCTTCCCGAAGAAGGAAGTTGACAGGGGCGGGGCCCTCGGCGAAGCGAGCTAGGAAGGCTCTCCAGCCTCCTCAGCCAGAGCTTTCGGAAGAAGAAGCTGGCGAAGAGGCTGGTCTTGTTGAAATTCCACCGGCCGAGGTCCCCGCTACTTCAGCCGAGGTGCCTCCTCCCGACCTCAAGGCCCCCAGAAACACTGTAGTGGTAGAAGTACCTACTGCCAAGGAGCGGTACCGGCAGAAGGGTAAGGGTCTTTCTTCCGAGGGGCCCGAGGATCCCGAGGACACTGTCTCCGAGGTTCCTCCAGGTATGCCTTCAGGCGAAGTTCAGCTCATTTGTTTTTCGCGAATTTTTCTTCTGCTCCTAACTTCCTTCTCACTTTCAGAGGAGCCTCTTACTGTAGGCTGGAGGGCCATTCATGAGAGGAAACGGGCCCTCCGCGATGCAAAAATCCCTGAGGGGAAGATCCCCTTGGAGCCCTTTTGGACAATCACGGAGGATATGAATTTGTTCTCCGACGATTGTCCGAAAATGACAAAGGAGATTTGGAAGGGGATGACTACTGATGCCTCCTTCCGGGCCATTGCGGCGGCTCACCCGAGGGATAATACCCTTGCCGCAAAAGTCACCGAGCATGCCGCTCAGGTATAGTCTTTACACTCTTTTTCCTCAATTTTCTAAGTGTTTAGACTTGTACTAACCTGGACTTTTGCCTTGCCGTAGCTGCTGGAGTACGCTGGTTACCTCCGAGTTCGGGTGGCCAGAGAGGCTGCCTCCAAGGATGCGACTTCGCGAGAACTCAGTGAAGCGAAGGCTTCGCTTGCGAACCTGGTCGCCAGCAACCAGCAGCTGGCAGCGGATTGTTCTCAGCAAATTGCCGCCGTTTGGGAGGAGTTCTCGAAGAAGAGAGAAGAACTTGAAAAGGACTCCTCTCGGAAGCTTGCCGACCTCGGCGACCAAGTAAAGGGGCTGCTCGCCGCCAACGGAGATCTTGTCAAGGACAAGGCTGTTTCTGACAGTCTTGCGGCGAGGTTGACGGATGAGAACAATGCTCTCCGAGCCGAGGTCGAGGCTCTGAAGAAGGAGTCCGGAGGGACGCTGGAGATAAGCGAGCTAGAGGAGGAGATTGCTGAGCTGAGGGACGAGCTCAACGACCTTGGCATTGAAAAACATACTTCTGATCAAATGGCCAAGGTCGCCTTTCAGGACGGCTTCTGCCTTGTTCGGCACCAAGTCCTGCAGAGGTTCCCAGATTTGGACCTCTCTTTTCTGGAGGGCCTAAATATTCCTGAGGGACCTCAGTGCCAGTGGTCCAAGGTCGAGCATCTGAAGCTTCCTGGTCTTCGTCCGCCCGGCTCTCCCTAGTTTGTTTTAGGGCTCCTCTTATTTTTCTCCTTTGTGCTCCTTCTTTGGGCACTTCTTTTGTAAGGCAGCATTTGCTCTAAATGAACAATCTTTTGGCTAAGTCCTTTCTTGCAAGTTTCTTCATTTCCACTGTCCCGAACACGTTTGCTCAAGAGACTTTCGGAAAACCTGCAACCAAAGAAACTTTTTACCTTCCTTTGTCCCGAGTGTGCTCGCTCAAGAGACTTTCTGGAAAGTTTGTAAAAATTTGGCTAAGTCTTTTGCAGGCTTTTTGTTCCCTTTTATCCCGAACATGTTCGCTCAAGGGACTTCGGAAAACCTTCAGCCAAATTTTTCTGTCTTCCTATTGTCCCGAGCATATTTGCTCAAGGGACTTAGGAAAATTTTCACGAGCTTGCCCATTTCCCTTTTTCCCGAGCACGTTCGCTCAAGGGTGTTCGGAAATTACCTCTGCTTTTGTTTTGGCGTGTACTTTTGCGAGATTCTTGCTTTCCCTTTTTCCCGAGCATGTTCGCTCAAGGGTGTTCGGAAAATTTTCTCTGCACTGATTATGCCGAGTACCTTTGCAAGATTCTTGTTTCCCATTTTTCCCGAGCATAGTGGCTCAAGGGACTTCGGGAAGTCACATCTGCTTTTTTCGTGGCGAGCACCTTCGTGGAATTTTGTCCTGGACAATTTGGTATACTTAAAAATTTTTCTCAAGACCATTCTTCTCCAGACCATTCTGTACTTAGAATATTTCTTGTACAATATATCTCTTCCGCTCAACCTTAGGCGTAGAATTTTTTCAAGGCGTCTGAATGCCAAGTGTTTTTCAATTCTACGCCTTCGGCGTCGCCAAGCTTGTACACGCCTTTTCGTACTTCGGCGAGAACCAGATAAGGTCCTTCCCAATTTGCGCGAAGTACTCCGTGAGATGGCCTTCGGGGTGCAAAGTCGGCCTTTCGGAGAACGAGGTCTCCTTTTTTGATTTCTTTTGGCCTGGCTTTTAAGTTGATAGCCGCGGCTACTCTTTGCTGGAAAGCTTTTCTTCTCAGCTCGGCTATTTCTCTGTGTTCGGCCACAAGGTCGAGCTTAGTTCTCAGACCGAGGTCGTTTCCGCCTTCATCAAATACTTGCACCCGTATTGAAGGCTGAACTATCTCTATTGGGATAATGGCCTCTGTTCCGAAGACGAGTGAGAAGGGAGTTTCCCCTGTGGCTCTTCGTGGCGTCGTTCGGTAGCTCCACAATACACTTTGGAGTTCTCCTGGCCATTTCCCCTTGGCTTCCCCAAGTCTCTTTTTCAGGCCATCTTTTATGGTCCTGTTTGATACTTCCACCTGCCCATTGCTTTGGGGGTGAGCTACTGGGGCGAAGTGCATCTTTATTCCGAGGTCGCTGATGAATTCCTGGAATCCTTTGTCTATGAACTGGGATCCATTATCAGCTACTAGTACCCTCGGTATGCCAAATCTGCATACGATGTTCTTCCATACGAACTTCTGCACTTCTTTTGCCGAGATAGTTGCTAGTGGTTCTGCCTCTACCCACTTTGAGAAATAGTCCACTGCTACCACGCAGAATTTCACGCCTCCGGGCGCTGTGGGGAGTGGCCCAATAAGGTCTATACCCCAGACTGCGAAGGGCCAAGGATAGTCTGCCGACGTTACCATTTCCGAGGGTATCCTCTGGATTTTTGCATGTCTCTGGCAACTACCGCACTTCTGGACGAACTGCCTTGCGTCCTTTCTCAGGGTAGGCCAGAAGTATCCTTGGCGGAGTATCACTGCTGCAAGGGCATCAGTTCCAATGTGCGAGCCGCACATGCCTTCGTGAACTTCTTCGAGGACCATCTCAGTATCCTCTTCGCCCACACATCTCTACAGCGGATTTGCATATCCTTGCCGATATAACTCTTCACCAATCAGGAAGAATCTTCCGGCGCGTCTTCGCAGTCTTGCAGCATTGCCGGCGTCTTCGGGAAGCTCATTCTCTGCGAGGTATCTCTTTATGAGGTCCTTCCACCCTGTTCCCGAGGTCGTTACGCTTAGCACGGAGATGCTTGGATGGTCTAGCACCTCGGTGTATGTTTTGGACTTCGCTAAGCAATCTGCCTCAGTGTTATTCCGCCGGGGTACATTTTCGATACGCACGGCGTCAAACTCTTGGATGAGTTTTGTTACCAGCTCGTGGTATTTTGCCAAGATTGGGTCCTTCGCCCCATAATCTCCTGCCGTCTGCCGAACTACCAGCTGGGAATCGCTGTGAGCCCTTAAGTTTCTCACGCCAATCTTTCTGGCCAAGCGTAATCCCGCTATGAGGGCTTCATACTCAGCCACATTATTGGTGACGTTGAAGCTGAACTTGATAGCCTTCATCACCTCTAGGCCTTCGGGTCCTCTGATAACTATTCCAGCTCCCTGGTGTTCGGACCCCGAGGCTCCGTCAACATGCAAGGTCCATTCTGGCTCACCTTTTTTCGGATATGAGTGGTTCTCCTCAGTGGTGGGTATTTCGGCGATAAAATCTGCCAATGCTTGGGCTTTTATGGCCTTCCGAGGCTCATACGTGATTTCGTGTTCTCCAAGCTCTATGCACCACTTGGAGAGCCTACCCGAATGATCAACTCTCTTCATAACATCCCGTAGTGGTAGACTACTTCGGACGATGATGGGGTGAGCCTGGAAATATGGTCGCAGTCTTCTTCCTGCAAGCACCAAGGCGTATATAGCTTTTTAAAGCAAGGGGTACCTGACTTCGGCGCCATGCAAGGACTTGCTGACGTAGTAGACCGGCCATTGTTTCGGCCCTTCTTCTTTCACCAGGACCGAGCTCACGGCCTTTTCTGTGACGGCGAGGTACAGTACGAGGGGTTCTCCCTCCCGAGGTTGTCGCAGAGTCGGCAGGCTGGCCAGGTAGACTTTGAGTTCTTCCCAGGCCTTTTGGCAATCTTCGTCCCAAGGATGATTGTTTCTTCCGAGGTCGCCTTCCATCTTTGCTGCCTTTGTGAGGACTTTGAAGAAAGGTCTACACCTATCTCCGTACCTAGAAATAAACCTGCTCAGAGAGGTTATTCTTCCGGTTAGTCTCTGCACGTCTTTGACTGTGGCAGGAGTTCGGAACTCAAGCAGAGCCTTAATCTTCTCAGGATTGGCGTCGATGCCTCTTTCGGATACCATGTACCCAAGGAATTTTCCCGAGGTCACACCGAAGATACACTTCTCGGGATTAAGGCGAATCCCGAAGGCTCTGAGCTTTTGGAAGGTTTCCTCCAAATCTGCAACGTGGTAGCCGGGCAGCTTGCTTTTGACTATCATATCATCAACATATACCTCCATGTTTCTCCCCATTTGGTCCTTGAAGACTTTGTTCATCAGTCTCTGGTAGGTGGCTCCTGCATTTTTGAGCCCGAAGGGCATTCTGACATAGCAGTACGTTCCTCCCTCGGTGATGAAGGCAGTTTTCTCTTCATCTTCGGGGTCCATCCTGATCTGATGGTAGCCGCTGAAGGCATCTAGGAAGCTCAGGAGCCCGTATTCGGCCGTTGAATCTACCAGTTGATCTATTGGCGGGAGGGGATATGAGTCTTTCGGGCAAGCATCGTTCAAGTTTCTGAAATCAATGCACATCCGGAGTTTGCTGCTACCTTCTTTTGTGGCGATGACCACGTTGCTTAACCATTCGGGGTATTTTACCTCCCTGATAACTTCAGCATCCAATAGGCGCTGGACTTCGGTTTTCACGAAGTTGCTTTTGTGGGCTGAGATGCTTCGTTTCTTTTGCCTGATAGGTTTTGCTTCCGGGCTTACTTTAAGGCTGTGCTGTACTATGCCAGGGTTCACTCCTGGCATGTCTTTCGGCGAGTAGGCAAACAGATCTTTATTTTTCAGCAGAAAGGATACAAGATTTTCCCTGTCACCTTTGGCCAAGCTCTTCCCTATTCGGGTAGATTGTCCTGGGACAAGATCTACTGCTTCCGTTTCTGCTTCTGCGGATTCTCCTTCTTTGCCTTTCTCCTGCGCCTTTGCCTCCACCGCTTGTGTAGAGTTGTTTGCCGGAGCCTTTCGTGCTTTTACAAACACCTTTCTTACCTCGGCTTGGTCGATGAAGACCTCTGCATCTCCATCCTTGGTGGCGAATGTGACAGTCAAGTACTTCACATCGGGGCGAATGTGCAGGTTCCCCTGAGTCTGCCTTCCAAGGATGGCGTTGTACGAAGACGGGACGTCCATGACGATGAATCTTGCCATTGTGGACGCGTACAACTCAGCTGCTCCGTCTACCGAAGTGCCTTTCATCATCAAGGGGAGGTCGATCCATCCGAGGACGGGTAGTTCGGATGGCCCAACGCCGAAGGTGGGCGTGGTGACAGGTTTAAGCTCGCTGCTGGAGATGCCCAAGCTCGGCAGTAAGTGCGAGAATAGGACATCAGCATTTAAGCCATCATCAAGCAACACTCTCTTGACGTCCCAGTTCCCTATTCTCGCCATTATCAGCAGCGGGTCGTCATGGGGGAAGACGACGGTGGAGCCATCTTTGCGAGCCAGTTTCTTTGATGGACTTTGATACTCCATAACTGCAATTTCTCTGGCCTTCCGCTTTCTTTCCGAGGATGGGAGACCCGTGGTGATGGTTTGGATGACCCCTACTGGAGGTGGAAGGCGCCTTTTTGGACTTCTGTTTCTCCGCCTGTCGGAGTCATAGTCCTCGTTTTCGGCCCTCTCTTCCTCCTCTTTTCTGCCTTTTGGGGAGGGCATCCGCAGGTATTTGCGAAGTTGGCCCTGTTTGATCAGCGACTCTATGTACTTCTTCAGCTGGAAGCAGTCTTCGGTGTCATGACCGTGGTCGCGATGAAACTGGCAGAACTTTTTGGCATTCTTCTTATTATCGGCGGCCATGGCCTTTGGTCGCCGAATCTGCGTCCCTTGCCTTTCCAGCGCCATGAGAATGTTGGTCCGTGTCGTGCTCAAGGGCGTGAAACTTTGAGGTTTCCTTCCTCGCATTCGCCGTGGTCGGCCTGTGTGTTCAGAAAGATGCCGAGCTTGCTGACTGGACCCTTCGGCGCGGTGATGATCAGACTTCGGCCCCGCCATCCTCAATTCCTCGGCTGTCATGTGCTGCTCTGCCCTTCGGTAGAATTCTCCGAGGGTCTCCGGGGGGTCCTTTGAGAACTCGTAGAACAGCTGTGAGTCACGCCGAAGGCCCCGTGTCATAGCGAGGATGCGGATTTCGGGCCGGAAGTCCGGGACGCTGAATGCTTCCCTGTTGAATCGTTCGACATAGTCTTGGATTGTCTCTCCGTTTCTTTGCTCCATGTCGAACATCTGCACAGGCATTTTGGCCGTCGGCCTGCTCCCAATGAACTGCTGGGTGAAGGCTCTGGACAACTCCTGGAACTCAGTGATAGTCCCTGGGGGCAAGGAATTGTACCATGCTGTTGTTGGGCCCGTAAGGGTGACTTCGAAGCATTTGCACATGGTAGCGTCATCAGCTCCGTGCATTATCATGCTCCGTCTGTACTTCGTCAGATGGGCCTGTGGATCAGTCCGGCCATCATAGATCTCCAGCCTAGGCACTCTGAAGTCGCCTGGCATAGCTGCTTCAACGACGGCGCGAATAAACGAGGAGTCATCTTCGCATAATGCCCCCGACAGCCTGTCCCAAACGGGTTTTCTGGCCACTTGCTTCTCTACTCTGTCCAGCCGTGCCAATATCCTTTCCATAAGCGCAGTGGCGCTAGGACCATTTTCGCGGGAGGGAGATCGACGGCGCCTCTTCGGGGAGCGAATTCGGCACGGAGGGGTCAGGGACCTCGCCTCGGGCGACGAACTGCTTCGCTGTGAGACTCTCGGTCGCTTGGAGCCGGTTTGTCCCACAGGCCGTTTCCCGAGGGCTATATCTTCTGTGGATGATTCTCCGCGAGGCACTCCACTTCCTGAACTGCGGTATGTAGACTTGGGGCTTCTCTCCCGAGGGCCGGTTGTATCTCAGGCGCGGACGAGGACCTTGGGAGTCCCTTGTCCTTAGAACGCCGAGTCTCAACGACGGTGATTTGCGAGCGGGTTCCCACAGACGGCGCCAAATGATGGCCTGGGGCCTCATCGTTGTGAGTCATGATGACTGTTGAGGAGACTTCTAGGAGGAAGAACGCCTGGAAGGTGGATCGCCCCAAGGAGAGTACCTGAAAAGCTGGTAAACAGGGTTAGGAGGCCCCCGGAGTGTTTTTCCGGGGGGGAGCCTCCGACGCCCAAGTCAGTGGTGGCCGGAAAAAGGAGAAAGTCACTAGCTCAAAGAGAAAGGCAGAAAAGTCTCGCCTGGTATTTTCTCAGAGTGTGGGAGCTGTATATCCGGCCTACCAACCTCCTGTCAAGTATTTATTTCCTGTATATATAGGAATACCTAGCCCGTTCAGATCATGACACGTGTGCGGTCAGATGCTCCTGAACTTCTGGGCGTAGGGGACAGATAGTTGGTAACCAGCTCGCCTCGAGCCTTGTGCTGAGACGGGCCATGATGTGATTCTGATGGCGTCTGCGCGTTAGGGCGGCTTTTTACGTCTGTGGTGGGACGTGTCAGAGGCTTCCTTAAATGCTTCCTTAAATGCTCCTGCCGTACTCCCGAGGTCCCTGGGCGAGGTCGTCCTCTAGTTCGGACAGAGCCTCTTCGGGAAGCATACCCTCAGTTCGGGGGTTCCCAGTTCCAGGGAGTTCCGCCTTCGGGGATATCATGTTCGGGCAGCAATGTCTGGTGCCACTTTTCCGAAGGCGCGCTGTTCACAACCTTGGGGGGCGAATGGAGTCCTCAAGTTTTACTGGCGTGCCGAGGCTCGGAGCTCTCCGGCTATCTCCCGAGGTGCATGATTCCACCTGTTCCCGGGAAGCGCCAGTTCTTCTGGCCATTGTTGTGGCAAGGTGTTCAGCCAGATTGAGGCGATAGCCTTTGGCTATCACAAAGATCCCGGAAGAATTGGCTCAATTCAGTTAATGGTTTCCATATGTTCTCTGGGAGTGCTTGAAACACTAGGGGAATTAAGCGTTGCATAAATACATGACAATCATGACTTTTCATGCCAAACATTCTTGTCGAGTTATTATCGATACACCTGCTGAAGTTTGACGCATACCCATCTGGGAGTTTAAGGGACTTTACCCACATTAACACATCAGACCATTGCGATGCGGTCAATGTGAATGCAGCCTTAGGTTTGAATACACCCCCACCTTCTAACTCAATCACATTCAACTCTGGACGCTTACACAGTATCTGCATATCTTTACGTGCCTTGACATTGTCTTTCGTTTTATTCGTGACATCCATGATAGTGTTAAATATATTGTCATACACATTCTTCTCAATATGCTTGATATCGAGGTTATGTCTCAGGAGGTTCGTTCTCCAATAAGGTAATGTCCAAAAGATGGTACGCTTTGTCCAATTGTGTGTTTCCCCATAACCTGACATTTTGCATATGTTACCACTTTCAATGACTGATGGCAACTGAGACATACGAGACCAAATTTCATCCCCTGTTAGACGCTCGGGAGGGGTGGACTTCTCCAGTTTCCCCTTTGTAAAGGAAACTCTATTTCTTCTATAAGGGTGGTCAATATCCAAGAACTGACAATGGCAGTCAAAAAATGATGTTTTACGGCCGTGCTGCAGTGTAAAGGCCTTTGACTTTTCCATGCATATGGGACAAGAAAGTCTACCATGTGTCATCCACCCGGATAACATGCCATAGGCTGGGAAGTCAAAAACCGTCCACATGAGTGCCGCTAGAAGACGAAAGTTTTGCTTCACTGAGACGTCCCATGTTTCAACTCCGTCATCCCATAAAAGATTCAACTCTTCTATTAACGGCTGTAGGTAAACACCAATTTTCTGCCTTGGACTACGTGGTCCTGGTATCATGGTGGTTAGAAACATATACAGACGCTTCATGCACATCCATGGTGGAAGGTTATATGGGGTGACTATCATAGGCCAGCAAGAGTACTGCCTACCAGAAGATCCAAAAGGATTGAACCCATCAGAACACAGTCCAAGTCGAACATTTCGAGGTTTTGATGCAAACCAAGGGTATGTCCTATCAAAATGCTTCCATGCTTCAGCATCAGAAGGATGTTTGAGTACATTTGCGGAAGGGGCATGTGCCTTATGCCACCGCATGTGTTCTGCTGTAGTAGGTGATGCATATAATCGTTGAAGTCTTGGTATTAGTGGGAGGTGATGCATGGTCTTGAATGCTCGATCTTTCCCCACGTTACCATTTCTTGGTTTGTAACGTGGGGCATGGAAAAATTTGCAACTACTTAAATCTTGGTCACCTTTCCAATACAGCATGCAATCATTAACACAAACATCAATTTTTATATGTGAAAGACCCAAAAGGGAAACCAACTTCTTCGTTTCATACCATGTACTCGGCATATTGCTGTCTCTTGGCTGAGTATCCCTCATCAACTTCGTAATGCCATCATAACATCCCGCGGACATATTGTATTCTGATTTCAGGTTTAGCAAACGAACTGCAGCTGACAGCTCAGAATGTTTTTCACAACCATTCCACAATGGTCTTGATGTTGAAGCAAGGACATCATAGAAACGTCGAGCATCAGCATTCGGCTCCTCCTCCACCTCAATATCGATGGAAGGGTGATTAGGACCAACAGCATCAAACACCATTCTTTCGAACTGGTTAACTGAACAACAATTATCATCATAATTCTCATGAAACTGGTATGGTTGCAGCACACCAACTAAATTAACGGGTTCACCATGAGATGTCCAATTCCAATACATCGGCATAAACCCCCACCTATACATATGAACCCTCACTAAGTCACAAGATCTAAATTGAAGGTTCTTACATTTCTGGCATGGGCACCTAATTTGGTCCCCATTCATGAACTGCACATGTGCACATGAGAAGCTTATAAACTTTTCCACTCCCCTACTCCACTCCTCTGAAAAACACTCATTCTCTCGGATGTAACGTTTACTGTACATCTAATTACGGTTGTTATCCATTCTCTTGCAGTCGAAGTACACTACCGTAATAATATCTACTTAACAAACATCAATTTCTGGGCATGTGAAACTATATGTATCAGAACATAACAGCAAATATAGATTAATGTTGTAAGTTGACGGCACTAATAATTATCACTCAACAAATACCATCACAGATATGGAGCTCACAACTAAACAGATAACAGTAACGTCGTACGTAAGTAACTGTTATTTAAGTTTTGATTATTCCCAGTGTTGTAAGAAAATAGTTGAATAACATCAATGCTCAACATTGTTCTTCAATTTTTTAACAAGATATTGCACCACAGTAATGAAAGTAATGATAACAATTGGCGACTGTTAATGGGAAGGAAGTATCCTCCAAACTTTTATCTGTTGTTTTTAAAAAAATATTAAACAAGCAAAACCACCTACAATTTGTTACCTAATATAGCCATTGTGTTACTTAAATTGAGGGGATTAAGCACTGCAGATCAAGTTGCCAGTCTTGGCGTTTCCATTCATTTTACCCTAAACCCAGCAATTGTATACATGTTGATTTTGTTTCTGCTGCTTGCTTTACCAGTCTTGTATTGACCAATTCAAGTTGAGAAAAAAAAAGAAAAAATCTGTGATGGGACTTTTAAAACAGATAAACTAGGCTCTTTCTTTCATATTGCAATTAATTAGTTAGTCAATCTTGTTTTTGGTCATCGCACGGACTGCTGATTACTAAATGTGCATAAGTTTGTTTGGCTGCTTGTTCTTGTGATGTTACTAATTTGCATGAGTTGTGATGTGATTGTGCGATGATTCTTACATGCTTTTGCTGTCAGCTCACATCCTTCAAAATTCTTAACATGTGCAAGTAACTGACATTTTCTTTTTTTAATTGTTACAGGTTTAGTTCAGGATGGTTATGTTGCGTCCATTTGTAGGTGAATGCATTACTGCAAAATGTAAAGAATGTTGGAGTAAACGTTTGCGCAGTATGTCTTACAACTGCTTCTAGTGGTTCAGTTTCTGTATGTTATGTTCCATATTATTCTCTATATCTATACATAGCATTTATTTCCTTTGGTTGAGGCCAAAATTGTATCTCTAGCTAGCTTATTAACCAATTCATAGTAGATTGTTTTGCAATCTATTTTTTTTTTCTTTTGTGTTTGATTCAAAACATGCTGCTGAACTTGGAAAGGAGAAAAGAGACAATTAGATTCATAGAAAAGTAATATTTCATTGTATCTGGAATATGTGCAATGCGGAGTCTATCTATTTCTCATATATCCATTAGTTACATATTGTGGATTTACATGATTTAAGGCCTCAGTTATCACTTCGTACGTATTTGTTTGTGCTTTAACCAATTCTCTTGAGTTTTGGATGCTTAATGGCTGACTAACATATGAGCATGCATTCTTTCTTTCTTTCTTTTTATCAATAATGCTTCAAAAATAGATGTTAAGAGAGTTTAGAAACATTGCTTTATTCATTTGCTTTTGTAGAGCACGAAACAATAATTTCTTAGGATACACCCATTATGCAGGTTTTTTATTTATTGATTTTCTTTTTAGGGTGGGGGGGCTGGGAGTGGCAAACCATATTCTTTCACCATTGGGCTAAATCATTTTAGATGATGTGTATTTTTGTTTCAGTTAGATCCTTCCCCTGGCTGACAAACAAGCTGACCTCGTCATTTTGGTATTTTCTGAAAGATAATAATTATTGTTCTATGCTTTTGTATATCTGTTTATTTGACTAGACTGTTACTCTACTAGTAAAACAGTCTCTTCCTTTTCTTGCCATTTGTTACTTGAAGAGATAGGTGTAAGTAATTTATAATGTTTGGATTACAGTCTGAAGTATCTCTTGGATTCTTTGATGACATTTATCTACCTAACCATCTTTTCCTACAAAACACACACTTTGAGGCTGATGCTAACAACAGGTAAAGATGAGGCCTTATCTCATGCTGACGACCACTTTTATGAATACTAAGTTAATCTAACATTTTTTTTCCAGAGCCATGTGGACTAATTTTTGATCACACATTAATCCTGGCTTATAACTTAGCAGTATAGGATAAATACACCATGCTATTAACTATGATTTTATAAGTAATATATAATAAATTGTTGGATAGCTAATACTGGATTTTACGTCAGCAAATTAAACTCAGTATCCAGTTGGAATGCATTTGATAGTTTTTTAACCCCAACATTCAACAATTTTTGTTAACTCTATACATCAACAAGAGGGGTACTGCCACATACTTGGGGGTAGATATATATGGCAAAGGAACAAGAGAACTGCGGTTAACCATTGGAAGCAAAAACTAAAGAGACTTATAGGTGGGATTAGATATTATCAATCACCAAGTGTCTGTTAGGCCATTAGCCTAAACGCTACTTGTTGCACAGCTCAACTAATTCGCTGACATTGAACTCATCGACATTGCCTGTTGCACAGTGGTAGTAGGTAGAATGCATATTAGCTGAGTGTAAATGAACAATTTTTATCGTACAACAACACTATATATATAAATACATACTAGACAGCATTTGTATATGTACACTTAATTATAAAAATATGTTTGAACAACAGAAAGCACTTCTGATAAAATTTAGGGGGGAGATCGTGCCAAGAGATGCACAGAAATAAAAGATGCCCACCTCAATATGTTTAATTGTTTGCCTTCAATACGAACTGCACATTTAGAGTAAGGATAGGAGAAAACAGCAGCAGGGTTTCGACTGCAACCATAGCAGTTTGCGTTAGCACATGCGTTGAAACTTATACCTAGATAAGGAAAAAATGAATCTTAAGCACAGGAGGCCCATTACCTTACTTCTCTATCCACTATTAACACCTCAATCCGCAGTGTTGTCTCCCTGTACTGCTCCTGAAGTTGCTATAAATACACATTTCAAACAGTTCAGACAATTTCAAAACTGAACATGCAGCATTTCATCAACCTAAAAGGCCTAAAACAGAACTTGCTTAGCAATTTCCTTCCTGTGGAAGGAAGTGATTGTGAATGAACCCATGCACACATGTTCATGAAGCAAAAAAAAATTGTCTTTAAAATAGCTCAACAATAATGGAAGAAAGGCTAGTTGAATGGGAAAATGAAGAGGACTTTTGTTTCAGCAGGAAAACCCAGAATTAATCTTGGATTTTAGAGGGCTCTTTGTTGTTATGAAGTTCATTATCTGAGATGCTGGAAATTGGCTGGTGGAGCAAAAAGTTAATTTTAATAAATAATTATTGAAAAAAAAAATTTCTCTTAGATTTTGGCCGTTGCTCATCTCGCCTTTAATTAGCCTCTAAAACTTAAAAACCTGGTTTTGCCACTGTGCTTAGCACTTGCTTGCTGTCACTGACAAGGTGACAACAATGGGCCAGCCTTCAGATGGTTAGGCTAAGCACTAAGTGATCACCTGTTTTTCTCATTCCAATGTCTTTTCATAATGAATCTTGTCAATTAGATGCTCGATAGGTAGACGATGATAAAGAACAAACTGTGGAACACCACATTAAATCCCAAATTCTGAATCAAAACAAGACATGCCGTCGAACTATATGTACAATTATTAATCCGTCAATTAAGTACTACCATTTTCAACTTGCTTCCTCATAGAAAAATACAAAATGGTGGTAATGAATTATTGCGTTATTATATATTGAGACTGAGATTGACGTTTCCAGGTCTAGCCCAGGATTGGTAGGGGTCAACATGAATTGCAATATATTGCAGCTTTGTCTATTCTACTCCTAATGCTGGCATCTAATGGATATGCATGAGAACTAATGTGTAACAGCTAGCGAAGGGTTCCATTTAAGTAGGTATTGAACATAACTGTAGTGTAAGAGTTTTTGTTTTTTTTAATGAAGCGTCTATATTGTTTATTGCAGTGTATTGAAAACTAGTCCTGCATAAGCACAAAGAAGTGTTTCAGTTATTTCAAATTTAGAGAAGAAAAATATTTATTTCAAATTTAAAAAATAATTTTTGGAAAACAACAATTCATTAGTATTAATCAGTAACCACACCATTGCAATTCAAGGTAAAATTCATTTATGTTCTTCTAACTTTTACGTTTGTCCTAAAATGGTTCATTTTCTTAACTTATGCCATTATAAAATATTATACCTTGTAGTTGTATGTTCTATCTGAGTTTTTGTCATCAGTTTTTTTATTATCTGTTATGGAATTTGTTTATATGACAAGTTCAAAAGCACTTTTCCATCCCATACTTCACATGACCTTATCTTTCATAATAATAAATGACCATACTAGAATAGTAAGGAACTTCATGTTAAAATTGATATAAACAAACAATCTTGGGGACTTAAAAATTAAATTACAAAATTTTATCTTTTTCCTCAAATCAACAACTTCAGACTTCAATTCCATGGACCCATGTCATTCCTCCTAGTTTACCCAATAACTGAAACTAAGGTATCATTCTGGTTCTATAATACCCTCATCGTTCTTCCTCTAGTTTCTCCCTCCAATAGCGATAAGGTAGATCAGATCTCAGGCCTACTAGGCAACATGTAAGAGCGTATCATCATGGGAAGCCCACGGACCATCACTGCCATTCATGGTCCAAGATTCATGTTGTTGATATGGGTAGTATGCGAACTGCTGCTTTTGCATCCCATTGGTAGGCATATTATCCAAGTATTGGTCATACCATTTGATGTTTGTAGCTTTTTTCATTTTTTTATTATCCACAAACTTAGTAAAATGCCACTAAAATTTAAAAAAAAATGAAGAAGGGCTGCGAAATTTCGCTTACTTTCAATATCTATGTGGGCAAAAAGCCCTATCTACAGGCAAGCTCTAGTGTTGAATGAGGTTTGAATTTCGGAGCCACTGGTCCTTATTGACTAGGTGTAAAGTAATCAAAGAGACTCAGGTGAGATTTCACGATGAAGTGAGAAACTTTATACTAGCATAAGTTAAAGAAATGGATCAATTTAGGATGAACATAAAAGCTAAGAAATTGCAAATAAATTTTATCAGGTATGGATTACGAAACCCCTAGTCAATTTTTACCTAAAGAAATGTCTGTCATTATGAAAATGAAAGTTGACTGTAAATTTTGGATGACTAAAATTTAACCCCTTGAACCTATGTTCCAAGCTGAAAAAATATGCAATAGTGGCAGAATTGTGACTATGGTTGTAGGTTCAGAGGTTTTGATTAAGAGTTACTGGTTTAGTGGGGTATGCAATTTTTTTCTTTATTTGCTCTGGATAATCCTTGCTGAGCCAGCATAAGAAAAAATGGGATGAAAGTATGATAACTGTAGCAGCCTACGTTTATTTCAGATGAACAAATATTTTTAATAAAAGAAAACAAACCTAAAGAAATAAAAAATATTTAAAAAATAATCTTAATAAAAAAATAAATAAGAATTGATAAAAGAAAAAAAGATGCACATTGTGTGTTTGGCCTATCGCAAGACATGTTAAAAAATGTTTACCAATTTCTATTCCTATATGGAGAGTTAAGGGAGATTACTCTGAAGTCTGGACAAAAGTTAATGAAATAGCCATTAATGCGATCGAGCCTTGTACCTCAACCCTAGAATTTGTATTACGATATATATTACTGTAAGATTTTGTTTTTGGGAAAAAAAATTATTATTAATTTATTAGGGATAAAAAAAGTGTGTGAAATATATATATTCCAGGTAATGGTTTAAAATTACGAATTAATGTCATTAATTGAGTATTAAAAGTTTTATTTAAGATTATAAATTCATGAAAAGGATAAAAGTGATGAATATGTTTTTTTACATTGCCATTATCACACGCCACTTATCCTTTAATGGCAGTATAGATTTCCATGAACATCTAACTCAGAATATTCTCCTCATTATTAATTTATCATTCTATTTAATCAACCAATAGCAAACAATTCCTTCATTAGCTAGCAACTATCCCTGTCCCAGTAACTCGTTAGGCATGAAAAGTGTAGAGACAAGCAGACAGAAACATATATAGAGTATTGAGCCAAAATTTTGCAGTCATGTTTAGGTGGATAATTAGGAATTTTCTGCAAATTTCTCATGAATTTGAGTCAGAACAACTCAGAAAAACTTAAGTTTATCAGATGCTGGAAAACTGACCAGCAAAGACATATTTCCCTCAAACTTCAGGTAAATTGCCTCAATTTTGGTTTTCTAAGTTTGGGAAACTTTCATATGTATAAATGAACTTTACTGTAAATTGTGGTGCAATTTAGAGCATAGGAACTCAATTACGCTCTTTCATTACAAAATATTGCTCAAATGGATAGCAGAAGAAGAATCACTTCAAAACCTTCGAATAGAACTTATGAATTAGTGTATTGGGGCCAAGACATGTTTATTAAAGCAGAAATATAGTGACTCGAATGTTTGGTGTTGATTGGTACACTGCAACTCAAGATACCATTTAAAACCAAGGATGCTGCTAAAACAATCAGCAGAACAAAACAAGCTTAACATTATTAAAAGAAGACTCCAAATTTAGGGGTTGAATATGGAAAAAGCTTACTTATCTAAATCAGGGTTGCTGCAAAATATTATGGCAGTTGGACCACTGGACCTACAACAGACCCAGTTTGAAATCAAGGGGGCAAGCTACTGGAACCTTCATAACTGACTAGTTGGACCACATTTGACTCAACTTGAGTTTGAAAAGAAAGGGAATTCTCGAGTGAAATTTTTTAGATAATGTTATACTGAAAAAATGGACTTACTTATGTCCTTACAGCAGTTTAAGACAAAGAATTTGGTTTTGCATATAGCCAACAACTGTATCCCGCAGAAAAGAATAGTTGCTTAAAAATCTTGGAAGACAGTTTTCCAGTTGAATATGGTGGTTTTAAACCAATTTGTTATACTAAAAGGTTGGTTGCTGCAAAATTTGAGATAAAATGAGGTTGTAGAACCTTAAATCACACTGAAATCCACTATCTTTATGGTAAAACTACCAGTGCATGCAGAGTAGATCCAAGAACTTTGGGTTACAAGCATCAAAATGAGAACTTCAAGGTTTGAAAAACTTACAAATGGATGTGAAAAGGGGACTGCAAATGTTGGTCATGTTTGAAGCACTAGAACTCGGAAGAGACAAAGAAGAATGAAGAAGAAATAAGTGACAGAGAAAACGAAGATGAGGAATATGGCGACGAAGAGGAGAAGAAGATGGGGGAGGAGGAGGAGGAGGAGTATCATGATGATGATTGAGAAAGAGAGGGAAGAAGGAAACAGATGGCGAGAAAGAGAGATCTTAAAATAAATTCTGATGCTGGGCAGTAAGAAAATCTTGAAGGATATACCATTAGAAGCTTCACAGCAACCTAATCCCCCATACATTAAAGGTCCCTGGACTCTATACCAATTAAGGATTTGAAACTTGCAAGCTGATATCACCCATTAAAACAATTTCCCCACCTTTCAGGGACTATGAAACTTAGACATGAGAGAAACATAGGATATCCATGCAAACAAAAATACTCTTTGGAATAGTCAGTCTACCACGTACCAAGTCAAATAAAGGTTTGGTATCCTTTTTTATGCTAATTACGAGCAAATGTGAACACTGCAAAATAAGATCAAACGTGGGGAAACTTTGTCACCATAGCCACAATATCTATTGTTCTTCTCCTTTTCTTTTATCTTTCATATATATAAGAGTGTATATATAATATTTAATAGACAGACACAGTTTTTGGAAATTATTGATTTGTGTGGCATTTGGTTTTTAAACAGCTACTCCAATACCATTTCACAATTATTTAATATATATACGCTTGTGTTGGGCGAGGGAGAAGTTCATAAGTTGTAGACTACATCTCTCTTTATTTCCTGTCTCATATTATTGTCTCCTTATGATTTCAAATGATTTGTAGATCATGTTCACAGATCATCTATGTGTGTTTAAAGCAGCTAGTGCCAATTTTATGTTAGCGACTTTTCCTTTTCGACTATGTTGGTACTTTATTTCTGTTATTAATTTACTTCTACATAGTATCCATAATAATAAGGCCATTTAGATGAAAAGTATCATTGAGAATTAGTTAACTATTCATTCCTTCAAGATTCCACATGTACAGATTTATAAACATGTAGATTACCATTACACTTAATAACCTATGGCACTAGAATTTATACTGCTTCCGTCCCACTTATTATGATACTTTTGCTATTTCACCTAGTTTATTATCACTGAATAAGTGGGTTTAAGATTTAGCAGGCTTCTTGTTAGAAACATTCAGAAATCAGATACATTGGTACTAAACCCATTAAAATTATATAAAAATTAGCCAACAATCAAATTTCCTCAATCCATCTGTGTAAACACATAGCAATACCTTGAAATGGTTATGAAAATTACCTAGCTGTGAAATGAACAACAGGAAGAACATCAGACTTACTGTGTTAGGGTTGAAATCACAGACAAAGAGATGGGCTCACAAGCATCCACGCCTACTTTGAGGCCATGCCATACCAGCAACAGACGCACCACTCAAGTGAGCCAGTTTCGGACTTATGACCGTTTCCCTGCAATACATAAAACCACCTTCATACTCATTATCGAATAATACCTAATATGAAGAGATTTACATCTTCAAATTAAGAGTTCAGATGAGAAACAAATCAGTATCACAAAAAAACATAGACAACTGCAAGAGTTTATAGCAGCCACTGAGCATACGGTGACCATCACTACTAAATGAAGTCGAGAAGAAGAGAACAGAAGAGGCGATTCACCTGAAAAATCAAGGAGCTGGAAGAAACGACTGTCCCACACACAGATAGAGGCGATTAACCAGTTGCAAAACCCCACAGCTATGTCTGAAACTAGCAACGCACAAATAGGAAATCAAAATGCAAGGACACTGAAACCCTTAATACAACAAACGATTCGAGCCCTAAATCGAAGTCAATTGAAAGTGAGACAACTTTACTTGAAACAAGAGATACGTTTAGCGTGATTCCGGCAAAGAAGATCAACGTTACGCCATTTGTACAGGGGAATTGGACAGTGTATGGAGATTGGGCTCGACGCAGCAGGGGAGAGTTCTTTCTAGCGTCGCGTCTGTGAAATAAGTTAGGGAAAGGGCGGAGGAATTTTAATTGAAGCTAGTGATGGTTTAGACTCGCTAACCTTGCGACGGAAAAACGTCGGTTAACACTAGCGACGGTTACCTCTCGCTATACTCACTCAACATATTATTTCGCCTATATTAGTATGTAGGCCTTAGCGAGAATTACCCATTGATATATTACCGAAGGCTCAACGTCGAAACTTTTACCGTGGAAATATAGCGACGTAAAATCGTCGCTAATTAATTTGCGACACATTACTGTCGCAAAAGTACCAAAAACCTACTTACTAAATCAAATGGCTATAGAAATTGATATTAAGTTCCACTTTTTGTGATGTCCACACCAATATTTAATTAATAGTTTTCATGTAGAAGTTAATGTTACTCAATTTAGTTAATTTACTTATTTCTAATTTATGTTAAATGTACTATAACTTAGGAAGGGAGAGAGGGAGGGAAGTTAGCGACGGTTTAAAGTCAGTAAATTAGCGAGGGCAAAATGTTGCTAACTTTAGCGAAGGCTACGTGTCACTAAGTTAGCGACGGTAAAACATTGCAAAGTTTTAGCGACTATAAATCGTTGCTAATTTAGCGACGTTAAGTCGTTGCTAACGTTTAGCGACACACAATCATCGCTAAGATGTTACCGAAGTTTTAGCGACCATTTGCCATCGCTTATTAGCGACTGTTGTGTAGCCGTTGCTAATTTGACCGTCGCTAATTTCATTTTTTCTAGTAGTGAGGGTGGCAGTTGGCTTGGTTGAGCAAGACAGTATTGGCATTTTTTAATTTACGGTATCATATGTATTATGGTCTATTCCATAAATTAAATATACATACATACACACACACACACACACACACACATATATATAACTTTGTTTGGGCCTTATTGCCACGTAAATGGCTTGTGTGAAGCCAAAAGTGATTTAGGATTTCAAAGTTCATCCAGGACTCATGCGTTTCGGCTCATAAAAAGCTAAGGAATTGGCTTCTTGGCACGTTGGTAATGGTGCCCATTTTCCACCGTCTGATCGGAAGATTGTATTTTGGTTCAAAATCACTCTTTGAACATAGGCTAGATCATTCTTTGCCTAATTCAAACTTTTAATTAAGATAGAAATCGTTTCTCATTTTTAGGATTTTTTGCCTAGATTGATTTTTTGCCTAGACTTATTATGTAACTCCTAGCAGCTTGTTTAGCGTTTAGTATTTACTTGTGAGTTAAGAAAACATTTATTAATTAGTTTTAATAAAATACTTAAGTTTATTAAACTAAGATAATAGTTTGGCAGGAGTTAAAGAAAAAAATGAATAAAATATATACTGCCGCATTGGAAAACATTTTAATACTCATGCATGCATAAGTAATATATCATACCAAACTATAGAAGAAAACTACACTCATAGCAAGTAGATACTACAGCAACACAATGTCAAAATGTTTTTGCCCATCATCATAAGCAGGCAATGTCATGGGTTGATAAGCTTAACTCAAAGTAATAAAAATACATGCTATGGTTGTACTAAGTAAAATTCAATACTAGTAGATCTCCTACTAGCTATTACCACCATGCTACAAAATAATTGTGACCCCAAATGATCAGCATGCCCACCTTTTCCGGGAGAGAGAAACCCAAGTGAGGAACGACCTAAAAAGTCTGTGCCCTGCTACCTTGTTATATAAGGAAAATAAGTTTGGACTTAGACTCTGGTCATAAATGAATGCAACATATTAAAAATGAATGACATGTAATGCATGGAAAATATACCTATAGGAATTAACAAATAAATTCCAAATAATCACTATGGATTATTTGACTCCTACACACCCTTATCTGCACATTAACAATAAGGCTAAGTATATAAAATACTTAGTAAGGTATTCTGAAACAAACAAAATCATAACAACATCACACATAATGGACCATATGCCCACATATCTATGCATGCATGAACTTTGCCCATAATCTATGTGAGTGTGCCATAGGCTATTATGGCATAGTTTATTATATAATAATCATCATATCATGCTCTTTTGGGTACATGACTCTCCATACTTATCACACAAGCAAGTAAACAAACAAACAAACAAAACACCCATTGGTCCATTTTTTCCATTGAGCATGCATTCTTACATTTGCCCTTGAGCTTGCTAGCTTCCTCTAGCTAAAAAATTCCCTTATTGTATACATCAGGGTTTGACTAAGTTTATTGTGGGTCATAGTACTCATGGATGTGTTCTGCCCCCTTTAGGGCCCTTTGGCCCAATGGGCCCATGTGTATGCTTGCTTGTGTCCTAAGTCATTTAATGGGCCTGAGTGTTGTTTGGGCCTTAGGGCTTTTGCATCGGGCTCCCCCTTATGGTTCATGCCCAAAGTGCAACATATGGCCCATACAAAACTTAGGCCCTAGGATGTGTCCATGTGGCTACCTAGGTGTGCACACAACCACCAGTCCACGGGCGCATGCACAAGCACACCTTTGGGCATGCCTTCGGGTGCCCTTTGGGCACACTGGCTACGTCCCTCTTGGGCACCCCATATGCATCTCGGTATACCCAACTCACCATGCTCCTAAAACCCCAAAATACTCATGCACCTAGAAACCTATGCCGCACAAGCACACACACATACCGAGCCCTTGAGCTTGGCTACAACATACACACACCCAAATCGAGACACACCTTTCTTGTGGGTTCCAAACCTTGAAAGTTTAGTTACATATATCTACCAAGCACCCAAGGCTCGGTCCACACATCATAGTACAGCCCATGCACCAAAGACACAACGTATTGCCCCAACTAGGAGCTAGGTCTAGCCTTAGTACTTTTTTAGCCCTTATTGGCTCAGCAGGCCACCTTGCACCCCTTTTTGCCCTAGTTTTCACAATCTAAAACATGACCAGACCTTTTGAAAATAGAAGGGCTAGAACACCTTACCTAAAAACATTTTTCCACTTACAAGTGGTAGATCTGCCACACACAAGCCTGGTTTGAGCATTTTCCTTTGGAGTTTCTTGTATCAAAATAAATCAACCATATTAACAAATATTTCCAAAGCCTAGGGGTAGATTAACCAAGGTTTAGATAGTCCTAAAACTTGTTTTTACCCTGATAAAGAAAAACCAAACTAAAAATCTCTTTTTCTAGAGCTCCATGGTCTCCTTCTTCCCACACACCTTAACCTTTCATGAAAATGAGTCCACAATGAATCTAAAGGCTAGAAATCTTGAAGGAAAGCTCAAACGAAACAAAAAAAGCTGTTTACCTCTCAAAATAACACCCAAAACCGAGCTCACTCCAAGGTGAAAGTCATCATTCCTTTGCTCCTTAAGCTACCAAGGACACTCCCTCACTTAAGAGCTTTTTTCTCCAAATTTTCTTGGAATTTGTGGATAATTTTTTTAGGGTTAAAGGTTAGGATGAAATGTAGAGAATAAGGAGAAAAGAAGAGAGATTTTTCTGCTGGGAGGTGTGGAGTCCAGTTGGAAAATGAGAGGAAATGAAGAGAAAAACTAGAGTTGTAAAGGTTAGGGCTTTTGCATGGTTAGTAGAGTTTTAGGTTAATTAACCAAGGGAAATGAGGGCTTTTCCATATTTTTTAGGTTGATTTTTTTCCTTATTGGAAGGTTATCTCCCTCCCACAAGTGCACAAGGGTTGGCTGGCTGAAAAAATGCTTAAACCCTTGGATGAAAGGATGTAACCTCCATAAAATTCGTAAACATGTTCCCATTTAAACCAAATGTGTTTCCTTTCCCTCCAAAACCAGCCATGCCAAAATATGCCATTGACCAAGGTTGATAGATTTTGACCAGTTTGACTCAAGTTTGACTATATAAAATTACCAAAATGCCATCATTAGCTTTTCTTATAAGAAAAGCCTCATATTTGGTCAATTAAACTCCAAATTTCACTAAATTCCACCAAATGACTTCAAAAACCATTTCTTATCTTCTTAAACCCATTTTGACCATGTTTGACCTATAAATTATCATTTTCCCCCTAGTTACCCTCATGGCTAATTGTCTTAGGATTTTTATTTTTATGGACTCCAAGGATTACCAAGACTTATGTGTTAACCAAATCTAACTTGCAAGTGAAATTATGTTAATAGGAATGTAATTATTTAAATTAATCACATGATAAATAGAGGGTTCTTAAAGATTCCACACAGAAAATAATAGCCAATTTGGATTACTTTTATCCGCCTTAAGGCAACCTCTTTTTTCACCTTTGACCCAGTCAAACTCGTCTAGCTTTTGCCTCTCACCCATATCTTCTAGCTATTTACAAGATATGCCCTTACTTACCCAATAAATTTTTGCTAGTAAATGTAATCCAATCTTGTCATCACTCACCCTCGATCTTGCCTTTTGCTCTGAGCTTGTGTTCCTTACATATAAGTCAGCGAGTTCAGTAAGCTCAAAAGCTGGCCACCGGGAGAAAATTAGCTTATTCACCTTCTTGAGATCATTGCAAATCTTCAAAGCTTTGGACTTCATCCTTACAAACTCACTTTCACACTTTCTCTGCTTTTAGGTCACATATCTTTTTTGTGTCAACACGAGAATTCTTCTCCTACAAGCTCATCCAGATCAACTTGAGCTTGTAGAGATAGTCAGATTTTGAGGATGAAAACCCATTGTAGAGCGTGGGACTCTATTCAGCTGATCACTTTATGATCCTAGCCACCAAAAGCTTGCATTTGACATTGATGTCCAGCTCAGAGCCATCGCTATTAGCCACAAGCTTGGCAATCTTGGCTCGGGTGATCTAGTTGATGGCATTATCATTATTTTGGTGAACTTGAGGATTTTGTACAAACCAACTTATGCATTTGAGTGGGCATCAAAAAAAGGAGAATAGCTTAAGTTAGCTGAAAGTTATCCAAACTGGTATTAAATTTTCCATTGATAAAAATTTTTTTCCAAAATGCCCGCCAACGCTAAAGTTTAATTAATCTCGTAAGAGAAGAGATTGAATGGTTTATCTTTATTGGAAGGAAAGCAGTGTTGGTCTAGGAAACAAAGAAAGGCAAAAGTTTCATTGATTATATCACCAATATTTGTTTCTATCTTTTAAAGAAAACAAAAAAGGAAGATTTCTAGATTTGAGGGAAATCAAAAGATCAAATTGGTCAAGTATAATAATTTTAGATCTAAATTCAAAGGGGTGGCATCAGGTCTATTGTTTGTTAGGTTCCCTATTAGGTAAGAATTGGAGGGCAGGAGGAGCCAAATTTGAGTGTAATTGCCATGAGGGGACGGGGCTTGTATAGTATTTGTAAAAGAACCTAGTAAAGCAAGGAGAGGAGGAGACTTGGTTCTCTGGGAAAAAGGCATGGGGTAAGCAAGGAGTATGAAAGACAGGATCTTTGTGACTCAATGGCAAAGAACATCAGTGAGGAAGAGGTGATAATGTTCAAAGCGAAACACATGTGCCGATAGTAGGTCAGGGAGGCTTGGAGATGGAGACGAAGTGGTGGCGACATATGGTACTGGGGTAGACAAGGCGGTCATGACTGGAAAAGCTGCCAATGACGGCAGACAAATGAACTAGAAAGCAAAAGAGGCAATGGTTGCTTTCCCATCAGGCAAAGGTAGAATTGTAAGTTGGTAGCCTATTGTTGTTGCTAAGGAGTTGGGTGTGGGCTGGGTAAACAACATTATTGGGATGAGAAAATTTAAAAAATTTTGGTGAGCCTATGTTGATATATAGTGGGCTAGAGAATGAAGTTCTGAATGAGTGTATTGGGTTTAGCAATGGACATAAGAATGGGTTTGTTTTTTTCAAGTATAGGGGTAAACATTAGTAAGTTTGATTTAGAGGTGGGGGAAGCAAATAATAAGAATGATTCTTATTTAATTTTTCTCCAGGTCCCACCAATTTTGAAGGCCATGGATAAGTCATGGATAGAGGATTTATGGAGTTTTATATGGCCATAAAAAAACTGGCATTGAAAGATATTGGGTCCTCCAATTGTTTTAAGGAGAGTTTAGGAGGTATGGGATTTTGTGATGGTAATCTAGGAATTAAATATTCCAATTGCGTTGAAGAGTCATTTGATGGTTGCATTGAACTAACTTTGGATATGTTAGAGAATATCAATAAGGCTAAGATTTAGAGGAAGAGGAGAAAAAAGTTAGGATTGTGGCCCCAATAATTGCATTGAAATGTGAAATGAGAATATTAGAATGAGGATTTAAGACTAGATTTATTTCCTTTGGGGGGGAGGGGTTTGGAGGTTGTGTCTATTGGTGAGTAATCTTGTGTTCTTGGTGATGGTAAGGATTATAGGTTCATTTAGATTTAGGGATATCTAGAAAGTTTTCATGTTCGATATATACATATATATATAGTGGAATTTGATGTAGTTTTATATATTTGGGGGACCTTTAGAGAAAATTTATTCCTATGTTTTTTGAACTATTAGTTCTACATTGTATTTATTTTTAATAATATTTATTTTTCCCATTTAGTAAAAAACTACTGCAAATCCAAAACTTTCAGCAACCTTTATTTTTAATGTTTTCAACAATGACAATAACTGACGTAGTAGAGTTTTCAAAAAATGATCTATTCCTATCAATCCAAATCTTTTATAATAAAAAAGACACAAGACACAGTTATGTCCCAAAAGAGACATTGAAAATGTGAAGGAGTATTACTCCGCATCCTTCATTAACTAAAGTTAAAGCATCAATATTCAATGGCCAACAAATATTAAAAAAGCATAGATTTCATTATTTTTTGGGCAAGTAAATAATGGTTGTAGAATATCCTCCCCTCATGAAGATTATATCTATTGTAAATAGGATTTACATTAATACCACTGTTGCCAAGATGGACATTGGTCAGGATTTTGCTGTGCAACATGGTCCATAGTGATAGCCGAAGGGCTATCGCCTCTCTCACTACATACTTCCTGCCAGTAGCGTGGTCGGGAAACCTAGCGTCACCTGAAGGAGGCGCTAACATTTACCTCGGAAGGAGCGAAGTCAAACGCCTCGAACTCAAGACTCCGGCTAATACGTCAAGAATTTCAAAGATGTTGCCGGCTCCCTCAGGGGACCAAACGGATCGCCTTCGGGAATAAAGAACCAGCTATTGCAAGCAGGAGAGACTCTCCCCGAAGGCGGAACCCCCGAGCCAGATAACTCCCCGAACTACGGGCATGATTCCCGAAGAAGGGTACCCGTACCAAAGGACGACCTCGCCCAAACGACCTCGGGAGTACGACATGAGCATTTAAGGAGCCTCTGACATGTCGCCCCCAGGCGCTACACGTCGCCTCAAACGGCGATCTGACACGCTGACGCCGTCCGAGTCTTGTCACAACCTATCTCGGACCAAGATTCAAGGAGCCTATAAACGGCTACTTGTCCCCTACGCCCGAAAGTACAGAGAGCATCCGACCGAACACATGTCGTGATCTGAACGGGCTAGGCACTCCTATAAATACCAGGAAATAAGCCCTTGCAAAGGATCTGACCCTCTTTCCCTGAGGAAAATAAAAACAGGCAAGGCCACTTAACCCCTTAGTGCTCCTCCTTTATCTTCCTTTAGGACACTAACTTGGGCGTCGGAGGCTCCTCCCCGGAAAAACATCCCGGGGACCTCCTAACCCTCTTCTCTTTAGCATTTCAGGCACACTCCCCTGGGAAATCTGTGCTCCAGGCGTTCTCCCTCTTAGGAAGTCCCTCCCGAAGTCATAATGTCACCCGACGAAGATGCTGCTGGGCATCACATAGAAAGTAATGATTTTTAGGAATGATGGGAACTTTCCATATCCAAAGCCAATTTTCACTACTAATATCAAAATTAGAAGAAGATAAAAACATGATAAAAATATTTAGGAGACATTCCCCCATCTATAGTGAACTTTCAAATCAATAATGAAATCCTAAAGAGTAGGGGAAATATGAGTAATAGCCTTTTTCTTCTCGGCATGAACTCCAAAAGAAATCTTCTCCTACCACCAAGCATAAAATACATATTCATGAGGTGAGAAGATTTTTAATAAAGGATAAGGGACCTTATATTAAAGGCATGATACTTCCTATTGCTGACCAATTACCAAACCTCTAAGAGGTTTGGGTTTTACTAAACACAACTTTCTTTTGCCTCTTATTAAGCCAATCAAAGAGTTTAGAGCTTTCAAGGTGGCTAAAGATGATAAGTTTCTTCATGGATCTCTTGCAATTATTAGCAAAAGTTTGGGATGTTAATTTGTGTCTCTATTAGGAACTCGAGATCAAATCTATGAATACAAGCCATCTTATACACTATTTGGGTAGAACTCATCCCAAAAAGCTAGCTTATTGAGGTGAAGGTGCCCAAGAGCATATAAGCACATGCACAGTTTTTTTTGTAAGCCATGTGGGATTCAGGCACCGACAATCTCGATTGATCACATACTAGTGCCATAGGCTCCATTGGTCTCAAAAAACTATATGGATTCACTTGGCCAAGCTTGGTCCATGCTTTTCTAGACACGAGACCTCCTTTTTTAGGAATGGTTTGTCCTTGAACCTGTTTCTCAGGTGTAGGGTTCTAACCTGTTACCTAGGCTTTAATACTAAATTGATTGGAACCTCGAGTTCAAACCTATGAATATGAGCCACTTACACACCCTTTGGGTACAATTTATTTATCCCTAAAAGTTAGCTCGTTGAGGTAAGGGTGCCCAAGAACATGTAAGCACCTACACAGCCTTTTTTGTAAGCCACATAGGTTTTATGACTCATATCATCAACCCCATTCTATCAGCTTTTTAACCTTGATCAAACATGAGTATGAGCAGTCTTGGCCGACTACCTACTGGTGCCACAAGCTCTACCAGTCTCCCATGACCATATGGATCTACCTAGCCAAACTTAACCCACGTCTTCCTTGTCCTAAGACCTATCCTTCCTAATGTAAACCAACTTGTTATATAACTAAGGAAGTTATTCCTAAGTTGCTTTCAAGCTCTACATGCAAGGTTAAAACCCCCCATCGAACCTCACATTGTAGATTGAAATAAAAAGTATGACAAAATGAACAAAATTAAAATTCCTAGTGCTAACCTAAGTTGAAGAAAAACTCATGAGAAAATATGTATAAAGAAATAACATTATTGATTACCTGTGATTAAAGGATGTACAAAGAGGCCTATTTATAGTGTTGTTAGGCCAAAAGGATGAAGTACCTAAGTTAAAAAGGGAAAAAAGTCATAAAACTCATGAAATCCAAAGTTTGCTAGAAGTTTGACTCCAAAACACACCAAAATACTCCCAAAACATGTTTAGGGCATATTCCCTAATAAAACATGTGAAAAGTGTTGTTTTTCTAGCAAATAACAAGTCTCATAGTCAAACTAGGGCTGAATTCCACATATACACTCCCAGTTATGTTCCAAACCCATTTGGTATATGACTAGGAGCTGGAGTGAGTTGAACTTGGAAGGAAACACACCATGTATCAACATTGTTGAAGTCCAAGACTATGTGCACCTTAGTGCACCCACACACCCCAATGTGTGTGCACTTGAGCCCTATCGTGCACCCCTAGGGGGCACTTGAGAACGCCTGCATCCTAAGGCCATCTATTTATCTTCATTACTTATTATTTAGTTCGTTTATGCCTAAATTGGATGGATTTGTTTGCATGTATGCTATTTAGACCAAAGACATGCATTGGGCATACTTAGAGCCCCTTGGTATGTCTTAGGGCTCTTTGTTAGGTCAAACTAGGACTCTCCAATAGTTTAAGACTTCTATTGCATTACTACTTAGGGTTTTAAGTATCTTTTGGCCAGAACATTATTTAAGTCCATAGCTTGTATTATTTCCATGACCATATTTTGAATATGCAAAAGTATTATTAAGCATTCTCACGGGTTCTTTGTGAACTTCACCTGGCACATTAGGGTTCATCCATTATTTTGTGTTCTTTGTTATACTTGTCATTTTTAATCATAAGCTGGTTAGAGGGTAGGGCTATTTATCAATCTATTAGATGAATATTGGAGCTTGAAAATCATTTCGAGCATGTTTCTAGGTCATATACCTAAGGGATTTGCATAAAAATGGTCACATTTCTTAAGGAAGTTTTTATACTTAGAAGAAAAGAAATACAAAGAATAAGACTATCCATAAAGAACCTTCTTGGCCACCTTATGGGCATGCTAGACAGTAGTCCTAGATATAACCATACACAAACAAGAGTTAAGTTTATATATAAGAATAAAAACATCAGAGATTAAAGAAGCTAGGGGCAATTAAACTACTTTGCTACCACTGATCTAAAAAAAAGTATTAAAACAATAAGTGAGAATAGTAATGTGACGATGGTTGGAATGAAATGCCCACTGAAGAGCTTGGATGATTGCATGGAGTTTGATGATTAATGAAGAAATTACACCATTTGATTTGCCTCTTATGATAAGTTCAAGAAGGCCTGATGGAGATAAAACCGCAACTCCAAAGCTACCAATGTGGAAGAACTATTCTAAGTAGCGTTAATTAAGATAATTGTAGGCTTTTGGGAACATTCCTGCTCACTCCAATTTCTTACCATGAGCTTCGGATAATCACGTTCAAGTCAAAGGTGGTGGAGCTTTTTGTCTATCGCTTGATTAACTACATCTAGTTCTTGCTCACACATAAATAGAACATGGGTAGGATCTAAGTAGATTGACTAGATATGATGTTGTTCGTATTAGCAAAATGCTCGAAGCAGTAACTACAAGGAAAATGAAGTCATTAGAACATTAAATAGCAGTAGACTAGGTCTTTAATGATGATGACAACCATGATTGGATGGTATTTCCTTATTTAGGGATTTAAATTCATGGCATGTGATTACAAACAAAAAGAGATGAATGATAATGAAGAAGGAGGTGATTAATAGTTTCCTTTTGCTAACCACATCCGGGACATAAAAGCATCCCTTAAACTATTTCCTTTGAGGAGGTTAGACCTTGATAGTAAAGCATTGGCATAATACTTCCTAATATTTTTTTTTCTCAAGGAAGTTTTAATGCCCAAATGAACTTGAGTAACTTTGATCATTGTGTCGAAACCATAGTTTCTTGATCCAATCTTATTAGCTCTTGCAATAGCATACCTTGCTTAGAGTTGAATTGGTTGGCTGAAGAGCCATTATACTCTAATTTATCAGTAGGGGTGACATATATTGCTAAAGAAAAGGAAATGATACTTATAAACACCTTTAAAAAAAAATTGAATGAATAAGATTGATGTTCCACCACCTTCATCTTGACTAATGAGATCGCTTAGCTTTTGAAAAATTGGAAACTCAATTTGATTACCATAACAAGCCTAACCAATTAGAAGGACATTTAGGAATCCAATAATCATTCCAAAGACTAATATTTTTTGGCATGCAAACTTGACATCAAGTTGATGATGACAAGAGTTCTTAATTGTAAATTTGATTTTTCCATGTATGTGTAGGAGAAGGCCTTTTTGAAGCACCCCACAACAAGCCATCTTTTGCATACTTTGTTAAGAGAACCTTATATGCAAGGAATCGGTAGCATTGGAGATATGACTAAAAGGTATTTGCTAGTAATACCTAGTAATTGAACAATCTCATATATCAAACACCAACCCCCAAAACATTTTTGTAGTGAAAGTGTAAGGCAATTGCAAAAGTGAATCCCTTTTTTATCAATAGGCCCATTCCACCAAAAGTGTGCCATAACCTTCAAAATTTTATCCAAAAGTGTAACTAACACTTGAACAACTGACTTTATATAAGTGGGTAGCAATGCATAAAAGCTCTGAATAATAGTAAGTCGACCAACTTGGTTTAAGATATTTCACTTCTAAGAGGATAAATAACTTTGAATTTAACCCTAGAGAAAATTTAATGATTTAGTCTTGGAATAATCCAAGTTAAACATGATGCCCAGGTATTTTAAAACTTGGTTGTTGCATTGGAATGAAAGAATATGCCTAAAAGGACTATAGAATCTCAAACGGATGCTTTTGCTAAACATCCACTCAAACTTGTTAAGATGACCACTTGGACAGAGACCACCTTGTGTGCTCCCCTAATGCTTATTTTAGAGCTTTAACTACTTCAATAGATGGAAAAAAAAAGTAGGCAGCCATCAATACATAATAAATGGTTGATTACTAGACTAGAACAACTAGCTTGAAGACTTGAAAGATGCCATATTGATTGAAGATGACCGAAGTAGAATGCATGTTTCAACACATAAAAAGAAGAGATAAAGTGAAAGTGGATCGCCTAGTCTAATCCTAATTCACGGTGTAAAGCACTCAACTGTACAACCGTTAACTAATACACAATAGGATAAGGTTGAAACACATTGCATTATAAAATTGACCCATTTTGTAGGAAATCCCACCTGTTCAAGCACGCATTGAATAAAATACTAACTGAAATTATCATAAACTTTCCACATATCGAGTTTTAAAGTTGCATTAAAGGCATGTGGTCCGCTATTCTTTGATGTATTAGATATAGCCTTGAAGAGTTCTTATGTAATAATCACATTGTCCTATATTGTTCGTCTTGGGACAAAAGCATTTTGAGTGTCTAATATGTTGGATTCCATGAGTGGATTTAATGTTGATTGACCAAAACTTAAGCACCGATTTTATATAGGATATTGTATAGATTGATCGGATGAAAGTCATCAATGGTTTAAGATTGTTCTACCTTTGGAATGAGCAAGATATATGTTCTATTTATTTCTTTCAACGTAACTCCATCTTAAAGAATTGATAGAATTGCTCGTTGGACAAATATAGCAACTAAGTGCCATTTTTCCTTGAAAGAAAGCAGCATGGAAACCATATCTGGGCCTGAAGCTTTACGATTGCCAATTTGGAATAAGGCATTTCCAATTTCCTCCGGAGTAAAAGTTTTACTTAACTCCATGATTTTAGTGCTTGAGAGTTTCCACGACATATAACTACAGAAACGTAAATGGCGACTTTCTTCGTCTTTCATTGCTGCTTGTATAACACATCTAAAAATAATGTGAAACATATTGCCTAATTTGAATAATATCCTAAAGCTAGTTCCCATCCCAATCTTGGATGGTGTAAATTTTATCCTGTACCCATCTAACCTTTGTCATTTGAAGGAAGAATTTGGTGTTGTCATATCCATAAGCAGCCAACTGACTTGAGGTTGCGTGTAACCATAATTGTTGCTCAACATCTAACAAGGAAAAATACTCTTTATCATTTTTTGGAAATATATTTTGGAGTTCTTAAGATGAGCCTCTAAGTTGAAAATTATGAAGATCTAATTCTCCTTATTGAAACAAGGAAGGTATCTGTCCCCCTTCTATCCTATTCCACTGTCTTAGTTGTTGTGAAGTTTGTCTACATTTATTCATGAGTTGAAACATAGGAGTGCCATCTGTTTGAGTTGACCATACCTCATTAATGATACTCCTATAACAAGCCGAGTGTAATCCCTTTGTTAAAAATTATTTAAGCTAGTTGACATGAGGTCCCTTGTTCCAGAGCACAAAGGCATATGTAATCTGACACTTTCTTAATTGCTTGGTAAAGCTCTTCAACCATAAGAAAAACAACAATATACACACACATATGTATATATGTACATGTATATGTATGTGTATGAGTGAAGTTAAAAATTCAATGTCTAGACAATGTTCGATTGACACTAATGAGATTAAAAGTATTAATAAGCATAGTTTTCAAAAGTCTTTGTGTGAAAATGCTAATTTGGTCCTCTATGTTCATTCTTCCGCTTCTGTCCTAAGATAAGTGAAACTTGCACTTTTATGACAATAATTAGCATGTGATCGTATGTTACTAAATTTTGTTGGCCAAGGGGCCTAGGTGCTCCACATTGCATTGAGTGCTCCTGAGTTATAGTTGGAGGGATAATGTATCCAGGTTTTCAAAGTTTAAAGGCAAATTGTGAATTTAAGCCATTCACTTTGTGATTTCAAAAATTGTTGTTAGCAACTATTATAGACTAGAAAAAAACTAATATATTTAGGGAGTAAAGCGTACTTTTATGGAACAAGAGAGACAAAATGTAATTTCACTAAATTCTTATAAAATTTTTGAAATTTATAAAATGAAAAAAAAAACCTAAAATTAGATTTTATTGATATGTTACGGGTTCAGCTTAGGTCACTAACTGAATTAAGGCCATTTATTTCATTTAGGGCTAGTTCGTTACAAATTAACATGACCCAATTAACGTGTTTTTTCATTTTGGGTCAGTTCATGCCCATGACCTAGTATACAAAAAGAGAAAATCACCCTTAACCACAACCAAGTCTCCTTTTGCAATTCACCCAACTAAAGAGTCCTAAGGGCTAGACGAATTCATCTGCTATCACAATTGACTGCAATTTTTCATTTTTTATTTGTTTCTAGCAAAGACTTTGTACGCAGGGGCGATCCATTTGAGGTGTTGTCCAACCAGATCGATTATTTGGCATTAGGTGGTTACCATTAGCTCTGTTTTAGGAGCTTTTCTGACAAAGACAAAATGACATTTGGCCACATTAGTTCGATCAATGGTCATTCGAGGTCGTAGGACGCTAATCAGGTTGGAAGGACGCCATTAGTGAAGCAAGGCGACAGCGGAGCTAATTTCACTGGTTTTGCCTGCTTCATCCTAAAACCTTCCGTCGCTTGAAGCTCCTCCACAAGCAAGATCAGAGAAAATACATCCACCAACTTATTGAAACTCCTCCACAAGCAAGATCAGGGCAAGAGTAGAGATGAGTCTAACTGTGAGGAATACTTAGCCTTGGAATTTAGGGAAAAGATAGACCGGGTAAAAAAGGAACAACTTTGTGGGCCCCACAACCTTTCTCTATCATTTGCACAAAGAACACGTTAGCACAGTTGGATTAATTCCAACTGAACAGGCAATTAGTTATCTCTTATTTTAGTTACAGAAAGCATTCTAAAAGCATAAACAAGAGCAAAAGTAGAAAAGTATAACTATTTAAAATTTAAGTAAAAATGTTGTTAAGAAAACAAGATTAGAGTTGGAGAGCTATAGCTGAAATGTGAAAGCAGAAACAACAACCTGAAATAGAAAAATTATGTAACTAAACTTTTGATCTCCACAAAGACAAGTCTTCGAACAATGGCCAGAGCGTAATTAAGAAAAACTTCTTGGCCCCTTTCGTGTGAAGGCCCAAGTTGGTCCCCATGAATAGGCACGACACATGCAACAAGCCAACCGAAAACGCCTTAACGCACTTTTGTTTAGTAAACTCATAAAATCTATACCCTAGAGAATGATTCTTGCAGTTTCTTTCACTTTTGGTACATCTAGAGGCTAAGAGAGAATGAGAAATTGAAACTTAGACCTCATGCACCAACTTCAAAACCTTGAAGAGTAGTCCAATCCAATGTTAGACCTGTTGAAAGAAGCTGATAAATTGAAACTTATACATAAGGCAAAAGTATCAAATATGCCATTAATGTTTAGGTCTTGGGGCAGATTTGCCACTATAGTTTTTTTTTTACCCAATCTTCTACTAATGTTTCAAAATGGACTCAAATATGCCATTATCTGTTTAAAAACAATGGGAAACGTAAAAAGTAAGAAGTTTTGAAATTCCAGGGTGATAATGTGACTTTCAAAAAACTACAGCAGCCATAAGTAATTAGACCAATCTCCAATGTCAGAGATTTATTCGGCTCTATCTTCAACAACATCACGTATAGTCCAGCCTCATCTCTGGGCAACATCCTAATTGGCTCACACGTTGCCCACCTATTTTGAGTTCGCACATTGTTTTGCAGGATCTTAATGAAGCTCTTCCAAAGAGTGAGGAAAAGAAATGCAATATTCTTCGGGGCCCCTTGCGACGACTTTGAGTTAAGTCGGGAAGCCAAGAAAAGGGGTGAGGGTTCTTCTTTTAGTGGCAGCAGATGAAGGGGCGGAGCCTTGAGACTGGAGAACCTCCAGCGAAACCCAGCGGTGAAAAGAAAATGGAGTGCTTTTGTGCGGAGGGAAGCATCAGAGACTGTGGAGGGTACGGAGAAGCTTCAGAAGGCAACAATGGATGGTAGAAAGAGAAAATGCCAAAAAATTTTTTGTTAGCAGCCGTGTATGGTAGCCAAAGAAACTTTAGAAGGTGATGGCTGTGGATGGTTTTTGAGAGACAGAGAAACTAATTATATAAAATATTTGAAGTTTGTTAAAACTTACATTATCACTCTAAAATTTCAAAACTTGTCAAATTTTCAACATTTTCTATTAACTTTTTAACAGTAGTGGTATATTCACTCACAATCTGAAACTTGAGTAGCATATTTGAGCCAATTTTGAAACATTAGTGGGAGATTGGGGAAAAAAAAACAATAGTGGTAGATCCGCGCGCCTGCACGTAAACATTAGTGGTATATTTGATACCTTTGCCTATACCTAATGTAACAAATTCAAAACCTTGACCATTAGTGCAATGTCTGACCTGTTGAAAGAAGCTTATAGGTCCATCTTTCCACATGCGCTTTTAGATACCAAATCCTCAAGCCATCATCAGTTCAGCGGCTAATATGTCTCCAGCCTTCAGGGAGCCTGGCAAAGGCAATAAAGACATCAAAATTTTGACCATGAAACGCCACTAAATTTCGGGAAAAATAACAAGGTGAATGGAAAGTTTCTTGGCAAAGATCCCATTACCCCTCTTCTTCAGCTTGTTTCGGAAACTCCTCTTTCTGCTAAATGCTGTTTCCTGCAATCAAAAATAGAACATTTTAGCCAACACTTAGGATGGATGTACTGCAGTTCTGGTGCGTTATATACATGTATTGATTTATATGATACAACTTTCATGCTCTAATAGTATGCAAAATGATGGATTTGCTCTCCTAAATCATTCACACCATCTCAAACATTTGTAGGACAAGGAAGTCAATGGAAGAGCACAAGCGTTTATCAGTAAAAAAATTGTATGTAGGATCTAAAAGCACAGGAGCTATGATTCAGTATGGATTTCAAGTTCCGTGGATTACCACAGGTTGACCAAGCTTGCCAGCTTCACGGATTGCACTGACTAGTTCTTTATTTGATTCAGTATACAGGTTAGTGACAAGACCATATTGGCCACCACGAGCAGTGCGACCAATCCTGTGCAAGAAATCAACAGCTGAAGTCGCAAAATCTGCCTGAAATGAAAAAGTAAGAAAGAGTTATTCCACACGAAGGTAAGAGGAATCAAATATACATCCTTATGGAAGTTCTAAGTCAAACAACCAACCAAAGGAGGGAGCTCAGTTATTACAGAAAAATGGCTAAACATAATCAAAAGGATGACTCTACAAGAGAGAGAGAGAGAGAGAGAGAGAGAGAGAGTTTATCCACACCAGAACTGGAGTAACAAAAACTACATCCTTACTAAAGTTGTAAGTCATCCCATCCAACCATAGGAGGGAGCTCAGTTATCATAGAAAAAAAGCTAAACATAATCAACAGAAGGCCAAAAAAAAATCAACAGCATGACTTTACAAGGTTCAAACTTCAAAAGTCAAAATCTCGTAGTTCTAACAATGACAAACTTCTTTGTTTGCTCAAATCAACACTATTTTTTTACGTCATGTATAAGGAATAAGTAATAATAACACTTACAGGCTTTGATGAGAGGGGTCGATAAAAGTTAACTATTAGACTACACTAAGCGACAAAAGTTAGATAACCATTCTGATAAAGATTACTGTCTAGTTTGTAAACACAAACGAAGGTCCACACTGCTTCTCTGTTAGGCTGTCACATCGCTGAAAGGATCTACAACTCTCATATTTATCTTTAATCCCCAAGAAAATTAGAGTCTCAACATCACAATGTCAATTAGCTTGTTAGGGAGAAGGACAATATAGATTCATGCAAAGCATGAATTAGAAAGTTTTTACATTAAGCAGCACGAAATAGTTTGCATGCCCAGTCCACATGACACAACCTCCCATGAGAGAATAGTAAAATGATCCAAAGCTTTTCTAAGCTAGCATGGATCAGTTTCATGAAATGGCAAAATGGGAGCAAAATTGAGAAACTTAAAATAGCTAAGTTTCACTGAATGACTATAATCTGGTTATTAAGAAGCTTTAGTTGGAATCAAAACAAATTCAACAAACTTAAATTGGGGAAACCTTTTTGAAAACTTTTAGAAAAAGAAAAATATTATCTACCAGCAAAGAACATCTACAGGCCCTCCTAGTGGATAGCACGACTGGTGCAGGTAATTTGAATTAATCCTTAGCTAAATACCTCATTTTAGTGCGATTTAGCAAGCCAAGCAAGTAAGAGAAGGGTTAGATGGGTTCCTAAGTCATAAAGGGTACCTAAGAGTCACTGAAGGCAAACTGGTAATTTTGTACCTTGTGCTGACAAATTTGGAATTTTGGGTCTAAAGCATAAAATTGACCTAATGGACCTAAAAAAGTCAAGACCAGAACTCTTACAGACAATTTGAACCATATGTTGGTGTGGAAGTACCAAATTTCTCAAAAGTAAAAGTTTCAGGCTAAGTGTGCAAGAGAACACTTAAGAGTCTAGCTTAACCTGAGGCTAAGAAGGAGCCTAGGTAGAACGAAGTGTAGCTAAGTAAAGTGTTGGGTTACTTTGGAAAGAAAATCACTGGGGGATGGTAAGACAGGAGCTCCAGATATAGAAATTTTGGGAGAAGGGGCACTATTCATCTTCAACCTCTAGCAAATTTCGTGGCTCTCCCTCACATTGAGATTTCTCACCTTAAACTACCATCCAAGCCTTAAATTTGTGGCTTTTGGAGATCCCAAAGAAAACCCAATAAGGCTCTTGAAGCATTGTGAGCAATAGTGAGGGTTTTGTGGGTTTGTCAGCAAAACCTAAGGTAAGGTTCCTCCCTAAGCTTGGAAAATGGTTCAATGTGGTCTGTGAGTCTAAGATTGGCTTGATTTAGCTTGCTTGGTATCATTTGTGAAGGGATTTGAGCTTGGAAACCTAGGAACCTTAGTGTAGCCTTGTTGCTTGGAGTTGGTTGTGCTTGGTTGATCTTGCTCTTTTAGCTTGTTTGAGGTAAGGGATTTAGCTGTTTGCTTGCTAAATTGATGTATGAGACTTGTACTGTGTGCATGGAGCTTGATTTGGTGAGCTAGCATGTGGAAATGCTCAAGGAACGAGGCCCATGGTCAAATCCATTTTTTTTAAGATTACTTGTTTGTTAGGTAAGGTGCTGACTATAGTTATGCTTGGCCTGGCAGAGGCGAGTAGCGCAAGGCAACAAACTTGGGGTCTCACACCTAGAGTAAAGGACTTAGGTAGGGCTTAGTCCAAGATCTCAGTACTTGCCTTCTTGTGTACTTTTGTATGCTAGTATAGCCTCTATTGGACTGTATCAAGCAGAAACTTAAGGGTTACCCTTGGATATGTACATAGTGTTTTGCAAATGATGCACATATGGTTATTACTTGTAGATGAAGTAACCATGTCTTGATGCTCTGTGCTATCTTTTGACTAAGTTTGATAAATGCCTAGGCAATGCTTTCATGTGTTATTGCCTACCACGTTACTTGAAGTAGAAGCAACTCATTCATGTGATGCATAATAAGTTACATAACTAGAAGCATGAAAGGCTTTTAAAAAAATATGCAAGTAATGAACTAGTCAATTGCAACTAATTTTGTAACGGGACACCCTACTGCTCTTCTACAATGTCCTTTAACCAGACATCTTACCATCTAGTTCATTTATTTCTTTTGAGACAATATTCTATCTGGTTAATTTCACGAAGGTTCAATCTAAATCCATGGCAAAAATGGTAGCATCATTCTCTTTATATACTTTATATCGCATGCCACTTTACCACAAAATTGTTGCATGTACCTCAATTGCAACATTTTCAGCCGGCTATGTAGCATATAAAATAAATTCAGCCAACAGAAAACCTATAAAGTAAAAGAAATTCACCTGGATAACATGTGAAACATTTGGAATGTCAATGCCACGGGCAGCAGCATCAGTACACACAAAATTTCCACCTTTTTCTTTGAAATTGAGCAATGACTCAGCACACTCCTCCAGGGAAAGCTCTTTATGGTAACGATAACACTCAATTCCAGCTCTTTCAAGTATTTTAGCTACTGCCTCAACAGCATCAACAGTATTTGCAAATACCATGGTTCGACCAACTTCAGCACCATAATCTGAACCCTTGAACCCAAACTGCTTCACAGCATCAATAAGTGCATCTACTTGTCTGTCAATTGTAACTTCAACCCACTTTTGCTTTAATCTGGAAAACCAATAATAAAAAGCCAGATTCAGTTTTCAAGAGCTAAACATGCAACAATGAAGATCATAATGCCCTTAAATGCAACAGTCATTCCCTCAATCAATTTAGGTCACAAAGGAAAGGATGAGACACAAATCAAAGAATCTAGAACATATTAATAGTCAAAACCTGGATTGCTTTTATCTTGCTTAACCAAGAAAGAAATATACAACAAAATCCAACTTTTTTTTATTCTACCTCTGGCTTTGTCTTGTTCCACTTGTGCAGATTATATAAGTCAATGAAAATGCTAGCTTTCAGACGATCTATTTTAGATGGTATAGCTGATAAACATAACAGAAAGTATTCCACTTCCAGAAACAATTGGACAGTCCTAAAAAACACCTGACACGTATTTGTGATGTTGTGATAGACCTGGCAAGCTAAGACCAGATTCTCAAACAGTCGACATGTCAAATCCATTTCTTTCATGTAATTAATTGACAATTCCTACTAAGCTACTGTCTTGTGAAAGGAATATTTCTGCTCGAATTCATGTTAGTAGAAACATAGAAAAAAGTTAGAGATTTGTAGAATTCATGTTAGTAGAAACATAGAAATAAGTTAGAGAATTGTAGCTTCCTGCGTATTATTTGAACCAGGTTTTTGGTAGTAAACCAGTGTTCTGCACAACATCTTTTACTCCCAAGAGAAGTTGGGAGCCCATCATGTTCTCATTCTAGAATTACTAGAGATACATCACGCAGAGCATACAAACAGGACTGTTTGCTAAAGGAACCAAACAGCACTATGACAGTTATGATCAATGCTTTGCTGTTTTAACTTCTTGCTTAAGCTAGAACCCTAATTAATGTGTGCTGGACCGGGTTAGGCCACATGGAAATTCTTTTACATCTAAAACCATAAAATCTGTATTTGGAATACTTATGTTGATATCTTAATGAAATATTAGCCTGTTGGCTGACCAAGCCTAGTGGAAGCTCCAGTAAATCAATTAACAAACTCTGTTAACTTATTCTTCTTCATCACCGCTGACCCTCGTTCCTTTAAAAACACCAAGAATCACTCTCAGCACATCTATCAAGCCTCAGCCTCAGCCTCTGGTATTCACCCACTAGACCTAAAATCTGATGTTGAATACTCACACCTGGCGAATTTTGACCAATTGCTAGCATGTTGCATTAGTTCTAGCAACATCAATAAATAGTTCTAGGACAGCTTTTGAGTTGGCAGGAGGTAAGATAAGTGTCTTTCAATTATTAGTAGTTTCTTGTCGAACACTTAGGTCTAACTTGTCTAGCTTGAAAACACATGGTTGATAATTCTGTTGTAGCTGAATTGCATGTGTTCTCTTGTGGATATACTGAAAATTCTGTTCTATTGCATGTTTGCTCCGACAAAGGTCCTGCATGGACTAAATATGAGTGATAGTGTTGCCAGAAGGGCCCAAAAAGGCTGCTAATCACTTTGCTATCTGAGCGTTGGGGATGAGACACTAAGCTGATCACCCAATGTCCATCCCTGAAGGACTAAGCGATTGGCTAGTCATGTAAAAATGCCACCGTCTGATACTAATAGTAACAATGTAGCAATTCAGGGAATGAAATGACAGATCTGTTGTTATGGCCCTTCTAGTGGGAGGCGAAATTAAGGAAGGTAAAGTGTTCTAAATTAAGTTTAGAACCTTAATTTAAGTTTACATAGCAAGAACAGTGAAGTTTAGCAAAGTTCACTAAGTTCCGAAAAAAACAAAGCACTGAACGAAGTTTAGGGGCAAAATGGTAATTTTGCATCCTGAATAGCCGGAACGAGTCTCGAGTGTTTTAAAATAAATTTTTATAACTTAACTTTCAACCTTAACTCAAACTTGAAGAATAAACAAGAATTTAATCAAAAATCACTAAGTTACAAAGATGGGGGACTTAATTGTAAGAAGCTTAATACTTTGATGGCCTTTGGGGTTAAGTAAGGGTTTAAGAAAGGAAAGTGAGACTATGGCTGCCATAATCTCGTTTCCAGCCTTCTCACCCTCATTTTGCTCTCAAATTAAGCTTGGAATCAAGAAATTCTTGGAGGAACAAGAGGTTATCAAAGTATATAAGCTTGGAGGAGTGCATTTCAAGCTTGAAATCATGATTTTGAAGCTTGGACGGGCGTTTATCCACATCTCCTGTTTTTGAACGAGGTAAGAAACGTGTTCTTGATTGAATTCATGTTTGTTAGTTAGTTTGAAGCTTGAGTTTTGGTTAGAGAGTGAAGTTTTGATGATTAGTGCTTTATTTTTTGATTGGAACTTGTGTAGAACTTTGGTGAGCTTGGTTGATTGGAAAGGAGCTTGATTTTTGCGTGTTACTTCCAGTTGAGGTAAGGGGAGTATGTTTTCAAGTTCAAATAATGCTAATAGTTTGAGTTTGCTTGAAGAATTCGAGTGATTTTAGTTATAGCATTAATTAAAAATTTTTGTTGAATAGTGGTGGACTAGAGGATTTTGGAGGATTTGATTGATGTTACAAGACATCATAGCTTAGCTTGTGATAGTTGGTTATGTTCTATGCAACATGTTTTATGTGTGTATGAAATTTGGAGGCATTCCATACATGTTTGATATGTGTAGGAATCGTCCAAAGTTCATAGCAGAAAAATGCGACAAATTCTGCATTTCTTCAGATTGGCGACGCGTCGCCACAGACAGAAATGGCGAATTTCACATTTTACTAGGATGATCCCAGTGAGACCTAAAGAGGTTCTTAGCGTACCTAGGGGTCTAAGGATTCCGGGGGTACTCCGAGACTTCCAAAAGTCCCACAAAATATAAGAGTTTCCTTGAGTTTTGTAGAGTTTTAAGGTTGCTTGAGCAACAAGCAAGGAAACTATGTTGCAAACAAACATAATTAGCTACCACTAGCTCAGGTGAGAGGTTTAGAACCCTTGTCGGCCTAGCCGTGCAGTAGCCAAGAGGTCTCAAGGCGAAACCTTGTTCATCTAGTCTACAACAAAGAGGTCTTGTGACCTAGTCTACAAAGTCCCACCATAATTCCCCTGCATAACGACTATGGGAAGGCTACATGATTGCATCCGGTAAGCTTCGGCTTGCTAGGAGCGGATTAGTAATCAGAACTCGCTAGGCACGGAGTGATGCACCATGAGGAGGACTAGTTGAGGAGAGGTTTTTATGGCCTAGTTATATGTGCATATATCAGACCCTCATGCTGTGTGAGCTTGCAGCAAGAGTCCTAGTAATTTTTTTGCAGGTACACTGAAGACCCCTAACTGAGAATTGTCGAATTCTCACTCCCTAGTTTTGTTATGCAGAGATTGAAGTTGCTGGACCGGGTAATCGTTGAGGATTATCACGGTAGTGTTCTTTTGTGTGTACAGGTACGGCATTTGCGAATCCTTGTGATTCTAGTTTACATAAGTACTTAGTTGGCTTGTTGGTCAAGTAATAGTACTAACTAGTATCTTCCTTTGGCTGCAGAGCCTAGTAGTACTTGGCAAAGGACTTTTGAGACTCGCCACTGGAACGTGTGTCCAAGGTGGGAGTTAAGTCAAAGAGATCTCAGTAGAGGCTTGTATTTATACAGTACTTTTAATTGCCTCCATAGTCTATATTATGAGGAGTCCTCGACTCTAGGATTGCTCTTGGGTGAGGGCATTAATCTACTTTATGTATGAATGTTCTCACAAGTTGTTATGTGTAGTAAACTCACACAAATGTTAATTTTATATGCTTTGGCTATTTGTATTTATTTTGTGTAGAATTACTTGGTTAAGTTAATGTTTTATGATTTTATTAAACCAAGTCAAAACATGAAGAGCATGCATATTGCATATTCTAGGATAATCAACTAGTATCATGGGATTTAATTCGCACACATACACAACTAGCCAATTGCAATCCACCGTGAGACCAGCTCTCACAGGGCTTCCTCGACAGGGGCACGGGCGGCCGTGTCATTTGTACAAATTGAAATGGCAGATTTGTACAGATTAATCAATGCACAAGGAGATGAGGCAATGCCTTCGGTCAAAAAGTTGCCAAAAGAAATCTGAAAATACAGTGATGCCTCTGTCTAGTTAATTGCTTTTCAAACTGCATCTTCTTATCTTTTGCATCTGTACTTGAGAGTTGAGAACCTCAACGGGTTGTAATCACATTATAGTAATTTTCTGCTCTCCAGGGTCTGAAGGAGATAATTAGCAGTTCTTGGTGTGGTCAACTGACTGTTATCTGTAAAGTTGCATGGCTCTGGTACATTTCCAGTTAAAAGCAATGACGTGAAGTCGACTACCAAGAGTGCTTATTATTTTGTGGCTTGCAGGAAATGGAGACTTAACTGTGATATTGGTATCAAGGCTGTTGCATGCAGAGAGTTGCACAATAGTTCAGATAAAGTGAGCTAAGCCCTGTCTTTCCTGTTCTGGACTAAATCTAGCCCTAGCTTTGTGGTCATGTAATATTCTTAAACTGTATTTTGATGGCTAGTTGTATTCCTCAGCTAAATGAGTTCAATTAGTCAGGTATTTTTCTATCCTGGGATCGTAATAAAATGATTGTATGGTATGTATTTCTGTTTTGTGCTTGTTTTGTGCAAGAAGTGTGCATGAAGCTATACAAACTGTTTTAAAAAAATTCCTCCTAAACCTGGGCAGAGACATTAGCCTCTTTGGTGGAGCACAAATTAACCTAAATGGGAGGTGTATGTTACACAACAGACATGGAAGCACAAGTACAAGGCCTAAGTGTCTGGCATGATTAGTGGTCATAATTTCTAAATTATGGTAGGAAAGTGCGTAAACAAAAACCCTCGGGTCATTTAAGTTGTGAAAATTTCTATCTGATTCATATTGCTTTTGAGGTAGCATCAAATAAATCTCTGGACGGTAATAACACTTTGACCAGATGATAGTAAATCATAAGAGCACAACCTGAAGAAACTACACTTCACTCCCTTTGCCCCCACACCCCCTAACACACAGATACGCACACACATAGAGAATATGTGCCCACATATATTTTCTTTTAAGATACATCATGATATTGTTGAAATGCAACATTTCTTTATATGAAATTCATTCCTAAACTCAAATGATGCACAAACTGACATCTGACTTCTGAGAAAATCCTTTTTGACGTTGCTCAGATGGCATTCAAATAAACTTGCATCAGATTACTTCTTCCATGAATTATGGCAATTGCTAAGAAAAGAAAAAAAATCTGTTTAATGATAAAATAAACCATGATATGAATTTTTTAGATGAGCTCAATTACACAGAAAGTGAAATCCTTTTATACTATTGAAAAAGAAGAAAAGAAAGTGAAGGCGAAGAGATCTCACACCTCGGGTTGTGCTGATGAAGGTAATTTCCACTGATCCAGCTGGCATTTGGGAACATTTTTTTCAACACTGCCCCGGCAGTTTTCTTTCCGTTAACTGGAAGTGTTGCTGCAACAAACATGTATTGCTTACTGCGTGCATATTTTCTTCTTACTCTTCGCCAATCTTTTGCAATGGCAATCCCATCCTTACCATCATTAATTGAGTTCTCAACATCTACTTCATCTTCAGAAACCTCCTCTTCAGACAAAATTCTACTTTCATCATTTTTTTCCAAATCAAAAGGCAACAAAGCATCCGGAGCCACTTCTGTGGCATTTTCAGATCCAGACTCTTTCATTTGAGACAATTGTTTTTCATCAAACCGAAGCATGTTTATAAGGCGAATAACCTGATTTTGAAAGCTCCCACAGAGCAACATATCTGCTTCATCAAAGACCTGCCAATCACTGGGAATGATAAGACCTTCACACTCTTGAATAGCCAACTACAAACATAGAGGTTCTTAGAAAACATACCACATACTTTACACTGCGAATAAAATCAATACGCCGGCTCTTTTTAGGATCTATGCTATTCAGAAGAGCAGCTGGTGTTGAGACTACCATATCTGGTTCATTGACAGGCCAGCCCTGTAGTCAAAAGTTCTTAAATAATGAGGATTCACTAATCACAGAAATGATGAATACATATCTAACAGATGCATGGGTAGGAAAACAGTCTGAAGCAAATTTACCTGGCGGCCACAAACAGCTGCAGCTTTGAGAAGTGGTTTCCCATCATCCCCAGAGAGATCATTGGCCATTCGAGCCACTTGTTCACAGAGCAAAACATTAGGACAAAGCACAAGACAAGTTCTACCACAAGGATTAACTGACTTCTCAGATAGACTGCTCCAGGAATGATCTGGATCACTGCATAGCTTATCTATGAGAGGAGCCAAGTACCCATGTGTCTTACCACTTCCAGTCTCTGCTGCAATGATGACATCCTTCCCTGATAGAACAGGTGGAATGCACGCAGCCTAACATACAAAACAGCAACTATTTACCATTTAAAAGGAAACAAAGAAAAAAAGAAACTATCGCAATTTCTCAATCTCAAGTGTTGCATCTCAATCTCCCATTTCCACCCAGGAATGCAGGTGTAGGAGGTGAAATAAGCGCGATTGAAGCCTACCCTTGTAAAGGGCATCGCCTTACTTTGATTCAGCTCGGGTATGCATAGCAATAGTATCAGAAATTAGCCAAACAAAGCTAGTCTCCAGCTCAATTGCGAGAAACTATTTTGCAGTCCGAAAATTGTCCAACCTCATGAACCTAGTCTCGAGAGTCTCATGTCGAATAGAGCGGAAAAATTACAAACAGGGGCCAAACGAAACCGAAACTAGTCTTCGAACTTTACATGCAAAAACTTCCCATATAACAAATAAGAAAATGAAGTGGGGAGGGGGGAGTACCTGAATAAGAGACGGCCTGTCGAAACCAGCACTGGAGAGAGCTTCAGAGAGGCGCTCGGACAAGCCTAGAGACTTCCAGGAGACCGTACCCTCTGCGAAAAAGGTATCACCTCCTCCTTTATCAGGTAAATTGACAGCGGATGCAGCGCAAGCGGTGAAACCCCGAAATCGGATCAGAGGAAGGCGGGGAGAAGGAGATGAAGAGGCAGATAGGGACGAGTAAGAATACTTGAAGTGAGCGAGGAGCCTGGGCGTGAAGGATTGCTTGTAGAACGCCAACATTGAAGCAGAGCCCAGAAATTCTAGCGGTCCGAAGATTAACGGGATAAGATATAAGAGGAAGCCATGGTCGATCTTTGTGCTTCAATTTTTCATACTTCCTGTCAACTTTCTGTTTTTTTTTTTGGTATCGCTAATCAGTCCAAGCAACTGGAAAGGATGAGGTGAGGGTTTATAGGGTTTAAGCTCGTCAAGAATGAGCTTCTCGTACCCAAATTTTATCTTTTTTTGTAATTTGATCGCTAACCTCGAAATATTGAGAATCTAATTGCCACCTTTATTTATTTACTTTACTTTACAAAAGAAAATTAAACCAATAATTCTAGACCTATAAAGGCTTTCCAAAAAATAAGAGGAGTTGGAAACTGCATAAGAATTTGATTGGAGCAAACCATTTGATTTAAATCTGTCTAATCATAGTTTGCGCATAAATTTTGTACATTTAATTCTTTTAAAATATTTAATAACTCTAACACTACTTAAAGAAATTTACATAGATGTTTGGAACATAAGAACGCCCTTATTTTAGGTTGGATAATTTAACAAATTAATAAAAATTTATTAATTTCATTAGAATAGTCTTAACATTACTTAATAAGGTTTCAACAAATTGAAATTTTTAATAAAAAAAATTTATATTAGGGCAGTGCTTAAAAAAAAAAAGTGGCTGTTAGAAGTATGAAATTGAACTAGTGGTGTAGAAGCTTGATTGATTGGGTGAAAAATTCATAAAACACCTCAAGGGTTCGATTAAAATATAGTTTTCGCATTTCTGTATTAAAACCAATACTTTCTATCTTAAAACCTACACTTAAACCTCTAATTATAATTAACTTTTTTATAGTATTTGTTAGTTGCTGGCATCTCCTTAATTAAATCGTATAATAAGTACCTTCCAATAAATTTAAATAGTCTAATGAGTAATGATAATTAGACAGTTCAAATTGTCAAATCTCCCTCAATATTAATGTGAAATAATTTTTTGCTTTTTCCTCACTAATGTTATGAAGTGTAAAAGGTATGAGTTTGTAAAGTTTGAGGGGGAAAACGCAAAGTTTTTATCCTTTTCATGGTAGTCGGTGTCCCGCTTTTGTTTTCGGTTCAGCGGAGCCTCCGAGGTTCCAGTGGAAAGTGGAAACTGGAAACAATAGAAGAAGAGGCACCGAAATGGCGCCAAAGCGAACCAAACAAAAAGCGCCGATCGATCCGAACGGAATTTTCGCCGGTATGGTCGTCTTCCTCGTCGAGAATGCTGTTCAGCCTCGACGTTTGCAGGTTTCAATTCCTCGCCACTTTGTTTCACTTTTTGTTTTTGTTTTTGTTTCATGGAAGTAGTTTGATGAAACCCCTATTGTTGTTCTTCTGGGGGGTTTGTGAGCGATTGAGAAGATTTGGAAGCAGAAGCTGCTGCAAATGGGAGCTACCATAGAGGATAGCTTATCCAACAAAGTCACTCACGTATTTGCTTCCAGTAGGGATTCTGTTCTCCAAAAACTAGATATGAAGCAGTTGGGTCGCTTCAGAGGAGTGAGTTTGCTTAAGTTAATTGTGAATTTGATGTTCCTTTTCTGGTGGGTTTGTTTAGAAGATTTTGTTATGGAATATTATTCCTGTAAGCGTGTTCAAGTGGTGTGAATTTGCTTATATACTGTCTTAGCTATACCAAACTTGCCCCTAAAATTGGAAAAAAAGGATACATACAAGAAAAGAGGTGCTAGTGGTTAGGGAGAACTCAACACTTGTGCGTAAGAGGCTTTTCTTCTTCTTTACTGGAATGTTGATTGATAAACCAGTGACTTCTTCACCTGTTTAACGCAGCACATCCTGCTGTACCAGTGGCTGCAGGACAGTTTGGCATCGGGAGAGAAGGTTCCTGAAGATTTATATGAGGTACGAATAGACCAGGAGGCAAAGGATTCCCTGAGCAGTTCTTTGGTAGAACCAGCAGAAAGAACATCAGATGATGGGAAGCCAGTAGAAAGTAGAAGACCCCAATCCTCAATTGAGTCAGTTTTGGAAGATGTTGAAGGAAGAAATAAAGTTCAAAGAGATGATGACTCAAGTCATAAATCAAATCTAGAAAAGGGCTCTGACAGCTTCCCTGGCCGTCCGGACTCCGTAACAGGCAGTCCTGAAATTCTTAGGTCACAAAATAAGGACGTAAGATGTGCTGTACAAAGCATAAAATTAGTGTACTTTCTGAGGATCATAGACCACTGCTCATTTCTTGAGATTCTTAGGCTGGCATATTGGAGTCATCACCAAAATATCATCCTCCAGACCTGAACAAGACCATCACAGATATATTTGGAAAACTTATCAACATTTATAGAGGTTAGGCATTCTAAATCAGCTTTCTAGCATGTCTTCACTTTTCAATTTCATATATTTTATTTTCGCTATTTGAGGGGGCTGACAGTATCATTACAACTTCTAATGAAAGCATTGGGAGATGACCGAAGGTCATTTAGCTACTACAAGGCTATTTCTGTGATTGAGAAGCTGCCTTTTAAGATTGTTAGTGTGGATCAAGTCAACAACCTTCCAGGAATTGGAAAGTCAATGAAGGATCACGTGAGTATATATTACTAAATTTAGAACTTCATGGTACATTTATTGGCCTTCAGTTTACTTAGTTTTTTCTTTTAACGAAGAAGAAACCTCGGCCTAATGTTGTTGCCTAAATTGCTATATGATACCCACAAAATAGCCTATCCCATGCCTAAATTGCCTAAGTGGTGGGAGTAACTGGACTACAATATCAAAACCTGCACGAACTAACAAAACAACTCAGTAAACTAATATGGCTAGATGAACTGCTAAGTGGGACCCTGCTGTTCTGGACCCGGACCGTTCCTTATTTGTGCATAGCTGCTGATCTTCCGGCTGCCATCTGGGTGCTGAGAATCCTGCTATTCCTATCTTTTCATACCCTTTAGATAGCGGCTGAAAAAGTTCCTCTTTTGTATCTTGCTGTATGCTTCTTTCTCTGCTACTTGCAGCCTCCAATTCACTGTCTCAGTCTTTCTGGTTTCTGCTGAGCAGCTTTTCTTCTGCACTAGATTTCTTCATATCATTCTGCACATGCTTGCGTTCAAGGAAATTGTGATCTCTGCTTTCTTTATGCTTTGGTTTGTCAATAATAATTCCATCTTGGTATAGTTTGTCCTATTTAGGGAGCCAAACACAACACAAAAACGTGATAAAAAGAATGTGTGGGGACATGTAGAGGCCCACTCACTCAATCAAATGATAATACACTTGTTTCTTTCTGAAATTTGTTTCTTCTAGGAATTCTCCATCTTTTCATGTGTGCTCCTCTTTACTTGAGATAGTTGCAAAGCTATCTTTCTCGCTGATCCATTTATTCCAATAAGCTGACGACTTCTATTTTGAAGTTGCATTCCATAACTTAACCCTTCTCGTACACTACTAATGGTTCCATTTGACTCAGAGGTTTATCTGTCTCATATTTCCACTACTTATTCCACAGGCTTTCCAGTGCTTGTTTTAGGAGCTTCATTTCACTTTTGTAATTAATGGTGTAAGGTTTTGGAATGCGTATTTAATAGCAAGATGGATACACTAAAACATGTTTTATTAAGTCTTCTCTACCTCTTAAACTGTTTGTACTGAAAGGTTTTGGAATGCGTATTTAATAGCAAGATGGATACACTAAAACATGTTTTATTAAGTCTTCTCTACCTCTTAAACTGTTTGTACTGAAGTTTAATGGTGTTGGATAACTGAGTTTTTGACCTTTTTTTAATGCTTCTCATGTATGATATTCTTAAAGAATTATGGTGGCTGAAGTATGACTTTATACTTTATATCTTCTATAGAAAGTTCATGCTACTAACTGTAGTGAAAATCGGTCTTTCTGTGGGAAAAAGAAATTGATTCTTCGCTTGAGGTGAGTATGATGGTGAGGTGAGATGCTGGTATGATGGCCAATAATCAATTGTGTGCATAGAAAAAATGAAATAGCAATCGATAAATTATACTCCCTCCGTTCCATATTCTTTGAACCATTTTCCTTTTTAGGCCGTCCCAAAATTCTTTGCACAATTTCTATTTTTAGTAAGTTTTACTAAGCTAAATGATAGATATACCCTTCTTTCCAATTCTCACCAAAACTTTAAACCCAAATGACAAATGGCCGGAGATTGAGATGATTTACTCCAACAACGATGACGGAGGAGGAGGCGATTGACTTTGGCAACGAGGTGACGAGGTAATCAACTGAGGTGAGGAGGTGATTGACTTTGGCGATGAGGTGATGAGGCAATCGACCGAGGTGAGGAGGCGATTAACTCTGGCAACCAAGGTGACGAGACAATTGACTGAGGCGACGAGGCGATTGACTTCGGCGAAGAGGTGATTAACTTTGGTGACGAGGAGATCCAGGCGGTCAATGGAAGACGAGATCAAGGTGGCTGATAGACAGATGATGCTATGACGAGATTGATGTACGATAGATGATGATAGACGTGACGACTGACAGACAGATGACGCGACGACACAATTGATGGATGATGGACTACTAACAGATGCGACGACAGACAATCAATGACAGATGCGACAACGAGGATCGCTCATCTGCCGGAGATCACTCGAATCGAAGTTCACTACCGGCAGGATCTCCTGTATCTTGTCTTGGAATCCGAGGCAAGTTAAGGCTACAGGTTGAGGAGGGATGGATGCAAGTCTGTATCGATTCGAGCGGCGTTCTTCAGAAAGCTTTATAGGCAAAGAGGGAAAGAAGGGCAACTTGGAAACACAAAGGCAAATAGTAACATACCTTGGTTTCCGTGCAAACTCAAATGGTGCATAGATACTGGGATGGAGGGAGTATATTTTTTTCTGAATTTTTTCCTTAGTTTTTAACTGAAGTTTTGACATTAATCTATTCTCTCCTTCACCTTGTTTGGGTTGTTGCAATGCTTATGTAGATTCATGAGATAATAACGACTGGAAAGCTCTCCAAGTTGGAACACTTTCAAACAGATGAAAAGGTATTTTTTATTACTTCTCATCTTTAGTTCCATGTGTTACTAGAGTCTGGTCCATTGTTTCTTTTCTGTCTGTTTATACTTCTCAAGAGGAATGAGATTTTTGGTTTTACCAGTAAATGCAGATTTATCATTTGCAGCTGTCTTTAAGTTCTTGATACCTTTGATGAGTTCATATCTCTTCCAATCTTTAGCTGATTGAACTGTATTTAGATATTTGGAGAAGTTCATGGAATTTTATTAGTCTTTATGGTTGTTTTTGTGCGATATTGGGATGGGATATGTGCTCCTACTTGATAAACTACTAATATGTCTTGAGAATAATATATTGGACATATCTGTTCGGATACCATTCTATCAGCGTATTCTCATATATGTTCTAACATAGTAGAAGCAAAAATGAAAGTACTCGGTGCTGATGTAATTTCTTATCTAACACTTTGATGCTGTCAGTTCATCTGGGGGCTCTTGACGTAGTTGCTGAGGTAAATGTTACACAAATACTCAAAGCATTTAGTTATTCTTTTACTCTTTGGCAGGTGAAGAGTATCAGTTTATTTGGAGAAGTTTGGGGTATTGGACCAGCTACTGCCGTGAAACTGTATGAGAAAGGACACCGCACGCTAGATGATTTGAAGAAAGAAGAATCATTGACAAATTCACAAAAGATTGGGTTAAAATACTTCGATGATATCAAAACAAGAATTCCACGTAATGAGGTCTGATTATTAGTGTTTCTTCATTGGTGCATTTTCTGTTCTTTTTATATGAATATTTTTTTATATCTTTTGTTTGATCCTGCTTGGGAAATATTACCTTTTCATACTCTCATAGGTCCAAGAGATGGAGGCTCTTCTACAGAAAGTTGGCCAAGAAATTCTACCTGGTGTGAGTGACTCAATCTTTGAGTAAACTGACACACTATTCCCTAGATTGTGTTTTGTTTTGTTAAAGGTGCCATCATACTTTAAAGTGTTGCTTAATAGAACCTTGACTTTAGTTCCCTAAGTTGTTATGGGGGATTTAATATGCATTACATAGATCCAAAATACCAGATATTTTTAGCCGAGTACAAAATGAATTTTGGATGCTCCTTAGTTACTTTAGTGGTATTTTACTCATGGGCTGGATGGTGGTCTCTAAGCCCTGACCAAGTATTTTATTTTGCTTCATTTTCTTTATGCTACTTTTTTGCTTGATCCTACAATTTAGAATTTTTCTTCCAGCCTTTGTTTTGAATAATGGTGATTATCATTTAGGGTAGGCTTGTAAATGTAGTGGAGTTGATCAATTTTTGTAATTTGTCAATATCTGTTATTGTAAACTCAATTTGAGATGATATTTTTGTTCTTTAGGTATTGGGAAAGGTGTTAAATACCATGCTTAACAATGCGCTGGTGTTTAGACAAATGTCACAGGACTGTTAGTATTTTATTCCAGTGCATCGTCTCAGGTTTTTGCATATTTTGTAAAATCTTTTCAAGTAAAGTATTTAAATGTTTTAAGCTTCTAATATGAATTTAAAGTATGAAAACAAAATCTCTCACATACTATCTTAAGTATGTGAAAAATGAAATATATTTGGAAGTTCATTAAAGAATGGCTAATATATTGATTAAAAGATCTAGGTTGAGATATATTTCTGCTGCATACTCAGCATAGGGGCCATCTGTGGACTCCACTAGTCACATGAGCAGTCTATTCATGGTCATGTGATCATTCTTATGGTCTTAAATTTGAAGGTGGTAATTGTGTGTGGAGGTTCGTACAGACGTGGGAAAGCTTCCTGTGGAGATATGGATGTCATAATTACACACCCTGATGGAAAGAGGTATCACATTTGTTTTCTTTCTGTGGCTTATGCTTTTTATACTACCTCATGTAAATTTATTGGAGTATGCCTGTTTTTCCATGATATTGTACTCTGGTGATCCCTCTGATAGCATGGGTCAGTGAGTTTTGTTCATAATATGTTCATTGGCTCTCACTTGGAATATTAAAGTAAATTTATAAGCAGTGTCCTCATCTATGTAACTGTAACTAACAAAGATTGGTTTTGATGCAACCGAAAAAAGCCAAATAGTTTTACGTTTTATTTTAGTTTATTGTAATAATAGGGGTGTTTTATCTCCTTGCTTTAAGCGTTAGTTCAGTGTTTTTAGGTTGAATGGTCTCCTTACCAAATATAGTATTAAGTAAGACTTCTAAAGTCAATTGGAATTTTGTTTCCTAGCTAGAGTTGCCTAGAACAAAGTCTCGTTCTCTTCAGGTTTAATTCTCCTATTTCGTTTAGACTTTTGTTGTCATTACTGACGCCGAGGCTTGGTAAACTAGGCATATAGACCAAGTCCACGTAGGTCTTTAATTTTAGTAATTCATAATTCTAATCATTGTAGTAGTCTAGAGCTTATCTAAGGGCTTATGTGTGGCACTTGCTTCTAGTCCAGTTTCATAAAAGGACCAAGCATACTGAAGTTGATTTTCATTTTGTGAGGGAACAATTTCAGCAATATGTGATAGAAACAGTTCATGTGAAGTCTGAATATCAGTTACCTGATTTATTCACCAGGTCCTTGGCTGGAAATCGAGTTGTGCAACTGTGTCATAAGGTTGGAGCTTATGATGTTTATGCCCATCTTGAGGGTTAGAATTGTCTGATTAGATTGTAGAGGTTAGCAGTGATTCTAGGAATTGTGATTTGACATGATAGGGAGAAATTCCAGGAATTAGAGTTATTTGCTGTAATTAAGTTGTAATTGCAAATTTTTTGTATACCTGTATCACTCCAATATAAATAGGATGAAAGGTAGCTGTTTCATTCAAACACTCTCAATCTTTGTCTCTACCCCATTCTCTACTTCTTTTCAACAAAGTTGATCAAGTGTTTTCTGTTCCTCGAGCTGAGAAATGTCCATTCCATTTTCTTTTTACAGTCACAGAGGCTTCCTAACAAAGTATGTAAAGCGTTTGAAGGAGATGAACTTATTGAGAGAGGATTTGGTCTTCGGTACTCATAGTGAGGAGGTGAGTTTCGGTCTTGTTGATTGGTCTTTTGTGGGGAACCTTGCTTTCTTTTTCTTTAGTAACTATTGTTTATTAGAATTGATAAAAATAAACGGTTCTGACACCCCACTATAATTTTCCTATCAAACTCCTGGTGTCGTCAGTTAGAGAACTTTGTCAAAGATCCATAGGCTATGCGCGTTTTTGCTATCACTGATCTAAGTTTCTATACATGTCTGTTGTTCTCTGTGAAATTTTTATGTGTTTGCTTTGCTTTTGTTAGAAAAGGTCAAAAGTTATCATCTAGCCAACTTTTGTGATGTTTATTTGAACCTACTGCTATTTGTTGGGACATTGGTTTTCAATTGATGGATCATTATGACCAATAAAAATGGTATGAAAAGCTTGATACTGGACAGTTGTATGTTTGATAAATACTAGTCAAGTGCTTCCCATCACTTCATCTATTCATTTCAAATTTCATTATTTAATATTTCACATGATACTAAAGCAGGTCTCAGAACTGCAACCTCATCATTACTCTTTCAAGATAGTTTCTTTCTTTCATGTGATTCAAATCTTTATCCCTTCAGCTTAGGGGGATCATCATTACCGCCACCTATATTGACGTGATTTTGGTCACATTATTGCTCTCGGTTTAAATTAATTTTTAACCAATATTCTCTGAAGAAATAACTTTTGTTATCGTGAGCTGATCATACTTGTTAGGACATCCAAATTTGATACAAGTTTGGTACATCAAGTCAGATTAAGTGTGCTGACCTGAAGAGGAAGTGTTGGGAAGTATTGATTTGATTTTTTTTATATCATCTGGTTATGATGTAGATTCTACCCAACTTATCATATGCTCATCTACTCCTATGTTTTTCACATGCTTTGGTTAAGTTTTTTGCTGTAAGTACATATGCGCTTTACTTCATAGCATATCTTGCTTTTTAGAAGTTCAAAAATTAAGAATTACTATTTGAAAGTCTCAATCTCTTGTCTTTTTGTCTATATCTAAGGTATAAAATTTAACGTTCTCTACTAGTCATTTTTATTTCTATAAAATAAACGAACTTCTTCAATATACCACCAGTAATTTCTAGGTGAATCCTCATGCTGCATCTTGATGTAGCTTTTGTTCTGTCTGTCCTACCCCTGATTTCTTCCTAATGTCGTATTACATCCATTTATTAATGGTTATGTTGTTTTGCTAATAGGGTACAGATTCAGGTGTTGACACGTATTTTGGTCTTTGTACTTACCCTGGACGAGAACGACGACTCCGCATAGACTTAAAGGTAAATACATGCTTTGTTGACTGGCATCAGAGTAGGCTATAATTCTCTATGAGATTCCTTGTTTGTGGTTCCTCTCCATTGTCCCATCCACACACAAGTGAGCTTGTCGATGAGTAGAAATCCTTGATTTTGCCATGTTCGTGTTGGTTCCTGATGGAAGAAAAACCAAAGTGTAAGATTTCGTCAATCCTTCATTGTCCTGTGGCAAGGATGTGTGGAATTGATCATTTGGAAAGGATTAATACTGATATCAACTTTAGAACGTTAGCAACTTATGAACTGGTAAAATGACTTGCAGGAAATCCTAGTTCTTTCAACATAATGGAAAGTAAAACTTGTGCAACATAGCTGGCCCTCTTTGGATTTATTTATTTATTTTTTTGGCCATAAAACGTTTTACAGGCACACTGACCTTAAGCACATGTATTATCTATACAGGATAGGCCAATAAGTAGAGTGTTTAGACTAGAGGGAACTTTGATATTCTTATATAAACATCCAGTTTAACCTGCTTCAGGTATTCCTGTTTGCAAAGCTCCCACTCTCTGGTCCATCCAGATTGGCAGACAACAGCAGCCAAGCTTTAGGAGACTTGAGATTTTTCACCGGAAATCAACAGCCTCCTGTTTTGCAGTCACTTGCCACCCTTTTAACTTTCATCCATTTCAACAGAGCATTCTACACATCTGCTGCATATTTACCCTCAAGTAGATGTTTGCCTGTTTCTTATACTTCTTCCCAGACCACTGTTATGGTCCCGAGTTATGGATCGAGTTATGGGGCGATGAAGGACCGAGTCCTGTTGTAATTCGGATGAAGAGCAATATTTGAAAGTGTTCCTCCCTTTTTTCCCTATCTTGATGTCGAACGTTAAGGGCTCGTTAGAGAGAACCCTTCGATCTCTTGGAAACCAATTGTGGGTGAAATTCAACTTGTTTCTTTTCTTCCCTTCTTCCCGTTTAAGTACAACCAACGTTTAGGGATAAAGACAGGACATCGTAACTGACTCCACTACTAGCTAGTCTACCACGTTCTACTGACGTGGGATTTAATTAAAAATAAGGATAAACTGAAGGATAACTGAAATAGGTATCGTGGCCATTAGTTAGCTGCCACTTTCTTTCCCTCTGATTTGCTCCACCTGGGTCCATGCGTAAACCTCGTATAAACCTCAGTCCTCTTAGCAGCTGCAGGTGCTGTAGGGTCCCGGTTCGTGACATTACCCTCCCCTTGGACAACAAGCTTGTCCTCAAGCGCACAATGTGGGTATCGGGCGATCATTTCGTCAGCTGCCTCCCAAGAAGCATCAGCTGGGGAAAGGCCTTCCCAATGTATCAAACTCTCACGCTTGCCACTGCGAGTACGAGTATCCAGGACAGCTTGAGGGAGTGGGCAGGCTTCCCCGTTTTGAACATGGGGTAGGGTCGGAATTATTGCATCAGCTGGGGGTCCATGAAAGGGTCCATGAAACTTCTTCAGGGCAGACACATGGAAAATGGGATGGATTTTCACCGACACCGGTAATGCCACCTTGTAGGCAACCTCCCCGATGCGCTCCAAAATAGGGAATGGACCATAGAAACGAGGGGAGAATTTCCGATTCGTTCGCGATGCCACGGAGAGCTGCCGGTACAGCTGCAGCTTCAAAAGCACCAGATCTCCAACAAGGAACTGTACTTCCCTGTGATGACGATCATACTGTTGTTTGAAGCGCTGTTGAGCTTGTAACAGATGGGCTCGAAGGCACTTCAACACCTCATCTCTAGATCGCAGTTCATGGTCCACCGCTTCGACCCGCGATGCTCCTGAGCAATAAGCCAGTAATTTCGGAGGGGGCCTGCCATATACCACTTCGAAGGGAGTAGCTCGCAGCGATGAATGGAAACTGGTATTATAGCAGTACTCTGCCCAAGATAACCACTCTGACCATTGTTTCGGTTTATCTCCAGCGAAACAGCGCAAATACATCTCCATGACCTTGTTCACAATCTCCGTTTGTCCGTCGGTCTGCGGATGATATGCGGAGCTGAAGGATAATTTAGTTCCACTGAGGCGAAACAATTCCGTCCAGAATGCGCTTGTAAAAGTAACATCACGATCGCTGACAATAGTTTCACAATAGTTTCAGGGAGGCCATGAAGCTTGACAATATTGTCAAAGAAGAGTCGAGCCACACTTACTGCTGAATACGGATGGGACAGGGAGGTGAAATGAGTGTACTTGGAAAGGCGATCCACTACTACCAGGATCACATTTTTTCCACAGGAGGTTGGGAGCCCCTCTACGAAATCCATGGTAGTATCCGACCAGATTTGGAGCGGAACCGGAAGGGGCTGCAGGAGTCCTGTTGGCTGGAGTTGCTCCACTTTGTTTCGTTGGCAGACTTCACATGTTCGTACGAAGTTTTGCACCATTTTTTTCATCTCCTTCCATTAAAAGTCTCTTGCAAGTCTCTTTAAAGTCTTTTGGTAACCTTCATGGCATTGGCTGTGAACAGCCGAAATAGTAGACAAACGTAAGGGGGAGTTGGGTGGAAGGTACACCCGATGCTTAAAGAAGATCAAACCATCCTTGAATTCCCAAGGACCCAAGGCTTCCCCGTCTCGAATCCGAGAGACTAGTGGTTGCAGTGCTGCAGAGCTAGCAACCTCGGAACGAATAGCGTCGAACAAATCCAACTGAGGCATGGAGATGGCAGCCAAAACGCCTCCTTCGAATTGTCGAGAAAGGGCGTCGGTGACTATGTTATCCCTTCCAGCTTGGTAGTGGACCGAAAAATCATAACCCATTAACTTACTGACCCATCGTTGGTGAGGAGAAGCGATGCTACGCTGTTCCAACAGGAATTTAAGACTGTAGTGGTCAGTGTGCACCACAAATCGCTGGCCCCAAAGATACGGTCTCCAATGTTGGACAGCTGTAGCTAACCCCATCAGCTCCTTCTCATATGCAGGCAATTGCTGGTGGCGGCTGGCAACGGCACGACTGAAGAAAGCAACTGGGTGGCCGTCTTGCTGTAACACGGCCCCAATTCCTGTTCCCGATGCATCACATTCAACAGCAAATGGTTTGTCAAAGTCTGGAAGTGCGAGGACTGGAGTGCAAGTCATGGCGTCCTTAAGTTCCCGGAAAGCTGCTGTGGCCTCCTCTGTCCAAGTAAAAGAATTCCTTCGCAGTAATGAAGTTAATGGTGCAGCAATAGATCCATAATTTTTGACAAAGCGGCGATAATAGCCCGTGAGACCGAGGAAACCCCGTAAGGCTCAGACACTCGTAGGTAAGGGCCATTCGAGGATGGCTGAAATTTTGCTCGTATCTGCGGAAACTCTAGCTGATGAAATGGTGTGCCCCAAATAGGAGATCTCTCGCTGAGCAAACCTGCACTTCGACTTTTTGAGAACCAAGCTATGTTGTCTGAGTAATGCAAAAACCAATCGAAGGTGTTGGATGTGCTCCACCCAAGTTCGGCTATAAATAAGAACGTCATCAAAGAAGACAAGCACGAATTTTCTTAGGTAAGAAGAGAAAACTGAGTTCATCAAGGCTTGAAAAGTGGATGGTGCATTTGTTAGGCCAAATGGCACTACCAGAAACTCAAAGTGGCCATGGTGAGTGCAAAATGCCGTTTTCTCCACGTCAGAAGGGGCCATCCAGACCTGGAAATAGCCGGAGTGTAAATCTAATTTGGTGAACATTTCTGCCCCGTGCAGCTCCTCCAACAATTCTTCTATTACTGGAATTGGAAATTTGTCTTTGACTGTCTTGGAGTTGAGGCATCGGTAGTCAATGCAAAACCGCCAAGTGCCATCTGATTTCGGCACTAACAGAACTGGAGATGAAAAGGGGGATTGGCTGGGTCTGATTATACCCCTTTCGAGCATCTCCGCACACTGATGCTCAATTTCGTCCTTCTGCTTATGTGGATAACGATAAGGACGAACTACCACAGGATTTGTCCCTTGCTCCAGAACAATCCGATGGTCAAATTTGCGTTTTGGAGGTAGGCCATTGGGTTCGCTGAATAGATCCTCAAATTCAGCCAGTAAACGGTGAAGTTCCGAGTCCCTATCCACTCCGATAAGTGTAGAGGAGAGAGAGTAAGTGGGAGAGTAGTCCGCTGGCTGGAGTCCACAGAGGGTGATGCTCTTGTCTTGCCACTTAAATCACATCGTAAGTTGGTGAAAGTCCCAAATAATAGGGCCTAAAGTTTTAAGCCAATTAACTCCAAGGACGACCCCAATTTGGCTCAATGGCAGCGCAAACAAGTCCACTTTAAATTGCTGGTTGTTCAACTCCAAAGAGACTCCTGGGCAAAAACCTGGGCTTCGAACTCGTTCTCCATTGGCGACTTGCACCGTAAGATCGTCTTGAGATACCAGCTGCAAATTTAGGTTGGACACGGCGGCTGCGTCAATGAAACTATGCGTGCTTCCGGAATCCACCAGTACTGTGAACACAGTCCCCAGAATTGATCCATGGACACGCATGGTCCGGGCAGAAGACATCCCGGTGATGGCATGAAGAGAAATCTCAGGAGCTTCAGAGCTCTCAACCAAATTATCAGTCTCTCCGCAGTGGTCAGTCTCTTCTAACAGTTCCAACCAAAATAATTTCTTGCACTGGTGTCCTGACGTGAAACGCTCATCGCAGTTGAAGCAGAGTCCTTTGGCTCGCCTTTCTTCAAGTTCTTGTCGGTTCAATTTCTTGACGAACTGTGCCGGTGGAAGGCTCTGTTTTGGGAGTGACGCATCAGCTCTTTTCAAGTTCCCTCTCCTTTCGTACAGCCTAGCTAGGTTCATGGCTATCGAGAGATTAGTTGGATGATGTAACTCCACCTCGATCGCGATATAATCCTGCAGTTCGCTCACAAATATCTCAACCTCTTGTTCTGCAGTAAGCGTACTGGCTCGAGCGGATAGTTGTTCGAAACGGCGCTGATAGTCCTCCACTGATCCCACTTGACGGAGCTTGGAGAGTTCACCTAGCTTGTTGCTTCGGATGGGAGGGCCGAAGCGGAGGTTACAGTGCTGCTTGAAATCCTCCCAGGACAAATCGGGCATGTCCTTCTCCAGTTTGAAGAACCACAGCTGTGCATCACCTTCCAAGTGGAATGAAGCCAGCCCCACCTTTTCTTCCTCCGACGTGCGCTAGTGACGGAAAAAATGCTCACAGCGATTAAGCCACCCCAGGGGGTCAATGGTCCCGTCATAACGTGGGAAGTCCAGCTTTGAATATTTAGGAACCAAGGTTCCTCCCTCAGGGGGTTCGACCCTCTTCTCCCGCATTCCCCGATGGGAAGAACTACTTTTTGTTCCTTGCCCCAAGTTCAATCGACTGCCGGAGAGATTGCGAGAGAGTGCTTCCAGCCGTGCATCCATCTCTTTGTATCGCGACTCCATCGTGGAACTTGCCTACTGGCGTTCTGCTTTGTCCGTTTCTCGATCGTCGTTGTATTTCTTCATAAACATCTCGAGTTGCTGTTAGAGTCCTCGAATATCCCCCATAGTCTCCTGCTCTGATACCAATTTGTTATGGTCCCGAGTTATGGATCGAGTTATGGGGCGTTGAAGGACCGAGTCCTGTTGTAATTCGGATGAAGAGCAATATTTGAAAGTGTTCCTCCCTTTTTTCCCTATCTTGATGTCGAACGTTAAGGGCTCGTTAGAGAGAACCCTTCGATCTCTTGGAAACCAATTGTGGGTGAAATTCAACTTGTTTCTTTTCTTCCCTTCTTCTCGTTTAAGTACAACCAACGTTTAGGGATAAAGACAGGACATCGTAACTGACTCCACTACTAGCTATTCTACCACGTTCTACTGACGTGGGATTTAATTAAAAATAAGGATAAACTGAAGGATAACTGAAATAGGTATCGTGGCCATTAGTTAGCTGTCACTTTCTTTCCCTCCGATTTGCTCCACCTGGGTCCATGCGTAAACCTCGTATAAACCTCAGTCCTCTTAGCAGCTGCAGGTGCTGTAGGGTCCCGGTTCGTGACAACCACACAGAGAGCAGGGCTATCTGAACTTGCACAAATGGTTTATACTGATTACCCAATAAAAAAGGAAATAATGCATCATAACCGCATGCTATGTTTGAAATTATGAACCCCGGGTGGCCAGCCAAAAGCCCATTGCTGAATGTGCAGGTTGTCTTTAAAGAAGAAAGGTTTCAAGTCCAAATATGATGAGCTTGATAAGGGAAATACCAATCCTATTTTTGTCTTCCTGATGTAAAATTTTTATTTTTGGGCTTCTCATTTAGTAATCAAAAGGGGCAGTGGATGCATGGTGGCTCTGGGCCTCTGCCTCCATTTGAGAGGGTAACAATGTAAAGCCGTAGGAAAGAAGAAACATGGACTTGTAATTTTATAAAAGAAGAAAACAGAATGAAAGAGGCTGATAGAAAGATATGTGATAAATGCTTATATAGAGTACTAGATTTAAATAACTAGAGGTGGTCCTGACAAAGCCACACTGCGGAGATTGAAACTGCAGATTGATGCAATGCAGTATATTATGTTTGCTCAAAGATGTAATTTGCTCTGTGTGTGTGTGTGTGTGCATGTATTTATGCATGTATGTATGTATATATAACACATCCAACAAAATTGGGGATTTCCTATGTGATCATCTATGCTTTTTCATAATCCTAATAGCTCTCCGCAAAAGGTGAGAGCCAAATTCTCAGTTGCCCCGAAGGGAATGCAGTCAAGAATAACCAGGATATCTGTTGCCACTCCAACTCTCCACCAAGTGATACATCTGCCATTTACTATGTGATCAGTTTTTTTGATATGCCATCATTGCCTAAAAATTTTCAATCAGGTATATCCAAGGGACATCTATGCGTTTGGACTTATAGCCTGGACTGGTAACGACGTATTAAATAGGAGGTATGCCCAGTATTCTTTTGATCGTTTAGTTATACCTTCCTTTTCAAAAGCTATCAGATGCATAAAAATTATGCTAAAATCTTATACAACTTGTTAATGCATTTGTTTTCATAAATTCCCAAAGAGTCAAACATGTTAGTTTTACAAGTTTTTGTGGTTGCAACTTACAAATAAAGTGAACTCAAGTTGCATTGAGGTCAAGAGAAGTGAGGTTTTTATGCTGTTTGTGAGGTTCCTTTTAAGAATGTTAGTACCTATTAGCCAGGCTTTTCCCCGTGTTCATTTATAAAAAACAAGGAAGATAGAAGGATCTTCGGTTATAGTTTCTTGCTAGGACTTTCTTTCCTACTTCGTTTGACATGTCTGTTAATTACACAAATGATTGGTGGCACATTATATTTAGAGTTGTGCCTTGCCTTGTTGTGCTTTGAAGGACATCGAAGTGAGACATTTATAACTATGGAAACATATATCTTGATGATTTAAGCTTGTTACGCTCAGCCACATTTTCTTTCGGTTTAAAAGCTGTTTCCTTACCTAATTTTAATATTTTGGTTCAGGTTGAGACTCCTAGCGGAATCCAAAGGATTCCGCCTTGATGATACAGGCTTGTTTCCAGCTATTAAGAGGGTAAAGCTGCAATTCTTGCTGCTCATTTGCTATACTTCCATGCATGAATTGAGGCATATTTCCGTGATTTTGTTGCAGGGTGAAAGAGCCACAGCAAGCATGAAACTTGATACTGAGAAGGAGGTGTTCGATTTTCTGGGATTTCCTTGGCTAGAACCTCATGAAAGGAATTTGTGAAGATAGTTTGCAATGCAGAGGTTACATGGGTTTAAATGTGCTGCTTTCCTCGTTTCATCTATGTACCTTTTTCTCCTGTAAGTAGACTGCCACGGAATGATGTACATACTTTTGTTGTACGGATGTCTTTTGTCCTGGTGTAAATGTATAGTTTGGATTGTTACAATTAAAGCTAGAAGTATATCTATAACCAGTAAAGGCGGGACAACTTTTCTAATTATTGTTGAGCTTTTGATAATTTATTTAGTGCTAGAGATGGAACTGGTGAAGCTATAAACTATCACTGGATAGCTCTTTTCAAATTCTAATGCTAATTACAAATGCTAATATCAAATAGGACCGATGAAAGGTTTGCTTGATGCTTGAAAATCCATCGATTGACCATGAAGGTTTTGATATTGCTGTCACATGGGTGCAAAGAATGAGGACATTCACTACTAAAAAAATTGTATTTTCCAACGGTCAATTTTCCAATGATCAAAATGTTAGAAATTTCCAGCTAAGTCGTTGGAACCCAAAAAAATATTTTTCCAACGGAACTATGAGGACAATAAATGCTCAATTTAAGAGATGCTATTTCCAACTATTTAAGTTGTTGGAAAATTCATTAAAAGAATAAAAAATTTAATCCTTGATTTCTTGGCCGTTGGAAAATTTAATCATTGATTTCCAACGGTTTGGGCAGTTGGAAAATTTAGTATTTTTCCAACGGCTTGGGACGTTAGAAAATTTTTGCTAAATTTCCAACTGCCTAAGCCATTAGAAAATTCATTACAAGAATTTCCAACGGCCTTGCCGTTAGAAAATTTAATCCTTGATTTCCAACGACTTAGGTAGTTGGAAAATTTAGTATTTTTCCAACAGCTTTGGCCATTGAAAAATTTTAGCTAAAGTTCCAACTGCTTAAGCCATTGGAAAATTCAGTAAAAGAATTTCCAACGGCCCAGGCCATTGGAAAATTTAAACTTCATTTCCAACGGCTTAGGCAGTTGGAAAATTTAGTATTTTTCCAACAGCTTGGGCCGTTGGAACTTCATTTAATGAAACATTGCGTATTGTTTATTTTTCCAACGGCCTAATTTAGATCATCTTCCTCCTCCAGATCTGGTTCATTTTCGTTTCAAACTCACATCTCTCTTCCTCTCTTCTCCCATGTGCACACATCGCACATAGCTAGCTTGAAGGATGGCACAAAGCTTCAACCTCTGTTTTTCGAGGCTGGCATTGGCTTTTCTGGAGCTCAAACTTTGAGATCTAGTAAGTTTTTCTTATTTTTTTTCTTTTTCGTTTCAGATTTTTGGGTTTTTTTCTTCTTTGAGGTTTAGCATGTTAATGGGTGCAAGATTTTGCTTGTGTTGCCAGATTCAAAGCCATTCCCATGCATTTTCAAAGTTCATTTTTGGATTTGATGTAAGTTGTGAGAAGATTTATTTTCTCATTTATTTAAGTTTTTTTTATAAAAAAATGGAAGTAAATCCAGATTTTCTTGAGTTATTTTGGTTTTGAAATTTGTGAAATGTATGTGATTTGTAGTTGTTGATGGTTGAAAGTGAAGTATTTAGGTTACTCATTGATATTTTGAATTTTTGTGGATTTTGTAAATTATTTTTAATTTTGGGTTTAATTTAAAATTAGGATATAATTAGATTTAATTAAATTGTTTATTTGGGTAATATATTTATGTGTGAATTTACAGTTGAGAGGGACCCATTCATATAATATAAGAAATATGTGTTTTTTTTTTTAATTTTGGGATTTAATATAACATTGGTATACTATTAATGTTAATTAAGTTTGTATAGTATTGAGTGGGATATTTATTAATGAATTTTTTTCAATTAAAGATTTAATTGAAAAGTAGTATATTGTTAGTTTGAACTAACATTGTTTAATTGGATTTATTTTTAATTTTTTTTAATTTTGAGAATTAATATAAAATCATAATATTGTTATATTTAAATAAGTTTGTTTGATTAAGTTTGATTTTTAATATAATAAATGTAAATAATAATAATAATAATAATAATAATAATAATAATAATAGTAGTAGTACTAGTACTAGTACTAGTATTAGTAGTAGTAGTAATAATAATAATAATAATAATAATAATAATAATAATAATAGTCGTAGTAGTAGTAGTAGTAATAGCAGCAGTAATATTCATAATAATAATAATAAGAGTAGTAGTAGTAATAATAATAATAATAATACATTAGGGAGATCCAAGGTTACAATGTGTATTAAAACCAAAATTACTTCTAACGTGTTAGGGATATATAAATTATTTATATAATAATAATAATATATCATTTATGTAATAATAATAATATTGGAATAAACAACATGGAATATTACAAAGAATGGCTGTGATAGATGCTTATAACTCTACCTCTTTGGCGCTAATGTTTGGTGGTGGATGAAGGCTTGAGATGTTTTGGGTTGATGCCATGGTGGCATCGTTCAAAAAGAAAAAAAAAATGGCAATCATTTTGCCTGCAAAAGGAATAAAAAGGGTTGATTTCAGGAGGAAAGGAGTGGTGGATCGAGAGCCATCTGGAGAATTAGTAATACAATCCAACCCAATGGTGCTAATGGGCCTAACACGAGTAAGCCTTCCACAAGCCGAAAAAGGAGTTCTTATATGATTCATGCCCTTGTTGGATTCAAGGATTATATTTGAGAATGAAATATTCTAGGAATGGTATGAGCTGTAATGTTTCTAATAGAAATCGTTGTATTGGCCACCATATGAAGAGGAATGAATGAATCGAAAGGCATGAAGAATTTCCCTAAATTCCTTCTCTCCCCTTCCTCTTTTCTCTTCCCTTCTCCACCTCTTGCTTTCTTCCTCCTCTGCCAATTGATTTTCTCAATCATTGCATCAATATCTCAGTGACTGCATCATTTGGTACTTTCATTGAGAAGCGATAGTCTAGTGGGAGAAGGCATGCTCACCTAGAACAAAGTAATGGAAGAGAATGTTGCCCAACTCTCTGAGCAGTTTCAACATCATTCGGCCACACTTTAGCGCCTGGAGACTATTTGCTCTATGGTCTAATAAAATTTCCTCGCCATAGGATAAAATTTTGACTGATTCCATCAAAAAGACCTTGAGTTCCCAACAAAACCATTCTCTCTGATATCCTGCCGAAACTTGCTCGCCCGGAGGAGCAACCAGCCACATTTTCCCTGCTTTCTTCAGCTCACCATCCACCAAATAAATTGCCTCTTTTATCTACACCAACCTCACCACCACTAGTGGCAGCACCCCCATTGCCACAAGCCTACACACAACCCCAGCCCTTCCTTTACCATCGAAACTTCATCGGCTTCTTCACCATGCCTACCTAAGCTGGAAGTCCCATTATTCACAGGGGACAATGCTCTTGGATGGCTTTTCCAAATTGAGAAATTTATCTCTTACCATTGCCCCCTTGAAGCAAAAGGTTGTAGATAGCTGCTTTTTACAAGATCAGCCTTACTTTGTTATGGTACCATTGGATGCATTCAACGTATCAACTTTCTTATTTGGAGACATTTGCTTGTGCCATGGAGCTATGATTTGGTCCATCGACATACATCTACCATGAAGTAGCCTTGTACAAATTAAAGCAAACAACATCGATGATGGCTTATATGGTTGAATTCGAGCTTTTTTCTACACGAACCAGGGACCTTACCAATTGAAAGCTCTTAAATTGCTTCTTCTCAGGCTTAATGGAAGATATTTATAGGGTTCTTACTTCACCCGACCACATTGCCACAACCTGGGGAAGGCAAAACTAATTGAATATAAGGTCATGGCATCAACCTGTCCATCTCCATGCCCCAATCAGCTGACTCCCTTCAATCCAAATTCATAGGCCCAGAAACCAACTCCTCCTCTAATTTGTGGCAGGCTTACTCATCGTTAGGCCTATTAGCACCATTGGGTTGGATCGTATCAATTAGCTTGGAAAAACTTATTATGGATTCCCCTTGTGGGAAGAAAGTCAACCTTGTACAACCCAAAAGTAAAAAAAATCAGAATGTTTCATTTGATATTTCTTATTTACCTCCAACAAAGACCCAAGAGGTAAGGTTGTTCTGAAGTTGCCTTAATTGTAAGGAGAGAATTATAATTGCAGCTAGCTCTAATTCCTATAATGAGTAGTCGAGAACAATTGAGGGTGCCAATTACTATATTGACAAATTAGATCCTTTAGTTTGCAATAAAGATACATGTTAACAAGATGCTCGACAACAATTTTCTGCTTGGGTCCTAAACAAGATTAAAAGCATTTGCAAGATGGTGGGTGTTTTTATCTGGCCAATCTATGACATGGATGAATGAGTTACCATGAAATCTTTTATGCGATAATGGAAAACTGCTATAGTATAGAGAATTTTGGGAACATGATCGAATAAAAGTTTTGTTGTAGAATATTACATACATTAGCGATTAAGAATTACATTCCTCATTCTCAACTGAGGATTTTCATAACAGAAATACCATTGAGCTAAATTGGAAAAAAAAATCCTACCAATGGAATAGATACATTGGTGGCAGAAAGCAAGGCTTTTTAGTTGCATGGAGCTGATGGAAACACTTATTTTTCCCATCAGGTTGCTAGTGGTCATCGGAGAAATAAGTCGATCACAAGGATTGAAGTAGGAGGTGTTAGGGTGTCTACTTGAATCTTTAAGAAACAAAAATGAATTAATATTCAAAATTTGTGAGGGTTTCATTACAGGAAAATATGATGTGAAGTATAATTGAATTTTCTTAAAGAGAATTTGCATCGAATTAGCAAGACGTAGATTTTTGGAATTGAAAGTGGAATCTATATAAAATATAGTAAGTGAAGTGAGGGGAATTTGGGGAGTGACATTTGTCCCTGAAAATGACTGTGTTTTGTTGTGGCAATGTAGCTACTTGCTAGACGAAATGTTGCCATTTTGATAGGAGAAATGATGCATGTTGTAGCCACTATAAGTCACTAAGCAACGACGTGGCTTTATAAAGGAGAACACATAAAGGCATGGAGTGTAGGATGCAGCTAAAGTAATGATCATAGTAGAGCAATCATGATTTTCTAATCAAAATTAAACATGAGGTACATGAACTTGATCCACGTGTCATGTAAACAAGGTGTGATTAAGTAATGGTGCAACAGGAAGGACCATTGTGTAGCATGGTGCGATGAGGGTGCTTACATGAACATCATTTGTGATATATAAAGTGTTAAGAAGGGATGCTCAAAACACTCAAAGATGTTTGCACTTGAAATAAAAAAAAAAAAAAAGTTAGAGGTCCTAGAGTTTTGTGCCCAAGGAAGATCCTACAGTGCTTATGATGGTAGAGTCTCAAGAAAGGTGTATTGAGCTCAGTGAAAGTTGTAGTTCAGTATGTAAAATGCACCTGAAGGTGCAATCAAGATGACCTAAAATAAGCCTGAGAACATGGTGGTCGTGGGGGTAACTTTCTATATTACATGATCATTCTTGTGATCATGGAGGCTTCTTTAGTTAACATGAGAAAATCTTTGATGGGCTTCCAAAGCAGTAGGCTAAAGCCTAATAGGGTACCAACATGCCCCTTGAAGAAAAATGGAGGGAATAATGTGCCCTACATTGCAAACCTATTCCTTACATTTCAAAATCCAAAGATAAAATGATGCCTTTGATGAAACAGATGTGTGTCCTAATATCTAGAAAGAATGGAAGCAGAAGTTTTTTCTTTATGGCCTCTAAGTGCTTATAGGACTTCCTTTTGGAGTTGATGGATAACCTCGTCTATTAAAGTATAAGCCTCCCCATGCTAGTAGTAGGATCAAAGGCCTTTAAAGCCACAAAGGAAAAAGTGACATACTTTTTGGATTTTCTAAAGAATGAAAAAAATGGAGGTTATTCCTCCTCTCGAGGCAGTAACTTGATGAGACAACCCTCTGTACTAGTGGGGTAAGTCATCCTTGTCTGGAGAAGCCTAAGCCTAACTTTTGGTTTCTTAGGATGTAGTGTGCACTCGGAGACTACTTTAGTAGTAGGGTGGTCCTTAGAGGTGAATCAACCATTTTTCTTTGTTGCAAGTTGTTACACTATACTAACCTCTTTCTTTTACATTTGTAGACCTAGGCCAATTAACCACGGATGCTTTAAGAAGAAAACATTCAATGCTTGGGGCCCTAGAAGTCCCAATGTCAAAAGGAAAAGCCACCCCCTCAAGGTCTCTGCCTCCTCTAAGGATGATGACAACACCACCCTATCAACTCTGGTGTGTAGGGGTAAAGGCAAAAGACCTCGACCCCTACCAGTCAAGATGTGCTAAAGATCTCTAAAAACTTTCCTTTATCTGGGCAATTGGTAGTACACCCTGGGGACATCATTCCTGTGCTAGGCCCTTTATGTTCTTGACCCTTTCCCCTAGTGGTCACAGAGATGCCCTCGGGTACACTTTTGTCCTTAGCATGTTTTAATTGTCTAAATTGACAAGCTCCTATTTTGAATAGTTTTATGCCTACTTTATAGGTGAAGTGTCTGCTACCTCGACTACTGCCTCTCCTCCTTCCTCGGTAGAGGTGTTTGACAACAAAGTCCTTCATTCTTTTATGGTCATTGTTGTCATCAAGCATCATGCAGTCTCGCTCGAGGCCTTATGTTTGTCTTCAAAGAAAATGCCTCATGTGCCTGAGTGCCCTCAACAAATTCCCAAAGGTGGCTGATCATTTCTAGCCTGAGGTGTTAAAAACATATAGGTGCAGGCTTTAGAGGCCTACTTTGCAAATCACGAAAGGACTCCTTAGGACCCTCATTTCCTCATCCTAGAGAGGGAGCCTATTCTAAAGGGAGAGCTGTCTATTTCAAGCTTTGGAGGGTTTTGCCTTATTGAGGGATTTTCAAATAATGAAGGCAGAGTCGAGGGGACTCTGCCTCTTGTAGCTAACTTTGACCATACTAACCAATTGGCTACTTGTACACTATCATCCTCCCAGACTATATATTTGCGCAGGCTAAAGAGGACATGGAGGCTAACCAAAAGCTATACATTAAGAATCAAGCACTGAAGAAGGTGATAATCTCCTTTTGAGCAAAATGGCAATAATGAAGGAGTGAAGCTGGCTGAAGGACTAGATCGACTAGTAGGACAAGACCTTCCGTGATTTAGCTTCCAGCCTTTGTTCCACTTTAGAAAAGGTGACTTGCCAGAAAATGTAGAGCTTTTCTGGGTAGCTAGAAATCTTAAAGTGAGACTACAAGGGCTTGCATCATGGATAGAAGGTTACAAAAGCCTAAAGAGCTAAGCTGGAGAAAAAGCTATCTTTTTGGGAACGTAAATTGCCGACGTCTAGAGGTAGAGTGCACAACATAAATGGACTTGACAAAGGTGTAGGATGAAACTGATTGGCGGCTCATCTATGAACTCTTTGATGTTTTTTCTTGGTGTTGTCATTAGGTGGAGCAAGTCCATCCTAGCTAGTCCGTCAGGGGTTAATGCAAAAAAAAGACCCAAAAGATTGGAGCCTCTAGTACTACAAAAAGAAACTAGGTACCAAGGCAATAACTTTTATCCAAGACCCTTCTTCTAGGGGACCACCCCCCTTTATAGGTTTTCTTTACAGACATAGGAAGTTTTTGTGTTAGTGGAGATAATTTGAATTTAAAAATGTTTACATTTATTTCCATATATGTGTGTACTTCTCATCATTTACTAGCCTTCTTGATTTAAGGCTAACATCCAAAGAACCTAGCCTCAAAGCAGGCTTAACACAATTGTTATCATAAGGCCCTAATATTAAGACTTTAGTCTTAATATGGTCTTAACCAAGTGGAAAACTCTTTTAGGTACTACAAGTTTTGTGCAATTAATAATTATAATAATTCATATCGGCAGATCTTAGGAATTTCATTAACAATCATAACTGGTAGCCAAGTACATAGGTGAAAACAATCTAACTTAGATGCATAAAAGGGAGCAACTTGTGCTATAAGTATTAGGGCTGAAGTTCATTTGAATGATAGAGTTTAGATAACATTCTTATTGAAGCCTCCTTAAACTCAAAAACTTCACTCCGTAAGTGATCTAGTGATACTTCACTCTGAAGTTATCTAGTGACTACATATAGCCCTTTTGAGTTTGTCCTAAAAGCCCCATGGCCGAGATCCCATCCAAAGTGTTCTGTTACTTCATAACAGCCAGCCCATCAACCTTGATTTCCTTAGGCCAGACCTCTAGTTATGGGCCATCCATTGGTTGAAAGCTCTGACATGAAGTTTGGTATCTTTGTATAGCTCATTCAAAAGGTGTAGTTTTGCAAGAAGACCCTATTCATTTTGGCATTCATCAAAGATTTGAACTTGAAGCATAGGTTGGGTAACTTCTTAAAAAATGAGGGCTTTTATTTTGTAGGTGAGCGAGAAGATAGTCTCTTTTATGGGCTCCCGAAGCAAATTACGGTAATCCCAAAGGACAGAAGGTCACTCACTTGGCCATCTTCCTATGGAATTTGATAGTCTTTTCTTGAGACCACATGATGGTATGAGCGGTAACCTCCAACTGGCCGTTTGAATATGGGTTATAGACCAAGGCAAAGTATAGCTTGATATCCCACTCCTTTATGAACTCTTTCAATAGAATGTTGTTAAATTATTTTCCATTGTCTACCACCAAGATTTAAGGGCACCTAAACCTACAGACAATGGACCTCCCTATAGAACTTTGAATTTGGGCCACTAAGATTGATGCTAAGGGCTTTACTTTGACCCAGTTGATGAAGTAATCCATGACCATAATTCACTAAGGCAAACAATTTGTATGCATTCGATTAGAAGAACATGGTGACTAAGTAGTCCCATCTATTGTCAATAAATTCCCCTAATGATTGGAAGAAGTAGTACAAGCACCATAACGTTTATGGTCACAAAAGGGATAAATGTAGGGAGCTCAAGGAATGAAGGCAAGTTAAGGAAGTTTGTGTATGGTGTCTCTTTCATCAGACAGAGGGCACAAAAGCCTGAATAGGAGGACTAAGACAAGGACTATATAGATAATATAAAACACAAAGGAAGTTCCCTGGGCGTAAGGGATTGTAATTACAATTCGAGAGCAAGGATGATAGGGATGATCATGGTGACAGAGAGGTCATCTGGTTGGAAACAAAAGAAAGCATGAAATTGCCTAGATTGAGATGGTTGACCTCAGATAAATAGTTGAGGGAGAAGAAAGGTCTTGCAACCTAGTCTTGTACACTGATCCATTGCTGATCACAACTAGGATAGCCCATTATGATCTGAATGAGGTTTACATTGATGGAGAGACCAATCTTACTTTCATCTCTAGTCACGCCTTGGAGCTTTCTATATGTGATGGTCTTTTAACACATGAATGCAAAAACCCACCTTTAAGGTAGGGAAGGATGTGGTCCTGACACTAAGGATGACTCAGTTGTCATTGATACTTACAAGGGTCAATCTAGAAGCTAGGAATTCTTAGTGCTGAATGTTTCATTGTCTATGATTCCCTATTATGCCGACCAGCTTTGGTATTGTTCCATATTTTTCAAATATACGACTACTAACATTGATGTTTATGGCACTTGAGGGAGACACGAGAACTTACATGCCTAAGAGATGACATAAAGTTCTTATATGGCCAGTGTTCCAAGCCTTTGGCTTTATATGATGTAGAAAAAGGAAACTAGGAGGAGTAGAGTGAGCCCGACTAGGAGGTCAAATATAAATTAGTGGTACTTGCTTCAACAACCTGGTCGAAAGAGGTAAAGTTGACCCATGGACGAAGTACCTGGGTGGGAAAGGGCTTCCTAACCAAGTTAAAAAAAATTCTTGCTTTTCTAGAAGCTAAGATAGATATATCTCCATGGTCCCCAGCAACATAATAGGAGTTGACACAGAGGTGAATCCTATAAACTCAGGATTGACTTGAATGCTAGGCTAATCAAATAGAAGAAAATGCCTTGGAGCATTGGGCATTTGGAATTTGTCTATTCAAAGGTCTAAAAACTATTAAAAGTAGGCATCATATGGGATGTCTCATATGTGATGTGGTTGGCTAACATGGTTATGGCTTAAAAAGAAGATAGGTCCTGGAAGATGTATGTTGAGTACACAGATATGAATAAAGCATGTCCTAAAGATCCATAACACATTCCATCAATCGATAGACTAGTTGACTATATTGTAGAGCTTAGAGTATTGAGCTTCATGAATGCCTTCAGTGGTTACTATCAGATCTTTATGAGTGCTAAGGAAGGGGAGGAGACCGCCTTCAAGACTGGCAATGGGGTTTCGTTGTAGAAAAAGAATGCCTTTTTAAGTTCAGTTGAAGAAATCAAGAGCTACTTATTAGCGGCTCAAGAATAAGTTTTCAAGAATCAGCTCAGTCAAAATATGGAGGTTAGTATTGAAAACAAGATCATCAAGACTGAAGGTTTTGAGCAATACATCAATGGCCTCTAGGGAACCAGTTATTTTGTTTGGTGGTGCCCCACAAGGTTATCAGCACGGTGCTTGTTAGAGAATATGGAAGAAAGTAATGGCCAGTATACTATGTTAGTCAAAACCTCCAAGGGGTGGAAACTAGATATCCAGCCATTTAGAAGGCCAACCTCGCCTTAGTTGTCACCAACTATAAGTTAAGGCTTTACCTTCAGACACATGTGATTTGAGTGAGGATGAACCTTCCCTCTGTTGGGTTTTAGGAGCCAAACAGAGCAGTGGAATTTAACCGAAACCCTTCAGGATCCAAGTGAAACGGGGAAAACCAGGTGTTCGAAAATTTTCATACCTAATTTTCGGTTGACATCTCTCACTCAACTGTAGAGTCGAATCACAAAACCTGAATAGTTGACGTGTTTAGGCTCTCTATGGTATCCACACGAGCCTCTCGGGATCACCACGCTTCCACCACGTCTCGGCAGATGCGTTTCTCTTGCGTTCGCAGTGCTAGCTTGCGTCCTCCAAGGAATTGCAAGAGAAGAGCAGCTGTCCTTTTGGGAGGCTAAGGCAAGGAGACCTGCGAATTTCTCACTAGAAGTTGTATTTATAGTGAGACTCAACTTCCAGGCCTAATAGGTTTCAAAGCCCTAATCCAATTAGGCTTTAATTTCGGGCTTAATAATGGCTCAACTATTGGGCCCATTATTAATATGAAATTATTGTGAAACCAAAACCCAAATTATTAGCCCATGCACTCTAATGATCCAAATAGCTCTATGTGTGCGACCCAATAGGCTCTTACCACATTGGCAATGATCATAAATCACATTTATGATCATAAGCAATGAGCGGTGTCTAGCAACACATCATTGCTACCCAAGTGACAAGATTGTCAATGATTCGACTAAACCTTTATGATCATCACCGATATATGTCATTGTCCCTTTGTCCAAGATATCAAGACTAAGCACGAGACATGGAATGTGTCACTCTCGTATAGCCCAATCTTTGGTTTCTTGATTACCGAGTAGACCAACTTAAACTGATGACATTGATATCGTATATCAACTCATCCGAGCATGGCCATGCATTTTTCTAAGTCTTACTCTATCAAGGGGCCCGAAGATATCACTCCCGTTACATAGGAGGGACAAATCCCATCTTGATCATACAAATCCCTCCGCATGATATGTGACATACCCAATGACCTCCTTCAAGTTCACTCAGTTACAAGCAACAAAGGAAAGTATCAAAGTATGTGATTCACATGTAGGGAACCTTGATGATCTTAGGTCAAAGGACTACATAGACCATGATCACTATGATAATCACTTATGACACTCATATAACGATCCATGTAGTGTTCTCATGGTGGGTCGGTCCAGTACACAAGTTCTCCAACTTGTACCCATATGTAGACTACATATCTTATATTAGTCTCCACATATGCTAGTCGTTATGTATTATTGCAACCCGCTCCACAATAATACTAGACCAGGGACGTTTAAGAATATCATTATTCTAGGGTTACAATTATATTTGTTAAGTTATGCAAAAACAAAACAACAAACATAATTGCTGGATTAATGCCTTAATAAAATATCATGACTCAATGTGCAAAAAATACAATCATCTCATGATTGCCTTTTGGGCACAATACTAACACCCTCCCCTCTAAAGATCCTTTTGAAGCTTGACCATTTAGGTTGACTAGTGAATTAGTGTATAGCTAAGCAAGTTTGACGTACATTATGACCCTTGGACAACAATTAAGGCATAGTGGTACCACCTCACAAAAATGGGAGAATTACAAGTGTGCCATAATGGTCAAAAAATCATTATATTGTGTAATTCTGTTCATAGTGATTGAAGTATGAGGGGTAAAAGGTATAATGAACACCTCCTTAAAAGTGTTCTAAGCTCCCCAAGAAAAACCTTAAGGATTGCTTGTTTTTCAAGTAACCTATGGACCTTTTTGTAAGGTTTTGAAAATTCTGGTACTTAATTGCAAAACTTTCAAGAAAGAGCCTTGGGGAGTTATGAGAAGGATATGAATGGTATGAAAGTGCTATTGGAGGACCAAATTGCTCATGGAAGACAAGTTTGGACAAAGGAAACACTAAAGACATTAAGGACCTAAATGTCTTAGTGTAAACCTTAAGGTGTTCAAGCTTTTGACTTAAGTCAAAGGGTGGAATTGTGGGGTTATCCCACCATGAGGGAGGTGGCTATGGCTTGATAAGTAGTAAAAAAGGTGGGCAAAATGTGGACCAATAAGTTTAGGACAAATAAATCATGCTTATGGGCAAACAAAATGACATAAAGCATGATTAAGGCTAATAAAGATGTTTAGTGTCCTAAAGTTAACTTAAAAAGCCAAACTTAGTATTTCTTCTCTTATATTTGACCTAACCAGCCACCACCCTCCTCCACAATTCTTCCATAGCTCCTCCATAGCCACCATACCTCCAAGATCAAAATTGAAGGCAAAAGGAAGCAAGTGGAGGCAAACTAGAGCTATTACTTGAATACTTCAAGGATCAAGCTTCAAATTCGGCCTACTCATCTTGGTAAGGGTTCTCTTACTCTCATGGCTTGTTTACTATATTTTCAAGCATCCATGGAGCTAGAGCTAAGCTTGGAAGAAAGCCATGAGCTTGATGAACCAAGCTTAGTAAGGGGAGTGCATTTATTGAAGGTTTTGTGACCTAGTGTGAAGTGCACAATGATGACAGTGAAATGAGGGTTTCTAGAGCCTAAAGTTAGTATTAACTAGTGTTAAAATCCTCCTAAGACCAAGCATTAGCTTGAGAAGGGCTTCCATAGTGATTTACTTAAGTTTATTATATGTTTTATGGACTAACCTATGGTTTATGTTGCTGCCACATTTCATGTGTTTGTTGCTTATGAATGGCTGCTGCATTTGGTTGCTATATCTTGTATATATACATTGTGGTTTTTTTTTAGTGTCTTTGGATGCATGTTTTAATGAGGGTCACATTTCCTTAAGAAACCAAGTGTTTCCTTTACTAAGTTTCACAATGAAACTTACTCCCCTCAATTCTGCCATTTTAAGTCTAGCAGAAAGATCACATTCAAATTGACCTTTCTCATTTTATTTTTTATATGAAATTTCAGGTATTTTAACTCCCATGTATCTAGTTGTGATCTGAAAATTTTGGTGATTTTAGGAGCACATTTGGTGTTTTTAGTGATGGTGCTTATTGTGTTACGTAGCAGCTATCCAACATCCTGTTTTTTGGAGTCCATTGTGTCTCAGGCACTCCTGTAACTTAGGGTGCGTATTTAGCTAGGTTAAGACAATTATGTAGTGCATGTATGCATGTACATGTAGTGTATGTAAAATGAGATAAGTATGTGAACATTTGAGTAATGTTTTGGCTTTGTATGTGATGTGGTGTAAAGCTGCCTAAGTGTGAATGATATGCTACTTACTTGTAAATTCTGTTTTGGCCATATGAAGTTTCTAGATGCAAGATCACGAAATTCCTACGTGTATTGGACATGTATGGGATAGCCTTGGAGGCCTTACCCCTTGTGAATGAAGTGTTTGCATACTTATGAAATTTTGTATGGGCAAAATGGTCATAAAGTGAGCAAAATTTTGACTCTGCACTCAAAGTTTTATATCTCCCTGTGAACAATGATTCTTGGTATGAAATTTTGACCACACCTAGATCACATCTATAGGTTGAACTGGGATTTATAATTTCTAAATTTGGAGCCCTGTAGCCAAAGATATGACGTTGCAAAGTTGGCTAAGTTATTGTTCATTTGGTCAGAATTTTGTAACCAACTTAAAAAATCCATAACTTGGTCCATAGGTGAGCTATTGATGTGAAACCAAATTCCTTAGTTTTCTTAAAGACTCTACTTAATAATGAACCAAATAAAATAGGGGGTTTAGATTAATAAAGTTGTTTGTAAGAAGTTTCAGGTGTAGTGGCTGGTCACTTACACTTAATAAAATTGCCTAATGTGTGGTCGCCAAGATTAAGACTTGTACTAGTATTTTCCTTCCTTGCTGCCATAGTGTGCATAAAATATAAATATGTGTGTAATGGTTAGACCAATATGCATGCATTTACATAGTGCCTAAGAGGGCCACTTGGGTATGCACACTAAGGGTATTGTTCTGAGGGCCTACAGAACATACCAATCTTGGGAGTTTTAAATGCACAATTTTGGAACCATAACTGGACTACCTCGAAGTGAGTAATAGATAGGCATTAGTAGACTTCATTATGGAAAAGTCGTAGAAGCTTATTGAACAGGCCATCCTTAGGATTGGCAACTTAAATGGTGGTTGTTTGTGGATGGTGCATTAATGCAAAATACCAATGTGCTAAACTAGTACTCAAGGGCCACTGGGAATAAAGGTGGCCAGGAAGATAAAGTTTGGCTCTCTAGTGACCAACAATGTAACACAGTATGAAGAACTAGTTTTGGACTCTGAATGGTTTGATAAAAGCTGAGATGAGGGATTTAGTCATGTATAATGACTCTTAGATTGTGGTGTAGTAGACCAATGGGACCTGTAGCATAAGGGTCCTAACATTTTGGAAGTCCTTGATTTTGGTTAAAGGACTGATGTCTTTTTTTGGTGTTGTAGAGGTTTACAAGATGCCTCAGGCCCATAACACACAGGTAGAAACCTTGTTTAAAGATGTGTTCAAGGTACCAAAAAAAATTTTGGAGGCCCTAGCCATCACTTACCTTGAGTCCAAAGTTACTAAAGAATGATTGGAGGGCCCAATTAATAGATGTTTGGAGACAAGTAAGTCTTTAGGTGGGTACACAAGGATAAGATTTGCTCAGTTTGTCCTAATTAGAGGTGACTTATACCAATGGGCGTACTTAAGCCCTTATAAGGTGTTTTTCAAAGGAGGAAAGATTACAGGTTCTTAGAAAGATACAATAAGGATGTTTTGGGTCTTATCTAGGGCATGGGTCTTTAGCACACAAGGTCTTCTAATAAGGATAGTTCTAGCTAAATATTGAGAAAAAATGTCAAAAAGGACACTAGGAGGTGCCTATTCTACCACCTGAACTCTAGAGCACAAAGACAACAGTTAAAGTAGATTGGCCCTTCGAACTGAATTCGCAATATTGGGCCTTGTCCTTATTGGTGCTCTCCCCATTATGCCCAGAGGAGTAAAATATTGCTTCCTATCCATAGAACACTTTACCAAGTAGGTGGAGGTGGAGCCTTTGCAGTCAACCATGGAATCCAATGTCCAAAAGTTTATTTGGAAGTTCATAGCTTACCAGTTTAGATGCCCTTGGATTTTGGTGGCAAACAAAGTGCAATTTGGCAATTCCATGTTTAGAGCATTTGTGGAGGAGTGACGGTTCAAGCTTTACTTCACCTTAGTTTATCATCCATATTTCGATGGCTAGGTAGAGGTCACCAACTACACGATCAAGGATGGCCTCAATAATAGATTGATGGATGCCAAGGGCAAGTAGCCAAGTGAACTACCCTTTGTCCTTTGGAACTATAGGATGATGGCTTAAGAAGCCATAAGTAAGATCCCCTTATCCCTCACATACAAGATGGAGCCCCTTATTCCTATTAAGATTGCTTAGCCATCCTTTTGGGTGCAGGTATTCGAGAAAAAGTAGAACTAGCAGGGCTTTTGGGTGAGATTGAACCTTTTGGAGGAGGCCAACAAAGATGTTAGGCTTTATGTCCAAGCCCCCAAGCAATAGGTGGTAGATACTTGCAATTTGAAACTGAGGCGCAGGGACATCAAGGTTAGATGATTGCCCCTTATGAAGATAGAGCACATACAATCTAGGCCATGGTGCTTTATAGATAAATTGGCAAGGGCCTTACATAGTTTCCTGGGAGCCATGAAAGGGATCTTCAAGTTGAAGCAAAGCTCTTGAAGGATGCTCTTTGCGCTCTACCACTCTGATGAACTTAGTATTTATTATGCTCAGGCGAGATGAATATCGCCTATAGATTTTGATTTATAGTTTAAGAATTAATAAAAAAAGCTTTTTATTTGAAACTTTACCTATCTAATTGGTAAAAAAAGCCCCAGCGTTCCAGAGGAAAAGGAAACAGTCTCCCTTTTCGACAGTCCATGATATCAGGAAGATACAAACTCATCTTCTTGATGGCTTCAAAAGCTTTTAGTTAACCTTCAGAGAGGGGTGCATTTTTTTTTGGATGGGATTGCTCGTTCATTCACAAAGGAATCTCAAATATAGTTAGAGGATAGGAAAAAGAACTTTCACTCGCATTGTTTCCAGCTCTTAAGGGTGGTTGAGAAAAGAAAGCTCAAATTGTGCTGAAAGTAGTTGGGTTTCAGATTTAAGAAACAAGAGTTAGCCTTAGTAAGGGTAAAAAATAAAAAGAAAAGAAGGACTCAAGGAAGAATTGAGACCTAGCCCTGAAATAGGGAAAAAAACCTGTTGATATGTAGAAAAGTTTTGGGGGCTAAATAGAAGGGGGAATCCCAAAGTGGTTAAAAAGTTGGGAAACCATGCGGTGAATGGGTAACCTTAGATTTACCTTAGTCTGATCAATGTAAATAGTGAGTTGGTCTTTCCTAGGGTGGCATGTTCTTCCATTTGCCCTTTGTTGACAGTGTTTACTAAAGAGGGCACATAGGTTTCCTTCAAGGGGGCCTCAAAGGTCCGGGGGCTCAAGTTGCTCCTAGGTTTTCTATGACTTTAAAATTGAGGGGCATGCTTTCCTTGATCCTGCTAGTGTTGCTTTACTCTTGGTGCTTGACATATGCTAGCACAATGTAAAAAACAAGAAGTTAAGAGGTGGAAGGCAAACACGCCACCAGTAAATGAGGGTCGGTGATGCATTCATGGTAGGACAAGATATGATGACGGGTGTTTATGACAAACAAATAAGATGCCTTTTGTAACGGTAGACTAAGCACGCAGAGTGATGACAAAAGTGATGGAGAGTTCTTTAGAGTTTTTGCTAAATGCAAGAAAGGTAATAAGTTCATCTAGGAATAAAACAAATGCTTCAAATTCCTTCTTTCAGGGTAGTAGCCTCTCATTCGTTCCTAGGCTGCCACGTGTCCCATGCTTGAATGAACTCTTAGGCAGTTTTGAAATACAAGGAACCCTTTTCCCTCCATTTCATTTAGGGTGGCCCATTGTGCCATGGAACAAGCTCCCAATGCTTGGAATTAAATTGTTCTTAGGTTTCTTGATGTATTGCTTGTTGCTTAGGGATCCTAATTCCAAAGGGTACCAGAATTGGTGCTTTACCAAATTGGTCCAAGAAAGAGAAAATGAGTAAGGGAGAAAGAAAAAATTTAAAAACAAAAGAAAAGGTGAGAAATAGAATTGTAGAAGGAAAACTATAAGAAATTTGATTGGAATAGAAGAACTTGTTGCACAAGTGCACCAAAGAGTTGAGAAAAAACAAGAAAGAAGAGTCTTGCTCAAAGCAACTTGTAATCTTATTAACCTATGTCAAAAAAAAAATTACAAGCCTTATTTATAGTTTAGAAAGCTAGGGTATTCGACCTTAAAAAGATAAAAACCCTAAACCTAGTAAAAAAGGCAAACCTAGTCAAACTAGGTTTGTAAACCACATTTTCAACACAAAATCTTAAGAAATCTTTGTGGCTTATTTAACATGTGCCAAGATCTATTTCCTAGGCCTAAAAAAAGCTAAAAAAATGAACCAAATTAGAAAACAACAAAAACAAATCCTATAAATTGAAGTGGCCCTAAAAACCACCAAAGGTGCTCTTGGATGCACTCTAAGTGTCACTTGGGGTTTTGGCTTGGGCCTCATAGGTTTGGCCAACTTTCTAGGGTTTCTTTAACTTGAATCTTCATAATATTGTATGATTTGAAGTTTTTAAAGTCTTGGACATCGAGGGCTCAACCACATTGTGAAATGGTGTGGGAGGGCTCCAAGTGCACAAGGATGAGTGCTTGGAGTACTTCTTATGTCCCTTTGGCCTTTTTCATTATGAGAGGTCCAATGCTTATCTTCAATGGGCCCTTGGTTGTCTTAGAATTCTATGAGCTTAATGGTTCTGTATCATTTCTAGGGACTATGATCTCACTTAGTTACAATTGACTAACTATTACTCGTAGGTAAATTAAAGCAATTTACGTGTAACTAATTATTTAGCCTACCCTGCAAGAAGATATTCATGTGTTTTTCATAGAAATTCAAATCAAATAAGTGAACCAAGTGAAGAAGACACCATTTAAGCATTACATTTAAAACATATTTAAACCATGCTAAGACAACAAAATACTAGTTCTTTAAACTTTAAGTAATAGTTTATGCACATTATTCAACACTAGCATGCAGCCATAAGAAAATCAAGAGTCTTCCACTACAATGTATCTTAATAGCGGTACTATCTTAGCACGCAAGGTATTATATAGAAAAGGTAAAATCACAATTAAGATCCATTATTTGAGCCCCCACCTTTGACCAAAAAGCTCTAAGTGTATGCCATTCACTTATCTTTTTGCACCACTTAGCCTCTAAACTGTAAAGGCATAAACACTTATTTGCATGAACTTATCACTCAAGCAACCTTAGAATCTCAAGGATTCAAGTAGATAAGTACCTACAAAAGATGGAAACTTAGGGCACAACTATCCACTTAGTTATGAGGCCTAATGTTAAAACCTATTCAACAAACTTAAGGGAGTGAGTGCATTGTTGTACTTAGTAAAGGTCCCTTAGGGTACCTACAAAGAAGATAAAAATTAAGCATGAAAATATGGAAAACAAATAAACAACCAACCAACCAACCAACAGTCAACACAACTAATAGACATACTAAATAGGTTATGCAAGAATGTATGATATGCAATATGCACAATCCTTGAGACTTTTTACACCCAAGGAGCATTACACTTTTTGTGAGCTCAAACGACAAAGGCACTTGAGACATTACCCCAAATACCTTGAATCCTTTACCTCCCTTAAGTACCACTTACAAGTCCTAGAGTAGGTCACCACCTCTTCTCAAAACTTATCTATCTTTCTGTTAACTTATTGCACAAGGAAACCATCTTATGTGGTCCAACTTGCCATGCTCTTGGAGCCTAGCATAGGGTGCCTTAGTGGCCTACTTACCAAACCACAAATTTTGGTTGGGATTCTCTTAGGTTTCATCTTCATTACCCGAAGATCTATGACCTCCCACTTAAGCTAGTGAAGAATTAGAAACCTGTCCTAATCCCTTTAGTGCTCCCTTGGTGACTAGAGCACTTTAACCTCCCTTAGCCACCTCACCTTGCCCTACCTTAACCACACTTTTTAGCTATTACTTAAATAATCCATAATTCCTATCTTAATAATGAGTTTTAGACCTAATCAAAGCTTCAAAACATCTTAGAATAGCCCAAGGATGATAACTGAGAGGTTGAAGCATCTGCAGGATGCCCTAATCTTAAAGGGTTTGGGGCTTGGTGACACAACACCAAGGGAGTCCCCAAAGGCCATAACCATCAGGTTTCCATGAGCTCCCCTGGCAATGCGGCACTAGGGAGGGCCCTACACCTTATGCACTTGTGCTACCTTATACAAATCTTGCTCAAACTTCCTATCTCCAAAGCCAATTCAAATTAGTGTTTTTTCTACTTCATTTTCACATGTAAGAGAGAAATTATTTGTATTATTTAAGTTAAAATAACTTGAACCCTTACCTCAAATCTAGCTACAAAGCAAGAACAAAAAAAAAAGCACCACATGCTTACTTTAGCTCAACGTAGCTTTCTTGACTTCTAGACCTAAAGCCAACATGCTATGGCACCAAGAACTTGAAATTAAGATCATTTATAGGTATTTAATCAACTTGGAACCAACTCATTCCAACCTAAGAGACTTACCTTAGGGTTTGTGCATAAAACATGAAATAAAGAGCTCAATTAAAGTAAATGCACCAAGAATGAGCTAGAGGCTTCTTGATTTCACTTTGGGACCTTCAAATTTGTTGGAAGTTTATGAAATTTGTGATGTTTGTAGCAAATGAGCTATGGGAGAAAGAAACCTACAAAAAATCCCAAATGGTGGAGATGAAGAACAGTATTCATCTCTTGCAAAATATCTCAACCACCCACTAAGGCATATTTCTTGTTTTCTTGCCTCTTGGTCATCAAGTTCATTTTTGTTTCGATTCAGCCACTAGACGCTCTGGGTGTAAATGAATAGAGCATTTGGTGAACTGTTCATGAGCCATTTGAAAAGAGTTCATTTATGTTCGTTTATTTAGTTAAATGAATAAATATGAACAAATTTTTTTGTTCGATTAGTTAAACAAACGAACATAAACAAAGTCTCGTTCATTTATTTATGTTCATAAACCATTCGATTATTGTTCATTTGTATTCATTTATCTCTATTTTTTGTTTATTTATGTATTAGCTATACATTTATTATTTTATATATTTTATATATCATATATTTTTATTAATGTTCACCTATTCCACACACACATGATTATTCTCCAATCTCCCCCAAATTAATCTATTGTCTTTGTTTCCCCAAGCATAAATAGTCATTTCATTCATAGCATGAACTACTTCAGTACCAAGTTGAGCCCCTTAACCTTAACCCATAATTTCTTTCTTCATTGCCTATTGCCTTGTCAGCCATTGTTAAACTCACTGCAATTCAGATTGGTGGCAGCCATCAGGTTTAATTATTCATGTTCATGCTCATGTTCATTTATTAATAAACAAATGAACACAAATAGAGAATTTGCATTCATTTATTGTTCATGTTCGTGTTCATTAAAAATTAAATGAACGAACATGAACATGGCTTGTTCATGTTTGTTTGGTTTGTTTATAGCCTTACTAGACCCACACTAGAAATCGTCCCTCCTTGGTCCCAAAGAGCATTTTATGCCTCCCATACTTAGATTTCTAGACACTTAAGCCACTTAAAACATAAATGACTCATTTGAACACTTGGTGCAATTTTTTGTACTTTTTTCTTCAAATGTTGGTTTTATTAGCTAAAATAAATTATGATCTTAACTTATTTATTAAAAAATTCTTACATGACCCTAATTCCATCAAAATTATAGTCATGCCACTCATTCAGGTGAAAATTATCAGTTTTCCCTTATGAGCACTTAGGTGCCAAATCATATTTAGGAACTCACATTTACTTTACTTAGCTTGTCTTTCTTGCTTAATAAGAAACTAATTTGAGGAATCTAAGTAAAAATACTTTAATAAAACATACTTACTAAGTCATACCAAGTCATTAACAAGGAGAGTTGTCAAGCATTGATACCACATTACTGGGCTAAAGCCTACCATTCTAGTAGCCCATTCGAGATATTCTCATGGGCTGGCCCAAACGAGGCATTCTTATGGGTCTACTTGGTTTTAATTTATGGTATTAAAGATAAACTTGAAGAAGGAACGAGATCCCTAGTTGTAGGGTTTTGGTCCAAGATAGCAGGAACTTCCCTCCTTAGCAAACACTCCACTCATCTTATAACAGGCTTCTTATGGAAACCCTCCAATATGTTCATTCTCTTTACTAAATCCCTTATGCTCTTCTTAGATTGCTACTAACTTGAGCACCAAAGAATCTCTCCAAACTACATAGCTCTAGGGCCCATAGAATTCTTTTTTGTTCAAGTCCAACTTGTAGAAATGACCTCCTACGATCCACATCTTCCTACTAGATATCAAATGCTAATTGGAATCTCCCATTAAGGTACTCAAGGTTAAGACTAACGTTCAAACAATCCAAAATTTTTGGATACAAGAGTCAAGTATAGAGGATTGAATTTGATCTTCTCCTTAAATCCCATCAAATCAGAATTGCATGACTCCAAAATGTCTTTTCAATGATGAGCTTAAGGCTATGATATGAGTTTTGAAACAACTAACTTTAAGTGTGTCACCACTTCTTAAGCACCCCAGTAAGCCTCTTAGTGTTCACTAGGACATTGAGGTCACCTTTTTGGCACAAAGGGCTCATGCACCAGGCATTCCATGCACCAGCATATAGTAGGCCTCATAGTGCACTAGCTATGCTTGTGGCATTTGAGCTTGCAAGCATTAAGTAAGTTTCTCTTCATTAGTGGGACTAAAGAATGGTCCAATTTAGTTCAAACCTGATAAATTAACCAACTTTAAAAAGAAGTCACTGCACTTTTTAACCCCAAGCTAAGATTTAGATAAAAAAAAGGTAAGTTTTAGTTCTATCTTTATGCAAGAACATAAACAAGAACTAACCATGAAATGGAAACCTCACTATATTTGTTAAAACCTTAGTATTGGTGACTTCTTATTCCTTAAACAAGTGTTGGCTAGGCTTTGTGAGCTATACACCTTAAACCAAATCAAAAAACCCTATAAAACTCTAGTTTGACTTCCAAGTCAAACCTAATCTTCCATTCTCTCTACAAGAATTGGCTTTCCTGCTAAACTAAGGCAAAACAAGTTGTTCTTGTGGAACCAAATTTTTGACAATTTTCAATTACTAAAATAAACTTGGTCAAATCTTGTTTCCATGAAAGACCTTTATAAAATCACATTTGACTAGGTTGGGCCAAATCTAATAGCAGCAACCAAAAACACAACTTGATTTGACTTTGCAAAACATCAACATATTGTCTAAAACACTTGCACAAAACACTTTATTTACATAAAACAAACTTGTCCAACAACATCCCACGCAAATACTTCTATCAAATATAGGTAGTAAGCCCTAAACAGATTGGTAAAAGACTAAGGTCAGAACCCTTTCTACCAAAACTAGGTTCTAGAATTGTACTTCAGTACCATTTACATATGACTTTTGGCCTTGACCTGACCTCAAAACCTTTTCTTTTCTAGCACAGCTTTTAGTCCACTACTGTGCACACTTAGAAACTAGGCACATTAGTTAATTGGCCCAAGTTTGCAATTCAATGTTTCAATAACAATAACAACATCTAACTAGATTTTCAAAATACACAAACAAGTAAAAAGTCAATTTGCCTTAGGCTCAGTCTCTGCAATTGGAAACATGAGGGTGAGTTTCATAGAAATTTAGTAAGGAAACAATAATCATGAAAACATATAAGCACCAACAAGCAAACAAAAAATCACAAATAATAAGAACTCCTGGAAACTTCTTCTTGTGCTTGATTGATCAATAAGCCAGGCTTACAAGGGCATATAGTTTCCTATTTGCTTATCTAACCTTTGAACTAGTTTGGTAACCACTTGATTCTCATTAGAATCAAGCTAATCAATTCCTATTATGAAGTTGGGTTCATCTAGTGCTTGTCTGTCACCCAAGCTTCTATTCCTTACTTCTGCGGTTAATGTCCAACATCAATCCACTAAAATTTTCAAAGGAAATGAAATGATCTTGTGAGGAAATAAGTTTCGCTACCAAACCTTTTGATTTTATGCCCTAGAAGTTAAATATGCAGCCTTTAGCTCTATTGCCTTGTTCTCCAAGTTGGTTGCCTCTTTTCGTAAGGAAGCTTGATTCTTCACCTCCATGAGTGGTTTCTCTAGATTTCTTCAATAATCCTTGTTACCAGTTGCTTTATCTGAGTTTAAATTTGAAGAATAAACTCCCCAGACAAATAAATAGAGCAATCAAAGCTAGAGCTGCTTGGCTTCGATAGCTCAACAGAACATGAAATGAGTAGGCACTAATGCCCAGTGCAGTCACTTGACAAATTTGCATGGTACACTTTAGTCCTCATGTTTCTACCCAACATCAAACTAATCACCCTAAGCCTTTGTTCAAGGTTTATAAGTCTGTTTGCAAAGTTAACTAAAACTTTTAAGCGCCTTGCAATTAGGTCATTCCAACATTTTAAATGTTTAATCTGACCGTGAGGCTTCTCCTTTTTTCCCTCACAATTTCTTTTATAACTCAAACTTTTTAAAATTGACCAAATAAGTCATCCAAGACCAATTTTTTCCCTTAAGACACACATATTCACCATGTTCAAGCCCCTTTTATGGCAACTTCCAAAAACAAAACTGCATAAGACTAGATATTGTTATTAATGTAGATTAAAGAGAAGGGTTACAGTTCTTCATATCTTCAATAAATTGGTCCTCCAAATTTTGCAGTAACTTTGAGAACTTTTGAGGATATTGAGCATACATATCAACTTTGATCTCCCAAGTTACTTCATCCACACTATGATAGGTCCATTGTACCTTTACCATTGGAATTAACTTGTTTCTAAGCCATTTAGTTTGTTTGTCTAAGACTTGCATTGGTTCTTCTTCATAGGATAAATTTGATTCAATTATTATAAATTCTCTAGGTGGAATACATTATTCTTGGGATCAGCCACATACTTCTTAAGCAAGCTTATGTGGAATACATTATGCACATGTTTCATGGATGAAGGTAAGGCTACTTTGTAAGACATTTTTTCGACTCTCTCTAGTATCTCAAATAGGCCAATGAATCTTGGTGCTTGGTTCCTTCTTTTTCCAAACATCATTAACCATTTTTTTGATGATACTTTAAGCCATACTTTGTCTCTTATTTCAAACTTCACATGCCTTCTTTTTGTATTAACATATCTTTTGTTTCTATTATTGGCAACCTTCAATCTCCCCTAAATTTTCTTGATCTTTTATGTAGTTTCTTGTATAATTTCTAGCCCCAACTTTATTTTGTCCGATTGGTCTACCCAGTAATGAGGAACTAAACATTTTCTCCCACATAAGGCTTCAAATGGTGCCATCTTGATTGTAGCTTGATAGCAGTTATTGTATGAGAACTCTGTAAGTGGTAGATGTTGATCCTATTGACCTTTGAAGTCCAATGCACATCCCCTGAGCATGTCTTCCAACATCTAAATGACCTTTCAGATTGGCCATTAAATTAAGGGTGATAAAAAAAATCCAAATTCTCTTGAGTTCCTAGAGCCTTCCAAAAGGCTAATCAGAACCTAGATACAAATCTAGGATCCCTATCTGACACTATATGTTCAGGGATTCCATAAAGCCTCACAATCTTTTTGATATAAAGTTGTGACATTTTATATAGAGAGTAGGTCATCCTTATGGACAAGAAATGAGAAAATTACCCATATTACATCATTTTGCATCCTTGTTAAAAAGATTCCAATAAGAAAATCCATTGTAACTGAACCCCACTTTTGCACTGAAATAGGCAAAGGTTAAAGCCTTCTAGTTGGCTTTTGATGCTTAGCCTTAACCACTTGACAAGTTAAACATCTGGCTACAAACATGTTTATGTCCCTCCTCACACCAGGCCACCAAAAAAGGGGCTTCAAATCATGATACATCTTGTCTCCTCCAAAATGTATGTTGAGTTTACTTTGATGTGCTTCAATGAGTATTTATTCCTTGTGCTAGTCTATGTATGGCACGTACAATCTCTCATTGAAAAATAACCAGCCATCATTGTAGTTGAAGTGTTGGTGTAGCTTTCCATGTCTAGCTTTCCCGAATATTCTGTACATCTTTGAATCCTTCTCTTGAGCTCTTCTTATCTCCTGAATTTATCTAATTTGTATGATCAGTGCATATACTTGTTGTTGTTCCTAATGTTGCCATGTTTTATAGAGAAAAGTGAAAGAATTCACTTCTATCTTAGGTGCCAAGTTTCTTGATTTTATTATGCCAGTGTATCTTCTACTCAAAGCATCTGCCACCACATTACCTTTCTTGGAACAATATTAAATTGTACAATCATAATCCTTGATGAATTCCAGCCACCTCATTTGCCTCATGTTTAAATCTATTTGTGTAAACAGATATTGTAAACTCTTGTGATCCGTATATATTTGAAATGATCTCTTTAGTAAATAATGTCTTTACGCCTTCAAATTGTACACTACAGCTGCCAATTCTTAATCATGAACTGGATATCTAACTTCATGTGGCCTTAGTTGTCTGGAGCCATAAGCTATGGCTTGTTTTTCTAGCATCAAAATTATTCCTAGCCCCAATCCTAAGGCATTTGTATAAACAATAAAAATCTTCTCTGGATCAGGCAGGGTGTGTATGAAAGTTGTAGTCAATCTCATTTTTAACTCTTGGAAGGTTGCTTCACATGATTTTGTCCATTCAAACTTGTTAACCTTCCTTGTAAGTTAGTGAGAGGTGCTACCAAAATGGAGGACTTTTATACAAATCTTTTATAGTATCCTGCCATCCCTAATAAACTGTTGATCTCAGCTGCATTGTTTGGTTTTTTCCATTATGTAACTTCTCTAACCTTACTTGGACCGATTGCAAAACATTGACTATTTATTACATGTCCTAAGAAAGAAATCCCATTCTACCAAAACTGGCATTTTGATAACTTGGCATTAAGTTGATGCTGTTTTAAGTCATCTAGAACTGCTCTAAGATGTTCAACATGCTTTTCTTTGGTCTTAGAATAAATGAGAATGTCATCTATGAACACCTCCATAAATAGGTATAAGTAAGGTCTAAAAGTTCTGTTCATGATATACATGAAAGCAACTGAAGCATTTGTAAGTCCAAATGGCATAACTATATACACAAAATGCCCATATCTTATTCTGAAAGTTGTTTTGGGAATGTCTTCCTTTCTTAGCCTGAGTTAAAAATATCCTAATCTTATATCTATCTTTGAAAATATCTTATCCACTTTAAGCTGAACAAATAAGTTTTCTATTCTAGGTAAGGGATATTTATTCTTTGCAGTGACTAAATTCAACTTTCTAAAATATATGGAAAGTCTCATAGTTTGATTTTTTTTCACAAAAAAAACTATGGTTCCCCAAGGTGAGGTACTGGTTCTAATAAATCATTAGCTCAAAAGATCATCTAACTATTTCTTTAACTCCACCATTTCAGGTATGGACATCCTTTATGGAGATATTGATATAGGAGTGGCCCCTGGCTACAAGTGTATTGCAAACTCTACTTCCCTTTTGGGTGGGAATCTTAAAAATTCAGTGGGAAACACTTTAAGGAATTCTTTTACTACTGGTGCCTTTTCTAGTTCCACTTCTACAATAGCATGCTTTAGAGGGTAATACTCTTCCTTTCCTATGATGGGCACCTTTTTGTCAATGCTACACTGCATACTAGGTATGCTTTTTGCATAATCATTTTGATCAGCTAGATTGAATCTTTGTGTCCCACAAATTATGAGTTCCCTTGATGTGCAATCATTGGACTTGGATCTTTGATAAATAATCCATTCCTAAGATCACATCGTAGTCTTTCATGTCTAACATCACTAAGGACACATCTATTTCAAATGTCCCTAACTACAACTTTTGGCTTCTAACCATAGTGTTAGAGAACATAAGTTGTTTTCCCGGTGTCTTTATCAAGAAGACCTCTTCTAAAGCACTACATTCTAGATGCAATGTAGCTATTGTCTTATTTGATACTACTAAAAGTGTAGCTCCTATATCAAAGAAAACTCCCACTGGTTGGTTATTTAACTTAAAAGTACCTTTCAGAGCTTGTGTAAGCTGAGCTGCTTGGTTTGATAGTGCAAAGACTCTTCTTGGAACTTGGCCTTTCGTAGGTGGTGGCAATTATCTTGCTTCCCTTGAGTTCTTTTTTTTGTTTGGATAGTTTCTGACTTAATGGTCCTTGGCTCCACATTGTAAGCATGAATTTGTGTCCAAATACCATGGTTTCTCGCCATGATACTTCTAGCATTTCCCATATTGAGGTCATATAGGTCTCCGGGGTACCTTTCATTTGCCATTCTTGTTTGATCTCTTACTTCTAATGTCTTGCTCTCTTCCTCTTTTCCTTTGCCTTTTACTGATAGATGATCCTTCTCCAAATTCCATTTGTGTCATCCTTTGTGCCTCTAATTCTTGTTCAATGGATATTGCTTTCAGTAACACCTTATGATAGCCTGTTACACTAAAAGCCACCAGATGCTACCTTATTTCTGCCTTCAATCCTCTTATGAATTTCTCAGCTTTAAGTGTCTCTTAGCCTTCCATCGGAGGCGTATATCTTAAGAGATAATTGAACTTCTACTCATATTCCAGTACCGATATGCTCCCTTGACTGAGTTGGTCAAATTCCAACTACTTCTAATCATTCACAGCTTCACATACATATTAATTTCTAAATTGCTCCACAAATTCATTCCATTCCATTACTCTTCTAGCTTGTTTTGGTCTTCTTGATCGTTTAGCTTCAAACACCCCTTTTGTAGCTCTCCACCATATTTCTTCCTTTCCAACCAAATTATATGTGGTCAAAATCACCTTTTGAGTTAATGTTGTAGTGAGTTTTTCATAGATTTTCTCTACCTAGTTCAACCAGGACTTAGCTTCCTCAGCATCTCTTTTCCCATCAAAAGATGGTGGTTTAAATCCCTGGAACTTTTCAAACTACTCATTATCTTTTTCCTCCTGTTATCTATACCTCTTTCTTTTTCTCTATCCACCTCTCCCATAATGTTGCTCCACATGCATATGCTGATTTATTTTTGGGTCTGACTAACTTCTATATCTCCACATGGTATGATACGTATCTCATACTATACTTGCCTTCTAGACCTTGTAGCTTTGCTTTTCTTAATTTGTTGCTCCTCTAGTTCCAATTTGGGCAATTACGCTCTCACACATTGCTCCCCTGAGCATTTTGCTCATTCTAAACTTTTCTAGTGAATTGACCTATATTTTCATGGGCCATTGGTGCATTTGGTAGATTTTTATATGCCTCTGTACCTTGTGCTTGTATGTGTCCCTTTGGAGCATTATATCTAACATTCTAGAACTATTGTTGTTGCCCTTATATCATATTTTTTATGTTAGTGTTCAGCAATTACAATGTAGCATTCATGCCAACCAAGAGATTTGCTAGATTTGGTTCTGTAGTAGGCTCTTGGCTGTGCTGATCAGCTCTAGAGACTTTAGAACAATCTCTGTGCCTCCCCCCTGATGTCCACCATGTTTGCTATTTTAAGTTTGCACTTTAAGACATAGGTTAGTATTCTGAGTTAGTTTTCGAACTCTACTATAGACGTGCTGGCCTAACTTCTTGGTAGAACCTACTTTGATACCAAAATTTGTCACCCCTTTTTAAGCACTCAATGAGCCTTCTTGTGTGCACCAGGACATTGGAGGACACCTCTTGGGGACAAGAGCACATGCATCACGCACTACATGCACCAGCACATAGTAAGCCTTCTAGTTCACTAGCTATGCTTGCGGCATTTAAGCTTGCAAGCTTTTAGTAACATTCTCCTCATTAGTGGGACTAAGGGAAAGTTTAGTTTAGTTCAAAAGTAATAAATTAACCAACTTTACAAATAAGTCACTACACTCTTAAACCCCAAACTAAGATTTTGATAAAGAAAAGGTAAGTTTTGGTTCTACCTTTATGCAAGAACATAAACCAAAACTAACCATGAAATGAAAACCTCATTATATTTGGTAAAAACTCAGTATTGGTGGCTTCTTGTTCCTTAAACAGGTGTTTAGTAGGCTTTGTGGGCTATACACCTTAAAACCATATCATAAAACCTTATAAAACTCTGGTTTGACTTTTTGGTCAAACTTGATCTTCCCTTTTCTTTGTAGGAATTGGATTTCCCGCTAAATTGAGGTAGAACAGGTTATTCTTGTAAAACCAAGTTTCAAACAAGTTTCAATTACTAAAACAAACTTGGTCAAACGTTACTTCCATGAAAAACCTTTATAAAATCACATTTGACTAGGTTGAGCCAAATCTAACAGCAGCCACCAAGAACATAGCTTGACCAAACTTTGTTTGTCTAAAACACTTGCACAGAACACTTTCTTTAAATAAAACAAACTTTCCCAGCAACATCCCAAACAAATACTTCCAACAAATATAGGCAATAAGCCTTAAACAGATTGGTATAGGACTAAGGTCAAAACCCTTTCTACTAAGACTAAGTTACGTAATTGTACTTCAAAACCATTTTCATGGGGTTTTGTCTTTGGTCTAACCTCAAACCTTTACTTTTCTAGCATAGCACACAGTCTACTACTTTGCACGCTTAGAAACCAAGCATATTAGTCAACTGGCCTAAGTTAACAATTCAATGTTTCAATAACAATAACAACATTTAACCTTGAGTTTCAAAATACACAAATAGGCAAAAAAGTCAATCTGCCCTAGACTTAGTCTTCGTAATTGGAAACACAAAGGTCAGTTTTATAGAAATTCAATAAGGAAACAATAATCATGCAAACACATCAACACCAACAAGCAAACAAACAATCACAAACAATAAAAGCTCCTAGAAACTTCTTCCTATTCTTGATTGATCAATAAGCCAGGCTCATAAGGTATGATGACCCAAGTCCAAAACTAACCATGGAACACTTGCCCACACTATATGCGCTATCCTTTGTAAAAGGATAAGTGCTAGGTAATCAAGTTCTTGTACTTGAAGTCATATATATGACACCCCATATCCCATATGGGAAGTCTGTATGATTTATAATGTATATATATGACTTTAAGTTCAAGAACTTCATCACGTAGAACTTATCCTTTTACAAAAGATAGCTTATGTGGTGTAGGCAGGTGTTCTATAGATAGGTTTTGGAGTTGGGTCATCACAAATGGTATCAGAGTCAACTTGGTTCTATGATGGTGTGGGCCGTAATTCTGATTCTATATGGGCTAAGGCCCGATTCTGTTTTGTTTCTTTTATGTATGGTTTATATCCATCACCTACTAGGCTCACGATTTTTGATCTATTTGTGGTCCAATAAGGACATTGGGCATATAAGTAGGGGAGATTGTGACACCCCATATCCCACATGGAAAGCCTGCGTGATATCTAATGTGTATATATTGTGATGACCCAAGTCTAGAACTTATCCACGGAACACCTGCCCACACCACATAGACTATCATTTGTAAAACGATAAGCACTAAGTGATCAAGTTCTTGAACTTGAAGTCATATATACATATTAGAAATCACACAGACTTCCGATGTGGGATATGGGGTGTCACAATCTCCCCCATTTATATGCCCAACATCCTCATTGGGTCGCAAACAAATCCAGAGTCATGAGCCCAGTAGGTGATGGATATGAAACCATACACGAACTAGGCAAAATAGAATTGGGCCTCAGCCCGTACAAAATCAGAAGTACGGCCAACACCATCACGAAACCAGATTGGCTTTGATACCATTTATGATGACTCAAGTCCAGAACTGGTCAACGAAATACTTGCACACACCACATGGGCTATCCTTTAGAAAAGGATAAGTGTAGGTGTTGAAATGGACTCTCAGCATAAGAAAGTTCTCTCGTCCCATACCGGCAGATGCAACCATACACTTTGAACCATTCTTATGCTCTGATACCATCTGTAACAACTCAAGTATAGAACCAGTCAATGACACACCTGTCCGTACCACATGGGCTATCGTTTGGAAAAAGATAAGTGTTAGGATCATGTTCTTGAACTTGAAGTCATATATACACATTAGAAATCACACAAACTTCCCATGTGGGATATGGGGTGTCACAATTTCTAATGTGTATATATGACTTCAGGTTCAAGAACTTGATCACCTAGCATTTATCCTTTTACAAAAGATAGTCCATGTGGTGTAGGCAGGTGTTCCATGGATCGGTTTTGGACTTGGGTCGTCATAAATAGTATCAGGGCCAACCCAACTCCATGATGGTGTAAGCCATACTTTTGATTTTGTATGGGCCGGGGCCCAATTCTGTCTTGTCTGTTCCATGTACAGTTCATATCCATCACCTACTGGACTCACGATTCTAGATCTATTTGTGGCCCAACAAGGATGTTGGGCATATAAGTGGGGGAGATTGTGACACCCTATATCCCACAAAGGAAGTCTATGTGATTTCTAATGTGTATATATGGCTTCAAGTTCAAGAACTTGATCATCTAGCACTTATCCTTTTTCAAATGATAGCCCATGTGATGTGGGCAGGTATTTCATTGACCAATTATGGACTTGAGTCATTACAGATGGTATCAAAACATCAAAATGGTTCAAATTATGTGGTTGCATCTATCGATATAGGATGGGAAAACTTTCATATACTAAGAGTCCATTTCAATACTTAACATTTATCCTTTTCCAAAGGATAGCCCATATGGTGTGGGCAAGTGTGTTTTTGATTGGTTCTAAAATTAAATCATCATAAATGGTATTAGAGCCAACCCAATTCTATGATGATCCGGACCGTAATTTTAATTCTGTACAAGCCTAGTCTTGATTCTATTCTATCTGTTCCGTGTATTGTTCATATTCATCACCTACTAGGCTTACGATTTTGGATCTATTTGTGACCCAACAAGGACGTTGGGCCTATAAGTGGGGGAGACTATGGCACATCATATTCCACATGGGAAGTCTATGTGATTTCTACTATGTATATGTTGGGTTTCGGGAGCCAAACAGCGCAGCGGAATTTAACCGAAACCCTCCAGGATCCAAGTGAAACGGGGTAAACTGGGTGTTCAGAAATTTCATACCTAATTTTCGGTTGAGATCTCTCACTCAACTGTAGAGTCGAATCACAAAATCTGAACAGTTGACGTGTTCAGGCTCTCTATGGTATCCACACGAGCCTCTCGGGATCACCACGCTTCCACCACGTCCCGGCAGATGCGTTTCTCTTGCGCTCGCAGTGCTAGCTTGCGTCCTCCAAGGAATTGCAAGAGAAGAGTGCGGCTGTCCTTTTGGGAGGCTAGGGCAAGGAGACCTTCGAATTTCTCACTTAAAAGTTGTATTTATAGTGAGACTCAACTTCCAGGCCTAATGGGTTTCAAAGGCCTAATCCAATTAGGATTTAATTTCGGGCTTAATAATGGCTCAACTCCTTGGCCTATTATTAATACGAAATTAAAGTGAAACCATAACCCAAATAATTAGCCCATGCACTCTAATGATCCAAATAGCTCTATGTGTGCGACCCAATAGGCTCTTGCCATGTTGGCAATGATCATAAATCACATTTATGATCATAAGCAATGAGCGGTGTCTAGCAACACATCATTGCTACCCAAGTGACAAGATTGTCGGTGAATCGACTAAACCTTTATGATCATCACCGATATATGTCATTGTCCCTTTGTCCAAGATATCAAGACTAAGCACGAGACATGGAATGTGTCACTCTTGTATAGCCCAATCTTTGGTTTCTTGATTACCGAGTAGACCAAATTAAACTAACGACATTGATATCATATATCAACTCATCGGAGCATGGCCATGCATTTCCTAAGTCTCACTCTATCAAGGGGCCCAAAGATATCACTCCCGTTACATAGGAGGGACAAATCCCATCTTGATCATACAAATCCCTCCGCATGATTTGTGACATACCCAATGACCTCCTTCAAGTTCACTCAGTTACGAGCAACAAAGGAAAGTATCAAAGTATGTGACTCACATGTAGGGAACCTTGATGATCTTAGGTCAAAGGACTACATATACCATGATCACTATGAGAATCACTTATGACACTCATATAACGATCCATGAAGTGTTCTCATGGTGGGTCGGTCCAGTACACAAGTTCTCCAACTTGTACCCATATGTAGACTACATATCTCATATTAGTCTCCACATATGCTAGTCATTATGTATTATTGCAACCCGCTCCACAATAATACTAAACTAGGGACGTTTAAGAATATCATTATTCTAGGGTTACAATTATGTTTATTACGTTACGCAGAAACAAAACAACAAACAAAATTGCTGGATTAATGCCTCAATAAAATATCATGACTCAATGTGCAAAAATACAATCATCTCATGATTGGCTTTTTGGGCACAACACTAACAATCTCCCACTTGCACTAAAAGCCAATCATCCATGTATCTAATACCGATGGACCTAGAATGGCTATCATGCTTCTGCTGCGTAAGGGGCTTTGTCAGTGGATCAGCAATGTTGCTGTCTGTCGAAGTCCTGCATATCCTTACATCACCCTTCTCGATGATCTCCCTGATGAGATGATAGCGTCGGAGTATGTGTTTGGATCGCTGGTGAGATCGAGGTTCCTTAGCCTGTGCGATTGCTCCATTGTTGTCACAATAGAGCTCTATCGGGTCGACAATGCTTGGAACCACTCCAAGTTCAGTGATGAACTTCTTGATCCAAACTGCCTCCTTCGCAGCATCAGAGGCGGCAATGTACTCAGATTCTGTTGTAGAGTCAGCTACTGTCTCTTGCTTTGAACTCTTCCAGCTTACAGCACCACCACCAATACAAAACACATAACCCGATTGCGATCTAAAATCATCCTTATCGGATTGGAAGCTTGCATCGGTGTAACCCCTTACAACGAGCTCATCTTCACCTCCAAAGACCAAGAATGCATCCTTAGTCCTTCGTAAGTACTTAAGGATGTTCTTAACAGCTATCCAGTGACTTTCACCGGGGTTCGATTGGTACCTACTTGTCATGCTCAAAGCATATGAGACATCGGGACGAGTACATATCATGGCATACATGATAGATCCAATTGCTGAGGCATATGGAATCTTACTCATGCGCTCTCTCTCCTCGGTTGTACTCGGACACTGAGATCTAGAAAGAGTGATACCATGTGACATGGGGAAGAATCCTTTCTTGGAATCTTGCATGCTAAACCTCTTTAGCACCTTGTCAATATATGTACTTTGACTTAGGCCAAGAAGCTTTCTAGATCTATCTCTATAGATCCTGATGCCTAACACATAGGCTGCTTCACCCAAGTCCTTCATAGAGAAACATTTCCCTAGCCAAGTCTTCACAGACTGTAGCTCAGGAATGTCATTCCCGATGAGTAGTATGTCATCTACATACAACACCAAGAAGACAATAGCACTCCCACTAACCTTCATGTAGACACAAGGTTCATCTTCATTTTTGATAAAACCAAACTCTTTGATTGCATCATCAAAACGAAGATTCCAACTTCGAGAAGCTTGCTTCAGTCCATAAATGGACCTTTGCAATTTGCACACTTTATTGGCATTCCCAGGAGTGACAAAACCCTCAGGTTGTGTCATGTACACATCCTCAAGTAGCTTTCCATTTAGGAATGCAGTTTTGACATCCATTTGCCATATCTCATAATCATAGTGTGCAGCAATAGCAAACAAAATTCGGATGGATTTAAGCATAGCAACTGGTGAAAAAGTTTCATCATAGTCAACACCATGAATTTGCTTGAAACTTTTTGCGACCAATCGTCCCTTAAAGGTAATCACATTACCATCCATGTTAGTTTTCTTCTTGAAAACCCATTGCACCCTATGGGTTTTACCCCTTCAGGTGGGTCAACCAAAGTCCATACTTGGTTTTCATACATGGATTCCATCTCGGATTTCATGGCCACTAGCCACTTCTCAGAGTCAGGCCCCGACATAGCTTGTTGGTAGGTTGTGGGCTCATCTTGATCCATGAGCATCACATCACCGGTGTGAGTCACGAGAAATCCATATCTCTCGGGCTCACGCCGAATCCTACCAGTCCTACGTGGGCTCTGTGCTACAGGAACAGACTCTTGAACCACAACATCTTCTGGTGTCTGTTCAGGTTCCATTTCAGGTTCGATGTCTCCTTGTTGTTCTTGAATTTCTTCAAGTTCTACTTTCCTCCCACTAGTTCCTTTAGAGATAAACTCTTTCTCCAAAAAGACACCAGTTCGAGCAACAAACACTTTTTGCTCAGAGGGATTGTAGAAATAGTAACCCTTTGTTTCTTTGGGATACCCAACAAAAAGGCATTTTTGAGATTTGGGCCCTAGTTTGTCAGAGGATTGACGTTTCACATAAGCGTCACAGCCCCAAATCTTCATAAAAGACAAATTGGGACGCCTCCCACTCCATATCTCATATGGTGTCTTTTGAATCGATTTAGATGGAACTCGGTTTAGTGTAAAAGCGGTCGTCTCTAGAGCATGTCCCCAAAAGGAGTTTGGAAGGTCAGCTTGACTCATCATAGAGCGAACCATGTCTAACAGAGTTCGATTTCTCCTTTCAGAAACACCATTCCATTGAGGTGTACCTGGTGGAGTGAGTTGTGATACTATACCACACTCCTTCAGATAGTCAAGGAATTCTCGATCCAAGTACTCTCCACCTCGATCTGATCGAAGCACTTTGATACTCTTCCCGAGTTGATTCTCTACTTCATTCTTGAATTCTTTGAACTTTTCAAAGGATTCTGACTTGTGTCTCATAAGATACACATAGCCATATCTGCTGAAGTCATCAGTGAAAGTAATGAAGTATTGGAAACCTCCTCTAGCTTGTGTAGACATAGGGCCACATACATCACTATGTATGAGTCCTAGTAAGTCATTAGCCCTTTCACTTTGCCCTGTCAATGGGGCTTTGGTCATCTTGCCCAACAAACATGACTCACATGTCTCATATGATTCAAAATCACATGAGTCCAAGAGTCCATCCTTATGGAGCTTGGATATGCGGGTCTCATTTATATGGCCCAAGCGACAGTGCCAGAGATAGGTCTAGTTTGAATCATTTAATCTGACCTTCTTGGTATTCACATTATAGATTGGATCTTCTAGGTCTTGAACATACAACCCATTGCTAAGTTGAGCACTACCATAAAAGATTTCATTCAAATAAATAGAACAACATTTGTCCTTTATTATAAATGAAAAACCTTTCTTGTCCAAACAAGAAACAGAAATCAAATTTCTACTAATAGTAGGCACAAAGTAGCAGTTGTCTAATTCTAAAACTAATCCACTAGGTAAAGTGAGAACATAAGTCCCTACGGCTAAGGCAGCAACCCTTGCTCCATTTCCAACACGTAGGTCCACTTCACCTCGGGCCAATCTTCTACTTCTACTTAGATCCTGCACATTTGCACAAATGTGAGATCCACATCCAGTATCCAATACCCAAGATGAGGAAGTAGAAAAGTTAGCCTCTATAACAAGAATACCTGAAGTGGAAGTCTTACTTCCCTTTTCCTTAGCAAGTTCTTCAAGATAGAGCTTGCAGTTGCGCTTCCAGTGTCTAGGTTGCTTAAAATGGAAGCACTCCCCTTCCTTTGCCACACCACCCTTTGGTTTCAGTGTAGCTGAAGAAGAACTAGCATTGGACTTTCCATTAGCTTTATCCTTCTTCTTGTTGGCTTTTCCCTTTCCCTTGCCCTTTTGAACCATCAAAATGGGCTTAGCCTTCTTAAGGTTTTGCTCAGCAGTTCTCAACATGTTGAGCAATTCAGGGAGGGATTTGTCAAGGTCGTTCATGTTATATTTCATGACGGATTGACTGTAGCTTTCAGGCAACGATTGCAAGACTACATCGATAGCCAACTCTTTCTGAAGAGCAAATCCCAAATTCTCAAGATTCTCAATATACCCAATCATCTTGAGCACATGAGGACCCACGGGACTTCCCTCAGACATCTTGCACTGAAACAATGCCTTAGAGGTCTCAAACCTCTCATGCCTAGCTTGCTCTTGGAAAAGCATTTTGAGATGTTCGATCATATCGAACGCCCCCATGTTCTCATGTTGCTTCTGAAGCTCAGATTCCATGGTAATAAGCATGAGGCATGCAACATCCAAAGCATCATCAGAATGCCTCTTGTGAGCATCCCTTTCAGCTCTTGGAGCAGTGGCAGCAGGCTCATTCGGAATGGGCTGCTCTAGGACATAAGCCTTTCTCTCTTGTTTGAGGACTATCCTCAAGTTTCGGTACCATTTGAGAAAGTTGGTCCCATTCAGTTTTTCCTTCTCAAGGATTGATCGCAACGAAAGTGTCGATGTGTTTTGTGTCATGGTTATCTACAACAGTAAATATGCAGTGTAAAAGTCATGTATTTTAATTCATTTAATAAGGACTTTTATTAAACGATACTCCCACTATTTTCCTCAAAATAATAACCCTCGATATTATTCGGAACACCTCGGCGCTAAGGTATTCTAGTGGGCCAAGATCCATATTTGACTACAACCTGAGTCAGCTTTGGCTTTTCTCTCAAGTTACAGCTATTTAGGTAGGTAACTCCTTGCCAATTGCATCTTATGCAACTCTTGGATAGTTGGGTGAACAACACTTGTCCAAGCTCATCTCATGAACTTAAGCCCAACTCTATGCCTCTAAGTCCCTAATCCTATTAGGATGACTTAGTTAAGTCAAACCCAAAGTTAGCAGTTTGGATATCACTATTATCCCATCGCGCCTTACCAAGATGAACATAGGTGCTTTGCTTTGGCAAACCCACCTAATGTTGATCAAAGTCTTGACGAGTGCCAACATTTGGAAGGCATCACATTTAATGACTTAATATTTGTTTGAGGGATTTTATCTTTTGATCTCACCAATTTGTTATCTCCGGTTGTTTTATACATGCATCACATACAAATATAAAACATGCATCTCATGCTTACAAGAAATAAACGTGATATGGTTATAGCCCAAACTATGCGATATTCTCAAGCCAATGAGAATATCATAAAAGCCTAAGAAAAGAAAAAAGTCTTCACAAGCTCCTTCTCTTCCTTTCTTGGCTGCCCTTTTGTTGTCACCTCCTTGGACATACCTCATTGCATGATCCCATAATGCACCATTACATCAATAATAGAAACCTCGAGTTACATTCAAGGGGAGTAAGGTGAGAAGAGAATGTACAATGAGAGTGATAAGAAAAGGCATGACTTGCAGGCCGTATTTACAAGTACAACCAATCAAGGGCTATAACCATGCACCATGCTTCAAACACCAATCAGCATATCATGTCAAATCTCATTCAACAAAGATGCATGCCAATTTTCGCGTGTTGATTAACCAGGTTTTATTTATGTGGCGCTTCGCATACGGCGGTCCCGCTGGCCGGTCAGCGGGCGGTGGTTCCGCTAACCGGTCAGCGGACGAGGTCAAGGGGAGCCGCCCTTGCGGGGGGCGTGGGGGGCAGCGCCCCCCGGCCCAAAAAATTGTCTTACAATTGCTTAGCCCGAAATCTTCTATTTCGAGAAAGTAGGCATCCGAGACTCCTCCATTCGAGCCACCAAAAATACCTTACTTTCGGTGCCCGAACAGGCCGAATCCGAACAAACCTAGGGTTTTTGCAACTATTGCAAGAATCCTAATCCATATAGGTATCTCATACCTATCAATTTTGAGTTAATCTCATTAACCAATTTGTGTCGTTTCTTCATATATCTCATATGTTCATTACGAATTTCGGTTTCATGCATCATGAATCAATCTAATTAATCATGGCCGAAAACCAATCGAACACATAGCGTCATGCGATTCAACACTCAATCCGGATTTAGGGTTTCACCAGTAGCTCTGATGCCACTGTTGGGTTTCGGGAGCCAAACAGCGCAGCGGAATTTAACCGAAACCCTCCAGGATCGAAGTGAAACGGGGTAAACCGGGTGTTCGAAAATTTCATACCTAATTTTCGGTTGAGATCTCTCACTCAACTGTAGAGTTGAATCACAAAACCTGAACAGTTGACGTGTTCAAGCTCTCTATGGTATCCACACGAGCCTCTCGGGATCACCACGCTTCCACCACGTCCCGGCAGATGCGTTTCTCTTGCGCTCGCAGTGCTAGCTTGCGTCCTCCAAGGAATTGCAAGAGAAGAGTGCGGCTGTCCTTTTGGGAGGCTAGGGCAAGGAGACCTTCGAATTTCTCACTTAAAAGTTGTATTTATAGTGAGACTCAACTTCCAGGCCTAATGGGTTTCAAAGGCCTAATCCAATTAGGATTTAATTTCGGGCTTAATAATGGCTCAACTCCTTGGCCCATTATTAATACGAAATTAAAGTGAAACCATAACCCAAATAATTAGCCCATGCACTCTAATGATCCAAATAGCTCTATGTGTGCGACCCAATAGGCTCTTGCCATGTTGGCAATGATCATAAATCACATTTATGATCATAAGCAATGAGCGGTGTCTAGCAACACATCATTGCTACCCAAGTGACAAGATTGTCGGTGAATCGACTAAACCTTTATGATCATCACCGATATATGTCATTGTCCCTTTGTCCAAGATATCAAGACTAAGCACGAGACATGGAATGTGTCACTCTCGTATAGCCCAATCTTTGGTTTCTTGATTACCGAGTAGACTAAATTAAACTGACGACATTGATATCATATATCAACTCATCGGAGCATGGCCATGCATTTTCTAAGTCTCACTCTATCAAGGGGCCCAAAGATATCACTCCCGTTACATAGGAGGGACAAATCCCATCTTGATCATACAAATCCCTCCGCATGATTTGTGACATACCCAATGACCTCCTTCAAGTTCACTCAGTTACGAGCAACAAAGGAAAGTATCAAAGTATGTGACTCACATGTAGGGAACCTTGATGATCTTAGGTCGAAGGACTACATATACCATGATCACTATGAGAATCACTTATGACACTCATATAACGATCCATGAAGTGTTCTCATGGTGGGTCGGTCCAGTACACAAGTTCTCCAACTTGTACCCATATGTAGACTACATATCTCATATTAGTCTCCACATATGCTAGTCATTATGTATTATTGCAACCCGCTCCACAATAATACTAAACTAGGGACGTTTAAGAATATCATTATTCTAGGGTTACAGTTATGTTTATTACGTTACGCAGAAACAAAACAACAAACAAAATTGCTGGATTAATGCCTCAATAAAATATCATGACTCAATGTGCAAAAATACAAACATCTCATGATTGGCTTTTTGGGCACAACACTAACAGTATATATGACTTCAAGTTTAAGAACTTGACTACTTAGTGCTTATCCTTTTACAAAGGGTAGTACATGTGGTGTGGACAGGTGTTCCATGGATAGGTTGTGGACTTGGGTCATCACATAAGGCCCTCTAGTTTCCTATTTTCTTGTCTAACCACGACCTAGTTTGGTAACACTTTATTCTTGTCAAAATCAAGCTAATCAATTCCCAGTTTAAAGTTAGGTTCATCCAATCCTTGTCTATCACCCAAGCTTATATTCCTTACTTTTGTTGTTAATGTCCGACATCAATCCACTAAATTTTTCAAAGGAAATGAAATGATCATGTGAGGAACTAAGTTTCCTTGCCAAACACTTCAATTCTATACCCTAGAAGTTAAATTTACAGCTTTAAGCTCAATTGTCTTATTCTTCAAGTTGGTTTCCTTTTTTCACAAGCAAGCTTGATTCCTCACTTCTAAGAGTGGTTTCCCTGGATTTCTTTAAGGATCTTTGTTACCAATTGCTCTATCTAAGTTTGAATTCAAAGAACAAACTCCCTAGACAAAGAAACGGAGTAATTAGAGCTAAAGCTGTTTGGCTTCGATAGCTTGACAAAACGTGCACTAAGTGGGGCATTAATACCCAATGCAGTCCTTAGACATATTTGCATGGCATACTTTAGTCTTCATGTTTCAACCCGATATCAAACTAATCACCTCAAGCCTTTGTTCAAGATTTATAAGTCAGTTCGCAACTTTTAAGCGCCTTGCAATTAGGTCCTTCCAACCTTTAAAATCTTCAATTTGACCATAAAGTTTTTCCTTTTTCGTTCACATTTTCTTTTATAACTCAAATTTTTTAAACATGACCAATTAGGTTACCCAAGACCAATTTATGTTACGGCCCTCTAGGTAGCAGACCTTCAATGGTCAGGTAAGACTTGTTAAACAAGTGAACATCCCTCATTCAATGCCTCAATTAGTTTGAATTAGCAGGTCAATCAAGTCTACTAAGGGTTAGATGGTTCCTAGGTCATTTTGGCACCTAAGTGTCACCAGGGGAAAAATGGTCATTTTGTACCCTAAGGTGATAGGTTTGGTATTTAAGATCGTGAGTTGTTCTTTTGGACCTAAGTGACAAGAAACCAAAGTATGGGACAAAATTGCCTAAGCTAGTGTTACTATTTGAGCATGGGGCTCTTTTGCAAAACTAACAAAAGTTGAAGGACTAAAGTGAGAAGATGGCTATTTAAACTATTTTCAAGGAATTTGTAGCAACTATTCATCATCCCCAACCTCCAAACTCGTAGCTCTCCCTCTCTTTTTCAATTCCATGGCCAAACTTCCATTTCTTCATCAATTCTTGGTGGATTTTGGTGCCCCATGAGCTAGGCATGCATGAAAGGGCTTATTCTTGCATAGTTTTGGTGTGGAAGACCTTGGATCACCTTTTAGAGCTTTGTGAGCTTAGGTAACGTTTTGCTCTCTTTGTGCTTAAGTTGTTCTTGGTTTCTTGAGGTTGTATGAGCTTGGGTCTTGCTTGGTTGGGCTTAATTTGGTGCCATTGTGTTGAATTTTTATGGAACCATAGGAAAACCTTTTAAGGAGCCATTTTGCTTGGTTGGATGCTTGAAGTTTCTTGTTCTTCTCAATTTAGGTAAGGGATTTAGTTTACATACTCCTATAATGCATGTCCTAGTTGCTTGAATGATGGTTTCAAGTAGTTTGTGAGATATGCATGGTTATGGTGAGGTTTGTGTTGTGATGGACTAGTGGTAATCAAGCTCTTGGGTAGTTCAATTGAGACCTTGATGCTTGGTTAGTTTGGCATGGAAATGGCCTATTGTAGTTGTTTTAATGGACTGGAGCTTGGCAAGGCTTGGCTTGAAGGTTTGGGTGGCTTGTGAGGCCTCCAAACATGCTATGGACGAAGTTTGGAAGTGCAGGGCTTGAGGGATTGGTGCTTAGGCACCAGGTGAGGCTATAGTTCCCAGCACCTCATTTGGAATCTGAGAGAAAAATCCTCCTCGCGCCTTAGTGCCGCCTCCTGCGCCTAGGCACTAGCACTTAACAGCATTGACATGCTGTAGTATTTCTTCAATAACTTTTTACTCAGGTGTCCGATTAAGATGATTCAATATCCATTCGAAGATAAGAGAAAGATCTACAACTTTCATGCTTTCACTAAAGTCTAAATTAGCCTAGGTTTTTCTGTATTTTGCTCTAAAATGAAGGGTCAATGAGTGCGTAAAGGGCCTTAGGGTGGAAGGTGACCAATGGTACCTTAGTACCCCCTACAGCTCCTCAAAGTACTAGTTTTGGATCAAGTTCTCTTGGGCACAAAGAAAGCATGAAGGAAAGTGATCTAGGATGAGGTTAGAGCACTACAATAGGGCCATTAGGAAAGGTTAAGGGGGTTTAGCACCATTGGTAGTCTAGTTGGAGGCTTTGAGCTGAAGACACCAATGAGGAACCCTAGTGCACATAAGGGGTTCTATGGAACCTAGTAAATTAAGTCCACCCATAGCAAATCTTACCATAATAGTGTGAACCAAGTAATGGTGGATAGTGAAGCACCTGGGATGAAGGCTTAGTGCACTTGTGGCCTAGCTAAATTGTGATGTGAGGCATAAGTGAAAGTTTAGTGCATCCTTGGTAGGTTACATGGGCAAGGCTTAGTACCTTGGTAGTCTAGGCGAGCTTGTTAGTTCGAGACACCAAGTGGAAACCTAGTGCACCTAGTTAGGTGGAGGCTTAGTACCATAGTGGCCTAGACAAGCCAAGGGCTTGAGGCACTATGCAAGGGCCTAGTACACCTAGTGAGTTCCTTAGAACTCAAGGAAGGAATATCCACCATGTTCACCTGTACAACAACAAAGGGAAGGTTAACCAGTGAGCTAAGCTCACTAGGACGTTAGCAAGCTGAGCCGCTAGAAGCAAGTTAGGGGCTAAGAACTCACTAGGTACGATGTGATGCCTGTGCGAGGACTAGGAAGAGGTAGGGTCCCAAGGGACTCCAATATATGCGCATATGTTAGGCCTCAAACTGCACAGAGCTCGCAGTAGATTTCATAAATTATATATATGAGTGCCCTCAAGTTCTCATTTGTAGGTTTTAATGCTTCTTTACAGGTACCCGAATCCCTTACTGGCAATCTTCGGATTCTCACTCCCTTTAATGTTGTTGTGCATATTATATTTGTAAGGAGCTGGCGACCTTGAAGGTTTGTCGAGCTAGGATTTGTATTTTAGGTAACCACCTAGTAAACCATTTATTGATTCTAGTTTATTGCTGGTTATGTGTTGTGTTAACTATAGTTGTCTTGCAGCCTTGCAGAGGCTAGTGGCATAAGGGTGAGCATAATGGACCATGGATCTCAGTAGTAGTCTTTTAGTATATGTATGTATGCTAGTTTAGCCTCCAATGTCTCTTAGTCAAGTAGTATTTTAGTTGCTTTTGGGCATGTGCATAGTCTTTACTTATGTAATGATGCACGTGCATGGTTATTACTTGTAGTAGATACACTTATGTTTTATGCTTTGACTTGTGGTTTGTTTATGTTTTATAAAATTCGTGGCAATGTTTTTTATTCATTTTCTTAAATTGAAATTCAATTCGAAGCAAATGCATGCATAGGGCATTGTAGGTTAATAACTAGATGCACAAAAATTTTTAAAATAGGACAAGTAATTAACTAGTCAACTGCAACTAGTATGGAACTTTGTTCCATAGTATTCCTGGGAGGACCCCATTCAAGGTAAGGGACACTACAATTTATTCCCTTGAGACACATACATTCACCATGTTCAAACCCCTTTTATGGCAACTTCCTAAACCAAAATTGCATAAGACTATAATTATCCTTATTAATGCAGCTTAAAGAGAAAGGTCACAAAGCCCACAAAGTGTGTTGAGTTAGGGTGAAAAGAGTTTCATCCCATGAGGATTGAATGTATTACTTCACAATTACCACTACCTTAAGACTTACTTTAGCTAAACAAACAACAATTAATGATTTACTCAATATGAAAATAATTACTTTTATAACTCTACTCAAATTACCAATAAACAAGAATAACAAACACAATGCCAATTGGTTTTTTTCCAATGAATTAATGAAATATACTTTCTATGGTTTTCACTACTTGACTTAGTTAGCTAATGAATTAAGGCTAATGGTTTGATTTTCCTGCTTGATGGTGAAGTTAACTAATTGGGCCCTTACTTTCCCAAGTAAAAAGTCACTCTCCCAAGCCTAAACTAGAATAGACTCCCATCTGAATTGTTAGTTCAAGAGAGGCATTATCAAGCTTAATTTACCTTCATCTAATCACACTCTTATCCTAGTTCAAATCACTTTTAATCTTTTTTTTTTAGTGTAAAAGCAATTTATGGTGCAAGTAACTATGGCCATCACCTAGCTAGCACAACAATAAGGTAAAGAGAAGAGTTAAAAAAAAATTGAAGAAAACCAAAGTCAAATAGTCAATAATGCAACCAACATAACCAATTCAAGTAACTACAACCATAGAAAATGTAAAGAAAACTACTAAGTGTGTGTCTAATTGAGAGAAAAGATAATGAAGAAAACCTATCTCTAGCTTAGAATGAATGAATATGTGTCTAATTCTAGATCGTTCTAAGTGATAAGGCATCCTAATCTCACCAACCATCAAAAGGATAAGATCCCCCAACCAATTATAAGCTTGGATTCAAATTTGGGGGTAAGAGACCATTTTTCTGAGTGTAGGGGTGTTGAGGTGCTAGAAATAGGGGAAAATTGGTGTTGCAATGCCTAAGCTCGAGGTACCTATTGCCTAGGCACAACCTGAAGCTACAGCACCAAAAGGTGAAATTCCTGGTAGCAAATTTTAAAATGTGGCGCTTCAACACCACTACTAGTGCTTGGGCACTGCCACTTTAACAACTTTGACACCTTTCAGTATTATGGACATAACTTTGTGCACAAGCACCCAATTGAGGTGATTCAAAATCCTGCGTGAAGCTAAGAGGGAGCCCTATAAGTTCTATGCTTTCACCAAAGCCTAAATGTTCTAGGAAAAGGTCAAAAATTGGCTTGCAAGTTACTCATCCTCTTGGCTTCCTTTGTCATCAAGTTTTCTCATTTTTGCTCCAATTGCTTTCAATCCTTTCACATACATCCAATAGCTCCTATCACCTACAAAATGTACAATAAAAGTAAGAAACTAGTAAAATAATGATAAATTGATCCCAAATTTTAAGGTGAAAGTTCACTTAAAATGTCAACACATCACACTCCCAAATTTAAATATTTGCTAGTCCCTAGTAAATGCAAACTAGAAAAATAAAACAAAAAATAAAACAAATAAACTAACAATGTGTGCTCAATACCACGTTATGAAATTGTCCAATTCACAAATTCAAATCAATAAAAGTTAAGGTGAGTAAGGGAAAAAAAACTTTGTTACTAATAGTGGATGGGCACTCCCTTAGTGTTGCAGTCCCTAATCTAAGTTGGCCTAGTGTATCTAAAGGCTCACATTGTAGCTTCACCCATAAATTTGCAAGTGAACCCAAACTATCCATTAATTGTCCCTAAAGGAACAGACATGGAAAGTACAAGTCCAATATCCAATGTTGTATTAGGGCCGGGCTTGGTAAGGACAAGAGTCGGTACTTTATGGTGGGGCTAAAGAAACAAGTCAAGCATTTTAAACCATGAGCACATACAACTTTTTGTTCTCAAAACCCACCAACGCATTAAACACCTAGAACATGAAATTGCTTAGCTTCCAAGTAACTTCCTAACAACTCAACATGCATGAATTTAACAAAATATTTGAGTCAACTTAAAGCAATACAATGAAGCATTTTCACTTTCCCTCTTTATTCGTCAATTTCATTTTTTTCATTTCATTTCTTTCAATTTTTCATTATCTTTCATTTTTTTTATAATGAGGGTTTTTTTTAGATAACTCATTTTGCCTTTTTCTTATGGGAAAAGTAACTTTTATCAAACTAGAAATCCATTCAACCTTTCAAGTTCAAACAATCATGCATGATTTATTGACAAAACCCCTAAACCTTAACTTCATAAAATTTCATTATTAAGCATACAACCCAACATTCCCCCCAAACTTATTCATCATTTACTCACATAACACACAAGTATTTACACTTCTTAAGCCCACAAATGAAATGCTCAACTTATTTTAGGGACTAAGAGAAGGTAAATGAAAATGGGTACGACTCATTATGTGGGTTCAAACAATGAATATGACTTCAAGGCTCAAAGGAGTTAATTAAGGATTTTTTATGAAGTGTTAGCCATTTGGATATGTAGTTAGCCCTAGGTTGTCATTTTCAATCCCTATTAGCACGCAACAATTTGAAGATGAAGGGTCCACAACCAAATTAAAGATTCCACACACAAACCAAGCACCACTAAAAAAAAAGTATCCATAATGCAAGTATCATACAAGGTTTAAATATCTTATCGAGTGTTATTCCCACCATTAATGACAAATGAGAATATTTCCATACTAAAAAAAAAATACAATTGATTTAAACTTGCAAATGAACTCATCCAAACACAGTAAGGATCATGCATTGGTTCCCTAAATGCAAACTATATGCTCCTACATTCATCCGCTATATGCTACACATTATAAGGAAAATAAATATGATATGCATCTAATGTCATGAGAAAAAAAATTTACTAAAAAACTAGTCCCAAAAAAGAACATACAACTAAATGTTAGGTCCTAGGAAAAGGTAAAAAAGTGGCTTGCAAGTTACTTCTTTTCTTGGCTTTCTTTGTCATCAAGTTTTCTCATTTTTGCTCGAGTTGCTTTCATTCCTTTCTCATGCCTCCAATAGCTCCTAACACCTACAAAATGAACAATAGAAGCAAGAAACTAGCAAAATAATGATGAATTGAGTCTAAAGTTTGAGGTCAACGTTCACTTAAAAAGTCAACACATTAGGCTACTTCAATGCATCCTCAATGCATGCCTACCTCTCCATGGACATTTTTTTTTTGGGTACATAGAAAGGAATATAAAACAAACTACAATGCAAACAACCTAAGTGTGCTAGTAGCTAAAATTTGGGCGCAACTGATAGACTTCTATTTCCTGATTAGGATTATGACACGATGAAAGAAACTGATCAACGAACGTATTTGTATAATCCCTCCATTTCTAGCAGCGACGTAGTAAACCCCACAACTTGAGCCTCCCCATGGACTTCCACCCATCTTCCGGGGAATTTGGTCGGTACCCAAGAAATATTGCAACCATCGTGATTAGCCCTTCCGTTAGACTTAAACCCTGTAGGGAGCTATCTTCAGAGAAACTATACATATTCAGGTTAAGTATTAATTAGGTCCTCATTCGTATTAAAGAGCTTCAGAACTGTTTGGCCTCCAATTGATGTCGGTTTTTACTCTTTCCCTTGTTTTGTACATATGAGAGGCCTATAGACGAGAATGGAGTAGAACTTTAGATCTCGAATAACAGCTTCAGAACTTGAATTAGGAGGCCGAGTCTTAGGTGTTTCTAATGAATACAATAACATGTATACAAAATATTTTACATCCACGAGATCAACTGGTGTTTCTAATGAATACAAGAACATGTATACAAAATATTTTACATCCACAAGATCAACTCCGCCTTAGCTACAGAGTGGCTCTATCTTCAATTGCTGTCGATGTAGTTTCTGCTCCATACTTCGAAAACACACCGGTTAGCATAGCCTTCTCCTTTAATTTCAACCTGCAGACGATACAAGTGCTAAAAGGCATGAGAGAAGATAAGGAGATGACAATATAATGTAGCATTCAAGGTGCAGGGGAGTACTTCTTGACAGATACTGGGATGCCTCGCTTAGGAGCCTTCTCTTCTTTTCTTTTGGCTGCCACTTTTTTCTTGACAAGTTTAGGTTTCTGTTGCTGATCCGTGTACAATGCAGAATGGCCTGCAGACTCTACTCTCTGTACTGCGTTATCACTGACCTTTGGCTCCAAGGAATTAGTAACTTGAGCATTTTCTCTGGCTTCAGACAGTTCCATCCTGTCAACTTCATCTATTTGGTCATGTTGGCCTATGGTACAACTAGTTTCTGTTGGGATGCCAACTTTTGCATCAGCAGTTGCAGGAATGTCTGTCAGTTGCAGATCAACAGAACTCTGGGGACACAAGTTCAAAATCTCACATTGTATTTGCTTCTTGATCCTACCAAATTCCAGACTTTGACCAGAAAATTGTTGCACAAACCTACATAGCAAATTTGATTCAGCTGAGGAATCACAAGGAAACAAATATTTTGCGTAGAACACAACATCGCCGTAGAATAAGTTTCAGAATTTGTTCTATACCAAACATTGATTAGATGCAGCAGCAGACATAATTATAAAGGTTTACTCCGCTGTATTGGTTAAAATCCTCAAATTGTCCATCAGGGGGAAAAAGAAGAAAAGAAAAAAGATAGCCTGAATCTTGATAGTAAATTATGTTATAAGAGCTAACTTCCTAAAAAGCTCCAAGTAGCAGCAAATATTGATATGGAAATGTTGCTCTTTCGAAGAGATTTTTAAAACTGTTGGAATATCCTCTTCTGACATTATCTATGTAATGCTAGGTTTGCACCAATAGCAAAATGCAATGCCAGTTCTACATTTGTTTCCTATGTCTTGTTTTTGTGATTGACTTCGTATATCTTTTCGTAATTGGCATGTAAATATTTGAATTTAGATGGAAATGTTAGATAAACTCTCATAGTTTCCAAATATCATATTGAAAAAATTTAACAAAAACTAAGATAAGGGAAATCGAGTCGAACACGATTTCAGAAAGTTAAAAAATGACAATAGTTATGGGATGAAGGAAGTAATAAGCTTTTCACTTGTTATGAAAGTTTCGCCTCACGAGAAAATAGTGCTTCCTAGACTTATCTTTTCACATAAATGGGAAATGATAGTGCTACAAACTCTCTATACAAAAGAAAGCCTGTGAACTTAGCTAGGAAAAGATTGGTGGATTCAGAGTTGTATGTAGGGTTCGCTTGAACTTGAACAGTCCGGTAGCAATCTACGAAAGATGCTATTAAGCTTACCTTTGTAATGAAAAGTTCATATCTTTAGCATTGTTCTAATTCATTTACCCTGTTGCCTGGACACTGTTACATATAGCATTTCATCCCGGCATAATTTCTTCTACGCAAGCATAAATCACGGATACAGAAACAGAGACAAGTGAATTATATCCATGATACCTGGTTGCATACTCCAGAGAGGTGAAGTGAACAAAGGCGAAACCTTTACAAACAGGATCCTTGGTTTTCTTGTTCCCAGAAACAGCTGGAGACACGGCGAATATTCCAGGGACGCCTTCAAAAGCAGCCTTGAGATCCCTGTGAATGTTCTTTTTCTTTGGAAGGTTGGCCAAACGTACGAGAATTCCCCCGGTAATGGCTTGGGAAGCTGCAGAATGCTATGGTTTGAATCACCATAAGAAAGATCACAGCAAGCTTGATAGAGCAAGAGGGAAAAAGGGGAAGGGTAGTTTTCATCTAGAAGGGGAATCTGGAGCAATTCTCATTTCCCTCGTTAATCCAAAATTAACAAAACCAGTACTTCAAGTCTTAAATCTATGGCAACGTTTAAGCACATCAAATAGGCAGTGACCTAAGGACTATCGTTCAAACTAAGAAACAAAAAAACCCACACCTCCCGTTTGATGACGAAATCAAACTATGGAAATATGGTGTTGATTCATGAGAGAACCACCCACCTTTCTTATTTTTTATGTCCTCTTTTTTTGGAGGCGGCTTTTTTTTGTTTCTCTTGAGCCTAGATAGATTCGCTTGCTGGGCCCGTCTACTCTGGAGCATTTCTTCGAGCAGCTTTTCCTCAATTGCAGTGTCGTACACTTTGCCCTGGCCGAACCCCCGGGGCTTGCTATGAAGCCACATACCCATCTGCTCGAGTGGCAAAATCACGTCCTCATCATCATCATCATCTTCTTCAACATCAGCGTGGAATAAATAGTCTCCAGCGGGAGCAGCGTCTGTTGCAGTTTGATTGAGAGCAGAAACATGCAAATGTTGGCCCCCTTGTCGGGAAAGAGGTGGCGGAAGAAGAGGGGGCCTGAAGCAGACAAGAAGCAGTGGAGGAGGAGAGCGGTGGCGTTGGAGAGAGAAGAGGGAGAGAGAGCTCCGGCAGCGGCCACTACATGATAGTTCCATCGCCCGCCGTGTTCCAACCTGCAGACGCAAAGGTTTCCAACCCAGTATCCAAATTGGACCATAACAGGTTAAATTGAGGACAACAATCCATAGTCAGCCCTATGACTTAACTAAAACGGACAGATAGCTCCTCGAATGTTTACTCGTCAAACATAAGCCCTCAAACTCGCTAAATCAGGACACTTAACTACTTAAGTCCTTTGGTCAGCCTCTATTACTAACACTTGTGTTTTCCAAAATGTTTCACACATTTGGAACTGGAATCCCAATATAGTATAACTTGGATGATCTCTTTTACATTTTAAGAATTTTAATTGGAGCTTCTTCCTCCACCAACCTCGACATCTTCCCCCTAGGCCATGTTTAATATTAACATCAGCGATTAACGTTAGAGTTTTAACAAGCTATCCAAGTATAACTTTTGAAATTTAGCTTTTAGTTTTTAGTTTCAGCGCTTACATCTCCACCATCCAATAAATTATCAAAAACTCCAATGCTAATCATAATAATTGTTTCCAAAAGTGGCTCTAATCAACTGGAGCAACATGACTAGTCATGGCGGCATCATCAACAACACCTTTGTAAACAAGCTTATGATGAAACCTTCATGCCTTCGTGCCAAATAAGGAAGATTCAGTCAAAATAAGGAAGACAATGACATAAGAAGAAAAATGTAGATGAAAAGTAATGATGAAAGTTTCAAGTTCGGATGCAAACTTGAAATTATTGGACCTATTGAGTGTAATCCCTTCCTCTAGATTGCGTTTTGTAGATTTAATCAATACTTATGACAATTTTCATTTAAGAAGTTGTTCTAAAGAGTTTGAGTAGGAAGAATGTAGTGTTTTGTAGAAGAACTATGGTCTTGGGTGGCCTAGTTTGTTAAGGAAGAAAGTTAGCGTCATAATGAAAATATAGTTGGAAAAGATGACTTAAGGGACCACTATGAAAAATTTAGAGCATTGAGGGACTCAATTGAAAGGTGCTGAAATGAAGTGGGTTACGTTAAAATCATGGAAGAAGTTTAAAAATAAAAAACTAGAGTGACTAAGTTGGTACCGAGTTAAGATTAAAGGACCATAATGTATCATGCAAATAAGCTCCATGACCAAATTGAGGATTAGCACCCCACTCAGTGCATGGCTTGTGAGCTATTGAAACCAAGCAGCTCTAGCTTTGATTGCCCTAGTTCTTTGTATGGAGGTTTTGTTCTTCAATTAGCAACCTAGGAATAACATCAAACAACAAGAATTTCTGGAGAAAGTTAAAGATTTGCTTTTGGGAGTGAAGAACTAGGTTTGCTTGCGGTAGGAGACAACTAGCTTGAGAAAGAAGGAAAAAGGGCTAGAGGTTGTTAAATTGATAGCTAGGGTACAACATAGAATATAATTAGTAGAAAACATAGTTCCTCATGGTATATCTTGGTTTGGCTTGAAAAATTGAGTGGATTGATGTTGGACATCAATCACTGAAGTGAGGAACATAAGCTTAAGTGACAAACAAGGACCTAATGAACTCAACTTCGACTTCCTTAGCTTGGCTTTGATGAAAATCAAGTGTTACTACACTAGGTATAGAATCAGAAAAGAAAATAGGAAATAATAAGGCCTCACGAACCTGGCTAATTGATCAATTAGGCATAAGAAAATGCTTACAGGAGCTCATTTGTGTTATATATGTGCATTGTGTTTGCTATTTGTGTTTAAATGTGGTTTCCTAATGGTTTTCTTATTGAGTTTCTATAACACTCATCCTTCAATTTCTAATTATAGAGATAAGCATAGGGCATATTAGCTTACTATTTATTCTTGTATTTTGCATTGCAGGTTAGACTTCAACTTGTTATATAGTGTTTAGTTAGTTGCATTACTTAAACCAGATGACTAACATGCGTGGTTTCTTAAATCTGCAGTGAAGTGGACTAGGTCCTGTGCTAGAAAATGGAGATTTTGAGGTCAAGAATGGTCAAGTCTAAGTGGCACATAGAGTTCTAATGTCTATTCTATAAGATAGTCTTGGTAGAAAAAGGTCTTCACCCTTAATCTTGTGTTTCTATCTTAGGGCCTTAGGCCTGAAAATGATGTTGTAATTATGTGGAATGCTTTTGAACAAGTTTGTTTTTATGTATTTAAACATGTTTATGAAAGTGTTTTAGACAATGTGTTGAACTCTTGTAAAGTTAACTTTCAGTCAAAGCTACTTGTGGCTTTTTTTTTTACCAGTTTTGAATCTAGAAGTGTGTTGTTCAATTCTAAGCTTGATTTTCATGAATCAAGGTATGACCAAGTTTCATTTGGTAAGTTAAAATTGTTTAACATTTGAAATCACAAGAACAACTTATTTTGCCTCAATTTAGCATGAAAGCCATCATCTTGTAGAACTAAGGAAGGTTAGGTTTGACCTAAAAGTTAAAATGGGTGTTTAATGATATTCTTTGTATGGTTTTGAGGTGTTTCATCACAAAGCATCCTCAACACCTATTGATGAGGTTTGGAGTCTACTGCATTTGTTCTTTCCAAGCTTAAGGTTGAAAATTTCAAAATGAAAAAAATCCTGTCATTGTGCTAGCAAGGTTAGTATTACCACATTTTATTTTAGTCTAAGAAGTTGATGAATCTTTAAGAGTGCAACAACTTTTTCCTAAATTTTGTTAATGTTTTGTGGTGCGTTCATAAATCACATAAACTTTTCCCACTACACTGACAAATAATGTGGATATGTCAAATTTCTCTATGCTCATAAATATGTGAACTCACAGGAAAGTGCACCTATCATTAAAGCATGATAGTGGCAAGTACCAAAATCATTTTTCCCAGATAACAGAGGTTGTCTACCATACTTCATCTATCTCTATTATCTAACCGACAATTAAAGATGTTTGTTAACTAACTACGGTGAATTAATTAACTATCTAATGCAGTATAAATAAACCATCAACTATTAATTATTGGCTACTAATTATTAGCTGGCGACAAAAAACAATTAAGGCAATCAACAACAAGAAACCTTAAGTCACTGATATGGTGTCTAGGCCTACCATGCTTTCTAATAATGTATTACTAATTCTACAACCCACTACTAGATTTCATTCTAGTCCGAAGGTATTATAATGCACCTATTACTCCCGATTACAATACTATCTTCTCTTTCCAATGGGTGATCTACAACAAATATACCAGATACTACCTAACAGATGTTCATCATCCCACATTAAATTAATAGGCTAGCTACTATGGGCATGTTTCTAGGTGTGTCTTTGGAAAAGTCTACTCCAAATTTTGCTAAACTTGCAATTTGGCTTCAAAACTTTGCAGAAATCCTGTCTGACAGCTGAAATATAGCCTAAAAATGAAATATGAACTAATTAAGCACCATATCCTAACAAAAACACATCAAAAGACAAGCAAATATAAGGAAAAAATATATAAAAAGAACATAGCTAAATATGAGTATATAACATTTTTCCCCCACACTTGAACTTTTGCTTGCCCTTAAGCAAAAATCAAGAGAAAAATCTGAAAAACAAAAATCTTAAAATCATTGATATATTGAATCAATTCCTTAAGCACATGTATATAGAAGATTGAGACTTTAAGAGACTTAAAAAATTAATAAGACTACCAAACATGCAACACCTTCAATTTAACACTTTTTTAAAACAAAATTTGCAAAGAATTCTTTCTCAGGCTATATAGCAACTCATATTTTTCAAATCTAGAATGAAGAACATCAAATTTTCATGCAAAGTAAAAAACACAAACTACACTAAGCCAAAGCTTACTATGCACAACCATTCAAACCACAAACCATGGATTGGGTGATTAATTGAACTTTTCAATCTTCTTCTTTTTCTTTTCCCAATTCTCTTCATGTGCCAAAAATATTTAATAACAATTGTACACTACAAGACCTCTGTCTATACACAAGTTAATTCTCAACATAATCAAAAATGATCTTTTGATCATACTAATGCTCTTAGCATCTTTTTGAGCTATGATCAACTCTTGCCTTAGGAGAATACCCCAACCTATTCCAACAATAAAAGCAGTGAGGTAGCATAATTCCATATTTTACTTTATCAACATTCATTCAACATTCAACCACAAATCCACCAACCAACTTTTCCACTAAACCAATATAGAAACTCAAAATTTAGCATGTTTTAAACAGTATATTGTGGCAACGTGGTTTTTTTGGGAGTCGCCATCAATCGGTTTCACTTAGGTCGATTGGACACCTTAAAAATGGTCTACAAGAGTTCGAGGGTTCGGGAGTACAGTTACGTTAAAATAACTTTATTCTAACACCCAAAATTGGCACTTTAGTTGATTTTAATTTTGTTTTGCTTGCTTTTAAATAATTTCAGTTAATTTTCAAACTATGGATTTTAACCAAATCACCCGGATATGGACTTCTAAATCTTGATACTTCATTTTTATTCATTTTTATAATAAATCTGATATTTCCAAAACCATGGACTCTATCGAGTCACCCGGATGTGGAATTTAATGAATTTTAATTTTCTTATTGATTATTAAATATTTTAATTAATCATCAATCCATATCATAAAATCTACTGAATTATCCAAATTATGGATTTTAATGATCTTAATATTATTTATTATTATTTTTTTTTCTTATTGTTTTTTTTGAAAGATTTTTTTTAAGTGATTATCCAATCCATGGATCTCATTAGATCAGCTGGATGTGGATCCTAAATTTGTTTATATTATATATTTTTTTTAAGAAAAAGAAAATACTTATTCAAAAACCATTAATTTTATTGGATCATCTGGTTATGAATTTTTAAACTTACTTTAATAAATGGCATAGAAGGCTAGACTTTGTTATTTAAAGAAAATAATAATTAAAAAAAAAAGTAAATGACTCGACACTCCAAAAAACCAATAATGCTAAACAAGATAAGAATAACGGAAAAATAAAAGATGGGGGGCTTGGTCATAATAGAAATAATAAAATAAAAAAATAATAAATAAGGAAGTAAGATGGGGCTCTTGGCCAGCCATATATAAAAAAATAGTAAATAAAAAAGTAACTAAGATTAACCATTCACACAAAGAAATAATAAGATGCGGAAATTAAATAAAGAGTAAATAAATAAAGAAAATGAGGCGCTTGGTCATCCACATAAAAAAATAAAGTGCAGAAAATAAATAAAAATAAATAAATAAATAAAATAGGGCGCCTGGCCATCCACATGACAGAAAATAATAAAATCCAGAAAAAAGTAGATAAAAATAAATAAGTTGGAGCATTTGGCCATCCACATAAAAAATAATAAAGTGCAGAAAGTAAATAAAAAAGTAAATAGATAAATGAAGTGGGATACTTAGCCATCCACATAACAGAAAATAATAAATGCAGAAAGTAAATAAAAGTAAATAAATAAATAAAGTAGGGCGCTTGGCTATCCACATAACAGAAAATAATAAATGTAGAAAGTAAATAAAAATAAATAAAAGTGGGACGCTTGGCCATCCACGTAAAAGAATAATAAAGTGAAGAAAATAAATAAAAAAAGTAAATAAATAAATAAAGTGGGGCGCCTGGCCATCCACATAAGAGAATTAATAAAAATACAGAAAAAGAAAATAAATGAGGTAGAGCGTTTTGGCCATCAACGTAAAAGAATTAACAAAAAATACAGAAAATAAATAAATAAATAAATAAATAAATAAGGTGGGGCATTTTGGCAATCCACGTAAAAGTAATAGGTACAACCTTCCATAAAAAGATAATAAGAAAGAACAAAAAGAAAAGAAAAGAGAGAAAAAAAAAAGTTGTTGTTAATAATTAGTTCTGAAAAAAAAAGAAAGTTAGTTGCTAAAATGAATGAAATAGAAAGATCAAAGATTAAAGAAGAGTTATACCAAAAAAGATGTAATTTTGAATCCGACGGGTCGGGTCGCCTTTTTTGGCCGAAATGGTTTCGCTCCTCCTCCGATTCAGGCGATTGATCGAACAATCAGGGACGGCGGAGGGCGGAGCTTTGATGGGCGACGGCGACGGCGAGACGGCGAGGGCTGGAGGCAGCGACGGCGTGGGAGTGACGGCGGGGACGACGGGCAAGCTCGGCGTAGACGGTGGCGAGGAACGTCGGCGACGGGAGCAAGGGACGTCGACGGAAGCGGTGGCGGTGTCACTGGAGGAGTGTCGGGAGGGCGACTGCGAAGGACGAAACGGAAAAATGGAAAAAACGAAAGGTCGTTTTTTTGACCGGAAAACGTTGGATGGCAGACGGAGGGTGACGGCGTAGTGGGAAGCAGCTAGGAAAGGTTTAGAATTCCTGGGAAGGGGGAGGAGAGACCAGGGACTAAAGTTAAGTTTTTCCTTTTTAAGTTAGGAGCTAAAATATTGCTAATTTCGTGTGCTTATTTGTAGGTTTGGACCCCTATTTACAGTAGTGGGAGTATTGGATTCCCTTAATTAAAAAAAAAATCGAAATTTAATTAAAAAAAGATTTAAAACATAATTTGGAAAAAATTACAGTTTTAGTCCTTCACCTCTCACTGATTACTGGTATGGTCCCACATTTTTCGTGAAATTACAAATTAGCCAAAATTTGTCTGTTTTTGTCAATTTAGCCCAAAACCTTGTGAATAATTACCAGATTTCCCTAGAATTTCAAGATTTTGTCAGATTTTTCCCAAACTTCTCAATTTTTTCAGATTAACCCCAAACTTCTCAATTTTGTCATTTTTTTTTAAATTCCCCCTTTTATTATTATTATTTTTTAATTTTTATATTATTTATTTATTATTATTATTTTTTAACTAACCCTACGAAACGAAGTGCCCCCCTAAACTAATTTTTTTTTAATTTTTCTTTAAAAAAATAATAACCGGACGAAATAGGTGTCAACATATATTAAACACAAAAACTTGACACAAAAATAGCCGCTAAAGACCATCTTCCACTAGCTTCGTAGTGAATCACAAAAAAATTTCAAAAACAAATTTAGCACCAAAAAATGAAAGATCAAAAGAATCACTTTCTTGATCTTCAAGTTAAGAACTCAAGACATAAATTAACAACCACTGTCTAATAATAAGAACATGCTCAATAAAATGATCCAAAACAATTAAGCTCCAAAAAGTTTAAAAAATTTCAGAAAAATCACTAAAAAGATAAATTCAAGAAAAACCATGACAAATAAAGGCAATGGAAAATATCCAATCCCCCACACTTAAATTGTACATTGCCCTTAATGTACTAGCATGGAAAATAAAGTGAAAAAAAAAGTGATAAGAATTGATATTGTCTTTGAAAAGAAAAACCAATTGCTTGTCATGCAAGTCAACATCCCAAAAGTTCCAAAAATAGGGCTAATTTGAGCTTCCAATTAAAATTCAAAGGCCTTCATGGAAAATAGAAAAGATGATCAATCAGAAAATAAAATAAAATGAACTAGAAAATATTGAAACTAAAATGAAATAATAAGTAATATAAATGGAGCAACCAATGCTCCAATAATAAAGTCAAGCATATTAACTGAAGCATGAAACAAAAATAAGAAGTAAGAATAGTAGCAATATCTATAATAAAAAAAACATGATATGAAAAATTAAATGAATGTGCAAGATAATGCATCTCTCAAAAGCAAAAAACTACTATCTCCTTCTAGCTACAGCACAAAATCTCGAGTGTCCTCCTCTACATGCACAACTTTGCCTGAATGCCCCTGCACATATCATATTCTCCACCTTGAACACTCTTTCTTGATCCTTAGCATGATAGATACCCTGCTGCCTTATGAACTGCATGAGCAATTTTAGGAAAACTAAGTGAAGATAGAAATTACTCACAATCTCTCTAATACTCTTCCAGATAAGTGCTCCTACATTTATTGGGCCATTAGTAGCCAGAGAATACAAATTTCTGCCTTCTCCTTAGTAACATATGGAGTTGATATGGTGGGAAGCAAACTCATATTAATGAACGTGAGCCAGGCCTGAAAATCATAGCTCAACTGTGAGGGAAGGATGGTAGGTGGAAATCTAGGTCGAGTAATCCAAGCAACCGTTCTCCTATAGAGCACTATGGATAATGCTTCTAGTGACAACTGGCGAATTAGCCCTTGAATGTTCTAGATGCCAAAATTTGTGTTGAGCTAGTCAATGTGAATTGTCAACTATCGTCCTTTTGTCTTGACCTGTATCATCAGACATCCTAAAAGATGCAGGAAATTTTTCTCAGTGCAATAATAATCTAAAACATCACACATAACCAACAATAATTTCTAGAATATAAACTCTAACAAAAATTAATAAAATTCCCCCATATAAAACAACATCAATTTAACTTTAGTCATTAAGGTGATCAGGCTTAAAAACTAAATCTAAAAGCATAAAGATCATGTGAATTCAAGACATTGTTGATAGCCGAAGTGCTATCGCCCCAGTAACCCAAGAACTCCAGCCAGTACCGACCTCGGAAAGAAGGAAACCCGACGCCTTGGACACACAACCTGGGTAGTCCGCCAGCGCCTTCGAGGATGACAGTGCCAACCCCGGGAAACTAGCATGTAGGGCTATGTTTGCCCTAGCTCGTGGCCCGAGGAGCCTGCAGGCGGCTAGAGGCCCCCACGCCCAGAAATATGGAGTACATCAGACTGAACACGCGTGTCACAATCTGAACGGGCTACACCCTCTTATATATATCAGGGAAATGGTCTCAGCAAGGGACCCCTTTTTTCCCTCCCTCAAAAGAAAATGTAACAGGCTAGAATCTTGGGCCCCGAGTACTCTTTCCCCACCTCCAAAAATATTGACTTGGGCATCGAAGGCTCCTCCCCGGAAAAGGACTTCGAGGACCTCATAACCTCTATTTTCTAAGTGTTACAGGCAGCTCCCCCTGGGGATCTTTCCTTCAGACGTCCTTCTTCACTGGAAGCCCTTCCCAGCCTTACCATGTCACACAACGAAGATGCTGCTGGGCATCATTTGGCGCCGTCTGTGAGAACCCACTCCCAGGTTGCCGTCGTTGAAACTCTGCGTTCTAAGGACAAGGGACTTCCGAAGTTTCCGTCCGCACCAGAGGTTCAACCGGCAACCGAACAAACTGCAGTAGGGACTTCCGTGCCTGAGGATGAACGTCCTCTGACTATTATCGTGGGCTTCCTGCGTGAATTTCAGCGCTCCGTTGTAGCTGAAATAACGCAGCAGCTGGACCGAAGATGGCCCCAACCGCCTCCGGGCCAGAGGCCCTCTTCACCGGTACGTCGCGGGGAAAGGAGCCCGAAATCAATTCACCGGAGTTCGGGAAGTGGGGACCAGCGAGATGAGTCCTCAACAGAGAACATACCCCTTGGGACGCAACCTGCGGGAGAAACAGGGTCAAAATGACCCAGAACTCCCCGCCGGAGTAATTCTTCACCTGAAAAAATGTCACTGTCTCCTCGGTGCCAAAGTCACTCCCCAAAAAGGAGACGTCAGTCTCCATTCCCGAAGACCTATAGACACCAGGAAGAAGTGCCCAGTGCCACACTCCTCATGGAAAAGATTCTAAAAAGGCTAGAAAGAGTGGAGAGGCAGGTAGCTTGGAAGCCCGTCTGGGCTAGGTTGTCAAAGACCTTCAATGGAGATGAATCACCATTCACCCGAGCAGTGGTCGAAGCACCCATGCCGAGTGACTTTCGGGTAGCTTGGTTGGAGACCTAGGATGGCCGGACTGACCCCTAGGCTCATCTGACCAAATACAAGCGTAGCATGGTGTTGCACAGTGCTGATGACGCCACCTTGTGCAAATGTTTTGAGGTCACCCTCGCTAGACCAGCAACGGCGTGGTACAACTCATTGGCTCCTGGAACCATCATGGAGTTCCAAGAGTTGTCTACTGCCTTCACGCAGCAGTTCATTCGGAGCCGGCCAACGGCAAAGATGCCTGTCCAAATGTTCGACATAGCGCAGAAAAATGGGGAAACCATTCGCGACTATGTCGAAAGATTCAACAGGGAAGCCTTAAGTGTTCCAAACTTTAGGCCAGAAATACGTATCCTGGCCATGACACGAGGACTTCGGAGAGACTCTTAGTTGTTCTACGAGTTTTCCAAGGATTCCCCCGACACGCCTGGCGAATTTTACCGAAGGGCCGAGCAGCATATGACTGCTGAAGAACTGAGAATGGGAGGCCCAAAAACTGATCACATTCTTGCCGAGGGGCCGAACCAGCAACCTTGCTACCTAACCGAGTCAGGGGGACGGCCTCGGAAGCTTAGGAGAAGGAAGCCACTGGCTTTCACCCCTCTGAACACCTCAAGGACGAACATCCTTATGGCAATGGAAAGGCAAGGAGCTCAAATTCAACGACCAAAGGCCATGACCTCGGACAACAAAAAGAATATGAAGAAGTTTTGCCAGTTCCATCGGGACCACGGGCACGATACCGAGGACTGCTTCCAGCTGAGGAAGTACATTAAATCCCTGATAAAACAAGGTCAACTCCGATGTTACCTACGAATGCCCTCCCCGAAGGGGAGAAGAGAAGAGGAGGGGAAAGGAGAGGTCGAGGAATACGACTCCGACAGACGTCGGAACCGGAGCCCAAAAAGGCGTCCGCCACCCCTGGCAGGAGTGATACAAATATCACAACAGGGCTGTCATCGGTAGAAAGGAATAGACGGGCTAGGGAGATTTCGGTAATGGAACATGCAAACCCATCAAAAAAGCTGGTTCGGAGAGATGGGTCCACCGTCATATTTCCCCATGATGATCCACTGCTGGTTATGGCAAGGATAGGTAGCTGGGACGTCAAGAGAGTATTGCTTGACGATGGTTCAAACGCGGACGTCCTATTCTCGCACTTGTTACCAAGTCTGGGAATATCAAGGAATGACCTCAAGTCCGTCACTTCCCCTACTTTTGGAGTAGGACCGTCCGAACTCCCCGTCCTCGGCTGGATTGATCTCCCCCTGATGCTAAGAGGAACTTCGGTGAACAACAAGGATGAGTTGTTTGCCTCCAAAATGACAAGGTTCATTGTCATAGATGTCCCTTCCTCATATAACGCCATTCCTGGAAGGCAAAAACAAGGGAACCTCCACATCCGCCCCGATGTGAAGTACCTAACCGTCACCTTCGCCACCAAGGATGGAGATGCCGAGATCTTCATCAACCAGGGTGAGGTGAGGAAAGTGTTTGTTAAGGCGAGGAAGGCCCTAGTGATGAACTACGCGCGGACTACAAAAACGAAGGTCTTACCCGCAGAAGAGTCAAAAGGAGAAGGAACAGAAGATCCTGAGAAAGTAGAAACGAAAGAAATAGAGCTTGTCCCAGGCCGAAATACCCGAATAGGGAAAAAATTGGCCGAAGGTGACAAGGAAAAACTTGTATCTTTTCTACTAGTGAATAAAGATCTGTTTGCCTACTCGCTGAAAGACATGCCTGGGGTAGACCCTCGCATAATGCAGCATGGCCTTAAAGTGAGCCCAGAAGCAAGGCCTGTTCGCCAAAAAAAGCGAAGCCTCTTGGCACACAAAAACAACTTCATCAAAACTGAAGTTCAACACCTGATAGAGGCGGGCGTAATCAGGGAGGTCAAATACCCTGAGTGGCTAAGTAATGTGGTTATTGCCACAAAAGAAAGAAGCGACAAGCTCCGAATGTGCATCGACTTCCGAAATTTAAATGATGCTTGCCCTAAGGATTTGTATCCTCTCCCACCAATAGATCAGTTAGTAGACTCCACCGCTGAATATGGGCTCCTGAGCTTCCTCGACGCCTTCAGTGGGTATCATCAAATCAGAATGGACCTCGAAGATAAGGAAAAAGCCGCCTTCATCACCGAAGTCGGTACATATTGCTATGTCAGAATGCCCTTCGGGCTTAAGAATGCGGGAGCCACCTACCAGAGGCTGATGAACAAGGTCTTCAAAAACCAAATAGGGAGAAACCTGGAAGTCTATGTTGATGACATGATAGTCAAAAGCAAGTTGCCTGCCAGTCATATCACAGATTTAGAGGAAAATTTCCACCAACTTAGAGCATTCGGAATTCGCCTTAATCCGGAAAAATGCGTCTTCGACGTAAGCTCAGGCAAGTTCCTAGGGTTTATGGTGTCGGAAAGGGGTATCGATGCCAACCTGGAAAAAGTCAAAGCGCTACTCGAATTCCGAACTCCTGTTACAACAAATGATGTGCAAAGGCTCACGGGGAGGATAACGTCCCTTAGCAAATTCATTTCCAGGTATGAGGATCGCTGCCGGGCATTCTTCAAGGTCCTTACCAAGGCAGCAAAAAGTGCTGGCAAGCTCGGATACGGTGACCATCCTTGGAACGAGGATTGCCAAAAGGCCTGGGAAGAGCTCAAACTCTATTTAGCTCGCCTGCCCACTCTTCGGCAACCACGAGAAGGAGAACCTCTTGTGTTATACCTCACCGTTACCGAAAAAGCACTGAGTTCAATTCTCGTGAAGGAGGAAGGGGCGAGCAATGGCCAGTATACTATGTAAGCAAGTCCCTGCATGGGGCCGAACTCAGGTACCCCCTGCTACAAAAAGCTATCTATGCCCTAGTGTTAGCAAGCAGGAGACTAAGACCGTACTTCCAAGCTCACCCCATTATCATCCAAAGTAACCTACCTCTTCGGGATGTTATGAAGAGAGTAGACCATTCAAGAAGGTTTTCCAAGTGGTGTATAGAGCTCGGCGAGTATGATATTACTTATGAGCCAAGGAAAGCAATAAAAGCCCAAGCTCTTGCGGACTTCATTGTCGAAGTACCAGTTACAGAAGGTGATCAATCAGACCTCGGCAAAAGTGACCCAGAATGGACTCTGTTTGTAGATGGGGCCTTTGGCTCCGAACACCAGGGAGCCGGGGTAATCATTCGTGGCCCCGAAGGCCTGGAAGTCATGAAATCCATCAAATTTGGGTTTAACGTCACCAACAACATGGCAGAATACGAAGCTCTTATAGCAGGGTTACGCCTGGCCAGAAAGATTGGTGTGAGAAACCTAAAAGCCCACAGCGACTCCCAGCTAGTGCTGCGGCAGATGGCAGGGGACTATAGCGCAAAGGACCCAACTTTGGCAAAATATCATAAGTGCGTATCAAAGCTCATCCAGGAGTTCGACGCTGTACATATTGAAAATGTACCTCACCGAGACAATACTGAAGCGGACAGCTTGGCCAAATTAAAAAGGTTCACCGAAGTGTTGAGCCACCCGAGCATAGCGACACTAAGCATAGCAACCTTAGAAAAAGGGTGGAAAGATCCTATAAAGAGGTATCTTACAACCGAAGAGCTTCCCAAGGATCATCACGAAGCAGCAAAAGTGCGAACACATTCCAGACGATATTTCCTGATTGGGGAAGAATTATACTGGCAAGGGTACGCGAGTCCGCTACAAAGGTGTGTCAGCAAAGAGGATGCTAAGATGGTCCTCAAAGAAGTCCACGAGGGGGCTTGTGGTTCCCATATCGGAACTGACGCCTTGGCGGGAGTGATACTCCGCCAAGGGTACTTCTGGCCCACCTTAAGAAAGGAAGCAAGACAGTTCATCCAGAAGTGTGACAATTGCCAAAGACAGGCCAGCAACCAAAAACTGCCCTCGGAATTAATAACCTCGGCAGACTTGTTGGGTTTCGGGAGCCAAACAGCGCAGCGGAATTTAACCGAAACCCTCCAGGATCCAAGTGAAACGGGGTAAACCGGGTGTTCGAAAATTTCATACCTAATTTTCGGTTGAGATCTCTCACTCAACTGTAGAGTCGAATCACAAAACCTGAACTGTTGACGTGTTCAGGCTCTCTATGGTATCCACACGAGCCTCTCGGGATCACCACGCTTCCACCACGTCCCGGCAGATGCGTTTCTCTTGCGCTCGCAGTGCTAGCTTGCGTCCTCCAAGGAATTGCAAGAGAAGAGTGTGGCTGTCCTTTTTGGGAGGCTAGGGCAAGGAGACCTGCGAATTTCTCACTTAAAAGTTGTATTTATAGTGAGACTCAACTTCCAGGCCTAATGGGTTTCAAAGCCCTAATCCAATTAGGATTTAATTTCGGGCTTAATAATGGCTCAACTCCTTGGCCCATTATTAATACGAAATTAAAGTGAAACCATAACCCAAATAATTAGCCCATGCACTCTAATGATCCAAATAGCTCTATGTGTGCGACCCAATAGGCTCTTGCCATGTTGGCAATGATCATAAATCACATTTATGATCATAAGCAATGAGCGGTGTCTAGCAACACATCATTGCTACCCAAGTGACAAGATTGTCGGTGAATCGACTAAACCTTTATGATCATCACCGATATATGCCATTGTCCCTTTGTCCAAGATATCAAGACTAAGCACGAGACATGGAATGTGTCACTCTCGTATAGCCCAATCTTTGGTTTCTTGATTACCAAGTAGACCAACTTAAACTGACGACATTGATATCATATATCAACTCATCGGAGCATGGCCATGCATTTTCTAAGTCTCACTCTATCAAGGGGCCCAAAGATATCACTCCCGTTACATAGGAGGGACAAATTCCATCTTGATCATACAAATCCCTCCGCATGATATGTGACATACCCAATGACCTCCTTCAAGTTCACTCAGTTACGAGCAACAAAGGAAAGTATCAAAGTATGTGACTCACATGTAGGGAACCTTGCTGATCTTAGGTCGAAGGACTACATATACCATGATCACTATGAGAATCACTTATGACACTCATATAACGATCCATGAAGTGTTCTCATGGTGGGTCGGTCCAGTACACAAGTTCTCCAACTTGTACCTATATGTAGACTACATATCTCATATTAGTCTCCACATATGCTAGTCATTATGTATTATTGCAACCCGCTCCACAATAATACTAGACTAGGGACGTTTAAGAATATCATTATTCTAGGGTTACAGTTATGCTTATTACGTTACGCAGAAACAAAACAACAAACATAATTGCTGGATTAATGCCTCAATAAAATATCATGACTCAATGTGCAAAAATACAATCATCTCATGATTGGCTTTTTGGGCACAACACTAACAAGACTACCCTTGTCCCTTTGCAGTTTGGGGCATAGATCTCGTCGGGCCACTCCCGACAGCACTCGGAGGAGTGAAATTCTACATGGTTGCAGTAGATTACTTCACCAAATGGGTTGAGGCAGAGCCCCTGGCAACCATTTTGGCAAAGGATATACAAAAATTCGTTTGGAAAAGCATCATATGCAGATTCAGCGTACCGAGGGTGATAGTAGCTAACAATGGTTCCCAATTTATTGACAAAGGATTCCAAGAATTCATCACCAACCTCGGAATAAAGATACACTTCGGCCCGGTAGCTCATCCTCAGAGCAACGGACAAGTAGAGGTATCCAACAGAACCATAAAAGAAGGTCTGAAAAAGAGGTTGGGGGAAGCAAAGGGAAAATGGCCAGGAGAGCTTTCTAGTGTGCTATGGAGTTATCGGACGATGCCCCGAAGAGCCACGGGTGAGACACCCTTTTCACTCATCTTCGGCACAGAGGCCATTATCCCTATCGAGGTAGTACAGCCATCAATCAGAATACAAGTGTTCGACAAAGGAGGAAACGACCTCGGATTGAGAACTAAGCTTGACCTAATTGACGAACACAGAGAGGTGGCCGAATTCAGAAGAAAGTCCTTTCAGCAAAGAGTGGCCACAGCCGCGAACTTGAGCGTTAGGCCAAAAGGAATAAGGAAAGGAGACCTCGTTCTCCGAAAGGCCGAGTTCGAACCCTGAAAGCCATCCCACGGGGTACTTCGGGCAAACTGGGAGGGGCCTTACCTGGTCCCCGATGAAGTCCGAAAGGGAGTCTATAAGCTTGGCGATGCCGAAGGAGGAGAATTAAAAAATACATGGCATTCGGACGCCTTGAAGAAATTCTATACTTAGAATTTTAGTAAGAAATTGTACTGGTTAGAAAAAGTTTCTAAGTACAAAAATTTCCTTCCACCAAAGGAACATTAGCTACGTGTTCCTTTTAAAGTTCCTTTTAAAAGAACTCGCTGAAAGTGAACGTTTTCTGGAGACGCCTAGTAAAGCAAGCAAAATGTATTTTCCGAAGTCCCTTGACTGAAAGTGGTTGGGATAAATGGGAAATAAAAGTTATTGCTCAAAGATTTAGCCAAATTCTGGAAAAAAGAAAAATTTTCATTAAATAATGGCCTTGATACAAGGAGAAGGTCACAGGAAGAAAGATTACAAAGAAGAAGAAAAGAAGGCAAAGGCCCTAAAACATCTAAGGGACCCCGGCGTCGTGGGAGGCTCCCGCCCTTGTGTCTTTAGCCACGGTCTTCGGAGCTGGAGGAGGGGGAAATGGCAGGTTGAAGAGCTCAATTTTTGACCAAGCCCACCGAGGCCCCCGGGAATATCTAGGGTAGCCAGAAAGGAAAGGTTGAGATCTGGGTATTTTTTCAGAACTTGATGATGAGCCAGAAAAAAGCCATCCTGAAAGGCAACCTTGGTCACCTGGACGGCCTTGTCTTTCTCGAGAGACAAGTCTTCTACTTCGTTCTCAAGATCAGCAACCTCCTTCTCCAGCGCCTTCACCTTTTTCTTCTTCTTCGGCTCCTTCTTTAGAGAGTCGACCTCGGCTTGAAGGTCGGCGTTATCAGCGAGCGCCTTCGCCAAGAGAGCAGAGTCTTCCTCTTTCTCTTTTTGATAGGCCTCATTGGCCGAAGTTAGGCTCACCACCTTCACGCCGAGGTCAGACATCTTCTGGGAAAAATCCTTCAAGAGCTCTTTTTGGCCCTTCAAGAATTCCTCCCGAAGATTGGCAACCCTCTCCTTGGTTATTCGGCTCAACTCGGTGTTCATCACAACCGAGTTAGCGCAGAAGACCTTGGCCTTCTCCAATTTGTCTTCGGCCCAAGCTCGGACCGAAGATTGTTTTGCTGCCGAAGCTCGAAGGTATCCACTATACCCCAGAAGCTACAAGAAAGAATAGGGTACTTAGTCAAATTTGTCGCAAGGAAACCCAAACATTTAGAAAAAAGGGGAGAAACAAATGAAGAGGCCTGAAGAACTACCTGGGCAGCGTGGTTGGAAACCTTAGTGGCGAGGGTATCCTCGTTGGCGCACTCCTCGGCAACCGCCTTGAAAGAAGCCTGGGTGAGCACGCCCCTCGCCATCTGGGGAGCCATTTTCCAGCAGTCTTCGGAGAACAAATTTATGTCCTCCGTGAAAGACCAAAACGGCTCCCTAGGAACTTTGTCCTTTGGGATGTGGGAATCCCGAAGAGCCCTCCTTCGGGCATGCTCGACCATCCAAGCCAAGGGCGCTAGTTCCTCTGCGAAATTAAAAGCATAAGTCTCCTCAGACAAAACTCCTTGGCTATGAAAGCTATAAGGTTGAGAGTACTAAAACGGGAAAAAGAGACAAACCTGGCGCAACCTTGGCAATGTCGTCATCAGAGTCCCAGACCTCCTCCACGTCGGTAGGGATATGTTTGCCATTATATTTTCAGCGTTTTTCCAACTCCTCAGCAGAAGGACCCTCTGCCAAAGAGCCTAAAAGATCCGCCGACGTGGTGGGACTCCGGGAAGCAGCACTGGTGACCACCCCGGCAGGAAGCTCGGTGGGAGTTTCAGGCTCGGCGGAAGTTTCAGGCTCACCGACAACCCCCGCCGCATCTCCCGGGGGTGGAAGAAGGATGTCCTTCTTCGCCTTCTTAGCCGAAGATGGCCCGCTCCCAGTGGTTTTACGCCTCTTGGAGATGCCTTTCTTCATTTGTTCCCCCTTTTCGGCTTGGCCGAAGAAGAGGGACTTGTAGTAAGCGGCTGACTCGTCGCCCATCTCTGAAAAAAGAAAAAAAGATCAGTGTAAGTCCAAACAGGTACTTATGCTAAAAATATTTGGAAGGAAAACTCACTTTCGAAGAAGGCTTCATAGGTGAGCTCCCCCCGAAGAAGCTTCACCAGCCAGGACTCCTTCCTGTCAATGGCAGGAGCTGGCATGTCGAGGTCCGTCTTGTGCTCCTTAATTACCCCCAACTCCCAAAGGACCTCCTCAGTCATAAGTCTCCACATGATGGGGAAAGGGTAGAGGGAGCGGGGAGGGACCTCGGCATCCCGGTCGGTGACAGCACGGATACGCTTGTCGAAGTCCGCAAACCTCGCCGCCAACTTGGGAGTTAGCAGCTTTTTGGGGTCCACGACATCCGTCTCCAACTTTCCCGGAGCCCACTTAGTCGGAATGTGCGACCAAGCCTTCGCCACCTTCAGGAAGAAGAACTTCCTTTGCTACCCTCGCCAGCTATCTTTGGTAGCGAAAGTGAACATGTATTTTTCGCTCCCAGATCCCCGGGGTAGCATAAAATAGAAGCCACCCTTCGGGACCGGATAGAGCTTGTAATATTGCATAAACAGGATGAAGTGGGGTTCTATTCCAAAGACCCCACACATGCACAGGAAGGCGTTAAAATAGCAGTATGAGTTCGGAGGAAGCTGATTCACGGCTATGCCATGAAATTGGCAAAAGTCGCAAATCATCTTCGGATGAGGGAATCGAAGTCCAGCTTTAGTTGGGCACGGAAGATGGTAACCTCGTCCTTATTGTTCATGAAACTAAAATGACTGAGGTGAGGAAGTCTGGTGGTGGCATAGGAGGGAAGAAAAAATTTGGTTGTCCACTTTTATAATTTCTCTGAAGTGGAGCAACAAGGGTGAGACATGAGAGGTTGCCAGCTCTCAGGGATGGGTGCAACAGACATAAGGGGAACAGGTGAAGACATGATTGACAAAAAGGTGACTTCGAAAGAAAAGAATCGAGAGGGACTTCGGGAAGAAGAAAAACGACTTCGGGAAGCTAGAAAAAGCAAGAAACGAAGAAACCGAAGGACCTCTAGAATCAAAACCCACAAAAAGTTTTACTGAAATCAGGGTTTGAAGACGCCGTTGTGAAAGGTGGCCAGAAATCGCTCCGCCGATAGCACCATTGCGAAAAAAAAGGGGAAAACACGAAAACAGACGGGAGCAAAGCAAAGACAAAAGGAGAGCAAATGAGGATTATGACGGGAGGAAGGTTTATATAGACTGAGGAAGGGTCAGTCGAATCGACGTCATAATTGCTCCGCGAAGGCGAATCGTCGCTATAATTGCTCCTCGTGCGTGAAAATACGTGCCTAGTGTAACCGACATGACTGCCCTCAACCAGTACCTGCCACATGTCACCCAACGCAAGAAACTAGGACGCGCTTTTTGACATCCCGAAAACCCGGGCACACCGCTCCAGACTGACACGCCTAGTTTCAAGACGCGATGGTCCACTGACCTACGAAAGAAAAAGTAAAGAAAGTGGGTATCTCGAGAACACCAAAGGACAGATAGTGACACCTGTCCGGACAAGGCTTGTCTCCTAGTGACGAAGTCTATTCTCCGTGAACGTCGCACTCCGAGTCCCGAAAGGTACCCCTAGGAGGACCGCTAGCCGAAGTCGACACTTCAGCTTTCCGAGAGGGGGCATGTGATAGCCGAAGTGCTATCGCCCCAGTAACCCGAGAACTCCAGCTAGGTATCATGCTCGGTAAATCCGATGTCACTCACAAGGAGAGCCAGTATCGACCTTGGAAAAGAGGAAACCCAATGCCTTGGACACACGACCTGAGTAGTCCACCAGCGCCTTCGAGGATGACAGTGCCAACCCTGGGAAACTAGCATGTTGCCTTCCTCGGAAAGGTGATCGAACTAGCTTCGGAGGAGAAGGACCAGCCACCTTCGGCAGGAGAAAATCCCCCTGAAGGAGAAACTTCAGAGCTAGGGAATCCCCCGAACTACTGGTATGATTCCAGAAGAAGGGTCCTCACTCTGAAGGGCGACCTCAACCAAGGGGACCTCGGGGGTACGGCAGAAGCAATTAAGGAGCCTCTGACATGTCACCGCACACGCTACACACCGCCTTCATATACGCTCTAACACGCCGACGCTGCCTATGTCTTGTCATGTAGGGCTATGCTTGCCCTAGCTCGTGGCCCGAGGAGCCTGCAGGCGGCTAGAGGCCCCCACGCCCAGAAGTACAGAGTACATCCGACCGAACACGTGTCATAATCTGAACGGGCTACACCCTTTTATATATATTAGGAAAATGGTCTCAGCAAGGCACCCCTTTTTTCCCTCCCTCAAAAGAAAATGTAACAGGCAAGAATCTTGGGCCCCGAGTACTCTTTCTCCACCTCCAAAAATACTGACTTGGGCGTCGGAGGCTCCTCCCCGGAAAAAGACTCCGAGGACCTCCTAACCTCTGTTTTCTAAGTGTTACAGGCAGTTCCCCCTGGGAAATCTCTCATTCAGACGTTCTTCTTCACTGGAAGCCCCTCCCGGCCTTACCATGTCACACAACGAAGATGCTGCTGGGGGTCAATTGTAATCCATATTTAGTCTCTTTCTTGGGATACAAGAAACCTATCCACTGTCACACCAAAAGACATCCAATTCCTAGAATCCATGAAATTTTAACACAAATAAGATAACCAAGGCATTCTTGAAAAATCATAACCCATATAATCATTCATTCAAGGCATAAAATCCATAAAATCAACATGCATGACCAAAAATTTAAAGAAACAAGTAATTCGAACTCTTCATCTTCCAACATAGTATCCAAATATTCAAATTCCACAAATCATGCTACCAACTCGAATGGGCATGCAAAATTAACCAACTAACTCAAATATGACCTACCCATAACAAGAAACCAAGCTAATCTTCTATAAACTTCTAATAAACATAGAGAGAGAAAGTTATCTCAACATAGAGAAAATCAATAAACCGTGGATGAAAATCTAGAATTCGAACAAGGAATGAAGTCCTTTGATGATGGAAAACCCTACCCAAGATGCAAGGAAGCTAGGGTTTGAGTTTGGAGGCTTAAGGAAGAAGTCTGAGTGAGTTTTATGTGAAGTGGGGGATGAAAATCACAATTGAGTATATATATACACGCAACACGGCTTGTAACATGGGCATGTAATTAACTGTGTTATTTACAGCTTCTCCAACATGCAATTAAACATGGGCATGTCACATGTCGTGTTTAAGGTCTGAACCCTAAAACATGTCATGTTTAAGGTCTGAACCTAAAATTTTTTAAAACACAGAATAGAAACACGGGACAAAACATGAGTGTGTAAGCAATCGTGTATATGTAACTGTTGGGTTTCGGGAGCCAAACAGCGTAGCGGAATTTAACCGAAACCTTCCAAGATCCAAGTGAAATGGGGTAAACTGGGTGTTCGAAAATTTTCATACCTAATTTTCGCTTGAGATCTCTCACTCAACTGTAGAGTAGAATCACAAAACCTGAACAGTTGACGTGTTCAGGCTCTCTATGGTATCCACACGAGCCTCTCGGGATCACCACGCTTCCACCACGTCCTGGCAGATGCGTTTCTCTTGCGCTCGCAGTGCTAGCTTGTGTCCTCCAAGGAATTGCAAGAGAAGAGTGCGGCTGTCCTTTTGGGAGGCTAGGGCAAGGAGACCTGCGAATTTCTCACTAAAAGTTGTATTTATAGTGAGACTCAACTTCTAGGCCTATTGGGTTTCAAAGCCCTAATCCAATTAGGCTTTAATTTCGGGCTTAATAATGGCTCAACTCTTGGGCCCATTATTAATACAAAATTAAAGTGAAACCATAACCCAAATAATTAGCCCATGCACTCTAATGATCCAAACATCTCTATGTGTGCGACCTAATAGGCTCTTGCCACGTTGGCAATGATCATAAATCACATTTATGATCATAAGCAATGAGTGGTGTCTAGCAACGCATCATTGCTACCCAAGTGACAAGATTGTCGGTGATTCGACTAAACCTTTATGATCACCATCGATATATGCCATTGTCCCTTTGTTCAAGATATCAAGACTAAGCACGAGACATGGAATGTGTCACTCTCATATAGCCTAACCTTTGGTTTCTTGATTACCGAGTAGACTAGCTTAAGTTGATGACATTGATATTGTATATCAACTCATCCGAGCATGGCCATGCATTTTCTAAGTCTTACTCTATCAAGGGGCCCGAAGATATCACTCCCGTTAGATAGGAGGGACAAATACTATCTTGATCATACAAATCCCTCCGCATGATATGTGACATATCCAATGATCTCTTTCAAGTTCACTCAGTTACGAGCAACAAAGGAAAGTATCAAAGTATGTGACTCACATGTAGGGAACCTTGATGATCTCAGGTCGAAGGACTACATATACCATGATCACTATGAGAATCACTTATGACACTCATATAACGATCCATGAAGTGTTCTCATGGTGGGTCGGTCCAGTACACAAGTTCTCCAACTTGTACCCATATGTAGACTACATATCTCATATTAGTCTCCACATATGCTAGTCGTTATGTATTATTGCAACTCGTTCCACAATAATACTAGACTAGGGACGTTTAAGAATATCATTATTCTAGGGTTACAATTATGTTTATTACGTTACGCAGAAACAAAACAACGAACATAATTGCTGGATTAATGCCTTAATAAAATATCATGACTCAATGTGGAAAAAATACAATCATCTCATGATTGGCTTTTTGGGCACAACACTAACAATCTCCCACTTGCACTAAAAGCCAATCATCCATGTATCTAATACCGATGGACCTAGAATGGCTATCATGCTTCTGCTACGTAAGGGGCTTTGTCAGTGGATCAGCAATGTTGCTGTCTGTCGAAGTCCTAGATATCCTTACATCACCCCTCTCTGATGAGATGATAACGTCGGAGTATGTGTTTGGATCGCTGGTGAGATCGAGGTTCCTTAGCCTGTGCGATTGTTCTATTATTGTAACAATAGAGCTCTATCGGGTCGGCAATGCTTGGAACCATTCCAAGTTTAGTGATGAACTTCTTGATCCAAATTGCCTCCTTCACGGCATTAGAGGCGGCAATGTACTCAGATTCTGTTGTAAAGTCAGCTACTGTCTCTTGCTTTGAACTCTTCCAGCTCATAGCACCACCACCAATACAAAACACATAACCAGATTGCGATCTAAAATCATCCTTATCGGATTGGAAGCTTGCATCGGTGTAACCCCTTACAACGAGCTCATCTTCACCTCCAAAGACCAAGAATGCATCCTTAGTCCTTCATAAGTACTTAAGGATGTTCTTAACAGCTGTCCAGTGACTCTCATCGGGGTTCGATTAGTACCTACTCATCATGCTCAAAGCATATGAGACATAGGGACGAGTACATATCATGGCATACATGATAGATCCAATTGCTGAGGCATATGGAATCTTACTCATGCGCTTTCTCTCCTCGGGTGTACTCGGACACTGAGATCTAGAAAGAGTGATACCATGTGACATGGGCAAGAATCCTTTCTTGGAATCTTGCATGCTAAACCTCTTTAGCACCTTGTCAATATATGTACTTTGACTTAGGCCAAGAAGCTTTCTAGATCTATCTCTATAGATCCTGATGCTTAACACATAGGCTGCTTCACCCAAGTCCTTCATAGAGAAACATTTCCCTTGCCAAGTCTTCACAGACTGTAGATCAGGAATGTCATTCCCGATGAGTAGTATGTCATCTACATACAACACCAAGAAGACAATAGCGCTCCCACTAACCTTCTTGTAGACACAAGGTTCATCTTCATTTTTGATAAAACCAAACTCTTTGATTGCATCATCAAAATGAAGATTCCAACTTCGAGAAGCTTGCTTCAGTCCATAAATGGACCTTTGCAACTTGCACACTTTATTGGCATTCTCAGGAGTGACAAAACCCTCAGGTTGTGTCATGTACACATCCTCAAGTAGCTTTCCATTTAGGAATGCAGTTTTGACATCCATTTGCCATATCTTATAATCATAGTATGCAGCAATAGCAAACAAAATTCAGATGGATTTAAGCATAGCAACTGGTGAAAAAGTTTCATCATAGTCAATACCATGAATTTCCTTGAAACCTTTTGCAACCAATCGTCCCTTAAAGGTAATCACATTACCATCCATGTCAGTTTTCTTCTTGAAAACGCATTTGCACCCTATGGGTTTTACCCCTTCAGGTGGGTCAACCAAAGTCCATACTTGGTTTTCATACATGGATTCCATCTTGGATTTCATAGCCACTAGCCACTTCTCAAAGTTAGGCCCCGACATAGCTTGTTGGTAGGTTGTGGGCTCATCCTGATCCATGAGCATCACATCACCGGTGTGAGTCACGAGAAATCCATATCTCTCGAGCTCACGCCGAATCCTACCAGACCTACGTGGGCTTTGTGCTACAGGAACAGACTCTTGAACAACATCTTGCGGTGTCTGTTCAGGTTCCATTTCAGGTTCGATGTCTCCTTGTTGTTCTTGAATTTCTTCAAGTTCTACTTTCCTCCCACTAGTTCCTTTATAGATAAACATTTTCTCCAAAAAGACACCAGTTTGAGCAACAAACACCTTTTGCTCAGAAGGATTGTAGAAATAGTAACCCTTTGTTTCTTTGGGATACCCAACAAAAAGGCATTTTTGAGATTTGGGCCCTAGTTTTGTCAGAGGATTGACGTTTCACATAAGCGTCACAACCCCAAATCTTCATAAAAGACAAATTGGGATGCCTCCCACTCTATATCTCATATGGTGTCTTTTGAACCGATTTAGATGGAACTCGGTTTAGTGTAAAAGCTGCTGTCTCTAGAGCATGTCCCCAAAAGGAGTTTGGAAGGTCAGCTTGACTCATCATAGAGTGAACCATGTCTAATAGAGTTCAATTTCTCCTTTCAGATACACCATTCCATTGAGGTGTACCTGGTGGAGTGAGTTGTGATACTATACCACACTCCTTCAGATAGTCAAGGAATTCTCGATCCAAGTACTCTCCACCTCGATCTGATTGAAGCACTTTAATACTCTTCTTGAGTTGATTCTCTACTTCATTCTTGAATTCTTTGAACTTTTCAAAGGATTTTGACTTGTGTCTCATGAGATACACATAGCCATATCTGCTGAAGTCATCAGTGAAAGTAATGAAGTATTGGAAACCTCCTCTAGCTTGTGTAGACATAGGGCCACATACATCACTATGTATGAGTCCTAGTAAGTCATTAGCCTTTTTACTTTGCCCTGTGAATGGGGCTTTGGTCATCTTGCCCAACAAACATGACTCACATGTCTCATATGATTCAAAATCAAATGAGTCCAAGAGTCCATCCTTATGGAGCTTGGATATGCGGGTCTCATTTATATGGCCCAAGCGACAGTGCCAGAGATAGGTCGGGTTCGAATCATTTAATCTGATCTTCTTGGTATTCACATTATAGATTGGATCTTCGAGGTCTAGAACATACAACCCATTGCTAAGTTGAGCACTACCATAAAAAATTTCATTTAAATAAATAGAACAAAATTTTTCCTTTATTATAAATGAAAAACCTTTCTTGTCCAAACAAGAAACAAAAATCAAATTTCTACTAATAGTAGGCACAAAGTAGCAGTTGTCTAATTCTAAAACTAATCCACTAGGTAAAGTGAGAACATAAGTCCCTACGGCTAAGGCAGCAACCCTTGCTCCATTTCCAACACGTAGGTACACTTCACCTCGGGCCAATCTTCTACTTCTACTTAGATTCTGCACATTTGCACAAATGTGAGATCCACATCTAGTATCCAATACCCAAGATGATGAAGTAAAAAAGTTAGCCTCTATAACAAGAATACCTGAAGTGGAAGTCTCTCTATAACAAGAATACCTGAAGTGGAAGTCTTACTTCCCTTTTCCTTAGCAAGTTCTTCAAGATAGAGCTTGCAGTTGCGCTTCCAGTGTCCAGGTTGCTTAAAATGGAAGCACTCCCCTTCCTTTGCCACACCACCCTTTGGTTTCAGTGTAGCTGAAGAAGAACTAGCATTGGACTTTCCATTAGCTTTATCCTTCTTCTTGTTGGCTTTTCCCTTTCCCTTGCCCTTTTGAACCATCAAAATGGGCTTAGCCTTCTTAAGGTTTTGCTCAGCAGTTCTCAACATGTTGAGCAATTTAAGAAGGGACTTGTCAAGGTCGTTCATGTTATAGTTCATGACGAACTGACTGTAGCTTTCAGGCAACGATTACAAGACTACATCGATAGCCAACTCTTTCTAAAGAGCAAATCCCAAATTCTCAAGATTCTCAATGTACCCAATCATCTTGAGCACATGAGGACCCACAGGACTTCCTTCAGACATCTTGCACTGAAACAATGCCTTAGAGGTCTCAAACCTCTCATGGCTAGCTTGCTCTTGGAAAAGCATTTTGAGATGTTTGATCATATCGAACGCCCCCATGTTCTCATGTTGCTTCTGAAGCTCAGATTCCATGGTAATAAGCATGAGGCATGCAACATCCAAAGCATCATCAGAATACCTCTTGTGAGCATCCCTTTCAGCTCTTAGAGCAATGGCAGCAGGCTCATTTGGAATGGGCTGCTCAAGGACATAAGCCTTTCTCTCTTGTTTGAGGGCTATCCTCAAGTTTCGGTACCATTTGATAAAGTTGGTCCCATTCAGTTTTTCCTTCTCAAGGATCGATCGCAACGAAAGTGTCAATGTGTTTTGTGCCATGGTTATCTACAATAGTAAATATGCAGTGTAAGAGTCATGTATTTTAATTCATTTAATAAGGACTTTTATTAAACAATACTCCCATTATTTTCCTCAAAATAATAACCCTCGATATTATTTTGGAACACCTCGGCGCTAAGGTATTCTGGTGGGCCAAGATCCATATTTGACCACAACCTGAGTCAGCTTTGGCTTTTCTCTCAAGTTACAGCTATTTAGGTAGGCAACTCCTTGCCAGTTGCATCCCATGCAACTTTTGGATAGTTGGGTGAACAACACTTGTCCAAGCTCATTTCATGAGCTTAAGCCCAACTCTATGCCTCTAAGTCCCTAATCCTATTAGGATGACTTAGTTAAGTCGGACCCAAAGTTAGAAATTTGGATATCACTATTATCCCATCGCGCCTTACCAAGATGAACATAGGTGCTTTGCTTTGGCAAACCCACCTAATGTTGATCAAAGTCTTGACGAGTGCCAACATTTGGAAGGCATCACATTTAATGACTTAATATTTGTTTGAGGGATTTTTCGTTTGATCTCACCAATTTATTATCTCTGGTTGTCTTATACATGCATCACATACAAATATAAAACATGCATCTCATGCGTTCAAGAAAGTAAACGTGACATGGTTATAGCCCAAACTATGCGATATTCTCAAGCCAATAAGAATATCATAAAAGCCTATGAAAAGAAAAGAGTCTTCACAAGCTCCTTTTCTTCCTTTCTTGGTTGCCCTTTTGTTGTCACCTCCTTGGACATACCACCTTGGATGATCCTTGGACATACCATTACATCAATAATAGAAACCTTGAGTTACATTCAAGGGGAGTAAGGTGAGAAGAGAATGTACAATGAGAGTGATAAGAAAAGGCACAACTCGCAGGCCATATTTATAAGTACAACCAATCAAGGGCTATAACCATGCACCATGCTTCAAACACCAATCAGCATATCATGTCAAATCTCATTCAACAAAGATGCATGCCAATTTTCTCGCATTGATTAACCAGTTTTTATTTATGTGGCGCTTCGCATACGGCGGTCCCGCTGGCCGGTCAGTGAGCGGTGGTTCCGTTGACCGGTCAGTGGACGGGGTCAAAGGAGGCCGCCCTTGCAGGGGGTTGCAAGGGGGAAGCGCTCCCCAGCGCAAAAAAAATTCTTACAATTGCTTAGCCCGAGATCTTTTATTTCGAGCAAGTAGGCACCCGAGACTCCTCCATTTGAGCCACCAAAAATAACTTATTTTCGGTGCCCGAACAAGTCGAATCCGAACCAAGCTAGGGTTTTTGCAACTATTGCAAGAATCCTAATCCATATAGGTATCTCATACCAATCAATTTTGGGTTAATCTCATTAACCAATTTGTGTTGTTTCTTCATATATCTCATATGTTCATTACGAGTTCCGGTTTCACGCATCATGAATCAATCTAATTAATCATGGCCGAAAAGCAACCGAACACATAACATCATGTGATTCAACACTCAATCCCGATTTAGGGTTTCACCAGTAGCTCTTATACCATTGTTGGGTTTCGGGAGCCAAACAGCGCAGCGGAATTTAACCGAAACCCTCCAGGATCCAAGTGAAACGGGGTAAACCGGGTGTTCGAAAATTTTCATACCTAATTTTCGGTTGAGATCTCTCACTCAACTGTAGAGTAGAATCACAAAACCTAAACAGTTGACCTGTTCAGGCTCTCTATGGTATCCACACGAGCCTCTCGGGATCACCACGCTTCCACCACGTCCTGGCAGATGCATTTCTCTTGCGCTCGCAGTGCTAGCTTGCGTCCTCCAAGGAATTGCAAGAGAAGAGTGCAGCTGTCCTTTTGGGAGGCTAGGGCAAGGAGACCTACGAATTACTCACTAAAAGTTGTATTTATAATGAGACTCAACTTCCAAGCCTAATGGGTTTCAAAGCCCTAATCCAATTAGGCTTTAATTTTGGGCTTAATAATGGCTCAACTCTTGGGCCCATTATTAATACGAAATTAAAGTGAAACCATAACCCAAATAATTAGCCCATGCACTCTAATTGTAATGCCCGGAAAATCCAAACTGATTAGGTCCCGGGGTAAGTGGATTGGGAGCCAAAGAAGTTTCCTAATTTGGGAATTTAGCTGAATTAATGTGAGGGGACATTAAATAAAGTGTTAAGGATTCATGAAATTAAGCTTGGCTTAGGCCAAGAAAAATAATGGTGAAAATGGTGGATTTCAAAGATGAAGGACTCAATTGAACAAAGGAATTGTTGTAAGTTGGGCTCAATTGCCCAAATTCAAAAGATTGGAAGACTAAGTGGGGAATTGACCCATTTTCATGGCCTTGGATGCCATGGCTAGCCATGTCCATTCAAAATAATATATTTTATGCCACCTCCACCTCCACCCACACCTCCACTCACCTTTGTCCCCCACCTTCACCACTTCATCATTTAACTTCACCAACTCTTCCAATTTGTCCCCCCACTTTGTCTCCCACTTCCCATTTGAATTATTACTCCACTAAGGCATTATTCCCACCCATTTTGGACACCCATAACCGTACATACACTCCCCCATTCAACAAAATACATTTCTTCACTCATCTCACCTCATTCAAGCCATTTCACTCTCTTTCTTCAATCTCTCTCTACAAACTCTCTCTCCCTTCTCTCTAGTTTTGGCCAACACTTGTTCTTCTCTCCAAGGACATTTCTAACTCTTCTCCTTCCTCCAAAAATTCTGCCATCACTAGAAATCATCCTTCCATAAATTAAAACCAAGTGTTCTTGGTTGAATTCATGCTCTAAACACCCAAAGAGCAAGAATCAAGTAAAAGATTCAAAGAAAACCAAGGAGAGAAATTCGGCCATCTTCATTTCTTGGAGGTTTTGAACTCTTCTCAAGGAGTTCTTTGTGTATATGAGCTTCTAAGCTCATTGGGAGGAAGAATCAAGAAGAAAATTTGAAGAACATCAAGCACACAAAATTCGGTCTCACCTCCTAGTCGAGGTTTCGTAAGTGTGAACCAAGTATTCTTGGTATTTTGATTTCTTTAAGATAATTACCAAGTGTTCTTGGTATTTTATGGATTACTAATTTATTTGGCCATTTTGGTTCTTGTGCTAGAAAATCATTTCTAGAAACCAACAAGCGAGGATATCGAAGGAAAACAAGCTTCTAAGAAGCTTTCGGTATTGGTAAGGATTCCTATACTCTTTGAGTATTCGGGCCCCTAGGTGATGGTCAAAGAACCATATGATCCTAGGTGTGCTATGAGGGCTTAAGTTAAATTATTGCTTCGGCAATTCCGTTTTGCTCATGAGCTAAGTTAAGTAAGCAAGCATTATGGGCTAGGATTTAAGTAGGCCACCTTAAATTCCTATGCTAAGTGAGATCTCCGAAAATGAAAAGTATGTGAAATTAATGAAATAAAACTTGAGGGATGCTTGCTGCCCTTCTGTAAATCAAGGTGTTAAGTGGCGTGTGTTTGTGTGCTTCTATGAATTTGTTGTGCATGCTAACCCCCGATTTCGATTATTATTGTATATACATGTATCTTTGTGTTTTCTTTGTCTTTATGTTTTCTTTGCACGATTTTTGGAATATTTATTGCCATTACATTCTTGGCATATGTTAGGCCATAAAGGCCATATGTTAGGCTTTGGAAGCCATACGGAATCCTTATTGAGTTTTAAAACTCACCCGCCCTACTCTACTTTTGTAGGTAAAAGTGTGCTCGAAAGATTGAGCTAAAAGTCTTGAGTACTCTTTTTGTGGTATAAAGGTTGGGTATGTGTATGGTATTGCTCAATTATACTAAGTATTCTAAGTATTTTAAGTCGCTTGAAAATCAAGCTAATAAGCGTGGACTTTGTGTGCAGGACTACGAGTCTAGAGTTTGTGGGAACAACGTCTTAAGGTGGATTTGTGTTCTTTTGATTATGGCTTGCTTTTAAGCATGTAATAGTTGGTCTTAGTTAAATGACCAAATTTATGGACTTAGCTAAAATTTGGCCAAACTTAGTATTTTGGGCTTGTAATATGGACTATGGACACTTTGGGTGTTTTTATTGCTTGGTGGACTTACCAAGGCCCATGCATGTTTTATGGAAGTATGATTTTTATGAAAATCGGAAGCATGTATAAATTGGGCTTAAATGCATGTTTTGGGCTTAAATAAGAAATTAGAAAATTTGAATATGTTCTTGGTTAATTTTGGGCCATATGCATGTTAAGTATGGAAAAGGCCCATAAGCCCATGTTTATGTTGAAAGCATGCTATGTTTGGCTTTGTATGCGCACTCAAAGAAAAACATGCAAATAAACTTGGAGAAGCATGAAATTGGATGCATGTGTAAAGTTTGGCTAATAAGGAATTGAAGTGCACGTACGTGAATTAATATATGCCTAAGCATTAGTTGCATCTAAAGGCATTAAGTGATTATGTGCACTAGTGAACACCAAAACACATAAGCATGCAAAGCATATGCATGAAAATAAGTTTTCAAACTTAAGTTGGTGTTTTGGATGCCATGCATAATCTTGGCTAAAGCTTGGTAAATACCATGAAAATGAACACATGAAATCCACATAGGTGCTAGTTTGTTTCCAAGAGCACTTAAACTTAAACCTTTAATAAGAACCTAACAAGCTAGTACCAGTAAGTATCCTGGGGTTCGTGCCCATAAGTCTTAGTGAGTAATAAAAGTCCCTTCGGTTTAATTAAACTTCCGCTGCATGTTTTAGATAATTGGGCTCGGATGGGCCAGGGGCAGTTTAGGGCACGACACTAATGATCCAAACAGCTCTATGTGTGCGACCCAATAGGCTTTTGCCACGTTGGCAATGATCATAAATCACATTTATGATCATAAGCAATGAGCGGTGTCTAGCAACACATCATTGCTACCCAAGTGATAAGATTGTCGGTGATTCAACTAAACCTTTATGATCATCACCGATATATGCCATTGTCCCTTTGTCCAAGATATCAAGACTAAGCACGAGACATGGAATGTGTCAATCTCGTATAGCCCAATCTTTGGTTTCTTGATTACCGAGTAGACTAGCTTAAGTTGATGACATTGATATCGTATATCAACTCATCCGAACATGGCCATGCATTTTCTAAGTCTTACTCTATCATGGGGCCCGAAGATATCACTCCCGTTACATAGGAGGGACAAATCCCATCTTGATCATACAAATCCCTCCGCATGATATGTGACATACCCAATGATCTCTTTCAAGTTCACTCAATTACGAGCAACAAAGGAAAGTATCAAAGTATGTGACTCACATGTAGGGAACCTTGATGATCTCAGGTCGAAGGACTACATATACCATGATCATTATGAGAATCACTTATGACACTCATATAACGATCCATGAAGTGTTCTCATGGTGGGTCGGTCCAGTACACAAGTTCTCCAACTTGTACCCATATGTAGACTACATATCTCATATTAGTCTCCACATATGCTAGTCGTTATGTATTATTGCAACCCGTTCCACAATAATACTAGACTAGGGACGTTTAAGAATATTATTATTCTAGGGTTACAATTATGTTTATTACGTTACACAGAAAGAAAACAACGAACATAATTGCTGGATTAATGCCTTAATAAAATATCATGACTCAATGTGCAAAAAATACAACCATCTCATGATTGGCTTTTTAGGCACAACACTAACAGTAACATGACTTCAAACATGGGCATGTAGAGAACCTGTTCAAAGTCTAGAGCCAAAAAATTTTGAAAATTAAGAAACAACTTGCGTAGCAACATGGGCATATCAACAACTGTGTTAGGCAAACACACGAAGGCATATGGTCATGTGTGAGACCATGTTTGTGCTTTGGATTATAAATTTCTTAAACTAAAAAAGAAAACACACTTTCGAACATGAATGTGTATTAAATTGTATAGGATGAACACATTTCAAAACATGGGCATGTAACAGCATGCGTTTAAATTCTGGAAATTTTTGCCTTTGAAAACATGGGTAAGAACATGGTAGTGTAAGAAACCATATAAGACAAACATGCATTGTTACACAGCTGTAACACAAATCGTGTTTGGCTACTATAGCTCAAATGAAATTTTTGTGAAAAATCATTTTAATAAAACAAAGATGGTTGTGCTTGAAACTGTGTTAAACAACATGGTCTTAAACATGGCGTGTATGAGACCATGTTTAACTCCTAGGCTTTGAAAAAATTTGCAAACTTACCCAAAATGAATTTAGCCATTTTGCTCCCACTTTGAGTGAAAAATTCATCCCAAAATACTCTAGATTTCTACATCATCAATACAAATCATAAAATGACTGGACCATAAAAAACTAACCAACCTACTAATAATCATATCAAATAAACGAAATCAAAGCTAAAGGAAAATTTGACCTTAGGTTGCCTCTTAAGAAGTGCTTGGTTTAACGTCATTGGCCCGACATTCATCCTTCATCATTCAATGAGGTTTTTCTTTCCTCTCCAATACCTTTATATCTGCATGACCATTTGCCTTATGATGGAAAGCTAGGTGTAAACTCCTCTAGACTTGGCTCGGTATTTGCTAGTAAAACTCCTTATGGCTTTCCGGAAAGCATCTTAGCAAGTTAACCCAACTAAGTCTCGAAATTCTACATACTTGCTATCATATTATGTAAATCTGACTTCATTGCATCGATCCTAGCATTAGATTGTTACATATACTGGGAAATCAATTCTTCCACAATTGGCCTCTTCTCTTGTTGTAGCCTAGGTTGAAAACCAGGCATTTTTTGCCTCTAATAATCCAAAAAAAGTTAGGATGATTTCTCCATCCTGGATTATATGTATTGTTATATGGATTGTTTTGTGGCCTCAATGGATTTCCAATAAAGTCTACTTGGTCAATGTTGCTCAACCAATTAGACATCTGATAATCACTACTTGAATGTCATTCTCCACAAACTTCACATTACATCACGACTTGCTTTTGACTGGTCAAAAAATTTCTGAATTCTCTTGTTAAAGCTTCAACTTAATTTGCCAACACTGAATAAATGTCAATACTCTAAACTATGGTTGCTTTGCTCGGGTTCATAATAGACGATGATTGTCATTGGTAATTGTTCATCACCATCTCCTTAATCAATTCTTGTGCTACTTTAGGTGTCTTGCTATTAAGAGTACCACCAACTACCACATTGATCATTTGCTTGGAAGCATAACTCAAACCATTTTAGAATGTTTGCACTTGTATCTATATAGGTAATCCATAATGCTGACACCTTCTTAAGAAATCCTTGAACCTTTCCCAAGCTTCATATAACGTCTTTGAATCCATTTGATTGAAAGCAAAAATATCATTACCGAACTTTGTACACTTGGCTAGAGGAAAATATTTCAATAATAATTTCTTAACAGAAGCATGCCAAGTGGAATAGAAGTCAACCATTATTTAGCTTTTCCTTTAAGTGAAAATGGAAATAGACTAAACTAAATGATATCTTCACTACCTCCATTAATTTTGAAAGTATCACAAATCTGCAGAAAACTAGCAATATGAGCATTAGGGTCCTCATTTGCCAAGCCATCAAATTGAACAAAATTCTACACTATCTAAATAATATTTGGCTTGATCTTAAACTTGTTGGCATTGATAGAAGGTCTAATAAGACTTGATTCCATCCCTTCAAGAGATGGTTTAGCATATTTAGACATAGTTCTTGCTTGATTACAGTTTTCCATGATTAAGTTTTCCTGAGTTTCTTCTTATCGCTGCACTTCAAAAAGTAATGACTTTGACTTAGTACTCTTTGTAGACAAACATTTCCTCCAAGTCCTCTCAATTTTTAGATCCACTTCAACAACCTCACTAGGTTGGTTACAAGTCATACAATAAAATTCCTACAAGAAAAGGTAAAAGAAATCAATAAGCTAAAAATAACTAAACATTCAAAGAAAAAATACCACAATAAAATAAATGTCTAAATTAATAAATATGAATCTTTCAAGTGCTAAACTCAACAATCATTCCCCGGCAACGGTGCCAAAAACTCAGTATGTTTGTAGTTCACACAAACTTTTCCCATTACATTAAAAAATAATGTGGATGTGTCAAATCTCTCTATACTTATAAATATGTGAACACACAACCAAGTGCACCTATCATCAAGGTATAGCAATGGCAATAACCAAGATTGTTTTTCCTAGAGAACAGAGGTTGTCTACCGTACTCCACATTTCTCTATTATCTAACTGACAGTTAAAGATGTTTGTTAACTGGCTACGATGTATTAATCAACTATCTAATATAGTAAAAATAAACTATCAACTACTAATTATTGTCTGGCTATGAAAAATAATTAAGACAGTCAACAATAAAAACTTCAAACGTAGAATCAAATCGCTGTAGAATCACTTGTATAGCTTTTACTTTGGTTTAACAAGATTATGATTGACTTGGGCCATGAAGTACTACCTAATTTAGAATAGCTCTCTATTATTCCCATTACACTAATCACTTTCCATAAGTTATCGATAGGATGTCTAGGCCTACCACACTTCCTAAGAATGCATTACTAGTCCTATGACTCACTTTTAGGTTTCACCCTAGTCTAGAGGTATTATATTGCACCTATTTCTCCTGTTTATGATAGTATCTCTTTTATCCAATGGTGATCCACAACAAACATATCAGATATTACTTAACACATGTTCATCATCCCACATTGAATTAATAGGCTAACTACTATTAATCAATGCATTAAGGAACATTGGATAGATCTTAAGAAAAACATAATCATATTAATCTAAAAAGTAATCAAAATAGAAAATCATCCTAGGGTTAATTTACTCTAAGTATGAATAGGAAAGGTTTAGCTCATAGTGTCGTAAAATAAACACAACATGATTAAAAGAAAGCTAGGAAAAGAATTATCCATCTCTGAATTGCTTCTTTTCCAAGAGATCTGTGATCCAACACTTATTAAACGGAGTTGATCATGAAAAATGCCACCAACAACCTTCCTCTATGAAAACTTTCTTCTTTCTTTGTCTTTTTTTTTGCCTCTGCCACTCTTTTTTTTTTCCTTGAAATAACCTAAGAAATCCTAAAAAATAAACAAACACAGTTTGGTACATGGCCATGTTAAAGGCTATGGAATGCCTCTAGAACCTAAAATCTTGCCAAATGGAACACAATTTGGAACATGGGCATATAACTCTAAGACGGGGTGTAGTAAGGCTTGTAAGGCACAACATGGATGTGTTTCTAGGCCATGCCTGCTCCAAATTTTTTCAAACTTGCAATTGTGCTCCAAAACTTTGTAGAAATCCTTCCTAACTCAAATGAAGCTAAAATATAGCTTGAAAATGAAATATGAACCAATTAACCATGATATCCTAACAAAAACACATTAAAAGACAAAAAAATAGAAGGGAAAAAATATAGAAAACATAGCTAAATATGAGCATATCATTTTGATTCAAACCTGTGTTTAGCCTTCCCTTATTCCCACATTAACAGCATCATGTGGTGTGAAGACTTGATGCACACTAGGTGCCCTACGCACAGCGTGTGTACGCAAGGGCTTCCCTGGTGCCCTAGTGCCTGGTTGGTGCCTTAGTGGACATGGGGGTGCACCCTAAAGTGCCTATAGGGGTTGTGACATTCACAGCCTACAATTAGTGGCCTGACCTAACTCGATTTAAGACTACAACCCAAACCAACCTTAACCTAAAATTTTTGGGTTAAGATCATGTTGAACTTAATCTTAACTTGCTTTTGATAGGCCATTATGGACTAGGCTTAACCATATGCTTCTCCAATCTTGCCCTTACACAATTCCTTAGATCTTCATCACCAGTTTGTAATTGTGACTTCAGTATTCTCTAGTCTCCCCACACGGACAAAGCCCTAATTTTAGGTCTCTCTACACAATGTCAAATCACCCCACTAGAGCTTTACAATGAAAACAGCTTTGAAGGTGATAACATTAGCAACAGACTGTGGGAAGTAGGACTACAAAGGGTAGAGGAGGATCACACCAATTGGGCATTGGTTGTTGAAGATCATTATCTTGTCATCATTGCCTTTAAGGTTCAAGATTTGTAAGGTAGGGCTAGGGAAGTTTGCTGAGGTTGAAGGTCTACGGGGCAAAGCGAATGGTAAAGGATGACAAATAGTGAATGGTGAAAGACATGAAACAGCAAATGGCAAGGACAACAAACAGTGAACTATGAAGAATGGCGAACGGTGAAGGGCGGGTTAAGGAGTTGGGGCTAGGGAGGGTAGAGGCAGCGAGGGTGAAGTATGACTTGAGAATGATGGCTAGGGTTAAAGAGGTTAGGAATATATAAGTATGTGGGGTGGGTTGGGTTAGGAATGGGCTAGGAAAGTAAGAACAAGTTACTTTAGGTTAATTCAGGTTGGACCAGTACCAACCTGATTTTCATTTCTTTAGATTGGTTCAGGTTCGGGTCATCCCGAACTACACATTTCTAATCTATGACCCAACCTTAACCTAACATTAAGGTTAGGTTTTAGATTTGGTTCATTTGCTTTCACCCCTAATGAAGAAAGAAATAGAAAACAATGCCTATAGATCTTGGCTGAAAACTATACATGGAAAACCAATTCTAGCCTTGATGAAATCATGTTGAAGTGAGGAGCAAGTAGAGAACCCTTGTTATAAACAAGTGAATGGTGTGTTGAGCCTACTCATGAAATGAAATACTTCTTTTGACAAGGAATTGGAGATTAAGACGATGGATGGGAGTGGAATAGAACCAAAATTAATTAGGTACATCATCAAAGCTATTTTATGGAGTAATTTTTTTTGTTTTCAACTTCAATCATTTAATCACTTGTGTGTGGGAGTTGGACATAGCAATTTAAGTGTTAACTAGTATCAATAAGGAAAAATTAACAAATAAACCACTAATATTTTGGGATATACTTGAATTAGCCATTAATGTTTTTTGCCTCGACTGAGTAAACTACTAACCTTTAAATAGTTGAATAAACTACTAACATTATTTAAAAGGCTTAGTTCTCCTACTCGCCTTTTAAAATATTACAAAACTACCCCATTATGTTTTTTAAATTGACAAAATATATCCGGTTAGTTTAAAACAATCCAAATAGGCTACATTCCTAAATTGCACAATTTCGTGGCCATCTTCCCTAGTTACATTCTCTGGGCATAACGTGTATCAGATTCCTAAGTTTGTTACTAGCTTAGGATTCTTCCACTCCATTGCAATTAAGCTTGGGGTTTCATTTTTATTTTTGACTAACTTATCTTTGCTCTAAAAAATGAGGTTGGTTCAGTGAACTGGCCAATCACTCATTTCAGGAAAAAGGTGGTTCCATGTCTAAAGCCAAGAAAATGGAAACATTTCTATTGTGAAGGGAATGCAAGTGGTTCATCAAGCAAGCAATTGATTCTAGGTACTTTCTTTTTGTTGCCCATGTTTCATACATCGAGTCCTTTAAGAGCATTAGAGCTACTCTTCATCGATTCACTAAGCCTAAAGTTGTGATGGAGTCCTATTTGTTCACCTCAACTGTTGAGGCTATGCCCGACAAGTGTTCCCTCAAATCTTGCTACTTTCCCTCATCTCCCTCAAACTTAGACACTTTGGTTTCTAGCTTTTTGTTACAAGATAGGAGCCAAGGATGAAAAGGAAGACCTGATATGAACCATGTAGCTATATGACCTATGAACTCTTCCTAAGATGTTTTCAAGCTCCAACAAACCCACCTACAATGTTAGAACCCTTAGCTCAACTCAACAAAGTGAGCTAAAACAAGAATTATAAAGGATAACGCACAAAGAGCCTAATAACCTTATGCCAAGTGGTTCAAATAAGAACTCAAAAGAAGATGGACAATAGTAATTATATTCATGTAATTTGATTGTAATGTGTGAATGCAAAGTCCTTTTATAGTGTTACAAGGGCAATAGTACAAATATCCTAGGTATGAATATAACGACTTTCAAAGACCTAAAGTCGAATTACTAAGGTAACATTGATTATTTTAATAATTTTATATGTTTCAAACAATTATTGCAAGTGAAGTCTTAGTTTAATAAAGTGCAGTAGCTAAAACGGGGTAAAATTGATCATTTAAGCAAACTAGGCCAAAAGGGGCGTTTTGGTCATTTTATATAGTGACACATTTTTATTGCACAAATCAATAGAGGATGGGAAATTTTGAATTTGGGGTATCACAATTTTTGTGATTCCTACTCTATCCTTGTAAAATTTTGAATTGACTAGATTGTCCATAGGTGGTTTAAGTGTGACTATTAAAGACCTGTGGGCTAAATTTCATGTTCTTCAAAGTTAGGGACTTGGCAGGTAATTAAGGAGAATAAGGATTCAGGCAGCTTAATGTTGATGCTAGCCATTGCATTTCTAGATTCTAATAGTAAAGGCTTCAATGAAAGAATGATAACAAATATAGGAATAGCTGCATGACAGATGTGTTTGAAGACATAAGTTGGTCACATGTTGACTAAGCCACCATGTCCTTTTTGATGCACCAGCCACCAATCTCTCTTACTTGAAACCTCTTATCTTTCTCCTAAATCACCATGAACAAACCTCTCAAGAAAAATCCTAGCTAATTGAACCCAAAAATTAAAGAAGAATAAAAGAGAAGGTAATGTGATGCTTGGGGGAAAAGCTAGGATTTGGGTTTCTTAAGTAGGTAAGCTTTTTTAATTATATTTTTCCATGAATTTTGATTTAGTTCCACCTAAGAGGGATTAAACAAAAATTTATTTTGTTCCTTTGTTATTTTAAAGAAAACAAAGGTGGAAGAAGCAACAAAGCAAAGGGTGTGGTTCGGCTTACACCCTTAGATTAGGTGTGATTATGGAAAAGTAAGAAGAACCATTTGGTTCCTTGTTTTGTGGTTGGTGTACCTATTTTAATTGGGTATAAAATAACTGAAACTAGTTGCAAAGGAATTCTCTGAATAATCATTAGAAATATAGAGAATTGATAGTAGAGGAAGGAGGACATTATAATGGAAGTTTTGTGATTCAATCCCTATTTTGTCGTTCTTATACATATTTTGTTCTTATTTGATTTTGGTTATAGTTTTGCTAAAATCATTGATTCTTGGTTGTTTATGGCCAAAACAAGTAATAAGAACAAAGTTTGAAGTAATTAAAACAAAACTTAGGGCATAAATAGCATTAAAGGCACTTACTAAGTAAGTCCAAGATAAAGGCTAAATTAACCATTTAAACCACATGGAAAATTGTGAATGATTGGCCTAGGTATGGTTTATTTATGTATTAAATGATCAATTATAGGGTATTACTTAAGCTATTATAAGGGGTATAAAAAAGAGCATGAAACTGAGGCTATAAAGATATTAAAGCCTTGTGTTGCTTGGATTGATTATTCTAGGTAAGTAATTTAAGTTCAATTAAGCTATAGTTGATATATTTTGCATGCTTTGTTGCTAGGCTATGTGTTAGCTTGAGCTTAGAAGAGCATCAAGTTGAGTTATGGGAGTGAGTGCCAAGTGTGGCGAAACTCACAAAGGTAAGGCTATTTTTATGGCTTGGACAACTAAGCCAATGCTAAAATGGATCACCTAAGTTAGAAATACATAATAAGTGAGTAAGTTGAGCTAATTGTTGGACAAGAAAAAGAAGCTTAAGACCCATGTAAGCTAAAAGGCCTTGAGTAAGTGTGTGGGAGTTAAGTGTCTAAATGAGGTCTTGAACCTTAAGAGTAACTGGCTAAGCTACCAAGCTTGGTAAGATGAGCCCTAAATTTAAGTGATACTCTTGTACAATCTGATAAGTGAAAGTAAATAAGTGGCAAAAACTAGGTTTTTGTGAAGTAGGACTAGGTTGAGAATGGGTTTCCCACCATAGAACTCGTGCTAATAGCCACTAGTTAAGGCCTCAGAACATAAAGAGCTTATGTTAGTGTGTGTGTGTGTGTGTGTGTATGTGTGCTAGGTCCTAAGGATCTTCCTTGTAGATTTATAAATTCCTTACTAAGAATCATTGATACTCATCCCTTTCAGTTTGATGTTGTGCAGCTTATATCATTCTATGGCTTAACACCAAGGATAGGGTGTTATGCTGAGTCATTGATGTAGGTATTATGTATTTTGAATCATTATTGATTTTATGATTACTGGTTATAGTTTATGAAAAATTGATAAAGCTATTGATTGTCCTTGATAGTTAAAGGCTTAAGGTGCACAAGGAAGGTGGAACATTCCATTACTGAAGCACTGAGTTCATGTGGGAGTTTAATTAAGGATCTCAAATAATATTAGTAAGTTGGATGCTAGTAGTACCAAGTTATGCCTCTAGTATGGACAAGTGTCATCTAGGCTTGTTAAGGTACATGAACACTAAAGTTGCTTTTGGATGAACAAGATTAAGTTAAGTGTTATGATGTACGAAAAATAAATAGTTGAAGATTTAGATACTAGACTTATGGTTTTGGTTGTTATTTTAAGTTTTGTTTATTAAAGCCGCAATAGCTTTTAAAGCATTTGTTTGTTTATTCCTAACTACTCAAAGCCAAAACAACTTATGCATATAAAATTTTAACTAGTTGCATGTAAAATTTTAAAGCACTACAAGTATTGATTAACCAACTGTGACTAAGTGTGAGATCACAATATCCTAATTAAATAAACTATCATGGGTAGCATCCCTTTCAATTAAAGCATTACAAGTCCTAAACAAAAGAAATTATAAGTTTGCATGACGTTGGGCTTGTAAAACACACAACAAACACACAATGTGTGGAAAGTGTGTTGTTCATACAAAACAAATGCTAAGGTAATGTTTAAATCATAAAATACATAGGAATTCTATAAAGGGCAAATAGCCTAACTAGGGTTACGTAGTGCCTTTGGGTGTGCCTTAGGGCTCCTAGTGTGAATGGGTGCTTTTAAAGGCTTCTCATGGATCCTGTGTGCACATGGGTGCTCCTATATCTTAAAGCTCCAGCAAGTGAACAAATCTTGTAGACTAATCCTTTTAAGCTCATTCCAACAGCTCTTGAAGTATCCAACCTCTTCCTCCTTGAAATGGTCTTTAACAAGCCCTTGGAGTGCCCTTTTAAGCTCCTCAGCATACTTCCTCTTAATGGCTCAAAGATTTAATCTTCAACAGATCCTTGGGTTTATATCAAGACCTTTCTAAGTTTATAACTCACAGGGCCAAGGACCTTTTGTCAAGCAAAAAGGGAAGCTTGTACTAGACGAAGGCTCTTGAAGAAGGATAATAAAGTGAAAACGGTGGTGAAATGTTAGATCCATAAATTTCAAATGCACTAGAGTAGAAGGAGGAAGTGTAAGGACTAAACATAGTATTTTATGCTAAGATTTCATTAGACTTAATAGCAAAATTTACGAAAGTAACTGATTTGAGCCAACTTAGAAACATTAGTGATTTATTTAGCCAAAAGAAAAAAACCAATTGTGAATGAATTGTGCCAACACAAAAACATTAGTGGTTCATTTTTTATTTTTACCTATAAACAATCTACATTGAAAACTACAATTTAATGGAGTCTGGTTAAGGAATTTCTTTTGTGTAACAAATCTATTTTGAAAAAAGAAAACACAAAATTCTAATGTTCTTGTGCCACCAAATCACTACAAGAAAGAAGGGTTTTTAGACTATATATGTCATAGGAAAATCAACTAAAATAATTATTTCCTACAAAAAAAAATAGTCACACAAAATAGTAGGAAATAACAGTGTCAAAAATAATAATTGTCGGATAATTGTCAAACCTTGCGACGATTTTCTGATGCATGCATTTGTTACAATTTTCTAATGGCAAATTTGACAACTACTGTGGGCCCCTATTCCTACAATGTTCTGATGTTTTTTCATCCGATGATTTTTACATGATTCTTTTCCAATGATTTTATGACAATTGTATTTCTTACGATTCTGTGGTGCCCACATTTCCTACGATTTTTTTATAATTGGTCATTATGTTTTTTTTTTAAAATTTATGTACATTGATATATGATTGTCAATATATAATTTAATTATTACGAGTATAATTGTGTATATTGATATATTTATTTAATTACTACTGAGAGAATAATTTTATTCCTAACATCATCTTATTAACACATATTCATTTAATTTTATTTCTAATTAAGGAAATAAATTTACAACATGTAATTTATTTTAGGAATAAAAAGAACAAATTAAACAACACCTAATTATTTACCAACTATCAACATCTAATTAAATAGAACTCAAAACATGTAATTAATACAAACTAACAACATCTAATTAATACCTACATTATTATAATTCTATGTGTGTGTACATACACACACATACACAAGCAATTAAATTAAAGAAAAGGAAAGAGACATAACTGAAGGAGAAGAGCCATTGAGAGGTTAAGGAAGAGAGGAGAAGGAGATGAAGTGAAGAGAAGAAGGGCCTGAATATTTATAAGAAGATGGTGACGATTTGGTTATTGCATTTCCTACGATATTCCTACAATTTCTAAGGACTTTTTTTAGACAATTTTGAGTCAATTTAGGGTTAGCATCTCAAAATTATAGGAAATGCTTTTCACAACCCGCCTTGCCAAATTTCAATTAATTTCCCTTTCATGCCCTAGAATTCCCTCCCTAATTTCAATTTTTTATTTTCCCGCTCTTATTCCTACAATTTTCCCACAATTTTTCTACGACTACACAAAACTATATCAGACGATTTTGAGTCAATTTTTTTATAAACATTTTAAAATCCTCAAAAATATTTAAGATGATTTTCCTACAATTTTTAATAAATTAGTAAGAAATTAGTTGGATATTAAAAGATTAAATGAGTACATTAGTGGGAAATTAAGAGATTAAAAAAGTACATTAGTTGGAATTAAAAAGATTAAATTAACATTTTAATTTATTGAAATATTATATTTTTTATTTATTAACACAATAATGATAAAGAATCAAAGGTTTAGTGAATAAATATTTACATGACAACTGCATGCTTTCTTACAAATCTAGTATTCAAATAACAACAATATGTATTAAAAGAAAAGCTAATATATAAATCACTAACTTCAATATGAAATATTCTTTTAACAGCACTGTACACAGAAAAATGAATACTGGGAATGTACAGAAGCAGCAGAGGTAGCAGTTCAAGCAAAAGAGCAAAGAGAACAATGACTGGGAGAAAAATGTAGGAAGATCATAGTATAATAGTAACAAAATTGAAAATGAAGGAAAATCATAGAATGTTCTTTCCTATGTTTTTCAGATGAAAGCTTTCGCCACACAATTATTCACAACAAAATCATAGGAAAAACTATTCGCAGGAAAATTGTAAGAAGCTTTTCATATAACTTTACGATGATTTCAGTTCCCTCGATATTTTTCCCATCAAAATCATCACATGTTTTCCCGTGTTTAGTTCCTGCCAAGTCATTTTAACACATTTTTGTATGATTTTTAACATCACTTCACAAGAAGTAGCAAAATTGTAGGATAAATGCCCATTGACTTATCAACCCTAACATTTCATATGGTTTTCCTACAATTTCCTTTCCTACGATTAAAATCGTAGCACTCATGCATAGGAAATACAACTCCCCCTTGTACTGAATGGAGTCATAATGTGACCAATACGCACTAAAACATCACTATTCTCACTATAAACCAAATGGGAAAAAACCTTAACTCTCTAGTGGCATGCCTTATCTTTACCCTTTAGGGTATTGTATGGACTTGCCTTACTCCTTCTGTGGACCTATTGTTCTCAATCAAGGCATGAGGAAGAAATTTTCAATACTTGCACTGTAGCCAGTAGATTAAGCCCTCATTTTTTACATAACAACAAATAATTAGGAATCCTTAATATTGCTTAATCATTCAAAACTATGAATTGTTGCATTTATCATCCTTAAACTAGCCAATTGTTGCATCCATCATCCCGCTATTATATCAGACATTAAAAAGAGTTTGAAGTTAGGGGAAAATTACACAATCAGTCTTAATACTTAGAAAAGTTTTATATTTAGCCCTAAAACTTTACGGGTTTCTAGTTCAAACCTAAAACGTGTATATGTAATCTCTGCCTACCCGACCCACATCAAAGCTACCATGTCTTCCCTGGCATTGCCCATGGTTGAACTGGGAAGTAATAGGAACAAAAACCTAGGAGGGAGAGAGATACAAAGCTAAAAAAAGTCTTCAAACTTAATACCCCTTATTGGTTTTGCACACGAATTGCACATGGCCATCCACAGGGACCCTAATTTTTACTATAGTGAGTCAATTTGCAAGGACCATTGGAGGAGAGTTTCTACTCTCACCTCCTGTCATGCCCACATGAAGCTCTCTAACATTAAGAAGATGTGTGAGAGATGCTTTCTTTCATTCATTACTGAGCAAGATCTTCAATTGTCTTCACCAGTTGAAAACAAAGATCTTCATTTCTAAGCCATCAAGGACACATCAGGATATGGTAAAGGGAGGAAGGTTGCTTTTATTTCTTCTGCTCTTGCTCCCTCCCTAAGAGTTCTGAACTTAATTTATAAAAAAGATGAGAACAAGAATTTGACCATGTACAACTTTAAACTTCCTAACCTCAAGCTTGGTGATAAAGATTTAAAGAATCAAGGGTATGGCGAAGAACCCACTTCAATAATCTTCGGCAAGCAAAGTGAATTGAAACTTAGAAGCATGCATTTTTCATTTTTCTTCCATCAAAATCATTTTATCATTGTTTCATGAATAAGAATCCTGCCATTTGTTACAGCTGGTTTAACATTATGCTTAATAAAAAGTAGCATTATAGTTTTTTAGTTTTTTATTTTTATTTAGATCAATTAGTTAGGTAATTAGTAGGATACGAGTCGTATCTATTAGATTAGATAGAAATTATGTTGGTGTCCCTCTTTTGTAATAATTTAGAGTATTAAGAAAAAAAAATAAAACATAATAAAAGAAAGGAAAAAAAATTGAGTCTGAAATTAGGAACTCAAAGGTAGGAGAAGTACGACAAGAGTAGTAAGAAGAAGAATCAAAATAGAAAGAAGTCACAAGAGAAAAAGTGGAATAGTAAGTTTGTCTTGGGAAATCAGTTCCTACCAAGGATTATTGCTTCCTATTGTTCACCTCCTTGTTTTTCGTTGATTCTATTTGCTTTTTAGAATTGGAAAATGTCCCATAAATCCTAGTAATGAATAATAAAGGTTCTTTGATAAATCAACAAAAAATTCCTAAGATGCAAGAAGAAGAAAAAAAAGACAAAAAAAAGCCTTAAAAAAGAAAAAAGACTTAAAAGTCTTAAATAAAAAAATTGTAGGACTCTAATAGAAAAGTTTCCTAAGTATTAAAATTGGTTGTGCAATTTTTGCCCTAACTTTCTTCACTTTTTAATGCCTGTTATGACAACAGGATGACGGGTGCAATGATTCATAATTGCAAGATGATCAAGTAATGTTGAGATATTTCAGGGATAATGCATTCCATTTACCCTACACACACACAAACACACACACTTGCATACATACATACATACATACATACATACATACATACATATATATATCTGCCTGTATGTATGCATATTTCACCAATTCACCACTCCATGCCCAATAATTTGCCATCTATAAGCTCACACAATTTACTTGTACACCATGTTACTTCCATGCATGTTAATTTACAGTCCACACACCATGCATTTCCACCACTCATGTACATCTTGCTTCATGATTTTACCGTCTCATGCACCACACACAAATTTATTATATTTATTCCTTTGACACTTAAGCAATGTAATGCCACAAACTGCCAATATTTACCCCCAATAAATTATTGATTTAATTTGTGGGAAAAATAACAATAAATGTCCTTTGATCTTTTAACTAGATACTCATCAAAAAATTCAACTTCTAGAATTTCCCACAATTTCTTGAAACTTAAGATTTGCTAGATGAATCAGATTTGCTTTAGATCAAGTGGTCATAATTCTCCCCACCTTAAAAAACTTGGTCCTCTAAATTTGCCATTAATTCTCAGAATTCTTAAGGATATTGTTGATACCTATCTTTCTCAGTTTCCCAAGTTGCTGCATCTGCCCTATAGTTGGACCATTAGGCTTTGACCGTTGGAATTAGTTTGGTTCTCAGCTTTCTAGTCTACTTATCTAGAATCCTAATTTTTTTTCTTCATAAGTCAAATTTGGTTGTAGTTGTACTATTTCCACATTGATTTGTTGCCTTGGGTCCAGCAAACACTTCTTTAACTTACTTATATTAAATACATTATGCACCAAATGCATCTGAGGTGGCAAAGCTAATTCATAGGCTACCTTACCAACTTTTTTCAGTATTTTAGAAGGGCCAATATATCTAGGGTTAAATTTCCCTTTTGCCAAATCCGATAAGTCTTTTTACAAGAGAAACCTTTAACCAAACTTTGTCCCCCACTTCAAATTCTAAGTCCCTTCATTCGATATTGGTATATTTCTCATTCATGTGATTAGCTATCTTAAGTCCTTCTTGAATCTTTCTGATCTTTTTAGTTGTTTCCCATATAATATATGGTCCAAGCCCCAATCTATCTATAAGATCCACCCAACAATGAGGCATCATGCACTTTCTTCCATACAAAGCTTTAAAGAAGGCCATCTTGATCTCGGATTTATAACTATTGTTGTAGGAAAACTCTAGTAGTGGGAAATGTATATCCTAATCTCATTTGAAGTCTAAAGCACATCCTCTAAGCATGCCTTCTAGAATCTAAAGAACTCTTTTAGTTTGCCCACCTGTCTATGGATGATATGCACAACTGAGGTTCACTTTAGCCCCCAAAGCCTTCTGGAAAAACATTCCAAAATTTAGACACAAACCTAGGGTCCGTGACTGAAATAATACAATCTGGTATCCCATGTAGCCTCACAATCTCCTTAATATATAATTAAACAAACTTATCAAATGAATAAGTCATTTTTGTAGGCAAAAAATGTGATGACTTTGTCATTCTGTCAACAATAACCCAAATAACATCATGTTGAGATCTTGTATTAGGTAAGCCCACTAAGAAGTCCATGGTTATGGCACCCAACTTCTTCACTAGAATAAGTAGTGCTTCTAGTCTCCCTACTAGCTTTTAATATTCAATCTTCATCATCTAACATGTAACACATCTGGCCATATGCAGATACACATCCTTCTCCATGCCAAGCCACCAAATGACACGGCCGTCCTTGGCCCATGCCCAGGAAGCCTTGTGAGAACTAGTCTCACGGTGGATTGCAATTGGCTAGTTGTGTATGTGTGCAGATTAAATCCCATGATACTAGTTGATTATCCTAGAATATGCAATATGCATGCTCTTCATGCTTTGACTTGGTTTATTAAAACCATAAAACATTAACTTGGCCAAGTAATTTCTACACAAAATAAATATAAATAGCCAAAGCATACAAAAAATCAACATTTGTGTGAGTTTACTACACATAACAACTCGTGAGAATATTCATACATAAAGTAGACTAATGCTCTCACCCAAGAGCAATCCTAGAGTCAAGGACTCCTCATAACATAGACTATGGAGGCAACTAAAAGTACTGTATAAATACAAGCATCTACTGAGATCTCTTTGTTAGTATTGTGCCCAAAAAGCCAATCATGAGATGATTGTATTTTTACACATTGAGTCATGATATTTTATTGAGGCATTAATCCAGCAATTATGTTTGTTGTTTTGTTTCTGCGTAACGTAATAAACATAATTGTAACCCTAGAATAATGATATTCTTAAATGTCCCTAGTCTAGTATTATTGTGGAGCGGGTTGCAATAATACATAATGACTAGCATATGTGGAGACTAATATGAGATATGTAGTCTACATATGGGTACAAGTTGGAGAACTTGTGTACTAGACCGACCCACCATGAGAACACTTCATGGATCGTTATATGAGTGTCATAAGTGATTCTCATAGTGATCATGGTATATGTAGTCCTTCGACCTAAGATCATCAAGGTTCCCTACATGTGAGTCACATACTTTGATACTTTCCTTTGTTGCTCGTAACTGAGTGAACTTGAAGGAGGTCATTGGGTATGTCACATATCATGCGGAGGGATTTGTATGATCAAGATGGGATTTGTCCCTCCTATGTAACGGGAGTGATATCTTTGGGCCCCTTGATAGAGTGAGACTTAGAAAATGCATGGCCATGCTCCGATGAGTTGATATATGATATCAATGTCGTCAGTTTAATTTGGTCTACTCGGTAATCAAGAAACCAAAGATTGGGCTATACGAGAGTGACACATTCCATGTCTCGTGCTTAGTCTTGATATCTTGGACAAAAGGACAATGGCATATATCGGTGATGATCATAAAGGTTTAGTCGATTCACCGACAATCTTGTCACTTGGGTAGCAATGATGTGTTGCTAGACACCGCTCATTGCTTATGATCATAAATGTGATTTATGATCATTGCCAACATGGCAAGAGCCTATTGGGTCGCACATGTAGAGCTATTTGGATCATTAGAGTGCATGGGCTAATTATTTGGGTTATGGTTTCACTTTAATTTCGTATTAATAATGGGCCAAGGAGTTGAGCCATTATTAAGCCCGAAATTAAATCCTAATTGGATTAGGGCTTTGAAACCCATTAGGCCTGGAAGTTGAGTCTCACTATAAATACAACTTTTAAGTGAGAAATTCGCAGGTCTCCTTGCCCTAGCCTCCCAAAAGGACAGCCACACTCTTCTCTTGCAATTCCTTGGAGGACGCAAGCTAGCACTGCGAGCGCAAGAGAAACGCATCTGCCGGGACGTGGTGGAAGCGTGGTGATCCCGAGAGGCTCGTGTGGATACCATAGAGAGCCTGAACACGTCAATTGTTCAGGTTTTGTGATTCGACTCTACAGTTGAGTGAGAGATCTCAACCGAAAATTAGGTATGAAATTTTCGAACACCCGGTTTACCCCGTTTCACTTGGATCCTGGAGGGTTTCGGTTAAATTCCACTGCGCTGTTTGGCTCCCGAAACCCAACACTCTTTGACTCAACTCCCACCTTGGACACACGTCCCAGTGGTGAGTTTCAAAAGTCCTTGCCAAGTGCTACTAGGCTCTGCAGCCAAAAGAAGATACTAGTTAGTACTGTTACTTGACCAACAAGCAAACTAAATATACCCATGTAGACTAGAATCAAAAGGATTCTCAACTGTCGTACCTGTACACACAAAAGAGCACTACTGCGATAATCCTCAATGATTACCCGGTCCAACAACCTCAGTATCTGCATAACAGAACTAGGGAGTGAGAATTCGACAATTCTCAGTAAGGGTCTTTAGTGTACCTGCAAGAAAATTGCTAGGACTAGACATATGATAAACATATGTAAACTTGCTGCGAGCTCACACAGCATGAGGGTCTATTATATGCACATATAACTAGGCCATAAAGACCTCTCCTCAACTAGTCCTTCTCACGGTGCATCACTCCGTGTCTAGCGAGTTCTGATCACTAACCCACTCCTAGCAAGCCGTAGCTTACTTGATGCAATCATGTAGCCTTCCCGTAGTCGTTATGCAGGGGAATTATGGTGGAACTTTGTAGACTAGGCTGCAGGGCCTCTTTGTTGTAGACTAGATGAACAAAGTTTCACCTTGTGACCTCGTGGCTATGGCACGGCTAGGTTGACAAGGGTTCTAAACCTCTCACTTGAGCTAGTGGTAGCTAATTATGTTTGTTTGCAATATAGTTTCCTTGCTTGTTGCACAAGCAACCTTAAAACTCTACAAAACTCAAGAAAACCTTTATATTTTGTGGGACTTTTGGAAGTCTCGGAGTACCCCCGGAATCCTTAGAACCCTAGGTACGCTAAGAACCCCTTTAGGTCTCACTTCGATCAAGCTAGCAAAATATGAAAATTCTGGCATTTTTGTCTGTGGCGACGTGTCGCCACAGTTAGTAATGTTCTGTGAACTTCCGCTGGATTGGCGACGCGTCGCTGGGGTCGACCTGTAATTGGCGACGCGTCGCCAATCTGCAGAAATGCAGAATTTGGCGCATTTTGCTGCTATGAACTTTGGACGATTCCTACACATATCAAACATGCATGGAATGCCTCCAAATTTCATACACACATAGAACATGTTGCATAGAACATAACCAACTATCATAAGCTAAGCTATGATGTTTCGTAACATCAATCCAATCCTTCCAAATCCTATAGTCCACCACAATTCAACCAAAATTTTTAACTAATGCCATAGCTAAACCACTTGAATTCTTCAAGCAAACTCAAGCTAATGGCATTAAATGAACTTGAAAACACATCTCCCTTACCTCAACTCAAAGTAACACACAAGAATCAAGCTCCCTTTCAATCAACCAAGTTCACCAAAGTTCTACACAAGTTCCAATCCAAAAACAAAGCACTAATCACTAAAACTTCACTCTCTAACCAAAACCCAAGCTCCAAACTAACTAATAAACATGAATTCAATCAAGAACACATCTCTTACCTCGCTCAAAAATAGGGGATTTGGAAAAATGTCCTTCCAAGCTTCAAAATCATGGTTTCAAGCTTGAAATTAGCTTCTCCAAGCTTAGATACTATGAATTGCACTTCTTGACACCAATATCACTTGATTCCAAGATTAATTTGGGAGAGAAATGAGTGAGGGAAGGATGAAAACGTGGTTATGGCAGCCTCCCCTTTCTCTTTCCCTTCTTAAACCCTTACTTAGCATCAAGGTCACCAAGGTTTCAAGTTTAATGCAATTAAGCCCCCCATCTTTGTAACTTAGTCATTCTTGATTAAATTCTTGTTTATTCTTCAAGTTTGAGTTAAGGTTGAAAGTTAAGTTATAAAAATTTATTTTAAAACACTCGGGACTCGTCCCGGCTATTCAAGATGCAAAATTACCATTTTGCCCCTGAACTTCGTTCAGTGTTTTATTCTTCTCGGAACTTAGTGAACTTTGCTAAACTTCGCTATTCTTGCTATGTAAACTTGAATTAAGGTTCTAAACCTAATTTGAAACACTTTACCTTTCTCAATTTCGCTTCCCACTAGAAGGGTCATAACACTAAAAGTGCTGCTTTAGGTCCTAATACATCTTATTACCTCCTAGATGAATGGATAATTTGTTACTATGAGCCTTAGATAAGATTTGATCCTTCAAACTCTCTTTGTCTAGCACGTATATCCTATGAAATACAAGATGCCATTCTTATGTTCAAACTATAGATGTAACTTCCTATGTCTAGCTTTTCCTTTGATCTTCTTCAACTTAAGGTCTTGTTCTTTTGCTGCTCTAATTTCTTGTATCCATCTAGATTAAATTACCAAGGTATAATTTTTTTTCTCTCCCAAGTCTTCTAGATAGTATACAGGCTTCTAAAAGTATTTACTTCAGCTTCATCATTGAAGTCTTTTGTTTTTACTACTCCCATATATCTCCCACTAAGTGCATTTGTCACTTTATTCCCTTTTCCAGTATAATATTGAATGTTACAATCATTGTCTTTTATGAATTCAGTCCATCTTTTTTGCCTCATATTTAAATGCTTTTGAGTGAACAAGTATTGTAAACTCTTGTAGTCGGTATATATATGAAATGATCTCCCCAAAAGGTAGTGCCTCTATAGCTTTAAAGCATACACCACAGCTGCAAGTTCTAGATCATGCACTAATTATTTAGCTTAATGGGCTCAAAGATGCCTGGAACCATAAGCCACTACTTGCCTTTATTGCATAAGGACACACCCCAAACCCAGACTAGAAGCATTAGTATAGACAATTAAAGTCTTGTTAGGATTGGGTAATATCAATACAGGTGCTGAAGTCACGCTTTTCTTTAGTTCTTGAAAAATATGGTTATAAGCTTCCATCCATTCAAATTTTTGTATCTTTCTTGTCAACTAGGTCAAAGGTGAGCCTATTAATGAAAATTTCTCCACTTATCTTCTATAATATCCTACCATGCCCAAGAAACTTCTAACTTTTGCCACATTTGTTGGCCTTGTCCAATTAGATACTACTTTGACCTTAGCTGGGTCAATAACATCCCTCTAAGGGTTAATGATATGCGCTAGGAATGCTATCTCTAATAACCAAAACAGGCACTATGAGAGTTTTGCATAGAATTGGTTATCTTTCAAGACTTGTAAAACAATTCTTAGATGTTTTTCATGTCCAGCTTTCGTCTTTGAATATACCAATATATCACCAATAAAAACTTCAACAAACTTATCTAGGTACAAACTAAGTACCTGATTCATTTTATCAATGAAGGTAACAGCTGCATTAATAAGGCCAAAGGGCATCACCACAAACTCAAAATGTCCACATCTAGTTCTAAAGGCAGTTTTGTGTATATCCTCCTTCTTCACTCTAATCTAAAAATACCCTGATCTAAGGTCAATCTTTAAGAACACTTTTGCCCTTTTCGGCTAACCAGAAACATCTTCTATTCTTGGCAATGGATATTTTTTCTTTAAAGTGACAACATTCAATTTTTCATAATCTATGCACAGTCTTAGAGTCCCATATTTCTTTTTAACAAACAATACATGAACTCCCCAATGAGAAATACTGGGTCTAATGAACCCTTTCTATAATAGCTCTTCTAATTGTTTATTTAATTCTACCATCTTAGGTGCAGACATTTTGTAGGGCAGTATTGAAATGGAGGTCCCCTTTTGTTGCAGATGAATTGTGAATTCTACTTTCCATGGTGGGGAGTAATGTAGGCACGTCTATAGGAAAAACTTCTTGATATTGATTAACCACAAGGATCTTCCCTATCTCCTCTTCAACAGTAACCCCATTCAAAGAGTAGTATTCCTCTTCCCCTACTATGGGTAATATTGCTTCCAGACCATACTGCATACTATGTATGCTTCATTCTTGTCATTTAGATAATTTAGTTTTAAGCTATAGGAATCAGAAAAGACTAACTTTATGTTAGAACAGTCAATCTGGATTTGGCTTTATACTAACCAATCCATTCCCAATATCATATCATAGTCCATGAAATCTAGGACTACCAAATTAACATCTACCCCTAAATTCCCTATCTGCAACTTACTTTTCTTAACCATTGTGTTAGTGGATAATAGTTGATTTCCTGGGATTTTAAACAAGTATGCCTCTTCTAAATAACTACACTCTAAGTGCATTGTAGATACCAATTTACTAGACACAATAGATATAGAATTCCTAGTATCAAATAGTACATTAATAGATTGGTTGCTCATAAGGAACGTACCTCTGAGTGCTCGATTCTAACCTCATTCTTGACTGACTATAGCAAAAACTCTTCAACTTGGCTATTTTCCTCTTTATGGATTCCCATTTCTAGGCTTTGATTGCCTTCTGCCAAATCTGTTTGGACATTGCTTTACCCAGTGCTCTAGTGAACCACATCCTAGACATGTATTTGTGAGCTTATAACATGGTTTGTTTCCATGAAACTTGTAAAAAGTTTCACAATCTAGGCCCTAAGGCTCCTTTTGCTAAGTGTCACCCTTGTTCTGCTCTGGTTTTTTAGAGCTACCCAGTTGCTATAGGTCATCTCTTTGCCTTTTTTTATTACTCCTTATAGGTGCACTACTGATGGGTTTTGGGAGCCAAACAGCGTAGCAGAATTTAACCAAAACCCTCCAGGATCCAAGTGAAACGGGGTAAACTGGGTGTTCGAAAATTTTCATACCTAATTTTTGGTTGAGATCTCTCACTTAATTGTAGAGTCGAATCACAAAACCTGAACAGTTGACGTGTTCAGGCTCTCTATGGTATCCACACGAGCCTCTCGGGATCACCACGCTTCCACCACATCCCGATAGATGCGTTTCTCTTGCGCTCGCAGTGCTAGCTTGTGTCCTCCAAGGAATTGCAAGAGAAGAGTGCGGCTGTCCTTTTTGGGAGGCTAGGGCAAGGAGACCTACGAATTTCTCACTAGAAGTTGTATTTATAGTGAGACTCAACTTCCAGGCCTAATAGGTTTCAAAGCCCTAATCCAATTAGGCTTTAATATCGGGCTTAATAATGGCTCAACTATTGGGCCCATTATTAATACGAAATTATTGTGAAACCAAAACCCAAATTATTAGCCCATGCACTCTAATGATCCAAATAGCTCTATGTGTGCGACCCAATAGGCTCTTACCACGTTGGCAATGATCATAAATCACATTTATGATCATAAGCAATGAGCGGTGTCTAGCAACACATCATTGCTACCCAAGTGACAAGATTGTCGATGATTCGACTAAACCTTTATGATCATCACTGATACATGCCATTGTCCCTTTGTCCAAGATATCAAGACTAAGCACGAGACATGGAATGTGTCACTCTCGTATAGCCCAATCTTTGGTTTCTTGATTACCGAGTAGACCAACTTAAACTGATGACATTGATATCGTATATCAACTCATCCAAGCATGGCCATGCATTTTCTAAGTCTCACTCTATCAAGGGGCCCGAAGATATCACTCCCGTTACATAGGAGGGATAAATCCCATCTTAATTATACAAATCCCTCCGTATGATATGTGACATACCCAATGACCTCCTTCAAGTTCACTCAGTTACGAGCAACAAAGAAAAGTATCAAAGTATGTGACTCACATGTAGGGAACCTTGATGATCTTAGGTCGAAGGACTACATATACCATGATCACTATGAGAATCACTTATGACACTCATATAACGATCCATGAAGTGTTCTCATGGTGGGTCGGTCCAGTACACAAGTTCTCTAACTTGTACCCATATGTAGACTACATATCTCATATTAGTCTCCACATATGCTAGTCGTTATGTATTATTGCAACCCGCTCCACAATAATACTAGACCAGGGACGTTTAAGAATATCATTATTCTAGGGTTACAATTATGTTTATTACATTACGCAGAAACAAAACAACAAACATAATTGCTGGATTAATGCCTCAATAAAATATCATGACTCAATGTGCAAAAATACAATCATCTCATGATTGGCTTTTTAGGCACAACACTAACATTTTACTCCTCCACCGTGTTTACAGATCGGTTTGTTGTATTTGTTTTTTAAATTTTCTAGATCTAATTGTATTTATTTTGTGAGTTTGTTGTTTTTGTTGTATTTATTTCTGGATCTGTTTGTTTGTTGTATTTTCTGAATCTACTTTTATTGATTTTGTTATTATTAGCTATTTTTTGTAATTTTGTGGTTTTTGTATCCTGCTTTTGAATGTTGTTTTGTAAATATAAGATATAATTTTTTAAATTTTTTGTAAATGTGTTAGGGATATATAAATTATTTATATATTAATAATATATCATTTATGTAATAATAATAATATTGGAATAAACAGCACTGAAATATTATTATTATTATTATTATTATTATTGGAACAAATAGCATTGAAATAAATAATATGAAAAAAAGAATTATTTCCAACGGTCTAAGCAGTTGGAAATATGGCAAAATTTTCCAACTGCCCAAGCAGTTAGGCAGTTGGAACATCAAAAATAAAAAATAAAAAATACAGCCGTTGGAAATTTTCAACTGCTTATTTTCCAATGGCTGACAGTTGAAAGTTCCAACAGCTAAAATATGGGCCGTTGGAAGTTCTACTTCCAACAAAAGGATTTCCAACTGCCAAAGTTCCAACTGCTGGCCGTTGGAAACTTTAAATTTCCAACTACCGGCCTTTGAAAATGGCAGTTGAAAAAATGCGATTTTTTAGTAGTGAAACTCAAATTAAAGTGAACCTGAATTGGCCCAAACCTAAAATAACCTAAACCCAAAATTGACATGACCCAAACCTGAAAAAACTCTAGTCTGAACTCAATAAGACCCAATTTTTAGGATTTATTAAATTAGCCCATAACTTTATGAGATCATCAAATTTTGCCTCATAAAATTACCAGATTTAACTCAAGTTCTTGAGAGTTAATAGATTTGTCTAAAATTTTTTAATGTTACCTAGAACCTTTTAAAAACCTTAAATTCATACCCAAACTATTCCATTTCACCTACATTGACCTCAAACAACCTTTAGGGCCCTAAATTAGTACCTCAACTAAATTAATCCCCATTTTGACCATAAATAATGATTCTAAATTCCTAAAAAATTATAACTCGAGGCGACAACATAATTTAAATGCATTTGATCCTACTAACTTCTTAAGTTTTAAAATGACCAAGTTTATAGTTTCATGAATCGAATTTTTAAAGTTTTGAATTAGGTATTTTTATTAAAATAATTGTATATTAATATATTTATATCTAATTAAATTAAATTTTTTAGATTATTTTGTATGCCTAATAATTTTTTAGTTATGAGATACGTAAATTTTAAAATTTTCATTTTAGTTACTCATAAAAATTGCAAAATGGGTCTCTAAATTTTTCAAATATTTGCATAAAAAAAATCAAATTATTTAATTTAAATTTTAGCAAAATCATAATTAAAAAATTGAAGTAATACAATTATTTTAGCTTATGCACCAATAATCCAATTAGACCCAAATATCAACTCGAATCTGACCTAAAACTCAAATGACTTGAGACTGAAATTGATCCAACCCGAATAAGACTGACCCAAACTCAACCCAAACCCGAAATCTACTCAATCCGAAAGCAATCTAAACCCAAATTAATGCTAACCCGACCAAACTTAGACCTGAATGACCTGACCTAAAGCTAGTCCGACCCACCTAATTGCTATCTCTAACAGAAAGGAAAAACTTAATTCATCAACTAAATAGTAAATCAATTCATTTTAACATAAATCAATTGACTTATTTTTTTTTTACATTTTTTTTCCTGAAACTAATTTCATTTGAAAGTCAATATTATATAAATGTAATAATCTATTTGAAAGTAAATTTTCATAATATTTTTAAATTTTTATGAATTTTTCTTTCTTAATGCCTTAAACTAGAAAGATTCATAAAAATTTAGTAAGATTGCAAAAATTGTATTTCCAATGGAGTATTGCAACTACATAATATTGAATTTTAATTAAAATTAGTTTTGAATAAAAATAAGTCATTTTGAAGTCAATTGACTTAAGTTAAAATGAACTAGGGTACAACTTAAAATAGCATCTATAACCTTTAAAGCAATTGACTCAACATAATTCCTATATTTCAACTTCAAATTCTATTATTCTACATTAGCTATAGAGTCCATGTGGTTGTTGATGTGGCCTCTTTAAATCGTGCTTGTTTTTGTCTAGCAAACTCTCTCAAACAAGTACGTGTATTTTGTGGTTAAAACACCTCTGTATATATTATTGTGTTAGGTTACTGGCTCAAATTCAAAGAAGATGGAGACTTGAAGTTAATACCAATTCAATTTATTTTAGGATTGGGTTTATGGGTTTTGTTTAGGATTTGGTTTTAGTTTTTCTATTTGTTTAAGATTTAGTTTTCTTGTTTTGATATAGTTTAGGTTTGTTGTGTGGCCTATAAAAAAGCTTGTTATATTATATTTTTAGGGTATGAGAGAAAAGTGTATGTGCTGTGTTGTGAGGCTTGAAAATAAATAGAGCTTGAAAGTTTGAGAGAATTGATGTGTATAATTGTTTTTTAGTTTAGATAGTGGAAAGACCGTAGAATTGTCATGGTTGAAAAGAAAAATTTTTGCTGGTTGTTCTATTTTTTTGGCTTCCGCCCAACAGATTGTTTCTAGACTTCTCTTATGTTTTTATTTAACATATTAAGAATTATTTTCTTCCAACATGACCAGAATTAGAACAATTATAATGACAAATGATAAATATAACAACGCTATTTGAACCATTAAAAATGTAAAATCAATGCTAAGTTTCAAATTTGAATGACTCAGATCATATTATCACATTTGTGATCTCTCATATAATTGGGACCCCCAAAATTAAGATGTTGCAAAATCTAAAGGCTAGATAGAAGGCTCTGGTGAGTAAAATTACAATGCCTTAAAAGCAAGTTCACAACATTTGTTGTGTCTGTAGCAGCTAAACACTAAAAGTAGCCAACCTATCATAGGGATATAATTGTTTTCCCAAGATGTGAAGCTCAGGAAAAGGAGCATATAGGAGAGATCATCCTCATATGTCAAACTGAGGGGAAGAACTTGTTGAGATTAAAGGGTAGGGAATAGAATTCTTCGCTTCGGGTATCGGTCTTGAAGGACCGGAACCTATCCCACCAGTGCATACCTCGGTCTTTCCTTGTTGCATTGTCCTTGTGGTGCAGAGTGACATCCAGAAACATTGCCAACAAACCAGCAACAAATGCTTCAGATGACAGAGGCACGTTTATCATATCATTGAACTGCAACAAAATGGGTTACAAGCATTCAATTCCTTAATAGCCAAACGGTAGATGTGAACATAAGAATGAGCACTTCCGGTTTGTAGGAATTACCCATCGCGCTTTGGTATGGACCGGACCATAACCGTTGATAGCTGTGTACTCATTGAAGTACTGTGGTATTGATAAACCCATGAAAATAGAGAACCCCAATATGAATTTGGTTCTGAAGCTGTTCAAGTTACAAAACTGGAGTAAACTGAGACCCCCAGCCCCTGTAATGTGACCAGAAAATGACTTCAGATTGAGCAAAATACAGATGCATGAACCGTTATAGGTTGTATTGCCTTGATGCTATACTTACCAACATATGCAAAGAAAAGACAGTAGAGAGCTGCAACAATTGGAGGTGGAATTGAAGCAAAGACAGCACCAAACTTTCCTGATAAATTCTACCATGTTAAAAGACACGTCCTCAGAGATGGCTAGAGGGGACAAAGTTCGCTGCATGAACCTACCGAGAATGGAGAAGAAGATCATGAACCCTGCAGAAATCTGAACAACTCTTCGATTCCCAACACGGGTCAATGCCAACAAACCAGCATTTTCTCTGCAGTAACAAAAGGAATATGTCATTTTCATCTCTTTTTCTACAATCTCTATTTTATATGGTTTTGATAGCCATTGTTCGGCCCTTGATTAAGGGAGTTGCACAAGATCATACACTGAGGCAGATGAACCATTTCCAGTTCCAAAAATTCCTGACATGAGAATGCCCACCCCCTATGATTGAGAAGATACACAAATTAGTTGAGAAATATGGCTTAAATATATAATAAAATTTTGTTACATGCTTGGCCTTTTTCTGATGCACGAAATTGTGTTCTTTCTCGCATTTAACATCCAGTATCATGTTGTTTGGTTGTCCACAGGTAAATCCATCAAAACTATTACCTGCCAACCAATACCACGGCTAAGGATAGATGGTGGTAATGGCGTAGCACTTGCATACCTTGACACAGCAAGGAAGGTACCTGACGACTGTTAAAGAAAACATGTCAGAAGTAATATTTGTTCTTACTTTTAGAAGGGTACAAACAAATATATATAGGCAAAATGCAAGTAGAACGGGTTTCGGCTACGGGTCTCAGTTTTTCACTTTTGAAGTTAGAACCACTTGAAACGAATTTGTTTCAGTTTGTGGAAGGGATGAAGAGAATGTACTAAAAAAGTGCAGAACAAGCATACCTCTACTAGAGCTACAAATGAAACTGCCATCATTGCAAATGCCTCCCCTGCATTAAACGTAGGAGCTCCCCATTGAAATGGGTATGGAACTCTTATCCTGCTCAAATTTCAGCAACAATTTACGAGATTAACTAGTTACTAGCTAAACAAAGATATGAAGTAAACAAATAATAGATTAAATTAGCTCGTCTCAAGAAGTTTGACATGTACATGTCCTGATTAAATGATAGAAATAGAAGGCCCTTACCAGGCAGCAGCACTAATGATCCCTGCACGATCAGTTCGACAGCTCAACTGAGTCTTAGGTCCGGTGTTTTTATATGCCCCACCAACAGTTAGCAAGTGTGCATAGATCCACACTATAACCACAGAGAAGATGACTGCAAATCGGTCAAACACATGCCTCTCGCCGTGAACAATATGAGGGATGTACTGCAAAATTTTGGTAATTTCAATCACAGTTGATGTGGAAAAGAAGAGAGAGGAACATTGGAAATATGTTAGATCCGAAAGTTACCTGTGAGAAGACTATGAGAAGTATTATCTGTGGCAACCCGATCTCAACACATTTTGCAAGCTACAGATGCATCACTATCTTTAGTATACTAGCGGAGTGTTAGAGATTGGATATTTTTAGATGACTTGTTCTTCAAGGAAAGATAAAAAGATATATACCACAGGAAAGCCTAGCTCATAGAGCCCAAAGCCTGACAAAGCAACCAAAGGAACGGCAGATAGTGGACTTAAGAACCTGCATATGTTGCAAAGGTAAAATCAGCTCCGGTAACTTTTGCAGATTATTGCTCACAATGCTCTTTATACATAGTCATTTACCTCGCAACGTTACGCCAGAGCCCACTAAACCCCAAAACTATCTGAAGAGTTGAGGCAACAACGAGAGCCCCCTGGATTCCACACATTATCTTCTTAAATTTCTGCAGGTTCAGTCCAAACAAAGTAAAGAATTACGTAACTTGCGAAAGAAGCAAAACCCAAGAAATAGTGGCAAGTTAGTAAAGTGACCTCCTCAGGATTCACAATGTCACTGTATCGACCAGCCAAGATGATGGTAATGGTTGTGGGCACATAGGTGTATGAAGCTCCAATTACTGCTGGCAAACGAGTGCCGAAGAATGTCTGGAAAAGTGTGTTCAGGCCGGCAACGAACAGCAATGTTTGGATCATTTTTGCTTTCTCTTCCTAGCAGGCATAATGAAATAAAGGTTCAGCAAAATTGTGTCTGTGACAAAGATGCAAGTTTCAGCAACATGTGTCATGTCTAAATATTGTTCGAATAGAAGTAAGAAGATTGGAGAGGCTTTTTGTATGGCCATACATGTCCTCCACCCATCTGCGGAACGAGTGAGGTTGGGATGAGAACCGTTGTACCAAGCATCACCAGGTAGTGTTGAAAGCCCAGTAGTATTGCCTCAGCTGGAACAAGAGCCAAAGCCACAAACTCGTGATGGTTAGATTGGACTGGACAGAACTGGTGGTCAAAATTGAGATTGTACAGCATCTAGACCAACTCCTTTTCAGTATAATCCAAAACAGGAACAAAAAAAAACCTATGTTATTGAAATTTTTGTCATTTCTTACGGTCCCAAAGCATTTTGTACCCGAAAAAAGGTAAAAATTACAATTTTTTTTGGCTTTTTTTGTAAATCGTAATTGTAAAATCGGATCGAAATTGTTTATTGTAATAAAAAATCCAATTAAATCATTTTTACTATTTTAAATCGTAAAAGCGTAAGGTTCTAAATTTTAAATCGGGATTTTGCTTAAAACATTTATCATTTTCTTTTTTTTTTTTTTAAGATATTTGTCGCTTTCACTTGTTTATACTTCTTCCAAATTTTACAAACTCTACCAATATCTTATAGTACATGTGAAGGTGTTAATAAGGAACAAATAAGAAATGTAACTTCACCTCGATTTTAAACTTCTGGGTTGATCGTAATTTTCCTCTAAATATATGCACTATTAGGAGTGCAATTTTTTTTCTTCCAGAATTAGTACAATCCTGTCTAAATTCTCATAAAAAATTAAAAAGTAATTGTGTTATTTGCCAACGATAATTTTGAAAAAAAAATATATAATATCCTTATGTTTCCTAACATTAATAATTTTAACAAGAAACTGAAAATTAATAAATTTCTTATAACAAACATTAGATATTAAAAACAAATTTTTGGTTGCTGAGTACGATTAAAAATGAGAGAAAAGATTAAAAAAAAAATTCCTTTTTTCTCTATATAAGCAAAGGAAAAGACTTACGCCAAGGAGGTGGGCTTGTGATGCAGTAAGCAACTCCTGGTAGTTGATCCTTAACCGGGTGCGGCTGAATCTCCTCCTGCTTCGGCGGCGGCGCAGGTCCTCCTCCGGCCATTATATCTTGTCGCCCAAGTTAACGAGAACAGAGATGTCCAAACGACGGCGGTGGGTGGCAGGAAAGCGTTTGGGACAAGCAGTGGGGAGGAAGCATAAAATTAAAATTCGACTTGTATTGGGTGGGAATGAAGAAGCAAATCTTTGGAAAAGCGAAAGCTAATTAGTGGCAGTACTTCATACTTATTGCTTAGTCAGAGCCAGAGGGATCGAAATGCGAAGCGTGAAGGGGAAAAAAGGCAAAAAGCCGAAATTCTCCTGTCATTAACGGGGAAGGAAGGAATCTGTCTCCTCTCATTTCTTTTCGTTTTTCTAAACAACCTCCCATCTAAGCTAAGCCTATCTTCATCGGTAAAAAGATATGCTCATTCTATTTCGCGTTAATTGACACTTTTATCTTCTTATACTAAAGCATATTCATATTAATATATATTGAATAAAATTTTTAAAAATTATTTTTAGAAACTATAATCTTTAAAATTTCATTTTTATACAAAATATTCATATTTTTATAATAAATTTTAAAAGAAATAAAATTATAAATTAATTACTGTGAATAATAAAAAAATTCATTTTTGTGAAACGGAGGGAATATCGAATTTCCTCCTCTCCTCCTTCTTAATTAGAGTTTCAATGGCTCCATCCAATTGGTTGAGGCCTAGGACGCTAAGGTTGAAATAAGGGTATGAACTCTGTTTCCACCTGACTTCTCATATAATGTCAATTATGTTGGTTCGATAGTCTTTGTTGTTTTGCAAAAGCAGACATTCGTCACTCTTTTAACTATGAAATATATCTTATCCTTATATTTTATACAAATGTTTTTTATTAACAAACACTACTAAAAAAATTATTTTTTCCAATGGCCAATTTTCCAACGGCCTCGGCCGTTGGAAACTGTAAAAAAAATGACCCTTGTAAAACAAAAAATCTCCAACGGCTTGATCGTTTGAAGTGTTGAAAAATTTCCAACGGGCACTTTTCTAACGGTTTAGGCCGTTGGAAAATAGTGAATTAAATTATACATCTTAGTATTTATTGTTTCCAACGGCTGCAGCCGTTGGAAATTTTTTTTATTTTTCCAACTGCCTAAGTCGTTGGGAATTTTTTTTATTTTTCCAACTGCCTAAGCCATTGGAAAAGATTTTATTTTTTATATATTAACGTATATATCACATATATTAATGTATATAAACACATTATAATGAATATGATCTAATAATTAAAAATATTATATTATAATAAACTGAAAATATTTTACAATAATAATAATAATAACACCCAGAAAAAAAGAAACCTAATGGGCCAAAATAGCCCAAACCCAACCCAAACTAACCCTAACTATATAATCCCACATAACCCACCCCACCCCTCCTCTGCCGCTTGTCTCTCCCCTCTCACCACTCTCACCTGCCTCTTTCCCTTCTCACCCCATCCCTCTGCCGCTCACCGTCTCTCCTCTCTTTCACCGTTCCTCTGCCTTTCACCGTCTCTCCTCTCTTGCACCGTCCCTCCGCCTCTCTCGCTTCGAGAATCGCTTGATTAGCAATTTGTTTCACCAGAGCTTCAGCTAGGTTGAGGTTGCTCTGCTGCACGGCCTCCGCACAGGCCATCAAAGCGTGGACAAATCGGATCCCGTTCTCCTGGGAATCAACCAGAAGAATCGGACGAGTTGAATTAGTGGGAAGCCCGAACGGCACGATCGAGGAAGGTGGGTAGATGTCGGACCTCGCCTTCGTTGCTCTTCTCCCTCCGCAGTGAGCCTCACTCTTGCTGTCCTCTCAGTCTCTCCGCCACCGACCTCCCTATGGCTCGTCCTCTCAGTCTCTCTCGGCTCGTCTTCTCAGTCTCTCCGTTGCCGTCCTCTCTTCGTCGCAGATCCGATCGTCGTCCTCACTCCGGCTCGGGCAGATATGATCGTCCTCTATTTCCGGCTGCCATCCAAGGTGTTGGATTTCAAATCAGATTCGATTTCGAGTTTATTTTTGTGTTTGTTGTGATTTATTGAGTATTAATTTTTTGATTTGGTGAATTTTTTTTATTTTGAATTGTATAATTTCCAATCCGAGGTGTTTTGATCGATGGATCTGATGAATCTTGTGCCTTTCTGTTTGAATTTTTTTCCAGAGCATGTTTGATTGTTGATCCGAATTTTATTTTTACTGATTTTTTTACTTACTAGTAAATTTTTTAATTTTTAATAATGCCTATTTAATAAAAAATTTTAGTGATTTTTAAATTTTTTAGTACATTTCAGTTAATTTTAGGAAAATATAGAATACAATTTTGGTAACTTATTCTTGAATAATATAATTTTGTGTTCTAATATAATGTTAGTAAATATAATTTTTGTGAATATAAAATATAGAATATGATTTTATTATATATATAGTATGTTTTCGGTTAATATAAAATGTGTTCTTAATAAATAAAAAGTATTTTTTTAAAATATAGGAATAATTTTATTTTTTTTTATTTTTTGGAATAAATTTTCCAACGGCCTAGGCCGTTGGAAATCCATTGAACAGTTGGAACACAACTATTTGTGGTTAAGCCGTTGGAAATTTCCATCAGCCCTATTTCCAACGGCTACCCATTGGAAATTACCAACGGCCAATTGTAGGGCCGTTGGAATTTTTTTTCCAACGCTTGGTTTACCAACGGCCTTATTTCCAACGGCTAGCCGTTGGAAAACCCTAGATTTCCAATGTAGAGCCGTTGGAAAAACCTTATTTTTTAGTAGTGAAAAAGAAAAAAGTTTGAGCCTTATTTTCATGAAACTCAATCTAAGTACTTATTTAATAACGGTTTTTGTGGTTAATATTAGAGTTTTGAATAATTTATTAATGATATAATAAAATTGTTAAAACTAGCCATTTGGAACATCTTTTGTAATTAATGATAGAGTTTTATTATTATTTATTAATAGTGGAGATTGAACAGTTAAAATTAAAATGTTAAAAGCTACCTTTACCCCTCCATAGCTTTTTTAAAACTTCAATACTAATAATTAATGCTAATTCCAAATAAAACTAAAAGTTGGCTCTAAATAGTTTTTTTTAAAACTTCAACGCAAATCACATACTAAAGCTAAACAGTGCTTAAATTAATCGATACTAGACATAATTATCAGATAAAAACGTCTTATAAAAAAAAGCAATGCAAAATCTTTAAAATTATTTTTGGTAAGCCTTTGTAGGAGATTAACCTCTTGTAAAGTGGATTCGACAGTCCAATCCTAACCTTTACCCGTTGGACGTAATTTGTTTATAACAGTCCCCTTTCGGTTCAATTCAAGGCCAAAAGTAAGCGCTGTACCCTTCAAAGTACAAGCCCCGACCTTTAATTTTACTTTTGCTTCCCTCTCCTATACAGTAAAGATAAAGTAACTAAAAGCATCTCTTTTCTGGGTACAGATTAAATAACCCACCCCATCCTGCCTGGGTACAATCTTGCCCCCTAAATAAAAAAGAAAAATGAAAGGAAAAAAGATTATGATCTGTGGCCATAACTACCCGGAGGTTTACTCTATTTTGTCTGCTTAATTTATTTAATAATCACTCTAATAATATTTAAAGTGAGTAATGTTTTATGATTTTTCTTCCATATATAGCCTAAGAAAAGATAACGAAATAAAAAACAATTAGTTTTTTCGAAAATTTTTTGAAACCGTATTTTGTGCTTCTAAAAGTTTTAGGGTTTGATGATTCTCACAAAAAAAGTGCAAGGTTTCAATTAATATGCAATTTCGATGAATAATTACCATATGAAAATAAGCACTGACACGCATGTTTTTAATAATATTCCCTTTACTCGGGCAAAATTTGAACTGGAACTTTGTGTCCGCTAGGTCAAATACAAATCGAGCAAATGCACGTTAGTTTTATTAGTATATTTTAATTGAAAATGATTCTATTTTTAGTCAGACAGTAAGTGACAAACAAAGAACAAATTATATAGAGGCAGATAACCTAAGAGCCATCGAGGCCAATTTGTGTGTGCGATCTACTATCGTTCAATGAACCACCACTATCAAAACTCTTCCAAATTGATTAGCTAGTTGACGTATCTCATTGACATCTCTGGCCATGTCCAGATGGATAGGATATAATCTGCAATCTGAAGGAATCCAAACAAATAATCTATTAAAATAGTAATGTTATGCATGCCAAAAGCACGGGTAGCCTTCATTATAGTAAGAATAGTTATAATCTTTGTGCACATTGCAAATGGACTTTCCCTATGAAAGTAGTAGAACTCGCAAGAAGAGGCGGCTGAAGGATCTCAAAAAGACCAAGCCTCCGCACCCATTCAGTTCCATAATTCCAAGCTCCATCCACTTGGAAGACTATTGGGTAAAAGGTAGTTAGAATATTGACCCAGTATTTAACACGAGGAGAAGGTCTAGGAAGAAAAGAATTCGTGAAACGACCCCTATGTTGAGCTGCTAACCTTGTTTCATCAATGAGAAGATCTCTATTTCAATTGTTTTGTTCAGAACCATAGCAATATTCTGGAAGGCCTTAGAGTTACAAGCGTTCCATGTGCTCCAGAGAGGAACAATAATGCTATCCCTAGCCTCGAATTGCCAAGTCTGGTTGTCTGGAAGGTTTTAAATTATCCATTGAAGAAAGTCCTCATTAAATTTAGGTTGAGAAATAAACAAATGGGTATCACAACGAGTATAATAGGTTCTAGATGCTGGGCAATGCATAAACAAATAGGTTATGTCTACTTCCGGGGTATCACAACGAGGATAATAGGTTTGAATTGGAATTCCCTTCTTTAGAAGCTCAGATCTATTCGGCTAGGCTTTGTTAATGCACTTCCAAATAAAAGTCTTATATTTTGTTGGAATGTTTGAGGCCCATAACCTTTTCAGAAACATATGAGTGCTGGGTAGGTTTGAGGAACACAGATTCTGTGAGATGCTTTAGAGCTGAGCTAAGAAATAGCCCTTTTTTTTCATGAACAATAGCTCAAGCCATCCTTTCTTCTCTTAGTTCTTCTAACGATTTTCCAAACCATTTCTTTGGAAAAGACTGAGTATAATAGTGGAATATTCCATGAAATTGAGTTTGCAATGAAAAGATCGTTGACTTTAGTAATCAACCTTTAAAGGGATCCAGGATTGGAAAGATTACACCTATTATTGGCAGGTTTGTCCTGAAGGAAGTCAGGAATCCAATAATCAAGCCAAACATCTACCAATCTTCCATTGCCAATTTTCCAACAAAGTTTTGGCTTAATGAAATCACAGTCAATAAGCAAATTTTTCCACACTATTAAGGAAGTCCAGAAACATGTTTAGGACAGAAAACTAATCAAACCCATCAAACCATCATCACTAGAGGTCATCAAATGGTGGCATATGATGCCTACACATTGACATGTGGGTAATTTTCTGGTGACACTGCAAGTACTGTTCTGGTCGTTAATGCCTGTTAAGTATCTTTATGGTGTTGGTTTTTTATTTGGTTAGGTGGTTGTTGGGGTTTGAAGAGGGTGGTAGCTAGAAGATAGTTATGGAAGGTGGTTTGGTCAAAGGAGATGAGAGGGTAAGGATTGTGGCATTAAAACCATGTTAAGAAATATGTTGACCCAAGTGCAACCAAGAAGGGGGGTGAATTGGTTGTATTCCAAAACAAACCACAAATGAGTTCTTGAAACCTCAAACTCAAATTGAACTTAAAGTACAATGATTAACTCTATTTTGACCAGAAAATGACCACCACAATCCACCTAAATTTTGCTTTGGAAGCTACCTTTGAAGTGGTTTTGAAAATAAACAAGTTTAATCAAGATAGGTAGCATAAAACACAAACTAAAGCTTAAGTATGTAGAGAGAATGAGAAGCTTGCACAAGAGAATTTTTATAAAGGTTCGAACTCTCCACTTGAGAGCCTACTCCTCTCCTCAAGTTCACCACTTGAGAGTTTTCTTCTCCACTATGAAACACAAAGATACACAATAGCCTTCAAGGGCACACAATACTTTGGTAGTTCCTTCTACCTTTACCTCTCACTAGTTTTGCTAAAGGCTAACTAGAAACCTATCTAACTCTCTTTCCCTTACAAGGAAATCATTCAACCACTCAAGGCAAGCTCAATAATCTCATGGTTACAAGGTGTAAGAACAATAGGACCTCTCAAGGCTAAATAAGCAAATGAAAGAACAAGTTCTTGGCAAAGTATCAAATTTGAGCTCTTGATGATAGATTTTGTTTCTTAGTTGCCAAGAGAGTTTCCCTTGATGATTCTTGATGTTTTTATACTCCAATGGATGCACAAGAGACGTTGAAGACCGTTGGAATGATCAGAAAAATGCCCCTTAAAATCTGGTGAACGTTGCTGTCAATTTGACAGAAATTCGCGTCTGTCGCCCAATTTCACCCGGGTGAAATATTTTCACTCAGTTGAAAATTCTGTCTAATAACGAAATTCAAGGTTTGACCTCCAACGGCTATATTTGTAATTAATGAGCTGTCAGCACTTTATACACGTGGAAATCTGACGTGACATGAATTTATAATTATTTTTCAAATATTTTTTGAACCAGAAACTCGCGCGCAGGACTGGAATCCAAGTTTCACCCGGTTGAAAATTTTTCATTTGAATGATTTTCTTATCTAGAAATAAAATGCTCTCGAGTCCGAAAACTGACTCCAGTTTCACCCGGTTGAAAAAATTTCATTCGAATGATTTTCTCGTCCAAAAATAAAATTCTCTCGGGTTCGAAAACTGACTCCAGTTTCACTCAGTTGAAAAAATTTCACTCGAATGATTTTTTCATCCAGAAATAAAATTCTCTTGGGTTCAAAAACTGACTCCATTTTCAACACGTTGAAAATGTTTCACCCTATTGAAACTATAGTTCCAGGATTTCCTTACTTCCAGACTTCCAAACTTCAAAAAGGTTTTTGCCAAGGAGATTTCTTCATTCATAAGTAATGCTTGAATCACTAAAAATACTTGATATATACTTGAGAAAACATTTTTTTCTAGCAAGCATCAAGACTCTATGAATGACTAACCAAGGTGTAAATCTTAATAAGGCCTTGAAACACAAAAAATAAATATGTTTTGTTGTCATCAAAATTAAATAAACATAAGTCATGAGAGGAACAAATCCAACAAAATAGTAAGAGGAGAAACTGAGGGCTTGATAATAACAAGACCCATGCAAGACCTTTATATAATAGATGGGTGTAGTATATAAGGAAAGAAAATTCCTAGAAATAAAGAGAAAATATTACATTCCTAAAATACCCATGACATTTCTCAATTGCTGTTTGTGGATGTTCAAAGCTTATTAACTAATTCATAGAATATCAAACGAAAAAAAATGTTGAAAGATAAGTGTGTCTAGTCATATATGACTCACTATAATGATTTATCAAATACATAAGACATCATATGATGATTTACTGAAAAAAAAATAGATTTTATAACTATGGAAAAGCACTAGACTCAGCCATTTATGTTTTACTATACATTCTTCCTAATCAATGTTATTTTCTACTTAGACATTCCAAAAACATTGTTAGCATGTTTTAAACATTCAAAATAAATTGTGAGAATATAATTGTGGATTCTAAAAAATCTCTTGAGCTTTTGGAAATGGAGAAAACAACGTGATTTTAATGTTTTATAATCAGCTTGAATATGCCATTAATGTTCTTTTTGGGCCAAATAAACTACTAATGTTATTCAAATGTTTAATTCACCATTCAATATTAAATTCAAAATTCCACTGTTTTTTGAATTTGACAAAATAGACAATTTTAGTATACAATGGTCTAAATAAGTTACCTTCATTGCTTCAATGTGATATTAGCCAACATTGTATGCAATTGTGGAGCATTCTTTCAGGACTCTTGAGTCAATATTTAAAACCTTGTTATCCAACCTTTCCTTTAGCTCTGGATAAACCACATGTAAAGCCCTTCCGAGTATAGACCTAGCTCAGAAAGGCTTAGGTAAGTAAATTATCAGTTAAGTACCTTAATTTAGGTTATGCAATCCAAGCAATTTAGTTAAGGTTTAGAAGGTTTCTAAGTCATTATTGGCACCTAAACATTAATAGCATTAATTTGTTAATTTTATTGCATTTTTGTGGATTTAGGGTCATAAGCATGAAAATAACATAAGAAGTAAGGCCATAATTTTTTACAGCTCATGTGAACCATAGAATTTAATGGAAAGACCTAAGTGTCCAAAATTGGTGTTTTTGAGCTAAGTAAACTAGACAAAAATGGCCAAAACTAGCGTGAGCTATGTGGACTTCTACGAGACTTAATTAGAGGATCATCGATCGTATAATAAGGGACAAAAGTGAGCCTAATAAAGTTTGGGAGCCAATTAAACTAAGAGATAAAGTTAAGGAAGTAGGAGTAGGGTAAATAAGATAAATAGAGATTTTGGAGATGAAAGTGTCCATTATTCACTCTCTCTCATGTCCAATCCCAAAGCCCCACCTTCACCCCTATGGATGGAGCTTCCACGCTCCCATTCTCACCATTTATCTTATGATTGGCAAAAACAATATAACAATCCCATTTCTCACAATCATCTCATGATTGGCTTATTGGCACAACATTAACAATTATCTTAAGCAAAAACAATATAACTTATCAATCAAACCAAGAACCATTTCTAAGCTAGTACATTGTACCATACTTTGGCTTTGAGCTTTAAAGCTTTATAACACCTACAAAACACTTTAATTATAACCATAGAATAATAGTATTCTTAAACGTTCCTAATCTAGTATTATTATAGAATGGGTTGCAATAATACATAAAGATTAGCATATGGAAGATTAATATGAGATATGTAGTTTACATATAAGTACAAGTTGGAGAGCTTGTGTGCTGGACCAACCCACCATGAGAGCACTACATGAATCTTTATATAAGTGTCATATTCGATTCTCAAGTGATCATGGTATATGTAGTCCTTTGACCTAAGATCATCAAGGTTCCCTATTTGTGAGTCATATACTTTGATACTTCCCTTTATTGCTTGTAATTGAGTGAACATGAAAGTGGTCATTGGGTATGTCACATATCATGCGGGGAGAATTTGTATGATCAAAATGAGATTTGTCCCTTCTATGTAATGAGAGAGATATCTTTGGGCCCCTTGATTTAGTGAGACTAAGGAAATGCATGGACATACTCAGATGAGTTGATATGAGATATCAATGTCATTAGTTTTAATTAGTCCACTCAGTAATCAAGAAACCTTAGATTGGGCTATACGAGAGTGACATATTCTATGTCTCGTGCTCAATTTTGAGATATTGGACAAAGAGACAATGACATATACGAATAATAATCATAGAGGTTTAGTCGAATTACCGACTATCTTGTCACTTGGGTAGCAATGATGTATTGTTAGACACTGTTCATTGTTTATGATCATAAATATGATTTATGATCATTGCCAATGTGATATGAGCCTATTGAGTCACACACTTAGAGCCAATTGGATTATTTGAGTGCATGGGCCAAACATTTTTATTTTGATTTCATGATAATTTCAAATTAATAATTAGCCCAAAGGTTGAGCCATTATGAAGCCCAAAATTAGATCTAATTCGATTAGGATTTTGAAACCTATTAAGCTTGAGAGTTAAGCCTCACTATATATACATCATATAGTAAGGATTTTCCAGCCCTAGCCTCCCTAAGGATGAAATCAAAATGGTTCAGAAAGGTTCCAATAGTGCTCTTCTCTTGCCTTTCCTCGAAGGGCGCAAGCTAGCACTACGAGGGCAAAAGGAACACATCTGTCGGAACGCGGTGAAGGCATGGTGATCCAAGTGGCTTGTGTGGATACCGTAGAAAGCTTAAACATGTCAACTATTCAAGTTTATGATTCGACTTAACAGTTAGGTGAAAGATCTCAGCCGACTAGGTATAAAAATTTTAAGCATCCGATTTACTCTATTTTGCTTGGATCCTAGAGGGTTTCGGTTAGTTTCCACTGCACTTGTTTGGCTCTTGAAACCTTACAATAATTTGGGTACCTATTGTGAAGGAATTAGCTTAGAACCTCAAGAACACATTAAAGGAGCACTTTGGTGAATAGTGTTCAAGCTTGCTTGGATCTTGCAAATCAAGTGTTTGAGGTAAAGAATCGTAAGTTTTTCTAAGCATTCTCCATGCATTTAAGTATTATGTGGCCTCGAAAGTGAGATTTGGGCGGTTTGAGAGTGGATAATACAAGGGAAATGGCACGGATGTACAAAGATCACACATGGTGAGGAGCTCCAAGGGGCTTACTGTGCTACCCACTGTGTGTGTGGTGGTTGAGTCGTGCTTGTTTGCCCTTGGAGTTCCTCCAACACGCCAAGGGCTATACTACCATCGCATACATTAGGAAGACAATGAGGCTTACCACACTTCCTACTGTGGGCGTGGTTGCAACATTATGGATCGCTGCCATACAAAATGGTCCCCCATGATACCAAACACCATACCTTTGTAGCATGTGTGGTGCTAAGCTGAGGCCTAGGATTCCTAGGGTATGCTACACACCACTAGCATGCTACGACATGGGTGCCTCAGCGTAAATGTTGTGCCCATGGTATGTGTAATAAAACTAAGTTAGAGGTTAGTCTAAGCTTCCAAATAGCATTTTAAGTATCCTTGAACATCTCTAAGCCCTCAGAAAATCAAGGAAGGGATTTCACCCTACTTCCAACAAGTTTAATGTATGGGCAAGTTAGAAAACAAGTACTATGGCTAAGGCACTAAGCACCTTGAGGGCTAAGGAGTTACGTCATAGTTAAGTGTGGGTCTGAATCTCAAGAACTAGTTAGGGACCCTAAGAAAACTACCGTAAACTTTTAAGAAGGGCTTAAGGATGATGTTAAAACCTTAGTGGCCTAAGATTGAAGGTTTAAGACCTGGGGGTGCTAGTAAAACCCTAAGTGGTCCAAGTCAAGCTCGATGAGGTTGATAAGTAAGGTTGCTTTGTAAGTAAACCACCAAGTGGGTAGTAATAGGTGGTTAAATGGTCAAGTCAAGTAGAGTGCCCAAGGAGAATTAGTGCCTTAAAGGGTAATAAAGTCACAAATGATGGATAAAGATGGATCATGGACTTCTAGTGACCTAAGGATACATGTTGTGAACCTCCGTACACTAAGAAGGATCCAAAGCTATTCTGACAAGCCTCAAGCTTGGTACATATATGCCTTAATGGTGCCCGATATGTAAAGCCAATAAGGTGGCTACCTTGGTACAATAAGATAAGAAAAGGGAAAGTAAAGTCTTAGGTGTGAAGTAAGTATCTAGGTGACAACCCAGTGAAGTGAGTATAAGGCACCTTACTCTAGGCATGAGAATAAGTTTCCAGTAAAGTGGGACCTAGTGAAGTGAAGTGCTGCCATTGGATACGAGGGCCAGTGTCTTAAGCACCTTAACTGTATGAGCTCACGACCAAGTGTTGACAATACCATTGGTAATGTAGGTCCCTAAATTTATGTGTTGCATTTGCATTGCATTTCATACATTATGCAACAATATATGCAACATATATATATATATATATTGCACATTTTCTCTATAGGTGGTAAAAATTGAATGTATGTTTGTTTGTGTGCATTTTTTTACCTGTTTTCCCCCACATGCTCTGTTTTTTAAGAAATCCCTATTTGAGAACCAATTGTTCTCATCCCTTTAAGTTTCTTAGTGAAAATAATGGATATGGGGGAATAAGTAGGCCTAGTGGCTAGAGTATGATGTTAGTCTAAATTGTTACAGGTAAAGCTAAGTGAACCTTTCATTTGTTCTGAGTTATATCTTATGATCATATGCAATACTGACTATAAATGTTTTATGCTTTCCTTATATTAGGAGATTAAGTGTCATAAGCAAGAATCCATGGAACTACACTTGAAATGGTTAAATAGTGTAAGGCACTATAGAGAGATCTTAGTGTATGTTAGTGTATGATAGCCAAAGGGCTATCGCCTCTATCTGACCCGAACTCGGAGCGTCAGGAAATGCAAAGAAGCTATTAGCCCCCCCGAGGTACTAAACAGATCACCTTCGGAAACGGAGAATCAGCTATTGCAAGCCGAAGAGGATCTCCCTGAAGGCGGAACCCTGAATCAGGGAACTCCCCGAACTGCGGGCATATTTCCCGAAGGGGCATCGTCCGTACCAGAGGACGATCTCGGCCAGGGACCTCGGGAGTACGGTATGAGCATTTAAGGAGCCTCTGACATGCCACCCACAGACGCTACATGTCACCTCAAATGACGATTTGACACGCCAACGCCATCCAGGTCACGTCATGGCCTGTCTCGGTTCAAGGCTCAAGGAGCCTGCCACCGGCTATTTGTCCCCTACGCCCAGAAATTCAGAGAACATCCGACTGAACACGTGTCACGATCTGAACGGGCTGGACATTCCTATAAATACCAGGAAACAAACCCTGGCAAAGGGTTGGACTCCTCCCCCTTGAGAAAATGCAGGCAAGCCCACTAAAAACTCTAGTGCTTCCCCCTTACCTTCTCAGGAAACTGACTTGGGCGTCGGAGGCTCCTCCCCGGAAAAGCACCCCGGGGACCTCCTAACCCCCTTCTCTGAGCTTTGCAGGCACGTTCCCCTGGGAAACTCCAGCACCAGACGCTCTCCTTCACAGGAAGTCCCCCCGGAAGTCACCATGCCTTCCAGTGAAGATGTCCCCGGACATTATTTGGCGCCGTCTGTGAGAAACCATCCTCGGGTCGCCGTCATTGAGACTCAGAGTTCTAAGGATAAGGGACTCCCAAGGTCCCCATCCACGCCTGTAGTCCAACCGGCCACTGAGCAAGCTCCCCCAAGGACTTCCACGCCTGAGGAAGAGCGCCCTCTGGTCATAACCATGAGCTTCCTGCGCAACTTTCAACGTTCTGTTGTGGCTGAAATGACACAACAAATAGACTGAAGGTGGCCGCAACAAGCTCAAGCCCAAAGGCCTCCTTTCACCAGCACACCCTCGGGAAAAAAGCCCAAACCAACTCATCGTAGTTCGGGATCCGGAGACCCACGGGAGGAGTCTTCAACAGAAAACATGCCCCTCGGGGCACGGCTCGCGGGACAAGCGGGGTCAAGGCGACCCAAAATCATACACAGGAGGAGCCAGTCGCCTGAGGCGAGGTCCCTATCCCCTCAACGCCGAACTCGCTCCCCGAAGAGGCACCGACAATCCCCCCTGCCAGAAGAAGAACCTAGTGCCACGGCCCTTATGGAGAAAATATTAGCAAGGTTGGACAGAGTGGAGAAACAGGTGGCCCGTAAACCCGTCTGGGCTAGGCTGTCTAGGACCTTTTGTGGGGACGAGTCCCCATTCACCCAAGATGTCGTTGAGGCAGCCATGCCAGGTGATTTCAGAGTACCTCGGCTGGAAACTTATGATGGCCGTACTGATCCACAGGCCCATCTGACCAAGTACAGACGCAGCATGATGATGCACGGTGCCGACGATGCTACCTTGTGCAAATGCTTCGAGGTCACTCTCAGTGGGCCAGCAACAGCCTGGTATAATTCATTGACCCCAGGAACCATCACGGAGTTCCAGGAGTTGTCCACAGCCTTCACGCAGCAGTTTATCGGAAGTCGGCCAACGGCGAAGATGCCGGTTCAGATGTTCGACATAGCGCAAAGAATTGGAGAGACCATAAGTGACTATGTCGAAAGGTTCAACAGGGAAGCTTTGAGCGTCCCGGACTTCCGGCCCGAAATACGCATCCTCGCCATGACACGGGGCCTTCAGAGGGACTCACAGCTGTTTTACGAGTTCTCTAAGGACCCCCCGGACACCCTCGGTGAATTTTACCAAAGGGCCGAATAGCACATGACAGCCGAAGAACTGAGAATGGGCGGACCGAAGTCCGATCACGCCCGGGCTGAAGGGTCCAGCCAGCAAAATCGGTATCCCACCGAACAGGCAGGCCGACCTCGGAGGACGCGAGGAAGGAAACTCCCAATTTTCACACCCCTGAACACCACACGGACAAACATCCTCATGACGATGGAAAGGCAGGGAACGCAGGTTCAGCGGCCACGGGCCATGACCGCCGACAACAGAAAGAATATGAAGAAGTTCTGCCAGTTTCATCGCGACCACGGTCACGACACCGAAGACTGCTTCCAATTGAAAAAGTATATAGAGTCGCTGATAAAACAGGGCCAACTTCGGCGGTATCTACGCATGCCTTCCTCGAAAAGGAGAAAAGAGGAGGAAGGAAAGGCAGAAGACGAAGACTACGACTCCGACAGGCGGAGAAACCGAAGTCCGAAAAGGTGCCCCCACCTCCAGCGGGAATCATACAGACAATAACGATGGGACTCCCATCCTCGGAAAGAAAGAGAAAGGCCAGAGAAATAGCAGTCATGGAGTATCAAAATCCAACAAAAAAGCTGGCCCGAAAGGATGGTTCCGCCGTCATTTTTCCCCATGACGACCCATTGTTGATCATGGCGAGAATAGGAAACTGGGACGTCAAAAGAGTGCTGCTCGATGACTGATCAAATGCCGACGTCCTGTTTTCACACTTACTGCCGAGGTTGGGTGTATCTAGTAGCGACCTCAAGCCCGTCACCTCGCCTACCTTCGGGGTAGGTCCGGCCGAGCTGCCCGTCCTCGGTTGAATCGATCTCCCGTTGATGCTGAAAGGGACTTCGGTGATGGGAACAGAAGAGTTGTACGCCTCCACAATGGCAGTATTCATTGTCATGGATGTCCCTTCATCGTACAACGCCATCCTTGGAAGACAGACACAGGGAAACCTGCACATTCGCCCTGATGTCAAGTACTTAACCATCACTTTTGCCGCCAAGGATGGAGATGCGGAAATCTTCATAGATCAAGGCGAAGTAAGGAAGGTGTTCGTCAAAACACGAAAAGCTCCAGGAAACAACTCTGCGCAAGCTGTGGAAGCAAAAGCACCAAAAAAGGGCGAGGCAGAGAGTCCCGCAAAGGCGGAAACGGAAACAGTAGAACTTGTCCCAGGTCAATCTACCCGAATAGGGAAGAGCTTGGTCGAAGGTGACAAGAAAAAACTTGTATCCTTTCTACTGGAAAATAAAGATCTCTTTGCCTACTCGCCAAAAGATATGCCAGGGGTGAACCCTGGCGTAATACAACATAACCTCAAAGTAAGTCCGGAAGCAAAGCCTGTCCGGCAAAAGAAGCGAGGCATCTCAGCCCATAAAAATAACTTCGTCAAAACCGAAGTCCAGCGCCTGTTAGACGCTGGTGTCATCAGGGAGATCAAATACCTTGAATGGTTGAGCAACGTGGTTATCGCCACTAAAGAAGAAAGCAGCAAACTTCGGATGTGCATCGACTTCAGAAACTTGAACGATGCTTGCCCAAAAGACTCATACCCTCTCCCACCGATAGACCAATTGGTAGACTCAACTGCCGAATACGGGCTCCTAAGTTTCTTAGACGCCTTCAGCGGCTATCATCAAATAAGGATGAACCCCGAAGATGAAGAAAAAACCGCCTTCATCACCAAGGGAGGAACATACTGCTACGTCAGAATGCCCTTCGGGCTTAAAAATGCAAGAGCCACCTACCAGAGGTTGATGAGCAAGGTCTTTAACGACCAAATAGGGAGAAACATGGAAGTGTATGTTGACGATATGATAGTCAAAAGCAAGCTGCCTGACGACCACGTCGCAGATCTAAAGGAAACCTTCCATAAGCTCAGAACCTTCGGGATCCGTCTCAGTCCCGAAAAGTGCATCTTCGGAGTGACCTCGGGAAAATTCCTTGGGTACATGGTATCCGAAAGAGGCACTGATGCCAACCCATAAAAAATTAAGGCTCTGCTCGAGTTTCGAACTCCCGCCACAATAGAAGATGTGCAAAGACTCACTGGAAGGATAACCTCCCTCAGCAGGTTTATTTCCAGATACGGAGATCGGTGTCGGCCATTCTTCAAAGTCCTCACAAAGGCAGCAAAAAAGGAGGACAACCTCGGAGGTGATGACCATCCCTGGGGTAAAGATTGCCAAAAAGCCTGGGAAGAACTGAAAATCTACTTGGCCAGCCTGCCTACTTTGCGACAACCTCGCGAAAGAGAGCCGCTCGTACTATACCTCGCCGTCACAGAAAAAGCTGTGAGTTCGGTCCTTGTAAAAGAAGAGGGGCCAAAGCAATGGCCGGTCTATTATGTCAGCAAATCCCTGCATGGCGCCGAAATCAGGTATCCTTTGTTGAAAAAAGCTATATATGCCTTGGTGCTGGCAGGAAGAAGGCTACGACCATACTTCCAAGCTCACCCTATCATCGTCCGAAGTAGTTTACCACTTCGGGATGTCATGAGGAAGGTGGATCATTCCGGAAGGCTCTCCAAGTGGTGTATAGAGCTTGGCGAACACGACATCGCATATGAACCTCGGAAAGCCATAAAAGCTCAAGCATTGGCAAACTTTATCGTCGAAGTACCCACCACTGAGGACAGCCATCCGGATCCTGGCGAAGGTGATCCTGAATGGACTTTGCATGTTGACGGAGCCTCGGGGTCCGAACACCAGGGAGCCGGGGTAATTATCAGAGGTCCCAAAGGCCTTGAAGTAACGAAGGCTATCAAATTTAGCTTTAACGTCACCAACAATGTGGCTGAGTATGAAGCCCTCATAGCAGGATTACACCTAGCCAGGAGAATTGGCGTGCGAAATCTAAAAGCCCACAGCGATTCCCAGCTAGTAGTTCAGCAAACGGCAGGAGACTATGGGGCACAGGACCCGACCTTGGAAAAATACCATGAACTGGTGGCAAAACTCATTCGGGAGTTCGATACAGTGCTAATCGAAAACGTACCTCGACGTAATAACACCCAGGTAGATTGCTTGGCAAAATCCAAAACATACACCGAGGTGCTAGACCATCCGAGCATCGCAGTGCTGAGCATAGTGACCTCGGGAAGAGGGTGGAAGGACCCAATAAAAAGGTATCTCGTAGAAAATGTGCTCCCCGAAGACCCTGGCGACGCTGCAAAGTTACGAAGATGCTCAGGCCGATTCTTCTTGATCGGCGAAGAGTTATACCGGCAGGGATATGCAAATCCGCTGCAAAGGTGTGTGGACGAGGAGGATACTGAAATGATCCTCGAAGAAGTCCACGAAGGCATTTGTGGTTCGCACATCGGAACCGACGCCCTTGCAGCAGTGATACTTCGCCAAGGATATTTCTGGCCTACCCTGAGAAATGACGAAAGGCAGTTCGTCCGGAAATGCGGTAGTTGCCAGAGACACGCGAATATCCAGAGGACACCCTCGGAAATGGTAACTTCGGCTGACTATCCCTGGCCCTTCGCAGTCTGGGGCATAGACCTCATTGGGCCGCTCCCCACAGCGCCTGGAGGCGTGAAATTCTGCGTGGTAGCAGTAGACTATTTCTCCAAATGGGTTGAGGCAGAACCACTAGCAACTATCTCGGCAAAAGAAGTGCAGAAGTTCGTGTGGAAGAACATCGTATGCAGATTTGGCATACCGAGGGTGCTAGTAGCTGACAATGGATCCCAGTTCACAGACAAATGATTCCAGGAATTTATCAGCGACCTCGGAATAAAGATGCACTTCGCCCCAGTAGCTCACCCCCAAAGCAATGGGCAAGTAGAAGTATCTAACAGGACCGTGAAAGATGGTCTAAAAAAGAGACTGGGGGAAGCAAAAGGGAAATGGCCAGGAGAACTCCGAAGCGTATTATGGAGCTACCGAACAACACCCCAAAGAGCCACAGGGGAAACGCCTTTTTCACTAGTCTTCGGCATAGAGGCCATCATTCCAATCGAGGTAGTACGACCATCAGTACGGGTGCAAGTGTTCGATGAAAGTGGAAACGACCTCGGCCTAAGAACAAAGCTTGACCTCGTCGGCGAACACAGAGAAATAGCCGAGCTGAGAAGAAAAGCTTTTCAGCAAAGAGTGGCCGCGGCCATAAATTTACGAGCCAGGCCAAAAGGGATCAAGAAGGGAAACCTCGTTCTCCGAAAGGCTGACTTCGCACCCCGAAGGCCATCCCACGGAGTACTTCGCGTGAATTGGGAAGGACCTTATCTGGTTCTTGCCGAAGTACGAAAAGGCGTGTACAGACTCGGCGACGCCGATGGCATAGAATTAAAAAATACTTGGCATTCAGATGCCTTGAAAAAATTCTATGCTTAAGGTTTCGTGGAAGAATTGTGTTGTACAAATCAGAGAAATATTCTAAGTACAAAAGTTTCTTAGAGAAATTTTTGAAGTACAAAACCAGAATTCCGCGAAGGTGCTCGCCGAAAAAAGCGTAGATGATTTCCCGAAGTCCCTTGAGCAATCATGTTCGGGAAAAATGGGAAATGGCGAACCGTGCAAAGATACTCGTCATAACAAATGCAAGTGCCGTTTCCCGAAGTCTTTTGAGCGAATGTGTTCGGGACAAAAGGAAATGAAAAAACTTGCAAAAAGACTTAGCCAAAAAATCTTCACTAAAGATAAAACCGGCTTACAAAGGTGAAGTGCCCGAAGAAGAAGTACAAAAAGTGAAGAAGAAAAAAGGAAAAGGCCCCTAAAACAGCCTAAGAGTTCTCGGCGTCCCGAGAGCCACCAGCTTCTGCGCCCTTTTCCACCACCTTTGGCGCCGGAATTAAGGATGGCAGGTTCAGGTGCTCGATCTTCGACCAGGACCACCGAGGCCCCTCGGGAATGTTCAAAGCTTCCAAAAAAGAGAGGTCCAGATCTGGGAACCTCTAAAGGACTTGGTGCCGAGCAAGGAAAAAGCCGTCCTGGAAGGCGACCTTGGTCATTTGGTCGGATTTATCCTTCTCGACCCCAAGGTCCTCGAGCTCATCCTTCAGGTCCGCGACCTCCTTCCTCAGCGCCTTTATCCTCTTCTTCTTCTCAGGCTCCTTCTTCAAGGAATCAACCTCGGCATGAAGCGCATTCTTCTCAATCAGCAACGTTGCCAGGAGTTCTTCAGACTCCGTTTTTGACTTTAGAAGCGCTTCGTTGGACGAAAGCAGTCCCGCCACCTCGGAGCCGAGGTCGGAAATCTTCTTGGAGGAGTCCCTCAAAATCTCCTCTTTTTCCGCCCGAAGGGCGGCAACCACCTTCTCCGCAGCATCAGCCAGCTGCAGGTTCTTGACGGCCAGTTCCGAACACATGGCCTTCGTTTTCTCTAAAGTCTCTAAGGCCGAGTTTCGGAACTGCGTCTGCCTGGCCACCCGAACTCTGAGGTAGCCAGCGTACGCCATCAGCTGCAAAAAGATGAAGGCAAGGTCAGTAAAAGCCAAACACTTAGAAAAAATTCTTCAAGGGCAAACCAGCATACCTGAGCAGCGTGCTCGGTAACCTTCGCTGCGAGGGTGTCATCGCCCGGATGAGCCGCCGTAATAGCCCTAAAGGAGGCCTCAGTAAGCACCCCTTTCGAGATCTCCTTAGCCATTTGGGGGCAGTCTCCGAAGAACAAATTCATGTCCTCCGTAAACGTCCAAAAAGGCTCCTTCGGGATCTTCCTTTTCGGGACTTTGGCATCACGGAGAGCTCGCTTCTGGGCGTGTTCGGCCGCCCAACTTGGAGTAAGTGACTGCTCTGCATGGCAAAACGAGCAGCTGGTGAGAACAAAAAAGAACTTTGGAAAATAAAGGCATTACATTTCGGCGGAAAAAGCAAACCTGGCGGCACCTCGACGACGTCATCGTCAGAAGCCGAGGCCTCCTCGGTAGAGATCTCCTTGCCCTTGCATTTACGCCGCTCCTCGGCAGAAGGAGCCTCCACCACGGCATCCAAAAGAGCCTGCGACAGAGTGGGGCTCTGAGGAAGGACGTCGGCAGCAGCCTCGGAAGGCGGAATGGCAGCGACCTCGGGCTCCCCACTTTCCTCCTCAATACTTTCCAAAGGGGGAGGAAGAATAGTCTTCTTCGCCCGTTTGGCCGAAGGTCCAGCACCAGTGGTTTTCCGCCTTCGGGAAGCCGCCTTCTTCGTCTGCTCGCCCTTCTCTACTTGGCCGGTGAAGAGGGATTTGTAGAAGGCAGCAGTGCCGTCGCCCATCTCTGAGAAGGAAAGAAAGCATCAGCGTAAGTCCGAGACGAAAGCTATAACAACGGGAGTCAGAGATAACTTACTCTCATAAAAAGTTTCATAAGAAACTTCCTCCCGAAGGAGCTACACCAACCAGGAATCCTTCCCGGCGATAGAAGGAGCTGGCATCTTGAGGTCCGTCTTGTGCTTCTTCACTACCCCTAACTCCCGAAGAACCTCTTCGGTCATCAACCTCCAATTGATGGGGAAGGGGTAGAGAGAGCGCGAAGGGACCTCGGGACCCCAGTCCGAGACAGCACGGATACGGCCGTCGAAGTCCTTAAAGATAGGAGCCAACTCCGGAGTTAGCAGTATCCTCGGATCCACGACGTCCATCTCCAGCTTTCCCTGAGCCCATTTGGTCGGAACATGCGACCAGGCCTCCTCCATCTTCAGAAAGAAAAATTTTTGTTGCCACCCTCGCCAGCTGTCCTTGGTGGCGAAGGTGAACGTATATTTCTTGCTCCCAGATCCCCGAGGTAGCATGAAGTAAAAGCCACCCTTCAGGACCACGAAGAGCTTGTAGTACTTCATAAAAATAATAAAGTGGGGTTCTATCTCGAAGACGCCACACATGCAGATGAAGGTGTTAAAATAGCAGTACGAGTTCGGGGGAAGTTGATTTACGGCAATGCCATGAAATTGGCAGAACTCGCAAATCATCTTCGGAGGAGGGTACCGAAGTTTGGCCTTCAGTTGGGCTCGAAAAATGGTAACCTCATTACTACGGTTTGAAAAACAAAACTGATCAAAACGAGGCAATCTTGTAACGGCATACGAAGGAAGAAAGAACTTTTTCTTCCATCTTGCCAGTTTTTTGGGGGTGGTGCAGCAAGGATGAGATAAAAGAGGCTGCCAACTCTCGGGAATAGGCATACTTGCAGAAAAATGGGTTCGGAAAAAGGCAAGAAAACAAGTTCCGGAAAAAACTCTGAAAATCAAAAGAGTCTGGAAAACAAAAACCCACCAAAAGACTTGCCAAAATCTGGGTTTGAAGTCGCCGTCATGAAAGGTTGCCGGAAAAACTCTGTTAAAACAGCTCCGCCGCAAAAAGCAAGAGAAAGCGCAAAAGCAGTGGCAAGCAGGGAAAAGAGCAGAAGCAAAAGTAAAAAGGGAACTTATGATGGAATGGGCTATATATAGGTTGAAAGTAGCTAGTCGAATCGGCATCATAAGTACCCTTTGAAGGCGAACCGTCGCCATAACTGCTCTCTGCACCCGAAAAGACGCGCTCTCTATGACCGACACGACTCCCCTCAAATGGCAAAGTGCCATGTGTCAGCCGCTGCGCCAAAATAGGGGACGCGCCCTCTGACATCCCTAAAAAACTGGGACGCGCCGCTCCAGACTGACACGCCTGGTCATGAGACGCGACACTGCACAGACCTGCAAAAGGAAAAAGGAAAGAAGTAAGTAGCCTCGAAGACACCAAAAGACAGGCTATTGCCAAACAGCCCATATCTTCGGGCAAAAGGTGTACCTTCGGCACAGGTTTTACTCCCTAAAAACTCCCAAAGAGCATCCTCGGAAAGACTACAAACCGAAGTCTCCACTTCGGCTTTCCAAAGGGGGGCATGTGATAGCCGAAGGGCTATCGCCTCTATCTGACCCGAACTCGGAGCGTCAGGAAACGCAAGGAAGCTATTAGCCCCCCCGAGGTACTAAACAGATCACCTTCGGAAACGGAGAATCAGCTATTGCAAGCCGAAGAGGATCTCCCCGAAGGCGGAACCCTGAATCAGGGAACTCCCTGAACTGCAGGCATATTTCCCGAAGGGGCATCGTCCGTACCAGAGGACGACCTCGGCCAGGGACCTCGGGAGTACGGTATGAGCATTTAAGGAGCCTCTGACATGCACCTTCGGAAACGGAGAATCAGCTATTGCAAGCCGAAGAGGATCTCCCCGAAGGCGGAACCCTGAATCAGGGAACTCCCTGAACTGCAGGCATATTTCCCGAAGGGGCATCGTCCGTACCAGAGGACGACCTCGGCCAGGGACCTCGGGAGTACGGTATGAGCATTTAAGGAGCCTCTGACATGCCGCCCACAGACGCTACATGTCACCTCAAACGGCGATTTGACACGCCGACGCCATCCAGGTCACGTCACGGCCTGTCTCGGTTCAAGGCTCAAGGAGCCTGCCACCGGCTATTTGTCCCCTACGTCCAAAAATTCAGAGAACATCCGACCGAACACGTGTCATGATCTGAACGGGCTGGACATTCTTATAAATACCAGGAAACAAACCCTGGCAAAGGGTTGGACTCCTCCCCCTTGAGAAAACGCAGGCAAACCCACTAAAAACTCTAGTGCTTCCCCCTTACCTTCTCAGGAAACTGACTTGGGCGTCGGAGGCTCCTCCCCGGAAAAGCACCCCGGGACCCCCTTCTCTGAGCTTTGCAGACACGTTCCCCTGGGAAACTCCAGCACCAGACGCTCTCCTTCACAGGAAGTCCCCCCGGAAGTCACCATGCCTTCCAGTGAAGATGTCCCCGGACATCAAATATACTAAGTGTTGTGTCTAGATTTGAATACCTAAGGGTTACCCTTGGGTTATACATAGTGAGAGTTAAAGATGTATAACACAGTTATTACTTAATGGTTAAGCAACTATTTTTTTTTTTTTTTGCTTTTGCTAGCATTTTAGTTGATTTTAAAAAGTCCTGCATGCATAGTTTTTAAATATTATTGTTCTGGATCATGCACACCGCCAAAGTGACTTATGCATACTCTTTGTTCAGGGCATGTTAGATAGTAATCACATATATGGGCATTTATGACCTTAGGTAGTGATTGGCAATTGTAACCAAAAGGGTTCACTCCAATGAATCAGGTAATACTTCAGCAAGCACCCCAATCCACTTCTATCACACTGTATCTCACATTGACAATGGTACTAGATCTTATGGATGGAGAAGGCGGACTCAAAACTACAACTACCAATATAAACAATGGCGGTAGCTTAGGATGATGATTTCTCAGTCTCAGTTAGCCATAATCATCGTATCATGGGTACTATCTAACTTTTGTCATCTTTTGGTACAAGAAGGAATTCATGGGGGGCATTTAAAAGAAAGATCCCATATTTTAGTAGAAAGCAAAAATAACTAAAAAACCACCCATGTTTTTTATTTTCTCCACAAAATGCAAGCTCTAGTCTCTGTAAATGTAGGTAAAAATATTAAACTTACCAAAAAATAGACCATTTGACTAATTTTGAAAACATGAGAGGTCTATTTGGCAGAAAAAAAAGTAGTGGCCTAATCAGGTCAAACAAAAAATTTTAGTGTTTATTTGTTACTTTTTGCATTGGTACAAAATGGAGCATTTCATCTAAAAATTGAATATTCCATTGAATTGATGTCAAATAACTGATTTGATATGATTTGATAACTATAATGATTTATTTAGCCCAAAAAAGACATTTTTGATCGAATCAGGCTAACCTATAAATCTTAGTGCTTATTTGTTATTTTTTCATAGAAACGAAATTACCTTGTTGCTTTTTCTCTCACAGCCATTTTAGTAATTAAACATATTGAAATTAAAAGTACGCTCTCTGCCTTAACATAACGAAGAAGTATGCTACTTTGCTTTTTTGTTTTTTTTTAACAATAAAAAGTTCGCAACATTCGATAAATCCTTCGATTCAAAATTAAAGTAGTCTACTTTTTACGGCTTCGCGTTGCTTTTATTTTTTATTGATAATTTTATTTTCTTGCGAAGTTGACTTGCTTTGTTAATTCAGAGGTGTTGCGTGGTGACGCTTGCAACATGCAACTTCTCGTTATTTACCAACCAAAAGAGTAACCTAAGTTTGGTCTTACATATGTTCAACAGTTCAAATCTTGTCCAAAATTGGCAAAGACACGTCTATATATCTATACAATGTATGAAAGGGGGAAAAATGGGCGAGGTGCTGACACCTGTTACTGGTGTTGGGGGTAAACGTGCGTTTTTGTCTTTATTGTTTCTGTTTTCATTTCATTTTGACCGATAGACTTTGCAATTTCACAGGTATGACAATGTTATAAGAGAAAATTACAAAAATATCCAGTGGTTTGGTTTAATCTACACTTTGTCCCCTTTATTTTCAAAAACTTATACTTTACCACCTATTTACTTTACAGTATCTGACAATAATTTATGAAAACCTAATTTAAACTGTCTGATAATAATGTTCCAGTAATTTTAAGACTTTTGACATTTTTTTCATAGACACCTAACTCTTAAAAAATACTAATATATATTTACAAAGAGAAAAATACATTTACAGAAAAAAAAATAATTTAAAATATCTATTAACTATAACAAAATGTTGTAGAGATTGAAATTGCTGAAAATGACTATCGTATAGTTGAAATATGGTTTCAGCAATTGTTATTAGACAGTGTAAAAAACACTGGGGACAAAGTGTAGGTCTCTAAAAATAGAGTAAGTGTAGGTTAAGGCATCCCTCAATGGGGTAATTGTAAGTTTCCATGTTATAAATGAAGAGATGGACAATGAGACTGACAACGGGAAATGGTCTGCATCGTAAGAAAAGGAAATGGAAGAAAAAGGAAAGGGAAATGGGCACTTTCATTTCATGCACATATTCACTTTTTATAATTGTTGGTCTGGAATTAAGAAACATATTTATTATCCAATCCTCATGGTCCATTCTTTCTTTTTCTATAAAAGAATTTTCAAATATTAATTTTATTGGACCTACCATTAGTACTGAATTATCCAATCCTCATGGACCTGCCATTCATTTCCCGAAATCTCAAGACTGTCACCCCATCCTATTGTATTGTTGCCCTTGTTTAAATAATGGGTAAAATCCATATTTAGTCCCCTAACTTTAAGGGTTGTCCTAATGTGATCCCTTATCTCTAAAAGTGATTATTAAAGTCCCCTAACTCAACTAATGTGTCCTATTTTGGTCCCTACTGTCAGTTCTGCCATTATGTTGGATGGAAATTGCCTACATGGCACTTACTTTGCCACGTGGCATCCTATGTCATAACAATAAGTGGCTAGAATAAAAGAACAATAAATAATAGGCTAAAATTGATGAAACACATAATTCTAAGGACTTTAAGTGACATTAATCCCTAATTTCTATCTTCCTTAAATCTTCTTGGATTCGAGCTCGCCGTCGCCGACCACCTTCGGCCTACCCGCTGCCAACCGGAAATCCGCCTTGATACCCACTCGCCAGGTCGATTCGGCCTGCCTCTGCCTCAACTGCGACGCCAAGATCCACCAGCACGTATGGCTGTGCGAGCTCTGCGAGCAGGCTCCAGCCGTGTTCTTCTGCAAAGTAGACTCAGCAATGCTCTGCATCACATGCGACCGCAACATACACAACGCAAATCCTCTGGCCCGCCTCCACGACCGGACCCCTGTTGAGCCTTTCGTTGACTCCGCCGCCTCGGCGGTCAAGTCTTGCCCTTTCGGCCTCCTTGCTCCAGCGAGTAACTTTGGAGATCAGCTGGAAGATCAGAAGAAACCTGCTTCGGTCCATCCATTTGCTTTAGCGTACCCAGCAATTTATCATCAATGAACTTGGTGGCAATGCAATAATGGTCCGATCCAGGGTGGCGCTTCGAATCCATCCCAGCGTTGGAAGGAAGAAAACAGGAAGCATAGGGATCCACAAAAAGAGGCTCTGCGGGGAGAGTAATCAATTCGATTCGACGAAAGGAGAGGAGAGGCCAGTCTTGAGCAAGTGTTGGATGAGACGAGAAAAGCGTAAAAGAGGGAGACTTGCCTGGTTGATGGGTCTCTTGGAAACGAAGATAAGCGGGGGATTTGAGAAAGGGATCAGTGTCGTCATTGAGTTTTGTGCGGAGGACGGCGGCGGCTGGTCTCCTAATGTTATGACGATAAGAGATGATGCGCAGAAGAAGAGGAGAAGGTGGGCAGGTAAGTGTAAATCCCAACAGACTTTTCATTTGTGTTTTGTTTGTCTCAAAATCTGATCCGAATCCGAGTCTGTATGTCTGGTATGGTTGTTTTCGGGCATTCACAGTCACTCACTACTCCGAGGACTTTGCCTCGGTCCTCATTCTGGATCTTCTGATCAGCTGGCGAGTGGGTATCAAGGCGGATTTCCGGTTGGCAGCCGCTAGGCTGGAGGTGGTCGGCGACGGCGAGGTCGAATCCAAGAAGATTTGGGGAAGATAGAAATTAGGGATTAATGTCACTTAAAGTCCTTAGAATTATGTGTTTCATCAATTTTAGCCTATTATTTATTGTTCTTTTATTCTAGCCACTTATTGTTATGACATAGGATGCCACGTGGCAAAGTAAGTGCCATGTAGGCAATTTTCCATCCAACATAACAGCAGAACTGACAGTAGGGACCAAAATAGGACACGTTAGTTGAGTTAGGGGACTTTAATATCCACTTTTAGAGATAAGGGACCACATTAGGACAACCCTTAAAGTTAGGGAACTAAATATGGATTTTACCCTTTAAATAATAGTCATCTTATCATGGGTATTATATAACTTTTGTCATCTTTAGGTACAAGAAGGAATTCATCAGGGGACATTTAAATGAAAGATCCCATATTTTAGCAGAAAGCAAAAATAACTAAAATACCAACCAGGGTTTTTATTTTCTCCACAAAATGTCAGCTCTAATTTCTGTAAATGTAGGGAAAAATATTAAATTTACCAAAAAATAGGCCATTTGACTAATTTTGAAAACATGAAAGGTCTATTTTGGCAAAAAAGTTGGTACCTAATCAGGTCAAATAAAAAAAATTTAGTGTTTATTTGTTACTTTTTGCATTGGTACAAATGGAGTATTTCATCTAAACATTGAATATTCCATCGAATTGATGTTGAATAGCTGATTTGATATGATTTGATAACTTTGATGATTTATTTGGCCAAAAAAGCACATTATTGATCGAATCAGGCTAACCCAGAAATCTTAGTGCTTATTTGTTATTTTTGCATAGAAGCGAAGTTACCTTGTTGCTTTTTCTCACAGCCATTTTAGTAATTAAACATATTGAAATTAAAACAACGCTCTGTTTTAACATAACGAAGAAGTATGCTACATTGCCCTTTTTTTTTTTTTTCTCTTTTTAACAATAAAAGTTTCGCAACATCCGATAAATGCTTCGATTCAAAAATAAAGTAGTCTACATTTTACGCTTTGCGTTGCTTTTATTTTTTAGTAATAATTTTATTCTCTTGCAAAGTAGACTTGCTTTGTTAATTCAGAGGTGCTGCGCGGTGACGCTAGCAACAAGCGACTTCTCGTTATTTACCAACCGAAAGAGTAACTTAAGTTGTACATTTGTTCAACAGTTCAAATCTTGTCCAAAAGTGGCAAGGAGACGTCTATATATCTACAGTCTATATATTATATGTTTTAAATTTTTTATATCATTCACTTTTTAATAATTAACTTATAATTTTTTTATTTTTAATATTTTAGTATAGAAATGAAAAATTTTTATATATAAATAATAAATCAAGACCTATAATTTTTAAATATATATATTTTAAAATTTTTTTTAATAAAAATAATATATGTTATTAATGAATAGATGAACAATGAGACCGACCATGGGAAAATGGTCTGCGCTGTAAGAAATGGAAATGGAAGAACAAGGAAAGGGAAATGGGCACTTTCATTTCACATATTCACTTTTTATAATTGTTGGTCTAGAATTAAGAAACATATTTATTATACAATCCTCATGGTCCATTATTTCTTTTTCTATAAAAAGAATTTTCAAATATTAATTTTATTGGACCTGCCATTAGTACTGAATTGCCCTTATTCATTTCCTCAAATCTCAAGACTGTCACCCCATCCTTTTGTATTGCTTCCCTCATTTAAATAATAGGGATGGTTGCAAGTTTGGCCACCACTTCCCCACTTTTTCTGAATAAATGTTATTCACGTTGCCTCCTATCCTTAAATATAAATACCTCATAACCGTGTAATTTATTAGTAAGATGTTTTTGATTGCATAAAAAAAAATTCAATTCCTAAAATGTATGAAAATCATGTGAGAATGTTGACACCCAATTTTGTCCGGGCACTGACTTTTGTTTAAGTTTTAGGTTAGGAAAATTAGTTTAGGAGTATTTTGATTTTTATAGGGGCAGTTTAGTCTTTTTAGGTAATTGTCGATTTTTGAAGTTTAAGTGGTCATCTAGGGTAGAAATAGGAGTTAATTTAGTTTAGGTACTAATTTGGAGTCTTAAAAGTGTTGTAGGGTCAATTTGGGAAAAAAGGAAAGTTTGGGAGGAAGTCGGGGATTTTTAGAAAGTTTTTAGCAAAATTTGAAAGTTTGGGGTTAATCTGTCAAAACTGGAAAATTTGATGTAAATCTGTCAAAAATTGAAATTTTGGGGAAAATCTGACGAAATCCTGAAGTTTTGGGAAAATCTGGTGATTTTGGCAAAGTTTTGGGCTTAATTGACAGATTAAAGAAGTATTGAGTGAAATTGGAAATTCGAATAGAGTTTGGGTCAAAATAGCAACTTAATAGTTCTTATGGACTTGAATCAGTATTTTTACCAAAACTCTTTAAAATTGAATTTGGACCAGTTTTAAACTAGGAAAACCTAGTTAATCTTGCCTAGGACTTCCTAGTATAAATATGGGACACTATTGACAGGAAAAGACGAGGAAAAATCGAAACCCTAAGCTCCTAAGTGAAAAGGGAGAAACAGCAGCTTTGAGCCCCGGATTTCTCGCTCTCATCTCCAGAAACCCAGATCTTTTCCTCGCGCCGCCGTCATCCCTGCCTCCCTGGACGCCCGACGCTTCGCTTCCTCTGACGATCCGTTTTCCTCGCCGTCGCCGCTCCAGCCGACGCTTCGTGCTGCCCGTCGCTCCAGTCACCGCCAGCCACGCCGCCGGTCATCCTCAGCCGACGACGCCTCCAGCCTCTGCCCCTGCTCCCTTGCCGTCGCTGCCCTTGCCGTCGTCTCCTCGTTTTCCCCTGCCGGCCGCCGTCGCCTCCACGTTTTCCCTGCCATCCGCCGCCGTATCCTATCACCGTCAGAAACCCAGTTCCGCCGCCAGCTGATCGCCGTCTGACCGCCGAATCGAGAGAGAAACGAGAGAAGACCCGCGATCCGACCCGACCCGTCCGATTTCTGACCCAGTCAACTTTTTGGTATAATCCTCGTTTAGCCCATGGTTCTCTTTTTTTTTTTTATCTATCTAAGTCCCTAACGTTATTTTGATTTACATTTTGGCCATTGACAGCATTGTTTTACTTGTGTTTTCTTTCATAGTTTTGTTTATTTTTGTTTAAAGTCATGAATTAGTTTAGGGATTAACATTAAGCATGATTATATGATTAGATTAGATAGATAATTTTAATAAATAATGCGAATCTAAATTTTGTTTGACATAATGTATAAAAAAAATCACACTTAGGAAATTTTATTCTGCGTGGATTTGATAAAAATTTATGATAAATTTAGGATAATAAATAAAATTTTTATATCCTCATCCAGGTGATTTGATAGGGTACATGGTTTGGATTGATAATCAACTAAAAAATATTTAAAAGATAAATAAGGATAAATAAGGATAGGTTAAGTTTTTTTTTAGGTTCCACATCCGAGTGATTCGATAGGATTTATGGTTTGGAAATATCAAAATTTCATAAAAATAATTAAAATCAAATAGGAAGGTTTAAAAGTCCACATTCGGGTGGTTCGGTTAGAATCCATGGTTTGGATATTAATTGAAGTTATTTAAAGCAAGCAAAACAAAATTAAAATTGAACTAAGGTACCAATTTTGGGCGCTAGAATAAAGTTGTTTTAGCGTAACCGTACTCCCGAACCCCTTGAACTCTCGTAGACCATTTTAAGATGTCCAATCGACCTAGGTGAAACCGATTGGTGGTGACTCCCAAAAACACGTTGCTACAGAGAAAAATGTTTTTTTTTTTTTTTTACAAATCAAGCAACAGAAACTAATGTTAAGAATCATGGTGCGAAAAGAAGCGAATCAAGTGGGGATGAGCAATAACTAGTCCACGCCAAAGCCCTTCATTTCTTGCACCATAGTTGCACAATCGGATTCTAGATTACATTGCAAGCCCCATATATTTAGCCTACCTAAGTCATTCCCTTGTATTAACACTCAAGTTTTTCTAAGTACTAATTTTAGATTTAGGTATAGGTTTGACAAAGATAGTGTAGGAGCATTTTTATTTTCTAGGGTTAATATAGGGCAATTTGGTCAGTTTTTAGGATAATTAGGGCATTTTGGTCATGTTAGAGTTTAGATAGTAGATAGAATTAGGTATACTTAGATTATGTTATTACTTCATGTTATAGATTTTTAGGAATTTAGAATGGTCATTTAGGCTTATTTTAGGGAAGAAGAGAATGTTTAGGGGCAAAATGGAGCTTTCTGAAAAGTTCTAGGTAAAAATGAAAATTTGCCAATTTCTAAAAGTTTGAAGCAAATTTGGTAATTTTGTAATGTTTTGGGTAATTAGACAAATCTTTCAAAGTTTTGGAGTTAGTTGATAATCCTTGAGAATTCTGGACTTAATTGCAGTTTACATATTAATTTGGGCTACATTAGCTTGCTACAGTTAGGCTAAGGACTAAAATCTGTAAAAATTAGATTTTCTAATATTCTAGCCTAATTTAATTAAGATTTGCGCATTAAATGTCTTATTAAAGCTCTAGGATGTGCTTAATCTATAAATAAGACCCCTATCAAGCAGGAAAGACAAGAAGAATAAAAATCAAAACCCTAAGCTTCCACGCTAAAGGGTAAAACTGCAGGTCAAATCCGATTCTGACCCGGTTGCTGAACGCTGACTGATGTGATTTTGACCCCTTGACCGGTTGAGATTCTCCTATTTTCTATAAAACCTGCATTTAATCCTTGTATTTGTCTATTTTGCATATTAGTCACTAATAGCACTTTTTTTTTTCTTTCACTCTTTGTTTGTTTGTTCACTTGTGACGTATCTTGACTTATTTATTAAAATATTATTTCAAGCTGAAAAATTTAAATATAATTTTTTACACTTTATTTATATGTTATAATTTTTTTATTATAATTTACCTAATATAAATACAATATATTTATAAAGTATTACATATTATTTTTCCCAATTTGTAAGGACTTTTGATCGCAAGAGTAACTGCAGCTATGAGCTTTAAAGATGACTTGAGAGATAGAGATCAGATAAAAGTTAAAATAAAAATAAAAATAAAATAAGACATATGAATAAAAAAAAATATTAAAAAATTTCCAAGTCTCAATAATGGTCTCAATCAATAATGATCTCAATCATGTTAACATTTTCTTCAATTAAATTTTGTGGTTAAAAAAAATCAATAGTTATGTTAAAATATACGCGTCAATTATAATTTGTCATTTTATATATGTATGTATATTACACTAATGTATATGAATTAAAATAAAATAAGGAAAAAAAATATTTTTCCCTAACTGACACACTAGTGTGAGATATTTTGTGATAAACTGTGGTAAATTGAAAAAATAAAAAAAAATGTATTGGTTCATGGAATACCATAATATATCTAATAGAAAATTAATAAAATGTGATAACATATGTACCATACACATTGCACACTAAACAAGAATGTATACTGCAGTTTTACGGCAAAATTTGAAGTTACCCCTATTTCTAGGTCAGTAAATTTGGAGTTCGGTCACCGCTTCTGAGACCAGTTGTTTCATACATGCTGCAAGATACACTAAAGATAAGTAGCAAAACTGGCCGAAATACTTTGTAGCGGACTTGGTTTAAGATTATAACAATTCATAGTATTTGATAAGTTAAAATTCTCAAGATCTTACATTTAGTTGTGTTTGGAGAATAAGTCTTCAACGTATTTATGATTTAAAGACTTACTGCCTTGAAGTAGGATTCATTCTCATAATTTCTAGTTACCTAAAGTAAAGAATCTTCAAAGTATTTATGTTTAAATAATTATAATATAATAGTTGTACATTTTTTTTTCTTTTGATACTCAGAAGTAAACAAGGTTGATAACTTAAGGTAAAAGAGATGATGCTATCTCAATACTTGAACTTTCAAATATTCATAATTTAGTCCATATATAATCGTTAAAAAACATACCAAATAGTTCCTAGAATATACATATTTGGATTCTAAAATTTATAAACTTACAAAATGTCCTTGAATGATTACGTATTAGCCCCTAAAAACTGTTGAAAATTTAAAATTGCCCACTAAAGGTTGAAAAATGAAATTTTAGTCATTGTGCTTGAAGTTTATAAAAAGTGACAAAAATACTTCTATGGCGGAACAGGGCCCCAGTGTCCTAAATTGCTAACACTGGTAGGCTCTTTGGGAACTATGATCCCACTTAGGTTACAATTGGCTAGTTATTACTTGTGAAGTATCTTAAATCTTTACGTGAAATTAGTTACTTAGCCTACTTTACATAGGAAATATGCATGCATTGTCATAGCTATGCGATAATAATTAAATTAAAATATCATTGAAAACAGTGCCGCAACAGTTAACAAAAACATAATTCAAAACAAGCCAAGATATAAAACTTTAGTTACTTTAACTTCAAGTAACAACTATGTGCATATATCTCAAACTTATATGCACCTAAATGTAACCCTAGTGTTATATACACCAACGGACACTAGTAGAGGCAATCTCATTATATGAAAATACCATAAATTTAGAAGAAGTAACTTATATCTACTAAGATCCATCCTTAGCTCTTCACCCAAGCAAGCTAACTTTAAGTGATGAGTCACACTTTCCTTGTACTCACTTAGCCTCAAACTGTAAGGCAAACACTTTGGTCAATACTAGCTTATTCCATAATTAACTTAGAAATGTAAAGTTTCCTACGTAGAGAATACCTATAAACCAATAAAACTTAGCTTTAACAACTGCTCCTTACCAACTGTTTAGACCGACTTGCTTGCTTAAACCTACACAACACTTAAGGGGTAAGTACTCTAGAGTACTCAGTAAGGGATTCGGTACCTACAGGGGGAAAGATATACAAGCATACAAAGCACAACAAGTATATGTATCTAGCATACAAAACAAAACAAGCAATCAACAATGCAACTAGAAACAAGGATAAGAATAACAACAAACAATGCAAATAATGGATGGGTGGATGAATGAATGAAATATGCACATGCAAATGCACTTAGGACTTCTTTACACCCGTAGGTGCTACACTTGCTGTGAGCTCATACGGCTGCAGTGCACTTGCTGTGAGCTCATACGGCTGCAGTGCTTGGATACTGGCCTTTGTATGCTATGCTAACTCTTAAATAACCCCATGAAGCCTTCTTACGGGCACGTTAGAGTAAGTCATCAGTTACTTAACCCTTGCCCGCCATTGATGAGTTACTTAGAGTAAGTCATCGTTTACTCCTTCCTCACCTGTCTCTTCCCTTAAGTTATTGTGCGGGGTAGCTGCCTTATGTGGTTCAACTTGCCAAGCTCTTTGAGCTTAGTTTAAGGATTCTTAGTGGCTCACTTACCAAACCTTAAGGTTTGGTTGGGATCATCTTAGGTTTCCTTTAATTGACCAAAGGTCTAAGACCTTCCACTCGGGCCAACAAAGAGTCTAAAACCCGCCTTAATCCCCGTAGTGCTCCCTTAGTAACTTAAGCACTTTAACTTCCTTAGCCACCATTCCTTACCCTAACTTAACCACACCGCTTAGCTACCACCTAAATAATGCATAATTCCCAACTTATGAATGAGTTCTAGACCCAACCGAGGCTACGGAACATCTTAAATTAGCATAGGGATGATAACAGAGAGTTTGAGATATTCGTAGGATGCCCCGAGCTTGGGGGACTAATGCCATTGGCGATGCGTCACTAAATGTATCAACGCTCGAGATACCTAACGTCTAATGATGACACATCTCCAATTCATGTTGCCAAATGGCTTTGCCATCAGTGACGCGTCACCAATGCACGACTACATTGCGCGATAGTGTGTGAACTTGTATGAAACTTGCTCAAACTTTCCCATCTGAAGGCCAATTGACATGGGTCTTGTTTCTACTTCATTCCCACATGTAATACTGAATTTTTATGCATTATTTGAACTAAATTAACTTAGATCCCTTACCTCAAATCATCCTTAAAGCAAGAAACAAGCAACAAGCTCACTTGAGCTCCATGGAGTTCCTTCGAGTTCCAAGCTTGAATTCAAACAAATTGGACACCAAGGGCATAAAATTAAGACCATTTCTAACCATTTAACAAGCTTAGAACTAACAAACAAGGATCAAAGAGGTCTACCTTAGGGTTTGAACCAAAAACTTGTAAGAACGACTCCAAATGCACCAATTCCTCAAAAAACGAGCTAAGGGCTTGTTGGGATAGCTTTCGAACCTTCAAATTTCATGAAATTTCGGCTAGAATGAGAGATTTAAAGGTGGAGAGCTATGGAGGAGAGAGAGCCATGAAAACGACAAATGGGGGAAATGATGAATAGTGTCATCTCCTCCATTTATATAGCCAACCTCTCTTCCGTTTGACACTTTGGCCTTCAAACTTAACTTTGATTCACTTAGGCCACTTAAACCTCTACTAAACCATCACTCATTGGTCTTATAGAAAGGTTTTTCTTACCCAAATACTTTGCTCTTAAGCCATTTAAGCCATTATAAGGCATAATAGCTTAATTTTTTGCTTAGTGCATTTTTCACCCTTAGCTCTCGCTTATGGTTCAAGTGGCTAAAAATACTAATGGTCTTAACTCATTTATCTCAAAAAATTTATATGAACCTAATTTCACTAAAATTACGATCATGCCACTGACTTGGGCCAAAATTACCGTTTTGCCCTCTTTGCCCTTTAGGTGCCAATTACCCTTCGGAACTCAATTTAATTTTACTTAGCTTGCTTTCCTTGCTTAATAAAACTTATTTGAGAAAAATAACTTGGGATTTTCTTACCTTGACATTCAAAGTAGAGGAAATATTATAAGAGTCTTTACATTCTCCCCTCCTTAAAAAATTTGGTCCTCCAAATTTTGATTCTTAATTGAGCATAACATTTGGATGATAATCCTCTTACATCATGCTCAGTTTTCTTACTCATGATCTTTTCTTTACTATGGTTGCTCATAGCCCTTAACCATGAGCTTATTCAAGTTCTTAGCTTCTTGACTTATTGGTCAAGAAACTTCTTAAGGTACTCCTTAGGAGACCTATCATTGGAGATATTACTCATGGGGTGGACACCTTACCTTGGTTTACAAGGCATATCCCCATCTCCCAATTTTCACTTAAGCCTATCCAACTTAGAGCTACTTGCTCCTTTTTGGCCATTCTCCACATTTGGGGTTCCTTTGGGAGTATTTAGTCTCTTACTTGAGCCATTACCCTTGGTGGAACTTACCATAATCTTACACCTCACTTAGGCTTTCTAGCCCTACTTAGGTGTTTCTTAGTTACCACCACTTAGCGCTTTTGGCATCACTACCTTTTAGCACATTAAGTACGATACCTTTTTGTGGCGACTTACCCTTAACTTTCTTAGGTAGCTATTTACACTTACTACCTTAGGGTTAACCACTTTAGGCACTCATAAACTTGACACCTTTGCCATGGTATAGACACCTTAGTTCACAAAGACTTTACATTCTTCGGGTGTCCTTAGGTGTACCATAGACTACCTAACTCTTCTACACTTAACTCCTGTAGGTAATCACTAACATGCTTGGGTCCTTGACTACTCTTAGTCACATAGCCATTTCTTGGCCCTTAATTCTTAAGACACCCTTAGCATGCTCCTTTACTCTTTATTACCTAGGAGTCATATCTTAATTAGCTTGGCCTTTTTTGACAGTGGGGAATTCCAAACCATTGTATACTTTTCCTAGGTCTTTCAAATTACTAAAGACCAATCTTTAGCACCATTGATTAACTAGCTTAGGTGCTTTAAATACCTCATACTACCCAACATGTTACTACCGTGACCCTTAGGCCTTAGCTTGATTACTTAGCCACTTTAGGTGTATAATTGGCATTAGTTCTCTTAGGCTCCATGACCCTTTTTAACTTTTCTTAGGAAGCCTTGAGGACTCTTGATGTTCAACCTTTCATGGTCTTCTCTTAGCTTCTACACTTGGGTACACATTGTGTCTTGCAACTTATGCCACACCCTTGGCCTTCTTAGGAATCTCAGTTTGCTTGATTCCAACTTAGCATTTGGCATTTGCCTTTATGCTTATCTTGGTTTTTCATGGAATCTATAGATGTCTTTCTTAACACCCTAAACCCATTGGGTTAACACAACCCGACTACTACCCATAAGTGCTCCCAACACACAATTGTGTTTGAATGAGACTTACAAATATTATGTCTTACTTGAGGCCGCTTTGGTACCTATACCTTGCTTCCCTATACTTAGGCACATTCTTAAGTCATTGCCTTATTAGCTCACCCTTATGCACTAACCACCATGACTACTTAGTGTGATTTACACACCCATAGCCCATAGTCTGCGCACCCTTAAGCTTAATTGAGACCTACAACCTCCTTATGCCTGATGAAGTCTTACTTGGCACTTCTTTGGCCCATTTTTCACTTAGGCACTTGAAGTCTCTTTGAATACTCAGATTTACTAGAGCCTTTAGTATGACTCATTCTCATGGGCTTTTAATGATTCAAGGCCATCATTTAGCAGCTTAACTTTAGGGATTCATTAGGAAGCTCTAAGTACCTTAGTTTCAACAATCTTACCTCAGGGTTTTGGTTTTTTTCTTGGCTACCTACTTGTTTAAAAGTCTTTCTTAGTCATCAATCGACCCCACTTAGACTCTTAAACCACTTAGGTAACCTCTTACCCCTTAGGAAAATAAGAATCCCATAAACCTCTTTGGCTTAGCAAGCTTACTAAACTTTCAACAAACCTCAACTTTTGATTGCCTTAAATCCTACTAGCGAGGACATTACCTCTTTTCACACTTAGCTCTATCTTGAGCATTTTTTCATAAGTAAGACCTTAACTAGGCATTGATACCCATCTAAACCTTTGCCGATTTTTTCCAATTTATTCAAGACCCTTCGATAGTGGAGTACACTTCGGACCTTAAGGTCCTTTTTCCTTACGAACCTTTAGGTTAACTTAGGTCTTCACTCTTAGCCCTTTGGCTTAAAGCTTTCTTAGCTCATTCGAACTCAAAATGAGCCCCTACTATCTAAAATTAAGGAACTCCCATATATTCGAGAACACTACTCAATTCACATTTACTCTTCATGAGCAGCCTTAGGTCAACACAGACCATAACAAAAAGTGCTACGCATAAGTCTAGTACTTGGAGTTCATTTTGCCTCCATGGTTGTTCTCATTTGCTATAGGTCCTGGTTTCAAAACCATTTAGGACAACTCATTTTTAACTCATTTGGGTTGTCCTTAAAGCCACCCGGCTAATGGTGTTTTTATGGTTCCTATCTTACTCTCCCATTATAAGTTGTAATTTCTTAGGGATCTGAATGTTACCCTTTTGGTCTTTAAGGCTTAGGTTAACTCTTGAACCTTGAACAACTTACCAAAAATGAATGAACTCCCTTTCTTAAGGAACCACACTCTTTTCAAACAACTTCATAGATTTAAGACCTGTGGGTTATGTTTCTCAACCCTCACTTAACTAAATTCTCACAATTACTGCGAGTCCTTAGGGTACCACTTACTTTTCTTCACTCGTAACTTCAGGTTTCTAAGGTTAACTTGTGGCTTTTTCTTGGCTTTTTAAGTCTTCTTACCCTTAGTTACGGGTGCTTGGAGAATTCAATCTTGCCTTACTTGGTAACCCTTAGTAATCAGTATCCAACACTTCTCAGAATTGGACCAGTCATAACTATCTTAGAGCTATCCTTCCCTAAAATGTCCCCATAGTGCATAAATTACTCTTTACACCATAGGTACAAGTTTGATCAACTTAAGGCTCAACTCATGGCACGACTTACCGACTCTTCCGTGCAAGTCACCCTTTCCCTTAGAATATTTCTAAGGGTCACTTATGACTGGCATGGTTAAATAAGCCCTTGTGTCCCTTAACCGATCCTCTTCCTAAGCATTACCACACCAAACAATAAACCACAACCACAGATCACCACATACATGCTACCCCTAAGCTTTTAGGCAAAACCTTAACCACGCTAAAGGTCTAAACAAAACTTGCCCTTCTCAGGCTCTTATGGGTTCACATACCCATACTTCTTTCGTAATCCTAGCTTTCTAGGCAGGCTAGTCACAATCATAGACATAGTAGTTTAAACAAGAAAAATACTTACTACTATGCTGTAACTTAAAGGTACCTCTATTTTTTGTCATCTCCTTGACCAATCAATTGGTTTGAGTTAGTTTTCTTGATTGTCTTTGAGTACTGGCAGTGCTTCCTCGGTGATTGAGGCTTTCTTGACCTTAGCCTTGTCCAGGCTTTAACCTCGAGCGTATTCATGCCCTTAGTCTTTTACCTTCCTTGATTCCATGCACTTAGCTCATAATCCCCTCTTTTGGTTTGTGATGTTCTTCATTGGGTTCCATGGACTCCAAATCAAATGCCTGTTACCCGAGCTATTGCTTCAGGCCTCAACTTACCTTAGGGTAGAGATGTTACTTTCTTAGCCTGGGTGCAGACATGGTTTTGGTGTACCTTAGCCCTCACCTCATGGTCTATTATTCTTTTGGTATCCATGTTGCCCTTGCCTTTGGGTAATGATGGTTTACTTGGCCTCGGCGCACCCTAAATAACTTAGTGTTATTTGGCCTTACCCTTGGGCTCTTCAACCGCTCGTCAAACTTTGCCCTTATCCATATAACTATAGACATTTCCTTGAACTTGGTCCAACCCTTAAGGTGGGGATTCCTCCCTTGGTCTCAGTGTACTGGTAGGCCTTAGCATACTTTAACCCTTACCCATTAGGCATAAACCACAATCTCCCCTCTTTAGAGGGTCGAGCATGCTCCTTAGGCTACTCACGCCATAGTGCTACTGGGACTGTACAACAAAATCACCACATTTCCTATGGCTAATACCATACGGCCACCTAGACCTTTACTCAGTCCCTTGCCTCGATACAAAAATCTTACTGGGTATTCACCGATATACTTACGATCAAAGCTAGACAACAACTCTAGGAATACTTATAAGCAGAACTAACCATACTTAGCGCAAGGACACACTTGGATCTTAGTCACCTATTACCTCTACTAGGACCATTGACCTGCTCTGATATCAATTGTGACAGAATAGGGCCCCAGTGCCCTAAAATGCTAGCACTGGTAGGCTCTTTGGGACCTATGATCCCATTTAAGTTACAATTGGCTAGTTATTGTTGGGTTTAGGGAACCAAACAGCGCAACGGAATTTAACCAAAACCCTCCAAGATGCAAGTGAAACAGGGTAAACCGGGTGTTCGAAAATTTTCATACCTAATTTTTGTTTGAGATCTCTCATCCAACTGTAGAGTCGAATCACAAAACATGAATAGTTGACGTGTTCAAGCTCTCTATGGTATCCACACGAGCCTCTCGGGATCACCATGCTTCCACCACATCCCGGCAGATGCGTTTCTCTTGCACTCGCAGTGTTAGCTTGCATCCTCCAAGGAATTGCAAGAGAAGAGTGCGGCTATCCTTTTGGGAGGCTAGGGCAAGAAGCTATGAATTTCTCATTAAAAGTTGTATTTATAGTGAGACTCAACTTCCAGGCCTAATGGGTTTCAAAGCTCTAATCCAACTAAGCTTTAATTTCGGGCTTAATAATGGCTCAACTCTTGGGCCCATTATTAATACGAAATTATTGTAAAACCATAACCCAAATAATTAGGCCATGCACTCTAATGATCCAAATAGCTCTATGTGTGCGACCCAATAGGCTCTTACCACGTTGGCAATGATCATAAATCACATTTATGATCATAAGCAATGAGCGGTGTCTAGCAACACATCATTGCTACTCAAGTGACAAGATTGTCGGTGATTCAACTAAACCTTTATGATCATTAATGATATATGCCATTGTCCCTTTGTCTAAGATATCAAGACTAAGCACGAAACATGGAATGTGTTACTCTCGTATAGCCCAATCTTTGGTTTCTTGATTACCGAGTTGACCAACTTAAACTGATGACATTAATATCATATATCAACTCATCCGAGCATGGCCATGCATTTTCTAAGTCTCACTCTATCAAGGGGCCCGAAGATATCACTCCCGTTACATAGGAGGAACAAATCCCATCTTGATAATACAAATCCCTCCACATGATATGTGACATACCCAATGACCTCCTTCAAGTTCACTTAGTTATGAGCAATAAAGGAAAGTATCAAAGTATGTGACTCACATGTAGGGAACCTTGATGACCTTAGGTCAAAAGACTACATTATACCATGATCACTATGAGAATCACTTATGACATTCATATAACGATCCATGTAGTGTTCTCATGGTGGGTCGGTCCAGTACACACATTCTCCAACTTGTACCCATATGTAGACTACATATCTTATATTAGTCTCTAAATATGCTAGTCGTTATGTATTATTGCAACCTGCTCCACAATAATACTAGACCAGGGACGTTTGAGAATATCATTATTCTGGGTCGCAATTATGTTTATTACGTTATGCAGAAACAAAAGAACAAACATAATTGCTGGATTAATGCCTTAATAAAATATCATGACTCAATGTGCAAAAATACAATCATCTTATGATTGGCTTTTTGGGCACAACACTAACAGTTATTACTCGTGAAGTATCTTAAATCTTTACATGCAACTAGTTACTTAGCCTAACCTGCATAGGAAGTATACATGCATTGTTTTAGCTATGTGATAACACTTAAATTAAAATATCATTGAAAACAGTGCAGCAGCAGTTAACAAAAACATAATTCAAAACAAGCCAAGACATAAAACTTTAGTTGCTTTAACTTCAAGTAACAGCTATGTGCATACATCTCAAACTTATATGCACCAAAATGTAACCCTAGTGTTATACACACCAACAGACACTAGTAGAGGCAATCTCATTGTCTGAAAAGACCATACATTTAGAAGAAGCAACTTATATGTACTAAGATCTATCTTTAGCTATTCACCAAAGCAAGCTAGCTTCAAGTGATGAGCCACATTTTCCTTGTACTCACTTAGCCTCAAACTGTAATGCAAACACTTTGGTCAGTACTAGCTTATACCATAAGTAACTTAGAAACATAAAGTTTCCTACTTAGAGAATACCTTTAAACCAATAAAACTTAGCTTTAATAGCTACCCCTTACCAACTGTTAAACCCGACTAGCCTGTTTAAACCTGCACAACACTTAAGGGTTGAGTACTATAAAATACTTAGTAAGGGATTTGGTACCTATAGCGGGAAAGATATACAAGCATATAAAGCACAACACGTATATGTTTATAGCATACATACAAAATAAAACAAGTAATCAACAACGCAACCAGAAACAAGGATATGAACAACAACAAACAATGCAAATAATGGATGGGTGGATGAATGAATGAAATATGCACATATAAATGCACTTAGGACTTCCTTACACCCATAGGTGCTAGACTTGCCGTGAGCTTATATGGTTGGGGTACTTGGATACTAGCCCTTGTATCCTATGCTTGCTCTTAACTAACCCCATGAAGTCTTCTTACGAGCACCTTAGAGTAAGTCGTCACTTACTCAACCCTTGCCCGCCATTGATGAGTTACTTAGAGTAAGTCACCACTTAATTCTTCCTTACCTGTCTCTTCCTTTAACATATTGTGCAGAGTAGCTGCCTTATGTAGTTCAACTTGCCAAGCTCTTTGAGCTTAACTTAGGGCTTCTTAGTGGCTCATTTGCCAAACCTTAAGGTTTGGTTGGGATCCTCTTAGGTTTTCTTTGATTGCCCAATGGTTCAAGACCTCCCACTTAGGCCAATAAAGAGTCTGAAACCCACCTTAATCTCCGTAGTGCTCTTCCCTTAGTAACTTAAGCACTTAACTTCCTTAGCCACTATTCCTTACCTTATCTTAACCACACCACTTAGCTACCACCTAAATAATGCATAATTCCCAATTTAGGAATGAGTTCTAGACCTAACCGAGGCTACCGAATATCTTAAATTAGCCTAGGGATGATAACCGAGAGTTTGAGACATTCTTAGGATGCCCCGAGCTTGAGAGACTAATGCCTTAACGACACCATCGACAACGCGTCACCAAAGGCACCAATGCTCAGGATACCTGAGGTCGAACGGTGACGCATCTCCAATTTGCATTGCTAATGGCGATGCGTCACCATCAGCAATGTGTAGCCAATGCACTACAGTATTGCACGACAGCATGTGAACTTGCACGAAACTTGCTCAAACTTTCCCATCTGAAGGCCAATTCACATGGGTCTTATTTCAACTTCATTTCCACATGTAACACTACATTTCTATATGTGAACTGAATTAACTTAAATTCCTTACCTTAAATCATCCTTAAAGCAAAAAACAAGCAACAAGCACACTTGAGCTCCATAGATTTCCTTCTAGTTCCAAGCTTGAATTCAAACAAATTGGAAATGAAGGGCATGAAATTAAGGCCATTTCTAACCATTTAACAAACTTAGAACTAACCCACAAGGATCAAAAAGGTTTGCCTTAGGGTTTGAACAAAAAACTTGCAAAAATGACTCCAAATGCACCAGTTCCACAAAAAATGAGCTAAGGGCTTGTTGGGATAGCTTTGGAACCTTTAAATTTCATGGAATTTTGGCTAGAATAGGAGATTTAAAGGTGGAGAATTATGTAGGAGAGAGAGCCACGAAAGTGGCAAATGGGGGAGATGATGAATAGTGTCATCTTCTCCACTCATATAGCCAATCTCTCTTCCATTTGACACTTTGGCCCTCAAACTTAACTTTGATTCACTTAGGCCACTTAGTGCATTTTTCACCCTTAACTCTCGCTTTTGGTTTAAATGGCTAAAAATACTAATGGTCTTAACTCATTTAGCTCAAAACACTTGCATGAACCTAATTTCACTGAAATTACAATCATGCCACTGACTTGTGGAAAAATTACTATTTTTCCCTCCTCATCCTTTAGGTGCCAATTACCTTTTTAGAACTCACTTAGCTTGCTTTCCTTGCTTAATAAAACTTATTTGAGAAAAATAACTTGGGATTTACTTACCTTGACATTCAAAGTAGAGGAAATACTAGGAGAGTCTTTGTAACTTCAGCTAGACATGGCAAAATTCCCTTTCCATTCTTTATAACTTAGGTTAACTTAATCCAAAATGGATTATTTTTAGTTTTATATCCTTTTTTACTTGGAGCTAATTTTATTTATAAGTGAATATTATATAGTTGTAATAATCCATTGGAAATATAATTTTTATTATCTTATTAAATTTTTATGAACTTTTTAATGCCTGAAAATAGAAAATTCATAAAAATTTAATAAGATCCTGAAAATTTGTTTCCAAATAAATTATTTCATCTACATAATAGTGAGTTTCAAATAAATTTGGCTTCAGGAAAAAGATATGTAAAAACAAAAATAAATTATTTTAGATTAAGTTGACTTAAGTTAAAATGAGTTGGTTTAAATAAGAAATTTAGAATAGTATTTGTGGATGTATTTACTTTTTTGAAAAGGGAAAACATCTTGCTCCCCCTGAGTTTTACCAGAATCTACACTTTTGTGCCCCTTATGGCAAAGCTACATTGCCCCAAAATCATTAGCTTCATCAGCTAGTCTGTTAGTATGTTGGGTCTTAATGATCCAAATGACCTTTACATTTTCCATGTTACACCCATCCTTGTAAATGGAATTTATTTATAGAAAGTGTATCGGAGCTTAATTAAGCTATTTGATTTGTTAGTGGCTTAACTGACTGATTTAAAAGACTGAGGACTAAGTTATTAGAAAGTTTTGGTTTATTTGGTTATTAAGTGGGTCCCTTGCAATGAATGGAAGATTTGAAGGATTAATTGAGTAATTTGGAAGAGTTCTTCATAATGGAGAGCCTGGAGCTGCTTGTATGGGGTAGGTGGTCAGGGACTGAACTGAAATTAAGTGAGAAGATTGAGGGTTGAGTAAGGGATTAAAACCCACTCAAAAAAAGAACTAGGCACCTGCCGTCCTCCTTCACGGACACCACACGATTGACCTGAATTAGCTTCTTGATGACCTCTAACACTGGTTTTGACCCAATGAACAAGAACAAATCACCAGAAATGTGAGAAATGGCTAATTGGACCATGATTCTAGAAGCATTTGATTCGGATGTGATAGAGAAGGATTTCTCATTTGTTAAGTTGCACCAATTTGGGTTAAAAATGACAGCTGTTGGTACTAAGGGGTATTATATTGTGAAGGAGATGATCAAGCAGCTACAATTAATCACTGGAACATAGGCAGGATTTTTGAGCGGTTGTGGGCAGTGACTAAGGTGATTGGGTATTGACAAAGCACTTCGGGTGCTGGAATTATTGATGGTGCAGGCTTGTGCAGCGTTATTGGTACCTGTGGGAAAATATTGAAGAATTCTATATAGTACAAGACGGAAGACCTTTTGCTATATATGGAACATATTGTAGGTAAATCATAGCAAATGCCCATTGGCTATGAAAAATTCCATAGGAAGTTAATCATAGTAAAAGTCCCCATCACAAATGGCAACCGTAGCAATATTGTAGCAAAGCCATGACAATTAAAATCATAAAAAAAAATTGTGATAATTCTGCGATGATTACAGTTTGCTACAATTTTGCCTCGATACACTTGCGATGATTAGAATATCCACAAATGTAATTCACATTTTCTACAATTCTAATTGTCATAACCCATGATAAATAATTCTCATGATTTTTCTATGTACGCTTCCTTATATTTCTTGTTTTTAGAAGAATGATTTTAGTAGTGGATCAGTAGTGTATTTGTTTTAATTATTATATTATATTAATTATATAAATGTAAATTATTTCAGTAGACATTATATTTGTTTAAATTTTTGTATTATATTAATTATTATTACAAAATTATGCCAAAGAATAAATATAAATATAAATATAAAACAAATAATGAATTATTAATAATATATTGTATATATCAATTAATACATTAATATGCCTTATAAATACAGAATATCAATTATACATATAAATGTGTCTCACAAATACAAAAATATGTAAAAAAGCTCTAAACTTAATTGTGGACTCCCTAATTTGGTGATGTCAACTGATTGGCTTAAATATTCTCATTCTAATTAGTGTATGCCCGCAAAAACATGTGGGTTAGTTTTCATAATTTTGTTTAACTCATTAAAAAAATGTATCTTAGTTTTTATAATTCAGTAAAAATGTGGGAACCTATTTTAGAGAGGGTGAGATCTAGACTAAGCCTGTGGAAAACAAGATTCATTTTGAGAGCGGGGAAGGTTACACTTATAAAGTCTGTTTTGAATAGCTTACCCATATACTACTTTTCAATGTTTTCTGTTCCTACAGGGGTTATTAAAGAGCTGGAAAAATTGCAAAGGAATTTTTTCTAGGGAAATGAAGAAGGAGCAAGGAAAATGATCCTAGTTGGATGGCAAACCATAACAAAGCCAAAACAGGAAGGAGGACTCGAAATTGGAGAGTTGAGAAGAAAGAATAAAGCCATGTTAACAAAGTGGATTTGGAAGTATGGCAACGAACCCACAGCTACATGAAGACAGCTAATTAGAGCCAAGTATGGAGGTGAAGAGGACAAAATGGGGCTAACAATCAACAGAAGGAATAAATTCTCAAACATATGGAAAACAATAACAGATGATTAGGTGAAGGACAACAGGTGCAACGCTATTACCAAGTCGGGTTTTATGTCTCTTATTAGTGATGGGGGAAGGACATCCTTTTGGCATGAACACTGGATAGATGGAGTAATCTTGAAATTCAAGTATCTAAGAATTTTTGCGCTAGCTGTCAATAAAAATGGGAAGGTTAAAGAGTTCGGTTTTTGGAATAATGGTATATGGAAATGGGATGTGAAGCTGAGAAGACCGGTGTTTGATTGGGAAAAGAATATTTGGCTTGATTTCTTGGTAACACTAGAGAAGAAATTTCTGTGTGCTGAAGAAAAAGATAGGCTCATCTGGGTTCATGAACGTTCGGGACAATATTCGGTGACATACTATGTTAACCAATGAAGGTACATTTCATCTCCAAATTATGATACAATAGCAGCTACTTGGCAATTTTGGTCACCACCTAAAGTTGGAGTTTTTGTTTGGCAATTACTTCATGGAAAATTGCCAACGAGAAACATGCTAGTTGAGAGGAATATATTGAGTAGTCAAGAAGCCATATGCTCTCTGTGTAAAAGTGAAACTAAAACAGTTCCTCACTTATTTCTGCTTTGTAATTATGTGTGGAAGGTGTGGACATTGATATTGAAGGACTGGAGATTGCAGTGGCCAGTCCCAAACACAATAGTACAATTCTTCATTCAGTGGAAGGAACATTCAGGACATGTTAAATCAGGGGAAGTGTGAATGTTGTTCTTCTATGCCACTGTTTGGACGATTTGGCAAGTAAGAAATGATAAGATCTTCAGAGGGACGGAGATGGAGTCTCTCATTGCATATGATATAGTCAAAATGAGGGTTGGACAATGGATTATGGCGAAGTGGCAGCAGAGCAAAATTACAATCTTGGATGTTCTAGTTGATCCAACAAATGTGGGAATTGAAAAGAAAGAAGTGAGGATCCAAAGGTTATCACGATGGGAAGCTCCAACACATGATAGTATGAAATTCAATGTGGATGCAGTAGTAAATACACGACTAAAAAAAGCTGCTGTTGGTGGCATCCTCCGAGATAGTGAGGGCAAGGCGCTGTGCATTTTCTCTAAGCCTATGAAAATGAGTGAAGTAGTAGACATAGAAATGGAAGCAATACTAGAAGCTCCGAGCATTATGAATAAAAGGAGGGACATAGTGAAAGATAGATTAATAGTGGAATCTGATTCAAAACTGGCCACATCTTGGATCAAGGAAATCGAAAAGGGATCATGGAGATTAATGGATGCTCTCAGGCAGATTGAAGGATTGAAAAAAAGCTTCCAAAACTGCAGCATTGTTTATCTCCAAGGGAGGCCAATGAGAAAGCTGACGCACTAGCTAAACTTGGATTACAAAGAGTACTACCCTTATGGCTTTGGTTTGTGTAATTTGCATTAGTAGCTTGTCTGTTACTTTGTGTGGACCTTTGATTCGAATAAAATACATGATGCAGTTCAAAAGAAAAAATTAACTTCTAACAAATTAAACAACCAAAACAATCACAAATTAACAACCACCCCACTAAAAAAATTTTATAACTAATTTCTAACTAATTAAACCATATAAATCAACATCAACCTCACTTACAAATTCCTGTTATTAACTTGTAACAAATTAAAGCATTTAAAAAATTTAGAAATGTTCATCCAAATCACCAACATATGTTTGATTTACTAACTTCTAACAAATTAAAAATAAGAAATAAAATAAAAAGGCATTAAACTTGCCTCCAAGTAGGAAATGCACCAAACAAGGATGTTGGGATGAAATAGTGAAGAAATCCTTGTTTGGACAAAATTGTGAAGAAATCTACTCCAAAAACGTCAGTTTGTGACTAGGAGCAGAAAAATTGGGAGGAGGAGGATGCTGTACAAGGAAGAAAAGAACGGGAGGAGGAGGATGCTAGTGGGCATATAAAAAGGAAAATCATTGCAGAATTGTCGTTAACTTTACTACCCAATATTTTGCAAAAGATTTTAAAATTTTGCTGCTCAGGTGAAAAATTTTAAAATTTCAGTATGCCGGCAATTATTTTCAACAATTTGCAAAGACGTTGCTTCAATTTTTGAAATTTTCGCAGAATCATTACTAAATTTTCCGCACAGGAAAAAAATTTTAAAATTTCAGGATGGCGACAATAATTTAGTACTATTTGCGACGATTTTGATTCGATTTTTTAAATCATCGCAGAATCATTGCTAACCTTATCGCTAAGGCAAAAAAAATAAAAAAATTTAGGATGGTGGTAATAATTTTCAATTATTTAAGATGATTTTGCTTCAATTTTTAAAATTTTCACAGAATTATCGCTATCTGTTTGTGACGATTTTGCTTCAATTTTGTGATGTTTATATAATTTTCATACTAAATTTAATTCTAGTACATCCTAGTGGTTAAAACTGCTAAATTTTTAAAAATTTTGGGTCTAACTGAAAAGTTTTTGAAAGGTTAAGGGCAATTGTTGTAATTATTATGATGAATTAAAATGAAAATTTATAAAGTTTGGGAATGCTGTTTTATTAATCTCAAAGGTTAGGGTTTAATGTTGTAATTTTGATAATTAATCTTCTACATCATTAACCATGCTAAAAATGGAAAATTCTTTTTAAGCTAAATTTGGAAGTCTTCACAAATTTTTGAGTTTCTAATATAGAAGTCTCCAAAAAGTATGAAATTCCTAAATATAGAATCCATTAATAATATAAAGAGTATCCAAATATGGGAAAGAACATACATTGACTTTACTCATCCCCCTCAACATAATCTTTGGAACCATCATCAAGTAAGGAATCTTCATCCTCGGGGTCATCCCCCTTTAGTCGTACAAGGTCGATTGTTGGATTATCATCATTGACAATTGATGGGTAGCATGAGAAGTCAACAAGTATATTAATTGCATTAAGAGCTGGTGCATTAGTTGTAATCAGTGGTGGAAGCTGCGTAATTTGTTCTTGAAATGACTCATCGTTCACCTATATTGTTGAAAAATGATTATTCTCAGCATGAACCCCCTTGTCTGGTTCATTTGATGAGATGGATGGGCAATCAATGAAGGCTTGGGGCTTAGTCTTCACAATAGCCCACCATTGTTGAAGCTTCTTGTTTAGATATTCACAGTAAGACACTTGTTGGGCTTAGGATGCAAAAATGAACGGTTCAAGGGGGATAATTGGGACTTCCATTTAACATCGATTACTCTCGACTTGGGATAAGTCCCCACACCTCACATTGGATCGAACCAAATGTATTTGAACATCATGATGTTCTCATGTCCATGGAACTCAACATGGATGATCTCATTAATCGAACCATAAAAATCATAACAACTTGAACCCTACTTCTCACCCTTTACACAGATGCAGTATTTTTATGTTGCTTTATCTTGACTGTACTCTTAGGTGTGGAAGCAACATCCATTAACTACATACGCATTATATGAAGTCATGATGTGGATAGGAACATGGGCCAATTAAAAAAAATTGGGGTCTAATGTATTGTAGAAATGATGTGCCTGTAGAACAACGTAAGTCAACCACTCATGTTACTAGAATAAGTAATACACATAAGTCACTATGGCACATTAGTGTTACTCACATATGCTTGAAACCATAGGGGAAATTACTCATCTCGATAAGCATAAATTTGGCTTTTGCTATAGTTAGGGAAGATCTGCTTTGGCATGATGTCAAAGTGCTTGGACAGACACATGTGAAACTTAAGCAATAATGATAGGGGGAGAAACAAAAAAAAAACATTGATCACTTACATGACAGTTGGTTGCATCTTTTGGCAGTTAAGAAGGGTATAAATGTGCATTTGTTGTCTTTCCACTGAGTCCAAATACCGTTCCTAGCCATGCGTTAGAATGTTACAACATCGAGAATTAAAAATCAACAATTTTTTAGTTTTACCATCACCAAGCTATTGCTTAGTATTAGAATTTCAAAGCATCCTATTCAGTTTCATTGGAATATTGTCCTCAAAGTAGTGGCTGCAAAACATGGACATCTCTTTCAGTCAAGTATGCTTCCACAATTGATCCTTCAATGGTTGCTTTATTTCATGCCTTTCACTTGAGAGGCCGAATTAGTTTGAAATAAAAAAACACATAGGTCATTTGTTACACACATATATTTAGCTAAGTTGAAGCATAAGATATGATGAATACCTCTCAAAAGGATACATCCATCAAAATTAAATGGGTCCATATAATTGAGCTTCATGTGGAAGGTGGATCACAAGATGTTCTATTGAATCAAAGAATGCTGGTGGGAAAATCATCTCCCAATTTACATATGGTGACCACTATATTTTGCTTTAACATGCCCATATTTTAAACTCTAACTATATTTGTGCATAGTGTTCTAAAAAATACACAAAATTTTGAGATAGTTTCCCATGTTGGGCTACTTAAGTAACCATGTAATGTGACTGGGAGTAGCCTCTGTAAGAACACATGATAGTCATGACTCTTGAAATTGTAGAATGCATAATCACTCAGGTGCATAGTCTGACCTAAGTTTGAAGCATACCTCCTGACATCTTAATTGTTTTTAGACACATACTAACCTGTCAAACATGATCTGTTTGAAGGGTACATGAAGCTTTCAGTTTAACAGTCATTTCCCCAACCTTACGTAGGTGTAGTTGAGGACATATCTTCTTCATCAGCTTTAGGTTAAGCCTAAAGTTTAAGTTATCATTCATTTTCCCAGTAACATCCATAATAGTGTTGAAGATATTTTCAAAACTATTTTTCTCAATGTGAATTATGTCCAAATTGTGGTGGATGAGCAAATGCTTCCAATACAGTAACTCCCAGAAAATTGATTACTTTAACCAATTATGCCAATCTCCAAAGCTTGGAACCTAGTCTTTGACATACTCCTTTCCAAGTGGATGAATTGATAACCATTTAACATCTCACAAATTTCTTATCTAGACTTATACAAATTGGCAACACCAAATTCTTTTTTCCTTAGGGCGAATGATGTAATGCTCGACTAAAATGCATAATTGTGTGGTAAAAATACTCTTTGACAATCAAACTAACATGGTTTCCTAGACCTTTTTAACTGGAATGTGTTAAGTTCATTCATGCAATACGGACAAGTTAGCTTACCATGTATACTTCTTCTTAACAAGTTCCAAGTGCAAAAAAATCATTAATAGTCCACAATAAACATGCCTTCGTCATGAAATTTTTCTCTCACGAGATGTCCTAAGTTACCATTCCTTCTGACCATAAAGTTTTGAGCTCATTAACTAATGGACGTAAATACACATCGATGTTATGACCTTGTGCTTTGGGTCTAGGAATGAGCCAAGCCATAAAGATATATAGTTCTTTCATGCAAAGATCTAGTGCTAGATTATAAACAACAACAAAGATAGGTCACACCTTGTATGTTCCGTTAATGATATTGTTTGGGTTGAATCCATCTGTACATAGTCCAATTCTAATATTCATAATTTCTTCTACAAAAGATTGACATGCTCAATAAATGTGACGGCATGCTTTCGACTGGCATGGATGCCTAATGCTGCCATCGTTAGTCAAATTGTTAAAAGCATGCCATGTCATGTGTCCAATGGTTTTGGATGACATGTAGAGTCTTTTCAACCTTTTTATAATTGGAAGATATCACACTACTTTCTTATAACATACAACTATTCTTAGTTATATGAATCTTGATATATGGTAGTGCATGTTCCTTAGTCAGTTGTTTCATATCGTATAAAATTTCTAGAAATCTGTCATTTTTGGGAAACATCTTTTTGGTTAATGTAAGTACTCAATTTAAACAGCGATCATACATATTTTACTTACTTTTACAGCTTAATAGTTGGCTCATTGTAGATAACCTTGTATGTTTTGTGCACCCATCACATAATGGTGCATTTGCATCATCCAACATATTATGTAAATGTTCTGCATTTGAATTAGGCAACTCTTGTCCTAATCTGCTAAAATAAAAAATGTTGTTATTATTACCACTTCCAACATCATCTTTATTCTTTTGACATCTTCTTCATTAATTGACATTCTAGTAAATGAGGCAATATTGGTATGACTGAAATTTGTTTTTTGTATCCTTTGAACATGTGGTTTTCCATGATAGTCCCATACAAAATAGTTTGGTGTAGATCCACTTTGATACAGATGCTCTTTAATTTTATTTTCTATTCTAAAATATCTGTTATCATATTTGATTTTGTTCCACTGTAAGTAAACTAAATAAATTCATTAGCACCTTCCATAAATGCATGATTTATATGATCGGACTCATCTACTTTCTAGTACATCCAAGAGCATCTCCCTCCATCCATCTTGAATCCTTGCAAAATTCATAACACACATGTCTCAAAACTTAGAACAAATATACATATTTAAATTACAACATCATGATAAAGTTTAACATATAAATGTATGAAAACATTTGCATAAATTTTGGTAGCATCTCCCCTTAGTTCCCATAGTTAACATCTTTCGATATGACAAGTACATTGAAGAACATTCAAGGGAAACATATTGGGCTAATACAACCAAAATTCACACCACAAAAGAGTTAACGCCATATATGAGCTGGGATATAGCTTATACAACTTTGAACTGTTCAACTTGGACAATCCATGACTATGTTAGTCATAAACATCAAATATAAGTTGAGTCAATACAATTTGTATACTGAATATACGAATAAGGTAACACAAATGATGTTTGTCATTAATGTAAACTCAGACAGGGACTCTATGACCTAAATGTATGGATGTCAAATATAAAAAAAAAATAAAAATAAAAATAAACATCTATACATAACATAAAAAACTTACTCGATATAAATATTAGAATGCCACTTGAAAGGCAAAAATTAGACATAATCCACTAAGCTAGATGCCCAACTAAAGAGTGAAATGAAGGAAATATGATGTTGAAGAGCAAAACAGAGGAAATGGGAAGGGAGAGCCGAGTATCGAAATACATATAGATAAGAATTGTAAAACATGGTGGTAAAATAGCCACAAATTTAAAATCATAACAAAGTTGTAGGAAACTTTGCTACTATTTGCATGCAAATTATTTGTGATGATAAAAAGCATAGCAAAATTTCTTGCCCTTTGTTTTTCACCCAAAACATATGCTATAATGTTGCTACGAGTTATTTGTGACAATTATAATTGTAGCAAAATTAGCTTACTTATGATGATTTAAATAGTAACAAAAAGTATCATAGCATAATCGTTGCATTTTATGCTTCTGACTAGTCAACATTTTCTTTAGCCATGATTCTGCCTTGATTTCCTTCTGCAACAATTATAATCATCGTAGATGTTCGTTGCTATTGCCAACTTCTCTTGTAGTGATACTTGCTAATTGGAGGATTCTAATTTTTCTTAGTAAATTTTGGGAATAAAATGTTTAAAATGAAGATAGGGCTTGGAATGACAACTTTTACAAGTTTGATGATGACATTGCACATATGGAATGTTATAAACATACTCATCCCACAGACACATCATAAATACTAAACTCAAGGAAACTAACCACTTCTTGAGAATTTGAATTGCTAATTAAGTCCAGGACTTGTCTGTGGAGCAAGAAATGATGGTTAACATGGATAACTTAGGAAAACCTTCATAGAAACCATTGCATACAAGTTTATTTTAGATAGCAGACTGGTTCTTAGTGAAACATATAAGCTTTCAGCTAGAAGGCAGGAACTAATTCATAAACTAAAAACTAAATAAACAATTAGCAAATAATTAGATGGCTAACTAGACTATAGAGTTAACTTGGGAAATCCAATTAGTTTGCCCTAACAAGTTCCAACTATGGAAACAAACTAATCTTACAAAATTTAACATTCAATTTATCTTTAAAATAGAAAGTCAAACTATTAGCCAAACTACTTAACAATTCTTCAGATTTCTACAGAACTAAGCTAGAACCAATTTCTGGAAATTATAAGAGCTATATTCCATAAATCAATGGTTTACCAAGTCATATAACATGTTCCCATGCTCCAAAATCAATATTCAAGAATTAAACAATCTTAAATGCATGATTGCAAACCATGTCTCAAAATTAGTTATACAAATAGAATAGAGTATTTAACTGATTCCTGACTTGCTAATCAAATAATAAAAAAACATAGGATATAGGATTAAATAATCCTCATTTAGGCCTTGTTCCTAAGTATTAAGCCATAGGAGAGGTCTTGCCGATAAGCTACATTTCCTAGCTACAATCTAGTCCTTAGGAGAAGCCTACAAAAAGTAACAATAAGGATAAGTTTCATTGGAAACTCTGTAAAGGACAATTCTAGTCATTTAACTATCATAATTACCAGATAAATCCTTTGCAAAGTACCTACAACCAAAGACCAAAAAACAAACACAAAGCACATACAACATAATATACACTAATGATATATATATATTACAAATGCTAAACATGATGCAAATGATGAATGCAACCAATTAATCATACACTTTCCAATAACCTTTTTTGGTTTCAATAACAATCAAATAGCTAGTTGTCTATAATATCATACTTATTGATGCACGTTGGCATCTTCGTTGTACGACATGGTGAGCCTGAGAGGGACTTCCGGTGGGAAGATGCTGGTGGAAAAGACTTCCAACGTGAGATTGCCTGAAACGCTCAAAGAACAAGGGTTAGGAGGTCCTCGAAGTATTTTTCCGGTGGAGGAACCTCCGACGCCTAAGTTAGTATTTGGTAAAATGAAGAGTGACGGGTAGAGAGTAAAGAATATGTTTCTCTTAAGAGTTCAGTCTCCTCCCTTACCAAGGTCGTTTCCTAAGTATTTATAGGGGGTGTTAGGAGAAGTCCGTTTGACACAGCCCGCTCAGATCATGACACGTGTTCGATCGGATGTGGTCCGTACCTTCGGGAATGGGGACCTCTAGCTGTCCATAAGCCGTGTTGGCCAGAAGTTAGGGCCCGGGGAGGTCTGCGTGTCAGGGCGTGTACGAAGGCTACGTGTCAAGACGTGTACGAGGGCGGCGTGTCAACGGCTCCTTAACCATTTTTGTCGTATTCTCGAGACCCCTTCGGTGAAAGAGGCTTCTTTGGGATGGGAAGGCTTCTTGCCGAGGTTGCTCAAGTTATTCGCAAGTCCCCTCGGCATGGAGGATCTTCTTAGGAGGATGTTTTCCCCTGCCGAGGATGGTGAGTCTACCTCTCTCGAAGCCGGTCAGGTCGTCTTATAGAGGGTGGCAGTGTATCATGTTCCCGAGGTCAGGACTATTATTCCCTGAGGGTAATGGTGGATTACAGAGGTCCGGGGGTTGAGGACTGGGGACCCTCTTTTCCCGAGGTTGGTGCTCATCCTCCCCGAGGGTGGTGCCTCATCATATCTTGGAGGTTTGAAGGGAAATAGCCCTTTGGCTATCACATGCCCCCCTTAGAAAGCTGAAGTTATATCTTCGGTTACTTGAGCAAATCATGGGAGTCTTTGTGGAAGGTGGTGGCCAATTCAGTTGTCATGACTGAATTTTTAGCCGAGATTATCTTCTTCGGAGGGAGTTTCATCGGTACGAGATGCCTCTTCTTAACTGAGGTAGCTCCTCTGGTACTCAAGTGGTTTTCTCAGTCTCCGGCCGAACTTCCTACGTTCCCGAAGTTATTCCGTCAGCCCGAGGCGGATATCCCCTTTCTCTGGGCCTCTGTCATTTGTCAATGAGTCGTTACGTCTTCTGATTAGACACGTCACTTCGAATAAGCTCGCCTAGGCCTTCGTGTTGTCAAAAGGCGTGCCCTCATTTCTTGCGTTGGGCGACACGTGGCACGCAGTGATTAGGGGACAGTTGCATCGGTTACATCAACCGCACCTTTTCACTTTTGAGGGGTAATTATGGTGATGATTCGCCTTTGAGGGGTAGTTATGGGGACGATTCGCCTACCCCCCTTCGGTCTATATAAACCTTCTTCTCCCTCAGAGTTCCTACTTGCTTTCTTTTGCTTCTGCCTTTGATCTCGTTTGCTCTCAAGCTTTTCTCCTTTTCTTGTGGTGGTGCAAGTGGCGGACCGATTTCCGGTGAACTTTTACGACGGCATCTACTAATCCCGACTTCGGCAAAAGCTTTGGTGGGTTTTCCTTTCCAAGGTCCTTTGATTTCTTCCACTTCTATTTTTTTTGAAGTTGTTTTCTTTTCCCAAAGTCCTTCTATTTTCTGGGTTTCTAGCCCCTTTTTGCTTTTTTGAAGTCGTCCCATTCTTCCGAAGTCAACTTTTTCTCCGAGTATGTCTTCTCTGACCCCTCTTTTGGTTGTTCATCCTCTTCCCGAGAGTTGGGCTTCTCTCGACTCTCACCAGTGTTGCACCACTTCGGAGAAAATGGAGAAGTGGGCAGCTAAATTCTACCTCCCGTCTTACGCTGTGACTAGGCTACCTACTGCAGGTCTGCTTAGTTACATGTACCATTCGAACGAGGTTACTGTTTTCTGAGCCCAACTGAAGGCTGGACTTCGATTTCCTCCGCTGAAGATGATTTGTAACTTTTGCAAATTCCATGGCATAGCCGTGAATCAGCTTCCTCCCAACTCCTATTCTTACTTCAATGCTTTTCTTTGCATGTGTGGGGTTTTCAAGATAGAACCCCACTTCGTCATCTTTATGCAGTATTATAAGCTCTATCCGGTCCCAAAGGGTGGCTTCTATTTCTTGCTACCTCGGGGATCTGGGAGCAAAAAATACATGTTCACCTTCGCCACCAAGGATAGCTGGTGAGGGTGGCAAAAGAAATTCTTCTTCCTCAAGGTGGGCAAGGCATGGTCGTATGTGCCGACCTGGTGAGCCCACGGGACGCTGGAGACGGATGTTGTTGATCCCAAGATGTTGCTAACTCCTGAGTTAGCAGCGAGTTTTAAGGCCTTTGATAGCCGTATCCGAGTTGTCGCTGACTGGGATGCCGAGGTCCCACCATGCTCCTTGTATCCCTTCCCCATCAGGTGGGACCTCATGACCGAAGAGGTACTTCGGGAGTTAGGGGTGATCAAGGAGCATAAAACCGACATCGGCATGCCAGCACCTGCCCTCGATGGGAAGAAGTCGTGGTTGGTGATGCTCCTTTGGAAGGAGCTCACTTACGAAGCCCTCGTTGAGAGTAAGTTGCTTTCCAAATTTTTGCTATAAGTACTCCTATGGAGTTATACTGATATTTTCTTCCTTTTTCAGAGATGGGCGCCCATTCTGCTGCCTTTTACAAGTCCTTCTTCCTCGGTCAAGCCGAGAAGGGGGAGCAGAAGAAGAAAGCCACCCCAAAGAGGCGGAAGGCGTTTGGAGGGGGGCCATCTTCGGCCAAGAAAATGAAGAAGGACCTCCTTCCCCCCCTCCAGAAGACGTTATAGAGGTTGGGGACCAGCCTTCGATTCACGCCGACCCTTCATCGGAGTTGGCCGTTAGCTCCACTCCCCGGAGTCCTGTCACTTTGGCGGACATCCTGAGTACTTCGGCAGGAGGCCCTTCTGCTGAAAAGCTCAATGAGCGAAGATGAAGCAAGGGCAAACATGTCCCTGCCGAAGTGGAGGTAGTCAACGACTTCGACGATGACATCACCGAGGTTCCGCCAAGTTTGCCCCTTAGCCATTTTTCTATAAATTTAGACATCTTTAGCATTTTTGCCCTTCTAGACGTATGGCTAAGGGATAATGTACTGATGGAACTTCGGCGTGATTTTGCAGAGGAACTGGCACCCTTGGCGTGGATGGTGGAGCACGCCCGGAAGCGGGCCCTTTGGGGCTCCCACATTCCGAAGGATAAGGTTCCAAGGGAGCATTTCTGGTATTTCATGGAGGACATGAACTTGTTCTCCGAAGACAGCCAGCAAATGGCTCCCCAAATGGCCAGGGGCGTGCTCACACAAGCCACATTCAAATCTTTGGCAGAAGAGTGCTCGAACGAGGAGGTCCTTATTGCGAGGATATCTGAGCACGCTGCCCAGGTATTCTTCAGACCCTTTATCCTTTCTTAAAATTTTTCTAAGTGTTTGCTTTTCTTTCCAAAACTTCACCAAGTGTCCTTCTTTTTACAGGTCTTGGCGTACAACGGATACTACCGAGCTTGGGCAACAAAGTAGTCTTCGATCCAATGTCAGACCGAATAGTGCTTGGAGAAGGCTAAGGTACTTTGTGCCAGCTCGGTCGTTAAGTACACCAAGATGAACAAGATAGCCAATGAGGAGACAGCTAAACTTTGGGAGGAGTTCTTGAAGGGTGAAAAGGAGCTTTTAAAGGATTTCTCCCAGAAGATGTTTGACCTCGAGGAGAAGGTTATCGCACTGACCTTGGTTAACAAGGCCTACCGGAAGGAGAAGGAGGAAGACTCTACACTCCTTGCGAAGGCCCTTGCAGACAATGCTGAACTTCAAGCCGAGGTTGATGCGCTAAAGAAGGAGGCGAAGAAGAAGAAAAAGATGAAGAAGCTGGAGAAGGAGGTCGCCGAGCTGAGGAACGAGCTGGAAGACTTGTCTATCTAGAAAGACAAGGCCAATTAGGCAACTAAGGTTGCGTTCCAGGATGACTTCTATCTGGCTTGGCATCAAGTCCTAGCGAAGTATCCGGACCTCGATGTTTTCTTCTTCGTTGCTCTGAACATTCCCGAAGGGCCTCGCTGGACGTGGTCTAATATAGAGCACCTGAATCTTCCCTTTGCCCTCCCTTCGGCACTGAAGGATGTGACAGAGGAAGTTGGTGGTGAAGTAGCTCGGGACAGCAAGGTCCCCTAGGTGTTTAAAGCTTTTTCTTTTTCTTCGTAGTCTTCTCCTTGCAGGCTCCTTCTTGTTGTACTGAGGCACAAATTAATAAAACTCCTTTTTTCCTCCAAAATTTGGCTAAGTCTCAAGGTAAGCTTCTTCTATAATATCTTTGTGCCGAGGTTAGTTCGGCCATTTTCGGCCTAAGTCCCTAGAAAGAAATAGTAAGTATCCTTCGCACTTGTTATTCGGATAAACGACTTCGGTGTATGTAGGACCAGTTCCGGCTAACACCTTTCGACAAAGCTTTGTCTAGTTTTTTAGTTGTGTTTGGTTTACAGCTTTTTTGGAGAAAATGAATCATTTTTGTTCATAGGCATTTACGCCCTGTTCGGCTGGACTTCTTTGGTGGGACTATTTTACTTATAAAAAATTCTAAGTGTAGAATTTTTTCAAGGCATCTGAATGAAATGTATTCCTTAGTTCTCCACCTTTGGCATTGCCGAGCTTGTATTGTCAGGACCACCAGTTAGCACTTGGCTATGGCCAAGAAGAGAATGATGAAGACATGAAATTAATTACAAGAGGGACTTGTTTGAACATGGTCTTAGTGATGAGAATACAAGACTATGTGAATTATGTGTTTTAATTACACATACAAAAGTTCTATGTGAACCATGCCATGAAATAAAGTTCTAGTACCAAGCTGGACTGGTAACTAGTGACTAACATGGAACTATGCAATACTATGGGCCAAATTGCACATACATGAAAACTATGTATGACTTGGCAAGAAATAAAGTTTGAGGACTCAATTGAAAACTTGGACTAGTGTTGGAATTGAAACTACAAACCAAGGATGGACAAAATCAGCCATGCAATTTTGTGAGATGGCTAAAGAGGAGGTAAACCAATTTTATGGCTCTTGGTCAATGGGTAGCCATGTATATTAATAAACAAAGGGGAAGTGTTAGTGGAGCTATTAAAATATTGGAAGTTGCCTAGTGGAGCCATTAAAATAAGGTAAACCTTGGACAAAGAAATGAATTGTTTATTCATGGTGGAGCATGATTGATTTGTTTATTGGTGATGATGGAAGATGGAATTAATTATTGCTAAAAGAATGGTGTGATGGCCGAATTTTATATGGTATAATAATGCAATTATGTCCACATTTTGTGTACTTGGCATGTGGGCCAACAATTTAAAAAGAAATGCTGGAAATTGCATTGAATTTGGTGGCTAGAATGGAAGTATGGAGACATGGAGGGTTGGAGGCGCCATGCAAATTAGTTGGGGGATTTCCTTGGCATTTAAGCCAACTTGGGTAAATTAATTGAAGGCTGGAAGCCTTTGTCCGCCACCCAAATTGCAGCTCCCATTCTTTGACCAAATATTATATGGAAGGGTTTTTGGTGCTTGGGAGAATATTGCATTGTACAATGCTGAAATTTATTGTTTAATGGGCACTTGAGTGGGCGGCCTTCTTATGCAGCAAACATTCCTTGGAGTTGTCATTTAGTTGCTGCCTTTGTTGGTTTTGGAGAGCACTTGGCCGAAAAACAAAGCTCTTCCATGTTCTTCCATGTTCTTGCTTGTTCTTCACTTGTTCATCTTGATTCTTGGCCGAAACTTGAGTGTTCTTGAGTGTACATCCAAAATTCCAGCAAAACTCTTGAAGATACCTTGTTGAGCATCAAGATTTGAGCTTGTTCTTGAAGGAACAAGGCATGGCCGAATATGTTCATGCATGTTCATGAAGTTCTCTTGAAGTTTACTTGGTGTTCTTGGTGTTGCATGTTGATTTGGAGCTCGGTTGTGCAAGTCCAGAATTTTCAGCCTTGTTCTTGAGGTAAAAGCTCAAGATTACTTAAATCCATGGTATATTTTCCATGAATAAGAGTTATATTGACTAAAGGAAGGCTGTATTGTGTTAGGAAAGCCTTGGACCGAAAGTTTGAAGCTAAACCACCAAAGAACACTAGTTGGCCGAATGGTGTGCATGTTTGTTCTTGAGTGTTCTTGGTGAGTTCATGGTGTTTTGGCATGGAAATGATGATTTCATGAGTTTATGTGAATGATATGTGAAACTCATGGTGGCTGTGTTTATGGCCGAAAATGAAAGGTAACTTGGACTTGGAGATTGAAGCTTGGATTAAGACATTCAAGCTTGTGTTGGACAAATTAGCCAAAGCACCCTTGGAATTAAAGTTTCAACTTAACTTGGAAGAAATCCAACAAGGCCGAATTTACTCAAGCTAAAAAGTGTGGTAAGGATTCATGAATTACTTGTGCTTGGTATATTTTCCATGATTAATGACAAGTAATTGAAGCTACTAATTGATGGTCAAGATTTGCCAAGTGATGTTAGTATGCTTGAAGGGCAATATGGAATTAATGGTTCAATGGGTTGATTAGCTAATCAATGAATGGCAAGTGTAAAGTTCTTGGTGGGTTTGGCCAATCCATCAAGCACTTGAGAGCTCGAGGGGAATGGAGATGATTTCATGAAGAAATGGTGTGCAAAATTGTACATGAGCACTTGCTAGTGGCTATGGCCGAATTGAAGAAGTGGTGTGTGTGTGAGTTTGTGTGCTTTTGTTGATTGATTGTGCATGCTAACCAACTTATTATTGATATATGTTGAATATAGGCTTCGGCCAAATTGTATTTTCCTTGTCTTTGTGTCTTTGGATGTAGGTACTAGCTTGATTATGGAGGTTAAGCTTATGCTTAACAATATGAACTCCTTTGGAGTTGTGTGAATCCTTACTGAGTTTTAAACTCACTGCCCTTATTGGTTGAATTTTCAGGAAAGGGTAAAGAGCTTGAGTAATTGTGCTTCTGTTTGGACTTCTTGGTTTTGTGTACCAAGTTTACTTATTGTCCAAGGTATGTGTGCCAACAAATTCTTGGCTTGAAATGTGCATTTTATTCCATGGTCTTATGTAGGCCGAATTTAATGGATTAAGTTTTGCAGGAGATTAGCTGTGGGACTTGAGCTAGGAGGTGTTGGTTGAGTGGGCTTTTGGCATTTGAGACTTGGTGGGCTTTGGAGACCAATAACTTGGTCTTTTGGACTTGTACCTATAGTGCACATTTTGTAGTACCCTTTGAGCATTATGGGTAGTTGTGTACATATGGGCTATGTGAGAATTTGGGCTGTAAGTTTTGGGCCCATTTGCATCCTTGGCATGATTGCCATGTAGTTGTTGTTGAGTTGTGGACTTAAGCACTTTTGGGCCCATGTTGGACTTATGCATTTTGGGCCTTAGTGGACTTTGTATGTTGGACTTGTTGGCTGTATGTTAGCCAAGTTTCTTTGGACTTTATGATTATCAGCATGATGTTTTGATGTTGGCTTCCTTGTGTACTATACTTGGCCGAATGCTCATCATCATATATGTATGTGTTTTCAAGCTTGAAAATGGATATGGGCTTCTTTGTTGCCATGCATAAGACTAGTACACTTGATTGCACACAAGTTAAGCACTTAAAGGAAAAAGTGCAAGTATTGCTTGTTTTGCAAGTAATGGGTTGGGCTTGCTTAAGCTACAAGGTCTTGGTCTAAAATAAGCAGGGACATCCTGGGCCACCTCCCAGGCCAATAAAAAGAATGCCCAATAATCTACTTAATGAAGGTTGGGTAACTAAACTCTGATGATAACTCTTAAAGACCCAAGTATTCTGGACCTTCAGGGTAGTGGTTAGTGAGAGGCACAGAGTGTGCATGGGCTGGGGCCTGTGTGGGGTGTGACATGTATACTCCTGGCCGAACTTCATCAAGGACCAAATAAGGCCTTTCCCAGTTTGCCCGAAGGACCCCATGAGATGGTCTTCGGGGTTACAACTCAGCCCTTTGGAGAATGAGGTCCCCTTTCCTGATTCCCTTTCGCTTGACATGCAAGTTCATAGCTATAGCTGCCCTCTGCTAAAAAGCTTTTCTTCTAAGCTTAGCCACTTCTCTATGTTCGTCAATGAGATCCAGCTTAATTCTCAATCCAAGGCCGTTCCCCTCTTCGTTGAACACTTGTAATCTTATTGATGGCTGAACTACTTCAATAGGAATGATGGCCTCTGTGCCGAATATGAGTGAGAAAGGTGTCTCGCCTGTGCCCCTTTAGGGGGTTGTCTGATAGCTCCATAGCACGTTAGGGAGTTCTCCAGGCCATCTTCCTTTTGCTTCATTCAATCTCTTTTTTAAACCGTCCTTTATGGTTATGTTGGATACCTCTACTTGTCCGTTGCTCTGAGGGTGAGCTACTGGGGCGAAGTGCATTTTTATCTCTAGGTCGGTGGTGAATTCTTGGAACCCGTTGTCAATAAACTGGGTACCATTGTCAGCCATTATCACCCTCGGTTTGCCGAAGCTACATACTATATTTTTCCAGATGAATTTCTGTATGTCCTTTGCCGAAATGGTTGCCAGAGGCTCTACCTCAATCCATTTAGTGAAGTAATCTACTGCAACTATGCAGAACTTCACTCCCCCGGGTGTAGTTACGAAAGGCCCGATGAGGTCGATACCCCATACTGCAAAAGGGCAAGGGTAGTCAGCCAAAGTTATTGTTTCCGAGGGTAGCCTCTGGATGTTGGCGTGTCTTTGGAAATTGTCACATTTTTGGACAAATTGCCTCGCGTCCTTCCTTAGGGTGGGCCAGAAGTAACCTTGGCGGAGTAGTACTCCTGCCAGAGCGTCAGTTCCTATGTGGGAACCACAGGCCCCTTCATGGACTTCTCTGAGGACTGTTTTTACCTCATCTTCACTGACACACCTTTGCAGTGGACTTGCGTACCCTTGTCGAGATAACTCCTCCCCGATCAGGAAATATTTTCCGGAACATCTTCGCACTTTTGCTGCCTCAAGAGGGTCTTCAGGAAGCTCTGAAGTCATGAGGTACTTCTTTATGGGATTTTTCCATCCTTTTTCCGAGGTTGGCTATGCTCATAATCGCTATACTCAGATGACTTAGCACTTCAGTCGACTCTTTTGATTTGGCTGGAGTATCTGCTTTAGTATTGTCTCGATGAGGCACGTTCTCAATGTGCACTGTGTCGAACTCTTGGATGAGGTTTGATACCAGTTTGTGATACTTTGCCAAAGTTGGGTCCTTCGCACTATAGTCTCCTACCATCTATCGGACCACTAGCTGAGAATCGTTGTGGGCCTTTAGGTTTTTCACACCAACTCTTATGGCAAGGTGTAAACCTGCTATGAGCGCTTCATACTCTACCATATTGTTGGTGACGCTAAACCCAAATTTGATGGCTTTCATGGCTTCCATGCCCTCGGGGCCGCGGAGAATTACTCCGGCTCCTTGATGTTCGGAACCAGAGGTCCCGTCAACAAACAGAGTCCACTCAGGTTAGTTCGTTCTGAGGTTGGGCGGAATTTCTTTGGCAACGGGTACCTCAGCAATGAAATCTGCCAATGCCTGTGCTTTTATTGCCTTTCTTGGCTCATAGGTGATATCATACTCACCAAGCTTGATGCACCACTTTGATAGCCTTCTTGAGTGGTCCACCTTCTTCATGATACCTCGAAGAGGCAAGCTACTTCGGACGATAATGGGATGTCCTTGGAAATAAGGTCGTAGCCTTTTGCTTGCAAGTACCAGGGCATAAATAGCTTTTTGTAGCAAGGGGTACCTGACTTCGGCACCATGTAAAGGCTTGCTCACATAATATACTAGCCATTGCTTTGCCCCTTCTTCCTTTACAAGGATCGAGCTTACTGTCTTTTCGGTGACAGCGAGGTAGAGTATGAGAGGTTCTCCTTCCTTTGGATGCCGAAGTGTCGGCAGATGAGTTAGGTAGACTTTTAGTTCTTCCCAGGCCTTTTGGAAGTCTTCGTTCCACAGGCACACCTTGATTCTGAGGCTGCCATCGCTTTTTGCTGCCTTTGTGAGGACCTTGAAAAATGGTTGGCAACGATCCCCATATCTAGAGATGAGTCTACTAAGGGAGGTTATTCTCCCTATGAGTCTTCGCACATCCTTGGTCGTCGTGGGAGTCCGGAATCCTAGCAAGGCCTTAACCTTTTCTGGATTGGCATCAATACCTCTTTCTGACACCATGAATCCAAGGAACTTACCCGCATTCACCTTGAACATGCATTTTTTGGGGTTAAGACGAATTCCGAACGTCCTCAGTTGGTGGAATGTTTCTTCTAAGTCTACGATATGACTACTGGGTAGTTTACTCTTAACTATCATATCATTGACATAGACTTCCATGTTCCTCCCGATTTGGGAGTTGAAGACCCTATTCATCAACCTTTGGTGCGTGGCCCCTGCATTCTTAAGTCCGAAGGGCATTCTAATGTAGTAGTATGTTCCAACTTTGATGATGAAGGCGGTTTTTTCCTCGTCTTCGGGGTCCATCCTGATTTGATGATACCCACTAAAGGCATCGAGGAAACTAAGGAGGCCATACTCGGCTGTTGAATCTAGCAACTGATCTATTGGCGGCAGAGGATATGAGTCCTTAGGGCAAGCATCGTTCACATTTTGGAAGTCGATGCACATTCAGAGTTTATCACTCCCTTCTTTTGTGGCGATAACCACGTTACTAAGCCATTCAGGGTACTTGACTTCCCTTATTACGCCTACTTCCATTAAGTGTTGGACTTCGGTTTTGACGAAGTTGTTCTTATGCGCCGAGAGGCTTCGCTTTTTTTGTCAGACCGGCTTTGCCTCTGGGCGTACCTTGAGGCTATGCTAGATTATGCGGGGGTTTACCCCAGGCATGTCCTTCGGCGAGTAGGCAAATAGATCTTTGTTTATTAACAGAAAAGATACAAGTTTTTCCTTGTCACCTTCGGCCAGTTTTTTCCCCACCTGGGTACTTTGGCCTGGGACAAGTTCCACATCTTCTGTTTCTATTTTCTGGAGATCCTTTGTTTTTTCTTCCTTTGCCTTCCCTGTAAGTGCAGCCTTTGCTCCCGAAGTTTGTGTGAGGATCTTCGCTGGGCCCTGTCTTGCTTTCACAAAAACCTTTCTTACTTCTCCTTGGTTGATGAAGATCTCAGCATCTCCGTCTTTTGTTGCAAAAGTGACCATCAAGTATTTCACATCTGGAAGGATGTGGAGATTCCCTTGCGTCTGTTTCCCAAGGATGGCATTGTATGACGAAGGGACGTCTATGAGGATGAACCTTGTCATTGTGGAAGCAAAAAGCTCACCTTTGTTTTGTGGCGAAGTTCCCCTTAGCATTAGAGGTAGGTCAATCCACTTGAGGACAAGAAGTTCGGATGGACCTACCCTGAAGGTAGGGGAGGTGACCGGCTTGAGATCGCCTTTTGAGATACCCAAATTTGGCAGCAGATGAGAGAATAAGATGTCGGTGTTAGAACCGTCGTCAAGGAATACTCTTTTGACATCCCAACTCCCTATCCTTGCCATGATTAGAAGTGGGTCGTCATGAGGGAATACTATGATGGACCCATTTTTCTGAACAAGTTTGTTCGATGGGTTACCGAATTCCATCACCGAGATCTCCCTGGCTTTTCTTTTTCTTTCTGCCGAAGGTAGTCCAGTGGTGATCGTTTGGATTACCCCAGCCGGGGTGGTGGATGCCTCTTAGGACTTCGGTTCCGATGTCTATCAGAATCATAGTCCTCATCATCTTCTTTCATTTCTTCTTCTCTCCTCCCTTTCGGGGAGGGCATCCATAGGTAACGCCGAAGTTGGCCCTGCTTTATTAGAGACTCGATGTACTTCCTCAGCTGGAAGCAATCCTTAGTGTCATGCCCATGATCCCGATGGAACTGGCAAAACTTCTTCATATTTTTCTTGTTTTCTGAAGTCATGGCCTTCAGGTGCTAAATTGAGTTGCCTTGCCTTTCCATGGCCAGCAATATGTTTGTTTTGGAGGTGTTCAGGGGAGTAAATGACATGGGTGTTTTCCTCTTCTACGTCCGAGTCTTTCGCCCGCCCTCGGTTGGATACTGGGGTTGGTGACTTTGGCCTTCGAGATGATGCTGATAGACTTCGGTCCTCCTATTCTCAACTCTTCAGCTATCATGTGCTGTTCGGTTCTATGGTAGAACTCACCAAGGGTGTCCGGAGGGTCTTTCGAGAACTCGTAAAAGAGTTGTGAGTCTCACCGAAGTCCCTGTATCATGGCAAGGATGCATATTTCGGGACGGAAGTCCGGCACGCTCAGGGCCTCTTAGTTAAACCTCTCGACATAGTTGTGGATGGTTTCACCATTCCTTTGTGCTAAGTCGAACATCTATACTAGCATCTTTGCCGTTGGCCTGCTGCCGATGAACTGTTGTGTAAATGCCATGGACAGCTCTTGGAAACTCATTATAGCCCCAGGGGCGAGGGAGTTGTACCACGCTGTTGCCGGCCCGGAGAGGGTGACCTCAAAACACTTGCAAAGGGTAGTGTCATCGACACCGTGTAGCACCATGCTACACCTGTACTTGGTCAGGTGGGCCTGAGGGTAACTACACCCATCATAGGTTTCCAAAAGAGGCACTCGAAAGTCACTTGGCATAGGTGCCTCCACTATTGCTCGGATAAACGGTGACTCGTCTCTGGTGAAGGTTTCTGACAACCTTGACCAGACAGGCTTCCGAGCAATCTGCCTCTCCACCTTTTCTAGCCTCTCTAGGATCTTTTCCATGAGGATGGTGGCCCTGGGCCCTTATCGCTGCCTGGAAGCCTCCGGCAACAGAGAATGACGCTGCCTTTTCAAGGAGTAACTTCGGCGGTGGGGGGATTGTGATCTCTCATCCGGTGAAAAACTTCGCCAACGGGGAGTCCTAGCCCTTTTGTACCCCATTTCTCTAGTACGTCGTACTCTGGGAGGTACGTCCTCCGTTGAGGACTCATCACGGAGGTCCCCACTCTCCGAGCTCTGGTGAGTGGATTTCAGGCTTCTCTCCCAACGGGGTGTTGGCGAAGGGGGCCTTCAGATTGAATGTGGTTGTGACCACCTTTGGTCCAGTTGTTGCGTCATTTCAGCCACAACAGAGTGCTGAAAATCACGTAGAAAGCTCATCGTGATCGTTAGAGGGCGTTGGTCCTTAGGCAAAGAAGTCCCTACGGCGGGTTGTTTGGTCGCTGGCTGAGTTTTCGGCACGGACGGGGACTTCGAGAGTCCCTTGTCCTTAGAACGCCGTGTCTCAACGACAGCTACTTGAGCGTGAGTTCTCACAGACGGTGCCAAATGATGCCCATCGGCATTTTCGTTGTACGACATGGTGTGCCTGAGAGGGACTTCCGGTGGGAAAATGTTGACGGAAAAGACTTTCGACGTGAGATTGCCTGAAACGCTCAAAGAACAAGGGTTAGGATGTCCCCGGAGTATTTTTTCGGGGGAGGAGCCTCCGACGCCAAAGTTAGGATTTGGTAAATTGAAGAGTGATGGGTAGAGAGTAAAGAATATGTTTCTCTTGAGAGTTCAATCTCCTCTCTTACCAAGGTCGTTTCCCAAGTATTTATAGGGGGGTGTTAGGAGAAGTCCGTTTGACATAGCCCGCTCAGATCATGACACGTGTTCGGTCGGATACGGTCCGTACCTACGGGAATGGGGACCTTTAGCTGGCCATAAGCTATCTTGGCCAAAAGTCAGGGCCGGGGGAGGTCTGCACGTCAGGGCCTGTACGAAGGCTGCGTGTTAGGACGTGTACGAGGGCGGCGTGTCAGCGGCTCCTTAACCATTTTTTTCGTATTCTCGAGACCTCTTTGGTGAAAGAGGCTTCTTGCCGAGGTTGCTCAAGTTATTCGCAAGTCCCCTCGGCACGGACGATCCTCTTAGGAGGATGTTTTCCCCTGCCGAGAATGGTGAGTCTACCTCTCCCGAAGCCAGTCACGTTGTCTTACCGAGGGTGGTAGTGTACCATGTTCCTGAGGTCAGGCCTGTTATTCCCCGAGGGTAATGGTGGATTACAGAGGTCCGGGGGTTGAGGACTAGGGACCCTCTTTTTCCGAGGTTGGTGCTCATCCTCCCCAAGGGTGGTGCCTCATCATATCTTGGAGGTTTGAATGGCAATAGCCCTTTGGCTATCACTTATCATTAGTTGTTTAGCAAGCATGGTTTAATAAACAATTCAGTGGGCTCTTGGGGGTTCATTCACAATAAGGCCTGAAAAGTAGTGCTTTTTGTTGCACCCACCCCTATGCTTATATTAAATTAGCCATTTTTGGTTTAGTGATTGATGCAAAAGGTCACCATTGCTTGGTTTATAATTCCTTAAAAAAATAGTAGCTTCAGTTCATTAAGAACCTTAAATTCCACATCATACCCATTTGGAAAGTCATGATCATTTAATCCCATGCGTTGTCATATAGTTTTTCTAACCTATCTGGCTTAACATACTATGAAAAACATTCATGCATTAACTATAACAAGAGAGGCCATTTTCCCTTACCTTTAAACTATTTCAAGTTTTCAGAAGATTAGTCACTGTTGCAATCTCATAAATGTCTTTACTTTGTAGTGAAGCAACTACTTCACTTGTGTAGCCTGAGCCCCATGAGGCTAGAATTCTTGCTTACAGTTACCTGTTACGCTGTACAATATAATTCACGGTATAGATATGGGTATATGGTACATTAACTTTTACAGTATGTGGTACGAGGGAGGGGTTAGTATGCTTTAGTATGTTTTTTCGGTACATAATTTGCTAAAAAGATGTGCAGGATTCGTGTGTGTGTGTGTATCTATATATATAACATGGTTTATAGAATATATAAAGCTTGTATTATTAGCAAAATAAGAGTATTTGGATATTTAAACTAGCTAAAACATCAAACTTAAAAAAATGCATCAATAACCTTTAAATCCAAAAAACTTATATCCCTATATTCTAATCCTTCTCACTCCCTCGAGATATCTTGCTATAATAAAAAATGAGAAATACTTGTTTGCTGTAACAAAAAATGACAATCCTGAGTCTTGCTAGAGCTTGTTCCAACACTTGGGGTGAATCTTAGAGTACTATAATATAGCCTCAATAATGCGTCATCCTGCAACTTCTCAATACCCATCAACTTATTTGACTTGGCTATATCATTGTCATCCAATAATTTTAATCTCATCTCCTGGGGTCTAACATTAGAGGCATCGACATAAACCTCCTCAGGATCAACATCCCATTTCTTATAGTGTCCATTCTTATAACTTTAAGTGAAGCGGGATAGCAAATGAATGTTTAAGTGAATAAACACTAATTTATCAGCTTTAGTCTAATTCAAATGATTCCTCTTGACATTGTAATTAAAAGAGTAGCTAGGTACTCCAATTTCTCTCAGCACATGAACTAGTAATTGGTTGAGATAGTACATTCTTGGCTACTTCAGCTAACTCTGGTGTTTTTAATCCATGTAAAGTCCACCAATCAATTGAATATATTGTTACAGCATCTGTTTGAGCAACCACCATGGCAAAAATCCCTTTGCACATATAAAAAGTAGTGAATTATCCTCACAACAAATTTGCCTTTTTAGAGTTCTCTACAATTGTTTCAAATGATTTATAGACTCCCTTCCTTACTTTCTTGTCTTTATTTGAAGCCTTCTTAGCCATGCGTCCCAGTGTAAGTGTTGTAAGATATTCATGATCATAAAATCTTGATGTAAATGTAAAACCAAGACAATGAATCTTCCAATTCATTTTGGTCTATCTTTCCAACACAATATCTTCCATTTTAGAATTGCAATATTTGTAGTTGCCAATAAAATGACATAATTTTGTTAAGTTCATAAATTTAAAAAAAAAATTTGATAACTTTGAGTGCTTAAATCTAAAAGGACTAGCATGATCGAATTTTTGTTGAATATATTTAAAATGTAGCCTAATTATCCAACAAATCCCATAATCCATCCCATAAGTTTTGAGGAGCATTATTGAAATCATGTATAATATATTTGAAAAATAATCTAGTGTTGTAAGGAATTACTTTGTAGTTAAGACTTAAAAGCCCATCCTGAGAGGGGGATTTGGTACATGTTGGTGTATTTGCTCCATTAGATGCACAAAAATAATTCTCTTGATCAACTGCAGAAAGGCCGTTGAACTCGATAGAAGTTCAAAAAAATATATTTAAAAAATAAAATTAACTAAAATAAAGTAAGTACAAAAAGTAAATGTTAAGACATACTTGTTATTTTGCATTATCTCTTTTAATTCACCACGCATGTTGTTTATTATTTGATAGATTTCACACATTTTGGCTTCCCTACCATTCAAAAATTTTATCAATAGATAAATGAGTTTAATGATATGAATGATATTCTTAACTTCATCCTATAAATTGTTGTCACCAATAGTATTAGCAACCAAAATATGCATCATTTTTATGTGGTCATCTCCTTTATTCACCCAATCTCTCCATGCATTATTAAGAATAGTAGTGGCCAAGGCTTCTCAACAGTCAATAAGTCTTTTCAATAATAAGTAGTGGGAAGCAAATCTTGTTTTAGCCACTCTCAATAACTCTAACTTTGATTTACTTCCAAGGATAGCTAAAGTATGAGAATGATTCAATAAATATTTCATAATTTCTTTTTCTCTTTTATACATATCCCTTAACGAATAAAATGTTCTAACAAAATCTTTGAAGATGAGATTCAATTTATGAGCAACACAAGAAGACAAAAAAATATGCTTATATAGCTTTTCAATCTCTTTATCAGCAATTTTGCAAGTAACAGCATTATCAGTCACAACTTGGAGAACTTTAGAAGGCCCCACCTTTTTAATGACTTTCAATAAATAATTTGCAATTTTCATACCAGTTTTCTCAATCCTTGAAAAGTTATCAACATACAAGAACATTGCTTCACGACTATTAACTACAAGAACATTGATTAATGGCTTATTCTTGAAGTTGGACAATCCATCTGACATAATTGAAACACCTTGTGCATGCCAAGTGTCCATTACAAGATATAAATCTTTCTCAATACTTCTTTTGCACTCATCAATCAAACTTGTTCTTGCTTTTTTGAAAGATGGTGTTTTATAATCTTTAAGAGCTTTCTATGTTGTAGAAACCATCTCATGAAATTTGGGATTTTATAACACATTAAACCAATTTCCGTTAGCACATATTGCTTGCTTGATTTTCAAATCAATAGCATCTTACTTTATCATGAGAAAAAACTCCTCAATTTTTTGAATTTGTGGTTTTGTCTTTGTAAGAACAGAATTTTTCAACGATGAGGTAACACGTGATTTTTTAGCTTTAACAACCATTCTTTTCAATTTCTCATATGCTTCCTAGTTTCTTATTAACACGTTACTGTTAGTGTTGTGCCCAAAAACCAATCATGAGATGATTGTATTTTTGCACATTGAGTCATGATATTTTATTAAGGCATTAATCCAGCAATTATATTTGTTGGTTTGTTTCTACGTAACGTAATAAACATAATTGTAACCCTAGAATAATGATATTCTTAAACGTCCCTGGTCTAGTATTATTTTGGAGCGGGTTGCAATAATACATAACGACTAGCATATGTGGAGACTAATATGAGATATGTAGTCTACATATGGGTACAAGTTGGAGAACTTGTGTATTGGACCGACCCACCATGAGAACACTACATGGATCGTTATATGAGTGTCATAAGTTATTCTCATAGTGATCATGGTATATGTAGTCCTTCGACCTAAGATCATCAAGGTTCCCTACATGTGAGTCACATACTTTGATACTTTCCTTTGTTGCTCGTAACTGAGTGAACTTGAAGGAGGTCATTGGGTATGTCACATATCATGCGGAGGGATTTGTATGATCAAGATGGGATTTATCCCTCCTATGTAATGGGAGTGATATCTTCGGGCCCCTTGATAGAGTAAGACTTAGAAAAATGCATGGCCATGCTCGGATGAGTTGATATACGAGATCAATGTCATCAGTTTAAGTTGGTCTACTCGGTAATCAAGAAACCAAAGATTGGGCTATACGAGAGTGACACATTCCATGTCTCGTGCTTAGTCTTAATATCTTGGACAAAGGGACAATGGCATATATCGATGATGATCATAAAGGTTTAGTCGAATCATCAACAATCTTGTCACTTGGGTAGCAATGATGTGTTGCTAGACACTGCTCATTGCTTATGATCATAAATGTGATTTATGATCATTGCCAACGTGGTAAGAGCCTATTGGGTCGCACACATAGAGCTATTTGGATCATTAGAGTGCATGGGCTAATAATTTGGGTTTTGGTTTCATAATAATTTTGTATTAATAATGGGCCCAATAGTTGAGCCATTGTTAAGCCCGAAACTAAAGCCTAATTGGATTAGGGCTTTGAAACCTATTAGGCCTAGAAGTTGAGTCTCACTATAAATACAACTTCTAGTGAGAAATTCGCAGGTCTTCTTGCCCTAGCCTCCCAAAAGGACAGCCGCACTCTTCTCTTGCAATTCCTTGGAGGACGCAAGCTAGCACTGCGAGCGCAAGAGAAACGCATCTGCCGGGACGTGGTGGAAGCGTGGTGATCCCGAGAGGTTCGTGTGGATACCATAGAAAGCCTGAACACATCAACTGTTTAGGTTTTGTGATTCAACGCTACAGTTGAGTGAGAGATCTCAACCGAAAATTAGGTATGAAAATTTTCGAACACCCGGTTTACCCCGTTTCACTTGGATCCTGGAGGGTTTCGGTTAAATTTCGCTGCGCTGTTTGGCTCCCGAAACCCATCAGTTACAACATGCAATTTCTGGTGTTTTGCTTGGAGGAGCACCAAAAGAATGATAGTGGCTTCTAATATATGAACTTTTGAATTGTTTTTTTACAATGAATGCATGACCAAATTTTTGAGCCTCCAATATTTTTTTTAGCTTGAGATTCTACTTCATGAAAAGTAAGTTCTTGTAGTAATGGCATTTGCTTGACATCTAGAGTTAGTGCTTTTTTCGATGTCTTACTATTTGATTATTAAGATTAATGTTCTTGAATAATGTACACCCCCTGTACATCTTCATTACCACTTGATTATGTTTTTGTGGCTTTATTTTGTGACTCGGAATGAATCTCTTCAACATACTTGCGTTTGCCAAACACCTTGGTTGAAGTTGAATTTTGTGTTCTGTGACTCTTAATCTCAACTCTCATGAGTCATGTTCTAACTATAGTAAGAGGTAGTAACCAATGTGGCTTAGCTAGCTTTTAAACCTAAAAAAAACTAAATTTAAGTAGCATTAGGAGTCTAGGACTAGGAATCATAGGATTTTATGACTTTTGAAATTTTATTGAATAATAGTAATAAATTGGTTTAATAAATTGATTTATTTATCCTTTTTCTATTTGTGCTTTGTGTCTTTAACATGTAGGCAGTAGGAGTAGGCAGTGAGGTCCTCAACTTCTTATCTTCTATCTTCTTTCTAGACTTTTACCTTAAATCCAACTCCAATTCCTCAACAACTTTTATAATGTCACATGGTCGTAGGGTCGTAGCACCTCCATCCAATTTTTTGAGCATATTCGTCTCCCTCTGACCATCTTTGTCCCTCGTCAATCTTATTTTTTGGCCAACCTGAACAATCAATGGCTTTGCTTCTTTGGAATCTCTAGACCAACTCTGTTCCCTCTCATTTTCTAAATCTTTCCAAGCTTAATTGACCCTACCTTAATAAGTCCAGAGTCACCCACTAGCGATTGGATGGATTTACTGATTTAGGAAAATTAGTATGTTCCCATACAGTGATTCGGTATGACATGCTGGAAATGGAGAACGGAGGCATTGCTTTCGAATCTGGTCACTATGCTCAAACTTTCTCAACACCCATAATCCTCCATCTTCCTATGATGAAACAACATTGTCTCCCTCCTCATCCTTATCATCATTATCCCCTAAAGTCTTGATCGAGGACAAATCCAACAACTCCTCTAGCAACTTCCTCGAGGACCCAAAGCTGATACCCTTCTATGTGTCAGCATCATCCTGCTCTTTCTCCACCTCAGCAATGAATGCATAAGGCGAGGAAGCCTCATTTTTGCAGTGGCCACTGTAGGATGTGTGAGGTAAACACTTTGATGGCTAAGTTAGAACCTACCATGAACTCAATTTGTTATGGCCTAGGAAGCCATGTACTAGTTGAACAAGAAATACTTGTTTAGCTGTAATTTCTTAGATTTTGAACAAAAAAATGACCTTCAGAATGTGCATTAGTTTGATGGTTGCAATGGAGCAGTAAAACACAGATATGGTGCCTATGTAATTCTATAGCCCAGGGGTGTCGCTTTCCCTTCCTAAGGTTTTGAAAAGTCTAATTTGACTTTTAAAACCTTTAAGCATCAAAATTAACACCACACAACCATTGTTACTTGAAGTCAACCTTTATGACAAACTTGTAGTCAAAGGTAGTATTACAGTTAGAGAGTTTTTCTGTTATTTAATAGAATAGATTTCACATGCCACCCTAAGATTTATACCAAATTTATATTAAACCTAGTACACTTAAGTAGTTTATAATGGTGGGCTCAGCCAAAAACTTCATTTTTTGTCTACGCATACAAATGTAGAGCATATACATAAAAAACTATGAACTCTTCACATTTACCTGTGCATTTAGGCATTGCATAGTGTTTTTTGTTAGCTTAGATTTCATTGCACATCATGCATTTCATTTGTACATTATTTGTTTTAGTTGACCATACATACATGTACTGCCATGTTTAGGATCATAAAGCTTTAGGTTACATACTTGTTAGGAACCCAATGTGAGTAGTATTGTTTATGAATTGAGGATTCATGATTAATATTTGCTCGCTAGGTTCCACAAGTAAATTAGGTGGAGTTTTGTTGCTTGGGGTAGGGCTTTTAATCTTTTTTTTAATAAAATATTTCTTCCATGAGAGTGCTTGATTTTGTGTTTGATCATAGGCCTTACTTAAAATACCTTTCTAGACTTGCATTATTATGTGTTGATTTACAGAGCCGATGGCACATTAGGGCTTAACCACTAGCCAAGGGCTAGCCTTGGGATGGTTTCTCCTAATTAACCTTATTGAGCTATAATTGACTTATTTTTTCATTTAACCTCTGGTACTTAAAAAATCACATTACCCATTTTTTGACCCATTAATTGAAGGCAAGAATATTTTATATGGGCTTAGGGTCACATATGTAAAGGAAAGGGTGAGGTATAGATGTAAGTTTTAGAGAGGGATTTTTTCTTGATTATGGACCAAAAGTTTGTAAGGGAAAATGTTGAGTATGTGGAAATGTTAGTGTTATCTTGTTCTTTATGTCAAAACACAATTTTTTGTTTTCTCATTTTTCACATTTGAGAAAAGGGCTAGGCAAGTTATATATATATATATATATATATATATATATATATATATATATATATATATATATATATATATATATATATATATATATAAAGTCATGGCCTATATCTCTTTGTAAAAAAAATGAAATAGTGTAATAAGTTTGTGGTAGAAAGGGGCATGTGTTATATAAGTTCTTCAATTTTATAACCCATGGTTCTTATACTTGCTTTAGACTTTCTTTAGTTCCACATTAAAAGGTCTTCAACTAATCCCACTTCTAATCAAATCGGGCCCTATTATAACCTTGTAATATCATCAGTGAAGATTAGTGCTCAACTTCATTTTAAGTCTAACGGGAGAGTTTAGGTGAGCAAGTTTATGGTTGAGAACCCAAAATCAGGTCACTGTCGCACACTCATAAGCCCCTGTGCGTAATTTGTTCTAGTGAAGCACTTAGGGAATGGCCATCTACTTCTTTCAACAAACCTTCTACTTTCTCTACTTATTCAGCCTCCTAACAACCTTGATCATGAAGCACCTTTAACCATGTTTAATTTGAACTTGCATTGTAATTTGTATGTTCTTGTTGTTTGTTTTTCATTTTTTTTCTAGGTAGTTGCCTTTGTAAGAGACTAGCAAAATATTTAAATTTAGGGTTCCTTAAGTGTATGATTTATGTAGGTTTCAGTCTTCATTTTGCTCATTTTATTTTTACTTTATTAGTTCTTAGTATGTGTTTTTGCATATTGTAGGAATGTCATCCATTTGCAGGCTGAGAATGACAAACTGACATGTGGGAGGGCTTGGTTGTCAAAGGTAAAAGTGTTGGAGGGCAATAGAAAAATAAGGGAAAAGTAAAAAAAGGGCCTATCGTGATGCAAATACACCATCCTTTCACCAATCCTGAGGTACAAAAAACCTATTTTGCACTTTACCATCAATAGCTTTCACTTAAAACTAGTTTGATAGTTTGAGGGTTTCCCCTGGGAAAAGCATCTCGGGTTATGACATTGCCTTTGGTTGCAGGACCTCAGGTTCTTTATCTTTTAAAAGTTCCAAGTTAGTCCTATTCGGTCTAGACATTCCCATATTTATTTTCAATTTGGTGTTGTCTGTGGGAATATAATGAACACCAAGAGGTCATACATGGATCAAGACTTATAGGGAAATAAGCATGAAAGCTAGCATAGGGATTTAACCAACTTCTAAAGAGTGTCCATAGGACCATAAAAGGTCAAAGGAGATGAGCCCCAGATGTTACCAAGGGACCCTCACAAGGGGAAATGACCAATCCCTTGAATGATGACCAATTCAAAGCCTTCTAGCATGAGCTCTTTGAGAAGTTGAAAACAACTGTTGACTAGGAAATATGGAGAGCCTTGCCAAGGGCACTAGAAAAAGCTACTAAAAGCCATTTAGCACTTGGCGAGCCTTGGCAGGTCATACCTCAAGAGCCACCACTGTAAATCACTATAGAGGAACCCTAAGTGTCACAAGGTTGATATAATGGCCTCACTAATAGTGATATAAGTGCACCATCCTATAGAGGTTGGAGCAAATAGAGCAGTGTATGAGGGTACCTAGGCCTCTTGCAGTAGAATCTGGCCCTACCATGGACATCGAGTACATGTTGCACTAACCATTCACGGAAGATATCATCAATGCTCCTACTCCTGATAGATTTAGCATGCCTAAAATTGACCTCTACGTTGGCCTCATAGGCCTTGTGAATCATCTACAATGATACATTACCTCTTTGAAACTTGAAAGGACATCAGATACAATAGGAGCTACTACTTCCTGGTTTGGAACCAATAAGGGTTGTCACTTCTAGCCTTTCAAGGACCTCTCCCTAAGATGGTGGCTTATCTGTTGAAGATATGGTAGGTTGGGATGAGTCCTTAAGAGACTTCATGCAAAGGTTCAATGTTGAAGCTGTGCAAGTACAAGACATATCCCTTGAACTGCACCTAGTTGCCATAATTCAAGGACTATTGAAAGATTCTAGGTTTGCATGGGACCTGCATGAAAACCTTGTGAGAAGTATAGAGGAATTCTTCAATCGGGCAACCTAATACATGCACGTGGAAGAGCTTAACTGGCCTATGGCACAAAAAGAACAGTAGAAGTCTAGAAAGGGTAGATATACCTCTAGGAAATGAGTCAGAGGGGCTGAACTGTCATGACCAGACCTAATAGTACTACCATTAAGGGAGAGCAGGACCAATTTTTTGTATGCCTTAGAAAGGAAGAACCAAGTACCCTAATGGCCCTCACCATTGGGTCCAACAAATAAAAAGGACTTAATTAAGTATTGCGATACCATAGAGATAAGGCCATGATACGGAGGATTGTTGGCAGCTAAAGTGGCTTCTTGAGGAAATGATTCAGGTTGGAAAACTAAAGAAATATTTGACTAAGGCTACATCACCCTATCGAAGGCAAGAATGAAGGCCTCAGAGGAGGGATGATGAGGATTATCACAATAAGGGTAGGTGGCAGGAAAGGGCTCGATCACCTCTAGGGGCAATTACTGGAACTTGGGACTGCTCGCAATGATGGTACACATGATAACGAAAGGGGAACCTTCCATAGCCCAAAAGCACTAAAAGCGTGAGATTGCCTAGCTAGCGATAGTGGATGCCAGCAACTTGCTAACAAGACCTGATAGGTCAACTTGTTGACAAAAGGGGAACGTTCCACAACCAATAAGCACTAGGACCCAATTGCCATTTTTGCAAGGATTAACAACTTTGACATTAAAAGGGTTCCCTTGGATATGGGAGCTAACTCTAATGTTCTTTTCACTAATTTACTATGGAAAATTAGAGTCAGGAGATCCTCACTAACACCAGTCCTGGGACTCATATATGGAGCTGGGAAAGATGAAGTGCCAACACTTGGAATGGTTAGATTACCCTTCATGTTGATGGGCACTAGGGATTATGGGAATACCTTATGCGACTCCCACACAACTGAATTCTTGATTTTGGATGTGCCATCATCATACAACGTCAAACTTGGAAGGCTGGTGTAGGTACAATTCCCTATTAGATATGATATTAAATGGCTAATAATTGTCTTTTCATCTCCTATAGGAGATGCAACTACATATGTAGACCAGGCCTCAGTGCGATAGAGTTATATGGCAAGCGTACAAGGGCGAAGGAGTGCTAAACAAGTCTTACTAAATTCTAAAAGGAGAAAGAAGAGCCCGAAGAATAAGCCCAGTGTGTCCTTGTCTAACGACTAATAGGAAGTTGATTTAGCCCCCGACAAAAATCTAAAAATTGGCAAGGACCTTCCTCCCGAGGTAAAGAAATGATTTATTGAACTCTTAAGAGTTAACATGGATGTCTTTGCATGGTCTCTTAATGATATGCTAGGCATTGACCCTGAGATTCTAACTCATACGTTGCAAGTTAACCACTTCGATCGGCTAGTTCGACAAAAGAAGCAAACTATGGCCTTGTAGAGAAGATACTTCATTAGAAAGGAAGTTGAAAGATTGTTGGAAGTTGGAATTATCAAAGAAGTATGATACCTTAAATGGTTAGTGAATGTGGTTCTCATAAAGAATGAGAATGGGGAATGGCATATGTGCATCAATTATACAAACTTGAATGATGCCTATCCTAAGTTACCTTACCCATTTCCATGCATTGACTGGCTAGTTGATGCCACCACAAAATTTGAAATTCTATCATTTATAAATGCCTTTAATGGATACCACCAGATTTGGATGGACCTTTAAGATGAATAAAAGACAACTTTCACCACTGGAGAAGCCTTGTATTGTTATTAGAGAATGCCTTTGGCCTGAAGAACATAGGAGCATCCTAAAAATGCCTCATGCACAAAATATTTGCAACATGGAGGTCTATTAGATGACATGATCGTCAAGAGCAAGGCAATAGACCAACACTTTGATAACTTGCGTGAAACTTTTCAAAGGATGAGATAGTTTAATATGAGGCTAAACCCCCAGAAATGTACTTTTGGGGTAGAGGCAAGAAAGTTTCTTGGGTATATGGTTTCTAAGAAAGGAACTGATTCTAACCCTAATAAAATTGAAGCAATGGTAGCAATGTCCTACCCCCAAAATTAAAAGGATGTCCAAAAATGAGTAGGGAGACTAACTAACCTAAGATGTTTCGTGTCCTGTTTTAAGGACTGTTGCTAACCCCTATTCTAGATTTATAAAAAAGAGGTGGTGTTTGAATAGACAAAAGAGTGCCAAGAAGCTTTTAAGTAAATCAAGGAATTCTTGCAATGGCTCTCTACATTGAAGTAGTTGAGGCTTGACAAACCCTTCATCTTGTATCTAGCAATCACAGAAGGCTTGATCAGCCCTGTTCTTGTTAGAAAGAAGAGACTTGAGCAATAGCTTGAATACTACATAAGCTGAACTTTTTAAAGAGATGAGTCATATTACCTTATCCTTTATAAGGCCATCTTTGCACTCGTAGTAGCATCCAGAAAGTTGAGTCAACATTTTCAAATGCACAAGCTCATTGTACAGATGGAACAACACCTCAAAGACATCCTTCAAAAACTAGACCAATCTAGAAGGTTAGTTTACATGGCTCCTCATGACCCTACCCAGGAAACCTATGAGAACAAGTCTTATGTTGGTTATGATTGGCTAATTAGTTATCTACACCCTTGTTAAAACCTCATGCCAATAGATGTTTAACCTAAAAGTGCAATCATCCATGCAAGAGTTGCTTTGACTTGGACAAGTAGAAAACTATAAAACATTTGTATAGCTTAGGCATTTTCCATAAAATTGATGTTCAAAGTGTTAAAGCATACAAAACCATTATAGTGTCATCATAATCCTACACATAATTAACCACGTGTGGGCATCCAAACCGAAGAAGACTATGCCCGACACCCAAAGGCAACCCTAAAGTCCATAACTCTATTCATACACATTGGAGGCCACTAACATACATCATGTATATGCAAGACTAATACTACTGAGATCCAATCAACTAGCTTCCACCGTAGATGAGAAATCCCAGTGGCACGCCTCAACAATCCTCCATGTGCCCCTTAGCCTTTATGGCCAAGGGAACTATACCTAGTACAACAACAACTTAACTATCAAGTAGGCAAATAACTAGAATATCAAGGATTCTCAAAAAAATATACTTGTAACGGAAACTACCACAACAATTCTTAATGACTGTTGAGTCATTCAATCTCAGTATCTGCACAACATGAAACTAATGGAGTGAGAATCTTATAATTCTCAGTAAGAGGTCTTCAGCCTGCAAGGAAAACACTAAGGACAACACATATATATGTATATATAATCTACTGCAAGCTCATACAGTATAAGGCTAAACCTATGGGCATACTTTCCAGTCCCATGGGACTTGTCCTCTACCTAGTCCTTAAACTACAAGGCAAAACCTTGTCTACTAGCAAGCATTGCTTAGTGCCTAACTAGTGAAATTCATCACTAGATTTGATCTCCTTTATGATGTATAGGTGAACATGGTGGATGCATCTTCCTTGCATTCTGAGGAACTCACAAGGTGTATTAAGCCTCTATATAGTGCCCCAAGGCCTTAGACTTGCCTAGGTCATTTGTGTACAAAGTTTCCACCATAAACCCTTACCAAGAGTGAACTAGGTTCTCACTAGCGCGTCAGGTAATCTTGCATAGGCTACAAGTGCACTAAACCTTCACTTAAGGCACATGTCTATCCACCCTTACTTGGTTTAGACTAGTGGAGTAGCAATGGCCAGAGTTGGACTCATTTACTAGGTTCCTTGGAATCCACCTAGGTGCACTAATGTTCCCTCATCGAAGGCTCGAATCTGAAGGCCCAACTAGGCTTCCGATGATACTAAACCTTGTACCCGACTAATGGTGCTCTATTGTGGCCAAACATGCTTTCACTTTGAACTAAAATACATCTAAACCTAGGCAAATCTAGGCTTGGTGAAGGCATGGAAATAGCATTGCTCCCTCTTAGCTTCGTGTTGAATCTTGAATCTCCTCAATTGGACACCTGAATGAAAAATTATGACCAAAATACTACCAAGTGTCAAAGCTAGTAGGGACACATCACCATAGTGCAGAACACTTTAGCTTTGTCATGAAGGGCTTGGAGATGCATCCCTAGCTCTTTCATGCCCAGAGATTCAATGTTTTGCACCATAGCCCCTTTGGGGCCTTCCAAGGCCTCCTAATAGCCTTAGAAATGCCTTCAAGTGCCTTAAACTTGTATGTACACATGCACTAGGCCACCATGCACCATTCCCACCAAGCTTGCAATGCCCATAAACATCAATCCAAGAATGGTAACATCACTAGTCCACCATGATCAACATAACCCACCAACTAATGTCATTCATCAAACTACTTGAATTTAACAAGCAAACAAGTTATGAATGGCACCAAATATGCATGAATCATAAATCCCTTACCTTTATTCTAAGCTATAAGCAAAGATCAAGCATTCCAACACCAAGTAAGTGGCTCCACTAAGTTCTACCTTGGTTCTAAGCAATCAAAGGTTGATGGCACCAAAACAACAACAAATAAGCAAAACCCACGTATCAAAAGGTAAGAAAACAAGCTACCTCATGTACATACCAAGCACCATGTAAGAAAATGTAAAAATGGCCTTCCAATGTACAAATTCCATTTGAAATGAGCTACCAAATGCTTAAGCACCCTTGAAGCCTTCAAAAACCACCAAAAACTCTTAATTTTGAGTAGGAATTGAGGGAGAAATCAAGTGGAAAAGAGGGAGCTCGAGTTTTGAAGAGGAAATGAGAAATAGTAGCAGCCACTCCACCTTTACCAAGTTTTAAAGATTTTGTTTTAAAAGCCCGTCAAGCTTTCTTAAGTTTGCCAAAAGAACCACTTCCCAAAATAGTAACCTTAGGACAAAATTTTGTCAAACCTTCAATACTTAGTGAAATTTTGGGTGCTAAGCAAGGGTTAAGGTTAAAACATGATTTTTGACTCCTAGGACTTGGCTTGACACCTCAGGATGTAGAATTACCATTTTGCCCCTGGACCTTTTTTTGATGCCATAATCTTCTTTTAACGTAATAAACCTTAACTAACTTACTTGACCTTACTAAATGAACGTAAATTGAGGTATTAAACTAGGGATTCACCAATTTATATACCTTAAATGAACTTCCCACTAGGAGGGCTATAACATTCTCCCCACCTTGGAGAATTTGGTCCTCCAAATTCAATCTCCTCACCTTAAGAAGTTAACCTAGGATAGGGTGCCAACGTATCTCGATCAAACCTACCAAGTGGTGTTGATTTGCAACAACCAACTTGGCACCAAACTACCTGACTTTCTCAACTAACGCCTTCTGGGCACTTGAGTCAGGCTCGTCTCATATAGGTACTCTGGCTAGTGCCATACTTTGTTCTCAAACCTAACAGTATACCAAGAACTATCGATTGTTCTCCCCACCTTAGCCTGACCTCACTTGGCACGAAATACCTTAGTGCAACATTGCTCTTGAAGACAATGGTATGGTCTTTTACTACCCTTTGCACATGGTGCTACTGAAGGACACCCGCATACTCAACCTGTCCTAGTGAATCCAGTGACCACAAATCTTCAACACTAAACTTGGTGCCAAGCCTCCTACTGCAAGTTAGCTTAACAAGTTTTTAAAAACCTGTCCACTAACTTTACACTGATAGCCACCTACTAAAAGCTCGGCACTGAACAACTCCTTCCTCTATCTTGTCTATGCCAAATGTGGTGTAAGCAACGTAACAAGTTAAATTTTTCTATTATCACTCACATTGAAAAAGACTCGCTCTAGTTTCAGCACCCATTGTCTTTATACCAAGACTTTTAGTGCAAGTTAGCTTAATGAGAATACGACTCATCCACTATCTCTTGCATAGTCAATTCCTTACTCTAGGTTTGGTACCTAACAACTCTCAATGATTACTAGACTAAGTATCTCATTAGTGTGCTATGGCCTTACCACATACACCATTAGCATCCTAAGGCATACTCCATTTCAAGCTCTACAATACTTTAGGGCTTTTTTGAATGAGTGAACTATTGAGAGTTGCAAGTCCTGGCCAACCCTAGAGTATGAGTCTTCCAATGCTCCCCTTGAACAGTCCTCATGCATCAGCCGTACCGGTGCACTAGGTAAGGTACCCATACACCACCCGAGAACCGTGATCCTACTGCTCTCATTACTCTGGAGCCTCTTACACCTACAAGCTTACTAGAAAAAACTTCTCTAGCATGAGTGCCAAAACCACTAAGCAGCTAGCAACCCTTGGGCCTCATCCGTGCTCCTTCAACTCAGGCCTGCTAGCACCTAGTGAGTAAGCTACTGACATGCTACCCAATCTGAAGGGCTTGATGCTTTAGGTACTCCACTCAAAGTATCCTGGGTACCTGAAGCCTACACACTAAGTTTCTTCACTTCCCTGTACTTGGAGCCCAACACCTTACACATGCTAGATTAGCTTTTCAGGTGCATATTTAGTACACTTGCTTCTCGGCCACTAATACTCGCTTTATGCCTGAAGCACCTATGGGGTCTTTAGCCAAGTTACAAGGTACAGCCTAATCCTAGGCCAACCTAGGTGTCCTTGGCTTGGTAGTCAACTAGGCACCTTAACCCCATTCATTAGGCTTCATTGTGACTCCAGTCTTACTCGACACCTTGACTAACTTGTAGGCCTCCCGACCTTTAACACTGTCAAGCAACTCCTCGATGACCTTCCATCACTTAGCCTATGGTCACAAAGAACCATCATCACCTTCCATACTTTCACTACCATACCATGACTACACTATGTCATCCTCGTGTTGAAATAATGCACTCATGGCTTTTGCCACATCAATTTTCCAACTTGGTAGGAGAACCAATTTCACCACCACTTTAGTTATCTATTGGAAGGGTGATAGCCAAATGCTATCGCCTCTATCTGGCCGAACTCCCTGCCACAATGATGGCCAGAAGAAGCTGGCGCTACCCGAGAAAAGGTGCGATCAGGCACCTCGGGAGATAGCCGAAGAGCTCCGAGCCCGGCATGCCAGGAAGCCCCGAGGGCACTACTCGCCCCCCCAAGGTTGTGAACATATCGCCTTCGGAAAGGCGGCACCAGACATAGCGAGCCGAACATGATATCCCCGAAGGCGGAACTCCCTGGAACTGGGAACCCCCGAACTGAGGGCTTGTTTCGCGAAGAGGCTCTGTCCGAACTAGAGGACGACCTCACCCAGGGACCTCGGGAGTACGGCAGGAGCATTTATGGAAGCATTTAAGGAAGCCTCTGACACGTCCTTTCGCAGACGTCATAAAGTCGCCTGAATAGGCGCTCTGACATACGGACGCCATCAGAATCACATCATGGCCCATCTCAGCACGTGGCTCAGGACAACTTGCTACCAGTTATCTGTCTCCTACGCCCAGAAACTCAGGGAACATCCGACCGAACACGTGTCATGATCTGAACGGGCTAGGCACTCCTTTAAATACTAGGAATTAATACTTGGCAGGAGGCTGGTTGGTTGGCCAAACACGGCTCCCACACTCTGAGAAAGCTATCAGGCGAGACCCTTCAGCCCTTTGTGCTATTTTTCCTCTGCCTTTTCTCAGCCACCACTGACTTGGGCGTCGGAGGCTCCCTCCCCCGGAAAAACACTCCGGGGGCCTCCTAACCCTTTGTTTCTGAGCTTTCAGGCACTCCCCTTTGGGCTGTCCATTCCACCAGGCGTTCTTCCTCCCAGAAGTCTCTCCACCAGTCACCATGACTATAAACGATGAGGCCCCTGGCCTTCATTTGGCGCCGTCTGTGGGAACCCGCTCTGAGATCGCCGTCGTTGAGACTCGGCGTTGTAAGGACAAGAGGCTCCCGAAGTCCCCGTCCGCGCCTGAGATACAACCGGCTGCTGAGCAAACACTCCCAGGGACTTCTGTGCCTGAGGAAGACCGCCCTCTGGTAATCACCATGAGCTTCTTGAGGGACTTTCAGCGTTCGGTCGTGTCTAAAATGACCCAGCAGATCGACCGAAGGTGGCCACAGCAAGCACAGGCCCAGAGACCCCCCTCACCGACACGCCCTCGGGAGAAAAGCCCCAAGTCTACACATCGCAGTTCGGGGAGTGGAGACCCTCGCGAAGAATCATCCACAGAAAATATAGCCCTCGGGAAACGGCCTGTGGGACAAACCGGGTCCAAGCGACCGAGAGTGTCACAGCGAAGCAGTTCGTCGCCTGAGCCGAGGTCCTTGTCCCCTCAGCGCCGAACTCGCCCCCCAAAGAGGCGCCGGCGATCTCCATTCCCTGAAGAAGGCCCTAGCGCCACAGTGCTGATGGAGAGGATACTAGCACGGCTGGACAGAGTGGAGAAACAAGTGGCCAGAAAACCCGTTTGGGCCAGACTCTCGGGAACATGCTGCGAAGATGACTCGCCATTTATTCACGCCGTTGTTGAGGCAGCCATGCCAGGTGACTTCAGAGTACCTCGGTTGGAGATTTATGATGGCCGTACTGATCCACAAGCCCATCTGACGAAGTACAGACGCAGCATGATAATACACGGTGCTGACGACGCTACCATGTGCAAGTGCTTCGAAGTCACCCTCACAGGGCCAGCCACGGCGTGGTACAATTCCTTGCCTTCAGGAACCATCACTGAGTTCCAGGAGTTGTCCATGGCCTTCACACAGCAATTCATTAGGAGCAGACCTACGGCGAAGATGCCTGTGCAGATGTTCGACATAGAGCAGAGGAATGGAGAAACCATCCGAGAATATGTCGAAAGATTCAACAGGGAAGCTCTAAGCATCCCAGACGTCAGGCCCGAAATCCGCATTCTTGCCATGACACGAGGCCTTCGGCGAGACTCACAGCTGTTCTACGAGTTCTCAAAAGACCCCCCGGAGACCCTCGGAGAATTTTACCGAAGAGCAGAACAGCACATGACCGCCGAAGAACTAAGAATGGCTGGGCCGAAGTCTGATCACCACCGCCCCGAAGAGTCCAGTCAACAAGCTCGGCATCCTACCGAATACGTAGGACGACCTCGGAGGATGCGAGGAAAGAAACCTCAAAGTTTCACACCATTGAGCACTTCACGGACCAACATTCTCATGGCGCTCGAAAGGCAAGGGACGCAGATTCGGCGACCAAGGGCCATGACCGCCGATAATAAGAAGAGTGCAAAGAAGTTCTGCCAATTTCATCGCGACCACGGTCATGACACCGAAGACTGCTTCCAGCTGAAGAAGTACATAGAGTCGCTGATAAAAAATGGCCAACTTCGGAAATACCTGAGGATGCCATCCCCGAAAGGCAGAAAAATGGAGGAAGAAGGGGCCGAAGATGAGGACTACGACTCCGACAGGTGGAGAAATAGAAGTCCAAAAAAGCGCCCATCACCTCCAGCAGGGGTTATTTAAATCCATCACCACGGGGTTCCCATCCTCGGAAAGAAAGCGGAAAGCCAGAGAAAATTGCAGTCATGGAGTATCAAAGCCCATCAAAGAAGCTGGCTCGCAAAGGTGGCCCCACCGTCGCTTCCCCCATGATGATCCGCTACTGATTATGGCGAGAGTAGGGAACTGGGACGTCAGAAGAGTATTGCTTGATGATGGCTCAAATGCTGACGCCCTATTCTCGCACCTGCTGCCAAGCTTGGGCATCCCCGGCAGCGAGCTGAAGCCTGTCACCTCGCCCACTTTTGGGGTTGGACCATCCGAACTCCCCGTCCTCGGATGGATCGACCTCCCGCTGATGATGAAAGGGACTTCGCTGAACAGAGCAGCTGAGTTGCACGCCTCCACAATGGCGAGATTCATCATCATGAACGCCCCGTCCTCATACAACGCCATCCTTGGAAGGCAGACAATGGGGAACCTGCATATTCGCCCTGATGTGAAATACTTCACTATCACATTCGCCACCAAGGATGGAGATACAGAGGTGTTCATGAAAGCGCGAAAAGCTCCGGCAACAACCTCGCGCAAACAATGGAGGTAAGGGCACCAGAAGAAGGCAAAGAAGAAGATCTCGCCAAGACAGAAATGGAAGCAATAGGGCTTGTTCCAGGTCAATCTACCCGAAAAGGGAAGAGCTTGGCCGAAGCTGACAAGGAAAATCTTGTATCCTTTCTGCTGGAAAATAAAGATCTGTTTGCCTACTCGCCAAAAAATATGCCGGGGGTGAACCCTGGGATAATACAGCATAGCCTCAAAGTAAGTCCGGAAGCAAGGCCTGTCCAGCAAAAGAAACGAAGCATCTCAGCCCACAAAAGCAACTTTGTCAAAACCGAAGTCCAGCGTCTCCTAGATGCTGAAGTTCTCAGGGAGGTCAAGTACCCCAAATGGTTAAGCAACGTGGTCATCGCCACAAAAGAAGGTAGCAGCAAACTCCGGATGTGCATCGACCTCAGAAACTTGAACGATGCTTGCCCGAAAGACTCATACCCTCTGCCACCAATAGATTCAACTGCTGAACATGGGCTCCTAAGTCTCCTAAACGCCTTCAGTGGCTACCATCAGATAAGGATGGACCCCGAAGATGAAGGGAAGACTGCCTTCATCACCGAGGGAGGAACGTACTGCTATATCAGGATGCCATTCGGGCTAAAAAATGCAGGAGCCACCTACCAGAGGCTGATGAACAAGGTCTTCAAAGACCAAATAAGGAGAAACATGGAGGTGTATGTTGATAATATGCTAGTCAAGACCAAGCTGCCTGGCTATCGCGTTGCAGATTTAGAGGAAACCTTCCAAAAGCTCAGAGCCCCTGGGAACCGCCTTAATCCTGAGAAGTGCATCTTCGGGGAGACTTCTGGAAAATTCCTTGGGTACATGGTATCCGAAAGAGGCATCGACACTAACCCCGAGAAGATTAAGGCCCTGCTTGAATTCTGAACTCCTGGCACTGTCAAAAATGCGCAGAGACTCACCGGAAGAATAACCTCTCTGAGCAGGTTTATTGCTAGGTACGGAGATAGGTGTAGACCTTTCTCCAAAGTCCTCACAAAGGCAACAAAAATGGAAGGCGACCTCGGAAGAAATGATCATCCTTGGATGAAGATTGCCAAAAGGCCTGGGAAGAACTCAAAGTCTGCCTGGCCAGCCTGCCGACTCTGCGACAACCTCGGGAGGGAGAGCCCCTCGTACTATACCTCGCCGTCATAGAAAAAGCTGTGAGCTCGGTCCTCGTGAAGGCAGAAGGGTCAAAGCAATGGCCGGTCTACTATGTCAGCAAGTCCCTGCATGGCGCCGAAGTCAGGTACCCTTTGCTTCAAAAAGCTATATATGCCTTGGTGCTTGCAGGGAGACGGCTGCGATCATTCGGAAAGGCTCTCCAAGTGGTGCATAGAGCATGGCGAACACGAATTACGTATGAGCCTCGGAAGGCCATAAAAGCTCAAGGCGTATTATCAGGGGCCCCGAAGGCCCAGAGGTAATGAAGGCTACCAAGTTCGGCAGACGGCAGGAGATTATGAGGCGAAGGACCCAATTTTGGGAAAATATCATGAGCTAGTAGCAAGACAAACCCAAGATTGCTTGGCGAAGTCGAAAACATATTCCGAGGTGCCAGACCATCCGAGCATCTCAGTGCTGAGCATGACGACCTCGGGAACGAGATGGAAAGACCCAATAAAAAGATAACTCGCAGAGAATTTGTTCCCGGAAGACCCCGGCGATGCTGCAAGACTGCGAAGACACTCCGAAAGATTCTTCCTGATTGATGAAGAGTTATATCGGCAGGGATATGGGAATCCGCTGCAAAGATGTGTGGATGAAAAGGATACTGAAATGGTCCTTGAAGAAGTTCACAAAGGCATGTGTGGTTGACACATTGGAACTAATGCCCTGGCAGCAGTGATACTCCCCCAAGGATACTTCTGGCCTACCCTGAGAAAGGACACAAGACAATTCGCCCGGAAATGTGGTAGCTGCCAGAGACACGCGAAAAACCAGAGGACTCCCTCGGAAATGGTAACTTCAGCAGATTGTCCTTGGCCCTTCGTAGTCTGGGGTATAGACCTTATTGGGCCACTCCCCACAGCACCCGGAGGCATGAAATTCTGCGTTGTAGCAGTGGGCTATTTCTCAAAATGGGAGGAGGCAGAACCACTAACAACTATCTCGGGAAAAGAAGTGCAGAAGTTCCTATGGAAGAACAACGTATGCAGATTTGGCATACCGAGGGTACTAGTAGCTGATAATGGATCCCAGTTCACAGACAAAGGATTCCAAAAATTCATTAGCGACCTCGGAATAAAGATGCACTTCGACCCAATAGCTCACCCCCAAAGCAACGGGCAGGTAGAAGTATCGAGCAGGACCACAAATGATGGCCTGAAAAAGAGACTAGGGGAAGCCAAAGGGAAATGGCCAGGAGAACTCCAAAGTATATTATGGAGCTATCGAACGACACCCCGAAGAGCCACAGGGGAGACTCCTTTCTCAGTCGTCTTCGGAACAGAGGCCATTATCCCACTAGAGGTAGTTCAACCTTCAGTACGGGTGCAAGTATTCGATGAAGGTGGTAATGACCTCGGCCTGAGAACCAATCTCGATCTTATGGCCGAACACAGAGAAATAGCCAAGCTGAGAAGAAAAGCTGTTCAGCAAAGAGTGGCCACGGCCGTAAACTTACGGGCCAGGGCAAAAGAAATCAAGAAGGGAGACCTCATTCTCCGAAAGGCCGACTTCGCACCCCGAGGGCCATCCCATGGCGTACTTCGCGCAAACTGGGAAGGACCCTATCTGGTTCGCTACGAAGTACGAAAAGGCGCATACAAGCTTGGCGACGCCGAAGGCGTAGAATTGAAGAACACTTGGCACTCAAACGCCTTGAAAAAATTCTACGCTTAAGGTTGGGCGAAGGAGTTATGTTGTACAGAATGGCCTTGAGAAAAATTCTTAAGTGTAAAGAAATTATGCAAAACAGAATTCCGCAGAGGTGCTCGCCATGATAAATCGTAGATATGACTTTCCGAAAGTCCCTTGAGCCATCACGCTCGGGAAAGATGGAAAACAAAAATCTCGCAGAAGTACTCGCCATAGCCAGCGCAGAGATAATTTCCCGAACTCCCTTGAGCAAACATGCTCGGGAAAATGGGAAGCGAAAAATCTCGCGAAAGGTTTTCCGAAGTCCCTTGAGCAAACATGCTCGGGACAACTGGAAAAAGAAAAAATTTGACTGAAGGTTTCCGAAGTCCCTTGAGCAATCATGTTCGAATTGGAAATGCAAAAGCCTGCAAAAAGACTTAGTCAAATTTTTTCAGGCCTTCCAGAAAGTTTTACGAGCAAGCGCACTCGGGACAAAGGAAGGTAAAAAAGTTTCTTTAATCGCAGGTTTTCCGAAGTCTCTTGAGCGAACGTGTTCGGGACAATGGAAATGAAGAAACTTGCAAGAAAAGACTTAGCCAAAAAATCTTCATTAAGAGCAAAGCTGCTTTACAGTAAAGAACTGGCCGAAGAAGGATTACAAAATAGAAGGGAAGGAAAAGGGGCCCTAAAATAGCCTAAGGGTTCGCGGCGTCCCGAGAGCCACTCGTCTGCCCGCCCTTTTCCACCACCTTCGGCGCCGGAATTGAAGGATGAAGTTTCAGATGTTCGACCTTGGACCATTTCCACCGAGGTCCCCCAGGAATGTTTAGACCCTCTAGAAAAGAGAGGTCCAAATCTGGGAACCTCTGGATAACCTGGTGCCGAGCAAGGCAGAAGCCGTCCTGGAACGCGACCTTGCTCATCTGATCAGACTTGTTCTTCTCAAGCTCGAGGTCGTCAAGCTCGTCCTTCAGATCCTCGACCTCCTCCTCCAGTGCCTTTATCTGCTCCTCCCCCTTCGGCTCGTTCTTCAACTCGACCTCGGCTCGGAGAGCGTTATTCTCACACGTCAACGACACTATACGGCCGTCAGAACCAGCCTTGTGCTGAAGAAGATCCTCGTTGGCGGCGAGCATCCCCTTTATTTGGTCACCAAGGTCAGCGATCTTCCTGGAGGAGTCCTTTTGAAGTTCTTCTTTTTCCTTCTGGAACTCCTCCCAAAGGGCAGCTATTTCTTTCTCAGCAGCCTCTTTCAGCTGATGGTTCTTGGCGACCGACTCTGCGAGTGCGGTCCTTGTCTCATTCATGGTTCGAGTGGCCAAAGTTTGGAAAGCAACCTCCCTGGCCACCCGAACTCGGAGAAAGGCGGTGTACCCCATCAGCTGCAAAAAATAAACGCAAGGTCAGTAAGAACCAGAAACTTAGGAAAGAATTGAAGGGAAAGAGCTGTGAAGGATATACCTGAGCAGCATGCTCGGTAATCTTTGCGGCGAGGGTGTTATCCCCCGGGTGGGCCGCCGCTATAGCCCTGAAGGAGGCCTCGGTGAGCACCCTCTTCGAAATTTCCTTGGCCATTTGAGGAACGTCCTCGGAGTACATATTCATGTCCTCCGTGAACGTCCAAAAAGGCTCCTTGGGTATCTTCCCTTACGGGATTTTGGCATCCCGAAGAGCTCGTTTCTGAGCATGATCGGCCACCCAGCCTGGGGTAGTCAACTCCCCTGCGTGATAAGAATGAGAAGGAGATCAAAGACAAAGAAGCCAATCCAGAAAAAACAAAAGAAGTACACTTTGTCTGGAAACAAACCTGGCGGAACCTCGACAACATCGTCCTCGGAGTCCTCGACCGAAATGCCCTTGCCCTTCCGCTTGCGCCGCTCCTCGGCAGAAGGTACTTCTACCACTACATCAAGGAGGGCCTATGACGCGGTAGGACTCTGAGGGGGAACGTCGGTTGAAGGGACCTCAGAAGCAGCAGCCTCAGACGCCGGAACTTCGGCTGTCCCAGGCTCCTTGGCGGTCTCCTCGGGGATTTCTTCTAGAACAGCTCTCCTTGCCCGTTTCCTCGAGGGCCCCGCGCCAGTAGACTTCCGCCTTCGGGAAGACACCTAGTTCGTCTGATCGCCCTCCTCCACTTGGCCGGTGAAAAGGGACTTGTAATAGGCGGCAGTCGCGTCGCCCATCTCTGCAAAAGGAGAGAAACATCAGCGTGAGTCCGAGGAAAGAACAGTAAAGGAGTCGAAGATAACTCACTTTCGGCAAGCGCTTCGAAAGAAATTTCCTCCTTAAGAAGCTTGACCAACCAGGAATCCTTCCCGGTGATGGCAGGAGCTGGCATCCCGAGGTCAGTCTCGTGCTCCTTTACCACCTTTAGCTCCCGAAGGACCTCTTCGGTCATCAACCTCCAGTTGATTGGAAAAGGGTAAAGGGCGAGCGGAACGACCTCGGGATCCCAGTCAGAGACAGCCCGAATGCGGGCGTCGAAATCCCCGAACAAGGAAGCTAACTCTGGGGTCAGCAGCATCCTCGGATCAGCAACGTCCACATCCAGTGTTCCCTGAGCCCATTTGGTCGGAACGTACGACCAGGCCTCGTCCATCTTCATGAAGAAAAACTTCTATTGCCACCCCCGCCAGCTATCTTTAGTGGCGAAGGTGAACATGAATTTCTTGCCCCCGGATCCCCCAGGTAGCATGAAGTAGAAGCCACCCTTCGGGACCACAGAGAGCTTGTAATACTGCATAAAAATTCTGAAATTGGGTTCTATCCCGAAGACGCCACACATGCAGAGGTAGGCGTTAAAATAGCAGAACGAGTTCGGGGGAAGCTGGTTCACAGCAATGCCATGAAATTTGCAGAACTCGCACACCATCTTCGGGGGAGGATACCGAAGACCGGCCTTCAGCTGAGCTCGGAAAACGGTAACCTCCTTACTGCGGTTTGAAAAAGCATAATGGCTAGAATGAGGCAGCCTAGTAATGGCGTAAGAGGGAAGAAAGAATTTTTTCTTCCACCTCTCTAACTTTTTAGGGGTGGTGCAACAAGGATGGGCTAAAAGAGGCTGCCAGCTCTCAGGAAGGGGCATTTTTGACATAAAAATGAGTTTGAAAATGGAAGAAAACAGTTTCCAGAGAAAAACTCAAAAGAACACAGGGATCAAAGCGCTCTGAAAAACAAAAACCCACCGAAAGATTTGCCAAAATCTGAGGACGCCGTCATGAAAGTTGGCTGGAAAAAAGCTCTGATTAAGGTAGCTCCGCCACAGAAAGCAAGAAAGTGCAAGAACAGGGGCAAAGCAGAGAGGAGAGCAGAAGAGAAAGCAAAAGGAACTTATGGCAGAGTGGGCTATTTATAAGCCAAAAATGGGTAACCGAAAAATCGTCATAAGTACCCTTTGGAGGCGAACCGTCGCCGTAACTGCTCTCTGCACCTGAAAAGGCACGGCCTCTGTAACCGACACCACTCTCCTCCAATGGCAAAGCGCCACGTGTCAACATCTGCGCGCAAATAGGGGACACGTCCTCCAAATGTCCCTTGAAACTGGGACACGTCTTCTGACATCCCTCGAAAACTGGGATGAAACTGGGACGCGCCGCTCAGACTGACACGCTTGGCCAAACAGACCTGCAGAAACAAAGAGCAGGCCACCTTGAGGATGCCAAGACACAGGCTATGGCCGAACAGCCCATGACCTTCGGGCAAGAGGTGTATCTTCGGCACAGGCTCCACCTCGAAGACACCAAAGAACAAGCGAAGGCCGAAGAGCCCATGATCTTCGGGCAAAAGGCGCATCCTCGGAACAGGTTAAGCTTCCGAAGAAACTCCCATACACAAACCTCGGAAAGAGATACAAAACCGAAGTCTTCACTTCGGCTTTCCAAAGGGGGGGCATGTGATAGCCAAACGCTATCGCCTCTATCTGGCCGAACTCCCTGCCACAATGATGGCCAGAAGAAGCTGGCGCTACCCGAGAAAAGGTGCGATCAGGCACCTCGGGAGATAGCCGAAGAGCTCCGAGCCCGGCATGCCAGGAATCCCCGAGGGCACTACTCGCCCCCCCAAGGTTGTGAACATATCGCCTTCGGAAAGGCGGCACCAGACATAGCGAGCCGAACATGATATCCCCGAAGGCGGAACTCCCTGGAACTGGGAACCCCCGAACTGAGGGCTTGTTTCGCGAAGAGGCTCTGTCCGAACTAGAGGACGACCTCACCCAGGGACCTCGGGAGTACGGCAGGAGCATTTATGGAAGCATTTAAGGAAGCCTCTGACACGTCCTTTCGCAGACGTCATAAAGTCGCCTGAATAGGCGCTCTGACATACGGACGCCATCAGAATCACATCATGGCCCATCTCAGCACGTGGCTCAGGACAACATGCTACCAGTTATCTGTCTCCTACGCCCAGAAACTCAGGGAACATCCGACCGAACACGTGTCGTGATCTGAACGGGCTAGGCACTCCTTTAAATACCAGGAATTAATACTTGGCAAGAGGCTGGTTGGTTGGCCAAACACGGCTCCCACACTCTGAGAAAGCTATCAGGCGAGACCCTTCAGCCCTTTGTGCTATTTTTCCTCTGCCTTTTCTCAGCCACCACTAACTTGGGCGTCGGAGGCTCCCCCCCCGGAAAAACACTCCGGGGGCCTCCTAACCCTTTGTTTCTGAGCTTTCAGGCACTCCCCTTCGGGCTGTCCATTCCACCAGGCGTTCTTCCTCCCAGAAGTCTCTCCACCAGTCACCATGACTATAAACGATGAGGCCCCTGGCCATCAAAGGGGTTAGCCATGTAAAATCTGTTGAGTGGCTCACTCGTGGTAATTTTGCTTAGTGCACCCACAAGCCCTTTACCAATCTCACAAGTCATTAGCCCTTCATTTACAAGGTATATGGTCAAGTGAGTTCATTCAACTTTAGGCTTGAAACTAGCTTAACCAAAACCCTCATCGACTGGGGTTCTAACCCTTAACTTTTTACTTCTCTAGTGAACACAATAACTACTGAAGTCATTATACAACATGGGAGCACAACTGTACATATACTATACTTGGCACTTCTAATTATCAAATAATATATTAAACTACGTGGGAGATTACTTCTCACTTTAACTACTTGTGAGTCACCTCTTGACTGGTCATAGTGAACTTTTCCTCCTGGTAGTCCATAAACACTACCCTGAAGTGTTAAGGCAAAACATCCTCTTTCAAGCATCACCTGGCTATTTCCAACCTGATGATCCAATGTTTTACTAGCTTACTGGTATTAACTCGAAGCAGCATACGATCCCCACAACTTCCTCAGTTCCATTCAGGACTTAGTCCTTTAGCTACTCGATTAGCTTCACTAGTCGAACCTCTCTTCTTCCACAAGTTATCTTGGTGGCCTTCAACCCTATTTATCCTTGGGATAATGACAATAAGCCACCGGCTATCCCTTGGTCCATGGCAGTCAATCCTATTGCTTGGGTTCTTTTACTACCATTCGGTAGTCAAGTCGAACCCTAGTATTAACTCTACCCTTACTAGCTCTACCCCTAGGGTATACAACTAACAGACGAACACGCCTATCTATCCATTTACCCTTGGATGAGTTCCTTACACCTTGTTTCCATACACAGTTACCTCCTACATTCAATCGCTAGAAAAAAAATAAAAACTTACCTACTTACCTTCTTGACATTTGATTGAATTGTTCAATTTCTTGGCTACTCTAAGGAATTCATCCATTCAACTAGCCAGTCATTCGCTATCAACTAGGCCAACTAAACAACTCATGCAATAAGATAACCTATGGAACCCTAGAACATTTTGAATCTAAGGCATTTATGTCTCTTCTTATATGGTTTCATGCACTAGCAAGTAGGTCCTAGGGTTTCAGGTATCGCCCAATTCTTGGTGCGTGTTTTGGTCCTAATGCACTTGGGTTAGCCTTTAATCCATCTTGAAACTACCACCCAACAAGACAAATAAAACTATGCCAATAATTACCAAGTAAATGGAAAACTACTAGTGGAAAGGTAAACACTTACTTAGCAATATCCACACATTGCCCATGAGTTCACTACGGCTACTCGTTGCACCTGGTTGGTGGCTGCATTCTTCGACCACTTCACTAGTCAAAGTGAAGCTTGAACTATTAACTACTAGGGACAAATCTCCTAGGCTGGCCTTAGCTTAACTAAGCACAAATAAGACATTAGTCTGATGACCACTCCGACCATTGATAACAGTTCCTGGGTGCAACCTAAGAGCCACGTACTTTTTGCACCTTGGGCTTAAGCCCATCTCTTATGATCTGATATTGGTCTTTAGTTTCTAGTTAACTTTGCCGCTATGGGTGTATCACCCATGCTCTACTAGGTTGGATGAGCCAACCTCCACCTCGTAGTTTGTCTTCAACTCCTTTAACTCTCTTTCAAGAGCTGCTACATCCTAGACCATTAACTAGTGGTCCTACTTCGATGATGATCAAAGGCCCCCATACATTACCTTAGGGCCTTAGTGGTCTATGTCCTAAGCTCCTACTCTCGATGAAACATCGGAGAGTGCTCTACTCCATTTTGTAGCCAGCTTGATCAAGTGCCTGTCACTCGATCAGCACATCCTTAGCTCATTTCAAGTAGCCTAACCCATCAAAATTGGTGGGTTTGAGCCTTGAAACTTTAGGAATAATCCACCAATTTGACGACACTCCCCATCTTGGAGGTTTCCATACCTGCCTAGTCTTACGGATTATGTTGCCTACCTCATGTTTGAGGATCCAAAAACAATTTCCTAGGATGGTGTTCACATCCCAATTACCTATTTCAAGGCATTACTTATCCTTGTAGTAAGCCAAATCTTCTGCCCTAATGTTGCCACACTAGACTACTTGAATCAATTGATGGACCTCTAGCGTCCAAACCACAACTGACTTAGTTTCACCATCACAACATGTAGCTTAAGCCAAATGACAACTTATAGATGTTGGATAGTACTAAATACCCTAGCGCGTGGATCACAACCTAGATCTCAGTTCCTATCCTTTGATGTCTATGAACTAGGCTTTGATACCAACTAACACAACCCATCATTGCCTTGCCTAGGAAACCTATCAAAACAAGTCTCATGTTGGTTGTGATTGGCTAATTAATTATCTAAACCCTTGTTAAAACCTCATGTCACTAGTTGTTTAACCTAGAAATTCAATCATGCATGCAAGAGTTACTTTAACTTGGACAAGTAGAAAACCATAAAACATTTGTATAGCTTAGGCATTTTCCATAAAATTGATGTTCAAAGAGTCAAAGCATACAAAACAATCATAGAGTCATCATTATCCTACACATAATTAACCATGTGTAGGCATCCAAACCAAAGAAAACTATGACCTACACCTAAAGGCAACCCTATAGTCCATAACTGTATTCATACACATTGGAGGTCACTACCATACATCATGCATATACAAGACTAGTACTACTGAGATCCAATCAACTAGCTTCCACCTTAGATGAGAAATCCTAGAGGCAAGCCTCAATAATCCTTCATGTGCTCACTAGCCTCTATGGCTAAAGAAACTGTAGTTAGTACAATAACAACTTAACTATCAAGTAGCCAAATAACTAGAATCTCAAGGATTCTCAAAGCAATATACCTCTAACAGAAACTACCATGACAATCCTTAATGACTGTAGGGTCATTCAACCTTAATACCTGCACAATATGAAATTAAGGGAGTCAAATCTTATAATTCTCAGTAAGGGGTCTTTAACTTGCAAGGAAAACACACACACATATATATGTAATCTACTGTGAGCTCATACAGTGTGAAGCTAAACCTATGTGCATATATTTTAGTGCCTTGGGACTTGTCCTCTACCTAGTCCTTAAACTACAATGCAAATGTTTGCCTATTAGCAAGTATTGCTTACTAACCTAACTAGTGAAATTCATCACTAGATCTAACCTCCCTTATGTTATACAGGTGAACATGGTGGATGCACCTCGCTTGAGTTTTAAGGAATTCACTAGGTGTACTAAGCCTCCACATAGTGTCTCAAGTCCTTAGGCTTGCCTTGGTCACTTGTGTACTAAGCTTCCACCTTAAACCCTTACCAAGACTGCACTAGGTTCTCACTTGCACCATAAGTAATCTTGCCTAGGCTACAAATGCACTCAACCTTCCCTTAAGGCATATACCTATCCATCATTACTTTGTTCACAATAGTGGAGTAGCAATGGCCATAGTTGGACTCATTCACTAGGTTCTTTGAATCCCACCTAGGTTCACTGGCCTTAGTTGGACACCCGATCAAAATATTTTGGCAAAAATACTACTAGTTGTCAATGTTGGTGAGGACGCATTGCCAGCTGTCGAGGACATATTGCCATAGTATAGAACACTTTGGTTTTGTCATGAAGGGCTTGGAAAACCTTAGCGACATGTCCCCAGCTCTTTTATGTCTAGAAATTTAAGGTTTCGTGCCATAGCCCTTTTGGGGCCTTCCAAGGCCATCCAATGGCCTTAGGGATACCTTCAAGTGCATCAAACTTGCATGGACACATGCACTAGGCCATAATGCACCATTCCTACCAGGCTTGTAATGCCCATAAACATCAATCCAAGCAAGGCAATATCATTAGTCCACCATGATCAACCCAACCCACCAACTAATGCCGTGCATCAAACTACTTGAATTTAACAAGCAAACAAGCTATGAATGGCACCAAATATGTATGAATCTTAAATTTGTGGCCTGTATTCCAAGCTAGAAGCAAAAATCAAGCATTCCAAAACCAAGTAAATGGCTCCACTAAGTTTCACCTAGGTTCTAAACAATCAAAGGTTCGTGGCACCAAAACAACAACAAATAAGTAAAACCCATGTATCAAAAGGCCAAACAAACAAGAAATCTCCAAGGAAAACAAGTTACCTCACATACATACCATGCACCAGGTAGGAAAATGTGAATATGGCTTTCCAATAAATAAATTCCACTTGAAATGAGCTACCCAATGCTTAAGCACCTTTGTAGCCTTCAAAAACCACCAAGAACTCTTGATTTTGAGCAAGAATTGAGGAAGAAATCAAGTAGGCAAGAGGGAGCTCAGGTTTGTAAGAGGAAATGAGCAATAGTAGCAACAACTCCACCTTTACCAAGTTTTAAATCTTTTGTTTTAAATGCCTCTCAAGCTTTCTTAAGTTTGCCAAAAGAACCCCTTCCTAAAATAGTAACCTTAGGACAAATTTTTGTCAAACCTTCAACATGTCATGAAATATTAGGTGCTAAGCAAGGTTTAAGTTTAAAACATGATTTTTGACTCCCAAGACTCGACTTAACACCTCAGGATGTAGAATTACCATTTTGCCCCTAGACCTTAACTAACTTACTTGACCTTGCTAAATGAACTTAAAATGAGGTATTAAACTAGGCATTCACCAATTTATATACCTTAAATGAGCTTCCGACTAAGAGGGCTATAACATTAGCCAAAAGTGTATTGAGTTGGGAGAATTTGACATCCAATATGAACCTTAAAAGGCCATCGAAGCTAAGGCACTGGTTGGCTATGTCACAAAGATGATGCCAGTAGAAAGTATTCAAGAAAGCCACTAGCCTGATGTCCCATATTGGGAGATGTATGTTAATAGAAAGTCAGGTCCAAGCGACCAGGGTGTCTGGTTCGTAGTATGAGGATTGCTTGGTATGGAGTCCATACTTAAAATTAAATTCCAGCTCCCAGTTACAAATAATATAGCCTAGTATGAGGCATTCTTAGTAGTGTTATGAATGGCTGGTCGAGCAGGGGTACGATGTCTACAAATATACAGTGACTCCTAGCTCATTATGAACTAAGCCAACGATGTCATTGGAGCCATAGATATAACTTTATGTAAGTACTTGAACTTGGTTAAGAATTTAATAAAGACATTTGACCTCGTATAGTTCTAGAAAATTTAAGGACCCAAATATGAAGACTGATGCCCTCTCAAAAAGTCATGATGAGGCCTTGCCAGAACAACACATGGGACCATTGATCGACTTATTAAACTGCCAGGCCCTAGCTGATGATTGGAGACAGCGGATGTGGCTCTATCTTGAGACTAGGACCCCAGGCGGAACATACGGGGAATGAAGGAAGATAAAGATATGATCGGGAAAGTTCATCATCATAAGAAGTGATTTGTATAGATGAGGGTTCGCTTTTCCCTTACAAAGATGTCTGACTCCCAGGAAGGACAGGAAGTCCTCAAAGAAATCCATCAAGAAGACTATGAAACACATATTGGTGTGGATTCCCTAGCCGACAAGATGCTAAAGCAGAGATATTTTTGACCAAAAATTTAAAAGGATGCTATAAAATTCGTACAATGATGCCAATTTGCCAGCTTGACTTTCGGATACAGTGGTTTCCATCTTTTGACATTTTGTTGGTAGCTGACCCTTGGCTCTTTGATGTGTTGGACCTCTACCTAATTGGAGCACTCTTTATCGTTCCTGGGCAAGTGAGGTATTGAATATTGGCTGTCAACTACTTCACTAAGTGGGTGGAATCGGGGCCCCTGGTAACAACAATAGCCCTTCAAATTATAAAATTCTTGTGGAAAATTATAGTTACTAATTTTGATCCCCATGAGTCATCATTACAAACAATGAAAAGCTATTTGATAATCTACAATACGTAGAGTCATCGAGACCAAATGGGGAAGTTGAAGTGACGAACCAAACCATAAAAAGATGGCTGAAGAAAAGACTAGGCAAGGCCAAGGGAAGGTGGGAAGAAGAGTTATCTAGTGTTCTGTGGGACTACAAAACAATGCCATGAAGGCCAACAGATGAAAGCCCTCTTACTATGGTTTATAAAATTGAGGCATTCATACCCACAAAAATTGTATACCCCACCCTATGGGCCCAAACATTTGATTACGAAGAGAATGATAAATCATTGGAAGGAAGATTAGATTTCTTGGAAGAACTCAGGGAAGACTACCGAGTCCGCATTAGAGGTTTTAAACAATGCGTAGCCTTAGCCCATGATGGGAGAGTCAAGATAAAGGTAATTTGAGTAGGAGTAATGACCCTCATAAAAACTAAACTGGTAGGATGAATCCCAAGTTAGGGAGCATCAAGGCAAAATTGGGTTGGACATTTCTCCATCAAGAATGAAGTTAGGAAATGAGTTTATCAGTTGATGGATTCCAAGGGTAGGACGACTCCCAGGACTTACCACCCCAATGACTTGTGACCTTACTTTGTATGAATAATTTAATAAAGGAATTAATTCTTTTTTCAAATTCAATCTTGTGAATAAATATTGAATGAATCGACATGTGAGGCCTCTGAACAGGCCCCCAGGAAATAAGAACCTAAGAATAAGTAGATGCCAAGTAAAGATTATTAGATTTTCCAATTTATAATCAATGAAATGAGCCCTCAATAAGACACTTAGAAATGAGGCCACATGGAGGGCTTATCCCAACCTGAGATGAGTGAAACACCAAAGAAAAAATTTTGGACTAGGCCAACCAAGAGTTATTTGAGGCTGAGCCAGATTAATGAAAATGATGGCAGGAGATAGAGACACATGAATAAAAATGATGTATAACTTAAGTAATGTTGGACAAATAAAAAGACTTCATTAACTTTATTTAAATAGTTACATCTTTACAAAGTTCATTTTCTTTCCAAATAAGAAAGCATGAATTGGCCAATGTCCTGAATAAGGCAACTGTAAAGCATGAATTGGACAATGGCCTAAATAAGGCAATTGTTACAAAAAAAGGGCTATTGTTATGGACTTCTATTGAGAAAGCATGAATCATATGCAGGGCTAACTAATTGGTAAGTGTGAATCATATGTAGGTAGGAGTTGTCATGCCAAATCATGTAGAAGTAGTGCTTACTGATCCCAAGGCTACCAAGAGCTACTTGCACAAACCTTGGGATGGTATTTACCAAATAAGACCTAGTGATAAGAACACTTAAAATTCATCCTTTATGGAAGCTTCCTTAGTATCCATCACCAATGAGCCCTGTTTGTAAGGCATTGCTCCTACCTTTCCCTTTTTCAGTCATGTGTCAAAGTCTAGACCTAACTTTGTGTAGGCAGAAAGGAAATAAAAGTCTATGTCTAGATGCATCTACTTGACCTAGAAGTGACAGGAAAAGAAGCAATATTTGAGCTCTTCAAAGGCATCTTTCTCGAGCCCTTTTTCTAGCATCTTGAAGGTCAACATGAGCTCTTTGATATGGGTGTTAGCCTTTTGGTAAAGCCTTTAATGCTTTACCCCTACACTTCAAGCGACCCTGTCAATTTGCTTAGTCCAATTAAAGAGAGGAGTAACAGTGATTGAGCTAGAACTGACTTCACCCTGAGGAACCAGCAGACCTAACTAACGGCCCTCCTTGAAAGTTGGTAACTTTTTCTCGGCGGTTTCTAGATGGCCCCTCAGCTGTTGGCCTCAAAGAGAGCCGAGATTTCCTTGTCCTCGACCTTGTGAAAAGCCTCTGCTAACTCCTAGAGCTTTTAAGCCAAGTCATAGGTAAGCTTCTCCTTCTCTACCTCCATCTTCATGAGCTCCATCGCTATTGCCTAATGAGTAGTGTAATCAACCTACAGCTCCTTATTTAGCACCACATTTTCGAACTTAAAGTTGTTGAGCTTGTGGTTAGCATCTTCCCCACCTTTTCCTAGGTAACACACATCTTCCAGATGGAGAAGGAAACGATGGCCTGCTACAATAAAATATAATTAGTGTAGAAGAGCTCACATGAAAAGAGTATATTAATGGCAAATGATAGTAAATATACCTAAATGAGGCCAACTAATGCTTTCATCAACTAGGCACCATCCTTTTGAAGGGGATTGCCGAGATGGTGTCAATCCTTAAGGGTCCTTAACCCTCTAGAATATAGTGGATGATGTTAGTCTGGTACTCCAAGATCGATTCATCCCATTAGGGAAAAGGGCTCTCTAGGGACATCTACCCCAGCCGCTCCCTTAGTAAGTTAAGAAACACAATTGGTGGCAACCTTTTCTAATGATGACCTTGAAGATGCCATTTGGAAAAATTGGTAGAAAAAATATAAAGGCTGCCACAAGTGAAGAACACACAATGGAAGAGAAATAAAACCTAGCAAACAAACCACAAAAAAAAATCTAGGCTGAAAAAAATAAAAAATGCAACTAAACCGCCACAACAAAAATAAGCAAAAAAGCCAAAATTCATTACTTGATCAAAGTTCCTTATAGTAAAGTGGAAAAGAAGATTAAAAGAAAGCACCAAAGCAATGTTGGAAGAAGAACTTCTAGAGGAAGTAGAAGAAAGCACCAAGAAGAGAAAATAGTTGGGGCAGTAAAAAGGTAAAAGAAAAAAAAGAGTTAAAAACCCTACACTACTGCTATCATTATGAGAAAATATCCAAGCCTATAACAGGTGGACACATGGTAGAGCATAATAACCAGAAAAGTTTGCTTGGTCACTTCCCTAAGGAAGCATTTAATAGTTGTCATTTCACCTCCCAACATGATCATTGAGTCAGCCATGTATAGCAAACATGGATAGCTGTTATCAACTCGTTACAATCTGATGATTGATGCCCCGAGGCATCCTTGTTAAGTGACATTGTGACTTCTGGAGGGACTTCCTGAGAGGGAGAACGCCTGGAGACCAGATTTCCCAGAGGAGTGTGCCTAAAAAGCTCAGAAGAGAGGGTTAGGAGGTCCCCGGAGTGTTTTTCCGGGGAGGAGCCTCCGACGCCCAAGTCAGTGTCTTGAGAAGGTGAAGGGGGAGCACTAAAGGTTTTAGTGGCCTTGCCTGTTTGTGTCTTCTCAAGGAGGAGGAGTCGAACCGTTTGCCAGGGTCTGTTCCTTGGTATTTATAGAAGTGCCCAGCCCGTTCAGATGACGACACATGTTCGGTCGGATGTTCTCTGAGTTTTTGGGCAAAGGGGACAAGTAGCCGGTGGCAGGCTCCTTGAGCCTTGAATTGAGACAGGTCGTGACAAGACCTGGACGGCGTCGGCGTGTCAGACCACCGTTTGGGGTGGCATGTAATGCCTGTGGGCGACATGTCAGAGGCTCCTTAAATGCTCATGCCGTACTCCCGAGGTCCTCTTGGCGAGGTCGTTCTTTGGTATGGACGCCCTTCTTCGGGAGTTATGCTCGTAGTTCGGGGAGTCCTTTAGTTTGGTGGTTCTACCTTCGGAGGATTCTCTCCTGCTTGTAAGGGCCTCTGTCCCAAAGGCGATCTGTTTGGTCCCCCGAAGGAGCTGGTAACGTTTCTGGAGTTCCTGAGGTATTAGCCGAAGTCCTGAGTTCGACACGTCTTGACTTTGCTCTTTCCGAGGTCAGTGATAGTGCCTCCTTCGGGTGACATTAAGCTCTCCGGTTACCTTGTTTTTGGCAAGAGGCACGGGGTGAGAGAGGCGATAGTCCTTCGGCTATCAATGATGTATCCACTCATTTTTCTAAAAGTTGTTAGAAGGGGCATCATATTAGAAAGAGAGGCATCATGCCTCATTTTTATTGTCATGTATGAAAACTATAGGACAATGAAAAATGGCACGATAGCCATCTTAAAATGGCAACTCATCTAGGAAGGACTTGCCTCAAAATCACAATGACCCCTCATTGAAAATGTAGGACCCAAACCCATATTTTCCAAAAGGGAGGATATTGATACCATACGGGCTTGGGTATTGCCCATAGTGAGAAGGCCCATAATGAGGCCTAGATAAAGATGGATAAAAAAAGAAACCTGACGAATATGAGAATGAAGTCACTAAATTCCAAGAGATTTTTTTATTTAGGAATGATCCCCTCAAATTCTCCATGACTATATAAAGATACTCCCCTTACCAGTCTCAAGGTATAAAAAAACCATTTTGCACTTTACCATTACTATCTTTCACCGGAAATTGACTTGATTGTTAGAGGGTTTCCCCCAGGAAAAATGTCTTAGGGCTTTAACATTGTCTTTGGTTGTAGGACTTATGATTCTCTGTCTCTAAAGGTTCTAAGCTAGTCACACCTTACCCAAATGTTCCCACATTTGCTATCCCTTCCATTTATCCATTCCCTTATTGTGTCTATACCTCTATTTTTCTCTTTTTTTTTTTTGTATTTTATTTTATAAGTGAGTATTCATTTGAACCCTCTAGAGTTTGGGTGACTTGTCGATTAAATGGTTAAATCATACTTGTGAACATGTATATAGCATGTCTAGTGCCTATCCTCTTAGTATGTTTACCATAATTACACACCACACAAGGTGTTTGTGGAAAGGGTTAAGTGAACTTTCCATGAGCCATGGCCATTGGGATAGAGTAAAGTGGTTTGGTTTAGGTTGAGAAAAGCCAATGAGCTACCCTGGTGAAAGAGGTTGGTGCTTACGACACTAGCATTTGATGCTTAAGGCTTGAGAGTATTCTTACTCACTTTTCAGAAGAATCTTCTAGACTAAAGGGCTAGGAGAGTGCCGATTGGAACCATCACCCTAGGATGGTATAAACATGAAGCTAGTTATTCCATTCATAAAACAATACCTTTACTCTAGGAAGTTACTTAAATCCATTTCATATTTTGTGTTAGTGGTTCTTGTTGTTGCTTATGTTAACTTAGTTGCTTTAGTGCTTGCATGGTAGGTAGTTCTAGTTCTTTTTACACCTTTCTGTTGCTTGACTACTTCTATCATTATATTTCCACTTGGCTTGGTTCTTTCATCGATTGTATTATCATACTTAGATTTAGCCTTATAAGAGCTAATAAAAACTTTAACTTTGCACCATAGTCTTCATGGGATTGAACCTTACTTACTAGACTATAAGTGACAACTGTGGCCTTGAGGTCTAGTTTAGAGAGATTAAAAATAATGGTTATTTGAATTGTATTGCATACCTTACTTAACACCCATCAATAGGTCTACAAGACAAACAGAAATGCTAATGGAAAAGTCTAGAAATACAAACAAGACTTGTTGCAAAGGGCTACAAACAAAAAGAATGAATTGATTATAGAGAATTTTTTTTATTATAAAGAATTTTTTTTTCAATTATAAAATTTGAGACCATCAAATTGTGATCTCACTTGCTACAAAGAATAAATAAAATATTTATCATATGGAAGTAAATTGAAATTTCTTAATGGTTATGTTAAAGAAGAGATCTATCTTGATCAGTAACCTAGATATGTAAAGCAAAGGAAAGAAGATAGAGTGTACAAGTTGAAGAAGGCATTATGGTAACAAGAGGATTGATGACTATTTCAAGGTAATGAATTTGAGAAGTGTCCTTACAAGCAAACACTATATGTGAAGGAGATAGAAGGAAGCTTATTATTTGCATATCTACATGTTTATGATTTGATTTTTGCCAGTAACAATCTGGCTATGTTTGAGGCTTTTAAAAAAATTCATGGCCAAACAATTTGAAATGACAAATATAGGTTAAACGACTTATTTTCTAGGCATCAAAGTTGTGGAAAGTAAGGAAAGTAAGGAAAGAATCTTCATCTTCCAAAGTAATTATGAGCAAGAATTCTTGATGAGATTTTCCATGGAAGGCTGCAAGCCTGTGTCAACTTTTGCGGAAAAAGGTTTGGAGGTGCGGGAAAATTACAAAGTTGATTTGAACAACACTTACTTAAAAAATTTTTATAATGGCTTGAGATATTTGATCTGTGCTAGGCCTGATATAATCTATGGAGTTTAGTAGGCACATAACAACCATTGACTAGTCTTAATTGAGTGCAGCAAAGAAAATATTTTGTTACATTAAAGGAACCATCAATGATGGTTTATTCTACATGTCTAATGATGATTAAAAACTTTTTTGATATTCTAATAGCAAGTGAGGAAGAGACCTCAATGAAAGAAAGAGCATAACTAAATTTCCTTTATTTATGGGAGATATAGTATTTACATGATCATCAAAGAAGTAAGTCATTGTGACTCATTCATCATATGAAGTACGGTATGCTACTTGATAGCCGAAGGGCTATCGCCTCTCTCACTACATACTTCCTGCCAATAGCGTGCTCGGGAAACCTGCCATCACCCGAAGGAGGAGAGACTTCGGCTAGTACGTCAGGAATTTCAAAGATGTTGCCGGCTCCCTCAAGGGACCAAATGGATCGCCTTCGGGAATAAAGAACCAGCTATTGCAAGCAGGAGAGACTCTCCCCGAAGGCGGAACCCCCGAGCCAGAGAACTCCCCGAACTACGGGCATGATTCCCGAAGAAGGGCACTCGTACTAAAGGACGACCTCGCCCAAAGGACCTCGGGAGTACGGCATGAGCATTTAAGAAGCCTCTGACATGTCGCCCCCAAGCGCTACACGCTACCTCAAACGGCGGTCTGACACGCCGACGCTGTCTGAGTCTTTTCACAACCTATCTCGGACCAAGATTCAAGGAGCCTACAAACGGCTACTTGTCCCCTATGCCCGAAAGTACAGAGAGCATCCGACTGAACATGTGTCATGATCTGAACGGGCTAGGCACTCCTATAAATACCAGGAAACAAGCCCTGGCAAAGGATCCGACCCTCTCTCCCAGAGGAAAATAAAAACAGGAAAGGCCACTTAACCCCTTAGTGCTCCTCCTCTATCTTCCTTCAGGACACTAACTTGGGCGTCGGAGGCTCCCTTCGGAAAAACATCCCAGGGACCTCCTAACCCTATTTTCTTCAGCATCAGGCACACTCCCCTGGGAAATCTATGCTCCAGGCGTTCTCCCTTTCAGGAAGTCCCTCCCGAAGTCATAATGTCACCCGACGAAGATGCTGTTGGGCATCATTTGGCGCCGTCTGTGGGAACTCACCCTCAGGTCGCCGTTGTTGAAACTCGGCGTTCCAAGGACAAGGGACTTCCGAAGTCCTCGTCCACGCCTGAAGTTCAACCGGCTACTGAGCAAACCCTTCCAGGGACTTCCTCGCCGGAGGAAGAACGTCCTCTAGTCATAACTATGAGTTTTTTGTGCGACTTCCAATGCTCCATTGTGGCCGAAATGACACAGCAAATAGACCGAAGATGGCCGCAACCAGCGCAGGCCCAAAGGCCTTCCTCGCCAGCACTCCCTTGGGAGAAAAGCCCGAGATCACCTTACCGGAGTTCGGGAAGTGGGGATCCGCGTGATGAGTCCTCAATGGAAAACATACCCCTCGGGGGACGACCTAAGGGGCCAGTAGGGCCTAAACGACCTAAAACCCCATGTCAAAAGAGTTCATCGCTTGAGGCAAAATCGCCATCCCCTCGGCGGTGAAGTCCATCCCAGAAAAGGCGTCGGCAATCTCCCTTCCCATAAGCCTACAAGCACCAGGAAGAAGAGCCTAGTGCTATGATCCTTGTGGAGAAAATGTTAGCAAGGTTGGAGAAAGTGGAAAAACAGGTAGCTCGCAAACCAGTCTGGGCCAGGTTGTCTGAAACTTTCTGTGGGGATGAATCGCCGTTCACCCGAACAGTAGTCGAGGCAGCCATGCCAAGTGACTTTCGGGTGCCTCGGCTGGAAACCTATGATGGCCGAACTGACCCCCAGGCTCGTCTAACTAAATACAGACGTAGCATGGTGTTACACGGTGCTGATGATGCTACTTTGTGCAAATGCTTTGAGGTCACCCTTGCAGGGCCCGCGACGGCATGGTATAACTCATTGGCCCCTGGAACCATCAGGGAGTTCCAAGAGCTGTCCAAGGCTTTTACGCAGCAGTTCATTGGAAGCCGTCCGACGGCGAAGATGCCGATCCAGATGTTCAACATAGCACAGAAGAACGGAGAAACCATCCGCAACTATGTCAAAAGGTTTAATGGAGAGGCCCTAAGTGTTCCAGACTTTCGGCCCAAAAAATGCATCCTCGCTATGACACGGGGCCTTCGGAGGGACTCACAACTGTTCTACGAGTTTTCCAATGACCCCCCGGACACGTTTGGCAAATTTTACCGAAGGGCCGAGCAGCACATGACAGCCGAAGAGCTGAGAATGGGTGGACAAAAGAATGATCACACCTGTCCCAAGGGGTCCGGCCAGCAAGCAAAGTACCCGACTGAACAGGCAAGGAGACCTCGGAGGTTTAGGGGAAGGAAACCTCCTCCGAACTTCACACCCCTGAACACTACAGGAACCAATATCCTTATGAAAATGGAGAGGCAGGGAACCCAGATTCAGCGGCCAAGGGCTATGACCGCTGACAACAAGAAGAATATGAAAAAAAATTTCTAGTTTCACCGCGACCATGGCCACGACACCGAAGATTGCTTCCAATTGAAAAAGTACATAAAGTCGCTGATAAAACAAGGTAAACTTTAGCGATATCTGCGAATGCCTTCCCCGAAAGGGAGAAAAGAGGAAGAAGGAAAGGCAGATGACGAGGACTACGACTCCGACAGACGGAGGAACCGAAGTCCAAGAAGGCGCCCTCCACCTCCGGCTGGAGTAATACAAACAATCACGACAGGACTTCCATCCTCGGAAAGAAAGAGGAAGGCCAGAGAAATATTAGTGATGGAATATCAGAGTCCGACGAAAAAACTGGCCCGCAAGGATGGTTCCACCGTCATCTTTCCCCATGACGATCCGCTGCTGGTGATGGTGAGGATAGGAAACTGGGACGTCAAAAGGGTATTACTTGATGATGGATCAAACGCCGACGTCCTGTTCTCGCATCTGCTGCCGAGCTTGGGAATATCCAACACCGACCTCAAGCCCGTCGCTTTGCCAACTTTCGGGGTAGGGCCGTCTGAACTGCCTGTCCTCGGATGGATAGACCTCCCCCTGATGATGAGAGGAGGTTCGGTAAACGGAACAAGTGAATTATTTGCCTCCACAATGACATGGTTCATTGTCATGGATGTCCCTTCGTCATATAATGCCATCCTTGGAAGGCAAACACAAGGAAATCTGCACATTCGCTCGGATGTAATGTACTTAACTGTCACTTTCGCCACCAAGGATGGAGACGCGGAAATTTTCATCGATCAAGGCGAAGTAAGGAAAATGTTCGTCAAAGCGCGAAAGGCCCTAGTAACCAACTTCGAGCAAACTGTAGAGGCAGAGGCTTTGCCAGGTGGAAAACCAAAAAAGGGCGAGGCAGAAGAGACCGCGAAGGTAGAAATGGAAGAAGTAGAACTTGTCCCAGGCCGAAGTACCCGAATAGGGAAAAACTTAGCCGAAGGTGACAAGAAAAAACTTGTATCCTTTCTACTGATGAATAAAGACCTGTTCGCCTACTCACCGAAAGATATGCCAGGGGTAAACCCTCGCATAATACAGCATAGCCTTAAAGTAAGTCCGGAAGCAAAACCTGTCCGGCAAAAGAAACGGGGCATCTCAGTCCATAAAAATAACTTCGTAAAAACCGAAGTCCAGCGCTTATTGGACGCAGATGTAATCAGGGAGGTCAAGTACCCCGAATGGTTAAGCAATGTGGTTATTGCCACAAAAGAAGGGAGCAGTAAGCTCCGAATGTGCATCGACTTCAGAAACTTGAACGATGCTTGCCCAAAAGATTCATACCCTCTCCCACCAATAGACTAGTTGGTAGACTCAACTGCCGAATACGGGCTCCTAAGTTTCCTAGACGCCTTCAATGGGTATCATCAAATAAGGATGGACCCCGAAGACGAGGAGAAGACCGCCTTCATCACCGAGGGTGGAATGTATTGTTACACTAGGATGCCCTTCGGGCTCAAAAATGCAGGAGCTACCTACCAGAGGTTGATGAGCAAGGTCTTCTATGACCAAATAGGGAGGAACATGGAAGTCTATGTCGATGACATGATAGTCAAGAGCAAGCTGCCTAACGACCACGTCGCAGATCTAAAGGAAACTTTCCACCAGCTCAGAACCTTCGAGATCCGCCTTAATCCCGAAAAGTGCATCTTCGGCGTAACCTCGGGAAAGTTTCTTGGGTACATGGTATCAGAAAGAGGCATTGATGCTAACCCAGAAAAAATTAAGGCTCTGCTTGAATTCCGAACTCCCGTCACAATAAAAGATGTGCAGAGACTCACCGGAAGGATAACCTCTCTTAGCAGGTTCATCTCCAGATATGGAGACTGGTGTCGAGCATTCTTCAAAGTCCTCACTAAAGCAGCAAAAAAGGAGGGCAACCTCGGAAGTGATGATCATCCTTGGAATGAGGACTGCCAAAAGGCCTAGGAAGAACTGAAAATCTACTTAGCCCGTCTGCCCACTCTGCGACAACCTCGCGAGGGAGAGCCCTTCGTGTTATACTTCACCGTCATAGAAAAAGCAGTAAGCTCGGTCCTTGTGAAAGAGGAAGGGACGAAGCAATGGCCGGTTTATTATGTAAGCAAGTCCCTGCATGGTGCCGAAGTCAGGTATCCATTGCTACAAAAAGCTATATATGCCCTGGTACTGGCAGGAAGAAGGCTACGGCCATATTTTCAGGCTCACCCTATCGTCGACCGAAGTCGTCTACCTCTACGGGACGTCATGAGGAAAGTTGATCATTCAGGAAGGCTTTCCAAATGGTGCATAGAGCTTGGTGAACACGACATTACTTATGAACCTAGGAAAGCCATAAAAGCTCAAGCCCTGGCAGACTTCATTGCCGAAGTACCCATCACCGAGGACAGCCATCCGGATCCCAGCGAAGGAGAGCCGAAATGGACTTTATATGTTGACGGAGCGTCGGGGTCCGAACACCAAGGAGCTGGGGTAATTATCAGAGGTCCGGAAGGTCTAGAAGTAATGAAGGCCATCAAGTTCAGCTTTAACGTCACCAACAATGTGGCTGAGTACGAAGCTCTCATAGCAGATTTGTGCCTAGCCAGAAAAATTCGTGTAAGAAACTTGAAAGCCCACAGTGACTCCCAGCTGGTAGTTCGACAAACAGTAGGGGATTACGGGGCGAAGGACCCAACCTTGGCAAAATACCATGAACTGGTAGCAAAGCTTATCTGAGAGTTCGACACCGTATGAATAAAAAATGTGCCTCGGTCAGATAATGCCGAGGCAGATTGCTTGGCAAAGTTGAAAACATGCACCGAGGTACTAAACCGCCCGAGCATCGCAGTGCTGAGCATAGTAACTTCGGGAAAAGGCTGGAAAGACCCGATAAAAAGATATCTCGCAACCAATGCGCTCCCCGAAGACCCCAATGAAGCTGCAAAAGTACGAAGACGCTCCGGTCATTTCTTCCTGATTGGAGAAGAGTTATATCGGCAGGGATATGCAAATCCACTGCAGAGGTGTGTTGGCGAAGAGGATATTGAAATGATCCTTGAAGAAGTTCACGAAGGCGCTTGTGGTTCGCACATAGGAACCGACGCCCTGGCAGCAGTGATACTTCGCCAAGGATACTTTTGGCCTACCCTAAGAAAGGATGCTAGGCAGTTCGTCCAGAAATGTGGTAACTGCCAAAGACACGCAAGTATCCGAAGGACACCCTCGGAATTGGTAACTTTGGCTGACTATCCCTGGCCCTTCGTAGTTTGGGGCATAAACCTCATCGGGCCACTCCCGACAGCGCCTGGAGGCGTGAAGTTCTGCGTAGTTGCAGTGGATTATTTCTCTAAGTAGGTCGAGGCAGAACCCTTGGCGACTATCTCAGCAAAAGATGTCCAGAAGTTCGTATGGAAGAACGTTGTATGCAGATTTGGCATACCGAGGGTACTAGTAGCCGACAATGGATCCCAGTTTATAGACAAGGGGTTCCAAGAATTTATCAATAACCTCGGAATAAAGATGCACTTCGCCTAGTAGCCCACCCCCAAAGCAATGGGCAAGTAGAAGTATCTAATAGGACCATAAAAGATGGTCTGAAAAAGAGGTTGGGGGAAGCAAAAGGGAAATGGCCAGGAGAGCTCCCAAGTGTGTTATGGAGCTACCGAACAACACCTCGAAGAGCCATAGGGGAAACACCTTTTTCACTTATTTTCGGTACAGAGGCCATCATCCCAATTGAGGTAGTACAACCATCGGTGCGAGTACAAGTGTTTGATGAAAGGGGAAATGACCTCGGCCTGAGAGCCAAGTTGGACCTCATCGGCGAACACAGAGAAACAGCCGAGCTGAGAAGAAAAGCCTTTCAGCAAAGAGTGGCTGCGGCTATAAACTTGCATGCCAAGCCGAAGGGAATAAAGAAAGGAGACCTAGTTCTCCGAAAGGCTGAATTTGGGCCCCGAAGGCCATCCCACGGAGTACTTCGCGCAAAGTGGGAAGGTCCTTATCTGGTACTTGTCAAAGTGCGAAAATGAGTTTACAAACTCGGCGATACCGAAGGCGTAGAATTAAAAAATACATGGCATTCAGATGCCTTGAAAAAAATTCTATGCTTAGGATTTTGGTGGGAAAATTGTACAAGTTAGAAAAATTTCTAAGTACAAAAGTTTCTTAGGAAAATTTTTCTAAGTACAGAAGCTTCTTTTCACCAGAACAGTCGTCGCCGAAAGAAAGCTTATTTACAAAGGTTATCAACCTTCTCTGAAGATTGGAGATTCACTTAAGATAATTTCCCATGGGTGATTCCAAGGCTAAATAAGTCTAGCTATGATCTTCCGAAGTCTCTTGAGTGAACGTGTTCGGGACAGTGAGAAATAAAAGATTTTGCGCAACAGACTTAGCCAAAAATTCATGAAAGAAAGGGTCTTTATTAAGATAGATCTGCTAACAAAGACGGAAGTTTGCCAAAAGAAGAAGTACAAAACAGAAGAAAAAGAAGGCAAAGGACCCTAATACAAACTAAGGAATCTCGGCATCTCGGGAGCCACCAGCTTCTGCGTCCTTATCCACCGCCTTTGGCGCCGGAAGAGGGAAGGGCAGTTGAAGGTGCTCGATTTTGGACCAAGACCACCGAGGCCCCTCGGGGATGTTTAGGGCCTCCAAAAAGGAGAGGTCCAGATCTGGGAACCTCTGCAGAACTTGATGCCGAGCAAGGCAGAAGCCGTCTTGGAAACTGACCTTTGTCATTTCGTCGGCCTTCTCCTTTTCGACTGCTAGCTCATCACGTTCCCTCTCTAGATCAGCAACCTACTTCTTCAGTGCCTTCATCTTCTTCTTCTTCGACTCCTTCTTCAAAGACTCGACCTTGGCCTGGAGCTCGGCCTTCTCAGCAAGCACTTTCGCCAGGAGAGCCTTAGACTCTGACTTCTCCTTTTAAAAAGCTTCGTTTGCCGAAGTCAGCTCCGCCACCTTGGAGCCAAGGTCAGAAATCTTCTGGGAGGAGTCCTTCAAAAGTTCCTCTTTTTCCTTCAATAACTCTTCCCGAACGGCAGCAACCTCATTCTTCGCAGCTTGAGCCATCTCCGTGTTCTTGGCAACCAAGTCGGAACACATGGCCTTAGACTTTTCTATGCAGTCTAAGGCCGAGACTCGAAATGCCGCTTGCCTCGCGGCCCGAACCCTGAGGAAGCCAGTGAACCCCAGCAGCTGCAAAGAAGTAAGAGCAAAGTCAGTAAGGCAAAAAATAATAAGCCAAGTACTTAGAAGAAATGAAAAAGGAGAAAACAAAGGCGACAAGTATACCTGGGCAGTGTGCTCGGAAACTTTTGTAGCAAGGGACTCATCGTCTGGGCATGCCTCGGAAATAGCCTTGAAGGAGGCCTCGGTGAGGATCCCTTTTGAAATTTGGTTAGCCATTTGTTGGTCATCGCCGGAGTACAAGTTCATGTCCTCCGTAAATGACCAGAAAGGCTCCCTCGGGATCTTCCCCTTCGGGATATGGGAATCCCGAAGGGCCCATTTTCGGGCGTGCTCAACCATCCAGCCCAAAGATGGTACCTCCTCTGCACAGCAAAACAAGAAGCTTGTCAAGACAAATAAATCCTCAAAGTTCAAAAGATAAAGGCACCATAGCTTGTCTAAAAAACGAACCTGGCGGCACCTCGGTGACATCATCGTCAGCGTCCCGGACCCCCTCGGCAGAAATTTCCTTGCCTTTTTCCTTCCGGCGCTCCTTGGTAGAAGGGACTTCCACCAAGGCGTCCAGAAGAGCCGCCTAGGAAGTGGGACTCCGAGAAAGGGCATTAGTAGCGACCTCGGGCGGCTGGGCAACACCGGCGTCAGGCTCTTCGCGCACCTCCTCGGGAATTTCTGGCTAAGGAGGAGGTGCGTCTTTCTTCGCCCGTTTGGCCGAAGATGGCCCGGCCCCAAACGCTTTCCTCCTTCGGGAAATGGCCTTCTTTGTTTCCTCCACATTCTCGGCTTGACCGAGGAAGAGCGCCTTGTAGTAAGCAGCGGAGTCATCGCCCATCTCTGAAACAGAAGGAAAACATCAGTGTGAGTCTAAGATGTGTCTATAACAAAAAAACTTTTGAGATAACTTACGCTCACAAAAGGTCTCGTAAGTAACCTCCTCCCGAAGGAGTTTTACCAACCAGGAGTCTTTCCCTGCGATAGCAGGAGCTGGCATCTCGAGGTCCGTCTCGTGCTCCTTCACTACCCTTAGCTCCCGAAGGACCTCCTCAGTCATCAGCTTCCACATGATGGGGAAGGGGTAGAGGGAGCATGAAGAGACCTCGGAATCCCAGTCGGAGATTGCTCGGATCTATCTGTCGAAGTCCGTGAATCTAGGTGCCAACTCAGGATTCAGTAGCATCCTCGGATCTACGACATCCATCTCCAATTTTCCCCAAGCCCACTTGGTCGGAACGTACGACCAGGCCTCCTCCATTTTCAGAAAGAAAAATTTTTCTTGCCACCTCCGCCAGCTATCCTTAGTGGCGAAGGTGAACATATACTTTTTGCTCCCTGATCCCCGAGGTAGCATAAAGTAAAAGCCACCCTTCGGGACCGTGTAGAGCTTATAGTACTTCATAAAAAGAATAAAATGGGGTTCTATTTTGAAGACGCCGCACATGCAAAGGAAGGCATTAAAGTAGCAGTACGAGTTCGGCGGAAGTTGATTTACGGCAATGCCATGAAATTGGCAAAAGTCACAAATCACCGTCGAAGGAGGGTACCGAAGTTTGGCCTTCAGTTGGGCGCGAAAAACGGTAACCATGTTGTCGTGGTTCATAAAACTGACCTCCTAAGGGCCAGGAAGTCTGGTGGTGGCATAAGAAGGAAGAAAGAACTTTTTGGTCCATTTTTCCAATTTTTCTGAAGTCGTACAGCAAGTATGACTGAGAAGAGGTTGCTAGCTTTCTGGAATGGGGGAAATAGTCATAAGAGGAGTTGGCGAAGACATTTTTGGAGAAGAAACGACTTCGAGGAGTAAAAAACCGACTTCGGGGAGTAAAAAACCGACTTCGGGAAAGCTTTAAAATCAAAGGACTCTGGAAATCAAAACCCACCAAATGTTTTGCCGAAATCTGGGTTTGAAGTCACCGTCGCGAAAGGTGGCCGGAAAAAACTCCGTTAACAGCACTGCCGCAAAAAGCAGAAGAGAATGCAAAAACAGTTAAAAGGTAGGAGGGAAGCAAAAGCAGAAGCAAAAGGAAATTATGACGGAATGGCGTATATATAGGACGAGGGGGGTAGGCAAACTGGCGTAATAAGTACTCCGCGAAGGCGAAAAGTCGCCATAACTGCTCTTTGCGCATAAAAAGGTGCGCCCGCGGTATTCAATGCAGTCCCCACCAATAACAAGCTGCCACGTGTCAGCCATCATGCCAAAAGAAGGATAGTACTTCTGACACCCCTAAACCTTGGGCGCGCCGCTCCAAACTGACACGCCTGTTTACGAGATGTGACATTGCGCAGACCTACAAAAGGAGAGAAGTAGGTTACCTCGAAGACACCAAAAGACAGGCTATGGACGAACAGCCGAACAGCCTATGTCTTCGGACGAAAGGTCCATCTTCGGCACAGGTATTACGCCCAAGGCCCCGAAGGACGCTCTTCGAAAGCTGACAAGCCGAAGTTTCCACTTCGGCTTTCTAGAGGGGGGGCCTGTGATAGCCGAAGGGCTATCGCTTCTCTCACTACATACTTCCTTCCAGTAGCGTGGTCGGGAAACCTGGCGTCACCTGAAGGAGGAGAGACTTCGGCTAGTACGTCAGGAATTTTAAAGATGTTGCCGGCTCCCTCAAGGGACCAAACGGATCGCCTTTGGGAATAAAGAACCAGCTATTGCAAGCAGGAGAGACACTCCCCGAAGGCGGAACCCCCGAGCTAGAGAACTCCCCGAACTACGGGCATGATTCCCGAAGAAGGGCACCCGTACCAAAAGGACGACCTCGCCCAAAGGACCTCAGGAGTATGGAATGAGAATTTAAGAAGCCTCTGACATGTCGCCCCCAGGTGCTACACGCTGCCTCAAATGGCGGTCTGACACGCCGACGCCATCCAAGTCTTGTCACAACCTATCTCGGACCAAGATTCAAGGAGCCTACAAACGGCTACTTGTCCCCTACGCCCGAAAGTACAGAGAGCATCCGACCGAACACGTGTCGTGATCTGAATGGACTAGGCACTCCTATAAATACCAAGAAACAAGCCCTAGCGAAGGATCCGACCCTCTCTCCCTGAGGAAAATAAAAACAGGAAAGGCCACTTAACCCCTTAGTGCTCCTCCTCTATCTTCCTTCAGGACACTAACTTGGGCGTCGGAGGCTCCTCCTCGGAAAAATATCCCGGGGACCTCCTAACCCTCTTCTCTTCAGCATTTCAGGCACACTCCCCTGGGAAATTTGTGCTCCAGGTGTTCTCCCTCTCAGGAAGTCCCTCCCAAAGTCATAATGTCACCCGATGAAGATGCTGCTGGGCATCACTGCTACAAGCTCAGCTATCTGTCATGCTTTATGGATTAGAAATGTTTTGAAATAGTTCAAAATCTGACAAGATTTCCCCACTAAAATCTACATAAAATATCAATCAACAATTGCATTACCAAATAATCTAGTGTTTCATGAGAAAAACAAGCTTATTGAAACAAGGTATAATTTCATCAAAGAGCATATGAAGAATAAGGAAGTGGAATTGGTATCTTGGAAGACCTGTGATCAGAGTGCTCATATTTTCACGAAGTCACTCAAGCATGATGCATTTTCAATATTGAAATCAGTGCTTGGAATGACCAAAGCATAGAGAGTTAAGTTTAAGGGGATATTGAAATGTAAACTTGATCATTTAGAAGGGCTAAGGAAAAAAGGAAAAATGAAGCTTTGTTGGTGGCAGGTAGAAGATATTCAATAGTGGTGGCTGAACATTCTAGAAATCAACAAAAGTTGCCAAATTGATTTTTTTTCCTTTTTTCCCCCCAAAAAATAGATGTGTTCAAACACTGTCATCCGATCAAGAAGAACATAAAAGCGTTTAGAGGGACCAAAATTGAGACTTTCCAACAAAATTTGTTGATTGATTTTTCCTCTTTTTTATTACTATAAAATCATCTATAGTGAAAAAAATTGTATATCTATCCAACAGGTACAATTGGTATTTCTATCCTACACTAAACAATTATGATAAGAGATGGTAACAGCCGTTGAACAGAGATATACATTGGCAATAGGAGATGGTGTCCAGCCCTACCATGATGGTTTGATTGTATAACATGACATCATGACTGTTTAGTAGTGGCAAGTTGATTTACTTATTCAATTCATAGCATAGGGAGTGATGGGAACCCGTTTGGTATATGACCAAGAAACTCCCGAACAAGGTTCCACAAGTCCAGGAATGCCTGTTCAAGATTGAAAATCCCCATCAAAAGTCAACATGTAGCTTGGAAATGATAGATATAAAGTTGAACAACAGTAAAACAATCCTTCTTAGCTTCATTTGGATAATCAAGTTATTCAACAAGTCAAGTGTGGTTGAAGTCTCATAAGCAATATCAAAGGTAATATTCTGAATGTTATTGTTTACATACAAGCTTAGGTGCTCCCTTTATATATGGGTGCACAAAATAACAAAATAAACCCTAATTCTAGTTTAGGTAGAAACCCAAGCTAGTTATGGGTTTTATATAAAATAGGAGATTTAATAAATACAAGAATCCTTGAAAATCTATGAAAAAATTAATGTACTATTTAAAGGAAATGTCTCCTAGTCAAACTAGGCCTTCTTAGGAAGGATGCACTCCTTAGCAATGTAAAGTGAAAAACATGAACATGGGCATTGTGCATTTACGATGGATAGCTAAGACATCGTTGGAAGTAGAAGCTCACCCATGTGTCATTATGATGCTCTAGTGCAGGCTAGGTGCACTTCTTGGCTCGATTAGAGCATGGTGGAACAAATGTATAACCATGATGTTCAACCTTGGGTAAGAATGTTACGAATCTCTTAAAGCTGACCAAGATTAGTAAGATAAGCATGATTTTTGGGCTTAAAGATTTTATCTGCACACAAAGTTATGATTTTATCATGATAGTGTACCATGAATTAAGTAATGTGATCATTTGTGCAAAATTTCAGCACAAAAACCCCTAATTTTTCACCATAAATGGATTTGGACTAAGGAATTAAAGATTTAAAGTATTTTTATAATTCCTATTTCAATTTAATGTATGCAAAGAAGAAATAAAACAAGTGAGTGAGATTAGGGTCAAACTAGCATAAGTTAAGTGTTAAGGGGATAGTGTGTCATTTGGTGTCAAGATGAAAGACAAACTTGGAAGGATAATTTTTCTTCCTCATTTATTTTCTTCCCAAGCTATTTTCCAGCTATGAAAACCCAAATCTAATCTCCAACTCATTTCTTGTGATTGGAAGCTCAAGCTTGGAGTCTTGGTGCAAAAAGCTCTCTTAAGCTTGAATAAGCTAGTAGCCATGTTTTCACCCTTGGTGATCTCTTTTCCTTGGCCTTGGGTTGACAATATTAGTGCTTAAGTGTTGCTTAAGGCCTGGGTAAGCTAGATAATTAATTCCTAAGCTAAATTATTGCTTATGAAGGTGAATTACAAGCTAATTTAGGTTGTGTGCAAGGTTGGTCCAAACGAGGGTTTAGTGTCTCACACAAAAAGGGGTATGTTGAATAAGCTTGTTCTAAGACTTCTTGGCTTAAATTTGGATCATATTATGCATTCTTGATGCATGGGCAATGATGTTGCTAGGCTAGAACAAGTTTGCTATATTGTGGTTCAAGTTTGAAGGGTTTGTGATTGTGTGTGTATATTGGATTTGGGGCTTGAAATCTAAGTTTTTGCATAATTCCTAGTGCCTTATCTTTCTTTGTAGATGCTTGCCTATGGAAGGTATTTCTGAGCATAGGCAGCAAAACAAACTTCGATCCGAGCTCAATCTGAGGAGACTTTGGCTGACAGTAAAGAGGCTTTCATGAGCACTTGCCTCCAATACAGTGAACTTAGCAAAATTGCCAAGGAAGGGCCAGCGAAACTTCACCAAGAACTGGTGGAAAGCAAGCGGGCCCTCTTGGATGACTATTCGTCCAAGGTTTCTGACCTTGGAACAAAGTTGATCAAGCAAACTTCCTCTTTGGAAGGAGAAACAAGACCCGGGTTCTAAGGTTGCCTGAGCTCTATCAGAGAAGATGCAGCTCTTAGCCAAAGTCGAGCAATTGAGGAAGTGGAAGAAGAAGAAGAAAAAGGAAGTGGAGGTTCAGAAGGTGAAGAAGGTGGAGGCTGATGATATGACAAATACCTCATTTCAGGATGGTTTTTGCCTAGCTCGCCATCAAATGCTTTCCCACTATCCTGACATGGATATGTCTTTTCTTCGGACACTAGATATTGCTAAAAGTTCATCCTCTAAATGGTCCTAGAGGGTGTTCATGAATCTTCCTTAGCCGCCCTCAGAGACCAATGTCGAAGTTGACTCTGAGGAGTCTCAGGGCAAGGATAGGGAGGAATATATAGGATTCTGATGTACCCTTTTTTTCTGTACTCTCCTTCCTTCGATTTAATGAAATGCCATTTGTTTTAATTTTGTGTTCAATATTTTGTCTAAGTTCACGTGGAAGCATTGATACTTCTAGTTGGCTAGCAACCTTCAGCATTTTCACCATCTTTTGACAAAAAGATCTGGTTGAGTCATATATTCACCATTTTTGTGAAAAATGTATAAACACATCTATCACATTTGGCAAAGTTGTATTAGAACATCATCAACAAAAAGGTTGATACATTCGCCATCTTTGGTAAAGCGTTTAAATCACTATCTTTGGCAAATATTCATTTTACAACCTTTGGTCACTGTCTACTGTGGCATCTTCGGGAGATGTCTAGTTCACCATCTTCGGTGAACTTTTTCAAGGAATATCACACATTCACTTTCTCTAGCAATTTTGGGCAATAAAAATTTGTCTTAGTGTTTTTGGTGTTCGAACAACTTATTCTGAAAATTTCCATTCGTACTACTTTGGAAAATTTTTGCTAAGTACAATGTTCTTTTGAAAATTTCTAAGTGTAGAATTTTTTCAAAGAGTCTGAATGGCAAGTATTTTTCAATTTCGCTCCTTCTGCATTTTTGAGTTTGAAGACTCTAGGCCGAACTTCATCCGTGACCAGGTAAGATCCTTCCCAATTTGCCTAAGATACACCATGAGATTGTTTTTGGGCTTCAAACTTAGCCTTTCAGAGAACAAGATCTCCTACCCTGATCTCCTTTGGTTTGACTTTCAAGTTCATGGTGATGGTGACTCACTGTTGGAAAACCTTTCTCTTGAGTTCGTCCATCTCCTTATGCTCATCAATCATGTCAAGTTTGGCTCTTAAGCCAAGGTTTTTTCTTTCTTCGTCAAATACTTTTATCTTTATGGAAGGCTTTATAACTTCAATAGGGATCAAAGCCTCTATTTTGAAAATGATTGAAAATGGAGTTTCTCTGGTAACTCTCCTAGGGGTTGTTCGGTAACTCTATAGCACGTTGGGTAGTTCACTAGGCCATTTTCCTTCGGCTTAATTCAGCCTTTTCTTTAGACCATATTTCATGGTCCTATTGGACACTTCAACTTGTCTATTGAGGATGGGTAACTGGGGCGGAGTGGAGTCTTATTCCGAGGTTGGTGGCAAATTCCTAGAAACCTTTGTCAATGAACTGGGAACCATTGTCTACTACCACCATCCTCAGACAACCAAATCTGCATATGATATTTTTCCAAACAAACTTCTGAATGTCTTTCGCTGAAATTGTTGCTAAGGTTTCTGCTTTAATCTACTTTGTGAAGTAGTCTACTACAACGATGCATTGATGCCTCTTGGAGTTGTAGGGAGAGGACTAATGAGGTCAATTCCCTATACGGTGAAGGGGTATGGGTAGTTTGCCAAAGTTATCACTTCTGAAGGTGCTCTTTGAATGGGTGTATGTTGTTGGCACTTAGGGCACCTTTTAATGAATTGTCGAGTATCCTTCCTTATGGTTGGAAAAAAATATCCTTGCCGAAACAGTACTGCGGGAAAGGCATTCATCCCGATATAGGATACACATATCACCTCATGGACTTCCTTCAATATAGCTTCGACATCCTCTTCACCAATGCATCTTTGTAAGGGGTTGGAGTACCTTTGCCTATACAACTCTTCTCCAATCAGAGAATACCTTCCCAACTGCCTTCGAACCTTCACCGCTTCCTGGGGATCTCCAAGTAAGGAGGAATTTCTCAAATATTCCTTTATTTAATCCTTCTTTTCCTTTTCTTTGATTGAAACTGCCATTATGGCTATGATTGGGCAATCAAGAACTTTGGAAGATTATTTTGACTTGGCCAATACATCTACTTCCATGTTCTTTTTCTGAGGTACCTTTTCTATCTATATCTTGTCAAATTCTTAGATTAGTTCTTTGACGAGATCATGATATTTTGCCAATTCTGGGTCCTTGGCCTTGTATTCCCCTATCATCTGCCGAACTACTAGTTGCGAGTCACTGTAAGCCTTCAGATTTTTTACACCGACTCTTTTTGCCAATCGTAGGCCTATTATGAGAGCTTTAAATTTGGCAATATTATTGGTAACATGGAATCCAATTTTGATTGTCTTCAATGCCTCCATTCCTTTGGGTCCGCGGAGTATTATACCAGTGCCCTGGTGTTCTGAACCTGAAGCACCATCTACGAATAGCACCCATTCGGGTTCCTCGTCTCCAAGGTTCTTCAAGGCATCATCAGTTTCTGATAAGTCGACTATAAAATCTGTTAAAGCCTGAGCTTTTATTGTTTTCCTCAGTTCATATATGATGGCCCAATTGATCTGCCTACTTCATGAAATCTTTAAGAGGAAGATTACTTTGCACTGTAATGGAATGTCCTTGGAAGTAAGGCTGAAGTCTCCCACTGGCCACGACTAAGGCATGGATCACTTTTTGCAATATTGGATATCTTCAGCATTGTGCAGGGACTTGCTAACATAATATACTGGCCATTGGTTTCCTCCTTCCTCCCTAACAAGCATTGAACTCACAGCCTTTTCAATGACAGTGAGGTAAAGTATGAAAGGTTCCCCTTGTCTAGGTTGCCGAAGTGTTGGTAAGTGAGACAGGTAGTTTTTTAGTTCGTCCTAAGCTTTCTGGCATTCTTCATTCCAAGGGTGCTCTTTGGAACATTTATCGACGTCATTTTTGGTAGCTTTAGTTAGTACCTTGAAGAAAGGTTGGCACTGATCCTTGTATCTTGATATGAACCTACTAAGTGCCATTATCTGTCCAGTAAGCCTTTATATATCCTTGATGGTTGTGGGAGTTTGGGTTCTAAGTAAGGCCTTAACTTTTTCTTGGTTGGCATCTATGCCTCTTTCAAAGACCTTGAAGCCAAGCAACTTACCAGTTGTTACCTTGAACATGCATTTTCAGGGTTTAAGTGAATTTCGTATGTTTGGAGCTGCTGGATCATCTCCCACAAGTCTATGATATGAACACTTGATAGTTTACTTTTAACTATCATATCATTGACATACACTTCCATATTTCTCTCAATCTGTGAGTCAAATACCCTATTCGTCAGCCCCTGATATGTGGCTCTAGCATTCTTAGGACTGAAGGGCATTCTCATGGAACAATATATTCTCACATTGGTTATGAATGAAGTTTTTTCCTCTTCTTTGAGGTTCATTTGAATTTGGTGATACCCACTAAACGCGTCAAGGAAGCTCAGCAATCCATGTTTGGCTGTGGAGTCCACCAATTGATTGATCGAAGGCAGTAGGTAAGAGTCCTTAGGACAAGTGACATTAACACTATTGAAATTGATGCACATTAAGAAATTATCACTCCTTTCCTTGGTTGCAATGATGACATTGCTTAGCTAGTTAGGGTATTTGACTTCCCTTATTATGCCAGCTTCCAAGAGTCATTGAATTTCTTTTTCAATGAAATCACTTTTGTGTGACGATATACTTCATTTTTTCTGCCAAATAAGGTTAGCTTCTAGGCTTACTTTTAGGCAATGCTGGATGATATGTAGGTTTATTCTAGGCATATCCTTCGGGGAGTAAGCGAATAGGTCTTTGTTCATTAATATCAAAGGTACAAGCTTGCTTTTTAGTGAATAGGTCTTTGTTCATTAATATCAAAGATACAAGCTTGCTTTTTTCCTCCCGGACTATATGTTTTCCCATTCGGGTACTTCGGCAAAGAATCAGCTCCAACTCCTCAATTTCTATTTCTTCATTATCACATTTTTCCCCATCTAGCCTATCTTTGGTAGACATTTTTTCCTTCCTTGAATTTTGTGTATGGACTTTGGCTAGATTCTACCTTGCCTTGACAAACACTTTTCTAACTTCAGGTTGGTTGATGTATATTTTGGCAACTCTTTCTTTTGCCTCAAATGTGACTGTCAAGTATTTTACGTCAGTTTGGAGGTGAAGCTCTATCTGTCTGTCGAGGATGGCATTATAAAATGATGGGACATTTATGACGATGAACCTTGTCATAGTTGAGACAAATAGCTCTTCTCCTGTTTTGACCGAGGTGCCCTTCAACATTAGTGGCATGTCAATCCATCCCAACACAGGGAGTTCTACAGGTCTACCCCAAACATGGGTGAAGTCATTGATTTAAGCTCACTCTCGATAATACCCAAGCTTGGTAATAGATAGGAAAACAAGATGTCGATGTTCAAACCATCGTCTAAGAGCACTTTCTTGACATCCTAGTTTTTGATCTGAGCCACAATCAAGAGAGGGTCTTTGTGTGGAAACTTCATCACCGACCCATCCCTTTAGGTGAGCTTGTTTGCAAGATAGTCAAATTCCAGCATTGTTATCTCTCTCACCTTCGTCTTTCTTTCGTCCTAGGGCATTCCAATCGTGATTATCTAAATGACCCTAGTTGAAGATGGTGGGTGTTTCCAGGGACTTCAATTTGACCGTTGTCTATCCGAATCATGTTCCTCATCTTCTCCCTTTCGCTCTTCCTCTCTTTTGTCCCTTGACTTGGGCAAGGGTATTCTTAGGTACCTTCAAAGTTGGCCTTGCTTGATGAGGGACTCAATGTATTTCCTTAACTGGAACAATCTTCTGTGTTATGGCCATGATCCTGAAGAAATTGACAGTACTTCTTTATGTTTTTCTTATTTTCTGAAGTCATGGGCTTCAGTTGTTGAATTGATGTTCCCTACCTTTCCAAGGCCATTAGAATATTTTTCCTTGTGGTGATCAAGGGGGTAAACATCATTGGCCTTTTGCCTATTGTTTTCCAAGGTCTATCACCATGGTGCCGAGGTTGGTGGTTTTAACCCTTGGATGGTTGATGATCTGTCTTCTGGTCCTCCATCCTTTGCTCTTTAGCGGTCATAAGTTGTTCAGCTCTCTTATAGAATTGCCTTAGTGTTTCAGGGGGATCCTTGGAGAACTCGTAAAAGAACTGAGAGTCTTTTTTTAGTCCTCGAATCATTGCCAGGATTCGAATCTCCGGACAAAATTCAGGGATGCTGAGGGCCTCTCGGTTGAACCTTTCAACATAGTCTTGAATGGTCTACCCATTCTTCTGAGCTATGTCAAACACTTGGATGGGCATATTCACCATCGGCCTACTTCCTTTGAATTGCTAGGTAAAGGTGGTGGACAACTCTTGGAAACCCGTAATGGTTCTGGATACCAAAGAGTTGTACCAAGTGATAGTTGGTCTGGATAGGGTTACTTTAAAGTACTTGCAGAGGGTGCCATCATCGGCTCCATGAAGAACCATACTCCTCTTATACTTGGTTAGGTAAGCTTGGGGGCCTTTTCACCCATCATAGGCCTTCAGGTGAGGTACTCGGGAGTAGCTGGGCATTGGCGCTTCCACTATTGTCCAGACGAATAGGGACTTGTCCCCGGTGAAGGTCTTAGATAACCTCGACTAGATGGGCTTCCGAGAGACTTGTCTCTCCACCATATCCAACCACTCCATGATCTTTTCCATAAGGATAATAGTGCTGCCTTCCTCCTGTTTCCAGGAGTGACGCGATAGGGGGGAGTGACATTTTCTTCTGGGTGAATAACTTTGGTGATGGGGAGAAAGGGACTTCTCATGGGGAGAAGGACTTTGTTGCCATGAAGCCCTTGGTTCCTTTGATTTTGACCTCGTTGTGTGTTGCCCATGCTATGATAAAGTCTTGATTAAGGACTCATTGTGGAGGCTCCTACTAGGCGAGCTCCGGCGGGACGATCGATGGCCTCTTTCCATGTGAGCCTCTGGGGAGAGGTCTCTGCTTATGAATGTGGTTGTGACCACCTTTGGTTGAGTTGCTGTGTCATTTTGGCCACAATGGAGCATTGGAAAGCACATAATAAACCCATTGTGTCTGTCAGAGGATGTTCGTCCTCAGGCTGGGAAGGCACCGGGGGTGCTTGGTAGCTTGTCACTAGAGGCTCAAGCGCGGACTAGGACTTGGGGACTCCCTTGTTAATGGAACGTCGAGTCTGTATGATGGCAACCTAAGAATGGGTTCCTATAGAGGCTGCCAAATGATTCTCTAAGACATCTTCAATGTAGGACATGTTGGCCTCCGAAAATGCTTCACCTGAATAGTGCCTGCAGCATTAAAGAATAAGGGTCACCCCAGAGTGTTTTTCGAGGAAAGGACCTCCGACGCCCAAGTTAGTGTATGAGGGAGAGATTGCTGAGAGTAGAAAGTAGAAAAGGAGTTTCTTGAGTGTATTACTTAGGGGCATCCCAAGTATTTATAGGGGGCTTTGGGGAGAAGGCCAGTTTTCCTTAGTCAAGTAGATTGAGACGCATGGTCAGTCAAATCTGCACACATTGGTCCATACCATAGGGAGAGGTGTGCCCAGCTTTCTGTAGATGGTTCTGCTCAGACATCCAGCCAGGGACATGTTGGAGGTTCTTGTTAATGGTCCTAGGGGCTATGCCTTAGTCATTTTCCTCCATGAGCCTTTGAATGTTCTCAAACCCCTTCAAAATCCATTTTTATCTCCAAGGGTGATGAGGGATTGTTCAAGGTGATATTAGCTAATTGCTCAAGGATGGTTGATGTACAACCCGAAGATGGTCACCTGAAGGAAGTGTAGGCCATTTGCCAAGGTCGAGTGAGTTATTATGCAAAGGTGGTGTCAAGCGCCTTTTCTGAGGTTGGCTATGCCCTATTCCAAGGGTAGTTCCAGGAATCTAAGGTTGGTTGAGATGGTAACCAAGGTTGGTTATGAGCCATCTAATGAGGTTGGTCATGTTATGTTGCGAGAGTGGTGTCGACCACCTATCCAAAGGTCCTATAAGCAATAGCCTTTCGGCTATCAAGAACCCAAAAAGAAGAAGCTTCTCACAATGTTTCAAGGTTTAGGACCACCCGCCTTCTATGGAAGAGGATACATTGATGTTGCTGAAGATTTGCTCTCCATGATAGAGGATATTTTTTATACATCTCACATAAACTCTAGAGGAAGAGTTTAGTTGGCAACCTTTTACTTCAAGAGTAAGGCTTCTGTCTGCTGGAAGAATAAGGTAACGGAGGCTAAATGTTAGGGAAAAATCCTTAATTGGAAAGACTTTGAGTGGAAATACATTGGTGAAGCTGCCTAAGACTAAGAAAGGGTTGAGTTTAGGCAACTAACCCAAAGGGACATGTCTATGGCTAAATATGGGTAGAAGTTTAGTTCCATCCTTAGGTATGCTCTTCATGCTTCTGATTAAGGAAAAGTGAAAGAAAAAAACTTTGTGCATGGTTTGAAACCTGTTTTGAGGAGGTTTATTTTCATGGTCAAAATTAAAAGCTACCACCAAGTCATCCAGATGGTTTTGGCCATAGGACGAAAGTTGAATGAGTTGAGCTTTAATGGCAAGGGTGCCATTCTTCAGGAGCAGAACAAAGTGAGAGTCCGGGAAAAAGGCCCATGATTGAAGAAGAACAAGGCATAAACAAAAAGGAAAAAAAAGGAAAATAAGAGAGCATGCCCTATGTGTAACACGTATCATGGCACTAAGCCTTGCTCGTTTATGATCAACTGATGCAATATCTATGAACAAAGTGGGCATTGGGCAAGAGAGTGCCCAAAGAACTAGTGGAACTTACCTAAACAAAGGTAAGGAAGTGGTTTTCACTCAATTCTAAGGAGTGCACTAGTGGGTGTTATAGTTTCACTATAATTTTTTTTCATTGGCATGCCAAGTGGCAAAGGAATCAGCTGTAGTGAATGGTAAGTTTATGTTTCAAAATAGTAGTGTTAAAGTTCTGTCTGAAACTGGTGCTAATATTTTTATTATATCTTTGTCTTTGGTGAAAAATATAAAATTACTAAGAGAATTTATGGAAGAAATGAAACATATTAGAACTACAAAAAATAACTTAGCTTTAACTAATGAATTAGTCATGGATTATCCTATAGGGTTAGAAAACCACAAGTTCACCGGGACTCGCCCCCTACTCTGGAAGCACCTGCTGCATTCACCACGACACATAGTGGAGATGCTGATGGGCATCATTTGGCACCGTCTGTGGGAAATCACTCCCAAGTCACCGTTGTTGAAAACTCGGCGTTCTGAGGACAAAGGATTTTCGAGGTCCCCGTCCGCGCCAGAGGTTCAACCGGCAACCGAACGACTACAGCAGGGACTTCTATGCCCGAGGACGAACATCCTCTGACTACTACCATAGGCTTCCTGCGCGAGTTCTCATGCCCTGTCGTGGCTGGAGTGACGCAGCAGTTAGACCGAAGATGGCCGCAGCTAAATTCGCGCCGAAGGCCCTCCTCACCAGTTCCTCATCGGGAGAAGGATCCCACGTCAACTCACGGGAGTTCGGAAGGAGAGATCAACGAAGATGAGTCCTCGACGGGAAACATACCCTTCAGAACGCAACCTGCGGGAGAAGCAGGGTTGAAACGACCTCGAGCTCCCCGTCGAAGGAGTTCTACGCCCAAAGAAAAGTTGCCATCTCCTTGGCAACAAGGGCATATGCCCATTACCCAAAAAAGCCATCTACGCCTTGCTATTTGTAGGAAGAAGGCTATGACTCTACTTCCAAGGTCACGCTACCACTGTCCAGAGTAACTCGCCTCTGGGTGACGTCTTGAAAAGGGTAGAGCATTTAGGGAAGATCATCAAAAGGGTGCATCGAGCTCGGAGAAAACTGCAGCACGTACGAGCCTAGAAGGGCAATGAAAGCCTAGGCACTGGCAGACTTCGTTGCCAAAATCCCAAGAGTAGAAAATGCTGAAACCAATGAGGGAAACCGAGCAAAGGTAGATCTAGAGTGGAAACTAAGTGGAACCCCGAGCGCAGAACATCAGGGCGCTTGAGTAGCCCCTCGGGAGCCCGAGGGCAGAGAGGCCACCGGAGCAATCAAATGTGGTTACCAAAGTGCTGGGCCATCCGAGCATGCCAACGCTGAGTATAGCAACCTTGGATAAAGGGTGAAAGACCCTACAAAGAGGTATCTCGCAACCAAAGAGTCCCGAAAATCCTCAGGAAGTGGCAAAAAATGTGAAGATATTCCAGACGATGTCCCCTAATTAAGGAGGAATTATACCGGCAGGGGTACGCAAGTCCACTACAAAGATGTACCGGTAAAAAGGGTGCAGGACAATTCGTCCAGAAGGTGTGAAAATTGCCAAAGACACACTAGCACCCAAAGGCTGCCTTCGGAGTGGATAACCCCGGAAGATTACCTTTGCCCCTTGGCAGTATGGGGCAAAGACCTCACCGGGCCACTACCGATAACACCTGAATCAGTGAAGTTCTACGTAGTAGCAGCAGACTACTTCACTAAGTGGGTGGAGGCAGAGCCCCTGGCAACTATTCCGGCAAAAGATATACAAAAGTTCGTTTGGAAGAACATGATATGCAGATTTAGCATACCGACGGTGATAATGGCCGATAATGGTTCCCAGTCTATGGACGAGGGATTCCAAGAATTCATCACCGACTTCAGAATAAAAAAGCACTTTGACCCACTAGCTCAGCACCAGAGCAACAAACAAGTAGAGGTAGCCAACATAACTATAAAAGAGGGACTACAAATGAGGTTGGGGGAAGCAAGGGGAAAAGACCAGGAAAACTTCCTACTGTACTGAGGAGTCTTCGGACAACTCCCCGAGGGGCCACGGGGGAGACACCTTTCTCACTTATCTCCAGTACAGAGGCCATTATCCCCATCAGAGTAGTACGACCATCAGTTAGAATATAGGTGTTCTGTGAAAGAGGAAACGACCTCGGGTTGAGGACTAAGCTCGACCTAGTTGACAAACGCTGAGAAATGGCCAAGCTCAGAAGAAAGGCCTTTCAGCAAAAGGTGGCCAAAAGTGCAAACCTGCATGATAGGCCATAAGGAAAAATGGAAGAAGACCTCATCCTCCGAAAGGCCGAGTCTCAACCCCGAAAACCATCCCATGGGGTACTTCGGCCAAACGGGAAGGGGCCTTATTTGGTCCTAGATGAGGTCCGAAAGGGACTATACAAGCTTGGCGACGCCGAAGGAGGAAAACTGGAAAGTGCATGGCACTCAGATGCCTTAAAGAAATTCTATACTTAGAATTTTAGATGAGAAATTGTACAAGAGAGAAATTTCTCTAAGTACAGAAGTTTTCCCCTATCTGAAAGTACTCGCCGAACAAAGCTGAAGCACACGCTCCCGAAAGTCTGGTTTTCCTTCCAAGGATGACTGGGTTATACGCCCAAAAAAGGGTGAAGTCCATTGACTCCCGAAAGTCCTATTTTCCTTCCAAAGATGGTTGGGGTTATATGCCCAAAAAAGGTAAAGTCCATCGAGTACGGCCGACAAAGACAGGCTAAAACTTGCCTAAGTAAACTTTGGAAACAAAGAGAGTTTACCCGAAGGTTGGCCGATGAAACGAGCAAAATGTACCTTTCTGTAGTCCTTTGACCGAAAGAGGTCTGCACAATTGGGAAACAAAAATTGCTCATACCTTTTCGAAGTCCCTTGACCGAAAGTGGTCGGGACAACAGGGAAAAATTGCTCAAAAGACTTAACCAAATTATGAAGGAAAATTCATTGAGGAAGGTCTTAGTACAAGGAGAAGGTTACAAGAAGAAAAATACAAAGAACAAGAAGAAGGCAAAGGCCCTAGAATATCTAAGGGACCTCGGCGTCATGGGAAGCTTCAACTCCTGTGTCTTTGGCCGCCGCCTTCAGTGCAGGAGGAGGGTGTGCAGGAGGAGGGGCAAGTGGCAGGTTAAGGAACTCAACTTTCGACCAAGTCCACCAAGGACCCTTGGGAATATCCAGGGCAGCCAAGAAGGAAGGGTCAAGGTCTGGATATTTCTTTAGAAATTGTTGACGAGCTAGGCAGAAGCTGTCCTAAAAGGCAACCTTCGTCACCTGGACGGCTTTCTCTTTTTCTACGTCCAAGTCGTCCACCTCATTCTGAAGATCCAAAACCTCCTTCCGAAGGTCCGCAACCTCCTTCTCTAACTCCTTTATCTTCTTCTTTTTTTTTCGAATCCTTCTTCAGCGAGTCAACCTTGGCTTGAAGTTTGGCATTGTCAGCAAGAGCCTTCGTCCGGAGAGCAGCTTCTTCTTCTTTCTCCTTTTGAATGGCCTCGTTGGCCGAGGTTAAGCTCATAACCTTTTCACCAAGGTCGGACATCTTCTTGGAGAAGTCCTTCAAGAGATCCTCTTGGCCCTTCAAGAATTCCTCCCGAAGTTGGGCAACCTTCTCCTTGGCTATACGGCTCAACTCCGTGTTCGTCACAATCGAGTTAGCGCAGAAAACCTTGGCCTTCTCCAATTTATCTTCGGCCCAAGCTCGGACCGAAGACTACTTTGCTGCCCAAGCCCAAAGGTATCCACTATACCCCAGAAGCTACAAAGAAAGAAGGTACTTAGCGAAATTGACACAAGGAAAAGCCAAAACACTTAGGCAAAAAAGTGGGAGGAAAAATGAAGGAGCCTGAAACATTACCTGAGCAGCATGCTCGGAAACTCTAGCGGCAAAGGAATCCTCGGAGGCACACTCCTCGGTAACTGCTTTGAAGAAAGCCTGAGTGAGTACGCCCCTCGCCATCTGGGGAGCCATTTCCTGCCAATCCTCGGAGAATAGGTTCATGTCCTCCGTGAAAGACCATAACGGCTCCTTCGGAACTTTGTCTTTTGGGACGTTGGAATCCCAAAGAGCTCGCCTTCAGGCATGCTCAACCATCCAAGCTGAGGGTGCCAAATCTTCTGCAAAATAGACAACATGCGTCTCATCAGGAAAAACTCCTTGACTGAGAAAGCCATGAGGTTGCGAAAACCGAAAAGGAGAGAAGAGACAAACCTGGTGCAACCTCAGCAACGTCATCATCGGAGTCACGGACCTCTTCCACGTCAGCAGGGACATGTTTGCCTTTGTCCCTTTGGCGTTTTTCCAACTCCTTGGCAGAGGGACTCCCTGCCAAAGAGCCCAAACGATCCACCGACATGGCGGGACTCAGAGAAGCAGTAAAAGCGACCACCTCGGCAGGAACCTTTGCGGGAGTTTCAGGTTTGGCGAGAGTTGCAACCTTGGTGGAAGTTGCAATGACACCACCAACCTCCGTGGAAGTTGCAATGACACCTCCGACCTCCGCCACATCCTCCGAAGGTGGAAGAAGGGTATCCTTCTTTTCCTTCTTGGCCGAAGACGGTCCGCTCCCAGTAGTCTTGTGCCTCTTGGAGACGCCTCTATTCGTTTGCTCTCCCTTCTCGGCCTGACCAAGGAAGAGAGACTTATAGTAGGCAGTAGACTCGTCGCCCATCTCTAAAAAAGAGGGAAAACATCAGTGTGAGTCCAGATAGGCACTTATGCTGAAAAACTTTGAAAGGAACTTACTTTCAAAGAAGGCTTCATAAGTGAGCTCGCTCCGAAGTAGCTTCACTAGCCAAGAGTCCTTCCCCTCGGTAGTAAGAGCTGGCATGCCAAGATCCATCTTGTGCTCCTTAACCACCCCTAACTCCCAAAGAACATCCTCGGTCATGAGTTTCCACATGATTGGGAAGGGGTAGAGAGAGCGTAGAGGGACCTCGGCATCCCAGTCGGCGATAGCACGAATACGTCTGTCGAAGTCCTCAAACCTCGCCGCCAACATGGGAGTTAGCAACTTCTTGGGATCCACGACATCCGTCTCCAGCTTTCCCCGAGCCCACTTAGTCAGAACATACGACCAAGCCTCCGCCACTTTTAGGAAGAGGAACTTCCTTTGCCACCCTCGCCAGCTATCCTTGGTAGCGAAGGTGAACATAAATTTCTTACTCCCAGATCCCTGAGGTAGCATGAAATAAAAGCCACCCTTCGGGACCGGATAGAGCTTATAATACTGCATGAACAGGATAAAATGGGGTTCTACCCTGAAGACCCCGCACATGCAGAAAAAGGCGTTGAAATAGCAGTACAAGTTGGGAGGAAGCTGATTTACGGCTATGCCATGAAATTGGCAAAATTCGCAAATCATCCTCGCTGGAGGATACCAAAGTCCGGCCTTTAGTTGGGCTTGGAAAACGGTAACCTCGTCGTCCTGAGTCATAAAGCTGAAATGACCGAGGTGGGGTAACCTCGTGGTGGCGTAGTAGGGAAGAAAAAATTTGGTTGTCCACTTCTCTAATTTTTCAAAAGTGGAGCAACAAGGGTAAGACATAAGAGATTGCCAGCTCTCAGGAATAGCCGAAGACATGGTTGACCAAAAGAGAGACTTCGGAAAGAATAAAAATGACTTCGGGAAGCTAAAAGAAAAGCAGAAACCGAAGGAAGAACCCACCAAAAGTCTTGCCGAAATCAGGATTCCTGGACGCCGTCGTGCAAGATGCCGGGAATCATTCCACCATAAAAACCGTCGCCAGAAAATGGAAAAAGGCAAGAGAAGACGCAAGAGCAAACGAGAGCAAAGTAAGAGCAAAGGAAAAAAAATGAGGAGAATGACAAGAGGAGGCTTATATAGATCAAGGAAGGGAAGCTGAAAGGGCGTCATAATTGCTGCGCGAATGCGAAACATCGCCATAATCGCCCCTCGCATGCGAAAAGACGTACCCATCCCAACCAGCACCTACCACGTGTCGCCCATCATGAGAAACTAGGACACATTTTCTGACATCTTGAAAACTTGGGTGCACCGCCTCAGACTGACACTCCTAGTTTCAAAACATGATGGTCCACTGACCCATGGCAGAAAAAAGTAAAGAGGTTGGGGATCTCGAGGACACCAAAAGGCAGACAGGTGACACCTGTCCGAACAAACCATGACCCTAGGTGGCGAAATGCCTCCCCTGTGAACGGCACACCCCAAGTCCTGAAAAGTGCCCACAAAAGGACCACTAGCCGAAGTCTCCACTCCGGCTTCCCGAGGGGGGGCATGTGATAGCCAAAGTGCTATCGCCCCGAACACCTAAGGACCCCGGAAAGGAGGGAGCCAAATGTCTGAGGCACGCGACCTTGGCAGCCCGCCAATACCAACCTCGGGAAACTACCGTATCGCCTCCATTGGGAGGGCGACCGAGTCAGCTTCGGGGAGAAGTGCCAGCCACCTTCTGCAGGTGAAAGTCCCCCGAAGGGATAACTTCGGAGCCAGGGAATGCCCTGAAGTACCACTGTGACTCCGGGAAAAGGTCCCTCACTCCGAAGTGAGACATCAACCAAGGGGACCTCGGAGGTATGGTAGGAGCCATCAAGGAGCCTCTGACATTACGACCGGACACCTTACACGCCGTCCTTGTAGGCACTCTGATGCATCGCCACTACCTACGTCTTGTCATGTAGGGCTATGATTATCGCAGCTCGTGGCCCGAGGAGCCTGCAGGTGACTAAGGGCCCCCCACGCCCAGAAGTACGGATGGTGTTCGTCCATACACGTGCTGCAATCTAAAGGGCTCACCCCCTCCTATATACACCAAGGGAATGGTCACAGGCAGGAGAGCTCTCTCTCTTTCTCTTCTCTCTGCTCTGAATCCTCTCCTTCCAGCCCTCAAAAGAAAACATGGACAGGCAAGACTCTCTGGTACTTGCTACTCTCTCTCTCTCCACCCCTCCCAAAGCACTGACTTGGGCGTCGAAGGCTCTTCCCTGAAAAAAGACTCCGGGGACCTCCTAACCCCTGTTTTCTGAGTGTTTCAGGCCAGTCCTCCTAAGGAATCCCCGTTTCGGACCTCTCTCTCATACCGGAAATCCTTCTCGGCCTCACCTTGCCTCCCACACGAGGATGCTGTCGGCCATTACAGGTGACCCCCACAGAGCTCCTTCTGCCGGGACTCGCCCCCTACTCTGGAAGCACCTGCTGCATTCACCACGACACACAGTGGAGATGCTGAAAGGCATCACTTGCTTAGCTTAACAACCCTCAGTGGTTGCTAACTCAACGACACCCAAAATTGTACAATAGAAGCTAAGGGAGTGATAATCAAAGGTTTTCAGTAAAGGATCCTTTAACCTGCAAGAAAAATACTAAGGACACACATATATATGATATATCAAATCTACTGCGCGCGCTTGCAGTCTGAGGGCTAACATATGCGCATATATTTAAGTCCCTTGGGACCCCCTCTTTTCCTAGTCCTCTCATGGGCGTCACTCTGTGCCTAATGAGTTCTAGCCCCTAACTCACTCCTAGTAAGCCTTAGCTTACCAATGTAGTAACTTAACCTTGTCTTCATGTAGGTGAACATGGTGGATGCACCTCGCTTGAGTTCTAAGGAACTCACTAGGTGTACTAAGCCTCCGCATAAAGCTTCAAGTCCTTAAACTCTCCTAGATCAATTGTGTACTAAGCTTTCACCTCAAAACCTTAGCAAGACTGCACTAGGTTTTCACTTGTGCCTCACATAATCTTGCCTAGGCCACAAGTGCACTAAACCTTCACTTAAGGTACAAACCTATCCAGCATTACTTGATTCACCCTAGTGGAGTTGTAATGACTATTGTCGCGGAACGGGGCCCTAGTGCCCCATTAGCTCAACTTGTAGGTGCTTAGGGACTAGGAATCCCGCTAAGTTATTATTGGCTAACTATTACTCGACATAAGGAATTAAAACAATTTATATGCAACTAGTTTCTTAGCCTACCCAGTAAAAGATATGCATGCTTTTGTCCTGGCAATGCAAATGAATAAGTCGATTATTTGTTAAAAATGTTGCTCGAGCATTTCAATTAAAACATACTCAAAACGTGCCAAGACAGTGAAATACTAGTTACTTCGACTTCAAGTAATAGTTTGTGCATACTTTACACCACTAGCATGCACCCAAAAGTAACTAGATGGTTTTACATCACAATGTATCCTAATAGAGGCAACTCCTTAGTACACAAGGTACTATATACATGAGACAAAAACCTAACTAAGATCATCTACTTGAGCCCCACCTTTGAGCTATCAAAGCTCCAAGTGCAAGCCCTTCCTTAGTCCTTGTGCACCCTTTAGCCTCTACACTGTAAAGGCATAACCTTAGTTAGTACATAGCTTAGGCCACAAGTAAACTTAGAATCACAAGGATCCTTAAGGAAAAATACCTGCAAAAGAGAAAGCTTAGGCCACAGCTATCAACTAGTTGTTAGGCCCGGGGTTAGAACCTGCACAATAAACTTAAGGGAGTGAGTACATGGATGTACTCAGTAACGGTCCCTTGGGTACCTGCAAGAAGATAGCAGCTAGGCAACATGCAACCATGACAAACAAACAAACAAACAAGTGGTCAACCAACAAACAAACTCAAGCAATAACAACATGTAAGATATGTAATGCATGAATGTATGATATGAAATTCACATAACACTTGGGAATTCCTGCACACTAGGTGCCATAAGCCTGCCATGAGCTCAAACGGTGGAGGTACTTGAGACACTGGCCCTCGTATCCCGGGTACTTTACCTCCCATAAGTCCCACTTACAGGTTCTAGAGTAGGTCGTCACCTCCTCTTAAATTCCTTGGGGGCAAAATGCCTTAGCGTCGCCAAAGGCATCAGTAATCGGAAAAATTTTGCATTTCTCGGCGACGCGTCGCCAACTCGCGTCGCCACTAGTGACGCGTCGCCAATATGGCGTCGCTACTGGCGACGCGTTGCCAACGCTTTCCAGCATTGCGCGACAGCGTGCGACCTTGCACGAAAACTGCTCAACTTTCTCATCCCAAACTCAAATCACATGGGTCTTGTTTCTACTTCATTCCCACACAAAATACTACATTTCTATGCATTATTTGAGCTTAATTAACTTGAACCCTTACCTTAACTCAACCACAAAGCAAGAATCAAAGCACAAGCCATCCTTAGCTCAACCAAGCTCTCTTGAGTTCCACACCTAAAACCAACGTGATGTGGCACCAATAACTTCAAACCAAGACCATTTCTAGCTATAGAAACAACTTAGAACCAGCCCATGAGAACCCAAGAAGCTTACCTACTAATTTTAAGTCCAAACAAGCATCAAAAAGCTAGTTGAAGCTAAAGCACCAACAATGAAGCTTGAGGCTTCTTGTAAACAACTTGGGCCTTCAAAAATTGATGGAGAATTACAGAAATGGGAAGCTTTGGAGCTGCAATTTTGGTGAGGAGATAAAGCTACGAAATTGGGGAAGGATACAAATGGCTATGGGAAGTCAACTTAACCAAAACATACTAACTCCCCCACAAGGCAACCTTCTTCCACTCTTGCTCCTTGACCCATAAGTTTTCATTTGTTTTAATTTGGTCACCAACTCTCAACCCAAAACCATCTTACACTTAGCCTTTTGGACACTTTGGCCACTTAAGATGTAAATGGCTTAAATAAACACTTAGTGCCACATTTTACTCAAAACCTTCAAAGACGGTTCTAATAGCTAGGATAACTAATGGTCTTGACTTAACTAAGCCAAATTTTCTTACATGACCCTAATTCATCAAAATTATAGTCATGCTTCTAACTTGGGTCAAAATTACCAATTTACCCGCTTTTGACTTTAAGGTGCCAAACCACACTTAGGAACTCACTTACTTAGTTAAGCTTGCCTTTCTTGCTTAACAAGGTGCTAACTTGTGGTACTTAATTTAATAAAAACACATAAATAAACTAAAAATAAATACTTACTTGGTTAAGACCTTTCTTTAACTAGGAGAGTCATCACAACTATGGTTGGACTCATTTACTAGGTTCTTTGGAACCCACCTAGGTGCACTAAAGTTCCCATATCGGAGCCTCAAATCCAAAAGCCCAACTAGGCTTCTGATGGTACTAAACCTTGCACCTAACTAATGATGATCAAAACATACCTTCACTTTGAACTAAAATATATAAAAACCTAGTCTAGTTCAAGCTTGGTTAAGGCTTGGAAATGATAGTGCTCCATCCTAGCTTCATGCAGAGCCTTGAATCACCTCAATCAGACACCCGAGCGAAAGGTTATAGCAAAAACACTGCGGCATGTCAATGCTGCTGAGTAGTGGTACCTAGGAGCTGAGATTAGGGCTAAGGTGCTAGGGGCCATTTTTCTTCGGGTTCCGAAAGGGGTCCTGGGTGCTATAGCTCCACTTAGCCCTTAGGCACCAGGCCCTCGAGTCCTAAACCTTTGCCTACGTGCTTAAGGCTCTTTGGAAGCTTTCAATGCCTGCCAATGGCCCTAGGAATGCTTCCACTTGCCTCAAACTTGCATGTACACATGCACTAGGCCACAATTTACCATTTAAACCAATCTTATGGTGCCCATAAACACCACATAAATCATCAAATCCTTATCAGTCCACCACAACCAATGCCATCCACCAACAATACCATTCACTAGTTCACATGAATTCTACTTCAAGCAACCAATGAATGGCATTAATCAAGCATGAATCATAAATCCCTTACCTCAATTATGCATGAATTAGAAAGCATCAAGCATCACAAGCCAAGAATTCCAAGTTCCAAGGCTCCACTAAGGATTTTCCTAGGCTCTAAAGCAAAACAAGGTTCATGGCACTAAATTAGCACAAAGCCAACAAAACCTAAGCTTAATTAAGCTCAAGAAACTTGAATTCAACAAGAACAATGAGTTACTTCACGAATTCAAGCCATCCCATGGATAAAAACACCCCAAGAAGCTTCAGTGGTGCAAAACAAGTTTGAAACAAGCTTTCATAACCATGGTCACCAAGAATGCCTTCGTTTTTCACCAAGAAACCTTGATTTGGAGGAATATTGAGTAAGAATTTGAGAGGGCTTAGGGAGGGCTACGAAAATGGAGTTGGAAGAGATGAGGGAATAGTGCCAAAACCATTTCCTCCACAAGCTTTAAGTAATAAAAGCCTTCCTTCCCCAAAATTTTTTAAAACTTGTCAATTTACCCCTTCCCTAAATAGTAACAAGTAATTATATATTTAAGAAAAACTTGCTAACTTGGGCTTTAGGTTTTAAAAGCTTCATTTTTACTCCTAGAACTCGTTCCGACCCTCCACGGTGCAAAAATGCCATTTTACCCCTAGGGAAGCCTAGTGGCATAAACCACTCAGAACTAACTAACCCTTATATAACTTACTTGATTTTGCTAACTCACCTTTAATTAAGGCATTCAAACTAGGGATTTATGAATTTACCTTGCTCACCGAGCACTCCACTACGAGGGCTATAACACATTGTGGTTGTTTATTGATTGCCAGAAACTGAACACAATAATAGTGAAAATTAAGTGCCCATTACCAAGAATTGACAATATTTTTGACAAATTGAAGAGTGCCATAGTCTTTTCGAATATCAACCTAAGATCTAGCTATTTCCAAATAAGATTGAGGGAGGAAGAAATTCTAAATATTGCATTTAAGACTCAATATGGAGACTATGAGTACACTATGAAGCCATTCTAAGTTGCAAATGCTCCAGCAGTGTTCATTGATGCCATGAATGGAATTTTCAAACCATATCTGGATTAGTTCATCAAGGTTTTTATAAATGATATCTTGATGTATTCCTGATCCTTACATGAACATGAGGAACACATCAAGATACTTTTGTAAATTCTAAAATAACATAGGTATTAGGCAAAGTTATCGAAGTTTCTTTTTTGGGCTTAAGCGATTTAGTTCTTGGGCATATAATTAGTGCTCAGGGACTTTCAGTAGATTTCAAGAAAGTTAAGGCTATAGTTGAATGGAAGAGGCGAACTACAGTGAAGGAAGTAAGGAGTTTCCTTGGTTTACTAGGATAATATGAAAGATTTATGGAAAAATTTTCTATGATGGGTTCCCCACTAATCGCCTTGAATAAAAAGTCCCAAAAGTTTGATTGGTCAAACAAGTGCAAGCTAGTTACCAAGAACTTAAGAAGAGACTTACTTTTGTGCCTATCCTAACCTTTTTAGAACCCTATAAGACATTAGAAATCTATATCAATGATTTTGGGTCTAGTTTAGGACATGTGCTTATGTAAGAAAAGTGAGTGATAGCTTATGGTTCAAGGAAACTCTCCCCTAACAAACTAGATTATCTAGTACAAGGCTTAGAGTTAGCAGTGGTGGTCTTCACACTAAACTTTTATGGTCTATAAGAGTTTAAAGTACTTGTTTACTCAAAAGAAGCTTAATATGAGATGAAGCATTAGCTTGCGCACATCAAGGACTACAATTGGACAATTAATTATCATGCTGAGAAAGGTAATGTAATGGTCGATGCTTGGAGTAGAAAGCATACCAGTGCAATCTTTTCAAGGGATAAAGTGCCAAGTAGTTCAAAACAAGGCACCATTGAATGACTTTCTGTCATACATGAAGCTTGGCAATCTTGAGAGAAAGCCCAAGCTCTTACTCTAGAAATAAGGTCAGCATGGCTTGGTAAACTCAATGATGCTAAGGGCAAAGACCCTAATTTGAAGAAGATTTTAAGGGAAGAGAAGCTTGGGGTAGTTTCAGACAAATTTTGATACAAGAGAGGACTATTGCAATATGGGGAAAGATTGTATGTGCATGATATGGAAGGACAGATATACTCATATTTAGTTTTATTTTCTCTTAATATTTGTTTCTCTTTTGGTGTGTTTACAATAGAATTAGGTGCTTAATTGGTTCATATTTTATTTTTCGTCCATAATTCAGCTATTTTTTTGTTAAAAATGAATTTTTTGAAGTTTTGGGGTCGAATTACAAGTTTCAGCAAAATTTTAAGTTGACACGGCTTCATACAAGCCCATGTCATTGTTAAACACACTCATGTCAAAGCTTTACATGTCTATGTTAGAACCCATGTTTGCTTGCTAATTAGGGTTTTTTTTAGTTAATTAGGCAGAAAAAACAAGATAAGAGAAGGGATATGAGGAGGTTGAAAAAACACAGAAAGAAATAAGGATTTCCATAGGAAAATGTTGTCAGAGGTAGTTTCAATGATCAACACCATTTAATGCGCATCAGATCAAAGATTTCTTGGAGGAGAAGCAATTCAAAGTTGGAGACTTCTTTTCCTTGTTTTTCTCTATTTCTGTTATGTTTGTTTTGTGGCATGATGAGCTAAATTTTATTCTCATACTTAGAGTACGTGAACCCTAGGATGATTTTATGATTGTTATTATTTTTGGTTTAATATAATTATTTTTTTCTTACAATCTATCCAATGTACTTTGTTACATTGATTAATACTGGCTAGTCTATGAATTCAATGTGAGATCATAAACATATATAGGTAGTATCTGGTATGTTTGTTGTAGATCACTATTGGGTAAAACAGATATTATCATAATCGATAGTAATAGGTGCGATATAATACCTCAAGACTAGGGTGAAACCTAGTAGTTGGTTCGTAGAACTAGTAATGCATTCTTAGGAAGTGCAGTAGACCTAGACACCCTATCAGAAACTTAAGAATAGGGTTAGTGAACAAGAATAATAGGGAGCTAATCTAAGTTAGGTAGTACTCCATGGTCTATGTTAACCTTAAACCTATTAAACCAAAGTAAAAGCAACACAAGGGATTTCTAGGGAAATTCATATATAAGTATGAGGTTTCTTATTATTGGTTATCTAATTTGTTTTCCATTACCAGTAGTTAGTTGCTAGTCATTTTTACTGCATTAGTTAGTTTAGTTAATCCATGGTTAATTAGCGAAACAAACTCCTTTAATTGTTAGGTAGATAATAGAGAAAGGTTGAGAATGGTAGACAACTCTATCCTTTGGGGAAAGGGATTTTGATACTTGCCACTGCTACATTTTGATGATATATGCACTTGCCTATGAGTTCATATATTTATAAATATAGATAGATTTAGCACATCCATATTATTTGTTAGTGTAATGGGAAAAGTTTGTGTGAACTAATGAACAAGTCAAGGACTATGAAAACAAGTTCTTCAAGAAGCACTTAACAATAAATTCAATGTTCACCTTGGTGTTAACAAAATGTACCATGACTTGAAGAACAAAATGTACCCATGACTTGAAGACTCACTTCAGGTGGCCTAGTTTTAAACGGGGATGTAGCTAAATGTGTGAGCAAGTGTTTGATGTGTCAAGTGAGGAAACTCAAACATCAAAAGCCTGGGGTTACATTGCAAAGTCTTTCTTTGCCAAAACAAAAGTAAGGGTCTATCACAATGGATTTCCAAGTGGGGTTGCCGTACACTCAGGACCAACATGATTTTGTGTGGGTGATAATTGATAGATTCACAAAATCGCCTCAGTTTATACTGATTAAGGATACCTACACAACGGAGAAGTTGGCCCCGTTATAATAGAAGAGCTTAGGTTACATGGACACGGCCCTCATAAGCCTGCCTAGGAAGCCTATGGGAACTTGTCCCACACTAGTCACAATTGGCTAGTTAATTATGTGCACACTAGTTAAAACCTTTATGCTTCTAGTTAATTAATCCTACTATGCGACCATGCATGAGTAATGGTTTGACTTATGTAAAAAAACAAGTTATAAAGTATGAACATAAATCATAAAATATTGCCCCAGGCTTTCCACTAAAAACCAAGTTTCAAAGTAGTCAAAGCATACAAAATAACTATGGAATTAACTTCACATAATCAATCGTGTGCAAACATCCATGCAAAAGTAAACTATGCTCGCACTTAAAAGAAACTGTAGAGTACACTACTCAACACGAACATCGGAGGCAATTAGTGTATAAAAACTATACACTGAAATTTACAACAGAGATTTGTTGTGCTTCTCTAGCCTCTATCGGCCAAATGAATAGTTGTAGTTAGCACCACAACCTAACCAACATGCAAACCACAAAACTAGAATCACAAGGATTTGAATAAACACAATACCTGTTTGTGAGCATATTTTAACAACCCTTAATGGTTGTCAGCTCTATAGACCTAAAATTTGCACAGAAAATGCTAAGGGAGTGAGAATCAAAGATTCTCAGTAAGGGATCCTTCAACCTACAAGCAAAATACTGAGGACACACAGACATATGATATATGAAATCTACTATGCGCTCTTGCAGCCTAAAGGCTAACATATGCCCATACATTTGAGTCTCTTAGGACACCTCATCTTCGTAGTCCTCTCACAGGTGTCACTCCATGCCTAGTGAGTTCTAGCCCCTAACTCGCTCCTAATAAACCTTAGCTTACCAATGCAGTAACTTTAACCTACCCTTGGTTGTTGTGCAGGTGAACATGGTAGATGCACCTTGCTTGAGTTCTAAGGAACTAACTAGGTGTACTAAGCCTCCACATAGTACCTCAAGTCCTTGGACTTATCTAGGTTATTTGTGTACTAAGCTTCCACTTCAAAACCTTACCAAAAGTGCACTAGGCTTTCACTTGCACCTTAAGTAACCTTGCTTAGGCTACAAGTGAACTAAACCTTTCCTCAAGACATATACTTATCCACCATTACTTGGTTCACCCTAGTGCAGTGGCAATGACCATGGTTGGACTCATGTACTAGGTTCTTTGGAACCTACCTAGTTGCACTAAGGTTCCTACATCGGAGCCTCAAATCCAAAAGCCCAAGTATGCTTCTGATGGTACTAAACCTTGCACCTAACTAATGGTGCTCTACTATGGACAAACATACCTTTACTTTGAACTAAAATATAGAAACACCTAGTCCAATTCAAGCTTGTTTAAAGCATGAAAATGATAATACTCCTTCTTAGCTTTGTGTGGAACCTTGAATCATCTCAAGCGGACACCTGAGTGAAACGTTATGGCAAAAATACTAGAACATGTCAATGTTGTTAAGTGCTAGCACCTAGGCGCCAGAGGCCATTTTTCTTCAGGTTCCAAAAAGGGTCCTGGGAATTACAATGCCACCAGGTGCCTAGGCGCTAGGCTCTCAAGGCCTGAACCTTCTCATATATGCCTAAGGCTCTTTGGGGGCTTCCAATGCCTCCCAATGGCCTTTGGAATGCCTCCACCTGTCTCAAACCTGACTCTACACATGTAGTAGGCCATAATGCACCATTTAAATCAATCCTATGGTGTCCACAAACAGCACACAAATGATCTAATCCTCACTAGTCCACCACAACCAATGCCATCCACCAACAATATCACTCACTAATTCACATGAATTATACTTCAAGCGAACAATGAATGGCATTAATCAGGTATGAATCATAAATCCCTTGCCTTAATTACAGATGAATTAGCAAGAATCAAGCATCACAAGCCAAGAATTCTAAGTTCCAAGGCTCCACTAAGGATTTTCCTAGGTTCCAAGCAACACAAGGCATATGGCACCAAATTAACACTAACCTAACAAAACCCAACCTTGATTAAGCTCTAGAAATAAGAGAAATCAAGGATCAAAGCCATACCTCATGCACGCACTATGCCCAAGCAAGAAAAATGCCCCAAGAAGCTTCAAATCAAGAAAAGAAGTGCAAAGCAAGCATTCATCCCCTTGGGCACCAAGAAAACCTTCCAATTTTGCCAAGAAATCATGTAATTGTGAAGATTTGAGGAAGAGATGGAGAGAAGAAGAGAGAGATGCAAATTTTGGGGCTAAAATGAGTGAATAATGGTAGCCACAAACCTTCCAACAAGTGTAAAAACAACTAAAACATCTCTACACAAACTTTTTAAGTCCTCGCAAAAATACCCTTTCCCCAAATAGTAACTAAGTAATTCATACACTTAGTCAAAAATGCTAACTTGGGCTTTGAATTATAAAAACATCATTTCTACACTCGGAACGTGTCTTAACCCTTAGAGGTCCAAAAAGACCATTTTACCCCCAGGCAAACCTAGTGCCATAAACCACTCAAAACCAACTAACCCTTGGATAACTTACTTGATCTTCCTAATTCACCCTTAACTAAGGCATTTAAACTAGGGATTTATGAACTTACCTTGCTCACTGAGCATTCCACTAAGAGGGTTATAACATTCTCCCCACCTTGGAGAATTTGGTCCTCCAAATTCAATCTCCCTACCTTAAGATACTACCGTAGGATACAATGCCAACGTATCCTAATCAAACCTACCAGTAGGTGTCGGTCACAATGACCCACTTGGTGCCGAACTACTCGAGCCATTTAGCTAATGCCATCTGGCACTTGATTCAGGCCATGCATTGTATAGGCACTATGGCTAATGCCATTCTGTAGTCTGATTACTATTCACTATTTTCCCTACCTTAGCCTGATGATACTCTTTCCAAACAACTTAATGCAATTTTTATTCTTGCAGACTGTCATATGGTCTCTCCCTACCTTCCGCACACGGTACTGCTAAAGCACATCTGACTACTCCAAGTTGTCCCAACAAATCCAGTGATCACGAATCCTTCTCACCAAATGCTATGCTAAGTCCTCTCGTGTAAGATAGCTTAACAAGCTTGTAGAAGCTTATCTATTTCCCTTACACTGATAGGATCTTATTAAAAGCTCAACACGAATGGACTTCCTTCAATCTTTCCTCTATGCTAGAACCCACTACTGTAAGCAAACTTAACAAGTATGGAACTTGCCCACTAACTCTTACACAATTAGTTCTTTACTCTAGGTTTGGTACTTAACAACTCCTAACGATCACTAAAATAAGTGTGTCACTAATGTATTATGGCCTTTCCACTTACACCACTAGCACCCCTAGGTAAACTCTAAGGCTTTTCCAAATGAGTGAACTACCAAGAGTTGCAAGTCTCAACTGACCCAAGAGAACATGTTTTTAAATGCTCCTCTCGGATGGCAGCTATGCATCAGGCATACTAGTGCACCAGGCAGGGTACCCGTACACCACTCAAGCATCATGATGCTACTGCTGTCACTACTCTAGAGCCTCTTACACCTACATGCCTAATAGAGAAAACCTCTCTTGCATTATTGCCAAGGCCTCCAAGCAGCTAACAACCTTTAGGCCTTATCAGTGCCCCCTTGGCTCAGGCCATCTAACATTTGGTGATTTAGCTACCGGTAAGCTAACGAAGTCAAAGGTCTTGACACTTCAGCTACTCCACTTGGAGCATCCTAGGTGCACGAAGCGTACACACTCAGTCTCTTCACTTTCCTACACTCGAATCCTAACACCCCACACACAAAATTAGCTTCACAGGTATATCCTTAGTACTCTTGCTTCCTGGCCATCATTACTCATTCTGTGCTTGAAGAATCTATGGTTTCCTTAGCCAAGTTACAAGGTACTACCCAATCCTAGGTCAACTAGGCATCCTTGGCTTGGTAGCCGACTAGACACCTCAGCCCCAAACACTAGGCTCCTACGTGCCTCCCATTTTATTCAACTCCTCAACCACATCCTAGGCCTCCTGGCCTCTAACACTATCAAGAATCTCCATAACAACCATTTCTCACTTAAAATTTGGTACAAAGAACCATCTCCACCTTCCATACTCAACTACCATACCATAACTACACCGTGTCGACCTCTCATCAAGATGATGTACCCGCGGCTTCGCCATGTCCACTTAACCTACTGGGTGGGATAACTAACTTTAGTTTACTATCAAGAGGTGGTTGGCCATGAAAAATCACTTAGGTGGCTCATCCCTACAACTCCACCTAGTGCTTCAGCTATGTACCTTGGGATTGGTTTTATCCCTCGGAGTTGTAAGCTTACCCACTAGCCTTGACCAATCTCATAGATCACAAACCCCCCCCCCCCATTTTTTAGGCACTATGGTATAGTGAAATGCTCTAACCTTGGGCTTTAACTAGCTCAACCAATATCCTTACCGACAAGGCTTCCAAACCTTGACTTTTTTTACTTTGGTAAACACGACAATTATCAAAGTCACAAAATAGATGCCTGAGCACAATTGTACCTATACTAGACTTGGCACTTTGATTACTAAGTATGACACTTAACTAGGTGGGAGATTACTTCAACTTGTGGTTACTTATGAGTCACCTTTCAACTGGTCATAGTAAACTCTCCATCACTGGTGCTCATTGGACATTAGCCTGTATGGTTAAGGCAAAATATCCTCTTTCTAGCATCACTTGGTCATTTCGACCTGATAGTTTAATGTTCCCTTAACTTATTGGCACTAGCATAAAACATCAATCGATCACCACAGCGTCCTTGGTTCCACTTACCACTTAGTCCTTTACCTACTCGGCTAGTTTCACTAGTCGAGTCTTTCTTCTTCCATAAGTCAACTCGGTGGCCCTGGACTCTACTTAACCTCGAGGTGATGACTATAAGTCACCAACTATCCTTTAATCCATGGTACTCCTTATTGCTTGAGTCTTCTTATTACCTTTTGGTAGTTAAGCCGAACCCTAGCAATGACTATACTCCTACTGGCTCAACCCTAGGGTTTATAGCTAACGGACGAACTAGCCTATCCATCCATTTACCCTGGATGAGTTCCTTGCACCTTCCTTCATTCCATGGTTACCTCCTACATTTAGTGCATTTGCCTTTGCTGCATTTGACTGAATCGTTCCATTGATCAACTACTCTAAGGAACTCAGCCATTCAACTAGCTAGTCATTCACCATCAACTAGTTCACTGAACTAACTCATGCAAGAATACAATCTATGGAACTCTAGAACATTTCCAATCTAAGCCATTTAGGCCTCTACTTATGTGGTTTCACGAACTAGCAAGTGGCTCCTAGGGTACTAGGTATTTCCACAATACTTAGTGCATAATTAGGTTTCTAATGCACTTAGGTTAACCCTTAACCGTGCTCCAAACTACTAACCAACATGTCAAACAAGAATATGCCAGTAAACTGATTCCAGAACTCCAACAAAGTAACTACACTACTAATGAAAGGTTAAAGACTTACCTCACACTAGCCATGCACTGCCCGCAAGTTGACCACAACTACCAGTCATACTCGGCTAGCGGCTGCGTACTTCGACCACTTGACCAATCGAAGCAAAACTTGAGCTATTGCTCTAGTGCACTAGGTCGACTCTTTGTGGCAACAATTATTAGGGGTAAATTTCCTAGGCTGGTCTTAACTTAAGCAAGCCCAAATATAAGACTAGTCTGATGACCGCTCGGACCGTTGATGACTATTTCCTAGGTGCAATACTTAAAGCCATATGCTCCTTACACCTTAGGTGTAAGCCCCTTCTTCTATATGATTAGTTCTTGTTCCTTGGTCTGAGGTCAACTTTCGCACTATGGGCATATAACCCATGCTCCTCCTAGGTTGGATGAGCCAACCTCCACTTCACAGTCTTGTGTCTTCAGTTAATCTAACTCTCTTTTGAGAGCTGGTGTATGCTGCACCATTTGTCGATGCCCACCTCGATGATTGTCAAGTACCTTTATATGCTAGCTCAAAGCCTTAAGGAAACTTAACCTCAAGCCCCTACTCTCAATGGAAAAGTACGAGAGTGCTACTCTTGTTGCTTTGTAGCTTACATGACCAAACGTTTATCAGTTAGGTCAGTGAATCCTCGGTTATCTTCAGTGTTGCCTAACCCATCCAATTTGGTGGGTTTAAGCTTTTATAGTAATCCACCCGATTTTGGTGGTGCTCCCTACCTTGGAGGATTCCATATCCTTCATTGTAGCCTACCTCATGATTAGGGTCCAAAATAACTTACTAGGATGGTGCTCACATCCTAACTACTTGTACTGAGGTGTTGCCTTGCCTTGGAGGAAGCTAAAGCAACTGCCCCAATGTTGCCACAGTAGACTGCTAGGATCCATTCTTGGGCCTTAGCATCTAAAAGCAAACTAGGCCAAATTTCACCATTGTAACCTGCAGCCAAAGCCAGATGACAACTCATAGATGTTGGTTAGTACTAACTACCCTAGCACAAAGACAATCCACTAGATCTCAGTTCCTAGCCTCTAATGACTAGGACCAAGCTTTGATACCAAACTGAGATGGCCCCTCATGGGCCTGCCTAGGAAGCCTATGGGATCTTGTCCCACACTTGTCATAATTGGGTAATTAATTATGTGCACACTAGTTAAAATCTTTATGCTTCTAGTTAAATAATTGTACTATGTGGCCAAGCATAATTAATGCTTTGACTTATGTGACAAAACAAGTTATAAAGTTGAACATAAATCATGAAATAGTGCCCAGGCTTTCCACTAAAAACCAAGTTCAAAAGTAGTCAAAGCATACAAAATAACTGTAGAATTAACTACACATAATCAATCATGTGCAAGCATCCATACAAAAGTAAACTATGCTTGCACCCAATAGCGACTCTAGAGTACATTACTCAACATGAACATCGGAGGCACTTAGTGTTGAGATCTTCAACTAAGCTCCCATCTTAGAGAAAACTCTCGGTAGCAAGCTCTGTAAGCACTCCCTTGTGCTTCTCTAGCCTCTATCGACCAAATAAATAGTTGTAGTTAGCACCATAACTAAAGTAACATGCAAACCACAAAACTAGAATCACAAGGATTCCAATAAACACAATACCTACTCACAAGCATATCTTAACAACCCGTAATGGTTGTTATCATCCCCCACACAAGCCCCAGCCCAAACGCACCTATCGCTGGCCACAGGAGTAGCGTTGGTACTACTCTCAGAACTAGGATGTCATGTGCCCCATATGCACGCTAATGGCATGCTTAGGCGCCTATCGCTAGTGTCTGGTACCCCCTAAGGTGCCTGTTAGCGCACTATTATGCATGTGTCTATGGTGTGCCCCTTCTGTGCCCCTTTGGTGCTTATCGCTAGCACCTATCACCCTCCTGGACACTGGACTTATGTGCATTGTCTGTGTGTGCCTTTGAGGCTTCTCATGTGTTTCTATTGCTGGTCATGGGCACGCACTTAGGTGCTTGTTAGGCACGCTAATGCATTACTGGTAATGCACTAGGACACATGCAAATACACTACTAGGGCACTGTGGAGCACTCCCTAAGAAGCCTACCTGCCTAGTGCCGAATGCAAACTTGTACACCAAGGCAAGGTTCTAATGCTTCAAATCATGTGTTAGTCAAGTGTGCATACATACATGCATGGAAACCAAGATACCCAAACTCATCGATTTTGAAAACACTTTTCTTATGCAAAGGAGGTTCAATAACATAGTCATGGACTTAAACTGAAACATCACATAGTTTTACTACAAACTTCATCTTTAGATATCCATCATCATTCACACATAACCAACATCTTACATACCATAACCATCACTACAGAGGCAACTTTATACCACAACCCTTCTATGATACATATACAAGACTTTCTATCCATACCAGGTGATGTCCGGGGATATCTTCACTGGAAGGCATGGTGACTTCCGGGGGGACTTCCTGTGAAGGAGAGCGTCTGGTGCTGGAGTTTCCCAGGGGAACATGCCTGCAAAGCTCAGAGAAGAGGGTTAGGAGGTCCCCGGGGTGCTTTTCCGAGGAGGAGCCTCCGACGCCCAAGTCAGTTTCCTGAGAAGGTAAGGGGGGAGCACTAGAGTTTTTAGTGGGCTTGACTGCCTTTTCTCAAGAGGGAGGAGTCCAACCTTTTGCCAGGGTTTGTTTCCTGGTATTTATAGGAATGTCCAACCCATTCAGATCGCGACACGTGTTCGGTCGAATGTTCTCTGAATTTTTGGGCGTAGGGGACAAGTAGCCAGTGGCAGGCTCCTTGAGTCTCAAACCGAGACAGGTCGTGACAAGACCTGGACGGGTCGGCGTGTCAAATCACCGTTTGAGGTGACATGTAGCGTCTATGGGCGGCATGTCAAAGGCTCCTTAAATGCTCATACCGTACTCCCGAGGTCCCTGGCCGAGGTCGTCCTCTGGTACTGACGATGCCCCTTCGGGAAATATGCCCGCAGTTCGGGGAGTTCCCTGATTCAGGGTTCCGCCTTCGGGGAGATCCTCTTCGGCTTGCAATAGCTGATTCTCCGTTTCTGAAGGCGATCTGTTTAGTACCTCGGGGGGGCTAATAGCTTCCTTACGTTTCCTGACGCTTCGAGTTCGGGTTAGATAGAGGCGATAGCCCTTCGGCTATCACATGCCCCCCTTTGGAAAGTCGAAGTGGAGACTTCGGTTTGTAGTCTTTCCGAGGATGCTCTTTGGGAGTTTTTACGGTGTAAAACCTGTGCCGAAGGTACACCTTTTGCCCGAAGATATGGGCTGTTCGGCAATAGCCTGTCTTTTGGTGTCTTCGAGGCTACTTACTTCTTTCCTTTTTCCTTTTGCAGGTCTGTGCAGCGTCACGTCTCATGACCAGGCGTGTCAGTCTGGAGCGGCGCGTCCCAATTTTTTAGGGATGTCAGAGGGCGCGTCCCCTATTTTGGCGCGGCGGCTGACACGTGGCACTTTGCCATTTGAGGGGAGTCGTGTTGGTCACAGAGAGCGCGTCTTTTCAGGCGCAGAGAGCAGTTATGGCGACGGTTCGCCTTCAAAGGGTACTTATGACGCCGATTCGACTAGTTACTTTCAACCTATATATAGCCCATTCCATGATAAGTACCCTTTTTGCTTTTGCTTCTGCTCTTTTCTCTGCTTGCCACTGCTTTTGCGCTTTCTCTTGCTTTTTGCAGCGGAGCTGCTTTAACAGAGTTTTTCTGGCAACCTTTCACGACGGTGACTTCAAACCCAGATTTTGGCAAGTCTTTTGGTGGGTTTTTGTTTTCCAGACTCTTCTGATTTTCAGAGTTTTTTCCGGAACTTGTTTTCTTGCTTTTTCCGAACCCATTTTTCTGTAAATATGCCTATTCCTGAGAGCTGGCAGCCTCTTTTATCTCATCCTTGCTGCACCACCCCCAAAAAACTAGCAAGATGGAAGAAAAAGTTCTTTCTTCCTTCGTATGCCATTATGAGGTTGCCTCATTCTGATCAGTTTTGTTTTTAAACCGTAATAATGAGGTTACCATTTTTCGAGCCCAACTGAAGGCCGGACTTCGGTACCCTCCTCCGAAGATGATTTGCGAGTTCTGCCAATTTCATGGCATTGTCGTAAATCAACTTCCCCCGAACTCGTACTGCTATTTTAACGCCTTCATTTGCATGTGTGGCATCTTCGGGATAGAACCCCACTTTATTATTTTTATGCAGTACTACAAGCTCTTTGTGGTCCCGAAGGGTGGGTTTTACTTCATGCTACCTCGGGGATCTGGGAGCAAGAAATATATGTTCACCTTCGCCACCAAGGACAGTTGGCGAGGGTGGCAATAAAAATTTTTCTTTCTGAAGATGGAGGAGGCCTGGTCGCATGTTCTGACCAAATGGGCTCAGGGAAAGCTGGAGATGGACATCGTGGATCCGAGGATACTGCTAACTCTGGAGTTGGCTCCTATCTTTAAGGACTTCGACGGCCGTATCCGTGCTGTCTCGAACTGGGGTCCCGAGGTCCCTTCGCGCTCTCTCTACCCCTTCCCAATCAATTGGAGGTTGATGACCGAAGAGGTTCTTCGGGAGTTAGGGGTAGTGAAGGAGCACAAGACGGACCTCAAGATGCCAGCTCCTACCATCGCCGGGAAGGATTCCTAGTTGGTGCAGCTCCTTCGGGAGGAAGTTTCTTATGAAACTTTTTATGAGAGTAAGTTATCTCTAACTCCCGTTGTTATAGCTTTCGTCTCGGACTTACGCTGACGCTTTCTTTCCTTCTCAGAGATGGGCAACGGCACTGCTGCCTTCTACAAGTCCCTTTTCACTGGCCAAGTAGAGAAGGGCGAGCAGACGAAGAAGGCGGCTTCCCGAAGGCGGAAAACCACTGGTGCTGGACGTTCGGCCAAACGGGCAAAGAAGACTATTCTTCCTCCCCCTTTGGAAAGTATTGAGGAGGAAAGTGGGGAGCCCGAGGTCGCTGCCATTCCGCCTCCCGAGGTTGCTGCCGACGTCTCTTCGGCCGACGTCCCTCCTCAGAGCCCCACTCCGTTGCAGGCTCTTTTGGATGCCGTGGTGGAGGCTCCTTCTGCCGAGGAGCGGCGTAAACGTAAGGGTAAGGAGATCTCTACCGAGGAGGCCCCGGCTTCTGATGATGACATCGTCGAGGTGCCGCCAGGTTTGCTTTTTCCGCCGAAGTGTAATGCCTTTATTTTCCAAAGTTCTTTCTTGTTCTCACCAGCTGCTCATTTTGCCATGTAGAGGAGTCACTTACTCCAAGTTGGGCGGCCGAACACGCCCAGAAGCGAGCTCTCCGTGATGCCAAAGTCCCGAAAGGGAAGATTCTGAAGGAGCCTTTTTGGACGTTTACGGAGGACATGAATTTGTTCTCCAGAGACTATCCCCAAATGGCTAAGGAGATCGCGAAGGGGGTGCTTACTGAGGCCTCCTTCAAGGCTCTTGCGGCCGCTCATCCGGGCGATGACACCCTCGCAGCGAAGGTTACCGAGCACGCTGCTCAGGTATGCTGGTTTGGCCTTGAAGAATTTTTTCTAAGTGTTTGGCTTTTACTGACCTTGCCTTCATCTTTTTGCAGCTGATGGCGTACGCTAGCTACCTCAGAGTTCGGGTGGCCAGGCAGACGCAGTTCCAAAACTCGGCCTTAAAGACCTTAGAGAAAATGAAGGCCATGTGTTCGGAACTGGCCGTCAAGAACCTGCAGCTGGCTTGTGCTGCGGAGAAGGAGGTTGCCATCCTTCGGGCGGAAAAAGAGGAGATTTTGAGGGACTCCTCCAAGAAGATTTCCGACTCGGCTCCGTGGTGGCGGGACTGCTTTCGGCCAACGAAGCACTTCTAAAGTCAAAAATGGAGTTTGAAGAACTCCTGGCGACGTTACTGATTGAGAAGAATGCGGTTCATGCCGAGGTCGATTCCTTGAAGAAGGAGCCTGAGAAGAAGAAGAGGATAAAGGCCCTGAAGAAGGAGGTTGCGGATCTAAAGGACGAGCTCGAGGACCTTGAGGTCGAGAAGGATAAATCTGACCAAATGACCAAGGTCGCCTTCCAGGACGGCTTTTGCCTTGCTCGGCACCAAGTCCTTCAGAGGTTCCCAGATCTAGACCTCTCTTTTTTGGAAGCTTTAAACATTCCCGAGGGGCCTCGGTGGTCCTGGTCGAAGATCGAGCACCTAAACCTGCCTTCCTTAATTCCGGCGCCAAAGGTGTTGGAAAAGGGCGCAGAAGCTGGTGGCTCTCGGGACGCCGAGAACTCTTAGGCTGTTTTAGGGGCCTTTTCCTTTTTTCTTCTTCATTTTTTTTGTACTTCTTCTTCGGGCACTTCACCTTTGTAAGCCAGTTTATCTTTAATGGAGAATTTTTGGTTAAGTCTTTTTTGCAAGATTTCGTGCTCCCATTGTTCCGAGCATGTTCGCTCAAGAGACTTTTTGGAAAGCTAGAAAAAATTTGACTAAGTCTTTTTGCAGGTCCTTTTATTTCCTTTTGTCCCGAACACGTTCGCTCAAGGGACTTCAGAAATCCTTCAGTCTAATTTTTTCATTTCCCCTTGTCCCGAGCACGTTCGCTCAAGAGACTTAGGAGACCTTTTGCAAGATTTTTCATTTCCCCTTGTCCCGAGCTCGTTCGCTCAAGAGACTTAGGAGACCTTTTGTGAGATTTTTCATTTTCCCTTGTCCCGAACATGTTCGCTCAAGAGACTTAGGAAAACTACCTCTGCGCTTTTTGTGGCGAGCACCTTTGCGAAATTCTAACTTGTACAATGAGAATCTTTCTGTACTTAAAATATTTTTTGTACAACACAATTCTTCCGCGCGGCCTTAAGCATAGAATTTTTTCAAGGCATCTGAGTGCCAAGTATTTTTCAATTCTACACCTTCGGCGTTGCCAAGTCTGTACACGCCTTTTCGTACTTCGGCAAGGACCAGATAAGGTCCTTCCCAGTTCGCGCGAAGTACTTCGTGGGATGGCCTTCGGGGCACGAAGTCAGCCTTTCGGAGAATGAGGTCTCCCTTCTTGATCCCTTTTGGCCTGGCTCATAAATTTATGGCCGCGGCCACTCTTTGCTGAAAAGCTTTTCTTCTCAGCTTGGCTATTTCTCTGTGTTCGCCGACGAGGTCAAGCTTTGTTCTTAGGCCGAGGTTGTTTCCACTTTCATCGAACACTTGCACCCGTACTGATGGTCGTACTACCTCGATTGGAATGATGGCTTCTGTACCGAAGACTAGCGAAAAAGGCGTTTCCCCTGTGGCTCTTCGGGGTGTTGTTCGGTAGCTCCATAATACGCTTTGGAGTTCTCCTGGCCATTTCCCTTTTGCTTCCCCCAGTCTCTTTTTCAGACCATCATTCATGGTCCTATTAGATACTTCTACCTGCCCATTGCTTTGGGGGTGAGCTACTGGGGCGAAGTGCACCTTTATTCCGAGGTCGCTGATAAATTCCTAGAATCCTTTGTCTATGAACTGGGATCCATTGTCAGCTACTAGCACCCTCGGTATGCCAAATCTGCATACGATGTTCTTCCATACGAACTTCTACACTTCTTTTGCCGAGATTGTCGCTAGTGGTTCTGCCTCAACCCATTTGGAGAAATAGTCTACTGCTACAACACAGAATTTTACGCCTCCAGGGGCTGTTGGGAGCGGCCCCCAATGAGATCAATGCCCCAGACTACGAAGGGCCAGGGATAATCAGCCGAAGTCACCATTTCCGTGTTGGGTTTTGGGAGCCAAACAGCGCAGCGGAATTTAACCGAAACCCTCCAGGATCCAAGTGAAACGAGGTAAACCGGGTGTTCGAAAATTTCATACCTAATTTTCGGTTGAGATCTCTCACTCAACTGCAGAGTCGAATCACAAAACCTGAACAGTTGACGTGTTCAGGCTCTCTATGGTATCCACACGAGCCTCTCGGGATCACCACGCTTCCACCACGTCCCGGCAGATGCGTTTCTCTTGCGCTCGCAGTGCTAGCTTGCGTCCTCCAAGGAATTGCAAGAGAAGAGTGCGGCTGTCCTTTTGGGAGGCTAGGGCAAGGAGACCTGCGAATTTCTCACTTAAAAGTTGTATTTATGGTGAGACTCAACTTCCAGGCCTAATGGGTTTCAAAGCCCTAATCCAATTAGGATTTAATTTCAGGCTTAATAATGGCTCAACTCCTTGGCCCATTATTAATACAAAATTAAAGTGAAAACATAACCCAAATAATTAGCCCATGCACTCTAATGATCCAAATAGCTCTATGTGTGCGACCCAATAGGCTCTTGCCATGTTGGCAATGATCATAAATCACATTTGTGATCATAAGCAATGAACGGTGTCTAGCAACACATCATTGCTACCCAAGTGACAAGATTGTCGGTGAATCGACTAAACCTTTATGATCATCACCGATATATGCCATTGTCCCTTTGTCCAAGATATCAAGACTAAGCACAAGACATGGAATGTGTCACTCTTGTATAGCCCAATCTTTGGTTTCTTGATTACCGAGTAGACCAACTTAAACTGACGACATTGATATCATATACCAACTCATCGGAGCATGGCCATGCATTTTCTAAGTCTCACTCTATCAAGGGGCCCAAAGATATCACTCCCGTTACATAGGAGGGACAAATCCCATCTTGATCATACAAATCCCTCTGCATGATATGTGACATACCCAATGACCTCCTTCAAGTTCACTCAGTTACGAGCAACAAAGGAAAGTATCAAAGTATGTGACTCACATGTAGGGAACCTTGCTGATCTTAGGTCGAAGGACTACATATACCATGATCACTATGAGAATCACTGATGACACTCATATAACGATCCACGAAGTGTTCTCATGGTGGGTCGGTCCAGTACACAAGTTCTCCAACTTGTACCCATATGTAGACTACATATCTCATATTAGTCTCCACATATGCTAGTCATTATGTATTATTGCAACCCGCTCCATAATAATACTAGACTAGGGACGTTTAAGAATATCATTATTCTAGGGTTACAATTATGTTTATTACGTTACGCAGAAACAAAACAACAAACAAAATTGCTGGATTAATGCCTCAATAAAATATCATGACTCAATGTGCAAAAATACAATCATCTCATGATTGGCTTTTTTGGGCACAATACTAGCATTCCGAGGGTGTCCTCTGGATATTTGCGTGTCTCTGGCAACTACCGCATTTCCGGACGAACTGCCATGCGTCCTTTCTCAGGGTAGGCCAGAAGTATCCTTGGCGGAGTATTACAGCTGCAAGGGCGTCGGTTCCGATGTGCGAACCACAAGCGCCTTCGTGTACTTCTTCGAGGATCATTTCAGTATCCTCTTCGCCGACACACCTCTGTAGTGGGTTTGCATATCCCTGCCGATATAACTCTTCACCAATTAGGAAGAATCGACCGGAGCATCTTCGGATTTTGGCAGCTTCACTGGGGTCTTCGGGGAGTGTATTGTCCTTGAGGTATCTCTTTATCGGGTTTTTCCAGCCTTTTCCCGAAGTTGATATGCTCAGCATTGTGATGCTCGGGTGACCTAGCACCTCGGTGTATACTTTTGATTTTGCCAAGCAGTCTGCCTCGGCATTATCACGTCGAGGCACATTTTCGATTCACAAGGTATCGAACCCCCGAATGAGTTTTGCCACCAGTTCATGGTATTTTGCCAAGGTCGGGTCCTTTGCCCCATAGTCTCCTGCCGTTTGCCGAACTACTAGCTGGGAATCGTTGTGGGCTTTTAGATTTCGCACGCCAATTCTCCTGGCTAGGCGTAATCCTGCTATGAGGGCTTCATACTCAGCAACATTGTTGGTGACGTTAAAGCTAAACTTGATGGCCTTCATTACCTCTAGGCCTTCGAGGCCCCTGATGATCACGCCAGCTCCCTGGTGTTCGGACCCTGAGGCTCCGTCAACATGCAAAGTCCATTCGGGATCACCTTCGCCAGGATCCGGGTGGCTGTCCTCGGTGTTGGGTACTTCGGCGATAAAGTCTGCCAGTGCTTGAGCTTTTATGGCTTTCCGAGGTTCATATGCGATGTCGTGTTCGCCAAGCTCTATACACCACTTGGAGAGCCTTCCGGAATGATCCACCTTTCTCATGACATCCTAAAGTGGTAAACTACTTCGGATGATGATAGGGTGAGCTTGAAAGTATGGTCGTAGTTTTCTTCCTGCCAGCACCAAGGCATATATAGCTTTTTGCAACAAAGGATACTTGATTTCGGCGCCATGCAGGGATTTGCTGACATAATAGACCGGCCATTGCTTTGGCCCCTCTTCTTTTACAAGGATAGAACTCACAGCTTTTTCTGTGACGGCGAGGTATAGTACGAGCGGCTCTCCTTCGCGAGGTTGTCGCAGAGTAGGCAGGCTGGCCAAGTAGATTTTCAATTCTTCCCAGGCCTTTTGGCAATCTTCACCCCAGGGATGGTCATCACCTCCGAGGTTGTCCTCCTTTTTTGCTGCCTTTGTGAGGACTTTGAAGAATGGTCGACACCGATCTCCGTATCTGGAAATAAACCTGCTGAGGGAGGTTATCCTTCCAGTGAGTCTCTGCACATCTTTTATTGTGGCAGGAGTTCGGAACTCGAGTAGGGCCTTGATTTTTTCTGGGTTAGCATCAATGCCTCTTTCTGATACCATGTACCCAAGGAATTTTCCCGAGGTCACTCCGAAGATGCACTTTTAGATCTGCCTCTTTCTGAGCTTGTGGAAGGTTTCCTTTAGATCTGCGATGTGGTCGTCAAGCAGGTTGCTTTTGACTATCATATCGTCAACATACAGTTCCATGTTTCTCCCTATTTGGTCGTTAAAGACCTTGGTCATCAACCTCTGGTAGGTGGCTCCTGCATTTTTAAGCCCGAAGGGCATTCTGACGTAGCAGTATGTTCCTCCCTCGGTGATGAAGGCGGTTCTTTCTTCATCTTCGGGGTTCATCCTTATTTGATGATAGCCGCTGAAGGCGTCTAAGAAACTTAGGAGCCCGTATTCGGCAGTTGAGTCTACCAATTGGTCTATCGGTGGGAGAGGGTATGAGTCTTTTGGGCAAGCATCGTTCAAGTTTCTGAAGTCGATGCACATCCGGAGTTTGCTGCTCCTTTTTTAGTGGCGATAACCACGTTGCTCAACCATTCGGGGTATTTGACCTCCCTGATGACACCAGCGTCTAACAGGCGCTGGACTTCGGTTTTGACGAAGTTATTTTTATGGGCTGAGAAGCCTCGTTTCTTTTGCCGGACAGGCTTTGCTTCCAGACTTACTTTGAGGCTATGTTGTATTACGCCAGGGTTCACCCCTGGCATATCTTTCGGCAAGTAGGCAAAGAGATCTTTATTTTCCAGTAGAAAGGATACAAGTTTTTTCTTGTCACCTTCGGCCAAGCTCTTCCCTATTTGGGTAGATTGACCTGGGACAAGTTCTACTGTTTCTGTTTCCGCCTTCGCGGGACTCTCTACCTCGCCCTTTTTTGGTGCTTTTGCTTCCACAGCTTGCGCAGAATTGTTTGCTGGAGCTTTTCGTGTTTTGACGAACACCTTCCTTACTTCGCCTTGATCTATGAAGATTTCCGCATCTCCATCCTTGGTGGCGAAAGTGACGGTTAAGTACTTGACATCAGGGCGAATGTGCAGGTTTCCCTGTGTCTGTCTTTCAGCATCAACGGGAGATCGATCCAACCGAGGACGGGCAGCTCGGCCGGACCTACCCCGAAGGTAGGCGAGGTGACAGGCTTGAGGTCGCTACTAGATACACCCAACCTCGGCAGTAAGTGTGAAAACAGGACATCGGCATTTGATCCGTCATCGAGCAGCACTCTTTTGACGTCCCAGTTTCCTATTCTCGCCATGATCAACAATGGGTCATCATGGGGAAAAATGACGGCGGAACCATCCTTTCGGGCCAGCTTTTTTGTTGGACTTTGATACTCCATGACTGCTATTTCTTTGGCCTTCCTCTTTCTTTCCGAGGATGGGAGTCCCGTCGTTATTTTCTGTATGATTCCTGCTGGAGGTGGGGGGCGCCTTTTCGGACTTCGGTTTCTCCGCCTGTCGGAGTCGTAGTCCTCATCTTCTGCCTTTCCTTCTTCATCTTTTCTCCCTTTCGGGGAAGGCATACGCAGATAACGCCGAAGTTGGCCCTGTTTTATCAGCGACTCTATATACTTCTTCAATTGGAAGCAGTCTTCGGTGTCGTGACCGTGGTCGCGATGAAACTGGCAGAACTTCTTCATATTCTTTCTGTTGTCGACGATCATGGCCCGTGGCCGCTGAACCTGCGTCCCCTGCCTTTCCATCGTCATAAGGATGTTTGTCCGTGTGGTGTTCAGGGGTGTCAAAATTGGGAGCTTCCTTCCTCGCGTCCTCCGAGGTCAGCCTGCCTGTTCGGTGGGATACCAATTTTGCTGGCTGGACCCTTCGGCCCGGGCGTGATCGGACTTCGGTCAGCCCATTCTCAGTTCTTCGGCTGTCATGTGCTGTTCGGCCCTTCGGTAAAATTTGCCGAGGGTGTCCAGGGGGTCCTTAGACAACTCGTAAAACAGCTGTGAGTCCCTCCGAAGGCCCCCATGTCATGGCGAGGATGCGTATTTCGGGCCGGAAGTCCGAGACACTCAAAGCTTACCTGTTGAACCTTTCGACATAGTCGCGTATGGTCTCTCCAATTCTTTGCGCTATGTCGAACATCTGAACCGGCATCTTCGCCATTGGCCGACTTCCGATAAACTGCTGCGTGAAGGCTGTGGACAACTCCTGGAACTCCGTGATGGTTCTTGGGGCCAATGAATTATACCAGGCTGTTGCCGGCCCACTGAGAGTGACCTCGAAGCATTTGCACAAGGTAGCATCGTCGGCACCGTGCATCATCGTGCTGCATCTGTACTTGGTCAGATGGGCCTGTGGATTAGTACGGCCATCATATGTTTCCAACCGAGGTACTCTGAAATCACCTGGCATGGTTGCCTCAACGACATCTTGGGTGAATGGGGACTCATCCCCACAAAAGGTCCCAGACAGCCTAGCCCAGACGGGTTTACGGGCCACCTGTTTCTCCACTCTGTCCAACCTTGCCAATATTTTCTCCATAAGGGCCGTGGCACTAGGTTCTTCTTCTGGCAGGGGGCATTGTCGGTGCCTCTTCGGGGAGCAAGTTCGGCGCTGAGGGGATGGGGACCTCGCCTCAGGCGACTGGCTCCTCCTGTGTGTGATTTTGGGTCACCTTGACCTCGCTTGTCCCACGAGCCGTGCCCCGAGGGGCATGTTTTCTGTTGAAGACTCCCCCCGTGGGTCTCCGGATCCCGAACTACGATGAGTTGGTTTGGGGCTTTTTTCCCGAGGTTATGCTGGCGAATGAGGCCTTTGGGCTCGAGCTTGTTGCGGCCACCTTCGGTCTATCTGTTGTGTCATTTCAGCCACAACAGAACGTTGAAAGTCGTGCAGGAAGCTCATGGTTATGACCAGAGGGCGCTCTTCCTCAGGCGTGGAAGTCCCTAGGGGAGCTTGCTCAGTGGCCGGTTGGACCTCAGGCGCGGACGAGGACCTCGGGAGTCCCTTGTCCTTAGAACGCCGAGTCTCAACGACGGCGACCCGAGGATGGGTTCCCACAGACGGCGCCAAATGATGTCCGGGGACATCTTCACTGGAAGGCATGGTGACTTCCAGGGGGACTTCTTGTGAAGGAGAGCGTCTGGTGCTGGAGTTTCCCAGGGGAACGTGCCTGCAAAGCTCAGATAAGGGGGTTAGGAGGTCCCCGGGGTGCTTTTCCGGGGAGGAGCCTCTGACGCCCAAGTCAGTTTCCTGAGAAGGTAAGGGGGGAACACTAGAGTTTTTAGTGGGCTTGCCTGCGTTTTCTCAAGGGGGAGGAGTCCAACCTTTTGCCAGTGTTTGTTTCTTGGTATTTATAGGAATGTCCAGCCCGTTCAGATCGCGACACGTGTTCGGTCGGATGTTCTCTGAATTTCTGGGCGTAGGGCACAAGTAGCCGGTGGCAGGCTCCTTGAGTCTTGAACCGAGACAGGTCGTGACAAGACCTGGACGGCGTCGGCGTGTCAAATCACCGTTTGAGGTGACATGTAGCGTCTGTGGGCGGCATGTCAGAGGCTCCTTAAATGCTCATACCGTACTCCCTAGGTCCCTGGCCGAGGTCGTCCTCTGGTACGGACGATGCCCCTTCGGGAAATATGCCCGCAGTTCGGGGAGTTCCCTAATTCAGGGTTCCGCCTTCGGGGAGATCCTCTTCGGCTTGCAATAGCTGATTCTCCGTTTCCGAAGGCGATCTGTTTAGTACCTCGGGGGGGCTAATAGCTTCCTCGCGTTTCCTGACGCTCCGAGTTCGGGTCAGATAGAGGCGATAGCCCTTCGGCTATCCCCAAGATCATCAAAAGACATAATATCCAAAAGTTATCAAGAATACTTGAAACAAGACCAAGGAGTCTAACACAAGTCCCATGAACAAGCACATGTTCATAAGGGCAAACCAAAGTACATATGCAAAAAAGCACACATCCATTTCACTAGACTTGTTCCCACAATCCTACTCACAAAGCCTGCAAGCGACATAATACACATGAGCTTGCAATTACACAATGACTTGTACTTCAACTTATTGAGCAAGTTCACTTAAGTTGGTATCCATACCTTCCCCACCTGAAATCACAACTCTCTAACAAGCACACTCAATCCATAATATCGTTTCTCGAAACATGTAAATCAACGCATGAGATATTTGCATAACTTTGTAAGGGAAACATACAACATTATTGCCTATTTAGTTAAGCCTAAAAGCTTAACCTCCCAATTACTCCTACATTGAAGACACTAAAATGAGGAAAATACAAGAGACAAATAACAAGATAATAACTACTAAACTAAATGGGTCAACAGACACAAACAAAGCACCAAAGCAAGCAACACACACACACCATACCCCAACCATTGTGTCGGCCTAGCAAGTACACACATAAGTTTATTCAATAATCAAATTCAATTAGTTTAGTTATTCACTTAGAGATCCAGGTTCACACATGAGTTGGCTGACCCATGCTAGAACCTTAGTACTTGCCTTTCACATAGCTAGCTAGCACAAATCACTTAGTTACTCAAAAGTAATCATAGCCCTATATCATCAAAGGATCATTTAGCTCATAGCTATCCTCTAGGTGCCTATTGTTCATCATGATTAAAGTATTGAAACTCAAAATCTATGAAGAACATATGAATCCTTTACCAACTTAGCCTTTAACCTCTTAGCCAAGATTCAAAATGCAAGAATCCAAGCTTGGAACTTAGTCTCCAAGGTCGCCTATGGACGAATCTCTCCTAAGTGTGCTTGATTCTTTAATCCAAGTTCAAATGCTCAAGTCCATGAAACCGATGCTCTTCCTCCAAGAACACGTAGTTGACTACAAGATGGGAGCTTTGACCCATAATGCACCCGGCCAATAAGTGGAGGCATGCAAAATTTCTTGCCTTGCCACATGGCGCTCAAAATGGCAAAACGCTAGCTCGAGTAGGCTTACTAGTATGCATGGCACAAAGTAATCCTCCTAAAAGAGTTAGTGCCAAATTAGTCACCTGAATAAATACTCAATTAAGTCCCTACAGTTGCAATTTGATCACTAACCTCCCTAGCTATTTAAACATGCACATGAATGCACCCAGGTAAGCCTACTATTGATGTTACCGCATGTCCTCTAGTCCTACAAACCAATACACTTTGGCCTTGTATCTATCCTTGTTTTCCTCCTCAATTAGTCTAGGCCAAATACCAAAATGAAGGTTACGACAACCTCCCCTCTTTACAGAATTTGGTTCTCCAAATTTCTCATGAGCCTTGGGTGTTAATCTGGATACCATCTTAGAATCTCCTCTTTTACTTCCCAAGTTGCCTCTTCTTAAGTATGGCTACTCCAATGGACTTTCACCATGGAGATCCATCTACTTCTTTATTTTCTTGTGTCTCTTGCTAGGAATTGGATAGGCATGTTACCGCTAAGTACTCAAATACAGTGACCATATTTAATGTATCAAGTCCCAGGAGCTCTGTATGTTCTGTAGGCCAAGCAGCACAATGCTCACCATGATACCCAAGTGGCTCCCTTAGTCTTTATACAAATATATGTATATTGATCAAACCATCACACATATATTCATGTACAATTTCATCTTGAAAGTAATGATGACAACCAAATTCTTTATTACTAGCTAATATGGAATTTGCATAAAATCCCCAAGAGCATGTACAATCATATGCAAACTTGGCACCATTGGTGCCCATTTTACGTGTCCAAACTATCATACCACTCCCCACTCAAATTCTACCCGTGTTCTCCCATGCCCTAAAGGCTTTAAACCTTTTAATACACTTAAACCTTCATAGGGAAATAGGTTTAAGACCTTAAATCCATCTAATTTTGCAATTATGGGTTTTTACACTTAACTGGGTAAAAATGACCATATGAACAGTGGACAGCAAAATCAGCCAACTTTGACAGGCCATACCTTTGGCTACAGGTCACCATGTGCTCAAAAGTTAATAGCCAAATTCTTTATGTACAGAAAGTTATGGCAGCTGGAGTACAGAGTACCAAATTTTAGCCACTATTGACCATTATGCCCACACAAAATATCATAATATTCATACAGTTCATTTCCAGGTGCAAAACCCACTTGCTAGTGTCCATACATGTCTTATACACCTGCATAAACCATTCCACTGAATTTAGAACCCTTCTAACCATCATTCATAAAAATGCTATCAAAACAACCCATAAACAAAATATGCTATCAAAACAGCGCAAAAATAAAATATGGACAGCATTATATACACACTTCAAACTACACTCCATTTATCCTTCTCACACTACACATACACATACCTAACTGATTTACATGAATTTATGCACTACATACATGCCATAACTTAGTTAATACATACACTAAGCTTCTTGGAGCACTTCAAAAGCACTAACCACTCTAGAAACTTAAAGGGACCAGTTGCTGCGTAAGGCAGAAAGTACCATTACTAAAAATAGCTATTATACTCCAAAAATCATGAAACTTTCTAGTTTACGACTACACATATGGAAGTTAATATACCTCAAATTTCACAGAGAAATTCAAATGACAGCTATTAGTTTGCATGCTCCTTTTTAGGTGCCCTTGAAATGGACAGAAAGGAGGTAAGTTTCTTGAATGAAATTTAGTAAGGGCTTATCAATAAAATATTCAAACTCCAGTCATATACCTGAAATCAAAAAACACTAAAACACAAAAATACAGTACAAATGCACAAACAAAGCCATCCAAATGAACAAACAACACAACAACAAACAAATGTAATGTTGGCAGTAATAAACACATTAGGGTTAGTTCATAAACAATCAAATAAACACTATGTAATCACTATGGCAGCTCTCCGAAAGCTATTGCTCGGCATTGGGAGATTAATTGGTCTTAGTTAGTACTAACTTGGGCTCTAGAAACCCTAAATTTCACTACCATAATAGAGCACCAAAGCTATAAGGCTGAAACCCTAGGTACAATTTCCCCCTTAACCTAAACTTGGTTCATCAAGCTCTTGATTCTTTTCCAAGCTTAGGGTCTTAGCTTCATGGATGTTTGGGCATCAGTATTGAACAATAAATTGCCATGAAACCTAGACAAAACCCTTACCTAAGCTATGAATGCTAAAAATACCAAAGGAAGCTCAATAAACACAAAAACTAAGGTTTTTCTCTCTCTTGTTGAATCTGATTGCTTTCCTTTGTGATTTCTTAGGAGCTTGAGGTATGGTGGCTATGGAAGGTTATGGAGGAGCTAAGGGAGGAACTTTAGCTGGTGAGGGCCAAAAATGGTCAAGGAAAAGCAAGAAATCAAGATATTTTCCTTGGTTTAATTAGTTTAATCTTACCCCTCACTTAGGTCATTATGAGTATGCCTTAAGTAAAGATTTTTTGGCTAATCTTTAGCCCACCATTTTGACCTTAAAAGATGGAAATAAAAGGCTAGGATAATGCTAAAAATGGCCATCTTTGACTCTTGTCAAAGATCATCCCATCCTTAAGTTATTTTTCTGAACAATTGTAAACCTAGTTGTCCTAGGTTCTTGAATAATAGCCTTTATTTCCTTTATGCAATTTATCCTCCAACCAATGCTTCCATATCATTCAAATCCCTTTAAAAGCTCTCTTTTAAAGTTGTACAATTGAGTACCCAAGTCTTGAAATCTTACAACAAAGTCCATAAATTACTTGTAAAACAAGCAATACTTTAAGGCTTCCTTGAGGGCCAAGTAACCATTGTGTGAATCTTTTAAGGAGGTGTAGGTTCTCTTCACCCATCATATTTCATTATCTATGGTGAAAATTATGCTATATAATGGTTTATAACCATTATGTCTTTATACTGAAATTTTCCCAGTTTTGTAGGTGGTAACATTTCTCCTCCCCCCCTTAAAAATTTTGGTCCTCCAAAAATTGCCCTTAGCTTGGGGTACTCATCTAGATACCTTTCCAGGATTTCCTTCTCTCAGTTTCTGAGGTTGTTTCTCTTTTAGAATGGTTTGACCATTGTACTTTAACCATAGGAATCATTTTGTTCCTTAGCCTTCTTGTGTATTTAGCTAAGATAGCTATAGGATTCCCTTCATATGTCAAATTAGGCTCTAACTATATGTCTTCCACTGCTATAGCATGCATTGCATCCAGTAGACACTTCTTAAGCATGCTAACATGGAAAACATTATGAACACTTGACATACTTGGTGGTAGAGCTAACCTATAAGCCACCTTGCCAATTCTGTCCAATATCTCATAAGGACCAATGTACCTTGGCGCTAGTTTACTTCTTTTGCCAAACTTGATAATGCCTTTGGTTGGTGCTACTTTGAGCCACACTTTATCACCAACCTCAAACTCCAAGTCTCTTTTTCTTTTTTTCACATAAGTAGTGGTCCTTTCATTGGCTATCCTTAACCTTTTTTAAATCTTCTTGATTTTGTTTGTCATTTCTTCAATGATCTCAGGACCTAACTCTAGCCTATCTGAGACTTCCACCTAACAATGGAGTGTCATGCACCTTCTCCGATAAGGAGCTTCATAAAGTGCAATACCAATGGTGCTTTGATAACTATTGTTGTAGGAAAATTCCACCAAAGGTAAATTTTGGCCCTATTCTCCCTTGATATCCAAGATACAACTTCTGAGCATGTCTTCAAGTTCTGAATCACTTTTTTAGTTTGTCCATCTGTTTGAGGGTGGTAAGTAGTGCTTAAGTGGATTTTGGTTCCTAGAATCTAACTGTAAACCTTGGATCTCTATCTGACACTATAGAGTCTGGTACCCCATGTAATCTTACCATCTCTTTTATGCACATTTGTGTTAACTTTTCCAGTAAGGCTGCGATCTTCAATGGTAAAAAGTGGGCACACTTTGTTAGCTTCTCTACAATGACCCAAACTATGTCATGCCTTAATCTGGTCGTAGCCAACCCAGTTAAGAAGTCCATAGTGATGTTACCCCACTTCCTCACTGGAATGGGTAGAGTCTGTAGTGCTCTTGCTGGCTTCTGATGCTCTACCTTTATCTTTTGGCATATAGCACATTTAGAGACATATGTCGCTGTGTACTTCTTCATGTTTGGCCACCATAAATGTGCTTTCAAGTCTTTGTACATCTTCTCACTTCCAAGATGGATATTTAGTTTACTAGTGTGGTACCTCATTTTTTAGTTCTTGCTCAGTAGGCACATATATTCTGTCCTTGAAGTGTAGTAGTCCTTGCTTGTAGGTAAAGGATTCACACAAGGACCTTTTGTCTTCTCCTAAAATCTTATTCAGATTTGGGTCTGCTTATTGTGTTTTCCTTATCTCCTCGATCCGGCCTGACTGAATAGTTAACACATTGACTTGTGCTCCTTCCCACTGTTGCCATTTATGCCAAAGGTATAAACTATTCTTCTCATTGGTATCTATCAGAGATCCACCTTTTAGCAACTCAATGTATTTCTTACTTAAGGCATCTTCTACTAGATTGCCTTTGCCCTCGGTATACTCAATGCTATAGTCATAGTCTTTAATATACTCTAACCATCTTCTTTGCCTCATGTTCAACTCTTTTTGAGTGAATAGGTACTTTAGTCTTTTATGGTCAGTGTATATCACCAATGAGCTTCCCATTAGGTAATGCCTCCATTGCTTTAAGGCAAAGATCACTGCAGCAAGCTTTAGGTCACGGGTAAGGTAATTTTGCCCATGAGGTCTCAATTGCCTTGACCCATAAGCAATCACATTCCTTTCTTGCATCAACACACATCCTAAACACCCTTCTTGGTCAGTTAGGTAAGGACTGAGGCAATCATGGAGAATTTTGATACAAATCTCCTATAATAGCCTCCTAATCCTAAGAAGCTTCTAATTCCCTTTACAGTCTTAGGTCTTTTTCATTCTTGCATAGCCTTGACCTTTTCAAGGTCTGCTCTAAGACCTTGTGTATCAATGATGTGTCCTAGGAAAGACATTTCCTTTAACCAGAATTAGCACTTGGAAAATTTAGCATATAGCTGATTTTCTAACAATGTGTTCGAGACAATTCTTAAGTGATGCTCATGTTCACTTTCATCTTTTGAGTACACTAGGATGTCATCGATGAACACCACTACAAACTTGTCCAAGTATGGTCTAAACACACATTCATTAGGTCCATAAATGTAGCAGGGGTCTTAGTCACGCCAAAGGGCATGAATGTGTACTCATAATGCCCATTTCTTGTTCTAAATGCTGTCTTGGGTATGTCATCCTCTTTTTCCTCTAACTGAAAATACCCAAATCTCAAATCAATCTTAGAAAAGATCTTTGCTCCCTTGAGTTGATCAAATAGATCCTCAATCCTAAGGAGTGCATACTTAATCTTGATGGTCATAGCATTCAGCTTTCTATTGTCAATACACAATCTCAATGATCCATCATTTTTTTTTACAAAGAGAATTGGAGCTCCCCATGAGGAAACACTTGGTCTTATGAACCCTTCTTCAAGAAGTTCATCAAGTTGTTTCTTCAGCTCAGTCATCTATGTGATTGGCATTTTGTAAGGAGTTATGGATACTGGTGTAGCTCCAGGCTCTAAGTGCCCCTTGTTGGGATGTCTCCCCTTTGTCAATCTAGAATACTTTTCCAGCTCTCTGCACTTGTGACCTTGGCACTGCTGGAGCACCTCTTGGCTGAACATCTTTGGCAGTTGGCATGTTAGGCATATTCTGGCCTTGCTCATCTTGCCCTCTTCTTTGGACCAAAAGGTAGTCTTTGATCTAATGATCCAAAGAACCACATCTGATACATGCTTGTGTCTCAAAGCAACATGGCTTCTTGCCATGGAATTTCTTGCATCGAGGACACTTTGGGCCAACAAACTTACTCTTGGCCTTGCCATCCATACAAGGTTTTTTGACCTTGGTAGTGTCCTTATCTTTCATTGGCTTCCACCGTCTTCCAGCCTAGCTGGTCTCTCCTGGTCCACCAAGAAACCATTTACTTTCATAGTCTTCCTGTTCCACTACTAAAGCCTTCTAAACAACATCATGATAGGTAATGGCATTGAAAGTCTTAACAACTCTCCTGATATCTGATCTTAAACCTCTGAAAAATCTCTTTGCTTTAAGTTCTTCCAACCCGTGGTATTATGGTGCATACCTCACAAGTTGGTTGAACTTGTGTTCGTATTCCAGAACACTAAGGTTGTCTTGTTTTAGTGCATCAAACTCGGCTTGTTTTAGGTCTTTGATGGCATCACTTATATGCTGGTCTTGAAACATCCTTGTAAATTCAGACCATGTCATCTCTATCTCATGATCTGCTCTTTTGCCTCTCTGGGTAGCATACCTATCTTTAACACTTCACCACATTTCTACACTACCTACAAGATTGTAGGTAGCCAAAGATACTTCATCCTCTCGAACATCTTCTCAATAAATCTTAGCTACTCCTCAGCATTCTTTGGTTGAGCTTTACCATCAAATTGTGGAGGTCTTAGGCCTTGAAACCTCTCCAACAATTTGACATTGTTAGAGCCCTCAAGATCTTCAACTCTGTGCCTCCTGGACTTATGTGATCCCTCAGATTCTTGATGCTCTCTAGGTCTCCTTTTTTCTCTCATTTCACTAAGGTTCCCAACTTCTGAGTAACCGGCCCTTGACACCTGGCCAATCTTAAACCTGATTCTTCTGCTTCTGGGATGCCTCTTTTCCTTAACTTCTTCAAATTCTTCATCTTTATTTCTTTCAGAAGGAACATTCACTAGGTTGTTCAAAACAACTTATTGGTTATGCTCTTGTGTTAATGCTTGTGCTACTTGGACTCTTTGTTGTTGAGCTTGCAGTAGCCTTAATAATTTTTCATTTATCTGGACTATATTTCTTTGTAGTTTGACCTACACCTGCAGCACGTTCATTTCAGGTGTTAGGTTTTCTACTTCCTGAACACTTTGCTACTACTGTACACCCCATCCATTTCTGTTGGCCTGTGCTTGCTCAGTAAGAGGTGTTATGGGTCCATGATCCCTTCTCCTTGTAGCTACCATTTTCCTATTTCATGATCAATAGAAGAGCACAATATAAATTGTACATTAGGTACTTGACACTAGTAGCTGACCCAACTAAGTTCTATGTATGTAACCATGTGCATGCATAATGGAACTATATGCATCTCCAATTCAAACCATGCTCTGATACCAACTTGTGTTACCACTCTGAGTATTCAAATACAATGACCATATTTGGTGTGTCAAGTCCCAGGAGCTTTGCATGTTCTATAGGCCAAGCAGAACAATGCTCACCATGATACCCAAGTGGCCCCCTTGGTCTTTATATGAATACATGTATATTGGTCAAACCATCACACACATATTCACATACAATTTCATTTTGAAAGTAATGATGACAATCAAATTGTTTATTCCTGGCCAATTTGGAATTTGTGCAAAATCCCAAAGTGCATGTACAATCATATGCACACTTGGTGCCATTGATGCCCATTTTACGTGTCCAAACTATCATACCATGCCCCACTCAAATTCTACTCATGTTCTCCTATGCCCTAAAGGTTTTAAACCCTTTAATACACTTAAACCTTCATAGGGAAATAGGTTTGAGACCTTAAATCCATCTAAGTTTGCAATTATGGATTTTTACACTTGACTGGGTAGGAATGACCATATGAACAGTGCACAAAAAAATCAGCCAACTTTGATAGGCCATAACTCTGGCTATACAGCACCATGTGTTCAAAATTTATTGCCAAATTCTTTATGTAAAGAAAGTTATGGCAGCTAGAGTACAAGGTACAAAATTTTAGCCACTAATGACCATTATGCCCATACAAAATATCATAATATTCATACACTTCATTTCCAGGTGCAAAACCCACTTGGTGGTGTCCATTCATGTCTTATACACTTGGGAAAACTATTCCCTTGAATTTAGAACCCTTCTAACTATCATTCATAAAAATGCTATCAAAATAGCCCATAAACACCATATGGACAGCATTATATTCACACTTAAAATACACTCCATTGATCCACATATCCTTCTCACACTACACATAAAACATACCCAACTCATTTACATGAATTTATGCACTACATACATGCCATAACTTAGTTAATACATACACTAACCTTCTTGGAGAACTTCCAAAGAACTAAGCACTTTAGAAACTTGAAGGAACCAACTGCTATGTAAGGCAGAAAGTACCATTACTAAAAATAGTTATTGTGCTCTAAAATTATGAAACTTTCCAGTTTAGAACTAAACATATGGATGTTAATATAACTCAAATTTCACAGAGAAATTCAAAATACAGCTATTATTTTGAATGCTCTATTTCAGGTGCTCCTGAAATGAACAGAAAAGTGGTAAGTTTCTTGAATGAAACTTAGTAAGGGCATATCAATAAAATGTTCAAACTCCAGTCACATACATGGAATCCAAATACACTAAAACACAAAAATACAATACAATACAAATACACAAACACAATCATCCAAATGCAAAAACAACACAGCAATAAACAATTGTAATGCTGCCGACAATAAACACATTAGGGTTAGTTCATAAACAATCAAATAAACATTATGTAATCGCTATGGTAGCTATCCTCAAGCTAATGCTTGGCCTTGGGAGGTTAATTAGTCTTAGTTAGTACTAAATTGGGCTCTAGAAACCCTAAATTTCACTGCCATAACAAAGCACCAAAACTGTAGGGCTGAAACCCTAGGTGCAATTTCCCCCTTAACCTAAACTTGGTTCATCAAGCTATTGGCTCTCTTCTAAGCTTAGGGTCTTAGCTTCATGGATGTTTGGGCATTAGTATTGAACAATAAATAGCCATGAAACTCAAATAAAGCCTTTACCTAAGCTGTGAAAGCTGAAAATACCGAAAGAAGCTCAACAAACCGAAAAACTAGGGTTTTTCTCTCTGGTTGAATCCGATTGCTTTCCTTTATGATTTCTTGGGAGCTTGAGCTATGGTGGCTATGGAAGGTTATGGTCATGCTAAGGGAGGAACTCTAGCTAGTGAGGGCCAAAAATGACCAAGGAAAGGCAAGAAATCAAGATATTTTCCTTGGTTTAGTTAGTTTAACTTTAACCCTCACTTAGGTCACTATAAGTATGCCTTAAGCAAAGATTTTTTGGCTAATCTTTAGCCCACATTTTTTACCTTATAAGTTTGAAATAAAAGGCTGGGATAATGCTAAAAATGGCGATCTTTAAATCTTGTCAAGGATCATCCCATCCTTAAGTTATTTTTCTGAACAATTATATGTTGGGTTTTGGGAGCCAAACAGCGCAGCGGAATTTAACCGAAACCCTCCAGGATCCAAGTGAAATGGGGTAAACCGGGTGTTCAAAAATTTCATACCTAATTTTCGGTTGAGATCTCTCACTCAACTGTAGAGTCGAATCACAAAACCTGAACAGTTGACATGCTCAGGCTCTCTATGGTATCCACACGAGCCTCTCGGGATCACCACGCTTCCACCGCGTCCCGGCAGATGCGTTTCTCTTGCGCTCGCAGTGCTAGCTTGCGTCCTCCAAGGAATTGCAAGAGAAGAGTGCGGCTGTCCTTTTGGGAGGCTAGGGCAAGGAGACCTGCGAATTTCTCACTTAAAAGTTGTATTTATAGTGAGAATCAACTTCCAGGCCTAATGGGTTTCAAAGCCCTAATCCAATTAGGATTTAATTTCGGGCTTAATAATGGCTCAACTCCTTGGCCCATTATTAATACGAAATTAAAGTGAAACCATAACCCAAATAATTAGCCTATGCACTCTAATGATCCAAATAGCTCTATGTGTGCGACCCAATAGGCTTTTGCCATGTTTGCAATGATCATAAATCACTAAGGACTTTATCTTCATCTTTATCTCCTCTATTCCTGCTTGCTTGATCATGACACACTAACATTTTGCTAGGTCTTCTTCCCCTTTGGCCTTCTTCTACTTCTCTAATCTTTTCTACACCCTCAAGTGTCTGAGCTTGGCCTCTAGCCAAGGCTTCCATGACATAGCCATCCTTGGCCCCTACCCAAGAGACCTATGAGAGCTAGTCTCACGGTGGATTGCAATTGGCTAGTTGAATATGTGCGCGAATTAAAACTCCGTGATGCTAGTTGATTAACCTAGAATATGCAAGATGCATGCTCTTAATGCTTTGAATTAGATTAACAAAAACCATAAAACATTGACTTGCCAAGAGATTTCCATAGAAAATAAGTTCAAATAGCCAAAGCATACAAAATCAACATTTATGTGAGTTTACTACACATAAAAACTGTGTGGGAGCATTCATACATAAAGTAGACTAATGCCCTCACCCAAGAGCAGCCCTAGAGTCTAGGACTCCTCAAAACATAGATAATGGAGGCAGTTAAGAGAACTATATATACAAGCCTCAATTGAGATCTTCTTGAACTAACTCCTACTTTGGATGCAAGTCCCAGTAGCGAGTCACAAAAACCCTTGTCCAAGTGCTACTAAGCTCTGTGGCCAAAGGGAGACTCTAGTTAGTGCTGTTACTTGACCAACAAGTTACCCAAGTAGACTAGAATCATAAAGATTCTCAAGGGAAATACCTACAACAAAAGCCAACTACCGCAATAACCCTCAACGGTTACCCGGTCTAACAACTTCAGAATATGCACAACATAACTAGGGAGTGAGAACACAAACATTCTCAGTAAGGGTCTTCACGGTACCTACAAAAAAATTACTAAGGACTTTACATATGATAACATATGTAACCTACTGTGAGCTCATACATCTTAAGGGTCTGATATATGCATATATAAATAACTAGGTCCCTTGAGACCTTTCCTCATCCTAGTCCTAGAACTACAAGGCATAACCTTGTCCTCGAGCAAGCTGAGCTTGCTAGCCTTACTGGTGATAAATCACCAGTTGAACCTCTCCCTTTTTATATTGTACAGGGGAATTATGGTGGAACTATTGTAACTAGGCCATAAAGACCTTATAAACCAGGTGCACTAAGGTTTCACCTTGTAACCTCGTGGCTAACAGCACGGCTAGGTCACCAAGGGTTCTAAACCTTCCACCCTAGCTAGTGGTACTTAGTTGTGATCCTTAGTAAACTAGTTTTCTTGCTTATGGTAGAAGTAACCATAAAACTTTACAAAACTCAAGAAAACTCCTAGGTCTCGAAGGACTTTTGAAAGTCTCGGAGTACCCCCGAAACGCTTAGGCCTCAAGGTACCCTAAGAACCCCCTTAGGTCTCCCCTTGACCTTCCTAGCAAAACTTGGAAAATTCAGCCAACGTACCTGTGGCAATGCATCGCCACAATTGGTAACATTTTGCCAACTTTCTAGTATTGGCGACTCATCGTGGACAATGGTACAAAACTGGCGACGCGTCACCAATCTGCGAATCTAGAAAATTTTCACAGATTTTGCTGCTATTAACTTTGGGCACTTATCAAACATATCAATCATGCTTGGTTAGCCTCCAAACTTAACATACATGTAAAACATGTTGCATAGATCACAACCAACTATCACAAGCCAATCTATGATGCATTATAACATCATTCCAATTGTCACAAACCTCATAGTCCACCATGATTCAACCTTGTCCACTAACTAATGCTATTGCTAGAATTACTCGAATTATTCAAGCAACCTCATTCCAATAGCATTAATTGAACTTGAAAATACAACTCCCTTACCTTAATTCCAAGTAACAAGCAAGAATCAAGTACTCTTCCAATCCACTAAGCTCACCAAAGCACCACCTAAGTTCCAAGCAAAACATAGGCACCAAACATCAAATTCTTACTTTCTAACCAAAACCCAAGCTTCTAACTAACCAATAAACATGAAATCAATCAAGAACACATTGGTTACCTCGTACTAAAAATAAGGGATGGGAGAAAACATGCTTCCAATCTTCAAAACCATGGTTTTATGCTTGAAATGAGCTCCCAATGGCCTATACACTTATGATGGCTTCCCTTTTCACCAAGAAACTTTGATTTCAAGCTTAATTGGATGGAAAAATGAGGGTGGAGAGGATGAACTCGGGTTTATGGCAGCCACCCCTCCACTTTACCCTCTTATAAACCATGTTTAACACCTAAGCCACCAAAGTATTAGACATGCTACACTTAAGTCCCCATCTTTTGGTAACCTTAGCTATTCTTGATTAATCCTTGTTTATTTCATCAAGTTTGGGTTAAAGTTAAAATTTAAGTCATAAAACTTCATTTTAACCACTCGGGATCTGGCCCGACTATTCAGGATGTAAAAATTACCATTTTTCCCCTGAACCTTATTTAGCGCCTTAACTTCCTTGGAACTTAGTGAACTTTGCTAAACATTCTTATTCTTGTTATGCAAACTTGAATTAAGGTTTCAAACTTGATTTAGAGCACTTTAACTTCTTCAGGTGTCCTTCCCACTAGGAGAGCCATAACATTGCATGCCTACCACTAATTGAGCAATGGTGGCTTGCATGGCTTCCATCATTTGTTCCATCTTTTCTTGCCTACCTTTACTGGGTGCAGGCATATTAACCCTAGTATCAAACCTCTCAGCTCCTGTCAAGCTCTAAAACCCATTATTTCCTTTTAGGCTTTTGCTCAGGCTATCCATCGCTAGGATGGTTGGCCCTACTCTGTTCCTACTCATGAACCTCCCTATCTTTGCCTCGGGTTCTCAGCCTACACATAAGGACAAATATGTACACATATGCTCAATAACTACAAGTCTACTCAACTCATGTAAGACCAAGTCTAGACAGACCCAAAGTTCTAACTTGCTCTGATACTAACATTTCTATCATGCCCAATATAGGCCCTAACCCAAACGCACCTATCGCTGGCCATAGGAGTAGCACTGGTGCTACTCTAGGCACTAGGATGTCATGTGCACCATATGCACCCTAATGGCGTGCCTCTCTGGGCACTACAATGTCATGTGCACCATATGCACCCTAATGGCATGCCTAGGTGCCTATCACTAGCGCCTGTGCCCCTTAGGGCACCTGTCAGGGCACTATTATACATGTGTCTGTGGTGTGCCCCTCTGGTGCCTATTGCTAGCACTTGGCACCCTCTTGGACACTGGACTCATGTGCACTCTGTGAGTGTACCTTCAAGGCTTCTCATGTGTGTCTATTGCTAGTCATGGGCACCCACCTACGGCCCTACTAGGCATGCTAGCGCATTACTAGTAGTGCATTGGGACACATGCAAAGACACTACTAAGGCACTTAAGAGCATGCCCTTAGAAGCTTACCTACCTAGTGCCCAATGCAAACTTGCACACCAAGGCATGGTTATAATGTTTCAAATCATGTGTTAGTGCTCATGTGTCAATCAAGTGTGTACACATACATGCACGGCAACCAAGATACCCAAACTCATAGGTTTTGAAAACACTTTTCTTATGCAGAAGAGGTTCAACAACATAGTCATGGACTTAACCCAAAACATCACATACTTTTCATACCAACTTCATATTTACATATCCATCATCATTCACACATAACCAACATCTTACATACCATAACCATGACTACATAGGTAACTTCATACTGTAACCCCCCTACGATACATACACAAGACTTGGTATCCATACAAAGATCATCAAAAGACATGATATTTGAAAGTTGTCACTTACATGCTTATGCACTAAAATATACCCAAAGGTTATCAAGAATACTTGAAACAGGACCAAGGACTCTAACACAAGTCCCACAACCAAGCACATGGTGTTATGCACTCCGGGTTAGTCCAGTTATGGTGCAAAATTTGTACATTTAAAACTCCCAGGGTTGTTATGTTCTGCAGGCCATCAGAACAATACCCTTAGTGTGCATACCCAAGTGGCCCTCTTGGGCACTATGTAAATGCATGCATATTGGTCCAACCATTACACACATATTCACATTTTATGCACACCATGGCAGCAAGGAAGGAAAACACTAACACAAGTCTTAATCATTCCTACCACACATTAGGCAATCTTGTTAAGTTTAAGTAACCAACCACTGCACCCAAAACTTCATCCAAAAAACTATATTAATCTAGCCATGTACCCCCTACTTTATTTGCTTCATTATCAATTAAAGTCTTTAAGAAAACCAAGGAATTTGGTTTTATATCAATAGCCCACCTATGGACCAAGTTATGGATTTTTTAAGTTGGTTACAAAATTTTGACCAAATGAACAGTAACTTAGCCAACTTTGCAATGTCATATCTTTGGCTACAGGGCTCCAAATTCCGAAATTCCAAATCCTAGTTCAACCTCTAGATGTGATATAGGTTTTGTCACAATTTTATACCAAGATTCATTTTACAGAGGGAGATATTAAACTTTAGGTTCAAAGTCTGGCCACTTTTGGACCATTTTGTCCATACAAATTTTCCAAACCATGCAAACACTTCATTCAAAAGGGGTAAGCCCTCCAAGGCTATCCCATATATGTCCAATACATGTAGGAAATATATGCTCTTGCATTTAACAACAATATATGGCCAAAACAGAATTTACAAGTAAGCAGCCTATCATCCACACTTAGGCAACTTTGCATCACATCACATACATAGCCAAAACATTACTCAAATGTTCACATACTTGTCTTGTCTTACATACACTACATGTACATGCATACATGCACTACATAATGGTCTTAACTCAACTAAATACACACCCTAAGTTACAAGAGTGCTTGAGACACAATGGACTCTAGAAACAGGATGCTAGACAGCTACTGTATAACACAATAAGCACCATCACTAAAAATACCAATTGTACTCGTAAAATCACCAAACTTTCCAGATTACAACTACATACATGGAATTTTAGGGTATCACTCTATGCCTAGTGAGTTTTGCCCTAACTCACTCCTAATAAGCCTTAGCTTATTAACATAGTAACTTTAACCTTCCCTTGGTTGTTGTGCAAGTGAACATGGTGGATGCACCTCACTTGAGTTCCAAGGAACTAACTAGGTGTACTATGCTTCCACAAAGTACCTGAAGTCCTTAGAATTGTCTAGGTTACTTGTGTACCAAGCTTCATCCTCAAAACCTTACCAAGAGTGCACTAGGCTATCACTTGCACCTCAAGTAACATTGCTTAGGCTACAAGTGCACTAAACCTTCACACAAGGCATAGACCTACCCATGATTACTTAGTTCACCCTAGTGGAGTGGCAATGACCGTAATTGGACTCATTTACTAGGTTCTTTGGATCCCACCTAGGTGCACTAAGGTTCCTACATCAGAGCCTCAAATCCAAATGCCCAAGTAGGTTTCCGATGGTACTAAGCCTTACACCCAACTAATGGTGCTTAATTATGGCCAAACATACATTTACTTTGAACTAAAATATAAAAGCACATAGTCCAATTCAAGCTTGGTAAGGCATGTAAATGATAGTACTTCCTCTTAGCTTTGTGTGCAACCTAAAATCACCTCAGTCGGACACCTGAGTGAAAAGTTATGGTGAAAACACTACTGTATGTTAATGCTGTTGAGTGTTGGCGCCTAGGCGCTGGGACCTGCACTGAGGCTCTAAAGGCCATTTTTCTTTGTGTTCCAAAATGAGTGCTACGTGCTGCAGCATCACCTGGCAGCTAGGTGCTAGGCCCCGAAGGCCTGAACCTCATTCTCCTAAGTGCCTAAGGCTCTTTCAGGGCTTCTAATGCCTCCCAATGGCCCTAGGAATGTCTCCACCCTTAAACCTGCATGTACACATGAACTAGGCCACAATGCACCATTTAAACCAATCTTATGGTGTCCACAAACACCACACAAATCATTAAATCGTCATTAGTCCACATAACCAATGCCATGCACCAACAATACCATTCACTAATTCACATGAATTCTACTTCAAGCAAGCAATGAATGGCATTAATCAAGCATGCATAAAAAATCCCTTAACTAAATTTCACATGAGTTAGCAAGCATCAAGCATCATAAGCCAAGAATTCCAAGTTTTAAGGCTCCACTAAGGATTTTCCTAGGTTCCAAACAGTACAAGGCATATGGCACCAAATTAACACTAACCCAACGAAACCCAAGCTTGATTAAGCTCAAGAAATAAAAGAAGTCAAGGATCAAAGCCATACCTCACGCACACACTATGCCCAAGCAAGAAAAATGCCCCAAGAAGCTTCAAACCAAGAAAACAAATGCAAAGTAAGCATTCATCCACTTGGGCACCAAGAAAACCTTCTAATTTTGCCAAGAAATCATGTAATTGTGAAGATTTGAGGGGGAGATGGAGGGAGAAAGAGAGAGCTGTGAATTTTGGGGCTAAAAAGGGTGAATAATGGCAGCCACAAACCTTCCAACAAGTTTAAAAGCAATTAAAACATCTTTCCCCCAAACTTTTTAAGTATTTAAAAAAATACCCCCTCCCCAAATAGTAACTAGGTAATTCATACACTTAGTCAAAAATGCTAACTTGGGCTTTGAATTTTAAAAATATCATTTTTACACTCGGGCCATGTCCTAACCCTCCAAGGTGCAAAATGACCATTTTGCCCTCAGGCAAACCTAGTTCCATAAACCACTTGGAACCAACTAACCATTGGCTAACTTACTTGATGTTGCTAATTCACCCTTAATTAAGGCATTTAAACTAGGGATTTATGAACTTACTTCACTCACTGAGTATGCCACTGGGAGGGTTATAACATACATGGCATACCCAATCAGATACTATCTGACTGTGACCCAAGGTTTGTGTTAGGGTTCTGGGCAACATTCTTGAAAGCATTAGGCAGTAGCATAAGTCTAAGTTTGGCTTATCATCCTCAAACCAAAGGTCAATCTGAAAGAGCAATATAAACATTAGAAGATATGTTGAGAATGTATGCCATAAACTTTAAGCACGACTGGGACTAGCACTTGCCACGCATTGAGTTTGCTTTTAAAATATCTACCAAACGGTTATAGCTATGGTGCCTTATGAAGCTCTTTAAGGATGAAGATGCATGACTCGCTATTGTTAGGTAGACGTGACTGACCAAATTCAAGATACACCCAAAATCATTGCCAATATACAGCCAAGATCAAGATGATCCCAAAAATGATCAAAGCTGCCAATGATCAGTAGAAAAAGTATGTGAATGTAAAAAGGCATGAGCTAAGCTTTGATGTAGGGGATAAGGTTTTATTGAAGGTATTTCTTATGACAAGGGTGGCAAGATTTGTTCAAAAAGGCAAGTTAGCCCCAAGATATTTAGGCCCCTATGAAATCCTCAAAAAAATTGCAAATATGACCCATAAGTTAGCTCTACTGCCTCAATTGTCTCATGTGCGTGAGATTTTTCATGTAAGTTAGTTGAGGATGTGTTTCTTGGATCCAGGGCAACTTATATCCCCATCCTTAGTCCCGATAAGGGAAGACCTGACCTAGAACAAGTTTTCTATTAAAATTTTGGACAAGTAGGTGAGGAACTTAAGGACCAAGAAGATTCCTGTAGTTGAGATCCTATAGTCAAACTATATGGAAAAGGAAGCCACTTGGGAAACTATGCAAGATATGCAAGAACAATATCTAAAAGAATTCACTCAATTACAACAAAATTTGGAAGACCAAATTTCAAAAGGTAGGGAGACTGTTAGGGCTCTTTCATACCTTAACTAGGATTAGTAAGGTAAGTGTAATTTTTTGGCTTAAAGATGTTATTTACACACAAATTTATGATTTTAGCCTGGTAATGTTGCATGAATTAAGTAATCTGATGATTTGAGCAATGTTTCACCAAAAAGGCAAAATTGTATTTTGCCACAAAAACCTCAATTTTTCACTATAAATGGATTTGGACTAAGAAATTAAAGACTTTAAATTCCTTATATGATTCCTAGTTCAAGTGCATGTGTGGAAAGAAGAAATAAAACAAGTGAATGAGATTAAGGCCAAACTATCACAAGTTATGTAAAGGCTCTCCTAGTACTTCCTGTAGTTCAAAATGCCAAGGTAGGTAAGTGTTAAGGCCTAATTCACGCCCACCCTAAACCTTCTTAAGAGGTTTGAGATCAATCAGTTGGTTTTAGTTACCCGGTTGATTTTATACACTTAGTTGGTTTTCTTAGGGTAAATTAGACTCTAACTCCCAAGATTCTTAACCCCAACTAAACACTTTAGACTAATAGCTTAATAGGTTAAGTTAGTAGTTTCATGTGTTATTCTAGCCAATGCATTTACTTAACCACTTTCTCTTAATCCATATGGGGTGCATAAGCATGAGAGTGTGTCTTAGTGTCTTTATGGGTTTATTAGGGCTTACCTAGTAGAAAACATACACACACACCCAAGCATACATACATGCACACATATTAGTTTCATAAGTTACAAACCATGCATGCCTTTGGCTATCATACCATACTTAATGCCTTATGGCTTACTTAAGCCCAAAAATACATACAAGGCATAGGCCAGATTTTATTCTAAGTCTAATCCCCTTGCCCAAAATTATATACAAATATGTACAAGCCAAAATTGCAAGTAGGGACTACAAGGCCCAAAACATATACACCAAAAGTTTGATGTACTAAGTGTCACGCATGGTACACCACTTGGTTCAAACTATCTCTAGGACCACTGTGACCTTGACTTATACTTTGACTTGACACTTAGGCCACAGTTCTCTTATTGCCCTCCCAGTCCTAGTCCATACGAGGATAGTGCCAAATATAGCAACTCCCACAACAGCCATTAGGGCCTACAAACAGCAACAGAACATAATCATTAGTTCAATTTGATGAACTTTCCATGCTTCCTTTTCACAAGCCATAAATTTCAAAGCATACCTCTTTGTAGATACACTTCTTCTAAAGGTTTCCTAGCCCTTCAATCTTCCACTTCTTTACCTAAAATTAGCAAAATAGGATGTGAGTACATAGGTACTCAGTGAAGACATAATACAGCACCCAGTACCTTTATAATGCTTAAAACATTGTTATACATATAAACATATAATTTTGCTTAATAACTTGCATCCAAAGACAAATAAAACACTAAAAGCAACATATACATAAAATAGGGGTTAGCACACACATCCAAATAGAGAAGCACACAAACACACACACCACATACACATGGTTTTCTTAACATAGCAAGCATGATTTTTTGTCAATTTCTTCATCTGATCACTTTGATTAGGTTCAATTAACATAGACCTTCAGGTGATTGATCAAGCTTGGCCTAACTTAAACAAAAACCCTATGGTTGCCAAAAGCAAACTAGCTAGCTTACAATAGTGCTTTATGCACATATGGTCATTACATAGCCTCTAGGTTCCTTTGGCTTAAGTCATCACCTAGGGTAGCTTTTCCCCTTCAAAATACAGGAGAATAAGCTTAATATGGGTCCTCAACTATGGCTAAAATGGTAGTAGGGAAGCTTGATCACATATCCTTGAACACAAGCATTAGACACCATCATGAGCTAGTCTTACAACATCATGCTTCAGATTCACCTTGTTTTTTTCCTTCCTTGCCTCCTTTTTTTCTAGTAGTTCTAGGGTATCTTGGCAAGGGTTTGGATAAGTAGTAGAGGGTAAGAAAATAGGAAAAAGGAAAGAAGATAATAACTCATGAAGAACACCAAAGTTGGTGTGCCATATTGGTCTCAATTTTGGCTAGCTAGTTATTTTTGCCTTTGGTTTAGTTCTCTGTGGTCTCCTTTATTTCCATTCCTTTAATAGTATTTATTAGAGCTTAGGATATGATCATAGGTAATAAATGAGCTAGTAGCTTACTTAGAAATAGCTAGGAACCTGCCTTTGAAGACAAGGTAGCAAACGGTGCTCAATGACCAGGTCGCCAAGTCTTTACTAGTTTAGTGTTTCTTTTATTTTGTTTTTGTTTTGGTTCTTTATAGGTCCTTAGCTAGACATGTTGAGCTCATGAAGCTACCAAGAAATAGCTAAGAATTTTCATTAAGGAAGCCTTAAAGACCATAAGTCCAAATGGTAGCGGAATGTTCAAACTGCCATGGACCCTTGACTAATTTTTAGTCAAATCTTCTTCAAGCAGCTCAATTCCTTTAAAAATTTGTTTTTTTTCCTACTTTAATCTTCAATTGTCACATATTAACCACCTACTTCATCAATTAATTAATCCAATTAGGCCCTCAAACATTGCATTGACCATAGGTGCATTTTATAGTGCATCCAAGAGCACTTTTGTGTTCTTTGAGGTGTCTCCATGGTTTCTTTGTGTTTTCCACCTTCTCTTAGCCCACATTGTAGCCCTCATTCTCATTTAAATGATAAGTATCAATCTCATATAGTGTCCTTCAAGACATTAGGCTTTAGAGCCTTCATAAGCACATGGTTGCACACAAAGGTGCACTTAAGAGTTCTCTAGTGCACTCTAGTTTGTCCTTGTCCTCTTTCATGAGTCCATCACATTTCTTAAGTTTATGTGGATTCCCTCATTCATACCTTAATCTTAGTCATTGATCTCACACAATTCCCTTTAGTGTTTTCAACTTTAAAGCCCTTAAGTCCACATGAATTCACACTAGGGTGTGCTTAAGGGTCTCTTTCTGTATCTTATCTTAGAACTCCTTGTTTTCTTGGTTTCTTGGGCAAGTTTGTTCTCAAATTTGAGCCCCCTTCTCCTAGTGAATTTAGTACTTAAGCTTAGCCTTGTTTAGCCCATAACCATGCCACTTCCTGATGGTCTTAGCCTTAAGTGCCTATGAGAAGCACTTAAAGCAGTTTTAGAGCATTCTCATAAGATATTTGTCCTATTTAGTTCTTATTTCACACTTGTTACTTGTATTTTTCACATATCCATATAATGTACCTTATGTGTATATTTCATCATAGCCCATGTCCTATACAAGTCACAAGCATGATAGTAAGTCCCGAGTTATTTTCCTCAAATAAGTTTTATTAAGAAATGAAAGAAAACTAAGTAAGGTTAAGTTGAGTTCCAAAATGTAATTGGCACCTAAAGGGAAAACAGGCAAAATGGTAATTTTGACCCAAGTTAGTGGCATGACCATAATTTCTATGAAATTAGGTTCATACAAGTGTTTTGAGCTAAATAAGTTAAGACCATAACTGTTTCTAGCCATTTGAACCAGAAGTGAAAGTTAAGGGTGAAAAATGCCTTATGTGATAAATTAAGCTATTATGTCTTATAATAGCTTAAGTGACTTAAGGGCAAAGAGTTTGGGTAAGAAAAACCTTTTTATGGGACCAAGGAGTGATGGTGTATGAAGAGTTTACGTGGCCTAATTAGATCAAAGTTAGGTTTGAGGGCCAAAGTGACAAGTAGAGGAGAATTGGGCTAAGTAAGGCAGTTGAGATATTTTTAGGAAGGAGGATGATACTATTGATCATCTCCATTCATTTGCAATTTCGTGTCTCCCTCTCCTCCATAGCTCCCCATCTCCAAACCTCCCAAATGACCTAAAATTCCATGAAAATTGAAGGTCCCAAAGCTATCTCAACAAGCCCTTAGATCATTTTTTATGTATTTGGTGCATTTGAAGTTGTTCTTGCAAGTTTTTGGTTCAAACCCTAAGGTAAGCATATTTGATCCTTGTGGGTTAGTTCTAAACTATTTAAATGGTTAGAAATGGTCTTAATTTCATGCCGTTGGTGCCCAATTTGGTTGAATTCAAGCTTGGAGCTCAAAGGCACTCTATTGAGCTCGTGTGTGCTTGTTGCCTACTTCTTGGTTTAAAGATGGTTTGAGGTAAGGGAATTAAGTTAATTTAGCTTAAATAAAGCATAGAAATGTAGTATTACATGTAGGAATGAACTAGAAATAAGACCCATGTGAATTGGCTTTGGGGATTGAAAGATTGGGAAAGCTTCGTGCAAGATAGCATGCAGTCGCATAATGCTGGAAGAGCATTGGCGACGCATCGCCGGTGACTTTCCAAGAAACCTGACGACTGATGCCATTAGTGACATGTCACCGTAGGCATTACCAAGGCACAAGTCTCTCAAGCTCGAGGCATCCTAAGAGTGTGTCAATTTCTCGATTATCACCCCTACGTTTTTCTAAGAAGTTTCGTAGCCTTGTTTAGGTCTAGAACTCATTCCTAAGTTGGGAATTATGCATTATTTAGGTGGTAGCTAAGTGGTGTGGTTAAGGTACAATAAGGAATGGTGGTTAAGGGGATTAAAGTGCTTAAATTGTTAAGGGAGCACTAAGGGGATTAAGGCGAGTTTCAGATGTAGGGTTTTGGGAACCAAACAAGCACAGCAAAAAGTAACCAAAACCCTTCATGATCCAAGTGAAGTGGAGTAAATTGGGTGTTCAAAATTTTACCTAGTTGGCTGAGATCGTTCACCCAACTATTCAATGAAATCACAAAGACTTGAACAGTTGACATGTTCAAGCTCTCTATGGTATCCACAAGAACCTCTTGGATCACCACGCCTCCACCATGTCTTAGAAAATGTGTACTTGTGCCCGCAGTCCTAGGTTGTGTCCTCCAAGGAAATGCAAGAAAAGAGTGCTGCTGGAACCTTTCAAAACCCTTTCAATTTGATCATTGAAAAGCTAAGGTTAGGGTTCAAAAATCCTTACTATATGATGTATATATAGTGAAGCTTAACTCCCAAGCCTAATGGGTTTCAAAACCCTAATCCAATTAGGTTTAATTTTGGGGTTAATAATGGCTCAACCTTTGAGCTAATTATTAATCCAAAATTCTCATGAAACCAAAACCAAACAATTAGGCTCATGCACTCAAATAATCCAATTGGCTCTAAGTGTGTGACCTTATAGGGTCCTACCACATTGGCAATGATCATATATCACATTTATGATCATAAACAATGAGCGGTGTCTAGCAACACATCATTGCTACCTAAGTGACATGATAGTTGGTGATTTGACTAAACTTCCATGATCATTATTCGTATATGTCATTATCCATTTGTCGAAGATATCAAGACCAAGCATGAGACATGGAATGTGTCACTCTCGTATAGCCCAATCTATGGTTTCTTGATTTATAAGTAGACTAACTTAAACTGATGACGTTGATATCGTATATCAATTCATCCAAGCATTGCCAAGCATTTTCTTAGTCTCACTCTATCAAGGGGCCCAGATATATCACTCCAATATATAGGATGGACAAATTACATCTTGACCATACAAATCCCTCCACATGATATGTGACTTACCCAATGACCACTTTTATGTTCACTTAGTTATGAGCAACATATAGTAGTATCAAAGCATTTGACTCACATGTAAGGAACCTTGATGATCTAAGGTCAAAGAGCTATATACACCATGATCACTATGAGAAACACTTATGACACTCATAGAATGATCCATGTAGCATTCTCTTGATGGGTCAGTCCAGTACAAAAGTTCTCCAACTTGTACCCATATGTAGACTACATATCTCATATTAGTCTCTACATATGCTAGTCTTCATGTATTATTGCAACCCACTCCACAATAATACTAGACCATGGACATTTAAGAATATCATTATTCTAGGGTTATAATTATGTTTGATTAAGTTACGCAGAAACAAACAACAAACACAGTTATTGGAATGATGCCTCAATAAAATCTCACAACTCAATATGCAAAACACAATCATCTCATGATTGGCTTTGGGCACAACACTAACATCATATTCTTTGTTGACCTAAGTGGGAGGTCTTAGACCTTCGAGCAATAAAAAGGAAACCTAAAAGGATCCTAACCAAACCATGTAGTTTGGTAAGTAAGCCACTAAGGGGCCCTAAGCTAAGCTGCAAGAGCTTGGCAAGTTGAACCACATAAGGCAGCTATCCTATACAATATGTTAAGGGGAAGAGATGGGTAAGAAGGGAGTAAGTGACAACTTACTCTAAGTAGCTCGTCAAAGGCAGGCAAGGGTCGAGTAAGTGATGACTTACTTTAAAGTGCCCCTAAGAGGACTTCATGGGATTGGTTAAATGCTAGCATAGGATACAAAGGCCAATATCCAAGTACCCCAGCCATAAGAGCTCATGGCAAGTCTAGCACCTACAGGTGTAAGGAAGTCCTAAGTGCATTTACATGTGCATATTCCATCCATCCATCCATTATTTGTATTGTTTATTGTTCTTATTCTTGTTTTTGGTTATGTTGTTGATTGCTTGTTTATTCTGTATTTAATACATATATGTTTGTCATGCTTTACATACTTGCATTTGTTTCCCACTGCAAGTGCTAAATCCCTTTCTGAGTACTTTTGAGTACTCACCCCTTAAGTGTTGTGTAGATTTTATGCAGGCTAGTCCGGCTTAACAGCTGGTAAAGGGCAGCTGTTAAGGCTAAGTTTTATTAGTTTGAAGTTATTCTCTCAGTAAGAAGCCTTACATTTCTAGGCTACTTATAGCATGAGCTAGTACTGGCCAAAGTGATTTCCTTATAGTTTGAGGCTAAGTGAGTACAAGGAAAGTGTGGCTCATCACTTAAAGCTAGATTGCTTGGGTGAAGAATTAAGGATGGATCTTAGTCGTTATATGTTGCTTCTTTTATATGTATGATATTTTCATACAAAGAGATTGCCTCTACTAGTGTCCATTGGTGTGTATAACACTAGGGTTACATTTAGGTGCATATAATATTGATATGTATGCACATAGTTGTTACTTAAAGTTAAAGAAAGTAAATTTTTTACATCCTGGCTTGTTTTGAATTATGTTTTTGTTAACTATCACTGTTACACCCGGAAAGTGATGAATGATTAATTACCGGGTTAAGTGGATTAGTGGCATAAATAGTTTCCTAATTTGGAAACTTAGCGAAATTATTTGTAGAGACTTTGAATTATTTATGGAATGGGCATTAATGAGTGTTGGACACTCTAAGAATTATGCTTGGCTAAGGCCAAAAGTTTGGGTGATAAAAAAATGGCAAGTTTGGAAGTTGAGGGACTCAATTGCAAAGTTGGAGAAAGATGGAGGACCAAGTGAGTAATTTGGCCATTTTTCATGAAAAATATATGCATGGCCAGCCACCCCATGTTATCAATTTAAAATTGGCCTACTACACATTCCACTCATAATTATTTAATCCCTCCACTACATCCTCCACTCACCAATTAAATATTACCCCACCTACTTTTGTGCCCCACTTTCCCAATTTGACTATTCTATTACCCATGCCTTGTCTCCCACTACAAATCCCACTCACCATATTTTAATCACCCACTTACATTGTCTCCCACTTACATTAAAATATTGGCCCATCATTTTTGACTTATTCTCCTACCTTTTTCATTCAAAATTCGTCCATACCTCCAAATTATGCATTTGATATGCATTTTGGGTGCATTTCACTTCATTTAGCACCATGACCACCCACCTTCTTTGAATATACGTTTAATGCACATTTAGAATGCATTTGAGTTTCATTTCTCTTTCATTTGCAAGTGCATAACCAGCCATCACTCCCACTTTCATTTCATTTTCATTTCCACTCTCTCTCTAGCACCAAAAGCTCTCCCTTCTCTCTAAGTTTCAGCCATGGTGTTCTTCAAACTCCATCTCCTTCTTTCTTCATCTAAGATTCGGCCATAGCTAGAAATGCATGTTCTTGCACATGCAAACACATTTTCTTGAAGCTTTCAAGCTCCTAAACCCATCTAGACCAAGAACAAAGTGATAAATCAAAGAAAACCCATGAAGAAATGCTTGTGAAGTTTCGGCCATATGGATAAAATGGTGTTCTTGAGCTCACCTCAAGAGCTCCTTACATGCATGGCATTTCTAAGCCATGAAGAGCAAGAAGATGAAGACGAACTCCAAGAAAGTGAAGCTCAAGTTTCGGCCATTTAAAGGTTGTAAGTGAACCAAGTTTTTCTTGGTAGTTTCATGTATTTTGAGCTAGATGCTACTCTCTAATGACTTGGCCATGTTGGATTTTTGCAAGGAAATCAAGTGGATATTTCGGCCATGGAAGGATATTGTTGTTCTTGAGCTCAACTCAAGAGCTCTTTATATGCATGGCACTTTTAAGCCATGGAAAGCAAGGATGGAGGTTTCGGCCATGAGTATACATGGCATTTGGAGGCATGAAACCAAGTGTTCTTGGTGCCTCGAGGCTTGTATGGCCATTCCAAGGAAGGAAACAAGCAAAAGATGAAAGAAAAGCAAGAAAAAGAAATGATGGGGCTATTTGGGCCAAAAGTTAAATTTGAAGACCCAAATTGAAAACCAAGTGTTCTTGGTCCATAAATTATGAAATGGGCTATTTTGGGCCATAATGGCATTATTGGAAAATGGGCTAAATCCTGAAAAGGTTAATATAGGCCCAAGTCCTGAAAAGGTTAATATGGGCCTCAGTTCACAAAAAGGCTAAGTGGGCCTTTACCTCCTTAAGTGAGGTCCATTAAGGAAATGGCAAAGTTCCAACAACAAACAAAGCAAAGCAAAGGCAATAAGCAAAAGGTTACACCAATGGTGGTAAGGATCCTTTACTCACTTATTGCATGGTGTACTTCCATGATATTGTTTGTGAGTATAAATGCCCTTATGTGATGGTCATAGTACCAAGTGACCATAGGTGTGCAGTGGGTTAGTTGTTCTTTGTGTGAGGGCTCATGTTACTTTCTTAGTTTAATAATTGGGCACGTAAGTGCATAATTGATGAGGTATCATTGCTTCGGCAACTTTGGGCACGTAAGTGCATATTGGACGTGGATTGTTGCTTCGGCAACTATGGATATGAATAATGGGCAATTCTGGATATATATATGGTTTGATTAGCTAATCAATATAAAGGCAAGTGTTAGAGTTTATAGTAAGAATGGCCAACTTACTATGTAACTCGGAGCTCTAGGGGAACGGGTGGTATGATTAAGAAGGAGAATTGAGGTTTAAAGCCTTGGACACTTGCCAGGGGTGCCAGTGGTGCCAGGGGTGCCATTGGTGCCAGTACTGCCAGTCTGGCCAGGAGTGCCAGTAGTGGGTGGCAGTAGTGATTGCCCAGGAAAACTTGTGGTTGAGTGCGTGTGTTGTGTGCTTCTCTGAACCGTTGTTGTTTGTGCATGCTGACCCAAATTATTATTATTATTGTTGATGCTGCTATTGTGCTGTATCTTGTGTTTTCTTTGTTTTAGTGTTTTCCTTTGCAGGAACAGGATTATTTGCCATGATATTCTTGGCATTGGATTTAATTGCCATGACATTCTTGGCTTAAGAATAGGCTTTGGAAGCCATTTGTGACTACAAAAGTCACGAGAGATTACCTCATTCTGATTTGGCATTGCCATTACGTTCTTGGCACAATTTTGGCTTTTTAAGCCGGATATGACTATGAAAGTCATGAGTTACTTATCTCACACCTGGATCCTTACTGAGTTTTATAACTCACCCGCCCTTCTTTACTTTTTTCAGGAAGTGGATTGGATGGCTTGATAGATCAAGTAGGGAGTACTAGAGTACTCGTTATGTTTTGCTAAAGGGTTGGGTATGAGTTTAGTGTTGCTTAATATATTCATTTGACTCTAAGTGACTTATGTGGTATATTTTACTTGCGGAACAAGCTAATGGTTTGGACTTCCTTGTGCAGGCTTGTGGAGTCTAGAAGTTGTGGGAACAAGGTCTATTAAGCTGGAATGAGTTCCAGGTTATGAGTTAAAGTTTGGGTAGACATAAGAACTTGGTCTGTAAAACCTAAACTTAACTAGTTATGGACATATAGCATCCTTGGTATGTTTTCCAAGTAGGAGATGCTTGTTAGATGCACATTGTGATCATGATTATCTTAGGATGAATTTTGATGAAATGCCATGATGGATATTCATGTTATGTGTACTAGACTTGGCTGATGCTCATGGATATATAAATGTGGTTTTCAAAGTTGAAAATGAGATGGGCTTCTTTGTTGCCATGCATTGGATTAGTACACTTGATGGACACACATCCTATGCACTTAATGGATTAAGTGTATGCTTTGCTTGAATTGCAAGTATGATTTGCTGATTATGTGTGTAACTAAGGGAAGACTTCCAGTGAATCTGGATTTATTGGATTTTGTTGAAATGGCATCTAAAGACTTGTGTGTGTAACCGGCTAAGTGGTAAAGTCCATAAATGGAACACTAGAATTCCACATAGGTATTAGCTCGTTCCTGGAGAGCACCCTGACAACACATTGAAAGTATTTAAGTAACAAGCTAGTACCAAAATAGATCCTGGAGTCACGCCGTAGATGCTCATAACTAGCTAATAAAGCCCCTTCAGTATGAATAACTTCCGCTGCATTAATCTGATAATCGGGCCCAGATGGGCCAGGGGCAGTTTGGGGCGTGACAATCACGGCACTTTTTTCAATTTTGTTTAATTTATTGTTATTGCATAGCTAAAACAATGCATGCAAATTCCTTATGCTGGGTAGGCTAAGTAACTAGTTGTACGTGATAATTTAAGATACTTCACGAGTAATAACTAGCCAATTGTAACCAAGTGGGATCATAGTTCTCTAAGATCCTTCCAGTGGAAGTAAATTTACGGCCTTGGGACCCTATTCTGCCACAAGTTAAGTTCTAATGGGCTAATGTGTCATTTGAGGTTAAGATAAGATATAAACTTGGACGGATAATTTTTCTTCCTCATTTATTCTCTTCCTACACTATTTCCTAGCCAAGAAAACCCAGATCTCATCTCCAACTAATTTCCTGTGATTGGAACCTCAAGCTAGAAGGACTATTGGTACAATAAGCTCTTTTGAGATTGAAAAAGTTACTAGCCACATTTTCCCCCTTGGTAAGCTATTTTCCACGGCCTTCAGTTGATAACATTGATGCTTAAGTGTTGTTTAAGGCCTAGGTAAGCTAGATAATCAATCCCTAAGCTAAATTCTTGCTAATGAAGGTGAATTACTATCTAATTTGGCTTATGTGCAAGGTTGGTCCAAAGAAGGGTTTAGTGTCTCGCACAAAGAGGGGTAAGCTGAATAAGTATTTTCTATGACTTCTTGGCTCAAATTTGGATGATATTATGTGTTCTTGATGCATTGGCAATGAATTTACTAGGCTATAATAAGTTTGCTACATTATGGTGTAAGTTTGAATAATTTGAACTTGTGTGTACATATTGGATTTATGGCCTATGATCTTGGTTTAGCTAAGGAATTTTTGTAATGTAAAGTGTTTAATGGAGTATTTTACATGTTATTTATCAAGTGGAAGAGTTTAGAAGTGAATTGGAAGTGGTTTATGGCAAGGCAAGGGGGAGAAGTGTAATGATGTAGAAAATAGCACAAATTGGGGCACTTGGCAAGACCCCCACGGCACCATGGCACCAGGCTTGGTGCTATAGTGATGTGAAGGTTGAGCTAGGGCTAAGAGGTTTAGGCATTGGTGTTGCCATTGGCATAGCAATGCCGAGCCCATAGGGCTCAACGTTTAGGACTTCCTACTAACTTTCCAATGCTTCTGTTGGCTTCCCCAGACCTTCCTAAAATGTATGGGATCTTTGAATGGATTTAAGAACTAGTTCTAAAATGATATTAAATGAACTTTTAGGAGAGTTCTAGGTGGTCAAAAAGGTAACTTAAGGCCTAAGAATGAAAGGGGACCGTAACCAAGATTATGGGTGCTAAGTAAGAAAGAGAGGTTTAAAACTTCTAAACACCTTGATTAAGCTATTTTAGCTTAATAAGTTGAGTCACCAAGTTAATTAAACTCCTGTACAATGTGATTAAGGGTAAGAAAGAATATGTTAAGTTTAAGGCAATAATTTATTCTTGTAGTTTGGCCTAGGTTGAGGTAATGTTCGCAAGTTAAGAGGTTAAGGCATTTGAGCTCATGTTAAGGTGTACATATATATGCATTATTATATATAATTTTCCTAAGTTTTATTTGCAAATATTTAATTCTCTTACTTAGAATTTATAAATTCTCACCTCTAAAGTGTCACATTTGTGCAAACTTGGATACTGGAGAGCCTAAAGCCCACTAAGGGGTTATTAGCAAGCTTTTTGTGTTGGTATTAGTCTAGTAAAATCTTCACTAATTCTATGAGTCTAATTTTAAATTATTAAACTACTAACTGAGTTCAATGTTGCCTTCACAATTTTAGGCTAAAGGCATACAAATAAGTGGTCACTTTCTCACTATTGTTGTTGGCTAACTTAAGGCAAGTGGGAAAGTTTTTCTTGATCACAAACTTATTGTATGTACATGGTATTCATGTGTTCCTAAGAATGTCTCTGGTATGACCATGAAATGAAGACTTACTAGTTTTCATAAACACTAGGAATACTTTTATGATGTACATAAGTTGAATGTTTGGTGTACATAAAATTTGATACTTGAAGTCCAAGCCACTTACTTTTATGACTTTAGGGAGTGTTTTAATATATTTTATAAAAGCCAAGGTGAACCTTAAAATGGTTTAGTTTTGGATTATTTCATACATGCCAAAAGCAATCATGCATTCATATTGAACTAGGCTAAACAACTAGTAGCATGAAAAGTTTTAGTGTAACACAAGTATCAACTTAGCCAATTGTATTTTAGTGTGGAACCACTAAATCCAGATTGATTAAAAGTCCTAGGAATACCCATATCGGGTTAAGTAAGAATCCTTACAAAGAAGGCTTCTCATACATGAATGAGAATATGCACATTATGGTCCCAATAACTCGAACTTGTCTTCATAAAACCCCTCAAATATAACAGGCGCCAAATGGGTTAGAATGGCTAGGCACACGAGCATGAACGTCAATGATTTGGATGTGGAGCCTCTTCGTGGTATTGCAAGGTTCAAGGCATAAGGATGTGCCTCGGCTCAACCATCGTGCCCTACAGTTTGTGCACTAGCTTGGATGTGCCAGGGGTCCTCCTGGGTATACTACACGTACACCTAGGGCCTCAATATGAGAATGAACCTCAGTTTGCTTCATTACAGAATAAAGAATAAAAATAAAGAAGAAGTTAGTCATCGTGCATTGAAAAGGGATAGTGGTCCAAATAGGGAAAGGATGGTATTACCTTGGTAGTGTAGTCAAACAAAACGATAGCAACTATGTCCTCAAGGTAAACAGCAATTGTCATCCCTAAACTACGACCCTTGTTTCAGATTCATCCCAAAACTACAAAACGTTACGCCAGTCATCCTCTAACTATAAAAGTGTTACACCTTTTGTCCTATCATTTAACTCTAACCATTAAAATAGACGGCAAAAAATGTGAAAAACTAGTGGAGACCCTTGAAAACTTTACATTTACCTTAGAAGCCTTAAAACTTTTACATCTCACAATCAAACCACCTTCTCAAAACTCTCGGGAGTTCCATAAAACTTAGCCTATTTGGTCCAAACCTGTTTTATTCTTTCTATAGTTTATTTAAGCATTGGGTGTTTCAAATTGCCATCACTGTGGAAACTCATAACTATTTTTTGCCATTGATTAACATGAAAAACAAGTTGGTTAGAGTTGGGTATTAGAGAAAAAAAAATCTACAAAGCCTTTCAAGTTGCTTTCAGGCATTCCTTTTTCACTTCACTCTCGTACCCGTTGGAGCAATAGATGACAAAAAATGACCAAAGTGAGTGATGGAAGGGACCAAATGTGAGTCAACTAAAAGCTGGGATGACAAGGATGATGTACAGAGCAGGGCTAACTACTGGAGAAAGGGCAAAGGAGGTCGAGGATTAAAAATGGGAGAAAGAGGTTTCATTGTATGCAACATCAGGTCAAAGCTGGCTTTTAGGAGTCAGATCCAATAGCTATGGTGGCTGGTGGTGAGGACAATGGAGGACGATGGAGCTAGAGGAGCAATTGCTCAATGATGGAAAAAGATAATTGAAAAGAATCAAAATAGTGTCTAACAATGGACAGCGTGATTGACAGCAAAGAAGTGCTTTCACTTCCCCTAGTTGGCCTAGTTCTATATCCAAATGGGTGGACTGAGTAAGTTTAAAAACTTCAAGCATGTACCCCTCCTTTGACTTCTAATATAATGTTGACTAATTAATCTGTTTAATAAAAAAAACTCTCCTAGAATTCAACAGAGGATTTGGCATTTTTTATTTATAAAATGAATCGAAATCACTTACCACTCCTAAGTCCTAACCTAAAACCTTCACATAAATACTCAAAAGATAAATAAAATCCCAATCATAATCACAGAAGGAAATACTTGATAAACCTCAATATAGGTGAAACAAACTTCTAAATGATAGTGGAGGCAAGAACCGGATGGGCAAGGAATGGAGGGAAAGGAAGAAGGTAGTTAGGAGAAGGTGTTCTAATTGTCAAATGTAAAAGTTTTAAGGTTTCTAAAGCAAATATAAGGTTTTCAAGGATTAAAACTAATTTTTTTTTTTACTTTTGTTCCATCCATTTTAACGGTTAGAGTTAACACTAAGACGAATGGTGTAACATTTTCATAGTTAGAGGAAGAATGGTGTAATTTTTTATAGGTCAAAGATGAATCTGAAACATAGGTCTTAGTTTATGGATGATGGATGTTGTTTACCTTATCTCCTCATTTAGAAAACATTCCATCAGAGTGCTAAAGATAACATCAATTGTGATCTCGTGGTATAATTGAGGGATCATCACTGAAGAGGTCCATATCTTCAGCAAACCCCAAATAGCTGACCTCAGAACCTAGCCTCTCCAAAGTCTCACTTGCGTGATCACAACGAAGTTCACTCACAGGGTCATTCCCTAATCCCCTATTTTTATCACAATACCAAGCAAGCCTAAACTAAGGGGTGGAAAGTTAGGGACCAAACCTGGATGAACCACGGCGATTGAAAAAAAGCAGCCTCTGGATCTAAAATACCCTAGACCTCAACAATCTTAATAGGGACAACCTTCCCCATCCCCTTCTTCTTCTACTTCTCTCTCTCAGCAACCTTGGTAGAAATAAGGTCAGCACCAATAGCTGAAGAACCGATGGCATCTTGGATGACCGTCCCCCAAAAAAGCGGCTATCATCCAAGGGTTGGACTTCTTGGTCTTCTTCCCCTTGAAGGGTTTCTTCCTTTCATCCTTTTTTTTTTTAGCTTCTCTAGGAAAGCCTTTTTGTGGAAATTAGTATAGTCATAACTCTGTAAACAAAAAGTTATTAGTGTATGTACTCTAGAAGAAAGACAAGTAGGAATGAAAAGGAACTCATGTTCTGAAAACTTGGAGTAGGATAGTTGTTTCCAAGGAAGTTGAACCAAGTGGGCCTTTTCCCCATCCTCGAAAGGTTTAGGCGTGCCTTAATTAGTGAGACACTCCTTAAGCTTCTTCAACTCCTGAAGTATCCCCTCAGTCATCAGGTCTAATTTGATAGGGAAGTGATAAGGATCCTGGCTCTTTTTTACATCACCTTAGTTTACTACCTCCCTTATCTAGGCATCAAAGTCCTTAAACCTCTTTCTGAGGTCATCCCCCAAGAGACCAAGAAATTCATCAACATCCATATCAAGGGGACCTGATGTCCACTTGCATGGTATGCCCCACAAATCTGGAACAATAATAAAAAAAATGTTTCTTCTGCTAGTTTTGCCAACTATCTTTTCTGCTAAAAGAGAATGAGAACTTCTTGTTGGCCATACCTTAAGGAAGTAGATAATAAAATGAACCCTTTGGAAATAGATGCAACTTACAGTACTATATGAATATGAGGAAGTGGGGCTTGATCCCGAAGACATTGCGCATGCACAAAATTGCATTGAAGTGTGCATATGAGTTTAGAGGCATCTAGTTGACCGCTATTCTATGGAACTCACAAAAGTCCTACACCAACTTCGACAGCGACTAAAATACCACCTTCAGCTAAGTCTTAAAGATAGTGATTTCTTCCTTGTGAGGCTGGTAACTGGGTTCGCTCTTCTTGGGCAAGCAAACCTGGACATAAAAAAGAAGGTAATATTCCTTCCTCCACTTCTCAAGCTCTCCCAAAGTTGTACAACTAGGGTGAGCATCCAATGAACCTCATAGTTGCTCGACTGGGTTGGACAAAGGAACCTCAAAATAAGCGGGAAAAGCCTTAGGACCTACTTTGGTAGAAGTTGAGAGCTAGTTTGGTGAAAAAATGACGAATGAAGGCTGAGCTACTTGTTTAGAAGAAAAAAGGAAAAAAGGCTTGGGATTTGAGAGAAGGGGATAAATGGGAGCAAATGAAGGAAATGTAGAACTCCCTTAGAGAATGGAAGTGTATATAGCCTAGAGAGGAAATTCCAATAGTAGTAATAATTACACTCTACTGAATATCAAAACTACCTATTTGAACCAAACTGATAGATTGAGTGAACAGCATTCAGTTAAGAATTGACACGTGTCTCACAAAACTTAAAATAGGAGCACACCTATAAATTGAAATGATTGACAAGATCTTAATCGAAATGATAGTTCGGGGGCATAGGAAATGACATCTAACACAGCATACCTCTTTAAAGATCTAGAAAACTAGGAATGACATGAATGCATGGGAGAACCCTAAGCTAGGATTTATTTAGAAAGCCTAGAATACCCCAAAGCTAGGGCTTATTCAGCAAAAAACAATGACAGCATCGGAAGTAATAATCAATGAAAGCCACAACCCAATGACAGTAAGAAGTTGGACCAAGTAGGTGGGGCGTTTATTGGCCAAAGGGCTGATGCCCTTAGCATACTAACAAATCCAAATGAGGCCCCTAAGAAGCTACGCTGGTGATAAGGAGGAGATACTCAAATTAATCGCTAACTTAGCAAGACCAATAGGACCTTGGATATGTTCGCATATTGAGGACCAACCTACACGGCCAAAGGACCACTTCAGCACCTCTATTCACATAAGGAATTCAGCACTATCTGGACAAAGGTCCCCACAAGAGACCCTCGATATACCCATTATAGTTGTACTATGGGCTACTTGTTAGAGGCATCGTTTCTAGAACCAAAAGGCTAAGTGGCAAAGGTGCACTGCAGGATATGAAATCTAGAATTTTGGATCCAGTTGAGCAGATAGCCAACCTCTATCAGGATTACTCAAACCAACCCCATCTCCCCCTCACCTTATATATACCAAAGGCCATCCCACAGTTGAGGTAACCCTACTCTTGCCACTCTCTCTAGGGCCCTTAATCCCCTCTCACACATACATGACTTGAACGTCAAAGGTTCCATTCCCCAAAACACTCTGGGGAATCGCCCTAGCTCTATTCTCCCTTGTTTCAAGCCACCCCTTGCCAAATGAGCAACTTGCTGCTGCTACCAGCAATGATGTTGTACATCAAATATGGAGAAAAACACCATAGGGATTCATGTTGATTACTTTTACTAATCATACTCTTCACCATGTCCATAAGAGTACAATTCTTTGTTTTGGCTACACCATTTTATTGTGTTGCAGCATGCATTGTATATAAACTAATGATGCCTTCTTGGTTAGGAAACTTTACAAATGGATCTGGCATTCGTCCCTTTTCTATGTACCTTCCTTAGTACTCATATCATCTATCAGATCTAACAATTTTGATCTTTTTCTCTTTTTACTTCTCAACTTCTGCCTTATAAGACTTAAAAGCATCAAATGCTTTAGCCTTGTCAAAAAAAGAAAATGTAGATGCATGAATCTTGTATAGTTATCAATGGATGATATTAAATATCTTTAACGATTAAATCAAGGCAGACTAAACAATCCACATTGTCTGTGTATATGATCTCTAAGGTTTTTGAGCTCCTTTTGGCACTTTTACTAGTCTTGTTGGTTTGTTTTCCATTTATACAGTCCATACAAGTACCAAAGTCAGTAAAATCAAGATTTGTTAAAACTTCAACATTTACTAACCATTTCATTCTTTTAATGGAGGTATGTCCTAAAGTCCTATGCCATAAAGATGACGAACTCTTATAAACCATGCTCCTTTTTGTGCCAACATATATGTGCAAGGCCAAATAATCATTCTCAAATGTGGGATCAAGATCGAACTTGTATAAACCTATGGAATTTTTATTCTTTAAAATAATAAAACTTGAGTCCTTAAACAAAATTCTTATCCAACTAAAATAAGTTTAGAGACTGAAATTAAGTTTTTAGAAAAAGATGGAATATAAAACACCATTTGAATGTTTGAATTAAAAAAATATTTTAAAACAGGCCAAAAAGTTCCAACAGCTGCAACCTTGGAGCAAATTCGACTGCCTGCATAGATGTTTTGCTCATTTGCCTATGGTTTCCTTAGATCCAAAAAGCCTGCACAGTGTTAACCACATGCATTGTAGAACTAGAATCAATCCATCATGTATTACTAGGAGCATCAACAAAAAATGATTCATGACACACAAATGCTATAAGAATACTTTTCTTTGTGAGTCACTTCTTGTACTTAGGGTAGTCTAGCTTTAAATGCCCACTTTTCCTACAAAAGAAACAACCTTTTTTCTGGATCAATGCATTCTTTTCATGGAGGACATTGTTACCCTTCCTGGCAGTTTTATTTTCATGATTAACCCAATTAGTGTTGTCCACTCTCTTTCTTTAACATATCTTCCTCTTGAACACATATGGTCAAAATTTCATTTATTGAGCATTTTGTCTTATGTGTGTAGTATGAAATTTCAAAGGGGTCAAATTCACTAGAAAGATATTTCAATATAAAATGAACCAAGAATGACTTAGAAATCTCAATCTCTAAAGACTTCAATTGGGCTGCAATGTTCCTCATCTCCATAATGTGCTCACACACGCCTCTAGAACTGTCAAAGGTTTTGCATGAAATATTTTCCATTAGGGTGCTAGCCAATGCCTTATCCAAATGAACAATTTGTTCCTTAATGGCTTTAATGTAACTCTTGACATTTGGATTTTTTAAAATGAATCCTCTACTACTTTTACTTATGTGAGACTTTATGAACCTTAAGCTCAAGCAACTAGATTGCTCCCACTAATCATATTAAGGTCTTCCCTCGTGGCATACTTGATTCTATACGAGCAACTGATGCATCCATATGAAACACAAAAATCCAAATCCATGCAACTCAAAATAAAAAGGATATTCTCCTTCCAATAAATAAAATTGTCATTGAAAGCATCGAAATACACGATGCATCATTAGCAATAGAAATAACTACAAAAAATATTTACTTTAGTGCTATGAAAGACATAAAATTCATCTAATGGTAAAATCCAACTTGTCGTGGGTTGACGTCTCAGTCGGATAAAAATTATTATTCTTTATTTAAAAAGACAAGCAATAAAATATTAAGAAAAAATAATTCTCAAAACCTATTGGCATAGGAAAAATTTATCCTCAACATTTTATCAAATATCTTATTCCAACAAATACGCAAATCAAACAACCTCCCTATGGGGCTTAGTCCTAATTTGTATGCATTAATTGCAATTTAATGTCATATCCTTATGAGGTTCTATAAATTTTTCCTTAAGGTTTAAGACGTTGTGGCTACTCCCATACCATATATACTGAATAAACCTTAATGACATTAAAACCTTTATTTGGATTAGTACTGGATATTAAAAAATATTGACATAATTTATTGGATCTATTAACAATGAATTTATAACTCTTAGGCATGTATCACAGACATAGATCATAGCAAAATTACTCTACCACATAGCAATTTGAATATGCTCAAACAATAATTAAATAGAGGGATACAAGGTAATTCATGCATTCATGACTATTTGAATTCCTTATCTCAAACCAAAGTTTATTAACTAGAAACTCCACTCAAGATAAATTTTTTGAACATGGGTAATAAATAGTCATTCATTAAATTGATGAAACATAATAGTTATTAGAAGAATGACAAACCTATTTGGTAAATATAATAAAAACAAGAGCATGTGATCAGCACAAAAGCTAGGCTTTTATATATGTAATCATGGATTAATGATTACTGATTTAAACATGATAAGCTATGAATAGAAAGCATGTCTAAAAAGATTAAAAAAAAACAAGTAATGCCACAAGTCAATTTTGTATGTGATCATCTCCCAAAAATTAACAAACAAGGCATGAGACTAAAAAATATAAGAACATGCTTTTGTAATTACAAATCAATAAATTTAAGAAGATTTCTCAATAAAATCATATTTACATGGCACGAAAATAAACTATCGAAGCAATATCCAAACATAGTTGTTCCATAAATGACTAATCAACACAGCTTAAAAGAAGGTTCTTATACCACAACGTAAGAAATTTTATGACAGTGCAATCAAAAAATTGGTAGAACTTACCTCCAGCTATGATTGATCAAGTGAATCATAAAAATTCGAATTGTAAAAATTAGAGAGAGTTAAGAGAGTTTTTTTATATATACCTATTTTCTTTCATGTCTATCATTAATGGGAGACATGTGCTTATATATATAAGTTAGACTAGAAAACCTAATCAAATAAGAATTTTCTACATTGATTCCGTCCATTATAGAATTTACCATAATCGCAGATTTCAATTTCGCCAAATTTTTTCTGGTAAAGACTCCTCAATCATCACATTTATCTTATTCAATTAATATATATGTAAAATAATAATAGTAGTAATTTAAAAACCAAAGTGGCATACGTGCCACACTTTAAGCAAATTTTTACATTTCACAGAACTAAACATCATATATACCATACCAAACATGAAGTTTGTGTTGTTTGCAATGTTGAATATAGGGTAAAATCCACCATGGGTCATCTAGCTTATTTTTTTGTCCTAAATAGGTATCTTACCTTTAAATTGTCCTAGCGAGGTACCTTTCCTCCTATTATGCGACCTATCCAAGTATTTTCTGTCACTTTCACAGCTAAATCAGATGGAAAATGATGATGTGGCATTAAAGAACACTAAAATAATCTTAAAATGACCACTTTAGTCCATAAACTATTTCAATCACTAATTATAACACCTAAATTTTCACCCAAATCAATTCTATCCCAAAACCCTAATCACATATTCGTGAAATAAACCCAAACAAAAACACAACTGTCTACCGGAATCCACTTGCCTTCTCCTCCACATTCGATCAAAGCACAGAAATGGCTTCTCGTGCTTCATTGGCCACCTTCTGCTCGCCTTCTCCTCGATCGAAGCCCAGAAATTGCCTTTATCTACACCTTGAATCCATCGCCGTCAACTTGAATCTGGTGCCTTCATCTCCACCCGAATTCAATCTCTATTCATCACCTCCGATTCAATTTTACCTGTCGGATTCAATCTTTGCTCATCACCTCTGATTAAATCTTTGTAGCTCTGGGTTTATGGGCTCATTTGTCAATTAAGCATTTAAAGCCACCTCGCGATCCCCCACTCCTCGAAGCTGCCTCCCACTGTCAATCAAGGGTTCCAGACAACAACGATCTCCAAAAACCTAGAGGGTGATGATGTTCATCCTTACTCATCATGCCCCAGAAACCCAGAGGGCAGCGATGTTATTCTTCATGTGTGTTCTTGAAAACCTAGATTTGGCAGATGATGGTGGGTACCAAGGCAATGGACTTGGGCATGGTCTCAGAGTAACAAACAGTGGTGTCAGAGCGATTGCTGAGTTAGAGGGCACTTGAAGAGAGGAACTAGAGGGACCAGCCAGAATAGACAGTTGCGCTATCACCACCAACGGTCCAGATGGGATGCTACCAAAGTTTAAGGTGACCGTGAGGCAGGAGGAAGAGGTGGAGGAGGAGGAAAAAGGAGCATAAACAATAGATTTAAAACTTAGGGGTCTAGAATTGTTGACTGGAAGACTTAGAGGACTTAGAATGTTATTTTATGATTATTTCATAGTTAATTAATGACACATCAATTTTTTCCATTAGGCTACGCTAAAATTGACGGAAAGTATCTAATTGAAATGTGCAATAAGAGTAAAGGTACCTCGTTAGGACAATTTAATGGTAAGGTACCCGTTTAGGACAAAAAAATAAGTTAGGTGGGCCCTGGTGGATTTTACCTATTGAATATAATTGTTTTTTTTTTCTAATCTAAGCAAGACCTATTTGATACCCGAACGTCATTTAGTTATGTACAGAACATCACATTTTATTTGCATGATGATCATGTATGTTGTTGTTTATAGTAGAATATAATTTTGTTTTGATTTATGTATGTAGGCATTCTTTTAAGACAAGGAAGTGAAAGTACAAACCAAATGTATAGAGGAATATGTGATAATACAACATCATTGGTTGATATGTTTTATTCAATTAAGAAGAGAATCCGGGAAATGGGGGATAAAGTAATAATCAAAGATTTTCAGAATTGAGGCATAATGATTTGTAAATTTATTGGCTTTGCTATATTGAATCAAGCTTCCAAGTTTTATAGCCTTAAAATTTAGCACAAAAAGTTAAGACAGGTATTTTTACTTGTTATACTCTGATAAGTAACAATGAGATTGCTATCAAGTATGATGTTTTTTTTTATAAGTATGATCCTCATCATTCTTTTGTGAAGTTGTTCAAATCAAACCTGCAAAGGGTATCATGTTTGCAAGGGTACATGAAATCTGGAAAGTACATGTTTGCTCGGTCATAAAGGCACATGATTACCTATGAAAAGACATGCTCATGCAAGACAAGAAAAATAACTTTTTTTTTCTTAGGAAAACATGTGTTCTTAAAAAATAGTGGTTGAAGTGTCAAAGAAAAGACTCAGTGATCAATCTTATCATTGCCACAAGATATGATTGTTGAGATTTTATCACAAGTAGGTGCATCTTTAGTTAATGACATAAAAAATGTGCTAAAATGTTGCAAAGAGTTTCATCATGCTTCAAGTAACAAACTGGTGTTTGAAAGGTTGTCCATAAATGTTATGAATTCCATGCCATAAATACTTGAGAATGGAAAGTTCATAGTCGATGCTTGGAACATGAGTACTTGGACGCATTATGTCAACAAGGTGTGTAAGAATACTTTGTAGTAGAGAATAAGAGTCAAGTATTTGATTTTTTAAAGAAGGAGTTGAGAATAAAGCATAATATTTATATGGCATGAGTACATTGTTGTCGTCATTTAATGAGGAAGATAGAACAAAAGGCTTGGAAATTTTATCAAATATGATTATTGGTGGAAGTTGTAGGGAGAGAACGTGGAAAATAGTTGAAACCTAAATTTTAGTACAAAAAAACTTTGATGGGATATGGTTACTAAATTAGAAATCTGTTAATATGGGTAGTACTATTGAAGCTTGTGAATTTTTAGAGAATTATCTAAAATTTCCCAACACATTAGCATATATGGAAAGTCCAATTTGTTACAAGCCTTGGACGTGGAGATGCAAGACAAAGTTATTTTGTAGTTTTCTTTAGAATTACCCCTGTAAAAATATAATTATTGTTTTCTATTTGTATTTGAACAACATAAATAAAACTACAGAACAAAAATGTGTAAAAATGTGAACAACATAATTGAATTGATAATTCTTGAAATGTTGATAATTTGGAGAAGATCCTCACATTCTTGTGACAATAATGATGTCTGAAAGACATCAATATTTGGTATTGATTCAATAGCTGGTTAATGATCTACATACGCAAAACATAAAAAGACATGAGAATAATACATTATCATTAAGAACATCACAATGTACAGACCTAAACATCACAAAGTACTGAAGAAAACATTACAAAGTATTGATGAGAACATCGAAAAGTACTGACACAAACATCACAAAGAATAGAAAAGAACACAAAAATATTACATTAACCAACTGTACCTTTCTTTGTACACACCTTTTAAAATACTCTACCTTATTATCAAGTGTTTTTCAACATCCACAACTTCAGTTGGTTCTTTACTGCTTTATTCTATTATCGATGAATACATAGATGTTCACATAGAGCAATTCCTTTCATAAGTTTTTCAAGGTCCTGGATGATAGATTTTTAATTAATATCATTGTGCTTCCCTATATGATCATCATTCTATTCATCATATGTTTAAACTCATCATGCTTAGATTCAGTGCTTTCATTATGCTCAACTTCATGTTCTGATGCAACTACATGCTCCTTCATCTCAACAAGTTGCTCTATGCTTATATAACGTTGCTTACTGTCACCTTCTTTGCAAATTAATGTTGTCCTTTTGCACTTCAGTTCTTACTTCATGATGTTATATGCCCTTTTCTTGTTCAGTGCTTTTCTCTATTCATTGTTATCTGTTTGTTGTTGACTAATGCTTTGCTACTATTCTATGCGTACTACATTCACATACTTGTTTTTAAACTAGGACAATACCATCTCTATTTCTTCAACAGTATTAATGACAGTTGCCTCAAATTCATCATTAAGGTCACTAAGAACAGATGGTACATTCAAAGTTAAATTCTCTATGATTAAGGATGTTTGTGTTGGGAATTTCTTGGACATAGGCTTAATCACATTGAAGAGATGTTTGTTTGTCTTGTTAGCATTGTAGGTTGCACAAAGAACTTCATTGACAACCTATTCAAATTTGTTTAGCTATTGGCTTAAAGAGGGCTCCTTTTACTACTGTTGCTGATGTCTTTTTATGCTTTTTTATTGCCCAAGTGGTATTCTTTTTCATTCTTTTTTAAATTTCTCCCTCTTGTATTGTCTCTTAAGTAGGTGCTTTTCCAACCAAAAGAAACATGTAAAAGAGTGTAAGGTATTGTATGTATGATCAAGGTCTTCTTGTCCTTTTTTTTGCTCCATGCATTTTATCACAAGTTTATTATTACATGCATGCATTATTGGAAATTGTCATTCAACAGTAAGGACTCCATGAGTAAGAACTCTATCTAAGTAAAGGAGTTGGTAATGAAAAAAAAATTAATTGTAAGTGGAATAACAACACCTTTCAGTTGATAGAACATCAAATTGTACTACACAAAACATAATAATAGAATTTTTGTCAATGCAGCCCTATTATTGCTTTTTTTAATAGTGTGAACAATACTTTTCAGTCCATAGAACATCATTTATTATGACACAAAACATCACATTTGAGTTGCTTCCAATACTTACCTATAAATGAATTATTGTTTATTGATATGAACAACAATTTTTTTAGTGTGTAGAAAATCATAAATTATAGAAGAGAACATCACAACTAAGTAGAGATTAGAACAAGTTATAGTGCTAACTTGCAACAGTAGCATGCATCCACCAATGTTCCTGGGTTTCTTGCTTTTTTGTAGGGTTTTGTTTACTTGATCATTTCATTGATGAAGCACTGGCACCAATTATAGTTTTTTATACTTAAAATTTTATGGAGTGATTTTATGATCCTCCAACTACATAACCTGGATGATTTGATTGGTAAAATGAAATTTGTAACAACAAAGACAATAAAGTTAATCTTGAAACTATTTCTAGATTATGTGTCATTCTAGACTGCCTCCCTGAGTTGTATGACTAGTTGGGATTTTTCCACCAAATTTTCTCATCTATGCTGCTAAAATATCATCACTAACTTGGATGGGGTCTCTATTCTGTCTCAATACTTTTGTCACCCATAGGTAAGCCAAATGTCAAGTCAACATTCTTACCCTTGTTTGACAACTGTAAACTTGATGCATTTTCATTAAAATAGTGAAGAAGCAACAGTAACAAACATGATGTAACTTTAATATGTTTAGGGATGACCATATCAAACTTGATGAACATGATGTAGCAAGCATCTCAGAGTTAATTCAACAGTGCAATAGGTTAAAAAAATATCAAACATTAGTATACACAACACAGAACATCAGCTATAACTAGACAAAACATCACATTTCAATGATCTTAACAATAGTCTTTAGGGTAACATGACATTTTAATGATTCGAATAGAACTTCACTTAGCTAAACAAAACATCACATTTCAAAAATCCAAAGGGTAGTCTTCAGGGTATAAAACACTACATTTGAGTTGTTTTGTAGAACTGAGAGAATTAATAGCACTTTTCAAAAGGCAACATTATTTATAATTACAAAGAATAACACTTCTATAGAACTGTGGAACATTACTTTTTTAGGTTTTTTTTTTTTGGAAAACATAATATATAGAACAAAAGTGACTTTTAAGTCTAGATATCAAAAGAAGTTATACAATCAAACATGTAAATACATCAAACAAATAGATAAATTGTTGTGAACAACTCTTTTTGAACCCAAGCATTAAACAAGCCTAGAAGTGAACAGCTTACATTTTATTTAGCTTTTTTGGAGGTCGGGAAGTTCTCTTGCTTCAAGAGCTATTGTTACCACTCTGAGTATTTAAATACAGTGATCAATTTTAGTGAGCTCATGCCCCAGGCAGTCCATGTCCTGTAGGCCAAGTAGAACATGTGCACTATGTTTACCCAAGTGGCCCTCTTGGTCATTATGCAAAGATGTGTATATTGGTCCAACCATCACACACATATTCATATACAATTTCATCTAGAAGTAATGATGACAATGAAATTCTTTATTCCTGGCCAATATGAAATTTGATTAAAATCCCCAAGTGCATGTACAATCATATGCACACATGATGCTATTGGTGCGCATCTTTTTTTTTCAAACTCTCACACTGTATCCAACTCAAATTCTACCTATGTTCTCCTGTGTCCTAAAGGTTTTAAACCCTTTAATACCCTTAAACCCTCATAAGGAAACAGGTTTGAGACATTATATCCATCTAAGTTTACAATTATGGATCTTACACTTAACCGGGTAAAAATGACCATATGAACAAGCTCAGCAAAATCAGCCAATTTTGACATCTCATAACTCTAGCTACAGGGCACCAAATCCAGTGATTCAAGATCCAAGTTATTTATCTTGAAGTTTTCTAAGTGTGGTCAAAATTTCATAGCTAAATTCTTTATGTACAGAAAATTATGGCTGCTGGAGTACAAGGTACCGAATTTTAGCCATTATTGACCATTATGGCCATACAAAAATTCATAATATTCATTCACTTCATTTCCAAGTGCAAAACCCACTTGGTAGTGTCCATATATGTCTTACACAAATGGGAAAATCATTCTTCTGAATTTAGAGTCCTTCTAACCATCATTCATAAAAATGCCATCAGAATAGCCCATAAACACCATATGGACAGCATTGTATACACACTTCAAACCACACTCCATTGATCCATATATACTTCTCACACTACACATACAACATACCCAAATAATTTACATGCATTGATGCACCACATACATGACAATAACTTAGTTAATACATACACTAAGCTTCTTGGAGAACTTCAAAAGCACTAAGCACTCTAGAAACTTGAAGGGACCAGCTGCTGCGTAAGGCAGAAAGTACTAGTACTAAAAATAGCTAATGTGCTCCAAAAATCATGAAAATTTCCAGCTTAAAAAAAACATATGGGAGTTAATATACTTGAAATTTCACAGAGAAATTCACACAACAGCTATTATTTTGAATGCTCTCTTTCAGGTGCTCCTAAAATGGACAAAAAGGGGGTAAGTCTCTTTGAAGAAACTTAGTAAGGGCTTATCATTAGAAAATTGAATTCCCAGAAACATACCTGAAATACAAAGACATAAATACATAAAAAAAATGCACATATACAAAAATATAGCCATCCAAATGCACAAATAAACAAAACACAATCAAATGCAATGCTGGCAGCAATACATCATTAGGGTTAGTCCATAAACAATCAAATAAACAATATGTAATCACTATGGCAGCCCTCCTCAAGCTAATGCTTGGTCTTAGGAGGTTAATTGGTCTTAGTTAGTACTAACTTGGGCTCTAGAAACCGCTGTAAACACTGCCATCTTAGTGCATGAAAAATAGTAAGGCTAGAACCTTGTTCATGCACTCCCCCTTAACCTATACTTGGTTCCTTGAGCTTTTTGCTTTCTTTCAAGCATGGTCATAGCTTCATGGATGCTTGATCATCATCTTAAGATAGTAAACAACCATGAAACATGAAGGTTTTAACTAACCTGTGAAGGCTGAAATCTTCAAGAGGTACACAATAAACCTGAAAAATAGGGTTTTTCTCTTTCTTGTTGCATTCAATTGCCTTCCTTTGCGATGTTTTGGGAGATTGAGCTATGGTGACTATGGAAGCTTATGGAGAAGCTAAGGAACAGGTTGTGCTTGGTGGGGGACGAAAATGGGCAGGAAATGGCAAGAAATCAAGATATTTTACTTGACTTGATTAGTTTAACCTTAACCCTTACTTAGGTCACTGTAAGTATATCTTAAGCAAAGACTTTTTGGCTAATCTTTAGCCCACCTTTTTGACCTTAGAACCTGAAAATAAAAGGCTGGGATAATACTAGAAATGGCCACCTTTGACTCTTGTAAAAAATCATCCCATCCTTAAGTTATTTTTGTGAACAAATGTACACCTAGTTGTCCTAGGTTCTTGAATAATGGCTTTTCTTTCCTTTATGCAATTCAGTCTCTAAAAATTGCTTCCATACAATTCAAATCCTTCCGAATCTCTCTTTTAGAGTTGTACAATTGAGCACCATTCATTTATTAACATAAATTTTTTATTTTTCTTGTGATAGTAAAAAATAGAGAGTTTATTAGCTAGAAGGTCAACATTATTAACTACTCAAAAAATAAATGATAGAAAATGAACCTGATACGAGAAGTCAGTGTTGGAGCCGTTGGAAGGCATTTTTGCTTTTGAATCACCCAGAAATTTGTTAAGAGCGGTTGCAAAGTTGTTTTCTTGTTGCAGGAGCAATGTAGATTTTTTTTGCCTACCAGCATTCTTTAAGAGTGGATTTCGCTAGGAAAAATGTCGAATGAAGGGTTTAGATTGTTGAAGAAGGTAAGTATTGCAATGTCAGCTATGGTATGGGGTTGGTTTGTGAAGGTTTGGTACTTTTTTATAAAGTGATTTTTTTTAATTAATTAAAATTTTAGCTTCATGGATTTTTTGTAAATAATAAGACAGTCTAGGTGTGTTTGCATTTTGAAAATATCGAGATACAACTTAGTGTTCCATTTAGAATTAAGTATTCTTTCATTCATTTAAATGTGTTGTTCTATAAAATATTATTCATTTTCATAAGATATACTGTTTAAATCACCATGATAGTTTTGTCAAAATGTGTTGTTCATTTCATAAGATGTGATATACAGAATGTGGTGACATTTGTGTAAATAATGCAAAAATAAGGGAGTAATGAGCTCCGCCTAATGTACCATATAGCTACCCTGTTTTATTTGCCTTTTTATTCCTATTATTTATCTCAACTGATTTGTATGTCTAAATATTGGAATTACCCAAATAATTCATGAGATTTTTCATCACCATAAGGTACATTTAATGTAGAATAGCTATAGGACACACCTAGTACAGTTCGCTACTCCATCACTTTCACATTATCTGTAAAAATGACACAACGTCCTAAATAGCATATCTTATAAAATGGACACTACATTCTATAGAACTATCATGGTAACTTGAATAACACATCTTACAAAATGAACAAAATTTTAAAGAACAAGAACTTATGTCAAGAAATGAGAGGCACTTAAAGATGACCAACCAACGCCTACAAAAAAATCCAAGAAAGCTACAATTTCAGAATCCATGTGAATAAAACCACCAAAAGCAACAGAAGAACATTCAAACTTAGTCAAGTCAGAATGAGACAGCTTTCAAAGCTAGAGAACATCTTGGCCTCCAAAGTAGCCAAAGAGAAACTAAGATGTTCACTTCTAAGCATGTCTAATGATTGGGTTCAAAAATCACTGTTCACAAACTGTTTATCTATTTGTTTGATGTACTTGCATGCATGATTGTACAACTTCTGATATCCAGAGTTAAAAGTCACTTTTTTTCTATATATTATGCTGTTCAAAGAACAAAACTTGAAAAAATAATTTTCCACAATACTAGAGATATGCTATTTTTTGCAGTTGTAAATAATGTTTTGTCTTTTGAAAAGTAATGCTTCTTTAAAAAAAAAAAGTAAGAATGTTTGTTGTCAGAACTACAAGGCAACCCAAATGTGACATTCTATACCATAAAGACTGTTATTTAGATCATTAAAATAGGTTGTTCTATTCAATTATAGGTGATGTTCTGTTTAAATCATTGTTAAGATCATTGAAATGTGATGTTCTGTCCAGTTATAGATTATATTTTATGCTATGTAAACTGATATTTGATATTTTTTTTAATATGCTGCAGTCTTGAATTAACTCTAAGATGCTATACAAAAGAAATCATAAATGTAAAGCAACTGAAAAAAGAAATACGAGTACAAGTTGAAGCAACTACTAACATAGGATTTGACTAACTGTTCAACCTTAAACATATTAAAGCCAGGTCATGTTTGTTACTATTACTTCTTCACCATTTCAGTGAGAAATGCATCAAGTTTGTAACTACCAAACAAGGCTAAGATGGAAATAATTAATATAGATGTCCACCTGACATTTGCCTTACCTAAGGGTGACAAAAGTGTTACGACACACAGTAAAGTCCTACTCAAGTTAGTGATGACTTCTTAGCAACATGAATTGGAAAATTTGATAGGAAAATCTCAATCAGCGAACAACTCAGAAGAGGCAATTCAGAATGGCACAAAATTTGGAGACAATTTTATGATCAACTTCGTTATCTTTGTTGTTACAAACTTCATTTCCCCTGTCACATCATCAAGGTTGAGTAATTGGAATATCATAAAATTACTCCACAACATTACAAGTATCAGGAACTACAATTGGTGCCAGTGCTTGCCGAATGAGGTAATTGAGCAAAAAGCTCTACTAAAAAGTAAGGAACCCCAAGAATATTGGCGAATGCATGCTACTGTTGTGAGTTACCTCTATAATTTGTTCTGTACTCTACTTAATTGTGATGTTCTCTTCAGTAATATATGATGTTATACGCACTATGTTCATGTTAGTAAATAGTAAAATAATCTATAGCTCAATATTGGAAGCAACTTAAATGTGATGTTTCACACTGTAATAAATGATGTTCTAAGGACCGAAAAGTGTTGTTCACACTATTACCAATAGGAACACTAATAGGGCAATATTGGCAGCAACTCTTTGTGAAGTTCTCTGTTGTACAACCTGATATTCTACCATTTGAAAAGTGTTATTCAATCCACTTACAATTAATTTTCATTTTATTAGCAGCTCATTTACTAAGATAAAGTTCTCATGGAGTCCCCACTGTTAAATAGCAATTTCCAATAATGCTTATATGTGACAATAAATTTGCGATGAAACACATGAAGCAAGAAATGTACAAGAAGACTAATACCTACCATTTTGGACTCAAAAAGGTATCCTTTGACCTGCCAACACTAATATAGCACTTGGTGATACATACAACACCTTAAACTCTTTTACATGTTTCTTCAAGTTGAAAGAGTACTCAATCAAAGGAACAATACAAGAAGGAGAGACTTGAACAACAAAGGAAAAGAATGTTGCTTGAACAACAAAAAAAATCTAGAAAAAGGCTAATAGCAGCAACAAGGAGAGCGATTTTCAAGCTAGTAGCTAGATAGATTTAAAAAGGTTACCAACGAAATTTTTTGTGCAGCCCTTGACGCAAACAGACATCTTTTTAATGTGATGAAGTCTACGTTCAAGGAATTCCAAACATAAACATCCTCAATCATAGAGAACTTAAGGTTGAATGTACCATTCATTCTTATTGACCCTGAAGATGAATTCAAGGTAAATATCATTGACACTACTGAAGCAATAGAAAAGGCATGATCCCAGTTTAAGAACAAGTATGAGAATGTAGCACACACAGAACAATAGCAAAGCACCAGGAAACAATAGAGAGACAACAATGAGCAGCAAAAGGAAAGCACTAAATAAGAGAGAGGAATAGAAAAATAAAAAGGAACAACTAAACAGTAGAAAGTCAACACTAAACGACAAAAAAATGATAGTGAGCAGCATAATCTACGCTCAAAACAACCTATTGAGATAGAGGAGCATGCAACTGCATCAGAACATGAATTTGAAAGAGAAGTCAAGCATAATGAAGACACTAAATCTAAGCATGATGAACAAAATGATGAGCATATTGGGAAACACAATGATATTGATCAAGAAGTTATCATCCAAGATCTTGACAAACTTGTAAAAGGAATTACTGTATATGAATATCTATTTGTTCAGCAACAGCAGAATAGTAGTAGCAAAGAGCCAGCTAAAATCATGGATGTTCAAAAGCACCATGGTAACAAGCCAAAGTCTTTTAACAAGGTGTGTGCAAGGAAAGGTACCATCAGTCAATATGATGTTCTTATTAATACTTTGTGGTGTTCTTTTCTGTACTTTGTGATGTTTGTGCGAGTACATTGTGATGTTCTCTTCAATAATTTTTAATGTTTGTGTTAGTACATTATGAAGTTCTTTTTAGCAGTTTGTGCTGTTCTTAACCTTAATGTTCTATTTTCATGTCTCTTTATTGTTTTGGGTGTGTAGATTATGAACCAGCTATTGGATCAACACCAAATATTAATATTTGTGACAAACCACTATTGTCACAAAAAGATGAGGATCTGCTCCACATCAACATTCCAAGTGCTGTTAGTCTCCTTATTATACCAATAGTCTCACAAAAAGATGAAGATGCTTTTCAAATCATCAACGTCCCAACTGAGCTCCCTATTTTGTGCCCACTAGTTGCAGTTGGACATTATCAAAAAGATCTTCCATTCAACCAAAATGCATTTATTTAGAAGTATGGAGAAATTGCTAGCTAAAAGGACCTCCCAAATAACATACACGCTACTAGACACAAGACATACAACTTAACATCGAATTATTTATGAAATTTCTATCCCACCTCAAGTTCTTATAAATTACGATAATATCACTATACCACAACTCTATTATATAGTGTCCCAATTCTTTATAATTATGATAATGCCACTATGCTACAAGTGGTTGTTGCACTAAAATTGTTTTTTGTGAGATTATTTCTATTCTTTGGATGAATTTAGTTGTTCCATTAGCAATTATTTCTAATCCTTCTGCTAATTAATGTCTGTTTGCTTTACTGACAATAGTTGTTCCACATTAGATACTTCCTACTCTCTTGTTGTAGAGTTACTCCTTGACACATATATCTACTCCTTTTGATATTGGATAACTACTTGCTTCTTGTTATGCCTGTATTACTGTTCGAATTAGATGCTTCATGTTTTCTTGTTGAATATAATTTTTCCCTTGTCTCTTCTTGTTGTTCCATAATAAATATATCTGTTCATTTTGACATGTAATAGCTACCTGATGTGCCTTTAGTGGTTGTTTATTTTTAGGTTATTCTTTTTCTCTAACTAACTTGATTGTTTATTTAACACGTATTTTTTTTCCATACCAAATCTGCATGTCCCTTTGTTATTTAATGTCTGCTTGATATGTTTGTAGTAATTGTTTCTTGTTAGATGCTTCTTGTTCTCTTATTGAATATGTTGTTTCTTTATCGTATCTTTCTATTCTCTATTAATTCTATTATGTTCTTTTTTTCTTTTAGCAATTTGCTCATGTTTCATTTTAAACAAATTATTATTCTCTACTAAAAAAACTCATGTTTCCTTTTTCTTTGATATTGTTCCTAATATTTATCTTCTTGTTCCATTATATTCTCTTGTCATTCTTTTAAATGCGTCTTCTAGTTTTCTTCTTTTTGTTTTTGTTCCCAAATATATTTTTATTCTTTTATATCTATAACTTTGATGTTCCTCTATTGATAATTACAATTGTTATATAACATTTTCATTAACTCAATTATTCCTTTGTTGATTATGGCTTTATTTAGGAACAGCGTTAGCATTTAATGTTATAGGTTGAAAAAAATATATCCAACGACAACATTTAAAATTAAAAGTTTGAAAAAGCTATCACAACAGTTGATAATTTATTACAATCTCTAATGCTAATTTAGACAATTTTTACAAAAAAAAAAAAAAAGCTTATGTTTGTTACATAATTTGTATTTTTCTTCCCTGTTAACAATTTAGATTGCTCATTTTATGTAAGATTATCAAAGTCAGGTTTTTATCAAGAGTCATTTTAGTTTTTCTATAATTGTAAAATAAACTCTACAAAAGAAAAGATAAAAGAGCTCTTAGAAAAAATATAAAAAAAAATATAGCCATTCAAATTATCTTAAAATTTTCATATTTCACGACAACAACAACGTCACTTACAAAAACTCCAATTTCAGTTGAGCCTAGTGATAGCCGAGGTGCCCATCACTGGCCGGGCTCCCAGACTTGACGGAGTACAGACTTCGACAGAGGGAAACTGCCAGCCGAGGTCAGAAGGATGAACGATCCCCCTGGCCTAAGGTAGGGAATTCGCTTCCTTAGGAAGTGGTAGGACCAACCTCGGCAGAGCGATCAGACCCTCTTCGGAAACAGAAGTACCCCTTGGAGGAGCCATCCTCAGGGAATATATTCCCCGAGACATTAGAGTAACCTCGGAGAGTACGAACAAAGCATTTAAGGAGCCTCTGACACCTCCCTAAAAATTCGTCCCCCAAGTACATTTTGACACGTTATCACTGGGGCACGCCATCAGAGGGACACCTCGACACGACACTCTTGGAATGACTAGGCTTCCAACCAGGCGACTTTTGCTGATATAAGTGTCCCTTCATTCCCGGAAAAGTAGGGATCGCATCCCACCGGACACGTGTAGTAATCTGGGACGACCACAAGAGGAGAATGGCTTCTGTACGCCTTCTTTATAAACATCCAGAAAGCATCCCAGCAAGGTACGAAGAAAGTTCTCTTTGAATACACAAAAGAGCACATAATCCAGTTATCTGAAAGAATTGACTTGGGCGTCGGAGGCTCCTTCCCGGGAATACACACCGGGGACCTCCTGACCTGCGTTTTCTGGAGTATTTCAGGTACCTTCCACTGGGGAATCTCCTCCCAAAGTGCTCTCCTCCATCAGAAGTCTTCCCTACCCGTACAATGACACACGATGAAGCCGTCGCAGGCCATCACCTAGGAACACGAAAAAAAACAATTTCAGTTGAGCCTAGAAACACAAAAAAAACAATGGCACTTAATCTACTAGATAATCAAGGAATCTCATGTTTATACTGCAAATAAAGAATCAAAGCATTCGATTTGACCAAATATGTAGTAATTAATTGGTGAAAACAAATAACTACACATGTTTTCTACTTTTTGTCATTCCTCCAGTTTAATCAATTAAGCTTTAGTACTCGGATTGGATATATCTGTGTGTGCGCGTGTGTGTGTATACACATGATCACCATATTTCTGTTACGTTTTTTTTATGCTCTCTTGAAGTTCTTTTTATTTTCAAAATTTTTTATGGAAAGCTTCTTCATATATAAGCTTTAAAAAAATTAAAAAAACACACACACACACATCCCACATTGGCCGACAAAACAACAATGTAAAGGGACATTCACAGGCAAGGCTAAAGCTTGAGGAGTAGCATCACATTATACACAAAATAGGTACCCATAAGTAGGCTAATTGCAGCCGAGATCCTTCAGCACTCTTGCAGCAAACCCTTTCCACCCTAGGTTTAGGATTGTTAAAAAAATAATAATAAACACATCTACTTTATTTTTCCTTTTCTTTGTCCAATCTTGTAACCCTTACACAGCAGTATATCTAACAATCAATATTTATCCCCATCAATATTTATCCCTAGCCCTTTGGCCTAATGGTTAAAGGCTGTGAAGGATATAAGGGAGATTTAGGGTTCGAATCCTGACATTCTCACTTCCTCCAACATGTCATGCAAAAACTGATTTAGCTGCCATTTCGGTTCCGAAAAAGCTGGCATACACATTTTCCTAATTAATAGTATATCTTTCTATGTATACTTATATGATACTTCTAAGTACCAAAAACAAAAAACCAATCTATATTTAATTTAATTTTATCCTTAACTAGAACTACATGAATGCATCTACTGCATCCATTCACAATAAATCAAAAAAATTTATGATAAATCAGCCAGGATGAAAATCAAGAATTGGAGAGGGAAAAAAGATCTTACTGCCCACCTTCGATTTGATTTGAAGCTCCAGTCATAGTCCCAATCTGTTGCCTATTTTCCCCATAATGAGGCGTTGCCGAATGCGAGCCTGAGAGGAGAGGGAGGGTATGGAGGTTGTGAGATGAGAGATATAGAAGAAGATTCAATCCACAGCAAAATTGAGAGGACCAGAGCAAACGAACCACCAAGATTGGGTGAGACTGTAAGATAACCATAGTAGACCAAGAGTAGATGGTCATCGGTCGGAACTCAGTGAGGTTTCTGGCGTTAAGCTAGGGATGTTAATCGGTCGAATTTGGGTTGGATGACGGTATTCTCACATTTTACCCGTGACCTTTAACGCTATACTTGGATCCTATACATTACTCATCGGGTGGACAATTTTTACATTCATGTCGTACCAATTTTTAAACGGATAAAGCAGGTAAAATCCATCTACCCATCACACGATATCTCCTCAATCGCAATTTTATTGAGTCATGTCATGTCTAATTCTACATTTGTTACTATTAAAAACATTCACTATATCTTATCTATTAAAGCAACTCATGTTTGTGTTTAATTTCATATAACTTGTTCATTATACTTTTATTTTCATCACATAACTAATATTAATATATTATACACATGCGCACACATATATATATAGGTCGGATGTGAGGCGGGTGAATTCTAAACTCATATCCTATCCAATCCAGTCAACTAGTGCAAAAAAAAAAATTCATGTCTAACCCAAACCCGATCAATTGCAAAAAAAAAAATAAACCCATTAGATCAGATAAAGCTGGATGCCCGTTGAATTAGGCATCTATTGACATCTGTACATTGAGCAAGTCGGTTGCAATATAGTTTTGAGCTCCTTTTCTTGTTTTTTTATTTTTATTTTTAGTATGTAAGTGAGTTAAGCTGGGAAATGGGTTTACTTATTTAGCCCAATTGAGTTTTTAACCAGTTGATCTAACAATGCAGCGCTTTAGAACATTTAGGTTTATATGTTTTTACGACTTAAAACTCTTTTTTAAAACTTGTTTTTACCACGGTTTGCGCTTTTATAGTACTTTGACACTGTTTCCATGGCCAGAGTCGTAAAGGCATAAATTTTTATGACACAAAAGGCGTTTTTGATAACCATGGTTTTATGTACCATATTAGAAATCTTGGAAAAAAGGGTGAAGGAAAATAAAGAAACAAGAAAAAGAAAGATAAAGTGGGACTCCGAAAAAATGACATGAACACGAAACCAAGAGTGAGAAGAATTGAAAAAAATAAGCGCAACACAACAGAAAGGGCAAAAAATTTTAAAAAATAAAGGGTAGGAATACGTGTCAAGCCCATATCAGTTCTATTCCTGTAGCTATCTTTTACCATTCAGTCACTTTTAACCCATGTAACCCATGCAGTGGTTCGAAAATAACCAATACAGACAAACTTGCCGTAATTTCTGGATCCAGATATATTAGATGCTCCCAGCAGATACCATATAACTATTTAACTACAATTCATGAGATAAATGACTTCCTCCCAGAGAAAAAAACAATCCACTGAGGCCTATTTTATCCTACCTTACGGTTTCCCTAGTTTTAATTCGGGTAAAATACCCTATTAACCCTCAAGCTTTTGTAAATCAGTCAAAGTGTCCCTCACAACTAAAAACTGTGCATATAATACCACATCCATCTTCACAAAACAAGTTTACTGGGCCGAGAATATTTTGAAACAAGGCCAAGTCGTGGACAAGGGAATTATGGAAGTGAAACAAACGTTACCCTTGTCAACCTGCGGCCCCCGGAAGAGATGCTGAAGTTGCTATTTTTCTTTTGCTATGGCAATGTGCAAGAATACGTCAACACAACACGTCAAAATAGTGACCTCAACAAGCTCCTATTATGAAGGGCTGCCGGTTCCAATTACAAATTGCCCTAAGATCTCCCACAGGCAAAGGCAGAGCAAAACAACCTCTCCCCCTTAAACCTATTCTGTGGACTTTCTTCCTGGAAAAGTCACCAACCACTAGTAAGATTAGAATCCCTATTCCACAAAAGTTATTCCTTAGGGACTGCTACATGCAAGTTTTTCATGTGACGAATAACACATAACAAGCGTTCAATCAATCGGACTTGCAGGTCACATCCTACATGTGTCGCTTGAAGAAGAGCACAATTCATCCATCAAAAATTACCTTTATTTCTTATTATCAAAAAGAGTCATCAATCCCAATTCATTAAAAGAAAAATCAGTATTGCAATCCATGTAAATTATAGAAGAAGAAGACAAAGTAAAATGGGATAGGGAAGGCCCTTTAGAATAAAAGATCACAGATGAGCACCTTCAGGGTAATGCCGAGATTCAAGCTGCCTACATCTTAAATCTCTGAGAAATAAAATTACCCATCAATCTGGAGAAGCATTAGCAAAGATCTGATACAACAAAAAATATTGAAGCGTCATACAGAGAACAAGTACTAACAATCTTAAAATCTGATACAACTCTCCCTTGTTGACAAACAATGAATGTGTACTCAATCTAAATGTATAAAGTTTCATTATTTCAACATTAAGTTAAAATATCTGAATTGGGAGCGCAAATTGTCTCAGAAACTACATAATATCCTAAGATAAATGCTTGTCATAAAGCTAGGCATACTAGTAATTACCACTGAAAGTTAACCTCTGTAAATCAGGCAGCATAGGATCAATTCTAAAGCCTGACTGTGCAAGCCAACCTCTGAAAATCAGGCAGCATAGGATCGATCCTCAAGTCTGACTGCCACCACGAGCTTGCAACCGCTTCCTCTCAAATTCAAGCTGAAGGAAGACATATTCATGAATGAACCACGTCACTAACAGAAACAGAAAAAGACATGATGCACTTTTTCAGATGTATTACCACTTTCTTGACCCGGTCATTGGCTGCAGCAGTTCCACCGCTGACAGACTCTGGGAGATATGGACTGCTAACACGAACCTCATTCATGACCACAATTACAGTCTTGTCCCAACGCACTGGAAGTCTGATTTCACATTTAGTGTGAGTTACAAAATGCATCAAGGGCCAAGAGTCCAAGACATCCCGAGGTTGATGTACAGAACTAATCAATTTACAAGTAAGCTCATGGATGTTATAAAAACTAACTGAGCGAAAGTGATTGCTGGCATGCTAATCTAAGTAGATTCCATTCTGGAAAACTATTTCTGCAGAAGGAATCTGGATTTAGGACATTGCCTTGCACCAGCAATAATTATGAAAGAAATGAAGTACAATCAGCATATATTCAGCTCAATAGAATAGAAGGCGGGCATCCTTTTGCTGGGAAAGACAAGAACGGAGTCCGACTCACACAGTGAATTATCAGCTCTGCTTCCAAGCTAATTACAAAGCAGCAATAGCAAGATCCAAAAAATAATGGAGGCTAGCATTTGGAGCAAGCTAGCAAGACTACAAAAAGAATGAGACTGGATATAAAATGCGCATTAACACAACCAATGGCATGCAAATAACTTAAAAGTGTTTGCCCGCCAACCAGGACACTAATGATTCTTCAAGTCCAAAATTATGCATCCCCTTCTCCACATTCCTAAACACCATAAATGCAAAGACGCACGAAGGGCATGTGTAATTGACTGTTGTAAAATTCCTCACTAGTTATTTTGGTTTAGATAACCTTGCTACAAACAGAAATGCAAGGTCCTTCATGTGAAACTAGAAAATTCTTCTAGACCAAAATTAAACATCCTATTATCTACAATACACAATATCATCAAGGCAAATGCAGGACTAGTAAAAGAAACACATACGATATGTTTACTTGACCGCATCAACACTCCTCACAAGTTATTTCGGTTCTGATAAGCTAGCAACAAATCGCAAACTAAACCTATGTGATCCAAGTAAACGTGCAGAAAAAGATAGAAAGCAAGGCGTTAGCTAAAGGAGAAAGGAAAAGGATGATACGTTTTAGACAAAGCATCAAAGATGCTCTGAGCCTCCGCGGTAACACCAACACCAATCCTTTCGGCCTCAGCCTCGGCTTGCCTGCAGAATCGAAGCTCAAAGGAAGTTTAAAAATGAAAAAAGAAAATACGAAACTGAAGCAGCAACAGATATACGAATCGGAAAATATGGGCACCTAATGGCAGCTTCTTCCCTAGCTCGAAGAGCTTCAAGGTCCAAAAAGCACTTGGTGACATCGAGCGGATCTTGAGCTTGACCCAATAAGGCCAGCTTGTCTATGTAATTCACCTTGAGCAGTCGAATGTTCCTCCGGGGTCCCGACTTGGATCCTTCTTGTGCCCACCAATAACCAAGTCAAGAAAACTCAAATAAAATTAACTACGGTTGCACAACTTTCGAACCTTGCAAAAAACGATTCAGAAACACAGCGAATAAAGTGATCGGGGAAAGGATATGAAGAACCAGGATGTTGGAGAAGCGGTCGAAGGTCACGACCTGGCCTTCAAATTCATCGCCGAGAATGGTTTTGATCGACAGGAAGCAACCCACAGCGAACTCGTCTCCTTCCATGCCCTTCGCTTCGCCTGCACACTGCAATCGCAATTTCCCTTCTTTTTCGCTGGTTATGTTTGGTCATTTCGGGCCGAATAACAAATATGCCATCGTTGAAATAGGGGAAAAAAGAAGCAAACCTATATTAGGAAGAAATAAACAAATTTACCACAGTATTTATCATTGCGAACGGATATGTCATCAATGATTTCTTCTCATACCCAATTCCCACCAACATTACAATTTTGTTCCAAGTGTGCCATCTTTCATTGAATCGCACCTATAGCATCACAATTGGACAATGTTATGTCAAAGGTAAGATTTTAAATCTGGCACTGACTGATGGTGTAGTTTTACCAATTATATGGCATGATATTTGAAAGCAGCATCATACCGTCTTTAGATTTAATGGGGTTTGAATAAATGTATGCACATGTACTAATAGCCGAGCTAGTTTAATGTGTCTAGATTTGGTCTTGGCTCCTTACAACCAAAGACAACATTAGTGGCCACTAGAGTTCAATGTTTAGGGAGAGTCCATCGATGCTCGTGTTAGTTTGGTAGTATAGAAAACTAAAGTATTACCTAGCAAAGATTGTACCTTTATGTGCATAGATCTTTCCTTCTATAGGCATTCACTTTCCTTATGAAAGGAAAAAAAGGTCTATTGTGATCAGATCCTAGCTAAAGCACGACTGCAACTTGATTCGTGCCTTAGTTGGGTGGATGAGTTCCATGTGACCTAAGGCAACCTTAGTAGGCCAGGCCTCACATGGCCCTTATTAGACTGCTTTGTGGATGCAATAGTCTTGGGCGTACCCCAAGACCCATCTAGTATCAACACACCCCTTCATTGGTAAAATGTGGTGAAACCTTAATGAGGGTCCTCACATTTATAAAATTTGGGAATTGGCTATTAAACTTCTTTTGAACAGTCTAACGGTAGCCTCCATTAATGCACTTTATTGTTTCATCACTATGTCCACCCTCTTTCTCAAAGGCTGTTATATGTGCACCAATTTGTCATTTGTGACTAGTCTTAGTCTTTGAACTGTTGCCATTCCCTATCTTTTTAAAGTGTAGTAAAGTGGGTAATTGGTTCATGGTATAAATCGTATCCTTGAATCATCGATTACCACTGTTCATCTGCTTTTTTATTTTTTTGAAAATCTTGGTTTATTAGGGAAATTGGCTCTTTGCCACTGTGATCATTTGATTGTTTTTTCTATAGACTAATGGTACTTTTCTTTTTCTATTTCAACATTCTTTGTTTTTTTATCGAGGCACTGCTAGCAGCCACTGAATTATCCTTCATCTTTGATCTTTTTCCTTTGAACATTTTAATGCTAAAATGCAAATAGTATTTGGGAAGTCCAAGGTTGCTAGTTCAAGGAAGTTCCCCGCGCTTTCGGACTCCTAAGAAAGTATCTCAGGTGGATGAGGTTTTTATCCCCTAAAGCCTGAATTTGATAAAATTGTTATGTAGGGGATGGAGTTGATGTAATGGCTGTTAAGAATGTAGTCCCGAATTATTGAGGTAAATTATAGTGGAATATGAAATTCTATGCCTAGAATCTTATTTATAGCAAAAGTCTTGGTATTAGTGGGGTAAAATGGTCAGTTTGACTAAATCAGGCCATGAGGGATATTTTAGTAATTTGCCCACAACATGAAGATTATTTTATTGCATAAATGGGTTAAGATGGTTAAATATTCATTTTATGGTTGTACTAGATTTTCTAAATCCATCTCCATTTATGAGAAAAGTAAAAATACTATATAGCCCTTACAGATGGTATAAGCGCAGGACTTTGAAATCATGCAACATAGTTGTTAAGTTAAAGAAAATATCTCAAAATACCTTAAATATTTCTTATAATATCTTAAAAAATATCTCAAAATATTTAGATTATTTATATCTCCTTCCTTAGTAAGACAAACTCCATTTCCATCTCTTGAGAGAAACCATCAATCCAAGCATGTGCTTTCAAATTTGAGCTAACTTAAAGAGTTTTAATGATGAAACTCAAGCTTAAGGGCAAAGAAGACTAAGTTCAACAGTATTGGCTAGTTAAGTGCCTTAGTCTTGTTTAATCTTGAGATTTCTAGGTTGGTGTGGTGCAAAAGATTTTGGATATGCTAAAGGTCTAATTCCTTGTGCATATATGCTAGTATAAATCAAGACCAGCAAGTAGAGGCAAGTTAGGTGCTTAAGGGGAGGTTCGACCTTTAAGGGGTTCCAAGTAGTTAGTCTAAATTTTCTATGGCTATGTAACCTTGAAGATTGGTTAACTTTAAGCAATGAATGATGGTTAAACATGCTTTAGGTGTTGATTGGCTAAACAAAACCTACATTGCCATATTACACTCTAAAGGAGACTAAGGACAAGGCGAAATGTGTAACTAGGATGGTTGCAAATTCTTCATTTTAGTTTAGGGTTTTTAATCTATTATTATAATGCTTAAATGTTAAATCTTTAGCCTTGATAGTTGTGAGACAAGTGGCTATATATGTGTGCATTCGATAAGCATATGGAAAAGAGTAAGGGCTATTTGTTTATGATGCTCAAACATAGAATTTGGTATAGATGTTGTACCAAATTATATTGTCATTGTGTAAGAAAATTATGGGCAATGTGGAGACAAAAGGGGATGGCCACTCCCATCTTTTGTTTTTTGTTTTTGTTTCTAGATTATTGTTTTCTATTGGAATTCTAATACTATTAAAACTTGAATGAAAAAATCACGGGTACTTAGTTATTACAACTGATCATTGATGCATAGATGGATCAATCAAATATTCATTGTTAGAGCTATCTTACTACCCTTCCTTAGTTATAGTTAATTAGAAAACAAATGATCCAATCAACATTAACTGCTAAATAACCTACAACAAGTGCTTTGGTTTAATTTAACAATTACATTAAAATTTAAAGAGATTGATGAAGCTAAACAACACAAATACAAGTGGTTGTATTTAATTTATATGAATGTTCTCCCTAAGACCTAGTGATTTTTTATGTAGCAAATCAATAAATCATAGTTGCTTCACAGATTAGAGAGATCAAACAAGTATGGATTTGATATCCAACCCATAAATATATTGAATTCGAATAAAAACTAGTATGCCTCCTAGCATATAAATGAAACAATCATGAAAATAATCATAGAAGAACACCCAATATTCAAAGTATGATTTGACTAAATAAAAACAACTTTGATCTCTAAATACTAAAGAATTTGGGTTTCCCTTAGCTAAGAGTAAAAGAATTAGTTAGACATGACCATGAAAAATCTCCAAAAAAAAAGAAAGAGAGAAAAGGCGAAAGAGGGTTGGATGAGAGAAAGACTAGACAGCCGCAACTACTGCTCTTATTCTATATATGAAATAAAAGCAACGTAAAGGAGAAAAATAATGAAAACTAACCAAACTTTTTGTATTGTTTTCAAATTACCCCACATAAATCTAAAATATTAAAAATAACTCAAATGACTTAATATGACTAAGATTGTGGCATCTTTTTAGTAGAATTTTTGCCCACATAGTTTAGAAGCCTTTGAAATTATTCCACATCAAAACCGGCTTTAGAGTTGTAGGCCAAAAAACATTCCAGACCACAAATAGTAACTTCAAGCTCAAATGCAACCTTGATGAAGCCTTTATCTCTCAAAACTCAAAATGTGAAAGTCATAAAGCTCTTTCTTGGTTTCCAAATAACAATTGAATTACCCAAAAACATATGTGCGTAACCTAAGACCAAAGGTTGAAACTACTCCTGAACTGGTGATTTTGCGCGGGTCATGATTTGAACTAAATTTGACCCCCAATATAGCTCAAGATATAAGTTTTCTACTAGAACAGGGCCAATCTTTGAATAACTTGAAAGAACACAATCAACATTTGTAAATTTACAAATTAAATCCACTTTTAATCAATTATATTCGGATTTTCCCAAAGCTATAAAACATGCTTAAGTTAGATCATTAAGACTCAAAACACATCAAAATATACCAAATATGAGGGAGGTAAATATAACAAATGTAAGCCCATTAAGAAGGCATGGAGAAAAAATGAAGGCCACAAGATGGGCTAAAGTCTTATAAGTGAACATAAGTTTAGCTCACTGATCATGTTACCACTTTGGTGCTACAATAAATTTTTCATAACATTTTACCACTTCTAGGTGTGCCCAAGTCTTAGGGCAATAACATATTCATGAGGCCAATCAGAACAATGCTAGCAAGCTTAACCAAGTGGCCTTCATGTCATTATACAAATACATGTATAGTGGTCCATTCATAATACACATATTTACATTTAAGCTTGCTTGGTAGGGAAGACAATGGTCAAATTCCAAACTTGAATATTTCAGAACAACTTTTTGGTCAACTATGCTCTTAAGCATAAAATTTACACTTATGGTGCAATTAGTGCCTTTATATGTGTCCCAATAAGTCATACCATGTACCCTAAGGGTTCCAAACCCTTTAAAATACTTAAACATTCATAGGAAAACAAGTTTGAGGCATTAAATCCATCTAGAATTGTATTTGTGGATTTTACAAACCATCCAGATAAAAAGCCTAAATGAACAGTACATAGCCAAATTTGGAAGAGCATAACTTGAGTTACAGGGATCTAACACCCAAATCGTTTTGTTTGTAGGTAACTCGTTCCATGTCTATTTTTCCCCTATTATAAGTTGGCAATAATTAAAAAAATGCCATGGTCATAAATAGACCTGGAACAATTGCTTTTAGGTGGGACCAATCACATGAGAGTGTATTTTTCACCCTGTTTTTGACCGAAATCGTTTGGCTTCATTTCTCTCTTACTATGATCGTTGAATTATTGCTATAGACCCCAGTAAACTGCCCAATTTGCATTTAAGGCTCACATTTTCCCACCAATGCATTATTATCCCTTTTATTACTCTTGAAGATTCTCTGATTCTCATCCAACATTGAGGATCGCAAGACAAGTTCTCTTTTTTTCATCCTAACATATTCGCCTCTAGGAACCAGAGCTCATATTCATCCAATTTTCTTCATGGAAAACCAATAGTTGGTTTCAGATATTATCCATATAGATGTTGAGAGATAATTATGATACCAATAGTTGATAGACACATGGTCAGACTGAATAATCATGCGAATCCCTGAACGAAGCTAGTAACAAACATGCAATCACGTAGTCTTAATAGTGCAGTCTAGGAATCAAGCTAGTAACACACATGATCATCCCAACAAGGAAGCCAAACTGAACATGCAACAAACCAAACCCATATAGTATTTATTCATTCTACTGCCAGTACTTCCGTTGGTCAAATGGTCTAACCTCCATGTTGATGCCTTTGCAAATGTGCTACCTTGCCTGCAATATGATCACACTTTGCAACCATTGTCCATGTCTCCTACAGTACAACCTGCTCATCCAACACCTCCGCAAGAGGGTGGTTCTCATTTCTTGTATACGGCCCTAACTGTGCCGCTCTTATCTTAGGATCATAAACATCATTGAGGCTACATAGTTGTATAATGCACAACATGCAATGACTAATCTGCTATGTATATCATGGCTATATCGATTCATTCCATGTAGGATAGCCCATTTCATTTTGATATTTCCAATAATTCTTTCAACAACATTACACATGCTAGCATGTGCAAAATTAAATTGCTCTCTAGCACTTTCAAGATTTCGTCCTCCAAAATCATTCTGATGGTAGTTCACACCTTGATATTGCTCGAGAAATCCTTTCATGTTTGTATATCCTAAATCTATGAGGTAGAAATACCCTACATATCACAATTACCTTAATTCACATTTGGATATAAGAAAAACATCGATAACTATTGACTCCAATGTGTACCAGGTGGCGGTTCTAGGAAATGTGAACTTGATAAATTACATGCATCACACAGTACCTGGCTATCATGTACTGCACCTTGCATCTGAGCATAAACATGGATGAAGATTATATTAAAGTTATAGGCTACCATGACATTTTGGCTCGTATGGACAAAATGACCATGGTATGCCTATTGATCCCTATGACCATATATTCAAAAACATGTGTCCCATCAATTGCACCAATTGCAATCTTGAATGCACCACCCCAGTTTTCCATAGCCTCAAGTGGTTGGGCCAAGAAATTCGGGTCAGGGGGTTGAATTATCACTTTAGCTAATGAAATAACAAAGTCCAAAACCTTACTAAACCAAGGAGAGATTATGTTAGTCAAGTAAGCGTACACTTGTTGTACATCTTCATATTTGAACCCATGTGCATATATCATTAAGAACATGGCTAAGCCCGCATCGTCGGAACTCTTCTGAACTAGACATCAAATGGTACAAGTATTGGGTGCCAGTCCATAATGGAGCCCTCCGTATGGTCCGCTGGACTGCTAACACCAAGGCCCATCCAAATAACAATGCAATTGCAGCGGTCATCCTAATGAAATGCCAACGATGTCTCTCTCGCAACAAGTATTCATTATCTATGACTCGGTAACTCAGTGGAGGGGATCTTACTGGAAATGGGGGTGGGCTATCCCATGGAATTTCCCCACCACCATTTGATTCTGGGTGACCATCCATCTGCAAATATAACTATGTACCATATTAATCAAGGTAGGGTGAGAGAAGCTAATAACTGTACAACCCAAATTATCAACTAGAATATCATCCAAACAAGCATCTAATATCCATCCTACAGTCAAGGTTAATAGTAATATAGCAAGCATACAATCCAACAAAACAGTTGCAACAACAATCCATCAAACATAAACAAATAACCATGCAACAAATCTAATAAAACATAAACAAACAAATGATAGGACAAGAAAAGGCATATCACAATCCCGTGAAAAACTTGGTTGCCCTAGCTTGTGCCAACTGCCCACATAGCATCTTTAGATGTGACTCTGGTGTATGACATGGATACACAAGGAGATCACACAGCCACTTATTTTATGCTATCAACATACATGCCTCAAGCCAATCATTGGTCCCCTTCTCGAACCCAAGTAGCTGCATTATGAGGTCAGATATAGCAAACATATTGGTGTCCTTCTACCAAGCAGTGGAAGTAGCTAAGGCCGAATCATGCTCAGCTTTGCTTTGCTTGAGGATATCCAAAACCTCCGGTTGGACATCAATATCATTACCAACACCAGACTTGCGCCATTTGCTATCACCAGCTGTGTACACCCTATTATCTACATATCTGGCCATTGAGGGTGGAATGTGTTGCGGCAGCGAGTAAACCATGATTATCTCTATCGGGTGGTGAAGCTTGATGACCTTGTGTCTCACAAGTCTGGGCTACATGCCTTTGAGCTTTGAATGCTCTAGGTGAAAGCCCAGGTTGATGTGTGGCAGGCGCTGAGGTCACTGGTGATTCACAATTATCATATGGATTGTATGGGTTAGGATTAGCAGTATGGCCTCAGATAGGGGGCTATGAAGAAACTCCGCAATCTGATTAATCACAGTAGTCACCAAACATTGCAAAAGTAGATTATCCCAGGAAGGTGTGTTCCTGTCACGTAACTAGTTTGCTTCTAGGTGAACATATTTCAGGTGTGGAAAATTGAAGCAAAATGGGCAAACTAAAATCTGTCAATGATATGATCATACGAACTCTAAAGCCATACAAAGTATAATACAATAAGGAAACAACCCATGGATGATGAAGTTGCTTACCGAGATACATGCATCCCACCAGCCGGGATCTACAGTAACAATACTAGTAACCGGATATCAAGAAATACCAGTAACTGTCTCGGCAATAGATTTCCACACTCTAAAGTGTCAGTGAAGAGACTGCCACTTGTTGGTTAGTTGTTTCTTGGTCCAATAGTTGCCAATGACAGCTTGAAATTCCGATAAAAATTTTTTCCAACCACCTTTTGTGGGCATGTTGGCATTAACATATGCCTCCTTAATAACAATAGCAGCTATGTAACAAAACAAGCTAGTGCATTAGGTATCCCATTCAGCTTAGGGAGACGGGTTAGAAAGGGACTTGTTCATGGGAGCCTTACTGGATGGGGCGGCCAACAGTTTGTGTGATATCTGTAAACAACAGAATACATCCCAATAACAAAAAAACCAATAAAACCAATCACATATATAGAAATAAACATGAGCCACAATAAACCATCAAGTATTCACCATACAGATTCTCAAGCCACAATTCAGGCAATAGAAAAAAAAGGCCACACAATTGTTGTTACCCACTCCGGGGTAGTCCAGTTATGGTGCCAAAACTGTGCATTTAGACTCCCAGGATTGATAATGTTCTGTAGGCCATCAGAACACTACCCTTAGTGTGCATACCCAAGTGGCCCTCTTGGGCACTATGTAAATACATGCATATTGGTCAAACCATCACACACATATTCACATTTCATGCACACCATGGCAGCAAAGAAGGAAAACACTAGCACAAGTCTTAGTTTTGGCTTCCACACATTAGGCAATCTTGTTAAGTTCTAGTGGCCAGCTACTGCACCTGTAACTTCCACTAATAAACTGTATCATTCTAGCCTCATAACCCCATGTTTTATTTGCTCCATTATGAATTGGAGACTTATAGAAAACCAGGGAATTTTGTTTTACATCAATAGCCCACCTATGGACCAAGTTATGGATTTTTTAAGTTGGTTACGAAATTCTGACCAAATGAACAGTAACTCAGCCAACTTTGCAACATCATATCTTTGGCTACAGGGCTCTGAATCCAGAAATTCCAAAGCCCAGTTAACCATCTAGATGTCCTCTAGGTGTGGTCAAAATTTCATACCAATATTCATTCTACACAGGGAGATATTAAACTTTAGGTCCAGAGTCGAAATTCTGGCAACTTTTGGACCATTTTGCCCATACAATTTTTCCAAACCATGCAAACACTTCATTCACAAGGAGAAAACCCTCCAAGGCTATCCCATATATGTCCAATACACATATTAATTACATTATCTTGCATCTAGCAGCTTTATGTGGCGAAAACAGAATTTACAAGTAAGCAGCCTATCATTCACACTTAGGCAGCTTTGCATCACATCACTTACATAGCCAAAACATTACTCAAATGTTCACATACTTGTCTCATCTTACATACACTACATGTACATGCATACATGCACTACAATATGGTCTTAACTCAGCTAAATACGCACCCTAGGTTACAGGAGGTCTTGAGACACAATGGACTCCAAAAACAGGATGCTGGACAGCTGCTGCACAACACAGTAAGTACCACCATTAAAACCTGCATCCAAAGACACTAAAACACAGAAACCACAATGCATATATACAGGATATAGCAACCAAATGCAGCAGCCAAACACAAACAACAAACACATGAAATGTGGCAGCAACATATACCATAGGTTAGTCCATAAAACACATAATAAACATAACCAAATCACTATGGCAGCCTTCCTCAAGCTAATGCTTGGTCTTAGGAGGATTTTAACACTAGTTAGTACTAACTTTTGGGCCCTAGAAACCCAGAAATTCGCTGCCATCACTGTGCACTTCACACTAGGTCACAAAACCCTCAATAAGTGCACTCCCCTCACTAAGCTTGGTTCATCAAGCTCATGGCTCTCTTCCAAGCTTAGCCCTAGCTCCATGGTTGCTTGAAAATACAGAAAAAAACCCATGAGAGCAAGAGAACCCTTACCTTGATGGGTATGCTGAAATTGGAGCTTGATCCTAGGTGCACTAAAGCAATAACACCAACTAGCTTCCAATTGTGCTTCCTTGACTTCAATTGCAAGTAGTTTTGAGTTTGAAGGTATGGTGGCTATGGAGGAAGTGTGAAGGAGAGGGCTGGCTTTATTTTTGCTGATGGAGGCTGAAATTTAGAGAGAAAAGGTGGTCTTGACTACTTAAATAGTCAAAAGTACACTAAACACACTTAAGTAGTCTTAACCTTGTCTTATGTCATTTTCCTTGCTACAAGACTGTGGTTTCTTAGTCTTAATCTCTTGGCCCACATTTGACCATCCTTATCTTCCTTTAGCAGCCCTCCTTATGTGGGCTAACCCCACAAAACTTCCATTTGACTTAAGTCATAGACATACACATCTTAAGGCCTACAAGAGAACACTTAGGTCCTTTATGCCTTTTTGTGTTTTCTTTGTCCTTAGTTGTCTTCCATAAGCAATTTGGTCCTCCAATAGCACTTTCATACCATTCATATCCTTCTCATAACTCTCCAAATCTCTTTTTTGAAAGTTTTGCAATTGGGTACCCGAATTTCCAAAATCTTACAAAAAAGTCCATAGGTTGCTTGACAAACAAGCAATCCTTAAGGCTTTTCTTGGGGACCAAGTTACCAAATTGGAACACTTTTAAGGAGGTGTTGATCATGCCTTTTACCCCCCATACTTCAAACACTATGGTGAGAATTACACAATATAATGGTTTTTAGCCATTATGATGCACTTGTAATTCTCCCATTTTGTGAGGTGGTAACAATTGTAACTATATGTTGCTTGTTTGTAAATGCTATGCGAGATCACCTTATACTGTGAAATGTTAAAAAATGGTATGGCTAGGAAATCCAACTGCTATGGTTGAGGCGTTGATATTTGGGTATTTATATATGTGTAGATGGAAAAACCAGGATTAATACTCAATTCAAATTCTGTGAAAACTACTTTAATGTGAGTAGGGTGGTGCAAAAATTTACTACAAATAGAAGTATGTAGTTGGAGGACCAGTCAGAAATGGTTAATGTTGTGCAAAAAAATTATGCTATAGTTTAACCACGGATGCATGAACATTGTTTGAATAACTGGCTACGAACATTGGTATTACAGTTTTAGAAATATAAGTGAAGGTTATTGAGGACGAACAAGATATATGATTACTAGAGTTTAGCAGATTATGGGGGACAAAGTTCGTACTAACATCAATAAATTTTCACCAAATGGGAAACCAACAAAATGTCATCCACAACCTTCAATCCATGTAAATAACTTCAATGTCAATGGTTTGACAACACATTACTACAAATAGTAGTATGTAGGTGACTGAACATTCAAGAAGGTTAATCCCAGACGTTAATACGTTTTTAAATGATTCACCTAATGTGCCTGAATGTCATTTACAAATGCCATTGAATAATATTAAAATTAGAAGGTGCACTAGTGTTATTGATTATACAGGAGAGGAAAAGAAATAGGAAATTAGAACAAGCAAGGCCACAAAGTCTATTTATATATAAATCATACCTCAAAGAAATGCAATGTCTTTTAACCTTTGCAGATCTTGAATGAAGATTAGATGGTATAGGACAAATTACCTTTGCAAGCAGCGTGAGCTAGCACTATATGAACATATTCTTGGTTGGTGGAAGACGGAGAGTCAAATGGCTATTTGGGCTTATTGGCACGGACGAGGAAGAGGTGACTAATCGGGACGAATGGCTACTCGGGATGACAAGCCGATGTAGATCTTCCCTTATAAAATCTTGAGAGCCAAATGAACCAAGAGATGCATCTGGGAGGCAATTGAAAAAAGGGAGGAGCTCTATCGCGTGTGGCACACCTAGGACTTGGGAGAGGGAGAGAGAGGGAGATAATGAACAAAAAAGAGATGATGCATGTGAAGGTGAGAGAAAATCAAAAGAAACTATAGCTGACTGCATTTAGTTTGACAAGTCAACAACTTATGACAATTTTGTAATAAACAATAAACATGGATGGGCTAATGGGACTTCCATGGGGATAGAAACAAGCATAGTACAAAAATTCTCTCACTTATAGCGGGCTATAGGCAAAATGAATTCGATGTAAATTAAGTGATTCAAAAGAAAAAAATTTCCTCTTTATGAGCTCTAAATGTTATTCAAATTTCATATTATCAACTTGTATAGAATGCTATGGCTCTTAGACCACAGGATACTCATAAATATGCTTCAAACCCCTAAAATGCCTTTACAAAATTTTGTAACAAATTACACACTTCACTTCTAAGAGAAAATCCAATTTGGATAGGTCGAAACATGTATTGGACACTTGAGAAAGTCACTTTCTTGAATTTATAACCATTCAAATTGCATTTAACTCAAATTCTACCAAAATAGCCCATAAACATCACAAAGGACAGATTTGCATACCATGCCTCAAAACAACATCTTCATTGCTTCATTCAATATCATACAACATTCATAGTTCATTTACATTCATAGATGCAACATGCATTAGCCTAGCATAGTTTGGTACATACAGTAGCTTCTTGGAGGTCTTTGCACAAGAAACACACTCCAAAAGCTTCAAAAGGCAGCTGCTGCATAAAACAGAAAGTACCAATACTCAAATTAGCAAATGTGCTCAAAAAACATGAAAATTTCCAGTCTAATACTAAACATATTCAAGATCATATACTAGAAATTTGAATGGAAAATTCAGCTTATATGTATTATACCTAGTGCTCTCTTTCCAAATCCTCTGAAATGAAGACACTAAGGAGTAAGTTTTCTTATGAAGAACTTAGTGAAGGCTTTACATTTGAAGTTTTCATTCCAATGTCATAAATTGAAATCCAAAGACACTAAAACACACAAAAACAACAAATATATACATATATGGGAACTATATGCACAAGTAATTCACACAAACAACAAAATAAAATGCGGCCGCCATGATTTCGTTAGGGTAAATCACAATAATTCAATAAAACAATAAGATATCAATATGGCAACACTATAGTAGCCCCCCTTAAGTTTTTACTTGGTCTTAGGAGGCTTTAGGTCATAACTAGTACTAGCTTGGGCTTTAGTTGTTCTTGCTGCCATTTTTGCATGGAAAATAATAAGGCTAAAACCTTGCCATGCTACACTCCCCTTAACCCATACTTGGTTCCTTGAGTTTTTTGCTTTCTGCCAAGCATGGTCTTAGCTTCATGGATGTTTGATTAGTAGCAAAAAACCCAAGAAACTCAATCAAAACCTTACCTTAAGTGTAGACACTGAAGAAACCCTTGAAAGAGTCTAGGAAACCTTCCTTGCACTCAGTTTGGGTTTTCTTCCTCCTTTTGTTCCCAATGCCTCTACAATAGTCTTGTTGATATTAATGGGGTCTTTGATGCTTAGGGAAGAGGTTAGGGTTTCTAGAATGTTGCAATAACGACTGAAGTTACGGAACACCCTAGAAAACCCAAAAACTTGGCCTTTGATGCACTTAGATGGAGTTTGGCCATTTTCTTTGGCTTTCTCTTGTGTTCTTGAGTTATCGTGGCTATAAAGGTTGATGGATAAGCTTTGGGAAGAGTTCTTGGTTGCTAGGGTCAAATGGAAAGGATGAAATGAAGAAATATGTAGAAATTTCTTCTTACATCCTTTCTTACCTCATCTTTGACTTAGGTCCAAGATAATTATGGAGCCAACATGATATTTTTGCAAGTTTTGGGCCATGTTTAGCTAGATATGGCTGGCCATTAAGGGGATGGAAGAATATAGATTTTTTTACCTTATTGATGCCATGGAGCGAGATCCCAGTGCCCTGAATTACTTAACTTGTAGGGTCTTAGGGACTATGATCCTACCTAATTATTATTGGCTAACTATTACTTGTCGGTAAATTAAAACAATTTATGTGCAACTAGTTACGTAGCCTACCCTATAGGAAGATATGCATGCGTTTGTCCTAGCAATGCAACTCAAATAAAATAAAATAAGTAAAGAAAATGTTGCTTGAGCACTTCATTTAAAATATATTTAAAATGTGCTAAGACAATAAAACACTAGTTACTTAAATTTCAAGTAATAATTTTGTGCACACATATAAGCTCTAGCATGCACCCAAAAGTAACTTAATGCTCTTACACCATAATACATCTTAAAAGAGCAATGTCTTAGTACACAAGGTACCATGTGTACAAGGCAAAATACTACTAAGATCATCCTCTTGAGCACCCACCTTTGACCTATCAAGCTCTAAGTGTAAAGCCCTCACTTGTCCTTGTGCAACTCTTAGCCTCTAGACTATAAAGGCACAAACACTTAGTTAGTACAAAACTTAGATTATAAGCAACTTAGAAACACAAGGTTTCAAGTAGAATAAGTACCTGTAAAATATAGATACTTAGCCTACAACTATCCACCTAGTTGTTGGGCCCAGGGTTAGTACCTGCACAAATTAGCTTAGGGGAGTAAGTATTGTACTCAATAAAAAGGTCCCTCGATACCTACAAGGAAACTCAAGTAACCATGTACATATGGCAAACAAACAACCAAGCATCCAACAATCAGCCACAAATAAGAAAATAACAATAAATGCAATGCTTGAGTGAATGATATGCAATATACAACCCTTGAGACTTCTTACACATTAAGGTGTCTTAGATTTGCCGTGAGCTCAAATGGTAGAGGTACTTAAGACACTGGCCCATGTGTCTTGAATCCTTTACCTCCTTTAAGTTCTGCTTACGGGTCTTAGAGTAGGTCGTCACCCACTCCCATCACTTACTCGTCTTTCCCTTGCTTATTATGCGAGGTAATCGACTTAGTGGCTTGACTTTGCCAAGTTCTTCAAACTTGACTCTAGCTCACTTAGTGGACTTACTTACAAAGCTTCTTAGCTTGGTTAGGACTTCCTTATGTTCTACCTTCACGACCTAACACTTAGGTCATTAGAGAAATTGAAACCTACTTAGCCCCTATTTGACACCTTAATTCTTCCTTAAAGAATCCTCAATTATCCACCAAACTTAGCCATCTTCAACAACACACTTAATTACCCTACGTAATTGATCCTTATGATTATCTTAGAAGCAACTTTGGAATAGATTTAATGCTTGCCATAATGTTGGAAGTGGAAGCATGCCTTTAATAATGCATAAAGGTCACTTGGGATGAACTTTGCACAAAATAAGGCATGATGTGGTTGCACTAGCCATGGGGGTGTGATGTGATCACCCTTGGAGGTGCAACAATTTTGTGCCTACCATGCTCTTTCCTCCATTCCACGTAGTCTCCAAGTAATTCCATCTTTCTAGCACTTTAAATTTCACTTCCCATTCATGAAATAAACATGAAATGCATCAATTTAACATCAATTAACTTAACCCCTTACCTCCAATTCAAACCAATGGAGGATTAAAGCAAACAAGCCACATAAAGCCCACTTGAGCTCAATTTGTTTCCATTGGGTTCCAAGCATAAATCCAAGCAAAATGGGCACCACAAGCACTAAATTAAGACCATCACTAAGCATATTTCAAGCTTAGAACCAAGTTAAACTCATGTAAAAACTCACGTTAAGGTTTGAAGCCAAAACTTGCAAGAGACAACACAAATGCACCCAAACCACCAAAAATAAGCTAGAGCCTTGATATATATGCTTTAGGACCTTCAATTTTGCATGAATTTTGTGGAATTTTGAAGAAATTGTGAAGATGAGCTATGGAGGAAAGAGAAGAACGAAAATGGGTTGGAAGGGAGGATGAATAATTACTTTGTTTTATCCAAAAGGAAATCAACACCCACTTCTACTTACCTTTGACTTAATTTCTTCCATAAGCCAATTTAATTTTTTTTTATTTCCTTCCCCATCAGCCGGCTGTCTTTAGGTCCCAAAGGGGAGAAATTTCCCTGCCCCTATCCTTTTCATTTTTATGCCACAAGTGGCACAAAAGCCCTAATTCCTTAGTTAGTGCATTTTAGTCCTTTAACTTTCATTTTTAGTTCCAATGGTTGGAGTAACTTATGGTCTTAAATTATTTGATAAAAAATACTTACATGACCTTAATTTCAATGAAATTATGGCCAGGCCCCTCACTTGGGTCAAAACTACCATTTTGCCCATTTTGCCCTTCGGTGCCATTTCACACAAGAACTCAATACAACCTTACTTAGATTGTTTTTTTTTTCTTAATAGGAAAGTAATTTGAGGCATTTAAATAAAAACATTTTAATTAAACAAACTTAACAAGTGAAAACAATGTATTGACTAGGAGAGTTGCCACAGTTGACCTTGGTCAAATATCATTATAGCCTAAAGCTAAAGTATGAACACCTGGGTATCTTAGTTGTCCATTGTCTTTAATATAGGTCTTTGTCTTTCTTTGCATTTTGGCCCCCAACAGTACCCCTAATACCTTCAATGTCCTTACCTTTTGTGTCCCTCCATAAGCCTTTGTTAACATTTTGTGTAATTGAGTGCCCAACCTTTGTAACCTTACAATTTAATCAGTAGGTTATTTGCAAATTAAGGAATCCATTAAGGCTTTCTTAAGGACCAAGCTATCATTATGTGTGCCACTTAAGGAGGTGTGAATTAAACATCTTACACTTCACAAATTATACACTATGGTAAAAATTAAAGTATAAAAGTTTTGGTCCTTATGCTATAATTTTTCCATTTTGTGAATGTGGTAATATTTTTTTCTCCCTTAAAAATTTTGGTCCTCCAAAATTACCTTTATCTTGGGGCACTCTTTTGGATACCTTTCCAACATTTGTTTCTCAGTTTCCCAGGTTGTATCTCTTTCAGAATGGTATGACCATTGAACTTTGACCATGAGAATCAGTTTGTTTCTTGGCTTTTTAGAATCTTAAGCTAGGATGGCTATAGGTTTCTCTTCATATGTCAAGTTAGGTTCTAGTTGTATGTCTTCCATTGCTATAGAATGATTTGCATCTAGTAGACACTTTTTAAGCATAGTTCCATAGAAAACATTATGAACAATTTACATGTTTGGCAATAGAGCTAACCTATAACCCATCTTGCCAACCTTATGCAGTATTTCATAAGGAACAATATATCTTAGAGCTAATGTACTTCTTTTACCAAACCTAATGGTACCTTTGGTTGGTGCTATTTTGAGCCACACTTTGTCACCAACTTCAAACTCCAAGTCTCTTATTCTTTTGTTCACATAAGTAGTGGTCCTTTAATTGGCAGCTTTCAATCTTTCTTTATATCTTTTTAATTATGTTGGTTGTTTCTTCAATGATTTAAGGGCCTAACTCTAGCCTATTAGAGGCTTCTACGCAACAATAGGGTATCATGGACCTTCTTCCATAAAGGGCTTTATAAGGTACCATGCCAATAGTACTCTAAGAATTATTGTTTTAAGAGAATTCTACCAATGGCAAAGGTTCAACCCATTTTCCTCTAAAGTATAGTACACAGCTCTTGAGCATGTCTTCAAGTGTCTGAATCACCCTTTCAGCTTGTCCATCTATCTGAGGATGATAAATAGTGCTCAGGTGGGTTTTGGTTCCTAGTGCTTTGTCCAAAATCTAGCCACAAATCTTGGGGCTCTATCAGACTTTATGGAGTTTGGCACTCTATGTAATCTCACCATCTCTTTTATATACAATTGTGCCAATTTTTCCAAGGAATCTGTGATTTTCATTGGCAAAAAGTGGTCACATTTAGTTTGCCTATCGACAATGTCCCAGATTGTATTGTGCTTTAATCTAGTCATAGGCAATCTAATAAAAAATCCATTCTAATGTTGCCCTATTTCTTCATAGGAATAGGTAGAGTCTCTAGTATTCTTGAAGGTTTCTAATGCTCTACTTTCACTCTTTGGCATGTGGCAAATTTGTAGACATTTATTACAATGTCTTTCTTCATATTTCACCATCAGAAATGAGTCTTTAAGTCTTTGTATATGCTATCAGGAGTTCCCCTATTCAATCCTTTTCCTTCTTCTTGTTGCTGGACATCTCGTTTGTACATATCTTTTATTTTTTTTCCCGGGCCCATAGTGAGTTACAAACAGAGTTCGAAAAGATCAAATCTTTGATGAATCCATCACTACCAAGATAGATATTGAACTTACTAGTGTGAGTACTTTCAAGTATTTCATTTTAGAGTCCTTGCTCACTAGACATATATAACCTATGCTTGTTGTACAGTAATCCTTGTTTGTAGACAAAGGATCCATACAAGAATCTTTTATCTTCCCTTGAAATCTTTTTTAGATTAGGATCTGATTTCTGTGCCTTTTTTATTTCTTTAATATACCCTGATTATACGGTCAACATATAGACTAATGCTTCTCCCCATCTTTGCCATATATGCCAAAGGCATAACAAATTGTTTTCTTTAGTAGTGCTCTTTATAGAATCACCCTTTATCAATCCTGTGCATTTCTACTTAAGGCATCTACCACCAAGTTGCCTTTGCCCTCAATATTTCAATGTTGCAATCATATTCTTTAATATACTATAACCATATTCTTTACCTCATTTTCGACGCTTTTTTAGTGAACAAGTACTTTAGCCTTTTGTGGTTAGTGTATAATGAGAATGAATTTCCCAATAGATAGTGCCTCATTTCTTTGGGGCAAATACCACAACTACAAGTTCTAAATCATGGGTAGGATAGTTTTACTTATAGGGTCATAGTTTCCTTGACCCATAAGCAATCACATTTTTATCTTTCATCAGAATTCTTAACCCAAATCTAGATGCATTTGTATATATAACATAGGGCTTACTTAGATCAAGTAAGGTCAACACTGGAGCTTGAATCAATCTACTCTTTAGCTTCTGAAAGCTCATTTCACACTTCTCAATCCACTCAAATCTTTTACCCTTCTTGGTTAGTTGAGTAAGAGTTGAGGTAATTATGGTTAATTTTGGCACAAATCTCCTATAATAACCTTCTAATCCTAGGAAGCTTTGGTCTTCCTTCACATTCTTAGGTCTTTTCGAGTTTTGCATAACATTGACCATTTTCAGGATCTACTCTAAGGCCTTGTGATCAATAATGTGTCCTAGTAAAGACTCTTTCTTAATCCAGAATTAGCAATTAGAAAATTTGGCTAGAATTGGCAATTAGAAAATTTGGCCAGAATTGGCAATTAGAAAATTTGGCATGTAATTGGTGATCCAGCAGTGTCTTCCAGACAATTCTTACGTGATGCTCATGTTCATTTTCATCCTTAGAGTACACTAGGATGTCATCAATGAATACCATTACAAATTTTTCTAAGTTGGTTCTTAAGACACGATTCATTAAGTCCATAAATGTAGCAGGGGCATTAGTTAAGCCAAATGGCATGACTGTGTACTCATGATGTCCATATTTGGTTCTGAATACTGTCTTAGGTATATTTTCTTCTTTAACCCCTAACTGAAAGTATCCTTATCTCAAATTAATCTTAGAGAAGATCTTCGCTCCTTTGAGTTAATCAAAAAGATCATTAATCCAAGGGAGGGGATAATTGTTCTTAATTGTTACACTATTCAACTTTCTATAACCAATACATAACCTTAGTGATCCATCATTCTTTTTCACAAAGAGAACTAGAGCTCCTCATGGTGAAACACTCGGTTATATGCACTCTTTCTCAAGAAGTTCATTAAGTTGTTTCTTAAGCTCATTCATCTTTATGATAGGCATTCTGTAAGGAGGAATGGTTATTGGCATTACACCAAGTTGTAGCTCAATCTCAAAATCTCTCTTGGAGGGGGAATACCTGGCAGGTATTGAGGAAAGACTTGAGAAAAGTCCTTCACTACAGGAATTCTATTGACTTTCTCATCAATTTCAACATCATTCAATGCATAATATTCTTCTTTAGAAATCACAAGAATTTCATCCATAACTTCTAGTTTCATTCCATACATTTCATGCACTAATTCCTTAGAATTCACTAATACATGGACTTCATTACTAGGTAATGTGATTTCTCTTTTAACGCAATCAATTTTAATTCCATGATTTGCCAACAAATCCATGCCAAAAATAATATCATATTTTGGAATGTTTAACACCAGCAAATCAGTCATAATCTCAATCTTTCCAATTTCTAGCTCACAATTCTTAGCCAATTTATTAGAGGAAAAACATTGACTACATGTTGTCCTTACTAATGATATGTTAGGCATGAATTCTATAGGCAATTTCATGAATTTTGTTAACTTCAGAGTAATAATGGACATTGAAGCACCAATATCAAATAATACATTAACTGGCAATCCATTTAAGTAAATGTTACCTCTTAATGCTTATTGTTGAGATGTCTCTCCATTGTCTATCTTGAACATTCTTCTACCTCTTTGTAGCTATGGCCTTGGCCCTCTAGGTGCATTGTCTCTAAAAGATCGTACAGTAGGCTAATTCTGGCCTTGATCTTTTTGTCCTTCCCTTTGAATCATTAGACAATCCTTGATCCAATGATCTTAAGAACCACCTTTGAGACATGCTTGTATCTTAAAATAACATGGTTTCTTGCCATGAAATTTCTTACATCAAGGACACCTTGGGCCAAGAAACTTACTCTTGGCCTTGCCATCAACACTAGGTTTAACAACCTTGGTAATGTCCTTGCATTTCACTGGTTTCCTCTGTCTTTTAGCCTGGTTGGTTTCTCTAGGTCCACTAGCAAAACCATCCACTCTCCTACTCTTCTTACTCCATAAGCACATCATTTTGAACAGCATCATGATATGCGGTGGCATTGAAGGGCTTGATAGCTCTTTTAATATCTAATCTGAGGCCTTTGACAAATCTCTTGATCTTAAGCTCTTCTAACCCATGATATTAAGGTGAATATCTTACAAGCTAGTTGAACTTGTGCTTATACTCTAGAACACTCAAATCATCTTACTTCAATGCATCAAATTACGCTTGTTTCAAGTCCTTAATAGCATAATTGATGTACTGGTCTTGAAATAGCCTTGTGAACTAAACCCAGGTCATCTCAAATTCTTGCTCTGCTCTTCTACCTCTTTGAGTAGTGTATTTGTCTTTCACATTTCTCTATCACTTTTCTGCACTTCCTTCAAGATTGTAGGTAGCCAAGGATACTTTTTTTGTGGAGCTTAGGTTCACTCTTTCGAACATTTTCTCCAGGAATCTCAGCCACTCTTCAGCTCTTTTAGGTCTAGCTTTACCATCAAATTGAAAAGGTCTTAGGCTTTGAAACCTCTCTAGCAGTCTTATGTCATCAGAGCCTTTAATGTCCTCAACTCTATGTCTCCTAGACCTATAGGATTCCTTTGAGTCTGAATGCTCTCTAGGTTTTCTTTTTCTTATCCTCTCATTATGTCTCTGAACATCATTCCTATTGGAATGGTCATAAGCTGAGTGACTGGACTTGGATACTTGGCCAATTTCAAATCTGATCCTCCTAGCTTTGGGATGTTGCTTCTCTTCATCATCTACTTCTTCTTGTCTTGCTTCCTCATTTTCATTTTTATTCTTATTTCCATTCCTATGAGAATGAACATTAGCTAAATTATTGGCTCTTGGACCATTTCCTCTAACTTCCCAAATCACCTCATGTGGTGCAGCTTATACTCTTTGGTGTTGTGCTTGGAAAAGACTTACTAAGCCTTCATTTATATTGGCAAGGTTCCTTTATAGTTCTACGCACACTTGAGAAATATTCAATTCAGGTGGATGGTTTACTACTCCTTGTGCCCTTTGAGAGCCTTGGTCACCCATTCTTTGATCTTCATTTCTTATGTCTTGTCTTTGTTCACGAGGAGGTCAGGTCCTTAGGGTTCTTGGTCCCCTCTCCTTGTGGCTAACATTTTCCTATTTCATGATAATCAAAAGAGCACAATATATGTTAGCAACTTAACACTAGTAGCTGACCCAACTAAGCTCTATGTATAAAACTATATGCATCATGTTATATGCACATAAATCTTGTTAAACCATGCTTTGATGCCAACTTATGTTACCACTTTGGTGCTACAATAGACTTTTCATTACATTTGACCACTTATAGTTGTGCCCAAGTCCCAGGGCAATAGCATGTTCTTCAGCCAAATCAGTACAATGCCAGCAAGCTTAACCAAATGGCCCTTTTGTCATTATATAAACACATGTATATTCATCCAATCATAATACACATATTTACATTTAAGCTTGCTTGGTAAGGAAGAAAATAGTCAAAATTCCAAACTTGAATATTTCATAACCACTTCTTTGTCAACTATGCACTTAAGCATAAAATTTACACTTCTGATGCAATTAGTGGCCTTCTATGTGCCCCAATAAGTCATACCATGTCCATATAAAAATTTGCCCGTGTCCCCTATACCCTAAGGGTTCCAAGCCCTTTAAAATTCTTAAAAATTCATATGGAACAAGTATGAGGCATTAAATCTATCTAGAATTGCATTTATGGATTTTACAAAGCATCCGGGTAAAAAGACCAAATGAACAGTATACAACCAACTTTGGAAGAGCATAACATGAGTTATAAAGTTCCAAATTAAAGGATTTAGAAGCCAAATTCTTCCTATTTAAGATTTCTAAGTGCTACCCAAATTTTATAGTTGAACACAACTTGTACAGAAAGCTATGGCTCTTAGACCATAGGGTACTCTTAAATGTGCATTAAAACCCTAAAATGCCCTTACAAAATTTTGTAATAAATTACGCACTTCACTTATAAGAGAAAATTCAATTTGAGAAGGTCCAAACATGTATTGGACACTTAGGAAAGTCACACCCCTAAATTTAGAACCATTCCAAATGTGTTTAACTCAAATTGCACCAAAATAGCCCATAAACATCATAATGGACAAATTTGCATACCATGCCTCAAAACAACATCTTAATCGCTTCATTCAATATCATACACTAGTCATAGTTCATTTACATTCATAGATGCATCATACAATAGCCCTAGATTAGCTAGGTATATACAGTAGCTTCTTGGAGGTCTTTGCGCAAGAAACACACTCCAAAAGCTTCAAAAGGCAGCTGCTGCATAAGGCAGAAAGTACTAACACTAAAATTAGGAAACGTGCTCTAAAAATTATGAAATTTTTTATTTTAATACTAGACATACTGATGATCATATGCCTAGAATTTCATTGGAAAATTAAGCTTTTAAGTATTAGAGCTAGTGTTCTATTTACAGATCCTTAAAATGAAGAGACTTAGGGGTAAGTTCTCTTGTGAAGAACATATTAGGGGCTTTACATTTAAAGTCTTCATTCCAATGTCATAAACTAAAATCCAAACACACTAAAACACATAAAAACAACACATATATAGAAATATGGCAACCATATGCACAAGTAATTCACGCAAACAACCAAATGAAATGCGACAGCCATGATTTTATTAAGGTAAATCACAATAATTCAATAAAAAAATACGATATTAATATGGCAACACTATGGTAGCCTTCAAAAATTTTCACTTGGTCTTAAGAGGCTTTAGGTCATAACTAGTACTAGTTTGGGCTTTAGAAACCCTTTGTTCTTGTTGCCATCTTTGCATGCAAAACAATAAGGCCAAAACCTTGCCATGCTACACTCCCATTAACCCATACATGGTTCCTTAAGCTTTTTGCTATCTTCTAAGAATAGTCTTAGCGTCATGGATATTTATAAGTAGTAAAAAACCCAAGAAACTTAGTAAAAAATCCTTACCTTAAGTATAGAAACTGCAGAAACCTTTATTGCACACGGTTTAGGTTTTATTCTTCCTCTTGTTCCTAATGCCTCTCTAGCAGGACTTGCTATTCTTAATGGGGTATTAAAGCTTAGTGCAGAGGTTAAGGTTGCTGGAATGTTGCAATAGCAACCAAATTTATGGAAAACCCTAGAAAACTCAAAACTTAGGTCTTTGATGCACTTGGATGGAGTTTCGCTATTTTTTGGCATTTTCTTTTGTTCTTGAGTTATGGTGGCTAAGGAGGTTGATGGAGCAGCTTTAGGAAAAGTTCTTGGCTACTAGGGTCGAATAGAAGGATGAAAAGAAAAAACATGTAGAAATTTCTTCTTATTTCCTTTCTTACCTCATCTTTGGCTTAGGTCCAAGATTATCATGGAGCGAACATGATATTTTTGCAAGTTTTGAGTCATTTTGGACTAGGTATGGCTGGCCATTAAGGGGATGGAAGAATATAGATTTTTTACCTTCTTAACATTGGTCCAATATCATTATAGACTAAAGATAAAGTATGGACACTTGGGTATCTTAGTTGTCCATTGTCTTTCTTTGCATTTTGGCCCCGAACAAAACACTTAATACTTTCCATGTTTCTTCTTAAGCCTCCATTAAAATCTTATGTAATTGAGTACCCAACCTTTGTAACCTTAGAATTTAGTCCATAGGTTACTTGCAAATTAAGCAATCCATTAAGGCTTTCTTAAGGACCAAACTATCGCTATGTGTGCTACTTAAGGAGGTTTGAATTGAATACCTTACACTTTACAAATTATACATTATGGTAAAGATTAAAGCATCTAAATTTAGGTCCTTATGCTATAATGTTTCCATTTTGTGGTGGTGGTAATAAATCAGGTATGCAACTCATTATAAGGGGAAAGAAGTTTTGAAAACCAAAAGGTTTGTATTTGGTATAAGACTAGAACTTAGCCAAATCTTGAGGACCATTAGGGTTAGGGACCACGAAAAAGTAGTAAAAAAAGCATAAACATTGAAGCAAGGGTGGAAAAGATGGGCTAGGAAAAGCTGGTGAGATTCACAAGGGTGGAAAGAAAAGAATGAGAGAAGAAGTTCAGCTAAACTAGACAATAAAAGTGGAATAGAAGAAGAAGACTTGTTAATGCAAGAAGTGCTGCAATAACCATGATAGTAGGCCTTGTTATAAGGACATAGAGGGGTGCCTAGGATGTGGTTCACTTTAGCATTGGGTTAGGGAGTGTGCTATAAAGCTAAGAGAAAAGAGAGTGAGAAAAAGTAGTCTAGAACCTGGACAAGTCCAAAGACCTCTGAACCAAAAGGAAGGGATACCTTTGCACATCCCTAAGCTAATAAATGTAGCACCTAGATCATTACCACAACAACAAACTCAAGCACAACAAACACTAGGAAGAGTATTTCAAATTGAGAACTAGGAGAGTCGTACCAAGAAGCCTTAAAAGAAAAGGTTTATCTTAATAATAAGCCTGTATCTGTATTATCTAATACTGAAGAAAGCATGGAGAAATAAGGAGGGCCATGAGATGGACTGAATTCTTACAAGTGTTTTAGAGCCAGCATGTTAGTGAAGAAATTAAAGGCTAAAGATAGATGGAATTTGATCAATTCATTGAAGGAGACGTATCTATAATGGAGTATAAACATATGTTTAACTCATTGATCAGGTATGCAACTTAATATGAGGGCCAAGCAGTTTTAAAAGCAAGGAGGTTTGTAAGAGGCCTGAGACCAGAATTAAGGCAAATCTTGAGGATCATTAGGGTTAGGGACTACTAGAAAGTAGTCCAAAAAGCATTAACATTGGAGCAAGATTTCAGATAGCAAAAGCTCATTAAGTATAGGCCTTAAGAAGCTAGTGAGATTAAAAAGGATGGAAATAAGAGAATGAGAAAAAAATTTGAATGGAGCCAAACAAGAAGAGTAGAACAAAAGAAAAATAATTATCAATGCAAGAAGTTCTACAATTACCATGGGAATCAACCTTGTTATCAGGACATGCAGGGGTGCCTGAGGTGGGGTCTCTGAGATATGGTTCACTTGAGCATTAGGTTAAGGAGTGTCCTATAAAGTTTAGAGAAAGAGAGTTAAGAAAAGGAAAACTAGAACTTGGACAAGTCCAGGGACCTTTGAATGAGAGGGGAAGGATACCTTTGCACATCCCTAAGGTGATAAATGTAGCATCTAGATCATTTCCACTGCAATAGACTCAAACACAACAAGGTTCTAAAAGAGTGTTTCAAATTGAGAACCTGGAAAAGTTACATTAAGAAGCCTTGGAAGGTAAGGTTTATCTTAATGATAAACTTGTATTTGTATTATTTGATACTTTCCACAAGAAAAACCTTCTAATAATTCTAGGAACACAAAGTGTACTTAAGGTCCAGATCTTGATGAGCACACCCTTGATGCTAGAAATTGGGTTAGTAGAGTGAAACAAATAGCCACCAATGATTAGACATACAATCAAATTGATTCAAAGCAAAAAGCAAGAACTTGTTCATGACCTTCCTTGTTGAATCTTCAAGCAAATGAAACCAGACCAGAAATTTTGTTTTCCCTTTTGTTATTAGTGCGTTTTATGCTATATTTTATTAAGAGATAGTGCCAAATTCATAGTTAGTGCCACTAGGCTATATAGGCAGTTATTCAAAAATTTCATTGGTGGTTATCAAAATAACTACATAATTCTAGTACAACAACTACTTACTCCCCTACAAAAATGGCACATTTTTCACACCATTTGCATATGATTTTCATACATCACTACCTCAATAATGTGTTGCACTTAAATAACACATGTCACACTCTCATGGTCCAATTTGGCAATGATGTGTCGCATCTTTATGACATATCAGACTGTTCACTTAGCTTGTACCCCAAATGTCACTCCTAGTTTCATTTGTGCATCTAAATGAATCTCTGAGTATGTATAACGTATTAAGTAATTCTTGTGGGTTATGTTATTTATGTGCACACAGTTATGCTCATAGATCCAATACTCCCACTTGCACTAGAATAACTTAATACTAAGTTTACACTTGTGCGCTCAAGGCCTCATGTCTATGGGAATCCACCAACTCTTACCGGTACAAGGTATACTTAATAATGCCAACACAACAACATGTTCTGGTCAAATCATCTGCTTCAAGAAACATATGTACAAGTAGGTCATGTGACCTTAGGCACTTAATTAAGTACATTTGATCATGCAATGGTTAAGTCTACATTGGAGATTCTTTCCTTCAGCCCATGACCATTCATGGCACATCACAAATGTCAATAAAGAACCATCCTTAAACTCATTGAGGACAAGAACCAATGATAACCGCACAGTTATTGTATGTTAAATGATCCTCTAATCATTCAACAGTGCCTATGTTGGCCCAAGACTTGTTGATACATAGCTTGGCTACATTCAATCCCCTTTGTGAGTTGAAACATATTCCAACACCATGAATATACCAAACACCAGGTGAACTTGTTTCTTTCAAGTCATTGCATACTTAAGTATAATACGCTAAGTAATATACATGGCCATGATTGTAATGTATGAATGACATTTGTATCTTATAAAATCTTTTCCTTTTGCATCAACTATTTAGTAGCTTAAACTACACATTTGCCTAGTCAGGGTTCTCTAGACTACATCTCTCATGGCCATTGATTACTACCTGTTAAAGTAAATGCAATAGCTTAAAATCACCAAATATCAACCTAGGAATAATGACCGAAGAAACTCACAGACAAGAGAACAATAAATAACACTCTTATTTTCTTTATTTTCTATCACATGGCAGTGTGCACACATCAAATGATTTACCCCCATAAGAAGTATTGTCATTCTCCTTCTTAAATCATTTATCACGTGTGCTTCTCCTATCAAGTTTTCCCACTAGTGTCAAACACCATATTCTCCCACTAGAAAATGATGAGCTAAGAGCATATGTTCACACTTCACCATCAAGCTAAGTTAATCAAACACATTGATTAACACAAGTCCTCACATAAGAGAACTTTTCCCACATAGTTCTCTTTCCATGTATGTGTGGTCATATATGGTTAGTAAATCACCATTACCTCATTTTGATTACACTTAATTGAGGTGGCCATATGCTCAAGTTGTTACATGGCTGGCCGTGTGACTCCCACTTGAATAAGTATACTCTAACCCTTACTAAAAGAGTCCACTATATCCATTCACTTGAGCAGTCTCATTTTCATTTTTACACAAAAGAATATAAGCAAATTTTTCGTGTGAGAAAACCAATCCCTTTCACCAATGTTTAACATAAATTATTTCTCTTTTTTTTGCTAAAAGTAGTATGAAAGAAGTATGATAAACACATCAACTAAATTACACTTAGAAGCTCAAAAAAAAATTTCCATCAAATGGTAGTCTTAAAGACAGCAATGCAGTCCATAAACAAAATTACAACCTATGGAGATCTTTTGCTTTCACATCTTGAGCAATGACTGTTGGTGGCACAGGTTTTGTAAGATGATCCACCAGCATTTGTCCAGTAGGTATGTATTCCATTTTGACTTCATCTTTCTTAATTGCATCTCCACCAACGTTATATTTCATGCCGATGTGATGGTTTTCCATGATACTTTGGATCCTTTGTGTAAGCTAATGCCGCCATACTATTATAAAATATGGTTATTGGCCAAATATTAGGTCTCATAAAACCTAAGTGATCAAGGAAACAACCAAGCCATAATGCCTCTTGTACATCAACTGATTCAGCAACAAATTTAGCCTTTATTGTGGACAAAGCTGTACAAGTTTGCTTTTTTTCTTCTCCATGAGATAGCACCATTGTTAAGCATGAAAAGATAACCAGATGTGGACTTACAATCATCCTTATCCCATCCCCAATCTATTACCCACTCCAGGGTAGTCCAGTTATGGTGTCAAAATTGTGCATTTAAAACTCCCAGGGTTGGTATGTTCTGTAGGCCATCAGAATAATACCCTTAGTGTGCATACCAAAGTGGCCCTCTTAGGCACTATGTAAATGCATGCATATTGGTCCAACCATTACACACATATTCACATTTTATGCACACCATGGCACCAAGGAAGGAAAACACTAGCACAAGTTTAAATCTTGGCTACCACACATTAGGCAATCTTGTTAAGTTTAAGTAACCAGCCACTACACCCGAATCTTCCTCCAAAAAAATGTATTAATCTAGCCATGTAACCCCCCTATTTTATTTGCTTCATTATCAAGTAGAGTCTTTAAGCAAACCAAGAAATTTGGTTTTACATCAATAGCCCACCTATGGACTAAGTTATGGATTTTTTAAGTTGGTTACAAAATTCTGACCAAATGAACAGTAACTTAGCCAATTTTGTAACGTCATATGTTTGGCTACAGGGCTCCAAATTCAGAAATTTATTATCCTAATTCAACCTATAGATGTGCTCTAGGTGTGGTGAAAATTTCATACCAAGATTCATTCTACACAAAGAGATATAGAACTTTGAGTGCAGAGTAAAAATTCTGCTCACTTTATGAGCATTTTGCCCGTGCAAAATTTCATAAGTGTGCAAACACTTCATTCACAAAGGGTAAGCCCTCCAAGGCTATCCCATACATGTCCAATACACATAGGAATTTCGTGCTCTTGTATCTAGCAACTTTATGTGTCCAAAACAGATTTTACAAATAAGCAGCTTATCATTCACACTTAGGCAGCTTTGCATCACATCACATATATAGCCAAAACATTACTCAAATGTTCACATACATGTTTCATTTTACATACACTACATGTACATGCATACATGCACTACATAATGGTCTTAACCCAGCTAAATATGCACCCTATGTTACAGGAGTGCCTAAGACACAATGGACTCCAGAAACATGATGCTGGACAGCTGCTACATAATACAATAAGCACCATCACTAAAAATACCAAATGTGCTCCTAAAATCACCAAACTTCCCAGCAACTAGATACATGGAAGTTAAAATACCTAAAATTTCAAATCAAAACTCAAACAAAAAAGGTCAGTTTGAATGTGATCTTTTTGCTGGACCTGAAATGGAAAAATTGAGGGAAGTAAGTTTCATTGTAAAACTTAGTAAGGGAAACACTTGGTTTCTTAAATAAATATGACCCTCATTAAAACCTGCATCCAAAGACACTAAAGAAAAAAACCACAATGCATATATACAAGACATAGCAACCAAATGCAGCAGTCATTTACAACCAACAGACACATGAAATGCTGCAGCAACATAAACCATAGGTTAGTCCATAAAACATGCAATAAACTTAAATAAATCACTTTGGCAGCCCTCATTAAGCTAGTGTTTGTCATTAGGAGGATTTTAACACTAGTTAGTACTACATTTAGGCTCTAGAAACCCTAATTTTTGCTGCCATCATTGTGCACTTCACGCTATGTCACAAAACCTTCGATAAGTGCAATCCCCTTACTAAGCTTGGTTCATCAAGCTTATGGCTCTCTTCCAAGGTTAGCCCTAGCTCAATGGATGCTTGAAAATATAGTAAACAATCCATGAAACCAAGAGAACCCTTACCTTGATGGGTATGCTGAAATTGGAGCTTGATCCTAGGTGCACTCAAGCAATAGCACCAAATAGCTTCCAATTGTGCTTCCTTGACTTCAATTGCAAATAGTTTTGAGTTTGAATGTATGGTACCTATGGAGGAAGTATGGATGAGGGTGGGCTACATCCCTTGGCTGGTATGGCCTAATATGAGAGAAGAAAAGGTGGTCTTGACTACTTAAAAGGGCAAAAGTACACTAAACACACTTAAGTAGTCTTAACCTTGTCTTATGTCATTTTCCTTGCTACAAGACTATGGTTTCTTAGTCTTAATCTCTTGGCCCACATTTGACCATCCTTATCTTGCTTTATCAGCCCCTCCTTAGGTGGGATAACCCCACAATTTCACCATTTGACTTAAGTCAAAGACATACACATCTTAAGGCCTATATTAGAACACTTACGTCCTTTATGCCTTTTTGTGTTTTCTTTGTCCTTAGTTGTCTTCCATAAGCAATTTGGTCCTCCAATAGCACTTTCATATTATTCATATCCTTCTCATAACTCTCTAAATCTCTTTTGTGAAATTTTTGCAATTGAGTACTTGAATTTTCAAAATCTTACAAAAAAGTCCATAGGTTACTTGACAAACAAGCAATCCTTAAGGCTTTTCTTGGGGGCCAAGTTACCAACTTAGAACACTTTTAAGGAGATGTTCATTATACCTTTTACTCCTCATACTTTAATCACTATGAAGAGAATTACATAACATAATGTTTTTTTGACCATTATGCAACACTTGTAATTCTCTCATTTTTGTGAGGTGGTAACACAATCAATATTAGTGTACTATTGTACATGCAAGTTACCACCACGGTAACAAAGCCTATAGTCTTTGGTACCCTTAAGGTATCTCAACACTCTCTTGACACATTTCGAATGCTGAGGACCAGAATTAGGTGAATAACAAGCCAACAACCTTACCACTTGGCTAATGTCTGACCTTGTACACAACATGGCATATATTAAACTTCCAATGACACTTAGGTAAGGAACCTTTTCCATCTCCTGCCTTTCATTAGAGTTTTGTGGGCACATGTGCTCACTAATCCTTGAATTGTGTGCTAGTGTTGTGCCCAAAAGACAATCATGAGATGATTGTATTTTTGCACATTGAGTCATGATATTTTATTAAGGCATTAATCCAGCAATTATGTTTGTTGTTTTGTTTCTGCGTAACATAAAAAACATAATTGTAACCCTAGAATAATGATATTCTTAAATGTCCCTAATCTAATATTATTGTGGAGTGGGTTTCAATGATACATAACGACTAGCATATGTGGAGACTAATATGAGATATGTAGTCTACATATGGGTACAAGTTGGAGAACTTGTTACTGGACTGACCCACCATGAGAATACTACATGGATCGTTATATGAGTGTCATAAGTGAATCTCATAGTGATCATGGTATATGTAGTCCTTTGACCTAAGATCAACAAGGTTCCCTACATGTGAGTCACATACTTTGATACTTCCCTTTGTTGCTCGTGACTGAGTGAACTTGAAGGAGGTCATTGAGTATGTCACATATCATGCGGAGGGATTTGTATGATCAAGATGGGATTTTTCCCTCCTATGTAATGGGAGTGATATCTTCGGGCCCCTTGATAGAGTAAGACATAGAAAAAATGCATGGCCATCCTCGGATGAGTTGACATATGATATCAATGTCATCAGTTTAAGTTGGTCTACTCGGTAATAAAAAAACCAAAGATTGGGCTATACGAGAGTGACACATTCCATGTCTCATGCTTAGTCTTGATATCTTGGACAAAAGGACAATGGCATACATCGGTACTAATCATAAAGGTTTAGTCAAATCACCGACAATCTTGTCACTTGGGTAGCAATGATGTGTTGCTAGACACCGCTCATTGCTTATGATCATAAATATGATTTTTTGGCATTGCCGACGTGGTAAGAGCTTATTGGGTCACACACATAGAGCTATTTGGATCATTAGAGTGCATGGGCTAATTATTTGGGTTATGGTTTCATAATAATTTCGTATTAATAATGGGCCCAAAAGTTTAGCCATTATTAAGCCCAAAATTGAAGCCTAATTGGATTAGGGCTTTGAAACCCATTAGGCTTGGAAGCTGAGTCTCACTATAAATACAACTTTTAGTGAGAAATTTGAAGCTTCTTGCCCTAGCCTCCCAAAAGGATAGCCGCACTATTCTCTTACAATTCCTTGGAGGACGCAAGCTACCACTGCGAGTGTAAGAGAAATGAATTTGCTGGGACATAGTGGAAGCATGGTGATCCCGAGAGGCTCGTGTGGATACCATATTAAGCTTGAACACGTCAACTGTTCATGTTTTGTGATTCGACTCTACAGTTGGGTAAGAGATCTCAATTGAAAATTAGGTATGAAAATTTTTGAACACCCAGTTTACCCCGTTTCACTTGGATCCTGGAAGGTTTTGGTTAAATTCCACTACGCTTGTTTGGCTCCCGAAACCCAACATTGTGAGCAATTAGGGTATCCATGGTTGAAGCGTTCAAGAATCTTATTTATATAAGGTTCTTGTAACAACGCCAACAACCTCTCACCTCCATCCCTTAGAATCTTAACTTACATGGATGTAGGTTGCTTCCCTTAGACTCTTCATATCAAAGGTAGAAGATAACCATTCCTTAATGGTCAATAAGTAACTTAAATCATTACTAGCCAACAAGATATCATCAGCATATAATGACATCAAAACAAACTCACACTTAGAATTTGATGCCCCAAGGCATCTTCGTTTGCTGTCAAGCTGACAGGCGGAGAGACTTCCTGAGGAGGCAAGCGCCTGGAGCTCTGGTTTCCTAGCTGAGCGTGCCTGAAAAGCTCAAAGAAGAGGTTAGGAGGTCCCCGGTTTGCTTTTCCGGGGAGATGCCCCAAGGCATCTTCGTTTGCTGTCATGCTGACAGGCGGAGAGACTTGCTGAGGAGGCAAGCGCCTGGAGCTCTGGTTTCCCAGCTGAGCGTGCCTAAAAAGCTCAAAGAAGAGGTTAGGAGGTCCCCGGTTTACTTTTCCGGGGAGGACCCTCCGACGCCCAAGTCAGTTTTCTGAGTGAAAGTGGAGGAAGAACACTAAGGGATCAAGTGTCTTGCCTGTTTTGTGTTTTCTCAGAGGGAGGAAAATGCCCATCCTTTGCCCAGTCCCATTTCCTAGTATTTATAGGAGTAGCTGCTCCGTTCAGATCATGACACGTGTTCGGTCGGATTTGATCTGTAGTTTTGGACCTAGGGGACAGGCAGCCGTTTGCAGCCTCCTTTAGCCCTGGACCCGGACGGGTTGTGTCAGGACGGGGGCGGCTGCGGCGTGTCAGTTCGCCGTTCAGATGTGACGTGTAGGGCTTGTGGGCGACATGTCAGAGGCTCCTTAAATGCTCATACCGTACTCCCGAGGTCCCCTGGGCGAGGTCGCCCTTTGGTGCGTGCACCCTCTTCGGATTCTATCCGTCCTTTGGTGCGAGCACCTCCTTCGGGATCTATCCCATAGTTCTGGGAGTTCCCTTGATGAACTCCTTCTTCGGGACTCACACCCATAGTTCGGGGATACCCTTGCTCAGGTGTTTCTTGTTCGGGGAAGATCCTCTTCGGGGCCTCTGCCTTCGAGGAGATTCTCCCTTGCTTCAGAGATATGGCTCTCTTACCCGGAGGCAGTCAGTTTGGCCCCTCGATGGAGACGGTGTTGTCCTCGGAATTCCTGACGAGCTAACCGAAGTCTCGAGCTCATAGTGTTTGACTTCTCACCTTCCGAGGTCCGTAAAAAGATCCTCTCTTGGGTGACGTCAGACTCCTCGGCCAATATTCTGGCAGGGAGTTACTACCGAGGAGGCAATAGCCTTTGGCTATCACAGGCCCCCCTCCAAAAAGCCGAAGTGAGAAACTTCGGTTCATCGGTTTTCGGGTCCTGTGGTTGTGATGTCTGTGCCGAAGACGCCTTCTTCTGCTTGTACCGATGGGCAGCATTTTTGCGTCCTCGAGGCACGAGAAGATAGGCTGTCCCTGTGCCGAAGATACACCTTCTGCCCGAAGTCACAGGCTCTCTCTTGGTGTCCTTGTGGCAAGGGGAAATAGGATAACCTTGTACCGAAGATAGACCTTTTGCCCGAAGTCACAGGCTGTCTTTTGGTGTCTTCGAGGTAACCTACTTTTTGGCCTTTATAGGTCTGCTCATGCATCACGTCCTGTATCCAGCAGAGTTAGTTTAGGGCGGCGCCTCTAGACCAAACGGTGTCAGAGGGCGTGCTCGACGTGATGGACGACACGTGGCACATTTGCTGCGCGATGACATATGGCACACTTTTATTGGGTAAGAATGCACTGAGTATGGCTGGCGCGACTTTTCAGGCGCCCATAGCAGTTATGGCGACGCTTCGCCTTCCGAGGGGTACTAATGACGACGGTTCTCCTGGCCTTCTCGGCCTATATATATCAGTCCTGTCATAACCCTCTTTCTTCTTCTGCTTTTGCTTTCTTTTGCCTTCTAATTTTCTCCCGATTTTCCGCGGCGGTTCTCCTTTTTCAGGCATTTTTCTGACCACTTTTCACGACGGCTTCCAGGAATCCAGATTCCGGCAAGACCTTTTGTCGTGCCCTAAACTGCCCCTGGCCCATTTGGGCCTGATTTTTTTTTTTTTTTCAAACATGCAGCGGAAGTTTTCATTACACAGAAGGGGCTTTTAAAACTCACTAAGACTTATGGGCACGAACCCCAGGATACTTATCGGTACTAGCTCGTTAAGTTCTTTAATTAAGGTTAAGTTGAAGTGCTCTCAGAAACAAGCTAGCACCTATGTGGATTTCATGTGTTCATCTTCATGGTCTTTACCAAGCTTAGCCAAGAATATGCATGGCAACCAAAACACCAACTTAAGTTTAAAAACTTATTTTCATGCATATGCTTTGCATGCTTATGTGTTTTGGTGTTCAGTAGTGCACATAATCACTTAATGCCTTTAGATGCAACTAATGCTTAGGCATGTATTAATTCACATACGTGCACTTAAATTTCTTATTAGCCAAACTTTACACAAGCATCCAATTTCATGCTTTTTCTAAGTTTACTTGCATGTTCTTTACTAAGTGAGCATACATAGCCAAACATTGCATGCTTTCAACATAGACATGGGCTTATGGCCTTTTAGTACTTAACATGCATATGGCCCAAAATTAACCAAGAATAAAATCAAATTTTCCGAGTTCTTATTTAAGCCCAAAACGTACATTTAAGCCCAATTTCAACATGCTTCAAGTTTCATGAAAACATAACCCATAAATTCATGCATGGGCCTTGGTAAGTCCACCAAGCAATAAAAATACCCAAAAATGTCCAAGTCCATAATACAAGCCCAAAGCCAAGTTTGGCCAAATTTTAGCTAAGTCCATAATTTGGTCACTAAAGTTAGACCAACAAAAACATGCTTAAAAGCAAGCCATAAATCCACAAAGCCATGGAACACAAATTTCCACCTTAATAGACCTTGTTCCCACAATTCTAAAACTTCAAGTCCTGCACAGAAAGTCCACATTTTTTTGTTAGCTTGTTTACAAGCAGCTTATATACTTAGAATACTTAGAATATTTTGAGCAATACCATACACAAATCCAACCTTAGAATACAGAAAGAGTACTCAAGACTCTTAGCTTGATCTTTCAAGCAAACCTTTACCTACAAAAGTAGAGTAGGGCGGGTGAGTTATAAAACTCAATAAGGATTCCGTGGCATCCAATGCCTAACTTATGGCCTCCAAGGCCTAACATATGCCAAGAATGTAATGGCAAAATAATCCTTATTCCTGCAAAGAAAACATAAAGACAAAGAAAACAAAAAGATACATGCATATAGCAATAATATCATAATCAGGGGTTAGCATGCACAACAAATCAAAGAAGCACACAAACACACACCACTTAACACTTTGTTCACAGAAGGGCAGCAAGCATCCCTCAAGTTTTAATTCATTAATTACATATACTTAATGTTTTCGGAGAGCTCACTTAGCATAGGAATTAAGGTGGCCGCCTTAACTCCTAGCCCATAATGCTTGCTTACTTAACTTAGCTCATGAGCAAAACAGAATTGCCGAAGCAATAACATAACTTAAGCCCTCTTAGCACTCCTAGGATCACATGGTTCTTTGACCATCACCTAGGGGCCCGAATACTCACACAAAGAATCCATGGAACTAGGCCATGCAATAAAGTGAGTATAGGAATCCTTACCCACAACACCGAAAGCTTTAGAAGCTTATTTTCCTTCGTTTTCCTTGCTTGTTGACTCTAGAAATTGTTTTCTAGCATAAGAACCAAGATGGGCCAAATTTTATTAGTAACCATAAGATACCAAGAACACTTGGTGATTAACTCAAATAACACAAAATACCAAGAACACTTGGTGTACACTTACAGAACCTCACAGAAGAGGTAACGCCAATTTATTGTGCTTGATGTTCTTCAAGCTTCTTCTTGATTTCTTGCTTCTAATGAACTTAGGAACTCAATCACACAAAGAGTTCCTTGAGTAGAGCTTAAAACCTCCAAGAAATGGAAATGGCCAAATTTTCCTCCTTGGTTTTCTTTGAATTCTTCATCTGATTCTTGCTCTTTATGGTCTTAGAGCTTGAATTCAACCAAGAATACTTGGTTTTAATTTGAGGAATGATTATTTCTAGCTATGGACGAATATTTGGATGAGAAAAGAGTTGGAAATGTGTTTGGAATGATGAGACTTGGTATGGAAGAAAATGGAGAGAGAATGAGAGAGTTTGAGAGCAAATGGCTTTGAATGAGTGGAGTGATTATGTTTTAATGTGTGGGAAGGTAATGGCCAGCCATATGGGAAGGAAAATGAGTGTATAATGTGCTTGGAAGGTGGGAGACAAGATTAAAAGAGATGAAGACTAATTGGAAGACTTTTGGGTAAGTTTGGTAGAAAAAGTCAAAAGTAGGTGAAGAAAGAATCCAAGGTAATGATTAAGGGTGGGAGGTGGATTAAAATAATAGGGAATGAATAATGTGTTTGAAATGAGTGGGAGACAAGATTAAAAGAGATGAAGACTAATTGGAAGACTTTTGGGTAAGTTTGGTAGAAAAAGTCAAAAATAGGTGAAGAAAGAATCCAAGGTAATGATTAAGGGTGGGAGGTGGATTAAAATAATAGGGAATGAATAATGTGTTTGAAATGAGTGGGAGACAAGATTAAAAGAGATGAAGACTAATTGGAAGACTTTTGGGTAAGTTTGGTAGAAAAAGTCAAAAGTAGGTGAAGAAAGAATCCAAGGTAATGATTAAGGGTGGGAGGTGGATTAAAATAATAGGATTTGGAGGGAGGTGACATAAAATATTGGGAATTGGAGGGGCATGGCTGGCTAAGGCATCCTAGGCCATTAAAATGGCATAATTCCCTCTTTAGTCCTCCAACTTTCTAATTTTGGGCAATTCAGCCCAACCACTAAAAATCCCTTTGTTCAATTGAGTCCCTCATCTTTAAAAACCATCATTTTCATTACTATTTCTCTTGGCCTAAGCCAAGCTTATTTTTAAGATGTTCAACACTCAATTATGCACATGCCATATTGTCTTCTCAATTTAATTGAGCTAAATTCCCGATTAAGGAAAAATTCTTATGCTCCAAATCCATTTAACCCGGGACCTAATCACTTTGGATTGTCCGGGCATTACACCTTTGGTGGGTTTTAGTCCTTCTGCTTTTTTCAAAGATTCTTCCTTGTTTTTCCCGAACTCGTCTTCCTTGTTTTCCCAAACTCGTTTTCATCATGCCTGTTCCCGAGAGTTGGCAACCTCTTCTTTCTCACCCCTGCTGCACTACTCCGGCAAAGCTAGCGAAGTGGAAGAAAAAGTTTTTCTTACCCTCTTACTCTGTGACGAGGTTGCCCCGTCCTGACCAATTTGCTTTCTCCAACCGAAGTGATGAAATCACAGTTTTCCGAGCCCAACTGAAGGTCGGACTTCGGTATCCCCCCCCGGAGATGGTTAGCGCGTTCTGCAACTTCCATGGCATTGCCGTTAACCAACTCCCACCGAACTCGTACTGCTATTTCAACGCCTTCCTCTGTATGTGCGGCGTTTTCAAAATAAAATCTCACTTTGTAGTTTTTCTTCAGTACTACAAGCTCTTCGTGGTCCCAAAGGGTGGCTTCTACTTCAGCTGCCTCGGGGATCCGGGAGCAAAAAGTATACGTTCACCTCCGCCACCAAAGACAGCTGGCGAGGGTGGCAACAAAAATTCTTTTTCCTGAAGAAGTCGGAGGCTTGGTCGCACGTTCCGACCAAGTGGGCTCAGGGGAGGCTCAAGATGGATGTTGTTGACCCGAAGATACTGCTAGACGCCGACGTAGCACCTATCTTTGAGGACTTCGACAGGCGCATCCGGGCCGTCTCTGACTGGGCTGCCGAGGTCTCTCCTCGTGCTCTTTACCCATTTCCGATCAACTGGAGGCTCATGACCGAAGAGGTCCTTCGGGAACTTAAGGTGGTAAAGGAGCACGTGACAGACCTCAATATGCCGAAACCGGCTTCTTCGGGGAAGGACTCCTGGCTCGTGAAACTCCTTCGGAGGAAGGAGACTTATGAGTCTTTTTACGAGAGTAAGTTACTTTCTCATTTTTTCCTTCATAACTTCATCTTGGACTTACACTGATCTTCTTTTTTCTTTTTTCAGAGATGGCCGACGACGCGGCTGCCTTTTACAAGGCTCTTTTTACCGGGCAGGCCCAGAGGGGCGAACAGACAAAGAAGGCCGCCTCTCGGAGGCGGAAGCAGACTTCGGGCGGCCCTCCCCCCAAACGGGCAAAGAAAGCTGCTCCTTCCTCTCTTCCGCAAATTCCGGAGGAGGTAGGCGAGGAGCCTGAAGACCTTGCTGCCCCTTTGCCCGAGGTTCCTCCTGTTGACGTCCCTTCTTCCGACGTCCTTCCTCAAAGCCCCACGCCTTCGCATGCTCTTCTGGGGGGCGATGGGGAGGAGACCCCTTCTGCCAAGGAACGGCGCCGAATAAGAGGCAAGGGGGTCTCTACTTAGGTGACGTCGATTCTTGACGATGACGTTACCGAGGTGCCAGCAGGTTTGTATTTTGTCGAAGAACCTTTTTTCTCTTGTAAATCCTTAAGACTTTTCTGGCCTTAACCAATTTTCCTGCCTTGTTGTGCAGCGGAGGTGGCCGCTCCTGACTGGGTTGCCGAACACGCCCGCAAGAGGGCCCTTCGGGATGCCCAAGTCCCGGCAGGGAAGGTTCCGAAGGAGCCCTTCTGGACGTTCACGGAGGACATGAATATGTACTCCGAGGACTGTCCCGAAATGGCCAGGCAGATGTGCAAAGGGGTTTTTACTGAGGCCTCTTACAAGGCCCTTACGGAGGCTTACCCTGGCGACATCTCTTTGGCCGCCAAACTCACTGAACATGCCGCCCAGGTATGCTTCACTGTTTCCTTAGTGCTGATTTCGCCTTTGCTTTTTACTTAGCACGATTTTCCCTTTGTTTTGCCTTTTTTGCAGCTGATGGGGTATGCCGCGTTGCTCCGTGTTCGGGTAGCGCGAGAGACGGAACGGAGGGCGTCACTCTGGGACCTTTACACCAAGACGAAGGCCCAGTGTTCGGCGTTGGCTGCCGACAATGCTCAGCTAAAGCAGTCTTCGAAGAAGGAAATTGCTGAGCTTCGGGAGGGGTTCATAAAAGAGAAAGAGGAACTTGAGAAAGGCTCCTCCCAGAAACTTTCCGACATCGGCTCTCGGGTGGCGGAGCTGACTTCAGCCGTAGAAGCGATTCAAAAGGATAAGTCAGAAAGTGACGCAATCCTTGCGAAGACGCTCGAGGAAAAGGCCCAGCTCGAAGTCGAGGTCACATCTCTGAAGAAGCCTTCAGAAGAGAAGAAGAAGATGAAGGCATTGAAGAAAAAGCATAAGGATCTGGAGAAGGATTACGCGGATCTGGAGAAGGACTATGCAGATTTGGCGGTCAAGAAGCGGGCGTCCAACGATATGACGAAGTTGGGCTTTCAAGATGGCTTCTGTCTTGCTCGGCACCAAATTCTGCAGAAGTTCCCAGATTTTGACCTCTCCTTCCTCGAAGGCATGAACATCCCGAAGGAGCCTCGGTGGACTTGGTCCAAGATCGAGCACTTGAAACTGCCTCCTTCTTTCTCGGCGCCGAAGGCTGCTGACAAAAGCACAGAGGCTGGCAGTTCTCAAGATGCCGAGGTTCCTTAGTTTGTACTAGGGCCTTTTGTCTTCATTTTCTTCTTCTTTTTTGTAGTCTTTCAGCAACTTTCTTCTCTGTAAGCACTTTTTGGCTAAATAGATAAAAATTTGGCTAAGTATTTTTTGCCAGATCCCTTTGTTTCCCTTTGTCCCGAACATAATTCGCTCGAGAGACCTCGGAAAACCATATCCTTGCTTTTCTTTGGCCCGAACATATTCGATCAAGGGACTTCGGAAAGCCTTACTTTTGCTTTCCTTTGTCCCGAACATATTCGCTCAAGGGACTTCGGAAAGCCATACTCTTGCTTTCCTTTGTCCCAAACATATTCGCTCAAGGGACTTCGGAAAGCCATACTGTTGCTTTCCTCGGCTATTGCTTTCGTGAGACTCTTGTTTTGTACTTCTTCGGAACTTTTTACTTAGACAAATTTGTCCAACTTGTGCAATACAACTTTCCCACCAAACTTTTTAGGCATAGAATTTTTTCAAGGCCTCTGAGTGCCAAGTGTTTTTTAATTCTATGCCTTCGGCATCACCGAGCTTATAAACTCCTTTTCGTACTTCGGCAAGTACCAGGTACGGTCCTTCCCAATTTGCACGAAGTACCCCGTGGGACGGCTTTCGGGGTGCGAATTCAGCCTTTCGGAGAACGAGATCTCCCTTCTTTATTCCCTTTGGCCTGGCGCGTAAGTTTATGGCTGCTGCCACTCTTTGCTGGAAAGCTTTTCTTCTCAGCTCAGTTACTTCTCTGTGTTCGCTGACGAGGTCGAGCTTGGTTCTCAGGCCGAGGTCATTTCCTTTTTCATCGAACACTTGGACTCGTATTGACGGTTGTACTACCTCGACAGGGATGATGGCCTCTGTACCGAAGACGAGTGAAAAGGGCGTTTCCCCTGTGGCTCTTCGGGGTGTTGTTCGGTAACTCCATAACACGCTTTGGAGTTCTCCTGTCCATTTCCCTTTTGCTTCTCCCAATCTCTTTTTCAGACCATCTTTTATGGTCCTGTTAGATACTTCTACCTGCCCATTACTTTGGGGGTGAGCTACTGGGGCGAAGTGCATTTTTGTCCCGAGGTCGCTAATGAACTCTTGGAATCCTTTGTCTATGAACTGGGATCCATTGTCCGCTACGAGCACCCTCGGTATGCCAAATCTGCATACGATGTTTTTCCATACGAACTTCTGCACTTCTTTTGCCGAGATAGTTGTCAGAGGTTCTGCCTCGACCCACTTAGAGAAATAGTCAACTGCTACTACGCAGAACTTTACGCCTCCAGGCGCCGTTGGGAGTGGCCCAATGAGATCTATGACCCAAACTGCGAATGGCCAAGGATAGTCCGCCGAAGTCACGAACTCCGAGGGTGTTCTTTAGATGTTCGCATGTCTCTGGCAACTACCACATTTCTGGACGAACTGCTTGGCGTCCTTTCTCAGGGTAGGCCAGAAGTATCCTTGGTGGAGTATCACTGCTGCCAGGGCGTTGGTTCCGATGTGCGAACCACAGGCACCTTCGTGAACTTCTTCGAGGATCATTTCAGTATCCTCTTCACTAACACACCTCTATAGTGGATTTGCATATCCTTGCCGATATAGTTCTTCTCCAATTAAGAAGAAACGTCCGGAGCGCCTTCGCACTTTTGCGGCTTCGCTAGGGTCTTCGGGGAGTGTGTCGGTTGCGAGATACGTTTTGATTGGTTATTTCCATCCTTTCCCCGAGGTCGCTATGCTTAATACTGTGATGCTGGGGTGGCTTAGCACCTCGGTGCAAGTTCTCGACTTCGCCAAACAGTCTGCCTCAGCATTTTCCCGTCGGGGTACGTTCTCGATTTTCACGGCGTCGAACTCCCGAATAAGCTTTGTTACCAACTCATGGTATTTCGCCAAGGTCGGGTCTTTCGCGCCATAGTCCCCTGCCATTTGCCGGACCACCAGCTGGGAATCACTATGGGCTTTCAAGTTTCTCACGCCAATTTTTCTGGCCAGGCGTAATCCTGCTATAAGGGCCTCATACTCGGCCATATTGTTGGTGGCGTTGAAACTGAACTTGATGGCCTTCATTACTTCTAGGCCTTCGGGGCCTCTGATAATCACTCCAGCTCCCTGGTGTTCGGATCCTGAGGCCCCGTCAACATATAACGTCCATTCTGGCTCGTCTTCGCTCGAAAACGAATGTCCCTCCCCGGTGTTTGGTACTTCGGCGATGAAGTCTGCCAAAGCTTGAGCTTTTATAGCTTTCCGGGGTTCATACGTGATGTCATGTTCGCCAAGCTCTATACACCACTTGGAAAGCCTTCCCGAGTGATCAACTTTCCTCATAACATCCCGTAGAGGCAGGGTACTTCGGACGGTAATGGGGTGAGCCTGAAAGTATGGCCGCAGCCTTCTCCCTGCAAGCACTAAGGCATATATAGCTTTTTGAAGCAAAGGGTACCTGACTTCGGCGCCATGCAGGGACTTGCTGACATAGTAGACCGGCCATTGCTTTGGCCCTTCTTCTTTCACGAGGACCGAGCTCACAGCTTTTTGTGTGACGGCGATGTATAATACGAGGGGCTCTCCCTCTCGGGGTTGCCGCAGAGTCGGCAGGCCGGCCAAGTAGACTTTGAGTTCTTCCCAGGCTTTTTGGCAATCTTCATCCCAAGGATGACCATTCCTTCCGAGGTCGCCTTCCATCTTTGCTGCCTTTGTGAGCACTTTGAAGAAGGGTCGACACCTATCTCCGTACCTGGAAATAAACCTGCTCAGAGAGGTTATTCTTCCGGTGAGTCTTTGCACGTCTTTGACTGTGGCAGGAGTTCAGAATTCGAGCAGAGCCTTAATCTTCTCGGGGTTAGCATCGATGCCTCTTTCGGATACCATGTACCCAAGGAACTTTCCCGAGGTCACCCCGAAGATGCATTTCTCAGGATTAAGGCGGATCCCGAAGGCTCTGAGTTTTTGGAAGGTTTCCTCTAAATCTTCAACGTGGTAGCCAGGCAGTTTGCTTTTGACTATCATATCATCAACATACACCTCCATGTTCCTCCCCATTTGGTCTTTAAAGACTTTATTCATCAGCCTCTGGTAGGTGGCTCCTGCATTTTTGAGTCTGAAGGGCATCCTGATATAGCAATATGTTCCTCCCTCAGTGATGAAGGCAGTCTTTTCTTCATCTTCGGGGTTCATCCTTATCTGATGATACCCACTGAAAGCGTCCAGGAAACTTAGGAGCCCGTACTCGGCAGTTGAGTCTACCAGTTGGTCTATTGGTGGAAGAGGATATGAATCTTTCGGGCAAGCATCGTTCAAATTTCTGAAGTCGATGCACATCCGGAGCTTACTACTTCCTTCTTTTGTAGCAATTACCACGTTGCTTAGCCATTCGGGGTAGTTTACCTCCCGGATAACGCTAGCGTCTATTAGACGCTGGACTTCGATCTTGACGAAGTCATTTTTGTGAGCCGAGATGCTCCGTTTCTTTTGCCGGACAGGTTTTACTTCCGGACTCGCTTTGAGGCTATGCTGGATTACGCAAGGGTTTACCCCTGGCATGTCCTTCGGCGAGTAGGCCAACAGATCTTTATTTGCAAGCAGAAAAGATACAAGTTTTTCCTTGTCTCCTTCGGCCATGCTTTTCCCTATTCGGGTATTATGGCCTGGGACAAGCTCTACTTCTTCTGTTTCCGCTTTTGTGGGATCTTCTGCCTCGCCCCTTTCCAGCTCTTTTGCTTCTACAGCAAGTGCTAAGTTGCTTGCTGGAGCCTTTTGTGCTCTGACGAACACCTTTCTCACCTCGCCTTGATCAATGAAGATCTTTGCGTCTCCTCCTTTGGTGGCGAAGGTGACGGTCAAGTACTTTACATCAGGGCGAATGTGCAAATTTCCCTGTGTCTGTCTGCCGAGGATGGCGTTGTATGACGAAGGGACGTCCATGACTATGAATCTTGCCATGGTAGAGGCGAACAACTCAGCAGTTCCTTTCTCCGAAGTTCCTTTCATCATTAAGGGGAGGTCGATCCACCCGAGGACAGGTAGCTCAGATGGTCCTACGCCGAACGTGGGTGAAGTAACAGCCTTGAGGTCACTCCTGGATACGCCCAAGCTTGGCAGCAAGTGTGAGAACAAGACGTCTGCGTTTGACCCATCGTCCAGCAGTACCCTCTTGACGTCCCAGTTTCCTATCCTTGCCATTATCAGCAATGGATCGTCATGGGGAAATACGATGGTGGAGCCATCCTCGCGGGCCAACTTTTTCGTTGGGCTCTGATATTCCATCACTGTTATCTCTCTGGCCCTTCTTTTTCTTTCCGAGGATGGAAGTCCGGTTGTGAACGTCTGTATTACTCCTGCCGAAGGTGGAGGACGCCTTCTCGGACTTCGGTTCCTTCGCCTGTCTGAATCGTAATCCTCGTCATCGGGCTTTCCTTCTTCCTCCTTTTTCCCCTTCGGGGAAGGCATTCTCAAATAACGCCGAAGCTGGCCCTGCTTTATCAGTGATTCGATGTACTTTTTCAGCTGAAAGCAGTCTTCGGTGTCATGACCGTGATCACGGTGGAACTGACAGAACTTCTTCATGTTCCTTCTATTGTCAGTAGTCATGCCCCTCGGTCGTTGGATTTGAGCCCCCTGTTTTTCCAACGCCATGAGGACGTTAGCCCTCGTGGTGCTCAGAGGTGTAAAGTTTTGGGGCTTCCTTCCTCCTACTCGCGCTCTCCGAGGTCGGCCTAACTGTTCCGTTGGACACTGGGCTTGCTGGCTGGACCCTTCGCCACGAGCGTGAATATGGTCAGCCTTTGGTCCTGTCATTCTCAGCTATTCGGCTGTCATATGTTGTTCAGCCCTTCGGTAGAATTCTCCCAGCGTGTCCGGGGGATCTTTGGAGAATTCATAAAACAAGTGTGAATCCCTCCGGAGGCCCCTTATCATGGCGAGGATGCGGATTTCGGGATGAAAGTCCGGAACACTGAGGGCCTCTCTGTTGAACCTCTCGACATAGTCACGGATGGTCTCCCCGTTTCTTTGTGCTATGTCGAACATCTGGACGGGCATCTTCGCTGTCGGCTTGCTCCCAATGAACTGTTGGGTGAACGCTGTGGACAGCTCCTGGAACCCCCTGATGTTTCCGGGAGGCAGGGAATTGTACCAGGCAGTTGCTGGTCCTGCGAGGGTGACTTCGAAGCACTTGCAGAGTGTAGCATCATCAGCCCCGTGTAGCACCATGCTGCGTTTGTACTTTGTTAGGTGGGCCTGGGGATCAGTCCGACCCTCATAGGTCTCTAGCCGAGGTAGCCTGAAATCACTCGGCATGGCCGCCTCGACCACTGTTCGGGCGAAAGGAGTTTCATCTCCAGAGACGGTTTCAGTTAGCCTGGCCCAAACAGGCTTGCGTGCCACCTGCTGTTCCACTCTCTCCAGTCTTGCCAAGACTTTCTCCAGGAGGAGTGTAGCACTGGGCTCCTCTTCTTGGTGCTTAGAGGTTTTTCGGTAAGAGGACTGTTGCTGTCTCTTCGGGGAGCGGCTTCGGTACCGGGGTGAGGGGGACTTTGCCTCTGGCGACAAACTTCTTCTGGACGGGAATTCAGGTCGTTCAGACCTTGCTCTTTCCGCCAGCCGTGCCCTGAGGGGCAAGTTATCTGTCGAGGACTCTTCCCGCGGCTCCAGACTTCCCGAGCTATGATGGGTTGCCCTTGGGCTTTTCTGCCGAGGTCGTGCTGGCGAAGTGGGTTTTTGCGCCTGGGCTGGTTGCGGCCACCTTCGGTCTATCTGTTGTGTCATTTCAGCCACAACGGACCTCTGAAAGTCTCGTAAAAAACCCATGGTGATGACAAGAGGGCGTTCCTCTTCAGGCAAGGAAGTCTCTGGGGGACTTTGTTCGGTAGCTGGTTGGTTTTCAGGCGCGGATGGGGACTTCGGGAGTCCTTTGTCCTTCGAACGCCGAGTTACGACAACAACTACCTGGGAGTAGTTTCCCACAGATGGCGCCAAATGATACCCCAAGGCATCTTCGTTTGCTGTCATGCTAACAGGCGGAGAGACTTCCTGAGGAGGCAACCGCCTGGAGCTCTGGTTTCCCACCTGAGCATGCCTGAAAAGCTCAAAGAAGAGGTTAGGAGGTCCCCGGTTTGCTTTTCCGGGGAGATGCCCCAAGGCATCTTCGTTTGCTGTCATGCTGACAGGCGGAGAGACTTCCTAAGGAGGCAAGCGCCTGGAGCTCTGGTTTCCCAGCTGAGCGTGTCTGAAAAGCTCAAAGAAGAGGTTAGGAGGTCCCCGGTTTGCTTTTCCGGGGAGATGCCCCAAGGCATCTTTGTTTGCTGTCATGCTGACAGGCGGAGAGACTTGCTGAGGAGGCAAGCGCCTGGAGCTCTAGTTTCCCAGCTGAGCGTGCCTGAAAAGCTCAAAGAAGAGGTTAGGAGGTCCCCGGTTTGCTTTTCCGGGGAGGACCCTCTGACGCCCAAGTCAGTTTTCTGAGTGAAAGTGGAGGAAGAACACTAAGGGATCAAGTGTCTTGCCTGTTTTGTGTTTTCTCAGAGGGAGGAAAATGCCCATCCTTTGCCCAGTCCCATTTCCTAGTATTTATAGGAGTAGCTGCTCCGTTCAGATCATGACACGTGTTCGGTCGGATTTGATCTGTAGTTTTGGACCTAGGGGACAGGCAGCCGTTTGCAGCCTCCTTTAGCCCTGGACCCGGACGGGTTGTGTCAGGACGGGGGCGGCTGCGGTGTGTCAGTTCGCCGTTCAGATGTGACGTGTAGGGCTTGTGGGCGACATGTCAGAGGCTCCTTAAATGCTCATACCGTACTCCCGAGGTCCCCTGGGCGAGGTCGCCCTTCGGTGCGTGCACCCTCTTCGGATTCTATCCGTCCTTTGGTGCGAGCACCTCCTTCGGGATCTATCCCATAGTTCTGGGAGTTCCCTTGATGAACACCTTCTTCGGGACTCACACCCATAGTTCGGGGATACCCTTGCTCAGGTGTTTCTTGTTCGGGGAAGATCCTCTTCGGGGCCTCTGCCTTCGGGGAGATTCTCCCTTGCTTCAGAGAGATGGCTCTCTTACCCGGAGGCAGTCAGTTTGGCCCCTCGATGGAGACGGTGTTGTCCTCGAAATTCCTGACGAGCTAACCGAAGTCTCGAGCTCATAGTGTTTGACTTCGCACCTTCCGAGGTCCGTAAAAAGATCCTCTCTTGGGTGACGTCAGACTCCTCGGCCAATATTTTGGCAGGGAGTTACTACCGAGGAGGCAATAGCCTTTGGCTATCAGAATTCAAGACATAAACACATTGGTCTTTATGCAACATCTTGAAACCAAAGCTCAAGATTGCAAAATGAAACTTCAAGTACGATTGTCTTGAAGCTTGCTTTAGCCCATAAATGGACTTCCTAAGCTAACACATTTTGTTTTTTTGCCCATTTACAATGAAACCCTTAGGTTGTTTTGTGTATATCTTTTCATTTAAATCACCATTGAGGAAGGTTGTCTTTACATCCATTTGATGCAATTCTAGTCAGGATGTGCAACAATGGCTAGTATCAACCTAATTAAATTAAACTTCACAACAGGTGAGAAGGTGTCATTAAAATCTACACCCTCTTCTTGTATATACCCCTTGGCAACCAACCATGCCTTGTACCTCTAAATGGTATGACGTTTCAGCCTTGAGGCAAATCCACAAGGTCCTTAACGTTATTTGCATCCATAGAATCCAATTCATCCCCCATTACAACAATCCACTTGTCCAAATCTGAACTACTAATAGCTGCTTTTACATTGTTGGCTTCATTAACCTCAAGTGTACTCAAATTAGCCTCTGATTGATCCAAAATCCCCCACTCTCATGGTGCTTTGGACTATTGTGCTGAATGATGCACAATTGGAGGATTTGGAGGCTCAATATGTGCATTTTCAAGTAGCTCTTCTTAAAGCAATTCTTCCTTCTGATTTTGGGCTTCTTCATACTCATTCTCACCATTGAAATTGTCATTCAAATCCTCATTGTGATGATCTCAAAGATTATGAATCATTGGAACATCCACATCCAATTTGCCTAACACCATTCCCTCTAGAAAAAGATGACAGTAACACAACACTTATGCTAGCTAGTTTAGAAACTTGAAGTTCTTCTAAAGAACTTTTATTCTCGACACCTCCTTTATTTGGAAACTCATTTCCCCAATAAAGTTGCATCCCTTAACTCAAACTCACTAGGACCTCTCTTATGCTCCAAATTACAAAACACATGCTCATTAGAGTGTTTAGAATATTAAGGGAAAACATATTTCCTCCCTCTTCGCCATGGTTTGCCAAGCTTGTGATTTGGGTTATGGACATATGTAGTGTAGCCCTAAGGCATCAAGTGGCCTACATTAAGCTTTCTACCAAACCATAACTCATAAGACATACCCACGATAGATTTGGATGGAACATTGTTCAACATATAAACAGTGATGAGCAGGGCATCTCCCTAAAAGGGTAAGTCCAAGTTGGCTTCATCCATTATACATCTCACCATATTCATAAGAGTTCTATTCTTTCACCGCTACTCCATTCTATAGAGGACTATTTCTTATAGTAAATGACCTAGTAATTCCCTTTCTCAAACAAAATTTCTTGAATTTATTGGACAAATACTCACCACCTTGATCAGTCCTCAAAGACTTAATCATTTTGTCCAATTTGATTATCCTCCAAAGTGACATAACCCCCAAAGCACCTTAATGCTTCACTTTTATACGTAAGGAGATAGACATGGGTGTATCTTGTACAATTGTTCATAAATGTGAGGAAGCATCTAAACCCTTCTCAAGATTCAACACTTAAGGAACCACGAATGTCAAAATGTCTAGTTGCAAAGGGTTCTCACTTCATGATGCTTTCCTAATAAGTTGTCTTGTTGCTTTGCCCTCAAGGAAAAATCTCACAAGTTGGGAGGACAACCCTTGATAGAGAACCATGCAAGCCACCCTTGGTTAGCTTGTTCATCCTATCTTGTCCTATATGTCCTAACCTACCATGCCAAATCTTTTTGTCATTAGATTTAGTCACAAGACAATTACTTGAATCACAATTACTAGAAATTGTATTCAATGTAAAGAAATCATCATACATAGAACAAGAACACAAGATGTCACTAGCATGTGAAATGTCAAGTACATCACCATGGAAATTCAAACTAAGTCTAAAATTCAATAGACAATGCACGAAGATCAAGTTTCTCCACTTCATAGGTACATATAAACAGTCCATAAGAACCAAAGTCTTTTAATTTTTTAAAGGATCCTTATAGGTTCTTATTCCTTCTACTTCCAATTTTGTATTGTTCCCAACATAAACACTCCTTGTCCTTTTAGGAAGGTTGCAAAATTGTATAAACAAGCCAAGATCCATCACGATATGGTTGGTGGCACCTGAATCTACAACCCACAAAAAGTTAGATTCAGCCATAAGTGCATGAGAAAGCATAAACTTGTGAAGTAAAAAGGTTGTGTACCTTAAGGTCTTTGCACTCTCGAGAAAAATGTCCCTTTTGGCCACAACAAAAGTACATCACTTTGGTCTTGTCCTTAGCCTTGTGCTTTCCCTTCATTTTGAAGTTTCCATTCAATGATCCTTCCCTTCTATTAAAATTAGCCTTCTTCTTCTTCTTATTCGACTTCTTATTCTTCTTCCTAATGGAAAAAGAAGTTTCAACCAGATAAGCACTAAAAGAAGCCTTTTGATATCTATGACTTTAGCTTCTAAAAGCAAATGTCATGCAATATCATCAAAAGTCTTGATTTCAACATTGTGGTGCAAATTGACCTTCATTTATTGCCATTCATCATCGGGAAGGGAACCGATCACTGCCTGCACTTATTGCTCAATAGTGAGAGTATGACCAAAAGACTTCAAGCATCCTATTACCACCTCACAAAATGGGAGAATTACAAGTGTGTCATAATGGCTAAAAACCATTATATTGTGTAATTCTCACCATAGTGATTGAAGTATGGGGGGTAAAAGGCATGATCAACACATCCTTAAAAGTGTTTCAAGTTGATAACTTGGCCCCCAAGAAAAGCCTTAAGGATTGCTTGTTTTTCAAGCAACCTATGGACTTTTTTGTAAGGTTTTGGAAATTCGGGTACTCAATTGCAAAACTCTCAAGAAAGAGACTTGGAGAGTTATGGGAAGGATATGAATGGTATGAAAGTGCTATTGGAGGACCAAATTGCTTATGGAAGATAAGTTTGGACAAAGGAAACACTAAAGGCAATAAGGACCTAAATGTCCTAGTGTAAACCTTAAGGTGTTCAAGCTTTTGACTTAAGTCTAAGGGTGGAATTGTGGGGTTATCCCACCATGGGGGGGCAGCCAAGACTTGATAATTAGTCAAAAATGATGGGCACATGTGTACCAATGAGTTTAAGACAAAGAAACCATAATTAGTGAGAAGGAAAATGACATAAAGCAAGGTTAAGCTTGTTAAGTGTGTTTTGGTGCCCTTAAGCTCATTTAAGGCCATTTAAGTGGCCAAATCACTTATCCCACTCTCATTTTCGTCCTCCCCCATCCCAAGAACACAGCAATAATTCCTCCATAGCCACCACACCTTCAAACTTGCAATTGATTGAAACTGAAGGCAAAAGGAAGCAATTGGAAGCAAACTAGAGCTATTTCTTGCATACTTCAAGGATCAAGCTTGATTTTCGACCTACCCACTTTGGTAAGGGTTCTCTTGCTCTCATGGGTTGTTTTCTGTATTTTCAAGCAACCATGGAGCTAGGGCTAAGCTTGGAAGAGAGCCATGAGCTTGATGAACCAAGCTTAGTGAGGGGAGTGCACTTATTGAAGGTTTTGTGACCTAGTGTGAAGTGTACAGTGATGGCAGCGAATTTCTGGGTTTCTAGAGCTCAAAAGTTAGTACTAACTACTTTTAAAATCCTCCTAAGACCAAGCATTAGCTTGAGGAGGGCTGCCATAGTGATTTGGTTATGTTTATTATGTGGTTTATGGACTAACCTATGGTTTATGTTGCTGCCACATTTCATGTGTTTGTTGTTTGTGTTTGGCTGCTGCATTTGGTTGCTATATCGTGTATATATGCATTGTTGTTTTTTTGTTTTAGTGTCTTTGGATGCAGGTTTTAATGAGGATCACATTACCTTAAGAAACCAAGTGTTACCCTTACTAAGTTTCTCAATGAAACTTACTCCCCTCAATTCTGTCATTTCAGGTCCAGCTGAAAGATCACCTTCAAACTAACCTTTGTGGTTTGAGTTTTGATCTGAAATTTCAGGTACATGAACTTCCATATGTCTAGTTGTTATCTGGAAAGTTTGGTGATTTTAGGAGCACATTTGGTATGTTTAATGGTGGTACTTACTGTGTTGTGCAGCAGCTGTCCAGCATCCTGTTCTGGAGTCCATTGTGTCTCAGGCACTCCTGTAACTTAGGGTGTGTATTTAGCTGAGTTAAGACCATATTGTATTCCATGTATGCATGTACATGTAGTGTATGTAAAATGAGACAAGTATGTGAACATTTGAGTAATGTTTTGGCTATGTAAGTGATGTGGTGCAAAGCTGCCTAAGTGTGAATGATGGGCTGCTTACTTGTAAATTCTGTTTTGGCCACATAAAGTTGTTAAAAGAAAGGGAATGTAATTCCTATGTGTATTGGACAGATATGGGATAGCCTTGGAGGGATTTCCCCTTGTGAATGAAGTGTTTGCATGGTTTGGAAAATTTGTATGGGCAAAATGGTCCAAAAGTTGCTAGAATTTCAACCATGTACCTAAAGTTTAATATCTCCCTGTGTAGAATGAATCTTGGTATGAAATTTTGACCACACCTAGAGGACATCTAGAGGGTTAACTGGGATTTGTAATTTATGAATTTAGATCCCTGTAGCCAAAGATATGACGTTGCAAAGTTGGGTGAGTTACTGTTCATTTGGTCAGAATTTTGTAACCAATTTCAAAAATCCATAACTTGGTCCATAGGTGGGCTATTGATGTAAAACAAAATTCCTTGGTTTGATCTAAGTATCTAATTCATAATGGACCAAATAAAACAGGGGGGTATGAGGTATAATGATACAGTTTATTAGTGGAAGTTATAGGTGCAGTAGCTGGCCACTAGAACTTAACAAGATTGCCTAATGTGTGGAAGCCAAAACTAAGACTTGTGCTAGTGTTTTCCTTCTTTGCTTCCATGGTGTGCATGAAATGTGAATATGTGTGTGATGGTTGGACCAATATGCATGTATTTACATAGTGCCCAAGAGGGCCACTTGGGTATGCACACTAAGGGTAGTGTTTTGATGGCCTACAGAACATTACCAATCCTGGGAGTCTAAATGCACAGTTTTGGCACCATAACTGGACTACCCCAGAGTGGGTAACACATCCAATCATTTAGGATATCTCCCACAAGTGGGTGCACATGTTGTGCTTTTAGGCCTTTTAGGATAATTCTTAAACCTTAGAATCAATGCCCTTTGTTTCACCCAAAAAATAGCCCCATACTTTGCTTTGGCCTTATCCTATATGGCTTTGGCTTTTGTAAACATTAAGAATTCCACCTTGATGTCATCAACCATTGCACTAAGCAAAGTGATGCATGGCAAGGTGTCCTTCTTAAGAGGCCTCATACTATCTCCGAGAAGCACCACTAGTAGGCTCCTTAGCCAGTTTAGTTAAGGCCTCATCAACATCTTGTTCCATGAGAACAAATTGGATCTTTTACTATCATATGGCATAGTTATCACCATCAAGCTTATGGTCCTTGTTCAACTTAGCAACAAATGGCTTTCATAGCATTTGCCATTTTCTACAAGATGCAACAATGAGACAATTACTAGGCACAAAACCAAATAACATGGTATACTTATGAAAAACAAACCAAAAGTAAGTTAAAACCTTACAATCAAATCCATTTTGCATGAATCTATCCGTATTATTCAATTCTGTCCATTTTAATGCTTTCCACACTTACAAGGGTACAATACATGCCAATTCACTTCAAAACATGGAATTTAAATAAAATTTCATATATTCAAGTATGTTTGAAGTGAATCTAGGTGCATATTTGCATATGTATGCTAATACAAGCACAATTTCCATGTTTCCAACTAAAAACATGCCTTCAAGCTCAAACATGGAAAATATGTTCATTATAATGTATTTTGATGCAAAATAGCATGAATTCATCCAAACATCATAGAGTCAACCTAGATTAACAAAATCTAACAAGAAGATACAAATTTTGAAGCCAATTTACTTTTATTTTGCACCAAAATGCCAAATATGCCTAGAAACGATGAATTGCACACCATATGGGCAGAAATGATTTTCCCTTAGAAGAATCAAATTAATTCCTTATAGACTAAGAACATGCAAATTAAGCAACCTATGCTGTGGTAATACTGTCAGATTTCAACAAGAAACCATTTAAGAATTCTAGGAGCATAAAAGCATACTCTAGGTCTACATCTTGATGAACACACCCTTGAGGCTAGAAATTGGGTTAAGAGAGTAAAACAAATAGTCACCAAAGATCTAACTCACAATCAACTTGATTCCAAGCAAAAGCAAACACTTATTAATGACCTTCCTTGTTGAATCTTTAAGCAAATGAAACTAGACCAGAAATTATGTTTTTCCTTTTGTTCTTAGTGTGTTTTCTGTTGTATTTTGCTTAACAGAAAGTGCCAAATTCATAGATATCCTTACTACGCTGTATAGGTGGTTATTTAGAAAGTTCATGGGTAGTTATCAAAATAACTATCAACTTTTATCACAATAACCACCCACTACCCTACAAACGTGGCACATTGCACACATTGTTTGCACATGATTTAAATGCAAAACTTGTTGGGTTTCGGGAGCCAAACAGCGCAGCGGAATTTAACCGAAACCCTCCAGGATCCAAGTGAAACGGGGTAAACCGGGTGTTCGAAAATTTCATACCTAATTTTCGGTTGAGATCTCTCACTCAACTGTAGAGTCGAATCACAAAACCTGAACAGTTGACGTGTTCAGGCTCTCTATGGTATCCACACGAGCCTCTCGGGATCACCACGCTTCCACCACGTCCCGGCAGATGCGTTTCTCTTGCGCTCGCAGTGCTAGCTTGCATCCTCCAAGGAATTGCAAGAGAAGAGTGCGGCTGTCCTTTTGGGAGGCTAGGGCAAGGAGACCTGCGAATTTCTCACTTAAAAGTTGTATTTATAGTGAGACTCAACTTCCAGGCCTAATGGGTTTCAAAGCCCTAATCCAATTAGGATTTAATTTCGGGCTTAATAATGGCTCAACTCCTTGGCCCATTATTAATACGAAATTAAAGTGAAACCATAACCCAAATAATTAGCCCATGCACTCTAATGATCCAAATAGCTCTATGTGTGCGACCCAATAGGCTTTTGCCATGTTGGCAATGAGCGGTGTCTAGCAACACATCATTGCTACCCAAGTGACAAGATTGTCGGTGAATCGACTAAACCTTTATGATCATCATCGATATATGCCATTGTCCCTTTGTCCAAGATATCAAGACTAAGCACAAGACATGGAATGTGTCACTCTCGTATAGCCTAATCTTTGGTTTCTTGATTACCGAGTAGACCAAATTAAACTGACGACATTGATATCATATATCAACTCATCGGAGCATGGCCATGCATTTTCTAAGTCTCACTCTATCAAGGGGCCCAAAGATATCACTCCCGTTACATAGGAGGGACAAATCCCATCTTGATCATACAAATCCCTCCGCATGATATGTGACATACCCAATGACCTCCTTCAAGTTCACTCAGTTACGAGCAACAAAGGAAAGTATCAAAGTATGTGACTCACATGTAGGGAACCTTGATGATCTTAGGTCGAAGGACTACATATACCATGATCACTATGAGAATCACTTATGACACTCATATAACGATCCATGAAGTGTTCTCATGGTGGGTCGGTCCAGTACACAAGTTCTCCAACTTGTACCCATATGTAGACTACATATCTCATATTAGTCTCCACATATGCTAGTCATTATGTATTATTGCAACCCGCTCCACAATAATACTAGACTAGGGACATTTAAGAATATCATTATTCTAGGGTTACAATTATGTTTATTACGTTACGCAGAAACAAAACAACAAACATAATTGCTGGATTAATGCCTCAATAAAATATCATGACTCAATGTGTAAAAATACGATCATCTCATGATTGGCCTTTTTGGGCACAATACTAACAAAACTACCTTTGTGCATCTAAATATCACACCTGTATGCCACATCAACCTGTTACCATAAATGTCACTCCTAGTGTTATTTGTGCATCTAAATGAACCTTCATGAGTATGTATAACATATTAAGGAATTTTATTTTATGTTATTTATGTGCATATACTTGTGCTTATAAATCGAACATATTGTGTCAGATAAAGACCTAAAATTTGTCTCTAGATTCTAGAAACCTTTCTAGCATGCTATGGTACATAGGTGAAGTTGAGTTCTACTTATCATCCTAAAATGGATGGGCAAACTGAAAGAATAATACAAGTGTTGGATGATATGTTGAAGAGCTATGCAATTGATTTCAAAGAAGAATGGGACAGGTGTTTGCCTCTGATTGAATTTTCATACAACAACAACTATCATTCACTTATAAAAATGGGACCATTTGAAGCCCTATATGGTAGAAAATGTATAACACCCCATTGTTTGCATGACTTAAAAGATAAGTTAGAATTTGGTTCATAATTGATAAAAGAAACTACGAAGAAGATAAAAAAAAATCCAGGAAAAAATATCAAGGCAACAAATGAGTGATAAGAAGCTTATGCAAATTTTAAAAGAAGGAACTTGGAATTTCAAGTAGGTGATTAGGTATGGTGCAAGTGGTCTCATACGAAAAGGGTATAAGGTTTGGCAAAAGAAGCAAACTATCCCCTAAGTATATTAGACCTTTTGAAATCATAAAGAAAATTGGAAAAGTAGCATATAAGTTATCTTTATTGGTACACTTGAGGCATATTCACAGTGTGTTTCATGTGAGTGTTTAGAAGACATATCAACCAGATGCTAGACATGTGATTTTAGTGAATGAAATGCCATTGTCTTCTAATTTAAATTAAGAAAAATAACCTTTAAGGGTTTTTACTAAAGATGTGAGGAAGCTTAGGAGTAAGCTAATACCAATGGTTAAATCTAATGGACTAACCATGGTTAAATCTAATGGACTAACCATGGGGAGGAAGAAGCAATGTGAGCAAACAAAAACTGATTTGAGGAAAAGGCATCCTAACTTGTTTCTTAAAAAACTAAAAAATTTGGCGGCCCAAATTTTTTAAGGTGAGGGAATATTTACCCCATACCCTGAATTTGTTTACCCTTGGTTTATTTGAAGTAAATAAGTTGTTTAAAAAGTTTGTATTAAGGACATTAAGGCAACAAAAGAAAGAGATTGGTCACTTATCAGCAACAAAAGAAAATTTTCTTAAACTTGCATGGGCTTTCCTTTTGCAAGCCACTGCATTGCAAAGACTACATTGAAGGTTGGTGTTAAGGTTTGGTAAACGTAATGCCTTGACTCTGTGACTCCATTTCTGAACTTAATGTTTCATTCATACTTTGCTTGTAATGAAAGGTACAGCCTTGGGTGATGACTTGATTGTCTAGTAAACTCAAGAGTTGGGGTCGAGGGGTGTATGTAATTGATGTAATTAGAAGCATCTTTGACACAAAAGGGGGATAATTTTAGCTAACTTCTAAAAGGAAAGAAGCATTAAGGCTTTTGGTAAGCTTAGCTTGCCCTAAATAGCCTTGGAGTTCTCTAGCATAGTTTAGTATTTTAAGCTATATACTATATACTAGTTGGGGCCTTTATGCATATCCTTATAGTAAATGATGATGAGAATGTGTGTGCTTGTGTGTTGCATGCTTTTGTGATTTGTTTGCATGTGCTGACCATTAGACTAGGTGATTATTATTTTTTATATTTTTGTTCTGCTTCTTCTTGTTTTTGTTTGTATGCAGGTGAGTTCTTGGCTTTTAAAGCTAATTTGTAGCTTAATGCTATATCTTCCCTTACTGATTTCAAATGAACTCATGCCCTTTATGTCTTGATGTAAGGAAAGGTCTTGCTAAGTATTCTCACTCTGTTATATAGTGGATTTAGTAAGTTTTGCTTATAGGTAAAATTTGATCACTAGATTTCTAACTTGTTGCTTAATTCTATAGCTAACATTTTATAGCGTCTGTAACTACTGGCCTAGCAAGATTATTGATCTGTGGGAAGCATGTTGTAAAAGGGAAGGATGTCATTAAGGCCTTTATTAGAGTTGAATTTCAGATTTATCAAGCAAAGTGAGCCAAAGGTATTTTCTTAAACTCACATGTTAAAATGGACTTGTATGCAAATTTCCATGTCATTTTAGCAACTAAATGCAAAGCTATGAATTAATTGGCTAAAAACAACATTTCTTGCAGAAATTGTCCTTGTCTGTCAAATTTACTATTTTTCTGTATTGCTGTCTAACTACATCTTTAGCTGTTCAAAGGGTTATCAGACTTAAAGTAGGCTATCCGACTTAGCCAAGGGTAGTTTAGTCTATTACACAAGGCTTGTATTTCAACAAGGGCATCTCCCGTGGCAAAGAGATATGACTTACCCTTGACACCAGACATTTGTAAAAAATTAACGTAAAATGTAGATTACCAACAAGGCTGAACCTGACATTGATTAAATAACTGGCAACCTTAGACAAATGGGTGAAGACCCATGAATAATAATAAAATAAGGGTTCATGAACTCTCATATGCACCTTGGATAGAGGGCAATGAATGACATCGAAGAATGTATGTGAGCTTGAAGGTTGACTTTGATTGGCATGAACAAAAAAGAAAAAAAGGTACATGAAGTATAAGGTGCTATTAGAGTTTTGAGTATGAAAAAAAAAAATAAACTTCGTGAATATGTAAGATGTGGGGGTTTTAAGGAGGAAAGGTACAAAAGCCAGAGAGAGCTAGGATGAAAAGCCTTTTATATTCTCACATTTTGTAATTGTGTGAAGGCAAGATATGAATGTTATTAATAGTTGGAGGGATGAATAAGCTCATATGAGCATTTGATGCCATATTTTTACTGCAATTTCTATATTTTGTCTTGTGAGTTTATCTTATCAATGGATATAAGTTCAATAAGAGCAAAACTATGTTAAATTTTATGTGACCTTGTTGGAATCATGCTTGATTTTCTACTATGCACACTGGGTGTTTGAAAAACTTCTTTCCCAATAAGTGGTTTGAGAGTATATGATTCATTCTAAGTATGGTGGAGTGTGAGGTTTGATCTTAGCATGGTGGAGTGGGTGGTTTGATGATGCGGCATAGTGAAGTCTAGGGAATCAACCTGAGTGTAGCAATTTGTCCATTTATGGTTTGATGAAGTTTTTTTTTTGTTTGTAGTCCAATGTAACCTATATAGAATATTTGTTTTGGTTGTAGTATAGCACTCACTATGTGATGTGTCTTGGTGGTAGTGTGGTACCAACTAGTCAGTAGAAGTTTGAAGATTGTATTAATAATGTTGTCTAGAGTCATGTTCATGGTTGTTCTTATTTATGTCTTGGAGGTGTCTATGGATTGTTTTATTGTTTGTGTCATGGTTGTATCATTTGTTCGTGGTTACCTTCACGCATGGTTGTGCATGGAAGAATTTAAGTCAAGATGAAGATTATTAGTATAAATGGCTCAAATTTGAATATTTGATGGCTTGACTAGTCTTTTTCTGGCATTTTTGCTAATTTTGAAGATTTTGGCCAAAGCTTATACGGACTATGATTCTTGTTGTTGCTTTTACCAGGAAAGTAAGGTTTGCATGTGTAATGAGATCTATTACTTTGAGTGTTTAGATTATTTTCTTATTTTGGTTAGGTTCAGGTGCAACCTACATATATGCATGTTGTGTTAAAGTTTTGAATATGAAGAAAAGTTGATCGTTGTGAAAAGGTAAGATGTAAGAGTTTTAAGAGAAAAGGGAGAAGCCAAAGATGGCAAAGATAAGAAGTCTTTTGTGTTCTTATATTTTTTAAAAGTGTAAGGCTAAGATGTAAATGTTATTAGTAGTTTTAGGTTATACATATGCCCATGTGCATAGAAGACATGCTTCTACTATAATTTATATATTTTTAACAAGTGAATTTCTCTTATCAGTGGATCTAAACTAGTTAAGTCAAACCACATTAAATTTTGAGTATATTTTCTTGTTGTGTTTGTTATTCCATTGCTCATGATGGGTCTATGAGGAATTTTGCTTCAACATACTTGGGCCCCATTTTTTTTGAAACAAAAATACTTAATCAAACCTTTAAAAGTATGGTATCACTACAATAATTTCCTCCAATCTAGCTCCAATTTCAAACTTCTAACAAAATTCTCTAATGAGATGCTACATTGTTGCTCTATGTGGTAGCAAAACATTGAAATTTCAAATTCATTTAGATTGATCTCATTCAACACTAGGTTGTGAATTCATGTAGCTATTCTTAGAGTGTAATAAATATTACAACCCACAAAATTTGCTACATAGTTCCATTGGTGAGTCTCTAGTCATGTCTTATATATAAGAGCAAATTTAAGTGTTTTGTATTGCTCCAATGTCCAAACCAGCATCCTCAAACATGAAATAGAAGAAAACAAGGCAATCATATGGAAAGCATTGGAGAGAATTGATGTCAACGGGCTGGATGGTTTAGTAGTTTTACGTACTCTGTATTTTTCATCATCTCACCAAATAGGGTTATTGGGGCAACAACAACACTCATAATTGCTTAGTGTTAGTGTTGTGCCCAAAAGCCAATCGTGAGATGATTGTATTTTTGCACATTGAGTCATGATATTTTATTAAGGCATTAATCCAGCAATTATGTTTGTTGTTTTGTTTCTACGTAACTTAACAAACATAATTGTAACCCTAGAATAATGATATTCTTAAACATCCCTGGTCTAGTATTATTGTGGAGCGGGTTGCAATAATACATAACGACTAGCATATGTGGAGACTAATATGAGATATGTAATCTACATATGGGTACAAGTTGGAAAACTTGTGTACTAGACCGACCCACCATGAGAACACTACATGGATCGTTATATGAGTGTCATAAGTGATTCTCATAGTGATCATGGTATATGTAGTCCTTCGACCTAAGATCATCAAGGTTCCCTACATGTGAGTCACATACTTTGATACTTTCCTTTGTTGCTCGTAACTGAGTGAACTTGAAGGAGGTCATTGGGTCTGTCACATATCATGCGGAGGGATTTGTATGATCAAGATGGGATTTGTCCCTCCTATGTAACGGGAGTGATATGTTCGGGCCCCTTGATGGAGTAAGACTTAGAAAAATGCATGGCCATGCTCAGATGAGTTGATATACGATATCAATGTCATCAGTTTAAGTTAGTCTACTCGGTAATCAAGAAACCAAAGATTGGGCTATACAAGAGTGACACATTCCATGTCTCGTGCTTAGTCTTGATATCTTGGACAAAGGGACAATGGCATATATCGGTGATGATCATAAAGGTTTAGTCGAATCATTGACAATCTTGTCACTTGGGTAGCAATGATGTGTTGCTAGACACCGCTCATTGCTTATGATCATAAATGTGATTTAGGATCATTGCCAACGTGATAAGAGCCTATTGGATCGCACACATAGAGCTATTTGGATCATTAGAGTGCATGGGCTAATTATTTGGGTTATGGTTTCACTTTAATTTCATATTAATAATGGGCCCAAGAGTTGAGCCATTATTAAGCCCGAAATTAAATCCTAATTGGATTAGGGCTTTGAAACCCATTAGGCATGGAAGTTGAGTCTCACTATAAATACAACTTCTAGTGAGAAATTCGCAGGTCTTCTTGCCCTAGCCTCCCAAAAGGACAAGCCACACTCTTCTCTTGCAATTCCTTGGAGGACGCAAGCTAGCACTGCGAGCGCAAGAGAAACGCATCTGCCGGGACGTGGTGGAAGCGCGGTGATCCCGAGAGGCTCGTGTGCATACCATAGAGAGCCTGAACACGTCAACTGTTCAGGTTTTGTGATTCGACTCTACAGTTGAGTGAGAGATCTCAACCGAAAATTAGGTATGAAAATTTTTGAACACCCGGTTTAACCCGTTTCACTTGGATCCTGGAGGGTTTCAGTTAAATTCCCCTGCGCTGTTTGGCTCCCGAAACCCATCACTTAGATATTCTTCAAGATAGTTATTAACATCTTTGCATAGAAAATCTCTTAGATAACCTTACTAGCTATAAAGATACCCCTCAGCATAATGGCCCAAAACAAGTGTACAATCTTCTCTCAATGCTAAGGCTTCTATCATGATTTGCACATAAATTAGTTCTAGAACTCAATACTAAAAAAAAAAAGTCAAAGAAAGTACCAACAACTATTTTGGTTCATTTTAGCACTTCTACACAAGGAATTTATATTCACAAATCTACTAGTGGTCATTTAAAGCTTTGCTAAACATGCAAGTGACCATTTCATTTTTATTTTTATTTTTTTGGGTACACTTCAAAAGCTAAAAGATAAGAAGACCCAAGAGTACTAAGGCTAAAATATGGCAGGATAGATGACCTCTCCATAGACAATGACAAGAGTTAGTTGCCCCAACTCTACATTTTGCTAATGAATAGCCTAAACTAACCCAACTTCTTTGATATATAGATATCCAGGGGAAATAAAATGTCTATTTTTTTGGACTTAGGAAGCCTCCGAACCAACATTTTACGGCATTATGGAGGAAGTGGGAATAGCCGAAACCACTACGCCAAGTGACTGGGGACAAGTTAATTCTAGATTTATAATGCTAAACAAGGCCCTAAAACAATCTACCACGATGTGTCAGGAAATTGCTTATATTTTTGGAAACTTGATTAAAGGAGATTCCTCATGATTGTGACAGGCTGTACAACAGCTTTAGGACTAGGTGTAATTTCAAAATAATATTATTCTTATGTTAGGCATCATTGTACATAGTAAGGAATCATGTTCTCTTTGGGAAGTAAGTAAATTTTACGAACCATATAAATCTTTGCAACATTTTATTTTCTTGCTTCTTGGTTTATTTGCATTGATTCTCTTGCTTGAGAGTTTGAAGGAAAGATCAAAATTCTAGAATTTCCCCAAAAACTAATGTCAAAACTTCTAGGTTTAAAAATTCAAGTGACTCAAAAATTAGTATGCATGTCATAGATCTAAAAAAAAATCAGAGTGGAGAAATTTGATGGGAGAAGTAGCTTCACTTTGTGGTAAGGGTGGATGATCTTCTAATGCAGTAGGGGAGGATCTTCTAATCCAAAGGTATGGATGCGAATGTGTTGGTTGTTCATGGTGGAGATTGATGGTTGATTTGAAGATTAAGGAAGAAGATCATGCACTGTTACTTATTACCTCATTCCCTAACTCCTATGAGAACTATGCAGAAATGTTGAATGATGAGCACATCATGACATAAACCAAGTACAAGTAGCTTTGGTTACATATGAAATTAAGAAAATCAAGAAATCCAAAGGTGCAAATGTGAATGCATTGGTTGTTCATGGTGGAGCTTGGCGAGGATGAACATTTGATCGAGATAAATTCAATAGGGTAGGTCTTAGTTAAGGGTCAAGAACTTGGATGAAGTTCAATGTTGTTGATGCAAAGGATAAAAACATATCATGTCGTACCATTCAAAAAAAAAAGAAGGAAAAAAGCAAAGTCAATAAGAATTATAGGAACGATAATTATTCTTTCATGGAGGATGCCAGTAGTGGTCTTCTTACATTATCCAAAGGTAAGGATGAATATTCTTAGTATGGTTAATATTTAGATTCCTATTATGTTACTCATGTTTATTCCTGAAAGGTTTATTTTGATATATGGGACACGATTTAATGGTGGATGTCATGACCATGTTGGCTCCATAAAAATCTAAATAGAATATGGATCAATTTGCACTTTAGGTGGAGTTGCCTATGTCCCAAAGTTGAGGAGGAATTTAATATCATTAAGCTCCTAGATTTCCATGGTTATGCTTATAAAGCTGGAGGTAGAGCTATGGAGGTGACTAAAGAATGTATGTTCTGGAGGAAAAGGGAATTGCTTTGTTGAAAATCAGACTCCATCTTTTTCTCTTCTTATCTCTTAGTAGGATGTAGCCATTATCTAATCCTAGTAGGTAAACTTTGTATAGGCTATATATATATTATTTCCTTGTAACTATAGTTGACATATGAAGGATATACATGTTCTTTTAAATTCTATATTTTTTTTCAAAGTTTTAGATAGTATTAGAGCATGCTTGATCCAAGTTTTTTATTACCGTCTCATCATAGAAAGATGGCAGAGTACGATAGAGACTTGGAGTCAACTGTGTCTATTCCTACAATTGATGATATGCAAGGAGTATGGACCATAATTTGCCACGCTATGCAAAACATGCCGACAAAATGACGGGATCTACTGATGGAGAATATGGTCCTTAATGAGGAGTCAACCTATCGTGAGAAAGTAGAGACAACATGCTCTAAAGCCAATCCTGTCGACTTGATGGGAAAAGATGAAACCCAAGGGATGCATATGGATCAATTAATCCTTCCTGGTTCAAGACTAAATATCGTGGACTTAACAGGAGAAGGTGAAAAACAAAGAGACAACCATAGTTGGCTTTGTACGTACAATTACTTATTATTCTTTACCTAGTAGCAAACTATAAAACATTTCGATCTTAGACACTGAAGCCACAGATCATATAGCTTCTCAGAAGGAACTTGTTAAAGATATAAGACCTATGGCCAGTCGACCCATACATTGACCCAATGGAAGCATCAAAATCATAAATAAAACTGGTACCTCTTTCCTTAACCACAACCTGAAACTTCATGGCGTCCTTTATGCACCCAACTTCAAATGTAATTTGATATTTTTAAGCAAACTAACTAAAGTTCACAAATGTGTTGTGATTTTTTTTCCAGATTTCTGTGTCTCGCAGGACCTTACTATAAGAAAGTTGGTTAGAGTGGCTAAGCAAAAAGGGGGGTTGTATTATCTTGAGATGAATGAATAAGAATGAGTGTCACTAGCAATGAGAACTGAAAGTGTTCCTATGGAGTTGTGGCACCAAAGATTCGGTCATCTGTCCAAAGATCATTTGAAAGAAATCCTAAGTTTATCTCATTTAAGTTCAAATAATAAAGAAAGTATCGTTTCTCCATTAGCCAACTCTACTAGATCTCTGTTTCCTAGAAGGTTTCCTTTTGATTTGGTTCATATTGATGTATGGGGACCATATCATACACCCTCCACTAATGGATGTCATTTTTTTCTTACCATAGTAGATGACTTCACGAGAACTGTTTGGACATATTTGATGAAACAGAAAAGTGATGCAAGCAAGATGTTAAAGGAATTTTACCACCTCATCAACAACTAATTTGATCTCAAGGTGAAGGGTGTAAGGAGCAGTAATGCCCTGGAACTAATCGAAGGATTATTGAACATGTTTTTCAAATCAAAGGGAATCTTACACCAAAAATACATGTCTGGGCACACTCCAACAAAATGGAGTGGTGGAGCAAAAATGCAGAGACATTTTGAACATAGCCCAAGCCTTAAGACTACAAGCCAACTTACCCATAAAATTTTGGGGAAAGTGCATCCTTACAGCCACTCACTTAATCAACCGACTTCCTACCTCAAGCCTAAAATATAAAACACCCTCTCAAGCTCTCTTCTGTAAGTCACCCACATATGAAAATTTATGAGTATTTGGCTGCCTGTGTAATGTAATCAGCCCTTTATGCCCAAAGGATAAGTTTGACCTAATAGCTCAACCATGTGTGTTAAGTTTCTTGGTTGTCCCACCAACAAGAAAGATTACAGAGTTTATGACATGGAGGAAAATAAATTCTTTGCCTCAAGAGACATTTTTCATGAGTCAGTTTTTCCATATGAGTTGACGAAAGAAAATGTTGCGAAAAATTCTAATATTTGATAGCTAACTGAAACTCATCTGATGAGTTTCCTCAAATGGTGATGCCATGTAGCGATGAAAGCCCAGCAGTAAGGGAGCAACAAGCAGGACAAGGTGACACCAAGGAGAATGAACAAAATGAAGTTCCATAAGAATCCCAGGTTGAAAAAGGCGAACAATTTAGAAGTAGTCAAGTCAGACAAGCACCTTCTTACCTCACAGATTATGAATACAACCTCCTAAGACAATAGAGTCATTCCAACATAGCTCTTGTAAGTAAGACTTACCCTTTTTCTTCCTACATAAGTAACAAAAAGTTTTTTGTGAGCCACCAAAGTTTTCTTGCAGCAGTTTTAACATGTACAGAGCCCAAGTCCTATTTAATGGCTCAGAAGGAAGAATGCTGGAAACAGGCAATGCGGGCAGAATTGGATGCACTGGAATGAAATCATACATGAGATTTAATAAAGCTGCCAAAAGGAAAAATAAGAGTGGGGTGTAGATGGGTGTATAAACTAAAAAACAAATCAGAAGGGTCGATTGAGCGTTACAAGGTGAGACTCATTGCAAAAGGATATACTCAAGTTGAAGGGCCTTGACTATAATGAAACATTCGCACCCATTGCAAAATTGACAATTGTACGTTGTCTCCTAGCAGTGGTGGCCGTAAAGCGAGGGAACTCCACCAACTAGACGTACATAATGCCTTTTTACATGGGGACTTACATGAGTAGATTTACAAGAAGCTGCCACCAAGCTACCTCAAGCCAGGAGAAGATCAATTTTTTCACTTAAAAAATCACTTTTTAGGCTAAAACAAGCCTTAAGAAAATGGTCTATAAAAATATCATCTTCATTAAAATAATATGGGTTCATTCAATCGTATGTAGATTCATCTTATTCACTCGTGTTACTAATGGCAATTTTCTTGCAATCTTGGTATTTGTAGATGACATGATTGTAGATAGAAGTAATTCACAAGAATGTGAAGAAATCAAGAAGTTCCATCACAAGCATTTTCACTTGAAAGAGTTAGTGTGTCATAAATATTTCCTCTATCTTGAAATAGCACATGGCCCTAATGGAATCTTCGTCAGTCAGAGAAAATATGCCTTGGACATCCTAGATGATGTTGGACTTACTACAGCCAAGATAAGTGGGGTGGCCATGGCTTAATGACACAAATTAGGCCAATCCATAGCTCCCTTCTTAAATGACCCTAAATCGTACTGACGATTAATGAGACGACTCCTCTAACTCATGATCACCAAACCGGATATCATATATGCAGTGAATATGTTGAGTCAATTCATTCAACAACCCATTTTGGAACACTATGATGCGGCCATCAAATTCCTCCGCTACATTAAAGGAGCTCCAGGGTAAGGTCATATCTTCCCTTACTACAATGAGTTGAAGTTAAAAGCTTCCTCTGACGCAGATTGGGGTGCTTGCCTAAGCACACAATGATCAATAATAGTCTACTTCACATTACTTGGAGATGCGCCTTTATACTGGCGAACAAAGAAGCAATCGGCAGTAAGTAGGTCTTCTTCTATAGAGGAGGAATATAGGTCCACGGCAATAGCAGCAAGTGAAATTTTTTGGCTAAGTGCTCTATTGAAGGACATGACCTTGGATTCTATGCCAACCATGGAACTTTCTTGTGACAATCAGGCAGCCATGCACATTTGTTGACACCCAATTTCGTCCGGCCATTAAAATAATTTTAAAAAAAATTAAATAAAAAAAATTAAATAAAAAAAATGTATTATTATTATTATTGTTATTATTATTACTAAATTTTTTTTTAATTAGTTTAAAATATATATATTTTTTTAAGATTTGATATATGTGTGTATATGTGTATGTTTGAAAGAAAAAAAGAAAACTCCATAAAAATGACAAAATTTAAAAGTTTGAGGTAAAAATGACAAAATTAAGAAGTTTCAGGCAAAATTGACAAATTCTGAAAGTTCCAGGAGCATTTGGCAGTTTGTCACATAAAATTTTGAGCCTGCCGACGTTTTTGGCTCAAATTGACAGAAAACGACAAAATTGTCAAAATCAGAAGCTTCAGGAACTTATCCAGAGGCTGAGAGACGTAAAGGACTAAAATTGTCATTTTACCAATTTAAGAGATAAGTTTGAAATTTTTTATTAATTTATCCATCAACAGTTCAGCTAAACTTCCTCTATAAATAGCCCCCCAAATTTTGTGCTGAACACAGAAAAAAATAGCAAAAAAACTTAGAGCTCCGTTTCAAAAAAAAGAGAAAATTACAGCCCTTAGCCCCAGCCCTCTTCCCTTCTTCCCCAGAAAGCCAAAATTTTTTTTCACTGCTGTTCCCTCTCTCTCTCTCTCTCTCTCTCTCTCTCTCTCTCTGCCGTGCCCCTCGCCGCCCGCCGCCGCCGCCCTACGCCGTTCGCCGCCGCCGTGCCCTCCCCTCGCCGCACCTGCCGCCGCCGCGCTCGCCCTCGCCGCCAGCCGCCCACGCCGTTCCCCCCGCCTCACCTTCCTTTTTCCCCTTGCACCGCCCCTGCCCGCCGCCGCGCCGCCCCTGCCTGCCGCCGCGCCGCCCTCGCCGCCGGCCCCCCCCCCGTGCCCCACGCCGTCGCCCCCTGCCCCTGGCCGTGCCGCCAGCTGCCCCTCCCTTTTCCCCCCCTCGCGCCGTCGTCGTTCTCGTTTCTCAGGAATTCAAAATTTTAATTCAAAAGGGTAAACCCTTGTTTCACCCATCATCTTTTCAATTTCTTTCTATTAGGTCACTAACCTTTTTATTTTGTCTTTGCAGAAAATTAATTAACTAACTCATTTATTTTTTTTACTTGTTTATTTATTTGTTTATTATTGTTATTATTACTAACCTTTTTTTTTTTTTTGTTATTAGCAACTAACAACTAACTTGCTAATTTTTACTAACCTTTATTATTATTGTTGTTAATAATTAATTAAATTGTCTAACTTTTATTTTTGTTGTAATTAATTAACTTAATTAAACTTGGCTAACTTTTATTTATTGTTGTTAATTAATTAACTTAATTAAACTTGGCTAATTTTTATTTATTGTTGTTAATTAATTAACTTAATTAAACTTGGCTAACTTTTATTTATTGTTGTTAATTAATTAACTTAATTAAACTTGGCTAACTTTTATTTATTGTTGTTAATTAATTAACTTAATTAAACTTGGCTAATTTTTATTTATTGTTGTTAATTAATTAACTTAATTAAACTTGGCTAACTTTTATTTATTGTTGTTAATTAATTAACTTAATTAAACTTGGTTAATTTTTATTTATTGTTGTTAATTAATTAACTTAATTAAACTTGGCTAACTTTTATTATTGTTGTTAATTAATTAAATTAATTAAATTGTCTAACTTTTATTTTTGTTGTAATTAATTAACTTAATTAACTTGACTAACTTTTTATTATTGTTGTTAACCATTAATTTAATTAAACTTGGCTAATTTTTATTATTGTTGTTAATTAATTTAATCTAACTTTTACTAACCTTTTTTATTGTTATTAACTAACTAATCCAACTAATCTAACTATATTAATTGTGCTAACTTTTATTATTATTGTGTTATTAAAGTGGATGGCCAAAAAGCCCCACTTTATTAATTGAATTTTTTTTATGATTAAAAGATAAAAAAAGGAATTTTATGTGAATAATTTTCTAAAGGCTAATAAAAATTACTTTTTTTTATTTTGAAACAAAGTTTTTATTCCTTTTAATAAACAAACATAATGAAATAATTCAAAAATAAAATAAATAAATAAATAAACATAAAACCATTCTTTTAATACATCTTTAAAATTAATAATTAATGAAATAAAAAAATTTAATTAAAACTCCATGACCAAATGATCCGCCAGGATCCATGGCTCGGAAATATTTTTAAAATAAAATATATAAATAAATTTTTTTTTTTCTTTATAAAAAATAAAAAAAAAAAACTTTAGACTAATATATTAATTATCTATTAATATATAATTTTTTTTAGTTTTCTTTATTAAAAAGAATAAAAAGCGTAAAATTTTTGAGTTAATATTTTTCAATAATATTTTATTTATTTCTTTTAAAAATATAATTTTTTTTTAGTTTTCTTTATTAATAAAAAGAATGAAAAGAATAAAAATTTTGGGTTAATATGTTATTCAGTAATATTTTACTTATTAAAAGATATAACTTTTTGTTTCCTTTATAAAAATCTTAATCAAATAATTTCAAAATAATACAAAATAAAACAAAAATAATTGAATTTTCTCTTAAATATTTTTGACTTATTGATTAGATATATTTTCAGAAATATAAATTAAAATTAAAAAAAAAAAATCTTTCATCAAACAAAGAAGAATATAAAAATAAAAATATCAAGACTTTTGTTTTAAAATACATATAAGTTTTCGGTTAAATAATCTTTTATTCCAAAAATAAATTAAATAAATATCAAAACTTTTCTTCTTTTGTTTAAAATTTTTGATTCTCTTAATAAAAAAAAATAATAAAAAATAAAAATAAAAATAAAAATTTTTTTTAGTTCATGGTATATTGGCTGGAAACTGTCTCGTGCCCGCTTTTGAGCTGCTTCACCTGGTGAAGAGGGTCTGGCTGAGTAACAACGCCCCGTACCATGATCAAAATTTTTATTTTTAAACTCTTTAATTCTTTTAAATTAACTTCTTATTAAATAAAAATTAATTATTATTATTATTATTTTTTTTTTTTAATTCTTTTATAAATTGAGTAATCCTTTAAAATAATAAATATCTTTCATTAAACAAGAAAAACAAAAAAAGTAAACAAGAAAAAAAAGAAAGATAAGAAAAATAAAAGAAAGATAAGAAACAAAAATAAAAGAAAGATAAGAAAGAAAAGGAAGATAAAAAAAATATAAAAGAAAAGATAAGATAAGAAAAGAAAGAAAGAAAAGACAAGAAAAATAAAAGAAAGATAAGAAAGAAAAATAAAAGAAAGATAAGATAAAGAAAAAAAGGAAATATAAGAAAAAGAAAAGAAAGATAAAAGAAAGAAAAAGAAAAAGCAAAGAAAGAAAGAAAAGAATAAAAAAGAAAGAAAAGAAAAGAAATTAAAAGAAATTAAAAAAAAGAAGTAAAAATAAGTAAAAAAAGAAGAAAAAGAAAGAAAGTAAAAAAAGAAGTAAAAAATATAAAGATAAATTTTTTAGTTAGTATTAAAAATCATTCATAAACAAAAAGAATTACCATTTAAAAATTAATTTCATAATAATAAGAATTAAATAATTACGATAAATCAATTTCCATATCCGGATGATCCGGTAGGATCTACGGTTTGGAAAATATCAAACTTTTTAAAATAAACAAATTAAATAAACAGATAAAAATCCATATTTTTACAATATGGATAAAATTGTTTAAAATTTCACCAAATTCCGTGTCCAAATGACTCGGCAGAGTCCATGGTTCGGAATCAAAATCTTCCATGTCCAAATGACTCGGCAGAGTCCATGGTTCGGAAGTATAAAATTCTATACAAATTAATTTCCAAAAATCCGCATTCAACTAATTCAGTTAAAATTTCTAGTTTGAAAATTAACTGAATTTTTTTTAAGCAAAGTAAAACAAAATTAAAATCAACTAAGGTGCCAATTTTGGGCGCTATAACAATATTGTTTTAGCGTAACCGTACTCCCGATCCCCGAACTCTCGCAGACCATATTTTAAGGTATCCAATCGACCTGAGCGAAAACCGATTGGTGGCGACTCCCGAAAACGGCCCGCACGTTGCCACAGCTTGGCGACTCCACTGGGGACACGGTTAGTGAGTCGAGCCTAAAACTTGATTTGTTTTGCTTTGCTTATTTTTATGTGGATTTTTTTTTATGCTATATTTGCTTAGCAAAAACATGCATTATGCATTCACAATATGAAGCTCTATACCCGAGCTTCCTCAAATCGAACACGATTCTTTCTAAGCGGAATTGGTGTTGTTGTCCTTGTGAGGCCATGGTCTCCAAGCCTTCACCGGTTTCAAAGTAGCAAAGTAGTGTATTGCCTTCTGAGACGGTTAGTCTCTGCATGGGCCCACGAAAAGCTACGACTCGAATTAATCCATTCCTTACATTAACCCTAGAGGGTAAGGAATCGGGCCGTCACTATGATTTAGTGACGGGATTCGGGAACTATCCCTGGCCTTTTTGATAAGCCACCTTATGCATATAGAATTCCCCACTTAACCATAGAACTGACCATAGAATTTCTACCATTTACCAACACTATAAGCATGTTATTGTTATGCCATTTTTGTTACCTTATCCTTGGTTTTCTTTGTGTTTTATATTTATGGCTCAGACTTCTTTTCGTAATAGTTCATGTGTTATTAATTGATATCTAACTCGTTGTTAACCTTGTTATTCTTTTGTTATACTTCTGTTTTGTACAATTTTTCGTCATGCATCAAAACCACGCACCAAACTGTAATAACTTTTGATCTTTCTAAATGACAACTAGAAATCTCGAAGTTCTACGATAGTTGATAATCAAACTCACTTATTGCATGCATCCATTACATCAATCATGTGCATACAAAGTCTGATAAAAACATAATCTCATTTTGTATTGCATGCATCCATTACATCAATCACGTGCATACAAAGTTTGATAAAACATAATCTCATTTTGTATTGCACGCATCCATTACATTAAATACATGCATACAAAGTCTGATAAAAACATAATCTCATTTTGTATTACATACATCCATCACATCAATCAATTGCATATAAAGTTTAATAAAATGAATCTCACTTTAGAAACGGTAAAATTGGCCATCAACACCGATATCCAGCTCGGCTCCAAATAAGATTAATGGCAGAACAAACCAAAGGACGTCTCATAGATATGAAGTCCAATATAGAAAGTATGGCTGAGCAAATGAAACAGTTAATGGAGTTAGCGACCCAAGTCCCCGTCAATGACCCACAAGATCTAACCTATCCTCCCCAATTCACTCAGAACAGGTCTCAGTTCAAGAGAAGCTCTTTCATGACTCAGGTCTATCTGATATCATTCATCTAAGGCACAATCCAATTTTTGAAGAAAAGAAGCTCCTGCTTAAAGAAGAAGAGAATACTAAAAAAACTCAAGATCATAGAAAAGAGACTGCGGACCATTGAAAGAGGCACTTTATCTCTTTTGATGAACAATCTTTGCTTGATACCAGATGTTGTGATTCCCTCATACTTTAAGGTACCTGACTTTGTGAAATATGATGGAACAAGTTATCCCATCAATTATATTACGCTGTTTCTAAGGAAAATACAACCACTCACAAGAGACGAGAAAGTGTTGATAGCACTTTTTCAAGAAAATCTTACAAAGTCAGCGCTACAATGGTATCTAAGTCAAGGTCTGAGAAACATCAAAGCCTGGAATGACCTCGTTTAAGCTCTCAATCAGTAACTGTGAGCATGTTATAGACTTACCCCTAGATCACCAAATTCTCCAGAATATAGAGAAGAAGGAACAAGAGACCTTTAAGGAATACGCATAAAGGTGGAGACACTTAGCCGCACAAGTTCAACCATCTATGATAGAAAGAGAATTGATCACCCTGTTTACCCAGGCATTAAATAGACCATTTCATGAAAAAGTAGTTGGGAACACTTCAAGTAGCTTTTCAAATGTGGTCTTATCTGGAGAAAAGATCGAATTTGGAATCAAAACAGAAAAGCTGGTCGATTCATCAATTGAAGGATGTTTCAATGAAAGAACCGGAGCCATCCAAAACATCATCTCCAAGTCCTATGATCCAATACCACTCAAGTTACAAGTGAAAGGATATCCTATTGAGACTGTAATCTTCAAGGCTCCCTCATCAGTGCCACATACCACTCATGGGAAGAAATGCTACTCAAGTCGATTCAATTTTCACAAGTTACAAACCTGCTACCACCCATACCAACGGTAGCAAAGATCAAGTAGCCTCCTCTTCCAAGTTGGAATGACCCAAACGCCAAATACAAAATGTTCAATCGGGCATTTAATTGAAAATTGTGTGGCACTAAAACTCAAGGTCCAATAGTTGGTCGAGTTTAAATTCCTAGGCCATGATGTGATTGGTAATTGAAAGTGAAGATTTCGAGCTGGAATTACATTGATTTTGGAAGGACTCCAAGTCAAATCTGACCTAATAGTCCGCACACACTTTTGAATGACAGGGAATCCTTTGAATAAACTTGTATCTTTGAAAGCTTGCAAAAGTAATTTAATAGTAAAAATCTCCTAGATTTAGTCCAGAATCTAGGGTGTAGTCTTTGTTAAATGGACACCTGCTATTCTTTTTTTGGTACAACAAAAAGATGTGATGCGTGCATTCTACTACTTTCCATTTTTACACTCTTTGCCATTATACTATCCATTATTGCTATCACACTTTACTTTTTCGACAGCCGGTAATTCTTTTTGTTCTCTAACAAAAAGATGTTGCGTGTGCATTCTACCACTTTTTAATTCCATTATTACATCTACACATTCTACCAATTTTTACCAAAAATTCAATTATTACACCTACACATTCCACCACTTCTTACTAAAAATTCCATTTTTACATCCATCTCTCACTCCTTTCCATTATACTATCCATTATTGCCATCATACTTTGCTTTCTAAATGATACTACTCGTGGGTGAAAATAAAAAGTTAAGGAAAATTTGATAGTAGTGATCTTGAAAGTGCTGCCAAATCTAGTAAGAAGGATTTCAAACGTTGCACCTCAACCCTCAAAAGGAATTCACAGTGGTTATCAACATCCTTGCAAGAAGTCCGGGGTTAGCTTCCAAATCCAAAGAAGTTAGCTCTCATATTAAATGGCTTTAATGGTCTCTCAATTCTCATGAATGCTCAACACAAGCAAAGGTTCTCAGTTCTCTGCAACACAAACTCCAAAAAGAAAGAGAAATTCGTCCCTTCCATCAAAAGACAACAAGGGGAAATTCAAAACCAAAAAAGGACTGAGAACAAGCACGAGCAAGCAAGGCCATTTGAGTCATCTCACTTCAAGAGAGTTATCAAGTATGTCATCACCATAGCTCACAAAAAAAAAAAAAAGGAAACAAAGAAAAAAAAAAGAAAAGAAAAGAAAAAAGGGCTCAAGTTAGAGCAAAAGAAAGAAAACAAAAAGTGAGCTATGGATTCTAGACTGAAAACCTGCAAAGGCGGTTTAGAACACAAAAGCAACCCTCAAACCAAGCATGCATAAAGATCACAATAGTTGGGGGGGCAACAGATAAGGTCTAACTTTCTGGAAAGAGTGGCAAATTGAGGTCATCACTATTGAGTTTTTCACCATAATCAAATTTGCTCACGAGTAGTATTAAAAGACCCTTCTCCCACACCACTTAAATTTAACTTTCCTCAGACCTAACATCCTCATTCAGTTAAAAGACTATCATTGTGAATCATGTTTCTACCTTATTTAATACTGCTCACGAGTAGTATTAAAATACCCTTCTTTCACACCACTCAAACTTAACTTTACTCAAACCTAATATTTACCTCTTAATATTATTCTCATTCAGCTAAAAGACTGCCACAAAAAAAAAAAACATTCAAACTTAACTTTCCTCACACCTAATATTTACCTCTTGATATCATCCGCATTCAGCTAAAAGGCTATCATTCTGAATCATGTTTCTACCTTATTGCATTGCACAGTTTATGTCTTCGAGTTGGAAAAGAGAAGAATGACAGGATATTTTAATTAAAAACAAAGACCGTAAATTACTTTGTCAAGCTTTGAGAATTGATGAAAGTTTTTCTTTAAGGCCAAACCATTATTCATTAATGTATGTAGACTTAAAAGTGAGGAGATAGCTTGAGTCTTTCTTTAATAAGATGTGGTTCTTGTAAGAAAAATTTACGATCAAGTGCCAGCACAAAGGTCTAGAAATGCTCGACCTTCTGTTAAATCAAAGGCGAGATGATACCTTTTATCCACATAAATACCATATTCAGGGGGGCAAAGTAGTCTTTACGAAGCGTAAGAGGAGTACTGCCAACAAAGAAGTTCAATAGACAAGGGGGCAAGTCTTATGGATCAAAACTTGAGCTCAAGGAAGAGCAATCTTTCAGATTATAACATGGGGATAAGTAAGTGTCGGCACGGCTACAAGAAAATGGGCAAAGCAGACATTGAAAGTAAAGCCTTTGATGGTATCAAATCCATGACAATGGATGAGTACCCGAAAGAGATATAAATTATGAGGCGGGCCAACTTTAAAGAAATTGAGGCCAAAATTCAAGAACAAGTCAAAGAAAGGGGATTTTGAAAAGAGTTGGGCTTTTGAGGCAGCGAACAAAAGCTGGAAAGCATAAAGAGATTCAATGATAGTCCAAGAAGGCCATCACAAAGAGGATCCAGTAAAACAAAGACATAAAGAACTAGATCCATACAAAAAAAGCCATTAGTTACACATGCTCTGCATTCATGCATTTCATATCATGCATACATAGCCTTTACATAACAAGGACCAAACGGGAATCACATTCACAGCACAGTTACAACAGTATAAGCTGAGATCTCAATGTCATCAGTTCTTACCAATCTATCACTGGATACACAGCTAATATGCGGGACCAACCCGCATCAGGAATTCAAGGATAAAGTAGACAATATTGTCAAAAGCTTGGCTACCGATTCAATAATCGAGGCTACACCTGGAAGGATACGATTGACGTCAGCTAGTAGTATCCAAGATAAGAGATAGCTATAGCCAAGGATAAGGCAGATATCAAAAAATATAAAGTAGACAATATTGTCAAAAGCCTGGCAATTGATTCAATAATCGAGGCTACACCTGGAAGGACAGGATTGATGCCAGCTTAGCAGCATCCAAGATAAGAGATAGCTGTGGTCAAAGATAAGGCAGACATCAAGAAATATTGTCGTTGAAAATTTGTCAAAAGCGGACAATGGATTCAATAATCGAGGACTGGATCGACGTCAGCTCGATGGAATATCCAAGATAAAAAATATCTATCACATCAAAATGAAGTAGGATCTACTTTTCCGGTTAAGTGGCGGATACGGTACTCCGTGACTCTCAAGTCGGTTCTCTCAGTTGCCCATAATAACTGATTCTTTCCTCTCTTATTTCTTTTACTTCCCTCTAGAAAATGGATCCTACTTTTTTTGTCTTGCGAAAGTATTTCCCTTCTCTCCTAATGAACATCCTCAAAAAGATCTACCAAGTTCGCTGTGAACGATTAAGAGTTCTGATGCACAAAGGAATCCCTGAAGATGTGCCGTGGTTAATCGAAGCCAAGGTCCGTTTGGCAGGTGAAATCCCAGAGGCATTTGTGTCTCACATGCCTAGTATAGGCAAAAGCTCTTATGCCAAAAAGCGAAGAGCGAAAAGGTTACAAGTCTGCCATAAATGTGGACGGTGGATTTGTAATACTAAATGTCGTTCTTTAGGGATGATCTCTGATAATCAAGAAGATAAAATACGATTCATTAAGAATGGCCTGAGTAAGGACTCGTTGGATGATATCCAATTGACTCTTGAGACGCATTCTTGTGGATCTGTGCAACGTGAACTTCTTGGTTTATGGAGCATTTTTCATGAAGAACGAAACCGTTACAGTCCCGGGAATCTGACTGTAAATGACCCTGTTTGCCAGCTTGTAAGAAAACTGGATGGAAAGCAAATCCTCGACTCATAGAAGCCGTTAATGCCGTTACTGGACATAAATCAGGGGAAGATGAGAGCCACAGTCATGATTGCTGTACATATAAGCTGTCATTTGTCTTTTCTTTTGACAATAATGAACTTGCTTCTGCAAGTGTAATTAACACATTATCCCTTTCATCACTATAAATATGTGTTAGTTATTTCCATTTCCTACAATCACTAATTTCTTTCTTCTCTTAAATACCTCCTTCATCAATGGAGTCTTCTCTTTCCGCCCTACGAAAGTATTTTCCTTCCTTCCCAATAAATGTTCTTAAAAAGATTTATCAAGCTAGATGTGAACGATTCAGAGTATTTATGCACAAAGGCATTCCTGATAATGTGCGGTGGCTAATCGAAGCTAAGGTTCGTTCAGCTGGTGAAGTTCCAGAAGCCTTCTTTCCCCGTATGTCCGGCTTTGGTAAAAGCGCTTATGCCAAAAAAAGAAGAGCAAAGAGGCTAGGCGTTTGTCATAATTGTGGATGGTGGATTTGCGGCAATAAATGTCGTTCTCCAGGAGTGATCACCAGAAATCGTAATGATAGAATAAGATTCATCAAGAATGGCCTACGTAAGGAATCTTTGGATGATATCCTATTAACTTTTGAAACACATTCTTGTGAAATAGTGCAATGGGAAATTATGGATTTATGGTGGACTTTCCGTAAAGAACAGAATCGTTACAGTCTTGGAAATCTGACTTTTAATGACCCTGTTTGCCAGTTTGTGAGAAAACTGGATGGGAAGCAAATCCCCGATTCGTAAAAGGCATCGAAGCCGTCCCTGGACGTAAAACCAGTAGAAAACGTGAACTACGGTCATGACTACTGTACAGGCTAGTTGTCACTTTTCAAAATTTTTCCTTCTCTTCTGACAAATGATGTACCTGCTCCTGACGTGATCCACAGTCACGACTACTGTACAGGCTAGTTGTCGTTTTTGAAAATTTTCCTTCTATTTCAAGAATAATGTACCTATTCCTGACGTGAGCAACAGTCACGAATACTATACATGCCAACTGTCGCTTTTGAAATTTTTCTCCCCTTTTGGTAATAATGTATCCACTCCTGACGTGAACCAAAGTCATGATTACTGTACATGCTAGCTGTCACTTTTGAAATTTTCCTTCTCCTTTGGCAATAATGTACCCACTCCTGACACGGACTACTGTATATAGCTGCCACTTTTGAAATTTTCCTTCTCTTCCAACAATCACGTACCTACTCCTGACATAAGCTACAGTAGTGACTACTGTACATGCTAACAGCTATTTTGAAAATTTTCCTCCTCTTTTAACGATAGTGTACCCATAACTGACCAGAGTCATACTCGTGACTACTGTGAATAGCTGGCAATAATGTATCCATTCTTGAAAATAAAATTATTGCCTTATCTCTTCATCTCTATAAATATATCCTCTTTTCTCACAAGGGTAAGGATAGGAATGGAGAAAACCCTAACTCGTAAATCCCGAAGTATTTGTGTATTTTCTGGGGCTTTTCCTGGAAAAGATGAAGAGTATTTAAAGGCAGCCAACCATTTGGGTAGAGTATTAGCTGAGCGAAAAATACATTTAGTTTATGGAGGAGGTAGTGTCGGATTAATGGGAGGCGTAGCATCAGCAGCATCTTTAGGAGGAAGTCAAGTTCTAGGCATTATCCCAGGACCTTTGAAGTTTATTTCTGGGGGCACGATCGGAGAGGAGCTAGTGGTCAAAAATCTGCAAGAACGTGTGCTACAAATGCTTTTAAATGCTGATGCTTTCATCGCTCTACCCGGCGGTTTTGGTACATTAGGAGAAGTCTTCCAAATCGCTTCCATGGCCCAACTTAATTTGCATAAGAAACCCATTGGGCTTTTAAATGTTAACAATTTCTTTACAGGTCTGATAGCTTTTATGGATTATGCTATGCAGAAGAATTTCATATCAAGAGTGGCACGGCGAATCATAATATCCGCAACAACTGCTGAAGAATTGCTAGATAAAATACAAGCTTTTGTTCCTGAACCTGATCCAGCAATGATTCAGATAGACTGGACACGACAGTCTTTCCCGACCAGTTCACTCTCATAATGGTCCTCTACTCACCCTGTTGAAGTATTGTGGAAGAAAGAAGCGATCTGATCCGTTTTTCTTGTCCTTTAGTTTTAATTATCAGCATTTTCTTTCGTATTTCAGTTTTTCTTTTCAGGGAATTTCGTTATCTTATAAGATAGTTTCGTCCATGCTGATATTAAAACCATGGGACAATGCCTTTAGGTTGGAATGGCTGAGTAAAGAGTAATTTTTATTACTCTAGAAACGCATCCTATTAGGTCTACTAGGCATAACATTTTGGGGTAGTTAAGCTTTAACCTTATTTGGATGACATATCTCACAAGGGAATCTCTATTTACTGAAGAAAATATTAGATGAACCTTGGATATTGATTCCAAACATCCGTTCCCTTTACATAATTTGTCAGTGTTATTGTCATCATCAAGATTCACTCATCTTATCGAAGTTTAAATTTTTGCACTCACCTATTATGAAAATTCACACTTTCGAAGAAAATTATTCCAATTTCAATTGCTTTCATATAAATTTCGCTCGAGGTCCTAAGGAAAGCTCCTTAGCCTCAAAATCAATTTTCATCATCGGGGTTTTAAGGATGGAACCTTTGCCTCGAAAACAATCAATTTTCACCATCGGGGTTTTAAGGATGGAACCTTTGCCTCGAAAACAATCAATTTTCATCATCGGGGTTTTAAGGATGAAACCTTTGCCTCGAAAACAATCAATCATTCAGTCCATCTTACAACGATAGAACCTTTCCTATCGTTAGAGGTTCTAAGGATCTTTCCTTAACCTCAAACAAACAATCAATCATTCAGTCCATCTTACAACGATAGAACCTTTCCTATCGTTAGAGGTTCTAAGGACCTTTCCTTAAACCTCAAACAAACAATCAATCATTCAGTCCATCTTACAACGATAGAACCTTTCCTATCGTTAGAGGTTCTAAGGACCTTTCCTTAAACCTCAAACAAACAATCAATCATTCAGTCCATCTTACAACGATAGAACCTTTCCTATCGTTAGAGGTTCTAAGGACCTTTCCTTAAACCTCAAACAAACAATCAATCATTCAGTCCATCTTACAACGATAGAACCTTTCCTATCGTTAGAGGTTCTAAGGACCTTTCCTTAAACCTCAAACAAACAATCAATCATTCAGTCCATCTTACAACGATAGAACCTTTCCTATCGTTAGAGGTTCTAAGGATCTTTCCTTAACCTCAAACAAACAATCAATCATTCAGTCCATCTTACAACGATAGAACCTTTCCTATCGTTAGGGGTTCTAAGGACCTTTCCTTAAACCTCAAACAAACAATCAATCATTCAGTCCATCTTACAACGATAGAACCTTTCCTATCGTTAGAGGTTCTGAGGACCTTTCCTTAAACCTCAAACAAACAATCAATCATTCAGTCCATCTTACAACGATAGAACCTTTCCTATCGTTAGAGGTTCTAAGGACCTTTCCTTAAACCTCAGAGTTTAGGCGGCGAGAAGGTTTTCAATGCCTAGCTAAGCTGGACGAAATTTGGTAACTAACTTTGCATACATCATGTCCCATGAAGCATGCAAAGGGGGGCAGCTGTTGACACCCAATTTCGTCCGGCCATTAAAATAATTTTAAAAAAAATTAAATAAAAAAAATTAAATAAAAAAAATGTATTATTATTATTATTGTTATTATTATTACTAAATTTTTTTTTAATTAGTTTAAAATATATATATTTTTTTAAGATTTGATATATGTGTGTATATGTGTATGTTTGAAAAAAAAAAAGAAAACTCCATAAAAATGACAAAATTTAAAAGTTTGAGGTAAAAATGACAAAATTAAGAAGTTTCAGGCAAAATTGACAAATTCTGAAAGTTCCAGGAGCATTTGGCAGTTTGTCACATAAAATTTTGAGCCTGCCGACGTTTTTGGCTCAAATTGACAGAAAACGACAAAATTGTCAAAATCAGAAGCTTCAGGAACTTATCCAGAGGCTGAGAGACGTAAAGGACTAAAATTGTCATTTTACCAATTTAAGAGATAAGTTTGAAATTTTTTATTAATTTATCCATCAACAGTTCAGCTAAACTTCCTCTATAAATAGCCCCCCAAATTTTGTGCTGAACACAGAAAAAAATAGCAAAAAAACTTAGAGCTCCGTTTCAAAAAAAAGAGAAAATTACAGCCCTTAGCCCCAGCCCTCTTCCCTTCTTCCCCAGAAAGCCAAAATTTTTTTTCACTGCTGTTCCCTCTCTCTCTCTCTCTCTCTCTCTCTCTCTCTCTCTGCCGTGCCCCTCGCCGCCCGCCGCCGCCGCCCTACGCCGTTCGCCGCCGCCGTGCCCTCCCCTCGCCGCACCTGCCGCCGCCGCGCTCGCCCTCGCCGCCAGCCGCCCACGCCGTTCCCCCCGCCTCACCTTCCTTTTTCCCCTTGCACCGCCCCTGCCCGCCGCCGCGCCGCCCCTGCCTGCCGCCGCGCCGCCCTCGCCGCCGGCCCCCCCCCCCCCGTGCCCCACGCCATCGCCCCCTGCCCCTGGCCGTGCCGCCAGCTGCCCCTCCCTTTTCCCCCCCTCGCGCCGTCGTCGTTCTCGTTTCTCAGGAATTCAAAATTTTAATTCAAAAGGGTAAACCCTTGTTTCACCCATCATCTTTTCAATTTCTTTCTATTAGGTCACTAACCTTTTTATTTTGTCTTTGCAGAAAATTAATTAACTAACTCATTTATTTTTTTTACTTGTTTATTTATTTGTTTATTATTGTTATTATTACTAACCTTTTTTTTTTTTTGTTATTAGCAACTAACAACTAACTTGCTAATTTTTACTAACCTTTATTATTATTGTTGTTAATAATTAATTAAATTGTCTAACTTTTATTTTTGTTGTAATTAATTAACTTAATTAAACTTGGCTAACTTTTATTTATTGTTGTTAATTAATTAACTTAATTAAACTTGGCTAATTTTTATTTATTGTTGTTAATTAATTAACTTAATTAAACTTGGCTAACTTTTATTTATTGTTGTTAATTAATTAACTTAATTAAACTTGGCTAACTTTTATTTATTGTTGTTAATTAATTAACTTAATTAAACTTGGCTAATTTTTATTTATTGTTGTTAATTAATTAACTTAATTAAACTTGGCTAACTTTTATTTATTGTTGTTAATTAATTAACTTAATTAAACTTGGTTAATTTTTATTTATTGTTGTTAATTAATTAACTTAATTAAACTTGGCTAACTTTTATTATTGTTGTTAATTAATTAAATTAATTAAATTGTCTAACTTTTATTTTTGTTGTAATTAATTAACTTAATTAACTTGACTAACTTTTTATTATTGTTGTTAACCATTAATTTAATTAAACTTGGCTAATTTTTATTATTGTTGTTAATTAATTTAATCTAACTTTTACTAACCTTTTTTATTGTTATTAACTAACTAATCCAACTAATCTAACTATATTAATTGTGCTAACTTTTATTATTATTGTGTTATTAAAGTGGATGGCCAAAAAGCCCCACTTTATTAATTGAATTTTTTTTATGATTAAAAGATAAAAAAAGGAATTTTATGTGAATAATTTTCTAAAGGCTAATAAAAATTACTTTTTTTTATTTTGAAACAAAGTTTTTATTCCTTTTAATAAACAAACATAATGAAATAATTCAAAAATAAAATAAATAAATAAATAAACATAAAACCATTCTTTTAATACATCTTTAAAATTAATAATTAATGAAATAAAAAAATTTAATTAAAACTCCATGACCAAATGATCCGCCAGGATCCATGGCTCGGAAATATTTTTAAAATAAAATATATAAATAAATTTTTTTTTTTCTTTATAAAAAATAAAAAAAAAAAACTTTAGACTAATATATTAATTATCTATTAATATATAATTTTTTTTAGTTTTCTTTATTAAAAAGAATAAAAAGCGTAAAATTTTTGAGTTAATATTTTTCAATAATATTTTATTTATTTCTTTTAAAAATATAATTTTTTTTTAGTTTTCTTTATTAATAAAAAGAATGAAAAGAATAAAAATTTTGGGTTAATATGTTATTCAGTAATATTTTACTTATTAAAAGATATAACTTTTTGTTTCCTTTATAAAAATCTTAATCAAATAATTTCAAAATAATACAAAATAAAACAAAAATAATTGAATTTTCTCTTAAATATTTTTGACTTATTGATTAGATATATTTTCAGAAATATAAATTAAAATTAAAAAAAAAAAATCTTTCATCAAACAAAGAAGAATATAAAAATAAAAATATCAAGACTTTTGTTTTAAAATACATATAAGTTTTCGGTTAAATAATCTTTTATTCCAAAAATAAATTAAATAAATATCAAAACTTTTCTTCTTTTGTTTAAAATTTTTGATTCTCTTAATAAAAAAAAATAATAAAAAATAAAAATAAAAATAAAAATTTTTTTTAGTTCATGGTATATTGGCTGGAAACTGTCTCGTGCCCGCTTTTGAGCTGCTTCACCTGGTGAAGAGGGTCTGGCTGAGTAACAACGCCCCGTACCATGATCAAAATTTTTATTTTTAAACTCTTTAATTCTTTTAAATTAACTTCTTATTAAATAAAAATTAATTATTATTATTATTATTTTTTTTTTTTAATTCTTTTATAAATTGAGTAATCCTTTAAAATAATAAATATCTTTCATTAAACAAGAAAAACAAAAAAAGTAAACAAGAAAAAAAAGAAAGATAAGAAAAATAAAAGAAAGATAAGAAACAAAAATAAAAGAAAGATAAGAAAGAAAAGGAAGATAAAAAAAATATAAAAGAAAAGATAAGATAAGAAAAGAAAGAAAGAAAAGACAAGAAAAATAAAAGAAAGATAAGAAAGAAAAATAAAAGAAAGATAAGATAAAGAAAAAAAGGAAATATAAGAAAAAGAAAAGAAAGATAAAAGAAAGAAAAAGAAAAAGCAAAGAAAGAAAGAAAAGAATAAAAAAGAAAGAAAAGAAAAGAAATTAAAAGAAATTAAAAAAAAGAAGTAAAAATAAGTAAAAAAAGAAGAAAAAGAAAGAAAGTAAAAAAAGAAGTAAAAAATATAAAGATAAATTTTTTAGTTAGTATTAAAAATCATTCATAAACAAAAAGAATTACCATTTAAAAATTAATTTCATAATAATAAGAATTAAATAATTACGATAAATCAATTTCCATATCCGGATGATCCGGTAGGATCTACGGTTTGGAAAATATCAAACTTTTTAAAATAAACAAATTAAATAAACAGATAAAAATCCATATTTTTACAATATGGATAAAATTGTTTAAAATTTCACCAAATTCCGTGTCCAAATGACTCGGCAGAGTCCATGGTTCGGAATCAAAATCTTCCGTGTCCAAATGACTCGGCAGAGTCCATGGTTCGGAAGTATAAAATTCTATACAAATTAATTTCCAAAAATCCGCATTCAACTAATTCAGTTAAAATTTCTAGTTTGAAAATTAACTGAATTTTTTTTAAGCAAAGTAAAACAAAATTAAAATCAACTAAGGTGCCAATTTTGGGCGCTATAACAATATTGTTTTAGCGTAACCGTACTCCCGATCCCCGAACTCTCGCAGACCATATTTTAAGGTATCCAATCGACCTGAGCGAAAACCGATTGGTGGCGACTCCAGAAAACCCGACGTTGCCACAACATTGCTACTAATCCTGTATATCATGAGAGGGCAAAACACATATAAATAGATTGTCAGTTTGTTAGAGAAAGGATCCAATCTAGTGAACTCTCAACTAAGTATTTTGCTTCTGATGAACAACTGGTAGATTTGTTCACCAAAGCCCTTAGTCATGCTTAGTTTCATGTGCTTATAAACAAGCTTGGTATTTCGCTACTCCATGCTCCAACTTGAGGAGAGATGTTGAAAATTGGACTCTATCTTTATCTCTTGTTTTTATCTCCTCAGTTTTGTATTCTTTTAGCCTTTATCTTCTCTTAAGTTTTTATCTCTAAATTTAGCCCTTATCTCTTAGTAAGATGTAGCACTTATCTAATCCTAGTAGATAAACTTTGTATGGGCTATATATATTATTTCCTTGTAACCATAGTCAACGTATAAAGCATATATATGTTCTTCAAAATTCTACATTTTTTTAAAAAATTTACCTGCTTCTAGGGCTATATCGCCTATGATGTGACACATTCAAGACCTAAAAGAATTAGAAATAAAATCCATGTGATGGAGATGCTAGCCACTAGCAAAAGAAAGTTTTGTTTGCAAAATCAGAAATGAAGGATAGTTTGTAGAGCATGGATGGATATGAAAAGGAAGCCCTATAAGGTTTTGGGATCAAAATTGTGCAGTGGAATTAACCAAAATACCTCCAGGATCCATGTGAAACCAAGTGTCCAAAAATATTTTATACATACTAGATTCAAATCTTTCAGTCAAATCATAAACTTGAACAGCTGGCATGTTCAAGCCCTTCACGGTATCTACATGAACCAGTTGAATCACTATGCTTCCTCCATGAATTTGGCCAGAGCATTCCTCTTGTGCTTGCAATACTAGCTTGCGCCCTCCACGGAAGACAAAAGGATAGTATGGCTAGGATTTTAGAACTTTTTTGATTTCATCTAGAATGGTTCTCACATAAAGACACACATTATATATCCCTATGAATGCATGAATCCTAAGCCAAATGGGCTTCATAACCCTAACTTCATTGGATCAATTTTGGGTACAATTATTGGCTTAACTTTTGGGCCAATAATTAATCCGAAATTACCATGAAACCATAACAAAATAGTTTGGCTCATATCATGTTGGTAGTGATCATAAATCACATTTATGATTATAAACATTACAGGGTGTCTAGCAATACATCATCGCTACCCAAGTGACACGATAGTCAATGGCATGACTAAACCACTATGATCATTATCCGTATATGCCTTTATCCCTTTGTCTGAGATATGAAGATCGAGCATAAGACATAGAATGTGTTATTCTCATATAGCCTAATCTTTGGTTTTTTGATTCCTGAGTATACTAACTGAACCAATGACTTTGATATCTCATATCAATTCATCTGACCATTGTCATGCATTACCTTAGTCCAACTCAATCAAGGAGCCTGGAGATATCACTCTCATTATATAGGAGTGCCAGATCCCCCATCTTAATCAAACAAATCCTTCCACATGATATGTGACATATCCAATGACCACCTTTATGTTCAATCAGTTACGAGCAACAAAGGGTAGTACTAAAGTATGTGACTCACATATAAGGAACCTTAATGATTTCATGTCAAAGGGATACAAATACCATGATCGCTATAAGAACTGCTTATGATACTTATATAATAATACATGTAGCGTTATCATGGCATGTTGGTCCAGTACACAAGTTCTCCAGCTTATAATCATATACAGACTATGTATCTCATATTAGTCTCCACATATGTTAGTCTTTATGTATTATTGCAACCCATTCCACAATTTTACTCAACTAGGGATGTTTAAGAATACTATTTTTCTAGGATTATAACTATGTTTGATTATGTGACATAGAAACAAACAACAAACACAATTATTCGAATAATGTCTTAGTAAAACATCATGACTTAATATACAAAAATACAATCATTTCATGATTGGCTTTTAGGAAAAACACTAACAAGTCCTTCCATAGTCAAGGTGAAGAGGTGAAATTTTCTCTCCATGATTGAGTAACAGAAACGACTAAGGTCCAGCTGCACATGGTTTTTTGGTTGGAATCAAGTTATGAACCTTAAACTGATTCTAGTATGCAGCTGTACTGTAACAAGGCTAATGAAATTTGAAGTTTTTCTTCAAAATTTTTCTAGAAGTACTGAGTACTCACAAGATGAAGATTGTCAGGAAATTGCTTGTATTTTTGGGAAACTAAATCAAAGGACTTTCTTGTTAGAGTGCAAATTTATATCCAGTTCGTTTTAACTTAAGTCAATTGACTTCAAAATGACTTATTTTTATTCTTACATTTTTTTACCCAGAACTAATCTATTAAAATATATGAATGCGGGTAAATTGGCTAAAATGTCATTTCATATTATTTGAAAATTGACAAAATTCTAGCCAATTGACAAGCATACTTTTGATCTTTGCATAAAATGACACCTAGCGATTTCCCATTTTAACTCTGAAACAATACACGTCCTGGGTAGAGATTTGTTTGTAGTTTGAATTCATCCCATCTAATGCGCATATTGTTAGTGTTGTGCCCAAAAAGCCAATCATGAGATGATTGTATTTTTGCACATTGAATCATGATATTTTATTAAGGCATTAATCCAGCAATTATGTTTGTTGTTTTGTTTCTGCGTAACTTAACAATCATAATTGTAACCCTAGAATAATGATATTCTTAAACGTCTCTGGTCTAGTATTATTATGGAGCGGGTTGCAATAATACATAACGACTAACAGATGTGGAGACTAATATGAGATATGTAGTCTACATATGGGTACAAGGTGGAGAACTTTTGTACTGGATCGACCCACCATGAGAACACTATATGGATCGTTATATGAGTGTCATAAGTGATTCTCATAGTGATCATGGTATATGTAGTCCTTCGACCTAAGATCATCAAGGTTCCCTACAAGTGAGTCACATACTTTGATACTTTCCTTTGTTGCTCGTAACTGAGTGGACTTGAAGGAGGTCATTGGGTATGTCAAATATCATGCGGAGGGATTTGTATGATCAAGATGGGATTTGTCCCTCCTATGTAACGGGAGTGATATCTTCGGGCCTCTTGATGGAGTGAGACTTAGAAAATGCATGGCCATGCTCGGATGAGTTGATATACGATATCAATGTCATCAGTTTAAGTTAGTCTACTCGGTAATCAAGAAACCAGAGATTGGGCTATACAAGAGTGACACATTCCATGTCTCGTGCTTAGTCTTGATATCTTGGACAAAGGGACAATGGCATATATCGGTGATGATCATAAAGGTTTAGTCGAATCATTAACAATCTTGTCACTTGGGTAGCAATGATGTGTTGGTAGACACCGCTCATTGCTTATGATCATAAATGTGATTTATGATCATTGCCAACGTGATAAAAGCCTATTGGGTCGCACACATAGAGCTATTTGGATCATTAGAGTGCATGGGCTAATTATTTGGGTTATGGTTTCACTTTAATTTCGTATTAATAATGGGCCCAAGAGTTGAGCCATTATTAAGCCCAAAATTAAATCCTAATTGGATTAGGGCTTTGAAACCCATTAGGCCTGGAAGTTGAGTCTCACTATAAATACAACTTCTAGTGAGAAATTCGCAGGTCTCCTTGCCCTAGCCTCCCAAAAGGACAGCCGCACTCTTCTCTTGCAATTCCTTGGAGGACGCAAGCTAGCACTGCGAGCGCAAGAGAAACGCATCTGCCGGGACGTGGTGGAAGCATGGTGATCCCGAGAGGCTCGTGTGCATACCATAGAGAGCCTGAACACGTCAACTGTTCAGGTTTTGTGATTCGACTCTACAGTTAAGTGAGAGATCTCAACCGAAAATTAGGTATGAAAATTTTTGAACACCCAGTTTACCCCGTTTCACTTGGATCCTGGAGGGTTTCGGTTAAATTTCGCTGCGCTGTTTGGCTCCTGAAACCCCTCACATATCATGACACTGCCACACCTTTTAGAAATAGGACACATGTACATTACTTGAATTAAATTTCTCCTCATTATTCCATTTTCAAAAATTTTTTTTGTAATATTCTTTTTAACATGTATGGTATCATCCTTTTAGCCCACGTTCTCCAAATAGTTAGCTTTTCAATTTTTTTTCTTTAACCCAATTATGGGCCGCACAGTTAACTCACGTCCCCACGATTGCTTTCAGTTAACCAATATATCCCTTCCACCCACTACGCCACTCATCGACAATCATGCCTTAGTGACAGAAATTAACTATTTATTTCACACGCCTTTTCATTTTTTTTTACCTTCCAAATATTTACACTTCATCCGTCTCTGTAGCAACAAACATTGTGAACCAGCAGGCATTTTATGCTTCACAAGGCACCGCACTCAACCACCACAATTTCCTATCCTTCAGGCATTCCCTGCACCAATAATAGGTTTTAATACCTCAACATCAATTCTTATTTTTGTAATATTGAAGATAGAGTTCTCAATAACCGAATAGATAGAGTTACTTGATCTCTAAGTTATCTTGTCTCTGTAGATATGTTTATAGTATAAATATTTACTTGTTTACGGAACTCATGTAACCTGTATAAATAATACACAAGAATCACGTTGAGGTGTGGGATGCCAAATACTTGTTTTCTTTACATGGTATTAGAGCCACATTTCCTGACAAACGTCAATAATGTCTTCTCTCAACTCTTCGGCCACTTCCTCCTCTACTATTTCTTCCTCAGCCCCACCGCTTCTGCCTACTCCATCTTTAAACATGGGTCACCTTATAAATATCAGACTGACTCGAGAAAACTACCTGTTGTGGAAGGCGCAGTTCCTTCCTTACCTTTGGGGTCAACGACTCTTTGGTTATGTTGATCGCACAATTCAGGGCCCATCTCAAATGATCACTGGAGAAGGTTCATCTGAAGAAATCGAAACAAATGAGGTCCCAAATCCTGCTTACCAGGCATGGTTCCAATAGGACCAGATGGTCTTGAGTGCGATTCTATCATCATTGTCAGAGGAAATTCTTGCTCATGTTATTAACATGACTTCATCCCAAGAAATTTGGAGAGCACTCAAGCAGATGTTCTCTTCTCGATCACTTGCCAGGATCATTTAAATTCGGCTCCAGTTATCTACAATATAGAAAAAGGAGTCCTCTGTCACTGATTATTTTCAACGTGTGAAGAACCTAGCCGACACATTGTCGTCAGTAGGACAACCATTGCAGGAGTATGAAGTTGTTTCATATATGCTGGTAGGTCTTGGTTCAAAATATGATCTGCTAGTCACCTCCATGATGACAAGAATTTTTGTAATATTCTTTTTAACATGTATGGTATCATCTTTTTAGCCCACGTTCTCCGTATAGTTAGTTTTTCAGTTTTTTTTTTCTCGAACCCAGTTACGGGCCTCATAGTCAACTCACGTCCCCAAGTTTGGTTTCAATTAACCAATATATCCCCTCCACCCACTGCGCCACTCATCGACAATCATGCCTTAGTTACAGAAATTAACTATATATTTAACATGCCTTTCCATTTTTTTTTTTTTTGCTTCCAAATATTTACAGTTCATCTGCCTCTGTAGCAACAAACACTGTGAACCAGCAGGCATTTTGTGCTTCACAAGGCACCACACTCAACAACCACAATTTCATATCCTTCAGGCATTCCTTACACCAATTATAGGTTTCAATACCTCAACATCAATTCTTATTTTTGTAATATTGAAGATAGTGTTCTCAATAACTGAATAGATATAGTTACTTGATCTTTAAGTTATCTTGTCTCTGTAGATGTGTTTATTGTATAAACATTTACTTGTTTACAGAACTCATGTAACCTGTATAAATAATACACACGAATCACGTTGAGGTGAGGGAAGCCAAATACTTGTTTTGTTTACATGGTATCAGAGCCACATTTCCTGACAAACGTCAATAATGTCTTATCTCAACTCTTCGGCCACTTCTTCCTCTCCTATTTCTTCCTCAGCCCCACCTCTTCTGCGTACTCCATCTCTAAACTTGGGTCACCTTATAAATATCAGACTGACTCGAGAAAACTACCTGTTGTGGAAGGCACAGTTCCTTCCTTACCTTCGGGGTCAACGACTCCTTGGTTATGTTGATGGCACAATTCAATGCCCATCTCAAATAATCACTGGAGAAGGTTCATCTGAGGGAATCGAAACAAATGAGGTCCCAAATCCTGTTTACCAGGCATGGTTGCAACAGGACCAGATGATCTTGAGTGCGATTTTGTCATCGTTGTCAGAGGAAATTCTTACTCATGTTATTAACATGACATCATTGCAAGAACTTTGGAGAGCACTCGAGCAGATGTTCTCTTCTTGATCACATGCCAGGATCATGCAAATTCGGCTCCAGTTATCTACAATATAGAAAAAGAAGTCCTCTACCACTGATTATTTTCAACGTTTGAAGAACCTAGCCGACACATTGTTGGCAATAGGACAACCATTGCAGGAGTATGAAGTTGTTTCGTATATGCTGGCAGGTCTTGGTTCGGAATATGATCCGCTAGTCACCTCCATGACGACAAGAATTTTTGTAATATTCTTTTTAACATGTATGGTATCATCTTTTTATCCCACGTTCTCCGTATAGTTAACTTTTCAGTTTTTTTTCTTTACCCCAGTTATGGGCCACACAGTCAACTCACGTACCCATTTTTGGTTTCAGTTAACCAATATATCCCCTCCACCCACTATGCCACTCATCGACAATCATGCCTCAGTTACAGAAATTAACTATATATTTCACACGCCTTTTCATTTTTTTTTTTTTGCTTCCAAATATTTATAGTTCATCTACCTCTGTAGCAGCAAACACTGTGAACTAGCAGGCATTTTGTGCTTCACAAGGCACCGCACTCAACCACCACAATTTCCTATCCTTTAGGCATTCCCTACACCAATAATAGGTTTGAATACCTCAACATCAATTCTTATTTTCGTAGTATTGAAGATAGGGTTCTCAATAACCTAATAGATAGAGTTACTTGATCTTTAAGTTACCTTGTTTCTGTATATATGTTTATTATATAAACATTTACTTGTTTACGAAACTCATGTAACCTGTATAAATAATACACAAGAATCATGTTGAGGTGTGGGACACCAAATACTTGTTTTCTTTACATGGTATCAGAGCCACATTTCCTGACAAACGTCAATAATGTCTTCTGTCAACTCTTCGGCCACTTTTTCCTCTCCTATTTCTTCCTCAGCCCCACCTCTTCTGCCTACTCCATCTCTAAACTTGGGCCACCTTATAAATATCAGACTGACTCGAGAAAACTACCTCTTGTGGAAGGTGCAGTTTAATCCTTACCTTCGGGGTCAACGACTCCTTGGTTATGTTGGTGGCACAATTCAATGCCCATCTCAAATTATCACTGGAGAAGGTTCATCTGAAGAAATTGAAGCAAATGAGGTCCTAAATCCTGCTTACCAGGCATCATTCCAATAGGACCAGATGGTCTTGAGTGTGATTCTGTCATCGTTGTCAAAGGAAATTCTTGCTCATGTTATTAACATGACATCATCGCAAGAACTTTGGAGAGCACTCAAGCAGATGTTCTCTTCTCGATCACATGCCAGGATCATGCAAATTCGGCTCTAGTTATCTACAATATAGAAAAACGAGTCCTCTGTCACTGATTATATTCAACGTGTGAAGAACCTAGCCGACAGATTGTCGGCAATAGGACAACCATTACAGGAGTATGAAGTTGTTTCGTATATGTTGGTAGGACTTGGTTCAGAATATGATCCGCTAGTCACCTCCATGATGACAAGAATTTTTGTAGTATTCTTTTTAACATGTATGGTATCATCTTTTTAGCCCACGATCTCCGTATAGTTAACTTTTCATTTTTTTTTTCTTTAACCCAATTGTGGGCCGCACAGTCAACTCACGTCCCTATGTTTGGTTTCAGTTAACTAATATATCCCCTCCACCCACTGTGCCACTCATTGACAATAATGCCTTAGTTACAGAAATTAACTATATATTTCACATGCCTTTTCATTTTATTTTTTTTATAATTCCAAAAATTTACAGTTCATCCGCCTCTGTAGCAGCAAACTCTATGAACCAGCAGGCATTTTGTGCTTCACAAGGCGCCACACTCAACCACCAGAATTTCCTATCCTTCAGGCATTCCCTGCACCAATAATAGGTTTTAATGCCTCAACATCAATTCTTATTTTTGTAATATTGAAGATAGAGTTCTCAATAACCGAATAAATAGAGTTACTTAATCTTTATGTTATCTTGTCTCAGTAGATATGTTTATTGTATAAACATCTACTTGTTTACGGAACTCATGTAACCTGTATAAATAATACACAAGAATCACGTTGAGGTGTTGGAAGACAAATACTTGTTTTCTTTACATGGTATCAGAGCCACATTTCTTGACAAACGTCAATAATGTCTTCTCTCAACTCTTTGGCCACTTCCTCCTCTCCTATTTCTTTCTCGGGCCCACCTCTTCTACCTACTCCATCTCTAAACTTGGGTCACCTTATAAACATCAGACTGACTCGAGAAAACTACCTCTTGTGGAAGGTGCAGTTCCTTCCTTACCTTCGAGGTCAACGACTCCTTGGTTATGTTGATGGCACAATTCAATGCCCATCTCAAATGATCACTGGAGAAGGTTCATCTGAAGAAATCAGAACAAACGGGGTCCTAAATCCTGCTTACAAGGCATGGTTCTAACAATACCAGATGGTCTTTAGTGCGATTTTGCCATCGTTGTCAGAGGAAATTCTTGCTCATGTTATTAACATGGTATCATCGCAAGAACATTGGAGAGCACTCGAGCAAATGTTCTCTTCTCGATCACGTGCCAGGATCATGCAAATTTGGCTCCAGTTATCTACAATATAGAAAAAGGAGTCCTCTGTCACTGATTATTTTCAACGTGTGAAGAACCTAGCCGACACATTGTTGGCAATAGGATAACCATTGTAGGAGTATGAAGTTGTTTTGTATATGCTGGCAGGTCTTGGTTCGGAATATGATCCGCTAGTAACCTCCATGATGACAAGAATTTTTGTAATATTCTTTTTAACATGTATGGTTTCATCTTTTTAGCCCACGTTCTCTGTATAGTTAGCGTTTCAGTTTTTCTCTCTTTAACCCAGTTATAGGCTGCACAGTCAACTCACATCCTCATGTTCGGTTTTAGTTAACCAATATATCTCCTCCACCCACTACGCCACTCACTGACAATCATGCCTCAGTTACAAAAATTAACTATTTATCTCACACGCCTTTTCATTTTTTTTTTTTTTTGCTTCCAAATATTTACAATTCATCCGCCTATGCAGCAGCAAACACTGTGAACTAGCAGAAATTTTGTGCTTCACAAGGCACCACACTCAACCACCACAATTTCCTATCCTTCAGGCATTCCCTGCACCAATAATAGGTTTTAATACCTCAACATCAATTCTTATTTTTGTAATATTGAAGATAGAGTTCTCAATAACCGAATAGATAGAGTTACTTGATCTTTAAGTTATCTTGTCTCTGTAGATATGTTTATTGCATAAACATTTACCGGTTTACGAAACTCATGTAACCTGTATAAATAATACATAAGAATCACGTTGAGGTGTGGGAAGCCAAATACTTGTTTTCTTTACATGGTATCAGAGCCACATTTCCTGACAAACATCAATAATGTCTTCTCTGAACTCCTTGGCCACTTCCTCCTCTCTTATTTCTTCCTCAGCCCAACCTCTTCTACCTACTCCACCTCTAAACTTGGGTCACCTTATAAATATCAGACTGACTCGAGAAAACTACCTGTTATGGATAGCGCAGTTCCTTCCTTACCTTCAGGGTCAACGACTCCTTCATTTTGTTGATGGCACAATTCAATGCCCATCCTAAATGATCACTGGAGAAGGTTCATCTAAAGAAATTGAAACAAATGAGGTCCCAAATCCTGCTTACCAGGCATGGTTCCAACAGGACCAGATGGTCTTGAGTGTGATTTTGTCATCATTGTCAAAGGAAATTCTTGCTCATGTTATTAACATTTTCTTGCTCATGTTATTAACATGACCTTATCACAAGAACTTTGGAGAGCACTCAAGCAGATGTTCTCTTCTCGATCACATGCCAGGATTATGCAAATTCGGCTCCAGTTATCTACAATATAGAAAAATGAGTCCTCTGTCACTGATTATTTTCAACGTGTGAAGAACCTAGCTGACATATTGTTGGCAATAGGACAACCATTGTAGGAGTATGAAGTTGTTTCATATATGCTGGCAAGTCTTGGTTCAGAATATGATCCGCTGGTCACCTCCATGACGCCAAGAATTTTTGTAATATTCTTTCTAACATGTATGGTATCATCTTTTTAGCCCACGTTCTCCGTATAGTTAGCTTTTCAGTTTTTTTTTCTTTAACCTAGTTATGGGCCATACAGTCAACTTACGTCCCCATGTTTGGTTTCAGTTAACCAATATATCCCCTCCACCCACTACGTTACTCATCGACAATCATGCCTTAGTTACAGAAATTAACTATATATTTCACACGCCTTTTCATTTTTTTTTTTTTTTGGTTCCAAATATTTACAGTTCATCTGCCTCTGCAGCAGCAAACACTGTGAACCGGCAGGCATGTTTTGCTTCACAAGGCACCGCACTCAACCACCACAATTTCCTATCGTTTAGGCTTTCCCTACACCAATAATAGGTTTTAATACCTCAACATCAATTCTTATGTTTGTAATATTGAAGATAGAGTTCTCAATAACCGAATAGATAGAGTTACTTGATCTTTAAGTTATCTTGTCTCTGTAGATATGTTTATTGTATAAACATTTACTTGTTTATGGAATCATGTAACTTGTATAAATAATACACACGAATCACGTTGAGGTGTGGGAAGCCAAATACTTGTTTTCTTTACATGGTATTCGAGCCACATTTCCTGACAAACGTCAATAATGTCTTCTCTCAATTCTTCGGCCACTTCCTCCTCTCCTATTTCTTCCTTAGCCCCACCTCTTCTGCCTACTCCATCTCTAAACTTCGGTCACCTTATAAATATCAAACTGACTCGAGAAAACTACCTGTTGTGGAAGGCGCAGTTCCTTCCTTACCTTTGGGGTCAACAACTCCTTGGTTATGTTGACGGCATAATTCAATGCCCATCTCAAATGATCACTGGAGAAGGTTCATCTGAAGAAATCGAAACAAATGAGGTCCCAAATACTGCTTACCAGGCAACGTTCCAACAGGACCAGATGGTCTTGAGTGCGATTCTATCATCGTTGTCAGAGGAAATTCTTGCTCATGTTATTAACATGACATCATCAGAAGAAGTTTGGAGAGCACTCGAGTAGATGTTCTCTTCTTGATCACACGCCAGGATCATGCAAAATTGGCTCCTGTTATCTACAATACAGAAAAAGGGGTCCTCTGTCTCTGATCATTTTCAACATGTGAAGAACCTAGCTGACACATTATCGGTAATAGGACAACCATTGTAGGAGTATGAAGTTGTTTCGTATATGCTAGCAGGTGTTGGTTCGGAATATGATCCGTTAGTCAACTCCATGATGACAAGAATGGAACCCATATCCTTGAATGAGCTCTATGGTTATTTACTCAGTTATGAGTTGCGTCTTGAGCAACATAACACTTCTGTGCAGGCTACTTTAATGGCAAATGTTGCTGCCCGCAATAATCAGGGCTTCAACCCAAATCGAGGGAACAGAAATTTTAATGATAGAGGTTAGGGTCGAAGATGTGGCTGAGGTGGTCTAAGGTGACCAAATTTAGAAGGATCTCGATATGAAGACAGTAGAACTCATGTCATCTGTCAAGTATGCCAGAAACCTGGGCACTCAACAATAGCTTGTCATCATCGATATGATCACTCATTTCAGCGGGATTCAGACCACCTTCCTGCGTTTGATTCTAATCCATCGTATCAAGTGGACCCAAATTGGTACACCGACAATGGGGCCAATGACCACATTATTGCTGACCTCAGTAAACTCACGGTTAGTGAAAAATATAATCGGACCGAACAAGTTCAGGTCAGGAATGGAGTAGGTTTGTCAATCAAACACATTGGTCACTCTCAAATCCTTACTCCTTCATTTTCCTTATCCTTAAATAATGTTCTTCATGTTCCTCACATTAAGAAGAACTTGATCTCTATTAGTAAGCTTACTCGTGACAATAATGCCTTTGTTGAATTTCACCCACATTGTTTCTTTGTAAATGATCATTTTACGAAGAGAAAAATCCTCCAAGGAGAATGTAGACAAGGGCTTTATCAAATATCTCAGTCCAGCATTGTTCCCTCGACTATTCAGGCACTTGTTGGGGAACGAGTGGATCCTGACCAATGGCACAAGAGGCTTGGCCATCCTTCCCTCTCTACAGTATCCAAAGTCATACGCGAAAATAAACTTCCTTGCCGATAGGGTAATCCAACTCTGGTTTGTGATGCTTGTCAACAAGCCAAAAGTCACCAGTTACCATTTAGTAGTTTTGCTTATCTCTCTAAAACTCCATTAGACATTGTCTTTTCTAATGTTTGGGGTCTAGCACCTCTTTTGGTTAATGGTTTTTGTTATTATGTCAGCTTTATTGATAACTTCAGTAAATTCGTTTGGCTTTATCCCATTGCTCATAAATATGATGTTTACAAAATCTTCTCACAATGGAAAAAACATATCGAACGTTTACTAGACAGGAAAGTTAAAAGAGTGCAAACGGATTGGGGTGGTGAGTATCAAAGACTTAATAACTTCTTCTCCTCCATTGGCATTGAACATAGAGTCTCTTGTCCTCATACTCACGAACAAAATGGCTCAGCAGAACGAAAACATAGACATATCATTGAAACTGGTATGTCATTTCTTGCGCAAGCTTTTACGCCATTACCATTTTGGGATGATGCATTCCGTTCTACATGCTACTTAATTAATAGGCTACCTAGTCCTGTCATACAAAATCAATGCCCTTTGGAATGATTATTTCATGTCAAACCTGATTATTCTTTCCTCAAGGTCTTTGGTTGTGCTTGCTGGCCCTACCTTCGACCACACCACTCTGCCAAATTTGAATTTCATTCTATGTAGTGTGTGTTCATTGGGTATAGTAGCCAACATAAAGGATACAAGTGTTTACATGTACCCACTGGTCGGGTCTACATCTTATGACACATTGTTTTTAATGAAACCATGTTTCCTTTCTCACAACTCTCCAGTACAGGTCCTACTTCCACGCAACCCTTGGAGGTATCACCAATTCCTCTCCCTCCTTCCCTGGATACATCCACTTCAGCCGAGCCTTCCAATCTCACAAATTCCATAATTGTCCCCCCACCAAGTGAGTCTGATCATGTGTCAACTACTGATGACATATCTGCTTCAAGTCCGCCCACATCTAATCTTCATCCCATTCAAACACGTCTTCGCAATAATATCAGGAAACCCAAGCTATTCACGGATGGCATAGTGGCTTATACTTCTTCAACCTTAAGTGATTATAGCAAACCGGATTGCTATTTGACAGCCATCAAATCACAGTCCTAGAAGAAGGCAATGGATACTGAATATATAGCATTAATGAAGAATCAGACATGGACACTTGTTCAACCAACGAAAGACATGAACTTGATCAACAGCAAATGGGTTTTTAAGCTCAAGAGAAAGGCTGATGAGAGCATTGAAAGACACAAGGCAAGACTAGTTGCTAAGGGATACAAATAGCACATGGAGTGGATTACCATGATACATATAGTCCAGTGGTCAAGCCTGCAACAATTCGCACAATCATTTCACTTGCGGTCTCAAAAGGTTGGGACATACATTAGATAGATGTCCAAAAGGCATTTCTGCATGGTTACTTGAATGAAGCAATCTACATGAAACAGCCCACTGGATATGTTCATCTCGGTTTTCCCAATTATGTCTGCCGGCTGCATAAAGCTCTTTACGGGCTGAAACAAGCACCTAGGGCATGGTATGCTCGATTAAGCTCATAACTTCTCGAGCTTGGTTTTTCCTCTTCTAAGGCTGATAATTCACTCTTTATATTGAAGGAGAAAGGTGTTACTCTTTATATTTTAATTTATGTTGATGACATTCTTATCACTGGTTCTTCATCAATACTTGTTGACAAGTTTTTACAGGAGCTTCGAAAAGATTTTGCTACAAAGGATTTGGGAAACCTAAGTTATTTTCTTGGCATTGAAGTCATCAGAGATAAGCATGGATTAATCCTTTCTCAGCAAAGGTATATACTTGATTTGTTGGCTCGAACAAATATGCTTGATCCCAAATCAACGTCAACTTTCATGTCAACTGAAGGGAAAATGTCTCAAAATGATGGTGATGCACTTTCTGACGCTACCAAATATCGAAGAACTGTCGAAGCACTTCAGTACATCAAGCTAATGAGACCTAATGTATCATTTGCTGTAAACAAAGCCTGCCAATTTATGCATTCTCCCACAACAATACAATGGGCAGTAGTGAAACGGATCCTTCGATACCTACAGAACACATATGCACTTAGGCTACGCATCTAGAAATCACAATCAACTCGTCTTAGTGCCTTTTCAGACACAGATTGGGCAAGATGTCCGGATGATAGGCGATCAACCAGCGGTTATATTGTCTTTCTTGGATCGAACTTAGTGTCATGGAGCTCAAGAAAACATCTACTATTTCACGTTCAAGCACAGAAGCTGAGTATAGATCGTTGGCTAATACTACAGTTGAATTAATATGGCTTCAGTTGCTACTTTTCTGAGTTCGGAGTGTTCCAGCCACATCCTCCAATACTTTGGTGTGATAATCTTGGGGCCACATATCTCACGGCAAATCCTTTGTTTCATGCTAGAACAAAACATATAGAAATTGACTTCCACTTTGTTTGAGAAAAGGTTGTACAAAGGAACTTAGAAGTTCAGTTCATATCCACCAAAGATCAACTTGCTGATATCTTAACCAAACTACTGTCTGCAATGGATTTTCAGAAGTTCTGCTTCAATCTCAACGTGACCTCAAGACCCTTGAGATTGCAGGGGTGTATTGAAGATAGAGTTCTCAATAACCGGATAGATAGAGTTACTTGATCTTTAAGTTATCTTATCTCTATAGATTTGTTTATCGTATAAACATTTACTTGTTTATGGAACTCGTGTAACCTGTATAAATAATACACAAGAATCACGTTGAGGTGTGGGAAGCCAAATACTTGTTTTCTTTACGTGTAAGACCAACAACATATCTTACGTGTTTCCGACTCTCAAAAATTCCTATTTCCAACTGACAAAAGAAACTGCAGCAGGAAGGATGAAAGTATAGGAACATCAATAGGAAGAAGGAACAAATTTCAAACCATGTATTTCGCTTCCTCTTGATTTTTAATCAGCATTTTCACTATTAGTTATTTAAAATGTTTTATTATGTATTCACCTAGCATGACACCCAGCAAAAACAACAAGAGGTAGTAGCAAAACAAGCAGGTTCCAATATAATTGTCTTCATGTGATTCACTATGTTTGACTGCTCTATTACATCTATTGGTTGGTCTGTGTATTGCAAACTTTATACTGTTATTGATGGTGTTTGACGATTTCTACTTCTTGTTAATAAATAACATGGTAGAAATGAGTAATTACCGATATTGTTGAGATGAATGTCAGATGGGTCCACTAGGTATGGACGAAAACATTGATGACGGTGACAAGTTAAGGATGTAGAACAAATTGGCAGAAAAGTTTACAATTCTTTGGGGGGTTGTAGGAGGAATTTAACTGAGTAAAATTCTCTAAATGCATGGAGAGACATAGAGCAATCATTTTGATATCGTACTAATATAAAGGTTACAAATTTTGCCATTTTTTGATATCCTACTAATATAGGTGTAATTATATGTATATGATTTTTTAGATCTCAATTCATGGCAGTATCACTTTTTATTTTTTATTTTTTTGTGAGTTCAAAAATATAAGTTGGTTGAGCAATGATGTACCACTTTTTAATGTTTCTTAGTGAGTGCGAAAAAGATAAGTTCGTCGACCTACATGTTGCAAAATGTTTTTCAAGTCTGAGTCCTACATGCATCATGCATTATCACTTAAATAGAGGCCAGGAAAATGAATACCTATTAGCCACAAATGGGTGAAGGCCTACAGCTTCTCGCTCGTTGACCCGTGCCTTCTGAAAATAACTATTAATTTGGGCTTCAAAAATTGGAAGATCATAATATTATTATAATTTTAGCAAATTCTCAAATTATATAAGATTTAAGGTATTTTCCTTTAAAAAAAGTACTTTTCATGATTTTTTAATTTTATTCATACCAAAATAGAAAATATATTTAAAATGTTGTTTTTATAAACAAGTTTCATTAAATTTCACTAAATGATGGTGTTCATTACAGGTCATATAAGATAATTTCAATTTGACACAACTACCCGTCCGTTTGACAGGTTATGAAACTAGTTTTAATTAAAAGTCAATATTATGTAGTTGCAATAATCCATGAAAGTACAATTTTTGTAATCTTACTAAATTTTTATGAATTTTTCTAATTCAAGGTATTAAAACAGAAAATTCATAAATATTTAACAACATTATAAAAATTTACTTTCAAATGGATTATTGCATCTAAATAATATTGAATTTCAAATAAAATTGGTTTCAAGTAAAAAAAATATTAAAGTAAAAATAAGTCAGTTGATTTAAATTAAAACGAATTGGCCATTATGTTAACTTGGTCAACAAGATTCGTAAACCTTCAAGGCCAACACTTTTTATTTGACTAGTAGGCTAACATAGTTAATACGTATTGGATTTCTTGGGTTAGTAAGGGTTAGGGGTGGAAACAGACCAAGTCTCTTATTAAATAGTTTGAGCTCGAGCTTGATTTCATGGTTATCAAGTCAAGCCTAATGAGTTTTGAGCAGCATTTTAGGTTCAAACTCTTAAAAACTGAGCTTTAAGCCCAATAATGTTCGAATTGACATTTCGTTGAGCCTAATAAGCCTAATCTTATTTTTAATATACCTTGATTTTTGACTTTTAATTATATTAGTCAAGCATGCCATATATACTAAGGGAAGGGAAAAGGCCGCTTTACGGAGATGGCTCTATGGGTTGTCTGTCCTAATGCCCCTTCACGACAGCGACACCGCTCTCGAATTAGTTATTAATTTTAACTTTAATTTCAATTCATGAATGTATCTCCCCACCCTAGTCCCCACTCCTAGCACATTTGCGTCATCCTTTTCTTGGCACTTTATCTCTTTCTCATGTGCAGCGCATTAGCGCGGCCTCACAGCCCACCATAAATCTCGCCAACCTAACAGCATCCATCTAGCCCTTCGACCTATATATCTGAAAAATATATGTCCAGGCACACACTCCACCCAATAGCAACTGATTTTTGCAAAAGCCACCACCAAGTCCTCAACCGCTCCACTGCCTGAGTCTTCATTCAATTACCACGACCACCCGCCGTGTCAGAACCTATTTAAGTCATGGTTGATTTAATTTTGAAGTAAATCTATAATTTTCCCTAAACTTTGTTCACTTAGATATTTAACCCCTTCAACTATGACTCAAAGGAACTCATGTCACAGAGTGGGGACCTAGTGCCCCAAATTAATTGACTTGTAGGCACTTAAGACTATGGTCCCACTTAATTATTATTAGCTGACTATTACTTATGGCTATATTAAAATAATTTATGTACAACTAATTACTTAGCCTACCTTATAAGAAAATATGGATGTGTTTGTCTTGGCAATGAAAATCAATTAAGTAAACCAGCCGAAGAAAACATCACTCAAGCGTTAATTTTAAAGCATACTTAAAACATTCCAAGACAATAAAATGCCATTTACTTCAACTTCAAATAATAGTTAGTGCACACTTTTTAACATTAACATGTACCCAAGAGTAACTCAAAGGTCTTACACAACAATGTATCCTAGTAGAGGCAATGTCTTAGTACACAATGTACCATATACACAAGGTAAAATACTACTAAAATCATCTACTTGACATCCCAACTTTGAGCTACCGAGCTATAAGTACAAAGCCCTCACATGTCCCTACATTTAGCCTCTAACAGTAAAGGCATAAACACTTAGTTAGTACAAAACTTATCTTTCAAGCAACCTTAGAATCTCATGGATTCAAGTAAAGAAGTACTTGAAAACGAGAAAAACATACACAACTATCCACTGAGTTGTTCGGCTTGACATTAGAACCTGCACAACAAACTTAAGGGAGTGAGTACATGAATGTACTCAATAAGGGTCTTTTGTGGTACCTATAAAGAAGATGATAAACAAGCACACAAATATGGCATACAAGCAAGTAAACAACCATTAAACAACCAACACAAACAATAAACATAATCAATATGCAATGCATGAATGTATGATATGCAACTGCACAATCCTTGGGACTTCTTACACCGTAGATGCCTTATGCTTGCTATGAGCTCAAATGATGGAGGCATTTAAGACACTAGCCCACGTATCTCGAATCCTTTACCTCATTTAAGTCCTACTTATGGGTCCTATAGTAGATCATCACATCCTCTCAAATCTTTCCCATATTTCATTTAACTTATTGCGCAAGGTAGCTATCTTATGTGGTCCAACTTGCCAAACTATTAGAGCTTAGCTTAAAGTTCATTAGTGGCTTACTTACCAAACCAAAAGATTTGGTTAGGATCCTATTTGGTTTCCTCTTCATTGCCCAAAGGTCTAAGATATCTCATTTGGCCTAATGAAGACTACGAAACCCACCTCAATCCCCTTACTTCTTTCTTAACAACTTGAGCCCTTTAACCCCTTTAGCCACCCTTCTTTACCTTACTTTAACCACATCACTTAGCCACATCCTAAATAATGCATAATTCCTAACTTAGGATTGAGTTTTAGACCCAACCAAAGCTACTGAATATCTTAGAATAGCCTAGGGATGATAATCAAGAGATTGAGACATTCTTAAGGTGCATTGCACTTAAGGGGCTTAGGCCTTGGCGACATAGCACCAAAGGCATCATCAAAGCAAAAAAATTTCTTGTTTCCTTGGGCACTGTTGGTCATGCATCGTCACTATTGGTGACGCATCCCCAATGGCTTCTTCAACATTTTGTGCTCTTGTGCTATTTTGCACAAATCTTTCTTAATCATTCAATTGCCAAAGCCAAACCAAATAGGTCTTGCTTTTACTTTATTCCCACATGTAATATTACCTTTATTCATTATTAAAGATAACTAAACTTGAACTCTTACCTCAAATTCAGCTACAAAGTAAGAACAAAAACTCAAGCACCACAAGCACACTTGAGCTTAATTTAGCTCTCTTGAGTTCTAGACCTAAAACCAACGTGATATGGAACTAAGAACTTGAAATAAAGACCATTTATAGCTACTCAATCAACTTAGAACCACCTCAATCCAATCCAAGAAGATTACCTTAGGGTTTATGCCCAAAACATGCAACAAAGAGCTAAAATGAAGCAAATGCTCCAATGATGAGTTAGAGGATTCTTAATTTCACTTTGGGACCTTCAAATTTGCTGGAAATTTGTGGGATTAGAGGAACTAGTAGCAGGTGAGCTGCTAGAGAGGGAGAGGCATGAAAATGGAAAATGGAAGAGATGAAGAATTGGGTCCAAGTCTTGCATAATATCTTAACCACTTCAGTAAGGCATTTTTCTTGTTTTCAAGGCTCTTGGCCCCCAAGTTCTCTTTTGTTCACTTTGGCCACTAGACTTACTATGGAAACCATCCCTTCTTGGTTCCAAATAATTGTTTTATGCATCCTATGCTTAGTCTCTTGGACATTTAAGCCACTTAAGACATAAATGACTCATTTGAACACTTAGTGCAATGTTTTGCACTTTTCTTCAAATGGTAGTTCTAATATATAGAATAACTTATGGCCTTAACTTAATTAGTAAAAAATCCTTACATGAACCTAATGCCACTCACTTAGGTAAATGATTACTATTTTGCTATTATGACTTTTAGGTACCAAATCACACTTAGGAACTTGTTTTTACTTTACTTAGTTAGTCTTTCTTGCTTAACAAGAAACTAATTTGAGATATAAGTAAAAATACTTGAATAAAACATACTTATAGAGTCAAAGTAATGCATTAACTAGGAGAGTTGTCGCAACTCAGCCCCCAAACTTTGTTAACTAGAACCCATTTTGCCCTTCTTAGATCACTTGCAATCATGTTTTATGAATGCATCAAGTAAATACCCTTTTTAGTTTTAGTAAGGTGTTAAAGAAAAATAATATTGAAAAAGGAGGCTGGACTTGGCATTTCCATATAAGCTTTTCTCGTTGAACATTCTTGGATTAGTATAGTGGTTTTCTTTGTGTTCTTGGCATTTTCTTCTTGTTTTTTTTTTTTTAAATTTTTGATCTTTTTTTAGAGTTTCTAAATACTTTTAGGTTAACTTCACTGTGGATTTATCTAGGCTCTAGACCAATTGGTGTGTGGGTTGTAATTCCATAATGAAGACTTATAAGTGAGTAGTAATTAGTGCTGAAGGTGAATGATTGCAAGACTGATGACATGAGCTCGTCATTCTTGTGTTGCAAGATGTTGGGCACTAGTTTGGGTGCGTGATGCCTTATATAAAGGATCCAAAGGACAGTGACGTGGAGTCACTAGTTTGTGAAAGATGGTGCGAGTTGATGCCTTGATGAAGAACCATATAACAATTGTCTTGTGTTACATGATGAGCACCGACTAGCTCCACCATTAATTTCAACACCTAAAGTCACAAAAGTTAAAGAGGAAGTTGTGGGCGACAATGCTCAACTTGATACTAGACGATTAAGTTGGGTACATGATGCTGTAGGTGCAAAAGATTGTTTAGAATTTCATATGCTTAAGGTTGTTGTACTTTGGGAGGATAATTGTGAAGGACTTGGATTTGCACTTTTGGAGGAAAATGTTCATCTTAAGTCCTTGTGAAACTGAAAAGAACATTTTTGTGACATAGTCATCACACATGATTAGTAATGGGGTTATGTGTCCCGGTTAACGAAATTGGGGGCCTAAGTTATCCAGAGTCAAAGTTGAAGGGGTTAAGTGTCCGAGTGAACAAAGTTTGGGGTGAATTATGGTATATTCTATTTAATTTTTCTTTGGATAATTTTTCCTTCCAGATTATTGGTTATAGTTGAACAATTTAAAAGAAAAAGAAATTGCTTGTATGGTTAAATTATGCCATCAAACTAGTGTCATGACTTATCTAACGGATAAGATAGTAGTTGATATAAAAAAAATGTGTTCCACTAATTGTGTTAAAAAATCTTAAAAATTCAATTTGAAGAAGAAAATGTAAACCATTAAATGTTACAACATGTGTGTGAGAGGGATAGTCATATATGTGAGGAAATTCTATTTTGGGGTATTTTGCCACAGCAATGCAATTCTTTATGAGTTTAATCCTGTTAACATAGAAAGTATGAGTTAAATTTTTAATAGTTTAGATGTTTAGGTAAAGTTTATTTATAAGATGTGTGGATGAAGTTAAACAAATACTATCATGAGATGGAAAGAATCACCATTTATGTACCACGATCATGTGACATGCAAACTCATGATTGGTATTTGGATCATGAGAAGTATGAATGTTATTTTGAAAGTCCAACCTATCAGAAGGCTAAATTAGGAAGGTAAGAATGAAATATCTATTAAGAATTAGTGAATATATCTTAATGGTGCTTATAGGGTAGAAGCAATTTTAACTTTAGTAGTTGATGATATGTTGAAATACGAAAATTGAGCAAATGTATAACTTAAAGTACTTGGCTTATGGCAACACAATAATAAATATAAAATAATATTCTATCTGGCCCAAATTATTTACACTATTTACTATTTACAGCAATTAATTTAGAATTTTTTATCTTTAACTTTTTAGTATATAAATATGAAATTTACTTTTTATATAAATGATACATTTATACTTGTTGTTTCTAAATATATTTTTTTAAATTTTTTCAAAAAAATAATAATATGAATAAATTCATGTCAAACTCAGGTTAAAAAAGTGAAATGTATCAAAAAAATATAGGACAGAAAGAGAAATAATCAAGATTATACTAATTGGGCAGAAATACAAAAAAGGAATAAGAACATACGCATTCATGGATTAAAGTCGCATAATTGATGGAGTCATGTCTAGTATTTGATCTCAAGAAATAGCATGCTATAAAATTAAAACAATGGTGAAGATGGAACTGTAGAGTGAAATACAAGGGAAATATTTAGTATATAAAAGCACAGAACCAAGCAATCTATTATTTTAGTTAGAATGCAAGCTTCTCCTCTTGATTAATGAAGTGAAACTTCTGAAGAGTCAATGGGTAAGAAAGATTCTGAAAGTTAAAAGAAGTAAGCACATGTTCAAGAATTAGCTCACAATTCAGAAAGTGTTGAAATCACTGCTGAAGTTTTGTAGGCCCAGTATCCTATGTAATCAGGAGGAAGATTGAATAAGGTAGTAAATGAATTATCAAAACAAAGCAGTAGAGTCAAACAACTCAACAATTATGTTAAATCTTTAATAAAACTCAAAGGATTTGAATAAGTTTTTTTTTGCTAAATAATAAAATGAAATTTTATCAATCTAATGAATGAACTTGAAGTAATTACAAATGGATACTGTCTGGGTGGTGTTCGATTGACAATGTTGCAGTCATAATAGAAAAAACAAAAAAGTTAAACCAATTAGTTCAATTTTTATTTTGCATTATTTCTCACATGTGATATACCACCATCCATGTTCAATGAAAAGCTCAGACATGATTGCACGACAAGTGTAGTTATTATACTAAAACCAAAATTTAGGTGGCAGTGTTAAAGAAATTTTAATTATTTATATTGTTTAAATAAAAATAAAGTGAAAGGTCAATCAATTGACAAATAATGTTGCATGGGAAAAGAGTTCCTTAATTTTTGTGATGGTTCTTCGGCACCCCATAAAGTAGCCTAACCTTGGGCCACCAAGAAATTGGAGGAGGAACATATGCTCAACATCCATTCCAAATGATGGTCTAAGATGAGTGACACAAAGTAAGGTCCTAATGCACCGAATTACTTAACTTGTAGACTCTTAGGGACTATGATCCCACTTAGTTACTATTTGCTAACTATTGCTTGTAGGTAAATTAAGACAATTTACATGCAACTAGTAACTTAGCCTACCCTGCAAAAAGATATGCATGTGTTTTGTCCTGGCAATGTGAAACAAATAAGTAAACCATTTGAAGAAAACATTACTTGAACATTCTTTTTAAAACATACTTAAAGCGTGCCAAGACAATAAAACACAAGTTACTTTAACTTCAAGTAATAGTTTGTGCACACTTTTTAACATTGTTATGCACCCAAAAATAATTCAATGGTCTAACCCCACAATATATCCTAAAGAGGCAATGTCTTCGTACATAAGGTACCATATGCCCAAGTTAAAATCATAGCCAAGATCTATCACTTGAGCCCCACACTTGAGCTATCAAGCTCTAAGTACATGCCCCCACTTATCCTTGTGCACCACTCAGCCTCTAATTTGTACAGACATGGCACTTAGTTAGTACAATGCTTATCTATCAAGTAAGCTTAAAATCTCAAGGATTCAAGTACACAAGTGCCTACAAAAGGGGAAACTTAGCCCACAACTATACATTTAGTTGTTAGGCCCGACATTAGAACTTGCAAAACAAATTTAAGTGAGTGAATACATGAAAGTACTCAGAAAAGGTCCCTTGGGTTACCTGCAAAAAGATGATAAGCAAACATGAAAATAAGGCATAAACTAAGCAAATGACCAACCAACAATTAACACAAATAAATAACATAATAAATATGCAGTGCATGAATGTATGATATGCAACATGCACAATCCTTGGGCCTTCTTACATCCTAGGTGCTTTATTCTTAATGTGAGCTCAAATGGCAGAGGTATTTGAGACACTGGCCCTCGTATCCTGAATCCTTTACCTCCCTTAAGTCCCACTTATAGGTCCTAGAGTAGGTCATCACCTCTTCTAAAATCTTGCCCTTTTTTCCCTTAACTTATTGTACAAGGTAGTTATCTTTCGTGATCCAACTTGCCAAGTTATTGGAGCTTAGCTTAGGGCTTCTTAGTGGTTTACTTACCAAACCACAAGTTTTGGTTGGGCTCTTCTTAGGTTTTCTTTTCATTTCCCAAAGTTCTAAGACATTTCACTTAGGCCAACGAAGACTCCGAAACTAGCCTTAATCCCCTAGGTGTCTTTTTAGTAACTTGAGCACTTAAACCCCCTTAGCCACTCTACCTAGCCCTACCTTATCAACATCACTTAGCCACCATTTAAATACTATGTAATTCTCAACTTAGTGATGAGTTTTAGACCCAACCAATGCTATGGAACATCTTAGAATAGCCTAGGGATGTTAACTGAGAGATTAAGATGTTCTTAGAGTGCTTCAAGCTTGAAGGGCTTAAACCTTGGTTACATTGTTAGTGATGTGTCACCAAGGGCAAAAGGCCTTAGATTTCCTAGAACATAGCTGGCAACACGTCCCCAAGGATATTGTATCATTTTGCGTGCATGTGCTATCTTGCACAAATCTTGCTCAATCTTTAAATCCCCAAAGACAATTCACATGGTTCTTTTTCTACTTCATTCCAACATGTAATAATGTGTTGCTATGCATTATTTGAGCTAAATTAATTTGAATCCTTACTTCAAATTCAACTACAAATCAAGAACAAATCAGAAGCACTACAAGCACATTTGAGATCAACTTAACTCTCTTGAGTTCTAGACCTAAAATCAAAATGATATGGCACCAAGAACTTTAAATCAAGACCATTTGTAGCTACTCAATCAACTTGGAACTAGCCTAGTCCATGCCAAGAAGCTTTCCTTAAGGTTTATGCCAAAAACATGCAACAAAGAGCTAAAATGAAGCAAATGTACCAAGAATGAGTTAGACACTTCTTAATTTCTCTTTGGGACTATCAAAATTTGGGAAATTGTAGGAACAGGAGATCTTGTAGTAGGTGAACTTCTGGAGAGAATGAGCCACAAAATTGGGAAAGATAGAGATGGCGAATGATAGTCAACTCTTGCAAGAAATATCTCAACCACTCCACTAAGGTATTTTCCTTGTTTTCCTATCTATTGGCCTTCAAGTTCTCTTTTGTTTCCATTCGGCCACTAGACAAAGACTCAAAACCATCCCTCCTTGGTCCCAAAGAGTATTTTATGCCTCTTACATCTAGCCTCTTAAGCAATGAAGCCACTTAAGACTTAAATGGCTCATTTGAACACTTAGTGTAATTTTTTGCACCTTTTCTTCAAACAGTGACTCTATTAGCTGGAATAACTTATGGTCTTAACTTATTTAGGAAAAAAAAAATCCTTGCATGACCCTAATTTCATTAAAATTATGGTCATGCCAGACATTTGGGACAAAATTACAATTTTGCCCATATAACTCTTAGGTGCTAAATCACACTTACGAAATCATCTTTACTTAGCTTGCCTTTCTTACTTAATAAAATACTAACTTGAGGCATTTAAGTAAAAAAAACTTAAATAAAATATACTTATCAGGTTAAAGCCAGTCATTGAGTATGAGAGTTGTCACCATGAGGGCATAATTTTTTTGCATATTGGCATAATAGTAAACTATGTTAATATTTGCCATAATTGGAAAGTAAGGAAAAGTGAGAAAGTAGAATGGTCATAGGATCCAAGGAATTGATTGACTTCATCGATGTTAATATTTACGTGATATTTTGTCCCCGATGTTGAGGCTAGATTATATTGCTCTAGAAATTGAGAATAGTGGCAAATACTGGTAAGTTGTCATAGAAAGTTAAGTGGGATATTGATTATAATTTACTCAATAACATACCTTCACATAACTTAACGGAAGTATAGGTCAGAACCATAATTTGGTTCATCATTGTGTTCTTCAATGAGTTGAAATCAAGCAGATTTGCTTAATCTCCCAAAAAAGTTATATCCATGATCATTAAAATATAGATGTCATATGTAAGGATGATGACACTATAACTGGAAAGGAAAAGAAGTGGAAACATAGTTTATGTAGTACTGGTAAACAAAATTATTTTAGATCTAGAACCTTTATAATACAGTTGTTGGTGGATAACCTCTCAATTTGTTTGGTCGCACAGGAATCAACAGTTTGAGTTAGCTTCCCAACGATATCTGTAGTGAAGGAAAGATCAGTATAAATTCTAAAATTATCATAAAAGTTAAATTATGAAATGTTTATTGTTCGAACTCAAACCACACTGTTGAATATTTGTAGTGTGGCAAAAATGGATCTAATGAAAAGGAAGAAACTTAAACTTGTAATGTGCAATATTTGGTACAAGAACAAAGGCCGGTGTGACTTTTGTTCTCACATTGAAATGAATTATGTGTTCATTACTCATTGGCCTAAATGCTCTATCAATTGTAAAGACATTGAAATTTGAAATTACATACGCATTCCCCTTTTCCGGCTTAAATTTGAATCTTGGGGTTATGGAGATTGAAGCCATTACAAGAATGCGATCATTCTAAAGAAAAACATTCAAGGAGTACGAACAGAGAATTATCAAGAATAAAATTATTAGTTAATAGATGTTTTACCACTACTAACAGGAAGTGCAATAAAGGAGCAATAGTAATACCTTTTCATTAAGTAGTTTTATCAAAATTTTGAATCACTTGTTGTTGTTAATGTTGATAGCCTCCCAAATACAACCTATTCATGCTCTGAATATCCAGTTGTAAGTCAGCAGACTCAATTGGTTGAGATATGTTATTTATGGTATGATTTTCACATATAATTTAAAAAATAATGGAATAATGTTCGACATTCGTGTACGCAAAGTGCTAGCACAAAATGTAGTGACAATAACAATAGACATACAATGACATATCAAGGTACGATCAAATTGGTAAAGATGCTAAAACACTTCATGATACATAATATTCATTGTTAGTGACTAATTAGGTATGTTTATTTTGACAAGGAGATGAAAACTACAAGGACTGGCGACACGAGATGCAGCTACATACAATTGCCCATGGCTGCAAATAGATTGCCGCAGATATAGGCTGGCATGATTGCAAATACGTCCTTGTCTTTTGATAATAATCGTGGAAAAAAAGATCTTGAGTGGGAATTTCCTTCAACAGAAGAAGAAAGGCAAGTCGCTATCAGAAGAAACCATTTCTACCCGTAGGATAAAAAACTGATGACCAGAATTCATATATGTGATAATATCAGCTTCAATGACTCTATGCCCCAACCTTGTGAAAACCATGTGCATGTCATTATGTAAACAAAGAGATTCATTCCAATTTCTCATCAACATAACCAGAATGCTAACCTTAAGTCATAATTCATGGTTAGGAAAACTAAAGAACTTAGGCTATTAAGGTACTCCCCACAGTATAACAACTCATGCCCTTCAAAGTGATCAGAGACGGGTAAAACTTTATCAGCACTAAGAAATGTTTCAATATCACCAATGACTATACTAACGATACGATCATTAACCTCATCAACAATGTCAATAGTGGATGAAAAAATAGCTTGTTCCTTCAAGTAGTTCACATCTTCATACCTTAGAAGCAAATCTAGATAAGTTGAGGCATTCACATCAGCAATGGGATCAACAAATCATGGGATTAAATTATTATTAGGAATGTTAATCCATGTAGGTTCATCCTCAAATATTCATCCTAATGGCAGAAAAGCATCCTCAACCAACATAATCCACTCATGAAATACAGATACATCAGGTGATGTTGAGTTATGTAGCCACATTTTCTAAGTGGGACAGTATATTATGGATTGAGACCAAAGTAAAGAAGACAATATTGATGCTCCAACTATATCTCCATGGCTACCATGTGGAATAACAAGTAAGATCTGCCTAAAATCACTACCAATAGCAACTAGTATCCCATCAAATATTTTTGTGCTAGTAGCACGGTCAATGATAGAAAGGATATCGAGAAAGTTCAATCCACCATTTCAAACATATGTTGATGTGCCATTGGAGCTTCATCCCATATAACCAAGGTCGTATTGCAAAGTAACTCCTCCAATGGGGTTGACCTCTTAATATTGCAACTGATGTGCTATCTATAGTAATAGGGATTTTATAAAATGAGCAGTTGTTCCTCCAAGTAGAAAGAGTGATTCAATTCTAGAAGTTACGACTACAAAAACAATTCACCTAGAGAACCGTAGCTTAGAAGTGATAATGCGCTTTAGGAAAGTCTTACCGATGCTTCCACTACCTTGCACAAAGAAGAAACTACCATTACATGAGTCAAAAGCATGGACCAATGATGAAAACAGATGACCTTGCCCATCATTAAGATGGCAAACCAAGTCAGGTTCTGTAGCTAAAGTAGACCTATTATAGTTGACTTCCTCCATGAGTAGAGAGTTTTGCAACAACATCATGGCATTAACTTGTGGGAATGACATAAGGAATGCTCACATACATCTACCCACCCTATTCATAACTTATTCAATTTCATATAGTGCACAACTTTGCTGTTCATCATATGTCATAATTAGTTAGGGTAAAATCCAAATTTAGTCCTCTAACTTTAAAGGTTGTCCTAATGTGGTCCCTTAACTTAAAAAGTGCTTATTAAAGTCCCCTAACCTAACTCACGTGTCCTATTTTGATCCCTATTGTCAATTTAGGCATTAGTTCGAACAAAAATTGCCTATGTGGCACCCAAATTGTCATGTGGCATCCTCTTTTATGACAATAAGTAACAAGACTGGAAGAATAATAAATCTCAAGATAGAATAGACATAAAAAAATAATTTTCAAGACTTAAAAGGTTGATTAATCCAAATTTTATCCTTTTCTCACCTTTTCACCGTCCGCTGCTTGCCATGCTCGCCCATTCACATCAGTAACCATCTCACTGCCCAAACTCCCACCACCACTCACGTCTTTCTCCACACCGGTCCCTGCCCTTTCCTCTCCTCTATTTCCGCCGCCCGCCTACACCCGTCTCCATCCCCATCTTGATCCCTCTTCTCGTCCCAATTTCTCCCTCCCCGTCCTTGATTTCTACCCTTCCACCACGTATCCCTTCAATTTCTCTTGTTCCCCCTCCACTCCTCTCCTCTTCCTAATTTCTTTCTCATCGTCCCCAATTTCTTTTTTTTCCTATCCCAATTTCCCCCTTTAATTTTGCCCTCCTTCAATTTCACTAGTCCTCTCGGTCCTTTGATTTCACCTCATCGACCTTTGCCTTGCCCAGCAAATTCGGATGTTGCCGCCGCCTTCAAATCGGGAAGATTTTGGGAAGGAGAAGAAGATTGGGTTAATGTACATTTTATATACTTAGGATTACATGTCTATGTCAATTCTACCATAAGATTTATTACTCTTCCAGTCTTGTCATTTATTGTCATAAAAGAGGATGCCACATGGTAGTTGGTGGTGCCATGTAGGCAATTTTCATCCGAAATAACACTTGAATTGTTGGTAGGGACCAAAATAGGATACGCAAGTTGAGTTAGGGAACTTTAATAGTCACTTTTGGAGTTAAGGGATGACATTAGGATAACCCTTAAAATAAGGGGACTAAAGTTGGATTTTACCCTAATTAGTTGGGAACTATTCAACAACCTATGTTGCTAGTAAAAGATATCTTTAGATAAAGAAGCAGTGTTATGTGTCCACAGCACAAGTAGGTCATCAACACGACAAAATAATAAGAAAATCATAAATAACTACTGTAATTAGTTGCTTGATGCCTACTTAGTTGCCTTGCGCAAGTACTGATGTTATTCTCTATCACCTTTATGAAGACCAAGTGCAAAAGGGGGGCAGCTGTTGACACCCAATTTCGTCCGACCATAAAAAAAAATTTTAAAAGAAATTAAATAAAAAAAATTATTATTTTTATTATTTTTATTATTACTAAAAATTTTAATTAGTTTAAAATACATTTTTGTTTTGTGAAGATTTGATTTAAAATGATATATGTGTGTATTTGAAAGAAAAAAAGAAAACTCCAAAAAAAGTGGCAAAATTTAAAAGTTTGAGGTAAAAATGACAAAATTAAGAAGTTTCAGGAAAAATTGACAAATTCTGAAAGTTCCATGAGCATTTGGTAGTTTGTCACATGAATTTTTGGGTCGACCGACGTTTCTGGCCCAAATTGACAGAAAACGACAAAATTGTCAAAATCAGAAGCTTCAGGAACTTATCCAGAGGCTGAGAGACGTAAAGGACTGAAATTGTCATTTTACCAATTTAAAAGATAAGTTTGAAATTTTTTATTAATTTATCCATCAACAGTTCGGCCAAACTTCCTCTATAAATAGGCCTCCAAATTTAGTGCTGAAGACAGAAAAAAATAGAGAGAAAGCTTAGAGCTCCGTTTAAGAAAAAGGGAAAAAATTAGCCTAGGTCCCTGGCCCTCTTCTCTTCCTCTCCAGAAAACCTAAACCTTCTCTCACTGTTTTTTTTTTTTTCCTCGCGCGCGTCCGCGTTTCCTGGAGGATTAGAAATTTTAGTTCCTAGGTAAAATTCAGCTTTCGCCCTTCATCTTTTCAATTTATTTCTATTGAGTCACTAACCTTTTATTTTATTCTTGCAGAGAATTAATTACTAACTTTCCTTTTATATTTTACTTGTTTATTATTATTATCATTATTAACTTTTATTACTGTTGTTATTAACTTACTAACTTACTAACCTTACTAACCTTTTATTATTGTTATAATTGTTATTAACTCACTAACTTACTAACCTTACTAACCTTTTTTTATTGCTATTATTGTTATTAACTTACTAACTTTACTAACCTTTTATTATTATTATTGTTACTAATTTACTAACTTTACTAACTTTTATTATTATTGTCATTAATATTAACATCTAACTTTACTAACTCTTGCTAACTTTTATAATTCATGGAAGGTTATGCCTTATATTTATTTATTTTTTAAGTGGATGGTCAAAAAGCCCCACTGTATTTATTTATTTATTATCTTTTAATATTCCTTTATATGTTTACATGTGTTATTTTATGCATTTTTTTATGTCTAAACTAAAATAAAACCTCCCCTTTACTTTACTTTATTTAATTTTCCTTTATGCCAAAACTTTATTTTATGATAAAATTTATTTTACTTATTTAATAATAAAAAATAAATAAATAAGTAAACAGTAACTAATTAAAAGAAGATTCTTTTATGTGAATAATTAACTTTATTCTATTTAAAAAATCGTTTTTTTAAAGACAATTATCTTTTATTATTTTGAAACATATGTTTTAATTATTTCTTTAAAGAGAACAAAAAGTTAAACTTTTTATTCTTTTTATTAAAAATTATTTAACAAACATAATTAAATAATTCTAAAAATACAACAAAAATCAATTCTGTTTTTAAATATATTTCTATAGTAATAATAATTAAAAATTCAAGGAAAACAATAATAAAAATCCAATAAAACTTATGATTTAATTAATAATTAATTAAATAAATAATTAATAAAAATTAAACTCCATGTCCAAATGATCCGCCAGGATCCATGGCTTGGAAAATATTTTTTAAATAAAGTATATAAAATATATTTTTTTTTACATAAAGTATATAAATAAATTTTCTTTTATTATTAAAAAAATAAAAACTTTGGGATAATATTTTACTTATTTTTTATCCAGTAATATTTTACTTATTTCTTTCAAAATAATAAAAAGATATAACTTTTTGTTTCCTTTATTAAACAAAATAAAATTTTACCCAAATAATTTCAAATAAAGGTAATAAAAATAAACAAGAAAAAAAGAATTAAATTTTTTTAAATATTTTAGACTTATTAATTAGATGTATTTTTAGACTTATAAATTAGAAAATTATTTTATCAATAAAAAAGAACACAAAAAAATAAAATATATAAATATCAAAAACTTTTATTTATTTTTAAAATATGCATATAAATTTTTGGTTTCTTAATTAAATACTTACTTTTGGTTTCTTAATTAAATAATTACTTTTGGTTAATCTTTCATTAAAACAAAATAAAACAAATAAAAATATTAAAAATTTTCTTTTATTTTTGAAATATACATATCAATTTTTGTTTCCTTTATTAAATAAAACTTTGATTAAATAATTATTTTTTTTGTTCACCTTTCATCAAATAAAGTATTAAGACTTTTCTTTTATTTTTTTTGAAATATACATAAATTTTTGGTTTCATTATTAAATAAATGAAATTTTGATTAAATAATTATTTTTTTGCTCACCTTTTTTAAAAATAATTTCCATATCCGGATGATCCGTCAGGATCTATGGTTTGGAAAACATCTACTTTTTAATTAAATTAAATAAATACAAAGATAAAAATCGATATTTACGATATGGATTAATTTATTTAAAATTTTATCAAATTCCGTGTCCGGGTGACTCGGCAGAGTCCATGGTTCGGAATTAAATCTTCCATGTCCAAATGACTCGGCAGAGTCCATGGTTCGGAAGTATCAAATTTTATATAAATTAATTTAAAAATCCACATCCGATTAATTCAGTTAAAATTTCTAGTTTGAAAATTAACTGAATATTTTCTAAAAGCAAAGCAAAACAAAATTAAAATCAACTAAGGTGCCAATTTTGGGCGCTATAACAAAGTTGTTTTAGCGTAACCGTACTCCCGATCCCCGAACTCTCGCAGACCAATTTTAAGGTGACCAATCGACCTAGGTGAAACAGATTGGTGGCGACTCCAGAAAACCCGACGTTGCCACAATGCCTTGCAAATTGAATGGTAAAATTGTATATGCAGATATGTAGTTAATAAGGGATAAAATCGAAAATCACTACGTGCCACTTTTTCTTGAGTTTAGTTTTACACATGACAAATGGGAGAATTTTGTTCTTTTTTTTTAAATAATTTAAAATGACATTTCTACTTGAATAGCCTGACCCAAACTTCACCTAACCCATCAGTTGGGCTTAATTTGCCAATTATTTTTTTGTGATTTTAGAACAGCTCATCAAAGCGCATACAATTTTGTTGTCTATAAAACCTTGTTGGATACTTATTTTTCTACACAGTTCATCAGGGGGGCTACAAACAATATTATACTTTCTTGTTCTAAGCTCTCTCTGGTCTGGTTCTCTTCCGGCTGCCCGTTTTTACAGGTTAGTCGTAAATTCGTAATTATGAATGCTTAATGAAGAACACTGCAAACTAGCGCAAGCCATTATTTTAATCATTAGAACATGTGCATATGACTTTGGTAATTAATCTCTGTGGATGATGAAGAAAATGAATATTGAACGCATTTATGCCTGTTTCTACCAGGAACAAGCACTACAAGAAAAATTGAATTTAGCGACGGTTTAATTAACGACGGCAAAAAACCGTCGCTAATTAGTCGGTAATATTCCGGTGAAACTTTAGCGACGGCTGTTAGTCGCTAAATTTTAGTGACGGTTTACCGTCGCTAAATTAGTGACGGTTACGCGTCGCTAAAGTTAGCGACGGCATACCGTCGCTAACTTAGTGACGGTTGGCCGTCGCTAACTTTAGTGACGGCATACTGTCACTAACTTTAGTGATGGCATATCGTCGCTAATTTAGTGACGGTTGGCCGTCGCTAAAATTAGCGACTGTGTACCGTCGCTAATTTAGTGACGGTTGACCGTCGCTAAACTAAAAAAAATTATAAAAAAAGTTTGGGTTCTCATGTGGCTGTCATCTTTTATGATAAATTGTTATCTCATTGAACATAAATAATTGCTTTTGAATACACTATCAGAAAAATGTTAATATTATAGCTGAAAATTGTGTTACGTCTCAAATTCTCACACAACATAAATTATTTCAGTTGATATAATACAAATGTATTTAGATTGTAGATATTTTTTTCCTCATGAAACAATTTTAAGATTATATAAATTTTATTTACGTTATTGAGATCATTTTATCCAACAAGTTGCTGTATCTTTACCATTACAACAAACAATTTTGTTTAAAGAAACTGAAAAATAAAACAAAAATATTAATACACAACGAATGCATGCGCATGCGCTAAATATCATGACACGTAGTTTAACTTCTGCAGACTTTTCAACCCAATTAGTTTGTTGCTGCTATGTAGGGGCTGATACCCGTCGCTAAAGTTTCACCGGGCTCTACGTGACAATTTACCGTTGCAAATTTAGTGAATGTTAAATGTCTCTAAAGTTTGTGGTTGGTTATCTTCGCTAAATAAGTGACGGTTATGCGTCACTAAAGTTACTGATGGCTTAAAGTCCCTAATTTAGTGACGGTTATGCGTCATTAACGTTAGTGACGGCTTACCGTCGCTAATTTAGTGACGGTTATGTATCACTAAATTTTAGTAATGGCTTAAAGTCGCTAATTTAGTGACGGTTATTCTTCGCTAACATTAATGACGGCTTACCGTCGCTAATTTAGTGACGGTTATGCGTCACTAAATTTTAGTGACGGCTTAAAATCGCTAATTTAGTAACGGTTATACGTCACTAACATTAGTGATGGTTATGCGTCACTAAATTTAGTGACGGCTTACCGTCGCTAATTTAGTGACGGTTATGCGTCACTAAATTTAGTGACGGCTTACCGCCGCTAATTTAGTGACGTTTATGCGTCACTAAATTTTAGTGATGGCTTAAAGTCGCTAATTTAGTGACGGTTATGCGTCGCTAACATTATAATTGTATAATTATAATTTTTAATTTGATTAATTAAGCATACAAATCTCTAAATATTTTTTGAGTTCTTAACAAATAGTCTAAATAAAAGTGAAAATCTCTTGAATTTCAAATGATTTTTGCCATTATTAGCAGTCGCTAATAATTAGCAACTGATAGCTTCGCTAGTTTGCCATTATTTGATCTTTATTTTACTTATTTTTTATTTTACCTCAGCAAAATCACTTATCCTTTTATATGCCACTTGTTTAATTGTATAATTATAAATTTTCATTTGATTAATTCGGATTACAAATCTCTTAATATTTTTTAAGTAATTAACAAAAAATATATTTAATGAAAATTAAATTCATTTGAATTGATTTATTGGCACATAAGACTTAACCATTTTTTAATATTTTATCATCTCATTATGGCCTAATGTTACTAGAAATAGATAATATGTTAAAATATGTTAAGAACTAGCGACGGCCAGAAGTCGCTAGTTTTAAGCGACGGTAAGCCGTCGCTAGCGTTTTATTTCTAGAATTAAGTCGCCCCTGTTTCTATGCTGCAGTGCCTCGTGAAAGTTTCTATGCTGATCCTGGTCGACCGTGAGCCCGGCGGAATCGCCACCATCACGATCAATCGACCCAAATCCCTCAACTCGTTGACCTGGCCCATGATGATCGACATTGCCCAGGCCTTCAAGGCTCTCGGCAAGGACGTTGGAGGGGAAGGAATATGTTCAACATTGCCGACGAATGGTTCCGAAGACTGAGGCTCCTCCTTCTGTGAATGATACCATGCCCACTGGATCCGACGCCCCACCTGAGCATGTAATCTTGGACGAGAATCTTAAAGCGCTGGAACATCAGTATTATAGCATTGGTGCTTTCAAAGTAAGGGCAGTTGGCTTCTTATGTTATGACTTATATCCCTGCTTCAGTGGCATGTTCTATTTCCAGAGCTCATTCTGTCACTCATAGACACTTTTCTTGCTCGATTTGTCGTCAGGTGAGTCCAAACCATAAGCTGGTTGCATTTGCAGAAGACACTAAAGGAGATGAGATTTATACTGTTTATGTGATGGATGCAGAAACTAGAGCTATGGTGGGTCAGCCTTTAGCTGGCACCACAAGTTATTTGGAATGGGCTGGTGATGATGCTTTAGTTTACATTACAATGGACGAGATCCTTAGGCCAGATAAGGTATGAATATTTTTCAGTGTTTTCTGTCTTTGATGGTTTTCGTTTGCTAAATGATTCATTCTGTTACTATATTTCTCACTCCATAATAAGCCAAAGAAAAGGATGGACATGTGCATGACTTACCTGCAAAATTCAAAGTTGATCCAACAAGCTAGGTACTGTTTCAGTTATGTGGCAATACTTTCAGACTTGGACTCCGGCATCTTGAAGCAATGGATACTAATTGATTAGGACCACTGGTGTGAATTGCATGAGTCTGCTTTTTGTTTTTCTCTTCTACATTGGCTTGTTGCTTTTGTCTATCTCAAGCCTATAAGAAAATCAAAAGTAGCATCCAACTGTTAAATCAAGTTGGGTTCCAGTTTGTTTCTTTTAATGGTCATTCTTTTCAAGGTTTGCATTCATTTTACTCAAAACAGGTGTGGCTACATAAGCTGGGAATGGATCAGTCAAGTGACTCGTGTCTCTACCACGAGAAGGATGATATGTTTTCCATTGACCTTGGCACTTCTGAAAGTGAGAAATTTTTGTTTGTGACATCTGGGAGCAAAACTACTGCGTTTGTTTTCCATCTTGATGTTTCCAAGCCTGAAGAAGGGCTTAAGGTTTTGACACCTCGTGTAAATGGGATTGATACTTCAGTAGTCATCGTGGAAATCATTTTTTTTATCAAGAGAAGAAGTGATGAGTTTTTCAATTCAGAGTTATTAGCTTGTCCAGTGGATAATACATCGGCAACAACTGTTCTTATTCTTCACAGGGAAAGGTAGTCATGAACCCTTTTAGATTGTTTATTTCCACGAAGGCTTTTTACTATTTATCGGTACACCATGTTATTGTTGGAGCATTGGATAAAAGAGTCATATTTGGTCTACCAGATAAAATCTCAGGGCTCACGAAGATGCCACATAATAGGCATTATATCGATCCCCATACCTGTCACCAGCCTCCACAGTTTCTCCATTGGCTTGGTATTCCATAATATATTTACTTAACATGACCTGCTATGGTGAGACGTAACAAGGATCTCTTAACAACTAACACCAAGTTGCACTCTCGCTGATATATTTGATTATATATATATATATGGATTTGTGCTGCATTTTTGGGATAATCTATTGTTTGCTATCTCACGAGCAAATATCTGTATTTTGTTTAGTAGGTTTATCTTAATTGTTGCCCAGCAAATATTCCTTGCACACAGTATCTGTTTCACATGACTTGGAGCTTATGTATTTTATCTAAATTTTTGTTTCAGCATAAAATTACAGGATGTACAGCTTTTTAGTGATTATCTAGTTGCATATGAGCGTGAACAAGGTCTACCCAAAGTAACGTCTTATCGCCTTCCACCAGTTGAAGAACCGCTTAAAAGTCTGCAAGGTGGTCAGGCTGTTGAGTTTATGGATCCTATCTATTCAGTTGATCCCTCTGAATCAGAATTTTCTTCCAACATTTTATGCTTTTCTTATAGCTCACTGAGGACTCCACCCTCTGTTTATGATTACGATCTAAACGAAGGAATATCTGTTTTGAAGAAGCTTGAAACTGTAAGTTTAGGAGGAAATTTATCTTTTATACCCTTATGAGTCCAAACATCTCCCATCTATAGTTGGTTTTGCGGTTCAAGTTAGATTTTAATGGTGCACTTTCAAGTGTCAATAATGCCTTCTAAGTTCCTCAGTAGTATATATCTCAAGTTTGTCTGATGTTGCAGGGGTGAATGAGGTTTAGTGACCTAATTCTGATCTTCAGTAGTGCATTTTCTATTCTACATTTGAACCTTTTTGTCTCTTTAATTCTAATAGTGCCCCAGAAAATATCCAAGAATCTAAACTCATCAAATGTAGGAAGATTTCGTGGTATGAGTACTTTAAGTATCAAATCACTTAATTAGGCTGTCCTTCAATGTATTATCTTTGGATATTATATTGTGCTCTCAGTAATCTGTATCGCCTGGATATCTTCATCCCTTTTCTGTGTGTTGCTCTACCATTGGTTTCTCCTACATATGTGGCATTCTATTTATTTTTTTAGTGAATATTGGAGAGGAATGTTTTCTTTTTCTTTTTTTTCTTTGTTAGCTGTTAACACTGATATCACAACTATTAATTACTCTTAACTTACTTTTTAATAGGTCTTGGGAGATTTTGATACATCTAATTATATTACTGAAAGGCAGTGGGCTAGTGCATCAGATGGTACGCAGATACCCATATCAATTGTATATAGAAAGAACCTTGTGAAGCTGGATGGATCTGATCCTTTGTTACTTTATGGCTATGGTTCATATGAGGTAAAAGTCAAATGGTGATCTGATTTTTTACTTCCTAATAAATTATATTTTCTTATGTTTCGCATAACATGTCGGGAGACATTAGAAAGAGGGTAGGAATTTTTATTTCCTTCTTGATGAATATAATACCACCCACAAGTTAGGCCTATGAAACCAAAAACTGTCCCATGTTATGGCAACTGTTAATTCCAATGAATATTATGTGCTTGGAGTGTGATGAGTGACATGAGTCCCAAATAGCTGACAGGAAAATGTTGGTCTTTTCTGTTCTCCTGATGGCAGTGCAATTGTTTCATTCATTTTGTTTTGGTTACTGCAATATTTTCTTGAATGTTTGAGTGGGAAGATGAGAAATATCACACTTCTATTCTTGCTAGCTGACATGGTTTCTCTTTATGAATAGATATGCATAGATCCTAGCTTCAAGGCCTCAAGGCTGTCTTTATTAGATAGGAGTTTCATCTTTGCAATAGCTCATGTTCGTGGTGGTGGTGAAATGGGAAGGCAGTGGTACGAAAATGGAAAATTGTTAAAGAAGAAAAACACTTTCACGGATTTTATTTCTTGTGCTGAGTTCTTGATAGAGAAAAAGTACTGTTCAAAGGAAAAATTGTGCATCAATGGAAGGAGTGCTGGTGGATTGCTTATGGGTGCTGTTCTCAACATGAGGCCTGATCTATTCAAGGCTGCTGTTGCTGGGGTCCCTTTCGTGGATGTTTTGACTACAATGCTTGATCCTACTATCCCACTTACAACATCAGAGTGGGAGATAACTTCTGTTCCCTTCTATTTTTTTGCAAATGTTAAATGCAATCACCAGAACAGTTCAGGTCACAGGCCTCTGGTGAGTTTGCTATTCGAACAAGAAATATGATCTAGAAATTGGCACTTTTAAAATGGATTCACTGAAATTTTTGACGGCTTTTACCTATTGGCTTTTTGTAATTTTAATCAATCTAGATAATAATTTGATTAGCCCTTCTGATAGGTCTTTGGTGACTTCAAAAGGCTGCTGCATATGGACCAACTAACTCTTTTCCACTTCAAATGCAGGAATGGGGTGACCCTCGGAAGGAAGAGTTCTATTTCTACATGAAATCTTATTCTCTTGTTGACAATGTGAGAATAAATTACTGTATATGTTTATTCAAGAGTAGTTTTTAACTGACAAAGGTTTTCCTAATGTAAATCTTGTAAGCTGGTGTAAGTAGCAGTGATCGGAAAGCAAACCATGTGTAAAAAATCCACTTGAATTTTAAGTGACCGTTAAGTATATGACTCGGTAATTTGTAGAATTCTTTGAACATGTAGCATTGCCCTTTTATACAATTTTTTCTGTTTCTATTTGAAAATTGATTTTGCCTTTTATTTTTTTGGTCAAGGCATTGAGGAGCTAAAGTTGATGGTTTTTTAGCCTAATTGGTCTGAGAAACAGGAAGCAATTACCTCACTAAACGTGAAGTACTTGGCCATTTGGGAATTCAAATATGAGTAAGCTTCAGTTATTTTTTTTCTCAATCCTGGAAAATGCTGTTGTGTTTTCTGTTTTCTTTTTTAAAATTTTGAAAGACCCAAAGTTGACTTCCCTCCAAATATAGGGGTCCATGTCATGATTTTATTCTAAACTATGATTCTTTCAATATGATACTATTCTTTCACTTTCTGCTAGGCATTTGACTGAAGTAGATGAAGGTGCTTTACCTGTGCAGAATTCTTATTTTCCAATGTAAGTGGCAACAATGATCCTTCTACTGCAAATTCTTGACTCCTGCTGAGTGTTGACACCCAATTTCGTCCGACCATAAAAATTTTTTTTAAAAGAAATTAAATAAAAGAAATTAAAAAATTATTATTTTTATTATTATTATTATTACTAAAAATTTTAATTAGTTTAAAATACATTTTTGTTTTGTGAATATTTGATTTAAAATGATATATGTGTGTATTTGAAAGAAAAAAAGAAAACTCCAAAAAATGGCAAAATTTAAAAGTTTGAGGTAAAAATGACAAAATTAAGAAGTCTCGGGAAAAATTGACAAATTCTAAAAGTTCCAGGAGCATTTGGTAGTTTGTCACATGAATTTTTGGGTCGACCGACGTTTCTGGCCCAAATTAACAGAAAACGACAAAATTGTCAAAATCAGAAGCTTCAGGAACTTATCCAGAGGCTGAGAGACGTAAAGGACTGAAATTGTCATTTTACCAATTTAAAAGATAAGTTTGAAATTTTTTATTAATTTATCCATCAACAGTTCGGCCAAACTTCCTCCAAATTTAGTGTTGAATACAGAAAAAAATAGAAGAAAAACTTAGAGCTCCGTTTTAAAAAAAGAGTAAATTATAGCCTCAGTCCCTGGCCCTCCTTCCTTCCCCCAGAAAATCTCAAAATCTTCTTTTCTGACAGAAAGGCCATCTTCTTCCTTTCTCTTTCTTCTTTCTCCTTTGCTGTCCGCGTACCTCCGCCGTCCCTCGTCGCCGTCGCGCCCTTTCGCCTCCCCTGCTGTCGTCTCGCCGTCCTCCGTGACCCACCGCCGCCGCCTTTGCCCCGTGCCGCAGCGACAGCGCCGCCGGCCGCCAGCCCGTCACCCCCCCTTCCCGCATCGCGTTACCTGTTCCAGAGATTTCAAAATTAATTGACTAGGGTAAAACCCCTACTTAATCTGTTTCACTTTGGTCACTAACTTTTCTTTTGTTATTGCAGAAAATTACTAACTCTTTTTAACTTGTTTATTTATTTGATTATTACTAACCTTTTTTCTTTTTTGTTATTAACAACTAACAACTAACTCACTAACTTATTATTATTATTATTATTATTATTATTATTGTTAACTAACTTACTAACTTATTATTGTTGACTAACTTTTATTATTGTTGTTAATTAATTAACTTGGCTAACTTTTATTATTGTTGTTAATTAATTTAATTATTGTTGACTAACTTTTATTATTGTTGTTAATTAATTAATTAACTTGACTAACTTTTATTATTGTTGTTAATTAATTAATTAACTTGGCTAACTTTTATTATTGTTGTTAATTAATTAACTTGGCTAACTTTTATTATTGTTGTTAATTAATTTAATTATTGTTGACTAACTTTTATTATTGTTGTTAATTAATTAATTAACTTGACTAACTTTTATTATTGTTGTTAATTAATTAATTAACTTGGCTAACTTTTATTATTGTTGTTAATTAATTTAATTAACTTGGCTAACTTTTATTATTGTTGTTAATTAATTAATTAACTTGGCTAACTTTTATTATTGTTGTTAATTAATTAATTAACTTGGTTAACCATTAATTTAACTAACTTTGCTAACCTTTATTATTGTTATTTATTTTTAAAAGTGGATGGCCAAAAAGCCCCACTTTATTATTATTAATTTTCCTTTATATATTTTTAAGTGGTTAAATTTATTTCCTTTAATTCACCTTTACCCATAAATAATAAATAAATAAATGAAAACTAAAAGAAGATCTTTTTATAATTAATTATTAAGGCTAAAAAGCAAAAAAAGACAAATATCTTTTGATTTTGGAATATATGTTTAACAAAATTAACTCTTTTTTATTCCTTTTGTTAAAATTAATAAGTAAACATAATTAAAAAGTACTAAAAATATACAAATCATTTTTTCAAAACATATCTTTAAAGTAATGATATTTAAAATTAAAAATTCAAGAAAAATTCAATAAAATTAAAATTAAAATTAATAATTAATTAAATAATTCAATTTAAAAATTAAAAATCCATGACCAAATGATCCGCCAGGATCCATGGCTTGGAATTATTTTTAAATAAAGTATATAAATAATTTATTTTCTTTATTAAAAATAAAAACTTTGGACTAATATATTAATTATTAAAATAATAAAATATAACTTTTTAATTTTCTTTATTAATAAAATGAATAAAAAGAGTAAAATTTTTTGGGTTAATATTATTCAATAATATTTTACTTATTTCTTTCAAAATAATGAAAAGATATAACTTTTTGTTTTCTTTATAAAAATCTTAGTCAAATGATTTCAAAAATAACAATAAATAAATAAATAAATAAATAATAATTGAATTTCTCTTAAATATATTTTCAGAGATATAAATTAAAAAATAAAAAAAAAATCTTTTATCAAACAAAAAAAAAATATATAAATATCAAGACTTTTGTTTTAAAATACATATAAATTTTTGGTTAAATAATCTTTTATTCCAAAAACAAATTAAATAAATATCAAAACTTTTTCTTCTTTTGTTTAAAATATACATATAAATTTTTGTTTTTTTTTCTTATTTAAATAATTACTTTTTGGTTAATCTTTTATCAAAAACAAAATAAAACAAAATAAAATATTAAGACTTTTCTTTTATTCTTTAAAATATACATATAATTTTTTTTTTAGTTTTTTTTATTGAATAAATAAGATCTTGATTTAATAATTTTTTTAGCTTATCTTTTATTAAATAAAAAGAACAAACGTAACATAAAATATAAATCTTTTTTGATTAATTTATTTCTTCTTTTTGAATAAACATAAAATAAATCTCAAAATTTTTTTTAAAAAACTTTTTAATTCTTTTATAAATTAAGTATTTTTTTAAATAATAAATACCCTTCATTAAACAAGATAAAAGAAAAAGAAAAGAAAGATAAGAAAAAGATAAGAAAGAAAGATAAGATAAGAAAGATAAGAAAAAGATAAGAAAGAAAGATAAGAAAGAAAAGAAAGGAAAGAAAAGAAAGAAATTTTTTTTAGATTATTAATAAATATAAAAATTTCATAAATAAAAAAATTACAAATTAATAATTAAACTAATAATTAATTCCATAAAAGTAATAGTTAAATAATTAACTATAAATTAATTTAACTTCCATATCCGGATGATCCGTCAGGATCTACGGTTTGGAAATATCAACCCTTTTTTTTTTAACTGAATAAATTAAATAAATACAAAGATAAAAATCCATATTTACAATATGGATTAAATTGTTTAAAATTTCACCAAATTCCGTGTCCAAATGACTCGGCAGAGTCCATGGTTCGGAATCAAATCTTCCGTGTCCAAATGACTCGGCAGAGTCTATGGTTCGGAAGTATAAAAAATTTCTATCCAAATTAACTTAAAAATCCACATTTTCCCATAATTCAGTTAAAATTTCTAATTTTGAAAATTAACTGAACTTTATTTAAAAGCAAAGCAAAACAAAATTAAAATCAACTAAGGTGCCAATTTTGGGCGCTATAACAATATTGTTTTAGCGTAACCGTACTCCCGATCCCCGAACTCTCGCAGACCATATTTTAGGTAACCAATCGACCTAATAAAAACCGATTGGTGGCGACTCCAAGAACACCCGACGTTGCCACACTGAGAAAGAAAGAAGAAAATATCCGCATATTAGAAAAGCACCTTCCTCACTCCTAGCACACAAGAAATAGTTTCACTTTTCTTGTGCTTCTGTGTAACTTAATCTATCTCACATGTCTTTTTTATTCCATTAATTGGGCCTATGTTATGTCACTATAATTATTAAGGTTGTACATTAGTCAAAATACATTGTGACATTACATGTATTCTAAATATCAATTGTTATGTTTATGACTATTGGGAGTGTATAACATAACTTTGGACTAATGTTACCTAGTTTTGTGTTTGGGTTGTATGGAATAGACACGTATAGTGGAGGTTTGCTAATGAAATTGTTGACCATGACATAGCTGAATTCGTATGGATGCATGTAATGGAACTAGCGTTCACTACAATTTTGAAATTTTTACTAGTTATTAGCGACGGCTATGCGTCACTAACTAGCGAAGGCCACGCGTCACTAACTAGAACTAACTAGCGACGGTTAAGCGTCATTAACTAGCGACAGCTACGCGTCACTAATTGATACTAACTAGCGACGGCTACACGTCACTAACTAGCAACGTCTATACGTCACTAACTAGCACTAACTAGCGACGGTTACGCGTCACTAACTAGCAACGGCTATGCGTCACTAACTAGCACTAAGTAGCGACGGTTACGCGTCACTAAGTAGCGACGGCTACGCGTTGCTAACGCGCCGGCAGACACCGTTACCGGAAAATTAGTGACGGCCTGTTTTGCGACGTTTAACCGTCGCTAGAAAATTAGCGGCGAGTGAATTAGCGACGGGCGTTTTAGCAACGGTGTGCCGTCACTATATCATGTTTAGCGACGGCCAGCCGTCGCTAAATGCGGTTTTTCTAGTAGTGAAGAAAAAGGAAAAGAAAAAAAAAAGAGTTTGCGCTAGTAGACCAAGAAAAAAAAGTGTGGGCATTTCAATGCATTCTCTTATAACACACACACAAAATTACAAATTAAGCAAGGCTGTTATTCTTCGAACTCTTATTCACTATAGACAGCAATTAACTCTACAGGAAGAGTTTGCTTTGAAAGAATTTTAGTACATTATTGTGTATTTTTATTATATAAAGTGAGTGCTTGATGAGATTATCAATTTACTGAATTTTTGTACGTTATGAAGTTCAGAAAGTAATTTTAAGATTTTTTTTTTGAAGGAAAAGTATCCCTAGTAGTAGAGAAATTAATTAATTTTTTTTCCAAAAAAGTTATAGAATTGCTTTTTGGACTTCTTAAACCAAGGTTTGAATAAATTGATAATTTTAACAAGTACTCCCGGAGTCCGTCCCAGAATGGTTGCACCATTCTAGTTTTACACGTAGACCAAGGCGGCTGACTGTTTTCCTCATTTTTCCCAATTATGCCCTTTCCTTCTTTGTCTCTCTTAAGTTCTGGCGGCCCACCCTCTCTTCCCCTTTCTACACCTTTCGCCCTATCAATATTGTGCTTCACTGTTGATCTCTTTTTGCTGATGATTGCGCGTTGCCTACTTCGCCCGTCCATCATGATCCCACACCCGTTGAACACGCTTTGCCATCGCCCATCGATTGAGCTTCTCCTAAGACCTCACTATTTCCCTTCAATTTTGCTGTCACAGTCACCCGAGACTTCACCGTTTCCCTTCAATTTTCCTTCAACATCAGAATTTCCCTTCAATTTCGCTGAGACCTTGTCATTTCCCTTAAATCCCACTTGGCAGAAGAAGTCGACAATCGAATCAGACCAGACAATGATCAAGGCAATGTATGAGCAAGACACTAATTGATGACCTAGCAAGAAAAAGAGAGGAGGTTAGGCACTCTAATGGGATAAGTACAAAAGATAGAATGGTCATTTTATTTGCTAAAACATGCTAAAAAAGGAAATGGAGAAATCAATTTGGGACAACTCAAAAATGGAAAGTGGTGCAACCTTTATGAGATGAAGGGGGAATTATTTGATAAAAATAATATAAATAAGGGAAACTTACAATTACACACCGAGGTATGCCGTAACTTATAGTTTACTTTCCTCTATTTGTAGAAACATACATTTTTCCCCCCATATTTTTTACACTGTCCGTTAATAACTTCTAAAACTGTTTTTAAACTATACGATAATCATTTTTCAGTAATTTCAATTTCTCCAATATTTTTTTATAATTTATAGGCATTTTAAATTATCAGTTTTTTCTTTTTGAAATTGCACTTTCCTCCCTGCAAATACATATCAGTATTTTTTAAATGTATGTTAGCTATGAAAAAAAATATAAGAAATCTTATAATTAGTAGAACATGATTATCAAATAGTTTAAATTATGATTTCAGAAGTTGGTGTAGGACACTTTAACAGAAATAAGGGTAAAGTGTAAGTTTTTGAAAATAGAGGAAGGCAAAGTGTAGATTAGACCAAGCTATAGGGAAGGCTTTTGTAATTTTCCCAATAAATAATATATCAAATGTGTAAATTTCATATATCGTTGCTCACCATTTTTTTGTCTAAAAAAAGGTCCCTAGCCGAAGGTTTGTCCTAATCAAGTCCCTAGCTTCCAAAATTTTGTCCTAATCCAATTTAGTTCATCACTTTCACTGTTAAAGTGGGGGAAAAAATTCATTTCTACATTTTTCCAGTTCATGGATGTGAGGAACTGCTTTATCTATTTCCTAATTAATAGCTAATTAGGCTAGCTTATTCTGTTGCCCAAATAATTCCTCTAATTAAGCCAAAATTTATTCCTCACCTCCAGGGTCATGCCAAGACTTATTAAAGTTGCTTGGCTACTTGCCTAGCCCTTAATTATTTGTAAGTTAAGAAAACATATTCATAACTCCTTCATTAGGACCATTAGTATACTAAACTCAGGTAGTATTATAGGCTTCACCAGGCGCACAGGAAAACATGCAGTTACATAACCCAATTTTATAAATCCAGTTTATGCACATGCATGAACACATGATAAAATAAAGTTCCAAACAATTATGAAAAACTGCACTCATATCAAGTAATAAATACACTAAACAAGTCCATGGTTTATTACATAACCATTACATTTATGCCACATTCAAGATTAAGGGTGATGCCAACAAAGTCACTAAGATTTTAGTACTGCTACTATGTTTGTCATAGTGTACTGTTAGTGTTGTGTCTAAAAGCCAATTATGAGATGATTGTATTTTGCTCATTAAGTCATAATATTTTATTGAGGCATTATTCTAATAGTTGTATCCGTTATTTTTATTTTTATGTGACATAATCAAATATAATTATAACCCTAGAAAAATAATATTCTTACACATCCTTGGTCTAGTATTATTATGGAGTGGGCTGCAATAATACATAAAGAGTAGCATATGTGGAAACTAATATGAGATATGTAGTCTACATATGGGTACAAGTTGGAGAACTTGTGTACTAGACCGACCGACCGACCATGAGAATGCTATATGGATTGTTATATGAGTGTCATAAGTGATTCTCACAATGATCATGGTATATGTAGTCCTTTGACCTAAGGTCATCGAGGTTTCCTACATGTGAGTTACATACTTTGATACTTCCCTTTGTTGCTCCTAACAGAGTGAACATGAAGGGGGTTATTGGGTATGTCACATATCATGATGAGGGTTTTGTATGATCAATATTGGATTTGTCCCGCCTATGTAACAGGAGTCATATCTTAGGGTCCTTTGATTGAGTAAGACTGAGGAAATGTATGGACATGCTCGAATGAGTCGATATGAAATATCAATGTCATTAGTTTTAGTCAATTTACTCTGTAATCAAGAAACCTTAGATTAGGCTATATGATAGTGGCACGTTCGATGTCTTGTGCTCGATCTTAATGTCTTGGACAAAGGCACAATGACATATACAAATAATGATCATAGAGATTTAGTCAAATCATCGACTATCATGTCACTTTGCTAGCAATGATGTGTTGCTAGACACGGCTCATTGTTTACAGTCACAAATATGATTTATGATAATTGCTAATGTGATAGGAGCCAATTGGATTACTTGAGTGCATGGGCCAAATCGTTTGATTTTGGTTTTATGATAATTTTGGATTAATAATTGGCCCAAAGGTTGAGCTATTATGAAAGCCTGAAATTAGGCCTAATTGGATTAAGGTTTTGAAACCTATTAGGCTTAAGAGTTGAGCCCCACTATATATATATATCATATGGTAAGGATTTTGAGCACTAGCCTCCCTAAGGACAAAATCAAAAGAGTTCTGAAAAGTTCCAACTGTACTTTCCTATTGCTTTTCCTTGGAAGATGCAAGCTAGCACTGTGGGTGTAAGAGGAATGCACCTACCAGAATGTTGTGGAGTTGTGGTGATATGAGTGGTTCATGTGGATACTGTAGAGACCTTGAACAGTCAACTATTCAAGTTTGTGATTTGACTCAACAATTTGGCAAAAGATCTAAGTTAATTAGGTGTAAAAATTTGGAACACCCAATTTACTCCATTTCACTTGGATCTTGGAGGGTCTTGGTAATTTTTTGCTACATTTGTTTGGCTCCCATAACCTTACAGTGGTATCAGAACTACTAGTAAGAGCCTAAATCAGGATTGAAGGTTGAATCACATGATCTATTGTGTGTTCTATTGCTTTTGATCATGATTAATTATATTGATTCATGATGCATTAACCGAAACTCATAATATATATGAGATATATGGAGAAATGGCACAAATAGGCTAATGAGATTAACCCTAGATTTATGGATATGAGATATCTATCTAAATTAGGATTGTTGCAATAGTTGTTACATCCCTAGCAGACATTGGCCATATGTTATTCGAGCACCCTAGGTAGGGCACTTTTGGCTTCTTAGACAAGATTTGACTCGGGTGTTATGTTGCTCGGAATAGATTATCTCAGGCAACATAATCATAACACGATATGTTTTAATTTGTGAAGTGCTACATTAATAAACCGGTTAATAAACCCGCATCAATTGGCATGCATTTTCTAGTTGAATGAGATTTAATATGATGTTTGTTGGTTGAAGCACGGTGCATGGTTATAGCCTCGATTAGCTATACTTGTAAATATGGCCTGCATCCTATGCCCTTTTCTTTACTACTCTCTTTGTACCTTCTTTTCTCACCTTACTCCCCTCGAATGTAACTCGAGGTTTCTATCATCATTGTGATTGTACGTTTTGGGATCATCCGAGGTGGAGTGTCTAATGAGGTGACCACGAGGAGGCAACCAAGGAAGATAAGGAGATTGTGAAGACCTTTTATTTTCTTAGGCTTTTATGATATTCTCATTAGCTTGAGAATATCTTATAGTTTGGGCTATAACCAAGTCATGTTTAATTAGTTGTTAGTATGAGATGCATGTTCTGTACTTGTATGTGATTCATGTATAAGATAACTGAAGATAATAATTGGTGATATCAAAGGAAAATCCCTCAAACCAAATATTAAGTCATTAAATGTGTTGCCTTCTAAATGTTGGCACTTGTCAAGACTTTGATCAACATTGGGTGGGTTTGCTAAAGCAAAGCACCTATGTTCATCTTGGTAAGGCGTGATGGGATAAGAATGATATCCAAATTGCAAAACTTTAGGACCAACTTAGCTAAGTCATCCTAATAAGATTGAGGACTTAGAGGCATAGAGTTGGGCTTAAGTTCATGAGATGAGCTTGGACAAGTGTTGTTCACCCAACTATCCAAAAGTTGCATAAGAAGCAATTGGCAAGAAGTTGCCTCCCTAAATTGCTATGACTTGAGAGGAAAGACAAAGCTGACTCAAGTTATGGTGAAATATGGATCTTGGCCTACTAGAATATCTTAGCCTTGAAGTGTTTCGAAATAATATTGAGGGTTATTATGTTGTGTAAAATAGTGGGAGCATCATTTAATAAAAGTTCTTATTAAATGAATTAAAATACATGACTCTTAAAAGTCCTTATTAAATGAATTAAAATACATGATTTTTACATTACATCTTTACTGTTAAAGATTACCATGTCACAAAATACATCAACACTTTCATTCGATCGATCCTTGAGAAAGAAAAGCTAAATGGGGCCAACTTTCTTAAATGGCACCAAAATTTGAGGATAGACCTCAAACAAGAGAGAAAGGTTTATGTCCTAGAACAGCCTATTCCGAATGAGCTTGCTACCGATGCTCCAAGAGCTAAAAATGATGCTTCTAAGAAGCATGTTGATGATGCTTTGGATATTGCTTGTCTTATGCTAATTACCATGGAATCTGAGCTTTAGAAGCAACATGAGAACATGGAGACGTTTGGTATGATCGAAGATATTAAAATGCTCTTCCAAGAGCAAGCTTGGCATGAGAGGTTTACGATCTCTAAAGCATTGTTTCAGTGCAAAATGTCTGAACAAATTCCTGTGGGTCCTCATGTGCTCAAGATGAATAGGTATATTGAGAATCTTAAGAGTTTGGGATTTGCTCTTCATAAAGAGTCGGCTGTTGATGTACTCCTGCAATCATTGCCGAAAAGCTACAGTCAGTTTGTTATGAGCTAAAACATGACCAATCTTGAAAAGTTCCTCCCTGAATTGCTCAACATGTTGAGAAATGCTAAGAAAAACCTTAAGAAGGCTAAGCCCATTATGATGGTTTAGAAGGGCAAAGGAAAGACAAAGGCCAACAAGAAGAAGGATAAAGCTAAAGGAAAGTCCAATGCTAATTCTTCGTCATATGCACTGAAACTATCCAGCGGTGTGGCTAAGGAAGGGGAATGCTTCCATTGTAAGAACCTAGACATTAGAAGCACAATTGCAAGATTTATCTTCAAGAACTTAAGAAGGAAAAGGGATGTAAGACTTTCACTTCAGGTATTTTTTTTATAGAGACTAACTTTTCTACTTCTTCATCTTAGGTATTGGATATTGGATGTGGCCATCATATTTGTACAATTGTGTGCGATCTATATAGAAGTAGAAGATTGGCCTAAGGTGAAGTGGACCTACGTGTGGGAAATGGAGCAAGAGTTGTAGCATTAGCCGTAGGGGCTTATATTCTCACTTTGCTTGGTTGATTGGTTTAAGAATTGGACAATTACTATTATGTGCATACTATTAGTCAAAATTTGATTTCTATTTCTTGCTTGGACAAGAAAGGTTTTTCATTTATAATAAAAGACAAGGGTTGTTCCATTTATTTGAATGAAATTTTTTATGGTAGTGCTTGACTTACCAATGGTTTCTATGCTCTAAAACTTGAAAATCCAATTTATAATGTGAATACCAAGAAGGTCAGATTGATTGATTTTAACCCGACTTATCTCTAGCATTGTCGTTTAGGCCATATAAATAAGACCACATATCCAAGATCCAAAAGGATGGACTTTTGGACTTATTTGATTTTCAATCATATGAGACATGCGAGTCATGTTTATTGGGCAAGATGACCAAAACTTCTTTCACTAGGTAATGTGAAAAAGCCAATGACTTACTAGTACTTATACATAGTGATGTATGTGGGCCTATGTCTACACATGCTAGAGGAGGCTTCCAATACTTCATTACTTTTATTGATGACTTAAGTAGATATGGTTAATTGTATCTCATGAAACACAAGTTAGAATCCTTTGAAAAGTTCAAAGAATTCAAGAATGAAGTACAAAATCAACTTAGGAAGAGTATCAAAGTACTTCAATTAGATCAAGGTGGAGAATATTTGGACTGAGAATTCCTTGACTATCTAAAGGAGTGTGGTATTGTATCATAACTCACTCCATCTGGTACACCTTAATGGAATGGTGTATTTGAAAGGAGAAATCGAACTCTGTTTAACATGGTTCAATTTATAATGAGTCAAGCTGACCTTCCAAACTCCTTTTGGGGACATGCTCTAGAGACAGCCGCTTTTACACTAAACTGAGTTGCATCTAAATAGGTTCAAAAAACATCATATGAGATATGGAGTGGGAGGTGTCCCAGTTTGTCTTTTATGAAGATTTGGGCCTGTGAGGTTTACGTGAAACGTCAATCATCTGACAAGCCAGGGCCCAAATCTCATAAATATCTCTTTATTGGGTATCCCAAACAAAAAAAGGGTTACTATTTCTACAATTCGTTTGAGCAAAAAGTGTTAGTTGCTCAAACTAGTGTTTTTTTAAAGAAAAATTTTATCTCTAAAGCAACCAGTAGGAGAAAAGTAGAACTTGAAGAAATTTGAGAACAACAAAGGGACATTGAACCTGAAATGGAACCCGAGCAGATACCACAAGATGCTGTGGTTTAGAAGTTTATTCCTATATCACAGACCCATGTAGGTTTGGTAGGATTCAACGTGAGCCCGAGAGATACGGATTTCTTGTGACTCACACTAGTGAAGTGATGCTTATGGATCAGGATGAGCCCACATCCGACCAACAAGCTATGTTGGGGCCAGATTCTAAGAAGTTACTAGAGGCCATGAAGTCCGAGATGGAATCCATTTATGAAAACCAAGCGGACTTTGGTTGATCCATTTGAAGAGATAAAACCCATAGGGTGCAAATGGATTTTCAAAAATAAAATTGACATGGATAGTAATGTGATTACCTTTAAAGGATGTTTGGTTGTAAAAGGTTTCAAGCAAACTTATGGTATTGACTATGAGACTTTTTCACCAGTTGTTATGCTTAAATCCATCCAAATTTTATTTTCTATTGTTACACACTATGATTTTAAGATATGGAAAATGGATGTTAAAACTGCCTTCCTTAATGGAAAGCTACTTAAGAATGTGTACATGGCACAACTTGAGGGTTTTGTCACTCTAGAGGATGCCAATAAAGTGTGTAACTTGCAAAGGTCCACTTATGGATTGAAGCAATCTTTTCATAGTTGTAATCTTTATTTTGATTAAGCAATCAAAGAGTTTCGTTTCATTAGAAATGAAGATGAACCATGTGTCTACAAAAAGGTGAGCGGGAGCACTATTGTCTTCTTAGGGTTTGTGTACATGACATACTACTCGTTGGGAATGACATTCCTAAGCTACAGTATGTGAAGACTTGGTTAGGGAAATATTTCTCTATGAAGGACTTGGGTGAAGCAACCTATGTGTTAGGTATTAGGATAGAGATAGATCTATAAAGCTGCTCGGCCTAAGTCAAAGTACGTACATAAACAAGGTGCTAAAGAGGTTTAGCTTGCAAGACTCCAAGAAAGTGTTCTTGCCCATGTCATATGGTATAATTCTCTTAAGATCTCAAAGTTCTAGTACACTTGAGGAGAGAGAACGCATGAGTAAGATCCCATATGCCTTGACAATTTGATCTATTATGTATGCCATGGTATGTACTCATCCTAATGTCATATATACTTTGAGCTGGATGAGCAGGTACTAATCACACCCCGGTGAGAGTCATTGGATAGCTGTTAAGAATATCCTCAAGTACTTGAGAAAAACAAAGGATTCATTCTTGGTTTATGGAGATGAAGATGAGCACATTGTAAAGGGTTACACCAATGCTAGCTTCTAATCCGATAAGGATGATTTCAGATCACAATCTGGTTATATGTTTTGCATTGGTGGTGGTGCTGTGAGCTAGAAAAGTTTAAAGAAAGAGGTAGTAGCCGACTCTACAACAGAATCTAAATATATTGCCACCTTTAATACTACAAAGGAGGCAGTTTGGATCAAGAAGATCATCACAAAACTTGGAGGGGTTCCAAGCATTGCTAAATCGATAGAGCTCTATTGTGACAACAATGGAGCAATTGCACAGGCCAAAGAACCTTGATCTCACCAGCGATCCAAACACATACTTTGACACTATCATCTCATTAGGAAGATCATCAAAAGGGTGTTGTGAAGATATACAGGACCACGAAAAACAACAACATTTTTTATCCACTAACAAAACCCCTTACATAACAGAAGCATGATAGTCTTTCTAGATCCATTGGTATTAGATACGTGGATGATTGGCTTTAGTGTAAATGGGAGATTGTTAGTATTGTGCCTAAAAGCCAATCAGGAGATGATTGTATTTTGCACATTGAGTCATGATATTTTATTAAGGCATTATTGCAGTAACTGTGTTTGTTATCTTTGTTTATGTGTGACATAGTCAAAGATAATTATAACCCCAGAAACATAGTATTCTTAAACGTCCCTTGTCTAGTATTATTGTGGAGTGGGTTGTAATAATACATAAAGATAAGCATATGTGGAGACTAATATGAGATATGTAGTCTACATATGGGTACAAGTTGGAGAACTTGTGTGCTGCACTAACCTACCATGAGAATGCTACATGGATCGTTATATGAGTGTCACAAGTGATTCTCATAGTAATCATGGTATATGTAGTCCTTTGACATAAGATCATTAAGGTTCCGTACATGTGAGTCACATTCTTTGATACTTTTCTTTGTTGCTCACAACTAAGTAAACATGAAGGTGGTCATTAGGTATGTCATATATCATGCGGAGGGTTTTGTATAATCAAAATGGGATTTATCCCTCCTATGTAACAGGAGTGATATCTTCGAGCCTCTTGATTGAGTGAGACTTAGGAAATGCATGGCCATGCTCAGATAAGTTATTACGGGATATCACTGTCATCAGTTTTAGTCAATTTACTCAGTAAATACTCAGTAATCAAGAAATCTTAAATTGGGTTGTACGAGAGTTTCACATTCTATGTCTTGTGCTTGGTCTTGATATCTTGAACAAAGGGACAATAACATATATGAATAATGATCATAGAGGTTTAGTTGAATCACTGACTATCTTGTCATTTGGGTAGCAATGATGTGTTGCTAGGCACCACTCATTGTTTATGATCATAAATGTGATTTATGATCGTTGCTAATGTGATAGGAGCCTATTGGGTCACACATTTAGAGCCAATTAGATTATTTGATTGCATGGGCCAAATTGTTTGGCTTTGGTTTCATGATAATTTTGGATTAACAATTGGCCCAAAGGTTGAACCATTATGAAGCCTGAAATCAAGCCTAATTGTATTAGGGTTTTGAAACCAATTAGGCTTGGGAGTTAAACCTCACTATATATACATTATATAGTAAGGATTTCGAGCCCTAGCCTCCCTAAGGACAAAATTAGAAAAGTTCTGAAAAGTTCCAATCGTACTCTCTTCCTTGGAGGATGCAAGCTAGCACTGTGGGCACAGGAAGAATGCACCTATTGGAACCTGGTGATCCGAGTGGTTCGTGTGGATACTGTAGAGAGCTTGAACATATCAACTGTTTAAGTTTGTGATTCGACTCAATAGTTGGGTGAAAGATCTCAACTGACTAGGTATAAAAATTTTGAACACCCGATTTACTTCATTTCAATTGGATGTTGGAGGGTTTCGGTTAGTTTCTGCTACACTTGTTTGGCTCCCTATATGTGCCACTATAGCCCACCTTTGCGTGCAAGAAATCCCTTGGGTGAGCTAATCACAACTTGTCCTTTCTTTGTGCAATGCATTATTATAAAGTAATAAATCCTTAAAGTTAGGCCACTAATTGCATAAGTAAATCACAGAATAAAATTTCGAGTGTGTGCACTAAGTATTAATGCATATACCTATTTGCATGGAAACATACATAGGCATAGCAACTTGACATATCAACATAATCCAAGCTATCTGTTACCACCACACAAAAATGAGAGAATTACAAGTGTGTCATAATGGAAAAAAACCATTATATTGTGTAATTGTCACTATAGTGATTGAAGTATGGGAGGTAAAAGGCATGATCAACACCTCCTTAAAAGTGTTCCAAGTTGGTAACTTGGCCCCCAAGAAAATCCTTAAGGATTACTTGTTTGTCAAGCAACCTATGGACTTTTTTATAAGGTTTTGGAAATTTGGGTACTCAATTGCAAAACTCTCAAGAAAGAGACTTAGAGAGTTATGGGAAGGAAGTGAATGGTATGAAAGCGCTATTGGAGGACCAAATTGCTCATGGAAGACAAGTTTGGACAAAGGAAACACTAAAGGCAATAAGGACCTAAATGTCCTAGTGTAAACCTTAAGGTGTTCAAGCTTTTGACTTTAGTCTAAGGGTGGAATTGTGGGGTTATCCTACCATGGGGGAGGCAGCCAAGACTTGATAATTAGTCAAAAATATTGGGCACATGTGTACCAATGATTTTAAGACAAAGAAACCATAATTAGTGAGAAGGAAAATGACATAAAGTAAGGTTAAGCTTGTTAAGTGTGTTTTGTGCCCTTAAGCTAATTTAAGGCCATTTAAGTGGCCAAATCATTTATCCCTCTCTCATTTTCGTCCTCCTCCAGCCCAAGAACACAGCCACAGTTCCTCCATAGCCACCACACCTTCAAAATTGCAATTGATTGAAATTGAAGGCAAAAGGAAGCAATTGGAAGCTATTTGGTGCTATTGCTTGAGTGCACGTAGGATCAAGCTCCAATTGCAGCATACCCATCAAGGTAAGGGTTCTCTTGCTCTCATGGGTTGTTTTCTATATTCTCAAGAAACCATGGAGCTAGGGCTAAGCTTGGAAGAGAGCCATGAGCTTGATGAACCAAGCTTAGTGAAAGGAGTGCACTTATTGAAGGTTTTGTGACCTAGTGTGAAGTGCACAAAGATGGCAATGAAATAAGGGTTTCTAGAGCCCAAAGTTAGTACTAACTACTGGTAAAATCCTCATAAGACCAAGCATTAGCTTGAGGAGGGCTGCCATAGTGATTTATTTATGTTTATTACATGTTTTATGGACTAATCTATGGTTATTGTTTGCTGTTGCATTTCATGTGTTTGTTGGTTGTGAATGGCTGCTATATCTTGTATATATGCATTGTTTTTTTTGTGCTTTAGTGTCTTTGGATGCCGGTTTTAATGATGGTCACATTTCTTATTGAATCCAAGTGTTACCGTTACTAAGTTTCTCAATGAAACTTACTCCCCTCAATTCTGTCATTTCAGGTCCAGCAGAAAGATCACCTTCAAACTAACCTTTGTGATTTGAGTTTTGATCTGAAATTTCAGGTACATAAACTTCCATATGTCTACTTATTATCTGGAAATTTTTGTGATTTTAGGAGCACATTTGGTATTTTTAATGGTGGTACTTATTGTGTTGTGCAGCAGCTGTCCAGCATCCTGTTTCTGGAGTCCATTGCATTTCAGGCACTCCTATAACTTAGGGTGCCTATTTCGCTGAGTTAAGACCATTTTGTAGTGCATGTGTGCATGTACATGTAGTGTATGTAAAATGAGACAAGTATGTGAACATTTGAGTAATGTTTTGGCTATGTATGTGATGTGGTGCAAAGCTGCCTAAGTGTGAATGATAGGCTGCTTACTTGTAAATTCTGTTTTGGCCACATAAAGTTGCTAGATGCAAGAGAATATAATTCATATGTATATTGGACATGTATGGGATAGCCTTGGAAGGCTTTATCTTTGTGAATGAAGTGTTTGAATGGTTTGGAAAAATTCTATGGGCAAAATGGTCCAAAAGTTGCCAGAATTTCAACCCTGTACCTAAAGTTGAATATCGCCCTGTGTAGAATGAATCTTGATATATAATTTTGGCTAAACATAAAGGACATCTAGAGGTTTAAATGAGATTTGAAATTTCTGAATTTCGAGGCCTGTAGCCAAAGATATGACGTTGCAAATTTGGCTAAGTTACTGTTCATTTGGTCAGAATTTTGTAACCAACTTAAAAAATCCATAACTTGGTCCATAGGTGGGCTATTGATGTAAAAAAAAATTCCTTGGTTTGCTCTAAGTCTCTACTTGATAATGGAGCAAATAAAATAGAGGGGGTTACATGGATATAATGATATAGTTTATTAGTGGAAGTTACAGGTGCAGTGGCTGGTCACTAGAACTTAACAAGATTGCCTAAAGTGTGGTAGCCAAGATTAAGACTTGTGCTAGTGTTTTCCTTCTTTGCTGCCATAGTGTGCATGAAATGTGAATATGTGTGTGATGGTTGGACCAATATGCATGTGTTTACATAGTGCCCAAGAGGGCCATTTGTGCATGAACACTAAGGGTAGTGTTTTGGTGGCCTACAGAACATTACCAATCCTGGGAGTCTAAATGCACAATTTTTGCATCATAATTGGACTACCCTGGAGTGAGTAACACTATCAAATCTTGCACATTAACAATATGGTTAAGTGCACTGTACATATTTAGTAAGCCATTCCATAATAAACATCATATGAGAATCACATAATAGTCATTATGTCATGCCCTTCTGGTACAAGACTCCCACTGCTTCACATACAAGCAAACAATCAAAAAGAAACACAAAAGTCAACCATTGCCCTTGAGCTTACTCTTTTTGTAATTTCCCTTAGGCCCATTTACCCTTAGGCTTGCCAACTTTTGTTAGCCTAGGAAAAATTCCCTTATTGTATGTAGACGGGTTTCACCCAATTTGTTATGGCTCATAGTGCCCATGAATGTCTCTTGCACCCTCTTAAAAGCCTTGGCCCATTGGATGCATGTGGATGCCCATTTGTGACCTGAGTCATCTAGTGGGCCTATGAGTTGTTTGGGCCCTAAGTCTTTTGCATTGGGCTTCTCTTTGTGGGCCATGCCCAAAGCCTAACCTAAGGCTCATATGAGCACCAAGCCTTAGGGTGCGCCCTAGTGGCCTGTTTGGTATAGATGATCGTGTGCCAGTTGGCTGATACACACATACACCTTAGGTGGGCCCTTGGGTGCCCATTGAGTGAATCCATTTGAACTTTGGGCACCCATGGCATATCCCCTCCTGGGTGCACCTATGTGCACTTCGGGTGCACATGGCATGTGCCTTTCTTAAGGACACCCATGTGTACCTCAGCACACCTAAACACGGATGCCCCTAGGCACCCAAATCCACATGCACTTAGGATCCCACACCACACACACACACACACACACATGTTGAGCCCTTGAACTTAGTCATAACCACAAACACCAAAACTAAGGCACACATTTCTTATGGTTACCAAACCTTAAAGGTTCACCGTCATGCATCTACCAACACCGAAGGCTTAATGCATACACCATTGTCCATCCATGCACCAAGGATGCCACTTATTGCGCAAACTAGGAGCTAGCCTTAATGCCCTTTCAGCCATTTTTGGCTTCATAGGTCACACCTTGCCCTTTAGCATACTTGACCAACTTCCTAGCCACCATAGCCAAGCCATGGATCAAAGTTCTCATGAGAGACAAAAGGGCACAAACATCTTACCTAAGAATGATTTCCTCTTTACAAGTATAGATCTTCTACACACAAGCACGGTTTTGAGTCCTTGACCTTGGAGTCCTTTATATCAATATAAACTGGCCAAATTAGCACATGATCTAGAGCTTAGGGGTAGATTAACCACATTCTCAACTAGTCCAAAACTCACCTCTTACCTTAAGAAAAAAAAACCAAACTGAAAACATTTTCTTTTAGAGCTCCATGTCATTGTTTTTTTCACCCATTAACCTCTCATGAAGATAAGTTCATAATGAGTCTAAGAGCTAGAAATCTTTAAAAAATACTCAACTTAAATAAAGCAAGTTCATTACCTCTACAAAAAAACCCCTAAAATTGAGCTCACTTCCAAGTGAATGTCATGTCTCCCTTACTCTCTCTATCAAGAACACTCCTTCACTCAAGAGCTCTTATATCCAATTTTATTGGAATTTTTGGTAATTTTCTTGAGAGTGAAAGTATTAGGATGAAGTGGAGAAGAATTTAGGAAAAGAAGAGTGTTACTAGTAGTGACAGGAGTAAGTTATGTGTGAGGAAAAATATGAAAAAAAGAAATGAACAATGGTTTTGAATTCCTTCTTGCACATGAATTGATATTGTACAAGTATATATAGTAGATTACAAGAGAAAAATATGGAAACTAGATCACTCTTAAAATTTGGAGACTATATAATGAAATAGCTTCATCTAAAGGATTGTACACCCACTTAACTATTTTACAACTCATACCTAACTATTTACAACTCATATTTATAGTAGTTCCATGCTGTAACACTCCCCTCAAGTTAATGAATAAATGTCTTACACTTCTAACTTGGATAACAGATCATGAAAACTTGAATTGTTAAGCCTCTTTGTTAGAACATCAACCAATTGATGCCTTGATGGAATATAAGAGAAACTCACTAATCTTTCTTCTATTTTTTCTTTATTGAAATGTCTATCAAGCTCAATATGCTAAATCCTTTCATGTTGTATATGATTGTAAGCAATATTGATAGTTGAATTGTTGCCACAATAGGGCCTTATTGGTCGTTTCCTTCTTGATTCTCAGATCACTTGGAATAATTTTTCAACCAGAGTAGTCCACACAATCCTTGAGCAATAGCCCTGAATTATGATTTTGCAAACAAGCTTGCCACCAAATTTTTCTTTTTGCTTCTTCATGTTACTAGATTACCTCCAAGAAAAAAACAATTTCCAGTATTTGATCTTCTGTCCACTAGGGAGCCTGCATAATTAGCATCAGTATAAGCTTGTAGAGCAAATGTATCAATTTTTTGAACAGAATTCCTTTCCCTAGATTTTCTTTTAAGTAATGCAGCACCTTGTAAGCAACATAAGGATGAGGTTCCTTAGGATCAACCATGAATTGACTAATCACACTCATTGAATATGCTTTGATTGGCCGATTGCGAGCAAGATATATGAATTTAGCTACCAACCTCTAGTACATTCTTTTATGAACAGCCGGTTCATCTTTAGCTTCTCCCAGCTTATGGTTTGGATCCATTGGAGTACAGACTGGCTTACACCCAACCTTCCCTATTTCTACTAATAAATCTGTCACTTATTTCTACTGATAAATAAAGATTCCTTGTTTAGAATATGCCACTTCAATATCGAGGAAGTATTTCCATTTCTCGAGTTCCTTTATCTCAAATTCTTTTTCTAGTTTTTGCTTCAATTCAAGCTTCTCTCCCACATCATTTCTAGTCATTACGATGACATCTACACATCCTAGAATAGTAGTTACTCCCCTACAGCTGAGTGTTTGAATGAATAATGTGTGACCACCTTGGCTTTGTTTGTACCCAAAACCCTCATGACTCTTGCAAATCTTCCAAACCATGCTCTAGGATACTATTTTAGTCCATAAATGCTGTGAGTTTTAAACCGTAACTGAAAGCACGTGATGGACATTGGAGTTGGGCAAGAAAGGGTATTGTTCCTATAGGGATTAATTGAATTGTTTGCCAAGTACCACTACTTTAAGTTAACTTTATCTAAACAATCAAAATTGAATGGAGATTTAAGTAAGTCCAACAAATAACTAAACCTAGACAAGCGAAATACTACTAACCTAGAATGCAAGAATGCAATGTAAATTTGTGGTTTCTATCAAATTATGAAAGTACACTTCTTATGGGTTCACTACTTGTCTTGATTAGTTGGTGAATTTAAGTTAGTGACTTAGTTTTCTTTGCCTATCGATGAAGTCATTCAATTAAACCCTTGTTCTCCCAAGTGCAAGGATTGCTCTCTCTATCCAAGACTTAATGAGGATTCCCATCTGATTACAAACTTAAAAAGAGGTATTAAACCTTAATTTACCTTCTCCTAATGACCTAGACTAGTTTCCCAACAAGCCTATTGTCATTAAACCCTCCCTCTAGGTCCAATTACTTTCAATCATTTCAAATAGCTTAAAAGCAATTTATGGTGCAAGTAATTATGGACATCAACTAACACATACAACAACAAGCACAAGAGAAGGATAAACAAGCACTTGGAAGGAAACCCAAAATCACTTGACCATAAATTCAACCAACATAATCAATTCAAGAAAATACATCCATAGAAAGTTTCAAAGAAACTACTCCATGACCAAGCCAAACATAACTGAGGAAATGAAATAAAGAGCATTCATGTTCAATACAAAAATAAGGAAAGAAGAAACCCAAAGCTTATAGATGCTTAATTCCTCAAGCTTCTAGAGGTCTTCAAGTGGTCCAAGTTTTCTCCAAGTAATTCCCAAGGGTGCTTCACAATAGGGTGAAAGAAATGCAAGATATGGGCATGAAAACCTATCTCAAGCTTGGAGGAATAATAAAATGTCTCTTATTTTATGCTTGTTTCTAGATTTTTCATCTCTTATAAGTGTCTTTGTCACTCACGTACCCATTTGGATAAAATTCCTTGGCCAATAACATACTTTGATTCAAATTAGAGGTAAGGGACTACCTTTCTCTGTATATAAGGGTGCTGGGGCCCCAAAGGAGGCCATCTGGGAGCTACAGCGCCCATAACACAAAAGTCACTGCCGCCATGATGCCCGGGTCATGAATCTAGCATCCATAATCATTCTACTTTGTAGCTGTAATACCATTGAGGCTACAGCCTCAATGAATTGTCCATTCGCACTTTTCAGTTTTTGCTCTGCTCACTTCCAAATTGATCTGATGCTTTAGTTCCCCTCTTGACCCTGCAAAATGAAAGTCCAAAGCAAGAAATGGTAGAAAATGTGGTGTAATGATGTAGAAAAAGATGCTAAAAAAATGATAAAAAATTGAACAATTTTAACCATGCAAATTGACATCTATCAACTCCTTCAAACTTAAGATGATGCTAGTCCCTAGAATGCTATAAATAGAAAAGAAATCAACCAAAACAAGGAAGCTAACAATGTATACCCAATATCATATCATGAAATCATTCACTCAAGAAAAGTGAAGATAAGTATAGAAAGAAAAACATTGTCATTAATGATAGACGTTCACGTCCTGAGTGTTTTTACTCCCTAATCTAAGGTTGCCTTGTGTATCTAAGGCTTGAAATGTGACTTCATCCATACATTTGCAAGATGACTCAAACTACCCACTAAATGTTCGTAATGATTATGAATGCAAATTCAAGTCCAATGACATATATTCAAGGTCGTATTGTGGCCGGGTTTAGTAGGGACAAAAATTGGTATAAGGCTTTTTGAGGTGGAGCTAGGGAAGCAAGTCAAGCATAACACCATAGAAAAACCTAATAATCAAACTCTAAAGAACCCTCACATGCATAATTTCACAAAATACTTGAGTGAATTCTCATCAAATGAATGAAGTGCTTATACTTTTCTTCCATTTTATTTATTCATTTTCATTAAATTTTTTTTTGTTGTTTTTTTGAATGAGGGCCTTTCCACATTGACTCATTTTGCATTTTTCTTCAGGGAAAAGTAAAGTTTAACAAACTAGAAATTCACTCAATCTTTAAAACCTCAAACAAATTTGCATGATTTATCCAAAGAACACCCAAACCATAACTACATAATCTCAACAATAAATTCATAACCCAACATCCCCTTAAACGTTAGCTATTGCTCACTCACATAACATACAAGTTTTTACCCTTCCCAAGCCTATACATACAATGCTTAGATTACTTCAAGGACCAAGAGAAGAAAATTAAGAATGGATATGGCTCAATTATGTGGGTTAAACAACAAATATAGCTTAAAAGCTCAATAGGGGTTAGCTAAGGATTTTAATGAAGGGTTTGCCATTTAGGTATGTAGTTAGCTCTAAAGTGTCATTTTCATCCTTTATTTTTATACAACAATTTAGATATGAACGGGTCCAAAAGCAAATTTAGGAATTCATACACAAAACAAGCATCACTCTAAAAAAAGAAATCATCCATAGTACAAGTATAACACACAAAGCCCAAAGACTCATCAGGTATGGTTTTTACCATTAATGACAAGAGAGAACCTTTCTGTACTTGGAAAAACTTACAAGTGACTTAATTTTGTGAAAGAAATCAATCAATCATGATAAAGGGTCTACATTAGGTTCCTAAATGCACAAAACCTAAGAATGCAACTATATGATCCTACAATTCCTAATGTAAGAAATTAAACATGCAAGCAAGTAAACTAAATTTCATGCAAACACATAAAGTCCTAAGCTAAGAAATCAAACCACAACAAGCATAGAACAATCCAAGTAGTCAACAACAAGCAACTCACCCAATCTTAAAGCATGCATTGTCTTCAATGTATGAAATAAAGCATAAGAATGGAAGAGAGGTTGAAGAATCATACCCAAGGAGGTGAGGTGGTTTCACCTCCATCTAGTCCTCCTGTATGTCATGGCCACTGGAAGAACTGTCGGTACCAGGGTCAAAACGAGGGAGGGAGATGGATCTCAGCTTGAGTCATGCTAGGGGAAATGAGGGAAAAAAGGTCGTGGGCAGTTTAGGGGGTGTAGGGTGCACCAAGGATAGGCAGAGGGGTGTAGGAGGTGAGGTATCTTGGGGAAGGAAGGATAATCTGGAGGCAGCTTGCGGCATTCCTACATCTTCCTCCACCGAATCTGGGGCTAAGAACATCTTTGTGGAGTTGGTGAAGAGTGAAAAATCCTCAAATGCTTCAGTGGCAAAAGCCTTGAACCACCTACACAGATGGTCGCCTTGGGAGGAAATGTCACTATGAAGCTACCAATAAACACATGTTGCTTCTTTAGTGCTATGGCTATTACTTCATTGGTAACTTGAGATGGATAAATCAGTGGTGCTTGGGATGATCCTTCTCTCACTTGCTCTTCCTCCTCTTCTACCTTTTCTTCATTATCTCCTTGCTCACCTTCCACCGACTTATATCCTTGAAACTTGCTCATTGAAAGATCATGCACTATGAGCTCAAAAAGCATAAGGATTGTCTGGGAACTGAACATTAGCTACTGCGATAAGCTCAATGAGTAGTTGGGGGAAAGGCAAGTTTCCTTTGTGTGACCTTGCTACCTGGTGGATGCTTGTAGCAATATGATTCCCAATATCTATCTTATAATTAAAAGCTATTTTGAACAACATCTGAGCTCGGTTAGGAATGACATAGCTAGGATGAGTGGATAGCATGAGACGTAAATGTAGGAAGTGATGCCAAGCTCTCATGTCAAGGGGGAAATGCTGAAGTTGCAAAGTGCAATTTATTCTCTACATTCTCCTTGCTTCAAATCCAAGGCACTACCCTCCCATAAATCTTGATAGCATCTGGTCTAAAAAGGGATCATGTGGGCTGTGGCCATTTTCGGGGTTTAACTGGATTTGAACATTTATCGCTTCCTAAGTGATGTTCACTAGTGTGCCTCTAACAAGGACCTATGTGGTCTTGCCACCTCTTCTTGATATTTTGACAGTCAAATTTGCATAAAGCTCCACTACCATAGTGTGAGGAGTGGTGCACCATTGTCTCCATCCTTTTCTCTCTACCACCAAAAGGATGTTGGCATTGTCACTTGCTCGCAAGTTGAAACCCCTTTCAAAAGTGAATTTCCTTTTCATAGAGAACTCAAAGTTTGTTTTAGCCTAGTGACGAGTAAAATGGCCTTTGTCATAATTATGCCCCTGAGATTCCTTTTCACAAATTCTCTTGCCTTGACCCTTCCAAAGAGCCATTGGTCATACAAGATTCACCATTAAAATTTTGTGGGTCTCCAAGGGTGGGTTTTTCAAGACATGATTTTGGTGTTAAAATCAACTATGCAAGCTTAGAATCACTTCTTCATAAACAACAAACTCAGTAAAAGTCAAGAAATCACTTGAAATCAACATAAACTACCACTTTTGCCCAAATGTAATGTCTTTAGTTAGACGACTTTCCTTTTTGTGATGATTCTAGTTTTTAGATCTGCCAAGTGAAGCTTGCTGGAAATTTGAGGCTCTTCTCCTTAATAATGCTTCAATCTTTGCCCATTCACTTGAAATGTCCTTCCATCTTCGATCTTCAATTTGATAGATCCATAAGATGTGACTTTTTCCACCACAAACAGAGTCGACCACCTTGACTTTAGCTTTCCCAGAAATAATTTGAGTGTTGAGTTAAAGAGAAGCACCTTTTGACCCAATACAAATTCTCTTATCATGATAAGCTTGTTATGCCACATTTTTGTCTTCTCTTTGCACAACTTGGCACTCTCATATTGTTCCCAATTAAATTCATGTTCTTTCAATTGGAAAAGTGTCTTCTCACCAGCTTCCTTCATATCAAAGTTGAGCTTCCTGATCGCACAATACGCATGATGTTCAAGCTCCACCAACATGTGACAAGGCTTGCCAAACACATGCCTATAAAGAGAAATTCCGATTGATGTCTTGTAAGTGGTCTGATAAGCCCAAAGAGCATCATTGAACTTCTTTGCTCAAACTTTTCTTATGCTATTGACCATCTTCTAAAAAATTTGCTTAACTTCTCGATTTGACACCTCCACTTGGCCATAGGATTGTAGGTGGTGTGGAAGGACCATCTAGTGTCTTACTCCATACTTAGGCATTAACTGTGCAAATATTTTGTTGCAAAAATGAAAACCACTATTACTTACTATGGCTCTTGGAGTGCCAAAGTTGGAAAATATGTTCTTTTGGAAGAATTTGCCCCTACCTTGGCATCATTTGTAGGTGTGGCGATAACTTGAACCTGCTTAAAGACATAATCCATCCCCAATAATATATATGGACAACCAAATAAGAGTGGAAATGGCCCCATGAAGTCAATAACCCACACATCAAATTTCTCAACCTCCAAAATGTTAGTGAGTGGCAACTCATGTCTTCTAGAAATATTTCTAACTCTTTGAAAATTGTCATAAGTCTTCAAAAAGCATAACAATCCTTGAACAGTGAAGTCCAATAAAAACTGGATAGAAGTACCTTTGCGGTGGTCCTTGTTGGTCCAAAATTTCTACCATAAAGTAATGAATGTTAATGATGAATGATATCCAGTACTTATTCCTTGGGAATACAGCTCCTAATGACTTGGTTGGCACATCTCTTGAATAGCAATGGTTCATCCCACAAATAATGTCGCACATCCACTAAGGACATCTTCTTTTGATAAGAATCCAACTCCAGAGGCAACACTTTACACACCAAATAATTCACATAATCGACAAACCAAGTAATGTTAGTTTTTACCTCTAGAAGATGTTCATCCAGGAGTGACTCCTTAATGGTCAATGGGTGTTGCTCTTTCTCCAACTTAAGTCTTGAAAGGTGATCCACCACCACATTCTTGCTTCCCTTCTTGTGTCTAATCTCAACATCGAACTCTTGTAAAAGAAAAATCCACTGAATCAACCTTGGTTTAGCATCCATCTTGGTGAAGGGATACCAAATAACCATATGGTCAGTGAACATAACCACTTTGGCACCAAGGATGTATTGTTGGAATTTATCAATGGACAAAACTACTACAAACATCTTTTTCTTTGTGGTGGTGTAGTTTTGTTGTGCTAGGTCCAAGGTCTTGTTTGCATAGTAAATAGCCTAAAAAATATCCTCCCTTTTATGGCCAAGTAGTACTCCCCCCATGAAGTCACTTGCATCACACACAATCTCAAATGGTTGACTTCAATGTAATGAGACAATAATAAGTGCTTCTACAAGCTTCTTCTTAATCAACTCATAGGCCTCCAAACAATGGCTATCAAACTCGAACTCAATGTCCTTCTTTAACAATGAACAAAGAGGCTTCACAATCTTCAAAAAATCCATTATAACTCTTCTATAGAAGCTTGCATGCGCAAGAAAGCTTCTCACACCTTTTACACTCTTAGGAGGAGGCAATTTTTCAATGGAGATAATTTTTGCCATATCCACCTCAATGCCCTTAGAAGAGATTTTGTGCCTAAGAATAATGCCGGACTTCACCATAAAGTGGTGCTTCTCCTAATTCAGGGCAAAGTTGGCTTCTTTACATCTCTTTAACACCTTCACCAAATTCCCCAAACAATCATCAAAGGAGGAGCCAAATATCAAGAAATCATCCATGAAAACCCCCATAACTTTCTTCACCATATTGGCAAAGATAGCCATCATGCGCCTTTGGAATATTGCCGGTGCATTGTACAATCCAATGGACATCCTCCCAAATGCATAAGTGCCAAAGGGACAAGTGAAGGTTGTCTTTTCTTGGTCCTCTAGTGCTATTACTATTTTTTTGTACCCGAAATATCCATCGAGAAAACAATAAAATTCATGACTGGCTAACTTATCCAACATTTGAGCAATAAAAAGGAGAGGGTAATGGTCATTTCTAGTGGCCTTATTGAGTTTTTAGTAGCTATACACACCCTTCAATTGATGATAGTTCTAGTGGTAATGATGTCAAAGTTTTGGTCCATCACTATGGTTATCTCTCATTCCTTAGGCACTACTTGAACAGGGCTAACCCATTGGCTCTCAGAGATGGGATAAATGATACCAGCATTCAAGAGTTTGAAGATCTCCACTCTCACAACTTCCTTCATGGTGGGATTTAGCCTCCTTCAGTGCTCAACTGTGGGTGTGTGGGTGTGTTCCATTCTAATCTTATGCATGCAAACAAAAGCGCTAATACCCTTGATTTTAATAATGGACCACGCAAGTTTATCTTTATCCTCCCTCAACACCCTCAACAACTTTTCCTCCTCCAACAATGATCAGCATGAAAAGATAATCACCGAGTAAGAATTATTATGACCCAAGAACATATATTTCAACTCACTAGGCAACATTTTCAAATCCAACTTTGGTGCACCCTTCTCATTCACATCAAGCAAACACAAATTCTCACATGTATTCACCAAAGTCCTATCATCCCCTAATGCATTCAAAGTAATAGACATATCATCAATATCTAACTTAATGGCATCATCATAACTCAACAAAGTTCTCACAAAAGGATTATCAAATAAAAATTTCATCTTCACTTCACCAATGCAAGTATCCAACACATTAAGGAAGAAACAGGCACTAATGTCATCTAAAGCTTTAATAGCCTACAAAATATTAATGTCCATGCTCTCTTCATTAACCCTCAATGTTAGCTTGCCTTTCTCAACATCAATCAATGCCTTGCTAGTAGCCAAGAAAGGTCTTCCAAGGATCAGAGGAATATTTCAGTCCTCCTCCATGTCAAGCACCACAAAATCCACTGGGAAGACAAATTTTCAAACTTTCACAAGCACATCTTCCACCATTCCTCTTGGATATGTCAATGACTGATCAACAAGTTAAAGGCATATGGTGGATGGCTTGACTTCACCCAACTCTAATTTCTTAAAAAATGACAAAGGCTTAAGATTAATGCTTCCACCAAGATCACGTAATGTTATATTATAAGAAGATAAGCCAATAGAGCAAAATACTATGAAACTTCCTAGGTCTTTGAGCTTTTGAAGGAGCTTCCTTTGGTGAACTGCACTACATTCTTCACTAAGCTTGACGGTCTCATAATCTTTAAATTTCCTCTTCTTGGTAATGATGTCCTTAAAAAACTTGGTGTACTTGGGTATTTGAGTTAATGCCTCCAAGAGGGGAATGTTTATATGAAGCCTCTTGAAAGTTTCCAAGAATTTCCCATATTGCTTCTCAACCTTCTTCTTTTGAAACTTTTGTGGGAATGGCAAGGGTGGGTTGGGTGGGTCTTATTAAATCTTTGATGGTGGCTTTTTAGGCATCTCCCTTAATTGTTCTTCTTCCATTTTCTCTTCATTTTCAACAAAAGGAGTGACTTGACAAGGCCTATTATTGTATGAAATTTCAAGTTGCTTGCCTCCTTTAAGTATGATGGCTTGACAATGCTTTCTTGGATTTATTTCTCCATATTCTCGATGCTTGGACTTAAATTTGCGTCTATACTAGTAATGGTTAAACTCAAGTTAGCCATCTTGGCTTCTTTCTTCTCCATTGTATCTTTTATCTCCTTCATGAATTACAACATAATTTCTTCCATAGATGGCTTCTTCTCCATTGGGAATTGGGCAAAATTGGGAAGTGGTGGTTGTTGTTACACATTCCTTGTATTGTCATTCGAAAAATTTTCATTGTTCTTCCAATTTAGGTTGCATTGATTTTCCATTTGGTTGCCTCTAAATCCAAAATTTTGATTGCCTATGAAATTTGCTTCTTTAAGCTCTATATCCATATGCCCATCATACATGTTGCAAGTAGAGGCAATGACTTGTTCAATGGTTGGCTCCTTCCTATTGGTCAACTTGAACACTTTCATAAAAGATACCATTTGTGCCAACAAATTAGTCAATTGATCAACCTCCAACACCCTTCTCCTTGGTTGATCTCTTTTACCCTGCCATTACTCTTCATTAAGTGTCTATTGCTTTAGAATCTGGAAGGCATCACCAGCCATCTTTGACATTAAGGATCCACTGGCCAAAGCATTAATCATAAATCTTGAATTGGGTGTCAAGCCTTCATAGAAAAGTTGGATTTGTTCCTAATCCAAAAATCCATGCTGAGGGAACTTCCTAAGCAAGTCTTTAATCTCTTCAAAGCCTCTGAAATAGGCTCCATTGCATGTTTCTTAAATGTCATAATTAAAGCTCTTAAGTGAGTAGCCTTTAAAGGAGGAAACAACTTGCTTAAGAATTTTCTTAGCTATTTTATTCCATGTAGTCATACTCCGTAATTGAAGGGATTAGTACCATCCCTTGGCCTTGTCTTGAAGTGAGAAAGGATACAATTAGAGTCGAATAACATCAGTGGAGATTCCATTGGCCTTGAATGTGTCATAAACCTCCAAGAAATCTGCTATGTGAGTGTTAGGATCCTCTGAAGCCAAGCCTTTAAATTGATTTTGTTGGATGAGAGAAATCAAGGCTGGCTTCAACTCAAAGTTGTTGGCTTGAACTGGTGGCGTCAGAATGCCCGAATAATTCTCCATCACCAAGGGTCGGATATGGTCCCTTATTAGCTTTTTTGGATTCCTTTGGTAGACTCTACCTTGATGATCCATTCCACCATTGTATCCATTGTTGCCTCGAAGACCATTAAGATTACCCAAACCACCCTCTTTGGATGTAAAGGTAAAGCTTGATTCCCCTAAGTGTGATGTAGCCTGAAGCTCTCTAAGATGTCTCTTAATTTCTGGGATCAATGGCAACAAAGTAGAATGTTGGGAATGGTTCATACACCATTGGCACCTACCAAAAAAATATCCAAACACAAAGCAACAAATAAGTAAAGAAATAAAGGTTTAGTCTAGAGTTAATCTCCAAGCAAAGATATTGAACAATTCAACATAGTAAATCCCTAGCAAAGGCACTAAAAAATTATTGCAAGTTTTAAACCCTAACCATAAGCAAATGGTGGATGTTGGAATTGGGTAAGAAAAAGTACTGTTCCCACAAGGATTGATTGAATTGTTTGCCAGGTACCATTGCTCTAAGTTAACTTTAGCTAAACAATCAAAGTTAATAAAGATTTAAGTATGTCAAACAAATAACTAAACCTAGCTAAGTGAAATGCTACCAACCTAGAATGTAAGAATACAACATAAATTTGTGGTTTTTATCAAACTATGAAAGTACACTTCCTATTGGTTCACTACTTGTCTTGATTAGTTGATGAATTTAAGTTGGTGACTTAGTTTTCTTTGCTTATCAATGAAGTAATTCAATTGAACCCTTACTCCCCCAAGTGCAAGGATTGCTCACTCTATCCTAAACGTAATAAGGACTTCTATCTAATTACACGCTTAGAAAAAGACATTACAGCTTAATTTACCTTCACCTAATGACCTAGATTAGTTTCCCAACAAACCAATTGTCATCAAACCCTCCTCCTAGGTCCATTGCTTTTAATCTTTTCCAAGAGTTTAAAAGTAATCTATGTTGCAAGTAATTATGGCCATCAATTAACTCACACAACAACAAGCTCAAGAGAATGATAAATAAGCAATTGGAAGGAAACCCAAAGTCATATAACCATAAATTCAACCAAGATAAACAATCTAAGTAGCCACATCCATAGAAACTGTCAAAAAAACTACTCCATGACTAAGCTAAACATAACTAAGGAAATGAAACAAATAGCATTTATGTTCAATACAAAGAGAAGGAAGGAAAAATGAAACCCAAAGCCTATAAATACTTAATTCCTTAAGCTCCTAGAGGCCTCCAAGTGCTCCAAGTCTTCTCCAAGTAATGACCAAGAATGCTCCACAGAAGGAAGAAAGAAATGCAAGATGTGGTGATGAAAACCTAGCTCAAGCTTAGAGGAAGAAGAGGATTTCCCTTGTGTTATACTTGGTTCCAGATTTTTTGTTACTACTCTGAGTGCTTCTATATAGTGATTAGATTTAGTCTGCTCAAGTCTTAGACAATACATGTCTTGTAGGCCCAGTAGAACACCACACTATATTTATCTAAGTGGCCCTCTTGGTCTTTATGCAAATATATGTATATTGGTCCAACCATCACCCATATATTCACATACAATTTCATCTGGAAGTAATGATGACAATAAAATTCTTATAAAATTCTTTCTTCCTGGCCAATATGGAATTTGAGCAAAATCCCTAAATGCATGTACAATCATATGCACACTTGGTGCTATCAGTGCCCATTATTTATATGTCCAAACTTTCATACCATGTCCAAGTTAAATTCTACCCATGTCCTCTTATGCTCTAAAGGTTTTAGACCCTTTAAAACACTTAAAAATTGATAGGTAAATAGGTTTAAGACATTAAATCCATCTAGGATTGACGTTATGGATTTTACACTCAACCGGCAAAAAATGACCATATGAACAATACCCAGCAAAATTAGCCAATTTTGAGATGCCATAACTCTTGCTACATGGCACCAAATGTAGTGAATGAAAACCAAAATTCTTCATTTTAAAGTATTCTAAGTGTGGTCAAAATTTCATAGGCAAACTCGTTAAGTGCAGAAAGTTATGGCTATTGGAGTACAGGGTACCAAATTTGAACAACTAATGACCATAATGCCCATAAAAAATTTCTTAAAACACTTCATTTCCAGGAACAAAACCAACATGGGCAGTTCCATACATATCTTAGACACATGAGAAAACCATTCCCTTGGATTTTAAGTCGTTACATTAGCATCAAACAACATACTCTTCAAAACAAGCCATAAGAACCAATATGGACAGAATTACACACACACTTCAAACTGCACTCCATTGATCCATTTATCATTCACACAATGTACATCCAGCATACCCAAACCATTTACATGCATTTAGGCACTACATACATGCCATAACTTAGTTAAAACATACACTAAGCTTCTTGGAGAACTTCAAAAGCACCAAGCACTCCAGAAACTTGAAAGGACCAACTGCTGCTTAAGGCAGAAAGTACCATTACTAAAAATAGCTAATGTCATGATGAAATTTTTTAGTTTACAACTATACATATGGAAGTTAATATACCTAAAATTTCACAGAGAAATTCAAATGACAACTATTAGTTTGAATGCTCTTTTCGAGTGCTCCTGAAATGGATAGAAAGAGAGATAAGTTTCTTTAAAGAACTTAGTAAAGGTTTATCATTAAAATATTGAATTCCAAGACATATACTTGAAATAAAAATAGATAAAAACAAAAAAACATAGCACATATACAAAAATATGCCCATCCAAATGCACAAACAAACAAAACACAATTAAATGCAATGCTAGCAGCAACAAATCATCAGGGTTAGCTCATAAACAATCAAATAAACTTATGTAATCACTATGGCAGCCCTCCTTAAGCTAATGCTTAGTATTATAAGGTTAATTGGTCTTATTTAGTACTAACTTGGGCTTTAGAAACCCTTATAACCACTGCCATCTTAGTGCATGAAAACCAGTAAGGCCGAAACCTTGCTCATGCATTCCCCTTTAAACTATACTTGGTTCCTTGATCTTTTTTCTCTCTTCCAAGCATGGTCTTAGCTTCATGGATGGTTGATCATCATCTTAGGATACTAAACAACCATGAAACATGAAGATAAACCCTTACGAAGCTCAATAAACCTAAAAACTAGGGTTTTTCTCTATCTTATTGAACCTGATTGTTTTCCTTTGTGATTTCTTGAGAGCTTGAGCTATGGTGGCTATGGAAGGTTATGAAGGAGATAAGGAAGGAACTCTGGCTAGTGAGGGCTGAAAATGACCAAGGAAAGGCAAGAAATCAAGATATTTTCCTTGGTTTAATTAGTTTAAACTTAAACCTCACTTAAGTCATTATAAGTATGCCTTAAGCAAAGAATTTCTAGCTAATCTTTAGCCCACCTTTTTTACCATAGGATCTGGAAATCAAAAGCTAGGATAATGCTAGAAATGGCCATCTTTGACCCTTGTCAACGATCATCCCATCCTTAAGTTATTTTTGTGAACAATTGTAAACCTAGTTGTCCTAGGTTCTTGACTAATAGCCACTGTTTCCTGCGTGCAATTTAGCGTCCAAAAAGAAATTTCTTCCATTCCATTCAAATCCATTTAAAACCTTTCTTTTAAAGCTGTACAATTAAGTACTCAAGTCTTGAAATCTTACAATAAAGTCCATAAATTACTTGTTAACCAAGAAATCCTTTAGGGTTTTCTTGAGGGCCAAGTAACGATTGTGTGGATCTTTTAAGGTGGTGTAGATTATACTCTTTATCCCTCACATTCGATTCACTATGGGAAAAATCATGCTATATTATGGTTTATAACTATTATGTCTTTATACTATAATTTTTTCATTTGTTGAGGTGGTAACATTTTCTTTTCTTGGAAGTGTCTTTGTCACTTGCCTACCCATTTAGATAAAATTCCTTGGCCAATAACATGCTTAGATTCGAATTAGAGGTGGGTGACCACTTTTCTTCGGCTGTAGGGGTACTGCTGCGCCAGAGGAAGCCATCTGGGTGCTACAGTGCCTAGAACATTAAAGGCACTAGCACCACAGTGCCTAGGTCACAAAACTAGCTTCTAGAATCATTGAACTATGGAGCTGTAGCACCATTGGGGCCACAACCCTAATGAATTATTTATTTGCACTTTTCATTTTTGTTCCTCTAGATTCCAAACTGATCTGATGCTTTGGTTCCCTTCTCCACCTTACAAAATGAAATTCCAAACCAAGAAATGGCATAAAATGTGGATGTGGTAATGTAGGAAAATATGCTCAAAATTTCTAAAAAGTTAACAATTTTGACTGTGCAAATTGACATCTATCAGGGCCTTTTTCTACTTACACAACTTATTACTTGTGTCTCTTTCAAATCCCAGTGTAAGGTTCATATAGACTTTTTCATCTAAATCACCATGAAGGATTGCATTCTTCACATCATACTGTGGGAGTTTCCAACTGAAGTGAGCAGCCAATGATAACAAAACCCTTACAGTATTCATTTTTGTAACCAGGCTAAAGTTCCCCTGATAATCAATCCCATAAGTCTAAGTGTATCCTTTTGCCACCAATCATACTTTATACAATTCAAGAGATCTGTCAACCCTATATTTTAATGTGTAAATCCACTTATAATCAACAATGTTTTTTCCTTTCAGTTTATCAACAGTCTCCCACATTTTATTTTGGGTAAATGACACCGATTGTCCTTAGACTATGCCCAATGTTGCTTATTCATCCTAAAGCTATGAATTGTTACATCATCATGCTCAAACCACCCAATTGTTGCACCATCATCCTCAAACTACCTAATTGTTGCACTTGTTGTCCTGCTGTATGCCAGTAGATAAAAAGTGAAAGAAGTTGGGAAAAGAATTGCACCATTTTAGGATGATTAAGCAACATTGGGATAGTTGAGGGATGATGGGTGTCATTTACCCTTTTATTTTCTTAAAAGAACTTATCTCTTCTTTCATAGCATCCTACCATTCCCTTTTTGACAATGCCTTAGAAATAGTGCAAGGAATAGTAACAGTGTTTAGAGTCAATCAAATTTTTATGGGCTGGTGATAGTTGTTAAGAGAGACATGGTGAGATATAAGATAGAGTGGTCACTTAGTACACTTTCTAGTACCTTTTCAAACTATAATGGGTAGGTCCAAGTCAACTTTTGGATCAATTGATGTTTCAACAGCATGTAAAGGTGGATCAGACCTTATTTTGATCTTGTTTTAAGGATCTAAGTTGGATTCTTGGACTTATTTATGTCCTAGAACGGCCTTTCTCCTTGAATACACCTTAGAGATCTTTGAAAAATTGTGAGATACACTGGCTGGCACAAGAGACAACTCAAGTTTAGTGGCAAAATTAGGTGAATTGGAAGTAGTTGACCCAGTGGACTTGGACTTAACGACACGAGCTAGAACATGGGGAAGGTCAGGGGTCTATGTGGTTCAAAAGACTCACCAGTACTATCTTCCATCATTGAAATCCCCCTTTAAAGGTAAGAGTTGGAGAAGAAAGGTGTATTTTCAACAAAGGTAACATCTGCAAAAATGTAAAATTTCCTAGATGAATGGTTGTAGCACTTGTATCCCTTTTGTGTACATGAGTAACCAAGGAAAAACATTTGATAGCTTAGGGTTCTAGCATGCCTCTATTCAGGTTGTGATTATGGACAAAGTAGTACATCCAAAATAGGTGTAAGACCATCAGAGGTTCTGAAATGAGGATAGAAACTATTAAGGATATCTAGGGGATTTTTGTTGCCTAACACTTGTGAAGGAAGCCTATTTATCATGTACGTGGTAGTGAGAACAGCCTCTCCCCAGTAAGATTTAGGAACATTCACTTATGATTAAAAAAAGACACAAATGATGACAAGTAAAGCCCAAGTAGTATTGATTAAATGCCCATGTTTCTTTTCAACTATCCCATTTTGTTGAAGTGTGTTGACACATGATGAGTCATGGATAATTCCTTATGATTAAAAGAATGATGACAAAATCTGGTTTAAAAAATCTTTAGCATTGTCTATCCTAAATATTTTTATTTTAACCCCAAACTAGTTTTGAATCATTAAGTGAAAAATAAGTATAATAGTACTAACATTAGATTTTTGTTTAAGAAAAAGAACCATGCAACCCGAGTGCAATCATGAATAAATGAAATAAACCAGCGAGCCCTAGAATTATTAGGAATAGGGAAAGAACCCCATATGTCACTATTAATTAGATCAAAAGGATAAGGATGTCTTTTATTACTAATTAGAAAAGACACTCAAGTATGTTTTCCCAATTCACAAGTATCATAATGAAACTTAAAAATATTTTATCCTTGGAACAATGAGGAAACATAATTTTTAAAATTCTAAAAGATGGATAACCTAGGCATAGGTGATATAACCATATGGTATCTTTATTTGAGGAACTAAGAAAGGACAATGACAGATTACTTTTGGCTGCTTTAGATAATTTAAGAAAGTGAAGGCCGATTCTTTCCTAAGCAAGTCCAATCCTCCTTCTTGAGCCTTATTCCTGAATAACACAATAAGAAAGGAAAAAACTAGCATAACAATGAAGATCATTGATAAGCCTTTGTACAAAAACAAGACTAGATGAAAGTTTTGGTACATGGAGGACATCCTTAAGAATAAAAGTAGGACAAATGCGTATATCTCCAAACCCAGCAATTGTCACTAAAGCTTTAATTGCCACTTCAATTTTTCTATTACTTGGACATGATGTATAAATGCGAAAAAGTTGAGATATAGGTGTCATGTTGTCTATGGCACTAGAGTTTGTTATCCAGAAATTCCTAAGAAATGTGTCTAAGGCATTCATACAAAGATGAAATGAAGGTTTACTTGAAAAAGTCAAAAAGCAAGTTCTAGAAGGTTTTTTAAGGAACCATATTAAGGTCTTTACCTTCTTAATTTCTTCATTGTTGAACTCCTTAGTTCCAAATTTTTCCGCAATTTTGTTTTGATCTACCATGTGTGCTTGAGGTCTTTCCTTCCCCCTTGAGTTTTTCCATTCTCAGCTTGGTAGCTTATCATTTAGCTTCAACATTTCTCCTTTATGTGCCCTGGTTTATTGCAATAGGTACACTAGAGGTTATCCTTGTTCTTGCACCATTGATTTTCTCTATCTGGGTGTTTGGGAAAATCATTCTTTCCTTTTTCTTGATGATTTTCTTTTGATACCAAGGCTAATCCATCTATGGCTTGTTATTCAAGCATAACACTCCTTTGACTTTTTTTTACTCAAATTGGTGAAATAGTCTTTTCTAGAGATTGTCTGTTATTTTTTCTAAGAATTTGAATCCTAATATGATCAAATTCAAGATTTAATCCTACCAAAAAATCAAAAACATGATCTTTTTCAATGAAGTTCTTCAAGATGGCATCATCCATATGGCATTTGATTTCAAAAACTATGTAATGATCAAGTTCTTGCCACAGATTTTGCAACAAGTTTGCATATTACGGGACAAATCTATCTTCCTATTTACTGATTATAGTTCTAGTTTTTATCTCATAAACTTAAGTAGCATCAGGAGCCTTTGAATATGTGCAGTGAATGAAGCCCTATGTCTTCATTGTTGTAGCTAGAAACATACATGTGTCGCTAATCATGGGATCCATGGAATCTCATAGCCTAGACATTATCGTGGAATCCTCCTCATTCCATGCTTCAAATGTTGGGTTTATTTCATAGGTCCTGTTCCAATGAGGTGGCTAAGTCTTCATTTTCCCTTAAGGTATGTGCGAATAAATTGACACCATTTGATAGCTCTTTCCATTGAACCTATAGGAAGCTCAAACATTCTACAACTCTCCAATGGTCTGGATAGAATTGGAGTCTTCAAAAGTGATGGTGATTTTAGAGGATGAAATGATCTAAGAATGATAGCAATGAAGGCTAGAATTTGCAAGGAAAAAAAAGACCCAAAGGAAGGGGACAAATACACAGCAATGAAAGTTGCTTGAAATAGGATAAATCTCAGGAGGAAAAAAACCCTAGAGCTCTGATACCATGTGAAGGAAAAATATAAGATAAAGAAATGAAAAATGGTTCTGATTACTTCTTACACATGAATTTATATTGTACAAGTATATATATAGTAGATTATAGGAGAAAAAAAAAAAAGAAAACTAGATCACTCATAGAATTTGGAAACTATCTAATCAAATCCATTTATCTAATGGCTTGTACACCAATCCTCCTAACTATTTTACAATTCATACTTAACTTTTTATAACTCATATTTATAGCAGTTCCATGTTTTGCGATTATGCTTGGAAGAGGAGAGGGTTAAGAGAAAGAAAGTTGAAAGATAAGGATAGGTGATTTACATGGTTAATGAAGTTCTCAAGCTATTAAGCATTAGAATTCGGAGCTTCCCCTATGTTTTGGGCTGCCAAAATCATCCCTATTTTGACTTTTCCCTTGCCTTGACATGCCCATGGTGTGATTTTGGGTGAAAAGAGTTCTTTAAGTCTTCAAACCATTAGGTAATAGACTAATCTTCCTATAAAATCCTCCTTGATGTTTCCTTTTGAATTAAAACTCCATGTTAGCTTCCCTCCAAAACCAACCATGTACAAATCTTCCATTCATAAAGGTTTATTCGAGTTTGACCACGTTGACTCAGGCTTGATCATGTTTGACCATGTAAAAAGATCAAAATGCCCCTCTTTGCTTTACTTCCAATAAAAGGTTCAAACCTAATCAAATCAACTTGAAAATTCATCAAACTTTACCAATTGGATTTGAGCCTCATTTCTCACCTCCCTAGACCCATTTTGATTAGGTTTGATTGAAAAATTATCAAATTTACTTCTTTGCTCTCTTCCCAAAAAAGGCCTCATTTTTTGTCAAATTGAGTTCAAATTTCACCTAGGTGTCTATTTCATCTCTAGAACATAAATCCATCGTTCTTTGTCAAAGTTTTAACTTTGACCTACCAATTTAAAATTTTTCCCATAGTCGGTTTTTTGGTTAAATAACTGGAATTTTTTCTCTTATGGACTCTAGGGACTACGAAGACTTGTGTGTTGGCTTAATCTAACTTAATAGTGAAATTAAATAAATAATAAATCACATAAATTAAATTAACTATCTGATAATTAGAGGGTTCTCCCAATGGGCCTCAGTTTGCTAGAACTTGAAATTTCATGGTCCGACTTAGCACTAGGACCCGAATCTCTTTCCTTCACCTAGTGTGGCCCATGTTTGCGCTCCTTATCCACGAGCTCCTTCCATCCCTATTCTTACCAAACATCCTATGCCACCTCTAGATGCATCCTCATTTGGAAGGCTCTAGACGCCTTGATAGGATGATGAAGCACATAAATTTGGCCTACAAGGTCGTGACCATGCTGATTTGTTGGGGCTCAGAGAGGGGAGGGTCATCTTTTGACAAAAGTATGAGAGCAAGAGAGAAGTGGTGTCTGAAGGTCTATTAAGCCTTGCAAGAGATTACAGATGCCTCTAAAGTAAAGATCTGGAGGGTAGTTTGAGCATTGGAAGACAAAGAGCCAGGCGACCAAGATAGGGCAATAGTAGCAGCAACAAAGGGCATGGGTATAGGTTGATGCTGATGAAGAGCTAATCAAAGGGATTGAGGTGGTAGGTCTAGATAAGGAAGGCTAGGATAAATTTGGGAGAATGGTAACCATAGGCTAAAAAGGAAGGGTGAGGCAGAAAATGAAGGTTATAGAAAATATCCAGGCAGTCTATTTTCTAGTGACCAGAAGGTGGACACCAGGGATAGCCAGGAAGGCTAGGGACAAAATGATGGTTGAAATGCTAAATCCACTAGCTTGATGGTCCTTTGAGTAGGAGGAAGAAAATATATGGACCAAAGTTGACATATTTCAGAGGATTCAAATTTAAAAAATTTAGAACATAATTATGATAAATCTTAGATTAGGGACAACATATGAAATTTATCCTATATTAAAATAATGCAAAACAAACTAGCTCTGTATTCTTATCTTCTTACTTGTTAGGAAATACTTCTCAATCCATTTGTTTTCCAACAATTTCATAGATTCAATCCAAAATCATTAATACATTATTCAAACTATTTTCCTTTAGTATTATTATGGTCATTTAATTTTGCACACAGGTTTTTTAAATGCATTTTGTGAAGAAGAGGAAAAGTACAAGATGCTCCTTAGAAGCTACTATGGTGCAACAAAAATGAAATAGATAAATTATAAATTTTCAAAATCTTCTAAATACTTGGTTTTGATGATTTTTTTCCCCTTTCTTTTATCAGAGGCATGCATAAGTATATTTAAGGTAGGATGAGTTACAAGGAAAATTTGGAAGCTAAGTTGTCTACCTCACAAAACTTGAAGGGTGTCAAGCTATATTTAGATAGTTGCTGGTGAATTTGTACATTGGAGTGGCTCCCCTTTACCTCGACTAAGAAGATGTCTTCCTTTTCTAGTTGAGTTGTGTAGGTGAACACGATGATTCCAAAATCAAAATCCTTAGTTAATTGCAAATAGCCAGCAAACCAATTATGCTCTAATTCATAAGATCTAATAATTCTTTTTTTAATCTCAAGTTTCCGTTAATGAATTTCCTAACCTTTTGATTGACCAGATATATCAACTTCAGTCATGGCCTCAACTTGCATAATTTTTTCTTTCCATTTCTTAGTCCACAAAAGCATATTTACAAGTTTATAAAGGTTGAAGAGATCCTTTAATATAGGTACTGCGGAGTGTTTAATTTTTTGGGACGTAGAAAGGCACCCAAACCATCATTATAAAGGCTTCATATGAAGCAATTGAAAAAGTGGGATTTAAACCACGACTTCACCCCACTTCAGGTATCTTTGTTGCCATTCTTGATGTTTTGCTTAAATGGCTAGAACTTGAGATTCGTATACTGGTTTCTTTTCTTTTAAAAAATTATTTTTCAATTATGTACAAACACGTGCATAAATAAATATACAAATACATATATTCAACTCAATGTGATTTGAAAATTGAAATGGTATTTACCTAATTATTATTTCAAGAACAATTTTTTTACAAAGTGATTATTTTATGTATGTATGTATGTATGTATGTGTATAAACCTTTTAAAAAATACATGAAAGTGCTTAAAAAATTTTTATCATTCAAAATTTCTTTATATATTATAAATATGGTTAATCTAAATGTTAAAGTACATTTTCAAGTCATAGTAAAATTTAAAATATTTGTACTAATTAATAAAAATGTCTTTGTGAGAAAACATATTACAGACTTTCAATTAATCTAAACATTTACATGTATGATCTGGATAAATAACTCTATATATAGCTGTTAGTCTAAAATACTTTTATTTCAATAAAAAACCTATTAAAGGGTCTAAGAGTTAGTCTAATTCAAATTGGTGTCAATAAATATTTATTCTTTTAAAAATCTCTGTTCAATAAGTCTCACTCCAGTAACAATTGGACATATTATCACCATTATAAGGGGAGGCTTATTTCCTACCCTAATCTCCTACGATTTAAATCATAGGAAAAACAATGGTAAGGAAATCGTTAGACGAAGATGCATTGACTGCTCAATATAAGCTTTGTTTGAGTAGTTTTCTACAATCTTTGATTTGATGCAAATAAATTTAGGAAATTGCCAAAAGCAGCTAATGAGGAAATTCAGGCAGGAATTTGTGCGACAATTTTGATGTGATATTTGTGGTATGGACCACAACTGTAGAACAATCATAGGACAACTTGTCTTATGATTTTCCTACCCTCTATTGTACCTATGACTTTTTGAAAAAATATATGCAACAAAAATAGTCATTTTAAAATTGTAGGAATTATTTTCCTATGATTTTCTTATAACAATAACTTTAATATGTTAATATTATGATTTTTCTACATATTTTGGCATTAAATATCCCTCCCTTCCCCCACCCTTATGCCCTTTTCTCCAGTTCATTCTGCTCTTACTTTAACTTCTACTTCTACATCACTAAGGTGATGTTAAAGATTTTTAGATTAAGGTTAATGATTTAGATAGTAACTTGTTTTTTAGAAGATATATTTATGTTAAGTTAGTTAACAAAGTTGTAATATAGCATGTAGTTGCATCATATGTACTTTTTCATTTAACCTTAGATTATCTGTCCATGATTGTGTTAATGACAAACATAATGTTGATCTGATTCAGATTGTGGATAAATAAGATGTATTGGATTAAGTTACATTTGTGATTAATATAATCATGGATTGTCTAAGTCGGACAGTCAAAACTTGCATAACAAGTATTGCAGTTAATGTGTTCCTTTTGTAGTACTAGTTTGTGAAGTTCAGTGAATTATTTCCCTAATTGTTCCCTTAGTGCATTTTTCAATATGATGCTAATGTTGAGGAATGTTGTGAATGGAAATTGAAGGAAAATATTACCAAAATTTACATAAACTATAATTAAAATGGAATAGTTAAATGTGCTACTGTTTATGTAACTTTGGAAGGAGTATGACCTTTACCTTAATGGAAGAGGTGGTGCAGTTTTGGAAAGTCAACATGCATACATAACATTTATAGGTAATTCATTAACAACAACACCATATTTTTATTATATGTAGTATATATAGACATTGTATAACTTTGTTGAAGGTTTTTACTATTTATTTTGCAAAAGAACCAAATGGTTGCTAGTGGATGTGAATGGATGTACAAAAGGATAGATGTAGATATGAATCCTTGATTTATGACTGGCATTAATGGTTTTATACAGTTTGCCTATAGTAGGACAGAGTTAGAAATGATCAAATGCCTTTGTCATAAATATAATAACAAATATTATATAATAAAAGTGAAAGTTGGAGAGCATTTAGATCTATATGGATTTACACCAAACTATTATATATGAGATTGTCACAAAGAATGACATGTTAGAAATTTTCACAATTTGAATTATGGCCCATTGTTATTTTCCATTATCCTCATTTGGAGTGAGAGGTGGGAATCAATTAGCATAAATCTGTATGAATAGATGGTGAGTGAATCAATGGACCCGCTTACATTGAATGTAGGCTTCAGAAACAGTGATAGAATGTTAGTGGATAAACAGATTAAAGATGCTAAGAAAGAAGAATTTGATAGCACCAGTGATAATAATAATGTGTTCGATGTCTCTAAATTGGGAAAAAAGCTACCTAATCTGATTGCATAATATTTCTATAATTTATTGGGAGATGCAAATGCACCATTATGGGATGGGTCCACAAAACATACATGATTTTCTACAATCACCTAATTTTTAAGTTGCAAAAGTTAATTTAATATGACGAATCATTGCTTTGATTAAGTGTTGGAACTTTTGAAGGAAATATTGCCTAAAAATAGTACTCCTAAAGACACTACATGATCTAAAGCAGCCAAAAAAAGGACTTAGGTTGCCATATATAAAAATTTATGCTTGTGAGAATAATTGTATGATATTTTGTCAGGAAGATGAAAAATTAACACATTGTTGTGAATGTTGAGTTCTAGGTACAAAAAAAAGTAACTGGTGGAAGAAAGAAGTTGATTCCCAAGAAATTGTTATGGAATCTTCTAACAAATATGTTGAAGTGCTTGTACATGTCATGAAAAAACAACAAATCACATGACTTGGTATACTTGTAATAGATCAAATAATGATAGAAGTATTGCCCATCCATGCCAGTTTAAAGCACGGCGGCATATAGATTGAACATTTATGTTGAAGAAATGAAAGAAGTCATGTTACTTTGATGGTCACCGGTTTTTTTACCACATAATCACACATTCCGGTCGAATATAACATCATTCATTGCAAGCAATAAAGTGAATGTTGTCCTCGATCCATATAAGTCATGAGAAGAAATTCATGCTGTGTTGCTTGGTTATTGTTTTCCTCCATTTGACAACGCATATGATAAACATTGAGTTGTGGGGTTTGGAGAGTGGCACAATTGGATAAAGCATTGTGTATTTTGGGATTTGCCATACTAGAAGCATATGCCAGTCCGGCATAATTTGGATATCTTGCACATTGAAAAAATTGCTTTAAGAATCTTTTCAATATTTTTTTGTATGTGCAGGGGTAAAAGAAAGATAACTCAAATTCCTGCCTTTTCCTTGAAGAGTTAAAGAATATGTGTCCTAAACTACATTTGTGAAAGGTTAGGGGTACCATTGTAAATCCAAAAGCTTTTTATACCTTCAGTAAGAAACATGAAAGATAAGTTACTCTGTGGCTAAACATGATTAAGATGCCCAATGGTTACACATAAAACTTGGGTCGTATGGTTAACTTGAGTGATAGTACTTTCTATAATTTCAAGAGCCATGATTGTCCCATGTTTATGCACAGGTTGCTTCCCATTGCATTATATGAGTACATGTCAGGTCCTATATGGGAGATGATTTCAGAATTTTGTTCCTTTTTCAGAACATTATGCACAAGTAGGATTGAAGTTGATGACATGAAAAAATTGGAGCATAACATAGTGGTAATGGTTTCAAAGTTGGAGAAGATATTCCTGCCTGCATTCTTTGATTCTATGAAACATCTTGTCATCCACCTCCCTCATGGGGCAAAATTGTGTGGTCCAGTCCAATTTCGATGGATCTATCCTTTCAAAAGATTATTTTTGTATGGTGGGTTTTGACTTCATAGTTATGTTAGAGAAGATAATTTTGTTCTCTCATATATATCAATAGTTGTTATACGTTCTTCACTTGACAGACTCATGCATTCGTTAAAACGAAGGTTCAAAATAAAGTTGCAATTGAAGCTTCAATTGTCAAAGTGTACTTGGTCCAAGAAATGTTAACATTTTCTAGCCACCACTTTGATGCAGATATTCGTACACGGTTGAACTAGGTGCCATGAAATGATGACATCGATCTTGCTGTGGCTCATGTTGATGGTTGCTTATTATCCATAATTGTATGTTCTCAGTGTAATTAATGTTAGTGTAATATATACATTAATGTTAGGGGTAATAAATGTTAGTGATATTTAAAAAAAATTATTGTTTGTGGTTGTTTATAAATAAATCTTAGTGCAATTAATGTTAGCAAAATTTATATAAGTGTCTATATTTGTACCCAAATTTTAGGATAGTTCATCACTGTTCGAGACAAACAGGCTTAGGCAAAGCCCCAACCAACCAATTTCATGACCCGAGATGTGGTCGGGGTAAGGCATGGTATGGCACTAACCCAAGCACCCAGATGTAGACTTCGATGCCGCATACCTAGACATAGTGTTAGAATTATTTAGCTTGAGTGGCTAAATACATTCTTTAAAACTCACTTAGATATACGTTAATATATATAATTTGTGCTATTGGCCAATGGATGTGTGTCATGTGGCAAAGGAGCATAAGGAGCTTCCCACGCAAGATAATTTGGAGAAGTGATATGTCTCTTGGAAGAGACATATTGTTTCGGTAATAAGAGATGAGAAGAGGTAGTTATTAAGTTAAAAAAGGGTATATATCCATAACTACTTCATTTTCTCTTGGTGACTCTCTCCTTTTGACATATACTTTGATTCTCTTTTGTTCTCATCATCACAAAATAAGGAAACAAGTATTGTGTGTTAAAGTGTGAACAATATAAGGACTTTTCGCTCTTATCTGGCATCTTTGCTTCAAGGTTTCACAAAGATCAACTTTTTTTTCTTCATTACTCATTCTGAAACTTAAGGTATGTCCTTTATTTTCTTAATGTTCATATGATTTGAAACTTTCAAATGGTATCAAAGCCAAGGTTATGACAAACTTTTTCTATCAAAGAAAATAACAAAACGTAGAAAATAATTTCTAAAAGTCGTGCAAATTTAATATGATGTTCCTTAGGATGTTGGAAGTTGATCTGGAAATTTTCATAATTTTTGGAGTTTATTTTATTAAGGTTTAATATTAATATTTTTCAGATATACAGAAAATTCTGGCATACTGACAGTTACAGTTATTAAATGTTAAAATTTTTTTAATTGAGTAAATTTTATCTAAAAATTGTGAAATTTTTAAAAAAATTCCTAAACATTTGAGTTAATATACATAGTTTCATGATTTTTTGAATTAATATTGTTCAAGTTTAAGAATTTTGTGTTTGAACAGTATGGTGACTATCAAAGAGAGGCAGTTTTGTTAACTCCAAAAAACGTTATATTGGTTAAAATAGAAAATGATGTCAAAAATTCGTGAATTTTTAATATGTGATTTCCAGACATGTTATGTATGTTTTTGGAAAATTTCATGTTCTTTACACACCGTCTCATTGGATTTTAATAATTGGTTTGCGGAGATGGCAGTTTAACCAGAAAATGGACAGTTATGAATATACTTAATATTCTTGAGTTTTGAGGCAATTAAAAATTATAAGAAAAATATCAAAATGTTCATAAATGTGTCTAAGATCCAAATATTAAATTTCACACTAATTAGAGTTGAATTTAATAGGGAAATGCCTTAGACGTTATTGAATGTTCAAGTCTGTCAATTTGTGCATACTTGTGATTGATTTAAGACGATGTTCACGTGAAGTAATGAAACGTGTTGTGACATATTGAATTGTGTGTTCGAATGCCTGCTTTTGTTATGTTATATCATGAATTAGCTGATTTATGTTTGCTTGGTGCTTGAATTAGTCTTGTTGTGGTTGAAGCGTACTTACATATTGAATATTGCATAGATGACCTGCAAGAATATCATTGCCGAATTAAACAAGGACCTTAATCTTGAGGGAGATAACTACCCCATTTGAGAACAAAAGGTCCAATTCATTTTAATTGCGTAAGATGCAATTGATGTGCTCACAAAGGTGGAAGAACCACTAGCCAATGGATAGGACCCCCAGTGCCTGTGAGGCATATAAGAAGAATGATATCATGGCTAGCATCACTTTGTTAAGTACGATGGTAGATGAGTTCATGGTGGACTTTTCAACGCTTAAGTCAGCCAAGGCAATCTGGGATATTGCCAAGGCCAAGTTTGGGGATGTTTCTTTAGAGAAACAAAGGTCCATGATTCTTAGGTTTCAGAATTATATGAAGAGGCCAGACTATATAATGGCCACTCATGTGCGTGAGTCATCACGCATGATCACTCAACTTAAAGGGGCTGGTCATGTCCTCATGGATGAGCAGCAAGTGCAAGCCATAATCCATTCCCTACCTGATGAGGAGTGGCAGTTGATGAAAAACAACTTGCACTACAAAAGTGAAATTAAGAATTTTGATGATATTGCTAGACATCTACTTTTGGAGGTAGAACTCATGGCAATAAGTTTAAGGGGAAGAAGAAGGAACAAGGCAAAGGGAATGGACCCAACAAGAAAAAGTTCAAGAAGAGGCACAAGAGAAACCTCAAGTGCTTCAATTGTGGGAACAAGGGATACTTTGCTAAGGAGTGCAAGGACCCACCTAAGGTACATGTTTCCAATGAGATTTCCTCTTTAGTACATTTTGTGTCATGTGCTAACCTTATTGAATCTAATTCTTCATGGATTATTGATTCAAGAGTGACGGACCACAAGCGAAGGAAAGGTCATGGTATGTTGCCTATAAGAAGTTGCCTATAGGGGAAATGACTGTTTCTATGGGTAATAATGCAAGTTTGGTTGTGGAGGGGATTGGCACGTGTAGGGTCCCATTGGAAACACAAGATTTAATACTTATCAATGTATTATATGTACCTTGCATGGTTTGAAACTTGATTTCTATTAGTTCCCTTATGAACTATGGATATTCTATGAACTTCTCACATGGGCTTGTAAATATTACTTATTGTAAAAGTAAGATTTATTCTTGTTCAATCCATAATGGCTTGTTTTAGTTAAATATGAATGTTGCTAATGATAGTTGCTACATTGCTAATGCCATAAATCCAATGACTTGGCATGATAGGTTAAGAGACATTGGACAAGAAAGAATGAATAAGTTAACCACAAGTGGCTTAATTAAGTCTTTGTCCAATGTTTCCTTACCAAGTTGCCAACCATGCCTTATCGGAAAGGTTGTAAGGAAGCCTTTTGGTAAGGCAACTAGGTGTAGTAATCCTTTGCAATTGATCCACTTTGCCTATTGTGGCCCAACGAGGGTATCATCTAAACTTGGGTTTAAATATTTTATTACCTTCATTGATGACTGTACTCATTATGCCTATGTATTCTTACTAATGCATAAGCATGAAACACTTAGGTGTTTCGATACTTATGTGAACTTAGCGGAGAATTAATTGGGTAAGACAATCAAGTCTTTGAGGACTGATCATGGAGGTGAGTACTTGTCAAATGAATTTAATGCCTTCTGTTATAAGAAAGGCATTGCAAGATAACTTAACCTTCCAAGGACACCCAACAAAATGGAGTGGCTAAAAGAAGGAATACTCTCATGGATATGGTACGTTGCATGATGGCTAGGGCCAATATGGGGTGATGCCTTGCTTTCTGCAACATATATCCTTAATAGAGTGACTTCCTAGTCTGCTGGTACCATACCTTATGAGTTATGGACCAAGAGATTACCTAATCTAGGCCATTTATGCTCCTGGGGATGTGCTGCATATGTTCACATTGCAAATTATCCACTAGGAAAATTAGGACCTAGAGGAAGGAAATGTGTTTTCCTTGGCTATTTAGAACACTCAAAGGGTTATAAATTTTTCAATATAACTCATAAAGGTGGGAATGTCTTTGAGTCAAGGGATGCCAATTTTGTGGAAGATAAGTTCTCAAAAGTTAATAAAGGTAATAATATGAACTTTTTGGAAGAAACCTATGAGATTGGTCAATCCAGTGCCCTAAGAACACTAGATGCCACACATCTTAAGGGTAGTGTTCCTCCTATGGCAATTACATTATAGCCACCTCATGTGTTTGATCACCATGAAGATCAAGCATATGTTGATCATGAGAAAGATCAACATCAAGAGGCAGGAATGGAACAAGAGGTATCCCACCCGGAGCCACAAGAAGAGGCTCCACAAGAGCCACATAATAATGCACCACAAGATAAAATGGGGGTGCATGATGATGTTGTGCCTCTTCATCAACCTAACTTGAGAGGTTCAAGTAGGCAATTTAGACCATATAGGCATTGGGATCAATGGTGGATTCTAGATGAGAGTAAGGCTAACATGGTTTCATCTATGGTAGATGAACCAAGCAATGTGCAAGAGGCTCTTGAAGGTATAAATAAGGATAAATGGATGGCTTCCATGCATAGAGGAGATGGACTCCATGCATAAAAATAAGGTCTGGGACTTGACTGACCTTCCTCTTGGCCATCAAGCAATTGGGAACAAGTGGGTTCTGAAAGTTAAGACCAATTATGATGGTTCAATTGGGAGATACAAGGCCCGTTTGGTGGCCAAAGGGTTCACACAAAAGGAAGGTGTTCATTATAAAGATACTTTATCTCCTGTTATGAAATTCAATTCAATAAGATTGTTACTAGCTATTGTTGCACATTTGGACCTAGAGTTACATCAAATGGATGAAAAGACTACCTTTCTCCATGGAGAGTCGGGAGAGGAGATTTACATGAAACAACCACAAGGTTTCATTGTAAAAGGTCAAGAGCACAAAGTTTGTAGATTAAAGAAGTATATTTATGGTCTTGAGGAAGCTTCAAGACAGTGGTATTTGAAGTTCCATCATGCCATTGCAAACTTTAGTTTTGTGATGTTGCATGAAGACCATTGTGTTTATATACTCAATAAAATGTCTGAATTTGCAATATTGATGTTATATGTTAATGACATCCTGATAGCTAATGGTGGCTTAAGTTTGTTAAAGACCATTAAAGAAAGGTTATCTTCCATGTTTGATATGAAGGACATGGGAGAAGCTGCTTATGTCCTTGGAGTTAAGATCCTAAGAGTTAGAAGGGCCAAGCTGCTAGCGTTGTCACAAGAGCCTTATATAGATAAGATCTTTGCACGCTTCAACATGAAAAACTCAAAGCCCATGAACCCCTCTTTGGCTATGGGTGAAAAGGTCAGTGAGGCTATGTGCCCAACTACTCCTCAAGAGAAAGAGGAAATAGAAAAGGTTCCATACCTTAGTACCATAGGTAGCATAATGTATGTCATGCTTTGCACAAGGCTTGACATATGTCAAGCAGTAGGCCTAATGGCAAGATATTCTTCAAACCCTAGCCCTGGGCATTGGAAATGTGTCAAGAGAATCCTTAGATACATTAAGGGTATAGAGGATTATTGGCTATGTTACCGAGGAAGAGAACTTAGCCTACTTGGATACTCTGATGTTGATCGGGGTGGAGATAGAGATAGTAACAAGTTTACTTCAAATTATGCCTTTATGCTTGGAAATGGAGCCATCTCATGGAGTAGCAAGAAATAAACTTGCACAACATTGTCAATGATGAAGGCTGAGTTTGTTGCAAGTGTAGTTGCTGTGCAAGGGCTCTATAGATAGGTTTTTTCCTGGAACATTTAGGTCAATAGTCTCCATTCAAAAGCCACTCACCATATATTGTGATAGTATGGTTACTTTGGCTTATACCAAGGACCCAAAGTACCAAGGAAAAACTAAACATATAAACATGAAGTATAACTTTGTTAGAGATGCAATAGAATAAGGAGAAGTTAAGATAGAATATCTATCTACGGATTTGATGGTTGTTGATCCTCTCACAAAGCCTTTACCATCAATTACTTTTTCTAGACATGTCAAGGCAATAAGACTCTGTACATTATGATAGATGTTTGTGCGATTGTTCTCCTTCTTATGTCCACTAAATATGGACTTGGATTATGTGATATTTATTTAGTAGTAAAATACACATATGACGGTTCTAAGTCAAGTGCACTTCATCCAGAAACCATAATGAAAATAAATTCATAAAAGACATGTCAATTATAGGCTGAGGCTGATTTTTTCACATGGGCCATCCACCCTTGCATCTTTGTGTACGAGCAAGGATGAGACTATTGCAATCTTAAATGTTTGTTATCTCTAAAATGTAGAGATATGTGAGCTACAAGGGTTATACATTTAAGTGGGAGTCATATCCACCAACATATGACAACTTCAACATAATGGTCATCTTGTTTTGCATAAATAATCAAGGTAAGATGATATTGGTCATCAAGTTTGCATGTCCACTCATGCATCCTATTCTATGGTTAAGAATTGCTTTCTTATATGTAAGGAAGTATGATACTTCATGGTTTAATTTTTGACATGTGCTCCCGTTATAAAGAATAGTGGGAGAAAAACATCTGCCTGTTTTAAAAGGGAAAAGTGACACACCTCCCGCAAAGTGGTGCTGAAAAACATTTAGAGATGTGTAACTGGAAAGACAATATATGATACGTCATGATTGTCTTACCACGAAGTTTGACTAAGGAAGAGCTTGAGAAAGTTATCTTTTGTCTTACTCAAGTGTGAGATTCTTCAATTATAGTGACTATAGTCAAATATTAAGGGCTTTAGGTCATTATGGTTACTTTGATTAATCACCTAGGGCTTGAGTTGAACAAGCCTAATGTGTCCTCTTTTTGGGTAACCATGTGATTTTTTTAAAGACTTAATATATTGGATTAAAGGAAAGATAAGGATGTAATTGCATGAGTTGCACACTATGTAAGTAATTGCATAAGTTGCATATTACATAAGAGATACACTTTAACATTGCTCAATCTTGGGCCCACAGAAAATGATTTGACTAATGATAATGATATTAAAATATTAAAAAGTGCACTTGAGGTTTAGCACAATTCAAGAGTTTCTAATGCATGAAACTCATAAAAAAGATTGAATGTGGCTAAAAAGGTGTATCATCTTATCTTTGGGGTATAAGGCATGACTTGAGTACTTCAAGAAGAGAGAGTTATATAGTTCTCCGTTGTGAGTTTAACAACCACAATGTGAGAAGATCTTGGTAGCATGCCGAAGGTCACATGCTTGACACACTAATGCTATGTTTGTTGATGATAGAATTAAAGAAATATGTGTTAAGGTAAGTATTAAGTATATCAATGCGAGTGGGAGCTTGTTAGAATCATTTAGCTTGAGTGGCTAAATACATTCTTTAAAATGCACTTAGATATACATTAATATATGTAATTTGTGTTATTGGCTAATAGATGTGTGCCATGTGGCAAAGGAGCACAAGGACCATACCACATAGGATAGTTTGGAGACGTGATATGTCCCTTGGAAGAGACATATTGTTGCAGCAATAAGAAATGAGAAGAGATAGTTATTGAGTTAAAAAGGGTATATATATATATATAACTACTCCCTTTTCTCTTTGTGACTCCTTTTGACATATACTTTGATTCTCCTCTATTCACATCATCACAAAATAAGGAAGCAAGTATTGTGTGTTCAAGTGTGAATAATATAGGGGCTCTTCACTCCTATCTAGCATCAATTTGCTTCAAGGTTTCAAGAAGATAAACTTTTGTTTCTTCATTACCCATTTTGAAACTTAAGGTATGTCCTTAATTTTCTCAATGTTCATATGATTTGAAACTTTCATATAGACCCAGACCTAGACTCAGGTGCCAAAAACTTCGATGCCTAGTCCTTATGCGCCAAAGATGTTTGGTGGATCCACCTCCATTTTTCATCAGTTTGAGGACACCCAAGATGCCTATTACTCAGATATGAGTTAAATATCTAGGCCATTTTATTATCAACCTATGAACATTAGCCAAACCAGCTGAGAGCTCATGCAGGTGGGCTACAGCACCAGCAGCAACAGCACCAAAGGTGGTGGATGACCCATACTTAGGGGATAAGTAGACAGAGGATGCCAACCAAGCTTTTTAGGGAGTGACGCCTAAGGAATGTAGACTTACCTCCACCTTCACAACGACAGGACCATCCGATGATCATCCCTTGCAAGTAAGTGTTACTGACATGCTATGTATTTTTTTAATTACATCACTTTATATATATCTTACTATAATTTCAATTTGTTATAGCCTTCTTACCGATGAGTTTGTTCATTCCATACTAGCCTCCATTCACGAGAAACTATAGGACAAAACTTGCATTTCTTGGTCACACGCACCTCAATCTACATGGGAGGAGCACATCACCAAACTAGGGGTAATTAATTTTGGTACATCTTTCTATAATAATTTGTTTATGCACTAATTTAGTTTTTTTTCTTTTATAGTTACTGAACTACCATACATGAGACTGTAGAGACTTTAGGTACATCTTCAAGCTCATGTTCGACTATTGCTCGTGGTTTGTATAGAATCACATGTACTAGAGGAAGGTTGAGACAAACAAATTCCCAAACTTCTATGACAACCCCAACTACATTTTGCCACGGTTACACATCCCACTATGCTACAGTGAGCATATATGGCACCACTTGTGTGACCAATGGCTAAAGGAGAAATGGAAGAAGTGGTTGGTGGTTGGTTCACAAACCACAAATGCAACGGATCAACCGAGGACTATCAAGAAGCACACGATTGGCTCTATCCCAAGTAAGATCCTCCGGGATCACATGGTAACAACCTTTCACTTCCAATAACTAACATTACAATTTTCATAGTACTTTACCAATTACTTAATTAGTTAACCACATGTCAAATGTTTAGACAAGAGAAGGAGAGGGAGTCAGACCATTGATTCAATCGCACAACAGCTTAAGGTAATAAATTTTCATTCATCACTACTAACAACATTTAAAAATATATTAAGTGTTTTACTAAATCTAATTTATTTTTATCATAGGAGGGATATGCCCAACAGGTTCAACAACAATACCCAAATCCAAATGATCAGCTGCAATTCGATGCATAGTTACGGAGTGAGGTAGAAACCCCACCAAAGAAGGGTCTACTATTAGCTGTTCCAATCCGTGTCACTAATTCTTACACATTTAGACCAAATCGGTTATTTTCTATTCCAATCTAACTTTTTTTTGTTACTTTTATAACTTTTGCCTCGCTAACTGTAACTTATCAACTATAATTGACGCCATGTGCTGATTTAGCTGAGATTGCTCAGCTGAAGGTTGTAAACATCCAACTGTTAAGCGATTTACCCAATTCAAGTTTGAGATTCACAAAAAGTTTCAACGGGACACCAACACTGCAGTGAGTGCCATGATTAACTCATTGATCGAGCTTGGGATCATACCTACATCAACTATCCTAGTTAACCTCTATACCAAAACCTCAACTTAGCTTGATGACAAAAGCAGCACCCAACAAGATGGCAATGATCAAACTAGCTCTGCATCCCGTTAATGACTATTGGTTGTTCTCATAAGAATAGAAATATTTTAGTTCATCAATTAATTATAATCAACTTTTTTTTTGTAGAATTTTATTAGTTTAATACATAGTTATTCACCATTTCTATCTTTTGTGCATGTGTGTGTGTGTGTGTGTGTGTACACACACACACGTCGGAGTCATGAAATTGTAGGACATGTGGGCTCACAAAATCATAAGACAAAATGAATCTCATAATCATCAGACATTCTAAGGTCCACTACCCTTACAAAATTGTTGGACTATCCTACGCTTATCCAATGATCACTATTTTTGACATTGTTTTTTCCTAAAATTTCATGCGATGATTTTAATGAAAGGAGACGGTCATTTCCTTCTATTCTCATATCATTTTAGCTATTTGAAATGGTTTGTTCCCTTCTAGTGCTTGACTATAGGTATGAGAACGGGATAGAACCAGCTGATTTAACCGATTTAACCACAAATAGGCTCTATTGTCAGCCTGGTGATCGGCAAAATTGGTGTTTAGTTTAAAACAAAAAAAAACTGTTCAACCAAAAAAAACCAAAGGGTTACATGGATACAAACTAGTTTTACGATCATCCCATACATGGTTTAATTTTGGAAGTAAAATTTAAACATAAAAAATACTATGAAATTTTATTGCACAAGTATTCCATCATGTATGTAAATATGAAGAAAAATAAATAAATAAAATCTCAATTATTCTCATTACCAAATGAAAGGTACATGTTAAGGGTCTAGTACATGTCTTCTTTACAATAAAGGGATTGGGCCACTGGTCCAATCGGTCGCACCTCAAACCAAAAGCTTAGTCGGTTCCCGCCGTCATAGTTTAGTTCTTACAACGCTAGTTGCGACATATAGAAGGATATAATTTGCCAATTATTTTCTTGTGTTCTCAAGACAACTCATTGAAAATGGCTACAATTTTTCTCTCTATAAAAACTTGTTGATAATTACTTTTCTTCACAATTAAGGCAACAAACAAAAATCATACTGTATTCAAAGAGTATCAAGGGGATTACAAACAACAATGGCTCGCTTACTTGTCGCTGCAATGTTCTTCATCAAGCTCTTACTAGTCATATTCCTACTAGCTACTTTTACAGGTTAGACATAATTATGAATGCTCCTCTTTTTTTATATCTTGGTTGTGGATTGATTTCTTGTCTTTTACTTATATAAAGTTTATTTCAACATTATCTTACTATTTTTTATTTTTTTAAAAAAAATGCATGCATATGATATGTAGCAACAACTAAAGTTTGTAGAAATATAAATTAGATAGAAGAAAACCTACTCGTACGAGAACCAAATTTGAAATCTTTCATTGGCTAGCCCCTGAATCTAGAATAAACAAACAAGAGCCCTGGCAAAACTAACATTGTATTTACACCTAATTGGACACCACAAGTTTCAGGCTAGCCACCTATTCATACATAGACATACCAAGACCATGAATTCCTCCAACAAGCCAGATTAAAGAGCAAAATTGACAAGAACTAACCAGATCTTCAACAGGGCAGAATATAACTACACCTAATCATTTGAACACAATCCATTCCATCTGATGAATATATATAATAGTCCAGACTGAGAAGAGAATATGTAGCTTATTAATAAATTGTCCCCCTCCTTATCAGAAAAACCATGAAATGGGCAGACAATTGTATGGATTTTGATTCCTCAAAACCTAGAAACATAATCTTGATCAATATTGATTGTCATAGCTTTAGAATCCACTCTACAAATTCTAACAACCTTTCACTTAAACATGCAATAAACAATGTAATTTCTTCTCATCCATGTAACCCATAAGATGGCTCCCAAAAATATTTTGATGGAGAACTTGATTGGCACTACAAGAACAAGTCTTCAATTTTAGAAACAACAGCTTGTACAACAACTTCTATCCATTTCTCAACACTACTAAATCAACAAGCATTATATGAATGGTTGCAATAGAGGATTCTAATGAATGGTTTTTATTTTTCCAATTTGAAATTAGTTGAACTTGGAACAAACAAGTATTATCCCTAACTAGCCATTTAATTCAAGTCAAATTCCAAGTTATAAACCTCTTAAACACTTATATGATCATATCTAAACTTAATCAATCTTACAAAGCTTAAAAGAGTTTTTCCAATGGAACCCCTTCGAGGCTATACATGTAATCAACATTTAGCCATGATAGTGATTAAAATTAAAAAGGAAGTTGAAGTGGATAAATATTTGAAGAAATCATTCAATGCTTCCATAAATCCATCATCTAGTTAACAAGCAACAAGCTCAAAATGCATGGAGAACCACAAATTTAACATCAACATACAACCTAGACTCAAATGCATTGATAAGGGGGGAAAGATGGAGAGAGAGAAAGAGAGCCAAGATGAAGAGATCTTGTTGAAAAAGAAGCGTCCACACCCCATATCTTCGGGCCCACTCCAAATGATAAAGAAATGCTCAAGTAGTTGTTGGAGCCAAAAAAAATAAACACGATACATTTTCTATGCATAAATTAAATTCAAGTAGACCTTACCATCAACTTTGCATTTGATATCAAATTGTCATAGTTTCTAAATCATTTTTGGATACCAAGTTAATCTGCACCTTAGCATTTTTCAATTAATTTAAAAATCTAATGGTTTATACTTAAATTTTTTGTTTAATATACTATGTTTGAGGAACTAATTTTGAGTGGTGGAAATAATTACAAAAGGCTTATACAAGAGAGAAGACTGAACACTTATTATTAATTTTATAAGTGAAGAGCTTTGTGAATTTTGGAAATGTTACTTGAAGTGTCTTGTGCGAGATGTTTACAATAGTCTTGAGGAATGTCAAGATGACTACACGTGTTGTTATAGCCCCAATCCTCTTGCACCTAGTGATATGTTCATTGCTCCTTAGTGGCTCAACTTGGCAGAAATTAGGGTTGCACCTATATCATGCTTATTGTATTTTAAGTTTAATTTTTTCATGTTTACTATAAAACTCAAATAATTGTAAAAGTTTGCATATGTATGCCATGAACAGATGATTCATGATTTCTTTTTCAATTCTCCATATAGTCTTGGAATATCACAAACATTATGGTAGTTCATGTTTAACTGCATTATTTAAAAAATCTAGTTACGGTATTTGTTCATCATTGCCAAATCGCTAATAAAGATCCAACCAATCATACTAGCACAAAAGGCCTATTATGTTTTCGTAAGACTAAAGAGCCCATTTACACCATTATCTATTGGCTCCATATTCTAAAGCATGTGCACATCTTTGTTGTTGTGTGTTTAGGCAATAAACAAGTTTTTTTAAAAGATTAGTTTGAGAATAGTTGTTGAAATTGGAAAAGCGACAACAACTAATTCAAAAAAACTTAGGCGAATGCTTGTCAAAAGTGGGTGAATAAAACCATTCTAAAGCCAACTTTTTACGAAAAAAAATGCTGCGTAAGACTAAGCCTAACCAATTTACCTAAAATAAATTGCAAACACAAAAGCCCAGAAGGAAAAGAAAACAAAATCTAAATCTAACAGAAAAATGCTCTTGAAAGAAAAAAAAATGATTGAGCAACTTTCTCTCTCTTCCTCATGCAGAGTCGCAAACTCAATTTAAATTTCTATTTTGGGCTCATGTCAAATGTTCTTAGACTATTTCAAAAAGATCCTAATGTCTCACTAAAGTATTGCAAAGCCAAACTAAGAAAGATCAGCCACTTTTCAATCCTTATAGACATATCATACTCGATCTTATTTACAATAATCATATGAGAAGATTGGCCTCCATGAAAGCACCTATGAATTTGATCCCTTCACAAGTGATACAAATAATAAAAAAAATTTGCCTATTTAACTTTATAAGCCATCTTTCTACTATGCGTAAACTTACTAAGGCATTCCATGTCCTACCTCAAATAAAGCACATTCCTCCAAATTCTTAACCATATAGATATGCTCTTTGTTAAGTACAAAACTTCAAAAAGAGTCAAAGTAACACAAGTGGGTTAATGCCTCTCATGCATTCATTATTGGCTTATAGAGGCATATATATGATTACAGAGGAACAAAAAAACAAAACAGTTCATGTGGAGTAGAACTCTCACACGTGGTACATGATTGTAGGAATAAATCAAATCCAAAGTATTTATGCATATAAACCAAGACTTATTAATAGTAGTAAAAACAAAAAAAAATCCTAACATATCCTTCCCTAAATTGTATTACAGTAGCGATTAGTTTAAACTTAAAACTTCACAAACCACAAGCAATTTTCATAGCATCACAAATGTATCAAGCTTGAAAGGCTTGGACAAAATATTGGCTACCTGTTCATGAAAACCAAAATCAACCAACTCCACTTTCCATTCATTGTTAGATCATGTAAGAAATAAATTGGATATCGATGTGCTTACTTTGACCATGTAGAACTAGATTCATTAACAACTTGATTGTTGAGCTATTGCCATAATAAATTATGATGTAGTTCCCATGAGAATGATCGAACTTGTCTAGCACCATATTCATCCATATGCCTTAAGTAGCATGAGAAACTGCTGCACTCAGCTTCTATAGTTAAAAGTGTAACAATAGGTTGCTTCTCAGAGGTCCAAGCAATAGCTCCACCATTCAACAAAAATACAAAACTATATGTACTCTTTCGATCATATCTCCTTCAAAGTTACTATCATTATAAGCAAGCAGTTATCTATTGCTTGTTTTCTTCTAAAATGTCCCCAAATTCACCCTGCCCTTGACATAATGGAGCACTTTCTTCAGAACTTGAAAATGAAGTTCAATTAGATCTGCCATGAATCTACTATCAAGATAGACTACATACATTAGATTTGGCCTCATCACTATCCAGTACATAAGCCTTCCTATCATTTTCTTATATTCTGTTCTATCAACCTTAGCACATTCTTCATCCTTCATTAGCTTAACACCAGCAAAAATTTGATTGCGCACAAAGTTGCTTCGCACCATTTCAAATTTTCCAGCATCTCTCTAGCAAACCTCTTTTTGACTAATATAAATACCTTTAAAGCAGTGAAAAACCTCAACCCTAAGAAAATACCTCATCTCCCCAAGGTCACTCATGTCAAACTTTTGCTTCAAAGAATTTTTAAGCTTGGCAAACATGCTCTTACAATTACTAGTAAATACTAAGTCATCCATATATGAAATCACAATTAAGAGCTTACCTCCATCTCTAGCTTTAATAAATAGTACATGTACAAGATCACATCTCTTAAACCTCTTTTTGGTGAAATAGGCCTCTATTTTGTTGTATAATGCCCTTGGGCCCTGTTTAAGTTCATATAAGGCTTTTTGAGTCTATAAACTTTCTCCTCTTCTCATCTCCTTTCAAAACCTTGTGGTTTCTCAACATAAACTACTTCACTTAATTCTTCATGCAAGAAAGCACTTTTAACATCAAGTTTGTAGATACTTAAATCTTTTTAAGCTGCCAAAGCTATAATCATGTGAAACCTAGCAATAGGTGTAAAGACTTCTATGTAGTTTTCAATGAAGACTACTCCATGCTCATTGAGGTTAAGTTGTAAACTCCCAAGTATCATTTTTCTCAATAGCCTTAATTTCACGCTTCATTGTTGCTCTCAATTTTGAATATTTAAAAGCCTCATTGAAGCTAACTATATCTTCATTAGCTATCAATACCATAAAGTTATGAGAACATTTCTTCTTTTTCACTCAAACCTAAGTTTTCTCTATGAACATAGTCTTATAACCATGCTGGCTACCTTTTGTTTCTTCCTTCTTGCAAATTTTATGGACTTCCTTGTAGAGAGCTTTCTGAAGACAAACCAAACATGTCTTCATGATGTTGAGCAAGTTAAGCTGGTATAACATCTTCTTTTTATCCTTTACTTTGATAAAAATTCTCTTTATTTTCTTCACTGTCTTCCCAGACAAATATGTCAAGCTTGACCTCCTCATCACTCTTCCCCCAATCCTAGGTTGCATCTTCTTCAAACACAACATCTCAACTAACAATTATTTATTTCCAAGTGCAATTGTACAACCTATATGCTTTAGACTTGTTGCTTATGCCAAGTAATGCATTTGCAACTTCTATCATTGTGTTTGGTCATCTTAGCATCTAGAATATACATATGAGCAATACTGCCGAAGACTCAAAAGTGATCAACCCTCAGCTTGACTTCCCTCCAGGATTTTTCAAGGTGACATCTTAGACTACAAGTGTTGGACTTCTATTTAGGGCATGAGAAGACCAATTAACTGCTTCATACAAGATTCATAATGGTTTTGTTTCTATGTTCATTCACCCGATTTTGTTATGGGGTTTAGGCAATGATGAATTGTCTTTTGATGCATTTGACTAGTAAAATTTACTAAATGCTTTAGAAGTGAACTCTCCTCACCTGTCAGTTCTTAAGTAATGAATAAAAGAACCAGATTTCTTTTCTATAAGGCTCTTATAGTAGTTGAACATGATAAGTGTTTCTGTCTTCTTAGCTAAAAAATAGATCCATATTTTTCTAGTAAAATCATCAATAAAACTAAGAAGATACCTCTTGATATAGTTGGATTTAGGAGACATTGGAGAGATTGGGCCACATATGTTTGCATGTATTAATTCTAACTTTTGTGAAGCCCTTTACATACTTCCCTTGGGAATTGGATCTCTTCATTGCTTTCCAATGATGCAATCCATGCACACCCTTGTATGAGCTTGGCATTGTAGAAAATCCTTGTACCATCCTCTTACATTGAAGCATTCTCAACCCCTTGAAGTTTAAGTGGCCATATAGATGATGTCATAAATCTGCAAGATCTTGCGAGGTGTGCAAATAATTGGAGGAATCCAAGAATGACACAATTGCATTAATTACGAACATTTGATTTGTAGGCATTGTTGTTTGCGTAATTAATCCCCTTCTTAGATAATACAATCTACATTCTCCATTCTGAATTAGAACAACCACTCATTTTTTTGGTAATTGTCCTATGCTAAGCAAATTATTGCTCAATTCTGGAATAAAATAAACATCACTGATTACCTGTGTTATTCCTTGAACTTTCGGCTTGATGTTTCCCTTCCCAAGGACTGACATTTTTGTATTATTGCCAATTTTGACTGTGTTTGAACTCTTCATCAATGTTTAAAAACCATTTCTTATTGCTGCATATATGGTTGTTGCAACCACTATCAAAACACAACATATTCTCCTATTTTGACTTGTTTATTTCAATGTAAGTCATTAATAAAATCTCCAGCTTTTCATCTAATTCAGTATATTTCACCTTCTCCCAGCTAGAGTACTCGTACAAAAAATGCCTTAGTCTATGGCACTTGTAGCATTTGATTAGGGCTTTGTTGAACTCTAGCCTTCCTCTACTTTTTTCATGCCCTCTAAAGCCTCCACCACCTTTTTCCCTGGCTATAGTGTTGTCTTCATTTCTTCCTACAGCTCTACCTTCATGAGTCATCTCCAACACTTGTTCATTCCCACCATATCTAAGCATTTGCTATTCACAGACCAAAAGGCTACTTTCATGCTTATCAATTGTCATGGATGTCAGATTGTTGGATTCCTTAATCGAGTACACCGGATAGTCAAACTTCAAAGTCATAAACCTCAAAATCTTTTAGACAATCTCTAGATCTTCCATCCTTTCCCCACGAGCTTTCTTCTTACTTGCTATTGTAAGTGTCCGAGCAAAATAGTTGTCCACTTTTTTGCCTTTTTTTCTTGCCAAGAATTTTGAACTCCCTTCCATGGGCTTGCAATTGAACTCTTTTCATCTTCATGGAGCATTGGTACTTTTGCATCATTGAGTCCCAAATGCCTTTTGTAGCCTCTTTATTTAAAATGATCTTTATGATCATTCTTTCAATAGCTTGAAATATATAGTTTTCAACTTTCAAATCCGTTATCTTAGCATCCTTTCTTGCTTTTCATTGAGATTTAGTCATGTCGACTCCTTCAGCTGCAACTGCTAGAATGGCACGTTCTCCCAAGTGCCAATACTCCTTTAAATGAAAAAAGTTCTCCATCAGCATGGCCTAATGGTCATAATGATCATCAAACCTGGGAATTGTTGGCTGGGTGGAGTTGTGTTAGCCCTCTCTTCCTTTCTTTCTAATCATTCTCCTTTTCTGATTAGAAGACTATAGATTCTTAAATGTCCCAATGAAGCCCCTTGATGAAGCTCTTATATTAGTTTTGTTAAGTACATAATTTCAAAAATAGTCAAAGTAACACAAGTGGGATAATGTCCCTTATGCATTCATTATTGGCTTGCATAGGCATGTATACACTTATAGAAAAGCAGAAAACAAAACAGCCAATGTAGAGTAGAACTCTCACATGTTGTACATGATTGTAGGAATGAATCAAATTGAAACTACTTATCCCTATAAACCATGACTTGTTAACAAGAGTAAAAACAAACAAATCCTAACACTATTCCATCCGTATTAGAAAAGTGACAAGAGAAAATAAATGCTAATAAGTTTCTTTCACATTACCACACAAGTAGCATTCATTAGCAAAGTGAAATCCCCAGGCTTTTAATCTGTCAATAGTTTTCAAACTATCATTCAACAATAACCAGGGGATAATTCTATGTTTTCGAGTATCCAACAACTCCCAACAGATGAAGGACCACTAGCATATGCCCTATATTCTTTCAATACAATCATAGAAACCATTCATGTTACCACCTTCACAAAATGGGAAAATTACATCATAAGGACCTAAACTTATATGCTTTAATTTTCACCATAGTGTATGAATTGTGAAGTGTAAAGTATTCAATATACACTCCCTTAAGTGGCATAAAGAATGATAATTTGGTCCTTAAGAAAGCATTGGCATATTGCCTAATTTTCAAGTAACCTATGGACTAAATTGTAAGGTTACAAAAGTTGGGTACTCAATTGCATAAATTTCCAAAGATGGCTATTGAAAAGACATGGATGGAATTGTGAGGAAAGGACATGGATGGAATTATGAATAAAGGACATGGATGGAATTAAGGATATTGTTGGGGACCAAAGTACTCAAGGAGGCAAAGTTAGTCATTTAATGCTTAAGGACGCTTAAGGGCTTAAGTGTCCCAAACTTTTCTAAAGGTGAAAATGACCCTTGACCAAGGTTAAAAGAGGTAAAAACTGTCATTTTCCAATTCCAAATGGCTAGTAAAAACGTTGTCCAAGTGGGGCCTAAAGTTTGCAAAATTTGCAAACATGCCATTACTAAAGACCAAGAAAGAAATAAAGCTAGAAAAAAAATCATTTTCTCTCCATTTCTTCCAAAAATTCAACCTCCACCTGCTACGTTTCTTCCTTGAATTCCTCCACATCCCCCATAGCCATCATACCTTAAGAAATCAAGAGAAAGCAAGAGAAAGCAAAAGAATTCAACAAAAAGCACAAAATCACTAGTTTTCGGGTTCATCTAGGGTTTTAGCTTTAACACCTCAAGGTAAGGGTTTTCTAAAGTTTCATGAATTTTTTACTGTATTTCCAAACATCCATAAAGCCAAGACCATGCTTGGAAAATAGCAAAAAGCTCAAAACACCAAGTATGAGTTAAGGGGAAAGAAGCATGACAAGGTTTTAGCCTTAGTGTTACCATGCTAAAGATGACAGCAAGAAAAAAGGGTTTCTAGAGCCCAAGTTAGTACTAACTAAAACCTAAAAGACTCCAAAGACCAAGCAAAAGCTTGAGGAGGGTTGCCATAATGTTACTAAAGTGGTATCTTATTGTTTTATTGAATGATTATGGACTAACCCTAATGTGTTATTGCAGCCAGAATTACATGTGTTTGTTGGTGCATATGGTTGCCATATTTGTGTGTATGTGTTGTTTTAGTATGTTTTTATGTGTTTGGATTTCAGGTGGTACGTTTCTATGGAAGACTTTACATTGAAAGCCCTTACTAAGTTCTTTACAAATAGCTTACTCCCATTTCTATCCATTTTCAGGAACACTTGAAAGAGAATGTTCAAACTAATAGTTATAGTTTTTGTTTTCCTGTGAAATTTGAGGTACATAACTTCAATATGTCTAGTATTAAACTAGAGTGTTTCATGATTTTTAGAGCACATTTTCTAATTTTAGTGCTGGTACTTTCTGCCTCACACAGCAGCTACCTTTGAAGTTTCTAGATTGCAATGTGTTTGTAAGGCTCTCCAAAAAGCTAGTGTACATACCCAACTAAGATAGGAAATATGTATGATGCATCTACGCATTTAAATACACTATGAATGATGTATGGATGATATATGAAGCAATAAAGTGATGTTTGAAGTTGAATGTTCAATTCTGTCCATTTTGCAACTCATTGGCTTTTTCAAAGAAAATTATGTCTAATGCTTATGTAATGCCTATAAATTCAGGGGAATGACTTTCTTAGGTGTTTAAGACATCTAAGAACATTCCCATCTTGGTTTTTCACCTAGAAATGGAGTGTATGAATTTTATGAAATTTTGTATGAGCATTATGGTCATTAGTTGCATAGATTTGGTACCCTGTACTCCAAGAGGCATAACTTTCTGCAGAAAATGAATTTGACTCTAAAATTTTGACCACACTTAAAAAGCTTCAAGATGAATAATTTGGATTTTGAATCACTAGATTTGGTTCACTGTAGCCAGAGTTATAACCTGTCAAAGTTGGCTGATTTTGTTGTGTACTGTTCACATGGTCAATTTTACCCGGTTGAGTATAAAATCCATAATAGCAAACTTGTATGGATTTAATGCCTCAAATTTGTTTCCCTATGAAGTTTTAAGTGTATTAAAGAGTTTAAGACCTTTAGGGCACATGAAAACATGGGTAGAATTTGAATTGGACATGGTGTGGCATTTTGGACACGTGAAATGGATACCAATGGTACCAAGTATGCACATGATTATACATACACTTGGGGATTTTACTCAAATCCCATATTGAACAAGAATAAAAAATTTTATTTTCATCATCACTACTTCTAGATGAAATTGTATGTGAATATGTGTGTGATGGTTGGACCATTATACATATATTTGCATAAAAACCAAAAGGGCCACTTGGGTAATATAATGAGCATTGTTTTGATGGCCTATAGAACATGCATAGCTCCTGGGAATTGACACATTAAATATGGTCACTGTATTTAAGCACTTAGAGTGGTAACAATTCATAGCATTAGTGTCATCAGATCTCAATTAACCGCACATAGCAAAAGCCCCCATAATTCTCATTTACCGAAAACCCCATCCAACCATGTCAGTGACCTCCAATAAGTTAGCCCACTTACATGGGAACTTCCAGAATGTGCTAAGAGCAGAGAAAAATCTATCCTTCTAGCTCCCCCATGAATCTTTAATGATGGCGAAGGCAAAAGAATGGTTGCCTTTATAAGGGATGGAGAATAATTGAAAAATTCCAGCATTGTCCTATACTTTACTAATTTTGTTACATATTTAATTATTAGTTTTTGCTTCTATATAGATAATACCTATATATGGTTAACTTATATGTGGTGAAAATTTTATTTAAATTTTAGTCAGACCTAGGTGCCAAAGATGATTAAAGACTTAATAAAAGTTAAAAATGGCTAAAAACTATCAAGTAAAAAATAAGAAATGAAGGACCAATTTTGTGCCTCCAATCCCAAATTCTTGGTTACGCCATTGCCAGGAAAGCAAGTCATCAAAATTTAAATATTTTTTGTAAAAACTATGTACTTTTGTTGATGGATTTGAAAACATAGTAATTTTCTTGGGACAATGCAGAGTATCCACTATCTACCGAAATCAAAACCTTGAAATTCTACAATCTAAACTAATGCTCAAAGTAGAGTGAAAGAAAAATAAGAATTTAAATCACCTCCAAATTTGTGAAGTTTGAATCGAATCAACCATGTAAAAGTCGCTAAATGCACAACAACAATATTAACTTGACATACAAAAACACTTGTTATAAAAATAAATGCACAAACCTGTGTGACCATTTCCTGTAGATACTTTAAATGCAATTAGACCTTACCATCAGATTTGAGTCTAATAACAAATTGTGTTATAGTTTCTAACTAATTTTTTTGCACCAAGTAAATTTGTACAATCGGCATTTTCCAATTAATTAATTTACTTTATGATGTTGATACTTGAAGTTTTATTTTAATATATCATCTTTGAGGAAGCATGATTTTAGAACTAATTTTGAGTGATAGAAACCGTTACAAAAGGCTTAAGGTGAGAAGATTGTACATTTGTTATTAATGATTTTACAATCATGGAGCATTGTAGATCATGGGAAATATACTTCGAAAAGTATGATGAGCTAGATGTTTATAACAGTCTTGAAGAATGTCTAAATGACTACTTGGAGCTCCAATAATGCTAATCCCATTGACTTATCATCATACCCATTCGGCTCTTTATCAAGATATTGCCCAGTCCTCAGTAGCACCTAATTTTAAGTATACTTCTCTCATGTTTATTGTACAACTCGAATAATTATAAATGACAACTTAAACATGCCCGTGTGATGCACGAATCCGGTATTTTTTTTAATATTTCAAAATTTATGTTTATTTGATTGTAAATTTTATCTTCATTATTAATTATTATGGAAAGTTTAGAAATTATGATAAAGTAAGGTGATTCTAGAGCAGCATAAATTTTATTTTCTTTTAAATCAACAAATTTAAAGAGAAGATAACTATTTTATACACTAATACATTTTATAAGTAGGTGGTAGAGATTGGATTTATTTGTGAAAAAATAAATATGAAGACTAACTATGTTGTGGAAAAAACATAAAAAGTACAGCTATTGAATCAACTATAGGACTTAAAATGGTGGGTTTTTTTAATCATTTTGTTCATGGCATCCATTGATTACGTATTTATAAATTGTCATATAAGAGAGAATAACATATTTGCAATATATTCACAATAGAAGGGCTAAAACCAAGTAAGAAGAAAAGGTTACCATCTACAGAAGTGAAATTTATGAAACTGAAATAAAGTAAAGATTGTTGTTTGCATTAAATTTTTCTTTACTGATAGAGAAAATACAAATTTAGGGACTATTCTTAAATCATCTAAATTAGTAGAAATTGTTAATAGTCAAATTGTTTATGGTTGAAACAAAGATTAAGCATAAGGTGTATAAAGAAATGTAAATTTCTTTCTTTAAAATTAAGAAGATTTTGGCACATTTTGTGGTAGGAAAAAAATCTTGAAAAGAAGTCATAGATGAAGAAGTATTCGAAGAGGAGACAAAACTGTCTGACTCTCTTTACGTGGAAGGATATGATAATTAATAACTTATATAAGAGTTTTAGAATAAGACAAATTGGTTGGATAAGAGCAAAATTTATACACTTCCACTATAAAATTGTTTTGATCATTATGTGTAAGCATGCATTTAGGGATTTGTAAATAGCATTTAAATTATCCATCTAGCTATTCATGGAATATTAGGATAGTCTTTGAAGTTTAACCTTTAGTTTTCTTTGTTCATTAAATTTATATGCGATGTGTGGGAATACAAAAAACATTGAATCCATGCTGCATAGATAAAAAAAAATGCTAAAAAATACTAATATATATTGTAGAATAAATATACATAAAATTATATTTGTAACATTATATTCTTTATTTATCGTTAAAACTTAAATTAATAATTCTAAAAAATTAAATACCATTTTTAGAATAGCATGTGATGTAGAAAATGATCTTTAGGAAAGTAAAAGTTAGGACCAATATTTTATACAAGTATAAAATATGATTCCATTTGGTGAGAGGCTAAAGTGAAACATTTTTAATGGATTTAAGCCAAGGTAAATGACACCGAAAAACTCAAGCATTTACAATCTGTTTGGTTTGAGGGAAGGGAAGGAGAACAGCGGGGGAGGGAAATTAGCATGACACCCTTGTTTTGATAGGAGGAAATAGATGAGGGAAGAAGAGTTGTTATCCCTACTTTCCCCCTTTATACGTATTTTTCATCCTACCATATTAAGGGGAAATAACTCATCTCTTCCCTCCCTTTCCTTCCCTTCCCCTTCCTTTCCCTTATTAATTGTATCCAAATAGACTATTAAGTTTTAGGTTGCAAATCCATCACTGATATCTCACCTGTTTCTTAATGGTATCAAACCTTTTTCTTCATAACAATTCATCCATGACTCGATTCTTGACTGAATTGGTACAAAAAAAAATGATTTTAGGGGTGAAACGAATACTTTATATAGTCTATTAACTATCAAACAATTATGGCATGCTTTGAATTAATGGAAATACAATTACCAAATATTTTCAATTAAAACTTAAAAATAGATGTCTGATAGTTATATAAGAGTTAAGAAATTCAAACCATTTGAAAACTATTTTCAACTGAATTCAAAGTTGTACCATAATTTGTTGATAGTTAATGAACTATGTAAATTATCATTTTTTCCTCTCTATAAATCAAATTTCTTATCAACTTGGTCTAGCAAAGAGCCACATATTTGCAATGGACAATGGATGGAAAATATTTGGAACCATTATGTAACATCTAAGAGCTTAAAGACATACTTGTAACCCAAATTAATGATTTGAGATGTTTTATTCAATTTACTTATTACACTAAAATAGAATGGTTAATAGGTTAGTAAATAAAATAGTACGCCATTTAAAGTTAATGAACTATTCATGAAATTTACTTGTGTGATATATATTGTTAAAACTTAAATTAATAAATCTAAAAAGTTAACTAAAATTTATATAATAATATGTGACTGGAAAAAAGATTTATAAGAAAGTAAAAATTAGAACAAAGATTTTTTAAAAGTATAATATTTGATATCATTTGGCGATGAACCAAACTGAAACCTTTTTAACAAGTTTAGGACAAAAACAGAATAACTAATAAGTTAGGGACTAAAATAGCATGATATTTAAAGTTAAAGGACTGACATAAAATTAAATCATCTAGTACATATATCACTAGAACCCAAATTATATATATATATATTCATGTGATGAAAAAATGATTCATGTGGTTTCTTTTGCAATTCTTCTCGTAGTCTTATTGGAATATCATAAAATTAATGACACTTTATGTTTAACTACATTATTTAAAGAATGCAACTGCGCTATTTGATCGTGATTGCCAAAACAGTATTAAAGATTCATTTACCGATCAATGCTGGTACGAAGGGCCTGTTACATATTTTTATGGTTGAAAAGCCTATTTACGCCATTATATGTTGACTCTATCTTCTAGGGCAAGGCAATTTTGAAAACTGTTCTCAAATTTTTAAGAGAGCTTGTTCATGACCTAAACTCACCACAACAAAACTATAACCATTAGACATAATTTTACTAACATTATTGAAAAATGTTGGAAAAAGGGCTTGCTAACAAAGGAAATTCTGAAAAGGACAATCAAATGCTTGTTGGGTTGAATATACCAAAAAAGTTTGAAAAACCAAATAAAGTCATTCTAAAGCCAACTTGTAAAAAAATACCAGCCTAAGGCTAAGCCCAGCCCATTGACACAAAACAAATTACAAACACAGAAGCCTAGAGAGAAAAGAACAAGAAAAACAAAATCGAAAACATAGGCACTAAAAAGGAAACAAAAAACCAAAAAAGTAACAATTGAGTGACCCTCTTTCTTTCACGTAGAGTCGCAAGCTCAATCTTAAAAATCTCCCTCAAGGATGGTTGTCAAATGTTTGTTCATTCATTGCCCTTCTAGTCCCCCATTCAAGGTCACGACTATCTTCAAACTTATAAGTACACTACCACTCTCCTTCAAACTATACCATAAGAATGATCTCTATCGAGTCTCAGTAGCAACATGTTACACCATATGTCCACAAACATTTGTCTACTGTTGATGGAAGTTGGACATAAAAAAAAAACTAGTGCCAAAGGCAATGGTCAAAAGGCTAAATTACACCATCTGCTCCCAAATTATACCAATAGATGCAAATCTAAACTTGAACTGGAAAATATAGGAAAAGTACCATTAAAGTTTCTATGATGAAAATCTTCACATTCACTTGCCCTTGTTTGTTGATTCTAGATGGAAAAAACTTCAAGCTTCAATGAAACCTTCCAAAAAAGACTTGAGACAATACATTATGGATTTTCTCTCAATTGTTTCCTAACTCCATTATATTTTTCCAAATGACTGACCCTTTTGATAATGAATAAGACTTAAGAAAATTTCCTCACATGCTGCCACATATTTCTCCACTAGTATTTTCTCTTAAAAGAAAAATTTATCCTTCAAAAATACGTTAATTGATATCCATCAAATATCCAAAATACCTTAAAAACAATTAATAAGATGTGTCCAAATTATTCTTCAAATAATTTTGTTATAGCCAAAGTACTAAGTACCACCAACAAAACTAGACGGGCTAGTCTTCAAGCTTGGGTAATGTGCACTAAGGAATCTGCATTCAAAGACACCGTCTGTGCTCTTAGATCTATGACTAAGGGGAACTTTCTGATGGTCAAGATAGCTTCTTGTGAGAAAATAGGGAAGCCGAAGTATTATGAGTGCAGTAAATATGGCGTTCCTTAGGATTGCTCTGGAGGTACTCTTTTATAGCGTTGGGAGGAAATTGTGATAGAATAATGTAGAAAGGGGAATCTCATAACAAGGTGATTCAATTACCATGGCAAGCATTTCCTTTCTTACAAAACTGTGGCAGGCCTACTAGGCCATGAAGATGGAAAACTAACCTAGGCTTTGGCCTTATCAAGCTAGTTCAAATAGTTTTGACCTTTTTATGTAGGCCTCTATTGTGTCAATATGTCTTTCCTCATAAAAATATAGGTTGAGGGCCCCACATTTTCATGGATTTGTTGCATAAAGGTGCCAAGGAGTGCATTTTTGGGGCAAAGGTGCCTCTCAGTTCAATATAAGTCGTCTAACTTTTGTAACTTGCCTAATTAAGTCTCATGATTTACTTTTCAAAAATTCTTTTTCAATTTCTCCTCCATCCCATCCATTATACTTAATTTGAAGAACTTTCATTTTGATTTTAAGGAAAAAAGTTATTTAAATTTAACTTAAAATAGAAAAAGAACTAGAGAGAAAGAGTCTCTGTCTTTTCTCTAAGAAACTAAGATTGTGGCTTTTGTCGATTTGGAACCCTAAGGGTGAACATGGGGAGACATCAGTGTGGTGCTTGCAAGTGAGGGCATGGTTCTCAGAAGATTGATTTCTGGCTTGAAGTAATCTCGAATCAGCAATTTGATTCTAGAGGTGAAAAGTTGGAGGGGATGCCTCCATTAGATCATTTGCTCTATGGTTCAAAAAAATCAGAGGGCTTCTCTTGCACTTCCACTAGTTACCAAATCTTGGGCTCAGGTGGTTGAAGAGATTGATTGTTGAAGTCTAGATTACCTTAAGGTTCTACAACCTACAAATTTAGAACTCAAGTATTGCAAAAAGGATGCAGAGCAAGATGTTATTGTCCTGAGTAATGAGGGCGTGAAGCGAGGATGTAGTGAATGGTGCCTAACCCTTATTGGGATAATGATTGGAATGGAGGTTTCACTAGAAAACATGTAAAACTATGTTAGTTCTCAATGGAAGCAAGTGTTAACTCCAGTGGTAACCAAAATACAATTTGGTTTATTTCTTTTCATTTCCACTCCCAAAAGGATTTGTTGAAAATTCTAGAGGGTCAGATAAATTTTGTGTTCAGGAAACCTTTCTTATTATAAAAATGGAATTGGATATGAAACCAGATAGGGATCTTTTTTATGTTCTTCCTATGTGGATTAGGTTGCCTAATCTAAAACTTTAGTACTGGGATCCAAACATTATGAGTCAGATTGTAATCTGAATTGATAAACTCCTATTAACTGTTCAACTACAGTTCATCATAAAAGGCTGTCATTTGCTCAAGTTTTGGTGAATGTAATGTGATTAGAAGTGGTTCTAGATTAATGTTTGATACAAAATCCTAATGGTGATGATGAAGACCAACCTTTTGTGTATAAGTTGTGGCCAAATCAATGTGACAAATGCAAAAAATGGGGCCATCATATGGAGGAGTATGATCCAGCGCAAGTGAAGAGGAACTAAGTTGCTAAAAACATTAATGGTACTAAGCATCTGAATGAGGTTTTTCTAGTTGCTTAAGACCTACCTTGAGATGTTCCAACCACTAGTGGTGTTAAAGAATATAAGGTTTAAGTTGTGGTGCATAAAAAATATTCAGAAGGGCCTTAACAGTATCAAGTGTAGAGGGTCTAACCTACAAGGACAAGCTTTCCAGTGGTAGCTCATCAATCTCCACTGAATGGAGGGGTTTTTCAAGTTAGGGGATGTGGTGATCCTCAAGTATGAGTGAGGTCAAACACAAATAGAAGGACGTGGTTTTAGCAAATACTTTTAAAACCATACAGCTGGGTAGTACAGGAGATTATATAAAAGGGGAGTTAGCAAAATTACCTTTTATTCTTGCATAATTATGTGGTGCTATTAGAAAATAAAATATTTGAATCTCAGTCTTAAACAAAAAGAGTTGAAAAAATTGATTACAAGGTATAGTCTTAGGCTATTGGTTGTTTTGGAAACTAGGGCCAAGAGCCATAAATTCTATGTTACTTTTCAAAAAATTGCTATGGGGTGGTATTATCTAAATAATAATGCTTATGCTATTAATTGAAATAATGGTTTTTGTGGAACCATACTGTTAGTGAGATAAAATATATTAAAGCTTTGAATAAACTTTTACACTATGAAGTTTTTACTAAGATGGAGAATTTGAGATGTTTTCTTGTCTGTTGTCTATGCTTCAAATGACCCCCAAGAAAGGAGAAAGTTATGGATTCAAATTTAACATTTTGCAAATAATGTTTCTAGTCCTTGGATTATGCATGGAGATCCCAATGAGATTCTGACATCTGAGGAGAAATTTATGGCTAATTGCCTAGTAGAGTGGCACTTTTCTGGTTTTTTGGATTATTGCAACCTTGTTAGGCTTACAAATCTAAGAAATGTTGGTGATTTCTTCACGTGGTGTAATAACTAGGCATTGGAGGATTTGGTGATGTGTAAATTGGATTGTGCTTCGGGCAATAGCTCCTGGTTTGATGCTTTTCCAAATGCTAAGGTGGAGTTTAAAAAAAAACTAATGCTCTAATCATTCTATGACTCTATTTAAAATCTCTAACTCTATCATTCAAAATAGGCCTACTTTTAAATACCTCCAAATATAGCACGTTCATACCTTTTATCAACAATTGGTCAAAGATACTTTGCAAACTGATTGTAGGGTGAGTACTAGTGACCCTTGGTGCCTAATTTTGGGGAAACTTCATGATGTGGAAAAGGCCTTAAAGAGTTCAAACTTTGAAGCCTTTGCTGACATTTCTAGGAGAGTCAAAGCTAAAGAGTTAGAACTAGAATAGCTCCATCCCTGTTTGCCCCAAAACTCTAGTGATCAAAGGCTGTATCTAGCTTAGTAGAAATCTAGAGAGGAATTGGTTACCTTGAAGAAAGCTGAGGAGACCTTCTATGCTCAAAAAACTGTAGTGGATTGGCTAAAATTGCGAGAAGAGAATAATAAATTCTTTCATTCCAAAATGAAAGAAAGACATGTCAGAGCTAGTATTTTTTGCTTGATTAGCAAATCTAGGAAAAAGCTGAGCACTTAAGCTACTACACAAGATGAGTTCATTGATTTCTTATCTTTTCTACTTGGCTTCTCAAAATTTGATCTTCTAAATGTTAACCTTTTTTATTGTTTCTAATGGTCATACGGTTCCTGATGAGCATCAAAGGATGTCAGATAGAAATATTTTTTCTATTGAAATTATTCAAGTAATCAAAGGGGTTGAAGCAAATAAGGCTCTTGGGCCTAATGGCTTCACAGCAACTTTCTCCCAACATGATTGGGAGCTTATTAGTACTAATATCTCTAATGCTATATATCATTTCTTTGATAGTAATGATCTTCCTCATGCTTTATCTGTTACTGTTATCCACCTTATTCTAAAGCATGCTCACGCATCTGTAGCTAGTGATTTTAGCCCCATCACTTGCTACTCTATTCTATATAAATTCATTTCAAAGATTTTGGCTTAGAGCCTGCAGTTTGTTCTACCCTTACTTGTTCATGGAAACCAAGATGCTCTCATTAAGGGTAATTTTATTGGTAATAATGTTTTGATGTGCCATGAGCTTATGAGAGGTTATTCTAGAACAAATGTTAAACCTCGGATGTGTTTAAAGATTGATCTTTTGAAAACCTATGCTCTATTGGACTGGGACATTTTACATCAATTTATGATTCATTTGCGCTTTCCTGTGAAGTGGATTAATTGGATTATGACTTGTGTTAAGTCTGCGTACTTTTCCATTGTTCTTAATGGGAATTCATGTGCTACTTTATAGGGAAAAGCGGAGTTAAACACGAGGATCCCTTATCCCCTATACATTTTGTTTTGCTTATGGATTATCTATCCCATTCTCTTTGTAAGATGTATGATGAGAGGTTTGTGTTTTATCATCCTAAGTGCAAGAAGATTAAGTTGACCCACTTGATGTTTGCTGATGATATTTTTATCTTTATTAGAGGGGATATTTCTTCTATTGTTGCTATTAAACACTATGTGGATATATTTTGTCATACTACTGGTCTAGTGGTTAGCTATGAGAAAAGTCAGATCTTTATGGCTGGTGTGGATAATGATACTGAGCATGAAATCCTTAGAATTTCAAGCATGTCTAACGGGGTTCTCCCCATAAATATTTGGGTGTGCCTTTGGTGGATAAGAGGCTTTAGATTAGCCATTATAAGCCATTGATTGAAAAGGTCCTTTTAAATTTAAATTGCTGGCCAAATAAGTTTTTGACTTATGCTGGGAGGGTTCAGTTGGTTAAGTCAGTTATCTTCAGTGTTCAAGCTTATTGGTCAACCATTTTCCCTATTTCTAAAACTGATCTAGGTCATATTGGGAAGTGCTACAGAGTTTTTATTTGGATGAAGACTATTTCTGGTAGGAAATATCTTGTAGCTTGGAAAAAAGTCTGTGTTCTAAAAACTTAAGGTGGTTTGGGTATCTTTGATCTTTTAGGTTGGAACAATGCAGCTCATGGTAAGAAATTGTGGAGACTTCAAAAGGACAAGGAAAGTTTAAGTGTTGGGTTCAAGCTTATTATATTATATCAAGCACGCTGATCTTTTGCAGGTCCGATTTGTTAAGGATTGTTTTGTGAATTGGAAATCACTTTTAAGAGTTAGGAACTTGTTTTCTAATTTTGTTTGAAATCAGACATGGACTTGTGCAAAGAATCGTAAGTTCATTATGCATCTTGCTTATTTATATGTGGTGGAGAATTATGACTTTGTTGCCTGGCCAAAAATGATTTAGACTTTGGTACTAAAGTTTTCTATAACATGTTGGTTTACAGTGTTAAACAAGTTACTAACTTTTGCTAGATTGAGTTGTTACTTGGATTTGCCTTTTGTTCTTTGCCCTTTCTGCCTAGCTCATGAGGAATCGAGGGATCATCTATTTTTTGAATGCTCATATTCTACTATTTTGTGGAGATTTGTAATGTGTCAAGTGAAGTTGCATGCTTCTCCAAAGAGATGGTCTTCGTTCTAGCCTTAGTTTGCTCGTGTGGTAAGTGTAAAGACAAAGATTCAGAGGATTTGTTTTACTGGAATGGTTTACTACTTATGGCAAGAGAGAAATAGCTGGATACACAAGAGAGGTTCTCAACCTCCTGGAAATTTGCTTGTCCAAGTCTTTGATGCAATCAAGCATAGAGTAGGAATTAGTGTTGACCAAGAGTTTTCTTAGCTTGTTTTGTTCCCCTAGATTTTGCCTGTGAGGCATAGGGTAGTGTTTATTTTTTTTGTTTGTTTTAGGTCAAGGTTTGCCATTTCCTTATGTAGGCCCTTGACCTTATTTTGTAAGTGTCGTTGGGAGATTTTTCTAGAATAAAATATGCACCCATTGTGGTGTTTCAGGAAAAAAAAAAAAAGCAAGGTGAATTAAAATTTTGATTTTAAAATTATTATTGAGATAAATAAAAAGCTAGGAAGAGGGATGGTGATTTTAAAATGATTATTGAAAGCTAGGAAAAGGGATGGTGATTTTAACATAATTATTGAAATTAAAATTAAAATAAAAAATTATAATTATCAAAATTTTGATTCACTAATCAAATCATTTCATTTTCTAAGTAGGGATGGAATTTATGGATTTCCAATTTGTAAACAACAGCTCATATGTCGTCTTTGAGCTATACTTGCACGGAAATGAGTTCATAGCGAGTTGCTTATGAGTTCATGGGCCGATTTGACTGGGTTAAATTTGGGTTGGAACAAATTCACCGGAAAAATCCCATAAGAGCTAGGAAATTTTTTGGTATTAAAGTTCTCGGACCTGTTTCTAATCCAGACTCAAATATTACAAATTAATCTAATCTAAACAATTAGGAAGAAAAGTCATATCACTCCTGAATTTGATTCGGTTAATGAAGGAAAAAGAAATCTAAAGAAATAAAAATAAAAAAATGAATGCCTAGAAATTAGAAAAAACCCAAAATTTGAAGAAGTAGCCTATGGGGAAATGAAATCAAATGGGTAGCCACAGCAGAGATAGAAGTAATAGAGAGTAGAAACAAGGATGGTAACTTTGACGACAGAGAAATTTGAACACCAGATTGTCAATAACCTTCATCTGGAGCTTCTACTTGAAGGATAAGAGTTTCCACTCTGTTTGGGAATTTATGTTGTCACCTATATATCTTTTAGTTTCTTTGAAAAAAAAAAGCGTGTTTATTGGTCAACCTATTGGACATCATTGCCCAATTGATGACTAAGAATTGGGCAAGGTGGGTCAGGTCAAGTTTACAGAGTGAAGTTAAAGATGTGTCAAACAATGGCTGTAAAGACGATTTGGGGTGGCACTGGGAAGACAAAGACAAAGGCAGTCTTCAGATTGAAGACACCGGTGTTGGGGAGGGATCCACCATAACAACAATGTATGGCTATTCATGTGTCTCTCCAGGAGGAGATAAGGGTTTTGGTGTTCTAATACATGGAAAAATGAAGCTTGGGACTTAGTTAGACAAGTTGCAAAAGTTAGATTATTGATTTTGATCTTTTTCCCTCTTTTTGAATGTCCATTATTTGCCACATAAGATTTCAAGCTGTCAACTATAGGGCTAACGTTGATAATGCTTACGAAGATATAGGACTTAAACAGAAAATCATGAAGATATAATACTTAATTAGAGAAGTTGAGAAAGTTATAGGACTGATTTTGACATTCTCCCTTGAAAGATAGTTTAAGAGGGCAAAAATAACAAAAAAAACCACTAACATTTCCTGGTTGGTCCAAATCAGCCACAATGTTTGTTTTTTGCCAAATAAACCACTGATGTTTTAAAATTAGCCAAAATAAACCACTGGTGGTTAAACAAGTGAATATACTGTTAGAAATAAAGAATATTCTGTTAATGATGATTATGTGGCAAAAAGAAACTATTTTTAATTAGGTGATGTGGCAAAAATAAAAAACAAAATAATCGAACATTTTCTTCCTCACTTTCCCAAGAACCGCCGACTCTAACGCTTCTCCCTTCCCCGGTCCGATTAGCATCAAATTATCTTCAAATCCTACTTTGATTTTGCCTCGTCCTTCACTGAGAAGAATGATCTCTTCATTTCTATATGATTTTGCCTCCTCCAACTCGATCCTCCCCATTGCCATTGCCAGCCACGACAACAATTCTGCATCCTCCTATGTCAAAACTGTCTTCCTTTTGCTCTTATTCCTTCAACAAAATCAAATTTAGTCTTAAGCCTCGCTGCCACCATTTCTGTTTCTTTCTGGCAGGAGGGTCGCCCAAAGGTGCTCCGCATCAATTTGGCTCTAATCAAACACAACGGCGGCTGCCTCATCTAGCTTTGCGCCCTTGATTACTATTTTGACGCAACTTGTCTTTTGAGCAGTGGCAACGGTGGAATCAAGCATTTGTAGTTGACTTTGGTGAAGCCCATACGATTGCAGTCCAGAAACAGAGAGATTGAATTCAAATTTAAGGTCCTACAAACCACCTAGACCTCATCATCTTTCTTGATTGCCATCGACCGGATATTGTACTTAGAGGTCAGAAGAGAAAAGCTCATTCATCAGGACATTGTAGATGTTGGAAGGCTTGCGATGACTCCTCCTCCAACAAGCCCTTCGACTAACTGCCCATCTCCTCACACCGGCGCGACTAGCAAGCAAGCGACAGAGAAGAGAAGCTTCTCAGTTGAAAAGACGTGTAAGGATCGGTAATCAATAGGCTGGTTTTTTGGTTGCTCCGAGTGTGAAGAAAAGGTAAAAGGATCGATCGAAAAACTGAGGAGTCAAACATTCCCGGAGAAGTCGAGTCGTCAAGGATTGGGATGTTGACTTTTCTGGCCAAGTATGATGTGGTTTTCCTCTAGCCACTTATGCTTTATTTTAACAAGAGTGGGCAAATCGGTCTAGCTCGGAGATATTAGTGGTTTATTTGATCCAACAAAAGCATTAATGGGCTGATTGGGCTACATTGTAAACTTTGGTGGTCTTTTTATTATTTTTACCATTTGATAACTGCCATCAAAATTGGAAAATAGCCTATTAACAGCAGCTAATTCTAAAAAACATAGGCAAATGCTTGTCAAGTTGAATATATTAACAAAGTCAAAAAACCAAATAAAGTCATTCTAAAGCCAACTTGTTAAGAAAAATGCAACTCAAGACTGAGCCCATTCCATTAACCCAACACAAGGTAAAAATACAAAAGCCTAGAAAGAAAGTAAAACAAAAACAAAATCCAAAATAAAAGACGCTCAAAAAGAAAGAAAAAAAGGTAATGACTGAGCAACTCTTTATCTCTCTCATGTAGAGTTGCAAACTCAATATTAAAAATCTCTATTGCGGACTCATGTCAAATATTCCCAAACTATTTCAAAAAAGATCCTAATATCTTACAAAACCACTGTGAAGCTAAAACAAGAAAGATTAGCCACTTCTCAACCCCTATAGACATACTATACTTGATCTTGTTTACAATAACCATATCAGAAGATTGTGGACCTAATCTTGACTCTTCCTACTCCTTCAAATTCCTCTAGAGATGATAAAGTCAGGTGGATTGGAGACTCAAATGGTTCATATTCTATTAGGAACGGTTATGCTAAATACTTCACTACCAATGAAACAACTTCGCAAAATCTCAACTATAGCTCTAATAGACTTTCTCAGGACCCAAGATTTACCAAAATGGTGAAGAAACTTTGCAGGATCTATTCTCCCTCCTAAGCTTAAGATTTTCATCTATAAATGTCTCTTTAATGTGCTCCCCATAGCAGTAACGCTGGTTCATTATGGTTATAATATTATCCCTATATGTCAATGGTGTCAATCTCAGGAAGAAACTCTTCTATATTTATTTTGGGGTTGTCCAAGTTCTTTTGAAAGCTAGGGGAATTTTCACACTAGTCTTTGTAGTAGTGATCAGTCTTTTTGCATATGGTTTGCTCAACACTCTAGCATATACTAATAAATGGAATCTAGAGTGGCTCTTTTGGCTAGTTGCTATTGTTTAGGTTATTTGGCTCGAGAGAAATGAGCTAGTCTTCCAATCATGCCTATTCAATGTTAGATCTCTCTATTTGAAGAGGATTGAAATCAATAATTTTCTCCACTCATCTAAAGAGTTCAACATCCAAAATCGTATTTTCTGTCCTCTCCTCCAAATGCTAGCTGGCAGGTGTTGGTTATTTATAAAGGATCAATTCCTTCTTCCTGACCACAAATTTTCATGGTTGATGGAACATGGAGTCAAAATACAGGACAAGGGGCAACAGTGTGTTTTTTGATAGGTACCAACAACCCACCCCCCCTAATTGTTTGTAATGGTTTGCATATTCCTGTTTGTGCTTCAACATTCGAGGTAGAGTTGAAAGGTATTCAAGGAGCTCTTCATACAACATTTAATTTTGGTGTTACGACCATAAGCATCCTTACAGAATGTTCACAAGCTCTGAAGGTCCTTCTAGAGGTAGCAGTTTCGAATGTAGGATTATTTTCCTTAGTGCAATCTATCACCACTACTATGGAGTGTTTAGATCACTGTGCCCTGGTTGTTATTCCTCGCCAGCGTGTTGTTTCAGCATATGTTCATACTAATTTTTTCCTTTCTTTATGTTTTTATTCATGAAAAAAAGTCTCAAATTAGTGTCAATAAATATTTATTCTTTAAAAATCTTTATCAAACAAGTCAACAAAACTTGAAGGAATCCCACTCCGGTGACAATTAAGCATATTGTCACAACAATAACTGTGAGAACCGGAACAAACTAGTCAATTCAACTGGTTTAGGCACAAATAAGTTGTACTACCAGCCTAGTTATAAGCTAATTTGGTGTTTAGTAAAAAACCAAAAAAAAAATCTCAAGGTTAAATAGATATAAACTAGTTTTATTTTCACCCCCTACATGATTTAATTTAGAAGTACAATTTAAACATAAAAAATACTAAGAAATTTTATTGCATAAGTATTACATCATGTATCTAAATATAGAGACAAATAAATAAAAAAATCTCAATAATTTTGATTACCAAACAAAAGATACATGTCAAGAGTCTATTGCATGTCTTTTTTAAGATAGAAGAATTAGAGAAACGGTCAAACTGGTTGGGCAAGGTGCAACTCAAATCAAAGAATTAGCTAGTTCTCATCCCAGTTCAGTTCTAACAACACTATTCATGACATATAGAAAGATATAATTTGCCAATTGTTTTCTTGTGGTCTCAAGACAACTCATTGAAATCCCTAGGCTTTTAATCTGTCAATAGTTTTTCAAACTACCATTCAACATTAACCAAGACATAACTCTATGTTTAGCCAACGGCTTTCCCAACAAAGGAATAAGGATGTCAAAAAATACCCTACCTACCCCTACCCTCCCCAAACCCAAACTTGACCTTACCCTCAAAGCTATGAGGAGGGTATGGGTTTAACTTATCCTACGCGACCTTACCTGCACCCATCTTAAATTAGTATATTTATAAACAAAAAATGAAATTATAATTTAACATAAATTATCTTATATTACTTTAACTTCTAATTTTTTAAGTATTAATTAATTGTGAATATACACATTCTTTTAAAAATATATGTAAATAAATAAAAAGGAAGTTTAAAAAATCAAACAAATGTATTAAAATGGGTTGGTGGGTAGTACCCACCTACTCGTGGGATGAATACTACCCGAACCCGATCACTTGAGAGAAGGGTTTGGGATTAGCTCTACTTGGCCCAAACCCGAACCATTGACATCCCTACAGAGGAATGATGAGTTTACAGTTGTCCTATTTATTTCTCTCATATTTAGGTTGTTTTAATGTGTTTTGAATCTTAAATATTTATGTTGAGTATGTTTTAAAGCTTAGAGCATATTTGGACACAATTAAGTAAAAGTGGATTTAATTTGCAACTTTACAAGTTTTAATGGTTGTGTTCTTTCAGGAATTTGACAAATTGATGATGTTCCAGTAGAAAAATCATATCTTGGGCTACAGAGATTGAAATGGAGTCATTTTTTTATTCATTAAAAGGCTAACATTAAGAGCTACAAGTCATATAATACCTTGAGAACCAGTTTGCATGTTAAGGGGCACAAATTTAGTTTCACAGTTACGACTTGCATGCCATTGCTGATTTAGAAGCTGTTGCGGTATTTTGGGAATAGCTTTGGCTATAGATCTCCATTTTTTGCAATTCATGTGCCATTTTGAAGTTAAGAAAGAGCTCTACAACTTTCATTTTTGGAGTTTTGTGAGATAATGACTGCATCAAGGTCAAATTTTAGCTCAAAGTTGGTGCTGATGCTCTGGAACATTTCTTGCCTGACAACTCTAAAACCAATTTTGACATGGATTAATTTCAAAGGCTTCCAAACCAGGTGGGCGAAAATTCCAACTTAAAGACAACATTCCCTGGCCATATTATGGCATTCTAGTTATTTTTAATCTTTTATATTTATGTGAGGTTATTTTAGAACACTATGAACAGTTTGAGGAGTTTACATTGTTTTTCTCCTATAAGTTAGATCTTTATTTATATATTAAAAGAGGTGCAACAAACCTGTGGCACTTCTTGGCTATGCTCACCCTTCTTTTTGTCCATCTATTCTTTTTCTCTTTTCCTTCTCTTTGTTTTCCATGGCAATGTCTAGCTAATCTTTTTATTCTTAGTTAAAGGAGACTAAAATCTCGTATTCTTCAGCACTGTGAGATCAAAGTTATTTTTATTCAGTCAATTAATACTTTGAGTATTTGGTGTTCTTCTATGATTAATTTCATAATTGTTTAGTTTATATACTTGGAGACCTACTAGTTGTTATTCGAATTTAATCTATTGCTTGGTTAGAAATCAAATCCATAATTATTTGATCTTTCTAATCTATGAAGCAACTAAGGTTTATTGATTTGCTATGTCAAAAGTCATAAATCTTAGGGAGAACATTCATCTAAATTAAATGCAACCGCTTGTGCTTGTGTTGCTTAGCTTCATCGTTCTCTCTAATTTTTAGTGCAATTTTAAAATTAAACTAAAGTGATTGTCTTAGATTATTTAGCAATTAAAGTTAATTAGATCGCTTGTTTTCTGATTAACTATGACTAAGGATGGGTAGAAATATAGCTCTAATGATAAATATTCAAAGTCTTAATTGATCTATCTATACATCCATTATTAGTTGTTCACTGATGTCAAGGTTTGTATTCTTGATTGTTTCATTTATTTCTTACTTGATAAGTGTCTTAATTTTTGTTCTCTAATTAGTTTTTAATTTTATTTCTAAGTGCAAACAATCTCTCCCAATCTTTTATTTTAGTTTTTTGTCAGGAAGCTTTCAGTTAAAATTTTCTCTTGTGATTTGATCTAGTTTTCACCGATTTAAAACAAAATTATTTGTTCCAAGTTGTTAATGAGACCGAAATTATTTTTTGTGGTTTTGATGACCGTCCAAGGTAAGACCACCAGCATATGCCCTATCTTCTTCTAATACAATCATAGAAACCTTCATAGTACTAGTGACATCATATCTCAAGTAATTACACACAATAGACAAAAATAGATACTGCCTCATTACAAAGATTTAATATATTCTGCCACATCCATGCATCTGCATTAGATTTCTTGACTGTGCATATAGTAGAGCCTTTTGAGTGATATATATACACTCATTAAATCCACAGAGTCTTTTTGGCTTCTGCGTTGCCAAATAAATTTAGAATAAGAGTCTAACGAATACCTTCAATTGCATAAAACCAAAACCACCTTCTTTTTTTGGTAATGTCACCATCTTCAAACTTATAGGTGCCTCACCACTCTCATTCAAACTAGATTATAAGAATGATTTGCATAGAGTGCTAGTAGTAACATGTTTCATGGTCTGTCCATAGACCACAAGCTATTGTTGATGGAAGTTAGATGTGACATAGCGTCAGCATCAAAGGAAATGGTAAAAAGGCTAAATTCCACCATCTACCCCCAAGTTATACCCATTGTTGCAAATCTATACTTGAACTTATGAATGTAACAAGACAACAATAAAGTTTCTAATGCAAATCTTAACATTCACTTGCCTTTCTATGTTTGTTTTGGATGGGAAAAATTTCAAGCCTTAATCTAATCTTCAACAAAAAAAAAAAGAATGGAGACAAGACATCATGAATCTTCTCTTAGTCAATCTTCTTAGCTGTTTCCTAACTCTATTATGACCCTTTTTGGGAAGGAATAAGACTTAATAAAATTCCCTTACATGCTGCCCCATATTTCTCCTTGAGTATTTTCTTCTAAAGCATTACTAAAAATAGGGCACTTAATGACGGACTTTAGCGTGGCTGGCCACCGTTACAAAATGGTGTTTAGCGACAGCCAGTTGTTGCAAATTGAATTGTCGCTAAATGACTCCCTACTAACTTTGTTAGCGACAACTACTGTCAAAACATAGTTGTCAACCATTGTAAGAGTTACAATCACTAGAATTCCAGCACTGGTATGGTGCCGACCCGTTAGCAATGGGCAAGCCATTGCTAATATCACTGTCCTAAATACTAGCTACAGGCTAACCATCACTAATAATTGTAAAAAAAAATAAGGGAGGATATAGAAGAATAAAGGCTTTGAGACGTGAAATAATTTCACTTTTCTATAGACAATTATTCCCTTACTATACGTATCAGTAATATGCCTCTAGGGTACAAAAAATCTCGATGAAAAATCTCTTTCAAATTTGTGAAATGTTGCATTTATATAGAAAATGGAAAAACAAAACTCTTCCCTTAATGTACACAACAATTCATGAATATGTATATGTTGGAATAGACACAATTATTCATGAAGAAATGTGCCCCTCACAAATGACAAAATTATTAGAAGAGTTAAAACTCTATGAATTTTAATTAGTTATGAAATTAATTAAAATCAAATAATCAAAACATATTTTCCATTTATGTAGAATATACAAACTACACATGAAAACTTAAAAATGTTCCAACAATATTAGTAACGGTTAGGCTGTCCACAATGGTAGCAGTGAAAGACATACTCATTCTTCAAAAACTGGAACCACCATTTTGCATGCAACAGTGAATTTATATCCCTCAAACATCCAAAACACCCTAAAAATAATTAATGGGATGTGACCAATTAATTATTCAATTATTTTTGTAAAAGAAAAAGCATGTGCTTTAGTTGATCGAATTAATAACATGTTAATTTGCATGAGGGAATGCATATTGTCTGCTGATATCTATCAAAGTCAAAACCTTTAGTTTTTGTATTCTATTACGATACTAAAGGCTGAGCAAAAACAAGACCTTAAATCGCTTCAAAATTTGTGAAGTGTGAATCAACCATGTAAAAGTTGCTAACTGTGCAAGTAGAATATTAGCTAGGCGTATATAAAACACATGTTACAAAAATAAATGCACAAACCTGTGTAACCATTTTTTATAGATCATTAAGGTTCAAGTAGATCTTACCATCAATTTTGCATTCGGTGACAAATTGTCATAGTTTCTGGACTCACTTTTGTACAACAAGTTAATTTATGGTTAATACTTTTTTATATTCAGTCACACACGACAAATAGGATTTAGCTAAACTTTAGTATATTGATATCCGTACATTTAGCATTTCTTTTGCATTAAACACATTTTTGTTTTTTCAATAGAATAAACAAAAAAAAAAGAGAAAAACAAAAGAATTGGGTTTGAGCTAGGCCCTTTAACGAACAGGGAGTGAGGGATGCTGGTGTAAAGAGGACCGGCCGAGCCCAAATTCATTGGGTTTGAGCTAGGCCCTTTAACTTATTAGTATTACATAGGCATGTACTCAAATTGCTCAACCTGAATTTTGAGGCTTTAGCTCAGTTCAAAGAGGGCACTAGTTTGACCCGAAAGCCCGATAGGCTCAATAACATCAATGCTAAATATAACTTTTCAAACCTTTGAGAGTTATATGTAAGTATAACATAATTTCATGGGGTAAATTATAATTGGAAAAAAGGGACAATTTTATTATTAAAGTATGAAGAGTAATTTTGTCTTAAAACATTTTTTTGGTAAATTTGTTATAGACGTTTCTTCAATAGGCATATTTGTCACTACTATTAATTACATGCTAAGACATGCTGAAAGAGTAATGATGTGGCTCTATTTTGTTGACATGAAATTGACGTGGAGGCACAAGTAGAAAGTATATTGTCCTTTGGGAAAAAGAAAATCTATAGTTAGCTACTCAAATTATATTTGTTCTCTTTTTCACCCTACTATTTCATCTCCAACACCAACACTAGTAAAAAAAAGGCTATTTTCCAATGACCTTTTCCAATGGCCTCATGTTGAAAAATTGAATTTTCTAATATCAAGCCATTGGAAACTAGCGCACTGAAAAAGCAAGAGTTGAAATTTTTTTTTCTAATAGCAGTTGGAATACAAGCCTCTAAAAATTCCCAATGGCCAAACCATATAAGATTTTTACTAACGATTGAGCAGCTTTCCAATGGCCAGGCTATTGGAAAATATCAACTTCTTTAGCCATTGGAATGCTTAAGCTAATAGATAGAAATTTCCAATGGTCAATAGAAAATGTTTTTAAAAAAATATAAATTTTTTTTTTAAAACCCAATGCACTCTACATTTTTACAATGATATCTTCATTTTTACAAATATGTATATGATTTTTATCTAGATGTTTTATATATTATTTACACTGATACGACTTTTTATATTTTGGCACTTGATCATATAAAAATATTTTATATTTTATATTTAATGATATAAAATATTTACTAAAATTATATTTTATATTATTACAAAAATTCGGAACAAAAAAAAGTCTATAATCGAAAATATAATACAAAAAATACAATCCAACAATTTGAAATCATAATCCAAATCACAAAAGAATCAAAATCTGAAATCCAAGAATTGAAAGTCACAAAAAATTAGACACAAAATCACAAAAATCAAATCTAATTCAAAAATCAAAAATCCAAAATCAGATCTGATTTGAATATCCAAAATCCAGAATCAAATCTAATTACAAAATCCAAAAACACATCTAGATACTTAAATTCAAAATCACAAGAATCACCTAATCAGACGGTGGCTACTTCGTCTGTCAAACAAGAACAACAACGACTTCATCACTTAAACCATCGAGCGAGGAGGGCGATGAGTGTGAGGACGATGGACAAAGCTGAGGAGGCCAAGGAGGCAATGGGTGAATGGGAGGCTGGTGAGGAGAACGGCAGAAGAACGATGAGGAGAAAGCAGGAGAACAGCAAAGCTGTAGAAGGAGAAGAAATGAAAAGACAAGACAGATGAGAGATGAGAAGACAGCTATGAGATGGAGAAGAGGGCTGCAGACTACATTAAGAGGGAGAAAATATATGGTAAAGATAAGTTAGGGTAAGGTTGGATTTGGGTTTTTAATATGGGTTGGCGTAATGGGATTTTCATATGTATATGGCATATATGTGTATGATATATAAAAATATTATATATATAAATATCTACGTATACGATATTACTCCCTCCGTCCCATAAATTTTGATACATTTGACTTTTTATTGTATTTTGACTCAATTTTATTCATATTATTGTTTGTTAAAAAAATCAGAAAAAATATATTTAGAAACTACATATCTTGAATTATCATTCATATACAAAGATTTTGTATTTATATATTAAAATGTTGAAAATAAAAAATCATAGATTAATTGCCAAAAACAAATGGAGCAAAACTTTTGGGACGGAGGGAGTATTATTATTATTATTATTATTATTATTATTATTATTATTATTATATTGTTTTTTATTTTTTTCATACATTAAAAATTATGGTTCTAATATATATAGTGAGACTGATAATCAGTTCGTTTTAACTTAGATCAATTGAATCCAAAATGACTTATGTTTATTCTTATATTTTTTTTACCTAAAACTAATTTTAATTAAAAGCAAATATTATGTAGATGTAATAATCCATTCAAAATACAATTTTTGTAATTTTACTAAATTTTTATGAATTTTTCTAGTTTTAGACATCAAAAAATAAAAATTCATAAAAATTTAATAACACCATCAAAATTTACCTTGAAATTGATTATTTCATCTAAATAATATTGGCTTTCAAATGAAATTGGTTTCAGGCAAAAAAGATATAAAAGTAAAAATAAGTCAGTTGACTTAAATTAAAACAAATTGGCCATGAATCTCTCATTTTTTCAACAGCCTTTCATGTTGGAAATTTCCAATGGCCTAACAGTTGGAAATTTTCAATGGCCTAACAGTTGGAAGTTAAAGTTTTGAAATTTCTAACGTCTTCGCCATTGTAAACTTTTCAACGGCTGATTGTGTTGGAAATTTCCAACGTCTTAGCTGTTGGTAACTAGGGGTTCAAAATTTCCCATGAGACAGCAGTTAGAAAATAGTGTCCCTTTTTTTTCCAACGGCCAAAATGCATGTTTTTTAGTAGTGCAAAATCACCATCTTCTTTGGTAAACGTTTATCTTTCACTTATCTAATCAAACAGAAGCACATGCAACTATTGTTTCCAAAGTCTAGGGTGTGGTCTCACTCCAATTTTGATCCCTATGGTGTTGAAATTTTAATTCTCACACTAGCTTGAATCCAAACCATACATGTGAGCCAATCGAATCTCAATAGCAATATAATTGCTATTGAAATATGTTCCCCAGCCCATAGTTGAATTCTTAGCCATTCCAACTTTGTGGTGTCGATTTCCCATCCACAAAGCAGGGAACTGAGCAGCTGTCTTTAGCCCTCCTAATCTCTATCATTTTCTTTCTTCTATTCTATGAGCATAAGCGAGCCCTCTTCAACCTGTTAAGTTTCCCTCCATCATCACCTCTTCCTCCCTAAATTTTGATCCAAAACCTCCTCCCACACTGAAGTCAGCTCTCCTTCTGCCGTTGCCTCCTCCTTGAACATTAGATACTAGATTTGATCCGAAACTGCCTGATCTAATGAATGGCCTCCTTTATTTAATCCTCCGGCCACCATTTAAACCACCATGTCTGGCTCTAATTCTCTATCCATTATCCCTTCTCTTGTTGCCTCTAGTTTTTCTCCCTCCTTACAAGGGTATTTGTACCTATTCTTTGGCCTATTAGAAATTGATTCACCTGATAACAAAGGATTAAAATGGTTTGGATTTCTCAAGATTTTAATTTAGAGAATCAGAGATTTTCAGAGAATAAAACAACCGAAACAATTGTTTTGGGAGGGGTATCTGCTTAATTTTGTTCTTTTGAGTTTTTTTGTACAAATCATACTATATTTGTACCAATTCCTTAACATGTATGGCTATTGTGGCTAGCAAACTAATCCAACTCACCTCCACCTAATAGAATATTCTTTTTGAAAGTGGAATATTACCACTGTTAAGTGTCATATTGTTAAATATCTCCATTTTCCATAACATTGATGCCAAATAGGCTCATTTCAAAACTTTCCATGGCAAATTTGCCCCAAAAAATACTTTCGTAGCAAAATTATTCTCTACCCTATACTTTAATGGAAAAATTGCCCTTTTTGCCAATTATAATTATTCCCATAAGTAATGGTCATCTCTCAACAATGGGGTAATTGAAAGTTTTGAAACTTGAGGGGTCATGGCCAAACTTTAAAGGGATTGGTGTAATAAACCATATCTTTCATAAGTCCCATTACACTTGATAAGCTAACGAGACAGGTATCTTTAGGCTCGAGCTAGGCTCATTAAGATATTAAGCTCTTGATAAGGCTCTACTTAAAAAGCCTTAAATCAGATGCAATCTCTAGCTCCTAGATAAGGACCCAACTTGTTTACATGCCTAATGGGGTTAGTTTGTGCTGGTGGTGGTGGTGGAGCAAGTATAATTTGCAAAAGCTGCAAAAGCTTGGGGGTTACTCAACTTTGTTGGGGAAAGTGTAATTTTAGTCCTCAAATTTGTCATAATATTTTGTTAAAGGTCTTAAACTTTTACTTATTCTAAATAAGTCCTAAATATTGGCAAGTATTAATGATTAATTATATAGTTACTAAAAGATGATTGCAGAACATAAGTGTGCACATTCAATTTATTTGGTTTAAACTGAACCAAATTAGGTGGTTTATTCATTTTTCAGTCTTGGATGGATACCCAATAAACCAAATTTTTATGTAAAACTAAACTCAAACCGAACTAAAATATTTTGATTCAATTCAATTCCAAACAAAAATAATTGAAAATGAGTAATAACTGAAATGCCTTTGATTTTGAAACAGCTGCTTTTTGCTTCCAACCCCAATCACTTTTGCATACACCCGATCCAATACCCACAAATCTGGGAGAGCTATAAGAAGGCAGAAGCCTCCTTATAGACCATTGAGAATGTCGACTTATCCTAGGACCTTTTTCATTAAGACTTTCTCATCACTGATGAATGCCACTTCATCAACCTTGTCTTTACCTTTTTCGCAGCCTCCAATGACATCATCCTAAAACAGAAGACAAATAATGGACTAAAACAACCTTGTAGGGTGAGGGTTATTGTTTCATAAATGGTGTTACTAGATGTTCATAGCATCCTAGGGTGATTGTGACAAACCTTCTAGTCAACGACTGACTTTGACCTTGTAAGTATGTTTATTTTAAGTGTTTTCACCTAAATGCCTAAAGTTAGTATCTTATTAAGCAAGAAAGACAAAATATTAGTATCTTATTAAGCAAAAAAGACAAATTAAGTAAAGTAAAGATGAGTTCCTAAGTGTGATTTGGCACCTAAGAGTCATAAGGGCAAAATGGTAATTTTGACCCAAGCAATTGACATGACTATAATTTTGATGAAATTAGGGTCATGTAAGGATTGTTTTGACTGATTAAGTTAAGACTATAAGTTATTCTGGCTATTAAAACCACCATTTGAAGAAAAAGTGCAAAAATTGCACTAAGTGTTCAAATGAACCATTTATGCCTTTAAGTGGCTTATGTGGCCAAGAGGCTAAGTGTAGAAGGCATAAATAAATTCTTTAGAACCAAGAAGGGATGGTTTTGAAAGTATTTCTAGTGGCCAAAGTGAAACAAAAGAGAACTTGAGGGCCAAGAAACAAGAAAACAAAAAGGAGGCTTTAATGGCGTTGGTAGGATATTTCTACCAAGTGTTGACCTTCATCATCCATCTTTTTCTTTCCAAATTTTGTGGCTTTCTCTACCCAACAGATTGTCTACTCCAAACCTCCCAAATCTCACAAATTTTCTAGCAAATTCAAAGGCCACAAATTTTCTAGCAAATTTAAAGGCCCCAAAGTGAAATCAAGAAACCTTTAACTCATTCTTGGTGCATTGACTTCATTTTAGCTCTTTGTTGCTTGTTTTGGGCATAAACCCTAAGGTAAGCTTCTTGGTTTGATTAGAGCTGGTTCTAAGTTGATTGAGTAGCTAGAAATGGTCTTTATTTAAAGTTCTTGATGCCATATCACATTGGTTTCAAGTCTAGCACTCAAGAGAGCTAAGTTGAGCTCAAATGTGCTTGTGGTGCTTGTGTTTTGTTATTGCTTTGTGGCTGAATTTGAGGTAAGGGTTCAAGTTAATTTAACTATAATAATGCATAGAAATATGGTATTACATGTTGGAATGAAGTAGAAACAATACACATTTAAATTGGCTTCAAGGATTGAAAGATTGAGCAAGGTTTGTGCAAGATAGCATAAGTGCACAAAGTGCTGTCAGGCCATTGGCAACGCACCGCCAACCTTTAAGATGTGTCACCAAAAACCTCCTAGGAAACCTGAGAACTGATGTCTTTGGTGACACATCAACAAGGTCCAAGCCCCTCAAGCTCGGGGCACTTTAAGAACGTTTCAATATCTTGGTTAACATCCCTGGGCTATTCTAAGATATCCCGTAGCTTTGGTTGGGTCTAAAACTCATTCCTAAGTTGAGAATTATGCATTATTTAAGTGGTATCCAAATGGTATGGTTAAAGTATGGGTAAGTAGAGTGGCTATGGCGGTAAAAATGCTCAAGTTGTTAAGGGGGCACTAAAAGGATTAAGGTGAATTTTGGAGTTTTCATTTGCCCAAGTTAGAGATCTTAGACCTTTAGGAATAAAGAGAAAACCTAAGAGAATCCCAACCAAATCTTTTGGTTTGGTAAGTGAGCTACTAAGATGCTATAAGTTAAGCTCTAAAAGCTTGGCAAGTTGGACCACATAAGATGGCTATCATGCACAATAAGTTAAGGGAAAGACGGGTAAGATTTGAGAGGAGGTGATGACTTACTCTATGACCCATAAGTGATACTTAAGGGAGATAAAGGAATAGGGATACAAGGGTCAATGTCTCAAATACTTCCATCGTTTGAGCTCATGGCAAAAATAAGGCACCTAAGGTGTAAGAAGTCCCAAGGATTGTGTATGTTGCATAACATGCATTGCATATCTATTATGTTACTTGTTTGTGATGATTTTTGGTTGGTTATTTGCTTGTTTGTATGTCATATTTCCATGCATGTTTCCTATCTTCTTTGCAGGTACCCCAAGGGACCCCTACTAAGTATATTCATCTACTCACTCCCTTAAGTATGTTGTGCGGGTTCTAATGTCAGGCCTAACAACTAAGTGAATAGTTGTGGGCTAAGTTTTCCTTTTTCCAAGTACTTATTTACATAAATCCTTGAGATTCTAAAGTTACTTGAGTGATAAGCTTTGTACTAACTAAGTGTTATGCCTTTACAGTTTAGAGGCTAAGTGGTGCACAAGGATAAGTAATGGCTTGTGCTTGGAGCTTGATAGCTCAAAGGTGGGGCTCAAGTGATGGATCTTGGTTATAATTTTGCCTTGTATATATATAGTACCTTGTGTACTAAGACATTACCTTTATTAGAATACATTATGGTGTTAAACCATTGAGTTATTTTTGGGTGTATGATAGTGTTATAGAGTGTGCACAAACTATTACTTAAAGTTGAAGTAATTAGTATTTTGTTGTCATGGCACGTTTTAAGTACGTTTTAAATGGAATGCTTGAGCGATGTTTTCTTAAATGGTTTACTTATTTGTTTTGCATCGCCAGGACAAACACTTACATATTTTCTTGTAGGGTAGGTTAAGAAACTAATTGCACGTAAACTATCTTAATTTACCTGCTAGTAATAGTTAGCCAATTGTAACTAAGTGGGATTACAGTCCTTAAAAGCCTACAAGTTAAGCAATTCAGGCCACTGGGACCCTACTCTGTGATAATGATGGTTTTCTATGGGTATTCTCTTAGCTATATCTACTTTAGAAAATACTCCTAGCAAGTGACCAAGGAAACTCTAATGCCTCATGCATCAAATACAAGTGATTTAAGCAACAATCTCTTCCACTAAGGGGCTCCTTAGATATTTTAAGGTGTCAAGAAAACTACCTCCGCCCACCTAATGCTCATAGCTCATAGAAGGCTCTCTCAGTCCCTTTCTATGAACACCTTTGTGTTATGTGTGTTTCTAGTACCAAAACAATCAAACCATGATTGTTAAGCCTAGAAATGGGCACTGGACCTGCTCAAGATATAATTACAAGCATGTTTCAACCATTCAATCCATAGGTCACCCAAACCCTATGGGATTTGGGGTCATTACTCAAACAACAAAAAAATAAACAAAGCAAAGAGAGTGATGGAAGAGAAGACATGATAAGGGGAAGTAGAAAACTAAGGAAACTTAACTAAAGGATGTGACCACAAAACAAAGACAAACCATCCTCTTGAGGCATAAAACAAGCTTCAAAGAGTTCTCAACTGTCAAAAGCTAAGTAAAATGTGATAAAAGGATCATATGATCTAAATATGGTTTCTAACTCTACAAATCCATGTTTTATACAATCCACATATCCAAAATATCAAAATGTCACACTGGACCAATTACAAAGAGGTTTGGCAAGGATCCTTAGCCCACAAATTGCTGAAAATGAGGCCTAATTGTTTGAAAAATCTGCATAAAAATTGGTTCCCAATATTACCATGTGCGCCATGGTGGCATTGCATGAAAATTGGTTCCCACTGTTACCATGCATCTGAAGAGGTATATAGGTTCTTCCAAGGGTTCACCACGCTAACACTGTATACATGGTGGCCACTACACTCACCACCACATGTGTGGTGGTAGCACATGTCCATCATTCTTAGCTCTAAGTTCCTATATGCTCTTTGTGCTTGAACGGCATACTTGCTAGTGGTGCCGTGAAGGCAAGGACATCATTTTTTTTTTTGGCTTTTGCATGCTCTATTTTCACACAAAATTTTACAATCCACTTAGGCTTTGGATCTCTACACCTCCATAGCTCTATTTATGTTGTTTTTAACTTCCACTAGCTCCGACCTTCGTTACCTACAAAAACACATCAAACAAAATTAAGTACTGGCAATTACAAACCTTATAAGCACAATTTAATGGGGAAATAGATAGATATATTGAGCACTCAACAGTTAGCCAATTTAATATTGGCAAAAAGATTGGTGGTTAAAGATGTTTGTGTATAGTAACGTGTTTTTTAGAGTTGTCACCAATCTGTTTCACCTAAGTCGATTGAATACTTGTTATGGTCTATGAGAGATTCTGATATCATGAATCGGTTACGCTAAAATAACCTTATTATAGTACCTGGAAATTGGTACCATGGGGTTCAGTTTTATCATTTCCTAACTTTTTATCTTCTTTGCTTAATCGTTGACAAAAAATAAATAAATAAATTTATTTAATTAGGCTTAATTTTTAATTAATTTAATTTCAAATCGTGAATCTTACCAGACCAATTAAATATGAAATATTAGATGTTCAAGAAATTTTAAGACTTTACTAAATCCACGAAAAATTTGGAAGGAACATGTTGTTCTAAGCCGTGAGTTTTACCAAACCAATCAGATTTGAACGAACAATCCACCTGGGGATTTTATCATATCCACCAAGAATGGTTTCCAAAAAATTTGTTAAGTATTTAAAAGTTGCTTAACCAATATTTTATGTATGTTACTATTAGACGTATCATGAGAATTAAAATTAAACTATTCTAAAAAAATAAACAAGAGTCAATTTAATGACCAAGTTGAATGCAAGGCCAAACCAACAATATGCAAAATAAAAGAAAGTTAGTAATCCAGATGAATGGACTAAAAAGAATGGGGGACTAATCAAGGTTTATACCTAAAAGAGCAGCTTGACTGGATCAGATCCGGGTGAAAATGAATCGGGTTTGCGGGTCGTGAAACGGATATCCTTTGATTCGGTGTTCTCCGGCGTTGCTTGGGCAATCGGCGGCCTAAGATTTGCTTGGGCAGAGACGCGCGTCCTGCAGGAGGAATGAAAGGTGGCCGGCTGCGTCGAGAACGGCGGGACAGAGGGGGGGACGATGGCTACGGCGCTCGGGCTTCGCTAAATCGGCGACGGGAACAGCGATGGGAGCGGCGCCTGGGCACGGTTGTGCGACGTCGAGCGAGTAGGGACGGCTAGCGGCGGTGGAAGGAGCACCTGGGCACGGCGGAGGCGTGGCTGGCTGAATTGGAAGCGATGACGTGACTTCCAGGGGCGGCGGCAGCGGCTGGAGAGGGTTTAGGGTCTTGGGAAGCTGAAAACGAAAAATCAGGTGCTATGGCTGCAGTTTTCTCTTTTCTTAGATAGGAGCATAGGGTTTCGAATTTCTGCCCTCCTCTTCTCTCAAATGTGACTTATATTTATACTAGAGGAGGTTTAAAACGTGATTAACACGGTTTTGAGAGTTTAAACTTCATCCAAATCAGATTTGAAGAAGTTTAAGTCAATTAGGATATAATCTAGTAAAATTACAAGTTTAAGTCCAATAAAACTCTCAATCTGCTAATCTGGCCCTATATTCTATGCGAATTTCAATTTGACCCAAAACTTTCAGGATTAATCAAATTAGCCCAAAACTTTGCAAAAATAACAAGATTTTTCCAGAATTTCATAAAATCGCCAGATTTAGCTCAAACTCTCTAAAATTGAAAAATTTACCCTAATCCTTTCAATTTTACCTATAACTTTCTAAGAAACCTCGAATTCCGCACAAACTTTTTCCTGCAAAACCTTTAAGACTGCAAATTAGTACATAAACTAAAATAAATTCCTATTTCTACCCTAGGTGAACACTTTAAACTCCAAAAATCAATAACACCTAAAAAGACCAAATTGCCCCTACAAAACCAAAATGCTCCTAAACTAATTTTTTCTAACTTATAACTAAAACAAAAGTTAGTACTCGGACAAAATTGGGTGTCAATAGTGTGGACGACATGAACCTAAATGACGCTTACCCAAAGAATCATTGCCTCGGCCTTCAATAGATTAGCTCATTAATGCCCGATAGAGTTCAAAGTCATGACTTTCATGGATGCCTTCAATGGGTGCCATCAAAGTTGAATGAGCCCTGATGATGAGGAAAAAAAAGTCGTCACCACCTTGGAAGTGATATATTGCTACAAACGAATGCCCATTGGATTGAAGAATGTAGGAGCAATCTACTAGAGGTTGATGAATAAAGTTTTCGCAATAGAGTTGGGCTGCAACATAGAGGTATACATTGATAACATAATTGTAAAAATAAGGGCCCTCGATTAACATATCTATGACCACAGAGAAAGTTTTCAGTGTATGTGTTAGTTCAAATGTGCCTCAACCCAAAGTAGTGTCTCTTTAGGGTTAAAGAGGGGAAGTTCTTATGATTCATGGCCTCCGAGAAAGGCATCAAAATGAATTTTGATGAGATTGATATCATGTTAAAGATACGAGACCTTAATGAAAAAATAGACATCCAAAAGCTAGTAGGAAGACTAGTAGCCCTTAGATGCTTTATTTTGCAATTTAAGGATAGATGTAAACCTTCTATAAAGTTCTTACAAAGGTTCAAAGTTTGAAAGCATTGAAGAATGCAATGAGGCCCTCATCTATATTAAGGAATACTTGAGATAGCCACCCACACTCAAATAGCCACAGTTGGAAGACCCCTTTGTTTTATACCTCATCATGATTATGGGGTAGGATAGCGATGTCCTGGTCAAGGATGAAGGAAAGGAAAAGTGGCCCATTTATTATGTTAGCAAAACATTGCAGGATGAAAAATTTGTACACCCATTACTTCAAAAAGCAATATTATCCTTAATAATAGCCTCAAGAAAGTTAAGCTAGTACTTTTAGACCCATCCTATAATCATCAGGATTGGATGACCAGTCAAAGATGTTTTGCAGATACCTGTTGACTTGGGTAGACTGGCCAAGTGGTGCGTAAAGCTGGGAGAGTTTAATATCTAGTATGAACTGCATAGGGCTATTAACGCTTAGGCATTAGTAGACTTTTTGACTGAGTTGTCCTTGAGGGGAAGAAAGCCCCAAAGCCAAGGAACAAAGTAACACCTATGTTTGGGGGCGCATTTTAGATTGAAGGAGCCTGAGGAATGGACAAATAGGGGGTAGGGTCATCCTAAAATGACCCATCGGCAAAGAGGTGGTATTGAAAGTCAAGTTCAAGTTTTAGGTTACCAATAATGTAACAGAATATAAAGCTATTATCGCTGGACTCAAGATGGCTGATCAAGCAGGGGTATGACACCTGGTGGTTTTTAGTGATTCCCAACTTATGGTCAATCAAGAAAATGGGATTGTAGGGGGAAAGACCCACAGGTAATTATCTTAAGTTCATTAAGGAATTGATTAAGTCTTTTGGCCACATGTAGAATGAAAAAGTTCCAAGGCAAGGAATAAGTGAGATAACACTATACCTAAAGGCAAAGAAGAAGCATGGAAAAAGGTATTGGTAGAGTGGTCGATTCATCTACTTGAGTTACAAAAAGTACCAGAACATGTTGAATGGAGAAGGCCAATTAAACACTTCTTTAAAACTAGGCAACTAAGTGGATCTCCCGAGGAACAGGGGCAACGAGGATTTGTTAAAGGAGATTTGTCCTTATCGAATAAGTATTACATCAAATGGGATTTTTACTGACACGGCCATCCCTGGCCTCTACCCAGGACACCTGTGAGAACTTGGTCTCATGGCGGATTGTAGTTGGTACTCATTGATATGTGCGCGGATTAAGTCCATGTCACTAGTTGATTATCCTAGAATATGCAATATGCATGCTCTTTATGCTTTGACGGGTTATTTAAATCCATAAAATGTTAATGTGGCCACAATTTTTCATATAAAACAAGTAAAGCAGTCAAAGCATACAAATCAACCTTTATATGAGTTAACTACACATAACAACATGCGTGAGCATTCATACATATAGTAGCTAATGCCCCCGCCCAAAAAGCAATCCTTGAGTCCATGACTCTTCATTTCATAACTGAGGAGGCAACAAGAGTACTATGTACACATACAAAATCCTCTACTGAGATCTTCTCATACTAACTCCCACCTTAGATGTGAATCCCAGTGGCGAGCTTTAGAGACTCCTCTGGATCCAACTAGGTCTAGCTATGCTTGACTATGTCCAATGTGCACTAGGCTCTGTAACCAATGAGCAATTTAGTTAGTACTGTGCAAGACCAACAAGCATCCAAACAATAAGTACTAGAATCATCAAAACTCAGGTGCACCAAAAACTACTACCAGAGTAACCCTCAATCGTCACTTGGCCCAACTCCTTCTGTATCTGCACAACAAAATAGTAAGGGTGAGAATCCAAGATTCTCAGTAAGGGGTAACCTCATGTACCAACAGTAAAACTGTGGACAGGTATGAAATAACTCATGCATACTCTCTGCTAGCTCTCGCAGTGTGAGGGACCTCTCATATATGTAAATATATGGATATGCATGCTCGGATCCCGAAGGACCACTCCTCACATAATTTTCTTACTTTCTCACGGGCGTCACTCCATGGCTCACAAGTCTAGCTCTCGACTTGTGCCTCGTAAGCCTTAGCTTATGCCTGACTTATTATATAACCTCTCCTTAACTTTGTTGTGCAAGGGAATTGTGGTGAGAACTATGTAACTAGGTTATTAAACCTCATAACCTCGGTGCATTTGAAGCCACACCTTACAACCCTGTGATTTCCAGCACTGCTAGGTTGCCAAGGGTTCTAAAACTTACACCTCAAGCTCATGACACTTGGTTACATTCGCTTGCAACTTAGTTTCCTTGCTTACTCAACAAGTAACCTCAAAACTTTTCAAAACTCAAGGAAACTCCCACTTCTCGAGGGACTTTAGGAAGTCTCGAAGTACCCCCGGCATACTTGAGGGCCAAGGTACCCAAAGGACCTCCTTGGGAGTCACCTCAATCATCCTAGCAAAATGTTCAAAATTTTGCTTTTAAAAATTATCCTCACTTTGATTCAAAACAACTTTAAATCTGGGTCATTTTAGATCTTTCTAAAACTTATAAGTGATAGTACTCCCTCTTAGCTTCGCGTGGAACTTTGAATCACCTCAATCGGACACTCGAGCGAAAAGTTATGCTAAAAACAAAATCGGGTCTCCAATGCTGTCTTGGCGACACGTCGCCACAGTTGTCGACGTTCTGTGAACCTTTTTCCAATTGGCGACGCGTCGCCAATTATGGGTACCTCTTGGCGACGCATCGCCAATCTGCGAAACTGCAAAATTGGCACGCATTTTACTGCTATGACCTTTGGCTACTTAGTACACATATCAAACATGCATAAAAAGCCACCAAACTTCACACACATATAGTTCATGTTGCAAGGAACATAACCAACCCGCACAATGCCATTAATGATGCTCTATAACATCATCAAATCTTCCTCAAACCTCATAGTTCACCATAATTCAACCAAAACTCATACTCAATGCTATGGCTAATTTCAATCAATTTCTTACAACAAACTTAAGCCACAAGCATTGTTTAAGCTTAAAAACACTACTCCATTACCTCAACTCCAAGATACAAGCTAGAATCACTCCTCTTTTCAAGCAACCAAGTGCAAGAAATCCTCACTGTTGACACCCAATTTCGTCCGACCCGTAAAAAATTCTTTAATTATTATTATTATTATTATTAAAAAAAAATAAATTAAAAAAATTATTTATTATTATTTAGCTAACTAATTAAAATTTTATTTAAAAAAAAAAAAAGAAGAAAGAAAACAAAAAAAATTTATTATTAACTGACTAATTAATTAAATTAAAATTAAGTTAAATTAGTTATAAAAAATGAAAAATGAGATAACTCCTCCCCCCGGCTGAGCCTTCCCCTGGCTAGCATTAAAGTCTTTTCCCCCTTTTGCGTTTTTTTCCACACCAGACAAAAGAGCTCAACCGCCTCACCTGATCCCTTCTCGATTCTTCTTCCCTTTCTACTTAAGCTCTACTCCTCCCTCTCTGCTTGAAGAGAGCCTTCCATCTCTCTCTCTCCCTCTTTTGCCTCTCACCTGCTCTCTCTCTCTACCAGGTCTCTCGAGCTCACTCTCTTCCCCCCCTGAGAGGCTCTGGAACTCCCCTCTCTCTCTTAAAAAAAAAATCTCCTCTCTTTCTCCTCTCCCTCTGGCAGAATACGCTTCGCTCTTCTTCTTCTTATTCTTCATCTCCCTCTGGGGTAATCTCTGGCTCTCCCTCAATTAACTCTCTCCCTCTCTCAGCTCTTGATTTCTCTCCCTGTCTCCCCAGACAGAAGCCTTCTCTCTCTTTCTCTCTGTCCGGTCCCTCTCTCGTCTTCCTCCACCAGCCTCTTCTCTCTGATCTCTCTCTCGCCCAGACCTCGTTCTCTCTTCCTTCTCTCTTGCACCTCTGCCGCCGCCAGCCTCCGTCACACACCCTCTCCCGCGTCGGCCTCCTTCTCTCGGGTCGGCATCCTTCTCTCTTTTCTCTTTCCTCCTCCTTCATCTCCGCCATCTCATCCCTCCGGCCAGCTCCCCCGCCGGTGACTCCCCTCGCCGTCTCGCCTTGCGCCCAGCCTCCTGCTCGTGCTGCTGCTCTTCCTTCGCGTCGCGCTACCGCTCCACGCACCTCTCCCTCCGCCGCGCACCACATCACCCTCCTCCCCTACAGCGCCTCTTCCCCTGCCGCGTGCCATTTGCTAACCCTCCCTCGCCATCGCATCGGAAGTCTCCCGTGCCACCGCTCCAGCTCTTCCTCGCGTCTCCAGCCCAGCCTCCTGCTCGCGCTGCTGCTCTTCCCTTGCGTCACGCTGCCCCGTCTGACGCTCTGCCAGCCTCCCACGCCACCTCTCCACCCTCCTCGCGTCCCGCCTCCCTTGCGCCATCGTTCTCTCGGTCGCAACCTCCCAGCCACTGACGAAGACAAAGAACAGATTTCGTTTTTGACTAAGTCAAAGACTGTTCTTTTACTTTTTTTTGGTAAAATCTTTGTTTAGTCCTTAGCTTTCTTTGTTTTGTTCATTTAAGTCACTAATATATTTTATGTTGCAGATTAACCCCCGACAGCAAGATTTTCATTATTCATACTTTTCTTTGTTTTCTTTATTAATATTGGTTTGACCTTACATTAAATTTGATCATTGAATTGACATAGGAGAACAATATAGGATTTTGATTTGATATGTATATTCATGTATATTTATTGGATTTTAGAATAGTTTAATTTTCATTCTTGTAATATAGTAAATGCGTACCAAATTATTGGTTAAGAAATATTTAAATGTTTGCAAATTCCTTCTTAGTAGGTTTGATAAAATCCTAAGACGGATCATATCCATGTCCAGGTGGTCTGGCAAGATCCATGGTTTGGATATTAAAAAAATTAAAATTAAATAACGAAAATCCAAATCACAAACCAGTAAGTTATAATATTCATGTCCGGGTGGTCTGGCAAGATCCACGGTTTGGATATTAAAAAAATTAAAATTAAAATTAAATAACGAAAATCCAAATCGCAAACCAGTAAGTTATAATATCCATGTCTGGGTGATCTGATAAGATCCATGGTTTGGATAATTATCTAAAAACCTTACAAAACAATAACAAAAAAAAACCATTTAATAAGCACAGCATCCGTCACCAATCCAATCGTCCACCACCGAGCGATATCAAACCAAAGGCCAAATCCGATCGTGATCCTACGCCTCGATTAAAAGTCGATTCAAATTCACGGTACAATTCCTCTCTAATCCTCTAATTTTTTTTTTCTATTTCATTTATACAAGTCACTAACCTTTTTTTATTATTTCTACAGAACTAACAATAATCTTTATATGTTTATTATTATTATTATTATTATTATTATTATTATTGATATTATTTTTATTCCATTCAAGTTACTAACCTTTTAATTTTTGCATAACTAATTACTAACAACTAACTCTACTAACCACTAACTTTACTAACAACTAACTTTTATTATTATTATTATTATTATTATTATTATTATTATTATTATTATTATTTTTCATGGAAGGTTATACCTCCTATATTTTTTAAGTAGATGGCCAAAAAGCCCCACTTTTTCTTTATTTATTTAATTTCCTACAATTATTTACTTTATCACACTTTTTTTTTAAGTGAATGGCAAAAAGTCCCATCTTTATTTGTTCATTTTTTTACAATTATTTACTTTACCCATTTTTATTTTTTATGTGGACGGCTAAACCCCAACTTTCTTTATGTATTTACTTTTCGGTATTTATTTACTTTATGTACTTTTATTTTCTTAGGTAGAGGGCTAAACGCTCCACTTTCTTTATTTATTATTCTGCATTTTATTTATTTATTTATTCATTTAATTTCTACACTTTATTTATTTATTTACTTTTTCTGTGTTTTATTTTTACATAGATGGTTAAACGCCCCCATATTTTATTTATTTTTTTTTCATTTTTTTTACAATGTGAATAATTAACCTTGTTTGCTTATTTTTTTTTATGGCTAGTCAAAAGCCCTCTTTCTATTTGTTGACACCCAATTTCGTCCGGCCATTAAAATAATTTTAAAAAATTAAATAAAAAAAATTAAATAAAAAAAATGTATTATTATTATTATTGTTATTATTATTACTAATTTTTTTTAGTTTAAAATATATATATATATATATATTTTTTTTTTGTTTTGTTTTGTGAAGATTTGATATATGTGTGTATATGTGTATGTTTGAAAGAAAAAAAGAAAACTCCATAAAAATGACAAAATTTAAAAGTTTGAGGTAAAAATGACAAAATTAAGAAGTTTCAGGCAAAATTGACAAATTCTGAAAGTTCCAGGAGCATTTGGCAGTTTGTCACATAAAATTTTGAGCCTGCCGACGTTTTTGGCTCAAATTGACAGAAAACGACAAAATTGTCAAAATCAGAAGCTTCAGGAACTTATCCAGAGGCTGAGAGACGTAAAGGACTAAAATTGTCATTTTACCAATTTAAGAGATAAGTTTGAAAGTTTTTATTAATTTATCCATCAACAGTTCAGCTAAACTTCCTCTATAAATAGCCCCCCAAATTTTGTGCTGAACACAGAAAAAAATAGAGAGAAAGATTAGAGCTCCGTTTTAGAAAAAGAGAAAATCTCAGCCTTATCCCTAGCCTCTCCTCCCTATACCCAGAAAGTCCCAAAATTTCTTTTTCTTAGGTTTTAGCCATCTTCTTCCTATTTCCGCTCTCTCTCTCTCCTTCGCTGTTTGCTGCCGCCACCCCATCCCGTTGCCATCGCACCAGTCTGCCGTCACCTCCTGCCACCGCCGCACGCCTTCGTCCCGTCCCCTCCTGCCACCGCCGCACGCCGCCGTCCAGCCCCTTTTTCACTCCCGCCTTGTCCCTCCCGTTCCGTCGCACGCGTCACCGCCGCCGCTCCTCGCCGTCACGCCAGAAGGCCCCCACGCCGTCGCGCCTCACCCCTGCTCCCCTGCACGCCGTCGTGCCCAGCCCCGTCCACCGTCGCATAGCCGTTTCACCCCCCCCGCGTCCTCGTCGTCCCCGTTTCAGGAAATTCAAAATTCTAATTGTTAGGGTAAAACTCTGTTTTCATCCTTCATCTTTTTATTTTCTTTCAATTTGGTTACTAACCTTTTCATTTGTCTCTGCAGAAAGCTTTACTAACTTTTTGTTCATATATTCATTATTTATTGTTGTTATTATTACTAACCTTTATTATTATTGTTGTTACTATTATTAACTCACTAACTTACTAACTTTGCTAACTTTTATTATTATTGTTGTTATTATTGTTAACAATTAACTCAACTAACATTACTAACTTTTATTTTTATTGCTACTAACAACTAACTTACTAACTTTGCTAACTTTTATTATTATTGTTGTTATTATTGTTAACAATTAACTCAACTAACATTACTAACTTTTATTATTATTGTTACTAACAACTAAACTTTATTAACTTTGCTAATTTTTATTATTGTTATTGCGTTATTAAAGTGGATGGCCAAAAAGCCCCACTTTATTATTATTAATTGTCTTTTTTTTAGGTGGTTAAATTTATTTCACTTTTTAATTATAATAAAAAAATAATAACTAACTAAAAGAAGATTCTTTTATGTGAATAATTAAATTTATTCTATTTATTTTTAAGAGCCAACTATCTTTTATTATTTTGAAACACATGTTTTTTTTTATTATTTCTTCAAAAAAAAAAAACAAAAAGTTAATCTTTTATTCCTTTACTATAATTATTAAATAAATATAATTAAATAATTCCAAAAATACAAATCATTTCTTTTTAAATATATCTTTAAAAGTAATAATAATTAAAGTTTAATAAAACAATAATAAAATCCAATAAAATTATGATTTAATTAATAATTAATTAAATAATTAAAATAAAAATTAAACTCCATGACCAAATGATCCGCCAGGATCCATGGCTTGGAAATATTTTTTTTAAATAAAATATATTAATAAATTTTCCTTTATTATTAAGAAATAAAAACTTTGGACTAATATTTTTACTTATCTCTTTATCCAGCAATATATTAATTATTTATTAAAAGAATAAAATATAACTTTTTTTAGTTTTCTTTATTAAAAAGAATAAAAAGAGTAAATTTTGGGTTAATATTTTTCAGTAATATTTTATTTATTTCTTTTAAAATATAACTTTTTTTTAGTTTTCTTTATTAATAAAAAGAATAAAAAGAGTAAATTTTGAGTTAATATTTTTCAATAATATTTTATTTATTTATTTTAAAATATAATTTTTTTAGTTTTCTTTATTAATAAAAAGAATGAAAAGAATAAAAATTTTGGGTTAATATTTTATTCAGTAATATTTTACTTATTAAAAGATATAACTTTTTGTTTCCTTTATAAAAATCTTAATCAAATAATTTCAAAATAATACAAAATAAAACAAAAATAATTGAATTTTCTCTTAAATATTTTTGACTTATTGATTAGATATATTTTCAGAAATATAAATTAAAATTAAAAAAAAAATCTTTCATCAAACAAAGAAGAATATAAAAATAAAAATATCAAGACTTTTGTTTTAAAATACATATAAGTTTTCGGTTAAATAATCTTTTATTCCAAAATAAATTAAATAAATATCAAAACTTTTCTTCTTTTGTTTAAAATTTTTGGTTCTCTTAATAAAAAAAAATAATAAAAAAATAATAAAAAAAATAATAAAAAATAATAAAAAAAAAATAAAAATTTTTAGTTCATGGTATATTGGCTGGAAACTGTCTCGTGCCCGCTTTTGAGCTGCTTCACCTGGTGAAGAGGGTCTGGCTGAGTAACAACGCCCCGTACCATGATCAAAATTTTTATTTTTAAACTCTTTAATTCTTTTAAATTAACTTCTTATTAAATAAAAATTAATTATTATTTTTTTTAATTCTTTTATAAATTGAGTAATCCTTTAAAATAATAAATATCTTTCATTAAACAAGAAAAACAAAAAAGTAAACAAGAAAAAAAAGAAAGATAAGAAAAATAAAAGAAAGATAAGAAACAAAAATAAAAGAAAGATAAGAAAGAAAAGGAAGATAAAAAAAATATAAAAGAAAAGATAAGATAAGAAAAGAAAGAAAGAAAAGACAAGAAAAATAAAAGAAAGATAAGAAAGAAAAATAAAAGAAAGATAAGATAAAGAAAAAAAGGAAATATAAGAAAAAGAAAAGAAAGATAAAAGAAAGAAAAAAGAAAAAGCAAAGAAAGAAAGAAAAGAATAAAAAAGAAAGAAAAGAAAAGAAATTAAAAGAAATTAAAAAAAAGAAGTAAAAATAAGTAAAAAAAGAAGAAAAAGAAAGAAAGTAAAATACAAAAGATAAATTTTTTAGTTAGTATTAAAAATCATTCATAAACAAAAAGAATTACCATTTAAAAATTAATTTCATAATAATAAGAATTAAATAATTACGATAAATCAATTTCCATATCCGGATGATCCGGTAGGATCTACGGTTTGGAAAATATCAAACTTTTTAAAATAAACAAATTAAATAAACAGATAAAAATCCATATTTTTACAATATGGATAAAATTGTTTAAAATTTCACCAAATTCCGTGTCCAAATGACTCGGCAGAGTCCATGGTTCGGAATCAAAATCTTCCGTGTCCAAATGACTCGGCAGAGTCCATGGTTCGGAAGTATAAAATTCTATACAAATTAATTTCCAAAAATCCGCATTCAACTAATTCAGTTAAAATTTCTAGTTTGAAAAATTAACTGAATTTTTTTTAAGCAAAGTAAAACAAAATTAAAATCAACTAAGGTGCCAATTTTGGGCGCTATAACAATATTGTTTTAGCGTAACCGTACTCCCGATCCCCGAACTCTCGCAGACCATATTTTAAGGTATCCAATCGACCTGAGCGAAAACCGATTGGTGGCGACTCCAGAAAACCCGACGTTGCCACAGCTTGGCGACTCCACTGGGGACTCGACGTTAGTGAGTCGAGCCTAAAGTTGATTTGTTTTTATTTACTTTGCTTTACTATTATGTGGATTTATATATTATATTTACTTAAGTAAACATGCATAATGCATTCACAAAATGAAGCTCTATACCCGAGCTTCCTTAAATCAAACACGATTCTTTCTAAGCGGAATTGGTGTTGCTGTCCTTGTGAGGCCACGGTCTCCAAGCCTTCACCGGTTTCAAAGTAGCAAAGTAGTGTATTGCCTTCTGAGACGGTTAGTCTCTGCATGGGCCCACGAAAAGCTACGACTCGAATTAATCCATTCCTTACATAAACCCTAGAGGGTAAGGAATCGGGCCGTCACTATGATTCAGTGACGGGATTCGGGAACTATCCCTTGCCTTTTTGATAAACCACCTTCTGCATGTAGAATTCCTTACTCCACCTTAGAACCAGCCATTAAGAATTTCCCATACCTCGGTTCCCATTTCCATAGGTTTTGTTTTATCTATATGTTTGTATGATCCTATGTGTTATTTTTTTACTAACTCTATTTTTCCTTATTTTTCCGGCATATACATTTCATCATTAAAGATAAGTATTTGGTGAAAGAACTATTATCATGGATATTCTCGATTATCTTCCCACGGCTGTTACTGGATCATGGAATGACACGGTAATCGAAACTCAGCCTGAAGCTATGGAATATTCCGAAACGGCTCAAAAGCTTCACGGAGATGCTCTGACATCCCATTCTCACGTACAGCTTAAGGACCAGGTATCGGTCCGGATAAATCAGAACGACACGACGGAATTGTTGCAAGTCTGGAATAGTTGGAATTCTGCTGATCGGGAAGCTTTTACGGCAAAATATGGTCACATCACTTGCCTACTAAAGGTTACCGTTGATGCATCACTTGTCCGGGCTCTAATACAATTTTGGGATCCATTTTATCGATGCTTTTCTTTCGATAAGATGGATCTGGTTCCAACCATTGAAGAATACAACAGCCTCTTGGGTTGGTCCTCCGACTATCCAATCGAGACTTATCAACATGATAGAAGAACAGAGCCTCATCGAGCCCTAGCAAAATTATTGGATATGCCAGCTTCCAGTCTTCAAACCAAGTTTGCAACAAAAGGATCTCGAAAATATATCAGTTGGATCGACTTAAAACAATTAAGCCACGTTCTCCCTCAGAAAAATCAACGACGCAAGCTTTTCGCCTTGGCGATATATGGCCTGGTAGTCTTCCCAAGAATCGTCGGATTCATTGAAGGAGACATCATTACACTATTTGAGCAAATCTGCAATGCTCAAATAAATCCGACCTCAGTAATATTATGTGAAACTATCAGGGCATTAAACTTTTGTCGCCAAAGAGGGGGCAAATTCATAGGATGTTCACATCTCCTCAACATTTGGATCAAAAGCCACCTTCCTTGTGAGAAGCAACATTTTGGAAATCGCTTTTCAAAGGACTTCATCCCAATCGAAGCCTTTTTGAAAAGTGAAACCATTCATCACGACAGCAAGGAAGCATGGGTTGATTATTTCAAGAACATCACCGAATTCCAAATTGAATGGAGAGCCCCCTGGTCTACCTCCACCCGCGTTGTCTACCGATGCGGCAATTGCCCGTGGGTTCCTCTCTTAGGTATATGGGGAGGAACAAGTTATGCCCCAGCTCAAGTACGAAAACAATTTGGGTCCATGCAATTTATACCCATGACGCATAATCTGAGTAAGTTGGAATTTTCACACGAAGATCCAAATTCAAATAAGCTCGCAATGGGTATTTCAGTTGCGTGGAAAAGAATTTTCATATTGAAGTCGGGGCCTATTATTTCTCCCACTGCTTATTATGAATGGAGAAATAACCGGAAGGAAGGAATAGTTCTATCTGAAGAGGTCATCAGAAAATTGGCGAAAAGAGAGTTGGAGAAAGAACTAGAGGAAGAAAAGGAGAAGAACAAGAGGATGCTCCTTGACATGCAACAGCTCGGTCACAAAACACAACTCCTCGAAGAGAAAGTTGAATACCAAAAACAAGTCATCTCCCAATTGGTTGATGAAACCGATCAAAAAGAGATGAGAGTCAGATACTGGGAAGATCAATACAGATTTTCTCAAGATCAATTGCAAACATTTTTGGTAGAAGTCAGAAAAGTTACAGAACAAGCCCAACTAATGGGCGAAGAAGCCAAGGAGTTAGAAGAACTGAGCTGTCCTACTCCATCAGTAAATGTTCAAAGAATGATGGAGTTCATATCTAAGGCCAGAAAGCAGTATTGTACTTTGGGTCGTTTCTTTTAAACAAACCTTTTGCTGAATGTAATTGAGAAATTCCATTATAGTTTTTCTTTCACCAAGTATTTACAATATTCATGCATGCATCCATCACATCAATCATACACACATAGAATCTAATAAAATAAATATTCCTTTAAAAGGGTAAAATTGGACCTCAACACCGATATTCAACTCGACTCCAAACAAGATTAATGGCAGAACAAGCCGAAGGACGTCTCATGGAGATGGAGTCCAAGATTGAAAGTATGTCAGAACAGATGAGACAATTGATGGAATTAATCAAAGGGAAAGCAACTCAAGTCCCCATCAAAGAAGTGCAAGATCCCACTTATCCCCCGGGATTCACCCCGCAACGAGTCTCAGTCCAAGAAAACCTGTTTCAAGAATCAGGACCGTCTGCTAGTGTTCACCTGAAACAAGACACTGTACAGGAAGAGAAGAAGACATTACCAAAAGAAGAAGCAGAATCTCAAAAACTCGAAACAATAGAAAAGCGACTGCGAGCCATTGAAGGAGGCACTATATTCGGATCTCTCTCGGTAGATGACCTCTGCTTAGTGCCAGATGTCGTAATCCCTTCAGATTTTAAGGTGCCAGATTTCGTGAAATACGATGGAACGAGTGATCCCATCACTCACATCACATTGTTCCTAAGGAGACTACAACCACTCACAAAAGATGAAAAGGTGTGGATCGCACTTTTTCAGGAAAGTCTCACAAAATCAGCATTACAGTGGTATCTAAGCCAAGGTCCAAGGAACATAAAAACTTGGAATGACCTTGCTCAAGCCTTCATCGGCAACTATAAACACGTTATGGACTTGGCTCCGGATCGCCAAACTCTCCAAAACATGGAGAAGAAAAAGCTAGAAACTTTCAAGGAATATGCGCAGCGGTGGAGGGACTTAGCTGCACAGGTTCAGCCACCCATGACAGAAAGAGAAATGGTCACTTTGTTTGTCCAGACACTGAAATACCCATATTATGACAAACTTATTGGCAATGCGGCAACTAACTTCTCTGACGTAGTAATGTCTGGAGAAAGGATCGAGCATGGTATCAGGACTGGGAAGATTACTGAATCCTTTAGCGATCCTATGAAAAGAGGAGGACCTTCCAGAAGAAAAGATGAAGAAATACAACAAATAGGAAGAGGAAGAGGGATTCCCTTCGTGGGCACTGTGGCCACCGGACCTCGCCTATCCTATTCTGCCAATAAGCCCAATTATTATCCTACCAATAGGCCCAATGATTACCCTCCCAATAGGCCCAATGATTATCTTCCCAATAGACCCAACAATTATCCTCCCAACAGACCTAATCAGTTACGGCCACCTGTTCCAACTCCTCCAGTACCTGCACCAAGACCAAGAGAAATCTTCGCACCAATTCCCATGACTTACACTGAGCTGTATCCAAAACTCATCGAAAGTCAACTTATTCGCCCAATCCCTACAAGGCCATTGGAACCCCCGTATCCAAGGTGGTATGACCCTAACATAAATTGCCCATATCATGATGGTACCGTGGGCCACGGACTGGAAAATTGCATAGCATTGAAGCGTATAGTCCAACAATTAATTGAGTCAAAGTGGTTGGACTTTTCCGATGAACCAAACGTCACTCATAATCCATTGCCTCCTCATCAAGCCAAACCAGTCAATATGATGGAAGAATACTGGCCGATGAAGAAAACAGTCAATGATATCATAACCCCTCTTAAGCATGTATATTCATGCCTTGTGAAAGAAGGGATTATCATAGGAAAGTCTTCTGGAAATAAAGAAGTCGAGGATGAGGAGTGGTGCAACTTTCATAACAGTAAGAGTCATTCTATCCAAGAATGCCCAGAATTCCGTAAAAGTCTACAAAGTCTTATGGACTCCTCCCAAATCATCGTTTTTATGTCAGATAAAGAGGATGACGTGAATGTGATAATTAAAGAACAAGAAATCAATATCATGCCAAGACCACTAGTCATTCCAATATCAAAATCTGCTCTCAAGCCTTTAAGAATTCAAGTTCCAAAGCCATTCCCGTACAAATCAGACAAAACTGTTCCATGGAACTATGGCTATACTTCTAACATCACATCAACTCCGTTAGAAGTTGGGGGCATGACTAGAAGCGGTCGGTGTTATTCTCCCGAGCAAATGAACAAGCTCCAACAAGAGAAGAATGTTACGGATCCAGCAAATGGACCTATTAACACATCTAAAGAGCAAGAGATGCCTCGAGCAGTAACAGATGAACAAGCTACTGAGTTTCTCAAACTCATAAAGCAAAGTGAATACAGTATCGTGGAGCAGTTGAACCGTCTGCCAGCAAAGATCTCCATACTTTCATTACTCTTAAGTTCTGATGCCCATCGAGAAGCTCTTCTCAAAGTCCTGAATAAGGCTTATGTTGAACAAGATATCTCCGTGAACAACTTTGACCACCTTGTCAACAACATCACGGCACAAAATCTCATCACATTCACTGACGATGAGATACCAGCAGAAGGAAGGGGTCACTCTAAGGCTCTGCATATTTCGATTAAATACAAAGATCGGATTATGGCCAGAGTTCTTATCGACAATGGGTCAGCTCTAAATGTAATGCCACTCGAAACCTTACATAAGATTGGTTTAGACCCATCATACCTCAACAACAGTCATATTGTTGTTCGAGCATTTGACGGAACGAAGAGAGATGTTGTTGGAGAAATAGAGCTACCAATAGGGATTGGTCCCTGTCTTTTCCACATCACATTCCAAGTCATGGATATTTGTCCATCTTATACCTGCCTGCTGGGAAGACCATGGATCCATATGGCCGGAGCAATTCCTTCTTCATTACACCAGAAAATGAAATTCATTATTGAAGGAAAGATAATCACGGTCTTCGCTGAAGAAGACATCCTGCTATCAAGACCTGCGGATGCTCAATATGTCGAAGTCAATGAAAATATACCTGATTGCTCCTTCAGGTCTTTTGAGATTGTCAATGCTGCTTATGTCAGCGAATATGGAGAAGAACCCATTCCTAGCATCTCTAAAACAAGTCGCATGGTTGCCAAACTCATGATAAAAGGAGGATACTCACCGGGGTTAGGACTGGGACAAGATTTACAAGGAATCACAGAACCATTGAAAATCACCACAAATGAAGGGAAATACGGCCTAGGCTTCACACCGACAAGACATGATAAAATGAAGGCAATAGCTGAAAAGAGAGAAAAGAGGATTGCACGATTAACGGGGCATCCTCTCCAGGAAAGAAATCTGGATATCCCTGAAATCACCGAAACATTCGTGAGTGGTGGTCTCATTCCAAAAAATGACAATGAAGGCAAGCTGACTATCAACATCAACAAGTCTTTTGAAAGTCTTTCTATTCAGGCAATCATCAGCGATTCACCTGAAGAGGAGGAGCTTGTTCAACCTTGTGGCCCACGGGATGTGCTGAACAATTGGGAGGCGATAGAACTGCCTGTTATAATCGAAAGCTTTCCAAAGTAATCTAATAGTAAAAACCTCCTAAAGAAAGGTTCAATCAATAGGGTGTAGTCTTTGTTTAAGTGAACCTTTTAGTTATTGCTTTTTATTCCAATAAAGTTGTGATTTATGCACATTGTAAATAAAGTACCAGTTTGCATCCATCTCATTCGTGCCATTTTTTTTTTCTTCTCTTTCTTTTCTCTCTGGATAATGCAGACCCAAAACTCTCTTTGATGACAATGAAAGAATGAACTTTGATAATCCTGTAAACACTACCGACTCGGATGACGAAGATCTTCAAGTATCTCCTGAGCTATTAAAAATGATTGAGCGAGATGAAAAAGAAAGAGCAACAAGTCAAGAACCAACTGAGGTATTCAACCTGGGAGACAGTCAGGATGTAAAAGAAGTCAAGATTGGCACTTTATTCCCTCCTGAAGAAAAAGAAGAATTAGTCCATTTATTGAAAGAATATGTGGATGTGTTTGCTTGGTCATACCAAGATATGCCTGGCCTAAGCTCAGACATAGTACTACACAAAATACCCTTGAAACCTGGGGCGAAGCCTGTCAGACAAAAGTTACGAAGATTAAAGCCGGATCTAATCTTAAGAGTGAAAGATGAGATTCGAAAGCTGTGGGATGCAGGATTCCTTGGGGTCGCTGAATATACAGAATGGGTGGTTAACATTGTTCCAGTCGAAAAGAAAGAAAGCGGGAAACTAAGAGTTTGTCAGGACTACCGGCCATTGAACGAAGCCAGTCCTAAAGATAACTTCCCACTTCCTCACATTGATACGCTGGTGGATAATACCGCAGGAAACTCCTATTTTTCCTTCATGGATGGCTTCTCTGGATACAATCAAATCAAACTTGATCCAGATGATATGATAAAAACTGCCTTTATAACCCTTTGGGGTACCTTCTACTACAAGGTGATGCCTTTTGGGTTAAAGAATGCTGGTGCTACATATCAAAGAGCCATGGTTGCATTATTCCATGACATGATGCATAAAGAAATTGAAGTATATGTAGACGACATGATCGCCAAAACTTTCACTGCTAAGGGGCATCTAAAAGTGCTAAGAAAACTATTCGATAGACTTCGCAAATATCAACTGAAGTTGAATCCTGCCAAATGTATTTTTGGAGCCTCTTCAGGAAAGTTATTGGGTTTCATGGTCAGCAAGGATGGGATTCGAGTTGACCCGAGTAAAGTCAAAGCAATACAAGAAATGCAACCCCCGAAGACTCCAAAACAAGTAAGAAGTTTCCTGGGCAGAATCAACTTCATAGCAAGGTTCATTTCACAATTGACATCCAAGTGTGAACCTCTTTTCAAATCACTGAAGAAGAACAATCCGATCGAGTGGAATAACGAATGCCAAGAAGCATTCGAGAAAATCAAGCAATATCTATCAAATCCACCAGTCTTGGTACCACCCCGATCTGGAGAATCGTTGATTCTATATTTATCCATACAGGATTCTTCATTAGGATCCGTATTGGGTCAACGTGATGAGACAGGCAAGAAAGAGCACGCAATTTACTATTTGAGCAAGAAGCTTACCACATATGAAGCGAAATACTCAATAGTAGAAAAGTCCTGTTGTGCCCTTGCATGGGTAGCACACCGACTACGACACTACATGCTCAACAACACCACATTGCTAATCTCCAAGACTGATCCCATTAAGTACATTTTTGAGAAACCAGCTTTATCAGGCAGGATCGCAAAATGGCAAATGCTGTTGTCTGAATACGACATACAGTATGTCACCCAAAAGGCTGTAAAAGGGAGTGTGATTGCTGAATATCTGGCTGATAGAGCATTGGATGATTATGAGCCAATGAAAATGGAGTTTCCTGATGGAGATATAATGACGATAGAACAGGAAGTCTCTAAAGATGATGAAACATGGAAAATGGCATTCGATGGAGCATCTAATGCTTTGGGACAAGGGATTGGAGCCATACTCATCTCTCCAAGTGGAGAGCAATTCCCTCTTACAGCAAAAATTACATTTCCTTGTACCAACAATATAGTAGAGTATGAGGCATGTGCTATGGGACTCCAAATGGCACTGGAATTGAAAGTGCGAGATCTCCGAGTTTATGGGGATTCCGCATTAGTCATATATCAAATCAACGGAGAATGGGAGACAAGGGATTCAAAATTGATCCCTTACCAAAAGCTCATACTAGACTTGGCTCGAAAATTCAACAGTATAAGCTTCCATCATCTTCCAAGGGAAGATAATCAAATACCGGATGCTTTAGCTACTTTGGCTGTTATGTACAAGATCAGTGACCCCGAGCATACTCCTGTGTTCGAGATGAGAATAATAGATTCTCCAGCTTATTGCATGAGCATCGAAGAAGAATTGGATGGAAAGCCTTGGTATCACGATATCAAGAAATACCTCAAAGAAAGAGTATATCCACCAGAAGTATCAGAAAATGACAAGAAATTTCTACGAAGATTGTCAATGGGTTTTCTTTTAAACCTAGACATACTTTACAAGAAAACCCCAGACTCGATGCTACTTCGCTGTGTAGATACTCATGAAGCACGAAAGATCATGGAAGAAATTCATTCTGGAATATGTGGAGCACACACTAGTGGTCATACCATGGCAAGACAAATAATGAGGGCTGGTTACTATTGGCTCACATTGGAAAGTGATTGCGTCAATCACGTAAGAAAATGTCACAAATGCCAAATATATGCCAACAAGATCCAAGCTCCACCTGTTCCTCTTAATGTAACAGCAATACCTTGGCCTTTTGCCATGTGGGGAATCGATGTTATTGGAGCAATTACCCCTAAAGCTTCCAATGGTCACAAATTCATCCTAGTTGCAATTGACTACTTTACTAAATGGGTAGAAGCTGTGTCTTATGCAAGCGTAACTCAAAAGGTGGTATGCCGGTTCATTAAGAAAGAAATCATTTGTCGCTATGGACCGCCAGAGTGTATCATCTCAGACAATGCCACGAACCTGAATAATGCAATGATGCAGACTTTGTGCCAGCAATTCAAAATCAAGCATCTCAATTCAGCACCTTATCGACCGATGATGAATGGTGCAGTAGAAGCGGCCAATAAAAATATCAAGAGAATTGTTGAAAAGATGATCGTCACTTACAAGGACTGGCATGAGATGTTACCTTTTGCACTACATGCTTATAGAACTTCTACCCGTACTTCTACTGGAGCAACACCTTTTTCTCTGGTATACGGTATGGAGGCTGTATTGCCCATCGAAGTTGAAATTCCTTCATTAAGGGTACTAATGGATACTCAATTAGGAGAAGCAGAATGGGTCAAAGCTAGATACGAGCAATTAAATCTAATTGATGAAAGAAGAATGATAGCCCTCTGCCATGGGCAACTTTATCAAAGAAGGATGATTCGTGCTTACAACAAAAAGGTTCGCCCACGACAATTTCACGAAGGTGACATAGTGCTCAAGAAAATTTTACCCATGCAACATGATTCAAGAGGAAAATGGACACCAAATTATGACGGGCCATATGTCGTGAAGAAAGCATTTTCAGGAGGGGCACTAATTCTGACAGAAATGGATGGACGAGAATTACCGAAGCCAGTAAATTCGGATGCAGTAAAGAAATACTTTGCATAATGAAGAAATTTTCGAACAGAAGGGGAGAAGTGGATACAGGGTTACCAAAGTTTATTTGATCAAAGTTGTCAAAGAGAGCTTTCTTCCCTTACACTTTCATTATCTATCTGTACCCAAGATTTTCATATTCTTTTACCCATAAATAAAAGCCAATTCTCTTTAACTTACCTTAGATTCTCACGTTCAAAATGCTAAAGTCGCTTCTATCCAGTTCTTTTCCTTCAAATCTCACATTCCTACTAGCCTTAAGTGTGCAATAAATTGTGACTTTTGAAGGAAGAATAGTAATAATTAAAACTTAGAAAAAAAACAAAGACCGTAGATTACTTTGATAAGCTTTGTGAATTAAAACAGGTAAGATTGAGGTCCTGCTTTGCGAGCAGCACAGAACATAGGCTAACAAAGAAGAAGGAGTAACAAATCTTTGGGAGATAGCCTTGGTGGTAGCCTGAATGATCATTTCAGAAGTCTTAACATGTCTATGTCAGCAGGAAAGAATCATGCTCACGAATATTCCAACAGGGACAATTATCCAGAGAAGCATAAAATATGAGGCGGGCATTAAAGAAAATTGAGGTCAAAATTCAAAAATAAGGCAAGGAAAGAGGATTTTTGAACAGAGTTGGGCTTTTGAGACAATGGACAACAGCTGGAAAGCATAAAGAGATTCAATAATAGTTCGAGAAGGAAATCACAAAGAAGATCCAGTAAAGTAAAGCAAAGACATGAAGAGCTAGATTAAAAAAAAAAAAAAAACATCAGTTACACATGCCTTGCATTCATGCATTTCACATCATGCATGCATGGCTTTTACATAACAGGGATCAAATGAAAAGCATGTCCGCAGCATGATTGCAGCAGTATAAGCTGAGATCTTAATGACATAAGCTCTTACTAATTGGACGCATAGCTAATACGCTGGACCCAGCCCCATCAGGAATCCAAGGATAAAGCATACAATATCGTCAAAAGCCTGGCAATTGAGGCTACACCTAAAAGAACAGAATTGATGCCAGCTTAGCAGCATCCAGGATGAGTGATAGCTATCGTCAAAGATAAGGCAGACATTAAGAAATATTGTCGTTGAAAATTCGTCAAAAGCGGACAATGGATTCAATAATCAAGGATTGAATCGACGTCAGCTGGATGGAATATCTATCACATCAAAATAAAGTAGGATTCACTTTTCCGGTTAAGCGGCGGATACGGTACTCCGTGACTCTCAAGTCGGTTCTCTCAGTTGCCCATAATAACTGATCATTTCCTCCCTCCTTTCTTTTACTTTCTCCTAGAAAATGGATCCTACTTTTTCTGCCTTGCGAAAATATTTTCCTTCTCTCCCAATGAACATCCTCAAAAAGATCTACCAAGTTCGCTGTGAACGATTAAGAGCTCTGATGCATAAAGGAATCCCTGAAGATGTGCGGTGGTTAATTGAAGCTAAGGTTCGTCTGGCAGGTGAAATCCCAGAGGCATTTGTGTCTCACATGCCTGGTGTAGGCAAAAGCTCTTATGCCAAAAAACGAAGAGCGAGGAGACTAGGCGTCTGTCATAAATGCGGACGCTGGACCTGTAATACTAAATGTCGTTCTTTAGGGATGATCTCTGATAATCGAGAAGATAAAATACGATTCATTAAGAATGGCCTGAGTAAGGACTCATTGGATGATCTCCAATTGACTCTTGAGACGCATTCTTGTGGATCCGTGCAACGTGAACTTCTCGATTTATGGAGCATTTTTCATGAAGAACGAGAACGATACAGTCCCGGGAATCTGACATTAAACGACCCTATTTGTCAGCTTGTAAGAAAACTGGATGGGAAGCAAATCCTCGACTCATAGAAGCCATTAATCCCGTTACTGGACGTAAAACCAGTGGAAGATGTGAGCCACAGTCACAATCACTGTACATACAATTTATCATATTTAAAATTTTCCATTTTTCTTTTAATAATGTATTTGCTCCCGTAAGTGTAATCGACACGTTATCCATTTCATCGCTATAAATGCATGTTCTTCCAGTCGGTTATCTAAGTTTCCTTCAAAAACTGATTCATTTCCCTCTTCTCTCAAATTCTTCTCTCATCAATGGATTCTACTCTTTCTGCACTGCGAAAATACTTTCCTTCCTTTCCAATAAAAGTCCTTAAAAAGATCTACCTTGCTAGATGTGAAAGAATCAGAGTTTTTACACGCAAAGGCATTCCCGATAATGTGCAGTGGATAATTGAAGCTAAGGTCCGTCTGGCGGGTGAAGTTCCAGATGCATTTATGCCCCGCATGCCCGGTTTAGGTAAAAGCCGTTATGCCAAAAGGCGAAGAGCAAAGAGACTAGGCGTGTGTTATAAATGTGGGCGATGGAATTGTATTACTAAATGTCGCTCTTTAGGATACATCTCCATAAATCGTGAAGATAAAAGAAAATTCATTAAGAATGGCCTGCGTAAGGAATCTCTGGAAGATATCCGAGAGACTCTTGAAACGCATTCTTGTGGAAAAGTGCAAGGTGAAATTATCAGTTTATGGAGGACTTACCATAAAGAACGAAACCGTTACAGTCTTGGGAATGTGACTTTAAACGATCCTGTTTGTCAGTTTGTAAGAAAACTGGATGGGAAGCAAATCCCCGACTTATAGATGGCATTAAAGCCATTACTGGACATAAATCAGGGGAAGATGAGAGCCACGGTCATGATTCCTGTACATATAAGCTGTCATTTGTCTTTTCTTTTAATATACTTGTTCCTGTAAGCGTAATTAACACGTTATCCTTTCATCGCTATAAATGCGTGTTCTTCTTTCCGGTTAAGTAGCGGATGCAATACTCTCTGACTCTCAGTTTCCTACAATAACTGATTTCTTCATCTCTTCTCTCAAATTCTTCTTTTATCAATGGATTCTACTCTTTCTGCCATGCGAAAATACTTTCCTTCCATCCCAATAAATGTTCTTAAAATGATTTACCAAGCTAGATGTGAAAGGATTAGAGTCTTTATGCACAAAGGCATTCCTGACAATGTGCGGTGGCTAATTGAAGCTAAGGTTCGTTCAGCTGGTGAAGTTCCAGAAGCGTTCTTTCCCCGTATGCCCGGCTTTGGTAAAAGCGCTTATGCCAAAAAGCGAAGAGCAAAGAGGCTAGGTGTCTGTCATAAATGTGGACGATGGAATTGTAATACTAAATGTCGCTTTTTAGGATACATCTCCAGAAATCATGAAGATAAAAGAAAATTCATCAAGAATGGCCTGCGTAAGGAATCTTTGGATGATATCCTATTAACTTTTGAAACACATTCTTGTGAAATAGTGCAATGGGAAATTATGGATTTATGGTGGACTTTCCGTAAAGAACAGGATCGTTACAGTCTTGGAAATCTAACTTTTAATGACCCTGTTTGCCAGTTTGTGAGAAAACTGGATGGGAAGCAAATCCCCGACTTATAGAAGGCATTGAAGCCGTTACTAGACATAAATCAGTGGAAGATGAGAGCCACAGTCATGATTGCTGTACATATAAGCTGTCATTTGTCTTTTCTTTTGACAATAATGTACTTGCTTCTGTAAGTGTAATAAACGCATTATCCCTTTCGTCACTATAAATATGTGTTAGTTATGTTCGTTTCCTACAATCACTAATTTCTTTCTTTGCCTCCTTCATCAATGGAGTCTTCTCTTTCCGCCCTACGAAAGTATTTTCCTTCCTTCCCAATAAATGTTCTTAAAAAGATTTATCAAGCTAGATGTGAACGATTCAGAGTATTTATGCACAAAGGCATTCCTGATAATGTGCGGTGGCTAATTGAAGCTAAGGTTCGTTCAGCTGGTGAAGTTCCCGAAGCGTTCTTTCCCCGTATGCTCGGCTTTGGTAAAAGCGCTTATGCCAAAAAAAGAAGAGCAAAGAGGCTAGGCGTTTGTCATAATTGTGGATGGTGGATCTGCGGCAATAAATGTCGTGCTCCAGGAGTGATCACCAGAAATCGTAATGATAGAATAAGATTCATTAAGAATGGCTTGCGTAAGGAATCTCTAGAAGATATTCGAGAGGTTCTTGAAGCGCATTCTTGTGGAATAGTGCAATTTGAGGTTGTTGGATTATGGATAATTTTCCAAAAAGAACGAGATCGTTACAGTCTTGGGAATCTGACCCTAAACGACCCTGTTTGCCAGTTTGTGAGAAAGCTAGATGAGATGCAAATCACCGATTCATAGAAAGCATTGAAGCCATTACTGGACGCAAAGCCAGTGGAAGACGAGGATCAAAGTCACGATTACTGTACGTGCTAGCTGTCGCTTTTGAAATTTTCCTCCCCTTTTGGTAATAATGTATCAACTCCTGACGTGAACCAAAGTCACGATTACTGTACGTGCTAGCTGTCGCTTTTGAAATTTTCCTCCCCTTTCGGCGATAATGTATCCATTCCTGACATAAACCAAAGTCACGATTACTGTACGTGCTAGCTGTCGCTTTTGAAATTTTCCTCCCCTTTCGGCGATAATGTATCCACTCCTGACATGAGCCATAGTCACGATACTGTACGTGCTAGCTGTCGCTTTTGAAATTTTCCTCCCCTTTGGCAATAATGTACCCACTCTTGACACGGACTACTGTATATAGCTGCCACTTTTGAAATTTTCCTTCCCTTCCAACAATCACATACCTACTCCTGACGTAAGCTACAGTAGTGACTACTGTACATGCTAGCAGCTATTTTGAAAATTTTCCTCCTCTTTTAACGATAGTGTACCCATACCTGACCAGAGTCATACTCGTGACTACTGTGTATAGCTGGCAATAATGTATCCACTCTTGAAAATAAAATTATTGCCTTATCTCTTCATCTCTATAAATATATCCTCTTTTCTCACAAGGATAAGGATAGGAATGGAGAAAACCCCAACTCGTAAATCCCGAAGTATTTGTGTATTTTCTGGGGCTTTTCCTGGAAAAGATGAAGAGTATTTAAAGGCAGCCAACCATTTGGGTAGAGTATTAGCTGAGCGAAAAATACATTTAGTTTATGGAGGAGGTAGTGTCGGATTAATGGGAGGTGTAGCATCAGCAGCATCTTTAGGAGGAAGTCAAGTTTTGGGCATCATCCCTGGACCTTTGAAATTTGTTTCTGGGGGCACGATTGGAGAAGAATTAGTGGTTAAAAATTTGCAAGAGCGTGTGTTACAAATGCTTTTAAATGCTGATGCTTTTATCGCTCTACCAGGTGGTTTTGGCACGTTGGGAGAAGTCTTTCAAATTGCTTCCATGGCCCAACTTAATTTGCATAAGAAACCCATTGGGCTTTTAAATGTTAACAATTTCTTTACAGGTCTGATAGCTTTTATGGATTATGCTATGCAGAAGAATTTCATATCAAGAGTGGCACGGCGAATCATAATATCCGCAACAACTGCTGAAGAATTGCTAGATAAAATACAAGCTTTTGTTCCTGAACCAGATCCAGCAATGATTCAGATAGACTGGACACGACAGTCTTTTCCGACCAGTTCACTCCCATAATGGTCCTCTACTCACCCTGTTGAAGTATTGTGGAAGAAAGAAGCGATTTGATCCGTTTTTCTTGTCCTTTAGTTTTATTATCAGCATTTTCTTTCGCGTTTCAGTTTTTCTTTTCAAGGAATTTCTTTTCTTATAAGATAGTTTCGTCCATGCTGATATTAAAACCATGGGACAATGCCTTTAAGTTGGAATGGCTGAGTAAAGAGTAATTTTTATTACTCTTGAGACGCATCCTATTAGGTCTACTAGGCATAACATTTTGGGGTAGTTAAGCTTTAACCTTATTTAGATGACATATCTCACAAGGGAATCTATATTTACTGAAGAAAATATTAGATGAACCTTGGATATTGATTCCAAACATCCGTTCCCTTTACATAATTTGTCAATGTTATTGTCATCATCAAGATTCACTCATCTTATCGAAGTTTAAATTTTTGCACTCACCTATTATGAAAATTCACACTTTCGAAGAAAATTATTCCAATTTCAATTGCTTTCATATAAATTTCGCTCGAGGTCCTAAGGAAAGCTCCTTAGCCTCAAAATCAATTTTCATCATCGGGGTTTTAAGGATGGAACCTTTGCCTCGAAAACAATCAATTTTCATCATCGGGGTTTTAAGGAAGGAACCTTTGCCTCGAAAACAACCAATTTTCATCATCGGGGTTTTAAGGATGGAACCTTTGCCTCGAGATCAATCATTCAGTCCATCTTACAACGATAGAACCTTTCCTATCGTTAGAGGTTCTAAGGACCTTTCCTTAAACCTCAAACAAACAATCAATCATTCAGTCCATCTTACAACGATAGAACCTTTCCTATCGTTAGAGGTTCTAAGGATCTTTCCTTAACCTCAAACAAACAATCAATCATTCAGTCCATCTTACAACGATAGAACCTTTCCTATCGTTAGGGGTTCTAAGGACCTTTCCTTAAACCTCAAACAAACAATCAATCATTCAGTCCATCTTACAACGATAGAACCTTTCCTATCGTTAGAGGTTCTAAGGACCTTTCCTTAAACCTCAGACAAACAATCAATCATTCAGTCCATCTTACAACGATAGAACCTTTCCTATCGTTAGAGGTTCTAAGGACCTTTCCTTAAACCTCAAACAAACAATCAATCATTCAGTCCATCTTACAACGATAGAACCTTTCCTATCGTTAGAGGTTCGAAGGACCTTTCCTTAAACCTCAAACAAACAATCAATCATTCAGTCCATCTTACAACGATAGAACCTTTCCTATCGTTAGAGGTTCTAAGGACCTTTCCTTAAACCTCAAACAAACAATCAATCATTCAGTCCATCTTACAACGATAGAACCTTTCCTATCGTTAGAGGTTCTAAGGACCTTTCCTTAAACCTCAAACAAACAATCAATCATTCAGTCCATCTTACAACGATAGAACCTTTCCTATCGTTAGAGGTTCCAAGGACCTTTCCTTAAACCTCAAACAAACAATCAATCATTCAGTCCATCTTACAACGATAGAACCTTTCCTATCGTTAGAGGTTCTAAGGACCTTTCCTTAAACCTCAAACAAACAATCAATCATTCAGTCCATCTTACAACGATAGAACCTTTCCTATCGTTAGAGGTTCTAAGGACCTTTCCTTAAACCTCAAACAAACAATCAATCATTCAGTCCATCTTACAACGATAGAACCTTTCCTATCGTTAGAGGTTCTAAGGATCTTTCCTTAACCTCAAACAAACAATCAATCATTCAGTCCATCTTACAACGATAGAACATTTCCTATCGTTAGGGGTTCTAAGGACCTTTCCTTAAACCTCAAACAAACAATCAATCATTCAGTCCATCTTACAACGATAGAACCTTTCCTATCGTTAGAGGTTCTAAGGACCTTTCCTTAAACCTCAAACAAACAATCAATCATTCAGTCCATCTTACAACGATAGAACCTTTCCTATCGTTAGAGGTTCTAAGGACCTTTCCTTAAACCTCAGAGTTTAGGCGGCGAGAAGGTTTTCAATGCCTAGCTAAGCTGGACGAAATTTGGTAACTAACTTTGCATACATCATGTCCCATGAAGCATGCAAAGGGGGGCAGCTGTTGACACCCAATTTCGTCCGGCCATTAAAATAATTTTAAAAAATTAAATAAAAAAAATTAAATAAAAAAATGTATTATTATTATTATTGTTATTATTATTACTAATTTTTTTTAGTTTAAAATATATATATATATATATATTTTTTTTTTTTGTTTTGTTTTGTGAAGATTTGATATATGTGTGTATATGTGTATGTTTGAAAGAAAAAAAGAAAACTCCATAAAAATGACAAAATTTAAAAGTTTGAGGTAAAAATGACAAAATTAAGAAGTTTCAGGCAAAATTGACAAATTCTGAAAGTTCCAGGAGCATTTGGCAGTTTGTCACATAAAATTTTGAGCCTGCCGACGTTTTTGGCTCAAATTGACAGAAAACGACAAAATTGTCAAAATCAGAAGCTTCAGGAACTTATCCAGAGGCTGAGAGACGTAAAGGACTAAAATTGTCATTTTACCAATTTAAGAGATAAGTTTGAAATTTTTTATTAATTTATCCATCAACAGTTCAGCTAAACTTCCTCTATAAATAGCCCCCCAAATTTTGTGCTGAACACAGAAAAAAATAGAGAGAAAGATTAGAGCTCCGTTTTAGAAAAAGAGAAAATCTCAGCCTTATCCCTAGCCTCTCCTCCCTATACCCAGAAAGTCCCAAAATTTCTTTTTCTTAGGTTTTAGCCATCTTCTTCCTATTTCCGCTCTCTCTCTCTCCTTCGCTGTTTGCTGCCGCCACCCCATCCCGTTGCCATCGCACCAGTCTGCCGTCACCTCCTGCCACCGCCGCACGCCTTCGTCCCGTCCCCTCCTGCCACCGCCGCACGCCGCCGTCCAGCCCCTTTTTCACTCCCGCCTTGTCCCTCCCGTTCCGTCGCACGCGTCACCGCCGCCGCTCCTCGCCGTCACGCCAGAAGGCCCCCACGCCGTCGCGCCTCACCCCTGCTCCCCTGCACGCCGTCGTGCCCAGCCCCGTCCACCGTCGCATAGCCGTTTCACCCCCCCCCGCGTCCTCGTCGTCCCCGTTTCAGGAAATTCAAAATTCTAATTGTTAGGGTAAAACTCTGTTTTCATCCTTCATCTTTTTATTTTCTTTCAATTTGGTTACTAACCTTTTCATTTGTCTCTGCAGAAAGCTTTACTAACTTTTTGTTCATATATTCATTATTTATTGTTGTTATTATTACTAACCTTTATTATTATTGTTGTTACTATTATTAACTCACTAACTTACTAACTTTGCTAACTTTTATTATTATTGTTGTTATTATTGTTAACAATTAACTCAACTAACATTACTAACTTTTATTTTTATTGCTACTAACAACTAACTTACTAACTTTGCTAACTTTTATTATTATTGTTGTTATTATTGTTAACAATTAACTCAACTAACATTACTAACTTTTATTATTATTGTTACTAACAACTAAACTTTATTAACTTTGCTAATTTTTATTATTGTTATTGCGTTATTAAAGTGGATGGCCAAAAAGCCCCACTTTATTATTATTAATTGTCTTTTTTTTAGGTGGTTAAATTTATTTCACTTTTTAATTATAATAAAAAAATAATAACTAACTAAAAGAAGATTCTTTTATGTGAATAATTAAATTTATTCTATTTATTTTTAAGAGCCAACTATCTTTTATTATTTTGAAACACATGTTTTTTTTTATTATTTCTTCAAAAAAAAAAAACAAAAAGTTAATCTTTTATTCCTTTACTATAATTATTAAATAAATATAATTAAATAATTCCAAAAATACAAATCATTTCTTTTTAAATATATCTTTAAAAGTAATAATAATTAAAGTTTAATAAAACAATAATAAAATCCAATAAAATTATGATTTAATTAATAATTAATTAAATAATTAAAATAAAAATTAAACTCCATGACCAAATGATCCGCCAGGATCCATGGCTTGGAAATATTTTTTTTAAATAAAATATATTAATAAATTTTCCTTTATTATTAAGAAATAAAAACTTTGGACTAATATTTTTACTTATCTCTTTATCCAGCAATATATTAATTATTTATTAAAAGAATAAAATATAACTTTTTTTAGTTTTCTTTATTAAAAAGAATAAAAAGAGTAAATTTTGGGTTAATATTTTTCAGTAATATTTTATTTATTTCTTTTAAAATATAACTTTTTTTTAGTTTTCTTTATTAATAAAAAGAATAAAAAGAGTAAATTTTGAGTTAATATTTTTCAATAATATTTTATTTATTTATTTTAAAATATAATTTTTTTAGTTTTCTTTATTAATAAAAAGAATGAAAAGAATAAAAATTTTGGGTTAATATTTTATTCAGTAATATTTTACTTATTAAAAGATATAACTTTTTGTTTCCTTTATAAAAATCTTAATCAAATAATTTCAAAATAATACAAAATAAAACAAAAATAATTGAATTTTCTCTTAAATATTTTTGACTTATTGATTAGATATATTTTCAGAAATATAAATTAAAATTAAAAAAAAAATCTTTCATCAAACAAAGAAGAATATAAAAATAAAAATATCAAGACTTTTGTTTTAAAATACATATAAGTTTTCGGTTAAATAATCTTTTATTCCAAAATAAATTAAATAAATATCAAAACTTTTCTTCTTTTGTTTAAAATTTTTGGTTCTCTTAATAAAAAAAAATAATAAAAAAATAATAAAAAAAATAATAAAAAATAATAAAAAAAAAATAAAAATTTTTAGTTCATGGTATATTGGCTGGAAACTGTCTCGTGCCCGCTTTTGAGCTGCTTCACCTGGTGAAGAGGGTCTGGCTGAGTAACAACGCCCCGTACCATGATCAAAATTTTTATTTTTAAACTCTTTAATTCTTTTAAATTAACTTCTTATTAAATAAAAATTAATTATTATTTTTTTTAATTCTTTTATAAATTGAGTAATCCTTTAAAATAATAAATATCTTTCATTAAACAAGAAAAACAAAAAAGTAAACAAGAAAAAAAAGAAAGATAAGAAAAATAAAAGAAAGATAAGAAACAAAAATAAAAGAAAGATAAGAAAGAAAAGGAAGATAAAAAAAATATAAAAGAAAAGATAAGATAAGAAAAGAAAGAAAGAAAAGACAAGAAAAATAAAAGAAAGATAAGAAAGAAAAATAAAAGAAAGATAAGATAAAGAAAAAAAGGAAATATAAGAAAAAGAAAAGAAAGATAAAAGAAAGAAAAAAGAAAAAGCAAAGAAAGAAAGAAAAGAATAAAAAAGAAAGAAAAGAAAAGAAATTAAAAGAAATTAAAAAAAAGAAGTAAAAATAAGTAAAAAAAGAAGAAAAAGAAAGAAAGTAAAATACAAAGATAAATTTTTTAGTTAGTATTAAAAATCATTCATAAACAAAAAGAATTACCATTTAAAAATTAATTTCATAATAATAAGAATTAAATAATTACGATAAATCAATTTCCATATCCGGATGATCCGGTAGGATCTACGGTTTGGAAAATATCAAACTTTTTAAAATAAACAAATTAAATAAACAGATAAAAATCCATATTTTTACAATATGGATAAAATTGTTTAAAATTTCACCAAATTCCGTGTCCAAATGACTCGGCAGAGTCCATGGTTCGGAATCAAAATCTTCCGTGTCCAAATGACTCGGCAGAGTCCATGGTTCGGAAGTATAAAATTCTATACAAATTAATTTCCAAAAATCCGCATTCAACTAATTCAGTTAAAATTTCTAGTTTGAAAAATTAACTGAATTTTTTTTAAGCAAAGTAAAACAAAATTAAAATCAACTAAGGTGCCAATTTTGGGCGCTATAACAATATTGTTTTAGCGTAACCGTACTCCCGATCCCCGAACTCTCGCAGACCATATTTTAAGGTATCCAATCGACCTGAGCGAAAACCGATTGGTGGCGACTCCAGAAAACCCGACGTTGCCACACTATTATTACAACAAATCCCCCATCCTTTATTATTTGAAATACATATTTTTTTAATAACAAAAAGTTAACCTCTTGTTCCTTTTATCAAAATAAATAAAAAAAAAGTTATAATCGACCGATTCAACAAAAAATCAACTTTTGTTTTAAAAAATATATTTTTAGATCTACAGATTAGATGATTACTTTAAAAAAAAATATTTTATCAAACAAAAATAAGATAATATTTTCTTTTTTTTAAAAAAATAATAATAATAAATAATAATAAAAATTATTTATTAAGGCCATTAAAATTTCCAAATTTCACAAAAATTTATGACAAATTTAATAAATTATGAATTTAAATTAAAACTCCATGTCCGGGTGATCCGATGGGATTCATGGCTTGGAGAAAATACAAACTTTTAATTAAATAAATTAAATAAATACAAAGATAAAAATCCATATTCATTAGAATTTATGATATGAATTAAATTATTTAAAATTTCATCAAAATCCGTGTCCGGGTGACTCGGCAGAGTCCATGGTTCGGAATTATCAAATTTTATACAAATTAATTACCAAAATTTTTTGAAGTCCCTATTAATTTAAAAATCCACATCCAACTAATTCAGTTAAACTTTCCAATTTAAAAATTAACTGAAATCATTTAAAAGCAAGCAAAACAAAATTAAAATCAACCAAGGTACCAATTTTTTTGGGCGTTATAACAAAGTTGTTTTAACGTAACCGTACTCCCGAACCCCCGAACTATCGCAGACCATATTTTAGGTGTCCAATTGACCTGAGTGAAAACCGATTAGTGGCGACTCCCGAAAACGACCCGCACGTTGCCACACTCACCTAAGTTCCAATCAAAACCAAAGCACCAAACATCACAATCTTCCTCTCTAACCAAAACCCAAGCCTCAAATCACTCAAATAACATAGAATTAACCAAGAACACAATGCTTAACACGTATCAAAAACAGGGGAGTAGAGAAATCATGCTTCCAAGCCTCCAAACCTTGTTTTCTAGCTTGAAACAAGTTCTTCTTGGTTGGTATCCTTGGATGGCAACTCTAGGAATCAAGATCACTTGATTTCTAGCTTGAATTGAGAGAGAAATGAGTGCTTGAGAGGGGAAAACGTGGTTATGGCAGCCATTAGCCACCTTTCCCTTCTTAAACCCTCACTCAACCCCTTAAGCCATCCAAGTTACAACCCTTAAACACATAAACCCCCATCTTTTAACACATGCTCATTTCTTGATTAATTCTTGTTATTGTTTCAAGTTTGAGTTAAGGTTAAAGGTTAAGTTACAAAACTTAACTTAAAACACTTGGGACCCCGTCCGGTTACTCAGGATGCAAAATTACCATTTTGCCCCCGCTCCTCATCTAGTGCTTAAACATCTTTGGAACTTAGTGAATTTTTGTAACTCCTTTATTCTAGCTTTGTAAACTTAAAATTAAAGTTCTAAACTTAATTTGGAACATTTTACCTCTCCCGGGAGTGCTGACTACTAGGAGGTCCATAACATTTACCACCCTTATAAATGGTTTCTCATGATGGCTGCGGACCTCCATCACCTCATCAAAGTTCATCAAGAAGAATGTGAAGCCACATTAGCTCCAAAGCCTGCCTATAAAATGTTAAAACAAGGATTCTTCTGGCCTACTATCTGAAAGAATGCTAACCAGCTCGTTTAGTGATGCAACTCATGCCAACTCAACCCTAAGACCTAGAGGATTCCTTTATGAAAAGCCACTTTAGCCAACTTTCTATATCCTTTTGCCATATGGGGACTAGATTTTATTGTTGCACTAAGCAGGTCAAATTTTGCATTATGGCTGTGGCCTACTTCACAAAATGGGTTAAGGCCTACCCTTTGGCTAAAATAATGGCCCCTCAAGTTGTAAAGTTTCTCTAAAACAATATAGTGTGTTAGTCTGAATGCCCCTACGACATCATCACTAACAATGAAAAATAGGTCAATAATTCAAAAGTTAGAAAATTTGTAAAAGACAAGGCTATAAAGTTGTACTTTGCCCTCATTGCTCACCCATAATTAAACGGGCAACTGCAAATCACCGGCTGAACCATAGAAAAGGGGCTAAAGAAGAGGTTGAGGGACACAAGTGGAAATGCAAAAGTCAAACAGAAAAAGTAACTGAGATCCTTTAGGGTGAAAAGTCTCTCTTGGGAAGAAATACTTCCCTCTAATGAAAGTCCACCACATGGCCACCTCCGTAAAATCAACCCAAAATGTCAAGAATCAATTCCATCCATTTTTGCTTTAAGGGGCTTATTGATACCCAAATGGCCTTTGTCCCATTAGAGGGGCAAGGCCTACTAAGGTCAAAGACCAAGACTACATGAGATCTAGCCTATGGACTGGGTCGGGATTAGTTGCTGACAGCTCATTAGAACACGACTCACAATGAAGAAAGCTAACTAGTCAACCCCTAGCTGGGAGAATTGCATGTTAGGGAGAGATCCCCATGACCACGTAGTAGATCACACTGTGGAAGGATTTTGCTCCATGATAGTAAAGTCACAGGGCCTACAAAAGGCCTCCCATGAGAGAGGATGAGGCATACTCTATCCTAACACAACTGTTTGACTAAGCATTCTCCTTCTTCACAAGTCATTATTGACTTAAGCATCACAAAATCTTTCTAGGCACACAACCCAAGGTCATCTAAACCTTGTCTTTGGCTATAAGTGTTAAACATCTTTAAGAGTTTCAGGCATCCCAATTGATAGTTTCTATAGCAAAAGTTATTTAAAAGTTCTTCTAAAAAGTGTGATTGATTATGAGTATCAAATGTTATTTAAAAGTTCTTTTACGAAGTTTCACTGATCATGAGACAGAAGCAGTAGTAATATTCAAAACTAACTTCAATATGAGAGGAAGTTCACCTTGGTAATTAATGGACTTACATCTTGAAATTGATGACTCTCATCTTTGAATAGCCAATGATGAGATTGTCCATATTCTCGATGGATGAGTAAATTACCTAGCTGGTTTGTTAGCAAAGGGTCTAGAGGGATGATTGAGACTGTACGGCATTTCGATAGATGTGTCACATTTTAATGCCCACCTAGGCAAATGTTACGCTTCAATGTGGCAAAAGTCTATTAATTAATTGTTCAAGGTTTAGTTCACTTTTAATAAAGACATGATATCAATAACCACAAACCAATATTGAGAGGACATATTGCTATTCAAAGATGTACCAGAAAAACAAATACTGAAAAATACGATGACAAAAAAATGATCTAATATCGCTACAAATTATTTTAACAGATTTCAACAAAGTTGTGAAAAAATAATATCTAGACTAAAGGTTTTCTCTCTTGGTCTTCATTGGGTTGATCTTTGAAAGAGGATTTAACATTATTGATAATAGCATCGAGACTAGGAGTCCACGAGGGCATATTCTGATCTGGCAATATCTTCAGTACAATTCCCATCGTGATTAACAAGAGCCCTATCCCATGTTGTTCTGTCATTGGCTTTGTGAAGATCAAGTACGACATTAGCAATGTCACTGCCTTTCTAGCTGTTGTTATCTATCAAATCAAATGTAAGTATACACCACAATTAATTTCTATCATTATGAAATAATTTCAAGTAAGGTTATCAAAATTTAAATCTTAAAATCTTATGATTTTATAATTTGAAATAGGAAAGATTATTTAATCATGTTAAGACTATGATCACTTACGATTATGTTACTAACCTGATTTTACAATTACGATTTATAGAAAACGAAAAACAATTCCAAATAAAGTTTGATTTTGATAACTCTTGATCTCTAGTTCTAGCTCCATGGTTATGAGTGACATTTTTGGTAAATAAATTAGGGGGGTTTTTAAATAAATATCAACTTGCAAGTGCACATTAAGTGTTGTTAAGTGAGAAAATTTGATAGACTGAGAAAAAAGGGTTAATGAAGTCTCTATATAGTAATGGAGCATTTTCACTCATTTGTCAATTATTAAAAATAACTCATGTGATAGATTCATATGAATAAAAAAAAGAATTAATGAAGTCTTTATATAATAATAAGTTCTCTACACCTATGGCTAATTGATTTTGGATTGTATTTTAATAAGTATATCTTACGGACTAATGACCTGGGTTCTAGCCTTCTGAGAGGTGACAATCACTTTAAGTGCTGCTACAGGTTGCCACTCTTACCTATGGGAAATTATGGTTGATCCTTTATGAAATCATACGTTTTCATCCAATTCAATTTCGATTTCCCTTTCAACTCTTTCTATGTACCTTTGTAGTGTGGCGATTTCTATGTATAAACGTAAACTATTAAAAGAATTACCATGGCAGTTGTAGCAGCACCAAATATTGCGATGAGAGATAAGACAGAGACTTGCCCAATAAATGTAGCCATGGCCTCGAACACTAGCACTCCGTACACGTAAGGATGCTGCATGTCAAGGTAAGGAATCAATTTTATTTGAAAACTAAATTTATATATGTGTAATAATACATTTAAAAAAAAACTATATGATATTACTAAATTTTTATGATTTTTTGTTAATTTCTAAAATTGAATGATATTATAAAAGCTTTTCATTAACGAATTATTACATCTTAAATAATATTAGATTTGTAAAAAAATTGGTTCTCTACAATAAAAACATAAACAAATAAGTCATTTTTATTAAGTTGATATAAGTTAAAACAGATTAGCTCTTATTTGTTCACCTCATAACATGAATTCCAGGCCAGAAATAGCTCCCCTGTTAGAACCATAGGCAATAGCAAGAAAGGCAAGCCAACCACAGTTGAGCAAAACAACATTTCCATCTGGGAAAAAAAAAATATATTCAATAAATGTAGAAGAGTACACAATATGTGGTTGTGAAGAATAAATTGCGAATGTAAATGCATTGGATTGCATTTACTTGATAGTTCATGAAAATGTTGGACCCAATATGTACTGTATGTGTCATAAATTGTACCTGAGTTGTATCTGGGTTAACAGTGAAAATTGCTTCTTGCAAATTACCAAGAAAAGAATCCATGAACAATGCACCAGTGATCATAATGACACCCATTATGTTAAAATTAGGAGATGTGTGGGCATCAGCTTGGGTGAAGAGGATGAGCCCAACCACTAAAAGCATAGCTGAGATGTACTCATGGACTGAGTACTTCCTTTTTAACCCAGGAACAAAACCACCCATGATCATTACTGGGAGTACCTAAACATATTTAGATAGATAATGGAGTCAAGTTTTGTAACAATATATATCAACATAGGATGCAATTGTGAGACAACTAATACATGTGGGTGTAATTTATGGTCTAAGGATCTATAGTTTCAACTCTTTCTATCTGTTGTAAACCATGTAATTTACCATTTTAATTAACTTCTCAGCACAACAAGATAAAAACAAAAAGTTGTCCCGCCAGCCCAACCATGGTGGCAACAGGGGTGCTGATCCCCTTTAAAGTCCAGGGATCAAATCCTCCATCCTTCCCTCCTCAAATTCCAATAATACCTTAATACTAGATTCGGTGGCCTGATATCCTAAATGAGCTAGCGTTCCCTGATCCCTATACTAGGGTTGTATCTCCTTAGAGCTAGGAGTGTAAAGGAAGCCCGAGAACAACCCCTCATGTTATTGGTACTATTTGGAATCGAACTTGATTTGCATGATCCTGAATTTTAGGGGTCAAGCTTGGCAAAAGGAAGCTCGGCTTGGAAGCCCCGAGGCTCGAATGTAAGACCTTTTGTAGAATTTATTATGTTTTAATTTTGAGATTTAAACCAATAACTCATTAATTTAAAAATATTGTATATGTGATTATCAAAGGCCCGTTAATAAAAGGGGTCAAGTACTTTAAAGCTTGAGCTTGGCTCTTAAAGTATCGGCTCCATTCTCAGGCTCAAGCTCAAGCACAATAATACTCGGCTTAACAAGCCTTAAATAGAGCTTGAACTTGAGCTACTCAATAAAGGTCTAACCCTATTTACTCTCCTACTTAAATCCTATGTCTTGTAATTGTCTTGTTTAATATTAGCATTAGCGATTGACATTAAAGTTTTGAAAATGTTATCCAGAGGTAGCTTTTAGCTTTTAGTTTTTGTATTTTCATCTCAACCGTTAAATAAATTATCTAAAACTCTGATACGAATCATACAAATTGTTCCAAATAGGGCCACAGATTCTAAACACCAAAAAGAAAAGGAAAATGTTGAATGTCATTAACGTGTGCTACCTTGGTGGACTTGAACATGATTTGCGCCGGATAATTAAGATATGCTAGCGAGCCCTTAGTTAGCCCATGAGAGCCCATAAGAACCGCAGAGAGTTTGACGTACGTTCTCCATGGGTTCATCATCTGCCTCGTGCTAAAGCCTTGAAGGTATATCAGCCCTAGGTACACAAATCCTTGCACAAAAGTGAAATACCATCCGTAGCTGAAAATTAACTCTCATGTTATAACGTATTAAGGCTACCATAATTTTAACCAACTAAATGAAATTCCCTACTTAAATACTCCTTCCATTAAATAAAAAAGAATAAAAAATATTTCTTTGGGGTTGTCCAAAAAAAATTGAAACATTTTCTTTTTTGAAAAGTTTTTATCATCCAATTTTTCTTACTACCTTCATTCAACTCTTACTACATAAAATCTGTAAAAAGAACTTTTTTCTTTTTCTAATAATCATTTAAACTTTTATTAGACAAAACCCAAAAACAATTGTTTCAATTTTAGTTTCAAGGGCAAAATAAAAAAATATCATAAGTTACATACATATTAATCTTGTGACTAAAACAATGTATCATTTGTTTATGAGACGAAAGGAGCATATAAATCTCTAATAAAGTTCTTCCATTTACCTGAATCGAAGTCGATTATACACATACTCCTGTAGAAATTGTAATAAAAAAAATACTGATCATTTAAATAACGCTCGAGGTAATAAATTGAAGAAAAATGAGATGCGTGTGACTGGGAATAAGAAAAGTAATTAACCTCGCAAATTCCATTGACAAGGTAACCCAAGAAGAAGCCAGAAGAACAAATCAAGAATTGTTGCCACCGCGGTCGTTCGGATAAAGAAATCCCTAATAGAATCAATGTTTGCTCGTCGTTCTTCATTTGATCTTTTCTTTCCTTTTTGCTTTGCCAAATTGAATTCAAGACTAGCCCTTTATGCCTTTGAATAAAAAAAAAGTATGATTGACTTTTCTTTAGAGAGAGAAACTTTTGTAGCGTTTGCCTTTTTTTTTTTTTTGTCCTTAAATGATGGTATGGGACAACAAGCTTTTTAAACGGAGAGGTATATTATTCTCCATGGAAAGGATATGATTAATTGCACCTCTACACCATAGGATTTTCTCTCCTTGTTATTAGTTCAATTCTCACTCCATCTAATTTTTGTGGGGACAATGGACGTAAGAAAAGGCCTTTTATCCATAAATAACTTTTGATAACTAAAATTTCTCATAATTGGATTCTAATCTAGGTACATGATTTTAGTCCGTCAAAATATTTATGACATATATTTCATTATTAAAAAAATCTTTTATTTTGAAGAAAACAACGATTAAAAACTTAACAAGACAAAAAATTCATTTTAAATTAAGTCAACTTAATAAAAAAATTACTTATTTTTATTCTTATATCCTTTTTATCTAGAAATAATTTTATTTAAAAACCAGTATTATGTAAGTATAATAATCTATTGAAAATATAATTTTTATGATCTTATTAAATCTTTGTGAGTTTTTATTTTTAATGCTAAAAATATAAAAATTCTAAAAAATTTAATAACTTCATGAAAGTTTATTTTTAAATGAATTATTATATCTATATAATATTAGCTTTTAAATGAAGTTAGTTCTAAGTAAAAAAATATAAAAAAAAATTATTTTAAATTAAGTTGATTTAATTTAAAATAAATTAGCTCAGACTTTTATTTTAATAACCTAAAAAGAAGCGACTACTAATTGACACTTAAATTTATCTTTCCAAGAAAAGTTCATGTTTTTCACTTCTAGCAAAAAAAGTAAAGGATGAAGGATGAACAAGTCCTGGAAATGTGTTAGAAAATTGATTCAATATCTGTGGGCATAGATGGAAGAATGTATAAAAAGAGTTTGACGTCCTTAAAACTTTTATGTCTTAAAATCATGATAATCGAGCAACGTTACGGAGAATTCATCAGACCAACAGCCTTACGGATAGAAGCCGCGAGAGTGTTGCTTAAGGAATTCTCGATTACTGAGGGACAAATTGTAGTGCAAAGTTGCATCTCTAAATTTAATAAGATACAAAAGGTTTAATACCCATGTGGTGAGGATCCAATAAATCTAAGTAGATATCATATACTGCGCGTTATGAATGTTACAGGGAGAAGCTCATTATTTTCTCATAATTCTACTCCTGGCAAGATATGAGATGTTGGAATATTCTAAAATACAAGAGCTTGTAAACTTACAAGCTCTTTTTCTCATGTCCGTCAAACTTTTCGTTTCCTATCAGTTAAGGACCTAAGTTTTCAGATGCAGCAAAACATGGGGAGAAAAGGGAAGTATCTTGCAACCTATTATTCCATGTTACCGGTTACAAGGCACAAAATGTTGGTCTGGCGGTAGCATATTCAGGTTCGGTTGTAAATGAGGTTTAAATGGTGCAAAAAGAAGGTTATTATGGTATTGAACCTGATTATGGTACAATGCTAGCCAAACTTGGTACCCTTAGAACCTTGTTTTGGGTACCCCATCATTCGTACCATATTTAGGTTGTATATGTTATGTGTGGTATCATCTTTATGTTACGTAGTATCAGTTTTAGGAAATGTGGTATCAAATATAGGTCTATAGTATCAGATAAAGGTTTTATGGTATCAAAAATAGGTTATGCGGTAGGAGAGTTAGGTCAGGTCATATTATATTAGGTTATGCGTAATCAGATTTAGATTATGTGGTATAATATTTTGGTTATACAGTAACTAATTAAGGTTCAATGGTATCAGATTATGAATGGGTATCAAATTTAGGTAAAGTTGTGTTAGACTGGTTATGCTTGGTCTTAGAATTAGATTATATGGTATATAATTTTGATTCTATGGTATCATGTTTCGGTTATATGTGGCATCGGATGGTGGTTGTGTGGTATCAGATTAAGGTTATATTGGATTAAGATTATCTAGTATCAGACTTAGGCTATATGGTACCACATTTACGTTAAAATGTAAGATTTCATATTTTGGTTATGTGGTATCAAATTTAAGTTATATGGTATCTGATTTAGGTAATATGGTATCAGATTTAGGTTATATGGTCACTGATTAAAGATATGTGGTATGAAATTACACTGGGTTTCAGATTAAAGTGAAGTGGCATTTGATTTAGTTTATACGTGGTCTCAGAATTAGGTCATGTGGTATCTAGTTTACGTTATTTGGTATAAGATTTAGGTTATGTGTGATTTCAGATGGTGGTTATGTGGTATCAGATTGAGGTTATGATTGATTTAGGTTGGGTAGTGTGAGATTTAGATCATGTGGTATCTAATTTAGGTTATTTGGCATAAGATTTTGGTTGTGTAGTATTAGAAAGTGGTTATGTGGTATCAGATGGTGGTTATATTAGCTTAAGGTTATGTGGTATCAAACTTAGGTTATGTGGTACCAGATTTAGGTTAAACAATGAGATATTAGATTTTGGTTATGTGGTATTAGATTTAGCTTATGTCGTAATTGATTAAGGATATGTGGTATGAAATTACGGCTGTGTTTCGGATTTAGGTGGCATGGTATTTGATTTAGGTTATACGTGGTCTCAAAATTAGGTCATGTGGTATAATTCAGGTTATTTGGTATAAGATTTAGGTTCTATGTGGTTTCAGATGGTGTTATGTGGTATCATATTAAGGTTATGTGGTATCAAATTAAGGTCATATGGTATCAAATTTAGGTTATGTGGTATCAGATTTAGGTTCTATGACATTAGATTTAGGTTATGAGATATCAGTTTTTGGTTATATGGTATCAGATTTAGGTTATGAGGTATCATATTTGGGTTATGCAATATTAGATTTTGATTTTGATTTGTAGAAGATTTAGGTTATGCGGTACCTGATTTTGGTAATATGGTATCGGATTAAGGTTACGTGGTATTAGATGATGACTAGGGTATTAGATTAAGCTGATGTGGTAATAGATTTAGGTTTTGATTGGTCTCAAAATTAGGTTATATGGCATCAGATTTTGGTTAACTGGCATTAGTTTTAGTTATATTTGGTATCAAATATAGGTTATGTGGTGTCAGATGTAGGTTACATTGGATATATGTTATGTGGTGTTAGATTTAGGTAAAGTGGTTTTAGATTTAGTTATGTGGTATCAGATTTATGTTTTGTGTGGTATCAGATATAGGTTATTTGGTATCTGGTTTAGGTTTTGGTCGATGGTTAGAAATTTAGTTTACATTGGTATCAGATTTAGGTTAATACGGTAATAGATTATGGTTAAATCTATGAGATTTGGTCAATTGGTCATGGACCACATTAAAGACAAAAATCAAGAACATCCCAACCTAAAAAATTAAACCTATAGTCAAATTATAGCAGAAATTAAAGAAGTTGCTCTTCAAATGTGTCATAAAATAAAGTGGCAAAAACACGTAAGAAGAGAAAGACTAGCAGGAAGAAAAGAAATGGGAAGATTTTGCTCCCAATTTGGTTATGATATCCCAAGGCCATATTCTAAGTATGAGCCAAAAAAATAGAAGACGCATAGATCTTATAGAAAGCATAAGAGAAGAAAATTTGAAAGTCCAGAAGAAAATTCTAGATCATTTAAAAGGATTAAGAAGAAAAATCTGGAAGAGGTCAAAAAGTTTGTTGGAAATGTGGAAAACCAGGACATGCTAATAAGTGTAGGACAAGGCAAAAAAAAAAAAAAAACAAACAAACAAACTCTTCAGAGGTTGATGAAGCACTAAAAATGAGTTTAATGCAAATTTTTTTAAATAGTGACAATGAGCCTGAAAAGAAACAAGAATAAATAACTTCCAAAGAAGCAAATGTTATTGGTCTTTCAGGTAGTCTAGAATCTGAATAAAAAAGTAGTTGTGGTTCTAAATGTGGTTGTGATTCATGTTAACTATATAATACATTTGATAATTTGTAATTAAATATTATTCAGATTAATGCCATCACTGAAGAAGATGAAATATTCTTAGAATTTGCTAATCAAATTGATGATATAAAGTTTAGAAAAAGGAATTCTATTTAAATATCTTAATAAAGTTGGTAAGTAGGAACACCAATCAGATCAAGTTAGAATAAATGTAAACTAAAAGGTTAACATACAAGAATTGATTAAGCCTCTAGCTTATAGTTTGAATGAAATCTTTAAGAGAATAGATGATGCACAAAAAAGCCATAAAGAACCAACAATAGCAGAATTGAAAGAAGAAATTTTGGTAACAAAGGTAGAAATAAAATCTCTTAGGAATAGGATTGTGATTTTAAAACTTCAAAATTTGGAGGGATATTCTCAAAATATTCAAGAAGAGAATTAATTGTGAAAGATATGGAAGAATTCAATTTTAAGACAAAGTAGAAAGAAAGAGGGAAAAATATTCCAAAAGAGAGCAAAAAAAAAAAAAAAATAAAGGGATGATTTTTCTCAAGAAAAACCATTGTAGATTAATGATGTCTATTCTATGTCAAATCAAAGATTTACCAACATAATGACTTTATTAACAAAAAATCAATTTAGATTAATAGCAATAGTTTTGGTGACTCAGGAGCTTATAGAAATTTCATTAACAAGGTATTGTTCATTATAAGTATCTTGATAATTCTTTTGGATCAATTACTGTTGCCAATAAGAAAACTTTGCCAATAAGTTTTAAGATGACACATGTTGATGTTTGTAATGAAGATATTTATATTATATAACATTTTATAGTGTTAAGCATGAATTAAGAAAAAATATTAGGATCTCCATACAATCATGCCGTTTAAGGTAAGCATGAATGAGATTTCTACTAAGAAATTTGGAAAGAAAATTATATTTGAATTAGCTTAACCTCCTAGAAGATCATTGTTAGAAGAACTCGGTATGGATTTAGGAAGAAAACAAAATGTTTTGATGTATTTACAAGAACAAGTAAAACAGAAAAGTGTTGAAGAAAAATTAGGCACTAAAGAATTAAAATAAAAAATTGAACACTTTAAGGGAGTCTTAGCTAGTAAGGTTTGTGTAGATATTCCAAATGCCTTTTGGGAAAGAAAAAGACATATTGTAAATCTCCCTTGTGAACCAGATTTCAATGAGAAAAATACTCCTACAAGATTTATGGCTATTCAAATGAATGAATAATTAATGGCTCATTATAGGAAAGAAATTCAAGATTTATTAAATAAGAAATTAAACAGAAATAGTTCTTTACCATGGAATTGCTATGCTTTTTATGTGATTAAGAATCAAGAAATTGAAAGAAGAGTGCCAAAACTGGTAATTAATTATAAGCCTCAAAATAAAGTTCTCAGATGAATTAGGCATCCAATACCTAACAAGAAAGGTTTGTTATCTAGACTTGATAATGCTATTGTGTTTTCTAAATTTGACACAAAGACAAGATATTGGCAAATCCAGATTGCTGAAGAAGGTAAATATAAAACAAGATTCAATGTCCCCTTTAGGCATTATGAATAGAATGTTATGCCTTTTAGGATAAAGAATGGCCCATCAGAATTTTCAGAAAATTATGAATGAAATCTTTAATCCTTATAATTATTGTACTATTGTTTACATTGATGATGTTCTGGTATTCTCTCAATGGATTGATCAACACTAGAAAAACTTAAGCAAATTTGTAAAAATAGCAGAATATGTAGGACTTGTAGTATCAGCAAAAAAGATGGAATTGTTCCAAACAAGAATTAGGTTTTTGGGTCATATAATTCATAAAGGAACAATTAAGCATATTGTTGACACCCAATTTCGTCCGACCGTCGTTAAAAAAATTAATTTAATTAATTAATTAATTAAATTAAAAAAAAAAATATTATATATTTATTGATAACAATCAGTCTAAGAGGAGGCATTTTTTATTTTATATGTTTAGTACAAAAAAAAAAAATGAATGAATAAAAAAAATAAAATATAATATAATAATATATCTGTTTGTGTGTTAAATTAAAATTAAAATTTTAATATTAGTTAAAAATAATAATAATAAAATAAATAAAATCAAATAAAAAATCTTATCTCCAGAGACTTCGAGACTCTCTGGAGACTTCTCCTTTCTTCTTTTCTTTTCTATTTAACATCTCACCTCCTCCCTCTCTGAGCTCCCACCAGCTCTTCTTTATCAACTCACTGACTTCTCTCTCTCTGGACGGATACACACAGCCACAAAAATAGCTCTCTCTCTCTCCTTCTCTTTCCTCCATTCCAACCTCTATCGGAGCTATTGCTTTTTCCCTCCTCATTCACTATCCTAGCCCTCTTTTGCTCTTTGCTTCTAGAGCTCCTTTTTGCTCTGTCGTGCCGTCGCTCGTTCTCTGGTACTCCACCTCTCGCAGTCCTCGTTCTTGGCCCTCACAGCCTTTCGTTTTTTATCCTTGCCATCCTTGTTCCCTGCCTCTCGGCCATTTCTCTGCCTGACGCCTCAAGCCTCTGTCCTTCAGCCGCCACGAGAGGCCACCACTGCCACTGCTGCTGTCCGACGCAAGCCCCTCCCTCTCTTCGCGTGGTCGCTTCCAACTCTCGCCACCTTCAGCTCGCCGTCGTCACCTCCCATGCTCGCGACGCTGCCCAGCTGAGCACGCCGCCGTCGCAGCCAAACAGCCCGACACCGTCGCCCATTCCATAGCTGCTCGTTACCCACTGCCACTCCGTTGCCGACGCCCCAATCTGCCACGCCGTCGTCGTCTAGCTCCAGTATCACTCCGTCGCTGAGTTCCGTCGCGACCACCGTGCCGTCGCCGTCCATACCGGTCTGCCTCACAGCAGCCACCCGCCGCTGTCGCTCGCGTCCACCGTTGTCCGTCGCCGGCAAAGCTCCCTTTCTCCTCTCTCCCGACGCGTCTGTTTCTTTTTTTGTTGACCAAGTCAAATTTTTTTTTTTGGGTAAATTCTCATTTAGTCCTTGATCCTCTTTATTTTATCCATCTAAGTCATTAACATATTTTTATTTTGCATACAGGTCACTGACAGCAATTTTTTTTTATTGTTCGTTTTCCTTGCTTTCCTTGTTTATTTGATGGTTTGGTCATGCATCAATTTAATTAATAAATTCACATAGGAATATAAGTTAGGATGTCTATTTTTTTTAATTTTTTTTCAATTTACTTGATGGGTTTCAAAGATCAATTTTCGAGAATTCATTCTACGTGGGTTAATAAAATCACAGGATTGAGGAGAAAGTGGCACCACCTGTTTATCTTCCTGGTCTAATTTTTTTTTTTTTTTTTTTTTGTGTTCTCCTCCTTGGATATTGTTAGTTTTATTAAAATTTGCACATGAGATTGTATATAACCTTGATTTTGGTTGAAATCAGCATGATATTTGTTTGAATTGAAAAGGGCGTTTCTATTGTTGAAGTTCACAAAGAACAAATCGGAGAAGATGACTTGACATAGCATTTACTTAACTTTTGGATTAATGACAAAATGGGTCCTCTAGATTACCTTTGTGCTAAATTAGGTCCTAAATTTTGTTTTTGGTCATTTATAGCCTAAATAATTACTAAATTGTTTGTTTGCCATGAAACTTTTCTGCTTTGTGTATTTCGGTCAGTGATTTACTTATTTGCTTTTATGTTTTTGTTTTATTCAGATAATTAAAGGCATAAATTCACTTAGAAATTAATATTAATCTTAACTACACGATTATGTTGGATAAATAATTTTTAATAAATAATTTCTCCCCCGAATTTATTTGATTTGGTTCATCTAAGACTTTAAGGTTATTTTGATTTACAGTTTAGTCTTTTTTTTTTTTTTGTGTGTGTGTGTAATTTTGTTTGTTCAATTGATTAAAAGCTTGAATTAACTTAGGAATCAATATAATTATATGGTTAGATTAAATAGACTTTTTAATGATTAGTCTAAAAAAATTAGTTTAACATAATAACTAAAAAAATCACACTTAGAAAAATTTAGTCTGCATATGTCATATCATAATTAATTAAGTAACTCATAATAAATTAAATTAAAATTAAAATTCATGTCCGGGTAATCCGGTAGGATTCATGGCTTGGAGAAATATAAAATCTTAAATAAAATAAAATTAAATATCAGGATAAAAATTCATATTATGATAATCCTCCGGGATTCATGATATGGATTAAAATTTCGTCAAATTCCGTGTCCAAATGACTCGGCAGAGTCCATGGTTCGGAATCAAATCTTCCGTGTCCAAATGACTCGGCAGAGTCCATGGTTCGGAAGTATAAAAAAATTCTATCCAAATTAATTTAAAAATCCACATTTTCCCATAATTCAGTTAAAATTTCTAATTTCGAAAATTAACTGAAAATTATTTAAAAGCAAAGCGAAACAAAATTAAAATCAACTAAGGTGCCAATTTTGGGCGCTCTAACAATACTGTTTTAGCGTAACCGTACTCCCGATCCCCGAACTCTCGCAGACCAATTTTAAGGTGACCAATCGACCTAGGTAAACGGATTGGTGGCGACTCCCGAAAACCCGACGTTGCCACAGCTTGGCGACTCCACTGGGGACCCTGGTTAGTGAGTCAAGCCTAAAAGTTGATTTATTTTGTTCTGTTTTGTTTATTTTTATGTGGATTTATATGTTATATTTACTTATTCTAAACATGCATAATGTATTCACAAAATGAAGCTCTATACCCGAGCTTCCTCAAATCGAACACAATTCTTTCTAAGTGGAATTGGTGTTGTTGTCCTTGTGAGGCCATGGTCTCCAAGCCTTCACTGGTTTCAAAGTAGTAAAGTAGTGTATTGCCTTCTGAGACGGTTAGTCTCTGCATGGGCCCACGAAAAGCTACGACTCGAATTAATCCATTCCTTACATTAACCCTAGAGGGTAAGGAATCGAGCCGTCACTATGATTTAGTGGTGGGATTCGGGAACTATCCCTTGCCTTTTTGATAAACCACCTTCTGCATATAGAACTCCCCACTTAACCATAGAACTGACCATAGAATTTCTACCATTTTACCAACGCCATAAGCATATCCTTGTTATGCTGTGTTGTTACTCTACACTTTTCTTCGTATGGTTTTAACTTGTTTATCCATAATACTTCATGAGTTGTTAATTACTATTTAACTTGTTAATAACCTTATTTTTCTTTTGTTATACTTCCGTTCTGTGCAATTATTCTTCATGCATCAAAACCACGCATCAAATTATGCTAACTTTTTGGTCTTTTAATAATAACTTGAAGTCTTGAAGTTTCACAATAGTTGATAATCGAGCTCACTCATTGCATACATCCATTACATCAATCACATGCATATAAAATCTGATAAAAATAATCTCATTGCATGTATTCCATTACATCAATCACGTGCATATAAATTTTGATAAAAAACATAATCTCATTATGTATTGCATGCATCCATTGCATCAATCATATACATGTAAAATCTAATAAAATGAATCTCATTTTAAAAAGGTAAAATTGGACCTCAACACCGATATCCAACTCGGCTCCAAACAAGACTAATGGCAGAACAAACCGAAGGACGTCTCATAGATATAGAGTCCAAGATAGACAATATGGCCGGAGCAATTCCCTCCTCATTACACCAAAAAATGAAATTCATTTTTGAAGGAAAGTTAATCACAGTCTTTGCTGAAGAAGGCATTCTGCTATCATCTATATCAATAGTAGCAAAGACCAAGTGACCTTCTCTTCCAAGTTGGTGAGACCCAAATCCCAAATGTAACTGAAAATTCTGTCATATTGAAACTCAAGGTCCAACAGTTGGTCGAGTCCAAGTTGCTAGGCCCGATGTGATTGGTAATTGAAAGTGAAGATTTTGAGCTGGAATTACATTAATTTTGGAAGGGCTCCAAGTCAGATCTGACCTAACAGTCCGCACACACTTTTGAATGACAGGGAATCCTTTGAATAAACTTGTATCTTTGAAAGCTTGCAAAAGTAATTTAATAGTAAAAATCTCCTAGATTTAGTCCAGAATCTAGGGTGTAGTCTTTGTTAAATGGACACCTGCTATTCTTTTTCTGGTACAACAAAAAGATGTAATGCGTGCATTCTACTACTTTCCATTTTTACACTCTTTGCCATTATACTATCCATTATTGCCATCACACTTTACTTTTCGACAACTGGTAATTCTTTTTGTTCTCTAACAAAAAGATGTTGCGTGTGCATTCTATCACTTTTCAATCCCATTATTACTTCTACACATTCTATCAATTTTTACCAAAAATTCAATTATTACACCTACACATTCTACCACTTCTTACCAAAAATTCCGTTTTTACATCCATCTCTCACTCCTTTCCAGTATACTATCCATTATTGCTATCATACTTTGCTTTCTAAATGATACTACTCGTGGGTGAAAATAAAAAGTTAAGGGAGATTTAATAGTGGCGATCTTGAAAGTGCTGTCAAATCTAGTAACGTATTAAGGCTACCATAATTTTAACCAACTAAATGAAATTCCCTACTTAAATACTCCTTCCATTAAATAAAAAAGAATAAAAAATATTTCTTTGGGGTTGTCCAAAAAAAATTGAAACATTTTCTTTTTTGAAAAGTTTTTATCATCCAATTTTTCTTACTACCTTCATTCAACTCTTACTACATAAAATCTGTAAAAAGAACTTTTTTCTTTTTCTAATAATCATTTAAACTTTTATTAGACAAAACCCAAAAACAATTGTTTCAATTTTAGTTTCAAGGGCAAAATAAAAAAATATCATAAGTTACATACATATTAATCTTGTGACTAAAACAATGTATCATTTGTTTATGAGACGAAAGGAGCATATAAATCTCTAATAAAGTTCTTCCATTTACCTGAATCGAAGTCGATTATACACATACTCCTGTAGAAATTGTAATAAAAAAAATACTGATCATTTAAATAACGCTCGAGGTAATAAATTGAAGAAAAATGAGATGCGTGTGACTGGGAATAAGAAAAGTAATTAACCTCGCAAATTCCATTGACAAGGTAACCCAAGAAGAAGCCAGAAGAACAAATCAAGAATTGTTGCCACCGCGGTCGTTCGGATAAAGAAATCCCTAATAGAATCAATGTTTGCTCGTCGTTCTTCATTTGATCTTTTCTTTCCTTTTTGCTTTGCCAAATTGAATTCAAGACTAGCCCTTTATGCCTTTGAATAAAAAAAAAGTATGATTGACTTTTCTTTAGAGAGAGAAACTTTTGTAGCGTTTGCCTTTTTTTTTTTTTTGTCCTTAAATGATGGTATGGGACAACAAGCTTTTTAAACGGAGAGGTATATTATTCTCCATGGAAAGGATATGATTAATTGCACCTCTACACCATAGGATTTTCTCTCCTTGTTATTAGTTCAATTCTCACTCCATCTAATTTTTGTGGGGACAATGGACGTAAGAAAAGGCCTTTTATCCATAAATAACTTTTGATAACTAAAATTTCTCATAATTGGATTCTAATCTAGGTACATGATTTTAGTCCGTCAAAATATTTATGACATATATTTCATTATTAAAAAAATCTTTTATTTTGAAGAAAACAACGATTAAAAACTTAACAAGACAAAAAATTCATTTTAAATTAAGTCAACTTAATAAAAAAATTACTTATTTTTATTCTTATATCCTTTTTATCTAGAAATAATTTTATTTAAAAACCAGTATTATGTAAGTATAATAATCTATTGAAAATATAATTTTTATGATCTTATTAAATCTTTGTGAGTTTTTATTTTTAATGCTAAAAATATAAAAATTCTAAAAAATTTAATAACTTCATGAAAGTTTATTTTTAAATGAATTATTATATCTATATAATATTAGCTTTTAAATGAAGTTAGTTCTAAGTAAAAAAATATAAAAAAAAATTATTTTAAATTAAGTTGATTTAATTTAAAATAAATTAGCTCAGACTTTTATTTTAATAACCTAAAAAGAAGCGACTACTAATTGACACTTAAATTTATCTTTCCAAGAAAAGTTCATGTTTTTCACTTCTAGCAAAAAAAGTAAAGGATGAAGGATGAACAAGTCCTGGAAATGTGTTAGAAAATTGATTCAATATCTGTGGGCATAGATGGAAGAATGTATAAAAAGAGTTTGACGTCCTTAAAACTTTTATGTCTTAAAATCATGATAATCGAGCAACGTTACGGAGAATTCATCAGACCAACAGCCTTACGGATAGAAGCCGCGAGAGTGTTGCTTAAGGAATTCTCGATTACTGAGGGACAAATTGTAGTGCAAAGTTGCATCTCTAAATTTAATAAGATACAAAAGGTTTAATACCCATGTGGTGAGGATCCAATAAATCTAAGTAGATATCATATACTGCGCGTTATGAATGTTACAGGGAGAAGCTCATTATTTTCTCATAATTCTACTCCTGGCAAGATATGAGATGTTGGAATATTCTAAAATACAAGAGCTTGTAAACTTACAAGCTCTTTTTCTCATGTCCGTCAAACTTTTCGTTTCCTATCAGTTAAGGACCTAAGTTTTCAGATGCAGCAAAACATGGGGAGAAAAGGGAAGTATCTTGCAACCTATTATTCCATGTTACCGGTTACAAGGCACAAAATGTTGGTCTGGCGGTAGCATATTCAGGTTCGGTTGTAAATGAGGTTTAAATGGTGCAAAAAGAAGGTTATTATGGTATTGAACCTGATTATGGTACAATGCTAGCCAAACTTGGTACCCTTAGAACCTTGTTTTGGGTACCCCATCATTCGTACCATATTTAGGTTGTATATGTTATGTGTGGTATCATCTTTATGTTACGTAGTATCAGTTTTAGGAAATGTGGTATCAAATATAGGTCTATAGTATCAGATAAAGGTTTTATGGTATCAAAAATAGGTTATGCGGTAGGAGAGTTAGGTCAGGTCATATTATATTAGGTTATGCGTAATCAGATTTAGATTATGTGGTATAATATTTTGGTTATACAGTAACTAATTAAGGTTCAATGGTATCAGATTATGAATGGGTATCAAATTTAGGTAAAGTTGTGTTAGACTGGTTATGCTTGGTCTTAGAATTAGATTATATGGTATATAATTTTGATTCTATGGTATCATGTTTCGGTTATATGTGGCATCGGATGGTGGTTGTGTGGTATCAGATTAAGGTTATATTGGATTAAGATTATCTAGTATCAGACTTAGGCTATATGGTACCACATTTACGTTAAAATGTAAGATTTCATATTTTGGTTATGTGGTATCAAATTTAAGTTATATGGTATCTGATTTAGGTAATATGGTATCAGATTTAGGTTATATGGTCACTGATTAAAGATATGTGGTATGAAATTACACTGGGTTTCAGATTAAAGTGAAGTGGCATTTGATTTAGTTTATACGTGGTCTCAGAATTAGGTCATGTGGTATCTAGTTTACGTTATTTGGTATAAGATTTAGGTTATGTGTGATTTCAGATGGTGGTTATGTGGTATCAGATTGAGGTTATGATTGATTTAGGTTGGGTAGTGTGAGATTTAGATCATGTGGTATCTAATTTAGGTTATTTGGCATAAGATTTTGGTTGTGTAGTATTAGAAAGTGGTTATGTGGTATCAGATGGTGGTTATATTAGCTTAAGGTTATGTGGTATCAAACTTAGGTTATGTGGTACCAGATTTAGGTTAAACAATGAGATATTAGATTTTGGTTATGTGGTATTAGATTTAGCTTATGTCGTAATTGATTAAGGATATGTGGTATGAAATTACGGCTGTGTTTCGGATTTAGGTGGCATGGTATTTGATTTAGGTTATACGTGGTCTCAAAATTAGGTCATGTGGTATAATTCAGGTTATTTGGTATAAGATTTAGGTTCTATGTGGTTTCAGATGGTGTTATGTGGTATCATATTAAGGTTATGTGGTATCAAATTAAGGTCATATGGTATCAAATTTAGGTTATGTGGTATCAGATTTAGGTTCTATGACATTAGATTTAGGTTATGAGATATCAGTTTTTGGTTATATGGTATCAGATTTAGGTTATGAGGTATCATATTTGGGTTATGCAATATTAGATTTTGATTTTGATTTGTAGAAGATTTAGGTTATGCGGTACCTGATTTTGGTAATATGGTATCGGATTAAGGTTACGTGGTATTAGATGATGACTAGGGTATTAGATTAAGCTGATGTGGTAATAGATTTAGGTTTTGATTGGTCTCAAAATTAGGTTATATGGCATCAGATTTTGGTTAACTGGCATTAGTTTTAGTTATATTTGGTATCAAATATAGGTTATGTGGTGTCAGATGTAGGTTACATTGGATATATGTTATGTGGTGTTAGATTTAGGTAAAGTGGTTTTAGATTTAGTTATGTGGTATCAGATTTATGTTTTGTGTGGTATCAGATATAGGTTATTTGGTATCTGGTTTAGGTTTTGGTCGATGGTTAGAAATTTAGTTTACATTGGTATCAGATTTAGGTTAATACGGTAATAGATTATGGTTAAATCTATGAGATTTGGTCAATTGGTCATGGACCACATTAAAGACAAAAATCAAGAACATCCCAACCTAAAAAATTAAACCTATAGTCAAATTATAGCAGAAATTAAAGAAGTTGCTCTTCAAATGTGTCATAAAATAAAGTGGCAAAAACACGTAAGAAGAGAAAGACTAGCAGGAAGAAAAGAAATGGGAAGATTTTGCTCCCAATTTGGTTATGATATCCCAAGGCCATATTCTAAGTATGAGCCAAAAAAATAGAAGACGCATAGATCTTATAGAAAGCATAAGAGAAGAAAATTTGAAAGTCCAGAAGAAAATTCTAGATCATTTAAAAGGATTAAGAAGAAAAATCTGGAAGAGGTCAAAAAGTTTGTTGGAAATGTGGAAAACCAGGACATGCTAATAAGTGTAGGACAAGGCAAAAAAAAAAAAAAAACAAACAAACAAACTCTTCAGAGGTTGATGAAGCACTAAAAATGAGTTTAATGCAAATTTTTTTAAATAGTGACAATGAGCCTGAAAAGAAACAAGAATAAATAACTTCCAAAGAAGCAAATGTTATTGGTCTTTCAGGTAGTCTAGAATCTGAATAAAAAAGTAGTTGTGGTTCTAAATGTGGTTGTGATTCATGTTAACTATATAATACATTTGATAATTTGTAATTAAATATTATTCAGATTAATGCCATCACTGAAGAAGATGAAATATTCTTAGAATTTGCTAATCAAATTGATGATATAAAGTTTAGAAAAAGGAATTCTATTTAAATATCTTAATAAAGTTGGTAAGTAGGAACACCAATCAGATCAAGTTAGAATAAATGTAAACTAAAAGGTTAACATACAAGAATTGATTAAGCCTCTAGCTTATAGTTTGAATGAAATCTTTAAGAGAATAGATGATGCACAAAAAAGCCATAAAGAACCAACAATAGCAGAATTGAAAGAAGAAATTTTGGTAACAAAGGTAGAAATAAAATCTCTTAGGAATAGGATTGTGATTTTAAAACTTCAAAATTTGGAGGGATATTCTCAAAATATTCAAGAAGAGAATTAATTGTGAAAGATATGGAAGAATTCAATTTTAAGACAAAGTAGAAAGAAAGAGGGAAAAATATTCCAAAAGAGAGCAAAAAAAAAAAAAAAATAAAGGGATGATTTTTCTCAAGAAAAACCATTGTAGATTAATGATGTCTATTCTATGTCAAATCAAAGATTTACCAACATAATGACTTTATTAACAAAAAATCAATTTAGATTAATAGCAATAGTTTTGGTGACTCAGGAGCTTATAGAAATTTCATTAACAAGGTATTGTTCATTATAAGTATCTTGATAATTCTTTTGGATCAATTACTGTTGCCAATAAGAAAACTTTGCCAATAAGTTTTAAGATGACACATGTTGATGTTTGTAATGAAGATATTTATATTATATAACATTTTATAGTGTTAAGCATGAATTAAGAAAAAATATTAGGATCTCCATACAATCATGCCGTTTAAGGTAAGCATGAATGAGATTTCTACTAAGAAATTTGGAAAGAAAATTATATTTGAATTAGCTTAACCTCCTAGAAGATCATTGTTAGAAGAACTCGGTATGGATTTAGGAAGAAAACAAAATGTTTTGATGTATTTACAAGAACAAGTAAAACAGAAAAGTGTTGAAGAAAAATTAGGCACTAAAGAATTAAAATAAAAAATTGAACACTTTAAGGGAGTCTTAGCTAGTAAGGTTTGTGTAGATATTCCAAATGCCTTTTGGGAAAGAAAAAGACATATTGTAAATCTCCCTTGTGAACCAGATTTCAATGAGAAAAATACTCCTACAAGATTTATGGCTATTCAAATGAATGAATAATTAATGGCTCATTATAGGAAAGAAATTCAAGATTTATTAAATAAGAAATTAAACAGAAATAGTTCTTTACCATGGAATTGCTATGCTTTTTATGTGATTAAGAATCAAGAAATTGAAAGAAGAGTGCCAAAACTGGTAATTAATTATAAGCCTCAAAATAAAGTTCTCAGATGAATTAGGCATCCAATACCTAACAAGAAAGGTTTGTTATCTAGACTTGATAATGCTATTGTGTTTTCTAAATTTGACACAAAGACAAGATATTGGCAAATCCAGATTGCTGAAGAAGGTAAATATAAAACAAGATTCAATGTCCCCTTTAGGCATTATGAATAGAATGTTATGCCTTTTAGGATAAAGAATGGCCCATCAGAATTTTCAGAAAATTATGAATGAAATCTTTAATCCTTATAATTATTGTACTATTGTTTACATTGATGATGTTCTGGTATTCTCTCAATGGATTGATCAACACTAGAAAAACTTAAGCAAATTTGTAAAAATAGCAGAATATGTAGGACTTGTAGTATCAGCAAAAAAGATGGAATTGTTCCAAACAAGAATTAGGTTTTTGGGTCATATAATTCATAAAGGAACAATTAAGCATATTGTTGACACCCAATTTCGTCCGACCGTCGTTAAAAAAATTAATTTAATTAATTAATTAATTAAATTAAAAAAAAATATATTATATATTTATTGATAACAATCAGTCTAAGAGGAGGCATTTTTTATTTTATATGTTTAGTACAAAAAAAAAAAAATGAATGAATAAAAAAAATAAAATATAATATAATAATATATCTGTTTGTGTGTTAAATTAAAATTAAAATTTTAATATTAGTTAAAAATAATAATAATAAAATAAATAAAATCAAATAAAAAATCTTATCTCCAGAGACTTCGAGACTCTCTGGAGACTTCTCCTTTCTTCTTTTCTTTTCTATTTAACATCTCACCTCCTCCCTCTCTGAGCTCCCACCAGCTCTCCTTTATCAACTCACTGACTTCTCTCTCTCTGGACGGATACACACAGCCACAAAAATAGCTCTCTCTCTCTCCTTCTCTTTCCTCCATTCCAACCTCTATCGGAGCTATTGCTTTTTCCCTCCTCATTCACTATCCTAGCCCTCTTTTGCTCTTTGCTTCTAGAGCTCCTTTTTGCTCTGTCGTGCCGTCGCTCGTTCTCTGGTACTCCACCTCTCGCAGTCCTCGTTCTTGGCCCTCACAGCCTTTCGTTTTTTATCCTTGCCATCCTTGTTCCCTGCCTCTCGGCCATTTCTCTGCCTGACGCCTCAAGCCTCTGTCCTTCAGCCGCCACGAGAGGCCACCACTGCCACTGCTGCTGTCCGACGCAAGCCCCTCCCTCTCTTCGCGTGGTCGCTTCCAACTCTCGCCACCTTCAGCTCGCCGTCGTCACCTCCCATGCTCGCGACGCTGCCCAGCTGAGCACGCCGCCGTCGCAGCCAAACAGCCCGACACCGTCGCCCATTCCATAGCTGCTCGTTACCCACTGCCACTCCGTTGCCGACGCCCCAATCTGCCACGCCGTCGTCGTCTAGCTCCAGTATCACTCCGTCGCTGAGTTCCGTCGCGACCACCGTGCCGTCGCCGTCCATACCGGTCTGCCTCACAGCAGCCACCCGCCGCTGTCGCTCGCGTCCACCGTTGTCCGTCGCCGGCAAAGCTCCCTTTCTCCTCTCTCCCGACGCGTCTGTTTCTTTTTTTGTTGACCAAGTCAAATTTTTTTTTTTGGGTAAATTCTCATTTAGTCCTTGATCCTCTTTATTTTATCCATCTACGTCATTAACATATTTTTATTTTGCATACAGGTCACTGACAGCAATTTTTTTTTATTGTTCGTTTTCCTTGCTTTCCTTGTTTATTTGATGGTTTGGTCATGCATCAATTTAATTAATAAATTCACATAGGAATATAAGTTAGGATGTCTATTTTTTTTAATTTTTTTTCAATTTACTTGATGGGTTTCAAAGATCAATTTTCGAGAATTCATTCTACGTGGGTTAATAAAATCACAGGATTGAGGAGAAAGTGGCACCACCTGTTTATCTTCCTGGTCTAATTTTTTTTTTTTTTTTTTTTTGTGTTCTCCTCCTTGGATATTGTTAGTTTTATTAAAATTTGCACATGAGATTGTATATAACCTTGATTTTGGTTGAAATCAGCATGATATTTGTTTGAATTGAAAAGGGCGTTTCTATTGTTGAAGTTCACAAAGAACAAATCGGAGAAGATGACTTGACATAGCATTTACTTAACTTTTGGATTAATGACAAAATGGGTCCTCTAGATTACCTTTGTGCTAAATTAGGTCCTAAATTTTGTTTTTGGTCATTTATAGCCTAAATAATTACTAAATTGTTTGTTTGCCATGAAACTTTTCTGCTTTGTGTATTTCGGTCAGTGATTTACTTATTTGCTTTTATGTTTTTGTTTTATTCAGATAATTAAAGGCATAAATTCACTTAGAAATTAATATTAATCTTAACTACACGATTATGTTGGATAAATAATTTTTAATAAATAATTTCTCCCCCGAATTTATTTGATTTGGTTCATCTAAGACTTTAAGGTTATTTTGATTTACAGTTTAGTCTTTTTTTTTTTTTGTGTGTGTGTGTAATTTTGTTTGTTCAATTGATTAAAAGCTTGAATTAACTTAGGAATCAATATAATTATATGGTTAGATTAAATAGACTTTTTAATGATTAGTCTAAAAAAATTAGTTTAACATAATAACTAAAAAAATCACACTTAGAAAAATTTAGTCTGCATATGTCATATCATAATTAATTAAGTAACTCATAATAAATTAAATTAAAATTAAAATTCATGTCCGGGTAATCCGGTAGGATTCATGGCTTGGAGAAATATAAAATCTTAAATAAAATAAAATTAAATATCAGGATAAAAATTCATATTATGATAATCCTCCGGGATTCATGATATGGATTAAAATTTCGTCAAATTCCGTGTCCAAATGACTCGGCAGAGTCCATGGTTCGGAATCAAATCTTCCGTGTCCAAATGACTCGGCAGAGTCCATGGTTCGGAAGTATAAAAAAATTCTATCCAAATTAATTTAAAAATCCACATTTTCCCATAATTCAGTTAAAATTTCTAATTTCGAAAATTAACTGAAAATTATTTAAAAGCAAAGCGAAACAAAATTAAAATCAACTAAGGTGCCAATTTTGGGCGCTCTAACAATACTGTTTTAGCGTAACCGTACTCCCGATCCCCGAACTCTCGCAGACCAATTTTAAGGTGACCAATCGACCTAGGTAAACGGATTGGTGGCGACTCCCGAAAACCCGACGTTGCCACAGCTTGGCGACTCCACTGGGGACCCTGGTTAGTGAGTCAAGCCTAAAAGTTGATTTATTTTGTTCTGTTTTGTTTATTTTTATGTGGATTTATATGTTATATTTACTTATTCTAAACATGCATAATGTATTCACAAAATGAAGCTCTATACCCGAGCTTCCTCAAATCGAACACAATTCTTTCTAAGTGGAATTGGTGTTGTTGTCCTTGTGAGGCCATGGTCTCCAAGCCTTCACTGGTTTCAAAGTAGTAAAGTAGTGTATTGCCTTCTGAGACGGTTAGTCTCTGCATGGGCCCACGAAAAGCTACGACTCGAATTAATCCATTCCTTACATTAACCCTAGAGGGTAAGGAATCGAGCCGTCACTATGATTTAGTGGTGGGATTCGGGAACTATCCCTTGCCTTTTTGATAAACCACCTTCTGCATATAGAACTCCCCACTTAACCATAGAACTGACCATAGAATTTCTACCATTTTACCAACGCCATAAGCATATCCTTGTTATGCTGTGTTGTTACTCTACACTTTTCTTCGTATGGTTTTAACTTGTTTATCCATAATACTTCATGAGTTGTTAATTACTATTTAACTTGTTAATAACCTTATTTTTCTTTTGTTATACTTCCGTTCTGTGCAATTATTCTTCATGCATCAAAACCACGCATCAAATTATGCTAACTTTTTGGTCTTTTAATAATAACTTGAAGTCTTGAAGTTTCACAATAGTTGATAATCGAGCTCACTCATTGCATACATCCATTACATCAATCACATGCATATAAAATCTGATAAAAATAATCTCATTGCATGTATTCCATTACATCAATCACGTGCATATAAATTTTGATAAAAAACATAATCTCATTATGTATTGCATGCATCCATTGCATCAATCATATACATGTAAAATCTAATAAAATGAATCTCATTTTAAAAAGGTAAAATTGGACCTCAACACCGATATCCAACTCGGCTCCAAACAAGACTAATGGCAGAACAAACCGAAGGACGTCTCATAGATATAGAGTCCAAGATAGACAATATGGCCGGAGCAATTCCCTCCTCATTACACCAAAAAATGAAATTCATTTTTGAAGGAAAGTTAATCACAGTCTTTGCTGAAGAAGGCATTCTGCTATCATCTATATCAATAGTAGCAAAGACCAAGTGACCTTCTCTTCCAAGTTGGTGAGACCCAAATCCCAAATGTAACTGAAAATTCTGTCATATTGAAACTCAAGGTCCAACAGTTGGTCGAGTCCAAGTTGCTAGGCCCGATGTGATTGGTAATTGAAAGTGAAGATTTTGAGCTGGAATTACATTAATTTTGGAAGGGCTCCAAGTCAGATCTGACCTAACAGTCCGCACACACTTTTGAATGACAGGGAATCCTTTGAATAAACTTGTATCTTTGAAAGCTTGCAAAAGTAATTTAATAGTAAAAATCTCCTAGATTTAGTCCAGAATCTAGGGTGTAGTCTTTGTTAAATGGACACCTGCTATTCTTTTTCTGGTACAACAAAAAGATGTAATGCGTGCATTCTACTACTTTCCATTTTTACACTCTTTGCCATTATACTATCCATTATTGCCATCACACTTTACTTTTCGACAACTGGTAATTCTTTTTGTTCTCTAACAAAAAGATGTTGCGTGTGCATTCTATCACTTTTCAATCCCATTATTACTTCTACACATTCTATCAATTTTTACCAAAAATTCAATTATTACACCTACACATTCTACCACTTCTTACCAAAAATTCCGTTTTTACATCCATCTCTCACTCCTTTCCAGTATACTATCCATTATTGCTATCATACTTTGCTTTCTAAATGATACTACTCGTGGGTGAAAATAAAAAGTTAAGGGAGATTTAATAGTGGCGATCTTGAAAGTGCTGTCAAATCTAGTAAAAAGGATTTCATATGTTGCACCCCAACTCTAAAAAAAAAATTCACAGTGGTTATCAACATCCTTGCAAGAAGTCTGGGGTTAGCTTCCAAAGAAGGTAGCTCTCATATTAAATGACTTCAGTGGCCTCCCAATTCTCACAAATGCTCAATACAAAAAAAAAAATTCTCAGTTTTCCGCAACACAAGTTCCAACAAAGGAAAGAAGTTCATCCCTTCCATCAAAAGCCATTAAAGGGAAAAATCCAAAACAAAAAAAAAAGAGACTGAGAGCAAACACAAGCAGCTAAGGCCACTTGAATCATTTCACTTCAAGAGGGCTATCATCTCAGTTCTTTGCAACACAAACTCCGAAAAGAGAAATTCATCCCTTCCATCAAAAGACAACAAGGGAAAATTCAAAACCAAAAAAGACTGAGAACAAGCACGAGCAAGCAAAGCCACTTGAGTCATCTCACTTCAAGAGAGTTATCAAGTATGTCATCACCATAGCTCACAAAAAAAAAAGGGGAAACAAAAAAAAAAAAAACAAACAAAACAAAAAAAAAAAAAGGGCTCAAGTTAGAGCAAAAGAAAGAAAACAAAAAAGTGAGCTATGGATTCTAGACTGAAAACCTGCAAAGGCGGTTTAGAACACAAAAGCAACCCTCAAGCCAAGCATACATAAAGACCACGATAGTTGGGGGGCAACAGATGAGGTTTAACTTTTTGGAAAGAGTGGCAAGTTTGAGGTCATCATTATTGAGTTTTTCACCATAATCAAATTTGCTCACGAGTAGTATTAAAAGACCATTCTTTCAAACCACTTAAACTTAACTTTCCTCAGACTTATCATCCTCATTCAACTAAAAGACTATCATTGTGAATCATGTTTCTACCTTATTTAATACTGCTCACGAGTAGTATTAAAAGACCATTCTTTCACACCACTTAAACTTAACTTTACTCAGACCTAATATTTACCTCTTAATATTATTCTCATTCAGCTAAAAGACTGCCACAAAAAAAAAAAACATTCAAACTTAACTTTCCTCGCACCTAACATTTACCTCTCGATATCATCCTCATTCAGTTAAAAGGCTATTATTGTGAATCATGTTTCTACCTTATTGCCTTGCACAGTTTATGTCTTCGAGTTGGAAAGGGAAGAATGGCAGGATATTTTAATTGAAAACAAAGACCGTAAATTACTTTGTCAAGCTTTGCAAATTGATGAAAGTTTTTCTTTAAGGCCAAACCATTATTCATTAATGTATGTAGACTTAAAAGTAAGGAGATAGCTTGAGTCTTTCTTTAATAAGATGTGGTTCTTGTAAGAGAGATTTACGATCAAGTGCCAGCACAAAGGTCTAGAAATGCTCGACCTTCTGTTAAATCAAAGGCGAGATGATACCTTTTATCCACATAAATACCATATTCAGGGGGGCAAAGTAGTCTCTATGAAGCGTAAGAGGAGTACTGCCAACAAAGAAGTTCAATAGACAAGGGGGCAAGTCTTATGGATCAAAACTTGAGCTCAAGGAAGAGCAATCATTCAGATTATAACATGGGAATAAGTATGTGTCAGCCCGGACACAAGAAAAAGGACAGACATTGAAAGTAAAGCCTTTGATGCTATGAAATCCATGACAAGGGATGAGTACCCGAAAGAGATATAAATTATGAGGCGGGCCAACTTTAAAGAAATTGAGGCCAAAAATTCAAGAACAAGTCAAAGAAAGGGGATTTTGAAAAGAGTTGGGCTTTTGAGGCAGTAAACAAAAGCTGGAAAGCATAAAGAGATTCAATGATAGTCCAAGAAGGCCATCACAAAGAGGATCCAGTAAAGCAAAGACATGAAGAACTAGATCCATCAAAAAAAAAAAAAAAAAAGAAACATCAATTCCACATGCTCTGCATTCATGCATTTCACATCATGCATGCATGGCTTTTGCATAATAGGAACCAAACGGGAATCATATTCACAGCACAGTTACAGCAATATAAGCTGAGATCTCAATGTCATCAGCTCTTACCAATCTATCACTGGATACACAGCTAATATGCGGTACCAACCCGCATCAGGAATTCAAGGATAAGGTAGACAATATATCAAAAGCCTGGCAATCGATTCAATAATCGAGACTACACCTGGAAGGACAGGATTGACGTCAGCTAGTAGTATCCAAGATAAGAGATAGCTATAGCCAAGGATAAGACACATATCAAAAAGGATAAAGTAGACAATATTGTCAAAAGCCTGGCAATTGATTCAATAATCGAGGCTACACCTGGAAGGACAGGATTGATGCCAGCTTAGCAGCATCCAAGATAAGAGATAGCTGTGGTCAAAGATAAGGCAGACATCAAGAAATATTGTCGTTGAAAATTTGTCAAAAGCGGACAATAGATTCAATAATCGAGGACTGGATCGACGTCAGCTCGATGGAATATCTAAGATAAAAAAATATCTATCACATCAAAATGAAGTAGGATCCACTTTTCCGGTTAAACGGCGAATACGGTACTCCGTGACTCTTAAGTCGGTTCTCTCAGTTGCCCATAATAACTGATTCTTTCCTCTCTTCTCTCTTTTACTTCCCTCTAGAAAATGGATCCTACTCTTTCTGTCTTACGAAAATATTTTCCTTCTCTCCCAATGAACATCCTAAAAAAGATCTACCGAGTTCGCTGTGAACGATTAAGAGCTCTGATGCACAAAGGAATACCTGAAGATGTACGGTGGTTAATCGAAGCCAAGGTTCGTCTGGCAGGTGAAATCCCAGAGACATTTGCGTCTTACATGCCTGGTGTTGGCAAAAGTTCTTATGCTAGAAAAAGAAGAGCGAAAAGATTACAAGTCTGCCATAAATGTGGTAGGTGGACTTGTAAGACTAGGTGTCATTCTTTAGGAATGATCTCCAATAATCGAGAAGATAAAATACGGTTCATCAAGAATGGCTTGAGTAAGGACTCATTGGATGATATCCAATTGACTCTTGAGACGCATTCTTGTGGATCTGTGCAACGTGAAATTCTTGGTTTATGGAGTATTTTTCATGAAGAACGAAACCGTTACAGTCCCGGGAATCTGACTTTAAACGACCCTGTTTGTCGGCTCGTAAGAAAGCTGGATGGGAAGCAAACCCTCGGCTCATAGAAGCCGTTAATGCCGTTACTAGACGTAAAGCCAATGGAAGATGTGAGCCACAGTCACAATTACTGTACATACGATTTGTCATATGTGAAAAATTTACATTACCTTTGGACAATAATGTACCTAAACGACCCTGTTTGCCAGTTTGTGAAAAAGCTAGATGAGATGCAAATCACTGATTCATAGAAAGCATTGAAGCCGTTACTGGACGCAAAGCCAGTAGAAGACGGAACAAGGTCACAATTACTGTACGTGCTAGCTGTCGCTTTTGAAATTTTCCTCCCCTTTTGGTAATAATGTATCCACTCCTGACATGAACCAAAGTCACGATTACTGTACGTGCTAGCTGTCGCTTTTGAAATTTTCCTCCTCTTTCAGCAATAATGTATCCACTCTTGACATAAGCCATAGTCGCGACTACTGTACATGCTAGCAGCTACTTTGAAAATTTTCCTCCTCTTTTAACGATAGTGTACCCATACCTGACCAGAGTCATACCCGTGACTACTATGAATAGCTGGCAATAATGTATCCATTCTTGAAAAATAAAATTATTGACTTATCTCTTCATCTCTATAAATATATCCTCTTTTCTCACAAGGGTAAGGATAGGAATGGAGAAAACCCCAACTCGTAAATCCCGAAGTATTTGTGTATTTTCTGGGGCTTTTCCTGGAAAAGATGAAGAGTATTTAAAAGCAGCCAACCATTTGGGTAGAGTATTAGCTGAGCGAAAAATACATTTAGTTTATGGAGGAGGTAGTGTCGGATTAATGGGAGGTGTAGCATCAGCAGCATCTCTAGGAGGAAGTCAAGTTCTGGGCATTATCCCTAGACCTCTGAAATTTATTTCTGGGGGCACGATTGGAGAAGAATTAGTGGTTAAAAATTTACAAGAGCGTGTGTTACAAATGCTTTTAAATGCTGATGCTTTTATCGCTCTACCAGGTGGTTTTGGCACATTGGGAGAAGTCTTTCAAATTGCGTCCATGGCCCAACTTAATTTGCATAAGAAACCCATTAGGCTTTTAAATGTTAACAATTTCTTTACAGGTCTGATAGCTTTTATGGATTATGCTATGCAGAAGAATTTTATATCAAGAGTGGCACGGCGAATCATAATATCCGCAACAACTGCTGAAGAATTGCTAGATAAAATACAAGCTTTTGTTCCTGAACCAGATCCAGCAATGATTCAGATAGACTGGACACGACAGTCTTTCCCGACCAGTTCACTCCCATAATGGTCCTCTACTCACCCTGTTGAAGTATTGTGGAAGAAAGAAGCGATCTGATCCGTTTTTCTTGTCCTTTAGTTTTATTATCAGCATTTTCTTTCGCGTTTCAGTTTTTCTTTTCGGGGAATTTCTTTTTTTAATATAGCTTCGTCCATGCTAATATTAAAACCATAGGACAACGCCTTTAGGATGGAATGGCTGAGTAAAGAGTAATTTTTATTACTCTTGAGACGCATCCTATTAGGTCTACTAGGCATAACATTTTGGGGTAGTTAAGCTTTAACCTTATTTGGATGACATATCTCACAAGGGAATCTATATTTACTGAAGAAAATATTAGATGAACCTTGAATATTGATTCCAAACATCCGTTCCCTTTACATAATTTGTCAGGGTTATTGTCATCATTAAGATTCACTCGTTTTATCGAAGCCTAATTCTTTGCGCTCACCTATTATGAAAATTCACACTTCCGAATAGAACATTTCAACTTCGATTGTCTGAGGTACTTAAAAAGGAGGAAAGAGTTTTTCTCCACAATCATAATCAATTTTCATCATCGGGGTTTTAAGGATGGAACCTTTGCCTAAAAAAAAATCAATTTTCATCATCGGGGTTTTAAGGATGGAACCTTTGCCTCGAAAACAATCAATTTTCATCGGGGTTTTAAGGATGGAACCTTTGCCTCGAAAACAATCAATTTTCATCATCGGGGTTTTAAGGATGGAACCTTTGCCTCGAAGAACAATCAATTTTCATCATTGGGGTTTTAAGGATGGAACCTTTGTCTCGAAAATAATCAATTTTCATCATCGGGGTTTTAAGGATGGAACCTTTGCCTCGAAAATAATCAATTTTCATCAATCCGAGGTTTTAAGGATGGAACCTTTGCCTCGAGATCAATCAATCAATTCGAGGTTTTAAGGATATAACCTTTACCTCGACATCAATCAATCAATCCGAGGTTTTAAGGATGGAACCTTTGCCTCGAAATCAATCAATCAATCCGAGGTTTTAAGGATGGAACCTTTGCCTCGAGATCAATCAATCAATTCGAGGTTTTAAGGATGGAACCTTTATCTCGAAATCAATCAATCAATCCGAGGTTTTAAGGATGGAACCTTTGCCTCGAGATCAATCAATCAATTCGAGGTTTTAAGGATGGAACCTTTACCTCGACATCAATCAATCAATCCGAGGTTTTAAGGATGGAACCTTTGCCTTGAAATCAATCAATCAATCCGAGGTTTTAAGGATAGAACCTTTGCCTCGAGATCAATCAATCAATTCGAGGTTTTAAGGATGGAGCCTTTACCTCGACATCAATCAATCAATCCGAGGTTTTAAGGATGGAACCTTTGCCTCGACATCAATCAATCAATTCGAGGCTTTAAGGATGGAACCTTTACCTCGACATCAATCAATCAATCCGAGGTTTTAAGGATGGAACCTTTGCCTCGAAATCAACCAATCAATCTGAGGTTTTAAGGATGAAACCTTTGCCTCGACATCAATCAATCAATCCGAGGTTTTAAGAATAGAACCTTTGCCTCGAGATCAATCAATCAATCCGGGGTTTTAAGGATAGAACCTTTGCCTCGAGATCAATTATCAATCCGAGGTTTTAAGGATGGAACCTTTGCCTCGACATCAATCAATCAATCTGAGGTTTTAAGGATGAAACCTTTGCCTCAAAATCAATTTTCATCATCGAGGTTTTAAGGATGGAACCTTTGCCTCGAAATCAATCAATCAATCCGAGGTTTTAAGGATGGAACCTTTGCCTCGAGATCAATCAATCAATTCGAGGTTTTAAGGATGGAACCTTTACCTCGACATCCATCAATTTTCCTTCAAACGATAGGAGAGTTCCCATCGTTGAGGTTCTAAGGTAGGACCCTTAACCTCAAAACAATCAATTTTCCTTCAAACGATAGGAGAGTTCCTATCGTCGAGGTTCTAAGCTAGGACCCTTAACCTCAAAATCATCAATTTTCCTTCAAAACGATAGGAGAGTTCCTATCGTCGAGGTTCTAAGGTAGGACCCTTAACCTCAAAACAAACAATTTTCCTTCAAACGATAGGAGAGTTCCTATCGTCGAGGTTCTAAGGTAGGACCCTTAACCTCAAAATCATCAATTTTCCACCAAACGATAGGAGAGTTCCTATCATCGAGGTTCTAAGGTAGGACCCTTAACCTCAAAATCATCAATTTTCCTTCAAACGATAGGAGAGTTCCTATCATCGAGGTTCTAAGGTAGGACCCTTAACCTCAATCATCAATTTTTCTTCAAACGATAAGAGAGTTCTTATCGCAGAGGTTCTAAGGTAGGGCCCTTAACCTCAAACTTGCAACGATAGGAGAGTTCCTATTGTCGAGGTTCTAAGGAGAGTTCCTTAACCTCAAATAATCAATCATCAATTTTTCTTCAAACGATAAGAGAGTTCTTATCGCAGAGGTTCTAAGGTAGGGCCCTTAACCTCAAACTTGCAACGATAGGAGAGTTCCTATCGTCAAGGTTCTAAGGAGAGTTCCTTAAACCTCAAACAATCAATCATCAATTTTTCTTAAACGATAAGAGAGTTCTTATTGTAGAGGTTCTAAGGTAGGGCCCTTAACCTCAAACTTGCAACGATAGGAGAGTTCCTATCGTTGAGGTTCTAAGGAAAGTTCCTTAAACCTCAAACAATCAATCATCAATTTTTCTTTAAACGATAAGAGAGTTCTTATCGCAGAGGTTCTAAGGTAGGGCCCTTAACCTCAAACTTTCAACGATAGGAGAGTTCTTATCGTCGAGGTTCTAAGGAGAGTTCCTTAAACCTCAAACAATCAATCATCAATTTTTCTTAAACGATAAGAGAGTTCTTATCGCAGAGGTTCTAAGGTAGGACCCTTAGCCTCCAAATCAATTAATTTTTCTTCAACGATAGGAAGGTTCCTATCGCAGAGGTTCTAGGGTAGGATCCTTAGCCTCCAAATCAATCAATTTTCTTCAACGATAGGAAGGTTCTTATCGTAGAGGTTACAAGGAAGGTTCCTGAACCTCAGAGTTTAGGCGGCGAGAAGGTTCTCAATGCCTAGCTAAGTCGAACGAAATTTGGTAACGACTTTGCATACATCATGTCCCATGAAGCATGCAAAGGGGGGCAGCTGTTGACACCCAATTTCGTCCGACCGTCGTTAAAAAAATTAATTTAATTAATTAATTAATTAAATTAAAAAAAAAAATATTATATATTTATTGATAACAATCAGTCTAAGAGGAGGCATTTTTTATTTTATATGTTTAGTACAAAAAAAAAAATGAATGAATAAAAAAAATAAAATATAATATAATAATATATCTGTTTGTGTGTTAAATTAAAATTAAAAATTTAATATTAGTTAAAAATAATAATAATAAAATAAATAAAATCAAATAAAAAATCTTATCTCCAGAGACTTCGAGACTCTCTGGAGACTTCTCCTTTCTTCTTTTCTTTTCTATTTAACATCTCACCTCCTCCCTCTCTGAGCTCCCACCAGCTCTCCTTTATCAACTCACTGACTTCTCTCTCTCTGGACGGATACACACAGCCACAAAAATAGCTCTCTCTCTCTCCTTCTCTTTCCTCCATTCCAACCTCTATCGGAGCTATTGCTTTTTCCCTCCTCATTCACTATCCTAGCCCTCTTTTGCTCTTTGCTTCTAGAGCTCCTTTTTGCTCTGTCGTGCCGTCGCTCGTTCTCTGGTACTCCACCTCTCGCAGTCCTCGTTCTTGGCCCTCACAGCCTTTCGTTTTTTATCCTTGCCATCCTTGTTCCCTGCCTCTCGGCCATTTCTCTGCCTGACGCCTCAAGCCTCTGTCCTTCAGCCGCCACGAGAGGCCACCACTGCCACTGCTGCTGTCCGACGCAAGCCCCTCCCTCTCTTCGCGTGGTCGCTTCCAACTCTCGCCACCTTCAGCTCGCCGTCGTCACCTCCCATGCTCGCGACGCTGCCCAGCTGAGCACGCCGCCGTCGCAGCCAAACAGCCCGACACCGTCGCCCATTCCATAGCTGCTCGTTACCCACTGCCACTCCGTTGCCGACGCCCCAATCTGCCACGCCGTCGTCGTCTAGCTCCAGTATCACTCCGTCGCTGAGTTCCGTCGCGACCACCGTGCCGTCGCCGTCCATACCGGTCTGCCTCACAGCAGCCACCCGCCGCTGTCGCTCGCGTCCACCGTTGTCCGTCGCCGGCAAAGCTCCCTTTCTCCTCTCTCCCGACGCGTCTGTTTCTTTTTTTGTTGACCAAGTCAAATTTTTTTTTTTGGGTAAATTCTCATTTAGTCCTTGATCCTCTTTATTTTATCCATCTAAGTCATTAACATATTTTTATTTTGCATACAGGTCACTGACAGCAATTTTTTTTTATTGTTCGTTTTCCTTGCTTTCCTTGTTTATTTGATGGTTTGGTCATGCATCAATTTAATTAATAAATTCACATAGGAATATAAGTTAGGATGTCTATTTTTTTTAATTTTTTTTCAATTTACTTGATGGGTTTCAAAGATCAATTTTCGAGAATTCATTCTACGTGGGTTAATAAAATCACAGGATTGAGGAGAAAGTGGCACCACCTGTTTATCTTCCTGGTCTAATTTTTTTTTTTTTTTTTTTTTGTGTTCTCCTCCTTGGATATTGTTAGTTTTATTAAAATTTGCACATGAGATTGTATATAACCTTGATTTTGGTTGAAATCAGCATGATATTTGTTTGAATTGAAAAGGGCGTTTCTATTGTTGAAGTTCACAAAGAACAAATCGGAGAAGATGACTTGACATAGCATTTACTTAACTTTTGGATTAATGACAAAATGGGTCCTCTAGATTACCTTTGTGCTAAATTAGGTCCTAAATTTTGTTTTTGGTCATTTATAGCCTAAATAATTACTAAATTGTTTGTTTGCCATGAAACTTTTCTGCTTTGTGTATTTCGGTCAGTGATTTACTTATTTGCTTTTATGTTTTTGTTTTATTCAGATAATTAAAGGCATAAATTCACTTAGAAATTAATATTAATCTTAACTACACGATTATGTTGGATAAATAATTTTTAATAAATAATTTCTCCCCCGAATTTATTTGATTTGGTTCATCTAAGACTTTAAGGTTATTTTGATTTACAGTTTAGTCTTTTTTTTTTTTTGTGTGTGTGTGTAATTTTGTTTGTTCAATTGATTAAAAGCTTGAATTAACTTAGGAATCAATATAATTATATGGTTAGATTAAATAGACTTTTTAATGATTAGTCTAAAAAAATTAGTTTAACATAATAACTAAAAAAATCACACTTAGAAAAATTTAGTCTGCATATGTCATATCATAATTAATTAAGTAACTCATAATAAATTAAATTAAAATTAAAATTCATGTCCGGGTAATCCGGTAGGATTCATGGCTTGGAGAAATATAAAATCTTAAATAAAATAAAATTAAATATCAGGATAAAAATTCATATTATGATAATCCTCCGGGATTCATGATATGGATTAAAATTTCGTCAAATTCCGTGTCCAAATGACTCGGCAGAGTCCATGGTTCGGAATCAAATCTTCCGTGTCCAAATGACTCGGCAGAGTCCATGGTTCGGAAGTATAAAAAAATTCTATCCAAATTAATTTAAAAATCCACATTTTCCCATAATTCAGTTAAAATTTCTAATTTCGAAAATTAACTGAAAATTATTTAAAAGCAAAGCGAAACAAAATTAAAATCAACTAAGGTGCCAATTTTGGGCGCTCTAACAATACTGTTTTAGCGTAACCGTACTCCCGATCCCCGAACTCTCGCAGACCAATTTTAAGGTGACCAATCGACCTAGGTAAACGGATTGGTGGCGACTCCCGAAAACCCGACGTTGCCACACATATTAATAGATCAATGAGTTTTGTTGATAAATTTCCTAATGAAATTAAGGACAAGAAATAGCTACAAAGATTTTAGGAAGTTTAAATTATGTTGCAGATTTCTATAAAGATCTTGCCAAGGATTGTAAACCTTTATTTGATAGGTTGAAGAAGAATCTTCTAGATTGGAGTGAAGAATATACAAAATTTATTCAAATAGTTAAAAGAAAAATAAAAGAAAATTTGATAGTCAAATTACTTGGGGATTTCGAGATGGATTGCGGAGATCCTTGATCATCAGCTAGCTTTAATCACTTACATACAAAGACATAAAGATGGGTGTTAGAAGGGCCCCTAGGTGTCCCAAGAGAGAACCCTCCAACGCTCAAGTTAATAGATTCATAGTGTAGAACTTAGGGAAAAGATAGAGAGATACTATATATATATATATATATATATATATATATATATATATAGCCAGTAGGTGGGCTTAGTGGGCATATGCCTTAGTTTCTGGGCTTGATATATATATATATATATATATATATATATATATATATATAGCCAGTAGGTGGGCTTAGTGGGCATATGCCTTAGTTTCTGGGCTTGATAAGCTTCATTGGGCTTCTATTTGTTAATCTAGCTTGAGGCCCAATAACTCAGTAATATTTGGGTCTAATTTGGGTTAATTTTGGTCTTAACTACTAAAAAACCCTCCCCACAGTGAATGCAGAGTCAAAAGGGTCCTTACATTATGATCAACATATGTAGAGAATATTCCTCCATGGGGATTTTTTCAGATAGCCAGATTCACCTTTTGCTCTATGGAGATGCTTATGTTCTATCCGGTGTAGTTGCTTCTAAGGAGCATTATGGCTTCTGAGGACTCATGCGTACCTTATTCTTTGGGCCAAGGCGAGGCTAGTTAATAGACTGGCCCCATTAGCCAAAATAACCCTCTATAATAGGTTTGTGTTCTTTAGAAAATCATCATTGAAGGATTGAAATATTGTAGTTTCTAGGCTACAAATTTGAAGATCAAGCATCTACAAACTTTTGGGCTTAGGCCCCGAAAGGTTTAGGAGGGCTAATAGTACTTGACACTTTGTCGAGTATTCTCCTAATGGGACGAGGCCTATATAATCAAGTGTATGACCTCTTTTATGGTCATTATGTATCGTTGATCGACTTCATTCAAAAGGGGTCATGTAGGGGATGCAACCCTAGATCCAATAGTGCAATTAAGGTCTCAATTTTCATAGAGTAAGGAACTTGAGAAGTAATTATAGTTGTTTATCGAACGGTGTGACCTTGTAGCTATCAAGGCTTCGAGAGGTAATCTGGACCTTCTTTTATTCGAGATCTTGGATAAAGCAAGATTTCTTTCCATCAAGGCTAGGCAAAAGGTGCCTATTTCTTATTTGGTGTGTAATACTATTTTCTGCTATAAAGTCTCATTGGAGTTGCTATTCTAACGTGGATTCATTAGGCATTGCCATCCTTTTATGGGTGCAATGTGCTTTTTAAGGGTTTTCATTTTATAAGAATATTCAATTCTCATTTATCGAGAAGGCTTTAAATGTGTTTGATTGACAAGAGATATCTGAGCTCTTGTTAAGAATCTTCAAGGATTTCCTTGACCTTCTTGTTAGGCTTTCTAATTGGTCCATGGGGGGCCTACAGCTTATGGGGTCGTAGTTTATGGAGCCTAGCAATATGCTTGCAAGGTCTTGTAGCTCTTTAATGTTGCCTGACAGACAAGGGCTCAACATGCACAAAGCCATTGGCGTTACCCTTTTTCAACGATGACTAAGGGTAATCTTTTTGAAGCCCTTCCTGAATCCCTCTTTAGGCTAGTAGCTTTTAGGGATTCCTTCATGTGAAGTCATTGTTTGTAAGACCAAATAGTTTCCTTAAGTTTGTAAGTTTATTTTGGCTTCTCAGTGGATTATAGCCATCTAGTAGCAACTCTCATCTCTCTCTATGTGCCAAGATTTATGTTGATGGTCTCTGATTTGAAAAGACCTTAGGTTCTGCATCATATTTTGCTTTTTATGGGGGTCATTTGGCATTTGATCTTTCCTTGGGGTCATTCAGCCCTTCTTTGCACTATTGTTTTAGCCTTATCCAAGGTCTTCATTCAGTCTTGTTGTCGCCACTTTAGTAGAGATGGGTTGTCATCGCCAACTACTTTATGGGCCCCTTAGAGTGAGAGGCCTTGTTTTCTAAAGTATTCAACCCTCTAAACATGCATTTAAGCAATTATTTGCCATCTTCTTTTTACTTGTCTTTTATAGTACTTGGAAGGAATCACGTAAGAAATCTCACGAATAAGATTCATTTTTCATGTTGGGACATTCTCTAGTTTTTTTGTACACATTGGCCTTCAGTGGTTGTCCTGTGATAGCCAAAGTGCTATCGCACCGAACACCTAAGGACCCCGGAAAGGAGGGAGCCAAATGCCTGAGGCACGCGACCTCGGCAGCCCGCCAATACCAACCTCGGGAAACTACCGTATCGCCTCCATCAGGAAGGTGACCGAGTCAACTTCGGGGAGAAGTGCCAGCCACCTTCTGCAGGTGAAAGTCCCCCGAAGGGCTAACTTCGGAGCTAGGGAAAGCCCCGAAGTACCACTGCGACTCCGGGAAAAGGTCCCTCACTCCGAAGTGAGACATCAACCAAGGGGACCTCGGAGCTACGACAGGAGCCATCAAGGAGCCTCTGACATTACGCCTGTACACCCTACACGCCGTCCTCGTAGGCACTCTGACGCGTCACCACTACCTACGTCCTGTCATGTAGGGCTATGATTATCACAGCTCGTGGCCCAAGGAGCCTGCAGGCTGCTAGGGGCCCCCCACGCCCAGAAGTACGGATGGTGTTCGTCCATACACGTGCTGCAATCTGAAGGGCTCACCCCCTCCTATATATACTAGGGGAATGGTCATAGGCGGAAAAAGCCCCAGCTCTCTCTCTCTCTCCTCTCTCCACTCTGAATCCTCTCCTTCTAGCCCTGAAAGGAAAACACGGATAGGCAAGACTCTCTGGTACTTGCTACTCTCTCTCTCCACCCCTCCCAAAGCACTGACTTGGGCGTCGGAGGCTCCTCCCAGGAAAATCACTCCGGGGAACTCCTAACCCCTGTTTTCTGAGTGTTTCAGGCCAGTCCTCCTGAGGAATCCCCGTTTCGGACCTCTCTTTCATACTGGAAGTCCTTTTCGGCCTCACCGTGCTTGCCACGCGAAGATGCTACCGGCCGTCACAGGCAATCCACACAGAGCACCTTCTTTCAGGGCTCGCCTACACCTCCGGAAGCTCATGTTGCATTCTCCACGACACACAGTGGAGATGCTGATGTCCCTCATCGCCATCATTTGGCGCTGTCTGTGGGAAATCACTCCCAGGTCGCCGTTGTTGAAAACTCGGCGTTCTAAGGATAAAGGACTTTTGAGGTCCCCGTCCGCGCCAGAGGTTCAACTGGCAACCGAACGACTGCAGTAGGGACTTCCATGGCCGAGGATGAATGTCCTCTGACTACTACCATAGGCTTCCTGCGCGAGTTCTCACGCCCTGTCGTGGATGGAATGATGCAGCAGTTAGGCCAAAGATGGCCGCAGCCAAATTCGGGCCGAAGGCCCTCCTGACCAATACCTCATCGGGAGAAGGATCCCACGTCAACTCACGGGAGTTCGGAAGGACAGATCAACGAAGATGAGTCCTCAACAAGAAACATACCCTTCAGAACGCAACCTGCGGAAGAAGCAGGGTCGAAACGACCCCGAGCTCCCCGTTGAAAGAGTTCTGCACCCAAAGAAAAGTTGCTGTCTCCTCGGCAACAAGGGCATATGCCCATTACCCAAAAAAGCCATCTATGCCTTGCTATTTGCAGGAAGAAGGCTATGACTCTACTTCCAAGGTCACGCTACCACTGTCCGGAGTAACTCGCCTCTGCGCGACGTCATGAAAAGGGTAGAGCATTTGGGGAAGATCATCAAAAGGGTGCATCGAGCTCGGAGAATACTGCAGCACGTATGAGCCTGGAAGGGCAATGAAAGCCTAGGCACTGGTAGACTTTGTTGCCGAAATCTCAGGAGTAGAAAATGCTGAAACCAACGAGGGAAACCGAGCAAAGGTAGATCTAGAGTGGAAACTCCATGGAACCCAGAGCGCAGAACATCAGGGCGCTTGAGTAGCCCCTCGAGAGCCCGAGGGCAGAGAGGCCATCAGAGCAATCAAATGTGGTTACCAAAGTGCTGGGCCATTCGAGCATGGCAAGGCTGAGTATAGCAACCTCGGACAAAGGGTGGAAATACCCTACAAAGAGGTATCTCGCAACCAAAGAGTCCCGAAAATCCTCATGAAGTGGCAAAAAATGCGAAGATATTCCGGACGATGTCCCCTAATTAAGGAGGAATTATATCGGCAGGGGTACGCAAGTCCGCTACAAAGATGTACCGGTAAAAAGGGTGCAGGATAATTCGTCCAGAAGGTGTGAAAATTTCCAGAGACACACCAGCACCCAAAGGCTGCCTTCGGAGTGGATAACCCCGGAAGATTACCTTTGCCCCTTGGCAGTATGGGGCATAGACCTCACCGGGCCATTCCCGATAACATCCGAAGGAGTGAAGTTCTGTGTAGTAGCACCAGACTACTTCACTAAGTGGGTGGATGCAGAGCCCCTGGCAACTATTCCGGCAAAAGATATACAAAAGTTCGTCTGGAAGAACATGATATGCAAATGGCCGATAATGGTTCTCAGTCTATGGACAAGGGATTCCAAGAATTCGTCACCGACTTCGGAATAAAGACGCACTTCGACCCACTAGCTAATCCCAAAGCAACAAACAAGTGGAGGTAGCCAACACAGCTATAAAAGAGGGACTAGAAAAGAGGTTGGGGGAAGCAAGGGGAAAAGGCCAGGAAAACTTCCTACTATACTGAGGAGTCTTCAGACAACTCCCCGAGGGGCCACGGGGGAGACACCTTTCTCACTTATCTCCAGTACAGAGGCCATTATCCCCATCGGAGTAGTACGGCCATCAGTTAGAATACAGGTGTTCGGCGAAAGAGGAAACGACCTCGGGTTCCTAGTTGACGAACACTGAGAAATGGCCGAGCTCAGAAGAAACGCCTTTCAGCAAAAGGTGGCCATAAGTGCAAACTTGCATGACAGGCCAAAAGGAATAACAGAAGAAGACCTCATCCTCTGAAAGGCAGAGTCTAAACCCCGAAAACCATTCCATTGGGTACTTCGGCCAAACGGGAAGGGGCCTTATTTGGTCCTAGACGAGGTCCGAAAGGGAGTATACAAGCTTGGCGACGCCGAAGGAGGAAAACTGGAAAATGCATGGCATTCAGATGCCTTAAAGAAATTCTATACTTAGAATTTTAGATGAGAAATTGTACAAGAGAGAAATTTCTCTAAGTATAGAAGTCTTCCCCTATCTAAAAGTACTCGCCGAACAAAGCTGAAGCACATGCTCTCGAAAGTCTTGTTTTCCTTCCAAGGATGACTGGGTTATACGCCCACAAAACGGTGAAGTCCATTGACTCCCGAAAGTCCTATTTTCCTTCCAAAGATGGTTGGGTTATATGCCCAAAAAAGTTGAAGTCCATCGAGTACGGCCGACAAAGACAGGCTAAAAACTTGCCTAAGTAAACTTCAGAAATAAAGAGAGTTTACCCGAAGGTTGGCCGATGAAACGAGCAAAATGTACCTTTCCGAAGTCCCTTGACCGAAAGAGGTCTGGACAATTGGGAAAAAAAAATTGCTCGTACCTTTCCGAAGTCTCTTGACCGAAAGTGGTTGGGACAACAGGGAAAAATTGGTCAAAAGACGTAACCAAATTATGAAGGAAAATTCATTGAAGAAGGTCTTAGCACAAGGAGAAGGTTACAAGAAGAAAAATACAAAGAACAAGAAGAAGGTAAAGGCCCTAGAATATCTAAGGGACCTCGGCGTCATGGGAAGCTTCGACTCCTGTGTCTTTGGCTGCCGCCTTCGGTGCAGGAGGAGGGGCAAGTGGCAGGTTGAGGAACTCAACTTTCGACCAAGTCCACCGAGGACCCTCGGGAATATCCAGGGCAGTCTAGAAGGAAGGGTCGAGGTCTGGATATTTCTTCAGAAATTGGTGACGAGCTAGGCAGAAGCCGTCCTAAAAGGCAACCTTCGTCGCCTGGACGGCTTTGTCTTTTTCTACGTCCAAGTCATCCGCCTCATTCTGAAGATCCGAAACCTCCTTTTGAAGGTCCGCAACCTCATTCTCTAACTCCTTTATCTTCTTCTTCTTCTTCGAATCCTTCTTCAGTGAGTCAACCTTGGCTTGAAGTTCGACGTTGTCAGCAAGAGCCTTCGTCTGGAGAGCAGCTTCTTCTTTTTTCTCCTTCTGAATGGCCTCGTTGGCTAAGGTTAAGCTCACAACCTTCTCACCAAGGTCGGACATCTTCTTGGAGAAGTCTTTCAAGAGATCCTCTTGGCCCTTCAAGAACTCCTCCCGAAGCTGGGCAACCTTCTGCTTGGCTATACGGCTCAACTCGGTGTTCGTCACAACCGAGTTAGCGCAGAAAACCTTGGCCTTCTCCAATTTATCTTCGGTCCAAGCTCAGACCAAAGACTGCTTTGCCGCCCAAGCTTGAAGGTATCCACTATACCCCAGGAGCTACAAAGAAAAAAAGAAAAGGTACTTAGTAAAAGTCATACAAGGAAAAGCCAAAACACTTAGGCAAAAAAGTGGGAGGAAAAATGAAGGAGCTTGAAGAATTACCTGAGCGACATGCTCGGAAACTCTAGCGGCAAGGGAATCCTCGGAGGCACACTCCACGGCAACTGCCTTGAAGGAAGCCTGAGTGAGTACGCCCCTCGCCATCTGGGGAGCCATTTCCCGGCAATCCTCGGAGAACAGATTCATGTCCTCCGTGAAAGACCATAACGGCTCCCTCGGAACTTTGTCTTTTGGGACGTGGGAATCTCGAAGAGCCCGCCTTCGGGCATGCTCAACCATCCAAGCTGAGGGCACCAAATCCTCTACAAAATAGAAAACATGCGTCTCATCAGGCAAAACTCCTTGGCTGAGAAAGCCATGAGATTGCGAAAACCAAAAAGGAGATAAGAGACAAACCTGGCGCAACCTCAGCAACGTCGTTGTCGGAGTCCCGGACCTCTTCCATGTCAGCAGGGACATGTTTGCCTTTTTATCTTCGGCATTTTTCCAACTCCTCGGCGGAGGGACTCCCTGCCAAAGAGCCCAAAAGATCCACCGATGTGGCGGGACTCAGAGAAGCAGTAACAGCGAGCACCCCGGTAGGAACCTCTGCGGGAGTTTCAGGTTCGGCGAGAGTTGCAACCTTGGTGGAAGTTGCAATGACACCACCAACCTCCGTGGAAGTTGCAATGACACCTCCGACCTCCGCCACATCCTCCGAAGGTGGAAGAAGGGTATCCTTCTTTGCCTTCTTGGCCGAAGACGGTTTGCTCCCAGTAGTCTTGTGCCTCTTGGAGACACCTCTCTTCGTTTGCTCTCCCTTCTCGGCCTGACCAAGGAAGAGAGACTTATAGTAGGCAGCAGACTCATCGCCCATCTCTGAAAAAGAAGGAAAACATCAGTGTGAGTCCAGACAGGCACTTATGCTGAAAAACTTTGAAAGGAACTTACTTTCAAAGAAGGCTTCATAAGTGAGCTCGCTCCGAATGACCTTTACTAGCCAAGAGTCCTTCCCCTCAGTAACAGGAGCTGGCATGCCAAGATCCGTCTTGTGCTCCTTAACCACCCCCAACTCCCGAAGAACATCCTCGATCATGAGTTTCCACATGATGGGGAAGGGGTATAGAGAGCGTGGAGGGACCTCGGCATCCCGGTCAGCGACAACACGGATACGTCTGTCAAAGTCCTCAAACCTCGCCGCCAACTCGGGAGTTAGCAACTTCTTGGGATCCACGACATCCGTCTCCAGCTTTTCCCGATCCCACTTAGTCGGAACATACGACCAGGCCTCCGCCACTTTTAGGAAGAAGAACTTCCTTTGCCACCCTCGCCAGCTATCCTTGGCAGTGAAGGTGAACATAAATTTCTTGCTCCTAGATCCCCGAGGTAGCATGAAATAAAAGCCACCCTTCGAAACCGGATAGAGCTTATAATACTGCATGAACAGGATAAAATGGGGTTCTACCTCGAAGACCCCGCACATGCAGAGAAAGGCGTTGAAATAGCAGTACGAGTTGGGAGGAAGCTGATTTACGGCTATGCCATGAAATAGGCAAAATTCAAAAATCATCCTCGCTGGAGGATACCGAAGTCCGGCCTTCAGTTGGGCTCGGAAAACGGTAACCTCGTCATCCCTATTCATAAAGCTGAAATGACCAAGGTGGGGTAACCTCGTGGTGGCGTAGGAGGGAAGAAAAAATTTGGTTGTCCACTTCTCTAATTTTTCAGAAGTGGAACAACAAGGGTGAGACATAAGAGATTGCCAGCTCTCGGGAATAGCCGAAGACATGGTTGACCAAAAGAGAGACTTCGGAAAGAAGAAAAATGACTTCGGGAAGCTAAAAGAAAAGCCAAAAGTGTTGCCGAAATCAGGATTCCTGGACGTCGTTGTGCAAGATGCCGGGAATCGCTCCGCCGTAAAAACCGTCGCCAGAAAAAGGAAAAATGCAAGAGAAGACGCAAGAGCAAATGAGAGCAAAGAAAAACAAATGAGGAGAATGACTGGAGGAGGCTTATATAGATCGAGGAAGGGAAGCCGAAAGGGCGTCATAATTGTTGCGCAAAGGCGAAACGTCGCCATAATTGACCCTCACGTGCAACAAGACGTACTCATCCCAACCAGCACCTGCCACGTGTTGCTCGTCATGAGAAACTAGGACACGTTTTCTGACATCTTGAAAACTTGGGTGCACCACCCCAAACTGACACGCCTAGTTTCAAAACATGATGGTCCACTAACCTTTGGCAGAAAAAAGTAAAGAGGTTGGGGATCTCGAGGACACCAAAGGGCAAACAGGTGACACCTGTCCGAACAAACCATGCCCCTTGGTGGCGAAATGCCTCCCCTGCGAACGGCACATCCCAAGTCCTGAAAAGCGCCAACAAAAGGACCACTAGCCGAAGTCTCCACTCCGGCTTCCCAAGGGGGGGCATGTGATAGCCAAAGTGCTATCGCCCCGAACACCTAAGGACCCCGGAAAGGAGGGAGCCAAACACCTGAGGCACGCGACCTCGACAGCCCGCCAATACCAACCTCGGGAAACTACCCTATCGCCTCCATCGGGAAGGTGACCGAGTCAGCTTCGGGGAGAAGTGCCAGCCACCTTCTGCAGGTGAAAGTCCCCTGAAGGGCTAACTTCAGAGCCAGGGAAAGCCCCGAAGTACCACTGCGACTCCGGGAAAAGGTCCCTCACTCCGAAGTGAGACATCAACCAAGGGGACCTCGGAGCTACGGCAGGAGCCATCAAGGAGCCTCTGACATTACGCCCGTACACCCTACACGCCGTCCTCGCAGGCACTCTGATACGTCGCCACTACCTACTTCCTGTCATGTAGGGCTATGATTATCGCAGCTCATGGCCCGAGGAGCCTGTAGGCGGCTAGGGGCCCCCCACGCCCAGAAGTACGGATGGTGTTTGTCCATACACGTGCTGCAATCTGAAGGGCTCACCCCCTCCTATATATACCAAGGGAATGGTCACAGGCGAAAAAAGCCCCAGCTCTCTCTCTCTCTCCTCTCTCCACTCTGAATCCTCTCCTTCCAGCCCTCAAAGGAAAACACGGATAGGCAAGACTCTCTGGTACTTGCTGCTCTCTCTCTCCACCCCTCCCAAAGCACTGACTTGGGTGTCGGAGGCTCTTCCCCGGAAAATCCCTCCAAGGACCTCCTAACCCCTGTTTTCTGAGTGTTTCAGGCCAGTCCTCCTGAGGAATCCTCGTTTCGGACCTCTTTCTCATACCGGAAGTCCTTCTCGGCCTCACCGTGCCTGCCACGCGAAGATGCTGCCGACCGTCACAAGCAATCCACACAGAGCACCTTCTTTTAGGGCTCGCCTACACCTCCGGAAGCTCCTGCTGCATTCTCCACGACACACAGTGGAGATGCTGATGGCCCTCATCGCCATCATCCTGTGTTTGGGAGGCCTCAAGATTATTGTTCGTGTAGTCGCCTCTGTGCCATTTTTCTGGAGCCTTTAAGGGTCATTTTTCCTTGGTTGCTTTGCCTCCACTTCATGATCCATTATTAGGCTTCTAGTATAACTTGTCCTTTTTGTGGTCTTTGGTCCATCAGCTTTTAGCTTTCTAACTTATTACCTCATTCTTAACTCATTGCCCTTGATTACTATATGAAAGCCTTTTTAAATTGTAGGATTTTCTAATCTCTGGGTTTGTAGCTCAAACCTTTTAGGACCCATATTCTTTGGACCTTTTATTTCTAACTTAAACCTATAGGCCCCTTAGGACACTTGGGTGGTTTATCGCCCTCATTTGGAGGTTTAAGTTAGATTTCAGGTGTTGTGTTGGCCACTTTTGCTCTTGGCTCATTTGGTTACTCTTTGCTGTTAAGTTTTTAGCCATCGCAGGGACTACCTCCTTTCTCATCATGTAGCCTCGTTCAAGGCCTTTGGTTGTTAGGCTTTAAGCCTTTATTAGGCTTAGGTATGATGTGGCCATTTAGAATTCCTAACTTAATCCTTTTAGTCTAGTTTACCCTCGTAAGGACATGTCTAGAGTCATAGTGCCTTGTAGGGATTGTTGTCCCCCTTATAGAGGTTTAAGTTACGTGTTGCATAAGTACTGGCCTCTATGGCTTATGTTTCATAGCCATCGGGCCAATATTCCATTGTTGTCATGTGGCCTTGTGTAGAGCCCTTCGCAATCAGAAGGGGTTCACTCCCCAGTTGTGCCTTATGCCTCTAGCTGTTTTTTATAGTTTTAGCATCCCTTTTCATCATGTGGCCTCATTCAAGGCCTCCTACTGTTTTTTACAGGGTCAATGACCTTCTCATCATATGCCTCATGCTATTTTTTACAGGGTCATTGTCCCTTCTCATCATGTGGCCTTGTTCAAGGCCTCATACTATTTTTTATAGGGTCAACATCCCTTTCATCATGTGGCTTCGTTCAAGGTCTCCGGCTGTTTCAAATGCCGATACTGAAGCATACTGGTATTTAATAGAGAATTTATGTTAGGCTGTAGGACATTAGCCCTCTATTGTGAAGGAAAAGTATTGACGTTTGGCTGCTGGAGACCACTAATAGGATTATGTAAAGAACCACAGAGAACCTACCGTATTAGACCCATGTCAACATTTCCTTGTCCTAAATCAAAATCTGGTCCAGGTTGTAGTTGAGCTAATGCTACTTGTTAGGTATTTAAAGCCCTACAAAAATAAGACACAGAATCGTGTTGCAAGTTTCTCACATTGCTCTACTACATTGCTGTGGCAACGTCGGGTTTTCTGGAGTCGCCACCAATCGGTTTCACCTAGGTCGATTGATCACCTTAAAATTGGTCTGCGAGAGTTCGGGGATCGGGAGTACGGTTACGTTAAAACAACTTTGTTAAAACGCCTAAAAATTGGCACCTTGGTTGATTTTAATTTTGTTTTGCTTTGCTTTTAAATAATTCTCAGTTAATTTTCAAAAATTAGAAATTTTAACTGGATTAGTCGAAATGTGGATTTTTAAATTAATTAATTTGTATGAAATTTTATACTTCCGAACCATGGACTCTGCCGAGTCATTTGGACACGGAAGATTTGATTCCGAACCATGGACTCTGCCGAGTCATTTGGACACGGAATTTGGTGAAATTTTAAATAATTTAATCCATATTGTAAACATGGATTTTTATCTTTGTATTTATTTAATTTATTTATTTTAAAAAGTTTGATATTTTCCAAACCGTAGATCCTGCCGGATCATCCGGATATGGAAATCGATTTATCGTAATTATTTAATTCTTATTATTATGAAATTAATTTTTAAATGGTAATTCTTTTTATTTATGAATGATTTTTAATACTAACTAAAAATTTATCTTTATATTTTTACTTCTTTTTTTACTTTCTTTCTTTTTCTTCTTTTTTACTTATTTTTACTTTTTTTTTTTTTTTTTTTTTTTTAAATTTCTTTTAATTTCTTTTCTTTTCTTTCTTCTTTTATTCTTTTCTTTCTTTCTTTTCTTTTTCTTTTTCTTTCTTTTATCTTTCTTTTCTTTTTCTTATCTTTCCTTTCTTTTCTTTATCTTATCTTTCTTTTATTTTTCTTATCTTTCTTTTTTTTTCTTGTTTACTTTTTTTGTTTTCTTGTTTAATGAAAGATATTTATTATTTTAAAGGATTACTCAATTTATAAAAGAATTAAAAAAAATAATAATTAATTTTTATTTAATAAGAAGTTAATTTAAAAGAGTTTAAAAATAAAAATTTTGATCATGGTACGGGGCGTTGTTACTCAGCCAGACCCTCTTCACCAGGTGAAGCAGCTCAAAAGCGGGCACGAGACAGTTTCCAGCCAATATACCATGAACTAAAAATTTTTATTATTTTTTTTTTTTATTATTTTTTATTATTTTTTTATTATTTTTTTATTATTTTTTTTTATTAAGAGAACCAAAAATTTTAAACAAAAGAAGAAAAGTTTTGATATTTATTTAATTTATTTTGGAATAAAAGATTATTTAACCGAAAACTTATATGTATTTTAAAACAAAAGTCTTGATATTTTTATTTTTATATTCTTCTTTGTCTGATGAAAGATTTTTTTTTTTTAATTTTAATTTATATTTCTGAAAATATATCTAATCAATAAGTCAAAAATATTTAAGAGAAAATTCAATTATTTTTGTTTTATTTTGTATTATTTTGAAATTATTTGATTAAGATTTTTATAAAAAGAAACAAAAAGTTATATAATTTAATAGGTAAAATATTACTGAATAAAATATTAACCCAAAATTTTTACGCTTTTTATTCTTTTTATTAATAAAGAAAACTAAAAAAATTATATATTAATAGATAATTAATATATTAGTCTAAAGTTTTTTTTTATTTTTTATAAAGAAAAAATTTATTTTATATATTTTATTTAAAAATATTTCCGAGCCATGAATCCTGGCGGATCATTTGGTCATGGAGTTTTAATTTTTTTTTTTATTTCATTAATTATTAATTTTAAAGATGTATTAAAAGAATGATTTTATGTTTATTTATTTATTTATTTTATTTTTGAATTATTTCATTATGTTTGTTTATTAAAAGGAATAAAAACTTTGTTTCAAAATAAAAAAAAAGTAATTTTTATTAGCCTTTAGGAAATTATTAACGTAAAATTCCTTTTTTTATCTTTTAATCATAAAAAAAATTCAATTAATAAAGTGGGGCTTTTTGGCCATCCACTTTAATAACACAATAATAATAAAAGTTAGCACAATTAATATAGTTAGATTAGTTGGATTAGTTAGTTAATAACAATAAAAAGGTTAGTAAAAGTTAGATTAAATTAATTAACAACAATAATAAAAATTAGCCAAGTTTAATTAAATTAATTGTTAACAACAATAATAAAAAGATAGTCAAGTTAATTAAATTAATTAATTAACAACAATAATAAAATTTAGCCAAATTAATTAATTGTTAATTAACCAAGTTGATTAAATTAATTAACAATAATAAAAGTTAGTAATAATGCAAAAATTAAAAGGTTAGTAACAATAATAATGTTAAAAGTTAGTTGTTAGTAAGTTAGTTAACAAGTTAATAATAACAAAAAAAAAAAGAAAGGTTAGTAACAATAACAATAATAAACAAATAAATACACAAGTAAAAAAAAATAAAGTTAGTAATTAATTCTGAAAAAAAAAAACAAAATAAAAAGATTAGTGACCAAAATGAAAAGAATTGAAAAGATGAAGTATTAAAGTAGAATTTTACCTAAAAGTTGAAATTTTTGAATTTTGCTGGGTACAGGCGCAACGCGAGCGCGAGGGGGGAAAGGGGCTGGCGGCCGGCGGCGGCTGGGCCAGGGGCAGGGGGGGACGGCGGGGGTGGCGCGGCGGCACGGGCACGGGACGGCGAGCGACGGCACGGCGGAGACAGCGGCCGGCGAGGGGCGGAGGTCCGAGGAGAAAGAAGGAAAAGGAGGGAAAAGAAAAGGGGACGCGGCGGCGGGCCGGCGGGGCGACGGCGGCACGGGCACGGCGGAGGCGGGACGGCGGGGCGACGGCGGGGCGACGGCGGCACGGGCACGGCGGAGGCGGCGACGGTGAGGAGAGAGGCACGGCAGAGAGAGAGAGAGAGAGAGAGAGAGAGAGAGGGAACAGCAGTGAAAAAAAATTTTGGCTTTCTGGGGAAGAAGGGAAGAGGGCTGGGGCTAAGGGCTGTAATTTTCTCTTTTTTTTGAAACGGAGCTCTAAGTTTTTTGCTATTTTTTTCTGTGTTCAGCACAAAATTTGGGGGGCTATTTATAGAGGAAGTTTAGCTGAACTGTTGATGGATAAATTAATAAAAAATATCAAACTTATCTCTTAAATTGGTAAAATGACAATTTTAGTCCTTTACGTCTCTCAGCCTCTGGATAAGTTCCTGAAGCTTCTGATTTTGACAATTTTGTCGTTTTCTGTCAATTTGAGCCAAAAACGTCGGCAGGCTCAAAATTTTATGTGACAAACTGCCAAATGCTCCTGGAACTTTCAGAATTTGTCAATTTTGCCTGAAACTTTTTAATTTTGTCATTTTTACCTCAAACTTTTAAATTTTGTCATTTTTATGGAGTTTTCTTTTTTTCTTTCAAACATACACATATACACACATATATCAAATCTTCACAAAACAAAACAAAAAAAAAATATATATATATATATATTTTAAACTAATTAAAAAAAAAATTTAGTAATAATAATAACAATAATAATATTAATAATACATTTTTTATTTAATTTTTTTTTATTTAATTTTTTTTAAAATTATTTTAATGGCTGGACGAAATTGGGTGTCAACAGCTGCCCCCTTTGCATGCTTCATGGGACATGATGTATGCAAAGTTAGTTACCAAATTTCGTCCAGCTTAGCTAGGCATTGAAAACCTTCTCGCCGCCTAAACTCTGAGGTTTAAGGAAAGGTCCTTAGAACCTCTAACGATAGGAAAGGTTCTATCGTTGTAAGATGGACTGAATGATTGATTGTTTGTTTGAGGTTTAAGGAAAGGTCCTTGGAACCTCTAACGATAGGAAAGGTTCTATCGTTGTAAGATGGACTGAATGATTGATTGTTTGTTTGAGGTTTGAGGTTTAAGGAAAGGTCCTTGGAACCTCTAACGATAGGAAAGGTTCTATCGTTGTAAGATGGACTGAATGATTGATTGTTTGTTTGAGGTTTAAGGAAAGGTCCTTAGAACCTCTAACGATAGGAAAGGTTCTATCGTTGTAAGATGGACTGAATGATTGATTGTTTGTTTGAGGTTTAAGGAAAGGTCCTTAGAACCTCTAACGATATGAAAGGTTCTATCGTTGTAAGATGGACTGAATGATTGATTGTTTGTTTGAGGTTTAAGGAAAGGTCCTTAGAACCTCTAACGATAGGAAAGGTTCTATCGTTGTAAGATGGACTGAATGATTGATTGTTTGTTTGAGGTTTAAGGAAAGGTCCTTGGAACCTCTAACGATAGGAAAGGTTCTATCGTTGTAAGATGGACTGAATGATTGATTGTTTGTTTGAGGTTTAAGGAAAGGTCCTTAGAACCTCTAACGATAGGAAAGGTTCTATCGTTGTAAGATGGACTGAATGATTGATTGTTTGTTTGAGGTTAAGGAAAGGTCCTTAGAACCTCTAACGATAGGAAAGGTTCTATCGTTGTAAGATGGACTGAATGATTGATTGCTTGTTTGAGGTTTAAGGAAAGGTCCTTAGAACCTCTAACGATAGGAAAGGTTCTATCGTTGTAAGATGGACTGAATGATTGATTGTTTGTTTGAGGTTTAAGGAAAGGTCCTTGGAACCTCTAACGATAGGAAAGGTTCTATCGTTGTAAGATGGACTGAATGATTGATCTCGAGGCAAAGGTTCCATCCTTAAAACCCCGATGATGAAAATTGGTTGTTTTCGAGGCAAAGGTTCCTTCCTTAAAACCCCGATGATGAAAATTGATTGTTTTCGAGGCAAAGGTTCCATCCTTAAAACCCCGATGATGAAAATTGATTTTGAGGCTAAGGAGCTTTCCTTAGGACCTCGAGCGAAATTTATATGAAAGTAATTGAAATTGGAATAATTTTCTTCGAAAGTGTGAATTTTCATAATAGGTGAGTGCAAAAATTTAAACTTCGATAAGATGAGTGAATCTTGATGATGACAATAACACTGACAAATTATGTAAAGGGAACGGATGTTTGGAATCAATATCCAAGGTTCATCTAATATTTTCTTCAGTAAATATAGATTCCCTTGTGAGATATGTCATCCAAATAAGGTTAAAGCTTAACTACCCCAAAATGTTATGCCTAGTAGACCTAATAGGATGCGTCTCAAGAGTAATAAAAATTACTCTTTACTCAGCCATTCCAACCTAAAGGCATTGTCCCATGGTTTTAATATCAGCATGGACGAAACTATCTTATAAGAAAAGAAATTCCTTGAAAAGAAAAACTGAAACGCGAAAGAAAATGCTGATAATAAAACTAAAGGACAAGAAAAACGGATCAGATCGCTTCTTTCTTCCACAATACTTCAACAGGGTGAGTAGAGGACCATTATGGGAGTGAACTGGTCGGAAAAGACTGTCGTGTCCAGTCTATCTGAATCATTGCTGGATCTAGTTCAGGAACAAAAGCTTGTATTTTATCTAGCAATTCTTCAGCAGTTGTTGCGGATATTATGATTCGCCGTGCCACTCTTGATATGAAATTCTTCTGCATAGCATAATCCATAAAAGCTATCAGACCTGTAAAGAAATTGTTAACATTTAAAAGCCCAATGGGTTTCTTATGCAAATTAAGTTGGGCCATGGAAGCAATTTGAAAGACTTCTCCCAACGTGCCAAAACCACCTGGTAGAGCGATAAAAGCATCAGCATTTAAAAGCATTTGTAACACACGCTCTTGCAAATTTTTAACCACTAATTCTTCTCCAATCGTGCCCCCAGAAACAAATTTCAAAGGTCCAGGGATGATGCCCAAAACTTGACTTCCTCCTAAAGATGCTGCTGATGCTACACCTCCCATTAATCCGACACTACCTCCTCCATAAACTAAATGTATTTTTCGCTCAGCTAATACTCTACCCAAATGGTTGGCTGCCTTTAAATACTCTTCATCTTTTCCAGGAAAAGCCCCAGAAAATACACAAATACTTCGGGATTTACGAGTTGGGGTTTTCTCCATTCCTATCCTTATCCTTGTGAGAAAAGAGGATATATTTATAGAGATGAAGAGATAAGGCAATAATTTTATTTTCAAGAGTGGATACATTATTGCCAGCTATACACAGTAGTCACGAGTATGACTCTGGTCAGGTATGGGTACACTATCATTAAAAGAGGAGGAAAATTTTCAAAATAGCTGCTAGCATGTATAGTAGTCACTACTGTAGCTTACGTCAGGAGTAGGTATGTGATTGTTGGAAGGGAAGGAAAATTTCAAAAGTGGCAGCTATATACAGTAGTCCGTGTCAGGAGTGGGTACATTATTGCCAAAGGGGAGGAAAATTTCAAAAGCGACAGCTAGCACGTACAGTAATCGTAACTATGGCTCATGTCAGGAGTGGATACATTATCGCTGAAAGGGGAGGAAAATTTCAAAAGCGACAGCTAGTACGTACAGTAATCGTGACTTTGGTTCACGTCAGGAGTGGATACATTATTACCAAAAGGGGAGGAAAATTTCAAAAGCGACAGCTAGTACGTACAGTAATCGTGACTTTGGTTCACGTCAGGAGTGGATACATTATTACCAAAAGGGGAGGAAAATTTCAAAAGCGACAGCTAGCACGTACAGTAATCGTGACTTTGATCCTCGTCTTCCACTGGCTTTGCGTCCAGTAATGGCTTCAATGCTTTCTATGAATCGGTGATTTGCATCTCATCTAGCTTTCTCACAAACTGGCAAACAGGGTCGTTTAGGGTCAGATTCCCAAGACTGTAACGATCTCGTTCTTTTTGGAAAATTATCCATAATCCAACAACCTCAAATTGCACTATTCCACAAGAATGCGCTTCAAGAACCTCTCGAATATCTTCTAGAGATTCCTTACGCAAGCCATTCTTAATGAATCTTATTCTATCATTACGATTTCTGGTGATCACTCCTGGAGCACGACATTTATTGCCGCAAATCCACCATCCACAATTATGACAAACGCCTAGCCTCTTTGCTCTTCTTTTTTTGGCATAAGCGCTTTTACCAAAGCCGGGCATACGGGGAAAGAACGCTTCGGGAACTTCACCAGCTGAACGAACCTTAGCTTCAATTAGCCACCGCACATTATCAGGAATGCCTTTGTGCATAAATACTCTGAATCGTTCACATCTAGCTTGATAAATCTTTTTAAGAACATTTATTGGGAAGGAAGGAAAATACTTTCGTAGGGCGGAAAGAGAAGACTCCATTGATGAAGGAGGCAAAGAAAGAAATTAGTGATTGTAGGAAACGAACATAACTAACACATATTTATAGTGACGAAAGGGATAATGCGTTTATTACACTTACAGAAGCAAGTACATTATTGTCAAAAGAAAAGACAAATGACAGCTTATATGTACAGCAATCATGACTGTGGCTCTCATCTTCCACTGATTTATGTCTAGTAACGGCTTCAATGCCTTCTATAAGTCGGGGATTTGCTTCCCATCCAGTTTTCTCACAAACTGGCAAACAGGGTCATTAAAAGTTAGATTTCCAAGACTGTAACGATCCTGTTCTTTACGGAAAGTCCACCATAAATCCATAATTTCCCATTGCACTATTTCACAAGAATGTGTTTCAAAAGTTAATAGGATATCATCCAAAGATTCCTTACGCAGGCCATTCTTGATGAATTTTCTTTTATCTTCATGATTTCTGGAGATGTATCCTAAAAAGCGACATTTAGTATTACAATTCCATCGTCCACATTTATGACAGACACCAAGCCTCTTTGCTCTTCGCTTTTTGGCATAAGCGCTTTTACCAAAGCCGGGCATACGGGGAAAGAACGCTTCTGGAACTTCACCAGCTGAACGAACCTTAGCTTCAATTAGCCACCGCACATTGTCAGGAATGCCTTTGTGCATAAAGACTCTAATCCTTTCACATCTAGCTTGGTAAATCATTTTAAGAACATTTATTGGGATGGAAGGAAAGTATTTTCGCATGGCGGAAAGAGTAGAATCCATTGATAAAAGAAGAATTTGAGAGAAGAGATGAAGAAATCAGTTATTGTAGGAAACTGAGAGTCAGAGAGTATTGCATCCGCTACTTAACCGGAAAGAAGAACACGCATTTATAGCGATGAAAGGATAACGTGTTAATTACGCTTACAGGAACAAGTATATTAAAAGAAAAGACAAATGACAGCTTATATGTACAGGAATCATGACCGTGGCTCTCATCTTCCCCTGATTTATGTCCAGTAATGGCTTCAATGCCATCTATAAGTCGGGGATTTGCTTCCCATCCAGTTTTCTTACAAACTGACAAACAGGATCGTTTAAAGTCACATTCCCAAGACTGTAACGGTTTCGTTCTTTATGGTAAGTCCTCCATAAACTGATAATTTCACCTTGCACTTTTCCACAAGAATGCGTTTCAAGAGTCTCTTGGATATCTTCCAGAGATTCCTTACGCAGGCCATTCTTAATGAATTTTCTTTTATCTTCACGATTTATGGAGATGTATCCTAAAGAGCGACATTTAGTAATACAATTCCATCGCCCACATTTATAACACACGCCTAGTCTCTTTGCTCTTCGCCTTTTGGCATAACGGCTTTTACCTAAACCGGGCATGCGGGGCATAAATGCATCTGGAACTTCACCCGCCAGACGGACCTTAGCTTCAATTATCCACTGCACATTATCGGGAATGCCTTTGCGTGTAAAAACTCTGATTCTTTCACATCTAGCAAGGTAGATCTTTTTAAGGACTTTTATTGGAAAGGAAGGAAAGTATTTTCGCAGTGCAGAAAGAGTAGAATCCATTGATGAGAGAAGAATTTGAGAGAAGAGGGAAATGAATCAGTTATTGAAGGAAACTTAGATAACCGACTGGAAGAACATGCATTTATAGCGATGAAATGGATAACGTGTCGATTACACTTACGGGAGCAAATACATTATTAAAAGAAAAATGGAAAATTTTAAATATGATAAATTGTATGTACAGTGATTGTGACTGTGGCTCACATCTTCCACTGGTTTTACGTCCAGTAACGGGATTAATGGCTTCTATGAGTCGAGGATTTGCTTCCCATCCAGTTTTCTTACAAGCTGACAAATAGGGTCGTTTAATGTCAGATTCCCGGGACTGTATCGTTCTCGTTCTTCATGAAAAATGCTCCATAAATCGAGAAGTTCACGTTGCACGGATCCACAAGAATGCGTCTCAAGAGTCAATTGGAGATCATCCAATGAGTCCTTACTCAGGCCATTCTTAATGAATCGTATTTTATCTTCTCGATTATCAGAGATCATCCCTAAAGAACGACATTTAGTATTACAGGTCCAGCGTCCGCATTTATGACAGACGCCTAGTCTCCTCGCTCTTCGTTTTTTGGCATAAGAGCTTTTGCCTACACCAGGCATGTGAGACACAAATGCCTCTGGGATTTCACCTGCCAGACGAACCTTAGCTTCAATTAACCACCGCACATCTTCAGGGATTCCTTTATGCATCAGAGCTCTTAATCGTTCACAGCGAACTTGGTAGATCTTTTTGAGGATGTTCATTGGGAGAGAAGGAAAATATTTTCGCAAGGCAGAAAAAGTAGGATCCATTTTCTAGGAGAAAGTAAAAGAAAGGAGGGAGGAAATGATCAGTTATTATGGGCAACTGAGAGAACCGACTTGAGAGTCACGGAGTACCGTATCCGCCGCTTAACCGGAAAAGTGAATCCTACTTTATTTTGATGTGATAGATATTCCATCCAGCTGACGTCGATTCAGTCCTTGATTATTGAATCCATTGTCCGCTTTTGACGAATTTTCAACGACAATATTTCTTGATGTCTGCCTTATCTTTGACGATAGCTATCACTCATCTTGGATGCTGCTAAGCTGGCATCAATTCTGTTCTTTTAGGTGTAGCCTCAATTGCCAGGCTTTTGACGATATTGTATGCTTTATCCTTGGATTCCTGATGGGGCTGGGTCCAGCGTATTAGCTATGCGTCCAATTAGTAAGAGCTGATGTCATTAAGATCTCAGCTTATACTGCTGCAATCATGCTGCGGACATGCTTTTCATTTGATCCCTGTTATGTAAAAGCCATGCATGCATGATGTGAAATGCATGAATGCAAGGCATGTGTAACTGATGTTTTTTTTTTTTTTTTTTAATCTAGCTCTTCATGTCTTTGCTTTACTTTACTGGATCTTCTTTGTGATTTCCTTCTCGGACTATTATTGAATCTCTTTATGCTTTCCAGCTGTTGTCCATTGTCTCAAAAGCCCAACTCTGTTCAAAAATCCTCTTTCCTTGCCTTATTTTTGAATTTTGACCTCAATTTTCTTTAATGCCCGCCTCATATTTTATGCTTCTCTGGATAATTGTCCCTGTTGAAATATTCGTGAGCATGATTCTTTCCTGCTGACATAGACATGTTAAGACTTCTAAAATGATCATTCAGGCTACCACCAAGGCTATCTCCCAAAGATTTGTTACTCCTTCTTCTTTGTTAGCCTATGTTCTGTGCTGCTCGCAAAGCAGGACCTCAATCTTACCTGTTTTAATTCACAAAGCTTATCAAAGTAATCTACGGTCTTTGTTTTTTTCTAAGTTTTAATTATTACTATTCTTCCTTCAAAAGTCACAATTTATTGCACACTTAAGGCTAGTAGGAATGTGAGATTTGAAGGAAAAGAACTGGATAGAAGCGACTTTAGCATTTTGAACGTGAGAATCTAAGGTAAGTTAAAGAGAATTGGCTTTTATTTATGGGTAAAAGAATATGAAAATCTTAGGTACAGATAGATAATGAAAGTGTAAGGGAAGAAAGCTCTCTTTGACAACTTTGATCAAATAAACTTTGGTAACCCTGTATCCACTTCTCCCCTTCTGTTCGAAAATTTCTTCATTATGCAAAGTATTTCTTTACTGCATCCGAATTTACTGGCTTCGGTAATTCTCGTCCATCCATTTCTGTCAGAATTAGTGCCCCTCCTGAAAATGCTTTCTTCACGACATATGGCCCGTCATAATTTGGTGTCCATTTTCCTCTTGAATCATGTTGCATGGGTAAAATTTTCTTGAGCACTATGTCACCTTCGTGAAATTGTCGTGGGCGAACCTTTTTGTTGTAAGCACGAATCATCCTTCTTTGATAAAGTTGCCCATGGCAGAGGGCTATCATTCTTCTTTCATCAATTAGATTTAATTGCTCGTATCTAGCTTTGACCCATTCTGCTTCTCCTAATTGAGTATCCATTAGTACCCTTAATGAAGGAATTTCAACTTCGATAGGCAATACAGCCTCCATACCGTATACCAGAGAAAAAGGTGTTGCTCCAGTAGAAGTACGGGTAGAAGTTCTATAAGCATGCAGTGCAAAAGGTAACATCTCATGCCAGTCCTTGTAAGTGACGATCATCTTTTCAACAATTCTCTTGATATTTTTATTGGCCGCTTCTACTGCACCATTCATCATCGGTCGATAAGGTGCTGAATTGAGATGCTTGATTTTGAATTGCCGGCACAAAGTCTGCATCATTGCATTATTCAGGTTCGTGGCATTGTCTGAGATGATACACTCTGGCGGTCCATAGCGACAAATGATTTCTTTCTTAATGAACCGGCATACCACCTTTTGAGTTACGCTTGCATAAGACACAGCTTCTACCCATTTAGTAAAGTAGTCAATTGCAACTAGGATGAATTTGTGACCATTGGAAGCTTTAGGGGTAATCGCTCCAATAACATCGATTCCCCACATGGCAAAAGGCCAAGGTATTGCTGTTACATTAAGAGGAACAGGTGGAGCTTGGATCTTGTTGGCATATATTTGGCATTTGTGACATTTTCTTACGTGATTGACGCAATCACTTTCCAATGTGAGCCAATAGTAACCAGCCCTCATTATTTGTCTTGCCATAGTATGACCACTAGTGTGTGCTCCACATATTCCAGAATGAACTTCTTCCATGATCTTTCGTGCTTCATGAGTATCTACACAGCGAAGTAGCATCGAGTCTGGGGTTTTCTTGTAAAGTATGTCTAGGTTTAAAAGAAAACCCATTGACAATCTTCATAGAAATTTCTTGTCATTTTCTGATACTTCTGGTGGATATACTCTTTCTTGGAGGTATTTCTTGATATCGTGATACCAAGGCTTTCCATCCAATTCTTCTTCGATGCTCATGCAATAAGCTGGAGAATCTATTATTCTCATCTCGAACACAGGAGTATGCTCGGGGTCACTGATCTTGTACATAGCAGCCAAAGTAGCTAAAGCATCCGGTATTTGATTATCTTCCCTTGGAAGATGATGGAAGCTTATACTGTTGAATTTTCGAGCCAAGTCTAGTATGAGCTTTTGGTAAGGGATCAATTTTGAATCCCTTGTCTCCCATTCTCCATTGATTTGATATATGACTAATGCAGAATCCCCATAAACTCGGAGATCTCGCACTTTCAATTCCAGTGCCATTTGGAGTCCCATAGCACATGCCTCATACTCTACTATATTGTTGGTACAAGGAAATGTAATTTTTGCTGTAAGAGGGAATTGCTCTCCACTTGGAGAGATGAGTATGGCTCCAATCCCTTGTCCCAAAGCATTAGATGCTCCATCGAATGCCATTTTCCATGTTTCATCATCTTTAGAGACTTCCTGTTCTATCGTCATTATATCTCCATCAGGAAACTCCATTTTCATTGGCTCATAATCATCCAATGCTCTATCAGCCAGATATTCAGCAATCACACTCCCTTTTACAGCCTTTTGGGTGACATACTGTATGTCGTATTCAGACAACAGCATTTGCCATTTTGCGATCCTGCCTGATAAAGCTGGTTTCTCAAAAATGTACTTAATGGGATCAGTCTTGGAGATTAGCAATGTGGTGTTGTTGAGCATGTAGTGTCGTAGTCGGTGTGCTACCCATGCAAGGGCACAACAGGACTTTTCTACTATTGAGTATTTCGCTTCATATGTGGTAAGCTTCTTGCTCAAATAGTAAATTGCGTGCTCTTTCTTGCCTGTCTCATCACGTTGACCCAATACGGATCCTAATGAAGAATCCTGTATGGATAAATATAGAATCAACGATTCTCCAGATCGGGGTGGTACCAAGACTGGTGGATTTGATAGATATTGCTTGATTTTCTCGAATGCTTCTTGGCATTCGTTATTCCACTCGATCGGATTGTTCTTCTTCAGTGATTTGAAAAGAGGTTCACACTTGGATGTCAATTGTGAAATGAACCTTGCTATGAAGTTGATTCTGCCCAGGAAACTTCTTACTTGTTTTGGAGTCTTCGGGGGTTGCATTTCTTGTATTGCTTTGACTTTACTCGGGTCAACTCGAATCCCATCCTTGCTGACCATGAAACCCAATAACTTTCCTGAAGAGGCTCCAAAAATACATTTGGCAGGATTCAACTTCAGTTGATATTTGCAAAGTCTATCGAATAGTTTTCTTAGCACTTTTAGATGCCCCTTAGCAGTGAAAGTTTTGGCGATCATGTCGTCTACATATACTTCAATTTCTTTATGCATCATGTCATGGAATAATGCAACCATGGCTCTTTGATATGTAACACCAGCATTCTTTAACCCAAAAGGCATCACCTTGTAGTAGAAGGTACCCCAAAGGGTTATAAAGGCAGTTTTTATCATATCATCTGGATCAAGTTTGATTTGATTGTATCCAGAGAAGCCATCCATGAAGGAAAAATAGGAGTTTCCTGCGGTATTATCCACCAGCGTATCAATGTGAGGAAGTGGGAAGTTATCTTTAGGACTGGCTTCGTTCAATGGCCGGTAGTCCTGACAAACTCTTAGTTTCCCGCTTTCTTTCTTTTCGACTGGAACAATGTTAACCACCCATTCTGTATATTCAGCGACCCCAAGGAATCCTGCATCCCACAGCTTTCGAATCTCATCTTTCACTCTTAAGATTAGATCCGGCTTTAATCTTCGTAACTTTTGTCTGACAGGCTTCGCTCCAGGTTTCAAGGGTATTTTGTGTAGTACTATGTCTGAGCTTAAGCCAGGCATATCTTGGTATGACCAAGCAAACACATCCACATATTCTTTCAATAAATGGACTAATTCTTCTTTTTCTTCAGGAGGGAATAAAGTGCCAATCTTGACTTCTTTTACATCCTGACTGTCTCCCAGGTTGAATACCTCAGTTGGTTCTTGACTTGTTGCTCTTTCTTTTTCATCTCGCTCAATCATTTTTAATAGCTCAGGAGATACTTGAAGATCTTCGTCATCCGAGTCGGTAGTGTTTACAGGATTATCAAAGTTCATTCTTTCATTGTCATCAAAGAGAGTTTTGGGTCTGCATTATCCAGAGAGAAAAGAAAGAGAAGAAAAAAAAAATGGCACGAATGAGATGGATGCAAACTGGTACTTTATTTACAATGTGCATAAATCACAACTTTATTGGAATAAAAAGCAATAACTAAAAGGTTCACTTAAACAAAGACTACACCCTATTGATTGAACCTTTCTTTAGGAGGTTTTTACTATTAGATTACTTTGGAAAGCTTTCGATTATAACAGGCAGTTCTATCGCCTCCCAATTGTTCAGCACATCCCGTGGGCCACAAGGTTGAACAAGCTCCTCCTCTTCAGGTGAATCGCTGATGATTGCCTGAATAGAAAGACTTTCAAAAGACTTGTTGATGTTGATAGTCAGCTTGCCTTCATTGTCATTTTTTGGAATGAGACCACCACTCACGAACGTTTCGGTGATTTCAGGGATATCCAGATTTCTTTCCTGGAGAGGATGCCCTGTTAATCGTGCAATCCTCTTTTCTCTCTTTTCAGCTATTGCCTTCATTTTATCATGTCTTGTCGGTGTGAAGCCTAGGCCGTATTTCCCTTCATTTGTGGTGATTTTCAATGGTTCTGTGATTCCTTGTAGATCTTGTCCCAGTCCTAACCCCGGTGAGTATCCTCCTTTTATCATGAGTTTGGCAACCATGCGACTTGTTTTAGAGATGCTAGGAATGGGTTCTTCTCCATATTCGCTGACATAAGCAGCATTGACAATCTCAAAAGACCTGAAGGAACAATCAGGTATATTTTCATTGACTTCGACATATTGAGCATCCGCAGGTCTTGATAGCAGGATGTCTTCTTCAGCGAAGACCGTGATTATCTTTCCTTCAATAATGAATTTCATTTTCTGGTGTAATGAAGAAGGAATTGCTCCGGCCATATGGATCCATGGTCTTCCCAGCAGGCAGGTATAAGATGGACAAATATCCATGACTTGGAATGTGATGTGGAAAAGACAGGGACCAATCCCTATTGGTAGCTCTATTTCTCCAACAACATCTCTCTTCGTTCCGTCAAATGCTCGAACAACAATATGACTGTTGTTGAGGTATGATGGGTCTAAACCAATCTTATGTAAGGTTTCGAGTGGCATTACATTTAGAGCTGACCCATTGTCGATAAGAACTCTGGCCATAATCCGATCTTTGTATTTAATCGAAATATGCAGAGCCTTAGAGTGACCCCTTCCTTCTGCTGGTATCTCATCGTCAGTGAATGTGATGAGATTTTGTGCCGTGATGTTGTTGACAAGGTGGTCAAAGTTGTTCACGGAGATATCTTGTTCAACATAAGCCTTATTCAGGACTTTGAGAAGAGCTTCTCGATGGGCATCAGAACTTAAGAGTAATGAAAGTATGGAGATCTTTGCTGGCAGACGGTTCAACTGCTCCACGATACTGTATTCACTTTGCTTTATGAGTTTGAGAAACTCAGTAGCTTGTTCATCTGTTACTGCTCGAGGCATCTCTTGCTCTTTAGATGTGTTAATAGGTCCATTTGCTGGATCCGTAACATTCTTCTCTTGTTGGAGCTTGTTCATTTGCTCGGGAGAATAACACCGACCGCTTCTAGTCATGCCCCCAACTTCTAACGGAGTTGATGTGATGTTAGAAGTATAGTCATAGTTCCATGGAACAGTTTTGTCTGATTTGTACGGGAATGGCTTTGGAACTTGAATTCTTAAAGGCTTGAGAGCAGATTTTGATATTGGAATGACTAGTGGTCTTGGCATGATATTGACTTCTTGTTCTTTAATTATCACATTCACGTCATCCTCTTTATCTGACATAAAAACGATGATTTGGGAGGAGTCCATAAGACTTTGTAGACTTTTACGGAATTCTGGGCATTCTTGGATAGAATGACTTTTACTGTTATGAAAGTTGCACCACTCCTCATCCTCGACTTCTTTATTTCCAGAAGACTTTCCTATGATAATCCCTTCTTTCACAAGGCATGAATATACATGCTTAAGAGGGGTTATGATATCATTGACTGTTTTCTTCATCGGCCAGTATTCTTCCATCATATTGACTGGTTTGGCTTGATGAGGAGGCAATGGATTATGAGTGACGTTTGGTTCATCGGAAAAGTCCAACCACTTTGACTCAATTAATTGTTGGACTATACGCTTCAATGCTATGCAATTTTCCAGTCCGTGGCCCACGGTACCATCATGATATGGGCAATTTATGTTAGGGTCATACCACCTTGGATACGGGGGTTCCAATGGCCTTGTATGGATTGGGCGAATAAGTTGACTTTCGATGAGTTTTGGATACAGCTCAGTGTAAGTCATGGGAATTGGTGCGAAGATTTCTCTTGGTCTTGGTGCAGGTACTGGAGGAGTTGGAACAGGTGGCCGTAACTGATTAGGTCTGTTGGGAGGATAATTGTTGGGTCTATTGGGAAGATAATCATTGGGCCTATTGGGAGGATAATCATTGGGCCTATTGGTAGGATAATAATTGGGCTTATTGGCAGAATAGGATAGGCGAGGTCCGGTGGCCACAGTGCCCACGAAGGGAATCCCTCTTCCTCTTCCTATTTGTTGTATTTCTTCATCTTTTCTTCTGGAAGGTCCTCCTCTTTTCATAGGATCGCTAAAGGATTCAGTAATCTTCCCAGTCCTGATACCATGCTCGATCCTTTCTCCAGACATTACTACGTCGGAGAAGTTAGTTGCCGCATTGCCAATAAGTTTGTCATAATATGGGTATTTCAGTGTCTGGACAAATAAAGTGACCATTTCTCTTTCTGTCATGGGTGGCTGAACCTGTGCAGCTAAGTCCCTCCACCGCTGCGCATATTCCTTGAAAGTTTCTGGCTTTTTCTTCTCCATGTTTTGGAGAGTTTGGCGATCCGGAGCCAAGTCCATAACGTGTTTATAGTTGCCGATGAAGGCCTGAGCAAGGTCATTCCAAGTTTTTATGTTCCTTGGACCTTGGCTTAGATACCACTGTAATGCTGATTTTGTGAGACTTTCCTGAAAAATTGCGATCCACACCTTTTCATCTTTTGTGAGTGGTTGTAGTCTCCTTAGGAACAATGTGATGTGAGTGATGGGATCACTCGTTCCATCGTATTTCACGAAATCTGGCACCTTAAAATCTGAAGGGATTACGACGTCTGGCACTAAGCAGAGGTCATCCACCGAGAGAGATCCGAATATAGTGCCTCCTTCAATGGCTCGCAGTCGCTTTTCTATTGTTTCGAGTTTTTGAGATTCTGCTTCTTCTTTTGGTAATGTCTTCTTCTCTTCCTGTACAGTGTCTTGTTTCAGGTGAACACTAGCAGACGGTCCTGATTCTTGAAACAGGTTTTCTTGGACTGAGACTCGTTGCGGGGTGAATCCCGGGGGATAAGTGGGATCTTGTACTTCTTTGATGGGGACTTGAGTTGCTTTCCCTTTGATTAATTCCATCAATTGTCTCATCTATTCTGACATACTTTCAATCTTGGACTCCATCTCCATGAGACGTCCTTCGGCTTGTTCTGCCATTAATCTTGTTTGGAGTCGAGTTGAATATCGGTGTTGAGGTCCAATTTTACCCTTTTAAAGGAATATTTATTTTATTAGATTCTATGTGTGTATGATTGATGTGATGGATGCATGCATGAATATTGTAAATACTTGGTGAAAGAAAAACTATAATGGAATTTCTCAATTACATTCAGCAAAAGGTTTGTTTAAAAGAAACGACCCAAAGTACAATACTGCTTTCTGGCCTTAGATATGAACTCCATCATTCTTTGAACATTTACTGATGGAGTAGGACAGCTCAGTTCTTCTAACTCCTTGGCTTCTTCGCCCATTAGTTGGGCTTGTTCTGTAACTTTTCTGACTTCTACCAAAAATGTTTGCAATTGATCTTGAGAAAATCTGTATTGATCTTCCCAGTATCTGACTCTCATCTCTTTTTGATCGGTTTCATCAACCAATTGGGAGATGACTTGTTTTTGGTATTCAACTTTCTCTTCGAGGAGTTGTGTTTTGTGACCGAGCTGTTGCATGTCAAGGAGCATCCTCTTGTTCTTCTCCTTTTCTTCCTCTAGTTCTTTCTCCAACTCTCTTTTCGCCAATTTTCTGATGACCTCTTCAGATAGAACTATTCCTTCCTTCCGGTTATTTCTCCATTCATAATAAGCAGTGGGAGAAATAATAGGCCCCGACTTCAATATGAAAATTCTTTTCCACGCAACTGAAATACCCATTGCGAGCTTATTTGAATTTGGATCTTCGTGTGAAAATTCCAACTTACTCAGATTATGCGTCATGGGTATAAATTGCATAGACCCAAATTGTTTTCGTACTTGAGCTGGGGCATAACTTGTTCCTCCCCATATACCTAAGAGAGGAACCCACGGGCAATTGCCGCAACGGTAGACAACGCGGGTGGAGGTAGACCAGGGGGCTCTCCATTCAATTTGGAATTCGGTGATGTTCTTGAAATAATCAACCCATGCTTCCTTGCTGTCGTGATGAATGGTTTCACTTTTCAAAAAGGCTTCGATTGGGATGAAGTCCTTTGAAAAGCGATTTCCAAAATGTTGCTTCTCACAAGGAAGGTGGCTTTTGATTCAAGTGTTGAGGAGATGTGAACATCCTATGAATTTGCCCCCTCTTTGGCGACAAAAGTTTAATGCCCTGATAGTTTCACATAATATTACTGAGGTCGGATTTATTTGAGCATTGCAGATTTGCTCAAATAGTGTAATGATGTCTCCTTCAATGAATCCGACGATTCTTGGGAAGACTACCAGGCCATATATCGCCAAGGCGAAAAGCTTGCGTCGTTGATTTTTCTGAGGGAGAACGTGACTTAATTGTTTTAAGTCGATCCAACTGATAAATTTTCGAGATCCTTTTGTTGCAAACTTGGTTTGAAGACTGGAAGCTGGCATATCCAATAATTTTGCTAGGGCTCGATGAGGCTCCGTTCTTCTATCATGTTGATAAGTCTCGATTGGATAGTCGGAGGACCAACCCAAGAGGCTGTTGTATTCTTCAATGGTTGGAACCAGATCCATCTTATCGAAAGAAAAGCATCGATAAAATGGATCCCAAAATTGTATTAGAGCCCGGACAAGTGATGCATCAACGGTAACCTTTAGTAGGCAAGTGATGTGACCATATTTTGCCGTAAAAGCTTCCCGATCAGTAGAATTCCAACTATTCCAGACTTGCAATAATTCCGTGGTGTCGTTCTGATTTATCCGGACCGATACCTGGTCCTTAAGCTGTACGTGAGAATGGGATGTCAGAGCATCTCCGTGAAGCTTTTGAGCCGTTTCGGAATATTCCATAGCTTCAGGCTGAGTTTCGATTACCGTGTCATTCCATGATCCAGTAACAGCCGTGGGAAGATAATCGAGAATATCCATGATAATAGTTCTTTCACCAAATACTTATCTTTAATGATGAAATGTATATGCCGGAAAAATAAGGAAAAATAGAGTTAGTAAAAAAAAATAACACATAGGATCATACAAACATATAGATAAAACAAAACCTATGGAAATGGGAACCGAGGTATGGGAAATTCTTAATGGCTGGTTCTAAGGTGGAGTAAGGAATTCTACATGCAGAAGGTGGTTTATCAAAAAGGCAAAGGATAGTTCCCGAATCCCGTCACTGAATCATAGTGACGGCCCGATTCCTTACCCTCTAGGGTTTATGTAAGGAATGGATTAATTCGAGTCGTAGCTTTTCGTGGGCCCATGCAGAGACTAACCGTCTCAGAAGGCAATACACTACTTTGCTACTTTGAAACCGGTGAAGGCTTGGAGACCGTGGCTCACAAGGACAACAACACCAATTCCGCTTAGAAAGAATCGTGTTTGATTTAAGGAAGCTCGGATATAGAGCTTCATTTTGTGAATGCATTATGCATGTTTACTTAAGTAAATATAATATATAAATCCACATAATAGAAAAGCAAAGTAAATAAAAACAAATCAACTTTAGGCTCGACTCACTAACGTCGACTCCCCAGCGGAGTCGCCAAGCTGTGGCAACGTCGGGTTTTCTGGAGTCGCCACCAATCGGTTTCACCTAGGTCGATTGGTCACCTTAAAATTGGTCTGCGAGAGTTCGGGGATCGGGAGTACGGTTACGTTAAAACAACTTTGTTAAAACGCCCAAAAATTGGCACCTTGGTTGATTTTAATTTTGTTTTGCTTTGCTTTTAAATAATTCTCAGTTAATTTTCAAAAATTAGAAATTTTAACTGGATTAGTCGAAATGTGGATTTTTAAATTAATTAATTTGTATGAAATTTTATACTTCCGAACCATGGACTCTGCCGAGTCATTTGGACACGGAAGATTTGATTCCGAACCATGGACTCTGCCGAGTCATTTGGACACGGAATTTGGTGAAATTTTAAATAATTTAATCCATATTGTAAACATGGATTTTTATCTTTGTATTTATTTAATTTATTTATTTTAAAAAGTTTGATATTTTCCAAACCGTAGATCCTGCCGGATCATCCGGATATGGAAATCGATTTATCGTAATTATTTAATTCTTATTATTATGAAATTAATTTTTAAATGGTAATTCTTTTTATTTATGAATGATTTTTAATACTAACTAAAAATTTATCTTTATATTTTTACTTCTTTTTTTACTTTCTTTCTTTTTCTTCTTTTTTACTTATTTTTACTTTTTTTTTTTTTTTTTTTAAATTTCTTTTAATTTCTTTTCTTTTCTTTCTTTTTTTATTCTTTTCTTTCTTTCTTTCTTTCTTTTCTTTTTCTTTTTCTTTCTTTTATCTTTCTTTTCTTTTTCTTATCTTTCCTTTCTTTTCTTTATCTTATCTTTCTTTTATTTTTCTTATCTTTCTTTTTTTTTCTTGTTTACTTTTTTTGTTTTCTTGTTTAATGAAAGATATTTATTATTTTAAAGGATTACTCAATTTATAAAAGAATTAAAAAAATTAATAATTAATTTTTATTTAATAAGAAGTTAATTTAAAAGAGTTTAAAAATAAAAATTTTGATCATGGTACGGGGCGTTGTTACTCAGCCAGACCCTCTTCACCAGGTGAAGCAGCTCAAAAGCGGGCACGAGACAGTTTCCAGCCAATATACCATGAACTAAAAATTTTTATTATTTTTTTTTTATTATTTTTTATTATTTTTTTATTATTTTTTTATTATTTTTTTTTATTAAGAGAACCAAAAATTTTAAACAAAAGAAGAAAAGTTTTGATATTTATTTAATTTATTTTGGAATAAAAGATTATTTAACCGAAAACTTATATGTATTTTAAAACAAAAGTCTTGATATTTTTATTTTTATATTCTTCTTTGTCTGATGAAAGATTTTTTTTTTTTAATTTTAATTTATATTTCTGAAAATATATCTAATCAATAAGTCAAAAATATTTAAGAGAAAATTCAATTATTTTGTTTTATTTTGTATTATTTTGAAATTATTTGATTAAGATTTTTATAAAAAGAAACAAAAAGTTATATAATTTAATAAGTAAAATATTACTGAATAAAATATTAACCCAAAATTTTTACGCTTTTTATTCTTTTTATTAATAAAGAAAACTAAAAAAATTATATATTAATAGATAATTAATATATTAGTCTAAAGTTTTTTTTTATTTTTTATAAAGAAAAAATTTATTTTATATATTTTATTTAAAAATATTTCCGAGCCATGAATCCTGGCGGATCATTTGGTCATGGAGTTTTAATTTTTTTTTTATTTCATTAATTATTAATTTTAAAGATGTATTAAAAGAATGATTTTATGTTTATTTATTTATTTATTTTATTTTTGAATTATTTCATTATGTTTGTTTATTAAAAGGAATAAAAACTTTGTTTCAAAATAAAAAAAAGTAATTTTTATTAGCATTTAGAAAATTATTCACGTAAAATTCCTTTTTTTATCTTTTAATCATAAAAAAAATTCAATTAATAAAGTGGGGCTTTTTGGCCATCCACTTTAATAAAACAATAATAATAAAAGTTAGCACAATTAATATAGTTAGATTAGTTGGATTAGTTAGTTAATAACAATAAAAAGGTTAGTAAAAGTTAGATTAAATTAATTAACAACAATAATAAAAATTAGCCAAGTTTAATTAAATTAATTGTTAACAACAATAATAAAAAGTTAGTCAAGTTAATTAAATTAATTAATTAACAACAATAATAAAATTTAGCCAAATTAATTAATTGTTAATTAACCAAGTTGATTAAATTAATTAACAATAATAAAAGTTAGTAATAATGCAAAAATTAAAAGGTTAGTAACAATAATAATGTTAAAAGTTAGTTGTTAGTAAGTTAGTTAACAAGTTAATAATAACAAAAAAAAAAAGAAAGGTTAGTAACAATAACAATAATAAACAAATAAATACACAAGTAAAAAAAAATAAAGTTAGTAATTAATTCTGAAAAAAAAAAACAAAATAAAAAGATTAGTGACCAAAATGAAAAGAATTGAAAAGATGAAGTATTAAAGTAGAATTTTACCTAAAAGTTGAAATTTTTGAATTTTGCTGGGTACAGGCGCGACGCGAGCGCGAGGGGGGAAAGGGGCTGGCGGCCGGCGGCGGCTGGGCCAGGGGCAGGGGGGGACGGCGGGGGTGGCGCGGCGGCACGGGCACGGGACGGCGAGCGACGGCACGGCGGAGACAGCGGCCGGCGAGGGGCGGAGGTCCGAGGAGAAAGAAGGAAAAGGAGGGAAAAGAAAAGGGGACGCGGCGGCGGGCCGGCGGGGCGACGGCGGCACGGGCACGGCGGAGGCGGGACGGCGGGGCGACGGCGGGGCGACGGCGGCACGGGCACGGCGGAGGCGGCGACGGTGAGGAGAGAGGCACGGCAGAGAGAGAGAGAGAGAGAGAGAGAGAGAGGGAACAGCAGTGAAAAAAAATTTTGGCTTTCTGGGGAAGAAGGGAAGAGGGCTGGGGCTAAGGGCTGTAATTTTCTCTTTTTTTTGAAACGGAGCTCTAAGTTTTTTTGCTATTTTTTTCTGTGTTCAGCACAAAATTTGGGGGGCTATTTATAGAGGAAGTTTAGCTGAACTGTTGATGGATAAATTAATAAAAAATTTCAAACTTATCTCTTAAATTGGTAAAATGACAATTTTAGTCCTTTACGTCTCTCAGCCTCTGGATAAGTTCCTGAAGCTTCTGATTTTGACAATTTTGTCGTTTTCTGTCAATTTGAGCCAAAAACGTCGGCAGGCTCAAAATTTTATGTGACAAACTGCCAAATGCTCCTGGAACTTTCAGAATTTGTCAATTTTGCCTGAAACTTCTTAATTTTGTCATTTTTACCTCAAACTTTTAAATTTTGTCATTTTTATGGAGTTTTCTTTTTTTCTTTCAAACATACACATATACACACATATATCAAATCTTCACAAAACAAAACAAAAAAAAAATATATATATATATATTTTAAACTAATTAAAAAAAAAATTTAGTAATAATAATAACAATAATAATAATAATAATACATTTTTTTTATTTAATTTTTTTTTATTTAATTTTTTTTAAAATTATTTTAATGGCCGGACGAAATTGGGTGTCAACAATTGCTGATATAGCATCTTGCAAGTTCATTAACTAAAACTGTGGATTTATCTAATCATCATTTAAGTGTACTTGAATAATCTGTGAATTTGGCTTGGATGTGTTACCCTCGTAGTATTTCAATATGTGTTAGAACATGTGTATGAAATGATGATCACAATCGTATGTATATCAGGTAATGATGATCTTTACACAGTAGGACAAGATCATATTATTAGTGAAATGTTTTTTGTACCTCGAGGGAAAATGTGTAAATTTTCTCTACCATTAAAGTCTTCTTAAGGTCTTTGGCTATCAAGCTCCATAGTTAAGCTATAAAGAGCTTTAGACCCCTGCCAGGTTTAGATAAAACCTCTCATGCTCAATAAACTTTTTTAGTGCATGATATGCTTGAAAAGCAATTCATAACACCATCATGCTTGCACACTCAGTTCACAAAATTCCTATCTTCAAGAGGTTCATATCAATGTATAATGATATCAATTTTATGCTCAGCCTATACTTTTTATGAACATATCCATTAGAATCTTTATGTTCGTAAATGCATCCACAAAAGCATATATTTTTCATACAAATATGTATGCAGTAACATATTTGGTACCTTGAGGGAAAATTGATAATTTTCCCATATATCATGGTGCTCATTGGCACTTGCACCCATTATTTTGACATCCTTTTTCTTTTTCTTTGTTGGTCTGATACATTCATACAACAACTTTATCTATTTCCCTTGCACTTGTAGCATGTTAGCGTACAAAACCAACGGGAAAGCAAACCAAGCCATCACGTGGCTTCTTTTTTTCTTTTTTTTTTCGTTCAAGCCATTATTATGTGGCTTTCCTAGGGGCAATTAATTTTCATTTAATCCAATTAAATAGATTGTATTATTCACGGGTCAAATCCAGGTTAAGACAACCCGTGAATAAGGTAGGAAAATGGGCATGAGCCTTGGTCTTATTTACATCCCATTGCCACTGGTTACTGGTGCTTAGAGATTCTTTTTTCTTTCTCACTCGAAAAAAGCTTCTCGAACAATCCCTCATAGGGAGCTTCTCGTGGTGGTAAATTTGGGCATCCATCATAACTTTGAACTTGCCATTATCCCTTGGCCTTAAATTCGGTTACATCCTACCAGATCCACTTCTCCCAAGCTTTATCAACAAGATTGACCTCATATTAGAAAAATAGGACTTGGCGTCAGAACAAACCAACTTCAAATCAGAAAAAAATGATTTTTTATCATTTCCATAGGCAAAGGAATCATTTTTCAGGTAGAAGCTTGACTAACAAGGGCCATTGGCGATGTTGATAGCAGACCAAATGTGATGGGCACGACGATTGGCTAATCGGGAGCTTTTCTAAAAAGTTAGGCCGGCAGCAAAGTGGGCAATGGACCTACAAACTAAGGGAGGTGGCCATTTTTTTTATGTGAAGCAGATGGGGAGGTGCCTTCAACAGTAAAGTAAGAGAAATGGAAGAGAATTGATGTTTTCTGCCTAAAAAGCATGATATGGCATATTTTATAATTTGTGTGAGGTTCCACTGCCTTTTTTACCTACCCACCCATGTGCCCCTTTGACCATTCAAAACCAATTGCCTCATTAATCTATTTAATGGTAGATGAGCCCACCCTACTCTTTTCTGTTTCTGATTTGCCTGACTCCCTCGCCCATATGAAAACGTACTGACCATTTCCACTTTTTCTCATTGTAGTGGTGGAATTTGGTAATTTTATACTTATCTATTTATTTATTATTTATTAAAAAAATTTACTAACCATTTGATTGTTTCAAGTTAAACGATGTTAGATTTAAAATTTTGTGCAAAAATTTTAGTCCAACATCGTAAAGGGATGATTTTCAGGGAGTTCTAGGTTGGTAGGCTTGGAGCAAGGCCTGTTAGTTTTCCAACCAACCTAGTTAACTCAGAAGCCCAAAAAAATAACCTTTATTTTGAAATTTAGAAGGAAATTATAAGAGGTGAAAAGAATGATGAGATGCGTCATCTGAGTAGTGCGGCAGTGTTAAAGAGGTGAAGTTGATGGCCTAGGGTGTGAAGGCACCCGGAGTAAGGCAATCAGTAACAATCTTTAGTGGCCAAAGAAAAACACGCATTTCACAGTATTTCCAAAGGTCAGTATTTCCAGAAGTTAAAATAACACTTCTAATGGTCTTGAAAAGGGTGGCGTATCTAGTAGGCCTGTGGAAGATGCTGGTGAGCTTATGAATGGATCATAATCACCTCTTTAGGTTACCTTTAAGGTGAACCAGTCATACTTAGTACCTTCAAGGTGACCCGGCCACCTGTTTATGTTACCTCCAAGATGACCTGGTCACAATTTGGGTACCTAAAAGTTGATCGGGTGACCTTTTTAAGTGATCTTTAAGGTGACCCGGTTACACTTTAGGTATGGTCAAGATGATCTGATTGCCCTTTTATGCTACCTTTAATGTGACCCAGTCACCTTTTAGGCACCTCAAAGGTGACCTGGTTACTTTTAAAGTGACCTGTTCACATTTTAGGTATGTATAAGGTGACTGAGTTTCCTTCTTAGGTTACCTTTGAGGTAATCCGGTTACATTTTAGGTACCTTCAAAATGACTCGGTCTCCTTTTTAGATTAGCTTCATGGTGACCTAGTCACACTATAGGTGTCTAAAAGGTGACCAGGTCACTTTTTTATGTTACCTTTAAGGTGATCCAATCACCTTTCTAGGTACCTTAAAGGTAACCTAGTTACTTTAAAGGTGACCTAGTCACGCTTGAGGTACGTAAAAAGGTGATCGGATAACCTTTTTAGGTTACTTTTAAGGTGACTTAGTCACACTTTAGGTTCTTTCAACATAACTCAGTTACATTTTTTTGTGATTTTCAAGGTGACCTAGTCACATTTATGGATTTGGGTTTGAGTTTAGTTAGGATTTAGGGTTATGGTTCAAGGTTAGGGTTAGATTTAGGAGTTTAAGGGTTAGGGTATGAGGGTTAAATTAGGGTTTTGGGTATTTATAATTAATTTAAGGTTAGGTTTAAGTTGTAAGTTTAGGTTTTAGGGTTAAGGTTTAAGGTTGGGGTTTAAAGATTTAGGTTTAAGGTTTAATATTAGGTTTAGGGTTTAAGGTCAAGGTCAAGGTCAAGGTTTTGAGTTATGGTATGGGGTTTAGGGTTTAAGATTAGGGTATAAGGTTAAGGGTTTGGGTATAAGGTTTAGGATTAGGGGTCTAAGGCTTAATATAGGATTTAAGATTTACTTTAGGGTTACAACTAGTGCTCAATTTATGGTATAGTGTCATTTTAAGGTTATGTTTAGGGTTTAAGTTTACTTTTTTTTACATAATATTAAGTTTCGTTGTCAAGTAAGGTAATTATAAATGTTTAACAACTGAATTCATAATTTTATTAATATTTTTATAGAAAATTACAAGTGAAACAAAAAAAAACCCAAATCTAAGTTACCCAAACCTGAAATATCCAAACCGAAAATAAATTGACCTTGAACTAACTTGAACCCAAAATAACCTGAACTTGAATTACCCTAAACCTGAAATGACCCAAATTTGAGACTGACCTAAATTAGACCCAAAATGGCTTGATGACTAAACCCGTACCCGATTTTAACATAAACCCCATACGTAATCCTAGTTTTTACTGTAAACCCTAAATTAAAACTCTAACTATAAACATAAACCCAAAATCATAAAACCCTAAATGGCTAATCTTAACCATAAACCCTTAATCCTGACCCTAAACTCCTAAACCATATTTAATAAGTCCTATAATTAAGAACATCCATATTTAGTAAATCTCATATCTGGAAATATTCATATTTAGTAGGTTCCATATTTGGCACTTCCATATTTAGTAAGCCTCATATTTGGGTCTTTCCAAAACAAGTAACTTTCCATATTTAGTAATGTTAATAATCTAGGCAGGCAAATGTCAATATTACAACATTGGTAACTAAACTTTTAGGTACAATGCAATAAAATACTTAAATTTTGAAAATTTATTTTTTACCACCCATAATAATTACAAAATGTGTCCTTGAACATTTAAAATTTTTTGCATTTTCACCCCAAAAATTTTCAAATTTAACAGTTTAGTCACTATGGACAATAGAGAACTGGAGTTGCACTTTATAGAATAATTTTTATTGTAGCAAATTTCTTAGAACATAATTAAGAAAATTTTTATGAATTTTTTAATTGAACATACTAAAAGAAGGAAAATTAGTCTAAATCAAATCACATAAAAATCAAATTTCTTAATTTAAATTTTAATAAATACTATTGAAAAAATAAAATCTATCCATTTATTTTAGCTTATACACCAGTAACCCGACTAAACCCTGCTACCAAACCCAAATCTAGCCCAAAACCTAAATAACCCGACCTAAAATTATCCGAGATTGAAATTCACCCAACTTTTTATGAATCGGAACAAAATAAACCTATCCTAGCCCAAGCTAAAATCTACTCAACCCAAAATCAACTCGAACCCAAATAACCTGACCTGGACCAAAACTCTTGTTAACCCGATCAAACCCAAACCTGACCTGACCCACCCAATTAACATCTCTAATTTCTGCTAAACTATATTTTTTAGAATCATATGTGACATTTTAGTGACTATATTGAATGCATTAAGAAATATAAAGGTGTCTTATTTTGGTGACTGATAAATTCTTAAATTTTCATAATGTCTCAGATTTAGGTATCCAATCTTTAAATTATTTATTTTTTTACATCACAAAATTGTAGAACTCGTCACTAATAAAATTTATTATTCTTTTAACATTTTACATCAACCATTTATACTATTCGGTGCTCAATTTTAAAGTCCTTGCTATGTTACAATTACTTTGTAAATTATTTTTCATTTGCTTTATTAAGTTGATCAATATACATAAATTTTATATTTTAAGTACCATTGGCATATGTATAAAATGATACTTTATTAATTTTATTATTCAACAATTAATATTTTTTATACTGCTAAAATTTTAAAAAGTATTTTCTCATTTTTAATAATTTGTATCAAATAAAATACATTCTCTCACCTTTTCCTGTCATTTTCTTCTCTCTCCCTATTTTTTCTTTATGCACTATTTTCTTCTCTCTCCTCCCTCCTTTCTATACTTGTTCTGTGTCAACAATTGTACAACTGGTAGCTTAGTCACACAGTAGTCACATAAAGTAGCTGCAGCACCTTTAGAGTGGTTATAGTTTATGCCACTGAACCTTTCAGTGCCTTTTCAGTCGCACCATGTCATGTCCCTTCTCTCATACTTTTTATTTTTCTTTCCTCTCCCTTCACTGGCTTGGCCTGTTTGGCCCTTTCCCCTTGCTGACATCAGCCATGATCAATGGTATAGATAGGGGGGGATAACTTTACCCCCCTTATCTTTGGGGGCAGTGTAGAATCTTCCTGAATAAGCACTAATATGGTTAGTTGAGTTAGATTTGGGTTGGGTCGTTCTAGTTGTCATAATTTCATATTTGTGTCGGGTTATTTAGGTTTGGGGAGATGACAATTTGAGTCAGCTTGGCTGTTTTCGGTCAAATCAAATTGGGTTATTCAAGTAAAATAATATTTTCATTTTGAATTGTCTCATTTTATGGTCCATTTCTATAATTAAATAACATAATTTAATATATTGACTACTATACCTTGAATTCTATATATTAGAAAAGCTAGAACATAAAAATATAGATACGGTAATGGGGGTTAGGATTTATATAATATTTAGATTCACAAACAACGACTATATTTATTGTGATTTCCTTAAACTATGGGCTTTTGTCTATCAGACAATTATTTTAGGTCAGAGGGAGCAGAAACTAATAATTGAATTTTATATTAATTAGGATTTTATTGAGTCTACACTTCGGTTGTCCCATGTATGAGTTTCAGGTTTGATTCGGGTTTGAAAGAAGTTAAGGAAAATGGTGTGGGGTTAAATAATATTTTAAATGCTCCATTCTTAATTTTTCTTGGGGTCCATTCAATATTTTTGGATATGTCTTCAAACAATTTAGTTGCTGAAAAAAGTAACTTAAATAAGGGAACAGAGATGAGAAAAAATGATGGTAAAGATGAGTCTTATTTAATTTTTCCGGGGCTCCCTCTGCTGTCTTTGGATAAACCAAGGAGGCATGAAATTTTGGTTGAAACGGGTTTTGAGTGTTCTGGTGGCATAATGGCAAACATCTAAAATGGTTGGCAGTGGCCAATCGATGGCAACAGTAGCATTAGTAAGGTTGGCAATGGAGGGCGAAACAAAGAAAATTCTGGAGTGTTGGTGGTAAAATTTTTAACGATTCAAGGGCTAAAATCGTAATTTCACCCTTTTAATGAAGTTCTCAATCAAGTCACTAAATATTACCAGGTTTGTCATACTGACCAAACCTTTTGTGAATATGTCAACATTGACCCCAAACTCGCAAAAAAGTTAGAATTGCCCTAAAGAAACGATAACCTTTTAGGTACCTTTAAGGTAATCTGGTCATCTTTTTAAGTTATCTTTAGGTGACCCGGTCACCTTTTAGGTACCTTCAAGGTGACTCAATTACCTTTTTAGGCTACCTTCGAGGTGACTCGATCACCTTTAAGGTGACTAGTTACTTCTTAGTTACCTAAAGAGTAACCCAGTCACCTTTTTTATGTTATCTTTAAGGTAACTCAGTCACATTTTAGGCACTTAAAAGGTGACTGGGTCACCGTTTTATACTTACCTTCAAGATAACCTGGTCACCTTTTAGGTACCTTAAACGTAATTGGGTTACCATTTTAGGTTACCTTCAGGATGACCTGGTGATACTTTAGGTACCTAAAAGGTGACAAAGTTATCTTTTTATGTTACCTTTAAGGTGCCCCGGTCACATTTTAGGTATCTTCAAGGTGAGCTAGTTACCTTTTTATGTTATTTTCAAGGTGGCCCTGTCACACTTTAGGTACCTAAAAGATGATCGAGTCACATTTTAAATTTACTTTTAAGGTGACGAGTCACATTGAAGGCATCTAAAGTGTGACCCAATCACACTTTAGGTACCTAAAGGGTGATCGACCTACATTTATATGTTACCTTCAAGGTGACCCAATCATCTTTTAAGTACCAAGAAAATAGCATGAGAACTCTAAATATGAGTGTGTGAGAGAAATGAAATAGCATGAGAACTCTAAATGGTGCAATGATTGTAAAAATGACCTCCCTTTCACAAAGAAAGTAGAGGCTATTTATAGGGAAACCAGGTGCATAAGATTGTGCCACATGCCTTTAGATCAATGGTAGATAAAAGTGTAATGGTCATTTTTTGGTTAGGGTTATTTTTATTAGGATTCTAGGTTTACCGGGTTGGTTGGAAAATCTAACAGGCCTTGTACCGAGCCCACCAAGCCAAAACTCCATGAAATCATCCCCTTATGATGTCAGACTAAAATTTCTGCGCAAACTTTTATATCCGACATTGTTTAACTTGGAACGATCAAACAGTCAATAAAATTTTATGAATAAATAATAAATAAGTAGACAAATATAAATTTACCAAATTACACCATTACAATCAGTGACAGAGGCCAGAGATCTAGATTCAAAATCGTTAATGGTGATATGGATTCGAAATCGTCGGTTCTTCTCCCATTTATTAGGTTTGGCAGGTTTGACTCTCTTATCACTAGATTCCAAAATTGTCCAAAGTTATTGGTCTGTTCTTCCAGATTAATTGCTTATGTTGTTCGATTTTTTTTAGATTAATTGGTTTGATTAGAATGGGTTTTAATAGTTGGGGGAAAAATTTCCAAGAAAGAAGGTTAGGAGGGAAAAATTAGGTATTTTCTCATTTTTGTAGTAACAATGAATAACGGTATTAACTTGACAAAGGGTAAGCATAGGTATTTGAAATATTTAAGACTAAATTGTAGGTTTCACTATACCTTAAGGGAGTTTTTGTAATTTTTCCTAGATGTTATGAAGGAGACAACTTTAGAGACTCTGAGATTCCCCTCTCAATGCTAAAAGAAAGGATTTTGAAATCTATCCAAAAATAGCTCTCCCATAAGAGTTAGAAAGGCATTGGATCCTCATCCGACAATAACAACTTAGCAGGGCCCTAGCAAAGGCATGTCCAGCTCAATGCCTTTACTTTCATGTGAATAAAGTAGGTGTTGGCCGACAAAAGAAGAAAAGTAGTTGGCCTAGAATAATTAAAGCCTCCACCAAGGCCCAACTTATTGAAGCATTAACCGACCATCAACCAAGAGTGGTCCCAGATTTCTCTGTTTGTCCATTGTTAAAGCTTTGGTAAGCCTTATCACTAAGGCCCAAAATCTTTGCCTATCTAAGGAGTCATCCTCCAAAGTTCAAGGCATCTGAATTAGATCAAATTCTTTCTACTTCTCTTTCATGTACTCCATGTGCTTGATGCCCTTCTTATTACCTCCAAAATTTGCATCTTCTTATTAATGTTTAAGTGGCATGCTTGTACCTGTATCATAGTAGTGTCAATTCTGTTGAAGCTTGGGCTTCTACTTCAACAATACAAGCTTGTAATCATTCCATTGTTCTTCATCTTCGTGTAGTAAATTAGTTTTTACTAGTTATCTGTAGGTTTGTAGTTTAAGTTAATAAATTATGTGTGTGTAATTCCCAATTTACATTAGTGTGTCTTGTTTGTATGTTTGTATGTTTGAATTACTTTGAATTACTTAGGCGTTTTGGTATCAAAGCTGACTACTTAGTATTTTTATGTAGCTTATAAAACATTAGGTCCTCTTTGTAAAAATAAGAGAATTAAAAACCATACCTTGGCATTAATCCACAGAGCACACAAGTTATATTCATTTCCTTCCCATCTCACAACCTAGGCCTACCGAAGTCTGTTTCATGTTTAGGATATAAAGATATTGTTGAAGTCAAATCTCAGTAGGCAGATCTCGCTCAGCATGCTTAACGTCACCACCAAGAATGGTGCAAGTATAAAAACATTTTAAATTTGAATTGCATAGATAAGTTCCTTATAGTGAAAGACTTTAGAACTACAAGAGTTCCAAGCTAACATAGTAGTTTAATTAATATATTGAGTCAGGTCAAACTTATCTAGCAACTAGGAAAATGGATATATACACACACTTTTTATATAAACTTACAAGGTCATAAGGGAATCAATCCTTTTATATTACAAACAGCTCCTGAACCTACTGTCATAGATTGCAGCTTGTGCACTTCACTAGGTTCTTCATCAAGTTATAAACACCCTCCGTCCTGTAAAGGATGATATGTTTATTTGGCTACAAGGAGTAAGACATGTATAGTTTATGACATTTTTTTTTCATTTTCGCCCCTAGAACATGTTTTTTTTTAAATCCCTTTAGAGTTATGTGTAATAAGAGTTTAAATGATGATTGAAAAAGAAAACACTTCTTCTTTTTGGTTTTGTGTAGGGAGTACTAGTTTACATAAAAAACTCACAGTTTCTAACATACATAAAATAACACTTAAAGTTACATTTTATCCGCACGAAATCTACAATAGTAGTACAGTAGTAGCAAACCGCCTATACTTGCAGCAAGCATTTGTTGGACAAACTTGACAAACTTGACTCTATCAAGTAGAGATTAACATTCAATTGGTTTGGTTTGAAATCAATTTAAACATAGCAATCAATTGATTTTTAATTTTTACAAAGTATATCCAAATTGTCTAAATTACATGTCATAACCGATTCGAACCCTCTGAATTTTATTTCAGTTTATTTAGTTATCTTTTTAAGACATAAACACATATAGTAAATGAAAAAAAATAAATTAAAAATTAAAAATTTTACCTTTCATACTCAAAATTAAATAAAGATAGACCACTTATTGTCCAAAATTAGTAGGAAAATAATTTTATATATGTAGGATCAATATGGATAATGGTAAAAATTAGCAGGAAATAACTTTATATATGTAGTGTTATTGTGGATAATGATAAAATATTTACTACTATTTGGTATATTGGGTTTATTCAGTATTAAATGTACGATCCAATAACCTATCTGATAACTGAATATAAAATTTGGTTTTGATCCGAACTAACCAAACTAGAAAATAAACTACACCATTTTATCTGAATGCAAATTTGATTTTGATCCAAACCGACCAAACTAGAAAAAAAAACCAAATGCTTTTATCCGAATATGATCAGTCTTTTCAGTTTTTTATATTTTGTTCAAATAATGTTCATCTACTATCAAGCAGAAGCCTTACTATGGGACAACAACATCGGTCCTTCCCGAGATGGTTATAGAATAATGAAACATGTCATTGCACTATAACAAGGCTATTCCACTTAGAATATTAGAACAACAGGAGCTACCTACACCAACACCTCTAGGGCAACTTCAATTACACTAAAGCCTTCATAACTTGTTAAATAATACAAATTAGGTGTCCTCAACTCCTGCTACATTGAAAGCCACATGGAATATGAGAAAAAAAAATCTTGATAAGGAAACAAAAATGTAGTAGCCATTCAATGTAGCCTTATAGAAAAAAAAAATCAGACTTGTTGGGAGCTTAAATTTAAACCTTGGTTTTGGATGATTTCTAGGTCGTCTTGTGGCAAGGAAACAATAGGAATTTGGAGTCTTGTGTTTATAAGCAAGGAAGTAAAGTTTCCAACTATGAGAAAACCTTTGATGGGTGCAATTAACAAGCTTTGAAAATTTTAGAGAGTTTTGACAAAGTTAAGAATCAGTGGAAGACGTGCAAGAAATATGGATCTCGACTTAAAGTATCGGCATTGAAATATGAATTGAAAAGATTGGAATAAGGAATTAACGATATGACTTCTATGTTCTCATTGTGTTTGGCTTCAAATGTTGTTTCTCTCTGGGACTAAGGCTTGTTTTGATATGGTGGTAATAGGGGGTGCTTGTATTTAAGGTTAAGGAGATTTAGTTTGGACTTCAGGTTTTGAGAGATGGAGACAGTATATACATTTGATATTTGATAGGAATTTTTTGGGATGGCTTACTCCAGTGTCTTTTTGGAACCAGGAGTTTTTGTACCATATTTTTTTATTAATATTATTATCTATTGCCATTCAAATAAAAACAAAACTTGAACTGGAACAACAAAGGAATATCATAGGGGTTTAAATATGAGTGTATTGCAGTTAAGATTTGATTAGAAGTAAGACCATTTTAAGACAAAAAAATAGTTAAGGAACCAAATTTGGATTTCATCTAGTTTGAGTCATTCAAATTGAGATTTGGGTTTTTATCAAGTTATTTGGTTTGCATTATTTTTCAAGTCATTCTTCTAGGTTAGGTCGGGTTCAAATGCAAGTAAGGACTTTTTTTGTTTGGTACACACAAGCAAGGACTTTAATTTCGTGGTGTCTTTCGCTTACCATGCATATGTAGTGCACTATATAGAATCTTTCACAAGCATTCAATTTTTCTTCTGTGGTATGTCACACAATTATTAAAATCGCATTTCAAGTCGTAGAAATGTATGTTTTTACGACTTTAGAGATGGAAGACGTTTAGAAATGCAATATAAATGCAACTCTAGGTAGAAACGCGTTTCTAGTCATAGAAATGTTAAGATTCTATGACTTTAGCCTTATTGGGTCAAATCTGTAAAAAAACATATAATGGAACTAAATTGTACGTTTCCGGAAGCTGGGGACTGGAGCTGTAATTACGTAGCAGAAGGAATCAAGCGCCTCCTAATGCCAATTTTGGTCCTTTACTCTCCAGCATGTTTCATAATACTCCTAATATTTGTATAATTTCCAGTTAAAGCACCAGATGTGTGGTAATTTTAAGGATTAAGCTGGCCAAGCTTTTTCTTCTAGCTTTAGCCAACCAAAACCTGCCTCCTCTGTACAAAAACACCAAGACCGAACCCTGAAGCCCCAGCCAACCTAAAAATCTGTCTTATTCCACTAAATTAAGCATAAAATCAATGAAATTTTGAGTGCAAATCACATGTTATTTCTGATACTTTTCTAAGACAATTTAAATGGTTTTATATTTTTCATAATTTTTCTCTAATTTTTTTTTTATTTTTTGTAAAGTCTTACGACTCTACGACTTTAGAATAGCCAAAATGATTCTAGGTAAAAACCCGTTTTTGACAACCTTAGTATGTCATGATGTTTGTGGTACTCTGTAGATAGGCATTTTTTTGTTTTTTTTTTTAGTTTTTAACGATTTAACATGTGATATGTACACCATGGTATCTACATAAGGTATTTCCTTTTATTTTATTTCACAGGAAGTACAATATATATATTTTAACATACTTTGAATTACCGAAAAACTCAATCTTTAAAAATTGTACTATTACCATTAGAGTATTATTTTTTTCTTAAATTAGTTTTCTATTGAATAATATTTATGTTGTTCCATATGTTTCTTTTTTTTTTATGTGTTTTGTATAAAAAATATTATCTTCGTATAACTTTAAAAATGACTATTAAGATCCCCTAACTCAAGCAATGCATCCTGTTTGAGTCTCATTCGCTATTTTGAACATTATTTTTAATTGAAAATACATACGTGTCTCTTAATACCCCTGCTTGATTCCACAATGCCATGTGCCATCCTCTTTCATGATAAAAAAAATGACAAAATTGAGAGAATAATAAATCTTAGGCTCGAATTAACAAAAACATAATTTTAAGGACTTAAAATATTAATTAACCCAATCTTGCCCAATCTTTTCTCATTAACAAGTTCTGCCGCCACCATCTAGTTGTCATGCTACTGATCATTGGGAAAAAGGATGGAGTTTGGAATATTTGTGTTTCAAGCTTCCAAGATTATTGTTTGTGTCAATTTGGGTCTAAATTTTTATTTCTATCTAATATGGTCATCCATTTCAATTAAACAGGAAGCCACGTGACAAAATGGGTGCCACATAAGCAAGTTATGTGCAAAACAAGACCTAAACTGACAATGGGGATCCAAATAAGACACACTAGATGAATTAAAGGACTTTAATATGCACTTTTAGAGTTAAAAGACCAATATAGCACAAACCAAAAAGTTAAGAAACCAAATTTAGATTTTACCCAACTCAAACCTAAAAACTCATACATGAGACAACTGAAGTGTAGACTCAATAAAATCTTGCCATTGGATCATTAAAAATTTTACCACCAACACTCCAGAATTTTCTTGGTTTCACCCTTCATTGCCAACCTTACTAACGCTGCTGTTGCCGTTGATCGGCCACTGCCAACCATTTTAGACGTTTGCCACTATGCCACCAGAACACTCAAAACCTGTTTCACGCTTTGCCAACCACTAGAAACACAAAATCAAGTTAGGCCGCTAGACTCACCGATCCTTATCACCTATTCCTTCGACTATTGCTGTCCGGAAACTAAGCCCCAGCATCTCCCATAGCTACTGCAACTAACCCATGCTGATGGGTAGTCCGATTTTTCTGCTGTTGATTGCAATTGAGAAGAAGTTTGAGTCACGACCGGGTCAAATTGCAACACAAACATGACCCAGCTTAGGACCCAAAAAATTTCTCCTCTTCCTTCATTAACCTGTTTAGCTAGTTACAGGTGGTAGATCAGACGGCTGAGGTTAGCTTGGGCCTATCAAACGGTTTTGATTTGGGGGAGTTTTCTTACCCCTCTTTATTACGGGGTATTGTAGAAAGGTCCCCTACTCATTGGTCTCTCCGGTTCCCTCAGGTACATGGAAAAAAAAAAACACGGAAAAGAGAACCAAGAAAAAGCAATAGCTTTCCATTCCATTCTAAAAAGTTTGTGAGAAGCTAATTCTCAAACAAACTACTAGACCTGGCTTTTAAGTGTGTAGGAAATCAGTTTCAGTTTCACTTCACTGGAGTGACCTGAAAAAGCAATTATCTGGAATTCTAAAGACGATCTCATTTTATGACTCGCAGAATATATCCCATAGCATGGGATGGACTGAAGTGATGAATTAAAAGCGAGTCAAACAAATATTAGACACATTGGTAAAATAAGATATGGAAAGAGAAGTTCCATTGCCTTGTCATTCTAATCATCCGACGAAGATGAACATCATTTCTGCCTCACTGTTCTTTTCGAGCTCTAGATTTTGCAGGCTTTGCAGGTACTACGTAGCCAAGGAGAATCATTACTATCGGAACAATGGTGCCAACGAAATACACGCTCTTGTAGGAAGCAATTGTTTCGCGCAAGCTTAGTACCTGAGGCCACAGCCAAACAATAGCCTTCAGAAGGTGCAAAATTGAATAATCAACAAGAGCACTTGATAAGAAATAGAGGGGGAGTAACTGACCATAAAACCAACACAAGAGTAGTTCAAAACCAAAACTGTGTAAGAGAAGTTCATGAAAACCAGTGCCTTCTTCAACAAAGCCATGTTTGGAGATGCAGCTTGTTGCCATCTGTAAATAACTGTTCGGAAAATAAACATAAATATCCGTCAAAATCAAGTATATCCAAATGCCAATCAACTTCAAGCTCTGCACCCGAAAAGAATTCTTGGAACCAGAAATGTTCATATCATTAGTGTTACCTCTTGAACCTGCAATCATCAATGCTGATTGGACGAAAAAGATGATGTATCCAGGATAAAGACCCTGTAATCATTAAGCAAATGTGCAAAGAGAAGTTAAACTGATGTCGGACTTCTGAAGCAAGGGATAAAAAACATGCATTACTAAAGATATTTAGGTCTAATACAATACAATGTTAAAAGAGCATCTGCTAGATAAATATAGCAGGGAAAAGAATCGTTTGATACTCTAAGGACTGAATTTCATTCGGGATGCCTTAATTAAACATATAACCACAATACATTCTGTCCTCTAATCCTCCCCCACGGAAAAACCTATACCTCTTTGGACTCCACCAATAAGGAATACCTATCATTCCTTCAAAGAGACCAGAAGGAAGAATATGTGCATAGACCATCTAGATAGAAGCTTATATTAACCCTTCTGCTTTTCCTCTTGCCTGACAGGAACAAAGCAGCAACTTTCACAAATCTAAATGGAAAGTAATGTTAAATGCTTTAGAGGTAAACCCAAGTGAAGACAAAATTGGTAGAAATATATCATTAGTCTTGAATTAGCAGATTATGATATAGTTCTTATTAATAAGCTATAGTGCACATAAAATGACATGCAGTCTAGATATGCATGCTTCACATGATGCACATTGCTATGCAGGATGGTCAGAAAACTTCCCCCAAAACTGGAACCAGTTTGAAAATCGGAAGAACAAATAATGCCCATGCATTATAAGAAACTGTTGGGAAACTGAAAAGTAGATCATGACATGAGCATGTATACCAAAGCTTTGAAATAATATAAGTACCAGATTTGTTGAATGTGATATGATTTGCAAATCCCACAAAAGTATTTCAAAGTCACAGAAATAAAGAAAACCAGAGCAAATTTGGTCACGTATTTGAAGAAGCTGTTGAAAGACTGAAAGCATGATCATGGCATCAGCATGTACATAAAACTTCGCAGTAATGTAGGTACCACATACACTGCATGTGAATGGTTTGGAAATCCAACAAATAATTCAAAGTGACAGAGATCAAGAAAACAAGGGTAAGTAAAGGACTAAGATAAAAGGAAACATTCATTGAATAACATACTTCTTCAAAAAAGTTGCAATGTTCCTCCATACTTATAACAACAAAGCAGCAATGACACTCACACACAGATAAAAGCAGAGCTTATATATATAAGCAAGGCATCAAAAGCACACAAGCTTTGTGCCAATGCACCAAGGCACAGCAAGGCAAACCTGCAGCACCTATGGCTGAGACATGCACCTGTTTAAAAGTGCTGAGAAAGTTGACTTTGTTATGTGCTCTAAGTTTAATTATGACATCAATTAGAGAAAGACAAAAAGATCCTAGATACAGAAGGTATATAATGGCAAGAAGGTCCATAACAATAACATAAATTAAAATATAATATGTTTTCTTGAAGCTTATCTCATGAACATAACTATAACATCGATGATTGAAGGTTATCATATTACTTTATTAAACCAAAGCACATAACAACGTCTTCTAATAAAGTTAATGGGATTTATTTTAAATTACTTCTAAGCAAAAAAAAAAATTCTGTCTTGTTTATGATTATCTTAAAAGTCATAAGTATAAGATTGGAAGTTACAATTGTTACTGTATTCTTAAACATAAGCAGACAGACTTGTCCTCTAATATGGTATGGTTTTAAGGGATCCTATATCTAGTTTATTTCATTAATCTACCATCATAAACCAAAAAAGGCACCACTTCACTCAGGCGAACCCCTTTTTGTGAACTTTGTATCTTGGGAAGTGGTTATTGCCTTATGTGTGCCTTTCACCTTTGAGTATCTGGTATATACACACACAAGAGCTTTTTGATCAATACATCAACTGTGCTCTTACCAATTGAACTTAACCTTTCTAATACTCTTCTAGCTACATCGATGGTTCTACTCTTTTAGAGTGTTTTATTAAGAAGCCAAACAGCTTGTCTGAAGGAGCCAAGGAAAAAAAGGAAAAGGAAAAGGCCGGTCAAGGAGTACTTACATGCCAAACAGCGCTGACAGTTTGCGTTGCCAACAGCTGGAAAAAGCCTGGCTTCTTCCCCTTCTGAATGAGCCTTTCATAAACATCTACATGATTCAAAACAACAAACTAGTTAAGTTATATATCGCTTTAGCATTATATTTCACAAAATAAAGAATGAGATCCAAACCAAGAAGGGGAAAGAAAAAGTGGGGAAAACCCACAAGCCTGAATACTCACAATGTCGAAGCCAAGTACTGACTTGTATGTTCCAGACCTGTGGAAGCTCAACTGCACTCTTTGCAAATTCAACTCCCAGAATGTCAACATTCTTTGCACGATCCCATCTAGGCTTTCGTGGCAAAGATTCTGTCCAGCCACTGAAACCGAGGCCAGAGATAATAATCGCAGCCTCTGAAATGGACCAGATGAAATAATATTTCCAGCGGGCGGTGAAGCCAGACATGAACTGATAACTCAACCTTCTCCAGAAACCCCATTCATCATAAATGGGATCAGAAAAACGGGATAACGGATGAAGAGGAGAAAGGTAAAGATACAAAGCCATGCAAAAAGCAGCTTGGAGAAGTGCTCTGATAGTGGCCAAATAAGGCGATGGAGATGGTCCATTATCGGAATAAGCCACTATCTAAAAAGTAAACAGAAAGAGTTAATCAGCAAAGCCAGTATTGGTGCAGAATAATGACAGATGAACATAAGAGGCAAGCACATATTAAACCAGATTATAAGGATGGCCCTACCCCTTTTCTTTCAGTCCAATCAAGGTAGTCCTTCATCTCATAAACTGGACCCGCAAAATGACTACCGCAGCAAAGGCAATAACCAAAATACTCGATCAAAGATGGTAACTTTATCAACCGATTTTTCTTCTGAGCCTCTCTCAAGCCTTCCTCTTTCAGCAATCCATCATTGTAATTTATTACACAAGAAATGACCTTTAAGGTCAGGACCATTAATGCCCCTAAATACCAGAGAGAGAACTAACAGTTATAAACTGTCTCATACAGGTCAAAGCATTGGACTATAATTGAAGACGTCCAAGTAAATCATGAAATTGGGATCAAAGAATTCTTATGATCTATAAAACAACCACATAACAAACTGAAAAATATGAGTTCAAAACAGATAAGGAAGCCATAAATAAAAGGCCCCTTATCAATATAAACATAAAAAGAACATAAATTGATTGCTTCTGTCAGTTGTAAAGTTGGAAGCTGGGAACGTTACTCCACCTGTGGCATCGATGCCTCCTTCCTTCCAAGCATCACCACTCATGTAATACACATGGCTACAAACACATACGAACAGTCAAGATTCTGGAAAACAAAGCATTATTCACAACAACTAAACTGCGAAGCATTGCAATAAAACAAATAAATAAATGAATAATAAAAAATCCAGCAAAACCAAAAGTTGTCTAAATACAGAAAATCCGGTTAATATAAAACAAAATAATGTTTTGCTGACGCCGGAAATATTGATATTTATTTGCTGTAGTACTGAATTATAATACATATCATTTTGAGCAACACAAACGAGCATAGAGATCAAGCACGCAGAAAATTCAAAAGGACACAAATTTTAAATAATTTGAATAACAATGAGAAATATCAAAACTTCCAAAATCGACAAGCAATAAAAGAATAAAAATTACAGCAATCAAAACCGAAAAAAGTGAGACACCCAAAATCAAAAAAACAAATGAGACTCACCAGCCAATTAAATAACCAAAGCCAAAGAAAAACGTGATGATCCCACACTTGGGGCGATAAAACACCATAGAAGCGTAGCCGAGCAACATGGGCACCAAAAAGTGGAGATTTGAAGATAGCCCAAAAGACAGATATGATAGAAAAGCACCAGACAAGAAGCAGTACAAGTGCTTCGCGAGTCGACCTGGAATGAATCGCCAGACGAAGCTCACCGGAATAGTGGCGACGAAGCAGAGGAGGAATCGCAGCACCGGCACCGATACCCCGATCGATGCCGCCATTGATTCCATTTCGAGCTCCATCAACGAGATTTCGATTCGAATTTCGCGATGGACCGCCAAGCCCGAGTGGTGTTGACTCGGCTCGTCGACCGATTTTGTTCCGACGCCTTCGACTGGAAGTAATTATTTAAACCAGAAGAAAATCGAAAAATCGTCCGAATTTCCCATGCGTCTCTTATGGACAACTGTTAAAAGTACGCAAATACCCCTATAGAATCAATATTTTGTCCTTTCCCGGAAAGACAGGGTGCCCCTTTAACGCCTATGGAATGTATTCTGTTCTTTTTAAAAAATTTAAAATTACTTGTCTCTATTTTCTTAAAAAATAAGAAAATCTCACTATTACTTATTTTTATTTGCTCTCAAGCTACTGAAAACTTTTTTAAACTACATAAAAATTCAAATAGGTCATTTTCTACGAGCCAGAAGTATTACGTTCTTGGATCAAATCGCATATCCCAATTCCTCATTCAATTGCATTATTAAGACGATAAAGCATGTCCTTTTTCTTTCTTGCATACTCGAGAAAATTGATATGTCATCACCTAAAAATAGATTATATCTGAATGCAATTTACGTTCGTTTAGTATTAATTTGAACTAAGCCGAAATGCTTCTATGCTCCTTCGTCCTATATCTATTAAATTATTTGGCTGACATAAACATTAAAAGAGTCTCGAAAAGTTTATATTTTATTTCTATTTTTACTTTAATATTTTACGCGTAAATTAAAAGATTTATAAGAAAATGAATAATGAAATGATAGACAATAGTTCAAGCTTAACAAAGTAAAAAATTTACTAAATAAAAATATGTTGTAAAGATTTAAGACTGTCCAAAATAAAATATGTTGTAAATAGTTTTGAGATGTAAGAAATTACTCTTTTATCTCAAACCAATGCCTTTTTAATAATTTATTGAAAATTATTTTTATAATATAATATATTTTATTTATATTTCTTCTATTATACTTAGGACGTGAAAGATTCATGAAAATTTAATATATATATATATATATATATATATATATATTAACTTTTAAGTAATACTGATGCGAGATAAAAAAAATGGAAAAATAAAAATAATCCATTTCAAATTAATCCAAATTAATCATAAATGAATTGAAGACGTCGCTTCCTCCCAGGGTTGCTTCCTCTCCAAGAAAAACTTGGGCAATAAGTTAGCTACGATGACAAGATGGCGTGGGAAGGTATACAATTTCTTGAAGGCTGTTAAACAAACCCCTGGATTTCATGGGATTTTTTGTAGCAGCCTCCTCCAAGTAGTCCAAAAGCCTCTTCCAAGTGTATACTTATCATCATACTGTGGCAACGTCGGGTTTTCGGGAGTCGCCACCAATCAGTTTTCTTAGGTCGATTGGTCACCTTAAAATTGGTCTGCGAGAGTTCGGGGATCGGGAGTACGGTTACGTTAAAACAACTTTGTTAAAACGCCCAAAAATTGGCACCTTAGTTGATTTTAATTTTGTTTTGCTTTGCTTTTAAATAATTCTCAGTTAATTTTCAAAATTAGAAATTTTAACTGGATTAGTCGAAATGTGGATTTTTAAATTAATTAATTTGTATGAAATTTTATACTTCCGAACCATGGACTCTGCCGAGTCATTTGGACACGGAAGATTTTTGATTCCGAACCATGGACTCTGCCGAGTCATTTGGACACGGAATTTGGTGAACTTTTAAATAATTTAATCCATATTGTAAATATGGATTTTTATCTTTTTTTTATTTAATTTATTTAATTAAAAGGGTGATATTTTTTTTTAAACCGCAGATCCTGACGGATCATCCGGATATGTAAGTTGATTTAATTTATAGTTAATTATTTAATTCTTATTTTTATGGAATTAATTATTAGTTTAATTACTAATTCGTAATTCTTTTTGTTATAGAATTTTTAGATTCATTAATAATCTAAAAATTTTTATTTTCTATATTTTTCTTTCTTTTCTTTCTTTTCCTTCTTATCTTTCTTATCTTATCTTATCTTTCTTATCTTTATTATCTTTTTCTTATCTTTCTTATCTTTTTCTTATCTTGTTTTAATTTTCTTTTTGTTTTCTTGTTTAATGAAAAATATTTATTATTTTAGTGGATTTAAAAGTTATATTTTAAATAAATCAGTAAAATATAAAGTCTTAATTTTCATGTATTTTTTTAAACAGGTTTTATTTTTATTTTTTTATTATTTTTACTGGATAAAAATAACTATTAAAATTAATTTTAACTTTTTGCTATCTTTAAAGAATTAAAAACATGTATGTAAAAATAAAAATAATTGGCTTTTTTTAAAAATAATTTTTATTAGCCTTAATAATTAATTACAAAATAATCTTCTTTTAATTTTCATTTATTTATTAATTAGTAAAGGGTAAAGGTGAATTAAATAAAAAATTATATAAAGAAAAAAAAATTAATAATAATAAAGTGGGGCTTTTTGGCCATCCACTTTAAAAATAATAATAAATGTTAGCAAAGTTAATTAAATTAATTGTTAAACAACAATAATAAAAAGTTAGTCAAATTAATTAAATTAATTAATTAACCACAATAATAAAAGTTAGCCAAGTTAATTAAATTAATTAATTAACAACAGTAAAAAGTTAGCCAAGTTAATTAAATTAATTAATTAACAACAATAATAAAAAGTTAGCCAAATTAATTAAATTAATTAACAACAATAAATAAAAAGTTAGCCAAATTAATTAAATTAATTAATTAACAACAATAATAAAAAGCTAGCCAAGTTAATTAAATTAATTAATTAACAACAATAATAAAAGTTAGCCAAGTTAATTAAATTAATTAATTAACAACAATAATAAAAGTTAATTAATTGTTAACAACAATTATAAAAGTTAGTAATAATGCAAAAATTAAAAGGTTAGTAACAATAATAGTATTAAAAGTTAGTTGTTAGTAAGTTAATAACAACAATAAAAAAAGGGGTTAGTAATAAACAAATAATAAACAAACAAGTAAAAATTAAAAGGGTTAGTAATTAATTCTGCAAGAATAAAATACAAAGTTAGTGACCAAAGTGAAAGAAATTGAAAAGATGAAGGATTAAATGAGAGTTGTACCCTTGATTTTAAATTCTGAGTTCTGAGAAATGGAAACAGAGGGCGTGCGAGGGGGGAGAAAATGGCTTAATCGTCAAAATGAAAAGTTTTGAGATTTTCTGAGGAAAGGAAGGAGAGCTAGGGACTAAGGCTGTAATTTTTTCTATTTTAAAAACGGAGCTCTAAGCTTTTCTTTCTATTTTTTCTCTGTGTTCAGCACAAAATTTGGGGGGGCTATTTATAGAGGAAGTTTGGCTGAACTGTTGATGGATAAATTAATAAAAAATTTCAAACCTATCTTTTAAATTGGTAAAATGACAATTTTAGTCCTTTACGTCTCTCAGCCTCTGGATAAGTTCCTGAAGCTTCTGATTTTGACAATTTTGTCGTTTTCTGTCAATTTGCGCCAGAAACGTCGGCAGGCCCAAAATTTTATGTGACAAACTACCAAATGCTCCTAGAACTTTCATAATTTGTCAATTTTTCCCGAAACTTCTCAATTTTGTCATTTTTACCTCAAACTTTTAAATTTTGCCATTTTTTTTGGAGTTTTCTTTTTTCTTTCAAATACACACATATATCATTTTAAATCAAATCTTCACAAAAAAAAAATGTATTTTAAACTAATTAAAATTTTTAGTAATAATAATAATAATAATAATTTTTTTTATTTAATTTCTTTTAAAATTTTTTATGGTCGGACGAAATTGGGTGTCAACAGCTGCCCCCCTTTGCATGCTTCATGAGACATGATGTATGCAAAGTCGTTACCAAATTTCGTCCGGCTTAGCTAGGCATTGAAAACCTTTTCGCCGCCTAAATCCTGAGGTTAAGGAACTCTCCTTAGAACCCTGGCGATAGGAGCTCTCCTATCGTTGAAGGAAAATTGATTGTTTCTGAGGCAAAGGTTCCATCCTTAAAACCTCGGATTGATTGATTGATTTCGAAGCAAAGGTTCCATCCTTAAAACCTCGAGTTAATTGATTGATTTCGAGGCAAAGGTTCCATCCTTAAAACCTTGAATTGATTGATTGATCTCGAGGCAAAGATTTCATCCTTAAAACCTCAGATTGATTGATTGATTTCGAGGCAAAGGTTCCATCCTTAAAACCTCAGATTGATTGGTTGATTTCGAGGCAAAGGTTCCATCCTTAAAACCTCGGATTGATTGATTGATTTCGAGGCAAAGGTTCCATCCTTAAAACCTCGGATTGATTGATTGATGTCGAGGTAAAGGTTCCATCCTTAAAACCTCGGATTGATTGATTGATCTCGAGGCAAAGGTTCCATCCTTAAAACCTCGGATTGATTGATTGATGTCGAGGCAAAGGTTCCATCCTTAAAACCTCGGATTGATTGATTGATGTCGAGGTAAAGGTTCCATCCTTAAAACCTCGGATTGATTGATTGATTTCGAGGCAAAGGTTCCATCCTTAAAACCTCGGATTGATTGATTGATTTCGAGGCAAAGGTTCCATCCTTTAAACCCCGACGATGAAAATTGATTGTTTTCGAGGCAAAGGTTCCATCCTTAAAACCTCGGATTGATTAATTGATTTCGAGGCAAAGGTTCCATCCTTAAAACCTCGGTGATGAAAATTGATTATTTTCGAGGCAAAAGTTCCATCCTTAAAACCCCGATGATGAAAATTGATTGTTTTCGAGGCAAAGGTTCCATCCTTAAAACCCCGATGATGAAAATTGATTATTTTCGAGGCAAAGGTTCCATCCTTAAAACCCTGATGATGAAAATTGATTGTTTTCGAGGCAAATGTTCCATCCTGAAAACCCCGATGATGAAAATTGATTGTTTTCGAGGCCAAGGTTCCATCCTTAAAACCCCGATGATGAAAATTAATTGTTTTCGAGGCAAAGGTTCTATCCTTAAAACCCCGATGATGAAAATTGATTGTTTTCGAGGTAAAGGTTCCATCCTTAAAACCTCAATGAAAATTGATTGTTTTCGAGGCAAAGGTTCCATCCTTAAAACCCCGATGATGAAAATTGATTATTTTCGAGGCAAAGGTTCCATCCTTAAAACCCCGATGATGAAAATTGATTATTTTCGAGGCAAAGGTTCCATCCTTAAAACCCCGATAATGAAAATTGATTATTTTCGAGGCAAAGGTTCCATCTTTAAAACCCCGATGATGAAAATTGATTGTTTTCGAGGCAAAGGTTCCATCCTTAAAACCCCGATGATGAAAATTGATTATTTTCGAAGCAAAGGTTCCATCCTTAAAACCCCGATGATGAAAATTGATTATTTTCGAGGCAAAGGTTCCATCCTTAAAACCCCGATGATGAAAATTGATTATTTTCAAGGCAAAGGTTCCATCCTTAAAACCCCGATGATGAAAATTGATTATTTTCGAGGCAAAGGTTCCATCCTTAAAACCCCGATGATGAAAATTGATTGTTTTCGAGGCAAAGGTTCCATCCTTAAAACCCCGATGATGAAAATTGATTATTTTCGAGGCAAAGGTTCCATCCTTAAAACCCCGATGATGAAAATTGATTAATTTCGAGGCAAAGGTTCCATCCTTAAAACCCCGATGATGAAAATTGATTATGAGGCTAAGGAGCTTTCCTTAGGACCTCGAGCGAAATTTATATGAAAGCAATTGAAATTGGAATAATTTTCTTCGAAAGTGTGAATTTTCATAATAGGCGAGTGCAAAAATTTAAACTTCGATAAGATGAGTGAATCTTGATGATGACAATAACACTGACAAATTATGTAAAGGGAACGGATGTTTGGAATCAATATCCAAGGTTCATCTAATATTTTCTTCAGTAAATATAGATTCCCTTGTAAGATATGTCATCCAAATAAGGTTAAAGCTTAATTACCCTAAAATGTTATGCCTAGTAGACCTAATAGGATGCGTCTCAAGAGTAACAAAAATTACTTTTTACTCAGCCATTCCAACCTAAAGGCATTGTCCTATGGTTTTAATATCAGCATGGACGAAACTATCTTCTAAAAAAAGAAATTCCCTGAAAAGAAAAACTGAAACGCGAAAGAAAATACTGATAATAAAACTAAAGGACAAGAAAAACGGATCAGATCGCTTCTTTCTTCCACAATACTTCAACAGGGTGAGTAGAGGACCATTATGGGAGTGAACTGGTCGGGAAAGACTGTCGTGTCCAATCTATCTGAATCATTGCTGGATCAGGTTCAGGAACAAAAGCTTGTATTTTATCTAGCAATTCTTCAGCAGTTGTTGCGGATATTATGATTCGCCGTGCCACTTTTGATATGAAATTCTTCTGCATAGCATAATCCATAAAAGCTATCAGACCTGTAAAGAAATTGTTAACATTTAAAAGCCCAATGGGTTTCTTATGCAAATTAAGTTGGGCCATGGAAGCGATTTGGAAGACTTCTCCTAATGTACCAAAACCGCCGGGTAGAGCGATGAAAGCATCAGCATTTAAAAGCATTTGTAGCACACGTTCTTGCAGATTTTTAACCACTAGCTCCTCTCCGATCGTGCCCCCAGAAATAAACTTCAAAGGTCCTGGGATAATGCCTAGAACTTGACTTCCTCCTAAAGATGCTGCTGATGCTACGCCTCCCATTAATCCGACACTTCCTCCTCCATAAACTAAATGTATTTTTCGCTCAGCTAATACTCTACCCAAATGGTTGGCTGCCTTTAAATACTCTTCATCTTTTCCAGGAAAAGCCCCAGAAAATACACAAATACTTCGGGATTTACGAGTTGGGGTTTTCTCCATTCCTATGCTTACCCTTGTGAGAAAAGAGGATATATTTATAGAGATGAAGAGATAAGGCAATAATTTTATTTTCAAGAATGGATACATTATTGCCAGCTATTCACAGTAGTCACGAGTATGACTCTGGTCAGGTATAGGTACACTATCGTTAAAAGAGGAGGAAAATTTTCAAAATAGCTGCTAGCATGTACAGTAGTCACTACTGTAGCTTACATCAGGAGTAGGTACATGATTGTTGGAAGAGAAGGAAAATTTTAAAAAGTGGCAGCTATATACAGTAATCATAACTATATCTCATGTCAGGAGTGGGTACATTATTGCCAAAGGAGAAGGAAAATTTCAAAAGCAACAGCTAGCATGTACAGTATCGTGACTATGGCTCATGTCAGGAGTGGATACATTATCGCCGAAAGGGGAGGAAAATTTCAAAAGCGACAGCTAGCACGTACAGTAATTGTGACTTTGGTTCATGTCAGGAGTGGATACATTATTACCAAAAAGGGAGGAAAATTTCAAAAGCGACAACTAGCACGTACAGTAATCGTGACTTTGGTTCACGTCAGGAGTGGATACATTATTACCAAAAGGGGAGGAAAATTTCAAAAGCGACAGCTAGCACGTACAATAATCGTGACTTTGATCCTCATCTTCCACTGGCTTTGCGTCCAGTAATGGCTTCAATGCTTTCTATGAATCGGTGATTTGCATCTCATCTAGCTTTCTCACAAACTGGCAAACAGGGTTGTTTAGGGTCAGATTCCCAAGACTGTAACGATCTCGTTCTTTTTGGAAAATTATCCATAATCCAACAACCTCAAATTGCACTATTCCGCAAGAATGCGCTTCAAGAACCTCTCGAATATCTTCTAGAGATTCCTTACGCAAGCCATTCTTAATGAATCTTATTCTATCATTACGATTTCTGGTGATCACTCCTGGAGAACGACATTTATTGCCGCAAATCCACCATCCACAATTATGACAAACGCCTAGCCTCTTTGCTCTTCTTTTTTTGGCATAAGCGCTTTTACCAAAGCCGGGCATACGGGGAAAGAACGCTTCTGGAACTTCACCAGCTGAACGAACCTTAGCTTCGATTAGCCACCGCACATTATCAGGAATGCCTTTGTGCATAAATACTCTGAATCGTTCACATCTAGCTTGATAAATCTTTTTAAGAACATTTATTGGGAAGGAAGGAAAATACTTTCGTAGGGCGGAAAGAGAAGACTCCATTGATGAAGGAGGTATTTAAGAGAAGAAAGAAATTAGTGATTGTAGGAAATGGAAATAACTAACACATATTTATAGTGATGAAAGGGATAATGTGTTAATTACACTTGCAGAAGCAAGTTCATTATTGTCAAAAGAAAAGACAAATGATAGCTTATATGTACAGCAATCATGACTGTGGCTCTCATCCTCCACTGATTTATGTCCAGTAACGGCTTTAACGGCTTCTATGAGTCGAGGATTTGCTTCCCATCCAGTTTTCTTACAAGCTGGCAAACAGGGTTATTTACAGTCAGATTCCCGGGACTATAACGGTTTCGTTCTTCATGAAAAATACTCCATAAACCAAGAATTTCACGTTGCACAGATCCACAAGAATGCGTCTCAAGAGTCAATTGGATATCATCCAATGAGTCCTTACTCAAGCCATTCTTGATGAACCGTATTTTATCTTCTCGATTATTGGAGATCATTCCTAAAGAATGACACCTAGTCTTACAAGTCCACTTACCACATTTATGGCAGACTTGTAATCTTTTCGCTCTTCTTTTTCTAGCATAAGAACTTTTGCCAACACCAGGCATGTAAGACGCAAATGTCTCTGGGATTTCACCTGCCAGACGAACCTTGGCTTCGATTAACCACCGTACATCTTCAGGTATTCCGTTATGCATCAGAGCTCTTAATTGTTCACAGCGAACTCGGTAGATCTTTTTGAGGATGTTCATTGGGAGAGAAGGAAAATATTTTCGTAAGACAGAAAGAGTAGGATCCATTTTCTAGAGGGAAGTAAAAGAAAGAAGAGAGGAAAGAATCAGTTATTATGGGCAACTGAGAGAACCGACTTGAGAGTCACGGAGTACCGTATTCGCCGTTTAACCGGAAAAGTGGATCCTACTTCATTTTGATGTGATAGATATTTGTTTATCTTAGATATTCCATCGAGCTGACGTCGATCCAGTCCTCGATTATTGAATCCATAGTCCGCTTTTGACAAATTTTCAACGACAATATTTCTTGATGTCTGTCTTATCTTTGACCACAGCTATCTCTTATCTTGGATGCTGCTAAGCTGGCATCAATCCTGTCCTTCCAGGTGTAGCCTCGATTATTGAATCAATTGCCAGGCTTTTGACAATATTGTCTACTTTATCCTTTTTGATATGTGTTTTATCCTCGGCTATAGCTATCTCTTATCTTGGATACTACTAGCTGACGTCAATCCTGTCCTTCCAGGTGTAGTCTCGATTATTGAATCGATTGCCAGGCTTTTGACATATTGTCTACCTTATCCTTGAATTCCTGATGCGGGTTGGTCCCGCATATTAGCTGTGTATCCAGTGATAGATTAGTAAGAGCTGATGACATTGAGATCTCAGCTTATATTGCTGTAACTGTGCTGTGAATGTGATTCCCGTTTGGTCCTTGTTATGTAAAGGCTATGTATGCATGATATGAAATGCATGAATGCAGAGCATGTGTAACTAATGGCTTTTTTTTGTATGGATCTAGTTCTTTATGTCTTTGCTTTACTGGATCCTCTTTGTGATGGCCTTCTTGGACTATCATTGAATCTCTTTATGTTTCCCCGCTCTTGTCCATTGCCTCAAAAGCCCAACTCTTTTCAAAGTCCGCTTTCTTTGACTTGTTCTTGAATTTTGGCCTCAATTTCTTTAATGTTCGCTCGCCTCATACTTTATATCTCTTCAAATACTCATCCCTTGTCATGGATTTCATACTATCAAAGGCTTAACTTTCAATGTTTCATTGTCCCTTTTCTTGTGGTCGTGTCGACACTTGTTTACCCCCATGTTACAGTCCGAATGATTGCTCTTCCTTAGACTCAGGTTCTGATCCATAAGACTTGCCCCCTTGTCTATTGAGCTTCTTTGTTGGCCGTACTCTTTTTAAGCTTCGTAGAGACTACTTTGCCCCCCTGAATACGGTGTTTATGTAGATAAAAGGTATCACCTCGCCTTTAATAGAAGGTCGAGCATTTCTAGACTTTTGTGATGGTACTTGATCGTAAATTTCTCTTACAAGAACCACATCTTCTTAAAGAAAGTCTCAAGCTATCTCCTCACTTTTAAATCTACACACATTAATGAATAATGGTTTGGCCTTAAAGAAAAACTTTCATCAATTTGCAAAGCTTGACAAAGTAATTTACGGTCTTTGTTTTTAATTAAAATATCCTGCCATTCTTCCCTTTCCAACTCGAAGACATAAACTGTGCAAGGCAATAAGGTAGAAACATGATTCACAAGGATAGCCTTTTAGCTGAATGAGGATGATATCGAGAGGTAACTGTTAGGCGTGAGGAAAATTAAGTTTGAATATTTTTTTTTGTTTTGTTGCAGTCTTTTAGCTGAATGAGAATGATATTAAGAGGTAAATATTAGGTCTAAGTAAAGTTAAGTTTGAGTGGTGTGAAAGAAGGGTCTTTTAATACTACTCGTGAGCAGTATTAAACAAGGTAGAAACATGATTCACAATGATAGTCTTTAAACTGAATGAGGATGATAAGTCTGAGGAAAGTTAAGTTTAAGTGGTTTGAAAGAAGGGTCTTTTAATACTACTCGTGAGCAAATTTGATTATGATGAAAAACTCAATAGTGATGACCTCAAACTTGTCACTCTTTCCAGAAAGTAAAACCTCATATGTTGCCCCCCAACTATCGTAATCTTTATGTACGCTTGGTTTGAGGGTTGCTTTTGTCTTCTAGACCGCCTTTGCAGGTTTTTAGTTTAGAATCCATAGCTCACTTGTTTTCTTTTTTTTCTTTTGCTCTAGTTTGAGCCCTTTTTCCTTTTTTTTTTTTTTCTTTTTTTTTTGTTTCCCCCTTTTTTTTTTTTTGTGAGCTATGGTGATGACATACTTGATAACTCTCTTGAAGTGAGATGACTCAAGTGGCCTTGCTTGCTCGTGCTTGTTCTCAGTTCTTTTTGGTTTTGAATTTTCCCTTGTTGGCTTTTTTATGGAAGGGATGAACTTTTTCCTTTTCGGAGTTTTTTTTTTTTTTTGTTACAGAGAACCGAGATCATAGCCTTCTTGAAATGAGATGATTCAAGTGGCCTTAGTTGCTTGTGTTTGCTCTCAGTCTCTTTTTTTTGTTTTGGATTTTCCCTTTAATGGCTTTTGATGGGAGGGATAAACTTCTTTCCTTTGTTGGAATTTGTGTTGCGGAAAACTGAGAATCTTTTTTTTTTGTATTGAGCATTTGTGAGAATTGGGAGGCCACTGAGGTCATTTAATATGAGAGCTACCTTGTTTGGAAGCTAACCCCAGACTTCTTGCAAGGATGTTGATAACCACTATGAATTCTTTTTTTTTGAGAGTTGGGGTGCAACATATGAAATCCTTCTTACTAGATTTGACAACACTTTCAAGATCGCCACTATTAAATCTCCCTTAACTTTTTATTTTCACCCACGAGTAATATCATTTAGAAAGCAAAGTATGATAGCAATAATGGATAGTATAATGGAAAGGAGTGAGAGATGGATGTAAAAATGGAATTTTTGGTAAGAAGTGGTAGAATGTGTAGGTGTAATAATTGAATTTTTGGTAAAAATTGGTAGAATGTGTAGATGTAATAATGGAATTAAAAAAAGGTGGTAGAATGCACACATAACATCTTTTTGTTGGAGAACAAAAAGAATTACCGGTTGTCAAAAAGTAAAGTGTGATGGCTATAATGGATAGTATAATGGCAAAGAGTGTAAAAATGGAAAGTAGTAGAATGCACGCATTACATCTTTTTGTTGTACCAGAAAAAGAATAGCAGGTGTCCATTTAACAAAGACTACACCCCAGATTCTGGACTAAATCTAGGAGATTTTTACTATTAAATTACTTTTGCAAGCTTTCAAAGATACAAGTTTATTCAAAGGATTCCCTGTCATTCAAAAGTGTGTGCGGACTGTTAGATCAGATCTGACTTGGAGCCCTTCCAAAATTAATGTAATTCCAGCTCAAAATCTTCACTTTCAATTACCAATCACATCGGGCCTAGCAACTTGGACTCGACCAACTGTTGGACCTTGAATTTCAATATGACAAAATTTTCAGTTACATTTGGGATTTGGGTCACACCAACTTGGAAGAGAAGGTCACTTGGTCTTTACTACTATTGATATAGATGATAGCAGAATGCCTTCTTCAGCAAAGACTGTGATTAACTTTCCTTCAAAAATGAATTTCATTTTTTGGTGTAATGAGGAGGGAATTGCTCCGGCCATATTTTCTATCTTGGACTTTATATCTATGAGACGTCCTTCGGTTTGTTCTGTCATTAGTCTTGTTTGGAGCCGAGTTGGATATCGGTGTTGAGGTCCAATTTTACCTTTTTAAAGTGAGATTCATTTTATTAGATTTTACATGTATATGATTGATGCAATGGATGCATGCAATACATAATGAGATTATGTTTTTTATCAAAATTTATATGCACGTGATTGATGTAATGGAATACATGCAATGAGATTATTTTTATCAGATTTTATATGCATGTGATTGATGTAATGGATGCATGCGATGAGTGAGTTTGCTTATCCATTATCGTGGAACTTCAAAACTTTTAGTTGTCATTATAAAGACCAAAAAGTTAGCATAATTTGATGCGTGGTTTTGATGCATGAAGAATAATTGCACAAGAAAGATAAGGTTATTAATAAGTTAAATAGCAATTAACAACTCATGAAGTATTATGGATAAACAAGTTAAAACCATACGAAGAAAAGTGTAGAGTAACAACACAGCATAACAAGGATATGCTTATGGCGTTGGTAAAATGGTAGAAATTCTATAGTCAGTTCTATGGTTAAGTGGGGAGTTCTATATGCATAAGGTGGCTTATCAAAAAGGCAAGGGATAGTTCCCGAATCCCGTCACTAAATTATAGTGACAGCCCGATTCCTTACCCTCTAGGGTTTATGTAAGGAATGGATTAATTCGAGTCGTAGCTTTTCGTGGGCCCATGCAGAGACTAACCGTCTCAGAAGGCAATACACTACTTTGCTACTTTGAAACCGGTGAAGGCTTGGAGACCATGGCCTCACAAGGACAACAACACCAATTCCGCTTAGAAAGAATTGTGTTCGATTTGAGGAAGCTCGGGTATAGAGCTTCATTTTGTGAATGCATTATGCATGTTTAGAATAAGTAAATATAACATATAAATCCACATAAAAATAAACAAAACAGAACAAATAAATCAACTTTTAGGCTTGACTCACTAACCAGGGTCCCCAGTGGAGTCGCCAAGCTGTGGCAACGTCGGGTTTTCGGGAGTCGCCACCAATCAGTTTTCTTAGGTCGATTGGTCACCTTAAAATTGGTCTGCGAGAGTTCGGGGATCGGGAGTACGGTTACGTTAAAACAACTTTGTTAAAACGCCCAAAAATTGGCACCTTAGTTGATTTTAATTTTGTTTTGCTTTGCTTTTAAATAATTCTCAGTTAATTTTCAAAATTAGAAATTTTAACTGGATTAGTCGAAATGTGGATTTTTAAATTAATTAATTTGTATGAAATTTTATACTTCCGAACCATGGACTCTGCCGAGTCATTTGGACACGGAAGATTTTTGATTCCGAACCATGGACTCTGCCGAGTCATTTGGACACGGAATTTGGTGAACTTTTAAATAATTTAATCCATATTGTAAATATGGATTTTTATCTTTTTTTTATTTAATTTATTTAATTAAAAGGGTGATATTTTTTTTTAAACCGCAGATCCTGACGGATCATCCGGATATGTAAGTTGATTTAATTTATAGTTAATTATTTAATTCTTATTTTTATGGAATTAATTATTAGTTTAATTACTAATTCGTAATTCTTTTTGTTATAGAATTTTTAGATTCATTAATAATCTAAAAATTTTTATTTTCTATATTTTTCTTTCTTTTCTTTCTTTTCCTTCTTATCTTTCTTATCTTATCTTATCTTTCTTATCTTTATTATCTTTTTCTTATCTTTCTTATCTTTTTCTTATCTTGTTTTAATTTTCTTTTTGTTTTCTTGTTTAATGAAAAATATTTATTATTTTAGTGGATTTAAAAGTTATATTTTAAATAAATCAGTAAAATATAAAGTCTTAATTTTCATGTATTTTTTTAAACAGGTTTTATTTTTATTTTTTTATTATTTTTACTGGATAAAAATAACTATTAAAATTAATTTTAACTTTTTGCTATCTTTAAAGAATTAAAAACATGTATGTAAAAATAAAAATAATTGGCTTTTTTTAAAAATAATTTTTATTAGCCTTAATAATTAATTACAAAATAATCTTCTTTTAATTTTCATTTATTTATTAATTAGTAAAGGGTAAAGGTGAATTAAATAAAAAATTATATAAAGAAAAAAAAATTAATAATAATAAAGTGGGGCTTTTTGGCCATCCACTTTAAAAATAATAATAAATGTTAGCAAAGTTAATTAAATTAATTGTTAAACAACAATAATAAAAAGTTAGTCAAATTAATTAAATTAATTAATTAACCACAATAATAAAAGTTAGCCAAGTTAATTAAATTAATTAATTAACAACAGTAAAAAGTTAGCCAAGTTAATTAAATTAATTAATTAACAACAATAATAAAAAGTTAGCCAAATTAATTAAATTAATTAACAACAATAAATAAAAAGTTAGCCAAATTAATTAAATTAATTAATTAACAACAATAATAAAAAGCTAGCCAAGTTAATTAAATTAATTAATTAACAACAATAATAAAAGTTAGCCAAGTTAATTAAATTAATTAATTAACAACAATAATAAAAGTTAATTAATTGTTAACAACAATTATAAAAGTTAGTAATAATGCAAAAATTAAAAGGTTAGTAACAATAATAGTATTAAAAGTTAGTTGTTAGTAAGTTAATAACAACAATAAAAAAAGGGGTTAGTAATAAACAAATAATAAACAAACAAGTAAAAATTAAAAGGGTTAGTAATTAATTCTGCAAGAATAAAATACAAAGTTAGTGACCAAAGTGAAAGAAATTGAAAAGATGAAGGATTAAATGAGAGTTGTACCCTTGATTTTAAATTCTGAGTTCTGAGAAATGGAAACAGAGGGCGTGCGAGGGGGGAGAAAATGGCTTAATCGTCAAAATGAAAAGTTTTGAGATTTTCTGAGGAAAGGAAGGAGAGCTAGGGACTAAGGCTGTAATTTTTTCTATTTTAAAAACGGAGCTCTAAGCTTTTCTTTCTATTTTTTCTCTGTGTTCAGCACAAAATTTGGGGGGGCTATTTATAGAGGAAGTTTGGCTGAACTGTTGATGGATAAATTAATAAAAAATTTCAAACCTATCTTTTAAATTGGTAAAATGACAATTTTAGTCCTTTACGTCTCTCAGCCTCTGGATAAGTTCCTGAAGCTTCTGATTTTGACAATTTTGTCGTTTTCTGTCAATTTGCGCCAGAAACGTCGGCAGGCCCAAAATTTTATGTGACAAACTACCAAATGCTCCTAGAACTTTCATAATTTGTCAATTTTTCCCGAAACTTCTCAATTTTGTCATTTTTACCTCAAACTTTTAAATTTTGCCATTTTTTTTGGAGTTTTCTTTTTTCTTTCAAATACACACATATATCATTTTAAATCAAATCTTCACAAAAAAAAAATGTATTTTAAACTAATTAAAATTTTTAGTAATAATAATAATAATAATAATTTTTTTTATTTAATTTCTTTTAAAATTTTTTATGGTCGGACGAAATTGGGTGTCAACAGCTGCCCCCCTTTGCATGCTTCATGAGACATGATGTATGCAAAGTCGTTACCAAATTTCGTCCGGCTTAGCTAGGCATTGAAAACCTTTTCGCCGCCTAAATCCTGAGGTTAAGGAACTCTCCTTAGAACCCTGGCGATAGGAGCTCTCCTATCGTTGAAGGAAAATTGATTGTTTCTGAGGCAAAGGTTCCATCCTTAAAACCTCGGATTGATTGATTGATTTCGAAGCAAAGGTTCCATCCTTAAAACCTCGAGTTAATTGATTGATTTCGAGGCAAAGGTTCCATCCTTAAAACCTTGAATTGATTGATTGATCTCGAGGCAAAGATTTCATCCTTAAAACCTCAGATTGATTGATTGATTTCGAGGCAAAGGTTCCATCCTTAAAACCTCAGATTGATTGGTTGATTTCGAGGCAAAGGTTCCATCCTTAAAACCTCGGATTGATTGATTGATTTCGAGGCAAAGGTTCCATCCTTAAAACCTCGGATTGATTGATTGATGTCGAGGTAAAGGTTCCATCCTTAAAACCTCGGATTGATTGATTGATCTCGAGGCAAAGGTTCCATCCTTAAAACCTCGGATTGATTGATTGATGTCGAGGCAAAGGTTCCATCCTTAAAACCTCGGATTGATTGATTGATGTCGAGGTAAAGGTTCCATCCTTAAAACCTCGGATTGATTGATTGATTTCGAGGCAAAGGTTCCATCCTTAAAACCTCGGATTGATTGATTGATTTCGAGGCAAAGGTTCCATCCTTTAAACCCCGACGATGAAAATTGATTGTTTTCGAGGCAAAGGTTCCATCCTTAAAACCTCGGATTGATTAATTGATTTCGAGGCAAAGGTTCCATCCTTAAAACCTCGGTGATGAAAATTGATTATTTTCGAGGCAAAAGTTCCATCCTTAAAACCCCGATGATGAAAATTGATTGTTTTCGAGGCAAAGGTTCCATCCTTAAAACCCCGATGATGAAAATTGATTATTTTCGAGGCAAAGGTTCCATCCTTAAAACCCTGATGATGAAAATTGATTGTTTTCGAGGCAAATGTTCCATCCTGAAAACCCCGATGATGAAAATTGATTGTTTTCGAGGCCAAGGTTCCATCCTTAAAACCCCGATGATGAAAATTAATTGTTTTCGAGGCAAAGGTTCTATCCTTAAAACCCCGATGATGAAAATTGATTGTTTTCGAGGTAAAGGTTCCATCCTTAAAACCTCAATGAAAATTGATTGTTTTCGAGGCAAAGGTTCCATCCTTAAAACCCCGATGATGAAAATTGATTATTTTCGAGGCAAAGGTTCCATCCTTAAAACCCCGATGATGAAAATTGATTATTTTCGAGGCAAAGGTTCCATCCTTAAAACCCCGATAATGAAAATTGATTATTTTCGAGGCAAAGGTTCCATCTTTAAAACCCCGATGATGAAAATTGATTGTTTTCGAGGCAAAGGTTCCATCCTTAAAACCCCGATGATGAAAATTGATTATTTTCGAAGCAAAGGTTCCATCCTTAAAACCCCGATGATGAAAATTGATTATTTTCGAGGCAAAGGTTCCATCCTTAAAACCCCGATGATGAAAATTGATTATTTTCAAGGCAAAGGTTCCATCCTTAAAACCCCGATGATGAAAATTGATTATTTTCGAGGCAAAGGTTCCATCCTTAAAACCCCGATGATGAAAATTGATTGTTTTCGAGGCAAAGGTTCCATCCTTAAAACCCCGATGATGAAAATTGATTATTTTCGAGGCAAAGGTTCCATCCTTAAAACCCCGATGATGAAAATTGATTAATTTCGAGGCAAAGGTTCCATCCTTAAAACCCCGATGATGAAAATTGATTATGAGGCTAAGGAGCTTTCCTTAGGACCTCGAGCGAAATTTATATGAAAGCAATTGAAATTGGAATAATTTTCTTCGAAAGTGTGAATTTTCATAATAGGCGAGTGCAAAAATTTAAACTTCGATAAGATGAGTGAATCTTGATGATGACAATAACACTGACAAATTATGTAAAGGGAACGGATGTTTGGAATCAATATCCAAGGTTCATCTAATATTTTCTTCAGTAAATATAGATTCCCTTGTAAGATATGTCATCCAAATAAGGTTAAAGCTTAATTACCCTAAAATGTTATGCCTAGTAGACCTAATAGGATGCGTCTCAAGAGTAACAAAAATTACTTTTTACTCAGCCATTCCAACCTAAAGGCATTGTCCTATGGTTTTAATATCAGCATGGACGAAACTATCTTCTAAAAAAAGAAATTCCCTGAAAAGAAAAACTGAAACGCGAAAGAAAATACTGATAATAAAACTAAAGGACAAGAAAAACGGATCAGATCGCTTCTTTCTTCCACAATACTTCAACAGGGTGAGTAGAGGACCATTATGGGAGTGAACTGGTCGGGAAAGACTGTCGTGTCCAATCTATCTGAATCATTGCTGGATCAGGTTCAGGAACAAAAGCTTGTATTTTATCTAGCAATTCTTCAGCAGTTGTTGCGGATATTATGATTCGCCGTGCCACTTTTGATATGAAATTCTTCTGCATAGCATAATCCATAAAAGCTATCAGACCTGTAAAGAAATTGTTAACATTTAAAAGCCCAATGGGTTTCTTATGCAAATTAAGTTGGGCCATGGAAGCGATTTGGAAGACTTCTCCTAATGTACCAAAACCGCCGGGTAGAGCGATGAAAGCATCAGCATTTAAAAGCATTTGTAGCACACGTTCTTGCAGATTTTTAACCACTAGCTCCTCTCCGATCGTGCCCCCAGAAATAAACTTCAAAGGTCCTGGGATAATGCCTAGAACTTGACTTCCTCCTAAAGATGCTGCTGATGCTACGCCTCCCATTAATCCGACACTTCCTCCTCCATAAACTAAATGTATTTTTCGCTCAGCTAATACTCTACCCAAATGGTTGGCTGCCTTTAAATACTCTTCATCTTTTCCAGGAAAAGCCCCAGAAAATACACAAATACTTCGGGATTTACGAGTTGGGGTTTTCTCCATTCCTATGCTTACCCTTGTGAGAAAAGAGGATATATTTATAGAGATGAAGAGATAAGGCAATAATTTTATTTTCAAGAATGGATACATTATTGCCAGCTATTCACAGTAGTCACGAGTATGACTCTGGTCAGGTATAGGTACACTATCGTTAAAAGAGGAGGAAAATTTTCAAAATAGCTGCTAGCATGTACAGTAGTCACTACTGTAGCTTACATCAGGAGTAGGTACATGATTGTTGGAAGAGAAGGAAAATTTTAAAAAGTGGCAGCTATATACAGTAATCATAACTATATCTCATGTCAGGAGTGGGTACATTATTGCCAAAGGAGAAGGAAAATTTCAAAAGCAACAGCTAGCATGTACAGTATCGTGACTATGGCTCATGTCAGGAGTGGATACATTATCGCCGAAAGGGGAGGAAAATTTCAAAAGCGACAGCTAGCACGTACAGTAATTGTGACTTTGGTTCATGTCAGGAGTGGATACATTATTACCAAAAAGGGAGGAAAATTTCAAAAGCGACAACTAGCACGTACAGTAATCGTGACTTTGGTTCACGTCAGGAGTGGATACATTATTACCAAAAGGGGAGGAAAATTTCAAAAGCGACAGCTAGCACGTACAATAATCGTGACTTTGATCCTCATCTTCCACTGGCTTTGCGTCCAGTAATGGCTTCAATGCTTTCTATGAATCGGTGATTTGCATCTCATCTAGCTTTCTCACAAACTGGCAAACAGGGTTGTTTAGGGTCAGATTCCCAAGACTGTAACGATCTCGTTCTTTTTGGAAAATTATCCATAATCCAACAACCTCAAATTGCACTATTCCGCAAGAATGCGCTTCAAGAACCTCTCGAATATCTTCTAGAGATTCCTTACGCAAGCCATTCTTAATGAATCTTATTCTATCATTACGATTTCTGGTGATCACTCCTGGAGAACGACATTTATTGCCGCAAATCCACCATCCACAATTATGACAAACGCCTAGCCTCTTTGCTCTTCTTTTTTTGGCATAAGCGCTTTTACCAAAGCCGGGCATACGGGGAAAGAACGCTTCTGGAACTTCACCAGCTGAACGAACCTTAGCTTCGATTAGCCACCGCACATTATCAGGAATGCCTTTGTGCATAAATACTCTGAATCGTTCACATCTAGCTTGATAAATCTTTTTAAGAACATTTATTGGGAAGGAAGGAAAATACTTTCGTAGGGCGGAAAGAGAAGACTCCATTGATGAAGGAGGTATTTAAGAGAAGAAAGAAATTAGTGATTGTAGGAAATGGAAATAACTAACACATATTTATAGTGATGAAAGGGATAATGTGTTAATTACACTTGCAGAAGCAAGTTCATTATTGTCAAAAGAAAAGACAAATGATAGCTTATATGTACAGCAATCATGACTGTGGCTCTCATCCTCCACTGATTTATGTCCAGTAACGGCTTTAACGGCTTCTATGAGTCGAGGATTTGCTTCCCATCCAGTTTTCTTACAAGCTGGCAAACAGGGTTATTTACAGTCAGATTCCCGGGACTATAACGGTTTCGTTCTTCATGAAAAATACTCCATAAACCAAGAATTTCACGTTGCACAGATCCACAAGAATGCGTCTCAAGAGTCAATTGGATATCATCCAATGAGTCCTTACTCAAGCCATTCTTGATGAACCGTATTTTATCTTCTCGATTATTGGAGATCATTCCTAAAGAATGACACCTAGTCTTACAAGTCCACTTACCACATTTATGGCAGACTTGTAATCTTTTCGCTCTTCTTTTTCTAGCATAAGAACTTTTGCCAACACCAGGCATGTAAGACGCAAATGTCTCTGGGATTTCACCTGCCAGACGAACCTTGGCTTCGATTAACCACCGTACATCTTCAGGTATTCCGTTATGCATCAGAGCTCTTAATTGTTCACAGCGAACTCGGTAGATCTTTTTGAGGATGTTCATTGGGAGAGAAGGAAAATATTTTCGTAAGACAGAAAGAGTAGGATCCATTTTCTAGAGGGAAGTAAAAGAAAGAAGAGAGGAAAGAATCAGTTATTATGGGCAACTGAGAGAACCGACTTGAGAGTCACGGAGTACCGTATTCGCCGTTTAACCGGAAAAGTGGATCCTACTTCATTTTGATGTGATAGATATTTGTTTATCTTAGATATTCCATCGAGCTGACGTCGATCCAGTCCTCGATTATTGAATCCATAGTCCGCTTTTGACAAATTTTCAACGACAATATTTCTTGATGTCTGTCTTATCTTTGACCACAGCTATCTCTTATCTTGGATGCTGCTAAGCTGGCATCAATCCTGTCCTTCCAGGTGTAGCCTCGATTATTGAATCAATTGCCAGGCTTTTGACAATATTGTCTACTTTATCCTTTTTGATATGTGTTTTATCCTCGGCTATAGCTATCTCTTATCTTGGATACTACTAGCTGACGTCAATCCTGTCCTTCCAGGTGTAGTCTCGATTATTGAATCGATTGCCAGGCTTTTGACATATTGTCTACCTTATCCTTGAATTCCTGATGCGGGTTGGTCCCGCATATTAGCTGTGTATCCAGTGATAGATTAGTAAGAGCTGATGACATTGAGATCTCAGCTTATATTGCTGTAACTGTGCTGTGAATGTGATTCCCGTTTGGTCCTTGTTATGTAAAGGCTATGTATGCATGATATGAAATGCATGAATGCAGAGCATGTGTAACTAATGGCTTTTTTTTGTATGGATCTAGTTCTTTATGTCTTTGCTTTACTGGATCCTCTTTGTGATGGCCTTCTTGGACTATCATTGAATCTCTTTATGTTTCCCCGCTCTTGTCCATTGCCTCAAAAGCCCAACTCTTTTCAAAGTCCGCTTTCTTTGACTTGTTCTTGAATTTTGGCCTCAATTTCTTTAATGTTCGCTCGCCTCATACTTTATATCTCTTCAAATACTCATCCCTTGTCATGGATTTCATACTATCAAAGGCTTAACTTTCAATGTTTCATTGTCCCTTTTCTTGTGGTCGTGTCGACACTTGTTTACCCCCATGTTACAGTCCGAATGATTGCTCTTCCTTAGACTCAGGTTCTGATCCATAAGACTTGCCCCCTTGTCTATTGAGCTTCTTTGTTGGCCGTACTCTTTTTAAGCTTCGTAGAGACTACTTTGCCCCCCTGAATACGGTGTTTATGTAGATAAAAGGTATCACCTCGCCTTTAATAGAAGGTCGAGCATTTCTAGACTTTTGTGATGGTACTTGATCGTAAATTTCTCTTACAAGAACCACATCTTCTTAAAGAAAGTCTCAAGCTATCTCCTCACTTTTAAATCTACACACATTAATGAATAATGGTTTGGCCTTAAAGAAAAACTTTCATCAATTTGCAAAGCTTGACAAAGTAATTTACGGTCTTTGTTTTTAATTAAAATATCCTGCCATTCTTCCCTTTCCAACTCGAAGACATAAACTGTGCAAGGCAATAAGGTAGAAACATGATTCACAAGGATAGCCTTTTAGCTGAATGAGGATGATATCGAGAGGTAACTGTTAGGCGTGAGGAAAATTAAGTTTGAATATTTTTTTTTGTTTTGTTGCAGTCTTTTAGCTGAATGAGAATGATATTAAGAGGTAAATATTAGGTCTAAGTAAAGTTAAGTTTGAGTGGTGTGAAAGAAGGGTCTTTTAATACTACTCGTGAGCAGTATTAAACAAGGTAGAAACATGATTCACAATGATAGTCTTTAAACTGAATGAGGATGATAAGTCTGAGGAAAGTTAAGTTTAAGTGGTTTGAAAGAAGGGTCTTTTAATACTACTCGTGAGCAAATTTGATTATGATGAAAAACTCAATAGTGATGACCTCAAACTTGTCACTCTTTCCAGAAAGTAAAACCTCATATGTTGCCCCCCAACTATCGTAATCTTTATGTACGCTTGGTTTGAGGGTTGCTTTTGTCTTCTAGACCGCCTTTGCAGGTTTTTAGTTTAGAATCCATAGCTCACTTGTTTTCTTTTTTTTCTTTTGCTCTAGTTTGAGCCCTTTTTCCTTTTTTTTTTTTTTCTTTTTTTTTTGTTTCCCCCTTTTTTTTTTTTTGTGAGCTATGGTGATGACATACTTGATAACTCTCTTGAAGTGAGATGACTCAAGTGGCCTTGCTTGCTCGTGCTTGTTCTCAGTTCTTTTTGGTTTTGAATTTTCCCTTGTTGGCTTTTTTATGGAAGGGATGAACTTTTTCCTTTTCGGAGTTTTTTTTTTTTTTTGTTACAGAGAACCGAGATCATAGCCTTCTTGAAATGAGATGATTCAAGTGGCCTTAGTTGCTTGTGTTTGCTCTCAGTCTCTTTTTTTTGTTTTGGATTTTCCCTTTAATGGCTTTTGATGGGAGGGATAAACTTCTTTCCTTTGTTGGAATTTGTGTTGCGGAAAACTGAGAATCTTTTTTTTTTGTATTGAGCATTTGTGAGAATTGGGAGGCCACTGAGGTCATTTAATATGAGAGCTACCTTGTTTGGAAGCTAACCCCAGACTTCTTGCAAGGATGTTGATAACCACTATGAATTCTTTTTTTTTGAGAGTTGGGGTGCAACATATGAAATCCTTCTTACTAGATTTGACAACACTTTCAAGATCGCCACTATTAAATCTCCCTTAACTTTTTATTTTCACCCACGAGTAATATCATTTAGAAAGCAAAGTATGATAGCAATAATGGATAGTATAATGGAAAGGAGTGAGAGATGGATGTAAAAATGGAATTTTTGGTAAGAAGTGGTAGAATGTGTAGGTGTAATAATTGAATTTTTGGTAAAAATTGGTAGAATGTGTAGATGTAATAATGGAATTAAAAAAAGGTGGTAGAATGCACACATAACATCTTTTTGTTGGAGAACAAAAAGAATTACCGGTTGTCAAAAAGTAAAGTGTGATGGCTATAATGGATAGTATAATGGCAAAGAGTGTAAAAATGGAAAGTAGTAGAATGCACGCATTACATCTTTTTGTTGTACCAGAAAAAGAATAGCAGGTGTCCATTTAACAAAGACTACACCCCAGATTCTGGACTAAATCTAGGAGATTTTTACTATTAAATTACTTTTGCAAGCTTTCAAAGATACAAGTTTATTCAAAGGATTCCCTGTCATTCAAAAGTGTGTGCGGACTGTTAGATCAGATCTGACTTGGAGCCCTTCCAAAATTAATGTAATTCCAGCTCAAAATCTTCACTTTCAATTACCAATCACATCGGGCCTAGCAACTTGGACTCGACCAACTGTTGGACCTTGAATTTCAATATGACAAAATTTTCAGTTACATTTGGGATTTGGGTCACACCAACTTGGAAGAGAAGGTCACTTGGTCTTTACTACTATTGATATAGATGATAGCAGAATGCCTTCTTCAGCAAAGACTGTGATTAACTTTCCTTCAAAAATGAATTTCATTTTTTGGTGTAATGAGGAGGGAATTGCTCCGGCCATATTTTCTATCTTGGACTTTATATCTATGAGACGTCCTTCGGTTTGTTCTGTCATTAGTCTTGTTTGGAGCCGAGTTGGATATCGGTGTTGAGGTCCAATTTTACCTTTTTAAAGTGAGATTCATTTTATTAGATTTTACATGTATATGATTGATGCAATGGATGCATGCAATACATAATGAGATTATGTTTTTTATCAAAATTTATATGCACGTGATTGATGTAATGGAATACATGCAATGAGATTATTTTTATCAGATTTTATATGCATGTGATTGATGTAATGGATGCATGCGATGAGTGAGTTTGCTTATCCATTATCGTGGAACTTCAAAACTTTTAGTTGTCATTATAAAGACCAAAAAGTTAGCATAATTTGATGCGTGGTTTTGATGCATGAAGAATAATTGCACAAGAAAGATAAGGTTATTAATAAGTTAAATAGCAATTAACAACTCATGAAGTATTATGGATAAACAAGTTAAAACCATACGAAGAAAAGTGTAGAGTAACAACACAGCATAACAAGGATATGCTTATGGCGTTGGTAAAATGGTAGAAATTCTATAGTCAGTTCTATGGTTAAGTGGGGAGTTCTATATGCATAAGGTGGCTTATCAAAAAGGCAAGGGATAGTTCCCGAATCCCGTCACTAAATTATAGTGACAGCCCGATTCCTTACCCTCTAGGGTTTATGTAAGGAATGGATTAATTCGAGTCGTAGCTTTTCGTGGGCCCATGCAGAGACTAACCGTCTCAGAAGGCAATACACTACTTTGCTACTTTGAAACCGGTGAAGGCTTGGAGACCATGGCCTCACAAGGACAACAACACCAATTCCGCTTAGAAAGAATTGTGTTCGATTTGAGGAAGCTCGGGTATAGAGCTTCATTTTGTGAATGCATTATGCATGTTTAGAATAAGTAAATATAACATATAAATCCACATAAAAATAAACAAAACAGAACAAATAAATCAACTTTTAGGCTTGACTCACTAACCAGGGTCCCCAGTGGAGTCGCCAAGCTGTGGCAACGTCGGGTTTTCGGGAGTCGCCACCAATCAGTTTTCTTAGGTCGATTGGTCACCTTAAAATTGGTCTGCGAGAGTTCGGGGATCGGGAGTACGGTTACGTTAAAACAACTTTGTTAAAACGCCCAAAAATTGGCACCTTAGTTGATTTTAATTTTGTTTTGCTTTGCTTTTAAATAATTCTCAGTTAATTTTCAAAATTAGAAATTTTAACTGGATTAGTCGAAATGTGGATTTTTAAATTAATTAATTTGTATGAAATTTTATACTTCCGAACCATGGACTCTGCCGAGTCATTTGGACACGGAAGATTTTTGATTCCGAACCATGGACTCTGCCGAGTCATTTGGACACGGAATTTGGTGAACTTTTAAATAATTTAATCCATATTGTAAATATGGATTTTTATCTTTTTTTTATTTAATTTATTTAATTAAAAGGGTGATATTTTTTTTTAAACCGCAGATCCTGACGGATCATCCGGATATGTAAGTTGATTTAATTTATAGTTAATTATTTAATTCTTATTTTTATGGAATTAATTATTAGTTTAATTACTAATTCGTAATTCTTTTTGTTATAGAATTTTTAGATTCATTAATAATCTAAAAATTTTTATTTTCTATATTTTTCTTTCTTTTCTTTCTTTTCCTTCTTATCTTTCTTATCTTATCTTATCTTTCTTATCTTTATTATCTTTTTCTTATCTTTCTTATCTTTTTCTTATCTTGTTTTAATTTTCTTTTTGTTTTCTTGTTTAATGAAAAATATTTATTATTTTAGTGGATTTAAAAGTTATATTTTAAATAAATCAGTAAAATATAAAGTCTTAATTTTCATGTATTTTTTTAAACAGGTTTTATTTTTATTTTTTTATTATTTTTACTGGATAAAAATAACTATTAAAATTAATTTTAACTTTTTGCTATCTTTAAAGAATTAAAAACATGTATGTAAAAATAAAAATAATTGGCTTTTTTTAAAAATAATTTTTATTAGCCTTAATAATTAATTACAAAATAATCTTCTTTTAATTTTCATTTATTTATTAATTAGTAAAGGGTAAAGGTGAATTAAATAAAAAATTATATAAAGAAAAAAAAATTAATAATAATAAAGTGGGGCTTTTTGGCCATCCACTTTAAAAATAATAATAAATGTTAGCAAAGTTAATTAAATTAATTGTTAAACAACAATAATAAAAAGTTAGTCAAATTAATTAAATTAATTAATTAACCACAATAATAAAAGTTAGCCAAGTTAATTAAATTAATTAATTAACAACAGTAAAAAGTTAGCCAAGTTAATTAAATTAATTAATTAACAACAATAATAAAAAGTTAGCCAAATTAATTAAATTAATTAACAACAATAAATAAAAAGTTAGCCAAATTAATTAAATTAATTAATTAACAACAATAATAAAAAGCTAGCCAAGTTAATTAAATTAATTAATTAACAACAATAATAAAAGTTAGCCAAGTTAATTAAATTAATTAATTAACAACAATAATAAAAGTTAATTAATTGTTAACAACAATTATAAAAGTTAGTAATAATGCAAAAATTAAAAGGTTAGTAACAATAATAGTATTAAAAGTTAGTTGTTAGTAAGTTAATAACAACAATAAAAAAAGGGGTTAGTAATAAACAAATAATAAACAAACAAGTAAAAATTAAAAGGGTTAGTAATTAATTCTGCAAGAATAAAATACAAAGTTAGTGACCAAAGTGAAAGAAATTGAAAAGATGAAGGATTAAATGAGAGTTGTACCCTTGATTTTAAATTCTGAGTTCTGAGAAATGGAAACAGAGGGCGTGCGAGGGGGGAGAAAATGGCTTAATCGTCAAAATGAAAAGTTTTGAGATTTTCTGAGGAAAGGAAGGAGAGCTAGGGACTAAGGCTGTAATTTTTTCTATTTTAAAAACGGAGCTCTAAGCTTTTCTTTCTATTTTTTCTCTGTGTTCAGCACAAAATTTGGGGGGCTATTTATAGAGGAAGTTTGGCTGAACTGTTGATGGATAAATTAATAAAAAATTTCAAACCTATCTTTTAAATTGGTAAAATGACAATTTTAGTCCTTTACGTCTCTCAGCCTCTGGATAAGTTCCTGAAGCTTCTGATTTTGACAATTTTGTCGTTTTCTGTCAATTTGCGCCAGAAACGTCGGCAGGCCCAAAATTTTATGTGACAAACTACCAAATGCTCCTAGAACTTTCATAATTTGTCAATTTTTCCCGAAACTTCTCAATTTTGTCATTTTTACCTCAAACTTTTAAATTTTGCCATTTTTTTTGGAGTTTTCTTTTTTCTTTCAAATACACACATATATCATTTTAAATCAAATCTTCACAAAAAAAAAATGTATTTTAAACTAATTAAAATTTTTAGTAATAATAATAATAATAATAATTTTTTTTATTTAATTTCTTTTAAAATTTTTTATGGTCGGACGAAATTGGGTGTCAACACATACAAATTCGTCTTCCTTCTTAATGAGAAAAAACCAGTTAATAAAATAATGGCTTGAGCAATGGACCCACTGTTTGAGATGAAACCAGTCAATTAACTTGTCATAATCTGAAATACTTTCTTAATATAATTAATAATATATGTTCCTTTCCAGATTTCTTGTATCTTAAAATATTTGTCACTTTTTCATATTTATCATCTTTAAAATGTACACTCCTCACAAGGTAGAAAGTATAAATATTTTTTATTGTAATTATGCTATTTAAAAAATGGTAACTGATAGCCAAACGCTATCGCCTCTATCTGGCCGAACTCCCTGCCACAATGATGGCCAGAAGAAGCTGGCGCTACCCGAGAAAAGGTGCTATCAGGCACCTCGGGAGATAGCCGAAGAGCTCCGAGCCCGGCACGCCAGGAAACCCCGAGGACACTACTCGCCCCCCAAGGTTGTGAACATATCGCCTTCGGAAAAGCGGCACCAGACATAGCGAGCCGAACATGATATCCCCGAAGGCGGAACTCCCTGAAACTGGGAACCCCCGAACTGAGGGCTTGTTTCCCGAAGAGGCTCTGTTCGAACTAGAGGACGACCTCACCCAGGGACCTCGGGAGTACGGCAGGAGCATTTATGGAAGCATTTAAGGAAGCCTCTGACACGTCCTTTCGCAGACGTCATAAAGTCGCCTGAATAGGCGCCCTGACATACGGACGCCATCAGAATCACATCATGGCCCATCTCAGCACGTGGCTCAGGACAATCTGCTACCAGTTATCTGTCTCCTACGCCCAGAAACTCAGGGAACATCCGACCGAACACGTGTCGTGATCTGAACGGGCTAGGCACTCCTATAAATACCAGGAATTAATACTTGGCAGGAGGCTGGTTGGTTGGCCAAACACTGCTCCCACACTCTGAGAAAACTACCAGGCGAGACTCTTCAGCCCTTTGTGCTATTTCCTCTGCCTTTTCTCAGCCACCACTGACTTTGGCGTCGGAGGCTCCCCCCCCGGAAAGACACTCCGGGGGCCTCCTAACCCTTTGTTTCTGAGCTTTCAGGCACTCTCCTTCGGGCTATCCATTCCACCAGGCGTTCTTCCTCCCAGAAGTCTCTCCACCAGTCACCATGACTATAAACGATGAGGCCCCTGGCCATCATTTGGCACCATCTGTGGGAACCCGCTCTGAGATCGCCGTCGTTGAGACTCGGCGTTCTAAGGACAAGAGGCTCCCGAAGTCCCCGTCCGCGCCTGAGATACAGCCAGCTGCTGAGCAAACACTCCCAGGGACTTCTGCGCCTGAGGAAGACCGCCCTCTGGTAATCACCATGAGCTTCTTGAGGGACTTTCAGCATTCGGTCGTGTCTGAAATGACCCAGCAGATCGACTGAAGGTGGCCACAGCAAGCACAGGCCTAGAGACCCCCTCACCGACACGCCTTCGGGAGAAAAGCCCCAAGTCTACACATCGCAGTTCGGGGAGTGGAGACCCTCGCGGAGAATCATCCACAGAAAATATAGCCCTCGGGAAACGGCCTGTGGGACAAACCGGGTCCGAGCGACCGAGAGTCTCACAGCGAAGCAGTTCGTCGCCCGAGGCGAGGTCCTTGTCCCCTCAGCGCCGAACTCACCCCTCGAAGAGGCGCCGGCGATCTCCATTCCCTGAAGAAGGCCCTAGCGCCACAGTGCTGATGGAGAGGATACTAGCACGGCTGGACAGAGTGGAGAAACAAGTGGCCAGAAAACCCGTTTGGGCCAGACTCTCGGGAACATGCTGCGAAGATGACTCGCCATTTATTCAGGCCGTTGTTGAGGCAGCCATGCCAGGTGACTTCAGAGTACCTCGGTTGGAGATTTATGATGGCCGTACTGATCCACAGGCCCATTTGACGAAGTACAGACGCAGCATGATAATACACGGTGCTGACGACGCTACCATGTGCAAGTGCTTCGAAGTCACCCTCACAGGGCCAGCCACGGCGTGGTACAATTCCTTGCCTTCAGGAACCATCACTGAGTTCCAGGAGTTGTCTACAGCCTTCACCCAGCAGTTCATCGGGAGCCGACCTACGGCGAAGATGCCTGTGCAGATGTTCGACATAGAGCAGAAGAATGGAGAAACCATCCGAGACTATGTCGAAAGATTCAACAGGGAAGCTCTGAGCGTCCCAGACTTCAGGCCCGAAATCCGCATTCTTGCCATGACACGAGGCCTTCGGCGAGACTCACAGCTGTTCTACGAGTTCTCAAAGGACCCCCGGAGACCCTCGGAGAATTTTACCGAAGATCAGAACAGCACATGACCGCCGAAGAACTAAGAATGGCTGGGCCGAAGTCTGATCACCACCGCCCCGAAGAGTCCAGTCAACAAGCTCGGCATCCTACCGAATACGCAGGACGACCTCGGAGGATGCGAGGAAAGAAACCTCAAAGTTTCACACCATTGAGCACTTCACGGACCAACATTCTCATGGCGCTGGAAAGGCAAGGGACGCAGATTCGGCGACCAAGGGCCATGACCGCCGATAATAAGAAGAATGCAAAGAAGTTCTGCCAGTTTCATCGCGACCATGGTCATGACACCGAAGACTGCTTCCAGCTGAAGAAGTACATATAGTCGCTGATAAAAAATGGCCAACTTCAGAAATACCTGAGGATGCCATCCCCGAAAGGCAGAAAAATGGAGGAAGAAAGGGCCGAAGATGAGGACTATGACTCCGACAAGCGGAGAAATAGAAGTCCAAAAAAGCGCCCTCCACCTCCAGCAGGGGTTATCTAAACCATCACCTCCAGCAGGGGTTATCTAAACCATCACCACGGGGGCTCCCATCCTCGGAAAGAAAGCGGAAAGCCAGAGAAATTACAGTCATGGAGTATCAAAGTCCATCAAAGAAGCTGGCTCGCAAAGGTGGCTCCACCGTTGTCTTCCCCCACGACGATCCGCTACTGATTATGGCGAGAGTAGGGAACTGGGACGTCAAAAGAGTGTTGCTTGATGATGGCTCAAATGCTGACGTCCTATTCTTGCACCTGCTGCCGAGCTTGGGCATCTCCAGCAGCGAACTGAAGCCTGTCACCTCGCCCACTTTTGGGGTTGGACCATCCGAACTCCCCGTCCTCGGATGGATCGACCTCCGGCTGATGTTGAAAGGGACTTCGGTGAACGGAGCAGCCGAGTTGTACGCCTCCACAATGGCGAGATTCATCGTCGTGAACGTCCCGTCCTCGTACAACGCCATCCTTGGAAGGCAGATAATGGAGAAGCTGCATATTCGCCCTGATGTGAAGTACTTGACTGTCACATTCGCCACCAAGGATGGAGATGCAGAGGTATTCATAGACCAAGCCGAGGTAAGAAAGGTGTTTGTAAAAGCGCGAAAAGCTCCGGCAAGCAACCTCGCGCAAACGATGGAGGCAAGGGCACCAGAAAAAGGCAAAGAAGAAGATCTCGCCAAAACAGAAATGGAAGCAATAGAGCTTGTCCCAGGTCAATCTACCCGAATAGGGAAGAGCTTGGCCGAAGGTGACAAGGAAAATCTTGTATCCTTTCTGCTGGAAAATAAAGATCTGTTTGCCTACTCGCCAAAAGATATGCCGGGGGTGAACCCTGGCATAATACAGCACAGCCTTAAAGTAAGTTTGTCAAAACCGAAGTCCAGTGTCTCCTAGATGCTGAAGTCATCAGGGAGGTCAAGTACCCTGAATGGTTAAGCAACGTGGTCATCGCCACAAAAGAAGGTAGCAGCAAACTCCGGATGTGCATCGACTTCAGAAACTTGAACGATGCTTGCCCGAAAGACTCATACCCTTTGTCGCCAATAGATCAACTGGTAGATTCAACTGCTGAATATGGGCTCCTAAGTTTCCTAGACGCCTTCAGTGGCTACCATCAGATAAGGATGGACCCCGAAGATGAAGAGAAGACTGCCTTCATCACCGAGGGAGGAACATACTGCTATATCAGGATGCCATTCGGGCTCAAAAATGCAGGAGCCACCTACCAGAGGCTGATGAACAAGGTCTTCAAAGACCAAATGGGGAGAAGCATGGAGTTGTATGTTGATGATATGATAATCAAAAGCAAGCTGCCTGGCTATCACGTCGCAGATTTAGAGGAAACCTTCCAAAAGCTCAGAGCCTTCAGGAACCGCCTTAATCCTGAGAAGTGCATCTTCGGGATGACCTCGGGAAAATTCCTTGGGTACATGGTATCCGAAAGAGGCATCGACGCTAACCCCTAGAAGATTAAGGCTCCGCTTGAGCCCCGAACTCCTGCCACAGTCAAAGATGTGCAGAGACTCACCGGAAGAATAACCTCTCTGAGCAGGTTTATTTCCAGGTACGGAGATAGGTGTAGACCTTTCTTCAAAGTCCTCACAAAGGCAACAAAAATGGAAGGCGACCTCAGAAGAAATGATCATCCTTGGGATGAAGATTGCCAAAAGGCCTGGGAAGAACTCAAAGTCTACCTGGCCAGCCTGCCAACTCTGCGACAACCTCGGGAGGGAGAGCCCCTCGTACTGTACCTCGCCGTCACAGAAAAAGCTGTGAGCTCGGTCCTCGTGAAGGAAGAAGGGTCAAAGCAATGGCCGGTCTGCTATGTCAGCAAGTCCCTGCATGGCACCGAAGTCAGGTACCCTCTGCTTCAAAAAGCTATATACGCCTTGGTGCTTGCAGGGAGAAGGCTGCGACCATACTTTCAGGCTCACCCCATCATCGTCCGAAGTAGTCTGCCGCTACGGGATGTCATGAAGAGAGTAGATCATTCGGGAAGGCTCTCCAAGTGGTGCATAGAGCTGGGCGAACACGAAATTACGTATGAGCCTCGGAAGGCCATAAAAGCTCAAGGCGTCACCAACAAAGTAGCTGAGTATGAAGCCCTCATAGCGGGATTGCGCTTGGCCAGAAAGATTGGCGTGAGAAACTTAAAAGCTCACAGCGATTCCCAGCTTGTAGTTCGGCAGACGGCAGGAGATTATGGGGCGAAGGATCCAATTTTGGCAAAATATCATGAGCTAGTAGCAAAGCTCATCCAAGAGTTTGACGCCGTACGGATCGAAAATGTACCTCGGCGGAATAACACTGAGGCAGATTGCTTGGCGAAGTCGAAAACATATACCGAGGTGCTAGACCATCCGAGCATGTCAGTGCTGAGCATGACGACCTCGGGAACAGGATGGAAAGACCCAATAAAAAGATAACTCGCAGAGAATTTGCTCCCCGAAGACCCCGACGATGCTGCAAGACTGCTAAGACGCTCCGCAAGATTCTTCCTGATTGGTGAAGAGTTATATCGGCAGGGATATGCGAATCCGCTGCAAAGATGTGTGGATGAAAAGGATGCTGAAATGGTCCTTGAAGAAGTTCACGAAGGCATGTGTGGTTCACACATTGGAACTGATGCCCTGGCAGCAGTGATACTCCGCCAAGGATACTTCTGGCCTACCCTGAGAAAGGACGCAAGACAGTTCGCCCGGAAATGTGGTAGCTGCCAGAGACACGCGAAAATCCAGAGGACACCCTCGGAAATGGTAACTTCGGCAAACTATCCTTGGCCCTTCGCAGTCTGGGGTATAGACCTTATTGGGCCACTCCCCACAGCACCCGGAGGCGTGAAATTCTGCGTTGTAGCAGTGGACTATTTCTCAAAGTGGGTAGAGGCAGAACCACTAACAACTATCTCGGCAAAAGAAGTGCAGAAGTTCCTATGGAAGAACATCGTATGCAGATTTGGCATACCGAGAGTACTAGTAGCTGATAATGGATCCCAGTTCACAGACAAAGGATTCCAAGAATTCATCAGCGACCTCGGAATAAAGATGCACTTCGCCCTAGTAGCTCACCCCCAAAGCAACGGGCAGGTGGAAGTATCGAACAGAACCATAAAAGATGGCCTGAAAAAGAGACTAGGGGAAGCCAAAGGGAAATGGCCAGGAGAACTCCAAAGTGTATTATGGAGCTACCAAACGACGCCCCGAAGAGCCACAGGGGAGACTCCTTTCTCACTCGTCTTCGGAACAGAGGCCATTATCCCACTAGAGGTAGTTCAACCTTCAGTACGGGTGCAAGTATTTGATGAAGGTGGTAATGACCTCGGCCTGAGAACCAATCTCGATCTTGTGGCCGAACACAGAGAAATAGCCGAGCTGAGAAGAAAAGCTTTTCAGCGAAGAGCGGCCGCGGCTGTAAACTTACGGGCCAGGCCAAAAGAAATCAAGAAGGGAGACCTCGTTCTCCGAAAGGCCGACTTCGCACCCCGAAGGCCATCCCATGGCATACTGCGCGCAAACTGGGAAAGACCCTATGTGGTTCTCGATGAAGTACGAAAAAGGCGTGTACAAGCTTGGCGACGCCGAAGGCGTAGAATTGAAGAACACTTGGCACTCAGACGCCTTGAAAAAATTCTGCGCTTAAGGTTGAGTGGACGAGTTATGTTGTACAGAATGGCCTTGAGAAAAATTCTTGAGAAAAATTCTTAAGTGTACAGAAATTATGCAAAACAGAATTCCGCAAAGGTGCTCGCCATGATAAAGCGTAGATATGACTTCCCGAAGTCCCTTGAGCCATCACGCTCGGGAAAGATGAAAAACAAAAATCTCGCAGAAGTACTCGCCATAGCCAGCGCAGAGATAATTTTCCAAACTCCCTTGAGCGAACATGCTCGGGAAAATGGGAAGTGAAAAATCTCGCGAAAGGTTTTCCGAAGTCCCTGGAGCAAACATGCTCGGGACAACTGGAAAAACAAAAAATTTGACTGAAGGTTTCTAAAGTCCCTTGAGCAATCATGTTCGGGGTAAACTGGAAATGCAAAAGCCTGCAAAAAGACTTAGTCAAATTTTTTCAGGCCTTCCAGAAAGTCTTACGAGCAAGCGCACTCTGGACAAAGGAAGGTAAAAAAGTTTCTTTAATCGCAGGTTTTCCGAAGTCTCTTGAGCGAACGTGTTCGGAACAATGGAAATGAAGAAACTTGCAAGAAAAGACTTAGCCAAAAAATCCTCATTAAGAGCAAAGCTGCTTTAAAATAAAGAACTGCCCGAAGAAGGATTACAAAATAGAAGGGAAGGAAAAGGGGCCCTAAAATTGGCTAAGGGTTCGCGGCGTCCCGAGAGCCACTCGTCTGCCCGCCCTTTTCCATCACCTTCGGCGCTGGAATGGAAGGAGGAAGTTTCAGATGTTCGACCTTGGACCATTTCCACCGAGGTCCCCCAGGAATGTTTAGACCCTCTAGAAAAGAGAGGTCCAGATCTGGGAACCCTTGGAGAACCTGGTGCCGAGCAAGGCAGAAGCCGTCCTGGAACGCGACCTTACTCATCTGATCAGACTTGTTCTTCTCAAGCTCGAGGTCGTCAAGCTCGTCCTTCAGATCCGCGACCTCCTCTTCCAGCGCCTTTATCTGCTCCTCCCCCTTCGGCTCCTTCTTCAACGACTCGACCTCGGCCAGGAGAGCGTTATTCTCACACGTTAGCGACGCTATACGGCCGTCAGAACCAGCCTTGTGGTGGAGAAGATCTTCGTTGGCGGCAAGCATCCCCTTTATTTGGTCACCGAGGTCAGCGATCTTCCTGGAGGAGTCCTTTTGAAGTTCTTCTTTTTCCTTCCGGAACTCCTCCCGAAGGGCAGCTACTTCTTTCTCAGTAGCCTCTTTCAGCTGCTGGTTTTTGGCGACCGACTCCGCGAGTGCGGTCCTCGTCTCATTCATGGTTCGAGTGGCCGAAGTTCGAAAAGCAACCTCCCTGGCCACCCGAACTTGGAGAAAGGTGGTGTATCCCATCAGCTGCAAAAAAATAAACGCAAGGTCAGTAAGAGCCAAACACTTAGGAAAAAAATTGAAGGGAAAGAGCTGTGAAGGATATACCTGAGCAGCATGCTCGGTGATCTTTGCGGCGAGGGTGTTATCCCCCGGGTGGCCCACCGCTATAGCCTTGAAGGAGGCCTCGGTGAGCACCCCCTTCGAAATTTCCTTAGCCATTTGAGGAACGTCCTCGGAGTACATATTCATGTCCTCCGTGAACGTCCAAAAAGGCTCCTTGGGTATCTCCCCTTGCGGGATTTTGGCATCCCGAAGAGCTCGTTTCCGAGCATGATCGGCCACCCAACCAGGGGTAGTCAACTCCCCTGCGTGATAAGAATGAGAAGGAGATTAAAGACAAAGAAGCCAATCCAGAAAAAACAAAGGAAGTACACTTTGTCTGGAAACAAACCTGGCGGAACCTCGACAACATCGTCCTCGGAGTCCTCGGCCGAAATGCCCTTGCCCTTCCGCTTGCGCCGCTCCTCGGCAGAAGGTACTTCTACCACTACATCAAGGAGGGCCTGTGACGCAGTAGGACTCTGAGGAGGGACGTCGGTTGAAGGGACGTCGGTTGAAGGGACCTCGGAAGCAGCAGCCTCCGACTCCGGAATCTCGGCTGCCCCAGGCTCCTCGGCAGTCTCCTCGGGATTTTCCTCTAGAGAGGCCTGGGCAGCTCTCTTTGCCCGTTTCCTCGAAGGTCCCGCGCCAATAGACTTCCGCCTTCGGGAAGACGCCTTGTTCGTCTGATCGCCCTTCTCCACCTGGCCGGTGAAAAGGGACTTGTAATAGGCGGTAGTCGCGTCGCCCATCTCTGAAAAAGGAGAGAAACATCAGCGTGAGTCCGAGGAAAGAACAGTAAAGGAGTAGAAGATAACTCACTTTCGGCAAGCGCTTCGAAAGAAATTTCCTCCTTAAGAAGCTTGACCAACCAGGAATCCTTCCCGGCGATGGCAGGAGCTGGCATCTCGAGGTCAGTCTCGTGCTCCTTTACCACCTTTAGCTCCCGAAGGACCTCTTCGGTCATCAACCTCCAGTTGATTGGAAAAGGGTAAAGGGCGAGCGGAACGACCTCGGGATCCCAGTCAGAGACAGCCCGAATGCAGGCGTCGAAATCCGCGAACAAGGAAGCTAACTCTGGGGTCAGCAGCATCCTCGGATCAGCAACGTCTACATCCAGTGTTCCCTGAGCCCATTTGGTCGGAACGTACGACCAGGCCTCGTCCATCTTCATGAAGAAAAACTTCTGTTGCCACCCCCGCCAGCTATCTTTAGTGGCAAAGGTGAACATGAATTTCTTGCCCCCGGATCCCCGAGGTAGCATGAAATAGAAGCCACCCTTCGGGACCACAGAGAGCTTGTAATACTGCATAAAGATTCTGAAATTGGGTTCTATCCCGAAGACGCCACACATGCAGAGGTAGGCGTTAAAATAGCAGAACGAGTTCGGGGGAAGCTGGTTCACAGCAATGCCATGAAATTTGCAGAACTCGCACACCATCTTCGGGGGAGGATACCGAAGACCCGCCTTCAGCTGGGCTCGGAAAACGGTAACCTCCTTACTGCGGTTTGAAAAAGCATAATGGCTAAAACGAGGCAGCCTAGTAATGGCGTAAGAGGGAAGAAAGAATTTTTTCTTCCACCTCTCTAACTTTTCAGGGGTGGTACAACAAGGATGGGCTAAAAGAGGCTGCCAGCTCTCAGGAAGAGGCATTTTCGACATAAAATGAGTTTGAAAATGGAAGAAAACAGTTTCCAGAGAAAAACTCAAAAGAACACAGGGATCAAAGCGCTCTGAAAAACAAAAACCCACCGAAAGATTTGCCAAAATCTGAGGACGTCATCGTGAAAGCTGGCTGGAAAAAAGCTCTGATTAAGGTAGCTCCGCCACAGAAAGCAAGAAAGTGCAAGAACAGGGGCAAAGCAGAGAGAAGAGCAGAAGAGAAAGCAAAAGGAACTTATGGTAGAGTGGGCTATTTATAAACCAGAGATGGGTAACCGAAACATCGTCATAAGTACCCTTTGGAGGCGAACCGTCGCCGTAACTGCTCTCTGCACCTGAAAAGGCACGCCCTCTGTAACCGACGCGACTCTCCTCCAATGGCAAAGTGCCACGTGTCAACCGCTGCGCGCAAATGGGGGACACGTCCTCCAAACGTCCCTTGAAAGCTGGGACACGTCTTCTGACATCCCTGGAAAACTGGGACGAAACTGGGACGCGCCGCTCAGACTGACACGCTTGGCCAAACAGACCTGCAGAAACAAAGAGCAGGCCACCTCGAGGACGCCAAGAAACAGGCTATGGCCGAACAGCCCATGACCTTCGGGCAAGAGGTGTATCTTCGGCACAGGCTCCACATAGAAGACACCAAAGAACAGGCCAAGGCCGAAGAGCCCATGATCTTCGGGCAAAAGGCGCATCCTCGGCACAGGTTAAGCTTCCAAAGAAACTCCCATACACAACCTCGGAAAGAGATGCAAAACCGAAGTCTTCACTTCGGCTTTCCAAAGGGGGGCATGTGATAGCCAAACGCTATCGCCTCTATCTGGCCGAACTCCCTGCCACAATGATGGCCAGAAGAAGCTGGCGCTACCCGAGAAAAGGTGCGATCAGGCACCTCGGGAGATAGCCGAAGAGCTCCGAGCCCGGCACGCTAGGAAACCCCGAGGACACTACTCGCCCCCCAAGGTTGTGAACATATCGCCTTCGGAAAAGCGGCACCAGACATAGCGAGCCGAACATGATATCCCTGAAGGCGGAACTCCCTGAAACTGGGAACCCCCGAACTGAGGGCTTGTTTCCCGAAGAGGCTCTGTCCGAACTAGAGGACGACCTCACCCAGGGACCTCGGGAGTACGGCAGGAGCATTTATGGAAGTATTTAAGGAAGCCTCTGACACGTCCTTTCGCAGACGTCATAAAGTCGCCTGAATAGGCGCTCTGACATACGGACGCCATCAGAATCACATCATGGTCCATCTCAGCACGTGGCTCAGGACAACCTGCTACCAGTTATCTGTCTCTTACGCCCAGAAACTCAGGGAACATCCGACCGAACACGTGTCGTGATCTGAACGGGCTAGGCGCTCCTATAAATACCAGGAATTAATACTTGGCAGGGGCTGGTTGGTTGGCCAAACACTGCTTCCACACTCTGAGAAAACTACCAGGCGAGACTCTTCAGCCCTTTGTGCTATTTCCTCTGCCTTTTCTCAGCCACCACTGACTTGGGCGTCGGAGGCTCCCCCCCCGGAAAGACACTCTGGGGGCCTCCTAACCCTTTGTTTCTGAGCTTTCAGGCACTCTCCTTCGGGCTATCCATTCCACCAGGCGTTCTTCCTCCCAGAAGTCTCTCCACCAGTCACCATGACTATAAACGATGAGGCCCCTGGCCATCAGTAACTTTAGAGCAACGGAAATGCTTATATGATTCAACACCCATAAGTTTTACTGATAAAATGAAAAAAAAAACGTACAATATATAAAAGAGGGAGTAAATAAGGGTACACGAAAAGTTAACACAGGGAGTAGGAGGTCGCAAGTGTAGAAGATACTTCGCTCGGCCTCTCTTATCAGTTACAGATCTCTGGTACAGCCCAATTTAATAGATTGCATTGGTATAATTGATGGTAGATTGATGTAGTTTTTATACTTACCTAACGTCTCCTTTTAGGGCCGCAAGAATTCTATGTGATAGGATGAGTAAATTTTATGAATGGTCTCTAACATGTAGTTATTGTTTGTTTTTAGTCCCTAACTTATTTATTATTCTGTCTTAGTCTTAAATTTATTAAAATATTTTATTTTAGTTCTAAATCTATTAAAAATATTTTATTTTAGTCCTAAAATTTATTAACTCAAAATATTTGTTTGATAACAACTTTTTGGATTGTAATTTAAACTATCTGATAACTGCTTCACAATAAATTTAATCTGTATAATAGTTTTTTATAGTTAATAAAAAATTTAAATCACTTTTTTTCTCTCTTTAAATTAAATTTATTTCATTTAGAAATAAAAAATATTAATTTAAATTATCTATTTACTATCAAAAATTATTAAACTGTTTAAATTTACTGAAAAACAGTTACCAAATATTTAAATTAGAATTTTAAAAGTTTATGTCAGACAATTATTCTGAGTTAATGAATATCATCTGCTGAGGGACCAAAATGAAACAATTTTAACATATTTAGGACCAAAACAGAACACTCAATAGGTTAGGGACTAAAAAGAAACAATGACTAAAGTTTAGAGACCAGTTCTGCAATTTACTCATGATAGTATATTATCCACCTGTCCGTTTGTTTGGACTAGCCCTGTTTGTTTCACTTCTAATAGCATACAAAGGACCATATCTCCTTGTAGTGACTTGAGCGAAGCAAGATTAATGTGCCTACAATAAAGAAGAACATCAAAATTTCAGCGATCTAAGGAAAACTGTCTGGAGTCAAATTAGCTATCAGGCTCCAATTCACCCCCACCCTATTACACTTAAGAGATTAATCAAATTTTAAGTTTCATATGGTGAATTAGAGCATAACAACCAGGATGCTTAATTCAAATTCCAATTATTAGCAAGACAGGACTTAGATGAAGGTTGCTAATTAATTTGAAATATGAGAATTTGTTAACTTTAACTTTTAATGCGTTAAGTGTGGGAATGTACCCCAGTAGGCTTATCTTGATGTACTAAGTGTGTAGGCAGGATGTGCATGTGTGCCTTAGGCGCTAGGCGCCCTGAAGGCCTACTAAGTGTGCACTAGTAGGCATGTGTGTATGTGTCTATGTGTGCACTAGTGTGCTTAGGAGGCTTACCTTAGCCCCTCCTAGCGTACTTGCCAAACTTCACCATACATACATGCATTTCCACATTTCATTTTAGGTCTTTATAGTACAAAATATAAGTACCATGCATGCATCATTTTTGCCCATTACACTTAGTGCCTTAAAAGGCCTACCTACAAGCCTACTATGTAATAGTATGGCACAAGCCATGCAATCTTCTAAGCCCCTATGCCAGCTTTATATACATGCATTTACATATTCAAAGTTGGGCATTCTAGGGGTTACATGGCCAAAATATATATGGAGCAAAAGTTAGGTTACTTAAATAGGATGCATGTTACACAACATGGGCTTAAACAGTTTCAATGTCCATTGTCACTCGAACCTCCATTTTTATTTGACACCTAAGTAGTAGTTGTCTTATAAACCTCCTAGTCTTCACAAAAACTAGGATAAAGCCAAAAGCAGCTAACCCTACAACGGCCACTAAATCCTATAATTCAATTCACAAATAGGGATGGCAATTGGGTAGGTCGGGTCAGGTTTAAATCAGGCCATTCAAGTTTAGGTTTAATCATCTTAGCATGTATTCGGGTCCAAGTCGGGTTCAGGTTGAGTTATTTGGGTTTGGATTGATTTTGGGTTAACTAGATTTCAAGTTCATGTTGGATCAGGCCGAGTTTATTTGGGTTCGGATCCAATCAGATCAAGTTATCGGGTCTTAAACCAGATTCAACTTGATTGTCGGGTTTACTCAGTTCACTGATGCATAAGCCGAAATCGCTAAATCAATTCAATTTTTTTGTTAATTTTGATTAAAATTTAATTTAACTAGACATAAAAAATAATATAAAATTTATGAAGATATATTAATATATGATTTATTTAATAAAATACTCCCTCTATATCAAGTTTTTTGTAATATTCACTATTTAACAATTAATCTATGATTTTTTATTTTCAACATTTTAGTATATAAATGAAAATTGATTATATTAAATAATAAATACTGATCTATAGTTTCTAAATATATGCTTTTTAAATTTTTTTCTAACAAATAATCTCCTTCTATCCTATTTTCTTTACCCAATTTAACTTTTCCGACTAATTTGACTTAAATTTATTTATATTATTATTTATTAAAAAATTTAAAAATATATTTAAAAATTATAGGTCTTGATTTATCATTGTATAAATTTGTTTATTTATATATTACAATGTTGAAAAAAAAATTATATATTAATTGTTAAAATATGAATGGTGCAAATAATTTGATATGTGAGGTGTAATATGAATAAATTTAATTCAAACTATTCAAAAAAGTCAAATATTTTAAAGAATATGGGACAGAAATGGTACTATAATTTCTAAAACCTAATTATTTATATCTTTCTATCACTGTTTCACTAATCATTTCCCATAACTCTCACTTACTCGCTCTACAACACAAAACAGCTCAACAGAATAGAAGAAACTCATTCACATATATTAAATCATAATTTTTCTAAAGTTTTTACTGACCATATATTTTATATTGATTTAATTTAAAATCAAGTCTTGTCAGGTTTAGTCATCGGGTTATTTCAGGTTTAAGTCAAGTCGGGTTTAAGTTCGGGTTTTCTCGGGTTTCACTTCAATCGGGTTCGGGTTCAAGTTGGGTTGGGTATAGTCGGATTCGGGTCGTTGACTTTTTTGGTCAAATCGGGTCAAGTCAGGCTTGGGTTCGAGTAGGTTGGGTCAGGTCTTCGAGTTGGGTCAAATTTTGTCATCCTTATTCACAAATCATTAGTCCATAACATGAACTTTTCAACTTTGCTTTCATAAGCCAACATAACCAAGCCATTATCTACTCATGTACCTTTAATGAGGTCCACTAGCACATATTCCTCCACTTCTTTTCTTGAAATGGGCAGAAATAGGGCGTGAGTGCCCAAGTACTCAGTAAGAGCTCAATACAGCACCTAGTGCCTACAATGTTTAAAACATTGCCATATGTATGAACATGTAATTTCTTCTTCAACCACTTACAAAAAAAAGACAAGCAGACACAAAAGAGGCATAGAACAATCTAATGAAACATACTCATGTACATATATGGGGGTTAGCACACGCAATAAACAAAGAGGCATGCAAAACACACATACCACATACACAGTTTTCACTTATAACTTAGCAAGCATTTCTTTCATCCAGTTTAGCATGCGATCACTTTGAATTTAGTCAAATTAACATAGAGCTCCAGATTAATGAACAAGTTTGGCCATGCTTGATTAAGAACCCTAATACTTGTCATATGTAAACTAGCCAGCTCACCATAGTGCCTTAGCACACATAGCCCATTTTCTTAGCTCCTAGGATCTTTCGGCCATAGCCATCACCTAGGGCAGTCTCCCTCCTATAAAATTTCAGGTGAATGAGCTTAAATTGAACCCTTACCTATCTTGGAATTGGCAGCTAAATGGCAGGAACCTTTCAATGCGCCAAACGCACAATTGTAAGCCTTCCTTGGTGCCTCAATGTTCAGTTTTGCCTTTTTTGCTTCTCAAACTTTTTTCTTTGTTTTGCAAGACTTTTTGCCCAGATTTTATAAGGTTGGAAGCTACAATGAATGCTTAGGAAATTGCCTTAGAATGGACTTAAGTCCAAGCGGTGGAGGGTGAGGCCGGTTAGGCTTGGCAGCTAAGAAATTTGACCAAGTCTTGGCCTTAACCTCCCATCAACCATTTAGGTAATTTAAGAAATTTGGTCAACATGTTCAACTTAGTTTGTGGGACAATTTAGGCACCTACTTTGTCTTCTAATTCATCCATTTAGGTCATCAAACTTTCGTGTGAACTTAGGGACCCTTTAGGGCTACCCGAGAGCCCCTTAGTGCACCTAAGGTGCCCTTCACTTTTCTTATGTGCTATTCACCTCTCTTTGGCCTACATTATAATCCTTATCTTCATTTTAGCCTTAAACATCAATCCTACATAATTTCCATTAAGGCACATGACTTTATAACCTTCACATTCATATGGGGTGCACACAAGGATGTACCCGAGAACCACCATGTGCCCCTCCTTTAGTGCACCTTAGTCCCTTTGGGTTTCTTGGCCACACTTTTCTCATTTTGAATCCTCATTTCAAAACTTATATTGGTACCTAGTTTTAGCCATTTTTGGTTCACAAAGATGGCACTTTCCTTCAGGTTTCCTTTATGTGCACTTAAGGCACCTCTTGGGCACATGACCTTATATGCCTCTTGTATTCACATCTATGACTTGTATCACTTATCTATACAACTTAAGTACATTTTATGTACATTTTTATCACAGCCCATGGCCTATACAAGTCACAAGTATGACATTAGCTCTCTAAGAAATAGCTACAAAAGTAGAGTGTTTTGGGTGTACATTGGATGTGCTGAGGGTTTCCATGGGAGACAACTGTGACCCTTTGCATGTCTAATTAATGAAAGATTCTATGTTTCTATTCCTTGTAAGAATTTTCTCTTATTAAATACCTTTATAGATTATAATTTTTCTTTGATTGAGATTTTGACTAAAACGGTTTCACTATAAGAATTATGCAAGAAAGTGACTGAGCCAAGTGGCTAAAAGTCAGTTGCTAGGAGACTAAATTGCTAATTAATGGTTATGTAAAAGCGATACTTAGGCTAGTGACTGATTAATGGCTGACAAAGCCAGTGGTCCATGTTTCAGTCACCAATCAATCATAACTGAAGTTGCCAATTTGACTACAGTTGCCCTTCAGTGGCTAGGTCAATTTTAAGATTTACAATTTTTTTAGGGTTAGAGTATTGTATTTAGGGTTTAGCTTTTGTGAGTTTTTTAGGGTTTAGGTTTTTTTAGGTTTGGGTTTTTTAGGGTTTAGGATTTTTTTGGGTTTAGGTTTTTGAAATTATTGTTTAGCATATTGGATGTAAGGTTTAGGGAATTGAATATAGGGTTTAGAGTTTGTGGTTTTTAAGGTTTGTTTATTTACGGCTTAAGGTTTTTGAATTAATGTTTAGGGTATTGGATTTAGAGTTTATGGTATTGAATTAGGTATTAAGATATTGAATATGGGGTTTAGGGGATTGAGTTTTCTTGGGGTATAGGGTTTTAGAAGTAGTGTTTAAAGGTTTAAAGTATTGAATTAGCTAGGGTTCAAGGAATTAGATTTAGGATTTAGGCCAATCTCTTAATTAATACTCTAAATACTAAATCCAACCATAAATCCCAAACCTTCATAAACCTAAACCTAATTTTCTAATCCCAAACCCTAACCCTAAATCTCTAAATGCTAACCTGATACGTTAAACCTTTTACTAAAACTATGAACAGTAATGATGAGCTTATATTCATTATATTTATTTCTTTTATTTTAGTATATTTTAATGTGTTTTGAAACTTAAAGATCTATTTTGAGCATGTTTTATAGCTTAGAGCATATGTGCACTCAATTGATTAAAAGTGGATTTAATTTACATTTTCATAAGTTTTATTGGTTGTCTTTTAGGATTCTGGCAAGTTGGCGATTTCCCAATAGAAAAATCATATCTTAAGCTACATACATTGAAATTGAGTGATTCTTAATTCACTGGAAAGTTAAATCTGAAGCCACAAGTTATATGTAGACCACGAAACCTAGTTTGCACATTAGGGGGGTTGAATTCAGCTTTAAAGTCATGATTTTTATCCAATTACTAGTTCTAGAGTAATTTCGGTATTTGGGCCATAAGTTGAGCTATAAACCTTCATTTTGGGTGATGCATGTGTCATTTTAAATTGAGATGAAGCTTTACAAATCCAAAAAGGAGCAAAAGTTAAAATCATGTAGAATCAGGTCCAGAATTTCATTAAAACTATGACCCAAGTCTAAGGGGCCTTAGAAGTTGAGTTTGTTTAGGATTTGGGAAACCTTAAAGTTACTACTATTTAAGAAGCTTGAGAGCTATGAACCAAAGAGTTTTGCATTATATATTCATTATCTTTTCTTAGTTTTACTTTGCTTTCATTTTCCATCAAGCTAGCTTAAGTTTTTATTTAAATTCAAGGATTTTTTCTATTCAATTGTTGAGATTGTGAGATTCAAACTATTGTTCTTATTCTGATTTCAATTTAAGTATCTATATATCCCTATGTTAAATGTTTATGCATGATGATTGGCCTATTCAATTTTTGTTCATGTGATTGCTGCACTTATCCTCTTGATTCATAATTGCCTTGTAGGGTAGTAGAAATGGTAGACTTGGTGATGAACTTGCCTAGGGGATATATAATGCAATTTAAATAATGCATGCTAGGTGTTATTGTTAATTGTCTTGGTCTCTCCTAGATTGTTAATTAATGCTATTATTAATTTGTTTTTAGGTTACTTTTAATACTAATCAGTTAATAACAAGATCTAATTGTAGTGCTAAGCTAGGGTTAGTGTGGTAAGGGAAGAATCAAGATTATTATGGCTTTTCCATGTAATCTATAGGCTAAGTACTTGAACAAGAATTAAAATATGAGAATCAATGATCAAAATGATAATTTTTCCATAGCTCTTCTGATATGAAGTTTGTTTGACTAAAGTTCATCAATTTATTTGTTTGCTTGCCACTTTTACCTTAGTTCTATTGATTTCAGATGTTTGACGTACAAAACCCCCTAACTATTTTGTGTTAATTTATTGGTTAGAAAAAAAATGATTATTACATTAGTCTCTAGGGTTTGACTCGGTCTTACTGCTGCTACAAAAAAATAAGTTAAAACTGGATTTAATTTTTTGTGCGTTACAACAATCATCAAAGTTTTGGCACCGTTGCCAAGGACTAATAATTAATTGGTTATTTCTTAAACTTTTAGTGTTTTTAATTTGGTTGCTTTGATTTTATTTATATTTTTCTTAATTTATTTTTTGTAGTTATTTGGAGTCCTTCTGATTGTTTATGCCTGCAACTCGATCTTTTAACCAAGGTGATTTTGATCCAGAGATAGACAAAACCTTCAACAAATTGAGAAAGGAAGGAGCAGCTTATAACATAATCTACTTTGTGCTCCAACTTTGATTCTCGTGAGCCTAAAGTTGTAAAGGATAAAGTGATGGCTTTCCAACAGAACAAGAATCAAACATTGAATCAACTTACTTCCCCCATATTGGACCAACAACCTTTGTGCATTACTTTTCCAGCTTTAGATGAAAATGTTGGTTTTGAGCTTAAATTTGGTTGAATACATCTTCTGCCTTCTTTCTATGGCCTTGCAGGTAAAGATCCTCATAAACATCTTAAGGAGTTCCATGTAGTATGCACCAGCATGAAACTTATTGGAGTCACAAAAGAGCAAATCAAGTTGAAGGCTTTTCCATTTTTCTTGAAGGATCCAGCAAAAGAATGGTTGTACTATCTACCTTCTAGGAGTGTCAATACATTGAATGAGATGAAGTAGTTGTTCATCAAGAAGTATTTTCCAGCATCAGGGGTGGCCAACATAAGAAAGGAGATATGTGGCATAAGACAACACCATGGGGAGACATTATATGAGTATTGGGAAAGGTTCAAAAAGCTATGTACGAGCTACCCCCATCATCAAATTAGCGAGTAATTACTGATCCAATATTTTTCTATGAGGGCCTTTTACCTACCGATTGGAGCATGATTGATGCTATTAGTGGGGCAGCTCTAATGGATAAAACTCTTAAGGCTACTAGAAATTTAATTGCAACTATGGCAAAAAATTCTCAACAATTTAGCTATAGGCTTGACTCTTTATCTAAGCGTGTTAATGAAGTAAATATTTCATCCCTTGACTAGCAAGTTGCTAGTCTAACTTCTCTTGTTTGTCAAATGTTTATAGGTAATATGCAATCAGCAAAGTCTTGTGGGATTCAGTTATAGGACACCTAACAGATATGTGCCTAACTCTTCAAGAGGGACCCATAGAGCAAGCTAATGCTATTGGAGGGTTTCTAGCCAACCACAAAGAAGATATGATCCATATGCAAATATTTGCAATCTTGGTTGGTGATACCACCCTAATTTGAGTTATGGCGCCCAACAAAATCGATACCAACCCTCAAGCTCAAGTATGTCTTTAGAGGAAATTGTTAAGGCCTTGGTAACTAATACTCAATAATTTCAATAGGATAAAAAGGCATTTTAGCAAGGTACAAAATCCTCCATCCATAATTTGGAAAAATATATGGGACAAATGACAACTGCAATTAGTAAACATGAGGCACATGCTTTTAATAGACTTCCTTTGCAACCACTAGTGAACCCAAGAGAAAATGCCAATGCAATAATATTAAGGAGTGGGAAGGAAGTTTAGAGTCCCAAATCTGGGGAGAAAGAGAATAAAGTAGAAATAAAAAATTTCAAAGAAGTTCCTTAGGTAAATCCTCAACCTAAAATAAATAAAAATTTTACTAACATGAACCTTCCTTTCCTTAGAAAATTAGTGAAATCAAAGAAAGAGCAAAAAGAGAAGGAGATTATGAACACTTTTTGAAAGGTTAAGGTGAACATTCCCTTATTGGATGTTATCAAGCAAGTTCCTCGGTATGCCACGTTTCTAAAGGGTATGTGAACAACGAATAGGAGGATGTGTCGAAATGACAAAATAATGGTAAGCGAAAATATGTCAGCGGTACTTAAAAAAAAAATACCTCCAAAATGCATGGATCTAGGTACATTTAATGTTCCATGCAAAATAGGCAAAACCATATTTGAAAAAGCTATGTTGAATTTAGGTGTTTCAATTAATGTTATGCCTCTATCTATTTATGAATTTTTAAATCTAGGTAACTTAAAAGAGACTGAAGTGATTACTCAATTGGCTAATTGTTCGAATGTGTATCTTGAAGGTATTGTTGAATATGTTTTAGTGTAGGTTAATGAGCTAATATTTCCAATAGATTTCTATGTTTTGAACATGGTAGATGATGGTTCTTCTAATCCCAATCTTTTACTGCTTGGAAGACCTTTCATGAAGACATCTAAGACTAAGATTGATGTGCATAGCGACATTCTCACAATGGAATTTGATGGCAAAGTTGTATAGTTCACTATTTTTTACACACTACAGGAACCTGGCAATGATAGTTATGTTTCTTTTGTTCAAAAAATTGATATTGTAGTGCAGAATGAATCAAGGACAAATTCTAAAAACCAAGTAAAGTTAGCACAAAAAGGTAAAAAAGAAAAGACCAAGTTGCAGCAAAAGCAGGACATGCCATTTGCCGTAGGACAAAAAGTGTTATAGGAAAAAAAGGTTAAAAAGAAAAGACCAAGTTGCAATAAAAGCAAGACATGCCATTTGCTACAGGACAAAAAGTATTGTGCAAACACAAGAAAAGATGGAAGGTGTTGCCTGGTAAGTCTTAGCATAATTTGGTTGGACCATTTGTTATTACTAATATTTATACTCATGGTGCAGTTAAGCTTAAAAGTTGGGAAACAGACAAAGTGTTCAAGACTGAGATACATAAGTTGAAGCCCTTCCATGAGGGATTTTCCACGCACCCTGATCAAGGATTAGAGTTGCAACTAGTCAGGCTAACGATGCTAAAAAAACGCGTTTCTTGGGGGGCAACCAAAGGGGAGTTTGTTTCTTTTCTTCTTACTTTCATATTTATATTTTTGTCATTTTTTGCATCTTTATTGCATTTAGCTTTACATTGGGGACAATGTAAGTTTTAAGTGTGGGCGAGTAGATAGCTTTGGTCCTCATTTCTACATTTTTATTTTTATTTTCAAATTTTTGAACTAATATTTTTTTATGCATATTTTTAAGCATTGATCTGAATTGTTAAGACAATTGCACTTTTTTGTTCTTAAATGCATGACTTGAGTGTTAGGTTTATAATATGTTAGTATTTATGCAACTTTCAAATTTTATTTTTTAAACTATTTTTGCAATTTTTTATCAAGCTAGTTGATGATTATCTTGATAAACTAATTTTTGCATCAACTTGTATGCTTAGTACATTGATTTAAACCTTGCTAGATTATGAGCTTATAAAGCTAAATATGTGGTTTTTTTTAGTTGATGGATGATTTGAATCAATTAGAGTAAAAATAAAAGAGTTCTATTGAATAAAAAGTTGTTACTCCACTATTTCTTGGCATTGAAGTAGGTAGAGGTTTTTTTCTTAAGGCAAAAGTCGATTATTGTGAAAGGCATGAGTATGGTTAAATATCACTTTGAAATGGTGTTGAGTTAGTAACATGGGTATGACAGAGCCCCTGTTATGCAAATGCTAAACAGTGAAACACAAGAAAAATGTGACATAAAAATTAAAAAAATCAATTAAACATTACTATAAAAATATTAATTTCCAACAGCCTCATGTTGGAAAATTTAATTTTCCAATATGAGGTCATTGGAAACTAGTGTGTTTGCAAATCACAAGTTAGGAAAAAATTTCCCAACGGCCCAAGGAATTGGTTTTTGTTATTTCCAACGGTTAGCCGTGGCCGTTGAAATTTCCAATTGCCTAATCATGAGAATTATTTCCAACGGTTAATCAGTTTTCCAATAGTTGTGCTCGTAGGAAATATGTCAACAGCTCAAGCCGTTGGAAAAAATATCAACGACTGAAGCCGAAAGAAATTTCCAACGTCTAGGTCATTGGAAACTCTTTTCAAACAATAAAAAATATAAATAACTCCAGATACTATATTTTATATATTACTAAAATTATATTTTATATTTACTAAAAACATATTTTATATTTTATTTCCATAAAAATTAAATTTACTGAAATTTATGAAAATTAAATATATAAGTGCTGGTAATATTTTATAGTCCCAAAAACATATATAACTCCAAAAATTTACATAACTCCTGAAAAATCACAAAAGTATATATAACTTTAGAATATATGTATGTATGTATGTATGTGTATTTGTATATGTATATGTACATGATATATTAATATGATATATATGATATATTGTTATTATTATTATTTATAAATATTTTATGTATCCCTAATACATTAAAAATTATGATTTTAATATATACAGTAAGATTGAATCTACCATTTTTCCAATTGTCTTTCGCTTTAGAAATTTCCAATGGCTTAACAATTGAAAGTTGAAATTTTGAAATTCCTAACATCTTGGTTTCCAATGGCTCAACAAGTTGGAAATTTCCAACAGGCAGGTCATTGAAAACTAAGGTATTCAAATTTCTAACATGATGGCCATTGGAAAATAGTCTCCCATTTTTCTAAATACTCTTTACGTTGGAAATTTCCAATGACTTTGTTGTTGGAAAATGTATGTTTTTTAGTAGTTAAAATAAGAACAAAAGATAAATTCTCAATGGATTTCTTATCGTTCATGGGTTTGTGGTCAGGGTGGTTGTATTTTTTTAGTTCATATCTACTTAGTTTGCTCTTTTTACTTGGTACATAAGTTTGATATTTTTTTCTCAAGTTTTGAGAGGTGAATGTTGCTAGCTTGTGAAGAAATTGTTTTCATGGACTTATTTTGTTTTAAGTTGTTTGCCTAGTGGGCTACATGCTTAATTTCTTTTGTTAAGTTTTTAAGACCCTGGAATGTGGAATTATCTTACTATTTCTTTAGCTCAAAAGTATGTTTCTATCTTTTTAAAACTACTTTTATTTTGATTTTAAGGTTTAATTTACTAAAGGACAAGCACAAGCTAAGTGTGGAGGAATTTGACAAACTTATATTTATTATATTTATTTCTCTCATGTTTAGTATGTTTTAATGTGTTTTGAATCTTAAATATCTATTTTGAATATGTTTTATAGCATACAACATATATGCATTCAATTGATTGAAAGTAATTTAATTTGCAATTTTACAAGTTTTATTGGTTGTCTTTTAGAATTCTAGCTTATTAGGGATGTTCTAGTAGAAAAATCATATCTTGAGCTACAAAAATCAAAATTAATTGATTCTTGATTCACTGGAAAGATAACATTAGAAGCTACAAGTCATATGTAGACCATGAGACCTAGTTCAAACGTTAAGGGGTCAAATTCAGATTCAAAATCATGACTTGTGTGCAGTCACAATTTGGAGCAATTTTGGTATTTGGGTCATAACTTGAGGTATAAACCTCTGTTTTGGGTGATTCAAGTGTCATTTTAGTGCTAAGAGGATGCTTTACAAATAAAAAAGAGCCAAAGTCAAAATCATGCTAAATTAAGTCCATAATTTTGTTGAAACTATGACCCAAGCCCAATGGGCCTTATAAGTTGAGTTTGTTTAGGATTTGGGAAGATTTAGGTAACCCTAGACTTGCTATTATTTAAGGAGCTTGAGAGCTAAGAACCATAGAGTTTTTCATTGTGTTTTCATTATCTTTTCTTAGTTTTACTTTGCTTTCATTTTCCATCATGCTAGCGAAAATTTTTATTCAGATTAAATGAGCTTTTTCTATTCAATTGTTAAGATTGTGAGACTCATACTGTTGTTCTTATTCTGATTTCAATTCAAGTATTTATATTTTTCTGTGTTGAATGTTTATACATAATGATTATCTAATTAGGCCTATTAGATTTTTTTCATGTAATTGCTGCATTTATCCTCTTGATCCACAATTGTCTTTGCAGGGTTGTCAAAGTAGTAGACTAGGTGACAAGCTTGCCTAGGGGAAATATAGTGCAATTTAAACAATGCATGCTGGGTGTTATTGTTAATTGTGTTAGTCTCCTCCTGGATCATTAATTAATGTCATTATTGATTTGTGTTTAGGTTGTTTTCAACACTAATTGGTTAATAACAAGATCTAATCGTAATGTTAGGATAGAGTTAGTGTGGTAAGGGAAGATTTAGGATTATTACGACTTTTGCATGTAACCTATAGGCTAAGTACTTGAATAGGAATTAAAATCTGAGAGTCAGTGGCATGGCGAAAAAATTGCCAATGAATTCAAGCCACTATTGACGCAACCCCAAAACCAGAACACGGCAGCTATGTTTTAGAGAGAAGGGAGAGCTGATAGAGGTGAGAGAGAGGGGACGGATGAAATGAGGCAGCTTGCCCTAAAATGAATATTTATAATACCAAAACTTACACCTCCACTCCCTCACGTGTGTTCCTCTGTCACACAAATGACCTGAGCTTTTCGTGCTACCATTTTTATCACAACATTTCTTTCCTTCTTTTTTCCCATTCACAGATAACAAAGAAAAGCATGGTGTCTTCATGGATTGCCACAATTTTTTTTGCGGTTAATTACAATTTGGCACCTGAGGTTTACATGAAATTAACAACTTTTGAAATCTTTATTTAGACTGTATGGTTGTCATTTTTAAGCAATTTCAATATGTATAATATTTTTTTATAATTAATTAACATTTAAAAAATACTGTTTTAAAAATTGAAAGAAATACAGAAAGGAAAAACTGATATTTTAAAATATTCATTAACTGTAAAAAAAATACTACATAGATTGAAATTACTGGAAAATGACTATTGTAATGTCTAAATTAAGATTTCAGAAGTTACTGTTGGACTGTATTAAAAAGGCAATGGGTAAAGTGTATATTTTTTAAATAAGATGAGTAAAGTGTAATTTCACCTAAACTCCAGAAGGCAAATTATAATTATTCCTTTTTTTTTACCCAAAACAAATTTGCTGATAGCCCAACGCTCTATGACTATGTTTTACACTTGTGGAATGGGTTTATTTTGTTATCATATTTGCCCACTCAATCTTATTAAGTATATCCTTCAAATATCTTTTTAATTTTTTTTTATTTCCACTTTTTTATATATTACATCCAATTAAATTTTGGTTTTGTGTTCAAGAGATATAATATTGATTATTCAATGAATTATTCTGAATTTTTTAGACTTTTCAATTAACTTTATATACCAAATTAAGAAGTGTAGAAAAATATTTTTAACTTTTTTCTATCAAACTTAAGAACTTATTATTAAAATTTTTTTCTTTAAATTGGGTACAGAAAAAATTCATAAAAAATTAATTAATTTCTAAAAAAATTCAAGTAATTAATAGGTATGTAGAGTGTGAGCTTCCAAATGACATTGATTTTAGACAAAAAAAAAACAAAATAATTAAAATAATGAGTTTTTAAATTAAAAATAGTGTTTTCACTAAAGTAGTTTTTGTTACTTTGGCATTAAATTATGTAATTTATTATTTGAGCATGTTATCTTAAAAATATGTCACAAGGATTCACAATTCATGAATAAAATATCCATTATAAGTTTATTTTTGTAGTTATTATTTGTTAAATTAATATCTTTATTAAATGTCTATATTTGATACTCTCTTTATCCTATTTTGTATGATATGTTTCATTGGGTGAAGAGGTTAAGATATGTATAATTTATGTTATTTTTTTTATTTATACGTTTTGTTAGATTTTGTTTAATGCAGTTTTTAAGGTTTTATATAGAGAGAGTTTAAATGAGGTTAGTAAGTTAAATTATATGTTAAAAACTTTCTAAAATGGAAAATAACTTATTTTTTTTATACAACTAAAAAAGGTCACTTTTTTACACAGATGGAGTATATTGTGAGAGGTCCACTTTTGTAACTTGTTCTACCTTAGTTTTACATTTTTGTAATATTTAACTTATTATGCTTTGCATGTTATAATTTTTTTTTGGGGTACAACAACATGTTATAAATTGAGTGCATTGAAGTGATTATTACGCAACTTTATCAATGCATACTAATCGTTCTTCATTGTTGCCTTTTATACAATCCTTATTTTATTTATTTCCTATCCTTTAAACCCCATTTATCTTTTGTCTTTATTTATGTTTGTACTGATTAAGTAGAGATTAGAGACTATCCACCTATGTGTTTGTACACTTAATAACACCGTTATTAACGGGAATGAATATGGAAGGGCATATAATGGGAGCGAGATTTGTGGGATTTCCCCGATTCTATACAAACCCCTCTAAAAAATCTCTACCATACCCTAAACTGAAACTAAATCTCTTTTCTTCTGGCTTTCTTCTATTTTGACGGTGCCTAGAAGCACACAAAGGAACTTGGGAGTGAATAGCCATTTGGGAAGGTTGATCGGGACGGCAGCGAGGGCTTTGAGGGAGGAAGACAATGACACAGATCAGGATGATGGTGACACTGAATTATGTACGAGAGAGGACGACATGGGACGGCAACACCGGTGAGACGAAGGCGAGACTGGTGAGATGGAGGATGACAGCGTTGCCGGAGGATGGTGAGGAGAACACCAACAGGGAGAACGCGATTCAACAACCGATGGGAGACGGAGGTGCAACCGGCAAGTTTTCAAACTTAGAACAAGTGTGAAGGAGGGGTGATAAGATTTAGGGAGTGATCACAGTGGACAGCAGTGCTTCCGATATAGATCCCGATGAAGAAGCAAAAGGTGTGTATCATTTTTTTAGATCTACAAAAAAGCATTCATGATTTGTGTTTTATATTGCAAAATAACATGGATTTGTATGTATGTACGCTTCTGGGTCTTAAATGTATGTTTTGGGTTTGTAAATAGTATAGATATATATGTATTTTTCTAGGACTTATATGTATTTTCTGGGTTTGTAAAGAATATAAGTATATATATATATATATGCTTCTGAGGTTTATATGTGTGCTTCTGGATTTGTAAAAACACAAATATGTATGTGTGTTTTTAGGGTTTATATGCAATGCTTTCAAGTTTGTAATATATATATGTAGGATTTTGGATTTTATATGTATGCTTCTAATTTTGTAAACAAAAAGATATATTTATGTATATTTCTGGATTTTATTTGCTCGATTCTAGTTTGTAAAAGGCACAGATATATATGTATGATTCTAAGTTTTATTTGCATGATTCTAGATTTTATTTATATGCTTTTAAGCTTTATTTGTATGTTTCTGGTTTTGTATGAGTTTTGAGTTTTGAGTTTCAATATTGTATGAAACTAGAAATAAATTGAGATTTATTTAAATGCTACTACGAACTATTTGTATGGAACGAAGTAATTTTTTTGGAATATAATGTGCAGATATGATAATGAAATGTAAGGATACCTTTGTAGGATACCTCTCATAAGTTCACTAATTATGGTGAGATGAGTATGGGAAAAAAATGGCAGCAAATTTATAATGCAAAGGGATTGAAACGAGGATAAAATTGGAAATTGCGTGAGAAATGTATGAAACTGTGTAAGAAATGTGTTAAACTGTGCAAGATATGTGTTAAATTGGATGTGAAATGTATTAAACTGTAAATGAAATGTATTAAACTGTGTGGGCTATATATGAAACTGTGTGGTATGTTTGTTAAACTAGAAATCAATTGCATTAATTTGTGTGAGATATGTGTTAAACTAGAAGTGAAATATATTAAAATTTGTGGGATATGTATTAAATTGAAAATGAATTATATTAAATTGTGTGGTCTACGTATTAGACTGTGTAAACATATTAAATTGGAAGTCAAATGTATTAATCTATATAGCAAAACCATCACACGAGAAAATGACATTGGTATGAAAAAATAAAACCACCAAACTCATTGTCACTACCAATACCATAATTGACATTGTCATTGTTATCAGCAACAACTAGATGTGAAAATGTATTAAACTGGAAGTGAAATGTATTAAACTGTGTGAGATATGTGTTAATTGAAACTGATTAAACTGAAAGTGAAATGTATTAAACTGTGTGAGATATATGTTAATCGGAAGTGAATTGTAGTGAAATGTATTAAATTGGAAGTGAAATGTATTAAACTGTGTGAGATATATGTTAATCGGAAGTGAATTGTATTAATTTGTGTGGGATATATGTTAAACTGGAAATAAAATATATTAAACTATGTGAGATATGTAGTAAACTGGAAGGAAAAAGTATTAAACTATGTGGGCAACTCTCTGACCATAATTGACTATGCGAAAAAAATGACTTAATAAAATTATTTTAAATAATTACCTTGTTTATCATATTATTTTTATTTTTTCCTTAGGTTTATCTTTGCAAATGGATTAAAATTTCAAAAGGTTCCATAATTAAAATTTTTGAAAAGAGAAAATAAATGCATTTATTATCCAATCAAATCACATATCTTAATAGTCAAGATTTACCAAATTTAAGCATAAACAAACAAATCCTCTCTCCTCACTGGTTGCTATAAATAAAAAATTTAAAGATGTAAATCTACCAAATTAATATCCAATCAACTTTTAAACCTCAATAAAGTCAAATTTTCCATTTCCAACCAAAACTAACGGATCTCTCTCTCTCTCACTAACACCATTTGGTATGTGTATATACACTTATGTGCATTTCAGAATTTCATGATTAAGTAAGCATCTCCTCATGTGCAATCATAATTTCATATCATGAATTCATTACCTATTACCATCTTTAAAGTTATGCCCAGTGAGGCACAATTAATTGCAACACCATTTCTACCTTATAGTGAAAAGTAATATGTTACATGTTACATTAATTATATTCTAATTTATTGAAATAGCTTTCTATTTCAATTTTATTATTAACCTCTATAGCGTAATTTCTTTTTGCAACTATGACTCGTTTGTTAGACAGGTTATGAAACTAGTTTTAACTTAAGTTAGCTTAATTCAAAATGACTAATTTTTATTTTTACTTCTTTTTTTACCTTGAACCAATTTAATTTGAAAGCGAATATTATGTAAATACAATAATCCATTTGAAAGTAAATTTTTATGATATTATTAAATTTTTATGAATTTTTCTTTTCTAATGCCTAAAGTTAGAAAATTTCATAAAAATTTAGTAAGATTATAAAAATTACATTTTTAATGGATTATTGCACTTACATAATATTAACATTTAAATAAAATTAATTTCAAATAAAAAAAATAAAAATAAAAATCAGTTATTTTAGATTAAATTAAAACAAATTGACTAGCTTCCCAAAAAAATGGGAGATAACATGCATAATAGGCAAGGAGCAAGAAACAAAAGGTGGCAAAGTATTAAATGTGTAATATTGACCGCGGTCACTTTTGGAAATCGTTATGAAGTTTAAAGGGACCATGAACAAGATTACGAGAGGAAAAAAAAAAGGGACCATGAACAAGAGACAAGGTACGCACACTTGAGACGATCCTTTTCTATAACTCACGTTATCGGAAAAACCACTGAGTTTGGTGCATAAAGGACCTTTTTTAGATCGAAACGTAATGTCTATCTTTATTATTTTGGTATTGATGACCTATTAGTTCAGGGTCCCAACAAGCTATACCAGCCCAGCAAACTAAAATTGTCATTTAGCACGTTAGACCAAAACAAGGTCCAGCTTACAGCTATGACATACATACATGCACCATCATATCGAGCCGGCAGAGGCTTCTTGTGTCCCACAACGCTAAATGCATCCTCATTAGAAAATCATCCCCGAAAATCTAGGATCATAACCGCCACCAACAGTAACTGGGTGATGCCCTATGATTATGGTCGATCTTCCACTATCTCTTGTGTAACCTCCTTATCCTAGAGATTCTTCCAAAATCCGATTCGACGATCGGAATTGATTCAAATCTCCACCAATATCTTTCAAGATTCATGTGATTCTCTGACGGTCCATGTTGATCCTACATGGTTTATGTAACGAATCTCAAGATATCGGTCCTAAATTACTAAGTTACTTTAGTATTTGTTATGCTTAGTATATCAATTGCAAGTTAAAATCTCAGTTTAGAGGGTATAGTAACTTATGAGGGATAAATGTTGTCAAGATCAAATCGGGGCAAGAAAGGGTGTTTAGGTCATTTCACATAAAGATATATTTTTAAGCCAGAAATGGATGGAGGATGGAAAAATATTCAAATGAGTTATCACGTTTTTTTTTTAATGATTCTAATTCTGTCCTCAAAAATTTGGAACGACTATTATGCCCCAAAAAGACTTAAGTGTAATTCTTAAGCTGTTGGAAATTGATTTCACAATTTAGTGAAGAAGAAGGACTAAATTGTGTAAATAAGTTAAGAAGGACAAAAGGTTGGATAAGTGCTGGAATAGGGTCCTCAAAGTTGCCAATTTGTTGCAAATGGATACAAGAAGTGGAATTGTGATATTTAAATCCATGTCATTTCTGTGGCACATGATGCTTACATTGTAACTTAAGTCAACTTAATTTAAAATGATTTATTTTTTATTATACATCTTTTTACCTTAAACTAATTTCATTTGAAAATCAAAATTATGTAGATGTAACAATTCATTCAAAATAAAATTTTTATCATGTTATTAAATTTTTATGAATTTTTTTTCTTTTTAACACCTAAAACAAGAGAAAATTGTAAAAAAATTATCAATATCATAAAATTTTTATAATTAATGAATTATTATAGCTTAATAATATTAGGTTTCAAATAAAATTGGTTCCAGATAAAAAAGATATTAAAATAAAAATAAATCATTTTGAATTAAGTGAACTTAAGTTAAAACAAATTGGCTATTAACCTACTTGCATTGACTTTTTATTTCATTTCTTCCTTTAATGCACCAGCCCATGAAACTCTCTCTCTCAAAACTCCAAAGCCAAAGGTGATCAATCTCTAACCAAGGTTAGTTAACCCAAAAACCAAGGGGGCTTGAAGAGAATCTTAAGTTTTCTTCCATGAGAAGCTAGATTGTTAGCTTGATCTTGCAAGTAAGTAATGTTAGTATTGTGCTTACAAGCATATCATGAGATGATTATATTTTGTACATTGAGTTATGATATTTTATTAAGGCATTATTCTAATAATTGTGTTTGTTGTTTGTTTTTGTATAACATAATCAAATATAATTATAACCCTGGAATAATAGTATTCTTAAACGTCCCTGATCTAGTGTTATTGTGGAGTGAGTTGCAATAATACATTAAGACTAGCATATGTGGTGACAAATATGAAATACGTATTCTACATATTGGTACAAATTGGAGAACTTGTGTACTGCACTAACCCGCCATGAGAACGCTACATGGATCATTATATGAGTATCATAAGTGATTCTCATAATGATTATGGTATACGTAGTCATTTTACCTAAGGTTATCAAGGTTCCCTACATGTGAGTCATATACTGTGATATTTTCTTTTATTGCTCGTAACTGAGTGAACATGAAGGTGATCATTGGGTATGTCACATATCATGCAGAGGGTTTTATATGATCAAAATGAGGTTTGTCCTTCCTATGTAACAAAAGTGATATCTTTGGGCCTCTTGATTGAGTGAGACTGAGGAAATGCATGGCCATACTTGGATGAATTGATATGAGATATCAATGTTATTAGTTTTAGTCAGTCTACTCGAGAATCAAGAAACCAAAGATTGGGCTATACGAGAGTGAGACATTCCATGTCTCATGCTCGGTTTTTGATATCTTGGATAAAGGGACAATGACATATATGAATAATGATCATGGCAGTTTAGTCGTCTCACCAATTATCATATCACTTGGGTGGCAATGATGTGTTACTAGACATAGCTCATTGTTTATGACCATAAATGTGAGTTTTGATTATTGCCGATGTGATAGGAGCCTATTGGGTCACACACTTAGAGCCAATTGGATCATTTAAGTACATGGTCCAAATTATTTGGTTTTGGTTTCATGTTAATTTCAAATTAATTATTGGCCCAATAGTTGAGTCATTATTTTGCAGCCTATTAGGCTTGGGAGTTAAGCCACACTATATATACATTATATAATGAGAAATTTCATAGCTGCTGCCTTCATTGGAAAAAATCATAAATGTTCTAAAAGTTTCAGCCGTACTCTCCTCTTGTCATTCCTTGGAGGATGCAAGCTAACACTGCAGGTGCAAGAGGAACACAATTGCCGAAATGTGGTGGAGGCATGTTGATTCAAGTGGTTCATGTGGATACCATAGAGAGCTTGAACATGTCAACTATTTATGTTTTAGTGATTCAACTCAACAGTTGGGGGAAAAATCTCAACCGACTAGGTATAAATTTTTTGAACACCCAATTTACTTCATTTCGATTGGATTATGAAGGGTTTCGGTTAATTTCCGCTACACTTATTTTGATTCCCAAAACTTTACAAGTAATTATTTATATTTTCTCCTAAATTGGTCTGCTTGGTCAAGAAGGAGATGATTTAATTTGATAATTTGATTCATTGCTTGCTTGTTAGGTAAAAAAAAAAAAGGATAAGAAGCTTGGAAAACAACTTGAACAATAAGGAGCCTAGGACCAGGTTTATTCTGGAGAGGCAAGGGGGTTTAGTTTCTTCTTTGATTATCTAGTTTAGGATCGAATGAAGTGCGCTGGGTGTGATGTGAATGAATTCTCTGTGTATATATGTTAAAAAATTAAAGTAAAAAGCAGAGGAAAAATTAATTCTGATGTAAATGAACCAAATATTTTAGATTTGGTAATTCAAGGGAACCTATAACAAACAAGTAAAGGAAATTAGTTTAATACTTTAAGGAGAAAATTAAAGGAACTGACTGTATCATCCAAGGTAAGGTAAAATTCAAGCAAGTGAATTGGTTTGGTTTTTTCCAATTTTTCTGGGTTATTTGGACTGGAAAATAGCCGAGCTTGTTGTATTTATATTAGTTCTTAGTTGTTTATAGAAGAAACAATCTATAAGAACTACGACAAATCAAATTGAGAGAAAATTTATGTACTGAATGAGATGTGCAAGGTGAGGGTTTTATATTTCCAGCATTAAATGCTCTAAGTTTTATGTGAGTTATGGTTCGTAAAATGACTTGTGTTAGCATTAGATTAGCCAATTTTAGGCCGAAAGTTGAGCTATTGTGAGAACCCTAAGTGTAGCAAAGAACCTAGACAAAGGAAGCTAAGGTTGTGCTTTGCTTGCAATTAAAGTCTACCTAAGGGTTATTAATGTTGTTAATTTATGCTTACTTTATTAAACATATGGCTTGATATTTACATTTATTTAGGTGGTTATAATATATGTTTAACAAGCATAGGAAAACACTAAGTATACTTGTTTTTAATGATGCTTAAGGATGGATTTGGTGTGAATCATCAAGCTAAATTAAGGTACATTGTGTAGGAAATGCCTGGGCAAAGTGGGCTAGAAAATCCTTGTTTTTTAAGGTTCACTACCTTAGGGTGTGTGCTGGAGGTATATATAGGTAAGCCTTCCAAGGCTAGCCCAGGTAAAATGGTGCTGTTGGAATGGGCACCCACCTAGTTGCATCCTAGGTGTGTGTGTGTGTGTGTGTGCATGTTCAACATGCCTTGAGGGCATAAGAACTGGGAACAATAGCAAGGTGTTATCAGACACGCTAGGTGAGGTTTCTTGGGGCTATTATACCAAGTTTTGTTGGGCTCAACTAGGAAGGTTGGGGCATTGCAACAAATAACGTGGAGTTAGGGGTGGTAGCAACGTACACAATGGTAAAAACTGCTAGTGTAGGGCATTGAGGTCGAGACATGCAGCCTAGGAGCACGCTACTAGGTGCATATTTTAGGGGGTAAATGGTCATGCCAAGATAATATAACTATTGTGACTTGCCTCAATGGTAATTTAAAAGCTAGGAATTTTAGTAAACTAAATATAATGTAAAAATCATAAGCAAATCAAGCACCAAGAAACCTAGGAACCTTAGGACATTTGAATGGTTGATAAAGAACCAAATGCACCTAAGAAGTGTTAGAAACCTAGGTAGTGAATTCAGTAATTTGAATACAGTGCATAAAGGCCTAGAAGACTTTGAACATCCAAGAAAGAGTACTTGGTACTTGGGTGTAGGAAACTAGGTGGGCACCTAAGTAATTCATCAAGATAAAAATAATATTATGGGGGAGTTAATAGGTTAAAGGCCTAGGAAACATGGTGAGAGACCTAGGATGGTATAAAAAAGCCAGGTGACTGGGAAGAATGATCCTAAGAACCAACTCAGTAGTAATAATCGAGATGGGTAAATTAGCGTTAAACAAACTTATTCTTGCGCATAAAACGGGAACGTGGATGGATGACTGGATGATCGGCTAGTAAATCCTAAAAGATGAGTAGATAGGTAAAATGATAATAAGCTTAATTGAGTGGCCAGCTAGGAGGTCTAGAGGTTGGAATGCTTAGAAGATAATAGAAAGCACAATGTGCACTCTTTTAGTAGGACTTCAATTACTGAAAAGGTAAAGCAAGGAGGACCTTGAGTAGTGATTTTAGGCTCTAAAACATTTAGTGCACACCGTAAAGTTACATGTATATTCATTTATACATAGATGCTAGTCCTGTATGTGTCAAAGTTTTGCAAGTATTTTACCTGTAGGTGGAAGACCCTTATAGATTATTCAATAGAGTACTCACCCTTTACATTTATGTGTAGATAATTAGACATAAAGCACCTAAAGGAGTCAAAGTGCCAAAGGATACTTATGTACTAGAGGATACACAGTTGAGCCATTAACTTGGATCTTGTAATAGGTAGCTTATGTTGTATCGTATTTTGTTTGCCTTAAAATGCAAATACATCATGTAATAGTGTAGACATTTGTTCATGAAGTAACTTGTAGACATCACATTCACATGATAAACCATGTTTGAGGAATAGTTGCTAAGATATGATCAATGTAAATGTTTATTTTTTGCTTTAGCCATAATTTTTATTATGATTTAAAGTACTGGCTAGCCATGTTTTCCATAATGACTATTTTACTATTAAAATGAAGGCCAAAGCAACATATGCATGTTATATTGCTAGAACATAGGTTAGAAAGCTTAAGAGCATGTGCATGGTTTATTGAATTATAAGGCAACTAAAAATGGGTAAATGCAATTAAAATAATTAAGCTTCTAGTTGGCTTGACCATAAGTCATATTTTCTGGGATATCCTCATTCAACATAGAGTGAGGTAGGCCTCACATTAAAATAGGGGCATTGTTCCCTAAAATCTACATTGGTTCTTCATAATCCATGATACCCTCAAATCTTTCCTTGATTTAGTTGTAGGTCAATGACAAACTCGTCATTGGTAGCCAAATCTTCAATTGTTGACCAAGGGGTCTTATGATGAAAAGGCATTTTAGAGGCATTGAGAAAAAGTAAGTTTACATTAAGCCTACTTTTCTCTACCAAAAACTGGCAGGAATTTTCCAAGTGGCCTCCATAATCCTTGGTGTATACTTCCTTCAAATGCCCTTTGGAAAGCTATGCTCCTAGGGCCAAGTAAATTTTACATAAGTCGCATAATGTCATCTCTAACCAAGGAAAGAGTTCGTACAAGGTATGTAGCATAGAACCACCATATTCCTTTTTCTTATGAAATGTTTGTTTATGTTATTTAACTACTCTTTGGAGGATCTTCTTGTTTTTTTTTCTATAAGGGTAAAAAAAAAAAGCTTCATTGTACTAACTAAAACAACGTGAGAGACCCTAACCTTTGCTATCGATTTAGAGGCTGGGATGCGATGATAAGTGATGTTAAATGCTATAATATGTAGGGAAAATTTGCATGTTTTTAAAAAAATAAAAAACCAAAGTTATATTGATATACAAGGTAAGGCGACAAAATTTATCACATTGAGGCCATGTCCTACTTATGCCAGCATCATGATCTTTGAAAATTTTTTTGCAATTTTGCCCAAGGGCATCTTGATCACATAATGTCCATTTATATTACTTGTTCTTATGTCAAAGGGCTTACTTTTTTTGTAGGAGCACATTATGCTTTCATGACCTAAAATGGAAACAAAATGCCTTAAGTTTCATGCATTAAGGCTAAGGGCCTTGCTACACTAAAATTTGTTAAAACTAACAAGGAACCTATAATGCCCCTTACCCCATAAAGAAGTTATTCTACTAGGATCTTCACTAAAGACCAACCTATAATGTAACAAAGTACACTTATGGTTTACTATTGAAGATGACTAGTTTCTTGTTAGTTAATTAGAACTTTTTCTTGTCACTTAAGTTACTACACTTGGCCTTACTTATGGCCTTTCACTTTGATCCCAATAGAAAACAAAAGTTCAAAATATGCTGTTGTACTTTAACAATCATAAATCAAAACATTTCATAATTCAAAACCATATGATATGCTCATATTTAATTATGTTTTCTATAGTTTTTCGCTTGTATTTGCTTGTCTTTTGATATATTTTTGCTGGGATATGGTGCTTAATCAGTTCATATTTTGTTTTCAGGTCATATTTAAGCTTCATTTGAGTTAAAAAGGATTTCTGCAAAGTTTTTGAGATGAATTTCAAATTTTTGTGAAGTTTTGGAGTAAACACGCCCTTCTACACCCATGTCCAAATGGATTACAATAAGTGAGATTTTAATTTGTAGAAGAGTAATACGGCCTACTACATGGCTATGTTCTAACTAGTGTTTGCGTAAAATTTAGGGTTTCTTAGGTTATTTAAAAAAAATAATAAGAGAAGAATAGGAAGAGGTAGAGATTAACAATGAAAAAGAGAGTTTTTCATGGTGGAAGGATGGCAAAGGCAATTATGATGATCAACATGATTTTGTGAGTGCTGGATTGAAGATTTTTTTTAAAGAAGAAATTCAGCCAAGAGTCGTTATTTTCGTAGTTTTCTTTTGATTCTTTGGTGTTTATGTTATGGCATTATGAGCTAAACTTTTCCTATTCATGCTTAGGGAAGATGAACCCTAGAATGATTTTGTGATTGTGATTATTTCTGGTTTAATATGATTATGTGTTTTTCTTGTGATTTATCCAATGTGCTTTGTTGCATTGATTAATAACAGATAGTATATTAATTCAATGTGGGATGATGAACATGCTTCAGGTAGTATCCAGTATGTTTGTTATGGTTCATCATTGGATAAAAGGGATATTATTGTAATTAGGAGTAATAGGAGTGATGTAATACCTCCGGACTAGGGTAAAACCTAGTAGTGGGTTATAGGACTTGTAATGCATTCTCAGGAAACGTAGTAGACCTACACACCTTATTGATGACTTAAGAATAAGGTTAGTGTAATGGAAATAATAGGAAACTAATCTATATTAGGTAGTACTCCATGGTCCATGTTAATCATAATCTTGTTAACTAGAGTAAAGGCAACATAAGGGAAGTTTTAAGGGGATTTGATTCTAAGTATGATGTTTCTAGTCATTGATTATTTTAATTTTTTCCACTGCCTGCCAATAGTTAGTAGTTTATTTTAATGCATTAGTTTAGTTTAGTTAGTTCATAGTAGTTAGTTAAACAATTTCTCCTAATTGCAGGTTAGATAATATGAAGATATTGAGTATAGTAGACAACCTTCGTTCCTTGGGAAAAATGATCTTGGTACTTACCAGTGCTATACTTTGATTATAGGTTCACTTGCTGCAAGTTCACATATTTATTTGAGTATAGAGAGATTTGACACATTTGCATTGTTTACTAGTGCAATGGAAAATGTTTGTTGCAAACTATAAACACACCAAGTTTTTGGTGCCATTGCTGGGAACGTTTGTTGTGTTTGCTACTTGAAAAATTAATCTCTATTAATCTAACCATTTATTTTATTGCAAAATTTTTTCTTTGAATTTTTAGTTATTTTTAGTTTGTCGATTTCTTCTTCTTTTCTTGCAAGAATTTGTGTATGACTCGTAGCTATCCTTGTGAAGTAGTTGAAGTGGATTCAGAAATTGAATGAACGTTGAGAAAACTCTTATCTTTGAAGGATACCGAGTCACAACAATTACATTCTGAGTTGGAGTAGAATGAGAGAATCAAGAACACCTAATCATGGAGGACCGTAACCAAGCAAGGACTATGTTAGAATATGCTAAACTTTTTCTTGAAGGGATGAAATCGATTATTGTTAGACCTCCTGTTGATACCAAAATTTTAAAATCAACCCAAATATTATTTAGATGGTGCAGAATTGTATTCAGTTCAATGGCTTGGTGGATGAGGATCCTAATGCTCATATTGCTAGTTTTCTGGAGATATGTGATACATTCAAAATTAGTGGAGCTAGTGAGGATAACATTTAGTTGAGACTATTCCTATTTTCATTGAGAGGAAAAGCTAAGCTATGGTTGACTTCACTTCCAAAAGGTTCTATTGCCATTTGGAATGCTCTTTTCATGAAGTTTTTATTGAAGTATTTTCCTCCAACCAAGACTACATAATTTTGTAATGATATATCTACTTTCAGTCAGATGGATTCATAAACATTATATGAAGCTCGGGCAAGATTTTAAGGACTTATTAAGAAGTTGTCCGCATTATGGATTACCTATATGGATACAAGTAAAAAGATTTTATAACAGTTTGAGTCATGCTTCCAAGCAGATGATCGATGGAACAGCTAGTGATACTCTGAACAATAAGACACCTGAAGCAGCTCAAGAGTTGATTGAGGTGATGGTGATGAACAATTATCAATGGAAAGCTTCATCCAAGATTAATCTGAATAGAATAGCTGCAACTCAAAATTCTAATGCCTATGCAGTGTTGGCAAGTCAAGTTGAAGAATTGATAAGAGAATTTAGAAATTTTTTAGCTAATTAAAAGCAAGCATTGTTACAATGCAAAGTTTGTGGAAAAGGTCATTTGAGTAGTGAATGTCAAATGTCGAATTGGTTGAGCAAAGCTGAGCAAGTAGATTTCCTTGGAAATCCACTAAGGTCACAGAATAATCCATATAGTAATACTTATAATCTAGGGTGGATGAATCATCCTAATTTTTCTTGGAGTAATCATAGGTAACAACCACATAGTTTTTAACCTCGATAACAACAAGAAAGTACGCCAACTGTGGAGGAATTAATTTCCAAGTTCATGCAACAATATGATGCTAGAATCGAGGCAATGGAATCAGAGCTGTGAAATATAAGGGCTAACATACAAAATTTTGAGACCTAGCTAGGTCAACTTGCTAAGATGCTTTCCAAAAGGCAACAAAGAGCTTTACTAGCAAATATTGAGCCAAATCCTAGAGGAGTTTTCAGTCCAACTTTTCATCGCAAGGCAGATAGCCATGCAGAAGTGAAGTTGCTGGAGGAGGAAGAACCCCCTTGAATAATCAAGGAGAATGTTAGGTCAATGACGTTAAACCAAGCACTTTTTGGGAGGCAACACAAGCATTAAACTTTTCATTTAATTTCATTTTCACTTTATTTGCTTTGCGTTTATGGTAGTTAATTAGTTTTTGTTTGTTCTATGATCTCACAATCTATGTTGTGATGCAGTAATCTAGATTATTTCGGGTAGAAATTATATTCAAAGTGGAGAAATAAGGTTAAGTTCAATTCCAGGTAAGTTTGCAAAATTTTCAAAGTTTCAGTAGCTAAACATGCCTTTGAATACACTCATGTTCAAGGTCGTGTTAATCAACGTGATTGTAAACGTAACCCTGTTTGATTTAGGAAAATTAAATTTTCATGAAGTATTTTTATTTGAGCTATAGCAGCCAAACACAGTTTGTGTTTAAACCGTGTATCAAGGCGTGTTTCATAACATGGTCTCGTACACGACCATGTTCTTACCTGTGTTTTAGCAACCCTTAAAATTACAGAGCTTAAACACATGCTCATATACGCCAATGTTTGCAAATTTGTTTATGGTACATAGTCATATACACCCCCATGTTGAAGAATGTGTTTTGTCTCCATGTTTTAAAAAATTTTCATTCTAGAGCACATACATGGTCAATTACACGGCTATGTACAGAGGCGTGTTGAGTGCACATGGCTTTTCACATGACTGTGGTAACCCTTGTGTACTATATTAACCTCTTTGTTTTATCTCTGAGTTTCAAAAAAAATTTAGGGTTTAGAATGTATACACAACACTTGGCAATTCGTATTTAATGGCACATTGAGGAAATTGTGGGTAACACAAGTACTTACACCCTCGTGTTGTAAGCTGTGTATTACGTTTATTTAAGCTTGATTGTGATTTCAGCTGCCCACTTCCCATGAAGCTCACTCAAACTTCTTCCTTAAAACCCTAAACTTTAAACCCTAGCTTCTTTACATCCTTGGTGTTGTTTTCCATCATCAGAGGGGTCCGTTTCTTGTCCGGATTCTTGATTTTCATCCTACATATTTGATATTCTTTTTCTCGAGGTAACTATCTCTCTAAATTTATTTAAAGATTATGGAAGACTATCTCATTTTCTTACTATGGGTAAGTTATTCTTGGGTTAGTTGATTTTGCATGCCTATTCATGTTAGTTTCGAGTTGATATCATGTTTTGCAAGTATTGGATTTTTGGTTGTTGTGTTTTGAAGAGGAAGAGTTGGAATTGATGGTTTGTGAAATTTTTGTCATGTATCCTTGATTTGGTGGATTTTATGGCTTGGATTTATGTTGTTTTAGGTTTTGATCCATAAAGAATGCATTAATTATTTAATTGGTCTTGAGATTTCAAGAAATCTAGAAAGTGGTAGTCTTTTGGTCTAGTAGAATAGAGGCTTTTTTAGTGCTAAGAAAAAGCCTTATCATTAACTACATTATTCTAAATTTCTGTGATTAGTATGCATTTAGCTTAGGATATTAAGTGTGATCACCTTAATGCCTAAAGTTTAATTGGACTTGCTTCATATAAAGGAATTCTATTGACTTTTGTTTAGAGCTCTTATTCTTGAAATTATCATTGATTTATGGCATTTGAGATTATTGTTGCATTGGAATCAAATCTTCTACATTTTTCATGATGGCAAAGCACTAGGAAAAGCTTCCGATCTACACTTAGAGGTCGACAAAGAAGCCAAATAAGTTGAACCAGCTTTTTGACTTCAAGGAGGATGCCCAGTAGGATAGGTATGATATTTTAAGGGTGAAGAGGTTTAGGGCTAACAAGGTGATTGACTAGGACACTCTAGCTTAGCTGCGTTTAGGCGCAGGGGTTTGATCGCTCGTAGATTTCAACGGATGGCTTTCGGTGTTCTACTACTAGGAGCCTACATATGGCAAGCTCACCTTGTAGTTTTTGTGCACATTTGAGTTCGACACAACCAATATTAGCTAGAGTTAGCTCGATGTAGTCACATTTTGCCTCGAAGAACAAAGCTTTGAGTTGAGTTTGGATGAGCTTGGGTGGCGCCTTGGTTTATACACCCAAGAGTTTATCAACTCAGATGAGCATAGAGGCTTGATTTGTGAGTTTGGCACCACCACTCCCACTCCGCATAAGCTTTGGATAAAGATCATTGAGGATGGAGATGTCAACCAACTTGCGACATCGAAGGCTTCTAAGTTGAGCCTACCGATTGTGTGTTATGTGCACTATCTAATCGTCCATTCCGTTGGTGGTAAGATGGATAGCACAAGCATGGTGACCAAGACGGACCTTTTCCACCTATTATGTATTGTATATTGAGTGTGTTGTCACTTAGGTGTTTCATTTGCTTGGTGGGTACGGGACATTACTTCCACGAGACAGCCGAGGGCATTTGTGTAGGACTGTTCATGATGAGGTTGGTTTGAAACCTCAATTTTTTCCCACTTGAGAAGCTGATTACAGTGGCGGCGAAGCTTGGAGTGGCCAACATGGACTAATTAATGCCATGGGGTTGCCGATGAAGACCAAGCTCCTAGATGGCTTGACACGCTTTATGTTGGGGATGCAAGTAGAGGTTCGAGCTAAGGAGACTACTGCTACTGGGACATAGGCTACCTCTACATCCACTAGTGCTAGATCAGTCTCATTGTCAGACATTTTTCAGAGGTAGCAGCTTATCCTAGATCACCTCTAGTTCATGTTAGATTAGACAGTGGTTACAAGCTCTCGCCTTCTGCTATTAAGGCAAGGACTTTAAGCTTGGAAAAGACGATTCATCTATACTTCCAGGGAGGCAATGACGCAAGCATATAGGGACATGGCTAGCAGGGTTTAGTTCATGATGATGATGATTCCACTGATTACTTTGTCCTTCCTCAGAGTTTGAAGGAGCAGGATGGTGCTAATGAGTGAGTCGTTGAGGAGTGAGATGAGGCCATGACTATTGTATTGTTGACTGAAAAGGCCGAGCCTAGTTCTATTGTGGCTGAGCCAAGTTTTTTTGCTATTGAAGAAAAAGCTGATGAGAGAGTTGTTGAGCTTACTATTGCTATTGCTGAGGAGGTGGTTGGAGACTCTAGGACCAAGTTTGTGGTCCAGGAGCCAAGTATTGCGGCCGGGGTTACTGTGGATCCCGTTAAGCCTACACGAATGATGGCAGCTCCGACCGACAATCCACTTTCCGGAGATGCTTGATCCTTTGAGTCCCAGGACATTTATCTATATTTTTTATGGCTATGGTGTTATGGATATTGTTGCTATTCATATTTTCCATTTTTGTTTATGTTTCCGCTATTTATGTTTGTCTTTGGAGCATCGATTGCTCCTAATTTTCATTCCTATATTTTGTCTAGTTTCGTTATATTTACTTATGTTTCTTTTGCTAGATTTTGTCGTTGGTCATTTTTATCTGTTTTCTTTGGAACCCTTCAATTTTTTTATTGGAAGCCTGATTCAACACTTTTTCTAGAACTATTTTTTGAGATGCCAACTTGCGAGCCAAGTAATTCATTTTTTCTTTTTAAGGGCAACATCATTTTTTATCACTCATTTTCTTTTTCACTTTATTTTCTATACTAGTACATTGAGGGCAATGTACAATTTATGTGTGGGGGTGAATTTTATTTTTTGCCTTAATTTACTATGATTATTTTTTACTTTATCTTTTTGGTGATTTTCCTGAAAATTTTAAAATTTTTTTGGAGCTTATTTATTTTGAATCATTTTATTATGCATGTGCTTATTAAAGAGTGGATGTTAAGTTAATGTCTTGAGTTCTTAAATTGAAGACCAAGTTAGTGATTTGTAATCTTTCACCTTAGTGCTTAATTTGTTTTTAAAATATTTTTTGTGATTCATTAGGAAGTTAGTGGAAGATGGTCTTAAGAAGCTATTTTTGTATCAAAATTTTGAGTTTAGTACACTATTCAAAACATGCTAAGTTTTGAGTTTCTATGTTGGTTTGTGAAAAGTTTGGTTAATGGATTTGTTGTTGATTATTGAAAAAGTAAAGTAAAGTATAAGTATGCTAGTCCGCCGTTTTTAGTATTGAAGTGGGTTGGGGTCTTCTCTTAAGAAAAGAGTCGATCACAGCTCAAAAAGATGCTAAGAGCATGACTAAGATAAAAAAATCATGTTGGAGTGTGTTGAGAATTAGCTTAGGTATAGGCAAAGCTCCTATAGTGTACGTTTGCTACAAAAAGTTTTGGACACATGACAAGAATTCTTTCAAGAGAAAGAAAAGAGATTGAAGAAGTCAATTAATCGCCCAATCCATGGTTTGTGGTTTGAAAGGTTTTGCATAGTTAGCTTTGGCATAGTGTTGTTTGTGCTTTTTACTTTGCATAAAAATTTGATGTTATCCTTTTGGTTTTGAGAGTTATGGGTTGCTTGTTTGAGAATGAATTGTTCCCATTAAAATTATTTTTGTTTTGAAAGGTTTTAGAAAGAAGGAGTTGCATGCTCTGTAGTCTTGTTAATTTCTCAACATAATAAGAGTCTCAATCCTCTTTATATCTCTTCACTCAAGGAAATGATGCTATGTTTTTTTTTTTTTTAGCTCTTAAGAAATTTTTAGATTTTTTTACTTGAGTTTTGCTTGAGGGCAAGTAAAAATTATGTGGGGGAAAAAATATGATATGCTCATATTTAGTTATGTTTTCTATAGGGTTTTCCCTTACATTTGCTTGTCTTTTGATATGGTTTTGCTAAGATATGGTGCTTAATTGGTTCATATTTTGTTTTCAGGTCATATTTTAGCTTCATTTGAGTTCTGAAGGATTTCTACAAAGTTTTGGAGTTGAATTGCAAGTTTTGGAGAAGACACGCCCTTGAAAACGCCCATGTAGTACCTTTCACGCATATGTTCCAAACTGTGTTGTAATAAGCAAGATTTTAAGTTTTAAAGGGGTAACACGGCCTACTACACAGCCATGTTCCAACCTATGTTTGCCAAAATTTTAGGGTTTCTTGAGGTTTTTTATAAAAAAAGGAGAATAGGAAAAGGCAAAGATTGAGAAAGAAAAAAGAGTTTTTCATAGGGGAAGGTTGCTGGAGGCAATTTTGATGATCAACACCATTTTATGAGCATCGGATTGAATATCTCTAGGAGAAGAAGAAATTCAGATGTCGATAATTGTTTTCTTAGTTTTCTTTTGATTCTTTGGTGTTTATTTTATGACACTATTAACTAAAATTTTCCTACTCATACTTAGAGTAGATGAATCCTAGGATGATTTTGTGATTGTGATTATTTTTGGTTTCATATGATTATGTGTTTTTCTTGCGATTTATCCAATTTGCTTTGTTGTGTTGATTACCAGTAGTTAGCCTATTAATTTAATGTGGGATGATGAACATGCATCAGGTAGTATCTGGTATGTTTGTTGTGGATCATCGTTAGTTAAAAGGGATATTATCGTTATCAGGAGTAATAGGTGTGATATAATATATTCAGACTAGGATGAAACCTAGCAGTGGGTCATAAGACTTGTAATGCGTTCTTAGGAATTGAGGTAGGCCTAAACACCCTATCGGTGACTTAAGAATAGGGTTAGTGTAGCAGGAATAATATGAAGCTAATCTACATTAGGTAGTACTCCACGGTCCAAGTTAATCACAATCATGTTAAACTAGAGTAAAAGTAACACAAGGGAAGTTCTAGGGGAATTCGATTATAAGTATGAGGTTTTTAATTATTGATTGTTTTAGTTGTTTTTCGCTACCTGCCAATAGTTAGTAGTTTATTTTAATGCATTACTTTAGTTTAGTTAGTTTATAGTAGTTAGTTAAATAATTCCTCTTAATTGCCAGTTATATAATAAGGAGGTATTAAGAACAGTAGATAACGTCTATTCTTAGGGGAAAATGATCTTGGTACTTGCCACTGCTATACTTTGATAATAGGTGTAGTTGCCTGTGAGCAAACATGTTTGTTTGAGTATAAAGAGATTTGACGCATCAACACTGTTTACTAATGTAATGGAAAAGCTTTGTTTTGAACTGCGAACACACCGCCATATCTATATAATTAACTTGAACTTACAAATAACCACTACTGCATATACGTGTTACTTACAAGTTATTAGCATAAAAAATCACAAGCCTAACTACTATTCAGTTGAGACTTTTGTTGTTTCCTGTATAAGCATCGTGTGTACTTAATGCCTAGCAAAGCCCTTTGAAGTCATTTGTACCCATATGTGCCCTAGTGGGTAGCATGCTTTATGCCAAAAAGACTTAGGTCAATGTATAGATGCTAACCAACCCTTAGCCACCATCTTACCATGTCATTTGGGTGAGCTAAAACTTACCCCAATGCACATGGTACACACTTAGTCATTCCAAGACTTAGGCTACCCAACTTAGCCATAATCAGTCCAATCACTTAGAATCAATTGAAAGAACTAGAAAAATGTTGCAATTGCATTATTAAATCATAAAATAACTTAAATCCTTTACCAAAATTACTTCAAAATGCTAGCTAAAGTCGGGGCCTACAAAAGCCAAAATTTTCAGCCTTTTTAGGGTTTTTACATTTTCTAACTTCCTTTTTGCTTTCGTTGAAAAAATCACCACACAACACACACACAGAGCACATGCACACACACACAAACACACACACACACACACAAAATCAAGGTTACTCTTAGACTTGTGGAACATTCAGAACACACTTGGTGTTAAGCTTACCTACAAGCTTGAACCAACAACTAGTAAACTCAGTTTAAGACGCCTTAGACTCTATCTTCCTTCCTAAGCTTTCTTGATTCCACGCTTAAGCATTTCAATTGCAAGCTAAACCAACCAATTCTTGATGTTTTGGATTGTCTTGAGTGGAAATTATGAGTTTCAAGTGTCAGCATTAGAAGGAGATAGAAATGAGACAAGTCTTGGGTGATGCATTGTGACAGACCATGTTAGTTTTGATGGTACATTTAGTAAGAAAATTGTTAAAAAGAGAAATTTTCTACAATAATAATCATCGCAAAAATCATAAGAAATATTAGTGTCATAAACAATAATTGCTGCAGAATTAAGGCAAGTCTGTGATGATTTAAATCGTCACACAGGTAGTGATGATTTTGTGACTATTACATTAAGGTGATGATTAATGATTTGGTTATAGGCAGTGATGATTATTTATATTACAATTATTTTGAGGATTATGTGATAATTATCAAGCTATGATTCTGCAACAAATCCTTTATAATGATTATGCAACAATTATTGGATGGGTATTTTAATTTATTAGCACATCCATTTCTTAAAAATTGGCCCATTTAACTTGGCACAAAGTTTTAGGTAAGTGGGGCATGGAAATGTTGGTTTTGAATCTACCTCTCTTACTTATCTTTGTGCTGGCATACTTTTTTAGATTATTAGCACACAACACACCAAAAAAAACATAAAGCTCCATAATTTGATTGTATAGGTAACTCAAACAACAAAAATTTTAAAAGAGATATGTGTGGTAAATTGGAACTTCTCAATTAGGCAAAAAAGTGTTTACATTTATGCATCCAAAATGTCCAGTCTTTAGTAGATTTTCTTCAAAAAGCATTGGTCCCCTGTTTTATCTATTTTTAGTTGTAAATTGCATGATGCAGTATTTATTCTTCTACTCAGACCCATGGAAACTTTTTTGCCATTAAATTTGCCGAACACTTCAAAAGTGCATAAAGAGCTAATCAATCAAGAAAGACAATACCTTTGTGAATATTTAATGGCTAGAACTCAAATTAGGAAGATAAAGTATGGGAGTATAACGTTAGCAGCTTCAACATTTTCAATTTCAGTGTATACAGTCAAAAGACCATGGAGAATTGTGAGGCTTTGTAATGCTAGTAGAATCAAAGTGGACGTATCAACAAAGAAGGTTAGGAAGGTTGACAGTGTCAAATCCACCACTCGCCTAGAACATTATTGCTCAAATTAAGAGTAATTTCCTAGGATGAATGGCTATTCTTAGCCATTCAGGAGGTCATTCTCCTTAACTTGAACTCTTCTTTGAGGTTACTTGTAGTGTAAAAAAAAATCATGCATATGCCTAGCTTTCTAACCTAACACTAGCAAAAATAATGAGCATGAATCATTTTGATCCCATATTTAAGTGTTTAAAATATATTTACAAGCATGGCGATACTGCACCTTATTGAAGCCAAAACTAGGACCAAAGTATATTATACTTTTTTACACAAACAAACCATTCTACATAAATAAGCCAAGTTACTTATTTCACACATGTTTAGTTTTATTAAAGCCTTCACTCACATATATATATGAGCTACACACTAGTACAACATCCTATATAAGGGTTCATCCTAAGTATCTCTTGTACAAAAACTGTTTGAACCCATCCAAATTTTCCCTCATGTTTTTCAGTCCAAGATTGTTGTAAGAGAGAAACATTTTAGTTAGATTCATTACTAACCATAACATAGAAACTTACATATATGACAAGTAAATTCACAACTTGTACCTACAATGATACTGGGCAAACAATCTTCTTCCAATTGTTGGGCCCCTCAGTTAGTTCAGTACCTACACATAAATAATAAACGTGAGCAGTCCAAAGAATACCTAGTTAAGGCATTGTGTTCCTACAAACAAATGCCATAAGACTCTATGTATACTATATATACATCATTGTAAAACTGGATCCATTCCTTGTTAAAGCATTCCAGAGGTGATCATCCCACGTTAGAGGTCCCTGTAGGCTACTTTCCTCCTAAATGGTGATCTCATAACTGCTAGGCCTCAAATGTATGATCACCACGTTCAAGAGTCACATAGGAGCACCTTGCCTCTAATTCCTCCCTTAGTCCTATTTAGAAGAGAACTATGGTCGCTATCCTTGTTAAGGGGACTTACCTAATCCCTATTCTCTTTCGAATTACTAGCTCATAGCTAGTAGATTATTGGACATGGTAGTATTCAACTAACATCCGATTTACTTTTTCTTTTTATGTGCAGCAGTAAGTATATTAGCCCATTTGTCATTTCGTGTCAGATAAGCTGCAATGTCCCTTTAAGATTCCATAACCCACTTTGGGCATGCTTAGCTCCATGAGAAGTCCTAAGGACCCCTTGAGTCTCGCAAGGATTATAGGCCATTTAACACCATTTATCCACACAATTGCTCCATGGTCTAGGTGTATTCCATACCAATTTTAACCATGAGCTTCTTTACCTATACTTACTCTTCTCATGCTTGTTTCTTCAACAATATAGCTATTTGTACCTATATAAAAATTTGATAGCTAACATCAAAAAAAAAATAAGTAAGAGATAACTTAATTTAAGCCTTACCATAGAACTAATGCAAAGAAGCACATTACATAAGCACACTTCCCAAAATATGTCTGGGTTTTATACCCTTTCTTAGAGTTTCTTTTTGTAGCTTATGTAAACACCTCGATTAGTCAATTAGTAATTCCAAAAATTAGAGTCATCCCTAAATTGTTCTTATCTCAAGAATTCCAACATACTATAGTGAAGAGCATTATCAGCCTTAATGCTTCCTTATAAGCCTCCTATGGTTTCCTTGCTCTCTAGTTGTTTAATCACTAGTTAATAACCAACTAAATAGCATCATAAACAAATTCAAACAACCTTAATCTCTCCTAGTCTAAACTAATCATAAAAATTAGGAAAAACCTCAATTTATCTTACATTGCAAAACCTTGATAGAACCCAAGCTCCTTAGTGCACAAGATGTAATTGCTACTCAAATCTCGCCAATTTCTTTTGGTAATTTGTAATGATTTAAGCTTGGCCGATGGTGGCTATAGTGGTCCAAGCATGAGAGAAGAAAATGAGCAGATTTTAATTACTTAAGTGGGAAGGAAATATATTTAAGCTATGGTTACTTCATTAGTCACCTCCAAGCACCTAGGTGTCATCCTCACACCCTTACAGAATTTTGCCACGTTTAAACAAGTTCAAGGATGCACTTTAACATTAGTCTTGATTCAACTTTTCACAACTTGATTACACCTTTAGTCCTTAATTATCAAGGAACATACAACCAAATAACTAGTGTTCTATAGTTAACACATAAACCATTTGCTTAGGGCTAAAATTGTAAATTCACATTTATCTTACAAATGGGAGCAGATAAGCTTGTCAAGAGAGGCCATTTTTGGCATTCTTTTGATCTCTTGGGTCTATTTATGAGATAACTGTTTCTTGGGTTTAAATTAACAAATTGCCTATCATACCCATTTTTGTCTAAATGATCATATTTCCTTTTATAATCTTATAAAAGGCTTTAAAATAGTGATTTAGCTTGGAAGAATATTCCAAAAGTATTTAATTACTAAAATAATACCGTTACCTTAGAAGTTAGGGCTGCTATAAGCAAGGCCATCATATTCTCCCTACCTTTAAGAATTTGGTCCTTCTAATTCCTACTTAATTTAGCATACACATTAGGATACTGCTCTACGATATCCCACTTATTTCCCATGTAGCATCTTCCTTTATATGGTTAAACCATAATATCTTAACCATAGGGATCCATTTGGTTCAAATTTTCTTGACCTATGTCTATTGTTTGTGAATTGGGTATTCCTCATAAGTTAGGTCCTCCTTGATAGGAATCACAGACATATTGATTACTTGTCAAGGATTAGTCACACATTTCCTCGATTTACTCACGCGAAACACATTGTGCACATGTGATAGATTTGCTTATAATGCTTGTCTGTATGCTACTATTTACCTTTTTAAGGATTTCATAGGGTCTAATTTACCTAGGTGTCAATTTTCTTTTTTGGCCAAACCTTATCACACCGTTCATGGGGGAACTCTTAGTAATACTTTTTCCATTATATTGAATTACAACTTTCATCTTTTAGTATTGGCATATTTCCCTTGCCTTTCATTAGCTGCCTTTATTCTTGCCTGGATTTTCATTATATTTGTTGTGGTGTCAACAATAATCTTAAGGCTTATATGTATTCTATCTGTTGAATCTTCCTAACAGTGAGGTGTCATCGACCTTTTCCCATATAGGGCTTTATAAGGTGCCATGCCTATCACACCTTGGTAGCTATTGTTTTAAGCAAACTCAAGCAATGGTAGATGCACATCCCATTCTCCCTTAATATCCATAGAACAACCCCTGACCATGTCTTCCAGAATTTGCATCACTTCCTTAGACTGTCCATCTGTTTGAAGATGATAAGCACAACTTAAACTGACATTACTACCCATGGCCTTCTAAAAGGCATTCTAAAACCTTGAAAGAAACCAAGGGTCTCTATTAGATATGATCTAATTTGGTATACCATGGAGCCTGACAATCTTCCTAATATACAATTGTGCCAGCTTCTTTAGTGTGTAGTTTAGCTTGATAGGTACAAAATGTGTAGACTTTGTCAACCTATGCACCACCACCCACACTGGATCGTGTTGGCCTCCTATGTTTGGCAAACCAACAAAAAAATCCTTAATTATGGACCCCTACTTCCTTTCTAGTATAAAAAGTGAATGCAATGTTCCCACAAGTTTCTATTGTTTTACCTTTACCATCTAGTAAGTGAGACATTTTGCCGTATGGCTAGTTATGTCCTTCTTTAGCCCTAGCTACCAAAAATGTGACTTCAGATCATTATACATCTTTACTAGACCTAGATGCATGCTTAGACTACTAATATGTGCTTCTTGAAGAATTTTCTCTATTAACCCATATAAGTTGGGCATATAGAGTCTAGCTCCAAAATGTAGAAACCCATTATTGTATTGAAACTCTTTGTTCAAGGTGTTATGTTTCAGTTCACCTAAAACTTTTTTCAAGTTTGGATCTTTATCTTGGGCCTTTTTCATTTTTGTCAACCATACTGACTGGATTTCCAACACATATACATGAGCCATTTCCCAGTTTCACCAATACTTATATAGTAATGAGAAATGTGGTGTGTTTGTAGTTCACATAAACCTTTCCTACTACATTAGCAAATAATGTCGATGTATCAAATCTTTGTGTAATCATAAATATGTGAACTCATTGGCAAGAGCATCTATCATCAAAGTATAGCAGTGGCAAGTACCAAGATTATTTTTCCAAAGAACAGAGGTTGTCTACCATACTTAACCATTCTCTATTATCTAACTAACAATTAAAGAGTGTTTTAACTAACTACTATGAATTAACTAAAGTAACTAATGCAGTAAAAGTAAACTATTAACTACTAACTATTAGTTGGTGGTGAAAAACAATTTAGGTAATTAACAAAAAGAATCCACATACCTAGAATGAAATCTCCCTAAAAATCCCTTATGTCGCTTTTATATTGGTTTAATAGGATTATGATTAACTTTGACCATGGAGTACTATCTAATTTAGATTAGCTCCCTATTATTCCTGTTCACTAATAACTATTATTAAGTTATTGATAGGGTGTCTTAGCCGGCTATGCTTCCTAAGAATGCATTATAAGTCCTATGACCCACTACTAGGTTTCTCCATAGCCTGGAGATATTATATCATACCTGTTACTTTCAGTTATAATACTATCCCTTTTTTCCAATAGTGATCCACAATAAACATACCAGCTACTAAATGACGCATGTTCATTATCCCACATTGAGTTAATAGGCTGACTACTATTAATCAACGCATCAAAGAACATTGGATACATAGCAAGGAAAACATAATCATATTAAACCAAAATTAATCATAATCATAAAATCATCTTAGGGTTTATCTACTCTAAGGATGAGTAGGAAAAATTTAGCTCATAGTGCCATGAAATAAAAGCACCAGAATCAAAGGAAAACTAAGAAACGAATTATCCATCTTTGAATTGCTTCTCTTCCAAGAAATCTTTGATTCTGTCCACATTAAATGGAGTTGATCATCAAAATTGCCTCTGACAGCCTTCCTCCATGAAGACCTTCTTCTTTCTTTGTGTTTTTCTTTTTTTCTTTGCATTACTCTCTTCTCCTTTAAAATAACCTGAAAAACATAAAAAATAGACAAAAATGATTTGGTACATGGTTGTGTTAGAGATTGTAAAACACCTATGGAGCTTAAAATCTTGCCAAATGAAACATGTTTTGGAACATGGGCATCTAATTCAGACATAGGCATCTAGTAGGGCTTGTGACACATTACATGGGTGTGTTTCTAGGCATGTCTGCTCCAAACTTTGCCAAAACTTGCAATTCAGGTCCAAAGCTTTGCAAAAAGCCTTCCTAACCCAAATGAAGCTAAAACATAGCTTGAAAGTGAAATATGAATCAATTAAGCACCAAATCCTAACAAAAACACATTCAAAGAGAAGCAAATACAAGGAAAAAATATATTGAAAACATGAATAAATATAAGCATACCAAAATGCTCTGTAGTAGTGTTTAAAACTTAATCATTAGATGGGATCACTCCAGTGTATTTCCTGTTTAAGGCATCAGCTACCACATTGCCTTTCCCTACACAATACTCAATAGCGTCTTCATAGTCCTTAATATACTCGACCTACCTTCTTTTTCTTATATTTTGGTCCTTCTAACTAAACAAGTACTTAAGGCTCTTTTGGTCTATGAAGATTTGGAGCGATCTGCCCATCAGATAGTGCCTTCATTACTTCAATGCAAATGCTACTGCTATTACTTCCAGGTTATGTACTAGCTAGTTTAGCTCATTAAGCCTCAATTGCTTAGGCCAATAAGTAATAAGTTGCTTACCTTGCATCAATACACATCCTAGCCTAAATCCAGATGTATCTTTATAGACTAAAAAAGTCTTATCTGATTCTGGCAAGGTCAAAATCGATGTAGAAACAAGCTTCATTTCAATTCTTGATAACTATTATCATATTTATTAGTCTATTCAAACCTTTGACTCTTCTTGGTCAACATTGTCAATGGTAAAACTATCGAGGAAAACTTTTCAATAAACTTCCTATAATAACCTGTTAACCCCAAGAAGCTTCTGACCTTAGTAGCTGTAGTAGGTCCTTTTTTTTTCCCTTACTGGTTTCATGTTTTAGGATCAACAGTCAAACCATTCTCAGTAATGATATGTCTAAGGAATGGAACTTCCTTTGTCCAAAATTTAGATTTGGATAAGCTTGCATAGTACTGATTATCTTTCAACACCTGAAAAACCATCCTTAGGTGTTCCTTATGCTATTTATGAGTTTTTCAATACATGAAGATGTCATCAATAAAAATTCTACATACTGGTCTAGGTATGGTCTGAACATTCTATTCATAGTGTAGCAACGTGATTTTTAGGAGTTGCCACCAATCAGTTTACCTAGCTCGATTGGATACCTATTATGTTCTGCGAGAGATTCTAAGATCGTGAGTTGGTTATGCTAAAATAACCTTATTAAAGCGCCTGGGAATTGGTACCATGGGGTTTAGTTTTATCCTTTCTTAACTCTTTATTTCTTAACCTAATCTTTGATTGAAAATCATTTTAATGAATTTTATTTAATTTAATTCCAAACCGTAAATCTTATCAAACCAATCGGATATGGAATCTTAGATGTCCTAGAAATCTCGGAACTTTATCAAATCCACCAAGAATTTGAAAGGAACATCTTGTTCTAGCCCGTGAGTCTTATTAGACCAATCGGATTCGAACAAATAATCCATCTCGGGATTTTATCAAACCACCAAGAACGAATATTTGAAGGGTCTACTAAATATCTTGTAATTTACCTTAATTTAATCTCTTTCTAATCTCTAAGAATTTAAATTACCGATCATAACAAATAATTCTTTATGTGTTATCAAATTTTAAGATGCATTATGTAAATCAAAATAAGAATAAGATGAAACTATTCTAGGAAAACTTAAAAGGAAGTAAAAGTGAAACAAAGAGATAAAAAAAAAAGAATAATAAAATAAATAAATATCCTAAGTTACATCCTTATGTGAATTTAATGGTTAAATCTAATGCATGGCTAAACAAACAAAGAAAGAAAGAAACAAAAGGAAAATAAAGAAATAAACTTGCCGTCAGTGACTAATATGCAATAAAGAGCAAAGTTAGTGGTTTATATGAACGAAATAGAAAGTTGGATGACTAAGTTAAGGTTATACCCAAAAGGAGTTGTCTGGGTTGAAACCGGGTCGCGATCCGGATTTTGAAACGGGTTTGTGTCGTTCCCCCTTCGATTCGGCGGTCAAACGGCGAAGGGAACGACCAGGGGGCCCGGACGATGTGACGGCGGAGCTTGGAGAGAGGAGGAGGACGGCGGGCGACGAACCGTCAGGGGTGGAGGGAGACTGGGGCGGCTGTGCGGCGTGACGGGGGCACCTGGGCACGTCGTTGGCGTGGCTGGCGTTGGCTGGAGATGAGAGAGTGAACGACGGCCTGGGATGCGAAGAGACGCGGCGGGGCAGTGGCCGGAGGCGTCGGGCAGGTTGCAGCAGTACTCCAGGGTTGACGGCGGTGGAGGAAGGAGTTTAGGGCTTTCTGGGGAGATTCCGAGAAATCAGGGAGCAAAAGCTGCAGTTTTACTTTTTTTCGATGGGAGCTTAAGGTTCTCGAATTTTCTCCCGTTTTCATCAATTAATGACCCCTACTTATACTAAGAGTGGCTAGGCGAGATTAGCTAGGCTTAAAAGAGTTTAACTTGATCCAAATTCTATTTAAGGAGATTAGGATATAATCTGGTAAAGTGTCAATTTAAGTCCAACAAAAACTCTCAAGCTGCTGATATTGCCCTAAATTCTATGTAAATTTCAATTTGACCCAAAACTTTAAGGATTTGTCAATTGAGCCCAAAACTTCCTAAAATTTTCCAGATTTCTTTAGAATTTCAGGATTTCAACAGATTTGCCCCCAAACTCTCAATTTTTGACAAATTTACCTCAAACTTTCCGTTTTTCCCTAAAATCCTCTAAAAATTCCTAGCTTTTCCCCGAACTTCCCATTTTTCCTAAATTGACCCTACAAGATCTTTAAGACTCTAAATTAGTACCTAAACTAAACTAACTCCTATTTCTACCCTAGATGATCACTTAAAATTCCTAAAGATTTGTAGAACAAAACAACAATATAACCTAAATGTGACTAGACCAATTAACTATGCAAAACCCGAAAATGACAAAAATGACCCAAATTCCTAACAAATGACCAAATAGTCCCTAAAAATGAAAATTCTCCCTCAACTAATTTTCCTAACCTAAAACTTAAGCAAAAGTCAGTGTCCGGACAAAATTGGGTGTCAACACATAGCTTCCATGAATATAGCTAATGCATTTGTAACACGAAAGGGTATCATGGTGTATTCATAATAACCATATCTGGTCCTAAATGCAATCTTAGGTATGTCTTCTTCCCTTGCCATAATACAGAAAAAACTAGCATTAAGTCAATCTTCAATAAGGCTTTTGCTCCTCTTAACCTATCAAATAAATCATCAATTGTTGGTTGGGGATATCCATTTTTCATAGTCACTTCATTCAACTTCCTATAATTGATGCACAACCTGAGTATGCCATCTTTCTTCTTCATAAACAACACAAGAGTACTCCATTTTAACACACTTAGTGGTATGAACCTCTTTTTTTTTTATGGAAGTTCATAGAGTTACCTTTTTAGTTCATCCATCTTTGGAGTTGACATCTAGTATTGAGGGTATAGAAATTGGTTTTGCCCCGGGTTGCAAGTGGATAGTGAACTCCATCTCTCTATGTGGAGGTAACCCAGGTAACTCGATAAGAAATACTTCAAGGAATTAGTTAGCAATGGGAATGCCTTTTAGCTCCTCCTTAACTGTCACACTATTCAATCCATTGTACTCTTTGTCAAGCACTATGGGGTAGGTGTTTATGACCTTTAGTTGGGAGCTTTTGACATTGCTTATGAGCCCTCTGTAACAAGTCACAATTGTCCATTTAGGATCTCTCAGGGTTACAGCATGGCTTTCACAATCTATGTGAACTTTATTCATGCTTAACTAATCCATTTCCAACAAAATATCAAAGGACCCGACGTCTATAATCCACAAATCACATAAGAACCAGTGGCTTTCAATCTTTAGGGTATAATCCTTCACCATCTCATTAGTAAGAATTATCATCCTCCTTGGAGTTCTAATGAGTTCATCTCATTGATTTTTGCCCATTTTAATCCTAGTTTAGTGACTAAGCTAGTGGAGATCACGGACAATGTATCCCCTAGTATCAAATAGAACATAAACACTAGTATTACATAAAATAAAAGTGTCTTGCAGTGCTAGTTGGTTTGTAGTGATTTGGCTAACAATGGTAAACACCCTAGGTTGAAGAGTAACAGGTCTTGGTCTTATCACTGAGACAAGGGCTACTGTCACTCTTGGACCCTTACTGGATAATTTCTTTGGCCATTTTCTCGCCTAATGTCCCTTGACTCCACATATTCTACAAATATATGTAAGGATTGGTATAGAAGCATACTTGCAAGGTTTGTTACCATGGTACTTCTTACAAACAAAACAAAGTTCTACCTTGCCTGCCTTGATCCTCTTGGCCTTACTTTGATCCATAGGTTCTTTTCTAATAAATGGCCTTTTCCAAAGTACTAACCTTGGGATGATGAGCCTTGACTCACCCTAGTATCCTTGGGAAGGCATTGTTCAGAAAAAGCCTCTAATAGTAGTGCTTTCTATATTGCTTGGTGATAACTCTTAATGTTAGCGATCGGAAGAAACTTCTTTAGATTGATCTTCATACCCATGTTAAATCTCTTGATCTTAAGCCCTTCATCTCCTTACGTATAAGGAAGATATCAAATGAGTGAACTAAACTTTTGTTCTTATTCTGTCACACTCATATATCTTTGGATCAGGCCTTCAAATTTAGCCTTTGTCATTTCTATGGCAGCTTTACTGATGAACTGCCTATTGAAGTGCTGGGTGAAATTGGACCACTTGAGTGTCCTTTATGTATAGGGTAAAATATGTGGTGGGTCACCTAGCATATTCTTTTTGTCCTAATTGTGTACGTGACCTTAAGATTGTCCTAACGAGCTACCTTTCTTCTTATTACACAACACATCCAAGTACTTCCTGTCATTTTCATTGTTAAATTGGATAGAAAATGATGAAGTGGCACCAAATAATGCTAAAATAAATTTAAAATGAAAAATTTAATCTTTAAACTATTTCAATCACTAATTCTACTTAAACTTCCACTCAAATCAATTCTACCCCCAAAACCTTAATCTTTCATCTCTACTACCACCACCTTAAAAGTTACCCACCTAGCCACCACCGTTGACTGCCCTCCAGTCACTAGCCTAGCCTTGAAGTTGTCGCCTTCAAACCCAAATTGTGCAAATCGTCAAACCATGGCCGGACGGATCTTATCGCTTAGATTGCAAACCAATTTGCTAAATCCCAGTAAAACATTATGTCATGCTTCAGTAGCTCCCTTCCTGGAGCCATTGTCCAGATGTGCTCAATCGCATTATGGATGTAGTGCAATGCAGAGGCTTTCTAATCTGTGGTGTCGAGTAAGATTGGGTGACTAATATCCATGCAAGTTCAAGGGGAGATGAGTGTATGAGGAGCAATGGGCTTGAACGACGATGGGGCAAGGGGAGATGGGTGAAATATGAGTGACAACAGAGTAGGGGGAGATGAGCGAATGAGGAGTGATGGCAGAGAAGGGGCATGATCTCAACGATCTTCTTAATGTGACATCATATCGATGGAAGAGAAGATTGCTTCAAAGAAGTGGCAAAGGGAAGAGAAAATAGTGGGGAAATAGATAGAGGAGGCAATGGTGGTGAAGCAGACGAAGAAGGAAATGACATCAAGGCTAGTTGTTGGATGGTGGTTTGCTTAAGGGCAGTTAGCGGTATAGCCAATGGCTATAGGGCAGTCAGCTGGGGGTGACTATTAATTAGAGTTAGGGTTCTTAATAATTTAAACAAACTCAGATTAGAGGAGAGTGACAAGGGAGGGTGGTGGAAAAGTTTATGGTTTGAATTGTTGATAGGAAAACTTAAAGGACTAGAAGTGTTATTATAAGATTAATTTTAATGTTTTTTTTCCACAGCATTTTTTTCAGTCAAACTTAATCTTGAAATTAACAAAAAGTTCCTATATAGGACGTGTAATAAAAGGTAAGGTGCCTCGTTAGGACAACATAAAGGTCAGATACCTATTTAGGACAATAAAATAATCTAGGTGACCTATAGTGGATTTTACCCTTTTCTATACTATAATTGGCCTTTATTCTCTTCCTCTACCTAATGCTCTATACTTTTCCAACAATGCTTGGCCTTGCCATGTAGGTAGTAAGAAGCTAAGGTCACTTTTTCCCTAGGACCTATCTTCAAGCATTTATAAAAATCTTCCATCTGGTAAAGCCAACTTTATGCCTCTTCAGTTCCTTTAGTTCCATCAAAGATAGGTGGGCAAATTGCTGAAAATGTTGGGGCATTCCATCTTTTAAAGCATACCCAGCCTCTTAGGCTCTTCATGCCTTGGTAGTGCTTCATCAAGATTTCTACATATACCATCATGTTCCTCCTTAAATTGATGCTGCGGACCCACCCCTTGGTGCACATGTGAATCTTGTCCTCCTGCTCTTTCTTGAGTCTGGGCCTATAAGGGAATAACCACATTGTAATTCAGGACCATCAGGTTTTCAGTTTCTGATTTATACCCTATATTTGCTTTATAGTTTGGCTCTAGAGAGCTAACATCTCATTATTACTTCTTCGGTAAAGGGCTAAAAACAAGTGGGGGTAGTTAAGACTATGAGTATAGGTAAGCATATAGGGCTAGGATTTGCAAAGAGCAACACCTTATGATGCTAGTTTTGGGAATGGGATCCATGGTTCATTATCCAGGATATGACCTCCAGCGGTTGTGGCTGCTCTAGTACTCACAACCATGATATCTTGCTAACCAAAGTGAGTAATACAATTATAATGGTTAGTTCTAACTGTTTCTAGCACAAGAGCATCATGGATCTTGTTATCAAGTGTGCCTTTAGTAAAGCCAACTCTGATACCAACTATGAGATCCACCTCTCCCCTAGAACTATATTACACAAATTAAGAGTAATTTACTATGACCAATGGCTATTCGTAGCCATTCAGGAGGTCATTCTCCTTAACTTGAACTCCTTTATGTGGTTATTTGTAGTGTCATAGAAAAAATCATGCATATGCCTAGATTTCTAACCTAACACCAGTAGAAATAGTATGCATGAGTCACTTTAATCCCATATTTAAGTCTTTAACATATATTTATAAACATGGTAGTACTGCACATCATTTAAACCAAAATTAAGACCAAAGTGTATTATACATTTTCACAAAACCAAGCCACTCTACATAAATAAGCCAAGCTACAAATTTCACACACGTTTAGTCTTACTAAAGGTACACCTACACTCACATATACATATAAGGTACACACTAGTAAAAGATCCTATACAAGGGTTCATACTAAGCACTTCCTGTACAAAGACTATATGAATTGGTCTAGATGCTTCCATCGTGCTTTCCAGTCAATGACTGCTATAGGAGAGAAACACTTTAGTTAGATTCATTACTAACCATGACATAAACCTTACTAATACCATAAGTAAGTCCACAACTTGTACATGCAATGAAACTGGGCAAACAATCCTCTAATAATTGTTGGGTTCTTTAATTAGTTTAGCACCTACACATAAATAATAAGGGTGAGCATTCCGAAGAGTACGCAATAACGTATTGTATTCCTGTAAACAAACTCCATAGGACTTTATGTATACTTTATATGCATCATTGTGACATTGGATCCATTCACTATTAGAGCATTCCAATAGTGAGCCATCCTATGTTAGAGGTCCCCACAGGCTACCTCCATCCTAGATGGTGAGCTCACAACCACTAAGCCTCAAATGTATGATTAGCACATTCAAGGGTCATATTTAAGCACCTTACCTCTAATTTGCCCCTTAGTACTATTTATAATAAAACCAAAAGTTTATCCCCATTAAGGGGACTTAACTGATGTATATTCTCTTTAGAATAACTAGCTCATAGCCAATATATTATTAGACTTAGTAGTATTCAACTAACATCTAATTTACTTTTCCCTTTTATGTGCAGGAGTATGCATATTGGACCATTTGCTAGTTTGTGTCAGATAAGATGCAGTGCCCCCTTAGGATTCCCTAACCCACTTAGGGCACCCTCAGCTCCATGAGCTCCCTTAAGGATCCCTTAAGTCAGGCAAGGATTATAGGCCATTTAACACCATTCATCCACACAATTGCTCCATGGTCTAGGTGTATTCCACACCAATTCTAGTGATGAGCTTCCTCACCTATGCTTGCTCTTCTCATGCTCATTTCTTGAACAATGTAGGTATTTTTACCCATATAAAAATTTCATAGCCAACATTAACAAAAATAAGCAAGAGATAACTTAATTTAACCCTTACACATGTATACTTCCAAAAAATGTGTCCCTATTTTATACCTTTTCTAAGAGTTTATTTTTTTAGCTTATGTAAACACCTAGATTAGTCATTTAGTAACATAATCAGACTAATTCTAGTGATTAGAATCAGCCCCAAACCATGCTTAACTTAAGAACTCTAACATACCTTACTCAATGCTTCCTTACTAGTCTTATATGGTTTCCTTACTTTCTAGTTGTTTAATCACTAGTTAATAACCAAATAAATAACACCATAAACAACCTGAAGGAACCTTAAACTCACCTAGTCTAAACCTAATCAAAAAAATTAGGAAAAACAATAATTTAGCATACCTTGCAAAACTGTGACAGAACCCAAGCTCCTTAGTGCACAAGATTTAATTCCCATTCAAATCTCATCAATTTCTTTTGGAAATTTGTAAAGATTTAAGCTTGGCCAATGGTGGCTATGGTTGTTTGGGAATGAGAGATGAAAAGGACCAGATTTTAATTACTTAAGGGGAAAGGAAATATATGTAAGCTACAGTTGCTTCATCAGTCACCACCAGCACCTAGGTGTAATCCTCACACCCTTATCGCATTTTGTCACATTTAAACAAGTCCAAGGACTCACTTTAGCATTAGGCCTGATTCCTCTCTTCACAACTTAATGTCATATTGAGTCCTCAACTATCAAGGAACATACAATCAAGTACTGGGATTCAATAGTTAACACATAAACAATTCCTTTAGGGCTAAAATAGTAAATTCACATTTATCTCACAAATGAAGCAGATAAGCTCATCGAGAGAGAGAACTCTGTTGAAATTATTTTGATCACTTGGGTCTATTTATGAGATAACTTTTCCTTGGGTAAAAATTACCAAAATGCCCCCCAGCCCTTTTTTTTTTCTAAATGACCATCTTACCCTTTATAAGTTACTACAAGGCTCCAAAACTGAGATTTAGCTTACAAGAATATTCTAAAAGTATTTAAATGCTAAAATAATATCATTACCATAGTAATTAGGGTCTCTTATAGGTAGTGCCATCATAGGTAGGAAACGGAAAGATCTTGATCTCAGCCATGTTATAGAGATTCCACTTCATTGACGCATAATTATTATATCAATGGCAAGTGCACTTATCATTTCAAGCACGAACTTGCATCAAAGAATTAAAGACAGACTCATCAAAAGACATAAAAAGGCCATAAAACCTCATCTTACAAAACAAAGCAAGAAGGCAATAGTTTAATTTTTTCTATCCATGATAATAAGAGGTTCTTCTTTGTAGGGCCCTATGTTTTCATTATGTATGATCTCATTGACATCGATGAGAAGTGGTTTTACCTACTTAGGGAGTTTGAGAGATACTATCTTTTACTAGAGGAGGAAGAACCATTGAGAACTTATAAGAGCAAAACATTCAAAACAAAGGTAATGTTCCTAGTTGTGGTTTATCCCCCTTGATTTGATCCTTCAACAGGAGAAGATTTCTCAGGTAAAATTGGATTTTTTCCTTTTATTTAAAAAGAACATGCAAAGAGCAATAGAAAAAAATAAGGTTCTTGGAACTTTAGACGCTAAACCAATTTTATCAGTAACCAGAGAAAATGATTAGATAATGTTTGATTCAAAATGTCCTACCTGTAATTCAAAAAACTTGGCCAAACTCTTTGTTATTGATAAGAACAATATTCATCCAACAAGACAATTCCAAACCACAAGTAGATGTAGGTTGATCATGAATTGTTTGAAGCTACAATTGTAAATGGTTTAAACATCCAACTAGATTCACAACCTCTAAATAGTCCTGACTTAAATGTACTAGACTTGGGATTTTTTAGAGCTATACAGTCACTACAACATCAAGAGGCCCCAACAAACATTGATCAATTTGTCTTCACTGTGGAAAAATCATTTAATGAATATCTAGCTGAAAAATTAGATCATGTGTTCATCACTTTGTCAATGTGCATGAATGAAGTGTTGAATGTTTGTGGTTGCAATAAGTATAAGATCCCTCATCAGAATAAAAATAGGCTATAAAAAGAATGTAATTTTCCTAAGCAAGTTCCCTGTGAGCAAAATGTGACAGAAGTAGCAGAGAAGTTCTTATAGGAAGTGATGCAACCATTGTGATATTTTGTGGGTTCCAATCTTTTGTAAATGACAGGCCAACAATAACTCTAGCTATTTTGTTTAACATACTGAAGTGTGAACAAATGATCATGAAAGCTGCTCTTGATATTTTGTTGGATGGATAAATGTTGTCGTATGGGAGAAAAATGCATGCTACTCTATAGTAGAAATATCTTTTATTGTACTTTTGTAAAGAGCAAATGTAGTGCAATGTAATTTAAGTAGGTATAATTTTAAAGCAATTACAATGTTGATCAAATTAGTGAAGTAATTTCGATCATAATACATGCAGCTAAGCATATACAAGTTCTCAATTTTGTTCCTTATTGAACAATAACCAACTGCAAAAGCTAAAGCTTCGAAATAGTGGCAAGAGTAAAGGCTTCTAAGCAGATACAAATACTCTAATGTATTTCTAATACGGCTTCTCATAAAAAATTCATCTAGCATATTTTTGTCCTCCAGTTAGCATAATCAAAACAACTAGAACAACCATAATAAGCAAAGGGGGATATGTAATTATAATGCTAGACACTCCTGAACCATTTTTTTTCATTTATCTGTAAGTGCAGGGGGGCACATGCTAAGTTTAAGGGCCTACATGATGAAACTTCCATTAGCATTCACGACCATCAAGCATTTACTCTATTATGGAAACATCAGTGCTGCCTTTGCCTCTCCAGCAAAAGGCTTCAGCCCTTCAATTCTCGTCTTTTCTAATGAAAGGCTTTTGTCCTATTTCTTACAACCTCCAAATTATACCATCATCCCCATCATCGTCTACATCTTAGCAGTGACAAATTGGATAAAAGAAGATGAAATCAAGGTGAATCTAAAGAACAAGAACTAATTCAGTTGGCATTAAGCTGCTTTAAGTGGCTTAACATTTTTGCCTTGACTTGTCAATGGCCTACTCCAAATTATTGCTCCTTGTATTTGACTTTCGGCCACTACCAAGACTTTTCTCCACCCCCTCCAATGATCTTATCCCCACATTCCATCATGATTGTACCTTTTCACGATAAACTTTTTCCTGGTGTTTAGGCTCTTAATCAAGAAAGACTACTTGAATCGGTTCTCTGATAAAAGGCTCCTCAACGAGTCAGTGTGCGACAGTTGGGGTTATGGCTGCAACTACTCCTTGAATCCTTCAGAGATGCTTTCACGATAGGTTCTTTTTGTGGACAAGTCTACCATATGCGCATGGCGATCAAAGATAGGGATCCTACGAGCCGTTGTGTCAACATCAAGCCAAGTAGAGCACTTCTTTTTAATGTCAATTTGATGTGCAAGCATTGGTTTTTCTAAGGGATTGAGACTAGGTGAAAAATGCTGGCCAATGGGAAGGAGGTGAAGATGAATTTGACTCTGGTGAACTGATTTCTCGCTTGGGTTGTTACAAAGGCCTTTTTTTAGCTTAGGAGCCAAAGCTGAAGGTTGACCTGCCTGGTTGCATGATGGCATGGATATAAATAAGAGGAAGTCACTTTAGAGGGTCTTGCTTCAAGAAAGACTATTCTAGAGGAAAAAAGTTGAAGGAAAAAGATGGATGGCATAAACAATTGTTGAGGGGTAGATTGGGAAAGTAGATGATAAAATTTTGTTTTTAAAAGAAAGGGCCATTTGTTTTAACACATCCAAAAGAGGAAAGAAGGTTAGCTTTTATGAAATAAAGTAAGTATATTATTTTTTTGAATTACTTTACTATATTAATAATATAATCAAATTATACTTTTCAAAAAATTTAAAAATTAGTGAATATTGAAAAATAAACAATAAGCTATTATTTATTAAAAAATATCAATTATGTACAAAAATATGCCACAGAATTTTCAAAATAGAAAACCCTATTCTACATAGAGTACAATCACTTATGTGGTAAGGTTGGCCTATTGTCTCGAGTACTGTCATTCTCATCCAGATGTGGATCCCTTCTATAATCTGAGCAAAATGGCACCAGTTGGTATGATGCCTTGCTATACCTGTTGCTGTTTAGTGGCATTGACTACATATTTTGTTCGATCCGAACCACAACTTAAAGGTAGGAGAATCAGTTGTTGACCTATGTTCATCAGTTTTTGACCCGTGTTACTTGGTCATGCAAGGTAACATTCTTTTTTCATAGCTAAGTAATCTAAGTTGACTGGTCATTAAGGCATGAAACCTAATAAAATTGAGAGGAAAATAGATGATTAACTTTCAAAAATTTTATTAAATTGATGAAAATAATAGTAAATAGTTGAAAATGAGATTACTTGGTGGGCGCCAAATGTGTTAAGATCTCCAAGGTGAGGTGAAAAACCCAGGATATGGCTTTTCTTTGGTGGGCTCACTACTTCGAGCCATGCATTATGGCCAAGTTGGGGCATTCTTCTAAATTGAGGTACTTCTTGGTAATCCGTTCCATGTATGCATATCAATTAAATAAAAATAGATTTTATAAAAGTACTATTTTTAAGGCACTTGTTCATAAAAAATCATTACTGAGCTAATGCACAATTAGATCAATCAAATGACTAGGCATTTTTCATGTGAACATCCTGGTCAACCACTCCTCGATTGCAAGCTCCTCTCCACCATGTTCCTTTGTCTACAATAGTTTATAGTGCATTAGGAAATGAAATAAATATGTAAATATGATGTAACAAAATAAATTAGAGTAGTTGTTACCATATTGCCTAGTGCATCTCGTTGTGTGCTCGAAGTGTTTCCCATTGTATGGACCACATTTTGTAGCTCTCTTTTTTTCGATGGTCACACAGTTAGCATAACAACTAGGCGTCATACCCAATGAGGATGTGCAGTCAGAGGATACTATAGTTGGGGTTTCTAGAGAATCCTAGGACCTTTTACACTGCCTCCTTCCTCCAACAGTAAAATCAGTTTTGCAAGAAACTCGAGTAGTAATCAAAGACAAGGGAACAAATGTTGGCATATTCATATGGGTCTCACTAGTAGTACTCTTAAAATTATGTAAAGTTAATAAATGGTCAGGTCATGTCCTCTTCACGTCATTGTCATGGAAACTCCATCCATGTGGGCCAATATGTATCCACAGCATTTAATGAATGAAATCAAGGGTCCGTCGCACAGACTCATCTATTAGCATGCTGCAATGGGTAAAAAAATGATGAATTAGTTAGAAGCTAAATTGAATTAGATGGTAAGGAATTTGAAGTAAAAAATAACAGTAAAAAATCATGTTTACTTACTCGTGTAAGATAGTCATCAAATGCATATAAGGTGTAGAAGGTGGTGGCATCTCTTGGGGCAGATGAACGATTCAAAGTTACCTTGTCATCTGAGGTTCCCCTAATGGCTATTTGATGCTACAAGAACTGAGCTTGACATTGGTGTCATAAGGGAGGGGGCAAATATCAGCACTGGGTCGAATAAGTTTTCATAAGTGAATTGCTTACTGTTAAGGTGGACTCTAGTTTAAGACCCACCCATGGGTCTGTACTGTGGTGTTCCTGACAAGAATGAGATGTCTAGAAAGTACATCCTTATATGTCTTCATGTGGCTGGGAGGATGAAGTGAGTGCCCCATAACCATGCGGGGCATAAGGGTGCTGCATTGGGGTGGGTGCAAGGGTATAGCTTCTTAGGGGCTGGAGGGGGTAGCCGGCCCCCTAGAATTTTAAAAAAATTTATTGGCTTGTTGGATATGTGATAAAATTGTAGAAAAAACTAAAGTTAGATACATATCTGTAAGTTTTATAATTAATAAGGGGCTCTAGTATATTTTATCCTTTAAAGATTTTACTTATTTTCTTATTGCGTAAATTGCTTGATACTCATTAATCTTTACTTATTATTTCATCTTAGTCCCTATCCTATTAAACATTCTGTTTTGGTTCCAAATGTATTAAAAATATTTCATTTTAGTCTTAAATCTATTAAAAATGTTTCATTTTGGTTCCATTGCATGAAATTTGTTAACTCAAAATATTTGTCTGATAACAATTTTTTAATCATAATTTGAATTATCCGGTAAGTGTTATATAATAAAATTAATTTGTATAATAATTTTTTTATAATAAATAGAAAATTCAAATAACCATTTTTTCTTTATAAATTGAACTTATTTCATTCACGAAAAAAGTTACTAAATTTAAATTAAACTTTTTAATTGAACTTAATTATTGTAAACTTTCGAATTCCATGTGTCTATATGTGTAAACTATCTATTAAATTTTGAGTTCTAAACTTTTATAATAAACATAATTATTATACACTTTTAAATTTCATGTGTCTATATATAATATTATTTAATATTTTTTTATTATTGATTGTAAATTTATAAATATTAACAACCCACCCCATGCCTAACACCGCGCTTCCGCCCCCTTAATCTGAATTTCTGGCAATACCACTGGGTGGGTGGCCATTGTGTAGGCGCCACTAATGGGTTGGCTGTACCCATCATTTTCAGCGGCATATTGGAGGGTTGGCCACCACGTGCTGGCTTGCTACTAGGCTAATCATGCTGCAAATCCTAATAAGTTTCAAGTGTGCCCTTACCTGACCTGGGGTACCCGCGTCCTATAGGCCTCATCCTAAACATCAAGTCAATGAGTTCTATTGTGATTATGTCCCTATTATTTGTAATATTTACAAGTTTTTCGTGAAATTTTGAAATTAATGAAAAATAATATCCTACTTTAGAAAGCTAGAATTTTGTCCCACACTTATTCATTTTTTCAATTAACTCCATACATATGAAGATACTTAAAATTAAGTACCAATAATTTCACCCTAAACATATAAGCACAATTTTTTTTTGTAAGATAACACAAATGTTCACTTAAGTCCTTAAACATATACAAAAAACAACCTCCTATTTTAGAAAGTTACAATTTTTCCTTATACTTTTTCATTTTTTGTCAATTATATGACTACATAATAAACTACTGAGTCCCTACAAATTCATTCTAAACATATACTCAGAAATGTTCATTTAAGTCCCTAAACTATCGGCATGAAACATATTCACCCATCAAGGATTCAACCACGTCATACATATCAACACATACTAAAAAAACTAGCGGATAATCACATAGTCACATACATATCACAAACATGTAACAAATTAAACACAGAAACTTCAGTAAAATCAAAGAGTTTGGGTGCCTCGAAGAATACCCAAATGAGACATAACACAAAGTGACCCATCTATGGTGAAATGCAAAGGTAATGACAAAAATAAATTGTTGGAAGTTGAAAATATGGTGGGGATGAAATGGGGACACTCTAGGTCTGAGGGTTCTGGCTAAACCCGAATAATGAAAAGAGAATGGAGGCTTGTGAGTTTATCCCAATACATGCGATGATTATAAGTGTCACATGTTTTGTGACAATTTTGCTATGTTTGGGGTGGCAAATCGTCACAGATACATGAAGAACTCTACAATGACCTACCAATCAACATACCCAAATGAGACATCATCTCCACGATGATTTTGCCCCACCTCACTCTGCGATAATTTATGCCCCTTCATAAATCATCGCTCAAGTAACCGTACAAATTTCATAAAAATTTTTAGCCCCTTCATCTTCCTGCCATTAATGTTGGATTTAAGGTAATTTTCTATGCCTTTATTGCATCGTGTTGGTGGTGATTTTTTTTTATTATTGCTATGATTTTGCTACGATTCTCAATTAAAGATTGCCATGAATTTTCTACAATTTTAAATTCATATTTGCTATGGTTTTCTACAAATTTTTAGTTAAAAATGCAAAAAATTCCAAAATTTAAGGACTAATGTAGTAATTATTATAAATGTCTAAACTGAAATTATTCAAAATTTAGAAACCTTATTGTACTATACTTAAATTTTTAGGGACTAATGCTGTAATTTGAACACATGCCTACAATGATCATTAAACTTACTAAATATGGAAGTTACTAAATATAAAGTTACTTATTTTGGAAGAACTAAAATATAAAAGTTACTAAATGTTAATGTTTCTAAATATGAAAGTTGTTGAAAGATGAAGTCTTTAGTTCTGAAATAACCTAAATTTGGAAGTTATTAAACATGGAAGTGACTAAACATGATAAAGAATACAATTGCTCAATCACCTCCCATCATCTTTAGAATCGTTATTAAGTAACAAGGGTTTATCTCTGAATCATCTCTAATGGTCCATAAAAGCTTGATGGCAAGATGAATGTCATGAACAACTGAGGGGTAACATGAGAAGTGAACAAGTGTTTTGATCACATCAAGAGCAGGCACATCATTTGCGATCAATGGTTGGAGCTCAACAATTTCTTCTATAAAAGGGCTTATCGCTCAACTATGATACTAATGTGTTATAACCCGAAGTGTGTAGCACCTCATACAAATTGTTAGATGAGATGGATGGGTAATTGGTGATAGTTCATGGCTTCATGTTCATAATAGCCTACCATTGTTGATGCCCTGTGTGTAAATGTTGGGAAGTAGTAAACTTGTTGAGCCTATGCTACAAAGAAAAAAGGTTATGGCAGTGAGAATCAAAACTTCTATTCAGCATCCACTGAGGGAAAAAAAGAATTGGTAGAAGTTCAAACCCCTCGTGTTGGATCAAATCATGTATATTCAAACAACATTAGGATCTCAAGTTCGTTGCTATTGTACTTAACATAGATGATCTCACCAATTAGGCTATAAAACTTGTACATAGTTGATGGCTGGCTTAGTGAATCCAGCCTATGTGTTGTGAACTTGATGGAGCCATTGCATCAAGTTGGTTCGACAAGAAGGAGGCCCTAGCAATATCTCAACCTTGGTGTATCCATGATGGACCTTGGTCAAATTCATATGCTGGGGTCCCCACCTACTTGGCCGAAGGACGACCTTGGCTTTTTTGCCTCTGTAAAGGTTTTTGGCCTAGTTAGAACCAAAGTCCTCCTAGGGGCCTTTAGACGAGGCCATCATGAAAATACTGTAGGCAGCATGTTAGAGGCAACGTTGCAGGTGCTAGAGAGCTAGTTGGCTAGGGTGCACTCCAGGTATGAATTCTAGAATTTTGGATCTAGTTGGACACATAGCCAACCCCATCTTGGACAAATCAGACAAACCTTGTTCCCCTTCTCGCTTTATAAATGCTAAGGAGCAGTCCACAGTTGTGGTAAACCTACTATTGCTATTCACTCTCACTCTCATCCTCCCCTCTTTCATACATCTGACTTAATTCTTGGAAGCTCCCTCCCTAGAAACATTATGGGGATTCCCCCTAACTCTCTGTTTCCTTGTTTTGGGCCACCTTCTATTGGACGAGTGGTGTATTAGCACCACCAACACTGATTTCATACAGTGGAGATGAGGAAAGACTTCATTTGGCACCATCTGTGGAAAGCCAACCACAGATCACTGTTGTTGAGACTCGATGCTCAAAAGACAATGGGCTTCCAAACACCCATGCTGAGGTGAACCTATCTCCACAAGGGACATTTGTCCCTCAAAAGAAGCGACTTGCCACTGTGATGATGGCTTTCTGCATGACTTCTAGTGGTTCCTTATCACTCAAATGACCTAGTAGCTTGACTAACATTTATCTTAGGCAAAATCTACTAGAAGGAAACCATCTACCAACAAATATGCTGACCAGGAGAATAAATCTATCAAGAGAAGTGTATCAAGGAGTAGTGCTACTGAGAAGTCCTCCATGGATGACATACCTTCTTGTGGGTGTAGAGAAAAAGGATCTTACACAAGTGAATGTCGATCTTCATACAGGAGAAGCTAGTTTCTTCTATTAAAAAGTTATTCGTAGAAAAGGCAACGCTATTCACCAGAGTGGATTAGCTGCCAATGATGAGGGAATGGAACTATGATAACCTTGATAGAAAAGCCTATGGAAAGGCTTGATTTAGGGGAGAAACAAGTCTCGAGGAAACCTGTCCAATCTCACCTGATGAAGGCCCCTATTTATGATGAATATCCATTCACCCATGCCATAGTCGGGTCTCTGATGTCAAGTGACTTTAGGGTCCATTGTATGGTGTTGTACAACCGGAGGAGTGACCCTTAGGCATGTCTAATGGAGTACAAGAGAATTATGGTGTTACATTGAGTGGGTGGCTCTACCTTGTGGAAATCTTTTAAAATGTCCCTCTCCAGACTCAGAATGGCTTGGTATAATTCATTCACCCCAAGCTCAATCTCTATTTTTCAAGATCTTTCAATGGCCTTTACCTAGCAATTCATCAACAACCACCAAGCGGCGAGGATGGTAGTGCAGATGTTCAACATCATTCAAGTGAAAGGTGAGTCACTATGAGATTACGTCAAATAGTTCAATTACAAAGTGATGAATGTGCCAGGCATTCATTCTAAGATTTGTGTCTTTGTGATAATAAGTGGCTCCGATACAATTCTAAGCTATTTTATGAGTTTTCAAAAGACCCCCATGGAAACCTTAGGGGAATTCTACAAGAGCGCAAAGTAGCATATGATAGTCAAAAAGCTCATGATGGGTGGGCTGAGGTATGAAGGTCAAATGTCTAGCACATAGTGAACCAACCTTAATATCAAAGGGAAGGAAGTGGATGATGTTAGAAAAATTAAGGAAAAAAGCCATTTTTTACTCCTCCAAATATGTTGAAAGCCAACATTCTTATGGCTATTAAAAAACAAGGAGGAATTAAATGCCTAAATTTTTCATTCTTGGAAAATAAAAAGAATCTCAAGAAATACTACAAATTTCACCAAGATCACCGACCACGATCTTGAGGAGTGCCACCAATTGAAGAAGCACATCAAATATCTGATCAAGCAAGAACAATTGAAGTGGTACCTTCACCAGCCTTCACAAAAATGTCATGATCGGAGGGATGAGAAAAGGAGAAGCAACAAGGATGATTATAACTCCGATTGTGATCGAAACAACCAAAGTCCTTAAAGATGATTGCTTCCTCCTACTAATGACACCCAAATAACTATAGCAAGAATTCCCTTATTAGATAAGACAAGGAGGGGATGTAGGATCATGTTAATAGAATAAGATAGCCCAGCCAACAAATTGATAAGGTGTGATTAGTGGTTGTCAGGTTTCCTCATGATGACCTTTTCCTAATTATGGCCGGATTAAAAATTGGGATATGAAGAGGTTCCTCATCAATGATGGCTATAACACTAATGTCTTTTTTGCTTACCTCCGTCTGAACTTGGGTATCTTGGGAATAAAGCTCAAGCCAGCATCATGACCTAGATTTAGAGTCAATCCAAGAAAGCTACCTGTTTTAGGATGGATCAATCTACCACTTATGTTGAGAAGGAAGTCGGAAAAAGATGACGTTGAACTCTTCACATTGGCTATGACATGATTCATTACCATTGATGCGCCATCTTCTTATAACGCCATCCTCAGGAGACAAGCATAAGGTGATATGCTCATATTTGGTTATGTTTTCTATATGTTTTTCTCTTGTGTTTGCTTTTTTTTTTAATGAGTTTATGCTAAGAGTTAATACTTGACTGGTTCATATTTTATTTTTCAAGTTATATTTTAGCTTCATTTAGGTTAGGAAGGATTTCTACGAAGTTTTGGAGCTGAATTTCAAGCTTTCTCAAAGTTTGGTGTAGATACGCCTTGCAACACACCTATGTAGTGCCAAAACACCTTCTTACATGCTTGTGTTTGAGTTGCACACCTATTTGTTGAAACCTTGTCATTAAATGGTGAGGTTTTAAGTTCCAGAGGTCAAGGCCGGGTACTAGACCGTGTTTGATTGTTGATTAGAATTTTTCAGGTTATTTATTGAAAATAGATTAGAGAGTCAAGAAGAGGTTGATAAATAGAGAAAAGGAAAAGAGTTTTCAAGGAGGAAGGCTGGTGAAGGATGTTTTGATGATCAACACCATTTAATGCATGTTGAATCAAAGATTCCTTAGAGGAGAAACAATTCAAAGATGGAGACTTCTTTTCTTAGTTTTTCTTTGATTCTATTGTGTTTATTTTATGGCACTATGAGCTAAATTTTCCTACTCAAGCTTAGAGTAGATGAAACCTAGCATGATTTTATGATTGTGACTACTTTTCTATTTAATATGATTATGTTTTCTTTGTAATCTATCCATTATTTTTTGATGGATTAATTAATAGCCGTTAGCCTGTTAACTCAGTGTGGGATGATGAACAAGCGACAGGTAGTATCCGATGTGTTTATTGTTGATCACCATTGGATAAAAGTGATATTGTCAAAAGAGAGAGTAATAGGTGTGATGTAATACCTTCAGACTAGGGTAAGACCTAGTAGTGTTTCATAGGATGAGTAATGTATTCTTAGGAAGTATGGCAGGCCTAGACACCCTATCGATGACTAAAAAATAGTGATTGGTATAATAATAATAGTAGGGAGCTAATCTAATTTAGGTAGTACTCCACAGTCTAAGTTGATCATAATCTTGTTAAGCTGAAGTAAAAACAACACAAAGGATTTATAAGGGGATTCGATTGTAAGTATGAAGTATATTTTTGTTGATTATTTGAATTATTTTCTGCAGTTGATAATTAGTTGTTAATTATTTTTATTGCATTAGTTTAGTTTAGTTAATTCTTAGTTAGTTAGTCAATCAAACATCCTTTAATTGCCGGGTAAATAATAGAGAAAGGTTGAGTACGGTAGACAAGCTCCATTTTTTGGGAAAAATAATCTTGCCACTGCTAACTTTGATGATAGGTCCACTTGCCTATGAGTTCACATATTCATGAGTATATAGATATTTGACACATCTACATTTATTATAGCGTAGTGGGAAAGGTTTGTGTCAACTATGAACACACCAAAAGTGAACTTCCTACCAATGAATTGAGAAAGGGGATTCAAACATCTACATCAACCAAACTGATGTGAGAAAAGTATTTGTGAAGCCAAGGCAGTCACCAAGGAAAATTTGTATGCATATGTTAGGGAACAACAATTTGGGAAAAGTTACTGAACCACCTACTAAAGACATCAAGAGCAAAGGTGAAGAGATAGAAACTGAAAAAATGGAACTCATTATCAGCCAAAGTACTAGAATTGGGAAGAACATGCATGCCCCATGAGGAAAAGGCCAAAATTGTATCTTTCTTGCTTTCAAATAAAGACTTATTTGCCCACTTATCAAAAAATATACCTAGCATTAGCCAAGATATCATACAATTTAGCCTTAGGGTAGACCTTATGTATGGTCAATTAGGCAGAAAAAAGGTAATATCGTCACTCATAAAAGAGACTTCGTAAAGTAAGAAATGCAATGAATCCTAGAACCAATAATGATAAGGGAAGCAAAATATTCGGACTGGTTAAGCAACATAGTGATTTCCATAAAGAAGGCAGTGATAAACTTTGGATGTGTGTAGACCTCATCAAAGTCAATGATGTTTGCCTGAAGGAGTCTTTCCCCTGCTTTCTATTGATCAATTGGTTGATTCGATGGCCCAACACAAAGTGTTAAGTTTTCTAGATGCTTTCGGTGGATAACATCAAATTTGAATGGATCCTACCAATGAAGAAAAACATCCTACATAATCGATGAGGGAATGTTCTGCTATGTACAGACACCTTTCAAGTTAAGAAATGTGGGAGCAACTTATCAGTACTTAATGTACAAAGTGTTCACTGAAGAGATCCGGAGGAACATGGCAATGTATGTTGATGACGTGACCGTCAAAAGTAGACATCTAAGAGACCATATCGAGAATCTTAGGGAAAATCTATTTTCAGCATTAAAGCTAGAAAGCTCCTTAACTTCATGGTCTTTGAATGAGGGATAGATGTGAACCTGGAAAAGATCAAAGTGCTCTTCAACTGCAGAACACCAAAGATCATTAGGGATATACGTGCTCACTGGAAGGATAATAGGACTAAGTTACTTTTTATTTTGATACGATGAATAATGTCAACTGTTCCTTAAAGTACTAATAATAGGTGTGAAGAAGGATGCCAATGTTACTAAAGCCTAATCTTGTTAGAATAAAGAATTTTAGAAAGCATGGGTGAAATTAAAGGATTACTTGGCTAGGCTACTCACACTTCGGTAGTTGAAAGAAGGGGAACCACTAATACTATAGCTAGTAGCAAGTGAAAAAACTACAAGCTTAGTTATCAAATAGGAGGAGGAAAATAGTCAATAATGGCCAGTTTATTATGTTTGCAAGTCTTTACAAGGTGTTGAAGTCGGGTACTTGATCTTGCAAAAAGAAATTTACAATTTAGTGCTACCAGGAACGAGGCTTCAGTTGTATTTTTGTGGACAAACCATCTTGTCTGAAGTAGCCTCCCTCTGAGGGATGTCATGAGGAAGGTTGATCAATTAAGGTGCATATCTAAGTAGTTCACCAAACTTGCTGACTATGAAATAATCTATGCACTAGGGAAAGCAAGCATGGCACAGGCATTGGTGAATTTCATAGCCAAGCTATGAAGAATGAAGTAATAAAGTTTGCTTCAAAGAATGAAGAGGCAAAAGTGGTCCTTTTTTGTGATAGAGCTACAGGTGAAGAACATTAGGGTGTCGATATAGCTCTTTGAGGTCTTAAGGGTATGGAGACATCAAAATCAATAAAATTTGAATTTTAGGTGACAAAAAAATGCCATAAAAAATGAAGCCTTGATAGTTGGCCTTGAGCTAGCAAAAAGTGTCAGCATTCAATCTATCCAAGCTTGCAATGATTCTTAGCTTTTAGTTTAGTAGTTGTGGGGGGAGTATGAGGTTAAAGAGACCGGGCTTAGAAAATATTTTGATCTCATGAATGAATTGATCAAAAAATTCAAGTAATTCTGGATTGAGTAGGTATGTTGGAAGGAGGACACTAAAGCTGATGTGTTAGCGAACTCCCATGAGCATGTAGAAGTATGATAATCCTTAGGTGTCAATAGCTTGGTAGTCATGAACATAGAAAAATGGTGAAGAGTACCAATAAGAAACTACCTAGCTAAGGGGCATCTGCTTGTTGACCTTTGGGAAGCAGCAAAAGTAAAAAAAAAAAAAAAGCCAAGAGATATTTCTTAATTAGAGAAGAATTGTACAAGACTCCCTAGCTAGAGTTTTTTTATGCTAGGGATATTTTTGGTATACATTAACACAAGATGCACTAAAAATGGTTAACTGTTGAGATAAAATGCCAGAGACGTTTGCACATACAAAGGAATCCATCCAAAGTATAAACATAAAAAAGTTATCCTTGCCCTTTCCTATATGGGGAATTAACGTAATTGGTCCTCAACCTATAGCCCTTGGAGGAGTAAAATACTGAGTAGTTGTGGTGGATTACTTCACAAAAAGGATCAAGGCTAAACCTTTGACAACCATATCAATAAAAAAGGTCCAAAAATTTGTCAAGAAAAAAATCATTTGTAGTAGGCTTGGATGCCTGAAGGTTCTAGCACCAGAAAATAAAATAATTAGTTGATAAAGGATTTCAAGAATTTACAAGTAACCTTGGAATAAAGGTGCACTCTACCCTAGTACTTCACCTTCAGAGCAACGGACAAGTCAACGTCTCAAATAGAGCCCGAAAACATGGCTAGAAGAAAAGATTAAGGGAAACAAAAGGAAAATGGCCAACTGAACTACTAAGTGGGTTATGGAGTTATCGGACAACACGAAAAAAGGCCATAAAAGAAAACCCTTTCTACCTAGCCTTTGGAATCGAAGCCTTAATACCAATCGAAGTAACTCAACCTTCGATAAGGGTTCAAGTTTTCAACAAAAGAAAATGAGGTTGGCTTGAGATTTAGCTTAGAACCAATTAAGGGAAATTGAGAGATGGTAGGGATCTGAAGAAAAGCCACCCAACAAAGTTCAACCATAGCAGCCATTAGGAATGTAAAGCCTAAAGAAATAAAGGTTAGAGACTTGGTGCTCTATCACACTGAAGTCGAACCCCATTGGCCCTCTTATGGGTTACTCTAGTCAAACTGGGAAAGACCTTTCCTTATTACTGACAAGGTAAGGCCAGGGGTCTACAAACTTCAAGATGGCTTCAAAAAATGACTTAAGGAATAATTGGCACATGGGTAGCTTGAAAAAAATACTACATATGAAAAAGACAAAACATATGGTGTTATAGCCCTCCTAGCAGAATGCTTGGCAAGCAAGGTAAGTTTACAAATCCCTAGCTGAAATACTTTAATTAAAGGTGAACTAGCAAGATCAAGTAAGTTATTAAAGGTTTAGTTGGTTCCAAGTGGTTTACGACACTAGGTTTGCCCTGGGGCAAAATGCTCATTTTGGTACCCTAGAGAGTCAGGACAAATCCCGGGAGTGAAAATGACATTTTTAAAATGCAAAGCCTAAGTTAGCAAAGTTTTCCTAAGTTCCTAATTGCGTAGTTAGTATTTTAGGAAGGGCTAAATTTGTAAAACTTAACAAAGTTTAGGGGGATGTGGAGGTTTTGTGTTTAAAACACTTTTAGGGGAGGACTTCTGTCACTATTCATCCATTTTTTAGCCCAAATTCGTAGCTCTTCTCCTTCCCTTAAATCTATTGCCAAATCCTTTTCAAAACCAAGAATTCTTCATGTAATTGGAAGGCTTTTGTGTTCTCCAAGTCAAAGGGAGCTTGTTTTGCTTGTTTTTCATGGTGCTAGAGCTCTTGGAAACATTTTTCAGCTTGGGCAAGGTTTTGGATGAAAGGTAACCTTTTGTTCTTGATGATTTCAAGTTTCTTGAGCTTAATCAAGCTTGGGTTTTATTGGTTTTGTGCTAAATTAGTGCCATATGCCTTGTATTTTGCTTGGAACCTAGGAAACCTAGTGGAACCCTTTGGAGCTTGTTATTTGAGCTTATGGTGCTTGATTGTTGCTATTTCAAGGTTAATTGAGGTAAGGGATTTATGATTCATGCATAATTGATGCCACTCATAGCTTGTTTGCTTGTTAAATTTAAGTATTTTGATGAATGGTATTAGTTGGTGGATGGTAATGAACAAGGTGAGCTAGTGAAGTTTTAATGATTTGTGTGGTGTTTATGGACACCATAGACTTGGTTTGAATGGTGCATTATGGCCTATTACATGTGTACAAGTTTGAGGCACTTGAAGGCATCCCTAGGGCCATTGGAAGGCCTTAAAAGGCCCTAGAGGGGCTATGGTGTGAAAACTTGGAATTCTGGGCACAAAACAGTTGAGGACACATTGCCAACCCTTGCCAAGCTTTTCATGAGAAATCCAGTGAGTTTTTTATTGTGGCGATGTGTTGCTGACAGCTTTGACACCTGGTAGTATTTTCATCATAACTTTTTACTTAGGTGTCTGATTGAGGCAATTCTAGATTCCATGTGAAGCTAAGAGGGAGCACTATCATCTCTATGGCTTTATGAATCCTAGAATTGCCAAGGTTAGGATGTATGTTCATTCAAAGTAAAGGCATATTTTTCCATAATAGAGCACCATTAGGTTAGTGCAAGGTTTAGTACCATCAGAAGCCTAGTTTAGCCTTTGGATTTAAGGCTCCAATGTGGTAACCTTAGTGCAACTAATCGGGTTCCAAAGAACCTAGTGAATGAGTCCAACCATGGTCATTGCTAATCCAATATGGTTAACCTAGTAATGGTGGATAGTGGAGCACCATGGATGAAGGCTTAGTGTACTTGTGGCCTAGCCAAGTTGTGACTTCAGGCATAAGTGAAAGCTTAGTGCATACTTGGTAGGTTAAATTGTAAGGCTTAGTAGCTTGGTGGTGTAGGTGGGCTTATTAGCTCGAGACACCAAGTGGGAGCCTAGTGCACCTAATTGGGTACAGGCTTAGTACCATAGTGGCCTAGGTGAGCTAATGGCTCAAGGCAATATATGGGAGCCTAGTGCACCTACTGTCAGTTCCATGGAACTCAAGCAAGGAGCATCCACCATGTTCACCTACGCAACAATCAAGGAAAGGTTATTTAGTGAGCTTAGCTCACTAGGAGGTCAACGTAGGAGCGAGTTAAAGGCCAAAGCTCACTAGGCATGGGGTGACATCTATGTGAGAACTAGGTTCAGGAGGGGTCTCAAGAGACCCAAATATATGCGCATATGTTAGCCTTTAGGCTATAAGCACATGCAATAGACTTTAGATATTATGTTTATATGTGTGTCATCAAGATTTTTCTTGTAGGTTGAATGATCCTTTACTGAGAATCAAGGATTCTTACTCCCTTAGTCTTTGTTGTGCAAATTTTGGATTTGTAGAGTCGACAACTATTAAGGGTTGTTAAGCTAGACTTGCGAGTAGGTATGTGGTTTATTTTAATCTTTATGGCTCTAGTTTATGGTTTGCTTGTTGGCAACATTATGGTACTAACAATAGTTGTTTATTTGGTTGAAAGAGGCTAGTGAAGCACAAGGGAAGGCTTTTGAAGCTTGCCATCGAGAGTAAGGTGGGAGCTTAGTTATGGATCTCGATTTTATGGTTCAGTGTATAGTTGTCATACGCTAGTTGCCTTCAATGTTCATGTTGAGTAGTGTACTCTAGAGTCACTCTTGGGTGCCGGCATAGTCTATTTTGTATGGATGCTTGCACACAATTGATTATGTATAGTTAACTCAACAGTTACTTTGTATGCTTTGACTACTTGGAAACTTGGATTTTGTTGGAAAGCCTGAACAATGTTTTATGATTTTTGTTTATATTTTATAACTTGTTTTGTTACATAAGTCAAAGCATTACTCATGCATGGTCACATAGTAGGATTAATTAACTATAAGCATAAAGGTTTTAACTAGTATGCACGTAACCAATTAGCCAATTATGACTAGTGTAGGACAAGTTCCCATAGGCTTCCTGGGTAGTCCCACGAGGGGCCATGTCAGTTTAGTATCAGAGCTTGGTCATGGTCATTGTAGGTTAAGAGCTGAGATCTAGTGGATTGCCCTTGTGCTAGGGTAGTTAGTACTAACCAACATTTTTGAGTTGTCATCTAGCTTTGGCTGCAGGTTACGATGGTGAAACTGGGTCAAGTAGTAGCACTCTCGTACTTTTCCATCAATAGTAGGAGCTTGAGGCCAAGTTCCTCAAGGCCTTGAGCTAGTATATGAAGGTGCTTCATAGTCATCGAGGTGGGCACTGGCAAGTGGTGTAGGATACAGCAGCTTTCGAAGGAAAGTTAGATGAATTGAAGACATAAAATTGTGAGGTGGAGGTTGGCTCATCCAACCTAATAGGAGCATAAGGGATACACCCATAGTGTGAAAGTCAATTGGTGATTGAGAAACAAGAATGGATCATGTAAGAGAAAGGGCTTATGCCCAGGGTGCAAAAAGTACATGGTTTGTAGGATGCACCTAGGAACTGTTACCAATGGTCCAAGTGGTCATCAGACTAGTGTCACATTTGGTCTCGATTAAGTTAATACTAGCCTAGGAAGTTTGTCCCCAATAATTGTTGCCATAAGGATCCGACCTACTGTACTAGAGCAGTAGTTTAAGCTTTGCTCGACCAGTCAAATGGTTAGAGTAGGCGGCCGCAAGCTAGATATGATGGGTAGCCATAATGAACTCGCGGGCAGGTGAGTAGCTAGTTTGAGGTAAGTCTCTAAACTTTCACTAGTAGTCTAGTTACTTTGTTGGAATTCTGGCATCAGGGTAGTAGTTTTGAGCAAAGTTAAGGGTTAACCCAAGTGCATTAAGAACCTAATGATTCACCAAGCATTAGGGTAATACCTGGGACCCTAGGACCCATTTACTAGTGCATGAAAGCACATAAGTGGAGGCCTAAATACCTTAGATTGGATTTTTCCTAAGGTTTTATAGGTTTTATTCTTTCACAAGGTTAGTTTTGGTTGGCCTAGTTAGCAATGTAAAGACCGGCTAGTTGAATAGATGAGTTTCTTAGACTAGCTATTTAATGGAGAGGTTCAGTTAGATGCTGGAAAGAAAAATAGGAAGTTTTAATTTCTATTTCTAACAGTGAAATGCAGGTGTGACCACAGAAGAAGCAAGGAGTAAGGAACTCATCTTAGGGTAAGTGGATGGATGGGATCATCTGCTAGCTATAAACCCTAAGGTAGGGCCAATAGGAGAGGAGTCATTGCTAGAGTTCAGCTTGACTGCCGAAAGGTAGTTAGAACACCCAAGCAATAGGAATGACTACCATAAACCAAGGAATAGTAGGTGACATGAAGTCATAATCTCGAAGATAAGTGGAGTCGAGGGCCATCGAGTTAACTTGTGGGAGAAGAGACACTTGACTAGTGAAACTAGCCGAGTAGGTAAAAGACTAAGTCCTAAGTGTAACCGAGGATGCTGTGGTGATCACTTGATGTTTTATGTTAGTGCCCGTAAGTTAGTGCAACATTGAACTACTAGGTTAGAACTGACCAAGGGATGCCAGAAAGAGGTTGTTTTGCCTTAACCCTACGGGGTAGTGTTCGAAGAGCGCCCGTAAGGGAGAGTTCAGTACAACCTGTTGAGAGTAGAATCACAAGTTGCCACAAGGTAAAGTAATTTCCCACGTAGTTGAGTACTTTACTTAATAGTGTAAAGTGCCATGTCTAGTATAGGTCTAGTTGTGCTCAGGTATCTATTTATGACTCCGGTAGTTACCAAGCTCATCAAAGTTAAGGGAACTGAAAGGTTGGAAGCCTAGTCAGTAAGGATATTGGTTAAGCCAATTAAAACCTAGAGTTAAAGCATTTCACTTGACCCTAGTGCCTTAAAAAGGAAGGGCTCATGATTTGTGAGATTGCTCAAGGCTGGTGGGTAGGCTTACAACTCTAAGGGATAGATCTAGTCTCGAGGTTGATAGCCGAAGTGCTATCGCCCTTTGAACCTATAAGCTCGGGCAAAGCACCATACTCGGAAAGTCGAGCATCATCCACAAGGAGAACGAGCACCAACTTCGGAAAGAGGAAGTCTGATGCCTTGGACATCCGACCTCGGTGATCCACCAACGCCCCTGGGAACGATAGTATTGACTTCGGTAGTATGGTGCGTCACCTCCCTCGGTAAGGCAGCTGAACCAATCTTGGAGGAGAGAGACCTGCCACCTTCGGCAGGGGAGAACGCCCCCGAAGGAGGAGCTTCAGTGCCAAGAGGACTCCCGGGTTGCTGAGACGACTTCGGAGAAAGGGCCGCTATTTCGAAGAGTTTCCATAGGCATCTTGGGCAGGCCCATGAAGGGCCGTGGCATATGGCCTAACTTCCCTTAAAATACACTATTCAGATAGTGTGTGTAATATTCACCAATGTAGCATTTTTGATATACTCATTATTTAAGAAAATAGAGTGTAAATACTTATCTTTTCTATTGAAAACCACATTTATAAAATTTTTAAGTTGACATACTTGCTCAGTCTGTAATTTGGCTAAGTGAGAAGGAATGGCTAACCCATTTTGAAGCGTTGACAAAGTCAAAGAAAAGAACTTTGGAAGGGCCAGAGAATGATTTGGGAGTTCAAGTTTGGTACTAAAACATAGAAGAACTATTTCAGTAAGATTGACTCGATTTAAAAAGAAGGCAAGCTTTAGAGAAGTTTAAACCCAACTATTGTTTGAAAAATAAGCTAAGAATCTGAAGACCAAAAGTTTAATAAGAAACTTCATTGCATAGCACATTAGATAGATACAAACAAAAAAAAAAGAAAAAAAAGAGAAAAAAAAAGAAAATATCCTAGGAATCCTAATCCTAAGTATCATTTTCTTTGTCCTCACCATCTTCTTCATTATCTTCCTTCTCATCATTAGCAACGTCCTCCTCCTAAGGAACCCTTTCTAGGGCACCAGGTACTTATCTCTTGACTAGGCGAACGCAAGAACTTTGGGAATGTTGAACATGGTGAGGAAGGAAAAGATGGAGAGGAGGATGTTCTGGCAAAACCTTGTGCCTCGATGAGCAGAAACCATCTTGAATGTAGGAGCATTTAGGCCTAGAATTTGGATTTTTATAAAGCAAAAACAAATATTTTCTTAAATTGTAGTTCTTATAGGGTAATTTTACCAATTTTAAGGAAGGGTCAAAATGAATCTATTTTTAATTCTAAGAAAAAATGCAGATATTTTACAATTTTAGGGCACCTCGAGCCCCTGCTGGCCCCTTTTTAGTTCTGCCCTTACTGAAAATGGCTGTGTTGGTCATCTTTGGCATCTCCTTGGCCATCCCTTAATTTTCCTCTTTTAAGGCCTTGATAGCTTTCTTTGCCTCTTGAAGGTCCTAGGCCAACTTATTTTTTTCCTTAACCAGATGTTTTGTCTCCTTGCTAAAGAGAATGACCTTGGTCTTGAGGTCTGGCCAAGATCCTGGACCTTCACTCGGACATAATCGGCAAAAGCCTTCACAACCCTAATAGCCTATTTTTTTTTTAAGACAAAGAGGTCTCACTCCATTAGCTTCCACAACTAGCCAAACTTTTGAGTGACCTCAGTCAATGCACATGTTGCTTGGGCTGATCATTTGGTCAGTTCGGTCACCAACCAATAGAATTGCCTAAAACCAATCAGGTTTCAATTTTCAATTTCATCAACTGAACTATCTGAAGTTCAAGCAAAAACTAAAACCATTCCAATGAAAATACAGTTCAGTTGGTTCGGTTTTGCAATTTAGTTTCAGAGAACATTCAGCTTTTATCTTCTACAGTGTCCATCCCCACTTCTTTGAGAAACAATCAACTTTGCTTACTTAATCACAACCACTAAACATAGAATCAAAAGTTTCTATTTTGATTTGCTGCCAATAATCACCAATTTGTTCTATTTTAGTCATTGGTCATCTCAAAGATAGCCGAACTAATAGATCTAGTCTAGTTTCCACAATGAAGTGCGATGACTTCTACTTTTTTGCAAGTGGGTAGAGAACATGGAAGGAGGATTAGTGACCGAATTGTGAGTTGCATGGTTGGCTTGGATATGATTTAGAGAAGATGAAGGAGCCGATAACAATGATTTTAAGAAGACAAAGAAAAAAAAAAAGACGAAACGAGAAGTTAGGCGGCGAGACAAGTTGGAAGTCTACAGGCTAGATAAATGAGGTGCAACAAAGTTTACATAGCTAAGTTAAAATGTTGAGTAAATGACACTTATTCCTTTTTGTTTCATTCAAGTTACACTTTAACCCCTATGGTTTGAAAAATTCCACTTTGCCTTTTCGATTGCTACTTCATTGTCCAATAACCGAATTGATAACCAAAGATATATTTTGGTTTTGGTCCAAACCAAACCAAATAACTGAAAAACTGAACCATTTTGTCTAAATTCAATCAATGTTTTTTATATTTTCAATTTTATTTGAATAATGCTCACCCCTACTCATTGCCTTCATTAGATTTTCCTTGATGTGAGGCTATGCCTCAGCTTGCTTTGTGAACCAATCGTGAAGGTACCCAATAAGGGTAAACATCCAAAAAAACAAAAAAATAAAATAAAACAGTGATGGTAGATCATTAGCTAAATTGTGCTAATGGATCAAAGAAAGAAACATTACCTTAGCATAAAACTCAAACAATATGGCAACGACAATCTCCTCATTCAAAAGGCTTTCTGTCAAAGTGTTGAAGGCTGCATTGGTCTTGATCCCTTAATGCAAATAAGGGATCATCACCAGGCCATCATCACTAAAAAGGTCCATATCCTCAGTTAGCCCCCAGATGGGCAATCTCGGCACATTACCTATCTGAAGGCACACATTTTGAAATCGATGATGTCACTCATTATCAGCAACTCAGTTCAGCTCCAAAGTTTTCCCTATGCGGTCTTGCTAAAGTTCCTTCTTATATAAGGTCAATCCCTAACCATTCCTTTATTAATCTTACAATATCAAACAATCCTAAACTAAGTAGGGGGAACATTAGAAACCAGAGAGGAAGCAACTTCCTAGTCCAAAATTGCTTGGGCATTGATGACCTTGGTAGGAGCTATCACCCATTTCACCTTCTTTGTCTACATCTTTTCTCAATGACCTCAAAAGCTGTGGGCTTGACATTAGCGGCCAAGGATGCAATGGTGTCCTATACATCCATCCATAGAAGAGCTACCTTTGTACATGGGCTTAGAAGTGCAGAAGATATCCTCTTGTCCACTTCTTTAGTTGAAGAAAGAAAGTGATGTGTCGCTGGTTCTCAAGGATCCTAAGTTCAAAAGAGTACCCAAATGTATGCTTCACCAACATAGTCAAAGAAGGAAAAAATTGAATGAGAGAGAAAGAAAGGATGTTAGAAATAGAATTAGGGGTGAGAAGAAGAATTGTAGAAAGAACAATAGAAGAAAATTGATTGGAAGATAAGAACTTGGAATCACAAGTGCACCAAGGAGTTGAGAAAGAAAAATAAAAAAGAAAATTGATCAAAGTAACATGTATTCAAATTAATATATATCCAAACCATGAATTATAAGCTCTATTTAAATATAAATAAACTAGGGTACCAGCCATACAAAGTTGTATTCGACTAGAAATCCTAAACCATGCAAAAGAAGCAAACCTAGTCAAACTAGGTTTTGAAAGCACACTTTGAACACTACTTTCACAAAAATCCATGTGGCATGTGCCCCATATGTCAAAAATCTATTCCTTAACTAAATAACATGTTGGAAACCAAAACTAAGAAAAACTAAAAAGAACACTCAGGCATACTAAATTGGCTAGGAAGGACTCCAATGTGGTTTTCGAGTGTACTCTTAGAGCTCTGGGGCTCTTTTTCTAAAAGAGGAAAACTTTGAGGAAAAAGGTATTTGCTGCATAAAACTTGTTGGAGGGGTTGGTTTTGCTACTATTCACTTCCCTCCTCATCATCAATTTCGTAGCCCTTCTTGTCCCTTTTGATTTCTTGCCAAATCTTCTTGCAAAACTTGTTTTCTTGGTGAATTCAGAAGGTCTTTGAGATACCTAAGTGAAGGGTGGCTTGTTTCATGGTTGTTTGTACATTTAGAGCTTCTGGACACATTTTTGTGCTTGGGGTGGTTTTGTGTGAGAAGTACTATTTGATCCTTGATGCTTTCATGTTTCTTGATCTAATAGGAGCTCAGGTTTTGTTTGATTAGTGTTAATTTGGAACCCAAAAAAACTAATGGAACCTTTGGATTTTGACGTGGCTTGTGGTGCTTGATTGTTGCTAGTTCAAGGTCAATTAAGGTAAGGGATTTATTGTATTTACTGAATTGATGATAGGGATGACAATTAGGTGGTTGGGTCAGGTTTGGGTCTGGCCATTTAAGCGTGAGTTTTATCGGGTTAACATAAATTCAGGTCTAGATTGACTTATTTGGGTTCAAGTTGAGTAGATATCGGGGTTAAGCTGCAGACCAAATTCAAGTTGACTGTTAGGTGCACTTGGGTTACTGATATATAGGCTGAAATGACTAAATTTGATCAATTTTCATTAAAATTTAAATTAAAGGATTCAATTTTTTGCACGATTTAATTTAAGTAAATTAGTATGTTCAACTAAAAATTCATTAAAATTTTCTTCATTATATTTTAGTATGTGTTTAGGTTAGTTAATATTTTGTAATATTTTATAATATTTGATTATTTTTTTAGGCTCATACCCTCACCCATCTATCATTACACAGGTCACCTAACCCGTCACTCAACTATCACCCAAACACACACACTTCTACAATTTTTCTATGCACTTGGTCCAATGCATTTTCTATGAAATCATTACAAAAATGCAACTCCAAATCACGATTAGAAACTAAATTGAAAATTTTCAAAATTTTTGGGTGAAAATGTAAAGATTTAAAAATTTCAAAGACCTCTGTTGTAATTGCTATGGGTGACTGAAATAAAATTTTTTAAAATTTAGGTAGCTTACTATACTAAAAATTTTTTGGACTAATGTTATAATTTTGATAATTGCATTCCATGATCATTAAACTTACTAAATATGGAACTTACTTATTTTGGAAGAACTCTAACATGAGACTTATTAAACATGAAACTCACCCCCCAAAATATGATACTTACTAAATATATAAGTCCTCAAAAAATAAAAGTTACTAAATATGGAAATTCCTTCTAAAATATGAAACTTGCTAAATATGTGAGTCTCAAAAAATGAAAGTTACTAAATATTGAAGTTCCCTACCTAAATATGAGACTTACTAAATATGTAAATAACAAAAAAAATATAGTTATTAATTATGGAAGTCACCCTCCCAAAATATGGGACTTATTAAATATGAAAGTTTCAAAAAATGAAACCATTAAATATGGAAGCTCCTATATATGGGACTTACTAAATATGGCAGGTAATGAAAGATGAAAGTTAAAGTTTACGGTGAGGGTTAGGATTGAGAGTTAATGTTTAGGGCGTAGGGTTTTAAGGTTAGGGATTTAGGGTTAGGGTTTAGGGATTATGGTTAACATTAGGGTTAGGGTTAAGGTTTAGGGTTTAGGGTTAGAGTTAGAGTTTTGGGTTACAAGGTTTAGGGTTTAGAGTCTAGAATTAGAATTAGAGTTTTAGGCTAGAGTTAATGTTTAAGGTTTTAAAGTTTGGAGCTAGGGTCCCGGGTTCAAGTTTACGGTTTAGAGTTCAAATTTGGGGGTTTGTGGCAAAAGTTATGGTTAGGATTAGGATTAAGGTTTAGGTTTTCTAGTAAAGGTTAAGGTTAGTGTTTAGGGTTTTAAAGTTTAGGGTTAGGATTTTGATTTAAGGATTTAGGGTTAACAAGTATACATTGAAGACAGATAAAAAGTGTGAAACAAAATATTTGACTACATTAACTATGTTCTAAATTGGAGGAATAATTAAAATTAAATATTACATTCATTGTCAATTAGAATACAATTAAGACCCTAAATCAATAAACTAAGAAGACCCGTAAATCAATAAATCCCAGAAGACCTATAACAAAACAAAACAAGTTATTTTGTTAATTTATTATTCAAATTCCATAACATCCTTAAACAAAACATATTTTTTAAGTATTTTTAATTTTCCTAAATTACTTGTTCATAATTGATTTAAAATTTAGATAAATAATTAAAATATAAAAAATCACATTTTTTAAAATCTCTACCGACCATATATTCTATGTTGATTTTAGTAAACATTAGGTCTTGTCTGTCGTGCCCTAAACTGCCCCTGGCCCGTTCAGGCCCAATTATCTAAAACATACAGCGGAAGTTTAATTAAACCGAAGGGGCTTTTATTACTCACTAAGACTTATGGGCACGAACCCGAGGATTCTTACTGGTACTAGCTTGTTGTGTTCTTATTAAAGGGTTAAGTTTAAGTGCTCTTGGAAACAAACTAGCACCCATGTGGATTTCATGTGTTCATTTTGATGGTCTTTACCAAGCTTAGCCAAGAATATGCATGGCAACCAAAACACCAACTTTAAGTTTGAAAACTTATTTTCATGCATATGATTCGCATGCTTATGTATTTTGGAGTTCACTAGTGCACGTAATCTCTTAATGCTTTTAGATGCAACTAATTCTTAGGCATGCATTAATTCACATGCGTGCACTTGAATTTCCTTATTAGCCAATCTTTACACAAGCATCCAATTTCATGCTTTCCTAAGTTTACTTGCTTGTTCTTTACCAAGTGCGCATACATAGCCAAATATAGCATGCTTTCAACATAAACATGGGCTTATGGGCCTTCTAGTACCTAACATGTATATGGCCCAAAATTAACCAAGAACATATTCAAATTTTCTAATTTCTTTTTTAAGCCCAAAACATGCATTTAAGCCCAATTTCAAACAAGCTTCAAGTTTTATGAAAACATAACCCATAAATTCATGCATGGGCCTTAGTAAGTCCACCAAGCAATAAAAACACCCAAAAATGTCCAAGTCCATAATACAAGCCCAAAGCCAAGTTTGGCCGAATTTTAGCTCAGTCCATAATTTGGTCACTAAACTTAGACCAACAAATTACATGCTTAAAAGCAAGCCATAAATCATAGTGCCATGGAACACTAATTATCCACCTTAAGATGTTGTTCCCACAAATTCTAGACTCGTAGTCCTGCACACAAAGTCCACGCTTATTATCTTGATTTTCAAGCAACTTAAAATACTTAGAGCACTTAGTATATGATGTCCGGGGACATCTTCACTGGAAGGCATGGTGACTTCCGGGGGGACTTCCTGTGAAGGAGAGCGTCTGGTGCTGGAGTTTCCCAGGGGAACGTGCCTACAAAGCTCAGAGAAGGGGGTTAGGAGGTCCCTGGGGTGCTTTTCCGGGGAGGAGCCTCCGACGCCCAAGTCAGTTTCCTGAGAAGGTAAGGGGGAAGCACTAGAGTTTTTAGTGGGCTTGCCTGTGTTTTCTCAAGGGGGAGGAGTCCAACCCTTTGCCAGGGTTTGTTTCCTGGTATTTATAGGAATGTCCAGCCCGTTCAGATCATGACACGTGTTCGGTCGGATGTTTTCTGAATTTCTGGGCGTAGGGGACAAATAGCCGGTGGCAGGCTCCTTGAGCCTTGAACCGATCCAGGCCGTGACATGACCTGGATGGCGTCGGCGTGTCAAATCGCAGTTTGAGGTGACATGTAGCATCTGTGGGCGGCATGTCAGAGGCTCCTTAAATGCTCATACCGTACTCCCGAGGTCCCTGGCCGAGGTCGTCCTCTGGTACGGACGATGCCCCTTCGGGAAATATGCCCGCAGTTCGGGGAGTTCCCTGATTCAGGGTTCCGCTTTCGGGGAGATCCTCTTCGGCTTGCAATAGCTGATTCTCCGTTTCCGAAGGTGATCTGTTTAGTACCTCGGGGGGGCTAATAGCTTCCTCGCGTTTCCTGACGCTCCGAGTTCGGGTCAGATAGAGGCGATAGCCCTTCGACTATCACATGCCCCCCTTTGGAAAGCCGAAGTGGAGACTTCGGTTTGTAGTCTTTCCGAGGATGCTCTTTGGGAGTTTTTAGGGAGTAAAACCTGTACCGAAGGTACACCTTTTGCCCGAAGATATGGGCTGTTCGGCAATAGCCTGTCTTTTGGTGTCTTCGAGGCTACTTACTTCTTTCCTTTTTCCTTTTGTAGGTCTGTGCAGTGTCGCGTCTAATGACCAGGCGTGTCAGTCTGGAGCGGCGCGTCCCAGTTTTTTAGGGATGTCAGGGGGCGCGTCCCCTATTTTGGCACAGCGGTTGACACGTGGCACTTTGCCATTTGAGGGGAGTCATGTCGGTCACAGAGAGCGCGACTTTTCGGGCGCAGAGAGCAGTTATGGCGACGGTTCACCTTCAAAGGGTACTTATGACGCTGATTCGACTAGCTACTTTCAACCTATATATAGCCCATTCTATCATAAGTTCCCTTTTTGCTTTTGCTTCTGCTCTTTTCCCTGCTTGCCATTGCTTTTGCGCTTTCTCTTGCTTTTTGCGGCAGAGCTGTTTTAACAGAGTTTTTCCAGCAACCTTTCACTACGGCGACTTCAAACCCAGATTTTGGCAAGTCTTTTGGTGGGTTTTTGTTTTCTAGACTCTTTTGATTTTCAGAGTTTTTTCCCGAACTTGTTTTCTTGCCTTTTTCCGAACCCATTTTTCTGCAAGTATGCCTATTCCCGAGAGCTGGCAGCCTCTTTTATCTCATCCTTGCTGCACCACCCCCAAAAAACTGGCAAGATGGAAGAAAAATTTCTTTCTTCCTTCGTATGCCGTTACGAGATTGCCTCGTTTTGATCAGTTTTGTTTTTCAAACCGTAGTAATGAGGTTACCGTTTTCCGAGCCCAACTGAAGGCCGGACTTCAGTACCCTCCTCCGAAGATGATTTGCGAGTTCTGCCAATTTCATGGCATTGCCGTAAATCAACTTCCCCCGAACTCGTACTGCTATTTTAACGCCTTCATCTGCATGTGTGGCGTCTTCGGGATAGAACCCCACTTTATTATTTTTATGCAGTACTACAAGCTCTTCGTGGTCCCGAAGGGTGGCTTTTACTTCATGTTACCTTGGGGATCTGAGAGCAAGAAATATACGTTCACCTTCGCCACCAAGGACAGCTGGTGAGGGTGGCAACAAAAATTTTTCTTTCTGAAGATGGAGGAGGCCTGGTCGTATGTTCCGACCAAATGGGCTCAGGGAAAGCTGGAGATGGACGTCGTGGATCCGAGCATACTGCTAACTCCGGAGTTGGCTCCTATCTTTAAGGACTTCGACGGCCGTATCCGTGCTGTCTTGGACTGGGGTCCCGAGGTCCCTTCGCGCTCTCTCTACCCCTTCCCCATCAATTGGAGGTTGATGACCGAAGAGGTTCTTCGGGAGTTAGGGGTAGTGAAGGAGCACAAGACGGACCTCAAGATGCCAGCTCCTTCTATCGCCGGGAAGGATTCCTGGTTGGTGCAGCTCATTCGGGAGGAAGTTTCTTATGAAACTTTTTATGAGAGTAAGTTATCTCTGACTCCCGTTGTTATAGCTTTCGTCTCGAACTTACGCTGATGCTTTCTTTCCTTCTCAGAGATGGGTGACGGCACTGCTACCTTCTACAAGTCCCTCTTCATCGGCCAAGTAGAGAAGGGCGAGTAGACGAAGAAGGCGGCTTCCCGAAGGCGAAAAACCACTGGTGCTGGACCTTCGGCCAAACGGGCGAAGAAGACTATTCTTCGTCCCCCTTTGGAAAGTATTGAGGAGGAAAGTGGGGAGCCCGAGGTCGCTGCCATTCCGCCTTCCAAGGCTGCTGCCGACGTTTCTTCGGCCGACGTCCCTCCTCAGAGCCCCACTCCGTCGCAGGCTCTTTTGGATGCCGTGGTGGAGGCTCCTTCTGCCGAGGAGCTGCGTAAACGCAAGGGCAAGGAGATCTCTACCGAGGAGGCCCCGGCTTCTGACGATGACGTCGTCAAGGTGCCGCCAGGTTTTCTTTTTTCGCCGAAGTGTAATGCCTTTATTTTCCAAAGTTCTTTTTTGTTCTCACCAGCTGCTCGTTTTGCCATGCAGAGGAGTCACTTACTCCAAGTTGGGCGGCCGAACACGCGCAGAAGCGAGCTCTCCGTGATGCCAAAGTCCCGAAAGGGAAGATCCCGAAGGAGCCTTTTTGGACGTTTACGGAGGACATGAATTTGTTCTCCGGAGACTGCCCCCAAATGGCTAAGGAGATCTCGAAGGGGGTGCTTACTGAGGCCTCCTTCAGGGCTATTGCGGCGGCTCATCCGGGCGATGACACCCTCGCAGTGAAGGTTACCGAGCACGCTGCTCAGGTATGCTGGTTTGCCCTTGAAGAATTTTTTCTAAGTGTTTGGCTTTTACTGACCTTGCCTTCATCTTTTTGCAGCTGATGGCGTACGCTGGCTACCTCAGAGTTCGGGTGGCCAGGCAGACGCAGTTCCGAAACTCGGCCTTAGAGACTTTAGAGAAAATGAAGGCCATGTGTTTGGAACTGGCTGTCAAGAACCTGCAGCTGGCTGATACTGCGGAGAAGGAGGTTGGCGCCCTTCGGGCGGAAAAAGAGGAGATTTTGAGGGACTCCTCCAAGAAGATTTCCGACCTCAGCTCTGAGGTGGCGGGACTGCTTTCGGCCAACGAAGCGCTTCTAAAGTCAAAAACTGAGTCTGAAGAACTCCTGGCGACGTTGCTGATTGAGAAGAATGCGCTTCATGCCGAGGTCGATTCCTTGAATAAGGAGCCTGAGAAGAAGAAGAGGATAAAGGTGCTGAAGAAGGAGGTCGCGGACCTGAAGGATGAGCTCGAGGACCTTGGGGTCGAGAAGGATAAATCCGACCAAATGACCAAGGTCGCCTTCCAGGACGGCTTTTGCCTTGCTCGGCACCAAGTCTTTCAGAGGTTCCAAGATCTGGACCTCTCTTTTTTGGAAGCTTTGAACATTCCCGAGGGGCCTCGGTGGTCCTGGTCGAAGATCGAGCACCTGAACCTGCCTTCCTTAATTCTGGCGCCAAAGGTGGTGGTAAAGGGCGCAGAAGCTGGTGGCTCTCGGGACGCCGAGAACTCTTAGGCTGTTTTAGGGGCCTTTTCCTTTTTTCTTCTTCACTTTTTGTACTTCTTCTTTGGGCACTTCACCTTTGTAAGCCGGTTTTATCTTTAGTGAAGATTTTTTGGCTAAGTCTTTTTGCAAGTTTTTTCATTTCCCTTTGTCCCGAACACATTCGCTCAAAAGACTTCGGGAAACGGCACTTGTATTTGTTATGGCGAGTATCTTTGCGCGGTTCACCATTTCCCATTTTTCCCGAACATGATTGCTCAAGGGACTTCGGGGAATCATCTGCGCTTTTTTCGGCGAGCACCTTCGCAGAATTCTGGTTTTGTACTTCAAAAATTTCTCTAAGAAACTTTTGTACTTAGAATATTTCTCTGATTTGTACAACACAATTCTTCCACGAAACCTTAAGCATAGAATTTTTTCAAGGCATCTGAATGCCAAGTATTTTTTAATTCTATGCCATCGGCGTCGCCGAGTCTGTACACGTGTTTTCGTACTTTGGCAAGAACCAGATAAGGTCCTTCCCAATTCGCGCGAAGTACTCCGTGGGGTGGCCTTCGGGGTGCGAAGTCAGCCTTTCGAAGAACGAGGTCTCCCTTCTTGATCCCTTTTGGCTTGGCTCGTAAATTTATGGCCGCGGCCACTCTTTGCTGAAAAACTTTTCTTCTCAGCTCGGCTATTTCTCTGTGTTCGCCGACGAGGTCAAGCTTTGTTCTTAGGCCGAGGTCGTTTCCACTTTCATCGAACACTTGCACCCATACTGATGGTCCTACTACCTCGATTGGAATGATGGCCTTTGTGCCGAAGACTAGTGAAAAAGGCGTTTCCCCTGTGGCTCTTCAGGGTGTTGTTCGGTAGCTCCATAATACGCTTTGGAGTTCTCCTCGTCATTTCCCTTTTGCTTCCCCCAGTCTCTTTTTCAGACCATCTTTCACGGTCTTGTTAGTTGTTGGGTTTCGGGAGCCAAATAGCGCAGCGAAATTTAACCGAAACCCTCCAGGATCCAAGTGAAACGGGGTAAACCGGGTGTTCGAAAATTTCATACCTAATTTTCGGTTGAGATCTCTCACTCAACTGTAGAGTCGAATCACAAAACCTGAACAGTTGACGTGTTCAGGCTCTCTATGGTATCCACACGAGCCTCTCGGGATCACCACGCTTCCACCACATCCCGGCAGATGCGTTTCTCTTGCGCTCGTAGTGCTAGGTTGCGTCCTCCAAGGAATTGCAAGAGAAGAGTGCGGCTGTCCTTTTGGGAGGCTAGGGCAAGGAGACCTGTGAATTTCTCACTTAAAAGTTGTATTTATAGTGAGACTCAACTTCCAGGCCTAATGGGTTTCAAAGCCCTAATCCAATTAGGATTTAATTTTGGGCTTAATAATGGCTCAACTCCTTGGCCCATTATTAATACGAAATTAAAGTGAAACCATAACCCAAATAATTAGCCCATGCACTCTAATGATCCAAATAGCTCTATGTGTGCGACCCAATAGGCTCTTGCCATGTTGGCAATGATCATAAATCACATTTATGATCATAAGCAATGAGCGGTGTCTAGCAACACATCATTGCTACCCAAGTGACAAGATTGTCGGTGAATCGACTAAACCTTTGTGATCATCACCGATATATGCCATTGTCCCTTTGTCCAAGATATCAAGACTAAGCACGAGACATGGAATGTGTCACTCTCATATAGCCCAATCTTTGGTTTCTTGATTACCAGTAGACCAAATTAAACTGACGACATTGATATCATATATCAACTCATCGGAGCATGGCCATGCATTTTCTAAGTCTCACTCTATCAAGGGGCCCAAAGATATCACTCCCGTTACATAGGAGGGACAAATCCCATCTTGATCATACAAATCCCTCCGCATGATATGTGACATACCCAATGACCTCCTTCAAGTTCACTCAGTTACGAGCAACAAAGGAAAGTATCAAAGTATGTGACTCACATGTAGGGAACCTTGATGATCTTAGGTCGAAGGACTACATATACCATGATCACTATGAGAATCACTTATGACACTCATATAACGATCCATGAAGTGTTCTCATGGTGGGTCGGTCCAGTACACAAGTTCTCCAACTTGTACCCATATGTAGACTACATATCTCATATTAGTCTCCACATATGCTAGTCATTATGTATTATTGCAACCCGCTCCACAATAATACTAGACTAGGGACGTTTAAGAATATCATTATTCTAGGGTTACAATTATGTTTATTACGTTACGCAGAAACAAAACAACAAACAAAATTGCTAGATTAATGCCTCAATAAAATATCATGACTAAATGTGCAAAAATACAATCATCTCATGATTGGCTTTTTGGGCACAACACTAACATTAGATACTTCTACCTGCCCATTGCTTTGGGGGTGAGCTACTAGGGCGAAGTGCATCTTTATTCCGAGGTCGCTGATAAATTCTTGGAATCCTTTGTCTGTGAACTGGGATCCATTGTCAGCTACTAGCACCCTTGGTATGCCAAATCTGCATACGATGTTCTTCCACACGAACTTCTGCACTTCTTTTGCCGAGATAGTCGCTAGTGGTTCTACCTCAACCCATTTGGAGAAATAGTCTACTGCTACCACGTAGAATTTCACGCCTCCAGGCGCTATGGGGAGCGACCCAATGAGGTCTATGCCCAGACTGCGAAGGGCCAGGGATATCAGCCGAAGTTACCATTTCCGAGGGTGTCCTTTGGATATTCGTGTGTCTCTGGCAACTACCGCATTTCCGGACGAACTGCCTTGCATCCTTTCTCAGGGTAGGCCAGAAATATCCTTGGTGAAGTATCACTGTTGCAAGGGCATCGGTTCCGATGTGCGAACCACAAATGCCTTCATGGACTTCTTCAAGGATCATTTCAGTATCCTCCTCGTCCACACACCTTTGCAGCGGATTTGCATATCCCTGCCAGTATAACTCTTCGCCGATCAGGAAGAATCGGCTTGAGCGTCTTCGCAACTTTGCAGCGTCGTCGGGGTCTTCGGGGAGCACATTTTCTGTGAGATACCTTTTTATTGGGTCCTTCCACCCTCTTCCCGAGGTCACTATGCTCAGCACTGCGATGCTCGGATGGTCCAGCACCTCGGTGTATGTTTTTGATTTTGCCAAGCAATCTGCCTGGGTGTTATTACGTCGAGGAACATTTTCGATTCGCACTGTATCGAACTCCCGAATGAGTTTTGCCACCAGTTCATGGTATTTTGCCAAGGTCGGGTCCTTTGCCCCATAGTCTCCTGCCGTTTGCCGAACTACTAGCTGGGAATCGCTGTGGGCTTTTAGATTTCGCACGCCAATTCTCCTGGCTAGGCGTAATCCTGCTATGAGGGCTTCATACTCAGCCACATTGTTGGTGATGTTAAAGCTAAATTTGATAGCCTTCGTTACTTCAAGGCCTTCGGGACCCCTGATAATTACCCCGGCTCCCTGGTGTTCGGACCCCGAGGCTCCGTCAACATGCAAAGTCCATTCAGGATCACCTTCGCCAGGATCTGGATGGCTGTCCTCGGTGGTGGGTACTTCGGCGATAAAGTCTGCCAGTACTTGAGCTTTTATGGCTTTCCGAGGTTCATATGCGATGTTATGTTCGCCAAGCTCTATACACCACTTGGAGAGCCTTCCGGAATGATCCACCTTCCTCATGACATCCCGAAGTGGTAAACTACTTCGGACGATGATAGGGTGAGCTTGGAAGTGTGGTCGTAGCCTTCTTCCTGCCAGCACCAAGGCATATATAGCTTTTTGCAACAAAGGATACCTGATTTCGGCGCCATGCAGGGATTTGCTGACATAATAGACCGGCCATTGCTTTGGCCCCTCTTCTTTTACAAGGACCGAACTCACAGCTTTTTCTGTGACGGCGAGGTATAGTACGAGCGGCTCTCCTTCGCGAGGTTGTCGCAGAGTAGGCAGGCTGGCCAAGTAGATTTTTAGTTATTCTCAGGATTTTTGGCAATCTTCACCCTAGGGATGGTCATCACCTCCGAGGTTGTCCTCCTTTTTTGCTGCCTTTGTGAGGACTTTGAAGAATGGCCGACACCGATCTCCGTATCTGGAAATAAACCTGCTGAGGGAGGTTATCCTTCCAGTGAGTCTTTGCACATCTTTTATTGTGGCGGGAGTTCGAAACTCGAGCAGAGCCTTAATTTTTTCTGGGTTGGCATCAATGCCTCTTTCGGATACCATGTACCCAAGGAATTTTCCCGAGGTCACTCCGAAGATGCACTTTTCGGGGCTGAGACGGATCCCGAAGGTTCTGAGCTTGTGGAAGGTTTCCTTTAGATCTGCGATGTGGTTGTCAGGCAGCTTGCTTTTGACTATCATATCGTCAACATACACTTCCATGTTTCTCCCTATTTGGTCGTTAAAGACCTTGCTCATCAACCTCTGGTAGGTGGCTCCTGCATTTTTAAGCCCGAAGGGCATTCTGACGTAGCAGTATGTTCCTCCATCGGTGATGAAGGCGGTTCTTTCTTCATCTTCGGGGTTCATCCTTATTTGATGATAGCCACTGAAGGCGTCTAAGAAACTTAGGAGCCCGTATTCGGCAGTTGAGTCTACCAATTGGTCTATCGGTGGGAGAGGGTATGAGTCTTTTGGGCAAGCATCGTTCAAGTTTCTGAAGTCGATGCACATCCGGAGTTTGCTGCTTCCTTCTTTAGTGGCGATAACCACGTTGCTCAACCATTCGGGGTATTTGACCTCCCTGATGACACCAGCGTCTAACAGGCGCTAGACTTCGGTTTTGACGAAGTTATTTTTATGGGCTGAGATGCCTCGCTTCTTTTGCCGGACAGGCTTTGCTTTCGGACTTACTTTGAGGTTATGCTGTATTACGCCAAGGTTCACCCCTGGCATATCTTTCGGCGAGTAGGCAAAGAGATCTTTATTTTCCAGTAGAAAGGATAGAAGTTTTTTCTTGTCACCTTCAGCCAAGCTCTTCCCTATTCGGGTAGATTGACCTGGGACAAGTTCTACTGTTTCCATTTCCGCCTTCGCGGGACTCTCTGCCTCGCCCTTTTTTGGTGCTTTTGCTTCCACAGCTTGCGCAGAGTTGTTTGCTGGAGCTTTTCATGTTTTGACGAACACCTTCCTTACTTCACCTTGATCTATGAAGATTTCCGCATCTCCATCCTTGGCGGCGAAAGTGATGGTTAAGTACTTGACATCAGGGCGAATGTGCAGGTTTCCCTGTGTCTGTCTTCCAAGGATGGCGTTGTACGATGAAGGGACATCCATGACGATGAACCTTGCCATTGTGGAGGCGTACAACTCTTCTGTTCCTATCACCGAAGTCCCTTTCAGCATCAACGGGAGATCGATCCAACAGAGGACGGGCAGCTCAGCCGTACCTACCCCGAAGGTAGGCGAGGTGACGAGCTTGAGGTCGCTACTAGATACACCCAACCTCGGCAGTAAGTGTGAAAACAGGACATCGGCATTTGATCCGTCATCGAGCAGCACTCTTTTGACGTCCCATTTTCCTATTCTCGCCATGATCAACAATGGGTCGTCATGGGGAAAAATGACGGCGGAACCATCCTTTCGGGCCAACTTTTTTGTTGGATTTTGATACTCCATGACTGCTATTTCTCTGGCCTTTCTCTTTCTTTCCGAGGATGGGAGTCCCGTCGTTATTGTCTGTATGATTCCCGCTGGAGGTGGGGGGCGCCTTTTCGGACTTCGGTTTCTCTGCCTGTCGGAGTCGTAGTCTTCGTCTTCTGCCTTTCCTTCCTCCTCTTTTCTCCCTTTCAGGGAAGGCATGCGCAGATACAGCCAAAGTTGGCCCTGTTTTATCAGCGACTCTATATACTTTTTCAATTGGAAGCAGTCTTCGGTGTCGTGACCGTGGTTGCGATGAAACTGGCAAAACTTCTTCATATTCTTTCTGTTGTCGGCGGTCATGGCCCGTGGTCGCTGAACCTACGTCCCTTGCCTTTCCATCGTCATGAGGATGTTTGTCCGTGTGGTGTTCAGGGGTGTGAAAATTGGGAGTTTCCTTCCTCGCGTCCTCCGAGGTCGGCCTGCCTGTTCGGTGGGATACCGATTTTGCTGGCTAGACCCTTTGGCCCGGGCGTGATCGGACTTCGGTCCGCCCATTCTCAGTTCTTCAGCTGTCGTGTGCTGTTCGGCCCTTCGGTAAAATTCACTGAGGGTGTTCGGGGGGTCCTTAGAGAACTCGTAAAACAGCTGTGAGTCCCTCCGAAGGCCCCGTGTCATGGCGAGGATGCGTAAAGGAAACATAAAGGTTTCTGCTTTCTAGTCAAAATGTTGGTAATTAATTGGAAGTGTAGGGGCAATAAAGGAAACAGAAAGGTGGACCCACTTTGTAAACGAAGCAAAAACACGGAAAACAGTTTAGCAGCTGCCTGTTAAATAGCGCCGAACGGGCAATGATACCTTAATTTCCAAAAGACGGATTATGTTTTTCTTTCTTTATAATTATAAGCATTTATATAAGGTATATAAAGTTGGGATGTCCACATATGCAGGAAAAAGAGAAAATATTTATTTTTTTGAGACCTGGAAAATAGAAATCACTCAAATAAATATTAGGACTTTTCATATGGGCAATGGAGAGGTAACCTCATCTATATCCTCCTGGCCCTTAGCCATTTGATCAAAGGAGTGAGGATAAAGATGAATTATATTAAATGTATTGAATTTTTTATACATAAAAATTAATTTTGTGTGTTACAATGTTATTATTAGTATTATTTTTAAAGAAATGAACCAATTAACTTTCTTTATGTATAGATCAATTAAGCTTTTGTATATATATTTTAGTGCATTCAGAAAATTTCAACAGAAAGCAGATCTGGAGACCCACGAGAGGAGTCTTCAACAGAAATCAGATGCCCAAAAGCAGATGCCCACCTTGTTCAACAGAAACAGATGCCCTACACTTCCAATTAATTACCAACATTTTGACTAGAAAGCATGTTTTCTGTTGAAGACTCCTCTCGTGGGTCTCCGGATCTCGAACTACGATGAGTTGGTTTGGGGCTTTTTTCTGAGGGTGTGCTGGTGAAGGAGGCCTTTGGGCTTGAGCTTGTTGCGACCACCTTCGGTCTATCTGTTGTGTCATTTCAGCCACAACAGAACGTTGAAAATCGCGTAGGAAGCTCATGGTTATGACCAGAGGGCGCTCTTCCTCAGGCGTGGAAGTCCCTGGGGGGGCTTGCTCAGTAGCCGGTTGGACTACAGGCGCGGACGGGGACCTCGGGACTCCCTTATCCTTAGAACGCCGAGTCTCAACGACGGCGACCCGAGGATGGGTTCCCACAGACGGCGCCAAATGATGTCCGGGGACATCTTCACTGGAAGGCATGGTGACTTCCGGGGGGACTTCCTGTGAAGGAGAGCGTCTGGTGCTGGATTTTCCCAGGGGAACGTGCCTGCAAAGCTCAGAGAAGGGGGTTAGGAGGTCCCCGGGGTGCTTTTCCGGGGAGGAGCCTCCGAAGCCCAAGTCAGTTTCCTGAGAAGGTAAGGGGGAAGCACTAGAGTTTTTAGTGGGCTTCCCTGCGTTTTCTCAAGGGGGAGGAGTCGAACCCTTTGCCAGGGTTTGTTTCCTGGTATTTATAGGAATGTCTAGCCCGTTCAGATCGTGACACGTGTTCGGTCGGATGTTCTCTGAATTTCTGGGTGTAGGGGACAAATAGCCGGTGGCAGGCTCCTTGAGCCTTGAACTGAGACAGGCCGTGACGTGACCCGGATGGCGTCGGCGTGTCAAATCACCGTTTGAGGTGACATGTAGCGTCTGTGGGCGGCATGTCAGAGGCTCCTTAAATGCTCATACCGTACTCCCGAGGTCCCTGGCCGAGGTCGTCCTCTGGTACGGACGATGCCCCATCGGGAAATATGCCAGCAGTTCGGGGAAATCCTCTTCGGCTTGCAATAGCTGATTCTCCGTTTCCGAAGGCGATCTGTTTAGTACCTCGGGGGGGCTAATAGCTTCCTCGCGTTTCCTGACGCTCCGAGTTCGGGTCAGATAGAGGCGATAGCCCTTCGGCTATCAGTATAATTGAGCAATACCATACACATACCCAACCTTTATACCACAAAAAGAGTACTCAAGACTTTTAGCTCAATCTTTCGAGCACACTTTTACCTACAAAAGTAGAGTAGGGCGGGTGAGTTTTAAAACTCAATAAGGATTCTGTATGGCTTCCAAAGCCTAACATATGGCCTTTAAGGCCTAACATATTCCAAGAATGTAATGGCAATAATTATTCCAAGTTCCTGCAAGGAAAACATAAAGACAAAGAAAACACAAAGATACATGCATATACAATAATAATCGAAATCGGGGGTTAGCATGCACAACAAATTCATAGAAGCACGCAAACACACGCCACTTAACACCTTGATTTACAGAAGGGTAGCAAGCATCCCTCAAGTTTTATTTCATTAATTTCACATACTTTTCATTTTCGGAGATCTCACTTAGCATAGGAATTTAAGGTGGCCTACTTAAATCCTAGCCCATAATGCTTGCTTACTTAACTTAGCTCATGAGCGATACAGAATTATCGAAGCAATAATTTAACTTATGCCCTCTTAGCTCACCTAGGATCATATGGTTCTTTGACCATCACCTAGGGGCCCAAGTACTCAAAGAGTATAGGAATCCTTACCAATACCGAAAGCTTCTTAGAAGCTTGTTTTCCTTCGGTTTCCTTGCTTGTTGATTCTAGAAGTGATTTTCTAGCACAAGAACCAAAATGGCCAAATAAATTAGTAATCCATAAAATACCAAGAACACTTGGTAATTATCTCAAAGAAATCAAAATACCAAGAATACTTGGTTCACACTTACGAAACCTTGACTAGGAGGTGAGGCCGAATTTTGTGTGCTTGATGTTCTTCAAAGTTTCTTCTTGATTCTTCCTCCTAATGAGTTAGAAGCTCATTTATATAAAGAGCTCCTTGAGAAGAGCTCAAACCCACCAAGAATGAAGATGGCCGAAAGTTTCCTCCTTGAATTTCTTGAAATCTTTCACTTGATTCTTGCTCTTTACGTCTTTAGAGCTTGAATTCTACCAAGAATACTTGGTTTTAGTTTGAGGAAGGCTAAGAACTTTTTATGGAAGAATTTTTAGAGGAGGAATTGAGTTTGAAATGTGCTTGGAGAGGAAGAAAGAGTGATGGAAAATTTTAGAGAGAGAAGGAGAAGGTCTGAGAGCAAAATTGTAAAAATGAGTGTGATGAATGTGTTTTAATGGGAGGGAGGTGTGATGGCAGGCCATTGTAGTAAAAAATGGGTGGGAGACATGCCTTATTGGAGTCATAATTCAAATGAGAAGTGGGAGACATAGTGGGGGGACAAATTGGAAGAGTTGTTAGGACTTTAGTGATGAATGAGTGAAGGTGGGGGACAAAGGTGAGTGGAGGTGTGGTAGAAGATTATTTAATTGTGAGTGGAGGTGGAGGTGGCATAAAATATATTATTTTGAATGGGCATGGCTGGCCATGGCATCCAAGGCCATGAAAATGGGCCAATTCCCCCACTTAGTCCTCCAATCTTTTGAATTTGGGCAATTGAGCCCAACTTACAACAATTCCTTTGTTCAATTGAGTCCCTCATCTTTGAAATCCACCATTTTCACCATTACTTCTCTTGGCCTAAGCCAAGCTTAATTTCATGAATCCCTAACACTTAATTTAATGTCCCTTCACATTAGTTGAGCTTTATTCTCAATTAAGGAAAATTCTTTGGCTCCCAATTCACTTACCCTGGGACTTAATCACTTTGGATTGTCTGGGCATTACATTTTCAGGAATTGTTATTAGGTCATTTCGAGTTTAGGCTAAGTTAGTCTCGGGTTCGGGTCATTTTGGGTTCAAGTTTTCTTAGGTTTCACTTCAATTGGGTTTGGGTTCAAGTTGGGTTGGGTATAATTGGGTTTTGGTTATTGAATTTTCTAGTCAAATTGGGACATGTCAGCTTTGGGTTCAGGTAAGTTAGGCGAGGTCATCAAGTTGTGTCAAATGTTTCCATCCCTAACTTATGACCTTCATAGCTTGTTTGCCTATGAAATTCTTATGGATTTTTTAATGGCATTGATTATAGGGTAACTATGTTCATAGTGGACTCGTTAGATTACCTTGCTCATTGTGATGTTTTTGGGCATTTTAAGCTTGGTGTGGATGGTGCATTGTGTCCTAGGGTGTGTATTTTGCAAGTATATAGAAAGGGGAGGCACCCCTAGCACATATGAAAGGCCCTATAGGCATCCTAAGGTGCCTTGGCTTTGTTTGGGTGTGTAACGCTTGGGGTCTAGAGCCATGGTACCAAGACCCCAAAACTAGATAGATCCAATTTACCTATGGTGCTACGATCCCACACCTAGTACTATTGCACCATAGACAAATTAGCTTGCAAAATCTAGTTTTGGTGGAGGGTTCCAAGGAAAGCCTAAGATGGTGCCTTGGGTACCTGATGGTAACTGTTGAATGCTGGTACTCCAGGACTTGAGAAACTCCCTCACAACCTAGTAGTTTTGTCAAAGTTTTGTCGGTGGAAAGACCACCATGGTGAAAACTATCTCAATTGGGCACAATAGTGCACTATTAGCTCGATGTTACGTTTAGAACCATCGGGAGCCTAACTAGGCCTTATTATTTGAGGTGCCAATGTAGAAACCTTAGTGCACCGAATTAGGGTATTGGAACCTAGGTGATAAAGTTCAAACTATAGTGCCCTGTACAACATAAGGAGAAGTTCAAAGTAATGATGGAATTGAGTAGTTAGACTAGTAAATGATGTTTGCTAGTAGACAAGGCCATGTCTTGCTTTATTTTAGCTTTTTCTTGCTTATTTTGAGCATAAACCCTAAGGTAAGCTTCTTGGTTTGGATTGAGAAATTCAAAGTTAATTGAGTAGCTAAAACTGGTATTGATTGCACGTTGTTGCTACCATATCACATTGGTTTTAGGTCTGGAACTCAAGAGAGCTAAGTTGAGCTCAAGTGTGCTTGTGGTGCTTATGTTTTTTTTTTCTCTATAGCTGAATTGGAGGAAAGAGTTCAAGTTAATTTAGCTCAAATAATGCATAGAAATGTATTATTACATGTTGGAATGAAGTAGAAACAAGACATATTTGAATTCGCTTTAGGGATTCAAAGAATGAGCAAGATAGCACATGGACACGAAATGCTGAATTGCCCTTGGTGACCTGTTACCAACATTGAGGGTGCATCACCATTTGGGTACCAAGAAACCAAATGGTTGTTGCCTTTGGCGATGTGTCACCAATGACATCGCCAAGGCCTAAGCCCCTCAAGCTCAGGGCATCTTAAGAATGTCTCAATCACTCGGTTAACATCCCTAAGCTATTCAAAGATGTACCATAGCTTCAATTGGGTCTAGAAATCATTCTTAGGATGGGAACTATGCATTATTTAAGTGGTAGCTAAGCGATGTTTGATAGCTGAAGTGCTATCGCCCTGTAAACCCATGAACTTTGGCTAGGAACCACATTCGGGAAATCGAGTGCCACCTGTAAGGAGTACCAGTACCAACCTGGGAAAGAGGGAGTCTAACGCCTTGGGCATACGACCTCGGTGGCCCACCAGCACCTCTGGGAATGACAGTACTGACCTCGGGAAATAGCGCGTCGTCTCCATCGGGAAAGCGGCCGAGCCAGCTTCGGGGGAGAAGGACCAGCCACCTTTGGCAGAAGTAAATCCCCCCGAATGAGGAGCTTTAGTGCTAAGGAAACCCTCGAACTATTGAGACAACTTCGGGAGAAGGGTCCTTATTCCGAAGGGTGACCTCAACCGAAGGGACCTTGGGAGTATGGCAGAAGCAATTAAGGAGTCTCTTACATGTCGCCCTCACAGGCTACACGCCTCCCTCATATGCGCTCTGACACGCCGACGTCGCCTACGTCTTGTCACGTAGGGCTATTCCTACCCTAGCCCATGGCTCGAGGAGCCTACAGGCGGCTAGAGGTCCCCACGCCCAAAAGTACAGATTACGTCCGACCGAACACGTGTCACAATCTGAACGGACCACACCCTCCGTTATATACGAAGGAAATGGCCTTAGTGGGGGGGGCTCTCTTCTCACCCAAAATAACGTGAAACAGGTAAGAACCTTTGTGATGCCCAAGGGCTTCATCGTTCGTAGTCATGGTGACTGATGGAGGGACTCCCGGAGAGGAAGAACGCCTGGTGGCCGGTTTGCCCAAGGGAGAGTGCCTGAGATGTTCAGAAAAAGTAGGTTAGGAGGTCCCCGGGGTGTTTTTTCGGGGAGGAGCCTCTGACGCCCAAGTCAGTGCTGCTGAGAGAAGGCAGAGGAAATAGCACTGAGGGGTTCAGTGAACTCGTCTGGTCATATTTTCTCAGAGTGAGGAGTCAGGATATTTGCCAGCTGTTTGCCAGGGTGTATTCCCTGGTATTTATAGAGGTGTCCAGCCCGTTCAGATCGTGACACGTGTTCGGTCGGATGTTCTCTGAATGTCTGGGCGTAGAGGACAAGTAGCTGGTGGCAGGCTTCCTTGAGCCTTGAGCCGAGACGGGCCATGATGTGACTTTGATGGCATCGGCGTGTCAGAGTGCCGTTTGAGGCGGCTTGTGACGTCTGTGGGCGACATGTTAGAGGCTTCCTTAAATGCTCCTGCCGTACTCCCAAGGTCCCTGGGTGAGGTCGTCCTCTAGTACGGACCGTGCCACTTTGGGAAATATGCCCCTTGTTCGGGGGTTCCCAGATTCAGGGAGTTCCACCTTCGGGAAGATCATGTTCGGCCCGCCCTAGCTGGTGCCATTTTTCCGAAGGCGGTCTGTTTACTACCTCGGGGAGGCTAATAGTATCCTCAAGTTCCCTGGCTTGCCGAGCTCGGGCTCTTCGGCTTTTCTCCGAGGTGTGTGATCCCACCTTTTTCCGGGTAGTGCCAGATCTCCTGGCCATTCTGGTGGCAGGGAGTTCGGCCAGGTGGAGGCGATAGTCCTTCGGCTATCACATGCCCCCCTTCAGAAAGCCGAAGTGAAGACTTCGGTTTTGTTTTTTTTCCGAGGATGTTCTTTGGGAATCTATAGAGAGTAACACCTGTGTCGAAGGTACACCTCTTGCCCAAAGGTGTGGGCTGCTCGGCCTTGGCCTGTTTTTTGGTGTCTCTGAGGCAAAGCCTGTGCCGAAGATACACCTCTTGCCCGAAGGTATGGGCTGTTCGGCCATAGCCCGTCTTTTGGTGTCTTTGAGGCAACCTGCTTCTTTGCTTTTGCAGGTCTGTGCAGCGTCGCGTTTGATGGCCAAGCGCGTCAGTCTGAGCGACGCGTCCCAGTTTTTTAGGGATGTCAGAAGACGTGTCTCCTATTTTGGCGCGATGGTTGACACGTGGCGCACTGTCATTGGAGGAGAGTTGCGTCGTTTACAGAGAGCGCGTCTTTTCAGGCGCAGAGTGCAGTTACGGTGACGGTTCACCTTCAAAGGGCACTTATGACGTCGTTTCGGTTACCCACCCTTGGCCTATAAGTAGCCCACTCCGTCATAGCCCCTTTTGCTTTTGCTTCTGCTCTTTCCCTGCTTGCCCTTTTCTATGTGCTTTCTCTTGCTTTTGCGGCGGAGCTGTTTTAACAGAGCTTTTTCCGGCAACCTTTTATGATGGCGACCTCTGATTTTGGCAAGTCTTTTGGTGGCTTTTTTCTTTCCAGAGTCTTTTGATACCTCTGTTTTTTCAAGTTTTTTCCGGAAGTTGTTTTCTTGCCTTTTTTTGAACTCATTTTTCTGTCCAAAATGCCTATCCTTGAGAGCTGGCAGCCTCTTTTATCTCATCCTTGTTGTACCACCCCTAAAAAATTAGAGAGGTGGAAGAAGAGGTTCTTTCTTCCTTCTTACGCCATTACCCGGCTGCCACGACCTGACCAGTATGCTTTTTCAAACCATAGTACCGAGGTTACCATTTTCCGAGCCCAGCTGAAGGCCGGACTTCGGTATCCTCCCCCGAAGATAGATGAGGCCTGGTCGTATGTTCCGACCAAATGGGCTCGGGGAAAGCTAGATGTGGACGTCGTTGATCCGAGGATACTGCTGACTCCAGAGTTGGCTCCTGTGTTCGAGGACTTCGACGGACGTATTCGCGCCGTCTCCGACTGGGCTCCCGAGGTCGCTCCGCGCTCCCTCTACCCTTTCCCTATTAACTGGAGGTTGATGACCGAAGAGGTCCTTCGGGAGTTAGGGGTGGTCAAGGAGCATGAGACTGACCTCGAGATGCCAGCTCCTGCTATCGCCGGGAAGGACTCCTGGTTGGTGCAGCTCCTTCGGGGAAAGTTTCTTTTGAAACGCTTTTCGAAAGTAAGTTATCTTCTACTCCCTTTCAGTTTTTCCCTCGGACTTACGCTGATATCTTTTTTCTTTTTCAGAGATGGGGGACGGGACTGCTGCATTCTACAAGTCCCTTTTCTCCGACCAGGTGGAGAAGGGCGATCAGACAAAGAAGGCGGCTTCCCGAAGGCGGAAGTCTACTGGCGCTGGTCCTTCGGCGAAACGGGCAAAGAAAACTGCCCAGCTTCCTCAGCAAGAAATTTCCGAGGAGGCTGCCGAGGAGCCTGGTGCAGCCGAGATTCTGCCGCCCGAGGCTGCTGCCGAGGTCCCTGCCGCTGCCGAGGTTCCTTCCGCCGACGTCCCTCCCCAGAGCCCTTCCGCGCCGCAGGCCCTTCTGGAGGCCGTAGTAGAGGCTCCTTCTACCGAGGAGCGGCGCAGGAAGAAAGGCAAGGGGATTTCGACCGAGGAGTCTCAGGGCTCTGAGGATGTCGTGATCGAAGTGCCGCCAGGTTTGTTGTTTTCAGAACAAGTATGGCTCTTTTGTTTTTCTGAAATTTCCTTTGTCTCTGACCTGCTTCTCATTTTTGCCATGCAGGGGAGTTGCTTACTCCGAACTGGGCGGCTGAACACGCGAAGATGCGGGCCCTTCGCGATGCCAAAGTCCCGCAAGGGAAGATACCCAAAGAGCCTTTCTGGACATTCACGGAGGACATGAACTTGTATTCCGAGAACTGTCCTGAAATGGCGAAGCAGATTTCGAAGGGGGTGCTTACAGAGGCCTCCCTCAAGGCTATTGCGGCGGCCCATCCGGGCGATGACACCCTCGCCGCGAAAGTTACCGAGCATGCTGCTCAGGTATGCTCTTCACACCTTTTTCCCTTCAATTTTTCCTAAGTGCTTGGCTTTTACTGACCTTGTGTTCATCTTTTCACAGCTGCTGGGGTCGCCAGCTTTCTCCGAGTTCGGGTAGCCAGGCAGACGGCGTTCCGAGCTTCGGCCTTAGAGGCCTTAGAAAAAGCGAAAGTCACGTGCTCGGAATTGACCGCCAAGAACCAGCAGCTGGCAGATGCTGCGAAGAAAGAAGTTGCTGCCCTTCGGGAGGAGTTCCGGAAGGAAAAGGAAGACCTTGAGAAGGACTCCTCCCTGAAGATTGCTGACCTCGGCGATCAGGTGGCGGGGATGCTTGCTGCCAACCAAGACCTTCTCAAAGATAAGTCAGATTCTGATAATCTCATACGGTCGTTGGTGATTGAGAAAAAAGCTCTTGAAGCCGAGGTCAAGTCTTTGAAGAAGGAGCCTAACGTGAAGAAGAGGATGAAGGCGTTGAAGAAGGAGGTTGCAGACTTGAAGGACAAGCTCAAGGACCTTGAGGTTGAGAAGGACAAATCCGACCAAATGACCAAGGTCGCCTTCCAGGACGGGTTCTGCCTTGCTCGGCACCAAGTCCTTCAGAGGTTCCCAGGTCTGGACCTCTCTTTTTTGGAAGCTCTGAACATTCCCGAGGGGCCTCGGTGGTCCTGGTCAAAAATCGAGCATCTGAACTTGCCTTCCATAATTTCGGCGCCGAAGGTGGTGGAAAAGGGCACAGAGGCTAGTGGCTCCCGGGACGCCGAGAACTCTTAGGCTGTTTTAGGGGCATTTTCCTTTTTTTCCTCTTCATTTTTGTGCTTCTTCTTTGGGCACTTCTTCTTTGTAAGCCTGATCATTCTCAATGAATATATTTTTTTTGGCTAAGTCTTTTTTGCAAGATTTTGCATTTTCCATCGTCCCGGACAAGGTCGCTCAAGAGACTTTTTGGAAAGTCAGAAAAATTTGACCAACTCTTTTTGCAAGATTTTGCATTTCCATTCGTCTCGAACGCGTTCGCTCAAGAGACTTCGGAAAACTATTCTGTGCTTGTTGCGGTGTGTACTTTCATGAGATTTTTTCCATTTTTCCGAGCGTGATGGCTCAAGGGACTTCGGAAAATCACATTTGCGCTTTATCACGGCGAACACCTTCGCGGAATTCTGTTTTGCACCATTTTGTACACTTAAGAATTTTTCTCAAGGACATTCTGTACTTAGGATATTTTTTGTACAACACAATCCTTCCGCTCCATCTTAAGCGTAGAATTTCTTCAGGGCGTCTGAGTGCCAAGTGTTTTTCAATTCTACGGCTTCGGTGTCGCCAAGTTTTTACACGCCTTTTCATACTTCGGCAAGAACCAGATAAGGTCCTTCCCAGTTCGTGCGAAGTACTCCGTGGGATGGCTTTCGGGGTGCAAAGTCAGCCTTTCGGAAAATGAGGTCCCCTTTCTTGGTTTCTTTTGGCTCGTAAATTTATAGCCGCGGCCACTCTTTGTTGGAAAGCTTTTCTTCTCAGCTCAGCTATTTCTCTGTGTTCGCCGACGAGGTCGAGCTTCGTTCTTAGGCCGAGGTCGTTTCCACCTTCATCAAATACTTGCACCCGTACTGATGGTCTAACTATCTCGATAGGGATGATGGCCTTTGTTCCGAAGATGAGTGAGAAGGGAGTCTCCCCTGTGGCTCTTCGGGGCGTCGTTCGGTAACTCCATAATACGCTTTGGAGTTCTCCTGGCCATTTCCCTTTTGCTTCCCCCAGCCCCTTTTTCAGGCCATCTTTTATGGCCCTGTTAGATACTTCCACCTGCCCGTTGCTTTGGGGGTGAGCTACTGGGGCGAAGTGCATCTTTATTCCGAGGTCACTGATAAATTCCTGGAATCCTTTGTCTGTGAATTGCGATCCATTATCAGCCACTAGTACCCTCGGTATGCCGAATCTGCATACGATGTTCTTCCATACAAACTTTTGCGCTTCTTTCGCCGAGATAGTTGCTAGCGGTTCTGCCTCGACCCATTTGGAGAAATAGTCTACTGCTACCACGCATAATTTCACGCCTCCGGGCGCTGAGGGGAGTGGCCCAATAAGGTCTACACCCCAAACTGCGAAGGGCCAGGGATAGTCAGCCGAAGTTACCATTTCCGAGGGTGCCCTCTGGATGTTCGCATGTCTCTAGCAACTACCGCATTTCCGGACGAACTGCCTTGCGTCCTTTCTTAGGGTAGGCCAGAAGTATCCCTGGCGAAGTATCACTACCGCCAGGGCATCGGTTCCAATGTGTGAACCACACATGCCTATGTGGACTTCTTCAAGGATCATTTCAATATCCTCTTTGTTCACAAATCTTTGCAGCGGATTCGCGTATCCCTGTTGGTATAGTTCTTCACCGATTAGGAAGAAACGGCCGGAGCGCCTTCGCAGTTTTGCAGCATCACCGGGTGTTCGGGGAGCACATTTTCCGCGAGGTACCTTTTTATTGGATCCCTCCATCCTTTTCCCGAGGTCGCTATGCTTAGTACTGAGATGCTCGGATGGTCTAGCACCTCGGTGTAGGTCTTTGACTTCGCCAAGCAGTCTGCTTCGGTGTTTTTCCGCCGAGGTACGTTTTCGATCCGTACGACGTCAAACTCTTGAATGAGTTTTGCTACCAGCTCGTGGTATTTTGCCAAGGTTGGGTCCTTCGCCCCATAGTCCCCTGCCGTCTGTCGAACTATTAGCTGGGAATCGCTGTGAGCCTTTAAGTTTCTCACGCCAATTTTTTTGGCCAGTCGTAATCCAGCTATGAGAGCCTCATACTCAGCCACATTGTTAGTGACGTTGAAGCTAAACTTGATAGCCTTCATTACTTCCAGGCCTTCGGGGCCTCTGATAATTATCCCAGCTCCCTGGTGTTCGGACCCCGAGGCTCCGTCAACATGTAAGGTCCATTTTGGCTCACCTTCGTTCAGATCCGGATGACTGTCCTCAGTGGTGGGTATTTCGGCAATGAATTCTGCCAGTGCTTGAGCTTTTATGGCCTTCCGAGGTTCATAGGTGATATCGTGTTCGCCAAGCTCTATACACCACTTGGAGAGCCTTCCCGAATGATCCACTTTCGTCATAACGTCCCGTAGTGGTAGGCTACTTCGGACGATGATGGGGTGAGCCTGAAAGTATGGTCGCAGCCTTCTCCCTGCAAGCACCAAGGCGTATATAGCTTTTTGCAGCAGATGGTACCTGACTTCGGCGCCATGCAGGGATTTGCTTACATAGTAGACCGGCCATTGTTTTGGCCCTTCTTCTTTCACGAGGACTGAGCTCACAGCTTTTTCCATGACGGCGAGGTATAACACAAGGGGCTCTCCCTCGCGAGGTTGTCGCAGAGTCGGTAGGCTGGCTAGATATATTTTGAGTTCTTCCCAGGCTTTTTGGCAGTTTTGATCCCAAGGATGATCATCCCTTCCGAGGTTGCCTTCCTTTTTTGCTGCCTTAGTGAGGACTTTGAAGAAAAGCCGACACCTATCTCCGTACCTGGAAATGAACCTGCTAAGAGAGGTTATTCTTCCGGTGAGTCTCTGCACATCTTTTACTGTGGCAGGAGTTCGGAACTCGAGCAGAGCCTTAATTTTTTCGGGGTTAGCATCGATGCCTCTTTCGGATACCATGTACCCAAGGAACTTTCCCGAGGTAACCCCGAACATGCATTTTTCAGGATTGAGACGAATCTCGAAGGCTCTGAGCTTTTGGAAGGTTTCCTCTTGATCTGCAACGTGGTTGCGAGGGAGCTTGCTTTTGACTATCATATCGTCAACATACACCTCCATGTTTTTCCCCATTTGGTCCTTAAAGACCTTGTTCATCAACCTTTGGTAGGTGGCTCCTGCATTTTTAAGCCCGAAGGGCATCCTGACGTAGCAGTATGTTCCTCCCTCAGTGATGAAGGCGGTTTTTTCTTCATCTTCGGGGTCCATCCTTATTTGATGGTAGTCGCTGAAGGCGTTTAGGAAACTTAGGAGCCCGTATTCGGCAGTTGAGTCTACCAGTTGGTCTATTGGCGGAAGAGGGTATGAGTCTTTCGGGCAAGCATCGTTCAAGTTTCTGAAGTCGATGCACATCCGAAGTTTGCTGCTGCCTTCTTTCGTGGCAATCACCACGTTGCTTAACCATTCGGGGTATTTGACCTCCCTGATGACTTCAGCGTCTAACAGGCGCTGGACTTCGGTTCTCACAAAGTTGCTCTTATGGCCTGAAATGCTTCGCTTCTTTTGCCGGACAGGCTTTGCTTCCAGGCTTACTTTGAGGCTATGCTATATTATGCCAGGGTGCACCCCTGGCATGTCTTTCGGCAAGTAGGCAAAGATATCTTTATTTCCCAGTAGAAAAGATACAAGGTTTTTCTTGTCACCTTTAGGCAAGCTCTTCCCTATTCGGGTAGATTATCCTGGGACAAGTTCCACTGTTTCCGTTTTTGCTCTTGTGGGATCTCCTTCTTTGTCCTTCTCTGGTGCCTTTGCCTCCATTGTTTGTGCGAGGTTGTTTGCTGGAGCTTTTCGCGCTTTTACAAATACCTTCCTCACCTCGGCTTGATCTATGAAGACCTCTGCATCCCTATCCTTGGTGGCGAATGTGACAGTCAAGTACTTCACGTCAGGGCGAATGTGCAAGTTTCCCTGTGTCTGCCTTCCAAGGATGGCGTTGTACAAAGAAGGAACGTCCATGACGATAAACTCACCATTGTGGAGGCATACAACTCAGCCGTTCCGTCGACCGAAGTTCCTTTCATTATTAGGGGGAGATCAATCCATCCGAGGACAGGTAGTTTGGACGGTCCAACCTCGAAGGTGGGCGAGGTGACAGGCTTGAGCTCGCTGCTGGAGATGTCCAAATTCGGCAGTAAATGCGAGAATAGGACGTCAGTATTTGATCCATCATCAAGCAACACTCTTTTGACGTCCCAGTTCCCTATCCTTGCCATGATTAGCAGCGGATCGTCATGGGGGAAGATGACGGTGGATCCATCCTTGCGAGCCAGTTTCTTTGCCGGACTCTGATATTCCATGACCGCAATCTCTCTAGCCTTCCGCTTTCTTTCCGAGGATGGGAGCCCCGTAGTGATGGTTTGTATCACCCCTGCAGGAGGAGGAGGGCGCTTTTTCGGACTTCGGTTTCTCCGTCTGTCGGAGTTGTAGTCCTCGTCTTCGGCCCTTTCTTCCTCATCTTTTCTTCCTTTTGGGGAAGGCATCCGCAGATATTTCTGAAGTTGGCCGAGTTTTATCAACGACTCAATGTACTTCTTCAGTTGGAAGCAGTCTTCGGTGTCGTGGCCGTGGTCGCGGTGAAACTGGCAGAACTTCTTGATGTTTTTCTTGTTATCAGCGATCATGGCCCTTGGCCGCCGAATCTGCGTCCCCTGCCTTTCCAGGGCCATGAGGATGTTTGTCCGTGTAGTGCTCAGGGGTGTGAAGCTTTAAAGTTTGCTTCCCCGCATCCTCCGAGGTCAGCCTGCCTGTTCAGTTGGATGCCGGGCTTGCTGATTTGACCCTTCGGCGCGGTTGTGATCGGACTTCGGCCCAGCCATTCTCAGCTCCTCGGCGGTCATGTGTTGTTCGGCTCTTCGGTAAAATTCTCCGAGGGTGTCCGGGGCGTCCTTTGAGAACTCATAAAACAGCTGTGAGTCTCGCCGAAGGCCCCGTGTCATGGCGAGGATGCGTATTTCGGGCCGGAAGTCCGGGACGCTTAGAGCTTCCTTGTTGAATCTTTCGACATAGTCTCAGATGGTTTCTCCGTTTCTCTGCTCTATGTCGAACATCTGAACAGGCATCTTCACCGTTGGCCGGCTTCCAATAAATTGTTGCGCGAAGGCCGTAGACAACTCCTGGAACTCAGTGATGGCTCCTGGGGGCAATGAGTTGTACCACGCAGTTGCTGGTCCCGTGAGGGTGACCTCGAAGCATTTACACATGGTAGCATCGTCAGCACCATGCATTATCATGCTGTGTCTGTACTTGGTTAGATCAGCCTGCGGATCAGTGCGGCCATCATAAATCTCCAGCCGAGGTACCCTGAAGTCGCCCGGCATGGCTGCCTCGGCCACGACCCGGGTGAATGGGGACCCATCTTCGCAGAAGGGTCCCGTCAGCCTGTCCCAGACAAGTTTGCGAGCTACCTGCTTTTCCACCCTGTCTAGCCGTGCTAGTATCCTTTCCATGAGAACTATGGCGTTAGGCTCTTCCTCTGGGAAGGGAGATCGTTGATGCCTCTTCGGGGAGCGAGTTTGGCGCTGAGGGGACAGGGACCTCGCCTCTGGCGACGAACTCCTTCGCTGTGAGACTTTCGGTCGCTTAGACCCAGTTTGTCCCACAGGCCGTTTCCCGAGGGGTATATTCTCCGTAGACGACTCTTCGCGCGGGTCTCCATTTCCCGAACTGCGATGAGTCGACCTCGGGCTTTTCTCTCGAGGGCGTGCAGGTGAGGGAGGTCTTTGGGCCTGTGCCTGCTGTGACCACCTTCGGTCGATTTGCTGTGTCATTTCGGCCACGACCGAGTGCTGAAACTCCCTCATAAAGCTCATAGTGATTACTAGAGGGCGGTCTTCCTCAGGCGCAGAAGTCCCTGGGAGTGTTTGCTCAGCAGCCGGTTGTGTCCCAAGTGCGGACGGAGACCTTGGGAGTCCCCTGTCCTTAGAACGCCGAGTTTCAACGACGGCGATCTCAGAGCGGGTTCCCACAGACGGCGCCAAATGATGCCCAGGGGCTTCATCGTTGGTAGTCATGGTGACTGATGGAGGGACTCCCGGAGAGGAAGAACGCCTGGTGGCCGGTTTGCCCAAGGGAGAGTGCCTGAGATGTTCAGAAAAAGTGGGCTAGGAGGTCCTCGGGGTGTTTTTCCGGGGATGAGCCTCCGACGCCCAAGTCAGTGGTGCTGAGAGAAGGTAGAGGAAATAGCACTGAAGGGTTCAGTGAACTCGTCTGGTCGTATTTTCTCAGAGTGAGGAGTCAGGATATTTGCAAGCCGTTTGCCAGGGTGTATTCCTTGGTATTTATAGAGGTGTCCAGCCCGTTCAGATCGTGACACGTGTTCGGTCGGATGTTCTCTGAATGTCTGGGCGTAGAGGACAAGTAGCTGGTGGCAGGCTTCCTTGAGCCTTGAGCCGAGACGGGCCATGATGTGACTTTGATGGCGTCGGCGTGTCAGAGCGCCGTTTGAGGCGGCTTGTGACGTCTGTGGGCGACATGTCAGAGGCTTCCTTAAATGCTCCTGCCGTACTCCCGAGGTCCCTGGGTGAGGTCGTCCTCTAGTACGGACCGTGCCACTTCGGGAAATATGCCCCCAGTTCGGGGGTTCCCAGATTCAGGGAGTTCCACCTTCGGGAAGATCATGTTCGGCCCGCCCTAGCTGGTGCCACTTTTCCGAAGGCGGTCTGTTTACTACCTCGGGGAGGCTAATAGTATCCTCAAGTTCCCTGGCGTGTCGAGCTCGGGCTCTTCGGCTTTTCTCCGACGTGTGTGATCCCACCTTTTTCCGGGTAGCGCCAGATCTCCTGGCCATTCTGGTGGCAGGGAGTTCGGCCAGGTGGAGGCGATAGTCCTTTGGCTATCACTTTGGCCCTTAATACTTTCTCTCTACCTCCAAAACACTGACTTCGACATCGGAGGCTCCTCCCTAAAAAAGACTCGGGGGACCTCCTAACCCCTAGATTTTTAGTGTTTCAGGCAGATTCTCCTGGGAAGTCTCCGCTTCAGACGTTCTCCCTCATTGGAAGTCCCTCCCGGTCTCACCATGTCACACAACGAAGATGCTGCAGGGCATCATTTGGCGCCGTCTGTGGGAACCCACCCCCAGGTTGCCGTCGCTGAAACTCGGCGCTCCAAGGACAAGGGACTTCCGAAGTCCCCGTCCGTGCCAGGGCTCCAACTGACAACCGAACAAACTGCAGCAGGGACTTCCTTATCTAAGGATGAACGTCCTCTGACTATTACCATGGGCTTCCTGTGTGAGTTCCAATGCTCCATCGTGGCTGAAATGATGCAGCAGTTAGACCGAAGATGGCCACAGCCAACTCTGGGATGATGGCCCTCTTCACCAGTACCTCGCCGGGAGAAGAGTCCCAGATCAACTCACCGGAATTCGGGAAGCGGGGATCAGTGTGATGAGTCCTCGATGGGAAATATACCCCTCGGGGCATGACCTATGGGAGAAACGACGCCAAAATGACCCAGAACTCCCCACCGACGGAGTTCCTCACCTGAAGAAAAATCGCCATCTCCTCGGCACCGAAGTCAATCCCCAAAAAGGAGACGTCAGTCTACACTCCCGGAGGCCTCTAGACAGCAGGAAGAAGAGCCCAGTGCCATACTCGTCATGGAAAAAATCCTAAAGAGGCTAGAAAGAGTGGAAAGACAGGTAGCTCGGAAGCCCGTCTGGTCTCGGTTGTCAGAAACCTTCAAAAGAGACGAATCACCATTCATTCGAGTAGTGGTTGAAGCACCCATGCCGAGTGACTTTCGAGTACCTCGATTGGAGACCTACGATGGACGAAGTGAGCCCCAGGCTCATCTGACCAAATACAAGTACAGCATGGTATTACACGGTGCTGATGACGCCACCCTGTGCAAATGTTTTAAGGTCACCCTTGTTGGACCAGCAACCGCATGGTACAACTCACTGACTCTTGGGACCATCATAGAGTTCCAAGAGTTGTCTACTGCTGATGCGGTCTGGGGGTATAGAGCCAGCATCTGATGCGGTCCGGTTAGGTTGAGCCAGCATCTCCACTGTGTGCAGCGGTGTGGGCAACAGGGGGTCCTGGAGGTACAAGAAGGTACCCTGAGAGGGTCACCTTAAGTGATGGCCGGCAGCTGCCTGGTCCCGTGACAGGGTGATGACAGGAAGGACCTCCGGTGTGGGAGAGAGCCCGGAGTGGGGGTTCTTCAGGGAGACCTGGCTGAAATACTCAGAAAATAGTGGTTAGGAGGCCAACAGGGTGGTTTTCCGGGGGGAACCTCCGACGCCCAAGTTAGTGCTGTTAGAGAGAAGGAGACATAGTAATAAGCACAAGGGAATCTTGCTTGGCGTGTCTTTCTGAGGGTTGAAGGGAGAGTATTCAGGCGGAGGAAGGAAAGCGTCCTCTATTTTCTGGCCTCTCTGTCCTCTTTTCCTCTCTCTGGGGGAGCCCCCTCGTGTTTGCGACCATTTCCCTGGTATGTAAGGGAGGGGTGATCCCTTCATATTGTGGCACGTGTATGGACGGATGGTGTTCATATTTCTGGGTGTGGGGGCCCCTAGCCACCTGTTTGCTCCTCGGTCCGCGAGCCATGGTAGGTGTAGCCCTATGTGACAAGACGTATGTTGTGATGCCGTGTTAGAGCATGTCTGGGGGTGGTGTGTCGGAGACGTATATGAGCGGAGTGTCAGAGACTCCTTGATGGCTCTTGCCGTACAACCGAGGTCCCCTTGGTTGATGTCTCACTTCGGGGTGAGGGACCCTTTCCCGGAGTAGGGCTGGAACTTTGGTGTCTACGTCTTTGGGGGGCTTTCTCCCACAAGGGGTGGTTGGTCTTTCTCCGCTGAAGCTGGTTCGGTCGCCCTCCCGAAGAAGGTGCTACGCTGGCTCTCGAAGTTGGAATTGGTGAGATACCGAGGCCGTACGCCTCAGGTGTATGACTTCCTTCACTCCGGAGTCCTTTCCGATGTCGTATGCCTCAGGTGTCTGGCTCCCTCTTTCCCATGGTCGGTAGGTGGTCTGGGTGATAGCACTTCGGCTATCAACTGCCTTCACACAGCAATTCATCGGAAGCCGCCCAACAGCGAAGATGCCAGTCCAAATGTTTGACATAGCGTAGAAGAATGGAGAAACCATTCGCGACTATGTCGAAAGGTTCAACCGGGAAGCCTTAAGTTTTCCAGACTTCAGGCCAGAAATACGTATCCTGGCCATGACACGAGGACTCCGAAGGGACTCCCAGTTGTTCCACGAATTCTCCAAGGATCCCCCGACACACTCGGTGAATTTTACCGAAGGGCCGAACAACACATGACTGCTGAAGAACTGACGATGGGCGGACCAAAACCTGATCACATTTGCACCGAGGGGCCGAGCTAGCAAACTTGCTACCCGATCGAAGCAGGGGGACGACCTCGGAAGCTTAAAGGAAGGAAGCCATTGGCTTTCACTCCCCTGAACACCACAAGGACGAACATCCTCATGGCGATGGAAAGGCAAAGAACCCAAATCCAACGACCGAAGGCCATGACCTCGGATAATAAAAAGAACATGAAGAAGTTCTGCCAATTTCATCGGGATCACTAGCACGATATCGAGGACTGCTTCCAACTAAGGAAATATATAGAATCCCTAATAAAGCAGGGTCAACTCCAACGTTACCTGCGGATGCCCCCCCAAAGGGAAGAAGAGAATAGGAGGGGAAAGGAGATGATGAGGAGTATGACTCCAATAGACGCCGGAACCGAAGTCCAGAAAGGCGTCCACCGCCGTCGGCAAGATTGATACAAATGATCACAACAGGACTGCCATTGGTAGAAAGGAAAAGAAAGCCAGGGAGATTTCGGTGATGGAGTATGGGAACCCATCAAAAAAGCTTGTTCGGGAAGACGGGTCCACCGTCATATTTCCTCATGATGATCCCCTACTGGTTATGGCAAGGATAGGAAGCTGGGACGTCAAGAGAGTACTGCTTGATGATGGTTCAAATGCAGACATCTTATTCTCACACCTACTACCGAGTTTGCGTATATCAAGGAGCAACCTCAAGTCCATCACTTCTCCTACTTTTGGAGTGGGACCGTTCGAACTCCCCGTCCTTGGCTGGATTGATCTTCCCCTGATGCTAAGTGGAACTTCAATAAACAACAAAGACGAGCTGTTTGCCTCAATAATGACAAGGTTCATCGTCATAGATGTCCCTTCGTCATATAACACTATTCTTGGGAGGCAAACGCAAGGGAACCTCCACATCTGCCCGGATGTAAAGTACTTAACTGTCACCTTCGCCACCAAGGATGTAGATGCTGAGATCATCATCAACCAGGGGGAGGTGAGCAAGGTGTTTGTCAAGGCGAGGAAAGCCCCAGTGACAAACTGCGCGCAGACTACGGAAATGAAGGTCGTATTCGCAGAAGAGTCAAAAGGAGAAGGAACAGAAGATTCTGAGAAAATAGAAACGGAAGGCATAGAGCTTGTCCCAGGCCAGAATACCCGAATAGGGAAAAAATTGGCCGAAGGTGACAAGGAAAAACTTGTATCTTCCCTGCTAATGAACAAAGATCTGTTTGCCTACTCACCGAAAGACATGCCTGGGGTAGACCCTCGCATAATACAGCATAGCCTTAAAGTAAGCCCAGAAGCAAAGCCTGTCCGCTAAAAAAAGCAAAGCCTCTCAGCACACAAGAACAACTTCATTAAAACTGAAGTCCAGCACTTGATAGATGCCGGCGTAATCAGGGAGGTCAAATACCCCAAATGGCTAAGCAATGTGGTTATCGCCACAAAAAAAGGAAGTGACAAGCTCCGAATGTGCGTCAACTTCCGAAACGTAAGTGATGCTTGCCCTAAGGCTTCGTATCCTCTCCCGCCAATAAATCAGTTGGTAGACTCGACTGCTGAATATGGACTCCTGAGCTTCCTCGACGCCTTCAGTGGGTATCATCAAATCAGGATGGACCCCAAAGATGAGGAAAAAACCGACTTCATCACCGAAGTCGGTACATATTGCTAAGTCAGAATGCCCTTCGGGCTTAAAAATGCAGGAGCCACCTACCAGAGGCTGATGAACAAGGTCTTCAATGACCAAATAGGGAGGAACATGGAAGTCTATGTTGACGACATGATAGTTAAGAGCACATTGGCTCACAGTCATATTGCAGATTTAGAGGAAACTTTCCATCAACTGAGAGCCTTTAGAATTCACCTCAATCCCGAAAAATGCGTCTTCGGCGTAAGCTCAAGCAAGTTGCTCGGATTTATGGTATCGGAAAGAGGTATCGACGCTAACCCATAAAAAGTCAAAGCGCTACTTGAATTTTGAACTCCTATTACAACAAAGGATGTGCAAAGGCTCACTGAGAGAATAATGTCCTTTAGCAGATTCATTTCTAGATATGGGGATCGCTGCCGAGCATTCTTTAAGGTCCTCACTAAGGCAACAAAAAATGGGGGCGACCTCGGTAATGGGGACCATCCTTGGAACGAGGATTGCCAAAAGGCCTGGGAAGAGCTCAAAGTCTATCTAGTTCGTCTACCCATTCTTCGGCAACCACGAGAGGGAGAACCCCTTGTACTATACCTCACCGTTATGGAAAAGGCACTGAGTTCGGTCCTCATGAAGGAAGAGGGGGCGGAACAATGGCCAGTATACTACGTGAGCAAGTCCCTGCATGGCGCCGAGGTCAGGTATCCCCTACTACAAAAAGCTATCTATGCCCTGGTGCTGGCAAGCAGAAGACTGCGTCCGTACTTTCAAGCTCACCCCATTATTATCCGAAGTAACCTACCTCTTCGGGATGTCATGAAGAGAGTAGACCATTCGGGAAGGCTTTCCAAGTGGTGCATAGAGCTCAGCGAGTATGATATCACTTATGAGCCGAGGAAAGCAATAAAAGCCCAAGCTCTAGCGGACTTCATTGCTGAAGTACCCATTGTCGAAGGTGATCAATCGAACCTCGGCAAAAGTGAGCCAGAATGGACTTTGCTTGTAGATGGAGCCTCCAGCTCCGAACACCAGGGAGTTGGGGTAATTATTCACGGTCCCGAAGGTTTGGAAGTCATGAAAGCCATCAAATTTGGGTTTAACGTCACCAACAATGTGGCAGAATACGAAGCTCTCATAGCAGGGTTACGCCTGGCTAGAAAGATTGGTGTAAGAAACCTAAAGGCCCATAGCGATTCCCAGCTAGTGGTGCGACAGATGGCAGGGGACTATAGCGCGAAGGATCCGACTTTGGCAAAATTTCACGAGTTTGTATCAAAGCTCATCCAGGAGTTCGACACAGTACATATTGAAAATGTACCTCGCCGAGACAATACCAAAGTGGATAGCTTGGCCAAATCAAAAAGGTTCACCGAAGTGTTGAGCCGCCCGAGCATAGTGACGCTGAGCATAGCAACCTCGGAAAAAGGGTGGAAAAATCCTATAAAGAGGTATCTTACAACCTCGGAGCTTCCCGATGATCCTCACGAAGCAGAAAAAGTGCGAAGACGTTCCGGACGATATTTCCTAATTAGGGAAGAATTATACCGGCAGGGGTATGCGAGTCCGCTACAAAGGTGTGTCAGCGAAGAGGACGCTAGGATACTTCTCGAAGAAGTCCACGAGGGGGCTTGTGGTTCCCACATCGGAACTGACGCCTTGGCAGGAGTAATACTCCGCCAAGGGTACTTTTGGCCCACCCTAAGAAAGGACGCAAGGCAGTTTGTCCAAAGATGTGACAATTGCCAAAGACACGCCAGCGTCCAAAGGCTGCCCTCGGAATTAATAACCTCGGTAGACTACCCCTGTCCCTTTGCAGTTTGGGGCATAGACCTCATCGGGCCACTCCCAACAGCACCTGGAGGAGTGAAGTTCTGCATTGTGGCAGTGGATTATTTCACTAAATGGGTCGAGGCAGAACCCCTAGCAACCATTTTGGCAAAGGATATACAAAAATTCGTCTGGAAGAACATTATATGCAGATTTGGCATACCGAGGGTGATAGTGGCCGATAATGGTCCCCAATTTATAGACAAGGGATTCCAAGAATTCATCACCAACCTCGGAATAAAAATGCACTTCGCCCCGGTAGCTCATCCCCAGAGCAACGGACAAGTAGAGGTATCCAACAGAACCATAAAAGACGGTCTGAAAAAGAGGTTGGGGGAAGCAAAGGGAAAATGGCCAGGAGAACTTCCTAGTGTGCTATGGAGTTATCAGACAACACCCCGAAGAGCCACGGGTGAGACACATTTTTCACTCGTCTTCGGCATAGAGGCCATTATCCCTATCAAGGTAGTACAGCCATCAGTCAGAATACAAGTGTTCGGCGAATGAGGGAACGACCTCGGGTTGAGAATTAAGCTTGACCTGATTGGCGAACACAGAGATGTGGCTGAACTCAGAAGGAAGGCCTTTCAGCAAAGAGTGGCCACAGCCGTGAACTTGCGCGTTAGGCCAAAAGGAATAAGGAAGGGAGACCTCATTCTCTGAAAGGCCGAATTCAAACCCCAAAGGCCATCCCACGGGGTACTTCGGGCGAATTGGGAAGGGCCTTACTTGGTCCTTGACGAAGTCTGGAATGGAGTCTATAAGCTTGGCGACGCCGAAGGTGGAGAATTGAAAATACGTGGCACTCGAACGCCTTGAAGAAATTCTATACTTAGAATTTTGGTAAGAAATTGTACAAGTTAGAAAAATTTTCTAAGTATAGAAATTTTCTTCCACCAAAAAATTCTCGCCGAACAAAGCTTAAGCAAGAGGCTTGCGAAAGTCATGTATTCCTTCCGAAGTTGATTGGGTCATTCTCCCAGGAAGTAAGTCCATCAAAAGTTGTCCAAATTTTGCTTAAGGGAATTCGTCGAAGATGAACGTGTTTCCGAAGACAGCTAGCAAAGAAAGCAAAACATATTTTCCGAAGTCTCTTGACCGAAAGTGGTCGGGATAATGGGGAAATAAAAATTACTGCTCAAGCACTTAACCAAATTCTGAAGGAAAGAAAAATTTCGTTGAAGAAAGCCTTATTACAAGGAGAAGGTTACAAAAAGAAAAATTACAAAGAAAAAGAAGAAGGCAAAGGCCCTAGAACATCTAAGGGATCCCGGTGTCATGGGAGGCTCCAGCTCCTGTGTCTTTAACCGCCGCCTTCGGTGTCGAAGGAGGGGCAAATGGCAGGTTGAGGAGCTCAATTTTTGACCAAGTCCACCGAGGCCCCTCGGGAATGTCCAGGGTAGCTAGAAAGGAAAAGTCGAGATCTGGGTATTTCTTCATAACTTGATGACGAGCCAGACAGAAGCTGTCCTGGAAGGCAACCTTGGTCGCCTGAACGGCCTTGTCTTTCTCGAGGGACAAGTCTTCTACTTCATTCTGAAGATCAGCAACCTCATTCTCCAGCGCCTTCACCTTCTTCTTCTTATTTGTATCCTTCTTCAGAGCCTCGACCTCGGCTTGAAGCTTGGCGTTATCAGCAAGCGCCTTCACCAGGAGAGCAGAGTCTTCCTATTTTCCCTTTTGATAGGCCTCATTGGCTGAAGTTAGATTCACGACCTTTGCGCCGAGGTCGGACATCTTCTGGGAAAAATCCTTCAAGAGTTCTTCTTGGCCCTTCAAGAATTCCTCCCGAAATTTGGCAACCTCCTCCTTGGCTATCCGGCTCAACTTTGCATTTTTTACAACAAAGTTGGCGTAGAAGACCTTGGCCTTCTCCAAACGATCTTTGGCCCAAGCTCTAATCGAAGACTGCTTTGCTGCCCAAGCCCGAAGGTATCCACTATACCCCAGGAGCTGCAAAAAAAATGGAGAAGATACTTAGTCAAATCTGTGTAAGGAAAGCCAAATTACTTAGAAAAATGGGGAAAAAGAATTAAAAAGGCCTGAAGAAGTACCTGGGCAGCATGCTCGGAAATTTTTGAGGCGAGGGTCTCCTCGTTGGTGCAGTCTTCGAAAACAGCTTTGAAGGAAGCTTGGGTGAGTATGCCCCTCGCCATTTGGGGAGCCATTTGTTGGTAGTCCTCGGAGAACAAGTTCATGTCCTCTGTGAAAGACCAGAAAGGCTCCCTCGGAACCTTATCCTTCGGGATGTGGGAGTCCCGAAGAGCCCGCCTTCGGGCATGGTCCACCATCCAGGATGAGGGCGCCAGTTCTCCTGCAAAGTTAAAACACAAGTCTCGTTAAGACAAAGTCTCTTAGTCGTATACCTACAAGATTAAGAGTAAAAGTGTCTAAGGGACAAACCTGGCGCAACCTCAGCGACGTCGTCGTCGGAGTCCCTAACCTCCTCCACCTCGGCAGGGACATGTTTGCCTTTGCTTCTTCGGTGCTCTTTGAGCTCCTCAGCAGAAGGGTCCACTGCCGAAGAACCCAAAACATCTGCCGATGTGGCGGGACTTCGAGGAACCACACTGGTGGCCATCCCAGTCGGCAGGACGGTTGGGACTTCAGGCTCGCCACCAACCTCCTCGACGTCCTCCGGGGGTGGGGGAAGGGTGTCCTTCTTCGGCTTCTTGGCCGAAGACGGCCCACTCCTAGATGTCTTAGGCCTCTTGGAGGCACCCTTCTTTGTCTGTTCCCCCTTTTCGGCTTGGCCGAGAAAGACGGACTTGTAATAGGCAGCTGACTCATCGCCCATCCCTAAAAAAGAAGGAAAACATCAGTGTAAGTCCAGACAGATACTTATACTAAAAACTTTGGAAGGAAACTTACTTTCGAAAAAGGCTTCATAAGTGAGCTCCTTCTGAAGGAGCATCACCAGCCAGGACTCCTTACCGTCGATGGCAGGAACTGGCATGTCGAGGTCCGTCTTGTGCTCCTTAACTACCCCCAGCTCGCGAAGGACCTCTTCGGTCATAAGTCTCCACATGATGGGGAAGGGGTAGAGGGAGCGTTGAGGGACCTCGGCATCCCAGTCGGCGACAGCACGGATACGTCTGTCGAAGTCCACAAACCTCGCCGCCAACTCGGGAGTTAGCAACTTTTTAGGGTCCACGACATCTGTCTCCAGCTTTCCTCAAGTCCACTTAGTTGGAACGTGCGATCAAGGCCCCGCCACTTTCAGGAAGAAGAACTTCCTTTGCCACCCTCGCCAACTATCTTTAGTGGCAAAGGTGAACATGTATTTCTTGCTCCCAAATCCCCAAGGTAGCATGAAATAGAAGCCACCCTTCAGGACCAGATAAAGCTTGTAATACTGCATGAACAGGATGAAGTGAGGTTCTATTCCGAAGACCCCACACATACAGAGGAAGGCGTTAAAATAGCAGTATGAGTTAGGAGGAAGCTGATTCACGGCTATGCCATGAAATTGGCAAAAGTCACAAATGATCTTCGGAGGAGGGAACCAAAGTCCGGCCTTCAGTTGGGCACGGAAGACGGTATCCTTGTCCTTACGGTTCATGAAACTAAAATGACCAGGATGAGGTAGTCTAGTGATGGCATAAGAGGGGAGGAAAAATTTGGTTGCCCACTTCTCTAATTTCTCCGAAGTGGAGCAACAAGGGTGAGACATGAGAGGTTGCCAGCTCTCGAGGATGGCTTGGACAGACATAAAGAGGACAAGTGAAGACATGATTGGAAAAAAAGCGACTCCGGAAAAAAAAATCGAGGGACTTCGGAAAGAAGAAAAATGACTTCGGGAAGCTAGAGAAAGCAAAAAATGAAGAAACTGAAGGACCTATAGAATCAAAACCCACCAAAAGTTTTGCCGAAATCAGGATTTGAAGACGCCGTCGTGAATGGTGGCCGGAAATCGCTCCGCTACTAGCGCCGCCACGAAAAGATAGGGGAAAGCACAAAAACAGACTAAAGCAAAGCAAAGGCAAAAAGAGAGCAAATGAGGATTATGACGGAGGAAGGTTTATATAGACCAAGGAAGGGTAGCCGAATTGACATCATAATTACTCCGTGAAGGCGAATCGCTGCCATAAATTGCCTGACGAGGATGAAAAGACGTGGCTGGTATAACCGATGCAGCCTCCCCCATTCACTCTGTGCCACATGTCAGTCAACACGTGAAACGAGGGACACGTTTTCTAATGTCTTGAAAACCCGGGCACGCCGCTCCAGACTGACACGTCTGGTTACGAAACGCAACTGATGTCCAGAGACATCTTCACTGGAAGGCATGGTGACTTCCGGGAGGACTTCCTGTGAGGGAGAGCGTCTGGAGTTGAGGTTTCCCAGGGGAATGTGCCTGAAAAGCTCAGAGAAGAGGGTTAGGAGGTCCCCAGGGTGCTTTTCTGGGGAGGAGCCTCCGACGCCCAAGTCAGTTTCTTGAGAAGGTAAGGGGGAAGCACTAGGGTTTTTAGTGGGCTTGCCTGTATTTTCTCGAGGAGGAGAAGTCCAACCATTTGCCAGGGTCTGTTCCCTGGTATTTATAGAGAAGCCCAACCCGTTCAGATGATGACACGTGTTCGGTCGGATGTTCTCTGAGTTTCTAGGCGTAGGGGGCGAGTAGCCGGTGGCAGGCTCCTTGAGTCTTGAACCGAGTCAGGTCGTGACAAGACCTAGACAGCATCGGTGTGTCAAATCGTCGTTTGAGGTGACATGTAGCGTCTGTGGGCAGCATGTCAGAGGCTCCTTAAATGCTCCTACCGTACTCCCGAAGTCCCTGGACGAGGTCGCCCTCTGACGCAGACGGTGCCCCTTCGGGGAATGTGCCCGTAGTTCGGGGAGTTCCCTGATTCAAGGTTCCGCCTTCGGGGAGATCCTCTTCGGCTTGCAATAGCTGATTCTCCATCTCCGAACGCGATCTGTTTAGTACCTTGGGGGGGCTAATAGTTTCCTCGCGTTCCCTGACGCTCTGAGTTCAGGTTAGATAGAGGCGATAGCCCTTCGGCTATCACATGCCCCCCTTTGGAAAGCCGAAGTGGAGACTTCGGTTTGTAGTCTTTCCGAGGTTGCTCTTTGGGAGTTTTTAGGGAGTAAAACCTGTGCCGAAGGTACACCTTTTGCCCGATTGATATGGGCTGTTCGGCTAAGGCCTGTCTTTTGGTGTCTTCGAGGCTACTTACTTTTTTCCTTTTGCAGGTCTATGCAACGTCGCGTCTCATGACCAGGCGTGTTAGTCTGGAGCGGCGCGTCCCAGTTTTTTAGGGGTGTCAGAAGGCGTGTCCCCTATTTTGACGCGGCGGCTGACACGTGGCACACTGTCATTAGAGGATAGTCGAGTCGGTTACAGAGGGCGCGTCTTTTCAGACGCAGGGAACAGTTATGGCGACTGTTCGCCTCCAAGGGGTACTTATGACGCCGGTTCATCTACCCACCTTCGGCCTATATATAGCCCATTCCATCATAAGTCCTTTTTTTGGTTTTGCTTCTGCTCTTTTTCCCTGCTTGCAACTGTTTTTTCCCTGCTTTCCGCGGCGGTGCTGTTTGACAGAGTTTTTTCCGGGAATCTTTCACGACGGGGACTTCAAACCCAGATTTTGGCAAGTCATTTGGTGGGTTTTTGATTTCCAGAATCCTCTGATTTTTAGAGTATTTCCGGAAGTTGTTTTCTTTCCCCCCTTTTTTTTCGAACTCGTTTCTCAGCCAACATGCCTGTTCCCGAGAGCTGGCAACCCCTTTTGTCTCACCCTTGCTGCACCACCCCCAAAAAACTAGCAAGATGGAAGAAAAAGTTCTTTCTTCCTTCGTATGCTGTTACGAGGTTGCCACATTTTGACCAATTTTGCTTTTCAAACCGCAGTAATGAGGTTACCGTTTTTCGAGCCCAACTGAAGGCCGGACTTTGGTACCCTCCTCCGAAGATGATTTGCGAGTTCTGCCAATTCCATGGCATTGCCGTAAATCAACTTCCACCGAACTCGTACTGCTATTTTAACGCCTTCATTTGCATGTGTGGCGTCTTCGGGATAGAACCCCACTTTGTTATTTTTATGCAGTACTACAAGCTTTTCATGGTCCCGAAGGGTGGCTTTTATTTCATGCTACCTCGGGGATCCGGGAGCAAAAAATATATGTTCACCTTTGCCACCAAGGACAGCTGGTGAGGGTGGCAACAAAAATTTTTCTTCCTGAAGATGGAGGAGGCCTTGTCGCATGTTCCGACCAAGTGGGCTCAGGGGAAGCTGGAGATGGACGTCGTAGATCTGAAGATAATGCTAACTCCGGAGTTGGCTTTTGTCTTCGCGAACTTCGATGGACGTATTCGGGCTATCTCTGACTGGGGTCCCGAGGTCTCCTCGTGCTCTCTCTACCCCTTCCCCATTAATTGGAGGTTAATGACCAAGGAGGTTCTTCAGGAGCTAGGGGTAGTGAAAGAGCACAAGACTGACCTCGAGATGCCAGCTCCTACCATCGCCGGGAAGGATTCTTGGTTGGTGAAACTCCTTCGGGGGGAAGTTTCTTTCGAAACTTTGTTCGAGAGTAAGTTATCTCTGGCTCCCTTTGCTATGGTTTTCATTTTGGACTCACGCTGATATCTTCTTTCTTTTCCAGAGATGGGCAACAGAACTGCTGCCTTCTACAAATCCCTTTTCACTGGCCAAGTTGAGAAGGGTGAGCAGACAAAGAAGGCCGTCTCCTGAAGACGGAAAACATCTGGGGCTGGGCCATCTGTGGCCAAACGGGCGAAGAAGGATGCGCCCCCTCCTCTCCCAGAGATTCCCGAGGAGGTGGGCGAAGAGCACGAGGCTGCTGCTGTCCCGCCGGCCGAGGTCGTGGCTGACCTCGCTGCTCAGTGTCCCACTCCTTCGGTGACTCTTCTAGATGCTTTGGTAGAGGCTCCTTCCGCCGAAGAGCGACGTAAACGCAAGGGCAAGGGGATTTCTACCGAGGAGGCTTCAGACGACGATGTCGCCGAGGTGCCCGCAGGTTTGTTTTTCTAACAAACTGAGGTGCCTTCTTTTTTGTGGGCTTTGAGATTTTCTTGCCTTGACCAATTTTTTTTTTTTTTCCATGCAGGGGAGATATCATCTCCGGGTTGGGTGGCCGAGCAAGCCCGAAAGCGGGCCCTTTGGGATGCCCATATCCCGCAGGGGAAGGTGTCGAAGGAGCCTTTCTGGACGTTTTACAGAGGACATAAATTTGTACTCCGGAGACTGCCAGAAAATGGCTAAGGAGATCTCAAATGGGGTGCTTACTGAGGCCTCCTTCAAGGCCATCGCGGAGGCTCACCCTGACGATGACTCTCTTGCCGCGAAGGTTTTTGAGCACGCTGCACAGGTACGCCTCTTGCCTTTGTGTTTTTCCTTTTGATTTCCTCTAAATGTCTGCCTCTTCTTTTTTGCCTTACTAACTTTGTCTTTATTTTTCTGCAGCTGTTGGGGTACGCCGGTTTCCTCAGAGTTTGGGTGGCGAGGCAGGTGCTGTTCCGAGCCTCGGCCTTGAGCACCATAGACCAATATAAGGCCAAGTGCTCGGAACTGGCCACACAAAACGCGCAACTGGCTCAAGCTGTAGAAAAGAAGGTTGCTGCCGTTCGGGAGGAGTCCCTGAAGGAAAAGGAAGAACTTTTGAAGGACTCCTCCTAGAAGATTTCTGACCTCGGCTCCCAGGTGGCGAAGCTGATTTCGGCGAACGAGGCAGTTCAAAAGGAGAAGTCAGAATCAGAGGCTCTCCTGGCGAAGGTGCTTGAGGAGAAAGCCACGCTTCAAGCCGAGGTCGAGTCTTTGAAGAAGGAGCCGGAGAAGAAGAAGATGAAGGCGCTGAAGAAGAAGGTCGCGGATCTGAAGGAGGACCTTGAAGACCTCGGTGTCAAGAAGGACAAATCCGACCAGATGACCAAAGTTGGTTTTCAGGACGGGTTTTGCCTTGCTCGGCATCAAGTTCTTCAAAGGTTCCCAGATTTAGACCTTTCTTTTTTGGAGGCTCTGAACATTCCCGAGGGGCCTCGGTGGTCTTGGTCCAAGATCGAGCATCTGAACCTGCCCCCTTCGCTTTCGGCGCCGAAGGTTGTGGAGAAGGACACTGGAGTTGGTGGCTCCCGGGACGCCGAGAATCCTTAGTTTATTCAAGGGCCCTTTGCCTTATTTTCCTCCTCTTTTGTACTTCTTCTTCTGGCAATCTTCCTGTTTTGTAAGCGAATTTATCTTAATAAAAGACTTTTTTGGCTAAGTATCTTTGCGAGATTTTTTGTTTCCTTTTGTCCCGAACTCATTCGTTCAAGAGACTTCGGAAAACCTTATCTGCACTTAGCATGGCGACCTTCTTTGCGAAATCTTGACTTGTACAACTTATGCCCAAGAATTTTGGCTAAGTCTTTTGCCAGGTTTTCTCCGTTTTCCCGAACACGTTCGCTCAAGAGACACCTCGGAAAACCTTATCTGGTCGGCGACTTTTGCGGAATTTGCACTTCTTATGCTTAAGACTTTTTGGCTAAGAAACTTTCGTACTTAGAGAATTTTTCCCAACTTGTACAGCACAATCCTTTTCGCCGAGATCCTAAGTATAGAATTTTCTCAAGGCGTCTGAATGCCACGTATTTTTTAATTCTGTACCTTCGGAATCGCCGAGCTTGTACACCCCTTTTCGTACTTCGGCAAGGATCAGATAGGGACCTTTCTAGTTCACGCGAAGTACCCCATGGGATGGCCTACGAGGTGCAAATTCGGCCTTTCGGAGAACGAGGTCTCCTTTCTTTATTCCTTTTGGCTTGGCACGCAAGTTTATAGCTGTGGCCACTCTCTGCTGAAAAGCCTTTCTTCTCAGCTCCGCTATTTCTCTGTGTTCGCCGACAAGGTCGAGCTTGGTTCTTAGGCCGAGGTCATTTCTACTTTCATCAAAAACTTGTACTCGGATTGATGGTTGCACTACCTCGATTGGGATGATGGCCTCTGTACCGAAAATGAGCGAAAAAGGCGTTTCCCCTGTTGCTCTTCGGGGTGTTGTTCGATAGCTCCATATTACACTTTGGAGCTCTCCTGGCCATTTCCCTTTTGCTTCCCCCAGCCTTTTTTTCAAACCATCTTTTATGGTCCTGTTAAATACTTCTACCTGCCCATTGCTTTGGGGGTGAGCTACTGGGGCGAAGTGCATTTTTGTTCCAAGGTCACTGATAAATTCCTGGAACCCTTTATCTATAAACTGGGATCCATTATTAGCTACTAGTACCCTTGGTACGCCAAATCTGCATACGATGTTCTTCCATATGAACTTCTGCACTTCTTTTGCCGAGATAGTAGCCAACGGTTCCGCCTCGACCCATTTGGAGAAATAGTCTACTGCCACTACGCAGAATTTCATGCCTCCAGGCGCTGTTGGGAGCGGTCCTATGAGGTCTATGCCCCAGACTGCGAAGGGCCAGGGATAGTTAGCCGAAGTCACCATTTCCAAGGGTGTCCTCTGGATTTTTGCGTGTTTTTGGCAGTTACCACATTTTTGGATGAACTGCCTAACGTCCTTTCTCAGGGTAGGCCAAAAGTATCCTTGGCGTAGTATTACTGCTGCCAGGGCGTCGGTTCCAATGTGTGAACCACAAGCGCCTTCGTGGACTTCTTCCAAGATCATTTCAGTGTCCTCTTCGCCAACACACCTTTATAAAGGATTTGCATATCCCTGCCGATACAGTTCTTCGCCTATTAGGAAGAATCGTCCGGAGCATCTTCGCACTTTTGCGGCCTCGATGGGGTCTTCGGGGAGCACGTTGTTCACAAGATACCTCTTTATCGGGTCTTTCCAGCCTTTTTCCAAAGTTACTATGCTCAGTACTTCAATGCTCGGGCGGCTTAGTACCTCGGTGTATGTTTTTGACTTCGACAAGCAGTCTGCTTCGGCGTTATCCCATTGAGGTACATTTTCGATCTGTATGGTGTCGAATTCTCAAATGAGCTTTGTCACCAGTTCATGATATTTTGCCAAGATTGGGTCCTTCGCCCCATAGTCTCCTGCCGTTGCCGAACTACTAGCTGGGAGTCGCTGTGGGCTTTTAGATTTCGCATGCCAATTCTTCTGGCTAGGCGCAATCCTGCTATGAGGGCTTCATACTCAGCCACATTATTGGTGACGTTAAAGCTGAACTTAATAGCCTTCATTACTTCAAGGCCTTCGGTCCTCTGATAATTACCCCAGCTCCCTGGTGTTCGGACCCCAAGGCTCCGTCGACGTGCAAAGTCCACTCTGGCTCACCTTCACTTGGATCAGGATGGCTATCTTTGGTGGTGGGTACTTCGGCAATGAAGTCTACCAGGGCTTGAGCTTTTATGGCTTTTCGAGGTTCATAAGTGATGTCGTGTTCGCCAAGCTCTATGCACCATTTGGAAAGCCTTCCCGAATGATCAACTTTTCTCATGACATCGCGTAGAGGTAGACTGCTTCGGACTATGATAGGGTGAGCCTGAAAATATGGTCGCAGCCTTCTTCCTGCTAGCACCAAGGCATATATAGCTTTTTGCAACAGAGGGTACCTGACTTCGGCGCCATGCAGGGATTTGCTTACGTAGTATACTGGCCATTGCTTCGCCCCCTCTTCTTTCACAAGGACCGAGCTTACGGCTTTTTCTGTGACGGCGAGGAATAACACGAGGGGCTCTCCCTCGCGAGGTTGCCGTAAATTGGGCAGGCCGGCTAAATAGATTTTGAGTTCCTCCCAGGCCTTTTGGCAGTCGTCACCCCAAGGATGGTCATTACTCCCGAGGTTGTCCTGCTTTTTTTGTTGCCTTAGTGAGGACTTTGAAGAATGGTCGACACCGGTCTCCATATCTGGAAATAAACCTGCTGAGGGAGGTTATCCTTCTGGTGAGCCTCTGCACGTCTTTTATTGTGGCAGGAGTTCGGAACTCAAGTAGAGCCCTAATTTTTTCTGGGTTGGCATCAATACCTCTTTCTGATACCATGTACCCAAGGAACTTTCCCGAGGTCACTCCGAAGATGCATTTTTCGGGATTAAGGGGGATCCCGAAGGCTCTGAGCTGGTGGAAAGTTTCCTTTAGATCTGCGACATGGTCGCCAGGCAGTTTGCTTTTGACTATCATGTCATCCACATATACTTCCATGTTTCTCCCTATTTGGTCGTTGAAGACCTTGGTCATCAACCTCTGGTAGGTGGCTCCTGCGTTTTTGAGCCCGAAGGGCATCATGATGTTGCAGTATGTTCCTCCTTCGGGGATGAAGGCGGTTTTTTCTTCATCTTCAGGGTCCACCCTTATTTAGTGATACCCACTGAAGGCGTCTAAGAAAGTTAGGAGCCCGTATTCGGCAGTTGAGTCTACCAATTGGTCTATCGGTGGGAGAGGGTATGAATCTTTCGGGCAAGCATTGTTCAAGTTTCTGAAGTCGATGCACATCCGGAGTTTGCCGCTTCCTTCTTTTGTGGCAACTACCACATTGCTTAACCATTCAGGGTACTTGACCTCCCTGATGACATCGGCTTCTAAGAGTCGTTGGACTTCGGTTTTGACAAAGTTACTTTTATGAACCGAGATGCCTCGCTTATTTTGCCGGACAGGATTTGCTTCCGGACTTACTTTGAGGCTATGTTGAATTATGTCAGAGTTTACCCCTGGCATATCTTTCGGCGAGTATGCAAACAGATCTTTATTTGTCAGTAGAAAAGATACAAGTTTTTCCTTGTCACCTTCGGCCAGGTTTTTCCCTATTCGGGTTTTTTGGCCTGGGACAAGTTCTACTTCTTCCATTTCCGCCTTCGCGGGATTCTCTACCTCGCCCTTTTTTGGTGCTTTTGCTTCCACAGCTTGCGCGAAGTTGTTTGCTGGAGCCTTTCGTGCTTTGACGAACACCTTTCCTACTTCGCCTTGATCTATGAAGATTTCCGCATCTCCATCCTCGGCGGGGAAAGTGACGGCTAAGTATTTGACATCAGGGCGGATGTGCAGGTTTCCCAGTGTCTGTCTTCCAAGGATGGCGTTGTACGATGAAGGGACATCCATAACGATGAACCTTGCCATTGTGGAGGCGTACAACTATGATGTCCCAACCACTGAAGTCCCTTTCAGCATCAAAGGGAGATCTATCCATCTGAAGACGAGCAACTCGGATGGACCTACCCCGAAGGTAGGCGAGGTGACGGGCTTGAGGTCGCTGCTAGATACACCCAACCTCGGCAGCAAGTGTGAAAACAGGACGTCGGCATTTGATTCGTCGTCAAGGAGCACTCTCTTGACGTCCCAGTTTCCTATTCTCGCCATGATCAATAATGGGTCGTCATGGGGAAAACTGACGGCGGAACCATCCTTTCGGGCCAGCTTTTTTGTTGGAGTTTGATACTCCATGACTTCTATTTCTCTGGCCTTCCTCTTTCTTTTCGAGGATAGCAGTCCCGTCGTAATTGTTTGTATAATTCCTGCTGGAGGTGGGGGGCGCCTTTTCGGACTTCGTTTTCTCCGCCTGTCAGAGTTGTAGTCCTCATCTTCTGCCTTTCCTTCCTCCTCTTTTCTCCCTTTCGAGGAAGGCATGCGCAGATAACGCCAAAGTTGGCCCTGTTTTATCAGCGACTCTATATACTTTTTCAATTGGAAGCAGTTTTCGGTGTCGTGGCCGTGGTCGCGATGAAACTGGCAGAACTTCTTCATATTCTTTCTATTGTCGGCGGTCATGGCCCGTGGCCGTTCGACCTGATTTCCCTGCCTTTCCATTGACATGAGGATGTTGGTCCTTGTGGTGTTCACGGGTGTGAAAATGGGGAGTTTCCTTCCTCGAGTTCTCCGAGGTCGGCCTGCCTGTTCGGTGGGATACTGGGTTTGCTGGCTGGACCCTTCGGCCCGGGTGTGATCGGACTTCGGTCCGCCCATTCTCAATTCTTCGGCTGTCATGTGCTGTTCGGTCCTTCGGTAAAATTCACCGAACGTGTCCGGGGGGTCCTTGGAGAATTCGTAAAACAGCTGCGAGTCCCTCCGAAGGCCCCGTGTCATCACGAGGATGCGTACTTCGGGCCGGAAGTCTGGGACACTCAAGGCCTCTCTGTTGAATCTCTCGACATAGTCACGGATGGTCTCTCCCATTCTTTACGCTATGTCGAACATCTGAACCGGCATCTTCGCCATTGGCCGACTTCCGATAAACTGCTGCGTGAAGGCTGTGGATAACTCCTGGAACTCCGTGATGGTTCCTGGGGCCAATGAATTATACCAGGCTGTTGCTAGCCCGGTGAGAGTGACCTCGAAACATTTGCACAAGGTAGCATCGTCGGCACCGTGCATCATCATGCTGTGTCTATACTTGGTCAGATGGGCCTGTGGATCAGTACGGCCATCATAAGTTTCCAGCCGAGGTACTCTGAAATCACCTGGCATGGCTGCCTCAACTACATCTTGGGTGAATGGGGACTCATCCTCACAAAAGGTTCCAGAGAGCCTAGCCCAAACGGGTTTGCAGGCCACCTGTTTCTCCACTCTGTCCAACCTCGCCAATATCTTCTCCATAAGGCTCGTGGTGCTAGGTTCTTCTCCTGGCAGGGGAGATTGTTGGTGCCTCTTCGGAGAATGAGTTCGGCGTTGAGGGGATGGGGACCTCGCCTCAGGTGACTGGCTCCTCCAGTGTGTGATTTTGGGTCGTCTTGACCCCGTTTGTCCCGCGAGTTATGCCCCGAGGGGCATGTTTTCTGTTGAAGACTCCTCTCGTGGGTCTCCGCCTCCCGAACTACGATGGGTTGGTTTGGGGCTTTTTTCCCGAGGGTGTGCTGGCGAAGGAGGCCTTTGGGCTTGAGCTTCTTGCGGCCACCTTCGGTCTATCTGTTGTGTCATTTCAGCCACAACAGAACGTTGAAAGTCGCGCAGAAAGCTCATGGTTATGATCAGAGGGTGCTCTTCCTCAGGCGTGGAAGTCCCTGGGGGGGCTTGCTCAGTGGCCAGTTGGACTTCAGGCGCGAATGGGGACCTCAGGAGTCCCTTGTCCTTAGAACGCCGAGTCTCAATGATGGCGACCCGAGGATGGGTTCCCACAGACGGCACCAAATGATGTCCAGAGACATCTTCACTAGAAGGCATGGTGACTTCCTGGAGGACTTCCTGTGAAGGAGAGCGTCTGGAGTTGAGGTTTCCCAGGGGAATGTGCCTGAAAAGCTCAGAGAAGAGGGGTAGGAGGTCCCCGGGGTGGTTTTCCGGGGAGGAGCCTCCGACGCCCAAGTCAGTTTCCTGAGAAGGTAAGGGGGAAGCACTAGGGTTTTTAGTGGGCTTGCCTGTATTTTCTCGAGGAGGAGGAGTCCAACCGTTTGCCAGGGTCTGTTCCCTAGTATTTATAGAAAAGCCCAACCCGTTCAGATGACGACACGTGTTCGGTCGGATGTTCTCTGAGTTTCTGGGCATAGGGGGCGAGTAGCCGGTGGCAGGCTCCTTGAGTCTTGAACCGAGTCAGGTCGTGACAAGACCTGGACGGTGTCAGCGTGTCAAATCGTCATTTGAGGTGACATGTAGCATCTGTGGGCGGCATGTCAGAGGCTCCTTAAATGCTCCTACCATACTCCCGAAGTCCCTGGACGAGGTCACCCTCTGACGCAGACGGTGCCCCTTCGGGGAATGTGCCCGTAGTTCGGGGAGTTCCCTGATTCAGGGTTCGGCCTTCGGGGAGATCCTCTTCGGCTTGCAATAGCTGATTCTCCATCTCCGAAGGCGATCTGTTTAGTACCTCGGGGGCGTTAATAGTTTCCTCGCGTTCCCTGACGCTCCGAGTTCGGGTCAGATAGAGGTGATAGCCCTTCGGCTATCAGCAACGGTCCACTGACCTGCAGCAGAAAAAGCAAAGAGATCGGGCACCTTGAGAACACCAAAGAGCAGACAGTGACACCTGGCAGGACATGGCATGTCTTCAGGCGACAAAGTGTCTTTTTCACAAACGTCACACTCCGAGTCCTGAAAGGTGCCCCCAGAAGGTCTACAAGCTGAAGTCTCCACTTCGGCTTCCCGAGGCGGAGGCATGTGATAACCGAAGTGCTATCACAATGTAAACCTGTGAACTTTGGCCAGGAACCACATTCGGGAAATCGAGCGCCACCCGTAAGGAGTACCAGTACCAACCTGGGAAAGAGGGAGTCTAACGCCTTGGGCATACGACCTCGGTGGCCCACCAGCACGTCTGGGAATGACAGTACTGACCTCGGGAAATAGCGCGTCGCCTCCCTCGGGAAAGCGGCCGAGCCAACTTCGGGGGAGAAGGACCAACCACCTTCGGCAGAAGTAAATCCCCCCGAACGAGGAGCTTTAGTGCTAAGGAAACCCCCGAACTACTGAGACTACTTCGGGAGAAGGGTCCTTATTCCGAAGGGTGACGTCAACCGAAGAGACCTCGGGAGTACGGCAGAAGCAATTAATGAGTCTCTGACATGTCGCCCTCACAGGTTACACGCCGCCCTCATATGCGTTATGACACGCCGACGCCGCCTACGTCTTGTCACGTATGGCTATTCCTACCCTAGCCCATGGCTCGAAGAGCCTGCAAGCGGCTAGAGGCCCCCACGCCCAAAAGTTTCGAAATCTGAACGTACCACACCCTCTTTTATATACGAAGGAAATTGCCTCAGCAGGGGGGGCTCTCTCCTCACCCAAAACAATGTGAAACAGGCAAGAACCTTTGGCCGCCAATACTCTCTCTCTACCTCGAAAACACTGACTTGGGCATTAAAGGCTCCTCCCCTGAAAAAGACTACGGGGACCTCCTAACCCCTGCTTTCTGAGTGTTTCAGGTTGATTCTCCTGGGAAATCTCCACTTCAGACGTTCTCCCTCATTGGAAGTCCCTCCCGGTCTCACCATGTCACACAATGAAGATGCTGCAGGGCATCAGTGTTGTTAAGGTAAGGTTAGGTAGGGTAGCTAAGGGGGTTAAAGTGCTTAAGTTTCTAAGGGGGCATTAAGGGGATTAAGGAGGGTTTTGGAGTCTTTATTGGCCCAAGTGAGGGGTCTTAGACCTTTGGGAAATGAAGAGGAAGCCAAAGAGGATCCCAACCAAACCTTGTGTTTTGGTAAGTAAGCCAATAAAGAGCCTTAAGCTAAGCCGCAAGAGCTTGGTAAGTTAGACCACATAAGATGGCTACCTTGCACAATAAGTTAAGGGAAAAATGGGCAAGATGTTAGAGGAGGTGATGGCCTATTGTAGGACCTATAAGTCGAACATAAGGAAGATAAAGGATTTAGGTTACGAGGGCTAGTGTCTCAAGTATTTCCGCCTTTTGAGCTCACAGTAGGAATAAGGCACCTAGCATGTCAGAAGTCTCCAAAATTGCACTTGTTGCATATCATACATTCATGCATTGTATATTTATTATGTTATTTGTTTGTGTTGGTTGTTGGTTGGTTGTTTGCTTGTTTGTATGGCATGTTTACATGCTTGCTTGTTATTTTCTTTGCAGATACCCCAAAGGACCCTTACTGAGTACATTCATGTACTCACTCACTTAAGTTTGTTGTGCAGGTTCTAGCGTCAGGCCTAACAACTAAGTGGATAATTGTGGGCTAAGTTTTCCCTTGTGTTGGTACTTATTTACTTGAATCTTTTAGATTCTAAGGTTGTTTGAGATATAAGCTTTGTACTAACTAAGTGTTTATGCCTTGACGGTTCGAGGGTAAGTGTTGCATAAGGACAAGTGTGAGCTTTGCACCTGGAGCTTGAAAGCTCAGAGGTGGGGGCTCAAATAGAAGATCTTAGTATTATTTTTCCTTGTATATATGGTACCTTGTGTACTAAGACGTTGCCTCTATTCAGATGCATTGTGGTGTATGACCATTGAGTTACTTTTTTGTGCATGCTAGTGTTAAAGAGTGTGCACAAACTATTACTTTATGTTGAAGTAATTAGTTTTTTATTGTCTTGGTATTTTTTAAGTATGTTTTAAAAAGAACTCTCGAGTGATGTTTTCTTTAAATGGTTTACTTATTTGATTTGCATTGTCAGGACAAATGCATGCATATCTTCCTGTAAGGTAGGCTAAGTAACTAGTTGCAAGTAAATTTTTTTAAAATTTACCTACGAGTAATAGTTAGTCAATAGTAACTAAGTGGGATTATAGTCCCTAAGAGGCTACAAGTTAAGTAATTTGGGGCACTGGGAGCCCGCTCCATGATAGCTTTTATTATGGATGAAGTTAAAGCATTACAAATGCATGTTTACATAATAGATTAATTAGCTAGAAGTATGAAAGTTAAGTGTCCATGTAAGCAATTTTCCAATCCCCACTAGCATGGGGAAGTTCTCATAGTCTTCCTGGGTAGCCTTATGAGGGGCTGCCACACCAGTTCTTGGTCCCACACATGGACCCATTGTTGATCATGGCCTGGATTGCTAATTCTGATGCACATATGGTCTATATGGGGGTAGGGGCCAAGATCAATGCAATTTTTAGCTATTGTTTGGAGCCCTTTAACATCAGAAGATCCTTCCTTACTTCGATATAGAGACCCACTTATGGTGCTGGAAAGGAGGAGGTCCTAACTTTAGAACCTATCCAGCTACTCTTGTTGCTAACAGGAACTATCTAGGGGACAATGAGGTAGTATGCAAATCAGAATCAATTTAGGCTTGCGATGGGCCCTATTTATAACTTTAGCACACCCTTGACCCTTAAACCCACATGGAAATCTTAATAAAAATAGTCCTTAGTCTATTTCTTGCAACGCAATCTAGCCCAATTTAATTTGGAAAGTTTTATTAAGTTTAGAGTTCATTTAAATTTTTAGTTAGCCTAGCATTTTAAGGATTTTTCAAATTAGACAAAATCTTTACAAAAATCACCATATTTTTCATAAATCTTATAAAAAGTTCTAAATCTAGCTCAAAACTTCAAATTTTTTCTCACAACTTTTTAAGAAGCATCAACATCGAAAATTTTCCTTTTGACATGAAATTACCCCAAATGAACCTTAAGGCTCTAAATTAGTAACTAAACAACATTAATGCCGATTTCAATCCTAAATTATCATTTTAAATCCTAAAAATCTATATGATAGAATCATAGCCTAATCAAAATGTTTTTCATCCTACCCTTTATCGAAACTCTAAAGTGATATTATGTCCTTAATATCCTAATAAATGACTAAATCGCCTGTAATTGAACCTAGAAAATAAAATTGCTTCTAAACTAATTTTGTCAAACATAGACCTAAAACTAAAGTTCGTACTTGGACAAAACTGGGTATCAATAATAGCCATTTAGGCTAATAAGAGATGCATTTTTGTAAGCTCATAGGGCATTTATTGAGCTGAGTTAGGCATATTTAAAATAAGAGAGAGAGAGAGAGAGAGAAAGAGAGAGAAAGAGAGAGAGAGAATAGTTTGAAATCTATGTAAAACTAACCCTGGATCATCTTCAATATCTACAATTGTCCTATGTTCCCACTAAAAAGGCTAGTAGGTAAATGCCCTTGCTCTACTACAGGACTTTAAACAAATATTGTTTTAGGTGATAGAGAGTCCAAATCCACACCTTGTAAAGATAAACTCTGCAATTTACACATTTTAAATAAAATGGCAACATATATAGAAGAATTATATATTTGGGCCAAGACTAAAGAAAACAATTAAATTGAGGGTAAATGACACCGATTATGCCTAAACCATGCCCAATGTTGTTTAATCGTTTGGAAACTATGAATTGTTTCATCATCATCCTCAAACTACCTAATTCTTACACCATTGTCCTCAACCTACCTAATTGTTGCAATTTACATTTTTTAAATAAAATGGCAACATATATAGAAAAATTATATGTTTTGACCAAGATTGACAAAAACAATTAAATTAAGGGTAAATGACACTGATTATGCCTAAACTATGCCCAATGTTGCTTAATTGTTTGAAAACTATGAATTGTTGCATCATCATCCTCAAACTACCCAATTCTTGCACCATTGTCCTCAAACTACCCATCTGCTGCACCTGTTGTCTTGTCGTATGCTAGCCATAAAAAAATGACAGAAATTGGGAAAATGTTGCACAATTTTATAGTTTGGGGATAGTTTCAAAACAATTAAGCAACATTGGGATAGTTTGGGGATGATGGGTGTCATTTACCCTTAAATTGAAGTAATTTAAGTATCTACTTGATGGAGGACCATCAAGCTTAGAGACATATAAAACATCCAAGGACTCATTGAAGATAAGCACAAGACCTCTCTTAAGGAAAAGGACCAAATAGACACAAGAGGCACTTCAAGAACTCATCCTAGTCCACTTGGAGCCCTCTATGAAACCCTCCTATACCATTTCTCAAAACAGCCAAGCCCTACTTGCCTAGGACCTCAAAAAATTCAAATCATACAATATTATAAAAATCCAGGCTAAAGAAACCCTGGAAATTTGGTCAGACCAAAGAAGCCTAAGTAACCCCAAGTGACACATGGGGAGCACCTGAGAGCACCTTTGGTGGTTTTTAGGGATATTTCAATTTTTAGGCTTGTTTTTGTTATTTTCAAGTTTAGTTCACCTACTTAGCTTCTTTTTAGGGTTGGGAAATAGATCGTGGCACATGTTAAATAAGCCACATAAGTTTCTTAAGATTTTGTGTTGAATGTGTGTCTTCCAAAACTAGTTTGACTAGGTTTGCATTTTTTATTAGGTTTAGGGCTTCTATTCCCTTAGGAATTGGTAAGGCCAATTATCCTAGAATCCTAAAATATTAATAGGGCCAATATTTCATGTTTTTTATATAGATTAATAAGATTGCAAGTTGCTTTGAGCAATACTCTTCTTTTTTGTTTGTTTTGAACTCCTTGGTGCACTTGTGCAATAAGTTCTTTTCTTCCAATCAAATTGCTTCTAATTTCTCTTCTACAATTCCACTTCTCACCATTGATTCTATTTCTAACTTTTTTTATTCCCCCTTACTCAATTTCTCTTTCTTGGACTAAGTTGGTAAAACATCAATTCGGGTACACATTGGAGCTTAGGATCCTTGGGCAGCAAGCAACACATCAAGTGTTATCAAAGTGAAAGTTCCACAAGCAAGGCATATCTATCCTATCTTTGTGTTATTTACCATTATTTCATCCATCCTAATTCATTTTGTCTAATTCATTTTGTCCTTGCCCTTTTTAGATTTCTTCGTGTGTGTACAAAGTACCTTCAACCAAGCCCTCCTTTGTTCTTCTTCATTCAAGTCATCCAAGTGCTGCTTCCATTCAGTGTCCTTTGTGTCTTCACATCAAAACTATCTAGAAAATATAAAAAATGTTCAATTCTCATTCTATTTAAGTTGCATTCTTATTCATCAAGTTACTTTATTTCAATACAAGTTACATTCTTTCTCTTATTGCATGTCTTGATTTCATCATTTTCTTTCGTAAAAAAGGTGGTTCAAAGTTTTGAAAAGCCAACTTTATAAGAAAATCAATAAATATCAATCAAACAAAGGCTGAAAAATAGTTTGAAAAAAAAAAAGAGCTTCAATTTTCATCAAAACATTAGTTTGGTTGAAACCTTAATCTCAAGAACCTTAATTTTCTCTCTTGTTCTTTGAAGTGCATACTATTCTTACCTTTTATCCTTTGAAAGTGTTTTCTAATCTATTAGCTTTCTTTCAAGAAGGAATTTGAAAGGTTTTGAAAGATTTGAAGTGCTTGTGTACTTTTATTGAGTTCTTTAAAACTTGAGAGTTTTGGTTATTTGAGCAACTTTTTACTAACAAATTTGAGAAAAAAAGAGTGTTTGTGAGGATCTATAATTTTAGATACAATGTGTAAAGAAGTTGGCTGAAACATGAAGGAGGAGATGAAGGCTCCCATAATGCAAACCATACTTGACCTAAGCTCAAAATTTCAAGCCGTGATTGAAAGAATGGAGAGATTGCAGGAGTCAAACAGGAGGCTTAAGCAAGGTACTTTGAAAGAACTAGAAAGAGGCATCCTTGGCTGTCTACTTGAAGTACCCTTGAGGAGGGAACCATGGATAAGCCATAAAGTTACTGCTTATGAATATGAGGATAATGAAAGTTTGCCGCCACCACCACCACCACCAAAGAGACCTATGAGGGGGTAGCCAAGGAAGGAATCCAACCTCAATGCTATCAAGTTAAAAATTCCACTATTCAAGGGAATGAGTGATTAGGAGGCATTCCTTGAATGGGTGGCTAAAGTGGAGATGATCTTTGAGTGCTATACCCACCCCAAGGACAAGATGATAAAGATTGCCACTTTGGAGTTTACTAACTATGCCCTTGCTTGGTGGACTCAGGTTGTGAACACTATGCAAAGAAGCTAAGAGAGGGCCATACAAAGAAGGCATGAGTTGAAGACCATAATGAGGAAAAGATTTGAGCCTAGCTACTAACAAAGAGAGCTATATTAAAAACTCCAGAGGCTAACTCAAGCCATAAAGTCTATGGAAGACTATTTTAAGGACTTGGAGGTGACCTTGATGAGAGCCAACGTAAAGGAGGATCAAAAAGCTACCATGTCCAAATTCATGTGTGGCCTAAATCCTGACATTGCCACCCTATTTGAGTTGCAACCTTGAGTGGAGCATGATGATATGGTGAATGCAGCCATTTGGTTAGTGAGCAACTCAAAAGGATAAGGGTAGCCAAGTTTTCCATAAAATCTAACCCTAAGATGAGGCCAACATGGAGCAATGGTGGGAGGAGGAAGGAGCCAAAGAAGGGGGACTTCAAAGCCAAATTGGAGGCACTCCCCAATAGTGTATCCTAAAGGCCTTAAGAAGGTAATCTTGATTCTAAGTCTGGAGCTAGAAACCATGAAAAAATTTGTTTTAAATGCTAAGGAAAGGAGCATTTAGCAAGGGATTGTGCAATTAAAGAACCATGGTGCTTAATGATTTTGGAGAAGTGGTCACGAATGAAAGTGATGCAGATGAGCATGATGTTCCAAGCATGCCACCATCTTTGGAGGATGAAACCTACCTAGATTTTGAAGAAAAAGGAGTCACACTTGTGGCAAGGAGAGCCTTGAATGTTCACATCAACAAGGAACATAATCAAAGGGAGGACATCTTCCACACTTGGTGTTATATTAGAGGAAAGGTATATAGCATGATTATAGATGGAGGAAGTTTTACTAATGTTACTAGTACTACTTTGCTTGAGAAATTGCAACTGCCTACCACAAGACACTTGAGGCCTTATAAGCTTCAATGGCTTAACAATGAAGATAGGTTAAGGTAACAAGGCAAGTCAATAAGTAATGCTAACCTTCAATATTAGAAAATATGAAGATGAAGTGCTTTGTGATGTTGTTCCCATGGAGGCAAACCACATTCTTTTGGTAATACCATTGCAATATGATAAAAGGCTCTTACATGATGCTTTCAAGAATAGATACTCCTTCCAATTCAAAGACAAAACCATCACATTGGAGCCACTCTCACCCCAAGAAGTTGTGGATGATCAAAGAAAGATTCATGGTGAGACTAAGAGAAAAATCAATCAAAGGAAAAAGAGATATTAGGCCCTGAGTGAAGAAAGAAAAGTTAAGAGATTAAAAGAGAGATGTAAGGAAAGTAACTTTTAGGGGAAGAAGAGTATTGAAAGTTCCTAAGGTAAAAATAAAGGGAAAAAAGTTAAGAGACAAAAATAGAGCTTGATAATTAAAATAAGTGATGTGAGAAAAACCCTCCAAGCATAAAACTAGTGCTTCTTTCACTTTACAGATAAATTTTATTCTTATCTAGTGACCTAACTAACAAGCTTCCTAGTGTCATTGTTTCTTTGTTGAAGAATTTTATCTTTCTCGAGGAGCCAAGAAAAAAACCACCATTAAGTGGCATTGAACATTAAATAGATCTTTTCCCTCGAGCTTCAATTCTAAATAAGCCAGCCTATAGAACTAACCTCAAGGAGACCAAGGATATTCAAAGGCAACTTGAAGACCTACTTTCAAAGGGCTATATTAGGGAAAGCTTGAGCCTTTGTGCTATAGCTATGATCCTAGTGCCAAAAGAAGATAGAACTTGAAAGATATGCATGGGTTGTAGGCCAATAAAAAAAAATCATTGTAAAGTATAGTCATCCTATTACTAGAATAGATGACATGCTAGATGAGATGCATGGATCCACTATATTCTCTAAAGTTGATCTTAAAAGTGGATATAATCAAATTAGAGTGAAAGAATGAGATAAATGGAAGACTGCCTTTAAAACTAAATTCAGGTTATATAAGTGGTTATTCATGCCATTTGGTTTATCTAATGCTCCTAGCACTTTTATGAGACTTAGGAATCATGTTTTAAAGGAGTTCATTGGAAATTTTGCTGTTGTTTACTTTGATGACATCTTAGTGTATAGTAAGAGCTTTTATGACAATGTTGATCATCTAAGACATGTGTTAGAAACTTTTTAAGAGCACAAAAATTGCATGCCAATCTTAAGAAGTGTCCTTTTTGTACTAACTATGTGATCTTTCTTGGTTTTGTTGTGAGTTCAAAAGGAATAGAGGTTGATCAAGAAAAGGTAAGGGCTATCCAAGAATGGCCAACCCCTATATTTGTCTTGGAGGTGAGATCTTTTCATGGCCTTACTATTTTTTATAGGAGGTTTGTAAAAGATTTCTCAAGCATTGCTACAATTTTGAATGAGGTAGTAAAGAAGAATATAGGCTTTACGTAAGAGAAGGCATAAAAAGATGGATTTGGGACACTTAAGTACAAGTTGTGTAATGCGCCCGTCCTAGCTTTGCCTTATTTTTCTAAGACTTTTGAAATTGAATGTGATGCATATGGACATGGTATTGGTACTATTTTTATGTAAAAAGGAAGAACCATAGCCTGCTTTAGTGAAAAACTAAGTAGAGCCATCTTGAATTACCTCATCTATAACGAAGAGATACATGCTTTAGTCAGAGCTCTTGAAACTTGGTAACATTACTTGTGGCCAAAAGAATTCATCATGCATACAGACCATAATTCTTTGAAGCACTTAAAAGGCCAAGGAAAGTTGAATAAAAGACATGCAAGGTGGGTAAAATTCATAGAAACTTTTCCATACCACATCAAGTATAAACAAAGTACAGAAAACAATGTGGCCGATGCATTGTTGAGGAGGTATGTTCTTTTTTCTTCTTTAGATGCTAAGATTTTAGGTTTTAAATTCTTGAAAGACCTTTATGAGAATGATTTTGAATTTGGTGAGCTATATGCTAAGTGGTCACATTCGGGTTTGATAAATACTATTGGGTTGATGGTTTTTTTTTTCAAGCAAGAAAAGTTGTGCATACCTAAGGATTATTTGAGATCTTTGCTAGTCCAGTAAGCTCATGGAGGAGGATTCATAGGAAACTTTAGGATTAAAAAAACCTTAGGTGTTCTCAAAGAAAAGTTTTATTGGCCAAGGATGGAAAGAGATGTTGAAAGACTTTGTGCTCGATGTTTTAAGTGTAAAAAGGGTAAGTCAAAATAAACCTTTATGGACTTTATACTACATTGCCTATTCCTACTCACCCTTGCATTGTTATTTCTATGGATTTTATTGTAGGACTCCCTCGGATAAAGAATGGGAAGGAATAAATCTTTTTTATTGTGGACGGAATTTCAAAGATGGCACACTTTGTTCCCTGTTACAAGACAGATGATGTTGTGCACATTGCCAATCTTTCTTCAAAGAAGTTGTAAGATTGCATGGGCTTTTAAGGATAATTCTAAGTGGCCGAGTTGTGAAGTTCCTTAGTCACTTTTGGAGAGTTTTGTGGAGTAAGTTAGCCAATAAACTCATGTTCTCTACTACTTACCATCCACAAAAAAAGGTAACAAATAGAACTTTGATTACTATTTTAAGAGCCATCATTCAAAGGAATTTGAAAACTTTGGAAATTTTTTTGGCTCATGTTAAGTTTGCATATAATAGGGTAGTGCATAAAACAATTGGCTATTCACCTTTTGAAGTTGTTTATCATTTTAATCCATTATCCCTCATGGACTTAATGCCTTTGCTTTTAAGCCAACTTTCTAGTATAGATGGAGCTATGAAGGTCAAGATGGTTGAGGCATTGCAGGTGAAAGTAAAGCTGTAAATTGAAAAGAAAACTTAACAATATGCAACCTACGCTAACAAAGGAAGAAAGAAAATGACATTTGCGCCAAAAGATTGGGTTTGGGTTCATATGAGGAAAGAGAGGTTTCCTAGCCAGCGGAAGCCTAAGCTTCAACCTTGAGGAAATGGACCTTTCCAAGTGTTGGAAAAGATCAAAGACAATGCCTAAAATGGGATTTAATAGGTGAGCAAAATCTGAGTACAACTTTCAATGTTTTTTACCTATCTTTATTTGATGTAGATGATGATTTTAGGACAAGTCTCTTTGAGGAAGGAGGAGATGATGGAGGACCATCAAGCTCAGAGACTTCTAATACATCTAAGGGCCTATTAAAGATTAGCATAGGACCTCTCACAAGTAAAAGTGCCAAAAAGACACAAGAGACACTCAAAGGACTCATCCTAGTGCACTTGGAGCTCTCCATGAAACCCTCCCACAATATTTTACAAAGTAGCCAAGCCTTACATGCCCAGGACCTCAGGAACTTCAAATCATACAATATTATAAAGATATGGGCTGAAGAAACCCTAGAAAGCTGGTTGGACCTAGGATCCCAAGAAAAAAATCCCAAGTGACACATAGGTAGCACTCGAGAGCACCTTTTGGGGTTTTTGGGAGCTATTTCAATTTTTAGGCATTATTTTTTTAGATTTTGTGTTGAATGCATGTTTTCCAAACCTAGTTTAACTAGGTTTGCCTTTTTTACTAGGTTTAGGGTTTCCATTCCTTTAAGACTTTGTAAGCCTGATTACTCTAGCATCCTAAACTATAAACAAGACCTATATTTCATGGTTTTCATACATATTAATAAGATTACAAGTTAGTTTGAGCAATACTCTTCTCTTTTGTTCTTTCTCAACTGCTTGGTGCATTTGTGCAACAAATTCTTCTTTTTCAATCAAATTTCTTCTAATTTCCCTTTTACAATTCTGCTTCTCACCTTTGATTATATTTCTAACTTCTTTACTTAATTTATCTTTCTTGGACAAAGTTAGTGAAACATCAATTCGGGTACTCTTTGGAACTCAGTATCCTTGGGCAAGAAGCAACACATCATTACTGCTTAACAAAAATAAAAGGAAAGAAAGACCTAATATTTTTTTCATCTTTTGTTACTTACCTGGGCACTGCAAAATTCTTTAAATCACCTTCAACAACTAGGGAGGCACAAAGAGATAAACACCTAACACAACAAAAACTGAGTTAGAAATAAATTTGTGAAGAAACCAAATTCATACAAACTGTTGGGCAATTTAACTTAAAGCTAAAGCTTCATTAGATTAGATTAGTCACATACTTCAGCACAAAAGTCTTCTTGGGCGGAAAATAAGAAACGTACTGCATCTATATACCAATGGCAAAACCAGCTTCCATGCCTATTGTTTCATCTTCCACTCTAATGCCAAAATCCACACCTATTCCCTCTATTTACAATCAAGAATCATGGAGAATATATTCCTCATCTATCATTTATAGTTGTAGTTATGTGCATGGACTCATTGCTATACCACCACATAGAAACTTACTCTCCACCTTTACGCCAAAAAATAATACATAGCTTCTATTTTTCATCATTCCTCATTCATAGCATGTCATAATTACCATTCCCCATTCATAGCATGCCATAAAGAATCAATAATCCATATATTCATTTCTTTACACCTCACAATGCTTCCACTTCTTCAGTCATAGCCAATAATGCTACTAAAACACATGCATTTTCCAATGGCCAAATTTCTAACAGCTAAGCCATTGAAAATTTTCAACTATTAAGCCGTTGGAAATTTCCAATGCAAAGAGTCATTGGAAAAATGAGAGACCTTTTTCCAACAGCTGACCTTTGGAAATTTTGAATACTATAGTTTCAAATAGCCAGTTTCCAATAGCCTAGCTATTAGAAATTTCAAAATTTCAACTTTCAACTACTAGGCTGTTGGATGTTTCCAACACAAAAGCCGTTGGTAAAGGGTGTATTTTAATAAATAAATTTTACAATTTTAGAAAGTAAAGTAGTATCTTTAAAATATTTTGTTACAAAATTTGAGATTGTAAGAAGGTGAAATGTAGCTTATATTTATGCATATTAATTTAGAGTTAATGTCTGTCTATAAATGTCTCACTATATATATTAAAAACCATAATTGTATGTGTGTGTATATATATATTCTTAGGCTTAAATATACAAATAGCCTATCAACTTGTCAAACTTGCATGAGCTAGTCTGTGACTCAGGACTCAGTAAATTCAAGTTGCTAAACTTTGCAAAATGTCATGAGTTGGTCCGTCCACTCAAATTCTCGAATGGAAATATTACAAAAACCTATGTCATCTATTTTAGTTTGTCAAAGAGGCCCTCTTAGTTCACAAAAATTCTAAATGCACTATATTTTTCTTTAAACTCCAGTGATCTCAAGACAGTCACAAATCATCTCTTCCTTCTACATTTTGCTTCAAGTTAGAGGCTTGATACATGTTTAGGCACTCACTTTCAGCAAATAACAGAAGTTATTCTCTAAAAACCAGAAAAAAAAAAAGAACAAGAAATAAAGAAAGAAAACACATGTGCATCAAAGAGAGTAGAGATATCTTCTGCTTTGTTATTTTTGACGAGACTTTGAAGCAAATTCTACCAAATCTATTTGAGCCCTCTTTAACACTTTCTAGTTCTATTCCATTCTAGTAATTTTATTTTTTTTGTGTTTTCCACCACTAGACAATATTTTTTTATGGGTAAGAATTTGACTTTCATCACTTGGTCTATTTCCAATAACAATCTAAATCTCTAGCCTACCCTCGTGCTTAAACGTTGTGCCCCTCTAACAATTTCGATTTAGTTCATGATTTGAGGGATCTTTCTCTAGTAGGTTCTGAATTGAGATTGTTCTAGGTTTCTGCCTTTTCTGCCTTTATATGGTTCCAACTTCATCTAGTGGTGGTGGTGTGGGATTTCAACAACTAGTGGCTGGTTTTGCTATTGAATCTAGCTCTAGATCTTTATTAGCATCAAGTTACACATGTGGTCAAGGTTTTATTAACTTGTTTCTTATCGGTGTGCGTTAGGTTTCAAAGTATTGGGAAGAAATTCGTAACATAAAATGCATAAAGGTTAAACCTTTTATGGCTAGGTTGAGATTGTCGGAGGTAGATGGAAGAAATAAGATATTTGTACACTTTAGAACAAAAAGGGGCTTTGATGAAAAATAATAAAAGATAATGGAGGCTTTTGTAATATTTACATATAGGTCTCGAAGTTAATGGACCAAATCATAACATTCCACAAGGTTTAGAGACTTGAATTTACTGAGTCATGAATCATGGACCAACTTGTGCGAGTTGAGTAAGTCTAGGGGCTTTATGTATGGTAAGCCCACGGTCTCCTCATTTAGCACATGTGGTTTTGAATTGTGCAGATTTGATTTTGATATGGCTTTTGTGATTGTGATTTGTGTGGATTGTGCAAATCTGGTTTTGAATTTTGTAGATCTAGTTTTTTATGATTTTGTGATTTTGATATGGTTTTTTTGTGATTTTATGATTTTTGTGGATTGATTTTCTGATTTTGAACCTTGTGATTTTTGTGATTTTCAATTTTTTGATTTCCCATAAGTAGAAAATATAACTTTTAGTAATAATATAAAATATAAATTTGTGATTGTGCAGATCTAGTTTTGTGACTGTGTAGATATGTTTTTTTCTGTGATTTTGTAATTAAATATAAAGTATATTTTTAGTAAATATAATATAATTTTAGTAATATATAAAATATACTATTAGGAGTTATATTTTTTTATTTTTTTTAAAAGTTACCAACACCCTGGCTATTGGAAATCTCCATTGAGTTAAATTGTTGACAAATTTCCAATGGCCGCAGTCATTGCGAAACCTTCAACGGTGAGAAATAATTCTTTGATGTTACACCATTAGAAATTTTCAATGGCTCATATTCCAATTGCTAGTAATTAGTAATACCAACGACCAATCCTTGGGCCAGTGGAATTTTTTTTTTCCAACGACTCATATTACAATGGCTAATCATTTGTCATACCAATAACCATCCTTGGGCCGGCAGAAAATTTTCTTTCCAACTTGTGATTTGCCAATGCAAGGTTATTGGAAAAAAGCATTTTTTCAATATTGTAAATCTCCTTCAAAATGATGCTTCAGCTAGAAACCAAGGAGAAATAAAATGACATTGTTTCAATCCACACATGGCCAAATTTGGGCATTTTCCTCTTTAGAGTATTATATAGAATTTTCTTCAGCTAATTTCACTTGGATTTTGATTATGTCTTTATATAGAATTCAACCTAATACATAGCATTTGAATTTCTCCACCAAATTCTAAAAATTTAATTTATTGTGTTTGCTTAGATCATCAAAATAGCTATTGGTGTGTTCGTAGTTCACACAAACCTTTCCCACTACACTAATAATTAATGTAGATGTGTCAAATCTCTTTTTACTCATAAATATATAAACTCACAGGCAAGTGCACCTATCATCAAAGCATAGTAGTGAGGTTGTCTATCGTACTTAACCTTTCTTTATTATCTAACCAACAATTAAGAAGTTTATTTAACTAACTATTAAGTATTAACTAAACTAAACTAATACAATAAAAATAATTAACAACTAACTACCGGTAGCGGAAAAACAATTCAGAAAATTAATAATAAGATATCTCACACTTAGAATGGAATCTCCCTAGAAATCCCTTGTGTTGCTTTTACTTCAGTTTAACAGAATTGTGATTACTTGGACTATGGAGTACTAACCAAATTAGATTAGCTCCTTATTATTCCCATTATACTAATTATTATTCTTAAGTCACCGATAGGGTGTTTAGGCCTACCGCGCGTCATAAAAATGCATTACTAGTCTTATAACCGTTATTAGGTTTCACCCTAATCTGAAGGTATCATATCACACCTATTACACTGGTTACAATAATATCTCTTCAATCTAATGGTAATCCACAATAAACATACTAGATTTTACCTGTTGCATGTTCATCATCTAACAATGAGTTAATAGGCTAGCTACTATAAATCAATGCATCAAAGAACATTGGATAGATCGCAAGAAAAGCATAATCATATTAAACTAGAAAGTAATCATTATCATAAAATCATCCTAGCATTCATCTACTCTTAGATTGAGTAGACAATTTAGCTCATAGTGACGTGAAATAAACACAATAGAATCAAAGAAAAACTAAGAAAAGAAGTCCTTAATCTGGTACGCATTAAATGGTGTTGATCATCAGAATTGCCTTCTGACAACCTTTCTCCTTGAAAACTTTTTTATTTCTCTTTATTTCTATACTTTTTACCTACTTCAATCTCCTCTTACAAAAGAACCCAAAAACCCTTAAAAATAGACAAACACGGTTTGGTACACGGAACCTAAAAACCCCTAAAAATAGACAAACACGGTTTGGTACACAGCCATGTTCATGTAGGTTTTTAGGAGCCAAACAAATGCAGTAGAAACTAATCGAAACCCACCAGGATCCAAGTGAAATGGAGTAAAACGAGTGTTAAAAAGTTTTTATACCTAGTTGGCTGAGATCTTTCATCCAACTATTGCGTCAAATCATAAACTTGAACAATTGATGTGTTGAAGCTCTCAACGGTATCCACACGAACCACTTGGATCACCATGCCTTCACCATGTTTCGATAGGTGCGTTCTTCTGGCGCCCACAATACTAGCTTGCATCCTCCAAAGGAAAGCAAGAGGTGAGTGCCAGCTGGAACTTTTTCAAAACCCTTATGATTTCATCCTTAAGGAGGCTAGGGCTATGAAATCCTTACCACATGATGTATATATAGTGAGGTGTAACTCCCAAGCCTAATAGGTTATAAAACCCTAATCCAATTAGGCATAATTTCGGGCTTTATAATGGCTCAACCTTTGGGTCAATTATTAATCCGAAACAGTCATGAAACCAAAACCAAACAATTTGGCTCATGCACTCAAATAATCTAATTGACTCTCAATGTGCAACCCAATAGGCTCTTATCACATTGGTAATGACCATAAATCACATTTATGATCATAAACAATGAACAGTGTCTAGCAACACATCATTACTTCCTAAGTGACAAGATAGTCAGTGATTCAACTAAAGCTCCATGATCATTATTCATACATGTCATTGTCCCTTTATCCAAGATATCATGACCGAGCATGAGACATGGAATGTATTATTCTTGTACAGCCCAATCTACAATTTCTTGATTATGGAGTAAACTGACTAAAACCAATGACATTGATATCCCATATCAACGCATCCGAGCATGGGCATACATTTCCTCACTCTTACTTAATCAAGAAGGGACAAATCCCATCTTGATCATACAAAAGCCTCCACTCATATGTGACATACTCAATGACTACCTTTATGTTCACTTACTTATGAGTAACAAAAGGAAATATCAAAGTATGTGACACACATGTAGGGAACCTTTATGACTATAGGTCAAAAGACTACATATACCATGATCACTGTGAGAATCACATATGGCACTCATATAACAATCCATGTAGCATTCTCATTGTGGGCTAGTCTAGTACACAAGTTCTACAACTTGTACCCATATGTAGACTACATATCTCATATTAGTCTACACACGTACTAGTCTTTATGTATTATTGCAACTCACTCTACAACAATACTAGACCAGGAACATTTAAGAATACTATTACTCTAAGGTTATAATTATGTTTGATTATGTCACACAAAAATAAAATAACAAACACAATTACAGGAATAATGGCTCAATGAAATATCATCACTCAATCTGCAAAATACAATCATCTCATGATTGGCTTTTAGGTCCAACACTAATAGTTCAAGGCCATGTACCACCTCTTGAACTTAAAATCTTGCCAAATATGAGACTGTTTGGAACATAGGCATGTAACTTAGACACCGGGTATGTAGTAGGGCGTATAAGGCACTACTTGGACATGTCTGCTCTAAACTTTGCTAAAAATTGCAATTCAGCTCCAATCTTTGTAGAAATTCTTCCTAACCCAAATGAAGCTGAAATATATCCTGAAAATGAAATATAAACCAATTAAGTACCATTTCCTAGCATAAACACATTGAAAGACAAGTAAATATAATGGGATAGCATATAGAAAACATAACTAAATATGAGCACATCATATTTTTCCCTCACAATTGCACTTTTACTTGCGCTCAAGAAAAAACTCAAGAGAAAAAATCTCAACCAGAAAAATCAAAACTTTAAGGCCATTGAATCATAAAATCATTTAATCATATTCATGAGAAAAAGAGGTATAGAGAGGATTGAGACTTTAAGGGTCTTAAGATGTTAACATGGCTACCAAGCATGCAACATCTTTATTCTAACACTTTTCAAAACAAAATAATTAATGGGAACTATTCATCTCAAGCTAGCAACTTATATCTTTTAAAGTTGTACGGAAGAACATCAAATTTTCATGCCAGGTAGAAAGCACTAACCACACTAAGCTCAAGTTCACTATGCGCAACCTTTCAAAGCACAAAACCATGGATTAGGCAATTAATTAAACCTATTCTTTTTTTCCCCTTTTTTTTTCAATTCAATTCTCTTAATGTGCCAAAAAATTTTATAGTAAGTATACATTACAATAGCTCTGTCTATACCTGTCACAGGCCTTGGACCTTAATCCTATCTTAGTCATATAGGACCCCAGGAACCATACACTCATTCAGTGTTAGGCCTTTGTAAATTTGTTCTTAGTGGACCTGCTAATTGATTAAATCCTTGATGCAATACTGTTTTATACTATGCCTTACTATGGCTGTAGGTCAATGATCATAAAAATAATATATAATCGATGCAGCTGGCCAGCACTTCAAACATGCATTTATATAAAACATACTATTATGCATTGTGAATCCATACAAGTTACTAGGGAACACAACCACTAGTTCCATAGCATTTACCAGAGGCATAACTTCTGCACACATATATATACATCATACACAAAAGTGTTATACATATGCTACACACTGAGAATCTGGGGATCCGATCCCACCTAAGTTACACTACCAAAAAGGGGTCACTACAGTGTTCAGGTATTCCCTGTTCCTTGCCTCTGTACAATAAAGGCCAGTAAGTTAGTATTCCAGTAATTAGGAACCTGCAAGAAAGAAACTCAACAACAATGTATGATATTAATTAACTTTTGCACACCTGGTATCAAAATACTAACAACCAGTTCTTTTATTAGTTATTAGCCCTAGGTTCACCGGTATCTGCACAAAAAATATGTAAGGGATGTGAGAACCAAAAGTTCCCAGTAAAGCTTATAACCTACATGAAAAATAATCATATAGGACCATGCATAATATCCACAAGGATGTCAATATATGCTTAGAGCACTTGAGCTCAAATCGTAATGCCAGGAATTCGTATTATTGGCCAATAATTATGGGAGTAGCTAGTTCCCACAATTCCTTTACCCACTTGTCTTGCAATTGACAAGTCCAACTTGTCCATACAAATACTGCTTTGAAAGCTTCTTAGTATTTGTTAATATCCCTTATTTTATGTACAGGAGCGAACTATTTGCTTATGTAGTGCATGTGTTAGTGCTACCTTTCTAAGGTTTCGTGAGTGGTTAAGGACACCTCTCCCTCTTAGGTCCATCCAGGTCTTAGCCCATCATTGTGACCTTAGGTATCATAGGTTCCTAACCCGTCATACTCACCGTAACTTAGACCATATTAAGGTCCTTTTTTCCTATAGGTACAAGTTTACAAATATGCACTTACACACTTCATATGCACTTCATAGTTTAGTTTCTTACTAAACCCAATCATATAAGCTTTTTAATAGTCATCGATACTCAATTTACATGCTTGTTAAATTCATCAATAATTCAACCACTTGATATACAAGTATCTTAGCCAAATTTATTTAGCACATAAGCATATAAATTAAATAACCATTACCTTAGATAACTTAGTTTGCAAGCTTCAAGTACTTAGCCTTTTGTCTCGGTTCTAGTCTCTTCTAGGGTCTTCCTATAGTAGCTTGAGTGATTACCTATAATTGATCATTTAACAATAAGACAACCATTCTTTAGGCCAACAATTAATAATTCCCACTATGGTTTAAATGATTAACTTAACCCTTTTCATGGATTTAGTCAATCGGCCCTTAACAAAGCCTTTTGTTCTTCTTTACTCATTGTACTTAATTAGAAGGACTTCTTATTCATTTTTCCATTATTTTCCAGCAATTTCAACCATATTATAGCCCAAAATAATCAATTAAAATATGTAATTAAATGGAGAACCGGTTGATCCTATTATTTCAAAATCAACCATTCCTAAAGCTCTTTCTTGTACAAGCTTGATTTCCAAGCTTCTCTTACTTGTTTTCTCTTAACAAGCATCAAGAAACCCAATGTAATAACCATTTCCAGCAACTACAGGATTGAAATGAAGGTTGAAAACAGGGAGGTAAAAATTAGAACTTACTTGAAGAATAGACAAGAAATTCTAGCTTTAGGTAGCATAAAACTTGGTTTCTATCCACAAATTTTGCTTGATTTGTGGTTAATTTGGCTTGGCAAAAGCTTCATCCCTTCATCCATGGCGTTTTCCTGGTGGTTTCGCAGAGAAGGGCAGAGTCTCGGGTGGTTGAGCATGGAAAAATGGCTTAGTTGACTTAAATAAAACGCCACAGCCTCACTTTAAAAAAATCACGTGCTCAGTGCCCTATTTGTACTATCCAATAGATTTAGATTTATTCGTAACACGCTTAAAAATTAGGACCAAAGTTGCCATTACGCCGCTCCTAGTTTCTTCACAGATATAATTACACATCTAGTCTCAAACTTTCATTTATATTCAATTTTGTCCCTACCTTTATCAAGGTTACATTTAAACGATTTATGAACAATCTAGTTAATCCAAAATTTCACAATGATAGAACAGAAATAACAAAAAACCGTGATACCTCAAATTTAATATTTTCTCATGCTCTATTCAACCGTGCGATAAAAACGGCTCATTATGTGAAATGACCAAAATACCCCTTTTGGCCCAGCTTGCTTAAATGATCAATTTTATTTATTTTTAACTACTGGACCCTAAATTACCAAGACTTAGCTTGCAAATAAATTATCTAAAGTGTAATTTATTAAATTAACTAATTACCTGACTGATTAGACTTATAACTCCGAGGGCTGTCACAATACCCAAGCTAATTCTCAACACAATCCAAGATGATCTTTGATCATGCTCATGCTCTTAACATATTTTTTTACTTATGATTGACTTTTGCCTTAGGACAAGATCCCAATCTACTTCAACACTAACAACAACGGAGTAACATTTATCCGTACCAAACTTTATTGATTATATCATTCAACAATCAACAACAAATCCATCAACCAAAATTTACCACTAATCCAACATAGAAACTCAAAACTTAACATGCTTTCAATAGTGTACTAAACCCAAAAACTTGGCATAAAAATAATAGTTTCTAAAGACCATCTTCCACTATCTTGCTAATGAATCACAAAAAAACATCTTAAAAACAAATTTAGCACAAAAGTGAAAGGTTTGAAGAATAACTTACTTGGTCTCCAAATTAAGAACTCAAAACATTAAATTAATAACCATTCTTTAGTAACAAGAACATACTCAATATGATGATTCAAAACAACTAGGCTCCAAAAAGTAAAAAAATTTCAGAAAAAACACTAGAAAGATATATTCAAGAATAAATAAAACAGATAAGGGCTAAAAAGAATACCCACTCCCCCACATGTAAATTGTACATTTCCCTTTTTGTACTAGCATTGAAAACAAAGTGAAAAAGAAAGGGTGATAGAAACTCATATTGCCCTTGAAAAGAAAAATCAATTGCTTGTCGTGCAAATCGACATTCAAAAAGTTCCAGAACAAAGGATTGTTTATTGAGCTTCATATTGAAATATGATGGCTTCTAAGAAAATAGAAAAGATAATCAATCACAAAATATAACAAAATAACTAGGAACTATAAAAACTATGATGAAATCACGTGAAATAGAGATAGAAACAACCGATGCTACAATAAAAAAGTTAAGATACGAATAGAGATAAAATGAAACTAGAGCATAATAGTAATAATATCCATAATAAAAACATAGCAATAAATGATTAATGAATGTCCTAGGGAGCATAGCATCAAACATCGTCAGGAAGGGAAGGATTGGCTGAAGTGTTCAAATTCGTCGTCATCTATGTGGGCGCAGCATGATCCTCAATAACCCTGGCCTCAGTACTTGGTGCCACAACCATGGGATTGTCACTAGTCTCTCCAAACTCCTTGATAGCAATGGTAGCAATGGTAGTAGCAATAGTAGTCTTGGCAACTTTCTCCTTAGCAATAGTCTGAGTAGCAACCTTTCTCAAGGCCATCTTTCTGCCAACAGCTTCTTCCTGAGCAGCTCTAATGTACGATACCATATCGTAGAGGCATGATCTACCTCCACAGTGGCTCTTTGAGTATCATCAATACCGTCCTCGCTGTCCATGCTCGCTAGAATACTAAAGTAGTCGGTTGAGTTCATCATCATGTTGGGAAGACCGGTGATCATGACTTGATGCACCCACCTTTTTGGATATAGGGAAGTATAGGCGTATTGTCTCCTCCAACTTCAAAGTCCTCACCCTAACAACAGAAAGATGGGAGCTTAAAATCGGCATCTGATCTGTCATAAGCTTGAGGTGATCTAGGATAAGCTACTGCCTCTGAAAAATATCTGATAAGGTGGGTGATCCAGCACTAGTAGATACAGAGGCAGCTTGTGCCTTGGTAGCTGCTTTCTCCTTGTCATCCTAGGTCCTCAATATAAACCTTGTCGGCTAATCAAAAAATGTAGTCTATTTCAACAATCTTATAGCCTTGAATGAATCCATATTTGCCAGCCCTGGCCTCGCCACCTCTGTAATATGACTTTCTAGTGAAAAAGACTCAAGGTTCTAGGCCAACTTTTTTGGAATTCTTGGCACACCAAGATCCTTTTAAGATAGGATTTGAGCTCATTGAGCTAACTCTAGCTTGAATAGCTATCTAAGGCAGCTAAAAGTAGCTCCCTGTAGCTCAAGTCAGCTCACTTCAGCTATAAGTAGCTCAAAGTAGCTGGACTTCAGCTCAAGTTAGCTCAAGTCAGCTCAAGTCAGCTCACTTCAGCTTCTGGTAGCTGAATGTAGCTAGACTTCAGCTCAAGTCAGCTTAATTCAGCTATAAGTAGCTCAAAGTAGCAGGACTTCAGCTCAAGTTAGCTCAAGTTAGCTCAAGTCAGCTCACTTCAGCTTTTGGTAGCTGAGTGTAGCTGGACTTCAGTTCACTTCAGCTGAGAGCAGCTAACTCCAGCTCTAGGTCAGCTCTAGGAGCTGGACCTCAGTTCATGGTGCTTGGTTGGAGCTCAAAGGAGCTCAATGGTGCATAAGTAGTATAGTGAGCTAGCTTTGTGCCAGCTCACCTTGCTTTTAGCTCAAAACCACCAAGAGACACATCTTTTGTGTAAAGGTATGTCTCTTCATCAAAAGAGATGACTATTGGCTAAAAGAACATGTCCTTTCATCCAAAGGAAGTGTTCCTTGAGTGAATAGACATGTATATTCACCCATGAGGTGGTTGGGGTGGTTATTGCACCAAGAATGATGTCTTTTGACATCAAGAGACATGTATTTTCGCCCATAAGGTAGTTATGGGGTGGTTATAGGCCAAAGGAAGTGTTCCTTGGCTAAAAGACATGTATTTTCGCCACCATACATGACCCTTAGCCAAAGGAAGTGTTCTTTGGCTTAAAAGACAACTTCCTTGGTGTAAAGGTGTGCCTTTTGGTCATTTATAAATAGCCTTTAGTGGCTGGCCATTTGAAGCACGAATTTGGCACTCCATTTGCTCCATTTTCTTGAGAGAAAATTATTCTCCTCCTATTTCCTTTATAGGCCGAAATATTAAACAGCTTTTGAGAGCATTGTGGGTGGATTTACATTGAGATTGTTCATCTCAATTCAAGCCTCAAGGTGCTCTTCCAAGATCAAGTTCTTCCTCTTTTCTTCACATATAACCAAGAAGGAAGGTACACATTCTTTCTTGATTTAGTAGCATGCTAGGATTCATTCATATTTACATGAATGTTCTTAGTAGCATGCTAGGATTTGTTTACCACAATATGTATGTAAAACTAACATGCTATATCAAATGCATAAAATATGTTAAACAAATTAGAATGATGCATGCTTGTATTCATGTTGAACTCAAATGATCAAAATGCATGTGGCATGTACATGAGTAGATAACATAAAGATATGTTATCTGAGATCCAGAAATCTTCAATTGGTATCAGAGCCTAGGTCATGAACATGTATATGTTGCATATAGTGAGCATGATTTAGGATCATACATATGTGTATGATTGTGATAAGGCTAATGAAGGATATGTGTATAGAGCAATGAAGGCATTTTTGTGTATTTCTAATTGAATGCTATATGCATCTCTTTCGCCATATATGAGCATGTTAGAAGTTGTTTCATACACATGTTGCTTTGTTGAGTCTTGTTGTGTAAGTTGAACTAAAACATGTGAATTGCATCAATGTAGATGGCTTGTAAGAATATAGTTGCAGAATTAAACGATGACCTCAAATTGGATGGTGAAAACTATTCAATTTGGCAACAGAAGGTCAAATTCATTTTAACTGAACACGATACTCTTGATGTGCTCACTCAAGAGATCATGCCTCCTGCTGAGGGACAGGATAGGACTGCCTATGAGGCATTCCTAAAGAAGAACTCTATGTGTAGAGTCACTCTCCTTTCCACTATGGTGGATGAGATTATGGTGGAATTCTCCATGCTTGAGGGGGCTAAGGCCATATGGGACTCAGTCAAGGCCAAGTATGGAGATATTTCTGTAGAGAAACAACGCTCAATGATTCTCAGGTTTGAGAATTATGTGAAGCGTACTGATCACTCTATGAGTGCTCACTTGCGTGAGATGTCACGCATGATCCACCAGCTCAAGACAGCAGGGCATGTGCTCACTGATGAGCAACAAGTGCAAGCAATAATCCGTTCCTTGCCCGATGAGGAATGGCAGTTGATGAAGGTCAACTTATGCCATAACCCTCAAATAATGTCATTTGATGACATTCCTCGTCACCTTCTCCTTGAGGCTGAAGTAATGGCCCTCAAGGACCATTCTAGGGCATATGTTGCCTCATCTTCTATCCAGAAGGGATGGAAGAAGAATGGTGGGAAAGGAGGACTGGGAAAGAGCAAGGGAAAAGGTCCTGCTTCCAAGAAAAAGTTCAAGAAGAAGCGGGACATAAGCAAGCTGAAGTGCTTCAACTGTGGGCATAAAGGACACTTTGCAAAAGATTGCAAGGGTCCACCCAAGGTACATACAAACCCTTCTACTTCCATTGTACATGTTGTGTCATGTACATTACTAACTGAGTGCAATTCTTTGTAGATTGTAGACTCGGGAGCAACAGACCACATACCCCGGGACAGGTCCTGGTTTGTGGCCTACAGGAAGCTCTCAAAAGGAGCTAAGCACGTTTCAGTGGGAAATGATGCCAGGCTGGAAGTGGAAGGCATAGGAACATGTAGAATTCCTATAGATATTGGATATTTGTATCTAATAGATGTATTGTATGTACCAAACATTTGTAGAAATTTGATTTCTATAAGTTCTATGTTGAAGTACAATTATTACTTTAATTTCTTTAATAATAATGTGTCTATTATTAAAGATGGTCGAATAGTATGCACTTGTTCAGTTAATAATGGGCTTTATGAGTTGAAGCCAACTAACCATTCTGTTGCAAGTCCTAGTTGCTATGTGACAGAGGTCACAAATGAAATGAGATGGCATGAGAGGTTAGGTCATATTGGTCAAGATAGAATGGACAAGCTAGCAAAGAGTGGCTTGCTAGGTTCCTTGACCAAGGTTGTCCTTCCAAGTTACCAATCATGCCTAGAGGGCAAAGCCACAAGAAAGCCTTTTGGCAAAGCAACTAGGAGAAGTGAGGCACTAAGTTTAGTTCACTCTGACCTGTGTGGGCCAATGAAGGTTGAATCTAGAAATGGATTTAAGTATTTCATCACATTCACAGATGATTATACTCAATTCACCCACATCTACCTACTAAGAAACAAGGCAGAGGCCTTGGCATGCTTTGAGAAGTATGTACACTTGGTTGAGAACCAAGTAGGTAAGAAGGTTAAGTCTTTGAGGACAGATAGGGGTGGAGAGTATACATCAAATGCATTCAAGGCATTTTGTGACTTGAAGGGTATTGAGAGGGAGTTCACTCTTCCTTGGACACCCCAATAGAATGGAGTGTCTGAGAGGAAGAATAGAACTCTTATGGACATGGTACGTTCCATAATGGCAAAGGCCAATTTAGACATCACTTATTGGAGTGATGCACTGCTATGTGCAGTTCATGTCCTTAATAAAGTACCCACCAAGAATGTGAACTCTTCTCCATATGAGTTATGAAAGAAGAAAACTCCTAACCTAAGCTATTTACGCCCTTGGGGTTGTTTAGCTTATGTTCAAATAACGGACCACGCTTTGGGAAAGTTGGGTCCAAGAGGGAGGAGGTGTGCCTTCCTTGGTTATGCTGAACAATCTAGGGGTTATGTGTTCTTGGATATAAGTCACAAAACTGGGAACATCTTTGATGCAAGGAATGCTAATTTTGTGGAGGATGAGTTCCCTAAAGTTGGTGAATGTGGTGACTTAACCTCATTAAGCCAGATCCTAGATGAGGATCAACCAAGTGTCATTGGGACACCTGGGACACATGCACCTACTCTAGAGGGAGTACCTCAACCACATGGAGCAATGGCTCTAGAAATCCTTGTTGTTGTGGACCAACATGAGCAAGACTTCCAAGAGTAAGGTTTTATTCAAGAGGGAGTTGAGGATACTCAAGAGCAAGATGTTGAGCCTCAAGAGATAGTGCATGAGTTGCCTCCATCTCAACCTACATTAAGAAGATCAATGAGGAAATTTGGATCATCTAAAGAATGGTGGATCTTGGATAGTGAGGCAAATTTGGTTGCATCTGAGATAGATGAACCAAGTAACATTAAGGAGGCTCTTGAGGGTGCACAGAGGGAAGAGTGGCTAAATGCAATGAAGGATGAGTTGCATTCAATGCATCTCAATGGGGTTTGGAAGCTAAGTGATCTTCCTCCAGGCCGTAAGGCAATTGGGAACAAGTGGGTTCTCAAGATCAAGGTGAACTCTGATGGAAGTATCGAAAGATACAAGGCCCGTTTGGTGGCCAAGGGTTTTACATAGAAGGAGGGTGTTGATTTCAAAGACACCTTCTCTCCTATTGTAAAATTCACTTCCATCAGGATATTACTTGCCATCGTGGCAAATCTAGACCTAGAGTTACATCAAATGGATGTAAAGGCCGCCTTTCTCAATGGTGATTTGAGTGAGGAGATATATATGAGACAACCTGAGGGGTTTGTCCAAAAAGGTCAAGAGGACAAGGTATGTAGACTAAAGAAGTCTATCTATGGTCTTAAGCAAGCTTCAAGACAGTGGTACTTGAAGTTTCACCATGCAATCACAAGCCATGGCTTTGTGATGATGCATGAAGACCATTGTGTATACTTGTACTCTTCTGGGTCTAGTTTTGCAGTATTGACTCTATATGTAGATAATATACTAATTGCAAGTAATGGGCTTGCGTTGTTAAGTACCATCAAGGGATGGTTGTCTTCCACCTTTGACATGAAGGACATGGGAAAGGCTGCCTTTATCCTAGGGGTTAAGATCCTAAGGGATAGAAAGGCAAGGCTATTGGCCCTTTCTCAACAGCCTTATATTGATAAGATTCTTGCAAGGTTCAACTTAACAAATGCAAAGCCCATGAGTACACCTCTTGCATATGGTTGCAAGATTTGAGAGGACTTGTGTCCTAAGACTCCAAAGGAGAAGGAAGAGATGGCTCAGATCTCCTACCTAAGTGCCATTGGTAGCTTGATGTATGGCATGTTATGTACAAGGCCAAACATCAGCCAAGCGGTTGGACTTCTAGCAAGATATTCTTCCAACCCTGGTCTAGAGCATTGGAAGAGTGTCAAGATGATCCTAAGGTACCTCAAAGGTACTAAGGATTATTGGCTTTGTTACCAAGGTAAAGACCTTGGTAGACGTGGCTATTCTGATGCTGATTGGGGAGGAGATAGAGACTCCAGCAAGTCTACATCTGGTTATATTTTCATGCTAAATGGTGGGGCTAGTACTCGGTGTAGTAAGAAGCAAACTTGTATAGCATTGTCCACAATGGAGGCTGAATTTGTTTCATGTGCCTCAGCTGTACAAGAAGCCCTTTGGCTAGGTTATTTGCTTAAAAATTTGGAGTCCAGGGTTTCTATTGAGAAACCTATTACTATCTACAGTGATAGTATGGCAGCCATGGCTTATACTAAGTGTTACCCACTCCGGGGTAGTCCAGTTATGGTGCCAAAACTGTGCATTTAGACTCCCAGGATTGATAATGTTTTGTAGGCCATCAGAACACTACCCTTAGTGTGCATACCCAAGTGGCCCTCTTGGGCACTATGTAAATACATGCATATTGGTCCAACCATCACACACATATTCACATTTCATGCACACAATGGCAGCAAATAAGGAAAACACTAGCACAAGTCTTAGTTTTGGCTTCCACACATTAGGCAATCTTGTTAAGTTCTAGTGGCCAGCTACTGCACCTGTAACTTCCACTAATAAACTGTATCATTATAGCCTCATAACCCCATGTTTTCTTTGCTCCATTATGAATTGGAGACTTAGAGCAAACCAAGGAATTTTGTTTTACATCAATAGCCCACATATGGACCAAGTTATGGATTTTTGAAGTTGGTTACGAAATTCTGACCAAATGAACAGTAACTCAGCCAAATTTGCAACATCATATCTTTGGCTACAGGGATCTGAATCCAGAAATTCCAAATCCCAGTTAACCCTCTAGATGTCCTCTAGGTGTGGTCAAAATTTCATACCAATATTCATTCTACACAGGGAGATATTAAACTTTAGGTCCAGAGTCGAAATTCTGGCAACTTTTGGACCATTTTGCCCATACAATTTTTCCAAACCATGCAAACACTTCATTCACAAGGAGAAAGCCCTCCAAGGCTATCCCATATATTTCCAACACACATATTAATTACATTATCTTGCATCTAGCAACTTTATGTGGCCAAAACAGAATTTACAAGTAAGCAGCCTATCATTCACACTTAGGCAGCTTTGCACCACATCACTTACATAGCCAAAACACTACTCAAATGTTCACGTACTTGTCTCATCTTACATACACTACATGTACATGCATACATGCACTACAATATGGTCTTAACTCGACTAAATACGCACCCTAGGTTACAGGAGGTCCTGAGACACAATGGACTCCAAAAACAGGATGATGGACAGCTGCTGCACAACACAGTAAGTACCACCATTAAAAATACCAAATGTGCTCCTAAAATCACCAAACTTTCCAGATCATAACTAGAAATATTGAAGTTCATGTACCTGAAATTTCAGATCAAAAATCAAACCACAAAGGTTAGTTTGAAGGTGATCTTTCAGCTGGACCTGAAATGACAGAATTGAGGGGAGTAAGTTTCATTGAGAAACTTAGTAAGGGTAGCACTTGGATTCAATAGGCAATGTAACCATCATTAAAACCTGCATCCAAAGACACTAAAACACAGAAATCACAATGCATATATACAAGATATAGCAACCAAATGCAGCAGCCAAACACAAACAACAAACACATGAAATGTGGCAGCAACATATACCATAGGTTAGTCCATAAAACACATAATAAACATAACCAAATCACTATGCCAGCCCTCCTCAAGCTAATGCTTGGTCTTAGGAGGATTTTAACACTAGTTAGTACTAACTTTTGGGCCCTAGAAACCCAGAAATTCGCTTCCATCACTGTGCACTTCACACTAGGTCACAAAACCTTCAATAAGTGCACTCCCCTCACTAAGCTTGGTTCATCAAGCTCATGGCTCTCTTCCAAGCTTAGCCCTAGCTCCATGGTTGCTTGAAAATACAGAAAACAACCCATGAGAGCAAGAGAACCCTTACCTTGATGGGTATGCTGAAATTGGAGCTTGATCCTAGGTGCACTCAAGCAATAGCACCAAATAGCTTCCAATTGTGCTTCCTTGACTTCAATTGCAAGTAGTTTTGAGTTTGAAGGTATGGTGGCTATGGAGGAAGTGTGGAGGAGAGGGCTGGCTTTCTTTTTGCTGGTGGAGGCCGAAATTTAGAGAAGCAAAGGTGGTCTTGACTACTTAAATAGTCAAAAGTACACTAAACACACTTAAGTAGTCTTAACCTTGTCTTATGTCATTTTCCTTGCTACAAGACTATGGTTTCTTAGTCTTAATCTCTTGGCCCACATTTGACCATCCTTATCTTCCTTTAGCAGCCCTCCTTGTGTGGGATAACCCCACAAAACTTCCATTTGACTTAAGTCATAGACATACACATCTTAAGGCCTACATTAGAACACTTAGGTCCTTTATGCCTTTTTGTGTTTTCTTTGTCCTTAGTTGTCTTCCATAAGCAATTTGGTCCTCCAATAGCACTTTCATACCATTCATATCCTTCTCATAACTCTCCAAATCTCTTTTGTGAAAGTTTTGCAATTGGGTACCCGAATTTCCAAAATCTTACAAAAAAGTCCATAGGTTGCTTGACAAACAAGCAATCCTTAAGGCTTTTCTTGGGGACCAAGTTACCAAATTGGAACACTTTTAAGGAGGTGTCGATCATGCCTTTTACCCCCATACTTCAAACACTATGGTGAGAATTACACAATATAATGGTTTTTAGCCATTATGATGCACTTGTAATTCTCCCATTTTGTGAGGTGGTAACACTAAGGACCCCAAATACCATGGAAAAACCAAGCACATTAGCATGAAATATAACTTTGTGAGGGATGCAATTGAAGAGGGTGAAGTTAGGATTGAGTACATTTCTATAGACCTGATGGTGGTAGATCCTCTCACTAAGCCATTGCCACCACTTGTATTTGCTCGACACATTAGAGCAATGGGTCTTAGAAGAATGTAAATGATGGATGTACTTCACCTCTTTGGTGTCACACATGTTATGTATTTCTTTGAAATAATACAGATTATTTTATGAAATACTCAGTTCAATTTTGTGAATCACAACGAACAAATGAACATGTCAAACATAGGCAGAGGATGACTTTCTCACACAAGTCATCCGCCCTTGATCTTTGTGTAAGATTAAGGATGAGAATGGCTAAAGACTTAAATGAAACTTAAGTGGATGATACATTTAAGTGGGAGTCATGCTCCAACACATGACACTTTAGCTTTTATGGTCGCCTTGATTATGAGTAATCAAGATTCAATGCTTTGGTGCATTCAGTTTGTATGACCATTCATACATCCTAGCCTATGTTAGATGAAAGCTAAGGCTTACAAGGAGAAATTTCATGGTTATTGACATGTCCTCCTTTTATGTGTTAAGAGGAGTACACTTCATGGTGTTTTAAGAGGGAGAAATGACACACTCCTCAATTGGAATAGAGATCACTCCAAGTGGGAGTGACATGAGTAAAACACCTTAGAAGTGTATTATGGAACTTTAATGGATGTGTTTCCAAGTGTTCCATGACCATGAAATATGACCAGAGAAGAATTTAAGCAAGTTGTCTCTATTCTTGCTTAGTGTGAGATTCTTCGATTCAGACTCTTAATGACTATGGCTTGCTATTAGGAAGTTGAGTTAATTATGATTACATTGATTGGTTGTCGAAGGTCTTAGAGAAATGAGACTGGAGTATCCTCCTTTTGGGTAATCATGTTAGCTCATTGACCTAAGTAGTTGAAGCTAAAAGGAAAGACATTAAGATGATACACGTTCACTAAATTCAATCTTGGGCCCACATATTACTGTGAGTAGTATGCTAGATTGAATGACAAGTGATTGAAATGAGTACTCAATGCTTAATACAATCATGGATTTCAAGGAGTTGAAATTCTAAGAAAGAGACTGATAGTGATTAAGAAGTGTATCATATGTCTGGGGTCTGAAAGGCATAACTTGATGTGTTTAAGCAACACACTTGAATTTGATGTGTTCAAAGGAAAGTTTGAAGAAGTTCAAACTATGAGGAGAGGACAATCTTCTATTAAGAGTCTAACAACCTCAATGGAAGAGACTTAGTGTGTGTGCCTGAGGTCGCACCCACAACTCTATATATGTAGAAGTGTTTGGATTATTTTGGCTATAAGGATTAAGGAGTTTTGTTTTGAGTGGGAGCTGGAAGTTTAAAAGCATCTTAGTGCGAGTGGGAGTTTGTTGGAATTCTTGGCGCACCAAGATCCTTTTAAGATAGGATTTGAGCTCATTGAGCTAACTCTAGCTTGGATAGCTATCTAAGGCAGCTAGAAGTAGCTCCCTGTAGCTCAAGTTAGCTCACTTCAGTTATAAGTAACTCAAAGTAGCTAGACTTCAGCTCAAGTTAGCTCAAGTCAGCTCAAGTCAGCTCACTTCAGCTTCTGGTAGCTAAATGTAGCTAGACTTCAGCTCAAGTCAGCTTACTTCAGCTATAAGTAGCTCAAAGTACCAGGACTTCAGCTCAACTTAGCTCAAGTCAGCTCACTTCAGCTTTTGGTAGCTGAGTGTAGCTGGACTTCAGTTCACTTCAGCTGAGAGCAGCTAACTCCAGCTCTAGGTCAGCTCTAGGAGCAGGACCTCAGTTCATGGTGCTTGGTTGGAGCTCAAAGGAGCTCAATGGTGCATAAGTAGTATAGTGAGCTAGCTTTGTGCCAGCTCACCTTGCTTTTAGCTCAAAACCACCAAGAGAGACATCTTTTGTGTAAAGGTATATCTCTTCATCAAAAGAGATGACTATTGGCTAAAAGAACATGTCCTTTCATCCAAAGGAAGTGTTCCTTGAATGAATAGACATGTATATTCGCCCATGAGGTGGTTGGGGTGGTTATTGCACCAAGAATGATGTCTTTTGACATCAAGAGACATGTATTTTCACCCATAAGGTAGTTATGGGGTGGTTATAGGCCAAAGGAAGTGTTCCTTGGCTAAAAGACATGTATTTTCGCCCATAAGGTAGTTATGGGGTGGTTATAGGCCAAAGGAAGTGTTCCTTGGCTAAAAGACATGTATTTTCGCCACCATACATGACCCTTAGCCAAAGGAAGTGTTCTTTGGCTTAAAAGACAACTTCCTTGGTGTAAAGGTGTGCTTTTTGGTCATCTCCTTTAGTGGCTGGCCATTTGAAGCACGAATTTGGCACTCCATTTGCTCCATTTTCTTGAGAGAAAATTATTCTCCTCCTATTTCCTTTAGAGGCCAAAATATTAAACACCTTTTGAGAGCATTGTGGGTGGATTTACATTGAGATTGTTCATCTCAATTCAAGCCTCAAGGTGCTCCTCCAAGATCAAGTTCTTCCTCTTTTCTTCACACATAACCAAGAAGGAAGGTACACATTCTTTCTTGATTTAGTAGCATGCTAGGATTCATTCATTATTTACATGAATGTTCTTAGTAGCATGCTAGGATTTGTTTACCACAATATGTATGTAAAACTAACATGCTATATCAAATGCATAAAATATGTTAAACAAATTAGAATGATGCATGCTTGTATTCATGTTGAACTTAAATGATCAAAATGCATGTGGCATGTACATGAGTAGATAACATAAAGATGTGTTATCATGAGATCCAGAAATCTTCAACCTTGTCACAAATGCTCCAACACAAATAGCCCTGGTCCTTATGTGACAGTCAGCATCTCTTACCCACCAAGCAAATGACATGCCCAAGTGACTGCGCTCTGTAAATAATCTAGTAAAGGTAAAATAGGTCCATTTTCGTCACCATGCCCATACTTTCCTTCCTACTAGCAATGGAGTAGGTGATCAGATAAGGGACATATCGGACTGCCTGCAATCTCAACTTGGATGCCTTGAATGTCGTGGATTGGTAGACAGCTGCATCCTCGGTAATCTTGTGCCAAAACTCGTGCAGAGTAAGGGGTGGTGCTACTAAACTCACAAATTGAGCCTCCGTGCTCGTCAGAATTAATGAATTCCTAGGTTTAGAAACCACAACGCTACCCCAACTCATCCAAACTCATCTCGAAGTTCCATCTAGCATTCCTCTTTCCTAGATGGAATTCCACCAAATCAAGTCGGGTCTAGCTAATGTTTTTTGTGTTAAACTTGCTATAAGTAGGCTCCCGGCAATCAAACATTGACAGCCATCCATCAAAGTCCACTAAGACTTGGACCTCCTCCACCATGCTAAGATGTGCCAATGTGTCCTAATCAATCACCTTGTTGGCCTTAATCTTCTTCTGAATCAGAATATCATACCTCTCCCATTAATGATCCTTTGTGAAGTTGAGCAAAACATTTGACTTCTTGGACCTCTTCATTGACCTCTTGGTGCAAATCAAAAGCTTCTCCTGATGCTTCAACATCCTAAAAAAGGGAGAAGATTTTTCCCAGTGCAACAATAATACTCCCTCTGTCTCGTAAAGCTTGGCCTATTTACTATTCACAATAATTAATTCATTATTTTCTTTCTTTCAAGATTTCTTATAGAAATATAAAATTTTTATATGAAAATGGTACCTTAAAGACTCTTGTTTATAAATATAATTTTTTAAAATTTTTTATAATATAAATTAATATGAATATATTTAAGTTGAACTTTAGCTAAAAAAGGTAAAAGGGTCATTCTTTGTGAAATGGAGATAGTATCAAATAACAAATATAATCACAGTAACATTGAAAATAAGAATTCTAATAAAAAATAAATAAAATTCCCCTATATAAAGCAACTTGCTATTCAATTTTAGGCATTAAGGTGATCAGGCTTAAACAACTAAAGCTAAATACATAACAATCAAGGGAAATCAAAACAGTATAATCCACCATTAAGCTCTTTCTTTGTACCCAAGAAACCAATTTACTATCAGACCAAGGGACTACCAATTCCTATTGTTCATGAAATTCCAACGCAAATAAGATAACCAAGTCATTCTCAATAAATCATACATCATGTAAACATCCATTCAAGTCATAAATTCCATAGAATCAATATGCATAACTTGATTTCCATGAAACAAATAATTTCAATTCTTCCTCTTCCAAACATACTATCCAAAATATTCAACTTCTATAAATCATGCTATCAACTCAAAACAAACTTCAATAGGCATGCAAAATCAATCGAATAACAAAAAAAAAAATGACCTATAATAAGATATCAATAAAATCTTCCATAAACTTCAAATAAACTTAGAGAGAGAAAGTTACCTCAAGAGAGAGAAAGCCAAAGATATGGGGATGAAAATATAGAATTCAAATAAGGAATGGGATCCTTCAATGATGGGAAACCTTACCGGAGACTCAAGGAAACTAGGGCTTGAGTTTTAGGGCTTGGGGAAGAAGTATAAGTGAGTTTCGTGCAAAGTGTGGAATGAAAATCGTGATCGAGTATATATATAGGCAAAACAAGGCTTGTAACATGGGAGCGTCATTGCCCATGTTACTTAAACTTCCTCAACAAAATGTTGAACATGGCAGTAACAAGTGTTGTGTTTAGGGTCTAAACCCTAAATTTTTAAATCACAACATTTAAAGATTGGACAAAACACGGGTGTGTAAGTGACCGTGTATATGTAACATGACTTCAAACATGGGTGTGTAGTTAACTATGTTTGGAGCTTGGAGCCCAAAAATTTTGAAAATAGAAAAACATAGGCATAACTAAAACATTGTTAGGCAAACATGCCAAATATCACAGTCGTGCATGAGACTGTATTTTGTGCTCTGGAACATAACATTCTTAAACTCAGAAAAGAAACACATTTTCAAACATGAGTGTGTATTAAACTAGGTTGGATAAACACGTTTTAAAACATGGGCGTGTATGTGCATGTGCTTAACGTCTGGAGTGTTAAACTCTGTAAACATGAGTAAGAACATGGTTGTGTAGGAAACCATGTAAGGATAACACTCTTTGTTACATACCTAGAACACAAATTGCATTTGGCTATCGTCGCTCAAATAAAAATTCTTCGTAAAAAATCATTTTAGTAAAAAAAACATGGCTAACCGTGTTAATGAACACGACCCTGAACATGGGCGATGGGCGTGTTTAAGAACATGTTTAACTCCTGAAACTTATAAAATCTTGCGAACTTACCTAGAATTGAAATTGGGCTTTTTCTCCAACTTTGAACATAAAAATTCTTCTCGAAATGCGTTAGATTCCTGCAAAAAAAAATTATTGAACAAAATATCACAGGACAATAATAGCCAACTGATCTACTATTAAAAAAACCAAATGCACAAAAAAAAAATTGAACGAAAAATTTAATTCTTGGGTTGCCTCCCAAGAAGCTTTTGGTTTAACATCGTCAGCCCGATGTCTTCCTTGATCACTCAAAGAGGTTCTTCCTTCATTTTCAAAGCTTTCATATCCACATGCCATCCACCGTATGTTAAAAAGCCGAATTGTAAACTTATCTCAGATTTGGATATGTATTTGCTAATAAAGCTCTTAACTGCCTTTTAGAAAACATCTTAGCAAGTTGACTCAATTGAGTCTTGAAATTCTATATACTCACTCTTGTATTCCGCAACTCTAACTTTGTTACATCGATTCTAGCATCAGATTGTTGTGTATACTTTGAGATCAATTCTTCCATAGTTGGCCTCATTTCTTGTTATGGTATTGATTGAAAACCAAGTAGTTGTTGCCTCTGATTACTTCAAGGAAAATTAGAATGGTTTCTTTATCCCGGATTATATGTATTGCCGTACGGATTCCTTTGTGGCCGTAATGGATTTCCAATGAAGCCTACTTGCTCGATTTTTCTCAACCAATTTTGCATATGACACTCACCACTGTAACAATGTATTTTTTGGAGTCGCCACCAATCTATTTCAACTAGGTCGATTGGACACCTTAAAATGGTCTACGAGAGTTCGAGGGGTTCGGGAGTATGGTTACGCTAAAACAACTTTGTTATAGCGCCCAAAAATTGTCACCTTAGTTTGATTTTAATTTTGTTTTGCTTGGTTTAAATAATTTCAGTGAATATCCAAACCATTGATTCTAACCGAACCACACGGATATGGACTTTTAAGTTTTACTATTTGATTTTTATTTGGTTTTATGAAATTTTGATATTTCCAAACCATAGATCTTATGGGACCACCCAGATATGGGTGTTAAACTTAATATATTTTTTATTAAAAATTTTAGATAATTTTTCATCCAAACCATGGACTCTATCAAATCAGCCGGATATGGATTTTGAAATTTATTATCGTCCTAAATTCATCCTAGAATTTTCATTAAAACCCACACAAAATTGAATTTCTTAAATATGATCTTTTAGATGCATTACGTAAACATGAATTTTAAACTTATGTAAAATCTGACCTAACCTAAACATGCAATTTTATATTAATTACCAAACTAATTCGTGGTCCAAAATAATAAAACGAGCAATCAGAAAAAGAAACCAAACCAGGAACAAAAACAATGCTGTCAGTGATTGATTTGTTAAACAGAAAACAAGTGGATACTCAATTAAATGAAACAGAGAGAAGAGGGGCTAGACGAGTGTTGTACAACAAAACAAAAGCTTGGCTGGGTCGGATTCGGGTTAGAAAAAACGGGTCTACTCTCGATTCGGTGTTCCTCCGTCGGCGAACAATCGATTGGCGGCCTGGGCTTTGACGGCGACGGCTAGGGCGGCGATGGCTGTGGCGACTCCTTGACAAGCGGACAGCGGCCGATGTGGAGCGAGGGAGCGATGTCGGGGGAAAACGTCAGGGGCGACGGACAATGGAAGGAGGGCCGAAGTCGGCTGTGCGAGCAGTCAATTGACGCGTCGACGGTGGCTAGAGCGATTGTGAAGGCGGGGGAAGCAGCAGCGATGGACTGGAAGTGGTGGCCAAAATGGCGAAGGAGAGGACGGGGGCGTCGGGCAGCAGAAGCGTACACTAGGGGAGGCGGCGGCTCAGAAGGAAGGTTAGGGTACTGGAGAGCTGAGAGTGAAAAATCAGGGGCTTAAGGCTGCTGTTTTCCCTCTTTCGAGACTAGAGCTTGGGGTTACCGTTTCTCTCCCCGTTTTCATCAATTAATGGCCCATGCTCATACTAAAAGTGGCCAGGCGAGATTAGCTAGGTTTTACAGAGTTTAAACTTGATCCAAATTCAATTTTGAGGGGATTAGGATATAATCTGGTAAAGTACCAGTTAAAGTCCAACAAAACTCTCAAGCTGCTGATCATGCCCTAAATTCTGTGCGAATTTCAATTTGACCCAAAACTTTAAGGATTTGTCAATTGAGCCCAAAACTTCCTAAAATTTTCCAGATTTCCTTAAAATTTCATGATCTCATCATATTTGCCCCCACACTTTCCATTTCTAAAAAATTTACCTCAATCTTTCTGATTTTTCCCTAAAATCCTTTAAAAATTCCTAATTTTTTTTCCAAACTTTCCTATTTTCCCTAAATTGACCCTACAAGACCTTTAGTACTTCAAATTAGTACTTAAACTAGATTAACTCATATTTCTACCCTAGATGACCACTTAAAATTCTTAAAGATTTGTTGACCAAAATAACAATGCAACCTAAATGTGACTAGACCAACTAATTATGCAAAACCCTAAAATGAAAAAAATGACCTAAACTCCTAACAAATGACCAAATAGTCCCTAAAAATGAAAATGCCCCATAAACTAATTTTTCTAACCTAAAATTTGAACAAAAGTCAGTGCCCGGACAAAATTGGGTGTCAACAACCACTTGCATGTCCTTCTCCATAAACTTCACATTACATCACAACTTGCTTTTGGCTTGCCGAGAAATTTCTTAACTCCCTTGCCAATGTTTCAAGTTGATCTATAAATATTGAATAAGCATTAGAATTCTGAACTACAGCTGCTCTACTTGGCTTAATCCTGTATGATGATTGTCATAGATAATTGTTCATAGCCATCTCTTCAATCAATTCTTAGGTTGCTTCAGCCATCTTGCTATTCAGAGTGTCACTAGCTACTACATCAATCATTTGCTTGGAAGCTTAACTCAGATCATCATAGAATGTTTGCACTTGTATCCACAAAAGTAATCCATGATGTGGACACCTTCTTAACAAATCCTTGAACCTTTCTCAACCTTTATATAACGTTTCTGAATCCATCTAACTGAAATAAAAAATATCATTACGGAACTTCATAGTCTTAGCTGGAGCAAAGTACTTCAATAAAAACTTCTTGGCAAGAGCATTCCAAGTGGCAATAGAACCTTTTAGAAGTGAACTCAACCATTGCTTAGCTTTTCCTCTCAACAAGAATGAAAATTTCCTCAACCAAATGCAATCTTCACTGGCTCCACTAATTATGAAAGTACCACAAAACTCCAAGAAATTAGCAATATGAGCGTTAAGGTCCTCATATTCCAAACCATTGAATTAAACATAGTTCTACACCATCTGAACAATATTTGGATTGTTCTTCAAATTGTTGGCATTGATAGGAGATTTAATGATACTCGATTCCATCATTTCAAGAGAAGGCTTAACATATTATGAAATAGTCCTTGCTTGATTACAGTATTCCATTATTAAGTGTTCCTGATTTTCTCCTCATTGTTCTACCTTGAGATGTAATGGTTGTGACTTAGTACCCCTTATAGACAAATGTTTCCCCAAAGTTCCCTCGATTTCTAGATCTGCTTCAATAGTTTCATTAGGCTGGCTTCGAGTCATACACCAAAATTCCTACAAGAAAAAAAAAATAAATTAATAAACTAAAAATAACTAGAAATTAAAAGAAAAATAGTGCAATAAAATAAATTGCTAGATTAATAAAGATCAATATTTTAGGTAGCAATCTCAACAAATGTTCCCCATCAACAACGCCAAAAACTTGGTGTTTTCATAGTTCACACAAACCTTTCCTACTTCACTAATAATTAATGTGTATGTGTCAAATCTCTCTATCTCATAAATATGTGAACTCATAAGCAGGTGCACCTATCATCAAAGTATAGCAATGCAAGTACCAATATCATTTTCTATAAAGATCAAAGCTTGTCTACCATAATCAGCCATTCTATATTATCTAACCAACAATTAATGAGTTTGTTTAACAAACTACTAAGAATTAACTAAACTAAACTAATGCAATAAAAATAATTAACAACTAATGACTGAAAATGGAAAAAATTTAGACAATCAATGATACGTTATCTCACACTTAGAATCGAATCCCGTAGAAATCCTTGTGTTGTTTTTAATTTGATTTAACAGGATTGTGATTAATTTCGACAATGGAGTACTACCTAAATTAGATTAGCTCCCTTTTATTCCCATCATATTAATCACTATTCTTAAGTCACCAATAGGGTATCTAGACCTACTACATTTCCTAATAATGCATTACTAGTCCTATGACTCACTAGTAGGTTTCACCCTAGTTCGAAGGTATTATATCGCATCTATTACTCCTGATTATAATAATATCTCTTCTATCCAATGGTGATCTACAACAAACATACTGGATACTACCTGTCACATGTTTATCATCCCACTCTAAGTTAATAGGAAAGCTACTATTAATCAACGCATCAAAAAACATTGGATAGATTGCAAGAAAAACATAATCATATTAAACTACAAAGTAATCACAATCACAAAATCATCTTAGGGTTCTTCTAATCTAAGTATGAGTAGAAAAATTTAGTTCATAGTGTCGTAAAATAAACACAACAGAATCAAAGAAAAACTAATAAAAGAAACTTCCACCTCTGAATTTCTTCTCCTCCAAGGAATCCATAATCCGGTGTGCCTTAAATGGTGTTGATTATCAAAATTGCCTTCTAATAGCCTTTCTCTTGGAAAACTCTTATTTTTCTCTGTTTCTCCACCTCTTCCCTACTCTCTACTCACCTCTTATGAAATAACTTAAAAGACCCTAAAAATAGACAAACACAGTTTGGTACACAACCGTGTTTAAGGCCGTGTAATGCCTCTGGATCTTAAAATCTTATCAAATATAACACGGTTTTGAACATTGGCATATAACTTAGACACAGGCGTGTAGTAGGGCATCTAAGGCACCACATGGGTGTGTTGCAAGGTGAGTCTGCTCCAAACTTTGCCAAAACTTGCAATTCAGATCCAAAATTTTGCAGAAATCATTTCTGACCCAAATGAAGCTGAAATATAAGTTGAAAATGAAATATAAACCAATCAAGCACCATATCCTAGCAAAAAAAATTTCAAACGACAATCAAATATAAGGAAAAAGCATATAGAAAACAAAACTAAATATATGAGCATATCATCTATAACCTGGTATTGACTCATAGCCCAATTGGCGCATAGATCACCACATCGGGTGATTGGCCAGAGCTCGAATCTTGGCTTGTGCAAGAGATTGTTTCTCTTTGTAGCTAGTGGGTAGGGTAAGATGTAGGATGGATAAAGTTGTAGAATATCTCTTGTATCCTTTCTCTTGTAAGATTCTGGGTACCAATATATATATATATATATATATATATCTGTATACATGATTTGATTTAGTATATGTTTTTATTTATTTAATTAGTATATGTTTATCATATATTCTGCACCGAATTTCAAAAAAGTGTTTTGCAATTATTTATTTAAAATTATATTTCTTATGCGATATTTCTTTTTATTATTTTTCACTAACCATTTATTTACTTAAAGCAATTGAATTTTACAAAGTTATAGCTTTTTTTTAACAGCTATAGCTTTTTTTGCAAAAGTTATACCTTTTTATAACATCTATAGCTCGTTAGTCCTGCCATTCTTGTCCACCATTCGGCGCAAGCATATTTTTGCAAATTTGGAGCGCTAACTTGAATCAAGCAAGTTTCTTAATCTCGTTTTAAAAATATAACTTAGTACTATATTCGATTACAACTTTATAACAGTTATACCTATATGTTTTATATGCAACTTAACTTGGTACATTTTGAGTAGATATTTAATGCAAAATTAATATACAGTAACGTTTCGTGGTTTTCAAATCCTAGAGTGCAAGTATAATTGCAACAAAACATTAAATAAAAAAAAAGTGGTTTTAAATTATTTTATTTTTCACCAAACCTCCTCTCGGCGTGCAAATCTATTTTGTCCATAACGAGTCCAACATCATGCTATAGATGCCAAGGTAAATAAATTGCAAGTTATTTCCCCCAAATAAATTTTTATTAAGCAAGAAAAGTAAACTAAGTAAGGTTAGGGTGAGTTCTTAAGTGTGAAATGACATATAATGTCAAGAAAGGTAAAATGATAATTTTGGCTCAAGTCAGTAGCATGGCCATAATTTTGGTAAAATTAGGGTCATATAAGTGTTTTCGACTAAATGAGTTAAGACCATAAGTTATTCTAGTCATTAGGACCAATTGTGGAAGTTAAATGGCTAAAAATGCATTAAGTTTGAAATTGAGACATTTGTATCTTAATGACTTAGTGACTAAGGGCTAAGTTAGAGGGCAAGAAAACCTTTTGTTAAGGTCCAAGGGGGACGGTTTAGAGGGGGATTAAATGGCCAAAACTCAAGAAAAAAATAGGTCTTTGGGCCAAACTGACAAGATAAACAAAAATGGATTAAGAGCAGTAGTGGAAATATTTCTAAGGGGGAGGATGGCACCATTCATCATTTCCTTCATTTGGCAAATTCGTGGCTCTTCTCCTCCATATCTCTCCATCTTAAAAATTGCTAATCTATCTAAAATTCCATGATACTTAAAGCTCTCAAAGTCATCTCAACAAGCCCCTAGCTTATCATTTGTGGTTGGTACATTTGAAGCTGTTTTTGTAAGTTTTGGAGTAAACCCAAAGGTAAGCTCCTTCAATAGCTATGGGTTGGTTATAAACTAATTAAATGGTTAAAAAATGGTCATAATTTTCTGCTTTTGGTATCCATTTTAGTTGAATTTGTTACCCACTCCAGAGTAGTCTAGTTATGGTGCCAAAATTGTGCATTTAAACTCCCAGGATTGGTAATGTTCTGTGGGCCATCAGAACACTACCCTTAGTGTGCATACCCAAATGACCCTCTTGGGCACTATGTAAACACATGCATAGTGGTCCAACCATCACACACATATTCACATTTCATGCACACCATGGCAGCAAAGAAGGAAAACACTAGCACAAGTCTTAATCTTGGCTACAACACATTAGGCAATCTTGTTAAGTTCTAGTGACTAGCTACTGCACCTGTAAATTCCACTAATAAAATGTATCATTCTAGCCTCATACCCCCCTGTTTTCTTCACTCCATTATCAAGTAGAGACTTAGAGCAAACCAAGGAATTTTTTTTTACATCAATAGCCCACCTATGGACCAAGTTATGGATTTTTTAAGTTGGTTACAAAATTCTGACCAAATGAACAGTAACTCAGCCAACTTTGCAACGTCATATATTTGGCTACAGGGCTCTAAATCCAGAAATTCCAAATCCCAGTTCAAGCTCTAGATGTTCTCTAGGTGTGGTCAAAATTTCATACAAATATTCATTATACACAGGGAGATATTCAACTTTAGGTCCAGAGTCAAAATTCTGGCAACTTTTGGACCATTTTGCCCATACAATTTTTCCAAACCATGCAAACACTTCATTCACAAGGGGAAAGCCCTCCAAGGCTATCCCATATATGTCCATTAAAAATAAGAATTACATTCCATTTCTTTTAACAAATTTATGTGGCCAAAACAGAATTTACAAGTAAGCAGCCCATCATTCACACTTAGGCAGCTTTGCACCACATTACTTACATAGCCAAAACATTACTCAAATGTTCACACACTTGTCTCATTTTACATACACTACATGTACATGCATACATTCACTACGAAATGCTCTTAACTCAGCTAAATACACACCCTAAGTTACAGGAGTGCCTGAGACACAATGGACTCCAGAACAGGATGCTAGACAGCTGCTGCACAACACAATAAGTACCACCATTAAAAATACCAAATGTACTCCTAAAATCACCAAAATTTCCAGATCATAACTAGACATATGGAAGTTCATGTACCTGAAATTTCACAGAGAAATTCAAACGAAAACTATTAATTTGAATGTTCTCTTTCAGGTGCTCCTGAAATAGACAGAAAGGGGGTAAGTTTCTTGAATGAAACTTAGTAAGGGCTTATCAATAAAATCTTCAAACTCCAGCCATATACCTGAAATCCAAATACAATAAAACACAAAAATAAAATACAAACACGCAAATATACACATCCAAATGCACAAACAAACACAGCAACAAACATATGAAATGCTGGCAGCAATAACACATTAAGGTTAGTCCATAATCATTCAATTAAACATTAAGAACTCACTATGACAGCCCTCCTCAAGCTATTGCTTGGTCTAAGAGGTCATTAGGTCTTAGTTAGTACTAACTTGGGCTCTAGAAACCCTGAATTTCACTGCCATAACAGAGCACCAAAGCTGTAGGGTTGAAACCCTTGGTGCAATTTCCCCCTTAACCTAAACTTGGTTCATCAAGCTCTTGTCTCTCTTCCAAGCTTAGGGTCTTAGGTTCATGGATGTTTGGGCATCTGTATAGAAAAATAAACAGCCATGAAACCTAGATAAAATCCTTACCTTTTGGTGGAAATTTGGTGAACCTTAATAGAACCGAAAATAGGTTTTCTTGCACTCTTTGATGTCTTCTTTGCTTTCTCTTGCTTCCTCTTGATTTCTTAAGGTATGGTGGCTATGGAGGATGGTGGAGAAGGTTAAGGAAGAGTTCTTAGCTGTTGGAAACCGAAATTTAGGGAAAATGCCAATGAAATGAAGATTTTTCTTCATTTATACATCATTTTGACCTTGGTGGCATAAATGCAAAATTTTTTGAAACTTTGGCCAACACTTGGACAGATTATTTCCAGCCATTTTGGCTGGGAAAATGACATATTTTGACCTCTTTTAACCTTGGTCAACAGTCATTTTCACCTTAGAAAAATCTAGGACACTTAAGCACCTTAGTTGTCATTATGCCATAAATGGCAAACTTTGCCTCTTTGAGCACTTTGGTCCCCAACAATATATTTAATTCCTTCCATGTTCTTTCTTCATAATTCCATCCATATCATTTCTTCATAATTCCATCCATGTCCTTTCCATAGCCATATTTAGAAATTTGTGCAATTGAGTACCCAATCTTTGTAACCTTACAATTTAGTCCATAGGTTACTTGAAAATCAGGCAATATACCAATGCTTTCTTAAGGACCAAGCTATCATTGTTTTTGTCATTTAAGGGAGTGTATATTGAATACTTTACACTTCACAATTCATACACTATGGTGAAAATTAAAGCATATAAGTTTAAGTCCTTATGCTGTAATTTTCTCATTTTGTGAAGGTGGTAACAAAATTTAAGTTTGAAACTCAAAGAGAGCTTGTGTTGCTTACTTGTGCTTTGTGTGGTGTGCTTACTTTGGATTTTTCTTATCTTGGACTTAAGGTAAGGAATTTAAGTTATGGAATGATTAAATGATGCATAAGTTATGTTATAACAGTTGAGGTTAAGTTGGAATTAGCCCAAGATGATTGGAAATAGTTTGGATGAGCTTTGGGGTGATGTTGGCCAAGAAAGGAGTGAAGAATTTCAGCTGCAAGTGTTGATACAACCGCACCAAATGTCTGGTGCAACCACATCAGGTTTTAGCAAGCTGTCGAAGGTCCTGATGCATCTGCAATACATTTCTACATGTCTGCATTAGGCTCTAGCAAGCTACCAAAAGTGCTGGTGCGACCACATTAAGTCTAAACCTTACCAGCATATGTCCTAAGTATCAAAAATATATTCCTAAGGGCTAGTAGGCATCCCAACATGGCTCATAAGTACTCATAAGAGTAAATTATGCATCAATAAGGGGGTAATAAATGATTGCTTAAGAGGGCTAAGGATAGGTGGAAAAGTAAAGTACCTTAAGTTGTAAGTAAGGTATTAAAGAGAGACCAAGTATAATATGAGTTCTCCAATGGCCAAGGGATGAGGTTATGAACCTCCAGCATTGGAAAGGGACGAAAGAAGGTTCTGAGACCCTTAATGACCAAAGGGTTGTGGTCAAGAAGCTTCTAGCATCGAGGTTATTTCCAAGAGCTTTAGGCTAAGTTGACTAGCTTGGTAAGTGAATCTACTAAGTTGCTAAAGTCAAGTTCTGGTGAAGTTTAGCCTTTAGGTTAATTACTTGACACAACAAGAAAGGGGAAGATATGGGTAAGTGGTGGGTAAGTGGTGACATATTTTAAGCAGTTCGTAAAATGCAAGCACGTTCAAGTAAGTGAATGCTTACTTAAGGCACCTGTAAAGAGGACTCATGAGCTTTAATTAAGTTCTATCATCGGATACGAGTGCTAGTATCCAAGTGTCCTAGCCATATAAGGCCATGATAGTTAAAAATGACATCAAGTGTAAGGAAGTCCTAAGTGCATAAGCATCTTCACTCATTCATCAAACCATAAATTGCATTGCATTATTTTTCTTTTGTTAATTGTTTGTACTTGTGGTATATTGCATTGTTTAATTTGTTGGTTTGTTTTTGCTTATATATATGTGTGTATGTTTGCTTGCATGCTTAGATATGTTTTCCCTTGTAGGTGCCAAATCCCTTATTGAGTACTTTCGAATACTCACCCATTAAGTGTTGTGCAAGTACTTAGAAGGCTAGTCGGGCCTAGTAGTTGGTGAGAGGTGACTATTAGTGCTAAGTTTTATTTGTTTGGAAGGTACTTTCTAAGTATGACTTTTGTGACTGATGATTGCCAGTGATGTAAGTTAGTATTGACCAAAGTGTTATCTTTTTAGCTTTCAAGGCTAAGCGTGCATAAAAACAGTGAGGAGTGCCACTTAAAGCTAGCTTGCTCAAGTGGAAAGTTAAGGATGAATCTTAGTAAATATTATTATCTTAGTTATATTTATGGTATTTTTCACACCAAGTGCTGCCTCTACCATTGTTTATTGGTGTGTATAACACTAGGTTACATTTGGGTGGATATAAGATTAAGGTGTTTGTGCACATAGTTATTACATGAAGTTAAAGCAACTAAGGTTTTACGTTTTGGCTTCTTTTAACTTATGTTTTATTAATTGGTGCGCCATAACTTTTGCAATTGTGTTATTTTTTTTTATTTGCATAGCCAAGATGAAGCATGCATATTTTCTATGCAAGGTAGGCGAAATAACTAGTTACATATAACGATTTCAGATGCTTTACAAGTAATAGCTAGCTAATTGTAACCTAAGTAGGATCATAGTTTCCTAAGAGCCTATAAGTGGCAGTAAATTTATGGCCCTAGACCTTATTCTGCCATACTAGATGCTTGTAAAGGGAGTGGTAAATAGCTCCTCTTCTTTCAAATGGTGTCTTGAATTTGAGCTTTGTGTGTGGGAACATTTTATGTGTAGTTTATATGTTTCAAATAAATGAAAAATGAATTTTGATTATTTGAATTTAATTAATTCCATAAACTAACTAAATTATTGTGATTCTTTTAACAATTATGTCCTTTGCAAGGGACAAATTTTTTCTTCAATAATTGTGTATATACCAAGAGACATATATAGTAGCCATTTCACAAAAATAAGTGAGCTTTTTATGGTCCTTTGTTATATCATGGAAGTACATTCTTAGTACTTTATAATTGAGGGAAAATTGTCTTTAGGGCAATGAAATCATTTCGCTTCTCAAAAGCTTTTTTTCATCTCCATAATTCTTTCTTTCTTTTAACAATCTAAAGAAATTATTTTTTAACGAGGAATTTTGTCTTAGAGGATACAACAAAGCTCTCAACTTTGGGTAAAGTCTAGTCATGGTGCCCTTGGTATATTGGTCATCATAAAGTTGTCCCTTACCTCCAAAAGTACCTATTAATGTCTGTTACCTCATTTAGTGTGTACTATTTTGGTCCATTCCATCAGGTGAGCTGTTATTTTAGATGGAACCTGCCTAAGTGGCACACACATGGCCACATCGCATCCCCTTGCATAACAATTAGTGATTATACTGCAAGAATAAGAAATTTTAAGCTAAAGCTGACACAAACTCATAACCTTGGGGACCTAGAATGTAAATTAGCTTAAAATCCATTTTCTTCCCCAAATCTTTTTTTTTCTGGTACAACAGCGAGTAAGGAAAAGCAAAAGAAAAAAAAAAGTAAAAAGGGTCAGTGGACCCCAAGGCATCATCCACTCTTATGGACACAATGTTCTTCCCCAAATATATATTTGCAATCGCCTCTTCTTCGACCTTTTTCTTGGTAGCCTTTCCCCCAAGCCCACCATTCCTTTAACTTCCCCTTCTCCACCATCCAAAAATCTAACTCCAATGAAGAAAAAGAGAAAATCATTTCTTCACTCGGAACCCTGTCGATGACCAATCACTCTGTCCTTCCAAACTTGAAGAATTTGTTAAAGGTCTATTATTTCTTCCCTTTATTGCAAATAAAATTATCTGGAAATTTTTTTCAATAATTGATCTAATTTGGTGAATGTGATTCGGCCTAATAATGTTGAATCTGAATATTGGTAGTAATTAGTTCACTGTCTATTAGAGAAGATTCGCATCTATTAACATTATACACTAATATTATTTATACTCCATTCGTCTAAAAAAAATGAAACATTTTCCTTTTTGGGATGTCCCAAAAACAATGAAACATTTCCCTTTTTAGTAACTCTTTTATGCTTAGTTTCCTATTTACCTTTATCATCTCTCGCACACTTCTTCTTTGCCTCATCCCCCCGGTTCGACTACCTCATATCTCCCACGCATCTTGCTGCCGCCCTCATCCCCTGCACAATCACTGCCACCATTGCCAGAATCATATCACCATTGTCCCCGTCAGCGACATAATCATAGCCAAGCGAGACAAGAAGTAAGCAAAGGAAATTGTATAATAGATTTGCAGAGCAAATGGGCAATGAACTAACACTAGAGATTGAAGAAAAGGGGATTTAGTAGTGAAGATTGCTCAACGTCACCAATAGGATAGAGGGCAAGAGCTTCTAGGATGATGGGGAACAAAGGAAGAAAAGGGCAAAATCGAGGACGATCAGAGGTGATTCGGTAATGGAGATCGAAGATCATTTGATGGCATAGATTGATTGGAGGTGATTTGATAGCAAAGATCAATCAGAGGTAATTCGATGGTTGAGATTGAAGACGATCAGAGACGGTCCTTCTCACATATGCGAATATTGAGGTTGGCAATCGCGAGGACGTTGAAAGGAAGGTGGAAGAGCAGAGCTTGTTGTTGAGTTGGAAGGACAGAGATAGCTGGTCAAAGCAGCAATAGTCTGAGAGAGAGAGGAGGAAATGAAATAACAAGGGCAAAATCGAAAGAATTTAGGAAAAGCATTCGCACCTAAAAATGCCTGCCCACAGAAATGTTTCATTTATATTGGGACCATTGGATTATTTATTTTTTTTGTTTCTAGATCTTGTTCAAAATATTCATATGACCTCCTAATTGACCCAACGCCTCCCTAATGCCTCATTCATTGTCGGTGGGGAATAAATCACCTTTTCTACCTCCTCATAGTCATGAGCAAAAACTAGTGGTGTCAAGTGAGCAGCTGGGATGAATTATGAAAGAAACCAAACTAAATTGAATATGTGAAGCTTGCTTTGTGAAATTGTGAATTGGTTTTTTTCAAATAAAAGATGATTGGAACTTTGCATTCCTGCAATTTCCTTGTCTGATATTTGGCCAATTGATTTGTTGTTTCATCCTGCTAGTGTAAAGGATTTGGAAGGATTTTGTTGATTTCTGTTGATTTGGAGAGAGGTAGCATCATAGAGGTTTGAGCAAGAAATCAAAAGATAGACATAAGACATAAATTTTTTTAGGGTTATGTGTTGTTAACGGATGGAATTAAGAAAAAATTATGAAGAGTGGATGAATTTAAACTTTTGGTCAATTTATCCTTTAAGTCCTAATGTTATGAGTTTGTGTCAATTTTAGCCTAAGTTTTCTTATTTTTGCAGTATCATTAGTTGTTATGAGTGAAAGAGGTTGGGTCTTTTTTAGGTAGCTCGAGCTCAAGCTAGAATTGAGGCTTTTTGAGATAGATTTTTTTTAGCTTGAACTAATTTCTAGCCGAGCTTGAGCCTTAATATATCTGGCTCTATTGGCTCATAAGCCTGTTGGGCTCGAGTCCTCCTGAGTCAAAAGCCTCCTAACCCTTACAACCTTACAAATTCTGGCCTTACTCCCGACCAAGGCTATGCCTGACCTGTCGACTAACCCACCCACCATCCCACCCAATCGGCAGCCACCACTAAGATCAATGTTGGCAGCACAATGATGAGAGCCCAATATTGATGACAATCTCCGCCATTGTCGCAAGGTCGAGCTTCGGCAATTTGAGTCTACAATGAGATCCTACCTTATGCGAGTCCACAATTCGAATGACGACAAAGAAAGCCCCACACTGGCGGTAGAAACCCAGGTCGGCCTTGCTCATCTTTCATCTAATATTGGTAATTGCTTGCTGTTGATTCATGTGATTTGTCATTTTCATATTCGAATAATGATGACAATTTGAATGTGTGTATGTGTGATGGACCCTTCCTCAATTCAAATGAAGACGAAGGAGATGGGCAAAAGATTTGGTGATGGTGAACTGACCTAGATAAGGTGTTGGGCTTGATAGTAGATTTGGCTCCACAGTTGACGTATCGATAAAGATGATGGCTTATTTATGATGTTTACAAACTTAGGGTAGATTTGCAAAGGATTAAAAAGTTTGGGATTGATTTTATCAGTTTTCCTTCTCTGGTTATCTAAGTAAAAAATTGCACATTTAGTCCCCATTTTTCATCTAAATTATAGTTACAATACTAAAGAATTATATATGTTATTCGAGCCAGATGAGCTTTCAAGTCAAGCTCGAGCTTAAGAATTTTGGGCTTGAGTAGTGTCGAATAGTAAAAGGGGCAAGCTCAAGCTCAGTGGGCTCGGGCTCGGCCCGACCTAGCCCATTTTGACCCCTATTAAATGTCATGGAAGAGGATGCCTCATGGGGCATTATAGGTGCCACATAAGCAAGTTTTGTCCAAATTAACGACTCAACTGATAGAATTAACTAGAATAGAATACACTAAGGGAACTAAGGGACTTTGAGAGACACTTTTGAAGGTAATGGACCACTTTATGATGACTAATATAGTAAGGGGACTACAAGTGGATTTTAGACCTCTTAACTGTACTCTAGAAGATTTTTTTGAACTACATGAGATATCATGTTTATAGGGACAAGAGGGCACAATCTAAAAATAATTCTTTTGATGGAAGTGGAAGAGGATATTGATGACAGAATAGGCTTTCTTGATTTGAACTTAGAATTCATGTGTAGGAAAGCTATGTGGTTATAGAATCTCTATAAATGAAGTACCCCTATAATTGTTTTATAATTTTGATAATGGTGTGCCAATCCAATTAATACATGTTTGACTCAACATGAAGGCTATCATTGTTTTATTGTTTACTAAGCATGAAATTGAAAGAGATTCATTTTGGATGAGTTCAAATATGATAAACTCTAACAACAAAAAACCACATGTGAATCCTTGGCAGTGATCACTCTATGGCCACCATTCATTATGTGGGTTTTATACAATTTGATTAGAAGAATTTGACTTTGTGGTTCATTGACCTAGCTTTACATCAATTTGATTGGGTTAAGCCATAAAATATTCAGGGCTCATGAAGTTGTTAAATAATATTGATAATTGGTTTCTAAAAATAGCATGGAAATGCTATTGGTAGTATGATATATGACACTATAAACTGTATGAGACTACATATAACATATGTTCTTTGCAATATACAAGCACAATAGGCATTGCACATGGAATGTAATTTTCAACAGATTTGGTATATTTGCTTAGAGAGAAGATATGAACATGTACTATTTAAACTATCATCATGTGTTACAAGGATGTTTTGTTAGAAATTGAATTAAAAGAAACTAAAGGGTGGATATTTGTTATGTGGGTGTACTTTAAATAATATTGATAATTGGTTTTTAAAAAAATTATGGAAATGCTACTGGTAGTATGATATATGACACTATAAATTGTATGAGACTACATATAACATATGTTATTTGCAATATACAAGTACAACAGGCATAGCGCGTGGAATGTAATTTTCAACAGTTTTGGTATATTTGCCTAGAGAAGATATGAACATGTACTATTTAAACTATCATCATGTGTTAGAAGGATGCTTTGTTAGAAATTGAATTAAAAGAAACTAAAGGGTGGGTATTTGTTATGTGGGTGTACTATAAATTTGGCATCTAACACACAAATTTGTTTTACTAATTCAACTTGGCATCAAAATTTGTTGCTTTTGCTATCCGAGAAAAGGAAATAGAATGACTGGAACATTATTATTTAAAAGGGACTTATGGCCACAACCGATGCCACTGTTTCTTTGCATTAAGCTATTGAGACTACTATGTTGAAAACATATAGTAAAGTCTATAATGGAAAGTTTAGACATTAGTTTATGATTATGTCTACAATTAATGTTGAATAGAGTAATCATTGTTATTTGTGTAAAATGTGGACATTATCTGGTGAAAATAACATGTAACTTACAAACTAGTAAGAGCTTGTTGAAATATTTTTAAGTTATATATGTAGTTTGCAAGTTTCACATAAGTGGAAGATGTAATTCAATTATTTGAATTTAATTAAGTTGGTAAACTAATTAAAATTCAAAGTGTTATTACTTTTTCTAACAATTTTGTCCTTTGCAAAGGACATATTTTTTCATGAATAATTGTATTTATTGCAAAAGACACATACTTTTGTCCCATTAGGGAAAAATTTTGTTTTCAAGTTTCTATATAAATGAGTTATATAAATTTGAGTGAGGTTTTTCATGGAGCTTTGTTGTATTTTGTAGGCATATTTTTTATACTTTATAATAGGGCAATAATTATCTAGATTTTGGGAGAGTTTTCCTCCCAAATGGGATCAGAGCTGGCTCGATCCTGACGTAGTTGGAACTCATTGTGTCCATAAGATATCAAGGCACTTACACTAAAAAAAAAAAAAATAGTACAAGCATCAAGGCACCCAGGCACTATAGAAGGGCCTCTACTGATGACTCACAAAAGTTGGTTGAAGCGGGAGACATCAATGTAATTTAAACCCTTACTCATTACGCTGTCTATGCACGCCACCCCCTTTTTATCATTAAGTTATACGAGGGCCACTACCCAAAATCATCTACAACTTTAGGCATCTTTGGTGTGGGATGCTTGGAATTGGAAATGCAACCCTGGCTTAACGACAAAAACATTAAAATAATTATAGCAAACCGTGGGCAAATTTGGTGAGAAAATCCTAAGCTCTCCAAACAAGCTGTGGCCTTCCTGGCTCCAAAAACACGCAAGTGGGTCAACCAAACATCCAATCCTTAAGCTTCTTATTAAAGTTGAGTTTACAATTCCAACAATTTTTACCTTGACTCAGGTTTTTCGTAATGAACACATGCAATAATATTTGCTCCCTTTTTCTTGTTTTAGTTGGTTTTTGTTTTACTTTTTTTTTAAATGTGACTTAAATATATTTATATTAATGTGTATTGAAAATAATTCTTAAAATTTGTATTTAAAAACTCTAATATTTAAAGTTCTATTTTCATACAAAAATTTCTTATTTTTATAATCAACTTTACCAAAAAAAAATAATAGATTAATTTAAAAAAATATATTTTAATAAAGAGAATAGTTTTTATGAGACGGATGAAATATGGATTACAACCAGCATAAACATAACCACAAATACAAATCACACATAACATCAGGCCACGAACATAACACTGGAAAACAACCATGAGCAGAGTCTATGATCTTGCAACGACCTGGTAGTGTTGTCCTGCAACCAATATCAATCTTGTGTCGAGCCGGGAGATGCAACATCGCAACCCATACCAAAGTTAAACTTTTTTGAGATAATTCCCAAGGCTTTTCTATACTACAAGCTAGCAAAAACTCGACCTTCTCGACCTTCGACAAATCCCTATGCTTGACGATGCCATGAACCATCATCTAGTTACATGTCATTACCAAACCATCCATTCCTGGTTCAAGTTACATAATCTGTTGCCACTTGTTAGATAGAAGCACAAGAAAAAAAAAAAAACAGTTACTATTCCACGGTGTTTCCTATACTGTTAACGAGGTGAAGTATGGATTTTTGAAACCAAATGGTGTAAACTCTGATTTCAGCCGAACTTCAAATGGGCATATGCAATTGGCCCTTTAATAGTATTTACCAAAGTGCAAGATAACAACAAATCTTGTTCGGTTTCGGTAACTCAATAATATCACGGGCTATTCCGTTTAATTTAAAATCGATTAAAGGGACCAAATTGAGCTGGTTTGGGTCGGCTCCACTCACGAGTCACAAGTAGTGAGCCTGATCTAATCGAGTTCACATCTGTCCCTATTTTGAATTTTTTTTTTTCAGGTTCTTTGCCACTCCATCAACCTACAGCACAACAAAAATTGGTTTCATGCTCGTAGGAAATAGGCCATAAAGAGCTTCTGTTGGGTTCAACATGGAGGATTAAATACACTTATAACGGAACCTCACCTTGAATGGAAATAATATCCTATAATTATGGGGTAAGCTGCAGGATTCCTATCCTAAAATGAATTCCTCGGAACTCCCCCTAGCTATATAAAGCCCCCCAAGTGCCAATCTTGAGGTATGACATTCTGATTCTTCACTTCTCTCTACTAATTAGAAATCTAACTTGAGCGTCAAAGGGTTTCCCTCAAGGACACATCCTAGGGATCTGATGCTATCTTTGTGTGCAAGCTGATAGTCCGAGGTTCACCAAGCTTCTAGGCCATGCCTACATCATCCTTTCAAATATCAATTTGGCGCAGTCTGTGGAAAAGCTATGGTGAACACCTGGAGGTCACATTTGAAGAACCATGACCCACCAGAGAGTGATCAGAAGAGCCCCCGTCCTGCTGGGTCTATAAGGCCAGTAGGCGAAGAAGTACATAAAAGGGCAGACCCAGAGGATCTTGCAAGGCTGCAGAGGGACCCTGGAAGGGTAAGGACCCTGCACTCCTTGATGATGAGCAATTTGAAGCCCTGCAGCATGCCTTGTTTGAGCAATTGATGGCAACATTGCAACAGGAAATTCGGAGAGAGCAATTGATGCCAATGACTTGAGGCATTATGCAGGAGGCTAGTACTCCTAGTGAGTTCTTTAGAACTCAAGCAAGGAGCATCCACCATGTTCACCTGTACACAACAAAGGGAAAGTTAACCAGTGAGCTTTAGCTCACTAGGATGTCAGCAAGCTAAGCTTCCTAGGAGTGAGTTAGGGGCCAAGAACTTGTTAGGCATAGGGTGACGTCCATGCGAGGACTAGGAAGAGGCAGGGTCCCAAGGGACTCCAATATATGCACATATGTTAGGCCTCAAACTGCACTGGGCCCACATTAGATTTCATATATTATATGTATGAGTGTTCTCATGTTTTTGTTTGAAGGTTTTTAATGTTTCTTTGCAGGTGCCCAAATCCCTTACTGGGAATCTTTAGATTCTCACTCCCTTTAGTGTTGTTGTACAGATTATATCTGTAAGGAGCCGGCGACCTTGGAGGGTTTTCGTGCTAGCATTTATATTCTAGGTAACCATCTAGTGAATCATTCATTGATTCTAGCCTTACTGGTTAAGTTATTTATGCTAACTATAGTTGTCTTGCAGCCTTGCAAAGTCTAGTGGCACAATGATGAACATAATGGACCATGGATCTCAGTAGTAGTCTTTCAGTATACGTATGTATGATAGTTTAGCCTCAAATGTCTCTAGGTCGAGTAGTATTTTAGTTGTTTTTGGGCATGTGCATAGTCTTTACTTATGTAATGATGCACGTGCATGGTTATTACTTGTAGTAAATACACTTATGTTTTATTGTTTGACTTATGGTTTGTTTATGTTTCATAAGAGCTACGACAATGTTTTTGATTCATTTTCTTAAATTGAAATTCAAGTTGAAGCAAGTGCATGCAAAGTGCATTGTAGGTTAATAACTAGATGCATGAAAGGTTTTAAAATGGGACAAGTAATTAACTAGCCAACTACAACTAGTATGGAACTTTGTTCCATAGTCTTCCTGGGCGGACTGCATTCAAGGTAAGGGATGCTTTAGGTGGTGTCAGATCAAGGCTTTATACTCAATTAGGAGTCATTGGAGGCTAGGTGACTGAGATCAAGATGTTGTCCTTGTGCTAAGATAGTTAGCACTAACCAGTAGTTTTTGTCTTCTGTGTGCGCTGCCTGGGCTTGGTTGTAAGTTGCGACGGTGGAACTAGGTCAAGTGTAGTTTCAAACACTAGGGGTTCCAGTGTGAATCCTAGTAGTCTAGTTGTGTGGCAACAATGGGGTAGATAGTTTGACTTGTTCCAAGGTAGTGGCAACATGTTGGTGCAAGTAGTAGGATGTGACCACCATCCTAAGGGAAGCTTTTAGAACCTTAGAATGAGATAGGTGACATGATCTATAGGAGTAGGAGGTGTGGACCTCCAAGGTGGGGAGTTTCCCAAAGTTTTAGGGTTTCATTGGATGGGTTAGGCAACACAAAAAGAAGATGAGGATACACTGACTGAGATAAGACAACACTTGGTCATACGGGCTATGTAGCAGAGTAAAGGAGCACTCTCATACCCTTTCTCCACAAGAGTAGATCTTCAAGTTAAAGCCAACAAGACCTTAAGCTATCACTAAGAAGGTTGGCTCACCCAACCTAGTTGGAGCATGGGCGACATGCCATAGTGCTGAAGTTGACTGATGATCGAGAATGGATCATAAGGACAGTAGGGCTTATGCCCTTGGTGCAAAAACAATTTTGCTCTAAGCCATACACCTAGGAAACTGATTTTTATGGTCTTAATGGTCATGGGCTTGGTTATGTTAAAGCTAGCGTAGGAATAAGTCCCCAATAATTGTTGCCACAAATAGTTCAAGTTTCACCTCGGCCAGTTAAGTGGTTGAGGTAGGCAACTGCCATATTGGTGCCACTCTGGATTGGTAGTCATAGTAAACTAACGGGCAGGTTGAGACTGGTGTGAGGTAAGCTTCTAACCATCCACTAGTAGTTTAATTTCCTGTTGGTTGTTCTGGCATCCTTAGATTGGAAGTGTTCTAGTTCCATAGGTTACATTCTTTTGTAAGTTAGATTGGTTGGCCTAGTCAACATCAATAGCTGGCTAAGTAACTGGATGAGTTCCTTAGAGCATGTGAGCAGTAGCACACTTTAGCCAAGTACTGAGAAGGTAAATGGGTAAGATTTAAATTTTTATTTCTAACTATGTTATGTAGATGGAAGCCATGAGAGGGAACAGTAGCAAGGAACTCATCCATGGGGTAAACAGAAGGATAGTTTTATTCGTTCGTTAGTTGTATGCCCTAGTCTATAGCCAGCAAGAGTAAAATAGTTGCTGAGGGTTGGTCTTAGCTACCAAGTGGTAGTGAGAGAACCTGAGTAATAGAAATGACTGCCATTGACCAAGGGATAGTATCTGATTCATGGCCATCATCCCAAGGTTAAGCAGAGTTAAAGGCCACCAAGATGACTTATGGGAGAAAGGTGCTCAACTAGTGAGGCTACTCGAGTAAGTGAAGGACTAAGTCCCAGATGGGACCAAAGAACTTGTGGTAGCTGTTGCTTGCTTTTTGTGCCAGTAAGTTAGTGGAAATTTAAAAACATAGGTTGGGAATGACCAAGTGATACCAAGAAGAATAATTTTTGCCTAAACCCTTCAAGGTAAAGTTATGTAGGCCTTTATGGAAAGGTTTACTATGACCAGCCAAAAGATGGCTCATGATAGCCGTAGTGGAATCTCCCACTTAGCTAAGTGATTCACTTAGTAATTTGAAAGTGCCAAGTGAGTATAGGTACAGTTGTGCTCAAGTGGTAGTGTTTGTGACTTCGGTAATTGTTGGCATTCATCAGAGTACAGGAAAGTCAAGGGTTGAAACATTAATCAGAGTTGGTTAGGTTAAGCTAGTCAAGAACCCAAAGTAAGTGTAAGTTTCACTAGACGCTAATGCCTTATAAGGGAAGGGCTAGTGACTTACGAGACTGGATAATGGGCTAGCGAGTAAGGCTCATGACGCCAAAGGGTAGTATTGATCCTGAGGTGCATAGGAAACACTTTAATGCACTAGGTGGAGTTGTAGCATATGAGCCACCCAAGGAGTTTCCTATGGCTAGTCACCTCTCGATAATGAACCAAGTAAAGTGATAAAGTCAGCTTTCCCACCTAGGAAAAATTATGTCGTGGTGCTAGATCACATCCACACATCATCCCAACAAAAGTTTTGCATTGTGTAGTTCATGGTATGGTAGTTGTGCATGGACGTAAAGACCATTCCCTTGTGATCATAGTTTGACCAATTAGTTAATGATCACTAGAAGGTATTGAGGTAAAGGGCCAAGTTGCCTAGAAAGTGAAGACTTAGTGTGTAGGCTTCATCCACCAAGGATACTCTAAGTAAAGTGATTGAAGCATCAAGACCTTGGTTCAGGTAGTATATTGGTAACACATTATTGGGTGCTAGGAGACTTGAGCTGAGGAGACAAAGTTGAGGCCTAAAGACTGCTAGCCACTTGGAGGTTTTGGCACTTGTGTCGGAGAAATTTTTATTTGGTAGTAATGCAAGTGTAAGGAACTTGAAAGTTGCAAGGGTGGTAAGATTACAATGCTCAGCTAGTGCATACGTATCCTACATGATGCACTAGGATGCCTGAAGCATATGGGCCATGAAAGAAGAACATCGAAGACTCATACTCTAGGGTGTGCCAAGACTTACAACTCTTGGTATACCATTTATTCGGAAGACCCCTAGAGTATAGTGGAGCATGGACTGGAGTATGCCTTGGGTGCTAGGGGTGTGTTATGATGATGCCATAGTACACTAGTAACACACTTAGTCTAGTGGTTGTCTGGAGTGTCAAGTACTAAGCCTATGGTGAAGAAACATCAGTGTGGGAGTTAGTGGGCAAGTTCTACGCTTGTTAAGTTATCTTGCACTAAGTGGATCAGGAAGTTAGGTGCCTAACCTAGGTTAAGACTTTTAAAGTGCAAGTGCTAGTGGGCAAGTTGCAAACTTGTTAAGCTAATTTGTGCTAGGAGGTTTGGCACTAAGGGAAGTAAGGAGAAGTTGTTGATCACCGACCTTACCAGGACAGAGTTGATAAATGTTAATTTTGTGGTCAAATATGTTGACTTTTTGTCAACTTTGACCAAAATTTTCTACCTTATCACTCAATATTTTTTGCCGATTCTTACTTTGATCCTTCATTTTGTAGGTTGGAGAAGCGGACCATAGCATTGGAATGGCACCGGGTCAAGCGGAACGAAAAAACTGGAACGCAAAAGTCAACGAAAATTATAACTGTGGCGCGCGAGGCCTAGGCGCCATAGTACAAAGTCCTCTGCCAAAAAAAATGCACTCTGGCGCCTAGGTGCCCAGTCACCCCCTTCTGGCGCCTAGGCGGTAGGCACCCTCGAGCTCTGGTGCCTAGGCACCCAGGCACCCCCTCCTGAGGCCTAGGCGCCAGTCACCCGGGAAAGTGGTCCCCTACGTCAAATTTGAACTCAAGCTTGCTATTGGCCAAGGATTTCTATCCAATTGGTTTGGTGGGTGAAAGGGACATCCTCAAGAGTAGAAGAGCCTGGAACCTAGCAAGAGAGGGGGGATCTTCTTCATCTTGGCTTCCTAGAACTAGTTTTGGTTTTTTTTCCACCATAGTTAGTATTTCTAGCTTTTCTTAGTTTCTTCTTGGTGACCATTGGAGCTAACTTGGAGATTGCTTGGAGTGCTCAAGGAGACTAGCTTGGAGACTTTGGATTCAAGAGCTTCTAGCCATCTTGGGTTTACTCTTTCATCTTCCTTCTAGTCTCTCATGGATGTTATTATGTTTACTTTCATGATTATGTTTTATTTAGTTATGGAGTAGTCTTCTTTTGCACTTTCTATGGATGTAGCTACTTGGATTGATTATGTTGGATAAATTCATGGTTATGCGATGTTAGTTTTCTACCAAATGCATGTTTATTCTTCTATTGAGCTTAATGTTGTGTTGCTAGTTGATGGCCACAATTGGTTGCACTATAAATTGCCTCTAAACTCTTGGAAAAGATTAGAAGTAATTGGACGTAGGAGAAGAATTTAAGGGCTATGGACTTGTTGGAAAATTAGTCTATGTCCTTAGGTAAAGGTAAATTGAGCTCTAATGCCTCTTTCTAAACTTGTAATCGGGTGGAAATCTTTATTAAGTTTAGATTAGAGAGATCAATTCTTTCACTTGGAAAAGTAAGAATTTAGTTGAATAACTTTATCAACATACATTGGAAATTAACCCACTCACCTAAGTTCTCCAACAAATCAAGACAAGTAGTGAACCCATAGGAAGTGTTCTTTCATGATTTAATAAAAACTACAATTTTTACATTGCAGACTTGCATTCTAGGTTAATAGTATTCCATTTAGCTAAGGTTAGTCACTTGTTTAAGTTGCCTACATTTTCATCCAACTTTGGTTGTTTAGCTAAAGTTTACTTTGAGTAGTGGTACTTGGCAATCAATTTAATCAATCTTCGTGGGAATGATACTCACTCACCCCATCTACACGTCTACCGTGCACTTGCGGAATAGTGGTTTCAAAATTTCACTACAAGTTTTTGGCGTCGTTGCCAGGGATTGATTGTATTGATTGGTTCAATATCATTGCTAAAAGATTGACTCTAGACTAAACCTTTATTTTTTTACTTATTTGTTGCCTATGTGCTTGGATATTTCTTTGATAGGTACCATTGGTGTATGACCCATTCCCAACACTCTACTTTGTTTCCATTCATTCCGGAGATTGAAAGACAACTTAGAGAGCTTAGAGCAACATCACACTTGGGAGAATCAAGTTCCACCTCTACATACATGAAGGGTGGAGGTGATAATCTCAATGGTAACGGATATAATGGTGGCAATGGAGGAAATGGAGGGATGGATCATCAAGATGGAGTCTATCCAAGAAATCCAGAAAGGCCTATTAGGGAGTACATCTGACCCTTGGTGACAGAGAATTATTCGGGTATTGTGAGGCCACCGGTTCAAGCCAACAACTTTGAATTGAAGCTGGCCTTGATTTCTCTCATCCAACAAAACCAATTTGGGGGCTTGGCTTTGGAGGATCCCAATACTCATATAGCGGATTTCTTGGAAGCTTGTGACACATTCAAGGCTAATGGAGTCTCCACCGATGCTATTAGACTCCGATTGTTTCCTTTCTCACTCCGGGACAAAGCTAAAGGGTGGTATCAATCCTTTCAACCGGGGAGCATTGCTACATGGAATGAAATGGCCGAAAAATTCTTGAGCAAGTTTTTCCCTTCATCCAAGGCCGCCCACTTGAGAGCTTCAATTGTGACATTCAAGCAACATGAAATGGAGTCTATTTAAGGTTCTTGGGAGAGGTTCAAAGAGTTGCTTAGGAAGTTCCCACAACATGGATTCTTGGATTGGCAACAAATCCAACTTTTCTATGAAGGCTTAGTACCCACTTCAAGATTTATGATTGATGCTTCAGCCGGAGGATCCTTGATGTCAAAGACGGCCGGTGATGCTTTCCAAATTCTAGAGCAATTGGCACTAAATGGAGAGTAATGGCCAGGAGAAAGAGCTCAACCACGAAGAGGGGTACTTGAAGTTGATCAATTGACCGCCTTGTCGGCACAAATGGCTTCTCTCATGAATCAAGTGTCAAAGTTGACCAATAAAAAGGAGCCAACTATTGAGCAAGCCGCCACCTCTACCTCTAACACATATGGTGGACATATGGATATGGATCTTGAAGAAGCGAATTTCATAGGCAACCGGAATTTTGGGTTTAGAGGCAACCAAATGGGAAATCAATATAACCCAAGTTGAAGGAACCATGAAAATTTCTCTTATGGTAACACAAGGAATGTGCAACAACCACCACCACCTCCCGGTTTCAACCAAGTCTCAATGGAGAAGAAGCCATCTATGGAAGAAATTATGTTGCAATTCATGAAGGAGACAAGAGATAGAATGAAGAAGAATGAAGCCAAGACGGCTAGCTTGAGTGCTAACTTAGCAAGTATGGAGGCAAATGTGAGTGCAAGCATCAAGAACATGGAGAACCAAATTGGGTAATTGGCTTTGGCGGTGAAGACATCTCAAAAAGGAAAATTTCCTAGTGACACCGAGATAAATCCAAGAAAACATTGTCAAGCCATCAAACTTAGAGGAGGTAAGCAACTTGAAGATCCTTACAAGAATAGACCTTCTTAAGTCACTCCTATGGTTGAGAATGAAGAGCAATTGGAAAAGGAACAAGTGGTGGAGTTGCCTCAAGAGCTACCATCTAAGGTTCAACAAGCCCCACCCAACCCACCTTTGCCTTTCCCACAAAGATTTCAAAAGAAGAAGCTTGAAGAGCAATATGGGAAATTCTTGGAGAATTTCAAGAAGCTTCACATAAACATTCCTCTCTTGGAAGCATTAACTCAAATGCCCAACTATGCCAAATTCTTGAAGGACATCATTGCAAAGAAGAGAAAATTTGAAGATTATGAGACCGTCAAGCTTAGTGGAGAGTGTAGTACGGTGCTCCAAAGGAAACTTCCTCAAAAGCTCAAAGACCCGGGAAGTTTCGTAGTACCTTGTTCTATTGGCCCATCTTCTCATAATATGGCATTGTGTGATCTTGGTGCAAGCATTAATCTTATGCCATTGTCATTTTTTAGGAAATTGGAGTTGGGTGAAGTTAAGCCATCCACCATAGGTCTTCAACTTGCCGATCGATCATTGACATATCCAAGAGGAGTGGTGGAGGATGTGCTTGTAAAGGTTGGAAAATTTGTATTTCCGGTGGATTTTGTGGTACTTGATATGGAGGAGGACCGGGACATTCCTTTAATCCTTGGAAGACCTTTCTTGGCTACCGGCAAGGCATTGATTGATGTTGAGCAAGGCAAGCTAACATTGAGGGTTAATGAAGAGAGCATGGACTTCAATATCTCTCAAGCTATTAAAGCTCTGGATGAGGTTAGTGCTTGTTTCCTCCTTGATCTGGTGGATACTTGCATTGGTGAAGTGAAGAAAGAAATTCTATATGATGATTCACTCTTGATGACTTTGTTGAGTTATGATGATGCTATTGGGAATAATGTTGATGATATGTCTATTACTTTGAATGCATTGGTGGATGATAGGACTTTGGTGAATACATGTGAGAATTTATGCATGCTTGATGTGAATGAGAAAGGTGCACCAAAGTTGGATTTGAAAGTGTTGCCTAGTGATTTGAAATATGTGTTCTTGGGTCCTAGTAATTCTTATCCGGTGATTATCTCTTCATGCTTAACCTTGTTGGAGGAAGAAAAGTTGTTAAGGGTACTAAGGGAGCACAAAGATGCAGTTGCATGGTCTATAAGTGATATCAAGGGTATTAGCCCTTCCATTTGCATGCATAAGATTAGAATGGAGGACACATACACACCCTCGGTTGAACACCAAAGAAGGTTAAATCCCGCCATGAAAGAAGTAGTGAGGGCGGAGATTTTGAAACTCTTGAATGCCGGTATAATTTATCCCATCTCCGATAGCCAATGGGTTAGCCCCGTTCAAGTAGTACCTAAGAAAGGAAGGATAACCATAATGACGGACCAAAACTTGGATATCATTGCCACTAGAACTGTCACCGGTTGGAGAGTGTGTATGGATTATTGGAAGCTCAACAAGGCCACAAGAAAGGACCATTTCCCTTTACCTTTCATTGATCAAATGTTGGATAGGTTGGCCGGTCATGAATTCTATTGTTTTCTTGATGGATATTCCGGGTATAACCAAATAGCCATTGCACCGAAGGACCAAGAAAAGACAACCTTCACTTGTCCTTATGGCACTTATGCATTTAGAAGGATACCATTTGGGTTGTGCAATGCACCGGCCACATTTCAAAGGTGCATGATGGCCATCTTTGCCGATATGGTAGAGAAGATTATGGAGGTATTCATGGATGACTTCTCGGTTTTTGGCTCTTCCTTTGATGATTGTTTGGGAAATTTAGTGAAGGTATTGAAGAGATGTGAAGAGACCAACCTTGCTCTTAATTGGGAGAAATGCCATTTTATGGTAAAATCCGGCATAGTTCTTGGACACAAAATTTCTTCCAAGGGTATTGAGGTAGACAAAGCAAAAATTGTGGCCATAGAAAAATTGCCTCCACCAAAGAATGTGAAAGGTGTGAGAAGCTTCCTTGGACATGCGGGTTTTTATAGAAGATTCATTAAGGATTTCTCCAAGATTGTGAAGCCTCTTTGTTCATTATTGGAGAAGGATGCCGAGTTTGAGTTTGATAATTGTTGCTTGGAGGCATTTGAGTTGATTAAAAAGAAGCTTGTGGAAGCACCCATTGTTGTCTCACCGGATTGGAGTCAACCATTCGAGATTATGTGTGATGCAAGTGACTTTGCGGTGGGAGCGGTGCTTGGCCAAAGAAGAGAGAAGATTTTTCGGGCCATTTACTATGCAAGCAAGACCTTGGACTCGGCACAACAAAACTATACCACCACGGAGAAAGAGATGTTGGCGGTGGTGTTTTCTCCTGATAAATTCCGGCAATACATCCTTGGCACAAAAGTGGTAGTGTTCACCGACCATGCGGCTATTCGGTATCTCTTCACCAAGAAGGACGCTAAACCAAGGTTGATTCGGTGGATTTTGCTTCTACAAGAGTTTGATGTTGAGATTAGAGACAAGAAAGGAAGCGAGAATGTAGTAGCGGATCACCTTTCAAGACTTGAGTTGGAGAATGAGCAACATTCATTGCCCATCAAGGAGTCATTCCCGGATGAACATCTTCTAGAGGTAAAAGCAAGCAGTCCTTGGTTTGCCAATTATGTGAATTATTTGGTATGTGGAGTATTACCTCCGGAGTTGAGTTCCCAACAAAAGAAGAAGTTCTTAGTGGATGTGAAATACTATTTGTGGGATGAGCCCTTGCTATTCAAGAGATGTGCCGATCAAGTCATTAGGAGGTGTGTCCTAAGGAGGAAGTGCCGGATATTATCCGCCATTGCCATTCATCTCCTTATGGTGGGCATTTTGGACCAACAAGAACCGCCGCTAAGGTACTCTAATCGGGTTTTTATTGGCCTTCTATTTTCAAGGATTGTTAGCTTTTGTGAAGACTTGTGATAATTGCCAAAGAGTGGGAAATATCTCTAGAAGACATGAGTTGCCACTTACTAATGTTTTGGAGGTTGAGATATTTGATGTGTGGGGCATCGACTTTATGGGACCATTCCCACCTTATTTTGGTTGCTCCTACATATTATTGGCGGTAAATTATGTATCTAAGTGGGTTGAAGCCATTGCCACACCTACAAATGATGCCAAGGTAGTGGTCAAATTTCTCCAAAAGAACATATTCTCCCACTTTGGTACTCCAAGAGCCATAGTGAGTGATGAAGGGTCTCATTTTTGCAACAAGATCTTTGCACAATTGATGGCTAAGTATGGTGTGAGACACAAGATGGCTCTTCCTTATCACCCACAATCAAATGGCCAAGCGGAGGTTTCCAACCGAGAAGTCAAGCAAATTCTTGAGAAGATGGTCAATGGAACAAGAAAGGATTGGGCAAAGAAGTTGGATGATGCTCTTTGGGCTTATCGGACCACATACAACACACCGATTGGAATGTCTCCTTATAGGCTTGTGTTTGGCAAGCCTTGTCACTTACCGGTGGAGCTTGAACATCGTGCATATTGGGCAATCAAGAAGCTCAACTTTGATTTGAAGAAAGCCGGTGAAAAATGACTTCTCCAATTGAATGAGCTTGATGAGTTTCGTCAGGAAGCTTATGAAAGTGCCAAGTTGTACTTGGAGAAGACAAAGATGTGGCATGACAAGCTTATTATGAGGAGAGAATTTGTTCTGGGTCAAAAGGTGCTTTTATTCAATTCAAGGCTTAAATTATTTCCGGGCAAATTGAAATCAAGATGGTCGGGTCCATTTGTGGTGGAAAAGGTCTCACCTTATGGAGCTATTGAGTTGAGGATGGATGATGGAAGAACATTTCAAGTGAACGGGAAAAGATTGAAGCACTATTATGGAGAGGAGCCTCAAATTTCCGACAAGCTTTGCTTGGCGGGAGCCAATCACTTGATTCACCACGAAAGAGAAGTTGTCTAGCTAAAGACATTAAATTTAGCGCTTTTCGGGAGGCACCCCGATATTTCATTGCATTTAGATAATGTTTTGTTAATTTAAGAGTTGTTGCATTTTTATCTTGAATAATGGGAAGCAATTTTATGATTTTTGTAGGTGGAAAGAAGAGTGAAAGAATCAACACTTTGGAAATTTTTCATGTACAAATTTTGGTAAAAGGTAAACTTGAGGGTAAGATTTAACAAAACTTTGAAAATTGGAGGGCAAAAGGAGAATTTTTACGCGAGTGTGGGCGCCGCAGTGCCGTCCGGAGCCTAGGCGCCAGGATGCGAAAAAACACATAGAGGCAAAACTTTTATGGGCGCCGCGGCGCCAGAGAAGCCACTCTCGCCTCCTAGGCGCCAGATGCTCGACTTGCGTTTTTAAGCCCCTTCTTCCCCAATTCACCTGCACACACAAAACACTCCCTCCTCTAAACCTTTCCACCTTCGAACCCTAACCTTTCCGTGCACTCCACGGCTCAATTTTCTTGTCGATTTTTGCACAAACAAGGATCAAGTAAGTGATTTACATCATTCTCTCTTCAATTTTCTTGCTTGAAATTCTTGAAATCATGTGGATTGGTGTATGTGCGAATTTGGTCAAAAATGGCGGTTTGTGTTGATTTTGTGTGGATTCTTGCTTGTTGCTGGATTGTTGTTGATGGGTAAGTAATTTTATGCTTAAAAACAACAATTTAGTACCAAAATCATGACTTGAAAACCCCACCCATGGAGACCGACGAAATTTTAATGGTGAATCTTGTCTAATGCATGTTCTTGATGATTTGGTTGTTGTAATTGCCTGCTTCTACCTTATAATGAATGGGTCTAACAAGAATTGTGAGTAATTTGAGCTACATTGTAAGAATTTGAGCTTGTAAGTTTTCCGAAAAATCAAGAACATGAATGTGGGTGATTTCACCATATGGGTTTCCGAAGCATAATGTAGCTTTATGTGAGTGTTCTTGGCATTAATTCTTTGCTTTTATTGCATCTAGGTGTTGCATAGTATATGATTGAACCTTCCATTTTCACCCGGATGCTTGTTTAATTGATGAAAAATCATGGAACTTTTGCTATGCCATCATGACTTGTTTTTTTTCATACCATGTTCATGGACTTACCTCTTCACATGTGAGCTTAATTGGCTAGACATATTAGTTCAAGTTGCATCTAGGTAGTGCATAGATAATGGTTTAAGCCCCCATATTTGATTAGATGCACATTTGTTAGTGCCGGTAGCTTCGTAAAGTTGGTAGGCCATATTTTGCAACAAGTTCATGATAAGCCTTTTTGCCTAAATAAATTCATGCCTTGAGGTGTATAATTTGTCCAAAGTGATTGCTTGCGGATGTGTGTAGTGATGTAGACCTTTATCTTGGAGGGTGGAGGTATTTGATTGACTATATGTGCCTTTCATTTTAGTTATGAGATTGTTATATATATATGTTGTTGCTTGGTGTAGGAACAATGGCACCAAGAATTTTCAAAGGGAGGAGTTCCGAAAAAGGAAAGGGCAAGAGGGAACGGGAGGAGCATGCCCAAGAGCCGGCCATGGAGTACCCTCGCTTTGTCAACAAGAAGGCCGAAGAACTATTTGAGGGCTTTGTAAAAAGGAAATTCACCATTGAGAGACGATTTGATCTTGGAGCACTGGAGAATGCCGGAATCTTAGCGGTGGTGGAGCGGAGAGCTTGGAGGACATGGTGCACTACACCACACACCATGATCTCCTGAACACTTGTGGCGGAGTTTTATACCAACTTGAGCGCGACCCAACCCAAACACCATTCGGCCAAGACGGTAACGGTTTGAGGGAGGACCGTGAACATTGCACCAAGCGACATCAACAACCACCTTTGGATCAATCCCGAGATCAGAAACCCTCCTAAGGATGGCGGCTTTGATTAGATGACGACTTGGATATGTGGGTGGGTTGTGCCTTGGACTCATAGCAAGGATGGCCCCGAGAGGAAGATCCATTTTGCCTCATCCTTCCTCAAGCCAGAGATGAAAGTGTGGCATTACTTCATCAACTCTAGGCTTATACCATCCACTCATCCGTCTCATGTGACTCAGGACCGAGGTCAAGTCCTTTTTTGAGTTGCCTCCAACCTCCAAGTTGACGTGGGCGCACACATATCACAAAACATAAGTAGGCCGGCAAGAACAAAGAGAGGTAACCTCCCGTTCCCACAGTTGATCATGGAGCTTTTGGCGGAGGTCGGAGTTCATTACTTGGAGGACCCACTCATCTTTGCTCCTACACCCATGGACATCTCCTTGAGCAAGCTACATGGTTATGAGTTGGCGGGGGGTGAAGAGGCCGAGGAGCACCAAGAAGAAGATGAAGAGGCCCATGACCCGCTAGGCCCGGAGGGAGAAGCGCCACCACAGGAGGAACCACTCATTGATCCTACTCATGCTTCTAACGAAGCCCTCGCCACCGCCCTCAACAAGATCCATCTTGCTATTGGCGGGTTTCGGGATGAGGTGATTTCCCGTGTTGATCACTTGGAATAGCGATTCACCTCCTTTGCCACTGAGGCTCAGGAGGGATATTCACTTTTGGCCGGGTGCATAGAGATGATTTCGGCCCAAGTCAAGTGGGGGGCCATGCAACAAAACCCCGACCTTCCTCTTGACTATCCACCTTTCCCACAAATCCCATCTCACCTCCATCCTTCCACCCACCCGTGGTATACCCCTCACCCACTAAACCATCCTCCCCCTTTTTACCCTCACTTCTCTCAGTCTGCCCCACAGGACACATCCACCATTCCTCCTTCTCATCCACCAGCCAGAGAGTCATCCGGCGCACCTGACATGCCTAAGGATTAGTTGGCGGCGGGAACATCCGCCTCCCCAGGTATGATTCTTCATGCTCTCTCTCTAGCTTTTCCTTTATTTTCACATTGAGGACAATGTTTGGTTTAAGTTGGAGGGATTGCTTGTGGATGAGTACTTGTCTAGTTCTTTGCATGATGGTTGCTTAGTTGATTTTGTTGTTTCCCTTGCATGGCATTTAGCTTAGTCATTTGCATATTTTAATTCCTAGCATTCATTAGAGTTGAATGTAGAAACATGTAGTTGCATTTAGGGACCCAATGCATGCTCTTTATCATGATTAGAGGAATTCATTTACAATTTCAACTTGATTGTAAATTTTGTTAAGTAAAGAAATATTTTCACTTGTCATTAATGGTAGAAACCATACCCGGTGAGTCTTTGGACCTTGTGTGGTACACTTGCATTATAAATTATTTCATTCATTGGAATGGTGCTTGTTTTGCTTGTTTTGCTTATGGATTCATTAATTTGCTTTTGGACCCCTTCATATCCGAATTGATGCATGCAAATAAAGGATGAAAATGACAACTATCTTTACTTAACAAAAAAAAACTATCTTTCCCTTAATAAAAAGGCAAAATGAGTCAACATGAAAAAGCCCTCATTTCTAAAAAAAAAAACCAAAAAGAATAAATAAAGAAAGGGAAAGGTAGAAGTACTTCATTAATTTGAAAGGAGTTCACTCATGTGTTTTGTCAAAATTGTGCATATGGGGGTTACTTGATTTGTTTCTTGGAAGTCAAGAAAAGCATTTTTAAATCAAAATACCTTAGGTGGGACTTTAGATTTGATTATTAGGATTGCCCATGGGGTTTATGCTTAACTTACTTCTTTAGCCCCACCTCAAACGGACTCTATCCGATTCCCGTCCATACTAAACCCGGCCACGGTACAACCTTATATATATGTCATTGGACTTAAATTTGCATGCATACTCCATCGGGACAATTCTTGGGTAGTTTGGGTCTTTTTGCAAATTTGTGGATGAAGTGGCATTATAAGCCTTAGATACACTAGGCAACCATAGATTAGGGAGTGAAACACTTAGCGAGCAATTACATACCGTTAATGACAAAGTTCTTCTTTCATTACTTATCTTAATTTCTCTTAAATTGAGCTTGTACTTTGAATGACTTTATGACATGAGATCGAGTATGTGTTGTTAGCTTCTATGTTTGATTGCATTATGTTTTTAGGTTAATAAATGCTAGGGACTAGCATTCTTCTAAGTTTGGGGGAGTTTGACAAATGTTAATTTTTTGGTCAAATATGTTGACTTTTTGTTAACTTTGACCACAATTTTCTACCTTATCACTCAATATTTTTTGCCGATTCTTGCTTTGATCCTTCATTTTGTAGGTTGGAGAAGCGGACCATAGCATTGGAATGGCACCGGGTCAAGCGGACCCTCGAGCTTTGGCGCCTAGGCGCCCAGGCACCCCCTCCTGAGGCCTAGGCGCCAGTCACCCGGGAAAGTGGTCCCCTACCTCAAATTTGAACTCAAGCTTGCTATTGGCCAAGGATTTCTATGCAATTGGTTTGGTGGGTGAAAGGGACATCCTCAAGAGTAGAAGAGCCTGGAACCTAGCAAGAGAGGGGGGATCTTCTTCATCTTGGCTTCCTAGAACTAGTTTTGGTTTTTTTTCCACCATAGTTAGTATTTCTAGCTTTTCTTAGTTTCTTCTTGGTGACCATTGGAGCTAACTTGGAGATTGCTTGGAGTGCTCAAGGAGACTAGCTTGGAGACTTTGGATTCAAGAGCTTCTAGCCATCTTGGGTTTACTCTTTCATCTTCCTTGTAGTCTCTCATGGATGTTATTATGTTTACTTTCATGATTATGTTTTATTTAGTTATGGAGTAGTCTTCTTTTGCACTTTCTATGGATGTAGCTACTTGGATTGATTATGTTGGATGAATTCATGGTTATGCGATGTTAGTTTTCTACCAAATGCATGTTTATTCTTCTATTGAGCTTAATGTTGTGTTGCTAGTTGATGGCCACAATTGGTTGTACTATAAATTGCCTCTAAACTCTTGGAAAAGATTAGAAGTAATTGGACGTAGGAGAAGAATTTAAGGGCTATGGACTTGTTGGAAAATTAGTCTATGTCCTTAGGTAAAGGTAAATTGAGCTCTAATGCCTCTTTCTAAACTTGTAATCGGGTGGAAATCTTTATTAAGTTTAGATTAGAGAGATCAATTCTTTCACTTGGAAAAGTAAGAATTTAGTTGAATAACTTTATCAACATACATTGGAAATTAACACACTCACCTAAGTTCTCCAACAAATCAAGAAAAGTAGTGAACCCATAGGAAGTGTTCTTTCATGATTTGATAAAAACTACAATTTTTACATTGCATACTTGCATTCTAGGCTAATAGTATTCCATTTAGCTAAGGTTAGTCACTTGTTTAAGTTGCCTACATTTTCATCCAACTTTGGTTGTTTAGCTAAAGTTTACTTTGAGTAGTGGTACTTGGCAATCAATTTAATCAATCTTCGTGGGAACGATACCCACTCACGCCATCTACACGTCTACCGTGCACTTGCGGAATAGTGGTTTCAAAATTTCACTACAAGAGTTGAGTTATTGGGGTCCTTCAATAGTGTCTGTATGCCGATGATAGTGAAGTACCATACCATAGTCTTTAAAGTGATGTAGCACTAAGGTACTTTTAGGCTGAGCGAGGTCAGGAAAAGTGGGGGAACACTGAGTAGTGCAGTTAAGATTGTGGTGTGGCATGAGCACAAACTATAGCACTGGCTATCGTACCTATATAGGTAAGGGCCCAACTTGAAAGCCAAAGGGCATTAGTTAAGTAAGTCAAGCAGGTGAGCACCGGGTGAGTAGTTGTGAAGTTGACACCTGTTGCTAGGATTGATCTGGCTATGTTGGCACCATATCCTAGTTTTCATCTCAAGGTGAGGAGATCCAATTCTCCAAGCTGGGGGGAATGTTACGGCCCTCTAGGCAGCAGACCTTCAACAGTCAAGTAAGACTTGTTAAACAAGTCAAAATCTCTCGTTCAATGGCTCAATTAGTTTGAATTCATAAGTCAAGCAAGTCTATTAAGGGTTAGATGGTTCTTAGCTCATTTTGGCACCCAAATGTCACCAAGGGCAAAATGGTCATTTTGTACCTCGAGGTGATAGGCTTGGTGTTTAAGCTCATGATTTGTTGTTTTTTACCTAACTGGAAAGAAACTAATGTGTGGGACAAAATTGCCTAAGCTAGTGTTACTATCTGAGCATGGGCTTTTTTTGCAAAAATAACAAAAGTTAGAGGAGCATTTTGCAAGTATGGGCTTTTAAACATATTTGGGTAGGATTTTGGGCACTATTCATCATCTTCTCCATCTCAAACCCATAACCCTCATTCTCCTCTCAAATTCCATAGCCAAAACTTCAATTTCTCCTCAATTCTTGGTGGATTTTGGTGCCCCATGACGTACATATGCATGAAAGGGCTTATGCTTGCATAGTTTTGGTGTGGAAGCTCTTGGATTACATTTTTTAGCTTGGTGAGCTTAAGTAACATTTTGCCCTCCTTGTTCTTGAGTTGTTCTTGGTTTCTTGAGGTTGTATGAGCTTGGGTCTAGGTTGGTTGAGCTTAATTTGTTGTCTTGTATGTTGGATTTTTCTTGGAACCTTAGGAACTCTATAGTGGAAGCTTTGTTGCTTATGGTGCTTGTTGGCTTGCTTATTCTTCTCAATTGAGGTAAGGGATTTAGTTTACATATTCCTATAATGCAAGTCTTAGTTGCTTGAATGTTGGTTTCAAGTGGTTTGCAATATACGCATTGTTATGGTGAGATTTGGGTTGTGATGGGCTAGTATAAATCAAGAAGTAGTGTGGTGTAATCAAGCACCTCAGGCTTTGTTTGGTTAGCATCAAGATGGCCTATTGTAGTGGTTTTGAAGTTTTGGAACTTGTGGAAGCTTGCCTTGGATGTTTGGGAGGTGTTTGATGCCCCCAAAGTGTGTATGGACACAAGGAGTACCTCCCATGGCTCCTTAAAGCACTAGGTAGTTAATAAAGCCTTCTTGGGTGTAAAGAAAGAATGGTGGAAGATAATTTGGAAGACGTTTCAAGGACTACAATAGGGCCATTAGGCAAGGTTAATGGGGTTTAGCACCACTGGTCGTCTAGTTGGATGCTTTGAGCTTAAGACACCAATGAGAAACCCTAGTGCACATGAGGGGTTCTAAGGAGCCTAGTAAATGAAGTCCATCCATAACAAATCTTACCATAATAGTGTGAACCAAGTAATCGTGGATAGTGGAGCACCATGGATGAAGGCTTAGTACACTTGTGGCCTAGCTAAGTTGTGACTTGATGCACAAGTGAAAGCTTAGTGCATCCTTGGTACGTTAAATGGACAAGGCTTAATACCTTGGTGATCTAGGTGAGCATATTAGCTTAAGACACCAAGTTGGAGCCTAGTGCACCTAGTTGGGTAGAGGCTTAGTACCATAATGGCCTAGACAAGCCAACGGCTTGAGGCACTATGCGGGAGCCTAGTATACCTAGTGAATTCCTTAAAACTCAAGCGAGGAGAGTCCACCATGTTCACCTGTACACAACAAAGGGAAAGTTAACCAGTGAGCTTTAAATCACTAGGACATCAGCAAGCTAAGCTTGCTAGGTGCGAGTTAGGGGCCAAGAACTTGCTAAGCATTGGGTGACATCCGCGTAAGGACTAGGAAGAGGTAAAGTCCCAAAGGACTCCAATATATGCACATATGTTAGGCCTCAAACTGCACTAGGCCGGCAGTAGATTTCATATATTATATATAAGAGTGTTCTCATGTTTTTCTTTGCAGGTTTTTAATGTTTCTTTGTAGGTGCCCAAATCCCTTACTGGGAATCTTTGGATTCTCACTCCCTTTAGTGTTATTGTGCAGATTATATCTGTAAGAAGCCCGTGAACTTGGAGGGTTGTCGTGCTAGCATTTATATTTTAGGTAACCACCTAGTGAATCATTCATTGATTCTAGCCTTACTAGTTAAGTTGTTTGTGTTAACTATAGTTGTCTTGCAGCCTTGCAAAGCCTAGTGGCACAAGGACGAACATAGTGGACCATGGATCTCAGTAGTAGTCTTTCAATATACGTATGCATAATAGTTTAGCCTCCAATATCTCTAGGTCGAGTAGTATTTTAGTTGCTTTTGGGCATGTGCAAAGTCTTTACTTATGTAATGATGCACATGTATGATTATTGCTTGTAGTAAATACACTTATGTTTTATTCTTTGACTTATGGTTTGTTTATGTTTTATAGGATCCGCGACAATGTTTTTGATTCATTTTTTAAAATTGAAATTCAAGTTGATGCAAGTGCATGCTAAGTGCATTGTAGGTTAAAACTAGATGCGTGAAAGGTTTTAAAATGGGACAAGTAATTAACTAGCCAACTGCAACTAGTATGGAACTTTGTTCTGTAGTCTTCATGGGAGGACCCCATTCAGGGTAGGGGACGCTTCACTGAGCACCAAAAAGAAAGCCATGGCATTGCCATCGATGTGGAATACATGTTGCCTGAGCTTTTTACGAATAAGATAATCAATACTCTTACTCCCGAGGGGTTCCACATACCCAAAATTGACTTGTACGATGACCTTACTAACCTGGTTAATCATTTGCGGCAGTATGTCACCTCTATGAGGCTCGAGCGAGCCACTGATGTATTTATGTGTAGAGTCTTCAGCTCTACACTAACTGGAGCTACTACTTTCTGGTTTTGGAATAACTGGGTACATTGCTTCTCTTCCTTCAAGGGCCTTACTCAATTGTTCATATGACACTTTTTGGGGAGTTGATAGACCTAACAAATGGTGGCTCACCTACTAAAAATGGGACAAGGTCATGATGAATCTCTATGAGATTTCATCCAAAGGTTCAATGCCAAAGTCATATAGGTATAGGGGTTGTCTCCAGAACTACAACTAGTTGACATCTCCCAGGGGCGAGCATAAGACTTAAGGCCAGCTTGGGATCTTCATGAGAATCCTTAAGGGATATTGAGGAATTTCTCGACTAAGCCATACGGTAAATGCATGTCGAGGAACACAACCGGCCTATGGTCCCGAAAAAGTAACCAGTGGCTGAGGAAAGTAGGCCCAAGAAAAGGAGTAGGGGCAATCTGCGGCCCAAACTCATTCTCCCTCCTCTGAGGGAAACATGGTCAGACATCCTATATGCTTTAAGAAAGAAGAACCAAGTTCCTTGATGGCCTCCCTTGATTCCACCTTAGGGCAAAAAGAACCTCAAGAAATATTGCAAATATCATAAAGATAAGGGCCATGACACCAAAAATGTTGGCAGCTGAAGAAGCTATTCTAGGAGATGATCCAGGCTAGGAAGTTGAAGGAATATTTATTGAGACAAACATCTTCTTGTTGTAAACAGAAGGAAAGGCCCTAAAAAAAGGACGATGACAAGGATCGTGACCAAGAACGGAGGCCTAAGAGATAATGATCCCTTTTAAGGGACAATAGAAATCCAGGAACCACAACGGAGGTAGTCCACATGATTACCAAAACGGAGCATTCCACAACTTGAAAGAGACATGGTCGGGAAATTACCTAGCTAGTGGTAACTAACCCTGGAAGGGTCCTATTAAGGGTAGACTAGTCCCAAATAGTCTTACCCCATTTACATGCACTTCTATTTAGTGTCTATATGAACAATTTTGATGTGGAGAGAGTTTATTTGGACACTAGGACCAACATTAATGTTATCATTGCCAACCTGTTGGAAAAAATAAAGATAAAGAAGTCCTTTCTATCCCTAGTGTCTGGGCCTACCTTCGTGGTTGGCAACAAAAAAGGGTTGAACAATTAGAACCATCAATGTCCCTGTCATTTTGAGAATAGACACAAAAGGGGAGATCACGTGTGACTCTCATATAGCTGAATTTCTAGTCCTGGATGTCTCATCGCCTTACAACACCGTACTTGGCAAGCCATCCCAGGTGATAGCCGAGGTGCCCATCACTGGCTGAGCTCCCAGACCTGACGGAGTACCGACTTCGTCAGAGCGAAACAGCCAGCCGAGGTCGGAAGGATGAACGATCCCTCTGGCCTAATGTAGGGAATTCGCTTCCTTAGGAAATGGTAAGACCAACCTCAGTAGAGAGGTCAGAGCCCCTTCAGGAACAGAGGTATCCCTCGGAGGACCCATCCTCGGGGAATACATTCCCCGAAACGTCAGAGTAACCTCGGAAAGTACGAACAAAGCATTTAAGGTGCCTCTGACACATCCCTATAAAAGTCGTCCCCCAAGTACATTCTGACACGCTATCATCGGAGCACGCCATCAGAGGGACGTCTCGATATGACACTCTCGGAATGCCTAGGCTGTCAACTAGGCGACCTTTGCTGAGATAAACGTCCCTTCACTTCCAAAAAAGCAGGGATCGCATCCCACCGAACAAGTGTCGTGATCTGGAGCGACCACAAGAGGAAAATGGCTTCTATACGTCTCCTTTATAAAACACCCAGAAAGCGTCCTAGCGGGGTAAAAAAAAAAAGGGAGAAGGAAAAGAGTTCTCTTTGAATACACAAAAGAGCACATAATCCAATTATCTGAAAATACTGACTTGGGCGTTGGAGGCTCCTCCCCGGGAATACACACCGGGGACCTCCTGACCTATGTTTTCCGGAGTATTTCAGGTACATTCCACTGGGGAATCTCCTCCAAAAGTGCTCTCCTCCATCAGAAGTTTTCCTTACCCGTACAATGACACATGATGAAGCCGTCGCAGGCCACCATTTGGCGCCGTCTGTGGGAACTCTATCCCATGTCACCGTCGTGGAGACTTGGCGCTCGAAGGACAAAGGGATTTCAAGATCCCCCCTTGCACCTGAGACTCAACAGGTGACGACTCTGCCTGTGGCAGAAACTTCTATGATGGAGGACGATCGTCCCGTAACGGTAACGATGAGCTTCCTACGGGATTTTTAGTGTTCTATCGTTGCCGAAATCACTCAGCAGCTTGACCAAAGGTTGCCCCAACCTCCACCCACTCAAAGAGCCTCACCCCCGACCATTCGTCGGGAAAGAAGCTTGCGATCTACTCACCGGAGTTCAGGGAGTGGAGACTCCCTTGACACATATTCAACAGATGGTGAACCCGTTGAAGCGCGCCCCGCTAGAGGGGGAGCCCCAAAAGAGACCAGGGCCTCCTGTCAACGAAGCGCATCCCCTTACCAGAGGTCCCCCTCTCCCCCTCGCCGGAGTCGTTCCCCGAGGCGAAGAACAAATTCACCACTACCAGCAAGCACACGACGGCAGGAAGGAACCAGCACTGCCGCCCTTATGGAAAGGATCCTAGGAAGGCTGGAAAAGGTCGAGAAACAGATCTCCCGAAAATCAGTCTGGTCCCGGTTGTCCGACTCCTACACCGGAGAGGAGTCGCCTTTCGCACGAGAGGTAGTAGAGGCGCCTATGCCCAGTGATTTCAGGGTTCCTCGCCTGGAAACATATGACGGGCGAAGTGACCCCCAGGCGCACCTGACAAAATATAAGCGGAGTATGGTACTCCATGGCGCGGATGACGCCACGCTCTGTAAATGCTTTGAGGTGACACTCTTAGGACCAGCAACAGCGTGGTATGGCTCTTTGCCCCAGGGAAGTTTGTTGAGCTTCCAAGAACTATCTACTGCTTTCACCCAACAGTTTATCGGTAGTAGGCCAACTGCCAAAATGCCAGTGCAAATGTTTGACATAGCTCAGAAAGGAGGGGAGACCATCCGCGACTATGTTGAAAGATTCAATCGAGAAGCACTGAGCGTACCGGATTTTCGGCCGAAAATTCGCATCCTGGAAATGGTCAGAGGACTGCGGAGGGACTCTGAGTTGTTCTACGAGTTCTCTAAAGACCCTCCAGAAACTCTTGGGGAATTTTACAGAAGAGCCGAGCAACACATGACGGCCGAAGAACTCATAATGGGAGGACCTAAGGGTGAACACCCTCGCACCGAAGGGCCTGGCCATCAGTCGCACCAACAGAACGAGGGAGAGCGGCCCCGCAGGCAAAGAGGAAAGAGGCCCGCAGCATTCACTCCCTTAAACACCACAAGAGCTAACATTCTAATGGCGCTAGAAAGGCAAGGGACTACAGTCCCAAGGCCAAAGGCCATGACCCTGGAGAATAAAAGTGATCGCCAAACGCTATCGCCTCTATCTGGCCGAACTCCCTGCCACAATGATGGCCAGAAGAAGCTGGCGCTACCCGAGAAAAGGTGCGATCAGGCACCTCGGGAGATAGCCTAAGAGCTCCGAGCCCGGCACTCCAGGAAGCCCCGAGGGCACTACTCGCCCCCCCAAGGTTGTGAACATATAGCCTTCGGAAAAGCGGCACCAGACATAGCGAGCCGAACATGATATCCCCGAAGGCGGAACTCCCTGAAACTAGGAACCCCCGAACTGAGGGCTTGTTTCCCGAAGAGGCTCTGTCCGAACTAGAGGACGACCTCACCCAGGGACCTCGGGAGTACGGCAGGAGCATTTATGGAAGCATTTAAGGAAGCCTCTGACACGTCCTTTCGCAGACGTCATAAAGTCGCCTGAATAGGCGCTCTGACATACGGACGCCATCAGAATCACATCATGGCCCATCTCAGCACGTGGCTCAGGACAACTTGCTACCAGTTATCTGTCTCCTACGCCCAGAAACTCAGGGAACATCCGACCGAACACGTGTCGTGATCTGAATGGGCTAGGTGCTCCTATAAATACCAGGAATTAATACTGGGCAGGAGGCTGGTTGGTTGGCCAAACACTGCTCCCACACTCTGAGAAAACTACCAGGCGAGACTCTTCAGCCCTTTGTGCTATTTCCTCTGCCTTTTCTCAGCCACCACTGACTTGGGCGTCGGAGGCTCCCCCCCAGAAAAACACTCCGGGGGCCTCCTAACCCTTTGTTTCTGAGCTTTCAGGCACTCTCCTTCGGGCTGTCCATTCCACCAGGCGTTCTTCCTCCCAGAAGTCTCTCCACCAGTCACCATGACTATAAACGATGAGGCCCCTGGCCATCATTTGGCGCCGTCTGTGGGAACCCGCTCTGAGATCGCCGTCGTTGAGACTCGGCGTTCTAAGGACAAGGGGCTCCCGAAGTCCCCGTCCGCGCCTGAGATACAACCGGCTGCTGAGCAAACACTCCCAGGGACTTCTGCGCCTGAGGAAGACCGCCCTGTGGTAATCACCATGAGCTTCTTGAGGGACTTTCAGCGTTCGATCGTGTCTGAAATGACCCAGCAGATCGGCCGAAGGTGGCCACAGCAAGCACAGGCCCAGAGACCCCCCCCACCGACACGCCCTCGGGAGACAAGCCCCAAGTCTACACATCGCAATTCAGGGAGTGGAGACCCTCGCGGAGAATCATCCACAGAAAATATAGCCCTCGGGAAACGGCCTGTGGAACAAACCGGGTCCAAGCGACCGAGAGTCTCACAGCGAAGCAATTCGGCGCTTGAGCCGAGGTCCTTGTCCCCTCAGCGCCAAACTCGCCCCCCGAAGTGGCGCCGGCGATCTCCATTCCCTCAAGAAGGCCCTAGCGCCACAGTGCTGATGGAGAGGATACTAGCACGGCTGGACAGAGTGGAGAAACGAGTGGCCAGAAAACCCGTTTGGGCCAGACTCTCGGGAACAGGCTGCGAAGATGACTCGCCATTTATTCAGGCCGTTGTTGAGGCAGCCATGCCAGTTGACTTCAGAGTACCTCGGTTGGAGATTTATGATGGCCGTACTGATCCACAGGCCCATTTGACGAAGTACAGACGCAGCATGATAATACACGGTGCTGACGACGCTACCATGTGCAAGTGCTTCGAAGTCACCCTCACAGGGCCAGCCACGGCGTGGTACAATTCCTTGCCTTCAGGAACCATCACCGAGTTCCAGGAGTTGTCCACAGCCTTCACCCAACAGTTCATCGGGAGCCGACCTACGGCGAAGATGCCTGTTCAGATGTTCGACATAGAGCAGAGGAATGGAGAAACCATCCGAGACTATGTCGAAAGATTCAACAGGGAAGCTCTGAGCGTCCCAGACTTCAGGCCCGAAATCCACATTCTTGCCATGACACAAGGCCTTCGGCGAGACTCACAGCTGTTCTACGAGTTCTCAAAAGACCCCCCGGAGACCCTCGGAGAATTTTACCGAAGAGCAGAACAGCACATGACCGCCGAAGAACTAAGAATGGCTCGGCCGAAGTCTGATCACCACCGCCCCGAAGAGTCCAGTCAACAAGCTCGGCATCCTACCGAATACGCAGGACGACCTCGGAGGATGCAAGGAAAGAAACCTCAAAATTTCACACCATTGAGCACTTCACGGACCAACATTCTCATGGCGGTGGAAAGGCAAGGGACGCAGATTCGGCGACCAAGGGCCATGACCGCCGACAATAAGAAGAATGCAAAGAAGTTTTGCCAATTTCATCGCGACCACGGTCATGACACCGAAGACTGCTTCCAGCTGAAGAAGTACATAGAGTCGCTGATAAAAAATGGCCAACTTCGGAAATACCTGAGGATGCCATCCCCGAAAGGCAGAAAAATGCAGGAAGAAAGGGCCGAAGATGAGGACTATGACTCCGACAGGCGAAGAAATAGAAGTCCAAAAAAGCGCCCATCACCTCCAGCAGGGGTTATTTAAATCCATTACCACGGGGTTCCCATCCTCGGAAAGAAAGCGGAAAGCCAGAGAAAATTGCAGTCATGGAGTATCAAAGCCCATCAAAGAAGCTGGCTCGCAAAGATGGCCCCACTGTCGCCTTCCCCCACGACGATCCGCTACTGATTATGGTGAGAGTAGGGAACTGGGACGTCAAAAGAGTATTGCTTGATGATGGCTCAAATGCTGACGTCCTATTCTCGCACCTGCTGCCGAGCTTGGGCATCTCCGGCAGCGAACTGAAGCCTGTCACCTCGCCCACTTTTGGGGTTGGACCATCCGAACTCCCCGTCCTCGGATGGATCGACCTCCTGCTGATGATGAAAGGGGCTTCGGTGAATAGATCAGCTGAGTTGCACGCCTCCACAATGGCGAGATTCATCGTCATGAACGCCCGGTCCTCATACAACGCCATCCTTGGAAGGCAGACAATGGGGAACCTGCATATTCGCCCTGATGTGAAGTACTTCACTATCACATTTGCCACCAAGGATGAAGATGCAGAGGTGTTCATAGACCAAGCCGAGGTAAGATAGGTGTTCATGAAAGCGCGAAAAGCTCCGGCAACAACCTCGCGCAAACAATGGAGGCAAGGGCACCAGAAAAAGGCAAAGAAGAAGATCCCGCCAAAACAGAAATGGAAGCAATAGAGCTTGTCCCAGGTCAATCTACCCGAATAGGGGAGAGCTTGGCCGAAGGTGACAAGGAAAATCTTGTATCCTTTCTGCTGGAAAATAAAGATCTGTTTGCCTACTCGCTAAAAAATATGCCGGGGGTGAACCCTGGCATAATACAGCATAGCCTCAAAGTAAGTCCGGAAGCAAGGCCTGTCCAGCAAAAGAAACGAAGCATCTCAGCCCACGAAAGCAGCTTTGTCAAAACCGAAGTCCAGCGTCTCCTAGACGCTGAAGTTATCAGGGAGGTCAAGTACCCCGAATGGTTAAGCAACGTGGTCATCGCCACAAAAGAAGGTAGCAGCAAACTCCGGATGTGCATCGACCTCAGAAACTTGAATGATGCTTGCCCGAAAGACTCATACCCTCTGCCACCAATAGATTCAACTGCTGAACATGGGCTCCTAAGTTTCCTAAACGCCTTCAGTGGGTACCATCAGATAAGGATGGACCCCGAAGATGAAGAGAAGACTGCCTTCATCACCAAGGGAAGGACATACTGCTATATCAGGATGCCATTCGGGCTAAAAAATGCAGGAGCCACCTACCAGGGGCTGATGAACAAGGTCTTCAAAGACCAAATGAGGAGAAACATGGAGGTGTACGTTGATGATATGATAGTCAAGAGCAAGCTGCCTGGCTACCACGTTGCAGATTTAGAGGAAACCTTCCAAAAGATCAGAGCCTCCGGGATCCGCCGCAAATCTGAAAAAAGCATCTTCGGGGTGACTTCGGGAAAATTCCTTGTATACATGGTATCCGAAAGAGGCATGGACGCTAACCCCGAGAAGATTAAGGCCCTGCTTGAATTCCGATCTCCTGGCACTGTCAAAGATGCGCAGAGACTCATCGGAAGAATAACCTCTCTGAGCAGGTTTATTGCCAGGTACGGAGATAGGTGTAGACCTTTCTCCAAAGTCCTCACAAAGGCAACAAAAATGGAAGGCGACCTCAGAAGAAATGATCATCCTTGGGATGAAAATTGCCAAAAGGCCGGGGAGAGCCCCTCGTACTGTACCTCGCCGTCACAGAAAAAGCTGTGAGCTCGGTCCTCGTGAAGGAAGAAGGGTCAAAGCAATGGCCAGTCTACTATGTCAGCAAGTCCCTGCATGGCGCCGAAGTCAGGTACCCTTTGCTTCAAAAAGCTATATATGCCTTGGTGCTTGCAGGGAGAAGGCTGCGACCATACCTTCAGGCTCACCCCATCATCGTCCGAAGTAGTCTGCCGCTACGGGATGTCATGAAGAGAGTTGATCATTCGGAAAGGCTCTCCAAGTGGTGCATAGAGCTAGGCGAACACGAAATCACGCATGAGCCTCGGAAGGCCATAAAAGCTCAAGCACTGGCAGATTTTATCGTTGAAATACCCACCACTGAGGAGAGCCACTCGGATCCAAAAGAGGGTGAGCCAGAATGGACCTTGCACGTAGACGCAGCCTCGGGGTCGGAACACCAGGGAGCTGGAGTGATTATCAGGGGCCCCGAAGGCCTCGAGAAAGATTGGCGTGATAAAGGCTCGCGACGATTCCCAGCTGGTAGTTCGGCAGACGGCAGGAGATTATGGGGCGAAGGACCCAATCTTGGCAAAATAGCATGAGCTAATAGCAAAGCTCATCCAAGAGTTTGACGCCGTTCGGATCGAAAATATACCTCGGCGGAATAACACTGAGGCAGACTGCTTGGCGAAGTCGAAAACATATATCGAGATGCTAGACCATCCGAGCATCTCAGTGCTGAGCATAACGACCTCGGGAACAGGATGGAAAGACCCAATAAAAAGATACCTCACAAAGAATTTGCTCCCCGAAGACCCCGGCGATGCTGCAAGTCTGCGAAGACGCTCTGGAAGATTCTTCCTGATTGGTGAAGAGTTATATCGGCAGGGATATGCGAATCCACTGCAAAGATGTGTGGATGAAAAGGATACTGAAGTGGTCCTTGAAGAAGTTCACAAAGGCATATATGGTTCACACATTGGAACTAATGCCCGTGCAGCAGTGATACTCCCCCAAGGATACTTCTGGCCTACCCTGAGAAAGGACGCAAGACAATTCACCCGGAAATGTGGTAACTGCCAGAGACACGCGAAAAACCAGAGGACACCCTCGGAAATGGTAACTTCGGCAGATTGTCCTTGGCCCTTCGCAATCTGGGGTATAGACCTTATTGGGCCACTCCCCACAGCACCCGAAGACATGAAATTCTGCGATTGTAGCAGTGGACTATTTCTCAAAGTGGGAGGAGGCAGAACCACTAACAACTATCTCGGCAAAAGAAGTGCAGAAGTTCCTATGGAAGAATAGCGTATGCGGATTTGGCATTTCGAGGGTATAATGGATCCCAGTCCACAGACAAAGGATTCCAAGAATTCATCAGCAACCTCGGAATAAAGATGCACTTCGCCCTAGTAGCTCACCCCCAAAGCAACGGGCAGGTAGAAGTATCGAACAGGACCACAAAAGATGGCCTGAAAAAGAGACTAGGGGAAGCCAAGGGGAAATGGCCAGGAGAACTCCAAAGTGTACTATGGAGCTACCAAACGACGCCCCGAAGAGCCACAGGGGAAACTCCTTTCTCACTCGTCTTCGGAACAGAGGCTATTATCCCACTAGAGGTAGTTCAACCTTCAGTACGGGTGCAAGTATTTGATGAAGGTGGTAAGGACCTCGGCCTGAGAACCAATCTCGATCTTGTGGCCGAACACAGAGAAATAGCCGAGCTGACAAGAAAAGCTTTTCAGCAAAAGAGTGACCGCGGCTGTAAACTTACGGGCCAGGCCAAAAGAAATCTAGAAGGGAGACCTTGTTCTCCGAAAGGCCGACTTCGCACCCCGAGGGCCATCCCATGGCGTACTTCGTGCAAACTGGGAAGGACCCTATCTGGTTCGCTATGAAGTACGAAAAGGCGTGTACAAGCTTGGCGACGCCAAAGGCGTAGAATTGAAGAACACTCGGCACTCAAACGCCTTGAAAAAATTCTACGCTTAAGGTTGGGCGGAGGAGTTATGTTGTACAGAATGGCCTTGAGAAAAATTCTTAAGTGTAAAGAAATTATGCAAAACAGAATTCCGCAGAGGTGCTCGCCATGATAAAGCGTAGATATGACTTTCCGAAACTCCCTTGAGCCATCACGCTCGGGAAAGATGGAAAACAAAAATCTCGCAGAAGTACTCGCCATAGCCAGCGCAGAGATAATTTCCCGAATGCAAACATGCTCGGGAAAATGGGAAGTGAAAAATCTCGTGAAAGGTTTTCCGAAGTCCCTTGAGCAAACATGCTCGGGACAACTGGAAGAAGAAAAATTTGACTGAAGGTTTCCGAAGTCCCTTGAGCAATCATGTTCGAATTGGAAATGCAAAAGCCTGCAAAAAGACTTAGTCAAATTTTTTCAGGCCTTCCAGAAAGTTTTACGAGTAAGCGCACTCGGGACAAAGGAAGGTAAAAAAGTTTCTTTAATCGCAGGTTTTTCGAAGTCTCCTGAGCGAACGTGTTCGGGACAATGGAAATGAAGAAACTAGCAAGAAAAGACTTAGCCAAAAAATCCTCATTAAGAGCAAAGCTGCTTTAAAATAGAGAACTGCCCGAAGAAGGATTACAAAATAGAAGGAAAGGAAAATGGGCCCTAAAAATTGGCTAAGGGTTCGCGGCGTCCCGAGAGCCACTCGTCTGCCCGCCCTTTTCCGTCACCTTCGGCGCTGGAATTGAAGGAGGAAGTTTCAGATGTTCGACCTTGGACCATTTCCACCGAGGTCCCCCAGGAATGTTTAGACCCTCTAGAAAAGAGAGGTCCAGATCTGGGAACCTCTGGAGAACCTGGTGCCGAGCAAGGCAGAAGCCATCCTGGAACGCGACCTTGCTCATCTGATCAGACTTGTTCTTCTCAAGCTCGAGGTCGTCAAGCTCGTCCTTCAGATCCTCGACCTCCTCCTCCAGTGCCTTTATCTGCTCCTCCCCCTTCGGCTCGTTCTTCAACGATTCGACCTCGGCTCGGAGAGCGTTATTCTCACACGTCAACGACACTATACGGCCGTCAGAACCAGCCTTGTGCTGAAGAAGATCCTCGTTGGCGGCGAGCATCCCCTTTATTTGGTCACCGAGGTCAGCGATCTTCCTGGAGGAGTCCTTTTGAAGTTCTTCTTTTTCCTTCCGGAACTCCTCCCGAAGGGCAGCTATTTCTTTCTCAGCAGCCTCTTTCAGCTGATGGTTCTTGGCGACCGACTCTGTGAGTGCGGTCCTTGTCTCATTCATGGTTCGAGTGGCCAAAGTTCGAAAAGCAACCTCCCTGGCCACCCGAACTCGGAGAAAGGCGGTGTACCCCATCAGCTGCAAAAAATAAGCGCAAGGTCAGTAAGAGCCAGAAACTTAGGAAAAAATTGAAGGGAAAGAGCTGTGAAGGATATACCTGAGCAGCATGCTCGGTAATCTTTGCGGCGAGGGTGTTATCCCCCGGGTGGGCCGCCGCTATAGCCCTGAAGGAGGCCTCGGTGAGCACTCCCTTCGAAATTTCCTTAGCCATTTGAGGAACGTCCTCGGAGTACATATTCATGTCCTCCGTGAACGTCCAAAAAGGCTCCTTGGGTATCTTCCCTTGCGGGATTTTGGCATCCCGAAGAGCTCGTTTCCGAGCATGATCGGCCACCCAGCCAGGGGTAGTCAACTCCCCTGCGTGGTAAGAATGACAAGGAGATTAAAAGATAAAGAAGCAAATCCAGAAAAAACAAAGGAAGTACACTTTGTCTGGAAACAAACCTGGCGGAACCTCGACAACATCGTCCTCGGAGTCCTCGACCGAAATGCCCTTGCCCTTCCGCTTGCGCCGCTCCTCGGCAGAAGGTACTTCTACCACTACATCAAGGAGGGCCTGTGACGCGGTAGGACTCTGAGGGGGAACGTCGGTTGAAGGGACCTCGGAAGCAGCAGCCTCAGACGCCGGAACTTCGGCTGTCGCAGGCTCCTCGGCGGTCTCCTCGGGGATTTCTTCTAGAACAGCTCTCCTTGCCCGTTTCCTCGAAGGCCCCGCGCCAGTAGACTTCCGCCTTCGGGAAGACACCTTGTTCGTCTGATCGCCCTCCTCCACTTGGCCGGTGAAAAGGGACTTGTAATAGGCGGCAGTCGCGTCGCCCATCTCTGAAAAAGGAGAGAAACATCAGCGTGAGTCCGAGGAAAGAACAGTAAAGGAGTAGAAGATAACTCACTTTCGGCAAGCGCTTCGAAAGAAATTTCCTCCTTAAGAAGCTTGACTAACCAGGAATCCTTCCCGGCGATGGCAGGAGCTGGCATCCCGAGGTCAGTCTCGTGCTCCTTTACCACCTTTAGCTCCCGAAGGACCTCTTCGGTCATCAACCTCCAGTTGATTGGAAAAGGGTAAAGGGCGAGCGGAACGACCTCGGGATCCCAGTCAGAGACAGCCCGAATGCGGGCGTCGAAATCCGCGAACAAGGAAGCTAACTCTGGGGTCAGCAGCATCCTCGGATCAGCAACGTCCACATCCAGTGTTCCCTGAGCCCATCTGGTCGGAACGCACGACCAGGCCTCGTCCATCTTCATGAAGAAAAACTTCTGTTGCCACCCCCGCCAGCTATCTTTAGTGGCGAAGGTGAACATGAATTTCTTGCCCCCGGATCCCCGAGGTAGCATGAAATAGAAGCCACCCTTCGGGACCACAGAGAGCTTGTAATACTGCATAAAAATTCTAAAATTGGGTTCTATCCCGAAGACGCCACACATGCAGAGGTAGGCGTTAAAATAGCAGAACGAGTTCGGGGGAAGCTGGTTCACAGCAATGCCATGAAATTTGCAGAACTCGCACACCATCTTCAGGGGAGGATACCGAAGACCGGCCTTCAGCTGAGCTCGGAAAACGGTAACCTCCTTACTGCGGTTTGAAAAAGCATAATGGCTAGAACGAGGCAGCCTAGTATTGGCGTAAGAGGGAAGAAAGAATTTTTTCTTCCACCTCTCTAACTTTTCAGGGGTGGTACAACAAGGATGGGCTAAAAGAGGCTGCCAGCTCTCAGGAAGGGGCATTTTTGACAAAAAATGAGTTTGAAAATGGAAGAAAACAGTTTCCAGAGAAAAACTCAAAAGAACACAGGGATCAAAGCGCTCTGAAAAACAAAAACCCACCGAAAGATTTGCCAAAATCTGAGGACGCCGTCGTGAAAGCTGGCTGGATTAAGGTAGCTCCGCCACAGAAAGTAAGAAAGTGCAAGAACAGGGGCAAAGCAGAGAGGAGAGCAGAAGAGAAAGCAAAAGGAACTTATGGTAGAGTGGGCTATTTATAAGCCAGATATAGGTAACCGAAAAATCGTCATAAGTACCCTTTGGAGGCGAACCGTCGCCGTAACTGCTCTCTGCACCTGAAAAGGCACGCCCTCTGTAACCGACGCCACTCTCCTCCAATGGCAAAGCGCCACGTGTCAACCTCTGCGCACAAATAGGGGACACGTCCTCCAAACGTCCCTAGAAAGCTGGGACACGTCTTCTGACATCCCTGGAAAACTGGGATGAAACTGGGACACGCCGCTCAGACTGACACGCTTGGCCAAACAGACCTGCAGAAACAAAGAGCAGGCCACCTTGAGGACGCCAAGAAACAGGCTATGGCCGAACAGCCCATGACCTTCGGGCAAGAGGTGTATCTTCGGCACAGGCTCCACCTCGAAGACACCAAAGAACAGGCCAAGGCCGAAGAGCCCATGATCTTCGGGCAAAAGGCGCATCCTCGGAACAGGTTAAGCTTCCAAAGAAACTCCCATACACAAACCTTGGAAAAAGATGCAAAACCGAAGTCTTCAATTCGGCTTTCCAAAGGGGGGGCATGTGATAGCCAAACGCTATCGCCTCTATCTGGCCGAACTCCCTGCCACAATGATGGCCAGAAGAAGCTGGCGCTACCCGAGAAAAGGTGCGATCAGGCACCTCGGGAGATAGCCGAAGAGCTCCGAGCCCGGCACGCCAGGAAGCCCCGAGGGTACTACTCGCCCCCCCAAGGTTGTGAACATATCGCCTTCGGAAAAGCGGCACCAGACATAGCGAGCCGAACATGATATCCCCGAAGGCGGAACTCCCTGAAACTGGGAACCCCCGAACTGAGGGCTTGTTTCCCGAAGAGGCTCTGTCCGAACTAGAGGACGACCTCACCCAGGGACCTCGGGAGTACGGCAGGAGCATTTATGGAAGCATTTAAGGAAGCCTCTGACACGTCCTTTCGCAGACGTCATAAAGTCGCCTGAATAGGCGCTTTGACATACGGACGCCATCAGAATCACATCATGGCCCATCTCAGCACGTGGCTCAGGACAACTTGCTACCAGTTATCTGTCTCCTACGCCCAGAAACTCAGGGAACCTCCGACCGAACACGTGTCGTGATCTGAATGGGCTAGGTGCTCCTATAAATACCAGGAATTAATACTGGGCAGGAGGCTGGTTGGTTGGCCAAACACTGATCCCACACTCTGAGAAAACTACCAGGCGAGACTCTTCAGCCCTTTGTGCTATTTCCTCTGCCTTTTCTCAGCCACCACTGACTTGGGCGTCGGAGGCTCCCCCCCGGAAAAACACTCCGGGGGCCTCCTAACCCTTTGTTTCTGAGCTTTCAGGCACTCTCCTTCGGGCTGTCCATTCCACCAGGCGTTCTTCCTCCCAGAAGTCTCTCCACCAGTCACCATGACTATAAACGATGAGGCCCCTAGCCATCAAAAAGGAATATGAAAAAATTCTGTCAATTTCACCGGGATCATGGCCATGACACTGAAGCCTGTTACCAGTTGAAGAAGTACATCGAGTCCCTGATCAAACAGGGTCAACTTCGGCGATACCTGCGGATGCCCTCTCCAAAAGGGCGAAAAAAAGAGCAGAGGAGAGCAGACGATGAAAAGTATGACTCAGATAGACGGCGGGACCGAAGTCCCCGGAAAAGTCTGCCACTCTCAGCAGGATTATCCAAACCATCACTACTGGGATACCCTCGGCCAAGAGAAAAAGAAAGATGAGAAAAGTCTCCATCATGGAGTACGGGAACTCCCCGCGAAGGCTCACCCGTAGGGATGGGACTATAATAAAGTTCCCTCATGACGACCCCCTCCTTGTGATGGCAAGGATAGGGAACTGGGACATCAAGAGAGTGCTCCTTGATGACGGCTCGAACACCGATGTCATTTTTTCTCATCTGTTGGGTAAATTAGACATCTCAAAAAGTGATCTTAGCCCAGTCAGTTTCCCCACCTTCGACGTCGGGCCGTCTGAACTTCCAGTCCTTGGGTACATCGACCTGCCTGTGATGCTGAAAGGGGTCTCACCCAAGAGCAAAGAAGAGTTAATCGCCTCCGGCAGGACAAGATTTATAGTCATTGATGTGCCGTCAGCATATAACGCCATTCTGGGAAGACAGACTCAAGGCAATTTTCACATTCGGCCAAACGTAAGGTACCTGACGGTCACCTTCGCCACCGAAGACGGAGATTCTGAAATCTTCATAGATCAGGCCGAGGTTAGGAAAGTCTTCGCAAGGGCCAGGCAAAGCCCGACCAAGATCCAGGTACAAACTTTGGCAGAAGGAAAAAAGGTCTTGATGGATGAAAAGGCAACGGCAGAAGAAACGGAAAGCCTCGAAAAAATAGAAACAGAAGATATAGAATTGATCCCCGGCCGAAACACCCGAATTGGGAAGAAACTGGCCGAAGGGGACAAAAAGAGGCTTGTATCCTTTTTGTGCATGAACAAAGATCTATTTGCTTATTCGCCGAAGGATATGCCTGGGGTTGACCCCAGCATAATCCAGCACAATCTTAAAGTGCAACCACACGTCAGACCAGTTCGACAAAAAAAATGGAGTCTATCAGCTCACAAAAAGTCCTTCGTCAAGGCCGAAGTTAGTCACCTCATTGAGGCCGGGGTAATAAGGGAAGTAAAATACCCCGAATGGCTCAGCAATGTGGTTATAGCCACAAAAGAGGGTAGTGAAAAGCTCCGAATGTGCATCGACTTCCGAAACTTAAACGATGCCTGTCCAAAAAACTCCTACCCATTACCGGCCATAGATCAGCTGGTAGACGCAACTGCCGAGTACGGACTGCTTAGCTTCCTTGACGCCTTTAGCGGGTATCATCAGATCCGGATGAACCCCGAGGATGAGGAAGAAACGACATTCATCACAGAGATAGGTACTTACTGCTATGTCAGAATGCCCTTCGGGCTCAAAAACGCAGGAGCCACCTACCAAAGACTGATGAACAAGGTATTCGACGCGCAAATCGGTAGGAACATGGAAGTATACGTCGACGATATGATAGTCAAGAGCAAAGTACCCAAAAATCATATCACCGACTTAACCGAAACCTTCCAACGACTTCGAGAGTTCGGCATTCGCCTTAATCCCGAAAAGTGTGTGTTCGGGGTAAACGCAGGAAAATTTCTTGGGTTTATGGTGTTAGAAAGAGGAATAGACGCTAACCCTGAGAAAATGAAAGCCCTGCTGAATTTCCGGACACCTACGTCTATCAAAGACATACAGAGGCTTACCGGGAGGATCACCTCCCTAAGTAGATTCATCTCCAGGTATGGTGACTAATGTCGCCCGTTTTTCAAGGTACTCACCAAAGTCTCCAAGGAAGGTGGTACCTCCGGAATCCAGGAACATCCATGGAATACAGAATGCCAGGAAGCCTGGGGAGAGCTCAAAAGTTATCTAACTCACCTCCCAACACTTCGGCAACCTCGGGAAGGGAACCTCTCATTCTTTACCTCGCAGTCACTGAAAAGACGGTGAGTTCCGTCTTAGTGAAAGAAGAGGATGGGAAACAATGGCCGGTGTATTACGTAAGCAAGTCCCTGCATGGCGCCGAGACAAGGTACCCGTTGCTCCAAAAAGCTATCTACGCGTTAGTATTGGCGGGTAGGAGATTGCGACCCTACTTCCAAGGACACGCCATCACCGTACGAAGTAATTTGCCCCTGCGAGATGTGATGAAAAAAGTGGAGCATTCGGGAAGACTCTCAAAATGGTGCATTGAGCTCGGTGAATCTGACATTACATACGAGCCTAGAAGGGCAATAAAGGCTCAGGCACTTGCAGACTTCATTGCCGAGATCCCCAAGATTGAAAAGACCGAAGCACTTGCGGGAGGAAAAACAGAGACTGATCCAGAATGGAAACTCTTCGTCGGTGGAGCGTCAGGCGCAGAGCATCAAGGAGCTGGAATAGTCCTTCAGGGTCCCGAAGGCATGGAAGCTTCTAAAGCAGTCAAATTCGATTTTAATGTTACCAATAACATTGCTGAATATGAAGCCCTCATAGCCGGACTAAAAATGGCCAGAAAAGTAGGTGTGAAGAACCTTGTGGCCCACAGTGATTCACAGTTAATAGTCCGACAGACAAAGGGAGAATATGCGGCAAAGGACCCAATTTTGGCTAAGTATCACGACCTCGTTCAGAAACTCATTGAGGATTTCGACTCGGTGCACATAAAGAGCGTGCCCCGAAGGGATAATACCCAAGTGGATGCCTTGGCCAAGGCTAAGGAACCCACTAAAGTGCTAAAACACCCCAGCACAGAGTTAATGTCCATAGAAACCTCGGGGAAGGGATGGCAAAGCTCCCTCAAGAGATATTTGGCAACTTCAGAGCTTCCCGAGGATCCTAAAGAAGCCGCAAAGATACAAAAGCGTGCAGGAAGGTACTTCCTCATTGGGAAAGAACTGTACAGACAAGGGTACGCTAGCCCTATACAAAGATGTATAGGCGAGGATGACGTCAAAGTAATACTTGAAGAAGTACATGAAGGAGTGTGTGGCTCCCATATAGGAACGGACGCCCTCGTAGGAGTAATACTCCGCCAAGGTTATTTTTGGCCTACCCTAAGGAAGGACGCAAGGCAATTCATCCGAAGATGCGACAATTGCCAAAGGCACGCCAGTATCCAAAAGCTACCCTCGGAGGGAATAAATGCAATAGACTATCCCTGCCCCTTCGCCGTCTGGGGCATTGACCTCATCGGACCTCTCCCAAACGCCCTCGGCGGAGTAAAATTTTGCATCATCGCAGTGGACTATTTCACTAAGTGGATAGAGGCAGAACCGTTAGCATCAATCTCGGTGAAGGACGATCAAAAATTCGTATGGAAAAACATTATATGCCGATTTGGCATTCCGAGGGTAATAGTGGCCGATAACAGGACTCAATTCACGGATAAGGGGTTCCAGGAATTCATGGAGGACCTGGGCGTCAAGATACATTTTGCCCTAGTGGCCCACCCTCAGAGCAATGGGCAGGTTGAGGTATCTAACAGAACAATAAAAGATGGCCTGAAGAAAAGGCTAAAAGAGGCAAAAGGGAAATGGCCATGAGAGCTCCCAAGTGTGCTGTGGAGCTACCGAACAATTCCCCGAAGAGCCACAGGAGAGACTCCTTTCTCGCTCGTATACGGGACTGAGGCCATTATTCCCATTCAAGTCATGCAGCCCTCGGTAAGAGTATAGGTGTACGATGAAGGAGGAAATGATCTTGGACTAAGAGCAAAACTGGACCTCCTCGAAGAACACCGCGAGATGGCCGAGTTAAGGAGAAAGGCCTTCCAGCAACGGATAGCACGCACCGCCAATTTACATGTAAGAAAAAAGGAGATCAAAAAGGGAGACCTCGCTCTCCGAAAGGCCGAGTTCGAACAGCGAAGGCCATCAGAAGGGGTACTTCGGGCAAATTGGAGTGGACCCTATTTGGTTCTCGACGAAGTCCGCCCAGGGGTCTTTAAGTTGGGTAATATTGAGGGAGTGGAGTTGAAGAATACTTGGCATTCAGACTCTCTGAAAAAATTCTATACTTAGATAATTTTTTTCAAAGAAAGCCGGTAAGATACTCCTCCCCGAAGTCGTCAGTAAAATACATGATGAATTTGCCCTCGTTATCAAAAGAGTGCGCCTTGATGGTCCTGCCTTACAAAATTCCTTACTAAGCTTAAAAACCCGTCCGAACATGAAAGAAGTTCAAAAAGGTTCCTTCCGAAAGATAAGGTGCAGGTGTTCGCCAAAAGTGCACACTTAGAATCGTACCAGCTGCTGATAAGGCAGATTCGGGAGAAAGAATGGAGAATGGAGAAAAAATTCTTCATTAAAAAATCCTAAGGCAAAAAATACAAAGAAGAAGAAAGGCCTATGACTGAGCAAGGGTATCCGATGTTTCGTCAAACATTATCATCTCCAGAGGGCTCAGTCAAAGATGCAGGCCGAGCCGGAGGAAGATTGAGGAACTCGACTTTGGACCATGAAGATCTGGGCTCTTTGGGAAAATCCAAAGTAGACAAGTGAGAAATGTCAAGCCCAGGGTGTCGAGCGAGGACCTGGTGACGAGCCAAGCAAAAACCATCTTGATAGGACGTCTTCGACATTTGCTCACTACGGTCCTTCATGGCGCCAAGAGCCGCCAGCTTAGCTTTTAGCGTGACAATGTTCTCCTCCAGCTTCTTCTTCTTCCTGCTCTTCGTCTTCTCCTTCTTCAGGGACGTAATCTCAGCTTAGAGATTGGCATTCAAAGCGAGTGATTTCGCAAGATTCTCGCCGTCTTGAACGGTCTTCTTCCGAAAGGGCTCATTCTCTAAAGAAAGAGTCACGCACTTTGAGCCGAGGTCTTCAACCTTGGCTGAGAAGTTGGTAAGAAGCTCTTGCTTGCTGGACACAACCTCGGCCCGAAGACTCCCAAGATCCTCCTTCGCGATTTTGTTTAACTTGCCATATTTTAGGGCATATTGGGCAAGAGACTCCTTCGTCTTCCGCAGGGAATCTTCGGACCGAGAGCGGGTCTCCATTTGTTTCGCTGACCAGGCGCGGAAGTACCCGCTATATGCCAAAAGCTACGGAAAACAGAGGCACCAAATAAGTATCGGAAGGCAGTGATGGCTTAGATGAACAATTTTCTAAGATACAAGAAAAGAAAGGATCACCTGAGCAGCGTGCTCGGTCATCCTCGCCGCGAGAATCTCTTTGCTGGGACATTCGGTGGTAAGGGACTGAAAAGTGGCATTAGTCAGCACCCCCGCCGCCATTTGCGGAGCCATCAGCTGGCTATCCTCAGAGAACAAATCCATGTCCTCTGTGAACGACCAGAAGGGCTCCCGTGGCACCTTGTCCCGAAGAATCCATCGGTCCCGAAGAGCCCTCCAACGGGCATGAGCTTCCACCCAGGAAGCAGTAGGGGCGTTCTCTGCAAGGTCACGCCGAAGTTCCATCAAGACATCATCCCTTAGCCATTCATCCAAAAAATCGTAGATACGAAAAATACTGAGGTTGGTAGCGGAATGGCTAAGGGAAAAACCTGGTGGAACTTTGGGGACGCACTCCTCAGAACCGACCTCCCGAACATCCTTAGTGACATTCTTTCCTTTCCTCCTTCTGCCCTCTTCAAACTCCTGGGCAGACGTTCGCTCTGCTGGGATTTCGATAGCAGGGGCAGGACTCAGTGTCTCCCCGAGGATGACAGGTTCCGAAGAAGGCTTCTCGGCAGTCGGAAGTTAGGCAGAGGACTGGTCTTCCACCTCAACTACGTTCTCGGGGGGAGGAGGAGTGGTAGCCTTGGCCTTCTTTGACTTAGAAGGGTCGACAGTCAACTTCTTCCTCTTACCAAAAGTCTTTTTGCGTACTTGCTCTCCCCGCTTAGCCTCACTGTCGAAGAGTGATTTATAAAACTTGGCAGACTGATTGCCCATCTCTGCAAAAAGGTAAAATATCAGTCTAAGTCCAAAAGGAAAGCAAATAACAAACCTTGGAAGGTGAATTACTCTCGAAAAAAAACTGATAAGAAATTTGACGCCGAAGGAGCATGACTATCCAGGCTTTCTTCCCCGGAAAAACAGGCATGGGCATGCCGGGGTCACTCTTGTGGGCAGCTATCACTCCCAGTTCCCGAAGAACTTCCTCTGACATAAGATCCCACTTAATGGGAAAAGGGTAGGGTGAACGTGACGGAGTCCCGGAGTCCCAGTCCGCCACCAACCGAATACGCTTGTCGAAGTTGTCAAAATCGGCAAGCAATACCGGAGTGAGGAGCTTCCGGGGATCGACGACGTCGACCTCCAAAGTCCCCGAGGCCCATCTAATAGGCACATGTCTCCAAGACTCGGGGACCCGAAAAAAGAAAAACTTCTTCTGCCACCCTCGCCAACTATCCTTATTGTCAAAGGTAAACATAAACTTCTTACTCCCGGACCCTCGGGGAAGGAGGTAGTAAAAACCACCCTTCGGGACTGGGTGGAGTTTGTAGTATTGCATGAAGAAGAGGAAGTGGGGGTTTATGCCGAACACCGCACACATGCAGAGGAAAGCATTAAAGTAAGAGTAAGAATTTGGGGGGAGTTGGTTCACAGCAATGCCGTGGAATTTGCAGAATTCGCATATCACGCGATGAGGGGGATACCGAAGATCGGCTTTCAGCTGAGCTCGGTAAACGGTAACCTCCCCCGAAGAAGCTGCATAACCGTAAGATCCCGGGAGAGGTAACCACGGTGTGATATAAGAAGGGATGTAGTACTTGGCCACCCACTTTTTCATCTTTTCCAAAGTAGTGGAACAAGGATAAGCCTCAAGGGAAGCAAGGTTTGCAGAAAGAGGGCACACAGTCATCAATGGAGTCGGACTTAATGGAGTTGGATTTAACATTTTAAAAAAAATCAGAAAAAGAGAGATGAATTTGGGAGAAATAGAGGAACAACGGCAAACCACAAAAAGGGAACACCCACCAAAGGCTTTGCTAAAACCCGGGCTGCGAAACACCGCTACAAGGAATCACCGGAGGTCACTATGCCGTAAGAACCGCCGCCGGAAAAAGAAAAAGGGCAAGAAAAGGCTCTAGAACAGAGGAGAGTTAAAACAAAAAAGTGAGACAAAATGGGACGAAAGGTGCTTATATAAACCGAAGAAGGATAAGTGAAACGTCGTCATATTCATCCTTTGAAGATGTAACGGCCTCATTATTGCTCCTTGAAGGCAAAGAGGTGCAGTTGACGTAACCAGCATAGTTGTTTTGCCATCCAACAGCGTCCACGTGTCACACAGCGCGAAGAACCAGGGCACGTCCCTCTAACATCGTGAAAACCCAGGCACGGTTACCCATGACTGACACGCCTGGCCAAAAGACGTGACGATTCACAAACTCGTGGCAGAAAAAGCAAAAAAGAAAAAAAGTAACATGCATTCCGAGGACATCAAGAAAACTAGAGGAGGGTACCTCAGCTCCGAGGAAATGCCTTCTGAAGCAAGGCAACTTTCCAAGAAAAGTTTCAACCACTAGGTCGGCAAAGGGACCTCCTCGAAAACATAGCCGAAGCCCCCGCTCCGGCTCTCCAGGAGGGGGCATGTGATAGCCGAGGTGCCCATTACTGGCTGAGCTCCCAGACCTGATAGAGTACTGACTTCGTTAGAGGGAAACAGCCAGCCGAGGTCGGAAGGATGAACGATCCCCCTGGCCTAATGTAGGGAATTCGCTTCCTTAGGAAATGGTAAGACCAACCTCGGTAGAGAGGTCAGAGCCCCTTCGGGAACAGAGGTATCCCTCGGAGGACCCATCCTCGGGGAATACATTCCCCAAAACTTCAGAGTAACCTCGAAAAGTACGAACAAAGCATTTAAGGAGCCTCTGACACCTCCCCATAAAAGTCGTCCCCCAAGTACATTCTGACACGCTATCACTGGAGCACACCATCAGAGGGACGTCTCGATACGACACTCTCGGAATGCCTAGGCTGTCAACCAGGCGACCTTTACTGAGATAAACGTCCCTTCGCTCCCGGAAAAGCAGGGATCGCATCCCACCGAACACGTGTCGTGATCTGGAGCGACCACAAGAGGAAAATGGCTTCTGTATGCCTCCTTTATAAAACACCCAGAAAGCGTCCTAGCGGGGTAAAAAAAAAAGGGGGAGAAGGAAAAGAGTTCTCTTTGAATACACAAAAGAGCACATAATCCAATTATCTGAAAATACTGACTTGGGCGTCGGAGGCTCCTCCCCGGGAATACACACTGGGGACCTCCTGACCTGTTTTTTCTGGAGTATTTCAGGTACATTCCACTGGGGAATCTCCTACAAAAGTGCTATCCTCCATCAGAAGTTTTCCCTACCCGTACAATGACGCATGATGAAGCCGCCACAGGCCAGCACCAGGTATAATTCCGTATCCTGTCTAATGTTAGATGGTTAATGAAGCTCTTTCCGACCTTTATTGGGGATGCCACTATCTTTATTGACCAAGCCCCGATACGACAGGGCTACGTGGCCACTCTACGAAGGCTAAAAGAAGGCGAGCTCGTTCCGACAAAAGCAAAAAAAGAGAATGGAGCTAGCTTAAGAGAACGAGGCTGGCATAACTTTTCCTAAGACACTACGTTGGTTGAGAATGATAAAGATTTGCAAGGATCTTCCACTTGAGTTAAGGCACCCATTCATCCAGTTCTTAAAAGCTAATATAGATGTGTTTTTGTATGGTCTCCTAATGAGATGCCTGTGATAAACCCAAAAATCATTCCTCACAAATTCTAAGTAGGCCCCTCTACCAGACCAATATAGCAAAAAAAGCGTAATATAGTACCTGAAAGGTGAGACTTCATTAGAGAAGAACTTGAAATGCTACTAGAGGCTGACATCATTTGGGAAGTACAATACCCTGAATGACTCGCCAATGTAGTGTTGGTAAAAAAGGAAAATGGAGACTAGAGCATATGTGTCAATTACACAAACCTCAATGATGCTTGTCCTATAGAGCCATATCCCCTTCCATCTATAGACCAGTTAGTTGACACCACATAGAAATTCAGAGTATTGTCTTTCATGAATGCTTTTAGTGGCTACCGCCAAATTCAGATGCACTCTAAGGATGAGCAGGAAATGGCTTTCACAACGAGGAAAGCAGTTTATTGTTACCAGGGAATGCCATTTGACTTAAAGAATATTGGAGCCATTTATCAAAGGCCGATGAATCAGATCTTTACAGATTAGTTGGGGAAGTATATCGAGGTCTATGTAGATGACATGATCTTCAAAAGCCAGGTAGTAGAACAGCACTTTGATGACCTCTGAGAAACCTTTTAGAAAATAAGGCAATTCAACATCAAACTCAACCCGAAGAAATGCACCTTTTGTGTTGGCACCGATAAATTTTTAGCTACATGGTCTCTGAAAGTGGGATCGATGTGAAGCTAGATAAAATCAAGGCCATTCTCACGATGCTCGATCCTTAGAACAAAAAGGAAGCCCAAAATCTAACTGGAATGCTAACCACCCTCAGATAGTTCGTATCACGCTTTAGCGATCGTTGCTAGCCCTTCTTCCAGATACTCAAGAAATAGCAATCTTTGAATGGATGAACGAATAGCACCATGCATTTCAGTAGATAAAAGACTACCTTTGACACCTCCCTTCAGCGAAACTGCTAAGCCCGATGAGCCAAACCACACCGAAGGCTTAATCAGTGCCACACTCACCAAAGAACATTTGCCAGAACAATGGACAGTATACTATGTTAGTTGGAGCCTCTAGGGGGCCAAACCTAGATATCTTTCACTTCATAAAATAGTCCTTGCCCTCATCATGGCTTCTCAAAAACTATGACTGTACTTTCAGATGCACCACATTACTGTCAGAATAGAGCTATCCTTATGGGACATTCTCCAAAAACTAGATAAGTTGGGTAGACTTGCTGAATGATGTATCAAGCTAGGAGAATATGATATCCACTATGAGCCTACAAAAGCTGTAAAGGCATAAGCCCTCACAAGTTTTGTGGTTGAAATGACATTGCTGAAAAAAGTCCAAGAAGAGCAGATGGAAGAAAAATCCATCTAGGAAATATGCTTTGACGGGGCCTCAGAACCTAAGTACCAAAGAGTAGGCATCGTACTAAGGGGTCCACTAAACTTAAAAGTGACCCACATAATTAAATTTTACCTTCCCGTAACAAACAATGTTGCTAAATACGAAGCCCTCGTCACTGGGCTATAGATGGTTGGTTGGGTAGGGGTACTATGCCTATAGATATATAGCACTGCTTAGTTAATAGTAAACCAAATGATAGGAACATCAGGGGCAAAAAAGCCCACTATTTGTAAATACCTTAATTTGGCAAAGGATTTGATAAAGATGTTTGGCCTTGTTCAAATTCAAAAGATATCAAAGGGTCAGAATAAAAAGGTAGATACCTTCTTAAAAGGATGAGAATAGGTTATAATAAAAGAACTCATAGAGCCCTCAATCCACTTTGTATGTTCTAAGGCCCTCAAAGATGATTGGGGGAAGCTGATCAAACTCTACCTTGATACCAGGGCCCTAGATGGAAGCCTTGAAGAAAAAAGGAATATCAAAATCTGAGTTGGACAATTCCCCACCATTGGAGATGAACTATACAGATGAAGGTTCAGTTCCTCTTTACAGTGATGCCTAACACCACAAGACAGGCAACATGTTCTCTGAGAGATCCACCAAGGGGATTTTGGGGCACATATTGGCATCAACTTTTTGGCCCACAAAGCCTTGCAGTAGGGCTACTTCTAGCCCATAATTAGAGAGGATGGCAAGAAATTTGTCTAAAGATGCCTTAGTTGTCAAGTCAACTCATGAATAGTGAGGCTACACTTAGTCGATGCCTCCCTGTTAGCGGACCCTTGGTCATTTGCTTTGTGGGGAGTGGATTTGATTAGGGCACTCCCCATGGCTCTGGACAAGTTATGCATTATTATGTCAATTGGCTACTTCACCAAATGGGCAGAAGTAAAGCCACTAGCCTCAATTACAGTCGCTTAGATCATCAAATCTTATGAAAAAACATCATCTGTTGTTTTGAGTGTCAACAAGCCATTGTCACCAAGCAGTTTGATTACAAGGAAGTTTACCAATTTGTAGAGGAAAAAGGCATTCACCTCTACTTTTTCCTCGTTTCCCACCCATAGTCTAATGGGCAAGTAATGGTAACTAACAAAACCATCAAAAAAAGGCTTGAACAGAAGACTAGGCAAAGCTAAGGCCAACTGGGCTTAAGAACTACCAAGCGTCCTATAGGACTATAGGATGATGCCTTGAAGGCCTACCAAAGAATCACCCTTTGCACTAGTCCATGGGACTGATGCACTCATCTCGATGGAAATCTATTGTCCCACCATGTAGACCCAGGCTTATCATTCCAATGAAAATGACAAAGTGCTTGAAGGAAACCTTGACCTCATTGAGGAGTTAAGAGAAGACTCAAAGGTCCACGTGAGAGCTTTCAAACTCAAAACTGCACTCACCTACAATAGAAAAGTGAGATAGAAACACATACTTGGCCCTTGTTAGGGTGGAATTAACTGGGAGAAAGCCAGGGCATGGTGCATTAAGACCCAACCAGTAAGAACCTTACTTGGTCTTAAAGAAAACTCGTTGAGGGTATCAATGAGTTGTTTAGTCCAGAAGGAAGAAAGCTGCCCCACGAACTATCACTCAGATGATCCATCACCCTACTTTGCATAGTCATATTGTCACACCCTACTATACTTTCTATGATGCACCTTACTATGTTTTGATGCATTCTCTCAATAAAGTGGAGACACTCCTTCTAAATGATTCATGTCTTTTACAAAACAAGATAGCCTATTATGGCTTCACAATCACTTAAAGGCCAGTGCCTTCTCTAAAAAGGCCTATAAAGGCTACTTAATCACATGAAGACCTAAGGTCCCTACAACGGCTAAAGTATCTCTTTACACTTAACTTAGTCTGTGAATGCCAGCTTATATTGTTTTCATAGAGGCTACTCTCATGCACAAATTCGCAACAACAGAAAAGGCGTATACACAAAAATTGTAGACAAAGATAAAAATATAAGTAAAACAAAACTCTTCATTAACTTAGGAAATAATTACAATGTTTCAAAAATTAAAAAAGGCATGAAGGATTTTAAAGGGATACTGGAGGGGGTTGACCAGAAGACCTCTTAAAATTCATTAGGAAGAAGGTCCTCATCAAGGTTCATCACCGACACATCCTCATCAAAGGTAAGAATCTTAGCCTTCCCTTCGTTCGGCCAACACCCATAATCTGAGCCCAAATCCTCATAGGCTAAGAGGAAAGAAAGAATTAGGTTCGGATTAGCTCACTTTAGCTGAAAGTGGCATGAAAGGAAACTTTCTTTGAATTCCTAGAAGGTGGTCCTCCATGCCTTTTCTCCACCTTTTGATGGAGCGAGCATAACTCCTTCATTCAATCATTAGCCATGATTAGCTCCATGAAGGGCATCGTAGCCATGATTGAGCTGGAACTGGCTTTACCATGAACGGTCTTTTGCAGAGTCTGCTCGACAGCATCAATTTTTGACTACCTTGCCTTCAACAAGCCCACTTAGCAATCAGCCTCCTTCCAAGCCTCTACTTCATTCTCCTTTGATGACTTAAGAGCATCATTCAGCTTTCCCACCTCCTTGGTCTTTTTCATTAGCTTGAGGTCATTGGCAAAAGCACTCTAAGTGGTTCATTCGCTTTCCAGCTCCTTCTTCAAAAAGTCCCTCTCACGAAACGAAGCCTCAAAATAGGAATGCAAAGGCTTCTCATGAGCCACCCATTGTTCCCCCATACCATAGGTGACAATGGCCTTCTACCAAAACTAAACTTTTTAGAATCAATGGAGAAAGCACTTCAAAAACTAATGACTTGGACAAGAATATGCCTGGAGAAAGCTGCAACCTATACTTATCAGGTATGCACTCTCTCCCCGAGGAGGGTTAGCAAGGAAGTGCTGATCCCTGGGGTCTTTAACTTCTTAAGAATACGGTGAGTGATATCTGCCTGATCCTTGACGATTAACTCATTAAGACCCACCAATCATTGAGGGTTGAAGACCTGGTCAGGCGTGACCTCCTTCAATGCCAAGTTTGCCTCTGTACCTGACTTCGCACAGGCATCAAGTTGCGAGGTTGGAAGTGCTCATCCACTGCCAGCTTTGGTATTTCTCCTCAAGCAGAAGGTGCCCTATCAGGCAACACCCTCGTTGGAATCTAAGTAGGAGGGGGAAGCAAAGAAGTTGGCCCCTCCTTTAATGACCTTAGGGTTTCCTTTTACTTTTAGGATGCCTTTTTTACCACCTTTTGTTTCTAGGACACCTCCATAGTTACCTTTTTCTTTTGGGACATCACCATCGATTATGGGTCCACACTGAAGAGGGGCCCAGGTGTCCTTGGGTGCTTCTCTATGGCAGTTGTATGAAAAGATCCAAAGTTACCACAAAATGATGTCAAGTCTACAAAACTAGTGTGGAAAATTTTTTTGCTAATGCCCTACCATTACCATTATCATGAAGGGCATCATTTCCCAATGGTCTATAGGGTGCGACCTCTTACATGTCAGTTGAACCTCTGAAGGGGACTCAGGTAACTCCACTACCTTGGTGGCTAGCCTGGAAAAGAGGGTCGCTATACCATGTGCCGTGCTAGCAACAAGAATGTTGATCTTCCAAGCATTGGCCAAGGCATCAACAATGTCATTACACCTTTTATGAATTACTTAGCCCAGCTACCCATCCCTACAAAAAGCGCAAAATCCAATTAGGCACTAAAGATTCACACAAAGAGAGAAGGGAACATATAGCAACCATCTAGAACACAACTCTTAGGATTCGAGGGGCTTCGCTGAGCCTTGGAAACAATCTCATAAGTTTCTACCAGCATCCTCACCTACCTGAGGGTGATCTCATCAATCCGTGTAATGGATAGGGAACAACTACATAAAATTGTTGCTCCCCACCACCGACTCTAGCCAGGTTACCAACCCAAAGTATGAGCGATGACCCTCTGAGCCATCATATATTGGCAACAGTTGAACTAGTGCCTATTGTACAGTATCAACAAACTAGCAGGGGAATTTCCTTAGTGTGAAAAAGAAGTGCTCCTTCCATCCCGCCCAATAGTCCTTGTAGGACACAAAGGCGAAGGACTTGTTCCCTCCTCAGTTGATGGGGGTAATACGGAATAAGTTTGCATCCTTCTTCAAATCCAGCATATAAAGCTAGAGAAAACCTCTAGCAAGGGGGTTACCCTCTCCAATTTATAGCAAGTGATATACTCATTGATGTGCGTGAATTAGTTTGGCCTCAACTGTGATGGCAAAATCCGATAAAGCTCTCATATCTGCTCCGCGAACAGATTAAGAGGCAAATGAAGGCCCACCTGGAGCTGGTTGATGAAGATAATAAGGACATCAATTTTCTTGCTACCACCCTCCAGGCCCCATCCCTCAATGCCTAATCATGGGAAAGGGCAGCCACGATGCCATTAAGCTAGTAGCACTGACGGAGATTCATTGCCAAAGTACCCTCATCATGTTTTGTCACAACCTACCTTCAACACCTCAACGTTAGGGGAAAATAATGCCTTTGAAGAATCAACCTCGCTAATGGTAGCCCTGGATGATAATTTAGAGATGCCATCTAGAAAAACTATTGTGCAAGATATTAGGGTTGTTGCCAACACAATAGGGCAGTGGAGAAATGGTTGACTGGCCAAAAAACCAAAAATAACAACCCCAACTAGAAGTACCAAAAGAAACCTTGATGGAAGGAGGATAACTTCAATAGGAAGTCTGACAGCGAGCAAGCAGTAACCAAGAAAGTACATAGAAATTCAAGAACAGCAGCAAGGTAAAACAGTCAAATGGTGAAAAATATGAGATGAAAACCTTTATGGTATATAAAACGAAACCTCTGACTTTTAGGTATTCTCCTTAAAACTGTCATTACAAACATGGAAAATTTTTCGGCCACTAATGGGAGGAGACGTGGCCACTAACAGCCATCAAAACGATCATGCCCGGGAAGAGGCACATTTAATAGGCACCACTTTGTCTCCTCCCTAACTGTTGCATCCATCACATGCCATAGTGGCACAAGACAAAAGGAAGTAAGGAGTCAAATGGCGATGCTTTCCCAACTTCCCCAAGAAGCATATAGGAAAGGCATTGCACATTCCACTTAAGTAATGCTATGTAAGGTGCATTAACTTGACAACAAATGGGAAGGTTTATACCCCCTACCTGAAACAGATGCGCACCTCCCTTCTAAGAGATGACAACGTTTAAGAAAATGAGGGAACCTTAGCCCACATTTTATTGATGGGAGGGGCCTATTGATAAGAAATAGGCCTAACACGGGCCAACATGGAGGCCCAAATACACTTACAAGGAAACCTTGCCTTGCATGGAAATAGTATCCCGTAATTAGGGGATAAGCTACAAGATTCCTATCCCAGAACAAATTCCTTGGAACTGCCCCCCCGAACACCAATCCCAAGGTGTGACATTTGGACTCTTCACTCATCTCTACCAATCTCTGTTCATCGAAAACCTAACTTGAGTGTCGGAAGGTTTACCCCTAGGACACATCCTGGGGATCTCACTTTGTCTTTGTGTGCAGGCCACCAGTTTGCAGTTCACCAAGCTTTTGGGCCAGGCCCACATGATTCCTTCAACCATCACATGCAATCTCTTTTGCATAACTCCTCTTAGCCACACGTGAGGCCCTTCCTCACCCTCTCGCCTAGCCCCTACCCTGTTGTGGCAACGTCGGGCTTTCGGGAGTCGCCACCAATCTGTTTACCTAGGTCGATTGGACACCTTAAAATTGATCTGCGAGAGTTCGGGGATCGGGAGTACGGTTACGCTAAAACAACTTTGTTATAGCGCCCAAAATTGGCACCTTAGTTGATTTTAATTTTGTTTTGCTTTGCTTTTAGAAAAATTTCAGTTAATTTTCAATCTAGAATTTTTAACTGAATTAATCGGATGTGGATTTTTGGTAATTAATTTGTATAGAATTTTATACTTCCGAACCACGGACTCTGCCGAGTCATTTGGACACGGAAGATTTGATTCCGAACCATGGACTCTGCCGAGTCATTTGGACACGGAATTTGGTAAAATTTTAAACAATTTTATCCATATTGTGAATATGGATTTTTATCTTTATATTTATTTAATTTATTTTTTAAAAAAAATTGATATTTTCCAAACCGTAGATCCTGCCGGATTATCCGGATATGGAAATTAATTTAATTTATAGTTAATTATTTAATTTGTAAGTCTTTTTGTTTATGAAATTTTAGATTTGTTAATGAACTTTTAATGTTAACTAATTTAAAGAAAAGAAAATCTTTTGTTTATTTATATTTTTATTATTCTTTTCTTTCTTTCCTTTTATTCTTTTTTTGTTTGTTTATATTTTCTTTCATTTTACTTTTCTTTTCTTTTCTTTCTTTTCTTATTTTTTTATTTGTTTTTAGTTTTCTTTTTATTTTTCTTGTTTAATGAAAGATATTTATTATTTAAATAATTACTCAATTCATAAAAGAATTAAAAAAAATTAATTTTTTTTTATTTAATAAGAAGTTAATTTAAAGGAATCAAAGAGTTTAAAAATAAAAAAAAAACTTTGATCCTGGTACGGGGCGTTGTTACTCAGCCAGACCCTCTTCACCAGGTGAAGCAGCTCAAAAGCGGGCACGAGACAGTTTCCAGCCAATATACCATGAACTAAAAAAAAAATTTTTGACTTAACAATATGGTTCAGATTTATTTTACATATATATTTTTTTATGGCTAATTTCTTTAAATGAAATGAGTTTAACCATAAAATAAAGAAAAATTAAATAACAATAAATAAAGTGGAGGTTTTCTTCTTTTTTTTTATTATTTATTTATTTTATTTTTTGAGCGAATCGTTATTTTGTTTTGAACATCCATAAAAAAGAAAAGAGATGCATAAATTAAATAACACATGCAAATAGATAAAGGGAAAACACATAAAGTAAACAAAAGAATATCAAAAGATGATATATAAATAAATAAAGTGGGGCTTTTCGGCCGTCCATTTTTTTTTAAAATAATAAATAGGAGGCATAACCTTCCCTTATAATAATAATAATAATAATAATAATAATAATAATAATAATAATTAAAGTTAGTTATTAATAAAGTTAGTAAAGTTAGTTGTTAGTATAACAAATATTAAATGGTTAGTGACAACAATAATAATAAAAGTTAGTGAAGTTAGTAACAACAATAATAATAAAAGTTAGTGAAGTTAGTTATGTTAGTAACAACAATAATAATAAAAGTTAGTGAAGTTAGTTATGTTAGTAACAACAATAATAATAAAAGTTAGTGAAGTTAGTAAGTTAGTAACAACAATAATAATAAAAGTTAGTGAAGTTAGTTATGTTAGTAACAACAATAATAATAAAAGTTAGTGAAGTTAGTTATGTTAGTAACAATAATAATAATAATAATAATAATAATAATAATAATAATAATAATAATAATAACAATAAAAGGTTAGTAAAGTTAGTTGTGTTAGTTGAATTCTGCAAAAATTAAAGGTTAGTGACTTATAATGGAATGATAATAATAATAATAATAATAATAATAATAATAATAATAATAATAATAATAATAGTAATAATAACAAGTAAAAGAATGGCTAATTTGTAAATCAGAACAATATTAGGGTCTCGGATAAACGAATCAAATAAGATCTAACCAGCTCACACAATTATACTTAATATTAATTCTTTAAGTTTATTCATATTCTTAAATAAATGAACAAACAAAGAGATAAAAGAAAATAAACATTAGTAACCAAATTGTAAATCCAAAACAGCTTAAAAGTCTCAGACGATCAAATTAAATAAATTGAGTGAAAAATTATTTATTAAAAAAATATTTATACAACCTAATCACGTAATTAATCTTAATGTTAATTTCTAAGTTAATTTATGCCTTTAATTTAGCTGAACAAACAAAAGCATAATAGAAAATAAGTAAATTAATGACTTAATTACAAATAAAAACAACATTAGAGTCCCAATTAGACAAATTAAATAAATCCAAGAACAAAAATTATAATTATGCCAAAATTGTGAACTTTTGAATTAGATTCTGGGTTGAGAACGGGTCGATTTACAATCTGGGTTTCATTATTTAATTTTAATTTTTACTTTTGTTTGCTTTAAATAATATCAATTGATATCCAAACCATGGATTCTAACCGAATCATCTGGACATGGATTTTGATAATTGATCTTAGGTCGGATTTTCCAATAATTTACATATTACTTAACCAATAATTTGATTCACATTTAAATACATTACAAAAATCAAGATTTAGCATATTCTAAAATAAAGATAAATAAATAAATAAATTAATATGTATATGAAATCAAAATCCTAGGATGTTCTCCTATGTTAATTTAGAGATCAAATTAAACATAAGATCAAACAGTAATAACTAAGAGAACAAAGAAATGTACGAACAATAAAAGTTTGCTGTCAGTGACGTATATGTAACAATAAAATATGTTAGTGACTTAAATAAATAAAACAAAGAGAAATAGGGGTTAAACAAAGATTTTACCCAAAAAACAAATTTTCACTCGGTCAAAAAAAACGAAAACGCGTAAACGCGTCTCTGTTTTTTTTTTTTTTTGTCCGTCTTCGTCTTCAAATTCGTTTCTGGTTCGAATCTTCCGGCGTCGGGCGGCGTGGCAAGCTGGCTGGTAAGCTACGCGGCGGCGAGGAGGAGGAAGACGGCGAAGCGGCGTGACGGTGAGGCTTAGTAGACGGTGGCGTGTCTGGTGCGACGCGAGAGATCGATGGCAGGAGCTCGGGAGGATAGAAGCGTCAGAGCTCGGACGACAACAGGGGAGAAGCCAGGCGCTACGGGCGCGAACCACGGGCGGCTAGACGGGGAGACCGAGAAAAGAGGAGGGGAAGAGAAAGAAGGAGGCCGACCCGAGAGAGGAGGGGAGAGAAGGAGGCCGACGCGGGAGAGGAGGAGAGAGAGAGAGGCTGACACGGGAGAGGGTGTGTGACGGAGGCTGGCGGCAGCAGAGGTGCAAGAGAGAAGGAAAGGAAGAGAGAAAGAGGTCTGGGCGAGAGAGAGAGATCAGAGAGAAGAGGCTGGTGGAGGGAGACAAGAGAGGGACTGGACAGAGAGAAAGAAAGAGAAGGCTTCTGTCTGGGGAGAGAGGGAGCGAGTTAATTGAAGGAGAGCCAGAGATTTCCCCGGAGGGAGATGAAGAAAAAGAAGAAGAAGAAGAAGAAGAATAGGAGCAAGCATGCTCTGCCAGAGGGAGAGGAGAGAGAGAGAGAAGATTTTTTTTTTTTGTTTTTAGAGAGAGAGAGGAGCTCCCCGAGTCTCTTTGTTAGAGAGGGAGAGAGAGATAGATAAGAGTTCGTGAGAGGGAGAGAAGATAAGATTAGAGATAAGGGGGGGAAGCCTCTGTCGGCCACCCTCCCCCCTTTTTTATTATTATTAATTATTATTATTATTATTTTAATTAATTAATTAATTTAATTAATTAACTAATATATATGTATAAAAAAAATGTTCCTATATTAATTATTTTTTTCCTTTTAAGTTAATTAATTAATGATTTTTTTTTTTGACTTTAAATTTTGATTAATTAATTAAATTTTTTTAAAGAAATTTTAGTCGGACGAAATTGGGTGTCAACAGCTGCCCCCCTTTGCATGCTTCATGGGACATGATGTATGCAAAGTCGTTATCAAATTTCGCCCGGCTTAGCTAGGCATTGAGAATTTTCTCGTCGCCTAAACTCAGAGGTTAAGGAATCTTCCTTAGAGCCTCTGCGATAGGAACTCTCTTATCATTGAAGGGAAAATTTGATAATTTTGAGGTTAAGGGTCCTACCTTAGAACCTCGACAATAGGAACTCCCCTATCGTTTGAAGGAAAATTGATTGTTTTGAGGTTAAGGGTCCTACCTTAGAACCTCGACGATAGGAACTCTCCTATCGTTTGAAGGAAAATTGATGATTTTGAGGTTAAGGGTCCTACCTTAGAACCTCGACGATAGGAACTCTCCTATCGTTTGAAGGAAAATTGATTGTTTTGAGGTTAAGGGTCCTACCTTAGAACCTCGACGATAGGAACTCTCCTATCGTTTGAAGGAAAATTGATGATTTTGAGGTTAAGGGTCCTACCTTAGAACCTCGACGATAGGAACTCTCCTATCGTTTGAAGGAAAATTGATTGTTTTGAGGTTAAGGGTCCTACCTTAGAACCTCGACGATAGGAACTCTCCTATCGTTTGAAGGAAAATTGATTGTTTTGTTTGAGGTTAAGGAAAGGTCCTTTGAACCTCTAACGATAGGAAAGGTTCTATCGTTGTAAGATGGACTGAATGATTGATTGTTTGTTTGAGGTTTAAGGAAAGGTCCTTAGAACCTCTAACGATAGGAAAGGTTCTATCGTTGTAAGATGGACTGAATGATTAATTGTTTGTTTGAGGTTAAGGAAAGGTCCTTAGTACCTCTAACGATAGGAAAGGTTCTATCGTTGTAAGATGGACTGAATGATTGATTGTTTGTTTGAGGTTAGGGAAAAGTCCTTAGAACCTCTAACGATAGGAAAGGTTCTATCGTTGTAAGATGGACTGAATGATTGATTGTTTGTTTGAGGTTTAAGGAAAGGTCCTTAGAACCTCTAACGATAGGAAAGGTTCTATCGTTGTAAGATGGACTGAATGATTGTTTGTTTGTTTGAGGTTTAAGGAAAGGTCCTTAGAACCTCTAACGATAGGAAAGGTTCTATCGTTGTAAGATGGACTGAATGATTGATTGTTTGTTTGAGGTTTAAGGAAATGTCCTTAGAACCTCTAACGATAGGAAAGGTTCTATCGTTGTAAGATGGACTGAATGATTGATTGTTTGTTTGAGGTTTAAGGAAAGGTCCTTAGAACCTCTAACGATAGGAAAGGTTCTATCGTTGTAAGATGGACTGAATGATTGATTGTTTGTTTGAGGTTTAAGGAAAGGTCCTTAGAACCTCTAACGATAGGAAAGGTTCTATCGTTGTAAGACGGACTGAATGATTGATTGTTTGTTTGAGGTTTAAGGAAAGGTCCTTAGAACCTCTAACGATAGGAAAGGTTCTATCGTTGTAAGACGGACTGAATGATTGATTGTTTGTTTGAGGTTTAAGGAAAGGTCCTTAGAACCTCTAACGATAGGAAAGGTTCTATCGTTGTAAGATGGACTGAATGATTGATTGTTTGTTTGAGGTTAAGGAAAGGTCCTTAGAACCTCTAACGATAGGAAAGGTTCTATCGTTGTAAGATGGACTGAATGATTGATTGTTTGTTTGAGGTTTAAGGAAAGGTCCTTAGAACCTCTAACGATAGGAAATGTTCTATCGTTGTAAGATGGACTGAATGATTGATTGTTTGTTTGAGGTTAAGGAAAGGTCCTTAGAACCTCTAACGATAGGAAAGATTCTATCGTTGTAAGATGGACTGAATGATTGATTGTTTGTTTGAGGTTTAAGGAAAGGTCCTTAGAACCTCTAACGATAGGAAAGGTTCTATCGTTGTAAGATGGACTGAATGATTGATTGTTTGTTTGAGGTTTAAGGAAAGGTCCTTAGAACCTTTAACGATAGGAAAGGTTCTATCGTTGTAAGATGGACTGAATGATTGATTGTTTGTTTGAGGTTTAAGGAAAGGTCCTTAGAACCTCTAACGATAGGAAAGGTTCTATCGTTGTAAGATGGACTGAATGATTGATTGTTTGAGGTTAGGGAACTCTCCTTAGAACCTCGACGATAGGAACTCTTCTATCGTTGAAAGTTTGAGGTTAAGGGCTCTACCTTAGAACCTCGACGATAGGAACCCTCCTATCGTTGCAAGTTTGAGGTTAAGGGCCCTACCTTAGAACCTCTGCGATAAGAACTCTCTTATCGTTGAAGAAAAATTTATGATTGATTGTTTTCGAGGCAAAGGTTCCGTCTTTAGAACCCCGATGATAGGAGCAGTCCTACCGCTGAATGAAAATTGATTGTTTTTGAGGCAAAAGTTCCGTCCTTAGAACCTCGTTGAAATTGAAATTGATTGATTACGAGGCAAAGGTTCCATCCTTAGAACCTCGTTGAAATTGAAATTGATTGTGGAGAAAAACTCTTTCCTCCTTTTTAAGTACCTAAGACAATTGAAGTTGAAATGTTCTATTCGGAAGTGTGAATTTTCATAATAGGTGAGTGTAGAAATTTAGACTTCGATGAGATGAGTGAATCTTGATGATGACAATAATACTAACAAATTATGTAAAGGGAACGGATGTTTGGAATCAATATCCAAGGTTCATCTAATATTTTTTTCAGTAAATATAGATTCCCTTGTGAGATATGTCATCCAAATAAGGTTAAAGCTTAACTACCCCAAAATGTTATGCCTAGTAGAGCTAATAGGATGCGTCTCAAGAGTAATAAAAATTACTCTTTACTCAGCCATTCCAACCTAAAGGCATTGTCCCATGGTTTTAATATCAGCATGGACGAAACTATCTTATAAGATAACGAAATTCCCTGAAAAGAAAAACTGAAATACGAAAGAAAATGCTAATAATTAAAACGAAAGGACAAGAAAAACGGATCAGATCGCTTCTTCTTCCACAATGCTTCAACAGGCCGGGTAAAGGACAATTATGGGAGGGAACTGGTTGGGAAAGACTGTCGTGCCCAGTCTATTTGGATCATCGCTGGATCTGGTTCAGGAACAAAAGCTTGCATTTTATCTAGCAATTCTTCAGCAGTTGTTGCGGATATTATGATTCGTCGTGTCACCTTAGGGATAAACTTCTGCTTCACAGCACGATTCATAAAAGATAATAGACCTGCGAAGAAATAGTTAACATTTAACAGCCCAATGGGTTTTTGATGCAAATTAAGTTGGGCCATGGAAGCAATTTGGAAGACTTCTCCTAATGTGCCAAAGCCACCTGGTAGAGCGATAAAAACATCAGCATTAAAAAGCATTTGTAACAAGCGCTCTTGCAGATTTTTAACCATTAGCTCTTCTCCAATCGTGCCCCCAGAAACTGATTTCAGAGATGCAGGGATAATACCCAGAACCTGGCTTCCTCCTAAAGATGCTGCTGATGCTACAGCTCCCATTAATCCGACACTACCTCCTCCATAAACTAAGTGTATTTTTCGCTCAGCTAATACACTACCCAAATGGTTAGCTGCCTTTAAGTACTCTTCATCTTCTCCAGGAAAAGCCCCAGAAAATACACAAATACTTCGGGATTTACGAGTTGGGGTTTTCTCCATTCCTATCCTTACCCTTGTGAGAAAAGAGGATATATTTATAGAGATGAAGAGATAAGGCAATAATTTTATTTTCAAGAATGGATACATTATTGCCAGCTATTCACAGTAGTCACGAGTATGACTCTGGTCAGGTATGGGTACACTATCGTTAAAAGAGGAGGAAAATTTTCAAAATAGCTGCTAGCATGTACAGTAGTCACTACTGTAGCTTACGTCAGGAGTAGGTACGTGATTGTTGGAAGAGAAGGAAAATTTCAAAAGTGGCAGCTATATACAGTAGTCCGTGTCAGGAGTGGGTACATTATTGCCAAAGGGGAGGAAAATTTCAAAAGCGACAGCTAGCACGTACAGTAATCGTGACTATGGCTCATGTCAGGAGTGGATACATTATCGCTGAAAGGGGAGGAAAATTTCAAAAGCGACAGCTAGCACGTACAGTAATCGTGACTTTGGTTCACGTCAGGAGTGGATACATTATTACCAAAAGGGGAGGAAAATTTCAAAAGCGACAGCTAGCACGTACAGTAATCGTGACTTTGATCCTCGTCTTCCACTGGCTTTGCGTCCAGTAATGGCTTCAATGCTTTCTATGAATCGGTGATTTGCATCTCATCTAGCTTTCTCACAAACTGGCAAACAGGGTCGTTTAGGGTCAGATTCCCAAGACTGTAACGATCTCGTTCTTTTTGGAAAATTATCCATAATCCAACAACCTCAAATTGCACTATTCCGCAAGAATGCGCTTCAAGAACCTCTCGAATATCTTCTAGAGATTCCTTACGCAAACCATTCTTAATGAATCTTATTCTATCATTACGATTTCTGGTGATCACTCCTGGAGCACGACATTTATTGCCGCAAATCCACCATCCACAATTATGACAAACGCCTAGCCTCTTTGCTCTTCTTTTTTTGGCATAAGCGCTTTTACCAAAGCCGGGCATACGGGGAAAGAACGCTTCGGGAACTTCACCAGCTGAATGAACCTTAGCTTCAATTAGCCACCGCACATTATCAGGAATGCCTTTGTGCATAAATACTATGAATCGTTCACATCTAGCTTGATAAATCTTTTTAAGAACATTTATTGGGAAGGAAGGAAAATACTTTCGTAGGGCGGAAAGAGAAGACTCCATTGATGAAGGAGGCAAAGAAAGAAATTAGTGATTGTAGGAAACGAAAATAACTAACACATATTTATAGTGATGAAAGGGATAATGCGTTAATTACACTTACAGAAGCAAGTACATTATTGTCAAAAGAAAAGACAAATGACAGCTTATATGTACAGCAATCATGACTGTGGCTCTCATCTTCCACTGATTTATATCTAGTAATGGCTTCAATGCCTTCTATGAGTCGAGGACTTGCTTCCTATCCAGTTTTCTTACAAGCTGGCAGACAGGGTCGTTTACAGTCACATTCCCAAGACTGTAATGGTCTCGTTCTTTATGGTAAGTCCTCCACAATTTGACAATTTGACCTTGCACTTTTCCACAAGAATGCGTTTCAAGAGTCTCTCGGATATCTTCCAGAGATTCCTTACGCAGGCCATTCTTAATGAATTTTCTTTTATCTTCACGATTTGTGGAGATGTATCCTAAAGAGCGACATTTAGTATTACAATTCCATCGCCCACATTTATAACACACGCCTAGTCTCTTTGCTCTTCGCCTTTTGGCATAACGGCTTTTACCTAAACCGGGCATGCGGGGCATAAATGCATCTGGAACTTCACCCGCCAGACGGACCTTAGCTTCAATTATCCACTGCACATTATCGGGAATGCCTTTGCGTGTAAAAACTCTGATTCTTTCACATCTAGCAAGGTAGATCTTTTTAAGGACTTTTATTGGAAGGGAAGGAAAGTATTTTCGCAGTGCAGAAAGAGTAGAATCCATTGATGAGAGAAGAATTTGAGAGATGATGGAAAGGAATTAGTTATTGAAGGAAACTTAGATAACCGACTGGAAGAACATGCATTTATAGCGATGAAATGGATAACGTGTCGATTACACTTACGGGAGCAAATACATTATTAAAAGAAAAATGGAAAATTTTAAATATGATAAATTGTATGTACAGTGATTGTGACTGTGGCTCACATCTTCCACTGGTTTTAAGTCCAGTAACGGGATTAATGGCTTCTATGAGTCGAGGATTTGCTTCCCATCCAGTTTTCTTACAAGCTGGCAAATAGGGTCGTTTAACGTCAGATTCCCGGGACTGTATCGTTCTCGTTCTTCATGAAAAATGCTCCATAAATCGAGAAGTTCACGTTGCACGGATCCACAAGAATGCGTCTCAAGAGTCAATTGGATATCATCCAATGAGTCCTTACTCAGGCCATTCTTAATGAATCGTATTTTATCTTCTCGATTATCAGAGATCATCCCTAAAGAACGACATTTAGTATTACAGGTCCAGCGTCCGCATTTATGACAGACGCCTAGTCTCCTCGCTCTTCGCTTTTTGGCATAAGAGCTTTTGCCTACACCAGGCATGTGAGACACAAATGCCTCTGGGATTTCACCTGCCAGACGAACCTTAGCTTCAATTAACCACCGCACATCTTCAGGGATTCCTTTATGCATCAGAGCTCTTAATCGTTCACAGCGAACTTGGTAGATCTTTTTGAGGATGTTCATTGGGAGAGAAGGAAAATATTTTCGCAAGGCAGAAAAAGTAGGATCCATTTTCTAGGAGAAAGTAAAAGAAAGGAGGGAGGAAAGGATCAGTTATTATGGGCAACTGAGAGAACCGACTTGAGAGTCACGGAGTACCGTATCCGCCGCTTAACCGGAAAAGTGGATCCTACTTTATTTTGATGTGATAGATATTCCATCCAGCTGACGTCGATTCAGTCCTTGATTATTGAATCCATTGTCCGCTTTTGATGAATTTTCAAAGACAATATTTCTTGATGTCTACCTTATCTTTGACCATAGCTATCTCTTATCTTGGATGCTGCTAAGCTGGCATCAATCTTATCCTTCCAGGTGTAGCCTCGATTATTGAATCAATTGCCAGGCTTTTGACAATATTGTCTACTTTATCCTTGAATTCCTGATGCGGGTTGGTCCCGCATATTAGCTGTGTATCCAGTGATAGATTGGTAAGAGCTGATGATATTGAGATCTCAGCTTATACTGCTGTAACTGTGCTGTGAATGTGATTCCCGTTTGATCCTTGTTATGTAAAGGCTATGTATGCATGATATGAAATGCATGAATGCAGAGCATGTGTAACTAATGGCTTTTTTTTTATTTGGATCTAGTTCTTTATGTCTTTGTTTTACTGGATCCTCTTTGTGATGGCCTTCTTGGACTATTATTGAATCTCTTTATGCTTTCCAGCTTTTGTTCGCTGCCTCAAAAGCCCAACTCTTTTCAAAGTCCGCTTTCTTTGACTTGTTCTTGAATTTTGGTCTCAATTTCTTTAATGTTCGCCTGCCTCATAATTTATATCTCTTTCGGGTACTCATCCATTGTCATGGATTTGATACCATCAAAGGCTTTACTTTCAATGTCTGCTTTGCCCCTTTTCTTGTGACCGTGCCGACACTTACTTATTCCCATGTTATAATCTGAATGATTGCTCTTCCTTGAACTCATGTTTTGATCCATAAGACTTGCCCCCTTGTCTATTGAACTTCTTTGTTGTCAGTACTCCTCTTATGCTTCGTAGAAACTACTTTGCCCCCCTGAATTTGGTGTTTATGTGGATAAAAGTTATCGCCTCGCCTTTAACAGAAAGTCGAGCATTTCTAGACCTTTGTGATGGCACTTGATCGTAAATTTCTCTTACAAGAACCACATCTTATTAAAGAAAGACTCAAGCTATCTCCTTACTTTTAAGTCTACATACATTAATGAATAATGGTTTGGCCTTAAAGAAAAACTTTCATCAATTTGCAAAGCTTGACAAAGTAATTTACGGTCTTTGTTTTTAATTAAAATATCCTGCCATTCTTCCCTTTCCAACTCGAAGACATAAACTGCGCAAGGCAATAAGGTATAAACATGATTCACAAGGATAGCCTTTTAGCTGAATGAGGATGATATCGAGAGGTAAATGTTAGGTGTGAGGAAAGTTAAGTTTGAATGTTTTTTTTTTGTGGCAGTCTTTTAGCTGAATGAGAATAATATTAAGAGGTAAATATTAGGTCTAAGTAAAGTTAAGTTTGAGTGGTGTGAAAGAAGGGTATTTTAATACTACTCGTGAGCAGTATTAAATAAGGTAGAAACATGATTCATAATGATAGTCTTTTAACTGAATGAGGATGTTAGGTCTGAGGAAAGTTAAATTTAAGTGGTGTGAAAGAATGGTCTTTTAATACTACTCGTGAGCAGTATTAAATAAGGTAGAAACATGTTTTACAATGATAGTCTTTTAGCTGAATGAGGATGATAAGTCTGAGGAAAGTTAAGTTTAAGTGGTTTGAAAGAAGGGTTTTTTAATACTACTCGTGAGCAAATTTGATTATGATGAAAAACTCAATAGTGATGACCTCAAACTTGCCACTCTTTCCAGAAAAGTTAGATCTCAACTATTGCCCCCCAACTATCATGGTCTTTGTGTACGCTTGGTTTGAGGGTCGCTCTTGTCTTCTAAACCGCCTTTGCAGGTTTTCAGTCTAGAATCCATAGCTCACTTTTTCTTTGTTTTCTTTCTTTTGCTTTGCTCTAATTTGAGCCCTTTTCTTTTCTTTTTGTTTTGTTTCTTTTTATTTTTTATTTTTTTTGTGTGAGCTATGGTGATGACATACTTGATAACTCTCTTGAAGTGAGATGACTCAAGTGGCCTTGCTTGCTCGTGCTTGTTCTCAGTCCTCTTTTGTTTTGAATTTTCCCTTGTTGTCTTTTGATGGAAGGGATGAATTTCTCTTTTCGGAGTTTGTGTTGCAAAGAACTGAGATCATAGCCCTCTTAAAGTGAAATGATTCAAGTGGCCTTAGTTGCTTGTGTTTGTTCTCAGTCTCTTTTTTTTTTTGTTTTGAATTTTCCCTTTAATGGCTTTTGATGAAAGGGATGTACTTCTTTCCTTTGTTGGAATTTGTGTTGCGGAAAACTGAGAATCTTTTTTTTTTTTTGTATTGAGCATTTGTGAGAATTGGGAGGCCACTGAAGTCATTTAATATGAGAGCTACCTTGTTTGGAAGCTAACCCCAGACTTCTTGCAAGGATGTTGATAACCACTATGAATTCTTTTTTTTTTTTTTTGAGAGTTGGGGTGCAACATATGAAATCCTTCTTACTAGATTTGACAGCACTTTCAAGATCGCCACTATTAAATCTCCCTTAACTTTTTATTTTCACCCACGAGTAGTATCGTTTTCAAAGTAAAGTGTGATAGCAATAATGGATAGTATAATGGAAAGGAGTGAGAGATGGATATAAAAACGGAATTTTTGGTAAGAAGTGGTAGAATGTGTAGGTGTAATAATTGAATTTTTGGTAAAAATTGGTAGAATGTGTAGATGTAATAATGGAATTAAAAAGTGGTAGAATGCACACATAACATCTTTTTGTTGGAGAACAAAAAGAATTACCGGTTGTCGAAAAGTAAAGTGTGATGACTATAATGGATAGTATAATGGAAAGGAGTGAGAGATGGATGTAAAAACGGAATTTTTGGTAAGAAGTGGTAGAATGTGTAGGTGTAATAATTGAATTTTTGGTAAAAATTGGTAGAATGTGTAGAAGTAATGATGGGATTAAAAAGTGGTAGAATGCACACGCAACATCTTTTTGTTAGAGAACAAAAAGAATTACCGGTTGTCGAAAAGTAAAGTGTGATGGCTATAATGGATAGTATAATGGCAAAGAGTGTAAAAATGGAAAGTAGTAGAATGCACGCATCACATCTTTTTGTTGTACCAGAAAAAGAATAGCAGGTGTCCATTTAACAAAGACTACACCCTAGATTCTGGACTAAATCTAGGAGATTTTTACTATTAAATTACTTTGTCAAGCTTTCAAAGATGCAAGCTTAGTAAAAGGATTCCCTGTTATTCAAAAGTGTGTGCGAACTGTTAGATCGGATCTGACTTAGAGTCCTTCCAAAATCAATGTAATTCCAGCTCGAAATCTTCACTTTCAATTACCAATCACATCATGGCCTAGGAATTTAAACTCGACCAACTATTGAACCTTGAGTTTCAGTGCCACACAATTTTCAATTAAATGCCCGATTGAACATTTTGTATTTGGCGTTTGGGTCATTCCAACTTGGAAGAGGAGGCTACTTGATCTTTGCTACCGTTGGTGTGGGTGGTAGCAGGTTTGTAACTTGTGAAAATTGAATCGACTTGAGTAGCATTTCTTCCCATGAGTGGTATGTGGCACTGATGAGGGAGCCTTGAAGATTACAGTCTCAATAGGATATCCTTTCACTTGTAACTTGAGTGGTATTGGATCATAGGACTTGGAGATGAAGTTTTGGATAGCTCCGGTTCTTTCATTGAAACATCCTTCAATTGAAGAATCGACCAGCTTTTCTGTTTTGATTCTAAATTCGATCTTTTCTCCAGATAAGACCACATTTGAAAAGCTACTTGAAGTGTTCCCAACTAGTTTTTCATAAAATGGTCTATTTAATGCTTGGGTAAACAGGGTGATCAATTCTCTTTCTATCATAGATGGTTGAACTTGTGCGGCTAAGTGTCTCCACATTTATGCGTATTCCTTAAAGGTCTCTTGTTCCTTCTTCTCTATATTCTGGAGAATTTGGTGATCTAGGGGTAAGTCTATAACATGCTCACAGTTACTGATTGAGAGCTTAAACGAGGTCATTCCAGGCTTTGATGTTTCTCAGACCTTGACTTAGATACCATTGTAGCGCTGACTTTGTAAGATTTTCTTGAAAAAGTGCTATCAACACTTTCTCGTCTCTTGTGAGTGGTTGTATTTTCCTTAGAAACAGCGTAATATAATTGATGGGATAACTTGTTCCATCATATTTCACAAAGTCAGGTACCTTAAAGTATGAGGGAATCACAACATCTGGTATCAAGCAAAGATTGTTCATCAAAAGAGATAAAGTGCCTCTTTCAATGGTCCGCAATCTCTTTTCTATGATCTCGAGTTTTTTTAGTATTCTCTTCTTCTTTAAGCAGGAGCTTCTTTTCTTCAAAAATTGGACTGTGCCTTAGATGAATGATATCAGATGGACCTGAGTCATGAAAGAGCTTCTCTTGAACTGAGACCTGTTCTGAGTGAATTGGGGAGGATAGGTTAGATCTTGTGGGTCATTGACGGGGACTTGGGTCGCTAACTCCATTAACTGTTTCATTTGCTCAGCCATACTTTCTATATTGGACTTCATATCTATGAGACGTCCTTTGGTTTGTTCTGCCATTAATCTTATTTGGAGCCGAGCTGGATATCGGTGTTGATGGCCAATTTTACCGTTTCTAAAGTGAGATTCATTTTATTAAACTTTATATGCAATTGATTGATGTGATGGATGTATGTAATACAAAATGAGATTATGTTTTTATCAGACTTTGTATGCATGTATTTAATGTAATGGATGCGTGCAATACAAAATGAGATTATGTTTTATCAGACTTTGTATGCACGTGATTGATGTAATGGATGCATGCAATACAAAATGAGATTATGTTTTTATCAGACTTTGTATGCACATGATTGATGTAATGGATGCATGCAATAAGTGAGTTTGATTATCAACAATCGTGGAACTTCGAGATTTCTAGTTGTCATTTAGAAAGATCAAAAGTTATTACAGTTTGGTGCGTGGTTTTGATGCATGACGAAAAATTGTACAAAACAGAAGTATAACAAAAGAATAACAAGGTTAACAACAAGTTAGATATCAATTAATAACACATGAACTATTACGAAAAGAAGTCTGAGCCATAAATATAAAACACAAAGAAAATCAAGGATAAGGTAACAAAAATGGCATAACAATAACATGCTTATAGTGTTGGTAAATGGTAGAAATTCTATGGTCAGTTCTATGGTTAAGTGGGGAATTCTATATGCATAAGGTGGCTTATCAAAAAGGCCAGGGATAGTTCCCGAATCCCATCACTAAAGTATAGTGACGGCCCAATTCCTTACCCTCTAGGGTTTATGTAAGGAAGGATTAATTCGAGTCGTAGCTTTTCATGGGCCCATGCAGAGACTAACCGTCTCAGGAGGCAATACACTACTTTGCTACTTGAAACCAGTGAAGGCTTGGAGACCATGATCTCACAAGGACAACAACACCAATTCCGCTGAGAAAGAACGTGTTTGAATTGAGGAAGCTCGGGTATAGAGCTTCATGTCGCGAATGCATAATGCGTGTTTACGATAAGTAAATATAACACAAGAATCCACATATATAAGAAATAAGCCAAGCAAAACAAAATAAATCAAGTTTTAGGATCGACTCACTAACCAGAGTCCCCAGTGGAGTCGCCAAGCTGTGGCAACGTCGGGTTTTCGGGAGTCGCCACCAATCTGTTTACCTAGGTCGATTGGACACCTTAAAATTGATCTGCGAGAGTTCGGGGATCGGGAGTACGGTTACGCTAAAACAACTTTATTATAGCGCCCAAAATTGGCACCTTAGTTGATTTTAATTTTGTTTTGCTTTGCTTTTAGAAAAATTTCAGTTAATTTTCAATCTAGAATTTTTAACTGAATTAATCGGATGTGGATTTTTGGTAATTAATTTGTATAGAATTTTATACTTCCGAACCATGGACTCTACCGAGTCATTTGGACACAGAAGATTTGATTCCGAATCATGGACTCTGCCGAGTCATTTGGACACGGAATTTGGTAAAATTTTAAACAATTTTATCCATATTGTGAATATGGATTTTTATCTTTATATTTATTTAATTTATTTTTTAAAAAAAAATTGATATTTTCCAAACCGTAGATCCTGCCGGATTATCCGGATATGGAAATTAATTTAATTTATAGTTAATTATTTAATTTGTAAGTCTTTTTGTTTATGAAATTTTAGATTTGTTAATGAACTTTTAATGTTAACTAATTTAAAGAAAAGAAATTCTTTTGTTTATTTATATTTTTATTATTCTTTTCTTTCTTTCCTTTTATTCTTTTTTTGTTTGTTTATATTTTCTTTCATTTTACTTTTCTTTTCTTTTCTTTCTTTTCTTATTTTTTTATTTGTTTTTAGTTTTCTTTTTATTTTTCTTGTTTAATGAAAGATATTTATTATTTAAATAATTACTCAATTTATAAAAGAAATAAAAAAAATTAATTTTTTTTATTTAATAAGAAGTTAATTTAAAGGAATCAAAGAGTTTAAAAATAAAAAAAAAACTTTGATCATGGTACGGGGCGTTGTTACTCAGCCAGACCCTCTTCACCAGGTGAAGCAGCTCAAAAGCGGGCACGAGACAGTTTCCAGCCAATATACCATGAACTAAAAAAAAATTTTTGACTTAACAATATGGTTCAGATTTATTTTACATATATATTTTTTTATGGCTAATTTCTTTAAATGAAATGAGTTTAACCATAAAATAAAGAAAAATTAAATAACAATAAATAAAGTGGAGGTTTTCTTCTTTTTTTTTATTATTTATTTATTTTATTTTTTGAGCGAATCGTTATTTTGTTTTGAACATCCATAAAAAAGAAAAGAGATGCATAAATTAAATAACACATGCAAATAGATAAAGGGAAAACACATAAAGTAAACAAAAGAATATCAAAAGATGATATATAAATAAATAAAGTGGGGCTTTTCGGCCGTCCATTTTTTTTTAAAATAATAAATAGGAGGCATAACCTTCCCTTATAATAATAATAATAATAATAATAATAATAATAATAATAATAATAATTAAAGTTAGTTCTTAATAAAGTTAGTAAAGTTAGTTGTTAGTATAACAAATATTAAATGGTTAGTGACAACAATAATAATAAAAGTTAGTGAAGTTAGTAAGTTAGTAACAACAATAATAATAAAAGTTAGTGAAGTTAGTTATGTTAGTAACAACAATAATAATAAAAGTTAGTGAAGTTAGTTATGTTAGTAACAACAATAATAATAAAAGTTAGTGAAGTTAGTAAGTTAGTAACAACAATAATAATAAAAGTTAGTGAAGTTAGTTATGTTAGTAACAACAATAATAATAAAAGTTAGTGAAGTTAGTTATGTTAGTAACAATAATAATAATAATAATAATAATAATAATAGTAATAATAACAAGTAAAAGAATGGCTAATTTGTAAATCAGAACAATATTAGGGTCTCGGATAAACGAATCAAATAAGATCTAACCAGCTCACACAATTATACTTAATATTAATTCTTTAAGTTTATTCATATTCTTAAATAAATGAACAAACAAAGAGATAAAAGAAAATAAACATTAGTAACCAAATTGTAAATCCAAAACAGCTTAAAAGTCTCAGACGATCAAATTAAATAAATTGAGTGAAAAATTATTTATTAAAAAAATATTTATACAACCTAATCACGTAATTAATCTTAATGTTAATTTCTAAGTTAATTTATGCCTTTAATTTAGCTGAACAAACAAAAGCATAATAGAAAATAAGTAAATTAATGACTTAATTACAAATAAAAACAACATTAGAGTCCCAATTAGACAAATTAAATAAATCCAAGAACAAAAATTATAATTATGCCAAAATTGTGAACTTTTGAATTAGATTCTGGGTTGAGAACGGGTCGATTTACAATCTGGGTTTCATTATTTAATTTTAATTTTTACTTTTGTTTGCTTTAAATAATATCAATTGATATCCAAACCATGGATTCTAACCGAATCATCTGGACATGGATTTTGATAATTGATCTTAGGTCGGATTTTCCAATAATTTACATATTACTTAACCAATAATTTGATTCACATTTAAATACATTACAAAAATCAAGATTTAGCATATTCTAAAATAAAGATAAATAAATAAATAAATTAATATGTATATGAAATCAAAATCCTAGGATGTTCTCCTATGTTAATTTAGAGATCAAATTAAACATAAGATCAAACAGTAATAACTAAGAGAACAAAGAAATGTACGAACAATAAAAGTTTGCTGTCAGTGACGTATATGTAACAATAAAATATGTTAGTGACTTAAATAAATAAAACAAAGAGAAATAGGGGTTAAACAAGGATTTTACCCAAAAAACAAATTTTCACTCGGTCAAAAAAAACGAAAACGCGTAAACGCGTCTCTGTTTTTTTTTTTTTTTTTGTCCGTCTTCGTCTTCAAATTCGTTTCTGGTTCGAATCTTCCGGCGTCGGGCGGCGTGGCAAGCTGGCTGGTAAGCTACGCGGCGGCGAGGAGGAGGAAGACGGCGAAGCGGCGTGACGGTGAGGCTTAGTAGACGGTGGCGTGTCTGGTGCGACGCGAGAGATCGACGGCAGGAGCTCGGGAGGATAGAAGCGTCAGAGCTCGGACGACAACAGGGGAGAAGCCAAGCGCTACGGGCGCGAACCACGGGCGGCTAGACGGGGAGACCGAGAAAAGAGGAGGGGAAGAGAAAGAAGGAGGCCGACCCGAGAGAGGAGGGGAGAGAAGGAGGCCGACGCGGGAGAGGAGGAGAGAGAGAGAGGCTGACACGGGAGAGGGTGTGTGACGGAGGCTGGCGGCAGCAGAGGTGCAAGAGAGAAGGAAAGGAAGAGAGAAAGAGGTCTGGGCGAGAGAGAGAGATCAGAGAGAAGAGGCTGGTGGAGGGAGACAAGAGAGGGACCGGACAGAGAGAAAGAAAGAGAAGGCTTCTGTCTGGGGAGAGAGGGAGCGAGTTAATTGAAGGAGAGCCAGAGATTTCCCCGGAGGGAGATGAAGAAAAAGAAGAAGAAGAAGAAGAAGAATAGGAGCAAGCATGCTCTGCCAGAGGAAGAGGAGAGAGAGAGAGAAGATTTTTTTTTTTTGTTTTTAGAGAGAGAGAGGAGCTCCCCGAGTCTCTTTGTTAGAGAGGGAGAGAGAGATAGATAAGAGTTCGTGAGAGGGAGAGAAGATAAGATTAGAGATAAGGGGGGGAAGCCTCTGTCGGCCACCCTCCCCCCTTTTTTATTATTATTAATTATTATTATTATTATTTTAATTAATTAATTAATTTAATTAATTAACTAATATATATGTATAAAAAAATGTTCCTATATTAATTATTTTTTTCCTTTTAAGTTAATTAATTAATGATATTTTTTTTTTACTTTAAATTTTGATTAATTAATTAAATTTTTTTAAAGAAATTTTAGTCGGACGAAATTGGGTGTCAACACCTGTGTCATCTAATCCTACATGACCAGCCTTGGAGACTTTGCCCTTTCTCAATCCCTTTCCCTAAAGGATTTAAATGGTGACTCACCATCATATGTCTCTAGAGCTTCAAACCCTAAATAGCTTGTTATGGCCCTTTAGGCAACCAACCTCCAATGGTCAGGTAAGACTTATTTAATAAGTTAAAATTCCTAATTAAATGACTCAATTAGTTTATTTTAGCAAGTCAAGTAAATGGCTAGAATGGTGGATAGTTCCTATGTCATTTGGCACCAAAGTGTCACCAGGGGAAAAAAGGTCATTATTCACCGCAAGTGATAGAAATGGTTTTAAAGCTCACAAGTATTTTGGAACAAAGTGAGAAGAAAGCAAAGTTTATGATAAAATTATGTAAGCTAGTGTTACTATTTAAGTATAAGGTTCTTTTGCATAAATAACAAAGGTTGGGTGAGGACTTTCTAAGTGTGGCTTTTAAAACACATTTGTGAGCTTCAGGAGGCCACTACTCATCATCCCTAACCTTGGAAACTTATAGCTCTCCTTTAGAAATCCATGGCTGAATCTTTGCCAAAATATCAATTCTTGGTGGAAATTAAAGTCTCATGAGGTACCCTTGCAAGAAATAGCAAATCGTTTCATAGTTTTTGTGTGAAAGATCTTGGATGGCATTTTTCTTGGTTGATGATCTTAAGTATGCTTCTTCCTTATTAATTCTTGGTTATTCTTGATTTCTTAAGGTTGTATGGGCTTGGGTCTAACATGTTTGAGGGTGATTTGATGCCTTATATGTTGAATTTGCTTGGAACAATATGATGTCCTAGTGGAACCCTTCTTCATTGTTGTGGATGCTTCATCTTGCTAGATTTGTATCAATTTAGGTAGGGGATTCTGTTATTATATTCATTTGATGCATGTCTTAGTTGCTTGTTGAATGTTTACAAGTAGTTTGGAAGATATTCATAGGTTATAAATTTTTCTTGTAATGGAGCTCTTGTGTGGGGGAATTAAACATTTTTTACTTGGTTAGTTTGGCATGGAATGGTCCTATTGTAGTAGTTAGAAAAAAATGGTGGTTGTGATAGCTAGGTATGCAAGTTTAGGTGGCATTTGGAGCCCTCAAAATGACTATAAATGAGTTTTGCTGCAGTTGGGAGTGGGACCCCAAGGCTACGGTTCCAAGAAAAAAGGAAAAAGGCTACACCCTTAGGGCGCTCTAGTGCAACCCAATGCACCAATGTTGTGGCCCTAAAAATAGGGTTGCGGCCCCTATTGCCCCAAAGAGCTAATTTCATATATGAAGGCTCCGAGGGAGGGGCAAGAGGTTCTTAAGTTGCCTAGAGGTTTAAAAAGCCTCATAAGACCTTGGAACTTCCAAGATTCTCCTTCGGGATAGGCAAATTAAATAAGGATTTAAGGATCCAAAGTGGACATCAAGATGTTAAAGAACCACAAGTACTACAATATGAGCCATTAGGCATGCTAGTGGGGTTTAGTGACCATTAGTGGACCAAGTAAGCTATAGAGCTCAAGGTACCAATCTGAAACCCTAGAGTACATGTGTGGTTCTTCGGGGCCAAGTAAGTTATGCCCATCCATAGGAAATATTACCATAATAGGGTGAACCAAGTAATTGTGGATACTGGAGCTCCATGGATGAAAGCTTAGTGCACTTATAACCTAGCTGAGTTGTGACTCGAGGCACAAGTGAAAGCTTAATGCATTCTTGGTACGTTAGATGGGCGAGGCTTAGTACCATGGTGATATTAAAGAGCTTATTAGTTGAAGACACTAAGTAGGAGCCTAACGGGCCTAGCTGGTTAAAGGTTAGTATTATAGCTGCCTAGGTGAGCTAATGGATCAAGGTATTATGTGAGAGCTTAGTACACTTACAGAGTTTCTTGGAACTCAAGCAAGCAGCACCCACCATGTTCAGCTATGCAATAACAAAAAAAAGGTTATTTGGTGAGCTTAGCTCACTAGGAACATCGGCAAGCCAAGGCTTGTTAGAAGTTAGTTAGGGGCTAAAACTCACTAGGTATGGGGTGACGTCCCTTCGAGCTCTGGGAAGAGCTAAGGTCCCAAGAGACATAAATATATGTGCATATGTTAGCCCTCGGACTATAAACACGTGTAGTAGACTTCATATTATATATGTGTGTGTGTGTGTGTGCATTATCACGTTCTTCTTTGCAGGTACCAAAATCCCTTACTGGAAAATTTTAAATTTTCACTCCTTTTAGTGTTGTTGTGTAGATTTTATCTATAAGAAGCTAGCGACTATGGAGGGTTGTCGATCTTGTATTTTCCATGCAGGTAACCACCTAGTGAATTGTTATTGATTCTGGTTTTACTTGTTAAGTTGTTTGTGCAAACTATTGTTATTGATTTTGGTTTTTCTAGTTAAGTTGTTTGTGCTAACTATAGTTGGTTTACATGTAAAGGCTAGTGGTACAAAGAAGGACATAGAAACAATTAGATCTCATTAGCCGCTTTCGGTATACTTATGTATTCTAGTTTAGCCACTTATGTCTCTAGGCCAAGTAGTATTTTCAGTGCTTTTAGGCATGTACATAGTCTTTATTTGTATAATGATGCATGTGCACAGTTATTGCTTGTAGTTAACTTCATCATGTTTTATGCTTTGACTTGTGGTTTATTTATTTATTATAAGAGCCACAACAACGATTTTGATTTATTTTCTAAAGATGAAAGTCAAGTCACTGTAAATGCATGCATGCTACATATTAGATAAAAAAAACTAAATGCATGAAATGTTTTAAAATGAGACAAGTAATTAACTAGGCAACTACAACTAGTGTGGGATTCTCATTTCATAGTCTTCCTAAGACCCCATTGGGATAGGGACACTACATAGCTTCCTTTCCAATAGGTGATGTTGAGGCTGATGATTGAGATGGAGAATCATTAGGTGGCTCACATGCAATGTTGTCATTCAAGCACAGATTTCGGCTACCCCTTTAGCAGAGATGGCTTCGCTAATGGCCCCAATCAGCAAAAGGAAATGGAAGAGTTGGTTAGCTCAAATACATAAGGAACAACGGTTGGGAGCAGTTATAGGCCAAGGAGTAGGGGTGATTCTTGGTTACTCTTGATATGGGTAAAGTGGCATGTGGGTGTAATTAATCAAAAAATGATGGGGCGAATAAGTGGGCCTATTCAACAGGTCATGGGCAACTCAGGAACTAGCTCAGGTTAGGTTACTTAAGCAATTGTAAGGCAATCAGAACTAGGCCGAAGTCACAAATCAAATAACTTGTTGGATACTTCATCACTCTAATACCATGGTTGGAAAGAAATCAATCGATCAACCACCATGGAAGGAAACTAACACGATTAAAATAAGCCCATAGATATTTAACATGGTTTAGCTCTTAACTATGCATCCTGCATGTATGAGCTCTTAAGTACTTTAGGTCCAGAAACTATTAAGTATCCTATACCCATCGATGAAAGAAATTCACTCAATAAAATATAGACATTATGCTAAAAGCATGATTATAATAGCACTCCTACAAGTCTTGTAGTACATACCCCTATGATCCCAAGAGTTTGCCCTCGCATAGTTAACATTCTCTCATAATCAAAACTCTAATATAACAAGTTTTTATTTATGTCATACTTGAATAAAAAATAGGAAAACTAAATATAGACCAACTTATACTTCCTTACAAACACAAAACCTAAAAATAATTACAAGCAACCTACCAGGCACAAATTTGGAGAAAACATCAACTCCAAATTTCAAGGTGCTGCCACAATCTCTATATCGACAATTCGAACATCTAAACCAAAATACATGAACATGGTCTCTTTTTTTCTTTGTACACACAAGTGAATTCGTTGTTTGATAAGCTTCTTTCACAGACGTAGGCCCAAACCAGCATTGTTCTGAGTCTCAGTTGCTCTATCTTAAATCCTTTCATTCACTTGCCAATACTTGGACCCGCAACATCAAGTTTGAAGTATGTGCACCTCTCCCAACTCATGTTATATCTTTAGGTCTACCATTAATCTAGCCTTCACCAACATGCATAGAACATAGTGTACATCTCATTTTTGCCCTTGATTTCTAAACCTAGCGTTTAGTGTTATTTCTTTATCGAGTCTGTTTCCATTAGCTGGAGCTAATCCGGTTGCCAACCCATACTAATATGTTATACAAGCGACATCCACATGTATATATCACATGACTTAGCAATCATCGTGAACTAGACTGCCAACCAGGCAACGCTTTGATCCGATCAAACAAGAAGCAAAAAGAAAAGCCATCATGGCAATCTCCACAGCCACCTGCGCTTCATCTTACACGCCCCCTGTAAGAAAACACGCGTCTATAATCATTTACAACTTAAAAACATTTCCTTTTCCACTTCCTTTCACTTCAATCCAAAGCATCAGACACATCAATAACTTCCAACCGACATTTCAAGTAAACTGTTTCTTCCACTTTCTAGTTCGAAGTCCTGGTGCCCAAAAGCAGAGACCTCCCCGCTCTTCACATGGGCGCTCTCTTCTCCCTCGCGGTACTGCTGATTCTTTCCTCGGCCTCTGTGCTGGTTGGTACTCGTGCTCAGTCCGTCAAATCTGCTCGCCTTCTTGATCTCTTCATCAGAGACTACACCTTCAAGTCGTTCAATTTCAGACGGTTCAGAACAGGAGCCATTCGTCCGGTAGATTTGCCGGCGAATCTGTCTGGCATTGAAGTCGACACTGCCAGATTCCGATGTGGCAGCTTGACCCGATACGGTGCGGAGCTCAGAGAATTCCATCTAGGTGTTGGCGTTGTCGCTAAACCGTGCGTCGAGCGGGTCTTGATCGTCCGGCAAAATCTTGGTTACAATTGGTCTTCAATTTACTACGCCAACTACGATTTGTCGGGTTATCAGCTGGTCTCCCCTGTGCTCGGGCTTCTGGCCTATAATGGCGACGGGAATTTCAGTAACTTTTACGAGCTCGGGATCTTCGCCGGAGATAGACCCATCACGATCGATTTCGGCAACTTCACGAATGTTTCCCACTCCAAGGCTCCCGGAATCAGGCCTTTGTGCGCTAGCTTTGCCGGTGACGGAAGAGTTGCCTTGAAAAAAGAGGAATCTCCGAACGTCTGCGTCGCGAGCAAGCAGGGCCACTTCGGGCTGGTGATCGAGTCACCACCCTCGGTGCCGGTTCGGAGGAAGGTAAGCCGGTGGAGGATGGTGGTAGTCAGCGCCATCGGGGCGGCGTTGGGGGCGTTCCTGCTGGGTTTACTTCTAGTGGCGATGCTTGTCAAGGTGAAGAAAAAGGCGAAAATGGAGGAGCTGGAGCGGCGAGCATATGAGGAGGAGGCCCTGCAGGTTTCCATGGTGGGACACATCAGGGCTCCGACCGCCTCCGCCACCAGAACGCCACCATCCGCCATTGAACATGACGAGTATATACATCGGTCTCCTTGAATTGCTTCTGCTTTGTTCAAATTTTTGTCGTGTATGATTAAATATTGATCATTCTTTCGTATCGTTTTGTTTAATGTGATGTAGAGAAATTCAAACAAATAGAAAAGAGGCTTCATTGTTTAGCACTTGGAAAGTTGTTGGAAGAGGAGAGGATGGAACGAATGGATCATAATTAACTACTAGTAAACATGGGACATAGAGGCCCACCAGCAATCATGGCCCGCACTTGTCCCTTTTCCCATAATAAATTTTTGAAACCCGTTTAACAAACTGTGAAAATGGCTATTGTAGGTAGGACATATTCATTTGTAGAGATGTAAATTGATGTCGGGCGGCACCCTCATTGTATAACATGCTAGCCTGAAGGAGAGACTTCCGGTATGAAGGTGCCAGCAAGACTTTAAAGAACAAGGGTTAGAAGCTTCCTGGAGTGTGTTTCCAGGAGAGGAGCCTTCGACGCCCAAGTCAGTATTTATGAGAGTAGAGAAAAGAGAAAGTCCCGTATGTTCTTACGAAGGTTCCTCTTAAGTACTTATAGGAAGGGTGGAGGCACGAGGCTGTTTGACACAGCCTGTCCAGATCATGACACGTGTTCGGTCAGATATAATCCGTACCTTTGGAGGCAGGTTTCTCCAGCTAATTATAAGCCGTTCTAGCAAGAGCGCAGATACGTGTGCGAGGTCTCTTTGTCAGAGGCTCCTTAACTGTTTTTGTCGTATCTCCATAAGACCCATTCGAAGTGTGAGACCCCTTCGAGCAAAGATTTTCCCCCGAGGGCTATCGAGGAAGGCCCTTTGGAAGAGTAGGTCACCTTCGGGAGACTTTTTAGTTTGTTGAGGATGGTGGATCTAGTTTTCCGAGGTTGGTAGCTTTGCAAATCCAAGGGTGCTGAAAACACCTTTCCCGAAGTTGGTCATATTAACTTCCGAGGGTGGTGTGTAGAATTTCCCGAGGTCAGGGCTAAGTTTCCACTGAGGGTGGCATCAAGTTAGCCGATCAAGAGATCTCGGGGACGATAGACCTTCGGCTATCACAAACAATAAAAGAAATAAATCTATAGTGTTTTTATTCTAAATTTATTTTGTTTTAAATGAAAGTTTGGTTTCATCCAATTGCTTTTCTTTTCAATTATTGGTGTTGTTGCAGGAAGAAGTAGAATTTTAATGGTCAATTTTATATTTCTATTATTCATTAAAATCTTATTAGTTGTTACTCATTAGTTTATAAGATCTTATTTGTCTCCCTCTATTTAGGAAAAAGTATCTTTTATAAAAAGAAAAAAAAAAAAGAAAAAGCATGACTTGACAAAACAAAACGAGAAATGCTACCATACCTACTGTCCTTGAACTTAACCATCCGACCCATCCCTTACGAGATTGAGTGTTTACTAATTTTAACGAACCAATATACATCTGTCCCTATTTATTATATGGCATTTAGTGTACGATTTTATCTCAAATAAAATTATATTTTAATATAAATTATTGTATATTACTTTATTCTAAAAAATGTTAGTTATTAAAAAATTACATTGGTACATATTTTTTAAGAAATATATATATAATTAAATATAAAAAATAAAATAAAGCTATAGTTGTTACTCCTTTGGCACTTCTATGTCTATGATTGACTGGCACTTTAGTGGAATTTAGGTTAAACCGACTCCATGAGGTGGTTAATGTAGCTATTCTGGCCAATTAATGGCCTCTATATATTACATAGTTGTGGAACTTGGCTAGTTTTAAGGTTAAACTAGCCTAAGTAGCTCTTAGGTCTTAGTAAAGCAGTGTGGTCCAAGGGTTTGATTATGAACAAGCTAGTTAGAATTCTAGCTTTAATTGTAACAAAAGGGAAGAGAAGGGACTTGAATTATTGGATAGAATTGCCTAGTCAAAAACCTTGAGGGCAACACTACAAACAAAGACACGAAATGAGGACCAATACTGGAATTACACCCCACTCACATACATTAACTCTCCCCTCAGCCTACATGCAGGCAATGGCATGCAATCCTGGTCAATATCATTTCTTCTTTGACCCATTTGGTACTAAAAATCTTAAAGAAGAATTTTGAAGCCATAAAGGGCTTGAAACAAAGAAATTAGCTCCAAAGAGTGAGTGTTTATTCTATTTTCTTTGGCAAGGAAGGTTATTTCTATAACAAGGTTGTGCCAAGCTTGGCTATTGATCTAATTTGGCCTTAGGTTGGTACTAGAATCTAATAAGGGATCTTCTGTCTTGCTTCTCTGTTGTTTGAATTTCTAGCAATCTGTACTAGATTTTAAACTATTGTTTGATCTGGCAAGAGAGTTTGTGTAAAGGTTTAGAACCAAATGATCACAGCCTTATAGGGGCTACTGATTTGGAACTTCTAAAAGTAATGTTTTATCTACTTATGCTAGCTTCTGTATTGTTTGGCAAGTAACTAGAAAACCAAATGAATTGGCTATCATTCCGAGTTGGTTTTTGGAGCTCATTGAACTTACTGGTTTTGTTGCTTGCTTTAAAACTATTTGATTGGTTGTGTGTAATATGTTAAAGGTTGAGTAATGTCTAGAGTTTTTCTGTCTATTTATATAGTTAGTTATTATTTTTGCGTCCCTTTGGTTTTGGTTTTGTAGGTTCTTAGAATTTAGACCCTTACTGAGCTCCATAAACTCACCCATTCTATTGACTTACTTAAGGGGAAAATGTTGGCTAATGGTTACCTTGCCTACTTTGTCTGTTATGGCTGTCCCAGTGGAAAGCTAATTTGGAACCTTATTTCAAGTTCACATAGCAAGAATAGGTATGTTGGGCAAAGTTTACTAAGTTTTGAGAAATTTAAGGCACTAAATGAGGTTCGGGGGGAAAATGGTAATTTTACATCCTATAGAGTCGGGCTGAGTCCTGATAGTTGAAAATGAGTTTTTAAAACCTAACTTCTACTTTTAACTCAAGTTTAGTTCAAATAAATAAGATTTAACCAAGTTTGATTAAAGTTACCAAAAGAAGGGGACTTATTTGTAACTTTTTAAATTGTTTGGTGGCTTAGGGTTTAAAAGAGCATATAAATTGGCAAAGGAGGGCAGGGCTGCCATTTTAACGTTTCAACCCGAGCTCATCCTTCTCTCTACCAATTCTCCATCCATCCAAGCTTAATACCAAGAGATTTTTTTGGAAATTGAAGCCACCAAGAATATAGAAGCTATGGAAGGCTTGTTTTAAGCATGATTTCAAGTTTTTGGAGCTTGGAACCAAGTTTTCCACTATCCCTTATTTTTTATGCGAGGTAACACTTGAGTTCTTGGTGAATTCTTGTTTATTAGATGTTTAGATGCTTGGGTTTTGGTTATAAGTTAGTAATTTGGTGTTTTATGGCTTTGTTTGCTTGGAACTTTGGTAGACTTTCAGGAACTCGGTTTTTGGTTGAAGAGAGGAGTGATTCTTGCTTGTGGACTGAAACTAAGGTAAAGGAGTTATGTTTTCCAGCTTTATTAATGCTATTGGATAGAGTTTGCTTGATGAAATCAAGTAGTTTTGGCAATAACATTAGTTAGTGGTCTGGTTTGATCATGGTGGACTGGTGTGTTTGGCTTGATTGGAATGATGTTATAATGTATCATAGAAAGGCTTGTGATGGTTAGTTGTGGTATCTACAATGTGTACTTCATGTATGTGAAGTTTGAAGGCTATCCATACATGTTTGATATGTTTGGTAAGTGCCCAAAGTTCATAGCAGTAAAATGGGAAGTTTTCTTGGCATTTCGCAAGTTTGGCGATGCACTGTCAATCCATATGAGTTCCCATGACGCGTCGCCAATACCTTAAAAATTGGCAGAACGTCAACAACTGTGGCGACTCATTGCCGCCACAGCATTGACACCCTATTTTGTTTTCTTCATAATTTTTCGCTCGGGAGTCCAATTAAGGTGATTTCAGATTCCACACAAAGCTAAAAAGGAGTAATATCAACTCCATGATTTCAAAACACTTAAAATGGTCCAGTTTTAAAGTTATCTTAACTCAAAGTGAAGGCAAGTTTTAAAGGAAAATATGGTCACAATGAGCACCATTAGTTAGGTTCGAGGTTTAGTACCATTGAAAGCCTAGTTGAGAGTTTGGATTTGAGGCTTCGATGTGGAAACCTTAGTGCACCTAGTTGGGGTTCCAAAGAACCTAGTAAAAGAGTCCAACTATGATCATTACCTCTCCACTAGTGTGAACCAAGTAATGGTGGATAGGGGAGCACCATGGATGAAGACTTAGTGCACTTGTTGCCTAGCCAAGCCATGTCTTAAGGTACAAGTGGAAGCCCAGTACATCCTTGGTAGGTTAAATGGGTGGAAGCAGAGGACACAAGTGACCTAGTCAAGTCTAAGGACTTGAGGCACTATGTGGAGGCCTAGTACACCTATTAGATTTCTTACTGCGCAAGCAAGGAGCATCCACCATGTTCACCTGCACAACAACAAAGGGAAGGCTATGTTATTGCATCAGGCAGTAAGCTAAGGCTTACTAGGAGCGAGTTAGTGGCCAGAACTCGCTGGGCATGGAGTGACGGACCGTGAGGAGGACTAGGATGAGGAGAGGTCTCAAGGGACCTAGTTATATGTACATATATCAAACCCTCAGGCTGTATGAGCTCACAGCACAGGATACATATGTTCTCATGTGTTGAGTCCTCAGGATTTTTCTTGCAAGTTTAAGACCCCTTACTAAGAATCTTTGATTCTCACACGCTTACTTTTTGTTGTGCAGTTTTAGGTGCCGTTGAGCCAGCAACCATTGAGAGTTGTTAAGCTAGGCTTATGAGCAGGTATTTAGTTTATTTGAATCTTTATGATTCTAGTTTATGGGTTGCTTGTTGGTTAAGTTATGGTACTAACTACAGTTGTCTTTTTGGCCTACAGAGGCTAGTGAAGCAGAAGGGAGAATTTACGAAGCTTAGCACTAGGAGTTTACTTTAAGATGGAAGCTTGGTTCGGGATCTCAGTACAGTCATTTAGTGTATAGTTTTGATACACTTGTTTGCCTCCATTGGTCATGTTGAGTATTTTACTCTAAAGTCACTCTTGGGTGCGAGCGTAGTCTACTCTTATTAGGATGCTTGCACACAATTGATTATGTGTAGCTAATTCCACTTAAATGTTTTGAATGCTTTGATAGTTTTGATATTTGTTTTTATTAAATTATGCCATGGCAATGTTTCAAGTACCATTTCTTTATTTTATTGATTAAGTCCATAAACTCATGCATGACTGCATAGTAGGATTAAATAATTAGAAGCATAAAGGTTTTAACTATTATGCATGTAATCAATTAGCCAATTGCGACTAATGTGGGACAAGCTCCCACAGGTTTCTTAGGCAGGCCCATGAGGGGTCGTGTCAGTTTTTGGTATCAGAGCTTGGTCATGGTCATTAGAGGCTAGTTACTGAGATCAAGTGGTTTGTCCTTGTGCTTTGCTAGTTAGTACTAACCAACATCTGTGAGTTGTCGTCTGGCTTTGGCTGTAGGTTGCAATGGTGAAACTGGGTCAGGTTTGTTTTCAAATGCTAAGGTTCAAGAAGGGATCCTAGCAAAGTAGTCTGGCAACGTTGGGGCAATTAGTTTTTCTTGTTACAAGGTAGGGCAACACCTTGGTGCAAATAGTCAGGATTTGACCACCATGCTAGGAAGTTGTTTTGGACCTCATTCATGAGGTAGGCTATATAGAAGGATATAGATTCTCCCAAGGTGGGGAGTACAACTAGGCTAAGTGGATTACTCCAAAGGTTCCAGAACTTGAACCCACCAACTTGAATGGGTTAGGCTACGCCGAAGAGACTTAAGGATGAGTTGAAGACATGAAACTATAAGGTGGAGTTTGGCTTATCCAACCTAGTAGAAGTAAATGTAACACACTTATAGTGCAAAATTTGACTTGAGACCAAGGAATAAGATTAGATTTTGAGGTGAAGAGCATGGCCTAGAAGTGTAAAAAGGGTACCACTATTAGCTAATGCCTAAGAAGTGTTACCAGTGGTCTGAGTGGTGACAAGTTATAATTTTTGGGCTTGGTAAAGTTAACACTAACCTAGGAACTTTATCCCCAACAGTTGTTGCCACAAGGAGTTGACCAAGCACACCAGAGCAATAGCTTAAGTTTTGCTCAGCCAGTCAAGTGGTCGAAATTGGCAGTCACTAGCCAGATGTGAAAGGTAGCCATAGTGACTTAAGATGGGGAGATTGAATTTGGAGGACCAAATTCTCCAAGGTGGGGAGAATGTTATGGCTGTCCTAGTAGAAAGCTAATTTGGAACCTTATTTCAAGTTCACATAGCAAGAATAGGTATGTTGGGCAAAGTTTACTAAGTTCCGAGAAATTTAAGGCACTAAATGAGGTTCGGGGGTACAATGGTAATTTTGCATCCTAAAGAGTCGGGCTAAGTCCCGATAGTTGAAAATGAGTTTTTAAAACCTAACTTCTACTTTTAACTCAAGTTTAGTTCAAATAAATAAGATTTAACCAAGTTTGATTAAAGTTACCAAAAGGAAGGGACTTATTTGTAACTTTTTAAATAGTTTGGTGGCTTGGGGTTTAAAAGAGCATATAAATTGGTAAAGGAGGGGAGGGCTGCCATTTTCACATTTCAACCCGAGCTCATCCTTCTCTCTACCAATTCTCCATCAATCCAAGCTTAAAACCAAGAGATTTTCGTGGAAATTGAAGCCACCAAGGATATAGAAGCTTTGGAAGGCTTGTTTCAGGCATGATTTCAAGTTTTTGAAGCTTGGAACCAATTTTCCCACTATCCCCTATTTTCGATGTGAGGTAACACTTGAGATCTTGGTGAATTCTTGTTTATTAGATGTTTAGATGCTTGGGTTTTGGTTAGAAATTAGTAATTTGGTGTTTTATGGCTTTGTTTGCTTGGAACTTAGGTAGACTTTCAGTAACTCGGTTTTTGGTTGAAGAGAGGAGTGATTCTTGCTTATGGATTGAAACTAAGGTAAGGGAGTTATGTTTTCCAACTTTATTAATGCTATTGGATAGAGATTGCTTGATGAAATCAAGTAGTTTTGGCAATAGCATTAATTAGTGGTCTTGTTTGATCATGGTGAACTAGTATGTTTGGCTTGATTGGAATGATGTTATAATGCATCATAGGAAGTCTTGTAATGGTTAGTTGTGGTATCTACAACGTGTACTTCATGTATGTGAAGTTTGAAGGCTATCCATACATGTTTGATACGTTTGGGAAGTGCCCAAAGTTCATAGCAGTCAAATGGGAAGTTTTTTGGGCATTTCGCAGGTTTGGTGATGCATTGCCAATCCATATGAGTCCCCACGACGCGTCACCAATACCTCAGAAATTGGCAGAATGTCAACAACTTTGGCGATGCGTCGCCGCCATAACATTGACACCCTGTTTTGTTTTCTTCATAACTTTTCGATCGGGTGTCCGATTGGGGTGATTTCAGATTCCACACAAAGCTAAAAAGGAGTACTATCAACTCCATGATTTCAAAACACTTGAAATGGTCTAGTTTTAAAGTTATATTGACTCAAAGTGAAGGCAAGTTTTAAAGGAAAATATGGTCACAATGAGCACCATTAGTTAGGTGCAAGGTTTAGTACCATTGAAAGCCTAGTTGAGACTTTGGATTTGAGGCTTTGATGTGGAAAACTTAGTGGACCTAGTTGGGTTCCAAAGAACCTAGTAAATGAGTCCAACCGTGATCATTACCACGCCACTAGTGTGAACCAAGTAATGGCGGATAGGGGAGCACCATGGATGAAGGCTTAGTGCACTTGTTGCCTAGCCAAGCCATGTCTTGATGTACAAGTGGAAGCCTAGTACATCCTTGGTAGGCTAAATGGGTGGAGGCAGAGTACACAAGTGACCTAGTCAAGTCTAAGGACTTGAGGCACTTTGTGGAGGCCTAGTACACCTACTAGATTTCTTACTGCGCAAGCAAGGAGCATCCACCATGTTCACCTGCACAACAACAAAAGGAAGGCTATGTTATTGCGTCAGGCAGTAAGCTAAGGCTTACTAGGAGCGAGTTAGTGGCCAGAACTCACTAGGCACAGAGTGACGCCTCGTGTGGAGGACTAGGATGAGGAGAGGTCTCAAGGGACCTAGTTATATGTACATATATCAGACCCTCAGGCTGTATGAGCTCACAGCACAGGATACATATGTTCTCATGTGTTGAGTCCTTAGGATTTTTCTTGCAGGTTGATGACCCCTCACTAAGCATCTTTGATTCTTACACGGTTACTTTTTGTTGTGCAGTTTTGGGTGTCGTTGAGCCAGCAACCATTGAGAGTTGTTGAGCTAGGCTTATGAGCAGGTATTTAGTTTATTTGAATCTTTATGATTCTAGTTTATGGGTTGCTTGTTGGTTAAGTTATGGTATTAACTACAGTTGTCTTTTTGGCCTACAGGGGCTAGTGAAGCACAAGGGAGAACTTACGAAGCTTGCCACTAGGAGTTTGCTCTAAGGTTGAAGCTTGGTTCTGGATCTCAGTACAGTCATTCAATGTATAGTTTTGATACACTAGTTTACCTCCATTGGTTATGATGAGTATTTTACTCCAGAGTCGCTCTTGGGTGTGAGCGTAGTCTACTCTTGTTCGGATGCTTGCACACAATTGATTATATGTAGTTAATTTCATTTAAATGCTTTGAATGCTTTGACAGTTTTGATATTTTTTTTTTTAAATTATGCCATGGCAATGTTTTATGTACCATTGCTTTATTTTATTGATTAAGTCAAAACATAAACTTATGCATGACTGCATAGTAGGATTAAATAACTAAAAGCATAAAGGTTTTAACTAGTGCGCATGTAATCAATTAGCCAATTACGACTAATGTGGGACAAGCTCCCACAGGTTTCCTAGGCAGGCCCATGAGGGGTCGTGTCATTGTCTGTGTTTTGTGTATTTATTGTGTAGTAGTTATGAACCCTGATCTCATGGTTCATTCTTGCTAAAAATTGGCCGTATGATACTAAGGTTATTTTTTGGCAATGTGCAGTGTTATGAGGTTTGCTAGACTTCTGTGAAGTACATAACTAGGAAGCAAACTTGTCTTAGCCATTTACTAGTCATGCATTATGTTTATGCAATTTGGCCTAGATGACTATAACGCATTTAATCAAATAGAGATTTTTTTACTGTTGTAACTATGTTGTATATGGAGGCTATCAAGCCTATTTCATATTCTATAGTTTGAAGTTGTAGTTGTATGTTTGACTCAAAGTTAGCTACTTGGTTACTTTTTGTAATTGGGCCCAAGCCCTTGCATAACTGACCTTCTAGACTAAAAAAATCTTACTAGAAGCTTTATGTTTGAACAACAAGTGCTGTAGCTAGGGCATTTTCATTCTAGTTGGCTACTGGGTTGACGAATAGTCGATCTTCTAAAGTGGAAAGGTTCTAGCTCAAGCTTTAGGTTACTAAATTTTTTTAAGGGGTTTATAGACTTTAAAAGAGTTTATTATAGATGCCATTCAAGCTAGGTTCCTGTTTAAGCTCAAAACTAGCAAAACCTCATACTAGGTAACTGTTTTATGAACTAGTTTGACCATGAATTTGATTTTGGGCTTAAGAGTGTTAAAGGATCAAGCGAAATTTTTAAAGGCCTTTTTTTGTGAACCTAGATTTAGGGGTGGCATTCCTAGGGCAGTTCCTGGGTTGTAGAGCAATTTGAGCAACAAAACCTTTAAAATAGTTAGACTGTCTGATGCAAACCCTTTTGGTATAAGGACTAAGAAACGCACCCAAGATAATAAAAACTTCCACAAATAACACCAAAGAGACTGGATTGAAGACACCCACCCCTAATCAACCTGAGATTAGAAACAAGAAATATAAAGAACACCAAAGAACACAAGCTTGCTTGTGTGCTTGGGTAGTCCGTAAGAACCAAAGAGAATGCCTCTAAAAAAGGAATATTATTCATGCCAAAAGTTGTGTTTTATAATTAGAAAGTAAGCCTTTTCATAGGCCAAAACTAGGGTTTAAACTAAGCCAAATTTGGCTGGAAAACCTAAGTTCAAATAGACATAGGAAACCTAGTGAAACTAGGATTCAAACACATGCTTTGTACTTGTTTTGAGTATGCAGCGTATGCCATTTATCCCATGTGACCTAATTGACTTCCATGGTCCTAATAACATCCTAAATAATGTAATTAAATAGGAAATTAAAGGAAATAATGCAAGTACACAAGATTGTTGCTAAAAACTTCTTGGGTGCACCATAGGCTCTTTTAAGGTTCTTGCTTGTGCCTTCAAGTTCCAGTTGAGATAATTAAGTCTTATTGGCTTGAGACCTTCCCTTAGGTGTTGAAAAGTGGTCTTGAAATTTGAAGGCTCACAGATTTAGCCTACAGAGGAAAATGGCCTGTGGGACACTTCAAGAGAGCTCCAAGGGTGCACTTTGAAGGGTGTCATTGGTGTCCTTATTGCTTTACTTTTCTAGGTACTCTAGAAGTGAGAACCAAGCTTGGCCATCCTCTCCATATGCTCCCTTGAGTGTTCCAACAGCTCCATGCGAAGATCCAAGTCCATCCTCCATAAAAATAGCTTGTAACAAAGGCGTGAAGTGCACTAGTGAGCTCCTTAGTCCTCTTTCTTGTCATAGGTCCACTAGTTATCTTTAAAGGGTCCTTGCCATCCTTTGGCATGCTTTCCAAGCTCACATTACTATCCTACTATTTTCTTTATGTAGCCTAGTTCATTTTTCTGAGTAAAGGGCTCATAACTAGGTCATGTCATGCTTGCCTACTTCTCTTAATGTATGTTTGGGGTTAGGAGCATGCAGAACTATGACAAGGTGGTATCAGAGAAAACTTAAGGGTAATCTACAATTTTGTCTACATTGTTATATTATTACATTTCATTGCCAAAATATATTTTCTTGTTTGATTTACCATACTCACATTTGAACAGAAGTAAGAATGGCTAACACTAAAAGAAGAGGATATCAGAACAATAATGATGAACTAGTCCAAAGCAACTTGTTTGTACTTAAGGTTTAGGAACCTCGAAGACACCTTACAAAGAATCTGTATATGACTACCCTCTTAAGCTTGCTAGACCAACTACCTAAACCTACATACATAAACTAAGGGGTAAGAATTATAGAATCTAAGGATAGGGACTTTGAGGTATTTAAAAAATAAACACTATAGGACACTAAACATATTATATATGATAAATCTACCACAAGCTCATTACAGTTTGTGTGCTAAACATATGCCCATAGTCTGGGCCCCTTGGGACCTTTCCTTATCCTAGTCCTCCTACAAATCCAAGCATGCCTAACTAAGCCTAGTTGGGTGCACTGAAGTCCTACACTAGTACTTTAGGTTCAGTACCCAACTAGGTCAAAAGGTGTTACTAACCCTTCATTTGTTCTTATGGTGAACCTTGACTAGCACATGGCCAAACTAATTTTGGCTTACTTGGTTTCTACTCTAGCTCATCGAGTTTGAGACTTGCATAGGTAGCTAGGTGTAATAGACCTCTGCCCCTAGGTGTACTAGGCTTGAGCACTAGTTCCTCAGGTCAAGGACCCATCTAGGAAACCAAGGGTCATAAAGTCTCCACCTTTCCTAAGTGAACCTTGAGCAATACTTAGTTTAGCATTGCACTCAATACACCTCAATGGGTCAGCGAATACTTTGAATTTTGCTTGCTCTAAGTGCTTCTTGCATTGCCTAACACATACTATAGTCCCAAGTATAGTAAGGTAGCCTAACCACCTTATAGCCCTAAAGGATCTCTAAATGCCTAATGACTTAGCTTGAGTACCAAGCTATTGTCTTGCTTAAAGTCCTTAACGTCCCTCTTAACTCCTTAGGGCAACGTCTATTTACTTTGGTGTTAGGTAACTTCCTAACCCACTACATGCTCCTACAAGACATTGACCTGACTCTCCATGGACCCTAGAACCCACATGATACCCACATGCACCCATACGTTCCTATTAGTCTCATGGTGCCCTTGTTTGGCCCCTAGGTATTTTAAATAACTTGCCATAGTTTTGTCATTAGTCATTAACCATCCCACTGCCACAATCAAGCTCCCTTAACTATAATGGGTCATGCCACTTAGTGCCCACATTAATCATGTGTTGGTCCATAGGTCACCACACCTAGCTAACTACATCACGATTCTAGTTCACCAATACTACTTCATCATATGCCTTACATAAACTACCTAGTTACCTTTGATGCATCAATTATACACGATGAATGTCTTAAACGGCCTTTTTTGGGTATGGCCCTACTATTCCTATGCCATAAGGCCCTCAATATGCATTTCTTAGGGTACCTGGGGCTCAATGCCATTACATCTAGATGATTCTATCACATCAAAACTCAATTCCATCACATTTAGGTGAGGTTGTCACATCAAAAGCTTGATGCCATTATATCTCCCTTGCCCCAAAGCTCTTACCACTTACACATTCACATCTCTCCATAAGGCGATTACATTTGTTGCTGGGCAAACTTTGCTTGATCCTTCAAGCCACCAATTGATCTTCATGGCCTTATATACACTCAGGCAGACCAAATAACACTCCCACAACACAATACAAGTTAAAATGCATCAAGAAAACATAAATCCCTTTAGCTTTAATTTAAATTATTCAAGACCAAGCTAGCACAAGCAAATCTCCACCAAAGAGGATTTGCTAGGGTTTCCTAGGTTCCAAGCACAAATTCCTTCTCAAATGGTACCAAGTAAGCTAAATCAATACCATTTCTAGACACTCAAACCAACTGATAGCCAAACGCTATCGCCTCTATCTGGCCGAACTCCCTGCCACAATGATGGCCAGAAGAAGCTGGCGCTACCCGAGAAAAGGTGCGATCAGGCACCTCGGGAGATAGCCGAAGAGCTCCGAGCCCGGCACGCCAGGAAGCCCCGAGGGCACTACTCGCCCCCCCAAGGTTGTGAACATATCGCCTTCGGAAAAGCGGCACCAGACATAGCGAGCCGAACATGATATCCCCGAAGGCGGAACTCCCTGAAACTGGGAACCCCCGAACTGAGGGCTTGTTTCCCGAAGAGGCTCTGTCCGAACTAGAGGACGACCTCACCCAGGGACCTCGGGAGTACGGCAGGAGCATTTATGGAAGCATTTAAGGAAGCCTCTGACACGTCCTTTCGCAGACGTCATAAAGTTGCCTGAATAGGCGCTCTGACATACGGACGCCATCAGAATCACATCATGGCCCATCTCAGCACGTGGCTCAGGACAACTTGCTACCAGTTATCTGTCTCCTACGCCCAGAAACTCAGGGAACATCCGACCGAACACGTGTCGTGATCTGAATGGGCTAGGTGCTCCTATAAATACCAGGAATTAATACTGGGCAAGAGGCTGGTTGGTTGGCCAAACACTGCTCCCACACTCTGAGAAAACTACCAGGCGAGACTCTTCAGCCCTTTGTGCTATTTCCTCTGCCTTTTCTCAGCCACCACTGACTTGGGCGTCGGAGGCTCCCCCCCCGGAAAAACACTCCGGGGGCCTCCTAACCCTTTGTTTCTGAGCTTTCAGGCACTCTCCTTCGGGCTGTCCATTCCACTAGGCGTTCTTCCTCCCAGAAGTCTCTCCACCAGTCACCATGACTATAAACGATGAGGCCCCTGGCCATCACCAACATCCAACCATCATATAGCTTAGGGAAGAAATTAACTTAGCTTTTATACAAAACCAACTCAAATCTTTAACAAATGCTCAAAATGCACCAAGATTCTTCATTGGGCTTGTTGGGTTACCTTTTGAGCTTGAGAAACCTTGTAAAGAATTTTTTTGGATGGTGGTTTAAGGGAGAAATCACCAAGACCTACAACATTTTGCTCAATGGAGAAGATGACCAATGCCAACTTTATATTCTCCCATTAATTGCATAACTAAAGCTCTTCATACCCCTCAAATTTCATTTTTGTTGCAAAATGTACACTTTATGCCACTAAGCCCCTCATGTATGCTAGACTTCTAAGGCCTCTTCTTGCGCAATTAGCCTAACTTCCTATTTTGAGCAGTTTAGTACCTTCCCAATATGGCTCAAATCATCAACACAACTTATCACCTTGACTTACTAGGTCCAAATTTATGCTTAGGAACCAAAGTTACCAAAATTATTATCATAAGGCACAAAAATCACTATTTTACCCTTAGTGACCCTTAGGTATCATCTATGATCTAGAAACCTTTGTAACCCTTCTTACTTTCTTAAAGTGCATAAAAAAGGTGTAGTAATCAATTTTTCATCTTGTAATCAAGTTTTACCTTACCATTATAGGTCCACTACCTCATGAGGCCATTTCAACGATGGAATATCATCAGACAATGAGACATCTCATTTTAGATTAAACAAAATTAAAGAGTTGTAATGTGGATCACGTTAGATTTGTGCATGGGTAAAGACAACTCGCCTATCTAGTTTGCAAACTCACCCAGGTTTTAAATATATTTACAATGCTATGGCACCTCGCTACATGATCTACTATGCCTCACCAGCCTCCAGTTCCCATCTTGTGTTGCATTCTCGAACACTAAACCACTCACGGTGTCTTACATTTCACATTCTATTAAGTCTGAGAGTCATATCTTCTTCCTATATGCTGACTACTATGCCAGTGTCAATGAAAAAATGTTCTTATTCAAGAAAATGAATCAAAATTCGATTCAGATTTCATTACAAATTTTGGAAACTAATTAATATTTGATTCAAATCAAATAGGATTTTCACTCGTCAGACTAAACTATATTTTCCTAGAGCCATGTGATAGCCGAAGGACTATTGCCTCTCCTTCAACGTACCTCCTACCAAAAGCATGCTCGGGAAACCTGGCACCATCCGAGGGAGGCACTAATACTGACCTTGGACTAGGCGAATTCCAGTGCCTCGAACTCGGGATTTAGCCTAGTACCCCAGAGAACTCCAAAGGTGCAGACAGCCCCCTCGGGGGATTAAACGGATCACCTTCGGGATAGAAGAACCAACTACCGCAAGCAAGAGAGGATTTCCCGAAGGCGGAACCTCTGAGCTAGGCAGCTCCCCGAACTGCGAACATAACTCCTGAAGAAGGGTGTTCGTCTCAGAGAATGACCTCACCCAAAGGACATCGGGAGTATGGAAGGAGCATTTAAGGAGCCTCTGACACATCGCCCACAGACGCACCATGTCACCTCAAACGACGCTCTGACACGCCGACGCCGCCCAGGCCTTGTCACAACCTGTCTCGGACCAAGGCTCGAGGGAGCCTACAAACAGCTACTTGTCCCCTATGCCAAAAGGTACACAGCAGATCTGACCGAACACGTGTCACGATCTGAACGGGCCAGACACTTCTATAAATACCAAAGAGCAGCTCCTTGCAAACGGTTGGTCAGTCAGTTGAGAGGATACGAACAGGCAAGGCCATTAAACCCTTGAGTGCTCTCTTTCCTTCACCTTTCAGAAAACTGACTTGGGCGTCGGAGGTTCGTCCCCGGAAAAACATCCCGGGGACCTCCTAACCTTTCCTTTTGGGCTCTTCAGGTACCACTCCCTGGGAAACCTCCACTCCGGGTGTTCTCCTCCTCAGGAAGTCCCTCCAGAAACCACCATGTCCTCCAGCGAAGATGTCTCCGGACATCATTTGGCGCCATCTGTGGGAAACCACCCTCAGGTTGCCGTCGTTGAGACTCGGCGTTCTAAGGACAAAGGACTCTCGAAGTCCCCATCCGCGCCTGAAGTCCAACCGGCTGCTGAGCAAACTCTTCCAGGGACTTCCACGCCCGAGGAAGAACGTCCTCTGGTCATAACCATGAGCTTCCTCCGTGACTTCCAACGCTCTGTTGTGGCTGAAATGACACAACAGATAGACAGAAGATGGTCACAACAAGCTCAAACCCAAAGGTCTCCTTCACCGGTACGCCCTCGGGAAAATAGCCCCAAAGTAGTCCGCCACAGTTCGGGGAGTGAAGACCCACGTAAGGAATCTTCAACAGAAAATATGCCCCTTGGGGCACACCTTCCAAGGCAAATGGGGCCCAACCAACCCAAAATTTGATGCCGAATGAGCCCTTTGCCTGAGACGAGGTCACCCTCTCCCCGACGACGAAGCCATTCTCCGAAGAGGCGCCGTCATTCTCCTCCACCTGAGGAAGAACCTAGCGCCACCGCCCTCATGGAAAAAATATTGCCAAGGCTGGATAGAGTCGAGAGGCAGGTGGCTCGCAAGCCAGTTTGGGCCAGACTGTCTGAGTCCTTTTGTGGGGATCAGTCTCCTTTCACCCGAGCTGTGGTCGAGGCAGCTATGCCAGGTGACTTCAGGGTACCTCGGCTAGAGACGTACGATGGTCGGACCGACCCACAGGCCCACCTGACGAAGTACAGATGCAGCATGATGATGCACGGTGCGGACGACGCCACCTTGTGCAAGTGCTTCGAGGTCACCCTCTCTGGGCCAGCAACCGCGTGGTACAACTCTTTGGCTCCAGGAATCATCGGAAAGTTCCAGGAGTTATCAACAGCCTTCACCCAACAGTTCATCGGCAGTCGCCCGACGGCGAAGATGCCCGTTCAAATGTTCGACATAGCGCAAAGAAGCGGAGAAACTATACGCGACTATGTCGAGAGGTTCAACAGAGAGGCTTTAAGTGTTCTAGACTTTCGGCCCAAAATACGCATCCTCGCCATGACAAGGGGCCTTCGGAGGGATTCTCAACTCTTCTATGAATTCTCCAAGGACCCTCCAGACACACTGGGCGAATTCTACCGACGGGCCGAACAGCACATGACGGCCGAAGAACTAAGAATGGGCGGACCCAGGCCCGAGCACACCCGTGGCGAGGGGTCCAGCTAGCAGGCACGCTATCCGACCGACCAGCCACCCCGACCTCGGAGAATGCGAGGAAGGAAACCCCCGAACTTCACAGCACTGAACACCACGAGGACCAACATCCTCAAGACTTTGGAGAGGCAGGGAACACAAGTTCAGAGGCCAAGGGCCATGACCGCTGAAAATAGAAAAAACATGAAGAAGTTCTGCCAATTTCATCGCGATCATGGCCACGACACCGAGGATTGCTTCCAGCTGAAGAAGTATATTGAATTGCTGATAAAACAAGGCCAACTTCGGCGGTACCTACGGTTGCCTTCCTCGAGGGGGAGGAAAGAGGAGGAAGGAAAGGTGTGGCAACGTCGGGTTTTCTGGAGTCGCCACCAATCGGTTTCACCTAGGTCGATTGGTCACCTTAAAATTGGTCTGCGAGAGTTCGGGGATCGGGAGTACGGTTACGTTAAAACAACTTTGTTAAAACGCCCAAAAATTGGCACCTTGGTTGATTTTAATTTTGTTTTGCTTTGCTTTTAAATAATTCTCAGTTAATTTTCAAAAATTAGAAATTTTAACTGGATTAGTCGAAATGTGGATTTTTAAATTAATTAATTTGTATGAAATTTTATACTTCCGAACCATGGACTCTGCCGAGTCATTTGGACACGGAAGATTTGATTCCGAACCATGGACTCTGCCGAGTCATTTGGACACGGAATTTGGTGAAATTTTAAATAATTTAATCCATATTGTAAACATGGATTTTTATCTTTGTATTTATTTAATTTATTTATTTTAAAAAGTTTGATATTTTCCAAACCGTAGATCCTGCCGGATCATCCGGATATGGAAATCGATTTATCGTAATTATTTAATTCTTATTATTATGAAATTAATTTTTAAATGGTAATTCTTTTTATTTATGAATGATTTTTAATACTAACTAAAAATTTATCTTTATATTTTTACTTCTTTTTTTACTTTCTTTCTTTTTCTTCTTTTTTACTTATTTTTACTTTTTTTTTTTTTTTTTTTAAATTTCTTTTAATTTCTTTTCTTTTCTTTCTTTTTTTATTCTTTTCTTTCTTTCTTTTCTTTTTCTTTTTCTTTCTTTTATCTTTCTTTTCTTTTTCTTATCTTTCCTTTCTTTTCTTTATCTTATCTTTCTTTTATTTTTCTTATCTTTCTTTTTTTTTCTTGTTTACTTTTTTTGTTTTCTTGTTTAATGAAAGATATTTATTATTTTAAAGGATTACTCAATTTATAAAAGAATTAAAAAAAATAATAATTAATTTTTATTTAATAAGAAGTTAATTTAAAAGAGTTTAAAAATAAAAATTTTGATCATGGTACGGGGCGTTGTTACTCAGCCAGACCCTCTTCACCAGGTGAAGCAGCTCAAAAGCGGGCACGAGACAGTTTCCAGCCAATATACCATGAACTAAAAATTTTTATTATTATTTTTTTTTTATTATTTTTTATTATTTTTTTATTATTTTTTTTTATTAAGAGAACCAAAAATTTTAAACAAAAGAAGAAAAGTTTTGATATTTATTTAATTTATTTTGGAATAAAAGATTATTTAACCGAAAACTTATATGTATTTTAAAACAAAAGTCTTGATATTTTTATTTTTATATTCTTCTTTGTCTGATGAAAGATTTTTTTTTTTTAATTTTAATTTATATTTCTGAAAATATATCTAATCAATAAGTCAAAAATATTTAAGAGAAAATTCAATTATTTTTGTTTTATTTTGTATTATTTTGAAATTATTTGATTAAGATTTTTATAAAAAGAAACAAAAAGTTATATAATTTAATAAGTAAAATATTACTGAATAAAATATTAACCCAAAATTTTTACGCTTTTTATTCTTTTTATTAATAAAGAAAACTAAAAAAATTATATATTAATAGATAATTAATATATTAGTCTAAAGTTTTTTTTTATTTTTTATAAAGAAAAAAATTATTTTATATATTTTATTTAAAAATATTTCCGAGCCATGAATCCTGGCGGATCATTTGGTCATGGAGTTTTAATTTTTTTTTTATTTCATTAATTATTAATTTTAAAGATGTATTAAAAGAATGATTTTATGTTTATTTATTTATTTATTTTATTTTTGAATTATTTCATTATGTTTGTTTATTAAAAGGAATAAAAACTTTGTTTCAAAATAAAAAAAAGTAATTTTTATTAGCCTTTAGAAAATTATTCACGTAAAATTTCTTTTTTTATCTTTTAATCATAAAAAAAATTCAATTAATAAAGTGGGGCTTTTTGGCCATCCACTTTAATAACACAATAATAATAAAAGTTAGCACAATTAATATAGTTAGATTAGTTGGATTAGTTAGTTAATAACAATAAAAAGGTTAGTAAAAGTTAGATTAAATTAATTAACAACAATAATAAAAATTAGCCAAGTTTAATTAAATTAATTGTTAACAACAATAATAAAAAGTTAGTCAAGTTAATTAAATTAATTAATTAACAACAATAATAAAATTTAGCCAAATTAATTAATTGTTAATTAACCAAGTTGATTAAATTAATTAACAATAATAAAAGTTAGTAATAATGCAAAAATTAAAAGGTTAGTAACAATAATAATGTTAAAAGTTAGTTGTTAGTAAGTTAGTTAACAAGTTAATAATAACAAAAAAAAAAGAAAGGTTAGTAACAATAACAATAATAAACAAATAAATACACAAGTAAAAAAAAATAAAGTTAGTAATTAATTCTGAAAAAAAAAAAACAAAATAAAAAGATTAGTGACCAAAATGAAAAGAATTGAAAAGATGAAGTATTAAAGTAGAATTTTACCTAAAAGTTGAAAATTTTGAATTTTGCTGGGTACAGGCGCGACGCGAGCGCGAGGGGGGAAAGGGGCTGGCGGCCGGCGGCGGCTGGGCCAGGGGCAGGGGGGGACGGCGGGGGTGGCGCGGCGGCACGGGCACGGGACGGCGAGCGACGGCACGGCGGAGACAGCGGCCGGCGAGGGGCGGAGGTCCGAGGAGAAAGAAGGAAAAGGAGGGAAAAGAAAAGGGGACGCGGCGGCGGGCCGGCGGGGCGACGGCGGCACGGGCACGGCGGAGGCGGGACGGCGGGGCGACGGCGGGGCGACGGCGGCACGGGCACGGCGGAGGCGGCGACGGTGAGGAGAGAGGCACGGCAGAGAGAGAGAGAGAGAGAGAGAGAGAGAGAGAGGGAACAGCAGTGAAAAAAAATTTTGGCTTTCTGGGGAAGAAGGGAAGAGGGCTGGGGCTAAGGGCTGTAATTTTCTCTTTTTTTTGAAACGGAGCTCTAAGGTTTTTGCTATTTTTTTCTGTGTTCAGCACAAAATTTGGGGGGCTATTTATAGAGGAAGTTTAGCTGAACTGTTGATGGATAAATTAATAAAAAATTTCAAACTTATCTCTTAAATTGGTAAAATGACAATTTTAGTCCTTTACGTCTCTCAGCCTCTGGATAAGTTCCTGAAGCTTCTGATTTTGACAATTTTGTCGTTTTCTGTCAATTTGAGCCAAAAACGTCGGCAGGCTCAAAATTTTATGTGACAAACTGCCAAATGCTCCTGGAACTTTCAGAATTTGTCAATTTTGCCTGAAACTTCTTAATTTTTTCATTTTTACCTCAAACTTTTAAATTTTGTCATTTTTATGGAGTTTTCTTTTTTTCTTTCAAACATACACATATACACACATATATCAAATCTTCACAAAACAAAACAAAAAAAAAAAATATATATATATATTTTAAACTAATTAAAAAAAAAATTTAGTAATAATAATAACAATAATAATAATAATAATACATTTTTTTTATTTAATTTTTTTTTATTTAATTTTTTTGAAAATTATTTTAATGGCCGGACGAAATTGGGTGTCAACAGCTGCCCCCCTTTGCATGCTTCATGGGACATGATGTATGCAAAGTTAGTTACCAAATTTCGTCCAGCTTAGCTAGGCATTGAAAACCTTCTCGCCGCCTAAACTCTGAGGTTTAAGGAAAGGTCCTTAGAACCTCTAACGATAGGAAAGGTTCTATCGTTGTAAGATGGACTGAATGATTGATTGTTTGTTTGAGGTTTAAGGAAAGGTCCTTAGAACCTCTAACGATAGGAAAGGTTCTATCGTTGTAAGATGGACTGAATGATTGATTGTTTGTTTGAGGTTTAAGGAAAGGTCCTTAGAACCTCTAACGATAGGAAAGGTTCTATCGTTGTAAGATGGACTGAATGATTGATTGTTTGTTTGAGGTTTAAGGAAAGGTCCTTAGAACCTCTAACGATAGGAAAGGTTCTATCGTTGTAAGATGGACTGAATGATTGATTGTTTGTTTGAGGTTTAAGGAAAGGTCCTTGGAACCTCTAACGATAGGAAAGGTTCTATCGTTGTAAGATGGACTGAATGATTGATTGTTTGTTTGAGGTTTAAGGAAAGGTCCTTAGAACCTCTAACGATAGGAAAGGTTCTATCGTTGTAAGATGGACTGAATGATTGATTGTTTGTTTGAGGTTTAAGGAAAGGTCCTTAGAACCTCTAACGATAGGAAAGGTTCTATCGTTGTAAGATGGACTGAATGATTGATTGTTTGTCTGAGGTTTAAGGAAAGGTCCTTAGAACCTCTAACGATAGGAAAGGTTCTATCGTTGTAAGATGGACTGAATGATTGATTGTTTGTTTGAGGTTTAAGGAAAGGTCCTTGGAACCTCTAACGATAGGAAAGGTTCTATCGTTGTAAGATGGACTGAATGATTGATTGTTTGTTTGAGGTTTAAGGAAAGGTCCTTGGAACCTCTAACGATAGGAAAGGTTCTATCGTTGTAAGATGGACTGAATGATTGATTGTTTGTTTGAGGTTTAAGGAAAGGTCCTTAGAACCTCTAACGATAGGAAAGGTTCTATCGTTGTAAGATGGACTGAATGATTGATTGTTTGTTTGAGGTTTAAGGAAAGGCCCTTAGAACCTCTAACGATAGGAAAGGTTCTATCGTTGTAAGATGGACTGAATGATTGATTGTTTGTTTGAGGTTTAAGGAAAGGTCCTTAGAACCTCTAACGATAGGAAAGGTTCTATCGTTGTAAGATGGACTGAATGATTGATTGTTTGTTTGAGGTTTAAGGAAAGGTCCTTGGAACCTCTAACGATAGGAAAGGTTCTATCGTTGTAAGATGGACTGAATGATTGATTGTTTGTTTGAGGTTTAAGGAAAGGTCCTTAGAACCTCTAACGATAGGAAAGGTTCTATCGTTGTAAGATGGACTGAATGATTGATTGTTTGTTTGAGGTTAAGGAAAGGTCCTTAGAACCTCTAACGATAGGAAAGGTTCTATCGTTGTAAGATGGACTGAATGATTGATTGCTTGTTTGAGGTTTAAGGAAAGGTCCTTAGAACCTCTAACGATAGGAAAGGTTCTATCGTTGTAAGATGGACTGAATGATTGATTGTTTGTTTGAGGTTTAAGGAAAGGTCCTTGGAACCTCTAACAATAGGAAAGGTTCTATCGTTGTAAGATGGACTGAATGATTGATCTCGAGGCAAAGGTTCCATCCTTAAAACCCCGATGATGAAAATTGGTTGTTTTCGAGGCAAAGGTTCCTTCCTTAAAACCCCGATGATGAAAGTTGATTGTTTTCGAGGCAAAGGTTCCATCCTTAAAACCCCGATGATGAAAATTGATTTTGAGGCTAAGGAGCTTTCCTTAGGACCTCGAGCGAAATTTATATGAAAGTAATTGAAATTGGAATAATTTTCTTCGAAAGTGTGAATTTTCATAATAGGTGAGTGCAAAAATTTAAACTTCGATAAGATGAGTGAATCTTGATGATGACAATAACACTGACAAATTATGTAAAGGGAACGGATGTTTGGAATCAATATCCAAGGTTCATCTAATATTTTCTTCAGTAAATATAGATTCCCTTGTGAGATATGTCATCCAAATAAGGTTAAAGCTTAACTACCCCAAAATGTTATGCCTAGTAGACCTAATAGGATGCGTCTCAAGAGTAATAAAAATTACTCTTTACTCAGCCATTCCAACCTAAAGGCATTGTCCCATGGTTTTAATATCAGCATGGACGAAACTATCTTATAAGAAAAGAAATTCCTTGAAAAGAAAAACTGAAACGCGAAAGAAAATGCTGATAATAAAACTAAAGGACAAGAAAAACGGATCAGATCGCTTCTTTCTTCCACAATACTTCAACAGGGTGAGTAGAGGACCATTATGGGAGTGAACTGGTCGGAAAAGACTGTCGTGTCCAGTCTATCTGAATCATTGCTGGATCTAGTTCAGGAACAAAAGCTTGTATTTTATCTAGCAATTCTTCAGCAGTTGTTGCGGATATTATGATTCGCCGTGCCACTCTTGATATGAAATTCTTCTGCATAGCATAATCCATAAAAGCTATCAGACCTGTAAAGAAATTGTTAACATTTAAAAGCCCAATGGGTTTCTTATGCAAATTAAGTTGGGCCATGGAAGCAATTTGAAAGACTTCTCCCAACGTGCCAAAACCACCTGGTAGAGCGATAAAAGCATCAGCATTTAAAAGCATTTGTAACACACGCTCTTGCAAATTTTTAACCACTAATTCTTCTCCAATCGTGCCCCCAGAAACAAATTTCAAAGGTCCAGGGATGATGCCCAAAACTTGACTTCCTCCTAAAGATGCTGCTGATGCTACACCTCCCATTAATCCGACACTACCTCCTGCATAAACTAAATGTATTTTTCGCTCAGCTAATACTCTACCCAAATGGTTGGCTGCCTTTAAATACTCTTCATCTTTTCCAGGAAAAGCCCCAGAAAATACACAAATACTTCGGGATTTACGAGTTGGGGTTTTCTCCATTCCTATCCTTATCCTTGTGAGAAAAGAGGATATATTTATAGAGATGAAGAGATAAGGCAATAATTTTATTTTCAAGAGTGGATACATTATTGCCAGCTATACACAGTAGTCACGAGTATGACTCTGGTCAGGTATGGGTACACTATCGTTAAAAGAGGAGGAAAATTTTCAAAATAGCTGCTAGCATGTACAGTAGTCACTACTGTAGCTTACGTCAGGAGTAGGTATGTGATTGTTGGAAGGGAAGGAAAATTTCAAAAGTGGCAGCTATATACAGTAGTCCGTGTCAGGAGTGGGTACATTATTGCCAAAGGGGAGGAAAATTTCAAAAGCGACAGCTAGCACGTACAGTAATCGTAACTATGGCTCATGTCAGGAGTGGATACATTATCGCTGAAAGGGGAGGAAAATTTCAAAAGCGACAGCTAGTACGTACAGTAATCGTGACTTTGGTTCACGTCAGGAGTGGATACATTATTACCAAAAGGGGAGGAAAATTTCAAAAGCGACAGCTAGTACGTACAGTAATCGTGACTTTGGTTCACGTCAGGAGTGGATACATTATTACCAAAAGGGGAGGAAAATTTCAAAAGCGACAGCTAGCACGTACAGTAATCGTGACTTTGATCCTCGTCTTCCACTGGCTTTGCGTCCAGTAATGGCTTCAATGCTTTCTATGAATCGGTGATTTGCATCTCATCTAGCTTTCTCACAAACTGGCAAACAGGGTCGTTTAGGGTCAGATTCCCAAGACTGTAACGATCTCGTTCTTTTTGGAAAATTATCCATAATCCAACAACCTCAAATTGCACTATTCCACAAGAATGCGCTTCAAGAACCTCTCGAATATCTTCTAGAGATTCCTTACGCAAGCCATTCTTAATGAATCTTATTCTATCATTACGATTTCTGGTGATCACTCCTGGAGCACGACATTTATTGCCGCAAATCCACCATCCACAATTATGACAAACGCCTAGCCTCTTTGCTCTTCTTTTTTTGGCATAAGCGCTTTTACCAAAGCCGGGCATACGGGGAAAGAACGCTTCGGGAACTTCACCAGCTGAACGAACCTTAGCTTCAATTAGCCACCGCACATTATCAGGAATGCCTTTGTGCATAAATACTCTGAATCGTTCACATCTAGCTTGATAAATCTTTTTAAGAACATTTATTGGGAAGGAAGGAAAATACTTTCGTAGGGCGGAAAGAGAAGACTCCATTGATGAAGGAGGCAAAGAAAGAAATTAGTGATTGTAGGAAACGAACATAACTAACACATATTTATAGTGACGAAAGGGATAATGCGTTTATTACACTTACAGAAGCAAGTACATTATTGTCAAAAGAAAAGACAAATGACAGCTTATATGTACAGCAATCATGACTGTGGCTCTCATCTTCCACTGATTTATGTCTAGTAACGGCTTCAATGCCTTCTATAAGTCGGGGATTTGCTTCCCATCCAGTTTTCTCACAAACTGGCAAACAGGGTCATTAAAAGTTAGATTTCCAAGACTGTAACGATCCTGTTCTTTACGGAAAGTCCACCATAAATCCATAATTTCCCATTGCACTATTTCACAAGAATGTGTTTCAAAAGTTAATAGGATATCATCCAAAGATTCCTTACGCAGGCCATTCTTGATGAATTTTCTTTTATCTTCATGATTTCTGGAGATGTATCCTAAAAAGCGACATTTAGTATTACAATTCCATCGTCCACATTTATGACAGACACCAAGCCTCTTTGCTCTTCGCTTTTTGGCATAAGCGCTTTTACCAAAGCCGGGCATACGGGGAAAGAACGCTTCTGGAACTTCACCAGCTGAACGAACCTTAGCTTCAATTAGCCACCGCACATTGTCAGGAATGCCTTTGTGCATAAAGACTCTAATCCTTTCACATCTAGCTTGGTAAATCATTTTAAGAACATTTATTGGGATGGAAGGAAAGTATTTTCGCATGGCGGAAAGAGTAGAATCCATTGATAAAAGAAGAATTTGAGAGAAGAGATGAAGAAATCAGTTATTGTAGGAAACTGAGAGTCAGAGAGTATTGCATCCGCTACTTAACCGGAAAGAAGAACACGCATTTATAGCGATGAAAGGATAACGTGTTAATTACGCTTACAGGAACAAGTATATTAAAAGAAAAGACAAATGACAGCTTATATGTACAGGAATCATGACCGTGGCTCTCATCTTCCCCTGATTTATGTCCAGTAATGGCTTCAATGCCATCTATAAGTCGGGGATTTGCTTCCCATCCAGTTTTCTTACAAACTGACAAACAGGATCGTTTAAAGTCACATTCCCAAGACTGTAACGGTTTCGTTCTTTATGGTAAGTCCTCCATAAACTGATAATTTCACCTTGCACTTTTCCACAAGAATGCGTTTCAAGAGTCTCTCGGATATCTTCCAGAGATTCCTTACGCAGGCCATTCTTAATGAATTTTCTTTTATCTTCACGATTTATGGAGATGTATCCTAAAGAGCGACATTTAGTAATACAATTCCATCGCCCACATTTATAACACACGCCTAGTCTCTTTGCTCTTCGCCTTTTGGCATAACGGCTTTTACCTAAACCGGGCATGCGGGGCATAAATGCATCTGGAACTTCACCCGCCAGACGGACCTTAGCTTCAATTATCCACTGCACATTATCGGGAATGCCTTTGCGTGTAAAAACTCTGATTCTTTCACATCTAGCAAGGTAGATCTTTTTAAGGACTTTTATTGGAAAGGAAGGAAAGTATTTTCGCAGTGCAGAAAGAGTAGAATCCATTGATGAGAGAAGAATTTGAGAGAAGAGGGAAATGAATCAGTTATTGAAGGAAACTTAGATAACCGACTGGAAGAACATGCATTTATAGCGATGAAATGGATAACGTGTCGATTACACTTACGGGAGCAAATACATTATTAAAAGAAAAATGGAAAATTTTAAATATGATAAATTGTATGTACAGTGATTGTGACTGTGGCTCACATCTTCCACTGGTTTTACGTCCAGTAACGGGATTAATGGCTTCTATGAGTCGAGGATTTGCTTCCCATCCAGTTTTCTTACAAGCTGACAAATAGGGTCGTTTAATGTCAGATTCCCGGGACTGTATCGTTCTCGTTCTTCATGAAAAATGCTCCATAAATCGAGAAGTTCACGTTGCACGGATCCACAAGAATGCGTCTCAAGAGTCAATTGGAGATCATCCAATGAGTCCTTACTCAGGCCATTCTTAATGAATCGTATTTTATCTTCTCGATTATCAGAGATCATCCCTAAAGAACGACATTTAGTATTACAGGTCCAGCGTCCGCATTTATGACAGACGCCTAGTCTCCTCGCTCTTCGTTTTTTGGCATAAGAGCTTTTGCCTACACCAGGCATGTGAGACACAAATGCCTCTGGGATTTCACCTGCCAGACGAACCTTAGCTTCAATTAACCACCGCACATCTTCAGGGATTCCTTTATGCATCAGAGCTCTTAATCGTTCACAGCGAACTTGGTAGATCTTTTTGAGGATGTTCATTGGGAGAGAAGGAAAATATTTTCGCAAGGCAGAAAAAGTAGGATCCATTTTCTAGGAGAAAGTAAAAGAAAGGAGGGAGGAAATGATCAGTTATTATGGGCAACTGAGAGAACCGACTTGAGAGTCACGGAGTACCGTATCCGCCGCTTAACCGGAAAAGTGAATCCTACTTTATTTTGATGTGATAGATATTCCATCCAGCTGACGTCGATTCAGTCCTTGATTATTGAATCCATTGTCCGCTTTTGACGAATTTTCAACGACAATATTTCTTGATGTCTGCCTTATCTTTGACGATAGCTATCACTCATCTTGGATGCTGCTAAGCTGGCATCAATTCTGTTCTTTTAGGTGTAGCCTCAATTGCCAGGCTTTTGACGATATTGTATGCTTTATCCTTGGATTCCTGATGGGGCTGGGTCCAGCGTATTAGCTATGCGTCCAATTAGTAAGAGCTGATGTCATTAAGATCTCAGCTTATACTGCTGCAATCATGCTGCGGACATGCTTTTCATTTGATCCCTGTTATGTAAAAGCCATGCATGCATGATGTGAAATGCATGAATGCAAGGCATGTGTAACTGATGTTTTTTTTTTTTTTTTTTTTTTTAATCTAGCTCTTCATGTCTTTGCTTTACTTTACTGGATCTTCTTTGTGATTTCCTTCTCGGACTATTATTGAATCTCTTTATGCTTTCCAGCTGTTGTCCATTGTCTCAAAAGCCCAACTCTGTTCAAAAATCCTCTTTCCTTGCCTTATTTTTGAATTTTGACCTCAATTTTCTTTAATGCCCGCCTCATATTTTATGCTTCTCTGGATAATTGTCCCTGTTGAAATATTTGTGAGCATGATTCTTTCCTGCTGACATAGACATGTTAAGACTTCTGAAATGATCATTCAGGCTACCACCAAGGCTATCTCCCAAAGATTTGTTACTCCTTCTTCTTTGTTAGCCTATGTTCTGTGCTGCTCGCAAAGCAGGACCTCAATCTTACCTGTTTTAATTCACAAAGCTTATCAAAGTAATCTACGGTCTTTGTTTTTTTCTAAGTTTTAATTATTACTATTCTTCCTTCAAAAGTCACAATTTATTGCACACTTAAGGCTAGTAGGAATGTGAGATTTGAAGGAAAAGAACTGGATAGAAGCGACTTTAGCATTTTGAACGTGAGAATCTAAGGTAAGTTAAAGAGAATTGGCTTTTATTTATGGGTAAAAGAATATGAAAATCTTAGGTACAGATAGATAATGAAAGTGTAAGAGAAGAAAGCTCTCTTTGACAACTTTGATCAAATAAACTTTGGTAACCCTGTATCCACTTCTCCCCTTCTGTTCGAAAATTTCTTCATTATGCAAAGTATTTCTTTACTGCATCCGAATTTACTGGCTTCGGTAATTCTCGTCCATCCATTTCTGTCAGAATTAGTGCCCCTCCTGAAAATGCTTTCTTCACGACATATGGCCCGTCATAATTTGGTGTCCATTTTCCTCTTGAATCATGTTGCATGGGTAAAATTTTCTTGAGCACTATGTCACCTTCGTGAAATTGTCGTGGGCGAACCTTTTTGTTGTAAGCACGAATCATCCTTCTTTGATAAAGTTGCCCATGGCAGAGGGCTATCATTCTTCTTTCATCAATTAGATTTAATTGCTCGTATCTAGCTTTGACCCATTCTGCTTCTCCTAATTGAGTATCCATTAGTACCCTTAATGAAGGAATTTCAACTTCGATAGGCAATACAGCCTCCATACCGTATACCAGAGAAAAAGGTGTTGCTCCAGTAGAAGTACGGGTAGAAGTTCTATAAGCATGCAGTGCAAAAGGTAACATCTCATGCCAGTCCTTGTAAGTGACGATCATCTTTTCAACAATTCTCTTGATATTTTTATTGGCCGCTTCTACTGCACCATTCATCATCGGTCGATAAGGTGCTGAATTGAGATGCTTGATTTTGAATTGCAGGCACAAAGTCTGCATCATTGCATTATTCAGGTTCGTGGCATTGTCTGAGATGATACACTCTGGCGGTCCATAGCGACAAATGATTTCTTTCTTAATGAACCGGCATACCACCTTTTGAGTTACGCTTGCATAAGACACAGCTTCTACCCATTTAGTAAAGTAGTCAATTGCAACTAGGATGAATTTGTGACCATTGGAAGCTTTAGGGCTAATCGCTCCAATAACATCGATTCCCCACATGGCAAAAGGCCAAGGTATTGCTGTTACATTAAGAGGAACAGGTGGAGCTTGGATCTTGTTGGCATATATTTGGCATTTGTGACATTTTCTTACGTGATTGACGCAATCACTTTCCAATGTGAGCCAATAGTAACCAGCCCTCATTATTTGTCTTGCCATAGTATGACCACTAGTGTGTGCTCCACATATTCCAGAATGAACTTCTTCCATGATCTTTCGTGCTTCATGAGTATCTACACAGCGAAGTAGCATCGAGTCTGGGGTTTTCTTGTAAAGTATGTCTAGGTTTAAAAGAAAACCCATTGACAATCTTCGTAGAAATTTCTTGTCATTTTCTGATACTTCTGGTGGATATACTCTTTCTTGGAGGTATTTCTTGATATCGTGATACCAAGGCTTTCCATCCAATTCTTCTTCGATGCTCATGCAATAAGCTGGAGAATCTATTATTCTCATCTCGAACACAGGAGTATGCTCGGGGTCACTGATCTTGTACATAGCAGCCAAAGTAGCTAAAGCATCCGGTATTTGATTATCTTCCCTTGGAAGATGATGGAAGCTTATACTGTTGAATTTTCGAGCCAAGTCTAGTATGAGCTTTTGGTAAGGGATCAATTTTGAATCCCTTGTCTCCCATTCTCCGTTGATTTGATATATGACTAATGCGGAATCCCCATAAACTCGGAGATCTCGCACTTTCAATTCCAGTGCCATTTGGAGTCCCATAGCACATGCCTCATACTCTACTATATTGTTGGTACAAGGAAATGTAATTTTTGCTGTAAGAGGGAATTGCTCTCCACTTGGAGAGATGAGTATGGCTCCAATCCCTTGTCCCAAAGCATTAGATGCTCCATCGAATGCCATTTTCCATGTTTCATCATCTTTAGAGACTTCCTGTTCTATCGTCATTATATCTCCATCAGGAAACTCCATTTTCATTGGCTCATAATCATCCAATGCTCTATCAGCCAGATATTCAGCAATCACACTCCCTTTTACAGCCTTTTGGGTGACATACTGTATGTCGTATTCAGACAACAGCATTTGCCATTTTGCGATCCTGCCTGATAAAGCTGGTTTCTCAAAAATGTACTTAATGGGATCAGTCTTGGAGATTAGCAATGTGGTGTTGTTGAGCATGTAGTGTCGTAGTCGGTGTGCTACCCATGCAAGGGCACAACAGGACTTTTCTACTATTGAGTATTTCGCTTCATATGTGGTAAGCTTCTTGCTCAAATAGTAAATTGCGTGCTCTTTCTTGCCTGTCTCATCACGTTGACCCAATACGGATCCTAATGAAGAATCCTGTATGGATAAATATAGAATCAACGATTCTCCAGATCGGGGTGGTACCAAGACTGGTGGATTTGATAGATATTGCTTGATTTTCTCGAATGCTTCTTGGCATTCGTTATTCCACTCGATCGGATTGTTCTTCTTCAGTGATTTGAAAAGAGGTTCACACTTGGATGTCAATTGTGAAATGAACCTTGCTATGAAGTTGATTCTGCCCAGGAAACTTCTTACTTGTTTTGGAGTCTTCGGGGGTTGCATTTCTTGTATTGCTTTGACTTTACTCGGGTCAACTCGAATCCCATCCTTGCTGACCATGAAACCCAATAACTTTCCTGAAGAGGCTCCAAAAATACATTTGGCAGGATTCAACTTCAGTTGATATTTGCGAAGTCTATCGAATAGTTTTCTTAGCACTTTTAGATGCCCCTTAGCAGTGAAAGTTTTGGCGATCATGTCGTCTACATATACTTCAATTTCTTTATGCATCATGTCATGGAATAATGCAACCATGGCTCTTTGATATGTAGCACCAACATTCTTTAACCCAAAAGGCATCACCTTGTAGTAGAAGGTACCCCAAAGGGTTATAAAGGCAGTTTTTATCATATCATCTGGATCAAGTTTGATTTGATTGTATCCAGAGAAGCCATCCATGAAGGAAAAATAGGAGTTTCCTGCGGTATTATCCACCAGCGTATCAATGTGAGGAAGTGGGAAGTTATCTTTAGGACTGGCTTCGTTCAATGGCCGGTAGTCCTGACAAACTCTTAGTTTCCCGCTTTCTTTCTTTTCGACTGGAACAATGTTAACCACCCATTCTGTATATTCAGCGACCCCAAGGAATCCTGCATCCCACAGCTTTCGAATCTCATCTTTCACTCTTAAGATTAGATCCGGCTTTAATCTTCGTAACTTTTGTCTGACAGGCTTCGCTCCAGGTTTCAAGGGTATTTTGTGTAGTACTATGTCTGAGCTTAAGCCAGGCATATCTTGGTATGACCAAGCAAACACATCCACATATTCTTTCAATAAATGGACTAATTCTTCTTTTTCTTCAGGAGGGAATAAAGTGCCAATCTTGACTTCTTTTACATCCTGACTGTCTCCCAGGTTGAATACCTCAGTTGGTTCTTGACTTGTTGCTCTTTCTTTTTCATCTCGCTCAATCATTTTTAATAGCTCAGGAGATACTTGAAGATCTTCGTCATCCGAGTCGGTAGTGTTTACAGGATTATCAAAGTTCATTCTTTCATTGTCATCAAAGAGAGTTTTGGGTCTGCATTATCCAGAGAGAAAAGAAAGAGAAGAAAAAAAAAAATGGCACGAATGAGATGGATGCAAACTGGTACTTTATTTACAATGTGCATAAATCACAACTTTATTGGAATAAAAAGCAATAACTAAAAGGTTCACTTAAACAAAGACTACACCCTATTGATTGAACCTTTCTTTAGGAGGTTTTTACTATTAGATTACTTTGGAAAGCTTTCGATTATAACAGGCAGTTCTATCGCCTCCCAATTGTTCAGCACATCCCGTGGGCCACAAGGTTGAACAAGCTCCTCCTCTTCAGGTGAATCGCTGATGATTGCCTGAATAGAAAGACTTTCAAAAGACTTGTTGATGTTGATAGTCAGCTTGCCTTCATTGTCATTTTTTGGAATGAGACCACCACTCACGAACGTTTCGGTGATTTCAGGGATATCCAGATTTCTTTCCTGGAGAGGATGCCCTGTTAATCGTGCAATCCTCTTTTCTCTCTTTTCAGCTATTGCCTTCATTTTATCATGTCTTGTCGGTGTGAAGCCTAGGCTGTATTTCCCTTCATTTGTGGTGATTTTCAATGGTTCTGTGATTCCTTGTAGATCTTGTCCCAGTCCTAACCCCGGTGAGTATCCTCCTTTTATCATGAGTTTGGCAACCATGCGACTTGTTTTAGAGATGCTAGGAATGGGTTCTTCTCCATATTCGCTGACATAAGCAGCATTGACAATCTCAAAAGACCTGAAGGAACAATCAGGTATATTTTCATTGACTTCGACATATTGAGCATCCGCAGGTCTTGATAGCAGGATGTCTTCTTCAGCGAAGACCGTGATTATCTTTCCTTCAATAATGAATTTCATTTTCTGGTGTAATGAAGAAGGAATTGCTCCGGCCATATGGATCCATGGTCTTCCCAGCAGGCAGGTATAAGATGGACAAATATCCATGACTTGGAATGTGATGTGGAAAAGACAGGGACCAATCCCTATTGGTAGCTCTATTTCTCCAACAACATCTCTCTTCGTTCCGTCAAATGCTCGAACAACAATATGACTGTTGTTGAGGTATGATGGGTCTAAACCAATCTTATGTAAGGTTTCGAGTGGCATTACATTTAGAGCTGACCCATTGTCGATAAGAACTCTGGCCATAATCCGATCTTTGTATTTAATCGAAATATGCAGAGCCTTAGAGTGACCCCTTCCTTCTGCTGGTATCTCATCGTCAGTGAATGTGATGAGATTTTGTGCCGTGATGTTGTTGACAAGGTGGTCAAAGTTGTTCACGGAGATATCTTGTTCAACATAAGCCTTATTCAGGACTTTGAGAAGAGCTTCTCGATGGGCATCAGAACTTAAGAGTAATGAAAGTATGGAGATCTTTGCTGGCAGACGGTTCAACTGCTCCACGATACTGTATTCACTTTGCTTTATGAGTTTGAGAAACTCAGTAGCTTGTTCATCTGTTACTGCTCGAGGCATCTCTTGCTCTTTAGATGTGTTAATAGGTCCATTTGCTGGATCCGTAACATTCTTCTCTTGTTGGAGCTTGTTCATTTGCTCGGGAGAATAACACCGACCACTTCTAGTCATGCCCCCAACTTCTAACGGAGTTGATGTGATGTTAGAAGTATAGCCATAGTTCCATGGAACAGTTTTGTCTGATTTGTACGGGAATGGCTTTGGAACTTGAATTCTTAAAGGCTTGAGAGCAGATTTTGATATTGGAATGACTAGTGGTCTTGGCATGATATTGACTTCTTGTTCTTTAATTATCACATTCACGTCATCCTCTTTATCTGACATGAAAACGATGATTTGGGAGGAGTCCATAAGACTTTGTAGACTTTTACGGAATTCTGGGCATTCTTGGATAGAATGACTTTTACTGTTATGAAAGTTGCACCACTCCTCATCCTCGACTTCTTTATTTCCAGAAGACTTTCCTATGATAATCCCTTCTTTCACAAGGCATGAATATACATGCTTAAGAGGGGTTATGATATCATTGACTGTTTTCTTCATCGGCCAGTATTCTTCCATCATATTGACTGGTTTGGCTTGATGAGGAGGCAATGGATTATGAGTGACGTTTGGTTCATCGGAAAAGTCCAACCACTTTGACTCAATTAATTGTTGGACTATACGCTTCAATGCTATGCAATTTTCCAGTCCGTGGCCCACGGTACCATCATGATATGGGCAATTTATGTTAGGGTCATACCACCTTGGATACGGGGGTTCCAATGGCCTTGTAGGGATTGGGCGAATAAGTTGACTTTCGATGAGTTTTGGATACAGCTCAGTGTAAGTCATGGGAATTGGTGCGAAGATTTCTCTTGGTCTTGGTGCAGGTACTGGAGGAGTTGGAAAAGGTGGCCGTAACTGATTAGGTCTGTTGGGAGGATAATTGTTGGGTCTATTGGGAAGATAATCATTGGGCCTATTGGGAGGATAATCATTGGGCCTATTGGTAGGATAATAATTGGGCTTATTGGCAGAATAGGATAGGCGAGGTCCGGTGGCCACAGTGCCCACGAAGGGAATCCCTCTTCCTCTTCCTATTTGTTGTATTTCTTCATCTTTTCTTCTGGAAGGTCCTCCTCTTTTCATAGGATCGCTAAAGGATTCAGTAATCTTCCCAGTCCTGATACCATGCTCGATCCTTTCTCCAGACATTACTACGTCGGAGAAGTTAGTTGCCGCATTGCCAATAAGTTTGTCATAATATGGGTATTTCAGTGTCTGGACAAATAAAGTGACCATTTCTCTTTCTGTCATGGGTGGCTGAACCTGTGCAGCTAAGTCCCTCCACCGCTGCGCATATTCCTTGAAAGTTTCTGGCTTTTTCTTCTCCATGTTTTGGAGAGTTTGGCGATCCGGAGCCAAGTCCATAACGTGTTTATAGTTGCCGATGAAGGCCTGAGCAAGGTCATTCCAAGTTTTTATGTTCCTTGGACCTTGGCTTAGATACCACTGTAATGCTGATTTTGTGAGACTTTCCTGAAAAAGTGCGATCCACACCTTTTCATCTTTTGTGAGTGGTTGTAGTCTCCTTAGGAACAATGTGATGTGAGTGATGGGATCACTCGTTCCATCGTATTTCATGAAATCTGGCACCTTAAAATCTGAAGGGATTACGACGTCTGGCACTAAGCAGAGGTCATCCACCGAGAGAGATCCGAATATAGTGCCTCCTTCAATGGCTCGCAGTCGCTTTTCTATTGTTTCGAGTTTTTGAGATTCTGCTTCTTCTTTTGGTAATGTCTTCTTTTCTTCCTGTACAGTGTCTTGTTTCAGGTGAACACTAGCAGACGGTCCTGATTCTTGAAACAGGTTTTCTTGGACTGAGACTCGTTGCGGGGTGAATCCCGGGGGATAAGTGGGATCTTGTACTTCTTTGATGGGGACTTGAGTTGCTTTCCCTTTGATTAATTCCATCAATTGTCTCATCTGTTCTGACATACTTTCAATCTTGGACTCCATCTCCATGAGACGTCCTTCGGCTTGTTCTGCCATTAATCTTGTTTGGAGTCGAGTTGAATATCGGTGTTGAGGTCCAATTTTACCCTTTTAAAGGAATATTTATTTTATTAGATTCTATGTGTGTATGATTGATGTGATGGATGCATGCATGAATATTGTAAATACTTGGTGAAAGAAAAACTATAATGGAATTTCTCAATTACATTCAGCAAAAGGTTTGTTTAAAAGAAACGACCCAAAGTACAATACTGCTTTCTGGCCTTAGATATGAACTCCATCATTCTTTGAACATTTACTGATGGAGTAGGACAGCTCAGTTCTTCTAACTCCTTGGCTTCTTCGCCCATTAGTTGGGCTTGTTCTGTAACTTTTCTGACTTCTACCAAAAATGTTTGCAATTGATCTTGAGAAAATCTGTATTGATCTTCCCAGTATCTGACTCTCATCTCTTTTTGATCGGTTTCATCAACCAATTGGGAGATGACTTGTTTTTGGTATTCAACTTTCTCTTCGAGGAGTTGTGTTTTGTGACCGAGCTGTTGCATGTCAAGGAGCATCCTCTTGTTCTTCTCATTTTCTTCCTCTAGTTCTTTCTCCAACTCTCTTTTCGCCAATTTTCTGATGACCTCTTCAGATAGAACTATTCCTTCCTTCCGGTTATTTCTCCATTCATAATAAGCAGTGGGAGAAATAATAGGCCCCGACTTCAATATGAAAATTCTTTTCCACGCAACTGAAATACCCATTGCGAGCTTATTTGAATTTGGATCTTCGTGTGAAAATTCCAACTTACTCAGATTATGCGTCATGGGTATAAATTGCATAGACCCAAATTGTTTTCGTACTTGAGCTGGGGCATAACTTGTTCCTCCCCATATACCTAAGAGAGGAACCCACGGGCAATTGCCGCAACGGTAGACAACGCGGGTGGAGGTAGACCAGGGGGCTCTCCATTCAATTTGGAATTCGGTGATGTTCTTGAAATAATCAACCCATGCTTCCTTGCTGTCGTGATGAATGGTTTCACTTTTCAAAAAGGCTTCGATTGGGATGAAGTCCTTTGAAAAGCGATTTCCAAAATGTTGCTTCTCACAAGGAAGGTGGCTTTTGATCCAAGTGTTGAGGAGATGTGAACATCCTATGAATTTGCCCCCTCTTTGGCGACAAAAGTTTAATGCCCTGATAGTTTCACATAATATTACTGAGGTCGGATTTATTTGAGCATTGCAGATTTGCTCAAATAGTGTAATGATGTCTCCTTCAATGAATCCGACGATTCTTGGGAAGACTACCAGGCCATATATCGCCAAGGCGAAAAGCTTGCGTCGTTGATTTTTCTGAGGGAGAACGTGACTTAATTGTTTTAAGTCGATCCAACTGATAAATTTTCGAGATCCTTTTGTTGCAAACTTGGTTTGAAGACTGGAAGCTGGCATATCCAATAATTTTGCTAGGGCTCGATGAGGCTCCGTTCTTCTATCATGTTGATAAGTCTCGATTGGATAGTCGGAGGACCAACCCAAGAGGCTGTTGTATTCTTCAATGGTTGGAACCAGATCCATCTTATCGAAAGAAAAGCATCGATAAAATGGATCCCAAAATTGTATTAGAGCCCGGACAAGTGATGCATCAACGGTAACCTTTAGTAGGCAAGTGATGTGACCATATTTTGCCGTAAAAGCTTCCCGATCAGTAGAATTCCAACTATTCCAGACTTGCAATAATTCCGTGGTGTCGTTCTGATTTATCCGGACCGATACCTGGTCCTTAAGCTGTACGTGAGAATGGGATGTCAGAGCATCTCCGTGAAGCTTTTGAGCCGTTTCGGAATATTCCATAGCTTCAGGCTGAGTTTCGATTACCGTGTCATTCCATGATCCAGTAACAGCCGTGGGAAGATAATCGAGAATATCCATGATAATAGTTCTTTCACCAAATACTTATCTTTAATGATGAAATGTATATGCCGGAAAAATAAGGAAAAATAGAGTTAGTAAAAAAAATAACACATAGGATCATACAAACATATAGATAAAACAAAACCTATGGAAATGGGAACCGAGGTATGGGAAATTCTTAATGGCTGGTTCTAAGGTGGAGTAAGGAATTCTACATGCAGAAGGTGGTTTATCAAAAAGGCAAAGGATAGTTCCCGAATCCCGTCACTGAATCATAGTGACGGCCCGATTCCTTACCCTCTAGGGTTTATGTAAGGAATGGATTAATTCGAGTCGTAGCTTTTCGTGGGCCCATGCAGAGACTAACCGTCTCAGAAGGCAATACACTACTTTGCTACTTTGAAACCGGTGAAGGCTTGGAGACCGTGGCCTCACAAGGACAGCAACACCAATTCCGCTTAGAAAGAATCGTGTTTGATTTAAGGAAGCTCGGATATAGAGCTTCATTTTGTGAATGCATTATGCATGTTTACTTAAGTAAATATAATATATAAATCCACATAATAGAAAAGCAAAGTAAATAAAAATAAATCAACTTTAGGCTCGACTCACTAACGTCGACTCCCCAGTGGAGTCGCCAAGCTGTGGCAACGTCGGGTTTTCTGGAGTCGCCACCAATCGGTTTCACCTAGGTCGATTGGTCACCTTAAAATTGGTCTGCGAGAGTTCGGGGATCGGGAGTACGGTTACGTTAAAACAACTTTGTTAAAACGCCCAAAAATTGGCACCTTGGTTGATTTTAATTTTGTTTTGCTTTGCTTTTAAATAATTCTCAGTTAATTTTCAAAAATTAGAAATTTTAACTGGATTAGTCGAAATGTGGATTTTTAAATTAATTAATTTGTATGAAATTATATACTTCCGAACCATGGACTCTGCCGAGTCATTTGGACACGGAAGATTTGATTCCGAACCATGGACTCTGCCGAGTCATTTGGACACGGAATTTGGTGAAATTTTAAATAATTTAATCCATATTGTAAACATGGATTTTTATCTTTGTATTTATTTAATTTATTTATTTTAAAAAGTTTGATATTTTCCAAACCGTAGATCCTGCCGGATCATCCGGATATGGAAATCGATTTATCGTAATTATTTAATTCTTATTATTATGAAATTAATTTTTAAATGGTAATTCTTTTTATTTATGAATGATTTTTAATACTAACTAAAAATTTATCTTTATATTTTTACTTCTTTTTTTACTTTCTTTCTTTTTCTTCTTTTTTACTTATTTTTACTTTTTTTTTTTTTTTTTTTTTTTAAATTTCTTTTAATTTCTTTTCTTTTCTTTCTTTTTTTATTCTTTTCTTTCTTTCTTTTCTTTTTCTTTTTCTTTCTTTTATCTTTCTTTTCTTTTTCTTATCTTTCCTTTCTTTTCTTTATCTTATCTTTCTTTTATTTTTCTTATCTTTCTTTTTTTTTTCTTGTTTACTTTTTTTGTTTTCTTGTTTAATGAAAGATATTTATTATTTTAAAGGATTACTCAATTTATAAAAGAATTAAAAAAAATAATAATTAATTTTTATTTAATAAGAAGTTAATTTAAAAGAGTTTAAAAATAAAAATTTTGATCATGGTACGGGGCGTTGTTACTCAGCCAGACCCTCTTCACCAGGTGAAGCAGCTCAAAAGCGGGCACGAGACAGTTTCCAGCCAATATACCATGAACTAAAAATTTTTATTATTTTTTTTTTTTATTATTTTTTATTATTTTTTTATTATTTTTTTATTATTTTTTTTTATTAAGAGAACCAAAAATTTTAAACAAAAGAAGAAAAGTTTTGATATTTATTTAATTTATTTTGGAATAAAAGATTATTTAACCGAAAACTTATATGTATTTTAAAACAAAAGTCTTGATATTTTTATTTTTATATTCTTCTTTGTCTGATGAAAGATTTTTTTTTTTTAATTTTAATTTATATTTCTGAAAATATATCTAATCAATAAGTCAAAAATATTTAAGAGAAAATTCAATTATTTTTGTTTTATTTTGTATTATTTTGAAATTATTTGATTAAGATTTTTATAAAAAGAAACAAAAAGTTATATAATTTAATAAGTAAAATATTACTGAATAAAATATTAACCCAAAATTTTTACGCTTTTTATTCTTTTTATTAATAAAGAAAACTAAAAAAATTATATATTAATAGATAATTAATATATTAGTCTAAAGTTTTTTTTTATTTTTTATAAAGAAAAAATTTATTTTATATATTTTATTTAAAAATATTTCCGAGCCATGAATCCTGGCGGATCATTTGGTCATGGAGTTTTAATTTTTTTTTATTTCATTAATTATTAATTTTAAAGAAGTATTAAAAGAATGATTTTATGTTTATTTATTTATTTATTTTATTTTTGAATTATTTCATTATGTTTGTTTATTAAAAGGAATAAAAACTTTGTTTCAAAATAAAAAAAAGTAATTTTTATTAGCCTTTAGAAAATTATTCACGTAAAATTCCTTTTTTTATCTTTTAATCATAAAAAAAATTCAATTAATAAAGTGGGGCTTTTTGGCCATCCACTTTAATAACACAATAATAATAAAAGTTAGCACAATTAATATAGTTAGATTAGTTGGATTAGTTAGTTAATAACAATAAAAAGGTTAGTAAAAGTTAGATTAAATTAATTAACAACAATAATAAAAATTAGCCAAGTTTAATTAAATTAATTGTTAACAACAATAATAAAAAGTTAGTCAAGTTAATTAAATTAATTAATTAACAACAATAATAAAATTTAGCCAAATTAATTAATTGTTAATTAACCAAGTTGATTAAATTAATTAACAATAATAAAAGTTAGTAATAATGCAAAAATTAAAAGGTTAGTAACAATAATAATGTTAAAAGTTAGTTGTTAGTAAGTTAGTTAACAAGTTAATAATAACAAAAAAAAAAGAAAGGTTAGTAACAATAACAATAATAAACAAATAAATACACAAGTAAAAAAAAATAAAGTTAGTAATTAATTCTGAAAAAAAAAAAACAAAATAAAAAGATTAGTGACCAAAATGAAAAGAATTGAAAAGATGAAGTATTAAAGTAGAATTTTACCTAAAAGTTGAAAATTTTGAATTTTGCTGGGTACAGGCGCGACGCGAGCGCGAGGGGGGAAAGGGGCTGGCGGCCGGCGGCGGCTGGGCCAGGGGCAGGGGGGGACGGCGGGGGTGGCGCGGCGGCACGGGCACGGGACGGCGAGCGACGGCACGGCGGAGACAGCGGCCGGCGAGGGGCGGAGGTCCGAGGAGAAAGAAGGAAAAGGAGGGAAAAGAAAAGGGGACGCGGCGGCGGGCCGGCGGGGCGACGGCGGCACGGGCACGGCGGAGGCGGCGACGGTGAGGAGAGAGGCACGGCAGAGAGAGAGAGAGAGAGAGAGAGAGAGAGAGAGAGGGAACAGCAGTGAAAAAAAATTTTGGCTTTCTGGGGAAGAAGGGAAGAGGGCTGGGGCTAAGGGCTGTAATTTTCTCTTTCTTTTGAAACGGAGCTCTAAGTTTTTTGCTATTTTTTTCTGTGTTCAGCACAAAATTTGGGGGGCTATTTATAGAGGAAGTTTAGCTGAACTGTTGATGGATAAATTAATAAAAAATTTCAAACTTATCTCTTAAATTGGTAAAATGACAATTTTAGTCCTTTACGTCTCTCAGCCTCTGGATAAGTTCCTGAAGCTTCTGATTTTGACAATTTTATCGTTTTCTGTCAATTTGAGCCAAAAACGTCGGCAGACTCAAAATTTTATGTGACAAACTGCCAAATGCTCCTGGAACTTTCAGAATTTGTCAATTTTGCCTGAAACTTCTTAATTTTGTCATTTTTACCTTAAACTTTTAAATTTTGTCATTTTTATGGAGTTTTCTTTTTTTCTTTCAAACATACACATATACACACATATATCAAATCTTCACAAAACAAAACAAAAAAAAAAAATATATATATATATTTTAAACTAATTAAAAAAAAAATTTAGTAATAATAATAACAATAATAATAATAATAATACATTTTTTTTATTTAATTTTTTTTTATTTAATTTTTTTTAAAATTATTTTAATGGCCGGACGAAATTGGGTGTCAACAAAAGGTAGAAGATGAGGACTACGAATCCGACAGGCGGAGAAACCGAAGTCCGAAGAGGCGCCCTCCACCCCCTGCGGGAGTCGTACAAACAATCACGACGGGGCTCCCATCCTCGGAAAGGAAAAGGAAGGCCAGGGAAATAGCTGTGATGGACTATCAAAGTCCGGCGAAGAAGCTATCCCGAAAAGATGGTTCCACAGTCGTCTTTCCTCACGACGACCCACTCCTGATCATGGCAAGAATTGGAAGCTGGGATGTCAAAAGGTACTTGATGACGGATCAAACGTTGACGTCCTATTTTCACAACTGCTGCCGAGCTTGGGCATATCCATCAGCGATCTCAAGCCTGTCACTTCACCGACCTTCGGGGTAGGACCGTTCGAGTTACCCGTCCTCGGATGGATCGACCTTCCATTAATGATGAGAGGGACTTCGGTCAAAGGACCAGCTGAGTTGTTTACCTCGACAATGGTGAGGTTCATCGTCATGGATGTCCCCTCATCATACAACGCCATCCTTTGAAGGCAGACGCAGGGAAATCTGCACATTCGCCCTAACGTGAGATATTTGACTGTCACTTTCGCCACCAAGGAAGGAGACGTAGAAATATTCATAGATCAGGGCGAAGTAAGAAAGGTGTTCGTCAAAACCCGAAAAGCTCCAGCAAACAATTCTACACAAGCTGTAGAAGCAGGGGCTTCAAAGTCAAAAAATGGCGAGAAAAAAGATTCTGGCAAGGTAGAAATGGAAGAAGTGGAACTTATCCCAGGACGAAGTACCTGAATAGGGAAAAACTTGTCTGAAGGAGATAAGAAAAAACTTGTATCCTTTCTGATAATGAATAAAGACCTGTTCGCCTACTCGCCAAAAGACATGCCGGGGGTAAATCCGCGCGTAGTACAACATAGCCTCAAAGTAAGTCCGGAAGCAAAACCTGTCTGGCAAAAGAAACGGGGCATTTCAGCCCATAAAAATGACTTCGTCAAAACCGAAGTCCAACGTTTATTGGAGGCAGATGTAATCAGGGAGGTCAAGTACCCCGAATGGCTAAGCAATGTGGTGATCGCCACAAAAGAAGGAAGCAACAAACTTCGGATGTGCATCGACTTCAGAAACCTGAACGATGCTTGCCCAAAAGATTCATATCCTCTCCCGCCAATAGATCAACTGGTAGATTCAACTGCCGAATACGGGCTCCTAAGTTTCCTAGATGCCTTCAGCGGCTACCATCAAATAAAGATGGACCCCGAAGACGAAGAAAAAACAACCTTCATTACCGAGGAGGGGACGTACTGTTACACCAGGATGCCCTTCGGGCTCAAAAACGCAGGAGCCACCTACCAGAGGTTGATGAGCAAGGTCTTTAATGACCAAATAGGGAGGAACATGGAAGTCTACGTAGATGACATGATAGTCAAAAGCAAGCTGCCTGTTGACCATGTCACAGACCTAAGGGAGACTTTTCACCGGCTCAGGACCTTCGGAATTCACCTTAACCCCGAGAAGTGCACCTTCGGGGTAACTTTGGGAAAGTTCCTTGGGTACATGGTATCAGAAAGAGGCATTGATGCTAACCCAGAAAAAATTAAGGCTCTGTTGGAATTCCGAACTCCTGCCACAATAAAAGATGTGCAGAGACTTACTAGAAGAATAACCTCCCTAAGCAGATTTATTTCTAGATATGGAGACCGGTGTCGAGCATTCTTCAAAGTCCTCACTAAGGCAGCAAAAAGGGAGGACGACCTCGAGAGTAATGATCATCCTTGGAATGAGGACTGCCAAAAAGTTTGGGAAGAACTCAAAATCTACTTGGCTTGCCTGCCCACTTTGCGACAGCCCCGTGAAGGAGAACCACTTGTGTTGTACCTCGCCGTCACAGAAAAAGCAGTAAGCTCAGTCCTTGTGAAAGAGGAAGGGGCGAAGCAGTGGCCAGTCTACTATGTGAGCAAGTCCCTGCATGGCGCCGAAATCAGATATCCTTTGTTACAGAAAGCTATATATGCCTTGGTCCTGGCAGGAAGAAGGCTACGGCCATATTTTCAGGCTCACCCCATCATCGTTCGAAGTAGTTTACCCCTGCGGGACGTCATGAAGAAGGTTGACCATTCGGGAAGGCTCTCCAAATGGTGTATAGAGATTGGCGAACACGACATCACTTATGAACCTCGGAAAGACATAAAAGCTCAAGCCTTGGCAGATTTCATTGCCGAGGTCCCCATTACCGAGGACAGCCACCCAAGTCCCGACGAAAATGAGCCAGAATGGGCCTTGTACGTTGATGGTGCCTCGGGCGCCGAGCACCAAGGAGCAGGGGTAATCATCAGAGGCCCCGAAGGCCTGGAAGTAATGAAGGCCATTAAGTTCAGCTTCAATGTCACTAACAATGTGGCTGAATATGAAGCTCTCATAGCGGGCTTGCGCCTGGCCAGAAAAATTGGTGTCAGAAACTTGAAAGCCCATAGCGATTCCCAGCTAGTAGTTCGGCAAACAGCAGGGGACTACGGGGCAAAGGATCCAACACTGGCAAAATACCATGAATTAGTAACGAAGCTTATTCGAGAATTCGACACCGTGCGAATCGAGAACGTGCCTCGCAGACATAACGCTGAGGCAGATGAATTGGCAAAATCAAAACCATATACTGAGGTGCTAAGCCAACCGAGCATTACAGTGCTGAGCATAATGACCTCGGGAAGAAGCTGGAAAGACCCAATAAAAACATATCTCGAAACCAATACGCTCCCCGAAGACCCCAATGAAGCAGCAAAAGTGCGGAGATGCTCCGGTTGTTTCTTTCTGATTGGAGAAGAGCTATATCGGCAGGGATATGCAAATCCGCTACAGAGGTGTGTTGGCGAAAAGGATATTGAAATTATCCTCCAAGAAGTTCACGAAGGCGCTTGTGGTTCGCACATCAGAACCGACGCCCTGGCAGCGGTGATACTTCGCCAAGGATACTTTTGGCCTACCCTGAGGAAAGACGCTAGGCGGTTCGTCCAGAAATGTGGTAATTGCCAAATACATTCAAAAATCTAGAGAACGCCCTCGGAGCTGGTGACTTCGGCAAACTATCCCTGGCCCTTCGCAGTTTGGGGCAGAGACCTTATCGGCCCGCTCCCGACAGTGCCTGGGGGCGTGAAGTTCTGCGTAGTCGCAGTAGACTATTTCTCTAAATGGGTCGAGGCAGAACCTTTGACGACTATCTCGGCAAGAGAAGTGCACAAGTTCGTGTGGAAAAACATAGTATGCAGATTCGGCATACCGAGGGTACTAGTAGCTGATAACGGATCCCAGTTCATAGACAAAGGGTTCCAAGAGTTTATCAGCGACCTCGGAACAAAGATGCACCTCGCCCCGGTAGCTCACCCCCAAAGCAATGGGCAGGTGGAAGTATCTAACAGGACCATAAAAGATGGTCTGAAAAAGAGACTGGGGGAGGCAAAAGGGAAGTGGCCAGGAGAACTCCAAAGCGTACTATGGAGCTACCGAACAACGCCCTGAAGGGCTACAGGGGAAACTCCTTTCTCGCTCGTCTTCGGTACAGAGGCCATAATCCCAATAGAGGTAGTGCAACCATCAATACGAGTGCAGGTATTTGATGAAAGTGGAAATGACCTCGGCTTAAGAACCAAGCTCGACCTCGTCGGCGAACATAAAGAAATAACGGAACTAAGAAGGAAAGCTTTCCAGCAAAGAGTGGCCGCCGCTATAAACTTGCGAGCTAGGCCAAAAGGAATAAAAAAGGGTGATCTCGTTCTCCGAAAGGCGGAATTCGCACCCCGGAGGCCATCACACGGCGTACTTCGCGTGAATTGGGAGGGACCTTATCTGGTTCTTGCCGAAGTACGAAGAGGGGTGTACAATCTCGGTGACGCCGAAGGCGTGGAATTAAAAAACACTTGGCATTCAGATGCCTTGAAAAGGTTCTATGCTTAGAATCTTGACGTAAGGGTTTACATTGTACAAAGTTAGAAAAATTTTCTAGGTACACGGGCTTCTGAAAGAAAGATTCTTGAACAATAGATATACTAAAATTCCGCGAAGATGGTCGCCAGAATAAGCATGGGGGTGATTTCCTGAAGTCCCTCGAGCAAGCATGTTCGGGACAATAGGAAATGTAAAACCTTGAGAGAATTTCTAACTATAAAGGCTCACAGAGAACCGATCTAATCTTCCGAAGTCTCTTGAGCAAATGCGTTCGGGGCAAAAAGGAATGAACAATCTCATAAAAAAGACTTAGCCAAAATTTCTTACAGGAAAGAAAAAAGTCTTTATTAACAAACAAGATCGGTTTACAAAGAAGAAGGACTACCAAGAAAGAAAGAGTACAAGGAAGGAGAAAAAGAAGGCAGAAGGGGCCTGAGATAAATTAGGGATTCTCGGCGTCCCGGGAGCCACTAGCCCCTGCATCCTTTTCTACCACCATCGGCGCCGGAAGAGTCTGAGGCAGGTTCAAGTGCTCGAGCTTGGACCAAGAGCACCGAGGTCCCTCAGGAATATTTAGGGCCTCCAGGAAAGAAAGGTCGAGATCTGGAAACCTCAGAAGAACTTGATGACGAACGAGACAAAACCCGTCTTGAAAACCAACTTTGGTCATCTCATTGGATTTCCTCTTCTCGACCCCAAGTTCATTAAGCTCCTTCTCCAGGTCTTCAACCTTTTTCCTTAACGCCTTCACCTTCTTTTTCTTCAGCTCATCCTTCCCCTTCTTCGAAGAATCGACCTCGGCTTGAAGTGCGGCTTTCTCGGCCTCCGCCTTCGCCAGAAAAGCCGCGGAATCCGACTTCTCCTTTTAAAGTGCCTCATTAACCGAAGTCAGCTCCGCCACTTTTCTGCCGAGGTCGGAAATCTTCTGGGAGGAGTCCTTTATAAGTTCTTCTTTTTCCTTCGCAAACTCCTCCCGAAGGGCAACAATCTCTGACGCCGAAGTCTGGGCCAGCTGAGTGTTCCGAGTAAGAAGGTCCGAGCACTGGGTCTTGTATTGTTCTATAGTCTTTGAAGTGGTGGCCCGGTACATCCCCTGCCTCGCCACCCGAACTCTGAGGAATCCAACATATCCCAGCAGCTGCAGAAAAACAGAGGCAAGAATGAGACAAGGAAAAAAAGGAAAGGCAAATACTTAGAAGAAATTAGAGGGAAAAAAGCAAGGTGAGAAACACACCTGGGCGGCGTGCTCGGAAAGCTTCGCGGCGAGAGAGTCATCATCCGGATGAGCCCCCGCAATGGCCCTGAAAGAAGCTTCAGTAAGAACCCCCTTCGCAATCTCCTTGGCCATTCGCGGGCAGTCTTCGGAGTACATGTTCATGTCCTTCGTAAAAGACCAAAATGGCTCCTTCGGAATCTTCCCCTTCGGGATATGGGCATCCCGAAGGGCCCGTTTCCGGGCGTGCTCGACAACCCAATCCGGAGGAAGAATCTCCTCTGCACGACAAAAGCAGAAAAATTGTCAAACACAAGTAGTTGCCAAAAAATTCAGAAACTGAGTGTCTAAGGCATCAAACCTGGTGGCACTTTGGCAACGTCGTCGCCAGAATCCAGGGCCCCCTTAGAAGAAATCTCCTTCCCTTTCCTCTTGCGGCGATCTTCGGCAGAAGGGGCTTCCACCAAAGCGTCCAGAAGAGTCGCCCAAGTAGGGCTTGAAGGAGCGACATCTGCACCGACCTCGGTCGAAGGGGCAGCAACGGTTACCTCGGGCTCCTCACCCACCTCCGCGGAAATCTCCGGCATAGGAGGGGGCCCGGTCTTCTTCGATCGCTTGGCTGCCGGAGGCCCGGCGCCAACTGCCTTCCGTCTTCAGGAGGCAGCCTTCTTTGTTTGTTCACCTTTCTCGGCTTGCCCTACGAAAAGCGATCGGTAATAGGCAGCAGTATCGTCGCCCATCTCTGAAAAAGAGAAAAAACATCAGTGTAAGTCCAAGATGAAATTGAAACAAGGGGACTAAGAGATGACGTACTTTCGAAAAAATTGGCATAAGTAATGTCCTCCTGAAGAAGTTGTACCAGCCATGAGTCCTTCCCAGCAATGGCAGGAGCTGGCATCTCGAGGTCCGTTTCGTGCTCCTTTACCACCTTCCACTCCCGAAGGACTTCTTCGGTCATCAACTTCCAGTTAATTGGAAAGGGGTAAAGGGAGCGCGGTAGGACCTCGGAATCCCAGTCAGAGACCGCTCGGATGCGCTTGTCAAAGTCCGCAAAAATGGGTGTTAACTCAGGAGTTAACAGTATCTTCGGGTCAACGACATCCATCACGAGCTTTCCCTGAGCCCACTTCGTCGGGACGTACGACCAGGCCTCCTCCTTCTTCATAAAGAAGAATTTCTGTTGCCACCCTCGCCAGCTGTCCTTGTTGGCAAAGGTGAACTTGTATTTTTTGCTCCCTGACCCCCGAGGTAGCATGAAATAGAAGCCACCATTCGGGATCACGAAGAGCTTGTAGTACTGCAGAAAAATGACAAAGTGTGGCTCTATACCGAAGACACCACACATACAAAGAAAAGCTTTGAAATAGCAGTACGAGTTCGACGGAAGTTGGTTTACGGCAATGCGATGGAAATCGCAAATATCACAAACCATCTTCGGCGGAGGATACCGAAGTCCGGCCTTCAGTTGGGCACGGAAAACAGTAACCTCGTCACTACGGTTTGAAAAGCTATATTGGTCCGAACAAGGCAACCTCGTAGTGACGTAGGAAGGAAGGAAGAACTTCTTTTTCCATTTTTTAAGTTTTGCAGAAGTAGTGCAGCAGGGGTGAGAAAGAAGGGGTTCCCAGCTTTCGGGAATAGGCATGACTGGCAAAAAACCGAGTTCGGGAAAAGGCAAAAAGCTATTTCGGAGAAAAAATTTGGAAAAACAGAAGAAACTGGAAGCTAAAACCCACCAAACATTTTGCCAAAATCCGGATTTGAGGACGCCGTCGTGAAATGATTGCCGGAAAACCACTCTGTCAAAAGGCACCGCCGTAAGAGAGCAGGAAAAACACTGCGGTAGTTGAGAGACAGAAGAGAGCAAAAGCAAAAGCAAAAGGGGGGTTATGAAGGATTGAGGGTATATATAGACCGAGGAAGGGTAGGCGAATCGACGTCATAAGTGCTGTGCGAAGGCGAATCGTCGCCATAATTGCCCATTCTGCATAAAAAGATGCGCCCGCTGTAACCGATGTAACCCTCTCCAATGACGGCATGCCACGTGTCAGCAATCACGACAAATAAGGAACACGCTTTCTGACGAATAGCGCGCCGCCCCAGACTGACACGCCTGGTCACGAGACGAGACGTTTCAGTGACCTACAAAGATTACAGAAAATAGGTTACCTCGGAGACACCAAGAGACAGGCTGTGCTACGTCTACGTACAGAAGGTGTATCTTCGGCACAGGTACCGTGCATAAAGCCCCGAAGGGTACCCTCCGAAAGCTGACAAAGCCAAAGTCCCTACTTCGGCTTCTAGGGGGGGCATGTGATAGCCGAAGGACTATCGCCTCTCCTTGAACGTACCTCCTACCAAAAGCATGCTCGGGAAACCTGGCACCATCCGAGGGAGGCACTAGTACTGACCTCGGACTAGGCGAATTCCAGTGCCTCGAACTCGGGATTTAGCCTAGTACCCCAGAGAACTCCAAAGGTGCAGACAGCCCCCTCGGGGGATTAAACGGATCGCCTTCGGGATACAAGAACCAGCTACCGCAAGCAAGAGAGGATTTCCCGAAGGCGGAACCTCTGAGCTAGGCAGCTCCCCGAACTGCGAACATAACTCCCGAAGAAGGGTGTTCGTCTCAGAGAACGACCTTGCCCAAAGGACATCGGGAGTACGGCAGGAGCATTTAAGGAGCCTCTGACACATCGCCCACAGACGCACCATGTAACCTCAAACGACGCTCTGACACGCCGACGCCGCCCAGGCTTTGTCACAACCTGTCTCGGACCAAGGCTCGAGGGAGCCTACAAACAGCTACTTGTCCCCTATGCCAAAAGGTACACAGCAGATCTGACCGAACACGTGTCACGATCTGAACGGGCCAGACACTTCTATAAATACCAAAGAGCAGCTCCTTGCAAACGGTTGGTCAGTCAGTTGAGAGGATACGAACAAGCAAGGCCACTAAACCCTTGAGTGCTCTCTTTCCTTCACCTCTCAGAAAATTGACTTGGGCGTCGGAGGTTCGTCCCCGGAAAAACATCCCGGGGACCTCCTAACCTTTCCTTTTGGGCTCTTCAGGTACCACTCCCTGGGAAACCTCTACTCCGGGCGTTCTCCTCCTCAGGAAGTCCCTCCAGAAACCACCATGTCCTCCAGCGAAGATGTCTCCGGACATCACCATGCTTGATTGATATATAGAACAAGCTGCTGGACTAGACCTTTTTTTTTTAGATTCTGTCAATATCACAAGTGGCAATTTGAATGGTAGATCAACCGAGGAATGACTAGATCTAAAGGTAAAGGTCAACAATCAAACCTTTATATCTAAGTGCACTATGTGAGTGGATTAATTTAGTGAAATGTTAGTACGAGCAAGAGAGAAATGGAAGCTTGGAGAAGAGATAATAATTGGTCATACAATGTTCCAAATTCATTAAAAAAAAGAAAGTTCACAAACTGACCAAGTCAGTTGTCTTACCCTATGCACAAACTAACTTGCCCTGACGAAAGCTTTCTAATTTGGTTTAAACTGAACAAATTGTCCTTTGTTATGTAATTGGTCTTTTTTCTAGTTATAGAAATAATTTCTAGTGCACCAAAATAAAAGGGTCTAGGCAAAATAAAGTGAACTAAAATCATAAAGGAATTTAACTAAATTAATTAATTTCATAGAATTTCAATTGTAATTTATAAGTCTTGAAACCATTTCAAATATGACACAAATACAACTACGAATAATAGTACCCAATAGCCATATATTTGACATGGCCCTTCTTGGTCTTGCCTAGGAAACTTGTGAGAACAAATCTCACAGTGGTTGCAATTGGCTAGTTATTGATGTGCTTTAAATTAAAGCTTTATGTCACTAGTTAATTAACCTAGAAATGCAAGAATGCATGCACTTTTGCTTTGACTTGGGAAGATGGAAATTTATAAAACATTCATATTGCCTAGGCATTTTGAATGGAAGCCAAGGTTCAAATAGTCAAAGCATATAAATCCATCATTTGTATCATTATAACTACACATAATAACCATGTGAGGGCATTCAAAAAAAATAGGCAAATGCTCCTCACCTAAGAGCAACCCTAAAGTCCTTTACTTTATCCATAAACAAAAGAGGCAACTGGTGCATATAATGTACACAAGGCTTCTTCTATTGAGATCTTTTCATCAAACTCCCACCTTAGATGGAATTCCAATGGCAAGCCTAAAAAGGTCTTCAACGTGCTTTGTTAGCCACTGTGGCCACAAAACTGTAGTTAGTACCATGACTTAACCAACAAGTAACTATAAGAACTAGAATCACAAAGATTCTTATAACAAAGTAATTGCAACCAAAAGACTACATCGACAACCCTCAACGGTTATCAAGCACAACAGCGTCATAATCTACACAACATAAACTAGGAACTAAGAATTCAAAACTTCTCAATAAGGGATCTTCACCTGCAAGGAAAAATACTAAGGACAACACATATATAGTCATATGTAATCTGCTATGAGCTCATACAGCATGAAGATAAACCTATGCGCATATGTTTCAATCCCTTGAGACTCATCCTCTACCTAGTCCTTAAACTATAAGGCAAAGCTTTGTCTGTTAGCAAGCATAGCTTACTAGCGATCTTCACAGTGGAACCTCATCCCTAGAGTACGGCTAGGTCCTCGATGGTACTAAACCTCACACCTAAGCTAATGGTACTACATTGGGCCCTTTAAAACCTAGTTTCCATGCTTATGGTATAAGTAACCACAAAACTCAAAGAAACTCTTAGGACTTAGTGGAGCTTTGGATGTCTTAGGGTATCACAGTGACATCTCGACCCATAGGTACCCTATGCACCCCCTTGAACCCTCTATCAAAAGTTGATTTTTCTGGCCAACATAACTATGGTGACACATCACCATTTCATACAACCCCCTAGTTGTTTCACGAGGTCTTAGTGACGCGTCACCAACGTTTTTGTGCCTAGAAAATCCCAACTTTTGTTATGTGCACCTTTCAAGAACTCCCAAGCATACCAAACGTGCTTGGAATGGCTTCCAACTCCTTATAGCTGTAAAACATGTTGCATAGGCCACAAATGCACCATTACAAACACAACTACAATGCATTAAAACATCATGCCAAGCTCAATCAATCACCAAGTCCACCATAAACCAACTTGCCCACTAATCATTGCTATTGCCAAAACTACTTGATTCCAATAAGCAACAACACTCCAATAGATTCAAATAAGCTTGTAACCCTAAATCCCTTACCTTGATTTCAACTCACCAGCAAGAATTAAGCAACCCTTTACCAAGAAAAAAAATCGACAAGGTTTTACCAAATTTTCAAGCAAACCAAAGTAAATAACACCAAATAAACCAACTAAGAAAAACCCAAGCCATAAAACACCAAACAAATAAGAAAACTCCATGAAATTCATGTTACCTCATGCCCAAAATAAGGCACCTGCTGGAAAATGGGGAAAATAACACCAAGACCACAAACCAAGCTCGAAATAAGTTGCCCAAAGCTTGTATACCCCTTGGGCCTTCAAAATCCACCAAGAACACTTGATTTTGGCCAAGAATTGAAGGAGAAATCAAAGAGGGAAGAGGGAGCTCAGGTTTTGGAAGTGAAATGAGGAAAAATGGCAACCAAGACTACTTTACCAATTTTAAAAAGCCTTCCACCCTTAAGCCCTCAAACTTTCTTTATGCTTGCAAAAAGCCACCTCCCTAAATAGTAACCCAAGTCAAATCTTAGTCAAACCTTTGACACTAAGGCAAATTTTTGGGTTTTAAGCAAGGGTTGCCTTTTAAAATGTATATTTGACTCTTGGGACTCTGCCTAACACCCTAAGCCACAAAATTACCATTTTTCCTTGAACCTGCTTCGATGTCATAAACTCATTGGAACTTAGAAACCTTGCCTAACTCACTTAATCTTGCTTTGTGGGCTTAAAATAAGGTTCCAACTAGGATTTAATTTACTTTACCTTTCTTAGTTGAGCTTCCTACTAGAAGAGCTATAACAATATCATACAATGTTCCTTGAACTGCCAAAATATATTGGAAATTGTTTTAAACAAAAAAAATTGCAGTCAGACTTTTCATTTGTTAACTTCTCAAAAGAAATATACATCAGTAAAATAAAATTTTTGAGATGACATTTTTGTATGTATTACCCATAAATTATTTCTTTAAAAACTAGAAACTTAGTTTTTTACTTACACATAAACGGCTTGTTCAAAGATAAACTTCAACCACCTTGACAGTTTTTCAACACAAAAGAACAAACACTTCACGTATAGTTTAGAACACTCGACATCTTTAAAATTTATTTACTCAAAACAATCATAGCATTATATAAGAAATAGAAACCAATCTATTATATATATATATACATACATAAAGGAGGGTATAAGTAAGGAGTTAAGGGTCTTTTCACTTAAAAAAATAAACAACAACTTGGCACATGTCACTTTTTTTATTTCTAAACATTCTCATACGTTTACATTGTGGAAAGATTAATGTACCCACTGAACCCTTTAAACACAAGGATATTAATGTATGTTCACATAAGAGACTAGACTAGAAGTTAACATGTGTCAATCTATATATTTAAGGAAATTATAATTGGTTTTTTTGAAGCAATAAGACAAGTTCACTCTTCTCACAAATATTTGAAAGGATCATATTACTAGGATAAATGATGGTTTTTAGAAACCAACTATATCTACCAATTTATTTTTATAAGATATTATTGCTTGCATGAAATCCAAATCACAATTTTAATAGCAATGTTTACATCTCTTATATAGTTATAGTTATTCCCAACATCAGATGCCAATTAACAATAAAATCAAATTTTTAATTTTTTTAAATGATGAAAATTTAAGTGGCTCAGAACAAAAAAACAAAGGCTACTCAATGTTAAGTAATTATAAATCTTGTTTGTAATTTTTTTAAATGAAAAAAATTTATGTGGCTTAGAACAAAGACTACTCAATGTTAAAAAATTCTTCTTATTTATCTTTTTTTAAATATACATCTCACTCAAAATTAAAAACCCAACATTAATAGTAGACTTGATTACAAGAAAACTATTAATATTGGCATATACTCATAAAATTCCAATAATTCCAATAAAGTACCCGAAAAGGATTGATGGTTGAAATCTACACTGCAAAACCCTAGAAAATTGGCAATTAAGTTGACTTATTTTCATATACCATACTAATAATGATATCCAAGCTAGCAATCAAGTTAATTCATTCAAGAAGATGGAATCAACTTATTACACTCAAGTATTTGAATTAAAGTTGATAAAGCCATATTATTTTAAGGTAAAAAAAATATCTCACTAAGCCTTAGTACCTTCCTTGCAAATTATAACTTTCCCAAAATAAGAAACACAATAAATGATTAAAATCTAAATTTACCTACACTACAAGATGCTGCATCAAATTGCCTAAAATCACAGTATAGCATGATAATATTTCTGTTTATGCTGACCATTGTTTACTTTCTCTAATAGGAGACACAATAAAGGGTAAAAATCTAAGTTTGCCTATATTATAGGATGCTACATGAATCAAATCCTAAACTTTAACATTGACCTTTAATACTTTACCATACAAATTAAATTAATATTTGGCTAAAATCCTAACTCGCCAATGTTTATAGATACACTAAATTGTATTGTAATATTAACACTATATAAGCAATTTAAGTTGTGCAAATTTTTAATAGGTTTTAAGGAGACGCAACTAATGGACCCAACATTTGAAGGAGGTGCAATCAAACAACTAGAAGAACAAGAGGTTGTCATTCAAGGTAGGAAAACACATGAAGCAATGGGTGGTGTAAAAAATTAGGCAGATGTAATGTTAAGTGATGAAAAATGTTTGGATGGGAAGGAAGTTGTTGTTATAAATATGTCCTCATAAGTGTAGCTTTATACAGTTTACATAAAATACAATTGCTTAGAAAAGTTAGATTAAGTTTTAAACTTCAACTTTTAGGAGGGAGTCAGATGAACAGTTATATATTGATCCTGTCACAAGTTGGAGGGCATAAAGACTTCAAAATAAGCTTCCTAGGAAATACTACCACTCTTCAAAGTAGGGTGATTGAAATCTATACATACATGGAGCAAATTGGAAGGATGCATCAAGATTATGAACTGATGTGGTGGGAATCAAACGAGCTTGATGCAGAAGCTTGCAAATTTAGTATTCTTTCCATATGATTTTAGCCTCAGATGTTTGGGTTAGTCAATTGAATAAGGGCCATACATCCAGTAATTTGGTCCATTATCATTTGTTCCTATTTGATGATTTCTAGCAAATTGAGGGGAGAATTACATTAAGAGTTTTGATGGCAAAAATGCAACTGCACTTGATAGAAACATTGTTGAATCATTGATATGGATGTTCGATGAACACAACCAGCTAGTGAGGAAGTTCCGGAGGGCCTGTGACATGCTTTAGGTGTCGAAAGACTACCCTGTGCTATTGAGATTTTGATATCTAGATCTAGAGATGGCTGACACTATAACCTACCTGAATCCAGTGAGATTGCTATATTGACCATTGGCCTTAAAGAGGAGGAAGGCAACAAAAGGGATATTATTGTTTTTACATAGCTTCATGGACCAATGCATTTCAATCTATTACATCCTAAGTTAATGTCGTTACATTTTCCCATATTGAGGCTAGATGGTATGAATGGCTACCATGAAGAAATTCCCTATCGTGAAGTGCTTTAACTATAGGCATACGATATAAGGTGATGATGAAGGATTGTTATGCTTTTCATTTGCAACAAAGTCATTTTTCTTATTCATTGGTACTCTGTGTTGATAGGCTTTTTCAGTAATATGTTATGTTTGCTTATTGTTGTATGCTTCAAAAAAGGTTTTATTGGATCAGAAACAAGCTTGACTTTATTGTCAAGTATTATATGGTTTAGAGGACGCTGTGAGCAAATGTAACACAACTGCATTCTTAACTGGAAGACCATGTATTCTTTTATCATTATTCACTGGTGGCTCATGCAACATGGCTTAAAACTATCAAGATGAAATGGCTATTTGTCATTGGATTGGTCATCCGGATATTTTCATAACAATGACATGTAATCTTAATTGGAATGAGATTACAAACTGTTTAGAATTAATTCATAGACAAGTTGTAGTAAGCAACCTTGACATCGTCAACTATGTATTTGACATTAAGTTATTGTCTCTTCTCTATTACATAATTAGAGGATAACATTTTGGCAGATCTATAGGTGGTAGTATGTACACTACCTAACTTGCAACTTATTAGGTAATATACGTAAGTTGTATGATTAGGTAATTTATCATTGTTTTATTTTGAGCAGTTGTTGCAATAGAACACCAAAAATGTGGTTTACCCTATTCACATCTTGCTCTCTTCTTACACCTAGAAGATAGACTTAATGATGTTGAATCAATTGATAACTGTATATCTATAGAGCTGCCTACAAAGAAATTTGACCCTCTTGGATATGTTGTAGTGGCTAAGCATATGATGCATGGTTCTTGTGTAAATGCTAATCAAAGGTCTCCATGTTTGGCCCATGGCAAATGCAAAAAGAAATATCCTTATCCCTATTAGTCTAAAAAATCAATTAGTGAAGGTGGGTGTCCTATATATAGACATCAATGTACAAAAGATACAGTTACAAAGAATAGACCAATTCTTGACAATCGATTTGTTATGGACAAGTGCATGAAATATTTGTGTAAATACATGCACAAGAGAACTGATAGGTTAACAGTTGTGATTGAAAGCTCTGGATCCAATTCTTCAATGGCTGATGAATAAAATGGTGCTAAGGTTGATGAAATCAAACAGTACATGAATTGTAGGCATATTTCTGCATCTAAGGCGTGTTGGCATTTTTTTTTGTTTGATATTCACCATCATGACCCTCCTGTAGAACATCTATTTTTTCATCTTCCCAATGAACAAAATGTTCTCCATTTGGAAAGTGCAAACATAAAAAAATTTGTAGAACATTTAAGAAATAGTTTCAAAGTTGTTTGGCATGGATGCATCATAATAAGAACGATAAGGCAGCAAAGAAGCAGACATATATGAAGTTTTGATGTATTATGTTTGGAATAAATAGAAAAATAGACTTTCCATGGACAAGGGTTAGTTGTGGGTATGGTATAGTACCTTCCAATGTTATTAAATGTTCAACAAGACCCAACCTCATTTGAGGGCAATATAGTATATGGAGCTATTTATCCTATTTTTAAATAAGCATATCTTGAATTGAGTTTACTTGATGGTGATGGTAAATGGCACAAGACACTACATGATGCTTCAGAATGGGTGATGCCTTCTTATTTACATGAGCTTTTTTGTTATACTATTGTTGTTTTGCCAAGTTATAGGCCTTCATAAGCTATGAGTATCCATCGTGATGCATTGTCTAATGATATTGTTACACTCTAATATAAAATCATAAATTATCCTGAATTGGCATTGTTTAACACTGAAAGGTAAAATTATACACTGTAAGATGTGAAGAAAATACTTAATAGGAATGGAAGGAGTTTGAAAGAGTTTTTTAGTATGTCTTATACCGCTCTAAGTACAATAGTTCTTGAGCACAATTTATTGATATTAGAAGAGTTGAATTATGATTGGGTTGCACTCTCAGTTGAACATGAACCTTTATCCCTTTGGGTTCAATGAAGGTCGACTGAATGTGTACAATTCTACAATGGGATAGAAAGAATCTAGTAATAGAGGACTATTTTTTATGTACATAAGTGGTAGCATTGGAAAAACATATCTTTGGCGCACACTTCTATCATGTGCTCATTTTGAGGGGAAGATAGCATTAGCCATTGCATTCTAGTATTGCAGCACTTTTGCTACGTATTGGTCGTATTGCACATTTACGATTAAAATTTTCTATCAAGTTAGATATGTATTCTGTATGCAATGTTAAGCAATCAACTCCACCTATAAAGTTGCTATGTAGGATGAGCCTTATTGTATGAAATGAGGCACCTATGGCTCATCAACATACGTTTGAAGGTTTATATCACACTTTCCATAACATCATGCAAACTCATGATCAGGTTGCTTCAAATACAATTTTTTGTGGGAAAACTGTAGCTCTTGGTGAAGATTTTTGATAAATTTTGCCTATCAATAACCATGGTAGAGATGCAATATTGTTGCAGTATTAATACCTTCATCCCTACTACAGTCAAATTGCACTATCCACACACTTACTCAAAATATAAGATTGGTAAGTCCAAGAATTCTAAAAGTCACACAGTTCTGTGAATGGATTTTAAAACTTGCAGAAGGTTGATTGCTAGTGGAAAACTACCAAATGATGAAAAAGAACCAACCTTTTCCGAAATCCTTGATAGGCTTTTAATTCCAAAAAATGAGATCCCACTTAATGATTTATATGACATAATTTCCCAAATTTGCATGTCTTGATCAATTGTAGCGAATATATTAAAGAACAAGCAGCACTTTTGACAAAAAATGACATTATTGATTATATCAATGATCAGTTGCTAGCACATCTTCCAAGAGATGACAGAACATACTTAAGTGCAGATCATATTTTACCATCTTCTAAGAATGCTAAGGCATATACTATGTTATATCCAGTTGAGTAACTAAACAGTTTAAAGTTTTTTGAACTTCTTAACCATAGTTTGAGTTGAAGGTTGGTGTCCCTTTTATATTGTTGAGCAATATAAATCAAGAAAGTGGTTTATGCAATCGGACAAGATTTATTGTTACTCGTATGGCCGAATAATTTAGGTTGAGATATTAACAGGTAGTAATGCTAGGAATCACTGTTTGATTCTCTGAATCAAGATGATACCTTCAAACATCCAATTACTATTTGATTTTTCTCGACAACAATTTTAAGTGAAACCGTGTTTTGTAATGATTGTAAATAAAAGTCAAGGAAAAATGTTTAAACATGTAAGACTTTATCTTTCAAAACCAGTGTTTAGCCATAGGCAACTATATGTTGCTGCTTCTCATGTAACTTCATTTCAATGAATTTTGAGTGTTGTTGTGAAACAAGAACCCAAGATTCATGTCATACGCAAAGAATATTGTTTACACAGAAGTGTTTGATCGCATATATGGCCTCCACTTTTGAACCATTTACTGCTACATTGAGCATTGGTATAATTTATTCACTTTATTTTCATTATTTAACATTATGTAATGAGTCATTATGTGTCATTGTATTTTTTACTGCATTACTTGTGTTTATGTATATTATAAGATAGTGATGTTTAATTTTTTCTAAATTACTATTTCAAGATAGGACAACATGAGCATCTAATTAAGTACCTTGCATGGGTTGGGTACAAATGGTGCTTGAAGGCTTATGCTACTCGTGTATAGGATGCCTTTACTAAAGATGGCAGTTTCCTTGCCATAGAGATGATCTTGTTAGATTCCAATACATGATATCAACTTCCTTGAATATTATATTGTCATATTTATTCTTTATAATATTTTAATCCATTGTTACTAATTTTTTTTATCCAGAACGCACATATATGTGAAAGAATTCCGATGGACTAAATGACAAGGTTTCGCACAATTCTTGAAGAAAGTTTTATGTTCATTGTGAAAAACTTCATAATTGGTCATCCAACTAATGTTCAAAGGCCTGTTACCTCCGAATACAAAATTTTTATCTCAATGTACATGACTGTCTGTTAGATCAATGGTGATTGTCCTAAGATTGAGAATCACAAATTTGAGTTTATTGACATTGCATAAGTATTTTCTTTAATAATTCCTTAGCAAAATCACCACCCATATAATAACTTAGAAAGATGACACTTAATTTTTTTGTTGAAAAAAATTTATTGTAATTTATTGGTTAAAAAATTATTGTTATAAGTTTGTTATATGCACAGATGTTATCGGGAAACTCTGGAAACTTGGCCGTTTAACCTCTCAACATATTAAAGACCGTCCTATCACTCGTAGGTGTACATTGTACCTAGAAAATCACATATAAGTCAATTTCATAACAACTTTAGATTATTTATATTTTTCACTCAATATTTTTAATGAATAATTATTCCAATTTTTGCAGTGGTGTGAAACTTAAGATTGTGCTATGGGGTGACAAGGTTGTCCTAACTAATTATCATTGCATTATTAACATGAAGGATAAACATGTCATTTTGGTTATAACATCTATGTATGTAAAGCCATATGCAAGTACGAGACAATACTTATTCTTTATACTTAATTATACTACCTTTCAGTTGTTCTACATATTTAGAATATGTGTATCTATATAAATCGATACTTCATTTCATTTATAAGGTAATACATCTGACATTTGACTTGTGCAACCAAAATATATATCAACCTTGAAATCCCCACAGTTGATACTATTCTACAATCGTAAAATCAGGAGAAAAAACTATCATTCGTTGATCTAAATTTATGATAAATAATGTACACTTTATTATGTTATAAATTTTATGGGCCAAACATTGATTTGGTTGGTAGCAAATCAGCAAATTGTGAATCACTCAAAAGACAGAGACGATATTGCACACTTGAGAATACTTGATATAAAAAACAGATGCTCAAAGGAGGTTAACTTAATTAGAATTATAGTAGACTAACTTCTCATGAATTTGTTATTGTTAATAATAGTTAGCATGTGTTATTGTAGAATAAACTTTTCTTATGTTGTGCAACAATTATGCGTGTTTATCAGTAGTACCCTTGGTCTTATGAAGGAAGCCTTACTAACTTGAGGAAAGTACAATCATAGCACTCGATGTATTATTGTGGTAGATTTCATACAATGACTTCTAACCGTGTCATTAGGTACTTATTAATAATTATCAATAGTATTTTATAGTTTGATTACTAATGTTATTATCATGTATGAGCCTTATGACCAATTTAATAATCTTTTTGATATTTAGGTATAAAGTAAGTCTGAGAGTTACAGACCATTCGTATGAGACATACTTTATTATATTTGACAAATTTACTGAACAGTTGTTTGGATGTCCAGCTTCTGATTTATACATGAAAAAAGACACTATGAGTTTGTCAAATGACTTGTTGTTTCACGTCTGCATTTGTATTTTTTTATTGCTACTAAAGTGTAAAGGTGTTACCCTTATTTGTTGTTTTTCTATGATTAGGTGGAAATGTAGAAAAAGTTGTAGATGATGTTTAGATGATTAAGGGGGAAGCCATTTATGTGAGAGGTGCAAATAACTAAGTACAACTGTGGCAATACATGTTCTCCATTTACTGTCAAGAAAGTTGATCCAGTTAATTGGTTAAATGAAAGTTGTACCCTCCTCCATCTAATTTCCAAGGTATCAAATGGTAGCATATCATAATTTAAACTATATAATTATTTTCTTACATATAAATGACTATTATGCAGTAATAACAACATTATTTTTACTATAATTTCTTATTACAATCATTGGGTAAAGGAAGCCCATCCTTGAAAAGATAATCCTTCAATAAAATGAAATCAAATCTTTAACTTCCTAAGCATCAATGCTACCCTAGGTTACTTCTTCATTTTTCAAAACATTACAATAAATTATTTTTCAAAATATTTTTCTCATACTAATTATAGAAAATCAATACTTATATAGTGAGACGAATGACACCTTAGACTATTCTCCTGCTATTACTAATGCAATTAAAATCGACATTAGTAGTAGTACACCAAGTACGAGCAATAAAAGGTAGTTAGCTATTTTCTTTTTATAGTATTTATAATGTTTCTACTTTTGTATTGTGATATTGTTAGCATCGGACTTAAACTTAACTTCATTTTATAATCTACAGATGCAATGGACTTGATTTTTGTAGTATTACAAGTGATAGCATAACTACTAAACTTCCATCTCTTGAAGACCCACTAAAAACATTACCATCACAACTATCTCAATGTGCAAATGTAATGTAAGTCTTAAAACTTTGTTACCCTTTTTATACGACAATATTTCTTTAAAAAACCTAGTTTGAATATGTGTTTTCATTACAGTGAATTGCGTAGTCATCTAACAACTTATGTTACAAATGATTCTTCATTAGATGGTGAATTGGTTGAAGCACTAAACAGGTTCAAATCTTATTAAAAAAGTGACAAAGTTCAATACCTATTTTTGAAAAATATAGGTAATAGTTTCCCATGGTACATTTTTTTATTTCAATAATTATTGCAATGTATTACTTCATCACCAAATAAGAGAAAATCATTTGAATTTTGATGATATATGCACTTAATTTTATTGTTATTTATAACTTAAAGGCTTGATAGGACAAATAATTTATTAGTGATGTTATATTAGGATTTCTTATTATAATAATCTTAAAATTATTGGTTTTTTTTAAATATTTTTGTGCCATTTGAATATTTATAAATTTTCAACCATGAAATACACCTTTGTCCCTATGGCAACGTAAGGTATGTAAACTAGTTAATTTATAAATCAAGATCGCATTCTTAGGTTTCCTTTCATCATACACTTACAATGGGACTCAATCTTCCTTAAGTCTTGTTAGACACTTGGTCCTTTTAAGTCCTCTTTAGGCAAATCTTATAACTTTAGATTAGCCTTTTTGGCTACTTAACTTTACAAAAAAAACTAAAAGTGTAGGGTTTTGCTCATTACCTCCCAAAGTTGTGAAATGGCTAAATGATTTGGACCTCATGTGGCATCTAGAAATCATAAGACTGCTTTAACTTATAGAACTTTAGAAAAAATATATTTACATTTATAAGTGGATAGACTTTGCTATCTCAAAGTATGGTAAGATAGTTGTGAGTAGATATAGAGCTCAGAGCCATGTTCTACATCTATTGTACTTTTCTACTTTCAAACATATTAAAACCATCAAACTTTACTCACACACAAATCTCAATTGCTTTTATAGTTAATAGAATATTTCAAATACATAAAACATATCTCATGGATAGCATGGAAATTAGAAGACAATGCAGACAACATACTTTATGTTACCTTTATGAAATAATAAAAAACATCTTTATATGTAAATTCTAAAGAAGTAACCACCTGAACAGCACATAAATCAAGTTTATTTTTTCAAATGATTTACTGGATAATCTTTATTTCAAACATAGAAATAGGGTTGAGGAACATTTTCTTTTTGTAAATAACTGGGATTACCTGACGTTAGAGTTAGCTTATCGTAAGCTCTGCTCCCTTTGTGCAGTAGTTGTTGCCAACCCAAATTTTTTTCAAATGCTACTTTATCTGTTGTGAAAATCTTCATGGTGGATAACACAATTTCAAATTCTAAAAACTTAAGACCTCCACAAACATAGCTATCCAACCTAGTTGCCAGTTATTCCTGATCAAAATTAATGAAACCATTTGTAGATCATAGCTAACTTTCCAAAGTATAGCATATAGCTTTTATACCATAATAAGAGTTCTTTCTTATCCTCCAAATTAAACTTCATGGTTGTACATATGCTAGGTTGGCAGAATATGGAAGTTATACTTAAAATTCCACATAAATCACTGTGGTATGCAAATGAAGTAGTTTTGATTCTTTGACAAACTAAAATGACACATATTCAACATACTATGGTATGAAATCTAGATAACTCTCATCCCTATGCTCAAATGCATAGTTGAAAATCAAGCCTTAAGAGCCAAGCCGAATGTAGGGCATGAGTGGATTGTTAATATGTAGAAATCTACAATAAAAAATAGCAAACAATGAATAATGTTACAAATAAACTCATGAAATTTGAAAGTCTACAATAATTCGGTTCAATTCAAAAGTTTATAACTCAAAATTTGACACAACGTTTATTCAAATCTCTAAAATCATCAATATTGAATCCAAATTGAAAGTATCTATAATATCTTTTTCAATATACAAAAGCAGATTATCAGCAAATAAGTCATTTTCCATCTTGTTTCCCAATTTTATCATCACAATTTTCACAGCTGAAAAAACACATTCCATATTAGCAGTTAACATAGGAAGAGTCAATAGCAACTAGATTAATCTATCAATAAAAAGGCAATAACTTGACTTTACCACAGTTGTTAGGACTTGGCATAATTCAGTTATTGATGACAATCCTTCAAAGTTTGACAAACTACTAACATTAGCATAAAAATATCATAATTAAAACAACATCAAGTCATGTTCATGTTTTGAATAATCATTGAGATAATTTTTCCACCAAGGCTACAAATGGAATCAATATCAAAGGACTTGAACCCTTTTTTTGGGATTCAAACATGAACTTAACTTCGAAAGCTCTACAAGATGTTCATTGAACCTTATAGAAATATCCCACAACTAAAAATCTAAAGTTTCATTGAACACATCAAAATGACGTAGTTTCCACCAAGTCCATTGCTTTTACAATGTCTTGACCCTTTTGTTGTAGTTCTTGGAATAGAATATCAGTTCCACAAAAAAATTCATATATTAAGTGAAGAATGAAGATAAACTCAAATGAAAACATTTTTTTCAAAGCAACTATAGCATCTCCTATTGACTTATAATTAACACCAATTAACTAACATTTTCAAGAACTTTACAAGTGGTATAAAATATATTAGAAGACTGCTAGCTGATGCAAGGTCAGAACTCCAATGGGTTTCATCGAGACTTTGAAAAGCACAAATTTGGTTTACATCAATTCCAATTTCAAGCTCAGCAATAACAATCATATCCCAATATTATTTGGATGAGCAACACGTAACTCGTCAGGCCACTTGCAAGATACAATAACAACATTTACAATAAAATATGTATTTAGAAAAAGCTCATGTATGACATGTACCTTTTTTGCATCTGTAACTAGTGACAATTGTTTATAATGAGCTAAGCAATGAACATACTATTCTTAAGGACAATCATTGAGAAACAATTGCTTGTAATCTCTTCCATTCACCACGTATGTTACTAGCACCATCGTACCTTTGACCATGAATATTCTGAACAATCAATTTATGTTGAGAAGGAATACTAAAAATTTCATAGTACAAACTGGTTGCTGATGTATCTTTCACATGTGAATATAAAAGAACCGCTCTTATACACAACCTTTAATGTCAACAAATCAAAGAACAAGGCCTAGTTGTTCCTTTTTTCATCACTTACTTCATCCATAATGATACAAAACACCGAATCACCCATATCTTCATGAATCTTCTTCTTTACTTTCATTGAAAATCCATGCAACATTTCACTTTGTATTAGAGAAGATGTGTATTTTGTGTTGTGATGAGCATTTTCTAAAACAACACCTGCCACTTTTTCATTATGAGATCTTATATATTTAAGCAGCTTATGAAAGTTCTCTTAGTTTCTTGAATCAATTGACATATCACAGCTTCCAAAAACAAAACCAGCCCACAACTATCCAATAGTTGTTAGGCTTGATGTTAGAGCCTGCACAACAAACTTAAGGGAGTGAGAACATGAATGTACTTAGTAAGGGTCCCTTGGGGTACCTGTAAAGTAGATAGCAAGTAAGCAATCATGCAAACATGACAAACAAATAATTAAGTAATCAACAACAAGCAACTCGAGACAACAACATGGAAGATATGCAATGCATGAATGTTTGATATGCCATTCATACAATTCTTGGGACTTCTTGCACCTTAGGTGCCTTATACTTGCCGTGAGCTCAAATGGCGGAGGTACTTGAGATACTGGCCCTTGTATCCAGAATATTTTAACTCCCTTGAGTCCCGCTTATAGGTCCTAGAGTAGGTCGTCACCTTCTCCCAAACTTACCCGCCTTACCTTTAATTTATTGTTCAGGGTAGCCATCTTATGTGGTTTAACTTGCCAAGCTCTTAGAGTTTGGCTTAGAGCTCCTTAGTGGCTCACTTACCAAGCCAAATGGTTTGGTTGAGATCTTTTTAGGTTCCTTAATCAATTCCCTTAGGTCCAAGACCTCTCTTTCCTAGGCCATTGTAGCCTCTAAAATTGACTTAATCCTTTTTAGTGCCCTCTTGACAACTTGAGCACTTTTAGCCCTTAGCCACTATACTTAGCTCTAACTTAATCATAATACTTCCCTACCTCTTAAATAATGCATAATTCTTAACTTATGAATGAGTCTTAGGCCCAACCCAAGGCTACGGAATTCTTAAATTAGCCAATGGATGATAACCGAGAGTTTAAGACATTTTTTTGTTGCCCTGAGCTTGAGGGACTAATGCCTTGGCAATGCCGTCGGCGATGTGTTGCCAAAGGCATTAATGCTTTAGGATCTTGACTTCTAATGGCAACATGTCTCCAGTTCGTGTCGCCGTCCGCCAAATGGCGTCGCCAATGCACTATAACATTGCGTGACAGCGTGCGAATTTGCACGAAACTTGCTCAAACTTTCCCATCCCAAGGCCAATTCACATGAGTCTTGTTTTTACTTCATTCCCACTCATAATACTACATTTCTATGTATTATTTGAGCTAAATTAACTTGAATCTTACCTCAAATTCAGCCACAAAGCAAGAATAAAAGCACAAGTTCACTTGAGCTCAACCAAGCTCTCTTGAGTTCTAATCCTAAAACCAACATGATATGGCACCAAGAACCTCAAATCAAGACCATATCTAGCTATACAAACAACTTAGAACCAGCTCCAACAAAACCAAGAAGCTTACCTTAGGTTTTAGGCTCAAATCAAGCATCAAAGAGCCATTTGGTAGCAAGAACACCAAGAATAAGTTAAAGGTTTGTTGGATTCACCTAGGGGCCTTCAATTTCAACGTAAACTTGTGGAATTGGGTAATTTTGGAGCAAAAATTCTAGTGGGGAGAGGGAGCTACGAATTTTGGGAAAGAAAACAAATGGTAAAGGAAGTCAACTAGCCCAAAAATATCCTAACCACCTCACTAAAGCATACTTCTTGTTTTCTTGCTCCTTCACCCTCAAGTTCTCATTTGTTTTACTTTGGTCACTAAACACTCACCCAAAACCATCCCTCCTTTGTCTTAAAGGATGCCCAAAAGCTTCATACACTTAGCCTCTTGGGCACTTAAGCCACTTAAGACATAAATGGCTCAATGGAGCACTTAGTGCAACTTTTTACTCTTTTCCTTCAAAGATGGTTCTAATAGCTAGGATAATTAATGGTCTTGACTTAATTAGGCAAAATTCCATACATAACCCTAATTTCATCAAAATTATAGTCATGCTATTCGCTTGGGTCAAAATTACCATTTTGCCCTTTTTGACTTTTAGGTGTCATACCACACTTAGGAACTCATTTACTTAACTAAGCTTGTCTTTTTGGCTTAACAAGGTGCTAACTTGAGGTACTTAATTAAAAACACTTAAGTAAAAGAAAAATATTTATCCAGTCAAAACTCGTCGTTGGCTAGGAGAGTCATCAGAAAATAACATATGAACAACTTTTATCTTAGCCAAGATAAAAAGCAGAAGATTTATCTCTTTTTGTACATTATATTATTTGTAGTTTTAATGAAATTAATAAAACTTAGTTCATAGAATAAGCATCACGAAGGGTGTTTGAGCTTGCCAGTTTTTAGTAGAAGTGTAACCGTATTAATTGGCAAAATGGTACACCAATCAAATAACGTGGAGATGGGGGAAAGCAACTAGATGAAGAAGCAATTATAAGCTTATATGAAACATGTATCAATACCACAGAAGAAAAAAAATACCATGTCCAAAGTTGTCATCAATCTCTTGTCGCTTGATGAAGCTGGCAGGTGTTCAAGATGTGATGGAATTTATAATATCCTTAGATGCAGTATTTACTTTTGTAATCTTTTTGCTGAAAATGTAATAATTGTGCTCTCAATCTGCATTGAAGTGTAAAATATATCAATATTAGATAGCTATATATATATAGCAAGCAATAACATTCAAATATTTTAAAAATACCCAAGTACAAAGATGTAAGTGTACTTCAAACATTTTTGAAATAATTCGTTAAGGAATATATAAACAAAGGTGAAATACTTAAATGAAGAAGTGAACAGAAACTATACTCCCATTATCATGTGTGAACAACAGTAAAACAACAGTAAATGGGGTATAGTGTTGGAAATAAAGAACAAAGTTTTTAGAAAATAAATAATAAATATTTCTTTAAAACATTTATGTTGCTATAAGTTCATAAAATAATACTATGGTAATGCATATAAATATGAAATTTTCTAAGAGGGGAATCTATGAAAATGGACAGAATTATATCTAGTACTATTTAATATCCAAATTATGATAATGACTAAGGGAAAATATTCAAATTGCCATTATTTTAATTATTCTTTATAAACTAAAATAGTAGATAATAAATTCTACTTCCAAAGTGTTAATGTACTGAATCTATTTAATAATAATAATTTGAATAATGAGAACATACCCAATGGTAAATCTACAAAAATTTTATGGTAGACAACATTTTTTGTACAATTTTGAGGTTTTGAAGTTCATTTTTAATTAAAATTTACCATATATCTCTTAATGTAACTCATGATAATGTAGTCAATATGGCTTTTACCTATCATAAGTATTAAATCATAACTTAGAACAATTTTTTCTTTGTTCGGTACTAATGATGAAACATAGTTATTAAGATCACCAACTGAACCATTCCAAGGTGTAATAATAACTTTTTATTTTAAATTATCAACACTATTGTACATACATTTAAAGTTGTCATAAACTGTATCAAAATATTCAATTGGATTATTTGAGGGTTTAATTAATAAATCTTTGAGGATTTTAACTCAACCATAATTATCTTCGTCTATATACGTATCAGAATATATTGATTGACTACCACATCCTATTGATAATAGCCAATTATAATTCTTTTATTTTATTATTTTCACATATACAGGAATTTTAAGTAATCTCGTGATTTTAGTTAACCTATAACTGTATAATATTTCCATAACTATGATCGAGTAATACATGTATTAACTATTTCTACGCAATAACCTTTAACAATAACAGGAAGAATATGTCTAAAATCACCTCTTAATAATACAATAGTACCTCCAAATGATTTTACTTTGTCTAAATTATTACATGAAAAAATATCTTGGAATGTTCTATCTAATGCTTTGAAACAATAAAGATGAGTTATTGATGCATCATCCTAAATGATTAACTTAGTTTTCTTTATCAAATCTGCTAAATGTGCTGTTCCCCCCACCCCCAAGTAATAATAATGAAGTAATGCATGAAGAAGCAACCATAAGCACAATATATCCTTTACTATGAATTTTTGAAATTATTGTTTCCTAAAGATATATTTTCTCAGAGCCATCATAACCATAGACAAAAAAAAATAAGCTGCCTACATTGTTGGAGACTGCATTTATAATAACATTATAATTTTTTAATTGATCTTCATTTAATTTATTATTGAGAGTAAAATGTTGATTACATAAAGTTTTCTTATCATAGATTAATTCTTCGAGTAACAAATGATCGGTCAAGTTTCCTATATGTATTCTTTCTGCAATAGGAAGACCAAATTTTGCTAAGGAGGAGTTACTTTTATTAAATAATTTCTCCAGTCCTACTTGATGCGGTCCAGAGGTGCGGAGCCAGCATCTGATGCGGTCCGGCTAGGCGGAGCCAGCATCTCCACTGTGTGCAGCGGTGTGGGCAGCAGGGGGTCCTGAAGGTGCAAGAAGGTACCCTAACAGGGTCACCTTAAGTGGTGCCCGGCAACTTCCTGGTACCGTGCTTGGAGAGGACGGGTAAGACTTCTGGCACGGGAGAGAGCCTGGAGTGGAGATCCTTCAGGGAGACCTGGCTGAAACACTCAGAAAACAGGGGTTAGGAGGCCCCCAGGGTGGTTTTCCGGGGGGGAACCTTCAACGCCCAAGTCAATGCTTCGAGAAAGAGAGATACTCAGTAATAAGCACAATGGACTCTTGCCTGGCGTGTCTTTCTGAGGGCTGAAGGGAGAGTATTCAGGCGGAGATAGGAGAGCGTCCTCTTGCCCTTTTGGTCCTCTGGGCGGAGAACCCCCTGCCTGTGACCATTTCCCTGGTCTATAAGGGAGGAGATCATTTCAGATTGTGACACGTGTATGGACAGATGGTGTTCATATTTTTGGGCGTGGGGGCCCCTAGTCATCTACAGGCTCCTCGGGCCGCGAGTCGTAGTAGGTGTAGCCCTGTGTGACAGGACGCATGTTGCAATGGCGTGCCAGAGCGCTTCTGGAGGTGGTGTGCCAGAGCGTGTCTGGAGGTGGCGTGTTGGAGACGTATGTGAACGGAGTGTCAGAGACTCCTTGATGGCTCTTGCCGTACAACCGAGGTCCCTTTGGTTGATGTCTCCCTTCGGGGTAAGGGGCCCCTTCCCGGAGTCGGGCTGGAACTTCAGTGTCTACGTCTTCAGGGGGCTTTCTCCCACAGGGGGTGGTTGGTCTTTCTCCCCCGAAGCTGGTTCGGTCACCCTCTCGAAGGAGGCGCTGTGCTGGCTCCCGAAGTTGGAATGTGGTGAGCTACCGAGGTCGTGCGCCTTAGGTGTATGACTTCCTTTACTCGGGAGTCCTTTCCGAGGTCGTATGCCTCAGGTGTCTGGCTCCCTCTTTCCTGTGGTCAGCAGGTGGTCAGGGCGATAGCACTTCGGCTATCACATGCCCCCCTTGGAAAGGCCGAAGTGGAGACTTCGGCAAGTAGTCCTCTTGGTGTCCGTCTATCGTCCAATTGGCAGTTTTGACAGGATGACCCCGTGGACTCCCGGTGGCCCACGTGGTAGTATGTCCATTTCGGTCGAACAAGGCGGCACGAAGCCTTGAACCTCGGACCTTATGGATTTACACTCGGAGTATGATGTCGGTTGGGGAGGCACTTCGCCTCCTAGGTGATAAGCCTTGTTCAGACAGATGCCATCTATCCATCCTTCGGTGTTCTCGAGATACCCAACTTTTTTATTTTTCCCGCCATAGGCTAGTGAACCGTCGTGTCTTGAAACTAGTCGTGCCAGTCTTGAGCAGCATGCCCGGCTTTTCTGAATGTCAGAAAACACGTCCTAGTTTTTCGTGACGGGCGACATGTGGTAGGCATCAGCTGGGATGGGCACACCTTTTCACGCGCGAGGGGCCATTATGGTGACGTTTTGCCTTCGCGCAGCATTTATAAAGCCCTTTTGGCTGCCCTTCCTCGATCTATATAAGCCTTCCTCCTGTCATACTCTTCATTTGTGTTTCTTTGCTCTCACTTTGCTGCCGCTTTTTTCTGTGCCTTTTTCTCCTCTCTTGCAGCGGCTTTAGCGGCGGAGCAATTTCTGGCGATCTTTTACGACGGCGTCCTCAAACCCAGACTTCGACAAGACTTTTGGTGGGTTCTGATTTCTAGAGTTCCTTTGGTTTTTGCTTTTCTTTTTGCTTCCCGAAGTCATTTTTCCTCTTTCCGAAATCATTTTTCCCCATTTTTCCGAAGTCATTTTTCGGTCAACCATGCCTGTTCCCGATAGCTGGCAAGCTCTTATGTCTCACCCTTGTTGCACCACTCCTGAAAAATTAGAAAAGTGGAAGACCAAATTTTTCCTTCCCTCGTATGCCATCACAAGGTTACCTTGCCTTGGCCAGTTTAGCTTTATGAATCGGGGTGACGAGGTTACCGTTTTCCGAGCCTAACTGAAGGCCGGACTTCGGTTTCCTCCTGCGAAGATGATTTGCAACTTTTTCCAATTTCATGGTATAGCCGTGAATCAGCTTCCTCCGAACTCATTTTGCTATTTCAACGCCTTTCTCTGCATGTGCGGGATCTTCGGGGTAGAACCCCATTTCATCCTGTTCATGCAGTATTATAAGCTCTATTCGGTTTCGAAGGGTGGCTTTTATTTCATACTACCTCAGGGATCTGGGAGCAAGAAATTTATGTTCACCTTCGCTACTAAAGATAGCTGGCGAGGGTGGCAAAGGAAGTTCTTCTTCCTGAAGGTGGCGGAGGCCTAGTCGCACGTCCCGACTAAATGGGCTCGGGGAAAGCTGGAGGCGGATGTCATAGATCCCAGGAAGCTGCTAACTCCCGAGTTGGTGGCGAGGTTTGGGGACTTTGACAGACGAATCCGTGCTGTCGCCGACTGGGATGCCGAGGTCCCTTCACGCTCTCTCTACCCTTTCCCGATCATGTGGAAACTCATGACTGAGGATGTCCTTCGGGAGTTGGGGGTGGTTACGGAGCACAAGACGGATCTCGGCATGCCAGCTCCTGCTACCGAGGGGAAGAACTCTTGGCTGGTGAAGCTCCTTCTGAGCCAGCTTACTTACGAAGCCTTTTGTGAAAGTAAGTTTCTTTCAAAGTTTTTTGAGCATAAGTGCCTGTGGACTTACACTGATTTCTTCCCTCTTTTTTAGAGATGGGCGACGAGTCTGCCGCCTACTACAGGTCTCTCTTCCTTGGTCAGGCCGAGAAGGGAGAACAAAAGAAGAGGCATAAGGCTTCTGGGAGCGGATCATCTTCGGCCAAGAAGGCCAAGAAGGACACCCCTCTTCCCCCTCTTGAGGACGTTTCGGAAGTCGGCAATGTTATTACTACTTCCACCAAGGTTGGCGATGTCATTGAAACTTTTAGAGAGGTTGCAACTTTGTCCCAACTTGAAACTGCCGGGGGGGTTCTTGCCGAGGTGGCCGTTCCTGCCCTTCCGAGTCCCGCCACGTAGGTGGATTTGTTGGGCTCTTTGGCGGATCTTTCTGCCGAAGATTTAGAACAGCGCCAAAGGGCCAAGGGCAAACATGTTTCTGCCGACGTGGAGGAGATCGGTGACTCTGATGACGACTGTGCCAAGGTCGCGCCAGGTTTGCCTCTTTTTCCCTGCAATCAACTTACATTTTTTATAATCAAGGAATTTTTACCTGATAAGATGCATGTTTCTTTTTGCAGAGGATCCGGCGCCCCTGGCTTGGAAGATTGAGCACGCTCGAAGGAGGGATCTTCGGGATTCTCATGTCCCGAAGGACAAAGTCCCAAGGGAGCCATTCTGGTCTTTCACGGAGGACATGAATCTGTTCTCCGAGGATTGTCGGGAAATGCCTCCCCAAATGGCAAGGGGCGTGCTTACTCAGGCATCCTTCAAGGCAGTAGCCGAGGAGTGTGCCTCCGAGGATGCCCTTGCTGCAAAAGTTTCCTAGCATGCTGCTTAGGTAACTCTTCAGGCTCTTCACTTTTCCTTCCCACTTTTTGCCTAAGTGTTTTTTGGCTTTCCTTGTGCAAATTTCGCTAAGTACCTTCTTTTTTTTTTTACAGCTTGTGGGGTATAGTGGATAGCTCCGAGCTTGGGCAGCAAAGCAGTCTTCGGCCCGAGCTTGGGTTGAAGAAAAATTGGAGAGGGCCAAAGTTTTTTGTGCCAACTCTGTGCTGACGAACACCAAGTTGAGCCAAATATGCAAGGAAAAGATTGCCAGTCTTCGGGAGGAGTTCTTGAAGGGCCAAGAGGGGCTCTTGAAGGATTTTTCCAAGAAGATGTCCGACCTTGGCAACAAATTAATCAGCCTGACTTCGGCCAACAAGACCCTTCAAAAGGAGGAAAAGGAAGGGGAGTCTGCCCTCCTGGCGAAGGCAATGGCTGAGAATGTTGAACTCCAGGCCAAGGTCGACTTGCTGAAGGAGGGTTCGAAGAAGAAGAAGAAAACCGAGGAGCTGGAGAAGGAGATTTCTGACCTTCAGCAGGAGGTTTCGGATCTTCAACATGAGGCGGACGAGTTGGACGTTGAAAAAGGCAAAGCCGTCCAAACGTCCAAGGTTGCTTTTCAGGACGGCTTCTGCCTAGCTCGTCATCAGTTTCTGAAGAAGTATCCGGACCTCGATCCTTCCTTTCTGGCTTCCCTGGATATTCCCGGGGGGCCTCGATGGATGTGGTCAAGAGTTGAGTTCCTTAACCTGCCGTTTCCTCCTCCTGCACCGAAGGTGGCAGCGAAAGATTCAGGAGCCGAAGCTTCCCATGACGCCGGGGTTCCTTAGATATTCTAGGACCATTGCCTTCTTCTTTTTCTTTGTACTCTTCTTCTTGTGATCTTCTCCTTGTATCAATACCTTCTTCAATGAATTTTCCTTCATTATTTTGGCTAAGTCTTTTTGAGCAATTTTTGTTTCCCACTTGTCCCAACCACTTTCGGTCAAGGGACTTCGGTACTTTCTTTGGTCATTTTCGTCGGCCATCCTTCGGGAGGTCTTTCGCAGTTGGCGAAGTTCCCGTAGGCAAAGTTTAGCCTACCCCTTGTCGGCCGTGTTCGGTAGACTTGCCTTCTTTTGGGCCTATAACCCAACTAACTTCGGAAGGAATAGGAGACTTTCGGGAGTCCATAATTCAGCTTTGTTCGGCGAACGTTCTCAGACTGGGGAAAACTTTCTGTACTTAGACAAATCTCTGGCTTTCACCATTTCTTGTCTAAAAATTCTAAGTGTAGAAATTTCTTTAAGGCGCCTGAGTGCCTTGTATTTTTCAGTTTTCCTTCTTCGGTGTTGTTGAGCTTGTATACTCCCTTTCGGACCTCGTTTAGGACCAAATAAGGTCCTTTCCGTTTGGCCGAAGTACCCCAGAAGACGGCTTTTCGGGGTTCTAATTCGGCCTTTCGGGGGCGAGGTCTCCTTTTCCTTATTCCTTTTGGCCTATCATGCAGGTTTGCACTTATGGCCATCTTTTGCCAAAAAGGCTCTTCTTTCGGGCTTGGCTCGTCGGCCATCATTCGCCAAACATCTGTATGATGGCCGAACTACTTCAAATGGATAGTGGCTTCTGTACTGGAGATAAGTGACAACTCCTTAGTACAATAGGAAGTTCTCCTGGGCACTTTTCCCTTTGCATCTCTTATAGTCCCTCTTTTATAGCTCTTTTGGCAACTCTACTTGTCTGTTGCTCGGGGGCTGAGCTAGTGGGCAGGAGTGCCTTTTTTATTCCGAGGTCGGTGACGGATTCTTGAAATCCTCTATCCATAGACTGAAAATCATTACTGGCTAGTGTCGTCGTCGGTATGCCAAATCAGCATACTATGTTCTTCTAGACGAACTTTTTGTGCACCTTTTGCCGGCATGGTTGCTAGGAGTTCTGCCTTACCCCACTCAGTGAAGTAGTCGTCTGCTATTACGTAGAACTTCACATCTTCGGGTGCTATCTGGAGTGGCTCGGTGCAATCTTTCAGAGGTTATCCGCTCTGAAGGCAGTCTTCGGGTGCTGGCGTGTCTCTGGCCATTTTCACACCTCTTGGACGAATTGTCCTGCACCCATTTTACCGATATATCTTAATAACAAAATTGCGTACCTTTGCCTGTATAGCTTTTCCTTAATCAAGAAATATCGTCCGGGATGTCTTCGCACTTCCTGCCTCTTCATGAGGATTTTTGGGACTTCTTTGGTCGCGACATTCCTCTTTATAGGATCTTACCGCGTTTTGTGCGAGGTTATTATACCTAGTGTTGCCATGCTCGGATGGCCCAACGCTTTTGGTAATCAAATTTGATCATCTTGGCGGCCTTCTTGCCTTCGGGCTCCTAATGGGGTATCCCAGCGCCCTGATGTTCTGCGCTTGGGGTTCCACTAACAAGGAGTTTCCACTCTGGATCTACCTTCGCTCTGTCTCCTTTGTTGGTTTCAGCCTTCCTTTCTTCTAGGAATTCGGCAATGCAGTCTACCAGTACCTGGGCGTTCATTGCCCTTCTAGGCTTATACGTGATGTAGTACTCTCCGAGTTCAATGCCCAATTTCGATAGTCTTTTCCGAATGCTCTACTCTTTCTTCGCGGCGTTGTGTGGAGGCGGGTCACTTCGGACAATGGTCGTGTCCTGGGAAGTAGAGTCGGCGCCTTCTGCCTGCAAGTCAAGCCGTAAACAACCTCTTGGGGCAATGGGTTTTGACTTCGTTGCCGAGGAGATGGCGATTTTTTCCTCGGGTGCAGAACTCTTTCGGGAGGGAGGTCTGGGTCATCTCGACCCTGCTTTTCCCGTAGGTCATAGTCCGGGGAGCATGGTTCCCGCCGAGGACTCATCCCGTTAATCTCCGTTTTCCCAATTCCTATGAATTGGCATGGGACTTTCCACCCCACGAGGTACTGATGAGGAGGGCCTTCGGCCCGAATTTTTGCTACGGCCTTCTTCGGCTTGACTACTGCGTCATTTCGACCATGCCAGGGCATAGGAACTCGCGTAGGAAGCCTATGGTAATAGTCAGAGGGCGTTCACCCTCGGGCAAGGAAATCTCTGCTGCCATTATTTGGTTGCCCGTTGAATCTCTGGCACGGACGGGGACCTCGGGAGTTCCCTATCCTTAGAACGCCAAGGTTCAACTTTCGGCAACCTGGGAGTGAGTTCCCACAGACGGCGCCAGATGATGCGGTACGGAGGTGCGGAGCCAACATCTGATGCGGTACGGTTGGCGAAGCCAGCATCTCCATTGTGTGCAACGGTGTGGGCAGCAGGGGGTCCTGGAGGTGCAAGAAGGTACCCTGACAGGGTCACCTTAAGTGGTGGCCGGCAGCTTCCTGGTACCGTGGTTGGAGAGGACGGGAAAGACTTCCGGCGTGGGAGAGAGCCCAGAGCGGAGATCTTTCAGGGAGACATGGCTGAAACACTCAGAAAATAGGGGTTAGGAGGCCCCCGGGGTGGTTTTTCAAGGGGGAACCTCCAATGCCCAAATCAGTGCTCCGAGAAAGAGAGATACTCAATAATAAGCACAAGGGACTCTTGCCTGGCGTGTCTTTCTGAAGGCTGAAGGGAGAGTATTCAGGCGGAGAGAGGAGAGCGTCCTCTTGTCCTTTTGGTCCTCCGGGCGGAGAACCCCCTGCCTGTGACCATTTCCATGGTCTATAAGGGAGGAGGTGATCCCTTCAGATTGTGACACGTGTATGGACGGATGGTGTTCGTATTTTTGGGCATGGGGGCCCCTAGTCATCTACAGGCTCCTCAGGCCGCGAGCCTTAGTAGGTGTAGCCCTGTGTGACAGGACACATGCTGCGATGGCATGGCAGCGCGCTTCTGGAGGTGGCGTGCCAGAGCGTGTCTGGAGGTGGCGTGTTGGAGACGTATGTGAACGGAGTGTCAGAGACTCCTTGATGGCTCTTGCCGTACAACCGAGGTCCCTTTGGTTGATGTCTCACTTCGGGGTGAGGGGCCCTTTCCCGGAGTTGAGCTGGAACTTCAGTGTCTACGTCTTCGGGGGGCTTTCTCCCGCAGAGGGTGGTTGGTCTTTCTCCCCCGAAGCTGGTTCGGTCACCCTCCCGAAGGAGGCGCTATGCTGGCTCCCGAAGTTGGAATGTGGTGAGCTACCGAGGTCGTGCACCTCAGGTGTATGACTTCCTTTAGTCCGGAGTCCTTTCCGAGATTGTATGCCTCAGGTGTCTGGCCCCCTCTTTCCCGTGGTCGGCAGGTGGTCAGGGCGACAGCACTTCGGCTATCACTACTAACAGGTAGCATTTTAATCTATGTTCTAGTATCATTATTGTACGCAAACCAAGTAAAAGTTGAATTTTATGTATAATATCATCGGTGAAAATTAAACAATAATTTTAAAGGGTTACCAACTTCACAAAATAATGTAATTATAAGAAACAATTGATGTGAATGAGTAGATGTTGCCCAATGCATTAAATCATTTAATGTGACATATCATTCTTTATCTTCACCTAAGAAGCCATAAGCACCGCATGCTTCTCGACAAGTTAAGTAAAGAACTCTAATCACTGTTCTAATTTCATCACAACTTCTTGAACTTTTAACAATATTCGGTAACATTATTAAATAATAAATGTCTCTACACTTGGGTGTATTTATATTATTTGTCTAACACATTGCTACCATTGTTTTCTTGGCCAACGTTTATTTATTTATTTTTATCCTAGATCCACTGTGCTGGAAATTCAGAACATATTAAACTATGTGCATCAGGGTTTATAGAATTGGCTTACATCCATTATGTGAACATTGTTTTGTGGATTTTTTTTCCGATTTACAACAAATCTGATTTTTTCAAAAAAAGTTGTCTATTTTAAAGGTAAATGTACTAAAAGGCATTCTACAGATGGATCTCAATAATGATGTTCAAATTCTAATAATCTCGAAATAGCTTCATGAGCTGGAATATACGTACAGTCCAAACTTGTTTGAACTTTATCAACTTTTTTAATTGTCTCTGTTTGTGAAATTGTATTGATTCTTGCATTGTCAATTATAAGAACTTGTGCTCTATCAGATCCTTTATTGATATATTTAAAAATATATTTATCATTCGAGTTTTACTACACCATTAAACATTAATATGTGCTTGATATTTAATCAATAATTGAAGATTATAGAAATAACAAATTGATTATCCAATTCAATCCTATTTTTAATTGGTCTTTTCCTATACGAACGTCGGTGATAGATAACAAATCCTTCTTCGTTAACTTAAGTACAATCTATAAATTGTTTTAGCAAATACTTAGAACATCGTTTAATTTTCATGCATGGAGATAAAGGCTTATCAGGTCTACATGGACTGTGAATTATGAAATTTATAATTATTTCATATGCAAATGGTTAAGTTTCTTTATCAGGAAGTTCGGAACAAATTATTGTATCAACTTGTTATGGAGTAAGATTTTTTATCTCAACATCTAACTAAACCAGTATTTGAACATGGGGCAAACCACATTTCTGAAACTCTATGGTATAAAGAATTGTCAAAGTAAAAAAAAATTATTGGTTTTTGACAAATTAGCTAATATATAAAAAATACATTACATGATTAAGTTATAATGGTATTATGAAAATTAGATTGATAATAAATTCAAATAATGTACCAATTTATAAATAGGAAAATATTGACAAAGAAAATGTCAAACCTGTGAGGAACCATCCTAATAAATACCTAATTAATTTATTAATTAGGCTAAATTATTATGTTGCCTAATCCAAACTCTTAACTAGATTAGAATCATTTCTTTTTTCTAGGATCTTTTGTCAAGATTTACTATGTAAATCCTAGTCACTTGTCTAGCATTTAGTATATACTTAAGAGTTAAGAAAAACATTTATTTAGTTTTAATAAAACACTTAAGTTTATTAAACTAAGATAGTGGTTTGGTGGAATTTAAAGAAAACATGAATAAAATATGTGTAGCCGCGTAAGAAAACATTTTAACGCTCATGAATGCACAAGTAATATATTATGCCAAAGCATGGATGAAAACTACACTCATTGCAAGTAAATACTTCTGCAATAGAATATTTAAGTGTTTAGCCTATTAACCTAAGCAAGTAATGTCATGGGTTGATAACCCAGTTATGCTAATTCAAAATCAAGACGTACTAGCTCCTACCACCATGCTACAAAATATTCATGACCCAAATGGTCGACAGGCTCACCTTTGCTCGGGAGAGAAAAACCCAAGCGAGGAGCGACCCAGTGAGTCCTTGCCTGACTACCTTGTTGTACAAGGAAAATAAGTTGGGAGTTAGACTCTGACCATAAGTGCATGCAACATATAAAAAAGAACATGTAATGTATACCAAATGTACCTATGAGAAACTAACAAACAAGTATCAAATAATCACTGTGGATTATTTGGCTTCTCGATGATGTTATCTGCATATTAACAATAAGGGAAAGTATATAAAATACTTAGTAAGGTATTTTAAAACAAACAATACATAACAACGCCACACATAATAGCCCATATGCACACATTGCCATGCATGCATGAACCTTGCCCATAAACTATATGAGCATGCCACGAGCTCTTATGGTGTGGAGTATTATATAATGACCATCATATCATGCCCTTTTGGGTGCATGACTCCTCATACTTCTCAAACAAACAAACAAACAAAATACCCATTGGTCCATTTTTGCCCTTGAGCATGCATCCTTGCATTTGCCCTTGAGCTTGCCAGCTTTCGCTAGCTCAAAAACTCTTTTATTGTATGCAGCAAGGTTTAATCTAGTTTGATGTGTGTTCTAGTGCCATTGGATATATTTTGCCCCATCTTGGGCCCTATGCCTCATTGGGCCAATGTGTGTGCTTATTTGTGGCCCAGGTCATTTAGTAGGCTTAAGTGTCATTTAGGCTTTAGGGTTTTATCGTGGGCTTGCCTACATGGGTCATGCCCAAAGCATAACCCTTGGCCAACATGGAAGCCAAGCCCCTAGGGCATGCCCATATGACCTCTTAGGTGCATACAGCCATGAGCCCGTAGGCATATGCACACGTGCACCCCTGGGTGTACTATCGGGAGCCCCTTAGGCACACACAGCTGCGTGACCTTTTGGGTGCACCCATATGCACCTTGTCACACCCAACTTACCATGCTCTTATGAACCTAAAATACTCATGCACCTAGGAGCCCTTGCCACACATGCACAATCACATACCGAGCCCTTGAGCTCGATCACAACACCTACACACCCAAACTGAGGCATACCTTTCTTGTGATTGCCAAACCTTGAAGGCTCAGCCACACTCATCTACCAAGAACCCAATGCTTGATTTGTAGGGTTTTGAGAGCCAAACAAGCGTAGCGGAATATAACCGAAACCCTCCAGGATCCTAGTAAAATGGGGTAAACTGGGTGTTCAAAATTTTCATACCTAATTCGGTTAAGATCTTTCACCCAATTATTGAGTTGAATAACAAACACCTGAACAGTTGATGTGTTCAAGCTTTCTACGGTATCCACACCGGCCTTTCGGGATCACCACACCTCTACCACGTCCCAGCAGATGCGTTTCTCTTGCGTTCGCAGTGCTAGCTTGCGTCCTCCAAAGAAAGACAAGAGAAGAGTGCGGTTGGAAGTTTTTGCGAGGTTAAGGAAAAAGCTGTGAATTTCTCACTATATGTTGTATTTATAGTGAAACTCAACTTCCAGGCCTAATGAGTTTTAAAGCCCTAATCCAATTAGGTTTATTTTTGGGCTTAATAATGGCTCAACCTTTAGGCCAATTATTAGTATGAAATTGTCATGAAACCATAACCCAAATAAATTAGCCCATGCACTCAAATAATCCAAATAGACTGTATGTGTGCGACCTAATAGGTTTTTACCACATTGGCATTGATCATAAATCACATTTATGATCATAAGTAATGAGTGGTGTCTAGCTACACATCGTTGCTACCCAAGTGACAAGATTGTCAGTGATTCGACCAAACCTTTATGATCATTATTCATATATGCCATTGTCCTTTTGTCCAAGATATCAAGACTAAGCACGAGACATGGAGTGTGTCACTCTTGTATAGCTCAATCTTTGGTTTCTTGATTACCGAGTAGACTAACTTAAATTTATGACATTGATATTGTATATCAATTCATCCAAGCATGATCATGCATTTTCTTAGTTTTACTCCCGTTACATAGAAGGGACAAATCCCATCTTGATCATACAAAACCCTCCACATGATATGTGAAATACCTAATGATCTCCTTCAAGTTCACTCAGTTACGAGCAACAAATAGAAGTATCAAAGTATGTGACTCACATGTAGGGAACATTGATGACCTTAGGTCAAAGGACTACATATACCATGATCACTATGAGAATTACTTTTGATATTCATATAATGATCCATGTAGCGTTTTTATGGTGGGTCGGTCCAGTACAAAAGTTCTACAACTTGTACCCATATGTAGATTACATATCTCATATCAGTCATATATGCTAGTCATTATGTATTATTGTAACCCGCTCCACAATAATACTAGACTAGGGACATTTAAGAATATCATTATTCTAGGGTTATAATTATGTTTATTATGTTACACAGAAACAAAACAACAAACATAATTATTGGATTAATGCCTCAATAAAATATCATGACTCAATGTGCAAAATAAAATCATCTCATGATTGGCTTTTGAGCACAACACTAATATGATCCACACAGCATTTTACAGCCCATGCACCAAGGGCACTACCTATTGCCCAGAACTAGGAGCTAGATCCGACCTTAGTGCCACATGAGCCCTTTTTGGCTTTATTGGTCACCCCGTGCCCTTTTTGCCCTACTATCTATCCTAGCTTTTACAAAGTTAAAACATGGGCAGAGCTTCCCAAAGAGAGAAGGGCTAGAACACCTTACCCTTGTGTAGATCACCACCTTGCAAACTCAAGTTTCAAGCACCAAGAGTCCTTTCCTAGTCTCTTTGTAGTCCCTTAACTACATAATAAAATAACCACTTGACCAATCAACATTTTTGAGCCTAGGGGCAACATTTTTTACTACACATAAACAAGCCAAAATGACATCCTCACCTTAGTAGAAAATCTCAAACTAAAACTCTTTTCCAAAGCTCCACGGTTCTCCTTCTTCTGACCAAGCTTAACCTTAATAGCCAAGAGTTTTTATGAGTATAATGTTGTTGTTTAAAGAAGAGGAAAACTAGCTCTAGTAAACTGAAGTTTCTTACCTCAATAAACAGGCCAAAACCATGGTGACCTCTTCGAGAAAAAAACCAAACTCCCAAGCCCTCCCTTGCAACAAACACACTCTCTCCTTGATTTCTCACTTACAAGCTCTTTTCCTCTTATTTTTATTTTATTTTTTTGGTGAGTTTCTGCATGTTTGAGGGTCTAAGATGTGCTAAATGGGTATAGGAAGAGAAGAAAGAGATCTGGTGTGTTTGGGGATGAATAAGGATGGAAAATAGGTGAAAGGGCTAAAGTGGTAGAGGATTAACGCTTTTACATGGTTAGTATTAGTTTAGGCTTCTTAACTAAGGGAAATGGGGCTCTTCCACATTTTTGGAAGCTTATTTTCTACCTCAAAACTAGGTTCCCTCATTCCTCAAAGTTTTCAAGAGGTACTTAGGGTGAAAGTGCCTTTTAGGCCTCATAACCCTTGGTTAAAAGGATGTCACCTCCATAAAATTCTCAAATATGTCTCCATTTGAACTTAAAATCATATATTTTATTTCCTTGACTTCCAACTATGTATTTTCCTACCCTTTACCAGGTTTGAATTTGGTTTACCGGCTTTGACCCAGGTTTGACCAAGTTTTGGCCAATCAAAATTACCAAAATGCCTTTCTTAGCTTCTCTTACAAGAAAAGTCTCAAATTTGGTCAAATTAACTCCAAATTTCACCAAATGGTTTCAAATACCATTTCTCAACTTACCAATTAATTTTTTACCATATTTCACCTAAAAATTACCATTTTTCCCTTCCTTGCTTCTTTAGCAAGATAAAGCCAATTTTTGGCCAAATTGAGTTCAAGTTTCATTGAGATGTTCATTTCACCTCTAGAAGCTGAATTCTATATCTATTTGTCAAATTTTGAATTTTGACTTGAAAAATTACCAAATTGCCCCTAGTTGCTCTTATGGTCAATTTACCTTAGATTTTTAATCCTATGAACTCTAAGGACTATTTGACTCATTGACTTGACTTAAACCTAGCTTGCAAGTGTAATCTTATCAAGGATTATGTAAATCAAAATAAATTAATTACCTGATAAAATAAGGGTTCTCACAAAACCTACAACACATTTTTTGAAATAATGTTTTTTGGCTATATAGTCGATTAACTCATTTACTTTCATTTTGAAAACTCTTGCCATAATATTAAGACGATATTCTACTTTCTATCTTGATATTAATGATAATGCTCTACCAATTTATGTCCATTGTGTATTATCTTTAAATGCAATGAATAAATCTGGATGTCCATACAAGCGACAAATAACAATAGCTTTCTAATAGTTCTAGATCATATAATGGGGACTCCTAATAAAACTCAAGGGTAAAATTATTCCTTTAACAATTGCTTCCCCATTAATATCCCCTTTTGTAATTGCATCTTTTGTACCCATATATATTTTTGATCTTAACTCTTTTTGAGTTTTTTTATATCAAGCAATCATTCCTCTTCAACACATGCAAAAGAATAAACAACATATTGTTGGAATAAACAACCAACTCTCAATGAAGTTAATCCATTAACACGATGAAATTGAATCCAATATGCATAAAACTAGCGCATTGTTAGACATTCTTGCTTCATTGGTTTGTTTGTCACAATTTTTTTGTATGGAATTCCAAGATGAAATTCATCTTTAGCATAATGGAATAATAATGGATATTTCATTACCATAAAAGATCCGTGTAAATGACTAATTCAATGTAATTTTCTTGATTTATATTCAACAATTATATCACGATTTGAAGATTCTCCTTCTTTGAAATCGCCCACAACTAATCTGGCAACTTCTATTAATGTTGGATTTGCATAATTTCTATGGTCTATTGGTCATTTATATAAAATTTTTAACTGTATAGATGTAATTGTTATTGAAATAATTTGATCATGAACCATTAGAAAACATATAACGATTTTTTATTACTATAAAAATTTTTGATAAAGTCTTCTCTAATTTGAAGATCAATAGATGGTATATCATGAACATTCAATATTTTAAATCTATTTCATATTTCATTTTTAGTATCATAAATATATAACTTTGCAACTTTTGGATTTTCACCTTCCATAGGTATAAGGGATCTTATATATGATAATTTTGATCATGAATATAGAATGTATAAGGTATGAATCCTTTATTTATAAAATGGTCAATTTTTGCAACTAAAGAAGTGAAAGCATACATGGAGTTGTGTAATCTAACATTTTGACAAAAACGACTATCTTTTGTTCTAGATGTTAATTTAAGAAGATTGTTCAAAGGAATAGGTGTAGGTTCTAGAGGAGGCAAAAACATATAACCATTTCTACAATATAAAGAGAATTGAGAATTGTTTTTATTTTTTCTTCCTTTTGAAGTGTTCATTTTACCAAAATATAGCCCCATAAAACTCACATTCAAAATTTGGACTCGCAAAATCAAGGGTTTAATTGAACGATTAAACCCTAACCTTTAGCTGCTGTTCCCATATAACCCAATTACCAACCTGCACGTTTTAACTCCCTGACCTCATTTAAGCATTTTATTTTGGATCTCTTGGTGATGGAACTCGTTAATTCAAACAAAAAATATGATATCAGCATAAAATTGTAGAGAAAATGCTAACTTTAACCCCTAAAAACTTTTCCTTTTATCAAAGAATTCTTAAAACTTTAAAATCTAATAATAAACTCCACGAAAATGCTTGGACCACTCCCACTCTTATCTTTAATTCTCTCCTACCTCTCCTGTCACTAGGCCCCACACTCCGACCACCCCTAATCCTCCATCCTGTCCAGCGAGGCTTTCCACCCTTGCTTTCAATTGCCCAAATTCACTTAGCATTTCATCGAACATATTATAAGCAAAACTTATTTTGAAGTGGGAAAACCTAGAGTAATAATCTTTCATCGCCAGCGTATCTACTTCCAACAAATCAGAATCACAACCCATAGAATTCAAAATTTCTTACAAAATTTGAGTTCAATTTACGTGCCAAACCTAGCTAGCCAATTCTTTTTCCACAACTCAGTACTTGCAAAAAAACCAAAAATTGGATTTATGCTTCAAGGGGCTGTGGCTGCACGGGAGGACGACTCAACTTGATTCTATTTGACGGTACTTAGAAGGGTTTGCACAATGAGGCTGAGGTTGATTCCCATAGAGATGAAGACAAAAAGAACGAAGAGGCAGGTCTGAATTCCGACAAGTGGCACTTGGAGTTAGAGATGTTGAATCATCGGCGAGAGCTAGTCGAATTGCGACGAATGAGCTTGAGATGGTGAATCATCCTGCAAAATCTTAACCGATTTTATACCAAATTTCTTAGGTGTACATGGGAAATCTGGACCCAAGCATGATGGAATAGGACGGTGCCAGTGCGAAGAAGGGGGATGGTCAGAGAGGGTTGGCCAGAGAGTGAGGTGGAGTAGGCAGCTGAGAAGGTTGGCCAGAGATGGAGGCAAAGAGGGTTGGTCAGGGAGTGTGGCTGTGAAGGAGGAGAGGGAGGTAGAGGAGTTTATTATTAGATTTCAAAGTTTTCAGGATTATTTGATAAAGAGAAAAGCTTTCAAGGGTTAAAGTTAGAATTTTTTTTTATAATTTTATGCTGACATTACATTTTTTATTTAAAATAACAATTTCCTTCACTTAAAGGTTCAAAATGAAACATTTAAATGACATTGGAGAGTCAAAACGTGTAAGTTGAAGGTTGAGTTAAAACTAAAACAATAATTAAAGTTTAGGGTTTAATCACACAAATAACCCCAAAATCAGGTATTATATTTTTGTCCCTTGTTCAACAAAGAAAAACGAAAAATATAATTAATTCACAGAAATATGGAAATATGTAAAATTTTATATTACAATAAACATTTTATTTTAGAAAAAAACTATACATTGAGGACTTGTTAAGACACTAACAGAAGTGCTGCATCTTTCTTTTGAGACTGGCAAATTGAATCCAAGATGAACATGTTCATTTTCAATGTGTTGTCTTTTTGGAAGCTGAACTTCTGCGTTGCTTCTAATATCAATATGAGCAGTGCGACGTTGTTTATGTAAAGTGTAACACTTTTTGCTATTTAAAGAGTATGTAGATCCCGTCACTAGTTATTCTGTCATGGATGGAAAATTTATTGGAAGTCATAATATATTTGAGAAATGTAACAGATAAAAATGAAAATATGAATACTTATAGGATATGTTCTAGGAATAGAAAGACAAATTAATTATCACTTATTATCTTGATTTTTCTATTAGGTAACTAAGTTAAAAATTTCATATACAACAGTTAGCTGGCAAATGAAATATAGTGAATTAGAATAAATACTCAAAAAGAAACAATATTGACAACTCTGAAGACGAAATGCCGGAATACATATCATATATTACTTATATAATGAAACAATAGAGTGGAAAATATGCAGCTCATGTGCTAATTTAAATGTACCACCTTCCCACATTGTAGAGAATGCTTTTGCATATAAATTTAACTCTTACACAGTAAGATATATTTGTCTAGGTATATGCTAGTTTGCTAGTTATTCAGATACTAATTATACTGTTAAAAATAAGTATAATTAAGGTCAGAAACAAAAGGACATAAATTGATCTCTCTATGGTTAATTAGTACAAAGTAAGCGTCAACAGAGTTAATACGGAAATACACATCACAGCAAATAAACTTTATATGCATTATTGAAAGAGTGGGGCTTATATATCTCGTAAACTGTTTAGAACTTGTCTATAACTAATAATACAGAACATTGAGCATCTTTGTTTCCTACTCATATGATAAAAACAAAGTGTCATTTTCTCCGCGTGAAGATGAACAATCCAAACGATGTTCCTTCTCCAATGCTGCGCATAGTTTCATGTTTTCTATATTTAGTCGATGATTCTTAAAAGTAAGATCACTCAGTTCTTCCTCTAATGTCATGGAATGTTGCTGAACATTTTTAAGTTCCTTACGCGTCGATTCCAAACTGGCACATACATGATCATATAATTGACACCAATACTCATTGCTATTGCAGCCAAAATGCTTTAATCGAATATCAAAGCGTCTGCACAGTCTCCCAATAGCAAGCAATGCTGCCTCTTGTTTTGCAGTATCAATATTGATTTTGGAATAGCCATGAACAGTTAAAGACGTCATTATCTATTGAACAGAAGGAACATGAATATGAACTGACGCACAAAAGTGGCCATCAACTGGTATTTTGACAGCATACAATGGTGTAGATAAAGAAAGTTTGGAGCATATATATCTCAGCAAGAATTGTTATTGGTGATGATATTTAAAGTGGGATCGTAGATAAAGAAAGTTTGGAGCATATATAAAGCTTTAGAGGTGAACTAGAGATCCTATAGCCAAAGACAATATTAGAGCCCCAAGGTGGTTTCCCTCCAACGGTCAAGTCAGCCTTTAGAAACAAAGCAAAGCTAATAGAATGTAGAGTGAATTCATCACACCATGGGATTGGCAAATGGAGGCTTTTTATACAACTGTGGGGGATTCGAGAGGATCGCTTTTGGATAGGAATTATCCTGCAATTAGGGGATTTTGTTTCCGTCTTTACTAAGTTTCCTCTTTGGTTCATTTGAAGTTGGGCTCGTCATGTCTTATTGTGGGCCTTCTTCATATGGGCCTAGTTCATCATGGGCCGTGCATTTACTTTTATGCTACCAATAACTCTCCCCACTTTTCAGGAAAATGTGGGCCTAGGTACAATTTCAAGGAGAGGTCAAAACACTTCTGTGCTTCTTTAGGATGATCTACTTGATGCTTTGCCGTTTTGGGGCGGAGAATGATGCCAATTTGTGTCATTTCCAGAGTTCTCCATACATCATTGTATCCATTGGGGGTACGATGCCCCTTTTCTAATAACTTCTAGAGGAAGTCACACATACATTGTCAGATTGTAGTGAATTAGCATCAACCGTTCATCTCCGTCACACGTGGCAAGCTCGACGGTCAAGTTAGGAGACAAAACGGCACCCGTTAAATGCTTCTTCAGTGAAGTAATTCTGTGTGACTCTTGTAGCAACTGCACCTTGTCACATGTCCTCTTATTACTAGCCTACATATTCTCCATAATGATGATGGTGGTTTCCAAGAGGGTTTCCTAAGAGTCATGGTTTCCCTCTATAAATAAAGTAGACTTTTTACCTTTTTCCATTTATCATTTCACTGCTTCTGCTATTTTCTTCTCCTTGATACTTTCTTCACTTATCCACAGTTCTTCTTCTGGTGTTGTTTGGGTTCTTCCTTGTAGTTTTTCTTCCCATATCCGTGCAAGCATCTTTGACCAAGCAATGGCTTCTTGGCCTTTATTGTTTGTTTCTGTCATAGTGGTTAGGTTCGACAATCATCAAGAAGGGCTGTTACTAGTCACGTTTCTTAACCAAATAGAGGGATGGCTGAAGAGAGTGTTTCTAAGGAGCCTTTTACTCCTAATACGTCTATATTAAGAAGGGGTGAGGTCGTCCCTCATACGGGAAGTTCTAGCCACCAATCTAAGGCTGTACTACTGGCCCAACGGAGTGGTTGCTACCTTGAAGAAGGCCCAGGCACTAGAAGATAGGGGTCACCCTAGGGGTGATATGAGGGCCGAAGTTCTAATGGTTTTTGTAAGCCAATTGTAGGTAGGGCTACACTGTGTTCTCCACCGTCTCATGGAACAATTTTACAAACATTACTAGATTTTGCCCTCGCAACTAACTTTGAACTTCTTCATCCACATCAATGCCTTCTTCATCTATTGCAGAATTGCCATGGTGCACCTCTTTTTGTAGGTCTTCCTTTAGTTCTACATGTTGGAGTAAAAAAAAAAAGGATTCATTCTTGTCCCATATGGCTTTTGTCATATGAGGAGAGAGTAAGTCCTTCATATTCGTCACCTACAAGGAGTTGTGGGCTTATTGGAAGGGCCAGTTCTTCTACACTCTAACGGAGCTGGAGTGAGGCTTCCTTTTACAAGTTTGTAGCGACCTTTCAATAGGCCATTATCAAAAGGCCGTCATTGTAAAGGCATAGAGCCTACAATGGGCTCTTCATGTGGCTAGAGTCTTTTTGGGGACTAAGAACTTTGTGTAACTGTTCTTGATCCCTTTACACAGAAATAGGAAAGATGATGCTTAGGTGGGAAGGAATCAATAAGGCCCACCTGTCTTACCTTGATATGGTGAATTTGGTCAAATGGGTTCTAGGGCAAAAAGGGCCATTGGTAAAGTCTTTTGAGGTGGCCTTCAAAGCTCAGAAAGGTTCTTTGGATCTTGAGAGTCGTACCCATTGTACATTTTATATTTCTATCCCAGTTCCATTTGTTGGAATGATCTTAAATCAAATTTGGTCCATTACAGATATGGGTGGTCATGCTAAGGAGCACTTGAAGTGGTGAATAAGTATCATCAATGAACTAGTCAAAGCTAGTAAGCTCACTATTTTGCTGATGAAGGTGGTGCATGCTTCCAGGGTTGAAGGGGATGCACCAGGAGCCTCTGCTTCTAAGTTAGCACCCCCGATGGTGCAATTAGAGGAGTCTCCTCATGGAGAGAACAATCATCTGGTTCAGAGGATGACCTATTCTTTAGCCTCCAAGAGGGTTCATACTTTGTAAAAAATAAGTGATGGTATTGTTCATTCACTTGATGATTTTCCCTTCCTTGATGATGTCAAGTTGACGCCATTCTATACTGATTATGGATCTTTTCATTAAGTTTCTGCTATAAAGTAACCCAAGGGGGGGAGACCTCTATCTACCACATCACAGCAGCCGTAGGAAAGAGTGACGGAGGCCTTGTCCGAGAAAGCACCGAGACTTCCTCTTTCTTTTCCACAACCATCATTCAAATAGGGATTGTCCCACAAAAGGCCCCTAAAGGAGGAGCAGCAGGGCTAGTCACAAAGCATACCCACTTGGGATCTATTTTTCTTGGCGAGGTGGGTCTGGAGGAGTTGATTTTGGAAGACTATATTAACATCACCCACCATATTCTAGAAGACTAAGGACCCCCATGGATCAGCATCATCTAGCCATTCTCGGGGGGCTGAAGCCCAACTGATGAGTTTAATAGCTGGACTTCTATAGGTATATTTTCCATCATTTATCATGGTCATATTCTTTGTGTGTGGATGCCTTGTTCCACAATTATTTCATTTGCAGGAGGCGATCATCACTTTCTACATCGAGGAGAGGTGCATTGCCTAAGAAAGGGCTATGAAGATGCTAGTAATGTAGGTCAACGAATTTAAGTGGTCGAATGCAATGCTAAACAAGGATTTTTTGGTAGAGCATGTTGTTCACGATGCACTAGCAAGAAAGCTATGGGATATGAAGGTAGAGAAAAAGAAGTACGAGAAGCTCACCAATGACTTGACCCAAAAGCTCCCAGAGTTGGAGGAGGCTCTTTGCAAAGTTTGGGAGAGGGAGGTCCTGCCCCTATCTACGGCCCAACAACTGAGGGGTCATTTAAAGGTTGAAGATAAAAAATTATCAATTGTTGAAGAGAGCATTTAATTAACTCTGCTGGCTCCTCAAGGTGAAGCTAGCTAAAGTTTGATTATTGCTGCTATTCCTTTTGATCGAATTGAACGAATCAAAGGGGTTAGTCAAAGTGTGTGGGAGGAGATTTAGAGGTTTGTTAGAAGGCTAACACCGCATCAAGGAGCTTGTGTCATTTGTCAGGGCACTAGAAAGGAGGCTTGGCAAGGGTGCCTTTGAGGAATTTAAGGAAGCCTTCATTTCTTATCACTTTTAGGTAGAGCGAAGGCATCCAAACTTGTACTTTTCTTTCCTTTCTACCTATATAAAGATGGCTCCGGAATTTGACGCATGGCCCAAAGAGGGGAAGGTAGGGGTAACGCCTTTTGAGGTGGGATCGACAGTGACTGATATGAAGGAGGCTCCAATAGATGATGTAGTTCAAGTTTCCTTATCGCCAGTTCCTTGTTCAATGGTCACCATTCCAAAGTTTGTGGAAGCACCTCTTGCATTGGACTGATCTTAAGATTAGCAAGAGGTACCTTTACATTTCCTGGGGATTGTGGACACTACTTCTACGAGCTTCATCGTGACTATCCTTGCTTGCATATGATTCATTCTTCCCCTTCGGTCCGCCTTGCATATGATTGGTTCATTTCTATCAGATGTCTACACTAGCAACCGTGCTTGCCAATAGTCAACTTATTTGGTCCAGCATCTAATCCATGCCTTCTAATTTTGTAAATGAATTTTTTAGCTTTTTGGATAAATTCAATGAAGCCTTTTCATACACCAATCATTTTTCTAGGCTAGCCATTGTTTCTTATTTGCGCAACTCTCGACATCATTTTTTATCTATGCATCTTTTGCCATTATTTGTTATTTGCGCTTCTCTTGCCATCATTTTTATTAATTTGGCTTAGGCTCGAATAATTCCAAGGGTCATTTTCCCTAATGGCTGGCCTTATTTGAAGACTATCCTTCAGTGTTTTACTTTGCTACTATGTGTCCTATGAAAGGCCTATCAATTATGTATCAATGAATCTAATACTCAAAATCTTCGGTTCATACGTCAATCCATTATAATTATTCACTAAACTGAATTTGAAGAAAGGATTAGTACCTTTATTAAATCAAATTGTTCATACAAAGTAAGGTCATAGGTCATCGGACATGTAGGTCTTAGGCATCATCCTTCCCTCAGAATCCATCAACTCATAAACTCCTTTTTGACTTCATTGTTTACAAGGAAATGGCCATCCTAATTTTGTCTCAGTGCTCCCTATCTTGGGTTTCTTCCTACTAGTTTAGCTTTAATGAGGCCATTGTTCCAACTTGAATCACCTTACTTTTAATTTTTCCTTCATGGGCTAAGGCTACTTATTGTTTAAAAGCTCTTATGCAGACTTGGGTGTCTTCCCTCAACTCTTTTAAGAGGTCTGGTCTCCCTTCTAGAAACTTATCATTTTCTTCAAAATCAAATGCTTGGAACTGTAGGGTGAGTTGCATGATTTCTATGGTATGAGTGCCTTCGTTCTGTAGACCATGGTAAAATGGATTTTGCTAGTTGCTCTTCATGGTATCATTTTGTAGTCCCATGGAATGCCAAGTAATTCTTTCACCCACTTTCCCTTCGCCTTGCCTAGTCTTTTCTTCAGTCCTTCTTTTATGGTCCTATTGGTGACCTTAACTTGCATGTTCGACTGCAGATGGCCATGGGTGTGAAGTGAAGGTAGATGACCTTAATCTCTGTGAATCTGCACACTTACTAATCGTCAAATTACTTGCCGTTGTCCACAACAATGGCTCGAGGACACCTGAATCGACAGATTATATTCTTTTATAGGAATTTTATAATTTGAGTAGTCGTTATCATTGCCAAGGGTTACCCTCCACCCACTTAGTAAAGTAGTTAACTGCCATGATACAACACTTTACTTGCTCAGGGGTCATATGGAGTGCTCTAATCAAGTTGGGACCCTATATAGCAAAGGGCCAGGGTTCGGCTGCAAGTGAAGTGCTAGAAGATGGCAACCTTTCTACCCAAGAGTTAAGTTTGCAGGAGTGGCACCATTGGACAAACTTTCTAGCATCTCCTTGAATTATTTGCCAAAAATATCCTTTCCTCAATGTCTTATGGGTTAGGGAATCAGCGCCAATATGCACTCCACAATTTCCTTGATGGATTTCTCGAAGGACTTATTATCCCTTTTAGGAGGTCAGATATCGCTATAGGGGCAAAGTGAACCCTTGTCTGTATAACTTTGCTCTTATAATGGTGAACATTCCTGATCGTATCATGGTCTTTCTTCATTCCTTTGATGTCCTATTTAGAGCCCCAGTCTCAATATAAACTTGTATAGGCTGTCTCTAATGATCCACAAAGGGCCAATGGTCTAATTAATAGATCGATGGTTCTATTAGCTCTTTTATCAATGCTTCTTCTTGACCTTTTGATAGGGTGTCAGCCCTCGTATTCTTGGCCATTGGAACCTTCTAGATCTGCACTAGGTCAAAGTCTTCATTAAATTCTTAACCAAGTTCAAGTACTTAAAAAGAGTTAGATCTCTAGCTCCTATGGCTCTAGTGGCTTGGTTTACTATCAACTAGAAGTCAATATATATTTAAAGACATCGTACCTCTACCCCACCAACCATTCGTAGTCCCACTAAGAGGGCTTTGTATTTGGATACATTGTTTGTAACTGGGAACTAAAACTTTATTCTAAGTATTGCCTTTATACTAAGCAAGCCTTGCAAGATGACCACTACATCATGGTATTCAGGTCATGAGGCTTCATCAACATAGATCTCCCAAGGTGAGATGTTAGGTTGGCCCTCCTTTTTGGTAGTTTCTACGAGTATCATTTTTGTGATGAGATCAGCTAATGCTTGAGCTTTTATAGCTCTTTCAGGCTCATGCTGGTTATCAAAATTTTCTAGCCTGATACACCATTTGGCTAACCTTCAGGAGTGATCCAATTATTTAAGGACATCTTTAAGGGGTAGTTTTGTTCACACGATGACCTTGTACATATGGGAAAAGGGCCTTAACTTTCTAGATGCTACCACTAGGGTAAAGATAGCCTTTTGGAGGATAAGATATCATGACTCAGCTCCTTGGAAGGTTTGACTGATGTAATACATGGGCATTGCTCAGGCGCTTAGTCCCTTATGAGAACAGCGCTTATCGAACCTTTTATCACTACCAGAAATAAAACAAGGGGTTCGTTAAGCGATGAATGTGTTAATGTGGGGAGCTATTGTAAGTATTCCTTGATTTGCTTAAAGGTTTCATGGCTTTCCTCCATCCACTCAAACACCAACCCTTCCTTGAGTATTTGAAATAGGGGTCAGTGGTGGTCCCCAAACTAGGACACAAAACATCCCAAAGTGGGGAATCTTCCTCCTAGCTTTTGAACGTCCTTTTTATTTGGGGGGTTAGGCATTGCTAGTGTTGCAATATTTTATCTGGGTTGGTATTGATCCTCCTTTTAGAGACCATATAATCAAGAAAATTTCATGCCTTGACCCCAAAAGTGCATTTTTTAAGGATTTAATCTCATATAGAATTATCTCACCCAATGGAAAGTCTCCTACAAGCCTTCGTAGTAATGTTTTATGACTTTGTGCTTGATGATTATATTGTTCACATAAACCTTCATATTTTGTTCTAATTGTTTAGCAAAAATTTTGTTCATGAGCCGTTGATAAGTGGTGCTTACATTTTTTAGGTCAAAAGGCATTCTTTGGTAATAATAAACAGCTTCTCCAGTGGTGAAAGTCATGTTTTCTTCATCTTCAGGGCCCATATGGATCTGGTGATAGCCATTAAAAGCATCCATAGAGGATAGAATTTTGAATTCTAAAGCGGCATCAACTAGCTTGTCTATGGATGGCAGTCGATAGGGATCCTTGGGAGAGGAGTCATTTAGATACGTGTAATTAATGCACATTTGCCATTCCCTATTTTCTTTCTTTTTGTGGACCATGTTTACTAGCCATTCGGGGTATCTTACTTCTCAGATTATCCCAGCTTTCAATAATCTTTCAACCTCCTTCTTAACAAAGTCTTTTTTGTTTCTAGGGCCATATTTTGCTTCCTTTGCTGGACTAGTTTAGCAGAGGGGCTGACTTGCGACTTGTGGGTGATAATTTTGACATCTATGCCTGACATATCACTAGGAGACCATGCAAAGATAGTAATGTTGTCCTTTAAGAATTCAATAAATCATCCCTTTACCTCAGGAGGAAGGTCCTTGCCAATTTTCACAGTTTTGCTAGGGGCCAATTCTACATCTTTTGAGTATTTGGATAAAGGCATTTCAGGCAAATTATCTTGGCTCTCCTTCCCCTTCTTCAAATTTGGTAAGGCCATTTTAGTAGTCTTTGGACTTCATATGCTTGCAACATAGCTCTGTCTCACTAAAGCCTGGTCTACGTATACAATTGTGTCTACAATGGGAGTCATGAAGATCATCGTTAGCCACTTAATATCAAATCTTATATAGGATTGTACCTATGTTGGCCTTCCCAGTATATTGTTGTGTGATGATAGTATGTCTAAAATTAGGAACTCAAATGTATGGGAGTTGCATATGATTCTTCCATCCTTTCCGATCCACCAACATGAGAGGTAGCCTAAGAAGTGGTGGTACTTCATCTTTTCCTACTCTATATGATGGTCCTAGAATGTGAGTTAGCAAAATATTCTGATTCTAAATTTTTTCAATATGTGAGAAACAAGACATTGGAGTCAGCCCCCACATCCAAGTAAACCAATTTGACATCAAAATTGTTGATTCTTACTGTGATTACAATTGGGTCCATTTGAGGGAGCAATATTCGAGACCAATTTAGCCTTGTCAAGACATTGTTGGAGTCAACTACCAACTAGGCGATCTCACACTTCTGACGTTTTCAAGTTGTAGAGGACTCTCCCTTAACAATCATGTATACTATCCCCACAGGTGGTCCTGAATTCCTGTAATCGCTTGGGGGCAAGTGGTGTCTCTCCTATCATCATCCCCTATCATAATCATCTTTATCATCCCTTCTTCAAAGCCTTTCTTTTATCTCCTACATATGGATGTTGCCCTAACCATGTATCCTTCAACTTCCCAGCTTGAGTCATCTTATCTAGGAGCCATTTCAGATGCCAACAATCTTGCATATCATGGTTGCTATTCTTGTGGTATTGGCAATACTTATTCAAGTCTTTCTTTTTCGTAAGGCTCATCGAAAAGGGCCATTTAGGCACCTGGTTCCCTTTTATAAGGTGTATAAAATATTTGTTCTCATTTCTCTTAACGGTGATAAAGCTAGGTCTGGTTACGATAGTTTGACACCTCTGCTTCTCTTCATAGGCACAAGCCTGCCTTCTCTTGGTCTTGGTTGTGCCTTCTGCATTGTTGGTTGATTGAGCTCTTTCACATGCATATGCTAGGTAGCCTGATGAAGGAACTCTTCTATGTTTCTTATAGGATTTCATGCAGGTCCCATGCTAATCTAGAATTTTTTGAAAGCCCTCGAGTTATGGCTACCAAATATAGTTCATGGGGCAAATCCTGTCCTTGTACTACCTTGGCATTAAACCTTTGCACAAAGTCCCTTAAGGACTCATCCCTTCTTAATCATATCTTCAGTAAATGAGCCACTGTTTTGGGAGTTGGTTCACTTTCTAGAAAGTGGCAAAGGAACACCTAAGAAAAGTCGTTGGAAGACTGAAAGCCACGCCCCCTTTTGGTTCCAAACAACGAGAATGTAGCTCTTGTCAGCATTAAGCTAAATGCCTTGCACGTAATAGCAACTAATGCTCTTTCAAGGCTCATGGAGGTGATATAGCTGCACATGATTGATGTAAGGCTATCGTAAAGGTCAATCTTTGACATCTTGAAGCCATCAAGAGTGGAGGCATTGATGATCTTGTTTGTGAATGGCTGAAGCCACATATACTCGATGTCAATGGTGGGAACAAATCTATTCCAGGGTTTTTAGGCACACTCATGTGCTACTCCATTTGATTTAACCTCTATAAGATGGCTCCTATTTCACTGCCAGTAGGACCATTAAATCACCCTAATGATGCTGAGGGTTCTCTTGTGTGAATTTGCGATGGTGGATCCTAAAGTGGGACCTGGCAGGGCTCATTAGGATGCTAAGTGGCTCTTGGCAAGCTCTCTAGGTGCCCTTAGTGGGGCCCTTTGTACTTTCTATTGGACGACCATCTTCAACTAGTAAAAAAGAATATGTTGGAGGGGTTGAAATAGATAATCATTCAAAGGGGCAGACCCCTTCACTTACGGGGGTCCATCTAGGGTATTTGAGTCTCCTTTACTTTGGCTCCTTGGCCTGTCCCCTCATCTTAGCGCCCTGTGGACCCTCTAAGGTGTTTAGTTAGATCCCTGCGTTGACTCTCATGCTTATTCCCCTAGAAATCCTAAACCATGCGGGATGTCCTAGTGTTCACCATGTTTTCCACAGACAGCGCCAAATTGATAGTCAAAGTGGGATTTTATGACTCGGGTATAGCACACTTAGAAGCATTAGAGTTGAACTGGAGATCCTATAGCCAAAAACAATGTCAAAGTCCACGAGATGTTTTCCCCAAGGGAAACCCTCCGATGGTCAAGTCAATCTCTAGAAACAAAGTGGAGCTAATGGATTACAAAGTGAATTCATCATACCTAGGGATTTATGAGGAAAGTTTATTTATAAAGCTATGGGGGATCTATAAGGATCGTTTCTGGATGAGAATTATCCCGTAATTAAGAGATTCTATTCCATCTTTACTGGGTTTCCTCTTTGGTTCATTTAGAGCTTGTCTCCTTACATCTTATTGCGGGCCTTCTTAATTTGGGCCTGGTTCATCATGGGGCCGTGCATGAGCCTATATGCTACCAAGTGACAAACAATTGAGCTCCATATTGTATGTTAAAATAATTATTGCAACAACAAATAATAATATGATCTACTTTTGACTAAAATTTATCTAATTTGAAAAAATAGCAAAAATAGTTAACCTAATATTACCTGTTTTTTTTTGCCCCCATAATATGACAATGAAGCTAATTCTGTCAATCAAAACAAAATGTTAAATGTATCTTCCCCAATGATGCATTTTGGGCCGAGAAGATAGCTATAGAAGAAACAATTGAATCAATCCCAAAGAGACAAACAACTAACTCACACAGTATCAACGACAAACAAACGGACACCAACAATGACGAGGAGCAACAGAACTCACCTCCATAATCTTTATCTACCAAAACAGAACTATATTACCAAAATTTGCTTTGCCAAATCCAGTTGGATTGTTGGCTTCCAGGAAGAAACTTCTATATTCGATCGTACACCAGTGGTTGCTTCATCAACAGCTCACCTCATGCCGGCCATATGCTTCTAAAGCACAACCTGCATCAACCACGTCCAATGAAGAATCGATAGGAAGTGGACACATAGACTTTACAGAGAATGAAGAGGAATAAAGATAAACAAACTAATCCAATAATGCTCAACCCACACTAGTCACATTTGATGAAGAATTGATCTAAGGTGGACACATAAACCTCCCATAGAATACAGAAGAATAAGAGGAAATCACCTGCTCCAATAATGATGACCACAATGCAATGATTATAATCCCCCAAATTGTGAAAAGCCACCTAAACCCTCTTCCCGGTGACATCCTAGTGCCTAGGGTGAAACTAGAGTGGGGCTAGCAGGGGCCTTTATGCCTTAAAATTGTAAAGTATCTTTAATGTCCTTTAAAATTTAAAGAAAAATGTATTCTGGTCCTTCCTTAAAATTAATCAAAGTCCCTTATAAAATTTATAGTGGAAAATAAAATTTATTTTGCCTCCTCCTTTATTAAAAATCTGGATCTACCACCACCGGTGGGACCATGCTTTCCCAACACTGGCTCAACTTCAACTGGAACGGGTGATGTGAAAAGAAAAGAAATCATCAAGACTTTCATTTCCATTGTCCTAAAAAATATCATAAAAAGATATGTCACCTCCCTAAAGTTCTCCAGAATACAAAAACATCCACTGCATTTCACAAAACATTGCCAAATACTGGGCATAATTGTAAACACTGAATCATGAATGGCCTTAATTAAAAGAAGCTACATCTTGAAGGCCCTTATAGAAATTAAGCTGCCTATCTATGTCCTCGTGCCACCTTACCCAAGTAGATCTAACTGCCACTGCAGCATGAGGATGCAAAGTAGTATTAACCCCGAATACAAACTACACTTGCGATCACAGGGTCAACTCCTTTAATGATATATATATATATATTTGATGAGTGGCCGCAAATTGAAGACATGGAGAATTAATTCTGGAAGGGAGGGGACAAATGAAGTGTGTAAGGATACTATTTGTTATTGCTGGGCACATATTAAACAACCGCTTGGGCTCGAAACAACGTTAAGAAAAATTTTCCACATTTTCCCTTTAAGATACTAGAAAATTTCTCATAATTATTTGCATGAATCATAGTGCTCCTAGTATATGATTTATACTTTCTTGCTTGGTGGATCATTATTTTCATGGTGGTTTGCTTTAAATCCTTGTTGTGAACTAGTACTTATGCCAATGAGCCCGTCACTGACAAAATCTTTAAATGAACATGCAAAAGCTCCTATTATTGCTTTGAAAGAATTAATATTTGTGCGTAATGAACAATAATGTTTTGGATGTCGACTATGGCGTCATTTGGCAATAGTATCAGTGTTTAGTATTAGATGTTAGAAAAGCTATTTAATAATAACTTTTAGTATTAAATGTATGAAAAAGTTATTGCAACCATTGATAATTTACTTTAACATCTGAAATTGATTTTAGATGCTTTTCCAAAATGAAGGCTATGGTTACTTCCCGATAAAATTTGGCAAGGGATCATACCCAATGCTCATGGTACACCCAAATCAAGTACTTAGGTACACATTTCCTAACACCTTGGATTGAACATGCAATTTTGTATTATACTTGTCGTAAGGAGATGGGAGTCAGTTCATGAACTTATGGTATGCCAATTTCACACATTGATTGAGCCTAGTAACATCCCTCTTGAGGGAAAATCTTTTGCTAATGTTACAGGAGCCTCCAAGTTGGCTGGTTGGATGCTAAAAAATGTTGACTAAAAACAATGTCAATGTTTTGGCCCACAATTACGGCAGAGAGCTCGAATGGTGGTTCAAGTCATTGCCCCAAATTCATCCACACTGGCTATTCTCGTTTGGCAAGTAGGACTACCAAACCGAGATCGTCAGTAGCCTTTGTCTTATCTAATCCTTGGAGATTGAAAAAGCCACCTACTCCGGTAGTCAACAGATGGAGGTTAGCACACAATTTTTTTTCCCATGGAAACATATCATGAAATCGAAAATTCCATCAGGTAGTTGATTTTTTGCATATGGAAATAGTCATGATATTAGTTACTGCACATGGACGAATAATTGCAAGAAATATGCTTTATGCTACAAGTGCTTGGGAAAAGAAAAAAAAAGTGCTTGGAATTTGGTGGTTGGCATGCTAGTCTCCAATGGTGCCATTAAATTTATAGTTGAAAAATAGCTATAATTCTTTTTTTTTTTTTATATATTCATAGAAGCAAAGAAGCTAAATTAAAATAGGGAAGGAGAAAGGACACATGGATGTGAGATCGAGCAACTTGCTGGTGAGGAGTCAAGGGCAAAGCTAGAAAATTATACCAATGGAGGCAACAAAAATATTATTAATAGAATATTTTCACATTCACAACTGTCTACAATGAGGTTTCATAGCCTGAAAACACTACATGATTATCTTATTACTTATACTATCAAATACATCTTTTTTAATGTAAGCAACTAGACAATCATTCATTAATTGATCTTTCATTCGATTCTGCAATCGATTCTTCACAATATTCATTGCAGAAAAAGCTCTCTCAACACTTGTGGTAGCAACCGGTAAAATCAACGCCAACTTCACAAGCTAATAAACAAGTGAATACACAATATGTTTCCTCATGCAAACAAACTTTTGAGCAAGAGCACTTATCCCCTTAGTATTTTGGGAATTGCTATTAGAGTGCATATCAAGAATATAAGTGTCTAACTAATTATCAAGTGCTATAAGCTCAATTGCAGAAAAATCTGATGGGTAGAACCGACCAAGATGACTCAATTTCTACTTATTAAATGCTAAAAATGAGTCATCAGGATTCAAGCATGCTACACAAAGGAGCAATTTTGTACTTGTTTCTGTAAATTGATTATCGAGCTTCTTCAATTGCCTATCGAAGATTTCAATGAATAAATCAACTCAACAATGATATAAGTTTTTTACCTTGATAACTTTATGAGCAGATCTTCCTGGAAATACAAACATGTCATCTATCTCCAAAGTATGAATATCATGTTAGCCACAAAATAAACAAACCTTTGTCATTAGATCATCCCATCCATCATTTCTCATTTTTGAACAATCTTCTTTTGCACTTTCTACTAGTTCTATCCCATTCACAATGTCTTGATCTTTTCTCTGCAACGCTTTGACAATTCAACAGTAATTCCCGAAATATCTTTCATCATGTGCAAATTAAATATGAAGTCAAAAAACTGTATTAACCCTAACAAAACATTAGCTTCAGCTCTTTGCTCAGAATTCAAGTATTCTTCAACAATATATTCAAACACATCATTAATAGCTGAGAATTGAACAATTAAACCAATTAAAGTCTCATAATAAGAACCCCATCTTGTATCACCTGGACGCTAGAGGCCTCATTCTTGGTTTAATCCCCAACTACTTTTAAGCTCACCACTTTTTAATGCCTCAACAACTTTTGCAGCTTAACTTTCTTGAAGAATATCTTGTCGTTTATAAGAAGCCCCAACAACATTTTTTAAATTTGTCATAATAGAGAAAAATGATGCAACAGAAGTTTCATTTTTTGCTACTGCCATAAGCGTTAGTTCAAGTTGATGTGCAAAACAATATACATAATATGCTGAATTATTTCACTCAGTATCAGCCTTTTTAATCCATTAAATTGTCCACTCATGTTGCTAGCCCCATCATATCCTTACTACGCAATCTTGACAAACTCAAGTTGTGTCGAAAAAGTAATTCCTCAAGTGCTTTTTCAATGATAAAGCACTAGTACAAAAAACATGTGTGATACCAAAGAACCGTTCAATCACCATTCCTTCTTTGTTCACATAACATAAAACAACCATCATTTGTTCTTTAGAAGAAATATCACGAAATTCATCTGCTAAAACAGTAAAAAATTCATGGCCCAAATCACTAACAATGGCATTAGTTCTTTCAATTGCAGTAGAATTGATGATATCAGACTGAATTTCATGTGCTATTAATCTCTCATTATTTGGAGCATTTTTCAAAGCAACTCGATTGATAGCTTTATTATGATCTGCCAGAAAATGTAGAAGCTTAAGAAAGTTACCTTGATTTTTTGGAGTTTTTGATTCATCATAGATTCGAAAAGCTAATCCTTGCCTTAAAAGGAACTGAATGCAATCAACAGAGGCATTCAAATGAATTCGATAACTTCGGGCTTGATTTGATTAGTTCTGTAAAGCACTTTGAATGGATTGCTCATGATCCATTAAATCTTCACACCTTTTCCAAGCCTTATAGTGAGTGTTATCATGGCGCCTTACATGTTCTCTCAATCTTTCTCACTTATTCCAACTTGTAAATCCTTTAAGTACAAATGCATCACCACCAGATTGCTTCCCATAATCAGGCTTAAATAAATAACAACATAGACAATAACCATCATCTTTTGATTCACTATACTCCAACCAATTCTCATGATTCTCAAACTAATGAGGTTAAACCTTTGTGAAGCCTTTCCAAGTATTCTCTGAGGAAAATTATGATTGTGAGGTTGACATGGGCCTTTTGTAAATAATATCTCCTAATTTTGTTGCACTGGTTAGGATGATAATCAGAAATTGTTTTTCTTAGTCTCGGATCATTGGGAAGATATTCTAAATTAATCTTAACATGTGCTTGCTTTGAGCGATTGTTTTTAGTATCAATATCTATTTCATGAGAGAATCGAGCTTCTTTTGGTATTTTTTTCAAATATCTCTCCATAAAACAAACAGCATAAAAATAATAAAATTAAGAATTTAAATAATAATCATAACATATGCTACTTTATATTCTACGATGCATTAGGGTTCTAAAATTTTAGAATTACCTGAAAAATAATATTGATGAACACAATGGAGATGGAATTTAAGAGAGGTTTTTGAGCTCTGTTCATCGGGCGGCAATTTTCTTGGGAGAGAAAAATTGAATTTTTGTAATTTGAGACTTTTGAGTTGAGTGCATGGGCCTATAGGCTTTAGACTTAGGTTAGATTTTTTTGTTGTTTTTAACTAGTGTGTGTTTTGGGAATTTTTTTGCTTGGAAGAACTAGATTTATGGGTCAAATGTTATAGTAGTACTAATAATTTTTTATCATGTAGTTTTGCTAGTCAAATGTTATAGAAGTAGTAAAATTTTTTTATCTTGTAGTTTTGCTACTAACTTTTACATATTTTCATTTTAATCACTCATTAGAACTAGATTAATGCACTCATACTTCAGTGGGGGCATCACTAAAAATTCTCTAGGGGTAGAATAAATATTCCTTTAAAGATTATGTACCAAATATATATTTTTTCCAAAACTAAGTGGTGGCAATTGCTACCACTCACACCAAGGTAGCACCTCCCTGTGAGGAGTCATTGTTATGGCTCCTCCTAGTGGAAAGTGTGTTCAAGGAAGGTGAAGTGTTTGAAACCCAGTTGGAACCTTGTTTCAAGTTCACATAGTAACAATAGCGCGTGTTTGGCAAAGTTCACTAAGTTCTGAAAAGCTTAATGCACCAAATAGAGTTTAGGGACAAAATGGTATTTTTGTATCCCGAAGAGTTGGGCCAAGTCCCAGGAGTTAAATAAGAGTTTTGAAAACTTAACTTTTTACTTAAACCCAAGTTTAGTTTAAATAAACAAGATTTGATCAAGGTTGGCTATAGTTGCCTAAAGGAATAGGGCTTTTTGTAACTTTTTAAAAACTTAGGTGGCTTGTTGGTTTTGAAGAGTTTATAAACTTGGTAAAGTGAGGAGGCTGCCATTTTTGCACCCCAAACCCGAGCTCAACCTCCTCTCTGCCATTTCTTCATGAATTAAAGCTCAAAACCAAGAGATTTTGGTGAATATAGAAGCCACCAAGGGTGTTTATGCTAAAGGACGCTTGTTTCAAGTGGAATTTTATGTTTTTGATGCTTGGAACCAAGTTTCCAGCCATCCCCTATTTTGGTGCAAGGTAGCAACTATGTTATTGGTGATTTCTTGTTTATTGGTTGATTGAGAGCTTGGGTTTTGGTTAAGATTTAGTAATTTGGTGTCATTTGCTTTGGTTTTGCTTGGAACTATATTGAACTTTATGGAAGCTTGCTTTTGGAGAAGAGTTGCTTAATTCTTGCTTGTGACTTGAAATCAAGGTAATGGAGTTATGTTTTCAAGCTTAATTAATACTATTGGAGTGTTTTTTCTTGATGAACTCAAGTAGTTTTGACAATAGCATTAGTTAAAGGGCATAGTTGATTATGGTGGACTATTAGTTTTGTAGAGATTGGAATGATGTTATAATGCATCATAGGTAGGCTTGTAATAGTTGGTTATGGTCTTTGCAGCATATTTTACAGGTATATGAAGTTTGGAGGCCATCCAAACATGTTTGGTATGCTTGGTAAATCTTCAAAGGTCATAGCAGCAAAATTGAAAAATTTTGGGTCTTGTGGGTATTGGTGATGCATTGGCAATACCGATGATGTGTCACCAGCGCCATGAAAAGTTCACAAAATGCTGAAATTTTGCTAAAATTTGTGTTGGCTAAAATTTTTCAATTTTGCTAGAAGGTTCAAGGGGAGGCCTAAGAGGGTTCTTGTGGTACGTAGGGGTCCAAGTATTCCGAGTGTACTCCGAGGCTTCCAAAACTCCTCTGAGACCTAGAAGTTTCTTGGGTTTTTATGGTTACTTTTACCATAAGCAAGAAAACTAGTTAATAAAGGGCCACACAACAAAGCATCATTGGCGACCTAGCCATGTCGTCGAGCATGAGGTTGTGATGTGAAACCTTAGTACACCTAGTGGGTCTTTATGGCCTAGTCGACAATAATCCCGCCATAGTGACCTTGTACAACATAAGGGAGTTTCAACTAGTGAATTCTCAGTTGTTAGGCGAGTAAGCTATGCTTGCTAATAGGCAAGGCTTCGCCTTGTAGTCCACTAGTGTGAACCAAGTAATGGTGGATAGGGTAGTACCATGGATGAAGGCTTAGTGCACTTGTTGTCTAGCCAAGTTGTAACCTGAGACACAAGTGAAAGCCTAGTGCATCCTTGGTAGGTTAAATGGCAAGGCTTAGTACCTTGGTAGTCTAGGTGAGCTTATTAGCTCAAGACGCGAAGTGGGAGCCTAATGTACCATTTTGGGTAAAGGCTTAGTACATAAGTGACCTAGGCAAGCTAAGGACTTGAGGCACTATGTGGAAGCCTAGTACACCTAGTGAATTTCTTGGAACTCAAGCAACGAGCATTCACCATGTTCACCTACACAATAATTAAGGAAAAGCTAATGTTACTGCGTCAGTAAGCTAAGGCTTAGGAGGAGCAAGTTAGTGGCCAAAACTCACTAGGCATGGAGTGACGCTCATGGGAAGACTAAGAAGAGGAGAAGTCCTAAGGGACTCGGATATATGCTCAAATGTTAGACCCTCAGACTGCAAGCATACACAATACATTTCATATCTTTGTATATGTATGTCCTCAGTATTTTTCTTGTAGGTTGAAGACACTTTACTGAGAATCATAAGATTCTCATTCCCTTAGTTTCATATTGTGCAGATACGAAGGTTGTTTGGACCCGGTAATTATTAAGGATTGTTGTGGTGGTTTTTGTACAGGTACATTACTTTGAGAAACCTAGAGATTCTAGTTATTCGGCTACTTGTTAGTTAAGTTGTTATTGTACTAACTACAGTTTTCTTGGCCATAGTGGCTAGTCAGCACGTGGATGAGGCTTGCCACCGGGATCTTTCATCTAAGGTGGAAGCTAGGTAATTGGATCTCAGTAGTACCAATCTTCAATATATATGATGTATGTTAATAGCCTCCAATGTGTTTGAATAAAGTTATGGACTCTAGGGCTGCTTTTGGGTGTGGAGCATAGTCCACAATTGTTTAAATCCCACATGTGACTAATTATGTGTAGGATTAATGTTGATAGAATGAAAGTTTTGTATGCTTTGACTTTTTGAACATTGGTTTTTATGAAAATGCCTAGGCTATATAAATGTTTTATGGTTTACTACTTGCTCAAGTCAAAGCAACTCTTGCATGCATAATTGCATTCCTAGGTTAAACGACTAGTGACATGAAGTTTTAGCCAAGGTGCACATAATTAATTAGTCAGCTGCAACCAACAAGAGACTTGTTCTCATAGGCTTCCTGGGCAGGGCCATGAGGGGCCATGTCAGTCATGGCCAAAGCACATTCATCTTCTCTAAATCAGTCTTTAATAGATTGGATAAAAAAAGTGAGGCTAATGTCATAGTCAGTAGAGCTGAGTAGGATAACTAGAGCCTGGGAGTAGTTCATTAAAATAGTAATTGTGGATAATTCAAACCATGCTATAGATTGGATCGCTCTTTGGATAGCCCTTAGTTTTGCTTCAAGAGTGGAAGAACAGTTACGTACAAGAAATCCGTCTTTTAAAGTCGGTAGGGCATCAACTCCCATCCAAAGCCATCGCTGCAGCCCCTAGACCAATCTATTATCGCAACACACTGTAAACTATAAATAGCACCTACTGAACCATAGGAGAGTTCCGTTTGTTGATAGCCAAAATGTGGCATAGCAGATTAGGATGAGAACTCAAATAGCTATAGTTTTAGTTCCTGAAATTTCTTGCCAAATGAAGAAGTCTAATACTTTCATCTCTTCTTGCACATGAAGAAGTAACATTAATTGCTAGGGATTGAAAAACCAATTCGTTTCGCCCTAGCAAATTGGTCCAAAAAATGGTGAACCAAATAAACAGCCACTCCACATCTTATTATTTTGAGGCCACTAAGAGATTAAAGATCTATAATTCATGTAATTTCATGTTGTAAAATTATGAATGCCATTAGGACACATTGACTTGTGCAATTTCATGATTCCAACATGCAAGTAAAAGAAATACTTATGAGGGCAAAATTCATGAAGCTTCATTGTCTCATGAAGATGAGGTAATGAATACATAATCATGACATTAACTATGCTAAGGACCAAAAAAAGCAAGTTGAAAGCATGCATATGTGCATATGCAAATACTAGTAAAATTCTATATTTTCAAAACATGCAAGTAAGTCCTGCATTCATAACTCAAATGGCAATGCAAAGGGACATTCTAGGTAAAAGACCTAAATTCAAATGGTACCACATGTCAAAGTCCTAAACATCCAAAAGTAGTCAAACTATAGAAGAAGTCCTTCAATGTTTTGTGTAGAAGACACTTCACCTTTAACTTTCCTATAAATCATTCTATCCCTTATAACTCCTATAAAAAAGAACATTTGTGTAAGCTAATTTTTATTCGCATCTACCCAACCCAAGTATGTACATAATAATGCTTGAAAGAAAATAAAGGTTGTGGTGCCCAATGGGTGAAATTTTTTTTAGGTGCTTTGTTTTAAGCTTCTCATGTTCCTGCTATGTATGAAAAATCTTGGGTATGTTAATCTATACTTTTTAGAGGAGGATTTGACCAAAGTGATAGGAGGCAATCCCACAGCATTTTTGTGGGTACACAAATAGTGAAGAAGAATCACATTTAAAATCCATAATAGAAAAAAATGGAAAAAAGGAGCACAACAGCACAACTGTATTTGCCGAGGACCAGGAATTATTATAATGGTCCAGACAATATCACAACAAGTGACTAGCCCTTGCTTCAAAATAAAAAGTATAGATAACCCATTGATTGTGTGGGACTAAAAAAATGCATGGTCGTACTCAAATAAGTTGATATGAGATGTCAATGTAATCTGTCTTACTTAGTCTACGCGGGAACCAAGAAATTCATAGATTAGGCTCTATAATAATGGCACATTCCATGTCTCTTGTTCAATCTTGGTTTCTAGGACAAAGGAACAAAGACAGATACGGGTAATGATAATAGAGGTTTAGTCAAGTCACTGACATTCTTATCACTTGGGTAGCAATGATATATTGCTAGACATCACTCATTGTTTATGATCATGAATGTGATTTATGGTTATTGTTAACATGATAAGAACCTATAGTCTCGCACACTTAAAACTAGTTGAATTATTTGAGTGTATGGATCAATGTTTACTTAAGGTTTCATGGTAATTTTATATGAGTTACTGGTCTAAGAGTTCAGCCCACAATTAAGTCCAAAATTAAGCATAATTGGATTAGGATATGGAATCTACTAGGTTAGGATTTTTACATCACTATATGTATAGAAATATAGTGTGTAAAATGTAGAGATTTTTTTATGATCAAAGACCTACCTCTTATTCTGTTAACTTTCTTAGAGAATGTAGGTAGCACTGTGGAAAAATTGAGGGATGCTGCTGTTGGGTTTCGGGAGCCAAACAACACAGCGGAATTTAACCGAAACCCTCCAGGATCCAAGTGAAACGGGGTAAACCGGGTGTTCGAAAATTTTCAAACCTAATTTTCGGTTGAGATCTCTCACTCAACTGTAGAGTCGAATCACAAAACCTGAACAGTTGACGTGTTCAAGCTCTCTATGGTATCCACACGAGCCTCTCGGGATCACCACGCTTCCACCACGTCCCGGCAGATGCGTTTCTCTTGCGCTCGCAGTGCTAGCCTGCGTCCTCCAAGGAATTACAAGAGAAGAGTGCGACTATCCTTTTGAGAGGCTAGGGCAAGGAGACCTGCGAATTTCTCACTAGAAGTTGTATTTATAGTAAGACTCAACTTCCAGGCCTAATGGGTTTCAAAGCCCTAATCCAATTAGGATTTAATTTCGGGCTTAATAATGGCTCAACTCTTGGGCCCATTATTAATATGAAATTAAAGTGAAACCATAACCCAAATAATTAGCCCATGCACTCTAATGATCCAAATAGCTCTATGTGTGCGACCCAATAGGCTCTTATCACGTTGGCAATGATCGTAAATCACATTTATGATCATAAGCAATGAGCGGTGTCTAGCAACACATCATTGCTACCCAAGTGACAAGATTGTCGATGATTCGACTAAACCTTTATGATCATCACCGATATATGCCATTGTCCCTTTGTCCAAGATATCAAGACTAAGCACGAGACATGGAATGTGTCACTCTCATATAGCCCAATCTTTGGTTTCTTGATTACCGAGTAGACTAACTTAAACTAATGACATTGATATCGTATATCAACTCATCCGAGCATGGCCATGCATTTTCTAAGTCTCACTCTATCAAGGGGCCCGAAGATATCACTCCCGTTACATAGGAGGGACAAATCCCATCTTGATCATACAAATCCCTCTGCATGATATGTGACATACCCAGTGACCTCCTTCAAGTCCACTCAGTTACGAGCAACAAAGGAAAGTATCAAAGTATGTGACTCACATGTAGGGAACCTTGATGATCTTAGGTCGAAGGACTACATATACCATGATCACTATGAGAATCACTTATGACACTCATATAACGATCCATGTAGTGTTCTCATGGTGGGTCGATCCAGTACACAAGTTCTCCAACTTGTACCCATATGTAGACTACATATCTTATATTAGTCTCCACATATGCTAGTCGTTTTGTATTATTGCAATCCGCTCCACAATAATACTAGACCAGGGATGTTTAAGAATATCATTATTCTAGGGTTACAATTATGTTTATTACGTTACGCAGAAACAAAACAACAAACATAATTGCTGGATTAATGCCTTAATAAAATATCATGACTCAATGTGCAAAAATACAATCATCTCATGATTAGCTTTTGGGCATAACACTAACAGCTGCTGCACTAATTTGTTGGATGTAGATTGGTTATCTAACTTGTTTGTGTGGATACCTTAGAGAGTTCAAGCACATTAGTTCGAGTTTTCTAATTTCACTAAACATTTGAGCGGAAGATCTTAACCTAAAACATATAAAATTTTTTGGGGGCGACTTGATTTATTCTATGTCAAATAGACCATTGATTCAATCTATGAAGCACCACATTAATAAGCTGGTAACAAGCCTACGTTGATTGACATGCATTATCTTATTGAATGTGATTTGACTTGATATTCTATTTGTTGTTTGAAGTACAATGCCTTCCAAATATTGACACTTATAGAGAGATTGATAATTATTTGTGTAGGTTTGCCAAAGCAAAGTGTCTATATTCATCTTGGTAAGGCTCGACGGATAAGATGTAACTGGCAATGAGTTGCCTATGTCAATAACTGTATCTTGAGAGATTAGCCAAAACTAAGTTTGGTTATGCGAGATATAGATCTTGGCCCACTAGATGAATATTATCGAAAGCTATTATTTTTAAGTAACATAGTAGGAGCATCATTTAATAAATGTCTTTATTAAATGAATTAAAATACATGACTGTAATGCTGTATATTTACTGTTGTAGATTACCATGATGCAAAATTAAAGTTTTAAATCTCATATCAGATGTTAAATTATTTTGTTTGCAGCACAGTATAATACTGTTATCGTATCATTCTGTCTCAGATGTATCAGTTACACACACACACACACACATTTAAACATATAAAACATAGTAGCTATTGAAAATGTGTGGGTTTAAAGTGCATATGACAAGTATATAGATTTTTTAAACATAAATATACATTTATAAAATAAAAAATATAACTTTAAGAGGCGTATAAGAAATAAAAATACAAAATTCTTTCAAATATAAAAAAATTGTTATATAAACATTTAGTTAAACATAATAATTATACATTTTACTGTAAAATATAAAAAATTAAAAAAAATTAAAAAAGGTTTATTTTCCTTATCTCATACCATTTTCCTCATCTCGTACCAATATTTGACCATGCACAAAATGCATCAGCAATGTCATTGCGGCCGATTCTTAAGAAGGAAAAACTTAATAGAACTAAGTTTCTCAAATGGTACTGAACTTTGGGAATAGTCTTCAGGTAAGAGAGCTGAACTTTCTCAAATGTCCTAATACAGCCCATTCTGAATGAGTCTATTGTTAATGTTCCTAGAGCTGAATAAAATGCTCATAAGAAGTATTAGGATAATGCTTTAGCTGTTAGCTATCTCATCCTTATTACCATAGAATTTGAGCTTGAGAAACAACATGAGAACATAGACAGATTTGATTGAACACCTTAAATGCTTTTTCAATGGTAATTTAGGCATGAGAGGTTTGAGACCTCCAAAATATTACCTTAATGCAAGATGTTTGAAGGAAGTCGCATGCATCCTCATGTACTCAAGATAATTGGGTGCATTGAGAATCAAGATGATTAGGTGCATTGAGAATCTTGAGAGTTTTAACATTTTCTCTTTAGAAAGAGTTGGCTATTAGTGTAGTCTTCCAGTGTTGCTAAAATGTTGTAGTCTCTTTGGTGAATTGCTCAATATGTTAAGAGCAACTGAGTAGAACTTGAAAAAGGCTAAGTCAATTATGATGGTTCAAAAGGGCAATGGAAAGGGGAAGGGAAGGGCTAACAAGAAAAAGAACAAGAACAAAAACAATGGAAAGTCTAATGTTAGTTCTTCTTTGACCACACTTGAAGTAACTGGTGGCATTTTTAAGGAAAGGGAACGTTTCCATTCAAGGAAGTCTAGGCATTGAAAATGGAACCGCAAGCCTTACCTTAAAGAAGTCAAGAAGGAAAAGTGAAATAAGACTTCCATTTTACATATCTTTATTATAGAGACTAATTTCTCTACTTTCGTGTCTTGGGTATTGGATACTAGATGTGAATCTTATATTTGTGTAAATGCAAAGGATTTAAAAAGGAGTACGAAATTGGCTTGAGGAGAAGTAGACGTACGCATTGGGAATGGAGCAAGAGTTGCAGACCTATCTTTGCCTAGTGGTTTAATTTTAGAATTAGACAATTGTTCTTTTACACCTATTATTGGTAGAATTTTGATTTCTATTTCTTGTTTGGACAAGAAAGGTTTTTCATTTATAATAATGGATAAATGTTGTCCCATGTTTTTGAATGAAACCTTTTATGGTAGTGCACAATTACTTATGGTTTGTGTGTTCTAGAATTTGAGAATCAAATTTATAACATCAACAACAAGAAGGTCCGGCTAAATGATTCAAACCCAATCTATCTTTAACTTTGTAATTTAGCCACAAAAATGAACAAAGATGGGCTCTTGGACTCAATTGATTCTGCATCATATGACACATGTGAATCATGTTTATTGGGAAAGATGATCAAAACTCCTATGATTGGCATAGAGAAAGGGCTAGTGATATTTTAGGCTTCATACATAGTGATGTATGTTGGCCTGTGTCTACATAGGCAAGACATTTATAATGCGCCATCACTTTTACTAATGACTTTAGTAGATATGGATATGTTTATCTCATGAAACATAAGTAAGAATCCTTTGGAAGTTCAATGAATTCAAGAATGAAGTATAGTATTAACTTTAAAAAGGTATCAAAATGCTTCCATTAAATCATGGTGGGGAATGCTTGGATGAAAGTTCATTGACTATCTGAAAAAGTGTGGTATAGTATTACAACTCACTCCACTTAGCATACCTTAATGGAATGATGCATCTAAAAGGAGAAAGTGATATTACGTCAACAATCTTTATGAGCAAAAATTGTTCATTACTTAAATTGGTGTCTTTCTAGAAAGAGAGTTTATCTCGAGAAGAACTAGTAGAACAAAATTAGAACTCGAAGAAATTTGAGACTAATAAAGGGTCATTAAACCTAAGATAGAACTTAAGTAAACATTAAAGAATAATGTTGTAAAACAACCTATTCCTGTAGTATAGAATCCACGTATGCTTCATAGGATTTGGTCTGAGCCTAAGAGATATCATTTTATTGTGATTTATATTGGTGATATGATGCTCCCAGATTAGGATGAGCCCACAACCTACTAATATTCGATAACATGGCCAAATTCTGACAACTGGCTTGAGTCCATTAAATCTAAGATGGAATCCTTGCATGAAAACTAGTTTCGACCTTAGTTGATCTACCTGAAAGGGTAAAATCCATTTGGAGCAATTTAGTATTCAAGAAAAGGAAAAACATGGATGATAATGTGATTCCTTTTAAGGGATGACTGGTTGCATAGGTCTTAAGCAAATTCATGGAATTGACTATGATAAAACTTTTTTACCAGTTGTGATGCTTAAATCCATCCAAATTCTATTGGTTATAACTGCACATAATATCTATAAGATATGGAAAATAGATTTCAAAACCGCTTTCCTTAATGTAAAACTACTAGAGGATGTGTATATGGCGTAAGATGAAGGTTTGTCACTCCAAAGAATGTTGGTAAGGTATGCAAGCTACAAAGGTCCATCTATGGGTTAAAGCAAGCATCTCACAATTGGAGTCTTCATTTTGATGAAGCAATTAAAAAGTTTGGTTTCATCAAAACTGAATTGATCTGTTTGTCTACAAGAACATTGAGAGTGCATTATTGTGTTTTTGGGGTTGCGTGTAGGTGACAAACTACTAACTAAGAATGACAACCCTATACTACAGTCTATAAAAACTTGGTTAAGGAAATTTTTCTCTATGAAAGACTTAGGTGAAGCTGGCAATGTATTAGGCATCAAGTGCTATAAAGATGATCATGACAACTGCTTGGCCTAAGTCAGAGTACAAATATTGGCAAGGTACTAAAGAGGTGTAGTCTGGAAGACTCCAAGAAAAGATTCTTGCCCACTAGATGAAAGAGAATGCATGAGTAATATTCCATATAACTTGGCAATAGGATCTATCATGTATTGGATAATATGTACTCATGTTGATGTCTTGTATGCTTTGAGCATGACAGCTAGGTATCAATTTGACACTGGTGAGAGTCAGTAAATAGCTGTCAGGGGTATCATTAAATACTTGAGAAGGACTAAGGATGCATTCTTGGTTTTTATACTGATGCTAGCTTCTAGTCTGATAAGGATGATTTCATATTATAATCAGGTTATTTGTTTTTAGTTGGTGGTAGAGTTGTGAGCTAGAAGAGTTTAAAGCAAGAAATATTGGCTGATTTTATAATAAAAGCCGAATGCATTTGGTGAAACATGGTCCCAGGGGCCTGAATTTACCATCATTGATAGGCTTTTAAAAGACTATCACCCTGCTTCGGTTACAATTGACTAGCTATTACTTGTGAATTATCTTGAAAGGATCACATGCAACTAGTTTTTTAACCTACCCTGCATAGAAAATATGCATACATCATCCTGGCTATAAAGTAACATAGCAAACAAATTAAAGAAGAAAACTATTATATGTCAATTAATAATACATAAGTGCAAACAAGCCAAGATGCATAGACCATGGTTACTTTAACTTGAAGTAACAACTGTGTTCATAAACCTTAACCGTATATGCACCCAAAGGAACCCTAGCGTTATACATACAAATGGAAACTAGTAGAGGCAACACTTAGTGTGAAAAAATGTCATCCATATAATTGAGACAATAATATCTACTAAAATACACCCTTAGCATTCTACTCAAGCAACTTAGCTTCAATTGGTGAGCCATACTTTCCTTGTGCATACTTGACCTTGAAAGCTAAAAAGACAACACATCGACCAATACTAACTTACATTATAAGCATGCGTTAACCACAAGATTCATACTTAGAGATACTTTCCAAAAAAATATAACTTAGCACGAATAGCCGCCCCTCACCAACAGTTAGGCTCGGCTAGCCTTCTAAGCATCTTCACAACACTTAAGGGGTGAGTACTTGAAAGTACATAGTAAGGGATTTGGCACCTACAATGAAAACGTGTGTAGGCACGCAAGCAATATATATACAAACATATAGACAAAGCATCCAACATACATACAACAGGTATAATAATTAACAAACAACAATAATGCAATGTGATGTATGGATGCATGCATGGATGCACATGTTTACACACTTAGAACATCCTTACACGTAAAGATGCTCTTAATTATTGTGAGCTTATACAGCTAGGGTACTTGGATACTGTCCTTCATATATGATGCTAGCACTTAACTAAACCTCATAAAGTTTTCTTTGCAGAGCACCTTAATTAAGCAGTTGCTTACTTGACCTTGCCTACCTCATATGGTCCTATATCTTCCCCTTTATTGTTGTATCGGGTAACTAACTTAGTGTTCAAACTTTGGCAAGTTCCCTCGATCTTGACTTGGGGCAACTTAGTGGATTCGCTTACCAAGCCTATTGACTCGGTTGAGACCACTTGGGAAATGCCTTAATACCTGGAACTAATGTGTTAAGCTATCAAAATTGCCTACTGGCACTTTTCCCTTTTAATTACCTACTTGTTACCCAATAATGATGTATTAAATAAGCTTTTGAAGTGGAATTATTGCCCAATTTAATGTTCCATAGGTCTTAGGAAACACTTAGGGTGAAAACTAATGCATTTGGAGTCTCCTTGGAGCCCTTAGTTTAGGGCGAAATGCATGGTGGCGTTGCAGCACCAAGGGTCATGCCACAAGAATTTAGGCTTAGTTTTGGTCATGTTTCCTAGTGCTGCAGTGCCAAGGGCTTTCTTGCAGCATGAAAGATGCTCATTTCATGCCTAGTCCTTGCCATATTTTGCTTACCAATGGCCAAACCTTCCTGGGCCTCAAAGGAAGCTTACTCTAGGTTTTCTTAACACTTCTTATGCATCATTTTAACATGTCATAATTTAAATCCCTTACCTAAACCCATCCACAATGAAGCTCCTTTGAGTTCCAGCTCTAATTCCAATGAAATTGGGCACCATGGACACCAAATTAAGATCATTTGTAACAATGTTTCAAGGTTAGAACCAACCCATAGCTATGGGGGAAGCTTACCTTAGGTTTTGTACCAAAACCTGCAAACCCAAGCTTAAATGCACTCAATCTACTAAAGTTGAGCAAGGGGCTTGTTGGGATGGCTTTGGGATTTTTAAATTTCATGAAATTTTGGCAAATTTGGGATGCATGGATGTGGAGAGAAATGGAAGAGAGGTAGCTATGAAAATGGGAATGAAGGAGATGATGAATAGTGGTGAGAAAGCCTCCTAACTACCCCCACTCAACAAACTTAGTTCTTGTTGTTACCTTAGCCCCAAAACTTTATTTTACTAAATTAGGTCACTCTTTCCCTTCTTTAAACCATCCCCCTTGGTTCCCATGAAAGGCTTCCTTGCCCCCAAGCTTAGCCATTAGTCACTTAAGTCACTTAAGACACAAATGACTCAATTTTTACACTTAGTGCCTTTTAGCCCCTTAACTTCCACTTTTGGTTTAGATGGCTAGAATAACTTATGGTCTCAACTTATTTAATAAAAAATACTTACATGATCTTCATTTCATAAAAATTATGGCCACGCAACTGACATGATCCAAAATTATCATTTTGCCCCAAGGTTATCAAAGTCAAATTTCTACCTAGAGTCCTTTTGGTTTTTCTATAGTTATAAAGTCATAGAGTCGTAAAATTCTACAAAAAAATAAAAAACTCTTAAAAATATATAAAAATTTATAACAATCTAACTTGTCATTAAAGCTTTTAGCTTCACATCATTTTCACTCACTAACTGTTTTATACCACAAAGAATAAGTCATATCATAAACGTAAAACATAAGAATTAGGATTTAGATGTGTTGTAAATTTAATTGAAAATTGAAACATTTTGTGGTTATTTTAGAACATGTGAAATATTTGGGCCTTAAGTAATAATGATAACAATTGGATGACTTTTATGAGGCTTAAGCATTAGAAGTTGTGGGTGGCGAAAAGCAACTAATTGTTGTCTGATATGAAGCTTGGCTACTTCACAGGCTAGAATTGTTGTGAAAAGACGAAAGAGGAAGCAATTTATTAAAAATGGGTTCTTTTGAATCCGATGGCTATATTCTATATAACAGATATATAAACTGAAAAATAAGTTTGCCTCCATCTTCTTCATTTGATCATCATCGACACTTCGCATAAAAAAAGGCACCGTAGACAAGTATCAATAAAGGCAAATACTTTACATGGTTCAGGAGTGTTGAGGAATTATATCTTGGAAGAAAGTATTCAAATCACCGCCATGAACATTAAATGCCAACAGCTTGTCAATTTCTCCCTGTATTACAGCCAGAAATAGGACTTAAGCAGAAAAATAAGAGAGGCCAATACCTGTATTCAATTCTGGTGTAGACTCATTTCAAGGGAGATTTCAAAATATTTGGGAGCAAGACAACCATGAATTGATTTACGCAAGTTTGCCGAAAACCACAAAAGGGAGATATGAGTTTTAAAATAGTGTAGAAACTGCCAAAAATGTTTTTTCAGGCAAGGCTAGATGGAGAGAAGAAAACTTTTTTCTATCGCTTACATAGCCTAATGCCATATGGGCTGTCAAAGAGAGAGGACAGAGAGGTAGGAATATAAAAAGCGTTGCCTTCGCGTTTTTTATTATAACTTATTGGGCCTTAAAGATGGCCTTTAGTTTAAACATAAAGTCTTTGTTCTGCTTAACTCGATGGAAAATAGTAGAGTCGTTAAGTCTACCTATTTTGATGGCAAATGGTAGAGTCATTAAGTCTAACATTTTATACGAGTTTACAAATAAAGTTGCGTTTTTGTGTGATTTTATTGTAACATATGTTTTTAATGCCACTTAAACGGTATTTGTTTCTAAAGTCAAAATGTCATACATTTTTACTACTTAAGTAACGTTTCTAATAACTATGGCTTGCCCTTCTTGCCCTTAGGTTTACCCTTAGGTTTAGGTTTCCATTTCACACTTAGTAACTCAACTTAACCTTACTTAGCTTATTTTTTTTTACTTAATAGAAATTTATTTAAGGAAATTAACTTGAGATTTGCTTATCTTGGCATCCAAACTATGACAAGTTCTTGGAGGGCCTTTATAATTACCACCTTTGATTCTGTAAGGGAGACAGTTTCAATCAAAAAGTTCATCACATAGCTTAAAGTGGCTCCTAGCATTGCTGATCCAACACAACTCTATTGTGACAACAAAGGGGCAATCACACAAGCTAAGAAACCCAGATTTAATTAGTGATCTGTGTACTCCGAACACTATTATCTTATTAAAACGATCTTTAAGAGAGACAATGTGAGGATATGTTTGGCGTGGACTGACAACAACATTGTTGATCCACTATAAAAAAAACCCATTACGTAGCAAAAGCTTGGTAGTCATTCTAGATCCACTAGTGTTAAATACATGAATAATTGGCTTTAGTGCAACTGGGAGTTAGTTAGTGATGTGCCCAAAAATCAGTTATTAGATGGTTGTATTTTGCACTTAAGTCATGATATTTCATTGAGGTGTTATTCCAATAGTTGTGTTTATTCTTTTGTTTTTGTGTAGAAAGCCAAACATAATTATAGCCCCTAAATAATATTATGCGTAAATGTCCCTGGTTGAGTATTATTGTGGAATAAGTTGTAATAACATAGAGTAAATTACATAAATGGTCCACAACCTTTAGCCATTATTTGCTTTTAGTCCCTAACCTATTGAATGTTTTGTTTTGGTCCTAAACATATTAAAATTGTTTCATTTTGGTCCCTCACCAGATGAAATTCATTAACTCAGAATAATTGCTTAATAAAAACTTTTGAAATTCTAATTTAAATATTCGGTAACTATTTTTCAGTAAATTTAAACAGTTTAATATTTCTTTATAGTAAATAGACAATTTAAATTATTAATTTTTTCTTTCTGAATGATATAAATTCAATTTACAGAGAGAAAAAAATGTGATTTGAATTTTTCATTAATTGTAAAAAAATTATTATAGAGATTAAATTTATTATAAGACAATTATTGGATAGTTTAAATTATGATCTAAAAAGTTGTTAACAGATAAATACTTTGATTTAACAAATTTCATCAAATTAGGACCAAAATGAAACATTTTCAATAGATTTAGGACTAAAATGAAACATTTTTAATAGGTTTAAGATAAAAAAAATAAAACATTCAATAGGTTAAAGACTAAAAGGAAACAATGACTAAAGGTTAAGGACTATTAATGAAATTTACTCTAATAATATATAATGACTAACATATGTGGAGGCTAATATGAGATACAAAGTCTACATATGGGTTCAAGTTGAAGAACTGGTGTATTATACTAACTACCCATGAGAACGTGACATGGATTTTTATATTAGTGTCATAAGTGTTTCTTATAATAATGATGACATATGTTCTCCTTTGAGTTGAAGTCATCAAGGTTACCTATATGTGAGTTAAATACTTTGGTATTAGCCTTTCTTGCTCATAATTAAGTTGGTGTAAAGGGTAATCATTCAGTATGTCATATATCATGTAAAAGCATTTGTATGATAAAGATGGAATTTGTCCTTCTCATACAATTTAGGTGATTTCTTTTGGTCCCTTGATTGAGTGAGATTAAGAAAACGAATGATCATGTTCAGATAAGTTGATATGAGATGTCAATATCTTCTATCTTAGTCAGTTTACTCAGAAATCAAGAAATCCATAAATTGAGCTATACAAGAATGACATACTCTTTGTCTCATGTTCAATTTGGATATCTATGACAAAGCGATAAAGACATGTACGGGTAATTATAATAGAGATTTAGTTTATTCACTGACATACTTGGGAAGTGATGTTGTCATGCTAGATACTACTCATTATTTGTGATCATAAATTTGATTTATAATCATTGCCAATGTGATAAAAATTTATAAGGTCGCACACTCAGAGCTAGTTGAATTGTTTAAGTGTGTGGACCAAATTGTTTTGTTAAGATTTTCATGGTAATTTTGGATCAATTATTGGCCTTAGAGTTTAGCCCATAATGAAGCCAAAAATTATGCGTAAATTGAATTTGGGGATGACATTTGGTTAGGCTAGGATTTTTGCACCATTATATATAGAGATATATATTGCTCGAAATCTTGAGAGGTTTTTATGATCAAAGCCTTAGTCATACTCTTCTCTTGCTCAATTACTTGGAGAATTAGGGATGACAAAATTTGACCGAACCCCAAGACCTAACCTAACCTATCCAAACCGAAGTCTAACCTGACCTGATTTGATAAAAGATGTCATCGACCTGAATGTGACTGTACCCAACCTGACTTGAACCCGAACTAGATTGAAGTGAAACTTGACAAAACCCAAACCTGAGCTCAACCTGACCGAACCCAAAATGACCCAATGGCTAAACCTAACAAGACCGGATTTTAACTTAAATCAACATAAAATATATGGTCGGAAAAGTCTTTAGAAAATTTATGATTTAATATATGTGAATGAGTTTCTTCTATTATGTTGATCTGTTTTAAGTTGTAGAGCAAACGTGTGGAGCTATGGGAAATTATTAGTGAAATAGTGATAGAGAGATAAGAATAATTAGGTTTTAGAAATTATAGTACTCCTTCTTTCCCATATTCTTTGAAATATTTAACTTTTTCAAATAGTTTGAATTGAATTTATTCATATTACTCAATCTATCTCAAATTCTTTGCACTATTCATATTTTAATAATTAATCTATAATTTTTTTTTCAAAATTTCAATATATAAATAAAAGAATTTATACATGAATGATAAATCAAGACTTATAGCTTTTAAATATAATTTTTTAAAATTTTTAATAAACAATAATATAAATAAATTCAAGTCAAATTTCAATATATAAATAAAAGAATTTATATATGAATGATAAATCAAGACTTATAGCTTTTAAATATATTTTTTAAAAATTTTTAATAAATAATAATATAAATAAATTCAAGTCAAGCTAGTAAGAAAAGTTAAATGGAGCAAAGAAAATGGGACAAAGGGAGATTATTTTTTAGAAAAAAATTTATAAAGTATATATTTAGAAACTATAAGTCTTTATTTATTCTTTAATATAATAAATTTTCATTTATATACTAAAATGTTAAAAATAAAATATCATAGATTAATTATTGAATAGTGAATATTACAAAGAACTTGGCACAAATGAAGTATTTTATTAAAAATATATATATTAACATATCTTCATAAATTTTATATTATTTTTTATATCTATTTAAATTAAATTTTAATCAAAATAAAAAAAATTGAATCGATTTAGCCATTTCGGCTTATGCATTAATGAACCAAGTAAACTTAACAATCAAGTTGAATATGATCTAAGACCTGATAACCCGACCTGATTGGATCCGTACCCAAATAAACTCACCCTAACCCAACTCGAACCTGAAATCTGCTCAATCCAAAATTAACCTGAACCCAAATAACACGACTTGAACCTGACTTGGACCTGAATACATGCTAACCTGATTAAACTTGAACTTGAATGACCTGATCCAAACCTGACCCAACCCACCTAATTGCATCCTTATGGAGAATGCTGCTAGCACTACGAACCAAATAAGGAATGCTATTGCCTGAGTTTATGGGAATTAGCATGGTGCTCCAACTGGTTTGTGTGGATACTTTATAAAGGTTAATCATTTTAACTTTTGGGCTTAACCCTAGTGGTTTTGTTTAATTTTTTTTTTTGTATTGTTTGGCTCTTGAGACCCTAAACATTTTCACTACCTTTTAGTATAAATCAACATGTTACATGTATTTTGTCCTTGTTGCAATTATACTTTCTTCTATAAACAAGCACAAGTGTGACAATGCTACTTGAGGTTAGAAACAATGCTACTTGTGATCTAAAAATGCTACCAAATTTGATAAAAATGATATCAAAATTTGCACCATAATTTTCATCAGAGATGGCAAAAAGAAGTTTGTGAAGGATATCAACATCACAATAAAAGGTTTTTTGTTAATTTTTGGATAAGATAATCCTTACGCTGCAGAATGGATTTGGTGTAGTCTCATGAATGCTCAAGAAAATAAAATGTTCATAGTCCTTCAAAAAAGCAAAGTCTGAAAACAAGGAAAGTCTCATCTCACAACAAATGTGGAAATAAATAAAGAGGGAAATTTAAAAGAAAGAGGATGATTGTGAGGAAGGACAAGCAACAAACTCACCTAAGCCATCTTAATTGACTGTTACTTCCTTTAAACATAGAAAAGAGGGCTATCAAGTGGATTCAAAGAAGTTTCCATAGAGGATTTTAACAAGATGCCCTCAAGTGGTCAAAGCCATAGCTAACAAAAAAAAGAAGAAAGAAGAAATGGATAATGGCTTACTATTCTGTAAATCTCAAAAATAGCTTAGGCAAAAGTTAGAGCACAAAAAAACAAAAAAAATGTGCTATGGATTCTAGACTAAGAACCTATAAAGGCAATTTAAAAGATAAAGGTAACCTTCAAAGCAAGTTTACATGCGTGTTACAAGAGTTGGAGGGCAATATATTAGAAAAGGTTGTAAATTCATGGTTAGTGCCATCAAGCTTTAAAAGACAATCAAATCTACTTATAGGTGGCATTAAAAGACCCTTCTTTGACACCATTTGAACTTGACTTTGCTTAACCAATTATTTTTTAAGCTCATTTCTACATTTTCACATCACACATTTTACATCTTCGAGTTGAAAGCAGAAGAATAACAAAATTTTCAATCAAATAATATGGCCATAGGATATTTTGTCAAACTCTGCAAATTGATAAAAGTTTTTATTTTATGGCCAATTAATTATTCATTAATGTGTGTGGGTAAAAAATGAGGAAATGACTTAAGATTCTTTTCAAGAAGAGGCATTTCGTGTACACATTAGGGGGGCATTAAGTCATCAAGCACTATTATGGTCACAAAAGGAACAAATGACACATGTTGCTGAATCATAAAGCCTATTGCGAGGTACGGAAATGTTCACAATAACCTTAAAAGTGAGGATGATAAGAGTTAAACTTGAATTAAAACTATGGATTATTAATATCTCATACATCACAACTCTCCACAAAATCTACATTTCATCTATTGTGGCTTTTATTGAGATTTTTAAAATCACAAAGCACACACCATAAGTGATGTGACGAGTTATGCATGTTTCATACTTCATTTGCATATTTATTTTAATTTTAACTTATGTCACTTTAGCAATTTCTATCAGGTTTGACACTGAAATTGATGAAAATTACCCAATTGAGATGTGAAAATGAGATAGAGTTCTTTGATAGGAAAAATTTAAGGTAGGGTACCATTTTAGAATATGAAAATAAGCTAAGGCGTCCCTTGAAGAGTTTACCCTATGTGTGTGGTGTCCCTTGAAGAGTCTACCCTATGTGTGTGTGTGTGTTTGATTAATTGCTTTATGCTGTGGAAATTTGAAAATAATAATTCTACATTTTTCTTTCAATTTATCCAACCATGCACATGTTACTCAATACAAGAAATGAATTATAGTCACAACATGTAAAAATAAGTTAGAAGATGGAACAGGGCAAGGAACCTAAAACCAAAGTCAATTATGTTAGAATTGAACCTAGGATGATAAATGCTTTGTAGAAGTTGGTTATTCCCCATCTTGTTTCTTATTGCTATTTAGCTACTATGCGATCAAGTAGGTGGAATAGTTTCAACCAATACTTGTGGTTGTGGGTGTGGTGGATAAATGAGTTTTAGCTAACCCATCCCGCCCAAAAAGGCCAGCATATGGATGTGAAAAGTATCCATTCAATGGGTGATAGGTAAGATGCGAGTAGGATATCCAATATGATATGTTGGATGTGGGAATACCCTGTTCTGACCAAAGTCTGATCCATTGACATCCTTAGCGATAAAGAGACAAGGTTTTCTACCACAAGTATAGATAGAAGTGGTATAGACAATGCATTATATACCTCAAAGGTAAAAAGAAGTGGTAGAAAGAGGGTTATCTACCTTTTAAATCATGGCATGAGAGGGTTCTCTACCAAAGGTAAATAGAATGGAAGAAAATTTTTTCTCATACTTGCAATAATAAAAAGTTTTTCTCTTACTTGCAATAATAGGAAGGTTCCTATTGAAAAAGGCAAGGAGAGTTCCTTAGCATAATAAGTAAAGGAAGAATGGTTTTTATCCTAAAGGTTGAAAACAATAAGAAGGTTTTTATTGTAAAAATGGTAAAGTGTGTTCCATAGCTTGATGAAAAAGGAGAAAAAAAAATTTCCCCTTGATTTCTTAAGTAATATGAGAGCTTTTTATTGTTGAGGTGATATAGAGGATTCCTTAACCTCATAAACAAGGATTTTCCCCTTAGGATTTTTTAGAGTGGAAGTTTCTCATTATTCAAAGGAAAATGCTAGATAAAATTTGGTGATAACTTTACATGGAACATGTACCACAAAACATTACAAAAGGAGGCAGTTATTGACACAATTTTGTCCAAGTACTAAGTTTAATTTTTGTTCTAGGTTTGAAAAATTAGTTTAGGAGCCTCTTCTAGCATCAATTTGTTCATTTTTAAGGCAATTAGGGTCAATTTAGGGAATAGGAGAAAGTTTTGGGGCACATGGAGCTTTTTGAAAAGTTTTGGAAAAAATGGAAATTTTGGGATAAATCTGTCAAGTTTAAAATTTTGAGGAAATTTAGCAGTTTTTAAAGTTTTAGGAAAATTTGTTTATTTTGCAAAGTTATGGCCCAATTATATAAATTTTTCAAAATTTTTGGGCTTAATTGACATTCCTTGAGATTTCGCTAAAATATAGGGCAAGCCCTCCAACTCGGTTGAACAGGATAGTTTGCCCCCTGAACTTTAACTCGGCCTAACTCAGTCCCCCAACTTTACAAAGTAGATCAGTCAACTCCTTTGACCTGGTGCATAGGTCACGTGACTTCATTTAAAGGGACGGCGTATGTCTTCCATTTGGCAGCTACAGGGAGAAGCGAGAAAAGAAAGGTGTTTGGCACGAGCGAAAAAGGCAGATGAAGTACGCTGAGAAATCTGATAGGGGCAAAGGAAAAAGCATGGCTGAGAGAAAAAGGAGCAGCATGGCTGAAATAGAAAAGTGAAGAGGTCAATTTCATTAAATAGAATGCGAAGAATCTAACAGGGGTTGTAGGTGAGCTTTGGCTGTGCAAGGGAAGTGATGAAGGTCGGCTGAATCTCTATGCATTGATTGGTCAGTAAAATATATTAATCAACTTCTTTTTCCATCACATGCGATGCCAAATTTACATTATTGGTCCCCAATATATATGTGTAATATATATATATATATATATATATATATTGGAATGGGAGATGGACAGGAAAGTGGTTGAGGAAAGTGTGTGTTAAATTGTGTCTACAATATTGGATACAATGGGAGGTGTGGGCCGGTAGGAAAAGTAAATTAAAAATATTGTTTGTTTTATTGTTGAGTTGTAGTCACATTGATGGCAACACTAGAAATTGGGGGTTCCTAAAAACAAAGAAAATGTATGTAAATTGTTTAATTGTGTGCAATAGTGTTCTTTGGTATATGCGTATATGTATTTTTATTATTTATTTATATGCATTACTAATTGATGGTTTCGGTTTATGTGCAATAATAATGGAAGAGTTGAAAGTGGTCATTTACCATGGTGGAATATTAGTGAATAACCCAATTGTGAGGTACTTGGGGCAAAAGTGTTTGAGAAATAATTGGACCCTGATTTGGTTACATGCTAGTGGATTATAGATTGGTTATAAGAGGTTAGTTATGGAGACGATGATTTAAAAAAAATTACTACAAAATCCCTAGTAAATTTCTTGATGTAGGACTTTGAGAGCTACATAATGATGCTAGTGCACTTACTATGGCAGGATGTTGTTTGTTAAGTGGACATGTGGAGGTTTATGTTGAACACTTTGAGAAACTTGACCACATGGGCAACAAAGACAATTCGGCCAATAGTAGTGCCAATAAAGAAGTATTGATGGACTATGTAAGAGAGAAAGGGAAAAAGGTAAAAGAAAGTGTAGGTGAAAGTGGCAGTGTGGAAAGTGAAAATGATAATGATGAAGCTTCTGTTGACGAGGTTGAAGAATTAAATACAGGTCTTGATGAACAGCTGGCCATCACTGTTGATACGATATTGCCTGTTGAAGATGATGAACTTGTAGAGGCAGTTAAGAAAGCGAAGGTGGACAGCCAACTGACTAGTTTGGGAAGCAATGTGGTTGTACAGCAAGAAGCATTGGTAGCTGTAGACCAGCGAAGTAGAAGAGACATTAAGATGAGAGTTGAGTCAGATAGTGATGATGAAGGTGGAAATGGTCTAGATAACTTTGACATTGAAAGTCTTTCTTCAAAAAGTGGAGCTAATGGTGAAAGAGTTTTGGTGAGAAGGGCAAGTAAATATCCCAAGTATGATGAAAATGCAAAAGAAGTGAATTTTTTTGTTGGACAATGTTTCATAGAGGAGAGATAGTGTAGGAGAGCTATAAAAAAGTATGAAATAACTAAAAAAAGGGAGTTTGTGTACATAAAAAATGAAAAAGGCAGAATTAGAGCAAGATGCGGAGGGGAAAGATTGTCCAGGTTATTCTTTGCTTATATTGAGAAAGTTAAATCAAAGGTGTATTTCATGGTCAAGAATCATGTTGGGCGTCATACTTGTTCGAAGCAATATAAGGTTTCTAAAGCAAATTGTCCATGGATAGCTAGTACGTATGAATCACTGATTTCAAGCCATCGCAACTTGAAGCCTAGTTTCATTTTAGACCAAGTTAGAGAGCAATTCAATTTAGAGGTCCCAAAAAATCAGTGCAAAAGAGTGAAGAGATTGATCGTGAACAAGTTCGAGCGAGATGTTGGTGAAGAGTATGCAAAACTGCATGATTATTTAAATACCCTTATCGCATCCAATTTCGGTAGTAGTGTAGGCATGGAGTTTGATCATAGAGGTCTAAGCTGCCCACCATTCTTCAAATGTTTTTATGTGTGCTTTGCTACCGTTAGACATGCTTTTTTGGATGGGTGTAGGAGATTCATAGGGTTGGATGGATTTTTTCTAAAAGGAGTCATAAAAGGACAACTAGTAATTGCTGTTGGGAAATATGTAAGCAACTAGATGTTTCTATTATCATGGGCAATGGTGGAGGTAGGATGTCTTGCATCGTGGTAATGGTTCTTGGAACATTTGAGATCAGATATACAGATAGTAGATGGAGGAGGATGGTGTTTCATGTCTGATCAACAAAAGGTGTGTGCTTCTCCTTATGCAATTTAGTTACAGATAAGGTTGTGGGTTCTTATACTAAACACCTTTTTTTTTCTTTCCCTCCATGTAAAAGGAGGTTGTAGCAATTTAGTAATGCGCCAAGTTGCACAGATATTTGGTTGTCTTCCATGTTATGTAATAACCATTTTTAGGCATTTTAGTACTAGATGAAAACAAATGTGTTTTTGGCTGATTTAATCTTGCTTTATATATATCCACGTATTAAATATAATATTTTCATTAATGCTTGTTTTTTTCTATTTGAAAGGACTTGTCCATACTATCGAAGTAATATTCCCAAAAGCTAAACATAGATTTTGTGCGAGACATGTCTATGCTAACTGGTATCCTCAATTTAGAGGTTATGCCCTCAAGCTTTCCTTCTATGTCATCATTAAAGCACCAAATGAACAAACCCTCAAGAAAAGGTTAGATGAATTGGAGCTGCTAAAACCAAGTGCAAAAGAGGCTTTGTTGCCTGTGGGCCTAAGGAAATGGTGTAGAGCTTATTTCTCAAAAACAACAAAGTGTGACTTTGTGAATAATAATAGTTGTGAAGCTTCTAATTTTGTACTACTTGGAGCAAGGCGCAAGCCCATCTTATCTTTGTTGGAAGAAATGAGAACTTCGTGACGTAGAGAGATATAGAGAAAAAGAATTGGGTAGCAAAATGGCCGCATAAGGAAGATTATGGGAATAAAATTTGAGAGGTACTGGATGAAAACATTGCCAAGAGTTATAGATGGCAGATGTTGTGGAACGGCCAAGATGGTTATGAGATCAGTCTAGGAAGAAGTAGTTATGAATTGCATATACAAACTAAATTCAGTACTTGTAAGTCTGGGAGTTTTCTGCAATTCCATGTGTGCATGCCATTAAGGCCATACATTTCAAAAAATAAGACCCTAAGGCTTACATTGACCCTTGGTACAAGAAGGCAAACTTCTTAAAGGCATATTCATGTGTAATTGGGACTATGCTAGGAGAAGATTTTTGGTAGGATAATGGCCTTGGTTTAGTTCTACCACCTATTGACAGGCTAATGCCTGGTTGGCCACAAACAAAGAGGAAAAGGGAAGGCATGAGCCGAAGAAGGGAAAATACAAGATGTCGAGGCATGGAAGGAAGATGCACTATTCCATATGTAAAAGTGAAGATCACAACAGAAGAACATGTGGTATCCAAGTAAGAATTTTTTACTATTTTAACTATTTAAACATCATAATATTATATCGGAACTTGCTTGCATTACATTCAAGTATGTTTATTATAGACCCAAGGGGTAACTGAAATGCCAAGAGGTACAACTTCTTCTTTACTGACGGCCTTAACAACTATTGTACATCAGCGTAGAAAGAAAACTACAAATGTTGGGCTTGGTGTATTTGATGACCCTGTTACTGGAGACCAATTTTAAATGTAAAGTGCCAAATTTAATTTGATGTTCATATGAAAATTCTTTACCATATGTTGGATTTCAATTAACTAATAAATTTTTTTATTTTCAATTACAGCCTGGATTTCGTGGTGAAACGACTCTCAACACTGGCTTTCACTTAATTTCTGACCTGTAGCCATGATAGAATTAGTAATCAAGTGTGAAGTGAATGACATTTTTGGTACTTTTTGGTACTAGGTTCAATTGGTACAATTGGTGCTTTATGTCAATGAAGACTTTTGGACTTGATAGCTGTAGCATTACCTAAGCATGAACAATTTATGTATGATCTTTGTGTTATTTGGAACTTCTTGGGATTCACTCAACACATAACAATGTAACTTTAGATTTTGAACAAAGTTGTTGCACAAAGCTTGCAAACTTCTAATTACTATTTCAATTAACACTGCCAATTACAACAAAGGCAGTGTCTTTGCATGCCTGTGACAAATCCTTGTACACAGCAGTGGCAATACCATCTACCTAAATACCAATCCGAACATTACTACTATACACAAAAATAGAATGCACAAGTAGCAGAAACCTATGACCATTGCTCTGAATTCAGATAGTTTCTTATCAATATTCACCAACTGCTCAACTAATAACTTGTTAACTAAATTATCAATTCCTTGTTCTATTGTCAGAAAAAGTTGTGACACTTGCAACTTCAGTGTGCGAACTTCTTCTTCCAATTCCTTTCCTTTCCTGTGATATTCAGCAATCACCACTTTGGCCCAATTTGAGAACTCGTCATCAATCCATCTAAAATATCTACAATCTTTACTTGTCTGCAAATGGTCAAATATTTTGTTGAGAACACTTATAAGAAGACCCATCACAATAACCATGTATCCAGTACCTATGCTTTCAATTGCATCAGACAAACAGAACAAACATTTCTTAGGAAGGCTGTATTTAATGCTACTTACACCATTAAATCTGTAGTGGAAGAATCGTCTTCACCTATTCTCTCCTTCTTGTCTGGTTGCACCCCTTGAAGCTCATAACTTGCATTTACAATGGACTTCATAATAGAACAACGATGATGAGGCTGAGTAGTTGAAAGACATTGATGCTTTAGTTTCCAAATCCTGCAATAAACATCCACCAAAATTTCTATAATAGGATAATATAAACTTCATTGACATAATGTATACTTCTACAAAACACCAACCAACCATTACGCTATCAATCAATCTTACTCAGACCAAATAGAAAGAACAACATCATTACACAATAAAGCAATTGTTCCCCAGTGGTGAAGTATATAAAAAATCATAATACTAGTGAGATCAAGCAACCAAGGTGTCATCCACGTTATCTAACTCACATATTTTTGCTACTTTAATCTATGTTTCTAATCAAAACTTTACTCAGAATATATGCTTTGTTAGCTCGTCAAATTGGTGGAACAAAAGTCGCAACAGCGTTGCACACAGAGACAATTGCAAATACTAAAAAATGGACAACTTCCTAATTTTAACTGTCTTAAGCAACACCCATTATCCATTAACTAGTATAAAACAAAAGCGAAGATTAAAAATACAGCCATTCTCTTAAGCAATAGTTTTCCTTAAACAAAACTAGACTACATACAATGCCATTATCCCATTCATTATCGATGAAGTTGAAGAAACATAGATGTTTCATATCCAAATGTTAAATAAAAGCACTTAATCGAGACAATGATAAACCAAAGGATAAAAAAAGAAAAAAAAAAGCAAATCCAAGCAATGCCTTTGCTTCATTCGCACCTTCAATGGATTGATGTTTGGCCACCATAAAAACACCACCTTTAAGAACAGATTTCATTCGCCATACGCAGCACAATGAATCAATGTTTGGCATCTTTCAAACTAGATAATGCAATCAACTTCGCAAGAGTCAATCGGGGAGAGTGAGATTGCTAAGCTAGGGTTTTTCTTTTCCCCAAATCCCCAATTTGCAAATGAGAGTGGAACGACCGCACAAGCCCATTTTATCCTTCCCTGTGGCTGTCGAACAGAAGACTGACGCTGTCCCTTTAAAACAAGTCACGTGACCCACGCACTAGGTCAAAGGGTGACTAATCTATTTTTTAAAGCTGGAGGACTAAGTTAAGCCGAGTTAAAGTCCAAGGGGCAAATTGTCTTGGTCAATTGAGTTAGAGGGCTTGCCCTATATTTTAGCCATGAGATTTTGGACTTAATTTAGGTTTCCATAGTAATTTCGGCTAATTGGATGGCTAGATGTAGACTAAGGACTAAATCTGTTAATATTAGATTTTCTAATACTATAACCTAATTTTTTTAAGATTTATGCATTAAATGTTTTCTTGAGACTCAACAATGGGCTAGAGCTATAAATAGGATAACTCACCAGCAACAAATAGGAAGAGAAAAAGATAAAAATTGAAACCCTAAGCTCCAGTTAGGAAAAGGAGAAACTGTGGTTTTGGTTCATACCTTTTTGCTACCCTAGCCGAAGAACCATAAACTCTCCCAACTACTACCACTCCCCTCGAAGCACCACTGCTGCCCCAACTATCGATTCGGCCACTCATGCAACCTTGTGTTCCCTAACTTCCATGAGCGTTAAGTACTGCTAGTCATGCAAAACAAGAGAGAAGGAGCGATTGAGACTCGTCCCTGCCATCCCCGTTTTCAATCCGTCGCCATTCTCCTCCTTTGGCTCCATCGTTCCTCTAAGAAGATTGGCACTATTCTCCTAACCATAGCTTAGCCCCCAATTGTCCCAATATCGTTGCTGTCGTGAGAATTAGAAAAAAGCCAAATCGCAATCCGTTAGACCTACCAACCCACCCATTTAAAGACTCGTTTGACCCAGCCCATAGATTAACTACCAAAAAAACTCCTGCTATCCCTTACTATTTTTTTTTTGTTCTTTTAAGTCCCTTTTATGTTTTTAAATTAAGGCATTGACAACATCTACTTTTTTGTTCTTTTTTCTATTTGACCTTTGTTTATTTGTTTGCTTGAGGCATGTCTTGAATTAATCTCTAACATCACTTAAAATTATAAATTTAGGCTAGTTATTCAATTGTTTTGAATAATTTAAAATTTAAAATTTAAAATTTAGTCTATTGATTTTTGTTTTTATTTTATATAATGCATTTAAAAAATTATCCTAAAAAATACAATTTTGCATGGGTTTAGTATAACCCTAGGATGAATTTACAGCAATAATTTGTGATACGGTTAAAAATCTCCTTTTGGCTAATCCAATAGGATCCATGATTTGAAAAATTACTTAAAATATTCAAAACAAATAAAATCAAAATAAGAAATTATAAGATTCACATTCAGGTGATTTTCTCACAACCATCCTGGCCATAACTTAACAGGCTCACACACTACACTCATTTAATTCCATACACCCGTTGTTTCATATGTACACTTGCACAACACAATTTTTATTAACAACCAATTTTCTGTAGGAAATGAAAACTATGAACTTCTCCTTATAAAAGCCTCTTTTTGCAGCAAAAGCAATGCCAACACGTCACAAATATGTTAAGAACATGCTCACAAAGTTTCATATTAAAATAAATTTCTACACAAAAAGTCAAACCTTTGTTTTACCATCCAACAAACATCATAGTTTTTAATAGCACATGTTGTAAATCTACCTGAATAGACCAAACTAAAGCTATAAAACATATTTGGGCTGCCAAAGAAACTTGTTTATTTCCAAGGATCTTTTATGAGAATGCAACATTTGATACCAAACCACAATCAGGCCAAGTTCCTGCAAAAATTATGTAGAATTGATTCTCACGCAAAACCTCAAACTACTCCAAAACCTAGTTTTGAGACTTTAGACATGATTCAAATATAAAACAATACTTTCCCTTAAAATTTAGACCAAACCAAAGGCTCAAGCCCAAAGGTCAAACTTAAGTCAATACTTTACCATTCATAAGCAAAATCTACTAATTTTTCAGTGGAAAAAATAGCAAATCAGTGACACTAGACATTAGAAGAACACCATACCATGCAAAACCATGTGGACACTTTGTGGTCTTGTTTCAAGTGAAATTGAACACTAGGTCACAAAACATACTACACTTAATCACACTAGAAACAAAGGTCTAATACTTCCTACTACATAATTTGTTTATATACAACTCATTTCCCATTCACTTGCACAAATCATAGACAAAGCTCTAATTCTAGTGCAATGAACATTAAAGACACATGCACAATACACTAGAAACAAACTTGCACACTAATTTGCCATATTCACAGAATAGTCTATTTCTAAAACAAGACCTTCCTAGACATAGCTAGCTCAAACCATCACTAACATTGCTTTGTTGATAGGGTTACTACCACAGGGGCTACTTGTTCTTCATAAGCAAATTTTTCCTACATCCACGAACTCAGAGAAATTAGTTCAAGAAACTTTGCATATCATTATAATCAACCATAATAAATTAGGGTAAAATCAAAATTTGGTTTCTTAACTATTTGGTTTGTCCTAAAATGGTCCTTTAACTCTAAAAATGACTACGAAGGTCCCTTAACTCAAGCAATGCATCCACTTCCATCATTTGAGCTGTTATTTTGGATGGAACTTGCCTACGTGGCACCAATAAACCCCCGTGGCTTCCTTTTTAACTAAAATGGATGACCATTTTGTATAGAAATGAAAATTTAAACCCAAATTGATAAAAATGAAAGTCTTGGGACTTAAAACATAGATTAACCCCAATTTTCAAAATTGAAGACGGTGAACATTAACCCTTCGTAGACAACGACATTGGATTTAAGGGCGAAGGCAGTGAATGGAAATGATGATTAGAGATGAAGACAAATGGGGTAGAGTTGGATGACTCGAAACAGTGAACTAAGACAGTGGCAAAGGTAGACGACTGGAAGAGGAAATTGACAACAAAATCATAGGAGGATTGAGGCAGGTGATGAAATTGGTGATGAAATCCATGACTAAATTGACGACGAAATTGAAGGAGGACCGAGGCAGGTGATGCCGAATAGAAGGAATAGTAGCGGGCTACACAAAACGGAAAGATCCACTGACATATGGATATACTATCCACTAGTGAGAGTGAGAGAGGAGAGAAATGAGAGAAATTTAAGATAGAGAAATTCCTGGGCAAATGGATCTCTTATCCACTGCTAAATGGAGAAAGTTTGAGGAGAGAAAAAGTTTGGGAAGAATATTTCGACAAAGAAAGGAGAGAAATTCGAGAGAGAGAGAGAGAGAGAGAGAGAGAGAGAGAAAGAGATAGATAGAGTCTAGGGAGAAGAAGAACATGTTGGGCTATTTACATTTGAAGTCCTATGGTTATTTGTTTGTGTCAGTTTCAACTTGAATTTTTTTGCTCTTCTAGTATAGTCATCCATGTGTCAGTTTGGGAGTGGCCATGGGGAGTGGCAAACTGCCATGTAAGCAAGTTTTGTCTAAAAAAATGGCTCAACTAATGGAATAGATAGAAATAGGACATGCTAGAGGGACCTCAATATGCAATTTTAGAGTTAAGGGACCATTTTAGGACAAGTAGAATAGTTAAGGGACCAAATTTGGATTTTACCCTAACAGATCATAAAATTATGCTACCTTCACAAACTATTAGATCATAACACCCAACAAGCTGCTACCTCTGCCCTTTTCCTGAAGAATAGTGAACAACTAAAGGGTAAGTTCAAAGAACTAAGTAAAAGAACTTGGTTCACTGACAAAATTGTAAGCATACACTAAAATAGTTGCATTAAAAATACAATTCGTAATTCACAAGAGTTGACAAGCCACACAATGTAAGTTGCCAACCACAATGCAATACAACACCTCGAGTTTACATGCTTGCCATTCTTTCACTAACTTGACTCTGATCACGAACCAAGCAACACACACTCAAGTCAATAATCTAAAACACTTAGCACCTAAATTGCATTAGTTTCACATCTATCCTCTAATTTTTTTTTTGTTCCTAAACATGTAGCACAAATGTTCCACAATTCACTTAATTTTCAACACTTATACACTATTATAGTGCATAAATATTTCAAAAATGATAGTTCGCTTACCAGATTACTTCTTGTGTTGTAGCAAAATTTGGTTCTGAATTGTTTATAAATTGGCCTCTTAACAAGAAACCTTTTCCTCTCTAATTCTTGGTTTATTTGAGCCTATTTGTACTCCAAATCTATTTCACTTATTTGTTTAGCCTTTGTTCCTCATAATTGTTTTAGAGATCAGATTAAAGAAGGGATTTTTAAGGTGCTAAACCTTTCCATTGAAAATACACGGGTTCATCCAGTGAGTGGGATCCTACTTCCATTCTAGCTCTCCAACCTCTTTACATGGTACAGTTTTCTCCTACCATTTTCACGAGGCTCACTTGGATCTTCAAACCTACTAGTCAAACTTTCTCTTTTCATCCAATTTAGTACCCTTTTTTATTCATATATTTAAGTTTCCCCTCAAATTCTACTTAAAATCGAGGCCACATTTCAATAATTCATTCTTTTCTTCCATAATAAAATCTTAATTTATCTCTTTGAAATTAATAACAAACCAAATTAATCATTGAATTTTTTTGGGGTGTAACAATTCCTGCCCCCTTAAGAATTTGGTCATCCAAATTCAAATTTACTACTTTGAGGTTAACGATCCATTTTACTAGCTAATCTAATTTCTGAAAGTAAACTTTAGTGATACGAATTCTCTTATGTATAGTTTACAAGTATGATTTTCTTTCACTATAAGTTTCTTTTTATTTAACACTTAAACACTCAAAAGATATATTTTGGTTTCACAAGAGATGTAATAGTAAAAGTATAGTCAAAATGTACCTTTAGAACTCTAGGGTAGTGTCTCTCCTTAATTATTCACAAGTGCAAATACCCTCCCTGTTGTATTCTTAAGAATTCTAAGCTGATTCCCCCTTATTTGACTTCATTTCTTTGGGGATAGTTCTTAAGCCATTGATCCTTGGAGGAACACTTAAGACAGGCATTGGTTTTTAGATAACATGGTTTGTTACCATGGAGCTTGTGATAGGTTTCACCGTATAGTCTTATAGTTTGATTTGGATTTGTTGTTGCTAAATTCCATCCCTTTTTGTTCCTTGGGGAGGTTTGTAGAGAACCATCCTGTGGTCCAAACTTGAATATGTTAAGACTTTCTAGCTCTCTCTCTCTCTCTCTGTTTCTCTCTCTATAGCCACTGCTCTTTGGACCACTTTGTGATAACTTCTCACACTAACGGCCACTAGATGCTGCCTACTTTCTAATCTAAGACCTCTCATAAACCTTTTACCCTTTAATATTTCCTATCCTTCCACTTGAGGTACATACCTTACCAATGTGTTGAACTTTTGCTCATACTCTATGACTATTGTTTTTCCATGCACAAGCTGATCAAACTTTAACAGCTTCTGATCTTTTAGCACTTCACTATTAAATTGGGCTCTAAACAAATCCTCAAACTTAGTCCATTGCATTTCTTTCTATCTGTGGGGTGGCTTTAATGCATTCTCAACTTCACGATATTTTTGTACAGTTCTCCACGAAACTTCTATTTTTCCAACCAAATTAAATGTATCTAATGAGAGTTTTTGTACAGGTGTAAGTCTCATCCTGTCAAACACTTTTCCAATTGGTATACTCAATATTCTACTTTATCAACATCCTTTAATCCATTAATTTTTGGTGGTCCAAGACCCTGAAATTTTTCTAATAGCTTCACTTTTCTATACAATATCCTTATCATCATACATTCTGCCCTTATCTTTATATCTTCCCATTTTTTCTTTTTGTCTTCCAGGTTTGTGTTCTTCATAATTCTGAGCCAATTGCTCTTGCTCTTAACTTACTTCATGATGAATCTCTACATTAATTCTAGGCTACTATCTAATTTCAAGTTCTACCCTCACTAGTGGTGCTTGGTTTATGCCATTACCTACTACTGTAGATGCTGCAACCTACTCCTAATTTCCCTCTAGAAGTGGCTGATTTTCTTCATTGTTCATTCTCGCTGGTCTTGTATGACACAGCCTGTTACCACCTCAACAAATGGGAAAATTACAGTATAAAGGCATCATGGTTATAAACCATTATATAGCGTAATTTTCACCATAGTGAATGAAATGTGAGGGGTAAAGTGAATAATCTACACCTCCCTAAAAGATTACAATGGTTACTTGGTACTAAAGGGATCCCTAAAGGATTGCTTGTTTTACAAGTAATCTATGGGTTTTATTGCAATATTTCAAGACTTGGGTACTCAATTGTACAACTCTAAAAGAGAGATTTTGGAAGGATTTGAATAGTATGGAAGTAATTTTTGGAGGCTGAATTGCATAAAGGAAACAAAAGCTATTATTCAAGAACCTAGGACAACTAGGTATACAATTGTTCACAAAAATAACTTAAGGATGGGATGATTTTTGACAAGAGTCAAAGGTAGCAATTTCTAGAATTATCCCAGCCTTTTATTTCCAGGTTCTAAGATAAAAAAGGTGGGCTAAATATTAGCCAAAAATTCTTTGCTTAAGACATACTTATAGTGACTTAAGTGAGGGTTAAGGTTAAATTAATCAAGTCAAGTAAAATATCTTGATTTCTTGCCTATTTTCTTCCCACACCAAGAAAAAACTATTCCTTAGCTCCTCCATAAGCTTCCATAGCCACCATACCTCAATCTCCCAATAAATCACCAAGGAAGGCAATCGGATGCAACAAGAAAGAGAAAAACCCTAGTTTTCGGGTTTATTGTGTATCTCTTGAAGATTTCAGCCTTCACAGCTTAGGTAAGGGTTTTATATTCATGTTTCATGGTTTTTTACTGTCTTACGATGATGATCAAGCATCTATAAAGCTATGACCATGCTTGGAAGAGAGCAAAAAGCTCAAGGAACCAAGTATGGGTTAAGGGGGAGTGCATGAACAAGGTTCCAGCCTTACTGTTTTTCATGCACTAAGATGACAGTGTTTATAGGGGTTTCTAGAGCCCAAGTTAGTACTAAATAAGGCCAATTAACCTTGTAAGACCAAACATTAGCTTGAGGAGGGCTTCCATAGTGATTATATATTGTTTATTTGATTGTTTATGGACTAACCTTAATGATGTATTGCTGCCAGCATTGCATTTGATTGTGTTCTGTTTGTTTGTGCATTTGGATGGCTATATTTTTGTATATGTGCTTTGTTTTTGTGTTTTTATGTATTTGGATTTCAGGTCTGTTGCTGGGAATTCAAGTTTCTAATGAGAAGCCCTTACTAAGTTTCTTCAAAGAGACTAACCCCCTTTCTGTCCATTTCAGGAGCACCTGAAAGAGAGCATTCAAAATAATAGCTGTCGTTTGAATTTCCTTCTGAAATTTCCGGTATATTAACTTCCTTATGTTTAGTTGTAAACTGGAAATTTTCATTATTTTTTGAGCACATTAGCTATTTTTAGTAATGGTACTTTCTGCCTTACGCAGCAGCTAGTCCCTTCAAGTTTCTGGAGTGCTTAGTGCTTTTGAAGTTCTCCAAGAAGCTTAGTGTACGTATTAACTAAGTTTTTGTCATGTATGTGGTGTATAAATGCATGTAAATGATCTGGGTATGTTGTATGTGTAGTGTGAGAAGGATATACGGATCAATGGAGTGTGGTTTGAAGTGTGTATACAATGCTGTCCATATGGTGTTTATGGGAGGTTTTGATGGCATTTTTATGAATGATGGTTAGAAGGGCTCTAAATTCATGCAAATGGTTTTCTCATGTGTATAAGACATATATGGACACTACCAAGTGGGTTTTTCACCTGGAAATGAAGTGTATGAATATTATGAAATTTTTTATGGGCATAATGGTTAATAGTGGCCAAAATTTGGTACCCTGTACTCTAGCTGCCATAACTTTCTGTACATAAATAATTTGGCTATGAAATTTTGATCACACGTAGAAAACTTCAAGAAGAATAACTTGGCTTTTGAATCACTGGATTTAGTTCCCTCTAGCCAGAGTTATGGCTTGTTAAAATTAGCTGATTTTGCTGAGCACTGTTCATATGGTCATTTTTACCCAGTTAAGTGTAAAATCCATAATTGTAAACTTAGATGGATTTAATGTCTCAAACCTATTTCCCTATGAAGGTTTAAGGGAATTAAAGGGTTTAAAACCTTTAGGGCATAGGAGAACATGGGTAGAATTTGAGTTGGACACAGTATGAAAGTTTGGAAAAAAAAAAATGCGCACCAATAGCATCATGTGTGCATAAGATTGTACATGCACTTGGGGATTTTACTGAAATTCCATATCAGGCAGGAATAAAGAATTTCATAGTCATCATTAATTCTAGATGAAATTGTATGTGAATATGTGTGTGATGGTTGGACCAATATACACATCTTCACATAATGACCAAGAGGGCCACTCGGGTAAACATAGTGCACATGTTCTGCTTGGCCTACAAGACATGGACTGCTTGGGGCTTGAGCTCACTAAAATTGATCACTGTATTTAAACACTCAAGGTGGTAACATATCCGCCCTCGGCCCTACCCAGGAAGCCTGTGAGAATGGGTCTTACAGTGGTTGCAATTGGCTAGTTATATATGTGTGCAAATTAAAACTTCATGAAACTAGTTGATTAACCTAGAAATGCAAGATGCATGCCCTTTGAGCTTTGACTTGAGTACTTGGAAACCATAAAAGAAAACTTTCACTTGGCCAAGATACATTTCATAGAAACAAGTTCAAATAGCCAAAGCATAGAAAATCAACATTTATATGGCTAATACTACACATAACAACCGTGTGAAGGTATTCAACACAAAGTAGACTAATACCTTCACCTAAGAGCAACCCTAGAGTTTAAAGCTTCGATCATAGACATAGGAGGCAACTAGGCATCTACTATATACAAGCCTCTACTAAGATCCACTAACTCGCACCTTAGAGAAAAGTTTAAGCGGCGAGTCTCAAAATCCTGCTCATGTACTGCTAGCCTCTATGGCCAAGAAAAATACTATAGTTGGTATTGTTACTTAACCGACAAGTAACTATGAAAACTGGAACCACAAGGGTTCTTAAACCAAAGTACCTGCAAAAATAAACTATCGCAACAACCCTCAATGGTTATCGGGCCTAACAATGCCATAATCTACACAACATAGGGAGTAAGAATTCAAAAATTCTTAGTAAGGGATCTTCACCTACAAGAAAGATACTAAACCTATACACATACATTTCAGTCCCTTGTGACTTGTCCTCAACCTAGTCCTTAAACTACAAGGTAGAGCCTCGTCTACTAGCAAGCAAATCTTACTAGCCTAACTAGTGATAAATCACTAGTTGAAGCTCTTTTATATTGTACAAGGGCTCTATGGTAGGACTACTGTTGACTAGGTGCACTAAGGTTTCACATCACAACCTCATGGTTAACTGCACGGCTAGGTCATCGATGGTACTAAACCTTCCACCCAAGCCAGTGATACCTGGTTGTGGCATTTTATCACCTAGTTTTCTTTCTTATGGTGAAAGTACCATAAAAACCCAAGAAAACTCCTAGGTCTCAGAGAAGTTTTGGAAGCCTTGAGGTACCCCTAGAATACTTTCACCGCTAGGTACCCTAAGAACCCCCTTAGGCCTCCTCATAAACCTCCTAGCAATATTTGAAAATTTCAGCCATCATAATTGTAATTACATGTTGCCACAGTAGTAAATGCTTAGAAAATTTTTTAGGATGCTAGCAACGCGTCGCCAATACTTGTGATTACCCAGAATTATCAATTTTGCTGCTATGACCTTTGAGGACTTACCAAACATACTAAACATGCTTGGATGGCCTTCAAACTTCATATACTTGTAAAACAAGTTGCAAAGACCACAACCAATTATCACAAGCATTCCTATGATGCATTATAATATCATTCCAATCTCTACAAACCTAGTTGTCTACCATGATTAAACTAGCCCACTAACTAATGCTATTGCCAAAACTACTTGATTTCATCAAGCAAACACAATTCAACAAAATTAATTAAACTTCAAAACATAACTCCATTACCTTAACTTCAAATCACAAGCAAGAAACAAGCAACCCTTCCTCAAGAACTCAAGTTCGACAAAGTTTTTCTTAGTTCCAAGCAATCAAAGGCACAAAACATAAAATTACTAACTTCTAACCAAAACCCAAGCTCCTAATCAACTAATAAACAAGAATTCACCAAGAAATCACAAGCTACCTCGCATAAAAAATAAGGGATGGTGTAAAACTTGGTTCCAAGCTCCAAAAACATGAAATCTCACTTGGAACATGCTTTCTTATGCATAAGCACCCTTGGTAGCTTCAATTTTCACTAAAATCCTTTGGTTTTGAGCTCTAAATCATGAAGGAATGGTGGAGGTGAGGTCGAACTCGGGTTTGAGCAAAAATGGAAGCCTCCTCTCCACTTTACTAACTTTTATAAGCTTAAAAACCCCTAGCCACCAAAGTTTTTAAAAAGTTACAAATAAGTCTCCTCCTTTAGGTAACCTTAGTCAAACTTGGACAAATCTTGTTTATTTGAACTAAACTTGGGTTAAAGGTAAAATTTAAGTTATAAAACTCATTTTTAACACTCAGGGCTCAGCCTGACTATTTGGGATGCAAAATTACCATTTTGCCTCCAAACCTTATTTAGTGCCTTAACCTTCTCAGAACTTAGTAAACTTTGCTAAACGTACATATTCTTGCTATGTGAACTTGAAATAAGGTCCCAAACTAAGTTTCAAATACTCTACCTTCCTTGATCAAGCTTCATACTAGGAGAGCCATAACACTGTAGGGTGTCCTTAGTTACCCTATCTTCCTTGAACTGAAGTTGCAAGTAAAGGAACTTGTGGTTGTTTCAATCTCTTAAGTCCGTCCAATAATTGTTGCAACATTTCACTAATCCTTTCTATTAGTGTTATAACCAAAAGCCAATCATGAGATTATTGTATTTCACACATTGAGTCATGAGATTTTATTGAGACATTATTCCAATAATTGTGTTTATTGTTTGTTTCTACGTAACATAATTAAAAATAATTATAACCCTAGAATAGTAGTATTCTTAAGAGTCCCTGATCGAGTATTATTATAGAATGAGTAGCAATAATACATAAAGACCAGTATGTATGGAGACTAATATGAGATATGTAGTCTATATATGGGTAAAAGTTGGAGAACTTGTGTACTGGACTAATCTGCCATGAGAACGTTACATGGATTGTTTTATGAGTGTCATAAGTGATTCTCATAGTGATCACGGTATATGTGGTAATTCGACCTGAGGTCATAAAGGTTCACTGCATGTGAGTTCCATACTTTTATATTTCTTCCTGTTGCTTGTAACAGAGTAAACATGAAGGTTATCATTGGGTATATCACATATCATGTGGAGGGATTTATATGATTAATATGGGATTTGTCTCTCCAATGTAATGGGAGAGATATCTTTGGGCCCTTTGATTGAGTGAGACTAAGAAAATGTATGGCCATGCTCGGATGAGTTGATATGATGTATTAATATCATTATTTTTAGTTAGTCTACTCAGGAATCAAGAAACCATAGATTCACTTATACGAGAGTGACACATTGCATATCTCGTGCTTAGTCTTGATATCATGGACAAAAGGGACAATGACGTATACGAATAATAATCATAGAGGTTTAGTCAAACCACTGACTATCTTATCACTTGGGTAGCAATGATGTGTTGCTAGATGCCACTCCTTGTTTATGATTATAAATGTGATTTATGATCATTGCCAATGTGATAGGAGCCCATGGGGTCGTAAACTTAGAGCCAATTTGATTATTTGAGTGCATGGGCCAAATTTTTTGGTTTTGGTTTCATGATAATTTCGGGTGAATTATTAGCCCAAAAGTTGACCTATTGTTATGCATGAAATTAAGCCTAATCAGATTAAAGTTATGAAACCTATTTTGGTTGCGAGTTTTGCTTTACTATATATGTGTTATGTAGTGTAAACTTCGTGGATGCCTCATAAGGATGAAATTAGAAAATGTTCTAGGATATCAAACCAGACTCATCTCTTGTTTTTTCTTTAAGGATGCAACCTAGCATTACGAGCACAAGAGACTCCTGCCAAAACCTTGTGGAAGTGTGGTGATCCAAGTGGTTCATGTAGATATCATGAAGAACTTGAACATATCAACTGTTCAAGTTTTGTGATTCTGCTCAATAGTTGGGTAAAAGATCTCAACCTCTTAGGTATTAAAATCTCAAACACTTGGTTTACCCCATTGTACTTGGATCTTGGAGGGTTTTAGTTAATTGTGATCATTTGTACTCTGCACATATGATCCTACACTTTACATCATTGTGATCATTTCTGCTCTAGACATCTAATCCTCTTGTTGCTTTTTTCTCATGGTGGCCTCCCTCTGGGCCTGGGTACCTATTTCCCCCATTTTTTTCCATCTACACACACAAACAATCACATCTTCCTTATAAGTTTCATACACTAATTAGAATAACATAACACACTTGCACTTCTCTATTCTTGGAACATGCTCTAATACCATGCTATCAAAGCCACCTTGGCCATACTGAACAGGCACACACACCACACTTATTTAATTCCAAACACCCTTTGTGTCATATGTACACCTACACAACACATACATATACCTATATGTTTATTCTTATTGACAAACAACTTTCTGCAAGAAATGAAGATTATGTACTTTTTCGTATGAAGCCCTCATTTTGCTGCAAAAGCAATGCCAACACATCATAAATATTTTTAGGAACATATTCACAAAGTTTTACATTAAAAGAAATTTCCTAGCAAAAATTCAAACCTTTGTTTGATCATCTAAGAAAAATAATGGTTTTAAAAGCACACTATACAAATCCACTTGAATAGTCCAAAACTAAAAGCTATAAAACATATTTGGCTATCCAAAAAAACTTGTTTGCTAAGAAATTTCCAAGCATCTTTTACGAGAATGCAACATTTGATACTAAACTACAATCATGCCAAGTTCCTGCAGAAATTCTGCAAATTGATTCTTATACAGAACCTTAAACCAATACTCCAAAACCCAGTTTTCAGACTTTGGACATGATTCAAATATAAAATCATACATTCTCCTCAAAATTTAGACCAAACCAAAGCCTTAAGCCCAAAGGTCAAACTTAAGTCAATACTTTGCCACTTATAAGCAAAATCTACAGACTTTTCAATAAACAAAATAGCAAATCAACGAAGCTAGTCATTGGAAGAACATTACAGCTTGCAAAACCATTTGGACACTTTGCAGTCTTGTTTCAAGTGAAATTGAACACTAGGTCACAAAAATACTACACATAATCAGACTAGAAACAAAGGTCTAACAGTTCCTACTACAGAATATGTTTACATACAACCCAGTTCTCATTCACTTGCACAAATCATAAACAAGGCTCTAAGTCTAGTGCAACAAACATCAAAGACATACACACAATACACTAGAAACACACTTGTACATTAATTTGCCAGATTCATAGAATAGCCTACTTCCAAAACCAGAGAAACACTTGATCTTCCTTCCTAGATATAGGAAGCTCAAACCATCATTAACATTGCTTTATTGACAAGGTTACTACCGTAATAGCTACTTATTCATTGCAAAGAAATTTTTGCCACACCCACCAACTCATAGAAATCAGTTCAAGAAACTCTACAGGTTAGAATCAAACATAATAAATCATAACAATTATTCTACCTTAATGACATATTACAACATAACACTCAACAAGCTATTGGCTATACTCTTTTCTTGAAAAATAATGAATAACCATAGGGTGAGTTCAAAGAACTCAGTAAAAGAACTTAGTTCACTAACACAACAACAAGCATAAACTAAAATAATTACATTAAAATACAACTCACAATTCACAAGAGCTCACAACCCACACAATGCAACTGATCAACAACAGTGCTCTGACAACATTTGCATTTTACATGCTTGCCACACTTTCCCTAACTTGATTTTCATCAGGAATCAAACAACACACACTCAAATCCCTAATCTAAAACATTTAGCACCTAAATTGCACTAGTTTCACATTTTTCCACTCATTTTGTTTTGCTAAACATGCAGCATAAATCTTCCACAATTCATTTCATTTTCAACACATATACATTAGTATAATGCATAAATATTTTGGAAACCTAAGTTTCCCTACCAAGTTGTTTCCTGGGTTGTAGAAAAGTTAGGCTCTAAATCGTTGTCAAATTGGCCTCTTAAACAAGAAACCTTCTCATCTCTACTTTTCTGGTTTATTTGAGCCTAGTTCTACTTCAAATCTATTTTGCTTGTCTGTTTAGCCTTTGCTCTTCCTAATTATTTGAGAGATTAGATTAAAGAATGGATTTTTGAGGTGTTAAACCTCTATACTGACAACACACAGGTTCAATCAATAAGTGGGGTACTATTCCCATTCTAGCCCTCAACCTCTTTACATGTTACACTTCTCTCCCACCCTTTTCACGAAGCTCACTTGGACCCTCAAACCTACTAGTCCGAACCTTCTATTTTCTTCCAATTTAGTCCCTTTTTTTATTCACATAACTAAGTTTCCCCTTAAATTCTACTTAAAGTCGAGTCCACCTTTCACTAATTTGTTCTTTTCTTCGACAGTAAAATCTCAATTAACCCTATGAATTTAATAACAAACCAAATTAATCATTGATTTTTCTGGGTGCGTAATAGATTTGATAGGATCCATGGTCTGGAGTCTAGACAACTAATTCTCATATTCAAATCAATAAGACCTAAGGTCCTTGTCCATGTGATTCAATAAAATCCATGGTTTGATAAATTAATTAGTATTTTATAAAGTAAGGAAAACAAATTATAATCAAACTAATGTGCCTATTATTGATGCTAAAATAAGGTTACATTAGCATAACTATGCTCCCAAACCCTTCAAACTCTTATAGACTATTTTAAAGTGATAAATCAACCTAGATGTAAATGGATTTATTGCAACTCCTGAAATACATTGCTATAATCCTACAATAAGAAAACCTTTTCTACAGAACATTCTCAAGGATCCTCAATTTTCTTCTAGAACTTCTTCAAAACTATTTTACACTGAGGGTCCTTAATCCACATTACTCCAAGCTTAAATTATTTCATGCCTTTGATTTCCTCTATCAATTCTCTCCTTTATAGGACCTTTTTCTCTCTTATTAAACCAAGTATACTTCTTACCTTTAAAGCCCTAATCAAGAAGCATTTTCTACTATAAAAAGTCATACAACTTTACGATCTTTCTAGTTTCCTCTCCACTCCTCGTACTGACTTATAGTCTCCTTAAAATCTCTAATACATATCCATGGTCCATCATCCTGATTTTAAAGCAACTCCTGCAACTTGCCCAATTTCCTTTTCGTACAGCAAATTTTGAAGAGGCATTCACCCAAGTGATCTTTACCAACATTCTTGTTTTGACTTTCCTAAACCTGGTGTCAATGATGTTCTTAGAGCTTGAGAGCACCTAAACTTTGATCAAATCTTGCCATCAGAGGACAATCCCTAAAAAAATTCCTTCTAGGTCTACATAGTAATCATTGCTAAACCTGATGAATTTCATCGTTTCCACTTCAACTTTATTATTTTTGTTCCTTGCTTCTATTATAAATTAAGACATGTGGTGATTACATTTCCTTATGAGCTTACCTAGGCTCAAAACTATCAAGGTTGCCCCTATCATTTGACAAGTCTAACATATTATTATCATGATTGCTGGGTGAATTTTAAATGTAAGTCACTACACCCCATTAGCAGCTTGTTTTTCGAAACTTCAGCAAGAAACACTTTCCACTTTTTTTTATGGATGCATTCATCTGTTCCTTTTCACGTCGAGGATATAATCATGAGTAGCAGCTTCTGGGTAAACTCAAGGCTTGTGTTTAGGTTTGATTCAATATCTCTCAGTATTTTAGCAATGTAGGAAGTCTGAGAAGAAGCAGTTTTACTGGTCAATATTGGAGGCTTAACAAGGTATATGGCTATTTGAGAAGATGAAGGGAGTTGTCAAAATGTTATTTAATTTTGAAAATTATGTATGCTGAAGCATAAGAATTTAGGGTTCAAATTTGTTTGGAATTTCATCAACCCATATTATGTGGAAATAGTATAGCAATTTTTAGAATTTAGCCTCCCTGTTTTGACATGCTCTATGTGATCAAATTCTTTTCATTGGTAGAAGCTGTTTGTTTGAATTGTTTCTCGAGAAAATGAAGGAAAACACGGTATGTTGGTTTCACTTTTTTGGATTTTAGGTTGGACAAGGATGGAACACAGCATATAGAACCATCAAGGATATGTTTTGGAATAAACTTGTGGCTTAGAGGCTAGCTCACCTTTACTGTAGTAGTGGCCACAATTCAAGTATCTAGCGATGAATCCTCCCCGAAACATCATTTGGCAACCTGATTTACCTCATTGTGAAGACTCTGCATTAGACGACAAAGCAACAAAGATTAAATGCATTTAATTTCCTTTTAACAAAGCTTTAAAACTGTTATGATTCACATACAATCTACATTTGATTGTTCAATATAAAATAATCAATATGATTTGTGCTACTAAAACATAAATTTACGGATGTCCACTTTATTTGCTTGGTAGACCAAACTAAGAGAAACAAGGGATTTATCAGTTAGGTAAAGAAAGATTTTGTGTATTCTTGTGTGTACTTCTATTGCACTCTTATATTGTTCTTGTACAGTTTTGTGTAATAAATAGGAGAGTGTTAACACTCATTTTGACCTTCATTGAGGTGTCTTAGGCTAGATTAGATATATATTGGTTAATTAGTGTCTAGGGGCATTTTGATCTTTTTCTATCTAAAATTGTTGTGTCATGTCCCAAAAATTATTTTTTTTAGTCTTTAAATTTTGTTTACGTTTTAGTTAAGTTGTCTTTATTTTTTTTGTGTCAAATTTGAGTCATTCGGGTAATTTTGGTTAAAACTGTGCTTAATTGTGAAAGTTTGGGCTTTAATTGAAATTTCTAGGTGGTTTTGGGGTTTAATTGAAAATATTGCAAAGTTTCAGGCTTAATTGATAAATTTATAAACTCTTTGCGCCCAATTGAAAATTCCATAATAAGCTTGGGCTTAATTGATAATTCTATATCAGTTTGGGCTTAGCTAAAAATTAGGACAGAATTAGGGATTAAATCTATAATTTTTGGATTTTCCTAATTCCTATAGTTCCAGCATAATTTGATCAAGATTCTATCATTTAATTAATTTACTGGGCTTTAAGGACTTGAATACGTATAAATATGCTTTAAAATGCTGAGATTTAGGAGCTGGAGTTCAAAACTTGAGCTAAATTTCAAAATCCTAAGCTCCAGCCAAAAGCGGGGAAAATTGCAGCATAAGCTTTACTTCTCTGCGAGCTGTTCCCAAAATACCCTAGACTCCAATCTCTGCCGCCGCGACCCCAAACGTTGCTGCACTCCAGCTAGCTCCTTGCTGCCGCCGCTCCAACTGACCATCGTCACCTCGCGTCGCATCGCCCATCCAAGGTGCCGCCCGCTGCCGCCAACGACAAAACCAACGAGAAGCCCTCTCCACAAACGCTGCCCTCGTTGAGTCCGTCCCAAATCCGTAGCGCCTGCTTACTTGGCTCGCCAGACCATCACCCCGCCGCGTCGCTCATCGCCACAGCTGTATCCTACCCTATCTTTCCGCCGTTGTCCCCTGTCTCCCAACCGCCAACAGTCTGCCACCAGCCAACCACCTGCACTGCCGTGGAGATTCAAAGGGAGAGGAGAGAGATACAGGCATCGTGAGTAAAATTCGTGACGCTTTGACCAAGTCCCAACCCTATTCGGTTGGCCAGCCTAGAGCTCGATTAGACCAAGGCTTTTTGCCACCCAGCTGAGCCCAATCCCCTGCAGAGAAGCCCGATCCAGCATCCAAACCCAGCAGATATAAGTTTTGGTTGAATTGCACATTCTGTCCCAGTTTTTCTAGCATACTATCTATCGAGTCACTATTCTAGTTCTCCTTGCACATGACTGAAAGGTTTAATTTCTTGCAATTTAAGCCGGTGACCAGAACTTTGTTTTCCTTGTTTTGAGTCATTTTCAAGCCAATTTCACCAACAGTTTTCATGATTTCTCATATTTAATCAACTTTAACAAATTTTGAGTTAATTAAACTTTATTTTAATTTGATTTTATCTTATTTATTTATTTTGAGTTATTTTTTTCAATAGTATTTTATGCTAAAATAGTCTTTATTTTCTTCTTGTGTCTTTTTCTAATAATTGTTCTAATAACATTTTTCATATTGGATTACATTTGAGTCAGTTGAGGCTTTTAGGATTTTATTTACTTAAATTTGATTTTATCTTATCCATTACTTTTGTTTTTACCTTTATTGTCTGTACTAACTTCTTTTATTTTTATTTATTTGTCCTAGTCTTGTGTTGGGTTTTTTGGTGTCGAAAAGAATGCCATTTGAGAAATTCTTCTATGACCAATCTTGAGCAACTTCAAGGTGACCCTGATTATTCTCAACATCAAATCTTGCAACCAAGATGATCTGACTGCTCTCATTGCAACAACTTCATCGACTATCCTATTATGCGTCCTAACTGATCAACTAAGTTGAGAGCAAACAACGTAGGCTTTGATCCCGACTCAAACCTAGGTACGTAGGAAGCTTGGGAGTTCAACTCAAGTTCATGCCTATTAATTAAAAATAGCCTCACCTTTCTCTCTTGTTTGCCGTATAAAACATACATGCATTCTCTCAATACTAACGATTGGTTTTAACTTGTTTTAAGCTTATTTCATACGAGTTGGGTGCCTAATACCTTTCTAACATGTACCTGATCCCTGACCCCAAAATCTCCAAAATTTTTCAACTTTCAGCTTTTTATTGTTTGAGTCAAATTTGGTTTTTCATTGATTTTACCCATTTTTAAAACTAAGGTGGTGACTATATTTTTCCTAAACCATAGAGTGTTATCCATGTAAGATCATGCCAATAATTAAATCCATGCCTGAGGGGCCACAGGGGTTAATGCCGCTCACAATGGTGACTTGACTAAGGAATTTTTAAAAATTGAAAATAAGAGGATTGAACTCTGAAACTTGTTTAAAACAAGCATTAAAACCAATTCTTTGTGTGTTTCACATGGTGTTTGCTAAGCTTGTTGATTGATGACATGGTGTCTAACATGCATGTTATTGTATACTGCTCATGTATGTGTGTGTACCTTTCTAGCCCTGGAGACCATCGAGCAAAGAACTTTGGTCCTCCTAATACATCTATGGTCAGGCTCTAACTCCACAATGCTTAAAAAGACAATGGTACCACTTGGCCAATGTGGTGCTCCTCATACCCAATATTGGGAAGTATATACATGTAATAGTTGACGGAGTTCCTTTGACCCACCTTTCTTACCCTCTTGTATGTAATGGCCCTAGAAGCAATCACGGTTTATTGTTTAACTCAGTGTTTGCCTCACATGCTGTATTACCTCACACAGTGTATTAACATTATCATACATGCATGACACATTTACATACTCCACCTAAACAAATTGTGTGCTTAAAGGTTAAAAGACTTAGACATAGGCTTAAAATCAAGCGTTATAGTCTAGTTACTTCAAGTTTGTTTAGGTTGCAATAGTTCACCCTAATTTAGGCACTCTTAGAGTCACCTCATGCTAATTGGTGCAGAGGTAGCTAAACTTAGAACTTTAGGATGCTTAAATCCCAAAAGGCAACACTATCTCTGCCTTAAGATAAAATAACATAGTACTTTAGCTTCCAATTTTGCCACACCATTGCATGACTAGTTCAGATATGCATACACGTACTTCCTCATGATCATGAATACACGTCCATTTGTATATTCATGCATACATGCACATAAAGTCCTTTAACATGCTTATGCATGTAGGACTTAAACATGCATACATGTTGGTACATCATACACATGCACAAGATCTGAAATTGCTAGACTTAGGATAATAAAATCAATTATCATAGGCTTACACTACGGGGTTACTTACACTAGGGATGGAGTCAGACTTGATGAAGATGTTAGAAAGGCTTAAAGGGAGGATTGACAGCATCAACAAAACTCAAAACCCACAAAACAAAAGAATGGATGCTTTGGTAGAGTGTGTTAGTTCCATAAGTCTTCCTTCTGATAAGCTGTATTATGGTGCTTGATAAGCTGCATTATGGTGCTTAAAAGAAAATCATGTTTGAAAATCCCACCAAAAGTACTCTCGTTAATCCAAGTATGCAAGTGTTTGTCGAGCCCACCTTCTACAAACTCCTCCAAGATGATCCATGCACTCAAATGCACGCTAATGCCCCATTTGTGCCCTCATTTCATTGAAAGGTGTTAGGTCTAGAGGAAATGGTGAAGAAGATGAAGAAAGACAGTGCATTGTTGGATATGGATACACTATAGTTCTTTCCCGAGGTTCATGTACCAAGGAAATTTAAGATGCCTGAGCTTAATAAGTTTGATGGAAGTGGTTGGACCAAAACTTAGCTCAAGATGTATGCAAGACACAAGACTCTACTAGGTGATGATGTTGACTTGATGGCTCAAATGTTCCAACAATTTCTCACTGGGCCGGCGCTCAAATGGTTTATGAATCTGAAACCATCTTACTTAAGGAGTTGGGGAAATATATGTGTGGAGTTCCAAATGCATTATTGATACAACTTGAAGGTGGATGTTATAAGGAGAGATCTTGAGACCACCGAGCAATTACCAAGGGACATTTTTTCAGCATTTATCACCCGATGGACAGCCAAAGCTTCTCAAATGATTAACTAGCCTCCTGAGGATGAGCAAATTACAATAATGGTTAAGAACCTTCTCCCAATTTGCAACCAACACATTTTTTCTCAATATCTTCCAAACTTTAAAGCGGTGATGACTGTTGAAACACAAATAAAGGATGCTATTAACTTGGGCCAAATAAGAGTAGATGATGGAGCCAAGTTCAAAAAGTCACCTAACTTTCAAATGTCAAGGGGCACTAAGGTCAGTGCCATCAGTACTTAGAAGCATGCTCTCTCACCTCACCCATTCACCAAGTAATACGCACCATTGAGCAAAGTGCTACATAAGTTTGAGAAGAAAGGTTTCTTGAGGCTGCTAGCCCCTAGTCCTCCTTCAAACCCATTACCAAAGCATTACAATCCCAGTCAATATTTTACTTTTCTCAAAGAAGTTGGGTATCCTACTAATAAGTGTGTCGCCTTCTAGCATGCAATTGAAGACTTTATTGACAATGCCATAATTAGTCCACCATTAAAGCCGAGTGTAGTGATTGGTCCTCTTCCTACACATGAAGCTGGTAGTCAAGTAAATGCCATCATCATTGAAGAATGTGATGACCTGATAAAATGGATTTAAGTACAACAAGCCACATCATTGTGAAGATATGTTAACGTAAAGCGAAAGATGAGCAAGAGGAGTTCTTTACTAGTTTATTGTTTTTCCCTCTTTTGTTTATCCCTCTTGGATTTGAATGAATGATTAAGAATTTTATGGATTTCAATGCTATGAAATATTCATTATCTAGGGCTAGGTTGCTTGTGGATTATTTGAGAATTTGATCTTGAAACTTGGTAAACAAACAATAAATGTACTTTTAATTCATTGGTATTTCTTTAAATTTTGGATGATCCATACAGATACGAATCTTTCTAAATGATAGATGGCCATCTTTTGTAGCCCATATCTTCCTTTCACTCTTATCATGTAATATCTTTTGCAAGCCATTTTGAGCCTAACATATACCCTGTTCTTTCTTAAACCTAACACCTTAACTAGGGAATGATATGCAACTCTTGAGGTTGGAATTCAACTCCAAAAGATCTCATTCATCACATGCACCAAAGCCATGGAAAGGTGTTGGCCAATATTGCCACATACACGACAAAGCAGCCCATGTAAGGAAGCATAACTAAGATGCATTGTGCCTTTTTTAGAATTTTAAACCCAAGCAACAAGCATGAAATTTCCTTACTAGGCACACTAAAAAAAAGAAAAAAAAATAAAGAAGAAAAAGAACAAAAGTGAATTGTGCTTCAACAAAAATTAAATCAAGTGAAAAGTGATAAAAGACTCTTCACTAAGACTAAAAACTTGCAAGGGTAGGTAGCTTAGGTAAAAGTTAAGAACAACCTTTGCTGAGTCAAAAACTAGCAAAGACAGCTAAGGCAAAAGTCAAGATGAAAAAGAAAAAAGAAAAAAAAAAAGAAAGGAACAAAAATATAGGTACTAGTGGGCTTTCAAATCAATGATGTGCATGCAAATTATAATTTGAATCTCTAAACACAAGAATAAACTTGGAAGGATACATGACATAAAAAAGGGTTTTCCTGTAGCAAAATATATTGTCATGATTTTGAGGCCTCATAACAAAAGTCAAGCCTAATGATTGGTTTTAACAATCTTGACGATCTTTTCAACTATGCCAAAAGAGGTTAATCACAATGTTCAAGTGCAATGGGTGCTCACAATTGAAGTCTACACCTCGTGAAAAAGCACATGTTTGGGTATTTGAGCCTTTTACCTTGTTCTTTCTTCACCCTCACCCAAGGCCATGTTACAACCCTATGAAAAGTCCATACTTGAGGATTTGTTACGACCCTCCAGTTATTGGACTGGTGACGGTTAGGTAAGGCTTGGTTAAGTGGAAAGAAATCTCTTACTAAATATTTGTTATACATTTCAAGCAAGTCAAAACTAAGTAAGTCGAAGGGCCAAAGTGTAGAAGGTTGGTTTTAAACCAATTTGGGAAAGGTTTCCTTTCACTATTCATCATCCCTTCCACTTCAAATTCGCATCTCTCTCTTTCTTCACAAAATTCAAGCCCAAATCTCATTCTTCCCTTCATTTCTTGGTGAATTTGGAAGCCCCATGGAGTACCCAAGAAAGAGCAAGCTTGCTCTTGCTTAGTTTTGGTGTGGAAAGCTTTAGAAGGGTGCTTTCCTTGCTTGGGATCTTAGGTGCATTTTTTCCCCTTTGTGTTCTTGGTTTCTTAAGCTTCCTAAGGGCTGGATCAAGCTTAATTGAGCTATAAATGGTGCCCAATTATGATAATTTGTCTTGGAACCTAGGATACCCTTAGTGGATCCTTTGAAGCTTATGTTGATTTGCTTGCTTGGTTCTTGCATAATTGTGATTAAGCTAAGAGGATTTCTTATTTTCCATGTTATGTTAATGTATTTCTATCATATTTGGCCTTGGGGATGAGTAATTTCAATCCTATAAGTGATTAGAATCAAGTTTAGATCAATTGTGCATAGATTTCACGAAGTTGGACGAACCTGGAAAGCTCTGCGCGCTGCGCCGTCATTCTTGCACTAAGGCACCAAGGAAATGGTTGCCCAGGTCGTGGCTTCAGTGTGGCAGCCCTAGTGGCATTGTGGCACAAGTGCACTAGACACATTTTTGCCAGAATCATATAATTAGGGTGTTGCGGCACCACGCTCGTGCTGTAGTGCCATAGTTGCTTAAGAACTTATCCAAAAATGGTTTTTTTTTGTTCCTAATTGGTTGCTAAACATCCTAGACATGTTCCTAAGTGTGGTTCAAGATTTAAAATGGAAATGGAGTGAAGAACAAGTGACAAATGGATCAAATGAGGCAAGGAAAAGGAAGTGTGCGCACAATTGAACCATGTGTCTCCATAAGGGTATTTTGGTGCCCTAGTTAAGGCTTTTAGTCATCCCTAAGGTAGTTTAAATGCATTAATAGTGATTAACCATGTAGTGTAAGCAAGAAGCATGGTGAACTAGCATTGGTGAACTAGAACCATAGCCTAGTCAACTAAGGGAAGTGCATGTGCACTATGGCACAGTTAGTGTGGGCAACTTATGGCACAACTTGTTATAGTTTGGAAAGATGGCTCAGGGTGGTATTTTACTAACCCTAGTGTATCTTAAGAGCCACAAGAGCTATAGGAAGTTATTGAAAACACCTAAGGGACAAAGAAGCCACTATGAGGCTAATAGGGGCACATAAGTGCATTTGGGCACAATGTGAGCTATAGGGCCCATGGAAAGCCTAGATTGGATAACGTGGGAGCTTGGCATGGCTTGCTGCTTAACACCCAAGTAAGTGCAAGCTACCCTAAGGAATCAAGAGGAACACTAAAAGCTCTAAATAGGTATGTGAGTTAGAACTCAAGCTAAGTTACTTGGGCACATTGATGGGTCTTTGAGGAGCAAGGGAGTTAAGCTACCTTAGTGCATTTGGGAGCTTAATATGTGCTAGGAAACATAAGGAGAACTTAGAGCAATCATGATTACTAGTAGTGGCCAACTTATTGAAGTGTGGCACATGCCAAGCCTAGTATTATGCAAGGTTCACCTAGTAAGGTGGCGGCTTAGTAACACTTGGTCACCTAGTCAGGTCTTAGACCTAAGGGACTAAAGTAGGAGCCTAATACACCTAGGGGTGAAGGTTTATTACACCTAGCTACCTAGCTAGGCCTTGAACCTAGGGAGCTAGAGTAGGAACCTAGTGCACCCAAAATAGATTGGCCATGTTCTAGTCAAAGTTCACTATAGGAAGGGTGAAAGGTTAGTAACACCTAGTGGCCTAGCCTGGTCCTAGACTTGAGGCATTACAACTTGGCTTTGCCAAGTATACTTGGGTTACTCCTGCACATAGTATTCAGGGGGAAGTTGTTATGTGCTTAGGTGATGACCTGGCACAATTGGCAAGTCAAGGCTTCCTAGAGTGAGTTCAGGGCCAGAACTTGCTAGGAGAGGACTAGGATGATGAACGGTCCCAAGGAACTCTAGTATATGTGTAAATATTAGGCCTCAGACTGTTATGAGCTCCCGGTAGATTTGTGACATTTGTTGTCCATTGTCCTCTGGTGTTTTCTTTTGTAGGTACCCCTGAAGGCCCTTTACTGAGAATCTATGATTTTCACCCCCTAGTTTATATGTGCAGGTTTGGGTGGTTCAGCCAGCAACCCGAGATGGTTGTTGAGCTAGTTAAGCAGGTATAAGTTATACTAGCTAGTTTGTATCTTTGGGTTTATTTGTTTGTTATGTACTAGCTATGTTGGATTAACCTTGAGCAGTGGTTGATCTAGAAGCAGAAGGGGAGGTTGAGGCTTTGGGTACTTGATAGGTAGAGCTTAGGTGGTCAGCCTAGTGTAGTCATCTCAGTAGGTTATGCTCGAGTACTTAATTGTACTAGATGCCTTTAGCAACAATGGTTAGTTTTATGTTTTGGTTTGTGATTCATGTATATAGCTGAGTAATGTACATAGGGTTGTTGCTTTTAGAAAATGTGTTTATGGCTTTGGCTAGTTTTACAATTGTTTTTAAGTGTAATACCGCCACTATTTTGAATGTTTTATTTTATGTTTAAGTTTTCATGCTGAAGCTACTCATTCATTATTTAATGCTAGTATCTAGGTTAGTAAGCTTAGGTCACGTGCATTGGATTTTTTTACAAGCAATGAAAACTAATAATTGTGAACCAAAACTTAGGGATTCCTCAAAATCCTAGCGATCCTGGGCAGTTGGCAACCACAGGAGGCCTAGGGCTGCCACAATTGGTATCAGACCCATGGTTGTCTAAAGGCATAGGTGACTAAGGTAGTGGTGGACCCTTGTGCTAGAACATAGTTAGTGCTAACCAAGAAATTGCGTACTGCAATGTTGTGCTTGACAGGTGACATGGTGAAATCATGGGCAATTATGTTGGGCAAGAATTAAAAGATGTTCTTGTAGGCCTTGTAGGTGGCAGGATGTGGCTAGTGTGAGGTAAGGCTTCAACCTTTCACTAGTAGTTTGGTATTTCTGTAGGAAATTTTTCGCATTAGTTTGCTGTCATAATTGTTGCATTGGTTGTGAGGTTGCGGTTTTTTAAGACCCACTTGCTTGTTGTGGAGCCATAAGTGAAGGCTTAAAAGCCTTAGATTGGATTGGCTAAAAGGGTTCCACAGGTTGAATTTCTTTTCTGAAGTTACTTTGGTTGGCCTAGGATGTAAGAATAGCTGGCTAAGTTATATGGATAAGTTCCTTAGAGTAGCCAAGCATTGGACCTATCCAATCAGATGCTGATAAGGTAAAAAGCTAAGTTTTAATTTTATTTCTAACAGTTGTTTGTAGGAAGAACTCGTGGGAAAAAGCGTGGAGCAGGAAGCTTATCCAGATGGTAGAATGGATGGATGGACCTACTCATTCGTTAGTTACATACACTAGTGTAGAGCCAGTAGAAGGAGAAATGTTGCTAGGGGTTTGGCTTAACTACTCGGGGAGTAATAAAAAAACCTTGGCAATAGAATGGTTTCCATAGACCAAGGGATAGCTCGATGACCTGGGGTCACCATTCCATGGTTAAGTAGGGCCGAGGCCAACAAGATAGCCAATAAAAGAAGAAAGCCTAGCTAGTAAGGCTAGCTAAGCTAATAAGAGGAGCAAAGTCCCAAATGGGATCGAGCAAGCGAGGCTAACACTTACTGCTCTAGTGCCAGTAAGTTAGTAGAAAGCTGAGTTATGTGTCAGAATTGACCTAATGATGCCAAGGAAGAAGAGGCTTTGCCTAGACCTATGAAGGTAAAGTTGAGTAAGGCCCACGAAGAGGAGTTCATTATGACCAGTCAAGGAAGGGCTTTGAATAGCCGCAGTATAAGGTAATCTCACACCTAGTTAAGTATCATACTTAGTAGTAAAGAGTGCCAAGTCTAGTATAAGTATAGTTGTGCTTAAGTGTCAGTATATTGGCTCTGATAGTACTCTTGTTCATCATAGTAGAAGGAAGACAAGGGTTGGAACCCTAATTGGTAAGGTTTTTGGTCAATCTAGTTTTAAGCCCAATGTTAGAGCAACTTACTTGACCCTAGTGCCTTGTAAAAGAATGGCTAGTGACTTGCAAGATTGTTTAAGGGCTAGTGGGTGCACTAAGCGAAATTACCATGAACGGGTCACCCAAGTGAATTCCTATGACTAACCACCTCCCGATAGTTAACTGAAATGGTTATGAAGTTGGCTCTCTTAGCAAGTAGTTAAGTTGTTATGACAAAAGCCATGAGTGCATCCGTTTCAACACAAGGATGACATGTACTTGGCACGTTGTAATTGATGGTATGGTAGTTGAGTATAAAAGAAAATATGGACCTTTGTCACCATTGAGTTGGTAATGGTTATTGAGGAGTTATTGATGGTGACTAAAGGCCGAAAGGCCTAGGAGGAAGTTGAGGAGTAAAGTGAAACCAAAGACATGTTGGAGGCTAGTGGCGGAAGCAAGAGGGATTAGTGTGTAAGTTTTGAATGCCTATCATGCTCCGAGTGAAGTAGTTAAAGCGTCAAGACCTTCGGTTTAGGTAGCATATTGGTAGTCCCATCACCGAGTTCTAGGAGGCCTGAGCCGAGGGGGGCACGGACAAATCCCAGAGGGCTGCTAGCTGCCTAGAGGTTATGGCACTTGTGCTAATGAATTGTCATTGGTAGGAATGCAAGTGGAAAGGACTCTAGAGTAGTATGGGCAATAGGATCACAATGCTCAGGTGATACATGTGTACTTGACTAATAAACCAGTATGCCTGATGCATAAGGGCATATCCGAAAGAAGCATTGAAGACTCATGCTCTAGGATGTGTCGTGGCTTGTAGTTCTCAGTAGTCCATTGATTTAGAAGAGCCCTAGAGTATAGTAGAGCATGGAGCAGAGTATACCTTGGGATGCTAGTGGTGAATAAAACATGACCATAATATACTAGTGACACACTTAGCCTAGTAACTAATAGGATATGTCAGGTACCAAACCTACAGTGAGCAATTGTCAGTGTGAGTGTTAATGGATGATTTGTGCGCTCATTAAGCTAACTTGCACTAAGAGGTTTGGTATAGAGACGTTGGGTGCCGAACTTGGAGTAAGACTTTTAAGTGTAAGTGTTAACGGACAAGTTTAACTTATTAAGTTAGCTTACCCTAGTAGGTTTAGGCATAGGAGAAAATTTGAAGGAAGATCACTAGTGTCAAGCTGGAGTAAAGAACCATTAGTGTGAGAGTTAGTGGACAAGTTTTGTACTTGTTAAACTATTCTTACACTGAGGTGTTTTGGTGCAAGTATGTTAAAGTGCCAAACCTAGAGTAAGTTTTAGGTGTAAGTGTTAGTGGACAAGCTTCAAGCTTGTTAAGCTACCTTACCTCTAGGGGTTCAGGCACAGGAGGAAGTGTGAAGAAGTTGTTTGTAGCTGGGCATTTTGGAATAGGTTTAAACCTATTAGGGATCCTTCAGTAGGATCCACAAGCTAGGGATAATGGAAGCCCATACCATAGTCTTCAAGAGTGAAGCTGCACAAAGGTGTATAAGACTAAGTAAGGTCAATTAAGGCATGGTTAATGTGAGCACAAGTATGACGTTGGCTTTAGTACCTATGCAAGTGAGGGGTCGACTTGAGTGCCACTAGGCACTAGTCCCACGAGTTAAGTAGGTAAGCGCTAAGTGGGTTGTTGTAGAGTCAACACCCTTTGGTAGGATGGGTCAGGATATGTGGCACCATATTCTAAGTTTTGCCTTAAGGTAGGGAGATACAATTTGGAGGACCAAATTTCCCAAGGTGCGGAGAATGTTACTGCCCTCCAGTTATTGGACTGGGACAGTCAGGTAGGGCTTAGTTATGAAGTAAGAAATCTCTTACTAAATATTTATTATGCTTTTCAAGCCAGTAGAAAGGTTCCTCAAACATAATTGGCACCTAATGTCACCAGGGACAAAATGATCATTTTGTATCCCAAGGTGATATGATTAGTTTTAAAGCTCAAAAGTAATTCTTTTGAACCTAAGTCACAAGAAACCAAAGTGGGGGATAAAATTAGCAAAGTTAGTGGCACTATTTGGAAGTGGGGTTTTTTTGTTAAAATTAAGTAAGTTGAAGGGCCAAAGTGTAGAAGGTTGGTTTTAAACCAATTTGGGAAAGGTTTACCTTCACTATTCATCATCCCTTCCACTTCAAATTCGTAGCTCTCTCTTTCTTCACAAAATTCATGCCCAAATCTCATTCGTTCCTTCATTTCTTGGTGAATTTGGAAGCACTATGGAATACCCAAGTGAGAGCAAGCTTGCTCTTGCTTAGTTTTGGTGTCGAAAGCTTTGGAAAGGTGTTTTTCTTGCTTGGGATCTTAGGTACGTTTTTTCCCTTGTGTTGTTAGTTTCTTAAGCTTCCTAGAGGTTGGGTCAAGCTCAATTGAACTAGAAATGGTGCCCAATTGTGATGAATTTCCCTTGGAACCTAGGAAACCCTTAGTGGATCCTTTGAAGCTTATGTGGATTTGCTTGCTTGATTCTTGCATAATTGTGTTTATGTTAATAGGATTTCTTGTTTTCCATGTTATGTTAATGCATTTCTATCTTATTTGGGCTTGGGGATGAGTAATTGCAAGCCTAAAAGTAATTAAAATCAACTTTGGATCAATTGTGCATAGATTTCACAAAGTTGGATGAACCTAGAGAGCTCTGGGCGCTGTCGTGACGTTCTGGCACTAAGGCACCAAGGAGATGGTTACCTACATCATGGCCTTGGTGCTGCAATCCCAGTGGTGTTGCGGCGCCAGTGCACTAGACACATTTTCGCTAGAATCACAAAACTATGGCACCGTGATGCCAGGCTTGTGCTGCAATGCCATAGCTGCTTCGGAACTTATCCAAAAGTGGTGTTTTTTGTTGCTAATTGGTTCCTAAACATCCTATACATGTTCCTAAGTGTGGTTCAAGATTTGAAATGGAAATGGAGTGAAGAACAAGTGACAAATGGATCAAATGAGGCAAAGAGAAAATGTGTGTGTGCAATTGAACCATGTGTCTCCATAAGGGTATTTTGGTGCCCTAGTTAAGGCGTTTAGTCATCCCTAATGTAGTTTAAATACATTAATAGTGAGTAACCATGTCGTGTAAGCAAGGAGCATGGTGAACTAGCTTTGGTGAACTAGAACCATAGCCTAGTCAACTAAGGGAAGTGCATGTGCACTATGGCACGGTTAGTGTGGGCAACTTATGGCACAACCTGCTATAGTTTGGACAGATGACTCAGGGTGGTATTTCACTAACCCTAGTGATAGACAAAGGGCTATTACCCTTAGAATTCCCAGGTTGTCTGGTGAGCAACACCCTCGGAAAGGAAGAGTAATCAACCTCAGGAGAGAGGGCTCACACTACGGTTGACCACCTGACCTCGATGACCCACCATCAACCTCAGGAAATAGCGGAACTGACCTCAGAAAGGTGAAATGACCAACTTTAGGGGAAGGTGTCTTTCACCACCCTCGGGTTTTACAAACCTACTGACCTCAGAAGGATGATTCCCCATCCTCGGCATGGGAGAATGTCTCCCAGAGGTGCCCTGTTCCGCCGAAGAACTTATCATGATGGCCCTCGGTGATGATATTTTGTGAAGTGGGTCTCATACTCTGAAGGGGGTCTCATTCCCCGAATGGGGCTCGAGAAGATATGACAAAAATGGTTAAGAAGCCTCTGACATAGATACCTCACTCATGCCCTTGCCACAGACACCTCTACCACAAACACCCCTGTCGCAGTAACTTCGCCGGCACCCCTAGCTAGAAGGGCCTAGGGCCAGCTGGAGGTACGTGTCTGTAGAGGTACAGATCAAATCTGGCCAAACACGTGTCATAATCTTAGTGGGCTGTGTCAAACAGCCTCCTCCCTATGCCTTCCTATAAATACTTAGGAAGACCTTGGTAAGAAAAAAAAGAAGACTCTCCCTACTCTCTATTCTCCACTCTGCTCTTTACTACTCTTACTGCCTTAGGAGTCGGAGGCTCCTCCCCTGGAAACACATTCCAAGGAGTCTCTAACCCTTGTTTTTTTGAGTCTTGCAGCCACCCTCTCATCAGGATTCTTTCATTCAGACAACTTCATACCAGAAGTCCTTGCTTCAGGCCACTATGCCACACAACGAGGATGCCCGTGGGCATCATTTGGCACTGTCTGTGGGAACTCACTCCCACGTTGCCGTTGTTGAGACTCGACGTTCTAAGGACAAGGGACTCCCAAGGTCCCCGTCTGCACCGGAAACTCAACTGGCAATTAAGTAGCCTGCCATAGGAACTTCTTAGCCTGAGGACGAACGTCCTGTAACGGTCATGATGGGCTTTTTGAGAAATTTTCAGCGCTCTATTGTGGCCGAGAAGACTTAGCAACTGGACCAAAGGTGACCTCAAACACCTTTGGGCCGAAGGACCTCCTTAACAGCAGGCCCCCACGAAAGAAGTCCTAAACCTACTCACCGAAGTTTGTGAAGTAGGGGCTCCCATGATGAGTCTTCAATAGAGGACATACCGACCGGGGCACGTCCTGCTGGAGAAACGATCTCAAGAGAGCCTAGGACTTCTCGCCGATGAAGTCCATCCCTGTTCGGGAGGTCCCAGTCCCCCCATCGGCCCAGCTACTCCCCAAATAGGAGGCCGGTACTCTCAGTTGTCAAGGACCATTAGGCAACGAGAAGAGGCCGGTACTGTAGCCCTCATGGAGAAAATCCTAGAGAGGCTGGAAAAGGTAGAGAAGTAGATCGCTCGGAAGCCCGTCTGGTCAAGGTTGTCAGAAACCTTCACCGGAGATGAATCACCCTCCATCCGAGCAGTAGTGGAAGTGCCTATGCCGAACGATTTCCGAGTGCCACGCTTAAAGATATACGATGGACACAGTGACCCCAAGCGCACCTGATGAAGTATAGGTGTAGCATGGTGCTGCACGGCGCCAATGACGCCACCCTCTGCAAATGTTTTGAGGTCACGCTTTCTGGGCTAGCAACTGCGTGGTATAACACCCTGGCCCCCGAAACCATAGTGGGTTTCTAGGAGTTGTCCACGGCGTTCACTCAACAGTTCATTGGAAGTAGGCCGACGGTGAAGATACCCGTCCAGATGTTCGAAATAGCGCAAAGGAATGGGGAAACTATCCGTGACTATGTCAAGAGGTTTAATCGGGAAGCCCTAAGTGTGCCGGACTTCCGTCCCAAATTCCATATCCTCGCAATGATTAGGGGACTTTGGAGAGACTCACAGCTTTTCTATGAGTTCTCCAAGGACCCCCTGGACACCCTCGGGGAATTTTACCGAAGGGCCAAACAGCACATGACAGTTGAGGAATTAAGGATGGGAGGCCCAAAGTCCGATCATCATCACCCCGAGGGTCAAAGTCACCACTCTCGATATTCTGTCGATGGTGGAGGTAGACCAAGGAAACAAAGAGGGAAGAGGCCGGTGTCCTTTACTCCCTTGAATACCATAAGGACGAACATACTGATGGCCATGGGAAGGCAAGGGACCATTATCCAATGACCGAAGGCCATGACCTCAGACAACAAAAAGAACATGAAGAAGTTTTGCCAGTTTCACCGAGACCATAGGCACGACACCGAGGACTGCTTCCAGCTGAAAAAGTACATTGAGTCTCAGATCAAGCAAGGACAACTTCGGCAATACCTGTGTATGCCTTCTCCGAAGGGAAGAAGGGAGGAAGAGAGGAAAGGAGAAGATGAGGACTACGATTCTGATCGATGTTGGAACCGAAGTCCCAGAAAGCATCCACCACCTCCGGCTGGAGTAATACAAACAATCACCACTGGGATACCCTCGGCTGAGAAGAAGAGAAAAATATGGGAAGTCTCGGTGATGGAGTTCCGTAACCAGTCGAACAAGCTTATTCGGAAAGATGGATCCACCGTGATGTTTCCTCATGATGACCCACTCCTAATCATGGCAAGGATAGGGAGTTGGGATGTCAAAAGAGTACTCCTAGACGACGGTTCCAACGCCGACATCTTATTCTCTCATCTGTTGCCGAATTTGGGCATCTCAAAAGGCAATCTCAAGTCTGTCACCTCCCCTACCTTCAAGGTAGGTCCGTCTGAACTCCCTGTCCTCGGATGGATCGACCTACCTCTAATGCTAAGAGGAACCTCGCCTTAGAATAAGGAAGAGCTCTTTCCTTCCACAATGACAAGGTTCATCGTCATAGATGTCCCTTCGGCATACAATGCCATCCTCGGAAGGTAGACGCAGGGGAATCTCCACATCCGTCCAAATGTGAAGTACTTGACTATCACCTTTGCAACAAAGGATGGGGACGCTGAGATATTCATCGACCAAGCTGAAGTGAGGAAAGTCTTCGTGAAAGCCAGACAAAGCCCAAAGAAGATCCATGCACAGATTTCGGAAGAAAAGGCCATGCTTAGAGAAAAGGCAAAGGGAGAAGAAGCAGTAGACCTTGAAAAAATAGAAACAGAAGATGTAGAACTTGTCCTAGGCCGAAGTACCCAAGTGGGGAAAAAACTGGCCAAAGGTGACAAGGAAAAGCTTGTATCTTTTCTGTTAATGAACAAAGATCTGTTTGCCTATTCCCCGAAGGACATGCCTGGGGTAGACCCTCGCATAATCCAACATAGCCTTAAAGTACGCTTAGAAGTAAAGCCTGTTCGACAAAAAAAGTGAAGCCTCTCGGCAAATAAGAACAACTTCATCAAAACCGAAGTCCAACGTTTAGTGGAAGCGGGAGTAATAAGGGAGGTCAAGTACCTTGAATGGCTTAGCAATGTTGTCATTGCTACGAAAGAAGGGAGTGATAAGCTCTAAATGTGCATCGACTTCCGAAACATAAATGATGCCTGTCTTAAGGACTCATATCCTTTGCCACCAATAGATCAATTGGTGGATTCCATCGTCGAATACGGAATGCTCAGCTTCCTCGACGCTTTTAGTGGATACCACCAAATTCGGATGGATCCCAAAGACGAGGAAAAAAATTGCCTTCATCATCGAATTCGGGACCTACTGATATGTCAGAATGCCCTTCGGTCTGAAAAATGCAGGAGCAACATACCGAAGGCTGATGAACAAAGTGTTTGACACCTAAATCGGAAAGAATATGGAAGTATATGTCGACGATATGATAGTTAAGAGCAAACTGCCTAATAGTCATATCTTAGACTTAAAAGAAACTTTCCACCAACTTCGGGAATTCAGAATCTGTCTCAACCCGGAGAAGTGCATGTTTGGGGTAAATGCGGGCAAGTTCTTTGGATTCATGGTATCAGAAAGAGGAATTGACGCCAACCCAGAAAAGGTTAAGGCCCTGCTGGGATTCCGAACCCCCACAACAATCAAGGACGTGCAAAGGCTGACTGGGAGAATCACTTCGCTCAGTAGATTCATCTCCAGATATGGGGATCGGTGCCGACCATCTTCAAAGTGCTCACCAAAACAGCAAAAAATGAAGGTACCTTCGGCACGGGGGAACACGCTTGGACCGAAGACTGCCAAAAGGTCTAGGATGAGCTCAAAAGTTACCTAACCCGTCTGTTGACACTTCGGCAGCCGAAGGAAGAAGAACCTCTCATCCTTTACCTCGCCGTCAGTGAAAAAGCGGTGAGCTTGGTGCTTGTAAAGGAAGAGGGAGGAAGGCAGTGGCTAGTATACTATGTGAGTAAATCCCTACATGGTGCCGAAGTTAAGTACCCTCTTCCACAGAAGGTCATTTATGTTTTAGTATTGGCAAGTAGAAAGTTGCGACCTTACTTCCAAGGACACCCCATTACTGTCCGAAGTAACCTACCTCTTCGGGACGTCGTGAGGAAGGTAGATCACTCAGGAAGACTGTCGAAGTGGTGCATTGAGCTCGGTGAATACGACATCACCTATGAGCCGAGAAGGGCCATAAATGCCCAAGCATTGGCAGACTTCATCGCCGAAGTGGCAAAAGCCGAGGATACCCCTAGAGACCTCGGAAAGAACAAACCTGAGTGGACACTATTTGTTGATGGAGCCTCTGGTTCTGAACATCAAGGGGCCGGAGTAATCCTTCGTGGTCCCGAAGATATGGAAGCCATGAAGGCCATCAAATTCGGATTCAACGTCACCAACAATGTCGCCGAATATGAATCCTCATAGCGGGCTTGCGCCTAGCAAAAAGAGTTGGTGTGAAAAATCCGAAGGCCCACAGTGATTCCCAGTTAGTAGTCCGGCAGATGGGGGGAGACTATGGCACAAAGGACCCAACCTTGGCAAAATACCATAACCTCGTCAAGAAGCTCATCCAGGAGTTTGACATGGTGCACATAGAAAATGTACCTCGGAAAAATAATATGGAGGCCGACACACTAGCCAAATCAAAAGAGTCTACTGAGGTACTGCATCAACTGAGTATAGCGATGTTGTGCATAACAACCTCGGGAAGAGGATGGAATGATCCCATCAAGAGGTACCTCACGACTTCGGAACTCCCCGAAGAGGGTGCTTGTTCCTATGCAAAATCACGACGAAGTTCCATTAACACGCAGAAGGTCCCAAGGGTCTTCGCCGCAACATCAAAGCGTAAGGGAATGGAACAGATGGCCGACTCCGAGGGTGGGTCAACACAAACAGGGGGTTGGTCTTGCACCCCCATGTTATCTTCGGGGGGAGGAGGAAGAGAGTCCTCCTTGGTTTTCTTAGAGCTCGGGACCGAAGATGGTCCCCTGGGCCCTTTCTTCCTCTTTGGAGCAAGTTTCTTCTTCTGCTGCTTCCCCTTTTCGGCTTGACCAAGGAAGAGGGATTTGTAAAAATCAGCGGACTTGTCACCCATCTCTACAAAAAGAAGAACATTAGTGTAACTACAGAAGTAGAAAGACTTGTTCTTTACAAGAGCCGTATATGTGAGTTCCCCCCGAAGGAGCATCACCAACCACGCCTTCTTGCCATCAAAAAGGGGCTTCGGCATGTTCTCATCGGTGACGTATTCCTTGATTACCCCCAATTCCCGAAGGACCTTTTCGGTCATAAAGTTCCATTTGATGGGAAAGGGATATGAGGAACGTGGAGGGACTTCAGGATCCTAGTCCGCGACAGCCCGAGTACGGCTGTCAAATTCATGGAATTTGGCTTTAACCTTTGAAGTCAGCAGTTTCTGGGGGTCGACTATGTCTATGTCCAAAGTCCCCCGAGCCCATTTTGTTGGTGCATGCTGCCATTGCTCATTCACCTTCAAGGAGAAGAATTTTTTCTACCACCCTTGCCAGTTGTCCTTCGTCCCGAAGGTAAACGTGTACTTCTTGCTCCCAGACCCTCAAGGAAGCAAGAAGTAGAACCCACCCTTCGGGACGGGGTAGAGTTTGTAGTATTGCATGAAAAAGATAAATTGAGGCTCTATCTTGAAGACCCTACACATCCAGAGGGAGGCATTGAAATAAGAGTAAGAGTTTGGAGGAAGCTGATTCACAGCTATGCCATGAAATTGGCAGAACTCGCAAATCATCTTCGGCGAAGGATACCAAAGTCCGACCTTCAATTGGGCTCAAAAAATGGTAACCTCGTTCGAGTAATTCATGTAACTAAACAGACCGGGACTAGGTAGCCTGGTAACGGCGTAAGAAGGAAGAAAGAATTTAGTTTTCCACTTTTCTAGCTTTTTCGAAGTAGTACAACTTGGATGAGGGTTAAGGGGAAGCCAACTCTTGGGAATAGTTTCAATAGACATGAGCGAAACTGGAGTAGACATGTTCGGCAAAAAGAAATCTAACCTCGAGAAGGTGAAAAAAGAATGGGGAGACAAAAAATATACCGAGGAACAACTTTGGAAAGAAGACCTTCCTAGTTCAGAAAGAATAAAGGACTTCGCAAAACACCGCAGGTATTGCCGGAAATCGCTCCGCCGCCAGAAAAGAATGAGAGAACTCGAGAGCAAAAGAGAGCAGAGGAAGAGAAGTGTGGAAAAAAATGAGGAGGAAGGGTTTATATAGACCGAAGAAGGCAAGTAAAGCGTCGCCATAATTACTCCTCAAAGGTGAAGAGACGTAATTATTGTAACCGCTGTGACTATTCACCACTCACTGGTTGACACGTGTCAATCATCGTAGGAAACAAGGGCATGCTTTTGACAATTGCCTGACCTATGCAAGTCCTTCCCAAGGGGACGCGTCTATTTGTCCAGAAGATGTGACGATTCACTGGCAGGCAATAAAAGAGACAAGTACACACTTCGGATGAAAAAAAAAAAAAAGAATTAACCTCAGGAACACCAAAAGCTCTTACAAAAAAACAAATACCGTTACCTCTTCTAGAAAAGGTGTTCGGAGCCAGAGAGGAACTTTCATCTGAAGAAGTTGACCTCGGTCAAAAAGTCCAATAAGACACCTTCTAGTTCCACAAAACACTCACAAAGACTCGAGTGCTGAAGATACAACTTTGGCTTTCCGAAGGGGGCATGTGATAGCCAAAGGGCTATTACCCTTAGAATTCCCAGGTTGTTTGGTGAGCAACACCCTCGGAAAGGAAGAGTAACCAACCTCAGGAGATAAGGCTCGCACTATGCTTGACTACCTAACCTCGGTGACCCGCTACCAACCTCGGTAAATAGCGGGACTGACCTCGGAAAGGTGACATGACCAACTTCGGGGGAAGGTGTCTTTCACCACCCTTGGGTTTTACGAACCTATCGACCTCGGAAGGATGATTCCCCATCCTCGGCATGGGAGAATGTCTCCCGGGGGTGCCTCGTTTCGCCGAAGAACTTATCATGATGGCCCTCGGTGATGATATCTTGCCGAAGTGGGTCTCATACTCCGAAGGGGTCTCGAGAAGATACAACAAAAATGGTTAAGGAGCCTTTGACATAGAGACCTCGCACACGCCCCTGCCAAAGACACCTCTGCCACAGACACCCCTGTCGCAATAACTTCGCCGGAACCCCTGACTAGAACGACCTAGGGCCAGCTGGAGATACCTGTCTGCAGAGGTACATATCAAATCTGGCTGAACACGTGTCATAATCTCAACGGCCTGTGTCAAACGGCCTCCTCCTTATGCCCTCCTATAAATACTTAGCAAGACCTTAGTAAGAAAAAAAGAAGACTCTCCCTACTCTCTATTCTCCACTCTGCTCGTTACTACTCTTACTGACTTGGGAGTCAGAGACTCCTCCCCTAGAAACACATTCTGGGGAGTCTCTAACCCTTGTTTTTTTTAGTCTTGCAACCACCCTCTCATCGGGATTCTCTCATTCAGACAACTTCATACTGGAAGTCCCTACTTCAGGCCATTATGTCACACAACGAGGATGCCAACAGGTATACCTAGTGTATTTTAAGGGCCACAAGAGCTATAGGAAGTTAGTGAAAACATCTAAGGGCCAAAGAAGGCACTATGAGGCTAATAGGGACACATGAGTGCATTTGGGCACAATGTGAGCTCTAGGGCCCATGGGAAGCCTAGATTGGATAATGTGAGAGCTTGGCATGGCTTAGGAGGTTTCTTAACACCCAAGTAAGTGCAACCTAACCTAAGGAATCAAGAGAAACACTAAGAGCTCTAAGTAAGTAGGTGACTTAGAACTTAAGCTAAGGTACTTGGGTACATTGAAGGGCCTTTGAGGAGCAAGGCAGTTAAGCTACCTTAGTGCATTTTGGACCTTAATATGTGCTAGGAAACATGAGGAGCACTTAGAGCAAGCATGATTCCTAGTAGTGGACAACTTATTGAAGTGTAGCACGTGCCAAGCCTAGTATCATGCAAGGTTCACTAAGGAAGGTGGAGGCTTAGTAACACTTGGTCGCTTAGTTACGTTTTAGACCTAAGGGACTAAAGTATGAGCCTAGCACACCTAGGGGTGAGGGTTTAGTACACCTAGCTACCTAGCCAAGCCTTGAACCTGGGGAGCTAGAGTGGGAACCTAGTGCACCCAATTTAGATTGGCGATGTGCTAGTCAATGTTCACCGTAGGTGTGCTAGTCAATGTTCACCATAAGGTGAAAGGTTAGTAACACCTAGTGTCCTAGCCTAGTCCTAGACCTAAGGCACTAGTGTGGGACCTTAGTGCATCAAACTTGGCTTTGCCGAGTAGACGTGGAGTACTCCTGCACATAGTACTTAAGGGGAGGTTGTTATATGCTTAGGTGATGACCTGGCACAGTTGGCAAGTCAAGGCTTGCTAGATTGAGTTTAGGGCCATGACTTGCTAAGAGAGGACTAGGATGAGGAAAGGTCCCAAGTATATGCACATATATTAGGCCTCAAACTATTATGAGCTCACGGTAGATTTATGATGTTTGTTGTCCATTGTGCTCTAGTGTTTTCTTTTGCAGGTACCCCCAAAGACCCCTTACTGAGAGTCTATGATTCTTATCCCTCAGTTTATATGTGCAGGTTTAGGTGGTTCAGCTAGCAACCTGAGATGGTTGTTGACCTAGTTAAGCAGGTATGAGTTATACTGGCTAGTTTGTATTTTTGGGTTTATTGGTTTGTTGTGTAATAACTATGTTGGATTAACCTTGAGCCGTGGTTGATCTAGAAGCATAAGGGGAGGCTGAGGCTTTGGGTGCTTAAAAGGTAGAGCTCAGGTGGTCAACCTAGTATAGTCATCTCAGTAGGTTATGTTCGAGTACTTCATTATACTGGATGCCTCTAGCAACAATGGTTAGTTTGTGTTTTGGTTTATGATTTATGTACGTAGCTGAGTAATGTATATAGGGTTGTTGCTTCTAGAAAATGTGTTTATAGATTTGGCTAGTTTTACAATTATTTTTAAGTGCAGTACCACCACTATTTTGAATGTTTTATTTTATGTTTAAATTTCCATGCCGAAGCTGCTCATGCATTATTTAACACTAGGATCTTGGTTAGTAAGCTTAGGTGACGTGCATTGGGTTTTTTTTGCAAGCAAAGAAAACTAATAATTGCAAACCAAAACCCACGGATTCTTCAAATTCCTAGCGATCGTGGCAGTAGGCAACCACAGGTGGCATAGGGCTACCACAGGATGTACTTGCTTTTGTATGGATGACCTTTATTAAGAGAGACATTTATCTCTTAATAGTTTTAGTTGTGCTTGGTTACAACACATTGTCTTATGATTCATTACTGCCTATGCTTTAGGTTGTGGAAATTTAATGGTTCTAAGTTGTTTAAAGCCCTTATCACTCTAAAACCTTACTTGGTTAAAGAACACTTTACCACCAACCATCACCCTTATCAAATCATTGTCATTATAGCACCTTTTAAAAAAACACCTTCATTAGGCCACCCTTTAATAGGAGACCTTCATTAATACACTCTTGAATCACCATCAAGATGTTTGTACCAAGAAGTTTAACCCCCTCACATCCAAGGACTCCTCTGATCAAAGGAAACCACAACCATGTTCATCGAGCAAAAGCAAAAGGTAGACCACACAAGAATCCACTCACTGAATTAAGCATTATACAAGCCCATTCATTTCATGTTGGGTAAAGTGATCTTTTGAAAGATCAAAGACATCTAAAATTCCTCACAAGGTCACATTGGTACCTTTAAGCAATCATACTAGGGTAATTCACTTGCTCAAGATCAAGCAGTTGCAGAATCCCATGGATTGGGCCCTTGACCTAAAAAATGAAAAAGAGTCCCAACATCACATGATGTTAAACGCATTAAGTTTAGTTTCATTTAATGAGCAGTTTATGCAACATGCCACTTCATTCATCTCAAGCGACCATATAAATGGGTACTTCTCTTCAAGACCTACACTAGGCACATCTTCATAGGCCTTATAAGTTAGGCACTCATCTCTTGAAGTGCTACAAGCTAGGCACCCACTAGTTGTCCTTATTTAAGGCCTACAACTAAGCACCTTTATACAAAATGAATTCCAATGAGGTAAAGCCCTCACCGACCTTCTTACTTGACCCACAAGAATCCCTTACTTGACCCGTGAGGCATCTTATCTCACTTGACTTGTGAGAATCTTTCACACTTGACTCACAAGAATCTTTCACTTGGCCTATGAGGTTTCCATCTTATCTCACTTGACCTGTGAGAATCTTTCATACTTGACTCACAAGAATCGTTCATTTGGGCTATGAGGTTTCCATCTTATTTCACTTGACTAGTGAGAATTCTTTTTGGTTGACATATAAGAATTGCTCACTTGGACTGTGAAGCTTATATCTTGTCTAATTTGATCTGTGAGAATCCTTCTTACTTGACCTGTAAGAAACATTCACTTGACTTATAAGGTTTGCATATAATCTTACCTGACATATAAGAATCCTTCTTGCTTAACCCACAAGAAGCTCCCACCAGCATCTAAGACAATTAAACCATTCCTAGCAACCTTCAAGATAATCAAATCGCTCTTGAAAATCATAGGGATAATCAAATTGCTCCTGTCAACCTCAAATAATCAGACCACTCTCAGTAACCTTCGACACAGCCAAACCGCTCTTGAAACCTTAGGGACAATTACGCCACTCCTCTTAACATCCAAGACAATCAGTCCACTCTAAAAAACCTTTGAGAAAATTAGACCACTCTAAAAAACCTTAGGAAAAAGCAAACCGCTTCTGTTAACCTCATAGACAATCAGACTACTTCGGTGAACTTTAAGGCAATCAAATTGGTTTCAAAAATCTTAGGGACAATCAGAGCACTATCATCAATCTCCAAGATAATGAGACCACTCTCAGTGACCTTCAGGATAATTAGACCACTCCGAAAAACCTTAGGGGTAATCAAACTGCTACCATGAATGTCTGAGAAACTCAAAGTGCTCTTGGTAACTTTGAGACAAAAAGACCACTCTCGAAAGCATTAGGAACAATCAGACCATTCCTGTCAACCTTTAAGATAAATAGACTACTCTTAGTGAACTTTGAGAACATTAGACCATTCTAAAAAACATATAGACAATAAGATCACTCCCATCAACCTCTAAGATAATTAGACTGCTTTCGATGGCCTTTAAGGCAATCAGATCGCTCTTGAAAACCTTAGGAGCAATCAAACTTCTCCTGTCAAATTTTGAGACAATTAGACTGCTCTAAGTATCCATTGAGATAATCATACCACTTTCAAAAACCTTAAGGACAATCAAACCGCTCCCGTCATCCTCTAAGACAATCAGGCCGCTCTTGGGGCCTCCGGGAAAATTAGATCACTCTCAAAGAACTTAGGGACAATTAAACCACTCCCTAAAGGCAAGCTGATTACCTTCACTACATAAGAGCAGGCATGCCAAGCTAGCCACCCTGTTTACCTGACCACTTATCCAATGATTTTCAAATGAATCTAGTTGAAATTAGCTTCTTATTCTACTTCATTTGTTGTTAGGGTAGAATGAGTATTTCTAACATCATACCACTTTTATCCCACAAAAATGAGCGAATGGGGGATAAACTGTTAACACTTATTTTGACCTTCATTTAGCTGTCTTAGGCTAGATTAGATAAATACTAATTAATTATTGTCTGTAAGCATTTGGTCTTTTTCTATCTAAAATTGTTGTGTCCTGTCCCAAAACTTGTTTTCTTGATTCTTTAAATTTTTTTTAGGTCTTACTTATTATTTTTATTTTTTGATTCAAATTTGAGTCATTTGGGTAATTTGGGCTAAAATTGTGCTTAATTGTGAAAGTTTGGGCTTTAATTAAAATTTCTAGTAAGTTTTGGTTTTAATTAAAAATTTTGTAAAGTTTCGGGCTTAATTAAAAAATTTATGAACTCTTTGTGCTCAATTGTAAATTCTATAAGAAGTTTGGGCTTAATTGGTGATTTTATATCAGTTGGGGCTAGGCTAAAATTTGGGAGAGAATTAGGGACTAAATTTATAATTTCTAGATTTTCTGGGATTCTAGCCAAATTTGATCAAGATTCTATCATTTATGTTTTTCTTGGGCTTTAAGGACTTGAACACATATAAATATACTTGATGTCCTAGGGGAGTTTGGTTGTCTGAGCTTTGCATTAGTGTGCACAATGGCTGGCTGTCAATCCTTAAAAGACACCAAAGAAAATGGGGTGAAGGGAATCCCCGGAGTATTTTCCAGTGGGGATTCTTTGATGCCCAAGTAAGAGAGTGATATTGCTAGTAGTATTACTTAAGCTCAACTTAGTGTTCTCTGTCCTACTTACCTGGAAAAGGGCTCATTTTATACTGGTTTCTATGGGTGAAGTTCTTATATCAGCCTTACATGTGTTCGGCCAGATCGTGGAGCTGTGGTCAACATCATTCCAATTGTTTTTCTGCTATGAGCCATTATAACATAGGCCTTGGAGAGCACTTTGCATGCACCTCAGAGCTATTTCACAATGGCTTTTGCCCGTATTAAGAACATCGGTGCTGAAGTATGTGGTGGGTGGTACGATAAATGAGTTTTTGCTGAAGGGTAGGTGCCCAAGGTCACTGTACGTAGCTGAAGTTATTGAGCCTTTAATGGACCTCAGACGAACCCATTTTGGGGACTTAGACATTTCAGACTTTTCTTGCCCTTGTGGCCTTCGGTCAACTCTTTGCCCTGTGGCCTTTGGTGGGCTCTTGGCCTTGAGGCCCTTGGCAAACCTGTGGCCTTCAGCCATCATATGCCCTTTATAGCCGATGAAGCTATGCTTCATCTATTGAGTGTCCCTTGGGTGCAACCTGCATCGGTCATTCCCCTCTCCTTCTTACCGAAGCATTACTTAGGCTTCCTAAAGCATCGGTTACTTCAGTTGAAAGTATGTTACGTCACTTTTTTTGAAGGCCATCATTTGCATTTCATCATCTGATGCATCTTACGTCAGCTCAGGAGTGCACAACTTTATGTCATTTCAAAAATCTTTGCCTTGATTCCAGATTTCTAGGTACACATGTCACCCAAAAATTGGGGTGGGAAGGTCACACATTCCTGAAATGTGAAGAAAGGGCATTTTCACCTTTCCACCGCTTCATTAATTTTGATGATTCATCGCACTACTTTGGGGCCTATATATATATCCCTTCCTTCTAGCAAGAAATTCACTCTTTGCTCTCAACTCATTCCAGCTCTTTGCTCTTTGAGCGCTCTTAGACTTTTCCAACTTGTTTCTGGCAACATCTCTGACCTCAGGTAGTCTCCATTTTTGTTCTCATTTTTTTTCCTTCTTTCAAAGTATTGTCATGGCCAAAGCATCCATCTCCTCTAAGGGCAACTGGAAGTCTTTGGATGCTCACCCAACCTGTGCTATAGTGCAGAAAGTTGAAAAGTGGACGATGAAATATTCCCTTCCTGTCGATGCTACTTTCCGAGTACAAACCTCGGGACGAAGAGATTACACTTTTCACGACCCAGTTGAAGGTTGGGCTCCGATATCCCCCTTACCTCATGGTTAAGGATTTTTGTGAGTTAGACAGGATAGCGGTCAACCAGCTCCCACCTAACTCATACGCTTATTTCAATGCTTATCTATGCATGAGTTGTGTCTTCAAGCTCCCTCCCCACTTCCTGATCTTCCTGCAATAATACAAGCTACTCATAGCACTGAAGGGGTCTTTCTACTTCATGCGCCCCCGGGGTTTAGGAAGCAAAAATTGCTCATTCGTGTTCGGCACCTGCAATGGTTGGCGTAAATGGTAGAATAAGTATTTCTTCATAAAGATAGGTGAATCCTTAGGGATCTCGAGCAAGTAAGCTTCTGAGAGCCTGGAGGTGGATGTGGTCAACACTCATTGCTTCTAGATAAAAAGATGAAGAATAGCTTTCATGCTTTCGATGCTCGAATTCAGTCCGTAGCAGACTAGGGGGAGTTGGCTGGGGATATTGATCCTTTTCCTTTTCCCATCAAGTGGGACTTAATGTCAACCAAGGTGCTATGCGCCTTGTACGTCTACCCTTTCCTTTGATCGAGGCAATAACGATTGCAAAAGGCACTTCGAAGCCTTCTAAAAAGAAGCCTACTGCCAAAGATCTCGAGAAGGATGCTTAGAAGGATCTGGTCCTGGTCTAGCTACTTCAGGGAGATCTTTCATACTCCTCTTTTGTTTCTTGTAAATGTCATCCATGTAGTTTCTTTACTTGTTTTAAAAACTCACACTGATGCTTTCTTTTTTACAGAAATGAGTGATGACTTCAGCACTGAGTTCTATCGGAAAGCTTTTTTGGCTAGGCCTCGAAAGAAAGATAATGGCAAAAAGGCAGCTGAGAGAAAACCTAGAAGGAAGACCTCCAGCAATCCTCTACCGAAGAAGGCTCGTGTAGTCTCTTCGTCCACTGACGTCTTTGTTATGGAAGTGCTCTCTAATTCAAAGGTCCCTCTATACACCGAGATCCCTCTTCCAGATGACTCAAAAGTCACCAAGTATGAAGAGCTTGAAAAGAAAACTGCTACTCCTAGTCCAAGCCCATGTACCATTGTGGCTTTGCTTAGAGCGGTGATTGAGGAAGCCCTGCTTGCTTGGGCAACTAAGAAGCAAATAGAGAAAAAGAGGGCGAAGGCACTGAAGGTGGTGGTCGAGGATGCTGTTGAAATTTCTGACAGTGAGGACACTTCCAGGCAGGCTGAGGTCCATCCTCAAGGTTCTTTCACTTTAACTCTCATTTTTCTTAGTTACTTTTTGGATTATGACTGGATTGAAGATTGGTTGGGTACTGATCTTATAAATGAACTTCATCATGACTATCCGGGGGAAACCTTGGCACCTAAGTGGGTGGCCGAGCAAGAGGCCTGCTAAGCCGCTAAGAATGCGTGTTTGCCAAAGGGGGCAGTCTTGAGGTCACCTATTTGGGACGTGACTGAGGACATGTCCCTTTTTGACCATGATGTTTATAGGAGGATGATCTTATAACTTTATTGGGGGTCATATATGAACGCCACCTTCCAAGAACTTTCTCAAGACCTCTCGAATCAAGAGCGCATTACGGCAGCTTTGATAGACTATTTTGCCAAGGTTAGCCCTTTTACTCTTCAGCTCTTCTCAATACAAGCTTTGTTCTGTTTGAATTTCTACCACCGATGACCCTTATTTCCCTCTCATGTTTTTGGGGCAATTCTTTGTCATCTCCGAGTACTTCAAGGACTTTGTGATGAAGAAAACGGAGATTTGGAACAAGGTGGAAGAGAGTTTGGCCAAGGCAAAGCAGGTTTTTACTAACTTGGCCTTTAAGTTTGGCGAGCTGAAGTACAAGGCCATAACCGAACTCACCAAGCTTAAGGAGCAAGTCAGCAAGAAAGTGAAGGCCATCACTTAGGAGGCCAATGCCAGTGTCTTTCCCTGATGGCCATTGACTATGACATTGATCAAAAGGTGAAACAGTTCGCGAAGGACAAGAAGAACCTTCGGAAGGAGCTTCGTGAGGCCAAACTGAAAATCAAGGAGCTGGAGTTGGACAATAAGGTGTTGAGGGAGGAGCTACAGAAGATTTCTAACATCGCCATTTCTGGACTTCGAGACAGGTTTTGTTTAGCTCGTTACCAAGTCCTAGAGAGACACCATCATCTAGACTTTTCTTTTTTGAACGCCTTCTGAAGACCTGAAGGGGAGACATCACCATGGTCAAAGGACAAGGACCTCGGGGACCCTGATGGCTTGGCCGAGGATGAAGGGGACAAGGAGGAGGAGGAAGAGGAAGGGGAGGAAGAGGAGGAGGAAGAAGAAAATGGAGACAACACGGGTCATAGCCTTTGAATTTTTTGTCCTTTCACTTTCTTTCCTTCTTTTATGTATGTTAACTATCACCCCCCATTTTTTTTAGAACATGTACTTCAACCTTGGTTGGCCTTAATTATGTTTTTTGGCTGTATATCGGCCTTTTGAATGTTAATGTACCTCTGTTTTCCCTTCTGCCCGCTCCATCACCTTCTTTTGTGCCATTTATGTACTTTGCTTTATCAGCATTAGTACTTAGGGGTACTCATCGATGGGTCCACCTGGTTTAATGGTGCATCATCATTCTATAGCTTTTCGGAAGAACTTTTCCAAACACCGCAGATTCAACTTTTTCCTTTGGCTAAACTAACCGAGGTTCATTCAGAGCTCTAATCTTTTCTCTGTCCTTTATTTTCCTTTTCCCTTTTTTTTTTTTCCTTTGGCAATTGTAATGACCTTCACAATTCTTACGATTTTTCTAGGTACAAGACTTAATTCATGAGTTCGGGGAGAAACTTCTCATGAAAGCTTTGCATTGCCAAACATTTCTTATATAGTTTTTATTGCCATCGGTGAGTACATCGACTACATTACGCAAAGTACCTTTTTAGGCAATCTGCATGCCATGTGTTCCTTAACTCATTTCCCAAGTAATCTTCTAATTTGAAGATTCTAGGTTTGAATTCGATAGTGACCACATAAGGTCCTTCCTAATTAGCTCTCAGAACACCATGTGCCGGCTTTCAGTGTTTGACCTTGGTGGTACAAAGTACTAGATCTCCTACTCTAATTCCTTTCAACTTTGGCTTTCTATTTGCCAAAATGGCTACTCTCTATTGAAATGCCTTGCTTCGGAGTCCTGCAAGCTCTCTATGTTTGCCTAATAGGTCTAGTTTGACCATCTGGCCTTCATCGTTGGAGTCTCTATTGAAAACTTGCACTCTTAAGTACGAGAGAGCTATTTCTACTAGAATCAGTCACTCTATGCCATAGGTGAGCAAGAATGGAGTTTCTTTAGTAGCCCTCCTCGGAGTCATTTGATAGCTCCACAAAAGACTAGGGAGTTCTCTTGGCCATTTTCTTTTGGCTTCCCTAAGTTTTTTCTTCAGGCCATCTTTTGTGGTTCAGTTGGAGACATCCACTTCGCCATTGCTTTGGGGATGTGCCACTGAGGCAAAATTTACTTTGATACCAAGGTCAGTCAGAAATTAATGGAACCCTTTATCGACGAATTGGGTTCCATTGTCGGCTACTAGTACTCTCGGATAGCCAAATCTGCATATAATGTTTTTCCATATGAACTTTTGGATTTCTTTGGGCAATATGGGTACCAGTGGTTTTGTTTTTATCCATTTCATAAAATAGTCTATTGCAACTATGCAGTATTTCACTCCTCTTGGGGCAGCGGGAAGTGGACCTACTAGATCTATGCCCCATACCATGAAGAGATAAGGGTAATTTGACGATGTAATGACTTTGGATGGTACCATTTACCTGGGAGCATGTCATTGGCATTTGTCACAACTTCTCACTAGCTTTCATGCGTCTTGCCTCAACAATGGCCAAAAATATCCTTGCCAAAGGACCACCGCTGCCAAGGCATTTGTTTTGATGTGAGAACCACATCTCCCTTCGTGTACTTCCTTCAAAATAGATTCTACTTCAGCTTGCCCTACACATTTTTGTAGGGGACTGGAATAGAGCTGGCACTAGAGCTCTTCCCTGATGAGGAAGTATCTTCCAACTTTCTTTTTAAATTTCGAAGCTTCTACTAGATCATCAGGCATTTTTCCTTCGGCTTGGTATTTCCACAATGGTGCTCTCCATCCTTCCTAAATATTCAACATATAATTTAGATTTATGCTTGGTACTTCTTGCTCATTAGTGCACCCATCCATTTTGGCAAAGGCATCTGCTTCAGTGTTCTCTCGTCAGGGGATTTTTTCTGTGCACCTTATCGAATTTCTTCATCATTTCTTTTACGAGGTTGGAGTATTTCTTAAGTATTGGTTCTCTGACCTCGTACTACCCCTTTAACTGTTAGACTATGAGCTGAAAGTCATTGCAAGCTTGTAGTAATTTTATGCATTTGGTCATTTCGAGGAACAACCCGGCAATCAAAGTGTCGTATTCGGCCATGTTGTTTATCGCCTAGAAGCTGAATTTGATGGCTCTAATTACTTTTAGTTCCCCAGGCCCTCTCAAAATAATGCTTGTACCCTAGTGGGCTGCTCTCGAGGCACTGTGAACAAATAGTTCCCATTTCGGCTCGTCATCTTCTTTGACTGAAGTTTGTGCTTCAAAGTTCAGAGATAGTTCGGCAATAAAATTTGCAAGCACTTGTGCCTTGATTGCCTTCCTCGGCTCGTAACTTACGTGATACTCACCGAGTTCTATGCACCATTTTGAGAGCTTTTATAAATGATCTATCCTTTTCATCACATCCATGAGAGGGAGATTACTTTGGACGACAATTGAATGGCCATGACAATATGGCCGAAGGCGTTGTCTTGCAAGAATTAAGGCATTTATCACCTTCTGCAGCATCGAGTAATTTACCTCCGCTCCGGGGAGTTATTTACTAATGTAGTATATGGGCCACTGTTTCCTAAGCTCGTCCTCATACACTAGGACTGAGCTCACAGCTTTTTCACTGACTGCTAAGTATAACACGGGGGGCTCCTCTTCCTTCGGTTGCTGCAATGTAGGGAGCTTGACAAGACATGCTTTGATTCCTTCCCACGCTATTTGGCATTCTTCATTCCAAGGTTTCTCGACTCTGGTGTCATTTTTTGCAGCCTTTGTGAGAATTTTGAAGAACAACCTACACTTGTCTCCATATCATGAGATAAATCAGCTTAGAGCTGTTATCTTTCTCATAAATCTTTGTATATCCTTGACCGAATGAGGAGTCCGGCACTTGTGGAGAGCTTTCACCTTAGTGGGATTGGCCTCAATACCATGCTTTAAAACCATGTATCCCAGTAACTTATCCCCGCTTATGTCAAAGGTACATTTTTCTGGATTCAGTCGTATACCGAACTTCTTGAGTTGTTGGAAGGTTTCCCATAAATCTTCAATGTGACCTGTGCCACTTTGGCTTTTGATGATCACACCATCAATGTATACTTCTATGTTCCAACCGATTTGCTTTGCAAACACCTTATCCATCAGTCGTTGATAGGTGGCTTCTGTGTTTTTCAGTCCAAAGGGCATTCGTACATGGCAAAAGATGCCTTCATCAATGATGAACAAAGTTTTTCCTCGTCAGCCGGATTTATTCTGATTTGGTGGTATTCCGCTAAAAGTGTCTAGAAAACTCAATAACTTGCACCCTGAAGTGGAATCTACCAGTTGATCTATCACAGCTGGTGGGTATGAATCTTTTGGGCATGCGTCATTCACTCTAGTGAAGTCGATTCACATTCAGAGTTTGTCACTCCCTTGTTTTGTGGCTATAACCATGTCGCTCAGCTAATTTGGGTACTCAACCTCCTTAATTACTCCTACTTCAAGGAGTCATCATATTTCCTGTTTGATAAAGGCTCTCTTGTTTGGAGCCATATTTTACTTTTTTTGCCTTATTGGCTTTGTGAAAGGGTCAACATTTAGACTATGTTGGATTACGCTTGGGTCTATCCCTAGCATGTCTTTTGGTGAGTAGGCAAAAAGATCGTTGTTTGATTTCAAGAAATTTACAAGTTTGACCTTTTCCTTGTCAGGTAGATTTTTCCTAACTTTGGTACTTCAACCCTCAACAAGTTCTAAGCCTTCTACCTCAACATCTATTCCCTGTTATTTAATTTCCAGGGGCTTTTTTGAAGTTGTTACTGCTGATACATAGACTCTCTTTTTTGTGGGAGGCTGGTGTGCCTTCAGAAGGAGCTTTTGGACTTCAACCTGATCAATAAAGATGACAGCATCTCCTATATCGGCTTCGAAGGTTACAGTCAAGTATTTCATGTTTGACCTCATGTGTAGCTTTCCTTGAGTCTGTCTTCCAACTATGGTATTATACGACAAGGGGACATCGACAATGATGAATTTCACCATGACTGAGGCATATAACTCTTCTCCACCTCCCACGCTTCTTCCCTTGATCATGAATGGTAGTTTTATGGTAACCAAGACTGAAAGTTCATCGAGGCATGCTCCATATGTCAAAGATACCATTGGTTTGAGGACTTCAAACGATATCCCCAACTTCGATAATATGTGCACAAACAACACATCATTGTTTGATCCATTGTCACAAAAGACCCTTTCCATATTTGAGTTTGCTATTCTGGCGGTGATCAGAAGGGGATCATCATAAGGGAAATTGACAGTGCTCCCATCAGGTCTTGACAGTAAGTCTTGTGATCTTCCAAAGCTAAGGGTGGCTATCTCCTTTGTTTTCTTTTTCCTTTCCAATGAAGGGAGTCCCGTAGTGATGGTTTAGATCACGCCTGCCAAGGGTGCTAGCAATGTCTTGGGACTTCGGTGATTCCTTTAACGGTTAGAGCCATACTCATCTTCATCGTCTCTTGCGCTGACCTTTGGTGACTAACATCTAAGATACCTTCTTAGCTAACCTTGTTTAATAAGAGTCTTGATGTACTTTTTCAGCTAGTGGCAGTCTTCAATATCATGACCGTGGTCCCGATGGTATTGATAGTACTTCTTCATGTTCTTTTTGTTGCCAAGGACCATCAACTTTGGCCTCTAAACCTCTCCATGTTTCTCTAAAGCTACAAGGATGTTGGCTCGAGAATTGTTTAGAGGGGAGTTGGCCTGCATTTCTCTTTTGCCCTTGTTCTTCTTGGATTGCCTGCTGCTTCCAACCTCCCCGCGGGATTGGTTCTAGAATGAATGCTCAGTTCAGCAAATATCCTGTTTTTCTTCATCGGCGGTTACTTCTTCAGCGATCATGTACTGTTCGGCAAGTTGGTAGAGTTCTCCCACCGTGGTCGGCATTTGCTTTGAGAGCTCAAAACTGAAGTTTGAACCCTTTCAGATGCCTCTTGTAATCATGAGGATACGCACTTTAGCAAACAAGCCTATCACTTTTAAGGCCTCCTAGTTAAGCCTACTAATGTAATCTCGGAGGGACTCACTTTCCCTTTAAGCCGCAATGAATAACTAGGTTGCTTTTTTTGCCAAAGGGCAATTTTCAATGAATTGATAAGTGAAAGGAATAGATAACTCATGGGAAGATGCAATAAAAAAGGGAAACAGGGTATTGTACCTAGCTGTGGCCGAACCTGAGAGTGTTACCTTAAAACATTTGCATGGTCTGCCTTCATCGGCCCCGTTGAGAACCATGTTCTTCTGATACTTTGTCAGGTGTCCTTGAGGATTTCCTCTTCTATTGTACGAGTATAGCCGAGGTACCCTAAAGTCCGGTGGGACTAGGGCATTTCGGATAGCAGGAACAAAGGGAGCCTCGTCACCAATAAGAGTTTTGGTTAACCGGGTCCAGACCGGCTTTTTTTTCATTTGTTCATCCATCTTGTCCATCCTTTGTGGCAGCTTTTTGAGGAGAAGGTTCGTTCGACCATCGTTGTGCCTCCAAGAGTAGGGGAAGTCCAGCAAGTTAATTTCCATTCAGAAATAGCTGGGTCCTTCCCTTTGCAAACACATTTCAAGCTCTGAGGTGGTAGGGTTTTAACATGGGACTCGATCTGTGTGCTACTTTTCAATGTAGGAAGGGAATTTTTTGCCTAAGTCTGGGACTTCTCCAGCGAGGGTTCCCTTTTGGTCGGCATTTTGGGGGTATTCTGACCAAAATGCTAGGCTATTTCTATTACTATGGTACATTGGAAATCGCTTAGGAATCCCATTGTTAGTGTCATTGGGCAATCATCCTCAAGCAGGTTCGTTGGGTCACCTATTTGTTCTTCCGGTCGTGTGGAGTTCTTCTCCGGCGGGGACTCTTAGTGAGGTTTGTTCTTAGCCGCCCAAGTCATCACCACAGCTATGTGTGGCTAGGTTCCCACAGACGGTACCATTTGATGTCCTAGGGGACTTTGGTCGTCTAAGCTCTGCATCAGCGTGTACAATGGCTGGCCGTTAGTCCTTGAAAGACCCAAAGAAAAGGGAGCGAAGGGAATCCCCGGAGTGTTTTATGGGGGGATTCTCCGATGCCTGAGTAAGAAAATGATATTGCTAGTAGTATTACTTAAGCTCAACTCAGTGTTCTTTGTCCTACATACCTGGAAAAGGGCTCATTTTATACTGGCTCCCAGGGGTGAAGTTCTGATATCAGCCTTACACGTGTTCGGCTAGATCAGGGAGCTGTGGTCAACAACATTCCAACTGTTTTATGCTATGAGCCGTTCTAACACAGGCCTTCGAGAGCACTTTGTACGCACATGGGAATTGTTTCATAACGGCATTTTTCTTTATTAAAAACATTGGTGCCGAGGTAGGTGTTGGGTGTTATGATAAATGAGTTATGGCTAAGGGGCAAGTGCCCGAGGTCACTGTATGTGGCCGAAGTTATCAAGCCTTTGACGGACCTCAGACAAACCCCATGGTTTGGTGGCCTTAGACCTTTCGGGCTTTTCTTGCCCTTGTGGCCTTCAGCCAACTCTTTGCCATATGGCCTTTGGTGGGCTCTTGGCCTTGTGGCCCTCGGCTAGCTTGTGGGCTTCAGCCAGCACTTGGGCTCATGGCCTTCGGCCATCAATACTTTAAAATATTTAGATTTAGGGGGCTAGAATTCGAAACCTAAGCTAAAATTTGAAAACCCTTATCTCCAACTGAAAAGGGCGAAAATTGCAACATAAGCTTTGCTTTTTAGCTAGCCTTCGCTGAAATACCCTAGACTCCAATCCCAGCGGCAACACATCAAATGTTTCTACGCTCAGGCTAACCCACTGTTGCTGCCGCTCTAACTGATCAGCATCACCCCTCCTCACATCGCATTGCCCATCCAAGGTGTTGCATGCCACCAGCAACGCTAAAACCAAGGAGGAGCCTTCTTTACAAATGCCATCATCTCCAAGTACATCCTAGATCCACCATTTCTATTCACCTGGAGTCGCCGCACTATTACCCCGCCACGTCACTCATCATCGCAACTATATCCTAGCCTGTGTCGCCACCGTCGTCCCTCATCTCCTAGCCTTCGCCAGCTGCCACCAGTCTGCCACCAGCTAAGCCATTTGACAAAGTCCCAGTTTAGGCCCAAGCCTGTCACGACCTAGCTTAGCCCAATCCTCTAAAGACAAGCCCGATCCAGCATCTAGACCCAGTAGATATAAGTTTTCATTGATTTACACATTCAGTCCCAATTTTTCTAGCATTTTATGTATCCAGTCAGTAACCTAGTTTTCTTTGCTGGCAGATCATTGAAAGGTTTAATTTGTATTAATTTAGGCACTGACCAGAACTTTTTTTTTCTTGTTTTGAATCATTTACAAGCCAATTTCACCAACAGTTTTCATGATTCCTCATATTTAATCAATTTTAACCAATTTTTAGTGAATTAAAGTTTAATTTAATTAATTTATTTTCAATTATTTGTTTTCAAAAATGTTTTGTGCTAAAATAGTCGTTATTTTCTTCTTGTGTCGTTCTCTAATAATTGTTCAACTAACATTTTTTATGTAGGATTATATTTGAGTCAATTGAGCCTTTTAGGATTTTATTAACTTAATTTTGATTTTATCTTATCCTTTACTTTTGCTTTTACCTTTTTTGTCTATAGTAACTTCTTGTGTTAGGTTTTTAGGTGCTGGAAAGAACGTTACTTCAGAAATTCTTCCACCACCAATCTTGAGCAACTTTGAGGTGACCCTGACTGTCCTCAACATCAAACCTTGTAACCTAGATGATCTGACTACTCTCATTGCAACCACTTCACCAACTATCCTAGTATGTGTCTTAATTGGTCACCTAAGCTTGGGAGTTTAACCTAAGTTAAAGCCTTTTAATTAAAAACAACCTCCCTTTTTCTCTTGTTTGCCACTTAACACACATATTCATTCTCTTATTACTAATGATAGGTTTTTTGCTTGTTTTAAGCTTGGTTTAGGCAAGTTAGGACCGTAACATCTTCTTAACCCGTACCTAATCCCTAACCCCAAAATCTTTAGTTTTTCACAAAATTCACTTATTCATTATTTTGGAGTTAAATTAGGTTTCTCCTTGGTTTTTACCTGATTTTTAACCAAGGTGGCGACTATATTTGTCCTAAACCCTAGCATAAGGATCCGTGTGAGGCCATGCCAATAATTGCACTTATGTCTAAGGGGCCACCAAGGTTGAGGCTTCCTATAGAGAGTGTAAGTTTGAGATTGTTGCACCAAGGTTAGGTTGTGCATACTTCATTGTCAGCAATAGTTTATTGTTTTTTTTACATTATTCAAGTTTCCTAAAAAGTGTTAAATTTTGGACATCATGCTATAAGTTTAAAATGTTAGATTTTCATTTTACACCTATGGCTAGCAAACAGAAGAAATTATTCCACTTCTTTTAAAAGAAATCTCAACTGGAAAGTGGAGGTCAACCCAAAAGCAATCAATGTTCAAGATTGGTTAAAGAAGTTTAAGAATCTGTAAGAGATGGGTATTGTATTCGGTTTCTAAGTGTTGAATATTCTCAAAAAACTCTAGGCTCTTTAAATTACAGAAATGTTTCTAATGTGTGTGAGCTAGGGTTGCATCCACCTATGACATATGCGGTCAACAAATGACATGAGTTAACAAAAACCTATTTAAATGTTGGTCCTTATCGAATCAAGTGTGATTATCCTCTTTTCGGGCTGGAAAAGAATGAACGTAAGTTTCAATATTCATGATTTTCTTACTTTCCATGGTTTGAGTTTTCTGAAGCAAAAGATGCAGCATTCTATTGCCATGTTATATGTTTATTGAAAAATTAAAAAGCTCAAATTGGTTGAGATTCTTTTATTATGAATGGTTTTTAAAAAATAAAAAAGGTTAAAGGTGGAAAGAATTGTTCCTTTTATCAAATATATAAGGTTAAGCCCTTATTGCCTACACAATAATGTTATGAGCAATTATGCAGAATTATTGAACCAAATTGGTCATATTGATAAGGCAAAAGATAAACAATTTGAGGAAAAGATTGAAAATAATAAGCTCCATCTTAGAACTTCAATTCATGTTATCTGATGGTTATTGGTAGGAAGTAGCCCAATACAAGGCCTAAAATCATAGGTAACCCCACTATAGAGAAGCCTAGAAAGCTAATAAAAAAGGGGGACTCCTACTCTAAAAGGAAACCAAATCCTCAAAATTATGAGATTAGTTAGAGGATTCCTTTCTAAAAGCTATTTACTTAGATCTCTCTTGGCTATATAAACCCCTTCAATCACCAACCCTAAGGTATGGAATTCTGATTCTCTGTTGTCCTACTCCTCTCTACTCATAAAAAATCTGACTTAATTGTCAGAGAGTTTCCTCTAGGAATGCATCCCAAGGCTCTGATGCTGTCTTTGTGTGTAGGATTCACTTCCAGAGTTCACCAAACTTCTTGTCCAGGTCCATACGATCCCTCTAGCTATCAATGTGGCACCGTCTATGGGAAGAACATGGTGACCACCCGAAGGTCCTAAATGGAAAACTAAGACCAACAAGATAACAAGCAGGACAACCGTCACCCCTAGATTTATGGGGCCCGTAGGTCACGAGCCTCACCAAAGGGTTAACCCTAAGGGACTCCTGGCCCCTTAGAGTGACCCTTGTAAAGGGAAAGGCCCCATGCCATTAGACAACAACCAGTTCCAGGCCTTACAACACCTTTTGTTTTAGCAACTTAAATTGACGCTACAACAAGAGATTCGAAGGGCTTTACCCAAGACCCTAGAAGAAGTTGCAGAAAGCCACCTAGCACCAGGGGACTTTTGCCATGCTCGACCTCAAGATCCATTTTGAAGGATGCAAGCTCCCAAGCCCTTGATTTTTTAGACCGATCTAACGGCCCTAAATATAGTGAAATTAGTGACATTCTTCAAAGGGTTGATTAAATGGAGCAGTGGATGTGAGCCCTAAAGCTTTCATAGGATGGTCTTGGAATCAACATTGTTATCGAATATATGTGGCTCTAACATTTTATAGATGAAATAATTAATGCGCCTAAGAGGGGTTTCGGATGCCTAAGATTGACCTATATGATGGCTTTACCGACTTAGTTAACCATTTGCAAAGATACGTCACTTCTATGGGGTTGGAACAAGCCTCTAGCATGATCATGTGTAAAGCCTTTAGCTTAATGCTGATGGGGGCCACTGCCTTTTGGTTTGGGGCCCTCAGGGGTGTCACTTTTCCTTGTTTAAGGATCTCATTCATGCCTTTCTACATCACTTCTTAGGGAGTCGCCTAAGTCCTGAGACAATGGCTCATTTCTTAAAGATTCGACAAGGCCGTGATGAACCTCTAATGGATTTTTTTCGAAGATTCAATGCCAATTCATTTAGGTACAAGGATTGTCCCCAAAGCTGCACTTTGTGGCTGTTACTCAGGGACTAGCATAAGATTCTAGGTTAGTCTGGGACCTCTACAATAACCCTAAAAAATATGTAGAAGAGTTTCTCCATAGTGCTGCTCGATATATACGTGCCAAGGAACTTAACCAACATAGGAGCCGAAGGAACAACTAAGAAGTAGGGATGTCGAGTCTAAGAAAAAAAGCAAGGGTAAAGGGACAAGGTCAAATATTCTGCATGCCGAGGAAAGAAAGAACTAGGTCTCTAGGGGCCACCATCCATGCAACTGGGTCTCTAGGTGGCCACCGTCCATGCAATCCTCAAGCAATAGCGATACATGGAAGTACTGTAAGTATCATAAGGAAAAAGGGCACAATACTGAGAAATATTGGCAACAAAAAAAGCTTCTTGAGGAGATGATTCAAGTGGGGAAGTTAAAGGAGTATTTTTTCAAACAACCATCCCTTGATGGAAATAGGAAGAGAGGCCACACAGCAAAAATGGTGACAAGGTCCGCGATCGAGGACGAAGGCAAGAAAGATAGCGATCCACCCTAGGGGATCATTGGAACTCTAAGCCATCAGTTGGAGTTATTCACGTGATAACTAAAGGAGAGCCATCGGCAGCAAGAAAGCTAAATGGGAAAGAAGTTGCTCAATTAGAGGTAATCGATCCTTGCAAGATCTTAATTAAGGTCGCTGGCTCGAGGGTGCTTCTCGCACATATGGATTCTTTAGTATTTAGAGCCAGAATAAACAACTTTGATGTGGAAAAAACCTACTTAGACATCGGGAACAATATGAACGTCCTTTTTGGTGAATTGCTACAAAAGAAATCAAGTAAAAGATCAGCCTTATCCCCCACATTAGGACCAACCTTCGGAGTAGGGAGGAAGGAAGTCCCAACTCTCAGAACCATTAATCTACCCATCATGCTAATGAGTATGGATAAAGAAGAGAGGTTTGCTTGCAATTCACATTCTATAGAATTCCTGGTCCTGGACATCCCCTCACCCTACAATGCTATACTCATAAGGCCAGCAAAGGTACAATTTAACATTCAATCTGATGTTTGGTGGCTAATGATTTTTTGCGACTCTTGTAGGGGATGCCACCATTTTTGTTGACCAGGCCTTAGTCAGATAAAACTACATGGCCACCTTATAAAGGCCAAAAACCAACTAACTCAAGCCAATGGTGGCAAAGAAAAACTGCCTCCCCCAAGAAGAAAATGAAGTTGGTATGAAATTGTCCAAGGTTGTAAAGCTGGTAAAGGTGGTTTTCAACAAGATCCTAAAAATTAGCAAAGATCTCCTACCAAAAGTAAGACAATCCATTATTCAATTCGTAAAGGCCAATTTAGATATTTTAGTATGATTTCCCAATGAAATGCTAGGAATAGACCAAGAAATCATCATTCACAAGCTACAAGTAAAACCCATCGTCTGACCACTAAAACAGAAAAACTGCAATATAGCACCAGAAAGATAGGATTTTGTTAGAGCGGAGGTTGATAGGTTATTAAAAAAAGGCATTATCTGAGAAGTATGATACCCATAATGGCTCACAAATGTTGTTTTGGTTAAAAAGGAAAATAGTGAATGGTGCATGTGTGTCAATTAAACAAACCTTAGCGATGCCTGCCCAAATGACCCGCATCCACTTTCCTCCATAGAATGGTTGGTCGATGCCATATCTAAATTAAAAGTACTATCTGTATGGAAGCCTTCAATGGCTACTACCAAATTTGTATGCACCTAAAGGATGAAGAGAAGACAGCCTTCACAATTGAAGAAGTAGTCTACTGTTACCGGTGAATACACAGTGGTTAACAGCTGATAGTGAATCAAGTCACTGGAACAGTAGGGGTCAAAGACCTTACTCTTTGTAAATACTTAAAAATAGCAAGAGATTTGATGAAGATATTTGACCACATGTCGGTTCAGAAGATCCTACAAGTTCAGAACGTAAAGGCAGATGCCCTCTTGAAAGACCAAGAAGAGGCCTTAACAAAAGCGTTAACAAAAGAACTTTTTGAACCCTCCATCCTCAATATAGGATACATGTCTCTTGAAGACAACTGGAGGAAGAATATCAAGCTCTACTTAGAAACTGGAACCTTAGATGGGACACTTAAACAAAATAGAAGGATCAAGATTTGACCTAGCAAGTTCATTCTTATCAGGAATGAATTATACAGACGAGGGTTTGCTTCTCTCCTACAATGATGCCTAACATTTGAGGAAGGGTAGAAGGTCTTTTAAGAAATCCAAAAAAGAGATTATGGAGCCCACATCAGGGCAAACTCCCTGGCCCACAAAACCTTGCTACAAGGCTACTTTTGGCTAACAATTCGAAGAGATGCCAGAGAACTAGTCCAGCGATGCCACTCCTGCTAGCTCAATTTGTGAATCCAAAGACTACCCTCCTTTAACACTTCAATGGCTGCAGACCCCTGGCCCTTCACCATGTGAGGTTGGACTTGATTGGGGGATTCCCCACGGCTCTAGGGCATATCAAATAATGCATCGTGGTAATGGATGATTCACTAAATGAGTGGAAGCTAAACCCTTGACATCTATCATAGCCTTTCAAGTAACTAGGTTCCAATGGAAAAAACATTATTTGTTAATTCGGATTCCCAAATACATTGTCACTAATAACAACAAACAATTTGATAAACAGCAAGCCTGCCAATTTGCAGAAGCAAGGGGTATCTGCTTCAATTTTGCGCCTGTATCGCAACACTAATCAAATTGGCAAGTTGAAGTGACCAACAGGTCCATCAAAGATACCATAAAAAAAAAGGCTAGGGAGGCTAAAGGTAGATGGCTAAAGAACTACCGAGTGTCATATGGGATTACGAGACAATGCCCCGAAAACACAAAGCAGTCTCCTTTCACAATCATTTATGGGACTAACACCCTCATCCTAGTGGAAACCTTCTACCTAATGTTATGGGCCCAAGCCTACCCCTTGAGCATGAAAGACCAGGCACTTGAATGGAACCTTGACTTGTTGGAAGAGCTATGGGAAGATGTGAAGGTCCGTATGAAAAAATTCAAACAGGGAACCACCGTTACTCATAATGAAAAAGTGAAGAAAAAGAACATACAAATAGGTGGCATTGCCATTGTCAAGGCAGAGCTGACTGGAAGAAACCCTAGGCATGAAGCCCTAAAACCTAATTGGGATGAGCCCTACTTAGTTATAACAAAAATCAAAGACGAAGTTTACAAGCTATCCAACCTCAGTGGGAAAAGGGAGGAGGCTGCCTGGAAATAATCATTTAGATGACTTGTTACCTTAGTTTGCATAAAGATGTTGTTACCTCTTGTCAAAATTGTTATGTTGTTCTTTATTGTGCTCACAAGAAATAAAAACATTACCCTCGGATGGTTATCACAAAATCGTCCCCTAACATAATTTGAGACACCTTCTCAGTTACTTAAATGTTTCATTATCTGCTAGACCAATAGTCAAAGCATCATAGTGGAATAAACTCCCTCAAAAACCTTAAAAGCATGAATAAAAAGACACTACAAGAACTACTTTTTTTCACTAAGAACAAAACAATAAAAGTACTTATGCACATTGAAGCATCATACTAAAAAATAATGAGCTAGGTCAAAATCTCATTAAAAGGTTAAAGTTACAAAAATAATCAAAATTACAACTTAAAGAGGAGGAAAAGAGGAGCAGTGGGGCCTCTTAAAATTCATTCAAAATAGGAGCTTCATTAGTGTCTATCACCCAAGCATCCTTGTTGATGGTAGGAATCCTAGCTTTCGCATCGTTCAGCCATGCCCATAATCTAGACCCAGATCCTCATAGGCCGATAGAAATGAGAGATCTAGATCTGGCTTAGGTCACTCCATATGAAAGCGGCAGGAAAAAAAGCCTTCTTTGAACCTAAGAAAAGCCTCTTTCTTAAGCCTCCCTTTCACCTTCCAGAAGTGCGAGCTGAGCTTTTTTACATAGGCGTTGGTCTGTGTCCGGAGACACTAGTACGCCAAGTGGCCCTCGTGCCCTACAAAACCAACTCGCTTAATTTGCTCTACGGAGGGCATCATAGTATTGACTAAGCTGGTGTTGGCCTCGTGCAAGATGCTCCTTGGGCCTAATGTCGCATACTCATCCATTGGTAGAGTTACTTCAACAGTGTCGAACTTGGACTATGCCGCCTTCAACATGAATACTAGGCAATTAGCCTCTTTCTTCTTGGATGACTTAAGAGCATCTTGCAATTTTCCTATCCCCTCCTCAAGTTCCTTGGCTCAGTGCTCCCTAACCTCCTTGGCCTCCTTCATCAGCTTAAGGTCCCCTACCAAGGTATTTTGAATAGACTGATCGCTATTCATCTCCTTCATCAGGGAGTCTTTGTCACATCATAAGGCCTTAATCTATGACTGAATGCTCTTTCTACGGGTGGTACATCACTCTCCAAAGCCATAAGTGGCAATGGCCTTCTGCCAAACAAAACACTTAAGCATTCAACCAAGTCTGAAGTCTATAGACCAAGTAATTGTCGACAAATATACTTAGAGAATGTTGTAGCCTATACTCATCAGGTGGCAGTTATCCACCCGATGAGGGTGGGCTAGGAAATGCCAATCCCTGAGGGTCTTCAACCTCTCAAGGATCCAGTGGGTAATATCTATTCGATCCTTAAGGATCAATTCGCTAACCTACACCACCCATTAAAGGTCGAAGACTTGGTGAGGCACAACATTCTTTGTGCTGGGGCTTGCATCTGCGCCTAACCACATGCAAGGATCAACACATGAGGCTGGCCTTCTCAGGTACGACCCCCACCAACACATGAGTAGGAGGAGGAAGCAGACAGCCGAGCACCTTCTCTGATGGCTCCCTCATGGCCTTCTTCCTTTGGACCGGCTCCTCGGCCACCTTCTACTTCTATATTGCAGCTAGTGGCATTGGGCCAATACCGAAAACAAGCCTGAGGGTCTTCACGCATTTTTCTAGAGGTGTTAAATGAAAGGAGCCACAATCACCACAAAACAACATCAAGTCTATAGAAACAACTTGAAGGAAGAAGAAGTTCTGTATTAAAGCCCTATCGTTTTCACTGTCCTGATATGCATTAGCCCCTACTAGAGCCATAGGGTGGGTCTTCTTACGAACTAACTGAGCCTCTGGTGGGGACTCAAATAGGTCTAGGACTTTGGAGGCTGGCTTTAGGGAAGAGCCCCTAAGGACTTCTTAGTTTCGTCCGTAATATGGTCCGTCTTGGCCGAAGGATTTGAATCTTTCGAGCATCTGCCAAGGCATCAGTGACGCTCTTGTGCCTTTTAATGTACTCTTTAGTAAGACTGCTCATCTATGCAAGGAAGAAATAAGAGATTAAGAATGGCTTAAAGTACGAAGATTGAGAAAAATAGAGCACCTGCAAGGAGCACAACCTTTTGTATCTAGGGGCCTCGTTAAGCCGAAAAAGTGATCTCAAACAACTTCACCAGCCTCCCTTATTGACCTTCCTCCCGGTTGGTTAGGTTCATTACATTAGGGTAACTCCAATAAGCGTTACTAATGCCTGCCCACTGAGGGCAGACTTGTCAACATCTGTGTAGTGGATGGGAAACAGCTCCAAAAAATTATTGTTTTTACAACTGACAAGAGCCAGGCGACTAACTCAAAGTAGGACTGATGGCCTGCTAGGGCACATAAAAAAACTCACATGGGAACCCGCATGCCTACTCCCTTAGGCTGAAAAAAAAAATCCCTTTCCACCGGGCCCACAAGTCATTACTGAAGACGAAGGAAAAAATATTTGTTCCCCTTTTAGTTGATGGGAGCAATTTGTAAGAAGTTGGAGTCCTTCTTCAAGTCCATTATGTAAAACTGGTAGAACACCTCCAGTAGGGGTGTCACCATCACCAGCTTGCAACAGATGATGAACCCGTTGATGTGCATAAGCAAGGTTGAGGTCAAATAAGACTACGGCACCTTATAGTGCTTGTAGAAATACTCCATGAGTGGGTGGAGAAGGAAGCGGAGCCCCGCCTAGAGATGATCAATGTATACTATCAAGACATCTGCCCTTTTATCGCTGCCCTTTAGGCCTCATCCCTCCGTTGGGCCAGTATTACCATCGAAGGTTCATTGCTAGACTCCCTTCATCATGTTGCGTAACAATCCCCCTCAACATCTCACATTGGGGAAGAATGACGTTGTTGAGTAATCAACCTTGCCAATTGTAGCCTTGGATGGAGAATTAGATGACACCATCTAGAAAAATCCTAGCACAAGATGTCAAGGCTGGCACCAATGCAACAAGGGTGGTGAAGAAATGGCTGGCAGTGGCCAAAACAGCAGAAAACCCATCGACCAAAAATAATATACTAAAAGAAAAAATGTTATGCCCCTAAAGGAAAAACAAGTGATAGTTACCTAATCAAAGAAAGCTTTATGGAGATGTAGTCTAAAATAAGATTTGGCAACAATAACAGCAAATGCCAAATAGGCAGAAGTAAGGAGGGGCACGGTGCAAGAAAATAGCAAAATGGTGAAAGAGAGGAATGAAAAAACTATACTGTACATATAGGAAAACTTGAAACCTTCAAATTACCTTATTGAAAGCATCATTGTAATCATTGTAGATTTTTTAGCTATTAGGGAGAGGACACATGTCTACAAATAGCCGTCAATGACGGTCACACCCAGTCAATTAGCTTGCCTCCTCCCTCGACCATTAAGATAGCCACGTGCACTGGCAACACATGATGAAAAGAGCTGGAGATAGAAACGATGATGTTTCCACACCTTCCTCAAGAAGCTACCCAAAGAAGCATCATGCCCTTAATAAAACGATGATGAATAAGCAAGAAAAATGCTAAAAGATAGCGATCGCCCCACAGAGCAATGACGTCCAAGAAAATGCAGGACCCTGCCCTACATTTTGGTTTAGGAAGGGGACTTATTGGTAATAAATAGGCCCAATACAAGGCCCAAGATGGCCGCAGCACTGGTAAGCCCACTACCAAAAAGCCCAACAAGCTAATAAAAAGTGGGATTCCTACTCCAAAAGAAAACCAAATTTGCAAAATTACAGGACTAGCTACAAGATTTCTGTCTGATAGCTATGTACTCGGATATCTCCTAGCCATATAAACCCTTTCAATTGTCAATCTCAAGGCATGACATTCTGATTCTCTACTATCCTACTCCTCTTTACTCATTAGAAATTTGACTTGATCATTAGAGGGTTTCCCTCGGGAAAGCGTCTTGGGGCTTTGACGCTGTCTATGCATACAGGATCCACTTTCAAAGTTCACTGAACTTTTAGGCCAACCCCATACGATCCCTCTAGCTACCAGTTATCTTTTCAAGGGAAGCTTCCTCTTTTTGCAAGTACTCTTTCACTGTAATCCTTGTGATTCTAAGATTACTTGTGGACCAAGCTATGTACTAACTAAGTTTTATGCCTTTACAATGTAGAGGCTAAGTGGTGCACAAGAGCTAAGGAAGGGGTTGCACTTGGAGCTTTGATAACTCAAAGTGAGGCTCAAGTAAAAGATGTTAATTAGGTTTTTGTCTCATGTATATAGTACCTTATGTACTAAGATGTTGCCTCTATTAGGATACATTATGGTGTAAAACTGTTGAGTTACTTTTGGATGCATACTAGTGATATTAAGTATACACAAACTATTACTTAAAGTTGAAGTAACTAATATTTTATGTTTTAAATGAAATGCTCTAGCAATGTTTTTGAAATAGTTTACTTATTTGTTTGCATCGCTAAGACAAAAGCATGCATATCTTCTACAGGGTAGGCTAAGAAACTAGTTGCACGTAAATTGTTTTAATTTTACTGATGAATAATAGTTAGCCAATAGTAATTTAGTGGGATTCACAATCTCTAAGAGCCTACAAGTCAAGATTGTTGGGGCATTGGGACCCCGTTCCGCGACATATTTTACAATAGTTAGATTGTTTATGTATTAGAAATTTTTTCATGCTTTGTAAAATATTATACTTTATAAAAGGAACCACCTATTTCCATATTTGTAATAAAATTCATGCTCAATTATAATATATTATGTTTTGCTTCCATTCAATTTGCGTACATTTCTTTCGCTAAATAAAAGTAGGAAAATTTTAGCCTTATTATAAACACATTGGTTCCCCCACTACATCACATCGGTCAATCATTGTTATTTAGCAGCCTTTACAGTCAGCAAGAGTTCATTAATTTTGTATGTAAATTAACAGTAAATAAATTAAATATATTATAGGAATATTTCGAGAGAGAGTATAGTGTGAGAAATAAAATTTTCTAATATTCAGGCCGTACTATGTTTCTACATTTTAATTACTTAATATTTTTAGTTATCCAAAAAAATACTCCCTCCGTCCCATATTCTTTGCACCATTTGACTTTTTCATTTAGTTTGACTTGAATTTATTCATATTAATATTTGTTCAAAAAAAATTTAGAAAATATATTTAGAAACTATATGTCTTGATTTATCATTCTTATATAAACTTTTTTCATTTATATACTAAATTGTTGAAAATAAAAAATCATAAATTAATTGCTGAAAAGTGAATGGTGCAAAGAATATGGGACGGAGGGAGTAATAGTTTAAACTTTCCTTCTTTTTATCTATCTATGGCGACGACCATATTTTTCACTTAAATGAAGATTTCCTCTCTAAATTTTTTATATTAACATAATAAATATGAATTATTTCCCTGATAGAGTACTTCATTCAGGAGTAAATGAGTTAGTCGCTTAAGTACGCTCATTGAATTCTATTTGTTCATCCCAAAATATTAGAAAGGATAAATGTAAATAAAAAAAAATAAAAAACAATAGTACCAGTAAAATTTTACAATATATTCATATAATATCAAATCAACAGCTTACTAGGAATTTTTATTTTTTTGGGAGAAAAACAGTTCAATAGCTGATAAATTCCTCTTGAAATTTGAGGATTTTAAATTTTTTGTTCTACAAAACTGAAAGAGTTTTAATAAGGTGGCTTAGTGAAACTAAATTATAAATAGCTTAATCAATGATCCTTTGCCTTCTAAATTGTTTAATATTTTTCAATACAAGATCTATATTTCAAATGGTTTCTTCCTTAATATTTATTTAAATTTCTTATATATATACACATAAATACACATGCACGCGCACACACACACACATATATTTATGTTTCTATATATATGTGTGTGTATATTATATCTATCTACTAAAATCATAACGGAATTCCATGTCCATTGAATAGTTGCGAATTAAACGACGCCGTTTGAATAACTTAGCCGTCTTATTGGGCGTGCACTAACAAATGGTGCATATCATGTTAGTCTCTCTATCCGTGTTAGCCTCCCTATCCAACCAAGTCTCATCTATCGTTTTTTCCCCTTTCTATAGAAGCCAACAAATATATGCATATGGTTGTAATCTCTTTAGAAAATTTGTTGTGTTATTGTAATCTTTCTCTCTCTCTCTTTCTCCATAAAAAATTCCAATTGACATCACACTTAAACCATGAGTTTCAGTAGAAGACCGAAAAACAAATCAGAATGAATGGCAAGTTTGATTTAGAGACAATCAAATTAGAATGAATAACAAGTGCATCAACATTGAGGAGATGGTTTAGCTGTTGCCGTTGCCGTTGCTCCATTACCATCTCTCTATTGTACTGAGGTTAGCATCTCCCTCATCAAACTACCTTCATCAACATCACCATCATCATCTCCCATCTCAGAGGCCACTCCTCCTTCAAGAGCAACCTCTAGGATGACAAATTTGGCCACATGGTATCTCCGGTGATAGTATCCTCTTTGATCGATGAGCTAGGACAGGACAGGAAGAGCCAACGTAGGAATGGGCTCAAAGTGGAGCCGCCAAAGAATAAAAATATTGTCCCTTGCATGGTAGGTACCAATTTGGATTTCCATTTTTCTTTTTCTAATTCTGGCTTAGTCTTTTGATTCTTATACTATGCGTCTTTACCAAATGAAATTATTTTTTTGCCTTTTTCCTGTCAAACACTTTGAAAAGATGTTTGCTTGTTGTGTACTTGATTCACTTTTGATGTCAAAAATAGAGCTTTTGCTTGTTTGGTTCACCAAGTGTTACATCCTAACCAATGGTTTACCCAATGTTAGTGTGTGGTGTAAGAAAGATGAACCTAGGTTGGTTAAACTTGGTTTTATTAAAGTGAGTGAGTTTTAAAGAGGTATGATCTATATGTACTAGAATGCTTGGGTTATATGTGATTTATTATATTTGCTTAGAGCCTACCCTTTTGGTTTTTTGTAGTTGTTTTGCCTTTCAGTTGAGAGCTTGCATTTTTTGTTTTCTGCTCGTCATCTTAGCTTTGTTTTGTTTATGGGAATGGTGGTGGAAGAATAATTTGTTTTTTTTTTTACCTCTTACATAGGTCAATTAGAGATAAGTTTTTTTTACATTTCTACAATGGTGGTTACTTTATGTTTGGGTTTGGTCTTCATTCTTTGGCTTTCTTTTTTTGCTGCTTTTCCTTACATGTCCTTTTCTTCAACTTTTTTGGATTTTTTCTATTTCATGTGATGTTGATGCTTCGTATAATAAGAACTTTTCTACCATATTATGTGCTGCTAATTCTATTATGTTAATTAGTTAGTTAAAATTTAATACGATTCTTGCCCTTGTCAAATAAGTAACAGAACTATTATTATCACTGATGTTTTCAGGAAGAGAGTAGTTCAGCATAGATTAGCTTGAACATAACCATATAGAGAAGTATCTTATTTAGTTAATCTTTGATGAGATGAGATTTTAGTGCTTATAGAACTATCATCCTCCTCTGCTTATAGGATAAAACAGAAAAAGTAAAAAACTGAGAAAAATAACCCTTAGTACACATGTAATTCAGCAGCATTTCATATGAAAAGGGAAGGCCCAACATGTGACCAGATAAGAAAGCATTAGTAGGAAACTTACTATAGGGATCAATAGAACATACTATAAGTCTGATTTAGTTACTCCAACGAACTGAACAAAAGCTTATGAAGCACACTTCAAAAATTAAATTTATACAATAAAAGACTAACCTAAGGAGCATCACCAAGAGAACGGGCTCATTACCATTTTCATATCTGTTTGTTGGAACATTTTGACACTCTTCATCAATTTGTTTCAGTAAAAACAATTAAAAATGACTAACGAGTGTTTATTTATTTATTTGATACACACAAGGGAGGCCAAGTGGGGAATAGGGGATTAAACCCTAACCATCAAGTCAAAGCTTCTGTATCTTACAAAATAAAAAAATAATTATAAAATAATAATGATAATAATAAAAAAAAATACAGAAGTCAATACCAATACAAGAATTTCTCTAGCTCCAACTTTCAATAAAACAAACCTGGCACATGATCTGTTGTCACAAATAACATCCATTAAGCTTTTTATAATTATTGAATCAGAAGCTCAGATAGACAACCATTTGGTAACAATGTAAGGGAAAGTTGAGATCTAGGAGAGAGAATTAAGGGGTAATAAACTACGTAAAAACCAAATATGAGACCCAAAAAATGGTTTTAAGGAAAAATCAAATAGAAAAGTCAGAAAATTAAGAGAATAAGTTTCATATAAGACATTTGAAAAGTCAAAAACTAAAACACAGTTGGAGTGAGGGGAGGAGTGAAATTTAGGAATTATTGTTTTAACTTAATAAGCTATTACTAGAATTTTAGTTAAGCAATTTAACTCATAAATCTTCAATACCTATATATATTTAGAAGTTCAAACCAGGTCCATGATATACTACCATTAGAAAAATTCAAGATTTATTGGTTTGAAATTAAGAGGTACCTAGATATAAAGCATGAAAACAAGAACATTGACAAAATATTTGATTGGTCGAACGTCTTTAATTAAGCATGACTTGGTGATCTCTCATGAGCTAACCTCTAGTCCAGATTAAAAAAAAATTCTTTGAGGAAAATTGAAATGTATAAACCCAAGATCACATTTGATCATACAATTAGGATCCTTTACTTGATAGACTATAGCAGTTCTGAAAAGTGGTTGTATACGGGTTTGCAAGTAATTCTATTTTGGGACAAAATAGACATTAAAGTTAGAAGATGCATAAAGCTTTAAAAATGTCACTTATTTTGGAACAAAATTTTGAAAAGTATTACCAATTTTAGGATGGAGAGAATAATATTTGACAATGTTTTTATTTAAAAATAGTCTTTTCTTTTTGTGAAATTATGTTTCTCATTTTATTGATTTGGCTTTCTCTCAATAACATTGTCCTTCTCTTTTTAAAGATGTGTTTGTTGTGTCCTTGATTCACTTTTCATGTAAAAAAAATAGGGCTAAAGAAATGTGTTTGGTTTTGGTTTGATGTCAGTATGAGTTGATTATAAATATATGTGTTTGTTGTGTACTTAGTTTACTTTTCATGTAAAAATAGGCCTTTTGAGTGTTTGGTTCACCATATGTTACTTTCCAACCTATGGTTTATCTAATGTTAGTGTATGGTGTGAGAGTGATGAACCTATGTTGGTTAAACATAGTTGTATCAAAATGAGTGGGTTTTAAAGAGGCATAGCTCTTACATACTAAAGTCCTTGGGTTACAAACTGTAGCTGGTTTGCCTTTTATTTGAGAGAGTTTGCTTTTGGTTCTCTATCCTTTTAGCTCTCTTCTGCTTCTAATGGTGGTGGTAGATAAATAGTTTGTTGTTTTTGAAGTTCTTACTTAGGTCAATTAGAGATAATATCTCTTGCTTTCTTGTAGTGGTTGTTACTCTATTTTTAGGTTTGATTTTCATTCTTTTCATTTCTTTTCCTATTACTTTAAACTTTATTTTTTTTACTCTCTTTGTCCTTATTTTGTTGTTTGTGATGTACAACGTTTGTGTAATAAGAGATTTTCTTATGATATTTTTCCAAGTTGCCTCGATGTTTTGAGCTTTAGTTTGTCATCCTCTAAAGTTATTTAATTTTATACCGTGAGTTTGTTTTTTTTAAATGAACTTTTCAACATCTTTCCTACATCCTTCTCTTGATTTTGTTTTCTTTGTCCCTCTACTTCTTTGTCCTATTTTAGCTCTTTGATAATCTTTTAGATTATAAGCTTGTTTGTTTTCGTTTGTTTTCATCAATGAACTTTGCATCATGAATCCTACATGTCCTATTGGTTTTATATTTTTATCTCTCTGGTTCTTTGTTGTATTTCAGTTAGTACCTTTGATTTTAAACAATCTATTGAATTGTTGCTTTTTATTATTTTTTTAGAAATATTTCATTTTTTTGTATTTGTTAGTTTCTGACAGGTCATTTGAGTTTGTTATTATATGTGTATATATAAATGATATTTCAATATGGTTTTAAGTGATTTGTTGCAACAAAGTACAACATTTCCAAAACCACAATTTTCTTCTTTGACTATACAAAACTAAGACACTGTTTCATTTTGAAACCTCATTAACTGTCCATGTCTTGATTGAGATATCCTTATGGAATAGGGAAAAACCCCAGCAGTAATCTGTTGATTTTTTATTGGGCAATTTCTCTTGATTTACAAATACAACTACTGAATTATTTTTTGTAAGATTGTGACCCTTACTTAAATATTGTTTTGGTTGCTGATACATAGGTGTGAATTGTTGTTGATTTTATAGATAATCTTTTGTTTTTTCAGTTCATCTCTTGTATAGTATTATTCTATCTAAATAGGCAATAAGCATTTGTGTGGTATTTTATCTTAACTATTACCATAAAGCTTAACTTACGGCCTTTTGTTTTTTATGATTAATGAGAGTTTTTCTTATGATATTTGTGCATTTCCTTTTTTAGTGTCTAGATCAATTAAGGCTATCTAATTCAAGGTTTAATTGTGTTTGTATGTGTTATTTTTTTAAAAAAATTAAGGTTATAGTTGAATTGGGAAATAAATAGTCTTGGGCTTTTCCAAAATGTTAAATGTTATTATAGCAATTTTTTTAATTTTGGATTTAACAAAAAAACATATTAAGTAGGGCATTTAGGACCTTTTTTGTGTTCATACATGGTATTGCTAAACATCTACTTCCTTCATATAAAAGTTGTCGTTTACATATGTTTCTTTAGTTATTTGTGCTTTTACAGTTAAATGCTTTCACATTCAATTATTGTGGTTATTAATATTATCTTTAAGATAGATAAGACATGACAATCTGTTGAGAGCAATTTGAAAAGACCAACTATACAGTATGAGTCCAAGTTAAGATCTTTATCTATTTATTCGTATTTTCACATAAGTGTGTGTGTGTGAGTGTGTCGTACCATGCATTTTCACATATCCTAAAGATTATTGGAGTGTTAAGATGGCCTTATGTTATATTCACAGGAAGGCTCTAGATTTAGCATTTAGCACTTTGGCATCTAGCAAAAATGGCTACAAGATAATGATTTGGCTCTATTTTGTTTCATCCTGATGATTTATATTTATATTGTCAATTCTCTAAAAAAAGTCATAAACCTTTTGTTCAATTAATTTTACTTGTCCTTTTGATCAAAATTTGCCTGGCCATGTAATTGTTTACTTTAGTTCAATTTTTTTTAAAACACATTTTTTGTTTCTACTTGTTTCTCAATTTCTCTGCTATTTTGTTTTTAATTTTCTCAATTTCTATGATATTTATTATTTTCTATGATTCATTTCAAGTTTTATTCTTTTTTAAAAAAAAATTGAAATCCTCTTACTTTTGTAAACCTTGCATTTTCATTGGTATCATATTTATTGAAGATATTAACATAATATTTCTTTGACTAAACTAGTGCACATTTCCAATAAATGAAGATAAAAATAAAAAACAATAACCACACCCTTTATCATTTTTATATAATAAATTGGTCAACCCATCTAAATTTTATAGGTCTCTACCTCAAATATGTCTGTCACTCTTAAAATATGAGATAATCATACATTTTTACCACTCTTAAAGGTGATTGAGGTATTTTATCTCTATTTCCTTTGATTTTCTCTACTTTCAATAGTCTGTTGAAAAATGCTTGCATAAGAGTCATGTACTTCTTTTCCCTTTAACACTAAATGTTCCTTATTTGTATTCTGTTAGTTTCATTAGGTTTTATTCTCTCTTTTTTTTTTTTGATTTGTTGTTTAATGAGAATTTCTATTAATAGGAAAAGGACAAAAACATCTTATTTCTGCTATAATTTTATACACTACTTATTCTTATATTTTAAAACTAAATTATCCATTCTCTCTAAAGTTTAGACTCTCTTTTATTCTATTTAATTTTCAACTCTTTTTTAATTCTCCATTTTGGCTATTTTATGTTGTTTCACATTTCATTAACAAATTGTTTTTCTGTAGGCCATTACAATACAAAAACATTTACTTCTTTGTCCATCTACCTATTCTTTTATGGCTTTTTTTGCACCAGTTTGCTCAACATTTACAATGGGATCTCTTCACTTTTAGTTTGGTATGTTTGGTTGTTATCATTAGTTATTTTGTGCCTTCAATCTTTTGTTGTTAAAAGATTTAATATGATCTCCCTATTGATAGTTTTTCTTGTATTCTCTTTGCCTGCAATTTTGGCTGACATATTTGGTAATTTAATCATCATGTTTTTTTGTATCATCATTTAGATATCCAAATTTTACCCCACTTTATGAAAAAAATAGAGTTTAATATTTAACAATATTTCCTTCATCATATGAAATGATAACTAAGAGAAAAAATTCTTCTTCTACTATTTAAAGTAATAGGCGATATAGGAATCAACTACATGACCATGTTATCTCTAAATCTACCAGTATTACTTCACCATTTCAAAATAAAAAAAGAATGAAAATATCAAATCATGTTCCTAGCATCTAACTTTGCCCTTATGGTACCCATGAAACATCGGCTTTTCCAAATTCTAGTGCTTCCTTGACACTTCACCCAACTATATTTGGAACTGATTGCTAGTCATTAGGTCCACCAATAACTTATGATGATTTGGGTGATTGCTATAAAGAGTGCATGCATTGTCATGCACTTGTCTGGCAAAGTGAACGTGCCATCAAATGCTCCTATAAAATATAATCAAAGTTGTGCTTGTGAGAAGGTTAAATTACCTCACCTCAAAGAACCTCTTCAATTTCTAAATTATCTTTTGAATCCATCCATTGATGGCGTTAGGATTAGACATTTTAAAAAAAGCATAAGGGCTTACATTTTAATGTTTTCAATGACCTCTTTTGGAGTTGACAATGATGCGATAATAAGTAGCAGCTCAGGACCATTTCTGTTCAAGGTCGATTGCCAAATTTATCACATAATTGGTTCAATGTGCCCACTTAAAGGAGAACAACCAAAGCTTTAGCAGCTATATATCTATGATATAGAGAATAAAGTTAGCAATAGGATAGATCCTTTTAGGGGGATGGAATCATCAAATCTTGATCCGCAGACAGTGATAAATGTCAATTTACATAGTCAAAATTGTTGACTTTTTGGAAATTTTGAGTGTTTTTTTCTACAACACCACATCACATTTTTTACCATTTCTTGCTTTAGACTTTCATTTTGTAGGGAGGAGAAGGGAACCGAAGCATCAGATAAGATCAAAATCAAGCAAAGAAAAAAAGTGAAAAGTTTGGACAAACAGCTCATTGGGGCTGTGGCCCCAGTAGCACTACAACCCTATAATGCAATGATTCTGGAAGCTAGTTTCATGTCCTAGGCACTATGATGCCAGTGCCTTTTATGTCCTGGGCACTGCAATGCCTAAATGGCCCCCTTTGCTACCCCAATGCCCCTACACCCAGATGAAAGTGGTACCCCACATTTAATTTGAATCTAAGCATGTTATTGACTAAAGATTTTGATCCAAATTGGTAGGTGAGTGACAAAGACAGCTCCAAGAGAAGACAAATCTGAAACCAAGTATAAGACAATAAGGCATTCCCTTCTTCCTCTAAGTTTAAGCTAGGTTTCCACCACCATATTTTGCATTGTTCATCATTCTTGTATGGAGCACTCTTGGGCATTTCTTGGAGAAGACTTGGAGCACTTAAAGCACTTGAAGACATATAGGAGCTCAAGAAATTGGGCATCTTTAGGCTTTGAGGTCCTTCTTTCCTTCCTTCTCTTTGTATTGAACATGAATGCTCTTTATTTTGTTTCCATGGTTATGTTTTGTTTAGTTATGGAGTAGTCTTCCTTAGCACTTTCTATGGATGTAGCTACTTGGATTAGTTATGTTGGATAAATTTAAGGTTATGTGATGTTGGTTTTCTATGAAATACTTGTTTATTCTTCTCTTGAGCTTATTGCTATGTCTTTTAATTAATGGCCACAATTGGTTGCACCATAAATTGCTTCTAATTATTAGAAATTATTGGACCTAGGAGAAGGGTTTAATGTCTATGGGCTTGTTGGTAACTAGTCTAAGTTATTAGTTAAAAGTAAATTGAACTCTAATGCCTCTTCCTAAACTTGTAATCGGATAGAAATCCTTATTAAATTTAGGTTAGAGAGATTAATTTTTTCATTTGGAAAAGTAAGAATTCAATTGAGTGACTTTGCCAATAAGAGTTGAAAACTGACTCACTCACTTGAATTCACCACTTAATCAAGAAAAGTAGTGAACCCATAGGAAGTGTGCTTTAATAAGTTAATAAAATCCATAAATTTTCATTGTTTTCTTGCATCCTAGGTTAGTAGCATTTCATTTAACTAAGTTTAGTTACTTGTTTTCCTTGCATAAATCTTCATTCAACTTTGATTGTTTAGCTAAAGCTAACTTAAAGTAATGGTACTTGGCAAGTAATTTGATCAATCCTCATGGAAACGATACTCTTTTTCACCAAACTTTAATGTCCTTCGTGTGCTTGCAATTAGGGTTTAAAAATCACAACAAGTTTTTGGCACCATTGCTGATGATTGATTGCATTGAATTGTTCAATATCATTGTTAGGAGATCGACTCTATATTAGACCTTTATTTATTTACTTATTCATTACCTTTGTGCTTGGATATTTCTTCAATAATCAGCATTGGTGTATGATCCATTCCTAACACTCTAACTTGTTGCCATTGATTCCAGAAATTGAAAGACATCTTAAAGAGTTTCAAGCTACATCACACTTGGGAGAATCAAGCTCCACCTCTACATCCATGGAGTGTGGTGTAGATAATTGTAATGGTAATGGAGGCAACAATGGATATAATGGTGAAATGGATCATCAAGATGGAGTTTATAAAGGAATCCTCAAAGGCCTATTAAGGAGTACATTCGACCCTTGGTGATGGAGGATTCAAACATACACATAGCAAACATCTTGGACACGTGTGGCACTTTCAAAACCAATAGAGTTTCCACCGATGCTATTAGACTTTGATTATTTCCTTTCTCACTCTGGGACAAAGCTAAAGGGTGGTATCAATCACTGTAACCGGGAAGCATTGCTACTTGGAATGAAATGTCGAGAAATTCTTGAGTAAGTTTTTTCCTCCTTTCAACGTTGCCCACTTGAAAGCTTCAATTATGACATTTAAGCAACAAGAGATTGAGTCAATTTTGGAAGCATAAGAGAGGTTAATGAGTTTTTTAAGAAGTTCCCTCAACCAATTGGGAAATCAATATAACCCAAATTTGTTGAACTATGAAAATTTTTCTTATGGGAACACAAGGAATGTGCAACAACCACCACCACCACCTCCCAATTTCAACCAAGTTCCAATGGAGAGGAAGTTCTTTATGGAAGGAATTATGTTGCAATTCATTAAAGAGACAATAGATAGAATGGAGAAGAATAAAGCCAAGATTGCTAGTATGGATGCAAATATGAGTGTAAGCACCAAGAACATGGAGAATCAAATTGGGCAGTTGGCTTTGGTGGTGAAAACATCTCAAGAGGGGAAATTTCCTAGTGATACCGAGATAAATCCAAGGGAGCATTGTCAAGCCATCACACTTAGAGAAAGCAAGCAACTTGAAGGTCCATACAACAATAGGCATTCTCAAGTCACCCCTATAGTTGAGAATGAATAGCAAATGGAAGAAGAACAAGTGATGGAGATGCCTAAAGAGCAACCATCAAAGGTTCAACAAAACCTACCCAACCCACCTTTGTCATTCCCACAAAGATTTCAAAAAAGAAACATGAGCAATATGGGAAATTCTTAGAAACTTTCAAGAGGCTTTAGATTAAATATTCCTCTCTTGGAGGCATTGACTCAAATGCCAAACTATGCCAAGTTGTTGAAGGACATCATTGCCAAGAAGAGGAAATTTGAAGATTATGAGACCGTCAAGCTTAGTGAAGAATATAGTGCAATCCTTCAAAGAAAGCTCTCTCAAAAGCTCAAAGACCTAGTGAATTTCATAGTACCTTGTTCTATCGATTCATCTTCTCATAACATGGCATTATGTGATCTTGGTGTAAGCATTAATCTTAAGCCTTTGTCATTTTTTAGGAAATTGGACTTGGGTGAAGTCAAGCCATCCACCATATGGATTCAACTTACAAATTAATCATTGACATATCTAAGATGAGTGGTAGTGGATGTGCTTGAGAAAGTTGGAAAATTCATCTTCCTAGTGTATTTTGTAGTACTTGACATGGAGGAGGATCGGGACATTCCTTTGATCTTTGGAAGACCTTCCTTGGCTACTGGCAAGGCGTTGATTGATGTTGGGCAAACTAACATTAAAGGTTAATGAAGAGAGCATGGACTTTAATATTCCCAAGCTATTAAAGTTCCGGATGAGGTTAGTGCTTGTTTCCTCCTTGATGTGGTGGATACTTGCATTGGTGAAGTGAAGAAGGAATTTTTGTGATAATCTACTTTTGAGAAATTTGTTGAGTTATGATGATGCTATTGAGAAGGATGTTGATGATATGTCTATTCCTTTGAATGCATTAGTGGATGATAAGACTTTGGTGAAACATATGAGAGTTTATGTTTGCTTGATATGAAAGAGAAAGGTGCGCCAAAGTTGGATTTGAAAGTGCTGCCTAGTGATTTGAAGTATGCGTTCTTGGGTCCCAATAATTCTTACTCGGTGATTATCTCTTCATGCTTATCTTTGTTGGAAAAAGAAAAGTTGTTGAAGGTGTTAAGGGAGCATAAAGATGCAGTTGGATGGTCCATTAATGATAATAAGGGTATTAGTCCTTCCATTTGCATGCATAAAATTAGAATGGAAGACACATACACACCCATGGTTGAGTACCAAAGAAGGTTAAATCCCACCATGAAAGAGGTTGTGAAAGTGGAGATATTGAAACTTTTGAATGCCGGTATCATTTATCCTATCTCTGATACCCAATGGGTTAGCCCCGTTCAAGTAGTGCCTAAGAAATGAGGGATAACCATAGTGACTAACCGAAACTTTGATATCATTACCACTAGAACCATCACCGATTGGAGAGTATGTACTGAAAGCTCAACAAGGCCACTAGAAAAGACCATTTCCATTTCCATTTCCCTTTCCCTTTCATCGACCAAATGTTGGATAGATTGGCTAGGCAAGAATTTTATTGCTTCCTTGATGGGTATTTCGGGTACAACCAAATAGCCATTGCACTAGAGGACCAAGAAAAATAACCTTCACTTGTCCCTATGGCACTTATGCATTTAGGAGGATGCCCTTTGGATTATGTAATGCACCGGCAACATTCCAAAAGTACATGATGGCTATCTTTGCCGACATGATGGAGAAAATTATAGAGGTGTTCATGGATGACTTCTCGGTATTTGGCTCTTTTTTATGATTGTTTGAGGAATTTGGTGAAAATGTTGAAGAGATTTGAAGAAATAAATCTTGCTTTTAATTGCAGAAGTGCCACTTTAGGGTGAAATCCGACATAGTTCTTGGGCACAAAATTTCTTCCAATAGAATTGAGGTAAATAAGGCAAAAATTATGGCCAATGAAAAATTGCCTCCATCTACCAATGTGAAAAGTGTGAGAAGCTGCCTTGGTCATGTAGGCTTCTATAGAAGATTTATCAAAGATTTCTCAAAAATTGTGAAACCCTTGTGTTCATTATTGGAAAAGGACTCCGAGTTTAAGTTTGATAGTTATTGCTTAGAGGCATTTGGGTTGATTAAAATGAAGCTTTTGGAAGCATTGATTATTGTCTCACCATATTGGAGTCAACCATTTGAGATTATGTGTGATACAAGTGACTTTACGGTAAGGGCTGTGTTTGGCCAAAAAAGAGAGAAGATTTTTCAGGCCATTTACTATGCAAGTAAGATCTTAGACCTGGCACAACAAAACTACACCACTACGAAGAAAGAGATACTGGCAGTGGTATTTTCTCTTGATAAGTTCCATCAATATATCCTTGGCACAAAAGTGATAGTGTTCACCTACCATATGGCTCTTTGGTATCTTTTCACCAAGAACGATGCTAAATCAAGGTTAATTCGGTGGATCTTACTTATACAAGAGTTTGATGTTAAGATTAGAGACAACAAAGGAAGTGAGAATGTAATGGTGGATCACCTTTCAAGACTTGAGTTGGAGAATGAGCAACATTCATTACCCATTAAAGAGCCATTCCCCGATGAACATCTTCTAGAGGTCAAAGCTAACACTACTTGGATTGCCAATTATGTGAATTATTTCATGTGTGGAGTATTACCTATGAAGTTGAATTCTAACCAAAAGAAGAAGTCCTTAGTGGAAGTGCAATATTATTTGTGGGATGAACCTTTGCTATTAACTGGTGTGCCGACCAAGTCATTAGGAGATGTGTTCTTAAGAAGGAAGTGTCGAATATTATTCGCCATTGTTATTCATCTCTTTATGGTGGGCATTTTGGACCAACAAGAATTGCCGCAAAGGTACTACAATCAGGTCTTCATTGGCCTTGTCTTTTCAAGGACTGCTATGTTTTTTTTAAGACTTGTGACAATTGTCAAAAAGTGGGAAATATTTCTAGAAGACATGAGTTGTCACTTATTTGTATTTTGGAGGTTGTGATTTTGATGTGTGGGGTATCAACTTCATGGGACCATTCCCACCATCCTTTGGTTGCTCTTATATATTATTGGCAGTGGATTACGTCTCCAAGTGAGTTAAAGCTATGGCCACACCCACAACTAATGCCAAGATGGTGGTCAAATTCCTCCTAAAGAACATTTTTTTCCCAGTTTGGCACTCCAAGAGCCATGGTGAGTGATGGTGATTCTCACTTTTGTAATAAAATCTTTGCACAATAGATGGCTGAGTACGAAGTGTGGCATAAAATGGCTTCTCCTTATCACTCACAATCAAATGGCCAAACAGATGTGTCAAACCGAGAAGTAAAGCAATTTTTTTAGAAAATGGTCAATGGCACAAGAAAAGATTAGGCAAAAAAGTTAGATGATGCTCACTAGGCTTACCAAACTACTTACAAGACACTGATAGGAATGTCTCCTTATAAACTTGTGTTTGGCAAGCCTTGTCACTTGCAGGTGGAGCATGAACATCGTGCATACTGAACAATCAAGAAGCTTTATTTGGATATGAAAGATGTCGGTGAGAAAAGACTTCTTCAATTGAATGAACTTGATGAATTTCAACGGAAGCTTATGAAAGTGCCAAATTGTACAAGGAGAAGTCAAAGATGTGGCATGACAAGCTCATTATAAGGAGAGAATTTGTTCCAGGTTAAAAGGTGCTTATTTCCAATTCGAGGCTCAAATTGTTTCTGGGCAAGCTAAAATCAAGATGGTCAAGTCCTTTTGTGGTGAAAATAGTCACACCATATGGAGCTATCGATTTCAAGATGGAACATGGAAGGACATTTCAAGTGAACGAGCAAAGATTGAAGCATTAGTATGGATAGGAGCAACAAATTTCTAGCAAGCATTACTTGGTTGACCCACCTTCATGATTCTTTAAGAAAAATGGAGTCGTTGAGCTAAAGAAGTAAAACTTAGTGCTTGTCAATAGGCACCCCAACATTTTCCCTGCATTTAATTCATAATTCATGCATTTTATAATTAAGATAAATTTTTCTTCTTTAATAGGCTTAATTTGTTTGAATTTTGTTGGTGGAAGGAAAATGCAAGGTTCAAACATTTTGAGAGTTTTTCATACATGAAATCACTAGAAAGTAAAACATTGGGGTAAGAATAAAACAAAATTAAACTTTAGCAACATCAGAAGGCATTTCATGTGAGGCATGGGTGCTGTAGGGCCAGGATCAGTTGGAAAAATGCACGAGCCACATCAAAGCGATGCTGCAGCTCTAGTGCCTGTGTGCCTAGCACCACGAGGCTAATAACCTGAAATCCCCTTTTTTATTTTTTCCTCTTGCACAATTTTCACACACAAACACAAAATTGCTCTTCTAAACCCTCCCAACTTTAAACCCTAACCATTCCGTGCACTCCACAACTCAATTGTTTCATTGATTTCTGCACAATCAAGGATCAAATAAGTGATTCTCATCATTCTCTCTTCAATTTTCTTGCTTGGAAGTGTTGAAATCCTATGGAATGAGTATGTGCAAATTTTCTTGAAAAGTGGTGAATTATGTTGTTTTCTTATGGATTCTTTCTTGTTCTTGGGTTTTGTTGTTGATGAGGAAGTGATTTTTATGCTGAAAACCAAAAATTTGATACAAAAATCATGACTTGCAAACCCTACCCATGGAGACCCACGAAATTTCAATGGTGAATCCTGTTTGATATGTGTTCTTGATGATTTGGTTGTTGTAAATGCTTGATTCTAGCTTATAATGAATGGTTCTAACAAAAATTATGAGTAATTTGAGCTACATTGTATGAATTTTGCATTGCAATTTTCCAGAAAACTCAAGACCATGAACATGAACAATGTTTGCATAAAGGTTTTGAAGGATAATGTGGCTTCATATAAGAACTTTTTGCACGAGTTCTTTATATTTATTTCATCTAGGTGTTGTATACTGCATAGATAAATGCATGTTTTTCACTTAGATGCTTGTTTGATTAGTAAAAAATCATTGAACTTATGTTATGTCATCATGCCATGTTTTGTCCATGCAATGCTCATGGCCATACCTCTTATCTTTGTGAGCTTATTTAGCTTGGTTTAAATGTTTGAATAGCAATTAGGTAATGCATAGAATATGATTAAATCTTGCTCTGCCACTTGGTTGCTTATTTTGATGTATCGATAACTACGTGAAGTTAGTATGGCATAATGAAAACAAGTGCATGATAGGCATGAGTTCTTGTAAGTTGATTCATGTATGGTGCAATGTAAGGATATCCAAAGTGTTGATCTTCTTCTTGTCATGTGGTTTGAGCTTAAATGATTGGTAGAAAGTATAGTTGTAGAGAGACAAGGATGGAGGCAATGGTGCACCACCCCCCACACTATAGTGTCTTAGACTTTGGTAGTTGAGCTTTATGCAATTTTGAGTGTCAAAAATATAAAAGAGGGTAGCATGAGCATGAAGGTCTGTGTCAGAAGCACAATAGTGGACATCTCTAAGGAAGTGATAAACTCTCATCTTAAGGTGAATCCCGGAATCAGTTGAAACCCACAGGATGCTTTTTTGGACCATATGGCTCTCAAGATTTGTGGAAGGGAAATGCCTTGTGTCTAGAGTAAGGATAATGTGGAGAAGAAATTGCACTTTGTAGCTTCAGCATTGCCCCCTGACATGAGGGCATGGCACCACTTCTTACATTCACGTCTCAAGCCATCCACTCATCCTAGCCATGTCATTTTAACCGGGCTCAGATGTTATTCCACATATCCTCCAATTATAAGATTGATGTGGTGAATCGCATTACTTCAAGCATCCACTGAGCAACAAGGTCACCGAGAGGAAATTTTCCTTTCCCCCCTAGTTGCTCATGGAGATTTATAGTAGTAGTTGGTGTTCAATTCCCAGATGATCCCTATGCTTTTGAGCCGATACTGCATGATATTTTGGTAGGCAAGCTCCAACAATAGGAGCCTACAGGAGTAGAGCAAGGAGATGATGAAGAAAAAGCAGAAAATAAGCTAAGGAGGAGGAAGAGGAAGAAAGAGAAGGGTCATCCTAGGCACCACTCATTGATCTATCTTAGGCGACCAATGCAACAATAGCCATAGTCCTAAACAAGCTGCACGTGTCTTTCGGCGACCTTTGTAGAGACATTACCTCCCAGGGCAACCAAGTATGAGGACGGTTCAAGACTTTTGCCACCAAAGCACGTGAAGGCTTTTCACTCCTTCCCGGCTGCATGGAGATGCTATCTGCTCAGGTTCGGTAGGGGGCGATGCAGGAGTGGGCTGACCTACCTATGGATTACAATCAATTTCCTGAGATAACATGTCACTTAGACCCCTTAGCTCATCCTTGGTACACCCCGCACCCCCTAAACTATCCCCTACCTTTCTACCCTCATTTCACCCAACATGACTCGAATCAAGACCCATCTTCCTTTCCTCCCCATAACCCCACCATCTGTGACTCTTTTAATGGCCATGACATGCAAAAGAACTAGATGGAGGTAATACCACCTTATCTCCCTAGGTACGATTCTTCAAGCTTTCTTTCATTCTTATGCTCTATTTCATACATTAAGGACAATGCATGCTTTAAGTTTGGGGGAGTTTCTTATTGTTCAGTACTTGGATTGTTCTATGCTTGTTGTGGTTTAATTTCTTAGTTTAGGACTTGGTGTGTTTGCATGAGATTTAGAATATTTGCTTGCACGTTTAATTTCTCACATTAGGCATTGTAAGCACATGTAGGAGCATATAGTTGCATTGTTAGCATGTGTGCATCTAGGAACCCAATGTAGACTCTTTATCATGATTGATTAATTTATTTCACAAAGTTAAGTCACTTGTAAGTTTTGCTAAGTAAAGAAAGGTTCTCTTTTGTCATTAATGGTAGAAACCATACTCGGTGAGTCTTTAGGCCTTATGTGCCACACTTGCATTATGAGTGAATTTGTTCTTTGGAGTGGTGCATGCAAATAAGAGGATGAAAATGGAAAATTAGGAATAAACTACATGCCCAAAATGGCTAACCTTTCATCATAATGTTTAGATTAACCCCTTTGAGCCTTTAAGCCATGTTTGATGTTCAACCCACAAAATTGACCCATATCCATTACTATTTATCCTCTTTTAGTCATTGAAGCAAGTTGGACATTGCATATATTTGCTTGGGATGGGTGAAAATTTATGAGTTATGTGAGTGAGCAATGGACAAGTTTGGGGAAAATATGTTGGGTTATGAATTTATTCTTTATAATACGTAGTTATGGTTTGAGTGTTCTTCGGATAAATCATGAACATTTGTTTGAGCTTTAAAGATTGGGTGAATTTCTAGTTTGTTAAATATTACTTTTCCCTTAGGAAAAAGAAAAAAAATGAGCCAATGTAAAAAAAACCCTCTTTTTCCAAAAAAAATAAAAAAATGAAATGAAAAATAAATACTAAAAAAAAAGAAATGGAAAAAGTAGAAGTACTTCATCCATTTGATAGGAATTCACTCAAGTGTTTTGTTAAAATTGTGTATGAGGGGGTTGTTTAGGATGTTGCTTGGAAGTTAAGAAAAGTCTTTTTCTTTAGTTTGGATACCATGGGTGAGACTTTAGATTGAATTATTAGATTTGCCCATGATGTTTATGCTTGACTTACTTCTTTAACTTCACCTCAAAAAAGCCTCATACCAATTCCCATCCATACTAGACCCGGTCACAGTACAACCTTTAATCTATGTCATTGGACTTGAATTTGCATGCATTTTCCTTAGGGACAATTAGTGGATAGTTTAGGTCCTTTTACAAATTTGTGGATGAAGTAGCATTACGAGCTGTAGATACACTACACAACCAAATATTAGGGAGCGAAACACTTACAAAACGAATGTCTACCATTAGTGACAAGGTTTTTCTTTCTTTACCTATTTTAACTTCTCTTGAGTTGGTTTTGTAAAGCGAATGATTTCATAATATGGTATTAGGTGTGCAATGTTACCTTCTTTGTTTTGGTTGTTTTACATTTTTAGTTAGAGCATGCTAGGGACTAGCATCATCTTAAGTTTGGGGAAGTTGATAAATGTCAATTTACATAGTCAAAATTATTGAATTTTTAGAAATCTCGAGCATCTTTTTCTACATCACCACTCCACATTTCAGCCATTTCTTATTTTGTACTTTCATTTCATAGGGAAGAAAAGGGAACTGAAGCATGAAATTAGATCGAAAGCAAGCAAAGCGAAAAAGCAAAAAGTTGGATAAGTAGTTCATTGGTGCAACGGCCCCAACTGTGCTACAGCCTTATAATGCAATAATTTTGGAAGTTGGTTTCGTGTTCTAAGCACTGTGGCACCATTGCATTTCATTTCTTGGGCACTGCAACGCCCAAATGGCCCCCTCTGGCAGCCTTGCACCTAGATGAAAATGGCCCCCCACCTCTAATTTGAATCTAAGCATGTTATTGGCTAAGGATTTTTATCCAAATTGGTAGGTGAGTGACAAAGACACCTCCAAGAGAAGAAAAATCTAGAACCAAGCATAAGACAAGGGGGCATTGTCTTCTTCCTCTAAGTTTGAGCTAGGTTTTCACCACCATATCTTGCATTGTTCATCATTCTTATGTAGAGCACTCTTGAGAATTATTTGGAGAAGGCTTGGACCATTTGAATACATAGAGGAGCTCAAGGAATTGGTCATCTTTAGGCTCTAGGGTACTTCTTCCCTTCCTTCTCTTTGTATTGAACATGAATGCTCTTTATTTCATTTCCATGGTTATGTTTAGTTTAGTTATGGAGTAGTCTTTCTTAGCACTTTCTACATATGTAGCTACTTGGATTAGTTATGTTGGATGAATTTATGGTTATGCGATGCTGGTCTGCTACCAAATGCTTGTATATTCTTCTCTTGAGCTTATTGTTGTGCTACCTAATTGATGGCCACAATTGGTTGCACCATAAGTTGCTTCTAAAATCTTGGAAAATATTAGAAATTATTGGACCTAAGAAAAGGGTTTAATGGCTATTGGCATGTTGGAAAATTAGTCTAGGTCATTATGTAAAGGTAAATTGAGCTCTGATGCCTCTTCCTAACCTTGTAATCAGATGGAAATCCTTGTTAAGTTTAGGTTAGAGAGATTAATTCTTTCACTTGCAAAAATAAGAATTAAATTTAGTGACTTTACTAATAAGCATTGAAAACTAACTCACTAACTTGAATTTACCAATTAATCAAGACAAGTAATGAACCCATAGGAAGTGTACTTTACTAAGTTGATAAAATCCATAAATTTACATTACATTCTTACATCCTAGGTTAATGGAATTTCATTTAGCTAAGTTTAGTTACTTGTTTGCCTTCCGTAAATCTTCATTCAACTTTGATTGTTTAGCTAAAGGTAACTTAGAGTAGTGGTAGTTGGCAAGAAAATCAATTAAACCTCTTGTGAATGATATTCTTTCTCACCCAACTTCAACGTCTTTCATGCGCTTGTGGTTAGGGTTTAAAAATCACAACAAATAGTACAGGGGTTAATAAACATGTTTGATGAACGTAATATGTTGGCCAAGCTTGTAAGGATAGCTAGGGAAAAGTGAAAGGATAAGACTATTCCAAATTATAGACTTAGATTATATCAAGAAAGAGTAAAACCACAATATGAATTGCCAAGTTCAAATTGTTGCCCACTTTGGGGTAGTCCAATTATGGTGCCAAAATTATACATTTAGACTCCTAGGATTGGTAATGTTCTGTAGGCCATCAGAACACTACCCTTAGTGTGCATACCCAAGTGGCCCTCTTGGGCACTATGTAAACACATGCATATTGGTCTAACCATCACACACATATTCACATTTCATGCACACCATGGCAGCAAAGAATGAAAACACTAGCACAAGTCTTAATCTTGGCTACCACACATTAGGCAATCTTGTTAAGTTCTAGTGACCAGCTACTGCACCTGTAACTTCCACTGATAAACTATATAATTCTAGCCATGTACCCCTTATTTTCTTTGCTCCAATATCAAGTAAAGGTGTTCATTATACCTTTTACCCCTCACACTTCAATCATTATGAAGAGAATTTCACAATATAATGGCTTTTTAACTATTATGCCACACTTGTAATTCTCCCATTTTTGTGTGGTGGTAACACAAATCAAATTGGTATTTACTTATTACGAGTGGTCTTATAGTAAAGAATGACAAAGACATAGTTGTAGAATATAGAAAAAAGAGTTATGATAAAATCAATAAAATTTATCATTCTTATATGTCTTGTTCAATTTCCCATTGTCTTCCCATGTGGAGAGGATGGATATCTCATCAAGATACTTTTGCTTGATCCTCGAGATGCTTCATCAAATTTGCAGAAGAGGGTTACAATGATAATGTTTTACTCTTACACACTACATGATTGGGCAAATTCTCAGTCACTTTTAACTAGGACCAGAAGGCTATTTCAATAATATATGGTCAATGCTTATGCTAACATTGAGAAAGATAGGCTTGACTATATACAAACACTCTGGAATGACTTTAGAACTGTGTTCCTACAATGTGTCTATGATGCAGTGCAGTGAGGTGATGAGGATGGCCCAAGTGTTAGTACATGTACAATACTTCTTGCCAGCTTCATTGGCGATCCTAGGTATATCTATAACCATTACCACATGCGCTTGCTTTACACAGAGTCCACGAAGATCCTCAATTTTTTTTATCACTTTTACTGGTAATGTAAACTAGCTTGAAATTAGATGCTACTTGGTGAGATTTCTCAAGATGATATCAAAGGATCAAGCTAACACTATATCACTTTGTTTTTCAAAAGAAAGTTTAGGAATTTATTTCTTATCTAAAACATAAAAAGCCATTTGGTGAACTTGCAGCGTGTACTTCTTCACTAATTTTTGAAAATTCTCAAGTTTGCATAATATTTTCCTTAAAAAAAGAATGTTATAATGACTACTGTTCTTGTCTTTCTTATTTCATTCAAGTGCTCTACACAATATAATTTTTAAAAAAGGGAAACCTCATTGCTATACATTGCTTTGGATTTACTCTCCAAGCAAATATAATTCACTAAATGTAATAGATACTATGATTTCAGTTGACATCTTGGATAAGGACCTTGATCCTAAAGGATATGTTGTTGTTGCTAAATTCATGTTACATGGTCCATATGGTCTTGCCAAACCCAATTTTCCATGCTTGAAAAAAGGCATATGCTCAAAATCTTTTTCAAAGAAGTACTAGTAAACAACTTCATTTGATAAGAATGGATTTATTCATTACAAGAGAAATGACACAGCAAACTTTGTAATAAGAAATGGAATAAAATTAGATAACTCTCATGTTGTGCCCCATTATAGAAAACTTTGTTTGGTTATTTTTTTTTTTTTTTGCACATATTAATATTGAATGTTGTGGCCATATCATGCTAATAAAAATATCTATTTAAATGCATAGCAAAAGGGGTTGCAAAAATACAAGCTAAACTTTCATGTCCAATAAGTGATTCAAGTCAGGCAGATACTTCATAGCAACAATAAGTGAATGAAGTAAAAAACTTTGTAGATTGTACATATATATGCCCTTATGAAGCTTCTTTTGCAAATTTTTGAAGTTGACATCCACAAAAAGATCGTTCTACTTAGATTCTTGTTGTCCACCTACTTTCCATGCAACAAATAACTCTCCGAACCTCAAATAAGTTCTTAATGATCTTGATGCTCAAAAAATAACATTGAATCAATGGATGAAAATGAATAAAGTGGATGACAAAGCACATAGAGTTGTTTATCTTGATTTCCCAAACCATTGTGTTTGGCATCAAACTTTGAAATTTTGGTCTAAGAAAAAAAGGAGTTCAATTGGTAGATTAATATATGCCTATCCTAGAGGAGAACTATTTTATCTTAGAATTCTTGTTTTTCATCAAAGAGGATGCAAGTCTTTTAAAGAAATAATGACTATCAACAGTAAATTATATTCATCTTTTCAACTTGCTTGTGAAGCATTAGGCTTACTTGGTGATGACAGACAAAGAATAAGATGTGGCTTTCAATAAAGCTGTAATTTGGGCATCATCTGTAGAACTATGATTGTTATTTCTCCATATATTACTCTTTTGTGATTTGTCAAACTCGAATTCATTCTTCAACCACCACTAGCAACAAATGGCCAACAATATAGTCTACTAGTTTTCACCTTCAACTTCAACTACTTTCCATGTTGATGATTTGTTTCTTCAAAACTATATTCTCTATGAGTTAGAATTCCTCTTAAATGCATCTTCAAATTCCCTTTCACACTTCCACATGCCAATGCCTACTGTTGGCCTAATTGCCAATCTTAACAATAAAATTATGATGGAATAAAAAAATTATGACAAAGATGCACTCTCAAGGGAACATAACACTATGAAGAAGTTTCTTAATATGAACTAGCAGCATATATATGAAAGAATAATCTTAGCATCTAAAGAAAAGCAATAAGAACTTATATTTGTCTATGGATATGGAGGAACTGGCAAAACATTTTTGAGGAAAACTATACTAATTACTTTAAGGGCTATTGGAAAAATTATTCTCGTTGCCTAATCAGGTATAACATCACATTTCTTGTCATCTAGTCAAACTGTTCATTCACGCTTTAAACTTCCTCTAGAATTGACTGATGAATATGTTTACCTTGTCAAAAAAGGAACCCATTTAGCTAGATTACTAGAATAAACGTACCTTATCATATGGGATGAAGCACCAATGAATGATTAGTATTGCTTTGAGACACTGGACAGGAGCCTCAATGACATCTTATTAGAACCAAACAAAAATATTTAGAGATAAATCTATGGTGTTGGGTGGTGATTTCTACCAAACCTTACCAATTAATTTAAATGCAACTAAATATTAAATCATCTCATCATGTGTGGTGACATCCCCATTATGGTTACATTTTTGCATATACAAACTAACATAAAATATGCACCTTTAGTAGCAACACCTTACCCATTTTGAAAAGTCTAAGATTGTTGAATTCTCATAATGGCTCTTGTCACTAGGTGATGTAACTATTCTTGGTACTTAGATGAAGAAACCCTGATTGTGTTTGAATTAATATACTAGATAAATTTATTATACCAATTGACAATGATGGGATCAAGCAATTAATATACTTCATATATGATGAACATACCCTTCATGATCCCATGCTTTTTGATCCTTTGCAACAAACCAATTGTTTGACCTACAAATGACATAACTGATAGGTTGAATCACCAAGTTCTTTCTTTATTACCTATAGAGGCTATTGTTTACCATATATTTGATGTTACCTACTCTTTCATAGACAATAATGAACAAATATAGATTTTTTACCCAACAAAGTATCTCAATAGTCTTACATTCAGTGGTTTCCCTGATCATAAATTGGAGGTCAAAGTTGGAGCTCCAATCATGTTACTAGAAACTTAAACTAGGTTACGGGTTTGTGCAATGGAACTTGCATGAATGTCATGCAACTGTCATCCAAGATCATTGAGCCCAAGATAATTTTTAGAACAAAGTGTTGGAACATATATGTTTCAAGTGTAAGTTTGTAAGTTTACAAGGTTAATGGAAAGGTTGTGTCTTTTCTAACACTTGTGACTTTTCTTATGGAAAGTTGTGCCTTTTCTAACACTTGTGACTTTTCTTATGGAAAGTTGTGCCTTTTCTAATGCTTGTAACTTTTCCTATGAAAAGTTAAGTCTTCTCTAACACGTTTGGCCTTTCCAATGGATACATACGTTCATGAAAAATTGTATTCATTCAAATAGAAAGTCACAGCCTTTGATCCATTATAAATATGCAATAGATTGTTCACAATTTAGTTTAGGCTTTCTCATATTGTTTTGTTGTATCCTAGAGGCAATCTTTTTGTCCTTTTATAGTAGGGAAATATTTACCTTAAGGAAAAGTGATTTTTCACACCTCAAAGCATCCATCTTTCTATTATAATTCTTCTATTTCTTCTTCTTATGTTATTTCATTCTTTCGCAATAATCTTATGGTAAATATTATGGAGACAAAAGTTAAAATAGGTGTCAAGTTTCATTTTCAAGATCCTCCTGACACCAATACTCTTGATTGTTTTAATGGTACAAAATACACCGTATGGAAAGATCGAATGATGTGGTTGTTGACTACATTAAATATGCATTTTGTCCTTGATCTAGATCTGCAATGAGTTTCTAACATTCTGTCTGATGATCATACAAAAGTCAAAGCAAAATTATGTATAGAAAAGTTGAGCAAGATATTAATGAAAGAGTTTGCCAAGGTTGCACACTTAATTCTCTAACTGATCACTTGTATGAAATTTACTAAAATCTAAAAATGCCAAAAGAGGTATGGTCTACATTGGAGTTTAAGTACAAGCATGAGAAATAAGGTACGTATAAGTTTTTGGCTTTGAAGTACTTTGAATTTCGATTTTTCAACAACATGTCTATTATTGATCAAGTGAGGGAATTAGAAATTCTTGTCTCCCAACCTAGTGAACTTCAATTTTGAATTCCTGATGTACTCCAAGTTGGAGCAATTCTTTCGAAGTTGCCTCCTTCTTAAAATGACTACAAGAAGAAAGTGCTAAACTCTATAAAAACTATAACTATTGAGTTCACCACTCATCTACAAATTGAGGTGAAAAAAAAATGTCGAGATAAGATGTTCTTGGGAGACATAGCCCATCATATTGTTGGTCCCTCTGGTGCAAAAACTCCACATAGTTTGAAATCTAAAAAGAAAGATTTCAAGAAGTTGAAGAAAAATAGGTCTTGCTTCCATTGTAGAAAGAAAGGACACTACATTAAGGATTGCAAATACAAAAGTTCTGGAAAGAACAAGGCCAATGTTATTGAATCAAATGTGCAAGGTCTTAGGGCAATGGTCTCTGAAATGGAAATCGACATGATTATTGAACTTCACATGGCTTTTGCAACTAAATCTAAGAATTGGTGGTTGAATTTTGGTGCTTCTGTTCATGTTTGCAACAATAAATCAATTTTCAAAATTATTACTAGCTAGCAGAATCAGAAGGAGTTCTTACAGGATGCAATGCTACCGAAAAGGTGCTTCAAAAAAAAAGTTGTAGAATTATACTTCACATTTGGACAAAAATTTCCTTAGTAAATGTATTCCATGTACCTAATCTTAGGAAGAATCTTGTATCTACTAACCTTTTATGTAATAAATTTTTTAAACTAGTGTTAGAATCCGACAAAGTGATAGTGTCTAAGAATTGTATGTTTGTCAGAAACGGTTACTCATATGATTGAATGTTCAAGTTGTCAATTAATAAAATAAATAATGTTGTTGCTTCTATTGTTGACTCTTTCTTATGACATGCTAAACTTGGACATGTCAATTTTTATCTTTAAAATTCATGCCCAATCATGGTTACATCACATACACACTATTGTACACATCGCAAGTATACGGTTGTTGAACTAGTAATAAAACTGGTGAGATCAGGTTGTGTCCACAGGATACAAGTGTTAAAGAAAACTACGCTAGTAGATAATTGTAAAAGAAAATAAAAGAAATTAAGTGTTTGAATTAAATAATAAGTGATGGATGATACACCTATTAACTACTTGTAGCTATTAAAAATTACCAACTAAATTCTAGGGAAAACTAACACTAACTACTACCTGTAAGCTTAACTAAGTGACTATCGAAAATAAATTCTCCTAGAGCAATTGATCCTCCTAGAATCCACTTTACTATATGCCTAGACCGTTTATCAATTTGTAAATGAAATTACCTAGTAACAAATTCCCTCTCTTTAAGTGAATTTATTTAACTCCTCTGATATTGAATGACAACTCCTTAACCACCCAAAATTAAAGAATTTTAAGCTCTCTATAGTCTACTCATCTCTTAGAAAATTGGGGCTCCCTCTTCTCTAATGATTCTAACCTAGTTTGCCTTTTTCCTCGAACACAAATTCCTTCCCTAGAAGATAAATTTGCATTAATAAATAAATTCATAGCTAAACGAGTTCAACAATCAAGCACAATTACAAGCCAGACAATAAATTCAATGAACAGTCTAGGGTTCAAGCAAACAATAATCAAAGCATCATCCAAGATTAACAATCTTTCTAGAAGGTGGAAAAATCTAGCCTAAGAACACTTTTGAAAGAAAATCAACAAATAAGTTATAAAATCCATGCACAATCTAGAAAAGTAGGGGGAAAATTGCTTGATTCTTGTCGCTCCTCTATTTCTTGCTACCAATCTCCCATATTTTTCTTCCTCTTGGAGCCATCTATTTTCTTCCAATTTCCTTTCTCTTTTTAATCCTTTGTATGGCTCCTGCTTATCGATCCCCCAAAACTATTGTCCACTCCTCCAATACAAATAATATGCACATTACTTGTTATTGGTTGATGCCCTATTTCCCCAAATAATTGATGCTGCCACACCAAATTTCTTAGTGTGGCTGCTCCATTATTGCCACCTGAAATAAACTACTGTTGCCTCTTAGTGCGCTAGCACCAAATATTTTCCATGGCCACATTAAATTCTAGCAGCACTTAGCTTCTTTGATGAAAACTTTTATCATGCCATGAGCTCAAAAAATGGTATCACAAACAATTTTCTCCTTAACTTGCAGCAAGACACCAAAATTATGTTAGAACACTGCAAATCTTGCATTTAATCAAGCTCAATTACAGGGCTAAAACATCATGTTTCTTATATTTATCACACCCACCCCCTCCCCCCCCCCCCCACACACACACACACTTGCATATTTGCTAGTCCTCAACAAATGCCAACCCTAAAAAAACATCCAAAAGAAACAAGCTAATCAAATGGAATTTGTGTCTCATCAAAGATAAAATGCTTTTGCCTACTGATGATTGAGATATTAATGTAAGTTCAAAACATTGTGTATTTGTTACTAAAGGTATAAGATTGCTTCCAGAGTGTTTTACTCTTTGCAATATGGATTTCTAAGGGCACTGATACTCTCTGCACCTCACCTTGTGATTTCATCCTTAGGTTTGCAAGAAAAAACCTAAACTTCCTTACTTTTATGTCACACATTGCCAAGAGTTTGATGGGCTTCTCTTTGGTTGTAATGTGGCCAGGTTTGGTAAGAAAAGGCATCAGTAGAAGGCTATTTCAGTGGAGTTCAACTTGCTAGCAAAGCATAATGCACATAAAGTTTTATATTACTGTTCTTTACATTCAACACACTACCTGGCCATTGCACAAAAGCATATGCAAATTAACTTAATCTTTCTTAGCTTTTAAGACAAAATCAAACACCTTTACCCTCATTCAATTTTCTTCTTTTTTATTTGTTTTATTTTATTTTTTTGAATGAGGAACACAATAAAATTTTCTCACCTATGAGCCAAGTTCTTACCATCATTACAACATGACTTCTCACTCACAAATGAATCCACCCTATATATTACATGTATGCTAAAAAACCATGACACTTACATTTTTCATTCACTCTTCTAACTTCAAACTTGGCCCATGCTTTTTTAACCCATGACTCCCTTTACATCTTGCTAGCATTTAGGTTAAAGAAAGGATATAAATGAAAGGGATACAGGTTCTCATGTTGGGTTCATGAAAGAAATAGGCTATAGGCTCAAACAAGTTCACTAAGCGATAAATAAGATAGGGATGGATATTTGGGAATGAGGAGTGTACCTTAAATTGCCATCATTACTCTAGCATTATGTGCAATAATGTATATTTGCAATGGTCTTCAAGAAAATTTGGATCTATCGCAAGGTAAAGCTCACTTAACTATAGAGACAATCGCATATCATCGATAAATTGATCATTTAGGCTCAAAATGCTCACCACACTAATTTCTACCAAAAGCAACAAAGGCACACATTAAGCACGTACAAGAATTTAACAACATTTAGTAAGCAAGAATCTCATCATTGTAAAATATTAACTACCATTTAGGGTACTTATAATGCATCAAATGACCTAAATGCTACTAAATGTACCTAATCATGCTATTACCATTAGATGTAAAACATGCTAAGAAAAATTAAAAAAAAATTGCATGAGTCATGAAATCACAACACAAGCACACAACAACAAACATTATCTCCCCTTACACTTATAATGAACATTGTCCTCAATGTGAAATGAAAAAAGATAAGCATGGTAGAATACACCTAGGGAGATGAGGTAGCTCATTGTGGGTCGGGGAAGAAATTGCATCCTTTTTCTTTTACTACTACTTTGAGTAGTGATAAGGATGATACATTTACACTCGATGGCTTTCAATCTCCAACAACCAAAATTAGCTCTTTCAAATTATGTTGTTCCACATGCATAAATAAAAAATAAAAAAATAAAAATAAAATTATTGTACTTAGTATTACATAAATAAAACACTCAATGCCATGAAAGTGAATTTAAAATAAATCATGGGGTTGCCTTCTGATAAGCACTAAGTTTTATGTTGTTAGCTTGACAAGCACTCGAACGAAACAACTCTAAGTAAGACCATTACTTCTCCCTAAACTCAAGTCCAACATTATCCTCAATATGGAAGAAAGAAAGAATAGAGGATTGTACCTGGGATGCAAGAAAACTAACTTCAAAGGTGTCAAATAATTCAAAGCACTTACCATACAATATCTCCTAAAAAATGAGACTTATAACAATTACCTTGCAGCCAATTTATGAATGGATCTTTAGAAATAAAAGAGGGGACAGATGTTACCACACAAGATGTAATCACATCAACCCATTTGCAAGTTTGCACATTATTTGGATTTTGAAGACCCTTGTAGATATTGAAGGCCACTTGCTCCTTGTCCACTTTCAGGATGAGCTCTCTGCTCGCTACATCATTCAAAGCATTACCGATAGCTAAAAATGGTCTTCCCAGGATAATTAAAACATCTTCATCTTGTTCCATGTCAAGCACAACAAAATCCACTAGGAACACAAACTTATCTACCTTCATTAATGCATCCTCTGTTATCCCTCTTGGATAAGTAAATGATCTATCAGCAAGTTATAGGCAAATGGTGGAAGGCTTTACTTCTCCAAAACCCAACATCTCAAAGATTGAGTATGGCATAAGGTTGATACTGGCACCTAAGTCATATATCACCATGTTAAAGTGATGAGTGCCAATCTCACATGGAATAGTAAAGCTACCAGGATATTGCAATTTTTATGGCAGCTTCTGTTGTAACACAGCAATGCATTCCTCAATCATTGTCACTATCTAAAGTTCCTCAAATTTCCTCTTGTTAGACATAATATCCATAAGGAACTTAGCATAGTTAGGTACTTGTTGAATTGCCTCCAACAAGGTAATATTGATTTCCACCTACCTAAAGATATCCAAAAATTTAGAAAAGTGCTCATCCAACTTCTTCATCTTAAACCTCTGAGGACATGAAATAGATAATGTTGGAAGAGGTAAAGGTAGTGTAATTAAGGCACCTTCTCTTTTCTTTTTAGGTGCACTTTCATCAATTACTTTTTCTTCCTTATCCTAAATTGATCCTTCTTGTTCCATGTCTTCATGCACTTCTTAGGGGTCTTTGGATAGAAGGGAGGAATCTTCCTTACTTTTCAGTTTAACTTCTTCCAATTCCTTGCCCCTTCACAAAGTAATAGACTTGAAATGCTCCCTTGGATTCACTTTAGTGTTGCTAAGGAGGTGTCCTTGTTGAAGTAAACCCACAGCTTCGGGCCAATTGTCCCATTTATGTTTCCAAATTTTCACCAAAGTCCTTATTCTTGTTATTTGCATCCTCATGTCATCCATTCGGCTCTCATTTTATGCGAATTTGTTCTTTGTTTTAGTGATGAATGTTCCAAGCAAGTCTTTTAGTGATGAATTCTTTTCCATAAAAAGATTACCAAAGCTTGGTGGATTATGAGCTATTTTGTTGCCTCCATAACCATTGGCATCCTAATTTTTGAAACCTTAATTGAATTGCCCATGTACTTGAATCCCTCTATTGCCATAACCTGTTTGATTCATAAAAAGTGTCTACTCTAGCTCATGCTTAAAAGAGTAATGAGAAGAACTTGTTACTGCCTCTTGTTCCACTGGTCTTTTCTTGCTCATGAACTTTGCAAATTGGTTAGCTAAAGCTATTATCTATGCTAAAAGCTGGGTGATCTGATCAACGTCATGGATCCCACCATTTTTTCTCACACCTAATCCCGTAGAAGGCCACTGATAAATATTAGACGCAATGTCCTCCGGGAGTGTAAAAGCTTCCTGTAAAGTCTTAGCCATCAAAGTTCCACTAGCTACTAAATCCACAATAGTCCTCATCTGACCATTCATTCCAATGTAAAACATTTTAATCTACACCTATTCTGGATAACAATGGTTCGGGCACTTCTTAAACAAGTCTTTTAACTTTTCCACACTTTATAGAGCGACTCCAACTCATGCTACCTAAATGCGCTAATCTCTGATCTCAACTTTGTAGCTTTTGCTAGTGGGAAAAATTTTATGATAAATTTTTATTTAACTTCTTGCCATGTGGCCTTGCCTTCAGGTGGTGTAATGTAGAGCCAACTCTTTACCTTGTACCGAAGAAAAAATGGAAACAGAGTGAGGTGGATATCATCATAAATGGCTTCGTTAATTTTAATAGTATCATACAACTCTTGAAAATTTCCCAAGTGATCATTTGGGTCCTTAAGTAGAGCTCCTCCAAACTGATTCATTTGCACCAAATTGATTAAGCTAGTAGGAATGTGAAAGTTCCTTGCATTCTCTATTGGCCTTCGAATCCCATGATAATTATCTACTACAACCGGCTGGCAATCATTTCTAATGGGTCTTTCATTCTAAAAACCCATGTACTGACCAACTTGCCGATTTATAATAATTTGCCCACCAAAATCTGGATTTGCTTGTCTTTCAACCATCCTTTCTTTATCAATTCATCCATGCTCAAGTCTGTCTCATTGTAACAGGTAGGAAATGGGCCTAAAGGCCCAAATCCGTACATCTAGGGACTAGGCCATTTCTGGAGGCCAAAATATACCTTAAAAGAAACTCCTTTTTGGAAGGAAATTGTATCCCATAAATTTGGGATAAGCTATAAGATTTTTCATCCTAAAGATGAATTACTTGAAGAACACCTCAACTATATAAACCCCTCACCAATCCCAAGGTATGACATTTTGGCTCTTCTCTCATTCTCCATGCTACTCCTCAATGGAAAGCTAATTTGAGCGCGAAGGGTTCCCCTAGGAGTACATCCTGAGGCTCTAACGTTGTCTTTGTATACAGGATCCCAATCTACTATTCACCAAGCTCTTGGGCCCAACTTACCCAATCACTTTACCTATCAATTTGGCGCTGTCCATGGGAACCCAATATGGTGAACATGGGAAGATCACGATTAGAGAACCAAGACCTGTAGGAGACTAAGCATGATGGCCATCACCTTGAGAAGTCCAAAAGGCCCAAAGGTGAAGAAACACACTAGGGCAATAGCCTAAAAAATACCGCAGGGCTCCAAAGGGACCCCCGTAGAGGCAAAGGCCCTACGTCCCCAAATGACAAATAGTTCCAAGTTCTATAGCATGCCCAGTTCAAATAGTTGAGGGTGATGGTCCAACAAGAAATCTAGAGGGCTTTACCTAAGGCCCCAGAATAAGCCACAGAGAGTCACTCGGTGAAGGGGCCTCGCTTAACCCCTCTAAGAAGCCAGCCCTTGAGTACACAAACCCATGAATGGCAATCATCCTTGGACCGCTCAGATGGTCCTAGTAACATTAGCTCAATCCTACAAAGACTCGACCAGATGAAGCAATGCAAATGGGCTCCAAAGTGATCGGAGGAAGCCCTACCATGGGCATTAACATGGAGTGCCAACAGCTCCAACCATTAGCAGAAGAGATAATCAATGCCCCTATTTTTTAAGGGTTCCGAATGCCAAAAATTGACTTATACAATGGCATTACAGAACCCATAAACCATTTACAGAGGTATGTTACCTCCATAAGACTTGAAAGGATCTTCGATGCCATCATGTCTAGAGCCTTTAGCTCTACGTTAATAGGAGTCGCCTCCTCCTAGATTGGGACTAACTAGGGGCACCATTTTTCCTCATTTAGGGACATTTCCCAAGTGTTCCTAAGACACTTCATAGGAAGTTGGCTAACTCTAAAAACAATGGCCCACCTACTAAAAATTTGACAAGGTTGTGAGGAGTCCCTGAGGGACTACATCTAGAGATTCAATACTAAGGCAATACAAGTACAAGGGCTATTTCCAAAGCTATACCTGGTAGCCATCACCTAAGGATTAGCTCAAGGTTAGAGACTAGCTTAGGACTTCCATGAGAACCCCGTACGGGACATAAAGGAATTCCTTGACTAAGTCACATTAAACATTTATGTTGAGCAACTCAATTGACCAACAGTTCCTAAAGACCAACCCAAAACCAAGGAAGGTGGATCCAAGAAGAAAGTTAGAGGGGATTCACGACTAGAGCCCATCCTTCCACCCATGAGAGAAATGAGGTCAAACATACTCTATGCCCTAAAAAAGAGGAACCAGATCCCTCAATGGCCCCCAGCAATGCTTCCCTAAGGCAAGAAAAACCCTAAAATATATGGCAAAAACCACAAAGATAATGGGCATGATACCGAGGAGTGCTGGCAGCTGAAGAAACTGTTTGAAGAGATGATTCAAGAAGGCAAGTTGAAAAAGTACATGTTTAGGTGAACATCTCCTTGCCATAGATAAGAAGAGAGGCCCCGTAAGAGAGACAACGAGGGTGACAATGGCAGAGAAAATAGGCCCAAGAGGCCTCACTCTCTAAAAAACTATCGAAATCCTAGAGCCCTAGTGGTGGTTGTTCACATGATCATCAAAGGAGAAGCCTCAGCGGCTCAGAAAGACAGGAGCATGAAATTGCACAACTAGAATCAATTGACCCTAGCTGAGTCATAACCAAGGCTGATGGGTCCCAAGTTATGGTCCCACACTTGGACCCACTAGTATTTAGGGCCTGTGTCAACAACTTCGACATAAAAAGGGTCTACTTAGATACAAGGGCCAATGTCAGTGTCATTTTCATTAACCTATTGGAAAAATAAAAGTTTAAAAATCCTCTCTATTGCCTATCACTGGGCCCACCTTTGGGGTAAGCAAAGATGAGGTCCCCACTATAGGGACCATCAACGTCCCGCTGATGTTGGTAAGAACAGATCACAATAGAAATCTTGCCTACAACTCCCACGATGCAGAATTTCTTGTCCAAGATGTCCCATCGCCCTACAATTCCATCCTTCGCCAACCAGCCCAAATGCAATTCCATATCTGGACTGACATCAGAAGGCTAACAATGCCTTTTATTACCCTCATTGGGGACAGAATTGTGTTTATCAACCAAGCAGTGACACAACAAGCTTATGTGGCAACCCTATGAAAGCCCAAAGAAAATGCCATCATACTGGTGGAGTTGAAAAGGCGCAGATAGGCCATCCAAGAAAATAAGGTTGGCATGACTTTTCCCAAGGATATAGAGCTAATAGAGGTAGCCCCTAAAAAAGGCGATCAAGGTTGGAAAAGACCTCACATCTGAAGTAAGACAGATGTTCATTTAATTTCTTAAAGCAAATATAAATGTCTTTGCTTGATCCCCTAGCAAGATGCCAGGAATAAACCTAGAAATCAATACCCATAACCTATAAGTGAACTCTTTTGCTAGACCAGTACAGTGGAAAAAAACTATAACATGGCATTTGAAAGAAAAGAATTCATCAAGCAAGAAGTAGATAGGCTGTTGAAAGCCAGAATCATTTAGGAAGTGTGATACCCTGAATGGCTCGCCAATGTGGTATTGGTGAAAAAGAGAAATGGAGACTGACGCAAATGTGTCAACTACACCAATCTCAACGACACTTTCCTAAAAGATTTGTATCCCTTGCCATCCATAGATCAATTGTACAATACCACATCTGAATTCAAAATACTATCCTTTATGGACGCTTTCAGTGGCTACCACCAAATCTGCATGCACCTCGAAGATGAAGAAAAATAGCTTTTACAATAAGCGAGGCCATCTATTGCTACCAACGAATGCCATTTAGCTTGAAGAATGCTGAAGCCACTTACCAAAGGCTGATGAACCGCATTTTTGTAGACCAGATAAGGAGAAACATGAAGGCCTATATAGATGACATGACTGTCAAAAGAAAAACAATAAACCAACATATTGGTAACTTCTAGGAAACCTTCCAGAGGATGCACCAATATAACTTGAAATTGAATCCCAATAAGTGCACCTTCGGCATTTGTGCTAGCAAATTCCTTAATTACATAGTCTCCAAGAAGGGAATCTATGCCAACCCTGATAAGATCAAGGCCATCCTCATGATGCTTGGTCCTAAGAATAATAAGAATATTTAGAAACTAACAGGAAGGCTAACCATGCTAAGACGGTTCACCTCACAATTTGGTGATAGATGTAAGCCATTCTTTCAAATATTAAAGAAAGAAATGGCTTTTAACTAGATGAACAAATGTTGTGAAGCATTCCAGCAAATAAAGAACTATCTATGACACCTCCCTACAATAAAACAACCGAACCCAGATGAGCCCCATGTACTTTATGTAGCCGTCACTGAAGGCTTTGTCAGCGCTGCCCTCATCAAAGAAAATGGAATGGAACAATGGCCCGTTTAATATGTCAATCAGACCCGCAAATCGGCCAAACCTAGATATCCCACACTCCATAAAGTAGTTTTGGCCTTTATCATGACCTCTCAAAAATTATAATCATACTTCTAGACTTATCACATAACTGTCAAAACGGAATTACCCTTACGGGATATCCTACAAAAGCTAGACAAATCCGGTAGACTTGCTAAGTGGTGCATTGAATTGGGGCAGTATGACATCCACTACAAGCCTTGGAAAGCTAAGGCACAGGCCTTAACAGATTTTATGGCCAAGATGACGCTAAGCACAGAAACTCAATAAGGGCAAGATAAGACACCTATCTGGGAGGTGTACTTGGATGGGGCATCGGGTCTTAAATGCTATGGAGCAGGCATCATACTTAAGGCCTACTCAACTTAAAGGCCATGCTCATAATCATATTTTGCTTCCCCATAACTAATAACATCGCAAAATATAAAGCCCTTCTTATAGAGCTGCATATGGCTGGTCAGGTAGGGGTATGGAGTATACAGATATAGAATGACTCCCAATTAATAGTGAATCAAGTCACAGGAATAGCAGGCACAAAGCGCCAACTTTTTGCAAATACCTTAGCATAACAAGAGAGCTAATGAAGATGTTTGACCTTGTGCAGGTTCAGAAAATCCCTGTGAACCAGAATTCTAGGGCTGACACCCTCTTAAAGGGATGAAAAGAGGTTGTAATAGAAATATTTATAGGGCCCTCGGTCCACTTGATACATAGAATAACACCTAAAGATGATTAGAGGGAGACAATCAAAATTTACCTCAAGAATGGTACATTGAATGGAACTCCTAAAGAAAAAAAGAAAATCAAGATCCAAGTTGGACATTTCCTTATTATTGAAGGGGAGTTATATAGAAGTGGGTTCAGTTCCCCTCCACAATGATGCCTAAGTTTGCTCAAGGGGCACCGTGTTCTCTAGGAGATTCACTAGGGAGACTGTGGAGCACTTATCGATGCCAACGCCTTTGCCTACAAAGCCTTGAGACAAGGCTACTTCTTGCCTACAATTAGAAGTGACACTACGGAGTTTATCAGTACATGCCATAATTGTCAGCTTAATTTGACAATACAGAGGTTGCTCTCCTTCAATGCCTCTTTAACAGCAGACCCTTGATCATTTGCTATGTAGGGGTTATATCTTATTGGAGCACTGTGCATGGCCCTAGGGCAAATTAAATACTATATTGTAGTAGTAGATTACTTCACCGAGTGGGTAGAAGCAAAGCCCTTAGCCTCTATCTCGACCCCCTAAATCACTAATTTCTTATGGAAGAATATCATTTTCCATTATGGGTGCCCATGAGCCATCGTCACTGATAATGGAAAGCAGTTTGACAACCAACAAGTTTGATGATTTGCTGAAGACAAAGGCATCCGCCTTCATTTTGCCCCCATCTTTCATCCCCAGTCCAACGGGCAAGTAGAAGTCACCAATAGGATGATAAAAGAAGGTCTTAAAAAAAGGCTTTAAGAGGCCAAAGGCATATGGGTGGAATAATTTCCAAGTGTTTTGTGGAACTACCACACAACTCCTCGAACGCCTACCAAAAGAATCACCTTTCACAATGACCTATAGAATTAATGCCCCTATACCCGTGAAAATTTCTTGCCCTACCTTGCAAACACAAGCCTATGACTCTACTTAGAATGAAAAAGCCCTCGATGGCAATTTGGGTTTGCTGGAACAACTAAGGGAAGATGCAAGGATTCGCATAAGGGCCTTTAGGCAGCAAACTACCTTAACTCACGATCAAAAGATGAAACACAAAGATATTCAAATGGGGGGTTTGGCACTTATCAAAGCTAAAAGGAAGTCGATGCACAAGGCACTGAGGCCAAATTAGGATAAACCCTGCTTGGTCATAAAGAAGCTCAAAGAAAAAGTCTATGAGTTGGCAACTTTGGAAGGAAAAAAACTACTCAGAAATTATCATTCGAACGACATGTCTCTATACTTTGCTTAGATTATCGCAAGAACAATTACTTTACATTATATACTTTGATTACTTACAAATAAAGAGGCACTCCTCTAACGCTTCACATTCTTATCAGATAAAAACAAGGCTTTGTAAATCTCTTAAGCACTTAAGATCAATCAATGAGGCCCTACTATGAACGCCCTCTACTTAGAAAAAAAATCATAATAAGTCATTAAATGTTATAGTCATGTGAAAATATAAAAGACAAAGGCATCACAAAAATAAAACAACTCATTAAACAAAGAATTCTATTACAAAAAATGAAGGAGGATCCTAAGGGAACAAAGGTAAAAAATGAGACAGCGACCAACAATGAACGCTCCAAAATTCATCTAGAAGAAGGTCCTCATCAAGATCCGTTGCCTATGCATCCTTGTCAAAGGTAGGAATCCCAGCTTTCCACTCCTTCGGCCAAGACTCATAATCCAAACCTAGATCCTTGTAAGCTAAGAGAAACAAAAGAGAAGGTTCAAATTCACCTACTGACCTAAAAGCGGCAAGAAAGAAAGTCTTCCTTGAATTCCAAGAAGGTAGTCCTTCCAAGCCCTTTCTCCACCTTCAGGATAAGTGTAACGAGCTCCTTCATATGAGCATTAGCCTTGGTCCAAAGACATTGGTACTTTAAGTGGCCCTTGTGCCCAACAAAGCTTACCCGCTCGATGCACTCTACAAGGGGCAACGTAGAAGTGACCAAGCTTGAGCTAGCCTCTCTGGCAAAAGTACTGGAGTCCAGTGGAGTATACTTGTCCATCGGCAAGATGACCTCAATAGCACCTATCTTGGACTCTGCCGCCTTCAGCAAGGCCTTCAAACTATCGGCCTTTTTTGGGCCTCAGCTTCCTTTTCTAAAGATTGCTTTAGATCCCTATATAGTTTCTCTACCTTTAACTTCAGCTTCTTCACGACACCCTTCTTGGCCTCCCTAGCCTCCTTCTCCAACTGGAGGTCTTTCGCAAGTGCCTCATTGGCACTTTATTCACTACTTAGTTCTAGTTGAAGGAAGCTACCATTCTTGTGCAAGGCCTCAAGCTCAGAGTGGATGGCCTTATCCTGAGCCACCCATCGATCCCCCAAACAATAGGTGACGATGGCCTCTTACAAAAACTCAGACTCATCAGTGAGAAAACAACACCACAAGCACTAAAAACAAGTAAAGGAGTATACTTGAAGAAGGCTACAGCCCTCTTCTAACTGAGGGGGATGGGCCAAAAACTGTCGATCCCTGGGGGACCTTAACCCTTTTAGGATACAATGGCAAATGTTGGGCCAATCCTCAAAGATTGATTCGCCAACCCCCACTACCCATAAAGGGTCAAAAACTTGGTCAAGCACAATCCCCTTTAGAGCCAAATCCCTTTTCTGCATTTGACCCCACATAGGGATCAAGTTAAATGGCTGGAAGCACTTATCCAGCTATAGCTCATGCAGCCCCCTTTAGGCAAATGGAGCTTTTTCAAGGACAACCCTTACTGGAACCCGAGTAGGGTGATGAGGTAAGGCAGAGGCACAAGGCGCATCCCACAATGGCCTCAATGCCACCTTCTACTTTTAAGACACCATTGGGTCTTTAATATGAGGATTCTCAGACAACTGACTGTGCTTCTCAGAAGCCACTAGATGGAAACACCTATAATCTGCACAAAATGACCCTAAGTCTATAAAGTCAACATGGAAAAAGTGCTCAAATGTTGCCCTACCAATGCCTCAGCCATAAAAGCACCGTCTCCAGGAGGGCCAGTTGGCTTCATCCTCTTACAGACTAGCTGGGCCTCGGGGGAGAGGGGGACTCAGGAAGTTCCACAGCTTCAGACAGTGGCTTGGACAATGAAGCCCCCATAGTGTGTACTGCATTGGCAGGGTGTATATTGGCCTTACGAGCATCAGCTAAAGCATCAACAATGCCCTTGCACCTCTTCAAAACTCCTTAATGCGGTTACTCATTTCTGTAGAAAAAAGAACTTGGTTAGACATCATAACCATGCATAAAATAGGCAAGGAAAATGTAATGGCTAAAGCACAACTCTTTGGCGAAGGGCCCTACTGGGCCTTGGTAGTAACCTCGTAGGCTTCAACCAACCTTCCTTCCTAACCCTTCTTCCAATTACAAGGATCCTTTACTTCCGAGTATGATTGATGGGCCCTGCTGATCCCTGACCACCTAAGGGTGGTCTCATCTATTTCAATGTAATGGATGTGGAACAACTCCAAAAAATTGATGTTCTTCACTACCTCTTCCAGTTAATAAACTAACCCAATGAGTGAATGATGGACCTACAAACCCTCATATATAGGCAGTGTCCCGACCAGGGCATGTTGGGGATTGTTCGCAAACTCACAAGGGAACACCTATGCTTGCTCCTTTAATGTGAAGAAGAAGCTCTCCTTCCACCCTAACCATGAGTCCATGTAGGACATCAAAGCAAAATATTTATTCCCACCTCGATTAATGGGGGCAATATGGAAGAAGCAAGCATCATTCTTTAGTTCCAGCATGTAAAATTCGAGGAAGTCCTCTAAGAGGGGAGACACCCCTCTAGCTTACAATTGATGATAGAGCCATTGATGTGGACGTAAATGTTCGGCAACATCTATGACGGTGAAATTTGGTAGTACTCACAGATCTACTCTACCAACGGTTGCAGAGGGAAGCGAAGCCCTGCCTGAACCTAGTCTATAAACACAAAAAGAACATCCTTTCTTTTGCTTCCCCTTTCTAGACCCCTATCCTTGAGAACCTTTACACACGAGAGGGTGGCAACAATGCCATTAAGCCAAAAATATCTGGAAAGATTAATTGCCAGTATGCCTTCATTATGCTGAGTCACAATCCTCTTAATCACCCCAACATTCGAGACGAATGGCACCTTGGAAGAATCACCCCTATCTGCGGTAGCCCAGGTTGAGGATTTTGTAGAAACCATCTAGAAAAGTGGCTGGAGCATGTCAGGGCTATCATTAACACAATGAGGCAGTGCTAAGGTGGAAACCCAGAACAACCCAAAACCCAGGAAACCCCAGATAAACAAAAAAAAACACGGGGGAAAAAAGGACAAGAACCTACTACCTAAATATAATAAAGAAGGATGAACACAACAACAAGAAGAAAAACTTCAGAAATGAAAACTCCAAAGAACTCTAACACTAATAGCAAGTAGGAAATAAGGAATCACAAGAAAAAGAAGTAGAACAAACCAAACAGTGAAAAGGTCAGGGCATAAACCCTCACTTTATATATAGGAACACCTACGGCCCTTGGGTTTCCCCTCGAAAACCACCACTATAAATAATAGGTCAATTTTTGAAAGACACATGGCCACTAACAACCACCAAGATAGCCACGCCCATATTCGTATGAAACAGGCCTAAAGTCCTATATCCGGAAGTATAAGAACTAGGCCATTTCAGGAGGCCCAAATGGATCCTAAAAGGAACTCCTTTTATGAAGGAAACTGTATCCTATAAATACGGGATAAGCTACATGATTTTTCATCCCATAGATGAATTACTTAGAGCACAACTCAACAATATAAACCTCTCACCAATCCCAAGATACGGCATTTTGGCGCTCCTTTCCTTCTCCTTGTCACTCCTCAACAGAAAGCTCACTTAAGCATCAGAGGGTTTTCCCCAGGATCACATCCCAGGGCTTGACGCTATCTTTATATGTAGGATCCCATTCTGCTGTTCGCCAAGCTCTTGGGCCTAGCTTACCTGATCACTTTTCCTATCACTAACTATTTCAGGCTAACCTTTCACATTCTCACCTTTCTTGCTCTTGTCTTTCTAACTCCGCTCTTCTCGCTGCTTTTATTTGGTCTTCCATCTTTTTCTCCTTTCTGAATCCCTTGACTTTTTGTTCCACCTCAAGATTGTATACCTTTTCTTGCCCACTAGTTGTTCAAGCAATGCACTAGCAACATAGAAGATCTGCACACAAAAAAAACAAAGATAAATAAAATAAAATAAAAATACCAAAAAAATTCTAGAAATAAAATAAATAAACTCTAAATTAGCTATAGAAAACTATCACCAACCAATCCCCAACAATAGCACCAAAAACTTGTTGCACATACCGCAACTATACAGTTGTCGAACTAGTAATAAAACCGGTGAGACCAGGTCATGTCCACCAACATCAAGTGCTAAAGAAAACTGAGCTAGTAAAGAATTGTAAAAGAAACTAAAAGAAATTAAATGTTTGAATTAAATAAATAAATAAATGATACACCCTATTAACTACTTGTAACTATTAAAAATTTCCAATTAAATTGTAGAGAAAATTAACAGTAACAACTACCTATACGCTTAATTAAGTGACTATAGAAAATTAACAGTAACAACTACCTGTACGCTTAATTAAGTGACTATAGAAAATAAATTCTCCAAGAGCAACTAATCCTCCTAGAATCCACTTGGAGCTTGTTTACTATCCACCTAGACCGTTTACCAATTTATTGTAGATGAAATTACTCAATAACAAATTCCCTCTCCCAAGGTGAATTTATTTAACATTGAATAACAATTCCTTATCCACCTGAAATTAAAGGATTTTAACCTCCCTATGGTCTATTCATCTCTTAGAAACTTTGGCCTCCAGCTTCTTAAGTGATTCTAACCTATTTTCTTTTTTTCTTCTTACACAAATTTATTCTCCTGAAGATAAATTTGCATTAGTAAATGAACTCATGGCCAAAAGTTCAACAATCAAGCACAAGAACAAACCAAACAATAAATTCAATAAAGTTCAAGCAAACAATCATCAAAGCATCATCCAAGATTCATAATCACTCTAGAAGATGGAAAAATCTAGCCTAAGAACATTTTTTAAATAAAATCAACAAATATGTTATAAATTCCATGAACAATATTGAAATAGGAAAAAATCGCTTGATTTTTGTTGCTCCTCTTTTTCTTGTGATCAATAACCTATAATTTTCTTCCTCCTAGAGTCATCTCTATTTTTCTAATCTCCATTTTACTTTTAATCCCTTGTACACCTCCTGCTTATCTATCCCCCAAATCCGCCATCCTATTCTCCAACACATATATATATAGGCTGCTTGTTATTGGTTGCTACCCTATTTCCCAAATTAATTAATGTTGCCACACCAAATTTCTTGGTATGGCTACTCCATTGTTGCCACCTAAAACAAACTGTTGCTGCCTCTTGGTGCACCAGCACCAGATATTTGCTGTAGCGACATTAAATTCCAATAGCACCTAGCTCTTTCAATGCAAGCTTTTATCATGCCTTGAGCTCCAAAATGTTACCACATACAATTTTCTCCTCAACCTACACCAAGGCACCAAAATAATGCTAGAAGACCTTAAATCTTTCAATTAATCAAGCTTAATTATGAAGCTAAAACATCACTTTTCTTATATTTATCACACAGAAGCAGAACCCAAATATGAATTTTGTGTTGAGGAAAAAATGGCTAAGAAAATTTGTCCCCATGTTAAAAGAAAAACAACCTTGTTAGAACTTGTGCACTTTGATATATGTGAATTAAATGGAAAATTAACAAGAGGTGATAAAACATATTTTATAACTTTTATTGATAACTACTCTAGATATACTTTTATCTATTTGATGACATATAAAGATGAAGCCTTTAATAAATTTAAAGAATATAAATCAGATATACTTTTGTCTATTTGATAACACATAAACATTAAAATTTAAATAATATAAATCTATTGTTGAAAATCAAAAGGGGAAAAGATTAAAATTTTACGTGGTGATCAGGGTAAAGAGTATTTTCCAAAATCTTTTACTAATTTTTGTGAAGACAATAACATTATTCATAAAAAAAAACTATGCCTTACACCTTTCAACAAAATGGCTTGGTAGAAAGGAAAAATTTGAACTTTAGTGGAGATGGTAAATTTCATGCTTGTAAATACTAAGTTGCCCATAAATATATGAGGGAAAGCTTTATGAGTTTTGGAATAGTGGAAAAAAACCTAACCTAAATTATTTCAAAGTATGTGGTTTTTTGGAGTTTTATAGAGATCCTGATCCTTATAAATCAAAACTTGGACCTAAGAGAATTAGAAGTATTTTTGTTGGGTATGCACAACATTCCAAGGCATATCAACTCTTGAATTTAGATTCAAATGTCATTCTTGAGTCAATTAATGTTGAGTTTTTTTAAGATAGATTTATCTCTTATTTTTCTTCTTCTACTTCTACTTATTCTTCTTATGAACCTTCAAAATTTGTTTCTCGAAATCATATTATTTGAGAAGAGAGAAAATAAGTAGTTGAAGCTAGAAAAAGCCAAAGAGCAAGGAAAAGGAAATCCTTGGCCTTTAATTTATTCTCTAGAATCTATAGTTTTCTCTGTGGAATGAGATAGAACTATTGTACTCAATAGTAAGCCTATAGTTTTAAACTTGGAGGATGATCCAAAACTTTTAGTGAAGCTATGGCTTCTAAAGATGTTGCTTTTTGACAAAAAACAATTAATGATGAAATGGAATCTATCATGTCTAATAATACTTGGATCTTAGTAGATTTACCTCCTGGTTCAAAAGTTATAGGGTGTAAGTTGTTATTTAGATGAAAGTACCAAACTAATGGTTCTATTCAAACATTTAAGGCTAGATTAGTAGCAAAAGGTTTTAGACAAAAGGAAGGCATAGATTATTTTAACACTTATGCCCCTGTAGTGAGGATAACATCTAGCACTAGCATCAATACATAATTTATGTATACATCAAGTGGATGTTAAAACTGCATTTCTTAATGGTGATCTTACTGAAAAGTTGTATATGGTGCAACCTGAAGGCTTTGTGTTACCTAGAAATGAAAAACAAGTCTGTAAACTAGTTAAGTCTTTATAGGGCTTAAAGCAAGCTCTGAAATAGTGGCATAAGAAATTTGATTCAGTAATTCTATTATTTGGGTTCAAGCATAATAATGCTGATAGATGCATTTACAAAAAATGCACCAATGAGTATATTGTTATAATTTGTCTCTATGTAAATGACATGCTCATTGTTGACATCAATTTGATTGGTATAAATGAGAAAATATCATATCTAACTTTTTTTTTCAAATGAAAAATCTACATAAAGTTTAAACAATTTTGGGCATTAAAGTAAAATGCTATAATGGTGGATATTCTTTAAACCAAATGCATCACATAGAAAAGTTGACTGAGAAACTCAAACATTTAAATATAAAAGAAGCAAATACTCATTATGTTTCAAGTAAGAAATTATTAAATAATAATGGCAGAGTTATTGCTCAAATAAAGTATGGGCATTCTATTGGTAGTCTTATGTACACCATACATTGCACTAGACAAGATATAGCATTCACTGTTTGCAAGCTATTAAGGTTCACAAGTGCACCTGGCATAGAACATTGGAAATAAATTTCAAGGGTTTTGGGATATTTGAAAAGAACAAAAGATTTGAACTTGTTTTATTCAAACTATCCATTTGTTCTAGAAGGGTTTTGTAATGCAAGTTGGATGACAAGCACCAATGACAACAAATCTACTTCCAAATGAATATTTATTTTAGGAGGTGATATTGTAAATTTAGAATTTAAGAAACAAACTTACATTGCTCATTCAACCATGGAGTTCAAGTTCATTGCTCTGGCTGTTGCAAACAAGGAAGTGGAATGGATAAAGCATTTTTTATCAAAGATAGAGTTGTGGCCACAACTAATGCCAGCCATTTCCTTGCATTATGATAGTAACGCTACTCTGTCTAGAGCATATACTGAAGTTTATAATGGAAAATCTAAACATATTAGTTTCCAAAATGATTATGTTCGAGACTTAATATTAAATGCAATGATCGCTATTATTTATGTCAAGTATGGATGTAATCTTCTCACTAAAGCTCCTCCAAGAGATGTAGTAATCTCTACAATCAAATAGATGCAACTTAAATCCTAAATAAAGTACCTGTAATGAAAACCTAAGTTTCTATTAGTAACTAATGATGCCCGCTAGCATCCTCGTGGTGTGACATAGTTGCCTGGAGTAGGGACTTCCGGCGTGAAGATGTCTGAATGAGAGACTCCCAACTGGAAGATGGCTGCAAGACTAAGAAAAATGAGGGTTAGAGACTCCCTGGAATGTGTTTCCGGGGGAGGAGCCTCCGATGCCCAAGTCAGTAATAGTATAACAAGTAAAGGGCAAAAGTGAAGAGTAGAGAGTTGGGAGAGTCCCCCCTTACCAAGGTCTCCCTAAGTATTTATAGGAGGGCATAAGAAGGAGGCCGTTTGACACAGCCTGCTGAGATTATGACACGTGTTCGGCCGGATTTGGTCCGTACCTATGCAGACAAGTACCCCCAGCTGGGCCTAGGCCATCCTAGCCAGGGGCACTAGCGAGGTTACTGCGACAGGGGTGTCCGTGGCAAAGATGTCCGTGGCAGAGGTGTTTGTGTCAGAGGCGTCTATGGCAGAGGTGTCTGTGGCAGAGGCTCTCTAACCGTTTTTGTCGTATTTTCTCAAGACTCCTTCGGTGTACCAGGATCCCTCGGAATAGGAGGTCCCCTTCGGGCCGACATCACTACTGAGGGCTGTTAGGAAAGGCCCCTCGGCAGAGTAGAGCACCTTCAGTGGTCACTCTCAATTTCCAAGGATGGGGATATGCTTTCCCGAAACTCAGTGGGTTCACCATTCGAAGGTGGTAGTACGCTCCCTTTCCGAGGTCAGCCACGTTATTTACAGAGCATGGTGGCTGGCCACCGAGGTCGTGCCTAGCTCACCAAGGGTGGATTTTGGCGAGGTGATCTGGAGATCTCGGGGACCCCGGCCTTTCGGTTATAGGACATTATTCTTTTCCGAGGATGGTAAGGGTCCCCTCTTTCCCGAGGTCACTCATGTTCTCCGAGGGTGGTGCTTCTTGGGTCAATTCGGAAACTCTCCAAGGGTAATAGCCTTTTGGCTATCAACTAATAGTTTCAAGTTTAATATGTAATAACAAGTTACAGTTATATGCTTGTGTGCACTATATAAGTCTTATATATGTTAGTGCAAATAGTTGTTGTTATTAGCAGGATGAGTAAGTACTCTTAATAGAGTTACCAAATTATGTTTGCAAGCAATTAAGACAAAAAAAAAAAAGGTAAAACTCCGCCTATGTAATACAGAAATTGTGCCACTTCAATAAAAAGACTCTTATAAATATTACAAAAACCAGGATTAGCAAACAACCGTATATAATAGTGTTAAGGCTAAAGAGAATCTAAATTGAATTTAGACAAATATTATGTGTGTTATATTTTCAATTCAGATAAAAAATTTAAGAGTCAAGTCTTCAAACACCTACAACTTTATTAGAATTTTAAGATACATACACTAATTGAAGGTTTAAATCGAGAGATACCTTCTGTGACAACCCTTATTTTATTAGTTAATTAATTTATTTTATTTACATAATCCTAGATAAGATTACACTTGTAAGCTAGGTTTAAGTTAAGTCAATGAGTTAAATAGTGCTTGGAGTTCATAGGATTAAAAATCAAAGGTAAATTGACCATAAAGGCAACTAGGGGCAATTTGGTAATTTGGTATGCCAAAGGTCAAAATGTAACCAAGAGAGATATAATTGAGCTTTTAGAGGTGAAATGAGCATCTCAATGAAATTGCAACTGAATTTGACCAAAGAATAGCTTTTTCATGCCAAAGAAGCGATGAAGGGAAAAATGGTAATTTTTAGCTCAAATATTGTCAAAATGGGTTTGGGAAGGTGAGAAATGATATTTGTAACCATTTGGTGAAATTTGGTGAAGTTTGAAGTCAAACTGACCAAGTTTGAGACTTTTCTTGCAAGAGAAGCTAGGAAGGGCATTTTTGTAATTTTGGTTGGTCAAACTTAGTCAAACCTGAGTCAAACTTGGTAAACCAAATTCAAACCTGGTCAAGGGTATGAAATTACATGGTTGGAAGTGGAAGAGAGAAAAATCTAAGAATTTAAGTGCAAATGGAGACATATTTGAGCATTTTATGGAAGTAACTTCATTTTAACAAAAGGTTATAAGGCCTAAAAGGCACTTTTACCCTAAGCATCTCTTGGAAACTTTAGGGAATGAGGCAACCTAGTTTTGAGGCAGGAAATAAGCTTCCAAAAATGTGGAAGAGCCCCCATTTCCCTTGGTTAAAAAGGCTAAACCACTATTAACCATGTAAAGGTCTTAATCCTCTACCATTTTAACCCTTTCACCCATTTTCCATCCTTATTCATCCAGAAACACTCCAGCTCACTTTCTTCCCTTCCCCTACCCATGTATCACATCCTAAACCCTCAAAAACATAGAAACTCACCAAAATAATGAAAAAAAAAACAATAGAAAAAGAACCTGTAAGTGATAAATCAAGGAGAAAGTGTGTTTGTTGTAAGGGAAGGCTTATGAGTTTGGTTTCTTTCTTCTCCAAGAGGTGGCCACAATTTTGGGCTGTTTCTTTTGAGGTGAGAAACTTTATTTTACTAGACCTTACCTGTTCTTTAAACAATAATATTATACTCATAAAAACCCTTGGCTGTTGAGGTTAAGCTTGGTAAGAAAATGGAGAATCGTGGAGCTTTGGAAATGAGTTTTGGTTTGAGATTTTCTACTAAGGTGACGATGTCATTTTGGCTTGTTTATGTGCAATAAAAAATGTTGCCCCTAGGCTCAAAAATGTTGATTAGTCCAGTGGTTATTTTACTATGTAGTTAAGGGACTCCATGGAGACTAGGAAAGGACTCTTGGTGCTTGAAACTTGAGCTTGCAAGGTGGTGATCTACACAAGGGTAAGGCATTCTAGACCTTCTCTCTTTGGGAAGCTTTGGCCATGTTTTAGCTTTGTAAAAGCTAGGAAAAATGGTAGGGCAAAAAGGGCACAGGGTGACCAATAGAGCCAAAGAGGGCTCATGTGGCACTAAGGTCGGACCTAACTCCTAGTTTTGCGTAATGGGTGCTGTCCTTGGTACATGAGCTGTAAAATGGTGTGTGGATCAAGCATTGGGTTCTTGGTAGATGAGTGTGGCTGAACTTTCAAGGTTTGGCAAGCACAAGAAAGATGTGCCTCAGTTTGGGTGTGTGGCTGTTGTGATCGAGCTCAAGGGCTCAGTATGTCATTATGCGCCTGTGGCATGCCCTCCTAGGTGCATAAGTATTTTGGGTGTCTAGTAGCATGGTGATTTGGGTGTGACAAGGTGCACATGGGTGCGCCCAAGGGGTCTCGCAACCATGTGTGCCTAAGGAGCTCCTGATGGCACACCTAAAGGTGCACGTGTGCATATGCCAACGGGCTCGTGGCTATGCACACCTAGGAGGTTGTTTGGGCATGCCCTAGGGACTTGGTTTCCATGTTGGCCTTGGATTATGCTTTGGGCATGACCCATAAGGAGAAGCCGATAATACAAATCCTAGGGCCCAAATGGCACTCAAGCCTACTAAATGACTTGGGCCACAAATAAGCACACACATCAGCCCAATGGGGCATAGGGCCCAAGACGGGGCAAAATACATCCAAGGGCACTAGGACACACATCAAATTGGGTCAAACCCTACTGCACACAATAAGGGAGTTTTTAAGCTAGCGAAAGCTAGCAAGCTCAAGGGCAAATGCAAGGATGCTTGCTCAAGGGCAAAAATGGACCAATGGGTATTTTGTTTGTTTGTTTTTTGTTTGTTTGTTTGCTTGTGTGAGAAGTATAAGGAGTCATGCACCCAAAAGAGCATGATATGATGATCATTATATAATACTCCATCCCATAATAGCTTATGGCATGCTCATATAGTTTATGGGCAAGGTTCATGCATGCATGACAATGTGTGCATATGGTCTATTATGTGTGATGTTGTTATGTATTGTTTGTTTTAGAATGCCTTACTAAGTATTTTATATACTTACCCTTATTGTTAATGTGCAGATAACATCGTCCAGGAGACAAATAATCCATAGTGATTATTTGATACTTGTTTGTTAGTTTATCATAGGTACATTATGCATACATTACATGTTCATTTTTCATATGTTGCATGCACTTATGGTCAGAGTCTAACTCCAAACTTATTTTCCTTATACAGTAAGGTAGTCAGGCAAGGACTTCTTGGGTCGCTCCTCCCTTGGGTTTCCATCTCCCGGGCAAAGGTGGGCCTATTGACCATTTGGGTCATGAATATTTTGTGGCACGGTGGTAGTAGCTAATGGGTATTGACTTTGACTTAGCATAACCTTGGCATGTATTATTATTATTTCAGATTAGCCTTATCAACCAATAACATTACTTGCTTAGGTTGATAGGCAAAACACTTAAATATTATGTTACTGAAGTATTTACTTGTTATGAGTGTAGTTTTCATCCATGGTTTGGCATGATATATTACTTGTGCATGCATGAGCATTAAAATGTTTTCTTATGCGGCCACACATATTTTATTCATATTTTCTTTAAATCTCGCCAAACCACTATCTTAGTTTAATAAACTTAATTATTTTATTAGAACTAAATAAATGTTTTTCTTAACTCTCAAGTAAATACTAAACATTAGGCAAGTGGCTAGGATTTACATAGTAAATCTTGGCAAAAGATCCTGAAAATGAGGAACGATTCTGGTCTAGTTAAGAGTTTGGATTAGGCAACAGAATAATTTAGTCTAATTAAGAAATTAATTAGGTATTTATTAGGATGGTTCCTCACACCTTCATCTATCCATAATGCTTTATCTGGTGAACATTGTTGTGTCACTTACAAATTAGTGGAGGATTGTTGAAACTTGTATGTTCTGAGTGTAAGTTTGTAAGTTTATAAGGATAATAGAAAGGTTGTGTCTTTTCTAACACTTGTGACTTTTTTTGTGGAAATGTTGTGTTGTTTCTAGTTTTTATAACTTTTCCTATAAAATATTATATTTTTCTGATACTTATGATTTTTCCTATGAAAAGTTACATTTTTTCTAACTCTTGTGAATTTTGCAATGAATACATATGTTCATGAAAAATTGTATAAATTTAAATAGAGAGTCACAACCTTTCATCCACTATAAATACACAAATAGATTGTTCATAAATTAGTTTAATTTTCTCATATTGCTTTGTTGTATCCTGAAAGCAATTTCTTGGTACTTTTATAGTGGGGGGAAATATTTGTCTTAAGAAAATGTGATTTTTTCATGCCTCAAAGCATCTATCTTCCTATTCTAATTCTTCTGTGTCTTCTTTTTATTTTGTTTCATTATTTGCCAACACAAAGATTGGATAGAAAGTCTATATACCAAGAATTAAATTAACACATAAAGATGCCAAGCTACCATTTGTTTCGAAATGCAGACAATTTCCTATAAAGTTTTATTATGCGATGACAATAAATAAAAGCTAAGAACAATCACTCAATAAGATTGACATCTATCTTCTTGAACTAGTTTTTGCACACAATCAACTTTATGTTGCTCTATCGAGGGCAACATCTGTTCATGGGTTGAAAATTTTGATTAAGAAATCAGATGGCCATCTTTTAAATCAGAAAAAATATATTATTTACATGGATTTTCTTAATCATATTATGGCATTTCAAGTGCACTATCATATGATAACAACTATTGTACTTTTTTTTCATGGCTTAACCAATCATTTTCATCTTATCTTTTCTAGAATGGTAACTAAGAAAACAGTAAAGCTTAAACTAGGTGATGATACTACTATGATTGAAGTATGGGTCTATAGGAATTAGGTATTTCATATGACAATGAATAATAGACCACTTTCATATAATTTTTTGTTGGTTGATAAATAAGTCACTTCTATTTACATAATTGTTTTATTTTTTTTATTTGCTTATTGCATATTCTAGAAAATCTCTTCACATAGTTGATTTCTTGAGATTTTAAGAATGATTTAGAAAATAACATACAAAGAAACTACACTTTTGCATACTTAGAGAAGATATGAAATGAGTGAGACATGCTCATACCTATAGGTACTCTCTGATTATAAAGTTCATATTTAATTTACAAATCATCATTGAAATCAATTAAAAGTATCAAGCAAAACAAATGAAATGGGAAATATAGAAAAGAAGGGAATCATAAAGGGTTTTATTCTTTGTAATAAAAGATTCATGAAGATTTTGTGCAGCGTTAAAATTATGGTCATAATTTTTTACTTTGTGCTAATGCGACTAGTTAGGATGATTTGTTACTTTTGGAAGTTGATTCATTTTTAAACAATGCATTTGGGAGATCCTATGTCTATCATTTATGTTTAATTCTATAGGCCTTCGATTCTCTAGATAATTTCATTTTTGTCAACTTAATTGGGAAGTAAATATTTTAACAACATACATGCTTAAAAAAATTAGGTAAGAAATCAAATTCAACAAATAAATGAATGATACTTTATATTTGGATTCATGAATGTCAAAATTACTTTCAATTTTAAATCAATTCCAATATTCTTTTAATATTCGTCTCAATTTCAAGTCATATTTGAGTTTTAATTCAAATTGATGTTTTACCTTAAGAGTTTTTTTACCTAAAATAAAGATATGCTTTCTAGAAATATTAAAGTGCACCTATTTTAAATAGAAATTATATTTAATATGAAATTTTCAATTTTCTTACCATTTTTATGTGCACAATTTTATGGAAAAAAATATATAACTTCCATGGATAAAAAATTTGTTTATTTTATTTCCTCTATTACACTTCATATATTCTGGAAACTTATATTTTTTTCACATTTTTCCTATATATTAATGTATCTTGATCTCACAAAATCTACACTATGTAAGGTGTATTTTTTACCCATTTTGTATGATATTTTGTCTTAATTACTGACTTATATATTTGTATATAAAGCATTATATACTTATAAAGAACCACTTAACTTCATTGTATGATAAGTTTTTTTACTTGATAATCATTTCAATTTAATGGTACTTAAATGAGTATAATTTGTGGCAACACTTAATTTTAGCAAAGCACCATTAAAATTAATATGTTGCAAGCATCTACTGGCATCTATGATAAAACCTTTACATGTATCAGAAATCATTCACTTCTAATAAATTATCCTAACTATGAATATGCTCAGCTTAAGAAATAGTCATAATTATAGCAGTATATTAACATAGTTAATTTTCATAATCAATCAATCAATGATCATTTTCTTAAACTAAGTATTGAAGAAATATATATCTTCCTTGCAATTATCAAGCACATGCCTCACTTAGAGCTCTAAATACATGAAAAAACATTATTTACACATTCATACTCTAGAAGTATAATCTATAAATAAAACTTGAAGCCAATAAAAATATCAAAAACAACATACTACATACTAGAGAAAGGCAATTGTAAGTTCTAGTTCAATCATAACTATAGTAGTTGCATAAGATATGTCATCATCTAAATTAGCAAATGCAAATTATGTTTCAATCATGTATTGATGGAGAGAATGATTTAAAAATGTTGTGTTTGGATAAAGCATGACTAGATGAAATAAGTAGGTGAAGAGATCTCAGAGAAGTCTAAAATTGCATAAGTGTAAGTTCAATGGTAAAATTCTTACTTAAAACTCAACTAAGTGTCTAGATGCATTGAAATTATTTGCTTAAAATATAGGATGAAATACATACACAAGAAAATAGTGTACTTTGATCTATACTTTAACAGGTTTCACCATTTAACATATGCACAAGGACATACAAGATATATTTCTAAAAGAGAAGTAGCAGATTTCTAAAAAAAATAACATAATGAGAAAAATAATAATGTGGTTCTCATTAAATCTCACCTTAGTTAAATTTTGATTTTATATCCTTTCCTCTTTTTTTATGTTCTAGCAAAATGTAATTAAGACTACCATTAGCCTCTCAAATAAGGAACACTTCGACAACCAAACTATTGTTAGAAGAGTATACAAGGTCTCTGAATTTATTTGTATCTATGTAAATAATAATAATAATAATAATAAGGTAGTTTCAAATTAAATTAGGCTTGGGTTTAGATTAATAGCAAAGTTTCAAGAAATTGATTCAAGTGGTTCTCAATTTCAGACATTCTATAGAACTTTCTCCAAGAATTGGAAAGAATGCTCTTTTCACAAGGTCGGTCCGTAACACTTCATCATATGTATTATCTTAACCAAATAACCATTGTCACTAATACTAAACTTTCATATGTAGATTATCTTGGTGAACTCACAATGGTCTCTAAAATTCTCATCTCAATGGATTAAGAAGCCGGTGTAAAAAAATATAAGCATCATAATATACAAAATCTAAGCTGAGAAGCTGTAAATAACATTCTAATTTATTTATTACAAACATTAAGTTTTGTTTGAATATTTAGTAGCCGTATGATTCAATGCACTATCTATAACAAATATGCTGAAGCATTTAATAAAGATCGCTACGATAACTTGCCAAAACCTGTTATGTGTGCTATTACTTCCATAAGAGTTTTAGAATTCCAACATAGTAAAAATTCACTTTTTCCATTTCAATTACTGCATATATGTCATTTGGTGATTTATTGATAGTTGCCTGTATTTGTTTCCTTTTCTTTCCTAAATTGCTACAATTGTGTTGATGTTGATAGTAGTACAATATCATTTCATATTCTTTTGAAATTGCTACTTATCAAGACGACTTAGCAAAATACTTATTAAATTATTTCTTATATTCTGGTGTAGGAAAACCGACCTAATACACACACCAGTGACAAAACAATATATAAATCTAAATATACCTAAAGCTCATGAGTTCCTCTTTAGGTAATCATGTCGTCATTTATTTAGATGCATAATCTAAATAACTATTGATTTCATTTCAATCCAATGTTACCATTTAAATCCATTGACAACCAATCTACAACACGATGATATTTACAAAATTTGTTGCAAATTACGAACAAATGAAGATGACCATTATGAATAATTAAAGTAAAAACTCACCATTGAACAACTCCTTAATCAAAACCTAAATTTATTAATAGTATCCATCTATAGCATATTTTGCAATGATTATATATTTTTAATTAGCTAATAAATATTTTTCTCCACTTCCACTGTTGGAAAAAATCTATCACATGTGAAGCTACGTTATATGCTCTTACTAAAGATGACAAACGATACTACGAAGAATGCACAAAATTTTAAAAGTAACTATGATACTATGGCGATAAATTGAAGTGCAAAGATCACAGTATTCCAATTCCAGAATATGTATAATTCTTAAAGTTTATTGTTCTTATTTTTATATATAGTTTCTGACATTTCTCCCACTATTTCTTCTACAGCAATATATTTAAAGCAACCATCTATGATATAATAGGTGAAACACAAGTTAAGCTTCTTTAATTTTGGTGGAGAAGACCTCCTAAGAATGAGTTGCTAAGATATGGCCCCCAAAGAAGGATATAGTGACCCAAAAACCATACCTTAGTTGCTCATACAACTCAAATGCCAACTAAGGATTTTTAAAGTTTCATAAGGATAGCAAAACATGTTAGCAAATCTTGACATCATAGTAACCAAGAATAAGCCACCTAAGCAATCTTACACAGAAACACAACAAAAAGAGGTTACTATTATTGCAATCTTCATTTGCCCAACATTAGTTAGTCCATCTCCTACCATCGCTACCGGAAAAGCTTCTTTAAGCTTAATATTTGCCCAAAAGTGTCTCTTTCAGCAACTAAGTAAACAATAAATCACACATTATATAAAATTTTAGTATTTCTTTCTTTATAATAGTAATTTAACCATGCATCATTTCGTATCTCATAAGATTTACCTATAGATGATGTTAATCCTTTAAGGCCATTACAAAAAAATAACAAGTCAAATCAACCATCTCATGGAAAAAATAAACTTTAATGAACAATATCAATGGTGCATCTCTTCCTAAAAAACACAATCAGCACACACATATTTTACCATAGTTTCTCACATATATAACTTAATCATGGAAAATATATTATGACATTTGAGATTGAAACACTAAATCTATCATTACTCAATTCTATTAATATAGTAATGAAGTTCTGCTACCAACAGGATGTCTTATACATTTTGGACATATAAATTTTATCTGTAATATTCATTTTTATCTTTTATAATATAAATGAGTTCAACTATTTATTAAGAAATAGAAAATTAATTGGAATTTAGCATCACATGAAAAATGATTGTTGCCTTATAGATTCTTGCATGGTTTTGTTTTTAATTGTTCACTCGTAATAATTTATCTTCTACCAATGGAAATATGCTATTGGTTTTTGTGAGTTATAGCTAGACAAAAATGTGTTTATTTTGTTGTATAAACATATTTTCATATGTCAAGTGTTCCACTTTTGAATATTTTACAATCAATTGCACTTGGGTACATATGAAGGGGACGTTCTGAACATTGTCAAACAATAATAAGCTGGTGGATAGTTCAGCCTTTTTGTTATAAAAATTTTATATCACTTGATTTATGGATTGAATGTAACTTTATGTGCTCTAACTAAATAATATAAGGGTGGTTGGTACTCTTGATGTAAATGTTAATATAATGCACCATCACTTTATGTCTACTTCTATTACATAGCTAACTCAAAATCTCTCTGCAACACGTGGGCTTCTTTCCTAGTATCAATCTATATATTCTCTCTGTCTCACAAAAACTATCCTCTTTACTATTCATAGTAATTAACTTATGATTTTATTTCTTGTAAAATTTATCATAAAATATGAACCTTTTATATGAAAATGAAGCTTTAAAAAATATAGTTTCTAAATATCATTTTTAAGAATTTTTTTTAATACATATTAATATGGATATATTCAAGTCAAACTTTAGTAAAAAAGGGGTAAAAGGGCCAACTAATATAAAACATAAAGAGTATGTACATAGGCAAATGTGTACATGTATTTATATGTATATGTATATGCATTCAATTCTTCCATCATTTTAATAATGACATTTATATGAATAAGCCAATGATTATGCATTTCTTTTCTCTATTCCCTTAACAAACACAAATAAATATACGTATATGTATATAAATATCTATACACAATATGCACGTGGGCGTGTATTTATGTATGTATGTGTGTATGTATGAATGGATGGATGGATGGATGTACATGTATGTATGTATGTATATGTATGTATGTATGTATGCATGTATATATGCCCAGATATAGATACACTTCCAAATCTATTCTATTCATAAAAAAGTCCACATGGAAAACATAAAACCATTTTCCATTATTATATAATTTATCTTCATTCTTTCCAAACAAAGTAAGAATATATATCTTCTATTAAATGTTGTCAACTGATTTATGCACATACATATAACACACACACACACACATAATCTATATATATATATATATCCTACCATCATCATTATTATTCACCCTCTATCCATGTTCAACAACCAAAGAAAGTGATGGATGATTAAAAAATGTAATTTTGACAGCACAAATCTCCTCATTAATACACCTTTTCAGGCAAGTTTTTTAGCTTCGTAAGAATATTAACTTCATTGTCCTACCCTTCCTTATCCCTATTTCTTACCCTATAAAATCGAATCATCTGAACACAAGCTTATTAGCACTTTTGCCTCTCAAATACTCTTCATATAAACCGATATTTCTACTATCATTTACTTCTGCTTCAAGCAACAAACCCCTCATAGCGCAACACGAGTCACCTGCTAGTGTGTGTATGCATATATATATATATTGTGAGTTTTGAGTGCTTTTTTTTATTTTTTTTCCTTTGGCTTGCATGACTTTATTTTTTCACTTATGACATATGGTCATCACTTTCACATTCAAACAAAGCTACTATCCATCATTTCTACAAATAATTGTCTCTTGCCAATAACTAGTCATTCTTGCAAAACCCAGGAAATCCCAGTATATAAAAAACAAGAATTTCACCAAGAAAGAGTGAGAGAGCCTTAGTTGCTTCTTATTAGCTGTTCTATTCATTAGAGTTCATTTGATTAACCTATGCAATAGCTCACCATGTGCCATGTTCTCTTCTTTAGGATAAGGTTGTTTATTTAAATAATTGAATTGATTGCTTTAGTTTGTTAAGATTTATTTGTTGAGATTTAGCAGATTTAGAAGAAGTTAATGTTGCTTATTCCCTCTATAAATCTATAAGTTCTTGATAAAATAAGACAATGAGAAAACACTTATCCTTTTTCACTTCTGTGAGCATCGAACAGAGGTTTGAAGGTTTTCCTCGATGTAAACCTTATTTTGATTGCCACTACCCCTGTTTCTTTTTATACGGCTTCTTTAAACTTGGTTTTTTTGCTTATGTTAGTTGCTACTACAAAATTGCAAGCCAAAGGCTTAACTCCAACTAGCCAAAAATCAATTGCCAAAGCAATTCCAGCCAGCAAGGCCAATTACTAAAGCCATGTTTGCTACTTTTAGCAAATTGGTATCAAACAGACGTAAAGAGAAGTGGCTTAGTTGATTAGTCAAAAAAATACAATCATTGTATGTTGGACAAGATAGAATGCTCAAAGAGGTACATGGGATATTTGCAGCCATGAACACTAGATTCGATAGAATTACCCACACTCGAGAAACTGAAATAGAGGGTAATTCAATTCAACAAAACTTTCTCACACGCAATCTCAACATTAGTGGCAAAAAGAGAGAGCTCAACAATGGCCAATAAATACATATCAAGGCTGGTGAAGCTTGACTTTCCTCATTTTGATAGTAGTAAGGACCTAACTAATAAGGCACCTAGGAAGAAATGGTGCTTCTAGCTTCATTCAACATTTAGGGAGAAGCATGATTATGGTTCCAATTATTTTGAGAGGATGCAATTATTATGACATAGGATGTTTTTAAGAAAAATCTACATGAAAGTTATAGGTAAACTCTATGTGAAGATCTTTTAGGAGATCTGATGAAACTCCAATAGACTAGCTCAGTAGGAAATTACCAAAAATAATTTGAAAAAATTTTAATTCGAGCTGGCAAGTTGACTTCGATACAAGTTAGATGTTTTGTAAGTAAGCTGAAGGAGAACATTTGAACTAACGTCCAAGCAACCAATTATACTATCTACTACAACTGAATTAACAGCTTGTATAAAGCTAAAAGTCAAACAAGGCAACCTCTTCCATTGGAAGTGTGTAACCAAGTTATTACTTCACCCTCTCCAGCTACAAAATCCATTCCTATCAAAAGACTTACAATAGCAAAACTAAAAGAAATAAGAGATAGGGGTTATACTTAATTGCACTAAAAAGTTTGTCCCTAAGCACTGCTATAAAAGTTATTCCTCATTAAGGAGGACTAACAAGCTAAAAAAGGCATGGATCAGGACATGGAGATAATTGAAATAACATAGCCGAATATTTCACTTCAGGCAATCTGTCGAGCACAAGCACCTTAAAACATGAGAGTTGCAGGTAGAATTGCCTACTAGCATGTACTTAATCTTATTGATTCTACTCATACTCATAATTTTGTTAAGGAGAAAACAATAAAAAAATTGGGTCTCTAGCCAGAATTGGAGGGCCAATGTCAAGTGTGCCACTAGTGGGGATGAAATATAAAGTATAAGAAAGTGTAAAGGAGTTTCAATTATAATTCAGGTTATTTTATTACTGCAAATTGCTATGTTTTGCCATTGCAAGATTTGATATGGTGCTAGGAATTCAATGGTTACGAATGCTTTCTCTCATCACTTAGGCTTTTTCTAAGCTAGTGATGTCAGAAAAGTGATTAAGCTCATTGGCATTTCAAATCTTGAAAGTAATCAAGAAAGGTTGCTTCTTCAACTCTAGTCACTTTCTCTTAATAAAGGTCAAGGTAATTTCAACATTGTTGAGTGGTAATTTCAACATTGTTGAGTGGTAATTTCAACATTGTTGAGTACTAATGATTCTGATTTGCAAAAAAAAATTCAAAGCTACTAGGACATATTCGAACTACCATTTAGATTGCCATCAACTTGGTTACATGATCATACGATGCCTCTCAAGCAAGGACATGAACCAGTGTGTAATGAGATTTAGAAGATGGTTACAAGCATGTTAAATTCTAGGATTATCAAACCTAACTTTTCTTTCATCATTACTACTCGAGAGAAAGCATGATGGCTCTTGGCGATCCTTTGTTGACTATCTATGTCTTAATGAGATGACCATCAAGGACAAATTTACCATACAAATAATAGATGGGTTGTTTAATGAGCTACATAGGGCTAAATTTTATCAAAATTAGACATTGGATTGGGGCATCATTAATTCAGAATGTTTCCAGAAGATATCCTAAAAATTGCTTTCTGAACGCATCATGGATATTTTGAGTTCATGGTATGCCTTTCGACTTAACTAATGCTCCTTCTACATTTTAATCTTTCATGAACGAAGTGTTCAGGTCTCACTTACGGAAGTTCATATTTGTATTTTTTTTTTCTAACATTCTAATATATAGTTGTTCATAGGAAGAGCATTTAAAACATGCTCAAATTACATTAAGCTTGTTGGGAGCTTATCATCTTTTTATCATAAAGGGAAAATGTGCTTTTGCTCAATAAGAAATCAGGTATTTGGGTCATCTCATCACTGATAAGGAATGTCGATGGATCTCCAAAAAAATTCAACAATAATTAAATAATTGAGGATAAAGATCGTCAAACCATTGCAAGGATTTGTTGGTATGATAGGTTATTATCACAGGTTCATCCAAAATTATGAAAAGACTGCTGCTCCCTTAACACGATTATTGAAGAATAGGTCTTTTGAATGGAACGCTAAAGTAAAGAAATCCTTCGAATTGCTCAAGCTAGTTGTGACCAAAGCTCCTATGTTAGCATTACCTAATTTTGAGAAAAAAAAAACGTTTATGAAATGTGGTGTATCAAGATCTGGAGTAGGAGGCATTCTAATGCAATAAGAGAATTCCATTGCATTTTTCAATCAAGCAATATAAGGTAAAAACTTGTACTTGTCTACTTTTGAAAAAAAAAACTAGTTTACATACCAGCATTGCCATGCGGCCCAAAGTTGTATTAGATTCCAAAAAATGTATAAATATTTAAATGTTGTAAAGATATTACAAAATCAACAATTTCTAAAATATTACAATAAAATATCATAATATAACATCACCAACAAATTTATCAATCTTGTCAAATCTTAAAGTTATAAATAACAATGAAATCAACTACATATATCATATCATTCAAATGCTTTTCTCCCATTTGGTCTAGAAGTAATGCACTACAATTATTCATACAGAAGAATGTGTTATAGAGAAATATGAAATTTTGAAAAAAATGAGTATTGAACTTTTTTTTTTGTAAAAAATTTAAACCTGTGCAGCAACATTATTAATTCATCACCTGATAGTGAATCATTTGTGATAGAATTTATTGGATGATTACACAATTCATTACAACTAAAACACATAAAAGTATTAGGTTTTTTTAAAATTTGTAAGACTCACATTAGATCTACACATTGAGATTGTTGTGATGATAATGTCTTTAGAGAATCCTCATGTAATAGAAGGTTATTAGTTATGCTATCATTGGTAGTACTAAAAAAATCAAGTCTACTATATATTTAAACTATAAAATAAAGTTCAATCTAAACATGATCTTAACAATAATTTAATAAAAAAATTAGGAATGTTATCATACAATAGAAAAGAAAATAGTTCAATAACTTACATTGATCCTACTAGGTTTACTACTAATAGTGTTTATTTTGACTACAGTTGTAATAGTGGCACAATAGTTTGATGCCTCACTCGAACTAGGTCTTTACTAATATATTTTGAGTTATTATTTTACCCAATTAAAATTTACTGATTTAAATATATTATAGTTTATAAATAATAATAATAATAATAATAATAATAATAACAACAACAACAACAATAATAGAATTATTATTATTTGGCTCATACACAGGGATGGGAAAAAGTGACCCAACCTAATGACCTGACTTGCTCCATCTGAACCCAAGCCCGACTTGACTTGATTTTGTAACGGCTCTCTTAGTTAACAACTTACTTTGACAAGGTAAATACATTTAATTAAAGTGTTTATTTAAATGCCTCAAATTATTTTCTTATTAAGCAAGAAAAATAAGCTAAGTTAGGTTATAATGAGCTCCTAAATGTGAAATAACACCAAAGAGCAAAAATGGCAAATAATAATCTTGACCCAAGTGAGTGGCATGACTGTAAATTCAATGAAATTAAGGTCATGTAAATAACTTTGATCAAATAAATTAAGGCCGTAAGTTACTCTAACATTGGAACCAAGAATGAAAGCTAGGGAACTAAAATGCACTAAGAATTAGGGCTATTGTGCCTCTTATAGAATAAAGGTAAAAAGCTAGGAACAAGGAAAATATTGGTCGATGGGACTAAGGGATATATGAGAGAAAGGGTTAGTGACAAAATTAAAATTTGTTTGAATTGGGTGGATGAAATAAGGGTAAAAGTATAATGAGAGTGGTAAAGGCTTTCTTCGAAACAAATCAAGATAGCAATTCATCATCTCTCCCAAGCCATTTTTGTGCCTTCCTTTCCTTCATAGCCATTAATCTTCAACTCTCCCAAATTGATCCATTCTCCATGAAAATTAAGGGTCCTAAAGCAATTACAGCAAGCTCTTAGATAGAAGTTGGTGCATTTGGAGCTTTAGACCTCATTTCTTCAAGTTTGAGTTGAAACCCTTAAGGTATGTTTTATATATGGGTTTAAGTTGATTCTAAGATTGAAATATAGTTAGCAATCGTCTTAATTTATTGCTTGTGGTGCCCATTTTGCTTGGAATTAGGCTTGGAACTCAAGGCAAACAAATTAGGCATAAATGTGCTTTGCGTGTGCTTAGTGACTTTGATCTTGCTTTCGTTTGAATTTGAGCTAAGAGGCTAAGTTAAATTAAGCTAAATTAATGCAATTCACACATGATTTAAGTGTTGGAATTGAAATTTGAGCTAGATTTGTAGAGGGATTGCATGGAAACAAGGTCAGAAGGCAAAAGGGAACATGTGAAGCATTAGGCGAACATATCACCGGGCTGGTGTGATCGTACCTCCAAGGGTGATGTGTCTACACCATTTCTATTAAGTGGGGGAAAACGGAGGTGTACTCACGCCATCTTAGAGGGTGTGATCACATCAACCCCAAATTGTTTAGTTTGCATCGTAAATGATGTTTGAATGTTTCCTATGTAATCCTAAGGTCTTATATGCTCAAATTGGGTTTCTAATTCACTTCTAAGACATTTTTAAGATTCAATTAAGTATGGTAATTAAATGGGTGGTTTAAGAGACTAATTTTAGTGGATAAGTATAGGTACCTTAAGGAAGAAGTAAAGTGCCAAGGGGAGGCTAAGTAGGGTTCAATTTCTCTAATAACTTAAGTATTGGGTTATAGACCTAAGGTCATTGGAATAGAACCTAAGGGAGTCGTAACAAGTAGGTCTACTAAGGGAGCCTGAGTCAAGTTCAAAAAACATGCAAAGAAAAGCCATTAAGTTAATTACGCCACACAATAAGCAAGGGAAAGATGGGTACATGACAAGAGTGGGTTATAACCTACTCTAGGACCCATAAATGGGGCTTAAGGGAGGTACAAATTTTGGGATACAAAGTCTCAAGTACCTCTGCCAGTTTGAGCTCACGAAAAGTCTAAAGCACCTTAGGGTGTAAAAAGTCCCACATGTTGTATGTTGCATATCATTCATACTTGCATTACATTTATTATTGTTTTGTTATTTGTTGCAGTTTGTTGGATGTTTGGTTGGTTGCTTGCCATATATACATGATTATTTAAGTTTCCTTGTAGGTACCAACGGACCCCTTATTGAGTACGATAATGTACTCACTCCTTTAAGCTTATTTATGCATGTACTGACTCCAGGCCCAACAACTAAATAGATAGTTATGGACTAAGTTTCTCTATTTTGCATGTACTTATTTTACATGGAACCTTGTGTTTCTAAGTCACTTATAAGCTAAGTTTTGTACTAACTAAGTGTTTTGTGCCTTGACAGTTAAGAGGCTAATTGTTGCATAAGGATAAGTGAAGACTTGCAATTGGAGCTTGATAGCTTAAAGGTAAGGCTCAAGTGATGGATCTTGGTTATGGCTTTTGCCATGTATATAGAGTACTTTGTGTACTACGACATTGCCTCTATTATAATATATTGTGGTGTATGTTAATTAAGTTACTTTTAGGTGCATGCTAAGATTAAATAGTGTGCACAAACTATTACTTAAAGTTTAAGTAACTAGTATTTTGTTATCTTCACATGTTTTAAATATGTTTTAAATGAAATGCTTGAGCGATATTTTCATCACTTGATTTATTTATTTGAGTTGCATTGCCAAGACAAAATGCATGCATATCTTCTTGTAGGATAGGCTAAGTAACTAGTTGCACGTAAATTATTTTAATTTACCAACGAGTAATAGTTAGCCAGTTATAACTAAATGAGATCACAGTCTCTAAGAGCCTCCAAGTCAATTACTAAAGGGCACTAAGACCCTATTTTGCGACAAATTTCACCAAAAAAGTCAACGACCCAAACCCAACCTGAACCCGAACTCGATCAAAGTGAAACTCGAGAACACTCTAACCTAAAATAACCCAAGCTCGAATTGACTAGAACCCTCATCAGCCTAAACCCAAAATAACCAAAACCTGAAATTGACTTAATTTGAACCCAAAATGACCCGATGACTAAACTTGACAAGACTCAATTTTAACATAAACCCTATACCCAATCCTAGCTGTTACCATAAACCCTAAATTTAAACTCTAAACTATAAACATAAACTTAAAACACAAAAACCCTAAATCACTATACTAACCATAAACCCACAATCTTAACACTTCCATTTTTTTTTAATATCCATATTTAATAAGTCTCATATTTAGTAAGTCTCATATTTGAGTTTTTCCAAATATTATTAAACTTCCATATTTAGTAACTTTAATAATATTGTTACACAGATGGCAAAATTACAACATGGGCCCCTAAAATTTTCAAATTTTTGTATTTTCACCCAAGGGTTTTGAAATTTTACAATTTAGTCATTTATAGACAATAGTGAACTAGAACTACATTTTATACAAATTTCATAGTAAAAGTTAAAAATCATAGCAAATTCGTCGGAACATAACTAAGACAATTTTTATGAGCTTTTAGTTAAGTGTGCTAAAAAAGGAAAATTAAATTAAATTAAAACACATAAAAAATCAATTTTTTAATTTAAATTCTAACAAAAATTGTACAAAAAAATTGAAGCGATCTAGTCATTTCAGTCTATGCACTAGTAACCCGAGTAAATTCAACTTTCAACTTGAATATAGCTTGAACCGTGAATAACCTAACCTAAAATTACTTAATAATAAAACTGACCTGACCTATATTGAACCTAGATCTAAATAAACCCAACCTAACCCAACTTGAACTTGGCCTATATTTTCACAGATTGCGTGCTTTTTAGAAACATCCGAACATCATTATTCACATTCCTACGTCATTTGCCCTCGGATTTAATGATATCAATTTTTTTAAAAAATTCTTTTTAGAAGTTATAATTGTATTTGTTTGATTCAAACCATTTATCACCAGATCCATCGCTTATCTGCACAAAACTCTAGTGTTTGTATGGGTTGCCTGTTTCTTTATAAAAAAACCTGAACACTTCCTAACAATCATACTTAATCTACCTTAATGATCGTGTTCAACACCTTACCAATTTCACTCTTTATGTCTTCTTCCACTGTGGAGTCTTATTCACTCATAGGTGCTTCTTCATCTCCTTATCACTATTATTGCTTCAAGTTCCATGATTCTCTATCTCAATCTCTCATTTTCATCACGAAGAATATTCATGCCCTCATTTTCAATCTTAAATGCCAAAGTCAGGCATGCTTTCACAATGCTAATGTAATATTCCGACATAATATTTCTAGCCACCATCGATGAATCCACTACTATAATATGTGCACCCAAGACTCCTATGCACCCTAAGACACAAGCCCATGCCCTCAGGCTACTACCATGTATATTACTTAGTATTAAAGTGTTTATGTCCAAACACAATAAGTTTATGTGTTATTCTATCCAAGAGCATGCAAAGAGCATGAGATGCACCCTAACGTGTCCCAAGAAGCCTACTTTGTAGGTACCCTTTTTTTCATTTTCTTGCAGATCATGAGGTCACAAGAACTTCAAGAACGTTTTCTTGCTGTAAAAGAAAGAAAGAAGATTAATCTCTATTTTAAGAGCAAGAAAGAACAAGTCTAGATGAATTCTTGATTTTTTTATAATCAATAATTACACAAAGAACAAGAATCAAGCTGCAACAATCACAAATAATGGTGTTTAGTGCTTGATTTAGAGAAATAGCAAGAATCAAAGATAGACTAGGATGAACGACATAATTTTTAGGCAAAACAAATCTAAACAACCTTTTATTTTTTTATTTTTTTTTATTTGTCTATTGGACATGCAAGGAAACAAGAAATCAAGGTGCAAGAACACAAGATTAAGACAAAAATAACAAAAATAAAGAGAACAAAGCAAATGATTTATTTTAGTATTAATCTGGTATGGAATGAACAAGACACAAAACAAATAGAGCCGGAACTACAAGGAATGAACTAAATCTGAAACAAACAAAAAAATGAAAATAGATTAAAAGGAACAAGAATGAATAAGATCGGATATGGAGCTTGTAGTTATCTCTCTCTCTAAGTTCATGTGTTGGAGTACAATTCGTCTATCCCCTATCTCTTTGTCCCCTTCCTGTCCCACACCCTATTATTGTGCTATCTGTCCCACTTTTAACTTCAATATAATCTTGCTCTTAAACGAGACTAACAAAACAGACAAATACCAGAACTTTCGTCAAATAGAACCAGGCGGCCTGTTTGTCCCACACCCTAAAAACTATTCTCTCAACACTCAGAATTTCTTTATGCTACAGTTGTTACATTAAAGTCGAAAAAGGTTATTCGGCCAATTTTCCTTTTTCTCCTACCATATAGATGCTACTAGTATTTCTTAATGAATCTAAAGCCACCTTACTGGTAAACGAATAATAATCGCAAAAAGCGGAACAAAACAAAAAACAGAGGAAATTAGCCTTCTTTGTCTCAAACTCCAGACCTTGGGCGTTGATTCAATGTCTTCGATGTTTGAGTTCTGACCAGCGCAATCGAAGACTTCATGGGTGCGTGGAATTTCCTGGTCAGCGGAAGTGGCCATCTGAGGTGATGGGCGAGCAAAATTGCCAGGTCGGTGAAAGCGACCAGCCCAATCAAAGAAAGGAGAAGCCGTTGGTCTGAGGCAATGGGCGAGCAGAATCATTAGTTAGAGTCCGTTTCTATTTGACGGAATTTCTGATTCCATTTGTTTTGTTAGTCCCATTTAAGAGAAAAATTAGATTGAAGTTAAAAGTGGGACAGATGGCACAATAATAGAGTGTGAGATAGGGATGGGACAGAGAGATAGGGGACAGACAAATCAGACTCCATGTGTTGAACGCCTTCTCTACTATCACAAGAATTAGAATGTTTTTATTGAGCTTTGGTTTGGAGTTATATGCTTGTTCATTAGCTATAATTATACTTTGGAGACTTGATGTGTTGTTTCAATAGTATTAGTATGTAATTCTACCTATTATTATGCATTCACTAGTTTGTTGTAGGTCAATGTTTTTAGTTTAATAAATTATGCTTAAATATCCAGTTCATAATCGTGTTTGATTTCTTATGTTTACTATTTCAACAGTATCAAATCCATATTTGTAGTGTTTTGTATATTATTGAGTGTTTGTTTTTGCTTATTCCTATCCTGTACACGTTTTTAAATACTCAAGTCCTTAATTAGAACTCGGATAAAAGTTCAAGGGTCATTATTACTTAATACATAAACAGGTAAACTCAATCTGTTGTCCCTAAACTATATCCCATGTTACTTAATCATCTTCAAACTATCAAATGTGACATCAATTGTTCTCAAACTATTTAATTATTACTAACTCATCCTGTCATCCATCACAACCATTAAAGTATGGATAAAAAAATGACATGGTGAACAATGTGGCTTTGAAAGTTTGTGTGACTATTGATGTAGCATCACTCTTCCATCTTTCCTTAATAGTATGGTGGACAGTAGAATGAGATAGTAACAATTAAATAGTTTGAAGACAATTGTTACAATATTTGATAGTTTTGGGATGATTAAGCAACATAAGATATAGCTTAAGGACAATAGATGGAGTTTACCCTGCACTTTACTTTTATGACTCAAAGTAAATATTCATAAAGTTTCAGTCCTCTACTCAAATAAAAAAGTAGGGGTAAATTACACGTGTTACCCCCAACTTTTAATTGTTGTTTTACTACTAACCCTAATGACACGGCCGTCCTTGGCCCCTGCCCAGGAAGCCCTGTGAGAGCTGGTCTCACAGTAGTTGCAATTCACTAGTTGTGTATGTGTGCAGATTAAATCCCATGATACTAGTTGATTATCCTAGAATATGCAATATGCATGCTCTTCATGCTTTGACTTGGTTTATTAAAACCATAAAACATTAACTTGGCCAAGTAATTTCTATACAAAATAAATACAAATAGCCAAAGCATACAAAATCAACATTTGTGTGAGTTTACTACACATAACAACTCGTGAGAACATTCATACATAAAGTAGACTAATGCCCTTACCCAAGAGCAACCCTAGAGTTTAGGACTCTTCATAACATAGACTCTAAAGGCAACTAAAAGTACTGTATAAATACAAGCCTCTATTGAGATCTCTTTGACTTAACTCCCACCTTGGATACACGTCCCAGTGGCGAGTCTCAAAAGTCCTTACCCAAGTGCTACTAGGCTCTGCAGCCAAAGGAAGACTTAAGTTAGTACTGTTACTTGACCAACAAACCAACTAAGTATATTCATGTAGACTAGAATCACTAGGATTCTCAAATGCCGTACCTATACACACAAAAGAACACTACTGTGATAATCCTTAATGATTACCCGGTCCGACAACTTCAGTCTCTACATAACATAACTAGGGAGTGAGAATTCAACAATTCTCAGTAAGGGGTTTTCAGTGTACCTGCAAGAAAATTACTAGGACTCTACATATAATAACATATGTAACTTGCTGCGAGCTCACACAGCATGAGGGTCTGATATATGCACATATAACTAGGCCATCAAGGCCACTCCTCAACTAGTCCTCCTCACGACGCATTACTCTGTGCCTAGCGAGTTCTGATCACTAACCGGCTCCTAGTAAGTTGTAGCTTACTTGATGCAATCATGTAGCCTTCCCTTAGTCGTTATACAGGGGAATTATGGTGGAACTTTGTAGACCAGGCCATAAGACCTCCTTGTAGACTAGCTGAACAAGGTTTCACCTTGCAACCTCGTGGCTACGGCACGGCTAGGTTGACAAGGGTTCTAAACCTTTCACCTGAGCTAGTGGTACTTAGTTATGTTCATTTGCAACCTAGTTTCCTTGCTTGTTGCGTAAGTAACTTTAAAACCCTACAAAACTCAAGGAAACTTCTATATCTTGTGGGACTTTTGGAAGTCTCGGAGTACCCCCGGAATCCTTAGACCCCTAGGTACACTAAGAACCCCCTTAGGTCTCACTTAGATCATCCTAGATAAATGTGGAAAATCTGCCATTTTTCTCTGTGGCGACACGTCGCCACAGTTGGTAACGTTCTGTGACATTTTTCTGGATTGGTGACGCGTCGGGGGCTTCGACCTGTAATTGGCGACACGTCGCCAATCTGCAGAAATGCAGAATTTGGCGCATTTTGCTGCTATGAACTTTGGACACTTCCTACATATATCAAACATGTTATGGCCCTTCTAGTGGGAAGCGTAATTGAGGAAGGTAAACTATTTTAAATTAAGTTTAGAACCTTAATTTAAGTTTACATAGCAAGAATAGAGAAATTTAGCAAAGTTCACTAAGTTCCGAGAAGAATAAGGCATTAAACGAAGTTCAGGGGTAAAATGGTAATTTTACATCCTGAATAGCCGGGACGAGTTTCCAGTGTTTTAAAATAAATTTTTATAACTTAACTTTCAACCTTAACACAAACTAAAAGAATAGACAAGAATTTAATCAAGATCACTAAGTTACAAAGATGGGGGTTTATTTGTAACAAGCTTAATACTTTGATGGCTTTGGGGTTAAGTGAGGGTTTAAGAAAGGAAAGTGAGGCTATGGCTTCCATAATCTAATTTCCAGCCTTCTCACCCTTATTTTGCTCTCAAATTAAGCTTGGAATCAAGTGTTCTTGGTGTCAAGAGGTACAACTCGAAGTTTATAAGCTAGGAGGAGTACATTCAAGCTTTAAACTATAATTTCGAAGCTTGGAAGGGCGTTTTTCCATATCCCCTATTTTTGAGCGAGGTAAGCAATGTGTTCTTGATTGAATTCATGTTATTTACTTGGTTTGGAACTTGGGTTTTGGTTACAGAGTGAAGTTTTGGTGATTAGTGCTTTGTTTTTGGATTAGAACTTGTGTAGAGCTTTGGTGAGCTTGGTTGATTGGAAAGGAGATTGATTCTTGCTTGTTACTTTGAGTTGAGATAAAGGAGATATGTTTTCAAGTTCATTTAATGCCATTAGCTTAAGTTTGCTTGAAGAATTCGAGTGGTTTTAGTTATGGCATTAGTTAAAGGTTTTGGTTGAATTGTGGTGGACTATGAAGTTTAGGAGGATTGGATTGATGTTACAAGACATCATAGATTAGCTTGTGATAGTTGGTTATGTTCTATGCAACATATTCTATGAGTGTATGAAATTTGGAGGCATTCCAAGCATGTTTGATGTATGTAGGAAGTGTCCAAAGTTCATAGCAGCAAAATGCGCCAAATTCTACATTTTTGTAGATTGGCGACGCGTCGCCAATTACAGGTCGAAGCCCGCAACGCGTCGCCAATCCAGAAAAATGTCACAGAACGTTACCAACTGTACAGAAAAAAATGGCAAATTTTCCACATTTTGCTAGGATGATCCAGGTGAGACCTAAGGGGGTTCTTAGTGTACCTAGGGGTCTAAGGATTCCGGGTGTACTTCGAGACTTCCAAAAGTCCCACAAGATATAGAAGTTTCCTTGAGTTTTGTAGGGTTTTAAGGTTGCTTGCACAACAAGCAAGGAAACTAGGTTGCAAATGAACATAACTAAGTACCACTAGCTCAGGTGAAAGGTTTAGAACCCCTATCAACCTAGCCGTGCCGTAGCCACAAGGTTGCAAGGTGAAACCTTGTTCATCTAGTCTACAAGGAGGTCTTATGGCCTAGTCTACAAACTTCCACCATAATTCCCCTACATAATGACTAAGGGAAGGCTACATGGTTGCATCAAGTATGCTACGGCTTACTAGGAGCGGGTTAGTGATCAAAACTCGCTAGGCACGAAGTGATGCGCAGTGAGAAGGACTAGTTAAGGAGAGGTCTTATATGTGCATATATCAGACCCTCATGTTGTGTGAGCTCGCAGCAAGTTACATATGTTATCATATGTAGAGTCTTAGTAATTTTCTTGCAGTTACACGGAAGACCCCTTACTAAAAATTGTTGAATTCTCACTTCCTAGTTATGTTATGCAGAGATTGAAGTTGTTGGACTGGGTAATCATTGAGGATTATCGCGGTAATGCTCTTTTGTGTGTACAGGTACGACATTTGAGAATCCTAGTGATTATAGTCTACATGACAATATTTAGTTAAAAGTACTAACTTAAGTCTTCCTTTGGCTGCAGAGCCTAGTAGTACTTGGGAAAGAACTTTTGAGATTCACCACTAGGATGTGTATCTAACGTAGGAGTTAAGTCAAAGAGATCTCAGTAGAGGCTTGTATTTATACAGTACTTTTAGTTGACTCCATAGTCTATGTTATGAAGAGTCCTAGACTCTAGGGCTGCTCTTGGGTGAGGGCATTAGTCTACTTTATGTATGAATGTTCTCACGAGTTGTTATGTGTAGTAAACGCACACAAATGTTGATTTTGTATGCTTTGGCTATTTGTATTTATTTTGTATAGAAATTACTTGGCCAAGTTAATGTTTTATGGTTTTAATAAACCAGGTCAAAGCATGAAGAGCATGCATATTGCATATTCTAGGATAATCAACTAGTATCATGGGATTTAATCCGCACACATACATAACTAGCCAATTGCAACCACCGTGAGACCAGCTCTCACAGAGCTTTCTGGCCAGGGGCCAAGGACGGCTATGTCAGTGTTTTTGGTATCAGAGCTTTTGACTCATTTTCATAGATATTGGAGGCTAAGACTGAGATCTAGATTGGAAAGTCCAAGTGCTAAGAAGTTAGTACTGATCAACATTTGGGGAATGTTGTCTGGCTTTGGTTGCAGGTTGCTATGGTTGACACTAGGTCAGGAGCTTCAAGGGGAACTAGAGAACCTGGTGAGGGTTCTAGTGACCCAGTCGTGGCAAGGCTGGATGAGATATCCAGGGTACTACAGGGGTTGACACAAATAATGGCCCAAGTGGCACAGGGTATGAACACCCTTATGACTAAGATGTTCAGAGACTATGAGGACAGAGATGCTATCCAGGAGGAGAATGACCCACGTCAGGATCAGGAAAGGCAGGCTGAGCGGCAACAAGTGCCTAGGGCTCATGAACGTAAAAATCATGTTCATGAGGAGCAAGAGGAACCAGAGGTGATGGAGGCTCCAATGAGGGGAGACACTCCACATCAGATGAGATTGTTGGAGAAATTCAAGACTATTGATCCACCGAGCTTTGATGGGATAGGTGATCCTGATAGAGTAGAGGACTGGTTGTCTAGGATGAATAGACTTTTCACTTGTGGTGGTTATGAGTCAAAGCAGAAGATGACTCTAGTGCTTTTCTTTCTGAGAGGAAGAGCTAGTTTATAGTGGGATGATGTGATGGAGTTGTTGAAGGAAAGTAATGGTACTCATCCAGAGCACAAGAAAAAGGTGCTCAAGTGGTCAGACTTCAAAAAGAAGTTCAGACAGGAGTATATTAGTGAAGCTGCACAGGACCAGAGGACGATTCAGTTTGAGAATCTGATACAAGGAGAAATGTCGGTTTGAGAGTATGAACAGCGCTACAATTCTCTTATCCGGTATGCTCCGTACATGATGGGCAATGATGAGTTGAAAGCTAAGAAGTTCTTCCAAGGTTTGAAACCTGTACTCAATAGGTATATGGTGACAGTGGATATCAGGAGCTATCATCAGGTGGTTCAGAAGGTGTTGGCCTTAAAAAGGGAATTTGAGGATTCCAGAACACCTAGAAAAAAGGTGGAGGTTAGACCAGCCAACCTAGGAAAGAGTGCCAGAAAGTGACCAATGGTGGAAAACCAAGGTCCATCCAAGAGAAGGAAAACGGGTTTATGTCCTAGGTGCAGACGGTTTTATGGTGGAAGACCATGTACTTTAGGGATAGATGTTTGCAATATTTGTGGTCAAAGAGGACATTGGGCAAGGGAATACCCAAGGGCTCGACCAATGTTAGGTCCGCCCCGGAATTTACCCCTTGTACCACTTGCCATAGGGAATCGGCCTGGTGTAGCTGCAGCAGCAGCTGAGTCGAAGGTTTTCGCCCTGACAAGTTAGGTGACCAGAGAACCAACTGCCGTTCGAGGTAATTTTACTTTTCAGAACGGTAATGTTAGAGTGCTTTTTGATACAGGAGCTACTCTTTCAGTGATATCTTCTGCCTTGGTAGATAAGTTTAAATTGCAGGGAGAAATCTTGGGTGATTTTAGACTCATCAGAACTGCGGGGAGGGGTTTCATTGTGACCAATGAAGTGGTTACTGGGTATCCCTTGTAGTTAGGCGACCATGATTTCTGTTGTGAGTTATGGGTGATAGAATTGAGGTCTTATGACCTAGTGTTGGGAATGGATTGGGTAAGTAAGCATAAGGCACAAATTGACTGTGCGAATCACTCAGTTCACATTACTGATGCTCAAGAAGCTAGAGTGACTTGCACAGGAAGATTGGCGTCCAGTGCTAAGAGTTTACACCTTAGACTTATGGATACCATCCTCATAGTTGGTGAAGATGAGTATTATTCATTGAATGGGGTGGCCATAGAGGAGGAACTTGGGAAGATTCCAGTAGCCAATCAGTTTCTTGAGGTATTTCTAGTAGAGTTACCTGGGTTACCACCCAATAGGGATACTGAGTTCACAATCCATCTGCAGCCAGAGGTTGAGCCTATTTCAATACCACCTTATAGGATGTCAGCTCCTGAGATGGATGAGTTAAAGAAATAGTTGGAGGAACTGCTAAGGAAAGGCTTTATAAGGCCTAGTGTATCACCATGGGGAGCTTCGGTGTTATTTGTGAAAAAGAAGGATTGAACTTTCAGATTGTGCATTGACTATAGAAAGTTGAATACAGTGAAAATCAAGAATAAGTATCCACTTCTTAGAATTGATGATTTGTTTGATAGACTCAGGGAAGCGAAGGTATTTTCCAGAATTGATCTTCGGTCTGGGTATTTTCATATTAGAGTTAAGGAGGAAGATATTCCGAAAACTACTCTCAGGACGAGGTATGGACATTATGAATATACAGTTATGCCTTTTGGTATGACGAATGCTCCAGTAGTATTTATGGAAGCCATGAATCGGATCTTTAAGCCATTTCTGGATCAGTTTGTTAAAGTTTTCATCGACGATATTTTGGTATATTCACAGTCTACATCAAAGCATGAGAAGCACCTTAGTATAGTTTTGCAAGTGCTGAAGGATAATCAGTACTATGCAAAGTTGTTTAAGTGTGAGTTTTGGTCCGAGAAGATTCAGTTTTTGGGGCACATCATTAGTGCTTAAGGTTTTTCAGTTGATCCTGAAAAAGTTCAAGCGGTAGTTGAGTGGAAGAGACCAACTATAGTTACAGAGGTTAGGAGTTTCTTGGGCTTGGTAGGTTACTATAGGCACTTCATAGAGAAATTCTCTGCGATAGCTACACCATTGACAGCCTTGACCAAGAAGACTCAGAAATTTGAGTGGACACCGAAGTGTGAGGAAGCTTATATGGAGTTGAAGGAAAGATTGACTAGTGCACCTATACTTGTTTTGCCAGATCCAAACAGAGCTTTTACAGTGTATACTGATGCATCTGGTTCTGGGTTGGGATGTGTATTGATGCAAGACAGTCAGGTGATTGCTTATGGTTCAAGACAGTTGAGGCCTAATGAATTGAATTATCCTGTTCATGATCTTGAGCTAGCAGCAGTAATTTTTTCACTTAAGTTGTGGAGGCATTACTTGATGGGGAGGTCGTTCAGAATCTTCACCGATCACAAGAGTTTGAAATATTTATTTACCCAGAAGGATCTGAACATGAGATAGCGGCGATGGATTGAATACATAAAAGATTATGATTGTTCGATTGAGTATTGTGCTGGTGAGGGAAATGTGGTAGCATATGCGGTTACACAGGAGTGATCCTATTTAAAGATCAGGCTACGAACTCCTCTGAAGGAGTATTGAGGGACTATTTCTTAGCTTTGCATGAATTATGGCAAAATCGAGAAAAATCCCTAGTCTACGTTCTGGAAGTGCAGTCAGCTTGGTTAGTTAGAGTTAAAGAATCTTAGATGAAAGACCCATTGCTGAAGAAAATTTCAAGAAAAGCGAAGCTTGGCACTATGAGGAAGGAATTTAGATACAAGGATGGAATATTGCATTATGGAGATCATCTCTATGTACCGAATGTGGATGGACTTAGGCAGCAAGTCCTACAGGAGGCACATAGTAGCACTTTGAATATTCACCCTGGTGTTAGTAAGATGTATCAAGATCTGAAGACACATTTTTTGTGGCCAGGATTGAAAAAGGATGTAAGAGGACAAGTGGCAAAATGTTTGACATGTCAAATGGTTAAAGCTGAACATCAGAAACCAGCAGGCACACTTCAGAGTTTATCTCTGCTAGTGAGGAAATGGGGATCTATTACTATGGGTTTCGGGTTACTATGGGTTTCGGGGTTACCGAATACCCGGAGTCAGCATGATGCTATATGGGTAGTGGTTGATAGACTGACGAAGTCGGCACATTTCATACCTATCAAGATTTCTTATACATTGGAGAAGTTGGCTCAGTTGTATCTTAAGGAATTTGTGAGACTCCATGGGATACCGGATCAGATTATATTTGATAGAGATCCTCGGTTCACATCACGATTTTGGAATGCTTTTCAAGAAGCATTGGGAAGCAAAGTTAGTCTTAGTACTACTTTTCATCCTCAGACTAATGGGCAATATGAGAGAGTGATTCAGACTTTGGAGGATATGTTACGGATGTGTGCTATTTATTTCAAAGGTGATTGGGATTAGCATTTACCACTGATCGAATTTGCTTATAATAACAGTCATCAAACTATTATTGGAATGGCACCATATGAAGCTTTGTATGGGAGGCGATGTATGACACCTCATTGTTGGGCAGACCCTATAGACAAGGTAGTTATTGGACTTGAAATCATAGCTGACACTACAGCTAAGATTAAGTTAATCTAGCAGCGGATTAAGACAACCAATGACAGGCAGACCAAGTATGCGAATTTGAGGAGAATAGATTTGAGTTTTGCAATTGGGGATAAAGTACTTCTGAAAGTGTCGCCCATGAAAGGAATTAGCCGTTTTGGGCAAAGGGGCAAGTTAGCTCCTAGGTATTTTGGACTTTATGAAGTGTTGGAGAAGGTAGGAAAAGTTGCTTATCGGTTAGCATTACCACCTAACCTATCCTAAGTGCATAACGTGTTTTACGTTAGTCTACTCAGAAAATGCACAGTGGATCCAGGACAGATAGTTAATCCTTCAGTGATACCCATTCAGGAAGACTTGACCTACGAGGAGAAACCTGTTCAGATACTTGATAGGCAAGTCAAGAAATTGCAAACTAAGTGGATTCCGATGGTAAAGATCCTTTGGTCTAACCATAGTGAGGAAGAAGCTACCTAGGAGACAGAGCAGGATATGCTGAAGAGATATCCTAGTATTTTTTCGGAGTTGCAGCGGAATTTGGGTGACCAAATCAAGAAGAAGGGGAAAATGTTATGGCCCTTCTAGTGGGAAGCATAATTGAGGATGGTAAAGTGTTTTAAATTAAGTTTAGAACCTTAATTTAAGTTTACATAGCAAGAATATAGAAGTTTAGCAAAGTTCACTAAGTTCCGAGAAGAATAAGGCATTAAATGAAGTTTAGGGGCAAAATGGTAATTTTGCATCCTGAATAGCCGGGATGAGTTTCGAGTGTTTTAAAATGAATTTTTATAACTTAACTTTCAACCTTAACTCAAACTAAAAGAATAGATAAGAATTTAATCAAGAATCACTAATTTACAAAGATGGGGGTTTATTTGTAACAAGGTTAATACTTTGATGGCTTTGGGGTTAAGTGAGGGTTTAAGAAAAGAAAGTGTGGCTATGGCTGCCATAATCTCATTTCCAGCCTTCTCACCCTCATTTTGCTCTCAAATTAAGCTTGGAATCAAGTGTTCTTGGTGTCAAGATGTGCAATTCAAAGTTTATAAGCTAGGAGGAGTGCATTTCAAGCTTTAAACTATGATTTTGAAGCTTGGAAGGGCGTTTTTCCATATCCCCTATTTTTGAGCGAGGTAAGAAATGTGTTCTTGATTGAATTCATGTTATTTACTTGGTTTGGAGCTTGGGTTTTGGTTAGAGAGTGAAGTTTTGGTGATTAGTGCTTTGTTTTTGGATTGGAACTTGTGTAGAACTTTGGTGAGCTTGGTTGATTGGAAAGGAGATTGATTCTTACTTGTTACTTCGAGTTGAGGTAAGAGAGATATGTTTTCAAGCTCATTTAATGCCATTAGCTTAAGTTTTCTTGAAGAATTCAAATGGTTTTAGCTATGGCATTAGTTAAAGGTTTTGGTTGAATTGTGGTGGACTATGAAGTTTAAGAGGATTGGATTGATGTTACAAGACATCATAGATTAGCTTGTCATAGTTGGTTATGTTCTATGCAACATTGTGAGTGTATGAAATTTGGAGGCATTCTAAGCATGTTTGATATATGTAGGAAGTGTCCAAAGTTCATAGCAGCAAAATGCGCCAAATTTTGCATTTCTGCAGATTGGCGACGCATTGCCAATTACAGGTTGAAGCCCACAACGCGTCAGCAATCTAGAAAAATGTTACAGAATGTTACCAATTGTGGTGACACGTCGCCACAAACAAAAACGGAAAATTTTCCACGTTTTGCTAGGATGATCCAAGTAAGACCTAAGGGGGTTCTTAGTGTACCTAGGGGTCTAAGGATTCCGGGGGTACTCCGAGACTTCCAAAAGTCCCACAAGATATAGAAGTTTCCTTGAGTTTTGTAGGGTTTTAAAGTTACTTACGCAACAAGCAAGGAAACTAGGTTGCAAATGAACATAACTAAGTACCACTAGCTTAGGTGAAAGGTTTAGAACCCTTGTTGACCTAGCCGTGCCGTAGCCATGAGGTTGCAAGGTGAAACCTTGTTCATCTAGTCTACAATGAGGTCTTATGGCCTAGTCTACAAAGTTCCACCATAATTCCCCTACATAACGACTAAGGGAAGGCTACATGATTGCATCAAGTAAGCTATGGCTTACTAGGAGCGGGTTAGTGATCAGAACTCACTAGGCACGGAGTGATGTGCCGTGAGGAGGACTAATTGAGGAGAGGTCTTGATGGCCTAGTTATATGTGCATATATCAGACCCTCATGCTGTGTGAGCTCACAGCAAGTTACATATGTTATCATATGTAGAGTCCTAGTAATTTTCTTGCAGGTGCACGGAAGACCCCTTACTGAGAATTGTCGAATTCTCACTCCCTAGTTATGTTATGCAGAGACTGAAGTTGTTGGATCCGGTAATCGTTAAGGATTATCGTGGTAATGCTCTTTTGTGGGTACAGGTACGGCATTTGAGAATCCTAGTGATTCTAGTCTACATGAGAATATTTAGTTGGCTTGTTGGTCAAGTAACAGTACTAACTTAAGTCTTCCTATGGCTGCAGAGCCTAGTAGCACTTGGGCAAAGACTTTTGAGACTCGCCACTGGGACGTGTATCCAAGGTGGGAGTTAAGGCAAAGAGATCTCAGTAGAGACTTGTATTTATACAGTACTTTTAGTTGCCTCCATAGTCTATGTTATGAAGAGTCCTAGACTCTAGGGCTGCTCTTGGGTGAGGGCATTAGTCTACTTCATGTGTGAATGTTCTCACAAGTTGTTATGTGTAGTAAACTCACACAAATGTTGATTTTGTATGCTTTGGCTATTTGTATTTATTTTGTATAGAAATTACTTGGCCAAGTTAATGTTTTATGGTTTTAATAAACCAAGTCAAAGCATGAAGAGCATGCATATTGCATATTCTAGGATAATCAACTAGTATCATGGGATTTAATCCGCACACATACACAACTAGCCAATTGCAACCACCGTGAGACCAGCTCTCACAGAGCTTCCTGGGCATGGGCCAAGGACAACCGTGTCAAAACATGCTTGGAATGCCTCCAAATTTCATACACTCATAGAACATGTTGCATAGAACATAACCAACTATCATAAGCTATTCTATGATGTCTTGTAACATCAATCCAATCCTCTTAAACTTCATAGTCCACCACAATTCAACCAAAACCTTTAACTAATGCCATAGCTAAAACCACTCGAATTCTTCAAGCAAACTTAAGCTAATGGAATTAAATGAACTTGAAAACATATCTCCCTTACCTCAACTCGAAGTAACAAGCAAGAATCAATCTCCTTTCCAATCAACCAAGCTAACCAAAGTTCTACACAAGTTCCAATCCAAAAACAAAGCACTAATCACCAAAACTTCACTTTCTAACCAAAACCCAAGCTCCAAACCAAGTAAATAACCTGAATTCAATCAAGAACACATTGCTTACCTCGCTCAAAAATAGGGGATATGGAAAAACGCCCTTCCAAGCTTCAAAATCATAGTTTAAAGCTTGAAATGCACTCCTCCTAGCTTATATACTTTGAATTGCACCTCTTGACACCAAGAACACTTGATTCCAAGCTTAATTTGAGAGCAAAATGAGGGTGAGCAGGTTGGAAACAATATTATGGCAGCCATAGCCTTAATTTCCTTTCTTAAACCCTCACTTAACCCCAAAGCCATCAAAGTATTAAGCTTGTTACAAATAAACCCCCATCTTTGTAACTTAGTGATTCTTGATTAAATTCTTGTCTATTCTTTTAGTTTGAGTTAAGGTTGAAAGTTAAGTTATAAAAATTCATTTTAAAACACTTGAAACTCATCCCGGCTATTCAGGATGCAAAATTACCATTTTGCCCCTAAACTTCATTTAATGTCTTATTCTTCTCGGAACTTAGTGAACTTTGCTAAACTTCTCTATTCTTGCTATGTAAACTTAAATTAAGGTTCTAAACTTAATTTAAAACATTTTACCTTCCTCAATTACGCTTCCCACTAGAAGGGCCATAACACCTAAACTCTAAACCCTAACCTTAATAAAATATTTCATTTTGACCCATTTTCGGACAAAAATTGTTGTCTCATACAGAAAAAGCCACGTTAATAAGGGAAATGCTTGTTTTTACCCCTGCTAAAATTTTCTTTACCAAAAAAATCTAAAAACTTTTAAATTTGACAAAACTACCACAACCTCTCCCACCTCTCCTTTCTCTTCGGCAGCCACATCTCCGACCTCCCTTTCTGCCCTCTCCTCCCTCTTTGGCCTTCCATTCCTCCATTTCCTCCCATCTTCGTCCTCCCTTTCCCCCTTCTTCCCCCATCTCTAGCCTTCCCTTTCTTCCTCCTCCTCCCTCCCTCTGTCCGACTCCCTGTTCCCCCCTCCCTTCGTCCTCCCTCTAACGGAATTGAGCTCGGTCTTGAGCCATAAATTTAACCATCAATTTGCTCTACTACAACTTGCACTTGCTGTCCTAAGCCCATAAATCCGTAAAAGCAATTGAGACAAGTGATCGAGCTCTCTAGAAATCCATGGCGAAGTTCTACCCCAATTTTTTATGCTCTTTCTCTTATCTCTTCGTCTCCCATCACCTTTTCAATGCTTTTCACAATCTCATCTTTTCTAATCATCTTCTGTGACAGATCATCTGTCACCACGAACCCAACCTTCAGGTGACTCGCCACCAACTTCGCGTTCCAACACTAGTCCCCCCTGATCGGCCATGTTAGTATTGGAACCCCCGAGAAATTGTCTCCATCATTGAATTCCACACAGTGTGACAGGAATACCGCCGTCGAAGGATGGCTTAGTATCAGCAGTTGCGGTGCCCATCCCTTTATTACCAGACCTCTGCTTCCGATTCTCTCTTCAAACCCCAAATCAATGATCATCTGGTGATTTTCCGGTTTCTCCATCTGTGAACCATGTCTTCCGGATTGGGTGACCTAAATGAACTATTGGTTCTATGATTCCAATGCTACATCCAGCTCCGGGTACTCCTCCACCATCAAAGCCATCTCGTCGTCGACACACTACGTACAAAACCAACCCACGTGGCATAGGGAGTCGGACAGAGGGAGAGAGGAGAAGGAAGAAAAGGAAGGGCGAAGATGGGGGGAGAAGGAGGAAGGGGAGGCTGAAGATGGGAAGAGATGGAGAAGGGGGAGGAAAGGGAGGCCGAAGAGGAAGGAGATGAAGGAAAGGGAGGTCGAAGAGGGAGGAGATGTGGCTTCTAGAGAGAAAGGAGAGGTAGGAGAGGTTGGTGGTAGTTTTATCAAATTTAAAAGTTCTAAGGATTTTTTGGCAAAAAAAAAATTAATGAGGGTAAAAACAAGTATTTTTCCCTATTGACATTATTTTTTCCATTTAAGATAATGATTTTCGTTCAAGAAGGGGCCAAAATGAAACGTTTTATTAAGATTAAGGATACACTACAAGTAAAGTAAATTTTAGGGTTAGAAGTGAAACAACAATTAAAGGTTGGGGGTAACGCATGCAATTTACCCAGGAAAGTAGATAAAACATTTGGAACTCATGATAACTTGACAACTTCTAGTCTTGGACGACTCATTTAGAAAAGTATGTAAAGTTATAGGACTCTTTATGCACTTATCCCTGGGCCAAATTGATGAATCACGAAACGTTGAAGGTTGTTTCAGATAATATCCTTTCATTGTTTAGTCTGCTAGTACTCTAGTCGGATTGCCGATTATTGATTGCAGAAGGGAGCGAGCGGGATCGCTGAAACCCTTCTCGCTGCAAGTCCACAAATCCAAGGCTAGGGTTCCCAGAGCTCGTCATACTCTGCTAACTGCCTATACCGTAAGTTCTCTCCTAGTTTCTTTGAATTCATATTTCGGTTGAGAAATCTATCCGCTCGGGTTTGGGGGATTAGCTGAAATTTCCGCTGTTTACGGAAATGGAAGATTCGAAACATAGATCAAAGGATGATCCAGAAAGGAGCCACTGCGAGAAGCACCGAGATCGGGAGAAGCGGAGCCGCCGCTCGGAGCGGGAGGAAAGTAGCGATTCCGACAGGGAGAGAAGCCGACACAGAGACAGAAGGTCTCGGGATGAAGAAACCGAGAAAAGCAGGGACAGGAAGCGGGATAGAGACGAGGATGATAGAGACAAAGATAGGGTGAAGAGGGAGAGGGGGAGGGATAGGGAGAAGAGGGAGCGGGATAGGGAGGACCGAGACAGGGACAGGAGAGAACGGGATAGGGATAGGGACAAGGAACGAGACCGCGAAAAGAGAGAAAGGGAAAGAAAATCAAGGGATAAGGAGAGACATCGCGATCGTGGTCATGATACTGATGATAGTGATGTTGAAAAGGAGCCTGGCAGGAAGCGTCGTAGGCGGGACAATGATGAGTACAGAGGCAGAGAGCGTGAGCGAAGCATTAACAAATTGAACAGACATGGGGATGATGGCGAAGAGAGCCTGAGGAAGAAGAGTGATGATGATTCGGGAAAGAAGCAGAAGACAAGGGAAGAGGAAGCAGAGGATGAACAGAGAAAGCTGGATGAGGATGCAGAAAAACGGCGAAGGAGAGTGCAAGAGTGGCAGGAATTGAAGAGAAAGAGGGAAGAATGTGAGAGAGAAAAGCGAGGGGAGGCTCCCCAGGCTGGTAAGACATGGACCCTTGAAGGAGAGTCTGATGATGAAGAAGCTCCTACTAACTTTAAATCAGAGGATAATGTGAATGTGGATGATGAAAGATCTGTCAATAAAGAAGTGGCAGATGATATAATGAAAGAATCCAAACAGGGAAAAGATGTACCTCTTAGTGAAAATGGGGGTGACTCAGTTGACGGGGATGATGAAATTGATCCTCTTGATGCTTTCATGAATTCCATGGTCTTTCCAGAAGTAGAGAAGCTCAGTAGTTCTGTTGTTTCTACAACTATTGCTGATGAGCAAGTAGACTTGAAGAAGGATAGCAGAGGTGGCTACAGCAATGGTGAACATTTGAATGGAAGTTTGAAGAAATCACTTGGTAGAATTATACCTGGGGAAGGTTCTGACTCTGATTATGAAGACCTTGAGAATGATGATGTTACTTTAGAGGATGAGGATGATGATGAATTTATGAAACGGGTAAAAAAGACCAAAGCTGAGAAGCTGTCCATTGTTGATCATTCAAAGATTGAATATAAGGCTTTCAGGAAAAATTTCTATATTGAAGTAAAGGAAATTTCGAGGATGACACCTGAAGAGGTCGCTGCTTATCGTAAGGAACTAGAACTAAAGCTGCATGGGAAAGATGTGCCCAAGCCAATCAAAAGCTGGCACCAAACTGGGCTTACAAGTAAGATATTGGAGACAATCAAGAAGCTCAATTATGAGAAACCAATGCCAATTCAAGCTCAGGCATTGCCTATCATTATGAGTGGTAGAGACTGCATTGGTATTGCAAAGACTGGCTCTGGAAAAACCCTTGCGTTTGTGCTGCCAATGCTAAGGCATATTAAGGATCAGCCACCTGTAGTAGCTGGAGATGGGCCTGTTGGCCTCATCATGGCACCTACAAGGGAGCTTGTCCAGCAAATCCACAATGACATCAAGAAGTTCGCAAAGGGATTGGGAATTAGGTGTGTGCCTGTGTATGGCGGGTCTGGCGTTGCTCAACAGATTAGTGAGTTAAAGAGAGGAACGGAGATTGTTGTCTGCACACCTGGCAGGATGATTGATATACTCTGCACTAGTGGGGGTAAAATAACTAATCTGCGTCAAGTCACATATTTGGTCCTTGATGAAGCAGATCGAATGTTTGACATGGGTTTCGAACCCCAAATTACACGAATTGTTCAAAATATCCAGCCTGATCGCCAAACTGTACTATTTTCTGCTACTTTCCCGCGTCAGGTAGAGATTTTGGCGCGAAAGGTCCTAAATAAACCTGTTGAAATTCAGGTTGGTGGACGAAGTGTTGTTAACAAGGACATAAAACAGTTGGTTGAGATGAGACCAGAAAGTGAAAGGTTCCTCAGACTGTTAGAACTTCTTGGTGAATGGTATGAAAAGGGTAAAATTCTGATCTTTGTCCATACACAGGAAAAGTGTGATGCTTTATTTAGGGATTTACTTAAGCATGGTTACCCCTGTTTATCGCTTCATGGGGCCAAGGACCAAACTGATCGTGAATCAACAATTTCTGATTTTAAGAGCAATGTTTGCAATTTGTTGGTTGCAACAAGTGTTGCAGCAAGGGGTTTAGATGTGAAGGAACTGGAACTGGTGATCAACTTTGATGCTCCAAATCATTATGAAGATTATGTTCATCGTGTAGGCAGGACCGGACGCGCAGGACGGAAGGGATGTGCCATAACATTTATCTCTGAAGAGGATTCAAGGTATGCCCCAGATCTTGTTAAAGCATTGGAACTATCGGAGCAAGTGGTTCCAGATGATCTTAAAGCCCTTGCTGATAGCTTTATGGCAAAAGTAAAACAAGGGCTTGAGCAAGCCCATGGAACTGGTTATGGTGGAAGTGGTTTCAAGTTTAATGAAGAGGAAGATGAAGTGAGGAAAGCAGCAAAGAAAGCCCAGGCCAAAGAGTATGGATTCGAGGAAGACAAGTCAGATTCTGATGAGGAAGATGAAGGGATTAGGAAGGCTGGTGGCGATATGTCTCAGCAGGCTGCCCTTGCTCAGCAGATAGCTGCTCTTGCTGCAGCCTCTAAAGGCACTACAGCTTCAATGCCTGCTATATCAGGTGGCCAATTACTTCAAACTATTGGATTACCTGTATCTCTTCCTGGTGTAATTGGTGGAATACCTGGTACTACAGCAGCTATACCTGGGGTTGGACTGACCGCTCTCCAAAATGATGGGGCTGCCCGTGCAGCTGCCTTGGCTGCTGCCATTAATTTGCAGCACAACCTAGCAAAAATCCAGGCGGATGCAATGCCTGAACATTATGAGGCAGAGCTGGAGATTAATGATTTTCCTCAGAATGCTAGATGGAAAGTCACCCACAAGGAAACTCTGGGCCCAATTTCAGAATGGACTGGAGCTGCCATCACGACCAGGGGCCAGTTTTTTGCACCTGGACGAATTCCTGGCCCAGGAGAGAGGAAGCTCTATTTGTTCATTGAGGGCCCTACTGAACAATCAGTCAAGAGAGCGAAAGCAGAACTAAAACGTGTCTTGGAAGATATCACAAACCAAGCTTTGTCAATCCCTGGAGGGACTCAGCCAGGCAGATACTCAGTTTTATAAATGTAAGGTTAGAATCCTACTTTTATCTGAATAGAAAGTTGTGTTTGTCATGGAAATGTATTGGATTTTGCAGATTGTTCTGATTGGTCCTTGTGCAGTGTGTTTAATGTTATTGATGGTATCTGTTCTTTCAAAGGTTAAAGAATTTTCAAAAAATTTGCAGTAGCTCGGTGTTGTTGTGAGCATGAATCTGTGGGTAACTTAAATTCTGGAATGACAAGCAAAGAATCTGTTGACCCTGAGAATTTACCATATAATAAAAGGACATTTTTCACAAGTCATTTCATTCGTAAGCATTTATGCAGGCTTGTGTAGGTTAAAATTTGATGTATGAGGTTGAAATATTGAGTTCAATGTGTTGTGCGATAGTCTAGCTTGGTTGGAATGGCCTGTATGACACAACTAGTGAAATATGCACTCTTCTGTTGTATAGGTTGATGGATTATGATCGGAGTTGTCCGGCAGATCTAGAAGTCAATGATTAGTGGTGGTGCATTTCCTTCTCAGAATTGGACTCTGCTTCCTCGTAGGGGACAAATGTGCATTTGTTCATGATACGAGAGCTTGGACTTTGGATTTAGTGACTTAAAAAAGGAAATCTGAAATTAGTTTTTCATAGATTATAGTGATAAGAGCAAAATATAGAAATATTAGGGATTTCATTGATTTAAACAATGAGAATTTGTGCCTTCTAACTGATTTCTGACTATTTATGGCTGAGGACTCAGTTTAAAGCTATAGAAGAGAAAATGACATCGTGGGCCATGTTAAAACATTTCTCAAATCTAGAAGTTAAGTGGAAGAGGGAAAGAATAGTTAGCTGAGTCAACACACAAGAAATTTTTATTTAAGGAAAATAACAGTGACGCAGAGTTCTAAACGTTTTGACCTTCAGTTTAGCTCTATTTGTGTTCAAAAGAGTAAAGAGATTCTTAGATGGTGATTCAAAACCTTAGTAAAAGGTGTTGTTAATTGCGCACAGTCAAGTCAATCTGGAATTGAAGAGGCTTAGGGAGGAAGAAGAATCAGGTAAGTACTCTGAGCACTTCTGAAATTAGCTCACTATAAATCTAATGTTGAATTACCTAATGCGATAATTTATTTAGTCTGAATGATGGGATAATTTATCTCTGTTAGTATTAATATTCTGAAGGCTAGGGTTGCATTGCATGCTTGATTTCTTTGCGTTATGCTTGTTATGTTTGCTGGTTCTGTCATTGAAGTTCTGATGCAAGCGAAGTTATGTAGCTTGTGGTGGTCTGCTGAAGATTAAGGTTCTAGATGTTACTCTTATGACCTACTCTGGCTCCAACGTGGTGAAGGATCAGATGCCACCAGATTTGAGGGCTCTCAGTCTGATGCTGCAGCTGTGAACATCGATCTGAAATTCAGAAGAAGACTTGTCTAGGTCTCTGTAAATGATATGAGATTATTAAGATCTCATGGTTTTCTCTCTCTACTTTTCAGGAAGAGATCAAGAATAAAGCATGCTTGTGATGTGTGAAGACTAATTTGCTTCACCCAAAAGGTAACAGGAATTGCTGCTCCTCTGTTGAATTCTCATAGTTAATTCTGCTTCATCAATGATATGACCAGTTGGAAAAAAAATTTGCTGATTTTGATGTATTAAGAGGTTTCTACCGTTTCTTTATTTTGCTTCAAATGCGCGGATTGCCAACTGTTGTTCTTCTTCTGTTAGAACTTGATAGGTAACAAAGCACTGTATCAAATATTTTACTCAAAACTGTTGACCACTTATCCATGTGCTTGTCCAGTAAAAGAAATCGTCTGCATTTTTTTGAACTCCGATGCTGCTGGCTTACCCGTGTTAAAGCATAATACCCATCGTTATGGGCGCTCTTCTCCTCTAGCTGCGGAAGTTCGGGTAAGTTTGGATGCCACTTTAGTTGCATGTTCCTGGAACTTAACCAGCATCACCATTATGTAAGATAGTGCGAAATGAGTGGCTCAAATTTCAGGACATTCTTCTTTGCTTCTAGAATTAAGCGAAGCTCCTTCTGTCGCTTCACCCTTTTGGCGGTAAAGAGGAAAGTAGTCAACTGTGCTCGACGGTCACAACTCCGGATGCGTATGAACTCTTAACTTTTAATCTCTTTCTTTGGTTAAAAAAGAAATAGAAAAAACCCATCGAGATGTTAATTGTCTTGTGGATTTTGAAGCATATTATTAAATGAAAAAAAAAACAAAAATGTAATAAAAATAATTATTTCCGACATTTAGTACCGAGGCTTCCTCTCTCCAATAGTGAGAGCTCAACCAGAATCTGATTTCATCTCATCTCATCTTTGGAAACCCATCCTTTGCGCCAAGGTTCAGTTTTATCTTGTTATTTCGATTCCCTTTTAAGTCGCATTTATTCGATTCTTGTGGTTCTTGGTCTTATCCCCAATTTGATCTCAAACCTTAATCCTTCGTTCATCAAATTTGGAGGCTCCAAAATGTCTTCGTGTTAAAGCTCAATTGGATATTTCTAGACCATTGCCCATTGACTGTTTTGTGAGCTTTTCAAACGAAGCTCCTTGGGTGCGGTTCAAATATGAACAGATTTTCAAGCATTGCTAAAAATGCGAGTGGGACGCTTTAGATTACGGTGCTCAATTCCTAGTTAGGAGACTACATCTCTTGTTAGACCTGAATGTTCTCATAATCATGGGCTTCCTACTTTGGCAACAGCTAGCCATTTTAGTACCCTTAAATGACCCAGATTTCTGGCTAGAGTGTACCATGGCTCTCCTATGGATGAAGAGATTGTAGAAGGATCCCCAAAGGAGCTTGTTTGACAACATTGAAATTTTTGAAACCAATCAAGGAGCAGCCAAATATAAAATGAGAAGCGAATTGGTGACTGATATATTTCATTATCAGTTCTCTTCAAATAATGAAGTTGGCCAAGCAATTCCAAATGCTACTGCTGTTATAAAAAAAAAGTATAAGAAAATTCAGAGGTGGATTTGATGGCTAGGTTGGTTTGTCGCAAACGACGTTTGGAGGTTGAAATTGAGTAGTCATGCTCTTTTCCCTTTCAAGAAGAGACGACATGATAATTCGGCTTTGGGGAAGAATATATGTTGGGGAGATATTTCCGAGTCAAAGAATTCAATCGAGCACGGTTCCTTCAAATTTAGAAAGGTACAACTAGTTGAAGATATCGAAGGCCACTTTTTTTGAGGCAGTCAAGTGTTCCATCCCCAGGGAGCCACCGGACTAGGTTCAGACTTTTGTTCTAGGATTTTTTTTTTATTTCTAAGGACTATTTTTCTGAACAGAAAAAAATTATTTCAATAACACTAAAAGAAAAAAGAAGGGTTTTTTTTTGTTATTTTGAGTCAAGGGATAATGACGGAAATGGAAAACAAGTGGTGTTGCTGAAAAAGAGAAGAAAGAACAACTCTATACGCTTTTGGTTGCCAACTTTTTTGTTAACTAGCTGTTGATCGAATGACAGGTTTTAAACATCAAAACAAGAATGATTTTGGCTAATCCCATGAAAATTGCGTACGTTCTTTGTCAGCCAATTGATGGTAGCGTACAATCGACCTATGATAAGGACCCCACAAACTCCATGAAGATATTAAGTCTCAGTTACCGGGACCGGGCCAACATGCAGTTGTCCACCATGTGAAATGCTTGCGGGGGAAACATCGTCCTTTGTGTATTTTTCTCATGGAAACAAAACTGCCGGGTAAGGAAGTTGCTACTAAGTTTCAAAATATGGGCTTTTCATATGTAGTTTGGGTTGATGCAACAAGAAGTTGAGGCATTTGGATAGCTTGGATTAATAAATTTGTGTAAGATGTATTGCATAGTAGTAGCCACTTTATCCTTCTTAAAGTAATTTGGCTTTTGAGACTAGTCTACGGTCGTCTTATTGTTTCACAACGTGCTACTACATGGAATAATATCAAGTCTGTCATTTTGTTCTACTAGTTCCCGATAGTACTTTTGGGTAATTTTAACCAAGTGTTGGACTTATCTGAGAAAACAGATTGCAACGCTACCAACATTCCAGTAGCATTTGTGTTTCATAACTTTCTCCAGGATCTTAATTTGATCCAATTGGGTGGAAATGAACCGGGTAGAGCCCGAGCGCCTTAGCCTTAGAGTTTGGCTCATTAATGATTGGCTCGGCTTACACTTGAGCTCGAGCTTAACGAGCTCGAAAAGGTTTGGGCTTGGCTCGGTGGCCCAATTGGCTCAAAGCTCTATTCAAAAGTTTGAGCTTGATGTAAGGAACAAAAATTAGAATTTTAGGATTTAGACATATTAAAAATAAATTGAATGTAATTTTTATATTAAAAAATATTATGCTCATTAGACTCGATAAGAGTTCAAGTCAAATAGTACTAGGCTTGAAGTTCGGCTAGTTAAGAGTTCAAACCTAAAATGAAGCTCGAAGCTCAGTTCAAAATTTATTAGGTTTGGCTCAATAACAAAAAAATTGAGTTTGAACTCGAACTATTTGATAAGAGACTCAAGTTGTTTCCACCCCTAATTATAGCTAAAGGGGCCACAAGTCACATGGCCGAATGAGTAGATAGGTAAGGATGCAGTCTTTGAAAACTTGGACAAAGGTTACTGCTCATCAGAGTGGTTTCAACTTTGTTCGGATGCTACACTCACTAATTTGGCTATTAGAACATCTGATCATGCCCTTATCTTTTTGGATTCTTGGTTTAATACACGTTTTTTCATCAACCACGCAGTTTGAAATTTTATGGATTCGTCATTCTAAATGTGAATTAATCTTTCAAGATATTTGGTCCAAGCCTTGTTTGGATTTAGCTACGTTTCATCTTGCCACTCATTGTTCCAAACTTTGGGATTGAAATAAGAAGGATGTGGGGAACATTCGAATATAATTGGTCAACTTGAGAAAAAGATTTTTTTTTTCCAGAATCAACAAGATCCAACATCATAGGTGGTATTTTAAAACAACTACAACATGGTCTCTCTCTGCTACATTTTGATAAGAAGATTTTGTGGGCTCAAAAAACCAAACTTTAATTGCTCGCATTAAGAGACAGTAAAAAAACTTGATTTTTTTCATTTGACTACCAAACAGAAAAGGGCATCTAATCAAAATTTCATATTGAAAACTAATCAAGGGGATTTCATAAATAATATTCATGATATTAAAAGAATGATTCATACGTTCTTTGTCACCAACTATTCTTCTTTGCATCCCTTAGATGTAGATGCTCAATAGAAGTTGTGTTCCTCTATTTCTTCAAGGTTATCAGCTTCTTAAGTTTAGACTTTGCTAAGGCCTTTCACTCTAGAAAAGGTGAAAATAATAGATTTCAATTAGGCAATTATAAATCTCTAGATCTAGATGGCATTCCCCCTATTGTTTTCAAGAAATATTGGAAGTTCATTGGTGCTTCATTGAATGAGACTACTTTCTCTTTTCTAAATGAGGAGGGTTTCTTACTCAAACAACTCAATAAAACCTTTATTGTTCTTCTCCTTGAGAAAAAGAATCTGAAAACTGTCTGACTTTTGTCCCATTAGTCTTCATAACACCTCTTATAAAGTTATCTCCAAAGTGTTAGTGAATTAGCTTGAACCAATTCTTTCCTCCTTAGTGGGTTAGTATCAAAATGCCTTTGTGTCTGAGCACTCTATTCAAGATAATATTATCATTGCCTATAAACTCTTTCAGGCTATTAAGGCAACCCCTCAAAGATATGGTCTCAGGACTTCTAAAATAGCATTAAAGTTGGACATCAGCATGGCATATGATACTCTTGAATGGTCATTCATTAAAAATGTTTTTCACTCTTTTGGTTTTCCCCTTTGTTGGATCAAGCTTATTTTTTCTAAATAGCAATAAGAAAAACTTATTAAGGAAAACACTAAGACATACAAAAACTAACACTAAAACCAAAGAAATACAAAAGCGACCCCAACAATAGCAAATATCATATAAAAGGAAAAGATGATGAAGTAAATGCTCCAAAACCCTAATAACCTAATGCCAAGGATAGCCAAAGCTCATAGAAAAAATCCACTCCAAGAAAATTCAAGCTTATTATGCAGTGCATCACTACCATATCATACTTGGGTGTTGGTCAATGGTAGTGTAATAAATTAGTTCACACATTGTAAGAGGATTAGGCAAGCGGATCCATTATCCCCTTACACTTTTATCCTTCATGCTGACGCTTTCAGCTCTTACCTCTCTAAGCTTTAGAGTAATCAAAGTTTGGTGGGGCTTTGTGCTAGTGTTTAAGGAACTTTCTTTAACTACCCACTCTTTGCTAATGATTGCCTTTTGTTATTCAAACCATCCTTAACTTTAGTTCATGTTTTGAAAAATGCCCTCTCTTTATTTTCAAGAGCAATTGGTTAGTAAGTAAACTACTCAAAGTCAGAATAGATTTTCTCCAAGAATATATTTACTAGATCTGTGCATCAATTCAGGGAAATACTATTATTTTCTGTTAATGAAAACTTGCCTAAATACTTGGGTGTTCCATTTGATCAAGACTTATCTAGGAATGGTTTTTACTCATTCTTAACGGAGAAGATTAATAGAAGACTCCAATCTTGGAATTGGAAGATGCTTAACCCAGCTAGTCAGTTAACCCTTGTTCAATGGTCCTTCTTTTCCCTCCCTATTTTATTTAATGTCGCTGTTTAAGGTACCTGTTACCACGTGTGACAAAATATTTAAATCTTTGGTTAAGTTTTGGTGGACTAAGAGTTTTGAGTCAAAGTGCTTCCATTTTCATAATTGATTTCTTTTGTCTCAACCTAGGGGAATGGCTAGCTTGGTATTAGAGATATGTAAGTTTTCAATTAGCCCTTCATTTTTAAGACATTTTGGTGGATCAATCAGGGTGATAGGAATTTCTTAGTTTATAAAATCCTTTTAAACAAAATATGGTAAACAACTTTCTCTTTGGAATGTTCCTTGCCTGAAGAAAACTTCCCCTAATTTGGTGTGGCTTGACTCATGACTGAGAGTTAGTCTCCTAATTTGATTTACCAAGTTGGTGATGGCTCTTCATGTTGGGTTTCGGGAGCTAAACAGCGCAGCGGAATTTAACCGAAACCCTCCAGGATCCAAGTGAAACGGGGTAAACCGGGTGTTCGAAAATTTTATACCTAATTTTCGGTTGAGATCTCTCACTCAACTGTAGAGTCGAATCATAAAACCTGAACAGTTGACGTGTTCAGGCTCTCTATGGTATCCACACGAGCCTCTCGGGATCACCACGCTTCCACCACGTCCCGGCAGATGCGTTTCTCTTGCGCTCGCAGTGCTAGCTTGGGTCCTCCAAGGAATTGCAAGAGAAGAGTGTGACTGTCCTTTTGGGAGGCTAGGGCAAAGAGACCTGCAAATTTCTCACTTAAAAGTTGTATTTATAGTGAGACTCAACTTTCAGGCCTAATGGGTTTCAAAGTCCTAATCCAATTAGGATTTAATTTCAGGCTTAATAATGGCTCAACTCCTTGGCCCATTATTAATACGAAATTAAAGTGAAACCATAACCCAAATAATTAGCCCATGCACTCTAATGATCCAAATAGCTCTATGTGTGCGACCCAATAGGCTCTTGCCATGTTGGCAATGATCATAAATCACATTTATGATCATAAGCAATGAGCGGTGTCTAGCAACACATCATTGCTACCCAAGTGACAAGATTGTCGGTGAATCGACTAAACCTTTATGATCATCACCGATATATGCCATTGTCCCTTTGTCCAAGATATCAAGACTAAGCACGAGATATGGAATATGTCACTCTCGTATAGCCCAATCTTTGGTTTCTTGATTACCGAGTAGACCAACTTAAACTGACGACATTGATATCATATATCAACTCATCGGAGCATGGCCATGCATTTTCTAAGTCTCACTCTATCAAGGGGCCCAAAGATATCACTCCCGTTACATAGGAGGGACAAATCCCATCTTGATCATACAAATCCCTCCGCATGATATGTGACATACCCAATGACCTCCTTCAAGTTCACTCAGTTACGAGCAACAAAGGAAAGTATCAAAGTATGTGACTCACATGTAGGGAACCTTGATGATCTTAGGTTGAAGGACTACATATACCATGATCATTATGAGAATCACTTATGACACTCATATAACGATCCATGAAGTGTTCTCATGGTGGGTCGGTCCAGTACACAAGTTCTCCAACTTGTACCCATATGTAGACTACATATCTCATGTTAGTCTCCACATATACTAGTCATTATGTATTATTGCAACCCGCTCCACAATAATACTAGACTAGGGACGTTTAAGAATATCATTATTCTAAGGTTACAATTATGTTTATTACGTTACGCAGAAATAAAACAACAAATAAAATTGCTGGATTAATGCCTCAATAAAATATCATGACTCAATGTGCAAAAATACAATTATCTCATGATTGGCTTTTTGGGCACAACACTAACACTTCAATTAATATTTAGTTTGATGATTGACTTCCTCAATTCCCTCCACTTGCTCTAGCCATGTGAAAAAAATCCTCAAATTGCCAGTATTCCTTCTTGTGTCAAAGATTTAATGTTGCTGGACTACTTCAATTGGAATTTTGCTTATTTGTGAAATTTATTTACTGATAAAGAGGTAATCTAGGCCATTCGTAACTCCCTACTAATTTAAATGGCAATAAGGATTCCATGATATGGACTAAATCAGATAATGGTAAGTATAATTGCAAAACAAGTTATATTACTGCCAAATTAGCCTCGTCTCCTACTTCGATTAATCTATCATCAAATCTTCACCATTCCTTCCACATTAATAGATTATGGGCAGCTAAGATTTTTCATAAGTTCAAAATTTTTCTTTGGAAATGTTTTAAAAATGCACTGCTTACCAAGGTTAATCTTATAGTGCATATACCGAAAAGCTTCTCCATTGTGTCCTAGATGCATATCATTTGAAGAAAGTATTCATCACCTGTTTTTTGAGTGTCAATCTTCTCAAGATATTTGGCATCAATATGCTATTCGATATTTGGGGGATTGCTCTTATGGCTTTCAATAATGGTCTTAACAACTCTTAGATAACAAGACTTTTTGGTCTTCTCATGATTTGGAAATTGTGGTAGCAACTTTGTGGGTCATTTGGTTAAATTGGAATGATGTAGTCTTCAATGATTTACCTTTTAATGTATCTAAGGCTTTTCATTTTAAAGACTTTTTTGTGGATGACATGCATGTAGGGTTTCGGGAGCCAAACAAGTGCAGCGGAATATAACCAAAACCCTTCAGGATTCAAGTGAAATGGTGTAAACCGGGTGTTTGAAAATTTTCATACTTAATTTTGGTTGAGATCTCTCACTCTGCTGTAGAGTTGACTCACAAAACTTGAACAGTTGACGTGTTTAAGCTCTCTATGGTATCCACATGAGCCTCTCGGGATCACCACGCTTCCACCATGTCCTAGCAGATGCGTTTCTCTTGTGCTCGCCGTGCTAACTTGCGTCCTCCAAGGAATAGCAAGAGAAGAGTGTGGCTATCTTTTTTTGGGAGGCTAGGGCAAGGCTGTGAATTTCTCACTAAAAGTTTTATTTATAGTGAAACTCAACTTCCAGGCCTAATGGGTTTTGAAGCCCTAATCTAATTAGGCTTTAATTTTGGGCTTAATAATGGCTCAACTTTTTGGCCAATTATTAACACGAAATTATCATGAAACCATAACCCAAATAATTAACCCATGCACTCTAATAATCCAAATAGTTATATGTGTGCGACCCAATAGGCTCTTACCACGTTGGCAATGATCATAAATCACATTTATGATCATAAGCAATGAGCGGTGTCTAGCAATACATCATTGCTACCCAAGTGACAAGATTGTCGGTGATTCGACTAAACCTTTATGATCATTACCCATATATGTCATTGTCCCTTTGTCCAAGATATCAAGACTAGGCACGAGACATGGAATGTGTCACTCTCGTATAGCCCAATCTTTGGTTTCTTGATTTTCGAGTAGACTAACTTAAATTGATGACATTGATATTGTATATTAACTCATCCAAGCATAGCCATGCATTTTCTAAGTCTCACTTTATCAAGGGGCCCGAAGATATCACTCCCGTTACATAGGAGAGACAAATCTCATCTTGATCATACAAATCCCTCTCCATGATATGTGACATACCTAATAACATCCTTCACGTTTACTCAATTACGAGCCACAAAGGGAAGTATCAAAGTATGTGATTCACATGTAAGGAACCTTGATGACCTTAGGTCAAAGGACCACATATACCATGATCACTATAAAAATCACTTATGACACTCATATAATGATCCATGTAGCGTTCTCATGGTAGGTCAGTCCAGTACACAAGTTCTCCAACTTGTACCCATATGTAGGCTGTATATCTCATATTAGTCTTCATATATGCTAGTCGTTATGTATTATTGTAACCTGCTCCACAATAATACTCGACTGGGGACATTTGAAAATATCATTATTCTAGGGTTACAATTATGTTTATTACATTATGCAGAAACAAAACAATAAACATAGTTGCTGGATTAATGCCTTAATAAAATATCATGGCTCAATGTGCAAAAATACAATCATCTCATGATTGGCTTTTGGGTACAACACTAACAATGCAAGCTGTAAAATGCTTTAGAAATTCTAGTATACTCTAAAGGTTTTTTCCCTATGACAGATTTAGAAATTTTTTTTCTATGGGGTCAATATATAATTAGTTTTTTTGTATACAACATTTTTATAAAAAAAGATATGAAATTTTAATTTATTTATAGAAAAATAATTCTGATCATTCATTTTTCTATTTTATTTTCCTCATTTTATTCAATTTTATGAACTTATTTAACAAATTTCAGTGGGTCCATTTAAAAATTATTTAAAATTTTTAAAGAAGTAAAAAAATTGTATTAGGTCCATGGACCCCACACCAATACATGTGGATCCGTCTATGTTATTTCCTCATCCTAGGGTTCTTGCTCATCTACTTGGCTTCTAAATCTTTTGTATATTTTCAAAGTGGATGCTCTTTGGCAAGCTACATCATCTCATATTGCAGTAGCTTGGATTTTTCCATATCCCAATAGAATTGTAGCATCCAACCAAAGCACTAGAGTAGCTCATTTGCATTCTCCCTTAGTAGTAAAATTGGAAGCTATTCGGGCAGTGGCTACTTTTGCGCAATCTAATATGCTTATAGCTATTGCAATTTTATTAGATTGTGTGCATTGTTCAGTGCTTTACACCCTGAGGATGCTTGCCTTGAGGACTAGAGGATTGCCCAGCAAAATTAGAAGCATATTCACTTTTATGCAATAAGTCACATTTCTTATTGTGCCATGGCACACAATAGCAAAAACTCATTCACTTGCTTATTCTTTTCTGTCCCTTTTCGAGCTGCTTTTAGGATTTTTTGTACACAAAAAAAAAGTGAAACAAAAGAAAATCATTGTAAATTCATAGAAGTAGGTGGTAATTTTTGATATTGTAACTATATATTAAACTCAAAGAAATAACCTAAAATCTTGAAATTCATTATATATAAATAGTGAGAAAAATAATAAGTTATTGACCTAATGCCTTACACCAAGTTGAACATCAATAAAGGTTTGGAAACACTCTCATATCATTGTTATGGAGAATCTCTTTGGCATTAAGACTGGACGCTATTTAAGTCTAGTTGGTACCTATCAACTACCAATGCTAGCTTTTTCTTTCTGCTCTTGAGTGGAGACACCAATTTGCTTGGTAGCCTAAAAGGTAAAAGTGATCTCTAAAGCTTTGAAGTCGTTGACAGTTTTGGCAACTTCTTGCACAAGTTTGGTTGTCTTGTAGGAGAAGGAATCGAGGAAACAATAGGTGGGCTCTTTATCAAGGAACCAAAGTTTTGAATTTCTAGTTTCTAAAATTTTAGAAAAAAATTTGATTCAAATTTTAAATTTGTAGATCTTGGTTTGCTCGTTGTTTAAAACCATCTTTTACTCAATGTCAAAAAAAAGAGTTCATTTTTTTCAGGACTTAGAATTTCTAGTTTTAAGACTAAATTAGAAAATAATAAAGTTTCATGAGTCAAATAGAAAAGTTTACCAACTTGTAAGGCTAATTGTACACTTTCACCCCTATGAAATGCCTTTCCCCTTACTTCTTAATGCTCTTAGGTAACAGTAGGATATTTATTGCGACAATTTTATAATAGAAAATGACCGGTATAACAATTGGTAATTGTGGGATGATTTCACAACATAGGTATTAGTTTAAGAGTGATGAGTATTATTTACCTTATCGAGATTATTTCCTCAAAAACACAATCTCCGCTAACATCAAGTGGATCACACCCACAATGATTAAAGACGATTATCTATAATCTTCTCAACAACTTCCATATATTAGGAATTTTTCATAATCCTCATAGTCTTTGAGAATCTTTCACAATTTTCCCTCTATAACCACTCTAACTACTCGGCTACAAGTACCTTTCTTAGCACATTGGCTATCATGTACATTTCCATAAAAGTATGAAAATTTGTAAACGGTTAATAAGATAAATTTATATCATAGAATTAAAATATGATAACTTTGCATTATATTAATTGAGGAAAGGTGCATGTAGAGTTGAGCAAGGTTAGTTAAACCTATACCCTCTTAAGACTTTTTGGATGAAGGCAACTTTGAGTTTTTGGTAGCTGAGTTTTGTGGGGGTAAAGTTTTTTTGTTAACATCCTTAATTATATTATTTCACATAACATTTATTTCTTATTCAAAATGTTGATATAATCTCAAGATGAACATGCACACCAGTTTATTTTACTTGTAAAGTATTGCCCGGTGCTAAACAATATTCTTATAGGTTATCCTATTTAAACAAATTATTACGTTCCTTTTTATCTTAAATTTTTTTTCCCCGTAATAAGGCACATTTTAAGTAAATTGTTTTCTTTTCATATTTTGCTTCTCAAGGTGTAGTTGAATACTCAAACTTGTTAATTTGACTTATAACCCGTTGTTCTAATCAATGCTAATCCGTGTGCTTTGTCTTTCATATTTAAGTTTTAGATGAATAAATGCAATTAGTTTTTTAAGTAATAAAATTAAGCATTCTTACACAAAAAAATAGTAGAAAAGATCTTTATTTTTTATACTCAGAATTATATTAAGAAGAGAGATTAGGGAAGAAGAGATGATGTGAGGTCATAGGTCAAAGAAACACGTTGATCATACACTACAACCACTGAGTAGCGATCTAACGTCTTTATGTCATATAAAATTTGACAAACCAAACCTACTAGTAGAAAGCTAATGTCTTTGATTCATCGGAGATCAGGAAGGATTAGCAAACAATATTTCAATATACTAATATATAGAAGTGAATACCTAATAGTCATCTAAAGTGCCCCTGAAAGCACAACAAGCTCTGTTCTAAGGGCTAATGAGCAAATTAACTAGGCTAACTTGTGCTTGAACAAAGGCAAGTTGTTTGAGCCAATCCAAAGCCAAGCAACTCTACCTAAACTGGAATATCTATGCCATGCTCCATCAATAATAAAGATTTCTAAATTTTTTGGAGGGTGTTAAAATTTCTTGTGCCCCAACGATTACAAAGAGGGCTCGAGGATTATTTATAAGCCAAGAATAACATGCTAGGTAGTCTTTGGTTACAGCTAGTTGCTAGACAAGAATGTTCATCCTAGCTATGATTGACTGAGTACGGAATTGTGCATTTCTGAAGAAGCACTCATTTCTTCCCATCTAGATTTTCCAAAGAGTAGAGACTAAAATTGTAAACCATTCCTACTGCCATTTCCTTTGAAATCCCAAGACTGATAATAGCCACTCTTTTAAAGAACAAAAGCCTTGAGTTAATGGATTGACACAGAATGACCCCCAAAACTCTACAGAGCCCAAAAAATCCCAAAAAACATATAATGCTAATTTGCTAGTATGTTGACATCCAAGCTAGTAGGATTAAAAAAGCCATCATGCAAAGTGCATCTGTATAAGAAGACCTTGAATTTTTATGGAATATTAAATCCCCAAACGTTCTCCATAATTTCATGAAGAATGAGGTTAGCGAAGTTGTCCATAGTATTAATCTAGAATGGATAAGAGCATCCGACTTAGAAATAACTTCTTGATTGTAGCTCTATTATGCGATCTACTATCTTGAAAGATGGCCTAACCTTCGAATAAAGTCTGCTCCTTGAGACTCAAATAGGATTGGAAGAGCTAAAATCTTATGGACAATAAAATCTAGGAAGAGAGAATGAATGAGAGACACATTCCAACCATTTTGCATTTCATTGGAAAGATTTGAAACTCGCAACTGCTACAATAATGTCTCATTAGAGTTGCCAGCTTTAAGCTAGTCGGGAGAAACATCAGGGATTATCTTCCCTTACTCGAATCAAAGTACTATTACCAATATCCTAATGGTGGTATTGAGAAAAGATATGGCTCTTTCATACAATAGGCTATACCATATTAAGGATGTATTACTAGAGACCCTTACCTTCCAAACAGAGTGAAAGGATCCATACTTAGCCACACGAACATGATAGACAAGCTTATCTGGGTTTATAGTAAAGATGCACTACAAAGTCTTAACAAGGAGAACTTGATTGATTAAACACATGCCTTTGATACCTAATCCTCTAGGACTTTTAGGCAACATTAAGATACCTTTTTGCTTCATGAGAACATCTTTCCTGCCTTGGGATCTAGACCACCAAAAGCAAATATAACTTTTAGAAATTGAGTTTGAAAGAGTGATAAGAATCTTAAAAAAGGACATCATATAAACAAGGGTGGATAATGATGGGTGTCAATAATGATGGGTTCTAGTGGTGGGCCTGCAACACTATTGTGATTTGCATGGGTTTATGGCACTACCCACAATTCCACTGCTCCTTCTCTGTAATTTGTGGCATAGGAGCAAGGATGAGTTCCAATGGCAAGGGTGATAGTCGGATGTAACTGATGGAAAATGTGGTGTGTGACCAAGTTACTAAGTCAAAGGACCAAAGACCCTGATATTGAAAAGTATCTAGATGATTTATTAATAAATGATTTTTTGAAGTTGTTTAGGGAGAAGGGAACTTAGGAAGACTTGAACTTAGAGCTCGCTAAGGGAGGCCCATATTTCTATCAACCCACCTTAGGCGTGAGAGAGGCGGCTTCACCATGGTGATAGTTTTTAACTGAACGACAACAAAAGATTAGAACGGGAGCCCATATTGCAAATGCAGTGGCCTACAGGCTCTCCAGGCCCAAATCAAATGTAAAACCAGACAAGTCGTTCTCTTCGCTTATCTGGGATCTCTAGGGTTTTTGTTTTGGCCTCTTCAATACCTGCCAAATTGTCTGTTACAGAGTAGGAGCGTCCACTTTTCCAAGGTGAGCCCTGCTATTCTTCGCCCAATTTTCTTCCTCTGCTTCGGGATCTTTTCAGTTTTCGTGGGGAGGGTGGTTGATTTGAAGCTTCTCTCGCTGTTGTTTGGCCTTTTCCCAAGCTTGAATGGCTCGGGTTTACGTTGGCAATTTGGATCCTCGGGTCACTGAGAGGGACCTTGAAGATGAATTCAGGATGTTCGGTGTTCTTCGCAGGTACGTTGCGATTCTGCTCCATTTTTTTTGGAAGTTTCGAATCTCCATGCGAGTGAACGCTTTTCTGCACGCTTCATGTCTCGGTCCGATTAATTTTGAGCCGATTTCAATACTGATTTTGATTTGCTCTGTTAAAAGTTTTCTCCTTTGATTGGATGATGATGCAGTGTCTGGGTTGCGCGAAGGCCTCCTGGATATGCATTTATCGAGTTTGATGATCGCAGGGATGCTGTAGATGCAATTCGGGAGATTGATGGTGATGATGCACTCTCTCTCTCTCTCTCTCTCTCTCTGTATCGATTGATATTGATGAACTAGATGCATTTATCCAATAGTTTCTGTCATTCGGGAGTGTATGCTGAATTCGACTTCTCCTGTGTACTTAAGGCAAAAATGGTTGGCGTGTGGAACTTTCTCATAATTCGAAGGGTGGAGGACGTGGTGGACGTCGTGGTGGGGGTGAGGATTTGAAGTGCTATGAATGTGGGGAACCTGGTCACTTTGCTCGAGAATGTCGTCTACGAATTGGTTCTCGTGGACTGGGCAGTGGGCGGCGCAGAAGCCCTAGCCCTCGACGTCGTAGGAGTCCTAGTTATGGGTATGGACGCAGGTGCGTTGTAAGATTTTATGTTTTATATTTGAGTAGTTCCGAATATATGATCCCTGCAGAATAGGCTAATTTTTCATCTGAAGTTCTTGGGTTTTCTTCTTTTGGATTGGGCATGTTGTAACAGTATCGAAAGCTTTCACTTGCCTGATGAGGTTGTAACAACCTTCTCTGCTGAGGGCGCAATTAAAAGGGATAAAAGGGATTGTGGAACAATTAATTTATATTATGTCACAGTATATGGCATTATGCTCATAATATTTCTCATAGATTGCTCAAATGTTTGGCTGATTTCATAAGTTCTTTGCATCACCAACAATTATTTACATGTTTGAAAGGAGTTACAGCCCTCGGGGAAGAAGATCTCCACGCCGCCACAGCATATCTCCTCGTCGTGGGCGCAGCTACAGCAGGTCTCCTCCATATCGTCATGCTCGTCGTGACTCTCCCTATGGTCGTCGTGACTCTCCTTATGCAAATGGGTAAGACACATGCAACTTCAGAGGAAATTTGTTTCTGTTTTGCAACTACTACACTTGTTCTCCATGCTAATACCTTTAATTTTCTTTGGCAGTGACTGATTCAAGAAGCTGGACATGAGCAAATCTGTAGGCAATGGGGTAGATATGCTACTCTAGTTCAAATAGTATCGGTTAACAAAAAGGGGTTTATGTTACTTTTGAGTCGTCTCAGCACAATTTGAGGCATTCTAGAACTCATGGTTTGGCATGGCGACTTCTCTACAAGTATATCAGCCGCCAAAAGGGGTGTATTGGACACCATTTGGCATCGGCTTGCTATATTCAATGTATGAAGCTAGGTCTCTTTCCTACTCCTGGTTAACTACTTATCTACTTTTTCTTTTGTGTTAATAGTTGCGAGTGTTGAATTCTTCTATTTATGTTAGATGATTCTAAAGTTTTATATGTTTTCTTTTGAGGGGAAACTGGCATGCATTCGCCGACTTTACTGCACCTTAGTCTTCATGGTCTTCGCAAAACTGCTTCTCTGCACACTTGCTCTGCGCGTTGTTGCTCCCGCATGTCTACTTTACTGCACCCTAGTCTTCATGGTCTTTAGAGCGTCGTTGCCCCTGCTTCTCTGCACACTTGACCTCGACTTCTCCTGCTGCTAGCATCTGCTGCAAAGCTTCTAAAATTTTGAGAACTTAACGGGTCTGCTGGTTTCATAAAGAAGACGCACTGATAATTTCTCCCCCATATTTGATTCTCTGCTACATCGCCTCCTAAGGTTGCCTCTCTATCTGCGGTTGCCCAATATTGCCCATGACCATTGTGTGCAATTCTGGATCAAAGCAGTTGGTTACTGGCCTTTGGGTTTTCTGCTAGCTGCCCCGTATGGAAACTTTTCACCCTTTAGAGTTCCTTTTGTTGTGGCCCCAAGTACTTCTGCTGGGTATGGTAACTTAATCAACTGCTAATGTTTGATTACCTGCATTTTGGTTGTGGTTGCACCCAGCATGGAAAGCTGCAAATGCCAGCAATTGCGTGATATTTTTCTTCCTGCATCAAGGTTAATCACCTTCTTAGCCAAAGCTCATCATTTTATTTGGTTCTTATTTCTTCTGTTGTTTTTTTTTTGACTGGTTCCTTCAGCCCTTCAACATCTCTTTTTCTTGTTATCTTTCTGTAATTTTATTTCGAGTTTGCCGTGGACAATAGCTGTTGTGATTGTGGCTTGTGCTTATGCGTTACTTGCATAGAAATTGGAAGCAGAGGAACACTTTGGTCTGGAATTACCGTTGAACATATATGGAGTTGCTAATATAGCAAGGTCTGGGATTACCGTTTTAAAATATAGGATCGCTTGCTTCTAGAGGGAAAAATCCTCACAGATTTTGTAAAGCTCTGAATCCTCTAAATTCGATAAAAGCTGTTTCTTCCATTTTCTTGTTTAATGTGTCTGACCATTTGGTGAAATTCATAGTCTCGAATAAACCATTTGATGAGAACAATTGTTATCACTTGGCTAAGGCTGTATCCTAATATCCTAATAAGTGAAGTAACGGGTGAATACTTTAAACCTGATAGGAGTTGGTACTTTCATAACAGGATCGGTTCTTATTATTGATTGATGGGTTGGGAGCCCGGGAGCACTGTTATCTCCAGCCCTTTAACTTTGTAAAACTGCGTAACTTGTTTCAAGGCCAAATTAACGTCAGTTCCTTGATGTTTTGTTTGTCTTTATATATGTACGTGTACCTCGTTTTAGATCATATGGGCAAATACAATGTTGGTGGCTCGTCTTTGGGAGAGTAGTTTGTTCATGTAAGGTAATTGAGTTTTACTCGGTGTAAACCCCTTCTATTTGTTTCATCTGCTTCTTTCTTATATGCATGAAAACCGATATTTGCTACTGTGCTTGTCTGAGGTTGTTGGCTTCCGGTTGTGAAGAGCAAATCATCCACTCGGCTTCTACATTTTGCAAGGAGCAGTGTGGGCAAAAGGGCATTCTTTTGTCTTAGTTCATCCTACAGCATCATTGTGTTATAGTGATGTGTATAAACTAATGATTGTTTCCATATATTAGTTACGCTTCCTTCAATATCAATGAACTCCTGAATCAATCACGATGTTACTCCGTTCGGTTGACGATTGCTCTTGTCGAAATATGGATTGCGCTTTCTAGTGTCAATGCTACTTGCTCCATTTGTGGCCTTTCTTGCTTCAGCCCTGTGCATGATATGGCAAGCTTGAGAACAAGTTCAAAGGCTTCGAAAGAGTACTCTCCATTAAGCTTGGGATCAGCGAACCCTGCTATGTCACTGCCTCTAGTGAGGAACCTTGCCTGAGAAGAAAGAACTTGTAATATCAGATACATTAATTATTCAAATGTGAAAGTTGAAGGGTTGGTTGGATAAGATGTCCCTAAAATTGATCATCAATTTTTTGAAAGTTGCCACCTTTTTGCTTAGAGACAGTGGTCTGTTCGTGTTCATGTTGAGCACCTTCTGCCCTGACAGAAGTTGTAGAAGAACAATCCCAAAACTATAAACATCACCAGAAGCATTCACACGACGATTTTTTCGATACTCTGGATCTACATAACCAAATGTCCCTCTCACTTCTGAACTCACATGAGATTGTCCAATGTCCATGATTTTTGACAGCCCAAAGTCTGAGAGCTTGGCGTGCAAGTTTTCATCAAGAAGAATATTTGCAGGCTACATCACAAGTAAAATCCAAATGTTCACCCTGTCAAAAGCTGTAAACTGAATGAACTTAAAAATCGGATTTAGCAATGATTACCTTTATATCACGGTGAACAATGCAGCCCTCTGGATAAGTGTGAAGAAACCAGAGTCCTCTTGCACTGTCAACTGCAATCTCAAGTCTTTGAATCCATGAAAGTCTTTTATCCTTTCCTGCACATCATGCTTGATTTGGTGATGCAGTGGAGTTGATAAACCGAAATGTTCGACAACGACAATAGCCAGCATACCATAAAGCCAGTTTGCAAGATTCCCATTGAGACACAACTCATAAACAAGAAAACTTCCCCCATCAGTCTCACAATATCCGATTAAAGCAACGAGGTTTGGATGTCTGACATGTGACAGGCTTCTTACTTCTCGTACAAATGTTTCTACCTCTCCATCACTGATTATGTGCTTAACTGCAACCTGTTGACCATTTGAGAGTCGACCTTTATATACTTTTCCTGGTATTTTGCAGCAGCAAAACAAGAATTCGACATCAATGTCCAGCTAAAGATGACTGGGAAATGTTGCCATTTTCTGGCTGCACATATGTATACATATAACTTAACTAAGAACCTCAAATCTAACTTGTTCTAGTTCAACTTCAAGTTCTTTTCTTGACCACTCCAATTTAATAGGCTTTCTTCCTAGAAGGTTGCATCTATTTGTCCTCATCAAGCAATAGAACATTCTTGCCTTGGCATATCTACAATTTTCTCCTCTAAAACTAATACTTTTCCCAAGTTGTCTCACCATCAACTTTTCTATTTGGTGAAGACTATGCATATGCAACAAAACATGAAGTAATAACCTAGTTAATAGGGTCACGTGAAAAATGCTCAGGTGGTATTTAGTTATAGAAAATTTTCTCATTTTTCTTTTCCAATTTTTCTTTGATAAAAGTTTGAGTGCAATAACATGTTTTACGAATGTGGGAAACCTTGTTTTTTAAATTTTAGAAAACTCATGTGTTAAAATGGAAAATATATGAAACAAGGTTTTCTATTTTATAACATAAGTTTTCCAAAGTTCAGAAAAAAAATTTCCCACATCGTTAAAATAAACTATACACTCAAATTTTTATTAAAGAATTTTTTTGAAAAAACAGAGAAAATTTTCCACATCCAAACATTAGCTTAGCTTTTGATGAGTAAAACGGTTATATAACCTAATAATCAAATACAAAACCTATCATGCAATGGTGGTTTTAATTTCCTCAAGTCATACCAGCAATTCCTTGGCCGATGAAGTTTGCTTGATCAAAGTTGTTAGTTGCTGAAAAAATTTCCTTAACTGAAATCTTAACAGCGTTTGTCGAATCCTCTGAGATTGTATACTTTGGTTCTATCATGGAAAAGGAAAACAAAATCAGAAACATCAAATTTTCACCTACTTCAATCCAATTATGAACAATTTCTTCAAGTACCTTCTTTCTTAATGGTAGGGGAACCATTTTTTTTCCTCTTGAATAAGATACATGTTGCAGTAGCTACTACCATGGTCACGGCCATGAGCCCGATGATTAGGAACTTGCCTATGATGGAGCAAGAAAGAAAATCCAGTAAGTGAATCCAGCAAACAATTGACACGGGGTGGGACTGAAAGTGGTTAAAAATTTGCATCACATGAGCTATACCTGTGTTTATCTTAGCCTTTTCACTGGTGAGGGGTTCCGTCTTTTCCTCTGCACAACAAAATGTAGAGAAAGAAATGTTCAGCTATCACCAAGTTTAAATATAATGCAGCAATAAATCCATGAATCAATAAAGAAACAAGATTAGAGTGACCAAAAAGAAGAAAGCGTATGTGTTAGTTTGTTCATCTCCATCACCTATAGGGAGACTCTGGTTCCCAAGGCATTGAAACATTGCCTCCACCCACTTCTCATCATCAATTCTGTTACTTATGACAGAAATCAGTATTGCAAACCTCCAAACATAAGCTTCTTTCTCTGTAGAATTCTGCTTGTCATCTAAGGATCTACAGGCTTCTTCCCACCTTCTTAAGCAAGGCCCACAAGACTCATTTGATCCTAGAGTTGTACAATCCTCCTTTAGATCCTGAAATTTATGTCCAAGCTTGTTGGCAACATCTGCAACAGTGAAGTCAGAACATCCCCGATCTCCACTAGTTCCTGGTAAACTATCTTCATCCTCTAATCCTCCTAGTGATCTCAAGCAATCATATTGTTCGGTGGCATTCAAGTACATGGCTCCGGTAAGGTTTGCTTGCCTTGCCAACGCGTAGAGGTACCGGCTGAAAGCTCCTCCACAGCAATTACTGCTGCTGATCAAGAAGGTGGAGTTTCCGAAATCCGAAACGCAATTCATAGAAGTAGGGTGTGGAAACGCTGGACCTTGCACGGTGAAAAGAACTAGGACATGAACAAAGAGGAACAAGACCTCATGTTTTGCTGGTTTAAAGATGCCACCCATTTGCAGTTGGGGAAAGTTTTGGTTTTCAAAATGGAAGAAGTCCGGCTATTTCTAGAGGAAGGGGGTTTCTCTTCTGGCTTCTTCTTGTGCAATACAGAGAATATACGGGCGGCTGAAACAGAAGATAGGGGAATTTCGGGCATGACATTTGCAATCTGAAGAATGAGTTTTGATCAATTCATCTTAAAATGCCACCTGAATTTTCTAATTGCTTTAACAAGTAGAAAAAGGTTGAAATAGACAAGCTTTGTAATTTCCAAAAACCAAACCAAGTCCAGCAGAAGGCAAATGTCTATACGATGCTCAACATCCTTTTGTTTTTTGCTCTGTTACTTTTTGATCAATGATGGGATTTTTTTTTGGTACTCCAATCATGGGAATTGTATACCTGATTGTGACGTAGTATGGGTAATACTTTTTATTTGATTTTCTTATATTCCATAAGGCCATTAGGAGAACAATCTGAATCGAAATACCAACCCTTTTTGTTTTTTTCAGTGGAGAAACCCAGACAACGAAAAATATATAAAAGAAAAAGTGAAGGTTTTAAATCCTGTACCAGGTGTATCATTTTTTTAATAATATGATATAATATTAGTACTAATATCATACTATCTCAGATGTACCGATTTTATATAATTTAGATATATGTATATATATAGCCAACACATAGAATATGTTGGATTGTTTTTCTTGTTCTTTAAGTTATCTTCTAGTTGTTTGTTTCTGTTGAAATAAGTTCCTATTTAGTAGGAAATTTCGATAAGCATCAGACTTATCTTCCACGTAAAACGTGGATTAGTTGTTTCTAATTTTTCTGGATTCTCTTGTAAGGCTATAAAGCCTATGTTCTGTGAAAGCAATAACAGTACTCTCTCAAGCACATTAAACCTGTGAGTTACATTCTAATACCAACATTTGGTATTAGAGCCACGTCAAGTGAGTGAAAGTAGGAAGAAAACCGCAGTTTCTCTTCGAAAAAGATGGCTGAAAGCAGCAGCTTCGTGCAGCCAGCTATACCGAAGTTTGATGGACACTATGATCACTGGGCAATGTTGATGGAGAACTTCCTCCGCTCCAAACAGTATTGGGATCTCATAGAAGATGGAATCTTAGAGCTAGAGGAAGGAGTGGTGCCAACAGAAGAACAACTAGATTGATTAAGAACATAAATTGAAGGATCTCAAGGTAAAGAATTACCTTTTCCAAGCAATCAATCGAACCACATGGAGACAATTTTAAACAGAGATTCTACTCGGGCCATTTGGAGTTCAATGAAACTCAAGTACCAAGGGTCCACAAGAGTGAAACGTGCTCAACTGCAGGCACTGAGAAGGGAGTTTGAAACACTTCACATGAAAGAAGGAAAAAGTGTTGATGGTTACTTTGCTTGAACCCTTGCCATAGCCAATAAGATGAAGGCTCATGGTGAGAAAATGAGCCAAACGACAATCACAGAGAAAATACTGAGGTCGATGACCTCAAAGTTTGACTACGTGGTTTGTTCCATCGAAGAGTCCAATGATATGGACATTATGAGCATCGATGAATTGCAAAGCAGTTTACTTGTTCATGAACAACGTATGAACAACCACATAGAAGAGGAGCAGGCTCTAAAAGTATCATATGAAAGTAGAGCTGGAAGAGGCAGAGGACGTCGAACGGCTCGAGGAAGAGGAAGAGGAAAAGGAAGGGGGAGACAATCCTTCAACAAATCTGCCATTGAATGCTTCAACTGCTACAAGCTGGGGCACTATCAATATGAGTGTCCAGATTGGGAAAAGAAGGCTAATTATGCCGAAGATGAAGAAGAACTTCTGTTAATGACAAATGTGGATCAAAACCAAACAAGAGAAGAGGAGGTATGGTTTCTTGACTCCGGCTGCAGTAACCATATGAGTGTAACAAAAAATGGTTCTCAGATTTAAATGAAGAATTCAGGCAGACTGTGAAGTTAAGAAATAATTCCAAGATGACGATTATGGGAAAAGGCACTGTTCGACTGCATGTGAATGGCTACTCTCAGGTAATCACTAAAGTATATTACATTCCTGAACTTATGAACAATTTGCTAAGCGTAGGACAACTCCAAGAGAAAGGGTTAAACATTTTGGTCCAGCATGACACATGCAAGGTGTTCCATCCCAAGAAAGGACTGATCATGCAATCGAAAATGAGCACAAATAGAATGTTTGCCTTATTAGCTACCATGGAAACGAAAGCACTTGCTTGCTTTCAGGTCGACACTGGAAATGAGACCCATCTTTGGCATCGTCGACTTGGTCATCTAAACTATAATGGACTGAAGGCATTGTTCTCCAAAAAGATGGTAAATGGGCTACCTTCTCTAAAGACTCCAGCAACGTTATGCACAGACTGCTTGACTGGAAAGCAACATAGAGACTCTATGCCTAAAAAATGTCTGTGGAGAGCTTCACAGAAGTTGCAACTTGTACATGTAAATATATGCGGACCATCAAACCTGCTTCCAACACCAACAAGAGGTATATCTTGAGCTTTATTGATGATCTTACACGAAAAACCTGGATTTATTTATTGCATGAAAAGTCAGAAGCTTTTTCTATGTTCAAAATCTTCAAAGCTTGCGTAGAGAAAGAAACAGGTACATGCATTGTCTGTTTGAGGACAGATAGAGGTGGTGAATTCACCTCAAAAGAATTTGAAGGATTTTGCAAGGAGCATGGCATAAGTAGACAACTGACAGCAGCATACACGCCTCAACAAAATGGCATTGCCGAGAGGAAAAACCGAACATTAATGAACATGGTTAGAACCATGTTAACTGAAAAGAAAGTTCCCAGAATTTTCTGGGTAGAAGTTGCAAGGTGGAGCGTGCATGTGCTCAACAGGTGTCCTACTGTGGCTGTGCAGAAAAAAACACCAGAAGAAGCTTGGAGTAACATCAAACCCACATTAGAATACTTTTGAGTTTTTGGGTGCATGACACACGCACACATTCCAGATCAAAATAGAAGCAAGTTGGATGACAAGAGCAGGAGGTATGTTTTGCTAGGAATAAGTGAGGAATCAAAGGCATATAGGTTATATGATCCGACTACTAAGAAGATCATTGTTAGCAAGGACGTCATTTTTTAAGAAGACAAATCCTGGAACTGGAGCAATGAGGAAGGGAGCCCCGATGTTCTTGATTGGGGAGATGATAGAAATTCTGGTGATAATGAAGAGGAAACTGAAAGCAGTATCCATGAGAGTCATGATGCGAATTCAGATGGCACACATGAGACCAGCTCATTGTCAAATGACTCGCATGAAGAAGATTCACCCATTCAAGCTCAAGGGAGGGCAAGAAGAATGCCATTCTGGATGAATGACTATGAAACTGGTGAAGGTTTATCAGAAGAAGAAGGTTTGAGTGTCATGATGATGTTGACTGAGGATGATCCACTCACCTTTGAAGCAGCTGTCAAGAGCAAGAAATGGAGAGATGATGTGGAAATTGAAGCCATAGAGAAGAACAAAACCTGGGAATTGACTGATGCACTAAAAGGAGCAAAACCTATTGGAGTCAAATGGGTTTTTAAAACTAAACTAAATGAGAAAGGAGAAATAGACAAACACAAAGCAAGACTCGTGGCAAAGGGATACACGCAGCAGTACGGGATTGATTACACGGAAGTTTATGCTCCAGTTGCTAGACTTGATACTATACGATTAATCTTTGCTTTGGCAGCACAACATGGCTGGAGCGTGTTTCAACTGGATGTCAAGAGCACCTTTTTGCATGGCGAGCTAAACGAAGAAGTGTTTGTCCAACAGCCTAAGGGCTATGAGCGAAGAAGACAAGGTGTTTAAATTAAAAAAAGGCATTGTATGGCCTCAAACAGGCCCCTAGAGCCTGGTACAGCAAGATTGAAGCATACTTCCTCAAAGAAGGCTTCGAAAGGTGTTCATATGAGCAAACCCTGTTCACAAAATCCAAAGAATGAGTGTCACAAACTTCAGATGGGATATTCATCTGTCAAAGGAGGTATGCTTGTGAGTTACTAGCAAGATTTGGAATGAGCAGCAGTAACCCAGTCAAGAATCCAGTAGTTCCAGGTACAAGACTGTTAAAAACTGAGGAAGGTGCCAAAGCTGATGCAACAACATACAAAGAAGTTGTTGGCAGCCTTATGTACTTAACAGCCACACGACCTGATTTAATGTTTGGGGTAAGTCTCATTAGCAGATTCATGTCTTGTCCATCTGAAACTCATTGGTTGGCAGCAAAGAGAATATTGAGGTACGTGAAGGGGACAACCGAGCTAGGAATCCTTTACAAGAAAGGAGGAAGTGATCAGCTTGTCGCTTACACAGACAGCGATTTTGCTGGTGATCTAAATGATCGAAGAAGCACATCTGGTTTCGCCTTTTTACTTGGCTCTGGTGCAATCTCGTGGTCATCCAAAAAGCAGCCCGTGATGACTTTGTCAACTACAGAAGCTGAATATATCGCCGCTGCATCTTTTGCATGCCAAGTGTTTGGTTGAGAAGAATTTTGGAGAAACTTGGCCATAAACAGGAGAAGAGCACTATGATTCAATGTGATAATAGTTCCACAATAAAGCTTTCAAAGAATCCAGTTCTGCTGGGTAGGAGTAAGCACATTGACATAAGATTTCATTTCCTTAGAGACTTAACCCGAGATGATGTTGTGGAATTAAGCTACTGTAGTTCGGAAGAACAGGTCGTTGATATAATGACTAAGCCTCTCAAAGTGGATCAATTTCTGAAACTACACAGCAAGCTTGGAATGATTGAAGCTTTAGATCTAAACTAAGTGCTGTACACATTTAGTTTAAGGGAGGGAATGTTAGATTGTTTTTCTTGTTCTTTAAGTTATCTTCTAGTTGTTTGTTACCGTTGGAATAAGTTCCTATTTAGTAGGAAATGTCGATAAGCATCAGACTTATCTTCCACGTAAAACGTGTTGTTTTCTGATTTTTCTGGATTCTCTTGTAAGGCTATAAAGCCTATGTTCTGTGAAAGCAATAACAGTACTCTCTCAAGCACATTAAACCTGTGAGTTACATTCTAATACCAACAGAATATACCTATATTTGAGGGTTAAAAATTATTTGTGATCACTAACATTTTCACATTGTCCTAAATGAATCACAAACCTTCATTTTATCATCTTAAAGTCCGTAATCTCCTTATTTTTGTCTCAAGTATGATCATTTCATTACTTTCACAGTTAACTTTAATAGAATTCTGATGAAAAATGTCAACTTTAGTTTCTATTTTCTTCCTCATAAAACACCCTCAACTTTAACATTCCACCGGTAACCCCACCCTCGCCATTAACCCCACCCCTCCACTAATAGTGCATCTCAGCAACCAGGCCGCCGGCCAATGCCGATTTCTCCCTCCGCCCGCCCCTTCTCTACCTTCTCCGGCCACATCTGCGCCATCCACCCTTTCTGCTGCCGCCAGCCCTGAAAGGACTTGCCACATTCGCAGCTCCCCTACCCCTATGCTCTACGTGAACGCCGAAACAACATTGTCCTTGACCTCGATTTCACTGATATGTCTGAGAATCTAGCGCTAGTTTCCTGATGACGCGATAGCTCTAGTCATCATTTGAATCCAGCTCGCCACGTGAACCCGATTCTTCATCTTTTTCCTCGAAATCATCATCGGTTTCTCGATAATCGGAGTAGGAAGGGGAGTTGATCGGCAGAGTCCGACGTGAGTGAGGCGGGGGAAGGGGAGGCGTCGACGGGTGCCAGGTAGGCGGCAGCGAAGCTAGTCAGACTCTCTCATGGGCGGATGCTGGCTAGTGGCAGCATTGCCGGGTGCTAGGTAGTGGCGCCATCGGCGGTGCCGCGTAGGCCAGGGCCAGAGGTAGTGATTCAGATGCCAGGAACCCAGAAGAATGGGTATAGCCTTTGGCAGCGAAGGTGCCGCCTTGTTCGTACCCAGAGGAACTGGCTCGTTTCCCGCAAAACAGAGAGAGCAGATGTCGGTGAGGGTGAGGCATCAGCGGCAACGGCATTTGTTGGCTTACGGGAGAGAGGACTGAGGATGAGGAGAGAATGACGATGGATGGGCTGACGAAGGAAGGAGCCATGGGGTTAGAATAGAGATAGCGAGCGAGGGAGGGACACAGAGAGGGGAAGATTATGGTTAAAGTGGTAAATTTATTATGTTGATGGTGATTTGAGTGAAAATAAGAAAATGTAAGACCAAAGTTATTATTTTTCACAGAAATTTCATCAAAGTTAATTAAGAAAGTGATGGAAGGACCACGATTTAGATAAAAATAAAGAGGTTAAGGGCTTTAAGAGGATAAATTGAAGATTAGAGATCCATTTAGGATAACAAAAAATATTAGGGACCAAATTGAATTTTACCTTATATTTGAGATTGTAAGATGTAGACTAATTAAAAGTTCTTCTCAGTTCTCATATAAATATTCTATTATACATAGTAAAATCATAATTTTGAAGCTATAAAAAAATGAAAGCACAAGCTTTCTTCCAAAGAACAATGAATATTTGTTATAAAATTGATAAATTACACATACTTATAATATATTTTATCTAAAATATCAAAAAGTGAAAAAGTAAAAATTTTCATTTGATCGCTACTAAGATGGTACAGCTAGTGCGGTGTAAGATGCACAAGACACCCACTACTAGCCTATACACCCCGGTACAGCCTTTATTTCAGCTACCTCATACCATTTCCCCCAATATTTAAAACTACAGAAAAAACATCTTTGTTCTTTGTAGTAGATTTGACAATTCTGGAAAATTTGCAAAAACCAGTTTCCATAATTTCAAAAGAAAAACCTACCTGATGCAACCAAAATTGGTCATGAGTTTTGGTTGCGCACTCATGCGCCCTTTTTTTCTTTCTCGCGCTTGTGCTGCTTATGCTATTCCAGGAGATTAATTGCCCCAAATTTTAGCATGATGCCAGTTGCCGATGACCAAAAGACTTCAGCGCATCACCGCCAGACGTCATGGTAGCACGCATCCTTGGTTCAGCTTCCTCTCCTATTTTCTTCCCCGTTATTCTTGTCCTTGGTTGGTTCGTTTGAGTGTCTTTGGCATTTCACCACTGGGAGGGCGTGGCAGCGTTTTGCTCTTTGTTTCATGACATTCCCTTATCTTTACATCCTTATTGTTCTTGATCTCGCCTCATTTCGTCTGACTGTCTTTCTCACTTTGAATGGACAGCCCCAATTTCAACATGGAGACTTTTTAAAACAATGCACATTTAGATGAGGAGAATTGATACCCACTCCGCGGTAGTCCAATTATGGTGCCAAAACTATGCATTTAAACTCTCAGGATTGATGTGTCTTGTAGGTCATCAGAACAACACCCCTAGTGTGCATACCCAAGTGACCTTCTTGAGCACTATGCAAATACATGCATATTGGTCTAATCATAACACACATATTTACATTTATGCACACTATGACAGCTAAGAAGGAAAACACAAGCACGAGTCATAGTTTTGGCTTCCACACATTAGGAAATCTTGTTAAGTTCTAGTGACCAGCCACTGCACCTGTAAATTCCACTAATAAATTGTATCATTATAGCCATGTACCCCCATGTTTTCTTTGCTCCATTATCAAGTAGAGACTCAGAGGAAACCAAGGAATTTTTTTTTACATCAATAGCCCACCTACGGACCAAGTTATGGATTTTTTAAGTTGATTATAAAATTCTGACCAAATGAACAGTAACTCAGCCAACTTTGCAACGTCATATCTTTAGCTATAGGGCTCTAAATTCAAAAATTCAAAATCCAAGTTCAACCTATAGATGTTATCTAGATGTGGTCAAAATTTCATACCAAGATTCCTTTTACACAGGAAGATATAGAACTTTAAGTGAAGAGTCAAAATTTTAGTCACTTTATGTCCATTTTGCCCATACAAAATTTCATAAGTATGCAAACACTTCATTTTCAAGGGGAAAGCCCTACAAGGCGACCCCATATATGTCCATTACACATAGGAAATACATTCCATTGCATTTAACAACTTTATGTGGCCAAAACAGAATTTACAAGTAAGCAGCCCATCATTCACACTTAGGTAGCTTTGCACTACATCACTTACATAGCCAAAACATTACTCAAATGTTCACATACTTGCCTCATTTTTCATACACTACATGTACATGCATACATGTACTACAAAATGGTCTTAAATCAGCTAAATATGCACCCTAAGTTACAGGAGTGCCTGAGATACAATGGACTCCAGAAACAGGATGTTGGACAGCTGCTGCATGCCACAATAAGTACCACCATTAAAAATACCAAATGTGCTTCTAAAATCACCAAAATTTCCAGATCATAACTAGACACATGGAAGTTCATGTAACTGAAATTTTACAGAGAAATTCAAATGAAAACTGTTAATTTGAATGTTCTCTTTCAGGTGCTCCTGAAATAGATAGAAAGGGGGTAAGTTTCTTGAATAAAACTTAGTAAGCGCTTATCAATAAAATATTCAAACTTCAGCTGTATAATTGAAATCCAAAGACACTAAAAAAAAAAAATACAGTACAAACACACAAATATACACATCCAAATGCACAAACAAACATAGCATCAAACATATGAAATGCTGGCAGCAATAACACATTAATGTTAGTCCATAATCATTCAATTAAAACAAGAATATATCACTTTAGAAACACTATGGAAGCCCTCCTCAAGCTTTTTCTTGCACTTAGGAGTCTTTTAGGTTTTAGTTAGTACTAACTTGGGCTCTAGAAACCCTTCTTTCTTTCTGCCATCTTTAGCATGGTAACACTAAGGCCGAAACCTAGCCATGCTTCTTTCCCCTTAACCCATACTTGGTTCCTTGAGCTTTTTGCTCTCTTTTAAGCATGGTCTTAGCTTCATGGATGTTTGGAAATACAGTAAATAATCCAAGAAACTTTAGAAAACCCTTAATTGCACCGTCATAACAGAGCACCAAAGCTATAGGGCTGAAACCCTTGGTGCGATTTCCCCCTTAACCTAAACTTGGTTCATCAAGCTCTTGGCTCTCTTCCAAGCTTAGGGTCTTAGCTTCATGGATGTTTGGGCATCAGTATTGAACAATAAATAGCCATGAAAGCCAGATAAAACCCTTACCTTTTGCTGAAAATCCAATAAACCTTTTGTAAACCCAAAAACTAGGGGTTTTTCTTGTTCTTGGTGCATTTGGTTGCTTTCCTTTGTGATTTCTTGAGAGCTTGAGCTATGGTGGATATGGAAGCTTATGGAGGAGATAAGAAACAGGTTGTGCTTGGTGGGGGACAAAAATGGCCAAGAAATGGTAAGAAATCAAGATATTTTACTTGCCTTGATTAGTTTAAGCTTAATCCTCACTTAGGTCACTATAAGTATGTCTTAAGAAAAGACTTTTTGGCTAATATTTAGCCCACTTTTTTTACCTTAGAACTTGGAAATAAAAGGCTAGGATAATGGTAGAAATGGCCACCTTTGAATCTTGTCAAAAATCATCCCATCCTTAAGTTATTTTTGTGAACAATTGTACACTTAGTTGTCCTAGGTTCTTGAATAATAGCTTTTGTTTCCTTTATGCAATTCAGCCTCAAAAATTTGTTTCCATACCATTCATATCCTTCCCATAACTCTCCAAAGCTCTTTTGTGAAATTTTTTCAATTAAGTACCCAACTTTCCAAAACCTTATAAAAAATTCCATAGGTTGCTTGAAAAACAAGCAATCCTTAAGGCTTTTCTTGGGGGCCAAGTTACCAACTTGGAACACTTTTAAGGAGGTGTTGATCATGTCTTTTACCTCCCACACTTCAATCACTATGGTGAGAATTACACAATATAATGGTTTTTAGCCATTATGACACATTTGTAATTCTCCCATTTTTGTGAGGTGGTAACAAGAAGGGTCCTATGGAAGGAAGTATCAAGAAATTTAAGGTTGGGTGTCATGCAAGGTTGGGAATTATACTGAAAAAGTAAAATTTGGGAGTTCTGGGGCATCGACCATGTTTTTGGATGAGGCAACGCAAGAGGATGAAAGTGACGAGATTGGGTGTGAAAATTATTGATGGCGTCATTCTGGAGATTTGGTTATTAGAGAAAACAAATAGGTATATGTAGAAGGGGTAGGAGCTAGCTGTGTTTGAAACATTGCTAGGTAAGACAGTGAGTTTTAATCTGCAATGTACTTGAGTGTGTACGTTATAGAACCTGGAGAGGGATTTTAAGACCATACAGTTGGTCAAGGTTATTATGTCTTCAAATTCCAGTGTAGGGATGATTACTTGCATGTTTTAAAGGAAGGCCCGTGGATGACTATGGTGCATTATTTAACTATGCAGAAGTGGAAACCAGATTTTATGCTTCATTAACAAGAGCATCTAACAATGTTGCATGGATTCAGCTACCACAGTTGCCTTTGGATTTCTTTAAGGAACCCATTTTTATTGAACAACATAAGTTCGATTGAGGTCCCAATTAAGGTGGATCAAGTTACTTTGCTATAGTAATGGAGCAATTTTGCAAGGATTTGTGTGGAGTTGGACATAAGTAAGCCATTGAAACCTCAGTTTATTATTAACTACAAACATGAACTTGTGATGAATGAAGACGTATATACCATTTTGTTTCAGTTTTGGTGCATTTGAGCACTAAGCAAATGCATGTCCATATAGGAAATGTAGTTATGAGCAGACTGCTCTGCCCCTTTAGAATCCAGGTTTGGCAAAGTGAATGATGGGGTTATTTCGATGGATATCAATTCCCAGAAGGAGAATGAGTCATTGATTAATGGTGGGCATCGTTCCACTCTAAAAGCATCTTCATTAATGGTTGATGGTAATACATCACCAGTAGAGGATAAGGCTCAAGTTGGTCCGTTCATGTTGGTCTCACATAGCTGTGACAGCTGATGCATAAAAAGGAAAGGCCATAAGTTGGTGCTCAAAGTAAAGGGAATTGTTTTGACCCTCTACAAAATGAGGAAGGTGATGAAAAGATGGAATTTAACTCTTATTCAAATGTGAAGGATATTGTTAAGAAATTTGTTGATCCTTCTCCTAAACCATTCAAGGTGTTTGAGACACATATGATGGATTAATTACGGCAGGATCAGGTAGGGAACAATGATGTTTTTTATAAGCCCATTGCAGTCTTCTGGCAGAGTTAGGCTAAGTTTAGTAGCTTCTAAGTAACAGAGCAGTGATGGGTCTCATATTCCTTGGTTTGTCAAATTGGGTTTTACTTGGCTAGCTTGTAACGGGCTAAGTATGGATGAGTTGAGTGATAGTGACTTTGACTGTGCCAAATAAGCATGGGAGCAAGTTAAAAAAAATTTTACTCATCTGCCATTTTGGGACTCTGACCAGTCTATGAAGGACCCTATTTCTAGTCATTGGATGCAAACGGCTCATAGTGAGTAGTTTAGTGCTATGGATGTCGTCATGGCATCAAACCCATAATTGGTCACCTTGCATTTTTTGCTTATAGTTATGAAGTGTTTATCTTGGACTTGTCAAGGAGTTGGCAATAGTCACTTTGTTGTATGGTTTGTTAACCAGTTTTCCATTTTTCGTCAGATGTCCTTTGCTTACTTGAAACCAAGATAGTCGTTCTGAAGAATCATGATCTTCATGCATTGCTTGGTTTTCAACATGAGTATGTGGTCAAGCCCAATGGTTTTGCTAGTAATATATGGCTTATGTGGAAGGATAGTATACCAAATTTTTAGGTTTTGCACAGTGGTAAGCAATCTATACATGTATCATGTATAGTTCAAAATAAGCACGTCTTTTTCTCATTTGCATATGTTCAAATGAACTTAAGGCACAAGAGATTGTTTTAGGAGACGTCTAGTCACATGAGCTCCTATATGTTTTGCCTTCATTTTTGTACTTAAACGTTGTTAAATTTGTTAGTATTTAGTGCTTTCTAAGTCTTGTACATTGTGTTTCATGTCTTGAGGGCTGAAGTGGAAAATGAGGCAAATTTAGGGCCAAATTTGACAAGGGAGCAAAGTTGGAGGAGCTAGAAGTGAATTAGAGCTGTAAGGAGGAAAAGTGCGACCGCACTTTAAGATTGTGTTCCCTTTTTGCTTAAATAAAAAGTGTGATCGCACTTCCGAGAGTGCGGTCACACTTTTGTGATTCTAGAAGAAGTGCGACTTCACATAACCTCGTTGGGTTTCCATGCCTCCAATAGAAGTGCGAGGCTATTAACTAATCAAGCAACAATTGAGCATAAGATAATAAAAGAACAAGTATTGAGGAGGAAGTCTACATAGCCATTCATGTATTCAACCATATAAAGCCATTGTCATGTAATTAGAACCATAGAAAATATATATATAAAAAAATACTCCATGCTATGTATTCTACTTTATGCTTGGGAAAATGAAAGAAGGATTGGACCTAGGTAAGAGACATAGTGATTCTAAGCATAGTTGGGAGGCTTGTCCCAATTGCTAGGGTGGCTGTAAATAGTTCTTATTAGTGCCCCTTCTTAAGGTAATATGAGAGATGGGAGTCCTTACTAGCTTAGGGTGATGGTAAATAGTTCTTGTTAGTGCCCCTTCCTAAGGTAATATGAGATATGAGAGTCCTTACTAGCTGAGGGTAATGGAGAGCATTTATTAGCTTGAGAGAATAAGAAAACAAATGAACACATCACCAACAAGTAGAGTGAGCTAAAACCTTGGATTGATTCACTAATTTAACCTAGCCAAGTAATGAAATCATAGGAAGTGTGCCTTGCTTTAGTGTTAAGAAAATCCTTAGATAGTGAGAATTGCTCACCCTAGTGTAGTTGTTAGGTGCTAGTTTAGCGTTAGGAGTTTAGGTCTTTCGTTTAAGTAGCTTAATTGATTAGAGTAGAGCTGTTTATTTATTTGTCTAGCTAAATTGTGGAAATAGTGCTAGTTGTTCAATTTAATCCATAATCCTTATGGGGTCGACACTTAATCTCCTGTACTACAAAAACAATTCATGTTCTTGCTATAAAGTGTGGGTTTTAAAGCATGTTGCACACACTCAACAAGTTTTTTACACCATTTCTAGGGATTGTTTGGTTGAATTGAAGAATATCATTGCTAGACAGTTGGTCTTAAACTAGACATGTAATCCTAGTACTTATTTGTTGGATTATGCCTTGTGTCTACTTTTTTTTTTAGGTACTTTGGTGCATGATCCATTCTCAAGATGCCAACCTATTAGCTATTGTTCTAGAAATTGAAAGGCACTAAAGAAAGCTCAAGGCAACTTCGCAAGTGGTTGGTTCTACTTCACTCACATGGAGAAAGTTGAAGATAATATTTGAAGGCATGGACAAAACAACAATGGCCACAATGTAGTCAATAAAAATGGTGGGAAACACAATGAGAATTTAAAAGGACTTTATGGTTTAAATAGAAATGGAAATGGAGCAAACGGTGAGAAACCTATAAGAGAGTACTTCTGGCCAATGGTGATCGATAATTATTCCAGTGTTGTGAGGCAAGCAGTGAATGTCAACAACTTTGAACTCAAACTGGCACTCATCACTTTGATACAACAAAATCAAATTGGAGGGTTATTTATGGAAGATCCCAACATCCATTTGGTTACCTTTTATGAAACATGTGACAGAATCAAGCTAAATGGAGTTATCAAAGATACTATTAGATTGAGGTTGTTCCATTTTTCATTTAGGAACAAAGCTAAAAGTTGGTTTCATTCCTTGTAACCAATAAGCATCATTACTTGGAATGACATGGCACAAAAATTTTTTGGCCAAGTACTTCCCTCCATTTAAGGCTTTGCATTTGAGGACTGAGATTTCTATATTTAGGCAACATGATGGAAACTCACTATAGGAAGCTTAGGAAAGCTTCAAGGAATTGCTAAGGAAATGTTTGCAACATGGCTACTAACAATGGCACTAAATCCAACTCTTTTATAATGGTCTTTTTCCATAAACAAAGACAATAGTTGATGCGACTGCCGATGGAACTCTTATGTCCAAAACTGCCACTGATGCATTCACTTTGTTTGAGGAAATGTCAGTGAACAACTATCAATGAAACAATGAAAAGGAATTGCTAAGTAAAGGTGAATTATTGAAGGTTGATGCACTTACTTTCTTGTTGGCACAAATTACTTCTTTGTCAAATCAAATAGCTAAGCTCACTGCCAACAAAGAGAAATCCATTGAGCAATTGGTGATATCTTCATTTACACCTTATGAAAGTAGTGACCCAAAATTAGAGAGTGCTCAATATGTCAACTATCAAAACAACAATTATGGTACAAGAACAATGATGCAAATCAATGTCATCCGGGCTTGAGAAATCATGAGAACTTCTCTGATTTTAACAAAAAAGGTATTCAAAACCCACTTGAATTTGAAGGCCCTTCTATACCACCACCTCCTCAAGAAAAAAAAGCTTCCATTGAAGATTTGTTGTTATCATTCATTCAAGAGACAAACAAAATGTTCAACAAGAATGAAGTTAAACTCGAAAACATGGAGACTAATATGTAAAACATGAAAGCATCAATGAAGAATCTTGAGCATCAAGTTGGACAATTGGCAAGTAATATAAAAATCCTACAAAAGGGGAAATTTTCTAGTGATACTGAGATAAACCTAAGGGAGCATTGTCAGGCTATCATTCTTAGATAAGACAAGATACTTGAAGACCCATACAAGAATATGCCTTCTCAAGTCACTCCCATGGTTAAATGTGAAGAGCAAGTGAAAGATGAACAAATGGTAGAGTTGCCTAAAGAGCAACCATCTAAAGTTCATCAAGCCCCACCTAGCCCACCTTTGTCATTTCCACAAAGGTTTCAAAAGAAGAGTCTTGAAGAGCAATATGGCATATTCTTGGAGACTTTCAAAAAGCTTCACATCAATATTCCTTTATTGGAAGCATTGACTCAAATGCCCAATTATACTAAGTTATTGAAGGATATCATTGCCAAGATGAGGAAATTTGAAGATTATTAGACTTTCAAGCTTAGTGAAGAGTATAGTGTGGCCCTTCAAAAGAATCTCCCTCAAAAGCTTAAATATCCAAAGAGTTTCATTGTGCTTTGCTGTATTGGTTATTCTTCTCATGATATGGCATTGCGTGGCCTTGTTGCTAGCATTATTCTTATGCCTTTATCATTTTTTCAGAAAATTGGAGTTGGGAAAGGTCAAGTTATCCATTATATGTCTTTAACTTGTGGATTGATCATTAACATATCTAAGAAGAATGGTGGAGGGTGTGCTTGCCAAGGTTGGAAAATTTGTTTTTCTAGTGGATTTCATTATGCTTGACGTGGAGGAAGATATAGACATTTCTTTGATCATTGGAAGACTTAGAGCTTTGGTAGCTTCATTTGAGAACTGGTGTTAATTTGATGTGAATCAAAAAAAGTGCACCAAAGTTAGACTTGAAAGTATTGCTGGATGATTTGAAGTATGTATTCTTAAGTCATGATAGTTCTTATTTAGTTATTATATCTTCATGTCTATTACTATTGGAGGAAGAAAAGTTGTTGAGGTTATCGAGAGAGCATAAAAATGCTCTATGATGTCTATTAGTTAAATTAAAGGTATTAGCCCTTCCATATGCATGCATAAGATTAGGATGGAGGACACCTATACCCTATGATTAAGAATTAAAAAAGGCTAAATCCTACTATGAAAAAGGATGTGAGGGCAGAGATATTGATACTCTTGAATTTCAAAATCATTTATCTCATTTTTGATAGCCAATGGGTTAGCCCTGTTAAAGTGGTACCTAAGAAAGAGGGAACAACCATAGTGATAGACCAAAACTTTGATATCATTGCCATAAGAACCATCACTAGTTAGAGGGTTTGCATGTATTTCTGGAAGCTCAACAATGCCACTAGAAAGGACTATTTCCCTCCTCCCTTCATGGATTAGATGTTGGATAGATTGGCTGGTCATGAATAATATTGTTTTTTTTTTTTTATAGTTTTATGAGGATGTCTTTTGGGTTGTGCAATGCACCAGTGACATTTCAAAGATGTATGATGGCTATCTTTACTGATATGGTGGAGAAGATTATGAAGATGTTCATGGATGATTTATTGGTATTTGGATCCTCCTTTGATGATTGCTTGGACAAATTGGTAAAGGTGTTGAATAGGTGTTAAAAAATAAATCTTGTTCTTAATTGGGAGAAGTGTCATTTTATGGTAAAATCTAGCATTTTATTAGAGCATAAAATCTCTTTCAAGGGAATTAAGGTAAACAGAGCAAAAATTATGGTCTCTACCTAAGAATGTGAAAGGTGTGAAGATTTTCCTTGGACGTGCGGCCTTTTATAGAAAGCTCATCAAAGATTTCTCAAATATTTTGAAGCCTCTTTGTTCACTATTGGAGAAGGACGCCAAGTTTGAGTTTGATGATAATTGCTTAAAGACTAACTGGATTAGACCCAACCATTTGAAATCATGTGAGATGCAAGTGAGTTTGTAGTGAGGGTAGTGCTTGGTCAAAGAAAAGAGAAGATATTTTGGGCTATTTATTATGCAAGCAAAACCTTGGACCTGACATAACAAAATTATACCACCATAGAGAAATAGATGTTGGGGGTGGTTTTGTTTTTTGACAAATTCCAACAATATATTCTTGATGCCAAAGTGATCGTGTTCACTGACCATGAAGCTATCTGATATCTCTTCACCGAGAAGGATGCTAAACCAAGGTTGATTCGGTAGATCTTGCTTCTACAAGAGTTTGATGTTGAGATTAGAGACAAGAAAGGAAGTGAGAAAGTGGTAATGGATCATCTTTCAAGGCTTGAGTTGGAGAAAGAGTAACATCCATTGCCCATCAAAAAGTCATTTTCGGATGAACATCTTCTTGATGAAAAAGCTAGCACTCCTTGGTTTGCCAATTTTTTGAATTATTTAGTATGTGGAGTGTGTTAGTATTGTGCCCAAAAAGCCAATCATGAGATGATTGTATTTTTTGCACATTAATTCATGATATTTTATTAAGGCATTAATCCAGCAATTATGTTCGTTGTCTTGTTTCTGCGTAACGTAATAAACATAATTGTAACCCTAAAATAATGATATTCTTAAATGTCCCTAGTCTAGTATTATTGTGGAGCGGGTTGCAATAATACATAACGACTAGCATATGTGAAGACTAATATGAGATATGTAGTCTACATATGGGTACAAGTTGGAGAACTTGTGTACTGGACTGACCCACCATGAGAACACTTCATGGATTGTTATATGAGTGTCATAAGTGATTCTCATAGTGATCATGGTATATGTAGTCCTTCGACCTAAGATCATCAAGGTTCCCTATATGTGAGTCACATACTTTGATACTTTCCTTTGTTGCTCGTAATTGAGTGAACTTGGAGAAGGTCATTGGGTATGTCACATATCATGCGGAGGGATTTGTATGATCAAGATGGGATTTGTCCCTCCTATGTAACGGAAGTGATATCTTCGGGCCCCTTGATAGAGTGAGACTTAGAAAATGTATGGTCATGCTTGGATGAGTTGATATACGATATCAATGTCATCAGCTTAAGTTAGTCTACTCGGTAATCAAGAAACCAAAGATTGGGCTATACGAGAGTGACACATTCCATGTCTCGTGCTTAGTCTTGATATCTTGAACAAAGGGACAATGACATATATCGGTGATGATCATAAAGGTTTAGTCGAATCACAGACAATCTTGTCACTTGGGTAGCAATGATGTGTTGCTAGACACCGTTCATTGTTTATGATCATAAATGTGATTTATGATCATTGCCAGCGTGGCAAGAGCCTATTGGGTCGCACACATAGAGCTATTTAGATCATTAGAGTGCATGGGCTAATTATTTGGGTTATGGTTTCACTTTAATTTCGTATTAATAATGGGCCCAAGAGTTGAGCCATTATTAAGCCCGAAATTAAAGTCTAATTGGATTAGGGCTTTGAAACCCATTAGGCCTGAAAGTTGAGTCTCACTATAAATACAACTTTTAGTAAGAAATTCACAGGTCTCCTTGCCCTAGCCTCCCAAAAGGACAGCCGCACTCTTCTCTTGCAATTCTGTTGGTTTCGGGAGCCAAGCAGCGTAGCGAAATTTAACCGAAACCCTCCAGGATCCAAGTGAAACGGGGTAAATCGGGTATTCGAAAATTTTCATACCTAATTTTTGGTTGAGATCTCTCACTCAACTGTAGAGTCGAATCACAAAACCTGAATAGTTGACGTGTTCAGGCTCTCTATGATATCCACACGAGCTTCTCGGGATCACCACGCTTCCACCACGTCCCAGCAGATGCGTTTTTCTTGCGCTCGCAAGCTAGAGCTTGAACACGTCAACTATTCAGGTTTTGTGATTCGACTTTACAGTTGAGTGAGAGATCTCAACCGAAAATTAGGTATGAAAATTTTTGAACACCCGATTTACCCCGTTTCACTTGGATCCTGGAGGGTTTCTGTTAAATTCTGCTACGTTGTTTGGCTCTCGAAACCCAACAGAGTGTTGCCTCCAAAGTTGAATTCTCATCAAAAGAAGAGGTTCTTAATGGAAGTGAAAAATTATTTGTGGGATGAACCCCTCCTATTTAACAGGTGTACCGATCAAGTCATTAGGAAGAGTGTTTCGAAGAAGAAGGTTTTTGGATATCATATGTTATTGCCATTCATCTTATTATGGAGGACACTTTGGACAAAAAAGGACCACCACAAAGGTACTTCAACCTAGATTTTATTGGCCTTCTTTTTTCAAAGATTGTTATGCTTTTGTGAAGACGTGTGATAATTGTCAAAGAGCAAGAAATATTTCTATAAGACATGAGTTGCCATTCACCAATTTATTGAAGGTTGAAATATTTGATATGTAGGGTATCAAATTTATTAGACTGTTTCCAACCCCTTTTGGTTGTTCATTTATATTATTGATTGTGGATTATATCCCTAAGTGGGTTGAAGCTATTCCACACCTACAAATTATGCCAAGGTGGTGGTCGTATTCCTCCAAAAGAACATATTCTCCTACTTTAGTAATCCCATAGTGAGTGATGGTGGTTCTCATTTTTACAATAAAATCTTTGCATAATTGATGGCCAGGTTTGGTGTGAGACATAAGATGGCTCTTCTTTATCACCCCTAATAAAATGGCCAAGAAAAGGTATCAAATCGAGAAATCAAGCAAATTCTTGAGAAGATGGTCAATAGCAGAAGGAAAGATTGAGCAAATAAGTTGGATGATGCTCGTTGAACGTACCAAACTGCCTATAAACACCAATCATAATGTCTCCTTATAAGCTTATTTTTCACAAGCCTTGTTACTTACTAGTGGAGATTGAACATTGAGCATATTAGGCAATCAAGAAGCTCAACCTTGATTTGTAAGACGTCGGTGAGAAGAGACTTCTCTAATCGAATGAACTTGATGAGTTTCCCTGATATGCTTATGGGAGTGCCAAGTTGTACAAGGAAAAGACAAAATATGGCTTGACAAGCTTATTATGAGAAAAGAATTTGATCCGAGTCAAAAGGTGTTTTTCTTCAATTTAAGGATCAAACTGTTTTTGGGCAAGCTGAAGTCACAATGGTTGGGTCCATTTGTGGTGGAGAAGGTTACTCTATATGGCAAGTTAGAGCTTAAGAAAAATGATGGAAGGAAATTCCAAGCTAATGGACAAAGATTAAAGCCATACCATGGACATGAATTCTAGAAAGTGGCCAAGATTGCCTTTGCCCATCCACTAGTTTGAAGAAGAAAGGGAGTTCATCTAGCTTAAGATCACAAACTAAGTGCTTGTTGGGAGGCACCCCAACACTTTTAATTTCTTTAATTTGTTTTAGTTAGAATTGATACTGGTTTATTCATAGGTTACAATTTGTGTGTAGGTGAGATATAGATCACTCATTTGGAGAGCATTTTTTACCATTTCATGTGTGTCAAGGTTGCTTGATGGTCAAAGGAGTCATTCTTTATTATGTAAGAGTTGGTAAGGCATCATAAGCATCTTTGGAAGGTAAAAGGAAATGAAAATGGGTGAGAAAAGTAAAAAACGTGTTAAATTTAAAGAGTTTGAGAAAGTGCAATCTCACCATTCAATAAAAAAAGTACAATTGCTTTCAAAAAGTGTGATCACACTTATTCAAAATTTTGCAAAAAAAAAAAAAAAGCGACCGGACTCTCAAGAGTGCAAGCGTACTTCGGGTGGCAAAATTTCACTTGAGAGAGTCAAGTGCAACTGCACCCAAGAAAGTGCGATCACACTTCTGCTCAAACCCAAAAAAGTTTTTAGGGTTAAAAGTGCAATCGCACTTTAAACGTGAGATTGCACTTTGACCCCTAGAAAAAGGTCGTCTGCGCTTTTCCTTCTCACTTCTCTTTGAAAATTTTTCTCCTTCTTTCTCAAAACCCTAAACCAACCTCTTATGCGCCACACGATTCAAATATTTGTGAATTTCTTTCATCAATCTCCAACAAGTAAGTGAATCTGCACTCATTTTTTCTTCATCTTAATGGTCATATCTCTTATTTTCATGCTTGAATAAAGTAGAACACATGGTGAAGAAATCTTGAATTTCATGCTTTGATTCTTGAGTTCTTGGTTGTTGGAATGATGATTCTTGGCATATAAGATGATGGGTGAGTGATTTTTAACAAGAATGTTTCTTGGAATTGATTTTTGGTTGATGTTTGAAAACCACCCATGGAGGGGGCAAATTTTCATGGCAACTTTCATAAGATTCATGCTCAAGCTTGTTCTTGTTGTGAAATCTCTTCCTTGTTGTTCTAAGTGAATGGGTCAAGCTTGAAATTAAATAAATTTCACCTACATTATGCTAATTTTGCCTATGAACTTCTAGGGAACAAGCAACTTAAGATGTTCATGTAGGAGGTTTTGGATGACAATGTGGCTTTGTGTGTTGGATTAATTGGCAAGTTCTTTGATTGATTCACATATGGGAGTGGCATACTTTGATTTGGAATGATGTTTTGCTCTCAGGTGCTTGCTTTCTTGCTTTAAAATCATAGAACCTTAGCTCATTCATAATGCATACTTAGACTAACATTGCCTTCAAACTTATGGATTCATTACTTTGAACTACTTTTCCTTAAAAGCACCTTGTATTTTTGTAATATTCATGCCATCTTTTCCTTTTGTAGGAAAGATGCCTCGGAAAAAGACCACAACCGAGAGTACCTTGCAAGACAAAAAGATGAAGAAAGTTGGTGATAAGGAGTCTCAGATGAAGTACAACTCATTTTCCCCAAAGCTAAAATTCTTTTCAACCAAATAAAAAATAGGTGAGTGAACCATTCAAGAAGCTTTGACATTACAGACCCCAAGAACAACCCCATCAATAAATAGTGGCACAAGAGGTTTTGGAACCATTGGTGCATGCAAAATAATAGTGCTCACATGACTTTAATGTTGCAGTTTTAAGCCAACCTTTACTACACATTGCAAGAGAATTGAGATGCCACTTGAACCAAGGCCTGGGGTAGAAACATTCCCTTCCATATTCAAGTTATAAACTCCATCTTATTCATTGAGCACAAGCCCAAATTGGACATGCCTTTGGACTTGAGTTCAGAGCAAATGGCACTTCCCTTGTGTAGGAAGTCGGTGCCTTGGAAAATCATGAATAAAAGGTACATTTCTCTACCTTATGGAGAATTCACAAATGAGGCTAAAGCTTGGAGCCAATTTATAAGTATAAATTTGTTCCCTTCCAACATGACCAACATCAACTTTGAGAGGGTAAAATACTTGTACAATATTCTTAATGACATGGAGCTCAATGTTGGTGCCATTATCTCCTCGAACATAATCAAGGCGCGCCAGAGCACAAGTGTTAATATGGTTTTCTCAAAGTTGAGATCGGACTTGATACATGAAAAAGGAGTCTTCTATAAAGAATATCCTATTTACATCATCAACCTGGCACCAAGGATATCCATCTCAAGCTTAGAGAAAAGAAAGAAAAAAAATGGAAGAGCAGTAAGAAGAAGACACTGATGAGCAACTAGAAGAATGAAAAGAGGTGAAGTAATTGCGCAACCTAAACACTATGAGCATAAGATTCATTAGAGTGGCGCTAAACTCTACCTTTAAAAGGTTAGGTGAGGTTTGGTATAAAATGAGGGAGATGAAGAAGGTGCAACAACAACATGCTCAAAGGTTGTCTTTGGTGGAAGAACACTTAGAGCATGGTCAAGCGAAGAAGGAGCATTATTGTGGGTTAGATGCCCACATAAGGGCTTTGTACCTCCAAGTTGATGAGGGGTTTGCCTACACTACCATGAATGGAGGGACAAATTATGAAGCCACAAGATGGGTGGTCGAGATGCTCACCCTAACAAATCCCAACCTTTACATACCCTTCTCCATATTTTAGCCCTCACAACTACCCTTGGTGCCCACCTTTCCAAGTCCTTCCTTCCTACCCCGTGGCACCCTTTGTCCAACTAGAATCTTTTGTGCTCCCTTCCTACACTTTTCCTTAAATTCAATCCGCTCAAAACACTAAATTCAGTCGTTTCAGCAACGGCCTTTTCAGCAGTTGTTACCTTTATATGCATGAAGATTGAGGGAGGTGATCTTGACATGGCCATCCTCGGCCCTGCCCAAGAAATCTATGAGAACGAGTCTCACGGTGGCTGCAATTGCCTAGATATTATATGTGTCTAAATTAAAACTTCATGATACTAGTTGATTAACCTATAAACGCAAACATGTATGCTCTGTTAGCTTTAACTGGAGTAAATAGAAACCATAAAACATTCACATTACCTAGGCACTTTTCATGGAAATCAAAGTTTAAATAATCAAAACATACAAAATCAACATTTATATTATCATTACTAAACATAATAACCATGTGAGGCTATTTAACAAAAGTAGACTACTGCTCATCACCCAAGAGCAACCCTAGAGTCATAAGCTCCATTCATAGACATGGGAAGCAACTAGGCATACAACATGCACATGCCTTCTTACTGAGATACTCTTAACTAACTCCCATATTCCAAACAAGTCTAAATGGTGAGTCACAAAAGCCTATCCATGTGCCTGTTAGCCTCTGTAGCCAAGAAAATAATATAGTTAGTGCTGTTACTTCACCGACAAGTAACTAAAAAAACTAGAATCATCAAGATTCTCATAGAAAAATGCCTGCAACAAAAGACTACCGCGACAACCCTTAGCAGTTATCAGGCTCAACATTGTTAGAATTTGCACAACATAAACTAGGTAGTGAGAATTCAAGAATTCTCAGAAAGGGTTTCTCCACCTACAAGGAAAGATACTAATGACAACACATATACAATCATATGTAATCTGCTGTGAGCTCATATAGCGTAAGGCTAATCCTATGCACATACGTTTCAGTCCCATGGGCCTTGTCCTCTTCTTAGTCTTTAAACTACAAGGCAAAGCCTTATTTACTAGCAAGCGTTACTTACTAGCCTAACTAGTGAAGTTCATCACTAGTTGAACATCCCTTATTTTCTACAGGGGAACTATGGTTGGACAGATAATTCCTAGGTCTCAAAGAACCCACTAGGTGTACTAAGGTTTCCTCATCAAGGACTTGAACCTGAAGATACAACTAAGGTCTTGACGGTGCTAAACCTTCCACCTGATCTAATGGTGTATTACTATAGCCTATCAACTAGTTTTCTCATGAGATGCACTTTCCATCCATGAAACTATAAGAAAACCCCTAGATCATGAGAAGGTTTTGGGAGTTTCAAAGTGCCATTATACAACTACAAACCCTTAGGCACCCCTAGGACCATCCCTGCCCTCCCCTGGATCCACTTCCAAAAAGATGAAGTTTGTTGATGAATAGGCCTTTAGGGCCTAGGTGCCAGGAGCTCTCAGCTCCACGATGCTGAAAAGGTGCCCTAGGCACTGTAGCCCCACATGGCACCTAGGTGCCAAGGCCCCGTCCCCTAAACCCAGGGAAATCCTTCTAAGCCTCTTTGGAGGCTTCCTAGTGCCTCAAGGCAAACTAGGGATGCTTCTAATCACCATACACCTATAAAATAAATTGCATAGGCGACAAATACACCATCACAACCTTCCTATGATGCATCAAGATATCACACAAGCCACAAATCCAAGCTTAGTCCACCATGAACATACTTGCCCTCAATCATTGCCATTCACAAAACTGGTTGATTTCATCAAGCATCAATACTCAAATAACATCAATTTAATTACTTTACCTTCCTCGATCAAGCTTCCCACTAGGAGGGAAATAACATTCTTTCCTCCTTCTAGAATTTGGTCCTCCAAATTCCCCCTGCAATTGAGAAAATACACTAGGATACCTTTTCAGCATATCCTGCTCTGTCTCCCAAGTAGCTTTTTCTTCATTATGGTTTGACCAAATGATCTTAACCATTAGAATCCACTAGGTTTAGAGTTTCTTAACTTGTATATTGAGAATCTTAATGGGCCTCTCATCGTAGGTGAAGTCCTCCTAGATGGGAATGGCTAAAGAGTTGACTACCTGTCCCAAATCAACCATGCATTTTCTTATAAGACTAACGTGAAACACATTATGCACTTGGGACAAGTTGGGCAGTAATGCCAACCAATATGCAACTTTCCCTACTTTCTCCAAGATTTCATAAGGTCCAATATACCTAGGGGCCAACTTACCCCTTTGTCCAAATCAGGTTACTCTTTTCATGAGAAACACTTTGAAGAGTACCTTGTCCCCAACTTCAAAACTCAATTCCCATCTCCTTGAATTTGCATACTTAGTCTGCCGGTCATTTGCTGCTCTAATCCATTTTTGGATCAATCTAATTTTAGCCGTAGTGCCATCTATGATCTTAAGACCAATGACTACCCTATCTGAAGGGTCAACCCAACAATGAGGCATCATGCATCGCCTACTATACAATGCCTCATATGGTGCCTTACCTATAACAGCCTAATGGCTATTATTGTAAGCAAACTCAATGAGTGGCAAACATTGATCCCAATCACCTTGGAAGTCAATGGCACACATACATAACATATCCTCCAAAATTTGTATCACCTTCTCAGATTGTCCATCAGTCTAAGGATGGAAGGTAGTACTAAGACTAACCTTACTTCTCAATGCTTCTTGCAAAGCATTCCAAAACCTTGGTACAAACCGAGGATCCCTATAAGATATGATATGATCTAGCATACCGTGCAACCTCACAACCTTCTTAATTACAACTAAACCAAGCTCTCTAATGTATAAGTAATCCTTATGGGTATGAAGTGCGCTGACTTAGCCAACCTATTGACCATTACCCATATCGCACCATGTTGACTTCGGGTATTTGGTAACTTACTAAAAAGTCCATTATGATCGATCCCCACTTCCTCTTTGGGAGAGGTAAACTCTAAAGTGTGCTAGCCGGTTCCTGATGTTCCGCTTAACCATTTGGCATGTCAAACACTTAGCTACATGTCCACAAAGGCCTATTAGAGAGTACATCCGACCCTTGGTGATGGAGAATTATTCAGGTATTGTGAGGCCACCGGTTCAAGCCAACAACTTTGAATTGAAGCCGGCCTTGATTTCTCTCATCCAACAAAACCAATTTGGTGGCTTGGCTTTGAAGGATCCCAACACACATATAGTGGATTTCTTGGAAGCTTGTGACACATTCGAGGCTAATGGAGTCTCCACCGATGTTATTATTGTTTCCTTTCTCACTCCGGGGCAAAGCTAAAGGGTGGTATCAATCACTTCAACCAGGGAGCATTGCTACATGGAATGAAATGGCCGAGAAATTCTTGAGCAAGTTTTTCCCTCCATCCAAGGCTGCCCACTTGAGAGCTTCAATTGTGACATTCAAGAAACATGAGATGTAGTCCATTTCGAAGGCTTGGGAAAGATTCAAGGAGTTGCGTAGGAAGTTCCCACAACATGGATTCTTGGATTGGCAACAAATCCAACTTTTCTATGAAGGATTGGTACCCACTTCAAGATTTATGATTGATACTTTGGCCGGTGGATCCTTGATGTCAAAGATCTCTGGTGATGCCTTCCAAATTTTAGAGCAACTAGCACTAAATAGAGAGCAATGGCCGGGAGAAAGAGCTCAACCAAGAATATGGGTACTTGAGGTTGATCAATTGACCACCTTGTCGGCACAAATGACTTCTCTTATGAATCAAGTGTCCAAGTTGACCAACAAAAAGGAGCCAACTATTGAGTAAGCCGCCTCCTCTACCTCTAACACATATGGTGGACATATGGATATGGAGCTTGAGGAAGCAAATTTCATGGGCAACCAAAATTTTGGGTTTAGAGGCAACCAAATGAGAAATCAATATAACCCAAGTTGGAGGAACCATGAAAATTTCTCTTATGGCAATACAAGGAATGTGCAACAACCACCACCACCTCCTGGCTTCAACCAAGTCTCAATGGAAAAAAAGCCCTCTATGGAAGAAATTATGTTGTAATTCATGAAGGAGACAAGAGATAGAATGGAGAAGAATGAAGCCAAGATGGCTAACTTGAGTACTAACTTTGCTAGTATGGAGGCAAATGTGAGTGCAAGCATCAAGAACATGGAGAATCAAATTGGGCAATTGGCTTTGGCGGTGAAGACATCTCAAAAAGGCAAATTCCCTAGTGACACCGAGTTGAACCCAATGGAGCAATGTCATGCAATTACACTTAGGGGAGGAAAGAAGCTTGAAGATCCTTACATGAGGACACCCACTCAAGGAAAACCAATCTTGGAAGATGAAGTGCAAGTTCAAAAAGAAGAGGAAGTGGTGGAGTTACTAAAAAAACAACCCCAAAGAGTGCAAAAACTCCCACCAAACCCACCCTTACCTTTCCCACAAAGGTTCCAAAAGAAGAAGCTTGATGATCAATATGGCAAGTTCTTGGACATTTTTAAGAAGCTTCACATCAACATCCTGTTCTTGGAGGCCTTAACTCAAATGCCAAATTGGGGTAAATTCTTGAAGGAAGTTATTGCGAAGAAAAGAAAATTTGAAGAGTTTGAGACCATATGTCTCATGGAAGAATGTAGTGCAATTGTTCAACAAAAGCTTCCACCAAAATTGAAGGATCCCAGAAGCTTCACTATTCCATGCACAATTGGAGAAGTTGAGTTCAAAAAGGTATTATGTGACCTTGGTGCAAGTGTCAACTTGATGCCCTTGTCTATTACCAATAAATTGGGGCTAGAAGTAAAGCCCTCCACAATACAATTAAAAATGGTGGATAGGTCTATCAAGTATCCATGGGGAGTAATAGAAGATGTTTTGGTGAAAGTTGACAAATTTTTCTTCCCCATGGATTTTGTGATTCTTGACATGGAAGAAGATAACCAAGTCCTCCTTATCTTTGGAAGACCATTCTTGGCCACCGCCGGAGCAACTATAGATGTGAAGGAAGGCAAGCTCATATTCAATGTTGAGGATGAAAAAGTGGAGTTCAATATGTTTGATTCTAGCACACTCCACCTCCTAAGATGGGAGTATGCATGGTTGATGTAGTCATAGAATCCAACCAAGGGAATTATCCTACTTTTGTTATGGCTGGCGACCAAAAGGAAGTCAATGAATTTGAGGCCCCAAATCTCAAGGAAAAAGTAAAAGATGAGGCAACACACTCTTTGATGGAAGAAAACAATGAAGAAGAAATGGGTAGCAACAAGGAATGGAAATGTAAAGAATCCCAAAATGCTTAAAGAGGAAAGAAATGAGAACTCAAGCATGGAGAGGAGCACATCTTGTTGGATGCATATTGGACTTTCCAAGCATTGGAAGCATTCTTACAAAGGAGAGGGTGTGGAGCCACATCATCCACCCTAGTGCCTAAAACAAAGGAGTTGGTGTCTAGCTAGAGACAATAAATCAAGCATTTGTTGGGAGGCACCCCAACATCTCCTCTCCTTTATGTTTTTAATTGTCTTTTCAATAAGTTGAGTTTTAGGGAAAATGTCTCTTAATTACTCTTTGCGCTTATTGTAGGTGCATGGGAGAAAGATCAAGAGTAAACATGAAAAGATGAAGTGTCACCATCACTAGGAGTTTGAGTAGGAGTAATTGGAGGCGGGAACATCCGCCTCCAGGGTATGATTCTTGAACCACAAATCTCCTTTTTAGCTTTTTTTGTCAACATTGTGGACAATGTTTGGTTTTAAGTTTGGGGGAGACATGTGTTTATGGATGATACTTGTTTGAGTGTTTTCCTAAGACTTGACATCTAATTTTTGTTCTTTCTTTTAGACTAGTTTTTGGTTTTTTTTTCTTTTCTTATGACATTACATACATATCATATCTCTTTTCCTTATTATGACATATAGTCTATAAACGTAGAAACATGTAGTTGCATTTAGGTTGTGTGCATTTAGGGACCCAATGCATGCTCTTTATTATGATTAGATGAATTCATTTACAAGTTCAATATGATTGTAAATGTTGTTAAGTAAAGAAAGATTTTCACTTGTCATTAATGGTAGAAACCATACCCGGTGAGTCTTTGGACCTTGTGTGGCACACTTGCATTATAAATCATTTCATTCATTAGAGTGATGCTTGTTTTGCTTGTTTTGTTTATGGATTCCTTAATTTGCTTTTGAACCCCTTCATATCCAAATTGATGCATGCAAATTGGGGATGAAAATGACAACTTAGGGCTAACTACATACCTAAATGGCTAACCCTTCATTATAATCCTTAGTTAACCCCCTTTGAGGCTTTAAGCCATGTTTGTTGTTTAACCCACATAATTGAGCCATATCCGTTGTTATTTATCTTCTCTTGTCCTTAAAGTGAGTTGAGTATTGCATATATGGGCTTGGGAAAGGTAAAAATTTGTGAGTTATGTGAGTGAGCAATAAACAAGTTTGGGAGAGTTTGTTGGGTTATGAACTTATTGTTGAGTTTATGTAACTATGGTTTGAGTATACTTTGGATAAATCATGCACATTTGTTTGAACTTTAAAGCTTGGGTGAATTTCTAGTTGCTAAAAAAAACTATTGCTAAAAAAAAACTATCTTTCCCTTAATAAAAAGGCAAAACGAATCAACATGAAAAAACCCTCCTTTAAAAAAAAAGAATAAATAAATAGGGGGAAAGGTAAAAATACTTTATTAATTTGAAAGGAGTTCACTCATGTGTTTTGTCAAAATTTTGCATATGGGGGTTACTTGAATTGTTGCTTGGAAGTCAAGAAAAGCATTTTCCTTAAATTGAAATACCTTGGGTGGGATTTTAGATTTGATTATTAGGATTGCCCATGGTGTTTATGCTTAACTTACTTCTTTAAGCCCCACCTAAAGGGCCTCCATCCGATTTCCGTCCATACCAAACCCAGCCACGGTACAACCTTATATACATGTCATTGGACTTAAATTTTCATGCATATTCCTTAGGGACAATTCATGGGTAGTTTGGGTCCTTTTGCAAATTTGTGGATGAAGTGGCAATATAAGCCTTAGATACACTAGGCAACCATAGATTAGGGAGTGAAACACTTAGCGAGCGATTACCTACCGTTAATGACAAAGTTCTTCTTTCATTACTTACCTTAATTTCTCTTGAGTTGAGCTTGTACTTTGAATGACTTTATGATATGATATTGATTATATGTTGTTAGCTTCTATGTTTTGATTGTTTTATGTTTTTAGGTTAATAAATGCTAGGCACTAGCATTTTTCTAAATTTGGGGGAGTTTGTTAAATGTTAATTTTGTGGTCAAATATGTTGACTTTTTATCAACTTTGACCACAATTTTCTACCTTACCACTCAATATTTTTGGCCGATTCTTGCTTTGATCCTTCATTTTGTAGGTTGGAGAAGCGGACCGTAGCATTGGAATGGCACCGAGATGAGCGGAATGAAAAACGGGAATGCAAAAGTCAAGGGAAATTATAACTGTGAGGCCTAGGCGCCACAATTGAAAAGCTTACTACCTGAAAAATGCACCCTAGAGGCCTAGCCACCCAAGCACCCCCTCCTGGGGCCTAGGCACTAGAGCAACCTCGAGCCTGGAGGCCTAGGCGCCCAAGCACCCGCTTTTGAGGCCTACGCGCCAAGCACCCAGGAAAGTGGTCTCCTACCTCAAATTTGAACTCAAGCTTGCTATTGGCCAAGGGTTTCTATCCAAATGGTTTAATGAGTGAAAGAGACACCTCCAAGGGGTAGAAGAACCTGGAACCTAGCAAAAGAAGGAGCTTCATCTTCATCTTCTCATCTTAGACTTAGGTTTTTTATCACCAATTTTTGCATTTCTTCATCTTCCTTTGGAGCACTTGTGGATTCTTGCTTGGAGAAGGTTTGGAGGACTTGAAGACTTATAGGAGCCTTAAGGAATCAATCATCTAGAGTCTATTGGGTTCCTTCTTTCCTTCTTTTATCTTGTATTTAGACATGGATGCTCTTTTATGTATTTTCATGTTTATGTTTAGTTTGATTATGGAGTAGTTTTCTCTACACTTTCTATGGTTGTAGCTACTTGAATTGGTTATGTTGGTTGGATTAATGGCTATTTGACTTTGGTTTTCCTCCATTGCTTGTTTACTCTTCTCCTTGAGCTTATTGTTGTGTTGATTGATTAAGGGCCCTAGTCAATTGCACCTTAGATTTCTTTTAAACTCTTGAAAAAGATTAAAAGGAATTAGAATTAGGAGAAGAGTATAGTGGCATGGGCTTGTTGGAAGACTAGTCTAGGACACTAAGTAAAGGTAAATTGAACTTGTGATGCCGCTCTTGAACTAGCAATTTGGATAGGAGTCCATTCTAGTATAAGTTTGGGAGAGTGACCTTTTCACTTCGGAGAGTAAGGGCCAAAGTAGTTAACTTCACCAACAAGTAGAAAAACCAAACTATTAGCCTTAATTCACTAGCTAACCAAGTCAAATAGTGAAAACCATAGGAAGTGTGTTTTGTTAATTCACTAGACAACCTCTAATTTGCATTGTGTTTGTTGTTCTTGTTTAGTAGTAATTTAAGTAGAGTTGCAAACTTAGTTATTTTCATAGTAAGTAAATCATCAATTGTTGCTTGTTTAGCTAAAGTGAGTCTCAAGGTAATGGTAATTAGCAAACAATATAAATCAATCCTCGTGGGGTCAATACTTATTCACCCTATCTACACACATCCCGTGCGCTTGCGGATTAGGGTTGGAAAACTCACAACAAACACCTTGGGAAACTTATTGGCTATAGGAATTTCCTTAAGTTCATCTTCTATGGCTACCCCATTCAAAGCATAATATTCCTCTTCGTCGACTATAGGGATGGAATCCATAAGTCTAAGGTGCAAACTCTTAGCACTCATCGCTAACCCTCCTATGCAAGTCACTTTAGTTCCTTGAGCATTTATGATGTTGACTAAATGACTAGCATAGTCAATTTGCACCTTGTGCTTACTTAGCCAATCCATTCCCAACACAAGGTCATATGACCTTAGTTCAAAAGCCCATAACTCACAAGAGAAGTCATGGTTACCTAACAGGAAAGGATACCTATTAACCAACTCATTGGTCACAATAAAACTCCTCCCTGTAGTTCTAATGAGTTTCAACTCATCAAAGATATCACACAACAATTTCAATCTACCTACCAAGGAAGACAATATCATAGAAAAAGTAGCACCAGTATGAAACAGTACTCTAACACTACCATTCTGAAATGTAAAGTTACCTCGAATGGAGGCTAGCTCTTTGGCCACTTGACTAGCCAAGGTGAAGACCTTTGGCTGAACTACTGCTGCAACAACACCAGGTCAATTTCTTATGGCAAGGGGTGCAGGGAGTGGATTCCTAGGTAGACCCGGCAAGGGTCAAGCCTTTGGGCATTCCCTCGCCTAATGACCATTCTGACCACAATTGTTGTAGTTATTTGTTCCCAAAGTTCATAGCTTTATGCCATGGAACCTCTTACATCCAGGGCATAAGCCCCACTTCTTTCTCTTGACCAGCCCTTGGCTTTCGACCACCTTTCCCACCATCAAAAACTTTCCAGTGCTTTTTCCTAGGTTGAATGGTCCAACCATCTCCATCTTGGTTTGAGTCCTCGAGTCCTTGATTTCTCTCTCTAAGGCCAATGCCTTCTGAACCACTTGGCGGTAACTCCGAACATCCACCATCATCTTATACCTTCGAAGCATGGGCTTAAGGCATTGAAAGAACTTTTTGGCCTTTAACTCATCATTTCCGACCATTATGGAGTATACTGAATGAGTGAATTGTAGCACTACTCATACTCCCTTACATACATTTCTCCTTAAGTGAGGTTCTCAAACTGAATCCTCTTTTGATCTTAGGTTGCCTCACCAATGTACTCTTATTGAAACTTCCTCTCAAAGCTTGACCATTTGAGCACTTTTTTTTTTTGCTCTGATCGATTTCCATTGCTTTCCCTTGACATCTTTAGGATATTCTCTGCTCAGACTCATAACCTCCTCAAGTGAAAAGTCGATTCATCCTGTTCAACCAATCTTCTACCTTATAAAGGTCACCTAACCCATCGAAGCTTGGTGGGTTAACTGTCTTGAATTTTTCGAGCAACCTCATTTGATGTAGTGTTTCTCCCCTCCTTAGATCCTTCATAACCTCATGCTCCTCCTCATGTTCATATTCAGGGTTTTCCCTTTCATGAGCCTTAGGCACTTGCTGGTGGTTGGCATGCCTCTCTTAACCTGAGGGTGGGTCATTCCCTTGGTCATTTTCTTCCTAAGCAGCTCCTATGTCCTCTTGATCTTGAAATAACTTATTCAGAATGGTGGTCATGCCTTGTGCCACATACACCATAGTCTCAATCATCCCCTCAAGCACCCTAGATATATTATCCAACCTTGCCACAACTAGATCACTAGAACCCTTATCGGAGACCTTAACTCCTCTAGCAACTCTTAACCTAGTGCCAACCATAGCAACCTGCAACCAAAGCTAGATGACATTCCACAGATGTTGGTTAGTACTAATTATCCTAGCAAATGGATTTTAAACTAGATCTCTATTCCCAGCCTTCAATGTCTATGAATTAAGCTCTGATACTAAAACTGACATGGCTGCCCTTTGCCCTGCCTAGGAAACTCGTGAGAACGGGTTTCACGGTGATTGCAATTGGCTAGTTATATATGTGTCCAAATTAAAATTTCATGATACTAGTTAAGTAACCTAAAAATGCAAACATGCATGCTTTTTTAGCTTTGACTTGAGTAAATGGAAACTATAAAACATTCACATTACCTAGGCACCTTTCATAGAAATCAAAGTTCAAATAGTCAAAGCACACAAAATCAACATTTATATTATCATTACTACACATAATAACCATGTAAGGGCATTCAACAAAAGTAGACTACTGCTCCTCACCCAAGAGCAACCCTAGAGTCCTAAGCTCCATTCATAGGCATGCAAGGCAACTAGGCATACAACATACACAATCCTTCTTGTTGAGATCCTCCCAACTAACTCCCACCTTAGAGACGAGTCCTAGTGGTGAGTCACAAAAGCCTATCCATGTGCCTGCTAGCCTCTACAGCCAAGAAAATACTATAGCTAGTACTGTCACTTCACCGACAAGTAACAAAGAAAACTAGAATCATAAAGATTCTCATAGCAAAATACCTGCAAAAAAAGACTACCATGGCAACCCTCAGCAGTTATCGAGCTCAACGTCGTCAGAATTTGCACAACATAAACTAGAGAGTGAGAATAAAAGAATTTTCAGTAAGGGGTCTTCACCTGCAAAAAAAGATACCAAGGACAACACATATATAATCATATGTAATCTGTTGTGAGCTCATACAATGTGAGGCTAAACCTATGCATATACATTTCAGTCCCTTGGAACTTGTCTTCTTCCCAGTTCATAAACTACAAGGCAAAGCCTTGTCTACTAGCAAGCATTGCTTACTAGCCTAACTAATGAAGTTCATCACTAGTTGAACCTTCCTTATGTTTTATAGGGTCACTATAATTAGACTAATAATTCCTTGGTCCCGAAGAACCCATTAGGTGTACTAAGATTTCTTCATCGAGGCCTTGAACCCGAAGGTACAACTAGGGTCTCGATGGTGCTAAACCTTCCACCTCATCTAATGGTGTATTACTATGGCCCATCAACTAGTTTTCTCACGAGGTGCACTTTCCATCCATGAAACTATGATAAAGCCCCTAGATCATGAGAGAGTTTTGGGACTTCCAAAGTGCCATTATACAACTACAACCCTTAGGCACCCCTATGACCATCCCTGGCCTCCCTCAGATCCTCTTTAAAAAAAATGAAGTTTGCTGCTGAACAGGCCTTTGGGGCCTAGGCGCTAGGAACTCTTCGCTCCATGGTGCTGAAAAGGCACCTTGGACACTATAGCACTACATGGTGCCTAGGCTCCAGGGCCCTATGCCTTGAACCCAAGAAAACCCCTTCTAAGCCTCTTTGGAGGTTTCTCATGGCCTCAAGGCAAACTAGGGACGTCTCCAATCATCATATGCCTATAAAATAACTTGCATATGCCACAAATACACCGTCATATCCTTTCTATGATGCGTCAAAATATCACACGAGACACAAATCCAAGCCTAGTCCACCATGAACATACTTGCCCTTAATTAATGCCATCCACAGAACTACTTGATTTCATCAAGCATCAACACTCAAATAGCATCAATTGAACATAAAATCTTAAATCCATTACCTTAATTTCAAGTCACAAGCAGAATCAAGCAACTTCTCACCAAGAATAAGGTTCCATAAAGTTCTACCTAAGTTCCAAGTAAACCAAAGCACAAGACACCAAATTGCCAACAACTAAACAAAACCCAAGCTTCAAGTCATCAAACAAATAAGAGATAAGTAAGAAATTAATGTTACCTCTAGCCAAAAATAGGAACCCAGCTGGAAAATTTGGAAAACCACTTTAAAATCATAAACCAACCTTGAAACAAGCTAACCATGGCTTATATAGCCCTTGGGCCTTCAAATTCTAACAAAAGCACTTGATTTTCAGTAAGAATTGAAGGTGAAATGGAGAGGAGAAGATTATACTTGAGTTTGGGATGAAATGGATAAAAAATGGCAGCCATAACTCACTTTACCATGTTTTAAAGCCTTTTAAAACACTAATCCACCCAACTTTGTAGAAAGTTATAAAAAGCCTCATCCCTTAAATAGTAACCAAAGTCAAAACTTGGTAAAATCTTGTTTACTTAGGCTAATTTTGGGTTTAAAGTAAGGATTAGTTTTCTAAAACTCACTTTTTAACTGCCAGGACTCAGCTCGACACTTCAGAATGCAAAATTACCATTTTACCCCCAAACCCTATTTGGTGTCATAAACTCCTCAGAACTTAGTCAACTTTGCCTAACATACTTAATCTTACTATGTGAGCTTAAAGTATGGTTCCAAACTAGGATTTGATTACTTTACCTTCCTTGATCAAGCTTCCCACTAGGTGGGCCGTAACAGATCCACACGCCTCTTTGAGTATGACTCTCATTCTTTCCTTCTTTTCCCACATTGAGGACAATGTGCACTTTAAGTATGGGGGGAGTTAGTTTGAGTTTCATAATTGGGTTTGTTGTTTGCATGTAGGATAGTTCATGTGCATTTTTAGTTTGATTTTCATGCATTATGGTGCTTTTTGTTTTGTTGTTTATTTATGTATTTTCTTTCTCTTTATTCATGTTTGGTTATATGTATGTTCATGTGTATTTTTCATGCTTGCACACATGAGTAAGTTGGATTTAGGAACATATAATGTGCATGTAGGTTGTTTGTTGCATTCAGGAACATAACTTGTGTAAATATCATCATTGATTATATACTTTCCAAACTTAAAATGGTTGTTAAATTTTTTAAAGTACTTAAAGTATGTTTCTTGTTAACTTAGGTAGAGAATTTTTTTTTTACCCTATGAGCACTTTGAGCCTTCAGAAATTATAGGTTGTGAAAAATTTTTTGTTGAGGGTGCTTGTTTTGTGTTTTGACCTAGACCTTATTACATTGTAGAGGCATTAAGGACCCATACAGCCCTACTTCTTGTATGTAAATGTAAGAATGAAGATGGAAATTTAAGGCTAACCACTTACAAAATGGCCAACCTTGTGCATTATCCCATGGTGAACCCCTTTGAGCCTTAAGCCTAATTTATTTTAACCCATGTACTTAACCTTTATTTTAACCCATGTACTTAACCTTTCCACTTCACTTTGATTCCTGTATTGTCCTTAGAATTAATGGTGCTTGTTTTATTTATAGGGATTAAAGAATTGAAGCTAGTAGTTTGGTGTGAAGGTAAAATAAAGAACAAGTGTGAATAGGAACTTTGGGATTGTATAGGTTGGTCTACACTTAATTTTCAAAGTGGAAGGTCTTGGTGTTTCTGAGCTTGGATTGTTTGAATGAGTTTGATATAGAATAAAGGTTAAGTTTTGGGTAGTGTTTGGTTTATTATTTCTTAATGAAAAAGGCAAAAATGAGCACAATATGAAAAAACCCTCGCTAAATAAAGTCTAATATGTGTGTGTGTGTGTGTGTGTGTTTAAAATGTGTTAATAGAATAGAGTTTGATTTCAAATCCCTTTTACTAGGTCCTGTCAAAGTAGAAAAGGCTCAATTTTTCACCCATAAGGGCTCCATGAGGAAGGATTAATTCAAGTCATAGCTTTCATGGTTCCATAGGTGACTGTCGTCACACTCAGGCAATATTACTTTCTACTATAGATTAGAAAAAGCATGGAGAGTAATGTCTTACACAACTAGCCTAATCTAGGTATTTTGTAAAATTTTAGTTGAAGTAAGCTTGGGCCTAGAGCTTGTTATGCATGCCAATGTTATGGGTGGAAATGAGCTGAGCTAAGCCCGAACACCTTAGATTCAAGCCTCTACTCATTAAAAATTGTTTTGGCTCGGGCTGGAGCTCAATCTCGAAAAATGGGGTAAGAAGCTTGGCTAAAAAAAGTTCTGGATCGACTCACTGGCTTGATAGACTCGAAGCTTAATTCAAGATTTGAGATTGATTCAAGCTCAATTCAATGTTCGAGCTCGATCTAAGGAATAAAAATTCAAATTTTAGGATTTAGGTATATTAAAATAAAATTAATTTAGTTTTTATATTAGAAATATTAGGCTTGCTAGGCCCGATAAAAGTTCCAACTGAACAATACTTAGCTCAAAGCTCAACTCATTAGGAGTTCGAACTTAAAACGAAGCTCAAAGCTCGCTTGAAGCTTATTAGGCTCGGTTCAATAACAAAAAATTAGAGCTCAACCTCAAACTGTTCAATAAGTGGCTCGACTTATTTATACCCCTAGCCAATGTATGTGTGTGTTAGAACCTATAAAAACAAAAGAAAAATGCATCAAATCAATAGTTAATAAACAAATAGACAAAGAACTAGAAAACCAAAACCTTTTTATGGCTAGACTCATCCCTAGTGGAGTCACCAAATTGTAGTAATGGTTTAGGAGTCGCCACCTAATTCATTTACACCTAAGTTGACTGGACACCTTATATGGTCTACGAGAGATTCTAGGATTCATGAGTTAATTACATAATGGGAAAATCGAGTACCCTTTAACACCCATAATTGGTACCATGATAGTTCAATTTTATTTTTTCCTTAAATTTTTGTTTCTTTTACTATCTAATCCTTAATATAAAAAAATAATATTTTTATGAATTTTATTTTATTTCAATTTCAAACTATGAACTGACTAGATTAAGTGGATATGAATTTTTTGGATCTTTCGTGAAATAATTTTTCATAAATTTTATTTAATTTTAATTTAAAACTGTAAACCTTACAAGACCAACCAAATATGAAAGGCCTAAATACCCCTTCAGCCCCTAAACTCGGTTGACCATGGCACTTTGCTTCCTGAACTTCAACTCAATCTAACTCAGTCTTTAAACTTGCTTAAATGGGTCAATCAACCCCTTTAACTGACCATGCATTTCATGTGATCAATGAAGCCAGATGTCATTTGCCTAATTTCCTAAATCACCTCACTCTCGCTTTTACAAATAGAAACAAAACCCATAAACAAGCCTCGGTGGCATCTGTCTTTTGACCCTTAAGCTTTACCCAAAAAACAATCTCACTTCTCGATTTTTGACCTGCTTTCGAACATCGATCTCACCATTAACAGAGTTGATGAGGTCGACCAGAACCTCAATCTCTAGGCATTCGTCTCTCTACCCTTCATTCCACCCAAAAATTGATCTCGCCTCTTGACCATTGACCTCCACCATAGGTAACAACCTTTGCTTTTGACATTAATCTCGCCTCTCGATCAACGGAAACAATACTATCAGCCTTGCTTTCTGTCATTGGTTGTGCTAATGCTGGTGACAGTGTCATTGCGCTTGTCATTAACTTATTGTTCCCTTTGCAAAAGGTCGAAGGTAGGATACCTGAGCTTGTGGCCGAAGCGGTGGCTAAGGCAGAGGAAGGAGCTGGGGTGGTAGTTGTTGCCAGGGGCGAAGGTCAAGACAGTGAAAACGGCGATGTCCATAAAGTTCTAAAAATCAGTGATTAGAAAAAATGGCTTCTTTTTGTAACATTTCTTAAAATCAAGGTAAATCAATGAACAATTAGGAAGTTCTTGATAGTTATGTAATAAAACCTTATTTTGTTATATTGCATAACAAATAATACTTTTACTCCCTATAGTTTATTGGAAGTTATAATTATAACCCTAGAGAGTTTTATGTGTCACCAAACCGCTGATTTTGTCATTTCTCATGGCTGGGTTGATGAAGATGAACGGCGCCAATGAAAATCCTATCACGTGACTAGCATAGATTAGTCAATGGGGTTGACTAACCCACTTAAGCAAATTCAAGGGTTAAGTTAGATAGAGTTGAAGTTTAGGGAGGGAAGTGTCCTGGTCAGTTGAGTTCAAGAGTTGAAGGGGTATTTAGGCCAATATGGAATTTACTTAGATGTTCTTAATATCTCGGGATTTTATTAAATCCACCAAGAATTTAAAAATGGCAACTTGTTCAAATGGTACGTCTTATCAGAACAATCAGATTTGAACAAATAAATTTGTCTCAGGATTTTACTAAATCCATCTAGAACAATTTTTTAGATATTTATTGCATATGTTATCACAATTCAATTAATTTTTATAATCTAAAAAATATGAAGTAAACTAAATTATTTAGACAATTGAGTAACTAGCCTAAGAAATAATTTTATGTGTTATTAATTCTTTTTTGAAAAAAATAATCCATGACTGAAATAAAATAAAACTTGAATAGATGTAAAAGTTAAAAGGATAACTGTGGATGATAAATTGCACAAAACAATGAAGGATCAAACTAAAATGAACAAAATAAAAAAGATCAAAGGACAAATGGGAGTTATATCCTAAGTCACATGAAGCAGGAGCGGGAGCGAGAGCGGGAGCGCGAATTCGTTAAACTTGAAAAAAAATTGAGAGCGGGAGCGGCTCGAGAACGTCACTATATATATATATATATATATGAGAAGAGACAAAAAAATTGATAGTTTTCAACACTGAAACAACATATGAAAAATCAAACTTATAAAATAAAATCCAAACCAAGATGAATTCCAATAGAAATAGTAAAATTAATTATAAACGACTAGCTACTGATTGTTATTCGTTGTCACTCATTTCTAGACCTCTTGCCACGGGATATTTCCTCTCTTTGTGCTTGAGACAAGTTTGATATTCCTTGATTGAAACTTGATGTTTGAGAAGAGTTATGAATATCATCATCCCCATAAAGAAAAGTGTGATCTTTTCTATGAATTGCCTCCATATCGTTGTCTAGGACATCATCATATGTAAAATCATCCCAATTCTTATAGGATGATTCATAATCTTCTCTGTAACGCGTCAATAGTCTGTTGTTGTAGTGCACATATACCAATGATTTAGCTCGATCTGCATTCAATTTGTTCCTCTTTACATTGTGAATATATGAGTATGTGCTCCAGACCCTCTCAGCACATGAAGTGTTAATGCTTTAAGAAAGAACCTTGATTGATAGATTATATAATTCAGGAGCAGCCACACCATACAAATTCCACCAAGCGATTGTAGTCATCATTTTTCTATCTTCAATAGCCTGAGGTCGAGCAAATACTCCTGTATCACTTGTAAAATCACTAAGTTGCTGGCGAATCAGTGGAGTATCCCATAAATCATGAACAAGTCGGTCAACCACATTCAGGTATGTCCCTAAAAACAAGACAAAATATTACTAATAATAAAACATATATATATACTAAAAATATTACTAATAATTAGCCATCAAATAAATAATGAAAAGTCAAGTAACATTAACAACGAAATTAAACATACCTTGTACAAATGAATTAGCATGTGGCTTAGTCCTCTTCCTTCCACAAGGACCTACCTTACGTAGCCAAGTTTGTAAGTAACAAAAAGGAGTAAGCACATAAGCAAGTGTATGTAGTGGCAGATTCATTTTTCTCCACCGTTCCAAAATCAAATTTTCCACTATTTTGTACAGATCACGATCATTCTGCAAAACTTCTTCAATAGAACCTATCATATCTTCCATTCTTTGATACACTTCCCCAACAACTGCTTTATCAGAATCACAAAAGTGAATCATTAACCAAATTGGTTTTGTGACAGACAAAATGAATTTTACCTGTCCCCAAAACTCATCATCCAATACCACTTTCTTAACCTGATGATGTTCTAAATTTGATCTTGAACTTCCTTTCTTGAGTTCTTCCCACTCATCATTCACAACCATGGATATCAAAGCATTTTTTACTCGAAAAAGATGCTCCAAAACTGCATAGTGATGACCAAATCTAGTTTTTTTCACTTGAATGACATCCAATGCAGAAAAAGTTCTGAAGATATGCAGCACAAATGTGTGATTTTTAATATAGTTCACAACACCTTTTGCCTTCTCATAACAATCACTAAAAAATGATAAGCCCAAATGAGATGATTTAGCTAGATCTTTCATAAGAAGACTGAGAGTATGTGCCATACAACCAGACCAAAAAATATGAGGATGTCTATCTTGAATAATATCTCCAGCAGCCTTACAGTTTGAAGCATTATCTGTCAAAACTTGTACAACATTATATGTCCCCACAGTTTCAATAGCCCTAAGTAAAATGCCAGCAACAAATTGTGCATTTTTCTCATCACCAGAACAATCAACAGCATTTAGAAACATAGCCCTCCCTCCAGAAATAGCCAAAACATTTATCAAAGGTTGGTTCTTAATGTTGGACCAACCATCCGACACTATTGAAACTCCATACTTAGGCCATTGTTCCTTAATAGGAATTAAAGCACGATCAATTTTCATTCTTTCTCTATCAAGTAGCATGGTCCTAATTTTTTCAGAACTAATAGACTTATATCCTTTAGGAGCTTCATTTATTGCTCTCACCACATCAACCCACAAAGGAGATCTAGCAGTATTAAAAGGGATTCTACAACCATAGATGTACCTAGCAATTATCCATCGGTTTCTTCTCTGGAAGACAACTTGAACAACTGCCCAATATGCTTCATACCTTGTTCACGTGCCATATTTGTATCATGTGCTGGTGGAACAACCGGTAGATTAATGATAGGGGTCTTCCTACTACTACTTCCAAATAGTTTTTGAGCCTCCTCCTCCTCTTTTTTCAACCATGCCTTTTCTTGTTTTGTTACCTTGGTGCAATTGGCTATTCCTTGAGCTCGTTGTCCAGGTAACAATCCAATTAAATGAGCTCTTATACGTGAGTATGTTCCCATATAAGGTTCTGCTCTACAACCAAAATTAGAAGTCCACTTATCTTTCTTATTCTCAATGTATGTCACATACCTTCTCAAAGGTGTAGAACTCAACTCTTTGCATTAGTCATTAGTATCACCAATATTTGATTGTGAATTACTTCTTTCCTCACTGTTATTTTCTTCCATCGAATCTACAAATTCATGGAAAAATATATAAGAAATAATACATCTCAATCTCAGTTCAGAATAAAACAATTGGTTAATCCAATGGAGCAAAAATGAAAAAAATAGTAAAAAATAATATTATTTAATCACAAAAGAAAAAAGCTACAATGCAATTTAGGCTTTTTTAATTATCTTTTGTCTGGTTGCTTCATGCCTATGCTCTACAATTTTACTTCACCAGTAAAAAAGGAACTGTACGTATAAGCAAGCTCCAGCAAAGTTAAATGCAATAGTGGTCTGTTTTACAAGGAAAAGGGCAGCGAGCGTCCAAGAACATCACTGGAAAACCAAACAAAAGACACCGACTCACCGGCACCGCCACACAGGAAGATAACTTTTTTTATTCAAACTTAAAAAGCAAACATAATATGGGCGAACTGGTTAAGAAGAAGAACAATTGGAATCAGACGAAAATCAGTTTACGAATTCAATCTCACCAATTTACTTTTTCTTTTTGACACTTCAACCTGTCGCACCGCGCATCGTGGCTATTGGTACTGCTCTGTGACTGCAACCTCTGTTTGTAGAACGACAGAACAAGGCTACTTGATAGCCAAAGGCTATCGCCTCAATCTGGCCGAATACCCTGCCACAACAACGGCCAGAAGAACTGGCGCTTCCCGGGAATAGGTGGAATCATGCACCTCGGGAGATAGCCTGAGAGCTCCGAGCCTCGGCACGCCAGTAAAACTTGAGGACTCCATTCGCCCCCCAAGGTTGTGAACAACGCGCCTTCGGAAAAGTGGCACCAGAACATTGCTGCCCGAATATGATATCCCCGAAGGCGGAACCCCCTGGAACTGGGAACCCCCGAACTGAGGGTAGGCTTCCCGAAGAGGCTCTGTCCGAACTAGAGGACGACCTCGCCCAGGGACCCCGGGAGTACGGCAGGCGCATTTAAGGAAGCATTTAAGGAAGCCTCTGACACGTCCCACCACAGACGTAAAAAGTCGCCCTGACGCGCAGACGCCATCAGAATCATATCATGGCCCGTCTCAGCACAAGGCTCGAGGCCATCTAGTTACCAACTATCTGTCCCCTACGCCCAGACGTTCAGGAGCATCCGACCGCACACGTGTCATGATCTGAACGGGCTAGGTATTCCTATATATACAGGAAATAAATACTTGACAGGAGGTTGGCAGGCCGGAGATACAGCTCCCATACTCTGAGAAAAGACCAGGCGAGACTTTTCTGCCTTTCTCTTTGAGCTAGTGACTTTCTCCTTCTTCCGGCCACCACTGACTTGGGCGTCGGAGGCTCCCCCCCCGGAAAAACACTCCGGGGGCCTCCTAACCCTGTTTCCCAGTTTTCCAGGTACTCTCCTAGAGGCGATCCACCTTCCAGGCGTTCTTCCTCCTAGAAGTCTCCTCAACAGTCATCATGACTCACAACGATGAGGCCCTGGGCCATCATTTGGCGCCGTCTGTGGGAACCCGCTCGCAGATTGCCGTCGTTGAGACTCGGCGTTCTAAGGACAAGGGACCCCCAAGGTCCTCGTCCGCGCCTGAGATACAACCGGCTGCTGAGCAGACACTCCCAGAGACTTCTATGCCCGAGGAGGACCGCCCTCTGGTAATCACCATGAGCTTCTTGAGGGACTTTCAGCGCTCGGTCGTTGCTGAAATGACTCAGCAGATCGACCAAAGATGGCCACAGCAGTCGCAGGCCCAGAAACCCTCCTCATCAACACGCCCTCGGGAGAGAAGCCCCAAGTCTACACACCGCAGTTCAGAAAGTGGAGATCCTCGCGGAGAATCATCCACAGAAGATATAGCCCTCGGGAAACGGCCTGTGGGACAAACCGGGTCCAAGCGACCGAGAGTCTCACAGCGAAGCAGTTCGTCGCCTGAGGCGAGGGCCCTGACCCCTCCGCGCCGAACTCGCTCCCCGAAAAGGCGCCGTCGATCACCCTCCCGCGAAAATGGTCCTAGCGCCACTGCGCTTATGGAAAGGATATTGGCACGGCTGGACAGAGTGGAAAAGCAAGTGACCAGAAAACCCGTTTGGGACAGGCTGTCGGGGGCGTTATGCGAAGATGGCTCCCCGTTTATTCGCACCGTCGTTGAGGCAGCTATGCCAGGCGACTTCAGAGTGCCTAGGCTGGAGATCTATGATGGCCGGACTGATCCACAGGCCCATCTGACGAAGTACAGGCGGAGCATGATAATGCACGGAGCTGATGACGCTACCATGTGCAAATGCTTTGAAGTCACCCTCACGGGCCCAGCAACAGCATGGTACAATTCGTTGCCCCCAGGGACTATCACTGAGTTTCAGGAGTTGTCCACAGCCTTTACCCAGCAGTTCATTGGGAGCAGGCCGACGGCCAAAATGCCTGTACAGATGTTCGACATAGAGCAGAGAAACGGAGAGACGATCCGAGACTATGTCGAACGATTCAACAGGGAAGCACTCAGCGTCCCGGACTTCCGGCCCGAAATCCGCATCCTCGCTATGACACGGGGCCTTCGGCGTGACTCACAGCTGTTCTACGAGTTCTCAAAGGACCCCCCGGAGACCCTCGGAGAATTTTACCGAAGGGCAGAGCAGCACATGACAGCCGAGGAATTGAGGATGGCGGGGCCGAAGTCTGATCATCACCGCGCCGAAGGGTCCAGCCAGCAAGCTCGGTATCTTTCTGAACACACAGGTCGACCACGGCGAATGCGAGGAAAGAAACCTCAAAGTTTCACACCCTTGAGCACGACACGGACCAACATTCTCATGGCGCTGGAAAGGCAAGGGACGCAGATTCGGCGGCCAAAGGCCATGGCCGCCGATAATAAGAAGAATGCCAAGAAGTTCTGCCAGTTTCATCGCGACCACGGTCATGACACCGAAGACTGCTTCCAGCTGAAGAAATACATAGAGTCGCTGATCAAACAGGGCCAACTTCGCAAGTATCTGCGGATGCCCTCCCCTAAAGGCAGAAAAGAGGAGGAAGAGAGGGCCGAAAACGAGGACTATGACTCCGACAGGCGGAGAAACAGAAGTCCAAAAAGGCGCCTCCCACCTCCAGTAGGGGTCATCCAAACCATCACCACGGGGCTCCCATCCTCGGAAAGAAAGCGGAAGGCCAGAGAAATTGCTGTTATGGAGTATCAAAGTCCATCAAAGAAATTGGCTCGCAAAGATGGCTCCACTGTCGTCTTCCCCCACGACGACCCACTGCTGATAATGGCGAGAATAGGGAACTGGGACGTCAAGAGAGTGTTGCTTGATGATGGCTCAAATGCTGACGTCCTATTCTCGCACTTACTGCCGAGCCTGGGCATCACCAGCAGCGAGCTGAAACCTGTCACCACGCCCACCTTCGGCGTTGGGCCATCCGAACTACCCGTCCTCGGATGGATCGACCTCCCTTTGATGATGAAAGGCACTTCGGTAGACGGAGCAGCTGAGTTGTACGCGTCCACAATGACAAGATTCATCGTCATGGATGTCCCGTCTTCGTACAACGCCATCCTTGGAAGGCAGACTCAGGGGAACCTGCACATTCGCCCCGATGTGAAGTACTTGACTGTCACATTCGCCACCAAGGATGGAGATGCAGAGGTCTTCATCGACCAAGCCGAGGTAAGAAAGGTGTTTGTAAAAACACGAAAGGCTCCGGCAAACAGCTCTACACAAACGGTGGAGGCAAAGGCGCAGGAGAAAGGCAAAGAAGGAGATCCCCCAGAAGCAGAAACGGAAGCAGTAGATCTTGTCCCAGGACAATCTACCCGAATAGGGAAGAGCTTGGCCAAAGGTGATAAGGAAAATCTTGTATCCTTTCTGCTAAAAAATAAAGATCTGTTTGCCTACTCGCCGAAAGACATGCCAGGAGTGAACCCTGGCATAATACAGCACAGCCTCAAAGTAAGCCCGGAAGCAAAACCTGTCAGGCAAAAGAAACGAAGCATCTCAGCCCACAAAAGCAACTTTGTGAAAACCGAAGTCCAGCGCCTATTGGATGCTGAAGTTATCAGGGAGGTCAAATACCCCGAATGGTTAAGCAACGTGGTCATTGCCACAAAAGAAGGTAGCAGCAAACTCCGGATGTGCATTGATTTCAGAAACTTGAACGATGCTTGCCCGAAAGACTCATTTCCCCTCCCGCCAATAGATCAACTGGTAGATTCAACGGCCGAATACGGGCTCCTGAGCTTCCTAGATGCCTTCAGCGGCTACCATCAGATAAGGATGGACCCGGAAGATGAAGAGAAAACTGCCTTCATCACCGAGGGAGGAACGTACTGCTATATAAGAATGCCCTTCGGGCTGAAAAATGCAGGAGCCACCTACCAGAGACTGATGAACAAGGTCTTTAAAGACCAAATGGGGAGAAACATGGAAGTATATGTTGACGATATGATAGTAAAAAGCAAGCTGCCCGGCTACCACGTTGCAGATTTGGAGGAAACCTTCCAAAAGCTCAGAGCCTTCGGGATTCGCCTTAACCCCGAGAAGTGTATGTTCGGGGTGACGTCGGGAAAATTCCTTGGGTACATGGTATCCGAAAGAGGCATCGACGCCAATCCTGAGAAGATTAAGGCTCTGCTTGAGTTCCGAACTCCTGCCACAGTGAAAGACGTGCAGAGACTAACCGGAAGAATAACCTCTCTGAGCAGGTTTATTTCCAGGTACGGAGATAGGTGTCGACCTTTCTTCAAAGTCCTCACAAAGGCAGCAAAGATGGAAGGCGACCTCGGAAGAAACAATCATCTCTGGGAAGGAGATTGCCAAAAGGCCTAGGAAGAACTCAAAGTCTACCTGGCCAGCCTGCCGACTCTGCGGCAACCTCGGGAGGGAGAACCCCTCGTACTATACCTCGCCGTCACAGAAAAGGCCGTGAGCTCGGTCCTGATAAAGGAAGAAGGGCCGAAACAATGGCCGGTCTACTATGTCAGCAAGTCCCGGCATGGCGCCGAAGTCAGGTACCCTTTGCTTCAAAAAGCTATATACGCCTTGGTGCTTGCAGGAAGAAGACTACGACCATATTTCCAGGCTCACCCCATCATCGTCCGAAGTAGTCTACCACTACGGGATGTCATGAAGAGAGTTGATCATTCGGGAAGGTTCTCCAAGTGGTGCATAGAGCTTGGCGAACACGAAATCACGTATGAGCCTCGAAAGGCCATAAAAGCCCAAGCATTGGCAGATTTTATCGCCGAAATACCCACCACTGAGGAGAACCACTCAGATCCGAAAGAAGGGGAGCCAGAATGGACCTTGCATGTTGACGGAGCCTCGGGGTCCGAACACCAGGGAGCTGGAATAGTTATCAGAGGACCCGAAGGCCTAGAGGTGATGAAGGCTATCAAGTTCAGCTTCAACGTCACCAATAATGTGGCTGAGTATGAAGCCCTCATAGCGGGATTACGCTTGGCCAGAAAGATTGGCGTGAGAAGCTTAAGGGCTCACAGCGATTCCCAGCTGGTAGTTCGGCAGACGGCAGGAGATTATGGGGCGAAGGACCCCATCTTGGCAAAATACCACGAGCTGGTAAGAAATCTCATCCAAGAGTTTGACGCCGTACGGATCGAAAATGTACCCCGGCGGAATAACACTGAGGCAGATTGCTTAGCAAAGTCCAAAACATACACCGAGGTGCTAGACCATCCAAGCATCTCCGTGCTAAGCGTAACGACCTCGGGAATGGGGTGGAAGGACCCCATAAAGAGATACCTCGCAGAGAATGAGCTTCCCGAAGACGCCGGCAATGCTGCAAGACTGCGAAGATGTGCCGGAAGATTCTTCCTGATTGGTGAAGAGTTATATCGGCAAGGATATGCAAATCCGCTGCAGAGATGTGTGGGCGAAGAGGATACTGAGATGGTCCTCGAAGAAGTCCACGAAGGCATGTGCGGCTCGCACGTTGGAACTGATGCCCTTGCAGCAGTGATACTCCGCCAAGGATACTTCTGGCCTACCCTGAGAAAGGACGCGAGGCAGTTCGTCCAGAAGTGCGGTAGTTGCCAGAGACATGCAAGAATCCAGAGGATACCCTCGGAAATGGTAACGTCGGCAGACTATCCTTGGCCCTTCGCAGTCTGGGGTATAGACCTTATTGGGCCACTCCCCACAGCGCCCGGAGGCGTGAAATTCTGCGTGGTAGCAGTGGACTATTTCTCAAAGTGGGTAGAGGCAGAACCACTAGCAACTATCTCGGCAAAAGAAGTGCAGAAGTTCGTATGGAAGAACATCGTATGCAGATTTGGCATACCGAGGGTGCTAGTAGCTGATAATGGATCCCAGTTCATAGACAAAGGATTCCAGGAATTCATCAGCGACCTCGGAATAAAGATGCACTTCGCCCCAGTAGCTCACCCCCAAAGCAATGGGCAGGTGGAAGTATCAAACAGGACCATAAAAGATGGCCTGAAAAAGAGACTTGGGGAAGCCAAGGGGAAATGGCCAGGAGAACTCCAAAGTGTATTGTGGAGCTACCGAACGACGCCACAAAGAGCCACAGGGGAAACTCCCTTCTCACTCGTCTTCGGAACAGAGGCCATTATCCCAATAGAGATAGTTCAGCCTTCAATACGGGTGCAAGTATTTGATGAAGGCGGAAACGACCTCGGCCTGAGAACCAAGCTCGACCTTTTGGCCGAACACAGAGAAATAGCCGAGCTGAGAAGAAAAGCTTTCCAGCAAAGAGTGGCCGCGGCTATCAACTTAAAAGCCAGGCCAAAAGAAATCAAAAAAGGAGACCTCGTTCTCCGAAAGGCCGACTTCGCACCCCGAAGGCCATCTCACGGAGTACTTCGCGCAAATTGGGAAGGACCTTATCTGGTTCTCGCCGAAGTACGAAAAGGCGTGTACAAGCTTGGCGACGCCGAAGGCGTAGAATTGAAAAACACTTGGCATTCAGATGCCTTGAAAAAATTCTACGCCTAAGGTTGAGCGGAAGAAGTATGTTGTACAAGAAATATTCTAAGTACAGAATGGTCTAGAGAAGAATGGTCTTGAGAAAAATTTTCAAGTATACCAAAATTGTCCAAGACAGATTTCCGCGAAGGTGCTCGCCACGAAAAAAGCGGTTGTGACTTCCCGAAGCCCCTTGAGCCACTATGCTCGGGAAAAATGGGAAACAAGAATCTTGCAAAGGTACTCAGCATAATCAGTGCAGAGAAAATTTTCCGAACACCCTTGAGCGAACATGCTCGGGAGAAAGGGAAAGCAAGAATCTCGCAAAAATACACGCCAAAACAAAAGCAGAGGTAATTTCCGAACACCCTTGAGCGAACGTGCTCGGGAAAAAGGGAATGAGCAATCTCGTGAAGATTTTCCTAAGTCCCTTGAGCAAATATGCTCGGGACAATAGGAAGACAGAAAAATTTGGCTAAAGATTTTCCGAAGGCCCTTGAGCGAACATGTTCGGGATAAAAGGAAACAAAAAGCCTGCAAAAGACTTAGCCAAATTTTTGCAAATTTTCCAGAAAGTCTCTTGAGCGAGCACGCTCGGGACAAAGGAAGGTAAAAAGTTTCTTTGGTTGCAGGTTTTCCGAAAGTCTCTTGAAGCGAACGTGTTCGGGACAGTGGAAATGAAGAAACTTGCAAGAAAGGACTTAGCCGAAAAGATTGTTCATTTAGAGCAAACGCTGCCTTACAAAAGAAGTGTCCAAAGAAGGAGCACGAAGGAGAAAAATAAGAGGAGCCCTAAAGCAAACTAGGGAGAGCCGGGTGGACGAAGACCAGGAAGCTTCAGATGCTCGACCCTGGACCACTGCCACCGAGGTCCCTCAGGAATATTTAGGCCCTCCAGAAAAGAGAGGTCCAAATCTGGGAACCTCTGCAGCACCTGGTGCCGAGCGAGGCAGAAGCCGTCCTGAAAGGCGACCTTGGCCATGTCGTCAGAAGTACGTTTTTGAATGCCAAGGACATTGACCTCGTCCCTCAGCTCAGCAACCTCCTCCTCGAGCTCGCTTATCCCCAGCATCTCTCCGGACTCCTTCTTCAGAGCCTCGACCTCGGCTTGAAGAGCAGTGTTCTCGTCCGTCAAACTCGACGCAAGACTGTCGGAAACAGCCTTGTCCTTGACAAGATCTTCATTGGCGGCAAGCAGCTCCTTTACTTGGTCGCCGAGGTCGGAAATCTTCCGGGAGGAGTCCTTTTCAAGTTCTTGCTGTCAGCTGCTGGTTGCTGGCGATCACCTTCGCAAGCGAAGCCTTCGCTTCAGTGAGTTCCCGCGAAGTCGCATCCTTGGAGGCAGCCTGTCTGGCCACCCGAACTCGGAGATAACCAGCGTACTCCAGCAGCTACGGCAAGGCAAAAGTCCAGGTTAGTACAAGTCTAAACACTTAGAAAATTGAGGAAAAAAGTGTAAAGACTGTACCTGAGCAGCATGCTCGGTGACTTTTGCGGCGAGGGTATTATCCCCCGGGTGAGCCGCCGCAATGGCCCGGAAGGAGGCATCAGTGGTCATCCCCTTCCAAATCTCTTTGGTCATCTTCGGACAATCGTCGGAGAACAGATTCATATCCTCCGTAATTGTCCAAAAGGGCTCCAAGGGGATCTTCCCCTCAGGGATTGTGGCATCACGCAGGGCCCGTTTCCTCTCATGAATGGCCCTCCAGCCAACAGTAAGAGACTCCCCTGAAAGTGAGAAGGAAGTTAGGAGCAAAAGAAAAATTCGCGAAAGGAAAAGGAGCTGAACTTCGGCTAAAGACATACCTGGAGGAACCTCGGAGACAGTGTCCTCGGAATCCTCGGGCCCCTCGGAAGAAAGACCCTTACCCTTCTGCCGGTACCGCTCCTCGGCGGTGGGTACTTCTACCACTACAGTGTTTCTGGGGGCCTCGAGGTCGGGAAGAGGCACCTCGGCGGAAGTAGCGGGGACCTCGGCCGGTGGAATTTCAACAAGACCAGCGTCTTCGCCAGCTTCTTCTTCCAAAAGCTCTGGCTGAGGAGACTGGAGAGTTTTCCTAACTCGCTTCGCCGAGGGTCCCGCCCCTGTCGTCTTCCTTCTTCGGGAAGCCGCCTTCTTTGTTTGCTCCCCCTTCTCCACCTGGCCAGAAAAGAGGGCCTTGTAATAAGCGGCAGCCCCATCGCCCATCTCTGAAAAAGAGAAGAAATATCAGCGTAAGTCCGAGGAAAAAGTATAAAGGGATGGAAGATTACTCACTTTCGGCAAAAGTTTCGAAAGAAGTCTCCCTCTTAAGGAGCTTGACCAGCCAGGAGTCTTTCCCGGCGATGGCGGGAGCGGGCATATTGAGGTCAGTCACGTGCTCCTTAACCACTTTCAGCTCCCGAAGGACTTCTTCGGTCATCAACCTCCAGTTGATAGGAAAGGGGTAAAGAGCACGAGGAGAGACCTCGGGAGCCCAGTCAGCGACTGCCCGAATGCGGGCGTCGAAATCCGCGAACACGGAAGCCAACGGTGGGGTCAGCAGCATCCTCGGATCGACGACGTCTGCGTTCAGCACTCCCTGAGCCCACCTGGTCGGGACATCAGACCAGTTCTTATCCACCTTGAGGAAAAAGAACTTAGGCTGCCACCCCCGCCAGCTGTCCTTCGTGTCGAAGGTGAAGGTGAATTTTTTGCTCCCGGATCCCCGAGGTAGCAGGAAATAGAAGCCACCCTTCGGGACCACATAGAGCTTGTAGTACTGCATGAAAATGATGAAGTGGGGATCTATCCCGAACACGCCACACATGCAGAGGTAGGCGTTAAAGTAGCAGTACGCGTTTGGGGGAAGCTGGTTCACAGCAATGCCATGGAATTGGCAGAACTCGCAAACCACCTTCGGGGGAGGATACCGAAGACCGGCCTTCAGTTGGGCTCGGAAGACGGTAACCTCGTCGCCACGGTTTGAAAAAGCAAAATGGCTAGAACGAGGCAGTCTGGTCACAGCGTAAGACGGAAGAAAGAATTTTTTCTTCCACCTCTCTAGTTTTTCGGGGGTGGTACAGCAAGGATGGGCCAGAAGAGGTTTCCAGCTCTCGGGAACAGGCATCGCAGACATGAAAAAGAGTTTGAGATGGAAAAGAAAATAGTTTCCAGAAAAAACTCAGAAGACGAGTTTGGAAAAAACAACAGTTTTCCAGAAAAACTCAGAAAAACAGAGGAATCAAGTACTCTGGAAATCAAAACCCACCAAAAGATTTGCCGGAGGACGCCGTCGTGAAAGTTGGTAGGGAAAAGCTCTGATTAAAGAAGCTCCGCCACAGAAAGCAAGATAAAACGCAAGAACAGAGGGCAGAGCAGAAAAACAGTAAGTGGGACTTATGATAGAATGGGCTATTTATAGGCCAAAGGTGGGTAACCGAAAGAACATCATAAGTACCCATTGGAGGCGAACCGTCGCCGTAACTGCCCGCTGCACCCGAAAAGGCGCGCCCTCTGTAAATGACGCGCCTCTCCTCCAATGGCAAGAAGCCACGTGTCAACCGCTGCGCAGAAATGGGGGACGTGCCTCCCCAAACGTGCCTGGAAAACCGGGACACGCCTCCTGATTGGGACACGTCGTTTGACATCCCTGAGAAATGGAGACGCGCCGCTCAGTCTGACACGCTTGGCCATCAGACCTGCAGAAATAAAAAAGCAGGCCCCCTCGAGGACACCAAGAGACAGGCTATGGCTGAACAGCCCATGACTTTTGGGCAAGAGGTGTATCTTCGGTACAGGCTTTGCCTCGGAGACACCAAAGAACAGGCCAAGGCCGAACAGCCCAGACCCTCGGGCAAAAGGTGCGACCTCGGAACAGGTTATGCTTCCCAACAAGACTCCCAACGGCAACCTCGGAAAGAGATGCAAACCGAAGTCTTCACTTCGGCTTTCCAGAGGGGGGCATGTGATAGCCAAAGGCTATCGCCTCAATCTGGCCGAATACCCTGCCACAACAACGGCCAGAAGAACTGGCGCTTCCCGGGAATAGGTGGAATCATGCACCTCGGGAGATAGCCTGAGAGCTCCGAGCCTCGGCACGCCAGTAAAACTTGAGGACTCCATTCGCCCCCCAAGGTTGTGAACAACGCACCTTCGGAAAAGTGGCACCAGAACATTGCTGCCCGAATATGATATCCCCGAAGGCGGAACCCCCTGGAACTGGGAACCCCCGAACTGAGGGTAGGCTTCCCGAAGAGGCTCTGTCCGAACTAGAGGACGACCTCGCCCAGGGACCCCGGGAGTACGGCAGGCGCATTTAAGGAAGCATTTAAGGAAGCCTCTGACACGTCCCACCACAGACGTAAAAAGTCGCCCTGACGCGCAGACGCCATCAGAATCATATCATGGCCCGTCTCAGCACAAGGCTCGAGGCCATCTAGTTACCAACTATCTGTCCCCTACGCCCAGACGTTCAGGAGCATCCGACCGCACACGTGTCATGATCTGAACGGGCTAGGTATTCCTATATATACAGGAAATAAATACTTGACAGGAGGTTGGCAGGCCGGAGATACAGCTCCCATACTCTGAGAAAAGACCAGGCGAGACTTTTCTGCCTTTCTCTTTGAGCTAGTGACTTTCTCCTTCTTCCGGCCACCACTGACTTGGGCGTCGGAGGCTCCCCCCCCGGAAAAACACTCCGGGGGCCTCCTAACCCTGTTTCCCAGTTTTCCAGGTACTCTCCTAGAGGCGATCCACCTTCCAGGCGTTCTTCCTCCTAGAAGTCTCCTCAACAGTCATCATGACTCACAACGATGAGGCCCTGGGCCATCACTACTGCTCTTCGAAGTTCGACTCGCACCGTGCACCGTGGCTACTGGTACTGCTCTGCGACTGCAACCTCTGTTTGTAGAACAACGGAACAAGCCTACTGCTCTTCAAAGTTCAACTCGCACCACGCATCGTGGCTACTGGTATTGCTCTGCGACTGCAACCTCTGTTTGTAGAACGACTGAACAAGGCTACTGCTCTTTGAAGTTCGACCTCTGTTTGTACGTATCAAATCAGACTTCAAACGGCTTCAGTAATAAGGGCTTTTGGTTTCTTTTTTGGTTTAGACTTCAACTTGACTTAGGTAAACAAATTAGCGTGCTAAAAACAGGAGAACTTCTGTTACAGATAGGATTTTTCTATTAAATCAAATTCACAAATTTTAAAACATCAGATCGCGCTATCCTAATTATTAGAGCGCGAATTCATGCGCTGAACTTTGGGAGCGGCTGTGAGGCCGATGCTTCTTGTGACTAAGGTTATACTGATACTAGATATGGTTGATCGGGTTGAGATGGGTCTAATATGAGTTAATGGGACAAGTTTTGGTTCAAGGCTGGTTCATCTTCTATCTTTGAGTTCGAAGCAAGGGCCAGCGGTTTCGGGGCGATTGATGTTTGGGATAACAAAGGATAGGGGATTTGAACAAATAAATTTGTCCCAGGATTTTAATAAATCCATCCAGAATAATTTTTTAGATATTGATTGCATATGTTATCACAATTCAATTAATTTTTATAATCTAAAAAAGATGAAGTAAACTAAATTATTTAGACAATTAAGTAACTAGCCTAATAAATAATTTTATGTTTTATTAATTCTTTTTTAAAAAAAATAATCCGTGGCTAAAATAAAATAAAACTCGAATAGAAGTAAAAGTTAAAAGGAGAATTGTGGATGATAAATTGCACAAAACAATGAAGGATCAAACTAAAGCAAAATAAAAAAGATCAAAGGACAAACTGGATAGGGTTGACCGCGTCGAGATGGGTATGATCTGAGTTAATGGGTCGGGTTTTGGTCCGAGGCTGGTTCATCTTCTTTCTTTGACATGGAGCAAAGGGGCAGAGCGGTTTTGAGGCGATCGATGGTTGGGATAACAAATGAGATGACGGTGGTGGTCTCCGGGCAAATGAACAACACGCGAAGCAGCGGTTGGCGGTGACAATGAGGGCACAGGGAGCAAAGATCAATAGCTTCGAAGTAGGGACAGATCTAGAGATATTTTACTTTGGAATTCATATATACTAGTTTTTATATAAATATCCTTATAAAAGAAAATATAAAATTCTAATTTAATTTCAATGTATTTATAGAAAAATAATTTTAATTATTCATTTTTTTATTTATCTCATTTTATTAAATTAACGGAATTATTTAATAAATTTTAGTAGGATCCATATACATATTACTTAACATTTTTTTAGAAAAATAAAAGTTTTAGTGGGGTCCCACAATAATATACATAGATCCGCGCATGGAAGTCTCCACGGACAAATCTAGGGATTTTTTTTCCTGAGTACATAATAATTAGTTTTTTTTAATATAAATATACTTATAGAAGAAAATATGAAATTTTAATTTAATTTCAATGTATATATAGGAAAAATATTTTAATTATTCATTTTTTATTTTATGTTGCACATTTTCTTAAATTAATGGAATTATTTGATAAATTTTCATGGCGTCTATATATAAATTACTTAATTTTTTTTAAATGAATTAAAATTTGTAATTTAATTTGGGGGCTTGTCAATAGGGATCACAAAATCTGGCCCAATCCACATGAACCCAAGCCCAACCTAACCCGATTTGATAAAAAAAAGTTAACAATCTAAACACTACAGTACTCACCCCGACCTGAACCCGAACCTGATTGAAGAAAAACTCACAAAAACCCGAACCCAAATGACCCAAACCCAAAATAACTTAAGCCTAAATTGGCCCGATGACTACACCCGATAAGATCCGATTTTAACCCTCACCCTAAATCTTAACTTTCATCTTTCATTATCTTCCATATTTAATAAGTCTTAAATATGAGGGTTTCCATATTTAGTAACTTGCATTTCTGTAAACTTTCATATTTAGTATGCTTTATATTTAAGAAATGTGAGTTCCGTTATTTGTGACTTCAGTAATTAGTAACTTCTCCTTTTTTATACTTTTATATTTAGTAAGTCTCATATTTATGAGGGGATTTCCATATAGTAGCTCCATTTTTTTCAAACTTTTATGTTTAGTGATTTCATATTTTAATAAGGGATTTCCATATTTAGTAACTTTCATTTTTTGAGGACTTCTATATTTTGTAAGTCCCATGTTTGGGGAAGAGACTTCCACATTTAGTAAATCTCATATTTAGGTTATTCTAAAATAAATAACTTTTATATTTAGTAAGTTTAATGATCCTAGTAGGTAATTGTCAAAATTATAACATTTATCCCTAAAATTTTGAGTATAGTACAATAAGGTACCTAAATTTTAACAAAATTCATTCTAGTTACCCTTAATAATTACAACATGGGTCCTTGAACTTTTAAAATCTTTGCTCTTTCACCCAAAATTTTCAAATTTTGCAATTTAGTCACTATTAGTGAACTTAAGTTGCATTTCATAGTAATTTCAAAGAAAATTCGTTGGAACATAAGCATAGTAAAATTGTCGTAGTGTATGTCTAAGTGATAGTTGAGTGGTGATCTGAATGACCTATATAGTGAGAGTTGAAGGATATGAGTCTAGAAAAATAATCAAGTATTACCAACAATATTAAATTACCTAAATATGTACTAAACTATAATGAAGAAGATTTTTATGAATATTTTGATTAAATATACTTAAAAAAAATAAAAATTAATTTAAATTAAATCACACAAAAAAAATGAATTCTTTGATTTAAATTTTAACGAAAATTGAAAAAAAATGAATCGATTCATTCATTTTAGCCTATACACCAATAAACCGAGCAAGCACAAAGATCAACCTGAGACTAAAATTAACCCAACTTGTAGTAAACCTGAATCCAAATAGACCCAGCCCAACCCAATTTGAACCCGAAATCAACCCGAGCCCAAATGACCCAACCTGAACCTGACCTAGACCCGAATTCATGCTAAACCGACTAAACCCAAACATAAATGACCTGACCCAAGCCTGACCCAACCCGTCCTATTGCCATCCCTAGGCTTGTGGTGGCAAGGGTTTTTACTACCTCACAAAATGGGAGAATTACAAGTGTGTCATAATGGCTAAAAACCATTATATTGTATAATTCTCACCATAGTGATTGAAGTGTGAGGGTTAAAAGGCATGATCAACACCTCCTTAAAAGTGTTCCAAGTTGGTAACTTGGTCCCCAAGAAAAGCCTTAAGGATTGCTTGTTTGTTAAGCAACCTATGGACTTTTTTGTAAGGTTTTGTAAATTCGGGTACTCAATTGCAAAACTCACAAGAAAGAGACTTGGAGAGTTATGGGAAGGATATGAATGGTACGAAAGTGGTATTGGAGGACCAAATTGCTCATGGAAGACAAGTTTGGACAAAGGAAACACTAAAGGCAATAAGGACCTAAATGTCCTAGTGTAAACCTTAAGGTGTTCAAGCTTTTGACTTAAGTCTAAGGGTGGAATTGTGGGGTTATCCCACTATGGGGAGGTAGCCAAGACTTGATAATTAGTAAAAAATGTTGGGTACATGTGTACCAATGAGTTTAAGATAAAGAAACCATAATTAGTGAAAAGGAAAATGACATAAAGCAAGGTTAAGCTTGTTTAAGTGTGTTTTGGTGCCCTTAAGCTCATTTAGGGCCATTTAAGTGGCCAAATCACTTATCCCTTTCTCATTTTCGTCCTCCCCCAGCCCAAGGACACATCCATACTTCCTCCATAGCCACCACACCTTCAAACTTGCAATTGATTGAAATTGAAGGCAAAAGGAAGCAATTGGAAGCAAACTAGAGCTATTTCTTGCATACTTCAAGGGTCAAGCTTGATTTTCGGCCTACCCACTTTGGTAAGGAATCTCTTGCTCTCATGGGTTGTTTTCTGTATTTTTCAAGCAACCATGGAGCTATGGCTAAGTTTGGAAGAGAGCCATGAGCTTGATGAACCAAGCTTATTAAGGGGAGTGCACTTATTGAAGGTTTTATGACCTATTGTCAAATGCACAAAGATGGCAGTAAAATGAGGGTTTCTAGAGCCCAAAGTTAGTACTAACTAGTGTTAAAATCCTTCTACGACCAAGCATTAGCTTGAGGAGGGGTGTCATAGTGATTTGGTTATGTTTATTATGTGTTTTATAGACTAACCTATGGTATATGTTGCTGCCACATTTCATGTGTTTGTTGTTTGTGTTTGGCTGCTGCATTTGGTTGCTATATTTTGTATATATGCATTGTGTTTTTTTTTTTTAGTGTCTTTGGATGTACGTTTTAATGAGGATCACATTACCTTAAGAAACCAAGTGTTACCCTTACTAAGTTTCTCAATGAAACTTACTCCCCTCAATTCTGTCATTTCAGATCCAGCTGAAAGATCACCTTCAAACTAACCCTTGTTATTTTATTTTTAATCTAAAATTTCAGGTACTTGAACTTCCATATGTCTAGTTGTGATCTAGAAATTTTGGTGATTTTAGGAGCACATTTGGTATTTTTAATGGTGGTACTTATTGTGTTATGCAGCACCTGTCCAACATCCTGTTTTTGGAGTCCATTGTGTCTCAGGACCTCCTGTAACCTAGGGTGCGTATTTAGCTGAGTTAAGACCATTATGTAGTGCATGTATGCATGTACATGTAGTGTATGTAAGATGAGACTAGTATGTGAACATTTGAGTAATGTTTTGGCTATGTAAATGATGTGGTGCAAAGCTGCCTAAGTGTGAATGATAGGCTGCTTACTTGTAACTTCTTTGTTGGCCACATAAAGTTGCTAGATGCAAGAGAATGTAATTGATATGTGTATTGTACATGTATTGGATAGCCTTGGAGGGCTTTTCCCTTGTGAATGAAGTGTTTGCATGGTTTGGAAAAATTGTATGGGCAAAATGGTCCAAAAGTTGCCAGAATTTTGACCATGTACCTAAAGTTTAATATCTCCCTGTGTAGAATAAATCTTGATATGAAATTTTGACCACACCTAGAGAACATCTAGAGGTTGAACTGGAATTTGGAATTTATGGATTTGGATCCTTGTAGCCAAAGATATGACGTTGCAAAATTAGCTGAGTTACTGTTCATTTTGTCAGAATTTTGTAACCAACTTCAAAAATTCATAACTTGGTCCATAGGTGGGCTATTGATGTAAAAAAAAATTATTTGGTTTGCTCTAAGTCTCTACTTGGTAATGGAGCAAATAAAACAAGGGGGTATGAGGCTAGAATGATACAGTTTATTAGTGGAAGTTACAGGTGCAGTAGCTGGTCACTAGAACTTAATAAGATTGCCTAATGTGTGGTAGCCAAGATTAAGACTTGTGCTAGTGTTTTCCTTCTTTGCTGCCATGGTGTGCATGAAATGTGAATATGTGTGTGATGGTTGGACCAATATGCATGTATTTACATAGTGCCCAAGAGGGCCACTTGGATATGCACACTAAGGGTAGTGTTCTGATGGCCTACGGAACATTACCACTCTTGGGAGTCTAAATGCATAATTTTGGCACCATAATTGGACTACCCCAGAGTGGATAACAAGGGTGACAGTCAAAGGCAGTGGAAAGAGGATGGATGGATTGAGGAAATAGGAAACATCTTGTTAGTGTTATGCCCAAAAGCCAATCATAAGATAATTGTATTTTGCATATTGAGTCATGATATTTTATTGATGTATTAATCTAGTAATTGTGATTGTTGTATTGTTTATGTGTGACATAATCAAACGTAATTATAACCCTAGAATAATAGTATTTTTAAACGTCCCTAGTCTGATATTATTCTGGAGTGGGTTGCAATAATGTATAAAGACTAGCATATACGGAGACTAATATGAGATATGTAGTCTACATATGGGTACAAGTTGGAGAACTTGTGTACTGGACCGACCTATCATGAGAACACAACATGGATTATTATATGAGTGTTAGAAGCGATTCTAATAGTGATTATGGTATATGTAGTCCTTTGACCTAAGGTCATCAAAGTTCCCTACATGTGAGTTACATACTTTGATACTTCCTTTTGTTGCTCGTAACTGAGTGAACAAAAATGTGGTTATTAGATATATCACACATCATGCAGAAGGTGTTGTATGATCAAGATGAGATTTGTCCCTTTTATATAATAGGAGTGATATCTTTGGGCCCCTTGATAGAGTGAGACTAAGAAAATGCATGGTCATGCTCAGATGAGTTGATATATGATATCAATGTCATCAGTTTAAGTTAGTCTACTCAGTAATCAAGAAACCATAGATTGGGCTATACGAGAATGACACATTCTATGTCTTATGCTTGGTCTTGATATCTTAGACAAATGGACAATTGCATATACGGATAATGATCATAGATGTGTGGTTGAATCACTGACTATCTTATCACCTGGGTAGCAATGGTGCGTTGCTAGACACCGCTCATTGTTTATGATCATAAATGTGATTTATGATTATTGCCAATGTGATAAGAGCCTATTGAGTTGCACACATAGAACCAATTGGATTATTTGAGTGTATGGGCCAAATTATTTGGGTTTTGGTTTCATAATAATTTCAGATTAAGTAGCCCAAGGGTTGAGCCATTAATGAAGCCCAAAATTAAACCTAATTGAATTAGGGTTTTGAAATTTATTGGGCTTGGGAGTTGAGTCTCACTATATATACATTATATAGTGAGAATTTCGTAACTCTTGCCCTAGCTTCCCTAAGAACAAAATCATAAGAGTTCTGAAAGTTCCAGCCGCACTTTTCTCTTGCCATGCCTTGAAAGACGCAAGCTAGCACTACGGGCGCAAGAGGAATGCATCTGCCAGGTCGTGGTGGAAGCGTGGTGATCTTGAGATACTCGTGTGGATACCATAAAGAGTTTGAACACGTCAACTGTTCAAGTTTTGTAATTCGACTCAACAGTTGGGTGAAAGATCTCAACCAACTAGACATAAAATTTTCAAACAATCGATTTACCCTGTTTCACTTAGATTCTTGAGGGTTTCAGTTACTTTCTGTTGCACTTGTTTGGCTTCTGAAACCCTACACATCCCAAGGGTGATGGCGGTTAAGGGAAAAAAACTAGGGTTATGGGTGTACGGAGGCAAAAAAAAAATTAGGCCTACGATTGCAGTTTTACCTTTTCTTGAAAATGCTTAGTATTCTCCCAATTTCTTAGTTTTTTTTCTCTATCTTTTAAAATAGTGAACCCTACTTATAGTAGGGGATTTTAGGCATGATTAAAAGAGATTGGAGAGATCAAATCTCATCCGAATCAAATTTGAGGAGGTTTAAATCTTGTAGGATATAATATGGAAAAAATGCTAGTATAGGTCCATAAAAACTCTTAAGTTGCTGATATGGTCCCATATTGATGTGAAAAATTCTAATTTAATCCAAAACTTCTTGGATTTGTCAAATTAGCCCAAAAATTTATAAAATCAACATATCTCACCTAGGACTTTGTAAAATTGCCATGTTTTCCTCAAACTCTTAGGAGTTTGTAGTTTTGCCCCAAATTTTTCATTTTTACCAAAAATCTTCAAAAAGTTCCATGTTGCTCCCCAAACTTTGTAAAAGTAATGCCCTGACAAAATTAGATGTCAACAAGTGGCAAAATGTATTTTTTTTTTATAGCAGCTTCTGATAACCCTAAATAAAAATTTTGAATTTGATCCTTTTATGCGAGGCTTGGATCTCAAGCTTACATATAAGTAAATTGAATTTCAAGCTTGAACCTCTAATACCAACAACTTTGAAACTAAAATTCCAATGAGGAGAAGTTGGCAAAAAGAGAATCCTAACTAGGAAAATCGAGTGGTAAAAACTACAAAATGAATCCAATTTAAAGCTCTAAGACTGGAAGAAACAACAATAAATTACCAAAAATCTCTAAATTTGTTAAAAGTTACATTATTATCCTTAAATTCCAAACTTGCCACTTTTCCCCCTTTTTCGTTTAGCCTTTTAATGGTCAGTGGCCAATTTAAGCCAATTTTAAAACATTACTAAGAAATTTGAACTATTTGAAAATAGTATTAAGAATTTGGGACAAAAAAAAAATTTTAATGGCATATTTGGCTCAAACCCAAAACAATAGTAGTAAACTTGAAATTTTGCGGCCTTTGTTAAATACAATTCTAACTTCACTTTTTTAAAATTCCACCCATGAGGGTACTGGGAGCAAGATCAATAGTTTCCAAGCAGGGATGGATCTAAAGATTTTTTACTATGGTCCATATATAATCATTTTTTTATATAAATATACTTATAAAAAAATTAATTTTAATTTCATTTCAATATATCTATAGGAAAAATAATTTTAATTATAAATTTACTTTGGGCCCACATGCAAATTAAGTAACATTTTTTAAATAAATTAAAAATTTTATTGGCATCCACAAACATTGCAGTAATAGACGTAAATCTGTTATTATGAAAAAAGTCAAAACTGAAACATTTCTAAAAGTAAATATTGATTGCACATTTTATATTTTGTTGAAGGATTTACTTTTATACATGAACACGGTACTAACAGAAAAGCTAAAAACAAGAGAAGAGTAAAGTTGATAAAAGTTACTATGCTGCGTATAGTACTGAGTCACGTTTAACAAATCCTTAGGACCTACTATGTTACTGCTTAGCTTTTTGTTAACAAAAATTGCACTAATGGTGCTTATTTTTTTTCTAAAATTATAATTTAGCAACTATTTAAAAAAAAAAAACTAAAAATGCCCAACCTAGGCCCAATATAGATTTTAAATGCTGTGCTCAAATCTAACCTAACCAGGCCCAGGCCGAGCCAGTCCCAGGCCAGTCCAGCCCACCGTGCACCGCTAAGGCCGAGAAGTGTAGCGGTGGAAGCAATCATGTAACGTAAATTGTGGATTTGAACCGACAATGACGCAAATCAGAAACCTTGCTCAATGAAGTTATGCCAAGGGTTTCACTGTCGGCAAAGTAGAAAAGCTCCATTAAAGTTGCACGGGGCTTGAGAAAAGCCGGCAAATCATATCGGTAAGAAAGCTTTGCATTACAGGGAATTGATCCTCCCAACTTTGCCAAGTTCTGGCTCAGTTTCACAATCTAGGTTAAAGATGAGCATTTAGTTGATTTCTTTTGACACTGATTCAAATATAATGAGTCGATCGGTTTTTAATTTTTACAAAATGTATAATGATGGTCAATATTATATGTTAAAATTGATCCAAACTGTCTAAGTTATATTTTAGTTTATTTGGTTCAGTTTATTCAATTTCTTTTTCTAAAATCTAAGTATATTGTAAATGAAAGAATATGATAAATATTTAGAATATTACATCTAACACCCAAAATTAAAGAATGATACAAAAATATAGTAAAAAAAAGGGGGAAATAGTCTTATATATGTAGGGTTGGATAATTGTAAAACATTTATTATTATTCAGTTTATTCATTCTCAAATATTTTTCCAAATTCAGCTAGTTTGAACCAAAACGAATTTTTAATATTTTATTTAAATGAAATCAAATTTTTTTATTTTTTTGTAATTTGTCCAAATAATACTCATCCTAATCTAGATGTCAAATTCAGTCACCGTGTGCAATTAATCAGATGAACTTCCTATTATGGGCGTCAATTAGCTTTTGGTTCCAGGGTTTTGGAATTAACTTTTGGGGGAAATAAAAAAACATGGGAAAGAGAAATCTACAAGGAATTGGGACAAGCAACTTATGTTTTGGAATTAACTTTTGGGGACAATGAAAAACTTCGGCAAGAAAATCGGCAACGAATTGGGTTTGGGACAACGTTGGTCAAACATGCATCTGATGCGGCTTATGGGTAAAATTACCTTCCTATCCTCATTAAAAATTGAAAATTTCCACCGTATCCAGCTCATCTCCAACCATTCTGATTCGCGACCGATCCTCATTCGCTCCTTCACAAACATTAATCAGATCCGATTCTCAATGGGACGGCGCCGGCAAGCAACAGACAAGCGCCAACGCGGTCCTCAGGCAGTGCTGCTAGCGGTGGTCGTCAGAAGCGAGTTTCGAAAACGAGGCAAGAAGAACAGCATTTTCGGAGAAAGAGATGAGAGGCGGAGACGTGAAGGATGTGAAGCGGCTGGCTGGTCATTTCCATCAGAGAGAGAGATGAGTGGCGGAGGGTTTGGGCGGCTAGTGGGGAGCTGGGAGGCGGTGGATTTTGGTGGGTGGCGGGCCGGCGACTGAGAGAAAATTAGAATTAGAGTTTGAAAAGAAACTATCTTTTTTCATGATCTTTTTAATTCTTTTGAAATTGTTCCTTACGTTTTTTTCAGACACAAATACATGCAAAAAAATAATACAAACAACGTTATGAAGTTAAATGCATACAAAATAATATACGATCATTTTTAATATCACATTATAATAAGGATATATAAACAAACAAAATCGTACTAACATATAATCACATATGTATGAAAAAATAAACTCATTTGTACAAACTATGTTATATTTAAAAGTTATTCAGTTACAGATCTGTAGTATATCTTTGATTTTATTTGTGCATGTGTTACATGTTTTGTATAAATCTATAACTTGCTTTCACTGCTGAATTTCAACAGCCTCAAGTTGGGAAAACGAGTTTTCCAACGGCTAGTAGTTGGAAAATGAGCTGTTAGAAATTTTAACGGTCTAACATCAAGTGGTTATTTGGCCTGGGTAAAATGTTTTCCAACGGCTTGAGCCGTTGGAAACTTTTTATAAGAAAATATAATAATATATAAATTATATATTTTATATATTACTAAAATATATTTTATATTTAATAATATGAAAAAAAAATATTTAAAAAAATTTATAATATATTTGCAAATTTCAAAATTAGAATGTCAACAAAACCAAAAAATTATAAAACTACAAAAATAACAAAATCAAATAAATTATGAAAAATAAAAAAAAAATCATACTCTAAACAGATCTCTACAAATATAACATAAAACACAAAAAATACAATAAAACCACCAAATAAAACCAGATCCACAAAATTTAAAAACAAATACAAAAATTCAAAACCCAGATCAGCAAACGCGGCGGTCGAAGTAGGGTGACCGAGCAAAGAGCCAGGGTGGTAATCAGAGTAGGGTGGCGGAGCAAAAAGCCAAGGTGGCGGCGAGGAGCAGCTAATGATGAGCAAATCTGGTGCACGGAGACACCGAGCACGGACGATTGGGCGACGGCGAACGAATGGGCAACGATGGACGATCGGCCAACAAGGCCAACAATTAGGCGACGACAAATGATCAGCCAACAAGGAGAACGATTGTACGAACAACGACAGCAGACAAGGGTGAGTAATCGTGAGGCCTTGGTGGGAAAACGACAGAACGGTGAGGTTAGGTTGAACGGCCCAGTGGAGGCAGAATAGCGACAGTAGGGTGAACGGCGAATGGAGGGAGAATGGCGGTCTAATGGTTAGGGTGAGGTGAGCCCAGTAGAGGCAAGGGTTGGGGTGAGGCGGTGGAGGGAGGAGAGAGCTTGGTCATACTGTCGGCGAGAGGGAGAAGTGAGGGTAGAGAATGTGGGGGGTTAAGAGATAAATGGTTTTTATATAAGTTAGGCTAAGGTTTTGATGGGTTGGGCTTTTTTGGGGTTTTATATGATATATGTGTGTGTGTGTGACATATATATTCTTATTGATATACTTATAATATTATGTATATTATTATTATTATTATTATTATTATTATTATTATTATGTACCATATATATATCTATGTGTATGTGTGTAATATATAAACACATATAAACACTATATAATAATAATAATAATAATAATATACACATTATATTATAAGTATATCAATAAGAATATATATAAATATGCATATTATTATTATTATATTTTTTAACAAAATGTTTTCAAAATACTACTTAACTTTCTAAAATTTTATAATAAAAATTATATATATATATATATATATTATCATTTATAACAAAATATTTTCAAAATGCTACTTTATTTTCAAAAATTGTAAAATTCATTTATATTCCAACAGCCTTCATGTTATAAATTTCCAACGGCCTCGTGTTGGAAATTGATTTTTTGAAATTTAGGCAAATTTTCAATGACTTGAAAATTTCCAACAACCAAGCCGTTGGAAATTCATCTCCCCCTTTTCCAACGGCTCATTGTGTTGGAATTTTAGCCATTGGAAATTTGGTCATTGAAAAAAGTCATTTTTTTACTAGTGTTTATACATTGAATTTCATACATATCTGTTACCCGATTCGTGCATATCTTTAATTTTGGTGGGAAGTGGGATTTGACACTTTCATACCTGTTTTTAATGGGAGGTTAAATCAATAACATATCTATGATCTTATTTATACGTATCTCTTATTTTCTTTTTATACTAAGTTTATACATATTCAATATCTGATTTATACATATCTCCAGTTTTTAGAGGACATGAGATTTGATGTATTCATACTTGTTTTATGCTATGACTGATAGTATTGAAATGTAAATACATATGGACGTAAGGGGTATGACATAGGTTTGACTTGCCCATTGGGACAAGCAACTTATGTTTTGGTTCAAATTTGGAAACAAGTGCAAGGGCGATGAAAAGCTCTCTGCATAGACAGTGTCAAGGCTCGAGCAAACTAAATTTGAGATTTTGTGTACAGTTGGAATGTGTAGAGGAAGAAGTGATACATATGAGGCTAAATCAGCCTTAGCCTAATTAGCATATATACTACCATATTACATGGCTAATTAGGGTTTAAATCTTGGCTTATGTGATAGATTGCTTTTCTTTATAGTCAATGGGCGGGTTTAGATTTGGTGGGGTACAGTATAGAGTTGACTAGATTGTAGAATATCTTTTATAGCCATTTTTCTTCATCAATTACAAGTATTAATATAACAGTCTGCAAAATATAAATTGAATGGTCAAAACTCTCAATATTCTCTAGATGAATTGGACAACAAGAATCAAACTCTTCTTCAAGAACTGGATATAATTAAGAGATAGGTTCAACAAAAACAAGCTCTTTTCAGCCAGTAACGACATGGCCACAACTCTCTTAACTTCTCTTGATATATCTCAGATCATTTTTTGTCAATAAATTGGCTTTGGTATTTCCAATATCTAGTCAAGAAGGAAAGTGGATTTGCTTTAGGAAGGAGAAGAACAGTTGTGTTTCTTTGAGATGTAGTTTGACTCTAAATGATATTTTGGGTATGAGAATCATATTTTTTTTTGGTACACTTTTTGTTTGGTATTCAGAATGAAATATAAGGAAAACGAAAGGAGAGTAAAATTAAGAGTTGAGATATCTACATAACGTAACCATCAAAGTTGTACCCTAAATAAAGAACAAGAGATAAAATAGATTACCAGCCCTTGCTTCTCACACTCTGGTTAACACATACATTGAAATGAAATATATTTTTTAGCATCACCAGCCCCTGCTTCTCAGACTGTGGTAGGTCTCCTCCGCAAGCAGATTTTATCGCCAAAAATGTTGATGCCGGATTGTTTGCTTCTTAGGGCTCATCTGGAATTGGAGTGGTAGCTCGAAATTCGATCTTCCGCTTCTGTTCTGTTCGCAGTCTTGCATGCTACACCATTTGTCAGCGATATCACATGCCTGGAGATACTAGCTATATGGAAGGGACTACTTGAAGCTCGCTCTCACGGCTGGACAAAAATTGTCATTCATTCTGACTCTAAAGTTGCAGTGACAACACTCGAACACTTATGCCTACCCTTCCCTTTGTGCATTTGAAGTTGTAATGGACGACATTATATCTCTATCTTGACCATTTACTTCATGTTGTTTTGTTCATGTACCAAGATCAGCCAACATGGATGCTTATAGCCTTGTGACTTTGTCGAAGGATTTGTCTGGCCGAGTGGATTGGGGTTCACACTTCACACTTCCCATCTAAATTGGCAGACGCTCTTCTTTTGGATTTTTAATGAAGCTACTATTCTTACCTTATAAAAAAAAAAGTGATTGCCTTCAATTGATGTTAGCATAGTTATCGTTATCTTACGGTTCACAAAATATATCTCAATTCATTTTGCTTTGTTTTTCATGTGAATTTTATAGATGAATCGATTGTGCAGGAATCTGAAGATACACTTACAATTTGTGATTCGATTCACTATTTACTTAAAAGTTTACTAATTCACTAAAATTCAGAATCTGCCAAAATTAAAAATAAAAAAATAATAAATTATTTTAAGACGTAGACTTCTACTTGTGTACATATATAAACTAACATAAGCCAAGGCATATATATCAATAATTTAATAAATATTAGTTCCTATTAATTCCATCATTTTCTATAGGTGTTAAAAAACCAAATAAATTATTTTAAGACAAAAATTTTCTTGAGTACATAAACTAACATAAAAGAAGCATACATTGTTTTAATAATTTAATTAATATTAATTAATATTAATTCTCTCACTTTTATAATTGTTAACCTTTTTTTCCAAAAATCAAGATTATACTGCTTACAACATTTTTTTCTATCAACAGTAAAAACTGAAATATGATCTATGAAATATATTTGCCTACTAAAGAATTATTCTTAATATCTTTATTTATCTTTAAAAAATAATTTCTGTTCACTTAATGGGTTAGTGTATTGGAAATTACATATTAACATGTATGTATGTTAAAAGAAATTATGTGTGTGCAAGGTAGCGATATAGGTTTCGTTAACGCATGTAGGACACACAAACATACACATTAGCATTTGATAAACCTAATCACTATACATAGGGATGGGAATTGAGTGGGTCGGGTCAGGTTTGGGTCAGGCCATTCAAGTTCAGGTTTAATCGGGTTAGCATGTATTCGGGTTTAGTTCGGGTTGAGTAGATTTCGGGTTCGGGTTTGGTCAGACCGGGTTTATTTGGGTTAGGATCCAATCAGGTCGGATTATCGGGTTTTAGACCAAATTCAACTTGATTGTTGGGTTTACTTAGTTCACTGATGCATAAGCCGAAATCGCTAAATTGATTCAATTTTTTATTTAATTTTGATTAAAATTTAATTTAACTAGACATAAAAATAATATAAAATTTATGAAGATATATTAATATATAATTTCTTTAATAAAATACTCTCTCTATGTTAAGTTCTTTGTAATATTCACTATTCAACAATTAATTTATGATTTTTTATTTTCAAAATTTTAGTATATAAATGAAAAATGATTATATTAAATAATAAAGAAAAACATATAGTTTCTAAATATATACTTTTTAAATTTTTTTCTAACAAATAATCTCCATTCGTCCCATTTTCCTTGCTTCATTTAATTTTTCTGACTAATTTGACATGAATTTATTTATATTGCTGTTTATTAAAAAAATTAATAATATATATTTAAAAATTTTAGGTCTTGATTTATTATTCATGTATAAAATTTTTTATTTATATATTAAAATGTTGAAAACAAAAAATTATATATTAATTGTTCAATTATGAATGATACAAATAATTTGAGATATAATGAGTAATATGAATAAATTCAATTCAAATTATTCAAAAAATTCAAATATTTTAAAGAATATGGGACAGAAAATGTACTATAATTTCCAAAACCTAATTATTTTTATCTCTCTATCACCGTTTCACTAATTATTTCCTATAATTCTCACTTGCTCGCTCTATAACGTAAAACAAATCAGCAGAACAGAAGAAACTTATTCACATTTATTAAATCATAATTTTTTTAAAATCTTTACCGATCATATATTTTATATTAATTTGAGTTAAAATCGGGTCTTGTCGGGTTTAGTTATCAGATCATTACGGGTTCGGGTCAGGTCAGGTTCGGGTTTTCTCGGGTTTCACTTTAGTCGGATTTAGATTCAGGTCGGGTTGGGTAAAGTCGGGTTCGTGTCGTTAACTTTTTTTGTCAAATCGGATCAGGTCGGGCTTAGATTCATGTGGGTTGGGTTCGGTCTTCGAGTCGGGTCAAATTTTGTCATCTTTAACTATACACTGTTAAATAATATTGTTCGCTCTATCGAAAAAAATGCAACATACTCCCTCCGTCCCAGTTTACTTAAAACATATTTCTTTTTGGGATGTCCCAAAAGGTTGAAACGTTTCCTCTTTTAGAAAAGTTTAAACAATTAAATAATCCCTTTACATAAAACCCAATAAAGACTCATTTTTTAATATCCACTCAATCTCTCACTGCACAAAACCCAAAAAAGAATCTTTTCTTTTTTAATCATTATTTAAACTTTTACTACATAAAAAATTAACACAAATTACATACACCTTAATCTCCGTGCTCAGACAAATGTTTCAATTTATTTGAAATGGAGGAAGTATAATATTTTAGGCAGTGTAAAAATAAGATGCTACGTTTATGAGTTCAGTAACTCTTATGGTCAATCTCCCATATTGCCCTTTGACACCTCGTTTGGCTAAATGCCTTCGTCCTTTCGCTGATGCCAATTAGATTCCCAAGTTTGACAGTACCTGCCATATTTAACAGCATAGATGCTGACCACCATGTTTGGTGGCGCCTACACCGATTTAAAACTAAAAAGGCCGATCCCATCAATAGTGCCAATTATAAGAGGAAGGAAGTGGGGGTGACTGGGCGGCGAAAATTGAGGTCAATTGGGCGACGGTGTGGATCGTGCAGCGAGACCCAGGTGCATAAGGAGTTGAAGGCAATTTGGAGGACACGTCAGCCTGGGCTGACATCACGGAGCATAGAGACGGCAGTTTCAAGCACCATGACAACGACGAACATCGCACTGGCTGCCCTCAATCGTCTTATTTCAAGAGGGATAGACGTCGCATAGGGGCCAAATTGGAAGAAAGAAAACTTTTCTCTGGCCTTAACTCGCATGCAAAATGAAAACGTTGCAATGTTTCCAGGATAGAAGAGCAATATTTACTGTCAGAATATCATACAGCACGATACAATGCTCAATTCACAAAATTAACATCAAATTTGGATTCTTGATATGTATCTCAACTGAACAACTACAGCTGCTGGGTTCCATCGTCCAGTTTGTTTTACGTTTGAGGGCAAAGTTGTGCCACTTGATACGTCTGAGGTCCAAATCATACCCAGTCAAACTTGTGCCACTTGGCACTTCTGATGGCCAAATCATACTGAGTTAAAGTTTAGGGCCAAACGATCCGGGTGAACTATAAGTTTGAGGGCCAATGTAGCACTAAAGCAAATATTTTTCGATACTTATTAACAATTCACAAGTGCCAATTTAAAGCGTCAACAATTCCAAACGATAGTCAACTCAAACAAATGGCATGTTACACTTATCGTAAAGAAACACTCCATACCTTCCATCCCTTGCCTTCTACATTAATACGAGACTGTAGAGTAATAAAAAAATCTAATACTAACTGCTGTCTTCTGAAGAGGTAAGAGCCATACCTAGGATTTTGGCCTCAAAGCAAGACCTGTCTCAACCTTTTTAATTTCAAATATCAGCATCCGCCACATCTTGAGAACAAACATCTCAGCCTCTTCATCTAGTATAGTTTGCAGCTGCTCCAGCATTCTTAAAGCCTTAACATGTTCTTGAGTGCTTGATACAATGTAATCTACCAGCGTTTTCTCCTCTTCCCCAAGAAACTCTGTAATCTTCTTTGAAATCCATGGTCTCATTCTCTCGTGCAATTCATGCTGTGCAACCAAACAGAAAGGCAGAGAAACATGACATCAATAGCGAAATCAACAATAAAACATAATGAGAAATCCCATGCTGTCTGTTTACCTTGTCATACACATCCCAATTGATCTCATACGAAAACAATTCCTCCTTTGTCTTTGGGATCATGTCAATCAATTGCTTAGCATCCAGAAACTTCTGATTGTCTGTAGTCTTTGACTTGTCAGCTCCATGACTGCGATCCCTGTCACGGTCCATATTCTTTTCTTTGCTTTCTTCTCTGGTTCGACTATTATCATCATCATTTCTGTCTTTATCTCGAGTAGACTTGTCACTAGAGCGTCGACTTCTTTCTCTTTCAATATCAATCTTTTCTTCTTTGTGACCGACAGTTGATATCCGCTTTGCAAATTCGGCTGCTGCAACCAAATTTGGAGGCGTTGCTCCAGAAACAGAAGGCTGGACTGCCTGAAGTTCCTCAGTTGAATAATCAATTGGAACCAGGGGCCTCATCTTTTTCTCTTTCTGTGCATCTTCTTCCTCGTTGAAAACAGATGGGACAGTTGTTCTTTTCCCACTCCCAAGGAGGCCAAATCCCAACTTCTTGGTTGGAGCAGCACTAATCTGGTGTCCTTCTGAAACTGCCATGTTAGATTCATGAGCACTTCCATTTTGGAAGGTCGCAACACCTAATGCATTGCAGAACACCATTCAGAAACATCATATTGAGGAAAAAAAAACATAAAGAAAACATCATAATGAGGAAGAAAAATGATGTTACCTAGCATCTGGTTATCGTGACTGGAATCGACAGTTTGTTCCTGTTGACCAGCATTATCATTATTCTTTTCAATGGATTCTTCAGCTACGATGGTTCTTTCACCTCCATTAATAGCACGAGCAGCTAGAAATCTTAGTGCTTCATATTGTTGAAGCTGTGACTTTTCCTCCTCAGCCTGCTTCTTGGCTTCAGTAATTTCTTCCTCTTCCTTAACTCTGTCAGCCAGGTCTTCCTCCTTCTCCCTTAATCTTTTCCTTCTCTTTTCCTCTAATGCACTCCTGCGCCACCTTTTCCTCGAATCATCATCTTCGTCTTCTTCTTCATCATAAAGAATTTCTTTCTTTCGCTTGCGTTCCCTCTCTTTCTCCTTCTCTTTCTCATACTGAAGCTGTTTCTCCTTCTCTTTTTCTCTTTGCTCCCAATCTCTGAGATATCTCTCATACTCACGTTCAGCCTCCTCAATCTTCCTTCTCTGCTCCCTCTCTTTTCGTATTCTTTCTCTCTCTGTTTCCCTTTCTAATCTTTCAATTTCTCGTTCCTTCTCTCGTTTCAAGTCCTGATCTCTGTCTCTATCTCTGCTTCTCCTGTCATGGCGACGATCTGGTGAGCTTGTGTCAGACCTACCATGCACGGATGCAGCTCTGCTGTTGCTAATAGTCTCATCATCCTTCCTAACTTCAGTTCCATCTGCCACAGAAATTTCAAACAATATTGATGTCTTAAATTACCAGAAGCTTAAGAAGAGACAATATTGAAGGCCTTACGGAATGATCTAATCAAGCAATGTCAGACAAGATTGAATAGATACCCTTACATATAACAAAAGAATTATGAAGGCAAAAACCACACTCAATATAGACCCCCTGCCAAATCTTACCAGTTCTCTTTGCATCTATGTCAGAGTCCCCATCCCTCGATCTAGATGCCAGCTCTGCATTGGGTTTAGTTGTACTATCAGGAGCACCAGACATGGGAGGTGGTGGCGGTAACGGTTTAGCCTTCAGCCTCTCTTCAATCATATTTGCAATCTTCCCAGAAGCCTCTCGATCAGCCTGCTGATCTTCTTCTGTCACTATCCCGAAAATGGTAGGATCAGGATTTTTTTTGTCTCCAGAGTCACTCTGCTTACTGGGATCATCAGCAGAAACCAATTCATTCTTCCCATCAACAGCTGAACTTTCACTCTCTTTCTCACTCCCGGCAACTTCCCTATCTTTGACTTGCTTTGCATTTTCCTTTTTCTTTTCCACATACTGTTCCAAATAGGCTCTTGTTGCTTGATTAACATTTAACTGCTCATACAGAATGCAGAAATATCAAATAGGTCTTTTGACTTTAATTTCAATGAAAAATCAGACTTTAACCCTACAATGTCCCATACAGAGAATTAATGCAACCAAAAAGTATAGATAGAGGAAGGCAGAGATGGAGAGAATAAATAAAGAAAACAATATGTCAGTAGGCAACTTTATTTAACAATAAGTTTATATAGCTGCGCACTTAAGACTTCTTGGTTGAGGAAATCAATTATTTGGTTCTAATTACTTATGCAGAAGTTATTGATTCCTCTGACCACCAGTAACCAGCCTTGAGGTAATTTACCAATTTAAATTTGGATCCCCAACCATCACATTTTAAGACATCATTCATAAAGGATAAAAGACCATGGAGCCCACAGATGAAATACTAACATAATTTAACAAATATTGGATCCTAACTAGATTCCCCACAATATCAGGTAACAATCATAATCATGGAAAGCCCTCCCATCCCACCCAACCTAGCCCCCTCGCCGAGACACATAAGCACACCTCTGCGCATGCACAGACATAAAATTTTGTAATCCTCTATTGACTTTGCCGATGTGAAGAAAAGTACAGAGGAAAGCGAGAGCATACCACCAGTTCTTGCCCATCAATAACCAATTTGCTCAGAAGGCGTAATGCATGAAGAACCCCTTCGGCAGACTCAAATTCACAAAAGCCAAACCCTCTAGGAGTGCCATCCGTTAAATCCTGGCGTTTCCAACTCTTGACAGGTCCACAAAGCTGCCAAGGGTTTAGAATTCAGACTAATCACAACCTAGGACTCAAAGATTAACTCACTATCAAAGTACTAATCAAATTAGAACATCATAGAGAAATATCAGTTACATACACGAAGAAGAGAAAGCATAAAGTCATTGTCCACAGTTGGAGCTATCTTGCCGATGTAAACAGTAGTTTGTGGTTTCTCTGCAGGAGTAACTGATGGAACAGCTGCTGGCCTGATTACTGGAGGGACAACAGGACGAACACCTTGAATGCCAGGAACAAGAGGGCGTGGAAGCACACCAATCGCCCCAGGTGGGCGTGGAGGGAAAGCAGGCCGAGCAATTGTTGGGTACGGTAATGGATACCGAGGAAGTCCTGCAAAAATATAAAAGACATGCCTATGCAACTACATTAGAGATGGTTCACAAATAAAACACACTGATAGTCACTTTGTACAATTAAGCATATGAATAAATTAACTTTCAGAAAGAATAGCTAAATGATGTTACCACAAATTAAAAGCATACAAGAGATGGCACCACAGGCATGGCAAGTATCACCAGCTGAACAGAACACCTGAAGGAGACATGAAGAGAACAGCATGGAATTCATAATTGTTGTTATGTAAAGTGTGCTTACCTTGTGCATCCACTTATCAATAGGCTTCAAAAATTACTCCATCCACTAATAGCATATTTTGATATTCAAATAATTCGAATAGCATGAGACTTCCCACATCTCATGCTTGATGTGAATTAACAACAGGAAAATTGTAATTTTACATTCCAGTTTGCATGATCCCAATTGTTAGAGGCCCAGTGAGCAAACAACAAAAACACAAGAAAGTGTAAGTTTCAGGTGGAAGGATTTTGATACCTTAGTACAAGGCCAAGGAGCACTCAGTTGCTAACATGGTCTGCTGCTTGCATTTCATAAACCCATGAAGGGGAAAGTATCATTATGACTAATAGTAGCCTACTAAAACCAACATGACAAAGCGAGACATGCTTTAGAATTGCAAATGGAACAGTCATAAAGCTCACGGAATAATCTTGTATAAACAATTTTTGTAACTGTTGGTCTTGTGATGATTTTAAGAGCTAACAGAGCAAGAGGTATTATTCTAACCGAAATTAAGCAGGCTAGGAAAATATGTCCATACCAAAAAGGTAGTTGTAGAAGTGAGTCTCCTAAGCATTATTGGATTCGACGCCTCCCCCAACCTTTATGACACTGTAGGAGAAAACATCCTGTCATCGATGCCCCTTTCTAACCAGACACCAGATTTCTATATCTCTCCCAAACTCCATTTTAACACTTTTTTCGAACCCATATAACTCTATTTCAGTAATATACAATCACAGCAGCTCAACCATAAAAGTTCCCAGATTCAACAAATCACACAACTAAACAAAAAGCATATCCAACATAAACATCATGTATTACACAAAAAACCAAGCGTTGTAATGTTAAAAACGTAAAGTTTGATAACCCACCCGGAGGGCCCGCTCCAGGCACGGCAGCGTATCCGTTGGGAATCGGCGTGAACGGCCTGAGAGCCGGATTATGAAGCTGACCAGGCGCAACCGGATACTGGATGACTTGGGGAGGAACTGAAACCGGAGCCATCACGAGAGCAGAGCTGACGCCAGGAGGCGGAACGCTAGGGTTCTGGAAGTTCGGAAGAGGAGAAAACTGTGGCGCCGGTCGAAACGCAGGCGAAGCGCCAGAAATCGGGGGCGCAAAGGAGGTCATTGTCGGAGGCGCCGGAGAGAGTACCGGGACGACAGAATTGGGATTAGGGTTCACTGTTAGCGGCGGTGGGGCCGGTGCAGTAGCGGAGGAGGGATGTTGATCGGGTTTAGGAGTGGGGTTGTTGCCAGAGTCGGTAGTGGGCTGGTGGGAACTAGGGCCAAGGGTTGCGGGGGAAGAGGGAGGGTCCGCCATTGAAGAAGCAAAGTCGAGACCAGAACAGAGAGATCTCTACGAGCTTTTTGCTCGATTGATGTGAACAGTTGGGTACGTTTCTCTCGTCTTCCGAGGTAGTGGTGATCAGCTCCTTTACGGACACGGAAGCCCTTGACGTGTCGCTGCGCAATTGGTACAAACAAACTCTGATAATACAGGAAATGCCCGAAGGCTCTGTTAAAATTACATAGCTTCACCGCTTACCGCATCGGAAACCTAAAGGGTTTCTTTTCCGGTTGTGTTAATTACAATTGACACATAAAGTTTAGGTTAAATTATACTTTACCTTTTATTGTTTCAAAATTATACACTTTATCCCCATTTTTTTAATATAGTCTAATAAAAATTTTTGAAATCTTAATTTGAATTATACGGTTATCATCTTTAAGTAATTTTAATCTGTATAGTATTTTTTATAATTAATTGACATTTAAAAAATATTATTTTAAAAACTAAAAGAAATATTAAAAGAAAAAATTGATAATTTAAAATGTCCATTAACTATAAAAAAAAATACTATACAAATTGAAATTACTGGAATATGGCTACCGTAATGTCTAAATTAAGATTTTAAAAGTTACTATTGAACTATGTTAAAAGACAATGGGTAAAGTGTATATTTTTCAAATAAGAGAAGTAAAATGTATTTTTGCTTAAACCTCAAAAGCAAATTATAATTATCCATTTTTGGTTTCATGTATGGCCCAATTTTGGTACAAACAAACTTGGATAATACATAGAACCTGATGGCAAAATTGGATACAACCCATTTGAACTCAAATTTGACATAATTTGATTTGATTAGAAGCATCAACAACTTTGAACCCAACCTTAACTTGAAAATGAACCTGATTTAAACCAAATATAAAAAAACCTAAACCCAAATGGCCCAAACTTGAATATCTCTAATACAAAATTGCCTAAACCCAAATTTGCATGAATCTTAATAACCAAAATCTGAAATGACCCGTACATAAGTTTGAACCTGACAAAAATTGACTTTACCCCAAATCAATATAAAATAGATGTTAATAGAAATTTAAAAATATTGTGATTTTTTACATATTAAGTATTTAGCTAAATTGTACAATAATTATGACCACATACTATAAGAAACTTAAAAATACTTAAAGATATTTTTTGTTTAGAGGGCTTATGAGGTTTTGAAAAATAAATGAACAGAATAACCTACTTTAGTTTACTTAGGGATCTTACGCGTTTCATGGTAAACTGAGATACTAGAGAGGAAATTCTTAGGTTTTGTGAAACCAAGTTAATTTTTCCATGTTTTATGTAAGAATGTAGGCAAATCATTTGACTGCCTTGACACCAATTCATAGATTCCTTTAAAGAAGATACATTAGGCCAGCTCTTACTTGATCAAATAAGATAATGTTAAAAATAATCATTGAAACCTTCAACGTAATACATAATCATATTATGCAAGGAAGAAAATAATTATGTAGAAAAACTATTTTATTTCCAAATGAAGAATACGTTTGTCTAAGATTAGACAAGTATAGTTATCTTATTGCTTCACAAATCAAAACTTGAAGTTCTAAAAGATCTGCAAGTTAGGAAGAGCCTAGAATAACCAAGTAGATGAGAATGTCTCAAAAAATTATAAGTTAGCTCCTACATGACCCAAACTTGAAAATATTACAAACACCTATAGCAAATACCATTTTCTCCACCCTTTGAGATCTGCAAGCTTAAAGATCCAAATTTGATCCAAATATTGCATAAAAATATTAACTAAGAACTCTGAAAAGTCATCTTTACAACATGTGGTCAATAATAAACTGCTAAAAAATTAGGTTAATATAAAACAGATAGAACAATTAGAACCTAACAGATTAAACACAAAAATTTTGCAGGAAATGACACTTCATAAAAAAATCCTTGATCCAAAATGATACCACACAATAGCTGTCAGGGCCCAACTCACCCCCACCCTAAACCTTTTCAAGAGGTTTATACCAACTGATTGTTTTTAATTACTCAGTGGTTTACATATGGTGATTTGGACTCTAACTCCGAGGATTTTGAACCCCAACTTGTTACTTACTCAGGTGAGAATCTCAAGCTTTTGAAGTCTTAATAGTATTTTATTAGTTTTACTCAACTAGTGGGCTTTTATTTAGTTGAGTTCACTTAGGGGTTTAAGCATGCATGTAATGTGTGTTTTAGTGTCTTTAGGGGTTCATTTAAGTCTGGCTAAAGTTAAACCACTCTCACACATAACCATACATACATACATACATACATACATCATAGGATTCAAACCATGCATGCCTCTTTTTCTTAGTGCCACATGGCCTACCCAAGGCCAAAAATATATACAAGAACAAATTTATTCTAGCCTAGTACTTTTTTTTTCCACATATATACAGCTATGTAAAAGCCAAAATTTCAAGAAGGACTACATGGCCTAAAACATCAAAAGTTTGATGTTTCAAAAGTTTTCATGAATGGTACACTTCTTTCTGGTCAAACAATCTCCAGACCCACTGAGACTTCCACTGTCACTTTAACTTGATATTTAGGCCATAGATTACTAATGACTCTCCTGGTTTTGGCCTGTATCAGGATTGATCCAAAAACAGCTATTCTCACTATAGCCATCAGGGCCTACAATCACAATACAGAAACACAATCATCAGTTCAGATAGTGAACTTTTCATACTTCCTTTTTCATAATCCATAACTTAGAAAGTTACCTCTCTGTACATAGACCTCTTGTAAAGGTTCCTAAGCCCTTTAGTCCTCCACTTCTTTACTTGAAACAGGCAAAAAATGGCATAAGTACATATGTACTCAGTGAAGAACCCAAACAGCACCTAGTGCATTGTTCAATGTTTAAAACATTGATATACTTAAAACCTTCAGCTCCTTTGGTAACCTGCATCCAAAGACATAGAAAACACCAAAAAGAACAAGTACAACATAATATATAATACATAGATAAGTGATTAAAAAAAAGGGTTAGCACACGCATGGAAACAGAGAAGCACACAATCACACACACCACAACACTAGGTTTTCATAACATAACAAGCATAATTTCTTGGCAGTCCTTCTTGTGATCACTTTGATTAGATTCATTTATCATAAAGCTCCAGGTGATTGTCAAGCTTGGCCCAAATTGAACAAAAACCTATGCTTGCTGAAAACAAACTAGCTAGCTTACCATAGTGCTTTATGCACACATGGCCCATTAACATAGCCTCTAGGGTCCTTTGGCTTAAGCCATCACCTAGGCCCACTTTTCCCCTTTAAAAGACAGGAGAAGAAGCTCCATATTAGGTCCTCACCTGTACTCAAAAGACAGTAAGAAAGCTTGATCCCATTCTTATAACCATAAGCATCAGCATAGGTAACACCATTTGCTACTCTTGCTTGGTCTTGTTTTAGATTCACCTCTTATTCATCCTTCTCTACTTCTTTTCTTTCCAACACCTCTAGGGTACTTAGGAAAGGGTATGGCCAGGTAGATGATGGTGAAAATTAAAGAAGAAAAGAAGAAGAAGGTTGCTCATGAAGGACACTAAAGATGGTGTGGTAGTTTAGCTTCAATTTTGGCTAACTTGTGTTTTCTTTGGTTTCTTGCTTGTGTATGGCCTCTAATTGTTTTTGGCTTTTTTCTACTATATTTGCAAAGGTAAAAGAGTAGGATAGCTGAGAAATAGCTAGTTAGCTACAAGGAAGCTGTCTTAAGAAGATTTGGAAGTTGGCAGTGGCCGAATGGCTTATTCAAGCCATCAAGACTTTCTTTGCTTAGTTTAGTCTTCTTTTTAATTTCTTTTCTTCCTTTCCTTTTTGGTGGTCATTGGTAGAACTTAGTACCAGATCTTAGGTAGTAAATGGGCTGGAAGTTGCTTTGAAATAGCTTAGAAAGCTGCCTTGAATGACTTAGTTACATTCAGCGGCCGAATGAACTTAGTTTCCAAGTCTTAGCTAGTTTAGTCGCGAATTTGTTCTCTTTTGGTTTTGGTCTTTGGCAGGCTATTGGCTTGACTTAATGAGCCCATAAAGCTACCAAGAAACAAGTAAGAAGTTGCTTTAAACAACCATTAAAGACTATGAATCCAAAGTTGGCCAAATGGTGTAGCCGCATGACCTTTGACCTTGTTTTTTTGTCAAACCTTCCTCCAAGTAGCTCAAGTATTTTTGGACTTTATTTTGTCCTGCTTAGCTTCCTGCAGCAACATGTTTTTTAGGAGTCGCCACCAATCGGTTTCACCTAGGTCGATTGGATACCTGTTATGGTCTGTGAGAGATTCTAAGATCGTGAGTCGATTATGCTAAAATAACCTTATTAAAGCGCCTGAAAATTGGTACCATGAGGTTCAATTTTATCCTTTCCTAAATCTTTATTTCTTAACCTAATTTTTGATTGAAAGTGATTTTTATGAATTTTATTTAATTATGTTTAATTTTTAATTCCAAACTGTGAATCTTATCAGACCAATCGAATATGGAATCCTAGATGTCCTTGAAATCTCGGGACTTTATCAAATCCACCAAGAATTTGAAAGGAGCATCTTGTTTGAAGCCGTGAGTCTTATCAAACCAATCTGATTCGAACGAATGTTATGTCTTAGGATTTTATTAAATCACTAAGAATGGATTCTTTTAAAATTTTTGCTATGTGTTAGAAAATTGGCCCTATTAAGTCTTTTCCTAATTCCTAGAAAATTGGCCCTATTAAGTCTTTTCCTAATTCCTAGACACTTCATGAGATTCAAAATAAAGAAACAAAATCACACGATCCTAAAGTTAAAAGAACATAAAGATAAATAAAGAAACTTAAAAAAACATAAAATATAAAATAAAATGAATAAACGTTCTAGGTTATGTATAATGTGAATTTAATGGTTAAATTTAATGTGTGACCAAATAAACAAATAAACAATGAAACAATGAAAAAAAAAAACAATAAAAGCTTGTTGTTAGTGACTAATCTGCAAAAAAAAAAAAAAAGTTATTGACTAATACGGATAAAACAAAAAGTAAAAGGACTAATCATGAGTTTTTACCAAAAAAAAAAGCTTAACTAGGTCAGATCCGGGTGAAAACAAATCGAGTTCACGGGTCGTGCAATGGATCTCTTTTGATTCGGTGTTCTCCGACGTTGCTTGGGCGATCGGTGGCTAAGATTTGCTCGGGCAGAGACGCGCGACCTCGGGCTGCGCTAAATCGGTGACGGGAACAGCGATGGGAGTGGCGCTTGGGCACAGTTGAGTGACATCGAGGGAGCAGGGATGGCCAGAGGCGGTGGAAGGAGCACCTGGGCACAGTGGCGCGCGTAGCTAGCTGAATGGGAGAGGATGACGTGACTTCCAAGGGCGGCGGCAGCAGCTGGAGGGACAGATTAGGGCTCTAGGGAGGGTAGCGAGAAAATAAGATACTTGGGTTGCAATTTCACCTTTTTCTCTAAGAGCTTAGGGTTTCTTCTAATCTCCCCCTTTTTCATCAATTAATGGCCATACTTATACTAAGAAAGGATGGGCGAGATTAGCTAGGTTTAACAAAGTTTAAACTTGATTCAAATTCAATTTGAGGAAATTAGGATATAATATGGTAAAATACCAGTTTAAGTCCAATAAAACTTTCAAGCTGCTGATCTTGCCGTAAATTCTGTGCGAATTTCAATTTGACCCAAAACTTTAAGGATTTGTCAATTGAGCCCAAAACTTCCTAAAATTTTCCAGGTTTCCTTAAAATTTTAGGATCTCATTAGATTTGCCCCCAAACTCTCCATTTCTGACATTACCTCAAACTTTCCAATTTTTCCCTAAAATCCTCTAAAAATTCCCGGTTTCTTCCCAAACTTTCCATTTTTCCCTAAATTGACCCAATAAAACTCTTAGGACTCTAAATTAGTTCCTAGATTAAATTAATTCCTATTTCTACCCTAGATGAACACTTTAAGATCCTAAAATCAATAACACCTAAAAAGACCAAATTGCCCCTACAAAACAAAAATGCTCCTAAACTAATTTTTCTAACCTAAAACTAAAACAAAAGTTAGTACCCGGACAAAATTGGGTGTTAACACTTCCCAAGTGGTGCATTTTAAGCATTCAGTTTGCCAAATTATTTGGCCAATTAAGCCCTCAAACTTAGCCTTGAACACAAGTGCACTTTAGAGTGCATTTAAGAGCACTTTAGTGTTTCTTGAGGTGTCTCCATGGTTTCTTGGTATTTTCCACATTTTATTATCTCACATTGTAGCCCTCATTGCTATCTGAATGATAGGTATCATTCCCATACAATGCCTTTCGAGGCACAATTCTTTAGAGTCACCATAAGCACACAATTGCACACAATGGTGCACTTAAGAGTGTTCTAGTGCACTCCAGTGTGTCTTGGTCATATTTCATGCATTCATCACATTTTTGTATGTGCGTAGCTGCCCACATTGGTATCACCACCTTAGGCATTGTATCCATAAAATGTCCTTTGGTGTTATTGGCTTCAGAGCCCTTGAGTTCACATAGAAGCACACTAGGGTGTATGCCTAGGGGTTTCCCTTTTTTGTGCCTTAGCTTAAGTCACTTGATTTCTTGGTTTCTTAACCAAGTTTGCTCACAATTTTAGGTTCCATCCTCACAATGCACTTAGGACTTAAGCATAGTATTGTTTGGCTCATTGTTTTGTCACCTTCCATCAAATTCCACTTGAAGCTCAGACAGAGTGTCTCCAGGGCACTCTTATAGAGTACTTACATTGTGTAACCCTTATTTCCATACTTGTGACTTGTATTACTCATATATTTACATAATGCACTTTATGTATACATTTTATTACAGCCTAGGGCTTATACAAGTCACAGGCATGACAATAGTGTTAAGAATGCAAAAACCAAGATTGCTAAAAGAACAAAAAAAATCCAACAAGGTGGAATTTGAGCATTTTTTAACTATTAATAAAAATTGCTAAAATCACTTTTTAAATTCATAATTTAAATTGCATATTTTTAATTTTTAATAAATTTAAAATTTTTAATTTGACAGTTATTGAACAATTTCAATAATTAAAATTTTCCATATTTAAATGTAAAACAGTTTTTTTCCCTTCTATTAATGATGTAGATACATAATCATAAGGTAAAATATATAGATTAAAGAAGCAGTAGGGTGAAAATATATATTTACACATCTTAGGGCTTTTTCCTAAATCACCCAAAGAAAGCTTGTAGCAAGACCTAAAATTTTATAGAGTGGTATGATTAAAATCACATTATAGGAATTAAATGATTTTGTGGACTCACATACTTTATGGGTGTACACATGGCAAGTTTGTATTTCATAATCAATTTAAAGTGATGATTGTGCCTTTACATCCAATTTTAAGGGTTCATTTTGCTATTAGTGATTAAGTTTGGCATCAGAGGCTGAAATAATTTATAAATAATTGTGATAATTTATCCTTTCTCCAAATCTCTAATACTAAAAATTATTGTTGGATAATTTTTTTAGCCTCTAATACTAAAAGTTGATATTGTTCTAGAACAAAGCCCAAGTATAATTAGCGGACATCTCGTTACAAGCTATCAACTTTATCTTCATATATTCTAGAATCATCTAATAATTGAAAAAATGCTCTACATTCATAGCACTATTAAAAAAACTTGTTTTTCCAATTGCCAAATTACTAATGGCTAGACCGTTGGTAAAAAAATTTAAAATTTACCAACGGTCAAACGTGTTGATAATTTATGTATTTTCCAACGAGCAAATTACCAATGGCCAGACCATTGGTAAATTTGCAACGTGTTAGGCCGTTAGTAAATTTTGTATTATTATTACCAACGGCCTAATGCGTTGGTAATTTACCAATTGTTTGGCCAGTGGTAATTTGCTCATTGAAAAATATTATTATTAGTATATTATTAGTATTATTTTTATTAGAATATATATATATATATATGTGTGTGTGTGTGTGTGTGTGTGTGTGTGTGTGTGTGTGTGTGTGTGCATGTAAGAAGGTCACGGCAAGACGAGCCGTTTATCATTACGATAGGTGTCAAGTGAAAGTGTAGTTATGTATGCAGCTAAGGCATCCTAACAGACCAGTAGACTTGAACTTTATTCCTAAATGACTTGATCATCCCGATCAGGCGCTCGTCATCTATTTTCATTGTTCAACTATTTGAGAACATGAAAAAACCAAAAGTTTTGCCCTTCATTCTCTATCTATTATCTATTCATGGGATGGAAGGGCGGAGGCCTTCGGTGTCCCCCCCCCCCCCCCCCCCCAGTCAACAATCGGGCCTCATAATCACCGAATTGCTACATTTATTCGAGTGATCCACAAACAACAAAAATCTCTTTTTTTCCTACCTTTATCCCAATGCGTTAAAAACAAAGCTTTTATTCTTTGTTGAATAATAATTTGAGTATTGAAAGGAGAAATTCTTATGAAAATATTCATGTTCAATCCCCTACTGAAAAATAAAAAATTAGAAAGTAAATGTGGGTTAAGTAAATCAATATAGTATATCATCTACTATATATATATATATATTAAAAGCCCAAAAAACCCATAACCCTAATCTAACCCATATAAAAACCATAACCCTTTTATCTCACAACCACTACTAAAAAAAATAGATTTTCCAACTGCCATTTCCAACTGCCAGCCGTTGGAAATGGGCTGTTTCCAACGGCAGGCAGTTGGAAATTAGTCCGTTGGGAAATCATTCGTTGGAAGTTAATTTTCCAACTGCCCAGAATTGAGCAGTTGGAACTTCCAACTGTCAGCCGTTGGAAAGTCAGCAGTTGGAGAATTTTCCAACGGCTTTATCAATTTTTTTAATTTTTTGTTTTCCAACTGCTGAGGCAGTTGGAAAATTTGCCGGAGCAGTTGGAAAATTTTCCAACTGTTTGACAGTTGGAAATGAAGGAAGTTGGAAAATTTTCCAACTGCTTAAGCAGTTGGAAAATACACTAGACAGTTGGAAAATTTTCCAACTGCACAGGCAGTTGGAAATGTGACAGTTGAAAATTTTCCAACTGCTTGACAGTTGGAAATTTTTGAAGCAGTTGGAAAATTACACATTGTTCCAACTGCTGAGGCAGTTGGAAAATTTTCCAGATTTCATTTTTAGCTTCAAATTATTTTTTCATTTATATTATTTATCTTTATACTGTCCATTTCCAATCGAATGTTTTGTTTAAACGTCAACCTCGTATACCGCCGATAATGATATCGTTTGTAGTCAATTTTTAAAACTCACAAAATTTGATAAATTAAAATTACTAAGTGAATGTTTGTTAAAACAAACATACTGAATAAAAATTACTAAGTCAAGTTGGAAATGCACTACTAAATCCACATGAGCTTCAGTATAGTTTAAATTACATGCTTTCATAATCCAACGGAGTGCAAGTTTGTTAATAAATACATATAGCAGCATGATATACCTGATCTATGTGTCATCCGATCCCAAGTCATCATCATCATCTGCAGGTGGTGCGGGCGGGGAAATGCCAATTGATGAGCATATGTACTCCAGCTGACATCGTTGTCTCCTCTTCAGACGTTCTAGCTTCCGATCATAATGTGATACTTGCTGTGCAGTTTGCTCCGCTACAACTCGCTGTACTTGTTCAGCGAACTCCGGAGTCTGCATCACATCAACATGTGCTGCATGAGTAAGCCCTGGTCGCCGTCGTCCAGGGACGACATGTTGTTCTGATCCAAGGCCAAAGACACGCCCTTTCTTCCTGCCCCCAGCAGCGGCAGTTATGATCGCAACCTCATCTATGTCAGGTGCGGCACCTGAATCATCCGTTTGCTGCGTTGCTTCCTCGATCTCAGCAGCTACTATTGCCTGCATATAAGAGTATAGAAAATTAACTTAGTAACAAGATCAGAAATTATACTTAAGCATTATGTAACAATTACTTACCGCAACTTCTTCAGTCCGCCTGTTAACGTAATCCCCGCTCTTTTTCTTATGCGTTTGCTGCATCACCTTGAACAATCCTGGGTCCTTCTTCTCCGGATCTTTCTCACGCTACATTTGAAACGTAGTCACATTAATTGATTTGTCGTAGTAAATAAAGTTACTTGAATTATGTGTAAAAGATTATGATTATTTTACCATTCGTTCTCGGTGTTCAGTAATGGAAACCGACCCTCTTGCATATGTAGCACTGCATGCACCTGTGGAGTTAGATGACTGCGATGATGAAGCTCGCATCGTCTTCCCCCTTGCTGATCGCTCGTTAAACTCCACGGTACCCCACCATGCTTCCATTTCTGCATACTGCGTGTCGGTCATAAAAGATGCCCTTGCTCGCCGTTTCTCCGGATTCTTTTCTCGGCGGATGTCCCCCAGTGTATGTCGATAATGACTAGCCGCCAACATATGCCAGACGCGGTATACCTCATTATGGTGGGCTGGATCCCATTCACATAATCCCTGCACGTTATTATGATTCAAAACTATATAGCGGATCTATAGATTCCAACATAAATGATAAAGGCGAAATAGTTATAACAAGTATCTAACCTCAAATACGCGCCACCACGCCTTAATATCTGCTAGACTCGCGCTCGTCCAGTCATGATGTCCCTTGAAGTGTGTGGTGAAGCATCTAGTGACCAACCTTGTTGCTCGGGATGGAAGGAAGCTACATGAAGTGAATGTTTCATTTGAAGTCATGAAATTAGTCTTACTGCGACTTCAGATACTACATGTTAAATAAACTATTTTGGTACAACCGGGTGCATTACTTACGTGTTCCCGTGAGGTATTATCCGTAAACGAGCCTGCAGGGGGCCTTGGGATACCGCGGACTGACCATAGAAACTCCCACCATCCGGTGACACTACAGGGGTCGGGGTAGACCGACTACCACTACCACGTGTAGAACCAATCCGAATACCACCTGTGGGAGGGTGAGGATGATGAACAGGTGTTTCTTCTGTTGATGGCTGTGCATCCGAATGATGGTCCTGCGATTGGCCTCCCCGCTCATGTCTAGCTATTGGTGAGGCTAAAACTTCTTTCATTTGCTGAAATAGCCCTTTCCCTGGGCGACGTGTATATGTCGCATCTCCTTTAGGTGGCATCTACATTATTATGAAATCCCATACAAAAGTTTACATAACGTACAGTTAAACATTTCAATAAAACTTTCTCAATCATATTGTAGGCACCAGGTTTAAGTTTCAGTTGCTCTTTACATATATATTAAAAGTTAATTACTAAACGAGAACATTACATAATACAATAACATATGGACGTTTACATTATTCTGAGTTTCCAAGTTCATCTGAATTTGATTTCTCTGATTCGCCACTATCAGTATCTCCTGATTCAAAATCATTTTCATCATCACTTCCTTCAAGGGACTCCTCATTGTCAGAGAAATCGTCATCTCCCAAAGTTTCATCCCTCAATGCCATGTCTTCCTCCACAGCTTCCCATACACCTGTTTCTGCTAAATTGTCGATTGGGTCATCCATAATTATGGGAGACCTGTTTACACCGGCCTGCAATTCTTCCTGATATGCATCTTCGACATCAGCTACATTATTATGAACAATGCGTCTAGGTTTGATTTTCAACACCGCCAACCAACCCGTTTTGTCACGTGACTTTGTGGGATAATGGGTGTAGTAAACTTGATCAGCTTGGGATGCAAGAATGAACGGGTCAAACTTCCCATATCGACGACCATCATGAACCTCAACTATCCCATATTGTTGGTGAACCCGAATGCCACGATTTGGAGTAGGGTCAAACCAAGAACACTTAAACAATACCACTTTTTTATGTGGCCACCCAGGATATTCCAGTTGAATGATTTCTTCTAACACCCCATAAAAATCACATTCAACCTCACTTGATCCCGAAGTCCTAATACATACTCCACTGTTAAATGTTGCTTTGTCGCGACCCCAGTCGCTAATGTGAAACTTGTACCCATTTATGAAGTAAACAGGCCAACTCTCAACACGACGAGATGGCCCGCATGCAACATCCCACAGGAAGCGGTCCGTGATAGTGTTTCGTACATCATTCACCTAGTTTCAGACAGTCATAATATAAATATGTATTTTGGTTATTTATCAAAATATGGGTAATTTGAAGTGTAAGTAACTTACATAGTTTCTAAGCCATGTCTCAAAGTTATTCTCAATGTACACATCCAGGTCTGCCATCTGAATATTGGGTGCATGCATACGCACCTCATCAACGAACAAACTACAAGATCGCATAAGAAGACGATGGCGCATAAACTGGATGAGGTTAGTAGAAAAGAATAAAAGTTTTGTTTCAGAGAAACATGTAAATATTTAGCAATGGGTATTGTTTCACTTACTCGAGGTACGGCTTCACCTCCTTACAATTCAGTAACACATATGCAGCTGCGACCCTCAATTCATTGTCATCAAGATAGCGATACCTTGATGCCCCATATGGTCGACCCGGGTATCTAAATATAGACCACACCGATTCATCAAATGGTGTTTCGCCGCCATCATCATTACGAGGTACTCGAGTAGCCATATGTGGGATATGGGATTCAAAGTAGTGAGAGCAAAATGTAGAGGTCTCCTCAATTAGATATGCTTCACAAATTGAACCCTCTACATGAGCCTTATTTGAAACCTTCATTTTCAGGTCATGCACACAACGCTCAAACTTGTACATCCACCTATATTGAACGGGGCCTCCAACTCTTGCTTCGTAAGGTAGGTGAACCGGCAAATGTTCCATCGAGTCGAAAAAAGCCGGTGGGAAAATTCTTTCCAACTTACAAAGTATGACAGGTATATTTGCTTCCAACTCGACCATGTGGTTCACATCTAACTCTGGGGAGCATAAATCTCGGAAGAATTGGCTTAACTCGGTCAACGGTTTCCATATATTATCAGGCATTGCTTCAAGTGCAATTGGGAGGAGCCTCTGCATCATTACATGACAGTCATGGCTTTTCAGACCTGTCAGTTGACTTACATTACTGTCAACACACCTCGCAAGGTTCGATGCATACCCGTCTGGGAGTCTAAGTGTTTTAACCCAATTAAGCACACCAGTTCTGTGCTCTCTGTTTAGTGCAAATGTGGCTTTAGGTTTAACTGCTCGGCCGTCACCCTGAGGAATTAAATGTAGCTCTGATCGACTGCACATAATCTCAAGGTCTTTACGCGCCTTCACGTTGTCCTTAGTTTTATTGGTCACATCCATCACTGTATTCCATATATTGTCAAACACATTCTTTTCTATATGCATAACATCCAAATTATGGCGGATCAAATTAGTCTTCCAATACGGTAACTCCCAGAAAATACTTCGTTTTGTCCAATTATGGGTTCTGCCATAACCTGGTATGGTTACAACCTGTCCATTGCGAACTACAGAAGGCAAATGTGAGATACGTTCAAATATTGCTGCTGGTGGTAAACACTCAGGAGGCAACGATTTCTCAACTTTTCCTCTCTTAAAGGAGACTCTGTTCCTTCTGTATGGGTGATCCAACTCTAGAAATTGTCGATGACAATCAAAGAACGACGTTTTCCTTCCATGCTCAAGTTGGAAAGCTTTACTATAATCCATGCAAATAGGGCACGATAACCTTCCATGAGTCATCCATCCGGACAACATCCCATAAGCCGGGAAGTCATTTATGGTCCACAAAACCGAAGCGCGAAGCTGAAAATTTTGTTTCTGTGAAACATCCCATGTTTCGACCCCATCCTCCCATAGCTGCTTCAATTCATGAATAAGTGGTTGTAAATAGACATCAATATTCTGACATGGACTCCGAGGGCCAGGTATCAATGCAGTTAAAAACATATATGGCTTCTTCATACACATCAACGGAGGCAAATTATAGGGTGTAACAATGACAGGCCAACATGAGTATTGTTTACCAGAGTACCCGAAAGGCGTGAACCCATCAGAACAAGCTCCAAGGCGAACATTTCGGGTTTCCGCCGCAAACCACGGGTACGTGGAATCAAAATGTTTCGATGCTTCCCCATCTGAAGGATGTTTTAAAACATTTGGGTCGGATCGATGCTCACTATGCCACCGCATGTGCTCTGCAGTTGACAGTGAAGCATATAGTCGCTGAAGCCGAGGAGTGAGTGGTAAATAGTGCATAGTCTTCCTTGCTCTATCCTTACCTCGCCCATTTGTCCTTGGCTTAAACCGAGATTCACCACAAAACTTGCATTCTGAAGCAGCTTCATCAGTATTCCAAAACAACATGTAGTCGTTTACACAACCATCAATTTTAAAATGGGCAAGACCTAGTTGTGAAACTAATTTCTTCGTCTCATACCAATTGGATGGCATCTTGCTGTCACTTGGCTGCGTCTCTTTCATCAACGCTGTGATACCATCATAACACCCTCTTGGTATATGATATTCTGCTTTTAGGTTTAACAACCGAACTGCAGCAGAAAGTTCAGAATGCTTATCACATCCATCCCAAAGAGGTGTACTAGCGGAGTCCAGTAACTCAGAAAATTTTCTAAACCCTTCATTAGGTTGTTGATCCTGTTCAGTGGAATTCTGATGCATACTTGGACCCGCTGCATCAAATACCATTTGAGCATATGGGTTTATGTTTGAACTGTACTCAGACTGCTCATACACATCAGAATTATGAAACGGCTGCTGCGGAGGCTCTGTAAATGCCTCCCCATGAGCTGTCCAGTTGGTGTAATGAGGCATGAAACCCACTCTGTATAGATGCACTCGCACGTCATCACAATACTTAAACCTCAAATTTTTACACCTCTTACACGGGCAACGTATTTTGTTTCCATCCATGTGAGCTGGGTTACTACAGGCGAATGTTATGAACTGCTCAATCCCTGTCTCCCACTCCTCTGTGTACCCAACTCGACCCGGTAAATACCGACTACTATACATCCAACAACGTTCCATGGAGTCCTACCAATAGATTTATTTTTTTAGTTAATCTAAACCATGTCATTTAAAACACAGAAACTGTAATTACTAAGTTACGGTTTACGTAAGGTGCCCAGGCAGTTGGAATTTTATTTAAGGTTTACTGTTACTACGTAATAGGAAGAAATTCATAATATGATATCCATATAAGTGTTAATGGTACCCCGTTGATGGGTTTAGGGGTTACTTAATACATTTTATGTAACGTGTAGGGTTAATGATTTTACTTTTACATATAAATATTTTATCCATATATTTACTTTTTGCGAGTACTCTTATTATTACTATTACTTTACAACAACTCGTCTCATAAAAATTATTGTTTCAATAATTATATATTATTAGTATTTTTTTTCTAATTATTATCACTCTGAATGGATTGCTTATAATAATAATAATAATAATACTTATTATTATTATTATTACTATTACTATTAGTACTATTTCAATATACAATTATTATTATTAATATTATTATTAATATTCTTATTATTATTCTTCTTCTTATTCTTATTATAATAAATTAGTATTATTATTATTATTATTATTCTTCCTCTGTGATTAATGCCAGTTAAAATTATAATTTGTCTTATTGGATTTATTATTGGCATACAGATTGCCAATAGTAGTAATAGTATTACTACTATTACTTTACTACTAATGTTAGAAAAAGTTATTTATTGTTCCAAATACTAGAAATTATATTATTATTATTCCTATTAATATTATTATAATTGATATTACTCATAAATGATTTGGTAGATCAGAAATAACAATACTTAATATTATTAATATTATTCAAGGTCAAACTTAATCAAATAAAATTAACTTACTAGAAATACTATAGAAATTTATATTAATGCCAATTATGAAAACATTGTGCTCAAAATTCCAATTAACCATTGTACATGGCATAAAAATATATTACCCAAACAATTGACTTCAAACCAAATCCATTTGGTATTTTTGAAATATGCTAAATAATTTAACACACAAATATACTAATTACAAAAAGTTAGCATCCAACTAATTATTTTCTGTTCTTAAATATACAAACTACGTTTGACACATAAATGTACTACCTAAATAATTTACATCCCACCATTAATTATTATTTTTAAATATACTAACTAACTTGAGACATAAATATATATACTAACTAAACAATTTTTTAAAAAAATACGTAAACAATTTACGGAAAACAATTTTATTTTCTACTTGGAAATATACTAATACTTAGTACTTAAATATTTTTAAAAATATTTCGTAAACCATTAACAGAAAACAAAGAATTTTCTATTTGTAAATATTTAATTACTTAGTAATTAAAGTTTTTTTGTAAATATACTAACTACTTTTACACATAAAAGTACTACCTAAATTAAACAAACCCATAAAAACTAATTTCAAATGTAAAATATACTACCTAAACAATGTACTTTAAACTATTTATTTAATATTTTAAATTATTCCAACTAATTTGAGAGATAATTATACTACCTAAACACTTTATTAAAATCAAAATTATTAATTATTTTGAAATATAATAACTAATTTCATACATAACTTTAGTACCTAAACAATTTACGTATAAATAATAATTTACTAATTTTAATTATCTGAACTAACTTCACACATAAATATAGTACCTAAACAATTCAATTAACACTAATAATTTCATATTTTATAATTCATCACGAAAATAAAAAAAAATTGTAAGAAAATACACATAAATTTCGAATTGTATATATTTCCAATGGGTAACCTAAAAAATTCACATCCAACCATCAACAACCCAAAATCACAAATATTGCATATATTTCAAACCAAATAAACAACTAAAAATCCGGATAATGCGTATTTATTCGTATAAAAATTTAAAAAATATAAAATAAACAAAATTACCTCAAATCACGCTCTATCTTCCTTCAAATGGCCGCAAAGAACTGCAATCATGCAATAAAACCCAAAATATTCAATCCATTATCAACCAAAACAGTGAAACGAGGCAAAAATAAAAAAAAAAATCAACAAAAAGCGTAAAAAAACGAAACTAACCTGTAGATCTCCCGAAATGACACCAGATCCACATATAACTGAGGTAGACGAAGCTGTTTTCATGGCAAAAATGAACCAAAACGTGAATGTGTGTGTTGTGTGAGGAAAACAGAAGGTAGGAGAGAGAGACGCGAAATGGCAGCGCGCTGGAGAAGACGACTCGCGCTGGGGGGGGGGGGACATTTAAAAACTTTTTTTCCAACGGCTAGGGCCGTTGGAAATCCTAAAATAAAATGCACAAAATAAAATTCCTTTCCATTTCCAACGGTCTCAGCCGTTGGAAAACTTTCAAACTAAAAATTGCCTACTTAATTTTCCAACTGTTATAGCCGTTGGAAGAAAGAAATACAAACCAATTTATTTTCCAACGGCTTAAGCCGTTGGAAGTGTATTAAATCCAAATTTTGCAGAAAATCTATTAATTTACCCATTTTCCAACGGCTTAAGCCGTTGGAAGTAATATCTACATAATTTCTTCATTTTCCAACGGCTAAAGCCATTGGTAATATAATAAATCCAAATTTCAATGAAAAAATCCATTAATTTACACATTTTCCAACAGCATAAACCGTTGGAAGTAATATATACATAATTTCTTCATTTTCCAACGGCTAAAGCCGTTGGAACTAGAAAAATCCAAATTTCACAAAAAAATTGCATTAATTTACCCATTTTCCAACGGCATAAACCGTTGGAAGTAATATATATACATAATTTCTTCCTTTTCCAACGGCTTTGGAACTATAAAAAATCCAAATTGCATGCAAAATCCAGTAATTTACCTATTACTTGGCCCATTTTCCAACGGTTGAAGCCGTTGGAAGTTCTATATATATATAATTCCCACAATTTCCAAATATGATATTATCTAAGTTTATGTAATTTACCAGAAAATTCCTTTTTCCCCTTTTTCCAACGGCTTTAGCCATTGGGAATATTATATATGTCTACATTTATGTAATTTACCAACAAAATCCATAAATCTCACATTTTCCAACGGCAAGATTAAATATTATGTAAATTTATATAATTTACGCAAAAAATCAATATTTTCCCATTATCCAACGGTTTTAGCTGTTGGAAATATTATATATTATCTAAATTTATATAATTTACCAAAAAAAATCCATAATTCCCCCATTTTCCAACGGCTTCAACCGTTGGAAAGATTGTATATATTATGTAAATTTAATACTCTAAAACTTCCAACTGCTAGGCAGTTGGAAAAACTTTTCTCCTCATTCCAACGGTTTTGGCAGTTGGAAATTTCCAACTGCTTGACCGTTGGAAATAAGGGCAGTTGGAAATCGAGGGATTTTTAGTAGTGAACCCATAACCCTCTTCTCTATGCTGCCTCTCACCATCCATTCTCTCTTTCCTCTCATCTCTCCTCCCTTTGCCGTTCTCTATCCCCTCCGTTTGCTGCCGTTCTCCTTCTGTCCACTACCGTTCTCCCTCCTTCCTTCCACAACCCTCCATCCTTCAATAGCCTTATGTCTTTCCTCACGTTGCCGCCTCACTCGTCGTCGGATCACTTCTTTCCTCCTTGAGTCCGTCCTCTATCTTGGTCCCCCACTTTATCACATCCTTCCTCTATCTCGGTCGCCTCGCCGTCGTCCTCCCCCGTTTGTCTCTCCGTAGCCATCGAGTCATCCTCTCACCTCGCCACACTATCTCTCCTCGGCACGCTGGAATCACATATCTATTTTTTTGAATTTTTGAATTTTTGTTTTTGATTATTGCAGATATGGTATTAAATTGTAGTTTTGTTGTATTATTTGTAATTTCTGTAAATTTTTTGCATTTGTTTTTAGTTGTTGTGATTTTGTTGGTTTTTCTAAATTTTTAATGATTTTTTTAATTTAAGTGATTGTTTTAGTTTGTTATCTTTGTGATTTAGTGATTTTGTAATTTTGTGGTTTTATGATTAAGTGATGTTGTGATTTTGTTGGTTTTTCTATTTTTTTTTTTTGTAATTTTTTAAATATAAAATATAATTTTACTAAATATATTTTTGAAACAGTATAAAATATAATATCTGTAAATATAAAATATGATTAATAATATATGAAATATATATATCAACTTATATTTATTTTTTAAAAAATTGTTTCTAATGGCCCAACCCATTAGAAACACGTTGGTATTTTACCAACAACTTAACACGTTGGTATTTTATCAACGGCTTAACACATTGGTAATTTACCAACAGCTAAGCCATTGGTAATTACCAAATCCTTCCGGTCTACAACCATCGGTAATTTATCAACTTCTGAATTACCAACGTGCTTATGTTGGAAATTACTAACGGTCTAAGTTTCAACCATTGGTAATATGGTTTCCAATGATCGATTTACTAACGGCCTGCTTCCAATGCCTACACATTGGTAATTTTGAATTTTTCAATGTATACACGTTGGTAACGGTTGTTGGAAAAGTTATTTTTTTTTAGTTGTGTAGTCTAATGAAGCACACATTTAATGTTGAAATTGTGTTAGAAGTATTTGAGCACAAGTGCACAAATACTCCACAAATCCACTAAGATATATGTGATGGATCTTAATGGATGCTTAAAATTAGCTCACATAAGCTCACATATGAGTATCCCCTAACTTTTATACATTGTATGGGTAAATTACACATGCTACCCTCAATTTTTAATTATTGTTCATGTTCTAACCCTAACTTTCATTTTGCTTGTACGATATCCTAACCTTATTAAAATGTTTCATTTTAGCCCCTTTTTAGATGGAAATCATTATCTTGGATGAAAAATGTCACGTAAGCATGGGATTGTAAGGGAAAAAACTAGTTTTAACTCCTAAAAACTTTTTATTTGCCAAAGAGACTTAAAAACCAAGGTTATCAAGATCAAGATGCTACCCTGAATCATTTTTCATCAATCAGGATTGAGATCATAAAATCAGATCATAGATCATAAGATCCTACCAAAACCTAAAATTTCTTATGTAAATAATATAATTCATGTAAAATACCAATTATATTGGAAACTTAAATAAAGTTTAAGTGTCATAACAATGATAAATAGTTAAATAGAACACAAATATTGATGCAACTCATAGATTCAAGTTTAATTCAACTCTTTGTTTTGATTTGTTCCTATTCTAGTACCTTAATTTTTATTTTATTTGAAAAACTAGGTTCAACAGCCACAACCTACATGACAAGCCCACACTACTAGAAAAATTGAATTTAGCGACGGTTTAATTAGCGACGGCAAAAAATCAGTCGGTAATATTCTGGTGAAACTTTAGCGATGGCTGTTAGTCGCTAAATTTTAGTGACGGTTACGTGTCACTAAAATTAGCGACGGCGTACCGTCACTAACTTAGTGACGGTTGACCGTCGCTAAAATTAGTGACATCGTACTGTCACTAATTTAGTGTCGGTTGGCCGTCGCTAAACTAAAAAAAATAAAAAAAAAAGTTTGGGTTCTGATGTGGCTGTCATTTTTTATGATAAATTGTTATCTTATTGAATATAAATAATTGTTTTTGAATACATTACCAGAAAAATGTAAATATTATAGCTGAAAATTGTGTGACGTCTCAAATTCTCACACAACATAAATTATTTCAGTTGATATAATACAAATGTATTTAGATTGTAGATATTTTTTTCGTCACGAAACAATTTTAAGATTAGACGAATTTTATTTACGTTTTTGAGATCCTTCTATCCAACAAGTTGCTGTATCTTTGCCATTACAACAAACAATTTTGTTTAAAGAAACAGAATAATAAAACAAAAATATTAATACACAACGAATGCATGCGCATGCGGTAAATATCATGACACGTAGTTTAACTTCTGCAGACTTTTCAACCCAATTAGTTTATTGCTGCCATGTAGGGACTGATATCCATCGCTAAAGTTTCATTGGGCTCTACGTGACAATTTATCGTTTCAAATTTAGTGAATGTTAAACATCACTAAAGTTTTTGGTTGGTTGTCTTCGCTAAATAAGTGACGGTTATGCGTCACTAATGTTCCTGACGGCTTAAAGTCCCTAATTTAGTGATGGTTATGCGTCACTAATATTAGTGACAGCTTACCGTCGCTAATTTAGTGACGGTTATTCGTCGCTAACATTAGTGACGGCTTACCGTTACTAATTTAGTGACGTTTATGCGTCATTAAATTTTAGTGACAGCTTAAAGTCGCTAATTTAGTGACGGTTATGCGTCGCTAACATTAGTGATGGCTTACCGTCGTTAATTTAGTGACGGTTATGCGTCACTAAATTTAGTGATGTCTTACCGTCGCTAATTTAGTGACGATTATGCGTCACTAAATTTAGTGACGGCTTACCGTCGCTAATTTAGTGATGGTTATGCGTCGCTAATATTATAATTGTATAATTATAATTTTTAATTTGATTAATTAAGCATACAAATCTCTAAATATGGATTTGAGTAATTAACAAATAATCTAGTTAATGAAAATTATATTAATTATTTAGTGACGGTTAGTGTCGCTAAACTTAAAAAAATCCCAAAAAATAGTAATAGTTCTTATGTATTAGTCATTTTTTATGTTAACTTGTCATCTATTTTAACATAAATATTTTTTTTTTTGTGTGAATGATATATAGTGGAGATGTGGACCTTAAAGTCGCATAACAATTTAGTAGAGGGTTATGAACCGTTGCCTGACATTTTCAAGATGATAGCAAATAAACTAGCTACTTGATTATATAACTTAGAAAAAATATTTTGATTATAATTGTATAATTATAATTTTTAATTTGATTAATTAAGCATACAAATCTCTAAATATGGATTTGAGTAATTAACAAATAATCTAGTTAATGAAAATTATATTAATTATTTAGTGACGGTTAGCGTCGCTAAACTTAACAAAATCCCAAAAAATAGTAATAGTTTAGCTGCCTGATATTGGTAATTTAGTTATAGTTATCCGTGAAGGTTTAATTTGACCGCCTTAATTTACCTCTGCTTAGCAGTCGCTAATAATTTATGTATTCATAGGCTTCACTACTTTTCAATTACTTAATCTTTATAATGTGACCTCCAATTTTTCACATTTTATTTTACTTATTGTTTATGTTAAATCTAGTTCAATAAAACCAGTTATTGTTTTATATGTCACTTATTTAATTGTATAATTATAATTTTTAATTTGATTAATTCAGTATACAAATCTCTAAATATTTTTTTAGTAATTAACAAATAATCTATTTAATGAAAATTAAATTAACGGATCATTAGTTTATTGTCACATGAGGTTTAATAATTTATTACTATTTTATAATATTACTGTGGGGGTGATATTAAGACAAGTAGCGAGGGCGAGTAGTCGCTACTTCTAAGCGACAGTCAGCCGTCGCACCAGAACATTATATATTTCCTTCACCTCTTTTTCACTCAGACGCTGCGTGAAGACTCCCTATTTTCAGTCTCTTCGCACTGACTTCTTCAGTGATCTCTCCATTTCAAACCGCCAGACGCCTTCTCCAATTTTCTCTGCCTCCCTTTGCCTAGCCTAAATCGGCAGCCATTTGGCCGAAAAGGCCCAGTCGCTCAGCCTCCCCTCCCGCAGGGAATCGATAGTTTCCAGAGATTGCTGCTCTACTGCGTCGGCCCGAATCGAAGGTAATCAGTCATCCCCACCCGTTGAAAGGCGCGACGATTATCTCCTGACTCAGGTAAATCCCTCTCGATTGCGAACCTCTGCTGCATTGCTCCAATCTTCTCTTCCTCGTCTTCCCCAGCACCGTTTTTGCTTAGCCTTTGCTTTTCTCTTCATCTTGTTCGCCGATAAGGCATTCTCCATCCGTGTTTCAGATCGGATCTCCAATCCGCGGCCGGGCCTGTCGGAGCCGCACCTGAGGACCGCCGTTTTTGCTTTCAACAGAGTCTCCTGAATAATATGTTTCAGTGGCTCGACTACAACCTGTTGAATCTTATTTTGATCTTTGTTTCGCTCCGCTTAGATTGTTGCTCTGTTGCTCGAGAATGGAGCTGATGTTAATTCGAGAAACTACTATGGCCAGGTGCGAGATTTGGCGATTCATTCTTCTCTTCATTTGTGAAGAAATGTGGATTAATTGTTTGGTTGAGATTATCTTCTCTATGATCGTGTCTTGCCTTTCATAATTTAGTCTGTGATTCTCATGTGTTTTCAGTACTTAAAATAGACTTTCGGGTCTTGATTAGTTCAATTCGAATGGGAGATTATTGTCTCTGTGTTTCGTTTTTACTTGTTAGTTTGCTGATCTATGTAAAGGTCACAAGCTGAATTTTGGGTACTCATTGGTATAAGAAGCTGATTTTGAATCTGATTTATGCAGCCGAATGCAGATTTATATGAAACTAGTGTGTTTCTACTCCTAACAAGGAAATTAGTTTTCTGTCATCTTTTCTTCTGCTGACTCTGTGCAATTATTTTTGTTTGCATGTTTGCTAAGACTGGCTTGATGCAAGCTTGTAGATATGGGCATTGGGAAGTTGTACAGACTATTCTGCTTTTCAGATGCAATGTGAGTCTTACTAATTCACCTTTTTTCTGTCCTTTGTTATCATTCTTCTAGGATGTTGAAGCACATATGCGAAGACCATAAAATTAATGCTGTGATACTTGTTTCTTGCAAGTATCCTTTGTTTCTAACACTCCCTTGATGTTGTATTTTATACCTGTCTCTTAACTCTTTGTACTTGCAGGTTACAAGAGCAGATTATCTGAGTGGAAGGACAGCTTTACATTTGTGATGGTTAATGGACATGTAAGATGCATCAGATTAGTTGTTGCTGATTTTGTTCCCAGTTCCCCTTTTGAAGCCACACATTCACAATCAGAAGGTGACAGAATAAGCATGAGCAAAGGTTAGGGGTATATTTTAGTTCCTATTGCTTTGGCCTTAGTTTATTTTTCAATCAATTCCTACCTTGTGCTAATACTTCTCGAGCTTTATTACCATCCAGTGCACTGTCTAAGTTTGTAAATAAAGCAGCTGATGGTGGAATCACTGCTCTCCATATGGCTGCATTAAATGGATACTTTGACTGTGTACAACTTCTACTCGACCTTCAAGCTAATGTTTCATGATCTTGTTTCATGGATGTTGTGGTTTGAGTTTGTTTTCTTCGAGACTCTTGTTGATGTCTGGAACTTTGATGGGTTTTATTATGTCTTTTGTTTTCTATACTAAGGCTGATAGCTTATCAACTTCTACTGGATCGAAATCATGGTATGGTTCTATTTAATTGTTGCTTCATGAAGTTGTTCTCGATTTGCCAGTTACTATGTTGGACTTGCCGTCTCTGGAAAACAAAAATTAAGAAGAAAATATTTGCTTTCGAAATGCTTATTGGTTTTTTGAAGTAGCATCTAGCGTGTTAAATCCTCTGGTTTTGGATCAAAATCCTTGTTGCGGTGCACAGAATTTCAATGAACCGCTAGTGGCCAACCATATATGCTAGTATGTGCTAGTCCTTTGGTACCTCTAGGAATCTAACTCTCTGAGTGCTTGTTCACTGGCCAAGTTTGCGTTTAGTTCTGTCAAGTAAACATACTTCTAGACTGTAAACCTATGTCGTTTGAAGCTAACTTAGGTTCTGTGAATTTGTAGCATTAGTAATCAGGGCACAATACTATTGCTCCTGCGCACCCAATTGAACTTGGAAGGCTTTTGATGTGGTTATACTTGGTGGGTGATGCTCATAATATGTAAAATTAGGCTTCTAGAACACAGCTCTGTAGTTGTTTTCAACACTTCAAACCTTCCCAGGTGCCTATGATGGATAAGTGATTCTGTAAAAATGAGAGGGGATTTGTGAATATTTCGGATTGTGAGAGAACCCATGAGAAGTTGTGAAAGCATGAGACCAACAAAAGATGATGCAATTATCTATTGGATTAACTAGAGAATGTCGTGTCCTTTATGTTTTGTTCTGTTTTGTTTTCTTTGATATTACTTTTTTTAATGAGTGTAAAAGTAACAAATTTAAAGCTGTTTCTTTTCTTGTTGATTTATTTCCAGTTTGTGATTGTGTATATAGTGTTACATTCCAAATTCATTTTGGTGTTTTGTAGTCTTGCCTGTTGAAATTAACAGAGTAGCTCTCTGTTCCATCTCTAGGCATGAGCTTTTACTTTTCGAAGCTTTGCGAGAGGGATTGGAGGAAGAAATGGAGAGGGATCCTAAAGTCTGTGTGATGGGTGAAGATGTGGGGCATTATGGTGGCTCATACAAAGTTACCAAGGGACTGGCTGAAAAGTTCGGTGACCTAAGGAAAACAGAGAAATTGAACCAGAAAAAAGCAAAGAGATCAGTTCAGGATTTAGGGCAGCAAGAAGAGGAATTTGGGCACCCAAGTTGTTCATTGTTGTTTTCATGATCTTGCCTGAAGAATATTTTGCTCGATTCCGCGGTACGAGGAATTTGAGCTCAGTTTTTGTCTTGTAAAGGAAATTGTAACCTTATGTGTTTTAATTGTCGAATGACATGACATGACATTGTGTTAAATCATATTTTGTATTAATGAAAAATAATTTAGTACCCTGGTTGTTGCATTTGTGTGAAATCGATGACAATATTAGAATGTATGTAGGAGGATTAAGAAATGGATAGAATGAGTTATTGAGAATTGTTTGCAAAAACTAGTGACGGTCAACTGTCACAAATTAGTGACGGCTGTAAGTCACAAACAAACTAGCGACGGCTGTGCGTTACTAACTAGCGACGGCTGCGAGTCACTAACTAGCAATGGCTGTGCGTGTCGTGCCCTAAACTGCCCCTGGCCCATTCGGGCCCAATTATATAAGACATGCAGCGGAAGTTTAATTAAACCGAAGGGGCTTTTATTACTCACTAAGACTTATGGGCACGAACCCCAGGATACTTACTGGTACTAGCTTGTTATGTTCTTATTAAAGGTTTAAGCTTAAATGCTCTTGGAAACAAACTAGCATCTATGTGGATTTCATGTGTTCATTTTCATGGTATTTACCAAGCTTTAGCCAAGATTATGCATGGCAACCAAAACACCAACTTAAGTTTGGAAACTTAATTTCATGCATATGCTTCGCATGCTTATGTATTTTGGTGTTCACTAGTGCACGTAATCTCTTAATGCTTTTAAAAGCAAACTAATGCTTAGGCATACATTAATTCACATATGTGCACCTATTCTTCTTATTAGCCAATCTTTACACATGCATCCAATTTCATGCTTCTCCAAGTTTATTTGCATGTTTTTCTTTGAGTGCGCATACAAAGCCAAACATAGCATGCTTTCAACATAAACATGGGCTTATGGGCCTTTTCCATACTTAACATGCATATGGCCCAAAATTAACCAAGAACATATTCAAATTTTCTAATTTCTTATTTAAGCCCAAAACATGCATTTAAGCCCAAATTTATACATGCTTCCGATTTTCATAAAAATCATACTTCCATAAAACATGCATGGGCCTTGGTAAGTCCACCAAGCAATAAAAACACCCAAAGTGTCCATAGTCCATATCACAAGCCCAAAATACTAAGTTTGGCCAAATTTTAGCTAAGTCCATAAATTTGGTCATTTAACTAAGACCAACTATTACATGCTTAAAAGCAAGCCATAATCCAAAGAACACAAATCCACCTTAAGACGTTGTTCCCACAGTTTCTAGACTCGTAGTCCTGCACACAAAGTCCACATTTTATTAGCTTGATTTTCAAGCAACTAAAGGTAAATACTTAGAATAAATTGAGCAAATAGTATTTACATACTCAACCTCAACACCACAGAAAGAGTACTTAGGACTCTTAGCTCAATCTTTCGAGCACACTTTTTCCTACAAAGGTAGAGTAGGGCGGGTGAGATTTAAATCTCAATAAGGATTCCGTATGGCTTCCAAAGCCTAACATATGGCCTTTATGGCCTAACATATGCCAAGAATGTAATGGCAATAAATATTCCAAAAATCCTGCAAAGAAAACATAAAGACAAAGAAAACACAAAGATACATGTATATACAATAATAATCGAAATCGGGGGTTAGCATGCACAACAAATTCATAGAAGCACACAAACACACGCCACTTAACACCTTGATTTACAGAAGGGCAGCAAGCATCCCTCAAGTTTTATTTCATTAATTTCACATACTTTTCATTTTCGGAGATCTCACTTAGCATAGGAATTTAAGGTGGCCTACTTAAATCCTAGCCCATAATGCTTGCTTACTTAACTTAGCTCATGAGCGATACAGAATTGCCGAAGCAATAATTTAACTTATGCCCTCTTAGCACACCTAGGATCATATGGTTCTTTGACCATCACCTAGGGGCCTGAATACTCAAAGAGTATAGGAATCCTTACCAATACCGAAAGCTTCTTAGAAGCTTGTTTTCCTTCGATTTCCTCGCTTGTTGGTTTCTAGAAATGATTTTCTAGCACAAGAACCAAAATGGCCAAATAAATTAGTAATCCATAAAATACCAAGAACACTTGGTAATTATCTTAAAGAAATCAAAATACCAAGAACACTTGGTTCACACTTACGAAACCTCGACTAGGAGGTGAGACCGAATTTTGTGTGCTTGATGTTCTTCAAATTTTCTTCTTGATTCTTCCTCCCAATGAGCTTAGAAGCTCATATACATAAAGAACTCCTTGAGAAGAGTTCAAAACCTCTAAGAAATGAAGATGGCCGAATTTCTCTCCTTGGTTTTCTTTGAATCTTTTACTTGATTCTTGCTCTTTGGGTGTTTAGAGCATGAATTCCACCAAGAACACTTGGTTTTAATTTATGGAAGGGTGATTTCTAGTGATGGCAGAATTTTTGGAGGAAGGAGAAGACTTAGAAATGTTCTTGGAGAGAAGAACAAGTGTTGGCCAAAACTAGAGAGAAGGGAGAGAGAGTTTGTAGAGAGAGATTGAAGAAAGAGAGTGAAATGGCTTGAATGAGGTGAGATGAGTGAAGAAATGTATTTTGTTGAATGGGGCAGTGTATGTACGGTTATGGGTGTCCAAAATGGGTGGGAATAATGCCTTAGTGGAGTAATAATTCAAATGGGAAGTGGGAGACAAAGTGGGGGGACAAATTGGAAGAGTTGGTGAAGTTAAATGATGAAGTGGTGAAGGTGGGGGACAAAGGTGAGTGGAGGTGTGGGTGGAGGTGGAGGTGGCATAAAATATATTATTTTGAATGGACATGGCTAGCCATGGCATCCAAGGCCATGAAAATGGGTCAATTCCCCACTTAGTCCTCCAATCTTTTGAATTTGGGCAATTGAGCCCAACTTACAACAATTCCTTTGTTCAATTGAGTCCTTCATCTTTGAAATCCACCATTTTCACCATTATTTTTCTTGGCCTAAGCCAAGCTTAATTTCATGAATCCTTAACACTTTATTTAATGTCCCCTCACATTAATTCAGCTAAATTCCCAAATTAGGAAAATTCTTTGGCTCCCAATCCACTTACCCCGGGACCTAATCAGTTTGGATTCTCCGGGCATTACAACACTCCCCTCCTTAAGAAATTTGGTCCTCCAAATTTCCTAGGAGCTTAGGAAAGGTATTCGGATAGTTCTTAAGCATTTCAGTTTCAACCTCCCATGTTGCCTCCTCCTCAGAATGGTTAGTCCATTGGACTTTTACCATCGATATCCACTTACTCCTGAGCTTTCTAGTGTCCCTTGCCAATACCCGAATTGGTTCTTCCTCATATGTAAGATCTTGGGTAATGGGCACACTAGTGACATGTACCACTTGTTTAGGGTCGGAGACACACTTCTTCAACAAGCTTACATGAAATGTGTCATGTACATGTCCCAGCTCAGGTGGTAGTTCTAACTTGTAGGCTACATTTCCTACTCTTGCGAGTATTAGGTATGGTCCTACATACCTCGGGGCTAATTTTCCCCGCTTACCAAACCTCATTACTCCCTTCATGGGAGATACTTTCAACCACACTTGGTCTCCTGCCTGGAACTCCAGGTCTCTTCTTTTCTTGAGGTTGGCATATAATTCTTGCCTATTGTTGGCAGCCTTAATCCTTTCCTGGATTAGCTTAACTTTCCCAGTAGTCTCTCTTATGAGTTCTGGGCCAATTTCCAACTTATCACCTGGCTCATGCCAGCAGTGTGGAGTTATGCATCTCCTTCCATATAGTGCCTCATAAGGTGCCATGCCAATCACTGAGTGATGACTATTATTGTACGAAAACTCCACTAAAGGCAAGTGTTTATCCCATTCTCCTTGGAAGTCAATAATACAACACCTCAACATATCTTCCAAGGTTTGAATGGTTCTTTCAGTCTGTCCGTCCGTTTGAGGATGGTATGCGGAACTGAATTTTAACTTAGTGCCCATGGCATGGTGCAAGGACTTCCAGAATCTGGAAACAAATCTTGGGTCTCGATCTGAGACAATGTCGTCTGGTACACCATGTAGCCTTACTATCTCCTTAACATATTGTTGGGCTAACTTCTCCAAGGAGTCTGTAAGGTTTATGGGCAAGAAGTGGGCTGCCTTAGTCAATCTATCCACTATGACCCAGATTGTATTACTCTTTCTTCGGGTCAGTGGCAAACCCACTACAAAGTCCATGGATATGGATCCCCATTTCCTTTCTGGTATAGGTAAGCTTTGTAATTTTCCACCAGGTCTCTGGTGTTCCACTTTGACTTGCTGACAAGTCATACACTTAGCCACAGAAGCACCAATCTCCTGCTTCATATATGGCCACCAGAAATGGGATCTCAAATTCTTATACATTTTCTGAGCTCCAGGATGCATACTCATCAAGCTGGAGTGGGCTTCTTCTAGGATTTGTTGCCTGATTCCATTCCTATTTGGCACATAAATCCTATTCTGGAAATATAATATTCCAGCCTTAAAGGAAAATCCTTGATACAATTTCCCTCGTTTTTGCCCAGAGATCCTGGGAATCTCCTCATCTTGAAGCTGAGCTTCCTGAATTAGGTCTTTCCATTCAGACCTAATAGTTAGGACCTTTACTTGGTCCATCTCCCAGTGTTTCCATTCCTGGGCCAATTCAGATAAACTGAGTACCTCTGCCTTAGTAGGCTCTCCAGTGGCTTTGAGTATTCCCGTGTACTTCCTACTGAGAGCATCAGCTACCACATTGGCCTTCCCGGCCGTATACTCGATGACGCACTCAAAATCTTTTAGGTACTCAAGCCATCTTCTTTGCCTCATGTTCAGGTCCTTTTGTGTAAACAAGTACCTTAGACTCTTGTGGTCTGTGAAGACTTGGAATCTGCCTCCAAGTAGGTAGTGCCTCCACTGCTTCAGAGCAAAGATCACTGCCGCTAACTCCAGATCATGAACTGGATAATTCTTCTCATGAGGCCTTAATTGTCTTGACCCATAGGCTATTGCTTGCTTCCCTTGCATTAAGACACAGCCCAGCCCAACCCGAGAAGCATCAGTGTAAACTATATACTCCTTAGTAGGGTCTGGTAGAACCAGTATTGGGGCTGTAGTCAATCTTTCCTTAAGTTCTTGGAAGCTAGCCTCACATTGCTCACTCCACTCAAACTTTTGGTCCTTTCTTGTCAATTGAGTGAGCGGAGCTGCTAGTACAGAAAACTTGGGCACGAATCTCCTGTAGTAGCCAGCAAGTCCTAGGAAGCTTCTTATGTCCCTCACAGTCTGAGGTTGCTTCCATTCCAAGACAGCTTTGATTTTCTCGGGATCAACAGCTAATCCATGCTCATTGATCACATGTCCGAGAAACCCAATTTCCTTAGCCCAGAATTGGCACTTACTTAGTTTGCCATATAACTCATGTTCCTTTAACAGGCTTAGCACCCTTCTCAGGTGCTCCTTATGGGCTTCTTCATCCTTTGAGTACACTAATATGTCATCGATAAATACCACAACAAAGTGGTCCAAATAAGCCTTGAACACTCTTTGCATGAGGTCCATGAAAAAGGCTGGCGCATTTGTGAGCCCAAATGGCATCACTGTGTACTCAAAGTGACCATATCTGGTTCTGAAAGCTGTCTTTGGGACATCTTCTTCCCTGACTCTCAGCTGGAAGTATCCAGATCTGAGGTCTATTTTGGAAAAGACCTTAGCTCCCTTTAACTGATCAAATAGATCCTCGATCCTTGGGAGGGGGTACTTATTCTTAATGGTTAGTGCATTGAGCTTCCTGTAATCGATGCACAACCTAAGGGTTCCATCTTTCTTCTTCACAAAAAGTACAGGTGCTCCCCAAGGAGATGTACTTGGCCTTATGAAACCCTTCTCAAGCAACTCATCCAGTTGCTTCTTTAGTTCCATCATTTCAGGAATAGCTATCCTGTAAGGAGCAATAGATGCTGGTGCAGCTCCTGGCACCAATTTGATCTCAAACTCAACCTCTCTTGCAGGAGGGAGTCCTGGGAGATCAGTGGGGAACACTTCAGGGAATTCTCTTGCTATGGGTATTTTACCCAACTCTGTTTCAACTTCAGTTCCATTTAACCCTAGGTATTCACCTTTTATTATTAGGGGTTTGTGTTCCACCACTTTCAAAAGATGTTCTAGGACTAACCTAGAAGATTTTTTCAAAGATTGAGGTTTGTGTCCAGGCAGATAAAGTTGCCTGGCATGGCAGTCTATGACTACCCGGTTGGTACTAAGCCAGTTCATACCTAGTATGATATCATATCCATTAGTATCCAAGATTATTAGGTCGGCTCTAAGCTCTAGCTCACCTAGCCTAAGCATGCTATCTTTTACCATATGGTATGTTATCAAGACCTCGTTCCCGGCAGTTTTAACCAGGTACATTTTATCCGTATTGCATACTTCTAGGTTCATATCTTCAACTAGCTTAGAGGATACTATAGATAAAGATGCACCAGTATCAAATAAAACTGATACCTCATAACCATTAATAATAATGGTACCTGCAAGAGTTTGCCTGACCAGCCTGGCCTGGTCCATTTCTTCTTCATCGTCCCCAGCTCTGTTGTCCTCTGGGTCCTCTCGTGCTTTTCTCGAACTCTCAATCTGGAATACTCTTCCAGCAGCTTGAGCTTGTTTATTCCTGCCCTGGGGCATGCTAGGGCCCTGGTCCCTCCTCGGTGGTGGAGGTATATTGGGCCTCTTTATGGGCAATTGTCTATGTGCCCATCTGTTATTGAACCCTCCCGGGGTCCTCTGATCTTCTCCCTTGGCAGGGCAGTCTTTTACCCAGTGATCCTGGGCGCCGCATTTTAGGCATCCGGAAGTGAGCCTGTAGCATGGCTTTTGGCCATGGAACTTACCACACGTTTCACATTGTGGCCCGTAGGGGGCTGTGGCCTTCATTCTCTTATCCATTCTTGGCTCATATGCCAAGCTATCTTTTCCTCTCTTTTTAGAGGGCTTTTGTAGTCTACTGGTACTTCCGGAGCCAATCATGAATTGTCCCCTGAACTCTTGCTCTAGGGCCATAGCCTTCTGTACAATGTCGTGGTATTTGTTGGCTCCTACTGCTCTGAGTATTTGCCTCAGCTCTGGCCTAAGTCCTCGAAGGAACCTCTTGGCCTTTAGATCCTCTCGATCATCGTACTGTGGTGCATATCTTATGAGGTTACTGAACCTCTGTTCATATTCTAGTACGGAGAGCTCTTTCTGCTCAAGCAGGTCAAACTCAACCTGCTTTTGGTCTTTCTGTGCTTCACCGATGTATTGTTGATGAAACACTTGTTCGAATTCGGGCCATCTCATTGCTCTTCTCCTTTGAGCAGGCCGCCTAGCATTTTTGCTAGCATATGTCCTATGGACTGCTCTCCACCATAACTCAGCATTTCCTTCTAGTTTGAAGGTTGCCAGTAAGACCTTCTGAGAAGCGGAAACCTCCATTCTCTCAAAGATCTTTTCGATCTGGTTTTTCCAGAATTCTGCTTCATCTGGGTTACAGCTTCCTTTAAATACTGGAGGTTTTAGGGCAAGGAACCCCTCCAATTGGCCTTCTCTTAGGCCCCCAGCATTATCAATATTGGGCCTCCCTCTTTGCGCCCTCACTGCCCTGGTGGTGGCAGTGAGTTGGGTAGGTCCATCAATATCCTCCATGTCTAGCTCTTCTGCATCTGGACTTTCTTCCTCTTCTTCTCTTAATTCTTGTTGGATCTCAGATCTTATTCTTCTTGCTCGTGGGTTTCTTCTTTCTTCATCCTCATCATCGCCATTCTCGCTAGCTTGATCATCGAGTACAGGTTCTTTTCCTGGCCTCCTTCTCATTGGTGGCTCTCTTTGCTGCCCAGCAGGCTCTGGGACTTGGGCTTGACCCCTTGCCAGGATCTGCATGCTAGCTGCTAATTGGGCCATATTGGCCTGCATAGCTTCCATCATTGCTTCCATTCTTGCTTCTCTTCTTTCTTGGGCATTAATGCTAGGCCCAGTAACATTAGCCCTGATGGGCTCATAAGGCCTGACTTGGGCCTCTGGCACAAAGCCAGCATTTTCATTCCCTTGATGGGAATTTTCATTTCCATTTCGGCCTCGGTTCATATTTCTGGTTCTCATCCTACAATTAACAACAAGCAAGGCACACAATTGCTCAATATTCATAAATATTCATTAGTGGACTTAACCTATGTGGGAACAAGTCTATACTAAGAATCATAGACCAAAACTTTGGTCCTTCAGAGCAAACTTGCTCTGATACCAAGCTGTCGTGCCCTAAACTGCCCCTGGCCCATTCGGGCCCAATTATATAAGACATGCAGCGGAAGTTTAATTAAACCGAAGGGGCTTTTATTACTCACTAAGACTTATGGGCACGAACCCCAGGATACTTACTGGTACTAGCTTGTTATGTTCTTATTAAAGGTTTAAGCTTAAATGCTCTTGGAAACAAACTAGCACCTATGTGGATTTCATGTGTTCATTTTCATGGTATTTACCAAGCTTTAGCCAAGATTATGCATGGCAACCAAAACACCAACTTAAGTTTGGAAACTTAATTTCATGCATATGCTTCGCATGCTTATGTATTTTGGTGTTCACTAGTGCACGTAATCTCTTAATGCTTTTAAAAGCAAACTAATGCTTAGGCATACATTAATTCACATATGTGCACCTATTCTTCTTATTAGCCAATCTTTACACATGCATCCAATTTCATGCTTCTCCAAGTTTATTTGCATGTTTTTCTTTGAGTGCGCATACAAAGCCAAACATAGCATGCTTTCAACATAAACATGGGCTTATGGGCCTTTTCCATACTTAACATGCATATGGCCCAAAATTAACCAAGAACATATTCAAATTTTCTAATTTCTTATTTAAGCCCAAAACATGCATTTAAGCCCAAATTTATACATGCTTCCGATTTTCATAAAAATCATACTTCCATAAAACATGCATGGGCCTTGGTAAGTCCACCAAGCAATAAAAACACCCAAAGTGTCCATAGTCCATATCACAAGCCCAAAATACTAAGTTTGGCCAAATTTTAGCTAAGTCCATAAATTTGGTCATTTAACTAAGACCAACTATTACATGCTTAAAAGCAAGCCATAATCCAAAGAACACAAATCCACCTTAAGACGTTGTTCCCACAGTTTCTAGACTCGTAGTCCTGCACACAAAGTCCACATTTTATTAGCTTGATTTTCAAGCAACTAAAGGTAAATACTTAGAATAAATTGAGCAAATAGTATTTACATACTCAACCTCAACACCACAGAAAGAGTACTTAGGACTCTTAGCTCAATCTTTCGAGCACACTTTTTCCTACAAAGGTAGAGTAGGGCGGGTGAGATTTAAATCTCAATAAGGATTCCGTATGGCTTCCAAAGCCTAACATATGGCCTTTATGGCCTAACATATGCCAAGAATGTAATGGCAATAAATATTCCAAAAATCCTGCAAAGAAAACATAAAGACAAAGAAAACACAAAGATACATGTATATACAATAATAATCGAAATCGGGGGTTAGCATGCACAACAAATTCATAGAAGCACACAAACACACGCCACTTAACACCTTGATTTACAGAAGGGCAGCAAGCATCCCTCAAGTTTTATTTCATTAATTTCACATACTTTTCATTTTCGGAGATCTCACTTAGCATAGGAATTTAAGGTGGCCTACTTAAATCCTAGCCCATAATGCTTGCTTACTTAACTTAGCTCATGAGCGATACAGAATTGCCGAAGCAATAATTTAACTTATGCCCTCTTAGCACACCTAGGATCATATGGTTCTTTGACCATCACCTAGGGGCCTGAATACTCAAAGAGTATAGGAATCCTTACCAATACCGAAAGCTTCTTAGAAGCTTGTTTTCCTTCGATTTCCTCGCTTGTTGGTTTCTAGAAATGATTTTCTAGCACAAGAACCAAAATGGCCAAATAAATTAGTAATCCATAAAATACCAAGAACACTTGGTAATTATCTTAAAGAAATCAAAATACCAAGAACACTTGGTTCACACTTACGAAACCTCGACTAGGAGGTGAGACCGAATTTTGTGTGCTTGATGTTCTTCAAATTTTCTTCTTGATTCTTCCTCCCAATGAGCTTAGAAGCTCATATACATAAAGAACTCCTTGAGAAGAGTTCAAAACCTCTAAGAAATGAAGATGGCCGAATTTCTCTCCTTGGTTTTCTTTGAATCTTTTACTTGATTCTTGCTCTTTGGGTGTTTAGAGCATGAATTCCACCAAGAACACTTGGTTTTAATTTATGGAAGGGTGATTTCTAGTGATGGCAGAATTTTTGGAGGAAGGAGAAGACTTAGAAATGTTCTTGGAGAGAAGAACAAGTGTTGGCCAAAACTAGAGAGAAGGGAGAGAGAGTTTGTAGAGAGAGATTGAAAAAGAGAGTGAAATGGCTTGAATGAGGTGAGATGAGTGAAGAAATGTATTTTGTTGAATGGGGGAGTGTATGTACGGTTATGGGTGTCCAAAATGGGTGGGAATAATGCCTTAGTGGAGTAATAATTCAAATGGGAAGTGGGAGACAAAGTGGGGGGACAAATTGGAAGAGTTGGTGAAGTTAAATGATGAAGTGGTGAAGGTGGGGGACAAAGGTGAGTGGAGGTGTGGGTGGAGGTGGAGGTGGCATAAAATATATTATTTTGAATGGACATGGCTAGCCATGGCATCCAAGGCCATGAAAATGGGTCAATTCCCCACTTAGTCCTCCAATCTTTTGAATTTGGGCAATTGAGCCCAACTTACAACAATTCCTTTGTTCAATTGAGTCCTTCATCTTTGAAATCCACCATTTTCACCATTATTTTTCTTGGCCTAAGCCAAGCTTAATTTCATGAATCCTTAACACTTTATTTAATGTCCCTTCACATTAATTCAGCTAAATTCCCAAATTAGGAAAATTCTTTGGCTCCCAATCCACTTACCCCGGGACCTAATCAGTTTGGATTTTCCGGGCATTACAGTGCGTCACTAACTAGTGACGGGTACGAGTCACTAACTACCGACAATTAGGCATCACTAGGTAGCGACGGTTATGCGTCATTAACTAGCGACGACTACCCGTCACTAACTAGCGATGGCTACGCGTCACTAGGTAGTGACGGCAAAATGTCACTAACGCGCCAGCCGATGTCGTTACCGGAAAATTTGTGACGGTATGTTTTGTGACGTTTAGCTATCGCTAATTAGTGACGGTATCCGTCGCTAAAAAATTAGCGGCGAGTAAATTAGCAACGGACCTTTTAGCGACGGCTATTTCATGTTTAGCGAAGACTAGCCGTTGCTAAATGGCTTTCTTCTAGTAGTGCCAGTTGCATATTGTTTAAATTTTATAATTTGGTCAAAAAACAATCCTAAACCTACAATAAATTAAAAGCACTTAGGATATGTAGGATTGAACGATCCTACTAATCCTACAATCTTGCAAGTGATCCTATGTGATCTTATGCTCCTAGTGATCCTACTACAATAAGGCATATTTTGTAGGATCTGAATCTTTGTATCCCATGATCATACAATCTGGATCGCAATTTTGACAACCTTGCTAAAAACTTTGGAACCTAACAATTTGACCACCCCCATTGTCACCCGAGAAAAAAAGTTTAGAATTTTAATCGACATTCATGGTTTGGTAGCTTTTTTTCGCCCTCTTTAACTTTTTCTTTTGCCATTTCTTCCAAAGCTCAACTAATTTTTGTAAATCGAGCTTCAAAGATTTGGTGTTTACAATTTTAGATGCAGATATATAAAAATTTATTAAGATTTGAATGAAATGGTATAAGAGAAAGTTAAAGAGAATGAAAAATGCTATCAAACCATATAGGCTAACCAAAATTTGGGAATTTTTTTTCTAGTGTAAAGGCACCACTCGTTGATGAGTTTTCTAGCAGCTATGCTGGGAACAAATACCTAGAATTTTAATTGGCTTTCATGATTTGATCACCTTTTTCATTATTCTTAACTTTCTCTATTGTCTTTTTTTCTAAAACTCAACTAATTTTTTTGTAAATCAAGCTTTAAATATTCATGTTTCAAAATTTTAAATCCAGATATATAAAAATCCATTGAGATTTAGAAGAAATGATAGAATAGAAAGTTAAAGAGGATAAAAAACACTATCAAACCTTAAATTTTGATCAAAATTCTAAAATTTTTCTCCCAGTATGGTGGCACCACTGCCTGAAAACTCATCGGCGTGATGGCATTACTACACTAGGAAAACTATTTTTTAGAATTTTGATTGGCTTATGTGTTTTGATAGCATTTTTCATTCTTTGTAACTTTTTTTTCTATCATTTCTTCCAAATCTCAATGGATTTTCCATTTTTTTAAAAATTTAGAAAACTTTTATCCCTAGATTTTGAAGCTTCATTTCAATTGGTTTCTCTTAATTTTGACAATTTTTGTCAATTTCTAAATTTAAATTTTACTAAAGCTAACCACTTAACCTTTTATTGCTCATTATAAGTTGATTGTCCCCTTTTCAATTTCATTTATGGAAAGTTTGTAATGCATTCTCTATTATGTGCAAATTGTTTGTTCAAATTAATTTACTAAAGTTAAATTTTAAATCCATAATTTACAGAAAAATATAAAAATCCTATTTTATATGGTTTCCATTTTGTCTTTGTTTTTGAAAGAATCAAATTTTCATTTACTCAGCACTCCCCTCAAAGTTCTATTTTTTTGACTTTTTTATTAACTAGTGCACGCTTTTTACTTCACAATCAACTAGCTTTAATAATCAATGTTGCCTTAGGATCAAACTATGAAAAAACTATGGTTGAATTTAAAACACAAAGTGTGCGGATATAAAAAAAATAGTTTAAATACTTAGTATTGCCATGAGTGCCAAAAAGTTAGAAATAATAAATCGTGTAATGAAAATTTTAAATAAAACAATAGTTAACAATATTATTCACCGATGCAAACACTTAAGTTGAAGTAATACATGTCTTGATAATATATGCAATAGTTTAAATAGAAAAAATATGATTATACAAATTAATAATCACATGTTTTAAGGTAAATTCATATGAAACCATATTTAAAATCAACACAATATTCTACTAATATTGCTTATAATTTTTATTTTTATTTAGTTTATAGTAGCAACAAAACATAGATTAGCTAAGGAATTATAGAATGTCTAAATTAAAATAATTATGTAAGACACAATAAAAAGATTAACAGTTAACAAATTCTTGGGTATAATGTGTACATTAGCATATTTAAATATAGAATTTTATCTTTATACAATTTTTACAAAATGTTGGATTGAAGAATGAGAAGAATATATGTGTAAGAAAAACATGTTTATTATGTAGTGTTAAGCTACTAAAACATGCATGGGAAAACTATGAAAATATATAAAAAAAAAGTGAGTATAAATATTTTAAGTATTTGTTCCAAGGATATAGTACAGCGACTATTAGGGGACATTAACCCCGACTACACTCCTCCAAACTACCATTTTTCTCATATGCCATCAAGAAACATGCAAGTTATGCCGTACTTTACAACAACATATTTGACAAAAAAAAAGAACATAACTACATTGAGGTGTTTAAATGGTAGGTTTTTGTATGATAAAAAACAAATGTTAGAGCATGTATAATCAGCCAACTTACCTCAACCAATAAAGATGAAAAATTAACTCTACTACTTTTACCCTCTCCAAACCCAGTCAACCAAACTTGACCTCACCTATAAAGCCTTTAGAAGGTTATGAGTTTAACTAATTCTACTAAAGATGCAAGAAAAACATATTTATTATGGAGTAGCAGGCTACTAAAACATGTATGGGAAAAAAAAAAAGAATGAAAAGGTGAGTATAAAGTATTTAAAGTATTAGTTTCAAAAATAAAAAAGGAAAAAATATTAAGTATGAGTATATGAACACGAAAGATGTTACTATGTTATAGAGAAAGAATGAAGAAAAAAGGGTAGGCATGATAGAAAATAGAACACAAAGGAAAAATAAAGAAAAAAAGTTAAGAGTGTGATAAAAAAAAATAATAACACATATAATGTATGAAGAAAAACATAACCGTAGGGGGAAAACGCATAATTACCATAAAAGAAATTGTGTGAACGAAAGAGAAGGGAGAAGTTACATTAATTTAGGTTTTTTTAATATGTACTCATATAAATGGACAAATTTATAATAGAAATAATAAAAATTTTATGATGTAATAAAGGTAACAATATTAACACAATGTATAATGAATTTTAATTTTTTTTTGTTTGCATATTACATAGTTGACTAAAAATTAATTTAAAACACAAATATTGTCAATTTGTAGCATTAAATCAACAAAAAAAAATTTTAAAAATCACACAAGAAATCTTATATTGGATTCAAGTTTTGATAATTAAATAAAAAATTAATGCTTTTTATTATCGTGAATAATAAAATTACTTTTTTTAAGTGTTAGATTATTTTTTATTTTTTTATGAAATGAATTAGATCCTAATTGATGTCAATTTAATTTTATTTTATAAATAATTAATGTTGACATTCAAATTTATATTAGAAATTGATTCAAATTTACAACTGTCTAAAAGATTAACTATTTCCTTTTTTTTTTTTTTTAAAAAAATATGTGCTAGTTGATGTAATTTTTTTTGTTAATAAATCATTTTCTCATAAAACAATTCTTTCTATTATATAAAACATATTATATTTTGAATAATTATAATAGGGTAGTATGAATATGAAGGTTTTAGAATAAATATTAAAAGTTGCAATAATGTTACTAAAATTAGTATATCATTTCTAATTATGTTATATGTATATTTTCAGGATTTTGCAGAGCTTTTCTTTTTTGATGAAGTTAACGTGTGAACTTAATGGATAAAATATGCTACAAAGTTTGTTTTAATATATGTTAGTGTCCAAGATACCAACAAGGAATGTAAAGGAATAATAAATTTTTTGTCCAAAAATTAAGATGGTTGTTTTTAGTACTTAAACTATAAATCTTGATAGTGATTGGTAAAATAAACATATGCAAGAAAAATATCTTTTATTTGTGTGGACCATTATACATTTATGGGCTTTACATAATTGTGTTTATCATAAGTTAAACTTATTAAACAATATAATTATAATTATAAGAATTTATGAGCTTGTTATAATAAAAATAAAACACTTAGAAGATGTACAAAAAATGGAAAAGTAATATATTGTCGAATATAAATAAGAAATTAACATATATTATAGGACATGACATTTTCTTTTTTTTTGGCCTTTCTCTCATTAACTCATTTCCATCTCTTGAACTTTTATCTTTGCATCTTCTATTATATAGTTTCTAACTTTGTCCCTGAATATGAAAATATTAGAAAAGTAAATGTTTTTTAATAAGATCTAAATATAAAGATATAATTTAGTTAGAATTGCAATCCAAAAGACACTACTAAAAAACATGGATTTTCCAACTGCCAAGATTTCCAACGTGATGGGCCATCGGAAAAGGGAGAGTCAGTTTTTTAATAGCCTTCACAATGGAAATATATATCAACATCTTTTCCAATGGCTTTACTGTTGAAAATTTTCAACCTGTAGGGCCACTAGAAAGTTTTCAATAGCCAGGCTATTGAAAAGTTCAAAATTTTAGTTTTCAACGTATTGGCTGTTAGAAATTTTCAAGATGAAGCCGTTGGAAAGAGGGCCTTTGGAAACATATTATACAAATATTTTACACCTAATAATAATAATAATAATAATAATAATAATAATAATAATAATAATAATAATAATAATAATAATAATAATAATAATAATAATAATAATAATAATAATGATTATTATTATTATAATTAAAAATATAATAATATATATCATAATGTTTTATAATGTATTTACGCATTACATATTACAATGTATGTTTCATATATTAGAATATATGTATTATTGATTATAATGTATGTATCATAATGTATTATATATAATAATAAATATTTAAAATATATTGTCATCATATAGTATATTGAATTATATGTATCATAATGTATCATATATAATAATATATATTTAAAATATATCATATATTTTATAATGTATAATAGCAATGATATATAAAATTATATATTTTAGAAAGGAAAGTAATATTTTTAAAACATTTTTTAAAAATAATAATAATGATTTAATATATATATATATTATCATACACATATAATAATAATAATAATAATAATAATAATAATAATAATAATAATAATAATAATAATAATAATAATAATAATAATAATAATATAACGTATCATATATAAGAATATATATTTAAAATATATCATATATATTAATTGGGCCAAACCTAACCTAACCTAACCCAACCTAACCCTAGTTATAAATACCTAGTCCTAACCTTTCCGCCCTCAGCCTCCCTCATATGCCTCTCTATCGCCCTCTTATTTGCCTTCTCTCGCCCTCTCATTTGCTTCATGTTGGAAATTGTTATACTCCTTCCGTACCAAAATAGATGAAATGTTTTTCTTGGCATAGAGATAGGTGTCTGTAATTTATGTTCTTTTTTCCAATTTTACCCATGGAACTAAAATTAATTTTTTTTGGATTTTGAGTAGCGAGAGTTTAAATAATGATTAAAAAATAAAAGATTCTTTTTTTGGGTTTTATGTAGTGAGAGATTGAGTGAAGATTAAAAAAAGATTCTTTATTGAGTTTTGTGTAGTAAGAGTTTAAATAGGGGTAAGAGGGTAAATTGATTATTTAAAATTTTTCAAAAGAGAAAACATTTCAACTTTTTTAAGAGATTTCAAAATGGAATACATTTCATCTAAATTAGGATGGAGGGAGTAATTTTTAAAATATTTACAATTTTACTAACAGTTTTGACTGTTAGTAACTTACTAATAGCTTTGACCTTTGATAAATAGCAATAGGTTGGACCGTTTGTAGTGTAACACCCCCAATTTTATAAATCATAATTTTAAAAAATATCTTAATTTCCCAGAGTTATTAAGTAATTAATTAAAAATAATTTAAGAAATATGAGGTAAAATATTTTCTTTGAATCTATTTTCCAAATAATAAGAGTATTAAATGAAATCAGAGTAATTAAGCGACAATCCTAGAGAAACTAACATATGAATAATGTGCCAATTTAAATAAACCATATGTTTTTTTAAATGAAATAACACAAAATAGAAATATAGTCCCAGCTAGTTTTATTTTCGAGAGGGCTACAGCATACTCTCACTTAGTTTGCTCCATATCCTGAACCTCATTAAATGGTTTAGTATACTCCATCTGCTCATAGTACTAACCTAAGGAAATATGTTAGAAAGAAGGATAAGCACCACTTACTCAATAAGGGGGAAGTATTAGGCCCATCACATATGTCATAATATTTCCTCCACAAACAACAAACAAATAATAAACTTCAAGTTATAGTTATTTAACCAAAGAAAAATTTAATACACGTTATAGCAATAACATTAAAGTCCTACTAGCTTGCTTGAACTAATACGCATATGCATAATTTCTTTTACTAATTTAATCGTATCTTATTGATCAATCATTTGATCTAATATCGTTGGATGAACCTAGGGTGGTGAGTGTGTATATCATCAACTCTTAAGATAACTCTTAGGCAGTGTGCCACTAGAGATGCCACCAAGTCAGAGCCTCTTATGATACCTACGCCGAAGTAGAGCCTCTCGTGATACCAGTCATAAGCATGGTCCCCCACCAACTATGGTTTGGCAACGCACAAATCATATCTTCATACTCCATATCAATATTGGGTAATGACTAGGGATAGTCCATCGCCACCTTAACATGCCTCTTGGGTTCGAATCATCCGTTCCGAACCTTTCTTCTAAATTTCTAGCTCATCAGGTCATGTAGATGTGGTCCATCGCCAACATTGCATGCCTTATATTTTATCTTACTCCTCAAATCTTTTACTCAATGCAGTCTTATGTATGACAAACATAAATTATATTCAACATCCAATTTATGCATGACCCTAGCTCATTTTATTTTAGCCTTTTTTAGTAGAGAGCCATGATTCTAGTGCATACTATTTCTTTTATCTTGTTATCTAAGCTTAGTGTTACATGATGATATGGCAATCAATGATATCTTTTTAAATGTATTTATGATAAATGTTCATCACCACTTTCATGAATTCTTTCTAAGTCCATCATTAAGCATTTATGCTCATAATCCTTTATTTACCGGCTTATAGTAATTTATTACGGCCCTAACATGTCATTAATGGTTGCTTTAAATCTCATAATGTTGATAGCAAGCTTGTCGGTCCTAAAACATGTTATTAGTAGTGTTTGTCTTACTGGCCCTAAACATGGCATTAGTGGGTTTATTCAGGTGGTCCTAACATACTTCTAACTTAATTTTTGTTGCAAATGGTCCTAATATAATACTAGTGCCAAACATACATCATATATCATATCATTACAACCATGTAACCAACCAACCAAAATTACATCTCATTGGAAGAGAAATAAAATAAAATAAAATAAAATAAAATTCTAAAAAGACTAATTAATTACCCTACCCATGTTGCCCACATATTTAAAGATTTTGTTTAGCCCAATTATTACTTAGAATTTATTATTCAAGTTAATACTTATTTTGGGCCTAATAGGGCCCACGAGAACTAACACACTCTTCCCTCTTACCTAGTAGAGAATAATATGATGAAACAGGGTAGTTTTCTAGAACGGTTCTACAAAATATTAATAAAGTAGAAAATTAAAAAATATGCTAAAATTTTGAAATTTCCTAAATGGTATTTGGAAGGTTTATATTCTTAATATCTAAGCCGATTTTTTACCTAAGGGCCAAAAAAGGGTCTCGGGTTGTCTCCGGTGGCCTCGTACTTATTTGAGATCGTGTAGGTAGCCTTCTTGATATTGATCCTAAAATTATTGCAACCAACACACTAAGTTATAAGCTCATGTAGTAGCTGTAAAAACTAAATTTGGAAGGAGAAAATTTGATTTTGATTACCAATGTGTTTTTAGGATCTCTGGCACTTCAGGAGTCCAAAGAAATGCTAAACCTTTCAGTAAGGATTCCCTAGGCCACTGTAACTACTTGGACAGCAAAGATAATAGACTTAATAGGGCTGTGAGGTCCAAAATTTTCAGCTAAAAATAATTTGAAAATGGTTATAGTGGCTTACTGGGGCTTAGATGCAAGTTGGTCTTTGATTACATCAGAAATGAGTGCACAAGCCTAGAATTTTGAATAAGGAAAGCCTAGCAACGAAATATAGAACAAAAATAAGGTATTTAGGTGTTAGCAAAAAAATAAAACAGTGGTACCGAATAGTTTAGACTCACATGCTAGAAAAAAAATAAAAGCGTGATACCGAATAGTTTAGAGTCACAAATGAATTTGGAATCGATGGTGTACGTAGGATCGTTTTTGTGTCCTAATGGGGTTTCTCTTCAATCTGATGAATTTAGGCAAAAATATGGAATTAAATTAATGTTCCAATACTTTGGAATAGCCAAGAATCAAAGTATGAAGGGCTGGACTTACACAATTTGATGGAGGACTAAGCGAAGACAAACAACTAGCGCGAAGAGGACCAAAGGATTGTGGATGGCCTTCTTGCAAGAAATCCAATTTTCTTCTTGTATCTTAGGCGGCAGTTGGTGGGGGAATAGAAAAGAAGAGATTAATTTGCCTAGGTCTAGTTTCTACAGGCTCTTGGCTATGTAGGAACATGGGAGAAAATGAAAAAGGAAAGAAAATGAATAATGGCAAGATAATATTCAATGTGATTTAATTAAAGGAAATAAAGGTAAGAAGATAATGAATTAATTTTTCAATTTCATTGTTCTAGAGGTGCTGCGTCTGGATGTTTTTTTTTTTTAAATAGAGATTAGGGTTCGTTGAGAAATTATTTATGTAACAAAAGTATGAACCTAGTTTAAACCATGGACATGCATAGGCTAAATTTTTGGGAACTTAGTCAAATGAATTTAGAATTGAGTGAGACAATTTTTTTTTTACTCATTTTTGTGAAAAGAATCCAATGGTGCTCTCAGATTTCCCATTCGATGCTTGGTTGGAAAAGGACAAAAACACCCTTAGCCTAAAGAAGGTGACTTTGAGCTTTCAGCTTGAAATTTGGCTTAGTGACTACTAAAGAAATTATCTAAGGATCAAGATTCTTAATTTTACATTGATTTTTCTAAATTGATAGGTGAAATTATGGAAATACCCTTGAGGGCAAAATGGTAATTTTCACATGTATGGTAATTTGGTAATTTTATTTTCCTTAATTTCTAGGATTATTACAGGTAAATTGCTAGCGACCTAACTCATTGGTAAATACCAACAGGTTGAATAAATGGTATTTTACTAATGGTTCCGTTGGTATTTACCAGTGGTTTCACGTTAGAAAAAACTTTGCTTGTTGGAAAATGGGTTTGGTTTACAACCGTTGGTAATTAACAATAGTCAAATTTCCAATGTGTTCGTGTTGGAGATTATCTGAGTTTGTTCAATACTTCAATGTTGGGATTAGTTACTAGTTCTAATTTCAAACAAATTTATATTTTTGGGAATTTTTTAGAATGTGTTCTTATCTATTAATAGGTTTTTGGTTCACACGACCCCTTGCAGCAAAAATGCTTGTCAAAAAGCATTTGTAAGTAATCATGTAGGTGATTTTGGATTCTTATTAGGCTTTCTTTTGGGGCAGCTCATGATGTTCATATTGATCTATTATGGGCCTATGCATTTAGCAATGAACAGGTCTGATACAATAACTGTCTTAGCTCTACCCTATCTTTTGTTTCATTTTTTCCGGTGGAACAATCAAAAAGACTTTTCTGATTATGGATCTACTAACAGAAACAGAAACAATTCAATGTGTAATCTTAACATTCAATGTGTATTCCTGAACAATCTCATTTTTCAATTATTCTACAATTTCATTTTACTAAGTTCAATGTTAGCTAGATTAGTCAATGTTTATATGTTTCGATGCAACAACAAGATGTTATTTATAACAGGTAGTTTAGTTGGTTGGTTAATTGGTCAAATTTTATTCCTAAAATGGGCTGTATTGGTATTAGTATGGATACAGCAAAATTCTTCTATTAGGTCTAATGTACTTATTCGATCTAAGGTTGTATTGGCATTAGTATGGATACAGAAAAATTCTTATATTAGGTCTAATGTACTTATTCTATTTAAGAAGTCTAAGTATCTTGCTAATAAGTCTAAGTATCTTGCTAAGAGCTGTATGTATCTTGTGTTAGACATCGTAAATTCTATGGCTTGAATCTTTAGTATTCTCTTATTGATTACTTGTCTCTACTATTTAGGAAGAATACCGTCACCCATTTTTACTAAGCAACTGAAAGGAACCTCAGAAATGGAAGAAATAGAAAAAATTTTCCTAGCAAGGGTGGAGGACAAAAAGGCATTCCTGAAAGAAAATCCTTCTATTTTCGAAGAGGAAGAAGGGGAGGATCCTGAGAAAATAGATGAAAGGGAAGAGATCCGAGTGAACGGAAAGAAAAAAACAAGAAAAGATGAACTCTTGACTCTTCCTTTTGATTTATGGTTTTTCAACAGTTCAAATTTTGACCATTGGTAATATGGTTTCTAACAATCAATTTACTAATGGGCTGCTTCCAACGGTTACATGTTGGTAATTTTGAATTTTCTAACATGTGACCATTATAAAATATCTATTTTTTAGTATTGAGATGAAATATCATAATTTAAATTTCAAAACATATAGAATGAGAGTTTCATAGAACTGATTTGTATCACTACATAATAATATTGTGTTAATCAAAATAGGTCTCCAAAAGAAAAGAGAGAGAGAGAGAGAGAGAGAGAGAGAGAGAGAGAGAGAGAGAGAGAGAGAGAGAGAGAGAGAGGGTGAGTGAAAGAGAGAGATAGATGAAGAAGCCTAAATCCAAGACATCATTAGCAGAAAATCATGTATGACTCTAATCTTTAAAAAATTTGAATTTTGTAAATGAAAAAAAAAGAATGACTTACATGTTTTGTGAGAAAATGATGTGTTGATATATGTGGATAAAAATATGAAAAGAAAGACATCAATTTCCAAAATAGGTTAAGTATAATTTGGCTAATAAAATAAATAGAGTATTTATTCATCAAAGTTATATTTTTTGCCTAATATTTATCAAGATATATATAGTTAAAAGATTGAGTTTTCAAATTCAGTTAATATGCATGAATTTTACAATTAATGAGGACTATTAAGAAAATAAAAAATATTTGTCTTGGGGACAAATAAAATAATAACAAAAAAATTTTCAAACTGGAAGTCAAATATTTAATAAGGAATATTAACACATGAATCATGAAAATTAAAAAGTCAACAACCCAAGTAAACCTGAAGGAGAAAAAAAGTAATTTTACAAGACATGTGGGGACAAAATTGGAATATCAGTATAAAAGATGATAGATGACTTCATGAAGTTAAAAATAGGTCAGATAAAATTAAGGAAAAGATAGTTTCAACTGTTGATATGATATTACTTTATATATCAATAGTAGATGATAAATTAGTTTATTAATTTTCTGTTTACATAGATGTAAGAAAAGTAAAAACTTTTTAAATATAGATGTAGAAGAAAGAAAATTTTGCTTTCATATATGTTAAATTGCCTATTGGTAAACAAAATTATAGACTAAAGAACATTTATGAGTTCTTTTTAATGCATGCACACATTTTTCTTTCAATTTAATATATTTTTTATTGAAATTAATTGTTGGATTTGTTGGCTCAAATTCAAGAAGTTTACGATTTTTGATTTTATTTAAGATTTAGTTTTAATTTTCTCTTTGTGTAGGATTTAGTTTTTCTATTTTGATGTGGTTTTCATTTATGTTTGACTTATAAGAAGACATGTTATGTTAGGGCTTTGAGTATGAGAAAAAAACTAATTATTGTGATGAGGCAAAATGAAAAGGTTTTAGGAGGGAGAAGGGATTCAAAGGCTGGAGAAGGGTAGGACGAGAAGTCTTTTGTGATTTTCATATCATATAATTGTGTAAGGGCAAGATTATGGGATTATCAGTAATATGTAGGGGATCTATAGGTCAGCATGAGTGCTAAAGACATAGGCTACTGTAATCTCTATATTTTTGTTTGAGTGATTTTCTTTCATCCATAAATGTAGGCTAGATAAGAGTCAAACCAAGTTAAATTTGTGAGTGCTTACATAATTATATTTGTTATTTTGTTGTGTGTGATAGGTAATTAGGACTTTTTTTCTCAACAATTGGTATTAGAGCTTTTGGTTTGGTCATAGTATGGTGGAGCATATGGTGTGAAACTTGACATGGTGGAGCATTTTGATTGTTAAGGATATAGAGTTGATAATGATTTGAAGTTTGAATATTGTTCATGGTGTGGTGAAACTTAGGAAATCATCCTAGGTAGATTAGTTTGTTTGGTTTGTGTTGTAATGAAGTTGTATGTTTGTAATAAAGTGGAGCCTTGGGGATTTGTCTGAGGTATGTTTGGTAGTGGTTGCAGCATGGCACTAATGGCTCGGTACAAGTTTAAAGATTAAATATTTTGTTCATGTGTGTTGATGTTTGCAGTCATGTTTGTGTTATTCATAGTTTTTTGTGTTTGTTGCTATGTTTGTGTTTTGGTGATATTTGTAGCGTTTGTGTCTATGATCGTGATCATGTATTCATGATGTTCATGTTCATAGTGAAGAAGCTTAAGGATTTTGATTTTATTTAGGATTTGGTTTTAGTTTTCCTATTTGTTTATGATTTAGTTTTCCTATTTTGATGTGGTTTTAGTTTGTGTTTGGCTTAAAAAAAGCTTGTAGAGTTAGGATTTTAAGTTTGGCTTAAAAAAAGCTTGTAGAGTTAGGATTTTAAGTATTAGAGAAAAACTAATTGTTGTGAGGAGGCAAGATGTAAGGGTTTTAAGAGGGAGGAGAAGTCAGGAGAGAATGAGGATGAAAAGCCTTTTATAATTCTTATATCTTATAATTATGTGAGGGCAAGATTATGGGATTTTTAATAGTATGCAGGGGATCTATTGGTTAACATGAGTACTAAGGGCATACTTGTGCTGTAATCTTTATATTTTTGTTCTAGTTGTTTTTTGTTATTTGTGGATGCAGGTTAGTAAAGAGCCAAACCATGTTAAATTTGTGTATACTTGATTGATTATATATATATTTTTGGTATCCATAAGCATCATACAAGTTAATAGGCGGAGATATACTATTATAATAATTAGAAAAATGGGCATGCAAGTACCTGAATGGCAACCAAGTTTGTATTTGTAAGGCATATCGTAGGAAGTGGGGAGGCTAGGATTCAAACCATGGACCTCCCCCTTATCCCTCAGAGCCTTTACCCATTGAAGATGATTATATTTGTTGTTTCACTGAATGTAATGAGTGGTTGGGGAATTTTTTTTCCTAACATTAACATTTGTCACATTGTTTGATGTTTTTAGTTTTACAGGCAGTGCAATTTACCTTAGTTTGGTTAATATTCAAAAGTCCATTATAAGTCAATCAAAAGGTATGCAAATTTAATAATTTATTTGTTTATATTTTGTCTGTAACTACTAACTGTCCCTTAAGATATCGTATTGATACCCAAAGTTGTTGAAATGGGATACCTGAGAACCCTTAAGATGAGCCCACCTACTAGTAAAGACAAGGTTAGATGTACCCCAAGGGTGTGTGCCTAGAGAAGACCTTCTAATGCTTAAGTCAGTAGCAACTTGTAAGAGTGGAGAGAGCTTAGATAGAGCTATAAGCGCAATATAGTGCATACCTGGTATCGTTTGGTATGAGGCCTCTTATAGTCCCTTAAGATATCATGTCATGGAAGAAAATCCTACCATGGCATGATCATTTACATGATTGTGGAGATCTTCCATAAAGTGCACTTCTTTAGCTAATGATCAACCCATTAGCTTATTAACCCTTGAAGTACATCCTTAATGGGTTGTGTAGTCCTTATCTTCAAGCCCAGTTCGTGGGCTGAATCTAACACAGTCTTAATCCTTCTTTTAATGGATGTACATTCTCCAATATCCAAAGCCCATTTGGGTATCAATAGACCTACCTAAAGTCAAAATGGAGCAAACTAGGTACCTTGAATTTTTTGCCGATTTAAAGGTGGTGGCCATATGGCGGCCTTATACTGGAGGGAAGTATCTCCTCCTAAGAATGACTCTTCATCTTTTGGAAGATATCTGTTACCTTTTTGTTTTCAATGTTTCAAGTGTTCTAATTCCCATTCTTGTTTCCTATCTAGTCTTCTACATTATGCACTCTAGAGCTTTTACGTTCCTCTGCTCCTGTGTTCAAGTTTGCCATGATCTATCTTCATGCATTATCCTATATCGCTTGTTGTCTTCTTCTTGAGGTATTTGAAAGGGTTGCAAGCCTTTTTTTTTTATTATTGCCTATAGGTTTATCCTAGTATTTCACAAAAATTTGGTGCCAAAAGAAAAGTATCTACCTTTACCACAGAAAACATTGCCATAAAAGTGCCAGCTCTCTACCTTGCGGAGGTTCACAGTTTGAGGAGTACATAAACATCTGGCTCCCTATCCATCCTCTAGAAGGAACACTATTTCCCACCATCTTTAAAGGTTTTCATCTCAAAGGAGGATGGGACAACTAATTTGCTGTGGGAGATATGGATGACAATCTAAGCTGACAAAGTTTGAGCAAGCTTACATTTCCCTGTTCACCCTTTGGTCTCCAAGTTGTGCAATCACTTCTGATTCCTGCCATCTGATTTGGCTCCCAACTATTATCTTCATATAAATGCCTTCTTTGTGACTTGTCACTTTGCTGGAGCTGAGTATTTATTGGACTCTTTCTTTTTAATTTTTTTATTCCCTAACCCTGATGCAGTCATCCACTAGTTTTTCAATCTTTGTCTAAACTCCTTTGGCTGCAACCTTTCTTTCCCCTTTACCATCACCTAGAAAGTTGGAAGGACTAGAAAGGAAAATGCTTCTTTATGCCTCTCAAGGAGAATTGGGAGTTTCTTGTGAGTGGACTAATAACTCCATCCATAAGGTGATTAATCCTCCTCGCCTAGAGCCTAAGTCTGAAGCCTTCATAGCCACCCAAAAGATTGTTTTATGTCCTTTAAAGGTTGTTAAAGATAGAATGAAAGGGAGGTTGTTCTTTCCCCACTAGCAGCACTTGACTAAGACTACCCTAAAGGCCCGCGAGATTAGCTGGCCTTGCATAAGCAAACAATACCTAGTTCCTTGGGTGCTCGGGATGTGTAGGGAGCTCTTAGATTCCTTAGACTATGGCATCATTTCAAATAGAAAGCTTCTAGCACCTTTATGATGTTTTTTTCTTACTCCAATATTCCTATGCTAATGCCATTGTTTATTAAAGCTCTATAAGTGTAATCATAAGGAGGAGAAGAAGCATGATGCTGTAACGACAACTCTTCGAGGACCTTAGGGTTCTTTGACACCTTAGTGGCTGCCTAGGTTTTTCTTCCTAAACCTATCATGGTGCAAGAGAGGGTGACCACCCAAAGAGGCAGAACTCCATTCATCCCAGCATTTTCCTCCAATGTTTATGGGGGACGTGGATGCGAGGGGCCCTTTAAAATGGCAACAGCCTATAACAACAACCCCCATTTGGTTTATTTTTCTTGCCTTAGGTAGTTTCTCTATTTTCCGTACAGGGCTCATATCTTGATGCCCTACCTGTGATATTTTAGTTTGCTTATTCCTTATCTTCTACCTTTTTTAGGGGTGGTTGAGGTCTCTGGGGTTCCTTATTTTACAGCCGCCACTCTAAGGTCATTCTTCATCATAAGTGGCCAAGGTACAACGGAGGCTTGGGGGTCCCCTATAAAGAAGCACGTCTAAAGGGCCTCGATATGTGTCTTGGGGTTTGTAGAAAAATCCCTAGGCTTCCAGAACGTCCTTAGCCAGAAAGCGCTTGAGGCTACCCTCCAAGAGCACCATGAGGCATATTTCAAGGCATATGGGGGTATGCCTTACAACTTCTATTTTTAGGTAAATGAAAGCAAGTCTGCCATTGAGAGTGGTTTGGTTCTTCTAAGGATGTTAGAGGGCCTTATTGTTCCTTGGGACTATGCTATCCTTGAGTAGGAGTGGAGCACTCCAGCTGCCAGCTTGTGGATAGGAGAACTGCCCTTCTCCAGTTAAGTATTTTTATCATATTTTTTTTCTTGGTTTTATAATGCCTTTCTCAGTGGTTTCTCTGGTTAGGCTATCATTATATTGAATGGAACAGCTACTGGGGTAAAAGCGATGGAGAAGACCAATTCCCAGTTGATCAAAAAGAAGAAGTGTCTTTCTCATTGAGATGAAATTTTTTTCTTGAAGTTGGGTGCCTTCCAGTAGGAGAAGAAAACATTGGAAAAGAAATGCCAAGCTTGGGAGAACACATCTCCTTCCTATGCCCCCTACCTTAGAAAAGCCGAAGAAAAGGGTAGTTGCCTTAAAATTTGAGAAAAGGAGTCCTCGAGAGATTGTAAGGCATGTCTAAGATGTTGCAAAGAGGAAACTTGTCTAGGAGTTCTTTAATGACTTCATTGATATTTCCATGAGGTTTTTTCCATATAGGATGTCTGATACCATGAAGGGAAGCTTGGTCAAAAGGCTTAAGAGTTTACCTGAAAGGGGAGCCTTAAAGTTCTTTGTCTAGAGGCCCTACCTCGTCCTTTGTAAGGTGCATCCCAACCAATCCTTATTGCTTATAGGCCAAACTGCCATCCTAAATAAAGTGATAATACTTTTTAATTAATTTAAGTGCTTTTAGGTACCTTTGGAATTTTGATACTTCCATCATGTCATTTACATTGCATGCCTCATTGGTTTGAGTTCCTTTGTCACTAAGGAATCATTTTCCTGAAGTTGCTAGATCCTTCTTATCAGTGCTCTAGTCTAGAAGCCTTTTCATTGTGTGCATCATTGGTTTGAGTTCCCTTATCATTAAGGAATCATTTATCTAGAGTTGCAAGATCCTTTTTATTAGTGCTTTAGTCTAGGAGCCTCTTCATTAAGAAAGGCTTGCCTAAAGCTATTATTAATGGGTTATTTCCCAATCCTGAGGTTTTATAGCCTTTCCGCTTACCTCGCAATTATATTGCATGAGTTATGTTAATCAAAAGACCATTATGATGGTTTTGTCCAGAGCCTCTTACCTAAAAAGGCTCTTACCAATAAGGCCTCATCGTCTAGAGACTATGCTCAGAGGCTATAATTCCTAGAGCCAGACTCTGAGGCCGAAGATAATCACTGGGGCTACACTTGGAGGCCAAAGTACACAAGGCCTAATTCTGAGGCTTAGGCCTATCGCTAAGATCACACACCTGGTGGCCAAAACCCATAAGGCTTGATTTTGAGGCTGAGGCCTTTGTCAAGATCGAACACTCGAGGGCCAAAATCCATAAGACATGATTCTCAGGTCAAGGCTTCTTGCTAGGATACTCAGGGGCCAAAATCCATAGTGAACTGGCAATTAGATCTTTTCTTAGACAAAATGGTGAAATTTTATTATATGCTAGGCGTTAAGTACATAAACATGTCCAATTCTAAGTACACAAATGATACATGTTTGGGGAGAAGGGCAAAGCGTGTATAGTTCCTCACAGCCTTATTAAGGGATCTTGTAGCTAGGATTCTACCCTTTTGTGCTGAGTTGAGCCCCGGGTGTGTCCTTCAGGAACTCTTTGGCCATTTTCTAGGTACCCTTTAGAAGAGTTCATTGCTCCTTTTTCATGAATGCCTAGGTAAATGCCTTCTGATCCATATCCAAACTATCTTTGGACCTTGAAAGGCCTTGGGAAGATAACTTTTTAAGCTTGAGGATGCATCATCTTTTTTCTCAAATGGGCATCTTCCTTCATCCTCCAAGTATGGGTTACCTTCTGGACCTATGTGTTAGTACAATGTCCTTCATCATCAACCAAAATCAAGAATTGGGTATGCAAAAACATTAGTAATTTTCAATTATGTGTAAGGGTGCCTAGTAGGCTGGCATTCCTATTGCCCGTTATGATGGGATCATCTTTCTTTTCCCTTAGTTAGGAGCATTGATTTATGAGCTAACCATAATTGAGAAGCTTTTAGCTTGCATGTTCTTTAGTAATTGATTGCTTGCTTCACAAAAGTTTTAGCAGAGTGCTCTAGGCATTTTAAAGTCATGCCAAATGATTGAGGATTTAACCTACAAGTACTATGAGAAAATACTGGTTTATCCCCCATTAGAATGCCATTCATATTGACCCAAAGATTTTGTTTCAAACTTTCTAATGATACAATGATCTCCACAGCCACCAAATCCCTAGTAGGATGGTCCTTAGACCTCTGTTGCTAAATTAGGCCCGTGTTATTTGACATCTAGTTTCAAAGTGCTTGTTGCCCTGCTAATTTGGGTATGAAATGCTTATATGACGCATGTGGTGCATTTATGCCATCAATCCATCCACTCCATATTTGGAGGAGATCATCTAGGTATGGTCATCTAAAGGTTCTCTTTAGGGGTTTAATCATTTGGCTCCCTTCTTTTTCTCAAGGTTCCATATAAAGGAACACAAAGGAAGCATGTACATAACTTGGGTACTCATTAACAAAGAATCAAAATACCTTTTTATGAGGTCTGTCGAATATCATGATGTCATGCATAGGGTTTTGCTCCATGATTCTAGCCTTGAGTTTGAGAGTGGTTGCTTACATCTCTAGTTCTTGGGTCCTCTAATGCTTTGGGAGTACTACTCTTAATGTGCTACTCACTTTAGGACCCCTGAGCTTTACCATATAAGATTTTTAGGCAAACTCTTATGGTACATAGATTTTAGCATCACCTTAAGGGCTCGTAAAGGTCAAGAGCAGTAGGAGGGCACCCATCTGAATGTGAAACTACACTTTAGCTAGCATTCCTAGGATCGTATTGTAAGCCAATAGGACATTAATGGCTACGAATTCTACTATCTGGGAGTATCAAACCATTTCCTTGCTCTCTTGGGTGACCCTTGTGGGCATTAGCAGTAGTTGGATGGTTCCTTAGGTTGGGACCACCTTATTTTCTACACCACAGGCTAGTCCATGCATTAGACCGAGTGTTAGTGTTGTGCCCAAAAGCCAATCATGAGATGATTGTATTTTGTACATTGAGGCATGATATTTCATTGAGGCATTAATCTAGTAATTATGTTTGTTGTTTTGTTTTTATGTAACGTAATAAACATAATTATAACATTAGAATAATGATATTCTTAAATGTCACTGGTCTAGTATTATCGTGGAGCGGGTTGCAATAATATAGAAAGACTAGCATATGTGGAGACTAATATAAGATATGCAGTCTACATATGGGTACAAGTTGGAGAACTTGTGTACTAGACCAACCCACCATGAGAATGCTACATGGATCGTTATATGAGTGTCATAAGTGATTCTTATAGTGATCATGTATATGTAGACCTTTGACCTAAGGTCATCAAGGTTCCTTACATGTGAGTCACATACTTTGATACTTCCCTTTGTTGCTCATAACTGAGTGAACTTGAAGGAGGTCATTGGGTATATCACATATCATGTGGAGGGTTTTGCATGATCAAGATGAGATTTGTCCCTCCTATGTAATGAGAGTGATATCTTCGGGCCTTTTGATAGAGTAAGACTAAGAAAATGCATGGTCATGTTCAGATGAGTTGATATATGATATCAATGTCATCAGTTTAAGTTAGTCTACTTGGTAATCAATAAACCATAGATCAGGCTATATGAGAGTGACACATTCCATGTCACAATTTGGTCTTGATATCCTGGACAAAGGGACAATGGCAATACGGATAATGATTATAAAGGTTTAGTTGAATCACCGACAATCTTGTCACTTGGGTAGCAATAATGTGTTGCTAGACACCACTTATTGTTTATGATGATAAATATGATTTATGATCAATGCCAATGTGATAGGAGCCTATTGGGTCATACATATAGAGCCAATTAGATTATTTGAGTGTATGGGCCGAATTGTTTGGTCTTGGTTTCATGATAATTTCGTATTAATGATTGGCCCAAAGGTTAAGCCATTAATAGGCCTGAAATTAAAACCTAATTGGATTAGGGATTTAAAACCCATTAGGCTTGGGAGTTGAGTATCACTATAAATGCATCATATAGTGAGAAATTTATAGCTCTTGCCCTAGCTTCCTTAAGGATGAAATCAGAAGAGTTCTGAGTGTTCCAACCACACTCTTCTTTTTCCATTCCTTGGAGGATGCAAGGTAGCACTATGAGTGCAAGATGAACACATCTACCGAGAAATGGTAAAGGCGTGGTGATCCCGAGAGGCTTGTGTGAATACCATAGAGAGTTTGAAAACGTCAATTGTTCAAGTTTTTTGACTCAACAGTTGGGTGAAAGATCTCAACCAAACTAGGTATAAAATTTTGAGCACCCAATTTACCCCATTTTACTCGGATCCTAAAGGGTTTCAGTTATATTTTGCTGTGTTTGTTTGGCTCTTGAAACCCTATAGTGGTATCAAAACTACTGGTGAAACTCTAAATTGGGATTGAGTGTTGAATCATATGATATATTGTGTGTTCGATTGCTTTCAATCATGATTGATTAGATTGATTCATGATGCATGAAAACAGAACTCATAATGTATATATGATATATATGAAGAGACGGGCTAAATTGGTTAATGAGATTAACCCTAAATTGATTGGTATGAGATACCTATCTAAATTAGGATTGCTACAATAGTTGTAAAACCCTAGTAGTAATGGATTAAGGCTGTTCAGGCACCTTGAGTAGAATAGTTTTGGTGGCTCGGACGGAGGTGGCGTCGGGTGCTTAGTTGTTCGAAATAATAGATCTCGGGCAACATGATTGTAAGACAATTTTTGCGCGGGGGGGGGGGGGGGGGGGGGGCATTGCCCCCTAGCAACCCTCCATAGGGGCAGCTCCCCTTGACCTCACCTACTAAACGGCTAGCGGAATCGCTGTATGTGAAGGGCTCTAGGGTGTGGCTAAAAATCACATTTACATTGCCCCTTCATCCATGTAGACCTTCGTACATTGTATTTATCTATCCGAGCTATGATTAACAATAGGTCTATGTGAGGGATTAAAATCCATGAGCCATCTTCTCTCTCAATGGTTTAACCAAGGTATCATTATTTCCATATGTGTGATCTCCCACTCCCTCATTTTGCACTTGGCCAACCATTTAAGCACCGAACCATGATCATCTCCATGATCCTTACAAGTTTGTCATAGTCCTAGTTTGTCACCCTTACCATCATTTACTGGCTTCATCACCCCTTCATTCTTTATACTGGTTCTCTCCCTGGGGCTCTTGTTCTCTCCTTATCCCAAGGAAGACATCTTGGACAAACTTCCTCAACTTGACCTCTATTACTAACTCATCCAAGAATGCCTTGAGTTCTCTACAAAACTCATTATTGTGACCATAATCTTTATGACATATGCAGTATTTCTTTTTTTTTTTTTTCATTGAGGAATCGTGATTCAATAGGTCGGGGCCATTTAGTCATCATGTTCCTCATCTCAAGAACATATAGAATGTTGGCTGTAGTGTCTTAGAGGGTTGTATATATGTTGCTCAATGTTTTTTTTGGTATTGGTTTGAGGCTACTTGCTTGGCCTTTCCTTATTTTTTTCTCCTTATCATGTCGATTCACATCCTTTACTTGAATGTATTGGTAGGCTTGATTATAAAAATCTTCCACATTTTGGACAAGATTATCTTAGATAGACTAGGAAAAATGTGACTGTGAGAGGATGCCTTTAGTTAGACCTAATAGCTTTACATCTGGGGAGAAGTCAGGATTTTGCAAGGCCTCTGAATTTAACCTTCTCTGATAATACTGGAGGGAATCGTTCTTCTCTTATTTGACATCTAGAAGATGGTTTGCCATTTTCTTTGAGGGTAGATTCCGCGTAAAGTGTCGTGCCCTAAACTGCCCCTGGCCCATTTGGGCCTGATTTTTTTTTTTTTTTTAAAACATGCAGCGGAAGTTTTCATTACACAGAAGGGGCTTTTAAAACTCACTAAGACTTATGGGCACGAACCCCAGGATACTTATCGGTACTAGCTCGTTAAGTTCTTTAATTAAGGTTAAGTTGATGTGCTCTCAGAAACAAGCTAGTGCCTATGTGGATTTCATGTGTTCATTTTCATGGTCTTTACCAAGCTTAGCCAAGAATATGCATGGCAACCAAAACACCAACTTAAGTTTAAAAACTTATTTTCATGCATATGCTTTGCATGCTTATGTGTTTTGGTGTTCACTAGTGCACATAATCACTTAATGCCTTTAGATGCAACTAATGCTTAGGCATGTATTAATTCACATATGTGCACTTAAATTTCTTATTAGCCAAACTTTACACAAGCATCCAATTTCATGCTTTTTCTAAGTTTACTTGCATGTTCTTTACTAAATGAGCATACATAGCCAAACATTGCATGCTTTTAACATAGACATGGGCTTATGGGCCTTTTAGTACTTAACATGCATATGGCCCAAAATTAACCAAGAATAAAATCAAAATTTTTAAGTTCTTATTTAAGCCCAATTTCAACATACTTCAAATTTCATGAAAACATAACCCATAAATTCATGCATGGGCCTTGGTAAGTCCACCAAGCAATAAAAATACCCAAAAATGTCCAAGTCCATAATACAAGCCCAAAGCCAAGTTTGGCCAAATTTTAGCTAAGTCCATAATTTGGTCACTAAAGTTAGACCAACAAAAACATGCTTAAAAGCAAGCCATAAATCCACAAAGCCATGGAACACAAATTTCCACCTTAATAGACCTTGTTCCCACAATTCTAAGACTTCAAGTCCTGCACAGAAAGTCCACATTTTTTTTTTAGCTTGTTTACAAGCAGCTTATATACTTAGAATACTTAGAATATTTTGAGCAATACCATACACAAATCCAACCTTAGAATACAGAAAGAGTACTCAAGACTCTTAGCTTGATCTTTCAAGCAAACCTTTACCTACAAAAGTAGAGTAGGGCGGGTGAGTTATAAAACTCAATAAGGATTCCGTGGCATCCAATGCCTAACTTATGGCCTCCAAGGCCTAACATATGCCAAGAATGTAATGGCAAAATAATCCTTATTCCTGCAAAGAAAACATAAAGACAAAGAAAACAAAAAGATACATGCATATAGCAATAATATCATAATCGGGGGTTAGCATGCACAACAAATCAAAGAAGCACACAAACACACGCCACTTAACACTTTGTTCACAGAAGGGCAGCAAGCATCCCTCAAGTTTTAATTCATTAATTTCATATACTTAATGTTTTCGGAGAGCTCACTTAGCATAGGAATTAAGGTGGCCGCCTTAACTCCTAGCCCATAATGCTTGCTTACTTAACTTAGCTCATGAGCAAAACAGAATTGCCGAAGCAATAACATAACTTAAGCCCTCTTAGCACTCCTAGGATCACATGGTTCTTTGACCATCACCTAGGGGCCCGAATACTCACATAAAAAGGCCATGGAATTATACCATGCAATAAAGTGAGTATAGGAATCCTTACCCACAACACCGAAAGCTTTAGAAGCTTATTTTCCTTCGTTTTCCTTGCTTGTTGACTCTAGAAATTGTTTTCTAGCATAAGAACCAAGATGGGCCGAATTTTATTAGTAACCATAAGATACCAAGAACACTTGGTGATTAACTCAAATAACACAAAATACCAAGAACACTTGGTGTACACTTACAGAACCTCACAGAAGAGGTAACGCCAATTTATTGTGCTTGATGTTCTTCAAGCTTCTTCTTGATTTCTTGCTTCTAATGAACTTAGAAACTCAATCACACAAAGAGTTCCTTGAGTAGAGTTTAAAACCTCCAAGAAATGGAAATGGCCGAATTTTCCTCCTTGGTTTTCTTTGAATTCTTCACCTGATTCTTGCTCTTTATGGTCTTAGAGCTTGAATTCAACCAAGAATACTTGGTTTTAATTTGAGGAATGATTATTTCTAGCTATGGACGAATATTTGGATGAGAAAAGAGTTGGAAATGTGTTTGGAATGATGAGACTTGGTATGGAAGAAAATGGAGAGAGAATGAGAGAGTTTGAGAGCAAATGGCTTTGAATGAGTGGAGTGATTATGTTTTAATGTGTGGGAAGGTAATGGCCAGCCATATGGGAAGGAAAATGAGTGTATAATGTGCTTGGAAGGTGGGAGACAAGATTAAAAGAGATGAAGACTAATTGGAAGACTTTTGGGTAAGTTTGGTAGAAAAAGTCAAAAGTAGGTGAAGAAAGAATCCAAGGTAATGATTAAGGGTGGGAGGTGGATTAAAATAGTAGGAAATTAATAATGTGTTTGAAATGAGTGGGAGACAAGATTTAATGGATGGAAGACTAATTGGAAGACTTTTGTGTAAGTTTGGTAGAAAAAGTCAAAAGTAGGTGAAAAAGAATCCAAAGTCTTGACTAATGATGGGAGGTGGATTAAAATAGTAGGAAATTAATAATGTGTTTGAAATGAGTGGGAGACAAGATTTAATGGATGGAAGACTAATTGGAAGACTTTTGTGTAAGTTTGGTAGAAAAAGTCAAAAGTAGGTGAAGAAAGAATCCAAGGTGATGACTAAGGATGGGAGGTGGATTAAAATAATAGGATTTGGAGGGAGGTGACATAAAATATTGGGAATTGGAGGGGCATGGCTGGCTAAGGCATCCTAGGCCATTAAAATGGCATAATTCCCTCTTTAGTCCTCCAACTTTCTAATTTTGGGCAATTGAGCCCAGCCACTAAAAATCCCTTTGTTCAATTGAGTCCCTCATCTTTAAAAACCATCATTTTCATTACTATTTCTCTTGGCCTAAGCCAAGCTTATTTTTAAGATGTTCAACACTCAATTATGCACATGCCATATTGTCTTCTCAATTTAATTGAGCTAAATTCCCGATTAAGGAAAAATTCTTATGCTCCAAATCCATTTAACCCGGGACCTAATCACTTTGGATTGTCCGGGCATTACATAAAGTGTCTAAAAAATTCCTTGGGGAGATTGTCAAGAGAGAAAATTCTCTCACTTTTCAGTGTCAAGAACTATGTTGAAGCTGCCCCTGAAAGTGTGGAGCTAAATGCACTATACATAATGACATCACTGGCTCTTATCGAAGTTCACCGTGATGATGTATCATTGCAGATGATTAACTTGATCTAAAAACCTGATTACCAAAGGTACCAAGGTACCTCTGGCCTTAACCGAAGATACTAGAGTACCTCAATGACCAGTTAGAGGGGGAAACCGACCTCAACTCTAGACTCCATTAAAAGTAACATCAAGAGGTCATCTTTAAAAGTAACCTCAGTCATAATAAAGGTGCATCTTCGAGAGATGCTTAGAATAGACAAAAACCAATAGAGTAGCCATGGTGCCTTAGTAAGATAAGTGAACACTAGATGAACATTAAGGTTCCCCCAATGGTAGCCAAAGTAACCACAATTTGCACCTTGTCAGGTGGCCTTCGAAGTATTCCTGAAGCACGAGAATGATTCCTGGACAAGATGAATAGATGACAGGTGTTGGAATGTTTCAAGCTGGATAACACTAGGTACAGTCATTAAACTAAGAAACTGATTGTACACATGTCCCGATAGGTCAAAAAGATGTAGTAACAGACATATACTTCTGGGCCTATAAAAAAAGGGGCATCCTTCATTTGGGAGGTAACATACATACCTTGTTTTGCTGTTCATACTCCCTTATTACTTTCTTTAGAATCCCATCTAACTTGGTTATTAGAGGCTTCCCCCTGCAAAAATATCTAGGGAACCCAATAGCTCTTTTCTTCTTATTTCAGGTCCCTTCCGTATAATTGTTGCAGTGATGTTGATAGTTTAACAACGTGAATTGGAGAGAACGATGCTTTTCACAACCTATCATAGAGATCCATCTTTAGCATTTGGAACCTATGAGGGGTTGGTGTATTCCATTTTTTATCTATAAATGGCTATAGGAGCATATAGCTGATATTTAGTCGGGGCTCCTTTGAAGCCTTACGCCCTTCCTCTTAGTGTTCCTCATTCAGCTGCTCCTTCATCTCATTCGATCTCAGGAGTATGGTATTTTTCACTAACTATCTTTATGAGTCCTTCCCCTTCACTATTCTTTAAGTGGGCTTACTACCTTTTCAGGTAAGGGAGTTTGCCTCTTTGTGTCCCCTTGGTGGCTTTCCATCCCCTCATCTAGGGCTCTAGGCATGGTTTTATGAAACTTCTACTATAGCTGTTCCTATATCTCCTCTAGCAAGGAGTGCTTTAAAGCATTAAACTTGTCATTCTCAAAGCTACCGGGGCTTTCCTTTATGCTAGGTCACATGATAGAGGGTTAGCCTTGTTTCTTGTCCTTTGGGAAGCTCCTACTGCCTTGGAGGTGCCCTTGTGAAAGCATAAGCTTTATCATTCTTTCGGTCAGTTTTATTGGTAGGGCGTGATCTCCTAGTCTCCCTCATTTCCTAGGTTCCTACAAATAGCACCAAGGTGATACCTAAAGTGGTTGAAATGGGATGCCCGAGACCCCTAGAGATGAGACCACCTACAGGCAAATACAAGGTTAGAGGTATCCGAAAGGTATATGCCCAGGGAAGACTTTCTGATACTTAAGTTAATATCGATTTGTGAGAGTGGAGGAGTTTAGATAGAGCTACAAGTATAGGTAGTGCATACCTAGTGCCCTTTGGTAGGAGGCTTCTTATAAGGCCTAAGATGTCGCTTGCTATGGATGAAACTCCTCCCATGGCGTGATCATTTATGCAACCAATGGGATCTTCCATAGCTTGTGCTTCCTTAGCTAATGGTCGACCCAGTAGCTCTTTAACCCGTGAAGTACGCCTTTAATAGGCTGTGGAGTCCTTATCTTTAGGCATAGTTTGTGGCATAATCTGACATAGTAGCAATCCTGATATTAGTGGGTTTGCCATCTCTAATGGGTCAGAGTCGATTTAGGTATCACATACATCATTATAATATAATTGAACCATTATGTGTCATTATAAATTTATGTGTGTTCTTGTAGATGCACTGAAAGGCTAGGCAATGGCATGACTCTATGATTCTCACACAACAATTCAATGAGTATTGGACTAAGAATGATTACCATCAATATTAACATAAAGCAAGTTTGATGGGAGATCATTAAGTTGAGAATTCAAAATTATTGATTAATTGATCCTTATAGAAGACCTTTTGAATGAGGTTTATAATCCTACATGGGATATGGTACACAACAATGGAAAATTATAGTAGACCTACGATACTTTTATAAAAGTGGATTTTACAAAATGATATATCAAATTATAATTGAGTTGGAATATAAATATTGTTAGGAGGAATACAAAAAAGCAAACAAAACAACAAGAAAATTCTTTTTTCTTTAATCGTGATGGTTCCAAGGACTTTTTGCTTCCAATTTCAAAACACAATTACAAACTACAACCCCTAGTAAGGTGATAAATGACTCTTGTGCATCCTTATGACCAAGCCCCTTAAGAGATCCGACATGTGGAAAGAGCAGGTAAGCAACTCTACAAGAACATTTATCGAAGGTAAACCATCGATTGCTCGATGACAATTAATACCTGTGCTACCAGTGACCTCCGGTCCACATAACCGGATTAGTATAATAGGACTATCTGCACTATCACCAGCTACCTTTTAGCAATAAAGAGGAAGAAGAAAGAACATGAGATCGCGTTGATGAAGTTCGGTGGCATAGAAAATAAACTTGTAAGGGAAGATGGATCGATTGTTAGAATTCCACATGATGATCATCTCTTGATCGTAGCTCAGATTGGAGAGTGGAATGTAAGAAGGGTCATGTGTGATAATAGTACTAATGTTGACATCCTATTTGTGCTTCTACTCAAGAACCCGTGTATTCCTATAGAGCAGTTCCAACCAATGATGTCATTGATGCAGGACGAATTGCCCATCCTTAGATGGATTGACATCCCTCTGGTGCTGCGAGGAAGGTCAATGATTGAAAAAGCTGGACTCTACGCCTATGGGGCAGTAAAATTCATGATAATAGATGCCCTATCCCCTTATAATGCCTTCTTTGGCAAATGAACCTAGGTAAATGTTCACATGAGAATAGATATCAAGTATCAAACAGTAATGTTTGTCACTAAAAAGGGGATGCATGTATCTATGCCAACTGAACTAAAGTAAGGAAGATATTCACAATGGCCTGATGAACATTGAGGATGAACTACATAGGCACTATAGATTCAAAGATAACAACTCAGTCATGCAAGCCATTAGCATTTTCTGTAGAAAGCAAGACTGGCTCATGTGAAGAAGTTGAAATGAAAAACCTGGACTTGATCCCTAGGCAACATGTTAAAATTAGGCCCAAAGAAGAAAATGCTGAGATAAAGTCCTTCATAATCATGAACAAGGACCTCTTCACCTATTTGTGAAAAGATATGTCAGGGATCAGTTTAGACATCATACATTATAGCTTCAGAGTAGATCCTAATGCTCGCCAAATTTGGCATAAGAAAGGAAATATTGCCCTAAAAAAAAGAACCTTCATAAAACATGAAATCCAATGATTCCTGAAGGCTGGAGTGATAAAGGAAGTCAAATACCCACATTGCCTGAGTAATGTAGTACTCACAACAAAAGAAAGAAGTGAAAAGCTACAGATGTGTATTGATTTTTATCAAGGTCAATGACGCAAGCCTGAAGGACTCATATCCATTGCCCTTAATTGACCACCTAGTGGATTCAATGACTAAATATTGGATGTTGAGTTTCTTGGATGCTTTAGTGAATACCATCAAATTCGGATGAACCTAGTGGACGAGGAAAAGAAATCCTTTATAACCAATGAGGATAGTTTCTTGGATGCTTTAGTGAATACCATCAAAGACTTACTGGAAGAATAATCATGCTTAGCCATTTCATCTCATGATACACATGATCGATTTCAACTATTCTTTAAAATCTTAACAAATGAGGCAAAAAAAGGCATAAAAGTAAGTGAAAACCAATCATGCTGGAACAAGTAATGTTAGCACATCTGGGAAAAGCTGAAGGAATATCTCACTGAACTTTTGGCATTTTGGCAACTAAAGGAGGTGGAGCCATTAGTGCTTTATCTCTCGGTAAGTGAAAAAGCTAAAAGTTTAGTCTCAATATCCGAAGAAGATGACAGACGACAATGCCCCATGTATTATATCAGCAAATCCTTACATGTCATCGAAATTAATTATCATACCCTACATAAAGTAGTATACACTGTTGTTTTAGAGGGAGAAAGACTTTGACTATACTTCCAAGGACATACTATAATTGTCCAAAGCAGTCTCCTTTTGAGAGACGTGATGAAAAAGGTTGATCATTTAGGACGATTGTCCAAATGGTGCATCCAACTCAGAGAATATGTTTCACACCCCTACTAAGGACTAGGTTTATGCTTGTGAGGGAGATGATTGGTTCAAACCCTAAGTTGGGTGGCTGAAGAAAAATTTTGGTTTTAATGAAGGTTTCAATTGAATTTTGAGCCTAAATAAGCTTACCGAGTAAGCAATTTTGCATGAGTAGATAGGTCTTTTTCTTTTGGGTTTAAGACTTATTTGAAAGATTAAGCTAAATTAGGGATGAGATTAATTGAATTAACAAGTGTTGGGGGGGTGCTAGTTGCCTGAATTAATGTCAAATTATGCTACATAGCTCCATGCAAAATTTTTAAAGGACTATGAGTGGAGTTTGAACCCTTTTGAATCCAAGTGGTTTCCTACCCAGATGCATGCCACCGCCACCTTCTCCGATTATCTATGGTCTATTTTTAAAATGGTAAAACTAAGAGAGCTAGGATTCCTTCAAGAATCTGGGTTATCCTAGTGGTTTTCTTCAAAGAGGACAGGATTCCACACTTGGAATTCAAGATCAAGGTGGTTACTTGTGGAAAAAGAAGGTGATCAAGAGCTATTTGAGGAAATTGAAGGCTTTTAGCAAATATCAGTAAGGGTTAGGCTAGGCTTTTTTTGTGGATTCATAAGGCTACATTGTGAAGTTCATAGAAAAGAAGTGACCTGGTAATAGTGAATGTCTAAGTGACCCATTGGTTATGATAAGGCTAAGTGTGTGCTTTCAGGTACTTTAGTACTTAGCTAGTTGGGTAAGTGATATGTGCAAGTAGTAAGAGCTATTTAGGTGTTTGGCTGACCCTTAAGTAGTTCTAGAGCTCAATGTTGTAGGTAATTGATTTTATTATTGAGCATTGTAGATACAATGAATAGAACCATCCACTACTTGCAAGGCCTTAGTGGCTGGAACTTGTGATGTGGTGTGTGTGTGATTTTTGTGTGCTTTCCTTGTTATGTTGCGCATGCTAGCACTTTAGCTATTTAGTCCTTAGTGGCTAACCCTTGTTATATATATATATATATATATATATATATATATATATATATATAATATGTTCTGCTTGGTTTTCCATGTTTTCTTTTAGATGCAGGTACTAAGTGTCTTGAAATATAGACTATGTTATATGCTTGCCCTTATTGAGTTTCATTACTCATGCCCTATTGCTATGTTTTAGGGAAGGGACTTGCTGATTAGGTGTTATGTCCCTCATAGTAGGAAGTTTGGCTGGGGGAGGGAAATTGATTAAATTCCTAATTTAATACTTTATTTTAAGTTAACTAGGCAAGATTAAGTAGGGTAGGCAAGATTTACTAGGTTCCAAGGAGTTTATGATACCAAAAAAGGCCAGCGGTACAATGGTAATTTTGTATCATGAGGTGTTGGGCCAAGTCTGTTAGTAAAAAATGTGTTTTAAAACCCAAGCCTTGATTAAAATCCCAAAAATTTGCCTAAGTGTTAAAAGTTTGACTAAAGTTTCACCTTGGGTTCCTATTTTGGGAATGGTTTTTATGGCAATTTATGAATGTTTGAGGATTGTTGAAGTTAAAGGTTTATGACTTGTAGGAGAAGGGGGTGTGGCTGCCATTATTCATCCTTTCCATTCTAAACCTGAATTCAACCTTGCCTTCTTCATTTTTTCATCAATTCTTCCACAAAATCGAGAGTTCTTGGTGGATTTTGAAGGCTCCAAGGGTATACAAGCTTTTGGTAGCTCATTTCAAGCTTGTTTGGTGGTTTGGAAGGTTGTTTTCATATTTTGCTTGCTTGGCCTAGGTTTGATCATAAGGTAACTTGATTTCCTAGTTTATTTCTTATTTTTTTGGTGTTTTAAGGCATGGGTTTTGCTTAGACTATGTTAATTTGGTGCCATTTGTCTTGGATTGCTTGGAACCTAAGTAAAACTTAAAAGAACCTTATTCCGGGTGAAGAATTGCTTGATCCTTGTTTGTTACTTGAAATTAAGGTAAGAGCTTTAGAGTTTCAAGTATAATTGATGCTATTTGAGTGTGTTTGCTTGTTGGAAACAAGTAGTTTTGGCAATAACATTATTTATGGAGAAGTATGTTCATGTTAAACTAGTTGAGAATTTGAGCTTGGCATGAATTTTTGATGCATTCCAAGTGAGTTTATGGTAGTGCATTGGGACCTAGGCAACTTGTTTTACAGGTTTGTGGAGTAGGAAGCCGTCCCATGCAAGTTTGGGAGGCTTGGTAGGCCTCCCAAGGTGCTATGCGCAAGAAATTGGTGTCTAGGGCTCAGGCATTAGTGTTGTGATGTCAATGGTGGCACTATAGCACCAACCTGCCACAAGCTTGTTATTGTTCTGCCCAAAATCCAACATGAGATAATTATATTTTGCACATTGAGTCATGATATTTTGTTGAGGCATTATTCCAGTAATTGTGTTTGTTGTTTTGTTTCCATGTGACATAACCAAACATAATTATAACCCTAGAATAATAGTATTCTTAAACGTCCCTGATCTAGTATTATTATGGAGTGGGTTACAATAGTACATAAAGACTAGCATGTGTGGAGACTAATATGAGATATGTAGTCTACGTATGGGTATAAGTTGAATAACTTGTGTACTGGACCAACCTACCATGAGAATGCTACATGGATTGTTATATGAGTGTCATAAGTGATTCTCATAGCGATCATGGTATATGTAGTCCTTTGACCTAAGGTAATCAAGGTTCCTTATATATGAGTCACATACTTTGATACTTTCCTTTGTTGCTCATAATTGAGTGAACATGAAAGTGGCCATTGGTTATGTCACATAACAAGCGGAGGGTTTTGTATGATCAAGATGGGATTTGTCCCTCTTATGCAACGGGAGTGATATCTTCGCACTCCTTGATTGAGTGAGACTAAGGAAATGTGTGCCCATGCTCGGATGAGTTGATATGGGATATCCATGCCATTAGTTTTAGTCAGTTTACCCAGTAATCAGGAAACCTTAGATTGGGCTATTTGAGATTGACACATTCCACGTCTCTTGCTCAGTCTTAATATGTTGGACAAAGGGACGATGACATATATGAACAATGATCATAGAGGTTTTGTTGAATCACCAATTATCTTGTCACTTGGATAGCAATGATGTGTTGCTAGATACCACTCATTGTTTATGATCATAAATGTGATTTATGATCATTGCCAATGTGATAGAAGCCTATTTGGTTGCACACTTAGAGTCAATTGGATTATTTGAGTGCATGGGCTAAATTGTTTGGTTTTAGTTTCATGATAATTTCGGATTAATAATTGGGCTGAAGGTTGAGCCATTATGAAGCCCTAAATTAGACCAAATTGGATTAAGGTTTTGAAACCTATTAGGCTTGAGAGTTAAGCCTCATTATATAAACATCATATGCTAAGGATTTTCCAGCCCTAGCCTCCCTAAGAATGATATTAGAAGGATTTTGAAAAGTTCCAGCTGCACTCTCCTCTTGCTTTTCCTCGGAGGACGCAAGCTAGCACTGTGGGCACAAAAAGAACTCAAAAAATGAGGTAGAGGCATGGTAATCCAAGTGGTTTGTGTGGATACTGTAGAGAGCTTAAACGCATCAACTGTTCAAGTTCATGATTTGACTTAAAAGTTGGGTGAAAGATCTCAGCCGACTAGGTATACATTTTTTGAACACCAAACTTAATTTGTTTCACTTGGATCTTGAAGGGTTTTGGTTAGTTTCCATTGCGCTTGTCTAGCTCCTGAAACCTTACAAAGTTGACTAGAGCGGTGATGGCCAAAGGCCATAGGGCCTTAAGGTTCACCTAAGGTTTTTCCAGGGTTTGAATATATCAGTTAGATGCCTCAACCTTAGGTGGCCTGCAGTTCGATCGGAAGCCATTCGACCAAAGGATGAATCACTTGCCTTAGCACCGATGTACCCTAATATAGACAAATACCATTACAAAGCTACTCCCAGGTGCATTTGAAGTGCTCCACAAAGGCCTGTGTCAGAATAGCTAGGTGTAGAGACAGTTGGAATGATGTAGACCACTGTCTCCTGATTTAGCCGAACACGAGTAGGGCAGATTTGGGAGCTTCAGCCCTGGGAGCCAGTATATAAGGAACCACTCCCATGTATGTTCTAGAGGCTATTCAGTTGAGCTCACTCAAATATTCTCAGCTATATTGCCTTCTTACTTGGGTGTTGGAGAGTCCCCAATGGAAAACACTCCGGGGATGTCCTTTACCCCATTTTTTCTGGTGTCTTTTAGGGGCCGTAGTTGACCGGAGTACATCCTTTCACAGAAGTCAATGTAGAGCTTAGACAACTGAGGTCCCGTAGGACACCAAATGGCACCATCTGTGGGAACCCAGGCACACATCACTGTGGTGATAACTCTGGTGTCTAAGAACAAGCCTTGCCATGATTTGCCACTGAAGAAGACTTCATCCCCACTGGGGGAACAGATAGGTGACCTAGTAGACATGCCCGAGGACGATCGCCTAGTGACATTGATGGTGGGGTTCCTACGTGAATTCCAATGTACCATCGTCACAGAGATAACCCAACATTTTGGTCAGAATACTTCCAAGAGGTTGCCAAGGAGGGAGCTGTCGTTAGAGAAATCCCTAACTCTAGCAAAAAATTGCCCTTCTACATCGGAAGAGAGCACGCGAAGCCAATCTCGCATCAAAAGCCTACGACTTCGTAGCTTGAAGCGTAATCACAAATAGAAAGGTCCGACCATTTCTGAACGAAAATCGGCTCACCAGACTTTTCTTTTTCCCCAAAGGCATGATGGTGATTGATCAAATTGTCTCCTGAAAAAATTGTTGGAAAGAATGGACAGGATGGAGGAGCAAATCAGATGAAAACCGATGTGGACCTTCTTGATCGAGACTTTTATCAGTGACAAGGCTCTCTTTGTTCCTGCCATCCAAAATGCACCAATCCTGCTAGACTTTAGGGTACCTCAGCTGGACTCGTATGATGGGAGAGGCAACTCTCAGGTACTCCTAACCAAATATCGGAAGAACATGGTTTTGAGTGGAGCCAATGAAGTAACATTGTGCAAATGTTTCAAGGTAACACTTTCGAGCCCAACCACTACTTGGTATAACACCCTGTCATCCTCTTCTATCACATCTTTCCATGAGTTATCTATTTCTTTTACTCACCCATTTATCAGAATTCATCATTCGGCGAAAAAAATGGCACAATTGTTTAATGTAGTTCAAAGGGAAAGTGATTCTTTTTGAGACTACATCAACAAGTTTAACTAGGAAGCCCTGAAGGTCATCGACTTATCTCCTGAGGTTTGTATCTTAGTAATAACAAGGGGCCTCCAAAATGGTTCGAACCTTGCTTTCGAACTGTCGAAGCAGATGCCAACCACAGTCGGAGAACTCTACCAACTTGTAGAACAGTATATGATTGCTGAGGAAATGACCACCATTGAAGAGAAAATGGATACTCATTGAATGGAACATTGGTTCCAAAACCAACCTACGGGGAATGCGGAAGCAGCAAATAGTCCAAAAGGGGCAATGGCAAAAGAGAGACGCTGACATATTCCCTATTGAACACTTATCGAGCCAACATCTTAGTAGCATTGGAGAAGCAATGAGGAGTTTAACGGTCCAAGTTGATGGTCCCTTGCAAAAAAAAGAACCTGAAGAAATATTGTTGGTACCATTGGGACCACGGTTATCACACTGAAGACTATCATCAGCTGAAGAAATACATCAAAACTTTCATCAAACAAGGCCAACTGAGAAGGTACCTTCAACTTCAGTCGCCAAAAGTGGGAGGCAAGGATGATAAAGCAAAGTATGATGTAGGCGAGTATGATTCGGATTGACAAAGGATTCGTGCCCCCTCTTGCAGGAGTAATTCAAACTATCACCATAGGACTTTCATCATCGGAATGAAAAAGGAAGGAAAAGGAAGCAGCTACCTTCAGTTTTGGGAAGACACACAATTTGTTAACAAAGATCTGATGGAAGCATCATCAACTTCCCTCATGACAATCCTTTTTTGATCACCACACAAATAACAAATTGGGATGTGAAAAGGGTCCTCTGTGATGATGGATTAAACGTTGATGTGCAATTCCCTTATATACTGCCGAAGTTAGGGATATCGATAGAAGTCCTCAAACCAATGGCATCCCCAACATATGGGGTAAGCCTTGACTAGCTCCCGGTTTTAGGCATCATTGATCTACTATTCATGGTTAAAAGGAGAGTAGTCAGGAGTAACGAGGAGCTGTATGCTTCGGTAATGATAAAGTTCATCATCATTGATGTTCCCTCACCATACAACACCATAGTTAGGAGGCAAACACAAGGGATGCTACATATGAGATCAGATGTCAAATACCTTACTGTCACTTTTAAATCTAATAAAGGTGATGTAATTATCTTCATCGACCAAGCTAAAGTCTGAAAGGTCTTTTTGAAAGTGCGGCAGCCTCCAGCAAAAAAAAAAAAGGGTTTATACCTCAATAGTAATGGTGACAGAAGAGTCACAAGAAGGCATAGGAGAAATGGCCCAAGGAGTAGATAATGAAACAGAAAGCTTAGAACTCAATGAAAGCCGAAGTACTAAGATTGGGAAGAATGTTCCTATTAAGGAAAAGGCCAAGCATGTAGATTTCTTAAAATCAAACAAAGACCTCTTTGCTTACTCAGGGAAGGATATGCCCGGAATAAATCTGAGCATAATCCAATATAGTTTGAGTGTTAATCCTCTCACAAAGCCAATAAGGCAAAAAAAAAGAACCATAGCCCCGAACAAGAGGGTTTTTGTCAAGCAAGAAACATAGAGGCTCCTCAAAGATCTCGATTGGTTGAGTAATGTGGCAAAAAAAAGGAGTGATAAACTCTGAATGTGCATAGATTTCACCAGAGTGAATGATGCGTGCTTGAAAGATTCATATCCACTACCTTAGATAGATCGACTGGTAGATTCCACTTCGAGATACAAGATATTGAGTTTTCTGGATACTTTTTGTGGGTATCATTAGAACTGAATGAACCTAGCAGATGAAGAAAAGACTTCATTCATCACTGATGAAGGAATCTTTTGTTATATACAAATGTCCTTCAGATTGAAGAACGCAGGGGCCACATACCAATGGTTGATGAATAAAGTATTCAAAAGGCAAATCAGCAAAAACATGGAAGTATACATTGATGATATGATAGTTAAAAGTAGAAACAGTCCAGATCACATCGAGGTCTTATGGGAGACTTTCCAACAACTCAGGAAATTCGGCATACATTTGAATCCCAAAAAATGCGCGTTCGGTGCAAGGGAAGGTAAATTCATGGGTTTTATGGTTTCAAAACATGGCATAGAGGCAAATCCAAACAAAGCAAAGGCTCTCATTGAATCCAGAACTCTAAGTTCTGTCAAGGATATTTAAAGAGTTACGGGAAAAATAACAGGCTTGAGTTGTTTTATCTCATGTTACGATGACAAATGTAGACCACTCACAAAACAGGCAAAAAATGACATTAGGGCTAGTGGCATTCCAAATCCCTAGAACAAAGAATGCCAGATGGCCTGGGAAGGAATTAAGGCTTGTTTGGCTAAATTACCCATTCTTAAACAGCCAAAAGAAGGTGAGCCCCTTGTCCAATATTTGGCCATCAGTGAAAAGCCGTAAGCTTTGTCGTAGTATATGATGACGAGGTTGGAAAACAATGGCTTTTATACTATGTAAACAAATCACTCCATGGAGTAGAGGTAAACTACTCGATGTTGTAGAAGGCCATACATGCTTTAGTTCTAGCAGGGTGACGCCTTCGGCCTTACATTCAAGGTCATTGAATCATAGTTCGAAGTAACCTCCCTCTCAGGGATGTGATGAAGAAAGTGGAACATTCAGGAAGACTTTCAAAATGGTGCATAGACCTTAGTGAATATAACATAAGTTATGTGTTGAGGATAGCAATCAATGCACAAGCACTCACAGATTTTATCACTGAACTACCTTCGAACCTTGAAGGACAAGCTTTGGTTGAAGAAGACTGTGAGCCAAAGTGGGAACTATTTGTCGATAGGACATTAGGAAAGTACATTAAGGCACGAGTATAATTTTAAGAGGACCAAAGGGAATGAAAGCATCCAAGGACATCAAATTCAGCTTCCAAGTGATGAACAATGTGGCTAAATACAAAGCCCCCATTGCCGAACTATGCCTCGCCAAGAATGTAGGCATTAAGTCTCTTCGAGTTTACAGTGACTCACAACTCTTAGTTTGCTAGTTAAGGGAGGAGTATAAGGTTAAGGAACCGAGACTCAAGAAATATTTTGACCCTGCAAAAGAGATGATGGAGAAGTTTGACAAAGTACTCATAGAAAAGGTTCCCCGATGAGAGAATGCACAAGTAGTTCCTTTAGCTAAAACAAACGGGTGCACCAAAGAAAAAAAATTGTCGAGTATATATGGAAATTATATATTGAACATTCAGGAAGGGTGGAGAGTGCCACTTTGGAAATACCTCACTGAGGGAAAAATACCCGATGATCCGTTGGAAGTGTCAAAAGTCAAGAGAAGAGCTGGAAGGTATTTCCTTATCGGCGAAGAGCTTTACCGGCAAGGCTACTCCTACCCCTTGCAGAAATGTGTCGGAGAGGCAAAAATAGAGTTTGTCCTAAGAGAAGTACATGAAGGGAAATTTGGTTTTCACATTGGTACGAATGCTTTATCTAGTATCATGCTTCGGCAAGGATACTTCTGGCCATGCCTAAGGTAGGATGCGCGCAAACTTGTAAGAAGCTGTGACAAGTGCCAAGGCCATGCCCTTAGGCAAAGGGTGCCATCTGAAGTTGTGATGTCGGCAAATTACCCTTGTCCTTTCGTAGTCTAGGGCATAGACTTCATAGGTCCACTCCTCACCGCACTAGGAGGGGTGAAGTATTGCGTGGTGGTAGTAGATTATTTCATAAAATAGATAGAAGTGGAGTCATTGGCATCTATATTGGCTAAGGAAATCCAAAAGTTCGTTTATAAAAACATTATATGTAGATTTGGCTGCCCGAGGATTCCAGAAGTTCACCTTCACCATTGACTTCAGGATCAAGATACATTTCACTACAGTAGCACATCCTCAGAGCAATGGCCAATTTGAAGTCTCTAACCAAACCATTAAAGGTGGTCTGAAAAATTGGCTAAGAGAGGCTAAAGGAAAATGACCAAGAGAGCTATGTAGTGTTTTATAGAGCTACTGGACTACTCTGAGAAAGGTAACTTAGGAAACCTCAATTTCCTTCACCTATGGCACCGAAGCATTAATTCCCGTTGAGATAGCGCACTCATCCTTAAGAGTGCAGATCTTTGATAAAGAATCCAATGTTGAAGGCCTAAGGGCCAGATTAGACCGATTGGAGGAGCATAGAGAGTTAGCAGAACTCCAAATAAGAGCATTCCGACAAAGAGTGGCTGCCTCTGCAAATCGAAAGGTCAGGTTGAAAGGAATAAAAGTGGAGAACCTTGTGCTCCGTACCGTTGAGGTCAAGGCCCAGAAGCCCGTGCAAGGTGTGCTAAGGGCAAACTAGGAATAACCGTTTGTAGTTACTGTCGAAGTTAGGCCAAGCATCTCCAAATTGGCAGATGCCTTCGGGGATGCACTGAAAAACATAAGGCACGTAGGTTGTCTAAAAAAGTACTTCACTTAATTTAGCCAAAGTATGGTTCCAATAGAGACAAATGATAAAGTGCAAAAAATGTATGGAAAGGAAAAACTTTCATGTGAAAACTTCTCCTAAACTCATGACTCAAGTCCAACCACTTAAAAGAATCATGAGAATAATGAAAGTCCTTACTATTGCCGAACCGAGCAAAAAAAAAAAGGGAGAAAGCAGAGCCAAAGCTCCAAAAAAAAACCCTAGCTATTCGGCCAAACAATGGAGTTAAAAATCCCAAAGAAATATTCCAACTCCAAAAGGTACGTGAAAAACTTGGAGGAATGACAGTGCATCTCTAAAGCAAGTGGACGCGCTGATTAATCCTTGAAGATGCTAACGCTAAAGTGGCAAAGTACAAAAAGTGAGAAAAGACCAAAGGTGGCAACAAAAGGGATAAGAGAGGAAGAAAAAAAACTAAGATTTATTAACATTTAGAAGGCCAATATATGGCTAGAGTACATCATAGTGCGAAAGATAGTTGCATACAAGACATAAAGGAAAAATAAGATAGTGATACAAGGGAGCAACGAATTCAGGGGTAGACTCCCGTATTGTCTTTAGTCTCTTTTCCCCCATCTTCTTGCTCCCCCTCCTCCTCCTCAATCACTTTGTCATTAGGTAGGCCATCGGGCTCCCTATGGTACTCATCTTTAGACCATGCCGATGCTTCCCCCTTAGGCCTCCGAAATGCATTTAAATAAGAAAGGTTAAGATAGGGATGCCTCTCCAGGACATGGTGGCTGGCAAGATAGAGCCTATCTCGAAGTCTTGAGATGGCAATATTTGTAATCTTTTGTAGTTCCTTCCCCATCTGTTTCTTTTCCAGCTCCAACTTCTTAATCCTTAACTTGGCTTCACGGAGCTCATTCCGAAGGTCCTTCTTATCCTTTGAATATTTCTTCACCTTCCAGTCAAGATCATCATGGTCCATCTTAATGATGTTATGATCAATGGACACAAGGGAAAGCCGGTGGCCGAGGTCCTCGACGCATGAGCTGGCTTCTTGAGTGATGGCTTTCACTTCCTAGCCAACTTGAAGGCCATGTCAGCAAGGGCCCTCTTCACCTTAGTGAGGCTTTCATTCGCCTTGTTTTGGATATCCATTTGCTTCATGAAAAAATCTCTGAAGTACCCAGAGATGATGAAGAACTACGCCAAAAGTATAAAAAAGGTCATTGGTGGCAAAAATAAACAAACAAAGCTAATAGTAAGGAGAATTGAAGGCCAAAAGGACCAACCTTGGAGGATTAGTCTGTTAGTGCCATGACAATGCACTCCTTGTTCGGGAGGTCGTTTGTAAGCTCCTAAAAGGTGGCATTGGTGTTCACCCCCCAGTAAAACCATGCAATCATCCTCCCGGATATGTCATGATTGAAGAGCGACATATCCTTAGTCACGTCCAAAACAGGTGACCTTGGGACAGCCCCTTTCGGCAGACATGCATTCCTTGTAGCACGGCAGGCCTTATGCTCTGTGATCTACTCAAGTTTTGAAGTCTCCCCTGGATGGTCATGATGAAGTTCATTTATTACGTCAGTTTTTAACCAATCTTGTATCCAGTCATAAGCCAAAAAGTAACTGAGAAAGATAGGAATGGAGGTGACCGAACCTTGGGTAGGTACTTTAGCTTACTTGGAAAGTGCCTTTACTGTGCGAAATCCCGACAACATCTTTAACCACCTTCTTGGCTTTCTTCTTCTTTCTCTGCTTTTCAGCTAGTTGGGCAGGTAATACTTCTTTGGTCATTACTCCTAAAAGAGTTGTGGGCATGCATGGGTTTGCAGGGGAGTGGAAATATTCTTTTCAAGCTCCTCTAGTTCAGCCGCCTTTGAGTTCTTTGGAATAGGGATCTCAGTGTCCAAAGGGGCCTTTCACTTGGAAGCTACCTCCGTGGCAGGAACATCGGTGGCCGAAGACATAGTATGGGCCTTCTTTGGAGGAGGACAGTCGGAAGCCTTCTTTCTAGGCTTCCTCTTGGCTGCCTTCTTACCATTTTCGTTTTATGCTTTGGCAAGGAATTCCTTCCGATAGAATTGAGCACAAAATTGATCATCCATCGCTGTAAAAAAGAAGGCATCAGTGTGAGTCATGGAAGGAGATAAGCCAAATTAAGAACAAAACTTACAAGAGACAAAGACAGAATAGGATAAATCCCCTCAAAGCAGTTGGACTAAGATAGAAGCCTTAAGGGGATCTTCGGTAGTGGGCTTTGACTTCATCGAAGAAGGGGTAGATGTGTAGAACACATAGAACATTGGCTGACATAAAATCTCACTTAATGGGAAATGGGAAAGGATCAGCTCCCTTGGTTAAGTCCCCCTAGTTTACCACTACCTGAATTAGAGCATCAAAATCATCAAAATGCTTATTCAACTTCTTGTCCAGAAGCATGGAGGGGTTGTCCATGTCCACCTCTAAACTCCCGGAAGCTCACTTGCCCGATATCCCCTAGGATGCTAATATGGACATAAAGAAGTACTTCTTATGCCAGTTGCACCAGCTGTCGTGGGTGCCAAACACGAAAGATTACTTTTTGCTTCAAGAGCCTCATGGAAGCATGAAGTAGAAAGAACCCTTCAGTGTAGTAAGCAGCTTGTACTACAACAAAAAGATCAGAAAGTGGGACATGAGCCTGAACACACTGCTCATGAATAAGCACGCATTAAAGTGTGCATAGGAGTTCGGAAGAAGCTGGTTGATTGTGATCCCATGGAACTCACAGAAGTCCTTCACCACAGGATGAGAAGGATATTGAAGCTTGACCTTTAATTAGGTCTTGAAGATAGTAATCTCACCCTTATAAGGCTGGTAGATCATTTTCCTTATGTTTGGCACATGAACAATGACATCGGTAGGAAGAGAGTACTTGTTCTTCCACTTTGCAACCTTCTGCAGTGTTGCACAACTAGGATGAGCATGTATGGACTTCCAGTTGCCCCTAGAAGTAATGGATGCCTCAGCCATTGATCTACTTCAATAGAAGAGAAAGAAAGGATCAGAAACAAGACCTACATGAGACTGGAAAACTTCACTGGAAGATTGTAGGAAAACTAGGAGCACTCGAGAGTAAGAAAGTAAGTGTGAGTAAAAAGCAAAGGATGGATTTCTTAGCAGAAGGAAAAGGGTATATATAGCCTTCAAGGAAGTGCAGTCAAATGTCGCATTGAATGTAGATGTGAAAAGATGAAAATGCCACTTTGCTCACTCCAGGCACGCTCTGCTCATTGTACCGATTGTTGAATGACATGTGTGCCTAGAAACCCAGAATCAAGGCAATGATTTGTGAATGATATAAAGCTGCTTTCTCAAGAATTGACATGATGCATGTTGGTTAAAGAGAAGCAACTGGTGCCTGTAAGATGAAATGATGTAACGTATTTCTAGTAAAAATAACCATCACCTCGGGGAAGCCCAAGTAACGTGTTAGTAAGAAAAGGGGAAATACCGAAGTAGGGGACACCGAGGAAACACGTGGCCGATGAAGTGAGGCATCCATAAGCTATTTTGGGGAGGGCATGTGAAGGCCAAAGGCCATAGGCCCTTGAGGTTCACCCGAGGTCCATCCAGGGCTTGAATACTTTGGTCACATGCCTCAACCTCGGGTGGCCTATAGTTAGGCCTGAAGCCATTCGATTGAAGGATGAATCAGTTGCCTCAGCACCGATGTACCCTAATACAGATAAATACCATTATAAAGCTACTCCTAAGTGTGTGCAAAGTGCTTACAAAGGCCTATGTCAAAACAGCTGGGTACAGAGATAGTTGGAATGATGTAGACTATTGTCTCCCGATCTAGCTAAACACGTGTAGGGCAGATCTGGGAGCTTCACCCCTGGGAGCCAATATATAAGGAACCATTCCTAGGTATGTTCTAAAGGCTATTCAGTTGAGCTCACTCAAATATTCCCAGCTATATTGCTTTCTTACTTGGGCATCGAAGAGTTCCCCCCCGAAAAATACTTCGAGGACTCCCTTTACCCCTTTTTTCCTGGTGTCTTTTTAGAGCCATAGTTGACCAGAGTTCATCCATTCATGGAAGTCGATGTAGAGCTCAGAAAATTAAGGTATTGTAGGACACCAAGTGGTTTTGCTTGTGGTGTTGTAGTGCTAATGATGGGGTTGTAGTGCCAGACACGAAATGAACAATAGACAAAATTTTTGCAAAAGGATTCAAGGGGAAGCTCGAAGGGGTGCTTTAGGTACCCAAGGGTCGAGGTGTCCTGGTGATGGTCCGGTACTTTTGAAACTCCTGAGGATCCTAGAAGTTTTCTTAAGTTTGTGGTAACTTTAACAACATAAAAGGAAATTGGGTTATAAAGGGCCGTAATAAGGTATCATTAGCTTGTGTGGAAACCTTAGTACACCTAGTTGGTTCTTCAGAACCTAGTTGAAATCGGTCCAACCATAGTGCCCCTGTACAACATATGGGAGGTTCAACTAGTGACAAACTTCACTAGTTAGGCTAGTAAGCCATGCTTACTAGTAGGCAAGGCTTCGCCTTCTAGTTAAGGGCTAGGTGGAGAACAAGTCCTAAGGGACTGAAACTTTATGAGCATAGGTTTAGCCTTACACTGTATGAGGTCATAGTAGAATACATATACATATATATGTGTTGTCCTTAGTATTTTCCCTTATAGATTGAAGATCCCTTACTAATAAATACAAATTTTCACGCCCTTATCTTATGTTGTTAATTTTGACATAGTTGAGCCCGATAACCATTGAGAATTGTCATGGTAGTCTTTTGTTATAGGTACTTTATTATGATAATCTTCATGATTTTAGTTTCTATGGTTACTTGTTGGTTAAGTCATGTTACTAACTATAGTATTCTTGGCCATAAAGGCTAGCAAGCACATGGAAGGACTTTTAAGACTCACCACTAAGATTCATCTCTAAGGTGGGAGCTAGTTGGGAGGATCTCAGTAGGAAGGCTTGTATATAGAGTATACCTAGTTGCCTCCAATGTTTGATGACAGAGAAAAAGGCTCTCGAGTTGCCTTTTGGTAAGGGGCATAGTCTTCTTTTATGGATAACCTCACATGGTTATTATATGTAGTTATGATGACATAAATGATGGTTTATTATGCTTTGACCTATTTGAACCTTGGTTTCTATGGAAAATTCCCAGGCTATGTGATTGTTTTATAGATTTCTACTTATGTGAGTCAAAGCAAACTTGCATGCATACTTGTGTTGTTAGGTTAACTAACTAGTGACATGAAGTTTTAAGAAGGGTGTACATAATTAATTAGCCAATTACAGCCAACATGAGACCCATTCTCATAGGTTTCTTGTGCAGGGCAAAGATGGGCCATGTCTGTTTGTATCAGAGCCTGGTTCATAGACATTAAAGGCTAGGAACTGAGATCTAGTTTAAAGTCCATGTGCTAGGATAGTTAGTACTAGCAAACATTTATGGAGTGTAGTCTAGCTTTGGTTGTAGGTTACTATAGTTGACATTAGGTCTGGTGGTGATAAAGGAGCTAGGGACCCCAATGAGGGTTCTAGTGATCCGGTTGTGGCAAGGTTGGATGACATATCTAGGGTGCCTTAAAGGATGACTTAGACTTTGGTGCAGGTGGCACAAGGCATGACCACCATTTTGAAAGAGTTGTTTTAGGACCAAGAAAATGGGGGGGCCATTATAGAGGGCGATTACCAAGGGGTAACCCACCCTAAGGTCAAGAGAGGCATGTCAACCATTAGCAAGATGGTTGACCAACCAAGTTTTAATGGCTTAGGCAACCTTGACAAGGCAGAGAATTGGTTGAATAGGATGAATCAATTTTTACTTGTAGAGGCTACGAGTCTGAGTAGAAACTGGCCTTCGTACTTTTCTTTTTTAGAACGAAGGTTAGGTTATAGTAGGATGATGTGTTGGAGTTGTTGAATGAGAGTAATGAGAATTGACCGGAGCACAAGAAAAAGGTACTTAAGTGATCGCACTTTGAGAGGAAGATAAAAAAAAAAAGTACATTAGTGAGGCGGCTCAAGACCAAAGAAGGATCTAGTTTAAGAATCTCACTCAAGACGAGATGACTGTGAGGGAGTATGAGTAGTGTTATAATTAACTTATCGTGTATACTCCATACATGGCCTAGAATGATTAGCCTGAGGTGAAGAAGTTCCTCCAAGCCTTAAGCCTATGCTTCAGAGGTATATGGTGATGGTGGATATTAAGAGCTATCATCAAATGGTCCAAAAAGCTTTGGCTTTGGAGAGAGAGATTAAGGATTCAAGGATCCTAAGCAAGAAGGTGGAAGCTAGACCATCCAGCCAAGAGGAAGGAATGAGACTTGTGCCTTAGGTGGAGGAGGTTTCATGGCTTTAAGCCGTGCACGCTGGGGACCAATATTTGCAATACTTGTGGTTAGAATGGTCATTGGGCAAGGGAATGCCCATAGGCTTGACCGTCTCCAGGTGTGCCAAGGAATGTACCCTCTACACCCCTTGCCATAGGAAATTGGCCTGGTGTTGCAGCAACAGTAGTTTAGCTAAACATCTTTGCTTTGGCTAGTCAGGTGAACAGGGAGCCAGCTACCGTTCAAGGTAATTTTACATTTCAGAATAGTAGCATTAGAGTATTGTCTGATATTGGTGTTACTTTTTCTGTGATATCGTTTGCCTTGGTAGATGGATTCAAATTGTAGTGTGATATTTTTGAAGAGTTAAACTTATTAAAATTGAAGGGAAGAGTTTTATTATGACCAATGAATTGGTTACTAGGTATCTCTTGCAGTTAGGCAACCAGGACTTTGCTTGTGAGTTATGGGTTATAGATTTGAGGTCGTATGAAATAGTGTTAGGAAGATGTTGGCTAAGTAAGCACAAGGCACAAATTGATTATGCTAGTCACTTAATCAACATTATTGATGGTCAGGAAGTTAGAGTGACTTACATAAGAGGGTTAGCGATGAGTGCTAAGAGTTTGCACCTTAGACTTATGGATTCCATCCCCATAGTAAACGAGGAAGAATACTACGCTTTGAATGGGGTGGCCATAGAAGAAGAACTTAAGAAAATTCCCATATCCAATCAGTTTCCTAAGGTGTTCCTAGTAGCTTTGCCCGAGTTACCACCCAAGTAGGACATTGAGTTTTCCATTCATTTTCAACTTGGAGGGAATCGATTTCATTACCTCCTTACCAAATGTTAGCTTTTGAAATAGATGAGTTGAAGAAACAATTAGGAGAGCTACTATAAAAAAGCCTTATAAGGCCTAGTGTATCACTGTGGGGAGCCCTGATGTTGTTTGTAAGGAAGAAGGATGGAACTTTGAGACTGTGCATTGACTACAGAAAGTTGAATGCAGTAACAGTTAAGACTAAATATCCACTTCCTAGGATTGATGATCTGTTTGATAGACTGATGGGAGTGAAGGTGTTTTCTAGGATTGGCCTTCGGTCTGGATACTTCCAAATCAGAGTTAAGGAGGAAGATATCCCGAAGACGCCTTTAGGATGAGATATGACCACTATAAGTCTACAGTTATGCCATTTGGTGTGACTAATGCCTCAGCAATGCTCACAGAAGCCTTGAACAGGATTTTTAGACTATTCGTAGATTGGTTTATTAAAGTCTTCATTAATGATATGTTGGTATATTCGCAGTCTGCCCAGGAGCATGAGGAGTACTTTAGGATGATTTTGCAAGTGCTGAAGGATAGTTAGTACAATGCAAAGTTGTCTAAGTGTGAGTTTTGGTATGAAAAGATACAGTTTTTGGGGCATATTGTAAGTGCTCAAAGTTTATCAGTTGGCCCTGAGAAGGTTCGGGTGGTAGTCGAGTGGAAGAGACCAACTACAGTTATAGATATTCAAAGCTTTTTGGGCTTGGCAGGCTATTATAGGAGGTTCATATAGAAATTCTTTATGATAGTGGCACCGTTGATGGCATTGACAAAGAAAGCTTAGAAGTTCGAGTGGACACCTAAGTTTGAGGAGGCTTACTTGGAGCTAAAAAAATGGTTGATGAGCATGCTGATACTCATCTTGCCAGACTTAAATAAGGCCTTGATAGTGTATACAAATGCATCGAGTTCTAGTTTGGGATATGTATTAATGTAGGAAAACCAAGTATTCACCTATGGCTCAAGGCAGTGAAGGCCTAATGAGTTGAATTACCCGTTTCATGACCTTGAGCTAGCAGTGGTAGTATTCACACTCAAGCTTTGGAATGCTTGTTCACTCAAAAGGAGTTGAACATGAGACAATGACAGTGGATTGAGTACATAAAAGAATTTGACTATTTGATTGAGTATTGCATAGACAAGGGAAACATGGTAGTGGATGCGTTAAGCCAGAAGTATATGGGAATGGTCCTATCTAAGGATCAAACTACAAGCTCATTAGGAGGAACATCGAGGGATTATTTTTTGACATTGCATGAGCTTTGGCAAAAACAAGAATGGTCCCTAGCTTACACTTTGGAGATTCAATCAGCTTGGCTGGCTAGGTTGAAGGATGCTTAAATCGAGGATCCATTGTTGAGGAAGATTTCGGGTGAGAAGACCCTTGGTACTTTAAGGAAGAGTTGTTGGTATAAGGATGGGATACTACACTATGGGGATTGACTCTATATGCCAAATGTAGAAAGGCTTAAGCAACAAGTCTTGCATGAGGCGCATAGTAGTAGGCCAAGTATTCATCTTGGTTTTAGTAAAATGTACCATGACTTGAAGACACACTTTTGGTGGCCAAGACTTAAGAAGGATGTGGCTGAACATGTGGCTAAGTGTTTGACGTGCCAAATGGTAAAGGCGGAGCACCAGAAGTTGGCAGGCATACTTCAAAGCCTACCATTACCGAAGAGGAAATGGGATCGATCATGATGGACTTCCTAGTTGGGTTGCCAAATACCCGGAGCCAACATGATTCAGTATGGGTAGTGGTCGATAGGTTGAACAAGGCAGTGCACATTATACCCATGAAGATTACCTATACGTTAGAGAGGTTGGCTTAGTTGTATATCAAGGAGACTGTGAGGTTACATGGCATACCAAATCAGGTCATATCTAATAGGGATCCCCGATTTGTATTAAGATTTTGGAATGCTTTCCAAGAGGTGTTAGGGAGTAAGGTTAGCCTTACTACTGCCTTCTATCCTTAAACCAACGGGTGGTCTGAAAGAGTGATACAAACCTTGCAGGATATGTTACGTATATGTGCCATAGACTTCCAAGGTGATTGGGGTTAGCACCTATCACTTATCGAGCTTGCTTATAATAACAGCCACCAAGCTGTTATAGGTATGGTGCCATATGAGGCATTGTATGGTAGGCAGTGCATGACACCCTATTATTGAGTTGACCCTTTGGACAGGGTAGCCATTGATCTTGAAATTATAGTCGACACCATGGCTAAGGTTAAGTTAATCCAAAAATGGATTAGAACAGCAAATGATCGTCAGACTAAGTATGCCAATATGAGGAGACGGGAGTTGAACTTTGATGTTGGAGACAAAGTGCTTATTAAGGTATATCTCACGGAATGAGCAGCCTAGTTTGGGAATAGGAGTAAGCTAGCCCTGATTTATATTAGCCATATGAGATTTTGGAAAAGGTGGGGAAAGTTGTTTACTGGTTGGCATTTTCACCCAGCTTGTCTCAAGTGCACAACGTGTTCCACATTAGTCTTCTATGAACGTGCATGGTTGATCCGGGAGAAGTAGTTACCCTATCGGAGATACCCATCTAGAAGGACTTGACCTACGAGGAGAGGCCCGTTAAGATCTTCATTAGGCAAGTTAAGAAACTCCGGACCAAGTGGATTCCAAGTGTTAAGATCCTTTGGTCGAACCATAAAAAAGAGGTAGCTATTTGGTAGACGAAGTAGGATATGTTGAAAAGGTATCCTAGTGAGTTCCCTCAATTACAACAAAATTTGGGAGACCAAATTTCAGAAGAAGGGGAAGATGCTACAACCATCTTAGCATGAAGTTTGGCTGTGAGAGGTAAATTAATTAAATTTCTAGTTTAATACCTAATTTTAAGTTAACTAGGTGAGATCAAGTAGGTTATGCAAGGTTTACTAGGTTTTGAGGAGTTTATGGCACTAAAAGAGGTCAGGGTAAAATGGTAATTTTGTATCAAGAGGTGTTAAGCTGAGGCTTGCTAGTAAAAAATGTGTTTTAAAACCCAACCCTTACCTAAAATCTAAAAATTTACCTAAGTGTTAAAGGTTTGACTAAAGTTTGACCTTGGGTTCTTATTTTGGGAAGGAGTTTTTTCTGCCAAACTTATGAAAGTTTGAGGATTGTTGAAGTTAAAGGTTTATAACTTGTAAAAGAAGAGGGTGTGGCTACCATTGTTCATTCTTTCTCTTTTAAACTTCACTCCAACCTTGCCCTCTTCATTTCTTCATCAATTCTTGCACAAAATAAAGAATTCTTGGTGGATTTTGACGGCTCCAAGGGTGTACAAGCTGTTGTTAGTGCATTTCAAGCTTGTTTGGTGATTTGGAAGGTTGTTTTCACATTTTTCTTGCTTGGGTTAGGTTTGATCGTGAGATAACTTGATTTCCTAGTTGATTTTCTTATTTTTTTGGTATTTTAAGGCATGGGTTTTGCTTAGATTGTGTTAATTTGGTGCCATTTGTCTTGGATTGCATGGTACCTAGGTAAAACTTATAGAAGCCTTATTGTTGGTGAGGAATTGCTTGATCCTTGCTTAGTACTTGAAATTAATGTAAGGGTTTTAGAGTTTCAAGTATAATTGATGCTATTTGAGTGTGTTTGCTTGTTGGAAATAAGTAGTTTTGGCAATAGCATTATTTATTGGCAAGTATGTTCATGGTGGACTAGTTGTGAATTTGAGCTTGGCATGATGTTTTGATGCATACTAAGTGAGCTTGTGGTAGTGCATTGTGGCCTAGGCAACTTGTTTTACAAGTTTACGGAGTTGGAAGCCATCCTATTCCAGTTTGGTGGGCTTGGGAGGCCTCCCAAGGTGCTATGTGTAGGAAATTGGTGTTTAGGGCTCTAGCATTGGGACCGCTGCGCCAATGGTGGCACTATAGTGCCAAGTTGCACAAGTTGACTAGAGTGGTTTTACCTGTGGCATCGTGTCACCAATGTTGGGTTTACAGCGTAGCAGACAAAACTAACAGCACAACAAATTTTTGCAAGAGGACTAAAGTGAAGGCCAGTGGGGTTACTTTCGGTGCCCTATCGAGGGGTGCCCTTAGTGCTCCAGCACTTCCAAAACTCTTCTAAATCCTAGTATTTTTGTTGATTTGGTGGTCACTTTTACTACATGCAAGGAAACTAGGTTATATAAGCTTTAATGAGGTATCATTAGCCTCGGTAGGTGGTTTAGTACCTTTGAGGACTTAGCCAAACCTTCAGGTATGAGGTTTCGATGTGAAAAGCTTAGTATACCTAGTTGGTTATTTGAAACGTAGTTGAAATTAGTCTAATCATAGTGCCCCTGTACAACATAAGGGACGCTGGACTAGTGACAAAGCTTTACAAGTTAGGCTAGTACGCCATGGTTGCTATTAGGAGGGGCTTCACCTTGTAATTAAAGACTAGGTGGAGGACAAGTCCCAAAGGACTAAAACTCTATATGCATAGGTTTAGCCTCACACTGTATGAGCTCATAGTAGAATACATATGCGTATATATATGTTGTCCTTAGTGTTTTCCCTTGCAGGTTGAAAATCCCTTACTAAAAATTACAAATTCTCACTCTCTTATCTTATGTTATCCAGATTCTAATGTAGTCGAGCCCGGTAACCACAGATGGTTGTCGTGGTAGTCTTTTGTTATAGGTACTTTATTGTGAAAGTCCTCGTTATTCTAGTTCTTATGGTTACTTGGTTCATGTTATTAATTATAGTATTCTTGGCCACAGATGGTAGCAAGCACATGGAAGGACTTTTAAGACTTGCCACCAGGATTCATCTCGAAAGTGGGAGCTAGTTGGAAGGATCTCAGTAGGAAGCTTGTATATAGAGTATGCCTAGTTACCTCCAATGTTTGTGGATAGAGAAAAAAAGGCTTTTGGGTGAAAGGCATAGTCTTTTTTTGTGGATGCCCTTACATGGTTATTATATGTAGTTATGATCACATAAATGATGGTTTATTATGCTATGGTTTATTTGAACCTTGGTTTCTATGGCAAATGCCTAAGCTATGTGAATGTTTTATGGATTTTCACTTATGTGAGTCAAAGCAAACTTGTGTGCATACTTGCATTTCTAGGTTAATTAACTAGTGATAGGAAGTTTTAACAATGATGCACATAAACAACTAGGAAATTGCAACCAACATGAGACCCATTATCATAGTTTCCTTGGGCAGGGCTATGGTGGGTCATGTCATTAGGCTTTGGTTTAAACTAACTATCTTTGTAGTGCAGGTATCCTAGCTAAACTATCTATAATGTGCTCAGTAAGAATGGTATCTTAAGTTTAGTGTGCTATGGGTATAAGGCACTATGAAATGTTTGTGGGAACTAGCCACTTTAGTGGTTGTATATGTTGATTTATGTGCCTTGGTCCTGGTTATATGGAAGGTTGTAGGTGAACACTAGGTTTTGTTTTGGCATAGGGCTAAAACAAACATTAGAACATAGGTTATGTAGGGTTGTAACCCTTGTTATAATGGTTTCTATGTATTTATGCACTTAAGGCCTATAGGTTGTTTGTATGTTTAATATGTTTTTAGTTGCATTTGTTTGGCACCTACGTAAGTGCATACATGTTATAATGTGTACCCTACTCAATGTTATGTTGGTTGTTAAAGTTTCAAGTGCCTTGTAAACTATGCCTTCTTGAAGAGATTTTTTTCTTTTAACTATGTTTTAATATCTTGGGTACCTTAAGTTTTACAAGAACCAATTGCATAATCAAAGCTAGGCCATTTTTTGCCACATAGTATTACAAGAAACTAGCGTAGCGTCAAAATTTAACCTTAAATTGCCTTCTTTAGGACAAGTAAACAATTTATGCTGTTTTGGGTATATGTGACCTCTAAAGCTAAGTTTTAGTGAACTTGCACTTAACTCGCAAGGTTTTTTTTGGAAAAAATTGAGTCTTTAAGACTTCATCATGACTATTGCTTAAGCTAGGGCTCTGGAGGGTGTGACAAGTTGGTATCAGAGCATAGTTATGGCTTGAGAGTTTGATGAGGTAATTCCCACATTATGATTTTATGATATTGTTTGAGCACTATAAATTTGTTTCCTATGTTTTGTGCTGGATGGTGGTTATGACTAGAGCTGGAGAGAGTGTGGTGGAAGGAGATGTTGATCCAAGGGCAAAAGTGCCTGAAGAGAGAAAAGAAGGTCAGAATGAGATTATGGTGTCTAAACAAAGGGGCAAACAACCTAAACATGCAGAGAGAGGAGTTGGTGGAGGGCAAGAGTTGTCAAGGCCTAGTTGAACCCTCAAGAGAGATTAGAGCAAATGATGGAGACTATGCAAGTAGCAATGGCTCAAAAGGTGGCTGGTATGCAAATTTTAATAAGGGACTAGAGACCAGTTCAAGCTCCAGGAAAAAGGGGTGGCTACTATGATAGGAACCCAACATGAACTAGGGCTAAGGCCTGAAAGTAGGCAGACCCATGAGGGTTAGGGAAGCAAATTGGTTATGGATGTGAAGGATGAAATGGATGAAGAGAAAGGACATCCTAGGGCAAAGAAAGTGAAGCTAGAATTGAGACATAAAGATAGGGTGGAACTTGAAGTAAGCCAAGAGGAAAAAGCTGGGACATAGGCAGTAATGTTGAGAGGTATGAAGTGACTTAATTTGATAGACATACCCATGAAAGACAAAGAGAAAGAAGGCAGAAGGAAAGTGAATTAAAAGAGGGACAAACAAAAAGATTTCTAGCCCTTAAGCCTCCTGTTTTGAAGGGAGATAGAGAGCTAGAAGAGGCTGAATATTGGCTCTATCAACCTAATAAGGTTTTTGGGAGAATGGAAGTGACATTAAGCCAAAATGTTCTCCTAGCTACCTTTAAACTTAAAGGCAGTTCTGAAGTTTGGTAGAGAACAGTTTATAAAGCCTATCAAAGAAAAAATGAGAAGAAACCAATGGAAAGAAGAGAGCCATAAGATGGGCAGACTTTCTTCAAATGTTTCAATAGCAATATGTAAGTGATGCCCTTAAGGATGAAAAACAGGTTGAATTTGTTTAATTTGAGCAAGGGACTCTAAGTGTAATGGAGTGTGAACATAGGTTAACAACCTAATAAGATATTCTCCCTTGTATGGAGGCCAAAATCTATTAAAAACCAAAAGGTTTATTAGGGGTTTTAGGCCAGAATTAAGATAGATTTTAAGTGCCATAGGAATAAAAGATTATTACAAGGCTGTGCAAAAAGCTCTTACTCTAAAACAAGAGTTCAGGGAGCAACCTTTAGGAAAATCAATGCTAGCAAAAAATAAAAAAAAATACCAAAAAATGATAGGGAGAGGTCCAGTGAGGCTGCATAGCAAGGTCCTTTGAACAAGGAAAGAAATAAGAAGATCCTTAGATCACACTTAGGACCCCAACATGAGCACTATGGAAAGTACCATGGATTGAAGCCTTGTTACAAGATTAGTCAAGGATGTTTGAAATGTGGATAAATGGATCACTGGGAAAAATACTGCCCGGTGAAGAAAGAGGAGAGAAGGTTAAGAGGTCAAGGGCATAGACCTTAAGAGCAAATGAAGGGAGTGATCCTGCTTTCCCCTAGGATGATCAACCAAGGCTGCTTCAGCAACAAGGTTGAGTTCAAGGTGCTAGAAGGGTATTTCAGATTGAAGGAAGGAAAAGAAGATTGGAAGATCCAGAAAAGGGAAGCCAAAGTCATGAAAAGCTACATCATAAGGTATTGAAAAGTATGGTTCATTTAAATAATGAACTTGTGCCTATGTTATTTGACACTAGGGCTGTTTCCATAATCTCAACTAAAAAAATTAGAGATACGAATATACAAGTTTATGAAATGCCTGCAATGTTCTTAATAAGAACTACTAAAAGAGAATTAATGTGCAATTATCATATGGTCAAAGCATGCAAAATAAGGCTAAAAGAGTTAGAATTTGAATCTGATTTGATTGTTTTAGAATTAGATTGCTATGATTTAATTCTAAGTGTGAATTGGTTGGTTAAACATCATGTACACATTGATTGTGAGGCTCAAAAGCTGATATTGCGAAACTCATGTGAATGTAATCTGGTTCATTCTAAAGACTTGGGAAAGAACTTAAGTCTGAATGTGGTAGAAGCCATTCCCATTGTCTTAGAAGAAGAATAAGTAGCGTTGAATAATGATAAAGTGCCTGAAGAGTTGAGTAAGATTAAAGTGGTGAAAGATTATCCAGAGGTTTTCCCCTCTAAATTGCCTAGACTCCTTCCCCGTAAAGAGGTTGAGTTTGAAGTGAAGTTAATGCCAGGGGCAACACATAAATCATTCCCACCATATAGAATGGCCACTTTTGAAATGCATGAGCTTAAGAAGCAGTTAGATGAACTTTTTGAGAAGGGATTCATCAAACTTAGTGACTCCCTTTGAGGGGCACTAGTGTTATTTGTTAAAAAGAAAGATAAGCCCCTCAGGCTGTGTATTGATTATAGGAAACTAAATACCATAATCATAAATAATAAATACCTTTTTCCTAGGATAAAAGATCTGTTTGATCTGTTAAAAGGAGCTAAGGTCTTTTCAAAGATAAAGTTACTTTCAACTAAGAGTAAAAGAAGAGGATAGGCCTATCACCACATTTAGAACTAGATATGGCCATTTTGAATACACAGTGATGCTTTTTGGGCTTACTGATGCTCTTACTTTTTTCATGGATTTCATGTAGAGAGTATTCAAGCCATAACTTGATAAGTTTATGGTAGTCTTTATAGATGACATACTACTGTGTTCAAAAAGTGAAGAAAAGCATGAAGAACATTTAAGAGTGGTTCTTAAGATCTTGAAAGATAACCAGCTTTATGCAAAATTAAGTAAGTGTGATTTCTGAATAGATTAGATATCTTTCCTAGGTTATGTGATAAGTAGTAAAGGGTTGGCTGTTGACCTAGAAAAGGTAAAGGCTATGGTAAAGTAGGAAAGACCCTAGAATGTGAAAGGAGTGAAAAGTTTTCTTGGGCCGGCTGGGTATTATAGAAGCTTTGTGTTAAAGTTTTCTATCTTAGTAGCCCCTCTCACTTAACTCACTAGGAAAGATAAAAAGTTTGAGTAAAGTGATGAGTGTGAGAAAAGTTTTCAAGAACTTAAGAGAAGATTGACCTCAACATCCATTCTCACTTTGCCAAACCCTACCAAGTCAGATGTAGTTTACACAGATGCTATATTGGTGGGTTTGAGTTATATGTTGATGCAAGGTAATCAAGTAATAGCATATGGCTCTAGGCAGCTTAGGCCACATGAGAAAAACTATCCTACTCATGATCTTGAGCTAGCTGCTATAATATTTGCTTTTAAGCAATGGAGACATTACTTGCTAGGCATCACTTTTTATATATTGATTGACCACAAAAGTTTAAAATAACTCTTTACACAAAAAGATTTGAATATGAGACAAAGAAGGTGGTTAGAATATATGAAAGATTTTGATTGTGTGATTGAGTACACTTCTGGAAAAGGGAATCAAGTGGCAGATGGCCTTAGTAGAAATTATACTGGGCTACTTAGGTCTGGTAATGTTAGAGAAAAAACTGAAGGAAATAGTGCACTCATGCTTGCTGAAAGGTGGAAAGATTGGGAGTCAAGTCAAGTATATGTTCTAACCATGCAGAATTGATGGTTAGAGAAGTTAGAAAAGCTCAACAAGAAGATAGCAATCTTGAGAAGATTTCTAAACTCGGGCAATGAAGGATGTTAATGGGTTTCTCTATGAAAAAAGGGTTACTTTACTTCCAAGAAAGATTATAATGCCTCTTATTCCAGAATTAAGACATCAAATACTAGGAGAAGCACATAATAGTAAACTAAGTATACACCCAAGAGCTGTCAAGATATATCAAGACTCAAAGTCCCATTTCTGGTGGCCTAGGATGAACAAATATATAGCTGAATTTGTGGCAAGATGTCTTACTTACCAAAGGGTGAAGGTAGAACACCAAAAACCTGGGGGAAAACTTCATAGTTTACACATACCAGAAAGGAAATGGTGTTTAATAGCTGTGGACTTCCTTACTAGCCTGCCTTTAACAAGAAAAAGGCATGACACAATACGGGTAATAGTGGATAGGTTAACCAAATCAACACACTTGTTACCTATAAACTTTACAGATTCTTTAGATAGGCTGGCAAAGTTATATATGCAAGTAATTGTGAGGCTACATGGTATTCTTGATGATATAATCTTTTACAGGGATCCAAGGTTTGTGTCAAAATTATGGAAATCATTTTAGAAAGCCCTACAGACTCAATTGAAAGTAAGTACTACTTATCATCCTTAAAGTGATAGACAAGCTGAGAGAACCATTCAGGTTTTAAAGGATAAGTTGAGGTGCCATGTTTTATAATTTCAAGGAGAATGAGACCAACATTTACCTTTGGCGGAGTTCTCCTACAATAACAATTACTAAACTATTATAAAGATGGCACCCTATGAGGCATTGTATGGAAGAAAGTATGGTACACCTTATTACTAGCATGATGCTAGGGATAGATTAGAGTTAGGTCCAAAGCTTATCTATGGAACCACAGAGAAGATAAAGTTCATTAAAAAAAGAATAAAGGTAGCTAAGAATAGAGAGGGAGATTATGCCAATATAAGGAGAAGAAGAAATGTGAATTTGACATAAGAGACCTTGAGTGGTTTAAGGTATCTCCAATGAAGGGGTAAGATTTAGCAAGAGAAGGGAATTGGCACCTAAGTTCATTGGACCTTTTAAAGTCCAAGAGAGAGTAGTCATAGTAGTCTATAAATTGAATTTAGCCCCAGAACTAGGACATATACATCACATTCTCCATGTGAGTATGCTAAAAAATATGTTCCTAACTTGAGGCACATTTTTCCTACTTATAGTGTTCCAATAGCATTTGACCTTGCTTATGAAGAAATGCCAAAAAGTATCATAGCTAAGGATACTAGGAAACTAAGAAGCAAGCTCATCCTTATGGTTAAAGCCCAGTGGATTAATTATACTGAAGAAGAAGCCATATGGGAGACAGAGGCAAAAATGCTAAGAACCTACCCTGCCTTATTTCTTAAGCTATTTGAAGAAAATTTGGAGGACCAAATTTAAGAAGGAAGGGAGACTGTCATACCCGTACTAAGGACTAGGCTTATGGTTATAAGGGGATGACTGGTTCAGACCCTCTAAGTTAAGTGGCGAAAGAGAAATTTTGGTTTTAATGGAGGTCTCAATTGATTTTTGAGCCTAAATAAGCTTATGGGGAAGCAATTTTGTATAGGCAGATAAGTCTTTTTCTTTTAGGTTTAAGGCTTAATTGAAAGATTAAGCTAAATTAACGATGAGATTAACAGAGTTAACAAAGTGCCGAGGGTGCAAATTATATGAATTAAAGTCAAATTATGCCACATGGCTCCATGGAAAATTTTTGAAGGACTATGAATGGAGTTTGAACCCTTTTGAAGCTTTGGACCTAACTCATTGATGTTCTATGATCTAATTTTTGAAGGAAAATTATGCCACCACCATCTTCATTGATGTTCTATGATCTATTTCTAAGCTGGTAAAATAGAGAGAGCTAGGATTCCTTCAAGAATCTAGTAGTCTAATTGGTTTTCTTGAAAGAGGAAGTGATTCCATACTCAAAATTAAAGATCAAGGTGGTTACTTGTGGCACAAGAAGGAGATCAAGAGTTGTCTAAAGGAATTGAAGGCTTTCAGCAAGTATTGGTAAGGGTTAGGCTAGGCCTTTCTATGGATTCATAAGGCTATATTGTAAAGTTCATTGAAAAGAGGTGCCCTAGTGATAGTGAATGTCTAAGTGACCCATGGGCTATGATGGGGCTAAGTGAGTGCTTTCAGGTACTTTAGTACTTAGCTAACTGGGTGAGTGATATGTGCAAGTAGTAGGAGCTATTTAGGTGTTGTGCCAACCCCTAAGCAGTTCTAGAGCTCAATGTTGTTGGTAATTGATTTTATTATTGAATATTGTAGCTATAATGAATAGAACTATGCACTACTTGAAAGGCCTTAGTGGCTTAAACTTGTGATGTTGTGTGTGTGTGAGTTTTGTGTGCTTTCCTTATCACGTTGCGCATGCTGGCCCTTTAGGTTTAAGTGATTACTGTTATATATATGCTCTGCCTTGTTTTTCCATGTTTTTTTAATGCAAGTACTAAGTGTCTTGGAATATAAACTATGTCATGTGCCTGCCCTTACTGAGTTTCATTACTCATGCCCTTATTGCTTTGTTTCACGGACGGGACTTGTTGATTAGGCTTTGGTTTGAACTAACTAACTTTGTAGCACAGGTATCTTCACTAAAATATATATGATGTGCTCACTAAGAATGGTATCTTAAGTTTAGTGTACTATGGGTGTACGGCACTATAAAATGTATGTGGGAACTAGCTACTTTAGTGGTTGCATATGCTGATTTCTATGCCCAGGTCCTAGTTGTATGGAAGGTTGTAGGTGAATACTAGGTTTTGTTATGGCATAGGGCTAAAACAAACGTTTGCATGTAGGTTATGTGGGGGTTGTAACCCTATTTATGATGGTTTCTATGTATGTGTGCACTTAAGGCCTACAGGCTATTTCTATGTTTGATATGGTTGTGGTTGCCTTTTTTTGGCACCTAAGTAAATGCATAAATGTTATAATGTGTACCTTACTCAATGTTATGTTGGTTGTTAAAGTTTCAAGTGCCTAGCAAACTGTGCTCTCAAGAAGAGATTTCTTTTTTTTAACTATTTTTAATGTCTCTGATACCTTAAGTTTTACAAGAACCAACTTCGTAATCAAAGCTAGGCCATTTTAGCCATATAGCATTATAAGAAACTAGCTTAACTTCAAAATTTCACACTAAACAATCTTTTCTAAGACAAGTAAACAATTTATGCTATTTCGTGTACATATGAGCTCTAAAGCTAAATTTTAGTGAAGTTGCACTTTACCCATCAAGCTGTTTTTGCCAAAAAATTAATTCTTTAAGACTTTTTTGTGACTATTGCTTAGGCTAGGGGTCTAGTAAGGTATGACAATATGATATTGCTTACAAACCACTAAAGGCAATCAAGGTAAAAGCTTTAGCTAATTTTATAGCTGAAATATAAGAATGCACCAAATAGATAACATTGGTTTTCGAGAATGAGGAGCCAAAAAGGACTCCTTTTGTTGATGGTGCCTTTGGTGTCAACCATCAGAGTGTCGGGATTGTATTGTGATGCTTTGAAGGGATGAAGGCCTCAAAATCTACTAACTTTGATTTCCTTATGACAAACAATTTCATAGAGTATGAGGCTTTAATTGCTGGGCTAAAGCTAGCATAGAACATTGCATCAAGGCCATCCGAGCATGCAGTGATTCGTAAGTACTTGTCGAGCAGTTAAATGGAGAATATGATGTCAAATGGGCAAAGTTAAGTAATACTTCAACAACATTGAAGAATTGATTGGAAGATTTGACCAAGTATGAATAAAGAAGGTGCCAAGAAAGAAAAACACCTAAGCCAATTCCTTGGCAAAGTCATTTGAATATAGGGTCATTTAAAAAAAGCTGAGCATCAATAGTCTCCACATTATGAACCTTGACAAGGGGTGGTGGGCACCATTATAGAACTTCTTGATGAAGGGGCAGCTAACCAAAGACCCCTGTGAAGTAGCAAAATTAAAAAGAATAGTTGGAAGGCATTTTCCCCATAAGTGATGAATTGTACAAGCAAGGCTATTCGAATCCCTTACAAAATTGCATCGGGGAAGAAGACATGGACGACATTATCAGTGAAGTCCATTAATGGGTGTGCAGGTCTTACACAGGCACCAATACCTTTGGCAGGGTAATCTTTTTGTAGGGGTACTTTTGGCCTACCCTTAGAAAAGAAGCGCGAAGACACATCCAATTTTGTGATAAATGCCAAAGGCATGCCCCTATATAAAGAATGCCATCTGAAGTAATAAGTTTGTCTAATTACCTATGCCTGTTCGTAGTATGCGGAATAGGCCTTATTGCACCTTTTCCCATAGAACCCGGAGGGGTGAAATACTACGTGGTAGCTATTGACTACTTCACAAATTAGATTGAGGCCAAGCCATTTTCACACACAAGGACAAAAGAAGTCTAGAAATTCATCTAGAAGAACATTTTCTACAAATTTGGATTACTAAGGGTCCTGGTCACGGATAACAAAATGTAATGTGATGACAAAGGATTCTAAAATTTCGCTAATGACCTTGAGGTCAAAATCCATTTGACTCTTGTGGTGCACCTTCAAAGAAATGGATAGATGGAGGTTTCTAACTGAATCCTAGAGGAGGGAAGAAGAAAGAGATTAGGTGAAGCCAAGGGAAAATGGCCCAGAGAATTGCAAAGTGCTTTGTGGAGTTACCTAAAAACTGCAATGAAGTCAACAAAAGAAACTCTTTTTTCTCTCGCTTATGGGGCCAAAGCCCTATTGCCTATTGAAGCGGAGCACCTTGCAGTAAAAATATGGGTTTTTGATCAGGGGAAAAACAAATTAGGACCTAGGATTAAATTAGACCTGCCCAAAGAGCATCGTGGGACAACCAAGTTAAGAAGAAATATTTTTTAGTAGTGAGTCACTACAACTGTAAACTCAAAGTTTAAACCCAAAAATGTAAAAAATGGGGACATCATTCTACAAAAAGCCAAACTCAAAGATCAAAAGCCAACACAAGAGGTGCTTCGGGCAAATTGGGAAGAACCTTATCTCATCATAGAGGAAGAAAGGCCAAAATTTTTCAAACTTCAAGATGGTTTTGGAGTAAACTTGAAAAGCACTTGCCACTCTAACAATCTTAAAACATAGTATCCTTATGAAAAGCAAAGAATTATGTTCTAGGAGTTTGACTGAGGTGAAAGGAGCTAGAATACATATTGATCCAGCCAAAGTATCACTCTTTTTCAAGTATGTACCAGAAAATGGTGATAAGCTTGCGTTTGTTATATTTATTTCTCTGATATTTAGTATGTTTTAATGATTTTTGAACCTTAAAGATCTCTTTTGAGTATGTTTTGTAACTTAGAGCATAGTTGGACTCAATTGATTAAAAGTGGATTTAATTTACAATTTTACAAGTTTTAATTTGGTTGTGTTCTTTCAGGATTTTGACAGAATGGCGATGTTCCTGTAGGAAAATCATATCTTGAGCTACAAAGACCAAAATGAAATGATTCTTAATTCATAGGAAAGCTAACATCTAGAGCTACAAATCATATGTAGACATAAAACCCATTTTGCATGTTAAAGGGATCAAATTTAGCTTCAAAATTTTGATTTGCGAGTTATCACTAATTCAAAAGCAGTTGTGGTATTTTAGGCATATATATGGCTGTAGATGTCCATTTTATTTGATTTATGTGTCATTTTGAAGCTAAGAAAGAGCCCTACAACTTTTATGCTTTGAGTTTTGAGAGATAATGACTACATCAAGGTTGAATTTCAGCTTGAAGTTGCTGTTGATGTTCTGGAGCATTTCATGGTTAACAACTTTGAAACCTTCTAGTTATTTTGAATATTTTTTATTTGTGTGGGGTAATTTTGTAACAGTATAAAAATTTTAGAAAGATTTTTTTTGAATTTATCACACTAGGTTAATTTTTTAGGTGTTTAAAGGGAGCAGCTGCGCCTAACTGTCCTTTTTTTTGGCACTTTGATTTTTTTTCTTGTCTTTCTTTCAAAACATGTTTGAGTAGTTTTCTGGTTCGATTCAAGGGGACAATTTCCATCAACAACACTAGTTGTGAGGATTGCAAACCACTTGGGTGAAAAGAATTCAATTAGAAGCAAGTGAATTTAACTAGAGATCATTTTTATTTCTAGTTAGTTCATATAGGAGAAGTAAAATAGGTTAAATTGTTCAAGTTTTTTTATGGTTACCTGGAATAAACTTTTTTGTTCATTGCTCTTCATGCTAATTTTGAGTTGATTAGAAATTGCTTTTTAATATATGGTGACTCAAAATTAAGAAATTATTTTGAAAATTTTCTGGTTAATTTAACCATTGAATTCTTTGGGTTGTTTTTAGGTTTAAAAAGAGTCTTGTGTGTTTGCTTGGATTGAAGAAATATTTTATTTTGGTGATCAATTGTGTAACTGGAATGGATAATCAATCTTGAACTGAGCATTTGTGGTATTGATTAATTTTATTCTAACTCTACAGTTAGCTTATTCCAGCATTCAATTCAAGAAAACCCCCCAATCTTTTATTTAAATTTTCTGACAGGAAGCTTTCGGTTAAAAAAATTTCTCTTGGGATTTGATGTGGTTTTCACTATTATACAAAAAATTTATTTATTCTCAGTTGTTAGTGATACTAGAATTATTTTTTGTGCTTTTGACAATTGACCAAAAATTTGGCACCATTGTCGGGAAGATTTCTTTTTCTGTTAAAGTTTTTTTTTCTCATTAAATTGACTTATATCAAGATCTTCTCGTACAGGTGAACTAGTGTTTGATCCAGAGATCAAGAAGACAGCAAATGTGAATAGACAAGTGAAAAGGGAAGCGATCAATTTTACAGCTTCAACATCTGCGAACACAGACCTTGAAAGCAAAGACGAAGCAGTTGTTGTTGTAGAGATGGTGGCACAAAGAATGTTGAGGGAGTTGGCAACTCCCAACATTGTCCAACAACCCATGTGCATCGATTTTCATGATATTGAGGTAGCTTTTGAATTAAAATATGGATTGATTTATTTATTGCCTACCTTTCATAGACTTGCAAGTAAGGACCCCCACAAACACTTGAAGTAATTTCATGTAGTTTGCTCAATCATGAAGCCACAGGGTGTTACAGAAAAACAAATTAAGCTGAGAGCCTTCCTGTTCTCATCGGTGAACAAGGCAAAGGACTCGTTATACTACCTTCCCTCCAATTCAATCAGAACCTAGAACTCCGGTTCAATTAAAGGCTATCACAATTCAGAAAGAAATCAGTGGGATTTGTCAATACAACGGAAAGAGCCTATATGAGTACTGGGAGAGATTCAACCAGCTATGTGTGAGTTGTCCACACAACTAAATTTTTGACCAATTGTTGCTGCAGTGCATTTATGAAGGGTTGTTTATGGATCGAAGTATGTTGGATGGTGCAAGTGGGGGAGAACTTGTAGAAAAGATGCCCAAAGAAGCAAAGGACATGATTTCTAAAATAGCAGCCAACTCACTGTAGTTTTGGACAAGGGTAGATCATGTGCCAAAGAAGGTAAATAAAGCAAGAACTTCTAGTATTGAGGCTCAACTTTTTGAACTAACTTCTATTCTTAAACAAGTTGCTTTGGGATAGGTTTAGAATGTTAGAGTTTGTGGCATTTGCTTTGCTAAAGGACACCTTACTAACTCATGTCACAGCTTCAGAAGGATACAACACCTCAACTAAATGTGGTAAATGGGTTTGTTAACCAATCAATAAGGTATGACCCCTATGCCAATCAATATAACCCTGGTTGAAGAGACCACCCGAATTTCAAATTTGGGCAGCCAAGTAACCAACCGCAGTACCCATCTCCTGGTTACAACAAACCAGCCCATCTAACACAGAACCAAGGACCAAGTTCAAGTATGGCTTTAAAGGATATTGTTAAAGCTTTAGCCACTAATACTCAAATATTTCAGTAGGAAACAAGGGCTAGCATCAAAGACTTGGGGAACTAGATTTCACAACTAGCAGCTTTATTGAACAAAATTGAAGCTAAAAAAGGGAGGCAGCCATCTTAAGCTGAAATAAACCCGATAGAGCATGCTAAAGTCGTGACCCTTCGAAGTGGCAAAGAAGCACAAACCACCGCATCAAAGATAACGGCACCTATAAAGGAACAAGATGGCTTAAAACCAGTAACTTTTGATGTACCAATTAAGGAGGTAAGTGACAAGCTAATTTTTGCAAAGTCAAAAATTTTGATTTCATTTGCTTTTTCCTGGTAGGTTGATGAAATCAAAGAAGGAGGAGATAGAGCAAGAAATTCTTGAGACTTTTAGGACAGTTGAAATCAACATACCTTTGTTGGATGCAATCAAGCAAATGCCTCGATATGCCAAGTTTCTGAAGGAGCTGTGCACCAACAAAAAAAAGCTGCAAAATGATCAGACGATCAAAGTAGGTGAGAATATGTCAGCAATAATTCAAAGAAAGTTGCCTCAAAAGTGTAAGGACCCTAGTATGTTTACTATATCATGTGTAATAGGCAATTCTAAGGTGGAAAAAGCTATGTTAAATTTAGGAGCTTCAATTAATGTCATGCCATATTCTATATATGCTTCTTTGAAACTTGGACCTTTCAATGAAAATGGTGTTATGATTCAATTAGCTGATAGAACTAAAGCTTATCCTAGGGGCATAGTTGAAGATGTTTTTGTGCAAGTAAATGATTTCATTTGTCCTACTTCTTTTTGTGTACTTGATATGGAGAATAGTGACCTAACTACTCCTATTTTGTTAGGAAGACCATTTTTAAATACATCTAAGACCAAGATTGATGTGGATACTGACACTTTTACAATGCAATTTGATGGAAAAATTCCACAGTTCAATATTTTTGACACTCTGAAGAAAACTGACTATGATAATTCTGTTTCTTTTGTTGAAAAAATTGATACTTTGGTACATAACGAATCAAGAAAAATTTTAAAATCCAAGCAAAGTTGGAACAAAAAGGTAAGAAAGAAATGGCCAAGTTACAACAAGAACAAGAGATGCCATTTCTGGTTGGAAAAAGGGTATTGCTCAAAGACAGGAAAAGATGGAAAGTGTTGCCTGGTAAGTCTGAGCACAATTGGATTGAACCATTTATTGTTACTGATATTTCTAGTCATGGTACAGTGGAGCTTAAAATTTTGAAAATGGACAAAGTGTTCAACATTTGGGACGCATAAGTTGAAGCCCTTTTGTAAGGAATTCTCAAAGCACTCCGGTTGATGGAAAAAAGGGGCTGTCTAGCTAAAGACAATGAAGAAAGGAACTTTTGGGATGCAACTGAAGTGTGGTTTTGTGCCACAAACAATAAGAATTTCATTTATTTTCTTTTTACTTTTATTTTTCTGCTTCTATTTTTCAAGTTCCTTTGTTATTATAACTAGTCTTCTTGGTCAAGTATTACATTTTTTTAGGCTAGAAAGGAAGTGAAACATAGGAGCAGTAAGCTAAAGTCTAGTTCTGGGCTGCAAAATCACCAAAAAAAGAATTTTAAGGGCAGTACCTGTTCTTTTCTCCATCTGTGCTTTTATTGTGAACATCAAGGACAATGTTCAATTTAGGTGTGGGGAAGGGGATAGCTCGGGCCCTAATTTTCTATTTTTAAAATATTTGAATTAAAATTTTTTTGATTCATACTTTTAAGCATCGATTTGAATTGTTAAGATGATTTCACCATTTGTTCTTGAATGCCTAGCTTGAGTGTTAAGTTAATAATTTATTAGCCTTTATGCAACTCTCAAATTTTATTTTTAATTTTTTTTTGTAATTTTTGATCAAACTAGTTGATGGTTATCTTGAGAAGCTAATTTTTGCATCAAACTTGTATGTTTAGTACATTGATTTGAACCTTGTGAGATTATGAGCTTATTAAGTTGGGTATGTGGTTTGTTCGATTAATGGATGATTTGAATCACTTCAGAATTTTTTTTTTTGATTGTTGCATTTTGCTAAAATTTTTTTTTTTTTGCTACTCCACTGTTTTTGGGTGTTGAAGTAGGTATGGGTCTTTTCCTAAGACAGCAGTCGATCACTGCTTGGAAAGGTACTAGAAACATGAGTATGGTCAACAACCACTTTGGAGTTGTGTCGAGTTAGTAGGTTTGATATGACAGAGCCCATGTTATACACTCGCTAAACAACGGAAAACAAGTAAAAGACATAAAAATACAAAAAAAAAAAGTCAATTAGAATCAGAACACGAAATAAATTGTCAATTGATTTCCTATCTTTCATGGGTTTGTGGTAAGATTGGTTGTACTTTTTGAGTTCTTGTATACTTGGTTCGTTCTCTTTACTTGATGCATAAGTTTGATGTTTTTCTCAAGTTTTGAAAGGTGACTGTTGCTAGCTTGTGAAAAAATTATTTTCATAGACTTATTTTGTTTTGAGTTGCTATTGACTGATAGGTTGCATGCTTAATTTCTTTTGTTGAGCTCTCAAGACTCTTGGATGTGAAATTATCTCACTCTATTTAGCTCAAAAGTATGTTTATTTCTTTCTCAGATTTCTTTTATTTTTAGTTTTGCCCGAGGACAAGCAAAAGATAAGCGTGGGGGAATTTGATAAGCTTATATTTATTATGTTTATTTTTCTCATATTTAGTATGTTTTAATGTGTTTTGAACCTTAAAGATGTATTTTGAGTATGTTTTGTAGCTTAGAGCATATCTAGACTCAATTGATTAAAAGTGGATTTAATTTGTAATTTTACAGGTTTTAATTTGGGTGTGTTCTTTTAGGATTTTAACAGATTGGCGATGTTCCAGTAAAAAAATCATATCTTAAGCAACAGAGATCGAAATGAAGTGATTCTTGATTCATACGAAAGCTAACATCTAGAGCTGCAAATCATGTTTAGGCATAAAACCTAGTTTGCATGTTAAGGGGGTCAAATTTAGCTTAAAAGTCACAATTTGCAAGTTATCATTGGTTCAAAAGCAGTTGTGTATTTTAGGCATATCTTTGCTAGAAGATGTCTATTTTATGTGATTCAGGTGTCATTTTGAAGCTAAGAAAGATCTCTACAACTTTCATCATTTAACGTTTGAGAGATAATGACTGCATCAATGTCGAATTTCAAGTTGAAGTTGCTGTTGATGTTTTGGAGCATTTCTTGGTTCACAACTTTGAAACATTCTAGTTATTTTGAATATTTTTTATTTGTGTGAGGTAATTTTGTAACAATGTAGAAATTTTAGGGTGATTTTGTCAATTTAGCACGCTAGGTTAATTTTTTAAGTGTTTAAAGGGAGCAGCTAACGCCAACCCCCCTCTTTTTTGGCACTTTGATTTATTTTCATTTTTCTTGTCTTTCATTCAAAACATGCCGGAGTAGTTTTCTGGTTCGGTTCAATGAGACAATTTCCATCTCCAACACCAGTTGTGAGGATTAATTTTTCTTGTTGAAACTTTCTTTAAATTCAAGTATTTACTTTTTCATGGTTGAGATTTATTGTAATTAATTTTCTAATTCTCGCTTTTTGAATTGGTTTTGAGATTGCAAATTTGCTTGATTTTCTTTCAAACCGCTTGGGTGAAAAGAATTCGATTAGAAGCAAGTGAATTTAACTGGAGATTATTTTTATTTCTAGTTCATACGGGATAAGTAAGAGAGGTTAAATTGTTCAAGCTTTTGGATGGTTGCCTGGAATAAACTTTTTTGTTCCTTGTTCTTCATGCTAATTTTGAGTTGATTAGAAATTGCTTTTCAATACCTCGTGACTTAAAATTAGAAAAATTAATCTGAAGCTTTTTCTAATTAATTTAACAGTTGAATTTTTTGGGTTCTTTTTAGCTTTAAAAAGAGTCCTGTTTATTTGCTTGGATTGAAAGAATATTTTATTTCAATGATCAACTACATAACTGAAATAGATAATCAACTCTGAACTGAGCCTTTTTAGTATTGATTAATTTTATTTTAATTCTACAGCTAATTTATTTTGGCATTTAATTCAAGAAAACTCCCCAATCTTTTATTTCAGTTTTTTGACAGGAAGCTTTCGGTTAAAAAAATTTCCCTTGAGATTCAACTTGGTTTTCACTACTTTACTACAAATTTATATATTCTAAGTTGTTATTGATGCAAGAATTATTTTTGACAGTTTCGACGACCGACCAAAGGGTAAGACACCCCAGGCTGAAATACTAATTCCGGAAGTGAATAAAATAATAATTCATGTTTAATACATAGCAAAAATTTTCACAAAACTTGTAGAACCTAAATTTAACTTGGCTTAAAAACTAAGCTAGGGAGGGGGAAGGCCATCTTCCCTTGAAGAAATAAGCTGAGCTCACAAATAAGGTACCTCGGGAGGAAGTCTGACGCAGGAGTTCAAAATGAGTTTTTAAAAGTGAAACTCAAAACATAGAACTGATCTATAAAATCCCTAAATAATCTTGCTAAATCCTACGATCTCAAAATTTTGGATAAAGAACACTAGCAAAATAATGGATCAGAAATCATTAGAAAACACCTCATCCTTAAAAATAGTTGGTTTAGAGAAACTAGCAAACATACAAACACAACTTCAAGAATATTAATTTGTTATCCAAAAAGTACACTAAGAAAAACTAAGAAGATTGTAAAAAAGTGTTACTAAGATTAAGGCTCAGAAGGATCATCTTCCTTTTCATCACTTTCCTTCTTGTCTTTGGTACTTGTGGCAAAGTAGGGCTAAGAGACTCCCTTTTGGACTAGGAAGAATGGCTACCTATAGGCTTAGAAAAAATGTTAAGATAGGAGACATCCAGGTTAGGCTTTTCCTCCAGAATCCAATGTTGGCAGAGGTAAAATCTATCCTGGAACCCGTCAATGACAATGTCTTCAATGTCTTCCTTCTCCTTAGCCAACTTTAACTAACAGTCCTTTAAAGCATTCACTTTCTTTTTCACCTAGTCTAGAGTCGAGATAAGATCTTCTTATCCTTTAATGAGGTTAGCAACCTTAGCTTTGAGCTTCTCTTTAACGTCCCTCTCCTCGATATCCTTGATACATTGTTCTTCCAGCAACCTACCAAGGTTTCTTATCCTAATAGCACAGTCCTCAATGAAACCAAGAATCTGATTAGTCATCAAGACCTTTAGCTCAGCGAACTTGGGTCACAAATCCTCTTCATCTCACTAGCCTTAAGGGAGACTAAGGTTGATGTCTCATTGGCTTTCTCAAGATGCCGCTCGATCTGGGTTTAAATCTTCTTCTGCTTAGTGAGGTAGTCTTGATAGGACCTAAAGAAGGTGACATTTGATCCAAAGCATAGTGAGATAAGGCACAGTCATGCATAAGTGGAATAGGCAAACTAAGGGGATCCAGAAAAAATACTACCTTAGCCGACTCGTGAGTGAAGAGGTTTGTCACCATTTCTTCATTCGGAACCTTGAAAGACAATGTCCAAAATGTTAACCCCCCAAAAATATCTTGGGCACGTTGGGTTATCATAATCATTAGAGCAAAAAAGGTCCATGTCCTCCGTGATGTTCTAGATGGGCGATAACAAAGCCTTGCCCTTCAAGAACTTGGAATCTTTCTTCTTCCTCCTCCTATCATGGTCTGTTACCCACTTCGATGTTGAGGTTGCCCCTAAATAATCATGATGAAGTTTGGTTAAAGTATTGGCCCTCAACCACTCACCTATAAGCTTATAAAAATCAAAGAATCCTAAGCTAAATGAGAAGTCAAGACCTAAACCTGGAAGGGGAACTTTGGAAACCAAAGAGCCCTTTTCATTGTCCAAAGGAACTTCAAGCACCCTTTCCTAAAGAAAGTATAAGGACTTCGGAAGACATCTCTCAGAATGGCTGATGCGATAGTAGGACTAAGGGGCAAACGAACGTCAAGAGATAAAGAAGGAACTTTGGAAAAGGGTAACTCGGATGGGGATTCCAATGTTAGGACAGCTGAAAATTAAGAATTGCTTTGTTTCTAGGCTTCTTCGAGGGAGGACTAGTAGAAGATTCTTTGGAGGAAGACTTTTTCTTTTGAAAGTCTGCTTACCTTCTTCTTTAGGTTGCTTTGATCTTCTTCAAATTTTTGCTTTAAAATTCCACAGGATCCATATTGTCCAAAAGAGAAAAAGAGCAAATCAGTAAGGAATTCAAAAAGCAAACAAGGCAGGGTGTATCATACTTATGCTTAGCAACGTCGGCAAACTTATAGTCCTTCCAAATTACTTTACTAGAAAAGGAACTTCAAAGTTAATAGGGATTTAGGAATCCCTGGATCATTGTCATGAGTAGTTGACACTTACAAATGACAAAGGATGTTCTTCGTCATCTGATACCACTTGATGGGGAAAGGAGAAAGATTGCAATCCTCCCTAGCCTCCGCCCACTCGGTAAGCTCCCAAAGTCATCTATCCAAAGCTTGAAATAGCCCTATTTATTTTCTTTCTAGTAACTTATAAGGGTCTACTACTTCGGTTTCCAATACACCCTAGGCCCATTTCCTTAATATCCCCACGAAAGAATAATCATCATGAAAAAGTATTTCTTTTGCCAATCCCTTAAGCTATCATTTGTCGTGTACGTGAATATATACTTCTTACCATGAGTACCTTGGGGCAAGAGGTAGCAGAAGGAACCTTTGAGCTCTTGGCACAATTTGTAATATTACATAAAGACTAGAAAGTAGGGTTTGATCCCGTACACCTTACACATACAAAAGAAAGCATTTATATAAGCATAACTATTCAATGGGAGTTGGTTGACAGCTATCCCATGAAGCCAACAAAAATCGATCAACACTTTGTAGGGGGATATCAGAGGCCTACCTTCATCTTGGTAGTGAGCACAATTATCTCATTCTTTTGAGGCATATATGTCACCCTCTCATTCTAAATAGGTCATCCTCAATTTGGTGATTGAGTTAAAACTTGATTCATAAAGTCATGTAGAGATGTTTTATGTATATGTGATGAAAAACTCAATGACCAAAGTGAAAAAAATAAAGTTCTTTTCAACCGGGTAAAACTGAAGCCGTGGGGGCTTAATTGAACTAAGATTAAGCTTGAAGGATTTATTTACTTAAGTTAGGCCAAGGAAGGGCTGTGTTGAGACTTATTGAGAAGTTTTGTACTCACATGGTATCAGGAAAACTGTGGAATCTAAATATACGAGGGCTGAAATGTGCCTGCACAAAAGATCAAGTATCAGTCTTCGCATTCGGACCGAAAATAAACCACCTGTCCTTTCCAGGCTTAATGCATGCAAAATCACTGTGGCTTACCTCTAATATCTCTATTAAGGATTGAAATAGAGCTCAAACTTGCTTGGAAAGGGAGTGAAATCAATTCAAAGAGGAAACTTAAGCAATCAAGCAACTTGCTCTAAGGTCAAGTCTAATCGTGGTGTAGAGAAGCTATTGCTTTAAGGAGAAGGCAAAGCATTGCTTGGAAGGTGATTAGAGGTTAGAAGAAGGGTAAGAAGCTAAGGGCAAAGTTCTAAACTACTCTATTTCTAAAGTTAAGCTACTGAGTACTTTGTTGCTTACAATGGAGTGTACAGTTTAGAGGTGATGGCTTTTGAGGCAAGGGAACCTCTATGTTGGGGTTTAAGGGAAAAGTTCAGTGGTGCCAGGGGCATCTTTGTAGTGTTGAAATGTATGTTACATAGTTTTTGTGATAGCAAGCATTGGAGACATATGGGAAGCTTGTCCGGCTCAATGAGTCTTATGGAGCTCTTTGAGTTAGCTAGTAACCCTGGTCTAGGTTCTGTTGGGGGCTTGCTGGGGCATTGGATGCTTAGCTTTTCATGGTAAATGGGGCTTTGTGTGTGTGTGTGTCTTGCATGCTTTTGTGATATGTTTGCATGCGCTGACCTTATATTGTGTTTATTTGTTATTGCGTTATCTTGTGTTTTGTGTTTTCTCTTGTGTGCAAGTTTAGGAGCTGGCCTTAGGGCTGAATAGTTATAGTAATTATGCTATGTTCCTTGTACTAAGTTCCAAGAACTTATGCCCATTCTATCTTTCTTGCAGGTGAACACTTAGCTGAGTAGTAAGCCACTAACCTATTCTTGCTTAGATTTTGCTTGTAGGTATAGTGTGAATGTCTTTTTCTAACTTTGCTCAATTCTGTAGCTAACTTGTTTAGCGTTTATTGTGCCAGTGTACAAGGTTTTTTGGATTATGGATAGTGGCTAGGGAAAGAAGATAAAGGCTTAGATGTTAGAATTGTTCTAGGAATTAAGTTTCTGTAAAAAGGACTTAGTGCTAAGGCATAGTTTTGCTTGCTGGAAGTCTTGTAGTCAAATGCTTATGTTTATTGTTGCTTAGTGTTTAAGACCTCTATGTTTTCTTTCTCATTCCTATGTCATCTATGTTTTGAAGACTTGAGCTTAATGAATGCACATTGTTTCTTTTATGTTAGTTTCTGAACAAGGCAAGTTGTGTTACTAAGGTTGTGACCTTTAAATGCTCAACTCTTTAGTCTGTTCCAGCATTATGTGCATTTCATATTTTTCCTAGACTCACAACCATTAACTAAGAATAAAAATAAGTTTTCAAGTAAAACAGACTACTACAAGTTGCCTAGGCAATTAATTAACTAAATGACATTATTAGCGCTGTTAAACAAAATTTACTGGCACTATTTTGTTGTTTTATGTGTTGCACCCTATATAGCCTTATAAGTTGCAAATTTGGTTAGGCAAAGGTAGGCCTACAAGTCTAGGGGTAAATAAGGTTATGACACTATAGCTAAGTTCTTCCTTGTTTGGCAAGCGAAGAACTGCGTTAAAAGGAAGACAGTACTTCTTCTTCCATTTTGCCAATTTGAGTGAAGTAGCACAACTAAGAAGTGCATGTAAGGAGCTCCAGGGGTTCTCGAAAACAACATCGAAGAACCATAGGGGAAACATAAGACACTTAAGATGAAGCCATTACCTCGGAGCCTTAAAAAACAGCTCTAAAAAAACTGGAAAGGAAGAGAAAATGAAAAGAGTCATAACATCCACCTTTAAAATGAAGGATTAACTAGAAAATGCCACTTGGCCTTCGGAAGAAATGGGACTTCACCGCAGGAGGGTTTGAAGGTGAGAGAAAAAGGAGAGAATTCAAAATCACAAGTGACATGGCCATCCATGGCCCTGCCTATGAAGCCTGTGAGAACTGGTCTAACAGTAGTTACAATTGGCTAGCTGTATATGTGCACGGATTAAAACTCCATGAAACTAGTTGATTAACCTAGAATATGCAGAATGCATTCTCTTTATGGTTTGACTAGAGTAAATGGAAACTATAAAAGCATTCACTTGGCTAAGATACTTTTCATAGAAAACAAGTTCAAATAGCCAAAGCATACAAAATCAACATTTGTACGATTAATACTACACATAACAACCATGTGAGGGCATTCAACAAAAAGTAGACTAATGCTCCTCACCCAAGAGCAACCCTAGGGCCTGGGACTCCATCAGAGGCAAGGAAGGCAACTAGGAGTACTATATATACAAGCCTCGATCGAGATCTTCTTAAACTAACTCCCACCTTAGAGGTAAGTCCTAGTGGCGAGTCATAAAAGCTCTGTCCACGTGCTGCTAGGCTCTGTGGCCAAGAAAAATACTATAGTTAGTACCGTTACTTAACCAACAAGTAACCCAAGTAGACCAGAATCATCAGGATTCTCAATCGAGGTACCTGCAACCACAAACTACCATAGCAACCCTCAGTAGTTATCCGGCCCAACAATGTCAAAACATGCACAACATAACTAGGGAGTAAGAATTCAAGAATTCTCAATAAAGAATTCTCAAAAAGGGTCTTCACTTCACCTGCAAGAAAAGTTAAAAAGTACAACACATATGTTAACATATGTAATCTATTGTGAGCTTATATAGCCTTACGCTAGACTTATGCCCATATGTCTTAGTCCCTTGGGACTTCTCCTCAGCCTAGTCCTTGAACTACAAGGAAGAGCCTTGCCTACTAGTAAGCAGAGCTTACTAGCCTAACCAGGGAAGATTCACGACTTGAAACTCCCTTATGTTAAACAGGGGCTCTATGGTGGGACTACTGTTGACTAAGCCATAAAGATCCACTAGGCCGTAAAGACCCACTAGGTGCACTAAGGTTTCACATCGCAACCTCATGCTCGGTGGCAAGGCTAGGTCACCGATGGTACTAAACCTTTCATCTAAGCTAGTGATACTTAGTTGTGGCCCTTTTTACCTAGTTTTCTTATTTGTGGTGAAAGTAACCATAAAAACTCAAGAAAACTCCAAGGTCTCGAAGGAGTTTTGGAAGCCTCAGAGTACCCCCAGAATACTTAGACCCTTGGGTACCCTAAGGGCCCCCTTATGGCTCCCCTCGAACCTTCTAGCAAAATAAAAAAATTTTAACCATCATAACTATGGCAACATGTCACCATAGTTGTAAACACTTTGATACATTTTCGCAGCACTAGTGATGCCCAAAATTTTCCAGTTTTGCTGCTACAACCTTTGAAGACTTACCAAACATGTTAAACATGCTTGGATGGCTTTCAAACTTCAAATACCTGTAAAACATGTTGCAAAGACCACAACCTACCATTATAAGCATTTTCATGATGCATTGTAACATCATTCCAAGCATTTTCATGATGCATTGATACATCATTCCTAGCCTACTAACTAATGTTATTGCCAAAACTACTTGAATTCATCAAGCAATCACACTCCAATAACATTAATCAAACTTGAAAACATAACTCACTTACCTTAGCATCAACTCACAAGCAAGAATCAATCCACCCTTCACCAAGAACCAAAGTTCCACAAAGTTCTTTTTAGTTCCAAGCAATCGAAGGCAAAAAACACAAAATTACTAACTTCTAACCAAAACCCAACCTTCCAATCAACTAATAAACAAGAATTCACCATAGAATCAAAAGTTACCTCACATGAAAAATAAAGGGTGGCTAGAAACATGGTTCCAAGCTCCAAAAACATGAAATTCTTCTTTAACAAGCTTCCTATAGCATAAGCACCCTTGGTAGCTTCAAATTTCACCAAAACCTTGTGATTTTGAGCTAGAATTTTTTATGAAATCAAGAGAGGAAGAATGAATTCTGGTTTGAGTGAGAAATGGAAGCTTCCTTTGACTTTACCAAGCTTTATGAACTTCAAAACCAACAAGGCACCAAAGTATTTAAAAAGTTGCAAAATGCCCCTATTCTTTTAGGTAACCATAATCAAACTTCGTCAAATCTTGTTTATTTAAACTAAACTTGGGTTAAAAGTAAAAGTTGGGTTTTCAAAACTCATTTTTAACACTCGAGACTGGCCTAACCCTTAGAAACTCAAAACTACCATTTTACCCTAGAACTTCATTTAGTACCTTAACCTTCTTGGAACTTAGTGAACGTTGCTAAACTCACCTATTCTTGCTATGTGAACTTGAAATAAGGTTCCAAACAAAGCCTCAAATATTTTAGCTTCTTCAAACTAGCTTCTAGCTAAAAGATTCATAACATTTTCCCCTTCTTCTGGAATTTGGTCTCCCAAATTCCGTTGCAGTTGAGGAAAAACACTAGGATATCTTTTCAGCATATCCTGCTTCATCTCCCAAGTTGCTTCCTCCTCACTATGGGTTGACTAAAGGATCTTAACCCTTGGAATCCACTTAGTCTAGAGTTTCTCGACTTGCCTACCAAAAATCTAAACTAGTTTCTTTTCATAGGTCAAGTATTCCTGGATAAGTACTGTTGAAGGGCTAACTACTTATCTTAGATTCATTGTGCATTTCCTTAGAAGACTAACGTGAAACACATTATGCACTTGGGATAAGTTAGGTGGTAATGCTAACTGATAAGCCACTCTCCCCATTTTCTCCAAAACCTAACAAGGTCTGATGTACCTAGGTGCCAACTTACCCCTCTGCCCAAACTGGGTAACTCCTTTCATAGGAGACACCTTGAGAAGTACTTTGTCCCTAACTTCAAAGCTCAAATCTCTTCTCCTCAAATTTGCATACTTAGTCTGTAGGTCATTAGCTGCTCTAATTCACTTCTGGATTAACTTGATCTTAGCTGTGGTGTCTGCTATGATCTTAGGACCAACTACCCTATCTGAAGGGTCTGCCCAATAATGGGGCATCATACACTGCCTACCATACAAAGCCTCGTATGGTGCCATACCTATAATAGTTTGATGATTGTTATTATAAGCAAACTCAATGAGTGGTAAGTGTTGATCTAATCTCTTTGGCAGTCAATGGCATACATACGCAACATATCCTCCAAAGTCTAAATCACTCTCTCAAACTGTCCATTAGTCTGAGGATGAAAGGAAGTACTGAGACTAACCTTAGTCCCCAATGCTTCTTGGAAAGCATTCCAAAACCTAGATACAAACCGAGGATCACTATCAGATATGATCTAATCTGGTATACCATGCAACTGTACAATCTCCTTAACATACAATTAAGCCAACCTTTCCAAAGTATAATTAATCTTTATGGGTACAAAGTGCGCCAATTTAGTCAGCCTATCGACCACTACTCATATAGCATCATGCTGACTTTAGGTGTTCCGTAACCCTACTAGGAAATCCATGGTAATAGACCCCCACTTTCTTTCCGGGAAAGGTAAACTCTGAAGTGTGCCTACCGATTTTTTACGTTTAGCTTTAACCATTTGACATGTCAAACATTTAGTCACATTTTCTACTACATCCCTCTTCAGTCCCGGCCATCAAAACTGTGTCTTTAGGTCATGGTACATCTTACTAACACTAGGATGAATGTGGAACCTACTACTATGTGCCTCCTATAGGACTTGTTGCCTAAGTCCCTCCACATTCAGCATATAGAGTCGATCTCCATGGTGTAGTTTTCCTTCATTGTATTGAAACTCTTTCCTCATAGTACCAAGTTTATCTTCTCCATAAATTTTCTTCAACAACAGATATTTGCCCTGAGCACCTCCAACTTTAGCTAACTAAGTTGATTGTATCTATATTGCGTAGACTAAAGACCTTTCTTAGTTTTGCCAAAACTCATGCAAAGTAGAGAAACAATCCCCTAACACTCATCTTGAAGAACTTGTAGCCTAATCCTTAAATATGATCACTCTTGTGTACTTCCGACTTAGTGCATCTGCTACCACATTTCCTTTAGCTACACAATACTCAATCAAGTAATCATAATCCTTTATGAACTTGATCCTTTGCCCCTGCCTCATATTTAAATCCTTCTGTGTGAATAGATATTTCAAACACTTATGGTTGGTAAAAATCCTGAACAATCTACCCATCAAGTAATGTCTCCAAAGCTTAAGAGTGAAGACTACCTTTGTTAGCTCAAGGTCATGAACTGGATAATTTAGTTCATTAGGCCTCAACTGCCTTAAGCCATAGGTGATCACCTAACTTTCTTGCATCAATACACACCCTGGACTAGAACCTGACGCATTTGTGTACACCGTAAAAAATTTGTTTGGATTTGGAAAAATGAGTATTGGTGCACTTGTCAACCTTTTCTTTAATTCAAAATAGGCTTCCTCACACTTTAGCGTCCAATCAAACTTCTAAGTTTTCTTGGTCGAGGCTGTCAATGGTGTAGCTACCACAGAGAATTTCTTTGTGAACCTCCTATAGTAGCTTGCCAGGCCCAAGAAACTTATAACTTCTCTAACTGTAGTTGGTCTTTTCCACTCAACCACTGCTTGAACCTTTTCAACGTCAACTGATAAACCTTGAGCACTGATGATATGCCCCAGAAACTGTATCATTTTAGACCAAACTCATGCTTAAATAACTTTGCATAATACTGATTATCCATTAGTACTTACAAAACTGTTCTAAGGTGCTCCTTATACTCATGCATAGACTATGAGTATACCAAAATGTTATTGATGAAGACTTTAATAAACCGATCAAAGAACAGTCTAAAGATCCTATTCATGGCTTCCATGAACATTGCCGGGGCATTGGTCACACCAAATGACGTAACTGTATGCTCGTAGTATCCATATCTTGTCCTGAAGGCCGTTTTCAGGATATCTTCCTCTTTAACTCTGATCTGGAAATATCCAAACCGGAGGTCAACCCTAGAAAACACCTTCTCTCCCTTGAGCCTATCAAACAAGTCATCGATCCTAGGAAGCAGATACTTATTCTTGACTGTTACTGTATTCAACTTCCTGTAGTCGATACACAATTCAAAGTTCCATCATTCTTCTTCACAAACAACACCAAGGCTCCCCACAATAATACACCAGGCCTTATAAAGCCTTTCTCTAACAGTTCCTCCAACTGGTTCTTTAACTCATCCATCTCAAGAGCTGACATTCAGTAAGGTGGTATCGAAATAGGTTCTGCTCCAAGCTAAAGATGGATAGAAAACTCAGTGTTCCTCTTGGGTGGTAACCCAGGTAACTCCACTGGAAATATATTTAGGTAACTGATTGGCTATAGAGATTTCCTCAAGTTCTTCCTCTATCGCCACCCCATTCAAAGAATAATATTCCTCCTCGTTGACTATGGGGATGGTATCCATACATCTAAGGTGCAAACTCTTAGCACTAGATGCTAACCTTCTTGTGCAAGTCATTCTAGCTCCATGAGGATCAGTAATGTCGACTAAGTGACTAGCACAGTCAATCTGTACCTTGTGCTTGTTTAGCCAATCAATTCCCAATACTAGGTCATAAGACCTCAATTCTATCACCCACAATTCAAAAGAGAAATCATGGTCGCCTAACTACAAGGGATACCTAGTAATCAATTCATTGGTCACAATAAAACTTTTTCCTACAGTCCTGATGAGTCTTAACTCATTTAAGATTTTTCACGGCAATTTAAGTCTATCTACCAAGGTAGATGATATGACAGAAAGAGTAGCTCCAATATTGAAAAGTACTTTAGCACTACCGTTCTGAAAAGTAAAATTACCTCAAACGGCAACCTGCTCTTTGGTAACTTGACTAGCCAGGGTGAAAACCCTTGGATCAACTACTGCTATGGCTACACCAGGTCAATTTCCTATGGCAAGGGGTGGATTTCTAGGGGGGCCCGACAAGGATCAAGCCTGCAAGCATTCCCTTGCCCAATGACCTCTCTGACCAGAAATGTTATAGACATCTGTCCCCAACGTACATGGCTCCGTGCCATGGAACCTTCTACACTTAGGGCACAAACCCATTTTACTTCTCTTGAAGGGACCTTGATTCTCAGTCATCCTTGCTACCATTGGTTGCTTCCCAACATTCTTTCCTTAGTTGGCTGGTCCAACCTCCACATTTTTGCTTAGTGCCCTCGAGTTTTCAATTTCTCTTTCTAAGGCCAACACCTTTTGAACTACTTGGCGATAACCCAAGATGTCCATAGTTGCCATATACCTTCGAAGTATAGGCTTAAGGCCTTCAAAAAATTCTTGGCCTTCAACTCATCATTCCTGGCCATATAGGGAGCATACCAAATGAGTGAATTGTAGCGCTGCTCATACTCCCTCACTGACATTTCTCCCTGAACCAGATTCTCAAACTAGATCCTCTTTTGATCCTATGCAACTTCACTAATATATTCCTATTGAAACTTCCTCTTGAAGTCTGACCACTTGAGCACTTTTTTCTTGTGCTTTGGTCGAGTGTCATTACTCTCCCTTAACATCTCCATCACATCATCCACCAAAGACTAGCCTTCCCTTTCAAAAAGAAAGGTACTAAGGCCATTATTTGCTCTGACTTGTAGCCTCCACATGTGAACAACCGATTCATCCTAGATAACCAATCCTCTGCTAGATCGAGGTCACCTATCCCATCAAAACTGGGTGGGTCAATAGTCTTAAACTCTCAAGTAGTCTCATCTGATGTAGGGTGTCTCCCCTCTTTGGAGCCTCAATCACCTTCAGCTCCTCCTTAGGCTTATAAACATGATATCTTCTCTCATGGGCCCTAGGCACTTGCCGATGCTTGACATGCCTCTCTTAAACTTGGGCTAGTTCATTCCCTTGGTCATTTTCTTCTTGGACAACTTCTATGTCCTCATGATCTTGGAACAACTCATTCATGATAGTAGTCATGCCTTGTGCCACTTGTGTCATAGTCTGAGTTAACCCTTGAAGCACCCTAGATATCTCATCCAGCCTTGCCACAACTGGATCATTAGAACCTTTACCAAGTTCCTCAGCTCCTCTCGAAGCTCCTGACCTAGTGTCAACCATAGCAACTGTTACCACCTCACAAAATGGGAGAATTACAAGTGTGTCATAATGGCTACAAACCGTTATATTGTATAATTCTCACCATAGTGATTGTAGTGTGGGGGGTAAAAGGTATGATCAACACCTCCTTAAAAGTGTTCCAAGTTGGTAACTTGGTCCCCAAGAAAAGCCTTAAGGATTGCTTGTTTGTCAAGCAACCTATGGACTTTTTTGTAAGATTTTGAAAATTCGGGTACTCAATTGAAAAAATTTCACAAAAGAGATTTGGAGAGTTCTGGGAAGGATATGAATGGTATGAAAGTGCTATTGGAGGACCAAATTGCTTATGGAAGACAACTAAGGACAAAGAAAACACAAAAAGGCATAAAGGACCTAAGTGTTCTAATGTAGGCCTTAAGATGTGTATGTCTATGACTTAAGTCAAATGGAAGTTTTGTGGGGTTATCCCACATAAGGAGGGCTGCTAAAGGAAGATAAGGATGGTCAAATGTGGGCCAAGAGATTAAGACTAAGAAACCATAGTCTTGTAGCAAGGAAAATGACATAAGACAAGGTTAAGACTACTTAAGTGTGTTTAGTGTACTTTTGACTATTTAAGTAGTCAAGACCACCTTTGCTCTCTAAATTTCGGCCTCCACCAACAAAAAGAAAGCCAGCCCTCTCCCCCAAACTTCCTCCATAGCCACCATACCATCAAACTCAAAACTACTTGCAATTGAAGTCAAGGAAGCACAATTGGAAGCTATTTGGTACTATTGCTTGAGTGCACCTAGGATCAAGCTCCAATTTCAGCATACCCATCAAGGTAAGGGTTCTCTTGCTCTCATGGGTTTTTTTTTGTATTTTCAAACATCCATGGAGCTAGGGCTAAGCTTGGAAGAGAGCCATGAGCTTGATGAACCAAGCTTAGTGGGGGGAGTGCACTTTTTGAAGGTTTTGTGACCTAGTGTGAAGTGCACAATGATGGCAGTAAAGTGAGGGTTTCTAGAGCCCAAATTTAGTACTAACTAGTGTTAAAATCCTCCTAAGGCAAAGCATTAGCTTGAGGAGGGCTGCCATAGTGATTTGGTTATGTTTATTATGTGTTTTATGGACTAACCTATAGTATATGTTGCTGCCACATTTCATGTGTTTGTTGTTTGTGTTTGGCTGCTGCATTTGGTTGCTATATCTTGTATATATGCATTGTGGTTTTTTTGTTTTAGTGTCTTTGGATGCAGGTTTTAATGAGGATCACATTACCTTAAGAAATCAAGTGTTACCCTTACTAAGTTTCTCAATGAAACTTACTCCCCTCAATTCTGTCATTTCAGGTCCAGCAGAAAGATCACATTCAAACTAACCTTTTTGGTTTGATTTTTAATCTGAAATTTCAGGTACATGAACTTCCATATGTCTAGTTGTGATCTGGAAATTTTGGTGATTTTAGGAGCACATTTGGTATTTTTAATGGTGGTACTTATTGTGTTGTGCAGCAGCTGTCCAGCATCCTGTTTTTGGAGTCCATTGTGTCTCAGGACCTCCTGTAACATAGGGTGCGTATTTAGCTGAGTTAAGACCATATTTTAGTGAATGTATGCATGCACATGTAGTGTATGTAAAATGAGACAAGTATGAGAACATTTGAGTAATGTTTTGGCTATGTAAGTGATGTGGTGCAAAGCTGCCTAAGTGTGAATGATGGGCTGCTTACTTGTAAATTCTGTTTTGACCACATAAAGTTGTTAAAAGAAAGGGAATGTAATTCCTATGTGTAATTGACATATATGGGATAGCCTTGGAGGGCTTTCCCCTTGTGAATGAAGTGTTTGCATGGTTTGGAAAAATTGTATGGGCAAAATGGTCCAAAAGTTACCAGAATTTTGACTCTGGACCTAAAGTTTAATATCTCCCTGTGTAGAATGAATCTTGGTATGAAATTTTGACCACACCTAGAGGCCATCTAGAGGGTTAACTTGGATTTGGAATTTATGGATTTAGATCCCTGTAGCCAAATATATGACGTTGCAAAGTTGGCTTAGTTACTGTTCATTTGGTCAGAATTTTGTAACCAACTTAAAAAATCCATAACTTGGTCCATAGGTGGGCTATTGATGTAAAAAAAAATTCTTTGGTTTTCTATAAGTCTCCACTTGATAATGGAGCAAATAAAACATGGGGGTATGTGGCTAGAATGATACAGTTTATTACTGGAAGTTACAGGTGCAGTAGCTGGTCACTAGAACTTAAGAAGATTGCCTAATGTTTGGAAGCCAAAACTAAGACTTGTGCTAGTGTTTTCCTTCTTAGCTGTCATAGTGTGCATAAATGTAAATATGTGTGTTATGGTTAGACCAATATGTATGTATTTACATAATGCTCAAGAGGGTCACTTGAGTATGTACACTAGGAGTGTTGTTCTGATGACCTACAGGACACACCAAACCTGGGAGTTTAAATGCACAATTTTAGCACCATAACTGGACTACCTCAGAGTGGGTAACAGCAACCTACAACCAAAGCCACATTCCCCAGATGTTGGTTAGTACTAAGTATCCTAGCACATGGACTTCCAAAACTATATCTCAGTCTTAGCCTCCAATGTCTACGAATTGAGCTCTAAGCTCTGATATCAAAAACTGACATGGCCGTCCATGACCCTACCTAGGAAGCTTGTGAGAATTGGTCTCTCGGTGGTTGCATTGGCTAGCTGTATATGTTTGCTGATTGAAACTCTGTAAAACTAGTTGATTAAACCTAGAATATGCAGAATGCATGCTCTTTATGCTTTGGTTGGAGTAAATGAACACTATAAAAGCATTCACTTGGCCAAGATACTTTTCATAGGAAACAAGTTCAAATAGCCAAAGTATACAAAATCAACATTTGTGTGATTAATACTACACATAACAATCGTGTGAGGATATTCAACAAAAAGTATACTAATGCTCCTCACCCAAGAGCAACCGTAGAGTCTAGGACTTCATCATAGACAAGGGAGGAGTACTATATATACAAGTCTCGACCGAGATCTTCTCAAACTAACTCCCACCTTGAAGGTATATCCAAGTGGGAAATCATAAAAGTCCTATCCACATGTTGCGAGGCTCTACAGCCAAGAAAAATACTATAGCTAGTACTGTTACTTAACCAACAAGTAACCCAAGTAGGCTAGAATCATCAACATTTTCAAACGAGGTACCTGCAACCACAAACTATCATGACAACCCTTAACGGTTATTCGGCCCAACAACGCCAAAATCTAAACAACATAACTAGGGAGTGAGAATTCAAAAATTCTCAGTAAGAGTCTTCACGTCACCTACAAGAAAAAGTTACTAAGGAGAACACATACGTGAATATATGTAATCTGCTGTGAGCTCATACAGCCTGAGGCTAGACTTATGCACATATGTCTCAGTACCTTGGGACTTATCCTTAACCTAGTTCTTAAACTACAAGGAAGAGCCTTCCTTACTAGTAAGCAGAGCTTACTAGCCTAACTAGTGATGATTCACTAGTTGAAACTTCTTTATGTTGTACAGGGGCTTTATGGTGGGACTATTGTTGACTAGGGCACAAAAACCCACTAGGCTGTAAAGACCCACTAGGTGCACTAAGGTTTCATATCGCAACCTCATGCCCAACGGCACGACTAGGTCATCGATGGTACTAAACCTTTCACCCAAGCTAGTGATACTTGGTTGTGGCCCTTTTTACCTAGTTTTCTTTTTTATGGTGAAAGTAACCATAAAAACTCAAGAAAGCTCCTAGGTTTCGGAGGCATTTTGGAAGCCTCAGAGTACCCCCGAAATACTTAGACCCCTAGGTACCCTAAGGACTGCCTTAGGCCTCCCCTCAAACCTTTTAGCAACATTAAAAAATTTTAACCCTCGCAACTGTGGTGATGCATCACCACAACTGTAAACACTTAGATACATTTTCGTGATACTAGCGATGTGTCACCAATACCTACGATGTCTAGAATTATCTAGTTTTACTATTACAACCTTTGAAGACTTACCAAACATGTTAAACATGGTTGGATGGCTTCCAAACTTCACATACCTATAAAACATGTTGCAAAGACCACAACCAACTATCACAAGCATTCCTATGATGTATTATAACATCATTCCGATCTCCAAAAAACTACTAGCCCACAATGAACAACCTAGGCCACTAACTAATGCTCTTGTCAACACTACTTGAATTCATCAAGCAATCATACTCCAATAGCATTAATCAAACTTGAAAACATAACTCCCTTACCTTAGCTTCAACTCACAAGCAAGAATCAATCCACCCTTCACCAAGAACCAAAGTTCCACAAAGTTCTTCCTAGTTCCAAGCAACCAAAGGCACAAAATACAAAATCATTAACTTCTAAATAAAACCCAAGTTTCCAATCAACTAATAAATAAGAATTCACTATAGAATCATAAGTTACCTCACATAAAAAATAAGGGATGGCTGGAAACATGGTTCCAAGCTCCAAAAACATAAAATTCTTCTTGTAACAAGGTTCCTATAGCATAAGCACCCTTGGTAGCTTCAATTTTCACCATAACCTTGTGATTTTGAGCTAGAATTCTTGATGAAATCAAGAGAGGAAGGATGAACCCGGGTTTGGGTGAGAAATGACAGCCTTCCTTGACTTTACCAAGCTTTATAAGCTTCAAAACCAACAAGCCACCAAAGTATTTAAAAAGTCAAAAAATGCCCCATTCCTTTAGGTAATCATAGTCAAACTTGGTCAAATCTTGTTTATTTAAACTAAACTTGGGTTAAAAGTAAAATTTTGGTTTTCAAAACTTATTTTTAACACTCAGAACCCGGCCCGACCTTGGGAATGAAAAATTACCATTTTACCCCCAAACTTCATTTAGTGCCTTAACCTTCTCGGAACTTAGTGAACTTTGCTAAACTAACCTATTCTTGCTATGTGAACTTGAAACAATGTTCCAAATAAAGCTTCAAATACTTTACCTACCTCAAATGAGCTTCTAGCTAAGCAAATCATAACAACAAGAGAACTAGGGCAAACAGGAGAAGTAAGAACTTCTCCCCAAGGGAAAGGATATATAAGCCTAGGGTTCGACTTCCAAGTACAATTAATTGACTGTCTATCTGAAATTACAACTGAGAAATGAGGGAACATATAAAAGGTTGACACGTGGCCTAGGGGATAATGTATGTAGACATCAAATTGATGGGACCCTCGATCACTACAATTTCATGAGAATCTAGGAAAAGCTTGATTTGTTAGAGGAGGGTGAAACACCACAAATTTTAGAAAGAATAAAATCCAAATGTCCCAGGTCACAAATGGACTTCAGACTTTGGATGGGGCCATGTGATGGCCAAAGGTACAAAGGTAACTCGAGCCTTAATGAAAGATACCAGGGTACCTCGGGGACTAGTCAGAGGTGCCAACTGGCCTTCATTATGGACCTTATTAAAAGTAACATCACTAAAAGTAACCTTGGTCATAATAGGGTTACAACTTTGGAAGGTGCCTAGAATAAACAAAAACCAACGGAGTAGCCAAGTTACCTTACTAACACAGGTGAACACTGGATCAACAATAAGGTACCCCCAATGGTAGTCGAAGTAACTGCAATCTACACCTTGTTAGGTGGCCTACAAAGGATTCCTAAAATATAAAAATGATTTCTGGGCAAGACGATCAGTTAACAAGTGTCAAAATGTTCCAAGTCGGATAGTATTAGGTGTGGTCCCTTGAATTAAGAACCCAGATGGACATGTGTCCCAAAAACTCTAAAAGACATAGTAACAGATATCAACTTTTAGCCCTATAAAAGAGGAGGCATGGTCTTGTGGAACTCTTGATGTAGTTTCTCTTACATCTTTTCCAGTAAGGAGTGCTTTAAAGCATTGAACTTGTCATTCTCAAAACTATAGGGGCTTTCCCTCATCCCAAGTCACACAACAGAGGCCCTATTTCTTATCCTTTAGGAAGCTCTTGCTGCCTTAGGGTTACTCCTGTGGAAGCATCAGTTTTATGATCCTTTCAATCAATTCCATTGGTAAGGTGTGATCTCCTGGTCTCCATCATTTCGTGGGTTCCCACTGACAGCACCAAGTTAATACCCAAAGTGGTTCAAATGGGATGCCCGAGACCCCTAGAGATGAGTCCACCTATAAGCAAATACAGGGTTAGAGGTATCAAAAGTATGCGCCTAAGGAAGACTCTATGATGCTTAAGTTAGTACCAATTTGTGAGAGTGGAGAGAGCTTAGACAAAGCTACAAGTGTACTGTAGTGTGTACCTAGTGTCCTTTGGTAGGAAGCCTCTGATAGGCCCCAAGATATAGCTTGGCATGGAGGAAACTCCTCCCATGGAGTGATCATCTACATAACCATGGGGATCTTCCATAGCTTGTGCTTCCTTAGCTAACAGTCAATCCATTAGCTCTTTAACCCATGAAGCACCCACTCAATGGGTTGTGTAGTCCTTGTCTTTAGTCCAGTTTATGGGGCCAATCTAACACAGTCGCAATCCTGCTTTCAGTGGGTTTAACCCCTCCAATGAGTCAGAGCCAATCTAGGTATCTCATATATCATTATGATATAATCGTAGCATTATGTGCTGGTATAAGTTTATGTGTATTCTTCTGAAGGCAATGAGGGGCTAGGCAATGGTATGACTGTGACTCTCGTCCAGCAATCCGACGAGTATAGGACTAACAATTAATAATTACCATCAAAATTAGCATAAAGCAAGTTTGACGGGGGATCATTAAGTCGAGAGCTCAAAATTATTGATTGATTGATCCTTAAACAAGACCTTTTGAACGAGGTTTGTAATCCCATATGGGATATAGTACGTAGCAATGGAAAAAAAAAATTGTAGACCTACGATACATTTATAAAAGTGGATTTTACAAAACGATATATCAAATTATAATCGAGTTAGAATATAGATATTATTAGGTGGAATCGAAAAAAAACAAACAAAACAACAAGTAAATTTGTTTTTCTTCGATCGTGACAATTCGACTTACTTTCCACTTTCAATTTCAAGACACAACTGCTGACTACAATTTTTTCAATCTTCACTTTTCTTTCTCACCACACGCCACCCACAAATCTCCAAAACCAACCCATATTTATGGCACTACAAAAAGCAAGCTACATCAAAATTCGAAAAGTTAATCCAAAACAAAATCTAAATACTAAACTTACATAAACACCAAAAATTACTTGGTCTCCAAGAAAATATTGCACATGTCTTTAACTTTAATTTGCAATTCAGTAAGAAATTTTCAAACTTCTCAAATCTCTCGCTACTGATGAGCATTATTCGGACAAAACAAAACAAAAATTAAAAATTTAGTTACATTTTGATAAAATCATTCGATTTCTTTTCTAGTTTGGTTGGTTCAGACGAAAACTGAATTTTATATTCAATATCAGATCCGTTATTAGATCATACACTTACTGAATAAACTAAATAGTAATAAATATTTTATCATTATCTATAATGACCATAAATATAGAAAGTTATTTTCTACTAATTTTTTGTGACCACCTCATCTAAAATAGTTTTGATTTCATTGGCAACCTCAAGTTTTAAGAAAATGTGAGAAATTCTAGAAGTTGGATTTTATTGTGGCATTTTATCCACAAATTAAGTCAAAGATTTATTGGGGCAAATATTTGCAATGTGGCATTATATTGTGTATGGGAAGGAAAATTTCATGCATAAAAAAAATGAAGTGGCGGTAATATGGTGGAGTGGCAAAGCAATACATGCTATGAGGGGGTGGAAATAGAGATGTCAATGGATGTCCAATTCGACGGGCATTCGGTTGCATCGATCTGACGGGTCGGGTTTTTTTAGTAATTGATCGGGTTTGGGTCATATTTCTTTTTCCACCCGCCATCCGATTTGGGTAGCATGCAGATTTATGGTTCACCTGGCCCACATCCGACCAATGTATATATGTGGGCACGTGTATATAACATATTAGTATTAGTTATGTGATGAAAATAAATATATAACAAATAAGTTATATGGAATTAAAAACAAGCACAGGTTGCTTTAATAGATAAAGTATAATGAATGTTTTTAACAGTAATAAATGTAAGATTAAACCTGACATGATTTAATAAAATTGTGGTTGTAGAGGTGTAGTGGGTGGATGGGTTTTACCAGGCCCAATCTGTCTGAAAATGTGTAAGATATGGATGTATAAATTATCCATCCAATGGGTCATGGGTAGGATGCGGGTAGAGCGTTCAAAGGTTATAGGTAGATTGTGGAAATACTTTTATCCAACCCAAATCCGGCCTATTGACATGCCTAATGGAAATGCATGAGTGGTGGAAAAACATGAGCAATTCATGCATGGCATGAAATGTGGTTTAGTGCACAAGCAATTATACATGAAATACGTACACACATGGTGACAAAGGAGGACTAGGTGCAAGGACGTAGCCAGAAATTGAGCTTGAGGGGTAGGGGCATGGTGTAGGTGAGTTGTTAATATATATAAATTAACAATCAATAATAGAAAATATTAAATAATATTATATATAGACACATGAAATTTGAAAGTTTACATTAATTAAGTTCATTTAAAAAGTTTATAACTCAAAATTCAATAGACACTTTACATATATAGACACATCAATTCGAAAGTTTATAATAATTAAGTTCAATTCAAAAATTCAATTTGAAATTAGCAATTTTTTTTATGAATGAAATAAGTTCAATTTATAGAGTAAAAATGGTTATTTGAATTTTCTATTAATTATAAAAAAATTATTATATAAATTAAATTTATTATATAACAGTTATCGAATAGTTCAAAATATGATCTAAAAAGTTGTTATCAGGCAAATACTTTGAGTTAACAATTTCATGCAACAAAACCAAAATGAAACATTTTTAATAGATTTAGGACTAAAATAAAATATTTTTAATATGGTTAGAACTAAAACAAAATGTTCAATAGGTCATGAATTAAAATGAAATAATAATTAAAGGTTAGGGACTATCATGCAATTTGCTCAATAAGAAAATAAGAGATCACAGTGAAACCTTAAAAGGATAAAATATACTAGAGCTCCTTATTCCTTATTAACCATAAAATTTATAGATAGGTACTAACTTTAGTTTTTTTATAATTTTATCACATATCCAACAATCCAATGAAAATTTTTTAAATTCTAGGGGTGGCTGCCACCTCCTGCCCCTAAGAAGCTATGCCTTAACTAGTGGCGTTCTTGTGAAGATTAAGAGGACAAGGTGGCAACGTCATTTGAGAATAAGGATAGGTGGCGGCATGTGGAGGAGAAAAGCAAGACAACATGCTTTTAGGTGGCAAGTTAACACAAATATGCATGAAACAAGGCTAGGTGGCGTTGGGTGGCCAAATTCTTGTAGAATTAAAAGGCTAGGTGGCCGCATGAGCACATAAGCAGGGGTAAAGGCAAAAGTAACGTGTTATGAGGTGGCAAAGCATGCATGAAAATTATTAAGTGGCAAAATGAATGGATGAAACGTAAGTGACAAGAGGAATGGGCTATGCCGCGGTTTGAGGTATAAGATGAAGCTACATGTTCATTTCTTGTGATTTAAGAAAGCTAAGGTGGCGTTTTGAGCTTTACTACTCTCATTGGCGGACATTTCTATAAATACTTCCCCAAGCTCTCATTTCAATCCGTCGCAACCCATTTCTAAACTTACATGCGATATGAGAAAATTAGAAGTCAGGGAAGCTCAAATTGATTGCAATTTCTGTGGGGAAAGATTCATAGCGTCAAGGAAGTTTGAAGTTAATTTTGAAAAGCTTGATTCACTTGGGTTTGATAAGTAAATTTTGAAAAGCTTGATTCACTTGTATTCTGAGCATAATTATATGGGCTAATAATCGTGTATTTGACGAGTAGTCTCGATGCTTGTAAAGAAACCTAGTTGCTCTGTGACAAGATTGTTCTTGGATGATCAATGCTTCATTTATCTGTAGCTTAGTTCCCTAAGGATTGAATTAAGTGTTCATCTGTCAAAGCAAGTAAATGGAACTTAGTGATTTGCGGGCACGTGTGTTTATCCAAATATTGTTTGATTACCATGTTTCTTAAGCTCTCTGATTAGTTTTCTGATTAATGTGCATATAATTAATTTACATTTACTTGCAGTCTACTTATTGGTTTTCCTAATGCATTTCCTTACTGAGTTAATTTCATTTTAGACTCATCTCTTACTTATCAATGCAGGGAATCTAGATCAAGCTAGGTAGAGATTTGTTTTGCGGTCTTGTGTTCTAGTATTTTTATGGTGTAGATTTCGGTAGACCTTGACATATAAAGGACTATATTAGGGACTACGTCTGAAACTGCCAAGTATGGACCAGCTCAAGTCGGAGTTTTATATAGTTCTGGTGCAAAACTTCTTAACCTTGTAGTTTCTATTTCTGTGTATCTCAGACTGATTTCTCAATGCAGTGTTTTGTTTGTAACAGACTTATAAATATTCTACGTTTAATGATTTTGAAATTTTATCACTAGACTTCACGTGCAAGTTTTAGTTTTCCGCAATTTTGAGCTTATTTACTTCAAATCCATTCAACCAAGAATTATTTATCAAATAAATAGCTATTTATTTTTCTTTTTTTAAAAAAATAGTGTTTGACACATGTTAAGCTCATTAGCTCGTTTTGCAAGAAATCTGTCCTAAAATGACCCTGGCCAAGATTCATCTGTAAAGAGCCTTAAGTCATCCTGCATGTTTGTTTGGGCTAGTAAAGTGTTTTGATTTGTCTTTCTATGTTTTCAAACCATCTTTTTGGGTTCCCGAATAGGGAGGATGTGTCATTTTTACCATTATCTATATTTGCCCAACATATATAAAGTTATTTCTTACTAATTTTAGACAATATGTTGTCTATCTTTTTTTAATTTTTGGTATAAGAGGTAAAAATTTTAATATTTATCTTATTTTTTCATTTACTATGTGTCTAAGTCTTAAAAACAGAATCGAATAAATCAAACCAAATAAACTGAATTATAATTCAGATAGTTTGGATTGGTTCTGACATATAATTCGAATAATTCAGATATACTTTATAAAAATAAAAAATCAATCAGATCATTATATTTAAATCAGTTCCAAACTGAACCAACCAAGGTCTTACCCCTATCTCTCGCTCATCAATGCAATATATTCCTAATCAATTAAGATTTTGGCTAAACTCCAAGTAAACTCCTTCAATCTTTTAATTTGAATCAAATCACCCAACGCACACATACATACACACACACATTTGTTCACATATGATTTTTGCATGTTAATTATCTTTTTTTTTTTGTTCCTTATGTATAGAGTTATGTACAATAAATAATTGAGTAGGCAAGTGAAATTGTTGATCCACCTTCCAATAAACGGTTAGGATGTGGATGTATAAATCATTCCATTTATAGATACTAGAAGGTATGCTCGCGTTGTGTTGCGGTAATATTCTTTGCTTGGATGATGCAATGAAAAAATAGAGGAACATATACTACATCAAAAATAAATTAACTATTATTATGTAATATTTCTTTCTCATATATAGTATCTAATTTTAAATTTTATTTAAATTATTCTTTCAATTCCCACTACAACAAAACAATTTCTTTCTTCCAATGCGGAAAAGAAAAAGAAAACCTATTTAAAAGGAAAGCGAGAAAGAACAGAGCCAACGTGTGGAACCCACACATCTGAGAGCAAACTATACTCTCTTCTCAGTTTTTTTTTTTTTTAGGTAGGAAGGAAATGCATTAAAAATTAACTGTCTGTTTGGATAGCCGGGGGGAGGGAAGGGGGAGTGCGCGTACCTCCCCTTCAGTGTTTGGATAGGAAAAAACTACCTTGGAAGGTTAAGAAGGAATAGGCCTCTTCCCCGGATATTCCTCGCAAAACTAATTTCTGTAATTCCCCCAAATCGAGCGGAAATGGATGGGAGATTCGCCAACTAAATTAGTGATTTTTCTCGTTACAATACTGTCCTTTTGCTTAATCTTACTAAATCATCATCCAATTATAAATATCTGGTAAAGAACCGATAAAGAACCACGGAGAATTGGCAATCGTCGGCGGTGGCGGCAACAGTACCAATGGTGGCCATTTATCAGGTTCATAAACTCCTCTTTTTGATTATGCCATTCCTTGATTATCCTTGTGGTATTGTTACTATTATTTCACTGTTTTTCGTTCTTTTTATCTGTTGGCTGCATGTACGTTTCTTTCCCTCTGTTTTTGGTTGTATTCGGATTGGTTCATTCTCGAAGGTTAGGCTGCTAATGAATTGGGGGTCACGGTTGGAAGGCGGTCCTCCTCACCAGGAGGACATGCAGTTGGGCTGCCTGAGGGAGAGCGAATGGCTGACCAGGCGGATTCTGTTTCTGGCTCGGATATCTTCTTGCCACAGTAGTTTGGGCTTCCCATCACCTTGCGTGGTGCCATTGGAACTGCTGATCATCAGGAATAATGAGTAGATGCACGTGGAACTGAGCTGGGGAGAGGCTGGGATGCAGGAGCTCACTTAAATGGATACAGAGAAGGCTTGCAGGACGATTAAGGATGGATGGAGTAGCTTGGGACAACTGGCTTGTGAACGATATCGAGGGGAAATAGTTTTGGTTGATAATACTGTAAATATAATCAACATCAGTGGCTAAGAAGAATGAAATAGAATGGACCCTCTACCAAAAGCAAGCCCGGTCAAATGAACAAAAGAGAATTGGTGATGGTTGGGGTTGGTGTTCGAAAAAAATAATCTAAAGATAGTTAGGGAAGTAAAAATAAAATACAGAAAAGCATCTTTTCCTGCTTGTTGTATCAATAAATAATTTCTGCTTTGCTTTGCTTTTACTTGTTGTGGTGATATAAACTTGAAAATAAAAATTTCTCGGCTTTCATTTGCTCTCAATGACCAATAATAAGGAACTCGATGCAAGTTTATTTCTTATAAATTTTAATGTGTACAAAATTCAAATTTCTCATTGTAATTTTGCTAACACTGTTGTTTATTTGTGATTGTTTAGGTTGTCTTTTTTGAACTTATTTTTGGGGTTTGCTAAAAAAGGATACAAGTGGAAAAGGTATTTACTAGTAATTTCAATATAACTTCTAGATGTATGTAATTAAGTTATGTTTTGTATGCATGTATGGTCATGTTTTTTTGGCTTATGATATGTCGTAGCTGATTAACTGAAAACAAAAATCCAAGAGAATATTTAAAAGTGCTTATTGATAAAGTCCTATATATGTCTTTGAGGTTATGTTTACTTTTGTATGCATGTTACCAATTGTGCTTGTTATATATTTAGATGGACAATGAGGGAAAAGATACAATCTCTGCAATACTTTGATGGATGCACACTCGTCGAATAGGAATGTCATATTTGTTAATGATTGTTGTTTATTGGTATTTCTCTAAGAAACGAAAACATAGGTTATCAATAGGTAATAATAGGATTAACTTTGAAAGAAGAGAGAGGATTAGAGCTCAAGTTATGCATGACATATTGGGACCGACAGGTCGTGATATAGTTAGAATGAGCCCTACGGCTTTTGTACGATTATGTGAATTACTCAAAACGGAGGGTAGTCTTCGACCAACACGGCATGCTAGTGTTGAAGAACAAGTTGCCAAGTCCTTATACATTTTGACCCATCATGCCAAAAATCGTGCGGTTAACTTTTGGTTCAAACATTCTGGAGAAACAACAAGCCGACACTTTCATCAGGTTTTAAAAGCTATTATAAAGTTAGAGGAAAGATTCATCAAACAGCCTAATAGATCTGTAACCCCACCAAAGATTGAGCGGAATAGTAAATTCTTCTCATATTTTAAGGTAAAATTTGTTAAGATTGCAATAGTTATAACATGTTTACAAATAATGGTTGACTGACATTTAACTTTCTTGACTATAACATAATAGGATTGCATAGGGGTGATTGATGACACACATATTCGAGTTAAAGTATCTACTAGAGTTGCTCCACGGTATCGTGGGAGAAAAGACTACTCAACAATGAATGTATTATGTGCTTGTTCTTTTGATTTGAAGTTCACTTACGTTCTCTCTAGATGGGAGGGTACTGCATTTGACTCACGAATTCTGAAAGATGCATTATCTAGAGAAGATAAACTTGAGGTTCCGGAAGGTAATATATTTAGAAATATTAAATTCTTAATTATTTAATTATTTATTATTATTAATATTTCAATTTATAATAAGGTTTTTATTTTATTTTAGGAAAATATTATATTGCGGATGTTGGGTTCAGGCTGAAAGCTGAATTTATTACACTTTATAGAGGCGTCCGATATCATCTGAATGAGTTCTTGAGTAACCCACCGAGAACCATACGAGAGTTATTTAACCATCGTCATGCATCTTTACGAAATGCAATTGAACGAGCTTTTGGGGTATTGAAAAAAAGATTCCCAATCATATCAAGTGCTAATGAACCAACATATGAGGTTAAAGCACATAAATTTATTGTTTTAGTATGTTGTATCTTGCGTAATTATTTGCTGGGTATTGATCCAGATGAGAGCCTTCTAGCAGAGGTTGATGACCGAATTAGGAATCGACATCGGCGGCGTTGTCCTACAATAGATGAAGCTAACGAATATAGGAGAGAGTTGGTCAGAGATTCTTTAGCTAGTGCTATGTGGAATGATTATGGTCGTCGTACCTAAACTATTTAGAATTAGATTTGATTTATGAGATAGACTTTTCCAACTACATTGTCGAATAAAGTATAGAATTACTTGCCATCATATGAAAATTTATTTATTGTTTAAAATTGCTTGAAGTTCTTTACTATTATTACATAGGTTAATTTGTTGAATTTTGTAATTAATTCTTCTAATCATGTCACGAGAATGGAGGGGGGAAGTTTAAGTGGTGCTGAAAGTTATGGCAGAAGAAATGTAGTGGTATGGACACCTTTGATGGATGAAGCTTTGTTAGATACATTAATGCGGCAACAGGAGAAAGGCTTCAAGCAGAATGAGAGTTTTATCTCACAAGCGTATGACAACATTGTCATGGAACTGAGAGAAAAAATTGGGGAAGACATAACCAAGGACAAGGTCAAAAATCGGTGGAAGACTTTGAAAAATAATTTTGCAAAGTGCTATAATTTTTTGAGGAATGGTATGAGTGGATTTGCTTGGAACCCTACCACTAAGCTTTGGAGTGTAGAACCTGAAGTTTGGGAGAGTCTAATTAAGGTTAGCATCTTTTAGTAACAAATACCAAAAAATTATTTTTAATTTATTATGTATTTATATGAAAGGTGTTGATATTTTATGTTTGTTATTTGTTTTCTCAGGAAAAACCTACAGCTCGTGAATGGATGACAAAACCTGTTCCCCATTATGATAAAATGCTGATATTGTATGGAAATGATAGAGCTATGGGTGATGAAGGTGGAACTGTGAAAGAAGTAAGACATCATCAAGCTTTTGAGCAGATAGAGACTATTGAAGAGATTGATCATCTTGTCTCAGAAAATGAAGTAAATTTGGAAAGCTGTGATCTGTCTTATGATGCAGAACAACATTTCTCTCAAGCACGAGCTTGTAAAACTAAGAAGGCTAAGGGAGCAAAGAATGATAACGATGATGGCATATTAATTAAAGAAGCCATTGATAATGTTGCTCAAGTTATGGAACGAGAAAATCTAGTACTTGAGAAGGTGATGCAACGACTTCCAATTCCTGAAGAACAACTGTGGATTATTTTGGAAGAAATATTACTTGAGCCGCATGTGTTAACTGACACATATGTTCATTTAATTGCACATCCCGAGAAAATACGAGCATTGTTAGGATGTCCTCAACATAGGCGGAAGGACATTGTCATGCGATTAGTCTTCGGACATTTTGGTCCATGATATTCCTAAATGGTTTATTTCTTAGTTAGATGGAATAAGTTAGAACACTTTTATTATTATATGGATTCACCTTCTGAAATTATGTTGGTTATGTTTTTCAATAAGTTCATACTTATATTGTACTTAGGAAAATAATTATGAAAAGTTCCCGTACTTTACAAACTTTCACTTATTTTTTTAGTTCAACAATTTTGCTTCACAAAAATGTTTTACTTTTATTTTTATTAGATAAATATGTTCCTCAAATCAACCAACTTTATTGGGTCTATATATGAAAAATTTTTTAGTGCAAGCAATTTATCATATTATTAAAAAATAATAATAAAATGAATTTACGAGCTAAAATATGGGTAAATTTGTAATAATATTTAAATTCTTTCCCTCCCCTTTCTTTAATGAATGTATCCAAACAAGGGGGGGTAAACTTCCTTTCCTTAGGTAAGGTCATGACACCTTCCTCTTCCCTCCCCTTAATGATAATATCCAAACAGACCCTAAAGGAAATGCTCCAATTTCTTCTCGATTCATTTCTCTGAACTTTTGTCCTCTCATTCGTCTGTGTTGCTTCATTTCCTATCCTGTCCTCAATGAAGACTAAGGAATTGGCCATTTTTTCGCTGCTTCGGCTGTTCAGCGAGTTTGTTTAACTCATTTGCAATGATACCAGCAAAGATGCTCTCATACCCACTCATGAATTGGCTGAATCGAAAGCCCTTTCGCATTGTTTCACATTGTCTGGACCACAACAACGTCGCTGACCATTGCTACTCCTGCTTTCACCTCAATCAATTGCTCTGGCATTTAGGGCCTCGAAGGTTCCTTTCAATCTCGGTCAGCACATGAACTGAGAGCCTCAATCAAAACCAAATAACCTTATTAACAACAACGATCAAATTACCCCAATAAAGAGGTTTGAAAAATCTCATCATGACAAATACATCCACATGAGATCACACAATCACGACACAACAACGGAGAACCAAGAATAAACGTAAGGTCCCATAAACAATACTAAATAGCTACAACCCCTACACCACATCGGACGACCAAAAGAATCCCAGAACTGGCCATGTTTTCATAGGAGTATTATTGAAACTTTTGAAGGATGAGTGGCTCAAATGTGAAATCTTGAGGTCCCCATTAAATTAGTGCACTGGCATGAGAACAGGTGTCTTCGTATGCATACGCAACTGTTACCTTCCAGAATACAGCATCTTAGTAGCAACAACTACCAATCCTTGAGGACCAAAAACTTTAATCAATCCCCTAACAGAAGAACAGCTGTAGTCATTTCCTTCTCCCCTTGTGCTTTAGTTTATAATATAGATGCTTGGTATATGAGTAAAGTATTTAAAAAGAACAAGGATTTATTGTACGGAAATGCTAGGACCACTGCTTTTTAAGCACTGCCCATCCCCGCCTAAGGTGGCATGCTAGTGTGGCATAATGATGTGGAAACTTAACTCTTATCTGATTTTATTTTTTCTCTAGAAATTAAAGTCTTTCTCACTTACACTACCTAAGGAGGAAATTGAAACAAGCTCGCTTCACCTTCCATGAACGATCCCAACCTACTCTAAAGAAACCATTTTTTAGCTCAAGCAAGAGATTCATGGGTAAAATCATGATCTAGGAAGCTTGGTAGCCTTCATTTTCTTTATCATTGCAAGGGAGGAGGAAAAGTAAAACAGCCCTCACATGACCTTCCATGACCGATCCCAACCTACTCTAAAGTGACTGTTTTTGAGCTCAAGCAAGGAGATCCATGAGTGAAATCGTGATCTAGGAAGCTAGGTAGTCTTCATTTCAGTTTTGATATGAAGGTAAGGGGATTTAATTTTTCAATTTGAAATTTGGTACTATTCATCAAAGTTCTTGGATGGAAAATGGGCTGAGTGAGCTCATGATTTGTTTTCCTACTTAGAGGCTTTTATTAAGGTGGAAGCAAGCAAAGAAAACAAAGGGGCTGGTGTAGGGTTTCAGGAGCCAAACAAACGCAACGGAATGTAACCGAAACCTTCCAGGATCTAAGTGAAATGGGGTAAACCGGGTGTTCAAAATTTTCATATCTAATTCGTTTGAGATCTTTCGCCCAACTATTAAGTTGAATCACAAAAACCTAAACAGTTGACGTGTTCAAGCTCTTTACGGTATCCACATGAGCCTCTCGGGATCACCACGCGTCCACCACGTTTTGGCAGATGCGTTTCTCTTGCGCCCACAGTACTAGCTTGCGTCCTCCAAAGAATGGCAAGAGAAAATTACAACTGGTTTTCATAACTCTTCTGATTTTGACCTTTTGGGAGGCTAGGGCAAGAGTTGCGAAATTCGCACTATATAATGTATTTATAGTGAGACTGAGCTCCCAAACCTAATGAGTTTCAAAGCCCTAATCCAATTAACTTTAATTTCGGACTTAATAATAACTCAACTTTTAGGCCAATTATTAATACGAAATTATCACGAAACCATACCCCAAATAAGTTAGCCCATGCACTCAAATAATCCAAATAAGCTTTATGTGTGCGCCCCAATAGGCTCTTACCACGTTGGTAATGATTATAAATCACATTTATGATCATAAGCAATGAGCGGTGTCTAGTAAGACATCATTGTTACACAAGTGGCAAGATAGTCAGTGATTCGACTAAACCTCTATGATCATTATCCATATATGTCATTGTCCCTTTGTCCAAGATATCAAGACTAAGCACAAGACATAGAATGTGTCACTCTCGTATAGCTCAATCTTTGGTTTCTTGATTACTGAGTAGACTAACTTAAACTGATAACATTGATATCGTATATCAACTCATCCAAACATGGCCATGCATTTTCTTAGTCTCACTCTATCAAGGGGCCCAAATATATCACTCCCGTTATATAGGAGGGACAAATCTCATCTTGATCATACAAAACCCTCCGCATAATATATGACATACCCAATGACCTCCTTCAAGTTCACTCAGTTACGAGCAACAGAGGGAAGTATCAAAGTATGTGACTCACATGTAGGGAACCTTGATGACCTTAGGTCAAAAAACTACATATACATGATCACTATGAGAATCACTTATAATGCTCATATAACGATCTATGTAGCATTCTTATGGTGGGTCGGTTCAGTACACAAGTTCTCCAACTTGTACCCATATGTAGACTACATATCTTATATTAGTCTCTACATATGCTAGTCTTTACGTATTATTGCAACCCACTCCATGACATTTAATACTATCATTATTCTGGGGTTATAATTATGTTTATTACGTTATGTAGAAACAGAACAACAAACATAATTACTAGATTAATGCCTAAATAGAATATCATGCCTCAATGTCCAAAATATAATAATCTCATGATTGGCTTTTGGGCACAACACTAACAGTTGGTGCCGGAGGCCATTGAAACTGAAGGTAAGGAACTCTTAGTGAGCCTTAGGTTCTTGTTCAAATTGTAACTGGGACTAAACCTATTTTGCTAAGCTTGATTCATTTGTTATCTCACTTAGGATCTAGTGTTTAGGCCTTAGGATGCAATGGAACAATTGGTTGGAAGTAGGTTGCACCATTGGAACTAAGAGAATAAAAAGAGGTGAATTCTAGGGTTGTATTTAATTGCTGGAATTAACTACTCTATTTTAGTAGCCTATTTGACTTATAAATGGTGTTATCTTGCTTATGATTAGTATTTCAGGGCTAAGAAACAGGGAAGGTTTCCCCATTGAAACCCGAGAAGAATACCTAATGTAGACAAAATTCTAGATAAAATTTCTAGACTATTTTGACATATTTTAAGGGATGTTTTCATGAGTTTAAATGGTTAATAGAATTTTACTTGCAAATATTAAATAATCCAAGGGATTAGATTGGGAGGAAATTAAGAAAGATTGAAAATTTTTGTTCACAACTGTGATTTAAGAAATTTCAGCAGTAGATCAAGATATTTTAGTTGATTCTACACTAAATGCAACTTTGGCCTAGGTTTATAATATATCATTGAATGGTCTATGAGTCTAATTTGACATAGAAGAAACAAAATTTGATTTGAAGACTTGAGTAAGGAGTTAACGTTGGTTATCGCAATACATCACTAAAATGACGAGTGTTGCATGAGTCAGAAACTTGAAGAATAAAATATATTTATTGGCTTAGCCCAAAATTATGAATAAAATATATATTAAAGCTTGGTAAGTCTAGTTTCATAGGAATTTTACAAAATGTAATTTGAAGTTTTTTATAAAGAGTTATGGTTATTTTTGTGGGAGTACGCAACTCAATCAGTTTTATTGGTGAAGGGTTAAGATGGATATTATGTGATTCAAGTTGTACCAAAGTTTTTAGAGATTAAATTAGGCTCTGATGGTAATTCATACTTTTTTGGTTAGGTTCTTGAACCTCAGTGATCGTTAGCTTGAATTTAGGATCAAAAAAAGATAAAGGGCATCCTATAGACCTTGCTTGTTTTTAGCTCACACTTTACTTGAGTTCTAAGCTAATGTTTCTTGGAGTTTCTACTTAGATTAGCTTGTGTTCTATCATTCATTCCCTCAACTCTATTTTGTTTGTTTGCTATCTTTGGATTGAGATTATCTATCTGTTTTTCTCTTCCATTTATCAATTTATTCTCTTTCCCCCCCCCCCAAAAGTCTCAACAAGGGTTTTGATATTTGAGTAAGTCTTTTAACATGTCCAACATTGAAAGATGCACATTGAAAGAGTTTAGCTGTAGGTTTTAGCACTACATAGAAAATTAGGTTATTTCAATCAACAAGCTACTGCAGTTAGACATAGCTTTAGTTGTGAGGCACTAAAACAAATTTGGTCTTTGCCATATCAAGTCAAAATAATCAAACAATTAGGATTTCATTTTGCTTGTACACCATTATGATTGACCATAAGTAGGTCCATGGATTCCCCAGTACTAAACTGACTTTTATACTGCAAATAATGCTTAAACATGATTAATTCCATTAAATAAGATAGAATAAAAATTACAAATGTCCTTCATTTTAACTACCTGTAAATTTCCTTGGAACATAGAATTTGATCCACCAAAACTACCTTGAGATTGAGGCAAGTAACTCTGCAACATAACATGCTAATTAATACTAAAGCTAAACCCAATCAAAATATGGAACACATAAATACATATAACAAATACATTTTCTTGAGATCCAATTTGATTAGCTGTATGCCCTATTCCATGGACCAGTGGCTTGGCCGAAACACCCTTGCTTCCAGTTTCAAAAGAATGCATCACAGAAGTAATAATAGCTGGGCTTCCTTGGTCTTCCTTCCGTTTTACATGATATAATGGTTCACACATACTACAGTGTTAAATGGAATTTTATGGTAAATAGGAATCTAATGTATCCAAACCTTTCTTTGTTTTGCGTTACTGGCATTTTGTGGCATTGCTTGTTTTCATTTTCTAAGATTTTAAACCACTTACTTTAAGTTGGAAACTCTTCTTTTTATACCTGGATGTCCTTTACAATGAATAACCAAAGGACTTAATATCTCTTTTTTTTTCCTATAACTTGATGTTGAGATCTTCATCACACTTTTCTACAAGTATAGATGTAACATCAGCCTAGTTATTCGGCCTTTGCATCAACTGACCCCCAAAAGTTTTTCCTTTTAAGATCTTCAAGTTATCCATCACCAAATCAAACTTCTCTTCATGGTCTATACTAGTAGTATCAATTTCTTTAAATTTCTTATGCAAGACCTCAAACCAATTCATTTGCAGGCTATAAGAGGAATGACTACTTTTGATGAAGTTGTATACCCTCTTTAAATCTTTCCACCATCTTGATAAAATATAGTTTGGAGAAACCTCTTTTACTTTTTTAAGAGTGAGGACATAGAGTGAATGTTTGCGTAAGATCCCTCCAAACTAATGTTCTTACACTTGCAACTTACTTCACAAGTTGATTCGCTACATAAAATTGTGTAAATGACATCTTTCTTTCATCGCCAAGTTTCACATCCTCAGCAATCTAATATACACAAATAGGCCCATCATTTCAACAAGGGACGGATAGTAATAAAACTTTCCTTTGAGCTTATCTTGAAATTCTTTCAATTTTGCATTTATGTATATGGCTTGAAACTGCTATTTGATACCATAATTGCATGCACTCATACTAATAATTAAAATAATGGAAACCAACAAGTTTCTCTTTCTCTGCCTTTGTGTAAATGACATCTTTCTTTCATCGCCAAGTTTCACATCCTCAGCAATCTAATATACACAAATAGGCCCATCATTTCAACAAGGGACGGATAGTAATAAAACTTTCCTTTGAGCTTATCTTGAAATTCTTTCAATTTTGCATTTATGTATATGGCTTGAAACTGCTATTTGATACCATAATTGCATGCACTCATACTAATAATTAAAATAATGGAAACCAACAAGTTTCTCTTTCTCTGCCTTATTCTTAAGTATGGTATCATACTGTTCAATGAATTGTTTTAGAGAAGTTTTTGCATTGTAATACACTACAAGAAAAATGCAAGATTGCAACTAAAATGGGCAATTAAAAGTCAGTTACTAGCCACTGAAGTTGCTATTTAGTCCGCACAAAAAGGCATTCTTTAGCTGGTGATTGCCAGGCGCCTTTCAGTTGGTTGGTTTGGTGCTCAATTTGACTACAGTTTCCCTTCAATTTGTGTATTAGGTGCCCACTTTGACTACAGTCATCCTTCAGTGGCTAGATTGATTTAGGGTTTAGTGTTCTTCAGGGTTTAGGGTTTTTTACGGTTTAGGTATTGGGAGCTTTTTAGGGTTTAGGGTTTGGGATTTTTCAAAGGTTTAGGGATATAGAATTAGGATTTATGGTTTTTCAGGGTTTAAGGATATAGAATTAGGATTTATTTTTAGGGTTTATGGGTATTGAATATAGATTTAGAGTTTGAGATTTGTATGTTATGGTTTAATTAGGGTTTGAAATTAGTGTTTAAGGATATGGAATTAGCTGGCTAGGGTTAGGGTATTGAATTAAGGTTTAGGGTTTTTTAGGGATTGGAGTTTTTTATGGTTTAGGGTTTAGGAATGTTTTTAAGGTTTAGGATATAGAATTAAGATTTAGGATTTTTAAGGGTTTATGGGTATTGGATAGAGATTTAAGGTTTAATATTTTTATTTAGGGTTTAATTGGGGTTTGAAATTAACTAGTGCTTAAGGATATGGAATTACCTAGCTAAGGTTAAGGTATTGAATTAGCGTTTAGGGTTTTGGGATTCTTTTAGGGTTTTAGGTTTGGAGTTTTTATGGGTTTAGGGCTTGGGAATCTTTTTAAGGTTTAGAGACATAGAATTAGGATTTAAGGTTTTTTAGGGTTTAAGGGTATTGAATTAGGAATTAGGGTATCTGATATGGTTTAGGATTTAGGATTTTTATTTAGAGTGCAAGGTTTGTATTAGTGTTTAAGGATATGGAATTAGCTAGCTAGGGTTGTATAGGGTTTCGGGAGCCAAACAAGCACAGTGGAATTTAACCGAAACCCTCCAGGATCCAAGTGAACCGCGGTAAACCGGGTGTTCGAAAATTTTCATACCTAATTTCGGTTGAGATCTCTCACCCAACTGTGGAGTCGAATCACAAAACCTGAACAGTTAACGTGTTCAAGCTCTCTATGGTATCCATATGAGCTTCTTGAGATCACCATGCTTCCACCACGTCTCGGCATATGCGTTTCTCTTGCGCTCACAATGTTAGCTTGCCTCCTCCAAGGAATTGTAAGAGAAGAGTGCGGATGTCTCTTTTGGGAGGCTAGGGCAAAGCTGTGAATTTCTCACTAAAATTTGTATTTATAGTGAGACTCAACTTCTAGGCCTAATGGGTTTCGAAGCCCGAATCCAATTAGGCTTTAATTTTGGGCTTAATAATGGCTTAACTTTTGGGCCCATTATTAATATGAAATTATTATGAAACCATAACCCAAAAAATTGGCCCATGCACTCTAATAATCCAAATAACTCTATGTGTGCGACCCAATAGGCTCTTACCACGTTGGCAATGATCATAAATCACATTTATGATCATAAGTAATGAACGGTGTCTAGCAACACATCATTGCCACCTAAGTGACAAGATTGTCGGTGGTTCGACTAAATCTTTATGATCATTGCTCATATATGCCATTGTCCCTTTGTCCAAGATATCAAGACTAGGCACAAGACATGGAATGTGTCACTCTCCTATAGCTCAATCTTGGGTTTCTTGATTACCGAGTAGACTAACTTAAATTGATGACATTGATATCATATATCAACTCATCCGAGCATGGCCATGCATTTTCGAAGTTTCACTCTATCAAGGGGCCCAAAGCTATCACTCTCATTACATTTGAGGGACAAATCCCATCTTGATTATACAAATCCCTCCGCATGATATAGGACATACCCAATAACCTCCTTCAAGTTCACTCAGTTATGAACAACAAAAGGAAGTATCAAAGTATGTAACTCATATGTAGGGAACCTTGATGACCTTAGGCCAAAGGACTACATATACAATGATCACTATGAGAATCACTTATGACACTCATATAATGATCCATATATCGTTCTCATCGTGGGTCGGGCCAATACACAAGTTCTCCAACTTGTACCCATATGTAGACTACATATCTCATATTAGTCTCCACATATGTTAATCGTTATGTATTATTGTAACCCACTCCATAATAATACTAGACTAGGGACATTTGAGAATATCATTATTCTAGGGTTATAATTATGTTTGCTATGTTACGCAGAAACAAAACAACAAACATAATTGCTGGATTAATGCCTTAATAAAATATCATGACTCAATATGCAAAAATACAATTATCTCATGATTGGCTTTTCGGCACAACATTAACAGGTTAGGGTATTCAATTAAGGTTTAGGGTTTTTGGATTTTCTTAGGGTTTATGGTTTTTTATTGTTTAAGGTTTAGTATTTAAGGTCTGGAATTAGTATTTATATGGATATTGAATTAGCTAGCTATGGTTAGGGTATATATTGAATTATGGATTAGAATATTGTGTTTTATGTATTGGGGCATAGTGTTTAAGGTTTAGGGCATAGTGTTTTTTAGGGTTTTATGTATTGGAGGTAGGGTTTAGGGTTTTGGATTTAGGGTTTAGAGTCTTTAATTAATTCAATACCCTAATTAAATCCTAAACTTTAATAACCATAAATCTCTAAAGCCGGAACCCTAAGAAACGTAAACTCTAACCATATGTGATCCATAATTAACCTTAACTAAGTCGATATCTTAAACCCTATACCGTATAACACTAAAAGTACTCTAATTAACCCTAATTCTATCCTTACTTAACCATAATTAACCCTTATTCCTCATAATCCCCTAAACCATAACTAACGATCTAATTCCCTAGCTAAACCCTACATTTTAACCCTAAATTCTAATTGGTTACCCTATCCTTAACCCTAAACCTCATTAACATATATAACATCTATAATAACCCTCAATTTGTGTAACTATTATAGTTGTGTTACTTAGTGATACTTCTAAGGGAGATAATTAGTGGTAAATATTTGTAAAAATTATTGAATTAATTTGCTTTATATATATTTGATTTATTTATATATATGCTCTATTTTTATTAATTTTTCTTTTTTAAATTATGTATCAAGAAAATTCAAAAGCTTATGCATATTTATATTTGTACCACACACACACACACACACACACACACACTTACATACATACATACATACATACATATATATATATATATATATATATATATATATATATATATATATATATATTTGTAACATATATATTTATCTATTTGTATCTATGAAAATATATACTAAAAAAAACTGAAAATTGATGAACATAGCAACTGAATTTTGACTACATTCATGCTTGAGATGACTACCTTTATTTGATTGGGTGAATGGCCATATCAATTGCTCAACCCCCTCACTTCATGACTGAAGTCATCAGTCGCGGCACCATGGGCTAACTTTTTTACACTTTGTACCAACTAAAGTTGCAGTGAAAAAATAAGGGCGTTATCATCTTCTTTGAGGTAGCGACTGGCCTTGTCAGCTGGGGTTCAATTGCTTTTTATCCAACTCCATTAAATTCCTCTTTTCCTTTAGTTGATTCTTTCACCCAAAACACACTAAGTCTATCACCCAAAATGCACTACTCTTTCAAACACATAAGGATCTTTTGCAAATGAAGTCCAATGGCTAGTAGGGGCAATGAAGCTGCTATTTTCTTTTCATCTTGTCTCATTCACTGAGTTTATTTGAGTTTAGAGCATCATTTTGTTCCTTATTCATCTTGTTCCTTACTCATCTTGTCCAACCAGCTTCATTTTGTTGCATCACTGTGGGTTTTGTTTGAGTTTTTCAATGTTGTTACTTCATTATCATTTTGGTTTGGGTTTGAATAGGTTTGGGTAGTGTTTTTGCTTTAGTTTTTAGCCAACATTTTCATCAAAGAAGCTTCTTTGTAGTTGTTGTGCAAAAAAAAAATTAATAGCATATTATTTGGATGTTTTCTTCGCACTGTGTGGTTAATTGTTGAATTAGTGTTAAATTAGTTAGTTGTTCAATCAATTTTAATTTTTGTGGTTAATTGTTTAATTAGTGTTAAATTTTGTGGTTAGTTATTGAATTTTATAGTTAGCATATTATTGTTATATTAGTATTAAATGTGTTTTATGTTTAGGTTTTGGTCTAATTTTTATATTTTAGTGATGAATAAAGTTCTTGAAATGATTGTTAATTATATATTTATGATTATATAGAGTAAAGGATAATGATTTTCCTATTTATTAACTGTTAAATTTTTTTTATAAAAATAAATATATAGAAGAAATTTTTTTGAAAACTAGATTTGAACTTAAGAAATTGATGTTGAAAATGTAACAAAAAAATGTAGGATGCTGGTTGAAAAAGTAAAAATCATATCTCTATATAATGGTACCTCTTATTGATTTTGCATTAAATATGTAGACCGATGTTATTACACTATATTTCTAAATAAGAACATTTGTTACTATTTATGAATAGTGCCAATTGTTTGGAGCCAAAACATTTGAGGTCAAGAGTTTTTGGACCAAAATAAATATTGTATATAATATCTTCCATTCATAGCATAAGCATAGTATCATGCATGCCAATTAATACATAAAAAAATATATAAAAAAAGGGGTCAGCTAACATTATATACTTTTTTTAACTAGTTAGACTTTAACATATAATATCTTTTAAAGGAGTTTTAATACGTGTAAGGTATATTTTTTTTCAAAAAAAGCTAGGCAATGTTCATCTCCGAGATGTAGTACATTCAAAGACTACAAACTTTTATTTTGCTGATGACTTGATTTTTCTTTGCAAAGTAGATATTCCCTTGATTTAGCACATGAAGTTATCTTTGGAAGATTTTAGTGAGGTGTCAAGTTTAATCCTAAGTATAGATAGATTTGAAATTTATTTAGGAGGGGTGCCAAGACAACTGAAGGAGCAGACTGTCCAAGTTGTTGAGTTTCAAGATGGATGGATAACTTCCAATGAAATACTTGGGTATCCCATTATCTTCAACAAGTCCTAATGCTATGAACCTCGGTCTTATGGTGGCAAAGGTGTGTAAGAAAATAGAAGGCTAGACAAAATAATTCCTATCCTATGCCCTTATGCCAAAAAGCTCCAACTAATAAGGTTAGTTCTCCTCTCCATTATGGTACACTGGAGTTTTGTGTACTTTTTTATTCCTAAAGAGGTGCTAAAAAAGATTAATGCTAATTACCATAATTTCTTATAATGTGGGAAGGCAAAAGGGAATTGTAAGGCTCCAGTGGTTGGGGAAAGATCTACAAGCTAAAAAATGAAGCTGGTTTTAATTTGATGGACATAATTTCATGGAATTATACGCTCATCGCAAATCTAGTACAAATATTTATTCCAAACAAGATTACTTGTGGATTCACACTTATCATATCAAAAGGAAAGATTTTTGGACTGTGAAATCTTCTCTGATCAAATAGGTAAGAACATGGAGGTCAACATGGATGACATGATCACAAAAAGTCATGACTACGTGGATCACTTGGCTAATCTCTAAGAAATATTCCACCAACTTATAAAGTATAGACTGAGATTGAATCCTAAGAAGTGTACCGTAGGATTGGGAAAGTCCCTAAAGTATATGATGTTAGAAAGGGGAATTGATGTCAGGCTAAAAAAAATGTCTTACTTGATGTGCCATCGCCCATGTCCTTAAAATTGGCTCAGAAATTGGTAAGGAGAATAACCATCTTGGGCAGATTCCTCATGAAGTACAGGGAAAAATATAGACTTTTTTCGAAATACTGTCCAAGGCACCCACCAAAGAAGGGTTCAAACGGACTGGTGAGTGCAAGGAGGGCATTTAAGGAACTAAAAAAGCACGTAGTCAAATTACCAAATCTAAGGCAATCTAAGCATGGTGAGCCATTGGTGTTGTACATATCAATAAACCTCAAACCTCTTAGTTGGGTACCTGTTTGAGAAGACAGGGATAGGAAACAGCAGCCAGTATACTATGATAGTAGGGCATTGTACGGTGTCGAGGTGAGATACCCCATCTTATTGAAAATAGCCTACATTGTAATACTGTCAATGAGGAGGCTTAGACATACTTTCAAGGTCATCCCATAATTATGGGGACTAGCCTTCCATTAAGTGATGTGATGAAAAAAGTAGATTACTTGGGAAAGTTATCCAATTGGTGCATAGAATAGGAGGAGTACAATATCATGTATGAAGCTTGGAAAGCTATATATACTCAAGAACTTGCCAACTTCATAGCTAAGGCAAACCCAAAAAAAAAAAAAACTGAACTCGAGGAGCCACTCTAGAAGTTGTTTGTCCACAGAGCATCAGGAAAAGGCCACAAAAGAGCCAGTGTAGTCTTACTTGGCCCAAATAGGATGGAAGTTGCAAACATATGCTTTTTTTTCCTAATAACAAATAGCATGTTCTAGTATGAAGCCCTAATAGCTAGTGTCTAACATGCAAGGACAGTCGACATAAAAACCTTCATAGCCTATAGTAATTTGCTACTTTTAGTCTAGCAATTAAGGGGGAATATGAAGTTAAATAGCCAAAATTGCAGTAGTACTATGACTTCAAGAAAGTGATGATGAGAAGTTTTGACCTTGTGAAAGTTGAAAAAATCCCTTAAGAACAAAATAGAAAAGTGGATAGTCTGTCTAAACAACAAGTGTCTGAGGAAGAGTTGCCAAAATCCAACATATGTGTATTGGAAATCATGGTGATTTTGCGAGGCTGGAGAGTACCCCTAGTAAAATACTTGGCTAAAGAAGTCCTTCCCGAAGGTGAAAAAAAGGTAATAGCGATAAAGAAGAAAGCCAAATGGTTTATCCAGATTAAGGATGAGCTGTATAGGCAGGGATTTGCCCACCCCTTATAAGTCAATGTTGAAAAGGACAAAACTTAAGAAGTTTTGTCCAAGATCCACGAATAAGTTTGTAGCACCCATGTCAACCAAATGCTTAATTAGTATTAGTAATATTAAGGCTAGGCTACTTCTGGCCAACACAACAAGAAGATTCTAGAAAGTTCGTGCAAAAGTATGATTAGTGCCAAGACATGCCAAAATCTAAAGAATTTTATTCCAGAAAAGGCTAGATAAGGTAAAAGGTAGATAGGAAGGAGAGCTACCGAGTGTATTACAAATATACTGGACCACTCCTAAAAAATCAACTTGAGAAACCCCATTTTTTTTTACATATGGAATTGAGGCAGCAATCCCTGTAGAAGGTGCTCACCCTACCACTCAAATCAAGGCATATGATCCTACTCAAAATCTTATAGGCCAAGAAGCACATCTAGATCTTCTAGAGGGACACAAATAACAAGCCAAGCTAAAAAGGATAGCTTTTTAGAAAGAAAAAAAAAAACAACTGAGGCAACCAGCATGAAGGTTATACCAAAGGGTATTAAAGAAAGATGATGACCCAGTAATAGAGAGGAAAGATCTCAAGGAAAGAAGCTTGGCATAAGGGGTTCTAAAATAAAATCGGTGATGACTATATATAGTCACTCGGGAAGTGCAAAAAGGGTGTATGAGCCCACAGACTACTACAATGAATGGCTTAAGAACATATGACACTTGGACACATTGAAAAATACTTTGGATAAGCCTCATGTATTACTTAGGACTCTCGATATAGTATTATTGTACAAAGGCACCTAATTTAGGGTTAGCAATAAAATTGCTCTATTCCATAAAATTTTGGGCTCCTTGTCATTAACCACCAATAGAATTTTATAGAGGTTTTTTAATGAGGACTAAAAATAAAATTATTCAAAGGCTTATTGGCAAAAGAAAGATTTTATAAAGGTTGTTACTAAGAACAAAATGCTGCAAAAATTATTCGGCCAAAAATTGAATTTTACATAGGCCAATGAGAGGGTGCCAAGAGTAAAATTCTAAAGGCTAGGCTTCAAGAATAAAAATTCACATAGGCTTTAGAATGAGGGCCAAGAATGAATTTTCACATGCACCAAAAGAACTTTGGTAGGGTGTTCATAACACTGGTGAGACTCCAGCATTGAGAAATAACCATAGTAAAACTTGGCATATGCTCCTATAGACCAAGTTAAGTATCTAAAGAGCTTTTGAGCTTGGTGAACCCATGGGCTTGAAAGCTATCATGCAGCATAATAGATACTCGGGCAACAGTTGAAAATACTGGATCTAAAATTTGCTTGGAAAAGTACTTTTCGAGTATAGGAGTATCTCTGGAGATTGAGGAAAAACAGGGATTATAAGACTAAGCAATAGTTAACTCAACTGTATCCTCTAAGAAAGGAAAATTTGGGAAAAAAAAAGCAAAAAATTCAAAAACAAAAAAAATGTTTGTAAAGATTGCTAGAAAAATATGCTAGTATAAAACTTTTAACTACTATAGTAGGAACATAACTAGAATGAAAAAAATTACAAAAAATTGGGCCAAAAATACTGTTAAGGCTAACTATCTAGAGGTTGGGGTTCAAGGTTCTCGAGACTATTACTAATGTTTAGGAACTCATCTTGACACCATTCCTCTAGAGGCACCTTGGCCTTGTCAGCTTAGATCGGCATTGGGGTCCTTAGCCTCTACCTGAAGGCTTGTACGTTACAAAACTTACAGAAAGCCCACAACGTAAGAGTTATCAAGCTTTTTGACTTTGGACTTAAGCTCCTTAACTCTGACATGGGTAGACTTAACATCAACCAAGCTAGTAGCAGCAGTTGCCCAGGCTTTTCTCCTCTACTTCCAAATTAACTTCACCTCGGACTTGACCTTCGCCTTCTCCTCCCACAAAGACATCAAGTCCTACTTGACTGTTGCTTCAACCATCTTTTCTCGAACATGTGCAAAACCTACTTGAGCAATGTCCTTATGTCATATTGGTAAGTATAGATTCAATCCACCTTAATCTACTATTAGTCAAGAAAGTCTTCATAAGTAGACCTCTCCATAGCCCATGAGGCTTAAGCCCAAGAAAAGATGTTGCCAATGAGATCTTTGGCTAGGTGATTCTTCTACCAGGCATGTTGCAGTAGGGTTTGTATCCACCTCTCTCGAAGAATACACTCATGGGCCAAGACAACCATATTGACAGTGTACAAAGAAGACACCTACACAGCAGGATAAGTCCATAAGTATACAGGAATGAGCAAATGAAGAAAGTCAATCTAAGAAATGAAATAAGACTTACCTAAGCAACTTCCACCTTAATCTACTCAAAGGCCACTTCAGTAGTAGAACAAAGGCTTTCAATAGAGCTAGAAGCCTCACTTGTTAACATATTGCCAAGAATCCTTTCTCCCAAGTATACAATGTTGGGATAATTGTCGATGTTCTCATCCCAATGAACCTCAAACTGTGGCTTGTGAGGTTAGTAATCCCAAGCTATGGCCTGGGCATCCTTTTGCTCCTGCTCAGCATGGACTAGAAGCAAGCACTCAGGCTTTTGTAGGCTATAAGAGTCAGAGAAATGGCTTGCATATAGGAAAAAATGAAATTTAGTAAGACAAACAGACTACAAAAGAAAAAAAAGAAACAAACAAACGAAGGGAAACTTACCTAGTGGTAACCCCAAGGTTGCAAAGGTAAGAGTTCCAGCTGGTTGGTTAATAAAAGCTATCGAAGGAACCAGAACAAAAGTATCTATAGCAAGTCAGACTTGAGTGTCCACCCCATTAGGATAAATCCTAAGGTTTTAATCCTTATGAAGAAGCAATGACTCCTAACCACTAAAGGGGTCAAAAGCAATTTCAATTTCTTCTTCATCCTCCTAGGTTTGTGGACCCTTGTTGCTTAAGGATAGGGCCTTATGAAGAATTAGCTTTTTGCCCTGCCTCTTGAGTTGTCGGCCATCAATTGACTTGGGGTCTAACTTTGACACTAGCCATGGTAGAAGCTCAAAAATGAGGGAAGATCCTTGAATGTTATCCCTTTCTCCATTGGCCATTTGGTCCTCTTGGCAGTAGTAAGGGAACTGGCCTTCTTTACCCCTTCACCCTTCCAGGGCTTATGCCCATTTGACTTTTGGCCCCTTTCTTTCCCTTTTCCTACTTGACATGCTTCATCAAGGCAATCTCAGCCCAGTTCATGTTCTAAGTTACAAAAACCCTAAAACTTGAACTAGATGGATAGTAAGGAAAACAATATCCCATCAAAGGAAAAAAGCTGTAAAAGACGCCATAAGTTGGTCGACACTAAGAGTCCACTTCAATGGTTCAATTAGTGATCTCTTTTACTCCCGATCCTCAATGGGAAGGGGCGAATGAATAGATGCATACACTTCAAACTCCATGAGCACATCCTCTGTGATAAGATTGTATGGGAAGGGAAAAGTAAACTCAGAAAGTTCAAAAAGCTCCTGGGCATCGCTACACATGAACTCAAAGATAAAATTCTTCTTGTTCTTCCTTGGGACACTGCAACATGTCAAAAAAAACTTCAACAACAAAAGTGCCCAAGTGTCCTGAGTACTGTTGGATGTTCAACCCTCATTTAGCTAGATGAGTGATGAAGAAAAAGTATCGGTGCCATCCCTTACACAAATCTAGGTACTGCCACACTTGGGGAACCGTTTTTCGAGCTTGGATATTACAAAAGGCCCCCATGGGAATGGAGCTAATCATATAATGGTGGCAAAAGGTTGAAAGTAAAGGCTTAATGTCCTAATGCTTGAAAGGATTAGCACCATGTTAACATGTGCATAGATGTTAGAGGTTAGCTGGTTTACACAAGTCCTAAGTAAGATTAGTTAGAATGGTAAACAACTAGGAAGGAGGGAAATAAAGTCTAAGCTCGTGTTAGCGAGTACACACTACCAACTCTCCATCCCAAGGGGTGTGACCTCGTTCCTTGGGCTAACAAGCCCTCATTTCTAACACAGAAAATGGTAGCACTTCTCTTGCAAAGCCTTAAGGTTGTCAAATGAAATTTGAGAAAAATACCTATCAATTGCCCTCCAGCATTGCTTGAGGTCTTTCTTCAATGACCTAAGCTGATGCATCATCCCCCAAGCAAACAATGTTTGCAGCGAATGTTGTAGAAACTGTTAGTGTTATGCCCAAAATTCAATTATGAGATGATTGTATTTTTCACATTGAGTTGAGAAGTCAAGATATTTTATTGTGATATTATTCCAATAATTGTGTTTATTCCTTTTTTTCTATATAACATGATCAATCATAGTTATAACCCTACAATAATAGCATTATTAAATGTCTTTCGTCAAGTATTATTATGGGGTGAGTTGCAATAACACATAAAGACTAGCATATGTGGAGACTAATATGAGATATGTAGTCAATATATAGGTACAAAAAGGAGAACTTATATATTAGACCAACCCACTCTGAGCATGCTACATGGACCGTTATATGAGTGTCATAAGCAATTCTTATAATGATCATGATATATATAGTCTTTTGACTTGAGATCATCAATGTTCCCTACATGTAAGTTACATACTTTGATATTACTTTTTCTTGCTTGTAAATAAGTGAATATAGTGTTGGTAATTGGGTATGTCACATATCATGCAAAGGGATTTATATAATCAAGATGAAATTTGTCTCTCCTACATAATGAGAGTGATATCTTTGGGTCCCTTGATTGAGTGAGACCGACGAAATGTATGGCCATACTCGGATGAGTTGATATAAGATATTATTATCATCAATTTTAGTCAGTCTTCTCGGGAATCAAGAAACCAAGAATTAGGATATATGAGAATAACACGTTCCATGCCATGTGCTCAATCTTGTCATGTGTGGATAATGATCATGGAGATTTAGTCGAGTCACCAACTATCTTGTCACTTTGGTAGCTCATTGTTTATGATTCTATATGTGATTTATGATCATTGCCAACATGATAGGATTCACTTGGTGCATCACTATATATATAGATATATAGCATGTGTTTCATGTGAAAGAACCATTTTGGATGAAATTAGAAAAGTTCTAAAATCCCACTAGCACGCCAGAATATTGGCCGAGGAGTCTGACGTCACCCAAGAGAGGATTTTTTCACTGACCTCGGAAGGTGCGAAGTCAAACACTATGAGCTCGAGACTTCGGTAGCTCGTCAGGAATTCCGAGGACAACACCGTCTCCATCGAGGGGCTAAACTGACCGTCTTCGGGTAAGAGAGCCATCTCCCTGAAGCAAGGGAGAATCTCCCCGAAGGAAGAGGCCCCAAAGAGGTCTTCCCCGAACAAGAAACACCTGAACAAGGGAATCCCCGAACTATGGGTGTGAGTCCCGAAGAAGGTGTTCATCAAGGGCGCTCCCAGAATTATGGGATAGATCCCGAAGGAGGTGCTCGCACCGAAGGATGGATAGAATCCGAAGAGGGTGTCCGCACCGAAGGGCGACCTCGCCCAGGGGACCTCGGGAGTACGGTATGAGCATTTAAGGAGCCTCTGACATGTCGCCCACAAGCCCTACACGTCACATCTGAACGGCGAAATGACGCGCCGCAGCCGCCCCAGTCCTGACACAACCCGTCCGGGTCCAGGGCTAAAAGAGGCTGCAAACGGCTGCCTGTCCCCTAGGTCCAAAGAGATAGATCAAATCCGACCGAACACGTGTCATGATCTGAACGGACCAGCTACTCCTATAAATACCAGGAAATGGGACTGGGCAAAGGACGTGCATTTTCCTCCCTCTGAGAAAACACAGAACAGGCAAGACACTTGATCCCTTAGTGTTCTTCCTCCACTCTCACTCAGAAAACTGACTTGGGCGTCGGAGGGTCCTCCCCGGAAAAGCAAACCGGGGACCTCCTAACCTCTTCTTTGAGCTTTTCAGGCACACTCAGCTGGGAAACCTGAGCTCCAGGCACTCGCCTCCTGAGGAAGTCTCTCCACCTGTCAACATGACAGCAAACGAAGATGCCTTGGGGCATCACTCCTAACCTCTTCTTTGAGCTTTTCAGGCACACTCAGCTGGGAAACCTGAGCTCCAGGCACTCGCCTCCTCAGGAAGTCTCTCCACCTGTCAACATGACAGCAAACGAAGATGCCTTGGGGCATCATTTGGCGCCGCCTGTGGGAAACTACTCCCAGGTAGCTGTTGTCGAAACTCGGCGTTCGAAGGACAAAGGACTTCCAAAGTCCCCGTCCGCGCCTGAGACCCAACCAGCTACCGAACAAAGTCCCCCAGAGACTTCCTTGCCTGAAGAGGAACGCCCTCTTGTCATCACCATGGATTTTTTAAGAGACTTTCAGAGGTCTGTTGTGGCTGAAATGACACAACAAATAGACCGAAGATGGCCGCAACCAGCCCAGGCGCAAAAACCCACTTCGTCAGCACGACCTCGGGAAAAAAGCCCAAGGGCAACCCATCATAGCTCGGGAAGTGGGGAGCCACGAGAAGAGTCCTCAACAGATAACTTGCCCCTCGGGGCACGGCTGGCGGAAAGAGCAAGGTCTAAACGACCTGAAGTCCCGTCCAGAAGAAGTTTATCAACAGAGGCAGGGTCCCCCTCACCTCGGTACCGAAGTCGCTCCCCGAAGGGACGGCACCAGGAAAAGGAGCCCAGTGCTACGCTCCTCCTGGAGAAAGTCTTGGCAAGACTGGAGAGAGTGGAACAGCAGGTGGCACGCAAGCCTGTTTAGGCCAGGCTAACTGAAACGGTCTCTGGAGATGAAACTCCTTTCGCCCGAACAGTGGTCGAGGCGGCCATGCCAAGTGACTTCAGGCTACCTCGGCTGGAGACCTATGAGGGTCGGACTGATCCCTAGGCCCACCTAACAAAGTACAAGCGCAGCATGGTGTTACATGGGGCTGATGATGCTACGCTCTGCAAGTGCTTCGAAGTCACCCTCGCAGGACCAGCAACTGCCTGGTACAATTCCCTGCCTCCAGGAAACATCAAGGGGTTCCAGGAGCTGTCCACGGCGTTCAACCAACAGTTCATTGGGAGCAAGCCGACGGCGAAGATGCCCGTCCAGATGTTTGACATAGCGCAGAGAAACGGGGAGACCATCCGTGACTATGTCTAGAGGTTCAACAGGGAGGCCCTCAGTGTTCCGGACTTTCGTCCCGAAATCCGCATCCTCGCCATGACGAGGGGCCTCCGAAGGGATTCGCACTTGTTTTACGAATTCTCCAAAGATCCCCCGGACACGCTGGGAGAATTCTACCGAAGGGCTGAACAACACATGTCAGCCGAAGAACTGAGAATGACTGGACCGAAACACGACCAAATTCAAGCTCGTGGCGAAGGGTCCAGCCAGCAAGCCCGGTGTCCAATGGAACAGTCAGGCCGACCTCGAAGAATGCGAGTAGGAGGAAGGAAGCCCCAAAACTTTACACCTCTGAGCACCACGAGGGCTAACGTCCTTATGGCATTGGAAAAACAGGGGACTCAAATCCAACGGCCAAGGGGCATGACTGCTGACAACAGAAGGAACATGAAGAAGTTCTGTCAGTTCCACCGTGATCACGGTCATGACACCGAAGACTGCTTTTAGTTGAAAAAGTACATTGAATCACTGATAAAGCAGGGCCAGCTTCGGCGTTATTTGAGATTGCCTTCCCCGAAAGGGAAAAAAGAGGAGGAAGGAAAGCCCGATGACGAGGATTACGATTCGGACAGGCGAAGGAACCGAAGTCCGAGAAGGCGTCCTCCACCTTCGGCAGGAGTAATACAGACGATCACAACCGGACTTCCATCCTCGGAAAGAAAAAGAAGGGCCAGAGAGATAGCGGTGATGGAATATCAGAGCCCAACGAAAAAATTGGCCCGCGAGGATGGCTCCACCATCGTATTTCCCCATGACGATCCATTGCTGATAATGGCGAGGATAGGAAACTGGGACGTCAAGAGGGTACTGCTGGATGATGGGTCAAACGCAGACGTCTTGTTCTCACACTTGCTGCCAAGCTTGGGCGTATCCAGGAGTGACCTCAAGGCTGTTACTTCACCCACGTTCGGCGTAGGACCATCTGAGCTACCTGTCCTCGGGTGGATCGACCTCCCCTTGATGATGAAAGGAACTTCGGAGAAAGGAACTACTGAGTTGTTCGCCTCTACCATGGCAAGGTTCATAGTCATGGACGTTCCTTCGTCATACAACGCCATTCTCGGCAGACAGACACAGGGAAATTTGCACATTCGCCCTGATGTAAAGTACTTGACCGTCTCCTTCGCCACCAAAAAAGGAGACGCAAAGATCTTCATTGATTAAGGCGAGGTGAGAAAGGTGTTCGTCAGAGCACGAAAGGCTCCAGCAAGCAACTTAGCACATGCTGTAGAAGCAAAAGAGCTGGAAAGGGGCGAGGCAGAAGATTCCACAAAGACGGAAACAGAAGAAGTAGAGCTTGTCCCAGGCCATAGTACCCGAATAGGGAAAAATATGGCCGATGGAGACAAGGAAAAACTTGTATCTTTTCTGCTTGCAAATAAAGATCTGTTCGCCTACTCGCCGAAGGACATGCCAGGGGTAAACCCTCGCGTAATCCCGCATAGCCTTAAAGTGAGTCCGGAAGTAAAACCTGTCCGGCAAAAGAAACGGAGCATCTCAGCTCACAAAAGTGAATTCGTCAAAACCGAAGTCCAGCGTCTGATAGACGCTAGCGTTATCCGAGAGGTAAACTACCCCGAATGGCTAAGTAACGTGGTAATTGCCACAAAAGAAGGAAGTAGCAAGCTTCGGATGTGCATCGACTTCAGAAATTTGAACGATGCTTGCCCAAAAGATTCATATCCTCTTCCACCAATAGACCAACTGGTAGATTCAACTGCCAAGTACGGGCTCTTAAGTTTCCTAGACACCTTCAGTGGCTACCACCAGATAAGGATGGACCCCGGAGACGAAGAGAAGACTGCCTTCATCACCGAGGGAGGAACATATTGCTATATCAGAATGCCCTTCGGGCTAAAAAATGCAGGAGCCACCTACCAAAGGCTGATGAACAAGGTCTTCAAAGACCAAATGGGGAGGAACATGGAGGTATATGTTGATGATATGATAGTCAAGAGCAAACTGCCTGGCTACCACGTTGCAGATTTAGGGGAAACCTTCCAAAAGCTCAGAACCTTCGGGATCCGCCTTAATCCAGAGAAGTGCATCTTCGGCGTGACCTCGGGAAAGTTCCTCGGGTACATGGTATCCGAAAGAGGCATCGACGCTAACCCTGAGAAGATTAAGGCTCTGCTTGAATTCCGAACACCTACCACAGTCAAAGACGTGCAGAGACTCACCGGAAGAATAACCTCTCTGAGCAGGTTTATTTCCAGGTACGGAGATAGGTGTCGACCCTTCTTCAAAGTCCTCACAAAAGCGGCAAAAATGGAAGGCGACCTCGGAAGGGATGGCCATCCTTGGGCTGAAGATTGCCAAAAAGCCTGGGAAGAACTCAAAATCTACTTGGCCAGACTGCCGACTCTGCGGCAACCTCGGGAGGGAGAGCCCCTGGCACTATACCTTGCCGTCACGGAAAAAGCTGTGAGTTCGGTCCTCGTGAAAGAAGAAGGACCGAAACAGTGGCCGGTTTACTATGTCAGCAAGTCCTTGCATGGCGCCGAAGTCAGGTACCCTTTGCTTCAAAAAGCTATGTATGCCTTAGTGCTTGCAGGGAGAAGGCTGCGGCCATACTTTCAGGCTCACCCCATCATTGTCCGAAGTAGTCTGCCACTACGGGATGTCATGAAGAGAGTTGATCATTCGGGAAGGCTCTCCAAGTGGTGCATAGAGCTGGGCGAACACGAGATCACGTATGAGCCTCGGAAAGCCATAAAAGCTCAAGCACTGGCAGATTTTATCGCCGAAATACCCACCACTGAGGAGAGCCATTCAGATCCAAAAGAGGGTGAGCCAGAATGGACCTTGCACGTTGACGGGGCCTCAGGATCCGAACACCAGGGAGCTGGAGTGATTATCAGAGGCCCCGAAAGCCTAGAAGTAATGAAGGCCATCAAGTTCAGTTTCAATGCCACCAACAATATGGCCGAGTATGAGGCCCTCATAGCAGGATTACGCCTGGCCAGAAAAATTGGCGTGAGAAACTTGAAAGCACATAGTGATTCCCAGCTGGTGGTCCGACAAATGGCAGGGGACTATGGCGTGAAAGACCCGACCCTGGCAAAATACCATGAATTGGTAACAAAGCTTATTCGGGAGTTCGACGTCGTGAAAATCGAGAACGTACCCCGACGGGAAAATGCTGAGGCAGACTGTCTGACGAAGTCCAAAACTTGCACCGAAGTGCTAAGCCACCCCAGCATCGCGGTGCTAAGCATAGAGACCTCGGGGAAAGGATGGAGAGAACCAATCAAAACGTATCTCGCAACCAACACACTCCCCGAAGACCCCAGCGAAGCCGCAAAAGTGCGAAGGCGCTCCGGCCGTTTCTTCTTAATTGGAGAAGAACTATATCGGCAAGGATATGCAAATCCACTACAGAGGTGTGTTAGTGAAGAGGATACCGAAATGATCCTCGAAGAAGTTCACGAAGGTGCCTGTGGTTCGCACATCGGAACCGACGCCCTAGCAGCAGTGATACTTCGCCAAGGATACTTCTGGCCTACCCTGAGAAAGGACGCCAAGCAGTTCGTCCAGAAATGTGGTAGTTGCCAGAGACATGCCAACATCCAAAGAGCACCCTCAGAGTTCGTGACTTCGGCAGACTATCCTTGGCCCTTCGCAGTTTGGGGCATAGATCTAATTGGGCCACTCCCAACGGCGCCTGGAGGCGTAAAGTTCTGCGTGGTAGCAGTAGACTATTTCTCTAAATGGGTTGAGGCAGAACCCCTGACAACTATCTCGGCAAAAGAGGTGCAGAAGTTCGTATGGAAAAACATCGTATGCAGATTTGGCATACCGAGGGTACTCGTAGCGGACAATGGATCCCAGCTTGTAGACAAAGGATTCTGAGAATTCATTAGCGACCTCGGGACAAAAATGCACTTCGCCCCAGTAGCTCACCCCCAGAGTAATGGGCAGGTGGAAGTATCTAACAGGACCATAAAAGATGGTCTGAAAAAGAGATTGGGAGAAGCAAAAGGGAAATGGCCAGGAGAACTCCAAAGCGTGTTATGGGGCTACCGAACGACACCCCGAAGAGCCACAGGGGAAACACCCTTTTCACTTGTCTTCGGCACAGAGGCCATCATCCCCGTCGAGATAGTACAACCGTCAATACGAGTCCAAGTGTTCGATGAAAAAGGAAATGACCTCGGTCTGAGAACCAAGCTCGACCTCGTCAGCGAACACAGAGAAATAGCCGAGCTGAGAAGAAAAGCTTTCCAGCAAAGAGTGGCAGCAGCCATAAACCTACGCGCCAGGCCAAAGGGAATAAAACAGGGAGACCTCGTTCTCCGAAAGGCTGAATTTGCACCCCGAAAGCCGTCCCATGGGGTACTTCACGCAAATTGGGAAGGACCCTATCTGGTACTTGCCGAAGTACGAAAAGGAGTTTATAAGCTCGGTGACGCCGAAGGCATAGAATTAAAAAATACTTGGCACTCAGAGGCCTTGAAAAAATTCTATGCCTAGAAAGTTCGGTGGGAAAGTTGTATTCCACAAGTTGGAAAAATTTGTCTAAGTAAAAAATTCTGAAGAAGCACAAAGCAAGAGTCTCACGAAAGCAATCGCCGAGGAAAGTAAAAATAAGTCCTTCCAAAGTCTCTTGGGCGAATATGTTCGGGACAAAGGAAAGCAAAAATAAGTCTTTCCAAAGTCTCTTGAGCGAATATGTTCGTGACAAAGGAAAGCAAGAGTAAGGTTTTCCGAAGTCTCTTGAGCGAATTATGTTCGGGACAGGGAGAAACAAAAGAATCTGGCAAAAAATACTTAGCCGAAGTTGTATCTATTAAGCCAAAGAGCGCTTACAGAGAAGAAAGTTGCTGAAAGACTACAAAAGAGAAGAAGAAAATGAAGACAAAGGGCCCTAGTACAAGCTAAGGAACCTCGGTGTCCTGAGAACTGCCAGCCCCCGTGCTTTTGTCAGTAGCCTTCGGCGCCGGGAGAGAAGGAGGCAGTCTCAAATGCTCGATCTGGGACCAAGTCCACCGAGGCTCCTTGGGGATGTTCATTGCTTCCAGGAAGGAGAGGTCGAAGTCTGGGAAATTCTGCAGAATTTGGTGCCGAGCGAGACAGAAGCCGTCTTGAAAGCCCAACTTCGTCATATTATCGGACTCCTGCTTCTTGACCTCCAAATCCTCATAGTCCTTCTCCAGATCAGCGTAATCCTTCTCCAAATCCTTGACCTTTTTCTTCAGTGACTTCACCTTCTTCTTCTCTTCTGAAGGCTCCTTCAGAGATGCGACCTCGGCTTCGAGTTGAGCCTTCTCCTCTAGCATCTTCGCAAGGATGGCGTCACTTTCTGACTTACCCTTTTGAATCGCCTCGACGGTCGAAGTTAGCTCCGCCATTCGAGAGCCGAGGTCGGAAAGCTTCTGGGAGGTGTCTCTCTGAAGTTCCTCTTTCTCTTTTTTGAACCCCTCCCGAAGTTCAGCAACCTCCTTCTCCGCGGACTGCTTGAGATGAGCATTTTCGGCTACCAGGGCCGAACACTTGTCCTTCGCCTTGGTATAATGATCCCAAAGTGCCGCCTTCTTCTCTGCCTCTCGCGCCACCCGAACACGGAGACACCCGGCATACCCCATCAGCTGCAAAAAAGAGAGAGAAAAGCAAACAGAGGGAAAATAATGCTAAGTACTTGGACAAAAAGTCAAAGACAAATTTGCCACTGAGGAGATAGTGGTGCGTACCTGGGCAGCATGTTCAGTGATTTTGGCGGCCAAGGAGTTATCGCCTGGGTAAGCCGCCGTAATGGCCTTGTAAGATGCCTCAGTAAGCACCCCTTTGCACATTTGCCTGGCCATCTCGGGACAGTCCTCGGAGTACATATTCATGTCCTCCGTGAACGTCCAAAAGGGTTCTTTCGGCACTTTCCCTTCAGGAATTTTGGCATCCCGAAGGGCCCTCTTGCGGGCATGTTCGGTGACCCAGCCAAGAGAGGCCACCTCCGCTGCACAACAACGCACAAAATTCGTTAAGACCAGAAAAGTCTTAATGGTTTGCAAGACACAAAAGGATGTTTGACAAAGTGCAAACCTGCTGGCACCTCGGTAACGTCGTCGTCAGGAACCGTCGTCGCCTCAGTAGAGATCCCCTTGCCTTTTATTTGGCGCCGCTGCTCGGCAGAAGGGGTCTCCTCCCCATCGCCCTCCAGAAGAGCATGCGAAGGCGTGGGGCTTTGAGGTGGGACGTCGGAAGAAGGGACGTCGGCAAAAGGTACCTCGGGCAAAGGGGCAGCGTGGTCTTCGGCTTCCTCGCCTGCCTCCTCCGGAATTCGTGGAAGAGAGGAAGGACCAGCTTTCCTGGCCCGTTTGGAAGGAGGGCCCGCCGAAGTGTGCTTCCGCCTCCGAGAGGCGGCCTTCTTTGTCTGCTCGCCCCTCTCGGCCTGGCCCGTAAAAAGAGCCTTGTAGAAGGCAGCCGCGTCGTCGGCCATCTCTGGAGAAAGAAAACGAAGATCAGTGTAAGCCCAAGATGAAGTTATGAAAGAAAAAATGAGAAAGTAACTTACTCTCGTAAAAAGACTCAAAAGTCTCTTCCCCCCGAAGGAGTTTCACGAGCCAGGAGTCTTTCCCCGAAGAAGCCGGTTTCGGCATATTGAGGTCTGTCACATGCTCCTTTACCACCTTGAGTTCCCGAAGGACCTCTTCGGTCATGAGCCTCCAGTTGATCGGAAAGGGGTAAAGGGCACGAGGAGGGACCTCGGCAGCCCAGTCAGAGACGGCCCGGATGCGCCTGTCGAAGTCCTCAAAGATAGGTGCTACATCGGCGTCTAGCAGTATCTTCGGGTCAACAACATCCATCTTGAGCCTCCCCTGAGCCCACTTGGTCGGGACGTGCGACCAAGCCTCCGACTTCTTCAGGAAAAAGAATTTTTGTTGCCAACCTCGCCAGCTGTCTTTGGTGGCGAAGGTGAACGTATACTTTTTGCTCCCGGATCCCCGAGGCAGCATAAAGTAGAAGCCGCCCTTTGGGACCACGAAGAGCTTGTAGTACTGAAGAAAAACTACAAAGTGAGGTTTTATTTTAAAAACGCCGCACATACAGAGGAAGGCGTTGAAATAACAGTACGAGTTCGGTGGGAGTTGGTTAACGGCAATGCCATGGAAGTTGCAGAACGCGCTAACCATCTCCGGGGGGGGATACCGAAGTCCGGCCTTCAGTTGGGCTCGGAAAACGGTGACCTCATCACTTCGGTTGGAGAAAGCAAATTGGTCAGGACGGGGCAACCTCGTCACAGAGTAAGACGGTAAGAAAAACTTTTTCTTCCATTTCGCTAGCTTCGCCGCAGTAGTGCAGCAGGGGTAAGAAAGAAGAGGTTGCCAACTCTCGGGAACAGGCATGATGAAAACGAGTTCGGGAAAAACAAAGAAGAAGCTTTGAAAAAAAGCAAAAGAGACTAAAACCCACCAAAGGTCTTGCCGGAATCTGGATTCCTGGAAGCCGTCGTGAAAAGTGGTCGGAAAAACGCCTGAAAAAGGAGAACCGCCGCGGAAAATTGGGAGAGAATTAGAAGGCAAAAGAAAGCAAAAGCAGAAGAAGAAAGAGGGTTATGACAGGACTGATATATATAGGCCGAGAAGGCCAGAACAACCGTCGTCATTAGTACCCCTCGGAAGGCGAAGCGTCGTCATAACTGCTATGAGCGCCTGAAAAGTCGCGCCTGCTGTACTCAGTGCATTCTTACCCAATAAAAAACTGCCATGTGTCGGTCATCGCGCAACAAACGTGCCACGTGTCATCCATCACGTCGAGCACGCCCTCTGACACCATTTGGTCTAGAGGCGCCGCCCTAGACTGACTCTGCTCAAGACAGGACGCGACGCATGAGCAGACCTATAAAGGCAAAAAAGTAGGTTACCTCGAAGACACCAAAAGACAGCCTGTGACTTCGGGCAAAAGGTCTATCTTCGGTACAAGGTTATCCTATTTCCCCTCGCCACGAAGACACCAAGAGATAGCCCGTGACTTCGGGCAGAAGGTGTATCTTCGGCGCACGGACAGCCTATCTTCTCGCGCCTCGAGGACGCAAAAAGGACTGCCCACCGCTTTAGGCAGAAGAAGGCGTCTTCGGCGCAGATATCACAACCACAGGACCCGAAAACCGATGAACCGAAGTTTCTCACTTCGGCTTTTCGGAGGGGGGCCTGTGATAGCCAAAGGCTATCGCCTCCTCGGTAGTAACTCCGCGCCAGAATATTGGCCGAGGAGTCTGACGTCACCCAAGAGAGGATCTTTTCACTGACCTCGGAAGGTGCGAAGTCAAACACTATGAGCTCGAGACTTCGGTAGCTCGTCAGGAATTCCGAGGACAACACCGTCTCCATCGAGGGGCTAAACTGACCGTCTTCGGGTAAGAGAGCCATCTCCCTGAAGCAAGGGAGAATCTCCCCGAAGGAAGAGGCCCCAAAGAGGTCTTCCCCGAACAAGAAACACCTGAACAAGGGAATCCCCGAACTATGAGTGTGAGTCCCGAAGAAGGTGTTCATCAAGGGCGCTCCCAGAATTATGGGATAGATCCCGAAGGAGGTGCTCGCACCGAAGGACGGATAGAATCCGAAGAGGGTGTCCGCACCGAAGGGCGACCTCGCCCAGGGGACCTCGGGAGTACGGTATGAGCATTTAAGGAGCCTCTGACATGTCGCCCACAAGCCCTACACGTCACATCTGAACGGCGAAATGACGCGCCGCAGCCGCCCCAGTCCTGACACAACCCGTCCGGGTCCAGGGCTAAAAGAGGCTGCAAACGGCTGCCTGTCCCCTAGGTCCAAAGAGACAGATCAAATCCGACCGAACACGTGTAATGATCTGAACGGACCAGCTACTCCTATAAATACCAGGAAATGGGACTGGGCAAAGGACGTGCATTTTCCTCCCTCTGAGAAAACACAGAACAGGCAAGACACTTGATCCCTTAGTGTTCTTCCTCCACTCTCACTCAGAAAACTGACTTGGGCGTCGGAGGGTCCTCCCCGGAAAAGCAAACCGGGGACCTCCTAACCTCTTCTTTGAGCTTTTCAGGCACACTCAGCTGGGAAACCTGAGCTCCAGGCACTCGCCTCCTCAGGAAGTCTCTCCACCTGTCAACATGACAGCAAACGAAGATGCCTTGGGGCATCACTCATAACCTCTTCTTTGAGCTTTTCAGGCACACTGAGCTGGGAAACCTGAGCTCCAGGCACTCGCCTCCTCAGGAAGTCTCTCCACCTGTCAACATGACAGCAAACGAAGATGCCTTGGGGCATCAACTATATATATAGATATATAGCATGTGTTTCATGTGAAAGAACCATTTTGGATGAAATTAGAAAAGTTCTAAAATCCCACTAGCACGCCTCTTTGTTTTTCTTGGAGGGTACAAGCTAGCACTACAAGCACAAGATGAACGCTCTTGCCAGAACCTAAGGAGGCATGGTGATCTAATTAGTTCATGTGAATACCTTGGAGAGGTTTAGCACGTCAACTATTCAAGTTTTGTAATTCGACTGAACAATTCGATAAAAGATCTCAACCTGCTAGCTACAAAAAATTTCAAACACAATGTTTACCTTATTCCACATAGATCCTGTAGGTGTTTCAGTTAATTTAGCTAAACTATTTTCTAATCATAAAACCCTACAGTGGTATTAGAGCCACTTGTGAATCTTTAATTCAAGATTTTGTGGCAAATCACATGATCTGCTATATGTTTTGCTGTTTTCAATCATGTTTAATTAGATTAATAAATGATATGTAAACTGGAACCCTTAAAATATGAGATATATGAAGATACGGTAGAAAAAGGTTAATGATATTAACCCGAGATGATGTATATGAGATATCTATCACAACAAAGATTGTAGCAAACATTGTTATAATCCTTGCAGATGTTGGATATGTGCTGCTTGGACACCTCAGGTAGGTTACCTTTGGTTGCTTATGTAGCACGATCATCTCAGGATGTCGGGTAGAGTACCCACTAATGCTCAGTAAACTTTTTGGTTGAGTAACATATTGCTCAAGTTAGCTTGCTCCTCAGGTGGTTTGTTGCTCGAACATAGGTGATCTCGGGTAATGTAGTTAGAATATGATTTTGGCTATGAGGTTTACGTCTACTCAGACATGGGTAGACCGCCATCTAGGTCTATGAGCACCATATTATTAAAATAATAAAGAAAATCATCTTAATTGGCATGCATTATCATGTTGAATGATATTTGACATGATATGCTACTTGTTGTGTGGAGCATGGTGCATGGTTATAGCCCTAGTTGGTTATACTTGTAAAAATGACCTATGTGTCTTGCTTCTCTATTTTTCTCGTTGTACCTTCTTTTATCACCTTATTCCCCTCGAATGTAATTCAAAGTATTTACCATTGATGTAATTGCATACCTTAGGTACGTTAAAGGTAGTGACTATAAGGAGGCAACCTAGCAAGAAGAAGAAGGAGCTTGTGAAGCTTTTTATTTTTCTTAGGTTTTGATGATATTCTCATTAGCTTGATAATATTGCATAATTTGGTCTATAACTCTGCCACATTTAATTAATGTTTTCATGATAAGCATGATAGATATTTGTATGAGATGTTTGTATAAGACAATAGAAGATAAAATTAGTGAGATCAAAAGAAAATTCCTCAAACAAAATATTAAGTTGAAGTGTAATGCCTTCCAAGTATTAACACTCATTAAGATCTCGATCAACATTGGGTAGGTTTGCCAAAACAAAGTGCCTATGTTCATCTTGGTAAGGTGAGATGGGATAAGAGTAATATCCAAATTGCTAACTTTAGGTCTGACTAAACTAAGTCATCTTAATAGGATTGGGGACTTATAGGCACAAAGTTCGGGTTAAGTTCATGAGATGGGCTTGAACAAGTGTTGTTCACCCAACTATTCAAGAGTTGAATGACATGCAACTAGCAAGGAACTCCCTACCTAACTAGCTATGACATGAGAGACAAGCCAAGGTTGACTAAAGTTGTGGTGAAATATGGTTCTTCACCCACTAGAATACCCTAGTGCCAAGGTATTCTGAAATAATTTCCACAGTTATTATTTTGAGTAAAATAGTGGAAGTATCATTTAATAAAAGCTCTTTTTAAATGAATTACAACACATGACTCTTACATTGCATGTTTACTATTGTAGATTACCATGGCACAAAATACATCAATACTTTCATTATGATCAATCATTGAGAAGGAAAAACTAAACAGGACCAACTTTCTCAAATGGTACTGATACCTTAGGATAGTCCTCAAGCAAAAGAAGAACTTTGATGTCCTAAAGCAGCCCATTTCGAATGAGCCTGCTGCCAATACTCCAAGAGTTAAAAAGGATGCTTATAAGAAGCAATCAAATTATGCTTTGGATGTTGCTTATCTCAGGCTAACCATTATAGAATCTAAGCTTCAAAAGTAACATGAGAAAATGGGGCATTCGATATAATCGAACACCTTAAAATGATTGTTAAAGAGCAAGCTTGGCATAAGAGGCTTAAGATCTCCAAGGTATTATTTTAGTGAAAAATGTTTAAGGGAAGTCCCATGGGTACTCATGTGCTCAAGATGATTAGGTACATTAAGAAACTTGAGAGTTTGGGATTTGCTCTTCAGAAGAAGTTGGCTATTGATGTAGTCTCGTAATCATTGTTGAAAAGCTACAGTCAATTCGTCATGAACTACAACATGAACAATCGTAATAAGTCCCTCCATGAATAGCTCAAGATGTTGAGAACAGTTAAGGAGAACTTGAAGAATGCTAGCCTATTATGATGGTTCATAAGGGCAAGAGGAAGGAAAAGGCCAACAAAGGAAGGACAAAGCTAATGAAAAGTCCAATGCAAATTCTTCTTCATTGAAAGCATCTAGTGATGTGAAAAAAGAAGGGGAATGCTTCCATTGTAAGAACTTGACCATTGGAAGTAGAACTACAATCTCTATCTCAAAGAAGTCAAGAAGGAGAAGGGAAGTAAAGCTTCTACTTTAGGTATTTCTGTTATAGAGGTAAATTTTTATAAAAAAAACAACTTGGATATTGGATATTGGATGTGGATCTCACATTTGCGAAAATGTGCACGATCTAAATAGGAGTATAAAGTTAGCCTAAAGTAAAGCGGACCTACGTATGGAGAATGAACCAAGAGTTGTTGCATTAGCCGTTAAGACTTATTATCTGGCTTTACCTAGAGGATTAGCTTTAGGATTAGACAATTGTTATTATGTGCCTATTACTAGTATAAAATTGATTTCTATTTCTTATTTGGACAAGAAAGGTTTTTCATTTATAATAAAGGACAAATGTTGTTCTATTTATTTGAATGAAATCTTTTATGGTAGTGCACAACTTAGCAATGGTTTGTATGTTCTAAAACTCAATAATTTGATCTATAATGTGAATACTAAGAAGGTCAGACTAAATGATTCAAACTAAACCCATCTTTGCCATTGTTGCTTGGGCTACATAAATGAGACTCGGTTCTCCAAGGTCCACAAAGATGGACTCTTGGACACTTTTGATTTTGAATTACATAAGACTTATAAGTCATGTTTATTGGGCAAGATGACCCAAACCCCTTTAACTGGACATAGTGAAAAGGCTAATGAATTATTAGGACTTATACATAATGATGTCTGTGGGCTTATGTCTACATAGGCTAGAGGAGGCTCCAAAACTTCATTACTTTTATTGATGAATTAAGTAGATATGGATATGTATATCTCATGAAACACAATTCAGAATCCTTTAAAAAGTTCAATGAATTTAGGAATGAAGTACAAAAATCTGCTTGAAAAGAGTATCAAAGTGCTCTGATCAAGTTGGGGTAGAGAATACTTAGATCGAGAATTCCTTGACTATCTTGAGAGTGTGTGGTATAGTATCACAACCCACTCCACCTGGCACACTTTCATCAAATGATGCCTCTAAAAGGAGAAATGGAACCCTATTGGACATGGTTCAATCTATAATGAGCCAAACTAACCTTCTGAGCTCCTTTCAAGGACATGTTCTAGAGATGGTTGCTTTTACACTAAACCGAGTTCCATCTAAATTTGTTCAAAGGGCATTATAAGAGATATGGAATGGAAGGCATCCCAGTCTATCTTTTATGAAGATTTAGGGCTACGAGGCTTATTTGTGAAGTCAATCATCAGACAAACTCAGGCCTGAATCTGATAAATGTCTTTTTGTTGAGTATTCCAAAGAAACAAAAGGCTACATTTCTATAGTCCTTTCAAGTAAAAAGTATTTATTGCTTGGACTAGTGTCTTTCTAGAGAAAGAGTTTCTCTCTAAAGAAACTAGTGGGAGAAAAGTGGGCCTAAAAAAATTTTGAGAACAACAAGGGGATAGTGAACCCGAGGTACAACTTGAGCAGGCACCATAAGATGTTATGGCTGAGGGGCTTGTTCCTGTAGCACATAGCCTCTGTAAGTCTAGTAGGATTCGGTGTAAGCTCAAGAGATATGGATTTCTTATGACTCATATTCGTAATGTGATGCACATGGATAAAGATGAGCCCACAACCTACCAACAAGCTATGTTAGAACTAGATTTTGAGAAGTAGCAAAAGGCCATGAAATCAAAGATGGAATCAATATATGAAAACCAAGTATGGATTTTGGTTAATCCATCTAAAGGGGTAAAGCCCATAAAGTGTAAATGGGTCTTTGAGAAGAAGACCAATGTGGATGGTAATGTGATTACCTTTAAAGGATGATTAGTTGCAAAAAATTTCAAGCAAGTTCATGGTATTTACTATGACAAGACTTTTTCACTAGTTGTCAAGCTATAGCTATACAACATGATCATGAGATATGGAAAACGAATGTCAAAACCACATTCCTTAATGGAAAATTACTTGAGAATTTTTAAATGACAAAGCCCGAGGGTTTTGTCATTCCAAAGAACACCAGAAAGGCATGCAAGTTGTAAAGGTCCATTTGTAAACTAAAGCAAGCTTCTTAAAGTTGAAATTTCCATTTTGATGAAGTAACCAAAGAGTTTGGTTTCATTAGAAATAAAGATGAATCTCGTGTTTACAAGTAAGTTAGTGGGAGTGCTATTGTCATCTTGGTATTATATGAAGATGAGATACTGCTCATTGGGAATAACATTCTTGAGCTAGAGTCTATAAGACTTGGTTAGGGAAATATTTCTCTATGAAGAATGTAGATGAAACAACTTATGTGTTAAGTATTAGGATCTATAGATATAGATCAAGAAAATTGCTCGGCCTAAGTAAAAGTACATACATAGACAAGGTGCTAAAGAGGTTTAGCATGTAAGAATCCAAGAAAGGATTCTTTCTCATGTCACATGGCCTAACTCTCTCAAAATCTTACTGTGCTAGCACAGTCAATGGGAGAAAATGGATGAGTAAGATACCATACGCCTCGGCAATTTGATCTATCATGTATGCCATGATATGTACTTGTCCTAATCTCTTGCATGCCTTGAGCATGACAACTAGGTACCAATCTAACCCTATTGAGAGCCACAAGGCAGCTTTTTAGAACATCATTAAGTACTTGAAAAGGACTAAGGATGCATTCTTAGCCTATATAGGTGTGCATGAGCTAGTTGTAAGGGGTTACATAAAGATGATTTCAGGTTCCAATCTGGTTATGTGTTTTACCTTGGTGGTGGTGTTATGAGCTAGAAGAGTTCAAATTAAGAGACAATAGTTGGCTTTACGATAAAAGCCAAGTAAATTGCCACCCGTAGCTGCAAAGGAGTCAGTTTCGAACAATAATGAAACAAAGATCTCACCAACAATTCAAACACATACTTCGACACTATCATCTCATTAAGGAGATCATCAAAAAAGGCGATATGATATGCAGGATGTCAACCCAGAACAATGATCCACTGACAAAACTCCTTATGCAGCAAAACACAAACATCACTCTAGATCCATTAGTATTAGATACATGGATGATTGGCTTTAGTGTAAGTTGGAGTCTCTTAGTTTTATGTCCAGAAGCCAATCATGAGATGATTGTATGTTACGTACTTAGTCATGATATTTTATTAAGGAATTATTCCAATAATTGTGTTTGTTCCTTTGTTTCTGCATAACATGATCAAACATAGTTATAGCCTTAGAATAATAACATTTTTAAATGTCCCTAGTCGAGCATTATTGTGGAGTGAGTTACAATGATACATAAAGACTAGTATATGTGGAGACTAATATGAAATATGCAATCTATAAATAGGTACAAGTTGGAAAACTTGTGTACTAAACCAAACCTCCCTGAGAACGCTACATGGATTGTTATATGAGTGTTATAAGCAGTTCTCATGGTGATTATAGTATATGTAATCCTTTGACCTAAATGTTATCTACATATAAGGCATATACTTTGATACTACTCTTTTTTACTCATAACAGAGTGAATATAAAGGTGGTAATTAGGTATGTCACATATCAGGATGGGATTTCTCCCTTCCATATAATGGGAGTAATATCTCTAGACCCCTTGATTGAGTGAGACTGAGGAAATGTAAGACCATTCTTGGATGAGTTGATATGAGATATCGATGTCATCAATTTTAGTTAGTCTTCTCAGGAATCAAGAAGCTAAAGATTATGGTATACGAGAATGACACGTTTTATGTCTCGTGCTTGATTTTGATATCTTGGACAAAGGGATAAATGTATATATGGATAATGATCAAGGAGGTTTAGTCGAGTCATAAACTATCTTGTCACTTAGGTAGTAATGACCTGTTGCTAAATAATCCTCATTATTGGTGATCATAAATGTGATTTATGATCATTTCCAATGTAGTAAAAGCTTATAGGGTGAAACACTTATAGCCAATTAGATTATTTGAGTGCATTAGCCAAATTGTTTGGTTATGGTTTCATGGTAATTTTGAATTAATTATTAGCCCAAAAGTTAAGCCTATAATTGTACCCAAAATTAGACCTAATTAAGTTAGAGTTATGAAACCCACTTGACTTGGGATTCATGAATCACTATATATATGGATATATAATATGTGTTTTAGGAGTGAGCACCATTCTGGATGAAGCTAGAGAAGTTCTAAAATCCCTACCGTACTGCCTTCTTTTTTCCCTTGGAAGATGGAAGCTAACACTGCGAGCACAAGAACGCTTCTACCAGAACCTAAAAGAGGCATGGTGATCCAATTGGTTCATGTTGATAACTTAAAGAGCTTGAACACATCAACTATATAGATTTTGTAATTCAACTCAATAGTTGGGTAAAAGATCTTAACATGCTAGGTGCAAAAAATTTCAAACACCCGGTTTCCCTCGTTTCACATAGATTCAAGAGGTGTTTCGGTTAATTTTTCTAAACTAGTTTTTTATCTCAAAACCAATAGAAACTTCACCAGGATCTTCAACAGCCACATTTTGAAAAAGGAAAATAAGCATTATATGAGAACAATGTGTAGAGAAGCTCTGGAAAAAGGAGGAAAATGAGGAGGATGGCCAGGAAGCCCAAATGACAAAGGCACTGCAAATTTTTTTCAACAAAATAAGCGTTGCCTGAACCGCCAAAGCTAGCGAACATGCCTAAATCCCCATTAAAGCCAATTACGAACAAATGACCTGACGGAGGTAGCAAAACACTAGCCTGAAATGGCAAAATCTAAAAACCAAACACAAAAAACACACAAAAAAAATCTATATTTCTACAAAATCCTTTCGAACAATGAAAGAAAAAAGGATGGAGATCAACCACCTTAAATGAGTAGGCAGTCATCAAGAACAAATGATGGTGGCCAGTGTTGATTTGATAAGTGAATGTTTAGCTACCAAAAGTCAAAAAGTTCAACTTGCTCAAAAAGTTGCAAAAGGTGTGGTATCTCTGAAAATGAAACCTTTAAGAGGGCCCCTACCAAAAAGGTGCTAAGATCAACAATCTAAGGTGAATTGTTGCTAAGGACTCCAAAGGTTTCCTCAAGAAAGCCCATCTAGAAGAGTGAGTGGAAAAAAACACCTTCAGCAAAAGGCCTAAAACCCTACTTATTCCAAATTGGGCCTTAGGGGGGGACATGTGATAATACATCTAAAACAAGGATACTGAAGTCTCTAGAAAGCCTCCTCGGATATGCTCGAGGAGGGCACCTCCCAACAACCCCGTATCCTTGGATACCATGAAGGGCATCACCACCTAGCCCAAACATTAACTCTTTACGGCCAAGTTCCATTGGGCAAGCCTCATGACTCTTCAGGACTCACCTACTTGGATAACTCCTAAATAGGGTCATAGCTCGTCCAAGCTCCGTACTGGTAAAAGGAGAAAAGACTACCTATGTCCCACTTGTGCCAATGTGTCAGCACGTATACCATGATAGGTTACATGTGCCCAACTCAACCGATGCTCATGTTCTCCCTAGAAGGCACCATATAATAGGGATCCACACTGTTACACACAGCCTATTTGTAGACGTAAATGGCAAAGAATGTAGCTGAGCCAATTAAGTTACTAAAGATCAATTTGTGACTTAAAAGACTAATGAGTAAAACTTGACGTTGAGTTGAAGGAAAATAAAAGACGTGGATTGAGATGTGAACTTTAGTGCCTTAATTGCAAAGGATTTAAGACTTGAAGTCTAAGATTGACAAGTTCTTCCCTTAGCCTCGATCAGGGAGAAATTTGGACAAAAATTGAAAAACAAGGGCTAATTGGACTTAATTGGAAAGAGCATTGACCAAAAGTGGGATTAGAGCCCCATTAATGCATGTTTATGGGTAAGCAGCATTGATCCTCTGTAAGCAATAATCTAACAAAATTAACACCACAGAGGGGAGATTTCATGAGTAAGAAGGATTGAGATGTTGACTTCTAGAAAATTAGTGTCAATTTTTTAATTTCCTGGGAAGCAAGAGATGATCACTGTCTTTTTTATCCAAATTGGTTTGTTGATGATTTCTTGGCCTCGTGGGAACTATAGCAAGCCATGGAATTTGTTGGCTGATTGAGTAAAGATAATAGCTCAAGCTACACATACAAGGAGGATTAGCTTCTTGGTCACGGCAATGTAGGGTGGTTGCAACAAGGATTGATTTCTGGGTAATCTGAGGAGAATTACCAAGTAAAGGGCTCTAGCCTTTTTCAAAATTTAAGAATGCATGAACTATAATGTTTTGCATATTGTGGAAGGCTAGAGAACTATTGTGACCGTGAATAAATTAGAATGATCATAGTTCCAGAAGGGTAAGACTTGGAGGTAAAAGTTCTTAATGAACTGAAGTTGTTGGCTTCTCTATAAGAATTAACAATCAAGCCCAAGATGGCTTTCTGTAGCAATCCATGGACCAGTAATGGTTACTGTTTGCAGGCATAGGGGGTGTGTCCATACCAAGTGGGCAAGAATAAGGCCTTTAATAAAATAAGATCCCAAGAGTTCATTGATTTGTTTGTAATGTGCTTGCTATGGTAGCTAATGAAGGCTAAGAAAAATAGAGCCAACTAGCAATGGGATTGCTTCTGGACCCTTAAAGGGTTACTGATTGTCTATAGGTCTTGTTGCATAGCATGTGCATCATATGCATCATGTAGTTTTATTTGTTTTGATTTTGTTTTGTATATTATTGTTGTTTTTTGCGTTTGTTTTCTGTTCTTTGGTTGTAGGCTGCAAGTACATTGCCAAGGAGTTAATTTGGTTGTCAAGACTAATTAATGACCATGATTGTCTCTTACTGAGTTTCCATGGGAAACTCACCCTGACTGTTATTTTTGTAGGTTTCTGCTAGGTGCCTGGGATGTGGCTAGGAAATGTGGCTAAGGGCAATGACCTCTCCATGGATAAAAGGCTAGTAAAAAGTTTTTAGATGAAGATTTATTGAACTTGGATCCTATTTAATACGCCTTTTACCTAGTTGATTAGAGTGTAATTCCTTTTTTACTATATGAACTGGTTCTGAAGTCTGATTTGCAAATGTATACAAGCTTGAGCAAGAAATATTTATTACATGGGGCTTCAGGAATATACTCTCATGGTTTGTTATGTTTTGGGTTGATGAAATTAAGCTTCCAAGGATTTTAGAAATTGGTTTTTATTAGTTTTTGCATAATGCTGATGAACTTTTGAATGGCTAACTAATGGTTTGAATTTTAGATATAAGAACTAGTTTGCTATGAAACTTGCTACATAAGTCCTATTTGGGTAATGAAATGTGTTTGAGCAAGCAAACTTGAAATCTACGTCAAATAAAAGATTTTGGTCAACCAGTTGGTTTTTCTGTAAAAGTGATTTGTTTTTTTATGTTGAACTGATTTTCTGATTTAATTAAACTAGAGGTTTTTGATTCATATTTCTATGAACTAAAGTCAAGCTTATATAGTGAAACTTGTAAGGAACTCCTCTTTATCCATGTCTACAAGTTTACTCCCTTGGCCGTCCTCACACACAAGCGCTAAGTTAATGCTGCACTAGTGTTTGCTAAAGTATTATGTGCTAAACTTAGTGCTTATGAAGTGTGTGTGTTTTAGCATTAAAGGTTTGTGCATAACAGAGTGGTATCAGAGCACGTTATCTAAGACTTATCTAAGATTTTATATAATTTAGAAGAATGCCCAACCATTTGCCATAGCTAAAGATAGCCTAAGTGTAGCAGTAGGATTATTGTGTGTCTCACTAATTAAGACTATGATTTGTTGATGTATGTTGCAGGATAGTAAAGATTCTGTTGTAATGAGAATATTTGTGATCTCAAGATCATGAACAAAAGTACAGGGGAATAGGATTTGGTATAATGAAACTGTTACATAAGGTTCCTATATAAAATAAGAAAGTAGATTTGTTATTTATTATTTACATACCAATCATATAATTGACTTTCCTTGTATAATGGTTCTCTTGTCATATATAAAGGCAATGAAGGTCTTGTGTTATCATCAAGCCCTCTGTTTCTTCCTTTGATATTGCTTAACATGGTATCAAAGCCTAAACCCTAGCCTAACTCTGCCGCAACCAGCACCAGAAAACCATATCCACATTTATGTTTCCACTGCCCTAACCAATACCCTTATCGCTACCTAACCAAACTGAAAACTAAGAACACAGCCACACCTAGGAGTCACTGGCAACCAAAACAGTACCGACGATGTTGCCAGAAAACCTCCCATGTGCTGCTATCCAGCGACCTCCGACGACGGCATTCTGATGGGTGTGCTCGCCTTTCTGTCTTAAACAAGTTTCTAGTCTTGATTCATGTCAATTATGACCAAAATTTGAGTTTCTTCGCCATCCGATTTGTCTCTCATATATTGTAGTGCATCATCAGCAAGGTTTGTGGTCTATTTGTTCGTCTCATCAAGGAGAATGTCAAATCCTGAGGAGAAAAATTCCCAATCAAATGTTTCGACAATTGTCTCACCAATAGATTCCTTTTACCCAATTCAACAGTATTTGAATTACCAAACAATGTTTGAATGGTAATAATTACTCTTCTTAGACCAAGAAGGTGGTATTGTACTTTACAGGTCAAAGGAAGATGTCACATCTTACTACAGATCCTCCTATTGACCAAAGCCAATTAGAAAATTGGCAACCTAATAATGCACAATTGTTGCACTTGCTGTTCAAGTCCATGAAACCTAAAGTATCAGATTTATTCTCTCATGTTGTCACCTGTAAGCAGGCTTGGGATTATGCCAAACTTCTTTACTCTAGTAATATGCTGCATATGTATAATGTCTCTGTTGAGTTGTTTCATGCTAAACAAGAAGGGAGTCTTACTGATTACTTTGCAAAGGTGAAACAAGGGTTTCAAGAGTTGAATGCTTTGCTGCCTATTTCATTTGACGTCCAAAAGATGCATCATCAGAGGAAGCATCTAGTGATAATGACCTTTTTGGCTGGGCTGAAACCAAGGTGCGCAGATCCTTGGGGGAGTAGAACTTCCTTCATTACTTGAAGTATACTCCCGATTTTCTCGTTCTTTTGCCAAGGAAAATCCGATAAATTACAATTCTAATCGATCTGTTCTTGCGGTTCAATCCAGTCCACAAGCAAAGTCCAACTCACAAGTTAAATGAGGTCTTGGAGGTAGTCATGGAGGACATGGTGGTCGTGGTGGCAGAGATAGATGTGACCAAGGTCCACATCCTCATTGCATGTACTATGGAAAATATGGTCATTTTGAAGATACTTGTTGGGATAAGTACCCATCATTGCGAGCAGCCCATATGGCATCAAAAGCGAACCCTTCTTCAAGCATGACCTCACAACAGTCAGTTACTTTATCTCAGGAAGAGTACACTAAATACTTGCAGTATCAGTTTGCATAGCAGGCCGCTTCTCCTCCTATGGCATCTGTCGTCCATCGAGATAATCCAACAGCTTGTTATTTATCTAGCCTTTTAGAAATCAATCTTGGGTGTTGGACTTTGGTGCCACATACCATATTTCAGGTAAAATAGCCAATTTTGATCAAATATCTACTCTAGCTTCACATCATAGTTCCATCACCATTGCTGATGGAACTACCACCACCATTAAAGGTCTTCGATCTATTTGACATTGCCCTCTCTTACTTTACCCTCTACACTCTATGTTTCGAGCTTTCATTCAATCTTATGTTTGTGAGTAAACTGACCAAACAACTAAACTATTCTATTTGTTTATGTCCTAATCATGTCATTATCCAAGATTTGAAGACCAAGAAGACAATTAGAGAAGAGCATGAATCGAATGGAATGTACTATTTTGATGGGTTGCAGTCATCAATTGCTTATCCTGTTTCAGCTTCTCCACCTCTAATTCATAGTTGCTTGGGTCATCCATCCTTGGAGAATTTCAAGAAATTAGTCCCAAATTCAAGTTTAATCTCTATTGTAGAATGTGAGTCTTGTCAGCTTGGGAAGCATCATTGTACTCTCTATTTGTCCAGAATCAATAAACGAGTTGATAAACATTTTATGCTAATTCATACAAATGTTTAGGGTCCTAGCCGCACCAAGTCTAAATTAGGGTTTCAGTATTTCATAATTTCTATTGATGATTTCTCTCGAATGACTTGGTTATATTTAATCAAAGATCATTTAGAGTTATTTTTTATGTTCTGTGCCTTTTGTACTGAAATTCAAAATCATTTTCACACCCGAATCAATATTCTTCATAGTGATAATGCAAAAGAGTATTTCTCTAACCCAATCTCCAGTTACTATAGTTACTATGAAGCAACAAGGTATACTCCACCAATCCTCCTACCCACACACATCTCAATAAAATGGAATAGCTACGAGAAAAATCCAACTCATTATTGAAACAACTCATACCCTGTTAATTCACATGAATGTACCCAAAAGTTTTTAGGAAGATCTATCCTTATTGCATGTTTTCTTATCAATTGTTTACCATCTTCTATCTTTGCAGGTAAAATTCTTTTTTCTATTCTTTTTCACTATCAAGCTCTCTTTCATGTTATTCCTCATATATTTGGTTGTGTCTATTTTGTTCATCAGAACCAACCTAGTACAGATAAACTAGACCCTAAATCTTTGCAAAAAGGGTACAAGTGTTTCAGTCCTTCCCTAAATCACTTCTGTGTGTCTGCTGATGTTACATTATTTAAACTACACCATACTTTTCTAATACTCAGTTCATGTCTTCTGATACTGATGGTTGTCTGCCTTTGCCTTTTGTACCTGTCCAAATAGCTCCTACTAATACAAAGCTTCCAGTCACTAGTCCTGTCCCTTCAAATTCCTGACAATAATCTGGCTCTTTTAGAGTATCTTTCCCGTCCAATTTGCAGGTTTATACTCAACGTTCTCATCAAGAATTACCACCACAAGATTCACACTCGTCTCTACAGCCTTCATCTTCAACTCCACCGGCTGATGATTTAGATATTCCAACTGCCTTTTTCAAAGGAAAAAGGTCTTGTACACTTCATCCTATCTCGAATGTCATCTCTTATAATTCATTATCATCATCATACTTTGCTTTTGCCTCTACCTTGTCTTCCATTCCCTTGCCCAAGTTTGTTTCAGAGGCTTTGTCTCACCCTAGATGGAAGCAAGCCATAAAGGAGGAGATGTCAGCTTTGCAGGCTAATAATATATAGGATTTAGTTCCTCTTCCACATGATCAGACGGTTGTAGGTTGCCGATAAGTGTTCAATGTTAAAGTTCACCCCGATGGTACAGTTGATCGGTTGAAAGCTCATTTGGTGGCTAAGGGACATACATAGGTATACAGCATAGACTACTCAAAGACGTTTTCTCCAATAGCCAAAATGACTTCAATATGAGTTGTTATTGCATTGGCAACCACAAATCAGTGGCCTTTGCATCAATTAGATGTGAAGAATGCCTTCCTCCACGGTGATCTTGAGGAGACTATCTTCATGGAGCAACCACTCGAGTTTGTTGCTCAAGGGGAGACTGATCTTGTGTGTCCTTTAAACAAATCTTTGTATGGTTTGAAACAATTACCATGAGCTTAGTTTGGTGACTTCAGTGCAGTTGTTATGGAGTTTGGTTTGCAGTAATGTGGCATGGATCACTCTGTTTTTTATCGACACTCCAGAACTGATAAAATTATTTTGATTGTTTATGTTGATGATATTGTTATCACTGGTGACGATAATGTTGGTATTCAGTCCTTAAAATCCTTCTTGCAAATGAAATTCCAAACAAAGGATCTTGGTTTGTTAAAATACTTCTTGGGTATCGACATAGTGAGGTCCAGAATGGGGATCTGCTTGTCCCAAAGGAAGTATGTCCTTGATCTTTTAGAAGAAACTGGCTTATTGGGAGCCAAGTCAATTGATAGTCCCATAGAACCAAATGTCAAGCTTGATGCTGATAAAGGAAAATATTTGGAAGACCCTGATAGATATCAAAGACTTGTTAGCAAATTAAACTATTTGACTGTCACTCGGCCAGATATTTCATTTGCCACTAGTGTAGTAAACCAGTTTATGGAGTCTCCACGCATTGGCCATTAGGATGCAGTAGTCAGAATTTTAAGGTATCTGAAAGGTGCTCCAAGATGAGGTCTTTTATATCAAAATTATGGTCATACTCAGACTTAAGGATACACAGATGCAGATTGGGCAGGTTCATACAATCACCGGTCTACTTCAGGCAGGATACACCAAATTCTGAAAGAAAGCAAAAGTGGAAGTGTACTGAAGGGGGCAATCAAAGTAGGGTTTGAACCAGCCTTTGACTTTTGGTTCTAGGAAGAGCTAGAGGCAGAGATCTTGCAAGCATGTTTTAAAAGTCTATTGAAACTTGTGAACATGCTTTTTGAAGGAAGATAACCCCAAGCAGTGTAGTACTGTGATACTACAGTTGCTGGAGTTAAGTGATTTGTAAAGTGTAGGACTTATGATGATGTCCCATAATGGAATTGTATTTCATGGGATCTCTAGAACACAATAGTGTGGCAATGAATGTGTTCCTATACTACCAAGTTTAGATTCTGTGGAAAACAGAAGATGAAAGTGATTTCTACAATAGGCGCAGATAGAATGCATGTTTTGACTTAGTTGCTGACTTTGAGTTAGGATGAGCTAATAGGGTTGAACTTTTCCAGCAATGTTTTAAGGGTAAAAATAAACCTGAAGCACACACTCAGGGTGGAAAACTCCCTTGGTTTGGGAAAAAGTGCATTGGAGTCATTAAGTTGCAGAATTGTAGTTCTAAGAGGTTTGAGGGTCAGATCTTCAAATCAGTATTTTATCTGGGATTTCTCTTTTGAAACAACTTTCTTATGATTAAAGGAAAGTATTTTCAACTATTGGTTTAAGTTACTGCAGTAGAATGCAAAATTGACTCCTCAACCCAAGCGTTTTGCTATAACAACTTGCACAGCTAAGGATGCTGCAAACTTTGGGAATAACGTTTCTAAATTAAAGTTACTGAGTTTAGAAAGGTTTTTTATGACTAAAAGAAGGTTTCCAAAAACTTTGGTTCAAGTTCTTGCAGAAGAACTTCAAATGACCCCCTAAAGCTCAAGTTTTTGCTAAGATAAATTGCAGGAAAGAGATACTTCAAAATCTAGGAATAAAAACCGAAGATTGAGGAACAAGAAGAGATCTATTAAGAGAAAGATTTATCCGAGAGAAAATCTTAACAGTTACATCCAATCACAAACTACACGAAAGTGGTCCCTTTTTCATGGGGATTTGCCCATCACAGAGATGCACAGAGGAAGAGAACGAACTTAAGACCTCTAAATGGAAGATTTGCAGTTACTACAGGTTTCCTACATTTAAAAGTTGGTTCCTGTAAAGTTTGAGGTAATTTGGAGCAGCAGAACCTAAAATCCCCAGCAGAAATAAAGTTGCTTCAAACTTTGGGATGCAAGCCTCAAAATGGAGATTTATGGGTTTGAACAACTTTTAAGTGGCTATGAAAAGATGACTACAAAATTTGGGGCCATTTAGAGCTCTGGAACTCAAAAGGACACATTGAGTTCAGGTTTACAGCTAAGATTGCCTACAGAAAAAAGAAGTGCTTCAAACTCTTAGAAGAAGGCTTCCAAATTGGAGTTATGAAGTTGAGACAAGTTTCATATGACAAAAAGAAGATGCCTGCAAATTTTGGTTAAGTTTGGAGCAAGGGAACTTAAAATGACTCCTCAAGTTCAAGTTTACCGCTATGACAACCTACAAAACTTAAAGAGCTTCAAACCTTTGGGAACTTGGTCTCCAAATGGAAGTTTCAGAGCTGGAACAAATTTCATATGACTAAGGGAGGATGACTGCAAAATTCGGTGCAAGTTAGAGCATTGAAACTCCAAATGACCCCTTGAGTTGGAGAGTTCTAAGCTGCTGAAATGTAAGAAGAAAACACGATAAATGATCATGGGTGCCTATGAAAACCTGAAATGTTGCTGCCATAAACAAGAATCTGCACAGTGAGGCTTGTTGGAGCAATTTTGGTTTGATTTTAAGAAGGAAGAAAGATACTGAAATGAAAATTTTCAGATCAGTTTCTGCCTATAAAATGGATTTGTTCATGCCTTAAAATAAGAATTTTGGCCTAGGAAAATGGTTCTGATCATGGCTATAAACTGAGGGCAGTTTTGCTCTATGAAGGCACATGCACAATGTTTCTGGTTTGCTCGAAGTGTGCCTAGCTGCTGTAAAAGATAAGTTCGGCTATGGATGAGGTGTAAAGCCATGGTTCGTGGTTATGATGATGCACAAACCTTGAAAGCTAAGCTATAAGATGAAGATCAAAATGTTGCAGCAGCAAAGAAGAACTGAAAATGTTGAGGGATAAACCTGCTATAACCAACAGCAGGATGTACAAGCAAGAAAAAAAAAAAAAAGGAATCTCCAGGACTTAAATAATGACAAAGGTCCATGATGGTGCTGATGATTTCCTAAGCACAAGGGCTTCTTGATAAGAAAACAGTTAGAGAAGATTAGATAAAGCAACAATGAAAACTGCTGCATTTGGGCTTAATTGCCTCATTTGACCAAAGGGTTGACTATGAGCTAGGAGGACCAGTTTGATATGAAATTTGTGTTCAAGTCTGTACGCTTAATTAGGACTTCTTCAAATGGTTAGACGCAAGGAAAGACCTGAAACTTTGGAAAATGAAGCACTGGTTCATTAACAGGCAGCATAACTCAGTACGATGCTGGAAAGCAAACTAAGGAAGAATTTTTGGACCAAATACAGTAATGAGAAGTAGAGAATGAACGATTTATGAAAGAAGATAAAGACTGGTTTGGTTCAAGAAGTAGCAGCAAGAAATTCTGGCTGTTGCACTGAGGCAGTCACCTGAGAAGCTTTGACTTCCAGGTTGACTTTTGCAATAAGAGGTTTTTTTGTAGGAAGGCCAAATGGAAGGTGTCTTAGGATGAAATGGAACTTGTGGGAAGCTAGTAATCCATGGTTCATGGCTGTTAACCAGCCAAGATGGCAATTGACAGACGCTGCTAAATAGCTTATGAAATTGCCATGAAAATATAATGTTAGGAAATGGTTTGTTGGCTTTAGATCCTATTAAGATGCTAAGATGTCCAATGGAAGGTTAGAGCTGATGGTTGGAACCAGAATTCAAATGATCTAACTTCTGTTTGTTGAATTCTGGGAATAGGGGCACCTACCTTAAAAAAAATCATGAATTGGACATGGAGAAAGCACAAAGCACTATATTAGATAGAAGTGCTATTGTGGCAGCATTACTTCAGACAATTGTGTAGGAAATGATTTAAGTTGTGGTTTGACCAACCAATTGACTTCCTACAAAAGAAAACTGATGAATTTGAAGTTGTTGCACAAAGCTTAGAATTGAAAAATTGAAACTTGTTTGAGCCAAGAAACCTGAAAAACAAGAGCTCAGATAATGACTTCAGCAGAAAAAGTTTGAAATTGAAAGGTATGACTTAAGCATTGAATTCAGCAGAGATTATCTCTGATTCTGAAAAATTGATTTGTGAGACAAGCCTAGAGAAAGAAATGTGTTGGAAGCAACAAACATTGCACCAAAGTCACTGAGACTAAACTTTCTGTAGAAAGAGCTACGGACTGAAAGTTTGACCTTTCCATTGACTTTCAGAAAGGCAGGTCTAATGGTACAAGACACTTGCAGTTAAGATGAAAATAATGCAAGAACTTGTCTGGAATGGAAAGTTCAGGATACCAACCGTAGAAAGAAGAAGAATCTATAGATTTGGTTTAGATTTTCAAGTTGACCATGAGGTTAACTTTTTTATTAAAAGAGTAACTGAACTTAAGAAATTGCAGACAGTTAAGACTTCATTTTGTAAGTTTGAAGAAGCTTCTAGGACTGAAATTTCTGATTAAGACAACTGCATGGTGAAGACTTTTTGACAGAACAGCTTCTACGTCAGAAATTGAATGAATGTGAGTAAGAACCCCAATGAACTGTATAAAATCATAGCATTGTCATAGGTCAGCTGGGGTTATGATCCAAAGAACCACAGCCTAACAGTTAGATTGCACGAACAGCAGAAATAAGAAAAACAAAGTGGTGATGACTGAAACATCTCTATTGTTGTGTGGAGTACGAATCTTCTGTACAAACAGGTACAGAATGTTGTGTATGAACTGAGTGCTATGATTACTGAACTCTGCTCATCTAAGCAGAGAATCATAGGATACAGCAATAAGTTATATGCCTCTGAAGTTAACTGGACAGGAACTTATGAATGCTATTCTGAAGGGTATAAACCCTAAGTGATATGACTAAGACCCTCTGGAAAAGACTATAAAACAGGAACTGCTTACTATGAAATACATGGGTTCAGTTAACTGTAAGTTAACTAGAAGATAACCTTAAGAAAACGAAGCCTTCTGGCTTAAATTATAAGTCAGTAAGCATTTCCTAAAGACCATTAACTTGAGCGAAGTCTATAATGATCTGTTGCAACAATGAAGCTGTGACAAACAAATTTGGAGGACCAAATTTTTGTAGGGGGTGGAATGTTACATACAGCCTATTGTAGAATTAAATAGTGAAGAATGTAGCTGAGCTAATTAAGTCACTAAAGATCAATTTGTGACTTAAAACATTAATGAGTAAGACTTGAGGTTGAGTTGAAGGAAAATAAAAGACCCAGACTGTGATGTGAACTTTAGTGCCTTAATTGCAAAGGATTTTAGACTTGAAGTCTAACATTGACAAGTGGTTCCCCTAGTCTCGGTCAGGGAGAAATTTGGACAGAAACTAAAAAACAGGAGCTAATTGGAATTAATCGGAAAGAGCATCGGCCAAGAGTGGGATTAAAGCTTAACTAGTGCATGCTTAAGGGTAGGTGTCAAGCTTGGAATTTGATTGCTAGCTTCTAACGCTGTAAGCAGCGTTGACCCTCCATAGGCAATAATCTAAGGAAATTAACGCCATGGACGAGAGATTTCATGAAGAAGGATTGAGATGTTGGTTTCCAGCAAATTAGCCTCGGTTTCTTTATTTTTTGTGAAGCAAGACATGCTCATCGTCTGTTTGATCCAAATTGGTTTGTTGATGATTTCTTGGCCTTAGGGGAACTACGGCAAGCCATGGAATTTGTTGGCTGATTGGGTAATAATAATGGCTCAAGCTACACATACAAGGAGGATTAGCTTCTTAGTCACGACAATGCAGCCTAGTTGCAACATTGATTGATTTCTGGGTAATTTAAGAATGCATGAACTATAATGTTTTGCGTGTTATGGAAGGCTAGGCAGCTATTGTGACCATGAATAGATTGGAATGATCATAGTTCCAGAGGGCTAAGACTTGGAACTGAAAATTCCTAATGAATTGAAGCTGTTGGCTTCTCTGTGAGAATTAAGAATCAAGCCTAAGATGGCTTTCTGTAGCAATCCATGAACCAGTAATGGTTATTGTTTGCAATTGTGCAGACTGGGAGCAGAAGAGTAAGGCCTTTAATGAAATAAGACCCCAGGAGCTCATTGATTTGTTTGTAACGTGCTTGCTATGGTAGATAATGAAGGCTAAGGCAAATACAGCCAACTAGCTATGGGATTGCTTCTGGACCCTTAAAGGGTTACTGATTGTTTATAGGTCTTGTTGCATAGCATGTGCATTACATGCATCATGTAGTTCTATTTGTTTTGATTCTATTTTGTATATTATTGCTATTGTGTTCTACGTTTGTTTTTGCTCTTTGGTTGCAGGATGCAGGTACATTGCCAAGGAGTTAATTGGATCATTAAGATTAAGCAATGACCATGCCTGTCCATTACTGAGTTTCCATGGGAAACTCACCCCTACTGTTATTTTTGCAGGTTTCTGCTAGGAAGCTGGGCTGTGGTTAGGAAATGTGGGTAAGGGCAAGGACCCTTCCATGGATAGAAGGCTTAATAACAAGTCTTAGATGAAGATTTCTTAATCTTGGATCCTGTTTAATAGGCCTTTTAACTAGCTGATTACGAAACAGCAGAGTTATTCCTTTTTGACTGTATGAACTGGTTCTGAAGTCTGATTTGCAAATGTATACAAGCTTGAGTAAGAAATGTTTGTTACACATGGGGGTTCAAGACTATACTCCTATGGTTTGGGTTGATGAAATGATGCTTCCAAGGATTTCAGAAATTGGTTTCTGTTCGTTTCTGCATAATGTTGATGAACTTTTGAATGGTTGACTAATAGTTTGACTTTCAGATGTAAGAACTGGTTTGCTATGAAACTTGCTACATAAGTCCTATTTGGGTAATGAAACGTGTGTGAGCAAGCGAACTTGATATCTAAGTCAAATAAAAGATTATGGTCAACCAGCTGGTTTTTCTGCAGAAGCGATTTGTTTGCTTATATTGAACTAAGTTTCTGATTTAATTAACCGGAGGCTTCTGATTCATATTTCTATGAACTAAAATCAAGCTTGTACAATGAAACTTGCAAGGAAAAACTCCTCTTTATCCATCTCTGCAAGTTTGCTATTTTGCCCATCTTCACACAGAGGCCCTGAGTTAATGCTGCACTAATGTTTGCTGAAGTGTTATGTGTCTAAACTTAGTGTTGCGTGTGTTTTGGCATTGAAGGTTAGTGCATAGCACACGCATTCCCAAAGGTACGGTTACTTCAGATCTCAGTACTTTTACCTTCATTGAAGACTGGCTTGAACGTCAGTGATCACCCCCTGGTACACATCTCAGGGCTTCACTCCTCCGCTCTTCCCTTCTGTTTATCTTGTAGATCCTTTGCAGCAGAGTTATCATTCCGAAGATCCCGAGTTGACAGTGCGCGTCCACGGTGCACCCAGAGTTGGTTCACCACCATTGCTGGAGGTGCCTATAGAGGGAAGACTAAGGATGCTTGCAAAGGACGGTGAATTACCAATAAGAGGGAGAGAGATCCCTGCTATATGTTGCCTGTGGGTAAAATTCAAATTTGGTCCCCTAACTTTAAAGGTTGTCCTAATGTGGTCCCTCAACTCAAAAAGTGACTATTAAAGTCCCATAACTCAACTCACCTATCCTATTTTAGTCCCTACCGTCAGTTCAGGCGTTATTTAAGACGGAAATTGCCTACGTGGCACCTAAACTGCCACATGGCATCTTATTTTATGGCAATAAATGACTACATTGGAAGAATACAAAAATTTATGTTAGAATTGACCCAAACTAATAACCTTAGGAACTTAAATGTATATTAGCCAACAATCCGTCTTCTTCCCCAAATCTTTGCCGGCGGAAGCGAACCAGAGGGAGTGGTAGACGATGGGAGGCGGTGCTGCGCAGAAAGAGGGATGCAGTAAGGAGGGCAGCGATTGAAGAAAGTTACCAAGGGCAGTGGCGACAGCCGTAGAGATCCGGCACTGCGGCCGACGACATCTCCATCTGGCAAACCTTCACCGCCCCGATCAACTTCTCCAATAACTCCTCCTCCGCCTGCGCCTCCACCACAAACCCCATGTCAATCGTCACGCTCGTCACGTATCCCAATGCCAGATGCAAGATCACGCTAGCGATGGCGGAGCTTCCGATGTCGACATCGACCTCCAAATAGTTCGCTCCTCGGTGGTAATTGATCGTCAGAGCTTTGCCCAGCAGGCAAGCGCTGTAATTTCCCATCGCCTTTTTCACGATCCATGGCCCTTTCACAATCCGGTTTACAATCTTGAAGCACTGGTTCTGGAATGCGTCGTCGCCGTGAACGAACCGGTGGAGAAGCGAACCGGCGAGAATCGGTTTCTCGATGGTGAAGTAGAAGACTGCGCTGTGGTGATCCTTTCCGGGGACTTGGAGATTGACGGCCAAAATGAAGCTTTTAAGAGATAGACCTTGGGATTGAGCCCGCTTGAGGGCCTGGGCGATGCGATTATCGGAGCGTCCGAGCACGTTGTTGAGCTTGGCGGTGGACTTGAGCCAGTCCATGCCGGCGAGCAAGAGAAGGTAGTCTCCGGAGGGTGATTTTTGTCGTTTGGTGAAGTAGTTGATGGAGCGGAGAGGGAAGAGGTTGCCTGGGGAAGAGTTGGTGAACTAAATGAACCCACGATCTAGTTGGCCATAATCGAATAAGATTTTGGGGAAGATTGAACCAAATGAACTGACAAGGATGGATGTGGCGGCGATTGGGAGATAGTGAGATGGACGCGGACGAGCGGATTGAACAGACGTGGACTTCCGAGGATGGATGAGGATTGACGAAGGCGATGGGACAAGGATCTACGAGGACGGACGAGGATCGACGAGGACAGTGGGACGAGGATCGATGAGGACGAACACGTAGGCGAAGATATAGGGGATGGAGAGACGGCGAGATGGTGGTGGGCGTACACATCGGCAGCGGACGGTGAGAGTTGGGGAAGAAGATGAAATTAGGGTTATCAACTTTTTAAGTCCCTGAAATTATTTGTTGTGTCAAATCTAACCTAAGGTTTATTATTCTTTCAGTCTCATCACTTATTGCCATAAAATAGGATGCCATGTGGCAGTTTACGTGCCACGTAGGCAATTTCCATCTGAAATAACGCCTGAACTAACGGTAGAGACTAAAATAGGATAGGTGAGTTGAGTTATGGGACTTTAATAATCACTTTTTAAGTTAAGGGACCACATTAGAACGACCTTTAAAGTTAGAGGACCAAATTTAAATTTTACCCTGTTGCCTGTGGAGGAAAGTCTAGATCCTACCAAAGACGTCTGTTTCGAGGGTTCTGCTCAATGATGTTACTGTGTGGGGCCATTAAAAAGGCCAGAGGTGATAATTAAGTTTCAGAGGTCTAAACAGGGCGGTGGAGTATTTACTCGATGCAAGAAATGAGACAATGATGTGATTTTCAACCGAAGAACGAGGCTTAAATTAAGGGTAATTTTTTAATTAATGCAAAAATTGAGGTGCCAAAACATTAATCAGCTCTACATCTGAAAAAAAATCACTCCACTGCTTGATGCTATTCTACTTCTACGTAATAGATAGTATAAGACCTATGCATGTACTTGATTATACGTTGGACAAGAACATGGCAGTAGTTGGCCACTAGGATATCTTCATTACGACCATGAATCTAGCTAAAATAGCGGCTTTTGAGGAAATTCTTTACAAATGCAATTGTTATCCCAGGAGGTAAGCTGATTCGAAGCTTAATATATCCAGTGCCTTCTGTTAAGCTACCTTACCTAGTGCACTGACCAACTACAGGGCTCCTGGTCTGAATTTATGGACAGCAATAGGGGTCAAATGATCGAAGGTGGGATCTATTCTATATTACAATTTACAAGACACAAGACTAGTAGATGAGTTCTTGGTTCTGTAGCAATTTGTACGTATATATCGACAGGTACTAGAAGGCTGTACAAACATGGATAGAGTTCCAAACTGCTTATCTTCTTCGTTTTTTCTTCTCAGGAGTATCATGTACCTGTGCTTTCATCCCGTATGTCTTCAGCTGAAAATTTTCAAATGCCTCAGAAACTTGTCCCACCTGTTTCATGCAATTCGCCGTCCATTACAAGTATTCTATGGTTTTAAAACAATATGCAAAATCTTGTCCAGTGTCAAATAGTTCGCTACCTTCAACACACACACACACAGACGCACACACTCACTCACGCACATACCATTTCCCTATACTTACCAGTTCAGGCTTCTTAGAGTACACCCTCACAATCATATCTTGATAAAATCCAGGGAGCAAGTGGCTTATGCTGCCATCCTGTATCAGGAATTTAACATTGCTCACATAGTCCTGTAAAAATAAATAAACAACTAAATAAATATTAAAATTAAAAGAAAATGAAACCATTGAAACCTCTTTGGTAGGAATCAGCTTATGTTTTCTAGCAGACACTGCTCATAGATGAGAATCGGTAGTAATAAGGATCTATTTCGCTCCTCAAAGCATTGTAACCATGTGCCAGTATGTTCTGTGAAAAGTATGTTCAGAAAATTTCGATATTTTGCTCTCTTTTTCATGCTCTGGTTCATCATTATATTACCATACAAATGCTGCCACAATCATTTGATATTATGGGGGAAAGCTATTTTATCAGTACCTGGAAGAAATGGATGCTGGAGCGGAATTCATGCAAATGAAGATTAACGGTTAGATGAACTTGTGAGCAAACAATTGATAGGCACCCAATCCATGAAAGTGTACATTAATAGCTCTCCATTTAGTACCTTTGAAGGGGGTTGTTCCTTCCACGAGTAAGATCAATTTTAGTCACACTCACAATAACATCATCTTCTTTCAGCTGGAGGCCACCATTTCTCTAATTCAAGCAAAGTTTCAGGTATAATATATCTGCTTTATGAATTAACAAATAGCTTCATCTTCATCTCTTCAGTGTTTCTTTTAGTACCTGAGAACAAACAATATCTTTGGCAGTGATGTCTTTGATATGCTCCTGCTCATCCTTTGGAACAGAAAACTCATTGCAAAACTGAAAATTTTTTACATTACCAATATTACTGTCAGATATTGTTAAAATCAGCAAATGACATTTCTGAATTTTGGAAGACAGAAAAAGCATGGTTGATGGAACTGGACCTGATACAGTTCTCTCCTTCGGATGCGTGTGATAAGATCTCTTGCTTCCTTTAGATCTTGCTTGCTAGAAATTTCAATCCTTTTCAGTAAGGAGTCATCCAACTGCCCATTTGAAAAGTGTTGTCAGCTTTACAACAAATATTATAGAAGCCTGGAGCTACTCCAAAATGAAAAATCAATAAAATCAATTAGACCTTCCAAAACTCTTCTGGCCTGTCAATTGATGATTCTATGTCCAGTTCATGATTCGCCATTGTTAGTGCATCAATAAGCATGAGTTCTATTGCCTATTTAACCAAAAGAAGAAAAACTACCACAGTTAAACTCATTGTAATTTAAAGCAGTTATTTTTCAAACAATGTAGAATATAATCACAGACATAAATGCTGTAGGGCACAGTTAGGCACCTTCACTTTGGCATGTGTATACACTGTCCTGTGTAAATCAGCACGGGTGGCAAACAGTTTGTAGATTGTCAAGTCTGTCAAAAAGATATGATTTGTTAGTTGAATAATGTAGTGATCACGGGTGTCAATCCCATTGCCCTAACAAGTTTTAATGCCTACTAACAATCTTTTGCCCTGTAACATATCTCATCATCAATTACTCGCATTGTCTCCATTAACCTGCAGTATGCAACAATGTTTTCAAGAATATTTATTAGATAGAAGTATAATCAGCTTGTACAGAAGGTTTACCATTATGTCGTAAGTGCTCAATAGGGTAACAATCTACCTCTGGAATTGAAAATTGCTGCCTAGCCCACATGCTCGAGAGTCCCGAATGATGTAATCAAACCTGCATTGAAGTGCTGCATCAGTAACTCATTTCCAGTAATTGTGCAACGAGAAAAATTTTGGGGGAAACTATAAGGGAAAAGGTGAGTGATAGGCATACTTATCAACATCTATGCCGTTTCGACCATTTGCAACAATATCATATAAGAACCGCTTTTTGTTCATCCCCTGTCATGACAGAATTTAAGGACAAAACAGAAAGAAGTAGTCAAAAACAGAACTGAAAGAAATGTACTCTGGATTTTTCATTTTTGGTTTCATAAAGACATAAATGCAACATAAAACCACATAGCCATGCACTTACCTCTTGTGAGGAGTGGCCAGCCACTATCATATCCTGTGCAGAGAGAATGAAATTAATTAAGTCTTGTGTTAGGAATCTAGAACTTTTTATATGGTAATACTTTCTGAATGTCTAGCACATGGAAAGTCTGTTAGGGACCCTTGGCCAATTAAACTAGAAAGAGGTGTCAAATGTGGAGAAGTTTAAGTGTATGAGAGGCATATTACACCGGTAAACGAGAAATAAGAACAAATAAGTAGAACAGAGGAATCTGAATGTTTAAGTGAACTACTAACAAGGAAAAGATGAGTCACTTAGATAATAGCACATGCTTCACCATTTACAGTTACAACGTACGAAAACCTCTGAAATACTTCTATCCATCTTTCGCAGAACTAAAAAATTAGCTAGCCAGAGGGCCTCAAGATCAAGATACAAATCAGTGAAGTTAAACTTTGTGTTGCATGATTTAACCTTCACTTTATTAAGGACTTCACCATCTATTTCAATATGGTGCTCATCCACCATGTAATCTATCATCTTCACAGACATGTCCTCATGACACCTGAAATATTTACATGAAAATTGACCAAAATTACTTGGCTCTAGTCTCTGGTCAAAATCAACACTGAGAAAACAAAGGAAGGATTAAGGAGGCACTGGAAAATACTTTTATTTATTTATTGGTTTGTCATTATTTATGCTAGAAAATGATCTCTGTCCCATTGCCAATACTACATATGAGAACTCTGAATGCTTCCCATCTTATACTGTTCTCTGAGGTTTCATTTCACATAAATAGTTACAGACATAAGAATTTCTCCTATTAACATTCAACCATAAAAAGGCTAAAGTCTTAAGAATCATGATTATGACTTTATGACAATGAAAGAACTAGAAAATTTGAGTAAAAATAGCATAAAAAATAAAAAGGCTAAGTGAGAAAAATAAATGGAAGAGAAAAAGATAAGCTGGACAAAAGAGAAAAGCAAGAACATTAAATGACATTCTTCCCATTGTTGTCAATGAAAAATAAAATGTAAAGAACTACCAGAAACCCCACAATTGCAGTAACATTCTTTCTTTTTTTTTCTTTCCCCATTGTATCAGCACCAAATAATCAACCCATACATATGTAGTTACAATTTCACATAAATAAAAAATTTGATAAGAAAAAATCACCATTGTGAGCCATTAAGAACCCTTGGAAGGACCCCGTGCTCAAACAGGTGGCTGAAAGGCCCATGTCCAACATCATGTAGAAGTCCTGCTTAAGTCATCAACCAATGAGTGATCAATTGATGGTCAGAACTGCACAATCCAAATAAGAAGAGAAACAGCTAGCTACCAGCAAGTTTCACTGTCTGAATATCAGTTGGACCAATGTCAAGCTCCAAGCCCTATAAGAATACAGGGGAAGGAAAAAGTTCATCAGGATACTTTCAGATTCAGGAGGAACATGCAGTAAAGGATTCCTACTTGGTGGGCTTTGAGTGTATGGATGGCTTCACTGGACAGCCAATACACACCAAGTGAATGCTCAAATCGTGAATGAACAGCTCCTGGGTAAACCATGTATGTCAGACCTGGACAAAATAACGTGAAAGAAACACAACTGTTAAATAGGTTAGCAGCAGGTTCAGGTTAAGCATGTAGACATTTCAGCAAAACTGTATATGCCTAATGTAAATCAGCAGAAGTCAGCCAGTTTACTACGTAAAATTTTTTGTTTTGAAACTAAAGACTAGGCAATGAATCCCGACTCCCAACTTAAGCCAGGTGGCAGAGAGTCAAGGAAATTAGATGGCTAGTACTAACTGTCTAACCTAACTAGACTTATCGAGTTTCTACAGACCCAAAAAAAAAAGAAAGAAATATACATAATTTTAAGTACAAAAAATTGTTGACATTCCTAACGTTCAATTATAACGCAAGTAACCACTGTAATATGGCAGGGATTAGTTAGACAGGGAAATCAACTATAAGCAAACCCCAGCACTTTAATGAGTACTTACTAGGTCAAACAAAAGAAAATATGTTTTGCATAGCAATTATGGTCTGTTTTTACTGGCTCAAATTTTATAGCACAGCATCAGAAACCTCCTTTCTGCTAGTTTAATCAGTTTGCAAATTCCAAATTAGAAAGCAACCTTGAGCAAAACTTCGGCCAATTTCATTTGACAAAACAAGGGTCAATTATGTAGTTCCTTTTAAATCCAAATCAGCTGCATTGATTTCAACTCCATGCAATAAACCAAGCAAACATAACCTAATTGTTCCATTTCCTGAAAAGGGGAAAAAGAAGTTCAAACAAATTTGGACTGCGGGGTGTAGAATCCAAGTACTTAACTATTAAGGTTCTATAGCTACTAAATCACAGCACTAAATAACAAAAAATATTTCCAGAGCAACTTAAATCTAATGCCATTCTCAAACACAGGACTCTAGAAGCTTCTGGAATGATCAAATACAATATGTATGGCCTCGGAGATGAGAACTCTTATTCGTGCACTCCTGATGATGCATGCATAGGGTAAAACGTGAATTTCTGAGCTGATATGATCTCGGTAATACTTATGGTCCTTCCAGAGCTGGTATTTAAATGCTTACGAGTTACTAGTTAATCTGAAAGCTTCAATTTACAATTAACGAGACGTAAGGAACGAAAACGACAAGGGGAACAGATCAACATGCATGAAAGGTCACTCAAGACCAGACTTACCGAGTTGCTTTAGATCACGAAGCCTGCAACAGGGAAAAACAAAATTATCGGATTGCGGAGGAGAAAGAAAATTAATGGTCCTGAAAACAAATAAAAAAAAATTAACAAAAATCAAGTTACCTCTGAAACTGTTCCGTGTCGACGAACTTCAACGAAAGCTACATCAAGAATCAAGAAGTTATTAAACTGTAGACCTGATGGCACATAGCAGGAAAACAGAATTGGAAGCAATAATCAAGTTCCAGTAATCTGGCCTTCCGGTTAGTTCTACTACTCCTTATATTGCAAGCCTCAGAGTTCAAATTCGAACAAGAAGACAAATAATCTCCAGAAGATTCAGTTAGGAAGTTACTGGATCCAGGTAGATGCTCCCATGGACATTGTCGTGAATGAGCTTGGAGAAGCGGCGATCCTCATGGAAGGCGGAGAAGAAGGTCGGCTTCGGAAGTTCGCCGAAATCAGGTATCATCGTTGCTGCTGCAAAATGGAGGGAGCACGGAGAAAAGAAAAAGAACCAGTAGGTTGCGTGTGGGAGAGAAGGAAAGATTCTGGGAAGAAATTTATAGAGAGGAGTGGTGGCGAAGGTGAAGCGCCAGAAGGATTACTATTGTACGCCTGGTTACGTTCTGCGGGTCTGCGCGTGGGAGCAACGTTACAATCAGATGTTAGAGAGGCACTCAGTAACCGCTTTTTCAAATTTCCAACGACGTCGTTCCGTCGCTGACAGCGAGCCATTAACTGCCATTATTATCATTAACTGACGCTTAAATTTGTTTGCTGTTAGAAGGTGGATGCGTGCAAGAAATGGATTTGAGTCTTCAGAAGCTGAAGGTTTCGGTAAATGGCCACTAAATCGTTTAGACTAGAGTTGTTCATCCAGCTAGTTTAACCTAAAATTAAATGTTTTGAATTGAACCGATTCTATTGTAGTATGAGTTATACGCACCATGCAGGTTAAGATTGGTGGTAAAAATAGATATATGCAAGTTGGTTTACATAGTAAAAACAGCTATCCAATAAAGCCGAACTAACCTTATTTATTCAAATTAAGTTAGCTTAGCCCATCATGTTTCAGCCCCAAAAAACAAATATGATCCCAACTTCAACCAGCCCAATTTCTAATCTCAATACCTAACTACTACTCTAGTCTCTCCTCTGACTTCTCTCTTGCCAAACTCACATTTCCTTTTTGCCAGACTTGCTCACCTTAACACCTTATCTTCAAACCCAACACAAAGTACAAACTTTGCAACAACTTGAAGCATCTATGCTAAAAAACTTTGTATCCAAACATTATCAACTAGCTCTAAGGATTCGAGTACTACCAATGACCAATTGACTATGTGTTATATCCTTCTTTTCTTCATGTGATATTACTAAAAAAATCATAACACTATAAAAATCCATGGCATTTGTTATAGCCAAAACCATAGCAAAATTGTAGCAAATGAAAATTTGCTATGAAAAAAATATTATCACAAAAATTTTAAGGAAAACCAACGCCACAAATGTGAATTGTCCTAATATCAAGGCACACTTTCTGATGATTATATGAGTATACTAAATTGTGGCAATTTTGCCTTGTAATATGTGTGATGATGAAAATTATGGCAAGATGGGATGATTGGAATCGTTGCAACTTGTGACGATATGAATCATACCAAATGCTGCAACAACTCTGCCACAATTTTTTTTAATGATTATTGTTACCACTCTGAGTACTACAATCACAATGACTATATTTCGTGTGCCCAAGTCCTAGGACAATGCATATTCTATAAGCCAAGCAAAACAATGCTCATATGTTTACCCAAGTGGCCATCTTGGTCATTATGTAAATATATGTATATTGGTTTAATGATCATAGACATATTCACATACAATCTCATTTAGTAGGGAAGACAATGGTCAAAATGCCATCTTGAATTAATATTACATTCATGCACACTTGGTGCACTTGATGCCCATGTATGCGTCCAAACTTTCATATCGTGTCCAACTTAAATTCTACTCGTGTCCTCTTGTACCCAAAAGGTTTTAAAACCTTTAATACACTTAGAAAATCACAGGGAAACAAGTTTGAGGCATTAAGTCTATCTAGAAGTCCCATTATTGACTTTACAAGTTATCCAGGTAATATGACCAAATGAATAGTACTCAGCCAGATTAACCAATTTTGACAAGGCATATCTTCAGCTACAGGGGCACTAAATTAAGTGATTCCAAAGCCAAATTCTTTATCTTGAAGGCTACTAAGTGCTGCCCAAATTTTATAGCTAAAATCAACCTGTACAATAAGTTATAGATGTTGGACTGTAGGGTGTCAAATTTTGGTAACCAATTCTCAAAATGTCCATACAAAATTTCAAATAATTCATGCACTTCTCTTCTAAGTGCAAAATCAACTTGGCAGTGTCCAAATGTGTCTTAAATACGTGGAAAAGTCATTCCCCTAAATTTAGGATCATTCCATAAACATTAAACATAAATTTCTTCAAAACAGCCCATAAAACTCAATGTGGATAGAATTGAATATAAAATCACAAATGTGACTTCATTGCTTCATATATCATCCATGCAACATAGAGTATTTACATGCATAGATACATCATACATATGCCCTTGCTCAGTTCGATTCATACACTAGCTTCTTGGAGGGCCTTACAAACACAATGTACTCTAGAAACTTCAAAATGCAACTACTGCATAAGGCAGGAAATACCACCACTAAAATTAGCTACTATGCTCCAAAAATCATGAAACTTTCCAATTGAGAACTACATATAATGAAGTTCATTTACCTGAAATTTCACTAGAAAATTCAAACTACAAGTATTAGTTTGATTGCTCTCATTTAGGTTCACTTGAAATGTGGATAGAAAGGAGAGTAAGTTCTTGTGAATAACTTAGTGGGGGCTTTCAATGTAAAGTCTTTCATACCAACATGTCACCAAAAATCCAAAGGCACTAAAACATACAAAAATAATACATACACACAAATATAGCAACCAAGTGTACAAACACATCATGCAACAAACATATGTATGCGGTAGCAACAATAACATTAAGATTAGTCATAAACATTCAATAAAACAATAAGATATCACTATGGCAGCCCTCCTCAAACTTTTGCTTAGTCTTAGGAGGCATTTAGGCCTTAGGTAGTACTAACTTGGGCTTTAGAAATCCTTCTTTGAACTACCATCAATATTCAATAGGCAAAAGGGGCAATTTTGCCACTAAAGTATAGGGGTCAAAGTAGTTTTGCCACTAAAGTTCTATTTCAGAGAAATTTGCTACTAATGTTTTTGAAATTGACATATTTGCCACTACCGTTAGTGACATGTCAAGAGATACTGACAAAGCGATGATGTGGCAGTATTTTGTTGACGTGAAGCATACATGGAGGCATACATAGAAATGGTAAAAAGGAAAAATAGTTATATAGTCACTCAAGTTGTATTTTTTTTCCAACTTTTCACCTTAATCTTTCATCTCTAATACTAGAGTTACCATCTTTAACCTGTCTTCCTTAACTCATTGGAAATGAAAGGCCAGAGAATTTCATTGATGATTTCTTCCACCACGATTTCCCTTCAACTAGCTCACACAACTGTCACACTTTCAACCCCAACCTCAGCCCTAACCGTAGCAACCCAAACTTATGAATTTACTCAACTCCAACGGCATTAATTACTGAGCAATGGTTGCCTGTCATCCATGATTGTTGCCCAATTATTGCTTGTCATGTTTCATACGCGATCTGCCGTCATTGGATAACCCCCCACTGCGTTTGCCCCTCTAGATGTCGCCACTGTCACTGGTGTCAAAATTTTATGGCAAATATGCCTGTTTTGAAAACATTAATGGAAAAACTGTCTGTTTCAAAAACATTGATGGCAAATATGCCACATATTGGCTGATGTGGATGTGGATTATCTAACTCACCCCTACTTTGACAGAATATTCTTTGTGATAATAGAATATTATTACCGTTAACTGCCATAGTGGTAAATATCCCCCTATTCCAAAACATTGATGATAAATATACCCATTTCAAAAATGTTAGTGGCAATTTTCTCCATAATAGAACTTTTGTGGCAAAATTACTCTAGGTCCTATACTTTAGTAGTAAAATTGCCCCTTTTGCCATACTCAAGATAGCAATAGGGCCAAAACCTTTTCTTACATGTCCCCCTTAACCTAAACTTGGTTCATAGAGCTTTTTGCTCTTTTCCAAGCTTATTCTTAACTTCATGGATGTTTAAAAATATAGTATGCACACCAAGAACTTGTAGGGTTTCAGAAGCCAAATAAGTGCAGCGAAATTTAACCGAAACCCTCTAGGATCCAAGTGAAACAGGGTAAACTGGGTGTTCAAAGATTTTCATACCTAATTTCGGGTTAAGATCTTTCACCAAACTATAGAGTCAAATAAAAAAACCTAAACAATTGACGTGTTCAAGCTCTCTATGGTATCCACATGAGCTTCTCGGGATCACCACTCTTCCACCACATCCCGATAGATGCGTTTCTCTTACGCTCGCAGTACTAGCTTGCATTCTTCAAGGAATTACAAGAGAAGAGTGCGATTGTCCTTTTGGGAGGCTAGGGCAAAAAGCTGCGAATTTCTCACTAAAATTTGTATTTATAATGAGACTTAACTTCTAGGCCTAATGGTTTCAAAGCCCTAATCCAATTAAGTTTTAATTTCAGGCTTAATAATAATACGAAATTATTATGAAACCATAACCCAAATAATTAATCCATGTACTCCAATAATCCAAATAGCTCTATGTGTGCGACCCAATAGGCTCTTATCATGTTGGCAATGGTCATAAATCACATTTAAATATTACCACAATTTAAATCATTGCAAAGGCTGCCTAGCAATCCACCAGGCTTGGCGACAACTTCACCATATTCCTTATCTAAAAGCTATGGTTTCAAAGATGACCATCCAAATTTCACCCAAATTTTTGGGCCTCTTCATCTTCCCACTATTGATTTCAACTTTTGTGACAATATTGAGACAGCATCTTTACGACAAATTTGCCTCGATTTTGGAATTTTGCTATGATTTTTCTAAAACATTCAACGTAAATTCATATCAATAACTAAACTAAAAAAATTCAATAATTTTGGGTAAAAATGAAAATTTTGGGAAAATCAGGGACCCATTTGATGGCTAAGCTTATGGCGCTAGATAGATGAAGCTTGTCAACATCACCTATGGGCCTAACCCTTCTTCTCGTCCTTTATATCGTTGTTCCCATCTCTCTCAGTCTCCCCTCCAACTCAACATGAACAAAAACCTCCTCTTTTCTACGGCAAGGACCGTAAAATCTTTGCAGTCGCACACACCTTCATCATTTTCTCCATCACGGACCGGCTCTTCCTTTCACTCCTTCATCCATCCAGAAAATACCTATGGACACAAAGCATCACAATGTCGTTAACTATTGCTCCGCCATCTCCATTCTACTTCATGTCTCCCTGAATTTTCTCCTCCTAGTCAAATTCAAACTATGCATCACCATCATCACCAATGTGGAAGAAATAGTGAAGGAGAGGATGGAGCTGGCAACTATTGCTACCCATCAGTGATGGCAATTAGTGTGGGGGATTCAGTTTCAAGGCCAGGCATGGATGACAACTAGTCCTAATCGAGGCAAAGGAATCCGAGGTGCTGGTGGCAAACTCAAAGGTTTCCTATAGAAGGCTAATGGAGGATGATAGGATTTAAGAGATGAGTAGCTTCTGGAGAGAGGGGCTTGAAAATAAGATCAAAAGAGATGGTGACCAATTTGATATGGAAAAATTTTAGGGTTTTTAGGGAAGAGCAAAAATTCATAGGGGTTAAAATTAAGATTTTTTTTTTCTAGATTCTTATGCTGAAGTGAAATAACTCTATCCATAAATGTTTTCAGAACAAAAATGGAATATTTTAATGATGTTAGCAACGGAAGTGGAACATTTTAATGGCGTCAAGGATCAGAGTGGATCAAAATAATCGTTAGAGACAAAAGTGAAACAAAAGTGAAACAACATTTAAAAGTTGGAATCCACGAATGCATTTATTGGAGACAAATGTGGAACAACATTTAAAAGCTGGGAACTAGGAACGCGTTTAACCCCTAAAACTTGAGTTGCAGCATGTATTATCCGGTTTCTTATACTTACAAAGCAAACCGTGGTAAAATTCAAAATCCAAATCAGGAATGCGATGGTCAATAACCATCTGTTAGCACCACAGCAGTTGTCTTCCCCCTTAGAACCATTTTAGTGGAGATAGTACCACGATAGCAGCAAACTAGTGGTGCCTACATGGAGTTTCAAAATCAGTTGAGGATGACAGGTGTTCTGTTGTCTCTGCTCTGCCCAAAGATGCCAGAAACTAATGCAATTCACATGACCAAAAGCAAACTATCATCACCTTTGATGTTTAGCAGCTTGACCAAACTCGTCGCTTCTATGCATGCATCAAGTCAGATAGGTGTGTTAACGGCCATTTGGAATTGCTCCGGGACACGAAGTAAAGGAGCCTGGACTGAACCGGGGTTGCCCAGCTGGCCACAGGCGGCCATCTTATCATCCCCTCTGCTTGGTCTCCAGAAAACCACGCAACCAGCTTTTGCCAAAATATTCCTGAACTCAATCATTTTTTCTTCGCTGCTTGGTCTAAACTGGGATCCACAATGAGGATTGAAAGAGATGAGGTTGATCTTGCATGGAATATCTTTAACAAGGTGACTAAGGCATTTTGCGTCCTCTATGCTGCAGACAGAGCCAGTAAACTGATGAGCATATTATATAGGTCTTCTAATTTCATCATAATAGTCATATCGTAAAAAAGCAGATGCAGTGACAGATTCTTCATCTAGCTTGGTAAACATCATGAATACAGGTTTCGTGGATGGTACATGGAAGGCCAATACCTGTGAGGTATTATAACAAGCAACCAAGCAGGAAAACCTGATTACTTGCAGCTTTCCAGATGTACCTGGTTTGACTTACCACATATACTCTTCTAGCACATAAAGCTACTCACAGGGTACTCTTCTAAACCGAAGAACTTTTATGTTTACAGAGTTAAGCCATCATGCTCATTGAGATTTATGTAAGATTCAGGCATGAACCAGATTTTGCAGCGTAAATAGCTTCTAGTCCAAAGCCTCCTCTTTCATGCCCACAAACAAAAGGAACCAAAGAAGAACGAAGAGTATGGGTAAAGGGGGCAAACACAAAAGCAAAGAAGAAAATGCATAAACGTGATGAACTAAAATGATCTCATGGGCTATTTTATGCTAAGCAACTACACTTCAGGGAATGATAAATAAGATCCCACTGAATTCAATTCAATTCAGAATAAAAACCACCAAAAAGGGAACATTAATCTAACCTGTCATTTATCCCCGCAAGCATTACATATTCAAACAGAACTTTGTAATTATGTTTGTGCTTAAGTTCCTCACGAAGTGTCTCAAGCAGCAGGCTTAATTTGAACTTTCGATTAATTGGCATAACCCAGTTTCTCACCTGCATTTTTATTCCAGAGAAAAACTTATAACAAAGAAAATCTGTGGAACACAACAGTTACAAATAATGACAGTATAATGAAAAAAAGAAAAGAACCTCATCAGTGGTTGCATTCAAACTAACAGCCAAGGCACAATTTGATTCACGCAGGAACCGTTTCAGCTGGGGAACAAGCCCACTTGTAGAAACAGTGACCTTACGAGGACTGAAGTGCAGGCCCTGTTCATGCACCATAATTCCAGCTGCTTTTATCACATTCTCAATATTATGAAGCGGCTCTCCCATTCCCTATGAATATTCATTCAAGACCAACAGTTAAGAAATAAAAGATGTACTAAAAATTTCAATCACCAAAGAGAACAATCTAAGAAGGAAAATATGCTCCTAAGCCTATATAAAACACAAAATTATGATATTGCAGCACTGAATCAGATGCAACCATCTGACGTGCCCTCACTCTCTCTCTGTCTCTCCCCCTCCCTCCTCTCTCTCTGTCTCTCCAATCTGATTCTGATCAATGCCTAAAATAGTTCATACTGGAATTATTTGCCAACATGACAAATTAAAGTACTTACTTGAAAAAGTAAAGGACAGATGCCACCTTGGCAAACAAAAGAAAAAGCTGACAGCAAATTTCAAGTCCAAAGAAACCTCATTCAACAAGATAAAGAAACCTCATTCAACAAGATACCAATTACAGGCCACACAAAATATAATCTCGAGTATTGTCAGCTAGCCATGGAAGGGTGCATACCATAAAGACAACATTGGTGATCGGACCGAGCTCAGCTGAGAGAAGTCGGCGAGCAAATACAGCCTGCTCCACTATCTCAGCAGTGGTCAGATGCCTCCTCAAACCCATCCTGTGCATCAGAATCACTTAATTACATTTTTGGGAATCAATTAATGGTGAGGAAACCGGCACGAAGATAGAAAAGGAACACTTGCCGCCCAGTGTAACAAAACTGGCAGTTCATGGCACAACCCACTTGGCTGGAAACACAGACGGTGTTTCTGCCCCTATCACAGGGAATGACAACTGTTTCTATCACCAGCCCATCCTCCAGGGAGAACAAAATCTGCAACCCACCTGTGTGAGCTCCACATGAGAAAGAACTTTAGACAAGATCCAGAAACGAGCCAAAAGGAACAACTGGATTGTACCTTTCGAGTCCCATCTGAAGCAGTAACGATATCTTTCAAAGACAAGGACTTGAATTGAGCATTTTCGCTCAGCATACGCTTGAAATCCTTGTTAAGACCATCAAGCTCATCGACATGGTATGCCCAAATGCGATCCCCATAAAGGCGCTTCCAGAGCATCAAAGCCTGACCAGGTCTGAAGCCCTGCGATTGAACCCATTCCTACAACAACAGGAAACCGAACTACATCCGAAAGAAATCCAACCCAGATGGCGTGACAAACAGATGAACAAATCGGGAAGCTAGGAATTACTTCTAGTTGGGAGAAGGTCATTCCTTTGAGAAGCACCTTGGAGGGCTCGTCGTGGTGAACGGCGGCACAGCGAGCTTGGTTTAAGAGGGAAATGGAGCGACGGCGGCCGAAGGAAATGAGCTGAGATGCTTGGGAAGAAGAAGAAAAACGAAGAAGAGGGTTGGCGGGTTTGGGAGCCACCGAGGCCGCCATTCGCATCCACACATACCCCATCTCCATCTTCTTTTGCTGCTTTCGGCAGTGACCTGACCCGATGGCCAGCAACGAAGTTCAAAAATCGGAACTCGCTCTTGGTATTACATAGGCTAAAATATATCTTTAGCCCCCAAACTCGGTCAACCAGGACACTTAGCCCCCTGAACTTTAAATCGGGGCAATTCAGCCCCTAAGCTTGGTAAAGTGGGCCAGTCAACCCCTTTGACTTGCACTCTTTGTCATGTGATTTCAGACCAAGGAATGCCATCGTCCTCCATCGGCACCACCGCCACATCCTTTACGCTTGATCGGAGTTGTCAACAAGCTGCTACAGTGCCATGATCTCATTGGGTTCAAGGAATTTACCATATTGGCACAAGAATGGACCCTTTTCTAGGTGGCTTCAATCAGATCCAGGCAATCACCGACGTCCTCAAGAACCATCAAGGCTGGTACTCCATATTGCAAGTCTATTGTGGAACCAAAGACCATGATTCCATAAAAAAAAAGTTGCCTTTTCCAATTTCATCTTCCAACTCATCACCCAAGCTTGGGCGCACTAGCTCCAACGTCTCTAGGAAATCGTTGTATGATAGATGGTTGGGCTCATTCATGATGGTCGATTGTTCCATCGACTACACGATCAGATTGACGATGATGTAAGCTGAGCGAGAAAATAGGATCTACACGGTCAAAATTCAAGCTCGAGAAAAGCTTTTGAGGGAAATAGGCCCTTTAGGCAACTCAACAGTCAATGTCTTGAGAAGGAAGATGGCTTATTTGTAAAGTTTATAAACTCGGGGTATTCCTGTTACAGCAATATGCAGAAGCATGGAAAAACTTAGAATTGGAATCACCTTCCTTTAACCATTAGAGCTATGAGCATTGTTTCCACATCACCTCTTCTCGATGTAGTGACTAAAAAAGCTCCCATTTGGCTTATTGCCTTTTCTGGAAATTCTTCGCCATTGGTTCATCCAAACCAACCTTTCTGACAAGCTTCTCCAAGCATTTGATTTCCAGTTGTACATGTCTAAATTCTCTCTCATTCTAGATTTTATGTGTTCAAGTAACATTCTTGATCCTACTTGAAATAGGCACCCCTCAATTGCCTGCTTATTGGCCTATCCATACTTCCTCAACCACAGACATATAAGCCTTTCATCTAAGCCATATTTCCTTAAACTAAAGTAGCTTACCTTATTTTCGTCTTTGCACAGGTCTCCATCATTTCAAAATCAAAGCATAATGATCTAAGAAAAAAGGCTAGATGATGCTAAATAAAAGCTTTCTAAAACAAATCAGTCCAACTTGCCGACTTAATGACTTGGTCCAAACGGCACCAAATTACCTCACTTCTTTTCCTAACTCCTGATCAGGTATAGTCCGAGCCCTTATATCCTAAATCCTTAAGTTGACAAGAATTTAGGCAGTCCTAAAAACCCTGCATTAAATGGACATTCCTTGATTCACCCCCTAGCTTTTCTTCCAAATAAAGAATCTTATTAAAATCACCTCTGCATACCCAAGACAACCATGAGCTTAAATGGAGAAAGCACAATAATCTCCACGTCTCCTTTCACTGTGCCTAATTCACCACACCATAGACACCTATGGTGTTTTAAATAAGACAGCAACCTCACTTGAACATCTAAGTTCCATAAAAAAGCTAAATTCACAAACCTCTCATCACTACTAATTCCAAACATATGCATAAACCCACACTCCAACTAAATAGATTTCATCCGCTTCTTCGGCAACCAAGTTTCACACATAAAGGGCAACTCCAGTCGGTCTCCCTATAGGTGTTTTCTTGGCTCCTAAACTGATCAAGAATCTAGAGAACCTCGACAATTCATAAAGGTGAGACCCATGGTGATTGGTGAGTTTAAGAGACAAGCTCTATTACTAATCATTACTCCTTCATCTTTTACCATCCTCTTCGTTCATAAAACCATGTTCTATACCTTACTTTCTTCTGCTCTACTAAGTCGAAATAACAACCCCATTCACCCTCTCCTAGGCTACTGCCATGGTCTGATGAGCTAGCTATTTCTAATGAGTTACACTACTTGCACTTGTATGACTTTTGTCAACATTGGAATGAATCAATACTTGAGCCACCCGCTACATAGTATCATCTAGAGAAATAGAAATTAGGGCTGCCATTCATTTCATATTGGCCTCCTTTATTGTGCCAAGTACTTTCACCATGTGTGATCGAGTATTGGGAATTTTGGAGCCCAATGAATCTGCTTTAGACTTGTCCCTAATGATAGTAGCTCCTACCGGGACCCTATCCTTACTAGTTTAAGTTCTGTCATCTTCCAAAACCTCCTCAGTAACAGACTTGGACTTCATATGATCAAGACAAGGTACTAAGTCTAGGCCAGTACCTTTAACATTTTCTCCTAACCTTCCTAACTATCCCCACTTATTTGTTTGTCCAAATCCAATTGACTTCTGGCCTTACCTAACACAGCCCCTCGTGGAACTGCCTAAGAAGCCTATGGGAACTTGTCCCACACTAGTCACAATTGGCTAATTAATTACGTGAACACTAGTTAAAACCTTTTTGCTTCTAGTTAATTAATCCTATTATGCAATCATGCATGAGTATGTGATTTGACTTAATCAATAAAATAAGTAATAAAGTATAAACATAAATCATAAAACATTGTTGGGCTTTCCACTAAAATCCAAGTTTCAAAGTAGTCAAAGCATACAACATAACCATGGAATTTAAATACACATAATCAATCGTGTGCAAGCATCCATACAAAAGTATACTATACTTATACCTAAGAGGGACTATAGAGTACACTACTCAATATGAACATTTGAGGCAAACTAGTGTATGAAAACTATACACCGAACAACATTACTGAGATCCATAACTAAGCTTCCACCTTAGAGCAACTCCCAGTGGCAAGCTCTAAAGCCCTCCCTTGTGCTTCACTAGTCTCTATTAGCTAAAAAAAGACAACTGTAGTTAGTACCATAACTTAACCAACATGCAAACCCCAAACTAGAATCATAAAGATTCAAATAAACCATATACCTACTTATGAGCCTAGCTCAACAACCCTCAATGGTTGTTGGCTCAACAACACCCAAAATTGCACAACAAAAGCTAAGAGAGTGAGAATCAAAGATTCTCAGTAAGCTATCCTTCAATCTGCAAGAAAAATACTAAGGACATACATATACATATAATATATGAGGTCTACTGCACACGCATGCAGTCTGAGGGCTAACATATGCGCATATATTCGAGTCCCTTAGGACCCCTCCTCTTCCTAGTCTTCTCACGTTTCTCACTTCATGCCTAGTGAGTTTTGGCCCCTAACTCACTTCTAGTAAGCCTTATCTTACCGATGCAGTAACCTTAAACTTCCCTTGGTTGTTGTGCAGGTGAACATGGTGGATGCACCTCGCCTGAGTTCCAAGGAACTTGCTAGGTGTACTAAGCCTCCACAAAGTGCCTCAAGTACTTAGACTTTTCTAGGTCACTTATGTATTAAGCCTTCACCTTAAAACCTTACCAAGAGTGTACTAGGTTTTCACTTGCACCTCAAGTAATCTTGCCTAGGCCACAAGTTCACTAAACCTTCACTTAAGGCACTTACCTATCCACCATTACTTGGTTCATCCTAGTGGAATGACAATGATCATGGTTGGACTCATAAATTCTATGTTCCATTGGACCCTCCTAGGTGAACTAGAGTTCCCACATCGGGTCCTCAAACCTGAAGGTTCAACTTAGGCTCCCGATGGTACTAAACCCTTCACCCAACTAAACGTGCTCTAATGTGACCAATTATACCCTCACTTTGAGTGAAAACACCACTAAACCTAGTCTAAATCATCCTTTGGAAAAACAAAGGAATGGTAGCCCTTTCTCTTAGCTTCACATAGAATTTTGAATCGTCTCAATCGGACACCTGAGCGAAAAGTTATGGCAAAAATACTGTAGCATGACAATGTTGTTGAGTGCTAGCACCTAAGCTCCAAAACCGGCGTTGAGGCGCCAAAATCCATTTTTCTTCTAGTTCCAAATGGGGTCCTGGGCACTGCAATGCCACATGGCACCTAGGCACCAAGTCTTCAAGGTCTAAACCTTCTCCTACGTGCTTAAGACTCTTTGGGAGCTTCCAATGCCTCCCAATGGCCCTAGGAACACCTTCACTTGCCTCAAACCTGCATCTACACATACACTAGGCCACAGTACACCATTTCCTCAAGCTCTTGGTGCCCCATAACACCACACTAAGCTTGAATTCATCAATAGTCCAACATAACCTATACTATCCACCAACCTTTATCATCCACAAAACTACTTGAATTCTACCACAAGCAAGTTATGAATGACATAAAACAAACATGGATTTTAAATCCCTTACCTCAATTAACCTTGAACTAGCAACAATCAAGCACCACAAGCCAAAAACATCACAATCCAAGGCTCCACTAAGGATTTTCCTAGGTTCCAAAGCAATACAAGGTTCATAGCACTAAATTAGCACAATCGCATCAAAACCTAAGCTTGATTAAGCTCAAGAAACATGAAAACTTCAGGAACAAAGAGTTACCTCACGAAACCAACTTACCCAAGGTGAAAAATGCCCCTCCAAGCTTCAAAACATGGAAAAAAAATGCAAAGCAAGAACCAATCCACTTGGGCACTACGAAAGCTCTTCAATTTTGCCAAGAAATCATGAAATTGGAAAGATTTAAGCAAAAGATGGAGAAAGGAAGAGAGGGTTGCGACTTTGAGTTAGAAGAATGAGTGAATAGTGCCAAAATCCCCTTCCCCAACAAGTTTAAATAGCCATAAAGCCCACCCTTCAAACTTTTTTAAAACTTGCAAAAATACCCCACCTCTAAATAGTAACTAGGATATTTAATCAGTTAGTAAAAAATACTAACTTAGGCTTTGGGATTTTCAAAACACCATTTTTACTCCTGGGATTCATCCCGACCCTTCGGGGTACAAAACGAACATTTTGCCATCGGGCAAACCTAGTGCCATAAACCACTTGGAATCAACTAAACCTTGAGTGACTTACTTGATTTTGCTAATCCACATTTAATTAAGATATTTAAGTTAGATATTTATGAACTTACCTTTCTCACCAAACATTCCGTTATGAGGGCTATAACATTACCGATGAAAGAGACTTTGACATTATCCCCTGGCCAAGTGTTTGACCTTGACACTGCCACAGTAAATGAGCGTTCCATACTCTAGCGATGTCCCTCTCCCAACATTATTCTAGCTCGGTTGTTCAACAGGAAATCCTTCATCCATTCATCATATTATTCAGTTCCTTCACGAATTTCACACTATTTATTGACTTGGCTAAATGTACCACATTAAATGCAAAAGTGTTGTAGCCTTTCATACATAAACTGAATGAAAGACTCTTCTTTATTCTTCGGGCGGTACAACCCCACACATAATAATGGTTTGAGCACATCCACCTCTACTTTAAATCACAAGAAATGCCCATTTAGATGACCATTTTGTGTGTCATTCTTCTTAACAACAACTTTAATTACTTTTCTGATCAATTCCCCAAACTTCTTGGTGATCTTAGGACACATAAACCCAATTGGAACATTGTACGCTCTAACCTTAAAAAAGGAAGATAGCAACTTAGTCAGTCTAGGGTTTTCATCACATTCAATCTCCTTCAAAAGGAGGATATGCTTATTAAATAACCAAGATGCACCATCCAAAACCCTAGCAACATTGCCTCTCATCTTGAACATGAACACAAACTATTGTCATCGATCACCTTTGCCACAATCCCACTTGCAAGCCTCCAGACTTCTTGTTACCCACTGTACTTAGATCCAAAGCAACCTCCAGATCAAGGCTAATTTTTTCCTCTTCCATCAGTGACAGATTACGTCATTGGTTCGTTGCCCCATCTCCTGTTTGTCCATCATAGTGCCTCCATTCACCAAGAAGACAAACCTTTGCACACACACAAGTGTCCTCACTTAAAAAGAGATGCACTCACCCCAACCCTCAAAGGACTGTAGACTTATAGTTTTTAAATATAATTTTTCAAAAAATTTTAATCAAATAATAATATAAATAAATTCAAGTCAAACTTAAGTAAAAAAATTGAAATAGAGTAGAAAGCTTGGGATAGAGGGAGTACCCACCCTCTCTCTACTACCTGCAAACATTGTGCCACCTCATGGTCACCCCACACCATCTTCCCTGGCATCACCATTAGTCAACGATGCCAAATACGAGGGAAGATCCCATTTTGTAAAACTATCCTCTCCACCGATCTCGCACTTTCCACATCGTGTCTTCATCCACAATCCACCATTGGCCACAGTGCGCCCATCTGCAAGCTGCCACCATAGCCATACTTAAAACTTAGCCCAAACCACTGCCTATGCCACCAGGAATCGAAGATCAAAGAGATGAGAGAGAGACACACGAAACAAGTCATAGCCAATCTAGGAACCCGATTCTTAACCCGGTTCCTCAACCTAGTTAGCTTTCTAGGTAAATCATGCTAAGGTCCCTATATCTTTAGCATTGTTCATTCAGGTCCTTAACTCTTGTCTTTTTTGCAAAATAGCACTAACAACACTTCTTAAACTTTTATTTTTATTAGACGTTTGTTTATTTATTTATTTTAGCCATAACTAGTTTGAAATTTTAATAATACATAGAAATAAATTTAGGATTTTTTATCCAATTTTTTAAATAATTTATTTACTTCAATTTCTAAAAAATAGAAAATTAATTAAACTAAGGTGATAGAATACTTAATAATTTTTTTAAAAAATTGTTCTTGATAGACTTGGTAAAGCCCCTAAGGCAGATTTATATGTTCAAATCTGACTGGTCTAGTAAGACACATGGTTTGAAAAATATGTCCTTTTCAAATTATTGATGAATTTGAGAAAATTCCAAAATCAAATTTAAGGACATCTAAATAACTTCTACATTCACTTGATCTAGTACTAAACATTAAACAAAAATTAAATTTGTGTTATCAAGGATTAGATATTAGAAAAAGAAACACTTATAAAAAAGTAAAATTGAAACCCCAATATCGATTTTTTGGGCACTAAAGGATGTCTAATTTTCCCTTGTGTAATTGACTCATGAACCTTGAAATCTCTCATAGACCATATAAGATATCGAATCAACCTAGATGTAAACTAATTGATAGCAACTCCTAGAACATGTTGCTACAGTTGATATGGTTGTTCTTTAGTCTGATAACCAAAGGGCTATTACCCTTCAAACCCCCAAGCTTTGACGAAGCACCACCCTCGGAAAAAGACGAGCATCACCCTCGAAGAATGTGAATACCAACCTCAGGAAAAGACTGTCCGCAGTTCTTGACCCCTGACCTTGGTAACCCACCATTACCTTCGGGGAATAACAGGACTGACCTCGGGAACATGGTACACAACCACCATCAGTAAGATGACCTGACCAACTTCGGGAGAAGTAGGTTCACCATCCTCTGCAAGGGAAAACATCCTCCGAAGTAGATCCCCTGTGCCGAGGGGCCTCCCGAATAACTGGAGCAACCTCGGCGAGAAGCCCTCATATCCCGAAGAGGTCTCTTTCACCGAAGAAATCTTGTGAACACGATAAAAACGGTTAAGGAGCCTCTGACATAGAGACCTCACACACGCCCTTGACACACAGACTTCCCACGGCCCTAACTTCTGGCTAGAACGGCCTATGGCCAGCTGGAGGTCCCCATCCCTGAAGGTACGGACCGTATCCGACCGAACGAGTGTCATGATCTGAGCGAGCTGTGTCAAATGGACTTCTCTTAACGCCCTCTTATAAATACTTGGGAAACGACCTTGGTAAGATAGAAGAGACTAAACTCCTAAGAGAACTCTACTCTTTACTCTCCAATTCACTATTCTTTACTTGCCAAATACTGACTTGGGCGTCGGAGGCTCCTCCCCCGGAAACACATTCCGGGGACCTCCTAACCCCTGTTCTTTTGAGTGTTTCAGGCAATTTCACGACGGAAGTCTCTTTTGCCAGCATCTCCCTACCAGAAGTCCCTTTCAGGCCTATCATGTCATACAACGAAAATGCCAATGGGTATCATTTGGCGCCGTCTGTAGGAAACCACCCTTAGGTAGCCGTCGTTGAGACTCGGCATTCTAAGGATAAGGGGTTCTCGAAGTCCCCATTCGCGCCGGAGAATCAACCGGCGGCCGAACAACCCGCCATACAGACTTTTTTGCCTGAGGACGAACGTCCTCTAATGATCATGATGAGCTTCCTACATGATTTTTAGTGCTCTGTTGTGGCTGAAATGACGCAACAGTTGGACTAAAGGTGGTCACAACTACCTTCGGGCCGAAGGGCCTCTTCACCAACACCCCGTCAGGAGAGAAGCCCGAAGTCCACTCACTGGAGTTTAGGGAGTGGGGACTTTCGTGACAAGTCCTCAACGGAGGACGTACCCCCCAGAGGCTGGCGTACTGGAGAAACAGGGTCCAAAAGGGCTAGGACTTCTCGCCTCCGTTGCCAGAGGCCTCTTGGCAGCGAAAAGAGCCCAGCGCCACCATCCTCATGGAAAAGATCCTAGAAATGTTGGAAAAAGTAGAGAGGCAAATCGCCTGAAAGCTTGTCTGGTCAAGGTTATCTAAGACCTTCATCGGAGAATAGTCACCCTTCATCCGGACGGTAGTGGAAGCGCCAATGCCAAGCGATTTTCGGGTGCCTCGCTTGGAAACCTATGATGGGCATAGTGACCCTCAAGCCCACCTAACCAAGCACAGGCGTAGCATGGTGCTACATGATGCCGATGACGCTACCCCTTTGCAAGTGCTTTGAGGTCACCCTCTCCGGCTCGGCAACCGCGTGGTAAAACTCCCTTGCCCCTAGAACTATAATGAGTTTCCAAGAGCTGTCCACGACATTCATGCAGTAGTTCATCGGCAGTAGGACGACGGCGAAGATGCCCATTCAGATGTTCGACTTAGCGCAAAGGAATGGGGAGACCATTCATGACTACGTTGAAAAGTTCAATCGTGAAGCCCTGAGTATGCCGGACTTTCGTCCCAAAATACGCATCCTCGCCATGATAAGGGGACTTCAGAGAGACTCACAACTCTTCTACGAGTTCTCTAAAGACCCTCCGGACACCCTCGGAGAATTCTACCGAAGGACAGAACAACACATGACGGCTGAGGAGCTTAGGATGGGGGGGCCAAAGTTTAAGCACATGCGCCCTGAAGGACAAAGCAGCCAACCTCGGTATCCAACCGAAGGTGGGGGGAGACCTCGGAAGCATAGGGGGAAGAAGCCAATGACGTTCACCCCCTTGAACACCACGAGAACGAACATACTACTGGAAATGGAAAGGCAAGGCACCCAGATCCAACGGCCGAAGGGCATGACCTCGAAAAACAAGAAAAATATGAAGAAATTCTGTCAATTCTATCGGGATCACGGCCATGATGCTGAGGATTGCTTCCAACTTAGGAAGTACATCGAGTCCTTGATCAAGCAGGGCCAGCTTCGCCGGTATCTACGGATACCCTTTCCCAGGGGAAGGAGGGAGGACGAAAGAAAAGAAGACGAGGACTACGACTCCGACCGACGTCGGAACCGAAGTCCCAAGAAAAATCCCTCACCTTCGGTAGAAATAATCCAGACGATCACCACTGGGATACCCTCGGCTGAAAGGAAAAGAAAAATACGGGAAATCTTGGTGATGAAGTTCGGTCACCAGTCGAACAAGCTTGTTCGAAAAGATGGATCCACTGTGATATTCCCTCATGACGACCCACTCCTAATCATGGCAAGGATAGGGAGTTGGGATGTCAAAAGAGTACTCCTCGATGATAGTTCTAATGCCGATGTCTTATTCTCTCATCTACTACCGAATTTGGGTATCTCAAAAGGCGATCTCAAGCCTGTCACCTCCTTTACCTTCGGAGTAGGTCCGTCCGAACTCTTTGTCCTCGGGTGGATCGATCTACCTGTAATGCTAAGAGGAACTTCGCCACAAAACAAGGGTGAGCTCTTTGCTTCCACAATGACAAGGTTCATCGTCATAGATGTCCCTTTGTCATACAATGCCATCCTCGGGAGGCAGACTCAGGGGAATCTCCATATCCGCCTAGATATGAAGTACTTAACTGTCACCTTCGCAACGAAAGATGGAGATGCTGAAATCTTCATCAACCAAGGGGAAGTGAAGAAAGTATTTATGAAAGCAAGACAGGGCCCAGCAAAGATCCACGCACAGACTTCGGGAGCAAAGGCCATGCTCGGAGAAGGCAAAGGGAGAAGAAACAGTAGACCTCGAGAAAATAGAAACAGAAGATGTGGAGCTTGTCCCAGGCCGAAGTACACGATTGGGGAAAAAACTGGTTGAAGGTGACAAGGAAAAACTTGTATCTTTTCTGTTAATGAACAAAGATCTGTTTGCCAACTCGCCGAAGGACATGCCCGGGGTAGACCCTCGCATAATCTAAAATAGTCTTAAGGTGCGCCTAGAGGCAAAGCCTGTTTGACAAAAAAAGTGAAGCCTTTCAGCGCATAAGAACAACTTCATCAAAACCGAAGTCCAACGCTTAATGGAAGCAGGTGTAATAAGGGAGGTCAAGTACCCCGAATGGCTTAGTAACGTGGTTATCGCCACAAAAAAAGGGAGTGACAAACTCCGAATGTGCATCGACTTCCGAAATGTGAACGATGCTTGCCCTAAAAATTCATATCCTCTGCCGCCAATAAACCTGTTGGTAGACTCAACCGCCGAGTATGGCCTTCTTAGTTTCTTCGACGCCTTCAACGGGTATCATCAAATTAAGATGGACCTCGAAGATGAGGAGAAAATCACCTTTGTCACCGAAGTTGGTATCTACTGCTATATTAGAATGCCCTTGGGGCTTAAGAATAGAGGGGCTACGTACCAAAGGTTGATGAATAGGGTCTTCGGTTCCCAAATTGGGAGAAACATGGAAGTTTACGTCGATGATATGATAGTTAAGAGCAAACTACCTAGTAGTCATATCATAGACTTAGAAGAAACATTCCACCAACTAAGGACATTTGGAATTCGTCTCAACCCCGAAAAATGCGTGTTCGGGGTGAATGTGGGTAAGTTCCTCGGATTCATGGTGTCGAAGAAAGGTATTGACGCCAATCTGGAAAAGGTCAAGGCCCTGCTGGGATTCCGAACTTCCACGACGACTAAGGATGTGCAAAGACTCACAGGGAGAATCACGTCCCTCAGCAGATTCATCTCCAGATATGGGGATCGTTGCCGACCGTTCTTCAAAGTCCTCACTAAGGCAACAAAAAATGATGGCGACCTCGGAACCGAGGTGCGCCCTTGGAATGAAGACTACCAAAAGGCATGGGAAGAGCTTAAAGTATACCTAACTCGTCTGCCGACACTTCGGCAGCCACGGGAAAGAGAACCCTTCATACTTTACCTCACTGTCACCGAAAAGGCAGTAAGTTTGGTCCTTGTAAAGGAAGAGGGGGCAAAGCAATGGCCAGTATATTATGTGAGCAAGTCTCTATATGGTGCTAAAGTTAGGTACCCATTGCTACAAAAGGCTATTTATGCCCTGGTAGTTGCAAGCAGAAGGCTACGACCTTATTTCCAAGGGCACCTCATTATTGTCCGAAGTAACCTACCTCTTCGGGATATCATGAAGAAAGTGGACCACTCAGGAAGGCTATTGAAGTGGTGCATCGAGCTCGGTGAGTATGATATCACCTATGAGCCAAAGAAGGCAATAAAAGCACAAGCATTGGCAGATTTTATTGCTGAGGTACCCGTTGCCGAAGATAGTGCGCCTAACCTCGGAACGAATGAACCTGAGTTGACTCTGTTTGTTGATGGGGCCTCCGGCTCCGAACATCAAGGAGCTGGAGTAATTCTTCGTGGTCCCGAAGGTATAGAAGACATGAAGGCCATCAAATTCGGGTTTAATGTCACCAACAATTTGGCAGAATATGAAGCCTTCATAGCAGGTTTGCACCTCGCTAAAAGAGTTGGTGTGAGAAACCTAAAGGCCTACAGCGATTCTCAGGTAGTGGTTCGACAGATGGCAGGGGATTACAGTGCGAAGGACCCAACCTTGGCAAAGTATCATGACCTCGTATCAAAGCTCGCCTAGGAGTTCGATGTGGTACATATCGAGAACGTGCCTCGTCGGGACAACACTGGAGCAGATACTTTGGCCAAGTCAAAAAAAGTCCACCAAAGTGCTAAGTCACCTGAGCATAGCAAGCTCGGAAAGAGGATGGAAAGATCCCATAAAAAAGTATCTTACGACTTCGGAACTTCCCGAAGATCCTCTTGAGGCAGCAAAAGTGCGAAGACGTTTTGGACGATATTTCCTTATCGGAGAGGAGTTATACCGACAAAGGTACGCGAGTCCATTGCAAATGTGTGTCAGCGAAGAGGATGTAGAGACAATCCTCAAAGAAGTCCACGGGGGGGGGGGGGGGGAGGGCTGTGGTTCCTATGTAGGAACTCACACTTTGGCAGAAGTACTACTCTGCCAATGATACTTCTGGTCCACCCTAAGGAAGGACGTAAGGCAATTTGTCAAAAAATGTGACAATTGCCAAAGACATGCCAAAATCCAGAGGCTACCCTCAGAAACGATAACTTCGGCTAACCGCCCTTACCCCTTCACAGTATGGGGCACTGACCTCATTGGGCCTTTCCCAACTGCACCTGGAGGAGTGAAGTTCTGCGTAGTCGCTGTAGATTACCTCACTAAATGGATTGAGGTAGAGCCCCTGGTAACTATATCGGTAAAGGACGTGCAGAAATTCATCTGGAAGAACATCGTATGCAGATTCGGCATACCGAGGGTGATAATGGCCAATAATGGTTCCCAGTTTATTGACAAGGGGTTCCAGGAATTCACTACCGACCTCAGGATAAAAATGCACTTCGCCCCGGTAGCCCATCCTTAGAGTAACGAACAGGTAGAGGTATCCAATAGAACCATAAAGGATGGTTTGAAAAAGAGATTGAATCAGGCAAAGGGAAAATGGCCGGGAGAACTTCCCAGTGTGCTATGGAGCTATCGGACAACACCTCGAAGGGCCACAGGTGAAACACCTTTCTCACTCGTCTTCCACACGGAGGCCATTATTCCTATCGAAGTGGTTCAGCCATCGATTAATGTACAAGTGTTCGACGAAGACGGGAACAACCTCGAGTTGAGAACCAAGCTGGACCTAATTGACAAACACAGGGAAGTGGCTGAGCTTAGAAGAAAAGCTTTTCAGCAAAGGGTAGCTATAGCTACGAACTCGCATGTCAGGCGAAAAGGAATCAGGAAGGGGGACCTTGTCCTCCGAAAGGCTGAGTTTAAGCCCCAAAGACTATCTCACGAAGTACTTCGGGGAAACTAGGAAGGGCCTTTATTTGGTCCTTGATGAAGTTCGGCCATGAGTATACAAGCTTGGAGATATCGAAGGTGGAAAACTGAGAAATACATGGCATTTAGATGCCTTGAAAAAATTCTACATTTAGAAATTGTTCTAAGGAAAATAGTCCCACTAAAGGAGCCCAGCCGAACAAGGTGTAAGTGCCTATGTACAAAAAATGATACATTTTTCTAAAGAGGCTGTAAACCGAACACGGCTGATAAAATAAGCGAAGCTTTGCTGAAAGATGTTAGCCACCCTATATACACCGAAGGCAGTTATCCGAATAACAAGCGCGGAGGATACTTACTATTTTCTCGAGGGACCTAGGCCAAAAATGGACAAACTAACCCTCGGTACCAGAGATAGTATAGAAGAAACATGTCCTGAGACTTAGCCAAATTTTGGAGGAAACAAGGAATTTTATTAATTTGTGCCTTGGTACAACAAGAAGGAGCTTACAAGAAGAAGATTACAAAGAAAAAGAAAAAGTGAAGTCCTGGATGCCTAAAAGACCTCGTCATCACGAGCTGCTCCATCGCCAACTGCCTTTGTCACAACCATTGGCACTGAAGGAAGAGCCAAAGGAAGATTGAGATGTTCTATCTTTGACCACGCCCAGCGAGGCCCTTCGAGAATGTCCAAGCCAGCAAGAAAAGAGAGGTCAAGGTCGGGGTACTTCGCCAGGACTTGGTGCCAAGCCAAACAAAAGCCATATTGGAACGCAACCTTGGTTGCTTGATCGGCCTTGTCTTTCTCGACAAACAAATCATCCAGCTTGTTCCTTAACTCAACGACCTCCATCTTAAGCTTCTTCATCTTCTTTGCCTCCTTCTTCAATGCATCGACCTCGGCTTGAAGTTCAGCATTGTCTGCGAAGGCCTTCATCAGGAGAGCAGAGTCCTCATTCTTCTCCTTCCGATAGACCTCATTTGTCGAAGATAGCACGATAACCTTCCCGCCGAGGTCAAACACCTTCTGGGAAAATTCTTAAGAGAGCTCATCCTGACTCTTCAAGAACTCCTCTTGAACTTTAGCCACCTCCTTCTTGGCTATTTTGTTCAGCTCGGCGTACTTGACGACCGAGCAGTCACAAAATACCTTGGCTCTCTCCAAATACTCTTCGGTCCGAGATCGGATCGAAGACTGCTTTGCTGCTCAAGCTCTGAAGTATCCATTATACACCAAGAGCTGCAAAGAGAATGACACTTGGTGAAGTTTTGCAAAGCAAAACAAACACTTAGAAAAATTTGGTAAAAGGACAAGGGTCTGAAGGATACCTGGGCAGCGTGTTCGGACATCCTCGCGGTGAGGATCTCCTCATTCGGGCACTCCTCACCGAGGGACTTGAATGTAGCGTTCGTGAGGATACCCTTCGCCATCTGAGGAGCCATTTTTTGGCTGTCCTTGGAGAACAAGTTCATGTCCTTCATGAAGGTCCATAAAGGCTCCTTCGGCACCTTGTCCCTTGGGATGTAACAGTCCCGAAGGGCCCGCTTCGGGGCATGCTCCACCATCCATACCACGAGCGCCTGCTTCTCTGCAAAATCACGCCAAAGTTCCATCAGTATATTATCCCTTAGCCATACGTCTATAAGATCTAAAATACCAAAAAATCCCAAACTCATAGAAAAATGGCTAAAGGAAAAACATGGCGGAACCTCAGCGACGTCCTCATCGAAGTCGTTGACCTCCTGAACATCGTCAGGGATTTGCTTGCCTTTCCCCTTTCGATGCACCTCGAGCTCTTCAGCAAAAAGGCCCCCCGCCAAAGTACCTAAGACCCCCTCCGCCGAAGTCAAGCTGATGGCCGGCTCCGAGGGTGGGTTGGCGCGAACCGAGGATGGTCCTGCACCTCCACGATGTCTTCGGGAAGGGGAGGAACAATGTCCTCCTTGGCCTTCTTCCTCGCCAAAAATGCCCCTTCGCCCATTGTCTTCTTCCTTTTCGAAGCAGCCTTCTTCCTTTACTACTCCCCCCTCTCAGCTTGACCGAGGAAAAGGGACTTGTAAAAGGGAGCAGATTGGTCGCCCATCTCTGAAAAAGGGAAGACATCAGTGTAAGTCCAAAGGAGTATGTATAACAAAATTTGGAAGATGACTTACTCTCAACAAGGGCTTCGTATGTAACGTCCTTCCGAAGGAGCATAACCAGCCACGACTTCTTCCTGTCGAAGGCAAGCTTAGGCATGTTAAGGTTAGTTTTGTGTTCCTTGACAATCACTGATAAATGTTAATTTTGTGGTCAAACATGTTAACTTTTTGTCAACTTTCACCACAATTTTCTACCTTACTACTCAATATTTTTGGCCGATTCTTGCTTTGATCCTTCATTTTGTAGGTTGGAGAAGCGGACCATAGCATTGGAATGGCACCGGGAAGAGCGGAACAAAAAACGGGAACACAAAAGTCAACAGAAATTATAATTGTGAGGCCTAGGCCCCAGGAGCGAGGCCTAGGCGCCACAGTACAAAAGTTCTCTGCCTAAAAAACGCACCCTGGAGGCCTAGGAGCCAAGGCACCTGCAAGCCTGGAGGCCTAGGCACCCAGGCACCCCCTCCTGGGGCCTAGCGCCAGAGCACCATCGAGGCTGGAAGCCTAGGCGCCCAGGCACCCCTTCCTGAGGCCTAGGCGCCAATCACCCGGAAAAGTGGTCCCCTACCTCAAATTTGAACTCAAGCTTGCTATTGGCCAAAGATTTCTATCCAAATGGTTTGGTGAGTGAAAGGGACACCTCCAAGAGTAGAAGAACCTGGAACGTAGCAAGAAGAAGGCACTCTCCATTTTCATCTTCTCATCTTTGACTTAGGTTTTTCATCACCATTTCTTGCATTTCTTCATCTTCCTTGGGAGCAATTATGGATTCTTGCTTGGAGAAGGCTTGAAGGACTTGAAGACTTGTAGGAGCCTTGAGGAATCAAGCATCTAGAGTCTATTGGGTTCCTTCTTTCCTTCTTTTATCTTGTATTTAGACATGGATGCTCTTTTATGTATTTTCATGTTTATGTTTAGTTTGATTATGGAGTAGTTTTCTCTACACTTTCTATGGTTTTAGCTACTTGAATTAGTTATGTTAGTTGGATTAATGGCTATTTAACTTTGGTTTTCCTTCATTGCTTGTTTACTCTTCTCCTTGAGTTTATTATTGTGTTGATTGATCAAGGGCCCTAGTCAATTGCACTTTATATTTCTTTTAAACTCTTGGAAAAGATTAGAAGGAATTGAAATTAGGAGAAGAGTGTAGTGGCCATGGGCTTGTTGGGAGACTAGTCTAGGACACTAGGTGAAGGTAAATTGCACTTGTAATGCCCCTCTTGAACTAGCAATTTGGATGGCAGTCCATTCTAGTGTAAGCTTGGGATAGTGACCCTTTCACTTGGGAGAGTAAGGGCCTAATTAGTTAACTTCACCAACAAGTAGAAAAAACCAAACTATTAGCCTTAATTCACTAGCTAACCAAGTCAAATAGTGAAAACCATAGGAAGTGTGTTTTGTTAATTCATTAGAAAACCCCTAATTTGCATTGTGTTTGTTGTTCTTGTTTAGTAGTAATTTAAGTGGAGTTGCAAACTTAGTTATTTTCATAGTGAGTAAATCATCAATTGTTGCTTGTTTAGCTAAAGTGAGTCTCAAGGTAGTGGTAATTAGCAAACAATGCAAATCAATCCTCGTGGGAACGATATCTTATTCACCCCATCTACACACATCCCGTGCGCTTGCGGATTAGGGTTGTAAAACTCACAACAAGTTTTTGGCGTCGTTGCCGGGGATTGATTGTATTGATTTGTTCAATATCATTGCTAGAAGATTGACTCTAGACTAAACCTTTATTTCTTTACCTATTTGTTGCCTTTGTGCTTGGATATTTCTATGATAGGTACCATTGGTGTATGACCCGTTCCCAACACTCTACTTTGTTGCCATTCATTCCGGGGATTGAAAGACATCTTAGAGAGCTTAAAGCAATATCACACTTGGGAGAATCAAGCTCCAACCCTACATCCATGGAAGGTGGAGGTGATAATCTTAATGGTAATGGGTATAATGGTGGCAATGGAGGAAATTGAAGGATGGATCATCAAGATGGAGTCTATCCAAGAAATCCACAAAGGCCTATTAGGGAGTACATCCGACCCTTGGTGACACAGAATTATTCGGGTATTGTGAGGCCACCGGTTCAAGCCAACAACTTTGAGTTGAAGCTATCCTTGATTTCTCTCCTCCAACAAAACCAATTTGGAGGCTTGGCTCCGGAGGATCCCAACACACACATAGCAAATTTCTTGGAAGCTTGTAACACATTCAAGGCTGATGGAGTCTCCACCGATGCTATTAGACTCCGATTGTTTCCTTTCTCACTCCGAGACAAGGCTAAAGGGTGGTATCAATCACTTCAACCGGGGAGCATTGCTACATGGAATGAAATGACCGAAAAATTCTTGAGCAAGTTTTTTCCTCCATCTAAGGCCGCCCACTTGAGAGCTTCAATTGTGACATTCAAGCAACATGAGATGGAGTCCATTTCGGAGGTTTGGGAGAGATTCAAGGAGTTGCTTAGGAAGTTCCCACAACATGGATTCTTGGATTGGAAACAAATCCAACTTTTCTATGAAGGCTTAGTACCCACTTCAAGATTTATGATTGATGCTTCGGCAGGTGGATCCTTAATGTCAAAGATGGCCGGTGATGCTTTCCAAATTCTAGAGCAATTGGCACTAAATGGAGAGCAATGGCCAGGAGAAAAAGTTCAACCAAGAAGAGGGGTACTTGAGGTTGACCAATTGACCGCCTTGTCGGCACAAATGGTTTTAGCTACTTGAATTAGTTATGTTAGTTGGATTAATGGCTATTTAACTTTGGTTTTCCTTCATTGCTTGTTTACTCTTCTCCTTGAGTTTATTATTGTGTTGATTGATCAAGGGCCCTAGTCAATTGCACTTTATATTTCTTTTAAACTCTTGGAAAAGATTAGAAGGAATTGAAATTAGGAGAAGAGTGTAGTGGCCATGGGCTTGTTGGGAGACTAGTCTAGGACACTAGGTGAAGGTAAATTGCACTTGTAATGCCCCTCTTGAACTAGCAATTTGGATGGCAGTCCATTCTAGTGTAAGCTTGGGATAGTGACCCTTTCACTTGGGAGAGTAAGGGCCTAATTAGTTAACTTCACCAACAAGTAGAAAAAACCAAACTATTAGCCTTAATTCACTAGCTAACCAAGTCAAATAGTGAAAACCATAGGAAGTGTGTTTTGTTAATTCATTAGAAAACCCCTAATTTGCATTGTGTTTGTTGTTCTTGTTTAGTAGTAATTTAAGTGGAGTTGCAAACTTAGTTATTTTCATAGTGAGTAAATCATCAATTGTTGCTTGTTTAGCTAAAGTGAGTCTCAAGGTAGTGGTAATTAGCAAACAATGCAAATCAATCCTCGTGGGAACGATATCTTATTCACCCCATCTACACACATCCCGTGCGCTTGCGGATTAGGGTTGTAAAACTCACAACAAGTTTTTGGCGTCGTTGCCGGGGATTGATTGTATTGATTTGTTCAATATCATTGCTAGAAGATTGACTCTAGACTAAACCTTTATTTCTTTACCTATTTGTTGCCTTTGTGCTTGGATATTTCTATGATAGGTACCATTGGTGTATGACCCGTTCCCAACACTCTACTTTGTTGCCATTCATTCCGGGGATTGAAAGACATCTTAGAGAGCTTAAAGCAATATCACACTTGGGAGAATCAAGCTCCAACCCTACATCCATGGAAGGTGGAGGTGATAATCTTAATGGTAATGGGTATAATGGTGGCAATGGAGGAAATTGAAGGATGGATCATCAAGATGGAGTCTATCCAAGAAATCCACAAAGGCCTATTAGGGAGTACATCCGACCCTTGGTGACACAGAATTATTCGGGTATTGTGAGGCCACCGGTTCAAGCCAACAACTTTGAGTTGAAGCTATCCTTGATTTCTCTCCTCCAACAAAACCAATTTGGAGGCTTGGCTCCGGAGGATCCCAACACACACATAGCAAATTTCTTGGAAGCTTGTAACACATTCAAGGCTGATGGAGTCTCCACCGATGCTATTAGACTCCGATTGTTTCCTTTCTCACTCCGAGACAAGGCTAAAGGGTGGTATCAATCACTTCAACCGGGGAGCATTGCTACATGGAATGAAATGACCGAAAAATTCTTGAGCAAGTTTTTTCCTCCATCTAAGGCCGCCCACTTGAGAGCTTCAATTGTGACATTCAAGCAACATGAGATGGAGTCCATTTCGGAGGTTTGGGAGAGATTCAAGGAGTTGCTTAGGAAGTTCCCACAACATGGATTCTTGGATTGGAAACAAATCCAACTTTTCTATGAAGGCTTAGTACCCACTTCAAGATTTATGATTGATGCTTCGGCAGGTGGATCCTTAATGTCAAAGATGGCCGGTGATGCTTTCCAAATTCTAGAGCAATTGGCACTAAATGGAGAGCAATGGCCAGGAGAAAAAGTTCAACCAAGAAGAGGGGTACTTGAGGTTGACCAATTGACCGCCTTGTCGGCACAAATGGTTTTAGCTACTTGAATTAGTTATGTTAGTTGGATTAATGGCTATTTAACTTTGGTTTTCCTTCATTGCTTGTTTACTCTTCTCCTTGAGTTTATTATTGTGTTGATTGATCAAGGGCCCTAGTCAATTGCACTTTATATTTCTTTTAAACTCTTGGAAAAGATTAGAAGGAATTGAAATTAGGAGAAGAGTGTAGTGGCCATGGGCTTGTTGGGAGACTAGTCTAGGACACTAGGTGAAGGTAAATTGCACTTGTAATGCCCCTCTTGAACTAGCAATTTGGATGGCAGTCCATTCTAGTGTAAGCTTGGGATAGTGACCCTTTCACTTGGGAGAGTAAGGGCCTAATTAGTTAACTTCACCAACAAGTAGAAAAAACCAAACTATTAGCCTTAATTCACTAGCTAACCAAGTCAAATAGTGAAAACCATAGGAAGTGTGTTTTGTTAATTCATTAGAAAACCCCTAATTTGCATTGTGTTTGTTGTTCTTGTTTAGTAGTAATTTAAGTGGAGTTGCAAACTTAGTTATTTTCATAGTGAGTAAATCATCAATTGTTGCTTGTTTAGCTAAAGTGAGTCTCAAGGTAGTGGTAATTAGCAAACAATGCAAATCAATCCTCGTGGGAACGATATCTTATTCACCCCATCTACACACATCCCGTGCGCTTGCGGATTAGGGTTGTAAAACTCACAACAAGTTTTTGGCGTCGTTGCCGGGGATTGATTGTATTGATTTGTTCAATATCATTGCTAGAAGATTGACTCTAGACTAAACCTTTATTTCTTTACCTATTTGTTGCCTTTGTGCTTGGATATTTCTATGATAGGTACCATTGGTGTATGACCCGTTCCCAACACTCTACTTTGTTGCCATTCATTCCGGGGATTGAAAGACATCTTAGAGAGCTTAAAGCAATATCACACTTGGGAGAATCAAGCTCCAACCCTACATCCATGGAAGGTGGAGGTGATAATCTTAATGGTAATGGGTATAATGGTGGCAATGGAGGAAATTGAAGGATGGATCATCAAGATGGAGTCTATCCAAGAAATCCACAAAGGCCTATTAGGGAGTACATCCGACCCTTGGTGACACAGAATTATTCGGGTATTGTGAGGCCACCGGTTCAAGCCAACAACTTTGAGTTGAAGCTATCCTTGATTTCTCTCCTCCAACAAAACCAATTTGGAGGCTTGGCTCCGGAGGATCCCAACACACACATAGCAAATTTCTTGGAAGCTTGTAACACATTCAAGGCTGATGGAGTCTCCACCGATGCTATTAGACTCCGATTGTTTCCTTTCTCACTCCGAGACAAGGCTAAAGGGTGGTATCAATCACTTCAACCGGGGAGCATTGCTACATGGAATGAAATGACCGAAAAATTCTTGAGCAAGTTTTTTCCTCCATCTAAGGCCGCCCACTTGAGAGCTTCAATTGTGACATTCAAGCAACATGAGATGGAGTCCATTTCGGAGGTTTGGGAGAGATTCAAGGAGTTGCTTAGGAAGTTCCCACAACATGGATTCTTGGATTGGAAACAAATCCAACTTTTCTATGAAGGCTTAGTACCCACTTCAAGATTTATGATTGATGCTTCGGCAGGTGGATCCTTAATGTCAAAGATGGCCGGTGATGCTTTCCAAATTCTAGAGCAATTGGCACTAAATGGAGAGCAATGGCCAGGAGAAAAAGTTCAACCAAGAAGAGGGGTACTTGAGGTTGACCAATTGACCGCCTTGTCGGCACAAATGGCTTCACTCATGAATCAAGTGTCCAAGTTGACCAACAAAAAGGAGCCAACTATTGAGCAAGCCACCGCCTCTACCTCTAACACATATGGTGGACATATGGATATGAAGCTTGAAGAAGCAAATTTCATGGGCAACCAGAATTTTGGGTTTAGAGGCAACCAAATGGGAAATCAATATAACCCAAGTTGGAGAAACCATGAAAATTTCTCTTATGGTAACACAAGGAATGTGCAACAACCACCACCACCTTCCGGCTTCAACCAAGTCTCAATGGAGAAGAAGCTCTCTATGGAAGAAATTATATTGCAATTTATGAAGGAGACAAGAGATAGAATGGAGAAAAATGAAGCCAAGACGGCTATCTTGAGAGCTAACTTTGCTAGTATGGAGGCAAATGTGAGTGCAAGCATCAAGAACATGGAGAATCAAATTGGGCAATTGGCTTTGGTGGTGAAGACATCTCAAAAAGGCAAATTCCCTAGTGACACCGAGTTGAACCCAAGGGAGCAATGTCATGCAATTACACTTAGGGGAGGAAAGAAGCTTGAAGATCCTTACATAAGGACACCTACTCAAGGAAAACCAATCTTGGAAGATGAAGTGCAAGTTTAAGAAGAAGAGGAAGTGGTGGAGTTTCTAAAAAAACAACCCCAAAGAGTGCAAAAACTCCCACCAAACCCACCCTTACCTTTCCCACAAAGGTTCCAAAAGAAGAAGTTTGATGATCAATATGGCAAGTTCTTGGACATTTTTAAGAAGCTTCACATCAATATCCCATTCTTGGAGGCCTTACCTCAAATGCCAAATTGGGGTAAATTCTTGAAGGAAGTCATTGCAAAGAAAAGAAAATTTGAAGAGTTTAAGACCATATGCCTCATGAAAGAATGTAGTGCAATTGTTCAACAAAAGCTTCCACCAAAATTGAAGGATCCCGGAAGCTTCACTATTCCATGCACAATTGGAGAAGTTGAGTTCAAAAAGGTATTATGTGACCTTGGTGCAAGTGTCAACTTGATGCCCTTGTCTATTGCCAATAAATTGGGGCTAGAAGTAAAGCCCTCCACAATACAATTACAAATGGCTGATAGGTCTATCAAGTATTCATGGGGAGTAATAGAAGATGTTTTGGTGAAAGTTGACAAATTTTTCTTCCCCATGGATTTTGTGATTCTTGACATGGAAGAAGATAACCAAGTCCCCCTTATCTTTGGAAGACCATTCTTGGCCACCGCCGGAGAAACTATAGATGTGAAGGAAGGCAAGCTCATATTCAATGTTGAGGATGAAAAAGTTGAGTTCAACATGTTTGATTCTAGCACTCCGCCTCCTAAGATGGGAATATACATGGTTGATGTAGTCATAGAATCCAACCAAGGAAATTCTCCTACTTTTGCTTTGGGTGGTGACAAAAAAGAAGTCAATGAATTTGAGCCCCCAAATCTCAAGGAAAAAGTAAAAGATGAGGCAACACACTCTTTGATGGAAGAAAAGAAGAAGAAAACAATGAAGAAGAAATGGGTAGCAACAAGGAATGGAAATATGAAGAATCCCAAAATGATTAAAGAAGAAAGAAATGAGAACTTAAGCATGGAGAGGAGCACATCTTGTTGGATGCATATTGGACTTTCCAAGCATCGGAAGCATTCTTACAAAGGAGAGGGTGTGGAGCCACATCACCCACCCTAATGCCTAAAACAAAGGAGTTGGTGTCTAGCTAGAGACAATAAATCAAGCGCTTGTTGGGAGGCATCCCAACATTTCTTCTCGCCTTTGTGTTTTTAATTGTCTTTTCAAATAAGTTGAGTTTTAAGGAAAATGTCTCTTAATTACTCTTTGCGCTTATTGTAGGTGCATGGTAGAAAGATCTAGAGTAAACATGAAAAGATGAAGTGTCACCATCACTAAGAGTTTAAGTGGGAGTAATTGGAGGCGGGAACATCCGCCTCGGGTATGATTCTTGAATCACAATCTTCTTTCTAGCTTTTTTTGTCAACATTGTGGAAAATGTTGGTTTTAAGTTTGGGGGATAAATGTGTTTATGGATGATACTTATTTGAGTGTTTTCCTAAGACTTGACATCTAATTGTTGTTCTTTCTTTTAGATTAGTTTTTGGTGATTTTTTTTTTCTTTTCTTATGACATTACATGCATATCATATTTCTTTTCCCTATTATGACATATAGTGGATAAATGTAGAAACATGTAGTTGCATTTAGGTTATGTGCATTTAGGGACCCAATGCATGCTCTTTATTATGATTAGAGGAATTCATTTACAAGTTCAACTTGATTGTAAATTTTGTTAAGTAAAGAAAGATTTTCACTTGTCATTAATGGTAGAACCATACCCGGTGAGCCTTTGGACCTTGTGTGGCACACTTGCATTATAAATTAGTTCATTCATTAGAGTAGTGTTTGTTTTGCTTGTTTTGCTTATGGATTCCTTAATTTGCTTTTGGACCCCTTCATCTCCAAATTGATGCATGCAAATAAAGGATGAAAATGAAAACTTAGGGCTAACTACATACCTAAATGGCTAACCCTTCATTATAATCCTTAGTTGACCCCTTTGAGCCTTTAAGTCATGTTTGTTGTTTAACCCACACAATTGAGCCATATCCATTGTTATTTATCCTCTCTTGTCCTTGAAGTAAGTTGAGTATTGCATATATGAGCTTGAGAAGAGTAAAAATTTGTGAGTTGTGTGAGTGAGCAATAAATAAGTTTGGGGGGAAAATGTTGGGTATCTTTCCCTTAATAAAAAGGCAAAATGAGTCAACATGAAAAAGCCCTCATTAAAAAAAACAAAACAAAAAAAAAACCAAAAAGAATAAATAAAGAGAGGGAAAGGTAGAAGTACTTCATTAATTTGAAAGGAGTTCACTCATGAGTTTTGTCAAAATTGTGCATATGGGGGTTACTTGATTTGTTGCTTGGAAGTCAAGAAAAGCATTTTTAAATCAAAATACCTTGGGTGGGACTTTAGATTTGATTATTAGGATTACCCATGGTGTTTATGCTTAACTTACTTCTTTAGCCCCACCTCAAAAGGCCTCCATCCGATTCCCGTCCATACCAAACCTGGCCACGGTACAACCTTATATATATGTCATTGGACTTAAATTTGCATGCATACTCCTTAGGGATAATTCATGGGTAGTTTAGGTCCTTTTACAAATTTATGGATGAAGTGGCATTATAAGCCTTAGATACACTAGGCAACCATAGATTAGGGAGTGAAACACTTAGCGAGCAATTACCTACCGTTAATGACAAAGTTCTTCTTTCATTACTTACCTTAATTTCTCTTAAGTTGAGCTTGTACTTTGAATGACTTTATGATATGATATTGAGTATATGTTGTTAGCTTCTATGTTTTGATTGTTTTATGTTTTTAGGTTAATAAATGCTAGGGACTAGCATTTTTCTAAGTTTGGGGGAGTTTGATAAATGTTAAATTTGTGGTCAAACATGTTGACTTTTTGTCAATTTTGACCACAATTTTCTACCTTACCACTTAATATTTTTGGCCGATTCTTACTTTGATCCTTCATTTTGTAGGTTGGAGAAGCGGACCATAGCATTGGAATGGCACCGGGACGAGCGGAACGAAAAACGGGAACGCAAAAGTCAAAGGAAATTATAACTGTGAGGCCTAAGCCCCAGGAGCGAGGCCTAGGCACCACAGTACAAAAGTTCTCTGCCTAAAAAACGCACCCTAGAGGCCTAGGCGCCAGAGCACCATCGAGCCTGGAAGCCTAGGCGTCCAGGCATCCCTTCCTGAGGCCTAGGCGCCAGTCACCCGGAAAAGTGGTCCCCTACCTCAAATTTGAACTCAAGCTTGCTATTTGTTATGGCCCTTCTAGTGGGAGGTGCAATTGAGGAAGGTAAAGTGTTTTAAATTAAGGTTCTAAGCTCAATTCAAGTTTACATAGCAAGAATAGAGAAGTTTAGCAAAGTTCACTAAGTTCCGAGAAGAATAAAGCACTAAATGAAGTTCAGGGGCAAAATGGTAATTTTGCATCCTAAATAGCCGGGACGAGTCCCGAGTGTTTTAAAATGAATTTTTAGAACTTAACTTTCAACCTTAACTCAAACTAGAAAAATAGACAAGAATTTAATCAAGAATTACTAAGTTACAAAGATGGGGGACTTATTTGTATTAAGCTTAATACTTTGATGGTTTTTGGGTTAACTGAGGGTTTAAGAAGGGTAAAGAAGTCTATGGCTGCCATAAACCCGTTTCCAGCCTTCTCACCCTCATTTTGCTCTCAAATTGAACTTGTAATCAAGAGTTTTTGGTGCCAAAAGAAGCAATTCAAAGTATATAAGCTTGGAGAAGTGATTTTCAAGCACGGAATCATGTTTTTGAAGCTTGGAGAGACGTTTTCTCACATCCCCTATTTTTGAACGAGGTAAGAGTTGTGTTCTTGATTGAATTCATGCTATTTGGTTGAATTGGAGCTTGGTTTTTGGTTAGAGAGCATAATTTTGATGTTTGGTGCTTTGTTTTTGGATTGGAACTTGTGTAGAGCTTTGGGAGCTTGGTTGATTGAAAAGGAGGGTGATTCTTTCTTGTAACTTGGAGTTGAGGTAAGGGAGTTATGTTTTTAAGTTCATGGAATGCCATTAGCTTGGATTTGCTTGAGAAATTTGAGTGGTTTTAGCTAAGGCATTAAGGAAACATTTTGGTTGAATTATGGTGGACTAGAGGAATTGGGAGGATTGGATTGATGTTACAAGACATCATAGCTTAGCTTTTGATAGTTGGTTATGTTCTACGCAACATGTACTATGTGTGTATGAAATTTGGAGGCATTCCATGCATGTTTGGTATGTGTAGGAATTGCCCAAAGTTCATAGCAGCAAAATGCGCCAATTTTGCAATTCTGCAGATTGGCGACACGTCGCCAATTTCAGGTCGAAACCAGCGACGCGTCGCCAATCCAGAAAAACTGTCTCAGAATGTCGACAACTGTGGCGACGCGTTGCCGAGACAGCTTTTGACACCCGGTTTTGTTTTCAGCATAACTTTTCGTTCGGGTGTCCGATTGAGGTGATTCAAGATTCCACACGAAGCTAAGAGGGAGTACTATCACCTCAATGTTTTAAAAACACTTAAAATGTCCCAGTTTTAGATTTATATTAAGTCAAAGTGAAGGCAAGTTTTTTTTTAAGGAAACTATGTTGCATTTGAACATAATTAGCTACCACTAGCTCAGGTGAGAGGTTTAGAACCCTTGTCGGCCTAGTCGTGCCGTAGCCACGAGGTCACAAGGCGAAACCTTGTTCATCTAGTCTACATCAATGAGGCCCTGCGGCCTAGTCTACAAAGTCCCACCATAATTCCCCTGCATAACAACTATGGGAAGGCTACATGATCGTTTGTAGTAAGCTTCGGCTTGTTAGGCAGTAAGCTTCGGCTTACTAGGAGTGGGTTTAAACTCGTTAGGCGCGGAGTAATACTCTGTGAAGAGGACTACTTGAGGAGAGGTGTTTGGCCTAGTTATATATGCATATATAATAGCACCCTCGTGCTGTGTGAGCTCGCAGTAAGAGTCCTTGGGTTTTCTTGCAGGTACATTGAAGATCCCTTACTGAGAATTATCGAATTCTCACTCCCTGGTTTAGTTATGCAGAGCCTGAAGTTGCTGGACCGGGTAATCGTTGAGGATTATCTCGGTAGTACTCTTTTGTGTGTACAGGTATGGCAGTTGAGAATCCTTGTGATTCTAGTCTACATAAGTACTTAGTTGGCTTGTTGGTCAGGTGACAGTACTAACTAGTCTCTTCCTTTGGCTGCAGAGCCTAGTAGCACTTGGCAAAGGACTTTTGGGACTCGCCACTGGGATGTGTTTCCAAAGTGGGAGTTAGGTTAAGAGATCTTAGTAGAGTCTTGTATTTATACAGTACTTTGGTTTGCCTCCATAGTCTATGTTATGAGGAGTCCTTGACTCTAGGATTGCTCTTGGGTGACGGCATTAGTCTACTTTATGTATGAATGTTCTCACGAGTTGTTATGTGTAGTAAACTCACACAAATGTTGATTTTTGTATGCTTTGGCTATTTGTATTTATTTTGTGTAGGAAAATACTCAGCTGAGTTAATGTTTTAATGTTTTATGGTTTAATAAACCAAGTCAAAGCATAAGAGCATGCATATTGCATATTCTAGGTTAATCAACTAGTATCACGGGATTTAATCCGCACACATACACAACTAGCCAATTGCAATCCACCGTGAGATCTGATAGCCGAAGTGCTATCACACTGGTCAACCACCGACCACGGAAAAGGATCCCGGAGTGAAGGAAGTCATATACTTGAGGCACTCGACCTCGGTAGCTCACCAATTCCAACTTCGGAAGCCAGCGTCGCACCTCCTTCAGAACGCCGGCCAAACCACCCTCTGGGAAAAGGACCGAACACCCCCTGCAGGAAAAAGTCCCCCGAAGACGAATAGACCAAAGTTCTAGCCGGACCCCCCGAAGTGAGACATCAACCAAAGGGACCTCGGTTGTATGGCAAGAGCCAAGTCTCTGACACTCCGCTTACACAAGTCATCAACACGCCACCTCCAGGCACACTTTGGCACGATGTCACTATCCAACGTCCTGTCACACAGGGCTACACCTAATCCGGCTCGCAACCCGAAGAGCCTGTAGAGGACTAGGGGCCTCCACACTTAGAAGTACGAACACCATCTAAACAATACACGTGTCGTCATCAGAAGGGGTCATCCTTTTCCTTTTATACAAGGGAAGTCATCACAGGGAAGGGGGGAGGTTCCTCTAGAGGGGGTTCTCTGCCCGGAGGACCAAAAGGACAAGAGGACGCTCTCTTTTCTCCGCCTGAGTGCTCTCCCTTCAGCCCTCAGAAAGGCACGCCAAGCAAGAGTCCCTTGTGCTTATTATTGAGTATCTCTCATTCTCACAGCACTGACTTGGGCGTCGGAGGTTCCCCCACGGAAATCCACCCCAGGGGCCTCCTAACCCCTGTTTTCTGAGTGTTTCAGCAAAGTCTCCCTGAAGGATCTCCGGCTCGGGTTCTCTCCCGTGCCGGGAGCCTTTCCCGTCTTCACCAGCCACGGTATCAGAAGCTACCAGCCTTCACTTCAGGTAACCCTCTCAGGGTACCTACGTGTCCATCCAGGAGTCCCTACTGCCCACACCATTGCACAACAGTAAAGATGCGGGCTCCGCCTAACTAGACCCGCATCATTCTGGTGCCGTCTGTGGGAACCCAGCTCCAGGTCGCCGTCGTTGAAACTCAGCATTCTAAGGACAAGGGACTTTCGAGGTCTCCGTCTGTGCCAGAAATTCAACCGGCAGCCGAACAAGCGGCGGCAGGGAATTCCTCGCCTGAGGACGAACGTCGTTTGACTATCACTATAGGCTTCCTGCATGAATTCCCACGTCCTGGCGTGGTCGGAATGACGCAATAGTCAAACCAAAGAAGGCCACAGCAAAAATTCGGGCCGAAGGCCCTCCTCATCAGTACTTCGTGAGGTGGAGAATCCTATCCCAATTCACAGGAATTGGGAAAATGAAGATCAACGGGATTAGTCCTCGGTGGGAACCATGCTACCTGGAGTATGACCTATGGGAAAAGCAGGGTCATGACGACCCAGACTTCCCCGCCGAAAGAGTTCTGCACCCGAGGAAAAAATCGCCATCTCCTCGGCAACGAAGTCAAAACCCATTGCCCCGAGAGGTCATTTACAACTTGACTTACGGGCAGAAGGCGCCGACTCTACTTCCCAGGACACGACCGTTGTCCGAAGTGACCCGCCTCCGCGCAACGCCGCGAAAAAAGAGTAGAGCATTCGGAAAAGACTATCGAAATGGTGCATCGAACTCGGAGAGTACTGCATCACGTATAAGCCTAGAAAGGCAATGAACGCCCAGGTACTGGCAGATTGCATTGCCGAATTCCCAGAAGAAGGGAAGGCTGAAACCAACAGAGGAGACAGAGCGAAGGTAGATCCAGAGTGGAAACTCTCTGTCAGTGGAACCCCAAGCGTAGAGCATCAGGCGCTGCGATACCCCCCTCGGGGGCCCGAAGGCAGGGAGGCCACCAAAACGATCAAGTTTGCTTACCAAAAACTGTTGGGCCATCCAAGCATGGCAACGCTAGGTGCAATAACCTCGCACAAAAGGCGGAAAGATCCTATAAAGAGGAATCTCACAACCAAAAAGTCCCGAAAATCCTCATGAAGAGGCAGGAAGTGCGAAGACATTTCGGACGATATTAAGGAAAAGCTATACAGGCAAAGGTACGCAATTCCGTTATTAAGATATATCGGTAAAATGAGTGCAGGACAATTCATCCAAGAGGAGTGAAAATGGCCAGAGACACGCCAGCACCCGAGGACTGCCTTTGTAGCGGATAACCTCGGAAAGATTGCACCGAGCCACTCCAAACAACACCCGAAGATGTGAAGTTCTGCGTAATAGCAGAGGACTACTTCACTAAGTGGGGGAAAGGCAGAACTCCTAGTGACCATGCCGGCAAAAGAGGATTTCAAGAATCCAATCCGTCACCAACCTCGGAATAAAAAGGACACTTCAGCCCACTAGCTCAACCATCGAGCAACAGAGGTAGCCAAAAGAGGGACTATAAGAGAGGCAAAGGGAAAGTGGCTAGGAGAACTTCCAACGCGGAGACATTTTTCTCACTTATCTCCAGTGTAGAAGCCACTATCCATTTGAACGAGTTCGGCCATCACACAGATGTTTGACGAAAGTTGAGAACTAACCTCGACTTAGTTGGCAAAAGGCTGAGCTCGAAATCACGCTGCTTCGGCAAAAGGGGCCCATAAGTGCAAAACTGCATAATAGGCCAAAAAGGAAAGGAACAAGGAAAAAGAGACCTCGCCCCTGAAAGGCCGAATTGGAACCCCGAAAGCCGTCCTGTGGGGTACTTCGGCCAAACGAGAAAGGACCTTATCTGGTCTTAGGGAGTATACAAGCTCGGCAACACCAAAAAAGGAAAACTGAAAAGAACAAGGCATTCAGGTGTCTTAAAGAAATTCTACGCTTAGAATTTTTAGACAAGAAATGGTGAGAGCCATAAATTCGTCTAAGTACAGAAATTTTTCCTGTATGAGAATGTTTGCCGAACAGAGCTGAAGCATGGAACTCCCGAAAGTCTCCGGTTCATTCCGAAGTTGGTTATGTGCCCCAAAAGAAGGCAAGTCTATCGAACACGGCCGACAAGGGATAGGCTAAACTTTGCCTAAAGGGACTTCGCGAACGGCGAAAGACCTCCCGAAGAATGGTCGACGAAACGAGCAAAGAAAGTACTGAAATCCCTAGACCGAAAATGATCGGGACATGTGGGAAACAAAAATTGCTCAAAAAGACTTAGCCAAAGTAATTCATTCAAAAAGGTCTTGGTATAAGGAGAAGATTACAAAAAGGAAAATACAAAGAAGAAGAAGGAGGCAAAGGTCCTAGAATATCTAAGGGACCTCGGCGTTATGGGAAGCTTCGGCTCCTGAGCTCTTCGCCACAGCCTTCGGTGTAGGAGGAAGCGGCGGCAAGTTGAGGAACTCGACTCTTGACCACATCCACCGAGGCCCCCCGGGAATATCCAGGGCAGCTAGAAAGGAAGGATCGAGGTCCGGATACTTCTTCAGAAATTGATAACGAGCAAGGCAGAAACCGTCCTGAAAAGCAACCTTGGACGTCTGAACGGCTTTATCTCTTTCAACGTCCAACTCGTCTGCCTCATGATGAAGATCCGAAACCTCCTGCTGAAGGTCGGAAATCTCTTTCTCCAGCTCCTCGGTTTTCTTCTTCTTCTTCGAACTCTCCTTCAGCAAGCCGACCTTGGCCTGGAGTTCAGCATTTTTAGCCATTGCCTTCGCCAGGAAGGCAGACTCCCATTCCTTTTCCTTTTGAAGGGTTTCGTTGGCCAAAGTCAGGCTGATTAGTTTGTTGCTAAGGTCGGACATCTTCTTGGAAAAATCCTTCAAGAGCCCCTCTTGGCCCTTCAAGAACTCCTTCCGAAGACCGGCAATCTTCTCCTTGCATATTTGGTTCAACTCGGTGTTCGTCAGCACCGAGTTAGCACAGAAAACTTTGGCCTTCTCCAGTTTGTCTTCAGCCCAAGCTCGGGCCGAAGACTGCTTTGCTGCCGAAGCTTGGAGGTATCCGCTATACCCCAAAACCTGCAAAAAAAGATAGAGAAGGTACTTAGCAAAATTTGCACAAGGAAAGCCAAAAAACACTTGGGAAAAAAGTGGGAAGGTAAAATGAAGAGCCTGAAGAGTTACCTGAGCAGCATGCTGGGAAACTTTTGCAGCAAGGGCATCCTTGGAGGCACACTCCTCGGCGACCGCCTTGAAGGATGCTTGAGTAAGCACGCCCCTCGCCATTTGGGGAGCTATTTCCCGACAGTCTTCGGAGAATAGATTCATGTCCTTTGTAAAAGACCAAAACGGCTCCCTCGGGACTTTGTCCTTCGGGACATGAGAATCCCAAAGATCCCTCCTTCGGGCGTGCTCAATCTTCCAAGCAAGGGGCGCCGGATCCTCTACAAAAGAAACACACATCTTATCAGGTAAAATTTCCTTGGTTATAGAAGATATATAAGTTGATTGCAGGAAAAAGGAGACAAACCTGGCGCGACCACGGCACAGTCGTCATCAGAGTCACCGACCTCCTCCACGTCGGCAAGAATATGTTTGCCCTTGGCCCTTTGGCACTTTTCTAAATCTTCAGCAGGAAGATCCGCCGAAGAGCCCTCAAGATTTGCCGACGTGGCGGGACTCAAAGGATCTGGAAGGGCAATCACCCCGGCAGGAACTTCGGCGGCAGTTTCAGGCTCCGCGATAGTTGCAACCTTGGTGGAAGTTGCAATGACATCGCCAGCCTTAGTGGAAGTAGCAATAACATCGCCGACTTCTGAAACGTCCTCCGAAGGGGGAAGAGGGGTGTCCTTCTTGGCCTTCTTGGCCGAAGATGATCCGCTCCCAGACGCTTTGCGCCTCTTCTTTTGTTCTCCTTTCTCGGCCTGGCCAAGGAAGAGAGACTGGTAGTAGGCGGCAGACTCGTCGCCCATCTTTGAAAAAGAAGGAAGAAATCAGTGTAAGTCCACGGGCACTTATGTTGAAATTTTTTTGAAAAAAACTTACTTTCAAAAAAGGCTTCGAAAGAGAGCTCGCTCCGAAGGAGCTTCACCAGCCAAGAGTCCTTTCCCTCGGTAGCAGGAGCTGGCATGCCGAGATATGTCTTGTGCTCTGTAACCACCCCCAACTCCCGAAGGACATCCTCGGTCATGAGTTTCCACATGATCGGGAAAGGGTAGAGAGAGCGTGAAAGGACCTCGGCATCCCAGTCGGTGATAGCACAGATTCGTCTGTCAAAGTCCCCAAACCTCGCCGCCAACTCGGGAGTTAGCAGTTTACTGGGATCCATGACATCTGCCTCCAGCTTTCCCCGCGCCCACTTAGTCGGGACGTGCGACCAGGCCTCCGCCACCTTCAGGAAGAAGAACTTCATTTGCCACCCTCGCCAGCTATCTTTGGTAGCGAAGGTGAACATAAATTTCTTGCTCCCAGATCCCCGAGGCAGCATGAAATAAAAGCCACCCTTCGGAACCAGATAGAGCTTATAGTACTGCATGAACAGGATGAAATGGGGTTCTACCCCGAAAATCCCGCACATGCAGAGTAAGGCATTGAAATAGCAAAAGGAGTTGGGAGGAAGCTGATTCACGGCTATGCCATGAAACTGGCAAAAGTCGCAAATCATCTTCGTAGGAGGAAACCGAAGTCCGGCCTTCAGTTGGGCTCAGAAAATGGTAACCTCGTCACCTCGATTCATAAAGCTAAACTGGCCAAGGTGAGGTAACCTTGTGATGGCATAAGAAGGAAAGAAAAATTTGGTCTTCCATTTCTCTAATTTTTCAGGAGTAGTGCAGCAAGGGTGAGACAAAAGAGGTTGCCAACTCTCGGGAATAGGCATGGTTGACCGAAAAATGACTTCGGAAGAAGGGAAAAAATGATTTCGGAAAGACGACTTCGGAAAGCAAAAAGAAAAACAAAACACCAAAGGAACTCTAGAAGTCAGAACCCACCGAAAGTCTTGCCAAAGTCGGGGTTTGAGGACGCCGTTGTGAAAGGTTGCCGAAAATCGCTCCGCCACTAGGACCGCCGCGCAAGAAGGAGAAAAAGCAAGAACGAAGCAAGAGCAAAAGAAACACAAATCAAGAGTATGACAGGAGGAAGGCTTATATAGATCGAGGAAGGGCAGCCAAAAAGGCGTCATAAATGTTGCGCGAAGGTGAAGCGTCGCCATGATTATCCCTCGCGCATGAAAAGGCGTGCCCATCCCAGCTGATGCCTGCCACGTGTCACCCGTCACGAGAAACTAGGACACACTTTCTGGCATCCAGAAAACTCGGGCACATGGCTCGAGACTGACACGCCTAGTTTCAAGATGCGACGATTCACTAGCCTATGGTGGGAAAAGTGAACAAGTTGGGAATCTCGAGACCATCAAAGGGCAGACAGATGACACCTATCCAAATAAGGTTCATCACTTAGGTGGCGAAGTGCCTCCTCAGCCGATGTCACACTCTGGGTGTAAATCAGGTCCAGGGTTCAAGGCTCCGTGCCGCCCTGTTCAACCAAAAACAGACATATTGCAACGCGGGCCTCTAGGAGTCCACAAGGTTGTTCTGTCAAAAACTGCCAGTTGAGCGATAGACAGACGCCGAAAAAGCTACTTGCCGAAGTCTTCACTTCGGCTTTCCAAGGGGGGCATGTGATAGCCGAAGTGCTATCACACTGGTCAACCACCGACCACAGAAAAGGATCCCGGAGTGAAGGAAGTCATACGCTTGAGGCACTCAACCTCGGCAACTCGCCAATTCCAACTTCGGAAGCCAGCGTCGCACCTCCTTCGGAATGCCGGCCAAACCACCCTCGGGGAAAAGGACCGACCACCCCCTGCGGGAAAAAGTCCCCCGAAGACGAATAGACCGAAGTTCTAACCGGACCCCCCCAAGTGAGACATAAACCAAAGGGACCTCGGTTGTACGGCAAGAGCCATTAAGGAGTCTCTGACACTCCGCTTACACAAGTCATCAACACGCCACCTCCAGGCACGCTTTGGCACGATGTCACTATCCAACGTCCTGTCACACAGGGCTACACCTACTCCGGCTCGCAACCCGAAGAGCTTGTAGATGACTAGGGGCCTCCACACTTAGAAGTACGAACACCATCTAAACCATACACGTGCCGAACACGTGTCATCATCTGAAGGGGTCATCCTCTTCCTTTTATATAAGGGAAGTCATCACAGGGAAGGGGGGGAGGTTCCTCCAGAGGGGGTTCTCTGCTCAGAGGACCAAAAGGACAAGAGGACGCTCTCCTCTCTACGCCTGAATGCTCTCCCTTCAGCCCTTAGAAAGACACGCCAGGCAAGAGTCCCTTGTGCTTATTATTGACTATCTCTCATTCTCACAGCACTGACTTGGGCGTCGGAGGTTCCCCCCCAGAAATCCATCCCGGGGGCCTCCTAACCCCTATTTTCTGAGTGTTTCAGCAAGGTCTCCCTGAAGGATCTCCGCCCTAGGTTCTCTCCCGTGCCGGGAGCCTTTCCCGTCTTCACCAGCCACGGTATCAGAAGCTGCCGGCCTTCACTTCAGGTAACCCTTTCAGGGTACCTCCGTGTCCATCCAGGAGTCCCTGCTGCCCACACCGTTGCACAACAGTTCTCACAGGGCTTCCTGGGCAGGGGCACGGGCGGTCGTGTCAGTTTTTGGTATCAGAGCTTAGGACTTATTTCATAGATATTGGAGGCTAAGACTGAGATCTAGTTGGAAAGTCCAAGTGTTAGGAATTAGTACTGAGCAACATCTGGGGAATGTTGTTTGGCTGTGGTTGCAGGTTGCTATGGTTGACACTAGGTCAGGAGCTTCAAGGGGAACTAGGGAACCTGGTGAAGGTTCTAGTGACCCCGTTGTGGCAAGGCTGGATGAGATATCCAGGGTATTACAGGGGTTAACAGAGACTATGGCCCAAGTGGCACAGGGTATGAACACCCTTGTGACTGAGATGTTCAGGGATTATGAGGACAGAGGTGTTGTCCAGAAGGAGAATGACCCACAACAGGAGCAGGAAAGGCATGCTGAGCAACAGCAAATGCCTAGAGCTCATGGACGTAGAAATCAAGTTCATGAGGAGGAAAAGGAACTAGAGGTGATAGAGGCTCCAAGGAGGGGAGACACTCCACATCAAATGAGATTGTTGGAGAAGTTTAAGACTGTTGATCCATCAAGCTTTGATGGGAAAGGTGATCCTGATAGAGCAGAGGATTGGTTGTCCAGGATGAACAGACTTTTCACTTGTGGTGGTTATGAGTCAGAGCAAAAGATGACTTTGGTGCCTTTATTTCTGAGAGGGAGAGCCAGTTTATGGTGGGATGATGTGATGGAGTTGCTGAGGGAAAGTAATGGTACTCGCCCAGAGCACAAGAAAAAGGTGCTCAAGTGGTTAGACTTCGAGAAAAAGTTCAGACAAGAGTACATCAGTGAAGCTGCACAGGATCAGAAGAGGATCCAGTTTGAAAATCTGACACTGGGAGAGATGTTAGTGCGAGAGTATGAGCAGCGCTACAATTCACTTATTCGGTATGCTCCATACATGATGGGCAATGATGAGCTGAAAGCTAAGAAGTTTTTCCAAGGTCTGAAACCTGTACTCAGGAGGTATATGGCGACAGTGGATATTAGGAGTTATCGCCAGGTGGTTTAGAAGGCGTTGGCCTTAGAAAGGGAATTTGAGGATTCCAGGACATCTAGCAAAAAGGTGGAAGTTGGACTAGCCAACTTAGGAAAAAGTGCAGGGAAGCGACCAATGGTGGGAAACCAAGATCCATCCAAGAGAAGGAGGATAGGTTTGTGTCCTAGATGTAGACGGTTTCATGGTGGAAGACCATGTACTATGGGGACAGATGCTTGTAATATCTGTGGTCAGAGAGGACATTGGGCGAGAGAATTCCCAAGGGTTCGATCGATGACAGGTCCGCCTCGGAATTTACCTCCGGTACCCTTTGCTATAGGGAATCGTCTTGGTGTAGCCGCAGCAGCAGTTGAGCCGAGAGTTTTCGCCCTGACGAATCAAGTGGCCAGAGAATCGCCCGCCGTTCGAGGTAATTTTACTTTTCAGAACGGTAGTGTTAGAGTGCTTTTTGATACAGGAGCTACTCTTTCAGTGATATCTTCTGCTTTGGTAGATAAGTTTAAATTGCAGCGAGAAATCTCGGGTGAGTTGAGACTCATCAGGACTGTAGGGAAAGGTTTTATTGTGACCAACGAAGTGGTTACCAGGTATCCCTTGCAGTTAGGTGATCATGATTTTTGCTGTGAGTTATGGGTGATAGAGCTGAGGTCTTATGACCTAGTGTTGGGAATGGATTGGTTGAGTAAGCATAAGGCACAAATTGATTGTGCGAATCACTCAGTTGACATTACTGATGCTCAAGGAGCTAGAGTGACTTGCACAGGAGGGTTGGCATCTAACGCTAAGAGTTTACACCTTAGACTTATAGATACCATCCCTTTAGTTGGTGAAGATGAGTATTATTCGTTGAACGGAGTGGCTATAGAGGAGGAACTGGGGAGAATTCCTGTAGCTAATCAGTTTCCTGAGGTGTTTCCAGTGGAGTTACCTGGGTTACCACCTAAGAGGGATACTGAATTTGCAATCCATCTGTAGCCAGGGGTTGAGCCTATTTTCATACCACCTTATAGGATGTCAGCTTCTGAGATGGATGAATTAAAGAAGCAGTTGGAGGAACTGCTAAGGAAAGGCTTTATAAGGCCTAGTGTATCACCGTGGGGAGCTCTAGTGTTATTTGTGAAGAAGAAAGATGGAACTTTCAGGTTGTGTATTGATTATAGGAAGTTGAATGCAGTGACAATCAAGAATAAGTATCCACTTCCTAGAATTGATGATCTATTTGATAGACTCAAGGGAGCGAAGGTGTTCTCCAGAATTGATCTTCGGTCTGGGTATTTTCAGATCAAAGTTAAGGAGGAAGATATTTCGAAGACTGCTTTCAGGACGAGGTATGGAAGCTATGAATCGGATCTTTAAGCCATTTTTGGATCAGTTTGTTGAAGTCTTTATCGATGATATTTTGGTATATTCACAGTCTACATCAGAGCATGAAGAGCACCTTAGAACAATTTTGCAAGTGCTGAAGGATAATCAGTACTATGCAAAGTTGTCTAAGTGTGAGTTTTGGTCCGAGAGGATTCAGTTTTTGGGGCATATCATCAATGCTCAAGGGTTGTCAGTTGATCCTGAAAAAGTTCAAGCAGTAGTTAAGTGGAAGAGACCAACTATAGTTACAGAGGTCAGGAGTTTCTTGGGTTTGGCAGGTTACTACAGACGTTTTATAGAGAAATTCTCTGTGATAGCTACACCATTGATACCATTGACTAAGAAGACTCAGAAGTTTGAGTGGACACCGAAGTGTGAAGAAGCTTACATGAAGTTGAAGGAAAGATTGACTAGTGCACCTATACTTGTCTTACCAGATCCGGACAGAGCTTTTACAATTTATACTGATGCATCAGGTTCAGGATTGGGATGTGTGTTGATGTAGGACAGTCAGGTGATTGCTTATGGTTCGAGACAGCTGAGGCCTAATGAGTTGAACTATCCTATTCATGATCTTGAGCTAGCAGCAGTGATTTTTGCACTGAAGTTGTGGAGGCATTACTTGATAGGGAGATCGTTCAGAATCTTCACCGATCACAAGAGTTTGAAATATTTATTTACCCAGAAGGATCTGAACATTAGACAGCGACGATGGATTGAATACATCAAAGATTATGATTGTTTGATTGAGTACTGTGCTGGAAAGGAAAATGTGGTAACAGATGCTTTGAGCCGGAAGTACACGGGAGTGATCTTATCTAAGGATCAAGCTACGGATTCCTCTGAAGGAGTATTGAGGGACTGTTTCTTAGCTTTGCATGAATTATGGCAAAGTCGAGAAAAATCCCTATTCTACATTTTGGAAGTCCAGTCAGCTTGGTTAGTCAGAGTTAAAGAAGCTCAGATGAAAGATCTATTGTTGAAAAAGATTTCAGGAGAAACGAAGTTTGGCACTTTGAGGAAGGAATTCAGATACAAGGATGGAGTGTTACATTATGGAGATCATCTTTATGTACCGAATGTGGACGGACTTAGGCAGCAAGTCCTACATGAGGCACATAGTAGCACTTTGAATATCCACCCTGGTGTTAGCAAGATGTATCAAGATTTGAAGACACATTTTTGGTGGCCAGGATTGAAGAGAGATGTAAGAGGACATGTGGCAAAGTGTCTGACATGCCAGATGGTTAAAGCTGAACATCAGAAACCAGCAGGCACACTTCAAAGTTTACCTCTGCCAGTGAGGAAGTGGGGATCCGTTACTATGGATTTCCTAGTAGGGTTACCGAATACCCGGAGTCAGCATGATGCTATATGGGTAGTGGTTGACAGACTGACGAAGTCGGCACACTTCATACCGATCAGAATCACTTATACATTGGAGAAGTTGGCTCAGTTGTATCTCAAGGAGATTGTGAGACTCCATGTGATACCAGATCAGATTATATCTGACAGAGATCCTCGATTCACATCACGATTTTGGAATGCTTTTCAAGAAGCATTGGGAAGTAAAGTTAGTCTCAGTACTGCTTTTCATCAACAGACTAATGGGCAATCCGGGAGAGTGATTCAGACTTTGGAGGACATGCTACGCATGTGTGTCATTGATTTCAGAGGTGATTGGGATCAGCATTTATCACTGATCGAATTTGTTTATAATAACAGTCATCAAACTATTATTGGAATGGCGCCCTAGGAAGCTTTGTATAGGAGGCGATGTATGACACCTCACTGTTGGGCAGATCCAGCAGATAAGGTAGTTATTGGACCTGAAATCATAGCTGACACTACAGCTAAGATTAAGTTGATCCAGCAGTGGATCAAGATAGCCAATGACAGGCAGACAAAGTATGCGAATTTGAGGAGAAGAGACTTGAGTTTTGAAGTTGGGGATAAAGTACTTCTGGAAGTGTCGCCCATGAAAGGAGTTAGCCGTTTTGGGCAAAGGGGCAAGTTAGCTCCTAGATATATTGGACCTTATGAAGTGTTGGAAAAGGTAGGGAAAGTTGCTTATCGATTAGCATTACGACCTAACCTATCTTAAGTGCATAATGTGTTTCATGTTAGTCTACGCAGAAAGTACACAGTGGAAGCGGGACAGGTAGTAAATCCTTCAGTAATACCCTTTCAGGAAGACTTAGCTTATGAGGAGAAACCAGTTCGGATACTTGATAGGCAAGTCAAGAAATTGCGGACTAAGTGGATTCCGATGGTTAAGATCCTTTGGTCTAACCATAGTGAGGAGGAAGCTACTTGGGAGACGGAGCAGGATATGCTGAAAAGATATCCTAGTATTTTTCCGGAGTTGCAATAGAATTTGGGGGACCAAATTCAAGAAGGAGGGGAGAATGTTATGGCCCTTCTAGTGGGAGGTGTAATTCAGGAAGGTAAAGTGTTTTAAATTAAGGTTCTAAGCTCAATTCAAGTTTACATAGCAAGAATAGAGAAGTTTAGCAAAGTTCACTAAGTTTCGAGAAGAATAAAGCACTAAATGAAGTTCAAGGGCAAAATGGTAATTTTACATCCTGAATAGCCGGGACGAGTCCCGAGTGTTTTAAAATGAATTTTTAGAACTTAACTTTCAACCTTAACTCAAACTAGAAAAATAGACAATAATTTAATCAAGAATTACTAAGTTACAAAGATGGGGGACTTATTTGTATTAAGCTTAATACTTTGATGGTTTTTGGGTTAACTGAGGGTTTAAGAAGGGTAAAGGAGTCTATGGCTGCCATAAACCCGTTTCCAGCCTTCTCACCCTCATTTTGCTCTCAAATTGAACTTGGAATCAAGAGTTTTTGGTGCCAAAAGAAGTAATTCAAAGTATATAAGCTTGGAGAAGTGATTTTCAAGCATGGAATCATGTTTTTGAAGCTTGGAGAGATGTTTTCTCACATCCCCTATTTTTGAACGAGGTAAGAGTTGTGTTCTTGATTGAATTCATGCTATTTGGTTGAATTGGAGCTTAGGTTTTGGTTAGAGAGCATAATTTTGATGTTTGGTGCTTTGTTTCTGGATTGGAACTTGTGTAGAGCTTTGGGAGCTTGGTTGATTGAAAAGGAGGGTGATTCTTGCTTGTAACTTGGAGTTGAGGTAAGGGAGTTATGTTTTTAAGTTCATGGAATGCCATTAGCTTGGATTTGCTTGAGAAATTTGAGTGGTTTTAGCTAAGGCATTAAGGAAACGTTTTGGTTCAATTATGGTGGACTAGAGGAATTGGGAGGATTGGATTGATGTTACAAGACATCATAGCTTAGCTTTTGATAGTTGGTTATGTTCTATGCAACATGTACTATGTGTGTATGAAATTTGGAGGCATTCCATGCATGTTTGGTATGTGTAGGAATTGCCCAAAGTTCATAGCAGCAAAATGCGCCAATTTTGCAATTCTGCAGATTGGCGACACGTCGCCAATTTCAGGTCGAAACCAGTGACGCGTCACCAATCCAGAAAAACTGTCTCAGAATGTCGACAACTGTGGCGACGCGTTGCCGAGACAGCTTTTGACACCCGGTTTTGTTTTCAGCATAACTTTTCGTTCGGGTGTCCAATTGAGGTGATTCAAGATTCCACACGAAGCTAATAGGGAGTACTATCACCTCAATTTTTAAAAACACTTAAAATGTCCCATTTTTAGATTTATATTAACTCAAAGTGAAGGCAAGTTCTTTTTTTAAGGAAACTATGTTGCATTTGAACATAATTAGCTACCACTAGCTCAGGTGAGAGGTTTAGAACCTTTGTCGACCTAGCCGTGCCGTAGCCACGAGGTCACAAGGCGAAACCTTGTTCATCTAGTCTACATCAACGAGGCCCTGTGGCCTAGTCTACAAAGTCCCACCATAATTCCCCTGCATAACAACTATGGGAAGGCTACATGATCGTTTGCAGTAAGCTTTGGCTTGCTAGGCAGTAAGCTTCAGCTTGCTAGGAGCGGGTTTAAACTCGCTAGGTGCGGAGTAATACTCCGTGAGGAGGACTACTTGAGGAGAGGTCTTTGGCCTAGTTATATATGCATATATAATAGCACCCTCGTGCTATGTGAGCTCGCAGCAAGAGTCCTCGGGTTTTCTTGCAGGTACATTGAAGATCCCTTACTGAGAATTATCGAATTCTCACTCCTTGGTTTTGTTATGCAGAGCCTGAAGTTGCTGGACCGGGTAATCGTTGAGGATTATCTCGGTAGTACTCTTTTGTGTGTACAGGTATGGCAGTTGAGAATCCTTGTGATTCTAGTCTACATAGGTACTTAGTTGGCTTGTTGGTCAGGTGACAGTACTAACTAGTCTCTTCCTTTGGCTGCAAAGCCTAGTAGCACTTGGCAAAGGACTTTTGGGACTCGCCACTGGGACGTGTTTCCAAAGTGGGAGTTAGGTTAAGAGATCTTAGTAGAGTCTTGTATTTATACACTACTTTGGTTTGCCTCCATAGTCTATGTTATGAGGAGTCCTTGACTCTAGGATTGCTCTTGGGTGACGGCATTAGTCTACTTTATGTATGAATGTTCTCACAAATTGTTATGTGTAGTAAACTCACACAAATGTTGATTTTTGTATGCTTTGGCTATTTGTATTTATTTTGTGTAAGAAAATACTCAGCTGAGTTAATGTTTTAATGTTTTATGGTTTAATAAACCAAGTCAAAGCATAAGAGCATGCATATTGCATATTCTAGGTTAATCAACTAGTATCACGGGATTTAATCCGCACACATACACAACTAGCCAATTGCAATCCACCGTGAGACCAACTCTCACAGGGCTTCCTGGGCTGGGGCACGGGCGGTCGTGTCACTATTGGCCAAGGATTTCTACCCAAATGGTTTGGTGAGTGAAAGGGACACCTCCAAGAGTAGAAGAACCTGGAACCTAGCAAGAAGAAGGCACTCTCCATTTTCATATTCTCATCTTAGACTTAGGTTTTTCATCACCATTTCTTGCATTTCTTCATCTTCCTTGGGAGCATTTATGAATTCTTACTTGGAGAAGGCTTGGAGGACTTGAAGACTTGTAGGAGCCTTGAGGAATTAAGCATCTAGAGTCTATTGGGTTCCTTCGTTCCTTCTTTTATCTTGTATTTAGACATGGATGCTCTTTTATGTATTTTCATGTTTATGTTTAGTTTGATTATAGAGTAGTTTTCTCTACACTTTCTATGGTTTTAGCTACTTGAATTGGTTATGTTGGTTGGATTAATGGCTATTTAACTTTGGTTTTCCTTCATTGTTTGTTTACTCTTCTCCTTGAGTTTATTGTTGTGTTGATTGATCACGGGCCCTAGTCAATTGCACTTTAGATTTCTTTTAAACTCTTGGAAAAGATTAAAAAGAATTGAAATTAGGAGAAGAGTGTAGTGGACATAGGCTTGTTGGGAGACTAGTCTAGGACACTAGGTGAAGGTAAATTGCACTTGTAATGCCCCTCTAGAACTAGCAATTTGGATAGGAGTCCATTCTAGTGTAAGCTTGGGAGAGTGGCCCTTTCACTTGGGAAAGTAAGGGCCTAATTAGTTAACTTCACCAACAAGTAGAAAAAACCAAACTATTAGCCTTAATTCACTAGCTAACCAAGTCAAATAGTGAAAACCATAGGAAGTGTGTTTTGTTAATTCATTAGAAAACCCCTAATTTGCATTGTGTTTGTTGTTCTTGTTTAGTAGTAATTTAAGTAGAGTTGCAAACTTTGTTATTTTCATAGTGAGTAAATCATCAATTGTTGCTTGTTTAGCTAAAGTAAGTCTCAAGGTAGTGGTAATTAGCAAACAATGCAAATCAATCCTCGTGGGAACGATATCTTATTCACCCTTTCTACGCACGTCCCGTGCGCTTGCGGATTAGCGTTGTAAAACTCACAACAACCACCAATTCCCGAAGGATCTCTTCGGTCATAAGGCTCCACCTAATGGGAAAATGGTACAATGAGTGCGGAGGGACCTCGGGATCCCAGTCCGCAACAGCCCGAATATGGCTATCAAACTCCTCGAACTGGGCCTCTAACTCTAAGGTTGGTAATCTCCTGGGGTCAACTACATCGACATTCAGAGTCCTCGAGGCCCACCTGGTCGGCACATGTTTCCACACCTTAGCCACCTTCAGAAAGAAAAAAATTTTCTGCCAACCCCGTCAACTGTCCTTCGTGTCGAAGGTGAATGTGTACATTTTATTCCCAGAACCCCGAGGAAGCAAAAAGTAGAAACCATCCTTCGGGACGGGGTGAAGTTTATAATACTGCATGAAGATGATGAAGTGGGGCTCTATCCCAAAGACCCCACATATGCAGAGGAAGACGTTAAAATAACAGTAGGAATTTAGAGGAAGTTGGTTCACAGCTATGCCATGAAATTGGCAGAACTCGCAAACTATCTTCGAGGGAGGGTACTGAAGTCCGGCCTTCAGTTGGGCCCGAAAAACTGTAACGTCGTCCGAATGATACATATACTTAAGCAGACCTACAGTAGGTAGCCTAGTCATAGCGTAAGATGGAAGGTAGAACTTAGCTACCCACTTCTCCATTTTCTCCGAAGTGGTGCAGCACGAATGAGAGTCGAGAGGAGCCCAACTCTCGGGAATGGGACGAATAGCCAAGAGTGGGGTCGAAGAAGACATATTCGGGAGAAGGAAATGAATTCGGAATGGGATGACTTTCGGAAAAATAGAAAAGGCTAGAAACACAGAAAATCAAAGGACTTCGGGAAGGAAAACCCACCAAAACTCTTGCCAAAGTCGAGATTTGAGAACGCCGTCGTGAAAACTTGCCAAAAATGTCACCGCCGCTTGCGCCGCCGCAGGAAAAAGAGAGAAAGCTTGTGAGCAAATGAGATCAGAGTGCAAGCAAAAGAAAGCAAGGAGGGAGAACTCTAAGGAAAGGAAGGTTTATATAGGTCAAAGGGGGTAGGCGAATCGTCGCCATAATTACCCCTCGAAGGTGAATCGTCACCATAATTGCCCTTTAAAGGCGAAGAGACGCGGTTGGTGTAACCGACACGACTGTCCACTAATTGCCACACGACACGTGTCATCCAATGCAAAAAACGAGGACACGCCTCCTGACAGCACAGAGGCCTAGGTAAACTTGTCTGAAGTGACATGTCTGTCTGATTAGAAGACGTAACGATTCACTGACAAATGACATAGGCCCAAAGAAATGAGATATCCACCTCGGGCTGACGGAATAACTTCGGGAACATCGAAAATTCAGCCAAAAACTGGGAGAGCCACTTGAGTACCAGATAAGCTACCTCGGTTAAGAGAGGCATCTCAGATTGCTGAAACTCCCTCCTCCGAAGACTATGACCTTGGCTAAAAATTCAGTCATGACAATTGAATTAACCACCACCTTCCACGAAGACTTCCATTATTTGCTCAAATAACCAAAGATATAGCTTCAGCTTTCCGAGGGGGGCATGTGATAGCCAAAGGGCTATTACCCTTCAAACCCCCAAGTTCTGACGAAGCACCACCCTCAGAAAAAGACGAGCATCACCTTCAAAGAATGCGAGCATCAACCTCGGGAAAAGACTGTCTGCAGTTCTTGACCCCTGATCTTGGTAACCTGCCATCACCCTCCGGGAATAACAGGACTGACCTCGGGAACATGGTACACTACTACCATCGGTAAGATGACCTGACCAACTTCGGGAGAAGTAGGTTCACCATCCTCTACAGGGGAAAACATCCTCCGAAGTAGATCCCCTATGCCGAGGGGCCTCCCGAATAACTGGAGCAACCTCGGTGAGAAGCCCTCATATCCCGAAGAGGTCTTGTGAACACGACAAAAACGGTTAAGGAGCCTCTGACACAGAGACCTCGCACACGCCCCTGACACACAGACCTCCCACGGCCCTGACTTCTGGCCAGAACGGTCTATGGCCAGCTAGAGGTCCCCATCCCCGAAGGTACGGACCGCATTCGACCAAATGTGTGTCATGATCTGAGCGGGATATATCAAACGGACTTTTCCTAATGCCCTCCTATAAATACTTGGGAAATGACCTTGGTAAGACAGGAGAGACTGAACTCCTAAGAGAACTCTACTCTTTACTCTCCAATTGACTACTCTTTACTTGCCAAATACTGACCTGGGCGTCGGAGGCTCCTTCCCCGAAAACACATTACGAGGACCTCATAACCCCGTTCTTTTGAGTGTTTCAGGCAGTTTCACGACGGAAGTCTCTTCTGCCAGCATCTCCTTTGATAACCGAAGGGCTATCGCCTCTCTCACTACATACTTCCTGCTAGTAGCGTGGTCGGGAAACCTGGCGTCACCCGAAAGAGGCGCTAACACTGACCTCGGAAGGAGCGAAGTCAAACGCCTCGAACTCAGGACTTCGGCTGGTACGTCAGGAATTTCAAAGATGTTGCCGGCTCCCTCAGGGGACCGAACGGATCACCTTCGGGAATAAAGAACCAGCTATTGCAAGCAGGAGAGACTCTCCCCGAAGGCGGAACCCTCGAGCCAGAGAACTCCCCGAACTACGGGCATGCTTCCCGAAGAAGGGCACCCGTACCAAAGGACGACCTCGCCCAAAGGACCTCAAGAATACGACATGAGCATTTAAGGAGCCTCTGACATGTCGCCCCCAGGTGCTACATGCCGCCTCAAGCGGCGGTCTGACACGCCGACGCTGTCCGAGTCCTGTCACAACCTATCTCGGACCAAGATTCAGGGAGCCTACAAACGGCTACTTGTCCCCTACGCCCGAAAGTACAGAGAGCATCCGACCGAACACGTGTCGTGATCTGAACGGGCTAGGCATTCCTATAAATACCAGGAAACAAGCCCTGGCAAAGGATTCGACCCCCTCTCCCTGAGGAAAATAAAAACAGGCAAGGCCGCTTAACCCCTTAGTGCTCCTCCTCTATCGTCCTTCAGGACACTAACTTGGGCGTCGGAGGCTCCTCCCTGGAAAAACACTCCGGGGACCTCCTGACCTCTTTTCTTCTGAGCATTTCAGGCACATTCCTCTGGGGAACCTTTGCTCCAGACGTCCTCCCTCACAGGAAGTCCCTCCCGAAGTCATAATGTCACTTGACGAAGATGCCGCTGGGCATCATCTGGTGCCGTCTGTGGGAAACCACTCTCAGGTCGCCGTTGTTGAAACTCGGCGTTCAAAGGACAAGGGACTCCCGAAGTCCCCGTCCACGCCTGAAACTCAACCGGCTACCGAGCAAACCCTTCTAGGGACTTCCTCGCTCGAGGAAGAGCGTCCTCTAGTCATAACTATGAGTTTTCTGCGCGACTTTCAGCGCTCTGTTGTGGCTGAAATGACACAGCAGATAGATCGAAGGTGGCCACAACCAACTCAGGCCCAAAGGCCTCCCTCGCCAGCACGCCCTAGGGAGAAAAGCCATAAACAAACCTACCGCAGTTCGGGAAGCAGGGATCCACGTAAGGAGTCTTCGACGGAAAACATGCCCCTCGGGACGCGGCTTACCGGACAAACAGGATTCAAGCTACCTAAAATCCCACGCCAAAAGAGCTCATCACCCGAGGCGAAGTCCTTATCTCCTCAGTTCTGGAGTCACTCCCCGAAAAGGCGCCGGCAATCTCCTTTCCCGGAAACCTATAAGCACCAGGAGGAGGAGCCTAGTACCACGCTCCTTATGGAGAAGATATTGGCGAGGTTGGAGAGAGTGGAAAAACAGGTAGCTCGCAAACTGGTCTGGGCCAGGCTGTCTGAAGCCTTCTGTGGGGATGAGTCGCCGTTCACCCGAGCAGTAGTTGAGGCAGCCATGCCAGGTGATTTCCGGGTGCCTCGGCTGGAGACTTATGATGGCCGAACTGATCCACAGGCTCATCTAACCAAATACAAACACAGCATGGTGATGCACGGTGCTGACGACGCTACCCTGTGCAAATGCTTTGAGGTCACCCTCACAGAACCAGCGACAGCGTGGTACAATTCATTGGCTCCAGGGACCATCAGGGAGTTCCAGGAGTTATCTACGGCATTTACGCAGCAATTCATTGGAAGTCGGCCAACGGCGAAGATGCCTGTCCAGATGTTCGACATAGCGCAGAAAAATGGAGAAACCATCTGCGACTATGTCGAAAGGTTTAACAAGGAAGCCTTAAGTGTCCTAGACTTTCGCCCTGAAATACGCATTCTCGCCATGATATAGGGCCTTCAAAGGGACTCACCACTGTTCTATGAATTTTCCAAAGACCCTCCGGACACGCTTGGCGAATTCTACCGAAGGGCCGAGTGACATATGACAGCCGATGAGCTGAGAATGGGCAGAATGAAGTCTGATCACACTCACGCCGAAGGGTCCAGCCAGCAAACGCGATATCCAGCTGACCAAGCAGGATGACCTCGGAGGTTTAAGGGAAGGAAATCCCTGACCTTCACACCCCTGAACACCACGAGGACCAACATCCTCATGACGATGGAAAGACAGGGGAACCAGATTCAGCGGCCAAGGGCCATGACCGCTGATAACAAAAAGAACATGAAGAAGTTCTACCAGTTTCACCGCGACCACGGCCACGACACCGAAGACTGCTTCCAATTAAAAAAGTACATAGAATCGCTGATAAAACAAGGCCAACTTCGGTGATATCTGCGAATGCCTTCCCCGAAAGGGAGAAAAGAGGAAGAAGGCTACGGCCATATTTTCAGGCTCACCCTATCATCGTCCGAAGTAGTCTACCTCTACGGGACGTCATGAGGAAAGTTGATCATTCAGGAAGGCTTTCCAAATGGTGCATAGAGCTTGGCGAACACGACATTACTTATGAACCTAGGAAAGCCATAAATGCTTAAGCCCTGGCAGACTTCATTGCCGAAGTACCCATCACCGAGGACAGCCATCCGGATCCCGGCGAAGGTGAGCCGGAATGAACTTTGTATGTTGACGGAGCCTCGGGGTCCAAACACCAAGGAGCTGGGGTAATTATCAGAGGTCCGGAAGGTCTAAAAGTAATGAAGGCCATCAAGTTCAGCTTTAACGTCACTAACAATGTGGCTGAGTACGAAGCTCTCATAGCAGGGTTGCGCCTAGCCAGAAAAATTGGTGTAAGAAACTTGAAAGCCCATAGCGACTCCCAGCTAGTAGTTCGACAAACAGCAGGGGATTACGGGGCGAAGGACCCGACCTTGGAAAAATACCATGAACTGGTAGCAAAGCTTATCCGAGAGTTTGACACCGTACGAATCGAAAATGTGCCTCGGCGAGATAATGCCGAGGCAGATTGCTTGGCAAAGTCGAAAACATGCACCAAGGTACTAAACCGCCCGAGCACCGTAGTGCTGAGCATAGTAACTTCAGGAAAAGGCTGGAAAGACCCGATAAAAAGATATCTTGCAACCAATGCACTCCCCGAAGACCACAACGAAGCTGCAAAAGTGCGAAGACGCTCCGGTCGTTTCTTCTTGATTGGAGAAGAGTTATATCGTCAAGGATATGCAAATCCACTACAGAGGTGTGTTGGCGAAGAGGATACTGAAATGATCCTTGAAGAAGTTCACGAAGGCGCTTGTGGTTCGCACATAGGAACCGACGCCCTAGCAGCAGTGATACTTTTGGCCTACCCTAAGAAAGGATGCTAGGCAGTCCGTCCAGAAATGTGGTAACTGCCAAAGACACGCAAGTATCCAAATGACACCCTCGGAATTGGTAACTTCGGCTGACTATCCCTAGCCCTTCGGAGTTTGGGGCATAAACCTCATCGGGCCACTCCCGATAGTGCCCAGAGGCGTGAAGTTCTGCGTGGTCACAGTAGATTATTTCTCCAAATGGGTTGAGGCAGAACCCTTGGCGACTATCTCGGCAAAAGATGTGCAGAAGTTCGTATGGAAGAACATTGTGTGCAGATTCGGCATACCAAAGGTGTTAGTAGCCGATAATGGATCCCAGTTTACGGACAAAAAGTTCCAAGAATTTATCAACAACCTCGGAATAAAAATGCACTTCGCCCCAGTAGCCCACCCCCAAAGCAATGGTCAAGTAGAAGTATCTAATAGGACCATAAAAGATGGTCTGAAAAAGAGGTTGGGGGAAGCAAAAGGGAAATGGCCAGGAGAGCTCCCAAGTGTGTTATGGAGCTACCGAACAACACCCCGAAAAGCCACAGGGGAAACACCTTTTTCACTTGTTTTCGGTACAGAGGCCATCATCCCAATTGAGGTAGTACAACCATCGGTGCGAGTACAAGTGTTTGATGAAAGGGGAAATGACCTCGGCCTGAGAGCCAAGCTGGACCTCGTCGGCGAACACAGAGAAACAGCCGAGCTGAAAAGAAAAGCCTTTCAGCAAAGAATGGACGCGGTAATAAACTTGCGCGCCAGGCCGAAGGGAATAAAGAAAGGAGACCTCGTTCTCCGAAAGGCTGAATTTGGGCCCCGAAGGCCATCCCACGGAGTACTTCGCACAAAGTGGGAAGGTCCTTATCTGGTACTTGCCGAAGTGCGAAAAGGAGTTTACAAACTCGGCGATACCGAAGGCGTAGAATTAAAGAATACATGGCATTTGGATGCCTTGAAAAAATTCTATGCTTAGGATTTTGGTGGGAAAATGGTACAAGTTAGAAAAATTTCTAAGTACAAAAGTTTCTTAGGAAAAATTTTCTAAGTACAAAAGCTTCTTTTCACTAGAACAGTCGTCGCCGAAAGAAAGCTTATTTACAAAGGTTATCAACCTTCTCTGAAGATTGGAGATTCACTTAAGAGAATTTCTACCCCGAATGGTTAAGCAATGTGATTCCAAGGCTAAATAAGTCTAGCTATGATCTTCCGAAGTCTCTTGAGCGAACGTGTTCGGGACAGTGAGAAATAAAAGATTTTGCGCAACAGACTTAGCCAAAAATTCATGAAAGAAAGGGTCTTTATTAAGATAGATCTGCTTACAAAGAAAGAAGTTCGCCAAAAGAAGAAGTACAAAACAGAAGAAAAAGAAGGCAAAGGACCCTAATACGAACTAAGGAATCTCGGCATCTTGGGAGCCACCAGCTTCTCCGTCCTTATCCACCGCCTTCGGTGCCGGAAGAGGGAAGGGCAGTTTAAGTTGCTCGATTTTGGACCAAGACCATCGAGGCCCCTCGGGGATGTTTAGGGCCTCCAAAACGGAGAGGTCCAGATCTGGGAACCTCTGCAGAACTTGATGCCGAGCAAGGCAGAAGCCGTCTTGGAAACCGACCTTTGTCATTTCGTCGGCCTTCTCCTTCCCGACTGCTAGCTCATCACGTTCCCTCTCCAGATCCGCAACCTCCTTCTTCAGTGCCTTCATCTTCTTCTTCTTCGGCTCCTTCTTCAAAGACTCGACCTTAGCCTGGAGCTTGGCCTTCTCAGCAAGCACCTTCGCCAGGAGAGCCTCAGACTCTGACTTCTCCTTTTGAAAAGCTTCATTTGCCGAAGTCAGCTCCGCCACCTTGGAGCCAAAGTCAGAAATCTTCTGGGAGGAGTCCTTCAAAAGTTACTCTTTTTCCTTCAAGAACTCCTCCCGAACGGCAGCAACCTCCTTCTTCGTAGCTTGAGCCATCTCCGTGTTCTTGGCAACCAAGTCGGAACACATGGCCTTAGAATTTTCTATGCAGTCTAAGGCCGAGACTCGGAACGCCGCTTGCCTCGCTGCCCGAACCCTGAGGAAGCCAGTGAACCCCAGCAGCTACAAACAAGTAAGAGCAAAGTCAATAAGGCAAAAAATAATAAGCCAAGTACTTAGAAGAAATGAAAAAGGAGAAAACAAAGGCGAGAAGTATACCTGGGCAGCGTGCTCGGAAACTTTTGCGGCAAGGGACTCATCGTCCGAGCACGCCTCGGAAATGGCCTTGAAGGAGGCCTCGGTGAGGATTCCCTTTGAAATTTGGTTGACCATTTGCTGGCCGTCGCCAGAGTACAAGTTCATGTCCTCCATAAACGACCAGAAAGGCTCCCTCGGGATCTTCCCCTTCGGGATATGGGAATCCCGAAGGGCCCGTTTCCGGGCGTGCTCAACCATCCAGCCCGAAGATGGTACCTCCTCTACACAGCAAAACAAGAAGCTTGTCAAGACAAATAAATCCTCAAAGTTCAAAAGATAAAGGCACCACAGCTTGTCTAAAAAACGAACCTAGCGGCACCTCGGTGACATCATCATTAGCGTCCCGGACCCCCTCGGCAGAAATCTCCTTCCGGCGCTCCTCAGCAAAAGGGACTTTCACCAAGGCGTCCAAAAGAGCCGCCGAGGAAGTGGAACTCCGAGAAAGGGCGTTAGCAGCGACCTCGGGCGGCTGGGCAACACCGGCGTCAGGCTCTTCGCGCACCTCCTCGGGAATTTCCGGCTGAGGAGGAGGCGCGTCTTTCTTCGCCTGTTTGGCAGAAGATGGCCCGGCCCCAGACGCTTTCCGCCTTCGGGAGACGGCCTTCTTTGTTTGCTCCCCCTTCTCGGCTTAACCAAGGAAGAGCGCCTTGTAGTAAGCAGCGGAGTCGTCGCCCTTCTCTGAAACAGAAGGAAAACATCAGTGTGAGTCTAAGATGTGTCTATAACAAAAAAACTTTTGAGATAACTTACGCTCACAAAAGGTCTCGTAAGTAACCTCTTCCCGAAGGAGTTTTACCAGCCAGGAGTCTTTCCCTGCGATAGCAAGAGTCGGCATCTCGAGGTCCGTCTCGTGCTCCTTCACTACCCCTAGCTCTCGAAGGACCTCCTCGGTCATCAGCTTCCACATGATGGGGAAGGGGTAGAGGGAGCGTGAAGGGATCTCGGAATCCCAGTCAGAGACTGCTCGGATCCGTCTGTCGAAGTCCATGAATCTAGGTGCCAACTCAGGAGGCAGCAGCATCCTCGGATCTACGACATCCGTCTCCAGCCTTCCCGAAGCCCACAAGGTCGGAACGTACGACCAGGCCTCCTCCATCTTTAGAAAAAAGAATTTTTCTTGCCACCCTCGCCAGCTGTCCTTAATGGCTAAGGTGAACATATACTTTTTGCTCCCTGATCCTTGGGGCAGCATGAAGTAAAAGCCACCCTTCGGGACCGCGTAGAGCTTATAGTACTGCATAAAAAAAATGAAATGGGGTTATATTTTGAAAACGCCGCACATGCAAAGGAAGGCGTTAAAATAGCAGTACAAGTTCGGGGGAAGTTGATTTACGGCAATGCCATGAAATTGGCAAAAGTCACAAATCACCCTCAAGGGAGGAAACCGAAGTCCGGCCTTCAGTTGGGCGCGAAAAACGGTAACCTCATTTCGGCGGTTCATAAAACTGACCACCTGAGGGCCAGGAAGTCTGGTGATGGCGTAAGAAGGAAGAAAAAACCTTTTGGTCCATCTTTCTAGTTTTTCCAAAGACGTACAGCAAGTATGATTGAGAAGAGGAAGCCAACTCTCTAGGATGGGGGAAATAGTCATAAGAGGAGTTGGCGAAGACATTTTTGGAGAAAAAAAAAATGACTTCGGGGAATAATAAACCGACTTCGGAAAAGCTTTAAAATCAAAGGACTCTGGAAATCAAAACCCACCAAATGTTTTGCCGAAATCTTGGTTTGAAGTTGCCGTCACGAAAGATGGCCGGAAAAAACTCCGTTAACAGCACCGTCGCAAAAAGCAGAAGAGAACGCAAAAACAGTTAAAAGGCAGGAGGGAAGCAAAATTAGAAGCAAAAGGAAATTATGACGGAATGGCGTATATATAGGCTGAGGGGGGGTAGCCAAACCGGCGTTATAAGTACTCCGCGAAGGCGAAAAGTCGCCATAACTGCTCTTTGCGCATAAAAAGGCGCGCCTGCTATATCCGATGCAGTCCCCGCCAATAACAAGTTGCCACGTGTCAGCCATCGCGCCAAAAGAAGGACACGACTTCTGACACCCCTAAACCTTGGGCGCGCCGCTCCAGACTGACACACCTGTTTACGAGACGCAACGTTGCGCAGACCTACAAAAGGAGAGAAGTAGGTTACCTTGAAGACACCAAAAGACAGGTTATGGGCGAACAGCCTACGTCTTCGGACAAAAGGTCCATCTTCGGCACAGGTATTACGCCCAAAGCCCCGAAGGACGCTCTCCGAAAGCTGACAAGCCGAAGTTTCCACTTCGGCTTTCTGGAGGGGGGGCCTGTGATAGCCGAAGGGCTATCGCCTCTCTCACTACATACTTCCTGCCAGTAGCGTGGTCGGGAAACCTAGCGTCACCCGAAGGAGGCGCTATCACTAACCTCGGAAGGAGCGAAGTCAAACGCCTCGAACTCAGAACTTCGGCTGGTACGTTAGGAATTTCAAAGATGTTGCCGGCTCCCTCAGGGGACCGAATGGATCGCCTTCGGGAATAAAGAACCAGCAATTGCAAGCAGGAGAGACTCTCCCCGAAGGCAGAACCCTCGAGCCAGAGAACTCCCCGAACTACGGGCATGATTCCCGAGGAAGGGCACCCGTACCAAAGGATGACCTCGCCCAAAGGACCTCAGGAGTACGGCATGAGCATTTAAGGAGCCTCTGACATGTCGCCCACAGGTGCTACACGCCGCCTCAAGCGGCGGTCTGACACGCCGACGCCGTCCGAGTCCTGTCACAACCTATCTCGGACCAAGATTCAAGGAGCCTACAAACGGCTACTTGTCCCCTACGCCCGAAAGTACAGAGAGCATCCGACTGAACACGTGTCGTGATCTGAACGGGCTAGGCACTCCTATAAATACCAGGAAACAAGCCCTGGCAAAGGATCCGACCCCTTCTCCCTAAGGAAAATAAAAACAGGCAAGGCCACTTAACCCCTTAGTGCTCCTCCTCTATCGTCCTTCAGGACACTAACTTGGGCGTCGAAGGCTCCTCCCCGGAAAAACACTCCGGGGACTTCCTGACCTCTTTTCTTCTGAGCATTTCAGGCACATTCCTCTGGGGAACCTTTGCTCCAGACGTCCTCCCTCACAGGAAGTCCCTCCCGAAGTCATAATGTCACCCGACGAAGATGCCGCTGGGCATCATCCTTATCGGAAGTCCCTCTCAGGCCTATCATGTCGTACAACGAAGATGCCAACGGGCATCATAGTCAATATTTTTAATTTTCCATTTGCAATTTCTACATGTGCTTAAAATTGTTGTTCATTTTTTACTTCATAATGTTGTTCACTTGCTAGAGTTTGCTTTTCTGTTTACAAAACCAATGAATTCCAAACCAGATATGAATAATAGATCTAAACATAAAAAAGCAAACAACGAATCAGATCAATACACGAATTCTAAACCAAATCTAAGTGGAAAAAAATAAGAAATAGAGCAATGAATTAGATCAAACCAAGAATCAGAACAACACACCAGATTCAAAAACTCAAAAAACCACAACAAAATTGAAATATTAAACAAATATAAACATAGACAAAAGCAATAATCAGATCAAAACATGACTCGTAACTACAAATTTAGAAGAGCAAAACAACAAACTCTTATAAACAGAACAACAACAAATTCTTATGAATGAAACTTTATAAATTGACTAAATCTAATAACAATATTGAGAAACAGCAAAAATAGAACAAATTTAATAACAACGGCGAATGAACAAGATGACAGCTACGGCAAGAGAATGGCAGAAGAGCCGGTGATGAAGCTGAAGAAGCAAAACAAACCAAATCTGAAAACAACGAGAGAACGTTGAAGAGGATGCGGAGACGGTGACGATGCTGGAGAAGTACAAACGGACCAAATCTGATAACAATGGCTAGGGAACGATGAGGAAAAGGAACAATGACAAAGCCAGAGAAGCAGTAATGGACTAGATCTGACAACAACGGTGAGACAACGTGAGGATGAGGAGGAGAAGATATTGACAAAGACAGGCAAGGATGACCAAAACAATGAGGAGCAGGTGGAGTGAGGGGAAAGCTCAGATCTGAAATTGAGGAAGGCAAAAAAATGTATAGAGAAGGCGGATTTGTGGCGCGTTTTTCAAAGGATGAGTTGCATGGGTGTAGTGTATGAATTATATACCATGAGGCTTAAAAGAAATGCTACCCGAACAGATAAACAAGCCATAGGTTCTTCCAACTAATAAATTCAAAACTCGTACAGTGTTAACGGTTACAATAAGTACACAATCCCAAAAGTGATTGGAACCCCAAACAATGCTAAGACCCCGTACCAATTCTAGTACAACACAAGCAAAGAATATATTCAATTTATATATATATATATATATATATATATATATATATATATATATATATAATACTCTGACGTGCAGCTAACTGTTCTACGGGTTCTTCATCTTAATTCTTAGCTTCCTAGCTATGTTTGCAGCCTTGGGATGAACTGGCCTCTTGCTGCTATCACTCTGTTCAACCTCAACCCAGTTTATAAGCTTCAATATTAGGGATTGGGCCACCTTTTTAACATCTGCATCAGCTGAGTTTTTAGCTTTCTTCATGCCATTCTCTAGAGCTTTCTCTATGAACTCCATGAACCAGTTGCCTGCTTCAGTCTCTATGTGCTTCCCCAGTTCAATAGTATTGCTCATGCTCAAGATTCCCGGAACCGAGGACGGCTTCCTGTTTTCATCGTTCTGCTTTGTCCTCTGCTCAGTTCTCCTCTCTGGCAAGGCTGCAGCAACTGACTTGCACAACACGTTTCTCTTTTTGGATGAGTTTTGCAGGATGTCACGCAAGATCCCGGGTTCTTCTTCTCCTGGATCAGATTCTGGTGACTCAAAAGCCGTAGTAGCTGCTAGAACAGATGACATTTCAGTCACTGACTGCACTATTTGCGTGTGGAACTCCAAAAACTTGTCAAAGCAAGCCGCTGGTGCTTCTGCTCTTGCTGATTTGCTCAATGTAGAGAACATCCTGCAAGTAACACAAGGACTAATCACCATTTCCCAGATAACAAAATAGAAAGGTTTTTCAGAAGTCTAATTTTGATATTTACTTGAGGGAGCGAACTAATGTTTCTGTAGCAGAAGCATGTCTTAATGCTTGAAGGGCAATCTTCTGGGCTGTTTCCCTTTGCTGCACAGCTTCCTGTTGGAGTACACAACGTACAAACAAGTAAGCAAATTTGAAGCAGCAAAAGCTCATTAGTATTTCAGTACCCAAATCACCAACCTTCACTAATACGTTAAGCTTTCCGGGCAAATTCAATGGCAAAGTGTTGCTGTTTTCGGAGGTTGTCGGTGTTGGGTTGGAATTACCGGACTGAGACAGTGTTTGAGCAGTCACATTGACCTGTGCAGCAAGTTGAATGGAGGCAGCTATTGTTCTGCCGCTTCTCCTCAAGCTCGAAGGTGGCGTTGCGCTTTTCTTTTCCTGCATAAACGGGGAACAAACTAGATCATAAAATCGAATTCAACACCAAAGGAACCAAGTAGACCAGATATGTTCGACATATTTCTATGGAGGTTGATAAGAAGAGGAAAAATGTACCTACAGCTGAGGGGAGTGGAGTGGTTGCAGTTCTCTTGTCTCTGGCGCAAACGCTCTTGCTTCTTGGGAGCTTGGCGTTTGCGGAAGGAGGAAAGGCGCAGCTCTTCCTCATCATCGTGGAAGGGCTTTCCCCAAATTTTGCTTCAGACATTTTGGCTAACAATCCACCGCCATATGAGCTCCTCATTCGGACATTTGAATCCCCCTCCGTGGGCACTTTCCTTATCATCGGACTCCTCACCGGCGTGCACTGGTCCAGGTCCATAGGCACCGGCTTCAGCACCATCGGAGACGACACCCCATCGGTACCTTCCCCTTGCCCTGTTCCCCAAGAACCTCGTCTACGACTCTTCGACTCACTCCTCTCTCCCTTCCGCCGGAGACCCATCAGCGGTTCCGGCGTCCCCACCAGCGGGTGACGGCCGGGGAGCGGTTTGGCGCCTTTAACAATCGGCACAGGGGAACCCGGCTCCAATCTATCGACATAGATGAACTGACCCAGCTGCATTTTATTGCTGAGCACGAAATCGTGTTGCTCCGACGGGAGACTAGAGTAGATCGAGTGCGTCGAATCCGAGAGCTTTATATAGAAGCCATGTTTGGGCCAGAGATTCTTCTCGTCGAGATCGGCGGGGACGATGTCCGTGACCTGCAAGAGCGAGCTCCGGTGCTCGCTGGTGGGTTTAACGCCGGTCTTCATTCCGTTCAGGAGCTGGAGCAAAACTCCAGGTGCTAAAGTGGCCATTTTTTGCGTCGTCAAGGTGGGTTTCCTGAGAAATCGATCGGCTTCACAAGGAATCGATGGAATTGATACTGGGATCAAGAGAAGTGAGCTGGTCTTTTGAAAGAAAGAGACTGGAAAGAAGAAGACGGCCGTTGCAACGGTCAGAAATCATGGAGCAAAAAGATCCGACTTTTTTAAAATTTAGATTTTTGGAACGTTATGGTGTTTCAGCTGTAGGCTTGTAGCTTCTGCCAACGGTCATCTAATAAATTCTCATCATCTGTTTACGTTAGGGGTGGCATAGGTCAGATTGGTTCGGTTTTATGGTGGAATTGAACCAATCTGAAATAGACTTGATTCCAAAATTTTTCTACCCAACCCGAAAACCGAGAACTGAACAGAACCAGAACCATGGTTCTGGGTTTCTCGGTTTTGGTTCTCGGGTTTTTCGGTTTATACTATATACCTATAACAACACTAAAATTCAATAAATTTACATCCATAATTAGTTTTATGACATATTCAACATAATATACAATTAAATTAATATTTAAATATATATACTTAGATATATTCAAAAGAGTTTAAAATGTTGTTCTTATAAAAATGGTTCAAAAGAGTTGCTTGGCAAAATGACCTAGGAGTAGTGGGTCTATGAAGCAAAGTGATTTAAATAAATATCGAGAAATTTCGTAAATGATCCAATAACTTCTATACTGTTTCAATTTGGAACATCAGTTTAAGAGTTTAATATAAAAACACAAAATGACCATCATAATACTTCAAAGAAATATGCGCGTGTGTGTAGATATATTAGTAATACTATAATTTTTATTATATAATTATATATATATCTCGGGTTCAGTTCCACCTCGGGTTGGTTCCATATGGAACCAGAACCAACCCAAAAACCGTCGGTTCTCTTATATGTGGAACCAACCCACGAACCATGATCAACTTTTACTCAACCCAACCCAACTCAATGGGGGTGGTCCGGGTTGGGTTTCGGTTTTACCTAACCCATGCTCACCCCTAGTTTGCGTCATCCATCCAATGGCCTTAATTAAGTGTTTGAATAAACATTAATTAGGGTTAATTATGAACCACTCCCTTATCTTACCACATAATCTATCTTTATACAATAGCAAACCATATGAGCATATTTGTATTGGCTTCCATTTTCATTTTCTCAGATTTACTTTTTTTGTGACATTTGTTAGTTGGCTCAAAGTGCCCAATTCTATATCACGTGTAACTTTAATACAAAATGGCTCCTTGTCACAAAACATGAATGAAATCAATAATTTTGGTTATTTTTTTATTGAATGGTTCAAAATTTTGGAAAATGAAAATTCCTACTTTGAAAAATGATGATCTTTTTTTTTGTTTACCAATTTCTTTTTTTTTTCTAGATAATTCATATTTTACAATTCCATAGTAATCACAATTAAGTAAAATTACTTTCCACAACGATGTATTGTGGGACATAAATATTTTAGATATACAAAAATTTACATCAACTGAGCACGTATCAATTTTTTGGTAGATGTTAACAAAAGGCCTAAATCGTTCTTCATTTTTAATAATGCATTATTTTCATTTTCTGCTTTTGTTTTTGCTTGGAATCAATGTTATATAGAAATTAATTCTTTAATCACTCGAATCATGATTGTAAAAAATTATATTCCCTCAACATCTTTTATTGTTTGTACCATTCCTATATGATATGTAGCTCCAAAGTTGTCAATTGAAAGACAATTATAAGAGAAAACCAACATCTCACTCAAGGTGAAAGAGGGTATAATGGTTATCTTAGTCGCTAAAATTTACTAAAAGAGGAAAAGGTTGCAAAGAAAACCCAAAATGACAAATGGTGCAAAGTGCAAAGAGTACGGAATTGAGAAAGTATGATTTTGATATTTTTTTTCTTAACCCAACCTTAAAAAAAAAGGAAAAGTCAATAAGAAATACTTACACTTTACAAAAAATATTTTAAAAGCACTTCTGAAAATATTTTAAGAGCACCTCTTGGACTATTAGACTATTAAAAGTGTAAATTTTTTGTAAATATATAATTTAAGCAAATAATCATTTTATAAAAAATAAGCAAGAACAGTACATTTATGGATAACACCAAACGAAGTGGCCCTTAAGTTAGATTTTATTTTCATAAAATTTTCACACTTATTTCATAAAATTTATTTCCTCATCGCCTAATTCACTGCTATGAAAATCCCGTCTACAGAAACCTTTAATTAGTAGGTGATCCACAAGCACCACTATAAGCCCCAAGAGTGCCGATGGAAAGGTTTTGGAGAGTGATCTTTCCTTTCCTAAAAGTTTAGGTATGGCAAGCAAAACTTCTTTCTCATCACTAAAATGAGCAATACATTTCAGGGATTTTGCGATCCCCAACCAAACATGCCCATTGTAGTAGCTATAGTGTACACCCTGCGTATCAGCATCTACATTTTCACATTATTTATAAAAATGTTATTATGCTTTAACAACATATCCTATGAAAATGAATAGCGCTTCTTACTGAACAAAATAAAATATTACAACATATTACAAAACATCACAATTGTACAAATGAAACATCACTTCTTCCTAAAATGGAATAGTACTTCTTCCTGAACAAAACACCACTATATGCGAATGGTACATCTTACCAAAAGCACAACACATTTATATTAATGGAATAATACTTCTACTGAATAAGACAACGGGTAAACAACACCCATCATTCCTAAACTAAGACCCATATTTGAGATTAATCTTGGAATTAAAAAATGTTACACCATTTATCCTTTAATTATAAAAATATTACACCAATCATTTTGCCATTAACTGCAACCGTTAAAATGGACAGAAAAAAAAATGTTAAAAACTAGTTTTAACCCTTGAAAACCTTCCATTTGTCATAAAAACCTCAAAACTTTTACATCTTACAATAAAACCACCTTCTCCTAACTAGCCTACTTCCTCCATGATTGCCACCATCCTCTACTTCGCTCATCCAGTTCTCGCATTCTCTGTTGTTGATTCCAAGACAATCTCCCCATTTGTGAGCCCACCTCCCATCTTTTCCTACTAGATTATCGGTTGCCATCTTTCTCTGGCGGTATATGGTCATTTCCTTCTAGCGGTGCACAATCATCTTCATACGCCCAAGAGCGATTGGAGGGAGATGTCTAGGCGGGATTAAAGGGAAATGACGATAGAGGATGGCGATAGGCAAGATCACAGCACAACGGAGAGCACTACGGAAGAGAACGCTTAATCAACGGAAGAGTGTGATGAACAAGGTCTTAAATATCGCTACCGCTAAGAATACAGCACCTCATATTTTTAAGATGTACATCACCAGATATCATTACCATTTTTACAAAAAAAAAATGTTAGAATATTATTTTAAGATGAAATAAATTAAATAAATTTTTTTGCACATCTTTATATGTATTTTAATTTTTCTCATCATAATTTATCAAAATATAAATAAAATACATATGATAGAAGATATTTGTTATAAAAAAAAACATAAAAAAAATATTATATATAGAGAAAAATAAATATTACTTAGCAAAAAAACTAATTTATTGATACAAGAGAAAAAAAAAAGAAACAATACTTTAACAATAACAATATATTTTCTAATACCCAGAAAAAAAAGAAAGAAAAATTAAAAGAAAAAGTAACCAAAAAATAAAAGTAAATATTTATGTTAAAATATGTGTATTAATTATATTTTACTATTTTATATATTTATGTATGGTATTTTGATTTAAAATGACCAAAAAAGTATCTCATACATGTCCATGAAAAATAGAATATCATGGTACGTACCTCACAGTATTTGCGGTATACTACAATTTTTAGAAAAAATGTACATAAAAAGTTACTAATATGCAAAATACCGTGAAATACCGCAGTATATGGCATATTTCATGTGAAAAAATGACAAAATGTGAAAATATTTGTACAACGTACTGCTTACCATGGTAAGTAATATACTGCAGTATGTAGTTCCATATCGATGAGATGGTGACCGAAAACGGCAACAGAAGACGATGATAAAGGACGACAATTGATGAGGAAAAATGTCTCGTTATGGCCTCAAGGGTCTTAGCCTTTTGTTCCCTTTTTTCCATCAATTAATCATTAGTGGTGGCTGCGACGTGGATGTCGGTGACGGGATGGGAAGATGATGGTGGCAAATTAGCACTAGCCATAGTAGAGGTGAAGGTCATGATAGGACAGTGGTTTTATAATATATAAAAGTTTTGAGGTTTCTATAACTAATTGAATATTTTTGGGCTTTAAAACTAGTTTTTTTACATTTTTTTAGTCTATTTTAATAGTTGCAGTTAACGGTAAGACGATTGATTTAACATTTTTATAGTTAAAGGATAAATAGATAACATTTTGTAGTTTTAGGATGAATCCGAAACATAGGTCTTAGTTTAGGGATGACATACGTTGTTTACCCATAAAACAACATTATTTATGAAAAACATATTTTATGAAGCGAGTAACACATTTACATGAATGAAACAACACTTATTACTGAACGAAACATCATTATTTACGAAACAACATATCCTATGAAGTAAACAATATATTACAAAACAGTATCAATAAAATATTACTTCTTACTAAATGGAACAATATTATCTGTGAACAATACATCTTACAAAATGAACATCATATTACAGAATAACATTTGTATAAATAGAACAACACTTCTTACTAAATAAAATGCTCACATACTGCTGGAGGTAAGGATGCTGGTTCTTCCTCCATCCAATAAGGCATAGATGCGACTGGAGGCAAGGGCGAATGATTGAAGGAGGTTGGAGGAAGTCTGAGGCAAAGTTGACAGTAACTAACCTAGATTGGATAACTTTGTGAAACTGTACCAGATTCAGCTTGTCGATGGATCTTTGACATTGTGGACTTGTTGGAACCCATCGACGAAAGACAAGCATAGAGGAGAGAGTAGCTAAAGTAGCGGAGGAGGCAGGTGATGAACTGGTGGAGATTGGCAAAGAGTAGAAGGCTACGAGGAGGTGAGAGGCAAAGACGAATTGATGTTGATGTCGTGGACTCGTTGAAAGCTGTTGATGGAAGGTGAGCATAGAGGGGAGAAAGTTGTTGAAGTGACAGAAGATGTTGGCAATGGAGATTGGCAAAGGAGTAGAAGGTCATACGGAGGTGAGGGGCAAAGAAGAATAGGTGAGTAACGCGTGATTGGTAAATAAGCTGAAAGAGGGGCTACTCCGCTTGGTCTGGGAGTATTTTAGCCTGAGCCTTATAGGTAGTACTCTTTTCTATAACCGTTTTAGAGAATAAGTAATTATTCCCTTAGTATTTGCCATGATAAATCGTCTGGATTCTTTACCTTTGTTGTTGGAATAAGTCATTAGCTCTTCTTTGTAGTTTTTAATACCATGTTTGGCATTAATGTATGGTATTAGCATTATAGCTTTAGCTTTTAAAAGGCTGTCTAGATATAACTTTTAACTTTTAGTTTCAACAGTTTCTTCTTTAAGATTAAATAAATTAACAAAAAATCTAACACTAATAACAAATATTGTTCCTACACAGGACCTAAACCGACTCATCTCCTTTGCCTTGTTAGCTGTTCTTACGTCCATCAAATCCAATAAACAGAACATAATGCCTTGCTGGCCCCATTTTTCAATCACAGCCGTCTTACCAACTTAAATTCCGAGAATGGCCATAATAAACAACATAAGGAAAAATACGAAAGGTTTTAAAAGGAAATACTCGGAGCAGATAGTGTGCATATGAATCCATGTTAAGATGACCACGCTGTGGTTTGATGTGTAGACAGCAGGAAAATGCTAAAAACCAACAATTTGCAGACGGCTAACAGGTTCAAGACTTCAGTTTCCTTCTGAGTTTCTTATAACATGCAACAGATGTTCTTGAACCATCTGCTGTGAAAAAACGGAAGGCCATGTCGGAGGAAATCAAGGCTGCGTTTACATATAACTTTAGCTTTCCCCATGAAGGCTGCGGAGCAGTGCCTGGAGCAACAGGTTATAGGCCCTGCTATAGAGGGGTGGCAAACCCTGCCAGTGAAAGAACAACCATACTAATTACGATCAAGGACATGACCACATGAAATCAATTTATGAGCAATGATTAATGAAAGCCAGAGCCTCAGCTAATTTTGCAGCAGATAAAAAATTGGATCTTCAGAATAATTACAGGAATACAACAAATTCAGGAGAAATCCATAGTGTAGTGATTCATTTAGTGATATGGTGCCTATCTATCTCCCCTTGGAACATCATGTTTCTTTTTACGTAAAGTATCTGTTCGAGTTCTACAAGCACCTATCTCCCCTCAGAACATAAATCTGTTCGAGCCCTACAAGGCTTGTCACAAACAAGAATCATCCACAAGCGCGAAGGAAAATCTAATTCCCTGACAGCTGCATCAGACCCATAACACCTCATTTTCCACAAATGCAAATCCCAATCAGCTTAATCCAAGAGTACTAAACACAAACTCCTACAAAATAAAACCCTAAATTGGCAACTACACCTACAGCAAGAGGCAATTTTAAACATAGAATAATCGGCAAGTTCAGGCAAAAAAAAGAATAGAAGAACAGAATAATCTGCAGCAAACCAAAAGTGAGAAAAGACAATATGTTGCGTGGTGTAGACCTGAGGTCATTCCACAAGTGCTGTTCATTTTTCTGATCTTATAGGAGTAGAGTGACAATCCAAAGTGTATCTTCTACGTAACAAGGTGTATTCTTTACCAACCTTGCAGGCCCTTTATTTGCATTTTCCATATATTTGAACCACAAACAAGATCTAATGCAATCAAATCCAATCACTCCCAACAATCAATAAATCCCTTCAGCCTCAATGCTGTTTTTTGTGGTTTGCTAAATGAATGTTATGCCTCCAATCCACTTGATGGGAGGCAAGTTTTTCCAAAATCTCTAAAGAGCCAAATTCTTTTTCACAAACTTTACCCAAATGAAGTTAGGGTATATCCCTACCTCTTTTCTTGCATCCTATATCTAGCATATCAGTCTTACACACCAAAACTAGTGTTAACATGCATTACATATGCCCAAACCAATTCTAAGTGTTCCAACCACTGGCTCCTTGCAGGCAGGTGCTCCTCATCCACCCATCAAGACTGAAATGCTTAGCTTTTTCTATTTATGATTTAAGGTTGGCTATAATGGTCATGACCTGATCCACAAAGCCAGAAAGATATCCCAAAAGTAACAATATTTGAGCCAAACGAAAACTTTTCAATAGAAGCCAGGCCCAATTTAGAAAGGGCAAATGCCATCATAGCCCATTAACAGTCTGTGATGGTATAGGGTCCTTTAGAAAGCTACAGGCCATTTGACACAAATCCAACTAAAAAGCCCCTATGAACTTTTAACTACCCTGCATAACACCTCTAAAAAATAAGAGGAACATTATGAAACCACAACCATTAGAAGAACTAACAAAAGCCAAGTATATAACAAGAAACCATTGACCTGCAAGAACCAAAGTGACAGAGACCATAGAGGGCATCTGACAGAGCACAATGCAGTTATTGTATGTAAGAAGACAGGCAGTCTAGAAAAAGAAGAATACAAAGCCACCCAGAAAAACAGGTGCAATACCTTCAGATAGGCAACCCCAGCTTCGATTGTGCAAAGACAATAGTGAAGTAAACAACGCAGAGGAGGTAGCGTTATGCAACGGCATCAACGAGAGGGCACCAACAAGCCCAGCTGAGAGCCTATAAACCCACAATGAAGAAATTAGACTACCGTTTACCATAAAAAGCAAGCAATGTTCCCGATTAATGCATCTACTCATTCAAACAACAACAGTTACAAAATCCTACAAACATAGAAGAAAAGGAATTCTACCCAAGAAGGCATCATTCAGTAACAGAACCAGGCCCTAGCACTTAACAAAGGCACCACTTAAGTTTTGAACAAATGAGAAAGCCACAAAAGCAGGAGCATAATACAAGAATCGCAATAACCCCAAATGTTTAGCCAGTGATTCGAAAGTGTTTAGCTTTAAAATGAAGCAGAAGGCAACAATAGTGACAGAAGACGACAGTGTGAGATGCGTAGGGAAAGATGCAAACAAACCTGCGGGGCGTTAACTTTGGAGAGGAAATGGGTGGCCTAGAAGAGAATCTGGAAGCTTTTGACGTGAAAATGGTGGTGACGGAAGCACGCGAAAACTGAAGTGTTCGTCTTGCACAGGCAGCCGCCATGTTTCCCTACAACCACAGAAGGAATTGAGCAAAAACCTCTTAATCGCTCCACGGCGAGGGCAGCGTTGGGTCGAATCTAGTACCAGCCCAGTGGGTTCTCAAAATTCCCACTCCAAGGACTTGAATGTTTTTATGCAGCCCCATTTTCCCCTACTGTTTTGGAAAATAGTAGTGCCCACCCAGTCCACAAAATTTTTACTGGTATCAAGATTTGCGGGGCATAATTTTATTGACAGTTCAAAACCAAACTAGTTTACCTATCGGCATTATCACGAGATTCCAAATTTAATTAAGTTCTAGAAAAATATATAAATTTAATTTTTATAGCCAAAAATATTATTATAAAAATGAAGGTAATTTTATCATTCAAGAAGGAAAATATAATATTTTACTCAATTAGACTAAACTAATTAGGGTCTGTATCATATATTACATTTTTTACACATCTTCACTTAAATTCACTGACCATACATGTAGCAGAGCTAATAGAGGACAAATTTGAAACCACACTCATGCAAAATAATAGATAAATTATTTTCACAAATAGTGTAATAAGTTAATAAAAATCCATCATTTCCTATAAATAAAAAAATGGATACGAGTATAGGTAATAATAATTAAGTATTAAAATTTTAATTCAAATCCAAACTTACTAGATGAAAATAACTGAAGAAAAATTTTACACATATAAACTAAAAAATTAGGAGCCTAAAAAGAACATAAACATTGGCGCTATTTTTAGTTTTAGTTATACATGGAAGTTATATTTTTTTGCCTAATTTTTTTTTAATTATATATGGTTAAAAGATCAAAATTTTAAATTAGTTTGAATTGTCAATAAATGTTAAAAATGCGGTAATGATGTGGTTAGAACACATTCTTTTTTGTTTCCCTAAAAACATAATTTATCAGGTTAAATATTAATATTTTGAATTCATGGTCAAAGTTGGTCAAAGTCGGTCAAATTATTTTGGTAATTATTAAATTAATATTAATGTTTGGAAAAAATAAATTGATTTCTTTGATTATGGACTTAAATGGTCATTAATGTTAATTTGATTTCATTTTTTGAAATATTATTTTTCCTCTAAAATTGCATTATTTCCTTAATTTTCAATTTTGCACTTTCAAAGAATTTTATAATATGTGGCGAATTAGCTGGAATCCCGTAGCAACTCACTTTTGTGGCTAATTGCAGTTTTTCACGCATGATAGTTCTCAATTGAAATATAAAATAAATATTTTTATAATGTGTGGCAATTAAAAGCCTAATGCACTCCTTAATTAATATTTTTTCTTCCAAAAATTACTATTATTTACTTGACATATAAAATAAATCGGGATATATTCTCTAAGTTTAACGACTCAAATTAACGTTATGTTATGGGAATTTTATCAATGCTTTACTTTCAGCTTATATATTATTTATTAATCTGTTAACTTGTTAAAAATACACTAAAATAAAAAATGAAAGTACGAGATCATAGTTGTTATTTAAGATGATATAGGTTCTTTCTCAAAACTATTGCTACAGAATTTTACATATTTTTTAACCTTACGTTTATGTACATAATAGTTAGGAGGTTAACTTTTTGAAATTAAATAGTGTTGATAATTTCCATTTCTTCTACCTAGGAAAGTAAAAATTTGCCATATTTGGAATGACATGCTTTCAAATTTTTAGAGTGTTAAAAAATGAGTTAATTTATTTGGTTTCAGAATTAAATGTCAGTTGATACTAATTGTCATTATGATGATTGATGAATGATCAAATAGAACATTTGCTAGAAATAGGTTGACCTAAGAAAATTTATCCCTTTCGCCACAAGTTATAAGTAAACTTTTTATTCAAAAAAACTTATTTATTTTTTTAACATGGCCCAAACTTGCAACATAGGTAATTTTTTAGCTTCAATTTATTTCTTTTTTGGAAAAAAATAATGCTTGAATTAGAGGAGAAAATTATGGTTGCTTGAATTATGTTGCAATTATGGCTGCTTTTATTTCAATTCTTTCTTATATGAAGTATTGCCTTCCTTTTTTCTAGCATTAATTAATGCTATAAATGAGTTTTTTTATCTTCCCTTAGTTAAATACAAAATTAATGTAATTTAGTACATCAAAGACATTGATGTATGCATTGACCAATCACAATTGAAAATTACATGATTTAAAGATTTCCTTCTTAGTTTTAAAATTTTAAATTTGAATTCATTTTTCACCTGCCAAGTTGGGTTCTGAGCATTATTGGAACATTAGTGTAAATAACATTTGATTTCTTTTATAATTTGTCAAAATTGTCACATGTCATCATCTTGTTGTTGGGTTTCGGGAGCCAAACAGCGCAGCGGAATTTAACCGAAACTCTCCAGGATCCAAGTGAAACGGGATAAACCGGGTGTTCAAAAATTTTCATACCTAATTTTCGGTTGAGATCTCTCACTCAACTGTAGAGTTGAATCACAAAACCTGAATAGTTGACGTGTTCAAGCTCTCTATGGTATCCACACGAGTCTCTCGGGATCACCACGCTTCCACCACGTCCCGGCAAATGCATTTCTCTTGCGCTCGCAGTGCTAGCTTGCATCCTCCAAGGAATTGCAAGAGAAGAGTACAGCTGTCCTTTTGAGAGGCTAGGGCAAGGAGACCTGCGAATTTCTCACTAGAAGTTTTATTTATAGTGAGACTCAACTTCTAGGTCTAATGGGTTTCAAAGCCCTAATCCAATTAGGATTTAATTTCGGGCTTAATAATGGCTCAACTCTTGGGCTCATTATTAATACGAAATTAAAGTGAAACCATAACCCAAATAATTAGCCCATGCACTCTAATGATCCAAATAGCTCTATGTGTGTGGCCCAATAGGATCTTATCACGTTGGCAATGATCATAAATCATATTTATGATCATAAGCAATGAGCGGTGTCTAGCAACACATTATTTCTACCCAAGTGACAAGATTATCGATGATTCGACTAAACCTTTATGATCATCACCGATATATGCCATTGTCCCTTTGTCCAAGATATCAAGACTAAGCATGAGACATGGAATGTGTCACTCTCGTATAGCCCAATCTTTGGTTTCTTGATTACCGAGTAGACTAACTTAAACTGATGACATTGATATCGTATATCAACTCATCCGAGCATGGCCATACATTTTCTAAGTTTCACTCTATCAAAGGGCCCGAAGATATCACTCCCGTTACATAGGAGGGACAAATCCCATCTTGATCAAACAAATCCCTCCGCATGATATGTGACATACCCAATGACCTCCTTCAAGTTCACTCAGTTACGAGCAACAAAGGAAAGTATCAAAGTATGTGACTCACATGTAGGGAACCTTGATGATATTAGGTCGAAGGACTACATATACCATGTTCACTATGAGAATCACTTATGACACTCATATAACGATCAATGTAGTGTTCTCATGGTGGGTCGATCGAGTACACAAGTTTTCCAACTTGTACCCATATGTAGACTACATATCTCATATTAGTCTCCACATATGCTAGTCATTATGTATTATTGCAACCCACTCCACAGTAATACTAGACCAGAGATGTTTAAGAATATCATTATTCTAGGGTTACAATTATGTTTGTTAAGTTACGCAGAAACAAAACAACAAACATAATTGTTGGATTCATGCCTTAATAAAATATCATGATTCAATGTGCAAAAATACAATCATCTCATGATTAGCCTTTGGCACAACACTAACACTTGTCATATCTGTTAAGTGAAAAGATAATTTATTCTTGAAGTGTGTTAGGATATGTGATCTAGAAAATGTAAAATAATATTAAAAATAATATTGAATATTTTACACTATATTCATGGAGAACAAAGATATTCTAGTTGTTATTGAAAATACTTTGTCAAGGTGAAAGCAACATTTTGGAGTCAGATGATAATTTCCTCTCCTGAAGTGAAAAAGATTCATTGAATCCTAGTAGTGTAATGTGGTAGATACTCAATGATCTTAATGCCAACTTTCTTGCAAAACTCCAAAATATTCCTATTTTAATCATCATATTTTTCCCAACGCTCAAAACCCAGCCCTCCCCTGCAAAATCCCCATTGTATAGAAGACAACTTCATCTGGTGTAACAGCCAACATTTCATCATCCCATCTACACAATTGAACCATCCAATCAAAATCATTAATTAAGATTGACATATGATTTAATTAATTATAATTTACTTATATTTAAGGAAGACTTGTTTTTATGCATAGGACAAAAGGGCACAAGTCTATAAGTAATGTTCTGTTTAAGAACAATCATGAAAATCTATGATTCGAGACTTAGGAATGAAAAGAATAAGCTATGGATAGGATGAGGAACCTCCTGTAGTCCTCTGAACGTTAGACAACGCTTTTCGGAATATACTCCATTAAAAAATTTTGCATATAATGCATCTTTCTCGTACACTAACCCTCAAACAAAACGTAAACATCTCATAAAATCACTGAAATCCTACAAAAAACACAACACATTCTATTATCTCATGTTAAACACTTTTTAAATTTATGAAAGAAAGAGATAGAGATAGAGAAAGAGAGCAAGAAAGAGAGAGAGAAAGCCAAATTTACACCTAATATATTTGCATGAGATCCTTGTAATTCTTGACTACTTCTATGAAGCAGAGGATACCGTATTGCTTGACGAGAAAAATGATTTTGGTGATTGGATGGTGGGAAGAAGGAGAAATCAAGGTATTGCTCTAATAAAAATGAGCCTTTCATATAATTCAAAGTACTCAAGCCTATAAATCATGCGCTTTATAAAAGAAGATCAAGTACTCTTTGTCAATAAATAAAAGAGAATTCCGTGCAAATCATCTTTGCCCACTTCACCTACATTTGCATGTGCATAAATAATGCTTGAATTAGAGGAGAAAATTAGAGCTGCTTGAATTATGCTGCAATTGTGGCTTTTTTATTTCGTTTTTATAAAAATAAGTAATATTGACTTCCATTTTTGTTATAGTATGAATTAATGCTATAAGTGCATTTTTTTCCTCCCTTATTTAAATGCGAAATTAGTGTAATTTATTAAGTCAATGCATTTATGTATTCATTGATTATTCACAATTGAAAAATTATAGTAATTCAAATATTTCCTTCTTAAGATTAAATTTTAAATTTGAATTCATTTTAACCCGCCAAATTGGGTCATGGGTATTATTGGAACATTAATGTAAATAATATTAAATTTCTTTCCTAAATTATCAAAAGTGTTATGTGTCATCACCTTGTCACCTATGTTAAGTGAAAAGTTTCTTTTCTCCTTAAGTGTATCCTCCTTTATATATATACTAGTTTACATACCTGGCATTGCTACGGGATTCCAAATTGTGTTTTGTAATACAAAACAATATACATTTTAATGCTAAACAAATATTATTAGAAAAATATTATCATAAAAAACACAAATTAAAAAAAAATAAATTGATTTAGTGCATTACTTGAAATAACTCACTTTACTTAGTGCATTGCAATAACTCTTCATACATAGAAATTTATTCTTGTAATGTTCTGGATAAGCAAGGAGAACAAATAAAAACTCACTTTTAAGATTAAAATAATAAAATTAGTCACTTCAAAGAAGAAATTATTTTTAGTATAAAAGTATAACGATGTTCATAGTTCTCTAAATATTCAAAATTGGGAGTTTAATTATTAGAAATGAATGTCTAAGGATCAAACTGTAAAATTTGGTATATTAGGCATTTTTTCAAAAAATCTCATTGTTCTGATTTGGGCAAATTGTTGGACTGATTTCATTACTATGCATTTTATGCCTCAAAACTTTTGGCCCGAATAAAAAATGTATTGGACTTGGTTGTTGTTGCTCATTTTTTTTTTGGACCAAAACCTTTTAAGAAAAATATTTGAATAATTAACTACTATGAGGATAACCCATCACAATACATTAATTTTAATTTAATGATTTTTAAATTATAGTACTAAAAAATTTATAAATGAGTTATTATGTACTATGTTTTATATGAAGTAAATATCCATTCAAGTTATTTATGAGATTAATCCATAATAATGAAATAATTTAAATGTTAAATTATCCAAGAAAGAAAAGTATTAAATTATGGCTCTGAATTTAGGCCCGAATAGGCCTATGAATCAAAGTGGATTCTAATGACCCAAAACTTAGATATTACTAAATTAACGTAGTAACTCACTTGTTATTTTAAATATATGTATAATGACAAAAAATCATGATATACATTAATCTTAATCTAATGATTTACCTATTAAATTGTAAAAGATATAGGACAAAAAGTTAATAAAATTGAAACAATGTTTTATTGCTGATTTTTTTATATGCAATCATTCAACCAGTTTATCAATCCAAAATTTATTATTGTCCAAAAAGCATCTTCCATATATTTTCTATAAAAAAAACTAAGTATTTTTATATATGTTCCTTTCTATTGGCAAGGTATGGAAAAAATAAAAATTTAATCATGGCATAAAATAATGAAATTAGAATCATTTAAAATATATATATATATATATATATATATATAATAAATCTTAGAACATGTTATCTTATACAAAAGTTAGTGACTGTTAGGTTGAAGGTTTTATTCATCTTTAGTTAAGTATAATTGCGCATTTTTATCAATTAAATTGATCAGCTGATGTAAGTAGAAAAGATAATCCTTTTCCAGTTAAAAGAACTCATAAAAAAAATTTTTGTTTTGAATTTTGATAGTATATGTTTTCCAGGATTAATACTATACAGAAGCTAATGCTGTGTATAAATAATATCCTTTGCACTAAAAAATTTTTATGAAGTAATTAATCATTTAAAATCTAATTTCTCGTAAACTGTTCAAAGAATTCAATGTAGCATGAAAAACTGCTTCTTTTTTTCTTTCCAATAGAAAACAACATTAGTACATAATTTTCAAATTTGAGACATGATTCCATAATTATTTTTAAAAATTACAATTATGGTCAACATAATTTTTAAAGCATTTGAGTCAAGTCCTCATTCAAGAAAATAGTTTAAATACCCGACATTGTATGGGTACCAAGAAGCCTATAGTAAAAATTATACTAATAATAAATTAATTTTTATATATTGATAATAATTATAAGCAAATCTCATTTAATAATATAATATTTATTATTTTAACATATTTATGATAGTATCACAACATAAAGTGATACAATATAATTGTAATTTTTAGGTTAAATAAACAAACGTCTAGACCAAAATAAAGGAAATATTCAAAATATTACAAAATGCAAGAAATGCCTAAATACATTTTAAAATTCAAAAAAATTATACATCAAAGGAGTAGATGTAATGTACGATAATGTACTCTAAACAATAAAAAATAAAGCTAGATGGAATAGAATAATCAATTTAAAATATATAAATAAAAAAATGGATAACTTATAGAGGTTGGTCTAAATGACATAATCTTTCTTCCTTGCTCACAGCTCCTGTGCTATCTGTCCTAATTGTCACTTCTTCTCTCATTCTCACCCCAAGGTTTCCAAGTGGTGGATACAACAAACAATAAGAAAAAGATTAGTGACATGAAAGCAAACACATCTACTAATAATATTAGTAATCAAACAAAGAAAAAACATATACATGTAGCATGGATGACACAACAAAAATGCTTATATCTATTGAAGATTATATAATTGAAAAAAAAAACAATTTCAAAGTCATGTTCCAAAATCATTTTGATAGCATGAGCATATGGAAACATATTCCAAACCAAGTCTTGGAAATAATTGCTCATCTCCCATACCCTCTACTTAACTCTGTCTCACTAATTGAATGTCTTATTTCCTAGTTTCTTTCTTTAAAACTCTAGCATATGAAATCATATGAAATCATACCCCATCATAGAAGACAAAAGAAAGTCTATAAGTAGTCAATCGTTACCATTTGAAAAAATACTGGGATAAAGGAAGGAAGAAGCTGGTAAAAGCCAATAAGTAGTAAATTGTTATCATCTAAACAAAAAGAAGAAGGAAAATTTTAGGAAAATAAAGCTGCAATAGAGCATTAATATTGTAATAAAAAGCTATCAAATAACTTTACTACTATTTTCTCCCTCTTGTTACATCTATGCCTTGGGATTCAAACAAATTGTTGTATATAGACAAAATTTCCTGTTCATTAATCTTCTAGTAATTTAGATACAGCAAAGATACAACATATGCTTTCTCATTATAACATGTAACTCATTATTCTCAATTTCCATTAGCTTATCTACAAGATGTGAACAAATGAATCCAGGTTCTTTGTTAATCAATCTTATGCTGAAATTGAACCAATGATCAAAAGAATGATCATCAATCAAACAGTTCTCGCTCTCAATCCTAAATGAGGAATTGGTTCTAGGTAATTTTCATATATTGTAGAAAGAAAGGATAAATTTGAATATTAAACTATCCATCTGCCAACAGGTTGATCTTTACCCAAAGAAAGAAAAAAAAAAAGATTATACAAAGAAAAAATCACATTGGCCCTAAAATAAAGATAGACAAATGCGTCTTCATCCAACAAACATAGCCAAGTCTATAGGAACCGAAACCATGGCCTTAATTTGTCATACTTGCATAAAAATCTCCACTCAAAGTCTTAAACATTAATTAACAAAAAGAGGTGAGACAAAAGAAAATGAAATTCAATACCTTTTGTAATTGTTAACGGTAATGATATATCCAAAACCAGGGTCAACAAAATTTGCCCATGTTGATACACACCTCTATCTTCACCACGCATAAACAAATTTAAACATTAAGTTTTTTCATCCATTCCAAACTTCGAATCAAGCATATTTTTCCAGCTCCAGCCCAATCAAACTTACCTAGGGGTGATGAAGAAATTGATGATGAGCAAGAGGAAGTCCCCTCTATCTCGTTCATCATCATGAAAGCCCAACATGAATTGTGTAGACTCTTTTATTTAATGTTCTTTGCATCAGTCACTGATTACAACATAGCCGACTAAGCTTAATTGGGGGCTTGGATACAGCCAAAGGAAGGAAAATGGCAAAGACGGAAGGGTGAAGGGCTAGGAAATTTAAAAACTAAAGGAATGGCAGAGGTATAGATATGTGTTTCATTGTTCTATTATGGAAAACTAAACAGGCGACCTTCTCAAGAAGGAAGATATAATACTGTAATCAATGATTTTTTATACAATTAAGAGAGAATTAGATTATGGAAAATAATAGAAGGAAAAGAATAAATTTAAACTAGTCAAACTTTCCAAACATAAAAAGGTCAAAATTAAGGCAATACAATTAAGGGTACTTTTAAAATTAAAGTATTAAAATTTTCTAAATTGTTACCTAAAATAAAAAATCCGCCACATGCCACCTTCGTCTTGCGGCTGTTAAGTGAAAAGTCTCTTTACTCCTTAAGTGTATCCTACTTTATATACATATATTAGATGAATCTATTAAATTTTTAGCATCTAATCAAAACATTATCATTGATACCTATTGGGTCTTGGCATTAATAGGCCTTGAAGATAGGTTGGAACTTTACTAAGACTCGGTCCTTGGAATAAGCCTTAGTTCTGTAATTGGCAGCCCGTTGGAGTGCTGTTTATGGGCTAAAGAGTTAATAGGTCAACCATGAGCCATGGAAAATACACATTAAGGAAGATCTCCAAGATCTTGAAGTTGACCACGTAATGGAAGAACCTTCATCTAGGGATGGTAGTCGAGTGGGCAAAATCCATCACCAGTGGATAATCAGCCGTGACAGATGGGTAAATGGGCAAAAATACCCACAATGATGCAGACATGAACACCAATTTATACCCATCTCACAGGTACAGGCAAGTGGCGGGAATGAGGTATCCACTATGGGTAAACCTATTTTGTCTACCCGTGAAACCTGCCAAGGCTTGAAATACCTATATTACACTTAAAACTAATAACAATACTATACACTAGTTACCTGACCTAATGTCTTTCTTCTCTCCTTCAGTCATTTGAGACTAAACCTGTCTTTGCCTTTTCCATTCTTCAGCATCTAAACTCAATCCCGTAGACCTTATCTTCAGCCGTCCAAATTCAAGGTCTCGCCGTCTCAATTCCAGTCACAGTGTATCAATTCCAACATTCTCATCCTCAAATTGATGTTTTGTCTTTTCTCAACTCAAGTCTAGCATTCTCAATTTTTTGGATCTTATGTTGATTTACTGAGTCTGTGATGATGCGATGCAGCGACGGTGAATCTGAGTGACAAACTGAGTACAATTGCTGGTCTGCTGCTGCTGTTTTGCATTCTCGTGTGTCTGTTGACGGTAAGCCCAAGTAATGAACGGACAATGCAAGTCATGCGATGATGAGTCCAAGTCCGAGTGTCTCTCCCCAAGTCTAGGCTTCTTAAATTTTCTCTATGATTTCCTTAGTTTGTGATTTTGAAACTCGCCAAGTGATACAATTGAAATTGTTCATTCACTAAATCAAGTTTTTTTAGTCTTGTTTTATTTTGGATATACTAAGTATCACTTTGTTTTTGATACGTGTTTGATGCGTTTTGGGAACACATGATAATGTGTATGCCTATATATGGTGGATTATAGTTGTTTACTAGAACTCAAACCTAATTATTACATAGGATTATCAACTGTTTACTAGAAAACTTGATTATCACTTGTTTACAAAGGATGTAAACTATGTACTGGTATAAAGAAATAAAAATTGTTGTGTTTCTTCCACCAAGTTAATGGTCCTAAAGGAGTTAATAGTCCACATAAGGCAAGCTATACAACATAAGTTGAATTATACAAATTTAGTTACTTGTTGTTAATTAGCTAGTCTTATTTTTCAATAAAGCGCATGCTTACATTAATTGTTAAGGATATTTGGAGTATTCACTTGAACATTATTGGTGGCTGGTGCTTGGAAGAAATCCACCGAACCAAGGATTATTGACCAAATAATTTTGTTTTCCCTTAATTGCAATATTTGCCTTTTGTTCATCTGTTCAAAAATTTAATTTGTAAAATATGTATTTATTTATTCATAGGGAAACATGTTGAGTGAAATGCCACCTCTATCTCAAGCTTCAGAACATCATCTTTCAACTGGAGGTTCCACACCTCAAGGCTCAACCCCTTAAGGATCAACACATCAAGCACAAAAAGAATCTGCTGCTCAAGTTTTGATACAAGGGCAACTTCACCTTCTACAATTTTGACCAACTTGACACTCCAAAAGAATCCATTACCATTTCTAGCCCTTCTAAGGCCAAAGATAGGCTTGAGTTGGGGTACTCAAGACCTCTTACATCTAATGTGTGGAAGCATTTCAAGAGGCGAAAAGTTGATGATACTTGGAAAGCTATATTTGTCTATTTTAAGAAAGCATTGAGTGGAAACACGAAGAATAAGACAAGTCATCTGAACAATCATTGGAAAGTGTGCGCTGTTTGTAATACCAAGGATATAAAGCAAACATTGCTTGATCCAAGAAAGAAGAAGGATGGACATGTAGCTCTTTGAACCCATACCTTTGAACAAGGGGAGGTAAGGAAAGAGCTAGCAACCATGATTTGCCTACATAACTATCCTTTATTTATTGTTGAACATGTTGGATTTCATCGATTCACACACGCCCTTCAACCGCTTTTCAAGCTTGTTTCTCTAAATACCATTAACAAGGATATCTTTGCCTTTTATGACATTGAGAAGGCTAAGAGCATGAGCTTATTGGAAGCAAATAAATGTAGGATTGACGTTACGATAGATATGTGGACATCTACTAATCAAAAAGTAGATTCATGGTAGTGATAGCTCACCTCATCGATGACTCTTGGGTGTTACAAAATCAAATAATAAGGTATAATTTTTTTCTTCATATAGAAAGAAAATCCTATTTTATTCAACTAGAACTAAGTGATTTTGATGCAATGCTTATTATTTATTTTATTTTTCTACGTTTATATATGTGTCACATCCATATACAACTGATGATCTTTCTAAGGAGTTTGTTGATGCATTGGTGGATTGAAAAATTGATCGGAAGCTATCCACGACAACACTTGACAATTGTTCAACTAATGATGCTATATGATTCCAATAATTTTAGACAAGCTTTCTAAAAAACATCTTTAGTTGGATGGAAAATGATGCATATTAAATGTTGCACCCATATTTTAAATTTAATTGTCAAATATGGTTTAGAGATAATAGAAGATGCTATTGAAAAAATTCATGATAGTGTTGCATATTGGAAAGCAACTCCTAAAAGGGATGAAGAATTTGAAAGAATAGCTCATCAATTAAAAGTTCTAACAACAAATAAATTGGTTTTATATTCCAAAACTAGGTGGAATTCAACATATTTGATGCATTATGTTGCTTTAGCCTACCACTAAGTGTTTCCATGCATAAAAATCCATGATAAGAGATATACATGTTTGCAATTTGAAAGTGACTGGAAGTTAGCTCAAGAAATTTATGAAAAGTTAAAATTATTTTATGTTGTGAGTGAGTTGTTTTCTGGTACTGCCCATCCAACTACCAATGAGTACTTCCTTATATATCAGATTAAGATAGAATTAACTAATTGGAGACTTTGTGGAAATGATACTATTGCATCTATGGCTAAAAGCATGTTGCAAAAGTTTGACAAGTATTGGATTGATGTTAATTCTATCATGGCTATAGCAACAGTGCTGGATCTTAGATTTCAAAATGAAGTTGATTGAGTTTTTTTTTCACCTCAGGTGCTATTGCAAGTGTCAAAAAACTTTGCTATGAATTGTTTGAAGCATATGCAAATAATGTGACATCAAGAAATAGTGAAGATATGACTAGAGTGGCTATAGGTACTTGTGACAATATTCTTAATCAATTATCAAAATATGACGCCTTTGTTGAGGAAAATCAGTCCACAACTCCTAAAAGATCAGAGTTGGATAAATATTTGTCTGAAAGAGTAAAGCTAAGAATACTTGATTTTGATGTTTTGGCTTGGTGGAAGGTAAATGCCCATGATTATCCGACACTTACCTTGATTGCTAGGGATGTTCTTGTCATTCCAGTGACTACAGTTGTTTAAAAATCTACATTTAGTACTAGTGGTAGACTTGTAAGCTCACATCGTAGTAGACTTCATCCAAAGACATTAGAGGCATTGATGTGTGCACAGGATTGGTTGTGGGCTAAAATAAAAGATATCTTAAAGTTTATTTCACCATATAATTCTTTGTTGAATTATATTTTTATCATGTTTGTGCTTTCATGTAGGATCAAACTCAAATGGACATGTTGGTTGTTGCACTTTTTATGAGGATATGGAGGATGAGGAGGTAGAAATTATTATTTTGTTTCTATAGTTTGCATGTTCTCTTGCTCTTTTATTTGCTCCATTTAGTCTACCCTTCACCTAATTATTCATCCATACACGACATGTTTTTTACCTATCGGTCTTTTGACCCTTCAACCACTTTTACATGCCATGACTCATTACTTTATGTTGTCTTTATTTTGCTCTTGGGCCTTTTGTCTTTGTGTGTATTTTGTAGGAAGATGTACCCATGAAGGCAAGATGATGAGAGAAGTGAAGAAGAGCATAAGATGATGCATGTGAAGACAGTTTCTTGTTCATGAATGTTGGATGTTATTTGATCATATATGTTTATTGTGCCAATTAATGTTTGATGTTTTATTGGATGTGGAAAATGACATGTTTCTTTTCTGACTTTATTGTATTAATGTGGACAATGAATTTGGAATGAATGTTTTATGTTTTATTTTTATGAAATTAAAATGACAGATTAATGTTACATGGGTTACCCACGGGTCACGGGTGTGGACATGGATATCTGTTGACGGATACCCACGAAGTGGTAGGTAGGAAGAAAACCGCGGGCATGGATGGCAGGTAGGGGTACCCGCATTCGATTCGCCCCATTGCCCTCTTTAACTTCATCCATGATGATGATATCAAAAGGCCATAAAAGGCCTTCCACAAAAGGGGACCAGGTACATTCCAATGCCTAACAACAGCTTTGACTTAGCTTTCTTTTCTCTAAGGTTATTACTGATTTAATTATCAAAGGGTCTTCCCAGGCACACATCTCCAAGATCTTAATCTTTGTCTTTTATTTCAGGTATACTCATCTCTAAATGTCTCGAACATCCCACTTCATGGTTCGTATATCAGTCACACACAGTTTTAAAAAATTATGTACAAATTTATAGTACTATGTAAAATGTTAGATGATGGTTTGTACGCATATTGCATGTGTGTAGCAAGTTAAAACCATCAACTCATATAAACCTCTTGAACTATTAAGGGTACCTGCTATCAAATAGTTCTGATACATAATTCTATTCATTGTAATGAAACAATCCTAGTAAACAAAATCAATATTGGTAGGTTTCTCATGGAGCAGGTATCATTAGGTTACAACATAACTTAAGCCACTAAAAGTGAGTGTCGTAAGAACTGTCCAATTATTATATAATTAATTTATTTTAATTATGTGATCTAGATTAGATTAAACTTGCAAGCTAGAGTTAGGTCAAGTCTTTAGGTTCAATAATCCTTGGACTCCATAAGGATAAAATCCTAAGTACATTAAACCATAAAGAAGAATAGAAGAAAAATGTTAATTTTATAAGTCAAAGGTCAAACTTTGGCCAAGAAAGAAGGAATTGAGTTTCTAGAGTTGAAATGAATATCTTGGTAAAAATTTGAGCTCAATTTGACCAAAGATTGACTTCTTTTTTCTAAGGAATCAACTGATGGAAAAAATGTAACTTTTATAGTCAAACATAGTGAAAATGGGTTCTAAATGATGGGAAATGGTGCTTGAAACCATTGATGGATTTTGGTGAAGTTTGAAGTTAAATTAACCAAGTTTGAGACTTTTCTTGTAATTGAAGCCCAGAAGAGCATTTTGGTAGCTTTGCTTGGTCAAACCTAGTCGAACTTGAGACAAGCTGGTCAAACTATGGTCAAACTTGGTCAATAGCATAAAAATACAAGGCTAGAGTTAGACGAAAGCCAAGGCAGTTTTTTTATTGGAATGTGAATAAGTGTGAGTAAATTATGAAGGTGTCACCTTTTTACCCAAGAGTTGAGCCATCTTTTCACCCATCTAACCTTTGAACATTTGTAGGAAGGTGACAAGCTACAAAAGGGGATGAAAATCAACCCTTAAAACATTGGAGAAGGCTACATTTCCCTTGTTTAATTGTCCCAAATCACTATTAACCATGCACAAGCCCTAACCCTTTTACAACCTTAACTCTTCACCATTTTTCTATCCTTAATCATCCCTATCCCACCAAACTCAATCTTTTTTTCAACCTCTCTTTATTCTTCACATACTAGGCATTCAAACACTAAAAAAACTCATGAGAGAAAAAAGGAGAAATGATGAGATCTTGAGAGAGTTAGCAGGAAAGACTATATGTGCTTAGTTAAGGAGCCTTGAAGGAGCTTGGATGTTCTTCAAGGAGCTTTTAGTTTTGGTTTGTTTGTAAGGTGAGATTTTTGCCTAGTTCTGGTTAAGTTTATCCTTAGTTATTTTTACCTCCATGCTTATAATAAATCCATTTTCATGTGAATTTAAGGCTCCGAAATCTAAGGAAACTCATTGAGCATTAAGGGGGAGTTACGATTAAGTAATTCTCTTTTAAGGTGAGGAGTAGTTTTGGTTAAATGGTCTTTTTTTGGTTGCTACCCCTAGTTTCATAGAAATGTTGTTGGTATGGTTAATTTATATGTTAAATACAACGGACTCCAAGTAGAACTAGGACAGGATTGTTGTGTTTAAATTGTGAGCTTGCAAGGTGTTAAGGATAGGGTGACTAAAGGCTCAGTTCAAGGCTAAGCATGGCCCAAAGAGGGCATAACGTGGCGGACAATATGATGGGTGCTAGTGTTGCAGTCTAACCAAGCCCAGAGGTTTGGTAATATGTGTATGAGTGGCTTATGAAGAAAATGGTGGCCTTGGTTTGATCTTGAAAATGGAAACCTAATTGTCTCCAAGCAATGAGGATGAAAGGTGTTTAGCTAGCCATCTGCCACAATTAGAGCCTTGCGCCATAGCCCACCATGAAAGAAGTGGTCTAGGGCATGAGGGTGGTAGTGATGGGAGTCTAGGGCGGTCCTAAGGTCACACGGGTGTGTGCACTCGAGGGGCACTAAGGAACGTGCACAGGGACATGTGTGCCAAGCACGCACCCATGGGTTCACCCAAGGGTGTGACACCTACATAGAACTTGGATTAGGCCTTTGCGCATAACCCACTAAGGGGAGCCCAAGGTAATGCTCATGGACCTAGACCGAATAGATTACTTGGGCCACAAGTAAGTAAACATAGGCCTAATGGTCCAAGGGGCTCAAGAAGGGAAGACATACACAAGGACACTTATGATTCACATCAACTTGTTTAAAGCCCGTTGTATACATTAAGGGAGTTTAAGTTGGCAGAAGCTGGCAAGCTTAAGGACAAAGCCATGAACGCATGCTCAAGGGCAAAATAGAGCAATGGGTGTCTTGTGTGTTTATCTGTTTGCCCCGTTTGCTTATATGTGAAGTATGAAGAGTTAGGTACCAACTAGGACATAATATGATGATCATTATATAATAATCTGAGCCATAAAAGCTCATGGCACGCTTTTGTAGAATTATGGGTAAATTTTATGCATGCATGTGGTTCATTACATGTGATGTTAAAATGTTTTATTTGTTATTGAATTCCTCACTAAGTTTTTTTATATACTTACCTTTATTATTAATGTGTAGATAATATTGTGATTGAGCCGAATGATCCATAGTGATTATTTTGTACTTGTTTTTTAGCTTTAATAGGAACATATTACATAGATTACATGTCATTTATTTTTGCAGGTTGCATGCAAGCATGATCATAGTCCAACTCCAAACTAATTGGCCTTGTACAATAAGGTAGGGGCTTAAGACTTCATAGGTTACTCATTGCTTGGGTTTTCTCTTATGGGCTCACGATTATTTTGTAGCATGGTGATAGTAGCTAGTAAGAGGTCTACTAGTATTGACTTTGAGTTATAATAAACCATGACATATATTATTATTTACTTTGGGTTAGGCTTATCAACCAATAACATTGCTTGCTTAGGTTTATAAGCAAAGCACATAGATATTATGTTGTCGTAATATTTACTTGCTATAAGTATAGTTTTCATATATAGTTTAGCACAATATATTACTTGTGCATGCATGAGTGTTAAAATGTTTTTCTTACGTGTTTGCATATGTTTTATTCATGTTTTCTTTAACTTACACCAAATCACCATCTTAGTTTTGTAAACTTAAGTTTTTTATGAAAACTATGTAAATGCTTTATTTACTCACAAGTAAATACTAAAAGCTAAACAAGTGACTAAGACTTACGTAATAAGTCTTGGTGAAAAAATTCTGGAAATAAGGATTACTTCGAGCTTATTAAATCAATGGATTAGGCAATGAGATAATCTAGCCAAATTAATGGATTGATTAGGTGTTAATTAAGATTGTTGTTCACAAGTTCAAGCATTATAATCTAAAACATGACTTGACCTAAGCACCCATAAAACTCGATTAAACCTAAACTACAAGAAAGAAAGTTTGGGTTAGTTTAGTTTTCAATTTCTCACATTCCATGCAAAAAATTAAATACAGAAAAAAATCAATCCATAACCAAAATTCAAAATTGTAAATAAGTAAACAACAACGACAATAACATTAATATGAAATCTTTACATCAAAGTTTGAATCCAAATAAAATCCATGAAACAATACAGTAAGGAACATAAAGATAACTCCTAGGTTGAATGCAAATAAAATTAATATGATAATAGTACATTAAATCTTCCAATCTTATATTATGCCTACATGTGTCTAAGGGTGGTAATCAGGTGGTTCAGGCTAGGTCATTTAACTTCACATTTAATTGGGTTATCAAAATTTCATGTTTAGGTTAGGTTCAAATTGGGTTATTTGGCTTTGGGTAACTTTCAAATTACGTGAATTTTGGGTCTGTGTTGGGTTTGATCAGTTTTATTGCATTTATGTCAATATCAAGGTGGGTTCAGTTTTAGTCTTAGGCTTGGTCTTCAATATCGTGGTATGCTGCCTAACTGTACTACTCACCATAATTAAATGGTACAAATGTTTTTGCATTTTGTTGTTATTTTTCACATAAAATGTCGCAGTATTTCACATGCCACTCATCTTTTATGTATATTTTGTTAAAATATTATGATATACCATGAAATACTTTACGGTACATTCCGTAGTATCTTGTTTTTCACGCTGCATGTGTGAGATATTAATAAAATATAATTAATACACATAGTTTGACATAAATATTAATTTTATGTTTTATTTACAAATAAACTTTAATTTACAAATGATATCAACATAATTTAGATTTAAAAATTATTTTAATTCTTGCACAATATAGTCCCTATTTTTTGGAATGGTCCTCTAAAAGACGTGTAATTCTTTGGTTTTGTAAAAGATATGTAATTCTTACACAACATAATATATATATTCTATTTTTTATATTTTTTTGTACAAAAAATATTGTCTTTCATATATATTTTATTTATATTTAGGAAATTATGATGAAAAAATTAGAACACACGTAAAAAGGTGCAAGAAATTTCATTTAATATATTTAATATTAAAATAATATTCTAACTTTTCTGTTTTTTTTTTTTTTGCAAAAAGGGCAATGATATGTAATACGGTATACTGTGTAGTATACTAAGATTTACATGGTGCAGTATACCTAGTGGTAGTAGTATTTAATACTTTGGTCTTGGGTGACCTTTAGTGTCCATACTTGGGTTAACTAATCTAGTTGACTCATGTAAAGAGGTTTAAATATCAAGTCAATTTAAGCAAGCGTCATTTCATATTCAGATTATTTGGATTCAAGTCATTTCCTATTTGGTTAGTTTGATTAGGTTTAGGTCATTTGGGCTTGGGTTAGGATTATTTTGATTCAGGTTTAGTTCGAGTTTCACTTGAACCAAGATCAAGTTGTGTCAAGTTTAGTTTGGGCGTTGACCTTTTTAATTAATTTGGGTTAGGCTAGGTTCAAATTCAAGCTAGTCAGTGAGAGTCTTTAAGTTGGGTCTAATTTCACCATCCTTATATGTATGGTGTTTGATTAGGTATAATGATTATAATTTGATTAGAATTTAGGAATTAGGAATGAGTGAAAGTTGTAAGTGGATTAGGATACTGCGTTTATGCTTAGTTTGTTTGGGCTAACTAACTTATAAGTTGGGAATTGGGTTAAGGTTTGTTTGGATTTTATTGGGTTTTATAATCTTAAACTTGAATCAACTTGCATATATATGGGATTTGGCTTTTCTAAACTCGACTAACAAAAACCTGAACCTTGCCGAATATAATAAGTTTAGATTAGTAAATTTTATGTGTTTTGCATCTTTGATGAATAATGGTAAATATTGATGGGTAAAACTATAAAGAAAATTGTTGACACCCAATTTCGTCCGACCATCATTTAAAAAAAATTAATTAAATTAAAAAAAATTAAAATTAAAAAAAATGAAAAAAAATGATAAAAATATATTTTGATGACAATTAGTTTAGGGGGCATTTTATTTTATAATATTAGCTTTAAAATAATAATATGTATGTGTGTGTGTGTATATATATATGTATGTATTTGTATGTGTGTATTAAAAAAAAACTAATTAATTATTAAGTATTTTTTTTTAAAATTAACTATTAATTAACATAAAAAAAATTAATTTAAAAAAAATTAATTAATTAATTAAAAAAAAAAGAAGAAAGAAGAAGAAGTCACCTCCCCGCCTTCCCCTGGCTAGCTGTTTCTCCCCCAGTTGAGCCTTCCCTGGCTAGCGACATTTCACCTACTCTAGCGACATCTCACCTGCCCTGATCGATATCTCTCACTCTCTCGAGAACCTTCTATCTCTCTCTTTTATCTCTGAAATCTCCTTTCTCTCCGGGGGGAAAAAACTCTAACAAGATTGGCCTTTTCATCTCCCTTTCTAGGGCACCATACTTCTCTGGAGACCAACTCCTCTCCCTCATCTGAGCAAACCACCTCTCTCTCTGATGGCCAGGGGCCTCATCGTTTAGAGTCATGGTGACTGGTGGAGAGACTTCTGGGAGGAAGAACGCCTGGAGGATGGCTCGCCCCTGGGAGTGTGCCTGAAAGTCCAGAAATAAAGGGTTAGGAGGCCCCCGGAATGTGTTTCCGGGGGGGGGGGGAGCCTCCGACGCCCAAGTCAGTGGTGGCTGAGAAAGGCAGAGGAAATAGCATAAAAGGGGCTAAAGAGTCTCGCATGGTGATTTTCTCAGAGTCTGGGAGTCAGACCTTTGCCAACCAACCTCTTGCCAAGTATTTATTTCCTGGTATTTATAGGAGTACCTAGCCCGTTCAGATCGCGACACGTGTTCGGTCAGATGTTCCCTGAGTTTCTGCGCGTAGGGGACAGATAGCTGGTAGCAGGTTGCCTTGAGCCTTGTGCTGAGATGGGCCATGATGTGATTTTGATGGCGTCAGCGTGTCAGAGCGCCTTTTGAGGCGGCTTATGACGTCTGTGAAAGGACGTGTCAGAGGCTTCCTTAAATGCTTCCTTAAATGCTCCTGCCGTACTTCCGAGGTCCCTGGGCGAGGTCGTCCTTCAGGGAGTTCCGCCTTCGGGGAGATCATGTTCGGCCCGCAATAGCTGGTGCTTCTTTTCCGAAGGCGGTCTGTTTACAACCTCGGGGGGGCTAGTAGTATCCTCAAGTTTCCTGGCGTGCCGGGCTCGGAGCTCTTCGGCTATCTCCCGAGGTGTATGATCCCACCTTTACTCGGGTAGCGCCAGTTTCTTCTGGCCATTCTTGTGGCAGGGAGTTCGGCCAGATAGAGGCGATAGCCTTTGGCTATCACATGCCCCCCTTTGGAAAGCCGAAGTGAAGACTTCGGTTTTGCATCTCTTTCCAAGGTTGTTTTTGGGAGTCTCTTAGGAAGCTCAACCTGTTCCGAGGATGCAACTCTTGCCCAAAGGTATGGGCTGTTCGGCCTTGGCCTGTTCTTTGGTGTCTTCGAGGCGGAGCCTGTGCCGAAGATACACCTCTTGCCCGAAGGTCATGGGCTGTTTGGCCATAGCCTGTCTCTTGGTGTCCTCGAGGTAACCTGCTTTTTCTTCTTGTAGGTCTGTGTAATGTCGTGTCTGATGGCCAAGCGTGTCAGTCCCAGCGACGCGTCCTAGCTTTTTAGGGATGTTAGAAGACGTGTCCCCAGTTTTGGCGCGGCGATTGACACGTGGCGCTTTGCCATTGGAGGAGAGTCCCGTCGGTTACAGAGGGCGCGCCTTTTCAGGTGCAGAGGGCAGTTACAGCGACGGTTCACCTCCAAAGGGCACTTATGACAACGTTTCGGTTACCAACCTTTGGCCTATAAATAGCCTATTCCATCATAAGTCCATTTGCTTTTACTTCTGCTCTTTCCTCTGCTTTGCCCCTGTTTTCGTACTTTCTTGCTTTCTGTGGCGGAGCTGCCTTAATCAGAGCTTTTTCAGCCAACTTTCACGACGGCGTCCTCAGACTTTGGCAAATCTTTTTGGTGGGTTTTTGTTTTCCAGAGTGTTTTGATTCCTCTGTTCTTTTGAGTTTTTTTCCAGAAACTGTTTTCTTGCCTTTTCCGAACTCGTTTTCATGTTGAAAATGCCTATCCCTGAGAGCTGGCAGCCTCTTTTAGCCCATCCTTGTTGCAACACCCCGCAAAATTAGAGAGGTGGAATAAAAAGTTCTTTCTTCCTTCTTACGCCATTACTAGGCTGCCTCGCTCTAGCCATTATGCTTTTTCAAACCATAGTAACGAGGTTACTGTTTTCCGAGCCCAGCTGAAGGCCGGACTTCGGTATCCTCCCCCGAAGATGGTTTGCGAGTTCTGCCAATTTCATGGCATTGCTGTGAACAACCAGCTTCCCCCGAACTCGTTCTGCTATTTTAACGCCTACCTCTGCATGTGTGGCGTGTTCGGGATAAAACCCCATTTTATAATCTTCATGCAGTACTACAAGCTCTTTGTGGTCCCGAAGGGTGGCTTCTATTTTATGCTACCTCGGGGATCCGGGAGCAAAAAATTCATGTTCACCTTCGCCACCAAGGACAGCTGGCGGGGGTGGCAACATAAATTCTTCTTCCTGAAGATGGAGGAGGCCTGGTCGTATGTTCCGACCAAATGGGCTCAGCAAAGGCTAGATGTGGACGTCGTTGATCCGAGGTTGTTGCTGACTCCAGAGTTGGCTTCCACTTTCGCGGACTTCGACGGCCGCATCCGCGCCGTCTCTGACTGGGCTCCCGAGGTCGCGCCGCGCTCTCTGTACCCCTTCCCTATCAACTGGAGGTTGATGACCGAAGAGGTCCTCCGGGAGTTAAAGGTGGTTAAGGAGCACGAGACCGATCTCGAGATGCCAGCTCCTGCCATCACCGGGAAGGATTCCTGATTGGTCAAGCTTCTTAAGGAGGAAATTTATTTCGAAACGCTTGTCAAAAGTGAGTTATCTTCTACTCCCTTGTTGTTTTTCCCTCGGACTTACGCTGATGTCTTTTTTCTTTTTCAGAGATGGGCGACGGGACTGCTGCATTTTACAAGTCCCTTTTCTCCGGCCAGGTGGAGAAGGGCGATCAGACAAAGAAGGCGGCTTCCCGAAGGCGGAAGTCGACTGGCACTGGGCCTTCGGTGAAACGGGCAAAGAAAACTGCCCAGGTTCCTCTGGAGGAAATTTCCGAGGACACTGCCGAGGAGCCTGGGACAGCCGAGATTCCGGCATCTGAGGCAGCTGCCGAAGTCCCTGCCGTTGCTGAAGTTTCTTCTGCCGACGTCCCTCCCTAGAGCCCTTCTGCGCCGCAGGCCCTTCTGGCGGCCGTGGCAGAGGCTCCTTCTGCCGAGGAGCGGCGTAAGAGGAAAGGCAAGGCGATTTCGACCGAGGAGTCTGAGGATTCCGAGGATGCCGTGTTCGAAGTGCCGCCAGGTTTGTTATTTTCAGAACAAGTATGGCTCTTTTTGTTTTTCTGAATTTTCCTTTGTCTCTGACCTGCTTCGCGATGCCAAAGTCCCACAAGGGAAGGTACCAAAAGAGCCTTTCTGGACATTCACGGAGGACATGAACTTGTACTCCGAAGACTGTCCTGAAATGGCGAAATAGATTTCGAAGGGGGTGCTTACAGAGGCCTCTTTCAAGGCTATTGCGGCGGCCCATCTGGACGATGACACCCTTGCCGCGAAAGTCACCGAGCATGCTGCTCAGGTATGTTCTTCACACCTTTTTCCCTTCAATTTTTCCTAAGTTCTTGGCTTTTACTGACCTTGCGTTCATCTTTTTGCAGCTGCTGGGGTACGCCGGCTTTCTCCGAGTTCAGGTAGCCAAGCATTCGGCGTTCCGAGCTTCGGCCTTAGAGACTTTGGAGAAAGCGAAGGCCACGCGCTCGGCGTTGATCGCCAAGAACCAGCAGCTGTCGGATGCTGCGAAGAAAGAAGTTGCTGCCCTTCGGGAGGAGTTCCGGAAGGAGAAGGAAGATCTTGATAAGAACTCCTCTCTGACGATTGCTGACCTCGGCGATCAGGTGAAAGGGATGCTTGCTACCAATCAAGACCTTCTCAAAGATAAGTCAGATTCTGACAATCTCATTCAGTCATTGGTGAGCGAGAAAAAGGCTCTTGAAGCCGAGGTCCAGTCTTTGAAGAAGGAGCCTGATGCGAAGAAGAGGGTGAAGGCGCTGAAGAAGGAGGTTGCAGACTTGAAGGACAAGCTCGAGGACCTTGAGGTTGAGAAGGACAAATCCGACCAAATGACCAAGGTGGCCTTCCAAGATGGATTCTGCCTTGCTCGGCACCAAGTCCTTGAGAGGTTCCCAAGTCTGGACCTCTCTTTTTTGGAAGCTCTCAAAATTCCCGAGGGGCCTCGGTGGTCCTGGTCCAAAATCGAGCACCTGAACCTGCCTTCCACAATTCCGGCGCCGAAGGTGTTGGAAAAGGGCACAGAGGCTGGTGGCTCCCGGGACGCCGAGAACCCTTAGGCCTTTTCTTTTTTTCTTCTTCATTTTTGTGTTCCTTCTTCGGGCACTTCTTCTTTGTAAGCTTGATCATTGTAAATGAAGATCTTTTTTGGCTAAGTGTTTTTTCCATTGCCCTGAACACATTTGCTCAAGAGACTTCGAAAAACCTGCGATCAAAGAAACTTGACTAAGTGTGAAAGATCTTTCCATTGGCCGAGCCTGTTCGCTCAAGAGGCTTTTTGGAAAGTCTGAAAAATTCGACTAAGTCTTTTTGCAGGTTTTTGCATTTCCATTTTGTCCCGAACACGTTCGCTCGAGGGACTTCGGAAACCCCTTAGTCAAAATTTTTCATTTCCCGTTGTCCCGAGCATGTTCGCTCAAGAGACTTAAGAAACCTTTTGCGAGATTTTTTGTTTTCCATTTTTCCCGAGCGTGATGGCTCAAGAGACTTTGGAAAACTGTCTCTGCGCTTATTACGGCGAGCACTGCTGAGAGATTTTTCCATCTTTCCCGAGCGTGATGGCTCAAGGGACTTCGGAAAGTCATATCTGTGCTTGTGGCGAGGATCTTCACGGAATTCTGTACAATTCTGCACTTAAGAAATTTTCTCAAGACACTTCTGTACTTAGAATATTTTTCGTACAGTATGATTCCTTCGCTCAAGCTTAGGCGTAGAATTTTCTCAAGGCGTCTGAGTGCCAAGTGTTTTTCAATTCTACGCCTTCGGCATCGCCAAGTTTGTACACCCCTTTTCGTACTTCGGCGAGGACCAGATAAGGTCCTTCCCAGTTTGCGCGAAATACCCCGTGAGATGGCTTTTGAGGTGCAAAGTCAGCCTTTCGGAGAACGAGGTCCCCTTTTTTTATTTCTTTTGGCTTGGCTCGTAAATTTATAGCCGCGGCCACTATTTGCTGGAAAGCTTTTCTTCTCAGCTCAGCTATTTCTCTGTGTTCGCCGACGAGGTCGAGCTTCGTTCTTAGGCCGAGGTCGTTTCCTCCTTCATCAAATACTTGCACCCGTACTGATGGTCTAACTATCTCGATAGGGATGATGGCCTCCGTTCCGAAGACGAGTGAGAAGGGAGTCTCCCCTGTGGCTCTTCGGGGCGTCGTTCGGTAACTCCATAACACGCTTTGGAGTTCTCCTGGCCATTTCCCTTTTGCTTCCCCCAGTCTCTTCTTCAGGCCATCTTTTATGGTCCTGTTAGATACTTCCACCTGCCCGTTGCTTTGGGGGTGAGCTACTGGGGCGAAGTGCATCTTTATTTCGAGGTTGCTGATAAATTCCTGGAATCCTTTGTCTATGAATTGGGATCCATTATCAGCCACTAGTACCCTCGGTATGCCGAATCTGCATACAATGTTCTTCCATACAAACTTCTGCACTTCTTTTGCCGAGATAGTTGCTAGGGGTTCTGCCTCGACCCATTTGGAGAAATAGTCTACTGCTACTACGCAGAATTTCACGCCCAATAAGGTCTATGCCCCAGACTGCGAAAGGCCAGGGGTAGTCAGCCGAAGTTACCATTTCCGAGGGTGCCCTCTGGATGTTCGCGTGTTTCTGGCAACTACCGCATTTTCGGACGAACTGCCTTGCATCCTTTCTCAGGGTAGGCCAGAAGTATCCTTGGCGAAGTATCACCGCCGCAAGGGCATCAGTTCCAATATGTGAACCACACATGCCTTCGTGGACTTCTTCATGGACCATTTCAGTATCCTCTTCATCAACGCATCTTTGCAGCGGGTTTGCATATCCCTGTCGGTATAACTCTTCGCCAATCAGGAAGAATCGGCCGGAGCGTCTTCGCAGTCTTGCAGCGTCGCCGGGGTCTTTGGGGAGCACATTTTCTGCGAGGTATCTTTTTATGGAATCTTTCCAGCCTTTTCTCGAGGTCGCTATGCTCAGCACTGAGATGCTCGGCTGATCTAGCACCTCGGTGTATGTTTTTGACTTCGCCAAGCAGTCTGCCTCAGTGTTTTTCCGCCGAGGTACGTTTTCAATCCGTACGGCGTCAAACTCTTGAATGAGTTTTGCTACCAGCTCATGGTATTTTGCCAAGATTGGGTCCTTCGCCCCATAATCTCCTGTCGTCTGTCGAACTACCAGCTGGGAATCGCTGTGAGCCTTTAAGTTTCTCACGCCAATCGTTCTGGCCAAGCGTAATCCCGCTATGAGGGCTTCATACTCAGCCACATTGTTAGTGACGCTGAAGCTGAACTTGATAGCCTTCATTACCTCTAGGCCTTCGGGGCCTCTGATAACTACCCCAGCTCCCTGGTGTTCGGACCCCGAGGCTCCGTCAACATGTAAGGTCCATTCTGGCTCACCTTCGTTCAGATCCGGATGACTGTTCTCAGTGGTGGGTATTTCGGCAATGAATTCTGCCAGTGCTTGAGCTTTTATGGCCTTCCGAGGTTCATAGGTGATATCGTGTTCGCCAAGCTCTATACACCACTTGGAGAGCCTTCCCGAATGATCCACTTTCCTCATAACATCCCGTAGTGGCAGGCTACTTCGGACGATGATGGGGTGAGCCTGAAAGTATGGTCGCAGCCTTCTCCCTGCAAGCACCAAGGTGTATATAGCTTTTTGAAGCAGAGGGTACCTGACTTCGGCGCCATGCAGGGATTTGCTGACGTAATAGACTGGCCATTGCTTTGGCCCTTCTTCTTTCATGAGGACCGAGCTTACAGCTTTCTCCGTGACGGCGAGGTACAAAACGAGGGGCTCTCCCTCCCGAGGTTGTCGTAGAGTCAGCAGGTGAGCCAAGTAGATTTTGAGTTCTTCCCAGGCCTTTTGGCAATCTTCGTCCCAAGGGTGATCATTCTTTCCGAGGTCGCCTTCCATTTTTACTGCCTTTGTGAGGACTTTGAAGAAAGGTCGACACCTATCTCCGTACCTGGAAATAAATCTGCTCAGGGAGGTTATTCTTCCGGTGAGCCTCTACACGTCTTTGACTGTGGCAGGAGTTCGGAACTCAAGCAGCGCCTTAATCTTCTCGGGGTTAGCGTCAATGCCTCTTTCGGATACCATGTACCCAAGGAATTTTCCCGAGGTTACCCCGAAGATGCACTTTTCAGGATTGAGCCGAATCCCGAAGGCTCTGAGCTTTTGGAAGGTTTCCTCTAGATCTGCAACGTGATAGCTAGTCAGCTTGCTCTTGACTATCATATCATCAACATACACCTCTATGTTTCTCCCCATTTGGTCTTTAAAGACCTTGTTCATCAACCTTTGGTAGGTGGCTCCTGCATTTTTGAGCCCGAAGGGCATCCTGACATAGCAGTATGTTCCTCCCTCGGTGATGAAGGCGGTTTTTTCTTCATCTTCGGGGTCCATCCTTATTTGATGGTAGCCGCTGAAGTCGTCTAGGAAACTTAGGAGCCCGTATTCGGCAGTTGAGTCTACCAGTTGGTCTATTGGCGGAAGAGGGTATGAGTCTTTCGGGTAAGCATCGTTCAAGTTTCTGAAGTCGATGCACATCCGAAGTTTGCTGCTGCCTTCTTTTGTGGCAATCACCACGTTGCTTAACCATTCGGGGTATTTGACCTCCCTGATGACTTCAGCGTCCAACAGGCGTTGGACTTCGGTTTTCACAAAGTTGCTCTTATGGGCTCAGATGCTTCGCTTCTTTTGCCAGACAGGCTTTGCTTCCGGGCTTACATTGAGGCTATGCTGTATTATGCCAGGGTGCACCCCTGGCATGTCTTTCGGCAAGTAGGCAAAGAGATCTTTATTTCCCAGTAGAAAAGATACAAGGTTTTTCTTGTCACCTTCGGGCAAGCTCTTCCCTATTCGGGTAGATTGTCCTGGGGCAAGTCCCACTGTTTCTGTTTCCGCTCTTGGGGGTTCTCCTTATTTGCCCTTCTCTTTTGCCTCTATTGTTTGTGCGAGGTTATTTGCCGGAGCTTTTCGTGCTTTCACAAACACCTTCCTCACCTCGGCTTGATCTATGAAGACTTCTACATCCCCATCCCTGGTGGCGAATGTGACAGTCAAGTACTTCACATCAGGGCGAATGTGCAGGTTTCCCTGTGTCTGCCTTCCAAGGATGGTGTTGTACGAAGAAGAAACGTCCATGACGATAAATCTCGCCATTGTGGAGGCGTACAACTCAGCTATTCCGTCTACCGAAGTCCCTCTCATCATCAGTAGGAGGTCGATCCATCCGAGAACGGCCAGTTCAGATGGTCCAACCCCGAAGGTGGGCGAGGTGACTGGCTTAAGCTCGCTGCTGGAAATGTCCAAGTTCGGCAGTAAATGCGAGAATAGGACGTCAGTATTTGATCCATCATCAAGCAACACTCTCTTGACATCCCAGTTCCCTATCCTTGCCATGATTAGCAGCGGATCGTCATGGGGCAAGATGACGGTGGATCCGTCCTTGCGAGCCAGTTTCTTTGCCGGGCTCTCATATTCCATGACCGCGATCTCTCTGGCCTTCCGCTTTCTTTCCGAGGATGGGAGCCCCGTGGTGATGGTTTGGATAACCCCTGCCGGAGGTGGAGGGCGCCTTTTTGGACTTCGGTTTCTCCGCCTGTCGGAGTCATAGTCCTCATCTTCGGCTCTTTCTTCCTCCACTTTTCTGCCTTTCGGGGATGGCATCCACAAGTATTTCCGAAGTTGGCCCTGCTTTATCAGCGACTTTATGTACTTCTTCAGCTGGAAGCAGTCTTCGGTGTCATGACCGTGGTCGCAATGAAACTGGCAGAACTTCTTTGCATTCTTCTTATTATCGGCGGTCATGGCCCTTGGTCGCCGAATCTGCGTCCCTTGCCTTTCCAGCGCCATGAGGATGTTGGTCAGTGTAGTGCTCAGTGGTGTGAAACTTTGGGGTTTCCTTCCCCGCATCCTCCGAGGTCGTCCTGCCTGTTCGGTCGGATGCCGAGCTTGTTGATTGGACCCTTCGGCGTGGTGGTGATTGGACTTCGGCCCAGCCATTCTTAGTTCCTCGGCGGTCATGTGCTGTTCTGCCCTTCGGTAAAATTCTCCGAGGGTCTCCGGGGGGTCCTTTGAGAACTCATAAAACAGCTGTGAGTCTCGCCGAAGGCCCCGTGTCATGGCAAGAATGCGGATTTCGGGCCGAAAGTCTGGGACGCTCAGAGCTTCCCTGTTGAATCTTTCGACATAGTCTCGGATGGTTTCTCCGTTCCTTTGCTCTATGTCGAACATCTGGACAGGCATCTTCGCAGTAGGTCGACTCCCAATGAATTGCTACGTGAAGGCCGTGGACAACTCCTGGAACTCAATGATGGTCCCTGAAGGCAATGAATTGTACCATGCAGTTGCTGGCCCTGTGAGGGTGACTTCGAAGCACTTGCACATGGTAGCGTCGTCAGCACCGTGCATTATCATGCTGCGTCTGTACTTCGTCAGATGGGCCTGTGGATCAGTACGGCCATCATAAATCTCCAACCGAGGTACTCTGAAGTCACCTGGCATGGCTGCCTCAACAACGGCCTGAATGAATGGGGAGTCATTTTCGCAGAATGTTCCCGAAAGTTTGGCCCAAACGGGTTTTCTGGCCATTTGTTTCTCCACCCTATCTAGCCGTGCTAATATTCTTTCCATGAGAACTGTGGCATTAGGCTCTTTTTCTGGGAAGGGAGATCGTCGGCGCCTCTTCGGGGAGTGAGTTTGGCGCTGAGGGGACAAGGACCTCGCCTCAGGCGACGAACTCCTTCGCCGTGAGACTTTCGGTCGTTTGGACCCAGTTTGTCCCACAGGCCGTTTCCCGAGGGGTATATTCTCCGTGGACGACTCTTCGCGCGGGTCTACGCTTCCCGAACTGCGATGGGTCGACCTCTGACTTTTCTCCCGAGGGAGTGCAGGTGAGGGAGGTCTTTGGGCCTGTGTCTGCTGTGACCGTCTTCGGTCGATCTGCTGTGTCATTTCGGCCACGACCGAACGCTGAAACTCCCTCATAAAGCTCATAGTGATTACTAGAGGGCGGTCTTCCTCGGACGCAGAAGTCCCTAGGAGTGTTTGCTCAGCAGCCGGTTGTGTCTCAGGCGCGGACGGAGACCTCGGGAGTCCTTTGTCCTTAGAACGCCGAGTTTCAACGACGGCAATCTCAGAGCGGTTTCCCACAGACGGCGCCAAATGATGGCCGGGGGCCTCATCGTTTAGAGTCATGGTGACTAGTGGAGAGACTTCTGGGAGGAAGAACGCTTGGAGGATGGCTCGCCCCTGGGAGTATGCTTGAAAGTCCAGAAATAAAGGGTTAGGAGGCCCCCGGAATGTGTTTCCGGGGGGGAGCCTCCAACGCCCAAGTCAGTGGTGGCTGAGAAAGGCAGAGGAAATAGCACAAAAGGGGCTAAAGAGTCTCGCCTGGTGATTTTCTCAGAGTCTGGGAGTCAGACCTTTGCCAACCAACCTCTTGCCAAGTATTTATTTCCTGGTATTTATAGGAGTACCTAGCCCGTTCAGATTGCGACACTTGTTCGGTCGGATGTTCCCTGAGTTTCTGGGTGTAGGGGATAGATAGCTGGTAGCAGGTTGCCTTGAGCCTTGTGCTGAGATGGGCCATGATGTGATTTTGATGGCGTCAGCGTGTCAGAGCGCCTTTTGAGGCGGCTTATGACGCCTGTGAAAGGACGTGTCAGAGGCTTCCTTAAATGCTTCCTTAAATGCTCCTGCCGTACTTCCGAGGTCCCTGGGCGAGGTCGTCCTTCAGGGAGTTTCACCTTCGGGGAGATCATGTTCGGCCCGCAATAGCTGGTGCCTTTTTTCCGAAGGCAGTCTGTTTACAACCTCGGGGGGGCTAGTAGTATCCTCAAGTTTCCTGGCGTGCCGGGCTCGGAGCTCTTCGGCTATCTCCCGAGGTGCATGATCCCACCTTTACTCGGGTAGCGCCAGTTTCTTCTGGCCATTCTTGTGGCAGGGAGTTCGGCCAGATAGAGGCGATAGCCTTTGGCTATCACTCTCCCTCTCGGCTCCCTCTCTCGCCCTTCTCTCCTTTGACTCTCCTGACTCTCCTCTCTCTCTCTCTCTCTCTCTCTCTCTGGTTAGAAGCCCATTTCCTTCTCCTCTCTCTCCTGCCTCCGTCTTCCCAGCCTCGCTCCATCGCCGTCGTCCTCCCAGCTACTCACCGTGTCTTCACTGTAGCTCCACCGCCCTCCTTCGCGCGTCTGACGGCTTCTCTCTTCCACGAAGAAGTCTTCCGGCCCTCTGTCTACCAATTCCGTCGTCTCCACCCCCGTTCATCTCCCTCCTTCAGCCCCCCTCGACGTCGTCTCCTTCCTCGCCGCGTCGCTGCCCAGCAGTGCTCTCTGCCACCACCTCGCCTCACGCACAGCGCCGTTGACGCCTCATTCGCCGCGACGCTGCCCTCACCTTCCTCCTCCCGTCGCGAACTCCTGTCGGCGCTGTCCTCAACCTCCCTCCTCTCGTCGCGACCTCCCGTCGCCAGTCGCCGTGCCACCCTCTCGTCCGGCCCCCCCTTCCTCGCCGCGTCGATCGTCCAGCCTCCCCGCCAGCGCCCTCTGCCTCTGAGCTCGCTACGCCCCGACGCCGGAGAAACCAGAAGCGAGGAGTTGAAGACGAAGATAAAAAAAATGAAACGGACGCGTTTCTCGTTTTGACCAAGTCAAAATTTTAAAAATTTTGGGTAAAATTCTAATTTAATCCTTAGTTATCTTTGTTTTATTCATCTAAGTCACTAACATATATATTTTTTTGTTTGCATGTAGGTCACTGACAGCAAGCTTTTATTGTTTTCTTCTGTTTATTTGTCTATTTTGGCTATTCAATAAATTTAGCCATAAAATCCATTTAGGATTATATTCTGGATTTTTTTTTAATTTTCTATCTATTCTTTTTATCTATTTAATTTTGGGATAGTTCATTTTTATTTAATATTCACGATGCATCTAAAAAAATTCATTTTTCACGTGGATCTAATAAAACTCTTGAATGAATTTAGGATAATAGTAAATTACAAAATCCATATTCGGGTGGTTCGGTTAGAATCCATGGTTTGGATGTTAATTGATATTATTTAAAGCAAATCAAAACAAAAAAATTGAAATTAAATAACGAAAATCCAGATCGCAAACCAGTAAATTACAAAAATCCATGTCTAGGTGATCCGATAGGATTCATGGCTTGGAGAAGGAAAAATAAATTTTTTAAATGAAATAAAATTAAATATCAGGATAAAAATCCATATTCTGATAATTCGGTAGAATTCATGATATGGATTGTTAACTAATTAAAATATTTAATTAAAATTTCATCAAATTCCGTGTCCGGGTGACTCGGCAGAGTCCATGGTTCGGAAATATCAAATTTGTAAAAAAAATTATATAAATTAATTACCGAAGATTTTAAAGCCCATATTAATTTAAAAATCCACATCCGACCAATTCAGTTAAAATTTATGTTTTGAAAATTAACTGAATTTTATTTAAAAGCAAGCAAAACAAAATTAAAATCAACTAAGGTACCAATTTTTGGGCGCTATAACAAAGTTGTTTTAGCGTAACCGCACTCTCGAACCCCCGAACTCTCGCAGACCATATTTTAGGTGTCCAATCGACCTGAGCGAAAACCGATTGATGGCGACTCCCAAAAACGACCCGCACGTTGCCACAAAAATAAAAAAGATATTTAGTGGTTTGGTTTTAAAAATAGAATTTTATTGTTTATCTCTTCTATATATTGAAGCCATTTTTCCCATTACATTTTATAGGATTCATTGATAATTTTATGACCATGCTTTATTATATAGTATGGAAAATTTGTTCTCATGTATCAATATTTTAGCACATTACATTACTATCAAAAGTATGAGTAGTAAACTTCTTAATGCTCTCTTCACAAATTAAGGCCTAACCATACATTAATTCAACTCTTATTTTCTCAATCTCACAATAGCAACACAGATCATCATTTCCCTTAATAAATGACCTTTCCTCTGGCAAGCTTTCGGATCCTAAAGTCAAGTTCATTGAATGATAGTTTCCACTGATTTATGATAAAAATAATTTAATTTATTAGCATTCTATTCTTTATAATAAACTAAATAATGAACAATTAACAATTTACAATGTATTATACATGCAACGTTGAACGATATTAGCGGCTTATTGTTTGTATATGGTTATGGTGGTACAGACAAAATATATATTTGAGAAACAATAATTGTGAAAATTCTCAACAAAAGATACATTATATTAGCAGTTGCTTTTTTAGGTATTACATCATTATTATTACTAGGGGAAGAATAATAGATTCACGCTTCAAAATTCCTTAAAACCCCGATGCCCATGCCATATGTGAAATTAAGAAATGAACACATTTAGCATAGCTAATAAAGAAGATGAAATTAATTTTATCGGATGAAGCTCCTATTACTCATTGTTATTTTTTTGAAGTAGTAGATCAAACATTACACGATATTTTTACAACTAATGACTCTAATAGTTCAAAACCTTTTGCAGGTATCACAATATTACTATGTGATGATTTTAGACAAATTCGTCTCATTTTTTTTGGAAGTAGATTCATAGAAACAATGATTGCATGTATCACCCGATTATATCTTTGGAAATATTATACACTTTATACACTTAAAAAAATGAGATTATTGAAAAACTCTTCTCCATCTTAGATAATAAAATAAAAGAATTTAATGATTGATTATTAGTAGTAGGATGTGGAAATAAATCTATATGTTCAAACAGTTATGTAGATGATGATTTTTATGGTTGGGTTAAAATTCTAGAAGAACTATTGATTAACCATCATACAATCCCATTAAAGAAATTGTTGACTCAATTTTTGACAATTTTGAACATATGTGTAATGATATAGAATATTTAAAATAAAGAACTATTATAACTTCTTAGAATGATATAGTCACCGATTTGAACAATTATGTGGTATCTTTAATACTAGGAAAAGAAGTCCCACTAAGTTGCAATTTAATTGTTATGCCACGAAAAAAATAAGATCAATTATGATATTTTATATCCTATAGAATTTCTTAATTCAATACAAATAATTGGCATTCCTTAAGACAAATTGAGATTAAAAATTGGTGTACCCATCATGTTATTGCACAATCTTAATCAAAGAAAAAAGATTATGTAATGGAACACGTTTAATTGTCATTGAAATTACGCAAAGAATTATTGAAGCTATTATCATTTTTGGAAGCTATATTAGCTGTAAGACATATATACCCAGAATAATTATACAAGCATCGAGTACAAAATGACCATTTATTTTAAAACATCATCAATTTCCTCTTCACTTTTGTTATGCTATGACAATAAATAAGAGTAAAAAACAAACACTAAATAAAGTCATGTTATATTTACCAAAACCTAGATTTTTCATAGCCAATTATATGTTGTGTTATCATGAGTTACATTAAGAGATGTGATAGTTGACGGGTTGTTTAGACCATACCAGTTGCTCGTGGTGAACGGAGATCCTACGCACAGAGATAATGTCAGAGTCCTAAGATATTTTGCCAGAGAAAACCCTCTGATGGTCAAGTCAGTTTCCAGCGAGTAGAGAGGTAATAGAATGTTTGGTAGAAATTTCGTACCTCCTGACTAGTAAATGAGGTGGACTCATATGGCTGAGGGAAACCAGAGAGGATCACTTCTAGATAGAAATCCCTTAGTTAATACCATAATTTTTAGATCCCTTTCCTTCTTGGGTGAATTGCCTTTTTGGCCTATTGGGCTACTTGACTGTGATCCGTCTATTGTGGGTTTACCTGTTATGGATCTAATATTGGGTTTGCACGTTACTAACATGGATTAAAATTTTTTATTCATAATAAACCTTAAGAACCTCAAGATTGCGCAACAGGTGTATGATGAAATTTTTAAGGATTTACCAACAGGTGTATATTTCTCTATTATAACCACTGTTCCATACTTTTTTTTCAACTGTTATAGTTGTCGCATGCAATGTATTTTATATTATTTTACTTTCACACGATAACAAAAAATGAAATAATAACCTATTTTTCACATGGATTAATATAATTAAAAAATAAAATTAGATGATTGTTTACTAATAAGTTTTGTTTTTTCTGTAAAGTGAAAAGATAATCATCTGTTTCCATGTGGAAGAAGAAAAGGCATGAGAGGAATTGCAAGGCTACCTAAATTACAGATTTTATCACAATAGGTAGAGTTTTCTTTCCAAGGGAGTTAATGCTAATTTTTATCCTCCTTATTTGACGATTGAGCTGAAGCGGTTCCTATGTTCCTCAAAGTTACAACTACAGCCATATTCGATGATGATCACTTCTGTCCATATTATTGCATAGATGGAAGAAGAAGTTCAATCCATTGGCTATTCTCACTTTGGACCCATCAATTTCTCAAATACTTCAATCACTTTTTCGTGGAAGATTGCCAATATTTAGGAATGATTTGTTTAGATAAATGACATTATACTCCAACTAAGTTACATGTATGTAAAGTTTTTGTTGCATATCGACAAAATCACCATTTTGTGAGAAAAAAATGTCAGCGCATTTGGGGAAATAATATAATATCTATTTACCCTATTTTAGATAGTTCTTCTTAGGCAAATTAGAAGAAAATATATGTTTGTGCTAAATTATGATGTACATAAATTCCAAAAGTAATAAAAGTTAATATTATTTATTGCGTTCAATATCTGAGCATAGTTAATCTAAATATGTATATATAAAGCAAAACACATCTATAGTGGTATTGTCTTTTCCTTAATAAGAATGATTGTGGAGTTGCCACATGGCCCAGTTCCCGTTTTAGTATATTAGTTGCAAGTTTTCACCTTTGTTCTCCTAAAAATACCCAACGTAACTGCATCAATAAAAAAGTGCCACATGACACCAACTATCATATTTGAATTTCAAAGATGTGTTACTTTTATGGATCATGCCTAATCACGAAAATTACATCCAATTTTAATATATGATAAATTGAAACTGATTAACTTTCATCAACATCACAATTCAAAAACTAAAAAATAAGTTCAACTTCCATCTTTATAAAATGATCATTAATTTTTGTATTTTTCTTTTTCAAATTCCTACTAATTAGTGCCTATATAAATGCTCTTGCCCATTTGGATTCACAAAACATCTCATTAAGCACAATTATGAATTTTGCAACTAAGTATTCTGCATAGATCTAATGAAACATGTCCATTATTTAGAATGGGAGACAGGAATACTAGAGGATGTCTATAATGAGAATAAAAAACTCAAGCAAAATATCGTGAAATTAGAACTAAGTTGGTACTTTTCTATTGTTTTTATATCAAATTTCAGTTATGCTTTCATTTCATTGTAGATTCCAATATAGATATCGTTCATCTTATCTAACTTTTCTGTAAGCAAATGAGAAGACATAGCTCAAGCAAAAAATTATCAAATTAGAGCTAGAGTTGGTACTTTTCTAATGTATTTATTTTTGGTTCCAATTATGCTTTCATTTTGATGTAGATCCCAATAATAATATCATTCATCTTGTTAAACTTTATTATAATTGCAATACCTAGGAAGAGGAGAAGGCAAATAAATTAAGCAAGAGCATGCAAGTATGTTTCCATCAAAGACACAACAAAATACACTGACAATTATCAAGCAATGATGAAATTTTGGGCATCACAACCTCTCCTCAGGCACAGGCCCCAATGCAACAAACATGATAGTTGTTGAGGAAGATGAAGAACCAATGGTTGAGGAAAATGAGAGGACAAATAAAATGTTTACATCTATATTTAGTTTTTAGATCCAATTATGGAATATAGTATTAAGAATCCAATTATGGAATCAAGTATTAGTATTTTATGTTATTATTAGGAACTTATTCATTAGGTTTAGGACTAATATCAAATGCGCTTATATATGACCCACAATGAGAAGGCCCATAATTGGAGATACAAGCGGCCTGGCCCAAAATGTGATAAAGAGGGAATCTGATATAGATGGAAACCAAATCTCTTGATCACTGATCACAGGATAATCTACTATCCGAGAGTGATCCTTTCGGATTCTCTTCAGGTATATAAAGGGACTCCCTTCATTAATTCCAAGGTATGAGATATCACTCCATGTTCTACCATCATCATTCTCCAATAGAAAACTTACTTGATCATTTAAGACTTTCTCGAGGCTCTGACATTGTCTTTGGTTGCAATACCTCTGATTCACCATCTCTAAAGCTCTAAGGCTAGTCCAGCCAGTTCGGATGATCCCACTTCGACTATCAAATTGGTGTCATTTATGGGAAATACGATGAACACCAGGAGGTCTTATATGGATCAATATTTGCCAGGAAATGAACATGAGAGCCAGCGGACGGACTTGACCAACCCCCAAAGAGGGTGTGTAGGCCCATAGGATGGAGGGACGACTCAAAGGGTTGAAGGAGATGAACCCCATATAGCATCGAAGGACCTTGAAAAGGGAAAAGACCTGTCCCCTTGAACAACAAACAGTTCTAAGCTCTCTAATGTGTTCTTTGAGCAATTGAAGGTGATCGTCCAACAGGATATGTGAAGGGCCCTACTGAGGGCACTTGAAAAAGCTATTGAGAGTCATTTGGCATCTGATGAGCCCTAATGAGTTCTTACTCAAGATCGACTGGCTTGGATCCCTACAAGGGAACCCTAGGTGTCACGAGGTTGATCTAACAAGCCAATTAGTACTGATATATGTGCCATTCTAGAGAGGTTAGATGAAATGAAACAACGCATGAGGATACCTAAACCCCTTATAGTGGGATTTTGCCCATCATTGACATTGAGTATATATGGCTCTAACCGTTCAAAGAAGAGATCATTAATGCCCCAACTCCACATGGTTTTAGAATGCCTAAAATTGACCTCTATGATGGCCTCACGGACCCTATCAATCACCTACAATGATACATTACCTTCTTGAGGCTTGAAAGGGCATCAGATGCTATCATGTGTTAAGCATTTAGCTCCTCCCAGACAAGAGTTGCTGCTTCTTGGTTTGGAACCAACAGAGGTCGTAATTTCCAATCTTTCAAGGGCCTCTCCCAAGCATTTCTTCATCATTTTCTAGTAAGAAAACTGAACCCCAAGAAAATGGCTCATTTGTTGAAGATACGGCAAGGTAGGGATGAGTCCCTAAGGAATCTCGTTCAAAGGTTCAATATTGAAGCCGTGCAAGTGTAGGACTTATCCTCTGAGTTGCACCTAGTTGCCATAACTTAAAGACTATTAAAAGATTCTTGATTGGCATGGGTCTTGCATGAAAGCCCAGTAAGGAGTATAAAATAGTTTATTGGTTGAGCCACGCGGCCTATGCACATGGAAGAACTTTATCGACTTGCAGTGCACAAGGAACAGTAGAGACATAGGGAGGGTAGATCCACCTCCAGAAAAAAGGCAGAGGTGCCAAGTTATCACCACTAGAACCAATATTACCACCATTAAGGGAGACAAGGACAAATATTTTGTATGCTTTGGAAAGGAAGAACCAAGTGCCTAGATGGTCCCCGCCGATGGGTCCCACAAATAAGGACTTAAAGAAATACTATTGATACCACTAGGATAAAGGTCATAATATGGAGGATTACTGACAGCTAAACTGGCAGCTCAAGGAAATGATCTAGGCCAGGAAATTCAAAGAACATTTGGTCAATATGGCATCTTTCTACCAAGGACTATAAGAGAGACTTTGAATGAGGAACGAGAAGGATGATTATGATATGGGCCGATGACAAGAGAGCGCCTGCTCACATTCTAAGGACAATTATAAAAACCTAGGGACCACCTGCAGGGGCCGTATATATAATTACCAAAGGAGAAACTTCCACTACTTGAAAGTGCCAAGATCATGAAATCACCGAATTAGAGATAACTGATGCTAGTAACGTGTTGATGAGACCGGATGGATTTCGCATATTGCTCCCGCATATGGAACCAATTGTCATTATTGCAATAATTAACAACTTCACTGTTGAAAGGGTTTACCTGGTACAAGGGCCAACTCTAACATCTTTTTTGTTAATCTACTAGAACAAATTAGAGTCAAGAGATCCTCGTTAGCACTAATCTTGAGGCCTACATATGGAGTTGGGAGAGATGAAGTGCCAATGCTTGGAATGGTTAGACTGCCCCTCATGTTAATGGGCATCGGGGAAGATAGAATGTCTATATGTAACTCTTATACACCTTGATTTTTAGTCTTAGATGTCCCATCATCATACAATGCTATCATTGAAAGGCTTGTTCATGTAGAATTCCATGTTCAACTTGATGTTAAATGGCTAATGATGGTCTTCGCTACTCCCATAAGAGATGCAACTGTGTATGTAAACCAGGCCTCAGTATGACAGAGTTATGTAGTGAGGCTGTGATGTTTAATAAATGCTAAGTAGGATTTACTAAAGTCAAAGAGGTGGAAGGAGAAGTCCCATGATAACAAGCCCCACATGTCTTTGTTTATGGACTCGGAAGAAATGGAGCTGGTTCCTAGCAAAAAAGTGAAAGTTGGCAAAGACCTTCCTTCTGAGGTAAAGAGATAATTTATTAAGTTCTTGCAAGCTAATATGGATATCTTTGCGTGGTCCCCTAGTGATATGCCAGGCAAAGATCTTTACATTATCATTCATAAGTTGCAAGTTATCCCATTCGCTCAACTTGTTCAATAAAAGAAGAAAAATATTAAATTGGGTAGAAGAGACATTATTAGGAAAGAAGTCAAATGATTGTTAAAGGCTGGAATCATTAGTGAAGTATGATACCCTAAATGGTTGGTGAATGTGGCCTTAGTGAAAAAATAGAAGAGGGAATGGAGTATGTGTGTTGATCATAAAAATCTGAACGATGCCTGTCCTAAAGGTCCATACTTACTGCCTGCCATTGACCAACTAGTCGATGCCACTACAGAATTCAAAATCCTATCCTTTATGGATGCCTTTAGTTGATATCACTAGATTCGAATGGACCTTGAAGATGAATAAAATATGGCATTCACCACAGGAAGAGCTATATACTACTACCAAAAAATGCCTTTTTGCTTGAAGAAAGTAGGAGCTATTTGCCAGCACCTCATAGATAAGATCTTTGCTGAAAAACTACGATGGAATATGGAGGTTTAGGTGGGCAATATGATCATCAAGAGTAAGGCGATAAACTATCACTTCGATGACTTGCATGAGACTTTTCATAGGATGATACATTTTAACATGAGGTTGAATCCCCAAAAATATACCTTTGGGGTTGGGATAGGAAAGTTTCTACAATATATGGTCTCAAAGAGAGGGATTGATGCCAAACTCGATAAAATTGAAGCATTCTGGCAATGTCCAACCCCTAGAATGAGAAGGATGTTGACAAGTTAGCTAGAAAACTAACCACCTTGAGGCATTTCCTTTCCCGCTTTAATTCTTCCTCATACTTAAGAAGGAGGCGGTGTTTGAGTGGACAGAGGAGTGCCGAAAAGCCTTTAGGGAAATCAAAGAGTACATATGACAACTCCTTACATTAAAATAATTGAGGCCAAACAAGCCCCTAATCTTGTATCTAGCCATTATAGAAGGCTCGATTAGTGTTGTTCTTGTTAGAGGATAGGGACCAGAGCAATAGCCCATATACTATATCAGTCAGACTCTCCAAAAGACCAAACCATAATACCCTATTTTTTAGAAAGCCATCTTTACCCTTGTAGTAACATCTAGGAAGTTAAGGTCATATTTTAAGGATCTAGGAAGTTGAGGTCATATTTTAAGGAACACAAAATCATTGGTTGGATAGACTTGCCTATAAAAGGCGTCCTTCAAAGACTAGAAAAATTTGAATGGTTAGCCAAATGATGTATTGAGTTAGGAGAATTCGACATCCAATATGAACCTTAGAGAGCCATAAAGGCACAAGCACTAGCTGATTTTTTCATAAAAATGATGCTAACAGAAACTACTGAAAAGAAGCATTAGCCTGATATCCTACCTTGGGAGATGTACGTTGATGGAGTGTCAAGTCTAGAATACTAAGGCGTTGAGGTTGTATTGTGAGGGTCACACTTAGAATAAAGGTTTGGTTCCCTGTTACCAACAACGTAGTAAAGTATAAAGCCTTTTTAGTGAGACTATGAATGGTTAGTCAAGCAAGGGTATGACACCTGCAAATATACAACGACTCTCAGTTGATTGTTAAACAAGCCACCAGAATTACAGGAGCAGGATATCTAACTCTTTGTAAGTACTTGAGCTTGGTTAAGAATTTGATTCAAATATTTGACCTTATGGAGGTCCAAAAAATTCCAAGGGTCTAGAATGATAAGGCTGATGCCCTTTCAAAAGGCCGAGAAGAGGACTTGCTAGAAGAGCTAGTGGAACCATCGATTCACTTCTTGGAACACTAGGCCTTCATGGTTGATTAGAAACAGCCGACACAGTTTTACCTTAAAACCAAGGCTTTTAGTGGGATTCACGAAGAACAAAAAAAAGATCAGAATGTGATGTAGAAGGTTCACAATCCTAGGAGGAGAGCTATATTAGCATGGCTTCGCTTTCACCTTTACCAAGATGCTTGACCCTCCGAGAAGGACAAAAAGTCTTTAGAGAAGTCCACCAAGGGGTTTGTGGAGTGCATACAGGCACAAATTCTTTGGCTCATAAAATATTGAGGCAAGGGTACTTTTGGCCCATAATTTGAAAATATCATAAAGAATTTGTCCACTGATGTCACTATTGTCAGATTAACTCCCAAATTTAGAGGCTACCATCAATAGACGCTCCATTAATGGTTGACCCTTGGCTCTTTGCTACGTGGGGCCTTGATTTAATTGGGCCATTCCCTACAACACCTGAACATATGAAGTATTGCATTGTCACTGTTGATTACTTCACTATGTGGATGGAGGCAGAACCCTTGGCAACAATAACAGTCCCTTAGATTATAAAATTTATATGTAAGAGTATAATTTACCGATTCGGGTGCCACTAAGCCATTGTCACAGACAATGACAAGTAGTTTGATAATCAACAAGTGTGCAGATTTATGGAGGCAAAGGGCATTTGTCTTTATTTTGCACCCATGGCTCATCCGCAGTTGAATGGGTAACTTGAAGTCATCAACCAGACCATAAAAAAAGGGCTCAAGAATAGACTAAACAAGGCCATGGGAAAATGAGAGTAAGAGTTATCCAACGTCTTATGGGACTATAGAATGACCTCTTGGAGGCTAATAGAAGAAGGCCCTTTTGCTATGGTGTATAGAATTAAAACACTTATACCCATCAAGATTGCATACCCTACTTGGCGAGTTTAGATGTTTGACAGTGAAGCAAATGATAGAGGCCTAAAGGAAAGGTTGGATCTCCTAGATGAGATAAGGGAAGACGTCTGAATTCCCAGGAAAGGCTTCAAACAGCATGTAGCCTTGACCCATGACAAAAGAGTCAAGTGAAAGGGAATCCATATAGGAGGAATGACCCTCATTAAGGTAGAACTGACCTTAGGGTAGCACTAAGGATTAATTGGGACGGACCCTTCCTAGTTAAGAGTAAAGTTAGACAAGGAGTACAAATTAATGGATGCTGAAGATAGGATGACGCCTAGGACTTACTATTTTGATGGCCTATGGCCCTATTTTTTATGAATAATTCGGTTGAATGAAGGCATTAACTTTTTCTTTGAATCCACAATCCTACTTGTGAATAGATTTTGTAAATCAATGTACGAGGCCCCTAAATAGGCTATTAAGGAAAAACAAAAGCTAAAGAAAAGTGATATAGAATAAAGATGATTGAACTCACTGAATTTTTTATTGTTAATTACAAAAGACGAATAAGGTCTTAAATGGGCCATTCAGATGTGAGACCTCACAGAGGGCTTAGCCCAACTCAAAATGAATAAAAGCCATCAAAGGTAATAAACCTTTAGCATCAGGGAACGACCCTAAGAGTTATTTGATGCTGAGCCAATGTGATAAAAAAGATGGTCAACAAATATAATGCAAACGAGTTCAAACAAGTAGCTAAATGCAAAAATGAGATGATGGGTAACTTAGAAACTTCATTGAATATAACTATCAAAATCTTTTACAAAAAAATCCATGTTTGACATATTATCTTACAAAAATAAGGGCCATAAATTAGATAATGATAGAGAATCACAAATCCACCATCACTAAGGAACTGGAGGAAAAAAAACCCAAAATGACAACTAGTAGGGAAACACAAATCATATACAGGCGGTGAAGGCTAAGCCAGCGGGGAAACGCAAATTATATGCAGGTAGGGATCATCACTCCAAAGCTTATGGAAGAATATGGAAGAAGTGCATACCAAACCCAAAGTTTGTATAAGTACCTTTTGATGACTCTGAGATGGTACTTATCGAATAGGATTTGGTGAAGATGAAATTTAAAATTCATCCTCGATGGGAGCCTCCTCGGTATTAGTCACCATCAAACCCTCTTCGGTGGGTGCTACTACCACTTTATTCTCCATCAGCTACACATCAAAGTCCAAGCTTAACTTTGCATAAGCATATAGGAAGGAAAGATCCAAGTTTGGATGTCTCCGCTCGACTTGAATATGGTAGGAGAGAAAGCCATCCTTAAATTCTTTAAAGGCTTCCTTGTCAAGCCCCATTTCCTACGCCCTAATGGTTGACACAAGCTTTTTCATGTGAGAGTTAGCCTTATAATGAAGCTCCTGATGCGCCACTTGTGTCCTTAAACAACTTCACTGATTGGCTCATCCTGATAAAAAATAGAAAGAGGAATAGTTGAGCTTGAGCTAGCTTCACCTTGAAGAGCCAGTGGAACTAGCTGAAGGCTCTCCTCGACAATCAATAACTTCTTCTCGACAATCTCTAGTTAAGTCCTCAACCATTGGGCCATAGAGAGAGAGTCAAAACCTCATTCTTTTTGACCTTGCAAAGAACCCTTACTGCCTCTAGGAGCTTTTAAGCCTGATACTTAGTAAGCTTCTCCTGCTTTTCTTTCCTTTCCTTCATCTTTTGGATCTCCGTTGCTAGTTCCATGCGAACAGCGTGCTCTATGCTAGCTCCTTATTCAGTGATGCATTGGACGACTTTAGGGCCTTGACCTGAGTGGCCAGTGTCTTCATCGTTCTTTCTTGGGCAGCACACCTCTTGTTGATGAAGTAGGTGATAATGGCCTTCTGCAAGAAAAAATGATTACAAAGAAACACCTACATCTGTAAATAAAGATAATAAACATGTTAAATGGTGATGAACATACTTGAAAGAGGCCCATTGCTGCACTCATCAATTGGGCACCGTCCCCCCCAAGAGGGTTGGCGACGATGCTGATACTTGCAAGGTCTTCAACCCTTCTAGAATGCAGTAGGTGATGTCAGTCCAGTCATCTAGGATTGAATTATCTTGACCCACCACCAAGTGAAGGTTGAACACTTAGTCTGGTAGGATCTCCTAGAGTGCTAGACCATGTTTTCACACTTGGCCCTACTCGGGGACCAAGTTCTAGGCCCCATGGCGGGCATCCACCTTGCTAATTAAGATGGACCCTCAATGAGTATGCCTCAGAGCTGGTCCAGATGATTTCTTTCTCAAGGCCTTCTACGGAACAACCCCCACAGGAATTACAATGGGGGGAGGAGAGAGAGGAAGGGCAACAAACTTTGAGGTGAGGCCTTTAACAATCTCTTTATGCCTTCTAGGATGAAACCATGACGGGTGGGGTCCATTTCCCTTGGAACACTTCACAGGATAGGCTAGATGAAAAGATCCATAATCAGCATAGAATGACATCAAATCAAAGCCATTGAAGAAGTAAAATCGTCAAGAGAACAAATTATTTCATTGCTCCCGCTTTATGAGGTTTCGGCCCCCTTGGAAGCTGAAGAATGGGGCCTCTTTTAGACTAACTAAGGCCTTTTTCCTAGAGGAGACTCCTCCAGATACACCATTGAGGGTGTTGACTTGGAAGCGGGGGTTACGGAAGCATCCTCCACAGCCTTGGAGGCATAAGCAGCTTCTGCCAGCAAACTTTGAAGCTTGCAGGCATTAACCAGCCGATGGTGATACTCTTTCACCACTTCAACAGTTCTTTGGCACGACCACTTATGTCTGCATGAAACCAAAGTTAAGGGTTAGGATCATTTTGATAAATGAAGCAAGTAGAAAAGATAGACATGCAATGAGTATGCCTTTTAGAATTCGGTGGACTTTACTGAGCACTAAAGGCCACATCAATAGACTCCACCAGTGGACCCCTTTGGCCTTGAGAACCATTCAACTGGATGCACCACATTGTGGTAAGATAGGTGCCCTTGCTAATTCCTACCCATTTGAGCATTGTCTCCTTTACTTCCATTTAAAGGATCGGGAACAACTGCATGAAATTCTCTTTCCCAACCACAGATGCAAAGGACGTGGGGAGTCCATTATATGGTCTAAATTAATCAACTTGTACACTCTTAGGGATTGTGATCACACTTAGTTACTATTGAGTAACTATCACTTGTAGGTAAATTAAAACTATTTACGTTCAACTAGTTACTTAACCTAACCTATGAGAAGATATGCATGTATTTGTCCTAGCAAGGCAAATCAAATAAAGAAACCAAGTGGAGAAAACATCACTTGAGCATTTCATTTAAAACATACTTAAAACGTGCCAAGATAATAAAACACTAGTTACTTCAACTTCAAGTAATAGTTTGTGCAGACTCTTTAACACTAGCATGCATCCAATAGTAACTCAAGGGTTTTACACCATAATGTAGCCTAATAAAAGCAATGTCTTAGTACATAAGGTACTATATATACATGGAAAAATACTACTAAGATCATTTACTTGAGCTCCTACCTTTGAGCTATCAAGCTCTAAGTGCAAAGTCATCACTTGTCATTGTGCAACACTTAGCCTCTAGACTTTCAAGGCATAAATACTTAGTTAGTACAAAGCTTATCTTACAAGCAGGCTTAGAATCACAAGGATTCAAGTAATAAGTACCTGTAAAAGAAGAAGCATATCCTACAACTATCTACTTTGTTGTTAGGCCCAGCGTTAGCACATTGATGTGTTTGTTCAGTTCACACAAACTCTTCCCACTGCACTAATAATTAATGCAGATGTGCTAAATCACTTGATACTTATAAACATATGAACTCACAGGCAAGTGCAACTCTCATCAAAGTATAGTAATGGTAAGTATTAAGATTATTTTTCCAAAAGCATAGAGTTGTCTATCATACTCAACCTTTCTATATTATCTCTTCGACAGTTTAGAAGTTTTCATTAACTGCTAACTACAAATTAAATTAAACTAAAATAATGTAGTAACAAAATAACTAACTAACTACTGGTAGTAGAAAGCAATAAGATAATTAACTATAAGAAATCTCATACTTAGATATGAATCCCCTAGAAATCCCTTGTGTTGCTTTTACTTTGATTTAACATAATTGTGATTAACTTGGACCGTAGAGTACTACCTAAATTAGATTAGCTTCCTATTATTCCTGTTACGCTAATCTTTATTCTTAAGTTACCAATAGGGTGTCTAGGTCTACTGCACTCCCTAAGAATGCACTAGTAGTCTTATAACCCAACTATTAGATTTCACTCTAGTTCAGAGGTATTATATCGCGCCCATTACTCCTAGTTACGATAGTATCCCTTCTATCCAATGGTGATCCACAACAAATACACTAGAGGTTACCTATCATATGATTATCATCCCACATTAAATTAATAGGTCAACTATTATTAATCAATGCAATAAAGCACATTGGATAGATTGTGAGAAAAGCATAATCATATTAAACCAAAAGTAATCACAATTAAAAAATCATCCTAGGGTTCATTTAGGGTTCATCTACTTTCAGCATGAGCAAGAAAGTTTAGTTCATAGTGCCATAAAATAAACACAACAAGAACAAAGAAATACTAAAAAAAGAAGTCTATATCTCTAAATTGATTTTCCATTAAGGAAATCCTTGATCTGATGTGCATTAAACAGTGTTGATCATCGGAACGACATCTGGCAGCCTTTTCCTACGATTGTTTTTTATTTTTCTATGTTTTTTGTTTTTCTATGATTTTCTCGCCTCTTTTACACCTTGGCTTTCCTAGGCAGCCTTTGGTCACCTTCGAGCACCCTTCCCTTTGTTCTCCTTGAAAACCTTAAAAAATAGCTCAAGAAACCCTAAAAACATACGAACAGGGTTTGTCCCATGGGCATGTTTGGGCAAACATGGTCATGAACACGGGTGTGTTCAAGCTCGTGTTCAACCCTTAAAACATAGAAATTGCAAACTTTAATGGCACAGTTAGGAACATGGGCATGACAATGAACACGGGCATGTCTAAAGCTGTGTTTGGATTGACATGGATGTGTTCCAATACATGTTTGATCCAATTTTTTCCAAAACTTTCAATTCAGCTCTGAAACTTTACAGAAATCCTTCATAACGCAATTAAAGCTAAAATATGACCAAAAAAGAATATATGAACCAATTAAGCACCAAATTCTAGCATAAACACATCAAAAGACAAGCAAATATAAGGGAAAAACCTATAGAAAACATAACTAAATATGAGCATATCATATTTTTCCCCCACACTTGAACTTTTGCTTTCCCTCAAACGAAAAAATCAAAAGAAAAATCTTGAGAAAAAGGTATAAGAGAGGGGATTGAAATTTAAGAGTCTTGAGAAATTAACAAGATTACTAAGCATGTAACACCTTCAATCTAACACTTTTAAAAACAAAATAATTTAATGGGAACAATTTAGTCTCAAGCTAGCAACTCATATCTTTAGAAACTAACAGTAAACATCAAATTTTTATGCAGAGTAAAAAGCACGAACCACACCAAGTCTAAGGTCACTATGCACAACAATTCAAATTACAAAATCATGGATTTAGGGAAATAGTTGAACTTTTCAATTATTTCTCATTTTTTTAGAAACAATTCTCTTCATGTGTTGACAACTTTTTGCAACAAGTGTACACTACAGGAGCACTGTCTATACCCAAGCTAATTGTCAACACAATCTAAGATGATTTTTTTTATCATACTCATGGTCTTAGCATCTTTTTTAGCAGTGATCGACTCTTGCCTTAGGAGAAGACCTTAACCCACTTCAACACTAAAAACAGTGAAGTAGCATAACTTTATAACATACTTTATTGAGTATTCAACAATCAACCAAAAATCCACCAACCGAACTTACCACTAACCAACATAGAAACTCAAAACTTAGCATGTTTTGAACAGTGTACTAAATACAAAAACTTGGTGCAAAAATAACTTCTAAAAAGCATTTTCCACTAGCTTGCAAATGAATTGCAAAAACATTTTAAAAACAATTTAAGCATAAAAGTGAAAGATATAAAAATCACTTGCTTGATCTTCAAGTTAAGAACTAAATTAAATTAACAACCACTCTTTAATAATAAGAAAATACTTAATAGAATGATTCAAAACAATTAGGCTTCAAAAAGTTAAAAATTTTCAAAAAAATCACTTAAAATATATTGAAGAACAACCAAGAGAATTAAAGGGCTTAAAAAATAATATAAATCACTCCCTTACACTTAAATTGCCCATTGCCCTCAATATACCAATATAGAAAACAAATTAAAAAAAGGGAGTGATTGAAATGATACCGTCTTGAAAAAAATAATAAGTTGCTTGTCTTGCAAGTTGGCATTCCAAAAGTTCCATAGAAAGGGTAGATCGAGCTTTAGATTCATAATGAAGGCTTCCAAAAAGAAAAAACAAATAAAAATGATGATCAACAGCAAAATTATAATAAAAGAAGCCAGGAAATATAACAATTAGTACGAAATATAGTGAAATCAAAATAGGAGCAATCGATGCTCCAATACCAAGTCAAACTTAACCAGAGAATAGCAAAAAATAAAGTAATAGTAATAATATCAATAGTAGAAACATGATAAAAATAAAATGAATGTCCTAGATGTGATGGTACCATGCATCCTCAGGAGGTGAAGGATCGGCAGTGGTACTCAAAGTCATCATCATTTGTGTAGGTTCATCAAAATCCTCAATAACCTTGACCTCGGAACTTAGCTCCATCGTCATGGGATTTAATCAGGTTTTTCCAACCTCTTCAGTAGCAGCAGTGACCTCGTCGACTTTCTCTTTATCAACAACCTTTCTCGCAACCATATTTCCTTTAACGGCTTCCTCAGCAACCATTACCTTCTGCTGGCGAATAGCACCTATAGTCAGTGCTATAATAGTAGTGGCCTCATCTTCCTCGTCAACCACTAGCTGATCATCCCAACTAAATCCTAACAATCTATACTTAGAGGTATCTAAAAGTAATTAGTTGAGTCATTAGCATGCTGGGAAGAAGACTGGGGAGCATAACCTGGCGCACTGGCCACCTCAGAGTGGGGAAAATATAGTTGTATCATCTCATCTAATTACAAAGTCTTCGCGTCAACATCAGCAAGGTGGGAACGAACGGCCAGCATCTACTCAATCATGAACTTGAAGTGATCTAGGATAAGCTGCTGCCTTTGATAAATATTTGACAATGTGGGCGGTTTGACATTAGTAGAAATAAAGGTAGCCTATGCTTCCGTAGCAACTCTTTCCTCTTAGGTCCTCAGTAGAAACCTCACTAAGCCATCGGGGAAGGTGATCTTTTTCAACAATCTCATGGACTTGAACGAATCCAAGTTGGCCTGCCTAAGTTTCACTAGCTCTGTAAGATAGTTCACCTAAAGGAATGATTCAACATTCTAAGCCAACCTCAACATGAACTATCTAACACATATTGCCTTGGTCCTTGCATGATAGGTGGTATCTCTCACCCACCAAGCAAATGCAATCCTTAGGGGGTAGCGCACTTGGCAAATGATGTAGTAAAGGTAGAACAGATTTGTCTTGGGCACTATGCCTGTGCTTTCCCTTCATCCAGCAATTGAGTGGGCGGTCAAACATTGCACATAACAAGCTATGAATGATCTTAACCTAGATGCCTTGGATGACTTGGGCTGGTATACAGTCATATCATTAGCAATTTCATGCTAGAACTCGTGGGGAGTAGGGGTGGTGGCACCAAAGTCACATACCGAGCCTCTATGCTCATTAGAATTTATATACTCCTCGGTGTAAAAACCACAATGCCACCCTAGCTCATCCAAGCTTATCGCAAAACTCATCTCTCATCTGGTTAGTTCCAGCTGACATTTGTTGTGTCAAAATCAAGCGTGCTCAAGAACTACAGAGTAAGCTCGCTGTATGTGAGGCCATGGTAATCAAAGACGGACAATAATCTGTCAAAATCAATGAAAGCTCGAACCTCTTCCACCATGCCTAGCTAGCTCAGTGTGTCCTAGTCAATCACCCTAATGGCCTTAAACTGCTTCTCCACTAGTATATCAAAACACTCTTCTAATCATCCTCTTTAAAATCTAGAAGAAGGTTCAACCTTTTCATTGCTTTCTTGGTTCGAATTAGAAGCTTCTCCTGACACTTCGTCATCCTAGAAAAGGTAGAAAATTTTCCCCAGTTCAATAATAATATTCAATTCTCATAGCAACGGTTCATAATTCCAAGAATTAGAACTCCAAAAAAAAAATTAACTTGAATCAACTAGCTCAATTTATCTTAGGCATTAAGGTAATCATGCTTAACAACTAAAGATAAATGTATAACAATTCAGGGAAATCAAGGTAATGTAATTCATGTTAGGCTCTTTTTTGCTACTTAAGAAACCTATACACTACCACATCAAAAGACTATCAATTCTTAAAATCAACGGAATTCAATAATTAATAAGTTGCAATAGCATACATTCAAGTCATAAATTCTATAGAATCAAACAAACATATCTAAAATTTCATCAAACATAAAACTCCAACTCTTCATTTTTTAAACATAACAACCAAATTTCTAATTTTCATAAACCATGCTATCAATTCAAAACAAACTTCAATGGGCATACAAAATCAACCAAATAACTCATATAATACCTACCCATAGTGAGAAATCAAAACAATCTTCCATAAACTTCAAATAAACTTAGAGAGAGAAAGTTACCTCAAGAGAGAGAAACATTAGGATGTGGAGATGAAAATTTATGATCCGGAAAAGAAACAAAGTCTGAGAGTGGAAAACCTTGCTCAGGATGCAAGGAACCAAGGGTTTGAATTTGAGAGGTTGGAGAAGAAGTTTGAGTGTGTTTTGTGTGAGGTGGGGAAAAAATGATGCAATTGGGCTTGTATAATTGAGAGACAAGGCTCAAAACACGGGCATGACGCTACTCGTGTTTGCTAAAACTTCTCGAACGCACGATTAAACATGGTTATGGCATGTGCCATGTTCAGGGTCTGAACTTAAAATTTTAAAACCACAAAGCTGAAACACAGGATTTAACATGAGCGTGAACATGACTGTGTATAGGTGACACACTGTTAAGCATAGGTGAGAGATAAATTGTGTTTGATGTTTGGAACTCAAAAATTTTGAAAATATAAGAATAACGTAGGTTATAACATGGGCGTCACCATGTTAGTCAAACACACTTGTTTACACAGTTGGGACTAAGATCGTGCATGTGTTCTTGAACTTAAAAGTTTTAAAACAGAAAAGAAACACATTTTGAAACATAGGTGTGATATAAACCATGTTTAGTGAACATGTTGAGGATCATAGGTGTGTTTGTGTGCTTGTTTAAGTTCTGGAATTTTAATCTCTTGTAAATACGGGTAGTAACATGGGCATGATAGAAACCATGTATATGGAACACACTTTAGAACACGAGCTTGACAGAAACCGTGTTTGGCTTGAAAAATCATTTTAATAAATAAAAAATGGCTATGTTTGAAACTGTGTTAGGTGACATGGCCTGAACATGGGCATGTTTAAGGGCGTGTATGGACCCTAGAACTTAGAAAAAATTACAAACATACCTGGAATTAAACTAAGCTTTTTATCCCACTTTTGAACACAAAATTCTCCTCAAAATAATCTAGATTCTTGCCCCAAAATATAGATCAAGATATTATAGGACAACCAAAAGATAGTTAAATCTACTCATAATAAAATCAAAGAAGCAAAAGAAAGCTAAATGAAAAATTTAATGCTTGGTTTGCCTCCTAAGAAGTGCTTGGTTTAACGTCATTGGCTTGACGTGTTCGTTGATAACTCAAGGGAGTTCGTACTTCTTTTCGAAAGCTTTCACATCCACATAACCATCCATTTTATAGTCGAAGGCTGGGTTATAGACTCCTCTTGGATTTAGCTTAGTGTTCGCTGGTAAAGTACTTTACGGTCTTTTAGAAAGCATCTTGGCAAGTTGACCCAACTGGGTTTCAAAATTTTGCGTGCTTGCTCTCATATTCCTCAATTTGGAATCCATTGCATCAATCCTAACATTAGATTGTTGTATACATTTGAAAATCAGTTCTTCCAAAGTTGGTCTTCTTTCTTGTTGCGGTCAAGGCTGTAAATCCAGCAATTGCTGCTTCTGATTACTCCATGAGAAATTAGGATAACTCATCCATCCTGGATTATATATATTACTATACGGATAGTTTTGAGGCCTTGGTGAATTTCCAACAAAGTCCACTTGCTTGATTTTTCCTGACCAATTCTGCATTTGGCAGTCATTGCTTGAATGTCCTTCTCCACAAATTTCGCATTGTGTTGCCACAGCTTGCTTCTGATTGGCAGAAAAATTTTTGAACTTTCTCATCAAAGCTTTAACTTGATTTGTTAAAAGTGAATAAGCATTACAATTTTGAACTGCCACGGCTCTACTTGGTCTAGCTCTTGATGATGATTGCCATTGATAGTTATCTATAGCCATTTCCTTAATCAATTCCTGTTTTGCTTTAGGTGTTTTGTTATTCAAAGTAGCACTAGTTGCTGCATTGATCATCTGCTTGGATGCATAATTCAAGCCATTATGGAACATTTTCACTTGCATCCATGTAGGTAAGCTATGATGTGGACATCTTCTTAATAGATCCTTGAACATTTCCCAAACTTCATATAGTGTTTCTAAATTTATTTGGCTGAAAGCAGAAATATCATTACGGAACCTTGCAGTTTTAGCAGGAGGAAAATACTTCAATAAAAATTTGTCTGCAAGAGCATTCTAAGTGGTAATAGAACCTTTTGGAAGTGAAGTCAATAATTACTTTGCTTTTCCTCACAATGAAAACGAAAATAATCTCAACCAAATACTATCTCACTAGCTCCATTAATTCGGAAAGTATCACAAATCTTAAGGAAACTAGCAATGTGAGCATTAGGATCCTTATCCTCCAAGCAATCGAATTGAACTCAATTCTACACAATCTAAACATTATTCGGCCTGGTCTCAAAATTGCTGGTACTAATAGGAGGTCTAACAATGCTTGATTTCATCCTTTCAAGAGAAGGCTTAGCATATTCTAACATAGTCTTTGCTTGATTGCGATCCTTCATGATTAATTACTCTTGATTATATACTTGCTCCTTTGCTTTAGGATATAATGTTTTTCACTTAGTAACTTTTGTGAAATGAAGTTTCTTCAAAGTTCTTTCGATTTCTGGTGTTGCTTCAACAACTTCAATAGGATGGTTACAAATCATGTAGTAAGTTTCCTATAAGCAAAGAAAGAAAAATAAGTAACTGAAAAAATAAACTAAAAATTCAAGAAAAATACTACAATAAAGTAAATTGCTAGGTTAATAAAGATTAATCTTTTAGGTAGCAACCTCAACAAATGTTCCCTAGTAATAGTGCCAAAAACTTGACATGTTCATTCAGTTCACACAAACTCTTCCCTCTACATTAATAATTAATGCAAACATATCAAACCCCTTTATACTTATAAATATGTGAACTCACAGACAAGCACACCTATTATAAAAGTATAGCAGTGGCAAGTATCAAGATTGCTTTTCCCAAAGAACGGAGTTGTCTACCGTACTAAACCTTTCTCTATTATCTACCCAACAATTTATAAGTTTTTCATTAACTACTAACTATGAATTAAACTAAACTAAAATAATGAAATACAAATAATAACTAACTATTGGCAATGTAAAGAAATCAAATAATTAATAATAAGAAATCTCATACTTAGATACGAATCCCCCTAGAAATCTCTTGTGTTGCTTTTACTTTGGTTTAATAGGATTGTGATTAACTTGGGTCATGAAGTACTACCAAAGTTACATTAGCTCTCTATTATTTCTGTTACATTAATCCTTATTCTTAAGTTATCGATAGGGTGTCTAGGCCTACTATGCTCCCTAAGAATGTATTACTGGTCCCACGATCCAACTACTAGGTTTCACCCTAATCTGATAAGTATTATATTGTACCTATTATTGTTAGTTACAATAATATCTCTTTTATCCAATAGTGATCCACAATAAACACACTGGATAATACCTGTCATATGTTTATCATTCCATATTGAATTAATAAGCCGACTAATATTAATCAACACAACAAAGCACATTAGATAAATCACAAGAAAAAAAATCATATTAAACTAAAAGTAAACACAATAAAAAATTATCCTAGGGTTCATATACTCTAAGCATGAATAGGAAACTTTAGTTTATAGTGTAGTAAAATAAATACAACAAGAACAAAGAATATCTAAGAAAAAAAGTCTTCATCTTTGAATTGCTTATCCTATAAGAAATCCTTGATTTGATATGCATTAAATGGCGTTGATCATCGGAACTGCCTCTGGCAGCCTTTTTCTATGAAAATTATATTATTTTTCTATGTTTCTCTTGCTTCTTTTGCACCCAGGCCTTCCCATGCAGCCTTTGGGCTCCTTTGGCTAGCCCTCTATTTGTCTGCTTGAAAACCTTAAAAATAGCTCAAGAAACCCCAACAGTATATGAACAGGGTTTGTGTTGTGGGTGTGTTTGGGCAAACACGATCATGAACACAGGCATGTTCAAGACTGTGTTTGACCCTTGATGTAAAGATCACGAACTTTAATGACACGGTCAAGAACACGGGCTTGTGTGAAGCAGTGTTTAGGCTGACATGGGTGTGTTCCAAGCTATGTTTAATCCAATTTTTGCCAAAACTTATAATTTAGCTCCAAAACTTTGTAGAAATCCTTCCTAACTCAATTGATGCTAAAAAATGACCTGAAAATAAGATATGATCCAATTAAGCACCAAATCGTAACATAAACACATCAACAGACAAGAAAATGTAAGAGAAAAACCTATATAAAATGTAGCTAAATATAAGCATATAAAACTTGCACAATAAACTTAAGGGAGTGAGTACGTGATTGTACTTAGCAAGGGTCTTTTGGGGTACTTACAAGGACAATAACAAGCAAGTATGCAAAATATAGCATACAAATAAGCAACAACCAACCAACAATCACCACAAGCAATACACATAATAGATATGCAATGCATGTATGTATGATATGCAGCATGGACAATCTTTGAGACTTCTTACACCCGAGGTATGTTAAACTTGCCGTGAGCTTAAACGGTGGTGGTACTTAAGACATTAGCCCACATATCCCAAATCTTTTACCTCTTTCAAGTCCCACTTATGGGTCATAGAGTAGGTCATCACCTTCTCTTAAACCTTGCTTGTCTTTCCCTTAACTTATTGTGCAAGGTAGCTATTTTATATGGTCCAACTTGCCAAGCTTTTGGAGCTTAGTTTAAGGCTTATTTACTAAATGAAAAGGTTTGGTGTGGATCTTTTTAGGTTTCCTTTTTGTTACTCGAAGGTATAAAATCTCCAACTTTGGCCAATGAAGAATTTAAAATCTGCTTTGATCCCCTTGGCACTTCCTTGCCATCTTAAGCACTTCAACCCTCTTAGCCACCCTACCTTGCCCTACCTTAACCATTTCACTTAGCTACTACCTAAACAATGTAGAATTCCTAACTTAGGAATGAGTTTTAAACCTAACAAATGTGATGAAACTTCTTAGAATAGCCTAGGGATGATAATCGAGGGATTGAGATATTTTTAGGGTGCTTTGAGCTTAAGAAGCTTGGACCTTAGCGACGTGGTGCCAAGGACATCGCCAAGGGAAACAACCCTTTGGTTTCCTTGAGTCCACCTGGTGACGCGTCACTACGCATCCCCAATGGTGTGCCCTGCACTTTGTGCCCCCATGCTATATTGCAAAAATATTGCTTAATTTTTCAATCCCCATAGTCAATCCAAATGGCTTTTTTTTTTCTATTTTATTCCTACATCTAATACTACATTTTTATGCATTTTTTGAGCTAAAACAACTTGAACCCTTTTCTCAAATTCACCTACAAACAAAGAGCAAAATACAAGTACCACAAGTACATTTGAGCTCAACTTAGCTTTCTTGAGTTCCAAACCTAAAACCAATGTGATATGATAACAAAAACTTATAATCCAGGCCATTTCTAGCTACTTAAATAACTTAGAACCAACTTATTCCTAGCAAAGAAGCTTAACTTAGGGTTTATGCCTAAAACATGCAACAAAGAACTCAAATGAAGCAAATGCACGAAGAATAAGCAAGAAGCTTCTTGATTTCACCTTGGGACCTTCAATTTTGCTAGAAATTTGTGGAATTAAAGGAGTTTGTAGCATGCAAGCTACTAGAGAGAGAGAGCTACAAAATTCTAAAGGAAATAGTTGAAGAATAATAGTCAACTCTTGCTAAAATATCCCAACAACTTTACTAAAGCTTCCTTATTTATTTCTTGCCTCTTGGCCTTCAACTCTCTTTTGTTTTAATTTGGATACCAAAACCATAGTCAAAATTGTCCTTCCCTTGGTCCAAAAGAATATTTTATGCCTCATACACTTACCACCATGACACTTAAGCCACTTAAAACATAGGTGGCTCATTTGAGCTCTTAGTGCAATTTTTTGTGCTTTTTCCTAAAATGTTGGTTGTAATAGCTAAAATAACTTATGGTCTTAAATTAATTAGTAAAAAAAATCCTTACATGACCCTAATTTCATCAAAATTATGGTCATACCACCCACTTAGGTCAAAATTACTATTTTGGCCTTGTTACCACTTAAATGCCTTATCATGAAACGATAATGCATCTTGAAAGAAAGGCATGCCACATAGACATGACCACACAACGACCCCTCCTTGAAAATGTAGAACCCAAACTCACATTTTTCCAAAATGGGGAATAATTGATATCATATAGGCTTATTACGGCCAATAATGAGAAGGCCCATGATTGGAGATGCAAGTGGCCTAGCCCAAGACATGATAAAAAGGCAATCTGATATAGATGGAAACAAAATCTCCTAATCATGGAATAATCCCTTATTCGATAGTTATTCTTTTGGATTCTCCTCAACTTTATAAAAGGACTCCCCTCACTAATCCCAAGGTATGATATATCACTTTATGTTCTACCATCATCATTCTCTACCAGAAATTGACTTGGTTGTCGGAGGATTTCCCCCAAAAAAACATCCCAGGGCTTTGACATTACCTTTGCTTACAGGACTTCTAGTTTACCATCTCTAAAGCTCCAAGGCCAGCCTACCTGATTCAAACGATCTCACTTTGACTATCAAGGACTATCAATAAAAAGTGATCAATTATTATGTAAAGCCACAACACTAAATTTTCAATTACAAATTTCAATTCGAGAAATAATCGACACATGGGCAGCGGGAATTACCTAGTATCTGGAAGAGCATCATTTTTAAAATGAATGATTTAGTGATAAAAATAATAATATTATCTAATAATGATTTATATATAAAAGTATAAATAATTATGGACCCAAATCTGAACACGATGAGACTCCCATTATTTATTGTCTCTTTTAATTGAGTCAAAGTAAAATTTTTAAAATCTTCCTTATTTATTTCAACTAGTTTACATACCTGGCTTTGCCACGGGATTCTAAGTTGTATTAAGTTTCAAAAATATATATATATTTAAATTTTATAGAAATATTATTATGAAAAATATTGCAAGAGCCAATAATTTAAAAACTAACAAATTCTTCTACCACTGTATTGAGTATTGCTAATAGATTTATCCATGATGTCAAACTTTATTAATTATTAAATTTATTTCTTTCTGTAGTAATGATAAAATACTATAATTTGAATTAGAATTATTGTAATTACTTTCTTTTAGCTCTAATTTTCAAAGTTTAACAATTATCGTGAAAGTTAAATCTAAGACAAATATCTAACAAATGCCTTAGGAACTTCGTCAAATGAAAGTGATCTACAACTTCCTCAATTTGGTTTATGTGGATGTTATTACAGCCAATAACATTGGATTTTAAACACTGAAGCTATTTTTTATATACTCTTGTATTTATATGTCTCGATTTTTTAATGCGACTATCTTGTATTGAAATTTTGTCATTATGAACAAGAGTATGATTTTCTTCTACTTTTTCTTATGGGATGAACATCTTTAATATTGTAAGGCAATTAATCTGGATATAAATGAATAGTTTTTTTTTTCCAGAGCAACTATATATATTTTTGTGTAATTCTTAGAAGAATACATGATAATAGAGACATAAACTATATCATAATGCTTCAATGAATATTGATCTATTCTTTAACAATGCAAAGTAATAATAACGAAAACTTTTCAGGCATATATTGGATTTCTAAGGTACTTAGTGATGCCCAGAGGCATCTTCGTTGGAAGACATCGTGACTTCGGGAAGGGCTTCCTGAGAGGGAGAACGTATGGAGCCTAGATTTCCCAGGGGGGTGTGCCTGTAAAACTTGCAAAAAAGGGTTAGGAGGTCCAAGGGATATTTTTTTGGGCAGGAGCCTCCGACGCCCAAGTCAGTGTCCTGAGAGGTGAAAGAAGGGAAGCACTAAGAGGTTTAGTCGCCTTGCCTGTTTGTACTTTCTCAGGGGGAGAGGGTCGGATTCCGGGGGTCTTTTGCTAGGGCCTGTGCCATGGTATTTATAGGAGTTCCCAGCCCGTTCAGATCCTGACACGTGTTCGGTCGGATGTTCTCTGTGTTTCCGGGCGTAGGGGACAAGTAGCCGTTTGCAGGCTCCTTGAGCCTTGAGCTGAGACAGGTCGTGACAAGACCTGGACGGCATCGGCGTGTCAGACCGCCGTTTGGGGCGGCGTGTAACGCCTGTGGGCGACATGTCAGAGGCTCCTTAAATGCTCATGCCGTACTCCCGAGGTCCTCTGGGCGAGGCCGTTCTTTGGTACGGATGACCTTCTTCGGTAGTTATGCTTGTAGTTCAGGAAGTCCCCTGGTTCGAGGGTTCCGCCTTCGGGGAAGTTCTCTCCTGCTTCCAATAGCTGGTTCTTTATCCCCAAAGGCGATCCGCTTGGTCCCCCGAGTGAGCCGGCGATGCCTTTAAAATGCCTAGCGTATTCAGCCGAAGTCCCGACTTCGTGGTATCTGACTTCGCTCCTTCCGAGGTTAGTGATAGTGCCTCTTTCGGGTGACGCCAGGCTTCCCGACCATGTTTTCGTCAAGAAGTATGTACTGAGAAAGGCGATAGCCCTTCGGCTATCACAGGCCCTCCTCCGAAAAGCCGAAGTGGGAACTTCGGTTTGTCGGCTTTCGGAGGGCATCCTTCGGGACCTCGGGTATAATACCTGTGCCGAAGATGGACCTTTTGTCCGAAGACATGGGCTGTTCGGTTATAGCCCGTCCTTTGGTGTCTTCGAGGTCACCCACTTTTCTCCTTTTGCAGGGCTGCGTAACGTCACGTCTTGTAACCAGGCGTGTCAGTCTATAGCGGCGAGCCCAGGGTCTAGGGGTGTCAAAAAGCATATCCCTCTTTTGGCGCGATGGCTGACACGTGGCTGTTTTTTATTGGTGGGGACTTCGCCGGATACAGCAGGCGCGCCTCTTCACGCGCGATGAGCAGTTATGGCGACTGTTCGCCTTTGTGGAGTACTTTATGACGCCGGTTCGCCTACCCTCCTCGGCCTATATATACCTCTGTTCCGTCATAACCTCCTTTTGCTTCTGCTTTTGCTTTCAACTGCTTTCACGTTTGCTCTGCTTTTTGCGGCGATCCTCTTTGACGGAGTGTTTTCCGGCAACCTTTTGCGACGGCGTCTTCAAATCCAGATTTTGGCAAAACATTTGGTGGGTTTTGACTTTCCAGAGTCTTTTTCTTTTTAAGCTTTCCCGAAGTCATTTTTTGGCCTTTTTCCGAAATCGCTTTTCAGCCGACCATGCCTATTCCCGAGAGCTGGCAACTTCTTTTGTCTCACCCTTGCTGCACCACTTCTAAAAAATTAAAAAGATGGAAGACCAAATTCTTTCTTCCCTCGTATGCCATTACAAGGTTGCCACGTTCTGACAAGTTTAGCTTTTCGAACCGTGGCGACGAGGTTACCATTTTCCGAGCCCAACTGAAGGCCGGACTTCGGTACCCTCCTCCGAAGATGATTTGTGACTTTTGCCAATTCCATGGCATTGTCGTAAATCAGCTTCCGCCGAACTCGTACTGCTACTTCAACGCCTTCCTCTGCATGTGTGGCGTTTTCAAAATAGAGCCCCACTTTATTCTTTTCATGCAGTACTATAAGCTCTTTGTGGTCCCGAAGGGTGGCTTTTACTTCATGCTACCTCGGGGATCAGGGAGCAAAAGGTATATGTTCACCTTTGCCACCAAGGACAGTTGGTGGGGGTGGCAACAAAAGTTTTTCTTTCTGAAGATGGAGGAGGCCTGGTCGCACGTCCCGGCCAAGTGGGCTCGGGGAAGGCTGGAGATGGACGTCGTTGATCCAAGGATAATGCTGACTCCTGAGTTGGCACCCATATTCGCGGACTTCGACAAACGGATTCGAGCAGTCTCCGACTGGGATTCCGAGGTCCCTTCGCGCTCCCTTTACCCCTTCCCCATCAATTGGAAACTGATGACCGAGGAGGTTCTTCGGGAACTAGGGGTGGTGAAGGAGCACAAGACGGACCTCGGGATGCTGGCTCCTGCTATCGCTGGGAAAGACTCTTGGTTGGTGCAACTCCTTAGGGAGGAAGTCACTTATGAGTCCTTTTTTGAGAGTAAGTTATCCCAGGATTCTTTTGTTATAGTTTTACCTTGGACTCACACTGATGTTTTCTTTATTTTTCAAAGATGGGCAACGACTCCGCTGCCTACTACAAGTCCCTTTTCCTCGGTCAAGCCGAGAAGGGCGAGTAGATGAAGAAGGCCGTTTCCCGAAGGTGGAAATCATCTGGGGCTGGCCCATCGGTGGCCAAACGGGCAAAGAAAGACGTGCCTCCTCCTCTAGCAGAAATTCCCGAGGAGGCGCGCGAAGGGTCGGATGCTGCTGCTGCTGTTCCGCCAGCCGAGGTTGCCGCTGCCACCCCCTCCCAGAGTCCCTCTTCCTCGGCGGCTCTTCTGGACGCCTTGGTGGAAGTCCCTTCTGCCGAGGAGCGTCGTAAGAGTAAAGGTAAGGAGATTCCTGTCGAGGAGGTCCGGGACTCCGATGATGACGTGGCGGAGGTGCCGCCAGGTTCGTTTTCTTAGACAAGTTGTGGTACCTTTATTTCTTTAAGGGTTCCTTGTCTTGATAAATTTCTTGCTTTGCCGTGCAGGGGAGCTGCTACTCCCGAATTGGGCAGCCGAGCACGCCCGGAAACGGGCTCTTTGGGATGCCCATGTCCCGAAGGGGAAGATCCCGAGGGAGCCCTTTTGGTCATTTACGGAGGACATGAATTTGTACTCCGAGGACTGCCCGTATATGGCCAAGCAAATCTCGAGGGGGATCCTCACCGAGGCCTCCTTCAGGGCCGTTTTCGAAGCGTGCCCGAGATGAGTCCCTCGCTGCCAAGGTTTCCGAGCACGCTGCCTAGGTATTCTTCAGGCCTTTGTTTTGCTTCCCCTTGATTTCTTCTAAGTGTTTGGCCCACTTTTTGCCTTACTAACTTTTGCTCTTACTTCTTTGCAGCTGCTGGGGTACACCGGCCACCTCAGGGTCCGGGTGACGAAGGAAGCGGCATTTCGAGTCTCGGCCTTAGATCTCATAGAAAAATCTAAGGCCAAGTGCTCTGAATTGGCCGCCAAGAACACAGAGATGGCTGAAGCTGCGAAGATGGAGGTTGCTACTATTCGGGAGGAGTTCGGGAATGAGAAGGAGGAACTTTTGAAGGACTCCTCCCAGAAGATTTCTGACCTCGGTGCCAAGGTGGCGGAGCTGACCTCAGTGAACGAATCATATCAAAAGGAGAAGTCAGATTCTGAGGCTCTCCTGGCGAAGGTGCTTGCCGAGAAGGCCGAGCTCCAAGCCGAGGTCGAGTCTTTGAAGAAGGAGCCAAAGAAGAAGAAGACGAAGGCACTAAGGAAGGAGATTGCCGATCTGGAGAGCGAACGTGATGAGCTGGCAGTCGAGAAGAAGAAAGTCGATGAAATGACCAAGGTCGGTTTTCAAGACGGCTTCTGCCTCGCTCGTCACCAAGTGCTTCAAAGGTTCCCAGATCTGGACCTCTCTTTCTTGGAGGCCCTAAACATTCCCGAGGGGCCTCGGTGTTCTTGGTCGAAAATCGAACACCTGAACTTGCCCTTTTCTTTCCCGGCACCGAAGGTGGTGGAAAAGGACGCAGAAGCTGGTGGCTCCCGAGACGCCGAGATTCCTTAGTTTGTTTTAGGGTCCTTTGCCTTCTTGTTTTTCTTCTTTTGGCGAGCTTTCTTCTTTGTAAGCAGATCCATCTCAATAAAGACTCTTTCTTAAAAATTTTGGCTAAGTCTTTTTGTAAGATTTTTCTTTTTCCATTGTCCCGAACATGTTTGCTCAAGAGACTTCGGAGAATACGGCGATCTTCTTCGCGAAATTCCGACTCGTACAACTTATGCTTAAGAATTTTGGCTAAGTCTTTTGCGAGATTTTTCATTTCCCATTGTTCCGAACACGTTTGCTCGAGGGACTTCGGAAAATCATATCTTCGCCTACGTCAGCGGTTACCTTCGCGAAATTCCGACTTGTATAACTCATGCTCAAGATTTTTGGCTAAGGAACTTTTGTACTTAGAAATATTTCTGTACAATACAATCTTCTCACCGAAATCTTAAGCATAGAATTTTCTCAAGGCATCCGAATTCCATGTATTTTTTAACTCTATGCCTTCGGCATCGCCAAGCTTGTAAACCCCTTTTCGCACTTCGGCAAGTACCAGATAAGGTCCTTCCCAATTTGTGCGAAGTACCCCGTGAGATGGCCTTCAGGGTCCAAACTCAGCCTTTCGGAGAACGAGGTCTCCTTTCTTTATTCCTTTTGGCCTGGCGCGCAAGTTTATAGTCGCTGCCACTCTTTGCTGAAAAGCTTTTCTCCTCAGCTCGGCTATTTCTCTGTGTTCGCCGACGAGGTCAAGCTTGGTTCTCAGCCCGAGGTCATTCCCCCTTTCATCGAACACTTGGACTCGCACCGATGGCTGCACTACCTCGACTGGGATGATGGCCTCTGTACCGAAAACAAGTGAAAAAGGTGTCTCCCCCGTGGCTCTTCGGGGTGTTGTTCGGTAGCTCCATAACACATTTAGGAGCTCTCCCGGCCATTTCCCTTTTGGTTCCCCCAGTCTCTTTTTCAGACCATCTTTGATAGTCCTGTTGGATACTTCTACTTGCCCATTGCTTTGGGGGTGAGCTACTGGGGTGAAGTGCATTTTTATTCCGAGGTTGTTGATAAATTCTTGGAACCCTTTGTCTGTAAACTGGGACCCATTGTCGGCTACTAGTACCCTCGGTATGCCAAATCTGCATACAATGTTCTTCCATACGAACTTTTGCATATCTTTTGCCGAGATAGTCGCCAAGGGTTCTGCCTCGACCCATTTAGAAAAATAGTCTACTGCAACTATGCAGAACTTCACGCCTCCAGGCGCTGTTAGGAGTGGCCCAATGAGGTCTATGCCCCAAACTGCGAAGGGCCAGGGATAGTCAGCCGAAGTTACTATTTCCAAGGGTGTCCTCTGGATACTCGCGTGTCTTTGGCAATTTCCACATTTCCGGATGAACTGCCTAGCGTCCTTTCTTAGAGTAGGCCAAAAGTATCCTTGCCGAAGTATTACTGCTGCGAGGGCGTCAGTTCCAACGTGCGAACCACAAGCGCCTTCGTGAACTTCTTCGAGGATCATTTCAGTATCCTCTTCGCTAACACACCTCTGCAATGGATTTGCATATCCCTGCCGATATAATTCTTCGCCAATCAGGAAAAATCGACTAGAGCGTCTTCAAACTTTTGCAGCTTCGTGGGGTTCTTTGGGGAGCGCATTGGTTGCGAGATATCTTTTTATTGGATCTTTCCAGCCCCTTCCCGAAGTTACTATGCTCAGTACTGTGATGCTCAGTTGATTTAGCACCTCGGTGCATGTTTTTGATTTCACCAAGCAGTCTGCTTCGGCGTTATCTCGTCGAGGTATGTTTTCAATTCGTACGGTGTCGAACTCTCAAATGAGCTCTGTTACCAGTTCATGGTATTTTGCCAAGGTCGGGTCCTTCGCCCCATAATCCCCTGCTGTTTGCCGTACTACCAGCTGGGAATCGCTATGGGCTTTCAAGTTTCTTACACCGATTTTTCTGGCTAGGCGCAATCCTGCTATGAGAGCTTCATACTCGGCCACATTGTTGGTGACGTTGAAGCTGAACTTGATGGCCTTCATTACTTCTAGACCTTCGGGACCTCTGATAATTACCCCAGTGCCCTGGTGTTCGGACCCCGAGGCTCCGTCAACATACAGAGTCCATTCTGGCTCACCTTCGCTGGGATCCGGATGGCTGTCCTCGGCTATGGGCACTTCGGCAATGAAGTCTGCCAGGGCCTGAGCTTTTATGGCCTTCCGAGGTTCATAAGTAATGTCGTGTTCGCCAAGCTCTATGCACCATTTGGAGAGCCTTCCTGAATGATCAACTTTTCTCATGACATCCCGCAGAGGTAGACTGCTTCGGACGATGATAGGGTGAGCCTGAAAATATGGTCGCAGCCTCCTTCCTGCTAGCACCAAGGCATATATAGCTTTTTGCAGCAAAGGATACTTGACTTCGGCGCCGTGCAGGGACTTGCTTACATAATAGACCGGCCATTGCTTCAGCCCTTCCTCTTTTACGAGGACCGAGCTTACTGCTTTTTCTGTGACGGTGAGGTATAATACGAGGGGCTTTCCCTTGCGAGGCTGTCGCAAAGTGGGCAGACGTGCTAAGTAGATTTTGAGTTCTTCCCAGGCCTTTTGACAGTCTTCGTTCCAAGGATGATCGTCATTTCCGAGGTTGCCCTCCTTTTTTGCTGCCTTAGTGAGGATTTTGAAGAATGCTCGGCACCGATCTCCATATCTGGAAATAAACCTACTAAGAGAGGTTATCCTTCCAGTGAGTCTCTGCACATCTTTTATTGTGACGGGAGTTCGGAATTCGAGCAGAGCCCTTATTTTTTCTGGGTTAGCATCAATGCCTCTTTCTGATACCATGTACCCAAGAAACTTTCCCGAGGTTACTCCGATGATGCACTTTTCGGGATTAAGGCGGATCCCGAAGGTTCTGAGCTGGTTGAAAGTTTCCTTTAGATCTGCGACATGGTCGTTAGATAGCTTGCTCTTGACTATCATGTCGTTGACATAGACTTCAATGTTTCTCCCTATTTGGTCACTGAAGACCTTACTCATCAACCTCTGGTAAGTGGCTCCTGCATTTTTGAGCCCGAAGGGCATCCTGATGTAACAATATGTTCCACCCTCGGTGATGAAGGCGATTTTTTCCTCGTCTTTGGGGTCCATCCTTATTTGATGATACCCACTGAAAGCATCGAGGAAAGTTAGGAGCCTGTATTCGGCAGTTGAGTCTACCAATCGGTCTATTGGGGGGAGGGGGTATGAATCCTTTGGGCAAGCATCGTTCAAGTTTCTGAAGTCGATGCACATTCGGAGCTTACTGGTCCCTTCTTTTGTGGCAATAACCACATTGCTTAACCATTCGGGGTACTTGACCTCCCTGATTACATTAGCGTCCAATAGGCGCTGGACTTCGGTTTTGACGAAGTCATTTTTGTGGGCCGAGATTGCCCGTTTCTTTTGCCGGACAGGTTTTGCTTCCGGACTTACTTTAAGGCTGTGCTGTACTACGCGAGGACTTACCCCCGGCATATCTTTCGGCGAGTAGGCAAACAAGTCTTTATTCATTAATAGAAATGATACAAGTTTTTTCTTGTCTCCTTTGTCCAAATTTTTCCCTATTCGGGTACTTCGGCCTGGGACAAGTTCTACTTCTTCCATCTCTAGCTTCGCGGAATCTTCTGCCTTGCCCTTTTTTGGCTTTAAAGCCTCTGCCTCTACAGCTTGTGCGAAATTGTTTGCTGGAGGTTGTCGCGCTTTGACAAACACCTTCCTTACTTTGCCCTGATCAATGAAGATTTCCGCATCTCCATCCTTGGTGGCAAAAGTGACAGTCAAATATCTTACATCAGGGCGAATGTGCAGATTTCCTTGTGTTTGTCTCCCAAGGATGGCGTTGTATGATGAAGGGACATTCATAACGATGAACCTTGTCATTGTGGAGGCGAATAACTCGGTTGTACCATCAACCGAAGTCCCTTCCCTTTCATCATTAGGGGAAGATCAATCCACCCGAGGACAGGCAGTTCGGATGGTCCTACCCTGAAGGTGGGTGAAGTGACGGGCTTGAGGTCGCTGTTGGATATGCCCAAGTTCGGCAGCAAATGTGAGAACAAGACGTCTGCGTTTGATCCATCATCAAGCAAGACTCTCTTGACTTCCTTTCCGAGGATGGGAGTCCTGTTGTGATTGTTTGTATTATCCCCGCCGGAGGTGGAAGGCGCCTCTTTGGACTTCGGTTCCTCCGTCTGTTGGAGTCGTAATCTTTGTCATCTGCCTTTCCTTCCTCCTCTTTCCTCCCCTTCGGGGAAGGCATTCGCAGATAGCGTCGAAGTTGGCCTAGTTTTATTAGCAACTCTATGTACTTTTTCAATTGGAAGCAGTCTTTGGTGTCATGGCCGTGGTCGCAGTGAAACTGGCAGAACTTTTTCATATTTTTCTTATTATCAGCGGTCATGGCCCTTGGCCGCTGGATCTGGGTTCCCTGCTTTTCCATTGTCATGAGGATGTTGGTCCTTGTGGTGTTCAAGGGCGTAAAGCTTGGGAGTTTCCTTCCCCGCACTCTCCGAGGTCGGCCTGCTTGGTCGGCCGAACACCGTATTTGGTGGCTGGACCCTTCGGCACGGGCGTGCTCGGACTTCGGTCCAGCCATCCTCAGCTCTTCAGCCGTCATGTGCTGCTCGGCCCTTCGGTAAAACTCGCCAAGCGTGTCCGGAGGGTCTTTGGAAAATTCGTAAAAGAGCTGTGAGTCCCCCCGACGGCCTCGTGTCATGGCGAGGATGCGTATTTCGGGCCGAAAGTCTGGGACGCTCAAGGCTTCTCTGTTAAACCTTTCGACATAGTCGCAGATGCTTTCTCTGTTTCTCTACGCTATGTCGAACATCTGGACAGGCATCTTCACCGTCGGCCGACTTCCAATGAATTGCTGCGTGAAGGCTGTAGATAGCTCCTAGAACTCCCTGATGGTTCCTAGAGCCAATGAATTGTACCACGCAGTTGCTGGTCCTGTGAGAGTGACCTCAAAACATTTACACAAGGTAGCATCGTCTGCCCCGTGCATCATCATGCTGCGTCTGTACTTGGTCAGATGAGCCTGTGGATCAGTCCAGCCATCATAAGTTTCCAGCCGAGGTACTCGGAAGTCACCTGGCATGGCTGCCTCTACTATAGTTCGGGTGAACGGGGACTCATCCCCACAGAAGGTTTCAGACAGCCTGGTCCAGACCGGCTTGCGAGCTACTTGTTTTTCCACTCTGTCCAACCTCGCTAATATTTTCTCCATAAGGATCGTGGCACTAGGTTCTTCTTCTGGGAAGGGAGATTGTCGGCGCCTCTTCGGGGAGTGACTTCGGTGCTGAATGGATGGAGACTTCGCCTCAGGTGACGAGCTCTTTCAGTGTGGGATCTTGGGTCGCTTGGACCCAGCTCGTCCTGTAAGCCGTGCCCCGAGGGGCATATTTTCTGTTGAAGACTCCTCATGTGGGTCCCCGTCTCCCGAACTACGATGGACTGGTTTGGGGCTTTCTTCCCGAGGGCGTGCAGGCGAGGGAGGCCTTTGGGCTTGAGTTTGCTGTGGCCACCTTCGATCTATCTGCTGTGTCATTTCAGCCACAACAGAACGTTGAAAGTCGCGTAAAAAGCTCATGGTTATGACCAGAGGGCGCTTTTCCTCAGGCGTGGAAGTCCCTGGATGGGTTTGCTCAGTAGCCGGTTGAATTTCAGGCGCGGACGGGGACCTCGGAAGTCCCTTGTCCTTCGAACGCCGAGTTTCAACAACGGCGACCTGAGGGTAAATTCCCACAGACGGCGCCAAATGATGCCCAGAGGCATCTTCGTTGGAAGACATCGTGACTTCGGGATGGACTTCCTGAGAGGGAGAACGTCTGGAGCCTAGATTTCCCAGGGGGGTGTGCCTGTAAAACTCGTAAAAAAGGGTTAGGAGGTCCCCGGGATCTTTTCCGGGGAGGAGCCTCCGACGCCCAAGTCAGTGTCCTGAGAGGTGAAAGAAGGGGAGCACTAAGAGGTTTAGTCGCCTTGCCTGTTTGTACTTCCTCAGGGGGAGAGGGTCGGATTCCGGGGGTCCTTTGCCAGGGCCTGTTCCCTGGTATTTATAGGAGTTCCCAGCCCGTTCAGATCCTGACACGTGTTCGGTCGGATGTTCTTTGTGTTTCCGGGCGCAGGGGACAAGTAACCGTTTGCAGGCTCCTTGAGCCTTGAGCCGAGACAGGTCGTGACAAGACCTGGACGGCGTCGGCGTGTAACGCCTGTGGGCGACATGTCAGAGGCTCCTTAAATACTCATGCCGTACTCCCGAGGTCCTCTGGGCGAGGGCGTTCTTTGGTACGGATGACCTTCTTCGGTAGTTATGCTTGTAGTTCGGGAAGTCCCCTGGTTCGAGGGTTCCACTTTCGGGGAAGTTCTCTCCTGCTTGCAATAGCTGGTTCTTTATCCCCGAAGGCGATCCGCTCGGTCCCCCGAGTGAGCCGGCGATGCCTTTAAAACGCCTAGCGTATTCAGCTGAAGTCCCGACTTCGTGGTATCTAACTTCGCTCCTTCTGAGGTCAGTGATAGTGCCTCTTTCGGGTGACGCCAGGCTTCCCGACCATGTTTTCGTTAGGAAGTATGTACTGAGAAAGGCGAAAGTCCTTCGGCTATCACTTAGAAAGTATTAGATGAATGTTAATTAAATTGATATTTAATGATGTCTGAGTTATTTGTATATCGCATAATGATACATTGAAAATAAATTACTCCCCCGTCCTATTACCTTTGTTTCATTCGACTTTTTTTTGAATAATTTAACTTGAATTTATTTATATTATTATTTGTTAGAAAAAAATAAAAAAATATTTAGAAACTATATATCATTATTTATCAGTCAATGTTTAAAGATTCTTCATTTATATACTAAAATGTTGAAAATAAAACATAATAGATTAATTGCTGAAAAGTGAATGATGCAAAGAATTTGGGATAATGGAAGTATTATTATTATTTTTTATAAATATATGTGTATGTATGTGTGTGTATATGTCACGATAATTATCAAACAAAAGTTGCATTTATATACTAAACTTTACGAGATTTCAAGTTATATTCAATATAATAAAAGTAACATATATTTCTATGCTAAACAATTTTGTAGGAAAATTATTATAATCAAAACTACTGCCATGTAAAAATATTAAAGGGGTTGGTATATTTTCTTGCAAGGTGGAGAATAGTATAAAGGTTGAAGGATTTTACGGCTAACTTTTGGTTGGATCCAATTAGTTGAGCCTCGAAACAAAGCATTGACCAATTTTGCGTCCAATAAGAAAAAGGGTAAAATCATTTTTGAGGTTTTTCTCTTGTCAAATCCTTTCAAAATTTAAACCATCAACAATTGGATGTAATTCATTAGCTCAAAATTTATTTGATATTGATTTTTGAAATCTAAATTTAAATTGTCTAATAACTGCCTTTTAATACATTTAAATCGCATAATAACATATGATAGTCCTGCTATGAAAATCTCAGCTAATAGGGTTATATATCTCACTTTGCAAAGATTGTGGTGATGAGTTAGCACAAGTTAAAGTTTGAGGGTTATGTGTCTAACTTATTAAAGATTGAGGGGGGCAAAAGGGGACTTCGCCCAAAAAGATTATAAAAAAATAGAATCACTTAATATATATTCCATTTACGTAAGAGTATAACTTTCTTGCGTTTAGTTACTCTGTTACAAAACCTAAAAATGTAATATTCTAATTAATGTAAATACCAGTAATCTTTTATTCTATGTTGCAGCTGCAAACCTTCCAAGTGCCCAAACATATGCCCTTACGAAGAGTAATTTTGCAGAAAGTAGACACTTCTGTTATGTCGCCAGTTTCCCAGTAATTCCGTTAACTGTTTAGAACTTGATGAAAAGCATCTCCTTGGTTGTGTAGGTTGTGGGAACAACACCGCTTGCTTTATCGAAAGATTTGCAAGCAATCTCTACTTTCTCAAGATCCAGTTCCCGCAGGTTCAAGTTTGGAACATCCTTCTCATCAACGGAAACCCCAATCTAACCAAAACATGGAGCACATACACCAATCACACTTTAAAAGCATTCATGTTTCTAATATTACTTGTTGGTACCTGCTTTCAATCAATTTATTCTATTACGTCTTCACCATCTATGGACTAACACACCAAATTTGCTTCTGAATTATTTACCTTAACAAAAGAAAGCACAACTAAGAAAATCACACCTGCCAGCTGCTACCTCTTTTTGTTCCCTGTTCATAATTTGAATTGCAAAACTTCAAATGTTCTAATTTCTTTTCAAGTTTTAGAGCACATATGGCATTCTCTTCCTCAGCTGTCTAACATTATCTGAGCCAAAAGCAATAAAAAAAATCGCAAAACAATGTAAAAAAGCGAAAGCAACATGTAATTTTGAAGGATCATGTACAAAGAGAATGAGATTTTGCAGGATCATGTAATTTCTTCCCAGGGTATAGCATCTGCAAAGGGGAGCACTCTATCACTTGTTATGATGACGGGATGCAGCCAAATATCAAAACTTCCATCTGGGGAACAAATAAAAAGTCAAAAAGATCTTTGCGGTTTCACGTTAAGATGATCCACGATGTAAGTTCAGAATTGGCAAAGCAACAAGCCTCAAGTCCATAGTTTTTTCAAAAGAGAGCAACAATTGCTCTTCTTTCTACAGATTGCAAGTGGGGAAAAGGCGATTCTTTAGTACATTTCCATAGCAAAGTTAAGCAAACCGAAGCCACCATTTCTAAAACCAACCAATTACTCATTTGACTCACTAGAAATCAGAGCTAAATTTTTCAGCCCTTGTTCTCCGCTGAACCATGCTAGAGGTTTATCCACAGGTAGCCAATTTAACAATCTTGAAGTTAAGTTCAATGAGATACATCAATCCGCTTAACTGACAGCTAGACCTTATTGTATAAAACGTCCATTTTCACAAAATTGACCATAATAGGCAAAGGATTTAACATTCATTGTGAAAAAAAAAAACCTACATGGATACAAGAGCGGATAGTTTCAACAATGAATATAGCATAGAAGGGAAAGGACAGGTAAAGGATTGAGCGTCCAATGTGCTAAAAATTACATATGAGAAAGGATATATAATGATAAAAGAATTTCATGCACAAAAAAAATCAAAACAATAAAAGTGGCTGAACCACAAGGTTAAAAGGCTAGAAAATTCAACATAAGAAATCAATTGGTAGAACAATCAAAACTGAAAGAAAATTGGAATATGAACTTGAACTTAATGAAAATGTAGAGAGTATTTCAAACCTGATCTGCAACCTGTTTTGAAAACGAAGATGGAATTACGGGTATGGGCGAGTGTTGGATGGGAGGAGAAACCAAAGGAGGAAAAATGGTTAATTGGGAAACAGATTCATGTTGATTTGCTCATAATCAAAGTAAAAACAACTCAAAAGTTGATCATGTTGAGTGCAAAATTAATACATAAAGGTATCACGATCTGCTTGTTCTTTTCTCTTCCAATGTCTCACCTCGACACTTTCGCCAGGTAATTATCTCTGCCTCTCTGCATCTGAGCCATGGGGAGATCGTGACATCGATGACGGCTGGCTAAGCCTGGTTGGCAGCAACGACAGAGTCAGAGGAAGGAAGATTAGGAGATTGAAAGGCCAACCCACCGATGGTGATTAAAAGAAACCCAGACGGTTGTTGAGAGTGAAAAAACATCATTTTCTTTCATCTTCTTTTCTTTTTCTTTTGCACAAGCCAAAGAGTTAAAACGCGTAAAGATCACAAATAGAAAATATTATGTAAAAAAGTATATAAGGTAATTGGTCAAAATTGAATTAAAATGAATTAAAAATTTTAAAAAGTCAAATTAGTATTGAAAACCTTCCAAACTTAACAGGGTCAAAATTGAGTTAATATAATTGGGGTTAATTTTGGAATTCAAATGTAAAAATTTTCTAAATTCTTACCTAAAATAGTAACATTGCCACATGTCACCATTATCTCACTTTTGTCGAGTGAAAAGTCATTATTATCTGGAAGTGTATCCTGCTTTTATAATATATATTAGATTTAAATGGTTCGTAATTGTAGGAGAGTTCCGGTTTCAATTTTCCTTATTAATTGCCACAAAAAACAAAAAAAAACAAAATCCTAATTGTCCTGAAACTAAAACAATGAAAACACCAAATACACTATATAAATGCGTAACTCCATCATAAAAGGTAAGCAACATAAAAGAATGACATACTTAAACCAGGAGCAACAGATGAACAAGAGTTGAAGAAAGTAGAATCCATTGCTGTTGCAACATGAGTAAACTTAACATCTAATGGTAGTGGGAAAAAAGCACAATTTAGCTGAAATCATTATGATATCATTATGAGTGTGGTTTTTTCAACCGTCGTTTATATCAGAACGCAAAAAATATTATACACAGTAAATTGTTTAATCCTTAAAAATTTTTTCCCAAGGGATTGTTGACACCCAATTTCGTCCGACCATAAAAAAAATTTTAAAAGAAATTAAATAAAAGAAATTAAATAAAAAAAATTATTATTTTTATTATTATTATTATTACTAAAAATTTTAATTAGCTTAAAATACATTTTTGTTTTGTGAATATTTGATTTAAAATGATATATGTGTGTATTTGAAAGAAAAAAAGAAAACTCCAAAAAATGGCAAAATTTAAAAGTTTGAGGTAAAAATGACAAAATTAAGAAGTTTCGGGAAAAATTGACAAATTCTGAAAGTTTCAGGAGCATTTGGTAGTTTGTCACATGAATTTTTGGGTCGACCGACATTTCTGGCCCAAATTGACAGAAAACGACAAAATTGTCAAAATCAGAAGCTTCAGGAACTTATCCAGAGGCTGAGAGACGTAAAGGACTGAAATTGTCATTTTACCAATTTAAAAGATAAGTTTGAAATTTTTTATTAATTTATCCATCAACAGTTCGGCCAAACTTCCTCTATAAATAGGCCTCCAAATTTAGTGCTGAATACAGAAAAAAATAGAGAGAAAGCTTAGAGCTCCGTTTAAAAAAAAGGGAAAAAATTAGCCTAGGTCCCTGGCCCTCTTCTCTTCCTCTCCAGAAAACCTAAACCTTCTCTCACTGTTTTTTTTTTCCTCGCGCGCGTCCGCGTTTCCTGGAGAGTTAGAAATTTTAGTTCCTAGGTAAAATTCAGCTTTCGCCCTTCATCTTTTCAATTTATTTCTATTGAGTCACTAACCTTTTATTTTATTCTTGCAGAGAATTAATTACTAACTTTCCTTTTATATTTTACTTGTTTATTATTATTATCATTATTAACTTTTATTACTGTTGTTATTAACTTACTAACTTACTAACCTTACTAACCTTTTATTATTGTTACAATTGTTATTAACTCACTAACTTACTAACCTTACTAACCTTTTTTTTATTGCTATTATTGTTATTAACTTACTAACTTTACTAACCTTTTATTATTATTATTGTTACTAATTTACTAACTTTACTAACTTTTATTATTATTGTCATTAATATTAACATCTAACTTTACTAACTCTTGCTAACTTTTATAATTCATGGAAGGTTATGCCTTATATTTATTTATTTTTTAAGTGGATGGTCAAAAAGCCCCACTGTATTTATTTATTTATTATCTTTTAATATTCCTTTATATGTTTACATGTGTTATTTTATGCATTTTTTTTTGTCTAAACTAAAATAAAACCTCCCCTTTACTTTACTTTATTTAATTTTCCTTTATGCCAAAACTTTATTTTATGATAAAATTTATTTTACTTATTTAATAATAAAAAATAAATAAATAAGTAAACAGTAACTAATTAAAAGAAGATTCTTTTATGTGAATAATTAACTTTATTCTATTTAAAAATCGTTTTTTTAAAGACAATTATCTTTTATTATTTTGAAACATATGTTTTAATTATTTCTTTAAAGAGAACAAAAAGTTAAACTTTTTATTCTTTTTATTAAAAATTATTTAACAAACATAATTAAATAATTCTAAAAATACAACAAAAATCAATTCTGTTTTTAAATATATTTCTATAGTAATAATAATTAAAAATTCAAGGAAAACAATAATAAAAATCCAATAAAAATTATGATTTAATTAATAATTAATTAAATAAATAATTAATAAAAATTAAACTCCATGTCCAAATGATCCGCCAGGATCCATGGCTTGGAAAATATTTTTTAAATAAAGTATATAAAATATATTTTTTTTTTACATAAAGTATATAAATAAATTTTCTTTTATTATTAAAAAAATAAAAACTTTGGGATAATATTTTACTTATTTTTTATCCAGTAATATTTTACTTATTTCTTTCAAAATAATAAAAAGATATAACTTTTTGTTTCCTTTATTAAACAAAATAAAATTTTACCCAAATAATTTCAAATAAAGCTAATAAAAATAAACAAGAAAAAAATAATTAAATTTTTTTAAATATTTTAGACTTATTAATTAGATGTATTTTTAGACTTATAAATTAGAAAATTATTTTATCAATAAAAAAGAACACAAAAAAATAAAATATATAAATATCAAAAACTTTTATTTATTTTTAAAATATGCATATAAATTTTTGGTTTCTTAATTAAATAATTACTTTTGGTTTCTTAATTAAATAATTACTTTTGGTTAATCTTTCATTAAAACAAAATAAAACAAATAAAAATATTAAAACTTTTCTTTTATTTTTGAAATATACATATCAATTTTTGTTTCCTTTATTAAATAAAACTTTGATTAAATAATTATTTTTTTGTTCACCTTTTATCAAATAAAGTATTAAGACTTCTCTTTTATTTTTTTTGAAATATACATAAATTTTTGGTTTCATTATTAAATAAATGAAATTTTGATTAAATAATTATTTTTTGGCTCACCTTTTTTAAAAATAATTTCCATATCCGGATGATCCGTCAGGATCTACGGTTTGGAAAACATCTACTTTTTAATTAAATTAAATAAATACAAAGATAAAAATCCATATTTACGATATGGATTAATTTATTTAAAATTTCATCAAATTCCGTGTCCGGGTGACTCGGCAGAGTCCATGGTTCGGAATTAAATCTTCCGTGTCCAAATGACTCGGCAGAGTCCATGGTTCGGAAGTATCAAATTTTATATAAATTAATTTAAAAATCCACATCCGATTAATTCAGTTAAAATTTCTAGTTTGAAAATTAACTGAATATTTTCTAAAAGCAAAGCAAAACAAAATTAAAATCAACTAAGGTGCCAATTTTGGGCGCTATAACAAAGTTGTTTTAGCGTAACCGTACTCCCGATCCCCGAACTCTCGCAGACCAATTTTAAGGTGACCAATCGACCTAGGTGAAACAGATTGGTGGCGACTCCAGAAAACCCGACGTTGCCACAGCTTGGCGACTCCGCTGGGGATGTTGACGTTAGTGAGTCGAGCCTACAAGTTGATTTATTTTGATTTGCTTTGCTTATATTTATGTGGATTTATATGTTATATTTACTTATTCTAAACATGCATAATGCATTCACAATATGAAGCTCTATACCCGAGCTTTCTCAAATCGAACACAATTCTTTCTAAGCGGAATTGGTGTTGTTGTCCTTGTGAGGCCATGGTCTCCAAGCCTTCACCGGTTTCAAAGTAGCAAAGTAGTGTATTGCCTCCTGAGACGGTTAGTCTCTGCATGGGCCCACGAAAAGCTACAACTCGAATTAATCCATTCCTTACATTAACCCTAGAGGGTAAGGAATCGGGCTGTCACTATAATTTAGTGACGGGATTCGGGAACTATCCCTTGCCTTTTTGATAAGCCACCTTATGCATATAGAACTCCCCACTTAACCATAGAACTGACCATAGTATTCCTCCCATTTACCAACGCCATAAGCATATCCTTGTTATGCTGTGTTGTTGCTCTACACTTTTATTTTCGTATTTATGGTTTTAACTCATTTTTCCATAATAGTTCATGAGTTGTTAATTGCTATTTAAGTTATTAATAAACTTATCTTTCTTTTGTTATACTTCTGTTTTGTGCAAATATTCTTCATGCATCAAAACCACGCATCAAACTATGCTAACTTTTTGGTCTTTTTAATAACAACTAAAAGTCTTGAAGTTCCACGATAGTGGATAATCAAATTCACTCATCGCATACATCCATTACATTAATCACGTGCATATAAAGTCTGATAAAAACATAATCTCATTGCATACATCCATTACATTAATCACATGCATATAAAGTCTGATAAAAACATAATCTCATTGCATACATCCATTACATTAATCACGTGTATACAAAGTCTGATAAAAACATAATCTCATTTTTCCTACATGCATTCATTGCATCAATCACATACACATAGGATCTAATAAAATATACCTTACTTTTAAAAGGATAAAATTGGACCTCGACACCGATATTCAACTCGGCTCCAAATAAGATTAATGGCAGAACAAATCGAAGGACGTCTCATAAAAATAGAGTCCAAGATAGAAAGTATGGCCGAACAAATGAGACAATTGATCGAGCTAATCAAGGTGAAAGCAATTCAAGAAGCACAAGTTCAGCCACCCATGACAGAAAGAGAAATGGTCACTTTGTTTGTCCAGACACTGAAGTACCTATATTATGACGAACTCATTGGCAATTCGGTAACTAATTTTTCTAACATTGTCATGTCTGGAGAAAGAATCGAGCATGAGATTAGGACTGGGAATATTGCTGAATCCTTTAATAATCCTATGAAAAGAGGAGGACCATCCAGAAGAAAAGATGACGAAGTACAACAAATAGGACGCGGAAGAAGGATTCCCCTCGTGGATACTGTGGCTATCGGACCTCGCCTATCCTATTTTGCCAATGGGCCCGATAATTACCTTCCAAATAGGCCCAATGATTATCCTCTGAATAGGCCCAATAATTATCCTCCAAATATGCCCAATGATTATCCTTCCAATAAGCCCAACAATTATCCTTTTAACAGACCTAATCAGTCATGGCCACCTGCTCCTACTCTTCCAGTACCTGCACCAAGACCAAGAAAAGTTTTCACACCAATTTCCATGACTTATACTGAGTTATACCCAAAACTCATCGAAAGACAATTTATCCGTCCAATTCCTACAAAGCCATTCAAACCCCCATATCCAAGGTGGTATGACCCTAACATTACCTGCCCATATCATAATGGCGTTCCAGGCCATGGCTTGGAAAACTGCATGGCATTGAAGCGTATAGTTCAACAATTAATCGAGTCAAAGTGGTTGGACTTTTCCGATGAGCCAAATGTCACCCACAATCCATTACCGCCTCATCAAGCAAAACCAAGTCCAAGTTGCTAGGCCCGATGTGATTGATAATTGAAAAGTGAAGATTTCGAGCTAGAATTACATTGACTTTGGAAGGCCTCCAAGTCAGATCTGACCTAACAGTCCGCATACATTTTCGAATGACAGGGAATCCTTTGAATAAACTTGTATCTTTGAAAGCTTGCAAAAGTAATCTAATAGTAAAAATCTCCTAGATTTAGTCCAGAATCTAGGGTGTAGTCTTTGTTAAATGGACACCTGCTATTCTTTTTCTGGTACAACAAAAAGATGTGATGCGTGCATTCTACTACTTTCCATTTTTTACACTCTTTCCATTATACTATCCATTATTGCTATCATACTTTGCTTTCTAAATGATACTACTCGTGGGTGAAAATAAAAAGTTAAGGGAAATTTGATAGTAATGATCTTGAAAGTGCTGTCAAATCTAGTAAGAAGGATTTCATATGTTGCACCCCAACTCTAAAAAAAAAAAAGAATTCATAGTGGTTATCAACATCCTTGCAAGAAGTCTGGGGTTAGCTTCCAAACAAGGTAGCTCTCATATTAAATGACTTCAGTGGCCTCCCAATTCTCACAAATGCTCAATACAAAAAAAAAACAGATTCTCATTTTTCCGCAACACAAATTCCAACAAAGGAAAGAAGTTCATCCCTTCCATCAAAAGCCATTAAAGAGAAAATCCAAAACAAAAAAAAAGAGACTGAGAGCAAACACAAGCAACTAAAGCCACTTTAATCATTTCACTTCAAGAGGGCTATGATCTCAGTTCTTTGCAACACAAACTCCGAAAAGAGAAATTCATCCTTTCCATCAAAAGACAACAAGGGAAAATTCAAAACTAAAAAGGACTGAGAACAAGCACGAGCAAGCAAGGCCACTTGAGTCATCTCACTTCAAGAGAGTTATCAAGTATGTCATCACCATAGCTCACAAAAAAAAAAAAGGAAACAAAAAAAAAAAAAAAAAAGAGGAAAAAGGGCTCAAACTAGAAAAAAAAAGAAAAAAGAAAAAAAGTGAGCTATGGATTCTAGACTGAAAACCTGCAAAGGCGGTTTAGAACACAAAAGCAACTTTCAAGCCAAGCATACATAAAGACCACGATAGTTGGGGGGCAACAGATGAGGTTTAACTTTCTGGAAAGAGTGGCAAGTTTGAGGTCATCACTATTGAGTTTTTCATCATAATCAAATTTGCTCACGAGTAGTATTAAAAGACCCTTCTTTCAAACCACTTAAACTTAACTTTCCTCAGACCTAACATCCTCATTCAGTTAAAAGACTATCATTGTGAATCATGTTTCTACCTTATTTAATGCTGCTCACGAGTAGTATTAAAAGACCCTTTTTTCACACCACTCAAACTTAACTTTACTTAGACCTAATATTTACCTCTTAATATTATTCTCATTCAGCTAAAAGACTGCCACAAAAAAAAAAACATTCAAACTTAACTTTCCTCACACCTAACATTTACCTCTCGATATCATCCTCAGTCAGTTAAAAGGCTATTATTGTAAATCATGTTTCTACCTTATTGCTTTGCACAGTTTATGTCTTCGAGTTGGAAAGGGAAGAATGGCAGGATATTTTAATTAAAAACAAAGACCGTAAATTACTTTGTCAAGCTTTGCAAATTGATGAAAGTTTTTCTTTAAGGCCAAACCATTATTCATTAATGTATGTAGACTTAAAAGTGAGGACATAGCTTGAGTCTTTCTTTAATAAGATGTGGTTCTTGTAAGAGAAATTTACGATCAAGTGCCATCACAAAGGTCTAGAAATGCTCGACCTTCTGTTAAAGGCGAGGTGATACCTTTTATCCACATAAATACCATATTCAGGGGGGCAAAGTAGTTTCTACGAAGCGTAAGAGGAGTACTGCCAACAAAGAAGTTCAATAGACAAGGGGGCAAATCTTATGGATCAAAACATGAGTTCAAGGAAAAGCAATCATTCAGATTATAACATGAGGATAAGTAAGTGTCGGCACGGTCACAAGAAAAGGGGCAAAGCAGACATTGAAAGTAAAGCCTTTGATGGTATCAAATCCATGACAATGAATGAGTACCCGAAAGAGATATAAATTATGAGGCGGGCCAACTTTAAAGAAATTGAGGCCAAAATTCAAAGAACAAGTCAAAGAAAGAGGATTTTGAAAAGAGTTGGGCTTTTGAGGCAGTGAACAAAAGCTGGAAAGCATAAAGAAATTCAATGATAGTCCAAGAAGGCAATCACAAAGAAAATCCAGTAAAGCAAAGACATGAAGAACTAGATCCATAAAAAAAAAAAAACATCAATTCCACATGCTCTGCATTCATGCATTTCACATCATGCATGCATGGCTTTTGCATAATAGGAACCAAATGGGAATCACATTCACAGCACAGTTACAGCAATATAAGCTGAGATCTCAATAACATCAGCTCTTACCAATCTATCACTGGATACACAGCTAATATGCGGGACCAACCCGCATCAGGAATTCAAGGATAAAGTAGACAATATTGTCAAAATCTTGGCTACCGATTCAATAATCGAGGCTACACCTGAATGGACAGAATTGACGCCAGCTTAGCTATATCCAAGATAAGAAATAGCTATGGTCAAAGATAAGCGCGGAAATTGAGAAATATTGTCGTCGAAAGCAGACAATGGATTCAATAATCAAGGACTGGATCAATGTCATGCCTAACGAGATATCAAAGATAAGAAATATCTATGATACCAAAATAAAGTAGGATCCACTTTTCCGGTTAAACGGTGGATACGGTACTCCGTGACTCTCAAGTCGGTTCTCTCAGTTGCCCATAATAACTGATTCTTTCCTCTCTTCTTTCTTTTACTTCCCTCTAGAAAATGGATCCTACTCTTTCTGTCTTACGAAAATATTTTCCTTCTCTCCCAATGAACATTCTCAAAAAGATCTACCAAGTTCGCTGTGAACGATTAAGAGTTCTGATGCACAAAGGAATCCCTGAAGATGTGCGGTGGTTAATCGAAGCCAAGGTTCGTCTGGCAGGTGAAATCCCAGAGGCATTTGTGTCTCACATGCCTGGTATAGGCAAAAGCTCTTATGCCAAAAAGCGAAGAGCGCAAAGGTTACAAGTCTGCCATAAATGTGGACGGTCGACTTGTAATACTAAATGTCGTTCTTTAGGGATGATCTCTGATAATCGAGAAGATAAAATACGATTCATTAAGAATGGCCTGAGTAAGGACTCGTTGGATGATATCCAATTGACTCTTGATACGCATTCTTGTGGATCTGTGCAACGTGAACTTCTTGATTTATGGAGCATTTTTCATGAAGAACGAAACCGTTACAGTCCCGGGAATCTGACTGTAAATGACCCTGTTTGCCAGCTTGTAAGAAAACTGGATGGGAAGCAAATCCTCGACTCATAGAAGCCGTTAATGCCGTTACTAGACATAAATCAGTGGAAGATGTGAGCCACAGTCACAATTACTGTACATACAGTTTGTTATATTTGGAAAAGTTTTCATTTTCTTTTGACAGATGTACAGGCTCCCCTAAGTGTAATTGACACGTTATCCCTTTTCATCACTATAAATGCGTGTTCTTCCTTCTGATTAAGCAGCGGATAAGATACCCCGTGACTTCTAAAGTCGGTTATTCCAGTCTCCTACAATAACTGATTCATTCCCTCTCCTCTCAAATTCTTCTCTAATCAATGGATTCTACTCTTTCTGCACTGCGAAAATACTTTCCTTCCCTTCCAATAAAAGTCCTTAAAAAGATCTACCTTGCTAGATGTGAAAGAATCAGAGTTTTTACACGCAAAGGCATTCCCGATAATGTGCAGTGGATAATTGAAGCTAAGGTCCGTCTGGCGGGTGAAGTTCCAGATGCATTTATGCCCCGCATGCCCGGTTTAGGTAAAAGCCGTTATGCCAAAAGGCGAAGAGCAAGGAGACTAGGCGTGTGTTATAAATGTGGGCGATGGAATTGTAATACTAAATGTTACTCTTTAGGATACATCTCCATAAATCGTGAAGATAAAAGAAATTTCATTAAGAATGGCCTGCGTAAGGAATCTCTGGAAGATATCCGAGAGACTCTTGAAACGCATTCTTGTGGAAAAGTGCAAGGTGAAATTATCGGTTTATGGAGGACTTACCATAAAGAACGAAACCGTTACAGTCTTGGGAATGTGACTTTAAACGACCCTGTTTGTCAGTTTGTAAGAAAACTGGATGGGAAGCAAATCCCCGACTTATAGAAGACATTGAAGCCATTACTGGACATGAATTAGTGGAAGATGGGAGTCACGGTCATGATTCCTGTACATATAAGCTGTCATTTGTCTTTTCTTTTGACAATAATGTACTTGCTTCTGTAAGTGTAATTAACGCATTATCCCTTTCATCACTATAAATATGTGTTAGTTATTTTCGTTTCCTACAATCACTAATTTCTTTCTTTGCCTCCTTCATCAATGGAGTCTTCTCTTTCCGCCCTACGAAAGTATTTTCCTTCCTTCCCAATAAATGTTCTTAAAAAGATTTATCAAGCTAGATGTGAACGATTCAGAGTATTTATGCACAAAGGCATTCCTGATAATGTGCGGTGGCTAATCGAAGCTAAGGTTCGTTCAGCTGGTGAAGTTCCAGAAGCCTTATTTCCCCGTATGCCCGGCTTTGGTAAAAGTGCTTATGCCAAAAAAAGAAGAGCAAAGAGGCTAGGCATTTGTCATAATTGTGGATGGTGGATTTGCGGCAATAAATGTCGTTCTCCAGGAGTGATCACCAGAAATCGTAATGATAGAATAAGATTCATCAAGAATGGCCTGCGTAAGGAATCTTTGGATGATATCCTATTAACTTTTGAAACACATTCTTGTGAAATAGTGCAATGGGAAATTATGGATTTATGGTGGACTTTCCGTAAAGAACAGGATCGTTACAGTCTTGGAAATCTGACTTTTAATGACCCTGTTTGCCAGTTTGTGAGAAAACTGGATGGGAAGCAAATCCCCGATTCGTAAAAGGCATTGAAGCCGTCCCTGGATGTAAAACCAGTAGAAAACGTGAACTACGGTCATGACTACTATACAGGCTAGTTGTCACTTTTCAAAATTTTTCCTTCTCTTCTGACAAATGATGTACCTGCTCCTGACGTGATCCACAGTCATGACTACTGTACAGGCTAGTTGTCGTTTTTGAAAACTTTCCTTCTATTCCAAGAATAATGTACCTATTCCTGACATGAGCAACAGTCACGATTACTGTACATGCTAGCTGTCGCTTTTGAAATTATCCTCCCAATAAAGTACCCACTCCTGACATGAGATACAGTTATGATTACTGTATATAGTTGCCACTTTTTAAAATTTTCCTTCTCTTCCAACAATCACGTACCTACTCCTGACGTAAGCTACAGTAGTGACTACTGTACATGCTAGCAGCTATTTTGAAAATTTTCCTCCTCTTTTAACGATAGTGTACCCATACCTGACCAAAGTCATACTCGTGACTACTGTGAATAGCTGGCAATAATGTATCCATTCTTGAAAATAAAATTATTGCCTTATCTCTTCATCTCTATAAATATATCCTCTTTTCTCACAAGGGTAAGGATAGGAATGGAGAAAACCCCAACTCGTAAATCTCGAAGTATTTGTGTATTTTCTGGGGCTTTTCCTGGAAAAGATGAAGAGTATTTAAAAGCAGCCAACCATTTGGGTAGAGTATTAGCTGAGCGAAAAATACATTTAGTTTATGGAGGAGGTAGTGTCGGATTAATGGGAGGTGTAGCATCAGCAGCATCTCTAGGAGGAAGTCAAGTTCTGGGCATTATCCCTGGACCTCTGAAATTTATTTCTGGGGGCACGATTGGAGAAGAATTAGTGGTTAAAAATTTGCAAGAGCGTGTGTTACAAATGCTTTTAAATGCTGATGCTTTTATCGCTCTACCAGGTGGTTTTGGCACATTGGGAGAAGTCTTTCAAATTGCTTCCATGGCCCAACTTAATTTGCATAAGAAACCCATTGGGCTTTTAAATGTTAACAATTTCTTTACAGGTCTGATAGCTTTTATGGATTATGCTATGCAGAAGAATTTCATATCAAGAGTGGCACGGCGAATCATAATATCCGCAACAACTGCTGAAGAATTGCTAGATAAAATACAAGCTTTTGTTCCTGAACCAGATCCAGCAATGATTCAGATAGACTGGACACGACAGTCTTTCCCGACCAGTTCACTCCCATAATGGTCCTCTACTCACCCTGTTGAAGTATTGTGGAAGAAAGAAGCGATCTGATCCGTTTTTCTTGTCCTTTAGTTTTAATTATCAGCATTTTCTTTCGTATTTCAGTTTTTATTTTCAGGGAATTTCGTTATCTTATAAGATAGTTTCGTCCATGCTGATATTAAAACCATGGGACAATGCCTTTAGGTTGGAATGGCTGAGTAAAGAGTAATTTTTATTACTCTTGAGACGCATCCTATTAGGTCTACTAGGCATAACATTTTGGGGTAGTTAAGCTTTAACCTTATTCGGATGACATATCTCACAAGGGAATCTATATTTACTGAAAAAAATATTAGATGAACCTTGAATATTGATTCCAAACATCCGTTCCCCTTACATAATTTGTCAGTGTTATTGTCATCATCAAGATTCACTCGTTTTATCGAAGCCTAATTCTTTGCGCTCGCCTATTATGAAAATTCACACTTTCGAAGAAAATTATTCCAATTTCAATTGCTTTCATATAAATTTCGCTCGAGGTCCTAAGGAAAGCTCCTTAGCCTCAAAATCAATTTTCATCACCGGGGTTTTAAGGATGGAACCTTTGCCTCGAAAATAATCAATTTTCATCATCGGGGTTTTAAGGATGGAACCTTTGCCTAAAAAATAATCAATTTTCATCACCGGGGTTTTAAGGATGGAACCTTTGCCTCGAAAATAATCAATTTTCATCACTGGGGTTTTAAGGATGGAACCTTTGCCTCGAAAAGAATCAATTTTCATCAACGGGGTTTTAAGGATGGAACCTTTGCCTCGAAAACAATCAATTTTCATCATCGGGGTTTTAAGGATGGAACCTTTGCCTCGAAAACAATCAATTTTCATCATCGGAGTTTTAAGGATGGAACCTTTGCCTCAAAAACAATCAATTTTCATCATCGGGGTTTTAAGGATGGAACCTTTGCCTCGAAAACAATCAATTTTCATCATCGGGGTTTTAAGGATGGAACCTTTGCCTCGAAAATAATCAATTTTCATCATCGGGGTTTTAAGGATGGAACCTTTGCCTCGAAAACAATCAATTTTCATCATCGGGGTTTTAAGGATGGAACCTTTGCCTCGAAAACAATCAATTTTCATCATCGGGGTTTTAAGGATGGAACCTTTGCCTCGAAAACAATCAATTTTCATCATCGGGGTTTTAAGGATGGAACCTTTGCCTCGAAAACAATCAATTTTCATCATCGGGGTTTTAAGGATGGAACCTTTGCCTCGAAAATATTTTCATCATCGGGGTTTTAAGGATGAAACCTTTGCCTCGAAAACAATCAATTTTCATCATCGGGGTTTTAAGGATGGAACCTTTGCCTCGAAAAGAATCAATTTTCATCACCGGGGTTTTAAGGATGGAACCTTTGCCTCGAAAATAATCAATTTTCATCACCGGGGTTTTAAGGATGGAACCTTTGCCTCGAAAATAATCAATTTTCATCATCGGGGTTTTAAGGATGGAACCTTTGCCTCGAAAACAATCAATTTTCATCATCGGGGTTTTAAGGATGGAGCCTTTGCCTCGAAAACAATCAATTTTCATCATCCGGGTTTTAAGGATGGAACCTTTGCCTCGAAAACAATCAATTTTCATCATCAGGGTTTTAAGGATGGAACCTTTGCCTCGAAAACAATCAATTTTCATCATCGGGGTTTTAAGGATGGAACCTTTGCCTCGAAAACAATCAATTTTCATCATCGGGGTTTTAAGGATGGAACCTTTGCCTCGAAATCAATCAATCAATCCGAGGTTTTAAGGATGGAACCTTTGCCTCGAGATCAATAAATCAATTCGAGGTTTTAAGGATGGAACCTTTACCTCGACATCAATCAATCCGAGGTTTTAAGGATGGAACCTTTGTCTCGACATCAATCAATCAATTTGAGGCTTTAAGGATGGAACCTTTACCTCAACATCAATCAATCAATCCGAGGTTTTAAGGATGGAACCTTTGCCTCGAAATCAACCAATCAATCTGAGGTTTTAAGGATGAAACCTTTGCCTCGAAATCAATCAATCAATCTGAGGTTTTAAGGATGGAACCTTTGCCTCGAAATCAATCAATCAATTCGAAGTTTTAAGGATGGAACCTTTGCTTCGAAATCAATCAATCAATCCGAGGTTTTAAGGATGGAACCTTTGCCTCAAAAACAATCAATTTTCCTTCAACGATAGGAGAGCTCCTATCGCCGGGGTTCTAAGGAGAGTTCCTTAACCTCAGGATTTAGGCGGCGAGAAGGTTTTCAATGCCTAGCTAAGCCGGACGAAATTTGGTAACTAACTTTGCATACATGATGTCCCATGAAGCATGCAAAGGGGGGCAGCTGTTGACACCCAATTTCGTCCGACCATAAAAAAAATTTTAAAAGAAATTAAATAAAAGAAATTAAATAAAAAAAATTATTATTTTTATTATTATTATTATTACTAAAAATTTTAATTAGCTTAAAATACATTTTTGTTTTGTGAATATTTGATTTAAAATGATATATGTGTGTATTTGAAAGAAAAAAAGAAAACTCCAAAAAATGGCAAAATTTAAAAGTTTGAGGTAAAAATGACAAAATTAAGAAGTTTCGGGAAAAATTGACAAATTCTGAAAGTTTCAGGAGCATTTGGTAGTTTGTCACATGAATTTTTGGGTCGACCGACGTTTCTGGCCCAAATTGACAGAAAACGACAAAATTGTCAAAATCAGAAGCTTCAGGAACTTATCCAGAGGCTGAGAGACGTAAAGGACTGAAATTGTCATTTTACCAATTTAAAAGATAAGTTTGAAATTTTTTATTAATTTATCCATCAACAGTTCGGCCAAACTTCCTCTATAAATAGGCCTCCAAATTTAGTGCTGAATACAGAAAAAAATAGAGAGAAAGCTTAGAGCTCCGTTTAAAAAAAAGGGAAAAAATTAGCCTAGGTCCCTGGCCCTCTTCTCTTCCTCTCCAGAAAACCTAAACCTTCTCTCACTGTTTTTTTTTTCCTCGCGCGCGTCCGCGTTTCCTGGAGAATTAGAAATTTTAGTTCCTAGGTAAAATTCAGCTTTCGCCCTTCATCTTTTCAATTTATTTCTATTGAGTCACTAACCTTTTATTTTATTCTTGCAGAGAATTAATTACTAACTTTCCTTTTTATATTTTACTTGTTTATTATTATTATCATTATTAACTTTTATTACTGTTGTTATTAACTTACTAACTTACTAACCTTACTAACCTTTTATTATTGTTATAATTGTTATTAACTCACTAACTTACTAACCTTACTAACCTTTTTTTTATTGCTATTATTGTTATTAACTTACTAACTTTACTAACCTTTTATTATTATTATTGTTACTAATTTACTAACTTTACTAACTTTTATTATTATTGTCATTAATATTAACATCTAACTTTACTAACTCTTGCTAACTTTTATAATTCATGGAAGGTTATGCCTTATATTTATTTATTTTTTAAGTGGATGGTCAAAAAGCCCCACTGTATTTATTTATGTATTATCTTTTAATATTCCTTTATATGTTTACATGTGTTATTTTATGCATTTTTTTTTGTCTAAACTAAAATAAAACCTCCCCTTTACTTTACTTTATTTAATTTTCCTTTATGCCAAAACTTTATTTTATGATAAAATTTATTTTACTTATTTAATAATAAAAAATAAATAAATAAGTAAACAGTAACTAATTAAAAGAAGATTCTTTTATGTGAATAATTAACTTTATTCTATTTAAAAATCATTTTTTTAAAGACAATTATCTTTTATTATTTTGAAACATATGTTTTAATTATTTCTTTAAAGAGAACAAAAAGTTAAACTTTTTATTCTTTTTATTAAAAATTATTTAACAAACATAATTAAATAATTCTAAAAATACAACAAAAATCAATTCTGTTTTTAAATATATTTCTATAGTAATAATAATTAAAAATTCAAGGAAAACAATAATAAAAATCCAATAAAAATTATGATTTAATTAATAATTAATTAAATAAATAATTAATAAAAATTAAACTCCATGTCCAAATGATCCGCCAGGATCCATGGCTTGGAAAATATTTTTTAAATAAAGTATATAAAATATATTTTTTTTTTACATAAAGTATATAAATAAATTTTCTTTTATTATTAAAAAAATAAAAACTTTGGGATAATATTTTACTTATTTTTTATCCAGTAATATTTTACTTATTTCTTTCAAAATAATAAAAAGATATAACTTTTTGTTTCCTTTATTAAACAAAATAAAATTTTACCCAAATAATTTCAAATAAAGCTAATAAAAATAAACAAGAAAAAAATAATTAAATTTTTTTAAATATTTTAGACTTATTAATTAGATGTATTTTTAGACTTATAAATTAGAAAATTATTTTATCAATAAAAAAGAACACAAAAAAATAAAATATATAAATATCAAAAACTTTTATTTATTTTTAAAATATGCATATAAATTTTTGGTTTCTTAATTAAATAATTACTTTTGGTTTCTTAATTAAATAATTACTTTTGGTTAATCTTTCATTAAAACAAAATAAAACAAATAAAAATATTAAAACTTTTCTTTTATTTTTGAAATATACATATCAATTTTTGTTTCCTTTATTAAATAAAACTTTGATTAAATAATTATTTTTTTGTTCACCTTTTATCAAATAAAGTATTAAGACTTCTCTTTTATTTTTTTTGAAATATACATAAATTTTTGGTTTCATTATTAAATAAATGAAATTTTGATTAAATAATTATTTTTTGGCTCACCTTTTTTAAAAATAATTTCCATATCCGGATGATCCGTCAGGATCTACGGTTTGGAAAACATCTACTTTTTAATTAAATTAAATAAATACAAAGATAAAAATCCATATTTACGATATGGATTAATTTATTTAAAATTTCATCAAATTCCGTGTCCGGGTGACTCGGCAGAGTCCATGGTTCGGAATTAAATCTTCCGTGTCCAAATGACTCGGCAGAGTCCATGGTTCGGAAGTATCAAATTTTATATAAATTAATTTAAAAATCCACATCCGATTAATTCAGTTAAAATTTCTAGTTTGAAAATTAACTGAATATTTTCTAAAAGCAAAGCAAAACAAAATTAAAATCAACTAAGGTGCCAATTTTGGGCGCTATAACAAAGTTGTTTTAGCGTAACCGTACTCCCGATCCCCGAACTCTCGCAGACCAATTTTAAGGTGACCAATCGACCTAGGTGAAACAGATTGGTGGCGACTCCAGAAAACCCGACGTTGCCACAGCTTGGCGACTCCGCTGGGGATGTTGACGTTAGTGAGTCGAGCCTACAAGTTGATTTATTTTGATTTGCTTTGCTTATATTTATGTGGATTTATATGTTATATTTACTTATTCTAAACATGCATAATGCATTCACAATATGAAGCTCTATACCCGAGCTTTCTCAAATCGAACACAATTCTTTCTAAGCGGAATTGGTGTTGTTGTCCTTGTGAGGCCATGGTCTCCAAGCCTTCACCGGTTTCAAAGTAGCAAAGTAGTGTATTGCCTCCTGAGACGGTTAGTCTCTGCATGGGCCCACGAAAAGCTACAACTCGAATTAATCCATTCCTTACATTAACCCTAGAGGGTAAGGAATCGGGCTGTCACTATAATTTAGTGACGGGATTCGGGAACTATCCCTTGCCTTTTTGATAAGCCACCTTATGCATATAGAACTCCCCACTTAACCATAGAACTGACCATAGTATTCCTCCCATTTACCAACGCCATAAGCATATCCTTGTTATGCTGTGTTGTTGCTCTACACTTTTATTTTCGTATTTATGGTTTTAACTCATTTTTCCATAATAGTTCATGAGTTGTTAATTGCTATTTAAGTTATTAATAAACTTATCTTTCTTTTGTTATACTTCTGTTTTGTGCAAATATTCTTCATGCATCAAAACCACGCATCAAACTATGCTAACTTTTTGGTCTTTTTAATAACAACTAAAAGTCTTGAAGTTCCACGATAGTGGATAATCAAATTCACTCATCGCATACATCCATTACATTAATCACGTGCATATAAAGTCTGATAAAAACATAATCTCATTGCATACATCCATTACATTAATCACATGCATATAAAGTCTGATAAAAACATAATCTCATTGCATACATCCATTACATTAATCACGTGTATACAAAGTCTGATAAAAACATAATCTCATTTTTCCTACATGCATTCATTGCATCAATCACATACACATAGGATCTAATAAAATATACCTTACTTTTAAAAGGATAAAATTGGACCTCGACACCGATATTCAACTCGGCTCCAAATAAGATTAATGGCAGAACAAATCGAAGGACGTCTCATAAAAATAGAGTCCAAGATAGAAAGTATGGCCGAACAAATGAGACAATTGATCGAGCTAATCAAGGTGAAAGCAATTCAAGAAGCACAAGTTCAGCCACCCATGACAGAAAGAGAAATGGTCACTTTGTTTGTCCAGACACTGAAGTACCTATATTATGACGAACTCATTGGCAATTCGGTAACTAATTTTTCTAACATTGTCATGTCTGGAGAAAGAATCGAGCATGAGATTAGGACTGGGAATATTGCTGAATCCTTTAATAATCCTATGAAAAGAGGAGGACCATCCAGAAGAAAAGATGACGAAGTACAACAAATAGGACGCGGAAGAAGGATTCCCCTCGTGGATACTGTGGCTATCGGACCTCGCCTATCCTATTTTGCCAATGGGCCCGATAATTACCTTCCAAATAGGCCCAATGATTATCCTCTGAATAGGCCCAATAATTATCCTCCAAATATGCCCAATGATTATCCTTCCAATAAGCCCAACAATTATCCTTTTAACAGACCTAATCAGTCATGGCCACCTGCTCCTACTCTTCCAGTACCTGCACCAAGACCAAGAAAAGTTTTCACACCAATTTCCATGACTTATACTGAGTTATACCCAAAACTCATCGAAAGACAATTTATCCGTCCAATTCCTACAAAGCCATTCAAACCCCCATATCCAAGGTGGTATGACCCTAACATTACCTGCCCATATCATGATGGCGTTCCAGGCCATGGCTTGGAAAACTGCATGGCATTGAAGCGTATAGTTCAACAATTAATCGAGTCAAAGTGGTTGGACTTTTCCGATGAGCCAAATGTCACCCACAATCCATTACCGCCTCATCAAGCAAAACCAAGTCCAAGTTGCTAGGCCCGATGTGATTGATAATTGAAAAGTGAAGATTTCGAGCTAGAATTACATTGACTTTGGAAGGCCTCCAAGTCAGATCTGACCTAACAGTCCGCATACATTTTCGAATGACAGGGAATCCTTTGAATAAACTTGTATCTTTGAAAGCTTGCAAAAGTAATCTAATAGTAAAAATCTCCTAGATTTAGTCCAGAATCTAGGGTGTAGTCTTTGTTAAATGGACACCTGCTATTCTTTTTCTGGTACAACAAAAAGATGTGATGCGTGCATTCTACTACTTTCCATTTTTTACACTCTTTCCATTATACTATCCATTATTGCTATCATACTTTGCTTTCTAAATGATACTACTCGTGGGTGAAAATAAAAAGTTAAGGGAAATTTGATAGTAATGATCTTGAAAGTGCTGTCAAATCTAGTAAGAAGGATTTCATATGTTGCACCCCAACTCTAAAAAAAAAAAAGAATTCATAGTGGTTATCAACATCCTTGCAAGAAGTCTGGGGTTAGCTTCCAAACAAGGTAGCTCTCATATTAAATGACTTCAGTGGCCTCCCAATTCTCACAAATGCTCAATACAAAAAAAAAACAGATTCTCATTTTTCCGCAACACAAATTCCAACAAAGGAAAGAAGTTCATCCCTTCCATCAAAAGCCATTAAAGAGAAAATCCAAAACAAAAAAAAAGAGACTGAGAGCAAACACAAGCAACTAAAGCCACTTTAATCATTTCACTTCAAGAGGGCTATGATCTCAGTTCTTTGCAACACAAACTCCGAAAAGAGAAATTCATCCTTTCCATCAAAAGACAACAAGGGAAAATTCAAAACTAAAAAGGACTGAGAACAAGCACGAGCAAGCAAGGCCACTTGAGTCATCTCACTTCAAGAGAGTTATCAAGTATGTCATCACCATAGCTCACAAAAAAAAAAAAGGAAACAAAAAAAAAAAAAAAAAAGAGGAAAAAGGGCTCAAACTAGAAAAAAAAAGAAAAAAGAAAAAAAGTGAGCTATGGATTCTAGACTGAAAACCTGCAAAGGCGGTTTAGAACACAAAAGCAACTTTCAAGCCAAGCATACATAAAGACCACGATAGTTGGGGGGCAACAGATGAGGTTTAACTTTCTGGAAAGAGTGGCAAGTTTGAGGTCATCACTATTGAGTTTTTCATCATAATCAAATTTGCTCACGAGTAGTATTAAAAGACCCTTCTTTCAAACCACTTAAACTTAACTTTCCTCAGACCTAACATCCTCATTCAGTTAAAAGACTATCATTGTGAATCATGTTTCTACCTTATTTAATGCTGCTCACGAGTAGTATTAAAAGACCCTTTTTTCACACCACTCAAACTTAACTTTACTTAGACCTAATATTTACCTCTTAATATTATTCTCATTCAGCTAAAAGACTGCCACAAAAAAAAAAACATTCAAACTTAACTTTCCTCACACCTAACATTTACCTCTCGATATCATCCTCAGTCAGTTAAAAGGCTATTATTGTAAATCATGTTTCTACCTTATTGCTTTGCACAGTTTATGTCTTCGAGTTGGAAAGGGAAGAATGGCAGGATATTTTAATTAAAAACAAAGACCGTAAATTACTTTGTCAAGCTTTGCAAATTGATGAAAGTTTTTCTTTAAGGCCAAACCATTATTCATTAATGTATGTAGACTTAAAAGTGAGGACATAGCTTGAGTCTTTCTTTAATAAGATGTGGTTCTTGTAAGAGAAATTTACGATCAAGTGCCATCACAAAGGTCTAGAAATGCTCGACCTTCTGTTAAAGGCGAGGTGATACCTTTTATCCACATAAATACCATATTCAGGGGGGCAAAGTAGTTTCTACGAAGCGTAAGAGGAGTACTGCCAACAAAGAAGTTCAATAGACAAGGGGGCAAATCTTATGGATCAAAACATGAGTTCAAGGAAAAGCAATCATTCAGATTATAACATGAGGATAAGTAAGTGTCGGCACGGTCACAAGAAAAGGGGCAAAGCAGACATTGAAAGTAAAGCCTTTGATGGTATCAAATCCATGACAATGAATGAGTACCCGAAAGAGATATAAATTATGAGGCGGGCCAACTTTAAAGAAATTGAGGCCAAAATTCAAAGAACAAGTCAAAGAAAGAGGATTTTGAAAAGAGTTGGGCTTTTGAGGCAGTGAACAAAAGCTGGAAAGCATAAAGAAATTCAATGATAGTCCAAGAAGGCAATCATAAAGAAAATCCAGTAAAGCAAAGACATGAAGAACTAGATCCATAAAAAAAAAAAAACATCAATTCCACATGCTCTGCATTCATGCATTTCACATCATGCATGCATGGCTTTTGCATAATAGGAACCAAATGGGAATCACATTCACAGCACAGTTACAGCAATATAAGCTGAGATCTCAATAACATCAGCTCTTACCAATCTATCACTGGATACACAGCTAATATGCGGGACCAACCCGCATCAGGAATTCAAGGATAAAGTAGACAATATTGTCAAAATCTTGGCTACCGATTCAATAATCGAGGCTACACCTGAATGGACAGAATTGACGCCAGCTTAGCTATATCCAAGATAAGAAATAGCTATGGTCAAAGATAAGCGCGGAAATTGAGAAATATTGTCGTCGAAAGCAGACAATGGATTCAATAATCAAGGACTGGATCAATGTCATGCCTAACGAGATATCAAAGATAAGAAATATCTATGATACCAAAATAAAGTAGGATCCACTTTTCCGGTTAAACGGTGGATACGGTACTCCGTGACTCTCAAGTCGGTTCTCTCAGTTGCCCATAATAACTGATTCTTTCCTCTCTTCTTTCTTTTACTTCCCTCTAGAAAATGGATCCTACTCTTTCTGTCTTACGAAAATATTTTCCTTCTCTCCCAATGAACATTCTCAAAAAGATCTACCAAGTTCGCTGTGAACGATTAAGAGTTCTGATGCACAAAGGAATCCCTGAAGATGTGCGGTGGTTAATCGAAGCCAAGGTTCGTCTGGCAGGTGAAATCCCAGAGGCATTTGTGTCTCACATGCCTGGTATAGGCAAAAGCTCTTATGCCAAAAAGCGAAGAGCGCAAAGGTTACAAGTCTGCCATAAATGTGGACGGTCGACTTGTAATACTAAATGTCGTTCTTTAGGGATGATCTCTGATAATCGAGAAGATAAAATACGATTCATTAAGAATGGCCTGAGTAAGGACTCGTTGGATGATATCCAATTGACTCTTGATACGCATTCTTGTGGATCTGTGCAACGTGAACTTCTTGATTTATGGAGCATTTTTCATGAAGAACGAAACCGTTACAGTCCCGGGAATCTGACTGTAAATGACCCTGTTTGCCAGCTTGTAAGAAAACTGGATGGGAAGCAAATCCTCGACTCATAGAAGCCGTTAATGCCGTTACTAGACATAAATCAGTGGAAGATGTGAGCCACAGTCACAATTACTGTACATACAGTTTGTTATATTTGGAAAAGTTTTCATTTTCTTTTGACAGATGTACAGGCTCCCCTAAGTGTAATTGACACGTTATCCCTTTTCATCACTATAAATGCGTGTTCTTCCTTCTGATTAAGCAGCGGATAAGATACCCCGTGACTTCTAAAGTCGGTTATTCCAGTCTCCTACAATAACTGATTCATTCCCTCTCCTCTCAAATTCTTCTCTAATCAATGGATTCTACTCTTTCTGCACTGCGAAAATACTTTCCTTCCCTTCCAATAAAAGTCCTTAAAAAGATCTACCTTGCTAGATGTGAAAGAATCAGAGTTTTTACACGCAAAGGCATTCCCGATAATGTGCAGTGGATAATTGAAGCTAAGGTCCGTCTGGCGGGTGAAGTTCCAGATGCATTTATGCCCCGCATGCCCGGTTTAGGTAAAAGCCGTTATGCCAAAAGGCGAAGAGCAAGGAGACTAGGCGTGTGTTATAAATGTGGGCGATGGAATTGTAATACTAAATGTTACTCTTTAGGATACATCTCCATAAATCGTGAAGATAAAAGAAATTTCATTAAGAATGGCCTGCGTAAGGAATCTCTGGAAGATATCCGAGAGACTCTTGAAACGCATTCTTGTGGAAAAGTGCAAGGTGAAATTATCGGTTTATGGAGGACTTACCATAAAGAACGAAACCGTTACAGTCTTGGGAATGTGACTTTAAACGACCCTGTTTGTCAGTTTGTAAGAAAACTGGATGGGAAGCAAATCCCCGACTTATAGAAGACATTGAAGCCATTACTGGACATGAATTAGTGGAAGATGGGAGTCACGGTCATGATTCCTGTACATATAAGCTGTCATTTGTCTTTTCTTTTGACAATAATGTACTTGCTTCTGTAAGTGTAATTAACGCATTATCCCTTTCATCACTATAAATATGTGTTAGTTATTTTCGTTTCCTACAATCACTAATTTCTTTCTTTGCCTCCTTCATCAATGGAGTCTTCTCTTTCCGCCCTACGAAAGTATTTTCCTTCCTTCCCAATAAATGTTCTTAAAAAGATTTATCAAGCTAGATGTGAACGATTCAGAGTATTTATGCACAAAGGCATTCCTGATAATGTGCGGTGGCTAATCGAAGCTAAGGTTCGTTCAGCTGGTGAAGTTCCAGAAGCCTTATTTCCCCGTATGCCCGGCTTTGGTAAAAGTGCTTATGCCAAAAAAAGAAGAGCAAAGAGGCTAGGCATTTGTCATAATTGTGGATGGTGGATTTGCGGCAATAAATGTCGTTCTCCAGGAGTGATCACCAGAAATCGTAATGATAGAATAAGATTCATCAAGAATGGCCTGCGTAAGGAATCTTTGGATGATATCCTATTAACTTTTGAAACACATTCTTGTGAAATAGTGCAATGGGAAATTATGGATTTATGGTGGACTTTCCGTAAAGAACAGGATCGTTACAGTCTTGGAAATCTGACTTTTAATGACCCTGTTTGCCAGTTTGTGAGAAAACTGGATGGGAAGCAAATCCCCGATTCGTAAAAGGCATTGAAGCCGTCCCTGGATGTAAAACCAGTAGAAAACGTGAACTACGGTCATGACTACTATACAGGCTAGTTGTCACTTTTCAAAATTTTTCCTTCTCTTCTGACAAATGATGTACCTGCTCCTGACGTGATCCACAGTCATGACTACTGTACAGGCTAGTTGTCGTTTTTGAAAACTTTCCTTCTATTCCAAGAATAATGTACCTATTCCTGACATGAGCAACAGTCACGATTACTGTACATGCTAGCTGTCGCTTTTGAAATTATCCTCCCAATAAAGTACCCACTCCTGACATGAGATACAGTTATGATTACTGTATATAGTTGCCACTTTTTAAAATTTTCCTTCTCTTCCAACAATCACGTACCTACTCCTGACGTAAGCTACAGTAGTGACTACTGTACATGCTAGCAGCTATTTTGAAAATTTTCCTCCTCTTTTAACGATAGTGTACCCATACCTGACCAAAGTCATACTCGTGACTACTGTGAATAGCTGGCAATAATGTATCCATTCTTGAAAATAAAATTATTGCCTTATCTCTTCATCTCTATAAATATATCCTCTTTTCTCACAAGGGTAAGGATAGGAATGGAGAAAACCCCAACTCGTAAATCTCGAAGTATTTGTGTATTTTCTGGGGCTTTTCCTGGAAAAGATGAAGAGTATTTAAAAGCAGCCAACCATTTGGGTAGAGTATTAGCTGAGCGAAAAATACATTTAGTTTATGGAGGAGGTAGTGTCGGATTAATGGGAGGTGTAGCATCAGCAGCATCTCTAGGAGGAAGTCAAGTTCTGGGCATTATCCCTGGACCTCTGAAATTTATTTCTGGGGGCACGATTGGAGAAGAATTAGTGGTTAAAAATTTGCAAGAGCGTGTGTTACAAATGCTTTTAAATGCTGATGCTTTTATCGCTCTACCAGGTGGTTTTGGCACATTGGGAGAAGTCTTTCAAATTGCTTCCATGGCCCAACTTAATTTGCATAAGAAACCCATTGGGCTTTTAAATGTTAACAATTTCTTTACAGGTCTGATAGCTTTTATGGATTATGCTATGCAGAAGAATTTCATATCAAGAGTGGCACGGCGAATCATAATATCCGCAACAACTGCTGAAGAATTGCTAGATAAAATACAAGCTTTTGTTCCTGAACCAGATCCAGCAATGATTCAGATAGACTGGACACGACAGTCTTTCCCGACCAGTTCACTCCCATAATGGTCCTCTACTCACCCTGTTGAAGTATTGTGGAAGAAAGAAGCGATCTGATCCGTTTTTCTTGTCCTTTAGTTTTAATTATCAGCATTTTCTTTCGTATTTCAGTTTTTATTTTCAGGGAATTTCGTTATCTTATAAGATAGTTTCGTCCATGCTGATATTAAAACCATGGGACAATGCCTTTAGGTTGGAATGGCTGAGTAAAGAGTAATTTTTATTACTCTTGAGACGCATCCTATTAGGTCTACTAGGCATAACATTTTGGGGTAGTTAAGCTTTAACCTTATTCGGATGACATATCTCACAAGGGAATCTATATTTACTGAAAAAAATATTAGATGAACCTTGAATATTGATTCCAAACATCCGTTCCCTTTACATAATTTGTCAGTGTTATTGTCATCATCAAGATTCACTCGTTTTATCGAAGCCTAATTCTTTGCGCTCGCCTATTATGAAAATTCACACTTTCGAAGAAAATTATTCCAATTTCAATTGCTTTCATATAAATTTCGCTCGAGGTCCTAAGGAAAGCTCCTTAGCCTCAAAATCAATTTTCATCACCGGGGTTTTAAGGATGGAACCTTTGCCTCGAAAATAATCAATTTTCATCATCGGGGTTTTAAGGATGGAACCTTTGCCTAAAAAATAATCAATTTTCATCACCGGGGTTTTAAGGATGGAACCTTTGCCTCGAAAATAATCAATTTTCATCACTGGGGTTTTAAGGATGGAACCTTTGCCTCGAAAAGAATCAATTTTCATCAACGGGGTTTTAAGGATGGAACCTTTGCCTCGAAAACAATCAATTTTCATCATCGGGGTTTTAAGGATGGAACCTTTGCCTCGAAAACAATCAATTTTCATCATCGGAGTTTTAAGGATGGAACCTTTGCCTCAAAAACAATCAATTTTCATCATCGGGGTTTTAAGGATGGAACCTTTGCCTCGAAAACAATCAATTTTCATCATCGGGGTTTTAAGGATGGAACCTTTGCCTCGAAAATAATCAATTTTCATCATCGGGGTTTTAAGGATGGAACCTTTGCCTCGAAAACAATCAATTTTCATCATCGGGGTTTTAAGGATGGAACCTTTGCCTCGAAAACAATCAATTTTCATCATCGGGGTTTTAAGGATGGAACCTTTGCCTCGAAAACAATCAATTTTCATCATCGGGGTTTTAAGGATGGAACCTTTGCCTCGAAAACAATCAATTTTCATCATCGGGGTTTTAAGGATGGAACCTTTGCCTCGAAAATATTTTCATCATCGGGGTTTTAAGGATGAAACCTTTGCCTCGAAAACAATCAATTTTCATCATCGGGGTTTTAAGGATGGAACCTTTGCCTCGAAAAGAATCAATTTTCATCACCGGGGTTTTAAGGATGGAACCTTTGCCTCGAAAATAATCAATTTTCATCACCGGGGTTTTAAGGATGGAACCTTTGCCTCGAAAATAATCAATTTTCATCATCGGGGTTTTAAGGATGGAACCTTTGCCTCGAAAACAATCAATTTTCATCATCGGGGTTTTAAGGATGGAGCCTTTGCCTCGAAAACAATCAATTTTCATCATCCGGGTTTTAAGGATGGAACCTTTGCCTCGAAAACAATCAATTTTCATCATCAGGGTTTTAAGGATGGAACCTTTGCCTCGAAAACAATCAATTTTCATCATCGGGGTTTTAAGGATGGAACCTTTGCCTCGAAAACAATCAATTTTCATCATCGGGGTTTTAAGGATGGAACCTTTGCCTCGAAAAAATCAATTTTCATCATCGGGGTTTTAAGGATGGAACCTTTGCCTCGAAATCAATCAATCAATCCGAGGTTTTAAGGATGGAACCTTTGCCTCGAGATCAATAAATCAATTCGAGGTTTTAAGGATGGAACCTTTACCTCGACATCAATCAATCCGAGGTTTTAAGGATGGAACCTTTGTCTCGACATCAATCAATCAATTTGAGGCTTTAAGGATGGAACCTTTACCTCAACATCAATCAATCAATCCGAGGTTTTAAGGATGGAACCTTTGCCTCGAAATCAACCAATCAATCTGAGGTTTTAAGGATGAAACCTTTGCCTCGAAATCAATCAATCAATCTGAGGTTTTAAGGATGGAACCTTTGCCTCGAAATCAATCAATCAATTCGAAGTTTTAAGGATGGAACCTTTGCTTCGAAATCAATCAATCAATCCGAGGTTTTAAGGATGGAACCTTTGCCTCAAAAACAATCAATTTTCCTTCAACGATAGGAGAGCTCCTATCGCCGGGGTTCTAAGGAGAGTTCCTTAACCTCAGGATTTAGGCGGCGAGAAGGTTTTCAATGCCTAGCTAAGCCGGACGAAATTTGGTAACTAACTTTGCATACATGATGTCCCATGAAGCATGCAAAGGGAGGCAGCTGTTGACACCCAATTTCGTCCGACCATAAAAAAAATTTTAAAAGAAATTAAATAAAAGAAATTAAATAAAAAAAATTATTATTTTTATTATTATTATTATTACTAAAAATTTTAATTAGCTTAAAATACATTTTTGTTTTGTGAATATTTGATTTAAAATGATATATGTGTGTATTTGAAAGAAAAAAAGAAAACTCCAAAAAATGGCAAAATTTAAAAGTTTGAGGTAAAAATGACAAAATTAAGAAGTTTCGGGAAAAATTGACAAATTCTGAAAGTTTCAGGAGCATTTGGTAGTTTGTCACATGAATTTTTGGGTCGACCGACGTTTCTGGCCCAAATTGACAGAAAACGACAAAATTGTCAAAATCAGAAGCTTCAGGAACTTATCCAGAGGCTGAGAGACGTAAAGGACTGAAATTGTCATTTTACCAATTTAAAAGATAAGTTTGAAATTTTTTATTAATTTATCCATCAACAGTTCGGCCAAACTTCCTCTATAAATAGGCCTCCAAATTTAGTGCTGAATACAGAAAAAAATAGAGAGAAAGCTTAGAGCTCCGTTTAAAAAAAAGGGAAAAAATTAGCCTAGGTCCCTGGCCCTCTTCTCTTCCTCTCCAGAAAACCTAAACCTTCTCTCACTGTTTTTTTTTTCCTCGCGCGCGTCCGCGTTTCCTGGAGAATTAGAAATTTTAGTTCCTAGGTAAAATTCAGCTTTCGCCCTTCATCTTTTCAATTTATTTCTATTGAGTCACTAACCTTTTATTTTATTCTTGCAGAGAATTAATTACTAACTTTCCTTTTTATATTTTACTTGTTTATTATTATTATCATTATTAACTTTTATTACTGTTGTTATTAACTTACTAACTTACTAACCTTACTAACCTTTTATTATTGTTATAATTGTTATTAACTCACTAACTTACTAACCTTACTAACCTTTTTTTTATTGCTATTATTGTTATTAACTTACTAACTTTACTAACCTTTTATTATTATTATTGTTACTAATTTACTAACTTTACTAACTTTTATTATTATTGTCATTAATATTAACATCTAACTTTACTAACTCTTGCTAACTTTTATAATTCATGGAAGGTTATGCCTTATATTTATTTATTTTTTAAGTGGATGGTCAAAAAGCCCCACTGTATTTATTTATGTATTATCTTTTAATATTCCTTTATATGTTTACATGTGTTATTTTATGCATTTTTTTTTGTCTAAACTAAAATAAAACCTCCCCTTTACTTTACTTTATTTAATTTTCCTTTATGCCAAAACTTTATTTTATGATAAAATTTATTTTACTTATTTAATAATAAAAAATAAATAAATAAGTAAACAGTAACTAATTAAAAGAAGATTCTTTTATGTGAATAATTAACTTTATTCTATTTAAAAATCGTTTTTTTAAAGACAATTATCTTTTATTATTTTGAAACATATGTTTTAATTATTTCTTTAAAGAGAACAAAAAGTTAAACTTTTTATTCTTTTTATTAAAAATTATTTAACAAACATAATTAAATAATTCTAAAAATACAACAAAAATCAATTCTGTTTTTAAATATATTTCTATAGTAATAATAATTAAAAATTCAAGGAAAACAATAATAAAAATCCAATAAAAATTATGATTTAATTAATAATTAATTAAATAAATAATTAATAAAAATTAAACTCCATGTCCAAATGATCCGCCAGGATCCATGGCTTGGAAAATATTTTTTAAATAAAGTATATAAAATATATTTTTTTTTTACATAAAGTATATAAATAAATTTTCTTTTATTATTAAAAAAATAAAAACTTTGGGATAATATTTTACTTATTTTTTATCCAGTAATATTTTACTTATTTCTTTCAAAATAATAAAAAGATATAACTTTTTGTTTCCTTTATTAAACAAAATAAAATTTTACCCAAATAATTTCAAATAAAGCTAATAAAAATAAACAAGAAAAAAATAATTAAATTTTTTTAAATATTTTAGACTTATTAATTAGATGTATTTTTAGACTTATAAATTAGAAAATTATTTTATCAATAAAAAAGAACACAAAAAAATAAAATATATAAATATCAAAAACTTTTATTTATTTTTAAAATATGCATATAAATTTTTGGTTTCTTAATTAAATAATTACTTTTGGTTTCTTAATTAAATAATTACTTTTGGTTAATCTTTCATTAAAACAAAATAAAACAAATAAAAATATTAAAACTTTTCTTTTATTTTTGAAATATACATATCAATTTTTGTTTCCTTTATTAAATAAAACTTTGATTAAATAATTATTTTTTTGTTCACCTTTTATCAAATAAAGTATTAAGACTTCTCTTTTATTTTTTTTGAAATATACATAAATTTTTGGTTTCATTATTAAATAAATGAAATTTTGATTAAATAATTATTTTTTGGCTCACCTTTTTTAAAAATAATTTCCATATCCGGATGATCCGTCAGGATCTACGGTTTGGAAAACATCTACTTTTTAATTAAATTAAATAAATACAAAGATAAAAATCCATATTTACGATATGGATTAATTTATTTAAAATTTCATCAAATTCCGTGTCCGGGTGACTCGGCAGAGTCCATGGTTCGGAATTAAATCTTCCGTGTCCAAATGACTCGGCAGAGTCCATGGTTCGGAAGTATCAAATTTTATATAAATTAATTTAAAAATCCACATCCGATTAATTCAGTTAAAATTTCTAGTTTGAAAATTAACTGAATATTTTCTAAAAGCAAAGCAAAACAAAATTAAAATCAACTAAGGTGCCAATTTTGGGCGCTATAACAAAGTTGTTTTAGCGTAACCGTACTCCCGATCCCCGAACTCTCGCAGACCAATTTTAAGGTGACCAATCGACCTAGGTGAAACAGATTGGTGGCGACTCCAGAAAACCCGACGTTGCCACAGGGATGAATCGGAAGAAGAAGAACATGTTCCCATCAACCCTGTACCATGCTGGAGAAACTGGAGGTACCAGAATAAACTGCCTCGTAGCCATTAAGGGAACTATAGGGAAAGCTGGTAAACTTATTTATAAAGACGGATCATTATAGTTTACTTGATTCGAGATATGACAACGCATGGCAGTAGCTAAATGTCCTAGACTTTGAGGCGTAGATTTTATTTGTAGAAGCCACTAAAAGCACCAATTAGAACATATCTAAGTCTTTCAGTTAGCTTCTTTAGGGCTTAGGCATTAGTTTGGAAAAATATTTGTTTACAAGTTAAACAATATAATGTTTATTTACAAGTTCACTGCTACATCCACTATCTTTTAACTGCTTTAAGTTTATTATCAATATTCTTTTAGAGATTACAATATTTGCTAAGTAAACGCTATTATTTAGTGGTAATCTTTACACCTTTAAATTTTAGAAAATTGCTTTTCAATCATGCATTCATGAAAAGTTCTATAGATCATGTCTAACTAAAATATTACTTCTTTAACTAAAAAGTAAAGATAATTAAATAAATATATTTTATAATAGGACAACTAACCTTTTTAAAAGAATGAAGTTAATAAATAATTTTTCTACATATACATATATATATTTCATCTTTCTTTTTTAATTAAAAATAAAAACTAATATCTAACTAAAAAAATCATACTTAATTCAAATTAATCTTTAAAACTTTATTTTGATTATTTTCAAAATATTAAGGTGCTAACTTAAACAAACAGTTACTGAAACTTATGCCTAAAAAAATCATACTTAATTCAAATTAATCTTTAAAACTTTATTTTGATTATTTTCAAAATATTAAGGTGCTAACTTAAACAAACAGTTACTGAAACTTATGCCTAAACCATAAATATTATCCCTATTTCCATTTGCAAATTCTAAAATGCACTTAAGTGTTTGTGCACATAGTAAAGAGTGTCAAAGGGGCCAACTTCTGTTTGAATTGGATCATTTATAGTAGATTTATTTTAGTGTGTAAGATTTAATTGGGTACTAATTGGGATATTAACTTTGTTTAAAATTTTTAATTATGGAATTTTAGTTGTAAACATTTCCTTTTTTTATTTAATTCCATCGCATTCAAGTCTTCATTTCTTCTTATCATTCACGAGTTACAACAGGCATCTTTTGTAGTTTTTTTTTCTCAATTCAAGTATTTATTTCTTCTTATCATTCAAGTCTTTGTCCAAATTTTAACATTTTAAAGTGGGGAGTATGTTGTTAGACTTGGACGAGCCTTATAATTTCGATTTGTTCGACGTTGAGAATGAAGAGGTTGAGGGTGGCAATGGTATATGTATTGGTGACGTTTGTGGTGAAGATTTCAGGGTGGGTGACAGGGAATACAATGTCAATCATGGCACTGTTGGTGATAATGATGTTGAAGGTGTTTTATTTATTTTTTCTTTGTCTTATTCTATTGTGATGTTTTTGCCTATTTGTTATTTCTAGTTCTAGTTTCTAAATTTTCATAAGTACATTCATAAAAGAAGATGATCGGGTTGTAGCTGATGAAGGGGGGTGTAATGAAAGGGTCGATGAGGGTGGGTCAAAGATGCATGCAATTGTTACATGTTGTATTGTTTACCTCACAATGATTTTTATTACTTTACGTGTGGTACAAGGTTTTTTATGTGTGTTTCTGTATAAATTATGTATTTATATGTTATATGTTTGTATTATTTGTTGTTTTATTTTTCTTGCCATCTTCTGTTGTGATGGTTTTGCCCATTTCTTACTTCTGGTTTTGGTTTCTAAATTTTCATAGGTACATTCATAGAAGAAGATTATCAAGTTATAGTTGATGCAGGGAGCAGAGTGAAGGGATCGATGAGGGTGGCTCTAAGATGCATGCAACTGTTACATGTTTTGTATTGTTTACTTCACACTGGTCATTATTACTTTATGTGTGGTATAGTGCTTACTATGTGTGTTTTTGTATAAATTATGTATTTATCTGCTTTATGTTTGTATTATTCATTGTTTTATAATCCGAAGTATGCATGAGGGCGTGTTTATTTGTTATTTTAATGTACTACTTTCCATTTTATGTTTCGATTGCATTTTAATGTGTTTATTTGTGTGAATTATGTATTTATCTATTGTATATATATATATTATTAGTTGTTTAACCCATATTTATCATTCCTAGTTTCTAAATGTCGTAGGTACATTAGTCAAAGAAAATGATTTGCATTTTGTGTTTCGATTGTTAGGTGGCATTGAACAGGATTCTTTGGAAGGCATTGGTTTTGAGAGTTTAGAAGCTGCCTTCACATTCTTTAGTAGATATGCTATTGAGAATGGATTCAAGGCTCATTGGAATAGAGTTCGAAAGAGGTGTGAAGTTGTGTATGCTGTTGAGTTTTGTTGTCATAGGCAAAGGACAAACAATTCGGCAAAGAATAATGAGGGGGAAGTGTTGTATCAGAAGCATACGTTGAGGTGTGGTTGCGCTACCCATATTTGGTTCAAATGTAGGAAGGATGGGCAATTGATTTGTGTTTGGCATAATAGGGACCACAACCATCCTTTTATGCTGACACAAATCCGGAGTTTTTTGAACACAAGTAAAAAGATGACCGGGGAACAATTTGGGACACTAACGCCATTGGTGAGTAGTGGTATTAGAGTTATTGATACATTTAGGGTATTGAACAATGAAATAGGTGGGCTAAAGCAATATGGTGTTAAGAAAAAAACTTTGTACAATAAAGTTGCATCTGTAAGGGCTGAGGTTGTTGGCAAGGGTGATGCTGCATCAGTAGTTGAAAGTTGCAAAGAATGTGTCAAGATTGACCCAAATTTTTTTTATGCTATCGAGGTTGATAAGATGGGTAGATTGAGCAATTTTTTTTTGGCATGATGGTCAAATAAAGGCTAATTATTTTCTATTCGGTGATCTAGTGTTAGTGGACACAACATACTGGACAAACCGATATAATATGTTCTATGTGCCAGTCATTGGGCCGAACCACCATCGGCAGAATGTCATGTTTGGCGATGTGTTCCTAATGGAGCAGAAAGCAAGGGCTTTTGAATGGATGTTGAAGACCTTCTTAAGGAGTATGAATGGTATTGATCCAAAGACTTTTTTCTCGGATCAAGACAATGCTTTCTTGCATGCATTTATGATTGTGGCACATATTAAAGAAACTAAGCATTTGATAGTGTGTTCAGGGAAACTAAGCATAGTTTATGTTTGTGGCACATATTAAAGAAGGTACCTACTAAGCTTCATCATTTGTGTTGCCAGTCTAGTTTTCATACCAAACTGATTAAGTGCATTTATGATTGTTTGATCGAAGACAAGCTTAAGCGTAATTAGAATGAAATGTGTGATGAGTTTGGGTGCTTAGATGATAACTGGTTAAAATCACTTTAGAGGTTACATGAAAGGTGGGCTCTATGTTTGTGTAGGGACATTTTCTTGACAGGTATTTAATCAATTACTTCGAATATGGCTATTGTATCATTCTGGCACATTTTTGTGCATGTTCATGAATTAGTTGTATGTTCACATTTTTTTCTTGGACTAGCATACTCTGAATTGGTAGTGTATTTGTGTTATTCTATTACTACCTTGTATGGTACTGTCGAATGGATGTATTATCTTACGCTATTATTATGTGTTTATATGAATATTTTGTTCATAAATTCTTACAGGTACACTGTCCACACAGTGAAGTGAGAGCACAAATAGTGTCTTTACTTCACTTGCCAATAAGCAGATGAGGTTGCTTGATATTTTCAAAGCTATAGAGGCACAAGTTAAAGAATGGAGGCACAACGAGCTTGAGATAGATTTTAACAACTCTAGGGAGTATTAGATTTCTTTGTCGAATGATATTTTGATTCATGCATCCACCGTTTATAGTTTTAGACTGTTTAAAGACTTTCAGGAGCAATTTAGTTTTGTGACCTGATGAATACTCATAAATGTATTGTTATTAAGGGTTTAAATCATCATTATACACTTTGAGTATGATTAATTTCTATATTCTGAGCATTTTTTCACTAGGTTACTATTCACACACGTTTTTACCATTCACAATTACTATTCACCGACTTACTGTTCATATGTGTATTCACTGTACATACGCAGTTTACTGTTCATTAATATTAAAATATATATATTAAATAATTATTTTTTATGTAGGTAAAAATCATCACTTGGCAGCCCTTCATGAGAAAAGATCATATCTGAAGCTGTAGGCATCGGAACTGAGTGATTCCAAATTTATCTGAAAGCCAACACATAGATCTTCAACTATGCTTCTTTCCGCAAGCTAGTTTGATCATTTTCATTGTCAAAATCTGATTATAGATGAAACCCTTCGTTATTTCATGTGTTGAAAAGCAGTTTCGGTAGAAAAATCATAACTTGAGCTACAAATGTCCGATTTGAATGAGCAGGCTATCAATTCGAAGCTAAAGAGGAGATCTACAACTTCCATGCTTTGAGGAAGAGCTGATCTGATGTATATAGTGGCGAAAAAATTAAAAGAAGTTGCGGTCTGTCATTGTTGATTTGTATTTACCTACATTTTACTATTTTATTTTTACCATTTCACCCACTCCAAAACTCTATAAATAGGCACCATGGGGGGAGGGTGGAGGAGGCCATTTTCTTATTCCATTTTCTTAGGCCATTTCTATGTTCTTGTTTCATCTTTAGCTTTTTCTTCTTTTGTTGTTGTTCTAATTTTCAATACCGAAGCTCTGTTCAAGTGCTTTCTCGTTCTTCTTCTTCTTCATTCTTGATCTTTTAATCTATGTTTATTTCATCTTTCTACATGTTATTTAATTTTATTATGTCTAACTAATCTTCTTTTTGCTAAGGTGAAAGGGTGAAGCTTTTGGTATAGAGGTTATGATTGATTTGAATGGATCACAACGTTAACGGTATTTTCTTCCTTAATTTATTTAACTTCCTTCCTTGTTAAGTAGGAGTCTTGATTCATCATAGTCAAATCATTGGCACAAAAGCTACTTGATTCCCTCTGTAGAACATGTCTCTGCCGGCTATATTGGAATCTTGAGTTATTGTCGATAAAGGTTGGCATGATGGATACTTGAATCCATTAGCAAGTGTTGGCGTTTTAAGATCAATGAACGTTAATACTAACTAAATTCCCCAATTGGGACCTCCTTTATGTGTGGATCTCAATTGAGTGGTAAATGAGCTAAAATTAATCATAACCGATATACTAAAAATGGATCCCCTAACCTTAGCTATTTTATTTGAATTTGAATTTTTAATCAACAATTGTTCACACATTTCACGAAAACCTTCATTGTTAAATATATGTAATTTGTATTTCTTAATTCACTTCCCTGTGGTTCGACACTCGGACTCCCGAGATTTTATTACTTGTAACAACCTACACTTGGGTTATAACTGCTAGAGCGCAGCAAGTTTTTGGTGCCATTTCCAGAGAAGTAATATTAGAATACAAGTTTAATTTTTTTTTCTTTTTGTTCTTTTTATTTTATTTTATTTTTTTCTTTATATGGCAGGCTGAGCCTCCTACCTCTTAATTTGTGTTAATTTTATTTTTCTTTATTTTTATTTATTATTGAATGGCAGGCTGAGCCTCCTACCTTTTATTTTCTATTTATTTTATGTTATTTTTTTAATTTTTGAATGATGGGCCGAGCCTCCTACCTTTTATTTTTTGTTCATATTGCTTTATTTATTTATTTTTCTTATTATTATTGTATGGTAGGCTGTGCCTCCTACCTAACTTGTTATTGATATTTGTTTTCCTTGTTATTTTGTTTATGTATGAAAGTTTGGTCACGTACATCAAGTGGTAGACTAGTAAGAGAATTTTCATCTTCTTCAAACATGGCTGAACAAATTAATGAACAAGAAGATAACCATTCTCTTCATAATGACCAAGATCGGCCTTGAACACTTAGAGAATACATGAATCCTATAAGAAATAGCACACCATCATGTCTAATTTCTTCTGCTGATGCATGCCACTTCAACTTTAAGCCAGATATTATTAAACTTTTACCAACTTTTCATGCATTTGATTCTGAAAATCCTTATTTGAATTTGAGGAAATCTGTCACACATATAACAACCTAAACTATAGCATGAACACCATCAGGCTTAAGCTTTTTCTTTTTTCTTTAAAATATAAAGCTAAAACTTGGCTATAGTATCTTAAGTTAGGCTCCGTTAATTCATGGGATGAATTGCAACAACAATTTTTGAAAAAAAAATTTCCTGCCCATAGAGCAAATTCTTTCAAAAGGCAAATCACCACTTTCACGCAAAAACCAAGTGAAACTTTTTACCAATGTTGGGATAGATACAAGGATTTACTTAACACATGCCCACACCATGGTTCTGAAACTTGGAGATTAGTCTCAAATTTTTATGAAGGTTTGACACCTAGGGAAAGACAAATGGTGGAAATTATGTGTAATGGAACATTTGAGGATAAAGATCCTGACGAGGTAATGAATTAATTAGACATGCTAGCAGAAAATGCACAGAATTGGGACATCGCTGGTACCTATGAGGCTCCAAGTAAGATTCAAACCCTTACATCTAGTGGAGGTATTTATCATCTTAAGGAATATAATGACCTTCAAGAAAAATTTGCATCTCTAGCTATAAAGGTTGAGGCATTAGAAATGAAGAAAACTAGTCATTTAAAATCTGTTGAAAAAATTGTTTGTCACATTTGTGAGACCAATGACCATTCCATTAGCAATTGCCCAACCTTGCCCTCTTACAAAGATTGTCTCCATGGACAAGTCAATGCATTGAACAACTTCAAGAAGCCACCTCAAAATCCATACTCGCAAACTTACAATCCTAGTTGGAGGAATCATCCAAATTTCAGTTGGAGAGGTGATAATTATGCTTAATCGTCACAACCACCTTTGCACACCCAAAAAATTTTTCAACAATCTCAAGGGTATACACCATATGTTCCTCCTCTTAGTAAAAATCTTGAAAATACATTGCATTCATTCATTGAAAAGCAAGAGTCAATCAATGCTCAAACAAGTCAAACCATGATTGATTTGAAAGATACTTTTGCAAAAATTGCATATGCACTCAACACTCAGGAGAAAGGGATTTTTCTTCATAACCACAACCAAATCCCAAAGGTCAAACTATGGATCAAGTGAAGTCAATCATTACACTTCGTAGCGGTAAGGTTGTTGAAAAATCCATTCCTGATCCTTGTGAAGGAGACGATGAGTCAACTTTTAAGAGTAAAGAAGGGGTTGAACCTATACCAAGTGAAGAACAAATTGAATCTCCACCTGCACCTCTATTTCCAGAGGCATTAACTGTTCCTAAGAAGGTGAATCAAAATCCTAAAATTTTGGATATTTTCAAGCAGGTACAGATCAATATCCCTTTGTTGGATGCGATTAAACAAGTACCTTCTTATGCCAAATTTTTGAAGGATTTGTACATTGTTAAAAGAAAAATAAATGTGAAAAAGAAAGCCTTCTTGGTTGAGCAGGTAAGTTCTGTTATTCAAAATAACACTGCTTTGAAATACAAGGATCCTGGTTGTCCAACAATCTTATGTTTTATTAAAGAACATAAAATTGAGCAAGTATTACTTGATCTCAGCGCTAGTGTAAACTTACTTCCATATTCAGTTTACCAAAAACTAAATTTGGGTGAGTTAAAACCAACTAAAGTAACTCTTTTACTTGCTGACAGATCAGTGAAATTGCCTAGAGGAATCATTGAAGATGTGTTAGTCCAAGTTGATAAATTTATATATCCTGTGGATTTTATTATTTTGGACACACCACCAGTGAAAATCAAGAATTCAATACCTGTTATCTTGGGACGTCCATTTTTAGCAACCTCTAATGCTTTGATTAATTGAAGGAATGGATTGATAAAGCTGACATTTGAAAATATGACGTTGGAGTTAAATATTTTGAACTTGCTTAACCAGCCACCTAAAAAAGAAGATGAAAGTGAGGAAATTTGCACCATTGATACTATTGGGAAAAACCACATTGAAGAAGGGAGTATCTCCGATCTTTTAAAAAATTATCTGGTTAATTCATTTGAATCGATTATACAAATGGATTAGGATACATCTAACGTCTGTTCATTGCTTGATTTTTCATAGGTGAAGCGAAACACATGTTGGAAACCAAAAATTGAAGAGCAAAATAAAATTCACATAATTGAGTTGAAGCTTTTACCCAAACAATTAAAGTACCTAAAGTTAGAGAAACATGCTAAACCAAGGCTGATAACCTGGATCATATTACTCCAAGAATTCAACATTGTGATCAAGGATAAGACAGGCATCGAAAATGTTGTCGTTGACAGTTTGTCAAGGCTGAGAACGGATTCAACAATTGAGGCTACACCCATAAATTATTGTTTTCCTAACAAATTTCTATTTCCTGCCACTACAGTACCTTGGTTTGCTAATATTGTCAATTTTTTGCTGACAGGACAGATGCCAGCTCAATGGAGTATCCAAGGTAAGAAGAAATTTCTACATGAGGTGAAAATTTTTTATTGGGATGACTCTTATCTTTTCAAATACTGTCCTGACCAGATATTTATGAAATGCATACCTAAGGATAAGGTAAAAAGTGTCATTGAATTTTCTCATTTTGAAACGTGCGGAGGGTATTTTTTGTCAAGGAAAACAACTATAAAGATTTTGCAGTCTAAATTTTATTGGCCCTCTTTGTTTAAAGACACACATGCATTCCGCAAAGCATTTGAAAATTGTCAAAAAGTAGGGTCTATTTCTTCCTGGTTAAGTGGCGGATATGGTACTCGGTGGCTTTCAAGTTGGTTATCTCAGTTTCCTATAATAACTGATTTCTTTCTCTCCTCTCTCAATTTTTTCTCACCAATGGATTCTACCATTTCTGCTTTGCAAAAATACTTTCCTTCTCTCCCAATAAATGTTCTTAAAAGGATTTATCAAGCTAGATGGGAAAGATTTAGAGTTTTTATGCACAAAGGCATTCTTGAAGAAGTGCGCTGGTTAATTGAAGCTAAGGTCTGTTTGGCTGTTGAAGTTCTAGATGCATTTGTGCCCCGCATGCTTGGCTTAGGCAAAAGCTCTTATGCCAAAAAGCGAAGAGAAAAAAGGTTATACGTCTGTCACAATTGTGGTCGATGGAATTGTGATACTAAATGTCATTCTTTAGGGATGATGTCCGATAATCGAGAAGATAAAAGAAAATTCATTAAGAATGGCCTGCATAAGGAATCTTTGGATAATATCTGATTGACTCTTGAAACGCATTCTTGTGGAATAGGGCAACGTGAAATTCTTGGTTTATGGAGGGCTTTTCATAAAGAACGAGAGCGTTACAGTATTGAGAATATGACTTTAAATGACTCTGTTTGCCAATTTGTAAGAAAACTAGATGGGAAGCATATCCTCGACTCATATAAGGCGTTGAAGCCGTTACTGGACGTAAAACCAGTGGAAGATGTGAGCCACAATCACAACTACTGTACATTAATGTCATTTTATTTTTTTTATTTTTTTTTCTTTCTTCTTTATAGGTTATCAATCCTTAATAAGTGATGAAGCACTGTGGAAGAAAGCAATCAGACTTGTGAATCTTTTTATCTTGTCTTTTAGTTTTACTATCAGCATTTTCTTTATTTTGGTTTAAGTTATTTCAGGTTTTTCATTTTCAATAACTACTATTTCAGGTAATTTCTTCTTCACTCTTCTTATCTATATTTTGACATTGGGGGCAATGTCTTAACCTGGTTGCGGGGAGGGATAGTTGACACATTTTTTTTCCCTCTATTTTCTTCTTTTAAGGTAGTTTTTCACATGTTGATATTAAAACCTTTGGACAAAGCCCTTAGTTTAGGATGGTTGAGTGAGGAGTAATTTTACTCTTGAGATGCATCCTACTAGGCATGCTAGTTATAATATTTTGGGTTAACTAGGTTTCAACCCTATTTGGATGACATATCTCACAAGTAATCTATATTTTTTTAAAAAAATATTAGATGAAACCTGAATATTGATTCCAAACATCCATTCCCATGCATAATTTGTCAATTTTATCGTCATTTTTTTTAATATTTTTGTGGTAGTGTTGATTATTGATTTTTTTTTCTCTCCATGTTCAAGTACATGTTTGCATGATAGTTGCATATAGGAACATGTAGCATGAATTTAGGTTGTTTGTTTGCATTTAGGAACCCAACTCATGGAAATATCATCATTGGATGTATACCTTGTAAATTTGAAATGGTTGTTAATTTTTAAAAGCAGTTAAAGTATGTTCCTTGTTACTTAAGGGAAATAAATAACCGGTGAGCACTTTTGAGCCCTTAGTGTTTAGGATGTGTGAATTTCTTTGTTGAGAGTGCTTACTTTGTGTTTTGAGCTAGACCTTGCTTGGATGAGTGGTCTTAATGACCCCTGCAACCTCACTTCTTGTATGTAAATTTAAGGAAGAAGATGGCATTTTAGGGCCAACCAATTATCAAAAGGCAAACCTTGTACATTATCCCTTAGTAAGCCCATTTGAGCCTTATAGCCTTATTCTTTGTTTGAATCCTATATGTTTAACTACTTCCACTTCATTTTGATCCTTTAATGCCCTTGGAACTAGTGATACTTATGTGATTATGGGCTTAGAGAATTAAAATGAATTTGTTGTTTTTGGTAAAATAAAGAATAAATATGAGGCATACTTCAGAATATGTTGGGTTACCTTGTGGTTAAATTGTGATAGTAGAAAAATTTGGGGTGAATTGAGCTTGAATAATAAAAATTGAGTGTGTATCATTGGATGGTTGAGTTTTAAACAAGTGTTGATTTTTTCTTAATAATAGAAAAAGGCAAAAGCGAGATCATAAGAAAAAGCCCTTGCAAAATGAAGTTATATATATATATATATATATACTATTTCATTTCATAATACTTGGCCTCGTTTTCTTTTATGGCAGTCTAATAAAAAAAATGTTCTCTTTCCTTTTCAAATAAAATTATATATGCTCATACCCATGTGAATCCATACTAAAGTAAAGATGAAAGACATCTTCTTTTATCTTTTTCTGACAGATAAATGCATAATCATGGGAGACAATTTTGAAAAAAAAAACACAACTTTAGCCTTAATATTTGTTTAAGTCAAATGAGGCCAGTTATTTTGAAATAGAGAGAGGTAAAAAAAAAACAGAGAAAAAAAAAGTGTTAAATTCAATAAGTTTAAAACTCAACCATATTTGTTTTCTAAACTCATGTGTTGATAAGGAATTGTGTTTTGGAGAGGACTTGGAGATTAGGGTTGATTTGGGTATTTAGTGTTTTAAGTACCTATATTTATTATTCATTGTATTACTAGTTCTCTTCAACTCCACCATTAAAAAGATTTCATCCGATTCCCGCTTTCACTAAACCCAGCCTCATTACAACCTTGTATAAAGACCATTGGACTTAAATTTACATGCAGTCTCCTTTCGGGAATCTAGTTGATGCCCAACAGCATCTTCGTCGTGTGACATGGTGTGACCGAGAGGGACTTCTGGTGTGAGGGAACGCCCGAAGTGTAGATTTCCCAGGAGAGCCTGCCTGAAACGCTTAGAAAACAGGGGTTAGGAGGTCCCCAGTGTCTTTTTTCGGGGAGGAGTCTCTGACGCCCAAGTCAGTGTTTTGGAGGAAGAGAGGGGGCGGTACTAAGGGCTAGAGATTCTTGCCTGTTACGTTTTCTCTAGAGGGAGGAGGAGAGAGCCCCCTTGCTGAGACCGTTTCCCTGATATTTATAGGAGGGGGTACCCATTCAGATTGTGACACGTGTTCGGTCGGATATAATCTGTACTTTTCTGGGCGTGGGGGCCTCCAGCCGTTTAGAGGCTCCTCGGGCCATGGGCTAGGGCTGGAGTGGCCCTACATGACAAGACATAGGTGGCGTCGGCGTGTCAGAGCACATATGTGTGTGCGGGCGACATGTCAGAGGCTCCTTAATTGCTTCCGCCGTACCCCCGAGGTCCCCTTTGCTAAGGTCGCCCTTGGGAGTGAGGACCCTTCCCCAAGAGTCATACCGATAGTTCAAGAGATTCCCTAGTGATAGCCAAAGGCTGTCGCCTCAATCTGGCCGAATACCCTGCCACAACAACGGCCAGAAGAACTGGCGCTTCCCGGGAATAGGTGGAATCATGCACCTCGGGAGATAGCCTGAGAGCTCCGAGCCTCGGCACGCCAGTAAAACTTGAGGACTCCATTCGCCCCCCAAGGTTGTGAACAACGCGCCTTCGGAAAAGTGGCACCAGAACATTGCTGCCCGAATATGATATCCCCGAAGGCGGAACCCCCTGGAACTGGGAACCCCCGAACTGAGGGTAGGCTTCCCGAAGAGGCTCTGTCCGAACTAGAGGACGACCTCGCCCAGGGACCTCGGGAGTACGGCAGGCGCATTTAAGGAAGCATTTAAGGAAGCCTCTGACACGTCCCACCACAGACGTAAAAAGTCGCCCTGACGCGCAGACGCCATCAGAATCATATCATGGCCCGTCTCAGCACAAGGCTCGAGGCTATCTAGTTACCAACTATCTGTCCCCTACGCCCAGACGTTCAGGAGCATCCGACCGCACACGTGTCATGATCTGAACGGGCTAGGTATTCCTATATATACAGGAAATAAATACTTGACAGGAGGTTGGCAGGCCGGAGATACAGCTCCCATACTCTGAGAAAAGACCAGGCGAGACTTTTCTGCCTTTCTCTTTGAGCTAGTGACTTTCTCCTTCTTCCGGCCACCACTGACTTGGGCGTCGGAGGCTCCCCCCCCGGAAAAACACTCCGGGGGCCTCCTAACCTTGTTTCCCAGTTTTCCAGGTACTCTCCTAGAGGCGATCCACCTTCCAGGCGTTCTTCCTCCTAGAAGTCTCCTCAACAGTCATCATGACTCACAACGATGAGGCCCTGGGCCATCATTTGGCGCCGTCTGTGGGAACCCGCTCGCAGATTGCCGTCGTTGAGACTCGGCGTTCTAAGGACAAGGGACTCCCAAGGTCCTCGTCCGCGCCTGAGATACAACCGGCTGCTGAGCAGACACTCCCAGAGACTTCTACGCCCGAGGAGGACCGCCCTCTGGTAATCACCATGAGCTTCTTGAGGGACTTTCAGCGCTCGGTCGTTGCTGAAATGACTCAGCAGATCGACCGAAGATGGCCACAGCAGTCGCAGGCCCAGAAACCCTCCTCATCAACACGCCCTCGGGAGAGAAGCCCCAAGTCTACACACCGCAGTTCAGAAAGTGGAGATCCTCGCGGAGAATCATCCACAGAAGATATAGCCCTCGGGAAACGGCCTGTGGGACAAACCAGGTCCAAGCGACCGAGAGTCTCACAGCGAAGCAGTTCGTCGCCTGAGGCGAGGGCCCTGACCCCTCCGCGCCGAACTCGCTCCCCGAAAAGGCGCCGTCGATCACCCTCCCGCGAAAATGGTCCTAGCGCCACTGCGCTTATGGAAAGGATATTGGTACGGCTGGACAGAGTGGAAAAGCAAGTGACCAGAAAACCCGTTTGGGACAGGCTGTCGGGGGCGTTATGCGAAGATGGCTCCCCGTTTATTCGCACCGTCGTTGAGGCAGCTATGCCAGGCGACTTCAGAGTGCCTAGGCTGGAGATCTATGATGGCCGGACTGATCCACAGGCCCATCTGACGAAGTACAGGCGGAGCATGATAATGCACGGAGCTGATGACGCTACCATGTGCAAATGCTTTGAAGTCACCCTCACGGGCCCAGCAACAGCATGGTACAATTCGTTGCCCCCAGGGACTATCACTGAGTTTCAGGAGTTGTCCACAGCCTTTACCCAGCAGTTCATTGGGAGCAGGCCGACGGCCAAAATGCCTGTACAGATGTTCGACATAGAGCAGAGAAACGGAGAGACGATCCGAGACTATGTCGAACGATTCAACAGGGAAGCACTCAGCGTCCCGGACTTCCGGCCCGAAATCCGCATCCTCGCTATGACACGGGGCCTTCGGCGTGACTCACAGCTGTTCTACGAGTTCTCAAAGGACCCCCCGGAGACCCTCGGAGAATTTTACCGAAGGGCAGAACAGCACATGACAGCCGAGGAATTGAGGATGGCGGGGCCGAAGTCTGATCATCACCGCGCCGAAGGGTCCAGCCAGCAAGCTCGGTATCTTTCTGAACACACAGGTCGACCACGGCGAATGCGAGGAAAGAAACCTCAAAGTTTCACACCCTTGAGCACGACACGGACCAACATTCTCATGGCGCTGGAAAGGCAAGGGACGCAGATTCGGCGGCCAAAGGCCATGGCCGCCGATAATAAGAAGAATGCCAAGAAGTTCTGCCAGTTTCATTGCGACCACGGTCATGACACCGAAGACTGCTTCCAGCTGAAGAAGTACATAGAGTCGCTGATCAAACAGGGCCAACTTCGCAAGTATCTGCGGATGCCCTCCCCTAAAGGCAGAAAAGAGGAGGAAGAGAGGGCCGAAAACGAGGACTATGACTCCGACAGGCGGAGAAACAGAAGTCCAAAAAGGCGCCTTCCACCTCCAGTAGGGGTCATCCAAACCATCACCATGGGGCTCCCATCCTCGGAAAGAAAGCGGAAGGCCAGAGAAATTGCTGTTATGGAGTATCAAAGTCCATCAAAGAAATTGGCTCGCAAAGATGGCTCCACTGTCGTCTTCCCCCACGACGACCCGCTGCTGATAATGGCGAGAATAGGGAACTGGGACGTCAAGAGAGTGTTGCTTGATGATGGCTCAAATGCTGACGTCCTATTCTCGCACTTACTGCCGAGCCTGGGCATCACCAGCAGCGAGCTGAAACCTGTCACCACGCCCACCTTCGGCGTTGGGCCATCCGAACTACCCGTCCTCGGATGGATCGACCTCCCTTTGATGATGAAAGGCACTTCGGTAGACGGAGCAGCTGAGTTGTACGCGTCCACAATGACAAGATTCATCGTCATGGATGTCCCGTCTTCGTACAACGCCATCCTTGGAAGGCAGACTCAGGGGAACCTGCACATTCGCCCCGATGTGAAGTACTTGACTGTCACATTCGCCACCAAGGATGGAGATGCAGAGGTCTTCATCGACCAAGCCGAGGTAAGAAAGGTGTTTGTAAAAACACGAAAGGCTCCGGCAAACAGCTCTACACAAACGGTGGAGGCAAAGGCGCAGGAGAAAGGCAAAGAAGGAGATCCCCCAGAAGCAGAAACGGAAGCAGTAGATCTTGTCCCAGGACAATCTACCCGAATAGGGAAGAGCTTGGCCAAAGGTGATAAGGAAAATCTTGTATCCTTTCTGCTAAAAAATAAAGATCTGTTTGCCTACTCGCCGAAAGACATGCCAGGAGTGAACCCTGGCATAATACAGCACAGCCTCAAAGTAAGCCCGGAAGCAAAACCTGTCAGGCAAAAGAAACGAAGCATCTCAGCCCACAAAAGCAACTTTGTGAAAACCGAAGTCCAGCGCCTATTGGATGCTGAAGTTATCAGGGAGGTCAAATACCCCGAATGGTTAAGCAACGTGGTCATTGCCACAAAAGAAGGTAGCAGCAAACTCCGGATGTGCATTGATTTCAGAAACTTGAACGATGCTTGCCCGAAAGACTCATTTCCCCTCCCGCCAATAGATCAACTGGTAGATTCAACGGCCGAATACGGGCTCCTGAGCTTCCTAGATGCCTTCAGCGGCTACCATCAGATAAGGATGGACCCGGAAGATGAAGAGAAAACTGCCTTCATCACCGAGGGAGGAACGTACTGCTATATAAGAATGCCCTTCGGGCTGAAAAATGCAGGAGCCACCTACCAGAGACTGATGAACAAGGTCTTTAAAGACCAAATGGGGAGAAACATGGAAGTATATGTTGATGATATGATAGTAAAAAGCAAGCTGCCCGGCTACCACGTTGCAGATTTGGAGGAAACCTTCCAAAAGCTCAGAGCCTTCGGGATTCGCCTTAACCCCGAGAAGTGTATGTTCGGGGTGACGTCGGGAAAATTCCTTGGGTACATGGTATCCGAAAGAGGCATCGACGCCAATCCTGAGAAGATTAAGGCTCTGCTTGAGTTCCGAACTCCTGCCACAGTGAAAGACGTGCAGAGACTAACCGGAAGAATAACCTCTCTGAGCAGGTTTATTTCCAGGTACGGAGATAGGTGTCGACCTTTCTTCAAAGTCCTCACAAAGGCAGCAAAGATGGAAGGCGACCTCGGAAGAAACAATCATCTCTGGGAAGGAGATTGCCAAAAGGCCTGGGAAGAACTCAAAGTCTACCTGGCCAGCCTGCCGACTCTGCGGCAACCTCGGGAGGGAGAACCCCTCGTACTATACCTCGCCGTCACAGAAAAGGCCGTGAGCTCGGTCCTGATAAAGGAAGAAGGGCCGAAACAATGGCCGGTCTACTATGTCAGCAAGTCCCTGCATGGCGCCGAAGTCAGGTACCCTTTGCTTCAAAAAGCTATATACGCCTTGGTGCTTGCAGGAAGAAGGCTGCGACCATATTTCCAGGCTCACCCCATCATCGTCCGAAGTAGTCTACCACTACGGGATGTCATGAAGAGAGTTGATCATTCGGGAAGGCTCTCCAAGTGGTGCATAGAGCTTGGCGAACACGAAATCACGTATGAGCCTCAAAAGGCCATAAAAGCCCAAGCATTGGCAGATTTTATCGCCGAAATACCCACCACTGAGGAGAACCACTCAGATCCGAAAGAAGGGGAGCCAGAATGGACCTTGCATGTTGACGGAGCCTCGGGGTCCGAACACCAGGGAGCTGGAATAGTTATCAGAGGACCCGAAGGCCTAGAGGTGATGAAGGCTATCAAGTTCAGCTTCAACGTCACCAATAATGTGGCTGAGTATGAAGCCCTCATAGCGGGATTACGCTTGGCCAGAAAGATTGGCGTGAGAAGCTTAAGGGCTCACAGCGATTCCCAGCTGGTAGTTCGGCAGACGGCAGGAGATTATGGGGCGAAGGACCCCATCTTGGCAAAATACCACGAGTTGGTAAGAAAACTCATCCAAGAGTTTGACGCCGTACGGATCGAAAATGTACCCCGGCGGAATAACACTGAGGCAGATTGCTTAGCGAAGTCCAAAACATACACCGAGGTGCTAGACCATCCAAGCATCTCCGTGCTAAGCGTAACGACCTCGGGAATGGGGTGGAAGGACCCCATAAAGAGATACCTCGCAGAGAATGAGCTTCCCGAAGACGCCGGCAATGCTGCAAGACTGCGAAGACGTGCCGGAAGATTCTTCCTGATTGGTGAAGAGTTATATCGGCAAGGATATGCAAATCCGCTGCAGAGATGTGTGGGCGAAGAGGATACTGAGATGGTCCTCGAAGAAGTCCACGAAGGCATGTGCGGCTCGCACGTTGGAACTGATGCCCTTGCAGCAGTGATACTCCGCCAAGGATACTTCTGGCCTACCCTGAGAAAGGACGCGAGGCAGTTCGTCCAGAAGTGCGGTAGTTGCCAGAGACATGCAAGAATCCAGAGGATACCCTCGGAAATGGTAACGTCGGCAGACTATCCTTGGCCCTTCGCAGTCTGGGGTATAGACCTTATTGGGCCACTCCCCACAGCGCCCGGAGGCGTGAAATTCTGCGTGGTAGCAGTGGACTATTTCTCAAAGTGGGTAGAGGCAGAACCACTAGCAACTATCTCGGCAAAAGAAGTGCAGAAGTTCGTATGGAAGAACATCGTATGCAGATTTGGCATACCGAGGGTGCTAGTAGCTGATAATGGATCCCAGTTCATAGACAAAGGATTCCAGAAATTCATCAGCGACCTCGGAACAAAGATGCACTTCGCCCCAGTAGCTCACCCCCAAAGCAATGGGCAGGTGGAAGTATCAAACAGGACCATAAAAGATGGCCTGAAAAAGAGACTTGGGGAAGCCAAGGGGAAATGGCCAGGAGAACTCCAAAGTGTATTGTGGAGCTACCGAACGACGCCACGAAGAGCCACAGGGGAAACTCCCTTCTCACTCGTCTTCGGAACAGAGGCCATTATCCCAATAGAGATAGTTCAGCCTTCAATACGGGTGCAAGTATTTGATGAAGGCGGAAACGACCTCGGCCTGAGAACCAAGCTCGACCTTGTGGCCGAACACAGAGAAATAGCCGAGCTGAGAAGAAAAGCTTTCCAGCAAAGAGTGGCCGCGGCTATCAACTTAAAAGCCAGGCCAAAAGAAATCAAAAAAGGAGACCTCGTTCTCCGAAAGGCCGACTTCGCACCCCGAAGGCCATCTCACGGAGTACTTCGCGCAAATTGGGAAGGACCTTATCTGGTTCTCGCCGAAGTACGAAAAGGCGTGTACAAGCTTGGCGACGCCGAAGGCGTAGAATTGAAAAACACTTGGCATTCAGATGCCTTGAAAAAATTCTACGCCTAAGGTTGAGCGGAAGAAGTATGTTGTACAAGAAATATTCTAAGTACAGAATGGTCTTGAGAAAAATTTTCAAGTATACCAAAATTGTCCAAGACAGATTTCCGCGAAGGTGCTCGCCACGAAAAAAGCGGTTGTGACTTCCCGAAGCCCCTTGAGCCACTATGCTCGGGAAAAATGGGAAACAAGAATCTTGCAAAGGTACTCAGCATAATCAGTGCAGAGAAAATTTTCCGAACACCCTTGAGCGAACATGCTCGGGAGAAAGGGAAAGCAAGAATCTCGCAAAAATACACGCCAAAACAAAAGCAGAGGTAATTTCCGAACACCCTTGAGCGAACGTGCTCGGGAAAAAGGGAATGAGCAATCTCGTGAAGATTTTCCTAAGTCCCTTGAGCAAATATGCTCGGGACAATAGGAAGACAGAAAAATTTGGCTAAAGATTTTCCGAAGGCCCTTGAGCGAACATGTTCGGGATAAAAGGAAACAAAAACCTGCAAAAGACTTAGCCAAATTTTTGCAAATTTTCCAGAAAGTCTCTTGAGCGAGCACGCTCGGGACAAAGGAAGGTAAAAAGTTTCTTTGGTTGCAGGTTTTCCGAAAGTCTCTTGGAGCGAACGTGTTCGGGACAATGGAAATGAAGAAACTTGCAAGAAAGGACTTAGCCGAAAAGATTGTTCATTTAGAGCAAAAGCTGCCTTACAAAAGAAGTGTCCAAAGAAGGAGCACGAAGGAGAAAAATAAGAGGAGCCCTAAAGCAAACTAGGGAGAGCCGGGTGGACGAAGACCAGGAAGCTTCAGATGCTCGACCCGGGACCACTGCCACCGAGGTCCCTCAGGAATATTTAGGCCCTCCAGAAAAGAGAGGTCCAAATCTGGGAACCTCTGCAGCACCTGGTGCCGAGCGAGGCAGAAGCCGTCCTGAAAGGCGACCTTGGCCATGTCGTCAGAAGTACGTTTTTGAATGCCAAGGACATTGACCTCGTCCCTCAGCTCAGCAACCTCCTCCTCGAGCTCGCTTATCCCCAGCATCTCTCCGGACTCCTTCTTCAGAGCCTCGACCTCGGCTTGAAGAGCAGTGTTCTCGTCTGTCAAACTCGACGCAAGACTGTCGGAAACAGCCTTGTCCTTGACAAGATCTTCATTGGCGGCAAGCAGCTCCTTTACTTGGTCGCCGAGGTCGGAAATCTTCCGGGAGGAGTCCTTTTCAAGTTCTTCTCTTTTCTTCGAGAACTCCTCCCGAACGGCAGCAAGTTGCTGAGAACAATCCGCTGTCAGCTGCTGGTTGCTGGCGATCACCTTCGCAAGAGAAGCCTTCGCTTCAGTGAGTTCCCGCGAAGTCGCATCCTTGGAGGCAGCCTGTCTGGCCACCCGAACTCGGAGATAACCAGCGTACTCCAGCAGCTACGGCAAGGCAAAAGTCCAGGTTAGTACAAGTCTAAACACTTAGAAAATTGAGGAAAAAAGTGTAAAGACTATACCTGAGCAGCATGCTCGGTGACTTTTGCGGCGAGGGTATTATCCCCCGGGTGAGCCGCCGCAATGGCCCGGAAGGAGGCATCAGTGGTCATCCCCTTCCAAATCTCTTTGGTCATCTTCGGACAATCGTCGGAGAACAGATTCATATCCTCCGTAATTGTCCAAAAGGGCTCCAAGGGGATCTTCCCCTCAGGGATTGTGGCATCACGCAGGGCCCGTTTCCTCTCATGAATGGCCCTCCAGCCAACAGTAAGAGGCTCCCCTGAAAGTGAGAAGGAAGTTAGGAGCAAAAGAAAAATTCGCGAAAGGAAAAGGAGCTGAACTTCGGCTAAAGACATACCTGGAGGAACCTCGGAGACAGTGTCCTCGGAATCCTCGGGCCCCTCAGAAGAAAGACCCTTACCCTTCTGCCGGTACCGCTCCTCGGCGGTGGGTACTTCTACCACTACAGTGTTTCTGGGGGCCTCGAGGTCGGGAAGAGGCACCTCGGCGGAAGTAGCGGGGACCTCGGCCGGTGGAATTTCAACAAGACCAGCGTCTTCGCCAGCTTCTTCTTCCAAAAGCTCTGGCTGAGGAGACTGGAGAGTTTTCCTAACTCGCTTCGCCGAGGGTCCCGCCCCTGTCGTCTTCCTTCTTCGGGAAGCCGCCTTCTTTGTTTGCTCCCCCTTCTCCACCTGGCCAGAAAAGAGGGCCTTGTAATAAGCGGCAGCCCCATCGCCCATCTCTGAAAAAGAGAAGAAATATCAGCGTAAGTCCGAGGAAAAAGTATAAAGGGATGGAAGATTACTCACTTTCGGCAAAAGTTTCGAAAGAAGTCTCCCCCTTAAGGAGCTTGACCAGCCAGGAGTCTTTCCCGGCGATGGCGGGAGCGGGCATATTGAGGTCAGTCACGTGCTCCTTAACCACTTTCAGCTCCCGAAGGACTTCTTCGGTCATCAACCTCCAGTTGATAGGAAAGGGGTAAAGAGCACGAGGAGAGACCTCGGGAGCCCAGTCAGCGACTGCCCGAATGCGGGCGTCGAAATCCGCGAACACGGAAGCCAACGGTGGGGTCAGCAGCATCCTCGGATCGACGACGTCTGCGTTCAGCACTCCCTGAGCCCACCTGGTCGGGACATCAGACCAGTTCTTATCCACCTTGAGGAAAAAGAACTTAGGCTGCCACCCCCGCCAGCTGTCCTTCGTGTCGAAGGTGAAGGTGAATTTTTTGCTCCCGGATCCCCGAGGTAGCAGGAAATAGAAGCCACCCTTCGGGACCACATAGAGCTTGTAGTACTGCATGAAAATGATGAAGTGGGGCTCTATCCCGAACACGCCACACATGCAGAGGTAGGCGTTAAAGTAGCAGTACGCGTTCGGGGGAAGCTGGTTCACAGCAATGCCATGGAATTGGCAGAACTCGCAAACCACCTTCGGGGGAGGATACCGAAGACCGGCCTTCAGTTGGGCTCGGAAGACGGTAACCTCGTCGCCACGGTTTGAAAAAGCAAAATGGCTAGAACGAGGCAGTCTGGTCACAGCGTAAGACGGAAGAAAGAATTTTTTCTTCCACCTCTCTAGTTTTTCGGGGGTGGTACAGCAAGGATGGGCCAGAAGAGGTTTCCAGCTCTCGGGAACAGGCATCGCAGACATGAAAAAGAGTTTGAGATGAAAAAGAAAATAGTTTCCAGAAAAAACTCAGAAGACGAGTTTGGAAAAAACAGCAGTTTTCCAGAAAAACTCAGAAAAACAGAGGAATCAAGTACTCTGGAAATCAAAACCCACCAAAAGATTTGCCGGAGGACGCCGTCGTGAAAGTTGGTTGGAAAAAGCTCTGATTAAAGAAGCTCCGCCACAGAAAGCAAGATAAAACGCAAGAACAGAGGGCAGAGCAGAAAAAGAGCAGAAAAACAGTAAGTGGGACTTATGATAGAATGGGCTATTTATAGGCCAAAGGTGGGTAACCGAAAAAACATCATAAGTACCCATTGGAGGCGAACCGTCGCCGTAACTGCCCGCTGCACTCGAAAAGGCGCGCCCTCTGTAAATGACGCGCCTCTCCTCCAATGGCAAGAAGCCACGTGTCAACCGCTGCGCAGAAATGGGGGACGTGCCTCCCCAAACGTGCCTGGAAAACCGGGACACGCCTCCTGATGGGGACACGTCGTTTGACATCCCTGAGAAATGGAGACGCGCCGCTCAGTCTGACACGCTTGGCCATCAGACCTGCAGAAATAAAAAAGCAGGCCACCTCGAGGACACCAAGAGACAGGCTATGGCTGAACAGCCCATGACTTTTGGGCAAGAGGTGTATCTTCGGTACAGGCTTTGCCTCGGAGACACCAAAGAAAAGGCCAAGGCCGAACAGCCCAGACCCTCGGGCAAAAGGTGCGACCTCGGAACAGGTTATGCTTCCCAACAAGACTCCCAACGGCAACCTCGGAAAGAGATGCAAACCGAAGTCTTCACTTCGGCTTTCCAGAGGGGGGCATGTGATAGCCAAAGGCTGTCGCCTCAATCTGGCCGAATACCCTGCCACAACAACGGCCAGAAGAACTGGCGCTTCCCGGGAATAGGTGGAATCATGCACCTCGGGAGATAGCCTGAGAGCTCCGAGCCTCGGCACGCCAGTAAAACTTGAGGACTCCATTCGCCCCCCAAGGTTGTGAACAACGCGCCTTCGGAAAAGTGGCACCAGAACATTGCTGCCCGAATATGATATCCCCGAAGGCGGAACCCCCTGGAACTGGGAACCCCCGAACTGAGGGTAGGCTTCCCGAAGAGGCTCTGTCCGAACTAGAGGACGACCTCGCCCAGGGACCTCGGGAGTACGGCAGGCGCATTTAAGGAAGCATTTAAGGAAGCCTCTGACACGTCCCACCACAGACGTAAAAAGTCGCCCTGACGCGCAGACGCCATCAGAATCATATCATGGCCCGTCTCAGCACAAGGCTCGAGGCTATCTAGTTACCAACTATCTGTCCCCTACGCCCAGACGTTCAGGAGCATCCGACCGCACACGTGTCATGATCTGAACGGGCTAGGTATTCCTATATATACAGGAAATAAATACTTGACAGGAGGTTGGCAGGCCGGAGATACAGCTCCCATACTCTGAGAAAAGACCAGGCGAGACTTTTCTGCCTTTCTCTTTGAGCTAGTGACTTTCTCCTTCTTCCGGCCACCACTGACTTGGGCGTCGGAGGCTCCCCCCCCGGAAAAACACTCCGGGGGCCTCCTAACCCTGTTTCCCAGTTTTCCAGGTACTCTCCTAGAGGCGATCCACCTTCCAGGCGTTCTTCCTCCTAGAAGTCTCCTCAACAGTCATCATGACTCACAACGATGAGGCCCTGGGCCATCACCTAGCTCTGAAGTTTCTTCTTTGGGGGGATTATCTCCTCCCGAAGGTGGCTGGTCCTCCTCCCCTGAAGCTGGTTCGGTCGCCTTTCTGAGGGAGGCAACACGCTAGTCACCCGAGGCCGGTATTGGCATTCCTTGTGGGTGAAACCGGATTTACCGAGTGTGATACCTAGCCGAGGTTCTCGGGTTAATGGGGCGATAACACTTCGGCTATCATATGCCCTCCCTTGGAAAGCTGGAGTGGAGACTTCGGCTAGTGGTTCTTCTAGGTGCGCTTTTCAGGACTCGGAGTGTGACGTTCGCGGAGAAGGCAGTTTGCCACCAGTAGGCAAGCTTTGTCTGGACAGGTGTCATCGTCTGGCCCTTGGTGTCCTCGAGATACTCAATTTTTTACTTTTTCTGCCGTAGGTCAGTGGCCCATCGCGTCTCGAAACTAGGCGTGTCAGTCTGGAGCGGCGTGCCCGGGTTTTCGGGATGTCAGAGAGCACATCCTAGTTTCTTGCGTCAGCTGACACGTGGCAAGTGTTGGTTGGGGATGGTCGCGTCAGTTACAGCAGGCGCGCCTTTTCGTGCGCGAGGAGCAATTATGGTGACGTTTCGCCTTCGCGGAGCAATTATGACGCCGATTTGGCTACCCTTCCTCGGTCTATATAAACCTTCCTCCCATCATAATCCTCATTTGCTCTCCTTTTTTCTTTGCTTTGCTCCTGTCTGTTTTCATGCTTTCCCCTCTTTTTTCGCAGTAGTGCTATCGGCGGAGCGATTTCCGGCCACCTTTTACGACGGCGTCTTCAAACCCTGATTTCGGCAAAATTTTTGGTGGGTTTTGATTCTATAGGTCTTTCGGTTTCTTCATTTTTTGCTTTTTCTAGCTTCCTGAAGTCATTTTTCTTCTTCCCGAAGTCCCTCTCAATTCTTTTCTTTCGAAGTCACTTTTTTGTCAATCATGTCTTCGCCTGTTCCCTTTATGTCTGTCGCATCCATCCCCGAGAGCTGGCAACCTCTCATGTCTCACCCTTGTTGCTCCACTTCGGAGAAATTAGAGAAGTGGGCAACCAAATTTTTTCTTCCCTCTTATGCCACCACTAGGCTTCCTCACCTTGGTCATTTTAGTTTCATGAACAATAAGGATGAGGTTACCGTCTTCCGTGCCCAACTGAAGGCCGGACTTTGGTTCCCTTCTCCGAAGATGATTTGCGAATTTTGCCAATTTCATGGCATAGCCGTGAATCAACTTCCTCCGAACTCATACTGCTATTTTAACGTCTTCCTGTGCATGTGTGGGGTCTTTGGAATAGAACCCCACTTCATCCTGTTCATGCAGTATTACAAGCTCTATCCGGTCCTGAAGGGTGGCTTCTATTTTATGCTACCCCGGGGATCTAGGAGCAAAAAATACATGTTCACTTTCGCTACCAAAGATAGCTGGCGAGGGTGGCAAAGGAAGTTCTTCTTCCTGAAAATGGTGAAGGCTTGGTGGCACGTTCCGACTAAGTGGGCTCGGGGAAAGCTGGAGACGGATGTCGTGGACGCCAAAAAGTTGCTAACTCCCGAGTTGGCGGCGAGGTTTACGAACTTCGACAAACGTATCCGTGCTGTCACCGACTGGGATGCCGAGGTCCCTCCCCGCTCCCTCTACCCCTTCCCTATCATGTGGAGACTTATGACCGAGGAGGTCTTTCGGGAGTTGGGGGTAGTTAAGGAGCACAAGACGGACCTCGACATGTCAGCTCCTGCCATTGACGGGAAGAAGTCCTAGTTGGTGAAGCTCCTTCGAGGGGAGCTCACCTATGAAGCCTTCTTCGAAAGTGAGTTTTCCTTCTAAAGATTTTTAGCATAAGTACCTATTTGGACTTACACTAATCTTTTTCTCTTTTTTCAGAGATGGTGACAAGTCAGCCGCTTACTACAAGTCCCTTTTCCTTGGCCAAGCCGAGAAGGGGGAACAAACGAAGAAGGGCGTCTCCAAGAGGCGCAAAACCACCGGGAGTGGGCCATCTTCGGCTAAGAAGGACATCCTTCTTCCACCCCTGAGAGATGCGGCGGAGGTTTTCGGTGAGCCTAAAACTTCCGCTGAGCCTGAAACTCCCGCCGAGCTTCTTGCTGGAGTGGTCACTAGCGCTGCTTCTCGGAGTCCCGCTATGTCGGCGGATCTTTTGGGCTCTTTGGCAGAGGGTCCTTCTACTGAAGAGTTGGAAAAACGCCGAAAGGACAAGGGCAAACATATCCCTACCGACGTGGAGGAGGTCCAGGACTCTGATGACGACAATGCCGAGGTTGCGCCAGGTTTGTCTCTTATCCCCGTTTTAGTACTCGCAACCTTATAGCTTTCATAGCCAAGGAGTTTTGTCTGACGAGACTTATGCTTTTAATTTTGCAGAGGAATTGGCGCCCTTGGCTTGGATGGTCGAGCATGCCCGGAGGCGGGCTTTTCAGGATTCCCACATCCCAAAGGACAAAGTTCCTAGGGAGTCGTTCTGGTCCTTCACGGAGGACATGAATCTGTTCTCCGAGGACCGCCGAGAAATGGCTCCCCAGATGGCGAGGGGCGTGCTCACCCAAGCTTCTTTCAAGGCGGTTGTCGACGAGTGCGCTAACGAGGATACCCTCGCCCCTAAAGTTTCCAAGCACATTGCCCAAGTAGTTCTTCAGGCCTCTTCATTCATTTTTTCAAAATGTTTGGGTTTCCTTGCACAAATTTGACTAAGTACCCTCTTCTTTCTTGCAGCTTCTGGGGTATAATGGATACCTTCGAGCTTGGGCAGCAAAACAATCTTCAGTCTGAGCTTGGGCCGAAGATAAATTGGAGAAGGCCAAGGTTTTCTGTGCCAACTCGGTTGTGACAAACACCGAGTTGAGCCGAATAGCCAAGGAGAAGGTCGCCAATCTTCGGGAGGAATTCTTGAAGGGCCAGGAGGAGCTCTTGAAGGATTTCTCCAAGAAGATGTCCGACCTTGGTGAAAAGGTTGTGAGCTTGACCTCGGCTAGTGAGGCCCTTCAAAAGGAGAAAGAAGAAGACTCTGCTTTCCTAGCGAAGGCCCTTGCTGATAATGCAGAGCTTCAGGCCAAGGTCAAGACCCTGAAGAAGGATACATCGAAGAAGAAGAAGGTGAAGGCGCTGGAGAAGGAGGTTGCAGATCTTTAGAATGAGGTAGAAGACTTGGGCATCGAGAAAGACAAGGCCGTCCAGGCAACCAAGGTTGCCTTCCAGGACGGCTTCTGCCTAGCTCGCCATCAAGTCCTGAAGAAATATCCGGATCTCAACTTTTCCTCCCTGGCTGCCCTGGATATTCCCAAGGGGCCTCGGTGGACCTGGTTGAAAATCAAGCTCCTCAACCTGTCGTTTTCCCTTTCTCTGGCACCGAAGGCAGCAGCTAAAGACACAGGAGCCGGAGCTTCCCATGACGCCGGGATCCCTTAGATATTCTAGGGCCTTTGCCTTCTTCTTTTTCTTTGTAATTTTTCTTCCTGTAACCTTCTCCATGTACCAAGTCTTTCTTCAATAAATTTTTCCTTCCTTCACAACTTGGTTAAGTCTTTGAGCAATAGTTTTTGTTTCCCAGTTGTCCCGACCACTTTCGGTCAGGAGATTTCGGAAATGTATGCTTTGCTCGTTTTGTCGGCCAACCTTTGGGTAAATGTTCGCCTTTGAAAAATTTGCTTAGGCAAATTTTAGTCTGCCTTCGTCGTCCGTACTTGATGGACTTCACTTTTTTGGGCATATAACCCAATCAACTTCGGAAGGAAGATGTGACTTTCGCGAGTGCATGCTTAAGCTTTGTTCGGCGAGTACTCTCAGATGGGAGAAAACTTCTGTATTTTAGAAAAAGTTTCTAACTTGTACAATCTCTCATCAAAATTCTAAGTATAGAATTTCTTCAAGGCATCCGAGTGCCACGTATTTTTTAGTTCTCCCCCTTCAATGTCGCCAAGCTTGTATACTCCCTTTCAAACCTCGTCAAGGACAAAGTAAGGCCCTTCCCAGTTCAACCGAAGTACCCCATGGGATGGTCTTCGGGGTTCAAACTCGGCCTTTCGGAGGACGAGGTCTCCTTTCCTTATTCCTTTTGGCCTAACGTGCAAATTTGCAGCTATGGCCACTCTTTGCTGAAAGGCCTTCCTTCTGAGCTCAGCCACCTCTCTGTGTTCGTCAATTACGTCGAGCTTAGTTCTCAATCTGAGGTCATTCCCTTTTTCGTCGAACAATTGTACTCTGACTGATGGCCGTACTACCTCGATAGGGATAATGGCCTTTGTGCCGAAGACGAGCGAAAAAGGTGTCTCACCCGTGGCCCTTCGGGGTGTTGTCCGATAGCTCCATAATACACCAGGAAGTTCTCCTGGCCATTTTCCCTTTGGTTCCCCTAATCTCTTCTTCAGACCATCTTTTAAGGTTCTGTTGGATACCTCTACTTGTCCGTTGCTCTGAGGATGAGCTACCGGTGCGAAGTGCATCTTTATTCCGAGGTCGGTGATGAATTCTTGGAATCCTTTGTCAATAAATTAGGAACCATTGTCAGCTACTATTACCCTCGGTATGCCGAATCTGCATATAATGCTTTTCCAGATGAATTTTTGTATATCCTTTGCCGAAATGGTTGCCAGGGTTTCTGCCTCAACCCATTTGGTGAAGTAATCTACTGCAACCATGCAGAATTTCACTCCTCTAGGTGCTATCGGGAGTGGCCCAACGAGGTCTATGCCCCAAACTGCAAAGGGACAAGGGTAGTCTGCTGAGGTTATTAATTCCAGGGGCCGTCTTTGGATGCTGGCGTGTCTTTGACAATTGTCACACTTCTGGACGAACTGCCTTGCGTCCTTTCTTAAGGTGGGCCAGAAGTACCCTTGGCGGAGTATCACTCCCGCCAAGGCGTCAGTTCCGATATGGGAACCACAAGCCCTCTCATGGACTTCTTCGAGGACCATCTTAGCATCCTCTTCGCTGACATACCTTTGTAGCGAACTCGCGTACCCTTGCCGGTATAATTCTTCCCCAACTGAAAATATCGTCCGGAACGTGTTCGCACTTTTGTCGCTTCGTGAGGATCCTTGGGAAGCTCTTTGGTTGTAAGATACCTCTTTATAGGATCTTTCCACCTTTGTCTGAGGTTGCTATGCTTAGTGTCGCTATGCTCGGATGGCTCAGCACTTCGGTGAACCTTTTTTATTTGGCCAAGCTGTCCGCTTCAGCATTGTCTTGGTGAGGTACATTTTCAATATGTACGGCGTCGAACTCCTGGATGAGCTTTGATACGCACTCGTGATATTTTGCCAAAGTTGGGTCCTTTGCGCTATAGTGCCCTGCCATCTGCCGCACCACTAGCTAGGAGTCGCTGTGGGCTTTTAGGTTTCTCACACCAATCTTTCTGGCCAGGCGTAACCCTGCTATGAGAGCTTCATATTCTGCCATGTTGTTGGTGATGTTAAACCCAAATTTGATGGATTTCATGACTTCCAGGCCTTCGGGGCGACGAATGATTACCCCAGCTCCCCGGTGTTCGGAGTCGAAGGCCCCATCTACAAACAGAGTCCATTCTGGCTCACTTTTGCCGAGGTCTGATTGTTCTCCTTCGTCAATAGGCACTTCAGCAATGAAGTTTATTAGAGCTTGGGCTTTTATTGCTTTCCTTGGCTCATAAGTGATATCATACTTGCCTAGCTCTATGCACCACTTGGAAAGTCTTCTCAAATGATCTACTCTTTTCATGACGTCCCGAAGAGGTAGGTTACTACGGATTACAATGGGGTGAGCATGAAAGTACGGACGTAGTCTCCTGCTTGCTAGCACCAAGGCATAGATAGCTTTTTGTAGCAGGGGATACCTGACCTCGGCCCCATACAGGGACTTGCTCATGTAGTACACTGGCCATTGCTCCGCCCTTTCTTCCTTCACGAGAATCGAACTCAGTGCCTTTTCAGTAACGGCGAGGTATAATACAAGAGGTTCTCCCCCTCGTGGCTGCCGAAGAGTGGGTAGGCGAGCTAGATAGACTTTGAGCTCTTCCCAGGCCTTTTGGCAATCCTCATTCCAAGGATTGTCATCATCTCCGAGGTTGCCCCCATTTTTTGCTGCCTTGGTAAGGACCTTAAAGAATGCTCGGCAGCGATCCCCATACCTGGAAATGAATCTACTAAGGGACGTTATTCTCCCTATGAGCCTCTGCACATCCTTTGTTGTGACAGGAATTCAAAATCTTAGCAACGCCTTGACCTTTTCCGGATTAGCATCGATACCTCTTTCCGACACCATAAATCCAAGGAACTTACCCGCGCTTACGCCAAAGATGCATTTCTCAGGGTTAAGGCGAATTCCGAATGCTCTAAGTTGGTGGAAGCTTTCCTCCAAATATGTGATATGACTGCCAGGCAACTTGCTTTTGACTATCATGTCATAGACATAGACTTCCATGTTTCTCCCTATTTGGTCTTTGAAGACCTTGTTCATCAGCCTTTGGTAGGTGGCTCCTACATTTTAAGCCCGAAGGGCATTCTAACATAGCAATATGTACCGACTTCGGTGATGAAGGCGGTTTTTTCCTCATCTTCGGGGTCCATTCTAATTTGATGATACCCACTGAAGGCGTCGAGGAAGCTCAGGAGTCCATACTCAGCAGTCGAGTCTACCAACTGGTCTATTGGTGGGAGAGGATACGAATCTTTAGGGCAAACATCATTTAAGTTCCGGAAGTCGATGCACATTCGGAGCTTGTCGCTTCCTTCTTTTGTGGTGATAACTGCATTACTTAGCCATTTGGGGTACTTGACTTCCCTAATTATGCCTGCCTCTATCAAATGTTAGACTTCGGCTTTGACGAAGTTATTTTTGTGTACTGAGAGACTTCACTTTTTTTGGCGAACAGGTCTTGCCTTTGGGCTCACTTTAAGGCCATGCTGTATTATGCGGGGTCTACCCCAGGCATGTTTCTCGGCTAGTAGGCAAACAGATCTTTATTCATCAGTAGGAAAGATACAAGTTTTTCCTTGTCATCTTCGGCCAATTTTTTCCCTATTCGGGTATTTCGGCCTGGGACAAGCTCTATTTCTTCCGTTTCTATTTTCTCAGGATCTTCTGTTCCTTTCAACTCTTCTGCGGGCGAGCCCTTCATTTCCGTAGTCTGTGCGCAGTTCATTACTGGGGCTTTCTTCACCTTAACGAATACTTTCCTCACCTCCACCTGGTCGATGAAGATCTGAGCATCTCCATCCTTGGTGGCGAAAGTGACAGTCAGGTACTTCACATCCGGGCGGATGTGGAGGTTCCTTTGCGTTTGCCTTCCAAGAATGGCGTTGTATGAGGAAGGGACATCTATGACGATGAACCTTGTTATTACGGTGGCGAACAACTCATCCTTGTTGTTCATAGAAGTTCCTCTTACCATCAAGGGGAGATCAATCCAGCTGAGGACGGGGAGTTCGGATGCTCCTACTCCAAAGGGAAGAGAAGTGACGGTCTTAAGGTCGTTCCTCGAGATACCCAGACTCGGTAGCAGGTGTGAGAATAGGACGTCCGTGTTTGAACCATCATCAAGCAATACTCTCTTGACATCCCAGCTGCCTATCCTGGCCATGACTAGTAGCGGATCGTCGTGAGGGAAGACTATGGTAGACCCATCCTTCCGAACAAGCTTTTTTAATGGGTTGCTGTGCTCCATCACCGATATCTCCCTGGCTTTTCTTTTCCTTTCCGCCGATGGCAGTCCCGTGGTAATCATTTGAATTACTCCCATCGAAGGTGGTGGACGCCTCTTGGGACTTCGGTTCCAGCGTCTGTCAAAGTCATACTCCTCGTTATCCCCTTTTCCTTCTTCTTCCCTCCTTCCCTTCGGAGAGGGAATTCGCAGGTAACGCCGAAGTTGACCCTGCTTTATTAAGGACTCTATGTACTTCTTCAGTTGGAAGCAATCCTCGGTATCATGTCCATGGTCCCGATGGAACTCGCAGAACTTTTTCATGTTCTTCTTATTGTCCAAGGTCATGGCCTTCGGTCGTTGAATTTGATTACCTTGCCTCTCCATGGCCATGAGGATGTTCGTTCTTGTGGTGTTTAGGGGAGTGAAAACCATCGACTTTTTTCCCCTAAGTTTCCTAGGTTGTCCCCCTAACTCGGTTGGGTAGCGGGTTGGCTGGCTCGTCCCCTCGTTGCGAACATGATCGGGCTTTGGGCCTCCCATCCTCAACTCCTCGGCGGTCATGTGTTGTTCAGCCCTTCGGTAAAATTCGCCGAGGGTGTCGGGGGGATCCTTGGAGAATTTGTAGAACAACTGGGAGTCTCTCCGAAGACCCCGCGTCATGGCCAGGATACGTATTTCTGGCCTGAAATCTAGGACACTCAAGGCTTCCCGGTTGAACCTTTCGACATAGTCGCGAATGGTTTCTCCATTTTTCTGCGCTATGTCGAACATTTGGATTGGCATCTTTGCCGTTGGTCTGCTTCCAATGAATTGCTGTGTGAAGGCAGTAGACAACTTTTGGAATTCCATGATGGTTCCTGGAGCCAATGAGTTGTACCATGCTGTAGCTGGTCCAGCAAGGGTGACCTCAAAGCATTTGCACAGGGTGGCATCATCAGCATCGTGCAACACCATGCTGCGCCTGTATTTGGTCAGATGGGCCTAGGGGTCACTCCTGCCATTGTAGGTCTCTAGACGAGGTACCCGAAAGTCACTTGGCATAGGTGCTTCGACTACGGCTTGGGTAAACGGTGATTCGTCTCCGTTGAAAGTTTCTGATAACCTGGACCAGACGGGCTTCTGAGCTACTTATCTTTCCACCCTTTCTAGCCTCTTTAGCATTTTCTCCATGAGGAGTGTGACACTGGGCTCTTCTTCCTGCTGTCTGGAGGCTTCCGACAGTCGGGAGCGGTGTCTCCTCTTTGGGGAGTAACTTCGGCGCCAAAGGGACTGTGACTTCTCCTCGGGTGCAAAACTCCTTTAGTGGGGTGCCCTGGGCCTATTGGGCCCTTCTTCTTTCGTAGGCAGAACCCTGGGGGGTATGTTCTCCGTTGAGGACTCATCTCGCTGATCCCCACTTCCCGAATTCCGGTGAGTTGATTTTGGGCTCCTTTCGCTACGAGGTACCGATGAAGAGGGCCTCCAGCCCGGAGGCGGTTGAGGTCATCTTCGGTCCAACTGCTGTGTTATTTCATCTACAACGGAGTGCTGAAATTCACGCAGGAAGCCCATGGTAATAGTCAGAGGACGTTCATCCTCAAGTGAGAGAGTCCCTGCTGCAGGCTACTCGGTTGCCGGTTGAACCTCTGGCGCAGACGGGGACTTAGGCAATCCCTTGTCCTTAGAACGCCGAGTTTCAACAACGGCGACCTGGGAGTGGGTTCCCACAGATGGCGCCAAATGATGTCCAATAGCATCTTCGTCGTGTGACATGGTGTGACCGAGAGGGACTTTTGGTGTGAGGGAACGCCCGAAGTGTAGATTTCCCAGGAGAGCCTACCTCAAACACTCAAAAAATAGGGGTTTGGAGGTCCCCGGTGTCTTTTTCTGAGGAAGAGCCTCCGACGCCCAAGTTAGTGTTTTGGAGAAGGAGAGGGGGGTACTAAGGGCCAGAGATTCTTGCCTGTTATGTTTTCTCTAGAGGGAGGAGGAGAAAGCCCTCTTGCTGAGACCGTTTCCCTAATATTTATAGGAGGGGGTGACTCGTTCAGATTGTGACACGTGTTCGGTTGGATATAATCTGTACTTTTTTGGGCGTGGGGACCTCCAGCAGCTTAGAGGCTCCTCAGGCCATGGGTTAGGGCTGGAGTGGCCCTACATGACAAAACGTAAGCGGCGTCAGCGTGTCAGAGCATATATGAGGGCGGCATGTAGTGTGTGCGGGCGACATGTTAGAGGCTCCTTAATTGCTTCCGCCGTACCCCCGAGGTCCCCTTTGCTGAGGTCGCCCATGGGAGTGAGGACCCTTCCCTAGGAGTCATACCGGTAGTTCAGGGGATTCCTTAGCTCTGAAGTTTCTTCTTTGGGGGGATTATCTCCTGCCGAAGGTGGCTCGTTCTCCTCCCCCTAATCTGGTTCGGTCGCCTTTCCGAGGGAGGCAACACGCTAGTCACCCGAGGCCAGTATTGGCATTCCTTGTGGGTGAAATCGGATTTACCGAGTGTGATACCTAGCCGAGGTTCTCGAGTTAATGGGGCGATAACACTTCGGCTATCACTAGTGAGGATGAAGTTGGATCCCCTTGCAAGCTTCGGATTGAGAAACATAAAGTAAGCTGTTCACAAACCCACCTTAAAATAAGTGCAAATACTTAGAGAGTGATCTTCTCCCTCTGGTAACAAGGACTTAACTTTTTCTCCTTTCATTAATTACTTGCAAGTCAAGTTTACAAGTTTTATATATTCATAGCATGATTTGTCATGAGTTGTTAGATTATGTATTTTATTTATTTTCTTAGGTTACACTTGCTAGGGACTACCAAGAACCTAGTTGGGGGGTGTGATGAATACTCATAAGTGTATTGTTATTCAGGGTTTAAATCATCATTATACACTTTGAGGATGATTAATTTCTATATTCTGAGCATTTTTCCACCGGGTTACTATTCATAGCATTTTTACTATTCACATGCTTTTTACTATTCACCAACCTACTGTTCATATGTGTATTCACTGTACATATGCAGTTTACTGTTCATTAATATTAAAATATATATAATAAATAATTATTTTTTATGTAGGTAAAAATCATCACTTGGTGGCCCTTCATGAGAAAAAATCATTTCTGGAGCTGTAGGCATCGGAACTGAGTGATTCCAAATTTATCTAAAATCCAACACATAGATCTTCAACTCTGTTTCATTCCGCAAGTTAATTTGATCATTTTCATTGCCGAAATCTGATTATAGATGAGACCCTTCATTATTTCATGTGCTGAAAAGCAGTTTTGGTAGAAAAATCATAACTTGAGTTATAGATGTTCGATTTGAATGAGCAAGCTATCGATTCGAAGTTAAAGAGGAGATCTACAACTTCTATGCTTTGAGGAAGAGCTGATATAATGGCTATAGTGGCCAAAAAATTAAAATAAGTTGCGGCCTGTCATTATTGATTTGTATTTACCTACATTTTACTATTTTATTTTTACCATTTCACCCACCCTAAAACTCTATAAATAAGCACCTTGGGGGGAGGGGGGAGGAGGCCATTTTCTTATGCCATTTTCTTAGGCCATTTTCATATTCTTGTTTCATCTTTAGGTTTTTCTTCTTTTGTTCTTGTTTTAGTTTTCAATACCGAAGCTCTGTCCAAGTGCTTTCTCGTTCTTCTTCTTCTTCGTCCTTGATCTTTTAATCTATGTTTATTTCATCTTTCTACATGTTATTTACTTTTATTATGTCTAACTAATCTTCTTTTTGCTAAGGTGAAAGGGTGAAGCTTTTGGTCTAGAGGTTATGATTGATTTGAATGGACAACAACGTTAACGGTATTTTCTTCCTTAATCTATTTAACTTCCTTCCTTGTTAAGTAGGAGTCTTGATTCATCATAGTCAAATCATTGGCACAACAGCTACTTGATTCCCTTTGTAGAACTTGGCTCTACCGGCTATATTGGAATCTTGAGTTATTGTCGACAAAGGTTGGCATGATGGATACTTGAATCAATTAGCAAGTGTTGGCGTTTTAAGATCAATGAACGTTAATACTAACTAAATTCCCTGATTGGGACCTCATTTATGTGTGGATCTCAATTGAGTGGTAAGATGGGCTAAAATTAATCATAACCGATATACTAAAAGTGGATCCCTTAACCTTAGCTATTTTATTTGAATTTAAATTTTTAATCAACACTTGTTTACACCTTTCACGAAAACCTTCCTTATTAAATATATGTTATTTGTATTTCTTAATTCACTTCCCTGTGGTTCAACACTCGGACTCCTGAGATTTTATTACTTGTGACAACCTACACTTAGGTTACAACTGCTAGAGCATAGCATGACCTGTGTGAAATTCCAGTTTGTTAAAAATGATGGTGGGGTTGAGTGTTATAATGTATCCTTGGGCTGTCATGATCCTTGTGTGTGTTTTTGTTAGATATGACCCATTGCTGAAGAATGTTGAGTGCTTGTGCAAGTTCTTTAATCAACAAGGATACCTATGGACTCATGCTTTGTACATTTTAAATTTAAGGGGTGAAGAAAGGACACCAAATCAGTATATCATGAAAAGATGGTTGAAGAATGTGAGGACATACTCTGATGAGTTGATGGATTCTACTGAAGAGCAAGAGAGGCTACAATGGTTTTGCTGGGAATGAAGACAATGCGTTAGTGTTATAATTTAGTTGCCCGTTGCCTGAATGACCCAGTTGGCAGAAAATGTTTTGACAAAGGCCTCCAGTGATTGAAGCATTCTATAAGGAACTTGTATGGCAGCATGCCTGAGCTCTCTTCTTATTCGGCTGCAACAGGTTCACAACTTAAGGATCCCGAATTTGTGAAAAACAACACCTTTGGGCAAAAGAGGTACAAAAGTGTTACTGAAAGGTTGTATTCAAGAACCTGGAGGAGGAACTAGTTTCTTTTGTAACTATGTCCTTCATGTGTTTTATTTTTGCTAAGACATTGCAGGACTTGATTCATTCGTTAGGTTTTTTATTGGACAATAATAACTGAGAATATTTATGTTTCTTTATATATATATATATATATATATATATATATAACTAATATGTTTTAACCTGTTTTTTGAGCGATGTGTAACTGCAATGAATATGTGTGCAACTGCTTCTAGTATGGATATAAATGACTTTAGTTTGTACATTGCCAAGACTTACATGTGTGCAACTGCAACCAAAATGTATGACAACTAATTGAAACTTTTGTGAGATGTTGCAAGACTTTGTATCATGTTAACTGCAATGCATTCATTCCCTTTTCAATAATGCATCTTCTTAAACTTGATATGATTTGGCTTACATTTTTCAACTACTTCAATTCCATATGTTTGTACACATAATTATTATGTATTAACCTGTTATCCAATGTTTTGTAATTGCAAACAAATATGGGTGCTAACAAATCCTTACATAAATATTTATAATTTAACAATGGAATTAACAAATCCAAAATGTGTTAATCAAAACCTAGTACTAAAAAAATTATGTTTAAAACCACAATCACGTTGCGTCAACATTATGTTTCCTCTTTTATGGCTTTGTTCGCATCCTCAGTGATTTACTCCCTAAGTTTGTCTGCTTCATGCCTTAAAATTATCACCACAATAACACGTCTATGGCATCGAGATGCCCTGCCTTGTAATTCATGTACATCTAGTATCCATATATGATTTGCAATACACCTAATTCTAGAATAAAAAAGAACAGATAACATACCACTCCAAGATTGCTATCAAAGTTTGCACCCTCAAACAACTCTATATGCTTCATCGTGAATGCGGTGCAATCCTTAATATTAGACAAGTAAGATTGCCTTTTCATTTTACTCTTCCAAGTAGTTGTGAAATGGCACCATTCATATTCCACAAAGTCTACCACCATCGGGTGTCAAGGCCCAATTCACCGCCACCTTAAACCTCTTAGGAGGTTTAAATCAAACGATTGTTTTTCAATCAACCGGTTATTTTTTGTTTGGTGAATTAGGTCACTTGAGAACTGAGATACTTAACCACAAATTTTAGTTCATACTTAGGTAGGACTTAGGTGAAAGTGACTTATTACCCTATTAAGCCTTTCATTATTAAGCTTATAAGTTTAACACATTAAGTTATTAGTTTAATGTGTTATTCTATTAAATGCACCTAGTTAACCCTTCATGTTATCTTTTGGCTGCATATGGGCTACATAAAAGTAAGCGTAGGTGGGTTTGTGAGTTTGTCCTCTATAGACTTACCTTGGTATCCTTGGTGGGTACAAAAAAGGCATGTAGGAGCCTTAGGTGCTGGGGAGCCTGGGAGGCCTACTAGGGTGCTTGCAGACATGTGTGTGTGTTTTAGTGTCCTTAGGGGCTTACTGGACACCCTCTTAGTGAGCTCGCCAAACCATCACAGAATCATACAATCATGCATACATACATACATCATAGATTACTTAATTACAACCATGCATGCATTGTTTTCCTTAGCCCATCATACTTAGTGCCTTAAGGCTTAACTAAGCCCACTATGTACATACAAGGCACAAGCCTTGTTCTACTTTAAGCCCCCATGCTACTAGTTATGTACATGCATTTACAAACCAAAATTGGGCAAATATGGGCTACATGGCCCAGATTTATATACAACAAAAGTTAAGCCACTTAGATGCCATGCATGCTACATAGCATAGTTCAAATAGTTTCTATGCCAATTGTTACTTTGACCTCCACTTTCATTTGACACTTAGTCCAAAGTTGCCTTATAACTTTTCTAGTCCTAATCCATACCAAGATGGATCTGAATGCAGCAAGTCCCACTGTAGCCATTAGTGCCTACAAATTAGTACACAACCATTAGATCAACTTTATGAGCTTTTCAAGCTTTCTTTCATAAACCATCAAATCTAAACATTACCTCCTTATACATAAACCTCACCAACAGCTTCCTTAGCCTTTACTCTTCCACTTCCGTACTTGAAATGGGCAAAAGAAGGCATGAGTACACATGTACTCAGTAAGGATTCAATTTAGCACCTAGTGCCTAAAAAATGTCTATAACATTGTTATACACATAAACTTCCAATTTTGCTTAGTAACCTACAAACAAAGACAAAGAACACACAAAAGAGACAAGGCATAGCATAATAGAAGATACTTATATACATAATTCAAATGTTAGCACACACAAACAATCAAATAAGAACGCAAAACACACACCACACACATGGTTTGACTTAACATAACAAGCATGACTTTTCTTCCAATTTATCAAGTGATCACTATGATTAGGTTCAATTTAACATAGAGTTCTAGGTAATGAAGCAAGTTTTGTTGTGCTTGTCGAAAACTCTAATGCTTGCCGGAAGTAAACTAGCTAGCTCATCTTAGTGCTTAATGCACACATAGCCCATTAACATCACCTCTAGGTTCCTTTGGCCATAGCCATTTCCTAAGGCAGCTCTTTCCCCTTCAAAATCCAGGAGAAGAAGCCACCATGGACTAGCCATAAGCCACCATGTCTCCGTTTTGTTCTTTTTGCTTCTCCTTTCTTCAAGCTTTCTTTTTGGTCTTTTGTAGGAACTTTAGCTCAAGTTTTTGGGGGATGGTAGTTGAATTGATTGAGTTTAGAAGCTGCCTTCAAAGAACTAAGTCCAAGCAGTGGCCGAATGGCCTTACTGGCCAAAGATGTTGACTAGTCCTTGGTCTAACTTCCTTCTAGTTACTTGAACCATTTTGAACATTCTAGTGACCTGTTTAGCTCTCTTGGTGGCATGTTTTGAGCACCCACCTTGCTTAGTAATTTGGATATTTAATCCCCCAATTTTTCACTTGAACTTAGGCACACTTAAAGTGCACCCAAAAGCCCCTTAGTGCACCCTAAGGTGCCTTATGGTGTTTTCATGGGTTCTTCACATTTTCTTGGCCTCTATTGAGACCCTCATTCCTACTCCAATGGAAAACATCAACCTGATACAATCCCTTCTCAAAAAGTAGGCTTTAAAGCCTTCACAATGCTAGGGGTGCACATAAGGATGTGCAGGAGAGCCACCTTGTACCCCTCCTTTGTGCCCCCTTAGTACCCTCAAGTTTTTAGGCATTTTTTCTTCAAATTTTGAGTTCTCACTTCAAAGTCTACCTTGGCACATAATTTGAGCCATTCTTAGCTCACAAGTACAACACTTTTCCTCGTGTTCCACTACAATGCAGTTAAGGTTTTTTAGAACACCACATGAGTGCTTGTTTTCTTTTTAGCTATTCTTTTCATGGCCATGAATTCTTGCACTCATATACACAATTTATGCACATTTTATGCCCATCATAAGCATAGCCTATAGCCTATCCAAGTCATAAGCATGACATTATCTCTCCCTTAAAGAATTTGGTCCTCAAAATTCTCAAGTAATGTGGGGAGTAGCTCTAGGTACATTTTGAGAATCTCAATCACTATTTCCCAGGTAACTTTTTATTCAAAATGGTGTGACCACTGGATCTTCACCATGTTTATCCACTTTCTTTTTAACTTTCTTACATCCTTAGCTAGAACCTTTATGGGATCCTCTTCTTAAGTGAGGCTAGAGGTCATTAGGATATCATAAGCTGGTATGGCCAAATGTGGGTCAAATAAGTACTTCTTAAGCATACTAACATGAAAAGTGTCATATGTATGACCTAATTCTAAAGGTAAATCTAGCTTATATACCACATTACCAATCTTGGCTAATATCTGGAATGGCCCAATACATCTGGGAGTCAATTTGCCCTTCTTTCCAAACCTTATGAATCCCTTCATTGGAGAGACCTTAATCCACACATAGCCCCATACTTGGAACTCTAGGTCTCGTTTCTTTCTTTGATTAGCATAGGCTTGCTCTCGATTATTGGTAGCCTTGATTCTTTCTTCGATTATCTTGATCCTTTTAGTGGTCTAATGGATCAATTGTGGTCTTATTTCCACTTTATCCTTAGGATCTTGCCAACAACAAGGAGCAATGCACCTTATCCTATACAAGGCTTCATAAGGTGCCATCTTTATCACTGAGTGATAGCTATTGTTGTAGAAGAATTCTATCAAGGGTAAGAGTTAAATCCATTCTCCTTTAAAATCCATTGCATAGCACTTTAGCATATCCTCAAGAATTTGTATAGTTCTCTCTGTTGGCCCATCAGTTTGAGGGTGGTAAGCTGAACTTAGTTTCAATTGAGTACTAAGTGCCTGATGTAATGTTCTCCAAAATTTGGACACAAATCTTGGGTATTTATTTGAAACTATGGCATCTGAGATATCATGTAATCTTATTATTTATTTAATATATAGCTGTGTTAGCTTATCCAAAGGATCTATGAGATTAATAGGTAAAAAGTGAGCTGATTTTGGAAGCCTATCCACAATCACCCAAATGGTATCATGTTTTCTTCTTGTCATGGGCATACTCACTAGGAAATCCATAGATATGGATCCCTATTTCCTTTCTGGAATAGGCAAACTTTGTAGCTTACCTCCTGGTCTTTAATGTTCCACCTTCACTTGTTGACATACCACACATTTGGAAACAAATGTGTTAATTTCCTTTTTCATATTTGGCCACCAAAAGTGTTCTTTTAAACTTTGATACATTTTTATAGTTCCAAGGTATATGCTCATTTCACTAGAGTGAGCCTCTTTATGGATTTGTTCTTTTAAATCATAACCTTTGCGTACATAAATTCTATTTCGGAAATACAACAACCCTTGCCTATAAGAGAATCCTTGGGGGCAGTTTTCCATGTTTCTGCCTAGATATTCTAGTAAGATCTTGATCTTACTGTTGTGCCCTTAATATTTCTTCCTCCCATGTTGATTGAATGGTTATCACTTTCAATAGGGCTTTTTCCCAGGCATTTGTTAGCCAAACAAGTCAGGCTATTAAGTTCATTTTGTTCTTCTTCTTCTCCATGTTTTAGAATACTTGTATATTTCTTGCTCAAGGCAATAGTAACTTTATTAGCTTTGCCCTTTGTGTACTCAATGGTACAATCAAGGTCTTTGAGATATTCAAACCATCTCCTTTGCCTCATATTCAACTCTTTTTGAGTAAAGAGGTACTTGAGAATTTTATGATCAGTGAAGATTTGAAACTTATTACCTAATAGGTAATGTCTCCATTGTTTCAAGGCAAATATCATAGCTAGAAGTTCCAGATCATGCACTGGATAGTTTTTTTCATGTGGCCTTAATTGCCTTGAACCATAGGCAATAACTTGCTTTTCTTACATTAGCACACATCTTAACCCCACAGTAGATGCAATTGTATAAACCTCAAAAGGTTTATTGGGATTAGGCAATATTAGTACAAGGGTTGAAATGAGCTTATCTTTAAGCTCTTGGAAGCTTTTCTTACATTCTTTTGACCATTAAAATTTCTGCCTTTTCCTTGTCAATTTGGTCATAGGGGCTGCCATTACAGAAAATTTGGGTACAAAATCTTCTGTAATAGCCAACTAACCCCAAAAAACTTCTTATTTCTTTGCATTTTGAGGTTGCTTCCTCTGTAAAATAGATTCAATATTTGTTGGATCCACAGTCGTTATTTGCCAATTTATCACATGGCCTAAAAATTCAATTTGATTTATCTAGAAATGGCATTTATTCAACTTGCCATATAGTTGGTGTTTCTTCAACACATCTAGCACTGTTCTAAAGTCTTTTTATGTCTTCCTCATCCCTTGAGTATACTAGGATGTCATCTATAAAGATCACCACAAAGTGATCTAGATATGGTCTAAATACCCTCTACATCAGGTCCATAAAAAAAGATGGAGCATTAGTAAGCCTAAAAGGCATTACTGTATATTCAAAGCGACCATATCTTGTTCTGAAAGTAGTCTTAGGAATATCTACTTCCTTGACTCTTAGTTAGAAGTACCCTGATCTGAGATCAATTTTGGAGAAAACTGTAGCTCCCCTAAGTTGATCAAATAAGTCTTCAATCCTGGGGAAAGGGTACTTATTCTTCATAGTCATAGCATCGAGCTTTCTATAGTCAATTCATAACCTAAGAGTCCTATCCTTTTTTTTTTTAATAAATAGCACTAGTGCTCCCCAAGGAGACATACTTGGTTTAATGAATCATTTTTCAAAGAGTTCATCCAACTGCTTCTTTAATTCATTTATTCAAGAATTGCTATCCTATAAGGTGTAGCAGAGATAGGGGTTGCACCTAGAGTTAACTTAATTTCAAACTCTATCTTCCTTGGAGGAGGTAAACCTGGCAGCTCAAAAAAAAAACCTCTAGGAATTCTTTCCCAACAGGAATCTTATCTAACTCAATTTTAGACTCTTTATCATTTAAGCTCATATACTCTTCCTCAGAAAGTATAGGCATACAATCCACTACCTTTACTTGCTCGACATTACACCTTATTGAATCTTTTAAAGAATGTTCTATTGATCTTGGTAGCATCAATTCCCTAGTTTAACAGTCTATAATAACATTGTTTTCAACTAACCAACTCATGCCCAATATCATGCCATAACTAGCTGTTTCCAAAATGATCAGATTAGCCTTTAATTCCAGCTCATTTAGCCTAATAACATAGTCTTTAACTATGTGATGTGAAAACATCATTTCATTTCTAGCCATCCTGATCATATATATTTAAGGTAACATTGTAACTTCTACGTTTAATTCTCCTACTAAGTTAGTTGAAATAATGGATATCGAAGCAACAATATCATAAAGAACAGAAATGAGTTTATCATGAAATCATGAAGGTACAAGTTACCTGCCAGGGTTTCATTTCTCAGCTTGTTGTGGCTTACAGCATATTTTTCCAAGGCTGGTCTTCCCTTTCCTCTTTGATCCTTCTATCTGATATACTTTCCCAGCTAGTGGTTGGACTCTAGTAAGCATAGGCAAACTTGACCCTCTCTGTATCAACTTAGGTGGTTGAGATGCTGCCACTCATTTTCCTTTGCCTTGTTGGTTTTTTGGCCAAGGAGCCCCAAACTTTCCCAACACTATTCTTTCTTCTTTCTTGACTGGGAAATCTTTGACCTAGTGGCCTTGAGAACCAAACTTCAAACATCCTTTAGTAAGTTTGTACATGGTTTAAAACCATGGTACTTGCCATAAGTTTGGCATGGAGGTCCAAACCTTTGGGCTTTCTTAGGCATCTTTTGTTCTCTTCCCATCTCAGCCTTTCCTAGCCTGTCCTTGGCTTTTTTCTTACCACTTTATTGTCCTGTAGGAGCCCCTTTAATGTTCCCTGTTGTAGGGTGCTGAAATTCTTACTTCGATGTTAAAGCCGTTTGGACAGCCTCATAAAAAGTCTTGATGCCAATAGCTCTCAAGATCTGTTTCAATTCAGGCCTCAGGCCTCTAATGAACCTCTTGATACTCAATTCCTTTTGTCCATCATACTAAGGAACATATTTGAGGAGACTACTAAACCTATGTTCATATTCCCTGACTGACATGTTTCCCTGTTCCAATAAGTCAAACTCTACTTGCTTCTGATCTTTGAGAGCCATACTTACATACTGCTATTGGAACATTTGAAGAAATTTAGGCCACCTTATAGGTTCTTTTTCCCATGTGGCCTTTCTTTCATTCTTGCTCATATATGCACTTTGCATTGTCCTCCACCAGAGCTCTGCATTGCCTTTTAGCTTGAAGGTGGCTAGTAGTACCTTTTGGGTTGATGTGACTTCCATTCTTTCAAATACCTTTTTTATTTGGTAAATCCAGAACCCAGCTTTTTTTGGATTACCACTGCCCTTGAACACTGGTGGTTTAAGTGCCAGAAAAGGCCTCTAATTGGCCTTCCCTTAAACCTTCCCTCTTGGGTCTTTCTTTTCTTCTTTCAAGGATTCTTATCTTTCTTTTAAAAGCCAGATCTTTATAGCTTTCAAAAACTAGTTCCATTCTTCCAGCATTAGTGCCTATCTACTCCCTTCCTCTATTTTCATTATTCTTCATGATTTCTGATCTCAGTTTTCGACCTCTTGGGTTTTTTCTCTCATCATCATATTCTTGCTCTTCATTTTCACACTTGCTAGCTTGCTCATTTCTTATTGGTTTTTTTTCTTGGCCTCCTTCCCATGTTTTCTTCTTCTTCTTGTACTTCTACAGCCATAGCACCTCTAGAAGCCTAGGCCTAACCCCTATAGAGGGCTTGCACACCTACTACAAGCTGAGTAATGGCAGCTTGCATCATCCCTATCATATGTTCCATTCTTTGTTGGCCCTGCACACTAGATCTAGGCTCTATAGCTCTATTAGGAGGTCTTATCCTACTTACAACTACCTCCTTGTTTTCAAGTTGTTGATCATTCATTTAATTAGCCCTAGTATTCAGTTGTTCTTCTCTTTCTCTTCATTTTTCTTTTTCCCTACCTCTGGTCATCATTCTTGCAAAACATAAGAATGGTTGATACTCATAGTGGGTATTACCCTAACAAACCATCCAGGTCCTATATAACCACAACTTTGATACCAAGGTCCTATATAACCACAGCTTTGATACCAACTTTGTCAAGGCCTAATTCACCTCCACCGTAAACCTCTTAGGAGGTTTAAATCAACCAATTATTTTTCAATCACCCGATTGTTTTTCAATCAAGCAGTTTTTTTTCATATGATGAATTAGGTATTGACAACAAGGATACTTAAGTACAAATTTTAGTTTATACTTAGGTGGGACTTAGGTGAAAGTGACTTATTAACCTAGTAAACCTTTAGTTATTAAGCTTGTAAGTTTAACACATTAAGTTATCAGTTTAATGTGTTATACAATTAAATGCACCTAGTTAACCTTTCTTGTTACCTTTTCGATGCATATGGGGTACATAATAGTAAGCATAGGTGGGTTTGTGAGCTTGTGCTCTATAGGCTTACCTTGGTATCCTAGGTCGATAAGCAAAGGCATGTAGGTGCCTTAGGTGCTGGGGCACCTAGGAGGCCTACTAGGGTGCTTGCGGGCATGTGTGCGTGTTTTAGTGTCCTTAGGGGCTTACTGGAGGCCCTCTTAGTGAGTTCGCCAAACCATCACACAATCCCACATTCATGTATACACACACACATGCTAGATTACTTAATTACAACCATGCATGCATTGTTTTCCTTGGCCCAACATACCTAGTGCCTTAAGGCTTACCTAAGCCCATTATGTACATACAAGGCACAAGCCATGTTCTACTCTAAGCCCTTATGTCACTAGTTATGTACATGCATTTATAAACCAAAATTTGGCAAATAGGGACTACATGGCCTAAATTTATATACAACAAAAGTTAAGCCACTTAGATGTCATGCATGCTACATAGCATAGTTCAAATAGTTTCTATGCCAACTGTTACTTTGACTCCCATTTTCACTTGACACTTAAGTCATAGTTGCCTTATTACTCTTTTAGTCCTAAACTATACCAAGATGGATTTGAATGCAGCAAGTCCCACTATAGCCATTAGTGGCTACAAATCAGTACACAACCATTAGTTCAACTTTATGAGCTTTTCAAGCTTTCTTTCATAAACCATCAAACCCAAACCATACCTCTTTATTAGAGAGATTTTCAAGCTCATACACAACCATTAGTTCACCTTTATGAGCTTTTCAAACTTTCTTCCATATACCATCAAACCCAAACCATACCTCCTTATACATAAACCCCTCCAAGAGGTTCCTTAGCCCTTACTCTTCCACTTCCTTACCTGAAATGGGTAAAAGAGGGCATGAGTACACATGTACTCAGTAAGAATTCAATTTGGCACCTAGTGCCTACACAATGTCTGTAACATTCTTATACATATAAACCTCCAATTTTGCTTAGTAACTTGCAAACAAAGACAAAGAAAACACAAAGGAAACATGGCATAACATAATACAAGATACTTATATAGATAATTCAAAGGTTAGCACACATAAATAATCAAAGAAGCATGCAAACACATACACCACACACACGGTTTCATTTAACATAGTAAGCATGTCTTTTCTTCCAATTTAGCAAGTGATCATTTTGATTAGGTTCAACTTAATATAGAGTTATGGGTAATTAAGCAAGTTTGGCTGAGCTTGTCAAAAACATTAGTTCTTGTTGAAACTAAACTAGCTAGCTCACCGTATTGCTTAAAGCACATCTAGCCCATTAACATAGCCTCTAGGTTCCTTTAGCCATAGCCATCCCTTATGGCAGCATTTTCCCCTTCAAAATCTAGGAGAAGAAGTCTCATATGAACCCTTAATTAGCACAAAAATGGTAGCAAAAAAGCTTGAACATACATCAAATACCACATGTGCCACCATGGACTAGCCATAAGCCACCATGTCTCGGTTTTGTTCTTTTTGCTTCTCCATGCTTCAAGCTTTCTTTTTGGTATTTTGCAGGAACTTTAGCTCAATTTTTTGGTAGATGGCACCTAAAATGAATGAGTTTAGAAGCTACCTTCAAAGAATTAAGTCCAATCGGTGGCCGAATAGCCTTGGGGGCCAAGGATGTTGACTAGTCTTTGGTCTAACTTCCTTCTAGTCACTTGAATCATTTTAAACATTCTAATGACCTTCTTAGCTCTCTTTTTGGCATGTTTTGAGAACCCACCTTGTTCATTAATTTGGCCATTTAAGCCCCTAAGTTTTCACTTGAACTTAGGCATAGTTGAAGTGCACCTAAGAGCCCCCTAGTGCACCCTAAGGTGCCTCATGGTGTTTTCATGGGGTTTTCACATTTTCTTGGCCTCCATTGAAACCCTCATTCCTACTCCAATGCTAAGCATCAACCTCATACAATCCTATCTCAAAACTAGGATTTAAAGCCTTCACAATGCTAGGGTTGCACATAAGGGTGTGCCTGAGAGCCACCCTGTCCCTTTCCTTAGTGCCTCCTTAGTACCCTCAAGTTCTTAGGCACCTTTTCTTCAAGTTTTGAGTTGTCACTTCAAATTCTACCTTGGCACATAATTTGAGCTGTTCTTAGCTCACAAGTACAACACTTTCTCTCATGTTCCACTACAATGCACTTAAGGTTTCTTAGAACACCTCATGAGTGCTTGTTCTTTTTTTAGCTCTTCTCTTCATGTCCATGACTTGTTGCACTAGTATACACTATTTATGCACATTTTATGCCCATCATAAGCATAGCCCATGGCCTATAAAAGTCACAGGCATGACATCGGGTGCTCGATAGACTCAAGATATTCTAATAAAGGGATGCTCTAGGGGAGAACATGCACATATGCAACCGACATGAGTTTATTCTCTCCACAACCAACACATAAGCAAAAAAGTAGGCTTTGAGTATTACTTAAAATTTGACCTCCTAACACCCCATAAAGACAGAAGTCCTCTGTCATATTATTCAGGACTTGTATAACACTGTTTCTAAAGTTAATGCATACAAAAAAGTAATGGCCCGAATGTAAAATTAGTATGAACACCTGCATAATAATCACAAAAATATGACATAGTATGAAACAAATAGCACCCAGAATAAAACATTAATCACACAGTAGCATACATACGATACCGGTATACTAATCACATAAATATTTTCAGCTTATCCCCAGTAGTACACAAATAACACATTACTCACACAGTATCACACAAACAACACCTAGAATAATACATTAATCACACAATAGCACACATAAGATACCTACAGAATAATCACATATTACTCATACAGTATCACGCAAACTGCACCCAGAGTAATACATTAAGTACACAGTAGCATACATAAGATATCAAGTTACCAATTACAAGACAATAAGTCTTACCAAGTCATACTTAATAATGCTCTGTACGTGGTTCGCCTTGAGCCAGTTCATAATTGTCTTGACTAAGCTACCATACATTTTTTTGTTTTAATTTTTTTGCTCCTCGCTCATATCCACCCCAATATGGTATGCAACAAATACCAACTACAAATACCAACATTTTTGCAAGATGTCAAATTGTGTGTTTTTTGTAAATACAAAAGTTCTGCAACATATCTCACCGATATGTATGTCGTGATGAAAAAATGACTTGTAATAGGTCACTTATGCTCCTTGGCATTCAGGATTAGACGCCATACATCCATTACTATTATGCCTATTTCAGTCTTATCATGGAGTGACAGGAATCCTTCTCATGTTACGACATGGTTCAACAAGTCATCAAACAATAATTGCCTTAGAACAAGTATGTTACAGTACTAATATTGATGCCCGACGACATCCTCGTCGAATGACATGCTGGCCTGGAGGAGAGACTTCTGGTATGAAGGTGCCTAAAACATTCAAAAGACTAGGGTTAGAGACTTCCCGGAATGTGTTTCCAGGGGAAGAGCCTCCGACACCCAATTTAGTATCTGGAGAATAAGGAGCAAAAAGTAGGGAGTAGAGAGTAGAGAGTCTCCCTCTCCCTTTACCAAGGTCGTTCCCAAGTTTTTATAGGAGGGCGTAGGGAGGAGGCCGTTTGACATAGCCCACTCATATCATGACATGTGTATGGTCGGATGTAGTCTGTACCTTCAAAGATAGGTATCTCCAGCTGACCATAGGCCGTTCTGGCTGGAGGTCAGGGCCATATGGGAGGTTTCTATGTCAAGGGCGTGTGCGAGGTCTCTGTGTCAGAGGCTCCTTACCACTTTTTTCATATCTTCATGAACCCTTTCAGCGAATGAGACCCCTTTGGCGTATAAGACTTCTTCGGAATAGGAGGTACCTTTTGGACTGATATCACTACCAAGGGCTACTGGGGAAGCCCTTTGGCAGAGTGGGGAACCTTTGGTAGACATTTTTCCTTACCGAGGATGGTGATATCCCTTTCCGAACTTGGTGGGCTCTTCATTCCGAGGGTGGTAGTGCACAACCTTTCCAACGTCAGTCCCGTTATTCCTCGAGGGCGATGGTGGGTCATTGAGGCCAGGGGCTCAAGGACAGTGTGGGCCACCTCTTTCCCGAGGTTGGTTACTTGTCCTTCCGAGGGTGGTGCTGGTCTTCCTCGAGGATGGTGCTCGTCAGACAGTTGGGTATTCTAAGGGTGATAGCCCTTCGGCTATCACATGCCCCCCTCCCCCGGTAAAGCCGAAGTCGTATCTTCGGCGCTTGAGCCTTTGCGAGCATTTTATGGAACTTTGTGGTAGGTGACGGTCATCTTAGTTTTGACCAAGGTCACCTTCTTGGGAAGAGGTCACTTCTTTGGTCCATGTTGACTCTTCGGACCGAGGTAATCCCGTCCTCATTTAGGTGGTACTTCTTCATTTTTGGCCGAGCTTTTGGCCTTCCCGAAGCTGTTACTTCGGACCGAAGTATATATTCCCCTTCTGGGTTTTTTATTGCCTACCAGTGAATTGTCACATCTTTTGAACAGATAAACGCATCTCCTCAGGAAAGACATGCATAGGTCTGGCAGCTGTCAAGAGCATGCCCTTGTTTCTCGCATCAGGTGACACGTGTCGCCAGGCGACTGGCGAACAGTCGCGTCCGTTATGCCAATCACGTCTCTTTGCCTTCGAGGAGTCATTATGGCGACACTTCGCCTGCCCCCTTCAGCCTATATAAACCTTTCCTCCTCAGTATTTTCCACACTTTTTTTCTTTTACTATCTTTTGCTCTCGAGTTTCCTTTCGTCTCTTTCTTTTTTTCGGTGGCGGTGCTAACGGCGAGGCGATTTCTGGCAACTCCTGCAGTGGCTTTTAGAAGTTACTACTTTGGTCCGAACTTGGGTGGGTCTCTTTTTCAGAAGTCGTTCGTTGGTATTTTTTTTGTGTCCCATATTCTTTTTGTTTCACCTTCCCGAGGTTAGACTTCTTCTTGCCGAACATGTCTACTCCAGTCCCGCTTGTAACTGTTCAACCTATCCCCGAGTTGGCTTCCCCTTAACTCTCATCCAAGTTGTGCTACTTCAGAGAAGTTAGAGAAGTGGACAGCTAAATTCTTTCTCCCCTCTTACGCTGTTACTAGGCTACCTAGTCCCAGTATGCCTAGTTACATGAATCATTCAGACGAGGTTACCATCTTTCAGGCCTAGCTGTAATGCCCAGACAATCCAAACTGATTAGGTCCCGGGGTAAGTGGATTGGGAGCCAAAGAATTTTTCTAATTTGGGAATTTAGCTCAATTAATTTGAGGAGACATTGAATTAAGTATGGCATGGGCATAAATGAGTGATGAACACTCTTGAAAATAAGCTTGGCTTAGGCCAAGAGAATTAGTGGTGAAAATTTAAAGTGAGGGACTCAATTGAACAAAGGGGACTTTTGGTGGTTGGGCTCAATTGCCCAAATGTGAAGAATTGAGGGACTAAGGGGGGATTAGCCAATTTTAAAGGCATTGGATGCCATGGCTGCCACCTCCCTCCATTTCCCCATTATTTTAATCCACCTCCATCCAAGTCATCACTTAGGATTCTTTTCTACACCTACTTGTCCCCCACTTTTGACAAATTCAGCCAACTCTTCCAATTTGTCTCCAATTTGTCTCCCACTTTGTCTCCATCTAAATCACATGATTTTCTCTCACTCCCCCTCCATATGGCCGGCCATCACATGCCCAAAAAACTCCCAAAACAATTCATTTCATTCTCCCACTCATTTTACACTATTTCAACTCCAAACAACTCAAACACTTTCAACTCCTTTCTCCTTCTCTCTCATTTTTGGCCATACAAGTTCTTACCATTCCATAAGATTTTCCAACTCTTTTCTTCCTCTAAACATTCAACCATAGCAATATCATACCCTTCCTTAAACAAAAACCAAGTGTTCTTGGTAGATTTCAAGCTCTAAAGCCATAAGGAGCAAGAATCAAGTGAAGGATTCAAAGAAAACCAAGGAAGAAATTTCAGCCAGCTCCATTTCTTGGAGGTTTTGAGGTCTACTCAAAGAGATCTTTGTGTGCATGAGCTTCTAAGCTCATTGGAAGCAAGAAATCAAGTGGAAATTTGAAGAACATCAAGGTCAAAGTTTCGGCCTTACCTCCTTTGTGAAGTTCCGTAAGTTTACACCAAGTATTCTTGGTATTTTGGATTCTTTAAGCTAATTACCAAGTGTTCTTGGTATTTTATTGTTACTAATAAAATTTGGCCATTTTGGTTCTTGTGCTAGAAAATAATTTCTAGAGTCAACAAGCAAGGAAAACGAAGGAGAATAAGCTCTTAAGAGCTTTCGGTATTGGGTAAGGATTCCTATACTCTTTTGAGTATTCGGGCCCCTAGGTGATGGTCAAAGAACCATGTGATCCTAGGGGTGTGCTAAGAGGGCTTAAGTTAAATTATTGCTTCAGCAATTCCGTTTCGCTCATGAGCTAAGTTAAGCAAGCATTAAGGGCTAGGATTTAAGTAGGCCACCTTAAATTCCTATGCTAAGTGAGATCTCTGAAATTGTAAAGTATGTGAAATTAATGAAATAAAACTTGAGGGATGCTTGCTGCCCTTCTGAAATCAAAGTGTTAAGTGGCGTGTGTTTGCGTGCTTTTATGAAATTGTTGTGCATGCTAACCCCCGATTTCGATTATTATTGTATATGCATGTATCTTTGTGTTTTCTTTGTCTTTATGTTTTCTTTGCAAGAACTTAGAGTAATTATTGCCATTACATTCTTGGCATATGTTAGGCCTTAAAGGCCATATGTTAGGCTTTGGAAGCCATACGGAATCCTTATTAAGTTTTATAACTCGCTCGCCCTACTCTACTTTTGTAGGTAAAAGTGTGCTCGAAAGATTGAGCTAAGAGTCTTGAGTACTCTTTTTGCTGTATAAAGGTTGGGTATGTGTATGGTATTGCTCAATTATACTAAGTATTCTAAGTATTTTAAGTTGCTTCAAAATCAAGCTAATAAGTGTGGATTTTGTGCGCAGGACTACGAGTCTAGAATTTGTGGGAACAACGTCTTAAGGTGGATAATTAGTGTTCCATGGCACTATGATTTATGGCTTGCTTTTAAGCATGAATTTTTGTTGGTCTAAGTTTAGTGACCAAATTATGGATTTAGTTAAAATTCGGCCAAACTTGGCTTGGGCTTGTATTATGGACTTGGACATTTTTGGGTGTTTTTATTGATTGGTGGACTTACCAAGGCCCATGCATGAATTTATGGGTTATGTTTTCATGAAAGTTGAAGCATGTTGAAATTGGGCTTAAATTCTGTTGGAATTCTTGGCGCACCAAGATCCTTTTAAGATAGGATTTGAGCTCATTGAGCTAACTCTAGCTTGAACAGCTATCTAAGGCAGCTAAAAGTAGCTCCCTTTAGCTCAAGTCAGCTCACTTCAGCTATAAGTAGCTCAAAGTAGCTGGACTTCAGCTCAAGTTAGCTCAAGTCAGCTCAAGTCAGCTCACTTCAGCTTCTGGTAGCTGAATGTAGCTAGACTTTAGCTCAAGTCAGCTCACTTCAGCTATAAATAGCTCAAAGTAACAGGACTTCAGCTTAAGTCAGCTCAAGTCAGCTCACTTCAGCTTTTGGCAGCTGAATGTAGCTGGATTTCAGTTCACTTCAGCTGAGAGTAGCTAACTCCAGCTGAAGGTCAGTTCAGGGAACTAGACCTTAGTTCATGGAGCTTGATTGGAGCTCAATGGTGCATAAGTAGCATAGTGAGCTAGCTTTGTGCCAGCTCACCTTGCTTTTAGCTCAAAACCACCAAGAGACACATCTTTTGTGTAAAGGTATGTCTCTTCATCAAAAGAGATGACTATTGGCGAAAAGAACATGTCTTTTCATCCAAAGGAAGTGTTCCTTGAGTGAAAAGACATGTATATTTGGCCATGAGGGTGGTTGGGGTGGTTATTGCAACAAGAATGATGTCCTATGACTTCAAGGGACATGTATATTCAGCCATAAGGTAGTTATGGGGTGGTTATAGGCCAAAGGAAGTGTTCATTGGCTAAAAGACATGTATTTTCGCCATAAGGTAGTTATGGGCTGGTTATAGGCCAAAGGAAGTGTTCCTTGGCTAAAAGACATGTATTTTCGCCACCATACATGACCCTTGGCCAAAGGAAGTGTTCTTTGGCTTAAAAGACACCTTTCTTGGTGTAAAGGTGTTCCTTTTGGTCATCTATAAATAGACTTTAGAGGCCAGCCATTTTAAGCACGAATTTGCACTCCATTTGCTTTATTTTCTTGAGAGAAAATTGTTCTCCTCCTATTTCCTTTAGAGGCTGAAATATTAAACACTTCTTGAGAGCATTGTGGGTGGATTTACATAGAGATTGTTCATCTCTATTTCAAGCTTCAAGGCGCTCCTCTAAGATCAAGTTCTCCCTCAAGTTTTTTTGCTAAAGATAACCAAGAAGAAAGGTGCACATCTTTTCTTGGTTTAGTAGCATGTTAGGTTTCATTTTCGTATATTCGTAGTAGCATGCTAGGATTTATTTAACACAACTTGTATGTGATCTTGATATGTTATATAATATGTTATGCATGCCTATATCCATGTTGAATTCAAATGAACAAATATGCATGTGGCATATACATGAGTAGATAACATAAAAGTATGTTATCATAAGATCATAAGATCCTGAAATCTTCAATTGATATCAGAGCCTAGGTCATGAACATGTATATGTTGCATATAGTGAGCATGATTTAGGATCATACATATGTGTATGATTGTGATAAGGCTAATGAAGGATATGTGTATGGAGCAATGAAGGCATGTTTGTGTATTTCTAATTGAATGCTATATGCATCTCTTTTTCCATATATGAGCATGTTAGAAGTTGTTTCATACACATGTTGCTTTATTGAGTCTTGTTGTGTAAATTGAACTAAAACATGTGAATTGCATCAATGTAGATGGCTTGTAAGAATATAGTTGCAGAATTAAACCGTGACCTCAAATTGGATGGTGAAAACTATTCAATTTGGCAACAGAAGGTCAAATTCATTTTAACTGAATAAGATACTCTTGATGTGCTCACTCAAGAGATCATGCCTCCTGCTGAGGGACAGGATAGGACTGCCTATGAGGCATTCCTAAAGAAGAACTCTATGTGTAGAGTCACTCTCCTTTCCACTATGGTGGATGAGATTATGGTGGAATTCTCCATGCTTGAGGGGGCTAAGGCCATATGGGACTCAGTCAAGGCCAAGTATGGAGATATTTTTGTAGAGAAACAACGCTCAATGATTCTCAGGTTTGAGAATTATGTGAAGCGTGCTGATCACTCTATGAGTGCTCACTTGCGTGAGATGTCACGCATGATCCACCAGCTCAAGACAGCAGGGTATGTGCTCACTGATGAGCAACAAGTGCAAGCAATAATCTGTTCCTTGCCCGATGAGGAATGGCAGTTGATGAAGGTCAACTTACGCCATAACCCTCAAATAATGTCATTTGATGACATTGCTCGTCACCTTCTCCTTGAGGCTAAGGTAATGGCCCTCAAGGACCATTCTAGGGCATATGTTGCCTCATCTTCTATCCAGAAGGGATGGAAGAAGAATGGTGGCAAATGAGGGCTAGGAAAGGGCAAGGGAAAAGGTCCTGCTTCCAAGAAAAAGTTCAAGAAGAAGCGGGACATAAGCAAGCTGAAGTGCTTCAACTGTGGGAATAAAGGTCACTTTGCAAAAGATTGCAAAGGTCCACCCAAGGTACATACATACCCTTCTACTTCCTTTGTACATGTTGTGTCATGTACATTACTAACTGAGTGCAATTCTTTGTGGATTGTAGACTCGGGAGCAACAGACCACATAGCCCGGGACAGGTCCTGGTTTGTGGCTTACAGGAAGCTTTCAAAAGGAGCTAAGCATGTTTTAGTAAGGAATGATGCCAGGCTGGAAGTAGAAGGCATAGGAACATGTAAAATTCCTATAGATATTGGATATTTGTATCTAATAGATGTATTGTATGTACCAAACATTTGTAGAAATTTGATTTCTATAAGTTGCATGTTGAAGTACAATTATTGCTTTAATTTCTTTAATAATAATGTGTTATTATTAAAGATGGTCGAATAGTATGCACTTGTTCAGTTAATAATGGGCTTTATGAGTTGAAGCCAACTAACCATTCTGTTGCAAGTCCTAGTTGCTATGTGATAGAGGTCACAAATGAAATGAGATGGCATGAGAGGTTAGGTCATATTGGTCAAGATAGAATGGACAAGCTAGCCAAGAGTGGCTTGCTAGGTTCCTTGACCAAGGTTGTCCTTCCAAGTTGCCAATCATGCCTAGAGGGCAAAGCCACAAGAAAGCCTTTTGGCAAAGCAACTAGGAGAAGTGAGGCACTAAGTTTAGTTCACTCTGACCTGTGTGGGCCAATGAAGATTGAATCCAGAAATGGATTTAAGTATTTCATCACATTCACAGATGATTATACTCGATTCACCCACATCTACCTACTAAGAAACAAGGCAGAGGCCTTGGCATGCTTTGAGAAGTATGTACACTTGGTTAAGAACCAAGTAGGTAAGTCCTTGAGGACAGATAGGGGTAGAGAGTATACATCAAATGCATTCAAGGCATTTTGTGACTTGAAAGGTATTGAGAGGGAGTTCATTCTTCCTTGGACACCCCAACAGAATGGAGTGTCTGAGAGGAAGAATAGAACTCTTATGGACATGGTACGTTCCATGATGGCAAAGGCCAACTTAGACATCACTTATTGGAGTGATGCACTGCTGTGTGCAGTTCATGTCCTTAACAGAGTACCCATCAAGAATGTGAACTCTTCTCCATATGAGTTATGGAAGGACAAAACTCCTAACCTAAGCTATTTACACCATTGGGGTTGTTTAGCTTATATTCACATAACGGACCATCCTTTGGGAAAGTTGGGTCCAAGAGGGAGGAGGTGTGCCTTCCTTGGTTATGCTAAACAGTCTAGGGGTTATGTGTTCTTGGATATAAGTCACAAAATTGGGAACATCTTTGATGCAAGGAATGCTAACTTTGTGGAGGATGAGTTTCCCAAAGTTGGTGAGCGTGGTGACTTAACCTCATTAAGCCAAATCCTAGATGAGGATCAACTAAGTGACATAAGGACACCTGGGACATATGCACCTACTCTAGAGGGAGTACCTTAACCACATGGAGCAATGGCTCTAGAAATACTTGTTGTTGTGGACCAACATGAGCAAGACCTCCAAGAGGAAGGTTTTGTTCAAGAGGGAGTTGAGGATACTCAAGAGCAAAATGTTGAGCCTCAAGAGATGGAGCATGAGTTGCCTCCATCTCAGCCTACATTGAGAAGATCAATGAGGAAATTTGGACCACCTAAAGAATGGTGGATCTTGGATAGTGAGGCAAATTTGGTTGCATCTGAGATAGATGAGCCAAGTAACATTAAGGAGGCTCTTGAGGGTGCACAGAGGGAAGAGTGGCTAAATGCAATGAAGGATGAGTTGCATTCAATGCATCTCAATGGGGTTTGGGAGCTAAGTGATCTTCCTCCAGGCCGTAAGGCAATTGGGAACAAGTGGGTTCTCAAGATCAAGGTGAACTCTGATGGAAGTATCGAAAGATACAAGGCCCATTTGGTGGCCAAGGGTTTTACACAGAAGGAGGGTGTTGATTTCAAAGACACCTTCTCTCCTATTGTAAAATTCACTTCCATCAGGATATTACTTGCCATCGTGGCAAATCTAGACCTAGAGTTACATCAAATGGATGTAAAGACCGCCTTTCTCAATGGTGATTTGAGTGAGGAGATATATATGAGACAACCTAAGGGGTTTGTCCAAAAGGGTCAAGAGGACAAGGTATGTAGACTAAAGAAGTCTATCTATGGTCTTAAGCAAGCTTCAAGACAGTGGTACTTGAAGTTTCACCATGCAATCACAAGCTATGGCTTTGTGATGATGCATGAAGACCATTGTGTATACTTGTACTCTTCTGGGTCTAGTTTTGCAGTATTGACTCTATATGTGGATGATATTTTGATTGCAAGTAATGGGCTTGCTTTTTTAAGTACCATCAAGGGATAGTTGTCTTCCACCTTTGACATGAAGGACATGGGAGAGGCTGCCTTTATCCTAGGGGTTAAGATCCTGAGGGATAGAAAGGCAAGGCTGTTGGCCCTTTCCCAAGAGCCTTATATTGATAAGATTCTTGCAAGGTTCAACTTAACAAATGCAAAGCCCATGGGTACACCTTTTGCATATGGTTGCAAGATTGGAGAGGACTTATGTCCTAAGACTCCAAAGGAGAAGGAAGAGATGGCTCAGATCCCCTACCTAAGTGCCATTGGTAGCTTGATGTATGCCATGTTATGTACAAGGCCAGACATCAGCCAAGCGGTTGGACTTCTAGCAAGATATTCTTCCAACCCTGGTCTGGAGCATTGGAAGAGTGTCAAGAGGATCCTAAGGTACCTCAAGGGTACTAAGGATTATTGGCTTTGTTACCAAGGTAAAGACCTTGGTTTACGTGGCTATTCTGATGCTGATTGGGGAGGAGATAGAGACTCCAGCACGTCTACATCTGGTTATATTTTCATGCTAAATGGTGGGGCTACTTCTTGGTGTAGTAAGAAGCAAACTTGTACAGCATTGTCCACAATAGAGGCTGAATTTGTTTCATGTGCCTCAGTTGTACAAGAAGCCCTTTGGCTAGGCTATTTCCTTAAAAATTTGTAGTCCAGGGTTTCTATTGAGAAACCTATTACTATCTACAGTGATAGTATGGCAGCCATGGCTTATACCAAGGACCCCAAATACCATGGAAAAACCAAGCAAATTAGCATGAAATATAACTTTGTGCGGGATGCAATTGAAGAGCGTGAAGTTAGGATTGAGTACATTTCTACAGACCTGATGGTGGCAGATCCTCTCACTAAGCCATTGCCACCACTTGTATTTGCTCGACATGTTAGAGCAATGGGTCTTAGAAAATTGTAAATGTTGGATGTACTTCACCTCTTTGGTGTCACACACGTTATGTATTTCTTTGAAATAATATAGATTATTTTATGAAATACTCAGTTCAATTTTATGAATCACAACGAACAAATGAACATGTCAAACATAGGCAGAGGGTGACTTTCTCACACAAGTCATCCGCCCTTGATCTTTGTGTAAGATTAAGGATGAGAATGGCTAAAGACTTAAATGAAACTTAAGTGAATGATACATTTAAGTGGGAGTCATGCTCCAACACATGACACTTTAGCTTTTATGGTCGCCTTGATTATGAGTAATCAAGATTCAATGCTTTGGTGCATTCAATTTGTATGACCATTCATACATCCTAGACTATGTTAAATGTAAGCTAAGGCTTACATGGAGAAATTTCATGGTTATTGACATGCTCCTTTTATATGTTAAGAAGAGTACACTTCATGGTGTTTTAAGAGGGAGAAATGACACACTCCTCAATTGGAATGGAGATCACTCCAAGTGGGAGCGGCATGAGTAAAACACCTTAGAAGTGTATTATGGAACTTTAATGGATGTGTTTCCAAGTGTTCCATGACCATGAAATACAACCAGAGAAGAATTTAAGCAAGTTGTCTCTATTCTTGCTTAGTGTGAGATTCTTCGAATCAGACTCTTAGTGACTATGGCTTGCTATTAGGAAGTTGAGTTAATTATGATTACTTTGATTAGCTGTCGAAGGTCTTAGAGAAATGAGACTGGAGTATCCTCCTTTTGGGTAATCATGTTAACTCATTGACCTAAGTAGTTGAAGCTAAAAGGAAAGACATTAAGATGATACACGTTCACTAAATTCAATCTTGGGCCCACATATTACTGTGAGTAGTATGCTAGATTGAATGACAAGTGATTGAAATGAGTACTCAATGCTTAATACAATCATGGATTTCAAGGAGTTGAAATTCTAAGAAAGAGACTGATTGTGATTAAGAAGTGTATCATATGTCTGGGGTCTGAAAGGCATAACTTGATGTGTTCAAGCAAGCTTGATGTGTTTAAGCAACACACTTGAATTTGATGTGTTCAAAGGAAAGTTTGAAGAAGTTCAAACTATGAGGAGAGAACAATCTTCTATTGAGAGTCTAACAGCCTCAATGGAAGAGACTTAGTGTGTGTGCCTGAGGTCGCACCCACAACTCTATATATGTAGAAGTGTTTGGATCATTTTGGCTATTAGGATTAAGGAGTTTGTTTTGAGTGGGAGCTGGAAGCTTAAAAGCATCTTAGTGCGAGTGGGAGTTTGTTGGAATTCTTGGCGCACCAAGATCCTTTTAAGATAGGATTTGAGCTCATTAAGCTAACTCTAGCTTGAACAGCTATCTAAGGCAGCTAAAAGTAGCTCCCTTTAGCTCAAGTCAACTCACCTCAGCTATAAGTAGATCAAAGTAGCTGGACTTCAGCTCAAGTTAGCTCAAGTCAGCTCAAGTCAGCTCACTTCAGCTTCTGGTAGCTGAATGTAGCTGGACTTCAGCTCAAGTCAGCTCACTTCAGCTATAAGTAGCTCAAAGTAGCAGGACTTCAGCTCAAGTTAGCTCAAGTTAGCTCAAGTCAGCTCACTTCAGCTTTTGGCAGTTGAATGTAGCTAGATTTCAGTTCACTTCAGCTAAGAGTAGCTAACTCCAGCTCAAGGTCAGTTCAGGGAACTAAACCTTAGTTCATGGAGCTTGATTGGAGCTCAGAGGAGCTCAATGGTGCATAAGTAGCATAGTGAGCTAGCTCTGTGCCAGCTCACCTTTCTTTTAGCTCAAAACCACCAAGAGACACATCTTTTGTGTAAAGGTATGTCTCTTCATCAAAAGAGATGACTATTGGCTAAAAGAACATGTCTTTTCATCCAAAGAAAGTGTTCCTTGAGTGAAAAGACATGTATATTCGCCCATGAGGGTGGTTGGGGTGGTTATTGCACCAAGAGTGATGTCCTATGACTTCAAGGGACATGTATATTCGGCCATAAGGTAGTTATGGGGTGGTTATAGGCCAAAGGAAGTGTTCCTTGGCTAAAAGACATGTATTTTCGCCACCATACATGACCCTTGGCCAAAGGAAGTGTTCTTTGGCTTAAAAGACACCTTTCTTGGTGTAAAGGTGTGCCTTTTGGTCATCTATAAATAGCCTTTAGAGGCCAGCCATTTTAAGAACGAATTTGCACTCCATTTGGTCCATTTTCTTGAGAGAAAATTGTTCTCCTCCTATTTCCTTTAGAGGGCGAAATATTAAACACTTCTTGAGAGCATTGTGGGTGGATTTACTTAAAGATTGTTCATCTCTATTTCAAGCTTCAAGCCGCTCCTCTAAGATCAAGTTCTCCCTCAAGTTTTTTTGCTAAAGATAACCAAGAAGAAAGGTGCACATCTTTTCTTGGTTTAGTAGCATGTTAGGTTTCATTTTTGTATATTCTTAGTAGCATGCTAGGATTTATTTAACACAACTTGTATGTGATCTTGATATGTTATATAATATGTTATGCATGCCTATATCCATGTTGAATTCAAATGAACAAATATGCATGTGGCATATACATGAGTAGATAACATAAAAGTATGTTATCATAAGATCATAAGATCTTGAAATCTTCAAATTCATGTTTTTGGCTTAAATAAAAACTTGGAAAATTTGAATATGTTCTTGGTTAATTTTGGGCCATATGCATGTTAAGTTCTAAAAGGCCCATAAGCCCATGTTTATGTTGAAAGCATGCTATGTTTCGCTATGTATTCGCACTTGGTAAAGAACATGCAAGTAAACTTAGAAAATCATGAAATTGGATGCTTGTGTAAAGATTGGCTAATAAGGAATTTAAGTGCATGTATGTGAATTAATGCATGCCTAAGCATTAGTTGCATCTAAAGGCATTAAGTGATTATGTGCACTAGTGAACACCAAAACACATAAGCATGCAAATCATATGCATGAAAATAAGTTTTCAAACTCAAGTTGGTGTTTCGGTTGCCATGCATATTCTTGGCTAAGCTTGGTAAAGACCACGAAAATGAACACATGAAATCCACATAGGTGCTAGTTTGTTTCCAAGAGCACTTTAACTTAAACCTTTAATAAGAACACAACAAGCTAGTACCAGTAAGTATCTTGGGGTTCGTGCCCATAAGTTTTAGTGAGTAATAAAAGCCCATTCAATTTTTCCAGACAAATCTTTGTATGTCCTTGGCTGATATCGCTACTAAAGGCTTTACCTCGCTCCATTTGGTGAAGTAGTCTACTGCGACTACACAAAATTTCACTCCTTCGGGAGTAGTCGGGAGAGGCCCAATGAGGTCGATACCCCATACAACGAAGGGCAGGGGTAGCTTGCCGAAGTTATCATCTTTGAGGGTAGTCTCTGGACAAGAGCGTGTCTTTGGCAATTGTTGCACTTTTGGATGAACTGCCTCGCGTCCTTCTTCAGAGTAGGCCAGAAATATCCTTGCTGGAGAAGGACCCTGGCAAGGGCTTCGATTCCTATGTGCGAACCATAGGCTCCCTCATGGACTTCTTTGAGGATCATTTCAACATCCTCTTCGCTGATACAACTTTGTAATGGAGTTGCATACCCTTGCCGGTATAGTTCCTCCCCAATCAGGAAGTATCTTCCTGAAAGCTTTTGCACTTTGGCTGCTTCGAGAGGGTCCTCGGGAATCTCTGAGGTTGAGAGGTATTTTTTGATAGGGTCCTTCCACCCTTGTCCCGAGGTTGTTATGCACATTACCACTATACTCGGCTGATGTAGTACCTCAGTAGACTATTTTGATTTGGCCAAAGTGTCGGCCTCTATATTGTCTCGTCGAGGTACATTTTCTATATGCACTATGTCAAACTCCTGGATGAGCTTTTTGATGAGGTCATGGTACTTTGTCAAGGTTGGGTCCTTTACGCCATAGTCCCCCGCCATCTGCCGGACTACTAACTGATAATCACTGTGGGCCTTTAGATTTCTCACACCCACTCTTTTTGCCAACCGTAAGCCTGCTATGAGGGCTTCACATTCGGCAACGTTGTTGGTGACATTGAATCTGAACTTGATGGCCTTCATGGCTTCCATACCTTCGGGACCGCGGAGGACTACTCCGACTCCTTGGTGTTCGGACCTGGAGGCACCATCAACAAAGAGTGTCCACTCAGGTTCATCCTTTCCGAGGTCCTCGGGGGTATCCTCGGCTTTTGGTACTTCAGCGATGAAGTCTGCTAAATACACCACTTTGATAGTCTTTCCGAGTGATCTACTCTCCTCGTGACATCCCGAATAGGTAGGTTACTTCGGACAGTAATACGGTGTCCTTGGAAGTAAGGCCGTAACCTTCTACTTGACAATACTAAGGCGTAGATGGCCTTCCGTAGAAGAGGGTACCTAACTTCGGCGCCATGTAGGGACTTACTCACATAGTATACCAGTCATGGCCTTCCTCCTTCTTCCTTTACAAGCACCGAACTCACCGCTTTTTCACTGACGGCGAGGTAGAGGATGAGAGGTTCTCTTTCCCTCGGCTGCCGAAGTGTCGGCAGACGGGTTAGGTAGCTTTTGAGCTCATCCCAAGCTCTTTGGCAATCTTCGATCCAAGGACGTTCCTCGGAGCCAAAGGTACCTCCATTTTTTGCTGCTTTGGTGAGCACCTTGAAGAACGGTCGGCACCGATCCCCATATCTGGAGATGAATCTGCTGAAGGAAGTGATTCTCCCAGTCAGCCTTTGCACGTCCTTGGTTGTTGTAGGAGTTTGAAATCCTAGCAGACCCTTGACCTTTTCTAGGTTGGCATCGATACCTCTTTCTGATACCATGAATCCAAGGAACTTGCCCGCGTTCACCCCAAACACACACTTATCTGGATTGAGATGGATTCTGAATTCCCGAAGTCGCTGGAATGTTTCCTTTAAGTCTAAGATATGACTACTAGGCAGTTTGCTCTTAACTATCATATCATCAACATGTACTTCCATATTTATCCCGATTTGGGTGTCAAACACCCTGTTCATCAGCCTTTGGTACGTGGCCCCTGCATTCTTCAGATCGAAGGGCATTCTGACATAGCAGTAGGTCCCGATTTCGGTGATGAAGGCTATTTTCTCCTCGTCTTCGGGATCCATCTGAATTGGTGGTATCCATTGAAGGCGTCGAGGAAGCTAAAGAGACCATACAAATCCTTGGGACAAGCATCATTTATGTTTCGAAAGTCAATGCACATTCGGAGTTTATCACTCCCTTCCTTTGTGGCAATAACGACGTTGCTAAGCCATTCGGGGCATTTGACTTCCCTTATTACGCCCGCGTCCATCAACCACTGGACTTCGGTTTTTACAAAATTGCTCTTATATGCCGAGAGGCTGCGCTTTTTCTGTCGAACAGGCCTTGCTTCCGAGCGTACTTTAAGACTGTGTTGAATTATACCAAGGTTTGCCCTGGGCATGTCCTTCGGAGAGTAGGCAAACAGATCCTTGTTCATTAACAGAAAAGATACAAGCTTTTCCTTGTCACCTTCAGCCAGCTTTTTCCCCACTTGGGTACTTCGGCCTGGGACAAGTTCTACATTCTCTGTTTCTACTTGTTCCAAGTCACCTACTCCTTCTCCTATTCCCTCATTGCCAAGTATGGCTTCTTCTCCCAAAGTATGCCCATGGACCTTCATTAGGCTTTGTCTTGCCTTGATGAAGACCTTCCTCACCTCGGACTGATCCATGAATATCTCAGCATCCCCGTCCTTTGTTGCGAAGGTGATTGTCAAGTACTTCACATATGGGCGGATGTGGAGATTCCCCTGTGTCTGCCTTCCGAGGATGGCTTTGTATGACGAAGGCATATCTATGACGATGAACCTTGTCATTGTGGAAGCGAAGAGCTCTTCCTTTTTCTGAGATGAAGTTCCTCTTAACATTAGAGGCAGGTCGATCCACCCGAGAATAGAGAGTTCGGATGTGATAAACTTATATTTATTATTATTATTTCTCTCATATTTAGTATATTTTAATATATTTTGAACCTTAAAGATATATTTTGAGCAATTTTTGTAGCATAGAACATATCTGGACTCAATTGATTGAAAGTTGATTTGATTTTCCATTTTACAAGTTTTAATTTGCTTGTGTGCTTTCAGGATTCTAACAGATTGGCGATATCCCGGTAGAAAAATCATATCTTTAGCTACAGAGATCGGAATGGAGTAATTCTTGATTCATTGGAAATATAACATCTGGAGCTGCAATTCATATGCAGACCATGAAACCCAGTTTGTACGTTAAAAGGGTCAAATTCAGCTTCAAATTTGCGATTTACGAGTCACCGCTTGTTCAGAAGCAGTTGCAGTATTTTGGGCATATCTTTGGCTGTAGATGTCCGTTTTATGCGATTCAGGTGTGGTTTAGAAGCCAAGAAATAGACCTACAACTTTTATGTTTTGAGGTTTGAGAAATAATGGCTGAATCAAGGTCGAATATCAACTTGAAGTTGCTGTTGCTGTTCTGGAGCATTTCTTGGCTGACAACTTTGAAACCTTATAGTTATTTTGAATCTTTTTATTTTTTTGGGGTACTCTTGTAACAATATAAAAAGTTTAGTGATTTTTTGTGAGTTTATTCATAGGTTTTTGGTCTTTTGGTTTAAAAGCGCTGCCGCCAGATCCTCAGGGGATCTCTCCTTTTCGCTTTTTAGTGTTTTTTGTTTTTTCAATTGTTCTTTGTTTCTCTTCTAATTATGGCTGAGAAATTTTCTGATTTAGTTCTATAGACGATTTACATCGTCAACACCGGTTGTGAGGATTGATTTTTCTTGCTTAAACTTTCTTTAATTTCAAGTATTTACTTCTTTGTTGCTTAGATTTATTGCAATTAATTTTTCTGTTCTCACTTGTTGAATTGGTTATGCGATTGCAAATCTACTTGATTTTCTTTCAACTGCTTAGGTGAAGAATTCGATTTAGAAACAAGTGAATTAACTAGATATTATTTTTATTTCTGGTTAGTTCATACAAAAAAGTAAGACAGGTTAAATTGTTCAAGTTTTTGGATTATTGTCTGGAATAAACTTTTCGGTTAATTGTTCTTAATGCTAATTTTGGGTTTATTAGAATTTGCTTTTCAATATCTGATTACTTAAAATTAAGAAATTAATCTGAAGCTTTTTCTGGTTAATTTTACTACTGAATTCTTAGTATTCTTTTTAGCTTTAAAGAGAGTTCTGTTTATTTGCTTGGATTGAAGAAGTACTTTTTTCGATGATCAACTACGTGATTGGAATGGATAATCAACCCTGAACTGAGCATTTTTAGTATTGGTTAATTTCGATTTGATTCTACAGTTAATTTATTTCAGCTTTTAATTCAAGAAAACCCCCCATCATTTTATTTCAGTTTTCCGACATAAAGCTTTCAGATAAAAATTTTCCTTGGGATTCGACCTAGTTGTCATCACTATACTACAAATTTGTTTATTCTGAGTTGTTAGGGAGACCAGAATTATTTTTTGCGGTTTCGATGACCGACCAAAAATTTGGCGCCGTTGCCGGGGAGATTTCTTTTTTTGTTAAAGTTTCCTTTTTCATTTATTTATTTATTTGCTTTCTTTTTCAGTTAACTGACTTATGCCCAGATCTTCTCGTACAGATGAAGTAGTGTTTGATCCAGAGATTGAGAAGACAGCAAAGGCAAACAGGAAAGCAAAAAGAGAAGCAATCAATTTTTCAGCTTCGACTTCTGTGAACAGCAACTCAGAAAATGAAGAAGAACCAGTTGTTATTGTAGAGATGGCAACCCAAAGAACACTAAGGGAGTTGGCAACTCCTAATGTTGTCCAGCAACCCCTGTGCATCAATTTTCCTGATATTGAGGTTGCCTTTGAATTAAAATATGAATTAATTCATTTATTACCCACTTTTCGTGGTTTTGTAGGAGAGGACCCCCACAAACACTTGAAGGAATTTCATGTTGTCTACTCAACCATGAAACCACAAGGGGTTACAAAAGAACAGATTAAGCTGAGAAACTTTCCATTTTCGTTGGCGGACAAGGCAAAGGATTGGCTATACTACCTTCCCTCCGGTTCAATCAGAACCTGGAATGACTTGAAGAGAAAATTTTTGGAAAAGTTTTTTCCAACTTCAAGGGCTGGAACAATTAGGAAGGAAATTAGCGGTGTTCGGCAGTACAACGGAGAAAATCTTTACGAGTACTGGGAGAGATTTAACCAGCTATGTGTGAGCTGCCCACATCACTAGATTTCTGATCAACTGCTGCTGCAGTACTTCTACGAAGGGTTGTTGTTCATGGATCGGAGTATGTTGGATGCTGCAAGTGGAGGAGCACTTGTAGAAAAGACGCTCGAAGAAGCAAAAGACTTGATTTCCAAAATGGCAGCCAACTTGCAACAATTTGGGACACGGTTAGACCATGTGCCGAAGAAGGTAAATGAGGTAGGAACTTCGAATATTAAAGCTCAACTTTCTGAACTAACCTCTCTTGTTAGACAAGTTGCCTTGGGATAGGTCCAAAATTCTAGAGTTTGTGGCATTTGCTCTATTCAAGGACACTTTATTGACTCGTGCCCACAACTGCAAGAGGATACAACACCTCAAGTGAATGCGATAAGCGGGTTTATTAACCAATAAAAAATGTATAACCCCTATGCCAATCAATACAACCCTGGTTGGAAAGACCACCCGAATTTGAGATATGGGCAGCCAAACAATTAGCCACTGTATCCATCTACAGGTTACAACAAATCAACTCCTCCACCACAGAACTAAGCACCAAATTCAAGTATGGCATTAGAAGATATTGTGAAAGGCTTAGCCACTAACACTCAAATGTTTCAATAGGAAACAAGGGCTAGCATTAAAGACTTTGGGAACCAAATTTCACAACTGGCAGCCTCATTGAACAAAATTGAAGCTGAAAAAGGGTGACTGTCATCTCAAGCTGAAATCAACCCAAGAGAGCATGTTAATGCTGTGACCTTTCAAAGTGGCAAAGAGGTGCAAACCACCACATCAAAAATGGCAACACTTAAAAAGGAACAACATAGCCTAAAACCATCAACTTCTAATGCACCAACTGAGGAGGTAAGCAACAAGCCAATTTTTCCAAAATCAACAATTCTGATCCCACCTCCTTTTCCTGGTAGGTTGGCTAAATCAAAGAAAGAGGAGACCGTGCAGGAAATTCTTGAAACTTTTAAGAAGGTCAAAATCAACATACCCTTGCTGGATGCAATCAAGCAGGTGCCATGGTATGCCAAGTTTCTAAAGGAGTTGTGCACCAATAAAAAGAAGCTAAAGGTTGATGAGACAATCAAAGTTGGGGAGAATGTGTCAGCAATAATCCAAAGAAAGTTGCCTAAGAAGTGTAAGGACCCTGGTATGTTTACTATACCATGTGTAATAGGCAATTTTAATGTGGAAAAAGCTATGTTAGATTTGGGAGCCTCAATGAATGCCATACCATATTCAATATATGCTTCTTTGAAACTTGGACCTTTGAATGAAACTAGTATTGTGGTGCAATTAGCTGATAAATTCAATGCCTATCCTAGGGGCATGGTTGAGGATGTTCTTGTGCAAGTAAATGATTTAATTTTTCCTGCTGATTTTTATGTGCTTGATATGGAGAATGATGACCTAACTGCTCCTATTTTGTTAGGAAGACCATTTTTAAAGACATCCAAGACCAAGATTGATGTGGATACTGGCACTCTCACAATGAAATTTGATGGAAAAATTGCACAGTTCAATATTTTTGACACATTAAAGGAAACTGACAAGGATAATTCTATTTCTTTTGTTAAAAAAATTGATACTTTGGTGCAGAATGAACAGAAACAAAGGTTGAAAACCAAGTAAGGTTTGCAAAAAAAGGTAAGAAAAAACATGTCAAGTTGCACCAAGAACATGAGATGTCATTTGTGGTTGAACAAAAGGTGTTTTGCAAACACAGAAAAAGATGGAAAGAGTTATCTGGTAAGTCTGAGCTGAATTGGATTGGACCATTTGTTATTACTGATATTTTTACTCATGGTGCAGTCGAGCTTAAAAGTTTGAAAACGGATAAAGTGTTCAACACTGAGATGCATAAATTGAAGCCTATTCATGAGGGATTCTCAAAGCACCCTGGTTGATGCAGGAAGGAACTGTCTAGCCAACGACAATAAAGAAAAGGCGCTTTTGGGAGGCAACCCAAGCGTGGTTTTGTGCCACGGACAATTAAGATTATTTTTTTCTTTTATTTTTATTTTTATTTTCCAGCATTTATTTTTTAGGTTTCTTTATTCTCACAACTAATTTTCTTGGTCAGGCAATATCTCTTTCAAGCTGGAGGTGAACTGAACCATATGGGGCAGCAAGCTGAAGTCAAATTCTAGGCTATAGATCATTTTACAATCACCTTTTTGGGCGGTACCTTTTATTTTCCCCATCTGTGCTTTTATTGTAAACATTGAGGACAATGTTTGATTTAAGTATGGGAGAGTGAGTAGCTTGAGCCATAATTTTCTGTTGTCAAAATTTTTGAACTAATTTTTTTTTATTCATACTTTTGAGCATCGATCTGAATTGTTAGATGGTTTCACCTTTTTGGTTCTTGAATGCTTAGCTTAAGTGTTGAATTAGTAATTTATTAGTCTTTATGCAACTCTCAAATTTTATTTTTAAATTGTTTTTGCAATTTTTGATCAAGCTAGTTAATGGTTATCTTAAGAAGTTGATTTTTTTCATCAAATTTGTGTACTTAGTACATTGATTTAAACCTTGTAAAATTATGAGCTTATTAAGTTGAATATGTGGTTTGTTCGGTTGATGGATGATTTGAATCACTTGAGAAAAAAATAAAAAATTGTTTGACTTGTTGCATTCAGATAGAAAAAATAATTACTACTCCGCTGTTCTGGATATTGAAGTAGGTTGGAGTCTTCTCCTAAGGCAAGAGTCGATTACTGCTTAAAAAGGTACTAGGAATATGAGTATGGTCAAAGACCACTTTGGATTTGTATCGAGTTAGTAGCTTGGCTATGGTAGAGCCCCTATTATACATTCGCTAAACGGCGAAACACAAGAAAAAGACAAAACAAGAAAAAAAAAGTGAAAAAATCAAGTCAAATAAAAAAAAAGTAAATTCTCAACTGATTTCTTATTTTCTATGGGTTTGTGGTAAGACCGGTGGTGCTTTTTGAGTTCTTATCTACCTGGTTTGTTCTCTTTACTTCGTGCAAAAGCTTGATGTTTTTCTCAGATTTTCAATGGTAATTGTTGCTAGCTTGAGAAGAAATTGTTTTCAAAGACTTATTTAGTTTTGAGTTGCTATTGCCGACTAGATTGCGTGCTTAATTCCTCTTGTTAATTTTTTCAAGACCCTTGGTACTCAGTTTAGCTCAAAAGTATGTTTCTATTTTAAGTTTTGCCCGAGGACAAGCAAAAGCTAAGTGTGGGGAAATTTAATAAGCTTATATTTATTGTTATTATTTCTCTCATATTTAGTATAGTTTAATATGTTTTGAACCTTAAAGATATATTTTGAGTAATTTTTGTAGCATAGAACATATCTGGACTCAATTGATTGAAAGTGGATTTGATTTGCCAATTTATAAGTTTTAATTTGCTTGTGTTCTTTCAGGATTCTAACAGATTGGCAATATCCCGGTAGAAAAATCATATCTTTAGCTACAGATATCGGAATGTAGTAATTCTTGATTCATTAGAAATCTAACATCTGGAGCTACAATTCATATGCATACCATGAAACTCAGTTTGTACGTTAAAAGGGTCAAATTCAGCTTCAAAGTCGCGATTTACGAGTCACCGCCTGTTCAGAAGCAGTTGCAGTATTTTGGGCATATCTTTGGCTGTAGATGTTTGTTTTATGCGATTTAGGTGTCGTTTCGAAGCTGAGAAATAGACCTAAAACTTTTATGCTTTGACTTTTGATAAATAATGGCTGAATCAAGGTCGAATATCAGCTTGAAGTTTCTGTTGCTGTTCTGGAGCATTGCTTGGCTGACAACTTTGAAACCTTATAGTTATTTTGAATCTTTTTATTTGTTTGGGGTACTTTTGTAACAATATAAAAATTTTAGGAAGTTTTTATGAGTTTAGCCATAAGTTTTTGGTCTTTTGGTTTAAAAGTACTGCCGCCAAACCCTCGGGGGAATCTCTCTTTTTCGCTTTGTAGTGTTTTTTGTTTTTTCAATTGTTATTTGTTTCTCTTCCGATCATGGCTGAGTAATTTTCTGGTTCAGTTCTAGGGATGATTTCCATCGCCAATACCGATTGTGAATATTGATTTTTCTTACTTAAACTTTCTTTAATTTCAAGTATTTACTTCTTTGTTGCTTAGATTTATTGCAATTAATTTTTCTGTTCTCGCTTGTTGAATTAGTTATGCGATTGAAAATCTGCTTGGTTTTCTTTCAACCGCTTAGATGAAGAATTCGATTTAGAAGCAAGTGAATTAACTAGAGATTACTTTTATTTCTGGTTAGTTCATACGAAAAAGTAAGACAGGTTAAATTGTTCAAGCTTTTGGATTATTGCCTAGAATAAACTTTTTGGTTAATTGTTCTTAATGCTAATTTTGGGTTTATTAAAAATTGTTTTTCAATATCTGATTATTCAAAATTAAGAAATTAATCTGAAGCTTTTTCTGGTTAATTTTACTGCTGAATTATCATGATTCTTTTTAGCTTTAAAGAGAGTCCTGTTTATTTGCTTGGATTGAAGAAGTACTTTTTTTCGATGATCAACTACGTGATTGGAATGAATAATCAACCCTGAACTGAGCATTTTTAGTATTTGTTAATTTCGATTTGATTCTACAGTTAATTTATTTCAGCTTTTAATTCAAGAAAATCCCCCAACATTTTATTTTAGTTTTCTGACAGGAAGCTTTCAGATAAAAATTTCCCTTGGGATTCGACCTGGTTGTCACTGCTAGACTACAAATTTGTTTATTCTGAGTTGTTAGGGAGACCAGAATTATTTTTGGCTGTTTCGACGACTGACCAGGATGGTTCTACCCTGAAAGTAGGGGCGGTGACAGATTTGAAGTCGCCTTTTAAAATGCCCAAATTCGATAGTAGATGAGAGAATAGGCCATCGGCGTTCGAACTATCGTCGAGGAGTACTCTTTTGACATCCAAACTCCCTATCCTTGCTATGATTAGGAGTGGGTCATCATGAGGGAAAATCACGGTAAACCCGTCTTTTCGAACATGCTTGTTCGATCGGTCACTGAACTCCATCATTGAGATTTCCCGTATTTTTCTCTTCCTCTTGGCCGAGGGTATCCCCAGGGTGATCGTCTGAATCACTCCCGCCGAAGGTGGTGGATTCTTTCTAGGACTTCGGTTTCGACGTCGGTCAAAATCATAGTCCTCATCTTCTGCTTTTCTTTCCTCTTAACGCCGAAGTTGGCCTTGCTTTATTAAAGACTCGATGTACTTCCTCAACTGGAAGCAATCCTCAGTGTCATGCCCATGGTCCTGATGAAATTGGTAGAACTTCTTCATGTTCTTCTTGTTCTCCGAGGTCATGGCCTTTGGACGTTGGATGGTTGTCCCTTGCCTTTCCATGGCCATCAGTATGTTTATCCTTATGGTGTTCAAGGGAGTGAACGACATTTGCCTTTTCCCTTTTTGTTTCCGAGGTCTACCCCCACCCTCGGTCGGGTACCGAGGTTGGTGAGCTTGACCGTTGGTGTTATGGTGGTCAAACTTCAGTCCTCCCATCCGTAGTTCTTCAGCAGTCATGTGTTGCTCCGCCCTCCAGTAGAATTCCCCGAGGGTGTCCGAGGGATCTTTGGAGAACTCGTAGAAGAGTTATGAGTCTCTCCGAAGTCTCCTGATCATGGAGAGGATGCGGATTTCGGGGCAGAAGTTAGGCACAGTTAGGGCTTCCCTATGGAACCTCTTGACATAGTTGCGAATGGTCTCTCCATTCCTTTGTACTATGTCGAACATTTGGACAGGCATCTTCGCCATTGGTCTGCTTCCAATGAATTGTTGTGTGAATGTGGTGGGCAACTCCTAGAAACCCATTATCATCTCGGGGGCCAGGGAGTTATACCATGCAGTCGCTAGCCCGAAGAAAGTAACTTCGAAGCACTTACACAGGGTGGCATCATCAGCACCATGCAACACCATGCTACGCCTATACTTCATTAGGTGAGCTTGGGGGTCGCTACGCCCATCATATGTTTCCAAGCGTGGTACTCAGAAGTCACTTGGCATGGGTGCCTTTACTATTGCATAGATGAAGGGTGACTCTTCTCCGCTGATGGTCTCCAATAGCCTTAACCAAACAGGCTTCCAGGAAATCTGCCTTTCTACTTTTTACAGCCTTTCTAGGATCTTCTCCATGAGGGTGGCAGTACTGGTCTCTTCTCGTTGCCTGGGGTCATTTGGAAAAGGAGAGCGTTGTCTCCTTTTTTAGGAGTAACTTCACCAGCGGGGAGATTGTGACTTCCCCTTTGATGGGAAGTTTTGGGTCCTTTTAACATCGTTTCTCCAGCATGACGTCCTCTGAGGGGTACATCCTCAGTTGAGGACTCATCGTGGAAGTCCCCACTTCCTGAACTCTGGTAAGTAAACTTAGAACTTCTCTCCCGACGGGCAGCTGGCGAAGGGGCGCTTTGGCCCGAAAGTGGTTGCTGCCACCTTTGGTCAAGTTGTTGTGTCATCTCAGCCACAACAGAGTGTTGAAAATCATGTAGAAAGCTCATCGTGACCGTCAAAGGATGTTCGTCCTCAGGCAAAGAAGTCCCGACCGCAGGTTGTTCAGTCATCAGTTGAGTTTCCAGTGCGGACGGGGACTTCGGGAGTCCCTTGTCCTTAGAACGTCAGGTCTCAACGATGATGACCTAGGAGTGAGTTCCAACAGACGGCACCAAATGATGCCTGGCAGCATCCTCGTCGAATGACATGCTGGCCTAGAGGAAAGACTTCCGGTATGAAAGTGCCTGAAACACTCAGAAGAACGGGGGTTAGAGACTTCCTGGAATGTGTTTCCGGGGGAAGAGCCTCCGACGCCCAAGTTAGTATCTGGAGAATAAGAAGCAGAAAATGGGGAGTAGAGAGTAGAGAGTCTCCTTCTCCCTTTACCAAGGTCGTTCCCAAGTTTTTATAGGAGGGCGTAGGGAGGAGGCCGTTTGACACAGCCCGCTCAGTTCATAACACGTGTATGGTCGGATGTAGTCCGTACCTTCGAAGATGGGTATCATCAGCTAGCCGTAGGCTATTCTGGCCGGAGGTCAGGGCCATGTGGGAGGTTTCTGTGTCAAGGGCGTGTGTGAGGTCTCTGTGTCAGATGCTCCTTAACCGCTTTTGTCGTATCTTTGTGAACCCTTTCAGCAAATGAGACCCCTTCGACGTATAAGACTTATTCGGAATAAGAGGTACCCTTCAGACCGATATCACGACCGAGGGCTACTGGGGGAAGCCCTTCAGCAAAGTAGGGAACCTTTGGTAGACATTATTCCTTACCGAGGATGGTGATATCCCTTTCCGAACTTGGTGGGCTTTTCATTCCGAGGGTGGTAGTGCACAACCTTTCCGACGTCAGTCCCGTTATTCCCTGGGGGCGGTGGTGGGTCACCGAGGCTAGGGGGTCAAGGATAGTGTGGGCCCCCTCTTTCCCGAGGTTGGTTACTCGTCCTTTCCGAGGGTGGTGCTGGTCTTCCCCGAGGATGGTGCTCGTCAGACAGCTTGGGTATTCTAAGGGTGATAGCCCTTCGGCTATCAAATATTAGTCAATATATATGTAGCAACAAAGTTTGGAATTAAATACTTACGAATGGTCATACTCTGGCCTCATTGCAAAATTTACAGCAATGGCATCTTCGAGGGGTAAGTTTTTTTGGATTTTCTTTACCCTTTTGTTGCATGAGTGGAGATCTTAGGCATGCGGGCTTATATTTCTTCCTAACCAAGCACTCATTCAAAAACTCCTCTGTGCTTTTCCAAACTTGTTCTTTCAGTTTCCCTATCCACAATATCAATGCTGGTTTATCCCTACCTACTTCAACACTTGCCTTTGTTGCTTGAACCCCAATTCATAACACATTGAACACAATTGAAATCATTTTCAGGATAATACATTGAACGTACAGATTGATACAAAAAGATTCAAGCATAACACGATATAATTATTCACACAATTGAACACGACTAACACTTAGAACAACATAATTTCTTTTATACGTACTTCTCTGATTTTCTTCCCACTCTGTACTTTTTTGAACTTGTTCTTTCATTCTTCCCATCTACAATAGTAATTTCCCTTTGACACCTAACACAGTGTACACACAATCACAAACATAAGGGGTTCGATGCTAATACAAAAACTTTTTTCCCATATATATCACCTAATGTAGGTCCTCCTATAGACCCAGTTGCCTTTACAACATCTCTACTGCTATTCGACACTTTATTCACTGAACATTTTTAGGATAATACATTGAACAGACAGTAACATACAACAGCATTCCAGCATATAAACAAAACCATTATTCACAAACTGCCTTCCCAAAGTTCTTCCTTAGAACACACTTATTCACTTATATTGCCATCTGCATCAGCCCATGGTATGTTCGGTTCTCTTTCCTCATCATGCACACCTTCTGCTTGCTTTTTCCCTACCTGCCCAGTATTGGAACATTTATACCAATAAAATAGTTGACAATTTTTTAGACAATATATAACATTAGTGTGCTTTATGTGTTAACTAATTCAAGTTCTAATTACCTGCGTTTCTGTATAGTAGTTGGCAACAAGCTTTGGGTAATTTGATATATCATTTCCAATGACTCTTCCATGAAATGAGTTAACTGTGAGTTGCTCACATTTCCCCTATCCCTCGGCTGTATAAATGGTGCTTACTCAATCTCTATTTACGGGAAACGACAACTGACCCATTCTACCTAACCACAGACCCTCTTATATGCTTCACTTGCTTCTTTTCCATACTTGACCAAGAGATCCACTTTTACATCCCAAGGTCCACTCTCCTTAATATTGTCTCCCCCAACAGTGCAACTCTCCTTAACATTGTCCCCTTCCACAATTACATTTTTCTCAATATTAACTCCCTCTACAGTGCCAATTCCTTTTCTCTTACATTTTGTTACATTTTCACAACGCACACACACACACAGACATGCACAAACTGTTTGTTAGCATACATGTGCCCAATAGCTTCTATATTATTTGCCTTAAAGCACACATATACCTTCATCTTCCATCACCTGGACACTAGTGCTCTCCAAAAAGTTTTGCACTGATTCTGTTTCAATCTTGTTAAACTGCTGAATAACCTGACCCTCACCGAACCCCCCAAGTTTTGTCCTCTCTTTATATATTCATTGGACCACTTCATCGTGCTCCCAATTCCTTATATGCAAATTTTCTCTCTTAATCTACCGACTGACTAATGGCACGAGTCGGTCGAGGTAAAGCATCTACATGTTAACATAACAAAGGTTAACATATATTTGTTATAGTTTCATACGCAAATGTAACGGTTTAATGTAAATAGTTCCCATCATTAGTTTAACACAATTTCATGCATAAATATGTAAATACAACAGTTTAACACAAAGCATACTTACTTGCAGGAAGAGTAAACATCCACTCAACATATGTGGTTTCACTTCACCTTTCCATTTGAATATAGCTTTTGCTAACTTATTGAGTGCATACTTATAGAAATTCATGTCTGCCACATCATTCAAATCACGGACAAACCTAAGGAACCTCTAACTACTCTGTGCTCTACTTGTAGGTGCAAGCAACTTAGAAACTAGACGTATTAGGAAATTCCTCTTGAAATAGTCACCAGCCGTGTCAGGTAAGGGCCATCCTGATTCTCGGGCCAACAGCCCAGCCAGTCTACCACAAATGCTTCCTACAATTCAGTATGACCGCTCCCACCAATAGAAATATTACCATTGGGAATCCCTAGAATTAATCTCACATTATTTGCCATCAACTCTAGCGTCCTAGATCCTAAACTCATTGTCATATCCTTTGGATCTATCTTTAGCCTCCTAGATTCTAAACTCATTTTCATATCCTCCAGATCTATCCTATCAACTAGCCACTCAACAAACTCCTTGCTTAGAAACCTACACTTCAACCTTAACAGATGACCAAATCCCATTTCCTCAACAATCTTAACATGTTTCTCAGACTTCAATACCTTGTCAAAAACCTTTCCCATTTGTCACAAAGAACACTTCATATTAATCCTGTGATTACATATATACAAACATGAAGATACAAATCAACATAAGCATCACACAATTGTTGTATGGTAAACAAATTCCATTACCTGCCAAAGTCCCCTCCTTCCCCGAGCACTTGACTGGTCTTTCATCGTCATCACCTTTTAATTTCCTTTTATTTTTCTTATTGGCCTTCCCTTTTTTTAGTGTAACACATTTATGATTTAGCACAATGCATTTAAATCATAATCACACACATATTTTAAATCACCATTACATATTAGTTTCTCTTCCATGCTGATCAATCCTCTTCCATTTGGCCATATTAGTAGCTGATTGTCCCATTTTCCTGGATTTTACCATTTTACTCTACTACTTCTCACATTTGGGTAATACAATCTAGTATAATATGTTCAATCCACAATCGAACACATAATTTTGGAGCAGAATAGTAATTTCATTACCTTACAAATTTGTCTCCCTCGTCTTTGGACTCCGATGATACGTCATCATCAGCCACTTGTGCTCTCCCATTTTTTTCTCTATAGCCTTTCCTTCTTTCCCAATACAATAATTCACAGTTATACAAATGTTAGAACACACAATTCATAATCAGTAAAATACATTCAATTCATAGTTCCATACATTTTTTGTTGACATTACCTCATATTCTTAGTCACACTTGCTCTTACTCCCTGTTCTTGCTCATTTTCCCTATTTCATTTAGGCACTTTTCTGGCTCATTTTTCCATTTTCCTACATTTCATGTGCTTCATTTAGTAATTATTTTTGTACACTAATTGTGAAAGATGAAAAACCAATCACACACTTATGACCTTTCTGTCCAACCTCTGTCAAGTCACTCTGCTCAGAACCCTTCCTCCCACTTGGTTTTTTATTACCCATGTTCATTTATCAACAACAAGTTTTAGATAAATTGTTCCCATAACAACGCAACTAGTGCTTGGTTCAACATAAACTATATGCACCCAACAACAAAAACTTAATTCACTCTGGGGTATGCCTTCTTTCTCCTGTAACATCCTTCATGGTATGATCGTCTCTTTTTATATCTAACCTTGTCTTTGCACGTTAGACCACAAAAGCCTCGTGCTTGCTTCATAGACCCTTAACTATTTTGCTAACTTTATCATTCCATGCAATCCAATCAATTATGGTAACATGTTCACTAAGTGTCATTACAATCATATATTTTCATATCTTTTACCCAGTGATCTCGACATCGGGTTCATTTTCTTTCTCTGTAGATTTAGCGTCTGTCTGTCCCTTGAGCCTTTTTACAGAACTGCCACTTTTTTCCAACCATACTGGTTTCACCACAATTTGGGAGCAAGTCAAAGGTATCCTACGAGACATGATTGGAACTCAATATTTCACAATACAATCAATTTTTTAGGAAAAGATATGTTTTTTAAACCCTTAAGCAGTGGAGCATACAGCTGGTATTGTCAACATTGTATCCCTAGTGACTTTTCTGAGCTTGTATCATTGTCCCCATCATCCTTCTGTACAATCTTAACCATATTTTCCTATGTACAGATCATAAACATTCAACTTTCTCTCATGCTACGTAAACACCACCAAACAATACATATGCTACAAAATCATACATAATTGTACTAAAACCTTATATACAAACCACACATACCCATATAACATACAAAAAAAAAATCACACCAGATAGCACAATACAACTATGTAACAAAAACACACAAATCAGACACATGATAAACATACAAAATTTAATCATTGTGAATTTCTCTCGTGATATATAAACACCACCAGAAAATGCATACAAAAACATCACAGTGTCATACTTTTTGTTTATGCACCATTTTAAATACACATTTGCTACAAAATGATACATAATTTTACCAGAACCTTACATACAAACCATACAAACCTATATAAAAAACCAATAAATCCAAAACCCAAATCACACAGACAATCATGATACAAATCGAACCCAAATCATACATATCACATATACCAAACCCAGAAACAAAACTCATACTCAGTGATTCAAAGCACACATAACGGGATGCAAATCATACCAAACATTACAATCCATACAAAACCACAGAATCATACAAATTGAACGTGGGAGGACACATACCCACATGTGTTATTCTGTTAGTCAAATGTACTCACACAAAACACTAGACACCTAGTTCATGGAAAAACATAAAACAAACACCCAGATACAAATCACACACACACACACCTAGATACAAATCATACACACCTAGATACAAATAAGCACACCTTAATCTTAATAAACAATGCAATCACCAAACCATACAAATCACACCCCAGATTTTCTCACCACCACACAGATAACACATACCCACGTACTAATCGCACACACCCACACACAATTCATCCAAAGCAATAAAATCACTATACATTTTAGGCTTGCAAACCCAGAATCACACCTTCTCTCCTTCTCACCACCCACCGCAGGCACCCCGTAGGCTGCCGATCAGAGCTCTTCCTTCCCACAGCCCGCCATAAGCACCGTCCTTGCTCTTTCTTTTCCTCTTGTCACTTTGGTGCTCCTTCTTGTGGATCGACACTACTGAACTAGTGTGCCTGACGCTGGTCAACTTCTTTTGTCCTCCTCCATCATCGTTCATGAGAACCGCCGTGATTGTGAAAGATGCAACACTTTTGGGGAGGAGGTGAGCATGGCTACCTTTCTGCTTGCTTTTGTCTTCAATTTAGGTTGTAAGTGGTATGGGTAGTCAGTGTATAGAAAAGGGGTTCAAATCAAGTAATTGCTCAATTTTGTGCCTGATTTTTCACACGTCTACGTTTCTTTTTTTAAGATAGATAATGTATGGGTTAATGGATGGAAATCGTCTATACCTAAAGGCGTTTCTAAGTGCACTTACACTTAGGTGGACAGTCTCAGAACTCATTTCTATTAGAATTTTTTTTTAATTATGTATTCATGAAAAGTTTAATTATAACTAGCCTAATTAATCTATGTACAAAAAATTAAAAGCATGATATTTTAAAAAAGTAGAAAAATAAATCCAATAATTGTCAATGATTTTTATAAATATATTTATAATAGGTATCACTGATTAAAACATCAATTTTATTATTGTTGGGTCTAATAGTTTTTCTATAATAAATAATCATATTTAAAACATTATTTTGAAATTTTAACAAAAATTTAAGACATCTGCTAAAGATAAAGCGGCGCTACATCCTTTTCAATTAAATTAAATGCTATAATTGTTAAATATTTTTATAATTATATTTATAACTAATAGCAAAGATTAAATTATCAATTTTCAAATAGCATTTTAAAATTGATAATTATTAATATGATAAACATGAAAAATTTTAGAACTTTTAGTTGATATTATCTATATCCAATTAAAAGGGAGAAAAAAGTGATAACTTAAAAAAATTTGATGAAAATAGCATTTTAATAGGCATAAATTTTAATTAGATAACTATGAAACATTTTAAAAAGTCCTAAGACTGAAAATCATTATAATCTAAGTAGGTATCTACTAGGCTTGAAAAATTTAAGAATAGTTAAAACTAGTATTTAGTGGAAACCTAAGATTATCTAGGATACAAATTCCATTAGAATATTCCAAACATGCAATTACACAAAGTCTAACATTCTCCTGGGTGTAAGTGCAACTGGTTAATAAGTGTTAGCCTGCATTTGTTTTAATTTAATAAGGTAAGTTATGTTGTTTTGATAAATCAGCGGTGGGTTCCGCAAAAGTCTAGTGTGCATATATGTGGATAAGCACACACTAGATGGCGTTAAAATGGGGGTCAGATTCTATTAGTGTAGCACGATAATGAAAACCTTGATTGGGGGATTTAAGATGTAATGAGATAATTTTTTAGTAGTTTTTCAAATTTTAATTTTTTTATTTATGGTAATTAAGATGTCATACTTTTTTTTTCATATTAAGCGCCATTTATGTCTTCCCTTTTTCTCTTTGTCTCTAGTAATTCTATTTGTAGTCTTCGTCTCCTTTTCATATTACACTCCTTATACGTCTTCTTTTTTTTTTTCAATCCATTGTAATTTAGTTTTTTTTTCTCTTTTCATATATTATGCTACAAATTATGTTGGATTTGAACGAATTTCCAGCTGAGGTACATTTCAGTAAGGCTTCACAATGGTATAAGAAGGGTGATGGTGTTAATGGTGAAGATCATGAGGCTGACTTTGTTGATGGCAATAGTGGTGGTGATGTTAATATTGATGTTAGAGGTGACTATGATTATCATTTGTATCATATGTGAATATTATTTGCTAGTTTGTGCATTTTATATGATTCTCATTTTACTGTTTTTCATGTTTTTAGAATGCATAGATGAGAAAGGTGATCAAGTTGTGGTAGATGAGGGGTTATGTGGTAGGGAATCAATTGAAGGTATGGTATTGTACGTCATTTATATTATTTTTATTGGTTTTGTGTTTGTTGTTGTTGTTGTTGTTGTTATATATGTAACAAGTACGGAAAGAAGGTGAGGGAACAAATGATGGTATGAAATTGTACTTCATTTATATTTTTTTTATTGTACATGCAGATTTTCATGTCTGTTTGCATCATGTGTGTTACGGTCGTCCATATGTATTTTTCTGTTTAATTTGTGCATGTAACTGTTTCTTGTTTGTATTAATTAGTTTCACCATGGTTCCATGTTCAAGCATCATTGAATTTTTGTATCCAACTGTTCATTGGTTGTAGACAATCATTTATTTATTGTGTTTTCACGTGCAGGTGGCATTAAGGAGTCTTCTTTGGAAGGCATTGGTTTTGAGAGTGTAGAAGCTACTTTTGTGTTCTTTCATAAGCATACAATCAAGAGTGGGTTCAAGGCCCACAAGAACAGAGTTCAAAAGAGGCATGATGTTATGTATGCAATTGAGTTTTGATGTCACTAACAAGGGGGTAAGAACTCAGTCAAAAATGATGGGGGAGAAACTACATATCAGAAGCATACATTGCGGTGTGGTTGTGTTGCTCAAATTTGGTTTAAGAGCAATAAAGAAAAGGAATGGGTTTGTGTTCAGCGTAATAGGAATCACAACCATCCTTTTATGCCGACTTAGATGCGCCATCTGCTTGACACGTGCAAAAAAATGATGATGGAGCAGTTTGGGGCTCTGATGTCACTGGTGAACAGCGGCATTAGAATCATTGATACGTATAGGGTTTTCAACAATGAAGCGTGTTGTCTGGATCAGTTGGGTGTGAAGAAGAAAACTCTGTACAATAAAGTTGCGGGAGTGAAGGCAGAGGACTACTAAGGGCAAGGCTGCATCATGAGTTGACTATTTTAAAGAGTGTGCCAAAGCTGATCTTGATTTCTTCTATGCAATAGAGTCAATGATGTGGGCAAGTGAACCAATTTCTTCTAGCATCATGGGCAGATGAAGGTAGATTATCTTCTATTTGGTGACCTAGTTTTAGTGGACACAACTTATCGTACAAACCGGTATAACATGTTCTGTGTCCTTATTGTTAGGGTGAACCACCATTTGAAAAAATGTAATGTTTGGATGCGCATTCCTAGTAGAACAAAAAGCGAGGGCATTTGAGTGGTTTTTAAAGACCTTTTTGAGGAGTACGGATGGAATTGAGCCCAAGACACTATTTTTGGATCAAAACAATGCATTTTTAAATGTGTTTGATAGTGTATTCAAGGAAGCCAAGCATCGATTGTGTCTGTTGCATATATCAAAGAAGGCACCAAGCAAACTTCACCATTTGTCATTCTAAGCAGGCTTCAATTCAAAGTTTATGAAATGCCTATACGATTGTTTAGCTGAAGATGAGCTACAGTGTAATTGGAGTGAAATGCTTAGTGAGTTTGCTTGCTCGGATGATACTTGGTTATAATCAGTTTGGCGGGTACGTGACCAATGGACAACATATCTATGTAGGGACATTTTCTTAGCAAGTATTATTCTATGAATTAGTTGTATGGTTCTATGCTGTATTTGTTTGTGTCCAATGTATTATTGTATGAGTTTGTTGTGTAGCTCTATGAATTCATTGTGATGTAATGTATTTTCTTGTAAACATATTGCATGTTATTGTTTTGTTTATGCAATGTTTTGTTGGGGTGAACCACCATCAGTAGAATGTAATATTTGGATGCACGTTCCTGGAAGACACAAAAAGCAAAGGCATTTGAGTGGTTATTGAAGACCTTTATGGGGAGTATGGATAGAATTGAGCCAAAGATGATATTTTCTGATCAAGACAACGCATTTTTAAATGTGTTTGATAGTGTATTCAAGGAAGCCAAGCATCAATTGTGTCTGTGGCATATATCAAAGAAGACACCAAGCAAACTTCACGACTTGTGGTTCTGAGCAGGCTTCGATTTGAAGTTTAAGAAATGCCTATACATTTGTTTGACTGAAGAAGAGCTACAACATAATTGGAGTGACATGCTTGGCGAGTTTTCCTGCTCGGATGATACTTGGTTACAATCAGTTTGGCAAGTACGAGACCGGTGGGCTGGTATGTCTATGTAGGGACATTTTATCAACAGGTATTATTCTATGAGTTTGTTGTGTGGTTATATGCATTAGTTGTCCATGTACGATGTATTATTCTATGAGTTTATTATGTGGTTCTATAAATTCACTGTGATGCAATATATTTTCTTGTAAGCATATTGTATGTTACTATTTTGTTTATGTATGTTATTGCAAATGTTATGTATGTCACTGTTTAACAACTTCGTACATGAACACTTGTGACACAAAGGAACAAGAACACTAATAGTGTGTTGACTACGCTTGCCAATAACAAATGGGTTACTTGACGGCTTCAAAGCTATAGAGGTTAGAGTTAGAGAATGGTGGCATAATGAGCTTGAAATAGATTTTCACAACTTCAAGAATTATGAGGTTTCCTTTCAAAATGATATTTTGATTCATGCGTCTAACGTGTATAGTTTTAGACTGTTTAAGATTTCCAGGAACAGTTTAGTTTTGCATCCGATGCAAAATTGCAACTTGTTAGCACTGCTGGTGGGGTTAAGTGTTATAATGTGTCGTTGGGCCGCCATGATCATCATGTGTTTGCTGTTACATACAACCAATCACTGAAGACCATTGAATGTTCTTACAAGTTCTTCAACCAACAAGGATTCTTATGTTCCCATGCACTATGGGTTTTAAATGTCAGGGCTGAAGAAAAGATACAAGATAATTACATCTTGAAGAGGTGCTCGAAGAATGCGAGGACACACTCTAATGGGTTGATGGCCTCTACATGGGGATAAGAGCGTCTATAAAGATTTTGCTAGCACACGAACAAGATGCATGAGTGCTATAATTTCATTGCCCATTGCATGAATGATTCTACAGGCCGAAAATATTTTGATGAAGGTCTTTAGTTGTTGAGACATTTCATATGTCAATCGTATGGGGATATGACTGAGAGTTCTTATCAAATGCATGGAACAAGGTCTCATATTAAGGATCCTAATTTTTTGAAAACCAACACATTTGGGCAAAAGAGGATCAAAACTACTGCTGAGAGGTTTCAAGCGAAAACCAGGAAGAGGAAATTGTTTTTTTAATAAAAATCAATGTCATTCTTCTATCTTTTTCTCTACAAATATGTTTGACAGTTATATTTTTTTTTCATTCATATTCATTCATACTAATTTTCAAGATTACAAATAAGAATAACACAACACAAAACATGCAACACATAACAAATATAGACTTGTGCCATACTTTTCTAACTATTGACAGAGATTGTGTAATTTATATCCATGCAAAACACATTTCATATGGATGATTCTTTTATGTATGTATCTGTTCAAATAACTTATGATTCCATCGTCTTCCCAAATTATATATACGTTATTCTTTAACTATACATATACTTCACATGTATGATTTGGTTATGTATGTACCTGTTCAAATAACGCATGCTTCCTATGTCTTTTCAAATTTTGTATGTATTAAAATATATCAATTATGTATTAACATGTTCGAGGTTTATTGTACTACCATGAGCATTGCAAGTCATGATTGCCAACTTTGGACAAAAACATCCTCATTTGATATAATAATAAAAAGTCACATAGTAAAACTAAAACATAACCTTAACTAAGGTTCAACTTGTATGAAATATAGGATAATCAAATGTAAAGGGCCCCTATACAGTCTAACACTACTTCTCTTTAGCTGCCAAGTTCACTTCTTTAAGAACTTCTTCCCTCAGTTTGCTTGTCTCATCCTTCAGTATTGTTACTGCAATTAACCACCAATGGTATCGTGAGGCCTTGTCCAGCATTATAGAAAATGTGGATGTTAAGTTGTTATAGCAATTGCGTACAGATTTATGCATGTTAATAAAGAATGACATGAACAATTAACTTACTGGTCCAAGGTCACTATCAAAATCTACCCCTGCAAACAACTCCATATGCTTCATCACAAATACCCCATAGTTCGTATTATTTGACAGGTATGCTTTCCTTTTCATCTTCTTCTTCTAAGTTGGTATGAAATGTTCCCACTCATATACCCTAAATGCAGCAGCTTTTGGGTGGCCAGTAGCCTTCAAGTATCCCATAAAATGAGGCCCCGCAGACAATCAATGAATTATAAGTTGTATGTGCTTAGTTTGTCATGTAAAGAAAATGTTAGAAGTTGTTTGTATTTACCACAAGACCTTCCATGTCACCATAGTTTGCCCATTCCTCAACCATATTGTTCACTTACATTAATGGTAATATTACCATTTAGGATCCCGAGGACCAATATCACATCATCTACCATCAACTCTATCTTCCCCGATCCTATACTCATCGTTATGTCCTCTGGATCTATCCTATCAACCTGCCATTCAACAAACCCCTTGCTCAGGAACTTACACTTCAACTTTACTAGTACACAAAATCCCATTTCCTCAATAGCTTTTATACGTTCCTCACAATTTAATATCTTCTCAAAAACCTTGCCCATCTATCTTGATGAACACTTTGTATTAAATATGCAAATATGTATTTATATCAAACTATCAATCCACAACATCATGTCACAATAATGTTACGAGAAACAAATCATATTACCTACCAAAGTCCCCATCATCATCCAAGCACTCGCCTGGTTTGTCGTCACCTTCCACCTTTGATTTCCCTTTCTTTTTCTTGTCACCTTCCACCATTGATTTCATCCTATTGCAATGAAAACAATACAAAAGGAATTTAGTGTAACACAATTTAACTTCAACACAATACATTTTAATCATACTAACATACATACTATCATGGATGTTTTCTTTGAATTTTCATTACCTAAGAAATCCCTCTTCATTGTTTTTCGACTCGCATGATACATCATATTCAATCACCTTTGATTTCCCTTTCTCATCATCTTTCCCTTTCTTGCTCCATTATCAAAATCATCACAAATGTTATTAAATGTAAAACAATTTAAACTCAGCACAATAAATTTAAATAGTACTCACATACGTAGTGTCATGAATGTTATCTTAAATGATAATTACCTTACAAATCCCTCACCCTCATCTTCATACGACCATGAGACGTCACCATTAGCCACCTTTGTTTTGCCTTTCATTTTCTTAGTACGCTTCCCTTTATCCCACCTACAACAATTCACAGCAATACAAAGGTTTAATACATATTTTGCTCACTGTACTCATGTAATACAATTTATACTTAGTTTACTACGTTCAACTCATAGTTTCATACATATTTTTATGTTGGCAATACCTCAAATTTTTACTGGCACCTCCTCTTGGCCCTTTATCCTCCTCATTTCCCCTTTTTCATTTAGGCACTTTACTAGCTCCTCTTTTTACTTCCTTGCATTCCCCCTTCTTAGTCATATTGTTGTACAAATTTTATGAAACGGAAAAAACATACAGCTTTGTTTCACTTTGGGCTACCCTGCCCTTCTCTTGTGTCATCCTTCTTGATACAACCATCTCTTTTTCCCTCTGACCTTGTCCTTGCACATCAAGCCACAAATGTCTCGTGATTGTTCTTTAGACCCTTAACTATTTTACTAACCTTGTCATTCCATACAATGTAAACAATAACCCATAGATTGTTGACTAAATGTGATCACATTAGTATATTTTACTCCATTACCTTGTGATCTCAACATTGGAGTCCATGTCTTCTTTTGTAAATTGCTCATTTGCTTGCCCCTTCAGCCTTTTCAATGTAATGCCACTTTGGTCCAAGCGAACTTGCCACACCATAATTGGTGAGCTACTCAAAGGTATCCTAAAACTCAAAACCGCATAATCCATTCAAATTAGAAGAAGGGAGAGATGCAGGGGAATGTATAGTTGGTATTGTGAGCACTATATCCTCAGTGAGTCGGTGGAGCTCGAAACACTACTTGTTTCATCCTTCTATACAATCTTCACAATATTCCCTATGTCAAAATCTTAAACATACAGTTTTAATACTAGCACAAAAACACCTCAGAATAATATAGACTACTTGTCATTATGTATTGCAATCGCATGAACAATATCAAATAAGAACAAATACTCTTTCGTACTTGTTTTGAAACCCACATGTGTTACCCTATTAGTCATATGTATTACTATAAATAATTACACAGAATAGTATAAATATGAAACAAAATCACACAAATTAGACATATTTGTAAACATTGTTAATTTCACATATAACCTTATACCTCAAACATGTTTCCTAATTTATGGAATAACAAAACACAAACCCATAACCACATCATGACACAATAGAAAATAAAACCAGAACCAAACTTGGGAAGCGAATCAAAGTTCAATACTAGTACATAAACACCTCATAACAACATATATTACTCATCATTATGTATTACATTCACATGAACAAGACCACATAAGGACAAATAGTTTTTTGTACAATTTCAAAACCTACATGTGTTATCCTATTAGTCAAATGTATTCCCACAAATAATTACACAGAATAGTGCAAAAATGCAACAAAATCACACAAATCAGATTTATAGAACGACAAAACACAAACCCACAACCACATTATGGAACAACACAACATAACACCAGAACCGAACATCATTCGTCATCTAGACAAAAAATAAATCAGGCCATAGAAGAACACAAAATGAACATGTGTACAAATCACACACATCCAAAAACCAAATAACACATACTCAAGCCTTCAACCGTACCTAACAAAACAACAACCAAACCATATGAACCAAACATAACCATATACAAACCACACATACCCACATACTAATCACACAATCCCAGACCCAATTCCTTCCAAACAATATAATTGCACATAGAAATCACAAACACCAAGATATTAATACCGCATACCCAAGCCCTTAACTGTACTAAACAATGCAATCACCAAACCATACAAATAGTAAGCCATTCGATTTTCTCCTAACATATTCACTTTGGGTCATAGCCACACATATTACACATAACTAGAATCGCACCTTCCTTGATTACAAGTTATAGTAGCAGATTACCTCACCAACCTCGAATTGATGTGCTTTGGAGGCTTGGGACCAACTACTAACGTGTTTCTGCCTCTTTCTTGCACAATTATCCCTGCTGTTTTCACCCTCTACCAAGTCGCTCCTTATCGCAAGTGCCTTTTGTGTGGTTCTAGGAATGTCGATGGAACGATGGCTAGTTGTATGATCTAAAGACACTAGAAAGAGTAGATAAATGAATGGGGAAGGAAATCATGGGTTTAAGGTTCCCTATAGATTTTTTATGGAAGGCATTTGTATGGAAAGGGGAGAAGTTCTGGTAACTACTTGTTTTAGTCCCTAATTATTCGTGCCTCATCCTCTTTTTTAAAAAAGCAAATGACAGGGAATCATCGATAGGCAAATGGTGTTATATATGTGTATTTACACATATAAGTACAGCCTCAAATCTTGTGGGATCTTGATGAGTTAGTTAGAACTTGTCAGCTCAAAATAATAATGGTAAGTAGCAATTATAGTAATGTAATTGTAGTTCTTACTTGGTTTACTTCATCTATTTTGTTCATTTCTTTTTTTTTTTTTATCTTCACCATTTCATCATTTTTGGCAGCCTGTATCTACTATCATATTTTTCATATTTCAAAATAAATGCTTTCTTACGGGTTCAATTAGGAGGACAACAAGATTAATAGAACATGTTGATTGATTTGAATGAATGCCCAGGTGACAAAGGCAACACTAAGGAATCAAAATGATAGGATGAGATAGAGGATAGTGATGGTGATTGTAATGGTGAAGATTACTATGTTTGCTTCTACGATGGTGTAATGGAGTTTGTTTTTATATTGTCTGTAGGTAGATGTGATAAGAAAGATGATGTAAAGGTTGGTGACAATGGTAACCATGGTGGGACAGATGATGAAGGTAGCTAGCAATTTTGTTTCAATGGCTTTTATGTTTATAATGTTACGTATCAATCTATTGTTTGGCTGTATTACTCTAGAAAGCATTTTATTTTCCTATGTATGCATCTGTTATTTAATTGTATTATTTTGGAATTCACATAGTTTGTTACAATCAAAATGGTAAGATGGCACAGAGGAAGGGAATGGTGACTATAATGGTGGAGATCTAGGTGGTGGTGATGGGCCTGATGTTCTTGCTAATGAGGTTCAAGGTTTGTTTCCTTTCCATTTTGTTTTCCCTGTGCGTATTTCTCAGATGGTGTAATGGACTGTGTTTTCATATGGTCTGTAGATAGGTGCAATGGGGAAGAGGACGTAGAGGTTAATGATAATGATAGCCATGGTGGGAAAGACGATGAAGGTAGCTTGTAATTTTTTTTCATGATTTTTATGTTTATGATGTTACTTATCAATCTATTATTTGATTACATTATTATGGAACTCATATTTTATCCATTTGGAACTAGTATGTATGTTTATGATGAATGATTGTATTATTCTTATGTTTTATTATTGATCTTACTAATACATTTTTGTTCACATATATATTAATTTTATTTTCTGAGTTTCAGATTTGAGAATTTATTATGGCATTATTCAAGGCTCGGAAGGTGTTGAAGAGGCTTTATTGGACGACATTAGGTTTGAGAATGTAGATGCTAATCTTTTGTTCTTTTGTAGACATGCTATGGAGAATGGGTTCAAGGCCCGTTGGAAAGAAACTTCAATGGAGGCGTGATCGTGTCATTACAGCAGAGTTCTACTATCATCGACAAGATCACAAGCATTCAAAAAAATCATTTGATGATCAAGCTTCATATCGAAAACACTCGTTGCGATATGGATGTTTTGCCTATATTAGGTTCATGTGCAATGGAGATGGTCAGTGGGCTTGTGATCACCATATTAGAAAGCATAACCATCTTTTTATACTAAATCGGATGTGCCATCTATTGAATATGAGCAAAGACATGACAGTGGAGCAAGTCGGCATGTTGATGATGGTGAATAGTGGCATTTGAATAATTGACACTTTCAGGGTGTTTAACAATGAAGCCAAGGGGCCTGAGCAATCTAGGCTGAAAAAGAAAAATTTATACAACAAAGTTGCTGCAGAGAGGGCAGAGAGGACTATTGTGGCTGCCAAAGGTGACGTTGCATCATTGGTTCAGTGTTTCAATGAGCACACCAAAATAGACACCAATTTTTTCTACACCATGGAGGTTAATGAAATGGGGAGGTTGTCAAACTTTTTTTTGTGCGATGGACAAATGAAGATCGATTATTTGCTTTTTGGCAACTTTGTTTTTATGGACACTACATATCAGACTAATCGTTACAATATGTTCTGTGTTCCAATAGCTAGGGCCTAATAGTTCCAATATGTTCTATGTTCTGATAGTTGGGCCCATCAAAATGCAATGTTTGGGTGCACCTTTCTAATGGAAGAAAAAGCTACAACAATCGAATGATTGTTAAGGACTTTTTTATGAAGTATGGATGAAGTATAGCTGAAGATGTTATTCCTGAATCAAGACAACACATTTTTAAGTGCATCTGATTGTGTGTTCAAGCAAGCAAAACATAGACTATGCCTTTGGTACATATCATAGAAGGCACCTACCAAGCTTTGTCATCTGTATTGTCAAGCTGGGTTTTCTTCAAAATTCTTGAAATGTTTATACGATTGCTTGACTTGTGAGTTGCTTGATGAGTTTGGTTGTTCTGACGATAGTTGGCTTAAATCAATTTGGCGAGTGCGTGAGCATTGGGCTCCGTGCTTGTATAAGGATATTTTCTCAACAGCTATGCCCTAACTAGTATTTGTTCTATTCTATTTTTTTATATTATTTTATTCCTTTTTTTTGGTATTATTTTGTTTCTTCTTTGTACTATTCTATTCTTTTTTGTATCATTATATTTTTTTATTTATTAGTCTAATTTTTTAATGTATTTGTTTGTGTTAATGTCTTATTCTAATTTTTTTCATAGGCATGCTCGCAACATAAAAAAGTGAGAGCATAAATAGTATCCTTACATCATTGGCCAAAAAGCAGATGGGATTGCTTGATATTTCCACACAATTGATGTACAGGTTAAAGAAAATGGAGGCACAATGAACTTGAGAAGAATTTTAATAACTACGGGGAGTATGAGGTTTCCCTCTTTAATGATATTTTGATTCATGCATCTAACGTATACATCTTCAGGTTGTTCAAAGATTTTCACGACCAATTTAGCTATGCTGTAGGTGCAAAATTTAATCTTTCTAGCATTGATTTTGGGGTTGAGTGTTTCCAAGTGCCGCTGGGATGATGTGATTCCCGCGATTTTTCCGTTAGATTCGAACCATTATCGAAAACAGTTGAATGTTCTTGCAAGTTCCTCAACCAACAATGTTTTCTGTGTTCATGCAATTCAGATTTTAGACTTCAAAAGAAGGAGAAGATACCCAACCAGTATATTATGAAGATATGGTCAAAGAACACAAGAACATACTCCGATGAATTGATGGGTCATTCAGACGGGCATGAGCACTTGTAGAGATTTTGTTGGTAGACGAACACTACACGTGAGTGTTATAATTTGAATGCTCGTTGTATAAATGATCCTGTAGGCAGGAAGCAATTTGACGAAGAGTTCTACTTACTGAAACAGGTAGTACTCAAAGGAAATGGCAATATGGGATAAACTTTTACAACTGTTGGAATAGGGGATCACATCCAGGACCTAGAGTTTGTGAAGACTAACACTTTTGGTCAAAATAAGGTTAAAAGTATGGCTAAGCGATTTTGTTTCCAAAGCAAAAGGTGCAGGAAGTAGTATGCTTTCAAGAGTGACATTTCCATGTTTGTTCGATAGACCATACGAGTACTCATGACTTTAGTTTATTTTTCTATTTTGTTACCCTTGACAAACTATTGAATAGTACATGTGTTTGCAACTAGTCCCCCAATTGCCATAAACTTGAATCAATTTCTTAACATTATTTGATTATTTGATTCCTCCATGCTCCAAGAAATGATTAATAATATCATATTATGGACGAACAAAACTAATATAATCCTATTATAAATTAACTGAATTTAGTCTACATATATCATCACGATTCATCGACTAATATGTACATTTCTATGTTTTATTTCCCTTAGTTGTTTTCATCGTCCTAATGAAATGGACATAACTACTATTTAAATGTATTTGTGTAGTCCCCAAATGTATGTTCACCATGTTGAAGGATCTCTTAATTATATAACAAAGTTAAATCAAAGCCCAACCGTTGATCACATGAGTATTTAATATCATCTTCATTGTTATGGTATGTTGCACAATTGACTCCTAAATGTATTATACCGTTCAAATGTTGGATTATTTTGGATGCTATGCCCATACATTTTTTAGGCTATCTAATAAAGCACACCATAATATAAGTCGTCAGGTTGTGTTTCATAGTTACATCAGAACTATCAAATTTGTCCCAACAGCAAACTAAATTAGACCAAATAATAGAGATGTGAGTCATTTCATTCAATCTAGAAAAAAGATAGGCTAGTCTTCCACTTCATACGCCATCTTTGCTGCTGTGACAACTTTATCTCTGATTTTGTTTGTCTCATCCTTTAGTATTGTTGCTACAATAACCCGCTGATGGTACTTTGATGCCTTGTCCAGCATTTTTTTTTATACATCATTTTATTATTTGTACATAAAATAAGTTGTTCAACATTCAACAAATTGTTATTTGTATGACTAATTTATTGGACTGAGGCCACTGTCAAAGTCCCCTCCTTTAAACAATTCCATATGCTTCATTGTGAAACACCACAATCCTTATCGTACAACAAATATGCTTTACTTTTCATTTTTTTCTTCCAGGGCGGTGTGTAATGTTCCCACTCATATGCCCCAAAATTTGTTGCCTTCGGATTCTTTATGGACTTGAAATATTTGCAAAAAAGGATTCCCTGATCATAAACAAAAATGGAAGGAAAGTCAAAATGCAACTTTTTCTCACATTCACGTAACATGTAAATATTATAATTGGCTACTACTGACAACTTGCCGTTCCATATCTCCATAGTCTTCCTACTCATCCCTCAGGTTGTTTAAAACTTGTATAACACCATTTTCAAACCAATGCACACCAGGAAATAGTGGCTCCCTTTTAGGATTGGTAAAAAAAACCTGTCAATATACACAACATAAATAATCCATTAATCAGAGCCTTACCAACATAGTTCCCTGTAATTCAAACATCACACAGAACCACAAATACCTCACCCAAATTCACATAAATCACTTCTAGTTATAAACAAACCACACTTCCTAGTTATTCATATGTCACATCAAATCACAGATACCTCATCCAGATTCACACAAATTGATTTCAACTATGTATAAATCACAATTCCACATGCCTCCACTATTATTTTCACACTTCAATGCAATAACAGTTTAATTAGGGGCGTACCAGATCATATGGAATGATTGTGGATATATGGTTCACTTCCAACCACTCTTGAATTGTATTGGAAGCTTGATGACTTATCCTCTTCTTCGCATTGTCCTCCGCATCAATTACAGCCACCCAAGGGTTGTATGTAGCAAAAATCAACTACATTTTACAAGCAGAAAACTATTCGAGTACTAATAACTTAATACAGTATTAATAGGATATCTTACCCATACGTGTGGCATCATGAAAATACATCTGTGAATAGCCCTTTTTTGTGCCTTCGCGTTTAGTACTAGACACTATGCATTCATAACTGTTATTTCAATTTCAGTCTTTTTCCAAAGTGTAAGGAAGCTTTCACGTGATACTACATGGTTCAGCATGTCATCGTACACCAATTGTCTACTCACCATTATATCAAAGTTGTGTCAATGCATTTAAAAGCCTAATGTCATACTCACTTTCTAGAATAATACATACATACAACAGAATCACACACATCATTGCCCAATTAATGCTATTTCGTATCAGGTACAAAAATTCTAATGAGGTATGCACTCTGTTTAAGAATCGGCCACTTATATAGTAAAGGACCACATTGCATTGACAAACTAATACACTCAGGTATCAACCCAACATATATTTATTGGTTAGTGGGATTTGAGACTTATGAATGGTCCAGCTCTAACCACATTGCAAAGTCCACAAGAATTGCATCTTCATGTGGAATTTGATTCTTATGATCTTCTTTTTGCACATCTGCCATGAATGGAGACCTCAGGCAAGTAGGCTTTGATTTCTTCCTGATTGGATGTCCTCTAATACACTCCTCTGTTCTCTTTTCCACTTATTCCTTCGTTCTTCCTAACATCGGTGTTAGACCAACATGCTTACCCACTTAGATGTCAACAAAAGCCCACCTTCAATACGTACATATGTGATATTTGTAACATTATTATAATTTTTATACGTAGACTGATACAAACCATAGTTCATTATCGTACTTGTGCCATCACCATCTCTAGTTTTGTTCATATGCTCTACCTCCCTTACCCTACTGACACCAACATCAGGATTTACTACTGATTTTTGGGGTCATCAACCTTCTGCCCACCATCTGACTACTTTCTCCCTTCACAATAATTTCTTATTGTTTCAACACAAACTCGATGATTTATTAATTATGTATTACACATTTCATATATTGTTTACCTGACCCGCCGTATAGCAATTGGCAACAAGCCTATGTTATCGGTGAATCATCGTCAATGACTCATCTGTGAACTAGGTCAACTACAAGCTGCTTACATTGTTCTCATCCATTAGTTTTAAAAACAGCTGCAACTTTTTTTCCATTTTTGGGAACCAGCTGCTCACTCGCTGTACCTATGCCCTAAATCGTTGGTATGCTTCACTTGTTTCTTTCCCATCTTTCACAAGTAGGTACACTTCATTGTCCCACATGCCACTAGCTATGCTAGTGCCCTCCTCTATATTCTTACTTGCTTCTCCTATTGGACCATAAACATAAACACATATTAATACATATCACTAACAGACTTATACCAAAATCAAGTTTGTTTAGTTGGTTTTTTGTTCTCATGAAATTCAAAATTTGAGGATCTCACCTTTGCTACTGCCACTTCCCAAAAGCTATTTAACCATGTACACTTCATGTTTATCAAATTAAGGATTGACCTGGACTTTACCAAACCCTCTGAGCCACTTTTTCTCCTTATATATGCGCCTCACAACAATGTCATGTTCCTAATTTTTTATACATGGCAACTCTTTCTTTACATCCATCCAAAAGAATAAAACAACTCGGTCTAGAAAATCATCTACATGGAAAAGAAATTTAGTACAATACAGTACTTTAATCTCTTTTCACTATGGTATAATACTATTACACATCAATTTAGTACATTCTTTCCAAAAACATGCCATTCGGACAAAACATCCAAACATTCTTTAAATTACAGTGTAATACCATCATTTGTCAATTTAATACATTTATACTCATCTACTTTTTCACAATTGCACTACATTTATGTACATACAGAACATAGTTGTTGTTAATTAGTACCATATAGCATAATATAACTTGGAGGAAGAGCAAACATCCATTCAACATTTGGGGCATATTTTCCCTTTTCCACTCGTATATAATGTCAGCCAACTCTGAGAGTATATAATCATAAACATTTAGGTTGCGACATTTGACAAATCCCTCACAAACCTTAGAAACCTCTAGCAACTCTTTGCTGTACTGGACGGTGCAAGCAACCTAGAGACAACACACACAATGAAATCCCACTTAAACCAGTCACTAGCTTCTACATCGTCCTCTAAAGCTTTATCTAACTGTGCCAGATAAGCTTCTACACACGCATTTCCATATGCTTCACTCTACCAATTATAATACTCCCATGGGGGACACCTAGAATCAGTCTTACATCTTCTGGCATCAACTCTATCCCACACGACCCCATTTCGATTGTCATATCTGATGTGTTTAGCCTATTAAATAGCCACTCTACCAGCTCCTTACTAAAAAACCTATACTTCAACTTTAACAGTTCACCAAATCTCAACTCCTCAATGGCTCTAACATGCTTCTCGGATTGTGAAATTTTCTCCAACACCTTCATCATCTGTCGTGGTGAGCACATAGTATTAAATCTGCATTTAAATTTTCATTCTTTAGTTTCCAAATGAACAACATCATGTTACTGGACAAACAAAAATATACTTTAACTCACTATAAAATTTACCACCACCATCGTTGGAATGGCCAGATACCACTTTGTCACTCACTGTCTCTTTGCCTTTCTTTAGTCGAGGATGCTTAACCTTCTTCCCCTTACAAACATACAATGGAGTGTAGGGTTTTAGGAGCCAAACAAGTGCAGCGGAATTTAACCGAAACCCTCTAGGATCCAAGTGAAATGAGGTAAACCGGGTGTTCAAAAATTTTTATATCTAATTCGGTTGAGATATTTCACCCAACTATAAAGTCGAATCACAAAACATGAACAGTTGTCAAGTTCGAGCTCTCTATGGTATCCACACGAGCCTTTCGGGATCACCACGCTTCCAACATGTCCTAACAGATGTGTTTCTCTTGCGCTCGCGGTGCTAGCTTGCATCCTCTAAGGAATTGCAAGAAAAGAGTGCGGCTGTCTCTTTTCAGAGGCTAGAGCAAGGCTGCAAATTTCTCACTAAAAGTTGTATTTATAGTGAGACTCAACTTACAGGCCTAATGGGTTCTAAAGACTTAATTCAATTAGGCTTTAATTTCGAGCTTAATAATGGCTCAACTTTTGGGCCCATTATTAATACGAAATTATTGTGAAACCAAAACCCAAATTATTAGCCCATGCACTCTAATAATCCAAATAGCTCTATGTGTGCGACCCAATAGGCTCTTACCACGTTGGCAATGATCATAAATCACATTTATGATCATAAGCAATGAGCTGTGTCTCGCAACACATCATTGCTACCTAAGTGACAAGATTGTTGATGATTCGACTAAACCTTTATGATCATTACCCATATATGCCATTGTCTCTTTGTCCAAGATATAAAGACTAAGCACGAGACATGGAATGTGTCACTGTCATATAGCCCAATCTTTGGTTTCTTGATTATCGAGTAGACTAACTTAAATTGATGGCATTGATATCATATATCAATTCATCCGAGCATGGTCATGCATTTTCTAAGTCTCACTCTATCAAGGGACCCGAAGATATCACTCTCATTACATAGGAGGGACAAATCCCATCTTGATCATACAAAACCCTCCGCATGATATGTGACATACCCAATGACATCCTTCAAGTTCAGTCAGTTACGAGCAACAAAAGGAAGTATCAAAGTATGTAACTTACATGTAGGGAACCTTGATGACCTTAGGTCAGAGGACTACATATACCATGATCACTATAAGAATCACTTATGACACTCATATAACGATACATGTAGCATTCTCATGGTAGGTTGGTCCAGTATACAAATTCTCCAACTTGCACCCATATGTAAACTACATATCTCATATTAGTCTCCACATATGCTAGTCGTTATGTATTATTATAACCCACTCCATAATAATACTAAACTAAGGACATTTGAGAATATGATTATCTAGGGTTACAATTATGTTTATTACGTTACGTAGAAACAAAACAATAAACGTAATTGCTATATTAATGCCTTAATAAAATATCATGACTCAATGTGCAAAATAAAATCATCTCATGATTGGCTTTTGGGCACAATACTAACATAGAGCATCACACACTACCCCATTACGACCTAAGCCTATCCATTCACAATATCCATTACTTTTACTATTCACTTCCCTTTCATCCAATTCTTCATCAACCTCAACATCCATCTTCTGCTTCCCCTTTTTACTGGGTTCTCCCCTCACTTTTTGGCATATCAGAACATCATATAATCATCTCAACTATCCCCATGAGAAAACACAAATAAGATCCAGAAAATTTCATTGGACAAACCTTAGCTGTTTCAATTTAACATCAGATTGTTCAGCTTTCTTACTACTTTTCATTCCTTCTATCTTGGTTGACCTTGGTTCATAGCTACACCATTGTTATACGATTAGAATGATTGAACGCTTTGTAGTACTATGCCTAAATACATATATCTAAGATGGAAACACGAATACATAATTTTTTAATACGAAACTACAAACAGTTCAACTGGATTAGTGTTTCTATGCCACTGGAAGGTATATGTGTGAATTTGATATTGAAATGCATGATTCTGTTACTAATACAAGGGCCATATGAAAAAACATAGATAAACACAATAAACAACGAGAATAATACAAAAATAGAAACAGAGCAGTATAATAAATGTACACAATAGTACAAAATTGAATCAGAATAATACATAACATATAAAAATACATTTAAAAATCATGAAAATACATAAACATATCAGAATAGTACAAAACATAGAATTGTACGGAAATAAAACAGCTCTATGCAAAAAAAAAAGTATAAAAAATAGACAAAATAATTTAAGAAAGAAACAGAATAGTACAAATACCTTGGCTGTTTTAGTTCAACATCAACTTTCTCAACCTTCTTACTACTTTTCATTCCTTTAATCTTGGTTGACATTGGTCCACGGCTATATCATTCTTATAAGATTAGATTAGTTTTTATATGCCACTTGAAGGTATGTATGTATTTGATATTGAAATCATGATTTTTTTATTAATATAGGGGGCATATGATAAAACATAAAGAAATACAAAAAACAACCATAATAACATGAGAAAAGAAACTGAAGAGTATAACAAAAAAAATAGAATAGTACTAAAAAGAATCAAAATAATACACAACATATAATAATACATTTAAAAATCAGAAAAATACATAAACGAATTAGAATAGGATACAAAAAAATTGAATTGTATAGAAACAAAACAGAATCATGCAAAAAAGGAACATAATGGTATAAAAAATAGATAGAATGATAAAAAAAAGAAAAGAAATAGAACAGTATAACTACTAATTTGGGGCATCCCTGTTGAGAATATATCCATACACATCTTTGTATTTAAACACAGTCATTGCTCAAAAACATACAACCATGATTCTGTTATTAATGCAGGGGGCATACATAGTCATTACCACTGGAAGGTATATGTGTAAATTTGATATTGAAATACATGATTCTGTTATTAATACAGGAGGCATACGACAAAACATAGAGAAATACAAAAAAAAACCATAATAACACAAGAAAAGAAACTGAACAGTATAATAAAAATACAGAATAGTACAAAAAAGAATCAAAATAATACAAAACATATAAAATACATTTAAAAATAAAAAAATACATAAAGGAATTAGAATAGGATACAAAAAATTGAATTGTATATAAACGAAATAGAATCATGCAAAAAAGAAATAGAATGGTACAAAAAATAGACAGAATAATACAAAGAAGAAACAGAATAGTACAACTACTAATTTGGGGCATCTCTTCGAGAAAATATCCCTACACATCTTTGTATTTAAATATAGTCATTGCACAAAAACATACAACCATAACTTTAATAAATACAAATGCCAAACATACACATACATGTAAACCAATATATCCATAACCTGATAAAATTCATGTTCAAGTTTAATACATAACCTGATAAAATTCAAACATAAAAGTATCATACGGAAACATACAAACCCGCATTAGTTTAATACCCTGAACATAAACACACCAGAATCACCAGGAAACATACAAACATAAGTTAATAAAATACAAACTCGAATCAGTTTAATACCCAATTATTCAAACATTATCATATTACAATTCACCCTACCTATCTTCTCCGCTACCTCTTACCTCCTCGTTTGCACAACCTTTGTCTCTTTCCTCATTCATTTTTTTCTCATTGTCATCTTCTTTTCCCTTTGCATCTTCTTTATTTTTCTCTAACCTTGTTCTTGCATGACAACATAACATTCTCTTTTCTTTCCTCCCCTCCTCCTTTGATGGTCTACTAACTTTGCAAGTACGGCCTAAATACTTAAGTTTATCATGCCAAATACAAACATCTTACATACTCATATGTATTATCATTTCTCAACCAATGATCTCCACGTCTGAATCATTATCCCCACCCTCTAACCTCAAAGCTACTTTTCCAGCTACTTTGGATCATACTCGCCGAACAATAATTGGGGAGCTTGTCAATGGTATCTTACATGTTTTTATACAACATCAACCACACCTTTTTTTTACAATGTAAACTGCACATGTTTCAAATACTTAGGTTAGAGAATATACAATTGATACTGAGAATAAACCATATCCTCTAAATCATGCTCTTTTGATTCACTGCTTGAGCCATTCCCCTCTACTATGCGAACCATATTTCTTGCATACACTTGTTTGGCGGAAAACATACAAACTATTGGTAGAATCACACAAGTTATCCACACAAAATCACACAGTCAATAGAACCACACAAAATCAAAATAATACAAACTATCCACAGACCCATACAACTTCATAACTATTCAAGCTTGCAATCCAACCACACAACTGGCCGCAACAAAAACACCTCATAATAACGCTTCTCACAATTATACAACCTGTTATTAGAATAATACATCACTATCTCAAGAACACACAACAAAATGCGACATTCACAAAACTCAGTAAATAACACTTCTCATTCCCACATACAAATACACCCACTCTACTCCAAATCCAAACCATACAAAATGTTCACATAATAACACAATTACACAGTCATCGTCAATTAACAGACCTACTAAAAAAACACCAAAATTTTCACCCATCATCACTGGTTTTGAATTTTCACCATAGAACCATACAGTTCCATTTATTCACCCTTGCTTATGCATACCCCCACCAGCCCAACACAATTTCTGACTAAAATAAAAAAAAACCCTATCATCTTTAGAACTCACTCATACCTTTTTCTTCTCCGACAACTTGCATACCTCGCTGCAATGAAATCACGATCCCATAAGAACTCCGCCAACCTTGTTGAATGTCTTTTTGTCCTTCGTGTTCCTATTCGTTGCGATCAGAGACACTCCTAAATCATACTCACCTCCACCAAGTCAGATTTTGTGTGCTTCTACCAAGGAAAGCCATGAGCTCTGGGTTTCGCAAACAAGTAGCCAACAAAGAATGTGGCCCATTTTTTTTTTAATAGGAACGCTCAGTTTTTTTCTATCTTAGGGTTGTGTGCTTTACTCGGATGTTTTTGTATGGAAAATGGAAGCTAAATTAGTAACTATTGATTTTTATTCCTTAATTTTCGTGCTTCCCTTGTTGATTTATAAATGTTGTAACGGATTGAAACTGTTAGTAACACAAACAGTGTTACTAGGTGTATTATACACCAAGGATGATATTCTCCAATCCCATGCAGTTATGCCTTAGAGCTTTAAATACATAACAACAAATTGTGAACACTAAAGGCCACATTAGATTCAAAGGGTAAAAATATTACTAGATTGCTTGTGAAAAATTCGCTCTCTATCTTTCCCTCTCTATTTATTTCGCAAGTTCTTTAGGTGCTGATAGAGTCCATACTTTCTTTTTTGGACAGGAAATAGAATTGGATTGCAAATCACAAGCAAGTAAAGTTTAATCAATATTTTCAATGCATGCAAAGCATGAACATCACATATTTGGTTCACTTTTTGACATGAAACAAATTTGGCTGAAAAAATTCACAGGCAACGTACTTTCCTGATCAATTTCATTTTTGTCTTTAATTGTTCTTTAGCTTACAACAAATTTCTAAAATTCCAAATTTTAGAAAAGCAGAAGCAACATTCAAATTACTTTTTAAGTCAATGTGAAGGCCAGTATTTCGATTATAATTATGCTACTCTTTTGATTTGCGTGCCATAGTATTGTTTAGAGTAGAATTATAGTTCATTACCCAATAATTCCTTCTTACCCATAATGTCTTCATATCCAAACAATCTGTAAAAACCTAAATAAGAAAATTGGAATACTTAATAAGGAAACAAACTCAATAAGGCAATATTCCAGGATATGGGGCTAGAAACTTAGCTTTAACTTCCAATCCTTCTTTCATAATAGTAGAAATTCTGAGTTTTCGATGCTGACAAAAGTCCTAACCAAATTGTACAGGTAGAGTAGTGAAAGAAAAAAAAAATAGCTGTAACTCACAAATAGGTAATGATGCGGTTCGGAGGTGCGGAGCCAGCATCTGATGCGGTCCTGTTAGGCGGAGCCAGCATCTCCACTGTGTGCAGCGGTGTGGGCAGCAGGGGGTCCTGGAGGTGCAAGAAGGTACCCTGAGAGGGTCACCTTAAGTGGTGGCCGGCAGCTTCCTGGTACCGTGGTTGGTGAGGACGGGAAAGACTTCCGGCACGGGAGAGAGCCCGGAGCGGAGATCCTTCAGGGAGATCTGGCTGAAACACTCAGAAAACAGGGGTTATGAGGCCCCCGGGGTGGTTTTCCATGGGGGAACCTCCAACGCCCAAGTCAGTGCTCCGAGAAAGAGAGATACTCAGTAATAAGCATGAGGGACTCTTGTCTGGCATGTCTTTCTGAGGGCTGAAGGGAGAGTATTCAGGCGGAGAGAGGAGAGCGTCCTCTTGTCCTTTTGGTCCTCCCGGCGGAGAACCCCCTGCCTGTGACCATTTCCCTGGTCCATAAGGGATGAGGTGATCCCTTTAGATTGTGACACGTGTATGGACGGATGGTGTTCGTACTTTTGGGCATGGGGGCCCCTAGCCATCTATAGGCTCCTCGAGCCGCGAGTTGTAGTAGGTGTAGCCCTGTACAATAGGACACATGCTGCGATGGCGTGCCAGAGCACTTCTGGAGGTGGCGTGCCAAAGCGTGTCTGGAGGTGGCGTGTTGGAGATGTATGTGAACGGAGTGTCAGAGACTCCTTGATGGCTCTTGCCATACAACCGAGGTCCCTTTGGTTGATGTCTCACTTCGGGGTGAGGGGCCCTTTCCCGAAGTCGGGCTGGAACTTCGGTGTCTACGTCTTCGAGGGGCTTTCTCCCGCAGGGGGTGGTTGGTCTTTCTCCCCCGCAGCTGGTTCGGCCGCCCTCCCGAAGGAGGCGCTACGCTGGCTCCCGAAGTTGGAATGTGGTGAGCTACCGAGGTCGTGCGCCTCAGGTGTATGACTTCCTTTACTCCGGAGTCCTTTCCGAGGTCGTATGCCTCAGGTGTCTGGCTCCCTCTTTCCCGTGGTCGGCAGATGGTCAGGGCGATAGCACTTCGGCTATCAAGTAACGTAATTAAAAAAAAGGAAAAAGAACTTTGATGAAATCTGTTCAAATACCCAGATGTGGATAAAACTTAGGCGGCATGCGAATTAAAAAAATTGTTATATAGCTTAAAAGGATTAATTACACACTAGCCTTCTCTTTCTTATTTCTTTCAATTGAGTGTCACAGCTTTATAGTTAGTCATAGGAAGTGAGTACGGTCAGGTTCGATTGTATAATTTGGGTCATACAAGGGTCGGGCCATTTTTTCAAAATCTGCCCAGTTGGGTCGGCCTAAAACTTTGTTTCCTGGCCAGCCCATTAACGTGTTTTGGGTTCTTTTTGTGGTCAATTAGCGTTTTTTTGTTATTTGGCCCAACATATTTATTTTATACATAATTAATTAGTAAAAAATACTTTAACAAATTAATCCGGAGCTTAAATTTATTTAAATAATAATTTAAATTAAAAATTAAGAATAAAATTGCATTAAAGCATTAAAAAATAATGGGTTAAAAAATTAAATACGAAAAATAAAATATAAATCACATATAAATCATTATGGACACTAAAAACTAACCCAATCCAATTATTTTCCATTTTATTTACATGTGTTTTTCCCCATAGTATATGAACCCAAATAATTTTTTATTTTTTAAATTTCTGGGGATTTGTTTTATAAAATATTAAATAACTATTACTTTAAGAAAATTCAAACCAAAACTAAATAATTGATATAAAAAACACTCTAACTAAATGGTCCCATATGGACCCAAAAAAAGGATTGGGCCACTTTATTTTGAATTTTACATTTCTTATGATTTTATTATTTTCGGCCATTTTGGGCCCAAACCCAAAAGTTGCTCCAAGTATTTTATTATTAGTTCGAACCTCCTCAATCAATTATTATCTTATTATTTCGCCTGAAACCAAAAAATTTGGCCAACCCCTTTTTTTATTTCAAAACATCCCACAATTTTTTGTTTTTGAAGGATTTGTTTTAAAGATAGAAGAGTAATTGGCTCTATATGCACAAAAAGGTATTGGGCTTATATGGATAAAAATGGTTTTATTTATGAAAAAAAGGAGATTAATTTTTTCTCCCTACCCTTAATGCGTTCGGCCATCTTTGTTTGTTTGAACAAAAAGCTATATTAAATAGAGAAGTTAAAAAATATAATCTTTGCTTTTTTAATGCTAGGTTCATAAGCATTTTTTTTTTGCATGGCCCATACACGATTTTGGGCCTCATTTTTTGCCCTACAAAATTATTTCAATTTCATATTATTTTTTCACTACTTAACTCTGATATAAGTACCATGTTATTATATTACTATTTTTTTTACTATTACAAAATGAGGAAAATATTAATTGAATCATCATTGATAGTTGAAGAAATCGTATGGGTTCGGTCCAGAGGTTTGGTGACCTCTGGAAGGGAGTCATGTGCACAAAGATAACGTCAAAGTCTTGGGATGTTTTCCTGACGGAAACCCTCCAACAATCAAGTTAGATTTCTGGTGAACAGAGAGGAGCAACAGGGTGGAGAGTTAGAATGTCATATCTTGGGATTGATAATTGGGATTATTTATATAGTTAGGGGAGATCCAAGTAAATAGCTTTTGCATAGGATTCCTCTTGTTAATTACGTGATTTCAAGACCTATAAAGAAATGGCACATTACTTGATTGTAGGAAGCTTGACGAAAAGAAGCTTTAAAGATTTGGAACAAGATTTGGCAACAAGTATAGTGAACAATAGTGAGCAAAAGCAAGGAAAGCACTGACAAAGCAAGAGGCACTCAAGTGGTAAAAAGAAGAGTGAAAAAACCCTACCAAGTATGTAGGGAAACCCATAACCATTAACTTACCTCCTTGAAACTATCATTGTAATCATTGCAGATTTTTCGCCCTATGAGAAGAAGCCCCATGGCCATGAACAGCTGTAAAAAATGATCACGCCAAGTTAACTCCTTGGGGCTCATTAATTAGATGTCACCTCATCTCTTTCCTCAACTATTGAGCCTGCCACATGTAGCAACAACATAGGATGAAAGGAGATGGGGACACAGATGGCAATGTTTTTGCAATTTCCTTAAGAAGCAGCCAAAGAGGTGTTGCACCCCTCCTAAGAAAATGACAACGGATGAGGCATGCCTTAACACAAAAAGAAAGGGATTGTTCCCCTTTTAGATAAACACAAGCCACCATTCAAACTGATGGCATTTAAAAAAAATGTAGGACCACCACCCGCATTTTCTTATAAGGAGGAGGACCTATTAGTAGGAAATATGCCTAACATGGGGCCTAAAAAAGATAAATCCCTATCCGATGGATACACAATAAAGAGCCTTATGAGCTAATAAGGGCCTATTTCAAAGGAAAATAAGATCCTAGTGATGAATTTGCGGTGATATTGATGGCCAAACGACATTGTGGCTGCCCTTTCTGTCATCAGATGCTAAAGGATAAAGGCCTTCAGGATTTTGATAAAAGGGCTAGTGTCCTTACAGTCTATACTAACCAACTTCAAGCGGGGCTCTACTTCCCTCTTCACTCATTGGTGAAGCAATTTTGTGAGCATTACTAGGTGCCGCCATCGCAACTGACCCTAAACTCTTTTATGCATACTAATGAGTTCATAGTTTAATACAAGATGGCGATGGTAAGTCCTCTATTGGACATTTTCTTGCAGTTTTATATGGTAGACTTGAAGAAGGATTCTGTTTTCTTCCACATTGCCCTCATTAATAGAGGAGGGAACAAGTTCTTTGTCTTTGTTTCCTACAGGGACTTATGGGTGGGGTGGAAGGATCGCTTCTTCTTTACCTTGAAGAAGACAGCATCAGGATTCCTCTACGAATTTGCTAGTACTGCACAGTAGGCCCTATTCCAACGGCTGCCGATATACGAGGGATCTGAGGGCCACCGCTTTTACGTTGGGTTCGTCACTTGGTTGGTGTCAGTGATGGGGAATAACAATTTTTTGGAGTTATTCCCCACGGATTGCACAAATATTGATGAGACAACTTTCAAATGAGCAGGAATCAGTAGTGCCCATCAAAGTTATCCTAATGTGAAAAATCTCTCTAACTAGGAGGAAGGTTAGAAGGGGAGGCTAGCGGAAGGTTTTAGAGTCACCATTTAGACTCAATTGCCCTTGGATAAAGTTTTATTTTGTGCAGGCATTTTGTTTTCTTCAACTTTTGTGCCTTTAACCGGTCCTAACCTTTTGTTTCTTGAAAAAATGAAAAGCCATGCCAAGAAGTACATAAAGAGTAATAAGAGTGTCACCAATGCCCTGGCCGACACTCAAAAGATCCTAATCTTTCTAGTTGAAGTGACCTCACGTATCGGGGGTTGCTGAGAAGTCCTTGGGGGCTTTCACCTCTAAGCCAGTGCCCGAGGTGGTGGAGCTATCAAAGTCCACTTCAGAGGCTCAATTCGTTTGTAAGAGGTGCTCCTCGACCTCAACAGTGTCCAATGCCTATCGGGACAGTGGCAATGGTAGGGCTTCCATAGACAACTCCTTCTTCTTTTGTGTTGGTTGACGTTATTCTATTTTGATTGTGGGTCTTTTCATCTAGCCGCTCTAGAAAAATGTTCAAAGACCACTGGCTATACCTTTACTGCAGACCCAAAGGCACCAATGGTGTCCTATAAGGCAACCGAGAAGGCATCGCAAAAGGAAAAGGCAGTCAACCATTCTCTTTCTTTTCCTTTACCCAAGATTTTGATGGGATTGTCCTCAGAATGTGGCATCTACTTAGTGAGGTACCCCTAAGCTTTCAGTTGATGAGCATTTTCAACCATACATCCTAATCCCTGAATGTGGCCAAGCACAAAAGCATAACTTGATGCTGAAAAAGATCATGCCTGACCATGTCTTCGACCCTTAATGGATGGTGGGTATTGGCGAATAAATCCTTAAACATGGAACATGTTAGTGTTGCGCCCAAAAGGCCAATCATGAGATGATTGTATTTTTGCACATTGAGTCATGATATTTTATTGAGGCATTAATCCAGCAATTATGTTTGTTGTTTTGTTTCTGCGTAACGTAATAAACATAATTGTAACCCTAGAATAATGATATTCTTAAACGTCCCTAGTCTAGTATTATTGTGGAGCGGGTTGCAATAATATATAATGACTAGCATATGTGGAGACTAATATGAGATATGTAGTCTACATATGGGTACAAGTTGGAGAACTTGTGTACTGGACCGACCCACCATGAGAACACTTCATGGATCGTTATATGAGTGTCATAAGTGATTCTCATAGTGATCATGGTATATGTAGTCCTTCGACCTAAGATCATCAAGGTTGCCTACATGTGAGTCACATACTTTGATACTTTCCTTTGTTGCTCGTAACTGAGTGAACTTGAAGGAGGTCATTGGGTATGTCACATATCATGCGGAGGGATTTGTATGATCAAGATGGGATTTGTCCCTCCTATGTAACGGGAGTGATATCTTCGGGCCCCTTGATAGAGTGAGACTTAGAAAATGCATGGCCATGCTTGGATGAGTTGATATACAATATCAATGTCATCAGCTTAAGTTAGTCTACTCGGTAATCAAGAAACCAAAGATTGGACTATACGAGAGTGACACATTCCATGTCTCGTGCTTAGTCTTGATATCTTGGACAAAGAGACAATGGCATATATCGGTGATGATCATAAAGGTTTAGTCGAATCATCGACAATCTTGTCACTTGGGTAGCAATGATGTGTTGCTAGACACCGCTCATTTCTTATGATCATAAATGTGATTTATGATCATTGCCAACGTGGTAAGAGCCTATTGGGTCGCACACATAGAGCTATTTGGATCATTAGAGTGCATGGGCTAATAATTTGGGTTTTGGTTCCACAATAATTTCGTATTAATAATGGGCCCAATAGTTGAGCCATTATTAAGCCCGAAATTAAATCCTAATTGGATTAGGGCTTTGAAACCCATTAGGCCTGGAAGTTGAGTCTCACTATAAATACAACTTTTAAGTGAGAAATTCGCAGGTCTCCTTGCCCTAGCCTACCAAAAGGACAGCCGCACTCTTCTCTTACAATTCCTTGGAGGACGCGAGCTAGCATTGCGAGCGCAAGAGAAACGCATCTACCGGGATGTGGTGGAAGCGTGGTGATCCCGAGAGGCTCGTGTGGATACCATAAAGAGCTTGAACACGTCAACTGTTTGGGTTTTGTGATTCGACTCTACAGTTGAGTGAGAGATCTCAACTGAAAATTAGGTATGAAAATTTTTGAACACCTGGTTTACCCCGTTTCACTTGGATCCTGGAGGGTTTCGGTTAAATTCCGCTGCGCTGTTTGGCTCCCGAAACCCAACAGTGGTATCAAAGCTACTGGTGAAACCCTAAATCGGGATTGAGTGTTTAATCGCATGATGCTATGTGTTCGGTTGCTTTTCGGCCATGATTAATTAGATTGATTCATGATGCATGAAACCGGAATTCGTAATGAACATATGAGATATATGAAGAAATGACACAAATTGGTTAATAAGATTAACCCGAAATTGATAGGTATGAGATACCTATATGGATTAAGATTCTTGCAATAGTTGCTAAAACCTAGTTTAGTTCGGATTCAGCCTGTTCAGGCACCGAAAGTAAGATATTTTTGGTGGCTCAAATGGAGGAGTCTCGGTTGCTTACTTGGTCGAAATAGAAGATTTCGGGCTAAGCAATTGTAAGGCAATTTTTTGCGCCGGGGGGTGCTGCCCCCCACGGCCCCCACAAGGGCGGCTCCCCTTGACCCCGTCCGCTGACCGGTCAGCAGAACCACCGCCCGCTGACCGGCCAGCGGGACCGCCGTATGCGAAGCGCCACATAAATAAAAACTGGTTAATCAACGCACGAAAATTGGCATGCATTTTTGTTGAATGAGATTTGAGATGATATTCTGATTGGTGTTTGAAGCATGGTGCATGGTTATAGCCCTTGATTGGTTGTACTTGTTAATACAGCCTGTGAGTTGTGCCTTTTCTCATCACTCTCATTGTACATTATCTTCTTACCTTACTCCATTCGAATGTAACTCGAGGTTTTTATTATTGATGTAATGGTGCATTATGGGCTTATCCAAGGTGGTATGTCCAAGGATCATGCAAGGAGGTATGTCCAAGGAGGTGACAACAAAAGGGCAGCCAAGAAAGGAAGAGAAGGAGCTTGTGAAGACTCTTTTCTTTTCTTAGGCTTTTATGATATTCTCATTGGCTTGAGAATATCACATAGGTTGGGCTATAACCATGTCACGTTTATTTCTTGTATGCATGAGATGGATGTTTTATATTTGTATGTGATGCATGTATAAGACAACCGGAGATAACAAATTGGTGAGATCAAAAGAAAAAATCCCTCAAAACAAATATTAAGTCATTAAATGTGATGCCTTCCAAATGTTGGCACTCGTCAAGACTTTGATCAACATTATGTGGGTTTGCCAAAGCAAAGCACCTATGTTCATCTTGGTAAGGTGTGATGGGATAATAGTGATATCGAAACTGCTAACTTTGGGTTCGACTTAACTAAGTCATCCTAATAGGATTAGGGAGTTAGAGGCATAGAGTTGGGCTTAAGTTCATGAGATGAGCTTGGACAAGTGTTGTTCACCCAACTATCCAAGAGTTGCATGGGATGCAATTGGCGAGGAGTTGCCTACCTAAATAGCTGTAACTTGAGAGAAAAGCCAAAGCTGACTCAGATTGTGGTCAAATATGGATCTTGGCCCACTAGAATACCTTAGTGCCGAGGTGTTCTGAAATAATATCGAGGGTTATTATTTTGAGGAAAATAGTGGGAGTATCGTTTAATAAAAGTCCTTATTAAATGAATTAAAATACATGACTCTTACACTGCATATTTACTGTTGTAGATAACCATGGCACAAAACACATCGACACTTTTGTTGCGATCGATCCTTGAGAAGGAAAAACTGAATGGGACCAACTTTCTCAAATGGTACCGAAACTTGAGGATAGTCCTCAAACAAGAGAAAAAGGCTTATGTTCTAGAGCAGCCCATTCCGAATGAGCCTGCTGCCACTGCTCTAAGAGCTGAAAGGGATGCTCACAAGAAGCATTCTGATGATGCTTTGGATGTTGCATGCCTCATGCTTATTACCATGGAATCTGAGCTTCAGAAGCAACATGAGAACATGGGGGCGTTCGATATGATCAAGCATCTCAAAATGCTTTTCCAAGAACAAGCTAGGCATGAGAGGTTTGAGACCTCTAAGGCATTGTTTCAGTGCAAGATGTCTGAGGGAAGTCCCGTGGGTCCTCATGTGCTCAAGATGATTGGGTACATTGAGAATCTTGAGAATTTGGGATTTGCTCTTCAGAAAGAGTTGGCTATAGATGTAGTCTTGCAATCATTGCTTGAAAGCTACAGTTAGTTTGTCATAAACTATAACATGAACGACCTTGACAAGTCTCTTCCTGAATTGCTCAACATGTTGAGAATTGCCGAGCAAAACCTTAAGAAGGATAAGCCCATTTTGATGGTTCAAAAGGGCAAGGGAAAGGGAAAAGCCAACAAGAAGAAGGATAAAGCTAATGGAAAGTCTAATGCTAATTCTTCTTCAGCTGCACTGAAACCAAAGGGTGGTGTGGCAAAGGAAGGGGAGTGCTTCCATTGTAAGCAACCTGGACATTGGAAGCGCAACTGCAAGCTCTATCTTGAAGAACTTGCTAAGGAAAAGGGAAGTAAGACTTCCACTTCAGGTATTCTTGTTATAGAGGCTAACTTTTCTACTTCCTCATCTTGGTATTGGATACTAGATGTGGATCTCACATTTGTGCAAATGTGCAGGATCTAAATAGAAGTAGAAGATTGGCCTGAGGTGAAGTGGACCTACGTGTTGGAAATGGAGCAAGGGTTGCTGCCTTAGCCGTAGGGACTTATGTTCTCACTTTATCTAGTGGATTAGTTTTAGAATTAGACAACTGCTACTTTGTACCTACTATTAGTAGAAATTTGATTTCTGTTTCTTGTTTGGACAAGAAAGGTTTTTCATTTATAATAAAGGACAAATGTTATTCTATTTATTTGAATGAAATCTTTTATGGTAGTGCTCAACTTAGCAATGGGTTGTATGTTCTAGAACTCAAAGATCCTATCTATAATGTGAATACCAAGAAGGTCAGATTAAATGATTCAAACTCGACCTATCTTTAGCACTGTCACTTGGGCCATATAAATGAGACCCGCATATCCAAGCTCCATAAGGATGGACTCTTGGACTCATTTGATTTTGAATCATATGAGACATGTGAGTCATGTTTGTTGGGCAAGATGACGAAAGCCCCATTCACAGGGCAAAGTGAAAGGGCTAAGGACTTACTAGGACTCATACATAGTGATGTATGTGGCCCTATGTCTACACAAGCTAGAGGAGGTTTCCAATACTTCATTACTTTCACTGATGACTTCAGCAGATATGGCTATGTGTATCTCATGAGACACAAGTCAGAATCCTTTGAAAAGTTCAAAGAATTCAAGAATGAAGTAGATAATCAACTCGGGAAGAGTATTAAAGTGCTTCGATCAGACCGAGGTGGAGAGTACTTGGATCGAGAATTCCTTGACTATTTGAAGGAGTGTGGTATAGTATCACAACTCACTCCACCAGGTACACCTCAATAGAATGGTGTTTCTGAAAGGAGAAATCAAACTCTGTTAGACATGGTTCGCTCTATGATAAGTCAAGCTGACCTTCCAAACTCCTTTTGGGGACATGCTCTAGAGACAGCTTCTTTTACACTAAACCGAGTTCCATCTAAATCGGTTCAAAAGACACCGTATGAGATATGGAGTGGGAGGCGTCCCAATTTGTCTTTTATGAAGATTTGGGGCTGTGACGCTTATGTGAAACGTCAATCCTCTGACAAACTAGGGCCCAAATCTCAAAAATGTCTGTTTGTTGGGTATCCCAAAGAAACAAAGGGTTACTATTTCTACAATCCTTCTGAGCAAAAAGTGTTTGTTGCTCGAACTGGTGTCTTTTTGGAGAAAGAGTTTATCTCTAAAGGAACTAGTGGGAGGAAAGTAGAACTTGAAGAAATTCAAGAACAACAAGGAGACATCGAACCTGAAATGGAACCTGAACAGACACCGCAAGATGTTGTTCAAGAGTCTGTTCCTGTAGCACAAAGCCCACGTAGGTCTGGTAGGATTCGGCGTGAGCCTGAGAGATATGGATTTCTCATGACTCACACCGGTGATGTGATGCTCATGGATCAGGATGAGCCCACAACCTACCAACAAGCTATGCCGGGGCCTGACTTTGAGAAGTGGCTAGTGGCCATGAAATCTGAGATGGAATCCATGTATGAAAACCAAGTATGGACTTTGGTTGACCCACCTGAAGGGGTAAAACCCATAGGGTGCAAATGGGTTTTCAAGAAGAAAACTGACATGGATGGTAATGTGATTACCTTTAAGGGACGATTGGTTGCAAAAGGTTTCAAGCAAATTCATGGTATTGACTATGATGAAACTTTTTCACCAGTTGTTATGCTTAAATCCATCCGAATTTTTTTTGCTATTGCTGCACACTATGATTATGAGATATGGCAAATGGATGACAAAACTGCATTCCTAAATGGAAAGCTACTTGAGGATGTCTACATGACACAACCTGAGGGTTTTGTCACTCCTGAGAATGCCAATAAAGTGTGCAAGTTGCAAAGGTCCATTTATGGACTGAAGCAAGCTTCTCGAAGTTGGAATCTTCGTTTTGATGAAGCAATCAAAGAGTTTGGTTTTATAAAAAATGAACATGAACCTTGTGTCTACAAGAAGGTTAGTGGGAGCACTATTGTCTTCTTGGTGTTGTATGTAGATGACATACTACTCATTGGGAATGACATTCTTGAGCTACAGTCTGTGAAGACTTGGCTAGGAAAATGTTTCTCTATGAAGGACTTGGGTGAAGCAGCCTATGTGTTAGGCATCAGGATCTATAGAGATAGATCTAGAAAGCTTCTTGGCCTAAGTCAAAGTACATATATTGACAAGGTGCTAAAGAGGTTTAGCATGCAAGATTCCAAGAAAGGATTCTTGCCCATGTCACATGGTATCACTCTTTCTAGATCTCAGTGTCCGAGTACAACTGAGGAGAGAGAGCGTATGAGTAAGATTCCATATGCCTCAGCAATTGGATCTATCATGTATGCCATGATATGTACTCGTCCCGATGTCTCATATGCTTTGAGCATGTTGAGTAGGTACCAATTGAACCCCGGTGAGAGTCACTGGACAGCTGTTAAGAACATCCTTAAGTACTTACGAAGGACTAAGGATGCATTCTTGGTCTTTGGAGGTGAAGATGAGCTTGTTGTAAGGGGTTACACCAATGCAAGCTTCCAATCCGATAAGGATGATTTTAGATCGCAATCTGGTTATGTGTTTTGTATTGGTGATGGTGCTGTCAGCTGGAAGAGTTCAAAGCAAGAGATAGTAGCTGACTCTACAATAGAATCTGAGTACATTGCCACCTCTGATGCTGTGAAGGAGGCAGTTTGGATCAAGAAGTTCATCACAGAACTTGGAGTGGTTCCAAGCATTACAGACTAGATAGATCTCTATTGTGACAACAATGGAGCAATCGCGCAGGCTAAGGAATCTCGATCTCACCAGCGATCCAAACACATACTCCGACGCTATCATCTTATCAGGGAGATCATCGAGAGGGGTGATGTAAGGATATGCAGGACTTCGACAGACAGCAACATTGCTGATCCATTGACAAAACCCCTTACGCAGCAGAAGCATGATAGCCATTCTAGGTCCATCAGTATTAGATACATGGATGATTGGCTTTTAGTGCAAGTGGGAGATTGTTAGTGTTGTGCCCAAAAGGCCAATCATGAGATGATTGTATTTTTTCACATTGAGTCATGATATTTTATTGAGGCATTAATCCAGCAATTATGTTTGTTGTTTTGTTTCTGCGTAACGTAATAAACATAATTGTAACCCTAGAATAATGATATTCTTAAACGTCCCTAGTCTAGTATTATTGTGGAGCGGGTTGCAATAATATATAATGACTAGCATATGTGGAGACTAATATGAGATATGTAGTCTACATATGGGTACAAGTTGGAGAACTTGTGTACTGGACCGACCCACCATGAGAACACTTCATGGATCGTTATATGAGTGTCATAAGTGATTCTCATAGTGATCATGGTATATGTAGTCCTTCGACCTAAGATCATCAAGGTTGCCTACATGTGAGTCACATACTTTGATACTTTCCTTTGTTGCTCGTAACTGAGTGAACTTGAAGGAGGTCATTGGGTATGTCACATATCATGCGGAGGGATTTGTATGATCAAGATGGGATTTGTCCCTCCTATGTAACGGGAGTGATATCTTCGGGCCCCTTGATAGAGTGAGACTTAGAAAATGCATGGCCATGCTTGGATGAGTTGATATACAATATCAATGTCATCAGCTTAAGTTAGTCTACTCGGTAATCAAGAAACCAAAGATTGGACTATACGAGAGTGACACATTCCATGTCTCGTGCTTAGTCTTGATATCTTGGACAAAGAGACAATGGCATATATCGGTGATGATCATAAAGGTTTAGTCGAATCATCGACAATCTTGTCACTTGGGTAGCAATGATGTGTTGCTAGACACCGCTTATTTCTTATGATCATAAATGTGATTTATGATCATTGCCAACGTGGTAAGAGCCTATTGGGTCGCACACATAGAGCTATTTGGATCATTAGAGTGCATGGGCTAATAATTTGGGTTTTGGTTTCACAATAATTTCATATTAATAATGGGCCCAATAGTTGAGCCATTATTAAGCCCGAAATTAAATCCTAATTGGATTGGGGCTTTGAAACCCATTAGGCCTAGAAGTTGAGTCTCACTATAAATACAACTTTTAAGTGAGAAATTCGCAGGTCTCCTTGCCCGAGCCTCCCAAAAGGATAGCCGCACTCTTCTCTTGCAATTCCTTGGAGGACTCAAACTAGCACTACGAGCGTATAAGAAGTGCATCTACCGGGATGTGGTGGAAGCGTGGTGATCCCGAGAGGCTCATGTGGATACCATAGAGATCTTGAACACGTCAACTGTTCAGGTTTTTTGATTCGACTTTACAGTTGAGTGAGAGATCTCAACTGAAAATTAGGTATGAAAATTTTGAACACCTGGTTTACCCCGTTTCACTTGGATCTTGGAGGGTTTCGGTTAAATTTCACTGCGCTGTTTGGCTCCTGAAACCCAACAGAACAAACATTACTTACTGTATCCTTGACGAATTGAAAACCCTCAGGGATCGGCACTTTTGGTCTACCTCCTTTAGGTGGGTAACCACCATCTGATGAGCATAGGCTGCAGTCTACTCCAGGTACATTCTTTGGTAATTTTAGTGTTTTGGTCTTTGCTTAGTTCTAACGTGCTTGGTCTGACATAGGGCTATCGTTACCTATAGTCTTGGGGAATAATACACAGCACATGAGAAGGCTATGCATTCCTTCAATTCACAAGTTAGGTCCTGTGAAGCACTTAGGGTTCTTTAAGAAAAGAGTTGGAGAGTGAATGCACTGGTCAAAGTATCCTAGTAAAGAACCTCAGGTTGATAAAAGATGCAAAAAAGCAGGAGGAGGGCTACATAAAAAAACATGAAAATGAGGTGGAAAAGTTGACAGATGCTCTTAAGTCATCCAAGGAGAGGGAAATGAAGCCTTCTAAGGAGGCCGATCACCAGCATCCTTGTTGAAGGTGATGGAGAGCAAGATCAGTGCTTGAGAGGACATTTTCGATGGACAAGTATGTGCCATTAGGCCTAAGGACCATCCAAGGTGAAGCCAGCTTTAGCTTGGTCACTTCTACGATGCCCCTCATGAAGCAAATTGAGCATAGGGTGTGACGGTCACCTAGCATACCAGTGTCATTAAACAAAGGCCAACACTTACGTGGAAGAGCTCGGTTCGCACCTCCAGAAGGTGGAAAGGGGGCTTGGAAAAAGATGTTTTCCTTGAATTCAAGGAAAGTATTCTTTCCTATCATTTTTAGGTGGAGCAAGCCAATCCGGACATGGATCTTTTGTTTCTATTAGCTTACAAGGATCTGGGTCCAGATTTTGAAGCATGGCCAAAGGACTAGAAAGCTGGGATTCCTACATTCAATAAGGATGAGTTGGTGAATGCCATTGATGAGGGCCCTTTTCCGGATGAATTTTAGGAGGCTTCGTCACTCATCCCCTTACTCCTAAGTTCATTGTAGTCTTCACTATTGATAGCCAAAGGCTATCGCCTCAATCTGGCCGAACACCCTGCCACAACAATGGCCAGAAGAACTGGCGCTTCCCGGGAACAGGTGGAATCATGCACCTCGGGAGACAGCCGGAGAACTCTGAGCCTCGGCACGCCAGTAAAACTTGAGGACTCTATTCGCCCCCCAAGGTTGTGAACAGCGCACCTTCGGAAAAGTGGCACCAGACATTGCTGCCCGAACATGATATCCCCGAAGGCGGAACCCCCTAGAACTGGGAACCCCCGAACTGAGGGTATGCTTCCCGAAGAGGCTCTGTCCGAACTAGAGGACGACCTCGCCCAGGGACCTCGGGAGTACGGCAGGAGCATTTAAGGAAGCATTTAAGGAAGCCTCTGACACGTCCCACCACAGACGTAAAAAGCCGCCCTGACGCGCAGACGCCATCAGAATCACATCATGGCCCGTCTCAGCACAAGGCTTGAGGCCATCTGGTTACCAACTATCTGTCCCCTACGCCCAGAAGTTCAGGAGCATCCGACCACACACGTGTCATGATCTGAACGGGCTAGGTATTCCTATATATACAGGAAATAAATACTTGACAGGAGGTTGGTTGGCCGGAGATACAGCTCCCACACTCTGAGAAAATACCAGGCGAGACTTTTCTGCCTTTCTCTTTGAGCTAGTGACTTTCTCCTTTTTCCGGCCACCACTGACTTGGGCGTCGGAGGCTCCCCCCCCGGAAAAACACTCCGGGGGCCTCCTAACCCCGTTTACCAGCTTTTCAGGTACTCTCCTTGGGGCGATCCACCTTCCAGGCGTTCTTCCTCCTAGAAGTCTCTTCAACAGTCATCATGACTCACAACGATGAGGCCCCAGGCCATCAACTATTCTTCTTGTAACTTTGAATTTTTGTTTAATGGATATGAAATACTGATTTTGATTTGGTAATTTTTTGGATACGATGCTTAAATGTGTGTAAATTCTTCTGCAGTTTTGTTCTTATTGTGTGTGAGAGTGATTCTTCACAGGGATCTTCTTTCTTGTCTGTAGTATTTACGTACTTAGTTTAGTGGTCACTCCACTGAGATGCCTCGGTTATTATTTTTATAAGTAGTTGTGCTCTTAGGTAATTGGGAAGCCTTCACAGATTGCTCAAAAAGAAAACTTGCTGACTTTGCGAAAGTTGTAAATCTTTATGAAGGAGTGCTTTTATTTAAAGATGAATGTATGGAGTACATCATGGTGGATATGCTAAAGTGAAACAACATCATTATGCAAAGTAAGGTAATAGATCATTTGAGTGAAAAGTTCTTGGTAGCTTTCTCCCGTCGGGGCTAGATAACTCGTAAACTCCATCTCTAATTTTTCTTATGATTAAGTAGGGTCTATGCCAATTAGGTCTCAATACTCTGTGCCCGGGGTTTCTTCCAGTCAGTTTTGCGTTAACAATGGCCACACCACATACTTGTATGTTATTCCTCTTGGCCTTCCCCTCATGAATTTGGGTGATTCATTACTAAAAGCTTTAATGCATATCCTTGTGTCTTCCCCGTGGATCCTCTAACAAGTCAAGGTTTCCTTCAAGGGCTTTGTCATTCTCATTTGGGTGAAAGACTTGGGTTTGCAGTGTTGGGTAAGAAATCTCCACTAGTTTGAGACTATCGATTCTATAAATCATCATAAAAGAAGACTTTTCCATGGGGTTCAAGGTGTCATTCTATAGTCCCATAGAACACTTGGTAGCTCCTCTGCCCACTTGTCTTTGGCCTCTAGCCTTTACTTTAAGCCCTTTTCGGTAGTCTTATTGGTTACTTCTATTTGTCCATTTGATTGAGAATAGGATACGAGAGCAAAGTAAAGGTGCATACATTTTCCTTCTACAAATTGGCGAACTTCCTGATTATCAAATTGCTTCCCGTTATCAGTGACGATGGCCCGAAGGCATCCAAATTGACAAATAATATTTTCTACAAGAATTCAGTGATTTACGATACCATGATGGAGGCTAGAAACTTCACTTTCACCCACTTAGTGAAGTAATTGACCACCACGATGTAGTATTTAACATTTTTGATAGCCATGGGAAATGCCCCAATCAAGTATAATCTCCACATAGCGAAAGGCCAGGGATCAATGACAAAAAAGGTTCCAGAGGAAGATAACCTTTGTACTCATGAGTTTAGCTAACAGGAGTGGCATCAATGGACAAACTTTTTGGCATCTCCTCGGATTGTGAGCCAGAAGTAGCCTGGCCATAAGTTATTGTGGGCTAGAAAGTTGGCACCAATATATGCTCCATAATCTAACTCGTAGATTTCCTGGAGAAACTTTTGTCCTTCCTAGGGCATTAGGCATCACTGTAATGGAGAAGCGAACCATCATTTGTATAGTTCATCCCTAATGATAAAAATCTTCCCGCTCGAATCCTGATCGTCATTTTTTCCTTGGGGGTTCTGTTCAAGTTCCCAGTTTCTAGGTAGAGTCTGATTAGTTGCCTCCAATCATCTTTGAAGGCCATATACCTTCTCTGGTAGGTCAAAGGTTTTGTGAATTCTTCTATCAAGGCTTCTTATCGGCCTTTTGAGAGGGAATCTACCCTTGTGTTCTGGGCCTACATGATATTTTGAACTTGCACGTGATCAAACATCCTCATCAAATTCTTTTCCATTTTCAGCTATTTGCAAGGAGTAAGTTCTTTTGCCTTTTCCATTCCAGTGAATTGGTTCACTATTAGCTGTGAGTTGCTGTATATTTGTAGGCATCATAACCCTACACGACCAACTATCCATAGCTAGAAGGGCTTCATATTTAGTGATGTTATTCATGATATAAATTAAAATTTGATTTTGAGAACTGCTTCTATGCCCATTGGTCCTTTTAGGATGATGCCTGCTCCTTATTTTTTGGGTCCATAGGCCCAGTCAACATACATTTCCCATAATGGGGATCTCTTCATGCTGCTTATCTTTACTTGTTTTTGGCGGCATCATTTTGGCGATGAAAGCTGCCAAGGCTTATGCTTTGATGGCTTTTCGGGGCTTATAACTAATGTCATATTCTTTTAACTCGATGCACCACTTAGCAAGTCTACTGGACTTATCTGGCTTTTTCAGTATGTCTCATAAAGGTAACTCTGTATGTACAATATTGCAGTGCATTTGAAAGTATGCTCATAGTTTTTGAGAAACCATGACAAGGGCTAATACTACTTTTTAGAGTGCGATGTATTTGGATTCTATACCTTGCAGGGTATAATTGACATAATATATAGGTCATTGCTCTACCCCATGCTCTTGTATAAGTACAGCACTAATAGAGCCTTTTGTTACAGCTAAGTAGAGCACAAGAGGCTCATCATGCCTTGGCTGCTTTAGTGTAGAAAGGTGTCATATAGTAATCATTAATCTGTTTAAAAGTTTCACAGCATTTTTTAGTCAATTCAAATATTGCTTCTTTTTTAAATATGTGAAAAAAGGGCTTACAATAATCTCCAACGTGTGACACAAACCGTATGAGTGTTGTCAACCTACCAGCTAATTTTTAGACGTCCTCCTTACTTTGAGGGTTAGGCATTGCAAGGATAGCGTCAATTTTGTCTGGCTTTGCATTCATCCTTCTTTTCAAAGACCATGTAGCTAAGAAATTTTCTAGCTCCTACTCCAAAGTTACATTTTTTAAGGTCAATTCTCATGTTAAACTAGCCCATTCTCTAGAAAGTTTTGTGAAGGTCATTAAAGTCATGTTTTATTGATCTACTCTTGACAATCATGTCATCCACATAAACGTTGATATTCCTCCCTAAATTTATGGTCAAGATTCAGTTCATGAGCTTCTGATAGGTTACTCCATCATTTTTCAGTCCGAATGGCATCCACTGGTAACAATACATTATTTCTCTAGTTGTAAAGGCCACTTTTTCTTCATCCTCTAGGTGTATACAAATTTGTTGATAGCCAATGATGGCATCCATAAAGGATAGTATCTTGAATTCTAAGGTGGCATCAACCAGTTGGTTTATGGAAAGTGGTGGATATGGGTCCTTTAGGTAGGCATAGTTAAGATTAGTATAATAGATGCACATGTACCATTCACCATTTTCTTTTTTTCACCAAGACAACGTTGGCAAGCCATTTAAGGTATCGCACCTCCTGGATGATGCTTGCCTTTAATAGCCTTTCAAGTTTTTCTCTGATAATGTCTTGTCTCTTAGGTGCCATATTGCGTTTCTTCTGTTGTACTGGTCAGGTGGTGTAGTTTCCTTGTAATTTGTGTGTGATAATTTTTTGGTCTATTCCGGGCATCTCATGGGAGACCAAGTAAACACATCTAAATTTGCTTTTAATGAATTGCTACCTTACCTTGGGTAGGTGATCTTTGCTAACTTTTAGCATTTTTTTTTTGAGCTAGTTTTATCATCTTAGCATCCTTAGACAGTGTTGTGCCAGCTTTATTCTCCTGGGTTTGCTCTCTTTTCTTCTTTTGGCCCCATTAGCGCAAGCTTATCATTTCTTGGCTTTTGTGGAGTGGCCACATAGTTCTTTTGGGCCGAGGCCTGGTCAATAGAAATGGTAGCATCCACAAGGGTTGTGAGAAGCATCATTAGCCATCTAACATCAAATCAGATTTGAAATCGTACTTGAGCTGGCCTACCAAGTACGGCATTGTAGGGTGATGAGACATCTAGGATCAAAAATTCTGTAGTGTAAAAGTCACAAGCGACCCTTCATTATTATCTTTGCCACTAGCATGAAAGGTAGATTAATGGTTCTAAGTGTGGGGGCCTCTTCTCTACCTTACTCGAAGGTAGGCCTCGATGTGGGAGATAAGGAAGACCTTTTGATCTTGATTTTCCCTAGCAAGTTGATAAAGATGACATTTATGTTGGCTCTGATGTCTAAATAGAACCTTTCCATGTTAAAATTATTAATCCAATCTCTAAATAATAGAGGATTCATATGTGGGACAAACACCTTTAAGCCATTGGCCCTTGTCAAAATTCTGCCTAGATCAGCCATCTCTAATTGATCAACTTCTCACTCTTGCCATTTTCTTGCCATAAAGAGCTCCCATTTAATAATCATATGGATGACTCCGACTGGTAGTCCAAGGTTCTTATTGTCCATTAGAAGGGATTACTGTCTTTCTGGCCTTCATCCTTAATCGTGGTCCTCATCATCGTTCTTTCTACGGGGCGTCTTTTCTTATTTTGGACAAGGGAATGACTATTTGAACGGATATTCCTTCAACTTCCCCACTTGAATCATCTCCTCAAGAAGTCTCTTTAGCTGCCAACATTCCTCGGTGTCATGCCCCTTGTCTTTATAACAACTACAATATTTCTGCATGTCCTTTTGTTTGAGGGACTTGGTTTTTCCTCTTTAGAAATAAAAATTTTTTGACCTAGTTTCTTTCAATGGTGGAATAACAAGCTCTATTCGGGAGAACTCATCACTCATACTCTTCTCTTCTTAGATTCGCTATCTCTGCTTCTGGGTTACTCCCTCAATACCGTTGGCCAATTGAGTTCTTCTACGTGTATGTATCATGTAGCCTAGTTAAGGAATTCCTTGATGTCCCTTATAGAGTTTTCATGAAGGTCCTAGGCTAGCCTTAAATTTCATGTTAATCCCTGAGTAATCGCAACCAAGTGCAACTCTGGAAATAGTAATTGTACTTGCATGGCCTCAACATTGAACCTTCAAATCAAGTCTCTCTAGGACTCATCGTGGCCTTGCTGAATCTTCAGGAGGTAAGCCACTATATTAGGGGATAGTTGGCTCCCCAAGAAGTGACATAAGAATACCTGGGAAAGGTCCCTAAATGATGAGAAGTGACACTGTTGATTAGTGTCGAACCATGAAGCAACAACTCATGTCAGTGTTAAGTTGAAAGCTTTACACATGATCGGATATGAGGCCCGCTCTAATCTTATAAAGGTGGCATATCTTTGCAAATGGTTGACTGTGTCCGCAAGGCCATCGTACGGGTCTATCTTGGGCATGCGGAACCCGTTGAGGGTAGGTGCATTAATTATCTCATCCTTAAAAGGCTGGAGCCACATATATTCGACATCAATGCCAAGGGCTAGGCATTTTCTCAAGGGCTCAAGGGCCTATATACACTATTCTATTTGATCAAGTCTTTGCAGAATAGTACTAATATCACTGCCTCAAGGATCATCAGATAAGTTCAAGGATATTAAGGGCTCAGAAGCCCATGCCATTGGGAGCAGATCTCAATGAGGGGCTTGGCAAGGCTCCCCAGGCACTAGATGGCTTTCTACAGCTTCTTTGAGGGCTCTAGGCAAAGACCTATGGATCTTATACTACAGCATTATTTTAAGCTGCTCGAATACGGTGTGTTGTATGGCTTGGAATTGACCATCTTCTATTGGTCCGAGGATCTTCCCTTTATAGGGGTCTTTTTGAAGCACCGCTAGCTCCTCTAGATCAGCCTTTTGATGGATCTTTTCACCTAAGGGTCTTACAAATCCGGCTAGGTAACAACTTTCTTACTCCAGTTGATCATGGTTCTCCATGTGAGACCTCCGTGTGTTCACCATGTTCTTACAGATGGCACTAATTTTATAGTTGAAGAGATCATATGGGTCTTTAGAGGTATGGTGAACTCCGAAATGTGCACACAAAGACAATGTTAAAGCCCCAAGATGTTCTCCTAAGGGAAACCCTCTAATGATTAAGTCAGATTTCCAATGATCAGAAATGAGCGAAAGAGTGGAGAGTCAAAATGTCATACATCGGGATTGGTGATTAGGAGTGTTTATATACCTAGGGGAGATCCACTTAAATAGCTCCTAGATAAGAATCAACTAGCTAATTTTGTAATTTTGGGATTTCATTTTCCTTTAAGATGTGAGTTCCCTTATTAGCTTATTAAGCTCTCTATTGTGAATCCATCAAATAGGGATTTATCTGCTTTGCACCCTGTATTGGGCCTATTTCCTACCAATCATGATCTAGTTTTCATTTATCTATTGTCACATATGATCTTAAGTTTTCCAAAATAGCATTATAGATGTCTGTCACACAAGAAAAGGTTGAAGAAAGCCATACTCCTGCTTGCAATGCTAAAATTTCATTTCAAAATGGACCCATTAAAAATTCAAGACATATCAATGCAAAAGCATATAAAAAGTTGCTTTATTTTCTAAGATCAAATGACATTGACTCTAATATCAACGTTCACAACAATTAAGAGGAAAAAGTGGCTGATAATTTTCATTTGTTGTAAAATTTTGGCTATTAGTTAAATGTTTGTTTTATATCAATTATTTATGATTATTTTTCTACTTTGATAGTTTAAGTTACAATAAAGTCATTATGTTTGTTATACTTCCAACTAAAATGTTATTTATTTTATTAGTAAATTAACATTTATGACACTTGTACAATAATTGACTTCCTTATAAGTAATGATATGTGCTTTTAACTAAAATTTATTTAACAACTTCATTTGTAATGCAAAATATGATTTAACTATTAAATGTACAACAAAAGAATAATTTAGACTAAATTATATATAGCTAGTTTCATAACCAGTCTAAGAAACAGGATAATATGGGTAAGAATGTTCGGGTTGGTTCAATTTTATGGTGAAACCGAACCAACCCGAAATGGGCTTGGTTTCAAAATTTTTCTACCCAACCTTACAACCAAGAATCGAACAGAACCAAAACCATGGTTCTGAAATTTTCGGTTCTGGTTCTCGAGTTTTTTGGTTTATAACGTATACTTATAACAACACCAAAATTTAATAAAATTACATCCATAACCAGTTTATGAAATATTCAATATAATATAAAATTAAATCAATATTTAAGTATATGTACTTAAACACATTCAAAAGAGATTAAAATGATATTATCAAAATAGTTCAAAATAGTTGCTTGTGGAATATCTTCCATCTTACCCAGTTTACTTCTATCTAGTAATTCCAACATTGGCACAACATTCAACATGGAAAGCTAAGCCTTTAAAACCATCTTCTTTAGTATTAAAACCTGGAATATGTTGATATCATGAATTTCTAGTTTCACATGGCTCATAAATGAAAAAACATGAGGATTATATCATAAAGAGTAGTCAGGAGTACAGAGATCAAAACTAAAATGACCTGGGCGTAGTCGGTCTAGGAAGGGAAATGATTCAAGTGAATATAGAAAAATTTCATGAATGATCCCACAACTTCCATATTGTTTGAATTTGAGACATTAGTTTAAGGGTTTAATATAAAAATACAAGATGATCATCATAATTCTTCAAAGAAATACATATATATATATGGATATATTAATAATACTATAATTTTTATTATATAACTATATATATATACCTCGAGCTCAGTTCCACCTTGGGTTGATTTCATATAGAACCATAACCAACCCAAAAAGTGTTGTTTCTCCTATATATGTAACCAACCTGCGAGCCATGGTTCTTTTTTACCCAACTTAATGAGGGTGGTTCGGCTTGGATTTTGAGTTTACCCAACCCATGTTCACCCTTACGGGATAATAGTTCACTTAAAAATATTTATTCTAATAACTGTACAACATATCTTAAAAATTCGGTTTGAAGAAGGAAAAAGTAAAGCATTAAATGTGACAACATGTGTGAGAGAGGGCTAGTCATATAATGTGAAGAAATTCAATTTTGGGGGGTTCTATAGCAATATATCAATTCTCTTAAAGTTTGATCTTGTTAACATAGAAACAATGATTTAGATGTTTAACAATTTAGATGTGTGGATGAAGTTAAATAAATAGTAAGATAAGGGGGAAAAGAAGTACAATTCATGCGTTGCAATCATGTTGCATGCAAACTCATGAGTGGTATTTAGACCATGAAAAGTAAAAGGGTGATTGTGAAGGTTCAACCTATAAAGAGGTTGAGTTAGGAAGGTACAAGTGAATTACATTGGTTAATAATACAATAATGTAAGTTATGGATAGTATTTATAAAGTAGAGGCAATTTCAACTTCAGTAGTTAATGATTTGTCATAGTACACCGATTCAGCAGAAGTGTAATTTAATGTACTTGCTTCGCTGTAGGATGATAATAAATATAAATTAATTACTATCAACATTAAAAAAATGTAGCACAAAGGCAAATTAAGAAGATGACCATATACATGCATGGTTTGAAGTCACACAATTGGTGTGGTTATATTAAGTGCTCAGTCTGTGAAAATAGCAGAACATGTCTATGTGGACTGACTTGGTTGTTGTAAAATTAAAACAATTATTAAGTGGGATTGCAGAGTGAAATAGAATAGAATTATTTAGTATGTAAAAGAACAAAACCATACAAGTTGTTGATTCAGCTGGAATGCAAGGTCATCCTCCTTTTTATTAGTTGTGTAAAACTTCTTTAAGTGTCAGTAAGGAAGAAGAATTTTGGAAGTTAAAAGAAGTAAGCTCAACCTCAACAATGAGCTCATGATTCAATGACTATTGAAACTGCCCTTAAATTTTTGCAATGCCATTATCCCATGTAATTGGGATGAAAATTAAATAAGCTAGTTAAAGGGATGAAAAGAATGGGAGAATCAGTGTTGTAATTTATAAGCAGTGGATAAAGAAATAAAATTAGTGATAAAAGGGGTAACTAATTGTTCGTGTTAATGGAGAGTTATGGTTGAGTAACCAAAGAACTTAGTAGCTAGAGAGTCAAACTTGGTGAACAAAGTCATGCATGTCAAATCAAATACTCTGACAATTGCCTTAAACTTGTAATGAAATTGATAAGATTTGCATAATTGTTTTCCCAAATAATAGAATGGAATTGTAACAATTTAATGAATGAAGTTCAAGTAACCTAAACTGGATATTGTAGAGGTGGTTTTCGGTTGACAATGTTACTTGTCATAGAAAAAATAAAGGTCAAACCAATCAGTTAATTTTTTACAACATTTTTTAAACGCAAAGTACCAGTATCCTCGTTCAATGAGGTCAAAAACAATTGCATGGCAAGTGTAGTTATTGGACTAAAATGAAAATTTAGGTGGCAATATGTAAACAATCGTAATCCTGTATATTTTTTAATTAAAAATAAAATGAAAAGTTAGTAACTTACAGATAAAGGTCCACAGGCAAGCAATTGTTTAATTTCTTCAATTGATCTTTGGTGGCCATAAAGTAGTCTAAATTCAGGCTGTCGTGCAACAGAAAAGGGATCATAATGACATATGGCATCAATTCTAGTCGATGGTTTAAGATAAGGGTGTACATGTTTTATGAGTGGACATAATAATGAGGTATGTAAATATTTCCCAAAACAGGATAATAAGGAGAAGTGAAAAAAGGTAGGATGGTTGTATGATTGAAGGAATTGATTGACTTCATCGATGTTGATGTTCACGTGAACTTTTGTTTCTGATGTTGAAGCAAGATTGTATTGCCTTACAAATTGAGAATAGTAATAATTAGTGGTAAGTTTTCTGAAGAAGTAAAGTGGGAAACTAATTAAGATTTAGTCAATAACACACATTCACATAACTTAATCAAAGAAAAGGTGACAACCAAAATTTGCTTAGTCGATTAGTTTTTTAGCGAGTTGTAATCAAGCAAATTTGCTTGATCTTCATAAAAAGTTATATCCATGGTGGAGCCACTAAAACATAAATGTCATATGTAAGGATGATGACATTGTAGTTGCAATTAAAAGTAGCGGAAACATAGTTTATGCAGTACGGGTAAATAGCATTACCTTAGATCTTCAAGCTTAATGATACACCTGTTGATTGATAACCCCATCGGATCGTAAGTCTCACAAATATCACCAATTTGGAAGAGATTGTCAATAGCATTTGAAATGGAAGAAAGAGTTGTATAAATTCTAAAACTATAACAGAAATTAAATTGCAAACTGTTTAGTGTTTGATCTCATCTCACATAGTTGAACATTTGCGTAGTGGCGTAAATGGATCTAATGAAATGGAAAAAACTTAAAATTGTAATGTGAAATGTTTGGTATGAGAAAAGAGACCAGTGTGACTTTTGTACCCACACTGAAATGAATTATGTTTTCATTGGTCACTGGTCTAAATGGTCAATCAGCCTTGAAAACACTAAAGTTTGAAATAATACACAAATTCTTTCCTTGTAGGACAAATCTAAATCTCAGAGGAATAGAGTTTAAAGTCATTGCATGAATGTGATCATTCTAGCAAAAAAGCATTGAATTAATACAAAAAAAGAATTATGAAGAAAGAAATTATAAGGTAAACAATGGTTAACCACTATAAATAAGAAGAGTAATAATACCTTTTCATTGAGTAATGCCATTGATATGCCAAATTACTCATCGTTGTTAATATTAATTGCGTCCCACATGCGGGTTAGTCATACCATGTGATGCTCTAGCACATCTTCGATGTAGGAGATGTTGGACCTTCAGTAGACCTTCGCCTAAGTAGTAGCTGCAGCACTTGAAGAATAAGGGTTAGGAGCTCCCCGGAGTGTGTTTTTGGGGAAGGGATCTCCGACGCCCAAGTCAGTATATGAGGGGAGAAGTTGTTAGGAGTTAAGATTAGAGAACAAAAATGTAGGATATCTCTTGTGTCTTACTTCGGAGCTTCCCCCGAGTATTTATAGAAGGTCGGGAGGAGGAGGCAGTTATGCTTAGCCTGAGTAGATCAGGACGAGTGTTCGGCTAGATTTGGTCCATACCTTCGGGGAGAGGTGTCTACAGCTGGCCATAGGCAGTTATGCCCAGAGGGTAAGGCATGTTTGAGGTTTCTATCAGAGATCCTCCAACTGTATTTGTCGTTTCTCCCTAAGACCCCTTGAGGATCTGAGACCTCTTCGGACAAGGATTTCCCCGAGGGTGACTAAAGGAAGCCCCTCGGATACGCGGACCATTTTCAAGAGGCATTTCTTCGGTTGAGGATGATAGACCTACATTTCTGAGGTTGGTCATATACATTCCCGAGGATGGCAAAGAGTTTTTTTCCCGGAGTCAGTCGTATACCTTTTGGAGGGTGGTGTAGATCTTTCTCCCAAGGTTAGTCGTATAAATCCCCGAGGGTGGTGTCAAGTCTGCCAATAAGAAGGTCATGTGGGCGATAGCCCTTCGACTATCACATGCCCCCTCCGAGGGACTGAAGTTGTATCTTCGGTACTAATCAATCGAGAACATGTTACAAAAATCCTTCCCTTAGGAAGTTGAGGCTATCCTTGATAAAACAACTTCCTATAGTCGAGGTTGCCACTTTGGCCTAACTAACTTTGTGGTCCAAGATCCTTTCTTTTGCCAATGTTGTACTCTCGACATACTTTTCGACTCTTTGTTTGTGTTCCATTTTTTGAATTTAAACCTTTGGTGAGGACGTTACTTTAAGCCAAATTCTTATTTTTAACGAGGCCACATCCTCGGCAGATAAGGAGTTACTTTTTCCTTAAGGTTTTTATTCTCGCCTTCTGCAAATGGATCATCCTATCTTTTGAACGAGCAGTCGTGTCACCTTGGGTCACGCAGCATATATTTACGAGATCAAAAGTCATGCCCTTGTTTCTCGCGCTGTGTGACCTGTGTTGTTAGGGCGTTGGCTATCCTTCATGTCCATTACATCGGTTACGTCTCTTCACATGCAAAGGGTCATTATGGTGTCATTTCACCTACCTTATTCAGGCTATATAAAGCCATTTCTCCCCAAGGCCTCGACACTCATTTACTTTTAGCTCTCTCTTGCTCTCCTGTTTTCTTATTTTCTTGCGATGGTGTCTTAGCGGCAGAGCGATTTCCAGCTACCACTTATGGTGGTTTTCCTGGGTTCAGTAGGTTGGTATTTTTCAAAGTCGGTTTTTTCTTTGATCCCTCTTCATTTAGCAATTTTGAGGTTAGGGTCCTAGTTTACCGAAGATGTCTTCTTCTCATGCCGAAGTAAGATCCATTCCTGAAAGTTGGACTCCACTTAACTCTCATTTGAGCTGTGCCATTTTGGAAAAGCTGAATAAGTGGTCAGCGAAATTTTTCCTTCTTTCTTATGTCGTGATTAGGCTTTCTGGCCCTAGTGAATTGAGCTACCTTCCTCAGCATAATGAGGTTACTATTTTCAAAGCACAACTGAAGCTGGGTCTTTGTTACTCATCGCCGAAGATGGTGAGCGAATTTTGCCAATTGCATGGCTTAACTATTAACTAGCTACCATCAAACTCCTATTCTTATTTCAATGCCTTTCTCTACATGTGTGGGGTCTTTAGGATAGACCCTAACTTTTTCTTTTCCATGCAATATTACAAGCTTCATCCCGTCCCGAAAGGCGGGTTTTACTACTTGCTTCCTTGGGGATCCGGGAGCAAGAAATTTACTTTCACCTTCGGCACCAGGGATAGTTGGCGAGGATGGTAGAAAAAATACTTCTTCATGGAGGTGGACAAAAACTGGAAAGACATGCCTACAAAGTCAACTTCTGGGGGCCTTGATATCGACGTGTTGGATCCGTCAAAGTTGTTTGCCCTCGAATTAGAGTCTCAATTCAAGGAATTCAACAGTTGTATTCGGGAGGTAGTTGATTGGATGGAGCAGGCGCCTTCATGTCCACTATGCCCTTTCCCAATCAGATGGAACTTCATGATCGAAGAGGTACTTCGGGAGCTTGGGGTCATCAAGGAGCATGTTACTAATAAGAGCATGCCAGAACCAACAGTGGACAGGAAGAAGTCATGGCTGGTCATGCTCCTTCAGGGCGAACTTTCCTATTCAGCCCTTGTAGAGAGTAAGTTTCTTTCCAACTTGTCTTCTTTGATTTTTTGGTACTTGCACTGATATTTTCCTTTTTGCAGAGATGGGCGACAAATCAGTAGCCTTCTACAAAAATCTGTTCCTCGGCCAAACCAATAAAGAGGAGCAAAAGAAGAAGGCCCTGAAAAGAAAGAAGGGACTAGCTAGATAGTCTTCGAGGGCTCCGAAGACTAAGAAAACAAAGGAGGACTCTCTCCCTCCTCCCCCCAAAGTTCTGACCAAAGCCCGGGATCATTCCGCCGAAGGCAGAGATCCTTCGTCGAGGTCGGCCATCCTATCCATTCCTCCGGGCCTTGATGCTGCTGCAAAGGCCCTAGGGACTAATAGCAACAAAGGATAAACTAATGCTTTAATTTTCTTTTTAATTATTTATGTTTATTATTGTAGCTTGCTGTTTCCTAGACTATCTAGGTGTTTGTATCCTAGTCTATCTAGGTTTTCATGTATCCTAGACTAACTAGGTTTTCATGTATTATGCCTATAAAGGCAACACTCTTTTGTGAATAAATCAAGTTCTTCTTAATTCTCTATAGGGACTTCGCTGGGGGTGGTCTCGGCTGAAAGGGTGGAAGATAGACGGAGAAGGAAAGGCAAAGAGGTCTCTACTGAGGTCTTCAACATTGGTGACTTTGACGGGGAAGACGTCGAAGTCCTACCAGGTTTGGGTCTTAGTCATTCATCTATGAATTTCAGCTTTTTCGGCATTTTAGATTTTGTAGATGAATGGCTAAAAGATAATGTGATAAGAGAACTTCATCTTGATTTTGCAAAGGACCGGGCTCAGATAGGATGGATGATGGACCACGCTCAGAAGAGGGCTACTCAAGATTTGAAGATCCCAAAAGGTAAGGTGTTGAGGGAACCCTTCTGGACTTTTACCGAAGACATGGACTTGTTTTTAAAGGACTACCAGAAAATGGTCCCTCAAATGGTGAAGGGCATCATCACAAGTGCCACCTTTCAATCTCTAACGGACAATTATCCCAATGAGGAGATTCTTATTGCTTGGATTTCCAAGCATGCTGCCCAGGTAACCCTTCATCCCTTTGTACTTAGAATTTTAAGCCTTTAAACTGTTGTATCTCATGTCAGGCCTTCTTTCCTTGCAGCTATTAGCATACAGAGCAGCCCTCCATCCAAAGTCAGTCAGAGGAAAACTTGGCCATGGACAAGGAAATGTTTGCGAGCTCACGCATAAAGTATGGCAAGCTCAACAAGATCGCCAAGGAGGATCTGGCAAAGCTTCGCTAGGAGGTGCTAGAGAACCAAAGGGGGCTCTTCGACAAGTGCTCCTTTAAGATATTTGACCTTTAGGCGAAGGTGGTGGAGATGAGTTCAGCGGCAGAGGTCCTTCGAAAGAAGAAAGATGATGCCATACCTGCTTTTACTAAGGCATTGGAAATCAATGCTAATCTTATTGTCGACATTGATCAGCTAAAGAAGTGGAAGAAAAATAAGAAGAAAGCGGAGAAGGAGATAGAGGTGCTGAAGAAAGAGGTGCAACATCTAAAAACTAAGAAGGCCTGGGCAGATGAGGCGATGAAGTCCTTTTTTCAAGATGGTTTTTGCCTTGCTCGCCATTAGATTCTCTCACGGTTACCCAACCTCGGCGTCTCATTCCATAGACACCTCGACATCCCCGAAGGACCTTCTTCGCCGTGGTTGAAGAGGGAGTTCCTCAACCTTCCTAAGCATCCTTCTTCAGCTGAAGATGTTGGTGACGATGATGATGAGGATATGCCCAGGATACTGCTGCTAAGGAGCACGAAGATGAGCAAAATAACACTTACACCTTTTTTTTTTTTTTTTGTGTTCCTTCCCTTGAATGGAATAACCTTATTTCTCAAAATTTTGGCTAAGTCTATGATTAGTACAATCTTTGAAGCCTTTTTAGCCTTCAGCATATTAATTACTTCGGCTAGCATTGATTACTTCGCGAAGCTTTTCAATTGATTCAACATCTTCGGCTAATTTACCATCTTTGGTACTACAAGGCTCATCACATGTGGTCATGTACTATCCTTGAAGAAAAAACTATTAAGGATTCAAAAGCTTCACTATTTTCAAAAGTAATATCCAGTCACTTTCAAAGAGTTACGAATATTTTCTCAAGTGTTTTAGAATAGAATTCAAGCAATGTTTTCAAGAATACTTGCTATGTACAAAAACACTTAGGTACTTTTGGAAACAACCACATTCGGTTAACCTCCTTCGATAAGCTTCCTCATGATAAGACTCCTAACACTTTAGGCAAATTAGGAGATCACCACATTCAGTCGATCTCTTTGGGGAGGCTTCTCACAATAAGGCTACTTCCTTGGAAATTTCTAAGTTTAGAATTTTTACAAAGAGTCTAAATGCCATGTGTTCTTCAACTCTCCTCCTTTAGCATTTCCAAGTTTATAGACTCTTGGCCAAACTTCTTCAAGGACCAAATAAGGTCTTCAAGAATCCAGTTCAGCCTTTCGGAGAACAATGTCTCCTTTCTTGATCCTTTTAGGTCTGACACGCGAGTTTGTAGCAATGGCTACCCTTTGCTGGAAAGCTTCTCTTCTGAGTTCGGCCATCTCCCTATGTTTGTCAATCATATCTAATTTGGTTCTTAAACCGAGGTTGTTCCCTTTTTTGTCAAACACCTGTGTTCTGATGGATGGTTGTACAACTTCGACAGGGATAATGGCCTCAATGCCGAATACGAGTGAAAAAGATGTTTCACCAGTAGCTCTTGTAGGAGTTGTTCAATAACTCCATAGTACACTCGAGAGTTTTCCAGGCCATTTTCCCTTAGCTTCTTTCAACCTCTTCTTGAGACCATCTTTTATTGTCCTATTGGACACCTTAACTTGTCCATTACTTTAAGGATAGGCAACTGGGGCGAAGCGTAATTTTACCCTGAGGTTGGTTGTGAAGTCTTAAAATCCTTTACCAATGAATTGGGAACCATTATCTGCTACTATCACTCTCGGCACACCAAATCTGCAAATGAAGTTCTTCCAGACGAACTTCTGGATGTCCTTTGCCGAAATTGTTGCCAGGAGCTCTACCTCAATCCACTTAGTAAAATAATCTACTGCAACTATGTAGAACTTCACGCCTCCAAGATTCGTCAGGAAAGGACCGATGAGGTCAATACCTTGAATGACGAAAGAGCAAGGATAGTCAGCCAAAGTTATTACTTCCGAGGGTGCTCTTTGGATGGGTGCGTGTCGTTGGCACTTATCGCAGTTTTTGACAAACTACCTTGCATTCTTCCTTAAAATGGGCCAAAAATATCCTTGCCAGAATAGTATCCCAGCAAGGGCGTCAGTCCCGATGTGAGATCCACAGGCTCCTTCATGGACTTCTTTCAGGATTGTCTTGATGTCCTCTTCACTGATACATCTTTGTAGTAGATTTGCATACCCTTGCCGGTACAATTCTTACCCAATCATGAAATACCTTCCAAAGCATCTACGCACCTTTGCCACTTCCTTGGGATCTTGGGGTAAGGACGAATTGACCAGATATTCCTTTATAGGGTCTTTCCACCCCTTTTTTGGTGTGGTGAGTGCCATTATGGCTATGCTCGAGTAGTCAAGTACCTCAGTGGACTATTTTAACTTTTCTAGTTCGTCAGCTTTAACGTTATATTTTCGAGGTACTTTTTCTATCCTTACTTTTTCAAATTCTTGGATCAATTTTTTGACAACGTCATGGTATTTTTCCGGACAACCAACTGCGAGCCACTGTAAGCCTTCAGATTCTTTACACCAACTCTTTTTTCCAATCGTAATCCAGTGATGAGGGCTTCATATTCAATGATGTTGTTGGTGACTTGGAATCCGAACTTAATAGCTTTGGCCGCTTCCATCCTTTCGAGACCTCGGAGTATTATCTTGGCCCCCTAGTGCTCTGATCCTAAAGCGCCACCTACTTGTAATGCCCATTCAAGCTCCTCGTTTCCAAGCTTATCGGGGGTGTCCTCGATTTTAGGTAGTTCAACAATAAAGTTTTCTAAAGCTTGACCTTTTATGGCCTTTCTCGACTCGTATGTGATGTCATACTCTCTGAGCTTGATACACCATTTTGATAGTCAGCCAGAATGATCCACCTTCATGACATCATGAAGAGGTAGGTTACTTCGGACAGTGATAGAATGTCTTTGGAAGTAGAGTCGGAGCCTCCTACTTGCCATGACCAAAGTGTAGATGGATTTTTCTAGTATAGGGTACTTGACTTCGGCACCATGCAAGGATTTGCTGACATAATATACTGGCCACTGTTTTCCTTCTTCTTCTTCCCTCACCAGTACCGAACTTACTGCCTTCTTAGTGACTGTGAGGTAAAGCATGAGAGGTTCTCATTCCCTTGGTTGCTGAAGTGTCGATAAACGGGTTAAGTAACTTGTAAGTTCATGCTAAGCCTTTTGGCATTCTTCATTCCAAGGATGTTCCTCGGAGCCGAGGTTGCCTTCATTTTTCACAGCCTTGGTAAGTACTTTAAAGAATTGTTGATAGCGATCTCCATATCTGGAGATGAATCTACTGAGGGCCATTATTTGCCCTGTAAGCCTTTACATGTCCTTGGTAGTTATGGGAGTTTGGAATCCTAGTAAGGCTTTAACCTTCTCTGGATTGGCATCTATACCTTTTTCGAATACCATGAAGTCGAGGAATTTTCCCGCAGTCACCTCGAACACAACTTTTTCGAGGTCAAGGCGGATTCCCAATTTTCAAAGTTGGTGGAATGTTTTCCCCAAGTCTGTGATATGATTACTAGGTATTTTACTCTTAACTATCATATCATCAACATACACTTCCATATTTCTCCCAATTTTGGAATCGAACACCCTATTCATCAGCCTTTGATATGTGGCTCCTGCATTGTTAAGGCCAAAAGGCATTATGACGTAACAGTAGGTCCCGACTTCAGTAATGAAGGTGATTTTTTCCTCATTTTTGGGATCCATCCGAATCTGGTGGTATCCGCTAAAAGTGTTGAGGAAGCTAAGTAGACCATATTCGGCAGTGGAGTCTACCAATTGGTTTCTTGATGGCAGAGGATACAAGTCCTTGGACAGGCGTCATTAATATTTCAAAAGTTGATGCACATTCAGAGTTTATCGCTCCCTTCCTTTGTGGCAACAACATCATTGCTAAGCCATTCGAGGTACTTGACCTCCCTTATTATGCCTGCTTCCGTTAGTCGTTGGACTTTGGTTTTAATGAAATTGTTCTTATGTGTTGAAAGGCTATGCGTTTTCTACCAAATGGGCCTCGCCTCAGGGCATACTTTAAGGCTGTGTGGAATTACACCCGAGTCTATTCCAGGGATATCCTTCAGAGAGTAAGCAAACAGATCTTTGTTCATTAATAGAAGGGATACAAGTTTTTCCTTGTCACCTTCAGCTAGTTTTTTCCTCACTCGGGTACTTCGACCAGGGACAAGTTCTACATCCTCTGTTTATATTTTTTCAAGATCACTCCCTTCCCTTTTTATTACATCTTTGCCAGTCACGCTCTTCTTTCTCGAAGTTTGCATGTGCATTTTTGGCAAATTTTGCCTTGCTTTGATGAACAATTTCCTAAATTTGGCTTGATCGATGAGTATTTAATGCATCACCCTCATTCGTTTCAAACGTGACAGTTAGGTATTTCACGTCTAGTCGAAGGTAAAGGTTGCCCTGCATCTGTTTTCTGAGAATGTCATTGTATGAATATGGGACATCTATGATGATGAACCTTGTCATAGTGGAAGCAAAGAGTTCTTCCTTGGCATGGACCGAGGTACCCCTTAGCATTAAGGGTAGATCAATCCACCCAAGTACTGGGAGTTCAGAAGGACCAACACCGAAGGTAAGCAAGGTCATGCGTTTAAGATCACCCTCGGAAATACCTAAGTTTGGAAACAAGTGGGAGAACAGGACGTCGGCATTTAATCTGTCATCAATGAGCACCCTCTTCACAACCCAGCTTCCAATCCTTGCCATGATTAGAAGAGGATTATCATGTGGAAACTTCACAATCGACCCATCACTTCGGGTTAGCTTGTTCATCGGGTTGTCAAACTTCATCATTGCAATCTCCCACACCTTCATCTTTCTTTTAGTCGAGGGTAGTCCAATGGCTATGGTTTGGATAACCCCAGCTGAAGGTGGGGGGTGCGTTATGGGGCTTCAGTTGGTTCGATGCCTGTTGAAGTCATACTCCTAATCTTCTGCTTTTCTTTCATCATCTGTTTTTTCTTGAGCCTTTGGCGATGGCATCCGCAAGTAGCACCAAAGTTGCCCTTTTTTTAATTAAGGACTCGATGTACTTCCTTAATTGAAAGCAATCCTCAGTGTCATGCCCGTGATCTCGGTGAAATTGGTAGTACTTCTTCATGTTCTTTCTATTATCCAAGGTCATGGCCTTTGAACATTTGTTTGAAGTTCCCTGCCTTTCTAAGGCCATGAGGATATTCATCTTTGAAGTGTTCAAGGGGGTGACTGTTGCTGGCTTCTTTCCCCTAGATTTTCGAGGTTTGCCTCCTCCCTCAAATTGATACCGAGGTTGGTGACTGTTACCTTCGGACTGGTGATGCTCAGACTTTGGCCCTCCTATTCTTAGTTCTTCAGCTATCATATATTGCTCTACCCTTTGGTAGAATTCATCGAGGGTGCCAGGGGGATCTTTTAAGAACTCGTAGAGGAACTGTAAGTCCCTCCTCAATCCTCTGATCATTGCGATGACTCGAACCTTGAAGCGGAAGTTAGGAACACTCAGTGTTTCTCTATTCAATCTCTTGACATAGTCTCGAATGGTCTCACCATTCTTTTAGGCTATATCGAACATTTGGACGAGCATATTTTCCGTAGGCCTGCTCCCTATGAATTGTTAGGTAAAGGCGGTAAATAATTCCTGGAAGCCCATTATGGTTCTGGGCGCCAATGAGTTATACCACGTAGTTACTGGCCTAGATAAGGTGACCTTGAAGCACTTGCAGAAGGTGGTGTCAACACCATGCTCCTTCTAAATTTTGTTAAGTGGGCCTGAGGGTCGGTTCGCCCATCATATGTTTCCAAGCGTGGTACTCAGAAGTCACTGGGCATAAAGGTTTCCACTATCGCCCTAATAAAGGGGGACTCTTCTCCGGTGAAGGTTTCCAACAACCTCGACCAAACTGGTTTTCGGGAGACCTATTTCTCCACCTTATCCAACCTTTCCAAAATTCTCTCCATCAGGACAGAAGTACCATCCCCTCCCCGTTGTCTAGGGACTATAGGTAATGGAGAATGACGTCTTCTTCTTGGCGAGTAACTTCGATGTCGTGGTGAGAGGGACTTCTCCCTCGGAGAAGGGCTTCGGTGGTAGGAAGTCCTTGGCTCTTTTGATCTAGATCCTGCCACGTACTGCCCATGAGATGGAGGGTTCTCTATCAAGGGCTCCTCATGGAAGCTCATATTTGGGGAACTTCAGCGAGAAGACCAGTGCCCCTTCTCTAGTTCGACCTCTGGTGAAGGGGTCCTTACATGAGAACGTGCACATGACCATCTTTGGTCAAGTTGTTACATCATTTTGGCCACTATGGAGCACTGGAATTCGCACAGAAAGCCCATAGTGACTGTCAGAGGACATTTTTCCTCTGGAAGGGAAGGTTCCAGAGGTGCTTGATTGTCTGTCGGCGGAGGCTCAAACACGGACTGGGACTTTGGAATGCCCTTATCCTTAGAACTCTGAGTCACCACGATGGCGACTTGGGAACTCATTCCCACAGACGGTGCCAAATGATGCTCTAGCACATCTTCGATGTAGGACATAATGGACCTCCGATAGACCTTCGCCTGAGTAATAGCTGCAGCAATTGAAGAATAAGGGTTAGGAGCTCCCCGGAGTGTGTTTCTTGGGGAGGGATCTTCGATGCCCAAGTCAATATACGAGGGAAGAAGTCATTATGATTTAAGAGTAAAGAACAGAAAAAGAGGATATCTCTTATGTCTTACTTGGTAGCCTCCCCCGAGTATTTATAGGAGGCCAGGAGGAGGAGGCCGTTATGCTTAGCCTGAGTAGATCAGGGCACGTGTTCAGCCGGATTTGGTCCGTACCTTCGAGGAGAGGTGTCTACAACTAGCCATAGGCGATTAAGCCCGGACGGTAGGGACATGTGTGAGGTTTCTTTCAAAGATCCCTCGACTGTATTTGTTGTTTCTCCCTAAGACCCCTCGGGGATTTGAGACCTCTTTTGGACAAGGATTTCCCTCGATGGTGACTAGAGAAAGCCCCTCGGATGCACAGACCATTTTCGGGAGGCATTTCTTCTGTCGAGGATGATAGAGCTATGTTTCCGAGGTTGGTCATATACACTCCTGAGGATGGCAAAAAGTCTTTTTCCCAGAGTCGGTCATATACCTTTCGGAGGGTGGTGTAGATCTTTCTCCCAAGGTTAGTTGTATAAATCCCCAAGGGTGGCGTCAGGTCTGCCAATAAGAAGGTAATGTGGGTGATAGCCTTTCAGCTATTACCATGACTTGTCAATTTTTAAGTGTAGGGACTCAATTGGCTGAAATGTGTTATTTATGGTCTCTTCTTCGCCTATAAATAGCAAAACAACAGAATAATGTCAAAAATTAGTTTACGCAAAGTGATTAGACAAGATTTAGTAACAATAACATAAAACATACAATCATGCATCAACCTACATGAAGATTAGTATAGGCACTAAAACACTTCATGATAGACAATATTTTTTGTTGCCGATTGATTAGGATCCTCTATTTGGAGAAGGATGGTGCATTTGTAGTTCACATAGACCTTTCCCACTACGCTAACAAATAATGTGGATATGTCAAATCTCTTTATACTTATAAACATATGAACTTACTAGAAAGTGCACATATCACCAAAGTATAGCAATGGCAAGTACCAAGATCTTTTTCCCCAATGAACAGAGGTTGTCTAACGTACTCCACTTCTCTTTATTATGTAACCAACAATTAAAGATATTTGTTTAACTGATTACTATGAATTAACTAAACTATCAAAAAATGTTTGTTTGCTTGATTATTATGAATTAACTAAACTATTTAATGTAGTAAGAATAAACTACTAACTAACAACTAGCAATAAAAGATAATTAAGACAATAAACAATAAGAAATCTCATACGTAGAATCAAATTCCCCTAGAAATCTTGTGTATAGCTTTTACTTCAATTTAACAATATTATGATTAACTTGAACCGTGGAGTACTATCTAATTTAGATTAGCTCCCTATTATTCTCGTTACACTAATCATTATTCTTAAGTTGTCAATAGGATCTTTAGGCCTACCGCACTTCCTAAGAATGCATTGCTTGTCCTATGGCCCACTACTAGGTTTCACCCTAGACTAGAGGTATTATATCACACCTATTACTCCCTGTTATAATAATATCTCTTTTACCCAATGATGATCTACAATAAACATTATGAAGACTACCTGACACATGTTTATCACCCCAAATTGAATTAATAAGTTGACAAATATTAATCAACGCATCAATGAACATTAGATAGATCTCAAGAAAAACATAATCATCCATCTCTGAATTGTTCCTCCTCCAATAAATCTTCGATCTAGCACTTATTAAATAGAGTTGATCATCAAAATTGCGTCCAGCAGCCCTCCTCCATGAAAACTCTCTTCTTTCTCTGTATTTTTTCTGTCTCTTCTGCTTTCTCTTTTTCTTTTTTCCTCTCTCCTTGAAATCACTCACAAAACCCTAAAAAATAGACAAACACAGTTAGGTACACAATCGTGTTAAAGGTCGTGTAACACCTCTAGAACTTAAAATATCACTAAATGGAACACGGTTTGGAACATGGGCATACAACTCATATATGGGCCTGTAGTAGGGTGTGTAAGGTACTACATAGGCATGTTGCAATGCATGTCTGCTCCAAAATTTTCCAAAACTTACAATTCAACTCCAAAACTTAGAAGAAATCCTTCCTAACTCAAATGCAGCTAAAATATAGCCTGAAAATGAACCATAAACCAATTAAGTACCATATCCTAGCAAAAACACATAGAAAAACAAACAACTACAGGGTAAAAAGATATAGAAAACATTGCTAAATTTGAGCATATCATATTTTTCCCCCACATTTGAGGTTTTGCTTGCCCTCATGCAAAATTCAAGAGAAAAATCTAAAAGTAAAAATCTCAAAATCATTGAAACATTGAATCAATTCCTTGAGCACAAAGGTATAGAGAGGATTGAGACTTTAGACGCATTAAAAAATTAACAAGACTACCGATCATGCAACACCTTGAATCAAACACATTTCAAAAAAAATTTTATGGAAACAATTCATTTTCAAGCTAGCAACCTATATCTTTTAAAGCCAAAGGGAAGAACATCAAATTTTCATGCGAAGCAAAAAGCATAAACCACACTAAGCCAAAGCTTACCATACACAACCATTCAAACCACAAACCATGGATTGACTGATCAATTGAACTTTTCATATTTCTTTCTTGCTTTTCCTTTTCTTCTTCAATTTTTTCATGTGCCAAAAACATTGATAGCAACTGTACACAACAGGAGCTCTATCTATACCCAAGCTAATTCTCAACACAATCTGAGATGATCTTTTGACCATACTTATGCTTTTAGCACCTTTTTGAGCTGTGACCAACTCTTGCCTTAAGAGAAGAAGCCAGCCTACTTCAACACTAAAAATAGCAAAGTAGCATAGTTCCATACTTTACTTTATCAACATTCATTCAACAATCAAGCACAAATCCATCAACCAAACTACCTTTCATCCAACATAGAAACTCAATACTCACCATGTTTTGAACAATGTACTAAACACAAAAACTTGATGCAAAAATAACAGCTTCTAGAGGCCATCTTCCACTAGATTGCTAATGAATCGTAAAAAAACATTTCAAAAACAAATTAACCAAAAGTGAAAGATCTCATGAATCACTTACTGGGTCTTCAAGTTAAGAACTCATGACATTAAATTAACAACCACTCTCTAATAAGAATATGCTCAATAGAAAGGTCCAAAATAATTAAGCTCCAAAAATAGATAATAATTTTAAAAAAATCATTAAAAAGATATAATCAAGAAAAATCATAATAAAAAAAGGCTAAAAATAAAATCCATTTCCTCACACTTAAATTATACATTGCTCTCAATGTATTAGCATAGAAAACAAGGTGAAAAAGAAAAAGTGATAGAAGTTGATACCGTTTTTGACAAGAAAATATCAGTTGCTTGTCGTGCAAGTTAGCATCCCAAAAGTTCCATAAATAGGGTTGTGTGGCAACGTCGGGTTTTCTGGAGTCGCCACCAATCGGTTTTACCTAGGTCGATTGGACACCTTAAAATTGGTCTGCGAGAGTTCGGGGATCGGGAGTACGGTTACGCTAAAACAACTTTGTTATAGCGCCCAAAATTGGCACCTTAGTTGATTTTAATTTTGTTTTGCTTTGCTTTTAGAAAATATTCAGTTAATTTTCAAACTAGAAATTTTAACTGAATTAATCGGATGCGGATTTTTAAATTAATTTATATAAAATTTAATACTTCCGAACCATGGACTCTGCCGAGTCATTTGGACACGGAAGATTTTGATTCCGAACCATGGACTCTGCCGAGTCATTTGGACACGGAATTTGGTGAAATTTTAAACAATTTTATCCATATTGTAAAAAAATATGGATTTTTATCTTTTTATTTAATTTATTTATTTTAAAAAGTTTGATATTTTCCAAACCGTAGATCCTGCCGGATCATCCGGATATGGAAATTGATTTACCGTAATTATTTAATTCTTATTATTATGAAATTAATTTTTAAATGGTAATTCTTTTTGTTTATGAATGATTTTTAATACTAACTAAAAAATTTATCTTTATATTTTTACTTCTTTTTTTTTTACTTTCTTTCTTTTTCTTCTTTTTTACTTATTTTTACTTTTTTTTTTTAATTTTCTTTTAATTTCTTTTCTTTTCTTTCTTTTTTATTCTTTTCTTTCTTTCTTTTCTTTTTCTTTTTCTTTCTTTTATCTTTCTTTTCTTTTTTCTTATCTTTCCTTTCTTTTCTTTATCTTATCTTTCTTTTATTTTTCTTCCTTATCTTTCTTTTATTTTTCTTGTCTTTTCTTTCTTTCTTTTCTTTTTCTTATCTTTTCTTTTATTTTTATTTTATTTTTCTTTTCTTTCTTATCTTTCTTTTATTTTTCTTTCTTATCTTTCTTTTATTTTTCTTGTCTTTTCTTTCTTTCTTTTCTTTTTCTTATCTTTTCTTTTATTTTTATTTTATTTTTCTTTTCTTTCTTATCTTTCTTTTATTTTTCTTTCTTATCTTTCTTTTATTTTTCTTATCTTTCTTTTTTTTTTCTTGTTTGCTTTTTTTTTTTGTTTTCTTGTTTAATGAAAGATATTTATTATTTTAAAGGATTACTTAATTTATAAAAGAATTAAAAAAAAAATAATAATTAATTTTTATTTAATAAGAAGTTAATTTAAAAAAATTAAAGAGTTTAAAAATAAAAATTTTGATCATGGTACGGGGCGTTGTTACTCAGCCAGACCCTCTTCACCAGGTGAAGCAGCTCAAAAGCGGGCACGAGACAGTTTCCAGCCAATATACCATGAACTAAAATTTTTTTATTTTTTTTATTATTTTTTTATTATTTTATTTTTTTTTTATAAAAGATTAACCAAAAGTAATTGTTTTATTAAGAGAATCAAAAATTTATATGTATATTTTAAACAAAAGAAGAAAATTTTTGATATTTATTTAATTTATTTTGGAATAAAAGATTATTTAACCAAAAACTTATATGTATTTTAAAAAAAAAGTCTTGATATTTTTATTTTTATATTCTTCTTTGTTTGATGAAAGATTTTTTTTTTAATTTTAATTTATATTTCTGAAAATATATCTAATCAATAAATCAAAAATATTTAAGAGAAAATTCAATTATTGTTGTTTTATTTTGTATTATTTTGAAATTATTTGATTAAGATTTTTATAAAGGAAACAAAAAGTTATATCTTTTAATAAGTAAAATATTACTGAATAAAATATTAACCAAAAAATTTTACTCTTTTTATTCTTTTTTATTAATAAAGAAAACTAAAAAGTTATATTTTATTATTTTAATAAATAATTAATATATTAGTCCCAAAATTTTATTTTTAATAAAGAAAAGTTTATTTATATACTTTATTTAAAAATATTTCCAAGCCATGGATCCTGGCGGATCATTTGGTCATGGATTTTTAATTTTTGTTAAATTTTAATTATTTAATTAGTTATTAATTTTAATTGGATTTTTCTTGAATTTTTATTTTAAATATCATTATTAAAAAATAATATTTAAAAAAAGAATTGATTTAATCATGTTTGTTTATTAAATTTAACAAAAAGTTAACTTTGTTATCTTTAAAGGAATAATAAAACATGTATTCCAAAATAAAAATAATTGGCTTTTAAATTTTTATTAGCCTTAATAATTAATTACAAAAGAATCTTCTTTTAGTTTTTTTTTATTTATGGGTAAAAGGTGAATTAAATAAATTAAATCATATAAAGAAAAATTAATAAAGTGGGGCTTTTTGGCCATCCACTTAAAAAAATAATAAATGTTAGCAACAATTATAAAAGTTAATTAATTAATAACAATAATAAAAGTTAGCCAAGTTTAATTAAGTTAATTAATTATCAACAATAATAAAATTTAGCCAAGTTTAATTAAGTTAATTAATTAACAACAATAATAAAATTTAGCCAAGTTTAATTAAGTTAATTAATTAACAACAATAATAAAATTTAGCCAAGTTTAATTAAGTTAATTAATTAACAACAATAATAAAAGTTAGCCAAGTTTAATTAAGTTAATTAATTAACAACAATAATAAAAGTTAGCCAAGTTTAATTAATTGTTAATTAATTAACAACAATAATAAAAGTTAGCCAAGTTTAATTAAGTTAATTAATTAACAACAATAATAAAAGTTAGCCAAGTTTAATTAATTGTTAATTAATTAACAACAATAATAAAAATTAGCCAAGTTTAATTAAGTTAATTAATTAACAACAATAATAAAAGTTAGCCAAGTTTAATTAAGTTAATTAATTAACAACAATAATAAAATTTAGCCAAGTTTAATTAAGTTAATTAATTAACAACAATAATAAAAGTTAGCCAGTTAGTTGTTAGTTGTTAGTTGTTAATAACAACAATAAAAAGGGGTTAGTAATAATAACAATAATAAACAAATAAATACACAAGTAAAAAAATAAAAAAAAGTTAGTAATTAATTCTGCAAGAACAAAAGAAAAAGGTTAGTGACCAAAGTGAAAGAAATTGAAAAGATGAAGGACTGAAAGGAGGTTTTACCCTTGAGAATTAAAATTGAATACTGAGAAAACGAAAACGCAGGCGACGCGAGGGAGGGCAGGGGAGCGACGGCGGGCCAGGCGACGGGGGCGCTGGAGCACGGCGGCGGGGCAGGGTGACGGCGGCGGGGCAGGGTAGCGGCGCGGGAGCCCGGCGGCGGTATCCGGCGGACTGGAGCGGAAGGAGGAGGGAAAACGCCGGGGAAAAGGGAGTCGGCTACGGCAGGACGGCTGCGGCGGAACGGCAGGACGGCGGCGGCGTAACGGCGGGACGGCGGCGGCGGGACGGCAGGACAGCGGCGGCAGGACAGCGGGACGGCGGTGGCGACGGCGGGAGAAGCGGTGGAGATGGCGTGACGGGAGGAAAAAGGGGAAAACGGCAAGGAGGAAGACGGGGACCAAAGCTTTACTAAAAAAAACTTTTGAGATTTTCTGGAGAAAGGGAGGAGAGCCAGGGACAAGGGCTGTGGTTTTCTCTTTTTCTAAAACGGAGCTCTAAGCTTTTCCTCTATTTTTTTCTGTCTTCAGAACTGAATTTGGGGGGGGTATTTATAGAAGGATCTTAGCTGAACTGTGGACGGATAAATTAATAAAAAATATCAAACTTATCTTTTAAATTGGTAAAATGACAGTTTCAGTCCTTTACGTTACTCCAGCTCTGGATAAGCTCAGAAGCTTCTGATTTTGACAATTTTAACGTTTTCTGTCAATTTGGGCCAGAAACGTCCGTGTAGGCCCAAAATTGACGCGAAAAATTACCTAAAGCTCCTGAAACTTTCAGAATTTGTCAATTTTGTCCGAAACTTCTCAATTTTGTCATTTTTACCTCAAACTTTTAATTTTTTTGTCATTTTTTCCTGAAATTTTATTTTTATTTCAAACACATACATATTCACACATATATTATTTTAAATCAAATCTTCTCAAAATAAAAATATATTTTAAACTAATTAACATAATTAAAATTTTTTAGCAATAATAATAATAATAATAATAATTTTTTTAATTAGTTTTTTTTTTTTTTTAATTTTTAAAAAAAGGGCCAGACGAAATTGGGTGTCAACAGCTGCCCCCCTTTGCATGCTTCATGGGACATGATGTATGCAAAGTAGTTACCAAATTTCGTCCGTCTTAGCTAGCCATTAAGAACCTTCTCGCCGCCTAAACTATGTGGTTAAGGAAAATTTTTTTAGAGCCTCTGCGATAAGAACTCTCCTATCGTTGAAGGGAAAATTTGATAATTTTGAGGTTAAGGGTCCTACCTTAGAACCTCGACGATAGGAACTCTCCTATCGTTTGAAGTAAAATTGATGATTTTGAGGTTAAGGGTCCTACCTTAGAACCTCGACGATAGGAACTCTCCTATCGTTTGAAGGACAATTGATGATTTTGAGGTTAAGGGTCCTACCTTAGAACCTCGACGATAAGAACTCTCCTATCGTTTGAAGGACAATTGATGATTTTGAGGTTAAGGGTCCTACCTTAGAACCTCGACGATAGGAACTCTCCTATCGTTTGAAGTAAAATTGATTGTTTTGACGTTAAGGGTCCTACCTTAGAACCTCGACGATAGGAACTCTCCTATCGTTTGAAGGAAAATTGATGATTTTGAGGTTAAGGGTCCTACCTTAGAACCTCGACGATAGGAACTCTCCTATCGTTTGAAGGAAAATTGATGATTTTGAGGTTAAGGGTCCTACCTTAGAACCTCGACGACAGGAACTCTCCTATCGTTTGAAGGAAAATTGTTTGAATGAGGTTAAGGGTCCTACCTTAGAACCTCGACGATAGGAACTCTCCTATCGTTTGAAGGAAAATTGATGATTTTGAGGTTAAGGGCCCGACCTTAGAACCTCGACGATAGGAACTCTCCTATCGTTTGAAGAAAAATTGATGATTTTGAGGTTAAGGGTCCTACCTTAGAACCTCGACGATAGGAACTCTCCTATCGTTTGAAGTAAAATTGATTGTTTTGAGGTTAAGGGTCCTACCTTAGAACCTCGACGATAGGAACTCTCCTATCATTTGAAGGAAAATTGATGATTTTGAGGTTAAGGGTCCTACCTTAGAACCTCGACGATAGGAACTCTCCTATCGTTTGAAGTAAAATTGATTGTTTTGAGGTTAAGGGTCCTACCTTAGAACCTCGACGATAGGAACTCTCCTATCATTTGAAGTAAAATTGATTGTTTTGAGGTTAAGGGTCCTACCTTAGAACCTCGACGATAGGAACTCTCCTATCATTTGAAGGAAAATTGATGATTTTGAGGTTAAGGGTCCTACCTTAGAACCTCGACGATAGGAACTCTCCTATCATTTGAAGTAAAATTGATTGTTTTGAGGTTAAGGGTCCTACCTTAGAACCTTGACGATAGGAACTCTCCTATCATTTGAAGGAAAATTGATGATTTTGAGGTTAAGGGTCCTACCTTAGAACCTCGACGATAGGAACTCTCCTATCATTTGAAGTAAAATTGATTGTTTTGAGGTTAAGGGTCCTACCTTAGAACCTCGACGATAGGAACTCTCCTATCATTTGAAGGAAAATTGATGATTTTGAGGTTAAGGGTCCTACCTTAGAACCTCGACGACAGGAACTCTCCTATCGTTTGAAGGAAAATTGATGGAATGAGGTTAAGGAAATCTCCTTGAACCTCGAGCGAAATTTATATGAAAGCAATTAGAATTGGAATAATTTTCTTCGAAAGTGTGAATTTGCATAATAGGCGAGTGCGAAATTTTAGACTTCGATAAAATGAGTGAATCTTGATGATGACAATATCGCTAACAAATTATGTAAAGGGAACGGATGTTTGGAATCAATATCCAAGGTTCATCTAATATTTTCTTTAGTAAATATAGATTCGCTTAAGAGATATGTCATCCAAATAAGGTTGAAGCTTAACTATCCCAAAATGTTATGCCTGGTAGACCTAATAGGATGCGTCTCAAGAGCAATAAAAATTACTCTTTACTCAGCCATTCCAACCTAAAGGCATTGTCCTATGGTTTTAATATCAGCATGGACGAAACTATCTTATAAGATAAAAAAAGGAAATTCCCTGAAAGAAAAACTAAAACACGAAAGAAAATGCTGATAATAAAACTAAAGGACAAGCAAAACGGATCGGATCACTTCTTCTTCCACAATACTTCAACAGGGTGAGTAGAGGACCATTATGAGAGTGAACTGGTCGGGAAAGACTGTCGTGTCCAGTCTATCTGAATCATTGCTGGATCTGGTTCAGGAACAAAAGCTTGTATTTTATCTAGCAATTCTTCAGCAGTTGTTGCGGATATTATGATTCGCCGTGCTACTCTTGATATGAAATTCTTCTGCATAGCATAATCCATAAAAGCTATCAGACCTGTAAAGAAATTGTTAACATTTAAAAGCCCAATGGGTTTCTTATGCAAATTAAGTTGGGCCATGGAAGCAATTTGAAAGACTTCTCCCAATGTGCCAAAATCACCTGGTAGAGCGATAAAAGCATCAGCATTTAAAAGCATTTGTAACACACACTCTTGCAAATTTTTAACCACTAATTCTTCTCCAATCGTGCCCCCAGAAATAAATTTCAGAGGTCCAGGGATAATGCCCAGAACTTGACTTCCTCCTAGAGATGCTGCTGATGCTACACCTCCCATTAATCCGACACTACCTCCTCCATAAACTAAATGTATTTTTCGCTCAGCTAATACTCTACCCAAATGGTTGGCTGCTTTTAAATACTCTTCATCTTTTCCAGGAAAAGCCCCAGAAAATACACAAATACTTCGGGATTTACGAGTTGGGGTTTTCTCCATTCCTATCCTTACCCTTGTGAGAAAAGAGGATATATTTATAGAGATGAAGAGATAAGGCAATAATTTTATTTTTCAAGAATGGATACATTATTCCCAGCTATTCATAGTAGTCACGGGTATGACTCTGGTCCGGTATGGGTACACTATCGTTAAAAGAGGAGGAAAATTTTCAAAATAGCTGCTAGCATGTACAGTAGTCGCGACTGTAGCTTATGTCAGGAGTAGGTACATGATTGTCGGATGAGAAGGAAAATTTCAAAAGTGGCAGGTATATACAGTAGTCATAATTATAGCTCATGTCAGGAGTGGGTACATTATGGGAGGAAAATTTCAAAAGCGTCAGCTAGCATGTACAGTATCGTGACTATGGCTTATGTCAAGAGTGGATACATTATCGCTGAAAGAGGAGGAAAATTTCAAAAGCGACAGCTAGCACGTACAGTAATCGTGACTTTGGTTCATGTCAGGAGTGGATACATTATTACCAAAAGGGGAGGAAAATTTCAAAAGCGACAGCTAGCACGTACAGTAATCGTGACTTTGTTCCATCTTCTACTGGCTTTGCGTCCAGTAACGGCTTCAATGCTTTCTATGAATCGGTGATTTGCATCTCATCTAGCTTTTTCACAAACTGGTAAACAGGGTCGTTTAGGGTCAGATTCCCAAGACTGTAACGTTCTCGTTCTTTTTGGAGAATTATCCATAATCCAACAACCTCAAATTGCACTATTCCGCAAGAATGCGCTTCAAGAACCTCTCGGATATCTTCCAGAGATTCCTTACGCAAGCCATTCTTGATGAATTTTATTCTATCATTACGATTTCTGGTGATCACTCCTGGAGAACGACATTTATTGCCGCAAATCCACCATCCACAATTATGACAAACGCCTAGCCTCTTTGCTCTTCTTTTTTTGGCATAAGCGCTTTTTCCAAAGCCAGGCATACGGGGAAAGAACGCTTCTGGAACTTCACCAGCTGAACGAACCTTAGCTTCAATTAGCCACCGCACATTATCAGGAATGCCTTTGTGCATAAATAGTCGGAATCGTTCACATCTAGCTTGATAAACCTTTTTAAGAACATTTATTGGGAAAGAAGGGAAATATTTTCGTAGAGCAGAAAGAGAAGGCTCCATTGATGAAGGAGGCATTTAAGAGAAAAAGAAAGAAATTAGTGATTGTAGGAAATGGAAATAACTGACTTTGGGAGTTATGGAGTACCGTATCCAGAAGGAAGAACACGCATTTATAGTGATGAAAGGATAATGCGTTTATTACACTTACGGAAGTAAGTACATTATTGCCAAAAGAAAAGACAAATGACAGCTTATATGTACAGCAATCATGACTGTGGCTCTCATCTTCCACTAGTTTATGTCTAGTAATGGCTTTAATGCCTTCATAAGTCGGGGATTTGCTTCCCATCCAGTTTTCTCACAAACTGGCAAACAGGGTCATTAAAAGTTAGATTTCCAAGACTGTAACGATCCTGCTCTTTACGGAAAATCCACCATAAATCCATAATTTCCCATTGCACTATTTCACAAGAATGTGTTTCAAAAGTTAATAGGATATCATCCAAAGATTCCTTACGCAGGCCGTTCTTGATGAATTTTCTTTTATCTTCATGATTTCTGGAGATGTATCCTAAAAAGCGACATTTAGTATTACAATTCCATCGTCCACATTTATGACAGACACCTAGCCTCTTTGCTCTTCGCTTTTTGGCATAAGCGCTTTTACCAAAGCCGGGCATACGGGGAAAGAACGCTTCTGGAACTTCACCAGCTGAACGAACCTTAGCTTCAATTAGCCACCGCACATTATCAGGAATGCCTTTGTGCATAAATACTCTGAATCGTTCACATCTGGCTTGATAAATCTTTTTAAGAACATTTATTGGGAAAGAAGGGAAATATTTTCGTAGAGCGGAAAGAGAAGGCTCCATTGATGAATGAGGCATTTAAGAGAAAAAGAAAGAAATTAGTGATTGTAGGAAACGGAAATAACTAACACATATTTATAGTGATGAAAGGGATAATGCGTTAATTACACTTACAGAAGCAAGTACATTATTGTCAAAAGAAAAGACAAATGACAGCTTATATGTACAAGAATCATGACCGTGACTCTCATCTTCTACTGATTCATGTCCAGTAATGGCTTCAATGCCTTCTATAAGTCGGGGATTTGCTTCCCATCTAGTTTTCTTACAAACTGACAAACAGGGTCGTTTAAAATCACATTCCCAAGACTGTAACGGTTTCGTTCTTTATGGTAAGTCCTCCATAAACCGATAATTTCACCTTGCACTTTTCCACAAGAATGCGTTTCAAGAGTCTCTCGGATATCTTCCAGAGACTCCTTACGCATGCCATTCTTAATGAATTTTCTTTTATCTTCACGATTTATGGAGATGTATCCTAAAGAGCGACATTTAGTATTACAATTCCATCGCCCACAATTATAACATACGCCTAGTCTCTTTGCTCTTCGCCTTTTGGCATAATGGCTTTTACCTAAACCGGGCATGCGGGGCATAAATGCATCTGGAACTTCACCCGCCAAACGGACCTTAGCTTCAATTATCCACTGCACATTATCGGGAATGCCTTTGCGTGTAAAAACTCTGATTCTTTCACATCTAGCAAGGTAGATCTTTTTAAGGACTTTTAGTGGGAGGGAAGGAAAGTATTTTCGCAGTACAGAAAGAGTAGAATCCATTGATGAGAGAAGAATTTGAGAGAAGAGGGAAATGAATCAGTTATTGCAGGAAACTGGAATAACCGACTTTAGAAGTCACGGGGTATCTTATCTGTTGTTTAATCAGAAGGAAGAACACGCATTTATAGTGATGAAAAGGGATAACGTGTCGATTACACTTAGGGGAGCATGTACATCTGTCAAAAGAAAATGCAAATTTTTCCAAATATAACAAACTGTATGTACAGTAATTGTGACTGTGGCTCACATCTTCCACTGGTTTTACGTCCAGTAACGGCATTAACGGCTTCTATGAGTCGAGGATCTGCTTCCCATCCAGCTTTCTTACAAACCGGCAAACAGGGTCGTTTAAAGTCAGATTCCCGGGACTGTAACGGTTTCGTTCTTCATGAAAAATACTCCATAAATCAAGAATTTCACGTTGCACAGATCCACAAGAATGCGTCTCAAGAGTCAATTGGATATCATCCAATGAGTCCTTACTCAAGCCATTCTTGATGAACCGTATTTTATCTTCTCGATTATTGGAGATCATTCCTAAAGAACGACACCTAGTTTTACAAGTCCACCTACCACATTTATGGCAGACTTGTAATCTTTTCGCTCTTCTTTTTCTGGCATAAGAACTTTTGCCAACACCAGGCATGTAAGATGCAAATGTCTCTGGGATTTCACCTGCCAGACGAACCTTGGCTTCGATTAACCACCGTACATCTTCAGGTATTCCTTTGTGCATCAGAGCTCTTAATCGTTCACAGCGAACTCGGTAGATCTTTTTTAGGATGTTCATTGGGAGAGAAGGGAAATACTTTCGCAAGGCAGAAAAAGTAGGATCCATTTTCTAGGAGGAAGTAAAAGAAAGAAGGGGTGAAGGTATCAGTTATTATGGGCAACTGAGAGAACCGACTTGAGAGTCACGGAGTACCGTATCCGCCGTTTAACCGGAAAAGTGGATCCTGCTTTATTTTAGTATCATAGATATTTCTTATCTTTGATATCTCATCAGGCATGACATTGATCCAGTCCTTGATTATTGAATCCATTGTCTGCTTTCGACGACAATATTTCTCGATATCCGCACTTATCTTTGACCATAGCTATTTCTTATCTTGGATACCGCTAAGCTGGCGTCAATTCTGTCCATCCCGGTGTAGCCTCGATTATTGAATTGATTACCAGGATTTTGACAATATTGTCTACCTTATCCTTGAATTCCTGATGCGGGTTGGTCCCGCATATTAGCTGTGTATCCAGTGATAGATTGGTAAGAGCTGATGTTATTGAGATCTCAGCTTATACTGCTGTAACGGTGCGGTGGATGTGTTTCCCATTTGATTCCTAGTTCTGTATGCCATGCATGCATGATGTGAAATGCATGAATGCAGAGCATGTGTAACTGATGGATTTATTTTTTTATATCTTTGCTTTACTGGATCCTCTTTGTAATTGCCTTCTATCGTTGAATCTCTTTATGCTTTCCAACTGTTGTCCATTGTTTCACTTTCCAGCTGTTGTTCATTGTCTCGCTTTCCAGCTATTGTCCATTGTCTCAAAAGCCTAACTCTTTTCAAAAATCTTCTTTCCTTGATTTGTTCTTAAATTTTGGCTTCAATTTCCTTAATGTCCGCCTCGTACTTTATGCCTCTCTGGATAATTGTCCCTGTTGAGATATTCGTGAGTATGATTCTTTCTTGCTGACATGGACATGTTAAGACTTTTGAAGCGATCATTCAGGCAACCACCAAGGCTATCTCCCAAAGATTTGTTACTCCTTCTTCTTTGTTAGCCTGTGTTCTGTGCCGCTCGCAAAGCAGGACCTCAATCTTATCTGTTTTAATTCATAAAGCTTATCAAAGTAATCTACGGTCTTTGTTTTTTTTTTTTTTTTTTTTTTTTTTTAGTTTTAATTATTACTATTCTTCCTTCAAAAGTCACAATTTATTGCACACTTAAGGCTAGTAGGAATGTGAGATTTGAAGGAAAAGAACTGGATAGAAGCGACTTTAGCGTGAGAATCAAAGGCAAGCTAAAGAGAATTGGCTTTTTATTTATGGGTAATATGAAAATCTTGGGTACATATAGATAATGAAAGTGTAAGAGAAGAAAGCTCTCTTTGACAACTTTGATCAAATAAACTTTGGTAACCCTGTATCCACTTCTCCCCTTCTGTTTGAAAATTTCTTCATTATGCAAAGTATTTCTTTACTGCATCCGAATTTACTGGCTTCGGTAATTCTCGTCCATCCATTTCTGTCAGAATTAGTGCCCCTCCTGAAAATGCTTTCTTCACGACATATGGCCCGTCATAATTTGGTGTCCATTTTCCTCTTGAATCATGTTGCATGGGTAAAATTTTCTTGAGCACTATGTCACCCTCGTGAAATTGTCGTGGGCGAACCTTTTTGTTGTAAGAACGAATCATCCTTCTTTGATAAAGTTGCCCATGGCAGAGGGCTATCATTCTTCTTTCATCAATTAGATTTAATTGCTCGTATCTAGCTTTGACCCATTCTGCTTCTCTTAATTGAGTATCCATTAGTACCCTTAATGAAGGAATTTCAACTTCGATGGGCAATACAGCCTCCATACCGTATACCAGAGAAAAAGGTGTTGCTCCAGTAGAAGTACGGGTAGAAGTTCTATAAGCATGTAGTGCAAAAGGTAACATCTCATGCCAGTCCTTGTAAGTGACGATCATCTTTTCAACAATTCTCTTGATATTTTTATTGGCCGCTTCTACTGCACCATTCATCATTGGTCGATAAGGTGCCGAATTGAGATGTTTGATTTTGAACTGCCGGCACAAAGTCTGCATCATTGCATTGTTCAGGTTCGTGGCATTGTCTGAGATGATACATTCCGGCGGCCCATAGCAACAAATGATTTCTTTCTTAATGAACCGGCATACCACCTTTTGAGTCACACTTGCATATGACATAGCTTCTACCCATTTAGTGAAGTAGTCAATTGCCACTAGGATGAATTTGTGACCATTGGAAGCTTTAGGGGTAATGGCTCCAATGACGTCAATTCCCCACATGGCAAAAGGCCAAGGTATTGCTGTTACATTAAGAGGGGTGGGTGGAGCTTGGATCTTGTTGGCATATATTTGACATTTGTGACATTTTCTCACGTGATTAATACAATCACTTTCCAATGTGAGCCAATAGTAGCCAGCCCTCATTATTTGTCTTGCCATGGTATGACCACTAGTGTGTGCTCCACATATTCCAGAATGAACTTCTTCCATGATCTTTCGTGCTTCATGAGTATCTACACAGTGAAGTAGCATCGAGTCTGGGGTTTTCTTGTAGAGTATGTCTAGGTTTAAAAGAAAACCCATTGACAATCTTCGTAGAAATTTCTTGTCATTTTCTGATGCTTCTAGTGGATATGTTCGTTCTTGGAGGTATTTCTTGATATCATGATACCAAGGCTTTCCATCCAATTCTTCTTCGATGCTCATGCAATAAGCTGGAGAATCTATTATTTTCATCTCGAACACAGGAGTATGCTCAGGGTCGCTTATCTTGTACATAGCAGCCAAAGTAGCTAAAGCGTCTGGGATTTGATTATCTTCCCTTGGAAGATGATGGAAACTTATACTGTTAAATCTTCGAGTCATGTCTAGTATAAGCTTTTGGTAAGGGATTAATTTTGAATCTCTTGTCTCCCATTCTCCATTGATTTGATATATGACTAATGCGGAATCCCCATAGACTCGGAGATCTCGCACTTTCAAATCCAATGCCATTTGGAGTCCCATAGCACATGCTTCATACTCTACTATATTGTTGGTACAAGGAAATGTAATTTTTGCTGTGAGGGGAAACTGCTCTCCGCTTGGAGAGATGAGTATAGCTCCGATCCCTTGTCCCAAAGCATTAGATGCTCCATCGAATGCCATTTTCCATGTTTCATTTTCTTCATCGACTTCCTGTTCTATTGTCATTATATCTCCATCAGGAAAGTCCATTCTCATGGGCTCATAATCCTCCAATGCTCTATCAGCCAGATATTCAGCGATCACACTTCCTTTTACGGCCTTTTGGGTGACATACTGTATGTCGTATTCAGATAACAGCATTTGCCATTTTGCAATCCTGCCTGATAAAGCGGGTTTCTCGAAAATGTACTTAATGGGATCAGTCTTGGAAATCAGCAATGTTGTGTTGTTGAGCATGTAGTGTCGTAGTCGATGTGCTACCCATGCAAGGGCACAACAGGACTTTTCTACTATTGAGTATTTAGCTTCATATGTGGTAAGCTTTTTGCTCAAATAGTAAATTACATGCTCCTTCTTGCTTGTCTCATCACGTTGACCCAATACGGATCCTAATGAAGAATCCTGTATGGATAAATATAGAATCAACGGTTCTCCGGATCGAGGTGGTATCAAGACTGGTGGATTTGATAGATATCGTTTGATTTTCTCGAACGCTTCTTGGCATTCGTTATTCCACTCAATCGGATTGTTCTTCTTTAGTGATTTGAAAAGAGGTTCACACTTGGACGTCAATTGTGATATGAACCTTGCTATGAAGTTGATTCTACCCAGAAAACTTCTTACTTGTTTTGGAGTCTTCGGGGGTTGCATTTCTTGTATCGCTTTGACTTTACTCGGGTCAACTCGAATCCCGTCCTTGCTGACTATGAAACCCAATAACTTTCCTGAAGAGGCTCCAAAAGTACATTTGGCAGGATTCAACTTCAATTGATATTTGCGAAGTCTATCGAATAGTTTTCTTAGCACTTTTAGATGCCCCCGAGCAGTGAAAGTTTTGGCGATCATGTCGTCCACATATACTTCAATTTCTTTATGCATCATGTCATGGAACAACGTGACCATGGCTCTTTGATATGTAGCACCAGCATTCTTTAACCCGAAAGGCATCACCTTATAGTAGAAGGTACCCCAAAGGGTAATAAAAGCAGTTTTTATCATGTCATCTGGATCAAGTTTGATTTGATTGTATCCAGAAAAACCATCCATGAAGGAAAAGTAGGAGTTTCCTGCGGTATTATCCACCAGTGTATCAATATGAGGAAGTGGGAAGTTATCTTTAGGACTGGCTTCGTTCAAAGGCCGGTAGTCCTGACAAACTCTTAGTTTCCCACTTTCTTTCTTTTCGACTGGGACAATGTTAACCACCCATTCTGTATATTCAGCAACCCCTAGGAATCCTGCATCCCACAGCTTTTGAATCTCGTCTTTTACTCTTAAGATTAACTCCGGCTTTAATCTTCGTAACTTCTGTCTGACAGGCTTCGCCCCAGGTTTCAAGGGTATTTTGTGTAGTACAATGTCTGAGCTTAAGCCGGGCATATCTTGGTATGACCAAGCGAATACATCCACATATTCTTTCAATAAATGGACTAATTCTTCTTTTTCTTCAGGAGGGAATAAAGTGCCAATCTTGACTTCTTTTACATCCTGACTGTCTCCTAGGTTGAATACCTCAGTTGGTTCTTGACTTGTTGCTCTTTCTTTTTCATCTTGCTCAATCATTTTTAATAGCTCAGGAGATACTTGAAGATCTTCGTCGTCCGAGTCGGTAGTGTTTACAGGATTATCAAAGTTCATTCTTTCATTGTCATCAAAGAGAGTTTTGGGTCTGCATTATCCAGAGAGAAAAGAAAGAAAAGAGAAAAAAAATGGCACGAATGAGATGGATGCAAACTGGTACTTTATTTACAATGTGCATAAATCACAACTTTATTGGAATAAAAAGCAATAACTAAAAGGTTCACTTAAACAAAGACTACACCCTATTGATTGAACCTTTCTTTAGGAGGTTTTTACTATTAGATTACTTTGGAAAGCTTTCGATTATAACAGGCAGTTCTATCGCCTCCCAATTGTTCAGCACATCCCGTGGGCCACAAGGTTGAACGAGCTCCTCCTCTTCAGGTGAATCGCTGATGATTGCCTGAATAGAAAGACTTTCAAAAGACTTGTTGATGTTGATAGTCAGCTTGCCTTCATTGTCATTTTTCGGAATGAGACCACCACTCACGAACGTTTCGGTGATTTCAGGGATATCCAGATTTCTTTCCTGGAGAGGATGCCCTGTTAATCGTGCAATCCTCTTTTCTCTCTTTTCAGCTATTGCCTTCATTTTATCATGTCTTGTCGGTGTGAAGCCTAGGCCGTATTTCCCTTCATTTGCGGATATTTTCAATGGCTCTGGGATTCCTTGTAAATCTTGTCCCAAACCTAACCCTGGTGAGTATCCTCCTTTTATCATGAATTTGGCGACCATGCGACTTGTTTTAGAGATGTTAGGAACGGGTTCTTCTCCATATTCACTGACATAAGCAGCATTGACAATCTCAAAAGACCTGAAGGAGCAATCAGGTATATTTTCATTGACCTCAACATATTGAGCATCCGCAGGTCTAGATAGCAGAATGTCTTCTTCAGCAAAGACTGTGATTATCTTTCCTTCAATGATGAATTTCATTTTTTGATGTAATGAGGAAGGAATTGCTCCAGCCATATGGATCCATGGTCTTCCCAGCAGACAAGTATAAGATGGAGAAATGTCCATGACTTGGAATGTGATATGGAAAAGACAGGGACCAATCCCAATTGATAGCTCTATTTCTCCAACCACATCTCTCTTTGTTCCGTCAAATGCTCGAACAACAATATGACTGTTGTTGAGGTGTGATGGGTCTAAACCGATCTTATGTAAAGTTTCTAATGGCATTACATTTAGAGCTGATCCATTGTCGATCAGAACTCTAGCCATAATCCGATCTTTGTATTTAATCAAAATATGTAGAGCCTTAGAGTGACCCCTTCCTTCTGCTGGTATCTCATCGTCAGTGAATGTGATGAGATTTTGTGCCGTGATGTTGTTGACAAGGTGGTCAAAGTTGTTCACGGAGATATCTTGTTCAACATAAGCCTTATTCAGGACTTTGAGAAGAGCTTCTCGATGGGCATCAGAACTTAAGAGTAATGAAAGTATGGAGATCTTTGCTGGCAGATGGTTCAACTGCTCCACGATACTGTATTCACTTTGCTTTATGAGTTTGAGAAACTCAGTAGCTTGTTCATCTGTTACTGCTCGAGGCATCTCTTGCTCTTTAGATGTGTTAATAGGTCCATTTGCTGGATCCGTAACATTCTTCTCTTGTTGGAGCTTGTTCATTTGCTCGGGAGAATAACACCGACCGCTTCTAGTCATGCCCCCAACATCTAACGGAGTTGATGTGATGTTAGAAGTATAGCCATAGTTCCATGGAACAGTTTTGTCTGATTTGTACGGGAATGGCTTTGGAACTTGAATTCTTAAAGGCTTGAGAGCAGATTTTGAGATTGGAATGACTAGTGGTCTTGGCATGATATTGACTTCTTGTTCTTTAATTATCACATTCACGTCATCCTCTTTATCTGACATAAAAACGATGATTTGGGAGGAGTCCATGAGACTTTGTAGACTTTTACGGAATTCTGGGCATTCTTGGATAGAATGACTCTTACTGTTATGAAAGTTGCACCACTCCTCATCCTCGACTTCTTTATTTCCAGAAGACTTTCCTATGATAATCCCTTCTTTCACAAGGCATGAATATACATGCTTAAGAGGGGTTATGATATCATTGACTGTTTTCTTCATCGGCCAGTATTCTTCCATCATATTGACTGGTTTGGCTTGATGAGGAGGCAATGGATTATGAGTGACGTTTGGTTCATCGGAAAAGTCCAACCATTTTGACTCAATTAATTGTTGGACTATACGCTTCAATGCTATGCAATTTTCGAGTCCGTGGCCCACGGCACCATCATGATATGGGCAATTTAGTTTAGGGTCATACCATGTTGGATATGGGGGTTCGAATGGCCTTGTGGGAATTGGGTGAATGAGTTGGCTCTGGATGAGTTTTGGATATAACTCAGTATAAGTCATGGGAATCGGTGCGAAAATTTCTCTTGGTCTTGGTGCAGGCATTGGAGGAGTCGGAACAGGTGGCCGTAACTGATTAGGCCTGTTGAGAGGATAATTGTTGGGTCTATTGGGAAGATAATCACTGGGCCTATTTGGAGGATAATCATTGGGCCTATTGGTAGGATAATAATTGGGCCTGTTGGCAGAATAGGATAGGCGAGGTCCGGTAGCCACGGTACCCACGAGGGGAATCCCTCTTCCTCGTCCGATTTGTTGTATTTCTTCATCTTTTCTTCTGGATGGTCCTCCTCTTTTCATAGGATCACTAAAGGACTCAGTAATCTTCCCGGTTCTGATACCATGCTCGATCCTTTCTCCAGACATGACTACGTCGGAGAAGTTAGTTGCCGCATTGCCAATAAGTTTGTCATAATATGGGTATTTCAGTGTCTGGACAAACAAAGTGACCATTTCTCTTTCTGTCATGGGTGGCTGTACTTGTGCAGCTAAGTCCCTCCATCGTTGGGCGTATTCCTTAAAAGTTTCTGTTTTTTTCTTCTCCATGTTTTGGAGAGTTTGGCGATCCGGAGCTAAGTCCATAACATGTTTATAGTTGCCGATGAAGGCCTGAGCAAGGTCATTCCAAGTTTTTATGTTTCTTGGACCTTGGCTTAGATACCACTGTAATGCTGATTTTGTGAGACTTTCCTGAAAAAGTGCGATCCACACCTTCTCATCTTTGGTAAGTGGTTGTAGTCTTCTGAGAAACAAAGTGATGTGAGTGATGGGATCACTCGTTCCATCGTATTTTACGAAATCTGGCACCTTAAAATCTGAAGGGATTACGACGTCTGGCACTAAGCAGAGGTCATCCACTGAAAGGGATCCGAATATAGTGCCTCCTTCAATGGCTCTCAGTCTTTTCTCTATTGTCTCGATTTTTTGAGATTCTGCTTCATCTTTTGGTAATGTCTTCTTCTCTTCCTGTACAGTGTCTTGTTTCAGGTGAACACTAGCAGAGGGTCCTGATTCTTGAAACAGGTTTTCTTGGACTGAGACTCGTTGCGGGCTGAATCCCGGGGGATAAGTGGGATCTTGTACTTCTTTGATGGGGACTTGAGTTGCTTTCCCTTTGATTAATTCCATCAATTGTTTCATCTGTTCTGACATACTTTCAATCTTGGACTCCATCTCCATGAGACGTCCTTCGGCTTGTTCTGCCATTAATCTTGTTTGGAGTCGAGTTGAATATCGGTGTTGAGGTCCAATTTTACCCTTTTAAAGGAAATATTTATTTTATTAGATTCTATGTGTGTATGATTGATGTGATGGATGCATGCATGAATATTGTAAATACTTGGTGAAAGAAGAATTATAGTGGAATTTCTCAATTACATTCACCAAAAGCTTATTATTTTCAAAAGAAACGGCCCAAAGTACAGTATTGCTTTCTGGCCTTTGAAATAAACTCCATCATTTTTTGAATATTCACTGATGGAGTAGGGCAGCTCAATTCTTCTAACTCCTTGGCTTCTTCGCCCATTAGTTGGGCTTGCTCAGTCACTTTTCTGACTTCTGCCAAAAATATTTGAAGCTGTTCTTGAGAAAATCTGTATTGATCTTCCCAATATCTTGCTCTCATCTCTGTTTGATCGGTTTCATCAACTAATTCGGTGATGACTTGTTTTTGGCTTTCGATCTTTTCTTCGAGGAGTTGTGTTTTGTGACTGAGCTGTTGTATGTCGAAGAGCATCTTCTTGTTCTTCTCCTTTTCTTCCTCTAGCTCTTTCTCCAACTCTCTTTTTGCTAATTTTCTGATGACCTCTTCGGAAAGAACTATTCCTTCTTTCCGATTATTTCTCCATTCATAATACGCAGTAGGAGAAATAATAGGGCCTGACTTTAATATGAAAAGTCTTTTCCATGCAACTGAAATACCCATTGCAAGCTTATTTGAATTTGGATCTTCATGTGAAAACTCCAACTTGCTCAGGTTATGTGTCATGGGTATAAATTGCATGGACCCAAATTGTTTACGTACTTGGGCTGGAGCATAGCTTGTTCCTCCCCATATGCCTAAGAGAGGAACCCACGGGCAATTGCCGCAACGGTAAACTATGCGGGTGGTGGTGGACCAGGGTGCTCTCCATTCAATTTGGAATTCGCTGATGTTCTTGAAGTAGTCAACCCATGCTTCCTTGCTATCATGATTAGTGGTTTCACTTTTCAAAAAGGCTTCGATTGGGATGAAGTCCTTTGAAAAGCGATTTCCAAAATGTTGCTTCTCACAAGGAAGGTGGCTTTTGATCCAAACGTTGAGGAGATGTGAACATCCTATGAATTTGCCTCCTCTTTGGCGACAAAAGTTTAATGCCCTGATAGTTTCACATAATATCACTGAGGTCGGATTTACTTGGGCATTGCAGACTTGCTCAAATAATGTGATGACGTCTCCTTCAATAAATCCGACAATTCTTGGGAAGACTACCAGGCCATATATTGCCAAGGCGAACAACTTGCGTCGTTGATTCTTCTGAGGGAGGGTGTGACTTAGTTGTTTTAGATCGGTCCAGCTGATAAATTTCCGACACCCTTTTGTTGCAAATTTGGGTTGAAGACTGGAAGCTGGCATGTCCAATAATTTTGCTAGGGCTCGATGAGGCTCCGTTCTTCTATCATATTGATACGTCTCAATTGGATAGTTGGAGGACCAACCCAAGAGGTTATTGTATTCTTCAATGGTTGGAACCAGATCCATCTTATCGAAAGAAAAGCATCGATAAAATGGATCCCAAAATTGTGTTAGAGCCCGGACAAGTGATGCATCAACGGTAACCTTTAGTAGGCAAGCGATGTGACCATATTTTGCCATAAAAGCTTCCCGATCAGCAGAGTTCCAACTATTCCAGACTTGTAATAATTCCATGGTGTCATTATGGTTTATCCGAACCGATACCTGGTCCTTAAGCTGTATGTGAGAGTGGGATGTCAGAGCATCTCCGTGAAGCTTTTGAGCTGTTTCGGAATATTCCATAGCTTCAGGCTGAGTTTCGATTACAGTGTCATTCCATGATGCAGTAACAGCCGTGGGAAGATAATCGAGAATATCCATGATAATGGTTCTTTCACCAAATATTTATCTTTAATGATGAAATGTGTATGCCGGAAAAATAAGGAAAAACAGAGTTAGTAAAAAGGTAACACATAAGATCATACAAACATATAGATAAAACAAAACCTATGGAAATGGGAACCGAGGTATAGAAAATTCTTAATGGCTGGTTCTAAGGTAGAGTAAGGAATTCTATATGCAGAAGGTGGTTTATCAAAAAGGCAAGGGATAGTTCCCGAATCCCGTCACTAAATCATAGTGACGGCCCGATTCCTTACCCTCTAGGGTTTATGTAAGGAATGGATTAATTCGAGTCGTAGCTTTTCGTGGGCCCATGCAGAGACTAACCGTCTCAGAAGGCAATACACTACTTTGCTACTTTGAAATCGGTGAAGGCTTGGAGACCGTGGCCTCACAAGGACAGCAACACCAATTCCGCTTAGAAAGAATCGTGTTTGATTTAAGGAAGCTCGGGTATAGAGCTTCATTTTGTGAATGCATTATGCATGTTTACTTAAGTAAATATAATATATAAATCCACATAATAGTAAAGCAAAGTAAATCAAAACAAATCAACTTTAAGCTCGACTCACTAATATTGACTCCCCAGTGGAGTCGCCAAGCTGTGGCAACGTCGGGTTTTCTGGAGTCGCCACCAATCGGTTTTACCTAGGTCGATTGGACACCTTAAAATTGGTCTGCGAGAGTTCGGGGATCGGGAGTACGGTTACGCTAAAACAACTTTGTTATAGCGCCCAAAATTGGCACCTTAGTTGATTTTAATTTTGTTTTGCTTTGCTTTTAGAAAATATTCAGTTAATTTTCAAACTAGAAATTTTAACTGAATTAATCGGATGCGGATTTTTAAATTAATTTATATAAAATTTAATACTTCCGAACCATGGACTCTGCCGAGTCATTTGGACACGGAAGATTTTGATTCCGAACCATGGACTCTGCCGAGTCATTTGGACACGGAATTTGGTGAAATTTTAAACAATTTTATCCATATTGTAAAAAAATATGGATTTTTATCTTTTTATTTAATTTATTTATTTTAAAAAGTTTGATATTTTCCAAACCGTAGATCCTGCCGGATCATCCGGATATGGAAATTGATTTACCGTAATTATTTAATTCTTATTATTATGAAATTAATTTTTAAATGGTAATTCTTTTTGTTTATGAATGATTTTTAATACTAACTAAAAAATTTATCTTTATATTTTTACTTCTTTTTTTTTTACTTTCTTTCTTTTTCTTCTTTTTTACTTATTTTTACTTTTTTTTTTTTAATTTTCTTTTAATTTCTTTTCTTTTCTTTCTTTTTTATTCTTTTCTTTCTTTCTTTTCTTTTTCTTTTTCTTTCTTTTATCTTTCTTTTCTTTTTTCTTATCTTTCCTTTCTTTTCTTTATCTTATCTTTCTTTTATTTTTCTTTCTTATCTTTCTTTTATTTTTCTTGTCTTTTCTTTCTTTCTTTTCTTTTTCTTATCTTTTCTTTTATTTTTATTTTATTTTTCTTTTCTTTCTTATCTTTCTTTTATTTTTCTTTCTTATCTTTCTTTTATTTTTCTTGTCTTTTCTTTCTTTCTTTTCTTTTTCTTATCTTTTCTTTTATTTTTATTTTATTTTTCTTTTCTTTCTTATCTTTCTTTTATTTTTCTTTCTTATCTTTCTTTTATTTTTCTTATCTTTCTTTTTTTTTTCTTGTTTGCTTTTTTTTTTTGTTTTCTTGTTTAATGAAAGATATTTATTATTTTAAAGGATTACTTAATTTATAAAAGAATTAAAAAAAATAATAATTAATTTTTATTTAATAAGAAGTTAATTTAAAAAAATTAAAGAGTTTAAAAATAAAAATTTTGATCATGGTACGGGACGTTGTTACTCAGCCAGACCCTCTTCACCAGGTGAAGCAGCTCAAAAGCGGGCACGAGACAGTTTCCAGCCAATATACCATGAACTAAAAATTTTTTATTTTTTTTATTATTTTTTATTATTTTTTTATTATTTTATTTTTTTTTTATAAAAGATTAACCAAAAGTAATTGTTTTATTAAGAGAATCAAAAATTTATATGTATATTTTAAACAAAAGGAGAAAAGTTTTGATATTTATTTAATTTATTTTGGAATAAAAGATTATTTAACCAAAAACTTATATGTATTTTAAAAAAAAAGTCTTGATATTTTTATTTTTATATTCTTCTTTGTTTGATGAAAGATTTTTTTTTTAATTTTAATTTATATTTCTGAAAATATATCTAATCAATAAATCAAAAATATTTAAGAGAAAATTCAATTATTGTTGTTTTATTTTGTATTATTTTGAAATTATTTGATTAAGATTTTTATAAAGGAAACAAAAAGTTATATCTTTTAATAAGTAAAATATTACTGAATAAAATATTAACCAAAAAATTTTACTCTTTTTATTCTTTTTTATTAATAAAGAAAACTAAAAAGTTATATTTTATTATTTTAATAAATAATTAATATATTAGTCCCAAAATTTTATTTTTAATAAAGAAAAGTTTATTTATATACTTTATTTAAAAATATTTCCAAGCCATGGATCCTGGCGGATCATTTGGTCATGGATTTTTAATTTTTGTTAAATTTTAATTATTTAATTAGTTATTAATTTTAATTGGATTTTTCTTGAATTTTTATTTTAAATATCATTATTAAAAAATAATATTTAAAAAAAGAATTGATTTAATCATGTTTGTTTATTAAATTTAACAAAAAGTTAACTTTGTTATCTTTAAAGGAATAATAAAACATGTATTCCAAAATAAAAATAATTGGCTTTTAAATTTTTATTAGCCTTAATAATTAATTACAAAAGAATCTTCTTTTAGTTTTTTTTTATTTATGGGTAAAAGGTGAATTAAATAAATTAAATCATATAAAGAAAAATTAATAAAGTGGGGCTTTTTGGCCATCCACTTAAAAAAATAATAAATGTTAGCAACAATTATAAAAGTTAATTAATTAATAACAATAATAAAAGTTAGCCAAGTTTAATTAAGTTAATTAATTATCAACAATAATAAAATTTAGCCAAGTTTAATTAAGTTAATTAATTAACAACAATAATAAAATTTAGCCAAGTTTAATTAAGTTAATTAATTAACAACAATAATAAAATTTAGCCAAGTTTAATTAAGTTAATTAATTAACAACAATAATAAAAGTTAGCCAAGTTTAATTAAGTTAATTAATTAACAACAATAATAAAAGTTAGCCAAGTTTAATTAATTGTTAATTAATTAACAACAATAATAAAAGTTAGCCAAGTTTAATTAAGTTAATTAATTAACAACAATAATAAAAGTTAGCCAAGTTTAATTAATTGTTAATTAATTAACAACAATAATAAAAATTAGCCAAGTTTAATTAAGTTAATTAATTAACAACAATAATAAAATTTAGCCAAGTTTAATTAAGTTAATTAATTAACAACAATAATAAAAGTTAGCCAGTTAGTTGTTAGTTGTTAGTTGTTAATAACAACAATAAAAAGGGGTTAGTAATAATAACAATAATAAACAAATAAATACACAAGTAAAAAAATAAAAAAAAGTTAGTAATTAATTCTGCAAGAACAAAAGAAAAAGGTTAGTGACCAAAGTGAAAGAAATTGAAAAGATGAAGGACTGAAAGGAGGTTTTACCCTTGAGAATTAAAATTGAATACTGAGAAAACGAAAACGCAGGCGACGCGAGGGAGGGCAGGGGAGCGACGGCGGGCCAGGCGACGGGGGCGCTGGAGCACGGCGGCGGGGCAGGGTGACGGCGGCGGGGCAGGGTAGCGGCGGCGCGGGAGCCCAGCGGCGGTATCCGGCGGACTGGAGCGGAAGGAGGAGGGAAAACGCAGGGGAAAAGGGAGTCGGCTACGGCAGGACGGCTGCGGCGGAACGGCAGGACGGCGGCGGCGTAACGGCGGGACGGCGGCGGCGGGACGGCAGGACAGCGGCGGCAGGACGGCGGGACGGCGGTGGCGACGGCGGGAGAAGCGGTGGAGATGGCGTGACGGGAGGAAAAAGGGGAAAACGGCAAGGAGGAAGACGGGGACCAAAGCTTTACTAAAAAAAACTTTTGAGATTTTCTGGAGAAAGGGAGGAGAGCCAGGGACAAGGGCTGTGGTTTTCTCTTTTTCTAAAACGGAGCTCTAAGCTTTTCCTCTATTTTTTTTTGTCTTCAGAACTGAATTTGGGGGGGGTATTTATAGAAGGATCTTAGCTGAACTGTGGACGGATAAATTAATAAAAAATATCAAACTTATCTTTTAAATTGGTAAAATGACAGTTTCAGTCCTTTACGTTACTCCAGCTCTGGATAAGCTCAGAAGCTTCTGATTTTGACAATTTTAACGTTTTCTGTCAATTTGGGCCAGAAACGTCCGTTTAGGCCCAAAATTGACGCGAAAAATTACCCAAAGCTCCTGAAACTTTCAGAATTTGTCAATTTTGTTCGAAACTTCTCAATTTTGTCATTTTTACCTCAAACTCTTAATTTTTTTGTCATTTTTTCCTGAAATTTTATTTTTATTTCAAACACATACATATTCACACATATATTATTTTAAATCAAATCTTCTCAAAATAAAAATATATTTTAAACTAATTAACATAATTAAAATTTTTTAGCAATAATAATAATAATAATAATAATTTTTTTAATTAGTTTTTTTTTTTTTTTTTATTTTTAAAAAAAGGGCCAGACGAAATTGGGTGTCAACAGGTTGGTTCAAGCTTCTAATTGAAATTCAAAAGCCTCCATGAAAGATAGAAAGGATGATCAATCACAAAATAAAACAAAATATACTTTCAAGTATAGAAATTGAAACAAGATAGTATGAAAACAAAATTGGAGCAACCATCACTTTGGAGTCAAACATAACTAACGAAAATATAAAGTAGTTGCAACAGCTATTATAGAAGAAAATAAGGCCATGATGGAAGTAATGGACCTAGACAACAGTGAGATTAGTTACAGGATCGGGCTGGGTATCCTCCTCAATGTCACCCCCAATATCACTACCTTCATCTCCACCCTCTCACAGGCGTGGCAGAATGACTAGTCGGAATGCGCCATGTGGATAGGTGACACGCTATGCAATTAAAAGCTCAGCGATTAACTGCAGGAAAACTATAGGCAGATTCGGATGGTGGATAGCCATCGTAATGACCTGTAGGATCACTTGTCCAATGCTGACAGGTCGGTCGGTGAGAATGGAATGCAATAGAAGCGCTTGCTTCATAGTATTTGGATCGACAAGTGGCTGGCAATAAAGGTACTTAGTTAGAAAGATGAACCATGGATGCACGATGGCTCGTAGCTGGGATGGAAGAAGAAACAGGCTGTGCACTAGCATAGTAGTCGAAGTCATAGGTACACCGAAAAGTGTCTAAGTCAGCTTGCCCTGATCAAGTTGAGGGAAGCAACTTGGGATCAGAACAAAACCCAAGTGTCTTTGAATGTCATCCATGTAAACATGAAGCTTAACATCCCTAACAAATTTCTATTGTGACATCTCAGAACACAGACCCTTAAAAGCTCTGTTAGCGTAAAACTCCATCACTAACATCAATAAAGCAAAACTATTTGGCTCACACAAACACACCTAGCCACGATGGACCACAGTGTCATGGATACTAAGCAGACGGGCAGTGAAATAATGAAGATGAGGTTAAAATATAACCATTTGATCCCTAAAGGCCTCATGTGAAGAGTATGCCTCCAGAGATACAAATCAAGTAAAGATCTCTTGATGGATGTGCTCCATCTCGCCCTAGTACCATTCCATGACCGAAAAACTTAGGTAAACCATAAAAAAAATTCATTCAACCCATTGAGAACATATATCAAACACTTTGTGAACTAATTACTTGGGCTGCAAGTAAGATGATCTTGAGCCTATAAATTAGAACTAAATGGATGCTTGAAGTTCATCAATAATAATCCATGCCTAGGATCCATAAAACATACAATATCATAGCCAAATTTCATATCATAAATCCAAATCATAACCTTGGAAAACAAGTATAACCCTAGCGCCTTCATCTTTTTAGGTGCAGCTTCCATCAAATTCTTTTACATAATGAAACAAGAACAACAGTAAAGAATGAGAAAAAATTCTTGAATTAAAGTGAAAGTAATGTGAACCACACCTTGGAGGGATCAAAATTAGAGAAATGTGCTAGTTTCAGACAACCTAAGTTCTAAGAAAGCTGAAAAATGCGTCTGAGATTGTAAAAGAAAATGAAAAGCCTATCTTAAACAAGATTGGACAAACATGGTCAATTACACGGGCGTGTAACATGGTCTTAGCTATGGGTGTGTTTTAAACAATGTTATGCCACTCGAAGGCGAAACATTTTTATGCAGAAGCTTAACATTGTCTCAAACATGGCCATGTAGAAAGACGTGTATAATTAAAATGCCTTTTTACCTTGACATATAAGAAACCATGTAGAATGTCTGTAGCCGAAAAATTGTTTGTGAAATCTACAGATTAACACGATTAGCAAAATGTTAGAAAGAGAGATATGACTATAGATTAACAGCTACCAAGATATACTTATTTGCCAAAGATGACTGGAAAGGACCCATGAAATCAATTTGTTAAATGTTGAATACTTCACATACATGGTTTCCATATTGGTACATCTCGTTTCTTTTCGAGATATTGCAGGACCTTTGACAATTATCACATAAGGCTGCATATCTTCTTGCATCCTAAAACAGGGATGGCCAATAGAAACTCGATTCTAACAGCTTCTGCACTATGGTGTTGCCTTGGAAGTGGCCTCCAATCGGGCCCTTATGGCAATGCTCAAGTATTCTCTACGTATCTAGGTAGAACACACATCACCGAATGATTTGATCTACCCAAATTCTAAACAGAAATGGTTCATCCTAGAAGTAATATTTTAGTTCTAAAAAGAATTTCTTTTTTTGTTGATATGTCATATCCCTAGGTACTTCCCTACATACAAGATAATTAGCATAGTAAGCGAACCAAGGCTCATCCACAATTCTAGAATTCAGCGTATAGAGATCTTCATTAGGGAACAAATCGTTAATCTCTTTCACCTTTAATGATTCCCATATGGGATTTTCAAACCTGGAAAGAAGGTCAGCAGCTAAGTTCTTCGCACCCTTTATACCCTGATTAGCCATGATATGCAAGCAAAAATGGAAATATTCACTACTTGCTTGGAATTGAAACATTCATAACTCGTTTAAAATGAAATGGAAATATTCACAACTTGTTTAGAATAGAAATAGTTTAATAATCCTATAATTTTTATAAGGAAAATTATCATTCATCTGCAAAAGCAAAATAATACATGTTTGCATTTTCTTCAGCAACACTTCATTCAATTTGTTGGTAAAATCAAATAAAAATTGCTATCAGTGACGTATTCCCTTAGTTTAACATGAACTAGGCACAAGACACTGAAGAAAACCTAATTTATTTGAAAATGAGGCTTTTAGGGAGTGAGAAAAGGAAATAAACAAAGGTCTTGGGAGTTTTAAGCAAGGGCCTAATTCGGTTCAACCCCTAAAAATATTTTAGCTACACTTAGGTTCTTGGATTACCTCTAAACACTCTTTTGCTTGCTTTGCAAGAAATCTCCTTGGCAATAGTTTTTACATTTGTTGCTTACACTTCTTTTTTAGAAATCCTTCCTTCTATTTTTTTTTCTGGACTCTAAATGGAAATAGGATACAGGAACAAAAAAATTGAGATGACAAAATAAGAAAAGTAACAATGGGATTCAATTTTTTTACTTAAAACTTCAAATCAGACAAAACAAACTTAGTGGCTTATGAACTAGACCTGAAAGAGAAAACAATGGTGTTTGTTCGAACAAAGATGAAAGGAGGGAGATGTGTTCTTCGAATGTCTTGTAGTTCTGATACCACTTGATGCAACCTTTTAGTCTAACTCCAAAAAACTCATAAACCTGGGGTCATTACAACATCCAAAAAACTTCAAATGACTAAGGTTAAACCTTTCACCCCTAGTCCTGAGTACTAGCAATGAAAAGTTGAAGGATTCAACAACAAAGAGATCATATTCTCTTAGGTGTTAAATAAAGTTCAAGAAGAACCAGAGGACGGTTGCTTCAATAGCAATTCAAATATTCTACAAAGTAAGGTGTGTTTGGATCATTTTAACAGGATTTCTAGCCCTAGTAACTGAGAGTCTTAGTCAAACCAGAACAAGAAGCCCAACACTACTATCAGAACATGCCAATGTGCCCTTTATGTGTGTCCCTACTTTGTACTCCTACAAGACCCATTCCAACATGAGTTTTAAGGCACATTGTGTAACTAGACTATATGAAAACAAAGCATCTAAATGTAAAAACACCCATAAAAATTTAGTAGGCCTTCCCAAGTGTGCCCTATTGTGTCTCGGGGCGCCTTTGGGAGTCCATGGTTGTGCTTGGTCCTTCACAAGCTCATTTTCTTTCGATCTTCAAGCATGTTAAATATCCTTTTGAATGAGCTTATCGAGTGGTCATTCTAGTCTTGAATCTTAGCACCTTCTTCTTGTGCCCTAATGAGCCATTGAATGAACCCTTAGAGCCCCTCCACAATCTCCCAAGCCCTTGCCCATGTCATTGGTCTTGTAGCTATCTTCAAAGGATCCTTAGGAGTGTCGCCATGATTTCCATCAGTACGACAATACGTAAAAGTACAAATAAATAGATAATAACGTTTTCTCCATAAAATATTGAATAAAAGTTTATCTCTTGTATATAGTTAATTGTATAGTTCATATAAGTATATATATCTATACATATACATATAACCGCATATTTGAGAATTAACAAATTAAAACAAAAAACAACAAGGAAAAAAGAGACGACAATAAATCTCAGTCGTCTATTACTACCTCTTGCCCTAAACAAAAACCTTGATATCTCAACTTGCATTACTTGCCGCAGACAGTAAAAGAGAAATGGACACTAACCTTTTCCAAAAACACATATCCTTATCATTGCTCTTTTTATTGTTTCCACATGTAAGAAGCCTATGAAGACATCCATGCTTAGAAGCTACAACTTAGAGAGAGTTCTTGCACACATGCACTTTTTTTATACATCTTTTGATTTATTAAGAATGGCCACTCAATTGTCTAATCTCTTGCTGCACTTGTCTTCCACTTTATGAGCTGAGCATATCTTGATAGAAAGTCTCTCACTTATAGTCTTAAATTATCTCCAAATGAAAATTCAATCATTCCTTTCTTTTCCTTCTTTCTTTATAAATCTTTTATCTTTTTCACCCATACATAATTACTTCACCCCAGCTACTTTGTGCTTCCTTACAGGGCCATAAATCTCATCAATGCTTTGATACTATATGCATGTCCCCAGCTTTGATCAGTTTATGCCCTCAAATCCCTTACATGGCAGACTATTAAAAGGTTACCTTTATTTCCCCTTCATCACTCTACTACTATTTTCAATCTATTCACTTTTTATATGACAAGAAATTTGAATCTCTTCCTCTGTGCCATTTATATATTTCATTTCTTTTATCATAAGTTCTTTCTTGCTCCAACTCCATTATTTAGCCTTCTCATCCAACATGCAACCCATAAATTATCACTGTCTTCCACTTCAAACTTTTAGTGTTACTTCTAATTTTAATATGCAACATACTGTTTTCATGTAGCAAAGTAAATTTGTTTTACCTTAACATCTTACATTGTTATTGAATATGAATGTTATAAGCATAGTGTTAAATATTGTGGTATAGCGCACGGTATACCATTTATCGTGGTACATAATACAAATGTTTTCACATTTTGTTATTTTATCATGTGCTATACCGCGGTATTTCACGATATACCGCATACAGCTCAGTTTTTGCATGTATTTTGTCAAAAAACCACAAGTATACCACAAATACTATGTGTTATGTCCCGCGGTATTTTATTTTTTGTAGCTATTTTTTTTTCATTTTACATCAAAATATCGTAAATATATAAAAAAATTAAATATAAATAATACACATATCATAAAATAAATATTTACTTTTATTTTGTTGATACTTTTCTTAATTAATATAAAAATTTAATGGATGGTAGCAGCTTGAAGGTCCCTATAGTGTTGAACAGTATCCCCGAATTGAATTTTTTGTGCATGCTACCCCAATTGAATATCTTCTATCATATATATTTTATTTATTTTTTATAATTATGATAAAAAAATTAGAATACATATAAAATGTATAAAAAAATTTATTAAATAAATTATATCATCTTAAAATAATATTCTAACATTTATTTTTTTGTGAAAATGATAACGATATGTGATGCGGTATACCTTAAAAATTCGAGTTGCGGTATAATTAGCAGTAACAATATTTAACAGCTTGGTTATAAGCAGCAATAACCAAAACTTACCTCTGAAGAATAACACTTATTTACACAAGAAAAAATTTTCTTTTACCCATACATAATAGGGCAAACTAATATGTACATACAATCTACTTCAAATTGACAACAACAAAAATACATGCATGTTGTTCTACTTCTTACTGGCCAAATTTCATTCCCAATATAAACCATTTTCCCACTAGGCAAACCAATTTATTTTGCATAGTTGTAAATGATATCTTAAATTTGATCTTCACCTCAGGTATAGCTCATTTACTGATAAAATAAAAGTTATTATTAACCATATTCAAATGATTGATGATATATGCAATAAAAAATAATGACCTTTGACCTGCCACTTTCCATTAATTACATTTATTTTTAGCTAACATAACGAATAGTGGTATCTTTGTTTAGCTTCCAACCAACTAAGAATAGCCTATTTAATATTATGTATTAGCCTTCTTCCAAACATAATGGAAAACACAACTCCTATAATGTGATAGTAATATATATATTTACGTACTATATACGCTACCTAAAATTCTTCAATTTTGAAATTCCCGACTATTACATTGATTTACTTTTATCTGCCTAAAATATGTTACTCAAACAAATATATATTGCTCCTAACATTTTTTCTCAACATGCAGCCTATTTTTGTCACTCATCCCTACAGATGTAGCAATACTCCTACCTCTTATCATGAAAAATTCCCTTTCCTCTTTACATGTCTTGTATATGCCATTGTCGAAATTCTGCACATGTTCTTCTACTATCAAATGCATGACTTTATTCAATACAACTATACATACATAAGTTTTCAAAAATTAATAAATAGACTTTTGGCAGAAATGTTTCTCTTTTTTTTTTTTCAAAATTAATGACTAGAAATTGTTTTATTCTAGCAACTTTTAGTTTAACAAGCATACGATCACATTATATCTCCATCCTTATGTAATTTAATATTGCAATCTTGGCTACATTAGTATTGTAACATTTCTGATTTCGCCCACTAGATTTTGTCAAAGCTATATCAACAGTGGTCTTAGTCCCTTTGTGTTTCCTGGATTGCTCAACCTCTTGCTTTGCCAACAATTGCATCTACCTCTACCCATATATTACAGTATTACCTTAGGACCTAACATGGTGATGACAATTATTAAGGTCAATATTGATGCCTATCAACTAGAAGTAAAACTTGCCACACATGGTGCATTCTGTAATGATTTATTTGTCTAATAGCATTTGGTTGCTCTACAAATGATCAACATGATAAAACAGACCTTTAACGTTTTCAATGTAAAGTACATGATAGCCGAAGGGCTATCGCCTCTATCTGACCCGAACTCGGAGCGTCAGGGAACGCGAGGAAGCTATTAGCCCCCCCGAGGTACTAAACAGATCGCCTTCGGAAACGGAGAATCAGCTATTGCAAGCCAAAGAGCATCTCCACGAAGGAGGAACCCTGAATCAGGGAACTCCCCGAACTGCGGGCACATTCCCCGAAGGGGCATCGTCCGCGTCAGAGGATGACCTCGTCCAGGGACTTCGGGAGTACGGTATGAGCATTTAAGGAGCCTCTGACATGCCGCCCACAGACGCTACATGTCACCTCAAACGGCGATTTGACACGCCAACGCCGTCCAGGTCTTGTCACGACCTGTCTCGGTTCGAGACTTAAGGAGCCTGCCACCGGCTACTCGCCCCCTACGCCCAGAAACTCAGAGAACATCCGACCGAACACGTGTCGTCATCTGAACGGGCTGGGCTTCTCTATAAATACCAGGGAACAGACCCTGGCAAACGGTTGGACTCCTCCTCCTCGAGAAAGTACAGGCAAGTCCGCCTAAAACTCTAGTGCTTCCCCCTTACCTTCTCAGGAAACTGACTTGGGCGTCGGAGGCTCCTCCCCGGAAAAGCACCCCGGGGACCTCCTAACCCTCTTCTCTGAGCTTTTCAAGCACATTCCCCTGGGAAACCTCAATTCCAGACGCTCTACTTCACAGGAAGTCCTCCCGGAAGTCACCATGCCTTCCAGTGAAGATGTCTCAGGGCATCATTTGGCGCCGTCTGTGGGAACCCATCCTCGGGTCGCCGTCGTTGAGACTCGGCATTCTAAGGATAAGGGACTCCCGAGGTCCCCGTCCGCGCCTGGAGTCCAACCGACCACTGAGCAAGCCCTCCCAGGGACTTCCACGCCTGAGGAAAAGCGCCCTCTGGTCATAACCATGAGCTTTCTGCGCGACTTTCAACGTTCTGTTGTGGCTGAAACGACACAACAGATAGACCGAAGGTGGCCGCAACAAGCTCAAGCCCAAGGGCCTCCTTCGCCAGCACACCCTCGAGAAAAAAGCCCCAAACCAACTCATCGTAGTTCGGGATCCGGAGACCCACGAGAGGAGTCTTCAACAGAAAACATGCCCCTCGGGCCATGGCTCGCAGGACAAGCGGGGTCAAGGCGACCCAAAATCACACACAGGAGGAGCCAGTTGCCTGAGGCGAGGTCCCCATCCCCTCAGTGCCGAACTCGCTCCCCGAAAAGGCATCGACAATCCCCCCTGCCAGAAGAAGAACCTAGCGCCACGGCCCTTATGGAGAAAATATTGGCGAGGTTGGACAGAGTGGAGAAACAGGTGGCCCGCAAACCGGTCTGGGCTAGGCTGTCTGGGACCTTTTGTGGGGACGAGTCCCCATTCACCCAAGATGTAGCTGAGGCAGCCATGCCCGGAGACTTCAGAGTACCTCGGCTGGAAACTTATGATGGCCGTACTGATCCACAGGCCCATTTGACCAAGTACAGACGCAGCATGATGATGCACGGTGCCAACGACGCTACCTTGTGCAAATGTTTTGAGGTCACTCTCGCTGGGCCAGCAACAGCCTGGTATAATTCATTGGCCCCAGGAACCATCACGGAGTTCCAGGAGTTGTCCACAGCCTTCACGCAGCAGTTTATCGGAAGTCGGCCAATGGCGAAGATGTCGGTTCAGATGTTCGACATAGCGCAAAGAATTGGAGAGACCATTCGCGACTATGTCGAGAGATTTAACAGAGAGGCCTTGAGTGTCCCAGACTTTCGGCCAGAAGTACGCATCCTCGCGATGACACGGGGCCTTCAGAGGGACTTACAGCTGTTTTACGAATTCTCCAAGGACCCCCCGGACACGCTGGGCAAATTCTACCGAAGGGCCGAACAGCACATGACAGCCGAAGAACTGAGAATGGGTGGACCGAAGTCCGATCACACCCGGGCCGAAGGGTCCAGCCAGCAAACCCGGTATCCCACCGAACAGGCAGGCCGACCTTGGAGAACGCGAGGAAGGAAACTCCCCATTTTCACACCCCTGAACACCACAAGGACCAACATCCTCATGACAATGGAAGGGCAGGGAACTCAGGTTCAGCGGCCACAGGCCATGACCGCCGACAATAGAAAGAATATGAAGAAGTTCTGCCAGTTTCATCGCGACCACGGTCACGACACCGAAGACTGCTTCCAATTGAAGAAGTATATAAAGTAGCTGATAAAACAGGGCCAACTTCGGCGTTATCTGTGCATGCCTTCCTCGAAAGGGAGAAAAGAGGAGGAAGGAAAGGCAGAAGATGAGGACTACGACTCCGACAGGCGGAGAAACCGAAGTCCGAAAAGGCGCCCCCCACCTCCAGCAGGAATCATACAGACAATAACAACGGGACTGCCATCCTCGGAAAAAAAGAGGAAGGCCAGAGAAATAGCAGTCATGGAGTATCAAAGTCCAACAAAAAAGCTGGCCCGAAAGGATGGTTCCGCCGTCATTTTTCCCCATGACGACCCATTGTTGATCATGGCAAGAATAGGACTCTGGGACGTCAAGAGAGTGCTGCTTGACGACGGATCAAATGCCGACGTCCTGTTTTCACACTTGCTGCCGAGGTTGGGTGTATCTACCAGCGACCTCAAGCCCGTCACCTCGCCCGCCTTTGGGGTAGGTCCGGCCGAGCTGCCCGTCCTTGGTTGGATCGATCTCCCTTTGATGCTGAAAGGGACTTCGGTGATGGGCACAGAAGAGTTGTACGCCTCCACAATGGCAAGGTTCATCGTTATGGATGTCCCTTCATCGTACAACGCCATCATTGGAAGACAGACACAGGGAAACCTGCACATTCGCCCTGATGTCAAGTACTTAACCGTCACTTTCGCCGCCAAGGATGGAGATGCGGAAATCTTCATAGATCAAGGCGAAGTAAGGAAGGTGTTCGTCAAAACACGAAAGGCTCCAACAAACAACTCCGCGCAAGCTGTGGAAGCAAAAGCACCGAAAAAGGGCGAGGCAGAGAGTCCCGCGAAGGTGGAAACGGAAACAGTAGAACTTGTCCCAGGTCAATCTACCCGAAAGGGGAAGAGATTGGCCGAAGGTGACAAGAAAAAACTTGTATCCTTTCTACTGGAAAATAAAGATCTATTTGCCTACTCGCCGAAAGACATGCCAGGGATAAACCCTAGCGTCATACAGCACAGCCTTAAAGTTAATTTCGAGGCAAAACCTGTCCGGAAAAAGAAACGGAGCATCTCGGTCCATAAAAGTAACTTTGTCAAAACCGAAGTGCAGCGCTTGTTAGACTCTGGTGTCATCAGGGAGGTCAAATACCCCGAATGGTTGAGCAACGTGGTTATCGCCACTAAAGAAGAAAGCAGTAAACTCCGGATGTGCATCGACTTCAGAAACCTGAATGATGCTTGCCCAAAAGACTCATACCCTCTCCCATCGATAGACCAATTGGTAGACTCAACTGCCGAATACGGGCTCCTAAGTTTCTTAGACGCCTTCAACGGGTATCATCAAATAAGGATGGACCCCGAAGATGAGGAAAAAACCGCCTTCATCACCGAGGGAGGAACATACTGCTACGTCAGAATGCCCTTCGGGCTTAAAAATGCAGGAGCCACCTACCAGAGGTTGATGAGCAAGGTCTTTAATGACCAAATGGGGAGAAACATGGAAGTGTATGTTGATGATATGATAGTCAAAAGCAAGCTGCCAGACGACCACATCGCAGATCTAAAAGAAACTTTCCACAAGCTCAGAACCTTTGGGATCCGTCTCAATCCCGAAAAGTGCATCTTCGGAGTAACCTCAGGAAAATTCCTTGGGTACATGGTATCAGAAAGAGGCATTGATGCTAACCCAGAAAAAATCAAGGCCCTGCTCGAGTTCCGAACTCCTGCCACAATAAAGGATGTGCAGAGACTCACCGGAAGGATAACCTCTCTTAGCAGGTTTATTTCCAGGTATGGAGACAGGTGTCGACCGTTCTTCAAGGTCCTCACTAAGGCCACAAAAGAGGAAAACAACCTCGAAAATAATGATCATCCTTGGAACAAAGACTGCAAAAGAGCCTGGGAAGAACTTAAAGTCTATTTAGCCAGCCTGCCCACCCTGCGACAACCTCACGTAGGAGAGCCACTTGTGTTATACCTCGCCGTCACGGAAAAGGCTGTGAGCTCGGTCCTTGTGAAAGAAGAGGGGCCGAAGTAGTGGCCGGTCTATTATGTCAGCAAATCCCTGCATGGCACCGAAATCAGGTATCCTTTGTTGCAAAAAGCTATATATGCCTTGGTGCTGGCAGGGAGAAGGCTACGACCATACTTTCAGGGTCACCCTATCATCGTCCGAAGTAGTTTACCACTTCGGGATGTCATGAGGAAGGTGGATCATTCCGGAAGGCTCTCCAAGTGGTGTATAGAGCTTGGCGAACACGACATCGCTTATGAACCTCGGAAAGCCATAAAAGCTCAAGCACTGGCAGACTTTATTGCCGAAGTACCCACCACCGAGGACAGCCATCCGGATCCTAGCGAAGGTGATCCCGAATGGACTTTGCATGTCGACGGAGCCTCGGGGTCCGAACACCAGGGAGCTGGCGTAATCATCAGGGGTCCTGAAGGCCTAGAAGTGATGAAGGCTATCAAGTTCGACTTTGATGCCACCAACAATATGGCGGAATATGAAGCCCTCGTAGTAGGATTGCGCCTGGCCAGAAAAATTGGCATAAGGAACCTAAAAGCTCACAGCGATTCTCAGCTGGTGGTACGCCAAACGGCGGGAGACTATGGGGCAAAGGACCCAACCTTGGCAAAATACCATGAACTGGTGGCAAAACTCATCCGGGAGTTCGACACCGTGCGAATCGAAAACGGGCCTCGACGTGATAATGCCGAGGCAGACTGCTTAGCAAAATCAAAAGCATACACCGAGGTGCTGAGTCACCCGAGCATCACAGTGCTGAGCATATCAACTTCGGGAAAAGGCTAGAAAGACCTGATAAAAAGATACCTCGAGGACAATACGCTCCCCGAAAACCCCAGTGAAGCTGCCAAAATCTGAAGACGCTCTGGCCGATTCTTCCTAATTGGCGAAGAGTTATATCGGCAGGGATATGCAAACCCACTGCAGAGGTGTGTTGGCGAAGAGGATACTGAAATGATCCTCAAAGAAGTACACGAAGGCGCTTGTGGTTCGCACATCGGAACCGACGCCCTTGCAGTAGTAATACTTCGCCAAGGATACTTTTGGCCTACCCTGAGAAAGAACGCTAGACAGTTCGTCCGGAAATGTGGTAATTGCCAAAAACACGCAAATATCCAGAGGACACCCTAAAAAATGGTGACTTCGGCCGACTATCCCTGGCCCTTCGCAGTATGGGGCATCGATCTCATTGGGCCGCTCCCAACAGCCCCTGGAGGCGTAAAATTTTGCGTTGTAGCAGTAGACTATTTCTCCAAATGGGTCGAGGCAAAACCACTGGCGACTATCTCGGCAAAAGAAGTGCAGAAGTTCGTATGGAAAAACATCGTATGCAGATTCGGCATACCGAAGGTACTTGTAGCTGATAATGGGTCCCAGTTCACAGATAAAGGATTCCAGGAATTCATCAGCGACCTCGGAACAAAAATGCACTTCGCCTTAGTAGCTCACCCCCAAAGCAATGGGCAGGTAGAAGTAACTAACAGGACCATAAAAGATGGTATGAAAAAGAGACTGGGGCAAGCAAAAGGGAAATGGCCAGGAGAGCTCCAGAGCGTATTGTGGAGTTACCGAACAACACCCCTAAGAGCCACAGGGGAGACCCCCTTTTCACTCGTCTTCGGCACAGAGGCCATCATCCCAATCGAAGTTGTGCGACCGTCGGTACGGGTACAAGTATTCGATGAAAGTGGGAATGACCTCGGCTTAAGAGCCAAGCTCGACCTTGTCAGCGAACACAGAGAAATAGCTGAGCTGAGAAGAAAAGCTTTTCAGCAAAGAGTGGCCGCGGTTATAAACTTACGAGCCAGGCCAAAGGAAATCAAGGAAGGAGACCTCGTTCTCCGAAAGGCTGACTTTGTACCCCAAAGGCCCTCTCACGGAGTACTTCGCGCAAATTGGGAGGGACCTTATCTGGTTCTTGCCGAAGTACGAAAAGGCATGTACAGACTTGGTGACGCCGAAGGCGTAGAATTAAAAAATACTTGGCATTCGGATGCCTTGAAAAAATTCTATGCTTAAGGTTTCGCGGAAGAATTACGTTGTACAAATTTGGAAAATATGCTAACTACAGAAGTTTCTTAGAAAAACTCTCAAAGTACAAAACGTGTACAAGTCAGAATTTCGCGAAGGCATTCGCCGTAATAAGCGCAGGTACGATTTCCCGAAGACCCTTGAGCAATCACGTTCGGGAAAAATGGGAAACAAAAAATCGCGCGAAGGTACTCGCTGAAGTAAGCGCAGATATGATTTTCCGAAGTCCCTTGAGCAATCACGTTCGGGACAAAGGGGAAAACAAAAATCTCACAAAAAGACTTAGCCAAAAAATCTTCCTTAAAGTGAAATTGGCTTACAGAAAAGAAGAAGTACAAAAAGAAGGAGAAAAAGGCAAAGAGTCCTAGAACAAACTAAGGGATCTCGGCGTCCCGAGACCCACTAGCCCCTACGTCCTTGACCGCCACCTTTGGCGCCGGAAAAGAAGAGGGCAAGTTCAGGTACTCAACCTTGGACCAGGACCACCGAGGCGCCTCGGGGATGTTTAGAGCCTCCAAGAAAGAGAGGTCCAGATCTGGGAACCTCTGAAGAACTTGGTGCCGAGCAAGGCAAAACCCGTCCTGAAAAGCGACCTTCACCATCTGGTCGGATTTGTCTTTTTCGACCCCAAGTTCCTCAAGGTCGTTCTGCAGATCCGCGACCTCCTGCTTCAGTACCTTCACCTTCTTCTTCTTTGACTCCTTCTTCAAAGAATCGACCTCGGCCTGGAGCTCGGCCTTCTCAGCTAGCGCCTTCGCCAGGAGAGCCTCGGATTCTGACTTCTCCTTCAGATGCGCCTCGTTTGTCGAAGTCAGCTCCGCCACCCGGGAGCCGAGGTCGGAAATTTTCTGGGAGGAGTCCTTCAAAAGTTCTTCCTTTTCTTTCTGGAACTCCTCCCGAAGGGCCGCAACTTCCTTCTCCGCAGCATCAGCCAGCTGCAGGTTCTTGACAGCCAATTCCGAGCACATGGCCTTAGTTTTATCAATCACCTCTAAGGCCGAGGCTCGGAATGCCGTCTGCCTGGCCACCCGAACTCTGAGGAAGCCAGCGTACCCCAGCAGCTGCAAAGGGAAAAAGGCGAAGTCAGTAAGACAAAGAAAAAGCCAAACACTTAGAAAAAGTTGAAGGGAAAAAGATAGGCGTAAAGCACACCTGGGCAGCATGCTCGGAAAGCTTCGCAGCGAGGGAGTCATCGCCCGGATGAGCTTCCGCGATGGCCCTAAAGGAGGCCTCGGTAAGCATCCCTTTCGCGATCTCTTTGGCCATTTGCTGGCAGTCTCCGGAGTACAAATTCATGTCCTCCGTAAACGACCAGAAAGGCTCCTTCTGGATTTTCCCTTGCGGGACTTTGGCATCGTGAAGGGCTCGCCTCCGGGCATGTTCGACCGCCCAATTTGGAGTAAGTGACTCCCCTGCACGGCAAAAACAAAATGGCTGCTCAAGGCAAATACATCACAAAATTCAGCACGTGAATGCGTCAAACTTTGCTTGAGAAAGCAAACCTGGCGGCACCTCGACGACGTCATCACTGGAGTCCGGGGCCTCCTCGGTGGAGATCCCCTTACCTTTGCGTTTACGCCGCTCCTCGGTAGAAGGAACCTCTACCACGGCATCCAGAAGGGCCTGCGACGGGGTAGGCCTCTGAGGAGGGATGTTGGCAGCGACCTCGGGCGGCGGAATGGCGGCAACCTCGGGCTCCTCGCTCGCCTCCTCAAGCGCTTCCAAATGAGAAGGCTGAATGGTCCTCTTCGCCCGTTTCGCCGAAGGCCCAGCCCCCGTCATTTTCCTCCTTCGGGAAGCTGCCTTCTTTGTCTGTTCACCCTTTTCAACTTGGCCGGTAAAAAGGGATTTGTAGAAGGCAGCAGTGGCATCCCCCATCTCTGAAAAAGAAGGAAGATATCAGCATGAGTCCAAAATGGAAACAAAAATGAAGGGAGTCTGAGATAACTTACTCTCAAAGAAAGTTTCGTAAGAAATTTCCTCCCGAAGGAGTTGCACCAGCCAGGAATCCTTCCCAGCGATGGCAGGAGCTGGCATCTTGAGATCTGTTTTGTGCTCCTTCACTACCCCTAACTCCCGAAGGACTTCCTCGGTCATTAGCCTCCAATTGATGGGGAAAGGGTAGAGACAGCGCGAAGAGACCTTGGGACCCCAGTCCGAGACAACACGGATACGTCCGTCGAAGTCCGCAAAGATAGGAGCCAACTCCGGAGTTAGCATTATCCTCGGATCCACGACGTCCATCTCCAGCTTTCCCTGAGCCCACTTGGTCGGAACATGCGACTAGGCCTCCTCCATCTTTAGAAAGAAAAATTTTTGTTGCCACCCTTGCCAGCTGTCCTTGGTGGCGAAGGTGAACATATATTTCTTGCTCCCAGATCCCCGAGGTAGCATGAAGTAAAAGCCACCCTTCGGGACCACGAAGAGCTTGTAGTACTGCATAAAAATAACAAAGTGGGTTCTATCCGGAAAACGCCACACATGCAGATGAAGGCGTTAAAATAGCAGTACGAGTTCGGCGGAAGTTGATTTACGGCAATGCCATGAAATTGGCAGAACTCGCAAATCATCTTCGGAGGAGGGTACCAAAGTCCGACCTTCAGTTGGGCTCGGAAAACGGTAACCTCATTACTACGGTTTGAAAAGAAAAATTGGTCAGAACGAGGCAACCTCGTAACGGCATACGAAGGAAGAAAGAACTTTTTCTTCCATCTTGCTAGTTTTTTGGGGGTGGTACAGCAAGGGTGAGACAAAAGGGGTTGCCAGCTCTCGGGAACAGGCATGTTGGTTGAGAAATGAGTTCAAAAAAAGGAAAGAAAACAACTTCTGGAAGTACTCTAAAAATCAGAAGATTCTGGAAATCAAAAACCCACCAAATGACTTGCCAAAATCTGGGTTTGAAGTCGCCGTCGTGAAAGATTGCCGGAAAAAAGCTCTATCAAAAAGCACCGCCGCGGAAAACAGGGAAGAAGACAGTTACAAGAAGGGAAAAAAGCAGAAGCAGAACCAAAAAAGGAACTTATGATGGAATGGGCTATATATAGGCCGAAGGTGGGTAGACGAACCGGCGTCATAAGTACCCCCTGAAGGCGAACAGTCGCCATAACTGTCCCCTGCGTCCGAAAAGACGTGCCCTCTGTAACCGACGCGACTCTCCTCTAATGACAATGTGCCACGTGTCAGCCACCGCATCAAAATAGGGGACACGCCTTCTGACACCCCTAAAAAACTGGGACGCGCCGCTCCAGACTGACACGCTTGGTCATAAGACGCGACATTGCACAAACCTGCAAAAGGAAAAAAGAAAGAAGTAAGTTGCCTCGAAGACACCAAAAGACGTGCCATACCCGAACAGCCCATATCTTCGGGCAAAAGGTGTACCTTCCGCACAGGTTTTACTCCCTAAAAACTCCCAAAGAGTATCCTCGGAAAGACTACAAACCGAAGTCTCCACTTCGGCTTTCCAAAGGGGGGCATGTGATAGCCGACGAGCTATCGCCTCTATCTGATCCGAACTCGGAGTGTCAAGGAACTCAACGAAGCTATTAACCCCCCCAAGGTACTAAACAGATCGCCTTCGGAAATGGAGAATCAGCTATTGCAAGCCGAAGAGCATCTCCCCAAAGGCGGAACCCTGAATCAGGGAACTCCCCGAACTGCGGGCACATTCCCCGAAGGGGCACCGTCCGCGTCAGAGGACGACCTCATCCAGGGACTTCGGGAGTACGGTATGAGCATTTAAGGAGCCTCTGACATGCCGCCCACAGATGCTACATGTCACCTCAAATGGCGATTTGACACGCCGACGCCGTCCAGGTCTTGTCACGACCTGTCTCGGTTCGAGACTCAAGGAGCCTGCCACCGGCTACTCGCCCCCTACGCCCAGAAACTCAGAGAACATCCGACCAAACACGTGTCGTCATCTGAACGGGCTGGGCTTCTCTATAAATACCAGGGAACAGACCCTGGCAAACGGTTGGACTCCTCCTCCTCGAGAAAGTACAGGCAAGTCCGCCTAAAACTCTAGTGCTTCCCCCTTACCTTCTCAGGGAACTGAATTGGGCGTCGGAGGCTCCTCCCCGGAAAAGCACCCCGAGGGCCTCCTAACCCTCTTCTCTGAGCTTTTCAGGCACATTCCCCTGGGAAACCTCAATTCCAGACGCCCTCCTTCACAGGAAGTCCTCCCGGAAGCCACCATGCCTTCCAGTGAAGATGTCTCCAGGCATCGGTACAAACTTCCAAGTTCTTCATTGTGTGTGACAAGTTTACAAAATCTCTAAAAAACAACAGCTGCCTACTCTAGAAATACTTGAAGCAAATCATACATACTTCTAAAATTTGCACTAGGCATATGAGTTCCTTATCAATCACCTAATAGCCCTTTTCTCCACATTTTCTCACTGGAACTCTCAACTTGGAGATGCATATACTAATGAACTATCTTATTGGCCTAACTTATAACTAATGATGTTTTTTTGCTGAACACTTAGACGGTACTTTTATTATAAGTAAATTTGTAGCTCTCTATTTTGTGTTACACTTATATAAGTGTTAGGGTTTCACTTTATGTATTTAGTTTTATATGTTAGAAAAGAAAAGAAGTATGATCTTTCTTTATTATCCACAAATATGCACCCATTTTACTAACTTTTTTTTATCATAAACTCTTATTCAAGTTACAACATTTCACCATGATACTTTTACTTCAACTGTATTTATTTGCTTACTAGCATAGTTTTTCACACTACAAATTTTTTTGAAGGACATCTATACATCAAAATCATGGAACCAATTCATCTATCCAGAAAAACAATTTTGCTAGAACTAAGCCACAAAGTTGGCTACTCGAAGACAACCTATAAATTCATCCTCTCCCTATACAACTGCTTTGGATGTTCAGTCAACGTTGATATCACAGATCCAACCAAAGCTGTACTCTCTACATGACCAATGACTACCTCAATAATGCATATATGGATCCAGAAGAAAAAGCAGCTGCTACTTATATTCAGACTTTGTTCGATACATTTTACCCCATTATCAAATACCTATATTATGAACAAAAATAGCATTTCAAAGAGGCCACCACTATTTGCACAATAAATGGCGACATTGCTAGATGTTACATCTACCTCTTTGAAGAAAACCAAAAAATTCTTCACATTACTCACAAAACGGCATAAAAAGTTAGAGCTATTAGCACCCAATTCCTTGAAGAACAAAATGTTCCTAGAACTACAAATCTACTTTCTGCTTTAGACTAAGATTGCTTTTATGCATCTCCATTTTAATATAATATAGCTGTAATATAATTGCTAAGGTCACTGTACTATTTCAATGCCTACTGGATTTATATCACGCATATAATATAAAAGAGTCTTGGTATGGTCACCACCATAGCAATCACCAAAACTCCCACCACCTTTCACATCAGTTATGCCATATCATCTTTTTTAAAATATTAAAAAATTTTACTTTAAAAATACTGAATTACTAGTTGCCATCTATCATCCAAGTGAGGAAGTATGGTGACATGACATTTTTTAATTGGGATTGCCAGCAATATTAAGTTGGAGTTGGGTCTCTTATTAAAGATGACCTCAAAAAAGACAAAGACATCGAGACGTAGAAATATAACTGCAAAGAAGAAGAACCTATCCATTTCATTTGCCTGGGTCCTTGGCATCTTGAAGTAATTGTGGCACTCCAATGATTAATGGAACAGAAGGAGTTGAGAAGAATCAGCCACTAGTGGTGTCTTCTTGCAGATATTTTTCTTCATGCATGAAAGAATGAGACAGATTGACAAAGAAGCTCACAGGTTCATTTCATCTACCTTTACTCACTAACTGTTGAGTTTTTATTTGGAATCTTGGCTTTGGTAGAACATAACTTGCATCTTTTTACCCTTGCAACACCAGGACTCTATTTTATCTTTATTTGCCACTTCATTATGCCACAGTACTAGCCACAAAAGGTGGTGATTAGGTGGTGTTAAAAAAGGTGGCAGTGCTAAAAATTTTTTATATAAAATATCTATTTTTCCCTCCACTCCAACACATACATCATCCACTATTAACAAAATGACACAGTTTAAATGATCCATTAACACCACTAAACCAACATACTCACCTTTGAATCATTAAAAGGAAAAAATAATGTTTTTTACTTACTACAAATCACTTACTAGCAAGAAATACATGTTTCCCATAAAATACAAAAAAAATATTTACCTATTACCTCCAACAACATATAACTCAAATAACCAATATGACCTAGCTATTCATTCATTGATATTTCTTGACTATGCAGCATAATTATTCCAAACTAAGGAAGATTTTATTATCTTAACTCACACCGGGAACACATAAGGACTGCTCATAGTTAGAATATACCATTTATGGAATGCCATTATCCTAAGACCTACATTCATTAATCGTTGTCTAAATACCATCCTAATTGATAAAGACGTAAGCAACTTAACTTCTTCATTACTTATACCTTCATAAATATAATAACCTATATTAGTATAAAATAGAAAGAATCAAACTTATCACATTCACACACAAGAAGAACAAATCTTCATAGAAAAGTCTTTCATTCCTCACTTCCCTTACACACCATTGCACATTCCCCCACACATAGACCAACCTATATTCTCACATACTTACATATACATATCTACACACAAACCATCACTAATACACTAATTTTACTATAGGGCACCATCATACAAACTACTGTGGATAGAAGATATATTAATTACTTCAATGAAGTACTCATTGAAGCATCCACATCTAGTATTAACAATTTCACTCTCAACCTAAAAAAAATATATAAAGCTACTATGCTTGACTTTTCCATTATCTTAAATAGATGGAAAAATATACAACCAATTCTAGACGATTATTCCATCCCAGCACATGGCTTCACTTTTGTTACATTTGACATAACAACTCTAAGATTGCAAACTAACATTTTCTTGACAAGCATTCTTATCTAATTTGATCTATATTTAATTAATACATACCTTCTAAAATACCTGAAAAATATTACTAAACATGTTTGATAAACATGATTGGAAAGATCACCATCATTAATCCTTTTTCTCAACTATACATTGATGGTCATCAATCTCTGAAAGGAACGATGAAAATTATGGATATCAGGTACTTATCCTGCTTTTTACATGCACACTTTGACTGCAATCAATTTATTCAATAATAATTTTTAAATAGCTTCTTTATACGCACATTACAAATAGTAACCACCAAATGTCCATCACTCTCTAGGACAATACTGGCACAAATATTGACAAGGAAACTATTATTACAAAATCAAAAAGGGAACTTGTTCTTATCACACTTGCAGGCATGGTTATTAAACAATTACAAGGTATTATTGTCATCTAAACTACTTCACCATTAACTATAATGCCATATTACCACTATACACCTATCTATATAACTAAATATTTCCCATATTTATTAATTTTTTATAGGTAACCTGACTCTCAACAGTACATCGGTGACAAAATGTAAAATCGACTTACCAAGTCCATAAACAATATAAATGAAGCCAAGTAATTATCCATATATGCTTAAATTCCATATACCTTCAAACATACATTCAGCTATTGCAGCTAACATCCTTTATACTGATTTTGCCAATGACTTCATTATGGTTATGCACCATGGGTCTTCATCACCGTGACTTGTACACCCTCACAAAGAGATGAGAATCAATAGAATGCACATTAATGAACTGCTTGAACTCAATCTACAAAACTGTAGGGTAAATACAAATATATCCACATTTTGTTTTACTCTTCACTCAATACTAAAATCTCCCTCTTCCTATCTTTCCAAGATGAGAAATGCACATGCCTTGCTACCATTAAAGGTATTACAGTTCCCAAGGTTGGTGGTATCGATCATGCTTCTACTATCATAGGATCATCCAATTAGTAGAAAACACCTTTTGGTGCACAAAATGCCCTAAAAAAGACCAACCCCCTAAACCCTAGTAATGTAACCTTTTCTTCTCGAGTTTACACATCTAACCATAAGCATACACCTACACAAATACATAAGTTATTACTAATGCCTTTATCTTAGGTACAAATTGAACACCATCGTCCAAGATAACATCAGTGAAGTAACTTTCATCATCTTTGAATGCACAACCCAACTGCTCATCAGAGTTTCAGCAATCTAGCTTGTAAGTAATCCTCTCTCAGGTAGATACACACTTCCTCATAAAATTGAAAGCAAAATAAGGTTAACTCATGTATTGCAAAAATCTACTACTACACAATCCATTGAAACCACTGTTGCTAGCTTCTAAGTACTCAAAAGATTTGACCCAACTACTTTAGCATACTTTTCCTATTCACTCATACAGCATAGATGCCCAACCACTTCAACTCTATCACTTACCACAAAAGAAGACAAACCCACAAATAGCCTTGTTCAAGACACTGCAACCAGTCTCAAATGAAAAGAGCAAGATATTTGCTTTCATAACATCCATAGGTACAAAACATAAAATGTCTTATATACACCCTTTCCCATTAACAGGAAAATACTATTAGAGACCTCAGACACATCATCCACAGATGAACAACAAACAGAGCTAAAGCGCAAGAACACCAAGAAAAAAATTGTAAGTTATACTTTACTAAGACCCATTTTCATTGATCGACAAGATAAGATATTAGCCAGTTCTAAAACTTTTCATTTTTTGCCAACTTAATCCTAAAACTCGTCAACTTGTCAAAGTAGCCCTAAGACTATAAAACAGTTAGCTCTATTGGTTCTAATTTAGATGTCTCGCTAGGTGGCAGACTAAAAAGCTGATGTGGTCTATAACAAAGGTTAGATTCTGATTTGTTAATTTTTTTAATCAGATAGGTTACTTTAGGGATTAAATTGCTCAAAATGAAACACTCCAGTGATTAAAAACTCATTTCCCCACCTTTTTCCATCTTTTTTTTCAGTCTCTTCCCTTTTCACAACACTTGGTCTTAAAAAGTACTGATTTTTTTTACAATATACATAATTAAAATATATGAATAAAAAATAAAAAAAACTATTTTGAAATCAAATAATTATGATTAGATCATTCAGATTGGTGTTTTTTAAGCTGGGTTGCTTTTTTCATGGAATTTAGGAGAAAAATCAATCCCTGATGAATCACATCAGCATTTGGATTTTGACACTGACGAAGAATTTGTTGTCATTGAAGAATTGATGGAAGCGAATAAGGAATTTGGTTAGTAGGTAAACAAGTAATTAAATGAGTGAAGTGAAGTGCTTAGGATTCGTTTGTTAATTTATTAGTTAGGCAGAATGGAGAATGCATTCATGTGGATTGGAGTGCAGAGCTTCACAAGATGTAAAAGTGGTTGGAGCAATGGAGTGGTAGCTATAGCAAATGATTGCATGTCTTAGCTGAATCCTCAATGACCCAGATTTCATCTCCTAAATGTTGCTCAAGAAGGATCACAAACTAGAGCTCAACGCTGAGAAGAAATGCCGACATAAATAAGTTACCAGCAGCAAAATTGATAGTGATTGTTTGGGCTGGGAATGGTAAGGTTGCGGCGGTGGCATTGAACGTGGCTACTTGATATATTACAGTCCTTGCCTCACTGCCCAAACCAAACTAGCTAATCTCTATATAATCACACGAATGAGAGAAGAAAGAAGAAAGAATTGGATAAGAACAATGAGAGGGAGGAAAAAGATCTGACAGTCAATTGAATTGCCGAACCTGGATCATCTCTTCTTAGTGATGATGGACAACAAAGACGGTGATGGGAGAAGAAAAAATTTGGGTGTAAATTATTGGTTGAGTTCCTAAATTATAGATGTGGTTTCAAAGTCACCATCAGAGTAGAAAGTTGGTCAAAAGTTAGAATTTAACGTCCTTTATATGCCACATCAGCTTTTCTATCTACCACCTAACGAGACATCCAAATTAGGACTAATAGAGCTAACAGTTTCATAGTTTTAGGACTACTTTGACAAGTCGATGAGTTTTAGGACTAACTTGACAAAGCACAAAATGTTTTAGGACTAACTAATATTTTATCCCTTAATCAACATTTTCCAATTTCCATCCCATACTTACTCTACATTTCCTCCCTTCATTAGAGATTTTGGCCAACCACCAATTGAATAAAATAAACAATCAGAAGGCCCCAGTCATATTGTAAATCACCACGATAGCCAACACAAATAAGATGATCAATCGGAGCAGTTACCTTTATATATATTTGTTACTCTATGTAATAATATCTGCTACTCCATGTAATAAGGGACAAAAAACATGTAAGAGTTTATTATACTTAAATAAAATGTGGGCAATTCTTACGAACAAATTGCCTAAAAAATAATAATAATAAAACACCTTTCTTAGACAACAAGTAACAAATCCATATAGTGGACCACGACACTAGTTTACCCTTAAACTCTAAGAACTTCTTGCAATTACCATCGTACTATTTACCCAATGCTTACCCCTCTAGTTACACCTCTAAGTCTAAGCATTTCCAACAAACCCACTAGGACAACTTTGGTGTGACTATATATATATATATATATATATATATTCCTATATTAACTGCAATTGAGAAGTTTTCCAGGTCTAAATATATAGGTTGTGCTCTAGCACTCTACATGTGATAAGCCACCATGACTTTAATTTTTCTTTCAATCAAAAGCATTTATGATAATGTTAAGAGTTATACAAAGGTTTGTAAGAAATTAGGATAACTTTGCATGTTTCTAAAAATCTGAAGGATGTTAAGCCACATTTTTATAGTTATTTTGCTAGGAAAAGTAAGTGCAAACTTGAACTTGGTCACACCCAAGCCTCGAGCTTGCTGGCTTGGACATGACTTCAAATGTTGAGTAACCAACCATTGTTTTCTTCTTTCAAGGTGATGATGATTTCAGGTGTAAAACTAAATAGCATGTGAAGATGAGAAAATTAGTGGGGATGGAGATAATTGTTCTGGTGTAATAAACGATAAGACAAGTGCTATATAGTATGAGTTCTCTTTTATTTGTTGAAAACATCTGGTTGTGAACAATGAACAAACAGTAAATTGTAGATAAACAGTAAAACGTAGTGAACAGTTTATTTTATCCAACAGAAATTCAAAGTAAAATATACTTGCTTTGAATAAAATTTCATGAGAGAGATTTATTTTGGAAAGTGGTGAAATATCTATTTGGGGTGTTTAAGAAACACTTGAGTGCTACTAGTTTGAGTTTATCTCATATCTCTAGAATTTTTGTCTAGAGATAATTCTCTCCCTTTATAAGCATGTTGTTCTAATAGTAAAGAAAATTCTTGAAGTTGGTTCCGTGGATGTAACCTAAAATTAAGCGTGAACCACGTAAATTTTCTATTATCATTTTATTAATTATCTTATAATTGAAGTTATCATCTGCTGAACCCAGCAACTGCTATTAGATGTTATTGCCGAGAAATTATGGTTATCACAAGATAAGTACATCTAGAAAGTACTTCAGAAGTACATCCACATATGGACCTTAATTTTCATTTAAAGGTCGAACCAAGGACAAAGGAACTATGGAAGTTGGGGTTCCCTTATCGCCATCGCAATGCAATAGTCCCCTAATAGAGGAGTTTATAGTCCTTACAGTAGCACAGACTTCTTCCTTGTCATAGGTCATGCAAAGGGGACCTGTCCAAGATTGTACTATTTTTCTACAAAGACAACAGATGCCCTTGATGACTAAGCACCACTCTAAATATATTATATATATATATAAAACAGATGCCCTTGATGGCTAGGCACCAATCTAAATCTATTATATATATATATATATATATATATATAACAAGGCACACCTAAGGAGTAAAGAGACTTTTCACTTAACATAGTTAGCTAGAGATTGACACGTGGCAAAAATTCCACTTATGGCAATAAATTTTTAATTTTTTCAACTAAATCCAAAAATATCCTCTAGCGTCCCATTATAGTAAATTTGACCAAATTTTTTGGTTGAAAAGTACACCTTTAAATCTAAGGGAGAAAATTTTGGATAAAAAGACAATATAGATGTCCTTTTTTAAAATAGGATAATTAAGGGATGAAAATATTCTGGCTATGCATTTCTACTATTTATTCTTTGCTTTCTTCTCCTCTCACCCACTTCCACGTCTCGTCTTAATCTCTAAATAGTATAACCCATTAACATTGTTGGAGATCAGCATCGGTCATCGGAGCTTCATGAGTGTCACTACCATTGATTCCCTTCAATTAAAAGGAAAAGAGAATGCCACTTCCTCTCTCACCTCCTCCATTCCCCATTCTTGCAAACCCCCGATGATTGATGCTACAATAACCATCGTAGATGGTGATCTCTGCCATTCATGGTTTCCAGACAGTGAATTTGCCTCCACCATCCCCTATTCTTATAGGTGTTATTTCTATGAATAAGTTAATTAGTCTGTGAATCTTCTATGCCATTTTTACAACTACCGTATGTTATGGGGAAGTTAATGTGAGTACTGTTTACATTTTTAATTGTAGGGATGAAGAATAGAGAAGGAAAACTACTTTCGTAATGGCTTCTGCCAGCTAGACAATGAGAAGCAAACTCAAGCTTGGTGAAAATAGGATTTTCAGTTAACTATTGATTCCATTAATTTTGTTTGTACCATATTTTAGTTTCAAGGAAGTGTATGTCTCTCTTTTTTCTCAGTGGCATTTTTACATAAAGCCCAACATTCACATACAAATTAGATACATAATAAATATCCATTTCAATTAAACCTATTCTTAGTTCAAGTCTAATCACATTTAATAATTTTCTCTTTACCAGACTCAAGAGCATAACAAGAAAATATTATTAATTAGTACAATTTTTCTAATCCATGTCCCAAGTTTCAATCAATTCTTCGGGTACAAATGCATATATAAAGCAAAATACACTTCAAAATTAAATTGATTTTTTATTTGACAAAGATGATAAGTGATGACATGCGGCAGTTTCGTTAATTTAGAAAAAAAATCTAATATTACTTACACTAATGTTCCAATAATGGCTAAAACCCAATTTGGCGGGTTAAAAACTAATTCAAGTTCAAAATTTTAAACTGAACAATGAAACCTTTAATTACCATAATTTTCAATTGTGAATGGACAATGCACACATCACTGCATTTGACTTAACAAATTACACTAATTTTGCATTTAATAGTGGAGGCCAAACAAACACACAAAGGAAAGTCAATATTCCCTATAAGAAAAAAAAAGTGGAAGAAAATCAGCCTTAATTGCAGCATAATTCAAGCAGTACTAATTTTCTCTTCTAATCCAAGCATTAATTTTGCAGAAAAATAAATAATTTGAAGATAAAAATTACTCTCTCTACTTTTTCTATGTCATGTCAAAAAATAAATACATTTTTTAATAAAAACGATTTTTTCAGTGGTGGCAGAAGGGATAAATTTCCTTGTGCCGATTTATTTTTGGCAAATGTTCTATTTGATCATTCATCATAATGGAAATTCACATCGCTCTTCGAATTGTCTTAATCTTTTTCTATTCATGTGTCTAGGGTTCACTTTCCCTTATTTTTTCAGTTACAATTTTCCCCCAAGTTTGTAAACCTAGAACCACCCCCCCCCCCCCCCCCCCCCCCCGGGACCACCACCACCACTATTGGACTCAATAATGAAGAAAAATCATCTTGCATTTGCAAAAATACTGCGTTATGATTATCTAACACTATAAATTATAACTTGAATACTCTACATTATACAATGTAAAAAACCTTAGGGGTGACAACCAACAAGAGATGTTTTCCAAATGTTTCGGTGGAAAAAAAAAAGTTTTTTACTAAATTTTAGGATAAAAGTCCAATTTAACACAAAACTTTAACAATTTTTAGGTGAGTGATGACGAAACACGTAAACAACCAAAAACGCATCACTAGCCTCAATCCATGTATTAATATGTTGCGTGCTGACATATATACTTTCCTATTTCATACCCTCTCAAACTTAAATGAGTTTCATTTACTTCCACAAATAAGAAGAAAATAAGTATGCAAGAGTCTTAAAAATCATTTGAGTATATAATCAACACAAGATATATTCACCAAAGAAAAGAATAATGTGATATTTTTAAATTTTAAATTGAACATAAGAAAAGCTGCAAATCTTGCAATTGCTTATACCCTTTTTCCTTAAATACAAAACTAGTTTATATACATGACATTGCCATGGAGTTATTACAAGTTGTATTGAGTTCCCAAAATGTATGAATATTTAAATGTTAAGAAATATCACAATAAAACCAACAATTCAAAATACTACAATAATATATCTCAAGATAGTATCACCAACAAATTTATGTTTTTTTCAAACATTTAAGTTTTAAATAACAAACAATCCAAATAAACATATCATAATTGCTCAAATGCTCTTCTTCTATTTGGTCTTGAAGGAATGCACTGTAATAATTCTTCATATAGAGGAATAAGTCAAAGACATATAACCAATCTTAATAAAATAGATATTGAACTTTTTTTTTTTTGTAAAAACATTTGAACCTATGTAATGACTCAATCAATTGGTCATTTGATAGTGAAGCATTTGTAAAAAGAGTAAGGTCCAACATTAAAGACATTCGAAATATATTTTTTAAAGTTTGTTTGTAATTGTTGTTGTTTATCTTTTAGACTTGGTGAAAAAGTAATGAGATAAACGGATCGGGCATGGCCAATTATCAAGTGTATGGGAGTCAAATGGATCAGTTGGCCCAATTGAATTAAACAAAAATTAGGGTTAATTACAACTTGTCCCTGATGTTTAGATAAAATTACACTTTACCCTCCTATTTTTGAAATATACAGTTTGCCTCAACCTTTTCACTAGAGTCCACCAGCAACTTCTAAAATCTTAATTTAGACATTATAATAGTTGTCCTCTAGTAATGTGAATTTATATGGTACTTTTTTTACAGTTAATAAACATCTAAAATTATCAGATTTATCTTTTTGTAAATGTAAAACAGTATTTTTTAAATATTAATTAACTGTAAAAAAAAGTAGCATACAGTTTGAAATTACTTGAAAATGACTACTATCTAGTTTAAATTAAGACTTTAGAGGTTGCCACTAGACTGTATTAAAAAGACAAGGGGAAAGTGTATATTTTTTAAATTGGAGGGCAAAATATAATTTCACCTAAATATCAGGGAGAAAATTGTGATTATTACAAAAAAAATTTAATGAGATGAGCGGATCTAGCCCAATTGAATATTAGGCCCAATAGAATCAAACCAAAAAAAAATAATGAATTAAACCAAAAAAAGGTACTAAGCCCAAATTAGACTAAACAAAAAAATTGGGTCTAATTGAGTTAGACCAAAAAATTGAAATACTAGGCCCAATAGGTTAAAAAATTTACTTCAATCAAGCTTATAATATAGGTGAAGAGTAGGCTGACCCGGCCCGGACGGGGTCTGGGGGGACTAGGCACGGCCCAGCTATAGGCATGCCGATCCTAACATGGGCCTAGGCCGAGCTAGCCCTGGGGCGGGTGTAAGACCGCTTTTTTTTATTTTTTTATTTTTTTTAAATTTTTTTCCTAATTTTTGTAAAATAATTTTTTTGACAAAAAAAATGTTAGAGAAATAGTTTTATCAAGATTGAAATTCTTTTCCAATATTTGCTTATTTCAGATAAAATTGAAATTTTGCCCACGCTTAATTTTCATTTGACTATAAATAATTTGTTCTAAGTTGTATTCTACGCACTACAATTAATACCACTTAAACCTTCTGGTGGATACCCAAGGCTTCATTTTCGAGTTTTTTACACTTGCATATGCGTCATGTTTCATTAAGAAAAAAGTTTTCTCCAATAAAAAATTAAAATAATATATATATTTAAAAGCTATAAATTTTTTAATTTTAACATATAATTTTTTAAAAATATTTTAGCATATATTATTACAAATAGACTTAAGTCAAATTTAAGTCAAAAAAACTGAAATGGTGCAAATAATTTAAAACGTGAAAAGTAATAGTTAAATGCAAGTAACCATCAAAATAGATGTCACAATTATTGGACCTTAAGGCATTGAAAGGTTAATGGTAAGGTAATGATTTCATGATAGGGATAAACAAGCTGCTTGAAACATATTTGCCAGCAATTTGAGGACAGCAATTTAAACTGATGAGTGTTATAAAGTGTAAATAAAAATGTTGTATAAACTAGGATATATTGGGCAAACTATAGTGAAAAAACCTAGGCTTGGGCCGAGCTAGGCCAGGCCGATCCAGTGTGTCGGGCCTAATATGGGCCGAGCCCATTCCTGAGTTAGGATATACCAAGCTCACTTCCAACCTCCTCCTTTGTTAGGCCCATAACCGCCCCTCCCTCACCCGTGCCTTACCTAGGCTTGTGCCAAGCAGAGTTTGACCTGGGCCAAGCCCAACCAGCCCTGATGAACACCTCTGGCTTATATTGGTACATTACAAAAGATTAATTTATTTACAAATAATGAATTGGTGCATTACAAAACATTAATTTATTTGCAAAATATTAATTAGTTTTTTTTGGTAATTAAAAGGTATAACAAATCAATTTTTTTAGAAGTTAATAACATAATAAATCAAGTAGATTGAGAAAAAAAAAGGTCTTGCATTTAATTTATGGCGGAACAGGGCCCCAGTGCCCTAAATTGCTAACACTGGTAGGTTCTTTGGGAACTATGATCCCACTTAGATTACAATTGGCTAGTTATTACTCATGAAATATCTTAAATCTTTACATGCAACTAGTTACTTAGCCTACCCTACATAAGAAATATGCATGCATTGTCCTAGCTATGTGATAACAATTAAATTAAAATATCATTGAAAACAATGCTACGGCAGTTAACAAAAACATAATTCAAAACAAGCCAAGACATAAAAACTTTAGTTACTTTAACTTCAAGTAACAACTATATGCATGCATCTCAAACTTATATGCACCCAACTGTAACCCTAATGTTATACACACCAATGGACACTACTAGAAGCAATCTCTTATATGAAAATACCATACATTTAGAAGAAACAACTTATATCTACTAAGATCCATCCTTAGCTCTTTACCCAAGTAAGCTAGCTTTAAGTGATGAGCCACACTTTCCTTGTACTCACTTAGCTTCAAACTGTACGGCAAACACTTTAGTCAGTACTAGCTTATGCCACAATTAACTTATAAATGCAAAGTTTCCTACTTAAAGAATACCTTCAATCCAATAAAACTTAGCCTTAACAGCTGCCCCTTACCAACTGTTTGTTGGGTTTCGGGAGCCAAACAGCGCAGCGGAATTTAACCGAAACCCTCCAGGATCCAAGTAAAACGGGGTAAACCGGGTGTTCGAAAATTTTCATACCTAATTTTCAGTTGAGATCTCTCACTCAACTGTAGAGTCGAATCACAAAACCTGAACAGTTGACGTGTTCAAGCTCTCTATGGTATCCACACGAGCCTCTCGGGATCACCACGCTTTCACCACGTCCCGGCAGATGCGTTTCTCTTGCGCTCGCAGTGCTAGCTTGCGTCCTCCAAGGAATTGCAAGAGAGGAGTGCGGTTGTCCTTTTGGGAGGCTAGGGCAAGGAGACCTGAGAATTTCTCACTAGAAGTTGTATTTATAGTGAGACTCAACTTCCAGGCCTAATGGGTTTCAAAGCCCTAATCCAATTAGGATTTAATTTCGGGCTTAATAATGGCTCAACTCTTGGGCCCATTATTAATACGAAAATAAAGTGAAACCATAACCCGAATAATTAGCCCATGCACTCTAATGATCCAAATAGCTCTATGTGTGCGACCCAATAGGCTCTTATCACGTTGGCAATGATCATAAATCACATTTATGATCATAAGCAATGAGCGGTGTCTAGCAACACATCATTGCTACCCAAGTGACAAGATTGTCGATGATTCGACTAAACCTTTATGATCATCACCGATATATGCCATTATCCCTTTGTCCAAGATATCAAGACTAAGCACGAGACATGGAATGTGTCACTCTCGTATAGCCCAATCTTTGGTTCCTTGATTACCGAGTAGACTAACTTAAACTGATGACATTGATATCGTATATCAACTCATCCGAGCATGGCCATGCATTTTCTAAGTCTCACTCTATCAAGGGGCCCGAAGATATCACTCCCGTTACATAGGAGGGAAAAATCCCATCTTGATCATACAAATCCCTCCGCATGATATGTGATATACCCAATGACCTCCTTCAAGTCCACTCAGTTACGAGCAACAAAGGAAAGTATCAAAATATGTGCCTCACATGTAGGGAACCTTGATGATCTTAGGTCGAAGGACTACATATACCATGATCACTGTGAGAATCACTTATGACACTCATATAACGATCCATGTAGTGTTCTCATGGTGGGTCGATCCAGTACACAAGTTCTCCAACTTGTACCCATATGTAGACTACATATCTTATATTAGTCTCCACATGTGCTAGTCGTTATGTATTATTGCAACCCGCTCCACGATAATACTAGACCAGGGATGTTTAAGAATATCATTATTCTAAGGTTACAATTATGTTTATTACGTTACGCAAAAACAAAACAACAAACATAATTACTGGATTAATGCCTTAATAAAATATCATGACTCAATGTGCAAAAATACAATCATCTCATAATTGGCTTTTGGGCACAACACTAACACTGTTAAGCCCGACTAGCCCGCTTAACATGCACAAGACTTAAGGGGTAAGTATTCAAAAGTACTCAGTAAAGGATTTGGTACCTGCAGTGGGAAACAAATGCAGCATACAAAGCACAAAAAACATACAAATATATATATATATATATATATATATATATATATATATATATATATATATATATATATATATAACATACAAAGCAAAGCAAGCAATCAACAACGCAACCAGAAACAAGGATAAGAACAACAACACACAACACAAATAATGGATGAATGAATGAAATATGTACATGCAAATACACTTAGGACTTTCTTACACTCGTAGGTGCTAGACTTGCAGTGAGCTCATAGGATTAGGTACTTGGATACTAGCTCTCATATCCTATGCTAGCTCTTAACTAACCCTATGAAGTCCTCTTACGGGTACCATAGAGTAAGTCGTCATTTACTCAACCCTTGCCCGCCATTGACAAGTTACTTAGAGTAAGTCACCGCTTACTGCTTTCTTACCCGTCTTTTCCCTTAACTTATTGTGCAGGGTAGCTGCCTTATGTGGTTCAACTTGCCAAGCTCTTCGAGCTTAGCTTAGGGCTTCTTAATGGCTCACTTACCAAACCTTAGGGTTTGGTTGGGATCCTTTTAGGTTTCCTTTGATTGCCTAAAGGTCTAAGACCTCCCACTTAGGCCAACAAAGAGTTTGAAACCCACTTTAATCCCTTTAGTGCTCCCTTAGTAACATAAGCACTTTAATTTTCTAAGCCACCATTCCTTACCCTACCTTAACCACACCACTTAGCTACCACCTAAATAATGCATAATTCCCAACTTAAGAATGAATTCTAGACCCAACCGAGGCTACGGAACATCTTAAATTAGCCTAAGGATGATAACTGAGAGTTTGAGACATTCTTAAGATGCCTCGAGCTTAATGGACTAATACCTTGGTAACACCGTCAGTGGCGTGGCGCCAAAGGCATCAACGCTCGGGCTACCTGAGGTCTAATGGTGACGTGTCTCCAATTTGAGACGCCAGTAGCCAAATGGCATCACCAACAGTGACGCATTGCCAATTCACTACAGCATTGCATGACAGTGTGTAAACTTGCACGAAACTTGCTCAAACTTTCCCATCCCAAGGCCAATTCACATGGGGTCTTATTTCTACTTCATTCCCACATGTAATACTACATTTCTATACATTATTTCAACTGAATTAACTTAAATCCCTTACCTCAAATTATCCTTAAAGCGCGAAACAAGCAACAAGCACACTTGAGCTCCATTGAGTTCCTTTAAGTTCCAAGCTTGAATTCAATCAAATTGGACACCAAGGGCATGAAATTAAGACCATTTCTAACCATTTAACAAGCTTAGAACTAACCCACAAGGATCAAAGATGTTTACCTTAGGGTTTGAACCAAAAACTCGCAAAAACAACTCCAAATGCACCAATTCCACAACAAATGAGCTAAGGGCTTGTTGGAATAGCTTTTGAATCTTCAAATTTCATGGAATTTTGGCTAGAATGGGAGATTTGAAGGTGGAGAGCTATGGAGGAGAGAGAGCCACGAAAATTGCAAATGGGGGAGATGATGAATAGTCCCTACTCTTCCAAATATAACAAACATCTCCAACTTAGCCTAATTATCTTCCACTTGACACTTTGGCTTTAAACTTAACTTTGATTCACTTAGACCACTTAAATCTCCACTAAACCATCACACCTTGGTCCCATAGAAAGTTTTTTTTTTACCCAACTACTTTTCCCTTAAGTCACTTAAGCCACTATAAAACATAATAGCTTAATTTCTCAATTAGTGCATTGTTCACCCTTAACTTTTGATTTTGATTCAAATGGCTATAAACTCTTATGGTCTTAAATAAATTAGCTCAAAACACTTGCATGAACCTAATTTTACTAAAATTACAATCATGTCACTGGCTTGGGCCAAAATTACCATTTTGCCCTCCATGCCCTTTAGGTGCCAATTACACTTTGGAACTCAATTTAACCTTACTTAGCTTACTTTTCTTGCTCAATAAAACTTATTTGTGGGAAATAACTTGGGATTTACTTACCTCAACATTCAAAGTAGAGAAAACACTAGGAGAGCCTTTACATAATTAGTTCCAACTATTTGAATAGCAATTAAGATCCGGTTTAGAATTAATTTATCATGGCAATTTAATAGGGAGATTGTTCGATTATTTGTTACATTCCTTTGCTACAAAGAATCGGTTTTATACTTGTTTACAGCTCAAATGAAAAAAATAGGAAGATTGTATACATAAGTAATTTGTTTAGGTTGATTAGAATAAAAAAGAACAATGCTATCTTGAAAGACTGAACTTCATATCCATTTAGAAAGTGTTTAGAAACATTAGCGCTATAGTAAAAAATTAATATGACATAAATACAATTGGATGCGATTTAAAAATAAAGAATTGCTTTACGCCTTAAATGTGGTTGGGTTAATTAGGGATTGATTTTCTAATATATGATGTATGTTAATGGTTGATTTGTTTAATTAAATTTTTTATTTAAGCATTTAGTTTCCTACAGTACTTATCAATATCACACAATTAATGGGTGAAATATGAATTCGAATGTTGATATTGGTAATATCAAAGAAATTAAATATAAAAACATATGTAAGTAAGCATACACACACCAAAACAAAAAAATTTCATGGCTTGAAAATAATTTCTTCTAAACCCACTATTTTGTATTATGTCTGTGATGTAATAAATATGTGCCTAAATCTCTATTTAGTGATGGTCGGTGGGCTGACCCGACCTAGCCCAGCTAGGCTTGGGTTGGGATTCTCGGACTTGGGCACGCCCCACCTCCAAGTGGGTTGGGCTTGGGCCGAGGCTGGGCAGGTCCAAGCTGGGCCAAGTTTTTTTGGATTTGTGGGAAATGTGTTGTAACATGTTTCAAAACATTATTCAAGTGTAATTTGATTAAACATATTTTTATTTATAGAGAAACGACATTTACATAATTTAGAACGTGTCTTACACTTGAAAATGAGAAAATACTTTAGGAAAAAAAGGGAAAGTAAAACCTAAGATATGTGCTTAACAGTATAATCAGATCAATTACAATCTAAAAATTATAATCAAAACCTACAATCTACTCTTGTACCTCATCATCAAAAGGGACCTCATCATTCGAGCTTTTCATGTCTTGCTTCCTTAAAGCAGCAAGGGCCCAATCCTGGTTGCAGACACAAACCTTAATGGCCTCAGGTGCAAGCTTTGCTCGTTTCTTTGAGATGACTATTTTCTCGAACTAAAGGCAACCTCGGAAGCGACGGTTGAGGCCGAAACTACCAAGATCTTTTGCATCAATATGGACAAGATTGGGAATCTTCCTCTCTTATTCCTCCACCACTTGAGGATACCTTCCTTATTGTTTTCAAATAAAATACAGAGGTAATCATTTTATTTCACCAATCCCAAGTTTGTGGGTCTCAGTCGTTTAAGAATATGTGTCACCGGGTTGAACCTTGGTGATGAGAAGGAGGTGGAATATCAGGCGGATGTTGGATCGGATGACCTAACCTTATCAGAATGCTTAACAGAGTAAAGTTTGTATAACTCTCTCAAATTGTGGTTAGCTTAAGCAGAAATAGCAAGTGTAGAAATTTATGATTGACATAAATATGTATGATAGTATGCTTCTAACAATTGCAGACAACCCGTCATTTTAACATTGTGATCTAATACACATGCAACAAGATAAATTGGCACAATCTCTTAAAAATAATCAAGTCATTTCTTTTGCATTGCTTCAACAATCGGTTGCAAAAACTCATTATCCATGCATTAGTTGAAAACATAGACGATATTTACAAAATATAACATTGCTTAGTGCACTATTAGATAATAAACACTAAAAAAAAAGTTTGTTGCCTCGTAAAAATATCTAAGCAACTTAATTAACTTAAAACATTTTTCCCAAACCTCGTCGGTTAGCCATTCAACTTGTACTCTTGAGTTCATAAACCGAGTCAAAAGATTTTTCCATGGTTGGGCTTCATTTAACATTTCAAACATTGAGTTCCATCGAGTGGAGCAATCTATTTTAAATCTTTTCCACAAAAAATTCACTCCATTTTTAATATAAAAAATTTTAAAATCACCAGCCAATTTGTTCCTTATTTTAATAAAAAGTAAAGCATTCCGAATTGGCCTTATTTCATTTTTCAATTATTGTAAACCATTTGAAACACATCAATTCAAAATGTGACACAAGCAATGAACATGAAAAAAATTTCTATCAAGCAGTGGTTTTATTTCTTTTATCAATTCTTTTATCGCCGAATCATTGTTTGAAGTATTGTCAAAAGAAATGGACAAAAATTTATTGGTAACAAAAAATTCCTGCGAACTTTCAATAATGTAATTGAAAATATTCCAACTCATATGATCAAATTCCATATATTTAAAAGTAATGATTCATTGTTGAATAACCTAATCATCATCAATCTAATAAGCAGTGACACAATAATAATTTCGTCTTATTGGAGATATCCACATATCAGATGTAAATGACAGACAATGATCAACGGTAGAAAAATATGCTTGCAAATCACTTCTCTTAGATTTATAAGGTTTATAGCTTTCTCTCATGACCGTTTGCCTAGACAGTTTTTTATAAGCAAGATTTAGATTTTTTTGGATAAATCTTTCTAAGTGCTCACCCTAAGCTTTTCTAAACAGTTTTTCCATAATTATCATCCGATTAATTAAACCTTGCCTAGCAGTTTTTAGGTTATATCGAAAAATACCTAGACCGCCGGAACTCCCAACGCCTGTCAATTGTGTCTGTCCACCGGATATACCCCCAATATCTCCATGGACTTTACTTTAGTGCCGCGTAAGGTTACCTGTCCCAAAGTTCAACTTGTATGAAGTTGCTCGAGCAATGTTTGCACTTGGCATACTTCGTGTCACCTTCCCAAACATGTTCAAAATGTACCCAAACGGAAGCCTTCAAATTCCCGCTCTTGCCTTGGGTTGCCTCGGGTTACTTGCTATGTGGCGTCGGTTGGGACCCCTTAACACTGACTTAGGTCGACGGAACTTCCATGATGTCATCATCAAAAAGTTGATCATCGAGGCCTAAGTCGCACGCTAACATGTCGATGTTGGGATCATCGTCAACAACTTCTTGTGTATGTGGGCCATAGTTTTTGCTGAACAAATGCCCTCGCAAAAATGACTCGACCTTAATGTCGGAAAAAGAGTAGGCAACACCCTTGCCCTTACCAGAGTTCTTCCCTCGTGATGTCATTAGTGGGAGAAAATAATTGAAGAGATGGAGAGAAGATTATGAGGAAATTAAGAAAATATTAGTGAAAGATTAAAAAACTTGGAGAGAGTTAATAGAGAGAATGAGAGAATATTGTAAGAGGAGATTAGAGAATAGAGGATTGATGTGGGAAATTGTTAATAGGAGGTTGCCTATTTATAAAAGAAGGAAAAATGTGTTTTGCCCAAAAAGGTCTTAATAATTAGCCGTTAAGGGGGCAAGCTGTCGTTTTGCCAAATTTAAAAAATTTTTCAAAACAGCCAACGGTGCCCTGCATAAACTGTCAACCCGGCTCATCCGAGTCGCGGTCCAGTCTGGGTTAATTGCCTCGATGGTCCCCCTCTAGGCCCATATTCATCCTGCCAATATTCGAGTCTGATCCGTGCCAGGCCAAGCTTGGGTTTGACCCAAGCCTGGTTCAATTCAAGCCGGAGTTGACTCGGCCTAGTAGCCACCACTACCTCTATTATGAGGTGTACTTTACAATTTTTTTTCTCAATCACTTAATCACTACAAGAAAAATGGGCTTTTATGATGATCTACTATGATCAAAAAAAATTGAAGCAAATAGCTATCAAAGTAAAATCGTAGCAAACACTTGTGCAGACTAGTAAATGGCCACAATTGGGATGATTTCTTATGAAATCATTTGCTACAGTAAAAATCATTGCAAAAATAATCATTTGCGGCAATTTTACGATGAACATTTTGTGATGAAAATAATCATCTCAAATGATTTGGCGGGGATTTTTGGAAGGAAAAGTTGTGAAAAAATTGCTACAAAAATAATTGTACCAAAAATGCATAACAAAATCGTAGGAAAATCTGCTATAATCTCCCCACGATCTAACCCCTAAGCCCTAAATCCCTAACATCCCAAACCCTAAAACTCTAACTCCCCAACTTCCCAAACCTTAAACTCTACACCCTAACCTTAATCCTAAACTCTAAACCCTAAACACTGATTATAACTCTAAACACTAACACTAACCCTAAATCCAAAAACTCTAAACCCTAAACCCCAAACACTGACCATAACTCTAAAGACTAACACTAACCCTAAATTCAAAAACTCTAAATCCTAAACCCTAAACACTAACCCAAAGCCTAAACCCTGAACCCTAAATCCTAAACAGTAACATAAACCCTAAACCCGAAACCTGAAATTCTAAACCCAAAACACTAAACCTAAACCCTTGACTCTAAACACTAACACTACTAACACTAACCCTAAATCCAAAATCCCTAAACCTTAAACACTAACCCTAATCCTAAACTTAAAAGTAAATTCTTTAAACCCTATCATTAATTCTAAACACTAACACTAAACCATAACCCTAAAGGCTAAACTCTAAACACTCATCCTAACACTAACTCTAATACTATCAACTAGTAGTAAACACTAACTCTAAGTCGAAACTTTTTGGACACTTCCAAATTTAGAAACTCCCAATTTTTGGGAGACTAACCTTAACCCTAAACACTAACATAACATTGATCCTAAACACTAACCCTACATTAACCCTAATTAACACTAACTGACCTATCTATAAACACTGACCAAAAACCTAAAACTTTTCATTTTCTAGGGTTTCTATATTTGGAAAGTAGAATTTCTTTTGAGGTTTCCATATTTAGTAAGTTTAAGAATCTAGTAGAAATTTGTGAAAATAATGAAATTGGTTGTTAAGCTATTTATTTCATTAAATGAGATTTCCAATAATTTGAAAATTAGTTTAGGGCTTAGCCATTGATAATAACTACTATAACATATCGCATAAACTTTTCATTAATTTTTAATTTAACAGAAGAATTTTGAGATTTTGTAGTCTAATAGTAGTTGAAAGCCGTTGGAAATCATATTAATAAAAAAGAAATTGAGAGTAAATCATGGGAAAAAAAATCGAGGCTAAATCATAGGAAGATATAAACAAAAGGGAGGGAAATATGAAATTTTCTAGGAAAATTTAGGCAGGAGAACCCTAATGATTTATATCGTACTAAAATTGTAGCACAATTAACAGACTAGATTGTGCCATGTGGGGATTGCAAGGCTTTTGTGATGATTTGGCCTTGATTCTACAAAGAACCGAGGCTAAATCATAGCAAATATTAGCTATGATTTATTTCATCGCAAATAGTGATATTAATTGCCCATCTCTGCCACTTTCCATTCCCAAAACCCTTATTCCTCACCAATCATTCTCATCTCCTCTCATTTTCCTATGTTGCCTCTAACCTTAACCCTAACCTTCTATTGTCTCTCCAATCACTCCCATCCGCCATCTCTCTTCACTCTCCTCTATCATAATCCCTTTCCTCTGTGATCTATGCCACACTGTTGTTGTCTGTCTTTTGTCACGTTTGTCCTTCGTTGAGTTCATCCTTTGTCGTATCTGTCACCTCGTGCCTCATTCAATGTGTCCCTCCTTTTGCCTCCATCTCGCCAATCGTGCAATCTCTTCCCGACTCAGTCTCCTCCACTGCAGCCTTCCTCCACCCTGTATATCCTCTAGCCGAATCTCCTTTCTCTCATCAAAAGGTCCGAATTTAAAAAGCTGGGTTTCGTTTATGATTTATTTTGATTTTTTTCTTTTGATTTTTTGTTATCATTTTGGTTATGATAATTTGGATAATGGATTAGCATGATTTGTTACATGATTTGTTGTTATGATTTGTTGTATGATTAAAAAGGTAATTATTGATGAAAAATGAAAATATTAAAAGTTTGAGGAATTAAACTATAATGGATGAAAATGTGGCTAATTAAAGTTTGTGGACTTAACCAACCTTTTTAATTACTTGTACTTTTCTATAAGTTGCACAAAATTATTTAATTTTCTTTCATATTTTTGTAGTCATGCACTGATGCTCAGACGACTAAAGTTGATCAGTTGAAGGTAGAGATTTCTCAGATTAATTCTAACATGGCAGACCAGATCCAATGTCAGACAAACACTGCAGTAAGCACTATCCGCGAGGAGCTAATCAAGAACAAAGTTATTCCAACCTGCTCTATTCCTACCAGGTTGCAAATTGGGTCCTCCGAGGCTGAAGCCGATAATAAGGCTATGCATGGTAGTCATTTTCTACTGCTACAGCAGTGATGTTTATATTATTGATGTAAATTATGGTTTAGGTTTTTTTTTTCCATATTTCTATATTTAATTGACATATTTATGTAAATTATTAATATTTATATAATATAATATAAATATTATATTATATTCTAATATATAATAAATATATTATACTAATTTAATTAATTAAATTACTAAAATCAATAATTAAAAAACAAAACAATTAATACAATATTCTAGTTTGATTAATTAATTAACATTTTAATATTCTTACAGTATTTTCTGTTGTGTAATCGTTGCAGATATGTAATGCATAATCATCGCAAAATTGTCCCTATAAAAATCATAGAAGGAATTTGTGATGATTTTAATTGTAGCAGTATTACCTCGATATTACGACAATTGTTTTTTGTGACAAAGATTTTCGAGATGATCACTTGCGATGGTATATTTCTTAGCAAATGTGTTTTTACTATGATTCGCCTATGATATTTTCCATAGCAAAAGCTCATCTCTCTTATAGTGATTTCTTTGATAGTATATAATCTTTGAGACCAACCAGAGTTCAAAAATTTTTTGAATTGAATGAGAGGTTTACCATCTTCAAATTGAAACAAAAAGAAAAATAAAATGGCAATTTTTTTTATAGGATTATAATTGGTTATATTTACAATAATTACCCTTTTAGTATATAGAAATAATCTTTGGCCACACTAGAAGAACAATTTGAATGATTGAGCGATTGAATTATACTTATTTTGACCAAGTTGTTTTACTATTTTCGTATTGAAAAAACAAATTAGTTAATCTAAGACTTTAAGAGGAAATATAAGTTCATCTAATTTTCAAAATTAGATGAAAAGTGGTGATGAGTAAATTGTAGTTGTAGCTTGTGACCGAATTGATAAATCTGGTACATCATTGGTGAATCAGAGATACATACACAATTTAAGTAATCAATCATATCAGTTGTAGACAACAAAATTTAATTGGGTTAAATGTATATTAAACCCAATTTAAATTGTCTAGCCCATTTCTAAGTTGATGTTCAACATTCAAAAGTCTATCAAATTTTAGAAACTACAAATTTAAGAAACTCAATTTTTAGGAGCCCAAAAGCATGCAACGAAAGCCCCAATTGAAGACTCATTATGCTATCTTAACCAAAGTCCATTTTAACAAATTGGGCCTTAAAATCCAAAATGATTAAAGCTCATCATTTAGCCCAAATATTCTAGAATGTTTCATTAATTATCTTTTTAAATGAAATAAATTGGATAATTAATGAGAGATAATTATCATATTTATTTTCTCTTAAAATAAATATAATAGATAAATATATAATAATTGTCACGTGTGGTTTTCTTGAACCAAACCACCTCCTTTCTACACCTATAAATAGGCCCCCAAGGCCAAGAAAAAAAAAATTAGAGAAGCAAAAAAAAATTAGAGATGAAGAAAAATCTTTCTATAAGAAGTTTTCTCTAGCTCTTTAAGCCAATAAAGTACAAACGCCCAATGAAAGGAGAAATTAAGTTCAAAGAAGATCAAATCCTAGTTTCGAGGCTAAATTTGAAGAACGCGGTGAGGAATGTAAACAACGCGGGACGGTGCTTCATCAAGTTCAAGTTCAGATCCCGCGGAAGCAGTGAGGAACGCGAAGAACGCGGGACAACGTTGCATCAAGTTCAAGTCCAGATCCAGCAAAAGCGATGAGGAACTTGAAGGATTCGTGTCTGTGCTGCATCAAGTCAAACTCCAAGGAAAGTGACAAGAAAGCAGCGGACATTGCCCTAAGCCCCTAAGTCCATAGAGTACAACACAAAATCTCAAACCAAAAGAAGTAGCAGGGACCTCGGTTCGTGTTCATGTAAGACAAAATCCATAGTCTGTGTTCATGAAGAAGCCGTTTGTGTCTCCACCAAAAGTTGGAAGCATTAATCAGAGGATTGTGCATTTGAAAAGCACGCTAGAGAGTTGGTCCCCCAAATCTTTATTCTAAATTTTAATATAGTAATTTGTGCTACAATTAATTTTAGGGTATAATTTTTACACGCGAAATTTGTGCGTACATCAGTATTTACCCTGTCAATACAGGATCATAGAAAATAAAAATACTACACATCCCTAAATATCATTCCTACTGGCACCACCCATATAACATATGAATACCATTAGATCTTCTAATGGAACCTCTCTTGCAGTAAACAAAGAAAGCTCGAGCAAAACAATTATGAAAACGTAATCTATAAAATATCTGAAGGCCATCCGGTTAATTGGTTTCAAGATCAAGGAGTCGTTATAGATATGGATGGCAATTGGGTAGGTCGGGTCAGATTTGGGTTAGACCATTCAAGTTTATGTTTAATCGGATTAGCATGTATTTGGGTCCATGTCATATTCAAGCCAGATTATTTGGGTTCGGGTTTGGTCAGATCGGGTTTATTGAGGTTCGGATTCAATGAAATCAGGTTATCGGTTCTTAAACCATATATAACTTAATTGTCGGGTTTACTTGGTTCACTGATGCATAAGCTGAAATGCCTGAATTGATTCAATTTTTTTTAAAATTTTAATTAAAATTTAATTTAACTAGACTTTTTTTTTAACAAATAATCTCCTTTCATCCCATTTTCTTTGCTTCATTTAACTTTTCTAACTAGTTTGACTTGAATTTATTTATATTATTATTTATTAAAAAAATAAAAATATATATTTAAAAATTATAAGCCTTGATTTATCATTCATATATAAAATTTTTTATTTATATATTAAAATGTTGAAAACAAAAAATCATAAATTAATTATTAAAATATAAATGATGCAAAGAATTTGAGATAGAGAGAGTAATATGAAAAAATTAAATTTAAACTATTAAAAAAAGTCAAGTATTTCAAATAATATGGGAAAAAAAGAGTATTATAATTTCTGAAACTTAATTATTTATATCTCTTTATCACAGTTTTACTAATTGTTTCTCATAGCTTTCATTTGTTTACTCCACAAAGCAAAATAAATCAATAGAATAAAAGAAATCCATTCACATATATTAAATCATAATTTTTTTAAATTCTTTGCTGACTATATATTTTATATTGATTTAAGTTAAAATCAGGTTTTGTCGAGTTTAATCATCGGTCATTTCGGGTTAAGGTCAGGTCGGACTCAGGTTCAGGTTTTCTCATATTTCACTTTAATCAAGTTCGGGTTCAGGTCAGATTCTAACTGTTAATTTTTCTAATCAAATCGAATCAGATCGGGCTTAAGTTTGGGTGGATCAGGTCAGATCTTCAGGTTTGATCAAATTTTGTCATTAACAGTTATAGAAGCTCCGACAACAGTATGGGGAAGTCCTACTTGCTGAAGGATGCCGATGTCGCACAAGATTGAGCCACTTGCCTTCTAAAAGGAGACCAACTTCTAACGGCAAGAACCAGCAATATTGAAGAATCAAAATCTCCTGGGAAGAGAATGAGAGGTAGGTGATAATATATAGGAGTGTAAACGAACAGAACGTTCGGTGAACCGTTCGGCGGGAGTTCATTTATGTTCGTTTATTTAGTTAAACGAACGAACACGAACAGATTTTTATGTTCGTATAGTTAAATGAACGAACACGAACAAAGTCCCGTTCGTTCATTTATGTTCGTGAACTGTTCGGTTAGTGTTCGTTTATGTTCGTTCATTTATTCATTCGTTTATGTTCGTTTGTTTGTGTATCTATGTATTAGTGTCTAGTTATATATTTATTGTTATATATATTTTATATATCGTATATTATATATTTATTATAACCTATTACTCCCTCCGTCCCAAATTCTTTGAACTATTTGACTTTTTTGGCTAGTTTGACTTGAATTTTTTTATATTATTGATTGTTAGAAAAAAATTAAAAAATATATATTTAGAAACTATAGGTCTTGATTTATCATTCACATATAAAAGTTTTTCATTTATATGTTAAAATGTCTAAAATAAAAAATCATAGATTGGTAAAACGTGAATGGTGCAAAGAATTTGGGACGGAGGGAGTATTATTTATGTTTATTATTACTTACCCTACATACACCCTACACACTAGATTATATATTTATTATAACTTATTATTATTTATGTTCACAAACGTGTTCGTTTGTTTGTGTTCGTTTGTGTTCGTTTAAGCTTGTATAAACGAACGAACACAAACGAACACGAACACATACTAAAACTAAACGAACGAACACGAACAAGGAAAATGTGTTCGTTTATTGTTCGTGTTCGTGTTCGTGTTCATTAAACATTAAATGAACGAACACGAACAGAGCTTGTTCGTGTTCGTTTGGTTCGTTTACAGCCTTAATAATATAGACCTTCCTGTCTAACGCACGATTTCTTTAATGTCTTTTAATTTGACTTTATTAGTTTCCTTCTAACGTATATCATAGAAATTAATGCGGAACATTGTATTAATTGGAATAAAGTCAAATAGAAGAAAATGACAATGTTTTCTCTGATTACATAACCAAAACAACGTGCTTTTATGCAAGGGCAAAAATCGAGAAGACAATATAAAAATATATGAAATTCTTTCCTAAAATAATTAAATTATCATGTGTCATTGTATTGTATAGTTCTTTTATTATGCACCTATATCTAATTAGACATACTAGTCTATTCTTTAATTTTCTATATATAAGACATAAATCATCAAAAAAATTGACAAAAATATCATTAATTAAAATATTCTTCTTTACAAAAAACCCAAAGTTGCTACTGCAGTCTCCTCCGGTGCTGGTGCCTCTACCAAACTGTTATACGTCATGATCTCGTCATATACATCATATGTCATGTTTGAAAACATAAAAAGTGTTTGAATGGATGTCGAAAAGTATCTAAATAAATATTTAGAAGTGTCTGACCAATAAGTAGACAATTTACTTTCTTAAAAAATAACTAATCGAAACAATAAAAAAGTTTCTGAATGAATGTGTAAAAGTGTCTAAATAAATATTTAGAAATGTTTGACCAATATATAAACAATTACTCTCTTCAAAAATAACTAATTGAAACAATAAGAAGATATCTGAATGAATGTGTAAAAGTGTCTAAAGAAAATTAATAAGATGTCTAAAGCAATACGCAAATAATTTATTTTCATGATAAAAAAATGTATATATCAAATAATAAAAGAAGTATCTAAATAAAAATTTAAAATTATATAAATCAATATTTAAAAATGTCTAAATAATCATTTAAAAAATTACAAAATACCCTCACCTCACCCATTCGTTTTGGATCTCGCGATGCTGTTCATTTTATGGAAAATAGAGGTGTGTAAACTAATAAATAAAAAGTGTTTAAATAAATATCTAAATATATCTAAAGTAAAATATAAAAGTGTATAAAATAAACAATTAAGCTAAACTCTCTTTCTCTCGCCAATCTCCTTTTTTCTTGCCCAGCATCTCCGCCGTGGCCACCAATTTCTCGCCCGGTTCCACCATCGTTATCATCCTTATGCCTCACCATCGTTGTTGAATGGATCTTTGTCGCCACCATCTGATAAAGCCTGTACGCCGCCTTCTCCATTGACGCCTTTTTCTCCATCTGATAAAAATTGGGAGATTGGAGATTCAATCGGAGTGAATATCGTGAGATCGCAGCCACGAAGCAAAGATTCAATCGAAGAGGAGATTCGATTGTCAGAAAAGATCGGCGAGCCGATACAGAGCAAAGATCGGAGCGGCTCTAAATGAGAAATCGGAGCTAACGAAGCAGAGATTCGATCAGAGCGGAGATTTAATCGCCAGTGAAGAGCAGCGGAGAGAGATTGAAGATCGGCGAGCCGGTGGAGAACAGAGATCGAAGAGCGCCAGAGAGAGATTCAAGAGCAGCGGAGATTGGAGATTGAGAACCATCGGAGTCGAAGTCGTCAACGAAGAGTGGCAGAGAGAGATCAAAGAGCAGAGCCGACGGCAAGAGATTGAAGAGTGGCGTCGGCGAAGAGAGATCAAAGAGAAACGGAGAGAGATTGAAGAGCGAGAGATCGAAGAGAGAGAAACTCTTTTAATTATAAGGGTAAAATTGTAAAATTAATTAGCCTAATTAGACATATGTACATAATATTTATATTATTGTATCAGTTACTTTGTTAATTAAAAAGATCATATAAACCTGAAGTGCATTCCAATTTTATAATATATATTAGATTTAGACATTTAAACACAATATTGTCGTTTTATTTTTTTGCCAATTCAGATCATGTTGAAAAGGAAATAAATTCTCATACATTGGGACAAAGAAACGGAACATGTGAGAGAGATTTGGGATAATTTTCAGAGTCAAACATTTAAACACAATGTTAACATTTTAACTTTACACCAATCCAGATCATGTTGAAGAGAAAATAAATTAAATCTCATGCATTAGGACATTTAATTTGGGATAAAAGCTCCTACATTAGGAGAAAGAAATGATTTTTCTCAAAGTTTTAATGGATAAAAACTGAAGCATTGTGGAGTTAATGGATTATTTTTAGCCAGTTCAAGGCCAGATGAAGTATTTAGACCTTGATTAGGAGGTTTTTGGAATTTTCTATCATTTATTCATGGAGAGAAAATTTTGAATCCATCTTTTCTTTTCCTTTTCCATAACTTTTTTTCTTTGATAGATCCCGTAGTAATTTTCTGACTCTTTATGTTAATGTTGACCAAATGATATATTTTTCCTCATTATAATTTTGAAAAGAGAAACTAATATTTATTTGCAATAACTTTAGGGATGTTATACGGAGAATTGGAAATGGATTTAGTTAGTTGTTCCACATAATCAGCCGTGATAAAGTGCAAGGAATATCATAAGGATGACTCAATGGCGTCGCACTCTATTCCAAATTTGGCTCCCTATCAACGGCAAAATACAGCTGAGCTCTCTCAGCTTTCGTATAGTAGTCGCTTTTCCCCTAACTTTCCAAATGTATTATCGAGATCTCTACACTTATAATCCTTTTGAATGCAAAAAAAAAAAAAAATTTTGATTTAGTTAAACTTATAACTTCCCTGTAATTAAGTAAACGGGTTTATATAGTACCTAGCAACAAATTTGATTTCATATAATATTATATTATTGTTAAGTTTCTTATATTTATATACCAACCATGTATTTATTCTTCATGAGTATTACTCCTTGAATGAAGTGGAATAAAATCTTCATGAGCATCCTAAGAGACAATGATACCCTCAGTAAAAATTGTTCACTTTTCTAATATTACGATTATTTTTAATTTTTATTGGGCACTAATTATATGAAATTGGTACTTATATAATGACACATTCTTGTATCTGAATAATTACTGTAGTGTATTATTTCAGGACCAAACTGGAGAAAGCATTAAAGTGATGATGATATTTCTACTTGATAAATATGTTCTTTATAAGCCAAGAGTTTGACAAAACAAAAACATTTATTGGTAATACTATATGGGGATATTTGAAATGCTGTTTTTGTTATATTTGTATAACATTTCATTATTTATATATTTCAAGAGCCCTACACAACTTATAATTCCATAGCAACGATGAGTGTATAAACTAGTTTGAGTTATTTTAGCTTCTTCATGATTCTATGTGTGAACAAACAAACAAAACAAAGAGCTGATCAACAATAAAGAGTGAACATGGGTCAGGTATAAACATGCGTTTACCTAACTCAATAAGGATGGTTTAGGTTAGGTTGAGTAAAATTTAATCATAGTTTATAGGTTAATTTCACCATAAAAAAACAATCGTTTTTCATGGTTAGTTTCGGTTCCATGTAAAACCAACCTAAGGAATATGTATTGATATATTATAAAATTTATGATTTTACATATATAATTATTTATTAAAAATTATATTACAAAGGTTTTTGATATTTTAGCTCTAAACGTAATCCTAAATCCTAACTATTCCAATTAGGGGTGAAAAAGGGCCGGGTTTTGTTCAGGTAGCTCTAGCTCAAGCTCGAGTAAGGGTTTTTTGAGTCGGGTTTTTTCAAGTTCGAGCTCGAGCTCGACCTGAAAATTAGGCTTAAGTTAATTTCGAGCTGAACTCGAGCCTACAAGTATTCAGCCTCTTAAGCCCTCGAGCCTAACAAGCCCTATGTTTAGTTTATTGGGCCTATTTACCATTACGCCCATTGCACCCTTCTATGGCCTTAGTTCGTCCCAGGCTCCCAACCCACTCCCCTCAGTCTTTTCCCCTTCACCCTCCTTAGCTCGCCCTACTCCCTCCAAAGACCACTAGGCACTAGTCTCCTCTCGAACGAACCACGCGACCATGCCCCTGCCCTAATCTGCTATTCACCCCTAGGCAAGAAGAATCAAGCGGTGGCCGAACTCCGCCAATCGAGGACGATCGCGTCGCGCTAACCACCAGCAACCAGTGTTGCCTTGTCACACCAGGGAGCACCAGAGCAGTCAGTCAGACGCTTGAACCTGAAGCCAATGCTTTCAAGACGCCTCAAGCCGATGCCTTCCTTAACCGACGATCGCTAGTCGATTGGGCTTCTTAACTGGTGCAAGGTGGAGCTAGAGCCTTCCTTAATTAATGGCTTTGACAATACGACTCGCCCAAATCTGACGTTGATTAGCCTTCTTCTCAAATTAGAATTCGACAGTTAGAATCCAGCGCCATTGATACCAAGGTAACCCCTAAATCTCCCATCTCTCGTCGTCAATTAGTCTACTTCTCAAATTTCTTCTCACATCTTTACTCTGTTCTCAGATTTCAATTCAGGCTTGAGGAAGATGATGACTCATTGATAAAGTTTCCAAAATTAGGGTAGAATTGCATAAGGGTAAGAAAGTGTGGGATAAATTTTATAATTTTTGCTTATATCCATGTAAGAAATTAGTTCTTTTATTGTGCACATATGTCTAATTAGACATACTAACTCATCCCTTAATCTTCTATATATAAGGCATAAATTATCAAAAAAATTGACAAAAATACCCTTAGTTAAAATATTTTTCTCTACAAAAAACCCTAGCTTGCTACTACTGTCTTCTCCAGCTCCGGCGCTGGCGCCGGCGCTGGTGCCGCCACCGAACTGTCATGCGCCGCCACCGAACTGTCATACATCATGATCTCACCATATACGTCATATATCATGTTCGAAAAAATGAAAAGTGTCTGAATGGACACCAAAAAGTGTCTAAAGAAATATTTAGAAGTGTCTGACCAATGCGTAGACAACTTACTCTCTTCAAAAATAACTAATTGAAACAATAAAAAAAGTGTCTCAATGAATGTGTAAAAGTGTCTAAAGAAATATTTAGAAGTGTCTAAAGAAATATTTAGAAGTGTCTGACTAATACGCAGACAATTTATTCTCTTAATAAAATTGTAAAAGTGTCTTAATAAAAGCGTCTTAATAAAATTGTAAAATGTCTTAATAAAATTGTAAAAGTGTCTTAATAAAAGTGTAAATGAATGTGTTTTAACCAAATAAACAAATAATTTTTTTTGTCACAAAACAGTTTGAAACAAATAAACAAAAACAATGTCTAAAAAATATCTAAAAAGTGTCTGAATAAACATAAAAAAATGTCTAAATAATACATAAAAAGTGTATGAATAAAAAAATTATTTTGGCTCTGCCTTTCGTCTCTTCTTGTTCTCGTCACCCATCGTCTCCCTTACCTCCCCGTCGATTGCAGCCGTCTCCGCCGAACCTCGGCTTAAATCGCCGCCTCTCACCGATCGTCACGTTGCCTCACCGCTGCTCATCTGCCTCTCCTCTCACATCCCCTCCACAGCTGCTGCCTCCCTCCACAGTGGTCGTTGCCTCCCTCCACAGCCATCGCCACCACAATGGCCTTCCCTCCACACGCATTCACCTTGCCCGTCCGCCTCCACAGCCTCGTGTCGCAATTCCTCTTGTCTTCATCATGCCTCTTCGCCACGGATCTCGTTGTCTTTCTTCGAATCGCGCCACCTCGTCGTTCCGCTCACCTCAGCGTTCATCTCGTCGTCATCACGCCTCCTCGTCTCGGATCTCATCGTCTCGCCTCGGATTGCGCCGCCTCATCTTCAATCATGCCGTCTTTCCTCCGATCAGTCAGCTCTTAGACAGAGAAGAGCACCGCCTCGCCATGGTGATCGTCTGCTCGGTGATCACAACACCTCGCCTTGCCTCGGTCGTCAGTTCCTGGACAGAGAAGAGCGCCACCTCGACTTGGTGATCATCTGCTCGGTGATCATCGGATGTGATAGCGACGCCTCGCCTCCGAATGCCATCGTCGGCGCTGGGCAAAGAGGACAAACGTGGAAGAAAATAAAATTTAGGGTAAGGGGCAAGTTTGTAAAATCACTCCTATGTCTAATTAGACATATGCTCACCGTATCCTTTGTGGTAAGAAATTACATATCCATGTAAGAAATAACATATTCAGTCCCTATCTTTCATAGAAGTTACAATTCTGACATGAAGATTTATATTTGTTATTTGAGCTTCTCGAGCTTTCAAGCAGAACTCAAGCCCACCTTGAGCCCAGCTCAAGTCTAAAGCCCGAGCAATTCGAGCTCAAGCATGGGTAGTACCGAAAACCAAAGGGGCTGGACTCAGACTCAGCTTGGCCTATTTTCATCCTTCCAATCTCACTCTACAAAAGCAAACCATCGTCGAGCAAAGGTTGTGAATGTAACTTTGTTAAATTTTAATGATGTTATAAATATATAGTATAACCCAAAAAACTCAAAACCTAGAACTTAAAAATCCAAAACCATAACTTCAATTCTAATTGATTCTCAAGTTAGAAAATTTTTAAAAACAAGCCTGTTTTGAGTTCAAAGTGTTCTATTCCACCGAAAACTCACGCTGACCCCTAATCAACATTATGCTCATATTCAATCACTTTCAACTTTCCCTTCGACATTCCGGACAACTCTTCCCGTATTCTATTAGCACGTTTCGTATAATTTAAACAGTTTCTGTGCAACTCGTCACAGTTTTCTGAGAACAAGTTGTAGCGTCATTTTCTAGGAACAATGGTATGACAAAGATCACCTGTTTTTCCGACACTTCCGTGATTTCTTTAAATCTTTAAATGTCTACATAAACATTACCGTCTTCACTGGGGCAAATAACTGGACCCTTTTGTCCTTGCCACCAACTTCGCTCACCTAACTTTCAGCAGGAAGCTAGACAACAACATAATGTGATTCCATGGCTGTTTATAATCACCTCATGCTAGGAAAAAAAATGGAAGTTTGACAAAAAAAAAATGGCCGAACTGATTAGGCCTCCACTTTCAGGTATAAGGCAGATCAAAAGTTCTCATTTCCTGGATTTGGAAGTTTTCTTAGAAACCACTGCTTTCTTTGTTGCACGTTTTGCTTGTTGAGGCCTCCCTCCTACAACTTTCTCTTTCTTCTGTTTCACGACCTGCAAAGGTTAACATCTAGATATAAGTGCTCGCATATCATTCAAAGAGGGATCCTCCAATCATATGTAATGCAATTTCAGCATAGGCTTTCGGGGAAACATAAAATTAGCATTGTAGTCACCCTACACAGGCTTGACCAATCATCTAGTTCGATCAACAAAAGGTATATAGCTAGTCAGCAAAAGCCATAGCATATTTTGTCCACAAAATGAGAAACCATTTTTTCTTCATTCTCTTAATCATTATATTATCATGTAAATACTCATAAGTAGCAAACATGGCCTAAATACTCGAATTGACAGTTGTCCAAAATACATACAGATGTTTTCTCAGCTTTCCTCTTCTGCTTACTAGCACTTGGTTCTTTAATGCCATCGTTTTCATTGGTTCGATGAGAAATTGCATCAGGCATCTTGTCAGCTTCGTCTTCAGAATCAAATGAGAATCCATTCATTGTACCTACTCACATAGATTACCATACGTTGGTAAGAAAATCAATTCAAAAGATAGTGTTGAGATGAACCAGATACAGTAGAACACATGAGCAAGTGTCGGGGATCGCATATTGTCAAAGTACCTTCAACCATGGTTTCAGCTTCATAAACATTGGACAGCGGCTTGAGCTGAATGAAGTCATTCATGATTGCCTCTATCTGATGGCAATTGAATGTTGTCAGCAGTTAAGGCAGTTTTTATTTGTTACGGAACCATATTTTATATGTCTGATTCAATGACGAAGATAAGAGCTAAATAAGGGATAAATCACTAAAAACTTGTTTGCCAGTTTATTTAATATGGTCGAAGCATGAACTTTTTCTTTAATTATTAAAGACACAGTGCTATGGCATTTATCTACTTGAGGCGTAAGTAGGTTAAAAGCAAGTATTGTACCTTTGCTTCTGACTGACCAAAGCTAACCTGCGGATAAGAAATATGTCAAAACTACTCATTTGATTTAAGATTCTATAGACCTTGCAAACTTATTCCCATACAACACAAAATGTTCTTGAGGGCACAATCGTTGTTTTGTACACAGTTCCTGCAATAGCAAGCAAAGCACAAAACGGCATCAGATATTGGAGCAGGCCACTAAAGACCAAGAAAGATGGAGCAGGAACGATGCTATTAGATTTTTTAGTCTAAAATGCGGCAGACTCAATAAAATTTTTTATCCAAGCAGGAAAAACCTTTTAGATCTAAGTACAAATCATGATCTCCCAACGAGGTATCTGGAATTATGATTCGTCCTACAGCGCCCATATCACCACTGACATCAATGGATTCACCTTCACACTCGACAAGTGCCTGAATAGAGCAAACTTCATAATTCAGATTATTGAATGACAATCAATCAAGTATGCCGAATAATTACAGCTTGGGACAAGAAAAAGATCATATTTCTCCCCTTACCTCATATGTTTATTATCGGCAGTGATATTTGCATTTCGGGATTAGCATGTGGAAAGTTTCATTATAGAAGAGTCATGAAAGGTGGGTAAGGGGAGTTAGTTTCAGTTACAGCACTAGGAAAAAAAATAAGTGAAACAGGTTGCTCAGATACACAAAGCACCATACACAATCTAACGGAAACTTCCAACATGTGATTTGGATTACGTTTCCTGAATATACAAATTAGTTCTTCGCTCCACTATGACCAAGCCAATTAATGAGTCATGCATGTGATAAGTACTTATCTAGACAGTACTTTTAATAAGTTTTACTTTCAAAGTCTCTTTCATTTTTAAAATGGTCTTAACTTAAGCTAACTTAACCCAAAATAATTTATTTTTTATTTTTACTTTTTTCCCGAGACTGATTTCACTTGAAAGATAATATTCTACAAGTATAATAATCCACTGAAAGTAAACTTTTTATAATTTTTTATTTTAAAACTTTTATGAATTTTTCTTTTTTTTTTAGGCATTTATAAATAAAAATTCATAAAAGTTTTTACTTTCAACGGATTCTTACACCTACATAATTCAGATGAAATTGATTCAAGGAAAAAGGGTAAAAATAAAAATAAGCTATTTTAGATTAAATTGACTTAAGCTAAAATGAATTGGGTGTAGTCTCACCTGGGGATAAAGGCAAACAACAGCAACAGCTCCAGTGCCAGTGTCTGGGCTTCCAGACATACCCACAGGCATGGAGTGTAAAAGCATCATGTGACTAATGGACTATGCAAGTGAGGAAGTGCATTACCTCTAAATACTTCGGATCAACAATTCTAAAATACATCTATTGATTCAATTACAGCTTTTCGGTTTCAGTATGCAAAAATTGGAGAAACCAGATCAGCTTGTTTGGATTCCCAGAGGAAGGGGGGAAATATCAGTCATTGAAACCTTAATTTGAATTAACTGGAGTTGCCAACAAGAATCTTGTGTCCCCCATTCCGCTTGGCAGAAGCCAAGTTCCTTTGGAAGTTTATCTAATGCTACACTAGTCCTTTTTGTTTGCTCTTTGGACATTGCCTATGATTTGGTGCCAAAAAGCATAGCTGACATTTCTATATTATTATCTGTTCCCTAAGGAACTAGCCTGATTCTTTTTCTTCATTCTATTGTTTCTCATGGCTTTTTTTTTCTTTTTTTTTCCCCCCTTTTTAGTGTTTGCTTCCCTGAAAATGATAAGCATAAAGATTACATTTGAAGATGGAGGTTAGCAATAAGGCATCTTGTTAAAAACCTCAGGCAATTTCTCCTGTGAGGACGCATGCACAAAGCTATAACCAAAATGAACTTCACCTGCCTTTGATCTGACAACTTTCTCAGGCAGCAACAGAGGCAATCTTGACACAGAAACCTAGAAAAGTAAATAGCAAGTGTGGTGAAAGACTGAAAAGATCTGCAGTTTCAAGGGAAGATTCTTACATGAGATTCAATCTGCTTTTCACTTTTCTCTTCATCTGCAATGCCCATAAACCCAAATCTTAGAAAGGTATTGCACAAAAAAAATTGGCAAGTACAAATGCCCATTCATTGGTTTTCAGTTACCATTTCACACCTGTTATCTTATTATTTATGCCATTTTCCTTTTCTGGAGTATGGTGCCCTGCTTTTGATCCCTTTCGTGGAGATTTTCGGCTAGACACTATCTGAGAGGAGGTGCCTCCAATATTGGCAGCCATGACCACTTCTTTGGCCTCCCCACTATCTTGAGATACAATCAAATTATTTTCTGACACAGGAACATGCTCAGGACAAGACTCAGAATCGGATGACAGTGTCCATAGATTTACCTGTAAAATGTTCACTATCATCAGCACCAGCATATAAGACTAAAATACATGCAAGAATGGCAAAAGCTTCTTAAAAGTCGAACATCATTAATACAATAGATGTTGAACTTACTTAACTATTCACAAATTATAGCATACAGTAATTACTAGCTATAACTATAACAACTCAGCTAGAATGAAAGGTCCTCACATGCGTACAGTAAAATTGAACAAATCAGGTAATGATGATGTCAAAGTGGTGCGACATGAACTTACAGTAGAAGGATATTTCAATATCACGGGCAAAAGGCGGACTTCACTTCTTAAATGTACGAGTAACTAATAGAAGAAAGATAATTTGATATCATAGGCTTATTCACTATTTTTCTTTTTGGTGAATACTTTCCCAGTGTGCTGATAAAAGTAAAAATATTCCCAGTATAACTGGTGATAAAAGCAAAAACGTTCCTAGTGTTAGTGTTGATAAAAGAAAAGGTTCTCTTATTTGTAACTTGTCAAAGAAAGGTGTTCACTTGGAAACTGCAAGAGAAAGTGGACTGCATGCCTAATTAGTTGTAGAAAATATTCCCATTTTATTCTTCAAATCTTCTTCAATGAAGTATGGATGCATAGAATGCTTTACGGAGGCGGAAATATTAAGTTACAAAATTTGAAGTGCTACAATCTAAAACAAGGTTTTCTATTTTAACAAAGGAATTTTCCAAATCTTAGAAAGACAGGGTTTTACCTTCATAAAATATGTTACACAATCCTAATTTTTTATTACAAAATTTTGAAGAATAAAGATGGAAAGTTATCCACAACTAAACAGGTCCCTAGTCTTTACTTGATTGATAACTTCAATTTGGAGGATTGAGGAGAGAAAATAGCAGAAACCGAAACTCAATATTTCTTCCTTGAAAGAATACAATTAGAATCCATAGCCCAATCCTCTTCATAGTATGGCAAGTAGACGCCACTTCCAGTGGGTTGAAATCATTCCATGTATGATTTAATGAGATTAATTGACTAAAGAACTCAATTGATTCCCATTGAAACATTCAGAGAGACAGGTAAAATTTTAAATCATGGAGTCCTCGCCAAGAAAAGAAAGACAATGCGATAAAGGTAAGTGGAGCCTCCTACACCAGATTTCATGCATTCTTCAAATGTTAATTCTGATTGGATCTTCCTCTCATCCTTATTCCCTGTATTAAATTGAAATAAGATGAACAAGAACTCATCAGTTACCTGAAAAAAGCAAGAAAATGGAAAAGAGGAACAATTTTTTTAAAAAATGGCTGACAAATACATGAAGAAGAGTTAAGCTATTTGTCCTTTTCAGTTGGGAAATGAGAACCTGATTTCTTGTCATTCATGTTGTTGTACTCGACTAATTATAATCTGAGCATCTCAGCATACATCTTTCAAGTGAGGAATGTAGTTACGATAAAAATTTCTGTTTCAACAATCTATCATCACCTTTTATTTTCTTGGTCTTGTCTATTTTCTTCTTTCGGGCCACAGTTCTATCTTTGGCAAGCTTCGTTGACGGAGATTTTGTCTCAGATCCACTGACATCACCATGATCCCCTTTTTGACTCTGGGGTAACTTGGAGGAACCCCATAGGTATCGGTCTTGTGAATAAGTTACAGATCCCCTTTTAGGGCTATCACCTGGTGAGGAATTTGAATCAGAGGATAATGACAGAATAGAGCCACTTGGAACCTGCAAAAGGGATCAGATTCTTGGTCATCTAAACGTGGTGCTACAATGCCAAACTTCACTCCTGACATAGTCAGAAAAGCAGATATTGATGAACACAGAATGACTATAAGTTGTTAAAAGGTGGATATGTCAAAATGGGGGTCATGCACTCACTAAGAAGTAGAAACTGAAGTTGTTTGGATATTCAGTTAAATACAAATGAAGATAGGGGTTAAATCAGGAAAAGGAGAAAGAACAGTGCCATGGACAAACTTATGGTGGAAAGAAAAAAGAAAAAGAAAAAACACACTCAAAGTTGAAAGATGGACACACCTGGAAATTACGCAACCACTCTGGAGAATCTCCCATGGAATTGCTCAGGACAAGAAAAGTCTACTGCCCTCTTCTGAGACAAGTTATTATCCAACAGATCCATCAAAGAGGCCAAAGACTGCCTCAGGAGAAATCAATGGCAGAATAAGTGAACTGACACATTGTCAAAGCAAATACCTGTTGAGCAACTTTCAAAGAAAGAGGAGCAAGCAAAATGAGGGCCACAAATGAAACCTGCACAGAAGTAGAAAAGCTAGGATGAATGAAATTTATGGAAATTCAACATTTATCAAAGTTGGTATTCTACTTAGACTCTTTTTGGTTTTCGTACAATCATGGAATCATGTAGAGACATAATATTCCACCAAAGAAGCTGCTTGAAAAAAAAAATGAAAAAAATATAACCATCCAAATTTCTTTGGAAGTTCATTTTTGACAACATTTAAGCATCATGGCCTTCATGATTCACCAATGCGATTAACAACATATTTAAATCCTAATTTCTAAGCAAAGGATGTTGCGACTCTTGAACCCAAATTACCACAACAAATGAAGCAGATTGCCAAATTGCAACCTAACATCTTGTGCTAAAACGTGACTTCTAATTTATACTTCAAATTTGCTTAAAGAAAAAAAAAAGGAAAAAAGAAGAAAAACCAAATGTACAGACACAGCAGTACAACATTTGATAATATACAGTTGAAGGAATTATAGACATTCAAATCTTCAATTAGGTAACAAAAATTCAATTCATTAAAAATATTTGAACACGTTGTTGGAAAGCATATCCAAACAGCCTAAAATCATTAAGCACTCAGCCATAATAACAAGAGCTGTTTCTTATTCAAATCATTATATCAAATGAGTGGCTGAACCAAAGTTGATACTAACAGACCTAATGTTGCTAATAGAACAGGATGTGCAGTAGTTGCCCGAGTAGCCTTAGCAGTCTAAGCCTTCAGTATGTCATGCCACCTCAGCAATTTTTCATACCTAAAGTCAGCAGTTCACACTGTCAAGTTCGACATGTCCCAATCTCCTGCCTCTGCACCGCGCTAGAAATAGAATTAATACAGGAGAAAAAAAAACAAGGAACTGCTTTAGAGCATTTAGGGCTTTGATGAAAACAACCAAGAGATTCAAATGGAAGGGGGAAAGAAATACCAAGGTCCAAATTCGATCCGAATTGACGCTCAGATTAAAACTCAAATCGTGCAAGCAAACTACAGAGTTCTGGAAATTGGTTAGTTCAGCCGCGAAATTCTTCAGCGCCGCCGCGTTGGTCAGCTAATCTCCTTTCTTATTGTGGTTTGGTTGGCCGGCGAGATTGTTCCGTCCAACGGGGGAGCAGGCGAGGGTGAGGCCGCGAGGGATTGCCGCTTCGAGCGGTCGCGAGAAAGCGTGAACGTGAGTCACTGCGAGAGGTCCGAAAGAGGAATGGGCTGGGGCAGTTCTCAGTTGGGCTTATTCGGCCTGATGTTATTTTTAGCTCAACTTTCCAACAAAATTAACCCAATAACATATACTCACACTTATTTTCGCTCCTAATCTCTCCCCCTCAAGTAACTTGTAACATATTCTACTTTCTATTATTACAAATTTTAAGACTCACTCTTTTCATCTTTCTTGATTCATATTCAAAAAGTGAAGGATAAAGGTTAAAACAACATACAAAATTTTTCTCATTTTTAGTATATATGATAAATCCAAATATTTCAACTAATTTGTGATAGAGAAAGCACGGAAAAATAAATAATATTTGAAAAGTTAAATTTTATATATACTAAAAACTGTATACTAGAAATTCACTAAATCCTATGTGGCAGTGAAGGACTACATGCTAAAAATTAACTAGTCTCATTTTTTTTTGTTTTAGAAAACAATATACTATGACATATATGTTTCCATAGAGTTTTCATTCTAAAATTTTAGTGTATGTATTACTCTTTCCGCCCATATTTTTTGCACCATTTTCCATTTTAAGCAGTTCCAATTTTTTTGTGTCATTTCCTCTTTTAATAACTTTTAATAGGTTAAATGACCATTATACCCTCATGTCACATTGGTCTTTTTTCCTCCAACACGTTTAACCTACCAAATCTCATCCTAATTGACACCTCTCTTTCTTCCCTCTCTTCCTCCCATTTTCTGAGTTCATCATCTAATTTGCCATCACTCTATCTTGGCTTATTTGATTCGCTTGTCTGCCAAGTGCTAATGGAAGCAAGCCAACGAGTTGGCTCTGAAAAATGGTTATTAGTGATTAGGATTGGCAACGGCAAATCATCAAGGCCAAGCTGGTTATGTTTGAGAGAAGACAATTGATGCTAGAATCCCTCATCTATAGAGTTCATGAATGGTGCAAATTGAACAGTCGATGAGGAGGTTGGATGGTTTCCAATCATGGTGGACAATGTCGTAGTGATGGAAGTAATCACGATTGAGCTTATTGGGATTGTACACAATAGGGAGTTCTACTAGAGAAGATTGTGTGAAGATTAGTTGGGAAGTGAGTCAAGGATCGCCCCATTTCATGCAAAAGAATCCCTAGGAATCATGAATGAATTTCCCCATGAATGACCAAGTTAGCACTCAAGCTCTAGAGCTAAAGAAGAGTTCCTTCACCCCTACTTACCGGTCCCCTATTCACTTGAAATCAAGCTTGATTATGGGTTAATTGTGAGGTATGCTTTGTTTTACTACAAGGTCTGGTGAAATATGGGGTTGATTGTGATTTTGGCCATTTTTGGGCTAGTGCAAATTTTTGTTGTGTTGTATTGGAATCGTTGGTCATTAGTTTTCAAGGCTAGTACTTTGGAGGCTAGCATTGGTTTTAGTACTAATGTTGTTCATGTTGGGTTTCGGGAGCCAAACAGCACAGCGGAATTTAACCAAAACCCTTCAGGATCCAAGTGAAACGGGGTAAATCGGGTGTTCGAAAATTTTCATACCTAATTTTTGGTTGAGATCTCTCACCCAACTGTAGAGTCGAATCACAAAACCTGAACAGTTGACGTGTTCAAGCTCTCTATGGTATGGGATCACCACGTTTCCACCACGTCCCGACAGATGCGTTTTTCTTACGTTCCCAGTGCTAGCTTGCGTCCTCCAATGAATTGCAAGAGAAGAGTGCGGCTGTCCTTTTGGGAGGCTAGGGCAAGGAGACCTGCGAATTTCTCACTAGAAGTTGTATTTATAGTGAGACTCAACTTCCAGGCATAATAGGTTTCAAAGCCCTAATCCAATTAGGCTTTAATTTCGGGCTTAATAATGGCTCAACTATTTGGCCCATTATTAATACGAAATTATTGTGAAACCAAAACCCAAATTATTAGCCCATGCACTATAATGATCCAAATAGCTTTATGTGTGTGACCCAATAGACTCTTACCACATTGACAATGATCATAAATCACATTTATGATCATAAGCAATGAGCGGTGTCTAGCAACACATCATTGTTACCCAAGTGACAAAATTTTCGGTGATTCGACTAAACTTTTATTATCATTACCGATATATGCCATTGTCCCTTTGTCCAAGATATCAAGACTAGGCACGAGACATGGAATGTGTCACTCTCGTATAGCCCAATCTTTGGTTTCTTGATTACCGAGTAGACTAACTTAAACTGATGGCTTTGATATCGTATATCAACTCATCCAAGCATGGCCATGCATTTTCTAAGTCTCACTCTATCAAGGGGCTCGAAGATATCACTCCTGTTACATAGGAGGGACAAATCTCATCTTGATCATACAAATCCCTCCACATGATATGTGACATACCCAATGACCTCCTTCAAGTTCACTCAGTTATCAACAAAGGAAAGTATCAAAGTATGTGACTCACATGTAGGGAACCTTGATGATCTTAGGTCGAAGAACTATATATACCATGATCACTATGAGAATCACTTATGACACTCATATAACGATCCATGTAGTGTTCTCATGGTGGGTCGGTCAAGTACACAAGTTCTCCAACTTGTACCCATATGTAGACTACATATCTCATATTAGTCTCCACATATGCTAGTCGTTATGTATTATTGCAACCCGCTCCACAATAATACTAGACCAGGGACATTTGAGAATATCATTATTCTAAGGTTACAATTATGTTTATTACGTTACGCAGAAACAGAACAACAAACATAATGTTGGGTTTCGGGAGCCAAACAACGCAGCGGAATTTAACCGAAACCCTCCAGGATCCAAGTGAAACGGGGTTAACCGGGTGTTTGAAAATTTTCATACCTAATTTTCGGTTGAGATCTCTCACTTAACTGTAGAGTCGAATCACAAAACCTGAACAGTTGACGTGTTCAGGCTCTCTATGGTATCCACACGAGCCTCTCGGGATCACCACGCTTCCACCACGTCCCGGCAGATGCGTTTCTCTTGCATTCGCAGTGCTAGCTTGCGTCCTCCAATGAATTGCAAGAGAAGAGTGCGGCTATCCTTTTGGGAGGCTAGGGCAAGGAGACCTGCGAATTTCTCACTAGAAGTTGTATTTATAGTGAGACTCAACTTCCAGGCCTAATAGGTTTCAAAACCCTAATCCAATTAGGCTTTAATTTTGGGCTTAATAATGGCTCAACTATTGGGCCCATTATTAATACGAAATTATTGTGAAACCAAAACCCAAATTATTAGCCCATGCACTCTAATGATCCAAATAGCTCTATGTGTGTGACCCAATAGACTCTTACTACGTTGGCAATGATCATAAATCACATTTATGATTATAAGTAATGAACGGTGTCTAGCAACACATCATTGCTACCCAAGTGACAAGATTGTCGATGATTCGACTAAACCTTTATGATCATCACTGATTTATGTCATTGTCCCTTTGTCCAAGATATCAAGACTAAGCACGAGACATGGAATGTGTCACTCTCGTATAGCCCAATCTTTGGTTTCTTGATTACCAAGTAGACCAACTTAAACTGATGACATTGATATCGTATATCAACTCATCTGAGCATGGCCATGCATTTTTCTAAGTCTTACTCTATCAAGGGGCCCGAAGATATCACTCCCGTTACATAGGAGGGACAAATCCCATCTTGATCATACAAATCCCTCCGCATGATATGTGACATACCCAATGACCTCCTTCAAGTTCACTCAGTTATGAGCAACAAAAGAAAGTATCAAAGTATGTGACTCACATGTAGGGAACCTTGATGATCTTAGGTCGAAGGACTACATATACCATGATCACTATGAGAATCACTTATGACACTCATATAACGATCCATGTAGTGTTTTCATGGTGGGTCGGTCCAGTACACAAGTTCTCCAACTTGTACCCATATGTAGACTACATATCTCATATTAGTCTCCACATATGCTACTCGTTATGTATTATTGCAACCCACTCCACAATAATACTAGACCAGGGATGTTTAAGAATATCATTATTCTAGGGTTACAATTATGTTTGTTAAGTTACACAGAAACAAAACAACAAACATAATTGCTGGATTAATGCCTTAATATCATGACTCAATGTGAAAAAATACAATCATCTCATGATTGGCTTTTGGGCACAACACTAACATATAATTGCTGGATTAATGCCTTAATAAAATATCATGACTCAATGTGCAAAAATACAATCATCTCATGATTGGCTTTTGGGCACAACACTAACAGTTCACTCACCATTGGTGTTGGTGTTTTTTGATGGTGTAAATAATGTGGAGTTGCAGTGGTTGTATTATTTCTTTTAGTTTCATTTAATAAAATCATCTCCTATTTAAAAAAAACATAAGGTGATTCAAGAGAAATCGAATGGCAGACTTAGTTTAGAATCACTAGTTTATGTTCTAATCAAGGTTGATGAATTGAAGCTTGCCATTAAGGATGACAGAAAAGTTGAGGATGTTTTGTAATTTGTGGAGTGGAGATTGACAGTGTTAAAGTGGAGAGGTGAGCAAAGAGGAGAAGGGCAATGTTGGAAACAAGGGGAAGATAGTGACAATCCTTAGTCTCTATGCCAAAGCGAAATGTTGCAAATAAAGTGGGGCGGAGGGAGTATTATTCTTACTATTTCTTCCTTTTGGTTTCAAAACGGACATATACAAAATATTCCTAGTTAGGTCTTATAGTTTCTAAAAGGAAGATAAAGGCTTTGCTCTGTAAGGCTTCTTTCTCCCACCAGAGAGCTTTGTTTGCAAAATTTCATTTTCTATTTTAATAATCCGCTTAATCCCTTTTATTCATCCCTGAAACCTCTTTTGATCTCTATTATCTATCCATCTTTTTTATTCCTCATGCGTTGCCCTATTTTCCTTAATTTATATGAAACCCTACCTACTCATGTTTTTACATTTATCCTCGAATCCTACCTTTCCCTACAAAATCCATGATTTGCTTCTAAAATCTTGTTTCTCTCTTAAAGTGGATCCCTTTTTAAGTTGAATCTCTTTGTTTATACCATCTATTGGCATTTTGGAAGCTAGAGCCACAACTTCTGGGACTTCTAGCTTTCTTTTCTATCTTTCCTATTTGTTTATACCATTTATCTAAAGTTGAATCTATTTGTTTATGCCATCTATCATACTATTAATTTCTAATTTTGGAAGCTAAGGCTGCAACTTCTAGGACTTTTAGCTATCTTTTCTATCTTTCTTTCAGTCATCAATTCAAATTAGCAGTGATTAAGAAAAGGGTCGCCCCTTCATTCTTCTATATCCAACTGGATCAATTTCTAGTTTTCAGTTGCTTGGTTGTGTTTTTTCATTTGTTATCAATGGATTTGGATTTCTGCTACTGTCATTATATGTTGTTCTTAATTAATTACGGATCTGGGCCATATCTTCAGAGGTTTTTGTTTGTTATGGCTTTATTTGTGACCAAGTCTTCGATTATTCTGGTGTTGCCTCCGTGTTTTTTGATTTGTTTTGTAGGATTGAGGTTGTTATCTCTTGAAGTTGCATACATTTCAGTTTTTCGTAGTGAGTTCTATTGTTCAAGTTATTTATTTATCTACTCTGTAGTGGTACTGCTTTTTTTCTATGCTTAGTTCTAGTTTTGTGTGCTCCTATCAATTTATTTGGAACTTTTGGCTTTCTGGTTTCTGATTTAACAGTGGTCTACAAATTGGGTTTCAATAAGTTCTAGTTTTTTCTTATTAAAGATATATGTTTTTGCCCTTATATGGCTACCTCACCTGTAATTGAGACTTTTCACTAAAGGCTGGCACTCTCTTTAGGTGCAAAATTTATAGAAAGCAATAATGATTCATTCTGCTATGGACTACTTTTTAAAGTTGTTGATCAGAGGTAATTTTATCCTTTTTCAATCCAACAATACATTCAGCACCATTAGACACTTTAAAGTCAAGAAAATGTTCAAAGGGATGGAGACAAAATCTATTTCTTATTATTTTTTCTTATGCGCAAGATTTGTCATAGTTCAAAATGGATACTCTATGGAATATCAAAGGTGCTCTTCTTTTAGCCCAAATGATTATCCCTCACTACACTTTTAATGATTATAACTTTAACGTCATGTCCAAATAGGTGTAAATACATCAATTATCTTCTCTTTTCCTCACTGGTTCCATTGCTAAGTCAATAGAGGATAAGTTAGGAAAAGTGAAATCCATTGATATCCTTCTAAGTCGGGGCACCGATAGAGTTTTTTGTATGTGAAAGTGGAATTAGATATATCTAAGCCTCTTTTACCAAAAATTTTAATTCAAGATTTTTATCCTTTTTCAATCCAACAGTATATTCAGCATCATTGGACACTTTAAAGTCAAGAAAATGTTCAAAGGGATGGAGACAATAATCTATTTCTTATTATTTTTTCTTATGCGCAAGATTTGTCATAGTTCAGAATGGATACTCTATGGAATATCAAAGGTGCTCCTCTTTTAACCCAAGTGATTATCCCTCACTAAAATTTTAATGATTATAACTTTAACGTCATGTCCAAATAGGTGCAAATACATCAATTATCTTCTCTTTTCCTTACTGGTTCCATTGCTAAGTCAATAGAGGATAAGTTAGGAAAAGTGAAATCCATTGATATCCCTATAAGTTGAGGTACTGATAGAGTTATTTGTATGTGAAAGTGGAATTAGATATATCTAAGCCTCTTTTACCAAAAATCTTAATTCAAGATTATTCTAGAAAAATGTTGTTAGGTGCTTATTAAATATTAAAGGATTTACAAAGTATGTAAAGCTTGTGGTCAAATGGGCCATTCACAAACTTTATGTTCCTTCTCTCATCTTAATATCATTATGGCAAAGTTACATGAAGTTCTTTTGGCTAATTATACCAATATCGACATACTCACCAATAAAAAGTTAGGCCAACTATTGGCTAAATCTCCATTTAAAAGTTATCAAGAAAAAACCTTATGTAAAAAATGGCTCAATGGCTCTTTGGCATTCGAGTAAAAATCCTAGTGTAGTCACATTAAACCAACAATTTTTTTCTCTGTATAAATCATCTATGTCAATGGTGCAACAAGATATCAAAGTGTACATGTTTAAAGATCTTGGCGAAGATCCTCTTATTCATCAGCCTATTTCTAATGGCTCTAATAATGTTATCTAGCCCTCACCTATTATACCTATAATGTTTGCTTCTTCCTATGTTGCTGGTAATGACTCCTATGCTCAAGAACCTAGACTTCACAATAAAAGAAATAAATGTTTTCTTGGGCACAATAAAGGTACTCAGGTATTAGGTAATGACAATGAAGTTGGTAGATTGCCAAAGAGGCTTCAAACTTGTCTTCATGTCCATGGTGATCTTTATTGCATGATTCGATTTATACCTATAGGTTATGTATTGGAAAATAAGCAAATATAAGTAGTATCCCTAGTGTTCATGATTGAGAAAGGTTCACCTATGGGATAAAATGGTCGTGAGTCAAATAATCTACATAATGGTGTTGAATGACATTTTAATTTGGAAAGAGAGACACGCTAAGATAGATGGAAAAGATAAATGCTAAGATAGATTCAAAGGACAAAGAAGTTTTGCTATACTTGGGGCTTGGCTCCTAGCATAGCTCTTGTGACTATTCCAGCTATTAGGCAAAAAAACTTATGGGAAGAAGGGGAGTAGTCCAAGTTAGTGGCATGGAAAAAACACCATAAGTTTGGTTCCTTAGTTTTTAAAGAGGAAATGACTATTAATTCATCCTTGGATATTACAAAGACTTTAATGGGAAAAGATGGTTGTTTGTCATTACAGTTGAAGTTGTTTTGCTTATCACCCGATGTTGGTATCAATCCTCCTTTTCTCAAGGATTTTTGGGAGGTTAACCTGAAACAACCCCTACCACAGCCATGATAGTTCTAACTTATAACTGCCATGGGATTGGCAAACCTATGATAGTTCATTTTTCCAAGGGCCTGATTCGAATGCACAAGTTTGACCTATGTTTTCTAATGGAAACCAAAGCTGCTGGAATAAAAGTAATGAAGAAAATGACGTCTTGTGGGTTTCAACAAGTGTTTTATGTTGATTTGTAAAGAGAAGTATGGATCTTTGGGTAGGTTATTATGATACCCTTGCTTACTATATGATTGAGGTATAGAAGAATTTTGTCCTTATCCGAGTTAGGGATAATTAACACCATGGGTGGTGGTTAGGCCTTATGTATGACAATCTTGTCACTTATCTAAGATCTTCAACATGGAATGAAACCAAGGATGTTGTCCTACATTATTCCCAATCAGTGCTGCTATTTGGGGATGTTAATCAAGTTTTGTATCCTTCCCTATGTCACATAAAGCGGGAGTAGGAGCGAGAGCGAGAGCAGTAGCGAAAGCGCGAATTCGTTAAACTTGAAAAAATATCAAGAGTGGGAGCGGCTCGAGAGCGTCACTATATATATATAAGAAGACGCAAATAAATTGATAATCTTCAACACTCAAATTGATGGCCTGCGGTGGCTTCATCGTATGTCATCGTTTCAGTAGGGAGGGCTTCTGATGGAGGAGAACACTTTGAGAGGAGATTCCCCAGTGGAGGATACCTGAAATCCTTTCAGAAAAACACGGGTTAGGAAGTCCCCGGAGTGGTTTTCCGGGGAGGAGCCTCCGACGCCCAAGTCAGTATTTTCAGATAACTGGATTATGTGTCCTTTTTGGTTTTCAAAGAGAACTTTGTTATCTTACCTTTCTAGAATGCTTTTTTGGGTGTTTTATACAGGAGGTGTGCAAAAAGCCATTCCCCTCTAGCGGCCGTCCCTGATTATGACACGTGTCCGACGGGATGGGATCCCTGCTTTTTCGGGATCGAAGGGACGTGTATCTCAGCGAAAGTCGCTGTGCTGACAGCCCAGTCATTCCGAGGGAGTCATATCGAGGCGTCCCTCTGATAGCGTGTCCCAGTGATAGCGTGTCAGAATGTCCATGGGAGACGACTTTATGGGGAGGTGTCAGAGGCTCCTTAAATGCTTTGTTCGTACCTTCCGAGGTTACTCTAACATTTCGGGGCATATGTTACCTGAGGATGGTTCCTCCGAGGGATACTCCTGTTTCCGAAGAAGGTTCGATCGTTCTACCGAGGTTGGTCTTCCCATTGCCTGAGGGAGCGAATTCCCTATATTAGGGCAGGGGGATCATTAGTTCTTCTGATCACGGCTGGTAGTTTCCCTCTGCCGAGGTCAGTACTCCGCCAAATTTGGGAGCTCGGCCGAGATGCGTACTTCGGCTATCACAAATAATATATGAAAAATCAAACCTATAAAATAAAGTCCAAACCAAAATGAATTCCAATAGAAATAGTAAAATTAATTAGAAATGACTAGCTACTGATTGTTATTCTTTCTCACTCATTTCTAGCCCTCTTGCCACGAGATATTTCCTCTCTTTGTGCCTGAGACAAGTTTGATCTTACTTGATCGGAACTTGATGCTTGAGAAGAGTTACGAATATCATCATCTCCATAAAGAAAAGTGTGATCTTTTTTATGAATTACCTCCATATCGTTGTCCAGGACATCATCATATGTAAAATCATCCCAATTCTTCTCTGTAACGCGCCAACAGTCTGTTGTTGTAGTGTACATATACCAACGATTCAGCTCGATTTGCATTCAACTTGTTCCTCTTTACATTGTGAATATATGAGTATGTGCTCCAGACCCTCTCAACACATGAAGTGTTAACGCTTTGAGAAAGGACATTGGCTGCTAGATTATATAGTTCAGGAGCAGCCACACCATACAAATTCCACCAAGCGATTGTACTCATTATTTTTCTATCTTCGATAGCTTGAGGTCGAGCAAATACTCCTGGATCACTTGTAAAATCACTAAGTTGTTGACGAATCAGTGGAGTCTCCCGTAAATCATGAACAAGTCGGTCAACCACATTCAGATATGTCCCTAAAAACAAGGAAAAATATTACTAATAAGAAAGATATATATACTAAAAATATTACTAATAATCAGCTAGCAAATAAATAATGAAAAGTCAAGTAACATTAACAACGAAATTAAACATACCTTATACAAATGAATTAGCATGTGGCTTAATCCTCTTCCTTCCACAAGGACCCACCTTACGTAGCCAAGTTTGTGAGTAATAAAATGGAGTAAGCACATAAGCAAGTGTATGTAGTGGTAGATTTATTTTTCTCCACCGTTCCAAAATCAAATTCTCCACTGTTTTGTACAAATCACGATCATTCTGCAAGACTTCTTCAATAGAACCAATCATATCTTCCATTCCTTGATACACCTCCCCAACAACTGCTTTATCAGAATCACAAAAGCGAATCATTAACCAAATTGGTTTTGTGACAGATAAAATGAATTTTACCTGTCCCCAAAACTCATCATCCAATACCACTTTCTTAACCTAATCATGTTCTAAGTTTGATCTAGAACTTCCTTTCTTAAGTTTTTCCCACTCATCATTCAAAACCATAGATATCAAAGCATTTTATACTCGAAAAAGGCGTTCCAAAACTGCATAGTGATGACCAAATCTAGTTTTCTTCACTTGAATGACATCCAATGCAAAAAAGTTCTGAAGATATGCAGCACAAAGGTATGATTTTTAATATAGTTCACAACTCCTTTTGCCTTCTCATAACAATCACTAAAAAATGATAAGTCTGGATAAGATGATTTGGCTAGATCTTTCATAAGAAGACTGAGAGTATGTGCCATACAACCAGACCAAAGAATATGATGATGTCTATCTTGAATAATATCTCCAGCGGCCTTACAGTTTGAAGCATTATCCGTCAAAACTTGTACAACATTATAAGTCCCCATAGTTTCAATAGCCTTAAGTAAAATGCCAGCAATAAATTGTGCATTTTTCTCATCACCAGAACAATCAACAGCATTCAGAAACATAGCCCTCCCTCCTGAAATAGCCGAAACATTTATCAAAGGTTGGTTCTTAATGTTGGACCAACCATCCGACACTATTGAAACTCTATACTTAGGCCATTGTTCATTAATAGGAATTAAAGCACGATCAATTTTTGTTCTTTCTCTATCAAGTAGCATAGTCCTAATTTTTTCAGAACTAGGAGGCTTATATCCTTTAGAAGCTTCATTTATTGCTCTCACCACATCAACCCACAAATGAGATCTAGCAGTATTAAAAGGAATTCCACAACCATAGAAGTACCTAGCAATTATACCATTCGTTTCTTCTCTGGAAGACAACTTGAACAACTGCCCAATATGCTTCATACCTTGTTCACGTGCCATATTTGTATCATGTGCAGGTGGAACAACCGGTAGATTAACAATAGGGGTCTTCCTACTACTACTTCCAAATAATTTTTGAGCCTCCTCCTCCTCTTTTTTCAACCCTGCTCTTTCTTGTTTTGTTGTCTTGGTGTAAGTGGCTATTCCTTAAGCTCGTTGTCTAGGTAACAATCCTATTAAATGAGCTCTTATATGTGATTATGTTCCCGTATAAGGTTTTGCTCTACAACCAAAATTACAAGTCCACTTATCTTTCTTATTCTCAATGTATGTCACATACCTTCTCAAAGGTGTAGAGCTCAACTCTTTGCATTAGTCATTAGTATCACCAATGTTTGATTGTGAATCACTTCTTTCCTCATTGTTTTTTTCTTCCATCGAATCTACAAATTCATTGAAAAATATATAAGAAATAATACATCTCAATCTCAATTTGGAAGAAGACAATTGGTTAATCCAATGGAGCATATATGAAAAAAATAGTAAAAAGTAATATTACTTAATCACAAAAGAACAAAGCTACAATGCAATTTAGGCTTTTTTAATTATCTTTTGGCTTGTCTGCTTGCTTCACGCCTTCACCAATAAAACTTTCCAGCTATGCCTGTACGTGTAAAAGCAAGCCTGCAAAGTTAAACTTTCCAACTGTACCATACGTCCATAACCATACCACCTTCATATACGTTTGCGCATGGATCAGATTTCAGATTTCAGAGCCAGCTACTACAAGCCTGCTGCCTGCGGCATTTCTTCCCCCTTCCCCAAGCCAAGCAAATTTAAACGCAACAGCCAAGCAAGCAAGACGGCAAAAGCCAAGCAAAGACGCCAACTCACCGGCACCGCCGTGGCCGTATAGAAAGTTAAATTTTCTTGATTCAATCTTAAAAAGGAAACAAAATATGGACAAAGAACAATGGAATTCAGACAGCAGACCAAAGAAACAAAATCAATTCACCTGTATCACTGCTATTGCTTCGCACCGACTGTGGCTCTGTCTGTAGAACGAACGAGAACGACTACGAGGCTGCTGCACTGCTGCTCTGCTCGGAATCAGAATTTCAAACCAAACTTCGTCGAGCGGCTTCGGAATTAGCCAAAAAAGCAAGAAAATATTCAAAACTCATGCAAAACAAGGGCTTTTGGTTTCTTTTTAGGTTTAGACTTCAACTTAACTTAGGTAAATCAATTACCGTGCTAAAAACACACGATACACTTCTGTTACAAATAGAATTTTTCTGTTAAATCGAATTCGTGAATTGTAAAGAATTAGAGTGCGCTTTCATAATCATCAGATCGCGAATTGGTGACACTCGCACTCCAAAAGCGCGAATTGACGTGCTGAACTTCCGGAGCGCTGGTAAAGCAGATGCTTCATGTGACTAAGATCCTTCCAAGAAGACGGATGAAAATAGTCATTGTATTCCAGGAGTAGAACATCTCTATAACCCTATAACAAACATTGCTTTAGTTCCTTTACAATGCCATGGACCACACTACACTTGGACTAATGCTCAAAGTTTAGTTTTTGAGGTTTTTGATAAGGCATACATCGACAATGAGTGGTGTGTTAAACACTCCAATGTTGCTTTATTGAACTTGGCAATCCAAGTTTCCAACCATTTCCCTTTATTACTTGATATGCATAGAAAAAATAGGTTTTATCATGGACCGTATCAATTTGAAGCCTTCTAGTTATGTTTGTATGGTTTCAAAAGCCATACAAGCACAGTGGAATTTAATCGAAACCCTCCAATATCCAAGTGAAATGGGGTAAACCGGGTGTTCAAAAATTTTCATACCTAATTTGGTTGAGATATTTCGCCCAACTGTAGAGTCGAATCACAAAACCTGAACAGTTGTCGTGTTCAAGCTCTCTATGGTATCCACACGAGTGTCTCAGGATCACCACGCTTCCACCACATCTTGGCAGATGCGTTTTTCTTGCGCTCGCAGTGTTAGCTTGTGTCCTTCAAGGAAGTGCAAAAGAAGAGTGCGGTTGTCTCTTTCTGGAAGGCTAAGGCAAGGCTGTAAATTTCTCATAAAAAGTTGTATTTATAGTAAGACTCAGCTTCTAGGCTAAATGGGTTTCAAAACCTTAATCCAATTGGGCTTTAATTTTGGGCTTAATAGTAACTCAACTTTTTGGCCCATTATTAATACAAAATTATTATGAAACCATAGCCTAAATAATTAGCCCATGCACTCTAATAATCCAAATAGTTCTATGTGTGCGACTCAATATGCTCTTACCATATTGGCAATGATCATAAATCGCATTTATGATCATAAGCAATGAGCGGTGTCTAGCAACACATCATTGCTACCCAAGTAACAAGATTGTCTGTGATTCAACTAAACCTTTATGATCATTACTCATATATGCCATTGTCCTTTTGTCCAAGATATCAAAACTAAACACGAGACATGGAACATGTCATTCTCGTATAGCCCAATCTTTGGTTTCTTGATTACCGAGTAGAGTAACTTAAATTGATAACATTGATATCGTACATTAACTCATATGAGTATGGCCATGCATTTTCTAAGTCTCACTCTATCAATGGGCCTGAAGATATTACTCTCATTACATAGGAGGGACAAATCCCATCTTGATCATATAAATCCCTATGCATGATATGTGACATACCCAATAACCACCTTCAAGTTCACTCAGTTACGAGCAACAATGGGAAGTATCAAAGTATGTGACACACACGTAGGGAACCTTGATGATCTTAGGTTAAAGGACTACATATACCATGATCACTATGAGAATCACTTATGACACTCATATAACGATCCATGTAGCGTTCTCATGGTGGGTCGGTCTAGTACACAAGTTCTCCAACTTGTACCCATATGTAGACTATATATCTTATATTAGTATCCACATATGCTAGTCACTATGTATTATTGTAACCTGCTCTACAATAATACTAAACCAAGGACATTTGAGAATATCATTATTCTAGAATTATAATTATATTTATTACGTTACACAGAAACAAACAACAAACATAGTTGCTGGATTAATGCTTTAATAAAATATCATGACTTAATGTACAAAAATACAATCATCTCATAATTGGCTTTTAGGCACAACACTAACAATGTTTCCCTTAGTGTGAAGAGTTATTGGAACAAGTTTGGAAAGGACAATACACAGGATCTTTTATATTTCAGTTGGTCACAAAATGCAATAGGCCTATATAGATCCTTTGCTCATGGAATCACATAACAGTGAAGGACATCTCGAGTCAAATTGCTACTACAGAAGTTGTCCCAGCTTTAATCCAACCTGGACCCTTCTTTTATGGCTAAAGCCATTGAGACAACTAGAAAGTCCTTGCAACGGGTTTTAAGGATAAAGAAAGATTATGAGCTTAGAAATCTTACATTAATTGGCTTGCCTTGGGGGATTCTAATACAAGTTTTTTTTATTCCATGACAAATTTTCACTGGAATTAAAACTGAATCATTGTTCTTAAGGATATGAGTTGTAACAAATGGATTATAGGCTAAGTGTATATTGGAGCCCACATCCATTGACATATTTTTCCATTCTTTTTATATCCAGGAGGCTCATAATTTAGACCTTCAAGACCAAATGTGTAGGCATTTACAAAGGTGGCTTACCTTAAAACAGCAACAATACCTTCTTCGGCCTTTTTTGAATATAGAAATCAGAAAAAAAAACCCTCTTTAAATTGGGCAATTTTAAAGAACCTAGTTCAAATGAGATTCAGCCCATTATTTTCAAGAAATACTAGGCATTTTATAAGGCTATTTGTTATCAATGCAATTGGATCCTTTGTTTTGGAGAGATTCTTATTCAAAGAGCTTGACAGAACATTTATCACTCTTATTCCAAAGACTCAGTAATCAGAGTCCATCAATGATTATCACCCAATTAGCTTAAGCAATATAGTATACAAAGTCATCCTTAAGCTTCTTATTGATCCTTGTATCAAAAAACAAAAATGCCTTTTTTACTAGGAGAGTTGTGCATGACAACATTATTATTGCCTATGAATTGTTTCATGCCATAAAGCACACTAGTAAATCTAGCAGGCCTAGTGGTTGTTTTAAGGCTGCTCTTAAACTTGATATAAGAAAGGCCTATGATAAATTTCACTGGAGCTTCATAAAGAAAGTTCTTCGAGTTATAAATTTCTTTGAGGAAAGGATATGTATGATCTTGCAGTGTATTACCATAGTTTCTTAGTTCTAGTTAATAGTAGCCTAACTAATTGGTTTGTCCCCGAAAGGGGAATTAGGCAAGAAGTCCCCCTATCTCTTTACCTCTTCATCCTTTGTGAGGAAGCATTTTCCAACTATTTGACCTAACAAGAATTAACAAGATAACTCCCACGTATCAAAGCCAACATATTAAGGCCATGTATTAACCATATATTCTTTGTTTATGACTATGTTATCTTCTTTAAGCCAGATCTCAAAATGATCAATGGTCTTAAACAAGTTTTACTCTTGTATTAGGAAACAAGATGTTAAGAAATAAACTTCAGGAAGTCCAAATAGGTTTTTAGTTAGAATATCCTACATAGATTCATTAGACTATTTTGCGGACTCTTCTCTTGCCCAGTAAGTGACTCAGTGACCAAATATTTGGAGATCCTTGTTTACTGCAATCTCTAAAAAAATGCTTCATATGACTTTTCAAGCTTCAAGATAAAATCCAAGATCTTTGCCTGGAAGTGGAAGTTGTTTAACCCTACCGGTAAACTTACTCTTATTCAGGCTTCTCTTTTATCCCTACTGATCTATATTATGTCTTTGTTTCACATACTAGTCACAACAAGGCACAATTTATCCAAATCTATGGTCTGATTCTAATGGCGTGGTTATGATCAAGACCGGAGCATCCATTTCCATGATAGGTTTCTCCTAGCTCCTCCTAAGGGATATCAAGGGTTATAAATTTAGGATATGAGAACATTTAATCAGGCTCTTAGCTTGTAGTCTTAAAAAAATATTGATCCTTTATAAGTCCTTGTATTATTACAACAATGAGATCCTTCACTCAAGATCGATTTATGCTTAAGGAATGAAATGTGACCTACATTTCATTGATTCACAAAATTTAACATCTAGAATTTGCTAACAACTTCTAGTGAATTAGTCTCTGCAACATGATAGATCAAGTAATTGCAAAACTGTTGGCCAATTGTTTGAAACCTTTTTTTGGACTCATTGGTGTTGGATTGCCAGAATGCCTTTATTCCTAGTAGATCTATACATGATAGTATAATAATTGTCGAGGAGCTTTTACAACTACTAAACCATATAGCCAAGAAAAGCGGTCCAAGGGTTTTAAAGTAGCTTTGGAACTTGACATATGGAAGGTTTATGACAAGCTCCATTAAAGCTTCATTGAAAACATTCTTAGAATGATGAACTTGTTGAATGAATGAGTGCGAACGATAGTGAAATGTGTGACATGTCATGCTTCCTGAACTACCTTTAAAAATATATAACTAAAAAAAACTCTCAACTATACAAGAACTAAAGGCAAGTGCACATATTTCTCCATAGTATAGCATTGGCAAGTATCAAGGTCATATTCCACAAGGTCATTGTGAGTACTATTACTCTCATTACTTCTATTATGTAGCTAATAAATTTGAATATGTGTTGGATTGAACTACTTGATAAATAAAGTAAACTATCGATATGAGCAAGTAATTCAAAGTAATCAAGAAGACAAAAGAAAATCAACAATCAATAAGAAATATGCTTAAACTTGAATCCCCTTATAATTCCCTTGTTCTACTCTTTACGTAGCTTTAATGAAATCTAGCATTACTTACACCATGAAGACTCCTAAATTAGCTTTACTCATCTTTCGAGGTAACAACTATTCCTAGGTTGATTGATCATAATCTCTTCCTAATGAAACCCCTAGCAATGCAATACTCACTCATTAAGTCATTTTACTTGGTTTGACCTTAGTCTAGGAGTCTTATGTTGGCCTATCTCTAAACTTATATGCAATCCTTTCTACCCATACAGTTATCAAATCAAACATATAAGTGGTTAGCTTAATATGCTCAAAATCAAATGTTGAATCAATAGGCTAACAACTACCAATTTGATAAACAATGAAGCACATATGGGTAAATATCAATAAAACTATATTCCATCAAGAAAAATAAATCATAAGAACTTGATATTTCTAAGGTTCATCAATTCTAAGCATAATAAAAGTTTAATTCATGAAAAAGTAGAAGAAAAACAAATAGAGGTCAATAAAACTGAAACTAAAATGATTCATCTTTAACCCTTCTCAAATCTAAGAAATCTTCACCCTGATACGCTTGAAATTGATACTGATTGCCCCAAAACTGCTTCCTCTTGCATCATCTCACAAACCCTAAGGTATCTTTTTCCTGAAAACAAAAAACAAGAGAAAGAACTCTATTTTAGGAACTAAAATTATGATAAAAAAACTGTAGTCAAAGGCTAACATAGGTTAGGTCACATGCATGCTTGAAGGCGTGTCAGGCTACTGGACATGAAATTCAAAATCAAAATATGAAACACGGCCTTACACACAAGCGTGTCAACACAAAAAACTTCCAAAATTTCAAATTGTAGTTCCAAGCTTCTTGAAAATCCTTCTTATCATGCATTGTTATGCACATGCTTTTGCTTATGAGTTAAATAGGATTGTTTGCCTAATAAATTAAATTAGGTATGTGTTAAGACAAAATCCTTGATTGTTTATTTCATCTTATGACTATGGACTAATATTTAATAATGTAGTTAAGCCTAGTTAAGTGACACGACCCCTCGTGGGCCTGCCCAGGAAGCCTATGGGAACTTGTCCCATGCTAGTCGTAATTGGCTAATTGATTACATGCACACTAGTTAAAACCTTTATGCTTCTAGTTATTTAATCCTACTATGCAATTATGCATGAGTTTATGCTTTGACTTAACCAATAAAATAAAGAAACAATACTTAAAATGTTGCCATGGCATAATTTAATGAAACAATATCAAAATTGTCAAAGCATTCAAAGCAATTAAGTGAAATTAACTACACATAATCAATTGTGTGCAAGCATCCAAACAACAGTAGACTATGCTCGCACCCAAGAGCGACTCTAGAGTAACATTACTCAACATGACCACTGGAGGCAAACTAGTGCATTAAAACTATACACTGAATGACTATACTGAGATCTGAGACTAAGCTTCCATCTTAGAGCAAACTCCCAGTGGCAAGCTTCGTAAGCCTTCCCTTGTGCTTCACTAGCCTCTGTAGGCCAAAAATACAACCGTAGTTAGTACCATAACTTAACCAACAAGCACCCATAAACTAGAATCATGAAGATTCAAATAAACTTAATACCTGCTCACAAGCCTAGCTCAACAACCCTCAACGGTTGCTGGCTCAACAACACCTAAATCTGCACAACAAAAAGTAAAGGAGTGAGAATCTGAGATTCTCAGTAACGGTCTTCAATGTACCTGCAAGAAAATTCTGATGACTCCACATATGAGAACATATGTAACCTGCTGCGTGCACATACAGCCTGAGGGTCTGATATATGTACATATAACTAGGTCCCTTGAGACCTCTCCTCATCCTAGTCCTCCTCACGGGGCGTCACTTCGTGCTAGCGAGTTCTGGCCACTAACTTGTTCCTAGCAAGCCGTAGCTTACTGACTGACGCAATAATGTAGCCTTCCCTTAGTTATTATTATGCAGGTGAACATGGTGGATGCTCCTCGCTGTGCTGTAAGAAATCCAGTGGGTGTACTAGGCCTCCACATAGTGCCTCAAGTCATTAGACTTGACTAGGTCACTTGTGTACTAAGCCTCCACCCAATTAACCTTCCAAGGATGCATTAGGCTTTCACTTGTACCTCAAGGCACGGCTTGTCTAGGCAACAAGTGCACTAAGCCTTCATCCATGGTGCTCCCCTATCCACCATTTTCACACTAGTGGAGTGGCAATGATCATGGTTGGACTCATTTACTAGGTTTTTCGGGATCTTAACTAGGTGCACTAAAGTTTCACCTTGCAACCTCATGGCTAACGGTACGGCTAGGTCGCCAAGGGTTCTAAACCTTTCACCCATGAGACCTTGTAGACTAGGTGCACTAAGGTTTCCACATTGAAGCCTCAAATCCAAAGTCTTAACTAGGCTTCTAATGGCACTAAGCCTTGCACCCAACTAATGGTGCTTTATTGTGGTCATATTTTCCTTTTAAATTTTCCTCCATTTCGAGTTAAAATAACTTTAAAAAAATGGGCCATTTTAATTGTTTTTAAAACATGGAGATGATAGTACTCCCTCTTAGCTTCGTGTGGAATCTTGAATCACCTCAATCGGACACCCGAGCAAAAAGTTATGCTGAAAACAAAATCGGATGTCAAATGTTATCTTGGCAACACGTCGCCACAGTTGTCGATGTTCTGCTAGTTTTTTGAGGTCTTGGTGACGCATCGTGGAAACTCGTGGGGATTGGCGACGCGTCGCCAACCTGCAAAATGCCCAGAAATCTCTGGTTTTGCTGCTATGAACTTTGAACACTTTCCAAACACATCAAACATGCATGGGTAGCCTTCAAACTTCACATACGTGTAGTACACGTTGCATAGACCACAATGCACCATTTAAACCAATCTTATGGTGTCCATAAACACCACACCAATCCTTGAAAAGTCCCTAGTCCAACATGTTCATTACCATCCACCAACTAATGCCATCCACAAATCTACTTGAATTTAACAAGCAAACAAGCTAAGAATGACATCAATTATGCTTGAATCATAAATCTCTTACCTCAATTACATATGAACTAGCAAGAATCAAGCACCAAAAGCTTCAAGCTTCAAGCTTCAAACACAAAGTTCCACTAATGTTTCCTATGGTTCCAAGCAAATTCAACTTATAAGGAACGAATTCAAGCTCATTCTAACTAGAACCAAGCTTATGGAAGCTCAAGAAACCAAGAACAACTCAACTAAACTATTTGGGCAAAACGTACCTAAGCTCCATAAACCTCAAAACATCATCCCAAGCTCACCACACAAAATCCATGCAAAAGGAAGTCCTTTCATGCATATAAACCTCATGGGGCACCAAAAACCACCAAGAATTGATGAAGAAATCGAAGTTTCACCATGGAATTTGAGAGAAGGAGGAGAGTTACGGGTTCTTAAGGGGGAAGAAGATGAATAGTGGCTGAAGATGGTTCAAAAATGGCTTAAATAGCCAACTTATCACTTAAGCCCTTCAAGTTATTTAGTTTTGTCAAAAAAACCCCATGTTCAAATAGTGTCTTAAACTTGGCAATTTCATCCAACTCTTTGGTTTCTTGTCACTTAGGTCCAAAAGATCAACTTATGAGCTTAAATACCAAACTTATCACATCGGGGTACAAAATGACCATTTTACCCCTAGTGACACTTAGGTGTCAAATTAAACTAGGAACCATCTATCCTTTAGATAACTTACTTGATCTTGCTAATTCACCTTTAATCAAGGCATTTAAACTAGGGATTTATGAACTTACCTTACCCACCAAGCATTCCGCTGGGAGGGCTATAACATTAAGTTACTAATGTCAATAACTTAATTGACTATTTGGACTAGGATATTGAGGACTTAATATTAAAGTCTATTGGAAGCCCTTATAAGATTAGGCACTATTTTGTAAGAATCCAGAAAGTCTTGGATTGGCATTAAGCTAGATGACTTAATTGCCAAAAACCAAAAACTTGAGGGTTTTACTTGGCAAAAAGTAAAAGATTGAATTATATTATTTGAAGAAGCTTTATTAGTGGAGCTTAATGAGGTAATTGGATAGAAGGCATGTGGTGGACTAGACTGCCATTAAATGATAAGTTGAGGGATTGGAACATGGGTTAAACCCTACTTAGCGTATGTGATAGATGAAATGTTGGGCACTTGTCCGTTTGCTCCAGATTTAGCTTAGTCTTTATTTTAGTCTCTTCTACACCTAGTTTTAACTGGAAATAAAAGGAAAATGCATAGAATTAAAGGAAAAATGGTAATTTTGGCTTAGATTGAAGATGCATGCCTCGAGTTTGTAGGGTAAGATGTTGGGTATTTGTCAAGTAATTTTATTGAGGGTTTAAGTCACTAGTCTTTGGTTTTGGCAATTAAAGAGGTTCAAGAAGGCATTTTAAGCAGCCATATAAGCTTGGGGATGGTTGTTAGTTCTGACTGGGTTAAAAGGAACTAGGGCTACAAATTGAGGTTGGTATTCTTCATAACCAAGCTAAGATGATAAAGTGGTTGTGTTAGGATTGAAGAATTTTTGGAATTTCTGGAACTAAGGGAATACTAGCCTCCATTGTTTGATCAATGCATATATGATTTGGAAGTCTTGCATGATTGAAGGGAGGTTAGGAAACCATATGACATTGATTTATTATGGATGATTATCATTTCCAAAGAGGTTATAGAAGGTCCACAGGAACAAGGTTTAAAGGATTCCTAGTGACTAATGTAAGAAGATAAGCACTGTAGGAACAAAATTTTAGCCTTATTGAATTAATAAAGGTAATGTATAAACATTATAATGGTTATAAATGGCAACTAGGAGAAAGTGAGAAAATTGTAACCTGAATACTTTAGGCATAAGATCCTTATTTCATAGTTGAGCTCACTATAAGACCTAATATTTAAGCAAATGTTGACCTTCTATTTTTAAGTGATAGATTACTAAGAAATTTTGCACATAAGTCCCTTTTCATAAATGGGATATGACTGTGTCAGCAAACCTGGTTTCCTGATTAGAACTATGATTTGGTCATTCAACTAATTTTTCTATAAATTTATTAGTAACTTCTTGTTAAGACTATGAATTCTGGTTTTTCATCTAGAAACTTTTGTGGTTACCTAAAAACCTCTTTACAGATTAAAACCAAACCTGTATGCACTAGCTTTTAAAGAATTTTGTAAGCATTCCATGTTAGCCAATGATTTACGCTGTTTACACAAGAACTTTACCTTGTCTGCTTTCAATAGTTCTATGAGTGTACTGTTTAAGAAGTTTGTGTAGACATATGCACTAATAGTGTTCGTAACATAAATGGGCCAAAATATGACCTAAAATCAAAATATGAAATGATTTAGCACAAATTACCATAAAGGGCACTTCAAAAGACAAACAAATTCCATGGAAAAGTTTGGTAAAAATATGTATAATTAAGCACATATCAAATTCCCCACACTTGAACCTTTGCTTGCCTTTAAGCAAACTGAGAAACAAATTTGAAAAAGATGGAAACATACCTTTGAGTAACAAAAATTAAAAGAAGATTGAAACTTAAAGGCTTCACGAACTCCACAAGAAGCATTAAACAAACAATCCATTCGATCTAAAGCAATTAACAAACAAAACAATTTCTTCATAAGCTAGCAATCATAATCATTCAAAACTTAGCAAAAACAACAAATTTTCTTATAGAGTATAAAGCATAAACCATACTAGACTAGAGCTCATCATGCATCCAACCAACATACAAAAAAATCATTGACAATAAGCAATCAATTGAGACTTTATTTGCTATTTGTGTTTTCTTTTCCCAAAATCTATTTCTTTTGTTCCGCCTTTTACCAAGCATACCAACACAAGTTCTGTCTATACCAAGCTACTAATCAAACATAGATCCAAGCTGAAATTTGATCATCTCATGCTTCATGCATCTTTTTGAGTAGTGATTAACTCTTGCCGTTGGAGAAATGCCTACCTACTTCAACATGAACAAACAACAGAATAGACATTTATTCCATAAAATAAAGATTTTACAATTTTTCCTTAATTGATCACAAATATGTCCATCAAACACACAAGCCACATAACCAAGCATAAGAACTCATAATCTAGCATGCTTTAAAATGGTATACTAAGCACAAAATTTTGATACAAAAATAGCTTCCAAGATTATTATTAACGAGCTTGATTAAAAATCACAAAAAAAAATGAAAATTTTCTACCTTACATGCAAAAGACCTAAAGATTACTTAATATTCAAGTCAAGCATTAAAGAACCAAAAAGTAACAATCATCCTCAAAAGTATGAATAAAAATATTTAGCTCAAAATTTCAACTTATTAGGCAGGCTACCCTTTTCCCCTATACTTAAAATGTACATTGCCCTCAATGCACAAATAAGCAATTTAAAGCACAAGAAAAAGGTACAAAAGTTAGAGACTAATACCGCCCAAACTAAAGTTGTTAATAGCTGCACACAAGTGGGTTCCATGCATTCTAGAAAAGTATGCATCGTTGTTCTATGAAAGAAATAGCTAGAAACATATGAATCAACAAAATTAAAACACGAAATAACAGTCCAACTAAAAACTATTTAAAAGAAATCTACAAAGGAACTAAAAAGATAAAAATAACAAATGACACAATCAAATCTTTACTGCCTTAAACACAACTATAGAAGGGTCATTGATGATTAACAGATCCCTAATATCTATCGCAAACTGATGGTATTATTAGTGGTTCTCAGAGCCATCAGTAACTCAAGTCTCAACTCTGTCCATCTCAACCTTTGTAATATGCTCAATAGACATATTAATCATAAAAAAAATTAAAAAAAAAACTAGGAAGGTTGCACGCTCATTAAGACAAGTGTAAAAGGTGCCCCGTTAGTAGACATGGTCCTATACAAGGCAATGTAATGCTTTTAGATTTTTTTTATAGAGAGGGTAAATGGGCTGTTACATGGCTGTGTGGCACCCCTGAGTTTTCTGAAAATAATGAACATAGGCACTGACATGGTTATGGCAAAGGTCATATAAGTAGGCATAGTCAAGTACACAGGTGTGTTGCTGCCCGTATAAGGCCCCCATAACTTTAAAAGTTTACTCACCTGCATTTAACTGGCTATGTTGAAGGCTGTGTTTACCAACATGGGTGCTACATAAGCATGTATGACTTTGTGTTCTCACCTAGACTCCATGATTTCAGAAATTTCTATATCATAGTCGTGCATCCTACACCCATAACAATTAAAACCACTTCAGATACCACCAAACTTATCAATAAACTCCTTATTAACTGAAAGGAAAATTAAAAAAATGAAATAAAAACTAGAAAACTTGGGTTGCCTCCCAAGCAGTGTTTGGTTTAATATCCACAGCCAAATGACCTATTTTATCGCTTAAGGCAGATCCTTCAGGGTTGATGTAGATGTTTGCCTGGCTCTCCAACATTGGACAAGTGCCAGGTTAATCTTTTTATAAGAAAATATGCATCCCCAAGCGGGTCCTTTTCTAGAATTTGGACTAAGTCTAATGATGCTTGTAAGCCTTGACACCCTTGAAATTGGACTTGAAATTTGACTCATTCAACTTTAACCATTTCGCTTCCCACTCACTCTCAAGCTTGATAGGTTGTTCATCAAGTACAAATAACTCTTAGAGTTGTTCTAATTTCTTTCAATCACTTAATGTTAATTTCTCTTCATTGGGAAAGACTTGAAACTATGCTTCCTCTTTTTCCATCCTAAAATTAATTTGACCTTTGACTAGATCGATCAAAGCATTAGTTGTAGACAAAAATGACATCCTAAGAATGATTGGCAAATCAGTTTCTTCTTTGATATCCAACATAACAAAATCAACCAATATCTTAGATGTGCCAAATTTAACTAAAACATTTCTTTAACACACTAAGGGTATTTATTTTTACCCTCGGCCAATTTCAGAATAATTAAGGGAGTGACTTCACCCAAGCCTAGTTTCTCAAAAGGATACAACAGAATCATATTAATAGAGCCTATATCCTAAAGAACATTAAATGATGTACCTTTAGTGGAGATTGAGATCTTGAAACTATTTGGATTTTTGTACTTTAATGGGAGCTTTTGCTTGATGATCACACTACATTGCTCATTAATAGAAATTGCCAAATTTTTTTATCAACTTCTTCAGTTTTAAGGGTGGTGGAGGGATGTTTTGTGTTGGCACTTTGGAGATGAAGATGTGGAAGCTTTTATTTGTTCCCATTCAAACTGACTTAGATAGGGAAGTGATGGTTTATACTCATTCACCTTTTTTTTCTTAGGTTCCTTTATTTTTTCCATGGCCTCAATCTCTTCATTAACATCCACTAGATAGAGAAATATGACATTGCATTGAGCTCTCGAGTTTGGTTACATATTGGCTAACAAAGCACCGTGTGGCCTCTCAAAAAACATCTTGGCTAATTTCCCTATTTGAACTTCCGAATTTTGGATGCCTTTTAGTTGAATCCTCAAGGGAGCTACAATAACTTCAAATTAAGATTTGGAAATTTAAATGAACTTTCAAAAGAGCTCCTTTAGGTTAGGCTTTCTCTCTTGGATAGATGGTGGGTAAAGAAGCTAAAATTTAGGCCGAGGTGATTGTCTATAATTACTCCATGAGAAATTTGGGTGATTTCCCTACTCTATGTTGTAAGTGGTACTCTACAGTTTGTTCACAAAATCCACTTGCTCTATGTTGCTCTTTCAACCGTAAGTCTGACATTTTGACTCGAATGACCCAACCATAAGTCTTACATGGTTCAAACATGGTATTGCCTTTCATGTTTGGTGCCTCATGAGCCTACAAGATAAAGAAACAAAAACCAGCAATAAAATAAACCAAAAGAAAGTAAAAGAATGAATAAAGTGTAAGAAAAAGTTATGTGATCCTAAGGAGCCCCAACATATTAAGCACTAAAGGTTTCATACCAAGGAGACTCAAGTGCATAACATCAATCTTAATGCAGTCCATTTGGAGTTTAGTAATACATATGGCTGTAAAACTCAATGAGCTAAGGTGATATTTGCTTAAGCCATTTAGGAGCTTCATGTGCAACATCTAGAAGCACTCAGGTGTGCCCCATGCCCGAGAGCTTGCACCCAATGTCCAAAAGGTCTAAGAAGACCCATCAATGCTACCCATGTCAAAGCTACAGGTGGTAAGTCTGAGGAAGGAGCTACATTACAAGACAACATGCATCATTGCCACTTAGCGACATTGAATGCATGCAACCATGCTTACAAGTTTAGGCATCACCATCACCATACCAAGCCCAAGCTATGTCACTTCATTTTTGGAGCCTAAGATGTGCTCCTGAAGCATTATGCAGGTCCGAGGATTGATGGAGCTGACAAAGACATTTTCTACACTTCATTCTAGCCTTTTTCAGTCATTTCATACATATGTGCAACACAAGATATTCAAGGGAATTACCCCACAACAACCAAACGCATATGACGAGTATTAGAGCTTTTTATGCGCATTCCAAGGGTTCAATCCCTAGTTTGGCTAGCAACCAAAAGCATATGATGCATATTTCTTTTAGGTTTTATACTTTTCTTAGGATTCTTAGGCATTCTAGCATGACATTCCTAGGAATTCTACATATCTTACATTTAGGATTCCTAGTGCAACTAAAGCCTAAGGTTTTTCTTTCTTTATGTGTACATGCTGCCTCTTTAGAAAAGGATGCATCTTCTCCTATAGTAAGCAGCAGACTTTCACCTATTATTTCTAATGGAAATCATATAACTTTTGTCCACAAACCTTGATTTTTTAGGAACTTGTTCTTAAGCAACATTAAGGGTGAATCTCATAGTATTGTTCGAATTCTCTACATTACTCATTTTTAGTCGTAGGTTGACTAGTGGTGAGGGTAATTATAAATCTCTTGGAAGTTAATCTTGGAGCTTGGCATCATTATAGGCATGTTTCTTAGTCTAACAATTAAGTGGTTTTTATGAAATCGTATTAAAGTCACAAATTCTATTTAAGGACATATCCAATTCTTTTTTTTTTCTTTTATTTCATTTCTATTATTAAATTGTCTTAGATCTTTCACTTCCAATTTCATTCTAAGTTTTGTCTTTTGTTTAAGGTTCATTTCAATCCATTCCAGTCTTCTGGTTTCGGTTGTAAGTACCATCATTTTTGTTTCTTCCATCTCAAGCATCTTGACTGTATTTACATTGTCTAGCAAGTACCCTCTAAATTTTTCCTTGTTTCCTTCAAATTCCTTCTTATTTCTTGTCTCTTTGTTGCCAACTAATTGGTCATGATCTTGTTTCCTTGCAGGAAGTCTAAAGAAAAAAGGTATGTATGTTCTTTTGAATTCTTGCTCATTCTTTTGGTTCTATTCATTCTAGATTTATGTATCTTTGTTGTAGATTAATTATTTCATTTGCAACCAGGTTTAAAAAAATGGGAAATTAGTTCTTGTTTTGTTGTGGAGCAAAATTCATTCGTGGTCCCCTAGCTCTAATGAGTTTACTAAAGTGGTCACTTATCTTATATGGTGTTATCATAAAGTCCCTTAACTCTAAAAATGCATCCTAAGGTAGTCTATTCCATCAATTTTCCCATTATCTTTAATGGAAATTGATGATATGATATCTTTTGAGTCCATGTGGCAGTCCAAAATGATACATGACTATAGCAACGTGTTTTTTTGGAGTCGCCATCAATCAGTTTATACTTAGGTCAATGGGACACCTTAAAATGGTCTACGACGAGGGGTTCGGGAGTACGGTTATACTAAAATAACTTTATTCTAGCACTCAAAATTGGCACCTTAATTTGATTTTAATTTTGTTTTGCTCGCTTTAAATAATTTGATTAATTTTCAAACCATGGATTCTAATTGAACCACCTAGATATGGATTCTTAAACCTTACTTTTTGACTTTATTTGTTTTATGAAATTTTTGATATTTCCAACCATAGATCATATCGGACCACCTGGATGTGGAACATAAAAAAAACTTAATCTATTTTAATTTATTTTTATTTATCTTAAAATATTTTGGTTAATTATCAATCCAAACTATAAATCCTATCAGATCATCCGGATAAGGATATTGAATTTATTTATTATTATTTTTAAATAATTTAAGTAATTATCCAAACCATAAATCCTATCGGATCACCCGAATGTGAATATTAAGTTTATTTATATTATTTTCTAAAGAGTTTGAGTAATTATCCAAACCATGGATCCTACAGAATCATCTAGATATAGATCTTAAAATTTGTTTCTAATTATTGTCCTAAATTCATCCTAGAATTTTATTAAACCCATGTGGAATGAATTCTCTAAGTATGATTTCCAAGATGCATTATATGAATTAAATTAAACTATTCTGAGATTAAAGAAATATGCAAATAAATAAACTAAGTTACACTTTGATACAAATTTGATGGTTAAATCTAATGGATGGACAAACAAACCAATACACAAAGACCCAAAAAGAAAACAATAAAAGGCTTGCTGTTACTGACCAATCTGCAAAATAGAAAAATGTTAGTAGTCTAGATGAACGAAACACAAAGTTTAGGTCTGAACGGTAGTTATACCGAAGTTAACTAGTTAACTGGGTCGGACGGATCTCTAAACAGGTCGCAAAGCGTGTTTGGATCGGATCATGCTTTGAATCTCCATTAGCTGGAGACGAGAGAGGGCGGCGGCCTGGGCCTTTGCTCGGCAACGATGAGGCGAGTCCCCGAGGTGCGATTGGTGGCGTGAAGGGGCAGCGGACGGTGGCTAATTGAAGAGATAATCACGGCGGGGGAGAAGTCGCGATTCGGCTGTGCTAGTCGTCCTTCCGATTTGCGTCGCCGGCAATGGGTTAAGGCCGAGGCGGCTGCGTGGTGTGGGGGCGATGCGACGGGAGCAGATCGGAGCAGCTGACGGCGGCAGCTTGTAGCAGCTGAAGGATGGAGGCTGGAGGCTTTAGGCAGAGGGAATATTCAGGGGTGGCGGCGTCAGTTGGGTAGAACTTTGGGTTTTAGGGATGAAGGGTGCTGAGACAGGGGGCTAAACTGCAGTTTCCCCTCTTTTTTTTTTTTAAGAAGCTTTCCCCTTTCTCTGAAATAATGATCCATATTTATACTAGAGGATGTATAAACGTGATCAACAAGGTTTTTGAGAGTGTGAACTTCATCCAAATCAAATTTAAAGAGGTTTAAGCCAATTAGGATATAATCTGGTAAAGATATCAATTGTAGTCCAACAAAACTCTTAAACTGCTGATTTAGCCCTAAATTCTGTGCGAATTCCAACCTGACCCAAAGCTCTTCTAATTTGCCAGCTGAGCCCAAAACTTTCAGGATTTATCAAATTGTGCCCAAAACTTTCCAAAAAGCCAAATTTCACCCAGGTCTTCATCTTTTTGCTAGCTTTGGCTCAAACTTTCTAAAATTGATAGATTTGATCCCAAACTTTCCAATTTTGCCGACCACTTCCTAAAAACCTCCAATTCACACCCACACTCTTCTTATTTCCTAAACTAATCCCAAAAGGCCTTTAGAAGCCAAAAGTAGTACCTAAACATAAACTAGTTTCTATTTTGACCGTAAATGACCATACTAAATTCCTAAAATTTTATAACACAAACAACAATATAACATAAATGTGACTAGACCAAGCAACTATGTAAAACCCTAAAATGATAAACAGCCCAAACATCTTAACAATTGACCAAATTGTCCTTAAAAATGAATAATGCCCCCAAAACTAATTTTCCTAATCTAGAATTAAACAAAAACTAGTACTCGAACAAATTAGGTGTCAATAATTGCCCCCATTTGCATGTTTTATGGAACATGATGCATGCAAAGCTGCTACCAAGTTTTGTCCGACCTTTCAATGGACAATGAGAACTTTTTCACTGCCAAAAATCTTGATGAGAAAAACTTTTTCTTCCTCTTCGAGGATAAGGAACTTTCCTTATTACCTCAATGATTTTATCCCTCATATCATTTAAAAATCTAAGGAGAAAAACTCTTCCCTCCTTCTCACCATGATAAGAAACTTCTTTGCCTTTTTGCAATAGGAACCTTCCTATTACTTTCAAACCTAAAAGGAAAACTATTTCCTTTTTTTTTTTTTCTTGAGGAGTCAAAGAGCCTTCCTTACCTTTTTTTCTCTGTAGAAACCTTTCTATGGAAGAGATAAACTCTTTTCTCATTCCTTTTATCTTTGGCAGAAAACTCTTTCTTACCATGATTTAAGAGGTAAAGAACGCTCTCTTTATCACATCTTATTTTCTTTGAGGTAGAGCACCCCGACTCTTTACCATATCTGATGACATTTGAGGTAGAGAACCCTGTCTATTTACCATCTCTAAATTCCTTTGAGGTAGAGCACCCTGGCTCTTTACCACCACATTTGAGGTAGAGAACCCTGTGTCTTTACCACCTCTAAATTACTTTGAGGTATAGCACCCCGGCTCTTTACCACATTTGATAATTTTTGAGGTAGAAAACCCTGTTTTTTTACCACCTCTAAATTCCTTTGAGGTAGAGCACCCTAGTTCTTTACCACATTTGATGACTTTTGAGGTAGAGAATCATGTCTCTTTACCACCTCTGATGACTTTTGAGATAGAAAACCTTGTCTCTTTACCACCTCTAAGTTCCTTTAAGGTAGAGCACCCTGACTCTTTGCCACCTTCGATGACTTTTGAGGTAGAGCACCCTGTCTCTTTACCACATCTAAATTACTTTGAGGTAGAGCACTCTGGCTCTTTACCACCTCTGATGACTTTTAAGGTAGAGAACCCTGTCTCTTTACCACCTTTAAATTCGTTTGAGGTAGAGCACCCCAGCTCTTTACCACGACATTTGAGGTAGAGAACCCTGTCTCTTTACCACATCTAAATTTATGAGGTAAAGCACCCAGCTCTTTACCACCTCTAATGACTTTGAGGTAGAGAACTCTGTCTCTTTACCACCTCTAATGACTTTTGAGATAGAGAACCCTGTCTCTTTACCACCTCTAAATTCCTTTAAGGTAGAGCACTCTAACTCTTTACCACCTCCAATAACCTTTAAGGTAGAGTACCCTGTCTCTTTACCACCTCCAAATTACTTTAAGATAGAGCACCGCGGCTCTTTACCACTTATGATAACTTTTGAGGTAAAGAACCCTGTCTCTTTACTACCTCTAAATTCCTTTGAGGTAGAGCTCCCTGATTCTTTATCACCTCTAAATTCCTTTGAGGTAGAGTACCCTGTCTCTTTACTACATCTGATGACCTATTTTATGAGAAAGAGAATTACTTTGCCTTTGAAAACTTGGATTAGCCTTGCTTTAGGTGTGAAGAGGTAGAGAAACCTTTCTCGTTTAAAAATCTCGGTTTGACCTAAATTACGAGGAAGAGAATTAGATTTCCTTTGAAACTTCGGTTTAGCCTTCCTTTAAATGTGACGAGGTAGAGAAAATTTTCTCATTTAAAACTTCGATTTGACTTAAGTTATGAGGAAGGGAAGTACTTTCTCTTTGGAACCTCAGTTTTGCCTTGTATTGAGATTAAGGAACCCTCATTGTTATCTCAAGTAAAAATTTCCAAGAAAGCAATCAAACTTGGAATAATTTCATCAAAAGTGTGAATTTTCAAAATGGGTGAATTCAAAACTTGAAATTCTACAAAATGAGTGAATTTCAAGAAAACCAAAGATTCCATGAAATGAGTGAATCTTAAAGGAATTGAAGATTCTAAAAAATGAGTGAATCTCAAAAAGCTAAAAATTTTATGAAATGAGTAAATCTTGAAAGTAAGAAATTTCACAAAATGGGTGAATTTTAAAAATTTGTAGATTCCACAAAATGAGTGAATTTTAAAAATGAGAAATTTCACAAAATGAGTGAATTTCAAAAAGCTAAAGATTCCACGAAATAAGTGAGTCTTAGAAATGAGAAATTACACAAAATGAGTGAATCTTAAAAATGAGAAATTTCACAAAATGAGTGAATTTCAAAAAAAGCCAAGATTCCACCAAATGAGTGAATCTTGAAAATGAGAAATTCTACAAAATGAGTGAATTTATAAAAAAGTCAAAGATTTCACAAAATGAGTGAATCTTTAAAGTGAAAATTTTCATAAAATGAGTAAATCTTAAAGGGTAAAATCCATATTTAGTCCCCTAACTTTAAGGATCGTCCTAATGTGGTCCCTTAACTCAAAAAATGACTCTTAAAGTCCCCTAACTCAACTTAAGTGTTCTATTTTGGTCCATACCATTAGTTTTTCCGTTATTTTCGATGGAAATTGCCCATGTGGCATGTATATTGCCACGTGGCAGTCTCTTTATGATAAGAAGTGATTAGATTGGAAGAACAATAGAGTTCAAGCTAAAATTTGCACAAAAAGTAATTTTAGGGACCTAAAAGGATAATTAAACCAATCTTCAACGCCGCCGCCCTTCTCCGATTCGATCGCCGCCATTACCCCTCTTTGATTCGATCGCCGCCGTCGCCTCTATTTCCGCTGATGCTCAATCTTCCTTCTTCCTGACCGACGCTCCACCTTCCCCTCTTCATCCAGCCCTCGCCGCCTCATCTTGCTCTAGAGCTGCCGCCGAGGGAGAGCCCGATCGCAATTCACCGCCTGCATCCCATCATCTTCGCCTCCACTGCCGAAGCCACCCATCCACCTGAAGGCTGCCACTGTCATCGTCGGTGCCTTGCCACCCTTACCCCCCCATCTGGTAAGCCGTCTTGGCTTGTTTGTGTCGCTGGCGAGGCGTGGGTAAGCTCGAGCTTCGGGTGGATGCGCGAAGGCACGAATTTTTATGAGGGATGTCGACGACGGAGAAGCGGTGGAGGTGTGGATCACGCTGGACTAGGAGAGACACAAGCAGCGTAGATGGAGGGTTGGTGAGATGAGCGACGGCGTAGAGAGGAAACGAGGAAGATGGATAGACGGAGAGGATGAAATTAGGGTTAAGTCCCTAAAATTATTTTTCTGCTTTAATTCTAGCCCGAAATTTGTTATTCTTTCAGTTTTTTCACTGAAAGCCATGAAAGAAGATGCCACGTGCCAGTTTAGGTGCCACGTAGGCAATTTTCATCCAAAATAACGCCTAAACTAACGGTAGGGATCAAAATAAGACACACGAGTTGAGTTAGGGGACTTTAATAGTCACTTTTAGAGCTAAGGGACCACATTAGGAAAAACTTCAAAGTTAGGGGACCAAATTTGGATTTTACCCAAATCTTAAATGTAAGTTGTCTTATGAGAACTTTTGAGAGCTGAAAAGGTCTTGAGATACCTTAAAAATACATTGAAAATGTCTTGAAATGAAATTTGAGAACAACCGCCCAAAAAAGATGAAAATTGCTTTGAAAAATAATATGACAACTCTAAGATGTATACCTCTCAAAATTTCCCCCCCTCCAAAGCATAAAAATAAGCTATGATTTCCTTGGGAGTGAAAAACTTACCTCAGCTTTGATCCCAAAAACTCCTAGCTGGATGTTTATCTTGGTGTTCTTTGGTCTTACTTTAATGAAACTCATCCTGAGTCGTTGCTACTCTTGAAAGTCGAACCGTTTCTTGATGACCAAGCTTTGTTGTGGACCATAATACCTTTAAACCGTGCCTCATAAGAGTTTCCTTCTTAGAGATCCTTGGGGATATTCTTAGGATATTCTTACCTTCTGGAGACCTGTCTTTAAAATTGTTTTAAAGAAATATACACTATGCATGATAGTTACGTCGCTCATGATGAATTATTCATGACTTTGAAAAAGCAAGAACCTGAATAAATAAAATGCATAGATCTTATGAAAGCTGTGATGCATGAGAGATGAGTAACTGTCAGGACCATCCCTCAGTGCTTGGCCCAGGCTAAAAATGTAAGAACAATGTGATAAAAACATATGGGACTCAAGAGAAAATGTGGATAGTGGTGTAAATGTACATCCGAGAACTATCGGGTTCAATTGCAAAATTAAAATGGCTTAAGTGTTATTGGCAAGAAACAAAGTTTAAGGGCCATTTTGAAGGTTCTTTCGGGTGTTATTTTCGACACTAAGAAGCATGGAAGGACTCATTAAGCCATGCAATTTAGTTTAAGCCATGAAGGGCATTAAGCCCATTTTTATGAACATGTGGCACATGCCGGCTAATGCATCTTACCACTTAGCCGAAACACTCATTTCAGGTCAAACCTCCATCTTTGCAAGTCTAAGTCGTGTTCTTGGTGTTCTTAGTGTTCAAGCCTCGGGTTCATGCCGAATTGATGGTGAATTGAAGCTTGGATTGGAAATCAAGCTTGGCATTGAAGGTTTCGGCATTAGGCAACCTTGTACTTCAATTTTCAAGCTTAGTCTTGGATGTTCAAGAGTTGACCGAGAGCTCAAGCCAAGGTTTTTGGGTAAGATTCATGGATTCTACTTGATTTTGATACTACTTCCATGTTCAAGTAGATTAATGGCATCTAAGTGATAGTAAATTTGAGCTATGTGATCTTAGTTTGCTAGATGGGGCGTATATGAGAATTATGGAACTTTCGGGTTTGGCTAGCTAGTCAATTAAAGGAAAGTACTAAAGTTCTTGGTAAGTAGGCTAACTTATCTTTGAACTTAGAGCTCTAGTGGATTGGAGCTTGAATGGTAAAGCTTGGAGTGCAAGGATTATGTTTGTACTTGCTAATGGTTTCGGGCGAGAATGAAAATGTGGTGTGTGTGTGAGTTGTGTGCTTTGTTTGATTGTATGTGCTTGCTAACCCTTGTAGTTAATGCTATTATGATTATATGTCTCGGTTAGTATGTACGTATGTTGTTATGCTTGCATTTTTTGTGTTTTCTTTGTCTTTCTTGCAGGTTAAGCATAGTTAATGGAGGTTAATCTTCGGGCTTAACTAAATAAACTCCTTTGGAGTTGTAGTGAATCTTATTGAGTTATAAACTCATGCCTCTTATTGATTGTGTTTCAGGAAAATGATTAGAGCTTGAGTGATCATTATTGTTGTTGTTGCTTGTGTACTAAGTTTGTGCACTTTTGATAAAGTATGCGCCAAAACTGAATGCTTGGCTTGTTAAGTACATTGTGCAAGTCTTATGGTATTTGCCCCAAAACTTATGTGTTGAGTTTTACAGGCTTGGTGTAGGATTGTGGGAATAGTTTAGGAGAGATGAATGTGTGTTCATGGGCACTAGTGTGGTGGTTTGCTTTTATGACCATGAACTTGGTCATAGGTCTTGTACTCTAATGTTAATCTTGTATTGCACTTTCAAGGTGCTTCTCGGGTACCATAGGTGAACATGGCTTGTAATGCATAACCTGAGCTTGTTTTGGATAATGAGTATTCTTGGTAGGTTTCCAAGTAGGTAGTACTTGTATGTAGGTAGTACTTGTATGTAGGCTACTTTTGTGTATATTTAGCCTCGGTTGAACTATGGTTTTGATGTACATATGATGGATGGATGGAATGCCAAGTTATTCTTATTTATGTGCCTTGGAAGTGTCATTTTTTAGTAAACCTCTAATGTTCAAATCTTGGCCGAATGTATATGGACATGAAAAGTATGATTTCAAAACTTGAAATGATATGGGCTTCTTGATTGCCATGCATTGAATAGCACACTTGATGAGCAGAGCACACATCATAGACACTTAAAGTAAAAGTGTAATGCCTTGCTTTGTGTTGCAAGTAATCTATAGGCCTTGCCTTGTGCTACAAGTAAAGTGTACAGAACTACTCTTTAAGCCTCATGGAGCACCTCCCAGGCCTTAACCTTAAGAAAATAAGACTTAAGCTACCAAATTGTAAGTTGGCCGAAACTAATACTTAGACATAACTCATGAAAATGCTTATGTTCAATAACTTTCTAAGTAGTATGTTGAGTGGTACTGTGAGTGCATAGGTTGGGGTCTGTATGAGGTGTGACAGTAACTCTTATTCATGTTTACCTCCCTTAACCTCCCTTTTGAAGTGCTTGTGATTCCTTACCTTGCCTTGGGGATCGTGATCTAAAGACGTGTGTCCTTTGCTTCTTTGTGATCATATTGGTGTTCAATACTCAATGCTCCCTAGTGTGTCTAAGAAATGCATCTTTTTTAGAAGAGTCTTAGGCTGTTTCCTCACTTTTGACCCATACACATTAATGAATAATGGTTTAGCCTTAAATAAAAATTTTATCAATTTGTAGAGCTTGACAAAATAACTTACGGCCTTTATATTTGATTTAAGTGTTCTATTATTATTTCCATTTCCACCTCAAAGATGCAAATGCACAAGGCAAAAAAGTAGAAACAGGTTTCAAAATGATAGCCTTTTAAATGAATGAGAATGATATAAAGAGGTAAATGTTAGGTTGAGGAAAGTCAAGTTTGAATGGTGTGAAAGAAGGGCTTTTTAATGCCACTCTGGAACAGATTTGATTGCCTTGAAAAACTCAATAGTGACAACATCAAACTTACCACTTTTTCGTGAAAGATAGATCTTGTTTGTTGCCCCCCAGCTCTCACACTCTATATGTAATATTGCTTCGCAGGTTGCCTTTATCTTCTAAATTGCCTTTGTAGGTTTTCAGTCTAGAATCCATAACTCACTTTTTTTTTTCTTTTCATTTCTTTTTCTTTCTCTGCTCTAACTTTTGCCTATGTTGTGTTGGAGAGTAGCAACCTAGCCGGCCTTTATCTTTTTCTTTCTTTTCTTTTTTTTTTTTTTTTGTGAGCTACGGTTTTGATATTTGATGTGCTTGATAGTCCTCCTCAAGCGAGATGACTTCAGTGACATTAGTTACTCGTGTTGCTCTCAATCTTTTCTTGTTTTTTTTATAAAATTTACCTTGTTGCCTTTTGATGCAAGGAAAGAACTTTTTTCCTTTTTTGGAACTTGCATTGTGGAAAACTAAGAACATTTTCTTGTGTTAAGCAATTATGAGAATTGGGTTGCTGCTGAAGTCATTTAATATGAGGGCTAATTTTCCAGAAGCTGACAAAAAACTTCTTACAATGATGTTGATAACCACTGTGGGCTTCATTTTGCTTTTGTATGACGAGAGTTGAGATGCAACATTTAAGATCCTTCTTACTATATTTGGCAGCATTTTCAAGATCACCACCATCATATCCCCTTTAACTGTCATTTTTACCCACGAGTAGCATTGTCACATTTGTGTTTTTTTATGAAAGAAAGTATAATGGCAAGAAGGGTGAAATGGATGGTATAATGGTGAAAATGGAGAAATGGTAGTAAAATGTGGGTTTCATTGAAAGGCAGTGAAATGCACATGTTACATATATTTATTAAAAAAGAAAAGAATAATAGGTGTCCATTTAACAAAGACTACACCCTAGATTCTGGACTAAATCTAGGAGATTTTTACTATTAAGTTACTTTGGCAAGCTCTCAAAGATACAAGTCCACTCGAAGGATTCCCTGTCATTCATGAATGTGTGTAGACCTCTAGGTTGGATATAGTTTAAAAATTCTTCTTGAAAAGACGCCTTTCTTGTCCACAAAAAGGGCATAGAAACTTCCTTTATCCGAGCATTACATGTGGTCTCCTTGAAGATTACATTTGCCTTGCTCAATGTCGTTTGTAGATGCACCAACTTAGGATGAAAATCTTGCACCTTAAATGAAGTGATCATTTTGAAGCATGAATGCATGAAAGTGATGAGTGATGTATGCATGCAATGAATGATCCTGATTACCTACAACTATGAAACTTCAAAACTTGTTGTTGACAAGAAAGCTAAAAGTGAGTATGGCTTGATATATGATTTTGATGCATGGAAAAAGTTTTGTTGAGAAAACAAAAAAACAAGTTAGTAATAGGTTAAATAATATGTTTCCTAAAGATAAAGCAATTAATAACTCATGAGCTAATATGAGAAGAGAAGTTAGAGCCATAAATATAAGACACAAAGAGAACAAAAGTGTAAGGCAACAAAAATGGCATAACAATGACATGCTTATGGCGTTGGCAAATGGTAGGAATTCTATGGCCAATTCTATGGTTAAGTAGGGCATTCTATATGCATACAGGTGGCTTGTCAAAAGGCATAAGGTGGGAAATCATAGTGACAGCCCAATTCCTTACCCATGAGGGTTTATGTAAGGAGAGGATTAATTCAAGCATAGTGTTTCATGGGCCCACATAAAGACTACCGTCTCAGGAGGCAAATACACAACTTTGCTACTTGAAGCTAGTGAAGGCTTGAAGACCATGATCTCACATGGACAACAACACAAATTAGGCTTTGAAAGAATATGGTTGCGCTGAGGAAGCTTATGTGTAGAGCTTCATGTCATGAATGCGTATTGCTTGCCTACAATGAGTATATACAACACACAAGTCACACAAGAATAAGTGAAGTAAAACTAAACAAATCAAACTTTTAGGCTCGACTCACAAATTTCCCCGGTGGAGTCGCCAAGCTGTAGTGACTTGTTTTTTTTTAGTCGCCGTTAATCGGTTTACACCTAAGTCGATTGGATACATTAAAATGATCTACGAGAGTTCGAGGGGTTCAATAGAACGATTATACTAAAATAACTTTATTGTAGCCCCCAAAATTGGCACCTTAGTTTGATTTTAATTTTATTTTGCTTGCTTTAAATAATTTGATTAATTATCAAACCATGGATTCTAATCAAACCACTTATATATGGATTTTTAAACCTTACAACTTGACTTTATTTGTTTTATGAAATTTTTGATATTTCCAACCATGGATCCTATTGGATCACTTGGATGTGGAACATAAAAACAACTTAATCTATTTTAATTTATTTTTATTTATCTTGAAATATTTTGGTTAATTATTAATTCAAACCATAAATCCTATTGGATCATCCAGATAAGGATATTAAAATTTATTTATTATTTTTTTAAATAATTTAAATAATTATCCAAATCATAAATTCTATCAGATCACCCAGATGTAGATATTAAGTTTATTTATATTATTTTTTTAAAGAATCTAAGTAATTATCCAATCCTTGGATCTTATCGGATCATCCGGATATGGATCTTAAAAATTATTTCTAATTATTTTCCTAAATTCATTATAGAATTTTATTAAACCCATGCAAAATGAATTCTCTAAGTGTGTTTTCCAAGATGTATTATGTGAATTAAATTAAACTATTCTGAGATTAAAGAAATGTGCAAATAAATAAACTAAGTTACACTCTGATACAAATTTTATGGTTAAATTTAATATATGGACAAACAAACCAATACACAAAGACAGAAAAAGAAAATGATAAAAGGCTTGTTGTTACTGACCAATCTGAAAAAAATAAAAATATTAGTAGTCTAGATGAACGAAATACAAAGTTCAGGGTCTGAACAGGAGTTATACCGAAGTTAACTAGTTAACTGGGTCGGACGAATCTCTAAACGGGTCGCAAAGCGGGTTAGCTGGAGACAAGAGAGGGCGGCGGCCTGGGCCTTTGCTCGGCGACGATGAGGCAACTCCCCGAGGCGCGGTTGGTGGAATGAAGCTGCGGCGGACGGTGGCGAATTGAAGAAAGAATCACGGCGGGCGAGAAGTCGTGATTCGGCTGTGCTAGTCCTCCTTCCGATTTGCGTCACCGGCAATGGGTTAAGGCCGAGGCAGCTGCGTGGTGTGGGGGCGATGCGACGGGAGCAGATGGGAGCAGCTGAAGGTGGCAGCTTGTGGTGGCTGAAGGACGGAGGCCGGAGGCTTTAGGTGGAGGGAATATTCAGGGGTGGCGGCGTCAGTTGGGCAGAACTTAGGGTTTTAGGGATGAAGGGTGCTGAGACAGGGGGCTAAACAGCAGTTTCCCCTTTTTTTTAAAAAAAAAGCTTAGGGTCTTCGAATTTGTTCCCCTTTCTCTGAAATAATGACCCATATTTATACCAGAGGATGTATTAAATGTGATCAACAAGGTTTTTGGGAGTTTGAACTTCATCCAAATCCAATTTGAAGAGGTTTAAGTCAATTAGGATATAATCTGGTAAAAATATCAATTGTAGTCCAACAAAACTCTTAAGCTGCTGATTTAGCCCTAAATTCTGTGCGAATTCAAACCTGACCCAAAACTCTTCTAATTTGCCAATTGAGCCCAAAACTTCAAGGATTTATCAAATTGTGCCCAAAACTTTCCAAAAAGCCAAATTTCACCCAGAACTTTATCTTTTTGCCAGCTTTGGCTCAAACTTTCTAAAATTGACAAATTTGATCTCAAACTTTCCAACTTTGCCTACCACTTCCTAAAGACTTCCAATTCATACCCAAACTCTTCTTATTTCATAAACTAATCCCAAAAGACCTTTAAAAGCCAAAATTAGTACCTAAACAGAAACTAGTTTCTATTTTGACCCTAAATGACTATACTAAATTCCTAAAATTTTATAACGTGAATAACAATATAATCTAAATGTGACTAGACCAACCAACTATGTAAAACCCTAAAATGATAAATAGCCCAAATATCTTAACAATTGACCAAATTACCCTTAAAAATGAATAATGCCCCCAAAACTAATTCTTCTAACCTAGAAGTAAACGAAAACTAATACCCGAACAAAATTGGATATCAGCAGTGACATCTTCTTTCATAATAACAAATGACTATACTAAAAGAATAAAAAACCTTAGGCTCAAATTGACACAAACACATAATTTTAGAGTAATTTTAGGAACTTGAAACACATATTAGCCCAAATCTCATTTTTTTCCCAAATCTTCTCTATGAGAAAATCAATTCACACCCAACTTCCCTAGCTCATTCTCTTTTTATCTCTCTTCTCTTATTCTTCATCTCCACCAATTTCAAGCCGAGTCAAAACTCATAAGCAAGCAATTTTGCCAATTTCCCAAATATAATTGAATCTAAGCCTGATCAATTTGACTATTAATTTTCACGGAATTCAAGCTACTTGTATTTTTAAGAAACAACATGTAGCTAAGGCCTCAGGTATTGCCATTGCGTAAATTCAACCCGTCATTTAGCACCAGGTTGCTGGTCACCGGGGTATCATTGAACCTGGCAAAATACTAAGTAGTAGGAGAATTTCTTGAGACTCATTTGGAATAGCAGTAGCTCTAAGCTTTGGCGAAATCCAGCGAACGCCGACAGGTTGCTGACTGGAGCAAATGAAGCTATGCAATGAGATTGGGCTTGGGATCCAAAAATCCAATTGCATGTTAGGTTTCATAACGAGATTGGGCTTGGGATCCAAAATCCAATTGCAAGAAAGTGGGGATTTTAGCTGGTGTCAAAGATAAAGGGGATCGTCTAAGGAGAAGTGCCGAAGCTGAGGGAGATGGAGTAGCTGCCATAGCTATGGCAAGAAAAGATGGGTGGTGTTTATTTAAGGGAGAGTGAGGGACTTGGTGGAGATGATGGAGAATAATCAAGACAGGAGAAAGAGAAGGAGCCATGGAAGCCCCTTGTGAATCAATTTTTTGGTAGAAAAGATTTGGGAAGAATATAACATTTGGGATAATCTATGTTTTAAGTCTTTAAGATTATGTGTTTATGTCAATTTGAGTCCAAAGGTTTTTATTCTCTCAGCATAAACATTTATTTTTATAAAAGGGATGTCACGTGGTATTTTGGACTTCCACATGAATATGCCACTTTATCAAGTTCTGTGGAGATAATGAAAAAATTGACAGAAAAGACTACTTTACAATGCGCTTTTAGAGTTAAAGAACTTTATGATGACACAAAGTTAGGTAAGCGATTACTTTATAACACTTGTTAAAGCTAGGGGACTACTAATGGATTTTACTTTTTTGTTGCATGATCCATAAGAAGACCAAGGAGGCTTCTTCAAAAATCTGATTCCACATATATTGTTATTGTTGTGTAACCACCAAGTAGAAGGAAAAGAAAATATTTGTCTTGCTGATTTGTTTTGCCATATGGACGGCAAATATAAGTGTTCAAACCCATTCAGGATTCTTGTTCCTTGATTATCTTGGATTTGGAAATCTTTTATCTCATTCTTTTATGATTTCTTTATTTTTCCTTTTTTCTTCCAACCGCACCTTTCTTGTCCATATTTCATTTTTTTATTCCTATTATTCAAGCTTTGATCTTTGTTCGGATTGAGTTCATGAAAGATCAAGGACAAGTGTCTTGTAAAATTTAGAACTTTATTCTAACAAGTGAAAGTAAATTTTCTTGAGAGAAACATGCACGGGAGTGTGATAATTTTTATTTGCAGAATTAATTTCAATGGATGTAAACAAAGTGGAATGTTGACTATGAAAGATGCAACTATGTCTAGACCAAATAAATAAGGTCAATGATGCAATAGATAATATCTAACGAGCCCGAAAGGCTAAAAAAGGAGAACATGACAAGAGACCAAAGGGAGAGCCAACATGTTCTAAATCTTACAAGTACTCTTTAACCATCCCAGCCATATTTCCATATATGACTTTGAGAGGAAAAAAGAGGGCTTGAGAGAAGAAAGTGAGAAGAAAGTTGATAGAACATCGAAGTGTTGTGAGAAAAGAAAAGTTAAAAGTGAAGAGAAAAGAGAGTTCCATAGAGAAAAAGAAGAGTGGGAAGATAAGAGAAGACAAGAGTATGTTGAACCTAAACCGAGATAATGAAAGATGAACCATGAAGAAGTTTTGATTTTATTTAAACTAATTGGATCTTCTTCTAGTGTTATGTTGTCTTCTTTACAGAAACAAGTGAAGCCAAAGGAGAAAGAAAATCAATATAAGGAAAATGTTAAAGTGCAGCAAGAATTTGAGCCTACATTTATTGAATTTGAGAACTTGAGCATTATTATAACTATGGAAAGGAAGAAAGACACATGGAGGTTCAACCCAACCATTGTAATGCATTTCTTCTTTTCATTTAAAATTGATTCTATTGTATGATGTGATTTATAGTCTTGCATTGAAAGGAATTTTTAAGTCATACATTTCTTTGAATATGGTTTTGGGAGATGGATATCATCACCTAAGGGTGGAAATGAGCAGAGTCGAGCCCAAATGCTCCTAGGCTTGAAGCTTTGCTCATTAAGAATTGACTAAGCTCAAAGCTCAGCTTGAGCTCGATGAGCTCAGAAAATGAAGCTTGAAGCTTGGCTCAAGAAAGTTCATGTTCGGCTCAGTAGCTCAATAGGCTCAAAGCTCAAATCGAGCTCGTTTTGAGGAACATCATAAGAGATCCAATAGTTTCTATTTTGGGTTGAGTTTTAAAGTTTTTACTTGGCTTCTATGGCTGTCGCTATTGAACATTGAAGCTCGAACAAAGCTCCAGCTTAGATGGTTGTCATTGTTGGAGATTGAAGCTTAAACAAAGCTCTGGATGTTTGATGATAAAGTAACAAATGAAGGTCACTTAATTGCCTGGCGATCACAAGGTGATTACCAGGTGCTTAAACAAAGCTTGGCGATCACAAGCCGATTGATGATGAGATGAAGAGATGACGGGTTGTGCGATGGTGGTGTGTATGGGTAGGTGGTCAGTGTCGTGAAGATGGTCGCCAATCGATTGGAGTGACGGTGGTGGGTGTGACTTTGGGTTGGGAATTATTGATTACTATTACTCTGAAATGAGGGAAGGTAGGGTCTTGGTGTTCTAGGAAGAGAATGAACAGCAGATACAATTGGGTGTAGAAATTTTAGAGAATTAGGGTTAGATGAATTATATTATATTAATTGTTTTACTAGGCTCGCTAAGCTCGATAAGGATTTGAGCCGAGCACTACCTGACTCGAAGCTCGGCTTGTTAAGGATTTGAACTTATCTTATGACTTGAAGCTCGGCTCAAGGCTCATTAGGCTCGGCTTGATAACAAAAAAACTAAGCTCGAGCCCGAACTGTTTGATAAACTACTCGGCTCGTTTCCACCCCTATCATCACCCTACACTTGGGGAAGGTAACAAACATGAATTTTTTGTTAACAACCAAATCTAATTTTTTTGAGCTTTATTTGGATTCTTTTTTAGTTTCATAATTAATCATATTGCTTTTGGTTTTTCAAATTTTGTGTTTGATGTTTCGAAGTTCATCATGCATTCTTTTGATCTATCACAAACATGTAGCAAGTTTCTAATTTTAATTATGTTTCATGCATTTTGGTGATTATGAATTTGTTTCTGGATTTATTTCACCTAGGCATTCTCATTCATATTTTGTTGTGTTGAATACACCCAAGATCTTTTTAAATTTAATGCTTCTTGATTCTTTTGCTAATTTTGGCCAAAAAAATTTCAAATTAGAATGGTTTAAAGGCCCTATGACAAGTTTTTATTTCACACACATATATAGAATCTTTTTGAATTCAATACATTTTGATTTGTGTTGTATGCTTGTTACCACTAATGGATCCTTGATTTTTCATAAGAAAGCTAGTATTCTTGATATGTTAAGGAATTACCAAGTGTAAAGATGAAGGATGGAAAAATGGCTAACTTGATTGGTAGAGTTGATAATCGAGGAGCTTATATTGTGCACATTCAAGGTGAGTATGCTATTTGTGCTCTATCTATTATTAATAATTTATTTCCTTCTTTTTTTGAAGGTCAGGATTTGTGGACGAATTTTATTGAATAGGGAAGAGTTGATACGATCCTAAAGAGCCCCAACATATGGAGCACTAAAGGTTTCACACCAAGGAAACTTAAGTGTGAAAAATCGAGCTTAATGAAGTCCATTTGGATTTTAGTAATACATATGGCTGTGAAACTCAATGAGCTAAGGAAGCCTTTGCTTAAGCAACCTTTACAGCTTGGTGTGCATCATCCAAAGTGGCACCATGCTTGAGAGCATGCACCTAACACTTGAGAGCTCCAAGGAACCCTATCTATTCTACAAGGGCCCATGTCCGAGCTGCAGGTGCTAAGTCTAAGCAAATAGCTCATTTGCAAGACAATGTGCATAATTGCTAATAAGCTACATTAATTGCATGCAGCCATTTGTACATGCCTGAGCATACATTATGATTTTTGGAAGGGGTTTTATGATACCATAATGGGCCTTAGCTAAGGCCCATGAGCAAACTTGGATAATCCTTCTCTTTTGGATATGGAGCTCCCTCTCCTGCCTAACTCGTCATCATAGACTTTCAGATCAAGACAAACACTTGAAAATGCAACTGCTTAATTTGGTCAAACTCTCTATAGAGGCACCTTATAATGGGCTAGTGGATCATATCACACAATCAGATGTCTCATGATCTCTACCTTCAATTGTCATGTTGTTGTCCTTATCTTTTATAAAAAGTGTTCATACAGTATAAAGGTGGCTTTTACTTACACCACTGATACGCTCAGAATCTCAATTGACTTGAGCATCAAAAGGCTTTCCCAGGAACACACATCTTGGCACCCATAATACTATTTTCATTGTAGGTTTTCCGGCATTTCAAGTCCTTAGTTAATGATCATTCAATAGTTTGGCTAACAATAAAAAAAATCATTTGTTACTTGAGATTGTTGGTTAAAAAGATGTTGAAATTTTTTGTTTGACGGCTACTTAGTTTATCAAGCATAACATAATTTTTTTTATGATTGTACTTTTATCTATATGTTAAAATCCAAATATAGTCCCCTTACATTTAGAGTTGTCCTAATATGGTCCCTTACCTCTAATAGTGTCTCTTAAAAATTCCTAACTCTACTAATGTATCCTACTTTGATCCTTAATAAATCAAATTAGCTGTTATTTCAAATGGAACTTGCTGAGGTGAATGGGATATCCAATGAATGGGAAGAAAAAAAAAAGCAAAAGGGTAAAGGAGAAGGAACCAAAGATTTTTTTTTATCTATATAGAACATTAAAACACAAGAGTCGCATACTACTTTACCACTTGTATTTGGTTTAATGGTCTAATGGGCGTTTTGGTCCCCCCATTTTGCTTGTTAGTGCAAAGTGTGTTTTTCGTTTCGTCATGGCTGAGGGTTTGTTCATGGTAGGACGTTAACACCTATCATGGTGTCCCTACTCAAATTAGCATTTGGTCCATTACGTTTAGTTTGTTTTTAGTTATGCCCTTTTAGTTTTTTAAATTGCTATTCTATATCCATTTAGAAGTCTATGCCTAATATGCCTTTTTTTTATATTTGTTCCAATTTTTTTGGTTTGTTTCTTTTAGTACCTTTTCTTAGAGTTTGATTTTTTTCTGTGATTATTCAGTTTTATTATTGGTTTTGGTGTGTTTATATGGATGTTTTTGCCCTGATGAAAACTATGGGGAATAATGTTAAATTTTGTATGTGTTTATTAGGCTAATGCATTTAAGGGTACTCATTATTCATTTTCAATGCTATTTCATCCTTCTGTTTTTTAATTTGACAAATTCATCATATCTAAATAGTTATCCTATATTTACTTCACATTATCCTCTTGCATAAGGAACTTTTGATGAAACCACCAATGGCTAACATGAAAGCATAAATGAGTCCAAAAGACAACAACATAATCAGCAGAATCCGCTCATAATAGAACATGAAGCACCTATCTTTTGTACATATCTGTAAATGCTATACAATGAATGCAAATAAAATGTAACGTGTTGAAGTTATACTAAAAATTATTTATATACAAAGCATTCGTAATGTCTGCCTTATTCAGTAGAACTACAACTCTATTGCGAAGCACAAGTGCCCTTTCTAGTTTATCCTTACTTTTCTTAGATTCATCAATATCTCTTATTTACCTATCTCCTTTTCTCAACAACCCCTATAGGATCAACACCAGCCGCCCTACCGGCACCAATAACGTGTTTCCTAGATTGTACACCCTTAGCTGCGTCGGCCCTTATTTCTTTCTTCCGCTTATGGTGCTCATCTCAGCCGTGCCTAGCACTCCCATGTAGCCCTTCACACCATGTTAGGTTAGCCTTATGAACTGTTGACTGTGAAAATCAGAGCCCCGTTTGTGATTTATTCTTTGGCTTGTAAGTAATTTCTTCTCCGGCTTTCCTTGTGGTGCCGTACAAGCTGGCAGACTAGTCCGTTTGATTCCATTCAGAGAAAGGATTCTCTGTGTTGAGACCGTTGATGGATGGAGTTGTAAGGGGCCCAAAACAATCGAAGGCTAGGGATTAGGGGTTCTACGGAGCTGTAGCAGAAGCCGGCCTATGCTACTAGTTGTCGAGGCCAAGGACATTGTAACCATGCTTTTTGAGGGTGAGGAAGCAATGGAAACCAATGAAGCCAGCAAGGCCGGTGACGAGGATGGTGAAGCCGTTGGGGCCACTGAGGAAGAGGTAAGGAAGGAAGTGGAGATGAAGCTGCTGTTGTAGTGTTCCAGTTTTAAGCTCTTGTTATTGCCTAGTTTCTACAAATAGATTTCAATCTTTACTTTGGTTCAGTTCTTGGGTTTTGTTTTGCTAATTTTGATTTGATTGTTTTATTTGTTCTTTTCTACTCCACTTTTTCTTTCTTCCTCTTCATTGGTTATCCCATTTCCCCAAAATTTCCCGGCCAAAACCCTATCGCTACTATGGAAAGTTTCTCTTAACTAGATGATGATAGTGCACTGACATTGTGGGACCAACCAAGAGGGTAATAAGTGTCATATTAGTAAGTTCTCTCCGAAATAACAATTGAACTGACAGTAGAAATTAAACTAAAATACAATAGTGTAGTTAAAGAACTTTAAGAGACATTCGTAGAGGTAATTGAGCACATTAGTATAACCTTTAAAATAAGATGACCATATTTGGATTCTTCTTTTTATCTATATATTTAGCTCTTTCTTCAAATATCCACTTGTAACTAATAGATTGTATATTTTTTTTATTGTACATATAATTCAATGATAATCATAAAAATTCCTTTAACAAAAAAGATTTATATTGATAATCTAAACTTTGTACAAAAAATAGACACTATTGCCTATCTAATACAATTGCTTATGTTCTTTGCATTAGAATGTACAATTATCCTAAGCAAAAGGGAAAATTAAAAGAAATTAGACTTTTTTTTTTCATACTCAATCAAACCATTTTCCCCATTCCTTTACACCTTTCCTTGATCCTTCTCCATCAATCTCTATTTAATTGTACATTAAAAGCAAAAGTTCCTTCAAATCAGTGAATGAAAATTTGCTTGGAAAGGTAATGACAAAAATTAGAATTCAATGAGAAACACATATTAAAATTCTTTTCATAAGTGCTAGAGATGATGGTTAACTAGCTTCACCTCAACTCAGATTTACTACTGAGAAACTCAGTTGAACTGCTATCTAAGTTCCAAGAATGTTGGTTTCTATAAGGCATTTCCAAGGAAGTGTAGTTTCCATTGCCGTCCATGTCTAATTCTGAGCTACTGCAAGTGCAATTTCCACTGCTATCTGCCATCTGTCTAAATCTTGTAATTTCCTCACTATATTGTCCAGAATTGTATATGATGCTTTGACCATACCTCACCCCGTTTGAAAGATCAGATTTGTCTCCATCCATGTCTAATGCTCTTATAATATACCAAGATAACTAGCAAAAGAACATTAGGAAACAATTTGGCAAAGGCCTTTTCTTTTTGTTTATCTTGACTTTGTTTTGGAAGAGCATTTAAAATTGACGTTAGAGGTTGGATTAATTTATTAATTACTATGATAGTTTTTTTAAACCTCTAGTACTAGAAGCTACTATTGGATAATTTTTTGAATTTCTAACGCTAAAAGTTGAAGTTGTTTCCAAAGGAAGCCGTTGTCAACAACACCCCACCAATTGAAAATAAAAATAAATAGAAAAATAGTTCTAGTAAAAGCAAGAATGAGGAAATGGGGTAATCTACATGTCTTATCCAAAAATTTCAAAACCACAAACCAAAAATTCAATCAGTTTTTTTCTAAAAATTGTTGAAAAGAGTTTTCAAAAAAATGATTTGCAATAAGAGTTTAGTTTGTCTTTGTTACCTCTTTTCATTGCCCCAACCCAAACCAATACCCACAAAGAAAAAGAAAATGTTAGTATTGTTTTAGAATGATTTTGATGAAAACTTAATGTTTACGCATTGACTGATAAAAAAAGTGCTTACACATTGCAATTAAGTTTACAAAAGAATAAATGTATTCAAAGCTTAATAATCTCAAATTCCTAAATTTGAATCTTGTACTTAATTTATTTGGATAATAAAACAAATTAAAGAAGTTGTAGTGAATTTTTTTTTAATTCTATCTTTCATTTTTTTTTGTGTTTGTTTCCATGCTATGACTGTATATATTTGACATATATATATATATATATATATATATATATATATATATATATATATATATATATTTGTTTTTGTATTTCATTTTTTTTTCATGCAATGACATATACTTGACATAAGTAGATGTAAAGTCACATCCTACATGCACACAAGCTTCCATTTGAAGAAATGGAAAAGAAAATCTACTTTCTTGGTAACTTACACATGCAAAAAAGGGTACCACTTAGCCATATTAAGATAATTATGCAATCCATGAAGACGACTATAGTACTTGTGTTAAATTGTACTAATAGTCTTAAAACTACATCATTTGTTGCATTTTCAACCCTTAATTATGAAATATTACATGATCGCCCCTAAATGAAAAGTGACATAATCCATTATTTTGAGTAGCTTTTCTCATTTGTACCAAATAGAAGCATAGCTTAATGACCAATGTGGCACTCTTGGAATAGAATAAGGTAGATTCACATCATTAAGAAACCCATCCTATAACCGAACCCTAACCCTTGAAACCTAAACCTTATTTACAACATCAATTTTTAAATTAAGGGTTTTCAATTGTTTAGATCTACATCACCCTCACACCTTTTTATCCTAATCTTTTTTCATTTTATAGTACAATGCCAGGTCGGGTACGAGTTGTGTTTTAAGTTTTTATTAGCCATGAATAACAAAAGAATTGATGAATGATGTAGATAGCAATATTAACCAATTATCTATAGGGCCATCCATTTAATACTTTATAGTTATGGGAAAGAAGTGCAACAATCAGTAGAGTCTCATGGCTGTTAATTAGATCAATTTACTATCATGAATTGTAGTGTTTTTTTTTATCAAGATCAATATGCATTATAACCTAAATAAAAGTAAAGTTATACTTCATGCATCCCATATATTTCCTTCATTTTAGTTTTTTTATTTAAATTTGAATTAAATTTATTTATATTATTATTTGATAAAAAATTTTAAAAAGTATATTTAAAAGCTACAATTCTTGTAGTTTCTAAATATAAATTTTTAAAAACTATTTAAAAAATAGTAATATAAATAAATATAAGTTAAAAATAGAAAGGGAGTAAACAATATAGGATGGAGCAAGTATACATAGTACCTGAGCCATTCGTGGCCTTTTTATTGCAGAATGTCGAACACATGTAGCTGCTGCCTCGATCATACTAAACATTTTAGCTTTCACATATTGCTTCCCAAGCCGTGGATCAACCAATTTATTGAACTCTCTAGTTTCAATAGCATGAAGAAGTAACGGTCGAGCCTAGCAAAGGCAATAAAATCATGAGACCACTTGGAAATTCAAAAGGAAAAAGGGAAGGGTATTTCCACTTAAAACAAACAAAACTCTAGTTCATAAAAAAGGTTAATTACAATTTGTCCCCAAGGTTTAGATAATATTACACTTTGCCCATTCTATCTAAAAATTATACACTTTACCTCATACATTTTTTACATGGTTAGAAAACAACTTGTGAAGTCTTAATTTAAATTATACAGTAATCATCTCCAATTTAAGTTTATATGTGAACATTTTAAATGATTAGTTTTTCTTTTGGTAAATGTAAGATAGTGTTTTTTTTTAAAGGGTAAAGCATAAGGCAGAGAACAAAAGATATATTTCAAAAATAAGAGGAAAAAAAGTGTAATATCATCTAAACCTTGAGAGTGAAATGTAATTAACCCAAAAAAGAGGATGGTTTTATGTTTTTAATTAGGTGAAAATGAAAAGGCCACTAAATATTTTAATTTTTACAGGTACAGAACATAAAGAAACTAATGCTTATCTATAGATAAAGTCAATATCATTTAACTCATTCGACTAAACTTTCTTCCCCTAGAGGCTGATTTGGATCAACTGGTTTTCTTCCGGTTATAAGCTCAAGAAGAACAACTCCAAATGAGAAAACATCTGACCTGTCTGTTAATTTCCCACTTGATGCATACTCTAGTGCCAAATAGCTAGTAAAATAGTGAATATAAATAATATCAAGTGCTGTATTTCTATATATCATAATAACTTTATTTGATCTTTAGCAATTTTAAAACACTTTGAGGAGATGAGAAGATAGTTCAAAATTTGATTGAATATTCTATTCATCAAAATATACCACTATATTATTAAATGCACCAAGATGAGACCACTAAAGACTTGACATAGTTATTAAAACTGAAGCTCAATAAGACTATGAAGTATATTCCTTAGATTCAAGTCTAATAAGAAGTGTGAGTGTTATGCTCACCAAGTTAATGTGTGAAAGCTAGGACTGACGAGTAAGGATGAAACGAGTCCAAGCACTCCAAACTCAAAGATTGGCTAATTAAGGATTAGGTTTATCCAATTTTGACGGGCTTAGTAAACGGGGTATGAAGCCCAGCTTAAAAGTGCTTGGGTTCTAGCGGTGGTTTGATAGGCTTGAAGCTCGATTAAAAGAGTAGTGTATTAGGATTTTTAGGATAAGCTTATTTTTTCTGATTATAATTATATTATTATATTAATTTTTATCCTAGGCTTGTTAGGCTTAGTTAAAGGAAAAAAAAATATAACTTAAACTTGAACTATTTGGTAAAAGTTCAGCTTATTTCCATCCCTACTAATGAATGTTGAAATGAGAAAAAGGGACATACAAAAGGATCTAGTATTCTTACTTAAATCTAGCACTTTCAAAACACTTTAAGAAGATGAGAAGATGGTTCAAAATTTGATTGAATATTATATTCAACAAAACATACCACTATATTATCAAATGCATCAAGATGAGATCACTAAAGACTTGACACAATGGTTAAAACTAAAGCTCAATAAGACTATGAAGTGTATTCCTTAGATTTAACTCTAACAAGATGTGTGAGTGTTATGCTCACCAAGTTAATGTGCAAAAGCTAGGATTGATGAGTAGGGATGAGAATGAGTGGAGGCAACTCTGAACACTCCAAATTTAAAGATCGGCTCATTAAATATTAGGTCTATTCAAGTTTGACAACCTTAGTAAACAGGGTTCGAAGTTTAGCTCAAAAGGGCTTGGGTTCGGTCGATGATTTGATAGGTTCAAAGCTCAATTAGAGGAGCAGTGTATTAGGATTTTTAGGGTAAGGTTATTTTTTATGATTGTATTATAATTATATTATTATAATATCATATTATTTATTAGGCTAGCTACTTAGGCTTAGTTAAATAAAAAAATCTAGCTCAAACTTAAACTACTCGATAAAAGGCTCAGCTTGTTTCCACCCCACTGATGAATGTTGAAATGGAAAAAATGGACGGACAAAAAGATATGGTACTCTTACTTAAATTAAGCAAGAATAAGAAGAAAGGCTATAATTTAACAGAAATTTATGAAGGAAATTGATTAATTTCATAATATTGAAATTAAAAGTACTTTAATAGTTTATTATTTTTGTGAAATCTGATTAAATCATACTTATAATCTTCATGAAAGAATGAGGTCTAACAAAATGTCAGTCTATGCCAACATACAACAAAAATATAACTATGTGTTTGTAAGCAAGAGGCAAACCTTTCTGAGTTCTTAGAATGTCTAATTACTAGTAATAATGCCTCAATGAGGCCAGTGAATTGTGGGATGAAACAAAAATTCAAATTCCAGCGGGAAGAAGAAAAGTGAAAATGAAAAAAATTACCTAGTGTTATTTGACTTATTCTGAAATTATACATACCCAAAAGTCCCCATAACGCGAGTTGAAACATGAGTTTGTGTAGTGTCATAGAGTTTTGCAAGTCCAAAGTCGGCAACCTATACTTGAAATTTAATGGCAAATTTAGTAGAGCACCTTGAGAGGCTTTAGCCCATGAACAATAAAAATTTGAATAAATTAGAAATATAAAAAAAATAATTGTACTTACTTGGGCTTCAAAGGGATCATCTAACAAAATGTTTGAAGACTTAATGTCCCTATGGATTATTTTTGGGTGGCCTAAATGTGAACAACAGAAAGAGTAAAACAGGTTGGAGTTTCAATACGTAAAACCATCAAATATTTGTGGATATTGTTGTAACTATAAAAACAAGTTCAAATAGAAAGCTTTAACTTATAGTTAAATTTTTTTTCAATATTAAAGAGAATAAATATTAAAAATCTTGATATATGCTCTAGTCAATCTATGATTATGATAAATTTACTTAGAAACTGCTTCAGAAAAACTAGCTAGAGGAAATTGGAACTGGAAAGTTATTGTAGTGCTTCAAGATATTCCTATTATCTTTGTTTCCACTCCAAATCGGAACATAGAATCAATATTTAAATAAATTCTATTTATTAGGCAATTTCATTTCAAGGTTTTTTCCGCTTTAGGGATTTTGGGGTGTAATTTTGTGGGTGATTTAGGTTTGTTTCAGAATCTTTTTGGAAATCGGGTGTAATATCTTCATTTTATTAATATTATTTTCATTGCCGTTCAAAAAACGGTTATTTTACAATTACCCTAAATTTAGCTTTTATTGTAGTTATATTCTTAGTTTTGCACTTTGTTCACAGTAGTCAAGAAAGTTTCAAAATATTAATTCAAAATATTTTCCTAAAGTCAAGCTGTCTAGTATTTTCCCACTATTCATTAAAAGTTGTGAAAAAAATGTGTTTGCTTTCACAAGGATGTCCATTAACTTTAAAAACATTATTATTTGAAATCATTAGAAAATAATAATTGGGCATTTTAAATAGTTTTCAAGAAGTTGTTATCAGGAAAAGTGTACAATTTCTAAAGCTAAAGGATATAACGATTACATTAAATAACTATAAATTACTCTATTTAAGATTTATCTCATGTGCAACAAATGCAATGAAACTAGCTAGAAGTATGAGTAATTCTAAAGTTATACAAAATTCATTTTACAAAAGTACTTATACAGAATATCGTTTTAAATAATGGTCTAATTAAGCAACATTTTATGTAAGACAAATTATTGCTCTCTCTTTCTCAAAGTTCTTTGTAATATTTACTATTCATAACAATTAATCTATTATTTTTTTTATCTTCAATAGTTTGGTACATAAATACAAAATTGTTACATATAAGTAATAAATAAAAACTTATAGTGTCTAAATATGATTTTTGTAAAAAAAATTTCTCGAATAATAATATAAATAAATTTAAGTAAAAAAATGAAATGTATAAAAGTATGGGAGAGAATATTTGAATACGCCACTAACGACGCTTGAAACACACATGGGATTACCAATACTTACCAAATCAAAGTATTTTTTCACAAATTAAAAACAAAGAATATGGCTTTCCTCAGGAAGGTCCTAGCCATAGAAGATTGATTACAATTATATTAATAGAAGAATGTAGGAAGAGATACTTACAATCTTCATGCAAATATGCTAATCCCTTAGCAGCCCCTAGAGCAATTCTGACTCGTTTAACCCAGTCCAACACTGGCATATCTTTACCTGGTCGACAAAAATATATATAGATTTGTTAGTGTTGTGCCCAAAAAGCCAATCATGAGATGATTGTATTTTTTGCACATTGAGTCATGATATTTTATTAAGGCATTAATCCAGCAATTATGTTTGTTATTTTGTTTCTGCGTAACTTAACAAACATAATTGTAACCCTAGAATAATGATATTCTTAAACGTCCCTAGTCTAGTATTATTGTGGAGTGGGTTACAATAATACATAACGACTAGCATATGTGGAGACTAATATAAGATATGTAGTCTACATATGGGTACAAGTTGGAGAACTTGTGTACTGGACCAACCCACCATGAGAACACTACATGGATCGTTATATGAGTGTCATAAGTGATTCTCATAGTGATTATGGTATATGTAGTCCTTCGACCTAAGACCATCAAGGTTCCCTACATGTGAGTCACATACTTTGATACTTTCCTTTGTTGCTCGTAACTGAGTGAACTTGAAGGAGGTCATTGGGTATGTCACATATCATGCGGAGGGATTTGTCCCTCCTAGGTAACGGGAGTGATATCTTCGGGCCCCTTGATAGAGTAAGACTTAGAAAAATGTATGGTCATGCTTGGATGAGTTGATATACGATATCAATGTCATCAGTTTAAGTTGGTCTACTCAGTAATCAAGAAACCAAAGATTGGGCTATACGAGAGTGACACATTCCATGTCTCGTGCTTAGTCTTGATATCTTGGACAAAGGGACAATGGCATATATCGGTGATGACCATAAAGGTTTAGTTGAATCACCGACAATCTTGTCACTTGGGTAACAATGATGTGTTGCTAGACACCGCTCATTACTTATGATCATAAATGTGATTTATGATAATTGCCAACGTGGTAAGAGCCTATTGGGTCGCACACATAGAGCTATTTGGATCATTAGAATGCATGAGCTAATAATTTGGGTTTTGGTTTCACAATAATTTCGTATTAATAATGGGCCCAATAGTTGAGCCATTATTAAGCCCGAAATTAAAGCCTAATTGGATTAGGGCTTTGAAACCTATTAGGCCTGGAAGTTGAGTCTCACTATAAATACAACTTCTAGTGAGAAATTCGCAGGTCTCCTTGCCCTAGCCTCCCAAAAGGACAGCCGCACTCTTCTCTTGCAATTCCTTGGAGGATGCAAGCTAGCACTGAGAGCGTAAGAGAAACGCATCTGCCGGGACGTGGTGGAAGTGTGGTGATCCCGAGAGGCTCGTGTGGATACCATAGAGAGCCTGAACACGTCAACTGTTCAGGTTTTGTGATTCGACTCTACAGTTGAGTGAAAGATCTCAACCGAAAATTAGGTATGAAAATTTTCGAATACCCGGTTTACCCCGTTTCACTTGGATCCTGGAGGGTTTCGGTTAAATTCTGCTATGCTGTTTGGCTCCCGAAACCCATCAAGATTCCCCTTGGAAAAATCTTAGATCAGAATTGGGTTAGTTACAATTTCTCCCCTCAAGGTTTGGGTGATATTACATTTTGCACCTACAATTTTAGAAATATACACTTTGTCCCTGCCTTTATTACATTCTTTAACAGCAATTTCTGAAATCTTAATTTAAATAATATGGTGGTCATCTTCCAGTAATTTTAGTCTATATGATACTTATTTTACAACTAATCGATGTTTAAAGGGTACATAAACTCCACCCGTCATTTCTAAATTATATATAATGTTACTTAATCGTCATTAAAATATATTAAATATTGCTTAATCGTCCTGCCATCCACACAGTTGTTATGAATTAATGAAAAAATGACATGGCTGTTAATGTAGCTTTACAAGCTTGTGTGGCTGTTGATATAGTATCACTTTTTCACGCATTTTTAATGGTGTACTGGATGACAAGATAAGATAGCAACAATTAAATAGTTTGAGGACGATTGATGAAACATTTGATGGTTTCGGGACAATTAATAATATAGGATATAGTTTACGGACAACAGACAGAATTAATTCATGTTTAAATTATAAGTTTTTCCTTCATGTAAATGTAAAACAATTTTTTTTAGGAGAGTAAAGATAGAAGACACAATGTAATATCATTTAAACCTTACAGGAACAAATTGTAATTAACTAATCAAAATTTTGTAGAGAGAAAAGATGGAGACTTACCATGCAAATGATGATCCAAAGTTTTGTTAGGAAGAAATTCATGGATGAGAAGGCGATGGTTTTGAGATATACAATATCCAACCAAAGACACCAAATGCCGATGATGGACATGACTGATGATGTCTACTTCAGCCTTGAATTCCTCATCCCCTTGCCCACCTCTTGCCTTGAGCTGCTTCACGGCCACCACTATGCCTTGGGGCAGCCATCCTTTGTAGACACAACCAAAGCCACCTTCACCCACAATATTTTCTCGAGAGAAGCCATTCGTTATCTCCATTAGCTCTTCATATTGGAAAAAAATATTGAGGCTACTCAACATGCCTGATTCTGGAGTCCTCATAGCCTCAAATTTTTGGGGAGTCACATAATTAAAATCACTATGCATAGAACGAGAGGCTCCTTTGCCTTTAGTTTGAAGTTTCTTGCCCTGACCCTTGAAATATCCATCTATAAGTACACAAACACAAGTGTTTAATCTCTCCCCAGTTATTCCATCAAAGCCATTTTTTATTTTAAATTAAGTCAACTTAACCTAAAATAATTTTATTTTTATATTTTTTGTCCTGAACCAAATTTATTCAAAAGCCAATATTATTTAGTTGTAATAATTCATTTGATTGTTATTATTAAAATTTTATGAATTTTTATTTTTTAAGTATTAAAAAGAAAAAATTCATAAAAATTTGATCACGTGATAAAAGTTTTTATTTTGAATAGATTATTATATCTACATAATATTAGATTTTAAATGAAATTAGTTTCAAATAAAAAGGATATAAAAGTAAAAATAAGTTATTTTGGATTAAATTTACTTAAATTAAAACTGCTTAGAAAAAAATTACAAAAATGCAAGTACAATTAATTTCTTCCATTCTCACCTGACTTGGTGTAGCTCATCATTTGTTGGCATTTTCTCTTCCTCCTCCTTACAAGAAGAAAGAGTATGACCAGTGCAATGATCAAAAGACTAACCACCGCGGTGCCGACCACCACACGCTCAGAAGGGCTGCTGTCGCTAATTTTACCACCTTGATCCGAGGCTGCTGCTGAAGGGGGAGGGCTGGTTTTAGGAGGGGATTGGGCAGATGGGTTGCCTTTGGCTGGTTTAGAATGTTGGGGTGGGGGTGAGAGAGGTAGATTGGGAGCACTACTAGAAAAAATGGAATTAGCGACGGCTAAAAACCGTCGCTAATTAGCGACGGTTAATAGTCGCTAAAAGTCCGGTGAGAGTTTAGCGACGGCTGTTCGTCGCTAATATTTTAGTGACGGGCAACCGTCGCTAAGTTAGTGACGGCAAGTAGTCGCTAAAGTTAGTGACGCATTGCCGTCGCTAAGTTAGTGACGCATAGCCGTCGCTAAAATAAAAAAAGGGCAAAAATATTAATAGCTATTGTAACATGAGTAATTTTTTTTGATTATATATACAGAACTTGAGATGTTTACCTTATAGTCGGATAAATATTTAGTAGGGGTTATGGGTTGCTAAATGATTCTTTAAATTAATGACGGTTAACCGGCGCTAAAATTATCAACTAAAAAAAAAAGTAATAGTTGTTATCTGATATTTATTTTTGTTGTTAAATTGGTATGTACTAATACATAACTTATTTATTTTAAAAATGTGTAATGTAGTGGATATGTGTACCATAAAGTCGTATAAAAGTTTACTAGGGGTTAAATTTTAATCCTACTTAGTGACGTCTTACCGTCGGTAAAATTAAAAAAAATTAATGGAAATTTAGTGATGTCCTACTTAGTGACGTCTTACCGTCGATAAAATTTAAAAAAATTTTTAAAAAAATAATAGTTCTTATGTGGACCGTTATTTTTTACGCTAAATTGTTATCTACTAATACATAACTAATTTATTTTGAATATATTTACTGTAGTCGAGATGTGTACATTCAATTTGTAAAAAAATTTGTAAGGGGTTAAAAGTTGGTACATTTTAATTTAGCGCCAGGACGGATTACTGTCGCTATAGGTTAGTGACTGGTTGCCGTGGTTGAGTTAGTGACGTATTACCGTCGCTAAGTTAGTGACGTATTGCCGTCGCTAATTTAGTGACGTATTGCCGTCGCTAAGTTAGTGACGGATTGCCGTCGCTAAGTTAGTGACGCATAGCCGTCGCTAAGTTAGTGACGCATAGACGTCGCTAAAATAAAAAAAGGCCAAAAATATTAATACTTCTCCTATAATAATTATTTTTTATGCTCAATTGTTATCTATTGTAACATGAGTAATTTTTTTTGATTATATATACAGAACTTAAGATGTTTACGTTATAGTCGGATAAATATTTAGTAGGGGTTATGGGTTGCTAAATGATTCTTTAAATTAATGACGGTTAACCGGCGCTAAAATTATCAACTAAAAAAAAAAGTAATAGTTGTTATCTGATATTTATTTTTGTTGTTAAATTGGTATGTACTAATACATAACTTATTTATTTTAAATATGTGTAATGTAGTGGATATGTGTACCATAAAGTCGAATAAAAGTTTACTAGGGGTTAAATTTTAATCCTACTTAGTGACGTCTTACCGTCGGTAAAATTTAAAAAAATTTTTTAAAAAATAATAGTTCTTATGTGGACCGTTATTTTTACGCTAAATTGTTATCTACTAATACATAACTAATTTATTTTGAATATATTTACTGTAGTCGAGATGTGTACATTCAATTTGTAAAAAAATTTGTAAGGGGTTAAAAGTTGGTACATTTTAATTTAGCGCCAGGACGGATTACTGTCGCTATAGGTTAGTGACTGGTTGCCGTGGTTGAGTTAGTGACGTATTACCGTCGCTAAGTTAGTGACGTATTGCCATCGCTAAGTTAGTGACGTATTGCCGTCGCTAATTTAGTGACGTTTAGACGTCGCTACAATAAAAAAAGGCCAAAAATATTTGTGACGGTTAACCGTCGCTAAATTTTACAACTAAAAATAAAAGTAATATTTGTTATCTGATATTTATTTTTGATGTTAAATTGTTATATACTAATACATAACTAATTTATTTTAAAAATATGTAATGTAGTGGATATGTGTACCATAAAGTCGTATAAAAGTTTACTAGAGGTTAAATTTTAATCCTACTTAGTGACGTCATACCGTCGGTAAAATTAAAAAAAATTTTAAAAAAAAGTAATAGTGCAAATGTCATAGTTATTTTTTATGCTAAATTGTTATCTACTAATACATAACTAATTTATTTAAAATATTTTTAATGGGGTCGAGATGTGTATCTTCAATTCGTAAAAAAATTGAGTAAGGGTTAAAAGTTGGTACATTTTAATTTAGCCCCGGGACGGCTTACTGTTGCTAAGTTAGTGACTGGTTGCCGTGGCTGAGTTAGTGACGTATTGACGTCGCTAAGTTAGTGACGTATAGCCGTCGCTAAATTAGTGACGTATAGCCGTCACTAATTAGTGACGGTTGGCCGTCGCTAATATTAGTGACGGCGTACCGTCACTAATTTAGTGACGGTTATGCGTCACTAAATTTAGCGACACATAACCGTCGCTAATTAGTGACGGTTATGCGTCGCTAACATTATAATTATATAATTATAATTTTTAATTTGATTAATTAAGCATACACATCTCTAAATATTTTTTGAGTAATTAACAAATAATCTATTTTACACATTTTATTTTACTTATTATTTATGTTAAATCTAGTGCAATAAAACCAGTTATCGTTTTATATGTCACTTATTTAATTATATAATTATAATTTGTAATTTGATTAATTTAGCATACAAATCTCTAAACATTTTTTTAGTCTTTGAAATATTACCAAGGGCAACCTGTATGTAATTATAACTTGGGTAATTATAATTTTTTTGCATTTTACTGAGCTAAACTCTTTTACGAAATATTAGGTAATTTAACAAAAAATCATGTTACTTAAAATTAAAATTCTTTTACACTATTTTATGTAATTTAACAAAAAAACATGTTAATTAAAATTAAATTAATTTGAATACGTTTATTGGCACAAGAGGCTTAGCCATTTTATAATATATTGGAATCTAATTTAGCCAAAATTTATTACAAGTATGGTAAGGAGAATGTTTAGCCTAAATATAGCGAAGGCCACACGTCGCTAGTATTAAGCGACATATTGCCGTCGCGTTTAAGCGACATATTGCCGTCGCTACTGCAAATCAAAATCCCTTCCACGCCTCCTCACTCCACAATCACCTCTCCGATTCCTCCCTTCGTTCACATTGGGTCGTCGCGTCAGGTTCCTCAACAGGGACGGCGGTTTGATCGCCGTTTCTCCTCGATCGGACGGCCACCAACAGCTCTCTCCTCGATCGCCCTCTCTCCTGTCGTTTCCGGTGGTCTCTTTGGCATGGATTTGTTGGTCAATCCGCCCGGGAATCACCTCCGTTCGTCGCTCCAGAATCGTGACAAAATCATGCCGGTGGCCACCGCCGCTGCACCTCCTCGTGGCTATCGATTTCGTCACACCTCCGATTGACGGTCGCTGCACTTCGATCCCCTCTCCGATTCCTCTTCTGGTCCCTCTCCCTTTCTCCGATTCCTCCTCCCTCTCGCTCACCGGTCCCTTTCCCTTTCTCCGATTCCATCTCTCCGATGCCAGCGGAGGGGCGCCGAGCTGATCAATGCTTGGATCGGCGTCGGCGGCGCCGGAGGTCGTGGAACCTGTGCGAGGACGGCGAAGCGAGGCCAGCTTCGCTCGCGGATTTTCTGGAGGTGGAGAGGAGGTTTGGGGACGCGGCATTCTATAGCGTGGCAGTGGAGCTTGAGGGCGTGACGGGGAATAATCAGTCAGAAGCTCAAGGTAGGAACGGACGGGAGCTGTTCGCCGACGGGAGGGTGTTGCCGCCGGCTGATGATGCAAGTGAAGGAGAATCGACGGTGCCTCCGCTGTGTAGATTCCCGGTTTCGCTAACTGGGATCTGTAGTGGCTGAGGAGGATAAATAAAGGTGATTTTCTGTGCTTATTTTTTTATTCTGGTGCAGAAACATGCATGGTTTGTTTCTACTAGAAACATGCAATGTGGTATACAACTGTTGCTTTCTTTAAGTACAGAACAAAGCCGGAGGGAGGATCTTGAATCTCTTGGTTATGTGCTGATGTATTTCCTACGTGGAAGGTTGTAATCCTATGATGATATGTTTTTGAAATTATTGCTTCTTCTGATGTGAAAGTATTCTGTATTTACAAGTTGTCTGAGCTTGCTTTTGTCCGCAGCCTTCCTTGGCAAGGTCTAAGGGCGGGGAACAAAAAGCAGAAGTGTCAGATATGCTGAGCGGCTTCTCCCTTGGTTTTACTTATTGGTTTATATGTTCTTTTGTGCCAGTAATGCGAGTGATGCTTTAGATAAGCTCAGGTTCTTAAGTGTGACGGATCCCTCCCTGCTCGGAGATGCTGGGGAGCTGGAGATACGCCTCAAACCCGATCCAGACAATGGGACCATAACTATCACGTACCGCAGTTCATATATTTGCTTCAGTTATTGTTTCCTTAGTATGTTGACTTGGTAGATAATTGATATAACTGTGCTTCAACTTACTGACAGGGATACTGGCATCGGGATGACAAAGCAAGAGCTAATTGACTGTCTTGGCACAATTGCCCAGAGTGGAACTTCAAAGTTCCTCAAGGCTCTCAAGGTATTGATGTTGTTCTAACCATCTCCCTTTATGTTTTTGTATCTGTGGATTATATTATTTTTTTGGTTAATTGAAATCTGATTTCTTTGATGTCTTATCTTGCATAGGAAAATAAGGATCTTGGGGTTGATACTGGCCTAATTGGTCAATTTGGTGTTGGATTCTATTCTGCTTTTCTTGTTGCTGATAAGGTGGAGTTCAGTTTGTATTGGTTCATATACATGTCAGCTGTTGGTTGTCATTTTCAAGTTGAGTAATAGAATAGTTCCCTTTTCACATGACCAATCAGGTTGTCGTCTCTACAAAGAGCCCAAGTTCAGATAAGCAATATGTCTGGGAAGCAGTGGCTGACAGTAGTTCCTACGTGATCAGAGAAGAGACTGATCCTGAAAAGCTTCTACGCCGTGGAACACAAATTACTCTTTATTTAAGGGTACCATGTACATACTTTTCGTTATATTTGATGCGAAATCATTTTATATTACACTCTTTCCTACATTTATACTAAAAGGAACTGCTATTTGGAAACTTTGGTGAGGAACTTGATTTTATCATTCCATGCTGTACTTTGCCTGTTTTATGTACATGAGCACTTGCGTACTCTTATGTTTCTAAGTTCTGTTTTGCCTCTATGCACCTTGGTGAACTCTCAGATGTTTTTTCTTTGACAGTCAGATGACAAGTATGAATTTTCAGAACCTGCCAAAATCCAGAGTTTGGTGAAGAACTATTCACAATTTGTTTCATTCCCCATCTACACATGGCAAGAGAAATCCAGAACAGTTGAGGTGAGGTTATCCATTTTCTTAATCACTTGAACATTTGTTTCCAATGCCCAGTTGCTGGTCTTTCTCTGCTGCATTATTACTTTCTTTACGTTGTTTACTTATGTTTATCATCTCATACCATACCTATTGTTTTGCTCATCTATTGCAGATGCGGGCTCCCAAAGAAGTTACCAAAGAGGAAGACAATGAATTCTACAAGAAGACATTCAGTGAATTTCTGGATCCACTTCCCTACACTCACTTCACCACAGAGGTAATAACTTCTCTATGGTGATACAATTCAGCTGGATCAGTCTGATGGTATTCAAACCTTTTTATACTGTGTCCAGGGAGAGGTGGAGTTTAGGAGTGTTCTGTACATTCCTGGCATGGGGGAAAAGCAAAAGGCAATATATTATGTTGAGAACCTCTACTTTGTTTTCACACGTCCAAAAGTGGGGATGAGCTGACTGGCTTGGATGAATATGTTGAGAACATGGGGGAAAAGCAAAAGGCAATATATTATCTGGCAACTGACAGTTTGAAGAGTGCGAAGACAGCTCCTTTCTTTGGAGAAGCTTGTCCAGAAGGACATTGAGGTATGGCTGTTCAAGTAGGTACTATTGGAAATTTTTTTCTAAGACTCAGGACGTGGTGTTTAGTGGAAAATATTAATATTACTAAACAATCTGATTTGATTGGTTAATTGTTGGTCATCTTGGGAAAGGGTTTCAATGTACCACTGCTTATTTGATAATTCTATGTGCAACTCTGAAACCTGTCCTTTTTCTCTTTACATATGTGGTTTGAATCTTGATACTCTTTCATGTTTACTTGGCAAAATGTCTCAAGAGTTGTATGTTGTGGCAGGTGGAGCTTTTCCGTAGTGACCAACGCCGGCTTAGGATTGTCGTGGACAGCGAGAATGAAGTGGACTTAACAGTACATCCCTCAATTCTTTACTCAAGATAGAGTCAGAATACTTGGAGAAAGTTGAACAGGAGGCATCAGATTATTTGTTATTAGGTTTGAGGTCTGCTTGCTGTCTCCCAATAGTTCTTGTTTTCATGTACTAGTTTAGTTTTGTGTTTGAGAAGAGTATGAGATGTACCCAATTGTGTAATGAAATATTAATTTCATTTTTATAACTAAAATGATGGGCAAATTAATTTCCGGTGCATTGTATGTTTCATTCTTTTATTTTGCCCTTGATAACTATTTTCAATCACCGCGAATCTCCAGTTTAATCATAGAAAATAATGAACAAAAAAAAATAAATACTAGCGACGGTTAAGCGTCATTAACTAGCGACAGCTACGTGTCATTAATTGGCACTAACTAGCGACGGCTACGTGTCACTAACTGGCACTAACTAGCGACGGCTACTAACTAGCGACGGTTATGAGTCACTAATTAGCGACGGCTATGCGTCACTAACTAGCGACGGCTATGCGTCACTAACTAGCGACGGTTACGCGTCACTAACTAGCGACGGCTATGCATCACTAACTAACACTAACTAGCGACGGCTATGCGTCACTAAGTAGCGACGGCTATGCGTCACTAAGTAGCGACGGCTACGCGTCGCTAATGCGCCGGCAGACACCGTTACCGGAAAATTAGTGACAGCCTGTTTTGCGACGTTTAGCTGTCGCTAATTAGCGACGGTAACCGTCGCTACAAAATTAGCGGCGAGTTAATTGGCGACGGGCGTTTTAGCGACGGTGTGCCGTCGCTATATCATGTTTAGCGACGGCAAGCCGTCGCTAATGACCGTCGCTAAATGCGGTTTTTCTAGTAGTGGAGGAATGTGGGTGATGAGATTGTTTAATAGCTGGGATTGACTGGATTTATCTGACCGTGGAAAGGGGGGACCAGGCAGTGTTGTTGATAGAGCCGTTGAAGAGGGTTTAGGGGATGGATGGGGAGAGACTTGCTTTGGTGGAGACTTGTTGGTGGTGGTTTTTCCTTTGGGAGCTGGCGGTGGCGGAGGCTTTTTGGCGGTGCTTTCTCCTTTGGTTTTTGATGACGACGGAGCCGACAGCGGAGGAATTTCTTAACCCGGCGGCGACTCCGCCGAGTCTGACATATTCTCTCCTCCCCCTAATCTTAATTTTCTCAACCTTTTTTCTCCTCTCTCTATTTCTCTAAACTACCCACCAAAAATCCAATAATAATAATAATAATAATAATTCTACTCCAATTTACTACTTACAAAAAAGATATTAAGTTTTTGGCCTACGAGTTTGCATGAACATCTAAGGGATTGAGTAGTAGTTTTACTTGATCATTGAAACATTTTCATGTTTCAAATGTAATGCATTAGATTTGGAGTAATAAAAAAAAATACATTCTTTCCAAAAAGGAGAGGAAATTTTAACAAATCTAAAATCTTACATGCATATACATATTCCCCTTTTTGTCTTCCAAATCCCTCGATGTCAAATTACCGTTCTTTACTAGCTACATTTGCCCAGCACCAAGAGAAAAAACAAAACTCAGAAAATGAAGCTTAAGCAAACCAAGGCATGAGAAAGATGGGAATGGAGAAAGATTGCAAAGGGAGACGCGATCCCAGGAATTGCGTGGAGAGGAGTGAAATTAGAGTCTATCAACAACACTAGGAACAGATGCTTCGAGGTGGCATCCAACAAGCATTTTTTTGTTTTAGAAAAATTCATAACTATAATTAATTTTCTTTTATTGGCTATCCTTTCCTTACTTTTATTCTTAGCTTAGGGCCTTCTAGTTCCCCCTCCCTTTCGCCTCACCGCACAAATCAACACCTACTTCATTTCTCCTCCTCCTTTTCCCAACCTAATCCTATGCCTAATTCATTGTATGATAGGAAAATATTTTCCTCACAGCCAGGCTGTAGAAACTCCTTGCCTTGCGTTTGTCGCAGTTGCTGAATGCAAAATTTAAATCCTTTTAAATGTTTCAAGTAAATTTAATTTAAATTTACTTCATTAATTAAAGACTTGCCATATTAGTTAAGACTTGTGATTATTACTAAAACATCTAATACTTAATCCTCTATTTTTCTTGACCTCCCTCCCATGTAACAAACGAAAAAAAATTTAAATTACCCCAGTGAATTAATTTTATGGACAAAATGAATTTTCTATGCTTTTAAAGGAAAATATTACAAGTTATTATGGTGATAACATATTTGGCTTGAGTAGTTAGAGCCTAGCAACCAAACCCAATTCACATAGAAGACTGGTTTGGCCAAAATCTTAATCAATGAAAATTTCTATTAAGGGAGATATTTAATAGAAAATGATTCCTTTAAGGAAGAGAAACCCTCATTAATTTCACTCCCAGAGGGCATAGTTAGCACCCATGCGTGCAAAAAAAGACCCCAAGTCCAACAGTACATCCTACTACACATGGACCCCCTACTTCCACAGCTATTTCTTTTGTTGTTCGGAGAACTAACTTGACAATTAGAAGGTTTTCTTTGGAGGCATACTATGGGGCTCTGAAATTGTCTTTGGTCACAGTTTTACATGTCTTGGTTCGCTCAAGTCAACCAATCAGAGGAATGATGGTTGACATGCCAAGACCCTAACAGAACTAGGATCACTCCAATGAGGAGAACACCATTGATAGCCTCAACAAACAAAGGCCTATTTAGATTAGGAGGCTAGATGAATGACCACCAGAGATGAGCCCTCATTGCCCCCTCAAAATCCAGCTAAAGAGAAAGCTCCTATAGCTCTAGATGATGATCAATTTTAGAATCTTTAGCATGCTTTGTTTGAAAGGATTAAAGCCACCATCCAATAAGAGATCTAGAAAGCAATTCCTCAGGATTTAGAAAAGGCAGTAGAAAGTCACCCAGTGTTGAAAATGATCAAGCCCTTATTGAGGGAGTCATCCCAAAGGTATAGGGTCTAGTAATAGGGGCCAGAAGCAATTTATATATGCACGATCCTGAAGAGGTTTGACTAGACTGAGGGGCATCCGAAGGCTGCCAATCCCCCTAGAAAGACATACTTTAGTAGTCATGGACATCAACTACATGAAGGTACAACCATTCAGAGGAAATCAATAACACAATAATCCTTAAAGATTCAAAAAGCTAAGGATAGATCTGTATGACGAACTTATGGACTCGGTCAACCACCTATAGAGGTACATCACATCCATGAGGTTGGAAAGGGCCACAAATAATGTAATTTGCTAGGCTTTCAGCTTCACTCTGACAAGGATCACTACAAGCTAGTTCAAGATAAAAAGGTCATTAATTAATAATTTTAGGATTTATGTTAGACTTTTGTATGGCACTCTTTGGAAATCACCCCACTCCCAAAACAATCCCCCATCTTTTGAAGATAAAGCAAGGGGAATGATGGGTCCTTACGTGGTGAAAATTTTACAAGCTCTATAAGCACACACAAGAATTCATTGAAGGTTTCAAGTGGACTTATCACTAGGAGGCATGCCAAGGAGCTTGGAATGACACTACAAAGCTTGGTCAAGCAATGTTATAAGGATCACAGAGCCGGAGCACACAATGGAGCACTTTAAGCCCACTTTGGACACATGGAGCACCTAGATGTGCCATGGCCCACCCTTTTAGAGCCTCATGATCCACATGCACCTTAGTCCGCACATACTTTCAAGGTGCATATCCCCTAGTGCACCATAAACCCTATGTGGACCCATCGGACCTCAATCGCTAGTTAGGAAGGCCGAACCATGATGACTACAGCCAAAGCATCCACAAGCCCCAAGGTGCACCTAAGGGCATCCTAAAGAGCCCCAACATGCCATGCTGTAGTTTACTAGACCTTCTTGTTTCTTGATTTGGTTAATTTTGGTCCTACTATTATGAACATGAATATTCATCACATGTTTATTAGTTTATGCCAAATTTAGATTTATTTTTAGCTTTAATGAGTGTTTAATGATTATTTTAGTTGAACTAGGATTTTTAGTTCTTTAGGGTTTTTCAACCATTTGTTTCCTGGTTGTTTTGAAACCCTAAGGCCGAAGAATGCTATCTAAAGGCTAGACTATGCATTATATATTCAAAATTTCATTGATTAATACAAGTTTCTCAAAAAGCATTTTGGCCTTAGTTCTATATGAACTATCTTTGGTGCACAATGGACTATGTGATCTTCATAAATCAATTCTTCTTTATATTTGTTCTTTTAGATTGGTGAAGCTTGAAGTATTACCTAGACTATTCCTAAGTGGTTTGTCTTCAAGTGGTATCAAAGGTTGGCTAGTTCTAGAGGACAAAACTCTTATCCCGTTGTTTCATCCTTCATTATTTTCAGTAGTTCTTATTATGTTTTCATCCATTCTAAGTGCCCTTTATACCCCATAGTGTCCAGCACTTTTGTTTATCATTCTTTATGTTCAAACATCTTTGTTTCTTTCATATTTTATCAAATTAATTCAGTTCTTATCATGTTTAACTCATTCCATTTGGTTTTCATTGATTTTAGGTCCAAGTGTGCAAATTCAGAGAGATGAGCACAATTTGCACAAGTTTGTCAAAATCCATGTCAATTTCTTTCAAAACCATCCAGAATTGGTTTGTTCAATTGTGTTTCTTTATCTTGAATCCAAAAATAAAAAAAATACAAAAAGAAGGTTTTTGGAATCAGGATGTTTCTTTCCAAATAAGTTCATTACAAACTTGTGTAAAATTAGGGTTTTTATGACTTTTGCTACAAGTTTTTATTCTTATTTTTTATTTTGCTACAAGAAACATTCTTGGAAAATTTGAACAAGAAGAAAACATCAAGAAAAATTTTCTTACAACAAAAAATATGATTTTGGACATAAAATGCTTGAATTTCTCAGCTTAAAAGCAAGTGTGCACAAACCATCTCAAAAACATGTTTTTGTGCAAGAACTCTCATTTTCATGTCTTCCTTGATTCTAGTAATCATCTATTGTTGTAATTTCCTATATCTTGTGTTTTATCTCTATTTTGACATGTTTTCTTTTAGAATTACTTAGTTTACAAAGTTTTTGAAAGATTTTGTATGCTTTGAGTGATTAGTTCTCCAAAAACCTTAGTGATAGGTCTTAGCTAGCAACTTTTGCTAACAAATTGTGAGAGTGAGAGTTATGCAAGGTTCATCAAAATTTCAGGCAGTATGATGGAAAGAGATGAGAAAGGTCTAAACAACAAGTTGTTGATAGAAGCTTTTCAAAATGTTGTACAAAAGTTGATAGATGGATTGGAGGATGTTGAGATACAACATAAAGAGATGAGTTCCACATTTAATGAGGCTTATACATCAAAGGTATAAAGGAGGACCAACCTCATCTATAGGCTGGATAGAGGAATTACAATCAAGAAATCAGAAGGTGAAGATGAGGCTTTGAGTACACCTAGGTAATAAAGGAGGGGGAGATTTAAAAAAAAGACAAAATGAACTCCATCAAACTTAGCATACCATCCTTCTAAGGATAGAGTGATCCAGATACCTATTGGGAGTGAGAAAAAAAGATAGAGATGGTATTTGACTGCCACAACTATTTAAAGAAGAAAAATGTAAAAGGTAGCCACCGTTGAGTTTACTGACTATGCATTTGTTTGGTGAAACTATGTGGGTTATTTCTAGAAGAAAGAATGATGAGGAACCCATAAAGACATAGAGGGATCTTAGATCTTTGATGAGGAAGAAGTTTGTCCTCACCTACTACTATAGAGACTAACATTTTAAGCAACAAAGATTGGTTTAAATGAATAGATCGGTGGAGGACTATCATAAGGAGCTAGAGATGACTTTTATCTGAGCCAACATTGTGGAGGAGGAATGGACAACCACAGAAAGATTGTACTTTTTAAGGTTTTCCCAATGAGGGGAATGACTAGGTTTGGCCAAAGGGGCAAATTAGCTCCAAGGTATATTAGTCCTTATGAAATCCTTGAAAGAATAAGGAAAATAGCTTGTCAGTTTTCTTTGCCACCAAGTTTTTGTAAGGTTTTAGGAGCCAAACAAGCGCAGCGGAAAGTAACCGGGATCCAAATGAAATAAAGTAAATCGGGTGTTCAAAATTTTTACCTAGTTGGCTAAAATCTTTCACCCAATTGTTGAGCTGAATCATAAAGACTTGAACAGTTGACGTGTTCAAGCTCTCTATAGTATCCACATGAGCCTCTCGGATCACCACACTTCCACCACATCCTGGCAGATGCATTTCTCTCACGCTCACAATGTTAACTTGTGTCTTCCAAGGAAAGGCAAGAGAAAAGTGCAGCTGGAACCTTTCAGAACCATTTTGATTTCATCCTTCTTGGGAGGCTAGGGTTAGGGTGCGAAAATCCTTACTATATGATGTATATATAGTGAGGCTTAACTCCCAAGCTTAATGGATTCAAAACCCTAATCCAATTAGGTTTAATATTGGGCTTAATAATGTTTCAACCTTTGAGCCAATTATTTATTCAAAATTATCATGAAACCAAAACAAACAATTCGGCTCATACACTTAAATAATCTAATTGGCATTAAGTGTGTGACTCTATAGGCTCCTACTAACACGGCCGTCCTTCGCCCCTGCCCAGGAAGCCCTGTGAGAGCTGGTCTCACGGTGGTTGCAATTAGCTAGTTGTATATGTGTGTAGATTAAATCCCATGATACTAGTTGATTATCCTAGAATATGCAATATGCATGCTCTTCATGCTTTAACTTGGATTAATAGAAACATAAAGCATTAACTTGGCCAAGTAATTTCATAAAAACTAAGCACAATAGCCAAAGCATACAAAATCAACATTTGTGTGAGTTTACTACACATAACAACTCGTGAGGACATTCATACATAAAGTAGGCTAATGCCCTCACCCAAGAGCAACCCTAGAGTCTAGGACTCTTCATAATATAGACTATGGAGGCAACTAGAGTACTGTATATATACAAGCCTCAATTAAGATCTTCTTGATCTAACTCCCACCTTGGATGCTAATCCTAGTGGCGAGTCTCAAAAGTCCTTGCCCAAGTGCTACTAGGCTCTATAGCCAAAGGAAGACACTAGTTAGTACTGTTACTTGACCAACAAGCCAACTAAGTATACTAGAATCATTAAGATTCTCACGAGTACAATACCTATACAAAAGCTACTACAGCGATAACCCTCAGCGGTTACTCGGCCCAGCAACTTCAGTATTTGCACAACATAACAAGGGAGTGAGAATTCAACATTCTCAGTAAGGGGTCTTCTGTGTACCTCCAAGAAAATTACTATGACTCTACATATGATAACATATGTGACTTGCTGCGAGCTCACACAGTATAAGGGTCTAATATATGCACATATAATTATGCCTTTAAGACCTCTCCTCAAACTAGTCCTCCTCACGGGGCATCATTCCATGGCTAGCGAGTTTTGGCCACTAACTCGCTCCTAGTAAGCCGTAGCTTACTGATGCAATCATGTAGCCTTCCCCTAGTCGTTGTGCAGGGGAATTATGGTGGAACTTTGTAAACTAGGCCATAAGACCTCCTTGTAGACTAGATGAACAAGGTTTTACCTTGTAACCTTGTGGCTCATGACACGGCTAGGTTGCCAAGGGTTCTAAACCTTTCACCTGAGCTAGTGGTACTTAGTTATGCTCATTTGCAACCTAGTTTCCTTGCTTGTTGCACAAGCGACCATGAAACCTCATAAAAATCAAGGAAACTCTTACATCTTGTGGGACTTCTGGAAGTCTTGAGGTACCCCCAAAATCCTTAGACCCCAAGGTACTCTAAGAACCCCCTTAGGTCTCACCTCAATCATCCTAGCAAAATGTGAAATTTCTGCCATTTTTGCCTATGGTGATGCGTTGCCATAGTTGGTAACATTCTATGAACATTTTCTGGATTGGTGACGCGTCGCGGACCTCGACCTGTAATTGGCGACGCATCGCCAATCTGCATTTCTGCAGAATTTGGTGCATTTTGCTGCTATGAACTTTGGATACTTAGCAAACATAGTAAACATGCTTGGAAAGCCTCCAAATTTCACACACTCATAGACCATGTTGCATAGAACATAACCAACTATCACAAGCCAATCTATGATGCTCTATAACATCATCCAAATCCTCTCAAACTTCATCGTCCACCACAATTCAACCAAAACCTCTAACTAATGCTATTGTTAGAATCACTCAAATTCTTCAAGCAAACTCAAGCCAATAGCATTAATTGAACTTGAAAACATAACTCCCTTACCTCAACTCTAAGTAACAAGCAAGAATCAAACTCTTTTCCAATCCACTAAGCTCAACAAAGTGTTACCTAAGTTCTAAGCAAAATCATAAGCACTAAATATCAAAATCTTACTTTCTAACCAAAACCCAAGCTCCAAACTAACTAATTAACATGAATTCAATCAAGAACACATTGATTACCTCGTTCTAAAAATAGGGGATGGGAGAAAACACTCTTCCAAGCTCCAAAATCATGGTTTAAGGCTTGAAATGTTATATACCCTTGATAGCTCTTCTTGGCGCCAAGAAACTTGGATTGTGAGGTGAATTTGAGGGAGAAATGAGAGTGGGAGGATGAAAACGAAAATTGTGGCAGCCACCCTCACTTTCCCCTTCTTAAACCCTCACTTAACCTCCAAGCCACCAAAGTATTAAGCTTGTTACAAATAAACCCCCACCTTTTGGTAACTTAGTCATTCTTGATTAAATTCTTGTTTATTCTTCAAGTTTGGGTTAAAGTTGAAAGTTAAGTTATAAAAAATCATTTTAACTACTCGGGACTCATCCCGGCTATTCAGGATGCAAAATTACCATTTTGTCCCTGAACCTCGTTTAATGCTTTATCTTTCTCGGAACTTAGTAAACTTTGCTAAACTTCTCAATTCTTGCTATGCAAACTTGAATTAAGGTTATAAACTTAATTTAGAACACTTTACCTTCCTCAAACATGTTTTCCACTAGAAGGGCCATAACACCTACCATATTGGCAATGATCATAAATCACATTTATGATCATAAACAATGAATGGTGTCTAGCAACACATCATTGCTACCTAAGTGACAAGATAGTCAGTGATTCGACTAAACCTCTATGATCATTATTCGTATATGCCATTATCCCATTTGTCCAAGATATCAAGGCCAAGCACGAGACATGGAATGTTTCACTCTCTTATAGCCCAATCTATGGTTTATTGATTCTCAAGTAGACAAACTTAAACTGATGACATTGATATCATATATCAACTCATTCGAGTAGAGCTATGCATTTTCTTAGTCTTACTCTATCAAATGGGCTAGAGATATCATTCCAATATATAGGACAGAAAAATTCCATCTTGACCATATAAATCCCTTCACATGATATGTGACTTACCCAATGATCACTTTTATGTTCACTCGGTTATAAGTAACATATAGTAGTATCAAAGTATGTGACTCATATATATGGAACCTTGATGATCTTGTGTCAAAGAACTGTATACACCATGATCATTATGAAAAACACTGATGATACTCATAGAATGATCCATGTAACATTCCCTTGATGGATCAGTCTAGTACACAAGTTCTTCAACTTGTACCCATATGTAGACTACATATCTCATATTAGTCTCCACATATGCTAGTCTTTATGTATTATTGCGACCTGCTCCATAATAATACTAGACTAGGGACATTTAAGAATATCATTATTCTAGGGTTATAATTATATTTGATTACCTTACGTAGAAACAAACAACAAACACAATTATTGGAATGATGCCTCAATAAAAAATCATAACTCAATATGCAAAACACAATCATCTCATGATTGGCTTTGGGCACAACACTAACAGTTTCGCCCATGTTAAAAAATCCTCCATGTAAGTTCCTTGAAAAAGTTCATTGTGAACCTTAGTTAACTGTTAACGCTATTTGTCATATCGATAAGGGAAAGCATAAGTAATAAAGAGTATGCCAATAGGTTTCTTGATTGTCAAGTCAGGAAACTAGAAACAAAGTGGATGCCCAAGGTCAAGGCTCTATGGTCTAACCATGGTAAAGAGGATGCCACCTGAGAAATCAAGTAAAATACGCAAAAGCAGTATCCAAGTAAGTTTACTTGGTTGAGTCAAAATTTGGGGGATCAAATTTCCATGGGAGGATGTGATAGCTCTCTTAGTCAACTAATGGCTTTGGCCAAGTACCAAAGCATCCATAACAAGTTTATAGCTAGCTTTTGGTGTAATAAGTGCATTTATGTTGTTTCAAGCAAGTTATTGCTTTAAACCCTAAGGTAAGCCTCTGTCCTTATTATGAGTTGGTCCTAAACTCAATAAATGGTTAGAAATTATCTTGAATTCCTCCTTTTGGTTTCCATTTTGGCTAGAAATAGGTTAGGAACTTAAGAAGAGTTAGTTGAGCTCAAGTGTGTCTTATGGATTATGCGTGTTTGAACTTGCTTTGTGGTTGATTTGAGATAAAGGTCTAATTGTTTATTTTCTCAATTAATGCATCAATATGATTTCTATCACATGAAAGTAGTTTTGGGTTGATACCAAAGTGAATTGGCTAGGGATAAGGCAAATTATGGGCATAAAAGGGCAAAGAAGATCTTGAAAGGCTCGATTTTTAGACGAACACAAGGAGCCGTGGCTGTAGGTTTCTAGAACTACAGCCTTAGGGAATCCAAGACATGTAGAATGCTTGGGAGTAGCAGTGCTAGGTTTTAGGGGCCACAACCCTGAGGTATTTATCCAACTCAAAGGTTTAGAGGTTGAATTGGGACCCCATTGTTGTACTATTAATCCTATGATTGTTATAAGACCTTTAAGAGTTAAACTTCGGTCTTAAACCTACTCCTAAGTCAAGAACAATGCATTAGTTAAGTGATAACTAAGTAATACGGTAATAGTAGGGGAAAGAGGATGGCTGAGGGGGTTATGGTGCCTAAGTTGCTAAGGAGGCACTAAGGGGATTAAGGTAGGTTTCGAATCCTTCGTGGGCCAAATAGGGAGGTATTGGATATTTGGGTAATGAAGGAGGAACCAAAGTAGGCCCAACAAAACCATGAGATTTGGTAAGTTTAAGCCACTAATGTGCCTAATTCGAGCTTGAAGACCTTAACAAAGTAGAAGCATATAAAAGGTTACCTTCCACAATAAGGGAAAGATGGGGTAAGTTTTTTAGAGTAGGTGATGACTTACTCTAGAACCCCGTAAGTGGGACTTAAGTGAGGTAAAGAATTCAGAGTAAAAAGGCCAGCATTCCAATGACCTTGGCCATTTAAACTCACAGCAAGTTTAAGGCACTCTAAAGTGTAAAAAGTATAGATATTTCTAGCCTACTAAGATCATACATGAGAGCATATAACACACAAATTAAATTGGAACAAATAAAAGATTTGACATGATTTAGGTTCTATTGATGAATGCAAGGGAAACAAGATCGATGAAAGCACAGGTCTTCTCCCTTAATCTAGTCGGCGGTTCTTCCAATGGGTGGAAAAAAATTTTCCCTGATAACTGGCTAAGGGAAGGACCTAGCTCTTTGTTTATATAGAAGTTCATGAGCCTACCCATTATTAGCCATATAGATTCTATTAGCTCACACTTAAATAACCCATATCTTTTATCATAATTGAAATCACTAGCTCATCTTTAAATCAATTATCATATGGGTTCTATATGTCTCATTTAACTAATTTCAATTCTTAATCCAATTAAGTAAACACATACAATTAATATAGCCCATATATAAGAAAATTTCAAATCCCACTTAGGTATATTAATTGTCAATTATTTAAAAAAAAAACCATTTTGTTGGATTAAGACAATTGAAAAACTTTATGTGTGCACTATTTAAAAACAATTGGTCATAAAACAACTCCATATATCATCCTATTTAATAAGGCACTCAATGGCAAATCGTGATGGCAATTGCATTACTCAACAATGCAGGACCTTCTATCGTCACAAACATTAATATACCTCATCGACATGAACATGATGTAGAAGTGTGGCAAGTGACAGCAACCTTCACTTTATGCTCTAATTGCATTGTTGTTTACTTTTCGGTCTCAGTGAGTTCTCTCCTTAAACATCACAAGAATGCCTAAAAGATCCTTTATCACTCTTTGTTGAGCTTATATGTCTTTATAATTTATGCATCTCAAGATGACCTTTTATGTGTCACATAAGACATACAACCATAAAGCCACAACCAATAATACCTTAGGCCTTTGCTTAAGATTTACACTCATCCTAAGACTTTATAACATTTTATAATGAAGAAACTTTATGAATGAATACATCATTCATTATAAAATGTCTTAAAAATTACACATGTCAAATGTATACTCAAAACAAAGTAATAGAGCAACTACATATAACTCCCACTAACCAACTACATAAAACTTTCAAGGTGAAGTCCCTTGGTTAAATGACCAACAATAATATATTTAGTTCCAATGTGTTCAATCATAACTTCACCTTTTCTTATTTTCTCCTTAATAGTCAAATATTTTACTTTCAAATGCTTACCTCCAAATATACTTTTATTATTCTTGCAAAATAGCATTGTTGCACGATTATCACAATGTAGTTGAATGAGCTTAATAATGGAATTAACAATAGACATTTTAGTGATGAGATTTCACAACCATGCAGTTTGTGTGGAAGCGCCAAAACATGTTATGTACTCAGCATGCATGGTGGAAAAGATCACAAATGTCTATTTGACACTTTTCCATGAAACTGCACCATTTGCCAATATGAAAATGTACCTTGATTTGGACTTTCTATCATCTTTGCAACCTGCATAGTCAAAATTAGTATAACCAACTAGCTTAAGATTCTCAACCCTTTTATAGGTCAACATGTAGTCTTTACCTCCCTTTTAAGTATCTCAGGGCTTTCTTTACAGAAACCCAATGGTCATACCCAGGATTTGACAAGTATCTTCCTAAGAGATCTACTACAAATACGATGTCTGAGCTAGTCCAAACCAGAGCATACATCATGCTCCTAACAACACTAGCATATGACACATCCTTTACGGATTCTTTCTCACAATCATTCTTAGGACATTGTGCCAAACTCAAGTTTTCACCCTTAGTAATTGGCACATTCCAAGGCTTATAGTCTTGCATGTTGAATCACTTGAATAGGCATTTAATGTATGATTTTGAGAAAGACCCAACGAGTTTTGAGATTTGTCCCTGTGGATTTCAATTCCATGAACAAAAGATGCTTCACCAAGATCATTTATGTAAAATTGCCTACACAAAAACTGCTTAACCTTATGCAGCATGCCTAGGTCATTAGTTACGAGCAAAATATCATCTACATAAATGACCAAAAAGATAATTTTGCCCTCACTGACCTTGTGATATATGCATCTATCGACTTGGTTTTCCACAAAACCAAATAAGGTGATTACCTCATCAAACCTTAGGTACCACTGATGGGAAGCTTGCTTCAAACCATAAATAGACTTTAACAGTCTACATACCATATGATCTTTACTAGCTACCTTAAAACCTTTAGGTTGTTCCATACATACTTCTTCTTTTATGGTCCCATTTAGAAATGTGGTTTTAACATCCATCTAGTGTAACTCCAAATTATAATGAGCTATAGGTGCCATAATGACTTGAAAAGAGCCTTTAGAGGGTACAAGAGAAAACAAATCAATATAGTCAATTCCTTATTTCTAAGTGTACCCTTTGGCAACCAACCTGGCTTTAAGTCTCTCAATCTTTCCATTAGGATCCCTTTTAGTCATGAACACCCATTTGTTACCTGTCAGAAAAAGAGGCTGTAAGAGAGAAGAAGAGGAGAGAAGATGAGATTCTCTGAGAGCTTGCTACTATCCGCAGCTCCTCACTCCTTTTTATATTAAATAAAATCACTTATACAAGGTAAGTATCAATTACAACTAATTTCTCCATAATCACTCCTAATAAATTATAATCCCTGAAAATCATCTAGTCAATCAATTATAACCTCTGACACTTCCCTTCAAGCTGGAGCATAGACATCATAAGCTCAAAGCTTATTACAAAGTTGTGCTACACGATTTTCAGCTAATGACTTAGTAAAAGGGTCTGCCAACTGATCTTCAGATATAACATGAATCGTCCTTATTACATTTTCCTACAACTTTTCCCTGACAAAGTGACAATCCACTTCAATATGCTTGGTTTTTTCATAAAAAACAAGATTAGAGGCAATGTAGATAACTACTTGATTATCACACATTATGCCCATAACATGGATTTGTTGAACGCTAAGCTCTTGCAACATATGTTTCACCCAAAGAAGTTCACGGGTTGTGTGTATCATTGCTCTATACTCTGATTCTGCACTTGAATAAGAAACTATTGTTTGCTTTTTACTTTTCCAAGAAATCAAATTGCCACCAACAAAAAAACAATACCTAGTAGTGGATTGATGATCGGTTTTAAAACCAGCCCAATCGGCATCCCTATAGGCTTGAATTGAACAGTTCCCATGATTATGATATAAAAGCCCTTTACCAGGGCTGCGCTTGAGATATCTCAGAATTCAAATAACTGCATCCCAATGGCTGGTTTGAGGAGATTGCAAAAACTGACTCACCACGCTCGTAGCAAATGAGATGTCAAGTCTTGTAACCATGAAATAGTTCAGTTTTCCAATCAACCTCCTGTATCTCCTGGATCTTTCAGAAGTTCTCCATGATTGGCATCAAGTTTGGTGTTAGGTTCCATTAAAGAATCAACTGGTTTACAACCTAGTAAACCTGTTTCTTCCAAAAGATCTAGAACATATTTATGTTAGGAAAGGCAAATACCATTTCTAGATCTTGCAACTTTAATTCCCAAAAAGTACTTTAATAAGCCAAGATCTTTCATTTGGAACTGTTTTTGTATAAATTCCTTCAAATTCTGAATTCCACTTAGATCATCACCGGTAATGACAATATCACGAACAAAACAATCAATAAGATTTTACCATATTTTGTGTGCTAATAGAACATCAAATGATCAACTCCATATTACTTAAGACCAAAATTTATGACTGCTGAATTGAATCATCCAACCACGTTCTTAGGGATTGTTTCAGATTGTACAAAGATTTTTTTAATAAGCACACTTTCACAATCTCCCCCTAAGCAACAAACCCTGGAGGTTGCTCCACATATATTGCTTCTTCAATATCACCATGCAAGAATGCATTCTTGATATCAAGTTGATTGAGGGACCAAGAATAAGTTGCTGCCAAATAAATTAATATACGAATCGACGTCATCTTTGCAACGGGAAAAAATTATTTAGAGTAATCAAGACCATAAACTTGCGTATAGCCTTTTGCTACAAGGCGAGCCTTAAGTTGTTCAATCAACCCATCAGCACAAGTCTTAATGGTATACGCCACTCGGTAACCAACAATTGAAGCATCAGGAGGCAGTACAACAAGTTCCCATGCCCCATTGGACCATAAAGCATCTATTTCCTCTTGCATAGCTTGCTTCTACTCAGGGTGTTGCAGCCTCTATTATACTCTTAGGAATAGACACAGAATCCACGCTTGATAGGAATGAGCAGTATGAATAAGATAAATGATTATACGAAAAAAAATTAGAAATAAAGTGTTGAGTGCAAGATCATTTACCTTTCCGTAAAGTAATAGGTAAGTCTAGGTTATTGTCATCTGGATTTGGAGACAATTCCAGCGTTGGTGGAGAAGGATCATCCATATAGCCATCTACTATTTGATAGGGTCATTGAGAATAAACCTACAAATTTAGTCAAGACTGATCAAGATAAGAAGGGTTGGCAGTTTCAAGTGGTTTGGTAGAAGTACAATCGAATGGGGAAGGTAAACACTGATGGAAAGTTCTGGCTTCTTGATGGTTGGAAAAGTATGGAGTATTTTCAAAGAATGTAACATCTACACATATAAAGAATCTTTTAAACGAGGAACTATAACAAAGATAGCCTTTTTTGGACCTTGAATAACCAAGGAAAACACATTTAATAGTTCGTGGAGCTAGTTTGTCAGCCCCAGCTTATAGCTAGTGAACAAAACAAACACAACCAAAAATACGATGTGGAAGAGGAAATAACTGTGCATTAGGAAATAGAAAGGTGTAAGAAATCTGACCCTTTAGGGTGGTATAAGGCATTCTATTAATAAGATGGCAAGAATAAGGACAACATCACTCCAAAAATCTTTGGGTACTTTCATGTCTATTAGTAAAGTTCATCCAACCTCTATGATATGCCCAATTTTCCTTTCAACAATGCCATTTTGTTGTGGTGTGTAAGAATAAGAGGATTGGTGAATCATTCCACAATGTTTCATGTAAGCCTTGAAGGGTTCAAAAAAATATTCTTTGGCATTGTCACTTTTGAGAATATGAATAGGACGATCAAATTGAGTTTTAATTTCAGAACAAAAGGATTAAAAAATAGAAAACAACTCATAATGTTCTTTCATTAAGAAGGCCTAAGTCATCCTTGACCAATCATCAACAAAAATAACAAAGTACCGAAAACCAAGTTTTGAGGAAACTCGAGATGGACCCCAGACATCAGAGTGGACTAACGAGAAACAACCTTCTACTCTATTATTGACTCTAGATAGAAAAATAGTACGATGATGTTTCCCAAGTTAATAAGACTCACAAATTAGATGAAGAGTTGGGCTTAAATTAAGAATCATTTTCTTCAATTTTTGGATAAACAAATGCTCAATGCAACTATGGATTTGAAGGGGTGAAGTAATAGCTGAGCAGGCAGTTAAACTCCTATCAAGCTAATATAGGCTCCTAGATTCACGTCCTCTACCAATCATTTTCTTTGTCTTCAAATCCTGAATAACAACCGAATTAGGGAAAAATGAGACAGAACAGTTTAAAGATTCAGTTAGTTTACTAATAGACATTAAATTAAAAGGAAACTTTGGAATGTACAATGTAGCTGGTAAGGTCAACGAATGAGAGGGTAAATTTGCTCAAAGTGTTTAGGGTTACTTGCAATGTGGTAAATGACTCTTGAATCTATAACCTAAGGTTTAATAGAGGACGATAAGCAAGCAATATGATTACCCAGGTGAGCAAGTGATGCAACAGGCACAGTTGCTTTTTTGGCTACTTGATATTGAAGGAAAGCTGCATACTCTTCATCAAAGATTACTTTGCTTCCACTTGTTGAAGCAGAGTTATCTGTGGCCTCCACAACATTAGCAACTTGAGAGGATTTCGGGTGTAGATCAAGATGTAAATCCCAGCAATAGTCACAACCATGCCCATCTTTTCCATAATAATCGCATTTCTTTTGGCCTCCTCTACCACATCCTCCACGACCACCACGTCCACTATGGTTACTGCAGCTTCCTCATCCACTCTAAACAGCCAAAGTAACTTTACCCCCAATTTCATGCACTAGTCCTTTTAAGGATCGAGAAACATGGGAGTATACTTCAACTAGTGTTGGGAGTCCAGTGTCACCAATATTTGAGCCCGAATCGGTTCATATTCTGATCTCAAGCTAGCCAAGTATCTCATGAAAAATAATTCTTCCCTTTCTATCAAGAGTTTGTTCTTGTCTGTTATTATTGGTTGGGCTACTAGATGTTCCACAAATAAATTTTTGATTTCTGAAAAGTACTCAGTGTGGTTCTTCTCCCTCTGCTCACACTTAAACAATTCCACTAACAAATCATAAATACAAGTGATATTACTAGAAAAGAGAAGTCTCACGTACTCTCATAGCTCTTTTGCGAAATTCACATGTTGACACATGTCTGCAATATTAGGGTCCATGGCATTCCAAAGATTCGTCATAATCTGGGTATCATGTTGCTCCCACTTCGTGTAGTCAGATGATTTGTTATCAGGAGCTAGTTCAATAAGATGCTCGTATTTTCCGAGCTCCTTGAGATATATGGTGACCACCTTTGCCCGCACAACATAATTAGAGGCATTCAACTTCCGATTTGTAATTTGTTGAATAGTGATGGCTAGCTGTTCTTCAACTTTCTCACTCATGGTACTTCAATCAATAGATGTGGGAGAGAAGACAACACCAAGTTGCCGAATAGAGTGAACAACTATGCACCAACAAAATGATCGAAACAACAAGAAATTAACATGTCAACAATATCCTTAGAGGATTGTGAGCCTAGCCATGGCAGGGAAGACAACTGGGCGTCGCTGGAAGGTGGCGCGTACACTACATGTGCCGACGAGGTTTACAATTAGCGGTGGTGTGTGATGCTTCAATGGTGCTTATTCTCCCGCGATCTTGGTTGTTGGCTGCTACTGGAAGTTTTCCGGGTCTAGATCTTCAAGAACAGGTTTGATTGTTTTTTTTTTTTTTTGTTTAAAGGGATTACAGTGATGGTTCTTCAGAAACCATACTCTGATACCATGTTAGAAAGAGAGATTGTAAGAGAGAAGAAGATAATAGGAGATTTTCTGAGAGCTTGCTACTGTCCGCAACTCCTCATTCCTTTTTATATTGATTAAAATCACTTATACAAGATAAGTATCAATTACAACTAATTGCACCATAATCACTCATAATCAATTATAATCCCTGAAAATCATCTAATCAATCAATTATAATATCTAACATTACCAATGGGTTTATAGCCCTCAGATAGCTCAACAAGCTCTCACACTTAATTGTATTGCATAGATTGTATCTCATCCTTCATTGCTTCCCACCGTAGATCCTTTTGAGGACTAAATACAATCTCTAAAAAATTCACTGGATTGATTACATGACCAATTTCATAATCACTCTCATTAAGATAGATCACATTATCAGAAGATATAGCAGACCCCCTCTCCCTTGCAGACCATCTAAGTGGAACCTCTATTGCCACATCCTATACTTAGGGAACCTCTTCAACTAGTGGTTGTAAAAGTTCTTGCTCCATTGGGCAAATATAGGTAAAGGATCTACTGTCTCTTGTTGTATAGGTAAAAGAACACAAATGGTACTAGCCTGTACATCCTTCTCTATGGTCTTAGAGTGATTGCTTTCATCGGTCATATAGTGCTCTAGAAATTTAGTTATTTGTGATTCCACAATTATAGAACCTTCATCTCTATGATAGAATCTATATCATTTAAAATTTTCAAGGTAACCAACAAAATATCAACGAGTAAAACGATGTTGTAATTTATTTTCCATGGGATCGTACAATCTCACTTCAGTGGGACAACCTCAAACTCAAAATTTGTTCAAGTTGGGTTTCCTACCAGTCCACAACTCAAAAGGTGTGTTTTGCACTGATTTATTGGGTACTTGATTGACGATATGTGAGGCTATCTTAATAGCCTCACTCCAGAGAAAATTAGGCAAATTTTTCCTACTTTGCATGCTTATCATCATGTCCTTTATGGTGCAATTTCGCCTTGTGGCCACACCTTTTTGTTAAGGACTCCCTAGCATAGTGAATTGAGCCACTATTCCATAACTTTCTAAACATCTAGCAAATGAACCCTTAATTTGTCCATTATCCCTATGTTTGCCATAATACTTACCTCCTCGGCCAAATCTCACAATCTTAATAACTTCTCCCAATTGCTTCTCAACTTCAATCTTGAAGATCTTAAACTTGTCAAGAGCTTTAAATTTTTCCTTAATCAAATACAAGTAACCATAATAGGAATAATCATTGAAAAAAGTGATGAAATATTTTGAGTTATAAACTGTATGTGAGTACAGTCCACTTATGTCAATGTGAATCACTTCCAAGAGGTCCAAGCTACGTGTAGCTACCCTTTTTCTTAATCTTGGTCAACTTGCCACTACAACAATCAACACATGTCTCTAGGTCACTATAGTCAATTGTAGGTAGGGTGTTTTCCTTTATCAACCTTTCTACTCTTTCCCTAGAAATATGGCCAAGCATTTTATGCTACAACATGGAAGATTTTTCTTTTGTAAGAGGCCTTTTAGCAACAACTTTCTCAACATTATATGAGGTAGCATAAATATCATTTGGAGTCAAACACGGTCTATATAGGCCAGAAGACAAAGAACAACTACCAACATACTTTGTGTCAGAAAGTAATTTAACAAAACCATCTTTAATCTCAAAAGCATAGTCATCCTTGTCCAATATGGAAACTAAGACCAAATTCTGTCTAAAAGATGATATATAGAATGTGTTATTTAAAATAAGTCTAAATCTAGAATCTAAATTTAGACAAATAACTGCTATGAACTCCACGTCCACCTCTTCATTATTGCCAACAATGAGCCTTGACTCCTGTTTATTTGGTTTCCCTTTGCTTATGAACCATTGTAAAGTAAAAGCAACATGAGTAGTTGCTCTGCTATCTAGCCACCATGAATTGAATGGGGCCATAGCCAAATTGGATTCATGTAAAATAAAATCCAAAGAATCATTACCTTATGCCCATTCTTAGCTAACCAAGCTTTAAATTTAGGAAAATCAGTTTTAAAATGACATCTTTTCCTGTAGAAGAAACATTTTTTTTTGTTTCTTTTCAACCACTATATTTGGACCACTCATTCATCCAGTCTGACCATTAGCCTGAGTCTAAACATTTTTAGAAGCATTAGAATTAGGCTTCTTACCTTTCTTCTTGTTATGCTTACCTGATATAAACAAGGTAGTTTGGGACTTATCACTCTTAAGCTTACCCTCTTCAGCAGTGCACCTAATGATTAGGTCATTGACCGCCCAAGCCTTATCCTAAGAATTATAAGTAGTGACAAGAAACCCATACTTTACAGGAAGGGTATTCAACACTTGATGCACAATACATGCATTGGGGATGACAATGTTGAGCACCCTGCATCTATTCTAAATGTGGACCATGTTAATGATGTACTCTTTAACACCACTTACTTTGTCATACCTCATGGAATAAAGTTCCTTTAGAAGGGTACCTATCCCAGCATTAGAAGACATTCTATACCTCTAGGACACAGCATTAAGGAAATCCTTGGCTACATTAGTTTCAGAAAGACCAATAAGCAGGTGTTCAGGAATGGCCCTCTTTATCAAAAGATAGCACATGCAGTTTGACTTCTCCTAAGCTGCATAAGCCTTCTTCTCCTCATCACTACTTGTGGCAAAAAGATCTGTAGGCTTATCAATGATCATGGCTAGATTCACACCTACCATCTCGAGAGCAAATTCCACATCTTGCTTCTACTTTTTAAAGTTAGAGCTAGTCAACAACTCAATAGTAACCAAGTTGTTATTAACAAAAAAGGTAATTGAAAAGATCAAGCAAACTCACACATCAATAATTTGTAAGGTAACCATGATACTTAAAACGACAAATAGTATTCACATTAAGAATTCAAGCATATCACTATAAAAACACCTTTGGGTAGAATTTATAAAATGTAGTATCAAATTCTCACACATAATGATGATTCAAGAAACTTTTCCTGCCCTCACTAATCTACCACCTTTGGGTGTATAGACAGCTTAGACAAGTTAATCTTCAATCATATGCCATATGTGCCTCACCTTTAAACTTCATGTATAGTCAACATCTTTAGGCAAAATAACTATGCACTAAATTCAGAGACATCTTTAATCATGTGAAATGAAATTTTATAAGGCCTGTCAAATTGACCACTTTGGTGGCAACAATTCAATGGAGCTCGTAAAACCCTTCCACAACAAGATATTCCTTATGTTACCTTTCTAATTAATGGCAATCATAAGGCTCAATTTTAATTTTCATATAAATTTACCGAATGAAAGAATTAATTCACTTAAATTTCTCTCTAGTCATATGTTGTTGTATTTATTCACGTCTTTTGATCTATTTAAAAAAATATTTATCATGCATATTCACTTCAATTTTCCTTTATAAGACACCATAACCAAATGTGTCTCTTCAGTTGAAGCGAATTTAACCTTTATTGTATGAAAATAAAATTTAGTGTGGTTTTAATTAAAGGTTTGGGGTCACTTTTATGAAATCAGCAGCTTCAAGGTTCATTATGAAAGTCTAGGGACGGAAATACACAAAGTAGAAAGCTTTATGGCCAATAAACAATTATAGTAATTATTTAGGATATAAATGACCAAAAACAAAACTTAGGGCTAACTTGTCACCAAGGACAATTTAGATTACCCACCTGTCATTAAGCCAAACGTTAGGTAAAAGCCATCTCAAGGCATGTTCTCCGATTCGTTCCTGTAACTTTCAAACTCAAAACCATTTCAATTGTTTAATTTCAAGAATTGCTTACTGATTTCAACCGCAAAACCCGTAACATGGATGTATATAATGCGCCGGGCTTTGTTTTTGCAATAACAGACGGCCACCAAAACAAGAAAAAGAACCCAAAAAACAATTCGGAAAGCCACTGGCCTGATGCGGCTATTTCTCGACCGGCAACCATGTTCACAACTACGCACCGTCGTTGGCCACGGCAGCGGCAACGGTGTTGGTCGCGAATCCCGATGCAACCAGCGGTTACCATTGCTCGCCTCCGATGCCCCGTCGATCGTCTGAGTTTCTGAACTTAGATTAACATCCGTTTCTGATTTATTTCTTTCAATTAAAAAAGATTCAATTAGTCAAAATAAAAAGCATAAACGGACAAAACAAGAATATGTTTAAACATCATACTTCAGACAAAAAAGGATAACTAAAATCTAGTTTCATCTGAAATCCCAATTTAATTAATCATGTGTTCTATAATCATGCAACATACTCTAATACCACATGTAGATTTTTTTAGCTTACCAAGATCATACATAAGAATATATAAAACATAAATTAAATTGAAATAAATAAAAGATCTGACCTGATTTATATTCCATTGATAAGCACAGTAGAAACAAGATTGATGAAAGCATATGTCTTTTCGTTTATTCCAGTCAGTGGCTTTCTATTTATATAGAGGTTCATGGGCTTATCCATTATTGGCCACACGGACTCTATTAACCAACACTTAAATAAACTCACATCTTTTATCATATTTGAAGTCACTAGCCTGCCTTTAGATCAATTACCATATGGGCTCTGTATGTTTTATTTGATTAATTTTAATTCTTAATTTGATTAAGTAAAACACATATAAGAAAATTCCAACACGAAGTCCCAAGTGATGTGCGTTGCATATCAATCGTACATGTATTGCATTTTATTGTTACTAATATTTTTGGATGTTTTTTGGTTGTTTGTTTGCTTGTTTGCCATATTTGCATACTTTGCTTGCTATTTTCTTCTTAGAAACCCCTAAGAGACCTTATTGAGTGCATTCGTGTATTTACTCTATTAAGTTTAATTGTGCAAGTTTTGACATTAGACCCAACAATGAACTGAGAACTTGAGGTGTGATGACTCTCCTAGCTAATGACGCGTCTTAACCAAGTAAGTATTTTTTTTATTTTATTTAAATGTTTTTAAATTAAGTACCTCAAGTTAGCACCTTTTTAAGTAAGAAAGACAAGCTTAGCTAAGTAAGTGAGTTCCTAAGTGTGGTTTGGCACCTAAAAGTCAAAAATGGGCAAAATGGTAATTTTGACCCAAGCGAATAGCATGACTATAATTTTGATGAAATTAGGGTCATGTAAGAAATTTGGCCTAGTTAAGCCAAAACCATTAGTTATCCTAGCTATTAGAACCGTCTTTGAAGGAAAAAAGTACAAAGTTGCACTAAGTGTTCAATCGAGCCATTTATGTCTTAAGTGGCTTAAGTGTCCAAGAGACCAAGTATAAGAGGCTCTTGGGCATCTTTTAGGACAAAGGAAAGATGATTTTGGGTGAGTGTTTGCTGATCAAAGTAAAACAAATGAAAACTTGAAGGTCAAGGAGCAAGAAAACAAGAAGTATGCCTTAGTAGGGGAGTTAGGATATTTTTGGGTTAGTTGACTTCATTTACCATTTGCTTTCTTTCCTAAAAATTCGTAGCTTCCTCTCCCTATCAGAATTTCTACTCCAAAGCTCCCCAATTCTACAAATTCCCATTGAATTCAAGGTCCCAAGGTGATTATAAGAAGCCTCAAGCTCTATTTTGGTGTTCTTGCTTATTTTGGACTTAAAACCTTAGGTAAGCTTCTTGGTTTTATATGGGCTAGTTCTAAGTTGTTCGCATAGCTAGAAAGGGCCTTAATTTGAGGTTCTTAATGCCATATCACCTTGATTTTAGGATTGGTACTCAAGAGAGCTTAGTTGAGCTAAAGTGAGCATGTGCTTTGATTCTTGCTTTGTGGCTGAGTTTGAGGTAAGAGTTCAAGTTAATTTAGCTTAAATAATGCATAGAAATGTAGTGTTATGTGTGGGAATGAAGTAGAAACAAGACCTATGTGAATCAAACTTGGGATGAGAAAGTTTTAGCAAGTTTCGTGTAAGTTTGCACGCTGTCACGCAATGCTGTAAATACATTAGCGACGTGTTGCCGTTGGCAACGCCATTTGGCGAACGGTGATGCGAATTGGAGATGTGTCACCGTTAGATGTCAGGATTCCAAAGCGTTGATGCCCTTGGCGACGCGTCACCTATGGCATCGCCAAGGCATTAGTCCATCAAGTTCGGGGCATCCTAAGAATGCCTCAAACTCTCGGTTATCATCCTTAGGCTAATTTAAGACGTCCCATAGCCTCGGTTGGGTCTTCGAATCATTCCTAAGTTAAAAATCATGCATTATGTAAGAGATAGCTAAGTAGGGTGGTTAAGTTAGAGCTAAGTAGAGTGGCTAAGGGCTAAAAGTGCTCAAGTTGCCAAGTCAGCACTAAGGGGGATTAAGTCAATTTCAGAGGCTACATTAGCCTAGAAGGAAAAGGTCTCAAACCTAAGAGAATTGAATAAGAAACCTAAGAAGATTCCAACCAAACCATTTGGTTTGGTAAGTGAGCCATTAAGGAGCTCTAAGCCAAACTTTAAGGGTTTGGCTAGTTAAACCACATAAGATGGCTACCCTGTACAATAAATTAAGGGTAAGGCGGGTAAGTTTGAGAGGAGGTGACGACCTACTCTAGGACCCGTAAGTAGGACTTAAGGGAGGTAAAGTATTCGGGATATGAGGGCCAGTGTCTCAAGTACCTCCGCCGTTTGGGCTCGCGGCAAGTATAAGGCACTTAGTGCGTAAAAAGTCCCAAGGATTGTGTGAATTACATACCATACATTCATGCATTGCATATCTTCCATGTTGTTGTCTTGAGTTGCTTGTTGGTTGGCTACTTGATTGTTTGTTTGTCATGGTTGCATGTTGGCTTGCTGCTATCTTCTTTGCAGGTACCCCAAGGGACCCTTACTGAGTACATTCATGTACTCACTTCCTTAAGTTTGTTGTGCAGGTATTCTTTCTTGAGTACATCAAGCCTAACAATTAGTGGATAGTTGTGGGCTAAGCTTTCTCCTTTTACAAGTATTCTTTCTCGAGAATCGTTGTGATTCTAAGTTTACTTGTGGACTAAGCTACGTACTGACTAAGTTTTATGCCTTTACAGTATAGAGGCTAAGTGGTGCACAAGGACTAAGGAAGGGCTTGCACTCGGAGCTTTGATAGCTCAAAGGTGAGCCTCAAGTAAAGGATCTTAGTTAGGTTTTTGTCTCATGCATATAGTACCTTGTGTACTAAGGTGTTGCCTCTATTAAAATACATTATGGTGTAAAACCATTGAGTTATTTTTTGGTGCATGCTAGTGATGTTAAATGTGCACAGACTATTACTTGAAGCCGAAGTAACTAGCATTTCACTGTCTTGGCACGATTTAAGCATGTTTTAAATGAAATGCTCGAGCAATGTTTTTAACAAATAGTTTACTTATTCGTTGCATTGCCAGGACAAAAGCGCACATCTTTTTTGCAGGGTAGGCTAAAAAACTAGTTGCACGTAAATTGTTTTAAATTTACTGATGAGTAATAGTTAGCCAATAGTAACTAAGTGAGATTCATAGTCCCTAAGGGTCTACAAGCTAAGAAATTTAGGGCGCTGGGACCCCGTTCCGCGACATGAGGGCTAAGTTTTGTATTTTGAAAGTTTTTTTTTTTTTGCTCACTTGTAAGTTAAATTTGTACTAAGTTTATTACCTTTACAATAAAGGCTAAGTAGCCACACAAGGAAAAGTATAGGGCTTTGCACTTCGAGCTTTTAGCTCAAAGGTAGGGGTTAAAAAAAAAAGATCTTAGTAGTATTTTTACCTTATTTATATGGTACCATATGTACTAAGATGTTGATTCTTAGGATGCATTTGTAGTGTATAACACCTCTGTCACTTTTTAGTGCATGTTAGGGTTATGGAGTGTGCATAAACTATTAATTTAAAATATCAATTAGAATTTTGTTGTATTGTCATGTCTTAAATATGTTTTTAATACAATGACGTAGCACTGTTTTATACTTAGTTTTATTTACTTGTGTTACACTATCGGGACAAATGCACACATAGGTTCTCATATGGTAGACTAAGTAACTAGTTGCATGTAAATTATTTTAATTTATCTACAAGTAATATTTAACCAACAGTAACTAAGTGAGATCACAATCCCTAAGAGCTTCCAAGTTAATTAATTTAGGATATTTGGAATCTGTTCTGCCATAGATAGATTCCATGACATGTGGTGACTAATCACTAGTAGCTGCCTTTCCAGATGAGACTTGTGATCCATTTGAGAAAAAGAAAAAAAGAAACTAGCATTATATGAAATAAAAAATGGCAGCTGACCGCTATGGAAAAAAAAAGAAACAAAAAATATGCAAAAACTAGACAAAAATAGCTAGTAAGATTACATTAAAAGAAATAAAAAGTATTCAAAAATTAGACAAAAACAATCACCATGTTACAAAGATTATTTTAGGATTGAACTTGCTATGGCGGCATCGAAGAATTGTGTACAAGGAATGTTGAACAATTTCCAGAGAAAGGCAAACAATAGCTCTAAAGAGCAAGAAAAATTTGATAGTAACTCGAGGAATAATAAGAATGGCGAATGAGGGATGGTAACGGCAAGGCCTTTTATAACCATACGAGTAAGGGTGTAAAGGGGCCGAGCCGAGCCTAAGCCCACTAGGCTAAAGCTTGGCCCCTTATCTTATTGGTACTATTCGGGCTCAAGCTTGAATTGCTCAAACTTGAATTTTGAGGCTCAAGCTTAGCCTATAAACCACATAGCTTGAATTTACAATTATGACCTAGATGTATGAAGTTAATACTTGATGCCTAATATGAAAAAAAAAACACAATCTTAAGGACCAAACTTGTAATTATTCCTAAAGATCTCCAAGAAGAAAAAGGAAAAGGAAAAGGAAAAACCTTTAGGGCAGTCATTTAGAATTTGATCACTGTTGCTCAAAGTTATTGAACTTTCTTGTTGTTCAATCTGACCCCTATCTCCAATGGCTCGAAGAATAAATCCTGACCATTGGATGCCCTAGATGTATGAAGTTAATACTTGATGCCTAATATGAAAAAAACACAATCTTAACGACCAAACTTGTAATTATTTCTAAAGATCTCCAAGAAGAAAAAGAAAAAGGAAAGGGAAAACTCATTTAGAATTTGATCACTGTTGTTCAAAGTTATTGAACTTTCTTGTTGTTCAATCTGACCCCTATCTCCAATGGCTCGAAGAATAAATCCTGACCATTGGATGCCCAAAAAACCAATAATGATGGCAAAAATTAGTGTCAAACTCTGGTGAAAAAGTCATGTTTTAATTAAGGCAAAGAATTCATGTGTTTCTTTTCCTCACTGGTTGCATCTATAGTTAGATAAAAGGTGGCGATTGAGGGCATGAGAACAATAGAATGTCCCGTCAATTTGATTGTGTTGGTGTGTGGGAGATATGGCTCATGGTGGCTAAGGAAAAATACTTGGCTTTAAAGAGCTGTGAACTTCAATGTGTACTTATGAGTGCTCTTTAGAGTGCCTACTTGACTTCTCAGGCTTTTGCTCTAGTCACTTGTCCAATTGCTATCCATAAAGGATTCTTATGAGTGCCTTTATGATTCCCATCAATGATAAAGGAAAAGGACCTATTCCGCCATATGGTATTAGAATGATGTGGAAGAACCCTAATTCTCTAAGTCAAGGTAAAGGTATAAAACTAAAACAAGTCTTCAAGAATAAGGATGACCCTTGCCAAGTGGCAAATGACAATGAAGGCATTTAAGTGCGCAAAGGAATTTTATGAGTTGAGAGGAAGAAATTTGGTAGAACTTAGAAAACTTGAGGACTAAGAAGAGAAGTGGGAAGCACAATCCAACCTAAAGTTGCATAGGAAATATAATGATACTGTCTCTCTTGGGTTGAAGGACCAAGCGTTGGATTTAGAAATTATATCCCTAAACCTTGCTGACCAGAATAATCTCTGGCAAGCAATCTTCATGGCCTTTAAGAGTAAAAATGTTATTAATCGATGCCACCTCCTCTAAGGGATAGGCGATGGCACTTTGCTTTCTCTCATTCGGTGACAAATTCTATGGCTACTAGTAACTGAGCGCTAATGGTTGCCTTTCCTGATGCAGAATTATGAGCCATTTCAGAAAAAAAAATAAAAATTGCCATTAAATGAAATTGACAATGACAACCAATCGTCGTGGAAAAAGAAGAAAATAAACAAAAAAATATGCAAAAAATTTGACAAAAGTGACCACCATTTTACAAAGATTACCTTAGCATTGAACCTGTTATGGCGGCTATAAAGAAGTCGTTTATAGGGAATGTCAGAGGATCATTGGGGAAGGGTGAACAGGAGCTCTAAAGAGCAAGAAAACTTAGATAGTAACTTGAGGAACAGTAAGAATGATGAATGAGGGATGGTAAAAGAAAGGCCTTTACAACCCTATAAAGTCCTTCGCCTTCTGTCTCAAAAAATCACTATGATCATTACCAGCCATGTGGACCAATCATAAGGTGCCATGTGGCCCTAATCTGCTAAAAGAGTCACACGTATGCCAAGTTGCACCTAATATGTATTTATGATATATCATTTTGACTCTTACATTACCATTATGACAAGGATGTGTGCTCAGCAAATACCATTTAGTCTTTCCCTTCTCCATTAGGTGTCGTTTCATTGTGCCCTTTTCAAAATAGACATCTTTTCTCATGAATAGGCCTTGACATATGTAGGGCCCATGTCTCACATTTTTTAAAAGAGGGACATGTTGATACCATTTTGGGTCAAGGGCCCAATACTAGGATCCGGACTAGGGAAAACACTTATTAAGGTCTGTTTCATAAAGGACCCAACTTGGCAAGCCAGCATAAGTCCCAAAAGATAATTAAAAAAGTAAGAGCCTACATGGAATGAGATCCTATATCAATTATACTTCCTAAAGTATATGAATCGCACCTAATTCTTTAAAAATAGACCCCCTACAACATTTAAGGTACATTCTGTAGCCTAACTTGCATAGTTACTTCAAACACTACCAGAGAGCTAACTTGTCTGTCAGAGAATTCTCACCTGAAGTGAAATTCAGGGCTCTGATGGGATCTTTGTATGTAAGTACGTTGTTCTTAGTTCACGTTGGCTAGCATTCAGAAGGCCAGTTCATTCAGCCAAAATATTTTAAACTTGGTTTTCGAAGTTACTGTATAGTTATTATGTCCTTCCAATCCACGACATTTAGGCCTTGGAAAATAAAAAAAATCACTATTTTTATGATTCGGTCCAAATTGACCATTATTTTTTGCTTCAATTCAAATGTACCACTCATATTTCTAAACCATAACAAGTTGGCCACCTTATGTTAAATCATTGGAATATTTCAATGTGAAATGAGTATATTTTGTAAAGAAATGCCTTACATGACAATATTCTGAATGAAAAGCGTATTTTTTGTTATAAATATGGGGAAAACTAGAGACTTGTAACTCATTTAAATGTGTTAGGATTTGTGTAGAACTAGAAAAATGGTATAAAAATTAGCATGAAGAAATTAAAGAAATGCATTCTAGAATTAAGAAATAATAGTGATGAATTTGAAGTGTAGGACAAACATTAGTAGCTTCTTCTTTTTTCTTCTTTTATTTTTGCTTTTGGGCCTTGTTTTGGTATTCAAAATACAAGTATAGGACTTAAGAAATACAGTAAATAGAGGAAAAGCATACCTTTTTGAAATTAAAAGGCAACTAAACTAGCATCTTAATGGAATTATTTGAGAATCGGAGATGGGGTGGGTTTCGAATGCTGACAAAGGTCAGAGCCAATGTCCCTTATTGCCAATTAAGCTAAGCTAGCAGGACTGCTTTTGGGCCTTTAGATGATGGAGAAGTGAAGAACCCCTTTGCGAACGAATCGGGCTTGACTAAGAAACGATCACGGTCTTCGTCTAGTCAGCACCGACTCAGCATTCCAGAATGGCCGTACAAAAATGTCCACTGAAACTTAATTATAACGCAAACCCTTCCTTCAGTTCACTAAAAAACTCATTACCGATTGGTTTGCTCCCTGTAACTTCAGCTTTCCGATGGCCGACTACGATAAAAACACCGCTACCGAAGTCGTCGAATCCCTCGATCTCCGGTCACTCCTAACTTCATCGGACGGCCTCTTCCTCGTCCGGAACAACGGCGACCAGGTTGGTTCTCTCCGATGGCTTGTTATTTTTCATTTTCTGTTTTTTTTTTTAACCAAATTGGAGGCTATAGGATTTTCTCTTTTCGTTTTGCTGATTCTTGTTTCCCAGATGCTGAACAACGTCTGAACTTGAACATTTTTGGGGTTGGTGTTGCGTGTTTTGTTAATAGCTGATCGTACTTGGACTAGATACGGCATTAGACTGTGGTAGGAGCTTTTTTGCTCTCTATCACCTAAAAAGATCTCTGTTACTGTATAATTCGGTTTTGAAAGGTTGTACACTATTTTCCTGGTTAATTTCTAATCTGTTTGTGCTGATCAGAAATGCTAAATCGTTTACGGTTTGGGAATGAAACATAGATCGAAAGAATCGCTGATTCTGTTTCTTCTTGTTCTTCGTTTGAAAATATTTTCCCGGGTACCACTGGTATTTGCACATTGAAGGACCATTTCAAGGGGTTGGATTTTGCAGGTTGAAATCGATTTCTTGAAGGGAAAGAAGATTGGCTTGTATTTTTCTGCGTCATGGTGTGGTCCTTGTCAAAGATTCACCCCGAAGTTGGTGGAATTGTATAATGAACTGTCTTCAAAGGGGGATTTCGAAATTGTTTTTGTCTCTGCTGATCAAGATGATGAAGCTTTTAAGGGCTATTTCTCTAAGATGCCATGGCTTGCTGTCCCATTTTCCAACTCAGAGATCCGCGACAAGTTGGATAAATTGTTCAAGGTGAGCGGAATACCTCATCTTGTGCTGCTGGATCAAGATGGAGCAGTTTCTACTGAGAATGGTGTTGAGATCGTTCAGGAATATGGGGTCGAAGCTTACCCTTTTACACCTGAGAGAATCAATGAATTGAAAGAAGAGGAGGAAAGAGCCAGAAGAGAGCAGTCCTTAAGATCCATCTTGGTTTCACCGTCACGTGACTTTCTAGTTTCATCAGATGGAAACAAGGTAATAGTTGACATGCTTTTAGTGTATTTGTTTGAGAATCAATCTAATTCTGGTCATAATCTATGGTTTTCTTCTTGACACTTATGTTGCAAGTTTTTTGGTTTGTATACCAGGTGCCTGTATCTAAACTCGAAGGAAAAACTGTTGGCCTGTACTTCTTATTGTCTTCTCATATGTATTCTGCTGTCTTCACTCCAAATCTCCTGGAGGTTTATACGAAATTAAAAGAGCAGGATCAGGATTTTGAGATTGTGGTTATATCACTTGATGACGAGGAAGATGCTTTCAAGAGAAGCTTTGAAGGCATGCCTTGGCTTTCCCTGCCCTTCAAGGACAAGAGCTGTGAGAAGTTGGTGCGCTACTTTGAATTATCAACCCTTCCAACTGTAGTTATCATTGGACCTGATGGCAAGACTTTGAATTCAAATGTTGCCGAAGCTATTGAGGAGCATGGCAGCCTTGCATTTCCCTTTACCACAGAAAAATTTGAAGAGCTTGCGAAAATAGAGAAAGAAAGAGAGGCAGCACAAACTCTGGACTCAGTTTTAGTTTCAGGTGATCTGGATTATGTGATCAGTAAAGGTGGAACAAAGGTATGACTTTAGAGCAACAACATAATCTGTTGCAGATTTTTAGCGACAATACATACTTGCATGACTATTAATATTTTATGGTGTTGGATTGTGAGCTTGCATTAATCGAGCCTTTCAAGACTTGTATCCCTTCTCTGTCTGTGTATGATGATTTCTAACAGTTGCTGTCATCGATTGTTTCAGATTGCAGTGTCTGATTTGGTGGGAAAGAACATTCTGTTGTACTTCTCAGCACACTGGTGCCCACCCTGCCGTGCCTTTCTTCCAAAACTTATTGAAGCATACCATAAGATTAAGGCAAAGGATGATGCTTTTGAAGTCATTTTTATATCTAGCGACAGGGACCAGACCTCTTTTGATGAATTCTATTCTGGAATGCCATGGTTAGCGCTCCCATTTGGTGATGTTAGGAAGGCATCCTTGAGTCGCTGGTTCAAAGTTGATGGCATCCCTATGGCAGTAGCCATTGGACCAACTGGCCGAACCATAACAAAAGAAGCAAGGGATATTATTTCTGTCCACGGTGCTGATGCTTATCCTTTTACTGAGGAGTGCCTAAAAGAGATTGAAAGCCAGTACGAGGAGATGGCGAAGGGGTGGCCTGAGAAGGTGAAGCATGAACTGCACGAGCATGAGCTTGTACTTACTCGACGTATGAGTTATGTTTGTGATGGGTGTGAGGAGGGAGGAAATGCCTGGTCATACTTATGTGCAGAATGTGACTTTGATCTCCACCCCAAGTGTGCACTAGCAGAAGCAAAAGAGTCCAAAGAAAAAGAAGAGACGAAGGAGGATGAGAAGCCACAGGAAGGTCCGAAAGAGGGATGGGTTTGCGATGGGGAGGTCTGCACCAGAGCTTGAGTGGCTATGTTCAATAAAGTGGTACAAGTTTATCTTTTGTGGTTTCAGCCCTATTTCATGGCTGCTTTCACTTTATGATATATTTAAGTATTATGATGTGGGCATGCTTCCTAATGGCTTATGATGATGAACATACTTGTGGGTTAATGATGTGGTACTTGTGTGTTAATGATGTGGTCGTTTCACCATGCAGATGTGCGTTTTTTCCTACATTGCCTCCTCTTTCTTGTTTGACTTGTGAGTTGAAACACGACTGATAAATTGTTGTGCTCAAGGTACCATACCCTGGGGGTTACAGAGAATGATCCAACATAAGGATCCCCAAGAGAAACGAGAGTCGAAAATAGCTGCTTTGATCTGATTCTTTTAGTTATTTAGTTATTTATTTTTTGGGAATACGGAATTATTGTGTATGACCTTGTTTGGCACTAATGTTGGTGATTAGTGTTGAAGTTTTGAAAAAACTATTTAAGATTGTAGTTTTAAGTTTCAACAGCTTCATGTCCACCACCATTAATAAATTAGCAAGAATTCTGATGTTAAACATCAAAGCTATTCCTAAATGAAGCTAGATAAAATTATTAGACTATCTGCCATATCTATTGACAAATTGTGTATTATTACGAATCTTGAAAACTAGACCAATGTGGTGGTCCAGGAGTCATCAACCCTAGAGCAGCGTTCCTAGAGGCCAACAACTACCTTCACCTTTATGGCTTGCCCCAATATGATGGGCTCGTGAGTCGTGACCCTTGGTGTTATTTACAGCTCTAACACCTAATAAACTTCTAAACGTGATCGAACTGCAATAGCACAAAGGAGCTTTGAACCCCTAGAGGATGATTAATCACATTCACATTCAATTTGCAATTTATACATCCAACTAGCTTCTTAATGTGATCAAAATCAATTTGTGTTAGAATCAATGTTATTAGACTTGGCCCAAAGAGCAGCCTGAAGTGGTGGCTGGGTTATGGGTCAACCGCTTTGCTCTGCTCAACCGGATGGACCAATTGTAACATATATAAGCTTTCACACAAGCATAATCACATCTCACCAAGCATGCCATGCTGCTGCTATATAAAATATAACCAACTTCTATATGTTTTCATACATAAACCATATAACAACATGATATTTCATATTTTATAATAAAATAATATTAATTTCAATGCGTGCATAGCTAATTATTTAGATTTCAAAGTTAAATATTTCAATATTTCAAAAGCATTGACAAATAAAAACATCAATACAGTCATAGTCATAGTTTTTTGTTCTTTTTTTTAGCTTTACAATTTTATGTCAACTAGTAAAACATGAACCAAAACAATTGAGCCAATGAAATTTCAAAGCCTACATAGTAAACAAAAAAAGAAATATCAAGCCCACATAAATTTGGTTTTATCCGGATGAACTGAACTAAATGGAATAATGAGTCAGTTGGGTTTTTTGGGCCTAACCGAGTTTTCACCTAAACGGTTATGAAAGTGTCACTTTATCCGTTATACCTCATGGGTTGTGGTTGAACCAATCTGGCTAATTAAATTGGGCCGGATTTAACAATATTGGTTGAAAATTTAGGAATTTTCAAATTTCAAGAAAGCAAAATTAGTATCTCCTACAATGGGGCTGTTGGTTCTCGTTACAGGTAGAATAAAACTTATCCCACGACCAACAATGATCACTAGGAATAGCCCACGCTCCACAGCGGCTGTTATGAAAGAGTTTGATGATATTGAAACTTAGATAGTATAAGTCTGGGTACAGCAGGTGTTCGACTGTATTATGCTGGGATTGTTAAACGATGTAGAAACAGACATAGTAGATAGGCATTGGAACATTGAAAGAATTGTTAACTTGACTTTAAAAATTGATAAAGATAATATTTCTCCATTAATTCACGATAATCATTAAGTTGATAAAAAATAGTGATGGCGGGTTCTACCGCCGACCCCGGGGGACAGGCCGCACCGAGGTAGTATTGTCCCTTTTGAACGGTGTATTAATGGGCGACACGGAGCCTTGAACCCAAGACCGCAGGGATTTACACCCCGAGTCGCGTCTAACCACTAGGACGAATAGCTTACAGAGACAACAATGGCGGGTGAATAAGAGAAACTCGAGAGAGAGAGAGAGAGAGAGAGAGAGAGAACGTGTGTGTGGTGTGTGTGTATACACCAGCTGGGGCAAGATGGCGGCCGGAACAGGATCGAGTGGGAGCCATTCTTGGCTAGCTTGGAGGCCTTATTGAAGAAGCTCTGCAAGAACCTGATCAACAAATCAATGCTTACTCCCTGTCCCGTCCTCATCGCTCTCGATGTTCGAAAAATCATCAGCACCGAAGAATGCTCACACACCATGTCCCCTGCAGATCTCCCCTGTAATGCCATAGCTCGATGATCCCCTGTTTTGCATCAGCCACGCATCAGATTCCTATAATTCGACCTCGGTTTCAATCAGAAAGCCATGATTGCTTCACAATCATTATTCCTGAATCCTGATACTATTTCACTCATCTATTACTCGTGATCCACGTCCTCATCTGACTCACCTGTGAACCGCCATGTCTTTCTTCTGCAAGCCCTGCTCAAATGCAAGTCCATACCTATTAATGACAAACCTGCAACAAAGAAAGAAAACAAAACAAATATTGCCAACTTTAGGCAAGCAGAAAGCATTCTTATAAACATCGAAAGTTTAGTAACGAAGGGACTAACGAAGGCAATCAAAGCAGACGTACATATTGTGAAACATCAAAAACAAATTCTAGACACTGAAAATAAACTTTATGCACAATAGTATGGCAAACACTTGTTTGCAGAAGCAGAGCATAAATAACTAGATATAAAGACGCAAGTGTTCTAAAACCAAGTAGGAAAGCTATGTTAATGAGAAATTGTTTTCTTTGCTGCAGTGAATGCGGGGGACCAAGGACTTGTGAAGTCCCTTTTATGGGAATAACAATCCTGCTTTACGGTTGTCTACTTCTAGGTGTTTGCATAACTAGACTCACATACATCAGCAATGCGGTTTCCACGAGGCATGATCACAGTGTCAGAACTGCAAACTTCTAAGTATATCAGTTTCATGCAAAACATTGCAAAAAACCACGTAACCCACCAAGCTCTGCAAAATGTCAAATGTCATCGTCGATCCTACGAATGAAGAAAGTAAGATGCGCTGGAATCTTCAATAGAGGACAACAGAACAGCGAGAAAACAAACCAGTTCAGGTGAGAACAACAGGATTTAATGAAAACATAGAAGACGACATCGTTTCTTATATACAGGTGTCACCATTTCTCACGTACTTTACAGTGTTTTATGTAGATTGTCGTAAGGCGTGAGTGGCAGGAGAAGACCAGTAAGGGTGTTCATGTGGTTAGGGTCACGATGAGAGATGTGAAAACTCAAGCCGTTAAGTTTTACGGGAAATTTAGGACTAAGGCTATAATTTATCCTTTGTTTAATGTCAGGTTAACTTTTTTTATAGTAGTAGGTAGTATATTTGCTCTCAGGTTGCAACCTTAATAGCTGGTTAGGACAAACAAAAGTTAGTTGATTCACAAGAGAGTGGGAAAAGAAATGTGAAAATTGCCTCGTTCATCTTACTCAATCTTTAAAGTGGGACCAACATCTACAACAATATCAAAACTTGAGCATGTTTCAACAAAAGTATAATTCTAATTTTCCTATATTTGGTTCACATCTTGCAAAAAAATGAAGGTTTTACCTTTTTTTTTTTAAATGTTTGGTTGAGGTACTTATACATATCTTTAAACTTTGAGTATAGAGACTAGAATGTAATTTTTTATACTTTAGGGTATATTTGTAAGTTTTACAGAATGTTAGGGTGTAAATGTGTAATTTTAAGAAACTATTGTAAAATTTTCAAAAGTTTGGGAACTACATATGTAATTTTTAGGGAATTTTGTATTTGAAAGTTAAGGGACCAAAATGTAAATAGTTGAAAGTTGGGGGTTTATTATAAGTTTTCAAACATAATTACTTTATGGGTTCTTTCTCCACCTAATTTAGAATTAGGAGAATAAATCCTACAAAATTGTGAAAGATTAAGATTTTTTGGAGAATTAGAATGATAATCATTTTCCAAAATTGAACCAAACAAATCATAATAAGGATTTTAACTTCTAATAATCTGGATTTTCACAACTCTTGAACCAAACATTGAAGTATGTTCATTAACCTCATGCATTGAAGGAGAACTTGAGAGGTCGAGAACACAAGTATTGAGTCTTCCAGCAAGAATTGGATATGTTTAGATGAAAGCAACCAAACAAGTAATGACTCATTCTCCATCTGCATATATTAGAAAAAGGTTGGGCTTGCCTATTGCAATTGAGCTGCCTTATCAAGCATATATATGCTAGAAATACTTAAGGGTCCATATCATTACGTCTGAAGGAGCTATTGTTTAGTTTGTTGTTCAAGAACTTGGAAACCAAATTGATGTAAGTCAAAAACCTAATAAAGATTTGAACTCTAGGGTATTCCATGGAACACTAATCGGAGTAAGTGACCCTCACAAGGATTGAAAGCCTGCAGCAGTTTGATCTGCAACTTGCTTTAGATCAGAACACTATCAAGGCAAGTAAAGGTGAATAGAGTAGCCATCCTTAAATCAGTACCTTCGCAAAACGCAGGAATTTGGAATGTTTTGCATAAATCATTACCTAATATTGTCCCCCATTGATGTAAACTTGTGTCATTTAGAGAATTCAATCATGACAACAATATAAATACAATTACATAAAATCTGTAAATTTTATGGTCATATAGGGCATTCTTAAACTCAATGTAATAAACAATTCTCCACATTGAAGTAATATGAAAATATTCTCAATGTTTTTACCTATAATCTAGTCTCTAAATCACTATGAATGATTGTTCTACTTTTATTTCAGTGAATCATTTTTCTAATGCTTGCAGTAGTTATGGTGATGTCACATGTGGAATATGCCTTCAACATAAGCCTTAGTAATAGTATTTTTTACGGTAGATTTTTCGGTTGAGTTTCATTCTATTAATGACAGGTCTTAATGTCACTAACACTCCTCCTAATAAGTTTGTTACGTGAATGCTCCTTAGAGCACCTCCATGAGCTCTCAGGCTTTTGCTCTGGTCACATGTCCAAAGGCTATCCTTAGAGGATCCTTATGAGTGCCTTTCTGATTCCCATCGATGGCAAAGGCAAAGGACCTATTCTACCAAATGGTATCAGAATGGTGTGGAAGAACCCTAATCCCCTAGGTTAAGGTAATGGTATAAAATTGAAGGAAGTCTTCAAGAATAAGGATGACCTTTGCCAAGTGGCAAATGACTATGAAGGCATTCAAGCGTGCAAAGGAATTTTAGGTGAGTTGAGAGGAAGAAATTTGGTAGAACTCAGGGAACTGGAGGACTAAGTGGTGAAGTGAGAAGTGTTGGAAAATTTTAATGTAGGCTAACATTAATTGTGTATTTTATGAAAATAGATTAAGATTAAATTTGTCAATTATAAAACATATGAAGCCCATAAAGGTTATGATCTAATTATTTAGGCTAGTAGCTCCAATTATGTAATAAAATGTGAGTTATATTAATGTAGGTCATAAAGTCCATGTGGCTGTGAATGGTCATATAGTCCATGTGACTATTAATGAGTAGACCTATAAACTTTTATATAAATAGAGATCTAGGTCCTTCTCTTAGACAAAGTGATTAGGGCAAAACATTTTCACTAATTGGAAGAGTCGCCGATTGGAATAAGGAAAAAGACCTGTGTATTCATCAATTTTGTTTCCCCTATGTTCATCGATAGAGTTTAAATCAGGTTAGATCTTTTGTTTGTTCTAATTTAATTTGTATGTTCTATACTCTCATGTATGATCTTGATAGGCTAAAAAAATCAACTTATGGTATTAGAGCTGAGTACATAATCATAGAATAAAAATTTTATTGAATTGGGTTTGAAAACATGTGATTGTGTTTTGCATCCCTCTGTCTTATTCATGTTTTGTTTTTATGCTATGTGAAATTGGATGCATGATTGTCTCTGTTTTGTTTTGTTTTATGTTGTGAGTTTTGATAATAAAACAAAATTGAAACAAATCAGAGATTGGTTGAAAGCATGTTTTCTGTGGAGGCATCCGCTGTGAGCGATGTTATTTGCTGATTGCATCAGATCCCGTGATCAATTTCCTCACCCTCGCCATTGGCATGGCTTGGCCATGAACGGTGGCCGTTGAGGAGAAAGTGGCAGCATCTGTGTATTTTCCGGGTTTAATTTTAGTGCTCTCCTCCTTGGAGATTGTTAGTTTTATTAAAATCTGCACATGAGATTGTATATAACCTTGATTTTGGGTTGAAATCAGCATGATATTTGTTTGAATTGAAAAGGGCGCTTCTCTGGTGGAAAGTCACAGAGAACGAATCAGAGAAGATGACTTGAGATGGCATTTACCTAACTTTTAGATTAATGACAAAATGGGTCCTCTAGATTACCTTTGTGATAAATTAGGCCCTAAATTTTGTTTTTGGTCATTTATAGCCTGAATAATTACTAAATTGTTTGTTTGCCATGAAGCTTTTCTGCTTTGTGTATTTCGGTCGCTAGATTTTTTATAATGAACCCTAAAGCTGCTGATTTCATAAAAATGACCCCAAACCTTTAATTAAAATCCCACTAAAATTTATTTCATGCAATAAAGGTTAAATTCGTTTCAATTGAAGAGACACATTTGGTCATGGTGCTTTATAAAGGAAAATTGAAGTGAATATGCATGATAAATGGTTTTTAAATAGATTAGAATACACGAATAAATATGGCAACAAATGACTAGGGAGAAATTTAAGCGAATTAATTCTCCCATTTGGTAAAGTCATATGAAAATTGAAATCAAGCCCCGTAATTGTCGTTAAATGGAAAGGTAACATAAGCAATATCCTGTTGTGGGAGGGTTTTATGAGCTCCATTGAATTGTTGCCACCAAAGTGGTCAATTTGATGGGTCTTGTGAAATTCTGTTCTTGCATGATTAGGGATGTCTCTGGATTGAGTGTATGATTATTTTGCCTAAAGGTGTTGATTATGCATGAAGTTTAAAGATGAGACATATATAACATATGATTAAGGATTGACTTGTCTAAGTTGTTTATACACCCATAGGTGGTAGATTGCTAAGGATATGAAAAGTTCCTTGAATCGTCACTATCTATGAGAATTTAAAATTGCATGTTATGAATTTTTCCCAAAGGTTTTTTTCATAGTGATGTGCTTGAATTCTTAATGCAAATACTATTTGTGATTTTAGGTATCATGGTAACCTTACAAATTATTGATGTACGTGTTTGCTTGATCTTTTCAGTTACCTTTTCTATTAATAAAAACTTGATTACATTTGAGTTGTTGTCTGACTCAAACTTCAAAAAGTGGAAGCAAAATGTTGAATTTGCTCCTGAGATGATAGATGTGAATCTAGCCATGATCATTGATAAGCCTATAGATCTTACTACCACGAGAAGTGATGAAGATAAGAGGGCTTATGCAGCTTGGGGGAAATCAAACTACATGTGCTATCTCTTGATAAAGAGGTCCATCCCTAAACACCTACTTAGTGGTCATTCTGAAACTAATGTACCAAGGAATTTCCTTGATGTTGTGTTCCAAAGTTATAAAGTGTCCTCTAATGTTAAGATATGTACCCTTTTGAAGGAACTTCACTCCATGAAGTATGATAGAGTAAGTGGTGTTAGGGAGTACATCATTAAGATAGTCCAAATTCAGAGTAGCCTCAAGGTGCTCAACGTTATCATCCCTGATGCATGTCTCATACATTAAGTGCTAAATACCTTTCCTGTGGAGTATGGGTTTCTTGTCACTACTTATAATTTTTAGGATGAGGCTCGAGCAGTTAATGACCTGATTACCAAGTGTGCCGCTGAAGAGAAAAAGCTTAAGAATGACAAGTCCCGAACTATCTTGTTTGTATCAGGTAAACACAACAAGAAGAATGGTAAGAAGCCTAATTATAATGTTCCTAAGAATGCTTAGACTCAGGCTAATGGTCAGGTTGGAGGAGTGAGTGGGCCAAATGCAATGATAAAAAAGAAACAAAAGAAATGTTTTTTCTGCAGGAAAATAGGTCATTTTAAAAATGATTGTCCTAAATTTAAAGCTTGGTTGGCTAAGAAAAGGCATAAAGGTAATGACTCTTTGGCTCTTGTTTTACATGAATCCAATTTGGCTATGGCGCCATCCAGTTCCTCGTGGCTAGATAGCAGAGCAACTACTCATGCTACTTTTACTTTATAAGGGTTCATAAGCAAGAGGAAACCAAATAAAAAGGAGACAAAGCTCATTATTGGCAATAATGAAGAGGTGGACGTGGAGTTCATATGAGTTGTGTTTCAAAATTTAGATACTGAATTTAGACTTATTTTGAATAACATGTTCCATGTACCATCTTTTAGATGGAATTCGATCTTAGTTTCCATGTTAGACAAAGATGGCTATGCTTTTGAGATAAGGATGGTTTTATTAAATTAGTCTTTGACTCAAAGCATGTTGGTTGTTGTTCTTTGTCCTCTAGCCTATATAGATTGTGTTTGACTCCAAATGATATTTATGCTACCTTATATAATGTTGAAAAGGTTATTGCTAAAGGCTTCTTATAAAGGAAAAATCTTCCATGTTGTGGCATAAAAGGTTCGACCACATCTTTAGGGAAATAGTAGAAATGTTGAAAAAGGAAAACATCTTATCTACTATTGACTTCAGTGACCTAGAGACATGTGTTGATTGTTGTCGAGGCAAGTTGACCAAGATTAAGAAAATGGGAGCTACACGTAGCTCGAATCTCTTGGAAGCAATTCACATTGATATAAGTGGACCGTACTCACATATAGTTTGTAACTCCAAATATTTCATCACTTTTATTGATAACTAATCCCGTTATTATTACTTGTACTTGATTAAGGAAAAATCTAAAGCTCTTGACAAGTTCAAGATCTTCAAGATTAAAGTAAAAAACTAATTGGGAAAAGTTATTAAGATTGTGAGATTTGACCGAGGAGGTGAGTACTATGGCAAACATGGAAATGTTAGTGCAAAATACGTCATTTGAGTTGTAAACTGGTTGGAAACCCAACTTGAACCATTTTTGAGTTTGGGGCTGTCTTGCTGAAGTGAGATTGTATGATTCCATGAAAAAAAAATTGCAACCTCGTTCTACTCCTTGCTATTTTTTTGGTTACCCTAAATATTCTAAATGGTATAGATTCTATCGTAGAGATAGAGGTTCTAGAATTGTGGAATCACAAACAGCTAAATTTCCGCACGATGTGATCTATGAAAGTGATCACTGTAAGACCATAGAAAGGGATATACAAACTAGCACTATTTATGTTCCTCTACCTGTACAGCAAGAGACCATGGATCCCTTACCTATGTTTGCTCCAATGGAGCAAGAACCTCTACAACTACCAGTTGAAAAGGTTCCCCTGACACAGGATGCAATAGCAGAGGTTCCACTTAGACGGTCTACTAGGGAGAGGAAGTTTGATATTTCTTCTAATTATGTGGTTTATCCTGGTAAGAGTGATTATGACATCAATCATGCAATTGATCCAGTGACTTTTAAGGAAGCTGTATTTAGTCCTCAAAAGGATCTATGATAGGATGTAATGAAGGGTGAGATGCAATCTATGCAACGCAATCAAGGGTGGAAGCTTGTTAAGCTACCTAAGGGCTATAAATCCATTGGTAACAAATGAGTGTTTAAGACTAAAATGATCCTAATGGAAAAATTGAGAGGTTTAATGCCAGACTGATTGCCAAAGGGTATACTCAGAGAGAAAGAATTGACTATGTTGATTTGTTTTCTCCTGTATCCTTTAAAGACTTTTTTTGAGTCATTATGGCGCTTGTAGCTCATTATGACTTGGAGTTACACAAGATGGATATTAAAATTGCCTTTTTAAATGGGAACCTGAAAGAAGAAGTCTATATAAAACAACTTGAAGGTTTTAAGGTAGTTGGTAAAGATTATATTGTATGTAGACTGTTAAAGTCTATTTATGGTTTGAAGTAGGCTTCCCAACAGTGGTACCTAAAGTTTGATGAGGTAATAACCTCATTTGGTTTTGTGGAAAACCAAGTCAATAGATGCATATATCATAAGGTTAATGGGAGAAAATTTATCTTTTTGGTCCTTTATGTGGATGATATTTTGCTCACAACTAATGACCTAGGCATGTTGCATGAGGTTAAGCAGTTTTTGTCTAGGCAATTTGACATGAAGGATCTTGGTGAAGCATCTTTTGTTCTTGGAATTGAAATCCACAGGGACAAATCTTGAAACTTGTTGGGTCTCTCTAAAAAATCATACATTGAATGCATATTAAAATGATTCAATATGCAAGACTGTAAACCTTTGAATGTGCCAATAGCCAAGGGTAAAAACGTGAGTTTGGCACAATATCCTAGGAATGATTGTGAGAAAGACTTTATAAGGGATGTGTCATATACTAGTGTTGTTGAGGGCCTGATGTATGCTCAAGTTTGCACTAGACCAAACATTGCATTTCTAGGAAGGTTTCTTAGGAAGATACTTGTCAAATTCTAGGAATGATCATCGGGTTGTTTCAAAGAAAGTCCTGAGATACTTAAAAGGAACTAAAAACTATTTGTTAACTTATGAAAGGGTTAAGAATCGTAAGTTGATTGGTTATACTAATTCTAACTATGCTGGTTATAAAGATGATAGAAAGTCCACATCATGGTACATTTCATATTGGCAAGTGGTGCAGTTTCATGGAAAAGTGTCAAACAGACACTTGTAACCTCTTCTACTATGCATGCTGAGTATAAAGTGTGTTTTGGAGCTTCCACAGAAGCTGCATGGTTGTGAAATCTCATCACTGAGATGTCTATTGTAGATTCCATTGCTAAGCCCATTTGACTAAACTATGAAATCTTGCAGCAGTGTTATTTTGCAAGAATAATAGAAGTATTTCTAGGGCTAAGTATTTGGAAGTCAAATATCTGACTGTTAAGGAGAAAGTAAGAAAAGGTGAAGTTATGATAGAGAATATTGGGACTAAGTATATGATTGTGGATCCTCTAACCAAGGGACTTCGCCTAAAAATTTTTAGAGGTCATGTTACTAATATAGGATTAGTAGAATCCTTTGATGTACTTGTTTAGTGAGAGTAATGTGTAGTTGTGCTATTACTTTTTTTTAGTACACATTTGACTTGTATAAGTTTTAAGACATTTTATAATGAATGATGTTTTTCAGTCATAAATTTTGTTCATTATGAAACATTTTAAAGTCTTAAGATGAGTGTCAATCTTAAGCAAAGACCTGGGGCATTACTGGTTATGGCCTTGTGGTTGTATGTCTTATGTGACACATAAAGGGTCATCCTGAGATGCATAAAGTTATAAAGACATACAAGCTCAATAAAGAATGATAAAGGATTTATTAGGTATGCTTATGCTGCTTAATGAGAGAAATCAGTAAGACCGATAAGTAAACAATAACGCAAAATAGATCATAAAGTGAGAATTGTTGTTACTTGCCACACTACCACATTTAGTTTATGTCGATAAGGTGTATTGATGGGTGTGACTATGGAAGGTCTTGTGTCGTGAGTTAATACAGTTATCACCACGATTCTCCATTGAGAACCTTGTTGGACAAAATGGTACATAAAGTTGTCTTATGACTAATTTGTTTTTAAAAGCGCGCGTATAAAGGTTTTAAAGGTCTTAATCCAAAACATGTTTTCAAAATCTTTCACAATTAATGTTTCCTAAGTGGGAGAATGTTGGAAATTTTTAATGTCGGCTAACATTAATTGTGTGTTTTATTTAAATGGATTAAGATTAAATTGGTCAATTATAAGACATATGGAGCCCATAAAGGTTATGTTCTAATTATTTGGGCTAGTAACTCCAATTATGTAATAAAATGTAGGTTATATTAGCATGGGCTATAAAGTCCATGTGGCTATTAATGGGTAGGCCCATGAACTTCTATATAAATAAAGAGCTAGGTAAGGCAAAATTGTTCCACCCATTGGAAAAGTCGCCGATTGGAATAAGGGAGAAGACCTGTGCATTCATTAATCTTGTTTTTGCTGTGTTCATCGATGGAGCCTAAATCAGGTCAAATTTTTTTTTGTTTCAATTTAATTTGTGTGTTCTATGCTCTTATGTATGATCTTGGTAGGCTAGAAAAATCAACAGGAAGCACAATCCAACCTAAAGTTGTGTAGGAAATATGGTGATACCATCTTTCTTAGGGTTGATGGACCAAGCATCGAATTTAGATATTGTAGTGCCAACCCCTGTTGACCAAAATAATCTCTAGTAGACAATCTTCATGGCCTTTCAGAGTAAGAGTGTTCTTAATCAATGCCACCTCCTCCAAGGGATGGGAGATGACACTTTGTTTTCTCTCTTCCAATGACAAATTCTATGGCTGCTAATGATTGAGCACTAATGACCACCTTTTGTATAGCCCTCATAGTGGAAAAATTGATTGAAGGTGGTAAAGTAAATAAAATCCTAGTTTGAAACCTTATTTTAAGCTCACATAGCAAGATTAAGTGAGTTAGGCGAGGTTTGCTAAGTTTCGAGGAGGTTATGACACCAAATGAAGTTTGGGGGTAAAATGGTAATTTTTCATCCCAAAGAATTTGACAGAGTCTCAGGAGTAAAAAATGTGTTTTAAAACTCAAACCTTGTTTAAAACCAAAAAAATTTGCCTAAGTATCAAAGGTTTGACCAAGTTTTGACTTAAATTACCATTTAGGGAATGGGGCTTTTTGTAATCATAAGGAAAGTTTGAGGGCTTAAGGGTTGAAGGCTTTTTAAACTTGATAAAGTGGTCTTTACTACCATTTTTGCTCATTTCACTTCCAAAACCCGAGATCCCTCTTCTCCCTTTGATTTCTCGTTCAATTCTTAGCCAAAATCAAGTGTTCTTGGTGGAATTTGAAGGCCCAAGAGATATACAAGCCTTGGGTAGCTTATTTCAAGCTTGGTTTGTGATCTTCGAGTTGCTTTTCACATTTTTCCAATTGGGGTTGGGTTTGCTTGGGTTTGCTTAAATGGTAACAAAGATTTCTTGGTGTTTTTATTGTTTGTTTGGTGTTTTGAAGCTTGGGTTCTGCTTAATTGTTGTTAATTTGGTGTCATTTATGTTGGTTTGCATAGAACTTAAGTAGAACCTTGTGGAACTTTGTTCTTGGTGAAGGGTTGCTTAATTCTTTCTTGTGACTTGAAATCAAGGTAAAGGATTTAGAGTTTCAAGTTTAATTGATGCTATTGGAGTGTTGTTGCTTGTTGGAATCAAGTAGTTTTGGCATTAACATTGATTAGTAAGCAAGTTGATTCATGGTAGACTAAGTGATTGATTGAGCATGACATGATGTTTTAATGCAACATAGTTGTGTTTGTAATGGTTCATTGTGGTCCTTACAACATGTTCTACAACTATGTGAAGTGGGAAGTCATTCTAAGCATGTTTGATATGTTTGGGAGGCCTCCTAAGGTACATATAGCAAGAGTTAGGACTTTTTGGGCATGAAAGGGTTGGTGATGCATCGCCAAGGTTGAGGATACATATCCAAATCCTCGTGAAACATCCAAGAATTTATGTACTGTGGCGACACTTCACCACAATTATAGTACCAACAAACACCAACTTTTATTAAGGGGTTCAAGGGGAGGCCCGAGGGGGTGCTTAGGGTACTGATAGCCGAAGGGCTATCGCCTCTCTCAGTACATACTGCCTGCCAATAGTGTGGTCGGGAAGTCTGACGTCATCCGAAAGAGGCGCTATCACTGACCTCAGAATTAGCGAAGTCAAACACCTTGAACTCGGGACTTCGGCTAGTACGTCAGAAATTTCAAGGATGTTACCGGCCCCCTCGGGGGACCAAACAGATCGCTTTCGGGGATGAAGAACCAGCTATTTCAAGCAGGAGAGAATCTCCCCGAAGGTGGAACCCCCGAACCAGGGAACTCCCCGAACTACGGGCATAATTCCCGAAGAGGGGCGTCAGTACCAAAGGACAGCCTCGCCCAGAGGACCTCAGGGGTACGGCATGAGCATTTAAGAAGTCTCTAACATGTTGCCCACATGCGCTACACACCGCCTCGAAGAGTGAATTGACGCGCCGACGCCATCCAAGTCTTGTCACAACCTGTCTCGGTCCCAAACCCGAGGAGCCTACAAACGGCTACTTGTCCCTTACGCCCAAAAGTACAGATCGCATCCGACCGAACACGTGTCGCGATCTGAACGGGATGGGCACCCCTATAAATACCAGGAAACAGGCCCTGGCAAAGGATCCGGCCCCCTCTCCCTGAGAAAACACGAACAGGCAAGACCACCCAGGCTCTTAGTGCTCTTCCTCTATCTCCCCTCAGAACACTGACTTGGGCATCGGAGGCTCCTCCCCGGAAAAACACTCCGGGGACCTCCTAACCTTTTTCTTTCTAAGCATTTCAGGCACACTCTTCTGGGAAATCTTTGCTCCAGACGTCCTCCCTCTCAGGAAGTCCCTCCCGAAGTCATAATGTCACCCGACGAAGATGCCTCGGGGCATCATTTGGCGCCGTCTGTGGGAACTCACCCTCAGGTCGCCGTTGTTGAAACTCAGCATTCAAAGGAAAAAGGGCTTCCAAAGTCCTCGTCCGCGCCTGAAGCTCAACCGGCTACTGAGCAAACCCTTCCAGGGACTTCCTCGCCTGAGGAAGAGCATCCTCTAGTCATAACTATGAGTTTTCTATGCGACTTTCAGCGCTCTATTGTGGCTGAAATGACACAGCAGATAGACCGAAGGTGGCCGTAACCAACTCAGGCCCAGAGGCCTTCCTCGCCGATACGCCCTCGGGAGAAAAGCCCTAAATCAACCTATTGCAGTTCGGGAAGCGGGGATCCGCATGATGAGTCTTTGACGGAAAATATACCCCTCGGGGCACAACTTATGGGACAAATGGGGTCCAAGCAACCTAAAATCCCAGGCCAAAGGAGCTCATCACCTGAGGCGAAGTCCCCATCCCCTCGACGCTGGAGTCACTCCCTGAAGAGACGTCGGCAATCTCCCTTCCCAGAAGTCTACAAGCACTAGGAAGAAGAGCCCAGTGCCACGCTCCTTGTGGAGAAAATATTAGCGAGATTGGAGAGAGTGGAGAAACAGGTAGCTCGGAAACCAGTCTGGGCTAGGCTGTCTGAAACTTTTGGTGGGGATGAATCGCCGTTCACCCGAACAGTAGTTGAGGCAGCCATGCCAAGTGACTTTCGGGTGCCTCGGCTGGAAACCTATGATGGCCGAATTGATCCACAAGCTCATCTAACCAAATACAAACGCAGCATGGTGCTGCACGGTGCTGATGATGCTACCCTGTGCAAATGTTTTAAGGTCACCCTCACAGGACCAGCAACAGCGTGGTACAATTCGTTGGCTCCCGGAACCATCAGGGAGTTCCAGGAGTTATCTACGGCCTTTACACAGCAATTCATTGAAAGCCGGCCGACGGCGAAGATGCCTGTCCAGATGTTCGACATAGCGCAGAAGAACGGAGAAACTATCCGCGACTATGTCGAAAGGTTTAATGGAAAGGCCTTAAGTGTTCCAGAGTTTCAGCCCGAAATACGCATCCTCACCATGACACGGGGCCTTCAGAGGGACTCACAGCTGTTGTACGAGTTTTCCAAGGACCCCCCGGACACGCTTGGCGAATTCTACCGAAGGGCCGAGCAGCACATGACAGTCGAAGAACTGAGAATGGGCGGACCGAAGTCTAATCACATCCGTGCCGAATGGTCCAGCCAACAAACGCGGTACCCAGCCGACCAGGCAGGACAACCTCTAAGGTTTAAGGGAAGGAAACCCCCAACCTTCACACCCCTGAACACCACAAGGACCAACATCCTTATGACGATGGAAAGACAGGGGACCCAGATTCAGTGGCCAAGGGCCATGACCGCTGATAATAAAAAGAACATGAAGAAGTTCTGCCAGTTTTACCGCAACCACGGGCACGACACCGAAGACTGTTTCCAATTGAAAAAGTACATAGAGTCGCTGATAAAACAAGGCCAACTTCGGCGATATCTGCGAATGCCCTCCCCGAAAGGAAGGAAAAAGGAAGAAGGAAAGGCAGATGACGAGGACTACGACTCCGACAGACGGAGGAACCGAAGTCCGAAGAGGCGTCCTCCACCTCCGGCGGGAATAATACAAACAATTACGACAGGACTTCCATCCTCGGAAAGAAAGAGGAAGGTTAGAGAAATATCAGTGATGGAATATCAGAGTCCGACGAAGAAACTGGCCAGCAAGGATGGTTCCACCATCATCTTTCCCCACGACGATCCGTTGTTGGTCATGGTGAGGATAGGGAACTGGGACGTCAAGAGAGTGTTGATGATGGATCAAACGCTGACGTCCTGTTTTCACATTTGCTGCCGAGCTTGGATATATCCAACACCGATCTCAAGCCCGTCACTTAGCCTACTTTCGGGGTAGGGCCATCCGAACTGCCTGTCCTCGGATGGATCGATCTTCCCCTAATGATGAAAGGAACTTCGGTAGGCGGGACAGACGAATTATTTGCCTCCATAATGACAAGGTTCATTGTCATGGATGTTCCTTTGTCATATAACGCCATCCTTGGAAGGCAAACACAAGGAAATCTGCACATTCGTCCTGATGTAAAGTACTTAACTGTCACTTTTGCCACCAAGGATGGAGACGCGAAAATCTTCATTGATCAGGGCAAAGTATGGAAAGTGTTCGTCAAGGCGCGAAAAGCTCCAGCAACCAACTTCGCACAAACTATAGAGGCAGAGGCTTTGCCAGATGGGAAACCAAAAAAGGGAGAGGCAGAAGATCCCGCGAAGGTAGAAATGGAAGAAGTAGAACTTGTCCCGGGCCGAAATACCCGAATAGGGAAAAACTTGGCCGAAGGTGACAAGAAAAAACTTGTATCCTTTCTACTGATGAATAAAGACCTGTTTGCCTACTTGCCGAAAGATATGCCGGGGGTAGACCCTCGCATAATACAGCATAGCCTTAAAGTAAGTCCGGAAGCAAAACCTGTTCAGCAAAAGAAACGGGGCATCTCAGTCCATAAAAATAACTTCGTCAAAGCCGAAGTCCAGCGCTTATTGGATGCTGATGTAATCAGAGAGGTCAAGTACCCTGAATGGTTGAGCAACGTGGTTATCGCCACAAAAGAAGGGAGCAGTAAGCTCCGAATGTGCATCGACTTCAAAGACTTGAATGATGTTTGCCCAAAAGATTCATACCCTCTCCCACCAATAGACCAATTGGTAGACTCAACTGCCGAATACAGGCTCCTAAGTTTCCTAGACATCTTCAATGGGTATCATCAAATAAGGATGGACCCCAAAGACGAGGAAAAGACCGCCTTCATCACCGAGGGTGGAACGTATTGTTACGTCAGAATGCCCTTCGGGCTAAAAAATGCAGCAGCTACCTACCAGAGGTTGATGAGCAAGGTCTTTAATGACCAAATAGGGAGGAACCTGGAAGTTTATGTCGATGACATGATAGTCAAGAGCAAGCTGCCTAACGACCACGTTGCAAATCTAAGGGAAACTTTCCACCAGCTCAGAACCTTCAGAATTCGCCTTAATCCCGAAAAGTGCATCTTTGGCGTAACCTCGGGAAAGTTTCTTGGGTACATGGTATCAGAAAGAGGCATTGATGCTAACCCAGAAAAGATTAAGGCTCTGCTTGAATTCCGAACTCCCATCACAATAAAAGATGTGCAGAGACTCACCGGAAGGATAACCTTTCTTAGCAGGTTTATTTCCAGGTATGGAGACCGGTGTCAAGCATTCTTCAAAGTCCTCACTAAGGCAACAAAAAAGGAGGGCGACCTTGGATGCGATGATCATCCTTGGAATGAGGACTACCAAAGGGCTTGGGAAGAACTCAAAATCTACTTAGCCCGTTTGCCCACTCTTCGACAACCTCGTGAGGGAGAGCCCTTCGTGTTGTACCTCGCTGTCACAGAAAAAACAGTAAGCTCGGTCCTTGTGAAAGAGGAAGCGCTGAAGCAATGGCCGGTTTATTATGTAAGCAAGTCCCTGCATGGTGCCGAAGTCAGGTATCCCTTACTACAAAAACTATATATGCCTTGGTACTGGCAGGAAGAAGACTACGGCCATATTTTCAAGCTCACCCAATCATCGTCCGAAGTAGTCTGCCGCTACGGGACGTCATGAGGAAAGTTGATCATTCGGGAAGGCTTTCCAAATGGTGTATAGAGCTTGGCGAGCACGACATTACTTATGAACCTCGGAAAACCATAAAAGCTCAAGCTCTGGCAGACTTCATTGCCGAAGTACCCATCACCGAGGACAGCCATTCGGATCCTGGCGAAGGTGAGCCAGAATGGACTTTGTATGTTGACAGAGCCTCAGGGTCCGAGCACCAGGGAGCCGGGGTAATTATCAGAGGCCCCAAAGGTCTAGAAGTAATGAAGGCCATCAAGTTCGGCTTTAACGTCACCAACAATATGGCTGAATACGAAGCTCTCATAGCAGGGTTACGCCTAGCCAGAAAAATTGGTGTAAGAAACTTGAAAGCCTGCAGCGATTCCCAGCTGGTAGTTCGACACACAGTAGGGGACTATGGGGCTAAGGACCCGACCTTGGCAAAATACCATGAACCGGTAGCAAAGCTTATCCGAGAGTTCGACACCGTACGAATTGAAAATGTGCCACGTCGAGATAATGCCGAGGCAGATTGCTTGGCAAAATCGAAAACATGCACCGAGGTGCTAAACCACCCGAGCATCCCAGTGCTGAGCATAGTAACTTCGGGAAAAGGCTGGAAAGATACGATAAAAAGATATCTCGTAACCAGTGCGCTCCCCGAAGACCCCAACGAAGCGGAAAAAGTGCGAAGACGTTCCGGTCGTTTCTTCCTAATCGGAGAAGAATTATATCGGCAGGGATATGCAAATCCGCTGCAGAGGTGTGTTGGCGAAGACGATACTGAAATGATCCTCGAAGAAGTTCACGAAGGCGCTTGTGGAACCGACGCCCTGGCAACAGTGATACTTCGCCAAGGATACTTTTGGCCTACCCTAAGAAAGGACGTTAGGCAATTCGTCCAGAAATGTGGTAATTGCCAAAGACACGCGAGTATCCAAAGGACACCCTCGGAATTGGTAACTTCGGCTGACTATCCTTGGCCCTTCGCAGTTTGTGGCATAGACCTCATTGGGCCATTCCCGACAGCTCCTGGAGGCGTGAAGTTCTGCGTAGTCGCAGTGGACTATTTCTCTAAATGGGTCGAGGCAGAACCCCTGGCAACTATCTCGGCAAAAGATTGTAAGGAAGAACATTGTATGCAGATTTGGCATACCAAGGGTACTAGTAGCTGACAATGGATCTCAGTTCACAAATAAGGGGTTCCAAGAATTTATCAACAACCTCGGAATAAAAATGCACTTTGCTCCAGTAGCCCACCCCCAAAGCAATGGGCAAGTAGAAGTATCTAATAGGACCATAAAAGATGGTCTGAAAAAAAGGTTGGGGGAAGCAAAAGGGAAATGGCCAAGAGAGCTCCCAAGTGTGTTATGGAGCTACCGAACAATACCCCGAAGGGCCACAGGGGAAACACCTTTTTCACTTGTTTTCGGTACAGAAGCTATCATCCCAATTGAGGTAGTACAACCATCAGTGCGAGTACAAGTGTTTGATGAAAGGGGAAATGACCTCGGCCTAAAAACCAAGCTTGACCTCGTCGGCGAACACAGAGAAATAGCCGAGCTGAGAAGAAAAGCTTTTCAGCAAAGAGTGGCCGCGGCTATAAACTTGCGCGCCAGGCCAAAGGGAATAAAGAAAGGAGACCTTGTTCTCCGAAAGGCTGAATTTGGACCCTGAAGGCCATCCCATGGGGTACTTCGCACAAATTGGGAAGGTCCTTATTTGGTACTTGCCAAAGTACGAAAAGGAGTTTACAAGCTCAGCGATGCCGAAGGCGTAGAATTAAAAAATACATGGCATTCGGATGCCTTGAAAAAATTCTATGCTTAGGATTTTGGTGGGGAAATTGTACAAGTCAGAAAAATTTCTAAGTACAAAAGCTCCTTAGAAGAATTTTCTAAGGTACAAAAAGCTTCTTTTCACCAGAGCGGTCGTCGCCGAGCACGGTTTAAGAAGATTTATTTACAAAGGTTATCAACCTTCTCTGAAGTTGAAAATTTACTTAAAGAGAATTTCGCAAGGGTGATTCCAAGGCTAATTGGTGTGATAAACGTAAATATGATTTTCCGAAGTCTCTTGAGCAAACGTGTTCGAGACAATGGGAAATGAAAAATCTTGCGCAAAAGACTTAGCCAAAAAATTGTTTTACAAAAGAAAGAAGGAGTCTTTATTGACAGAGATGGATCTAATTACAAAGAAGGAAGCTCGCCAAAAGAAGAAGTACAAAAAAGGAGAAAAAGAAGGCAAAAGACCCTAAGACGAGCTAAGGGATCTCGGCATCTCGGGAGCCACCAACTCCTGCATCCTTGTCCACCGCCTTCAGCGCCGGAAGAGGAAAAGGCAAGTTGAGGTGCTCAATTTTGGACCAAGACCACCGAGGCCCTTCGGGGATGTTTAGGGCCGCCAAAAAGGAGAGGTCCAGATCCGGGAACCTCTACAGAACTTGATGCTGAGCAAGGCAAAAGCCATCCTGAAAATCGACCTTGGTCGCTTGGACGGCCTTCTCCTTCTCGGTCGCTAAATCGTCAAGTTCCTTCTCCAGATCAACGATCTCCTTCTTCAGTGCCTTCGTCTTCTTCTTCTTCGGCTCCTTCTTCAAAGACTCGACCTCAACCTGGAGCGCGGCCTTCTCAGCAAGCACCTTCGCTAGGAGAGCCTCAGACTCCGACTTCTCCTTTTGATATGCCTCGTTTGCCAAAGTCAACTCCGCCACCTTGGAGCCGAGGTCGGAAATCTTTCGGGAGGAGTCCTTCAAGAGTTCCTCTTTTTCCTTCAATAACTCCTCCCGAACGGCAGCGACCTCCTTCTTTGCAGCTTGAGCCATCTCCGCATTCTTGGCAACTAAGTCGGAGCACATGACCTTGGATTTCTCCACACAGTCTAAGGCCCAGACTCGGAACGCCGCTTGCTTCGCTGCCCGAACCCTGAGGAGGCCGGTGTACAAAGAAGTAAGAACAAAGTCAGTAAGGCAAAAAATGAGCCAAACACTTAGAAGAAATCAAAAGGAAAAGACAAAGGCGTGAAATATACCTGGCAGTGTGCTCAGAGACTTTTGCAGCAAGGGACTCTTCGTCCGGGCACGCCACGGAAATAGCCTTGAAGGAGGCCTCGGTAAGGATCCCCTTTGAAATTTGGTTGGCCATTTGCTGGCAGTCGCCGGAGTACAAGTTCATATCCTCCGTAAATGACCAAAAAGGCTCCCTCGGGACCTTCCCTTTCGGGATATGGGAATCCCGAAGGGCCCGTTTCCGGGCGTGCTCAGCCACCCATGTCGAAGATGGTACCTCTTCTGCACGGCAAGACAAGAAGCTTGTTAAGGCAAGCAAACCTCAAACCTCAAAGTTCAAAAAATAAAGACACTACAGCTTGTCTAAAAAACAAACCTGGCGGCACCTCGGCAACTTCATCGCCGGAGTCCTGGACCCCCTCGGCAGAGATTTCCTTGCCTTTGCTCTTGCGGCGCTCTTCGGCAGAAGGGACTTCCACCAAGGCATCCAGAAGAGCCGCTGAGGAAGTGGGACTCCGAGAAAGGGCGTTAGCGGTGACCTCGGTCGGCGGGGCAATAGCGGCGTCAGGCTCTTCACGTGCCCCCTCGGGAATTTCCGGGTGAGGAGGAGGCACGTCTGTCTTCACCTGTTTTGCCGAGGATGGCCCGGCCCCAGACGATTTCCGCCTTCGGGAGACGGCTTCTTTGTTTGCTCCCCCTTCTCGGCTTGACCGAGGAAGAGCGCCTTGTAGTAAGCAGCGGACTCATCGCCCATCTCTGAAATAAAAGGAAAACATCAGTATGAGTCTAAGATGTATCTATAACAAAAAAATTTTGAGATAACTTACGCTCACAAAAAGTCTCGTAAGTAACCTCCTTCCGAAGAAGTTTTACCAGCCAGGAGTCTTTCCTTGCGATGGTAGGAGCCGGCATCTCGAGGTCCGTCTCGTGCTCCTTCACTACCCCTAGCTCCCGAAGGACCTCCTCGGTCATCAGTTTCCACATGATGGGGAATGGGTAGAGGGAGCGTGAAGTGACCTCGGAATCCCAGTCAGAGACTGCTCGGATCCGTTTGTCGAAGTCTGCGAATCTGACAGCCAACTCAGGAGTCAGCAGCCTCTTCGGGTCTACAACATCTGTCTCTAGCTTCCCCTCGAGCCCACTTGGTCGGAACGTACGACCAGGCCTCCTCCATCTTCAGAAAAAGGAATTTCCTTTGCCACCCTCACTAGCTGTCCTTAGTGGCGAAAGTGAACATATACTTTTTGCTCCCTAATCCCCGAGGTAGCATAAAGTAAAAGCCACCATTCGGGACCGCGTAAAGCTTATAGTACTGCATGAAAAGAATGAAATGGGGTTCTATTTTGAAAATGCCGCACATGCAAAGGAAGGCGTTGAAATAGCAGTATGAGTTCGGGGGAAATTGATTTACGGCAATGCCATGAAATTGGCAAAAGTCGCAAATCACCTTCGAGGGAGGAAACCGAAGTCTGGCCTTCAGTTGGGCGCGAAAAATGGTAACCTCATTTCGGCGGTTAATAAAACTGACCTCCTGAGAGCCAGGAAGTCTGGTGGTGGCGTAAGAAGGAAGAAAGAACTTTTTGGTCCATCTTTCCAATTTTTCTGAAGTTGTACAGCAAGTATGATTGAGAAGAGGAAGCCAGCTCTCTGGGATGGGGGAAATAGTCATAAGAGGAGTTGGCGAAGACATTTTCGAAGAAAAAAGGACTTCGCGGGATGAAAAACCGACTCCGGGAAAGCTTTCAGAAAAGCAAAAAGGCACAAAAAATCAAAGAATTTTGAAAGTCAAAACCCACCAAACGTTTTGCCAAAGTATGGGTTTGGAGTCGCCGTCATAAAAGGTGGTCGGAAATCGGCCAAGAAAAAGCACTGCCACGAAAAACGCAAAAGCAGTTGTGAGCAGGGGAAGAGCAAAAGCAGAACAAAATGAGCTTATGATGGAACAGGCCATATATAGGCCGAGGGAGGATAGGCGTACCGGCGTCATAAGTACTCCACGAAGGCGAACAGTCGCCATAACTACTCTCTACGCATAAAAAGGCGCACCTGCCGTAACCGATGCAGTCCCCTCCAATGACAAGCGTGCCACGTGTCAGCCGTCGCACCAAAAGAGGGACACGCTTTCTGACACCCTTAAACCCTGGGCGCGCCACTCCAGACTGACACGCCTGGTTACGAGACGCGACGTTGCACGGACCTGCAAAAGGAAAGAAGTGGGCTACCTCGAAGACACCAAAAGACAGGCTATGGTCGAACAGCCTATGTCTTCGGACAAAAGGTACATCTTCAGCACAGGTATTACACCCAAGGCCCCGAAAGACACCCTCCGAAAGTTGACCAAGCCGAAGTTACCACTTCGGCTTTCCGAAGGGGGGCCTGTGATAGCCGAAGGGCTATCGCCTCTCTCAGTACATACTGCCTGCCAATAGTGTGGTTGGGAAGTTTGACGTCATCCGAAAGAGGCACTATCACTGACCTCGGAATTAGCGAAGTCAAACACCTCAAACTCGTGACTTCGGCTAGTACGTCAGGAATTTCAAGGATGTTACTGGTCCTTGGGGGGACCAAACGGATCGCCTTCGGGGATGAAGAACCAGCTATTTCAAGCAGGAGAGAATCTCCTCGAAGGCGGAACCCCCGAACCAAGGAACTCCCCGAACTACGGGCATAATTCCCGAAGAGGGGCGTCCGTACCAAAGGACAGCCTCGCCCAGAAGACCTCGGGGGTACGGCATGAGCATTTAAGGAGTCTCTGACATGTCGCCCACATACGCTACACGCCGCCTCGAAGAGCGGACTGACGCGCCGACGCTGTCCAAGTCTTGTCACAACCTGTCTCGGTCCCAGACCCGAGGAGCCTACAAATGGCTACCTGTCCCCTACGCCCAGAAGTACAGATCGCATCTGACCGAACACGTGTCGCGATCTGAACGGGCTGGGCACCCCTATAAATACCAGGAAACAGGCCCTGGCAAAGGATCCGGCCCCCTTTCCCTGAGAAAACACGAACAGGCAAGACCACCCAGGCTCTTAGTGCTCTTCCTCTATCTCCCCTCAGAACACTGACTTTGGCATCGGAGGCTCCTCCCCGGAAAAACACTCCGGGGACCTCCTAACCTTTTTCTTTCTAAGCGTTTCAGGGACACTCCCCTGGGAAATCTTTGCTCCAGATGTCCTCCCTCTCAGGAAGTCCCTCCCGAAGTCATAATGTCACCCGACGAAGATGCCTCGGGGCATCAAGTACCTAAGGGTTGAGGTGTTGTGGTGGTACCCTTACACTTCCAAATCTCCTTCAATTCCTAGGAGTTTTCTTGTGTTTCATGGTAGCTTATACCATAAACAAATGAACTAGGTTATAAAAGACGACAATGTATTACCATTAGATGGGTATGAGGTTTAGTACCATTGAGGACCTAGTCGTACCAACAAGTATGAGGTTTTGATGTGGAAACCTTAGTACACCTAGTTGGTGCTTCGAAACCTAGTTGAAATCGGTTTAACCATAGAGCCTCTGTACAACATAAAGGAGGTTCAACTAGTGAAAAATTTCACTAGTTAGGCTAGTAGGCTATGCTCACTAGTAGACAAGGCTTTGCCTTGTAGTTTAAGGACTAGGAAGAAGACAATTCCTAAAAGACTGAAACATATGCACATAGGTTTAGCTTTATGTTGTATAAGCTTACAACATATTACATATGTTTATATATGTGTTATTCTTAGTATTTTCCTTGCAGGTGAAGACCTTTTATTGAGAATTTATGAATTCTCACTCCTTAGTTTATGTTGTGCAGATTCTAATGCTGTTGAACCCAATAACCACTGAGGGTTGTTGAGGTAGTCTTTTGTTGCAGATACTTTGTTATGAGAAACTTTTTTATTCTAGTTCTTATAGTTACTTGTTGGTTAAGTCAAGGTACTAACTATAGTTTTCTTGGCCACAATGGCTAGCAAAGCACTTGGAAGACTTTTTTTGGCTCGTCACTGGGATTCCATCTATGGTGGATTCATTTTTAGAATATCTCAGTAGGAGAAACTATGAAAAGATTAAGGGACTCTAGAGTTACTCTTGGGTGAAGAACATTAGTTTTTGTTGTTGAATGCCCTCACATGGTTATTATGTGTAGTTGTGATGGTACAAATGTTGACTTTATATGCTTTGACTATTTAAACTTTGGTTTCCATGCAAAATGCCTAGGCAATGTGAATGTTTTATGAATTTTCATTTATTCAAGTCAAATTAAAGATGCATGCATGCTTGCATTTCTAGGTTAATTAACTAGTCACATAAAGTTTTAATTTTGTGCATATAAATAACTAGCCAATTGCAACTATCGTGAGATCAGTTCTCATAAGTTTCTTAGGTAGGGCCAAGAGGGCCATGTCAACCTTTTCCTAATTCAGACTTGTGAGCTATTTGAGAAAAAAAACAAGAAAAAAAACTGCCATCAGATGAAATTGACAGCAGTTGCTAGATGTTGTGGAAAAATAGGAAAAGAAACAAAAAAATGTGCAAAAATTTGGCAAAAGTAAGCACCATGTTAGAAAGATTACCTTAGGAATGAACCTGTTATGGTGACTATGAAGAAGAAGTCCATAGAGAATGCCAAAAGATCGCCACGGAAAAGTGAACAAGAGCTCTAAATAGTAAAAAAACTTAGAAATTTAAGAAGTAGTGAGAATGGTGACTGAAGGATGGTAAAAGGAAGGACTTTTATAACCTTATGAGGTCCTTTGCCTTCTATCTTAAAAAATGACCGTGATCATTACCAACCGTGTGGACCAATCACAGGGTGCCATGTGGCCTTCATTTGACAAAAGAGTCACACGTATGCTAGTTGCATCTAATACGTATTTATGAGATATCGTTTTGACTCCTACTTTACCATTATGACAAGGACGTGCATCCATCAAATACCATTTGGTCTCTCCCTTCTCTGCTAGGTGTCATTTCATTGTGCCTCTTTCAAAAGAGACGTCTTTTTTGTTAATAGGCCTTGAAAAATGTAGGGCCCATGTCCCACATTTTTTAGGGGAGGGACATGTTGATACCATTTTTGGGTAACTGCCTAATACCAGGATCTAGACTGGGGAAAGCACTTATCAAGGTCTGATTCATACAGGAACCAACCTCGCAAGCCAACACATGTTATAGCCCTCCAAGTGGAATGCTCAGTGAGCGAGGTAAGTTCATAAATCCTTAGCTTAAGTACCTTAATTAAAAGTGAATTAGCAAGATCAAGTAAGTTATTCAAAGTTTAGTTGGTTCCCATTGGTTTATGGCACTAGGTTCATCTAAGGGCAAAATGGTCATTTTGTTGAAAGGGTTAGGCTGCCACTATTCATTCCATTTTAGCCCCAAAATTCACAGTTCTCTCTTCCTCTCTTTATCCCTTCCTCAAATGCTCACAAATCCAAGATTTCTTGATGAAATTGGAAGGTTTTCTTGGTGCCCAAGTGAAGGATTGCTTGTTTTGCACTTGTTTTCATGGTGTTGGAGCTTGGTGACATTTTTCAAGCTTGAACCTTCATTTGTGCATATAGGAAGCTTCAATCCTTACAGACTTCATGTTTCTTGAGTTGATTTAAATTTGGGTTTTGTTGGGCTAGTATTAATTTGGTGCCATATTAGCCCCAAAATTCGCAGCTCTCTCCTTCTCCCTTCATCGCCTTATCAAATCTTCATAAATCCATGATTTCTTAATGAAATTGGAAGGTTTTCTGAATGTCCAACTGAAGGATTGCTTGTTTTGGACTTGTTTTCATGGTGTGGAGCTTGGTGACATTTTTCAAGCTTGAACCTTGGTTTGTGCATGTGGTAAGCTTCAGTCCTTAAAGATTTCATGTTTCTTGATTTGATTTAAAATTGGATTTTATTGGATTAGTGTTAATTTGGTGCCAAATGCCTTGTGTTGATTAGACCTAAGAAAAACCTTAGTGGAGCCTTGGAACTTGGAATTCTTGGCTTGTGATGTTTGATGCTTGCTAATTATTGTGCAATTAAGGTAATGGACTTTTTATTCAAGCATATTTGATGTCATTCATAGCTTGCTTATGGTAGAGTTCAAGTAGTTTTATGAATGGTGTTAGTTGGTGGACGATGACGAACATGTTAAACTAATGAGGTTTTGATGGTTTGTGTGGTGTTTAAGGACACCATATGATTTGTTTAAATGGTGCATTACGGCCTATTGCATGTGTACAAGCAGGTTTGAGGCAATTGGAGGTGTCCTTAGGGCCATTGGGAGGTATTGGAAGCCCCAAAAGTGCATGTGGGGTAAAGTCTAAGATTTTTCTAGGCATAAACGATTGGGGATGCAGCATCAGGCCCATATTTAAGAAACTAGAGTGTTTTGTACTATGGTGACACGTCGCCAATGGTTGGCAATGCGTCCCCATAAGCAAAATGCTTGGACCTGCTAGCATCGACACTATTGTAGTATTTTGACTATAACATTTTACTCAAGTGTTCGATTAAGGCAATTCAAGATTCCACACAAAGCTAAGAGGTAGGGCTATCATTTTGATGTTTTTCCCAAGCTTGTATTGGACCATATTTAGCTTCATTTTTGTTTAAAGTGAGGAGACATTTGGCCACATTACAGCACATTAGCCAGGTGTAAGGTTTGGTACCATCGAGAGCCTAGTTGGGCCTTCCGGTTTATGGTCATGATTTTGGAACCTTAGTGCACCTAGGTAGGTTCCGAAGAACCTAATGAATGAGTCCAACCATAGTCATTACTACTCCACCAGGGTGAACCAAGTAATAGTGGATAAGTTTTTTCCTTGAGTGAAAGTTTAGTGAAATTGTAGGTTAAGCAAGGTTACTTGAGGCGTAAGTGAGAACTAGTACACTCTTAGTAAGGTTTTAAGGTGAAAGTTTAGTATGCAGGTAAAGTAGGCAAGTTTAAAGACTTAAGGTACTATATGGAGGCTTAGTACACCTAGTAAGTTCTCTGGAACTTAAGCGTGGTGCATCCACCATGTTCACTTACACAACAATCAAAGGAAGGTTACTTATTGAGCTTAGCTCACAAGGACGTTAGCAAATTGAAGCTTGCTAGGAGCTAGTTAGGGGCCAAAACTTGCTAGGCATGGGGTGACATCCATGTGAAAACTAAGAAGAGGAAGGACCTCAAGGAACTTGAATATATGTATATATGTTAGCCCTAAGACTGCAAGCGCACACTGTAGAATTCATATATATTGTATATGTGTGTGTCCTCAGTATTTTTCTTACAAGTTGAAGGATCCCTTATTGAGAATCATTAACTCTCATTCCCTTAGTTTTCATTGTGCAAATATGTTCTGTAAGGCCAACAACAGTTAAGGATTGTTGAGCTAAGCTAACGAGTAGAGGCTAGTGAAGAATATGGAGGACTTATGGAGCTTGCCACTGGGAGTTTGCTCTAAGGTAAGAGCTTAGTTATGGATCTTAGTAGTGTAATTTTAGTGTATAATTCTCATACACTAGTTGCTTTCAATGTCCATTTTGAGTAGTGAACTCTAGAGTCACTCTTGGGTGTGAATAGAGTCTTCTTATGTGTGGATACTCTCACACAATTGATTATGTGTTGTTAATCATGTAAATGTTTTGTATGCTTGAGCGGTTTTGATGTACATTTTTAATAAATTCCATCGCGATGCTTAAAGTGTTATTTTCTTGTTTTATTAATCAAGTCAAAGCACATATTCATGGATGATTGCATAGTAGGATTAATTAACTAGAAGCATAAAGGCTTTAACTAGAGTGCATATAATCAATTAGCCAATTGTGATTAGTGTGGGACAAGTTCCCATAGGTTTCCTAGGCAGGGCCATGAGGGGCTGTGTTAGCTTGGTATTATAGCCATGTTATGGTTATTGGAAAATTGGAACTGAGATATAGTGGATTGTCCTTGTGCTAGGGTAGTTAGTACTAACTAACATCTGTGAGTTGTCATCTGACTTTGGCTGCATGTTGCGATAGTGAAATTGGGTCAGGTGTGCCTTCAAATATTAAGGGTTTGAGAATGAATCCTAGCACTCTAATGTGGCAATGTTGGGGCAGTTGGTTTGGCTTGCTATGAGGTAGGGCAACACCTTGGTGCTAGTAGTTTGGGTGTGACCACCATCCTAGGAAGTTGTTTTGGACCTCAAATACAAGGTAGGCAACATGATCTGTAGGATTATTAAGGCATGGGAACCTTCGAGGTGGGGAGTGCCACGAGGTCGAGTTGGTTATTCTTGATGTGTCAAAACTTGAACCCACCAGCTTGGATGGGTTAGGCAACACCGAAAAGACCTAAGGATGCACTAACCCAAGTGATAAACACATGGTCATGTAGGCTATAGAGCAAAATGGACGAGCACTCATGCACCCTTTTATTCGAGAGTAAAAACTTAAGGCTGAGATTATCAAGGCCTTGAGCTAGCATACAAAGGCACTTGATGATTGATAGCCGAAGGGCTTTGGCCTCCGAAATCTCCTGATCAGCTGTCATGAAACCACCCTCTGTAAGAACTTAGCCCTGACCTCGGGGCATACTCAAACACACAAACACCACCCCCGGAAAGGTAACATGACCAACCTCGAAAAAGGTGTCTTCCACCACCCTCGAATTTACGAAGATACCGACCTCAAAAAAGTAGATCATACATCCTCTGTTGGCAAAAAGTCCTTCGAAGGTGACCCACTTCACTGAAGGGTCTTCCTCGATAGCCCTCAGAGGAAAGTCTTTGCCCGAAGGGGTATCACACCTCGAAGGGGTCTTACGGAGATATGAAAAAAATGGTTAATGAGCCTCTGACAGAGAGACTTCGTACACGCCCCTGCCCTCTGGCCAGAATGACCTACGATAAGCTAGAGATGCCTACCTCTGAAGGTATGGATCGGATTTGACCGAACACGTGTCATGATCTAGACTAGCTGTGTCAAACAGCCTCCTCCCTCCACCCTCCTATAAATACCTGGGAGGGACCTCGGTAAGAACACATGAGACACTCTTTACTCTTTGTGCTTTGCTCTTTACTTCCACCCTCAAATACTAACTTGGGCGTCGGAGGCTCCTCCCTAAAAAACACACTCTGGGGAGCTCCTAACCTTTATTCTTCTAAGTGTTTCAGACATCTTCACACCGGAAGTCTCTCCTTCAGGCCAGCATGTCATACAACGAGGATGCCTCCAGGCATCATTTGGTGCCATCTGTGGGAACTCATTCTCAAGTCACTGTTGTTGAGACCTAGCATTTAGAAATGTATGATGAGCACACCCTTGAGTCACCCTTCATCCGTGCAGTAGTAGAGGGACCTATGCCAAGTGACTTCCGAGTACCGCGTTTAGAAATGTATGATGGGCGCAGCGACCCCAAAGCTCACCTAACAAAATATAAGTGTAGCATGGTGTTGCACGGCGCTGATGATGCCACCCTCTGCAAGTGCTTCGAAGTCACCCTTTCAAGGTCAGCAACTGCGTGGTATAACTCCCTGGCTCCCAGAACCATAATGGGCTTCCAGGAGTTATCCACTGCATTCACCCATCAATTCATCGTAAGTAGGCCGACGGTGAAGATGCCCGTCCAAATGTTTGACGTAGCCCAAAAGAATGGGGAGACCATTTGGGACTATGTCGAAAGGTTTAATCGAGAAGCCTTGAGTGTGCCCGACTTCTGCCCCGAAATCTGCATCCTCGCCATGATCAGGGGACGTAGGAAAGAATTATACGAGTTCTCCAAAAATCCCCTTGACACCCTCAGAGAATTATACCGAAGGGCAGAACAGCACATGACGGCTGAAAAACTGAGGATGGGAGGGCCGAAGTCTGATCACAATCACTCCGAGGGTCAGAGTCACCAACCTCGGTACCCAATCGAGGGTGGGGGTAGTCCTTAGAAACAAAGGGGGAAGACTTCGGCGCTACTTGCGGATACCGTCCCTCAAAGGTAGAAGAGAAGAAGAAAGGAAAGAGAAGATGAAGACTATGATTCTGATCGACGTCAAAGCCGAAGTCCTAGAAAGCATCCACCACCTCTGGCGGGAGTGATCCAAACAATCACCACTGGGATACCCTCGGCTGAAAGGAAAAGGAAAGTTCGCGAAATCTCAATGATGGAGTTCGGAAACCCATTGAACAAGCTTGTTCGGAAAAATGGGTCTACTGTGAAGTTCTCTCATGACTACCCCCTCCTAATAATGGCAAGGATAGGGAGCTAGGATGTCAAAAGAGTGCTCATCGATGATGGCTCCAATGCCGACGTTCTGTTCCCCCACTTGTTGCCAAACTTGGGCATCTCCAAGATTGATCTTAAACCCGTTACCTCCCCTAACTTCAGCGTAGGTCCCTCCGAACTCCCTGTACTTGGGTGGATTGATTTGCCTTTAATGGTAAGAGGAACTTCGGTTCAGAACAAGAAAGAGCTATTTGGCTCCACAATGACGAGATTCATCGTCATAGATGTCCCTTCTTCATACAACGGCATCCTCAGAAGGCAGACATAAGGAAATCTCCACATTCATCTAGATGTGAAGTACCTAACGGTCACTTTCAGCTAAAAGGAAGGGGATGCGAAAATATTCATTGATCAAGCCGAAGTAAGGAAAGTCTTCGTGAAGGCAAGACAGAGCCCAATGAAAGTTCATACACAGACTTCGGGAGAAAGAAGCATGGTTGGCGAAGAGGCAATAGGAGGAGAAAAAAGTGACTAAAAAAATAGAAACAGAGGATGCAGAGCTTGTCCCAGGTCGAAGTACCTGAGTGGGGAAAAAACTGGCCGAAGGTGACAAGGAAAAGCTTGTATCCCTTCTATTCATGAACAAAGAACTGTTTGCCTACTCTCCGAATGATATGCCTGGCATGGATCCCGGTATAATCCAACATTGCCTTAAAGTGTGCCCGGAGGTGAAGCCTATTTAGCAGAAAAAAATGTAGCCTCTTGGCACATAAGAACAACTTTGTCAAAATCAAAGTCTAACAATTAACAGAGGCAGGCATAATAAGGGAGGTCAAGTACCCCAAATGGCTCAGCAACATTGTTGTTGCCACCAAGGAAAGGAGTGATAAACTCCGAATGTCTATCGACTTCCGAAACATAAATGAACCCTACCCGAAGGACTCCTACCCTCTGCCACCAATAGACCAATTGGTATACTCCACTGCTGAATACGGCCTGCTTAGCTTCCTCAACGCCTTTAACGGATATCACCAAATTCGGATAAGTCCCAAAGATGAGGAAAAAATTGCATTCATTACCGAAGTTGGAACCTACTGTTACGTCAGAATGCCTTTTGGCCATAAAAATGCGGGAGCAACATATCAAAGGCTGATGAACAAGGTATTCAGCTCCTAAATTGGGATAAACATGAAAGTATATGTGGAGGATATGATAGTCAAAAGTAAACAGCTTGGCAATCATATCATAGGCTTGGAGGAAATATTCAACCAACTTCGGGGATTCGGGTCCGTCTTAACCCTGAGAAATGTGTGTTCGGGGTGACGGCTGGCAAATTTCTCGGGTTCATAGTATCTGAAAGAGGTATCAATGCCAACCCAGAAAAAGTCAAGGCCCAGCTAGGATTCCGAACTCCCACAACGACCAAGGATGTGCAAAGACTTACTGGGAGAATCACGGTGCTTAGTAGATTCATCTCTAGATATGGAGACCGGTGCCAACCATTCTTCAAAATACTCACCAAAACTGCAAAGAATGAAGGTAACCTCGGTTTTGAGGAACACCCTTGGAACGAAGATTGCTAAAAGGCTTAGGACGAGCTCAAGAGCTACCTAACCCGTCTACCGACACTTCGGCAGCCACTGGAAGGAGAACATCTCGTACTCTACCTCGTCATCACCGAAAAGGCCGTAAGTTTGGTGCTTGTGAGGGAAGAGGGAGGAAAATAGTTGCCAGTGTACTACGTAAGCAAGTCCTTGCACGGTGCCAAAGTTAGGTACCTTCTTCTGCAAAAGGCCATCTATGCTCTAGTATTAGCAAGCAGAAGGCTGCGGCCTTACTTCCAAGGACATCCTATCATTGTACGAAGTAACCTACCTCTTAGGGATGTCATGAGGAAGGTAGATCACTCTGGAAGATTATCAAAGTGGTGCATCGAGCTCAGTGAGTACGACATAACCTATGAGCCAAAAAGGGCAATAAAGGCCCAAGCATTGGCAGACTTCATCGCCGATGTACCGAAAACCGAAGATACCCTGGAGAACCTCGGTGATGACGAACATGAGTGGACACTCTTCATCGATGGTGCCTCCGGTTCTGAACATCAAGGAGCTGGAGTAATTTTGTGGGGACCCGAACGTATGGAAACATCAAAGTCCATCATGTTCGACTTCAGTATCACCAATAACATCACCGATTATGAAGCCTTCATAGCAGGCTTGTGATAAGCAAAAAGAATTGGTCTGAAAAATCTGAAGGGCCACAGTGATTCTCAACTGGTCGTCCGACAGATGGCGGGGGACTACTTTTGCGAAAGACCCGAACTTGGCAAAGTACCACGACCTCGCAAAAAAGCTTATCCAAGAATTCGACAGGGTACAGATAGAAAATGTACCTTGGCAAGAAAATATGGAAGCGGACACTTTGGCCAAATCAAAAGAGTCCACTGAAGTACTCTGCCAGCCGAGCACTGCAATAATGTGCATAGCAACCTCGAGTATAGGGTGGAAAGATCCTATTAAGAAATACCTCACAACTTCGGAACTTCCCAAGGATCCTCTTGAAGCCGCTAGAGTGTGAAAGCGCTCAGGAAGATACTTCCTGATTAGAGAAAAGTTGTACCGACAAGGGTACACAAGTCCGCTATAGAGGTGTGCCAGCGAAGAAAACGTTGAGATGGTCCTCAAAGAAGTCCATAAGGAGGCCTGCGGTTCTCACATCAAGGCTGATACCCTTACCGGGGTATTACTCCACTAAGGGTATGTCTGGCATACCTTAAGGAAGGATGTGAGGCAGTTCGTCCAGAAATGCGACAAGTGCCAGAGACACACTCCCATCCAGAGACTACCCTCGGAAATCATAACCTTGGCAAACTACCCTTGCCCCTTCACTGTTTGGGGTATTGACCTCATTGGGCCTCTCCCGACACCTCCAGGAAGAGTGAAGTTCTGCGTGGTCGCAGTAGATTATTTCACCAAGTGGATCGAGGCAGAGCCTTTAGCAGCAATATCGGCAAATGACATACAAAAATTTGTCTGGAAGAACATCATATGCAAATTTGGCGTACCGAGGGTGATAGTAGCTAATAATGGTTCCCAATTTACCGATAAAGGTTTCCAGGAATTCGCAACCGACCTCGGGATAAAATTGCACTTCACCCCGATTGCCCATCCTCAGAGTAATGGACAAGTAGAAATGTCTAATAGAACGATAAAAGATGGTCTAAAAAAGAGGTTGAAGGAAGCAAAGGGAAAATGGCCAGGAGAGCTTCCAAGCGTGCTGTGGAGCTACCGAACAACTACTAGAAGGGCCACGGGTGAGACACCCTTCTCACTCATCTTCGGCAGAAAGGCCATTATCCCTGTTAAGGTTGTACAGCCATCTGTAAGAATACAGGTGTTCAACGAAGAAGGGAACCACCTCGGTTTGAGAACCAAGTTAGATATGGTTGACGAACATAGAGAAATGGCCGAGCTTAGAAGAAAAGCTTTTTAGCAGAGAGTAACCATTGCTACAAACTTGCATGTCAAGCGTAAAGGAATCAAGAAAGGGACCTCGTCCTCCAAAAAGCTGAATTCAAAGCCCGAAGACCATCTCATGGAGTACTTCGGACAAATTGGGATGGACCTTATTTGGTCCTCGAGGAAGTTCGGCCAGGAGTCTATAAGGTCGGTGACACCAAAGGTGGAGAATTGAAAAATACATGATATTTAGACTCTTTGAAAAAATTCTACACTTATAAAATTTTTCAAGAGAAAAATTGTGCAAAAGACACCGAAGGTGGCAAACCGAATGTGGTTGCTTCCAAAGGTGCATAAGTAATATTGTACAATATTTGACCGAAGGTTATCGATCAAACATGGTTGGTGCCGAGGGAGGCAAACCGAATGTGGTTGTTTCCAAAGGTGAATAAGTAGTATTTTACCAAAGGTTTTCAACCGAATATGGTTTGTACCAAGGGATTCAAACCGAATGTAGTTGTTTCCGAAAGTGTACAAGTGAAATTATACAACTTTTACCGAACGTGATCAACCGACCATGGTTGGTGCCAAAGGTACTTAATTATTCTTCACAAAAATGAAGTTTCAATGAAGATGGTCGATTGAACATGGTTGGTCCCAAAAGTACTTAACTATTTTTAAAGGACAAGTCTTTCAAAGAAGGTTGACCGAAGATGGTTGTGAAACCTTTAAAAAGATGAAGGTTGTAAATCCTTAAAGCACGACACGACTCATCGTCGAAAATGGTTAATCATCGAAGATGATTAAATGCAGAAGGAAAAAGATAATGTCTGAATTCATACCAATCAGGGGCTTAGCCAAAATTTCAATGAAAGATAGAATTTCATTTCATTGCAAAAGTACAAAGTACAAAAAAAAAAAAAGAGGTCTGTTGGTTGTCCTAACCATCTTCGGGCTCCGCAGGATCTTCGGTGGAGTCACCTTCGGCATCATCTTCGTTGGCGCCAGCTTCAGTAGCTGAATGAGGGAGAATGGGAAGATTGAGATATTCTACTCTCGACCATTCCAAAGTTCGTTCTTCGGGAATGTCGAGCACCCCAAAAGAATGAGAGGTCCAAGTCAAGATGCTTGGAAAAGACCTGGTGACGGGCAAGGCAGAACTCATCTTGGGAGAAGGACTTAGTCGCCTCATCTGACTTCACCTTCTCGGCTTTCAGGTCCTCCAGCTCCTTCTTCAGCACCTCCACCTCCTTCTCAAGCTTCTTTTTTTTCTTCTTCTTCTCCTTATTTAGCCGATCGATCTTGACTATGAATTCAGCGTAAAGCCCCAACACCTTTATGAGATCAGCAACGGCTTCCTCCTTTTCCTTCTGGAAGGCTTCATTGGCCGAAGTCAAAGCCACCACCCTCGAGCCGAGGTCTGACACTTTGGAAGAAAAGTCTTCCAAAAGCTCATTTTGGCTCTTCAGCACCTCTTGCCGAAGGCTGGCTAAGTCCTTCTTTGCAATTTTATTAAGCTCGCCGTACTTGACGATCGAGCCAGCAAACAGTTCTTTAGCCTTGGCCAAGCTCATTTTCGATCAACTTCAGATCGAGGATTGTTTAGTTGACCAAGCCCAAAGATATTCACTATATGCCAGAAGCTACAAAGGGGGAGGATTCCAAATGTCGGTCAAAAGCAACAAAAGCTCAGAAAAATTCTAAGTCCTAAAAGGTTAAGGTTTACCTGGGTAGCGTGTTCGCTCATCCTCGCGGTGATGACCTCCTCATTTGGGCACTCCTTTGTCATGGACTGAAAAGTGGCATTAGTCACGATGCCCCTCGACATCTAAGGGGCCATCTTCTGGCTATCCTCGGAGAACAAGTCCATGTCCTCTATAAAAGTCCAAAAGGGTTCCCTCGGAACGTTGTCCCTCAAGATTTTTGAGTCCTTAATGGCTCTCTTCCGAGCATGATCCTCCACCCATGGAGCCTGCGCTCCTTCGTCTGCAAAGTCACGACGAAGTTCAATTAAAACGTTATCCCTTAGCCATTCGTCTACAAGGTCTAAAATACCAAAAATTCCCAAACTCATATATGAATGGCTAAGGAACAAACCTGGAGGGAGTTCGGCGTCGTCTCCATCAGAGTCACTGACGTTAAGGACTTCGACAGAAACCCCTTTGCCCTTTTTCTTTCGACGTTCCTCTAGTTCTTTAGCCGAAAGCTCCCCCACCGAAGTACCCAATGTTTCAGCAGCCGCATTAGGACTCAGGGAGGTTGAACAGATGGTCGGTTCTGAGGATGGGTCAGCTCGTATGGGAGTTCGATCAAGCACCTCCACTTCACCTTTGGGAGACGGTGGAAAGGAGTCCTTTTTGGCTTTCTTCGACTTTGACACCGAAGACGGTCCGGCCGGTGCCTTCTTTCTCTTCGACGCCTTCTTCTTTTACTGCTCCTCCTTCTCAGCCTGGTCAAGGAAGAGACTCTTGTAGAAGGTTGCGGACTTGTCACCCATCTCTGTAAAAAGAAGAACATCAGTGTAAGTATGAAAAGGCATAAGTAATAAAAATTGGAAATGAGCTTACTCTCTTTAAGTGCCGAGTACTTAAGTTCACCCCGAGGGAGCATAACCAACCATGCTTTCTTCCCATCAATAAAGGGCTTCGGCATGCCTTCGTCAGTAACATGTTCCTTGATTACCCCAAGTTCCCAAAGGATGTCTTCCGTCATGAAACTCCATCTTATGGGGAAGGGGTAGAGAGAACGCGGAGGGACCTCAGGATCCCAATCCTTGACATCCCGAATACAGCTGTCAAACTCCTTAAATTGGGACTCTAACTCTAAGGTTAACAGCTTCCTCAGGTCAACAACATTAATGGCCAAGACACCCGAAGCCCATTTAGATGACATGTCTTTCCACCACTCATCCACCTTCAGAAAGAAGAATTTCTTCTATCACCCTCGCTAGATATCTTTTGTTTCAAAGGTGAACATAAATTTTTTGCTCCCAGATCCCCGAGGGAGCAAGAAGTAAAACCCACCCTTCGGAACAGGGTGAAGTTTATAATATTGCATGAAAAAGATGAAGTGGGGCTCTATATTGAAGACCTCACACATGCAAATAAAGTCGTTGAAGTAATAATAGGAATTCGGGGGAAGTTGGTTCACGGCTATACCATGAAATTGGCAAAAGTCACAAACCGTCTTTGGGGGGAGGGGGGATACCGAAATCCTTCCTTCAACTGTGCCTTGAAGACAATAATCTCATTCATCCGAGGAGCATAGCTAGGCATACCAGGACTAGGGTGCCTGGTGATGGCATAGGAAAGGAGAAAAAATTTAGCCGACCACTTCTTCACTTTCTCCGAAGTGGCAAAGCTCGGATGAGAGTTAAGAGGGAGCCAACTCTCAGGAATGGGACGAGCTTCGATTTAGGAAGAAGACATGTTTGGAAACAAAAGACCTTAACCTCAGACAGACAAAGGGGAAAGAATTGAGACAAAAAAAGAAGTACTTCGGAAAGAAAACCACCTAGTTCGGACTGAAAGCAGAAACTTTAGAAATCACCACAAACTCGCCGGAAATCACTCCGCTGCTAGCACCACCGCCAAAGAGAGATGAAAGATTAGAGGAAATTAGAGAGCAAAAGGAATGAGAATTGAAGACTGTGGAAAGCTTTGAAGGAGAAAGGGTTTATATAGACCAAAGGAGGTAGGTGAACCATCGCCATAATGACCCTTCGTAGGCGAATGGACGTAACCAATGTAACGGACGGGACCGTTCGCCAGCCACCTAGTGACATGTGTCACCCGATGCGAGAAACAAGGGCACGCCTTCTAACATTAGCAGACCTATGTAAGCCTAACCCGAAGTGACGCGACTACCAGGTCAAAAGACGTAACGATTCATTGGCAGGCAACAGGGAACAAAAAGCTCAAAGAGGGAAATATTTCTCCAAAGATACAACTTCAGAAACATTAAGAGCTCAGTCAAAAGCAAAGAGTCCCATTTGATGCCAAAGATACTACTTCGGCTGAAAGAGACATCTTGAACCAAAGAGATACCCATCCCAAAGAAGGTGACCTCGATCAAAGTTCAGCTATGCTAACTGGGACGTCTGAAGATTTTCAGGCCACGCTCGCCAAAGCTTAACATTGAAGATACAACTTTGGCCTCCTGAGGGGGGCTTGTGATAGCCAAAGGGCTGTGGCCTCCAAAATCTCCTGATCAGCTGTCATGAAACGACCCTCAGTAAAAACTTAGCCCCGACCTCGGGGCATACTCAAACACACAAACACCACCCTCAGAAAGGTAACATGACCAACCTCGGAAAAAGTTGTCTTCCACCACCCTCTGATTTACGAAGATACCAACCTCATAAAAGTAGATCCTACATCTTCTGCTGGCAAAAAGTCTCGCGAAGGTGACCCACTTCACCAAAGGTTCTTCCCCGATAGCCTTCAGAGGAAAGCCTCTGCTCGAAGGGGTCTCACTGTGACGGCCCTTGGAGCTATAAGTCTAATCAGCCAGGTAATTAGTTAATTTAATAAATTACACTTGAGATAATTTATTTGCAAGCTAAGTCTCGGTAATTTAGGGTCCAGTAGTTAAAAATGAATAAAATTGATCATTTAAGCAAGCCGAGTCAAGAGGAGTATTTTGGTCATTTCATATAATGACCCATTTTTATTGCATGGTTGGATAGAGCATGAAAAAAATATTAAATTTGAGGTATTACGGTTTTCCGTGATTTTCGCTCTATCATCGTGAAATTTTGGATTAACTAGATTGTTTAGAAGTGGTTTAAATGTAACCCTGTTAAAGGTAGGGACAAAATGGAATATAACTGAAAGGCTGGGACTGGCCGCGTATTTATATCTATGAAGGAACCAGGCGCGGCGTAATACCAACTTTGGTCCTGAAGTTCTAATCGTGTTAGGAATAAACCCAAATTTACTGGAAAGTACAAAATGGACACTAAGCACGTGATTTTTTTTAAAGTGAGGCGGTGGTGTCTTATTTAAGTCAACCAGGTCATTTCTTCCACACCTAACCACCCGAAACTTCACCCCTCTTCCCAAAAACACCATGGACGAGCTTGGTTAAGCTCCCAGCAGTCAAATCCTTTCAAATTAGCCACAAATTAAGTAAGTTTTTTAAGAAAAATCAAGTATAAAGCAATCATAAGCTTGATTTTCAAGCTATTTGTTCAAGTAAGTTCTAATTTTTATTTCCCCTGTTTTCAAGCTTCATTTCAATCCTGTAGCTGTTGCAAATGGTTATTAAGTTGGCTTTCTTGATGCTTGATAAGAGAAAATAAGCAAGGAAAGCTTGGAAATTAAGCTTGAAAAAGAAAGGGCCTTAGGTACGGTTGATTTTTGAATAAAAGGATCTATCGGTTCTCCATTTAATTCCAGCTTTTAATTGTTTATTTTGGGCTCTAATATGGTTGAAATTGCTGGAAAAATAAAGGAAAAATGAACAAGAAGTCCTTCTAATTAAGTACACTGAGTAAAGAAGAACAAAAGCTTTGTTAAGGGCCGATTAACTAAATCCATGAAAAAGGGTTAAGTAAATCATTTAAACCATAGTAGGAGTTATTAATTGTTGGCCTAAAGAATGGTTTGTCTTATTGTTAAATGATCAATTATATGTAATTACTCAAGCTACTATAGGAAGACCCTAGAAGAGACTAGAACCGAGACAAAAGGCTAAGTACTTGAAGCTTGCAAACTAAATTATCTAAGGTAAGGGTTATTTAATTTGTATGCTTATGTGTTAAATAAATTTGGCTATGATACTTGTATATCAAGTGGCCGAATTATGGATAAATTTAACAAGAATATGATTTGAGTATTGATGGCTATTTGAGAAGCTTATATGATTGGGTTTGGTAAGAAGCCAAACTATGAAATGCATATGAAGTGTGTAACTGCATATTTATAAACTTATATCTATAAGCAAAATGGACCTTAATATGGTTTAATTTACGGTGAGTATGACGGGTTAAGAACCTATGATACCTAAGGTCACAATGATGGGCTAAGACTTGGATGGACCTAAGAGGGGGAGGTGTCTTTAACCACTCACGAAACCTGATAAAGGTAGCACTAACACATGCACTAAATAAGCAAATAGTTTACTCTTGTACATAAAATAAGGGATATTGGCAAATACTAAGAAACTTTTAAAGCAGTATTTGTATGAACAAGTTGGACTTGTCAATTGTAGGACGAATAGGTAAAGGAATTGTGGGAATTAACTACTCCCATAATTATTGGCCAATAATACGAGTTCCTAGCACTATGACTTGAGCTCAAGTGCACTATGCATATATCGACATCTTTATGGATAATATGCACAGTCCTATATTGTTGATTTTCTTGCAGGTCATAACCCTTACTGAGAACTTTTGGTTCTCACATCCCTTACATATTGTGTGTCCAGATACTGGTGGACTTGGGGCTAATAACCAATAAAGAAATTGGTTGTTAGTATTTTGATACCATGTGTGCAAAAGTTAATTACTATTGTACATTATTGTTAAGTTTCTTTCTTGCAGGTTCCTAATTACTGGAATACTAACTTACTGGCCTTTGTTATACAGAAGCAAGGAACAGGGAATACCTGAACACTGTAATGACCCCTTTTTGGCAGTGTAACTCAAGTGGGATCGGATTCCCAGATTCTTAGTGTGTAGCATATATATAACACTTTTGTGTTTGATGTATATATGTGTGCAGAAGTTATGCCTCTGGTAAATGCTATGGAACTAGTGGTTATATTCCCTAGTAGCTTGTATGGACTCACGATGCATAATAGTATGTTTTATATAAATGCATGTTTGAAGTGCTGGCCAGCTGCATCGATTATATATTATTTTTATGGTCATTGACCTACAGCCATAGTAAGGTGTAGTATAAAACAATATTGCATTAAGGATTTAATCAATTAGTAGGCCCACTAAGGACAAATTTATACAGGCCCAACACTGAATAAGTGTAAGGTTCCTGAGATCCTATATGACTTAATAGGATTAAGGTTCAAGGCCTGTGACACTCACACCCCGAAGGGGTCTTATGGAGATACGACAAAAAATGGTTAATAGCCTTTGATAGAGAGACCTCACACACGCTCCTGCCCTCTGGCCAGAACGGCCTACGGCCAACTAGAGACACCTACCTCCGAAGGTACGGATCAGATCTGACCAAACACGTGTCATGAACTGGACCAACTATGTCAAACGGTCTCCTTCTTCCACCCTCCTATAAATACTTGGGAGGGACCTTGGTAAGAACACATGAGACACTCTTTACTCTTTGTTCTCTGTTCTTAATTCCACCCTCAAATACTGACTTAGGCGTCGAAGGCTCCTCCCCCAGAAACACACTCTGAGGAGCTCCTAACCCTTATTCTTCTAAGTGTTTCAGATATCTTCACAATGAAAGTCTCTCATTCAGGCCAGCATGTCATACAATGAAGATGCCGCTGAGCATCAATGATCATTAACATAGGGCCATCAGTTGATGGCCAACAATGCATTGGCTCCCGAATGAGAGTTAAAGGAGTCAAAGATATGAAATGGCAAGGTGAAGGTTGGCTTACCCAACCTAGTATGAGCATGGGTAATATGCCCATAATGCATAAGTCAACTAAAGACCAAAAAGCAAGAATGGATCATGAGGAGGAGGGCTAATGTTACCACCTCAACAAATAGGAAAATTATAGTATAAAGGCATAATTGTTATAAACCATTATATAGCATAATTTTGACCATAGTGAGTGAAATGTAAGGGATAAAGTGAATAATCTACACCTCCTTAAAAGATTACAATGGTTGCTTGGTACTAAAGGAAGCCCTAGAGGATTGTTTGTTTTACAAGTAATCTATAGGTCTTATTGCAAGATTTCAAGACTTGAATACTTAATTGTACAACTCTAAAAAAGAGATTTTGGAAGGATTTGAATGGTATGAAAGAAATTTTTGGATGCTAAATTGCATAAAGGAGACAAAGGCTATTATTCAAGAACCTAGGACAACTAGGTTTACAATTGTTCAAAAAAATAACTTAAGGATGGGATGATTTTTTACAAGAGTCAAAGATGGCCATTTCTAGCATTATCCCAGCCTTTTATTTCTAGGTTTTAACTTCAAAAAGGTGGGCTAAATATTAGCCAAAAAGTATTTGCTTAAGGCATACATATAGTGACCTAAGTGAGGGTTAAGATTAAACTAATTATACCAAGGAAAATATCTTTGTTTCTTGCCTTTCCTTGGTTAGTTTTGGCTCTCACCAGCCAAAGTTCATTCCTTAGCTCCTTTATAAGCTTCCAGAGCCACCATAGCTCAATCTCCCAAGAAATCACAAAGGAAGGCAATCGGATGCAGCAAGAAAGAGAAAAACCCTAGTTTTCAGGTTTATTGTGTGTTTCTTGAAGATTTCAGCCTTCACAGCTTAGGGAAGGGTTTTATCTTCATGTTTCATGGTTGTTCTAATATGATGATCAAGCATCCATGAAGCTAAAACCATGCTTGGAAGAGAGTGAAAATCTCAAGGAACCAAGTATGGGTTAAAGGGGAGTACATGAACAAGGTTCCAACCTTACTGTTTTTCATGCACTAAGATGGCAATGTTTACAGGGGTTTCTAGAGCCTACGTTAGTACAAACTAAGACCAATTAACCTCATAATACCGAGCATTAGCTTGAGAAGGGTTGTCATAGTGATTACATATTGTTTATTTGATTGTTTATGGACTAACCCCAATGATGTATTGCTGCCAGCATTGCATTTGATTGTGTTCTATTTGTTTGTGCATTTGGATGGCCATATTTTTGTATGTCTTTTTTTTTTGTGTTTTTATGTCTTTAGATTTTAGGTATGTTTCTGGGAATTCAAGTTTCTAATGATAAGCCATTACTAAGTTTCATCAAAGAGACTTACCCCCTTTCTGTCCATTTCAGGATCACCTAAAAGAGAGCATTCAAAATAATAGCTGTTGGTTGAATTTCTCTGTGAAATTTCAGGTATATTAACTTCCATATGTTTAGTTGTAAACTATAAATTTTCATGATTTTTAGAGCACATTAGCTATTTTTAGTAATGGTACTTTATGCCTTACACAACTGCTGGTCCCTTTAAGTTTCTGGAGTGCTTTGTGCTTTTGAAGTACTCCAAGAAGCTTAGTGTACATATTAACTAAGTTATTGTCACGTAAGTGGTGAAAAATGCATGTAAATGAGTTGGATATGTTGTGTGTGTAGTGTGAGAAGGATATATGGATCAATGGAGTGTAGTTTGAAGTGTGTATACAATGTTGTCCATATGGTGTTTATGGGCTGTTTTGATGGCATTTTTATGAATGATGGTTAAAAGGGTTGTAAATTCATGGGAATGGTTTTCATAGGTGCATAAGACATGTATGTACACTACCAAATGGGTTTTGTACCTGGAAATGGAATGTATGAATATTATGATATTTTGTATGGGCATAATAGCCAATAATGGCTAAAAATTTGGTACCTTGTACTCTAGCTGCCATAACTTTTTGTACATAAAAAATTTGGCTATAAAATTTTGACTACATCTATAACACTTCAATATGAATACCTTGGCTTTTTAATCATTGAATTTGGTGCCCTGTAGCTAGAGTTATGGCCTATCAAAATTGGCTAATTTTGCTGAGCACTGTTCATATGGTCATTTTTACCCAATTAAGTGTAAAATCCATAATTGTAAACTTAGATGAATTTAATGTCTCAAACCTATTTCCTTATGAAGGTTTCAGTGTATTAAAGGGTTCAAAACCTTTAGGTCACAGGAGAATATGGGTAGAATTTGAGTTGGACATTATGTGAAAGTTTAGACACAAAATGCGCACCAATAATATCATGTGTGCATATGATTGTACATGTGCTTGGGAATTTTACTCAAAATCCATATTGGCCAGGAATAAAGAATTTCACTGTTATCATTACTTCTAGATGAAATTGTATATGAATATGTATGTGATGGTTGGACCAATATACACATCTTTGCATAATGACCAAGAGGGCCAATTGGGTAAACATAGCGTGCATGTTCTGCTTGGCCTATAGGACATGGATTGCCTGGAGCTTGAGCTTACTAAATTTAATCACTATATAGAAACACTCATAGTGGTAATAGCTAAGGCCTAGGGGTGCAAAGATGCATGACTGTTAGCTTGCAAGTTGTCGGACTAGTGGTATTATTAAGCTTGGTTAAGTCAAGACCATCCTAAAAAGTTGTCCCCAACAGTAGTTACCACAAAAAGTCGGCCTAGTACCACCACAACAGTAGTTTGAGCTTTGCTCGAGCAATCAAGTGGTCAGAGTAAACAACCACTAACCGGGCGTGATAGGTAGTCGTAGTGAACTCATGGATAGTTGAATGACTAGTGTGAAGTAGGTCTCTAAGCTTCGTCTAGTTGTTAAGATTTCCTTGTTGGGAATTCTAGCATCATTTTATTGGCACATTTTGTTTTACTTATTAAGTATTAGTTTTGAACATTATGACCTAAAGATGCACCAAACAATAGGGCAATACTTGGGACCCTAGGACCCACTTGCTAGTGCATAAAACCGCATAAATGGAAGCTCAAATGCCTTAGATTGGATTTTCCCTAAGTTTCCATAATTTTTGTTTTCTTGCAAGATTAGTTTTGGTTGGCCTAGTTGGTAACGATGTTATGGCCCTCCTAGTGGGAAATATGCTCACGGAAGGTAAAGTGCTTTAAATCAAGTTTGGAACCTTAATTCAAGTTTACATAGCAAGAATAGGAAAGTTTAGCAAAGTTCACTAAGTTCTAAGGAGGTTAAGGCACTAAATGAGGTTCGGGGGCAAAATGGTAATTTTGTATCCTAATGAGTTGGGCTGGGACCCGAGTGTTGAAAATGAGTTTTTATTACCTAAATTTTAACTTTAACCCAAACTTAGTTGAAATAAACAAAAATTGGCCAAGAATGACTATGGTTACCAAAAGGAGTGGGCTTAAGTGTTCCATGTCTAATGCTTGGGTGGCTTGGGTTTAAACTTGGTTTATAAGATGGTAAAGTGAGGGATGGCTGCCATAACCCGATTTCATCATTCACACCATCATTTCTTCATCCACTGGAGCTCAAAATCAAGAGTTTTTAGTGAAAAGAAAATTGGCCATAAGTATATAAGCCATTGGAAGCTCATTTTAAGCATAAAATCATGGTTTTAGAGCTTGGAACCAAGCTCTTCATCATCCCCTATTTTTAATACGAGGTAATCAATGTGTTCTTGATGGATTTCATGTTTATTAGTTGATAAGGAGCTTGGGTTTTGGTTAGAAGTTAGTAACTTTATGTTTTGTGCCCATATTTGCTTGGAACTGGGTGGAGCTTTATAGAACTTGAGTTTTGGAGAAAGAAGTGCATAATTCTTGCTTGTTACTTGGAGTTGAGGTAAGGGAGTTATGTTTTTTAGTTCAATTAACGCTATCGAAATAAGTTTGCTTGATGAATTCAACTAATTCTAGCAATAGCATTAGTTAGTGGGTAAAGTTGAATTATGGTGAACTATGAGGTTTGTGATGATTGGAATGATGTTATAATGCATCATAGATTGGCTTGTGATAGTTGGTTGTGATCTATGCAACATGTTTTACATGTATGTGAAGTTTGGAGGCTAACCAAGCATGTTTGATATGTCTGGTAAGTGTCCAAAAGTCATAGCAGCAAAACTGGGAATTTTTTGAGCTGTTGTAGGTATTGGCAACGCCAATACTTACGACATGTCGCTGTTATAAGAAAATTGGCAGATCGTTACCAATTGTGGCGACGCGTCGCTACAGGCATAATGGCTGAGATTTCCAATTTTTGTAAGGAATGTCAAGGGGAGACGTAAGAAGATTTTTAGGGTACCTTGTGGTCTAAGCATTCTGGGGGTACTCCGAGACTTTTAAAAGTCCTTCGAGACCTAGGATTTTTCTTGAGTTTTGTAAATTTTTATGGTTACTTCCACCAGAAGCAAGAAACTAGGTTATAAAGGATCATAACTAGGTATCACTAGCTTGGGTGAGAGCTTTAGAACCCTTGGTGACCTAGCCGTGCCATTAGCCACAAGATTGCAAGTTGAAACCTTAGTGCACCTAGTCTACAAGGTCTTTATGGCCTAGTCTACAATAGTCCCACCATAGTGCCCCTATACAATACAAATGGGAAAAGTTCAACTGGTGATGTATCACTAGTTAGGCTGGCAAGCTAAGCTTGCTAGAGGACAAGGCTATGCCCTATAGTTCAATGACCAAGATCAGGAGAGGTCTCAAGGGACCTAGGTATATGCATGTATTAGACTCTCAGGCTATATGAGCTCATAGCAGGTTACATATGCTCTCATATGTAGAGTCCTTAGTAACTTTTCTTGCAGGTAAAGCGAAGACGCTTACTAAGAATTTCTGAATTCTCACTCCCTAGTTATGTTGTGCAGATTCTAAAGTTGTTGGGCTAGGTAACCGCTGAGGGTTATCGCGGTAATTTTCTTTTGTTGCAGGTATTTCACTTTAGAATCTTTATGATTCTAGTCTACTTAGGTAACTTGTTGGTCAAGTAATAGTACTAACTACAGTCTTCCTTTGGCTGTAGAGCCTAGCAGCACATGGACAAGGACTTATATGACTCGCCACTGGGACTTGCATCGAAAGTGAGAGTTAGTTCAAGAAGATCTCAGTTGAGACTTGTATATATAGTACTCCTAGTTGCCTTCATTGTCTATGTTTTGAGGAGTCTTAGACTTTAAGGTTACTCTTGGGTAAAGGCATTAGTTTACTTTATGTATGAATGCTCCCACACAATTGTTATGTGTAGTAAACTCATATAAATGTTGATTTTGTATGCTTTGGGTATTTGAACTTGTTTCCTATGAAAATGTCTTGGCCAAGTTAATTTTTTATGGATTTTATTAATCCAAACCAAAGGATGAAGAGCATGCATCTTGCATATTCTAGGTTAATCAACTAGTATCACGAAATTTTTAATCCATGCACATATACAGCTAGCCAATTGTAACTACCCTAAGACTAGCTCTCCCAAGCTTCCTGGGTAGGGGCCAATGACGGCCGTGTCAAACGAACTACTGGCTAGTTAGACGAATGGGTTCTCTAGGGTAGTTAAGGCACAAAGTGGTTTAGTCAAATGCCGAGAAAGTAAGTAGGTAACTTTTAATTTTTTCAATTCTAACCATAGTATGCAGGTGAAAGCCACAAAAGGAAGCAAGAAGCATGGAACTCATCCAAGGGGTAAACGGATGGATAAGTTTATTTGTCTGTTAGTTACATACCTTAAGGTAGAGCCAATAGTAGGAGAGTCATTGTTAGGGTTTAGCTTGACTATCAAAGGGTAATCAGAGGACCCGAGCAATAAGAATGACTACCATAAACCAAGGGATAGTTGGTGACCTGAAGTCATCATCTCAAGGTTAAATAGAGTTAAGGGCCACTAAGTTGACTTAAGGAAAAAGAAAGACTCGACCAGCAAAACTAGCCAAGTAAGCAAAGAACTGAATCCTAGGTGGAACCAAGGACACTGTGGTGATCACTTGAAGCTTTATGTTAATGCCAATAAGTTAGTGGAACATTAAACTATCAGGTCAAAAATGACCAAGTGATGCCAAAAATAGGATGTTTTGCCTTAAATCTATGGGGTAGTGTCCAAGGAATGCCCGTGAGGGAGAGTTAAGGTGAAGTAATCCCCTAGCTAGTTGAGTACTATGCTTTGTAGTCCAAAGTGATAAGTCTAGTATAAGAACAGTTGTGCTCAAATATCTATTGTGACTCTGATAGTTATCAAGTTTACCGGAGTCAAGGAAAGTCGAGAGTTGGAAACCTAATCGGAGAGGATTATGGTTGACCTAATTTAAGACCAAAGTTTGAGCATTTCACTTGAACTTAGTGCCAAATATGGAAAGGCTAGTGACTTGTGAGATTCATCAAGGGCTAACAGGTGAGGCTTATAACTTTGAGGAGATGATCCAGTTTTAATGTGCCTAACTCGGTGCACCTAGCGGATTTGTAGCAAACGAGCCACTAGAGCTATTTTCCATGGCTAACCACCTCCCGATGGTTAACTAAAGTAAATGGTGAAGCCAGCTTCCCCACCGAGTAAGTTAAGTTGACATGGTGAAACTGTGAATGTGTGTGTTCCGATGAAAGGTTAGCACGATATAGTTATGGTATAGTAGTTGAGCATGAAAGTTGGACATGGTACTTTTTAACCATAGTTTAAGCGAGAAACAGTTGTCATTGGGATGCTTGATAGTGCTAGAGGTCAGGAGGCCTAGGAAATAGTCAAGGAGTTGACTACGACTAAAGGCACGTTGAAGCCTGGTGAAGGGGGTTGAGGTGTCTAGTTGGCTACCTAGCCAAGGATGCCTAGGTTAGCATAAGATCGAGTGGTACCTTGTGACTCATAAAATGACCCATTAGGTGCTTTGGGCATGGGGTAAGTTTTGGTGGTCAAGAAGCAAGTGTATTAAGGACATACCTGAAATACTAATCTGGTGTGTGTAGGATGATGGGCTCTATGTGTAGGGAAGTGTAGAGACTTAGTGTGTAGGCTTCGAGCACCTAGGATACTCCAAGTGGAGTAGCTAAAACATCGAGACCTTTGACTTGGGTAGTATGTTTGTGGCTTAATCATTGAGTGTTGGATTATCTGAGTCGAATGGGCATGGACAAGGCCCAAGGGCTACAAACTACTTAGAGGTCTTTACACTCATTCAAAGGAGTTGTTCTTTGGTAGGCATGTACATGTAAAAGGCTCTAGAGTAGTGAGAGCAGTAGGATTACAGTGCTCAGGTGGTGCATGGGTACCTTACCCAATGCACCAGTATGCCCCATGCATAAGGACTATCCGAGGGGGGCATTGAAAGACTCATACTCTAAGGTAGGTCGGGACTTGCAACTCTTTGAAGTTCACTCATTCAGAAGAACCCTAGAATATAGTGGAGTATGACTTAACATGCTAGTGGTGTATGTGGCGAGGCCATAGTATACTAGTGACACGTTTAGTCTAGTGAATGTTAAGAGTTGTTGAGTACTAAACCTAGAGTAAGGAACTAACTGTGTGAAAGTTACTAGACAAGTTTCATACTTGTTAAGTTAGCTTACAAAGGGTTTGGTATTTGGCATTGGGTGCCAAACCTAGAGTGAAACTTATCAAGTGTGAGTATTAACAATCAAGTTTAACTTTTTAAGTTAGCTTACACTAGTGGGTTTTGCCACAGAGGAGAGAGTGAAGAAAGTTTGTTCGTGTCGAGCTTTCAGTAAGATCATATTAATGTAAGGTTAGTGGATGAGCTTCTAAATGCTTGTCAAGCTATCTTTCACTAGAGTAGTCGACACAGAGATTGGTGTTGAAGAGTGGTAGTCACTAGACTTACTAGGACAGGTTAAGTAGTTGGAGATCCTTTAGCAACACCAATAAGATGAGGGTGGTGAAAAACCATACCAAAGTCTTCAAGAGCAAGGTTGCAATAAGGTGTTTTGGACCGACTAAGGTCAGGCTAAGGTGGGGAAAGCAGTGAGCAGTTATTTGTGTACAGTTGGAGGTAAGCACAAAGAATGGCATTGGCCATAGTACCTATATGAGATAAGGCCCGACTCATGTGCTAAAGGACATTAGCTGAGCAAGTTGGCTAGTTTGGCACTGAATAGGTTGTTGTGTGACTGACATCCCTTGGTAGGTTTGATCAAGATACATTGGCACCATATCCTAGGACAGTGTCTTCAAGTGGGGAGATTGAATTTGGAGGACTAAATTCTCCAAAGTGGGGAAAATATTATAGCCCTCCAAGTATAATACTTGGTGAGTGAGGTAAGTTCATAAATTTATAGCTTAAGTACCTTAATTAAAGGTGAATTAGTAAAATCAAGTAAGTTATTCAAGGTTTAGTTGATTCTAAGTAGTTTATGACAATAGGTTCACTAGGGGCAAAATGGTCATTTTTTACCCTGGAGGGCTGGGACGAGTCTTGGGAGTAAAAATGACATTTTTAAAACCTAAAGCCCAAGTTAGAAAGTTTTACTAAAATATTTATTTAACTAGTTCTTATTTGCGGAAGAGGTCCTTTTGTCAAAAATTAAAAAGTTTGGGGAAGGGGATGTTTGTTGGTTTTTAAACTTGTTGGAAGGGTTGGGTTGCCACTATTCACTCCATTTTAGCCCTAAAATTCACAGCTCTCTCTTCTTCTCTTAATCTCATCCTCAAATCTTCACAAATCCATAATTTCTTGATGAAATTGGAAGGTCTTCTTGGTGCCCAAATGAAGGATTGATTGTTTTGCACTTGTTTACATGGTGCTAGAGCTTGGAGACATTTCTCATGCTTAAACCTTGGTTTGTGCATGTGGTAAGCTTCAATCCTTGAAGAGTTGGTGTTTCTTGAGTTGATTTAAGCTTGAGTTTTGTTGGGTTAGTATTAATTTGGTGCCATATGCCTTGTGTTGCTTGGAACTTAGGAAAAACCTTATTGGAGCTTTAGAACTTGGAATTTTTGGCTTCTGATGTTCGGTTCTTGCTAATTCTTGTGCAATTAAGATAAGGGATTTATTATTCATGCATATTTGATGTTATTTGTAGCTTGCTTGTAGTAGAATTCAAGTAGTTTTATGAATGGTGTTGTTGGTGGATAATGATGAACATGGTGGACTAGTGAGGTTCTGATGGTTTGTATTGTATTTATGAACACCATATGAATGGTTTAAATGGTGCATTATGGCCCAGTGCTTGTGTATCTATAGTTTTGAGGCAATTAGAGGCATCCTTAGGGCTATTGGGAGACATTGGAAGCCTCCAAAGTGCCTATGGGGCAAAATATGGGATTTTTTTGGGCACGAAGGGTTAGGGATGCATTGCCGAGGTTGGGGATGTATCGCCAAGACCTCATTTAAAAAACTAAAGTGTTTTGTACTATGGTGACACATTGCCAAGGGTTAGTGATGTATCCACACAGGCAAAATGCTTAGACTCGCCAACTTCGACACCATTTTAGTATTTTGACTATAACTTTTTACTCGGGTGTCCGATTGAGGAGGTTCAAGATTCCATGTGAAACTAAAAGGTAAGGCTACCAGTTTGATGTTTTCTCCAAGCTTAAATTGGCCTAGATTTAGCTTTATTTTTGTTCAAAGTGAGGAGACATTTAGCCACATTAAAGCACTATTAGTCAAGTGTAAGGTTTAGTATCATCGAGAGCCTAGCTGGGCCTTTAGGTCTGAGGTCCTAATGTGGGAACCTTAGTGCACCTAGTTAGGTTCCAAAGATCTTAGTGAATGAGTCCAGTCATAGTCTTTACCATTCCACAAGGGTGAACCAAGTAATGGTGGATAGGTTTAAGCCTTGAATAAAGGTTTAGTGCATTTGTAGCCTAAGCAAGGTTACTTGAGGTGCAAGTAAAAACCTAGTGCACTCTTAGTAAGGTTTTGGGGTAGAAGCTTAATACACAAGTAACCTAGGTAAGTCTAAGGACTTGAGGTACTATGTGAAGGCTTAGTACACCTAGTGAGTTCCTTGGAACTCAAGTGAGGTGCATCCACCATGTTCACCTGCACAACAATTAAAAGAACGTTACTTAGTAAGCTTAGCTTACTAGGATGTCAGCAAGCTTAAGTTTGTTAGGAGTGAGCTAGGGGTCGAAACTCGCTAGGCATAAGGTGTTGTCCGTGTGACGACTAGGAAGTGTTGGGTTTCGGGAGCCAAACAGCGCAGCAGAATTTAACCGAAACCCTCCAGGATCCAAGTGAAACGGGGTAAACCGGGTGTTCGAAAATTTCATACCTAATTTTCGGTTGAGATCTCTCACTCAACTGTAGAGTCGAATCACAAAACCTGAACAGTTGACGTGTTCAGGCTCTCTATGGTATCCACACGAGCCTCTCGGGATCACCACGCTTCCACCACGTCCCGGCAGATGCGTTTCTCTTGCGCTCGCAGTGCTAGCTTGCATCCTCCAAGGAATTGCAAGAGAAGAGTGCGGCTGTCCTTTTGGGAGGCTAGGGCAAGGAGACCTGCGAATTTCTCACTTAAAAGTTGTATTTATAGTGAGACTCAACTTCCAGGACTAATGGGTTTCAAAGCCCTAATCCAATTAGGATTTAATTTCGGGCTTAATAATGGCTCAACTCCTTGGCCCATTATTAATATGAAATTAAAGTAAAACCATAACCCAAATAATTAGCCCATGCACTCTAATGATCCAAATAGCTCTATGTGTGCGACCCAATAGGCTCTTGCCATGTTGGCAATGATCATAAATCACATTTATGATCATAAGCAATGAGTGGTGTCTAGCAACACATCATTGCTACCCAAGTGACAAGATTGTCGGTGAATCGACTAAACCTTTATGATCATCACCGATATATGCCATTGTCCCTTTGTCCAAGATATCAAGACTAAGCACGAGACATGGAATGTGTCACTCTCGTATAGCCCAATCTTTGGTTTCTTGATTACCGAGTAGACCAACTTAAACTGACGACATTGATATCATATATCAACTCATCGGAGCATGGCCATGCATTTTCTAAGTCTCACTCTATCAAGGGGCCCAAAGATATCACTCCCGTTACATAGGAGGGACAAATCTCATCTTGATCACACAAATCCCTCCGCATGATATGTGACATACCCAATGACCTCCTTCAAGTTCACTCAGTTACGAGCAACAAAGGAAAGTATCAAAGTATGTGACTCACATGTAGGGAACCTTGATGATCTTAGGTCGAAGGACTACATATACCATGATCACTATGAGAATCACTTATGACACTCATATAACGATCCATGAAGTGTTCTCATGGTGTGTCGGTTCAGTACACAAGTTCTCCAACTTGTACCCATATGTAGACTACATATCTCATATTAGTCTCCACATATGCTAGTCATTATGTATTATTGCAACCCGCTCCACAATAATACTAGACTAGGGACGTTTAAGAATATCATTATTCTAGGGTTACAATTATGTTTATTACGTTACGCAGAAACAAAACAACAAACAAAATTGCTAGATTAATGCCTCAATAAAATATCATGACTAAATGTGCAAAAATACAATCATCTCATGATTGGCTTTTTGGGCACAACACTAACAATCTCCCACTTGCACTAAAAGCCAATCATCCATGTATCTAATACCGATGGACCTAGAATGGCTATCATGCTTCTGCTGCGTAAGGGGCTTTGTCAGTGGATCAGCAATGTTGCTATCTGTCGAAGTCCTGCATATCCTTACATCACCCCTCTCGATGATCTCCCTAATGAGATGATAGCGTCGGAGTATGTGTTTGGATCGCTGGTGAGATCGAGGTTCCTTAGCCTGTGCGATTGCTCCATTATTGTCACAATAGAGCTCTATCGGGTCGACAATGCTTGGAACCACTCCAAGTTCAGTGATGAACTTCTTGATCCAAACTGCCTCCTTTGCAGCATCAGAGGCGGCAATGTACTCAGATTCTGTTGTAAAGTCAGCTACTGTCTCTTGCTTTGAACTTTTCCAGCTCACAGCACCACCACCAATACAAAACACATAACCAGATTGTGATCTAAAATCATCCTTATCGGATTGGAAGCTTGCATCGGTGTAACCCCTTACAACGAGCTCATCTTCACCTCCAAAGACCAAGAATGCATCCTTAGTCCTTCGTAAGTACTTAAGGATGTTCTTAACAACTGTCCAGTGACTTTCACCGGGGTTCGATTGGTACCTACTCATCATGCTCAAAGCATATGAGACATCGGGACGAGTACATATCATGACATACATGATAGATCCAATTGCTGAGGCATATAGAATCTTACTCATGCGCTCTCTCTCCTCGGTTGTACTCGAACACTAAGATCTAGAAAGAGTGATACCATGTGACATGGGCAAGAATCCTTTCTTGGAATCTTGCATGCTAAACCTCTTTAGCACCTTGTCAATATATGTACTTTAACTTAGGCCAATAAGCTTTCTAGATCTATCTCTATAGATCCTGATGCCTAACACATAGGCTGCTTCACCCAAGTCCTTCATAGAGAAACATTTCCTTAGCCAAGTCTTCACAGACTGTAGCTCAGGAATCTCATTCCCGATGAGTAGTATGTCATCTACATACAACACCAAGAAGACAATAGCGCTGCCACTAACCTTCTTGTAGACACAAGGCTCATCTTCATTTTTGATAAAACCAAACTCTTTGATTGCATCATCAAAACAAAGATTCCAACTTCGAGAAGCTTGCTTCAGTCCATAAATGGACCTTTGCAATTTGCACACTTTATTGGCATTCTCAGGAGTGACAAAACCCTCAGGTTGTGTCATGTACACATCCTCAAGTAGCTTTCCATTTAGGAATGCAGTTTTGACATCCATTTGCCATATCTCATAATCATAGTGTGCAGCAATAGCAAACAAAATTCAGATGGATTTAAGCATAGCAACTGGTAAAAAAGTTTCATCATAGTCAATACCATGAATTTGCTTGAAACCTTTTGCGACCAATCGTCCCTTAAAGGTAATCACATTACCATCCATGTCAGTTTTCTTCTTGAAAACCCATTTGCACCCTATGGGTTTTACCCCTTCAGGTGGGTCAACCAAAGTCCATACTTGGTTTTCATACATGGATTCCATCTCAAATTTCATGGCCACTAGCTATTTCTCAGAGTCAGGCCCTGACATAGCTTGTTAGTAGGTTGTGGGCTCATCTTGATCCATGAGCATCACATCACCGGTGTGAGTCACGAGAAATCCATATCTCTCGGGCTCACGCCGAATCCTACCAGTCTTACGTGGGTTCTGTGCTACAAGAACAGACTCTTGAACCACAACATCTTGTGGTGTCTGTTCAGGTTTCATTTCAGGTTCGATGTCTCCTTGTTGTTCTTGAATTTCTTCAAGTTCTACTTTCCTCCCACTAGTTCCTTTAGAGATAAACTCTTTCTCCAAAAAGACACCAGTTCGAGCAACAAACACTTTTTGCTCAGAGGGATTGTAGAAATAGTAACCCTTTGTTTCTTTGGGATACCCAACAAAAAGGCATTTTTGAGATTTGGGCCCTAGTTTGTCAGAGGATTGACGTTTCACATAAGCGTCACAGCCCCAAATCTTCATAAAAGACAAATTGGGACGCCTCCCACTCCATATCTCATATGGTGTCTTTTGAATCGATTTAGATGGAACTCAGTTTAGTGTAAAAGCGGCTGTCTTTAGAGCATGTCCCCAGAAGGAGTTTGGAAGGTCAGCTTGACTCATCATGGAGCGAACCATGTCTAACAGAGTTTGATTTCTCCTTTCAGAAACACCATTCCATTGAGGTGTGCTTGGTGGAGTGAGTTGTGATACTATACCACAGTCCTTCAGATAGTCAAGGAATTCTCGATCCAAGTACTCTCCACCTCGATCTGATCGAAGCACTTTGATACTCTTCCCGAGTTGATTCTCTACTTCATTCTTGAATTCTTTGAACTTTTCAAAGGATTCTGACTTGTGTCTCATAAGATACACATAGCCATATCTGCTGAAGTCATCAGTGAAAGTAATGAAGTATTGGAAACCTCCTCTAGCTTGTGTAGACATAGGGCCACATACATCACTATGTATGAGTCCTAGTAAGTCATTAGCCCTTTCACTTTGCCCTGTGAATGGGGCTTTGGTCATCTTGCCCAACAAACATGGCTCACATGTCTCATATGATTCAAAATCAAATGAGTCCAAGAGTCCATCCTTATGGAGCTTGGATATGCGGGTCTCATTTATATGGCCCAAGTGACAGTGCCAGAGATAGGTCGAGTTTGAATCATTTAATCTGACCTTCTTGGTATTCACATTATAGATTGGATCTTCAAGGTCTAGAACATACAACCCATTGCTAAGTTGAGCACCGCCATAAAAGATTTCATTCAAATAAATAGAACAACATTTGTCCTTTATTATAAATGAAAAACCTTTCTTGTCCAAACAAGAAACAGAAATCAAATTTCTACTAATAGTAGGCACAAAGTAGCAGTTGTCTAATTCTAAAACTAATCCACTAGGTAAAGTGAGAACATAAGTCCCTACGGTTAAGGCAGCAACCCTTGCTCCATTTCCAACACGTAGGTCCACTTCACCTCGGGCCAATCTTCTACTTCTACTTAGATCCTGCACATTTGCACAAATGTGAGATCCACATCCAGTATCCAATACCCAAGATGAGGAAGTAGAAAAGTTAGCCTCTATAACAAAAATACCTGAACTGGAAGTCTTACTTCCCTTTTCCTTAGCAAGTTCTTCAAGATAGAGCATACAGTTGTGCTTCCAGTGTCCAGGTTGTTTACAATGGAAGCACTCCCCTTCCTTTGCCACACCACCCTTTGGTTTCAGTGCAGCTGAAGAAGAACTAGCATTGGACTTTCCACTAGCTTTATCCTTCTTCTTGTTCGCTTTTCCTTTTCCCTTGCCCTTTTGAACCATCAAAATGGGCTTAGCCTTCTTAAGGTTTTGCGCAGCAGTTCTCAACATGTTGAGCAATTCAGGGAGGGACTTGTCAAGGTCGTTCATGTTATAGTTCATGACGAACTGACTGTAGCTTTCAGGCAACGATTGCAAGACTACATCAATAGCCAACTCTTTCTGAAGAGCAAATCCCAAATTCTCAAGATTCTCAATGTACCCAATCATCTTGAGCACATGAGGACCCACGGGACTTCCCTCAGACATCTTGCACTGAAACAATGCCTTAGAGGTCTCAAACCTCTCATGCCTAGCTTGCTCTTGGAAAAGCATTTTGAGATGTTCGATCATATCGAACGCCCCCATGTTCTCATGTTGCTTCTGAAGCTCAGATTCCATGGTAATAAGCATGAGGCATGCAACATCCAAAGCATCATCAGAATGCCTCTTGTGAGCATCCCTTTCAGCTCTTGGAGCAGTGGCAGCAGGCTCATTCGGAATGGGCTGCTCTAGGACATAAGCCTTTCTCTCTTGTTTGAGGACTATCCTCAAGTTTCGGTACCATTTGAGAAAGTTGGTCCCATTCAGTTTTTCCTTCTCAAGGATCGATCGCAACGAAAGTGTCGATGTGTTTTGTGCCATGGTTATCTACAACAGTAAATATGCAGTGTAAGAGTCATGTATTTTAATTCATTTAATAAGGACTTTTATTAAACGATACTCCCACTATTTTCCTCAAAATAATAACCCTCGATATTATTTCGGAACACCTCGGTGCTAAGGTATTCTAGTGGGCCAAGATCCATATTTGACCACAACCTGAGTCAGCTTTGGCTTTTCTCTCAAGTTACAGCTATTTAGGTAAGCAACTCCTTGCCAATTGCATCTTATGCAACTCTTGGATAGTTGGGTGAACAACACTTGTCCAAGCTCATCTCATGAACTTAAGCCCAACTCTATGCCTCTAAGTCCCTAATCCTATTAGGATGACTTAGTTAAGTCGAACCCAAAGTTAGCAGTTTGGATATCACTATTATCCCATCGCGCCTTACCAAGATGAACATAGGTGCTTTGCTTTGGCAAACCCACCTAATGTTGATCAAAGTCTTGACGAGTGCCAATATTTGGAAGGCATCACATTTAATGACTTAATATTTATTTGAGGGGGTTTTTTTTTTCTTTTGATCTCACCAATTTGCTATCTCCGGTTGTTTTATACATGCATCACATACAAATATAAAACATGCATCTTATGTTTACAAGAAATAAACGTGACATGGTTATAGCCCAAACTATGCGATATTCTCAAGCCAATGAGAATATCATAAAAGCCTAAGAAAAGAAAAGAGTCTTCACAAGCTCCTTCTTTTCCTTTCTTGGTTGCCCTTTTGTTGTCACCTCCTTGGACATACCACCTTGGATGATCCCATAATGCACCATTACATCAATAATAGAAACCTCGAGTTACATTCGAGGGGAGTAAGGTGAGAAGAGAATGTACAATGAGAGTGATAAGAAAAGGCACGACTCGCAGGCCGTATTTACAAGTACAACCAATCAAGGGCTATAACCATGCACCATACTTCAAACACCAATCAGCATATCATGTCAAATCTCATTCAACAAAGATGCATGCCAATTTTCACGTGTTGATTAACTAGTTTTTATTTATCTGGCGCTTCGCATACGGCGGTCCCGCTGGTCGGTCAGTGAGAAATCTTCTATTTCTAGAAAGTAGGCACCCGAGACTCCTCCATTCGAGCCACCAAAAATACCTTACTTTCGGTGCCCGAACAGGCCGAATCCGAACAAACCTAGGGTTTTTGCAACTATTGCAAGAATCCTAATCCATATAGGCATCTCATACCTATCAATTTCGGGTTAATCTCATTAACCAATTTGTGTCGTTTCTTCATATATCTCATATATTCATTACGAATTCCGGTTTCATGCATCATGAATCAATCTAATTAATCATGGCCGAAAACCAATCGAACACATAGCATCATGCGATTCAACACTCAATCCCGATTTAGGGTTTCACCAGTAGCTCTGATACCACTGTTGGGTTTCAGGAGCCAAACAGCGCAGCGGAATTTAACCGAAACCCTCTAGGATCCAAGTGAAACGGGGTAAACCGGGTGTTCGAAAATTTCATACCTAATTTTCAGTTGAGATCTCTCACTCAACTATAGAGTCGAATCACAAAACCTGAACAGTTGACGTATTCAGGCTCTCTATGGTATCCACACGAGCCTCTCGGGATCACCACGCTTCCAACACGTCCCGGCAGATGCGTTTCTCTTGCGCTCGCAGTGCTAGCTTGCGTCCTCCAAGGAATTGCAAGAGAAGAGTGCGGCTGTCCTTTTGGGAGGCTAGGGCAAGGAGACCTGCGAATTTCTCACTTAAAAGTTGTATTTATAGTGAGACTCAACTTCCAGGCCTAATGGGTTTCAAAGCCCTAATCCAATTAGGATTTAATTTCGGGCTTAATAATGGCTCAACTCCTTGGCCCATCATTAATACGAAATTAAAGTAAAACCACAACCCAAATAATTAGCCCATGCACTCTAATGATCCAAATAGCTCTATGTGTGCGACCCAATAGGCTCTTGCCATGTTGGCAATGATCATAAATCACATTTATGATCATAAGCAATGAGTGGTGTCTAGCAACACATCATTACTACCCAAGTGACAAGATTGTCGGTGAATCGACTAAACCTTTATGATCATCACCGATATATGCCATTGTCCCTTTGTCCAAGATATCAAGACTAAGCACGAGACATGGAATGTGTCACTCTCGTATAGCCCAATCTTTGGTTTCTTGATTACCGAGTAGACCAACTTAAACTGACGACATTGATATCATATATCAACTCATCGGAGCATGGCCATGCATTTTCTAAGTCTCACTCTATCAAGGGGCCCAAAGATATCACTCCCGTTACATATGAGGGACAAATCCCATCTTGATCATACAAATCCCTCCGCATGATATGTGACATACCCAATGACCTCCTTCAAGTTCACTCAGTTACGAGCAACAAAGGAAAGTATCAAAGTATGTGACTCACATGTAGGGAACCTTGATGATCTTAGGTCGAAGGACTACATATACCATGATCACTATGAGAATCACTTATGACACTCATATAACGATCCATGAAGTGTTCTCATGGTAGGTCGGTCCAGTACACAAGTTCTCCAACTTGTACCCATATGTAGACTACATATCTCATATTAGTCTCCACATATGCTAGTCATTATGTATTATTGCAACCCGCTCCACAATAATACTAGACTAGGGACATTTAAGAATATCATTATTCTAGGGTTACAATTATGTTTATTACGTTACGCAGAAACAAAACAACAAACAAAATTGCTAGATTAATGCCTCAATAAAATATCATGACTAAATGTGCAAAAATACAATCATCTCATGATTGGCTTTTTGGGCACAACACTAACAGGAAGACTCGAATATATTCGGATATGTTAGCCCTAAGAATGTAAGCACGCAGTAGACTTCATATATATTATGTATGTATGTGTCCTTAGTATTTTTCTTGTAGGTTAAAGGATCCCTTACTGCGAATCGTTGATTCTCACTGTCACAGGCCTTGAACCTTAATCCCATCTTAGTCATATAGGACCCCAGGAACCTTACACTCATTCAGTGTTAGGCCCATGTAAATTTGTCCTTAGTGGGCCTGCTAATTGATTAAATCCTTAATGCAATACTGTTTTATACTATGCCTTACTATGGTCGTAAGTCAATGACCATAAAAATAATATATAATCGATGCAGCTGGCCAGCACTTCAAACATGCATTTATATAAAACATACTATTATGCACTGTGAATCCATACAAGCTACTAGGGAACACAACCACTAGTTCCATAGCATTTACCAGAGGCATAACTTCTACATACATATATACATCATAAATAAAAGTGTTATACATATGCTACACACTAAGAATCTTGGGATCCAATCCCACCTGAGTTATACTACCAAAAAGAATCACTACAGTGTTCAGGTACCCCCTGCTCCTTGCCTCTGGTCTCGAAATACTAACAACTTTTCCTTCTATTGGTTGTTAGCCCCAGATGTACTAGTATCTGCACATAAAACATGTAAAGGGTGTGAGAACCAGAGGTTCCCAGTAAGGGTTATAGTCTGCAAGAAAAACAAAGATATAGAACTGTGCATATTATCCATAAGGATGTCGATATATGCCTAGTGCACTTGAGCTCAAGTCATAGTGCTAGGAACTCGTATTATTGCCCAATAATTATGGGAGTAGCTAATTCCCACAATTCCTTTACCCATTTGTCTTGCAATTGACAAGTCCAACTTGTCCATACAAATACTGTTTTGAAAGCTTCTTTGTATTTGCTAAAATCCCTTATTTTATTTACAGGAGTGAACTATTTGCTTATTTAAATGCATGTGTTAGTGCTAACATTCCAACATTTTATGAGTGGTTGAGGATACCTCCCCCTCTTAGGTTCACCTAAGCCTTGGCCCATCATGGTGACCTTAGGTATCTTAGGTTCTCAAACCATCATACTCTCCATAAATTAGACCATACCAAGGTCCATGTTGCCTATACATGGAAGTTTACAAACATGCACTTACACCCTTCATATGCACTTCATAGTTTGGTTTTCTACCAAACCCAATCATATAAGCTTCTTAAATAGCCATCAATAATCAAATCATATGCTTGTTAAATTTATCAACAATTCGGCCACTTGATATACAAGTATCATAGCCAAATTTATTTAACACATAAGCATATAAATTAAATAACTCTTACCTTAGATAACTTAGTTTGCAAGCTTCAAGTACTTAGCCTTTTTGTCTCGGTTTCAAGCCAAACTTAGGACCTCTCTTAGTAGCCTATTCCCAACACCTGTATTGATCATTTTAAGTACAATTTATCAATTTTAACACTTGGAAACAGCCCCTGAAACAACCACTAACTGTCCAGAATTTTCTGTCTCCGGTTTGCTTATCTTGTGGTTCTTTACACCTTTAATGGCATAACTGCAGCCCAAATCTTGCTCCCTTATTTTTTTATGCCTTGTATACTAGTGTATAAGCAAGATTGTCACCACCAAAAGCTACCAAAATTACTGTAATAATACATTTTATTCTTGGAAGTAACTACAATTTCAGCAGCCACAAAACTTCACTAATGCACATTCATGACATTCATTGGTAATTCACTTCCAAATAAATGTTCCCTTGCTTCATAGCCTTCAAATGCTAATTCATAAGCAAGATAATATCCTTGGTGGGCTACTAAAAGCCTTCGAACAAGAAATTATGGCTGGCTGTAAAAGAATTAAACCACACCTAACTCAACACTCACGGTTTCAGCTACACCAAAATTCCAGCCTTAGTTCTCTTGGGTTTTTAGCTCATTTGCATCTCAATTCACATATTACAGCTAGGAAACACATCAAACAATTATTCCAGCCATGAATTCTGCCATAAAAAACGTATGAACAGTACCAAATATCCAAAGGTGATGAAATCTACACCATAGGAACAAAACTAACCATGGATGAGCGCATGAATGCCTATAAACATGTTGAGCACCTTTGATTTCTCTCAACAACCAAGTCTAACATTAATTTCTAGAATTTACAGAGCTAAACTGTAGCTCAAAAATAGGGGAAATAATAGAACCAAACTTACTCGGACAAGAAGCAAGAAGTCCTAGCTTAGGATAGCACAAAACTTGATTTTCCTTCAAAATCTTGATTATTTGTGCTTGAATTTGATGGATTAAGGTTGGATTTTGTGTTAGTTGTGGTGTTTGGAGAGAAAGAGAGGTTTTGGTGGTCTAGAGACGGAGGTGGAAGATGGCCGGGTGAAAGAATGGACCAAGTCAACTTAAATTGGTTTAAGGTGCACATGACACGCACCTGGTCCCTTCTTTGTACATAGTAGTATGTTGGGGTCTTCTTTGTAACCAGACACAAATATTAGGACCAAATCCAGCATTTTGTCGCAAGTCATTCCTTCACAGAATTAATTACACATCTAGTCTCAGCCTTTCAGTTATATTCAATTTTGTCCCTCCTTTTCTCAAGATTACACATAAACCACTTATAGACAATCTAGTTAATCCAAAATTTCACGGTGATAGAGCGGGAATCACGAAAAACCGTGACACCTCAAATTTAATAGTTTCTTATGCTCTATTCAACTGTGCAACAAAAATGAGTCATTATGTGAAATGACCAAAATACCCCTCTTGCCCGGCTTGCTTAAATGATCAATTTTATTCATTTTTCAATACTGGACCCTAAATTACCGAGACTTAGCTTGCAAATAAATTATCTAAAGTGTAATTTATTAAATTAACTAATTACCTGGTTGATTAGACTTATAACTCCAAGGGCCGTCACACTCACTCTTTTAGTTTTCATTGTGCAGATATCTTTCATAAGGCTGACAACCATTAAGACTTGTTGAGCTAAGCTTAGGAGGAGAGGCTAATGAAGCACAATGGAGGGCTTATAGAGCTTGCCACCATAGTTTTCTCTAAGATGAGAGCTTAGTTATAGATCTCAGTAGTGTAATTTTAGTATATAGGTTTCATACACTAGTTGCCTCCAATGTCCATATTGAGTAGTGAACTCTAGAGTCACTTTTGGGTGTGTACATAATCTTCTTATGCTTCGATGCTCGCCTGTAGTTGATCATGTGTAATTAACCACATAAATGTTTTGAATGCTTTGATGGTTTTGATGTTTGGTTTTAATGAAATTCCATGACGATGTTTAAAGTATTATTTCCTTATTTTATTGATCAAGTCAAAACACATACTCATACATGATTGCATAGTAGGATTAATTAACTAAAGGCATAAAGGTTTTAACTAGTGTGCACGTAATCAATTAGCCAATTGCGACTAATATGGGACAAGTTTCCATAGACTTCCTGGGTAGGGCTATGAGGTGCCGTGTCAACACAAGTCACCAAAAATAATTAAAAGAGTAAGAGCCTACATGGAACGAGATCCTATATCAATTATACTTCCTAAAGTATACGAATAACACCCAATGCTGTAAAAATGGACCTCATGCAACATTTAAAGCACATTCCGCAACCAAACTTGGATAGTTACTTCAAACACTACCAGAGAGCTAACTTGACCGTCAAAGGATTCCTACCTAAAATGAAATTCGGGGCCTTGACGAGATCTTTGTGTGCAAGTACATTGTTCTTAGTTCACATTAGCCAGCATTCAGAAGGCTGGTTCATTTAGCCAAAATATTTTAAACTTGGTTTTCGAAGTTACTGTATCGTCATTATCTCCATCCAATCCACAACATTTAGGCCTTGGCAAATCACAAAAAATCACTATTTTTGTGATTCGGTCCAAACTGACCACTATTTTTTACTTTAATTCAAATGTACCACTCATATTTCTAAACCATGACAAGTTGGCCACCCTATGTTAAATCAGGGGAATATTTCAATGCGAAATGAGTATATTTTGTAAAGAAATACCCTACATGACAATATTCTGAGTGAAAAAGCGTACTTTTGTTATAAATTGGGGAAAAACTAGAGACTTGTGACTCATTTAAATGTGTTAGAATTTGCATAGAACTAGAAAAATGGTGTAGAAATTAGCATGAAGAAATCAAAGAAATGCATTCTAGAATTAAGTAACATGAGTGGTACATTATGAATTAAAAAACAATAGTGGTGAATTTGAAGCGTAGGACAAACATTGGTGGCTTATCCTTATTTCTTTTTTTATTTTTTCTTTTCATCTTTTTTTCTCATATTCAAAATTAAGAGTACGAGTAGAGGACTTAGGCTCTGTTTGGATATTATCATTAAGGGAAGGGGAGGGAAGGGGAAGGTGTCATGACCTTACCCTTGTTTGGATAGACTTAGTAAAAGAAAGAAAGGGAAGTTTACCCCTCCTTGTTTGGATACATTCATTAAATGAGGGGGAGGGAAAGAATTTAAATATTATTACAATTTTATCCTTTGTTTAGCTTGTAAATTCATTTTATTCTTTTTTCTTAATAATGTGATAAATTGCTTGTACTAACAAAATTTCCATATATAGATCCAATAAAATTGGTTGATTTGAAGAACATATTTATCCAATAAAAAGAAAAGTAAAACATTTTTGTGAAGCAAACTTGTTGAACTAAAAAAATAAGTGAAAGTTTGTAAAGTATGGGAACTTTTCATAATTATTCTCCTAAGTACAATATAAGTACGAACTTATTGAAAAACATAACCAACATAATTTCATATGTTGAATCCATGTAATAATAAAAGTGTTCTAACTTATTCCATCTAACTACGAAATAAACCATTTAGGAATATCATGGACCAAAATGTCCGAAGACTAATCGCATGACAATGTCCTTCTGCCTATGTTGAGGACATCCTAACAAAGCTCGTATTTTCTTGGGATGTGCAATTAAGTGAACATATGCGTCAGTTAGTACGTGCGGCTCAAGCGATATTTCTTCCGAAGTCGTTGCATCACCTTCTCAAGTACTAGATTTCCTCGTTCCATCACTTGAGCAACATTATCAATTACTTCTTTAATTAACATCCCATCATCGTTATCATTCTTTGCTCCCTTGGCCTTCTTAGTTTTACGAGCTCGTGCCTCAGAGAAATGTTGTTCTGCATCATCAGACGGATCACAACTTTCCAAATTCACTTCATTTTCTGAGACAAGATGATCAATCTCATCAATAGTCTCCACCTGCTCAAAAACTTGACAACGCCTTACTTTTTTCGCAGTTCCACTTTCATCACTCGTAGCTCTATCATTTCCATACAATATCAGCATCTTATCATAATGGGGAATAGGTTTTGTCATCCATTCACGAACTGCAGGCTTATCCTGAGAAAACGAAAAACAAACACAAAAATATAAACACCTCTGATATAAAAAAAATAATAAATTAAAAATGATTTTTTGGTATTTGTTACTAGAAGATGCTAACCTTGATTAGACTCTCCCAAACTTCAGGTTCTGCACTCCAAAGCTTAGTGGTAGGATTCCAAGCAAATCCACTCATACCATTCGTCCAAAAATCATAGCACTTCACAAAATTACTTTTCAAGGTCTTCCACTATTTTTGACCTTGTCCTTGGTTATATCGTCTCCAATTTTTTCTTTCAGTTCTATGACAATATTGTCATACGCTTGTAAGATAAAACTCCCATTCTGCTTGAAGCCTTTCTCATGTTGCCGCATTAATGCATCCAATAAAGCTTCATCCATCAAAGGTGTCCACACCACTGCATTTCTTCTGCCATAATTTTCAGCACCACTCGAACTTCCTCCCTCCATTCTAGTGACATGATCAAAACAATTACTTACAAAATTTATTAAATTAATCTATGTGATAATATTAAAGAACTTCAAGTAATTTTAAACAATAAATAAATTTTCATATGATGGCAAGCAATTCTGTACTTTATTCGACAATGTAGTCATAGAAATCAATCTCACAAATCAAATCTAATGCTAAATAATTTAGGTACGATGACTATAATCAATCCACATAGCACCAGCTAAAGAATCTCTGACCAACTCTCCCCTATGTTCGTCATCTTCATCTGTTGTAGGACAACGACGGCAACATCGATTCCTAATTCATTCGTCAACCTCTGCTAGAAGGCTCTCATCTGGATCAATACCCAACAAATAATTATGCAAGATACAACATGCTAAAACAATTAACTTATGTGTTTTAACCTCATATGTTGGTTCATTGGCACTTGATATGATGGGAAATCTTTTTTTTTAATAGCCCAAAAGCTCGTTCAATTGCATTTTGTAAAGATGCATGATGATGGTTAAATAACTCTCGTATGGTTCTCGACAGGTTACTCGAGAACTCATTCAAATGATATCGGACACCTCTGTAAGGTGTGATAAATTCAGCTTTCAGCCCGAACCCAACATCCGCAATATAATATTTTCCTAAAATAAAATAAAACCCTATTATAAATTGAAATATTGGAAATAATAAATAATTAAATAATTAACAGTTTAATATTTGTAAATATGTTACCTTCCGGAACCTCAAGTTTATCTTCTCTAGATAGTGCATCTTTCAGAATTCGTGAGTCAGATGCAGTACCCTCCCACCCAGAGAGAACGTAAGTGAACTTCAAATCAAACGAACAAGCACATAGTACGTTCATTGTTGGGTAGTCTTTTCTTCCACGGTATCGTGGAGCAACTCGAGTAGGCACTTTAGCTTGAATATGTGTGCCATCAATCGCCCCTATGCAATCCTATTATGTTATAGTCAAGAAAGTTATATGTCAGTCAACCGTTATTTATAAACATGTTATGACTACTGCAATCTTAACAAATTTTACCTTAAAATATGGGAAGAATTTACTGTTCTGCTCAATCTCTGGTGGGGTTACAGATCCATTAGGCTGCTTGATGAATCTTTCCTCTAACTCTATAATAGCTTTTAAAACCCGATGAAAGTGACGGCTTGTTGTTTCTCCAGAACGCTTGAACCAAAAGTTAACCGCACGATTTTTGGCATGATGGGTCAAAATGTATAGGGACTTAGCAACTTGTTCTTCAACACTAGCACGCCGTGATGGTTGAAAACCACCCTCCGTTTTGAGTACTTCACATAATTGTATAAAAGCAGTAGGGCTCATTCTAACTATATCACGACCTGTCGATCCCAATATGTCATGCATAACTTGAGCTCTAATTCTCTCTTTTCTTTCAAAGTTAATTCTATTATTACCTATTGATAACCTATGTTTTCGTTTCTTAGAGAAATACCAATAAACAACAATCATTAACAAATATGACATTCCTATTCAGCGAGTGTGCATCCACCAAAATATTGCAAAGATTGTATCTTTTCCCTCATTGTCCATCTAAATAATAAAATACAATTAGTAACATGCATACAAAAGTAAACATAACCTCAAAGACATATATATGACTTTATCAATGAGCACTTTCCAATATAATTTTAGATTTTTGTTTTCATTTAACTAACTATGACGTATCATAAGCCAAAAAAAAAAAAAGGTCAAAAAAGAGACCACACATGCATACAAAACAGAACTTAATTACATACATCCATAAGTTATATTAAAATTAATAGTAAATACCTTTTCCGCTTGTATCCTTTTTTAGCAAACCCAAAAAATAAGTTTAAAAATGACAACCTAAACATTCACAAATAACAGACAGTGTTAGAAAAATTAAAGGAAGAAAACATTTTCTTTTTAAAGTTGATATCACCACAAGTAGCATTAATATATAAAGGGAGCAAACTCACACTTTCCAGAATAATATAATTACAACAAGAATCATTAGTATATAATTTTTTTTTTTTGTGAAGAGTTGCATAAAAAGGAGAAAAGCTTCATCCATCAAATGCCTGCAGTTTTCTCTCTCGAACACAACCAGAAGCTTTAGGTGCAAGCCTTGACAAAGTTCATCACGAAAAGGCAAAGAATTGGAATACCAAGAGAGAGGAATGGTACTCCGAATTTTTTCCCCTAATATAAGTAATCTTTTCTCTCGGTTTTTAAAACAAGAAGCAATCACCTGAATATAATGCACAAGGGCTGAATATAATGAAAGAGGCTAGAAATCTGGAGTCACATTCTTGGATAACAAAGTTTCCTTAACAAATCCTAAATGGATGAAGATACCCTTTTTCTGTGACCGGAATTTTTTCCCCTAATATAATTAATCTATTTTCCTGGTTTTTAAAACAAGAAGCAATCACCTGAATATAATGAACGAGGGCTGAATTTTCGTCGCTTGGATTTAGAACTTCCTTGGAATAGATATAATTCACACCTCTTTTAAGTTTAACAACTCTATTTGTGAGATGCTGGGATGCAAATAATGGTTTGGATATAGGATTTGAGCCACCAAAGAAAACATCTTCTACATGCTCGATCATCGACTTTGCTGGCATGCAACTTGGCTAAAGGCTCAGGCAGTCCGTCACTAGGCTCCTAAAGCAGATCAAGTATTTTCCCCACCATCATTTTCTATTTCACTAGACTGCATATGAGCATTTAAAGAATACAACTCATAAGTTATTACAGCCAATAGCCCGCTAATCAATTTCAAGTCACAGTGTCATCATCTACACAGGGTTAGTAGCAGTTTGAAGAACTGCCCCATAACTGCAGAAGAAAACTGAGGGAAACAAAATAAAAAATGTAAACAACTATGACCTGTGTCCTTGCTAAGCATTAGACAATTAGTCACTGATTCTAAATACCTCACAGGTAGTTTAATCTTTCTGCACACTATAACATCAAATATCTGGGTAGCTAATCATAAGACTTTCTAGCCCCTATGGTTATCTTCATATTGTTTTATTCAATTGACAGAGACTTCAAGATTGTGTTGCAGCAACTCAACTCGTGTTTTGAAAGCAGCTAAATTTGGTTTATTTCTTGCATGTATTATCACAGACATAATATTCAAGTAGAGAAAGGTAACTGATCAACTGTCAAATTATGCCACCATTAGTGTCACCAATTTTAGTCAGATAAGAGTTATAAAAAAGGAGAACCTTTTGAATTTTCAGGTGGCACAACCATTTAAATCCTGAGATAAAGAAAACTGCATGGACCAAAGAGGAGGAATTGACTCTTGTCAAGGCACATGAGGTGTATGGGAACAGGTGGGCCGAAATAGCAAAGCTTCTCCAAGGAAGGTATATGTATCAGAAAAAATAGTAATGGATTGTGAGCTTAACAAAATATACTTGGAAGAGAAACTGAGTGACTTGTTTCTCTCTCTGTTGTTGACAGGACAGAGAACTCGATAAAAAACCATTGGAATTGTTCACTGAGAAAGAAGCTAGAAGTACCCTCACCTGGTGGTTCCCAGTTGCGCAACCACACCAATATTCTCAAAACTACAGCAACTAAACCATGCTCCCGGTTCATTGAATCAGAGGGCATTCTGAATAGAAGTGAAGACATTTGCTCACTGGATTTGGTTTTGGGGTATGTTGAAGGAAAAGAGAACTATAAAGGCACAAAGGATCAAGAGAAATGCTATTATTAATGCTATAACTACTCCAGTTAATGGCCCTGTTGGACCTCTAATAAAGGGAAATCAGAACTGAGATGTGCACATGGAGAACCGGGACTTGATTGCTAGAATGCCGGGACTCATGGCAAATAACTTGAAGATGAACAATGGGGGACAAGCTAAGGAGGTTATTCAACAAGAATAGGGGAACCAAAGGATGAGAATTACTCTAGAAAGCTCATTGATAGACTCCTCTGGAAGTCATTATTCTCACCCAGCTTCGGACACTAATGAAAGCAATTGATTAGCAGAGCAATGTGACAGCTTAAAAGAAAGACTTGTGACGATGCCGACACTTCAACTGCAGACAAATCTCCAGCAATCAGATAACTCGTAACTCCGGCTGCTACTTCGTTGAATATAGGGCAGAGGAGAACACAGAAAAGAAGAAAACGAATGCGACAGTAACGTCAAGCAAACCAATACCCATATTTGCCGAACTCGAAATGAATCAGAAACAGAAACAGAAACAGAACGAAAAACAGTGAACCTGATAAATGGCCACCATTGGTACTGTTCCGCCACCACTGGTACCGTTGCCGCCGCCGCCAACGATTGCCACTGCTAGTAAATTCTCCGTGCTTCTTCATCGATTCTTCACCAGATATAAGATGAAGCAAAAAGGTAGTATTGTAACGCTCAAAATCGCTGATTTAGTTGGCATATCTTCCCTCGTATCCAAATAAAGCGTTAAGGAATACACTAAACAGAGAAAAAGTATATGCCTTTTTGGAACCAAATGATAACTGTACCAGTATCATAATAGCATTACTTGAGAATGGGAGAGAGTGGGTATCAAATCCTGACAATGGCCAGAGCCAATGTCTCTTGCAGCCAATCAAGCTAAGCCCGCGGGACTGCTTTTGGGCCTTAGATGACGGAGAAGTGAAGTGCCCGTTTGCGAACGACTCCAGCTTGACCAAGAAACGACCTCGGTCTTCGTCTAGTCAGCACCGACTCAGGATTCTAGAATGGCAGTACAAAAACGTCCACTGAAATCAACTCAAGTACAACGCAAACCCATCCGAAGTTCACTCAAAAACTCATTACCGATCAGTTCCCAATAACTTCAGCTTTCCGATGGCCGACGAGGATAAAAACACCGCTACCGAAGTCGTCGAATCGCTCGATCTCTGGTCACTCCTAACTTCATCGGACGGCCTCTTCCTCGTCCGGAACAACTTCGACCAGGTTGGTTCTCTCCGATGGCTTGTTATTTTTCATTTCCTGTTTTTTTTTTTCCAAATTGGACGCGATAGGAATCTCTCTGCTCGTTTTGTTGTTTCTTGTTTCCCAGATGCTGAACAACGTCTGAACTTGAACATTTTGGGGTTGTTGTTGCGTGTTTTGTTAATAGCTGATCGTACCTGGACTAGATACGGCATTAGACTGTGGTAGGAGCTTTTTTGCTCTCTATCACCTGAAAAGATCTCTATTACTGTAGAATTCGGTTTTGAAAGGTTGTACACTATTTTCCTGGTTAATTTCTAATCTGTTTGTGCTGAATAGAAATGCTAAATCGTTTACGGTTTGGGAATGAAACATAGATCGAAAGAATCGCTGTTTCTTTTTCTTCTTGTTCTTTTTGTTCTTCGTTTGAAATATTTTCCCGGGTAAATTGTAACACTGGTATTTGCAAATTGAAGGACAGTTTCAAGGGGTTGGATTTTGCAGATTGAAATCGATTTCTTGAAGGGAAAGAAGATTGGCTTGTATTTTTCTGCGTCATGGTGTGGTCCATGTTAAAGATTCACCCCGAAGTTGATGGAATTGTATAATGAATTGTCTTCAAAGGGGGATTTCGAGATTGTTTTTGTCTCTGCTGATCAAGATGATGAAGCTTTTAAGGGTTATTTCTCTAAGATGCCATGGCTTGCTGTCCCATTTTCCAACTCTGAGATCCGCGAAAAGTTGGATAAATTGTTCAAGGTGAGCGGAATACCTCATCTTGTGCTGCTGGGTCAAGATGGAGCAGTTTCTACTGAGGATGGTGTCGAGATCATTCAGGAATATGGGGCAGAAGCTTACCCTTTTACGCCTGAGAGAATCAATGAATTGAAAGAAGAGGAAGAAAGAGCCAGAAGAGAGCAGTCCTTAAGATCCATCTTGGTTTCACCATCACGCGACTTTCTAGTTTCATCAGATGGAAACAAGGTAATAGTTGACTTGCTTTTAGTGTATTTGTTTGACAAGCAATCTAATTCAGGTCATAATCTATGGTTTTCTTCTTGACACTGATGTTGCAAGTTTTTTGGTTTGTATACCAGGTGTCTGTATCTAAACTCGAAGGAAAAACTGTTGGCCTGTACTTCTTATTGTCTTCTTATAGGTCTTGTGCTGACTTCACTCTAAAACTCCTGGATGTTTATATGAAATTAAAAGAGCAGGATCAGGATTTTGAGATTGTGGTTATATCACTTGATGATAAGGAAGATGCTTTCAAGAGAAGCTTTGAAGGCATGCCTTGGCTTTCCCTGCCCTTCAAGGACAAGAGCTTGGAGAAGTTGGTGCGCTACTTTGAATTATCAACCCTTCCAACTGTAGTTATCATTGGACCTGATGGCAAGACTTTGAATTCAAATGTTGCTGAAGCTATTAAGGAGCATGGCAGCCTTGCGTTTCCCTTTACCACAGAAAAATTTGAAGAGCTTGCAAAAATAGAGAAAGAAAGAGAGGCAGCACAAACTCTGGAGTCAGTTTTAGTTTCAGATGATCTGAATTATGTGATCAGTAAAGATGGAACAAAGGTATGACTTTAGGAGCAACAATATAATCTGACGTAGATTTTTAGCGACAATACATACTTGCATGACTATTAACGTTTTGTGGTGTTGGATTTTAAGCTTGCATTAATCGAGCCTTTCAAGACTTGTATCCCTTCTCTGTTTGTGTATGATGATTTCTAACAGTTGCTTTCATCGATTATTTCAGATTACAGTGTCTGATTTGGTGGGAAAGAACATTCTGTTGTACTTCTCAGCACACTGGTGCCCACCCTGCCGTGCCTTCCTTCCAAAACTTATTGAAGCATACCATAAGATTAAGGCAAAGGATGATGCTTTTGAAGTCATTTTTATATCTAGCGACAAGGACCAAACTTCTTTTGATGAATTCTTTTCTGGAATGCCATGGTTAGCGCTCCCATTTGGTGATGCTAGGAAGGCATCCTTGAGTCGCAGGTTCAAGGTCCATGGCATCCCTATGGCAGTAGCCATTGGACCAACTGGCCGAAGCATAACAAAAGAAGCAAGGAATATTATTTCTGTCCACGGTGCTGATGCTTATCCTTTTACTGAGGAGCACCTAAAAGAGATTGAAAGCCAGTATGAGGAGATGGCGAAGGGGTGGCCTGAGAAGGTGAAGCATGAACTGCACGAGCATGAGCTTGTACTTACTCGACGTATGACTTATGTTTGTGATGGGTGTGAGGAGGGAGGAAATGCCTGGTCATACTTATGTGCAGAATGTGACTTTGATCTCCACCCCAAGTGTGCTCTAGCGGAAGCGAAAGAGTCCAAAGAAAAAGAAGAGACGAAGGAGGATGAGAAGCCACAGGAAGGTCCGAAAGAGGGATGGGTTTGTGATGGGGAGGTCTGCACCAGAGCTTGAGGGGCTATGTACAATAAAATGGTACAAGTTTATCTTTTGTGGTTTCAGCCCTGGTTCATGGCTGCTTTCACTTTGTGATATATTTAAGTATGATGATGTGGGCATGCTTCTTAATGGCTTATGATGATGAACATACTTGTGGGTTAATGATGTGGTACTTTGTGTGTTAATGATGTGGCCGTTTCACCATGCAGATGTGCGTTTTTTTCCTACAGCTCCTCTTCTTTGCTGTTTGACTTGTGATTTGAAACATAATTGATAAACTGTTGTGCTCAAGGTGTACCCTGGGTATTTCGGAGAATGACCCAACATAAGGATCCCCAAGAGAAACGAGAGTCGAAAATGGCTGCTTTGATATGTTTCTTTAAGTTATTTAGTTATTTATTTTTTCGGAGCAGGGAATAATTATCTACTAAGACCTTGCTTGCCCCGGGTTGGTAACTATTATTGGAGTTTTGAAAAAGTTATTTAAGATAGTAGTTTTTAAATTCAGTAGTTTCATCTCCATCGATAATAAATTAGTAAAAATTATAATGTTAATCATAAAAATTATTTCTAAACGGAGCGTAGATATTAGTGTCAAATTATTAGACTATTTGCTATATTTATCGACAAATTGTGTATTATCACAATTCCTAAAAACTACTATCTCTGTCCCATATTTTTTGCACAATTTGACTTTTTTTATATAGTTTGACTTGAATTTATTCATATTAGTATTTGTTAGAAAAAATTTTGAAAAAATATATTTAAAAATTATATGTCTTGATTTATCATTTTTATATAAAAATTCTTCATTTATATACTAAAATGTTGAAAATAAAAAACTAGAGATTAATTGTTGAAAGGTGAATGGTGAAAAGAATATAAAATGGAGGGTGTATTAATTTCGAGATTTAAAGAGTAGACCAATGTTGTGGTCAAGGAGTCATTAACCCTAAAGCAGTGTTCCCAGAGGCTAGCTACTACCTTCACCTTTATGGCTTGTGACCATATGGCTTGCCCAGATATGATAGGCTCGTGACCCTACGTGTTATTTATAGCTCTAACACCTAACAAACTTCTAAATGTGATTAGCTTTGACCCCCTAGAGTATGATTAATCACATTCACATTCATTTTACAATTTATACATCCAACTAGCTTCTTAATTTGATTAAAATCAATTTGTGTTGGAATCAATATTGTCAAACTTGGCCCAAAAAGCATCTTGAAGGGGTAGCAAGGTTGTGGCTCAACAACTTGCTCAACTCAACCAGATGGACCAATTGTAACACATATTAGCTTTCACACATAAGCATCATTCCATCTCGCCAAGCATGTCATGCTATTATATAAAATATAACCAACTTCTATATTTTTTTAATACATAAATCATATAATAACAGGGTATTTCATAGTTTATAATAAAATAACATTAATTTCAATGCGTGTATAGCTAATCATTCAGATTTTAAAGTTAAAATTTTCAATATTCCAAAAGCATTCACGAATAAAAATTAATACAGCTATAGTCATGGCTTTTGTCCTTTTTTGACTTTACGATTTTAAGTCAATTAGTAAAATATGAACCCAAAACAATTGAGCTAGCAAAGTTTCAAAGCCTACATAGTAAAAAAAAAAGTCAAGTCCACATAAATTTGGTTTTACGCAGGTGGACTAAACAATATGAGTCAACAAGTCAACTGAGTTTTTTGGATCTGATTGAGTTTTCATCTGAATGATTTATGAAGGTGTCACTTGGCCCGTTGTGCCTCACGATCATGGTTGAACCAATCTGACCAATCAAGCTAGGCCAGATTTAACAACACTGGTTGAAACTTTAGAAATTTTCAAATTTCAAGAAAGCGAAATTAGTTTCTCCAACCACGGGGTTGTTGGTTCTCGTTACAGGTAGAATAAAACTTATCCCACTATCAACAATGATCATTGTCATCAGGCATAAGTGGCAAGAGAATACCAGTAAGGGTGTCGTTCATGTGGGCAAGGTCACAGTGAGAAATGTGAAAACTCAAGGCGTTAAGGTTTAAGGGAAACTTAGGACTAATACTATAATTTTTCCTTTGTTTAATGTCAATTAGGTTAACTTTTTGTATAGTAGTAGGTAATATTTGCCCTCAGGTTATAACCTTAATAATTGATTAGAACAAAAAAAAGTTAGTCAATTCACAAGACACATGGGAAAAAAAGTGAAAATTGCCTTGTTCATCTTACTCAGTCTCTAAAGTGGGACTAACATCTACAACAATATCAAAATTTCAGCATGTTTCAATAAAAGTATAATTCTAATTTTCCTATATTTGGTTCACATCTTGTAAAGGAAAATGAACCTTTTACCTTTTTTTTTATGTTTAGTTGAGGTAAGTATACATTTCTTTAAATTTTGAGCATAGCGACTAGAATGTAAGTTTTTAAAATTTAGGGTATATTTGTAAGTTTTACAGATTTTTAGGGAGTAAATGTGTAATTTTAAGAAACTATTGTAAAATTTTCAAAAGTTTGGGGACTACATATGGAATTTTTAGGGACTTTTGTATGTGAAAGTTAATGGACCAAAATGTAAATAGTTGAAAGTTGAGGGGGTATATTATAATTTTTCAAACATAATTACTTTATGGATTCTTTCTCCACCTAATTTAGAATTAGGAGAATAAATCCTACAAAATTGTGAAGGGTTAAGATTTTTTGGAGAATGAGAATGATAAATAATCATTCTCCAAAATTGTACCAAACAAATGATCATAAGGATTTTAATTTCTAATAATCTGGATTTTCATAACTCTTGAACCAAACATCGAAGCATGTTCATTAACCTCATGCATTGGAGGAACTTGGGAGGTCGAGAGTGCAAGTATCAAATCCTTGAACAAGAATTGGAAATGTTGAGATGCAAGCAACCAAACAAGTAATGAGTCATTCTCCAACTGCATATACTGGAAAAAGGTTGGGCTTGCCTATTGCAATTGAGCTACCTTGTCCAGCATATTTATGCTAGAAATACTTACGAGTCCATATCATTACGTCTGGAGGAGCTATTGTTCAGTTTGTTGTTCAAACACTTGGAAACCAAATTGATGTAGGTCAAAAAGCTAATAAAGATCTGAACTCTAGGATATTGCATGGAACACTAACCAGAGTAAGTGACCTCACAAGGATGGGAAGCCTACTGTAGTTTGATCTACAACTCGCTTTAGATCAGAACATTATTAAGGCAATTAGAGGTGAAGAGAGTAGCCATCCTTGGATTGGTACCATCGCAGAATGAAGGAATTTAGAATGTTTTGCATAAATCATTACTTGATATTCTCCCCTGTTGATGTAAACTTGTGTCATTAAACGAATTCAATCATGATAACAATATACATGCAATTACATAAAATCTACTCCATTCGCTTCACAATATTTGGCCTCTATTCTTTTTTTGACAGTTTCAAAATAGTTGTCCATTTCTTATCTTTCCAAATAAATTAGTTTTATTATTATTATTATTATTATTATTATTATTATATATATATATATATATATATATTATTGAAAGAAGAGAAAGTTGAGAAAATTAAAGAGTGAAAGTACATAGCGCCCATTAAAAAGTATAAATTCTAGTAACTTTTTTTCAGATAAGTACATGTCCTTTGTATAAAAATAAATAAACTAATAGTTTTATATTAAAAGAAGGAAGTAAAAAGTATATAAGTCTTAATTTGCATGCATTATCAAAGATGACAGGTTTTATGAGATAGAGGGAGTATAAATTTTATGGTCATATAGGGCATTCTTAGACTCAGTGTAATAAACGATTCTCCGCCTTGAAGCAATATAAAAATGCTCTCAGTGTTTTTATCTATGATCTAGTTTCTAATTCATTATGAATGATTGTTCTACTTTTATTTCAGTGAATCATTTCTCTAATGCTTGTAGTAGTGATGGTGATGTCATATGTGGACTATGCCTTTGACATAAAGCCTTAGCAGTAGTATTTTTTTACTGCAGATTTTTCGGTTGAGTTTCATTCGGTCAATGACAGGTCTTAATGTCACTAACACTCATCCTAACAAGTTCATTACGTGTCTCTTGACAACATTTGATGGTCCTATTTGTAGATATACAAAGCAAAGAGTTCCTATTTCTTATGCACTTAAGGAGCAGCCTTAAGTGACCATATAATAGCCTTTATTTATTTGTTGGCGATGGGAATGAGTTAACATTAGCTGCACCCCTAAGAAAATGCATTAGAAGCAACAACCCAAGCCAATATTTACAACATTCTAACAAGGATACCCCCAATAAGCCCCAAAAGCTTGTTCTAGAGGATCATTACAAAAATCTAAGATTCAATTAGTTGCCTTGGATTTTATATACCTTTATATCTACAATTCTCACTCCAACAAGAAATGACCTAGAGAGGAAGTAGAATTGTTGTTTACTGCCAACCAAGTCCATGATTCATTCATTAACAGGATAGGTGGTCTAACTTGTCAAACTACAGAATTACATCTAGAAGTAGATAATGATGTGACGGAAGCTTTAGAATGCCAATCACTTGTCCCTATTGTCTATGATGACAAGTCAGGGTTAACCATTTGTGTATCTATGAAAAACTTGAACTCTAACCAACATTAAACAATGCTTCCACAAGACCAAGGGTTATATGGCCATCATATACAAGTTGTGCGTAAAAGAAAAAGAGGAAGCACTATTCCAAGAGAGCGATTGCCAAAGCACCTAAAAAGAAGTAAAGTTGCTAGTAAATGTACTGGGAATTAAACAGCTCTATTTGAAAGCTTTCTTGAAAATAAGAGACATCGCTTTCTAATGCTCAACTTCAAAGAATTAAGCAGTTTTGAGCCTCCAAATATTGAACCACACCCACATGACCTTTCATGCTTTCAATTGTCATTTTGTTTGGATCTTTATGCACGAGGTAACTTGAATGTTGAAACCACTTCTTTTTTGCTGCATAGTTTTATGGTGGTTGACCAAATCAACACCCCAAACCATGAAAATATTAATTTTTGATTGTGTTGTGGCAAAAAAGGGTTTGAGTACTAAACAGTACTCTTGCACTATAATGTCTTAATTTTTACCCTTTCCTTCACCCATAACTACATGGTGCCAATTGAGTAGTGGAGAGTGAGGGGTGAACCTACAAGGACTAGTATGCTTAATTGAGGTCATTGCTAATGCTCTATCCTCTAACTATATTGCTAAAAACTAAATATAAGAATGAACCAAGAAACAAAAAGTTGGAGAAAGTAGAAATTGGTAAGACAAAGGAAAATAATGGTGTAACTAAAATAAACTAAACTCCTAAGCAAGACAAGTAATTACATTAACAAAATCAAACACTAAAAGTGAAGCAAACTCTTAAGATTTGAGCTAAGTTTCATGCATGGGATCTATATGTCACATGTTCTTAAAATTCTAAAGTGATAGTTCTTTGCAAATATTCACTTAACTATTTCTAAACTAAGCAAGCCTTCACACCCTTGACCATGGATATCCTCATGCCATGCACTAAGAATATGAGCATTATGCCATAACCTCTTCCACCAAGATGGTTCTTAGCACATTCTCATGCCTTTAGCAAACCACCTAAGTCCATCCCAAAATCCTTGGCTTATAGAAAGCTCTCTCAAGCACTTTCATAAACACCTAATGGTATGTGTGTTTTGTGGCTAATAGAAGACACAAAATACAAAATAAGCACAGGGATGAACATTAAACATGCCAGAAACATGCTTAGCAACATACTTCGCCCATACATTCAACCAAGGTTGTTAAGATCCTGATCTGGATCTTAGGATCCCATGATCCTGCAATCCAATGTCATGAAACCTTATCGAAAATGAATAGGATCAATGATATGATAGGATTGAGTAGGATCCCGATTAAGATCTTAAGATCAGTAGGATCTTTCAATCCTATCGATTCTACTTGGTATTGATTTTGTTGGTTACACTTGTATTTTAGCCCCAATTAAAAAATTTAAGTGATTGGGCACTTGTTTCCCAAGTTGGACTATTGAAGCTAGTGGTTATATAACTTAAATTATGAAGTAAAAAAAAAAAAAGAGCTTGTATCTCTCTTATTCAGAAAATAAAACTTGAAACTTCGAAAACACCTCTATAAGTTGACCGTTATTGTGTTAATTATGTTTGTTAATGAATTTGTTTTAGATTTGCGTTAGTTATTGTATTAGTTATGTTGATGTATGCTTTATTAAGACTCTAGCTTTATTTGTACTATGACACAATTATGTTGTATCATTGTTATGACACTTTAACTTTATTAAGTTTCTAATATAATTGGTCTTTTGTATGAATTATATTATTTATTATAAGGAATTTTGATCTTTTAGTAAAATATTATGATCTATAATATGATTTTACGATTCCAGTCTTGTATGATGAAAAATGATCTTAGGTAGGATCCTGATCTTAACAACCTTACATTCAAATAATCACCTAAACCCTAAGGGGTTTGAGTGATTACTCACTTATAACACAAACAAGAAAAGGGGAAAAAAATGAACATACAATGTGAAAAATCTAGTAAGATAAATAGACTAAAGCCAAGAAATCACCAATAATAGAAACCTTTATGCCTTCTAGCTCTCTAAGCTCTAAACTCCCAAAACTAGTGTTCTATGACCTAGAAGAGAGAAAAGCGGAAAATCCTTTTCTTCTCCAACAATTCAAGTTTTAAACATCTAAAGTTTTCCAAAATATTATGAGGCTATGTTGGACCAATTACAAGAGTAGTTGGTAAGATATCTTGGTCCATAAACAATTGAAAAAGACATGCAATTGCCTTCAAAGTGTAGAAAAATGGTTCCCTCAGATTCACAGTGCGCACCATCAAGGCATTATGATTGTGCAGTGATGTAGAAAATGACCAGAAAGTGGTTGCACCTCCACCACGCCATTATTTTGCACTTCTTTCATTACTGTGTTTGCTCTTTCTTGACTAAGGCATGCACTTGGTTTCTTGCAATGCTTTCATCATTACTCCTAAACTCATTTTACTATATCTTATAGGACTCTTGCAAACTTTTTATGTTTTGATGATTGCATTTTTGCTTATTTGACCTCCTTTAAACCTCATCCTCCAACACCTAGGTAAAATACTTCATACAAGACTAAGAACAAGCAATTATACTCAAAATAAGCATGAGTTGATGGCTAAACGTATGTATAGATAAAGCACTCATCAAATTGCTATTGTTTAGTCCATTCCATGGAAATTTGCCATCTTAAATACCTTGTGAATAAGAATCATCTAGATCTCATGTTTTTTATGGAAATGAAGATGGTAGCTTTTTCCTATCTTGGATTTGTTTATGCATTTTAAAGAAATGGTGGCTTTTTGGATTGGGTGGGATAATAATGTTAATTTTCATGTGAATAAATTGCTAGCAAAATTTTGCATTAGTTGAGGCAGAGATGAAAAAGATCATGAATGACTCCTAGGACTTGTGTATGGCAACCCTATTGTTCAATTACGAGCATCTATTTAGACTGATATGGAAAATGTGCTTCTTGGCCACTATTTTTTTTATTCTCATTAGGGACTTTAACCAAGTTCTTCATCACACTAAAAAAATAAGTCTAATACTTATCATTTTCCATCTATAGAATATTTGAGGTTATTTATCAAATACTTCAATTTGATGATAGTTCTCTACAATGGACCTCTTTTCACATGGAACAATGCATAGTTCAGTAAGCATACTATGTTTGAGATTCTAGATAAATCTTTTTGTACATATATTGGAAGGAATTATGTCCTAGGATTGAATTGTTCATCTATCAATATAACTCTCCAATCATGCCCAACTCTAGCTTGACACCTACCTAATTTCTATGTTCTTTCATAGACCACTTAGGTTTGAAGCATTTTCATCGTGTTATTGTCACTGTGAAGCCATCTTGCTGCAAGTGTTATAAACTAATGTTAGTAGCTCTAAATTCTTCTAGCTTATATCTAATTGTCAATGTGCCATGTCTCATTTGAGGCAATAGAACCAAACAAAGGTTAGTAATTTAAGGAAGTAGATCGAGGAAGTTGAGAAAAATCTTAAAAATCTTCAATTCTCTCCTAACCTAAATTCCATTAGTGTTATGGCATAACAGAAAAGAACGGACTAATGAAGGTACTTGGCAACAAGGAAATATCATGGGTTCAGAAACATCTTTTATGCTGAAATAAGTAATTGATATAGCTTATGTTTTCTTTTCATGAGGTTCCATACCCAAGTAGGTGAATCACACATATATTGCCCCAATTCCTAAGTAAAAGTAGCCTCAATCTATTATAACTTTAGGCCTATTAGTTTCTGCAACACCATCTACAAAGTAATCTTGGAAGTGATTGTTAATTAGTCAAAACCTTACTCGACTCATTGATATTAGATTATCAAAATGATTTTGCATCACCATCTACATATTATTAATCTATCATGAATTCATGTTTATTTGTCTCTATAACACCATCAGCAAGGTTATCTAAAAAGTGATTTTCAATCAGTTGAAACCGCAACTCAATTCATTAATACCAGATTATCAAAATGTTTTTGTGTCACCATCTACAAATTATTAATCTATCATGACTTTAAGCTTATTAGACCTCAAATTGTTATGAATTTAGGCCTATTAGGTCTCAATCTATCATGAATTTAGGCCTATTAGTCTCTATAACACCATCTACAATGTTATCTAAAAAATGATTCTCAACCGGTTGAAACCTCTACTCTACTCATTGATATTAGATTATCAAAATACTTTTACGCTAGTAAAATCAATTCAGGACAATATTATTAAAGCTCAAGAGTTATACCAAGCTATTAAAAGCACTTGCCATAAAAGTGGCCTGGAAGGTTTCAAAGCTGCTCTTAAAACTCGACATAAGTGGCAACTTTATTAAAGCAACTCTAAAACCTTCATTTTCTAGACAACTAGGTAAAAATGATTATGTGGTGCATTAATACTGTTTCCTACTCAATTTTTGTCAATGGATGTTCCACTAAATGGTTTCATTCCTTTATGGGATTCGATTCGGTGACCCAGTTTCACCATACCTCTTTATTTTGCATGCAAAAGTAGTTTCACATTACCTTTAATATTTGAAGCAGGCTAATATCTTAGCAAGTGCTAAACCTAGAATCTCAAGCCCTTATATTAATCATTTTTTTAGATGATTATTTAATTTTTTTCGACCTACTGTGGATCTAGTTCATACTTTGCATGATACCCACAACCTTTTTCACAAGGCTTCAAGCTAGAAAGTGAAATTTTGTTGGAATCTTGGAAATGGAAACTCCTCAATAATATCAGGTGATTAAATTTGATTCAATCTTGTTTTTCCCTATTGTTGGTTTACTAATATCTCTCTTAAAGGTCCCGAACACACAAAGTCATTATTTTTCAAAGAAATGTGTGCGATTTTCGGGGAATAGAATTGCAAAAAAAGAAAGATATCTATTTCAAGAAATGTTTCCATTTATATCCTTTGAAAAACTATGGTGGGTTAGGCATTCAAGATCTCTGAATTTTTAATCAAAATTTATTAGCAAATTCATTTTGAAGACTTATGCATTAAGACCCAAACTCTTTGGTTTTGCAAGTTTTAAATGCTAAAGATGACATATTTGACTTTTTATGGAATGTTTCTGCTAATTGTCAATTCAATGTTACTATTATTTAGAAAAGCCTAATTTATGACTGAGAACTTTTATCTCCTTATCTTCTTAGGTTGATAAATGATAGAAAATTTATTAAAACATAAAAAGGCTGTGGTTGCCTGGCTTTCTCCCTCCAAGTCTTAATAATTCATAGCTTGTTCAAGAGAAAAATAGGGATCTCGATGGTTTCAGACTTTCGCATCCCACAAGTTAATACTTGGAATGTTCCCATTCTCCTCTAGTTATTTCCTCCTACATTGATCAATGTTATCACTGAGGTTTACATTTTGAAGTAAGAACATAACCAAGAAAAAGTTGTTTGGGCTAAATCCTAGTTTACTCATTTTTCAACTAAGCAAGCTTATGCAGTAATATAATCATCTTGTCATTCAGAATTAGCCTAATCATCTTTAGGCATTTAAGAAGAAGAGATGAGCTTTTGACATCCCACTTTAGCTTAGGGTGTTTGTATAGCAGTGTGTCTAACATGCTTTGCCAGCTACTTATAGCCTTGCAAGATGTTGTGTTTTGTATTCCTCTTTATGTCAACTGTGCTCTAGTAAAGATGAAACTATATCGGATTTATTTTTTTCCATCATCATAAAGCAAATGCTATCTTGAATGCAACACCTTATTTTTCATTTATAACATTAAACATCCTATTACAAAGTAAATTCTTCACAACCTTAATATAATAATATGTATTGAGATTATCTACTAGTAGAGTCCCTTTTTCTCTGGTACATTTGATTAACCAAGAATAACTTGATATTCTGTGGGGTTGATAATCCTTAGCCAGATATTATAAATTGTCAAAATAACTTTGTTCCAAATCTTTAGTTTGCTCGAGATCATTGAGAGTAGGTGTTTCTTTTAATAAAGGAAGCCCATTTTCCTCAATTCCATGTTTGTAGTCGTCATGATGATGATCCAAATCTAATTGTACTATGGAAAATGGTGTTTGGTTTTCTAAATCTAAAGTTGGTGGTGCAGCCTGAGTTATGAAACATTATGATGACTATATTTCAAGTTCTCAAGGCGCAATTATTTACCCTTGTCCTCTCTTATTACTTGATGAGTTGTCATCTATTAGAGAGACTTGTCATGCAGATACAATCAACCATTGAATGAAAGTCATAATCCTTATATATAATCTCCAAGCTCTCACGATAATTAATTAGTCTAACCTTTTTTTTTACTCAGGACATACAAAATTTTTGAAGAGATTTGGATCATGGTTTTAAATATCGTACCGTACTAATTGGTATATTTTAGTACCATTACATCAAACAGTATTGAACCAACATATCTCATTTTGTCCTCCATACCAGGGTGTACCGGCTAGTATATTAATCACTGTTGACTTGGTATCTTGGGTGGACGTGATCTATAACAAAATTTACATAAAAGGCTTCCAGAAATAAAGCTGCTGCACGTGTAACCATCATTCTACTTGTTTCTCTTTATTATAACATGGGTGAGTAATATTTTGGGCCAATAGTTAAGCGGCTTAAGCCTCCCATCCAACTTTCAATTCATATTTTTTAACCAAAATTTTACTACTTTTTCAACCAATTAAAAATTACTATATTTTTTTAGGAAATAAATTGTAAAATAACTTTTTTTTTTGCATATGTTTAACTATTCCACTTCTTTTTTTTTCTGTATTTGTTTGTAATTCACCCTAATGCCTTTTTTTCTAGGGAACTCTACTATGTTTTTTTATTTGTTGAACTAATGGATAAAAATATTAAAATGAATAATTAATTACTTATACTTTTTAATTTCTTTTTTATATGTTGATAACTTGTTATTTCTTATATCTAACTTGGACCTTAGAGTTGAATATTGGAATTTTCAATATGTTGATATATTCCATTTATAATTTGATATATATATATATGTGGATATACACACACATGCGCGTGCGCGTGCACACACACACACACAAAGATATAGAATAGATACATCTAAAATGATACAATACAGTATCAGTACTGTAACGTACCAATGAAAAAAATGATATGTTGTCTGGTACAAGATTTAAAATTTTGATTTAAATATTTCTTCATTCTTTTGACAAGTTGTCCACTACCACAATGCCCCAAGCCAAAATGGAGGTTGGACATCAAATTGCAAGAGTGACTTTGCAACAATTTCATTAGTTTGTTGATTTTTTATTTTGCCTATTTTGCTTATTAAAAAGAAAAAAAATGTCATCAAGTAATAGAAAATCTATAAGAAGGTTCAATTCCTTTTACATATCTAAATTGTTGAATATATATAAGTTAGGAGTGTGTTAGTTCCTCTTTCTAATAATGAAGGGCAATAGTTGTTTTCCGTTGTAAAAAAAAAAGGCTTCTTATATGAAATGTTTAAGGATTGTCAGATTGAGAGCAAATAAATTTGGTACTATTTTTTTTCTATACTCAATTACTAATAAGATAAAGAAAGTAACATAATAGAAAGATAGACTTAATGGATGACAAAGTTCTTGTAGTAGCATGCTGGTACACATTCAAGGAGTGGAGGGCATAAAATGTTATTGGCTCACTTTAAATATAGGTTTAATGATTTGACTGAAATAATATTTTAATTGATTTTCAATGTGAAGCTTGTAGCAATTGTAAAAGGAAAAGGGTGAGACATGATAGAAGCAAGTTGGGGCTAATAGATTTGTGAGATTTTATTTCATAGTTGAATGTAATTAGGGTTTTGGTGAGTCACTTATACATAAGTACATATTTTAGTGAAATCCATTAGATTTATGCGCATGAGTGTGTTCACATAAATGACATTACACATAAGAATTGCTTAATAAGTCCTACATACTTATGAGGTTTATTTAGATGCATCATTTGCTAGATGGGACTAAGAGTGTCATTTGTCATATTGGTCAAGTAAATAAGCTAATATAGCATAAAGGTCTAACATATCTTTGCTAAATGGGACCATGTGAGTATGACATGTTTCATTAAAGTATTAATACATGAATGAGGCAGTTATGCTTGAAAATCATGTATTGTTAGTGTGAAAATGGTGCCGTTTTTATGGGGGAGTCAGTGGTTGTTGTGCTGAAAGTGGTAGTTATACTATTAACCACCAATGAACTTCCTAAATATCATCAAATGATGGTAGTTTATATTTTATGAGCTTCTTGACAAGTGTCCCTTAAGAATACCAAATGATGGAGTTGAAAATTTATCTTTTTCCCTTACTAAATAGGCAACTTAATTAGCTCATTTAATTCTTTAATTATGAGCAAAACAACGAACAATAAATTCAACTAAAAGATTAATCCTTAAAAAACTTGAAAATTCTAGTTTTAGAATTTCTATGAGCATGCAATAAGCTATATACTTAATATCTTTGTAGACTTTCCTTTATAGAAAACTATGTTGTTTAAACTTTATGAAGATTAAAAATCTTTTCTTAACTAAACAAAATAATATATGTATATGATCCAAACTCAAATTTCATCTTATCAACAAATGAAATAGCATCATAATAATGGCTTTGATGGAATCTTTATTTGAGATACATGTCATAGTTTTCAAACCTTTACTCTATTAGGCTTTAAGTAAATGATGCCTTCTTGTTTAAGCAACTTTGAAATTATACATGTTTTTACATGATTTGTTTGTACCTTTCTTGGTACGATTTCTTTGTACCTTTCTTGGTACTCCATGTGCAATTTTTCTTTCCTTATGCTTTTTGAATTCATCTTACTCAACATTAATTACTTAAATCTTATTGAAAAGTAGATAGAGTTACCATAAACTTCACATGGTTATTGTATGAGATAGTATATATTTTAGCGTTAAGGTAAAGTGAAATATATGGTCCATAGACTTAAATGTATATCAATCTTAGAACTTGATTTTTTTTATAATCAATATCAATTGCACTTTTAAGCAAATAGTTGAAACCGATTTTTTACAAACCACTAATAAAGATTCCACCATGAATAGGATTTTACTCAGTAAAATATATCAAAGCTTTAATTCTCAAATAAAATAAAAATAATACACATTAGTTCTAATTTTGAAACTAATTTTGTTTAAAGATAAAACATAAAACACTTTAAAGTCCAAAATAATAAATTGTTTCAAACTCAATCATCATATTTAAATTAGTTCACAAGTAATAATTTCATAAATGTTGATTTTTTTTATATCCATTCTAAATACTTAGAACGTCATACATGGTGTCCACCATATGGATTGTCGGAGCACAAATAATCTACCATGTTCTCACTATAAGCATTTTTCAAAAACTTATAACAATCACTATATGACATTTATTTTTTTATGAATCATCTATCCTTTATAGGCATTAGATGTCTTTTCCTTGTGGAAAATTAGATACTTTTATACTTAATGAGTTTCATTATACCTTTCTCTTCTAATTGAAGACATTTTTACCCTCTTAGATCCAAAATGTGCACTTCAGTTGTTCTCATACTTAAAATTCTATTCTTGAGAAAATATGGTCATATGCTTCCTTTATTGACCTTGTTTGTGCTACAAAAAAATCTTTCAAGGAGAATCCAATAATTAAAGTTCTTATAATTGGCTTATGAATCTCTATTCTTAAGAATTATATTATAATTTATTGCATAAATGTATACCCATATACACTCTTTGAATTGTTATCAACATGTTCTTGGAAGTTCTTACACAAGAATGTCTTGAAATATTATTTGGATGGACAAACTGTTTTATAATACCCCTTCTAGTAGTTCTTAGTGTTTGGATTTACCATGGTAAAATAATTTATGATGATGAGTATCAAACTTAAACCATTAAATAACTTCCATTAATCATAATAGATTTTCTTTATAAAATACTTGATTTGGTGAGAGTCAATGATAAATTTACAAAAAAGATATCGCTTTAAAATCTAAACTAGAATTTTTTATTTCTAAACAAAATTGCCAGTATATAGTGTTGAAATAAGCTATAAGAATAGTTATGGACTATAATGCCATGAAGCATATTAATAATTCTTAAATATAGTAAATTCAAATATTCCTGTGGGTATAGGCCAAATCCATAATGAATTGCTATTTTAATGATCATGTAAATTCTTAGTGCTATGTTTGGAAAGTGGAATTCTAGATGGAATTTCATTTAAAATGAGCATTTTTAAAGGTTGGATAAATATAAGGAAGGAATTTTAAAATTATAAGGAATTTGAAAGTGGAATTTTACATATTAAAATCTTAATCTAACATCCCACCTAAATATGTGAAATTCTAAAATAACCTAGAATATTTTGCAAAAACTTCTTGTCATCACCTCAACCTTTTATTTACGTCAACTCTATTCATCAACATCTCAAACCATTGACCTTTATTTTGTTGCTTATCTCTTTTAATCATTGACCATAGTGTCCAACTCCTTTCAACCTCTTTTCTCATCATCCACCACATGCCCAAAATGGCCATCCACTAACCCCCCTCAAATTCTCCAATCCTTTTTCATTAGACGTGCCAAGCGGCTCGATGGCACAATGTATACATATATTGTAGAAGTTGATGAATCAATATACTTCTTAATTATCTCCTAATAATTAGGTCATAATAGACCTTAATATGAGAAGATTTAAGATTATCCACTGGAATTTGCAACTAAGATTGTTGGTGAGGAGGACAATGTTGACAAAGGAGGAGATCAAAAGTTGAGGTTATGGACTAGTATTATAAAGTTTTATAGCGACTAATGTTATGAGGAACAAGAAAAGAAATTTTAAAATAAATATTGAAGAATTGAGAAATTTTCGAATTTGAAATTCAAAGTTTTTATGTCATTATAAGAATAAAAATTTTCTTAAATACAAAAAATTGAAAATTCTTTGTATTTTGAAATTACTAGAATTTATAAATATTTCCATCTAAACACAAGATAGGTTAATAATAAATTTTAACCTTCCAATAGATAAAGGCTATAGTTGTATAAAGTTTATTATTCTTTATTAATAAAACTAGAAATTGAATATTAAAACCAAAATCATTCCACACATTAGGCCTAGAAAAAATTCATCCACATTCAACTTTACCCTTTCATTCCAATCAAATCACAAATTTGATAACCTCATTGTGAAATCGAGCCATAATATTCATGAATGGATTGATATATTAATACATATCGTTATGAGGTATTATAAAATTAAATTCTTATGGTCCAAGATGTTGTGGTCACTCTTAAACTATATTCTCTAATAGACATTAGTGACATTAGTTTTCATTTAAATACCGTATTTGGGTTAATATTGAATATATGAAAAGGACTTTATGTGATTTTTTCCCTTAAGCAAGTAATAGTAACCTTATACACTAAAAAGAATCGAATGGAGTATATATTGCTTTTTCAAAAATAATAAAATCATGTCACTTAAACCAACAAGCAGGCATAAATAAAAAATAAGTAAGCCAAGACATATTTGAATTCAATCAAATATTCATCACATGCTTCAATTTTTTAATCAACACATATAATAGTTAAAAATATGTCAGTGTAACTTTTATATTCATAAACTATCTTTATATTGCATCTACATTAGGCATGTATTTATCATCATGTGCTAGAGAGTAGGTATGGATAAATAAACAAAATTAATCACATGATTTAGTAAATCCAAAACTTTATTCCCATTTGTCACAAAACTACAACCTTGGGAACCAAACCATAATTAATCCAATTAAATTCTATGTTAAGGAAACTTAAGCAATTAATCAAGTTGATTTCTTACTATGACTTAATCATTAGGGGTACATGAGTAAACAAAATATATTAAGCCAAATGCTCTTATGACTTCATGAGAAAGGACGGCTGACTTAAAATTCCTCATGAGAAAGATGAAATCTATAGCCAAAACAAATAAAATTGATTGGTGGTCATTCTCTTCATGGGAAATCCAAGCACCAAAAAGATCAAGAACATGAGATTAATTACAGATCATGCTAATTCATTAGCAATGACTTTGAGTTTCACAAGGATTCCTGTTGGCAAGGGCTGAGAAGTAACAAAAACAATAAGTAAGTAATTTCTAAACAAGGATCCTTAGTGTCTTAACTAGGACATGGATTGTTATGGCTCTCCTACCTGGAATCTCGTTTAAGGAAAATAAAGTGTTGAAACTTTGTTTGGAACCTTATTTTAAGTTCACATAACAAGAATGGGTGAGTTTAGCAAAGTTCACTAAGTTTCAACAAGGTTAAAGCATTAAATGAAGTTCACGGATAAAATGGTAATTTTGCATCTTGAATAGTCAAGCTGAGCCCCAAGTGTTAAAAATGATTTTTTATAATGTAAAATTTATCTTTAACTTAAGTTTAGTTCGAATAAACAATATTTGACCAAGTTTGCCTAAGGTTACCTAAAAAAGGGGACTTATTTGTAGCTTTTTAAATACTTTGGTGGCTTGGGTTTGAAATGGGTATAAATATTCGCTAATACCTATGATGCGTCGCCAGTTCAACTCAAAAACACTAAAGCATTTTGTATTGCGACGACGTGTCACCATAGTTATGATGGCTCAAATTTCTCAATTTTGCTAGAAGGTTCGAGGGGAGGCCTAAAGGGGTTCTCAGGGTACCTAGGGTTCCAAGTATTTTGGAGGTACTCCAAGGCTTCTAAAACTCCTCTAAGACCTATGAGTTTTCTTGGGTTTTTATGGTTACTTTCACTATAAGCAAGAAAACTAGTTAACAAGGGCCACAACTAGGTATCATTAGCTTGTGTGAGAGGTTTAGTACCATTGGCGACCTAGCCGTGCCGTCAGGCATGAGGTTGCGATATGAAATCTTAGTGCACCTAATGGGTCTTATGGCCTAGTGGGTCTTTATGGCCTCGTCGATAGTAGTCCTACCATAGAGCTCCTATAAAGCATAAAGGAGTTCAACTAGTGAATCATCATTAGTTAGGCTAGTAAGCAATGCTTGCAAGTATACAAGGCTTTGCCTTATAGTTCAAGGACTAGGATGAGGACAAGTCTCAAAGGACTGAAATTTATGCACATAGGTTTAGCTTTATGCAGTATCAGCTCACAGCAAATTACATATGATAATATATGTGTTGTCCTTATTATTTTCTTACAGGTGAAGATCTCTTACTGAGAATTACAAATTCTCACTCCCTTATTTTATGTTGTGCAGATTCTGACGTTGTTTATCCTGATAACCACTAAGGGTTGTCGTGCTAATCTTTTGTTGTAGGTACGAACTTCAGAGAATCCTTGTGATTATAGTTTTTATGGTTACTTGTTGGTTAAATAACAGTATTAACTATAGTATTCTCTTGGCTGCAATGGCTAATAGAGCACGTGGAGGACTTTTTGAGACTTGACATGAGGATTACATATAAAGTGAGACTTAGATGGAAGGATCTCAGTATGAAAGTCTTGTGTATATTGTAATGCACTAGTTGTCTCCTTTGTTTATGGATAGAGTAAAGAACTTCAAGGTTGCTCTTGGGTGAGGAGCATTAGTCTACTTTTGCTGATTGCCCTCACAAGGTTATTATATGTAGTAATGATAATGCAAATGTTGATTTTGTGTGCTTTGACTATTTGAACTTGATTTCTATGAAAAAGTGCCTTGGCCATGTGAGTGTTTTATGGTTTCCAATTGCTCAAGTCAAAGCTAAAAAAGTATGCATCTTGCATTTTTTAGGTTAATTAACTAGCATCACGAAATTTTAATTCGCACACATATATAACTAGTCAATTACAACCACTGTGAGACTCATTCTCACAGGCTTCCTGGGTAAGGCCGGGGGCAATTGTGTCATGGATCCTTAGTATCTTAACTAGGACATTGCCCTATCTTTTAAAGGATATTAGTATGTTTGTGTTAAAAACATATGATTTGTAGATATTAGACTAGAAAACATGCTTTATATGGTACTTAGGAGAAATTAACGTGTTTGCTAACCAATTTATAGCTTAAGTTAGATTTCTTTAGTTTTAGGACTTTTATTTCTTTAATACTTTTTATTTTATTTACAAAAAGGGTTGAAATACTAAAAATACCGCTCATATGCACGCTTTTAGACTTAAATTCAGTAATATAATTGCTTATGCATATTCTCTCATGAGTTCTCTCTGAACTTGCTTAGCACTAGGAATTTATAATTTTTATGCATAATCCTTTATACTTCTTGTTTCAACTCACATTTTTTAGGTGAAGTAAGGGTCTTAACATTCCAAGTGCAGTTTGAAAAATATCTTGGGAGAGTTCATTGGTCATATATCAAGCAAGTTCATATCACGTGGTATCAGAGTCATAAGCCTCAATTAATTTATATCCTATTTTCATTGTTCTTAATATTTTTCTTCTATTTTGTTTGTCCTTGTTTCATTCCTAATCTGTCCCATTTTTTTTTGTTTTAGCTTCATTAGTTTCACCCAACCATTGTTTATTCTTGTTTGTTCATCTTAGATTTAAGCTAGATTGCATGGTTTCCTTGCTAATTTGTTGCATCTTGTCCAAATCATATTCATTTAAGTTCTTTAAATCTTATTTCTTGTTATTTGTGTTAGATTGCATTAAAAAAAAACAACAACAAAAATTCATTCAGATCCTTTCTTTTTTATTTTTTGCTACAAGAACTGATCTGGTTCAATTCTTTTGCAGCAAGATTTGGTGCTTGGAAGTTCATGGAATTGCATCACCATCAAGAAAATAGAAGAAAAGTTCTTTTTAGACAAAATTCTATTCTTGTAAAATTTTTCACAAATATTTTGGTTCCAACAAGGAAATTTTGGAACTGAGTCATTTTCTTGATCTCCAAACAAGATCATTTAGAACTTGGGAGACGGATTCTATATAGTAGTTGTCTTATATTCTCACTATCAATTTGAGTGTGGGTACTACTGAATTAACTGAAACACATGAGGGAGTGTGCGAGGAACTTTGATTTAATTTGCAAGGTCAGGAGGTTTTGAGAAAGAGATGGTTCCCAAGCTTACATTTGAGACCATGTTCTCTAAGTTCAAACACATCTTTGCTAAACTACAATAGAATGATAAAAGATGGGAAAGGCAAGAAAAAAAGCTAAAAGAGTTGAGCTCACAACTAACACTAAATAGGGGTTTAAGCTGTGAGCCTGTGGAAGAGCCACCAAGAAGAAACCTAACTAAAAGTATGAGGGCTATGATTTTGAGGAGGAGGAGGAGGAAGAGCATTGGAGTACAAATCAACCTCCAAGGATAGCTGTCAAGGGATAATCTACGATGGACTATAATTTGAACACCATCAAGCTTCAAATTTCATCCTTCCAATAAAGGAGTAATCTTGAAGCATATCTAGAATGTGAGGCTAAGATGAAGACAATTTTTTATTGGCATACTTACTCTAAGGAAAAGAAGATAAAACTTGCCATTGTTGAGTTTACTGGTTATGCTATTATATGGCAGAATTATATGGTGATTATTATGGAAAGGAGCTAATAAGAGCCTATTCAAACATGGGAAGAATTAAAGGCCATGATAAGGAGCAGTTTGTGCCAAGTTATTACTATAAGGAGTTTCATCAAGAATGCCAAAGGACGATACTTGGCTCTGAATCTGTAGAGTACTATTTCAAGGAAATGAAGATTGTCTTGATTAAAGCTAATTTGGAGGAGGACTGAGAGGCTATCATTGCTCAATTCTTACATGGGTTGAACTATAGAAGGCATGCAAGATGGATAGAGTTCATCGAATCTTTTCCATATACTATCTAACACAAGCAAGGTAAACAGAATGTTGTTGTTGATACATGATCTAGGATGTATGCTTTAGTTTCTATTATAGATGTAAAATTGCTTGGATTTTAGCATTTGAAGGAATTGTCCGCAAAAAAATTCTATTTTTAGTGAAATCTATGCTAATTATGCCATAGCTACTTTTGATAATTTTTATCAACAAGATGACTTTTTTTTTAGAGAAAACAAATTGGGTATATCTCAATCTTCATAAAGAAAGCTACTCACAAAAGAAGCTTATAGTGGCTAGCTTATGGGGCACTTTGACATTGTCAAAACACTACATGTGTTAAAAGATCTTTTTTATTGGCCATGCATGAAAAAGGATGTTCAAAGGGTTTGTGAGCACTACATTGCTTTTAAATAGGCTAAACTTGAAGCAAACTTCTCATGAATCATATAATCTTTTGCCTATTCCTTTACATCATTGGACTAATGTTTGTATAGACTTTGTTGTAGGATTCAAAGAACAAAGAAAGATCAAGATTTTGCTTTTATGGTTATCAGCAGATTTTCAAAGATGTGCACTTCATTCCATGTCATAAAATTGATAATGCCACGAATGTGAGAGTTATTCTTCAGAAAGGTGGTTTATTTGCATGAAATGCCAATAACAATTGTTTCTAATGGGGATAATCAATTCCTATGAGCCACTTTCGGACGACTTTGTGGGATAAACTAGGTACAAAGTTGTTGTTTTCTACCATACGCCATGCACAAATTGATGGTCAAATTAAGGTAATAGATAAAACATTGATTACATTGCTTAGAGTAGTGGTGAACATTGGGCCGGGTTAGGACCGGCCCAGCACGGGACCGGCTCGCGTCAAGCACGGCCCATGATTGGTCAAACCCGACACGGCATGGGCCCCGTAGAAATTCGGCAAATGGTGGGCCGTTTACGGGCCTTAAGGAGGAAGGGAAACGAAGTGGGCTCGGTACGGCCCAATTTGCTATTGGGCTCAGCACGGGACCGACACAGGACCGGCGGCGCCAACGATCACCTGCTCCAATGGCTCTGGAAAATTCAAAAAAAAAAGGGAAAATTGTACATTTAGTCCCTCTAACGGCTGGCGGCCGTTTTTTGACCCTAGAAATTACTTTTTTGCCCCCCCAACAACTATTTTCTAAGGGCTTTTTAGTAAAAAAAAAAAGAAGGCCTTCCCCTATAAATAAGGAGGCCATTTCCACCATTTCTTCACACCAATCTTAGCAATCTCTCCTTCTCTACTAATATATTCTCTCATTTCTTTGAAGCACTCAATATTATTTTCTCCATTTTTTCTTAATCAATCCTCAATTACTTTTGAAGCTCGTGATCTGCTTAATTTTTTCTCACACAAATGGCATCAAGAGGAAAGGGAAATGTCTCAAGCTCTTCATCCCGCACCGGTTTGAGGTCATTTTTTTGTGGCCTTTCCTGACTGGCGACCTGTGGGACTCATATCCAACAAACTGACGATGACGAGTAATTCGATATGAGTCAATACGACTTGGGGCTCGACGATCAACTTTCTGATGATGACGTTGAGGAGGTGGAGCCAACGACAGTAGGGAATGTTGGTGGAGGAGATGGTTATCAACAAACCTCGACAAGCCATCAACCCGAACTTCCGCCATAAGGTAAGACGTCGAGGCTTATCGCATAGGTTTGGGAGCATTTTGACCAAGTTTTTAAGAAGGCTAGTCATGGAAACAATGCGAGGTTCGCACATTGCAAACATTGCAAGCAAAAGCTCGTGCACAAGAAGAACTCTGGCACAGGAACACTGAGACGTCACATGGAACATAAGCATCCGAATTTATATCCAGATGCAGCTACTAGTACCGGTGGTCAGACACAGCTTGCAAGTACTGCCGCCGGATCAGGTATTTTTAAATTTAATCAAAAAGATTGTAGAGAAGGCATAGTAGAATGGATGATGTTAACTGAAAAATCATTTACACAATCGAAAGATAAACACATGGAAAAATGGATTACATCATACTTAAACCCTGCTTTTAAAAGAACATCTAGGACTACTGCTAGGAGAGAGGTATTTAAAATTTATGAAGCTGGTAAATCAAACTTACAAGCATACTTCTCTGCTTTTGTTCATTCTATCTCATTCACTAGTGACATGTGGACTTCATCACTAGGATAAGATTATTATTGTATAACTTGCACATTGGATTGATGATAGTTGGGTCACTTAAAAACGTACCATTGCATTTAAGTGGATGGAGGTCGATCATACTGATTGGAATATATTTGAAGTAATTTCAGAAACTTTAAAAGAATTTTTTTGTCATGACAAGGTTTTTAGCATAACATTTGATAATGCATCAAACAATAAAGTCGCGGCTGAGACATTGAAGGAATCACTAGAACCTGTCCGTGATACCGCATTTTTTCATATTAGATGTGTATGTCATATTTTAAACTTAACTGTCCAAAAAGATCTTCAAGTTTTGAGTAATGAAATTACTCCAATTAGGTGGGCAATCCATTATTTTAAGTCAAGGACCAAAGTTTTTAAAGAGTTTAAGTAATATTGTCTGGAAAATGGCCTCGATTTTAGTTGGAAACGTTTTAAACTTAATTGCCCTACCCGATGGAACTCGACTTACGAGATGTTGATGGATGCGATGCCATTTGCTGCACACATGACATGTTTTATAAATGTCAGAGAAAAGAAAACAATTTTGAAACAAGAGATGTGGGATAAACTGTTAAAATTGGCTGTTGTGTTGCGATATTTTTATGATGCCACTGTTTTTTGCTCCGGTGTATACTATCCCACATTGCACAAAGTTTTAAATGCATATGGCTAACATTGCATGGGTTTTTAACCAATACAAAGATGACGAATTCTTAAAAGACACAATTAAAGCCATGAAAGAGAAATGGATTTTATATTTCAGTACTATACCCCCGATCTACTTACTTGCATCTGCACTAGACCCGATCGTAAGAATCATGGGTACGCAACAACTACTTGAGGGTTATTATAGTTTCTTAGAAATGACACATATTTCTGTTCATGCTATAACTGCCTCTATTGATGAGCACTTGCGAGAGTTATTTAAGATTTATGCTGACCGGCATAAGGATAAGGTTGCGAACACTACTTCCTCTACCATCAGGTCTTCATCATTGTCGGGCTCATCATCATTCAATCCGGTTGAACAACTCCTCAAACGGTCCCGTGCTGAAGCATCCGGTCTTATTGAAGTGGATGCATACCTCAACTTGATTTGGGAGGATAGTGAGACCGACATTCTAGAATGGTGGAAACCAAGAAGCAACAAATTTCCAATACTCTACATCATTGCCAAAGAAGTTCTAGCTGTTCCCGTATCAACAGTTGCATCTGAGTCCGCTTTTAGCGTTGGGAAGCGTGTAATTTCAGAGAAACATGCAAGGTTATCACCAGATGCAGTTGAAGTTTGTATATGTAACCGTGATTGGGGTCTTACAGTTTTAAGATTACAAGACCACAAGAGTTCCGACGAGGAAAACCCCGGTGAGATAGATGCTTAAATCCACAGCTTGCTCATTATTTACTTACTTTGTATTTGATCTGATTTTGCTATTTAGCACAGATCGTAGTTTTTATTTTGCATTTATTTTTATGGAACATTTTGCTATTGAGTCATGTAAAGCCCGTTCCATGGTATGTAGATGCCGTTTGGCTTTAAAATTAATAAAATTTCACACCGGGGTGGTGTTTAACTCTTAAAACAAGTAGTTATAAAAATTTTGTTTTAATATCAATTTCTAAAAATATAAAATGAAATTAAACTTAAAATTAAAAATTAAAACTAAAAATAAAATTAAAAATTAAAAATTAAAAATTAAAAATTGTACGAATTTCCTAAAAAGGATGAGTTATTTCCCTTTTCAGAACATTTTTAATATCTAATTTATCTTATCACTCTTATTTAAATTCTCTTTGTACAAAACAAAAAAAAATAATTTTGTACTTAGAATTACAATGTAATAGAGAATTATAAAAAATAATCCTATTAATAAGTCTACTTTAGATACTACTCCACCCAGTTAAAGCTTACCCTTTGGTTGTAAAAAGGAAAAATTTTTTATACAAGCCAGGATTTGAACTTTAGCATGCTACAATAAATAGTGGGCTTCAATGCCAATTTGCCAACAAGATACTGGCTTGGAAGGAGAATTTTAGGACTTAGTCCTAAGAATGTTTTCATTTTCATTCTTCCTCCTCTTCTTCTTTTTAATTTTTTTAGAAAATAGCATAGGTTTTGCCAATTGATTTTAAATTATGTGATATTTGGAGATATTATTTTCTAAAAATACCAAGGATTTATTAATTTGGTGTACATTTTCAAAAGGTATTCAAAATTATTTTTTACAGGTAGTAATTATTTTCTCAAATTATGTATAATAATAATATGTTAATTATCACCAAAAATCGACACAGAGTTGACATGGAGGATATTAAGAATCCTACAAAAGAAAATAACATTAGAGGCCCCCAAGGTATGTATTCATATAAAGGGCCTTTTAACACTTAACTAAAAATTAAAAATTAAAACTAAAAATAAAAATAAAAATAAAAATAAAAATTACAAATTTAAAATTAAAAATTATACGATCCAGCTCGGATTTGCCCTAGCTCGGCACGGGATCGGGTCAGGCCCGGCACGGACCTGGCACGTGTCAACCCGGGCCCAACTTTCACAGGATCGGGCCTGGCCGGTCCGGTTCGGTCTCGAGCCGGTCCGACCCACTGTGCAACACTAGCTTAGAGTCATTATAAAAAATAACTTGAAATATGTGGAAGATTTCTTGTCACATGTTGAATTTTCATATAATAGGGTTGTGCATGCTATTAGTGGATATTTACCTTTTGACTTTAATCCATTAACTCTTATGGATCTAATGCCCATTCCTACAAGTGAGTTTGCTTGCGTAGATGGTACAAATAAGGTAGATTTAATCAACTAGTTGCATGTAAAGGTGAAATTGTAAATTGAGAAGATAGTGCAACAGTATTAAAAAATATGCAAATAAATACAATAAAGGACACAAAAATGTGTCATTTGAACCTGGAGACTGGGTTTGAGTTCACATATGTGTACCAAGTTTTATCCAAGATGAGATGGTTCCTTCCAAGTTCTGCAAAAGATCAATAACAATGCATACAAACTTGATTTTCTAGGTTAGTACAATACATTTATTGTGGCCGATTTGTCTTTGTTTGATGTAGGTTGTGATTCAAGGATGAATCATCTTGAAGAAAAGGGGAGATGATATAAACCCAGTAAGGACAATAGAGCATTAAGAACACCCAAGGGTCTCTTAAAGATGACAAGTAGACCAATTACAAGGAAGAGAGCCAAAGAGCTTAAAATGGCACTTCAAGGGCTAATGAAGAAGAATTTCATGGGAAACAAAGCTAGAGGCACCATTGGAGATTCAAAGAAGTACAATTTGAGTAATTTCACACAATGGATCAATTTCCTAGAAGTGCAAGGTCTAGGTGCACAAAAGAACACAAGTGCATCCTAGGATCATGCCCCTTAGTGCACCTATGTACTCTAGTACACCCTCTACACCTTAAGATCCCTAAGGTCCATGTGTGTACTCTAGGTGTTAGAAACTCCCAAGAGTACCCAAGAGCCCTAGCATGCACCAGAGAAAACCCAAGGGCCTTAACTAGGACATTGACCTATCTTTTAAGGATTCTAGCATATCTGCATTAAAAACACATGATTTGCAAATACTAGACCAAAAAACACGCTTTGTACATTGCTTAAGAGAGATTAGCGTGTTTCCTAGCCAATTTCTAGCTTGAGTTGGATTTCTTTAATTTTAGGACCTTTATTCCTGTAATACTTTGCATTTTGTTCAACAAAAGGGCTAAAGCACTATAACTACCCATCATATGCATAGCTTTAAACTTAGATTCAATGACACAATTGCTTATGCATATTCACTCATGAGTTCTTTTTGAACTTGCTTAGCACCGGGAATTTCTAATTCTTGTGCATTATCCTTTATACTTCTTATTTAAACTCACATTGTTGGGTTGGAGTAAGAGTTCTAATGTTTTAGGTAGTACTTGAAAAACATCTTAACAGAGTTCCTTGGTCATATACCAAGCGGGTTTATATAAAAAAATATATAGAAGAGGCGGAAGCCATTGGAACCCCAAAAAGTGGAAAGTACCTTTGAAGTCAACATATTAGGCACGAAAAAATGGAACTTCTAAAGCTTCTTGCTGCCTGCATGTCGTCCATAAATGAGTCTCTCTGACCCAGAATCTTAGATACACTAAAGGTTAAACCATTGAAGACTTCATCATTATGATTTAAACAAATGACACACAGAGTTTCTACTACCATTTTCAAGTCATGGGAAGACTAGAAAGTCTTGTTGTCTAGCCATAGTTGAAAACCATTGGAGTAGTCCCCCAAAGACCGAATAGTAGATTGATGTCAAACAGCTTTAGAGGCTTCATAGAGTTACAAATAATGGCTTTAGAGCTGTATTACAAATGTCAAGGGGAAAAATAAAAACTGATAAGAGTAGCGCAGTACAACCTATGTTCAAACTAATCTAAACAAAATAACAGGGTGGAAAAGAAGAGACGATGGTAACGTGCTGATGAAGGCACGAAGGCAGCTCGTGTCCAACAAAGTTTGTAGCCGATTACCTTTAGAATGAAAGGAGAAGAATGAAACCTTTTCAAGATGTCGGGGAAATTGTTGGCATGATTGTGACGTTAGGGTCTAAAGTTGAACAACAGATAACGGCTAGGGACCATTGACGGATTTTACACAGGGTTTGTTCCTCTGAGGGAAGAAACCGGAAAAAGATTGGAAACGTCTCGCTGTGGGCAACCCGATTCTCTCTCTCTCTCTTTTTTTTTTTTCCGAGTGAACCTAATTCGGTTCTAAGCTCGATCTCTCCCCTCCATGGTTGCATGAAAATCTTTCGAGTGATGAAGATCTAGTGCTGATAATTTCGTAATTAATATGAATGGTAACGAGTTCCGATTCTTTCTGTCCTGCGACATCAATCTTCCGGTCACCTTTCGTGTGGAGAGATTGGAAGGGAAGCTTCCTTCTGCAAAATCTTCCAGTCCTGGTAACTCTTTTTTTTTGTTGGAAAAACCATTCCTTCCTGTTTCAGCTTCTGGTAATTCGTGATCTTGATTCAAAACCTTTTGTGATTGTCAGAGAAAATCAATTGACAGTTACGAATTTCAGTAGTTTGTTATCACTATTTTCGAACTTAAGCTTGATAACTAGATTCTAGTTTTTAGATCGAGGAAGTCCATGGACATTCGAACTGGTTAACGAATTCTGTAGGATTTTCTTCTTGAAATACAATTTTGCTAACTAGGCTTTACATTTCGTTTGCAGGAATCGACCTTACCACGGAAGAGAGAAAAGCCGAACTCTATGCGGAGTGTGCATTATACATCGATGGCGTTCTGTTTGGCCTTCCTACTAGGACCAGGTGTTTTCTCCTTGACCTTGTAAATTTTCTCATACTCTGATGTAGAGGTCAAATCTAGATTCTGGTGCTTGGTAGTTGTGACACAATCTTATTATACATTTTTGGTTTCAGGCTGGAATCTGCAGGACCATCATATTGCTGGAATGAACTTATCACGTTGAGTACCAAATACCGGGACTTGACAGCACATTCCCAACTTGCTTTGACAGTAAGTGTTACTTTTCACTTCCCTCTTACATGTGTGGTCTACTCAAGTAGAATGTTTGGGTAGGAAAAGAAGCTGCTTCATGGTGATTTCTTTAATCAATTTTTTTCTTCAAAATTATGAATATCGTTATTGTCACCAAATTGAGAAGCCTTTGTAGGAGCACATGGAATTAATGGGACTTGAGGCCTGTTAAAATATTTATCAGTAGTCTCAAGCTAAATCCAAGTTAAACGTGCTTTTCCTTGGCTTTCCGAATGTAAGCTCTGATTAACCATCGATGATCCTTACCTGTATGGACTTTGTTTCTAAAGATTAGTTTTGCTGTCCAGACACTTCTATGCAAACTGGATGCCACTAAGATAGCTGCTGGATTCTGGCAAGGATATTTCCTTCAAGCCAGTATATTTATGCCTATAATTACATAATTTCTATCATGCACCCAAGGTTTTTACCTAAAAGTACCATGTGTAATCTGACATGTTCTTCTTTTTTATGAAACTTGTTGTGAATGAATAATTAGTTTCTCTAGGGTCAGTGCACTATTCATTTTTCTGTATCACATGTGCTCACTGCCTCTGATTTAGTTGCTCCATTTCTAATTGGATATCTAGGTTTGGGATGTTTCTTGTGGCAAAGATGAGGGATTGATAGGAGGAGCAACCATTCTTCTATTTAACAGTAAACTCCAACTTAAAACTGGGAAGCTGAAACTTCATCTCTGGCCTGGAAAAGACGCAGATGGGTCTTTTCCTACTAATACTCCTGGCAAGGTTTGTTGTATATCTATGTTTTGGGCTTTATTTAAACCGTTACATTTCATGCCTCTGAACTGCAGGTTCCAAGGCATGAGCGTGGGGAGTTAGAACGTTTGGAGAAGCTCACAAACAAGTATGAAAGAGGACAGATTCAATGTGTTGATTGGCTGGACCGTCTGACATTCAATGCTATGGAAAGAACTAAGGACCGTGAAACTTTAAAGAGTGGTAGCTCAAATTTATACTTGGTGATTGATTTCTGCAGCTTTGAACACCGTGTTGTTTTCCAGGTCGTACACGTCATCAGATTCTATATTTGTTTTTTTAATTTTCTTCCAACTTTAGATAGGACCCGAACACGGTGATCAATTGAGCAGAACTTGCATATCTTTAGTTTCTTTTGGTTTGATATGCAACCAGATTCAAGTTGGATTGCGTAAACCAACTTGAAATGAGCTCATAGCTTGTCTGTGTTATCTGGTGTGCCTGATAGACGATTGAATTAAGACTGCTGAGGCTGCTGCAATGCCATATGTACTATTTACTAGTGAGTTTGATGCTTGATCAAAAGATTCTGTGATGACTTGACTGATTAGAGACTGTCAAGTGTATTTGTCACATCCTTCTGGGAAATTCACGCACACCTGCATTTTATCTAAAGGCAAGGACTGTTATCTTTCTAATATAGTTTTGGTAATACGTGAAGGAGTCTGGAGCAAATTTCTTATTGCCACCACCCATAGCATCCTCAAATGAACTAGTCATTGTGTGGGACCCTGAATTGGGCAAGATAAATCCGTCTGAACACAAACAATTGAAGCTAGCAAGGAGTTTAGCACGTGGTATCATTGACAGGGATCTCAAGCCAAGCTCAAATGAAAGGAAGTAAGTTTAAATCTGGAAAAGGAACGAGATGACTTTGAAATCTTGTTGACAAAGCTCTATCATTTGTAACGCTTTTCAGTGTATCTTGTTTCACTTGCCATATTTGTTGAATATTTGTTTGCAGTACCCTACCCTTCTTTGTAATGTGTTTTCAATTGTGCTTTTTAAAGGTTTTGTAGCAGTTGGTGGTATATGCTAAATGAATTGCACATATTTGATATGTGCTCTAGCTGGAGGCTCTGAAGCTTTATGAATTGGACTGTTGTTTTGGCCATTTACCTTCTATCTCATTTGTCTGTAATATATATAAGGGGTATCCTGTATTACTTTTTGTAATCAATTCTCTAGTGATATTGCTCTATTATTCCGCTTCAAGGTGGTGGATGGGTTAATTTTGCACAAAAGATCATTTGGCAGAATCAAAGCATCTAAAAAAGCTCAATTTTTTGTTTTAAAATACCTAGGAGATAAATTGGAACTGTAGACTATTTATAGAAGTTAAGGTGGTGTTTGGATGTGGAAAATTTTGTCATTTTTCTTTTCCAAATTTTTTTTTATAAGAGTTTGAGTACATAGCTTGTTTTAAGGATATGGAAAACCTTGTTTTCTAAACTCTGGGCAACTAATGTTATAAAGTAGAAAATATTGTTTTAGATATTTTTCCATTTTAATACATGAGATTTCCAAAGTTTAAAAAACAAGGTTTCCACATCCTTAGAACATGTTATGCACTCAAACTTTTATTGAAATAATAATAATAATAAGTAAAATAAAAAAAAAAATTGGAATAGAAAAATGGGAAAAGTTTCTACAGTTGTTGGTTAATAGATGTTCCTGTGTAAATAGGAGGCTGAGTCTGTTCATTGCCTTCTCCTATTCTGCCTTGGGCAAGAAAAATAAGGGGGGCTTGCTTCGTGAATTACCAGTCTTAAGTGGCCGGTTACAGAAATATTGAAGCTAAAGTTTGGACTTGGTTAGCAGCTCTTCAAAATAAAAATAAGCAGAACAAGCTTCTTTCTATTTCAATTCGCTCAAATTTTTTTGGATGGTGTTGAACAAACAGGCTTATGAGGGGGAGGAAATTTCTTGAGTTCTGCTGAAACAGAAATGGCTTCATAATGTTGTTTTTTTTTTTTTTTTTTTTTGCTTATGAGGAATGTCGTTAACAATTGCATAATGTTTGCTGAGGCTTTGAATCTTGTATCTTGCGTATAATTTTTTAAGCATCTTGTTATTGCCTTTCCAATAAAGATTATTTTTCTTATAAAAGGACTTATAAGTTTGTTAAGTTAATGCTCCCTTAGAACTTTTTTTTTAATCTCCATTTCATCCTTGATCTAGCAGGCAAATATAAGAAATGCAATCATTTGATTTGTACTCTGTATAATTCCTGTCATGTGTATCAACTGAAACCTTAAGTTATTGTAGCAATAAAATATGTTGTTACCTTTTGTCTATTTTAGGTCAATACAGAGAATTTTAAAATACCCACCTACAAGGGCTTTGAGTGGAGATGAGAGGCAGCTGCTTTGGAAGTTTCGCTTCTCATTAATGTCTGAGAAGAGGGCTTTGACAAAGTTTCTTCGATGTGTTGAATGGAGTGATGTCCAGGTGGGGATTTTTGATTATTATCTCCTTTATTCAGTATAATGTAAATTTTAGCTGACGAACAAACCATCAGTATCGGTTTTGTGTTTAGGCTTCAGTATATTCTATCTTGAACTGTTGAACACCACATGAAAGTTCTGATTGAACCTTTTGGCATCTAGAATCAAAACAATTATCTCATCTAAGGGATTTCTGCTTCAATAAGACATTTATTTAACATGATTGTGCTTTCAACTCTTTATGCTTTTGTCGTTTTATAATTTCTAGAAGGTGATAGATGAAGAAAGAGGAAAGAAGAAATGGAGAAAGAAATGGGAGAAGAATAAGAAATGTGTAGGAGATGAGAATAGGTTATCTATCATGCACAATTAGAGACAATCATTTTTATTCACTCCCGCAAGGTTGTGAGCCACATGCCTAAGGCTCTAGTTTTCCGTTCCTTAAGGCCATACCTCTGCAATGCAAAGTAAACTGCTTATAGTACATTGATAAGGCCTACATGCAGAGTTGTGCATTAAGGAAAATGTTTTTCCCTTTTAAATTTGTTCAGTGACTTTAGGTTTTTGTTTCCCTTTTATGCTCACATCTAATCTGAGATGTCAAAAGTAATCTCAATGCTGGCACAGTTAGCTGCTACATTCTAATTTCGTTGTGCAACGGAGATACTAGAATATTTGAGATGCAATCTAGCTGTCCTGGTATGTATGTATTATGGTTCTAGATTAGGAAAAAATGGGTCGTAGAAAAGATTAGGGCTCATCATGTAGAACCCTAAGATCCAGAAAGCTCATCAAAGGGAACTTCCAATCTCAATTTTTTTTGGGGGGGTTGATTGGCCAAAACATGCCTTCTGGTTTTCATTCCTTTCAATTACATACTACAATAACTGGTGCGTTAGAGATGTGTAAAATTTACATCCTAAAATGACATAGCTGAGAATACCTGACTAAAACTAGCAATTCTAATACAGTACAAAACTTGAACTGACACAACTAATATTAGTAAAAAACACAACCTAACTGCTTTCATACGTCAAGTAGATATATTAGGGTACAAGAAATGCAACTTAACTAAAACACATATGCTCCTATGGGAACATAAAAGTATGTGGGTGGAATAGTTGTAATTTGCTTATATTCTTAGGACATTAAGCACGGTATTGAATTTCTTCTTGTTCCTGCCTGGGTAGGCGGGTGAGTGGTAGGGGGTTTTTGTTATATTCTAATTAGATTTACCACATCTATCTCCATTTCAAGATGTGTCTGCACGTCCAGATTTTCATTTTTTGCTATGTAGGAGTTGTCTGATGTCAAGCTTCATTGCTTTTCTAGTTGAATATGTTTGTGGGGGCTTTATGTTATGCTTGTGGTGTGGTTGCTCAACTTGACATTTTAACTGTTGTTGATGTTGCAGGAAGCAAAGCAGGCCATAGAACTCATGAACAAGTGGCAAATGATTGATGTTTCTGATGCACTGGAGCTTCTGTCTCCTCTTTTTGAAAGTGAAGATGTAAGTGCAAGCAATATTAGGCTAGTATCTTCATCATAGGCATTTGTAGAGTTATGAATTACCTCAATCATGTCTTCCATTCTGAATGATCCTTACATTTTCAGGTTCGTGCATATGCTGTTAGTGTTCTTGAAAGAGCTGATGATGAAGAACTTCAGTGTTACTTACTTCAGTTAGTTCAGGCTCTTCGTTTTGAACGCTCCGACAAATCTCGCCTTTCTCAGTTCCTTGTACAGCGTTGTATGTGTTATTAAATCTACTTCAGAATACTATTTACTTGTCAGTAGCATTTATTGTTGTTCCTGAACTTCATCAGCTTTACGAAATATTGAGTTGGCCAGTTTTCTCCGCTGGTATGTTGCTGTGGAACTACATGATCCTGCGTATGCCAAAAGATATTATTGTACTTATGAGGCCCTGGAAGAGAATATGATGAAGGTATGAGTTCTCCGTTTATTATTGAGCAGTGAAAGCATGGTGAAAGTCTGTCTGTTCACTGTATTTTGTATGACTATGACATGTTGCAGCTTGAGTACATCCTCATCTTTCAAACTCATGCATTGATGTCGTCCTTGATGCCCTTGAATGATATTTGATTAATCTTTTCTTGCTGTACCTGCATGAAATTTGGGCTGTAACAGTTGCCACCGAGTGTAAATGGAGAAGATGGATTCAAGATGTGGCAGAGTTTGGTACGTCAGATGGAATTGACAGCGCAGTTGTGTTCTGTTACAAGAGATGTGAGAAATGTACGAGGCAACACACAGAAAAAAATTGAAAAACTTAGACAACTGCTTTCTGGCCTTCTGAGTGAACTCACATATTTTGACGAGGTATTTTTTATTTTAAATATGAATTTCCTAGTCATCATGTCGTGTGCTAAATTGCTGAAACTAGTTTCAACTTTGGGCTTTTATGTTCTGTTTTAGCCAATACGATCGCCACTGGCTCCAAATGTCTTCATTACTGGCATTGTGCCATCAGAGTCATCTATATTCAAAAGTGCGTTGCATCCTTTGCGTCTGACATTCAGAACTGCCAATGGTGGAAATAGCAGAGTCATATTTAAGAAGGGTGATGATATTAGGCAAGACCAACTGGTAATGAAAAACACTTGCTATTGCATTGACTAATTCAGGTACCATAAAAAAACCAAATGGTGCCTGCTCTTCAAGCTCTTAATAGAACTATTTTTTGCTGCAGGTTGTTCAAATGGTATCTCTCATGGATAGATTGCTAAAGTTGGAAAATCTTGACCTGTGCTTGACTCCTTATAAGGTGCTTGCGACTGGGCAAGATGAAGGCATGCTGGAATTCATACCTTCTCGATCTTTGGCACAGGTACATGGTCTGTGACTTGCTTCAAGCGGGAAAAAATGTTGCAGTCTGCTTAAAGTGTTTAGCCCATATACTCCAGTAAGCTGACAAGTTGCAGTCTTGTGTGCCCTCATTGTGTAACCTGTTTCACAAGATCAAATTTATGGTTGAACAATGTTGTGGTAACTCTGTTATCACATATATGCTCGGCATTGGAGACAGGTTAAACTATGTCATTTTGATGATTTGAACTGTCAATATGTTCCCTGCTATTTATTGTTTGATGTGAAATTGATTAATCATACATCTTGAACTGAAGTGAATTGTAGGCAGGGTTGTGATTCTTTACTTGAATATGCAGTCCTTTACATTTATGCATTGGAATATCACAGAAGAGGTCCTAATAATCACTATCCTTTAACATTTTAGTCCTAAATCTTCAAGAATTTCAGAAGAGGTCCTTAAGGCTCGTGATGCTTAAGTTAATTTGATGTAACAATGTAGTATATTGTTCTATTGCAGACAAATACGATCATACTGCTGATTAACTTTCAGAAAGTGACGGAATGAACTTTGTGTTCCAACCTGTTAGTTGGTCTGTGTTGTGGTTGATGACGATACTGAATGGAAATGCTGCAAAGTTCATTACCAGTCTTTTCTGTTTGATGCTACAATGTGCATATTAGTTGATTGTCTATGCATGTGGGGGTTCTCTCTGCATCTCAATACTTTTTATTTAATTGGATTTGGACTCTCAAAGTCGGATGGTTACGTGTTTTCTGTCCTTTTTTGTTTTGCCTTCTGAAGGTCCTTTTCTTCCAGATTATGAAACAGAAGGGCAATGTCTTATAATTTCAACTGTCCCATTAATATCATATCTTAAACATTAAGTTTTTTTATTCTTTGTTTGTTTCTCCAAAGCTTATGATATTGCTTAGTGTTATTAAGCCATTTCTCTCTCGATGTTCAGATTCTTTTAGAGCATCGCAGCATAACAAGTTATCTGCAGAAGTTCCATCCTGATGAACATGGGCCATTTGGGATTACAGCCACCTGCCTTGAAACATTTATAAAAAGCTGTGCTGGTTACTCTGTTATCACATATATGCTCGGCATTGGAGACAGGTTAAACTATGTCATTTTGATGATTTGAACTGTCAATATGTTCCCTGCTATTTATTGTTTGATGTGAAATTGATTAATCATTCATCTTGAACTGAAGTGAATTGTAGGCAGGGGTGTGATTCTTTCCTTGAATATGCAGTCCTTTACATTTATGCATTGGAATATCACAGAAGAGGTCCTAATAATCACTATCCTTTAACATTTTAGTCCTAAATCTTCAAGAATTTCAGAAGAGGTCCTTAAGGCTTGTGATGCTTAAGTCCATTTCCTATATTTGAAGACAGTTTCAACTGACTATTTTATTTGATATTAATCTGAGTTTCTTCTGGACAACATTAAATATACATTTTTTTAATGTATAATTAAATTACATAATCAGTTGTCATTATCATATTGTCTAGTAATTTATTGCATCAATCAAATTCGGGCAACTCAAATGAAATTGCTACGGCAAAAGTTCTCTCCATCTTAACATGTTTGTTTTTCTTTCCCTTATACTGTTGTCCCAAATGCAACCAAGAAGGGGTGAATTGGTTGATTTTCAAAAAATGCTTAAAACAATCTTTTGAAACATCAAGTGAAGGCAAATGATAAAACACAAATAAACTTAATTAATTTAGAGAAACCAACACATGCCATGTTTTATCATTTATGTTCGTGACCTAGAACTACAACACATAGGAACTTAAATGAACTCTGAATTGCTGGACTTCTATAAAAAAATTTTAAGATTAGGAATTAAATGTTTAAATGGTACCAACTTCTAGAACTTCTCATGTCTTTATGCCATTAATGTATTTAAATTTTAAAGGTTTCACAAGGACTTAATCTTCATGAAGATTTTTGAGGCAGTAATCTTCTGTTGAGCTAGGACTTGAAGCAAGAATTTTAGTTGTGAAGTAGTGAAGATGTCTCATTAAATACATGTCCCTATTGCAGGCATCTTGATAATCTTCTGCTCAGGGATGATGGGCGCCTTTTCCATGTTGATTTTGGCTTCATTCTTGGCCGAGATCCTAAACCATTCCCACCACCCATGAAGCTCTGCAAAGAAATGGTTGAAGCTATGGGTGGAGCGGAAAGGTATTTTTTTTGTTCCTTGTTTTAAGATACTGATGGACCTTCTTCTGCCACTCCATGTTGGTTAAGTTCACTAGAATTTTGTTATGCATGCGTCCACACTTTTTTTATAGGCAAGGAAGTGAACTCCATCTAGGGAAAAATATTTTGTCTAATGCGTACATTCTTTTCACCTTCTACTGTTTTGCAGCCAGTACTATACAAGATTCAAATCCTATTGTTGTGAAGCATACAATATTCTCCGCAAATCTAGTAATCTCATCTTAAATCTCTTCCATCTTATGGCGGGTTCTAACATTCCTGACATAGCTTCAGACCCTGAGAAAGGCATTCTTAAGGTGGTCATCTTTCTTATCGTATTTTCACCGTTTTTATTATGTGCAGCTAATGGCATGTGACTGCAACTCTTGTTATAACATAATCTATTGTCAATACGCAGTTGCAAGAAAAATTTCGGTTGGACATGGATGACGAAGCCTGCATACACTTCTTCCAGGATCTTATAAATGAGAGTGTTAGTGCCTTATTCCCTCAGATGGTCGAAACTATTCATCGATGGGCTCAATATTGGCGCTGATGATTAATGAGGTTTCATGGCAACCTCTGTACATAGTCAGGTATCTTCCATAACCTCCCAAGTTTTTAAAGCTTAACATGAAGGGAAGGAAAGGTGTAATTGCCTGCTGCTTTCAAAACAAGCCCTAATGTCTGAAATATTTAGCATCTTGTTGTATTGGATGGCCATACTTGCATGCAGACTGTCTCACTGAACTAGTTCTTTTGAAATGCTTATTAACTAGTTTAGTTTAATGGTGATGGTCTTCTTTCCTATTCAGTATGATTTAAAGTGAAATTCCTGATTTGTTTTACATTGCCTAGCATAATCACAGTGAAATTTATAGTGCGTAATATGCTGAGATTGCTGTTGTTTGTCTGGAATTGTAGATTGGGGTGAATAATAAGGTCGAAATATATTTAATATCTAAGAGCCTAGAGTAGGTTGTGTTCCATCTTGCAACTGTTTTTCTTCATTGATTTCAATCTTGTGATGGAAGATGATTAAAATGGCCATCATCACTCATAGCTGTCTCATGATACTTTGCTATGCAAGTAAAGAAACCTTATGATGATTGTTTTGGAATTTCATTACATTATTCTCTTACTAGCTGGTTGTGTGAGGAAATGTGAGGAAAGACATGTGACTTAAAACATTGCCACTCTGATTCTGCATGAAGTTATAGTGTGTTAATATGATTTTTTCATTTGCATTATGGGTTTTCCATGCTACCGAATGAAAGTAGTTAGGCTTAAGTTGTGGTGTGGAGAAGATGATATGGTGATGACAAATATGACAATGATGATGATTTTAGGACCTAGATGCTTTGAAATTGGTAATTGACTGGTTGGAGTGTGATTTTAGTTAATACAGAAAGATTGTTTAACTATGTTATTATGTGTGAACTGCAGAAACTTCCACACAATGATTTATTTATGTTCTTAGGTCTGGGATCCTACTTGTGAATCATATAATTAAGGTGGGATGAGTTAAATAAAGACATTCTAGAGGGTTTGCTAGGTGCTGATAAAAATATTGGACAATTAAGAAAACAGATTGCAACTCTGAGTGGTAATGAGGTTATAAGGTAAAACTACAGAGGGGCAGGAGAGATCAGGGCATTCAACTTATGCAAAGGGATGCCTCTGTATGCGAGAGTTCTATACTGTGTAAGAGTTATATACTACTTCGGCAGTAGGGAATTGAAATTTACATTACCAGTGCTTTTCTAGAGACATACCTCCATTTAAGCAAAATTGAGAGACAAGATTCAGAGAGTCAACAACAATTATCTCGGGATTAGGGCTAAGTCAATTGATAGATGATTGACCATTGATGTTAAATAATTTGGCAATTCTTTTTTTAATTGATATAAGCAAAGCATTCTGGAAGAATTGATGGTGGTAGGCAGTAAACAATTTTAGTTTCTTGTTTGTTCTTGTTACATGAATAGAGAAATTGCACCAAAAGTCCCAAACCTTTAATTCCCATTGCAAATTTGTCCTCAACCTCCATTTCGTTAAATATTGGTCCCAAACCTTTATAATTCATTGGATATTAGTCCCTAGCCTTATAACAAAATGAATTGGCACAAAAAATTGATTAACAGAGAGGAAAAACTTATAATTTAAATAGTCCATTAATTATAATAAAAAATTATGATTTAGGTTAAATTAATGAGAAGACACTTACCAAATAGTTTGAATTCCAACTCTTACTTGCCCATCTAATATCAATTTTTTAAATTCTAATTTAAACCATTTGGTAATTGTCTTTGTATAAGTTCAACTTGTCATAATTTTTTGACAATTGATAGACCATTTAACCTATCAATTTTTCCTCTTTGTAAATTGAGTTTATGTCTTAATTCAGTCTTGACTAAGACTAGGGATTGGTATGCAACGAAGTATAAAGGTTTGGACTGGTATGCAATGTAATGAAGGTTGATCTGTGCTGGTAACTTTGGTCTTAAGTTGTTTTGATACATTGAGAGTTATTGGTGCTGGTTCATAGTAATGTCAAAGTTGAGGTAGTGATTTAATGATTTGATTCCAGTTCATAGTAATGTTAAAGAAGGAAAAAAAGGAAAAGAACAGAGGAAGTTTTTAGGTGATTTTATAGATTTTTATGTACCAGCAATTTAGTTTTAATAGAATAACCCTTTTTCCTGCTTTCGGAAGAGGATTAAGACTACCCTTATCATTTTTTTTAACAGATCGGTGATGGTCCCAGATCAAACAACCAACACGTCAAAGCTGTGGATAGAGATGTGTGTATGAGTCTCCCCAAGTTCTAAAAGTGAAAATATCATTGGGTTTTTGTTTATATGTAATGTAGCAACTGTTATTTTGTGTTTTGCTCCCAATCCAGTCTATTTGAAAGGATTTGCATCAGACTGACCATGTTCCGTACCATGTCGTATTGGTCTTCATGAATGATATCGGCACGCAGAGTCAGGTAACTGGGAAGTTGCTCGGCTTTGGTTCTTTGTTCTGTCGGGAACGGATGATCATTGATCCAAATGGAAGCAAATTGATGGGGATTGGCTCTGTATGATCACACTTGGTTGATTTGGCTGCATGAGGTCAGTTCCCCATTAGCATCGACGAGTCCTGTGGAAGCGGTTGAAAGCTGTAGGCAGACACCGAGTTCACACGCTTGGTTGATCGGACAAGGCTTGCACTCCAGTGTTAGGGAAGAACTTTGTCAGTCGCTTATGCAAAAGTAATGCAGCCGAAAGTAAACTGAGAAGTATTTACGTGACTCGTTTTAATTTACAGTTAGGGTTACCGCTCAAACTAGATGAGTGTGCTTGATGAAAAGTTAGAATTGCTGAAAGTAGACAGCTTGACTGATTTTAGGTCAATGCCCGTGTTATACGGATTAATATTGTCAAGGCCTAAATACTCCTTTAGCCCCTGAACTTAGATGATCAGGACATTTTTCCGCCCTTCAACACTGTGTAACTCAGCCCTTAAATTTGCTTAAGTGGGTTAGTCAATCTCTTTGATTAACTTCAGCTAGTCAAGTGATAGGATTTTCATTGACACCGTTGGTCTCTGTCTGCCCAATCACAAGAAATAACAAAATCAAGGGTTTGGTGGTGCATAAAACTCTTTAGGGTTATGATTGTAACTTCTGATAAACCATAGGGAGTAAATGTGTTATTTGTTATGTAATATGACAAAAGAACGTCTTATTACAGAACTGTCCCAAACGTCTTGATTGTTCACTCATTTACCATCATTTTATAAATCTTACAAAAAAACTATCTTTTCTCATTGCTGCCTACCCGATTCTCCAATGATTTACTCCCTTTCAGCCATTGCCATTCTCACTGTTTTAACCTTCAGCCTTGGCAAAAACTGCCACCTTGGCTCCAGACTTTGCCTCAATCATTGCTTCAGCCACAGGTTTGGGCATCCCATCTTTGACTCATTAGTTGCAAAGGGAATGAAAAGATGGTGACATGTGCAACAAGATTGCCACCATCATTAGCACAACCAATGACAAAAACTACACCGGTACTAACATCAATAACCTATCAGAAGTGTATGTGAGGGATGAGGAGCCATTGACGGTGAGATCAATTTTGGGTGGAGTCGAGGGTTAAGAGAGGGATGCCCAGAGATTGAGGTTCAGGTTGACCTTGCCAGCGTCGTTGATGGCGAGATCAATTTTCGCAATGAGGTCAAGGATTGAGATGTGAGATTGATTTTTGAGAAGAGGTCGAGGGTTGAGATGGATGCACATTAAAACTTGTTCGTGGGTTTTGTTTTTGTTCAATATGAGGGCGAGAACGAGGTGAGGTAGGGAATTAGGAAAATGGCATCTGGTTTCATCGATTACATGATGTGTGCGGTTAGTCAAAGGGCTTGACTAGCCCACTAAAGTAAGTTTAGGGGCTGAGTTGGACTGAGTCGAAGTTCAGAGAACAAAGTGTCCTGCTAAACTAAGTTCAGGGGCTAAAGGGGTATTTAGGCCTATTGTCAAAATGTTGTCGGATTTCCTAAGTTCTAGTAGGAAACATGGTAATTAACGGTCTCCATCAGTTTGTCAGGATGAAAGACTAGCAGCTTAATAGATTTTTCATTTTAGGAAAATGTGGGTGGCAACAGACTGCAGGATGCATTTGTCACTAGTAATACTGACAAGTGAAAGGGGTCAATTTTATTGGTTGCGAGTAATAAGTCTAGTTGATCGCCAAGATCCTGAGCATTGATTTCTCACAAATGACGAGAGTAGTACTAAACCCAGCCTTTTTATGGGCGTATTGTCCAACAAGCCATAACGTTTTCCAGCAAGCCTCATGTGGATCCTGGATTTGATGGTTATTCTAGATTTAAATTGAAATTACATTAATAGTTATACCCAATGTGTTAAATACTGTTATCGCTAGGTATATTGCATCCCAAATTTTTAAGGTATATTGTATAGTATACTACACCGCATACCGTCATCGTTCTCACAAAAAAATATATGTTAGAATATTATTTTAAGATGACATAATTTGTTAAATAATTTATTTTTACACATTTTATATGTATTCTAATTTTTCTCATTATAATTTGTCAAATATAAATAAAATATATATGATAGAAGATATTCAGTTGGAATAGCATACAATAGAAATCAAATTAGAAGATATTTATCAACACCACAGGAACCTTCAAGCTGCCACCATCTATTAAATTTTTATACTACCTCCGTCCCAAATTAGATGAAACATTTGACTGGGTACGGAGATTAAGGTGTATGTAATTTGTGTTAATTTTTTATATAGTAAAAGTTTAAATAATGATTAAAAAAGAAAAGATTCTTTTTTGGGTTTTGTGCAGTGAGAGATTGAGTGAATATTAAAAAAAGAGTCTTTATTGGGTTTTGTGTAAAAAGATTATTTAATTGTTTACACTTTTCCAAAAGAGGAAACCTTTCAACCTTTTTGGGACTTCCCAAAAAGGAATATGTTTCAAGTAAACTGGGACAGAGGTAGTATTAATTAAGAAAAGTAAAAAAAAAAAATATTATTTTATGATATGTGTGTTATTTATATTTTAACGTTTTATATATTTATGATTTTTTTGATGTAAAATGAAAAAAAATCTACAAAAAATAAAATACCACGGTACATATCACCAGGTATTTGCAGTATACTGTAGTTTTTTAACAAAATGCATATAAAAAGTAAGTGGTATGTGGTATACCGTGAAATACTGTAGTATACCGCGCAGTAAAATGATAAAATGCAAAAACATTTGTACCACGTACTGCATACTCATGGTAAACAGTATATCGCGGTATTTAACGCTATAGTTATACCTTTAGATTTAAAAATTTATATCTTTCATCTGATTAAGCTGTCCAAATTATGTTCGATAAATTCAAGTTGAATAGTTTTTTTTTTATTTATAGTTATTCCGTTTTATAGAATACTATTTACATTTATAATGAGAAAAAATGATAATTTAAAATATCTATTAATTGTAAAAAATATTGGGATAAATAGAAATTACTTTTATACAGTTACTATATAGTTTAAATTAGGATATTAGACATTATAGCTGGATAGTGTATAAAAAATGAGATAAATATAGATTCTCAAACTTCAAATGTGTAACTATGATATCAACATAGCTTTGGGATAACTGTAATTTTACTAAAAACTACTCATTCTGTTCAAAGTTCTTTACAATATTCACTATTAACAACAATTAATCTATAATTTTTCATTTCTAACATTTTAGTATGTAAATGAAAAACCTTTATATATAAATAATAAATAAAGATCTATAGTTTCTAAATATATTTTTTATTTTTTAAAAAAATAATAATATAAATAAATTTAAGTCAAACTTAAGTAAAAAAATAAAAATAAAATGTTTCAAACAAGAGTAGCTATATGGTACACCCAGTACATCAGTATACACCCTCACTTCCATATTATTTATAAAAATGTATTATTTACAATATTTCTTATTGAATGGAACAACATATTATAGAATGACATAATTGTATAAATGCAACATCACTTATTATTGAATGGAATAACATAATTTGTAAACATCACATTTTATTAAATAAACAACATATTTATATGAATGAAACAACATTTCTACTAAACGAAACAACATTATGTACAAAGAGCACATCTTATGAAATGAACAACATATTACAGAACAATATATTTGTATGAATGAAACAATACTTCTTACTGAATGAAACATTATTTACAAAATAAAATATCTTACAAAATGGATAACATTTTTACAGAATAATACTTTTATTTAAATAGAGCAACCTTCTAATACATTTGTAAAACTAGTAAAATACATCATTTATAGTAACTTCAAATTATCTAAAAATCCCTAACCATGAAATCATAAAATCTTAAACCCCAAAACCTAAAACCTAAACCCTAACACAAACCCTTACCATATAACCCTATTCCTAAACCCTAAACCTAAAATCTACATCATGACTCTAAAACCTAAAACACTAAACATAAACCCTAACCCTAAACCCTATTTGCAAACCCTAAACCTTAACCATAATCCTAAACCCTAATCCTTGCCCAAAATGTAAAGTCTAAAGCCTAAACTTAAACCCTAACCATTAATTATAAACCCCAAACCTTAACCCTAAATCTTAATCCTAAACTCTAACGCTAACCTTAAAACCGATCCCTAACCCTAACCCTAAAAATCCTAACATTAACTTCTTACCTTAACTCCTAACCCTAACCTTAAACATATCTAGTCACGAAATTAGGACCTGAAATAGGTACCTAAAATTTTAATTGTCAAAATCACGATTTAACTCATAAAATTGCACAATTTTTTGATTTATAGACCAAAGAATGAGTTAAATCATTGTAGAATTGTACGCTATAGTAAGATTGCGTAAAATCGTGATTTTTGTATCATGGAATCATTGAAATCTGGAAGAGTTTGCGATCCTGTGCAATGCCTTAGATGCTGTTTATACACCAGTTAATAAGGCTTATAGCAAGCCAAAGAATTAACGTCATTCTGTGGATCTCTCTACTTCCATTTTCGTAATTCAACAATCAACAAAAATCCCACCAATAATAAAATGGTCTGAGAAACACATAGAGAACAGATAGTCAGAGACAGTTGACCGATTGCAAGAGGCAAACTCATGCTCATCCAAAAGTCGAGTAATGTTTTGTGTGATGTCCAATAGTGCAAATAAGCTGAGAATATGAGAGATCAAAAACTGTGAATTTGATTGGGTAGGGAGAAGGGTGAAGGCGGTGGGTGGGTGTACCCATGAACTGAAGACGGCTTAAAGACTAAAAGACATAATCTTTCTATTTTTAGTTATTGCTCCCGCTACTACTCTCATTTTTACAATTCTTTTACTTACATTTTAAAATATGATGTTTTTCCACTCTCACTCACATTATCTGATCTTGCTTTTCAGGATGCGTTGTGTCACTTAGCTTAAATTTAGGAAAGCGAAAGGTAGCAAATAAGATTTGGTGTGGGAAGTCTAGAGTGATGTTTTTGTTCTCACCAGTTGAAATGCTTTACTTAGCTAGCAACCAAATCGCGAAAGCTCATTGTACCACAAGGTAGCTGTGCTATTCGTGATGTGGTTCACACACATCTTTGTGAAAATGTCTTAATTTTATCTTCTTTTTTTTTTTTCTTCTCTTTTTACAGTGTTAGATTATATTTTTATCTATATTTTTTAATTTTTTTTTTCTGATTTTGTTAAAAAAAGCACTGATTATTGTTATTTTATTATACCATGTATGTTATCACTACGGCTGTAAGCCCACTACGCTTGAGCTCGGCCCATTAACTTATTAGTACTACTTGAGCTCAAGTTTGAATTACTCGAATCTAAATTTTGAGGCTTGAGCTCGGCTCGAAGATAGATCAAGCCCGCCCATAAGCCCACTAGGCTTGACGTTACAATTATAGCCTAGATGTACGAAGTTAACACTTGGGGCGTAATATGAAAGGAAAACAATATTGAAGACCAAACTCGTAATTATTCCTAAAGAAGGAAAAAAATTGCAAATTGTTGAAAATATTTTAGGAATGTAATATTTCCTCTTTATTCCTAAGGATTTAATCACTTTATTCCTAAAGATTTTCTTTCTCCTTGTATACTTTACTCATCAATCATATAAAGGTCTTGTGATTATCAAGCCTTCAGTTTCTTCTCCTAATATTCTCTAACATGGTATTAGAGTCATAAGCTTAACCCCATCTTTCCTTCAACCAAATCATATTCCACAACCATTTTCTAGTTGCTGCCCTATTCAAAATCCAACCAAATAAAAAACCAACAACACAGAGACACTCGGGAGGCATCGTTGACCAAAACAACATTGGCAATGTTGCTAGAAAATCAGCCATGTGCCAATGTGTGGGCTTCATGTGCCACCATCCGGTGGCCTCCGGTGACGGCAATTTGATGGGTCTGATCAATTTTTTTGTTTTGACCAAGTTTCTTGTCATCTTTTATGACGATTATGACTAGAAGTTGAGTTTCTTCATTCTCCAGTTAGTTTTAGTTTGTCGGCTACTATAGTCTGTCATTAGGCTAGTTTCCTACTAGTTTTTGATATTGTTAGTAATCAGCAATTAGAAACATGTCGTGGTTTGATGATAAAGGTCCTTGGGGGAGTCTTCTGCCGGTTATCATTCAACCGGCAGGTCCCCCTACAGAGTTCAGCGATTTATGGATTGCCAAACAATGTCTGAAGGCTAATAACTACTCATTCTACGTTAAAAATGTGGAATTATATTTCACAGGTCAAATAAAGACGTCTGATTTTACTGATGATCCTCAAACATCCAAAAGTTGTTGATGTACAATTACTTCATATCCTTTTTGATTTAATGGAACTTGAAGTTTCTACTCTATTTTCACATGTTCGAACCTATAAGCAAGCTTGTGAGTATGCCAAGCTTTTATATTCCAAGAATATTCTCCATATATATGATGTTCAGTTGAAGTGTTTCTGTCCAAAAAGGAAGACAGTCTTCTTGAATATTTTGCAAAGGTGAAACGTGCATTGGAAAAAATGAATTAGTTACTATCTATTACCCCTGATGTCAGGGAGATGTACTGTTAAAGGGAATAATTGGTGTTTATGATGTTTCTAGCAAGGCTAAAGCCTAAATTTGAACCAATTCGTACCTAGATTCTTGTAGAGATAAAGCTTCCTTCATTACCTGAAGTTTTTGTGAGGCTCTTTTGCACTATGATCATGGAAAGCTCAGCAAGCAATAGTTCTGACAGGTTTTCCCTTACAATACAACTTAGTTGACAAGTGAAAAGTGGTCATGGGGGTGGCCATGGAGGATGTAGTAGTCGTAGTGGTCAAGGTGGAACAGGTGGACATGGCAGAGGTTCATGTTTGCACTACACCTATTGTGAGAAAGATGAACATAAGGACGAGACTTGTTGGGACAAGTATTCGGCTTTGTAGACAACACATATTGCATTATATAAGGAGTTATCTTCAGCTGCAGCCTTACAACAGTCTGTCATGATATCTTAGGAAAAGCATGACGAGTACCTGCAGTATCAATTTGCACAGCAAGTTTCCCCTTCTTCTATGGATTTTGTTGTCCACCGAGATAACCCAAAAGCTTGTTATTCCTCTAACCTTCCTAGAAATCAACCTTGGGTATTAGATTCTAATGCCACTCACCACATTTTAGGTAAAATAACTAATTTTGACTATATCTCTTTACCATTATTTCATAATAAACTCACTATTATATATGGATCTATTAGTGTTGTACCCAAAAGCCAATCATGAGATGATTGTATTTTACACATTGAGTCATGATATTTTATTGAGGCATTATTCCAATAATTCTGTTTGTTGTTTGTACGTAACATAATCAAACATAATCATAACCTTAGAATAATAGTATTTTTAAACATCCCTGGTCTAGTATTATTATGGAAGTAGGTTGTAATAATACATTAATACTAGCATATATGTTATGACTCTCTTAGCTAAAGGCTTGCTTGAGGAGGGTAAGGTATTTGAAATTAAATTTTTAACCTTAATTCACGTTCACTTAGCAAGAATGAGTAAGTTTAGCAAAGTTCACTAAGTTCTGAGGAGATTAAGGCACTAAATAATGTTCGGGGGTAAAATGGTAATTTTATATCATAAGTAGTCAGGCTAGGTCCTGAGTGTTGAAATTGAGTTTTTGATAACCTAACTTCTAACTTTAACCCAAACTTAGTTGAAATAAACAAGATTTGACCGAGTTTGACTAAGGTTACCTAAAGGAGGGGACTTATTTGTAACTTTTTAAATTCTTGGATGGCTTCTTGGTTAAAAGGTTATAAAACTTGATAAAGTGAGGGAGGAAACCATATTTGCACCCGAGTTCCTCCTTCACCCTACCGATTCTTTATCAATCCAAGCCCAAAACCAAGAAAGTTTGATGAAAATGAAAGCCACCAAGGATGTACATGCTATGGAAAGCTTGTTTCAAGGGTGATTTCATCTTTTTGAAGCTTGGAACCAAGTTTTCCACAATCCCCTATTTTTTATGCGAGGTAACACTTATGTTCTTGGTAGATTCTTGTTTATTAGATGTTTGGAAGCTTGGGTTTTAGTTAGAAGGTAGTAATTAAGTGATTTATGCCTTTGGTGGTTTGGAACTAGCTGGAACTTTGTAGAACTTGAATTCTTGAGGAAGGGTTGCTTGTTTCTTGCTTGTGAGGTGAAGTTAAGGTAAAAGAGTTGTATTTTCGAGCTTAATTGATGATATTGGAATGAGTTTGCTTGATGAATTCAAGTAGTTCAAGCAATAGCATTAGTTAGTGGGCAAGGTTGAATCATGGTGGACTATGAGGTTTGTGATGATTGAAATTGTTACCACCTCATAAAATGGGAGAATTACAAGTGTGTCATAATAGCTAAAAACCATTATATTGTGTAAATCTCACCATAGTGATTGAAGTGTGGGGGGTAAAAGGCATGATCAAAACCCCCTTAAAAGTGTTCCAAGTTGGTAACTTGGCCCCCAAGAAAAGCCTTAAGGATTGCTTGTTTGTCAAGCAACCTATGGACTTTTTTTGTAAGGTTTTGGAAATTTGGGTACTCAATTGTAAAACTCTCAAGAAAGAGACTTGGAGAGTTATGGGAAGGATATGAATGGTATGAAAGTGCTATTGGAGGACCAAATTGCTCATGGAAGACAAGTTTGGACAAAGGAAACACTAAAGGCAATAAAGACCTAAATGTCCTAGTGGAAACCTTAAGGTGTTCAAGCTTTTGACTTAAGTCTAAGGGTGGAATTGTGGGGTTATCCCACCATGGGGGAGGCAGCCAAGACTTGATAATTAGTCAAAAATGTTGGGCACATGTGTACCAATGAGTTTAAGACAAAGAAACCATAATTAGTAAGAAAGAAATGACATAAAGCAATGTTAAGCTTGTTTAAGTGTATTTTGTGCCCTTAAGCTCATTTAAGGCCATTTAAGTGGCCAAATCACTTATCGCTCTCTCATTTTCGTCCTCCTCTAGCCTAAGAACACAACCACACTTCCTCCATAGCACACCTTCAAACTTGCAATTGATTGAAATTGAAGGCAAAAGGAAGCAATTGGAAGCAAACTAGAGCTATTTATTGGATACTTCAAGGATCAAGCTTAATTTTCGGCCTACCCACTTTGGTAAGGGTTCTCTTGCTCTCATGGGTTGTTTTCTGTATTTTCAAGTAACCATGGAGCTAGGGCTAAGCTTGGAAGAGAGCCATGAGCTTGATGAACCAAGCTTAGTGAAGGGAGTGCACTTATTGAAGGTTTTGTGACCTAGTGTAAAGTGCACAGTGATGGCAGCAAATTTCTGGGTTTCTAGAGCCCAAAAGTTAGTACTAACTACTGTAAAAATCCTCCTAAGACCAAGAATTAGCTTGAGGAGGGCTACCATAGTGATTTATTTATGTTTATTATGTGTTTTATGGACTAACCTAGGGTTATTGTTTCTGCTGCATTTCATGTATTTGTTGGTTGTGAATGACTGCTGCATTTGGTTGCTATATCTTGTATATATGCATTGTGGATTGTGATTTAGTGTCTTTGGATGTAGGTTTTAATGAGGGTCACATTGCCTACTGAATCCAAGTGTTACCCTTACTAAGTTTCTCATTGAAACTTACTCCCCTCAATTCTGTCATTTCAGGTCCAGCTGAAAGATCACCTTCAAACTAACTTTTTTGTTTCAATTTTAGTCTGAAATTTCAGGTACATGAATTTCCATATGTTTAGTTATGATCTGGAAAGTTTGGTGATTTTAGGAGCACATTTTGTATTTTTAATGGTGGTACTTATTGTGTTGTGCAGCAGCTGTCCAGCATCCTGTTTCTGGAGTCCATTGCATTTCAGGCACTCCTGTAACTTAGGTTGTGTATTTAGCTGAGTTAAGACCATTTTTTAGTGCATGTATGCATGTACATGTAGTGTAGGTAAGATGAGACAAGTATGTGAACATTTGAGTAATGTTTTGGCTATGTAAGTGATGTGGTGCAAATCTGCCTAAGTGTGAATGATAGGCTGCTTACTTGTAAATTCTGTTTTGGCCACATAAAATTGCTAGATTCAAGAGCATGTAATTCCTATGTGTAATGGACATATATGGGATAGCCTTAGAGGGCTTTCCCCTTGTGAATGAAGTGTTTGCATGGTTTGGAAAAATTGTATGGGCAAAATGGTCCGAAAGTTGCCAGAATTTCGACTCTGGACCTAAAGTTTAATATCTCCCTATGTAGAATGAATCTTGGTATGAAATTTTGATCACACCTAGAGAACATCTAGAGGATTAACTAGGCTTTGGAATTTATGGAATTAGAGCCCTGTAGCTAAATATATGACGTTGCAAAATTGGCTGAGTTACTGTTCACTTGGTCAGAATTTTGTAACCAACTTAAAAAATCCATAACTTGGTCCATAGGTGGGCTATTGATGTAAAAAAAAATTCTTTGGTTTTCTCTAAGTCTATACTTGGTAATGGAGCAAATAGAATAGGGGGGATATGTGGCTAGAATGATAAAGTTTATTAGTGGAAGTTACAGGCGCAGTGGCTGGTCACTAGAATTTATTAAGATTGCCTAATGCGTGGTAGCCAAGATTAAGACTTGTGCTAGTGTTTTCCTTCTTTGCTGCCATGGTGTGCATGAAATGTGAATATGTGTGTGATGGTTGGACCAATATACATGTGTTTACATAGTGCCCAAGAGGGCCACTTGGGTATGCACACTAAGGGTAGTGTTCTGATGGCCTACAGAACATTACCAATCCTGGGAGTTTAAATGCACAATTTTGGCACCATAATTGGACTACCCCGGAGTGGGTAACAGAAATGATATTATAATGCATCATAGGTTGGCTTGTGATAGTTGGTTGTGATCTATGCAACATGTTTTACATGTATGTAAAGTTTGGAATCTATCCATGCATGTTTGATATATTTGAAAAGTGTCCAAAGTTCATAGCAGCAAAACTGGAATTTTTTGGATTGTCACAAGTATTGGCGACGCGTTGCCAGTACCCGTGATGCGTTGCCATTACCACGAAAATTGGCAGCTTGTTACCAACTGTGGCGACGCGTCACTGTAGGCATAATGACTGAAATTTTCCAATTTTGCTAGATAGGTCAGGGGAAGACCTAAGGGGGTTCTTGGGATCTAAGCATTCTGGGGGTACTCCGAGTCTTCCAAAATTCCTTTGAGACCTAAGAGTTTCCTTGAGTTTTATAGTTGCTTTTGCCATAAGCAAGGAAACTAGTTTTCAAAAGACAACTAAGTATCACTAGCTTGAGTGAAAGGTTTAGAACCCTTGGCGACCTAGCCGTGCCGTTAGCCACGAGGTTGCAAGGTGAAACCTTACTGCACCTAGTCTATAAGGTCTTTACAGCCTAGTCTACAATAGTCCCACCATAGTGCCATTGTACAGCATAAAAGAGAGAGGTTCAATTGGTGATTTATCACTAGTTAGGCTGGCAAGCTAAGCTTGCTAGAGGACAAGGCTATGCCTTGTAGTTCAAGGACGAGAATGAAGAATGGTCCCAAAAGACATAAGTATATGCATATATTAGACTCTCAGTCTGTATGAGCTCACAATAGGTTACAAATGTTATCATATGTGGAGTCCTTAGTAACTTTTCTTGCAAGTGAAATGAAAACCCTTACTAAGAATATTTGAATTCTCACTCCAGTTATGTTTTGCAAATTCTAACGTTACTGGACAGGATAATCACAGAGGATTGTCATGGTGGTTTGTTGTTGCTACACATACGTTGCTTGAGAATCTTTTTTTTTTTTATTCTAGTTTACTTGGGTTACTTGTTGGTTAAGTAATAGTACTAACTACAGTCTTCCTTTAGCTGCAGAGCCTAGCAGCACGTGGACAAGGACTTTTGTGACTTGCCACTAGGACTCGCATCTAAGGTGGGAGTTAGTTCAAAAAGATCTTAGTTGAGGCTTGTATATATAGTACTCCTAGTTTCCTCCATTGTCTATGTTTTGAGAAGTCCTAGACTCTAGGGTTGCTATTGGGTTAGGGCATTAGTCTACTTTATGTATGAATGCCCCCACACAGTTGTTATATGTAGTAAATTCACATAAATGTTGATTTTGTATGCTTTGGCTATTTGAACTTGTTTTCTTTGGAAATGTCTTGGCCAAGTCAATGTTTTATGGATTTTGTTAATCCAAGTCAAAGCATAAAGACCATGCATTTTGCATATTCTAGGTTAATCAATTAGTATCACAGAGTTTTAATTTGCACACATATATAGCTAGTCAGTTGCAATCACAGCAAGATCAGCTCTCATAGGCTTTCTGGGCAGGGGCCAAGGACGGCTGTGTCAATATATGGTGACTAATATGAGATATGAAGTCTACATATAGGTACAATTTGGAGAACTTGTGTATTGCATCGACCCACGATGAGAACGCTACATGGATCATTATATGAGTGTCATAAGTAATTCTCATAGTGATCATGGTATATGTAGTCCTTTGACCTAAGGTCATCAAGGTTCCCTAAATATGAGTCACAAACTTTGATACTTCCTTTTGTTGCTCGTAATTGAGTGAACATGGAGGTGGTTATTGGGTATGTCACATATCATGTAGAGGGTTTAGTATGATCAAGATGGGATTTGTCCTTCATATGTAACAAGAGTGATATTTTCGGGCCCCTTGATTGAGTAAGACCGAGGGAATGCATGGCCACGCTCGAATGAATTGATATGGGATATCAATGTCATTAGTTTTAGTCAGTCTACTCGAGGATCAAGAAACCAAAGATTGGGCTATACAAGAGTGACACATTCTATGTCTCACACTTGGTGTTGATATCTTGGATAAAGGGACAATGACATATATGAATAATGTGTTGGGTTTCGGGAGCCAAACAGCGCAGTGGAATTTAACCGAAACCCTCCAGGATCCAAGTGAAACGGGGTAAACCGGGTGTTCGAAAATTTTCATACCTAATTTTCGGTTGAGATCTCTCACTCAACTGTAGAGTCGAATCACAAAACCTGAACAGTTTACGTGTTCAAGCTCTCTATGGTATCCACATGAGCCTCTCGGGATCACCACGCTTCCACCACGTCCCGGCAGATGCGTTTCTCTTGCGCTCGCAGTGCTAGCTTGCGTCCTCCAAGGAGTTGCAAGAGAAGAGTGCGGCTGTCCTTTTGGGAGGCTAGGGCAAGGAGACCTGTGAATTTCTCACTAGAAGTTGTATTTATAGTGAGACTCAACTTCCAGGCCTAATGGGTTTCAAAGCCCTAATCCAATTAAGATTTAATTTCGGGCTTAATAATGGCTCAACTCTTGGGCCCAATATTAATATGAAATTAAAGTGAAACCATAACCCAAATAATTAGCCTATGCACTCTAATGATCCAAATAGCTCTATGTGTGCGACCCAATAGGTTTTTATCACATTGGCAATGTTCATAAATCACATTTATGATCATAAGCAATGAGCGGTGTCTAGCAACACATCATTGCTACCCAAGTGACAAGATTGTCAATGATTCGACTAAACCTTTATGATCATCACCGATATATGCCATTGTCCCTTTGTCCAAGATATCAAGACTAAGCATGAGACATGGAATGTGTCACTCTCGTATAGCCCAATCTTTGGTTTCTTGATTACCGAGTAGACTAACTTAAACTGATGACATTGATATCGTATATCAACTTATCCGAGCATGGCCATGCATTTTCTAAGTCTCACTCTATCAAGGGGCCTGAAGATATCACTCCCGTTACATAGGAGGGACAAATCCGATCTTGATCATACAAATCCCTCCGCATGATATGTGACATACCCAATGACCTCCTTCAAGTCCACTCAGTTATGAGCAACAAAGGAAAGTATCAAAGTATGTGACTCACATGTAGGGAACCTTGATGATCTTAGGTCAAAGGACTACATATACCATGATCACTATGAGAATCACTTATGACACTCATATAACGATCCATGTAATGTTCTCATGGTGGGTCGATCCAGTACACAAGTTCTCCAACTTGTACCCATATGTAGACTACATATCTCATATTAGTCTCCACATATGCTAGTCATTATGTATTATTGCAACCCGCTCCACAATAATACTAGACTAGGGATGTTTAAGAATATCATTATTCTAAGGTTACAATTATGTTTGTTAAGTTACGCAGAAACAAAACAACAAACATAATTGCTGGATTAATACCTTAATAAAATATCATGACTCAATGTGCAAAAATACAATCATCTCATGATTGGCTTTTTGGGCACAACACTAACATAATGATCATAGAGGTTTAGTTGAATCACTGACTATCTTGCCACTTGGCTAGTAAAGATGTGTTGCAGGACACCACTCATTGTTTATGATCATTGTCAATGTGATAGGGGCCTATTGGGTCACATACTTAGAACCAATTGGATCATTTGAGTGCATGGGGAAAATTGTTTGGTTTTGGCTTCATGATAATTTTGAATTAATTATTAGCCCAATAGTTAAGTCATTATTACGCCTGAAATTAGGTCTAATAAGATAAGGGTTTTGAACCTATTACGCTTGGGAGTTAACCTTCACTATATATACATTATATAGTGACAATTTTCATAGCCGCTTCCTTCTAAGGATGAAATCAGAAAGGTTCTAAAGAGTGCCAGCCGTACTTTCCTCTTACCTTTTTTTAGTTGATGTAAGGTAGCATTGCGGGCACAAGAGGAACGCACCTGCCGGAACTTGGTGGAGGAGTGGTGATTTGAGTCATTTGTGTGGATACCATAGAGAGCTTGAACATGTCAACTATTCAAGTTTTATTGATTTGGTTCAATAGTTGAGTGAAAAATCTCTACCGACTACGTATAAAATTTTTGAACACCCGATTTACTTCGTTTCACTTAGATCTTGGAGGCCTTCAGTTAATTTTTGCTGTGTCTATTTGGCTCCCGAAATCCTATAGTAGTATCAGAGCTGCTAGTGAGACCTTAAATTAAGATTGAGTGCCAAATCACATGATTTATTCTGTGTTCTATTACTTTCAATCATGATTAATTAGATTGATTCATGATGTATAAACTGGAACTCACAATATATATGAGATATATGAAGAAACAACGCAAACTAGTTAATGAGATTAACCCTAGATTGATGGATATGAGATATCTATCTAAATTAGGATTGTTGCAATAGTTGTTACAATCCTAGAAAACGTCAGCTATGTGTTGTTCGGGCACCTTGGGTAGGGTACCTTTGGTTGCTCGAACAAGGATGGTCTTGGGGGCTTTGTTGCTCAGAATAGGTGATTTCGGGCAATATAATTAGAAAACAAAAATTTTTTTCCCTGGGGGATGCTGCCCCCTTACAACCCCTCACAAGGGCAGCTGCTCTTGACCCCGCCTCATTAACCGATTAACAAGATTGTCATTTAGTTCTACAAAGTGCCACATTAATAAATTGGTTAGTAAACGTGCATTAATTGGCATGCATTTTCTAATTGAATGAGATTTGACTTGTCATACTGTTTGTTGATTGAAACATGGTGCATGATTATAGCCCTAGTTGGTTGTAGTTGTAAGTATGACCTGTGTGTCTCGCTTTTCATTATTACTCTTATTGCACCTTTTTCTCTCACCTTACTCCTCTCAAACGTAACTTGAGTTTTCTATCATCATTGCTATTGTACCTTTCAGGATCATCCAAAGTGGTGTGTCCAAGGAGATGACTACAAGGAGGCATCTAGGCAAGGAGGAGAAGGAGCTTGTGAAGAACTTTTCTTTTCATAGGCTTTCATGATATTCTCACTGGCTTGAGAATATCGTATAGTTTGGGCTATAACCATGTCACATTTTATTGGTTGTTGGCATGAGATGCATGTTTTATATTTGTATATGATGCATGTATAAGACAACCGAAGATAATAATTGGTGAGATCAAAAGAAAATCCCTCAAACAAATATTAAGTTATCAAATATGATGCCTTCTAAATATTGACACTCATCAAGACTTTGATCAACATTGGGTGGGTTTGCCAAAGCAAAGTATCTATGTTCATCTTGGTAAAACATGATGGGATAAGAGTGATATCCAAATTACTAACATTGGGTTTGACTTAGCTAAGTCATCCCAATAGGATTGGGGACTTAGAGGCATAGAGTTGGGCTTAAGTTCATGAGATGAGCTTGGACAAGTGTTATTCACCCAACTATCCAAGAGTTGCATGAGCTACAATTGGCAATGAGTTGCCTACCTAAATAGCTATGATTTGAGAGAAAAGCCAAAGCTAACTCAAGTTATGGTGAAATATAGATCTTGACCCATTAAAATACCTTAGTGTCGAGGTGTTCCAAAATAATATTGAGGGTTATTATTTTGAGTAAAATAGTATGAGCATAATTTAATAAAATTCTTTATTAAATGAATTAAAAGACATGATTCTTACACTACGTATTTACTGTTGTAGATTATCATGGCACAATATACATCAACCCTTTCATTACAATTGATCCTTGAGAAGGAAAAGCTAGACGAGACCAACTTTCTCAAATGATACCAAAATTTGAGGATAATCCTCAAGTAAGAGAAAAAGGTTTGTGCCCTAGAGTAGCTCATTCCAAATGAGGCTGCTGCCAATGCTCCAAGAGTTGAAAATGATGCTTATAAGAAGCATTCTAGTAATGCTTTGGATGTTGCTTGTCTCATGCTGATTACCATGGAATCTGAGCTTTAGAAACAACATGAGAACATGGGGGCATTTGATATGATCGAATATCTTAAAATGCTCTTTTAAAAGCAAGCTTGACATGAGAGGTTTGAGACCTCTAAAGCATTATTTTAGTGTAAAATGTCTGAGAGAAGACCCATGGGTGTGCTCAAAATGATTGGGTACATTGTGAATCTTGAGGGTTTAGGATTTGCTCTTTAGAAAGAGTTGGTTGTTGATGTGGTCTTGAAATCGTTGCCGGAAAACTACAGTCAGTTTGCCATGAGTTACAACATGAATGATCATGACAAGTCCTTCCTTGAATTACTTAAATATGTTGAGAATTGATAAGAAAAACCTTAAGAAGGCTAAGCCCATTATGATGGTTTAGAAGGGCAAGGGAAAGGAAAATGCCAACATGAAGAAGAATAATGCTAAAGGAAATTCCAATGCTAATTTTTCTTCGGGTGCATTAAAACCATCTGATGGTGTGGCTAAGGAAGGGGAATGCTTCCATTGTAGCAAACCTGGACATTGGAAGCACAACTGCAAGCTTTATCTTGAAGAATTCAAGAAGGAGAAGGGAAGTCAGACTTTCACTTCAAGTATTTTTGTCATAGAGGCTAAATTTTATACTCCTCCATCTTGGGTTTTGGATATAAGATGTGGATTTTACATTTATGCAAATGTGTAGGATCTAATTAGAAGTAAAAGATTGGCTCGAGGTGAAGTGGACCTATATGTGGGAAATGGAGCAAGAGTTGCAGCATTAACCGTAGGGACTTAACTTGAAAATCTAATCTGTTATATGAATACTAAGAAGGTTAGATTTAATGATTTAAACCCAACCTATCTTTGTCATTGTCATTTGGGTCATATAAATGAACCTGCATATCCAAGCTCCATAAGGATAGACTTTTAGATTCATTTGATTTTGAATCATATGACACATGCGAGTCATGTTTATTGGGCAAAATGACCAAAGTTCCTTTCACTAGGTAATGTAAAATAGCCAATGACTTATTAGGGCTTATACATAGTGACGTATGTAGGCCTATGTCTACACATGCTAGAGGAGGTTTCTAATACTTCATTGCTTTTACTAATAACTTCAGTAGATATGGCTATGTGTAACTCATGAGACATAAGTCAAAATCCTTTGAAAAGTTTAAAGAATTCAAGAATGAAGTACAAAATCAACTCGGGATGAATATCAAAGTACTTCGATCATATTAGGGTGGAGAATACTTGGACCAAGAATTCCTTGACTATCTAAAAGAGTGTGGTATAGTATCACAACTCACTCCACCTAATACACCTCAATGGAATGATGTATCTGAAACGATAAATTGAACTCTGTTAGACATTGTTCGATCTATGATGAGTCAAGCTTACCTCCTTCCAAACTTTTTTTGGGAACATGCTTTAGAGATAGCTGCTTTTACATTAAATTGAGTTCTATCTAAATTGGTTCAAAAGATGCCATATGAGATATGAAGTGGGAGGTGTCCCAGTTTATCTTTTATGAAGATTTAGGGCTGTAAGGCTTACGTGAAACATCAATCCTCTAACAAGCTAGGGCCCAAATTTATAAAGGCACTAGTAGGAGGAATGTGGAACTTGAAGAAATTCGAGAACAACAAGGGGACATTGAGCCTGAAATAGAACTCGTTCAGGAGTTCGTTCCTGTAGCACAAAGCCCATATAGAGCTGGTTGGATTCAATGTGAACCCCAAAGATATGGATTTCTTATGACTCATACCAGTGATGTGATGCTTATGGATTAGGATGAGCACACAACCTACTAACAAGCTATGTTGGAACCAGATTCTGAGAAATGGCTAGAGGCCATAAAGTCCAAGATGGAATCCATATATGGAAACCAAGTTTGGACTTTGGTTGATCCACCTAAAGGGGTAAAACCCATAAGGTGTAAATGGGTTTTTAAGAAGAAAACCGACATAGATGGTAATGTGATTACCTTTAAAGGATGATTGGTTGCAAAAGGCTTCAAGAAAATTCATGATATTGACTATAATGAGACTTTTTCACCAGTTACCATGCTTAAATCCATCCAAATTTTATTGACTATTGCTGCACACTATGATTATGAGATATGACAAATGGATGTAAAAAATGGCTTCCTTAATGGAAAACTACTTGAGGATGTGTACATGACACAGCTTGAGGGTTTTGTCACTCTAGAGAATGTCAATAAATTGTGCAAGTTGCAAAGGTTCATTTATAGAAGGAAGCAAGCTTCTTAGAGCTCGAATATTCATTTTGATGAAGCAATCAAAAGTTTGGTTTCATCATAAATGAAGATGAACATTGTGTCTACAAGAAGGTTAGTGGGAGCGCTATTGTCTTCTTGGTGTTGTATCTACATGACATACTACCCATCAGGAATGGCATTCTCGAGCTATAAACTATAAAGACTTGGCTAGAGAATTATTTCTCTATGAAGAACTTGGGTGACGCAGTGTATGTGTTAAACATCAGGATCTATAGAGATAGATCTAGAAAATTGATCGGCCTAAGTCAAAGTACATACATTGATAAGGTGCTAAAGAGGTTTAGCCTTCAAGGCTCCAAGAAAGGATTCTTGCCCTTGTCAGATGGTATAACTTTCCCAAGATCTCAATGTCCTAGTACACATGAGGAGGGAGAATGCATGAATAAGATTTCATATGCCTGAATAATTGAATTTATCATGTATGCCATGATATGTACTTGTCTCGACGTCTTGTATGCCTTGAGCATGATAAGCAGGTACCATTAAAATCGTAGTGAGAGTCATTGGACAACTGTTAATAATATTCTCAAGTACTTGAGAAGGACTAATGATGGATTCTTGGTCTATGGAGGTGAAGATAAGCTCGTTGTAAAGGGTTACTTCGATGCTAGCATCAAACCCGATAAGGATGATTTTAGATCACAATTTGGTTATGTGTTTTGCATTGGTAGTGGTGGTGCTGTGAAGTAGAAGAGTTCAAAGCAAGAGATAATAGTAAACTATACAACAGAATCTGAATACATTGTTGTCTCTAACATTGTAAAAGAAGCAGTTTGGATCAAGAAGTTCATAACAGAACTTGGAGTGGTTCCAAGAGTTGCTGACCCAATAGCGCTTTATTGTGACAACAATGAAGTAATCACATAGGCTAAGGAAAATCAATTTCACCAGCAATCCAAACATTTACTCCGACACTATCATATCATTAGGGAGATCATTAAAAGGGGTGATGTGAGGATATGCAGGACCTCAACAGATAGCAACATTGCCGATCCACTGACGAAACCCCTTATGCAGCAGAAGCATGATAGTCATCCTAGATCTATTGGTATTAGTTACATGTATGATTGGCTTTAATGTAAGTGGGTGATTGTTATTATTGTGCCCAAAAGCCAATCATGAGATGATTGTATTTTGCACATTAAGTCACGATATTTTATTGAGGCATTATTCCAATAATTGTGTTTGTTGTTTGTTTCTGCATAACATAATCAAACATAATTATAACCCTAGAATAATAATATTTTTAAATGTCCCTGGTCTTGTATTATTGTGGAAGTGGGTTACAATAATACATTAAGACTAGCATATGTAGTGACTAATATGAGATATATAGTTTACATATGGGTACAAGTTGGAGAACTTGTGTACTGGATTGACCCACCATGAGAACTCTACATGGGTCATTATATGAGTGTCATAAGTGATTCTCATAGTGATCATGGCATACGTAGTCCTTTGACCTAAGTTCATCAAGGTTCCTTACATGTAAGTCACATACTTTGATGTTTCCTTTTATTGCTCGTAACTAAGTGAACATCAAGGTGGTTTTGTATGTTACATATCATGCGGAGGGTTTGGTATGATCAAGATGAGATTTGTTCCTCCTATGTAATAGGAGTGATATCTTCGAGCCCCTTGATTGAGTAAGACTAAGGAAATGCATGGCCATGCTCAATGAATTGATATAGGATATCAATGTCATTAGTTTTATTTAGTCTACTGAAAGATCAAGAAACCAAAGATTCCGCTATGCGAGAGTGACACATTCCATGTCTTGCGCTTGGTCTTGATATCTTGGACAAAAGGAAAATGACATATATGAATAATAATCATAGAGGTTTAGTTGAATCACCGACTATCTTACCACTTGGGTAGCAAAGATATGTTGCTAGACACTATTCATTGTTTATAATCATAAATGTAATTTGTGATCATTGCCAATGTGATAGAAGTCTATTGGGTCACACACTCAGAATCAATTAGATCATTTTGAGTGCATGGGCCAAATTGTTTGGTTTTAGTTTCTTAATAATTTCAGATTATTTATTGGCTTAATAGTTGAGTCATTATTAAAACTAAAATTAGGCCTAATAAGATTAAGGTTTTGAAACCTATTAGGTTTAGGAGTTAATCCTCACTATATATACATTATATAGTGAAGATTTTCATACCTGCTACCTCCTAAAGATGAAATTAGAAAGGTTCTGAAAAGTTCCAGTCGCACTTTCCTCTTGCCTTTTCTTGGTGGGTGCAAGGTAGGACTACAGGTGCAAAAGGAATGCACCTGCCAGAACGTGGTGGAGGTGTGGTGGTTTTAGTGGTTTGTGTGAATGCTATAGAGAGCTTAAACACGTTAACTGTTCATGTTTTAGTGATTCGGCTCAATAGTTAAGTGAAAGATCTTAACCGACTAGGTATAAACTTTTCGAACACCCGATTTACTCTGGATCCTTGAGGGTTTCGATTAATTTCAACCACACCTGTTTGGCTCCCGAAACCCTATAGGATCCACCACTACCATTAAAGGTGTTGGACCTACAAATCCTTGTCACTTTCTCACTCTACTATCTACTCCGCTTGTTCTAAATTTTTCTTTCAACTTTATGTTTGTAAGTAAGCTAAGCAAACAACTGAATTGCTTGGTTTGTTTATTTTCTAATCATGTCATCATCCAGGATTTAAGAAGCAAGAAGATGATTAGAGAAGGACATGAATCAAATGGAATATACTAGTTTGATATATTGTTATTGTCAGTTGCTTGTCATGCATCGGTCTGACTTCACTTCATAGTCATTTTGGGTCATCCATATTTGGGAAATCTGAAGAAACTTGTCATAGATTTAGGTTTAGTATCTACTTTAGATCGTGAATCATGTCAACTAGAGAAGCATCATCGTGTTTCCTACTTTCCTCGAGTGAATAAAAGGGTTGAAAACCATTCACGCTAGTTCACACAAATATTTGGGTGTTATGTCAAGTCCAATTTAAGTTTTCAGTATTTCATAGCTTTTGTTGATTATTTTTCTCAAATGACTTGGTTGTTCTTAATGAAAGATCATTCTAAGTTATTCTATATTTTTTTATTCCTTTTGTGTTGGAATTCAAAATCAATTTAATTCTTGAATTAATTTTCATTATAGTGACAATGCTAAAGAGTATTTTTCTAACCCGATGTCTAGCTACAAGCAGCAACAGAGAATTATACATCAATCTTCTTACCCAAAGACATCTCAATTAAATGGAGTGACTGAGAGGAAAATCTAACACATTGTTGAAATATGTCATACCCTTTTAATTCACATGAATGTTCCTATAAAGTTTTTGGGGGTGAGGCTACCCTTACTGCATGTTTCTTTATAAATTGGATGTCTTCCTATATTTTATCGAGGTAAAAGCCCATTCTCTGTTCTTTCTCCCTCTCAAGCTCCTTTTTCTATTGTGCCTTGAATATTTGGGTATGTTTGCTTTATTTGTCAGCATCATCTTAGCACAAACAAGTTAGATCCTAGAGCCTTAAAATGTGTTTTTCTTAGATACTTTTATCTACAGAAAGGGTACAAATGCTTCTATCCTTTATTGAATCGATTCTTTGTTTATACTGATGTTACGTTCTTTAAAAACACACTTTATTTTTTTGACGCTCAATCTGTGTCTCCTAATACTAACAATTGTTTACCTTTACCTTTTATGTCCACTCAAATAGCTCATAAGAATGATGCATCAGACACTATTCCTACACCTTTAGAACACATTCCTGATATTGATCCTCCACTTCTAGAGCGTCTGTTTTGTCCTGACCTACAAGTTTATACTCGACGTCCTCAAATTGAATTATCGCCAAGAGATTCATGCTCATCACCATTGTCCTCTTCATGTTCAAATTCGAAGGGTGATGATTTGGACCTTTTAATTGCTCTTCGCAAAGGAAAAAGGTTTTGTACTTCTCACCCTATATTCAACTTTGTTTCTTATGATTCTCTATCACTGTCATATTCTACTTTTATTTTCATCTTATCTTCTATACCCTTGCCTAAGTCTATTTTAGAAGCTATTTCTCATCTTGGATAGAGGCAAGCTATGGAAGAAGAAATATCAGCTTTATGGGCTAATAACACATAAGACTTGGTTCTTCTTTTGCATGGTTAGACTGTTATGGGTTGTCATTGGGTATTCACTATAAAGGTCCATCCTGATGATACAATTGATCGATTAAAAGCCTATTTGGTAGCAAAAGGTCCATCTTGATGATAAAATTGATCTTTCAAATGGACTATTCTAAAAATTTTTCTCAAGCGTATCTATTCGTGTCTTTATTTCATTGGCCGCTACATATACTTGGCCTTTACATTAACTAGATGTTAAGAATGCTTTTCTTCATGGAAATCATGAGGAAATTACCTACATGGAGAAACCCCTAGGATTTGTTGCTTAAAGGGAGGTTGATTATGTATGTTGCCTAAACAAGTTGTTGTATGGTTTGAAATAGTCGTCATGTGCCTGGTTTGGTTGCTTCAATTTGATTGTTCTGGAATTTGGTTTACAGCAATATGGTGTGGATCGTTCTATTTTTTATCGTCACTCTAAAGCTAGTAGAATTTTGTTCATCATCTATGTTGATGATATTGTTATCACTACTGATGGTGCAATTAGAATTCAATCCTTGAAGGCTTTTCTACAAGCCAAGTTTTAGACAAAAGGCCTTGGTCTATTGAGATATTTCTTGAAGATTGATGTTGCAAGGTTTGAAATGGGAATATGTCTTTCTCATAAAAAATATGTTCTTGACCTTTTGGAGGAAACTGCCTTGTTGGGAACCAAACCGGTTGATAGTTCCGTGGAGCCTGACATCAAGCATGATGTAGATAAAAAGGAATGCTTCGAAGATCTTACTTGGTATTTAAAGACTTGTTGGCATATTAAATTATATAACTATTACTCATCTAGATATTTCACTTGCTGTGAGTGTAGTAAGCCAATTCATGGACTCTCCTTGTACTAGCCATTGGGTTGCAGTAGTTAAAATTTTGAGATATCTTAAAAATGCATCAGGATGAGGTCTTTTTTACCAAATTCATGGTCGTACTCGGGTTCGAGGATACATAGATGCTTTGAATTTTCTTGTCTCTCACTATTGTTGGAAGTCATTGAATTTTTTTGCCGCTCAATCAAGCCCTCGTCTCCAAAGTATGCAACCTCTCTTCTTCCTCCTTCAGCGGCAACGAGTAATATCATAAGAAAACCCAAACTCTCCCAAAATCCACTAATCTTTTGAAATTACATACCCTGCTTATTGGCATGAATAGGATCGAGTACCGACGAGCATGTTATAGTTGGCATCATAAACTCCTCTGTCATGGAAGAGTCTTTTTGGGCACATGACAAGCCATCCCAAAGCGTCATGGATGAGGATTCACCGTCTAACATTTGAGATTCATGTGAACGCTTACAATTGTTATTCTTCTTTGGCTTTTCCTCAAATGAGGGCGTAGCTAACTTCTCAGATGTCAAGTTGATGGAATCACTCATGGGCAACTGGTCCACCACTACAAACTAAGGGGGTTGCGAGCTTATCAACAACTTTGCTACTTATGTGGAGGACAAAAGAGATGGGAATGAGTAGGAGAAGATGAGAAAGGTTGTGAATGATCTGTTGATGTTTACTCAACTGCCTCAGTTGGGAAAGGAAGATGCAAAGAACAAGGATGGTGAAGGAGTGATGGAGGCAAGGCTGAGTAGTAGTGGGGGAGCACTGGAAGAGGAGAGAGAAGTTTATTTTTGGGTTGGCCTCACTGTAGAGGCTTAGGGAATTGTGGGAGTGCGGCCAAGGAAGGATAATATATGAAAGACCAATTGGTCTCCATAAAAATTAGGTCAAGCCCCAATAAGCCCGCGTTCAACGCGTAGAAGTATTAAGCCTAAAAAAGTGCTTAACATGATAAAGCTCAAGTTGAGTAACCTGATAAAAGCCCTACCCATTTAAACCTCTAGTTACGACTCCTAAAAAAATTGGTTTAATTTTATTATTTAAGAAATGAAAATATTTTTAATTTTTTAATATTTTTGGAGATTCTCTTGATTTCAATATGATTCTACAATTACATTCATGGTAGAATAAAAACGATATTAGGTAGAATCTTGATTTTTAAACTCTTACTTAAAAGAAGGATCAATTACCAAATTAAGTACTTAAAACTGTGACCTGTTAGGAAATTACTATATCTAAAATCACGTCGAGTCACAAAATTAGGAACCTAAAACTTGACCAATCACTTTTCTAGGAACCTAAAATGGTGGCCATTCATGAATTTGGCTTTTTAAATGTGGCTGATCATGTTTTTAAGTACCTAAAACTTGATCAGTCATGTTTTTGGGTATCTAAAACTTGGTGAGCCACATTTTTAGGCCATCAAAAGAGGTTACTAGTTATTAAATTAGGTATCTAAAGCATGAACAATCAAGTTTTTAGGTACCTAAAATGTGACTGATAATGTTTTTAGGTCACCTAAAACATAACCAGCCACCAAATTAGGTATGTAAAAGTGTAATCAATTTGTAAGTACCTAAAATGGTGACCAGTCATCAAATTAAATACCTAAAACATGATCGGTCACTTTTTTAGCTACCTAAAACGTGACCTGTTGCATTTTCTAGTCACTTAAGGTGACCGAATTAAATATCTAAAATATGACAGGTCACGTTTTAGTTCACCTAAAATGGTGACTAACCACCAAGTTAGGCACCTAAAAATATTATAGTTTACATTTTAGGTACCTAAAACATGACTAGCTCATTTTAGCAAATCTAACATCTTTGTCAGTTTGGGCTTAAATTTAACATTCTTACAAAATTATGGTTCAATGTGACAAATCTTATAATACTTAGGGACTTGATTGAAAATTGTTGAAAAGAAAGTCAAAATTACGTTTTTAGACCCTAAACCTTTACAAATCCTAAGCCTAAGTATAAGTGGCAAAATTTGACTAAATTCAAAAATCTAGATCAACCAACCAAAATCCAAATCCAACCTGACCCGATTTGACAAGAAAAGATAATGGCCCGAACCTAGTTGTACCCAACCTGACATGAACCCAAACCCAAAACCCGAATGACCCGAACTTGAGCCCAAAATAACTCAAACCCAAATTGGTCAGAACCCGAAATAACCAAAATCTGAGATTGACTTGACCCAAACTAAAAATAACCGAGTCTAAACTCGCAAAGACCTGATTTCTAGGATTTATTGAATTAACCTATGACTTTATGGGATCATTAGATTTTGCCTCATAAAATTGCCAAATTTATCTTAAACTCTAGAGAATTGACAGATTTGGACAAAAATTTTCAATTTTGCCTAAAACTTTCTAAAAAATTCACACTCAAACTCTTTTATTTCGCCAATACTAACCTCAATTTATAACTCGAAGTGACAATATAATTTAATTTGATCCTACCAACTTCTTAAATTCTAAAATGATCAAATTTATAGTTTCATGAATTGAATTTGTAAAATTTTGAATTAGGTATTTTTATTAAAATAATTATATATTAATATATTTATATCTAGTTAAATTAAAATTTTTAAATTATTTTTTATGTCTAGTAATTTTTTATTTATAAGGTACCTATATTTTAAAATTTTCATTTTAGCCAATCATAAAAATTACAATATTGGTATTGTAGAAGGGCGCCGAAGATTGCCATCACTGTAGCCAATAAGGACTTCTGCAGGCAGCCTGAGCACAAACACAATACAGTATGACGTGTCCGGGCAAGACTGGTTGGCTTGGGTGAAACAGAAGCCACTCGATAATCCCGAGGTTGAGATTTGCCTGACTAATTCCCGAGTCGTGGAAAATCTGACACACCAAAAACAATCAACCAGACTTTCCATATATTTCGAGTTTTTTTTATAACTTTCGGTTCGGTGGATAAATATTTTTTACAAATATTTTTAAAACGCATATTTTATGATTACTTTTTTGTAATCGATAAGTGATCAAAGTAATTTAGAAATATTTTTTATAACAATTAATTGTAAAGTGGAGTATAGAAAAATAATTTGAGAAAAATTTATTTATTTTCTTAAAATTGATTATCTAACTAATTTTTTGGCAGATAGTGGATTAAGTTTTTAAAAATATTAATTTAAATAAAAAATAAAAAGTGATACATTTTTTATTATAATAAAAAAGGATATTATACCATTAAATTTAAGGCAAAAAATACACCTGCTGCCTTCATGCTCAGTTGATCATGGCACCTACCTTCATAAACTTTATCTCTTTAACATAGGACAACCCAACTCTTGAACTTGCTTAAGTCTGTCAGTAAATCCTTTTGACTAACCTATGATCGTCATGTGATGTGAGTTTGCTAATGCTATCAACCCTATTTGCTAACATAGTTTGCCCTTGTTTTCCTTACTATACAAATGGAACAGGTGTCCATCATGCACTTCATCTCCTCCAACGTCATCATAGTCGCACATCACCCTTCTCTTCTTCATTTTCTTCAACCCTATTACTGTAACTGCCCATCAAATTGATTACATATATGCTAAGAGAATGATTCCTTTCCCCCATATCCACCTTGATTCTCCCTTTGCCTTGGCCACTACTATTGCCGCCTCTACCTTTGTTGCTTCTGTGGCTGCAACTGCATCAAGCGAACAACCTTGACTCCTTTGCCAATGCCTCACCCAACAGGAGCTTGCTGTTGTCTACACTCTGCCTTACAAAACCAAGTTTGTTGAAATTGAGCAAAAGGTCAGAAATGGTAATGTACAGGTTGAAATTGTTAGAGGCTGAGGCTAAGGCATTAGGGAGATGCATCTAGATCAGGCTGGAGTGGAACTTGCTGTTGCCGATAAGGATGTCAAAGTATGAAATTAGAACAGCAGAGACCCAAGCTGCACTAGCACGCTTCAACCAGAGCTTCTCTATTTGACACAACGTAAATAAAAGCGAAGGATATTAGCAAACTTATATCACATGACAGATATGAGTAAGTTAAAAGAGTTGAATGACTCATTTAATTAAATTTATGATCTAAGTTGTCCCAAGTCTATATTTATAAAAATAAGTATCCCATTCAACCGAATTCAGATGTGAATTGACCTAAATTTGATCGAAACTTAGATATAGTATGAAGTGCACCCATCAATTATTCCACTTTCTTCACACTAATACTATAAAAAATATTTTTAAATAAGGTTTTGTTTGTTTTTGCATCGAGTAAACAAAAGAAAATCTGATCACAAATTCTCGAAAGCGTCAGATAACGAATATCTGCGGCGGCAACCACACAAAATTTCCCCCTCTGCATCCTTAAGACCAAATTTGCCCTCACTTGCTCAAACCAAATCCCAAACCAATCATTCCCTGACTCGAACATGGGTTGCTCTCCCTCCAAACGCGTCGAGTCCTCCGTCGGCGTTTACCAGCCGCCGCCATCCGGCTTCGCCGTCTTCAACATCGACGCCATCAAAGAGCCATGGCTCCCGCTCGAACAAGAGAAGCCCAAACCAAAACCAGCCCTCTTCCCTGACACAATCATCGCCACCATCGAAACCGCGGACGTCGCACCTCGCTCCTGGGACGAGGTCAGCAAAGCCCTGCAATCTCTCAATAAACCAGACGCCGCCCCCAAAAACAATTCTAAATCTCCGCCGGCAGCGGCCCCCCCACCGGCTCTGCGACATGATGGACACTCGTTCCACACGTTGGACGAGCTTAACAAGAAACTCTCCACGCTGAAACAGAGTCCCCCTGAAAACACGGAGGTTAAAAAACCCGACTCGGCGCCGGTGGGTTTTAAGTCACTAAAGGAGAACGCCTTCATCGTCCGGGACCGGCTGGAGAGAGAGAAAGAAGGAAAGACGATGCCAACTAAGAGAGACCCTCTGGCAGAGTTCCCCGAAATGTTCCCGCCAAACGGAGCGGAAACAGTGGTGATCTACACGACGTCGCTGAGAGGGGTCCGACGAACCTACGACAACTGCGAGAAGGCGAAGTCGATTTTGGAGGAGCAGGGGGTGGTGATCGACGAGAGAGATGTGTCCTTGCACGGCGAGTTTCTGAGGGAGCTGCAGAGTCTGGTGGGGGAGGAGGAGGCGACGGTGCCGAGGGTATTCGTGAAGGGAAGGTACGTCGGAGGAGTGGAGGAGCTGAGTCAGTTGAACGAATCTGGTCGACTCGGAAGGATACTGAGGCTCGCACGTGTGGAGAGAGGGGTGGGGAGGCAAGCGTGCGGAGGCTGTGGAGGGGCCAGGTTTGTGCCTTGTTTCCACTGCGGCGGGAGCTGCAAGGTGGTGCTAGGCGGCGGTGAGAGAGAGAGGTGTAGTAAATGTAATGAAAATGGTTTGGTACTTTGTCCCGCCTGTCTTTAGATTTCGATGTTGGGGAAGTATTTCCATCACATCTAAAATAAACTATATCAGGAATTCCACAAGTAAACATGTTGTTCTTGTGTTATAACTTGTATGTTTGTCTTGGTTGTGAAAGGAATGTCAAATTTTCGTTCATAAGTTTCTCCCTAGAATCTTAATGAGCAGCAGAGCTAAAATTTTGATTTAGGGTGGGCTAATAATATAATAATAAAATATTTTAGAGTATAAAAATTAATAATATTTACAATTTAAGCTATGTAATGCCCTTTGGCATTAATAAAATCACTTAGAGTGAGCAATGAGTGTCAAATTAAGTTTGGGAGAACCATTGGACTCCAAATGTTTCAATTCAACTCCTTAAGTCTATAACTTCCTCCTCTATTATTGATGCTATGATTCAGAGTGAGTGATTTAACTTTTGTAGATCAGAGAGAATGTAAATGGGAGTTAATCAACTCTCTTTTCCCTTATGAGATATTGTGAACCATATCCCAACTTTCTTGCCCTCTAATTCCATTTAAAGGTTGATTAGACAATCTAGGAGGCACCCCTTCAGATATCCCTATTATGAAACATGACTATTAATGGAAGATTGAGACAATCTTACGTCTTATTGGCAGAACAAGATAACTTTATTATCCTTCCCTTGTAAAGGCCCTCTAAGAAAGAACCTAGCTCACTGGGACCAAGTAAGTAAAAGTCCCAAGTGTTCTACCTTAGTTCATCATGTTTTATTATGTAAATCAACAAAATAGGTGAAATTTTAGAAGGTTTTGAAGTCATAATGTTAATTAAGGACTGCTGAGGGGCAATTTGGTAAATTTGCCTTAGATCAGTGACAAGATTGTAAATTTGGTAAAAGCAGGGCCATAAGAGTAAAATTGAATTAAGAAGTTAAGACTATAAGTTTTACATGTGGCGGAATAAGGTCCCAATGCCATAATTTACTAACACTGGTAGGCTCTCTGGGAACTATAATTGTACTTATGTTAGAATTGGCTAGTTAATAGTTATAAAGTATCCTAAAACTTTTACGTGCAAGTAGTTTCTTAGTCTACCATGCACAAAAAATATGCATACGCCATCCTGGCTATGCAATAACAATTAAATAAATAAACGATAATAAAATAGTGCCATGGCCTTTATATTTAAGAAAACAAATTAAAGCAAGTCAAGACATTAAAACTTTAGTTGCTTTAGCTTCAAGTAACAATTATGTGCATACATCTCAATCTTATATATACCCATTTGTAACTCTAGTGTTATGCAAACCAATAGACACTAGTAGAGGCAATCCCAATCTCTTAGTATAAAAAATATCATACATCTAGAAGCAACAACATATATCTACTAAGATCCACCCTTAGCTCTTCACCCAAGCAAGCTAGCTTCCAATGGTGAGTCACACTTTTCTTGTACTCACTTAGCCTCAAACTAAAAAGCAAACACTTTGGTCAGTACTAGCTTATGCTACAAATAGCTCAGAAACATAAGATTTCCTACTTAGAGAGTACCTTCCAACGAATAAAACTTAGGCGCAACAACTGCCCTTTACCAACTATTAAGCCCAACTAGCCCGCTTAATACCTGCACAACACTTAAGGGGTAAGTACTTGAAAGTATTTAGTAAGGAATTTGGCACCTGCAGGGGGAAACATATGCAAGCATGCAAAGAAAAAAAAATATATACATATAACATATAGAACAATTAAGCAACCAACAACACAATTAATAACAAGAATAAGAACAACAAATAATGCAAATAATGGATGGATAGATGGATGAATGAAATGTGTGCATACGAATGTACTTAGGACTTCCTTACACTTGAAAGTGCTCCAAACTGCAGTGAGCTCATACGGCTGGGGTATTTGGATACTGGTTCTCGTATCCTATGCAAGCATTTAACCAACCCCATGAAGTTTTCTTACGGGCGCCTTAGAGTGAGCCATCACCTACTCATATCTTGTCATTGTTTGATAGGCTACTTAGAGCAAGTTGTCACTTGCTCACATTTTACCTGTCTCTTCCCCTTTACTTATTGTGTAAGGTAGCCATCTTATGTGGTCCAACTTGCCAAGCTCTAGGAGCTTAGCTTAGGCTCATCAGCGGGTTACTTGCCAAACCACAAGGTTTGGTTGAGATCCTCTTAAGTTTTCTCTTCATTGCCCAAAGGTCTAAAACCTCCCACTTAGGCCAACGAAGAAACCAAAACCCGCCTTGATCCCCTTTGTGCTTCATTAACAACTTGAGCCATTTAACCCCCTTAGCCACCCTACCTTATCCTACCTTAACTACATCACTTAGCTACCTCCTAAATAATGCATAATTCCTGACTTAGGAATGAGTTTGATGCCCAATCGAAGCTACAGAGCGTGTTAGAATGGCGTAGGGATGATAAGTGAGAGATTAAGTTGTTCTTAGAGTGCCTTGAGCTTGAGGGGCTTGGGCCTTGGTGATGCGTCACCAAGGGCAATAGCCCTCAGATTTCTTGGAACCTAGCTAGTGATGTGTCCTCAACATTGGTGACGTTCGCCAAGGGTAATTCAACATTTTGCGTCCATGTGCTATCTTGCACAATTTTGTTTAATCTTTCAATCCCCAAAGTCAATTCACATGAGTCTTATTTCTACTTTATTCCAACATGTAATACTACATTTCTATGCATTGTTTGAGCCAAATTAATTTGAATCCCTTACCTCAAATCATCTTCAAAGACAAAACAAAGCAACAAGCACACATAAGCTTAATGGAGTTTTTTTGAGTTCCAAGCTTGAATTCAACCAAGTTGGACACTAATGGCATGAAATTAAAATAATTTCTAACCATTTAATCAACTTAGAACTAACTCAAAAGGATCATAGAAGCTTATCTTAGGGTTTGAACTAAAAACTTGCTTGAACAACTTCAAATGCACCAAATACACTAAAGATGAGCTTGGGGGTTGTTGGGATGGTTTTGGGATACTTAAATTTCATGAAATTTCTCACTTAGTGCATTTTTATCCCTTAACTTCCGCTTTTGGTTCAAATGGCTAGAAGCACTTATGGTCTTAACTTATTTATCTCAAAACACTTGCATGAACCTAATTTTATTGAAATTACGGTCATGCCACTGAGTTGGCCAAAATTACAATTTTACCCTTTTTACCCCTTAGGTGCTAGTTACACTTTGGAACTTAACCAACTTAACTTAACTTTACTTAGTTTGCTTTCATTGCTTAATAAAAATTGTTTGAGGAAAAACAACTTGGGATTTACTTACCTTGGCTTCGAACTAGGGGAAGTACTTGGAGAGCCTTTACATTCTCCAATCCGTAAAAAATTTGGTCCTTCAAATTTTGATTTTTATCCAAGTGTACACTTGAATGCTATTTCTCTTCTATCCTGCTTGGTTCTTACTCATGGTCTTCTTCTTACTATGGTTAACCATAGCACCTCAACCATAAGGTTACTTCCTATTCTTCGCTTCTTGCCTTATAGATCATGAAACTTATTAACATTTTCCTTGAGAAACCTTTTCCATGAAGATGTTACTTATGGGCCGAACACTTTCCTTGGCTAACAAGGCACTTCCCAATACTCCCAATTTCCACCTAGGCCCTTGCAACTTGGAGCAAACTTACTCCTTTTTGGCCCTCTCTTCCTTATTAGGGTACATTTTGGAGTACTTAGCCTCTTACTTGAGTCCTTATTTTTTATGGGAATTAACACAATCTTATAGCTTACTTGGTTTTTTAAGCCCCACTTAAGTGTTTCTTAGTCACCACCACTTAGCTTTCTTAGCACAATTCAATTTGGCAACTCTTACACCCATCTTAGAGATTTAAGCTACCTTCGGTACATCATAATCTTATCATCACTTAGTGCCTTTTAGTGCTCAAGACACATTTTTGACTTAGTAACTCTTACACCTGACTTAGGTACTCAAGCCAATTTTTAGGTGCATCTTTAACCTTGTTGCCCCTTTTTTTCGTGGGCACATGCTTTTTATGATAACTTACCCTTGGCATTGTTGCACTTTAGAGGCCTATGTATAGTTCCATTTTTTTGTGGCGGCTTACCCCTTAGCTTTCTTAGCTAGCTATTCACACTTATTACCTTAGGGTTTTCAGCCACTTTAGGCATCCACAAGCTTGACACCCTTGAGCATGGTATAGGTGCCTTAATTCACATTGACTTTTCATTTTTTAGGTGCACTTAAGTGTACCATAGACTACCTAACTCTTTAACCCTTGACTCATCTAGGTAATCACTTAACATGTTTAAGGTCCTCAGTCATTTACCAATCATTTACAAATTATTTGGCCTTCAACTCTTAAGGTACCCTTAGCAAACTCTTTCACTTTCTTTTTATTACCTAGGAGTCTTTCCTTAACTAGCTTGGCCTTATTTGGCAGTGAGATTTACTTGGCTGTTATAGGCCTTCTTCTTAGGTCTTTCATATTACTAAAGACCTAACCTTGGCACCTTTATTCAACTTTACTTAGGTGCTCTGATTACCTCACTCTATCCAACATGTTACTACCATGACTTTTAAACCTTACCTTGACTACTTGGCCACTTTAGGTGTATATTTGGCATTGAGTTCTCTTAGGCTCCATGACCCTTCTTAGCTTTTCTTCGGAAGCCTTTAGGATTCCCGATGTTCAACCTTTCACAGTCCGCCCTTAGCTCTTATACATGGGCACACTTTGCATCCCATAACTCATACCACACCCTTGGCCTTCCATAAGAATTTTGATTCACATTATTTCAACTTAGCAATCAACATTTATGGATTTCATACTTATCTTGCCTCCTTATGGAATTTGTAGGAGTCTTTCTTAATACCCCAAACCCATCGGGCTAACACAACTTGACTACTTCCCACGTGTGCTGCTAACGATCAATTGTGCTTGAATGAGATTTACAAATCTTATGCCTTATTTGAACCTGCTTTGGTACCTATACCTTGCTTCCCGATACTTAGGCATATTTTCAGATCGCCACCTCATTAGCCAATCCTTATGCACTAAGTATCATGGTTACTTAGTGTGATTTACACACCCATAACCCATAATGTGCGTACCCTTAGGCTTGATTGAGGCCTAAACTTTCTTATGACTGGGGAAGTCTTATTTGCCACCTCTTTGGCCCACATTTCACTTAGGCACTTAAAGTTTCTTTGAATACTAAGATCTCATAAAGCCTTTAATATGATTCATTCTTATAGGCTCTTAATGATTCAAGGCCATCATTCAGTAGCTTAACTTCTGAGACTCACTAGATAGTTTTAACTACTTTAGCATCAACAATCTTACCTCGGGGTTTTACTTCTTTTCTTGGCCACCTATTTGTTCAAGAATGTTTCTTAGTCACCAGTTGACCACATTTAGACTCTTAAACTACTTAGGTAACTTCTTATCCCTAGGACAATAAAGAATCCCATTTGCTTTTTAAGCTTAGCAAGTTCACTTAATTTTCCAACAAACATGAACTTTTAGTTGCCTTGACTCCCACTAATAAGGATGTTACCCCAACTCACACTTAGCTCCATCTTGAACTATTCAGTATTTAAGACCATAACTTGGTATTTATACCATCTATGCAATTACCAATTCTTTCTGGTTTACTTAGATTTGATAATGGACTACACTTTGGACCCTGGGATTTTTTTTTCTTACGAACCTTTAAGTTAACTTAGGTCTGCACTTTTAGCCTTTCGATTTGAGTTTTTTGGCTCTTTTAAACTCATAAAAAGCATTACTTTCTAAAATGGTTGAACTCCTAAACATTTAAGAACACCATTCAAGTCACTTTCACTCTCCATGAGTAGCCTTGGGTTAACACCCTAACAAGAATACTAAGAATAAGACTATTACTTGGAGTTCATCTTGCCATCATGTGTATTCTTAACAACTGTCCCCTTTTTAACTCACTAGGGTTGTCTTTAAAACCTCACGGCTATCGGTGCTCTTACAGTTTTTCCTTGCACTCTCATGTTGGGTTATAATTTCTTAGGAATCCAAATATTACCCCTTTTGATCTTTAAGGTTTTTGTTAACTCTTGAACCTTGACCAACTAACCAAAACCAATGGACTCCCTTCCTTAAGGAACCATACCTTTGAAAACAACTTCAAGGTTCTAAGACCTATGGGTTGTGGTTTTTAACCTTCACTTAACCATCTTCTCATAGTTATTGCGAGTCCTTAGGGTACCACTTGCTTTTTCTTTACTTGTAACTTTGGGCTTCTGAAGTTAACTCATGGCCTTATAAGACCTTAATTGCAAGTGCTTGGAGAATTCAATCTCACCTTACTTGGTAACCCTTAGGAACTAGCATGCAACACTTCTCAAAACTAGACCGGTCATAACTATCTTAGAGTCGTCCTTCCTTAAACTGTCCTTATAGTGCATAAAGCACTTCTTGCACCATAGGTACAAGTTCAATCAACTTAAGGCTTAACTTTTGGCATGATTTACCCACTTCTCCTTGCAAGTTACCTTTACCCTTGGGATACTTCCAACGATTTTTTATGACCAGAACGGTTAAGTCAGCCTTTATGCCTAAACCGATTCTCTTCCTAAGCATTGACGCACCATTCATTAAACCATAACCATAACCACTCTAAGGGTCTAATCGAAGCTTATCCTTTTTGGGTTCTTATGGGTCATATACCTACACTTCCTTCACAATCCTAGCTTTCTAGGCAGGCTAGTCACAACCACTGACATGAAAATTTAAGCAAGAAAAATTGCTTACCAGTATGTTATAAACTTAAAGGTACCTCTTTTTGTTGTTTGCTCATTGACCAATCAACTAGTTCAAGTAAGTCTTCTTGGTTGCCTTTAAGTAATGGCAGAGATTGCCTAGTGATTGAGGCATTCTTGAGCTTTGCCTTGCTCAGGTCTTGACATAGAGCATATTCTTACTCTTAGTCCTTTACCTTCCCTGTTTCCATGCACCTGGCATATTACCCCATTTTTTTTATTCAGTTGGTATCATTTTTTCCTCAGTTCTTCCTTGGGTTCCATGGAATCCAAATTAAATGGTCTTTATCTAAAATCTTGCTATGAGCATCAATTTACATTGTAGTAGAGATGTTACTCTCTTGGCTTGGGTGCATTTATAGTCCTAGTGCACCTTAGCCCCATGGTCTAATTCCTTCTTGGTGCCAATGCTGCCTCTTGCCTGTGGGTAATGACGGCTCACCTAGCCTTGGTGCATCCTTAGTAACTTAGTGCTCTTTAGCCCTTACCCTTGGGCTCTTTGACTACTTTTCAAATTCTATCCTTAACTAAATAATCATCAACACTTCCTTAACCTTGGCCTTACCCTCAGGCTGAGGATTCCTCCTTTAGTCTTAGTGTACTAGTAGGCCTTAGCATACTTCAACATTTACCCGTTAGGCATTAACCACAGTTTTCTTTTCTTTGAGGGTTGGGCATGCTCCTTGGGTTATTCATGCAATAGTGTTACTAGGATTATACAACAAAACCACCACCTTCGCTATGACTAACACCACAGGGCCACTTGGACTTTTCCTCGGTCCTTTGCCTCAATATAAACACCTTACAAGGTTCCTACTGATATACCTGCAACCAAAGCCAGATGACAACTCCAGCAATAGTTATAAGTAGTACTAACCACATTTAGCACAAGGACACACTTGGATCTTAATTACTTACTGCCTCTACTAGGTCCATTGACCTGGTCTGATACCAACTGTAGCTAAACAGAGTTTTAGTGACCTAATTTGCTAATACTGATAGGCTCTTTGGGAACTATAATAACACTTAGGTTACAATTGGCTAGTTAATACTTACAAAGTATATTAAAACTTTTACGTGTAACTACTTTCTTAGTCGACCTTGCATACAAAATATGCATGCATTGTCCTGGCTATGCAATAACAATTAAATAAGTAAATGGCAACAAAACAGTGTCATGGCCTTTATATTTAAAAAAAAGATTAAAACAAGCCAAGATGTAAAAACTATATCTACTTTAACTTCAAGTAACAACTATATGCAAACATCTCAATCTTATACACATAGAAATATAACCCTATTATTATATATACCAACGGACACAAGTAGAGGCAATCCCTTAGTATAAAAATACCATACATATAAAAGCAACACCATATATCTACCGAGATCTATCTTTAGCTCTTCACCCAAGCAAGCTAGCTTTAAGTGATGGGCCACACTTTCCTTATGCTCACTTCACCTCAAAATGAAAAGCAAACACTTTGGTCAGTACTAGCTTATGCTACAAGTAGCTAAAAAACATAAGATTTCGTGCTTAGAGAGTATCTTCCAACCAATAAAACTTGGCCTTAATAGATGTGTCTTACCAACTGTTAAGCTCGGCTAGCCCACTTAATACCTGTACAACACTTAAAGGGTGAGTACTTGAAAGTACTCAGTAAGGGATTTGGCACCTATAAGGGGAAGCATATGCAAGCGTGCAAAGCACAACAAATATACATATAGCATACAGAACAATCAAGAAACTAACAACATAACTGATAACAAGAATAAGAACAACAAACAATGCAAATAATGGATGGATGGTTGAATGAATGAAATATGCACATACGAATGCACTTAGGACTTCCTTACACCTAAAGGTGCTCCAAATTGTGTGAGCTCATATCGCTGGGGTACTTGGATACTTGCCCTCATATCCTATGCTAGCACATAACCAATCCCATGAAGTTCTCTTATGGGCACCTTAGAGTAAACCATCACTTACTCATACCTTGTCCGCATCTAATGGGCTACTTAGAGCAAGTTGTCAGTTACTCATCTTTTACCCGTCTTTTCCTCTTTACTTATTGTGCAGGGTAGCCATCTTATGTTGTCTAACTTGCCAAGTTCTTAGAACTTAGCTTAGGGCTTCTCAGTGGCTTACTTGCCAAACCACAAGGTTTAGTTAGGATCCTCTTATGTTTCCTTTTTGTTGCCTAAAGGTCTAAAACCTCCCACTTTGGCCAGTGAAGAAACTGAAACCCGCCTTAATCCTCTTAGTGCTTCATTAACAACTTGAGCACTTTAACCCTTTTAGCAACCCCACCTTAACCACACTTGTTAGCTACCTTCTAAATAAAGCATAATTCCCGACTTAGGAATGAGTTTTAGACCCAACCGAAGCTATGGAATATCTTAGAATGGCCTAGGGATAATAGGCAAGAGATTCAACTATTCTTAGGGTGCCTCAAGCTTGAGGGGCTTGGGCCTTGGTGACACATTGCCAAGGGTAGTGGTGTTATGACTTTCTTAGCTAGAGGCTTATTCAAGGGAGGTAAAGTGTTTGTAACCTACTTTAGAACCTTATTTCAAGTTCACATAGCAAGAATAAGTAAGTTAGACAAAGTTCACTAAGTTCTAAGAAATTTAAGGCACCAAACAAAGTTCAGGGGAAAAATCATAATTTTTGTGATCTGAAGTGTCAAGCTAGGTCCCAAGGGTTAAAAATGAGTTTAAAGAAAAACCTAACTTTTGCCTTAGATCCAAACTTAACTTAAATTAACAAGAATTGACCAAGATTGACTAGTTGTATGGAAGGAATTGGGCCTTGTTTGTAACTATGCATAAACTTTGGTGGCTTGGTTCTAAAAAAGGTATAATTGTTGGTAAAGGCAAGGATGGGTGCCATTTTCACTCTAAACCCAAGCTCATCCTTCTCTCTACCATTTCATCAAGAATTCTAACTCAAAACCAAGAGTTTTTTATGAAACTTGAAGCTACCAAGGGTGTATATGCATTAGGAAGCTTATTATAAGTAGAATTTCATGTTTTTGAAGCTTGGAATCATGTTTCTAGCCATTCTCTATTTTTGATGCAAGGTAACTTATGATTTCTTGGTGAATTCTTGTTTATTAGATGATTAGAAGCTTGGGTTTTAGTTAAAAGTTAATAATTTGGTGTTTTGTGCCTTAGTTTACTTGGAACTTAGGTAGAATTTTGTGGAACTTGGGGAAGAGTTGCTTGATTCTTGCTTGTAAGTTGAATTTAAGGAAAGCGAGTTATGTTTTCAAGCTTGATTAATGCTATTGGAGTATGTTTGCTTGATGAATTCACGTAGTTTTGACAATAGCGTTAGTTAGTGGGCAAAGTTGATCTTGGTGGACTACTAGTTTTGTGGAGCTTGGAATAATGTTACAATGGATCATAGGTATACTTGTGATAGTTGGTTATGGTATTTGTAATATGGTTTATAAGTATATGAAGTTAGAAGGCAATCTAATCATGTTTAACATGTTTGGTCAGTCTTCAAAGGGTGTAGCAGCAAAACTGGAAATTCTAGGCATTGCAGGTATTAGGGAAGTGTCGCCAACACCATGAAAAAGTTCTAGAGGGTTATATACTGCAACGACGTGTGGCCATAATTATGTTGGCTAAAAATTTTTGATTTTGCTCAGAGGTTTAAGGGGAGGCCCGTGGGGGTGCTTAAGGTACCTAGGGGTCTATGTCTTCCGAGGGTACTTCAAGGCTTCCAAAACTCCTCCGAGATCAAGGAGTTTTCTTGGGTTTTTATGGTTACTTTGCCCATATGCAAGAAAACTAGTTAATTAATGCCATAACGAAGTATCACTAGCTTAGGTAAAAGGTTTAGTACCATTGGTGACCTAGGCATGCATTCGGGCATGAGGTTACGATGTAAAACATTAGTGCACTTAGTGGGTCTTTATGGCCTAGTTGATGGTAGTCCTACCACAGTGCCCCTGTACAACATAAGGGAGTTTCAACTAGAGAATCATCATTGGTTAGGCTAGTAAGCTATGCTTGCTAGTAAGCAAGGCTCTGCCTTGTAGCTCAAGGATTTGGTTGAGGAGAAGTCCTAAGGGACTGAGACATATGCGCATAAGTCTAGCCTCAAGCTATATAAGCTCATAACAGATTACATAAGTTCGCATATGTGTTGTCCTTAGTAACTTCTCTTGTAGGTGAAGTGAAGACCCTTATTGAGAATTTCTTAATTCTGACTCTTTAGTTATGTTGTGCAGATTCTAACATTTTTGGGCCGGATAACTGTTGAGGGTTGTTGCGGTAGTTGTTTTTTGTAGGTACTTCACTTTAAGAATATTTATGATTTTAGTCTGCTTGTGTTACTTGTTGGTTAAATAATAGTGCTAGCTATAGTGTTTTTCTTGGCCACAGAGCCCAGCAGCATGTGGAGAGGCTTTTGTGAGTCGTCACTAGGATTCATTTCTAAGGTGGGAGTTAGTGGAGGAGATCTCAGTTGAGGCTTGTATATGTATTGTACACCTAGTTGCCTCTCTTGTCTATATTTTTTAGTCTTAGACTCTAGGGCTACTCTTGGGTGAGGAGTGTTAGTCTACTTTATATTGAATGCCTTCACATAGTTGTTATGTTTAGTATTAATCATACAAATGTTGATTTTGTTTGCTTTGGCTATTTGAACTTGTTTTCTTTGAAAGTACCTTGGCCAAGTGAATGTTTTCATAGTTTCCATTTACTTTATTTAAAGCATAAAAAGCATACATTTTGTATATTCTAGGTTAATTAACTAATAACACAAAATTTTAATTCGTGTACATATATAGCTAGCCAATTGCAACCACAATGAGACTAGCTCTCATAGGCTTCCTGGGCAGGGTCGAGGGATGACCATGTCAATTTTTGGTATCAGAGCTCAAAGCTCAATTTATAAGTATTGGAGGCTAAGACTAAGATATAGTTTTAAGTCAATGTGCTAAGATAGTTAGTGCTGACCAGCATATAGGGAATGTCGTCTGGCTTTGGATGTAGGTTGTTATGGTTAACACTAGGTTAGGAGCTTCAAGAAGAGTTAGGGAGCTTGGTAAAGGTTCTAGTGACCTAGTTGTGGCAAGACTAAATGTGATATCCAGGGTGCTTTACGGGTTAGCATAGGCCATTACACAAGTGGCAAAACGGATGACTGTCATCATGAATGAGTTGTTCCAAGACCAAGAGGACAAACAAGTTGTCCAGGAAGAAAATGACCAATGGAATGAACCACCCCAAGGTAAAGAGAGGCATGCCGAGCACTAACAAGTGCCTAGGGCCCATGACAAAAGAGAACATGCTTAAGAGCATGAGGAGGAGCTAGAGGTGATGGAGGCTCCTAGGAGGGGAAAAACCCTGTATTAGATGAGATTGCTTGAAAATTTCAAAGCAATTGACCCACCAAGTTTTGATGGGGTAGGTGAACCTAATCGAGTAGAGGATTGGTTATCCAGGATGAATAAGTTTTTCACATATGGAGGCTACGAGTTAGAACAAAGGATGGCCTTGGTACCATTCTTTTTTAGAGGGAGGGCTAGTCTTTGGTGGGATGATGTGATAGAGATGTTGAGGAAGAGTAATGGCACTTGATTATAGAACAAGAAAAAGGTGCTCAAGTGGTTGGACTTCGAGATGAAGTTCCAACAGGAATACATCAGTGAAGCTACTCAAGATTAAATGAGGATCTAGTTTAAGAACTTGATCCAAGGAGATATGTCTATGAGGGAGTATGAGCAGCGCTACAATTCATTCATTCGGTATGCTCCTAAGATGGCCGGTAATGTTGAGTTGAAGGCCAAAAAGTTCTTCCAAGGTCTTAAGCCTGTGCTTCGAAGGTATATGGCGATTGTAGACATCTAGAGCTATTGCCAAGTTGTCCTAAAGGCATTGGCTTTAGAATGAGAAATTGAGGAATCGAGAACACCAAGTAGGAAGGTGGAGGTTAGACCATCCAACCTAGGCAAGAGTGCTGGAAATGACCAATGGTAGGAAGGATAACTGAGAGTTTAGGCCCTTTGAAGAGGAGATAAGTGGGTTTGTGCTCTAAATGTAGAAGATTCCATGGCAAGAAGCCATGTACATTGGGAACAGATGTTTGCAACATTTGTTGTCGAAGACGTCGTTGGGCGAAGGAATGACCACAGGCTCGACCTTTGCTAGGTCTGCCTAAGAATCCAACCCTGTGCCCCTTGCCATAGGAAATCAACCCAGTGGCGGTGGCAGTAGCAGCAGTTGAGCCTAGGGTTTTCGCCTTGGCTAGTCAAGTAACCAAAGAACTAGCCACCGTTCAAGGTAACTTTACTTTTCAGAATGGTAGTGTTAAAGTACTTTTTGAAACTGGAGCTACTCTTTCTGTGATATTATCTACCTTGGTAGATAAACTTAAATTGCAGCGAGAAATCTCAGATGAGTTGAGATTCACTAAGACTATAGGGAGGAGTTTTATTGTGACCAATGAAATGGTTACTAAATATCCCTTGTAGTTAGGCAACCATAATTTCTCTTGTGAGTTGTGGGTTATAGAATTAAGGTCATATAACCTAGTGTTGGGAATGAATTGGCTAAGCAACCACAAGGTGCAAATTGACTGTGCTAGTCATTCAGTCAACATTACTAATGCTTAGGGCACTAGAGTGACTTACACAGAAGGGTTAGCATATAATGCTAAGAGTTTGGACCTTAGACTTATGTGATAGCCAAAGGGCTATTACCCTTCGGGCTCTCAAGCTCTGACGAACACCACCCTCGGTAAAGACGAGCATCACCCATGGGGAATAACAGGACTGACCTCGGGAACATGGTACACTACCACCCTCGGTAAGATGGCCTAACCAACTTCCAGAGAAGTAGACTCACCATCCTCAGTAGGGGAAGGCATCGTCCGAGGGGAATCTTCTGCACCAAGAGGCCTTTCGAATGATTGGAGCAACCTCAGTAAGAATCTCTCATATCCCAAAGAGACCTCTTTCACCAAAGGGGTCTCATGGACACGACAAAAATGGTTAAGGAGCCTCTGACATAGAGACCTTGCACACGCCCCTGACACAAGCCTCCCATGGCTCTGACTTCCGACCAGAACGGCCTATGGCCTGCTGGAGATCCCCATCCTCGAAAGTACGGACCGCATTTGGCCGAACACGTGTCATGATTTGAGCGGGCTGTGTCAAACGGAGTTCTCCCAACGCCCTCTTATAAATACTTGGGGAACGACCTTGGTAAGGACAAGCTAAACACTGAGGGAAATTCTGCCCCTTACCTTCCACTCTCTGCTCCTTACTTGCCAAATACTGACTTGGGCATCGTAGGCGCCTTCCTCGGAAACACACTCCGGGGACCTCCTAACCCCTATTCTTTTGAGCGTTTTAGGCAATCTCGCGCCAGAAGTCTCCTCTAGCAGCATCTCCATAATGGAAGTCCTTCTCAGGCCTACCATGTCGTACAATGAAGATGTTGCCGGGCATCATTTGGCACCTTCTATGGGAAACCCCCAGGTCGCTGTCATTGAAACTTGACGTTCTAAGGATAAGGGACTCCTGAAGTCCCCGTCCGTGCCGGAAACTCGACCGGCGACCGAACAACCCACCACAGAGACTTCCTTGCCTGAGGACAAATGTCTTTTAACGATCACGATGAGCTTCCTATGTGATTTTCAGCGCTCTGTTGTGGCTGGAAATGACGCAACAATTGGACCAAACATGGTCACAACCACCTTTGGGCCGAAGGGCCCCTTCATCAATCCCCCGTCGGTAGAGAAGCTCGAAGTCTACTCATCGGAGCTCAGGGAGTGGGGACTTCCATGATGAGTCCTCAATGGAGGACGTAACCCATAGAGGCCGACGTACTGAAGAAACGAGGTCCAAAGGGGTTAGGACTTCCCGCCGGCAAAGTTCATCGCCGGAAGGGAGATCACAATCCCCCTGCCGCCGAAGTTACTCCCCGAAAAGAAGGCGTCGTTTTCCGTTGCCGAAGGCCTCCAGGCAACGAGAAGAGCCCAGCACCACCATCCTCTTGGAAAAGATCCCAGAGAGGTTGGAGAAAGTGGAAAGGCAAATGGCTCGGAAGCCTATCTGGTCAAGGTTGTTGGAGACCTTCACTGGAGAAGAGTTACCCTTTATCCGAGCAATAGTTGAGGCACCTATGCGAAACGACTTCCAGGTGCCACACTTGGAGACGTACAACTAGTGCAGTGACCCCAAGCCCACCTCAAGAAGTACAGACGCAGCATGGTGCTACACGGTGCTGATGATGCCACCCTCTGCAAATGCTTTGAAGTCACCCTCTCCGGATCGGCAACTACGTGGTATAACTCGTTGGCCCCCGGAACCATCATGGGATTCCAAGAGTTGTTCACCGTGTTTACACAACAATTCATCGGCAGCAGGCCGACGGTGAAGATGGCTGTTCAGATGTTCGACATAGCCCAAAAGAATGGGGAGACCATTCGAGACTATGTCGAAAGGTTCAATCGAGAGGCTCTAAGCGTGCTGGACTTCCGTCCCAAAATCTGTATCCTCGCAATTATAAGGGGACTTCGGAGAGACTCATAACTCTTCTACGAATTATCTAAGGATCCCCCGGACACCCCAGGAGAATTCTACTGAAGGGTAGAGCAACATATGATGGCCAAAGAGCTGAGGATGGGAGGACCGAAGTCTGATTACCATCAGCCGAAAGGTCAGAGTCACCAACCTTGGTATTCAGCTGAGGGCAAGGGAAGACCCCGGAAGCAGAGGGGGAAAAAACCCATGTCATTCACCCCACTATACACCTTCAAAACAAACATACTACTGGCCATGGAAAGGCAAGGCAATCCAATCCAATCCAGTGTCCGAAGGCCATGACTTCGGAAAACAAGAAAAACATGAAGAAATTCTGCCAGTTCCACCTGGACCATGGGCATGACACAGAGGATTGCTTCCAACTCAGGAAGTATATCGAATCCTTGATCAAGTAGGGTCAGCTTCACTGGTACCTACGGATGCCCTCTCCTAGGGGAAGGAGGGAGGAGGAAATAAAGGAAGATGAGGACTACGATTCCGACTGACATCAGAACCGCAGTCCCAAGAAGAATAACCTACCTCTGGCTAGAATAATCCAGACGATCACCACGGGACTACCTTCGGTAGAGAGGAAGGGGAAAGCCAGGGAGGTCTCGGTGATGGAATTCGGTAACCCATCGAACAAGCTCTTTCGGAAAGATGGGCCTACTGTAGTATTCCCGCATGATGACCCACTCCTCATCATTGCAAGGATTGGGAGTTGGGACATAATAAAGGTGCTCCTGGACGATGAGTCCAATGCTAATGTCCTATTCTCCCACCTGTTGCCAAGCTTGGGCATCACAAAAACTGACCCCAAACTTGTCAGATCCCCTACCTTCGAGGTAGATCCTTCCGAACTGCCTATTCTTGGGTGGATTGACCTACCTCTGATGTTGAGAGGAACTTCTGTTCAAAACAATGGAGAGCTCTTTGCCTCTACCATGACAAGGTTCATTGTCATCGACATCCCCTCTTCATACAATGACATCCTTGGAAGGCAAACTCAAGGGAACTTTCACATCTGGCTAGATGTGAAGTACCTGACGGTCACCTTTGAGACGAAGGACGGGGACGTAGAAATATTCATTGATCAAGTTGAATTCCGGAAGGTCTTCGTAAGGGCGAGGTAGAACCCAGTGAAAGTACACACGCAGACCTCGGGAGAGAAGGGCACACCAATCGAAGAGTCTACAGAAGGAAAGAGAAGTGACTCAGAAAAAATTGAAACTGAGAATGTGGAGCTTGTCGCGGGCCGAAGCACTCGTGTAGGGAAACATTTGGCTGAAGGTGACAAACTAAAGCTTGTATATTTCTTTTTAATGAACAAAGATCTATTTGTCTACTCTTTGAAGGACATGCCTGGGGTAGACCATTGCATAATTCAGCATAGTCTTAAGATACGCCCTGACGCGAAGCCTATTCACTAAAAAAAGAGAAGCCTTTCGGCACACAAAAACAACTTCTTCAAATCCGAAGTCCAACGGTTGATGGAGGCAGACGTAATAAAGGAATTCAAATATCCCGAATGGCTTAGTAACGTGGTTATTGCCATTAAAGAAGGAAGCGACAAACTCCGAATGTGTGTCGACTTCCGAAATGTGAACGATGCTTGCCCTAAGGATTCATATCCTTTACCACCAATAGACTAGTTAGTGGACTCAACCGCCGAGTATGGTTTCCTTATCTTCCTTGACGCCTTCAGTGGGTATCATCAAACCAGGATGGACCTCGAAGATGAGGAAGAAACCGCCTTCATCACTGAAGTTGGTACATACTGCTACATTAGAATGCCCTTCGGGCTTAAGAATGCAGGAGCCACGTACTAGAGGTTGATGAATAGGGTCTTCGAATCCTAAATCGGGAGAAACATAAAGGTCTATGTCGATGATATGATAGTTAAGAACAAACTGCCTAGTAATCATATCATAGACTTAGAGAAAACATTCCACCAGCTGAGGACATTCGGAATTCATCTTAACCCCGAAAAATGCGTGTTCGGGGTGAATGCGGTAAGTTCCTCAGATTTATGGTGTCGGAGAGAGGTATGGACGCCAATCCAAAAAAGGTCAAGGCTCTACCGGGATTCCGAACACCCACAACAATCAAGGATGTGCAAAGGCTAACTAGGAGAATCAGTTCTCTTATTAGATTCATTTCCAGATATGGGGATCGGTGCCGACCGTTCTTCAAAGTGCTCACTAAAGCCATAAAAAATGACGGTACCTTCGGCTCTGAAGAGCACCTTTGGAATGAAGACTGCCAAAGGGCCTGGGAAGAGCTTAAAGTCTACCTAACTCGTCTGCTGACACTCCGGCAGCCACGGGAAGGAGAATCCCTCATACTCTACCTCACTGTCACAAAAAAGGCGGTAAGCTCAGTCCTTGTAATAGAAGAGGCTGCAAAGTAATGGCCAGTATATTACGTGAGCAAGTCTCTGCATGGTGCCGAAGTCAGGTACCCCTTGCTACAAAAGGCTATTTATTCCCTGGTACTTGCAAGCAGAAGGTTACGACCCTGTTTCCATGGGACCCTATTGTCGTTCGAAGTAACCTGTCTCTTCAGGATATCATGAAGAAGGTAGACCACTCGGGAAGGCTATCGAAGTGGTGCATCGAGCTCGGTGAGTATGATATCACCTATGAGCCAAGGCAGGCAATAAAAGCATAGGCATTGGCAATTTTCATTACTGAGGTACCCGTTGCCGAAGACAGTCCACTTAACCTCAGAAAAAAGGTACCTGAGTGGACTCTGTTTGTTGATGGAGCCTCCGGCTCTGAACATCAAGGAGCTGGAGTAATTCTTCGCAGTCCCGAAGGTATGGAAGCAATGAAGGCCATCAAATTTTAGTTTAATGTCATCAACAATGTGGCAGAATATGAAGCCCTCATAGCAGGATTGTGCCTGGCCAGAAGGGTTGGTGTAAGAAACCTAAAGGCTCACAGTGATTCCCAGCTAGTGGTCCAACAGATGACAGGGGACTATAGTGCGAAGGACTCAACCTTGGCAAAGTATCATGACCTTGTCACAAAGCACATACAAGAGTTTGACGCGGTACACATTGAGAACGTGCCTCATCGAGACAATACTGAAGCAGACACTTTGTCCAAGTCAAAGAGTCCACCAAAGTGCTAAGTCACCTGAGCATAGCAATAATGAGCATAGCAACCTCGGAAAGAGGATGGAAAAATCCCATAAAAAATACCTTACGACTTTGGAGCTTCCTGAAGACCCTCTTGAAGCGGCAAAAGTCCGAAGACGTTTTGGACGATATTTCCTGATTGGGGAGGAGTTATATCAACAAGGGTACGCGAGTCCACTGCAAAGGTGTGTCAGCGAAGAGGATGTAGAGACAGTTGTCAAAGAAGTCCACGAGGGGGCCTGTGGTTCCCACATAGGAACTGATGCTCTGGCAGGAGTAGTACTCTGCCAGGGATACTTCTGGCCCAACTTAAGGAAGGATGCGAGGCAATTCATCTAGAAATGTGACAATTGCCAAAAACATGCTAACATCTAGAGGCTACCCTCGTAAATCATGACTTTGGCTAACTACCCTTGCCCATTCGCAGTATGGGGTATTGACCTCATCGGCCCTCTCCCAACTGCACCCGGAGGAGTGAAGTTCTACGTAGTCGCAATGGATTACTTCACTAAATGGATTGAGGCAGAGCCTCTGGCAACCATATCGGCGAAGGATGTACAAAAATTCATCTGGAAGAACATCGTATGTGGATTCGGCATACCGAGGGTGATAGTGGCCGATAATGGCTCCCAGTTTATTGACAAGGGGTTCCAGGAATTCACTACTAACCTTGGGATTAAAATGCACTTCACCCCGGTAGCTCATCCTCAGAGCAACGGACAGTAGAGGTGTCAAATAGAACCATAAAGGATGGTTTGAAAAAGAGATTGAAGGAAGCAAAAGGAAAATGGTCAAGAGAACTTCCTAGTGTGCTATGGAGCTATCGAACAACCCCCCGAAGGGCCATAGGTGAGACGCCTTTCTTTCTCATATTCGGCACAGAGGCATTATTCCTATTGAAGTGGTTCAGCCATCTGTAAGGATACAAGTGTTCGACGAAGAGAGGAATGACCTGGTTGAGAACCAAGCTGGATCTAATTAACAAACACAAAGAAGTGGCTGAGCTTAGAAGAAAAGCTTTTCAGCAAAAGGGTGGCTATCACCGCAAACTCACATGTCAAGCAAAAAGGAATCAGGAAGGGGGACCTTGTCCTCCGAAAGGCTGAGTTTGAGCCCCGAAGACTATCTCACGGAGTGCTTCGGGCGAACTGGGAAGGGCCTTATGTGGTCCTTGATGAAGTTCGGCCAGGAGCCTACAAGCTCGGTGACACCGAAGATGGAGAACTAAGGAACACATGGCATTCAGATGCTTTGAAAAAATTTTACACTTAGAATTTTTTCTAAGGAAAATAGTCCCACTAAAGGAGTCTAGCCAAACAAGGTGTAAGTACCTATGTACAAAAGTGATACATTTTCTCCGAACGAGTAATAACCGAACATAGATGATAAAAATAAGTAAAGCTTTGCCAAAAGATATTGGCCAAAATTGGTGCTATATATGCCGGAGGTGGTTGTCCAGATAACAGGCACAAAGGATACTTACTATTTTTCCGAAGGACCTAGACCGAAAATGGTTGACTTGACCCTCGGCACCGAAGATAGTATAGGAGAAATATGCCCTGGAACTTAGCCAAAATTTCATTCATGACTTTGTACAATGAGGAGAAGCTTTGGAGGAAAAAAGAAATTACGTTTATGTCTTTGTACAACAAGGAGAAGTTTACAAAGAAAAAGAACAAGAAAAAACAGAGCCTATTCGGGGTTCTGGACGCCTAGGGGACCTCGCCATCTTGAGCTACTTCACCACCAACCTCCTCTGTCACAACCTTCGGTGCCAGAGGAAGGGCAAAAGGAAGATTGAGGTGCTCTATCTTTGACCACGTCCAGCAAGGCCTTTCGGGGATGTCTAGGCCCGCCAAAAAGGAGACGTCGAGGTTTGGGTACTTGGCCAGAATTTGGTATCAAGCCAAACAAAAGCCATCTTGGAAAACAACCTTGGTTGCTTGATCAGCTTTGTCCTTCTCAACAGCCAAGTCATTCAGCTCGTCCCTCAGCTCAGCGACCTCTTTCTCCAACTTCTTTGTCTTCTTCTTCTTCTTCTTCTCTTTCTTCAGCACGTCGACCTCGGCTTGAAGCTCGGCGTTGCCTGTGAAGGCCTTCGTGAGCAGTACAGAGTCCTCCTCATTCTCATTTCGGTAGGCCTCGTTAGCCGAAGTTAGCGTGATAACCTTCTCCCTGAGGTCAGACACTTTCTTGGAGAAATCTTGAAAGAGCTCCTCCTGACTCTTCAAGAACTCCTCACGAACTTTAGCCACCTCATCCTTGGCTATCTTGTTCAGCTCGGCGTACTTAACGACCGAGCCGACACAAAATACCTTGGCTCTCTCCAAGCGCTCTTCGGTCTGAGATTGGATCGAAGACTGCTTTGCTGCCCAAGCCCTGAAGTATCCACTATACGCCAAGAGCTGTAAAGGGAAGGACACTCGATCAGTTTTGCAAAGCAAAGCAAACACTTAGAAAAAATTTGGGGAAAGGATAAAAGGTTTGAAGAATACCTGGGCAGCGTGTTTGGACATCTTCGCGGTAAGGACCTCCTCATTTGGGCACTCCTCGCTGAGGGACTTGAAGGTGGCGTTGGTGAGGATGCCCATCGCCATCTGAGGAGCCATTTTCTGGCTGTCCTTGGAGAACAAGTTCATGTCCTCCGTGAAGGTCTAGAAAGGCTCCTTCGGCACCTTGTCCCTCGGGATGTGGGAGTCCCGAAGGGCCCGCTTCTGGGCGTGCTCCACCATCCATGCAGTGGGCGCCTGCTCCTCTGCTAAATCATGCCGAAGTTCCATCAGCACATTATCACTTAGTCATACGTCTATAAGATCTAAAATGCCGAAAAATCCTAAACTCATAGAAAAATGGCTAAGGGACAAACCTGGAGGAACCTCGGCGACGTCCTCCTCGGAGTCACTGACCTCCTGAACATCGTCAGGGACTTGCTTGCCTTTCCTCCTTTAGCGTGCCTTGAGTTCCTCAGTAGAAATGCCCCCTGCCGAAGTACCCAAGGCCTCCACCGCAGTGATGGGGCTTCGAGAAGCTGAGCTGATGGCCGGTTCCGAGGGTGGGTCGGCGCGAACCAAGGGCTGGTCCTGCACCTCCATGTCGCCTTCGGGAGGGGGAGGAAGAATGTCCTCCTTGGCCTTCTTCCTTGCCGAAGATGGCCCTCCCCCAGCCATTTTTTTCCTCTTCGGGGCAGCTTTCTTCCTTTGCTGCTCCTCCTTTTCAGCCTGCCCAAGGAAGAGGGACTTGTAGAAGGCAGCGGATTGATCACCCATCTCTGCAAAAGGAAGGAAATCAGTGTAAGTACAGAAAAAAACTCATGAGGAATCCTGGGAAGACTACTTACTCTCCGCAAGGTCTTCGTATGTAAGTTCGCCCCGGAGGAGCATCACTAGCCACGCCTTTTTCCTGTCAAAGGCAGGCTTCGGCATGTCCAGGTTAGTTTTATGTTCCTTGATTACCCCTAACTCCTAAAGAACCTCATCAGTCATGAAGTTCCACTTGATGGGCAAAGGATACAAGGAAAAAGGAGGGACCTCGGGGTCCTAGTCCGCGAAAGCGCGAATGCAGCTATCGAAATCCTCAAACTTCGCCTCTAACTCAGGGGTTAGCAGCTTTCTGGGATCAACCACATCGGCATCTAGAGCCCCCGAGGCCCACTTGGTCGGCACATGCTTCCATGCCTTAGCCACCTTTAAAAAGAAAAACTTCTTCTGCCAACCCCGCCAACTGTCCTTCGTCCCGAAGGTGAACGTATACTTCTTGCTCCCAGAACCCATAAGAAGTAAGAAGTAAAAACCACCATTCGGGATGGGGTGAAGTTTGTAGTACTGCATAAAGATGATAAAGTGGGGCTCTATCCCGAAGACCTCATACATGCATAGGAAGGCGTTGAAGTAAGCATAGGAGTTTGGGGGAAGTTGGTTCACAACTATGCCATGGAATTGGCAAAACTTGCAAACCATCTTCGGGGGAGGGTATCGAAGTCCGACCTTCAATTGGGCTAAAAAAATGGTAACCTCATGCAAATGATACATGTAACTAAGCAGGCTTGCAGTAGGTAGCCTAGTCACAGCATAAGAGGGAAGGTAGAACTTAGCTGCCCACTTCTTCATTTTCTCCGAAGTGGTGCAGCACGGGTGAGAGTTGAGAGGAGCCCAACTCTCACGGATAGGATGAACAGTTAAGAGTGGGGTCAGAGAAGACATGATTCGGAAAAAAGGAAATGACTTCGGAAAGAGTAGAAACACAGAAAACTAAAGGACTTCGGAAAGGATTACCCACCAAAAGTCTTGCCGAAGTCGGGATTTGTGAACGCTGTCCCAAAAACTAGTCGAAAATCGCTCCGCCACTTGCATCACCACAGAAAAGAGAGAAAAGCTTGAGAGCAAACGAGAGCAAAATGGAAGGAAAAGAAAGCAAGGGAGGAGAACTCTGAGGAGAGGAAGGTTTATATAGGACGAAGGGGGTAAGTGAATCGTCGCCATAATTACCCCTCGAAGGCGAAGAGACGTGGTGGACGTAACCAACGTGACTGTCCACCTATTACTGCGTGACACGTGTTGCCCAATGGAGGAAACGAAGGCACGCCTCCTGACAGCACAGAGGCCTAGGCAAGCTTATCCGAAGTGACGCGTTAGCCTGATTATGAGACGTGAAGATTCACTGACCTGCAGTAGAAAATAAAAGGGCAATGAACACTTTGGAAATACTAAGGGTCTAGCCAAGAAATGAGGAGTGACACTTACAAGCTACCTCGGTTAAGAAGACACACCTTCGGAGAACGAAGTGTCCCCTGCCTAAAAAGGCCAATAAGCTACATCTACGGTAACGGTCAGCTTCCATAATGAACTCTGCGAGCTCTGAGACTCCACTCACCGAAGTTATAACTTTGACTTTTCGAGGGGGGCATGTCATAGCCAAAGGGCTATTACCCTTCAGGCTCCCAAGCTCTAACGAGCACCACCCTCGGTAAAGATGAGCATCACCTTGGGGAATAACAGGATTGACCTCGGGAACATGGTACACTACCACCCTCGGTAAGATGGCCTGACCAACTTCAGGAGAAGTAGACTCACCATCCTCGGCAGGGGAAAGCATCGTCCGAGGGGAATCTTCAGCGCCGAGGGGCCTTCTGAATGACTGGAGCAACCTCGGTAAGAATCTCTCATATCCCAAAGAGATCTCTTTCATCGAAGGGGTCTCATGGACACGACAAAAATGGTTAAGGAGCCTCTGACATAGAGACCTCGCACACGCCCCTGACACAGGCCTTCCACGGCTCTGACTTCTAGCCAGAACGGCCTATGGCCAGCTGGAGATCCCCATCCCCGAAGGTACGGACTACATCTGGCCGAACACGTGTCATGATCTGAGCGGGCTGTGTCAAACGGAGTTCTCCCAACGCCCTCCTATAAATACTTGGGGAACGACCTTGGTAAGGACAAGCTAAACACTGAGGGAAATTCTGCCCCTTACCCTCCACTCTATGCTCCTTACTTGCCAAATACTGACTTGGACGTCGGAGGCTCTTTCCCCAGAAACACACTCTGGGGACTTCCTAACCCCTGTTCTGTTGAGCGTTTCAGACAAACTCGTGCCAGAAGTCTCCTTTAATAGCATCTCTATACCAGAAGTCCCTCTCAGGCCTACCATGTCGTACAACGAAGATGCTGCCGGGCATAATTATGGATACCATCCCCATAGTCAATGAGGAAGAGTATTATTCTTTGAATGAGGTGGCCATAGAGGAAGAATTTAAGGAAATTTCTATAGCCAATTAGTTTCCTAAAGTGTTTTTAGCGGAGTTGCCTAAGTTACCACCCAAAAGGGAAACAGAGTTTTCTATCTATCTTCAGCATGGAGTAGAACTTATTTCGATACCACCTTACCGAATGTCAGCTCCTGAGATGGATGAGTTAAAGAAGCAGTTGGAGGAATTGCTAGAGAAATGGTTCATAAGGCCTAGTGTATCATCGTGGGGAGCCTTGGTGTTGTTTGTAAAGAAGAAGAATGGAACTTTGAGACTGTGCATTGACTATAGGAAGTTGAATGCAATAACAGTCAAGAATAAGTATCTGCTTCCTAGGATCGATGACCTGTTTCATAGGCTCAAGTGAGTGAGGGTTTTTTCTAGGATTGACCTCCGGTTTGGGTACTTCCACATCAGAGTTAAGGAGGAAGATATCCCCAAAACTGCCTTTAGGATGAGGTATGGGCACTATGAGTATACAATTATGCCGTTTGGTGTGACCAATGCCCCGTCAGTGTTCATGGAAGCCATGAATATGATTTTCAGACTGTTCTTGGATTGGTTTTTTGAAGTCTTCATCGATGACATCTTGGTATACTCATAGTCTACCCAAAAGCATGAGGAGCACCTTAGAATGGTTTTGTAAGTACTAAGGGAGAATCAGTATTATGCAAAGCTGTCTAAGTGTGAGTTTTGATTCGAAAGGATGTAGTTTTTGGGGCACATTATTAGTGCTCAAGGTCTGTCAATTGATCTTGAAAAGGTTCAAGGGTTTTTTCTAGGATTGACCTCCGGTTTGGGTACTTCCACATCAGAGTTAAGGAGGAAGATATCCCCAAAACTGCCTTTAGGATAAGGTATGGGCACTATGAGTATACAATTATGCCATTTGGTGTGACCAATGCCCCGTCAGTGTTCATGGAAGCCATGAATATGATTTTCAGACTGTTCTTGGATTGGTTTTTTGAAGTCTTCATCGATGACATCTTGGTATACTCATAGTCTACCCAAAAGCCTGAGGAGCACCTTAGAATGGTTTTGTAAGTACTAAGGGAGAATCAGTATTATGCAAAGCTGTCTAAGTGTGAGTTTTGATCCGAAACGATGTAGTTTTTGGGGCACATTATCAGTGCTCAAGGTCTGTCAATTGATCTTGAAAAGGTTCAAGTAGTTGTTGAGTGGAAAAGACCAACTACAGTTACAGAGGTTAGGAGTTTCTTGGGTTTGGCAGGCTACTACAAGAGGTTCATAGAAAAGTTCTCTGTGATAACTACACCATTGACATCCTTGACCAAGAAAGCTCAGAAGTTTGAGTAGACGCCAAAGTGTGAATAGGCATACTTGGAATTGAAGAAAAGGTTGACAAGTGCACCAATACTCATTCTACCAGACTCGAACAAAGCTTGTGTAATGTAGATAGATGCATCAGGTTTTGTTCTGGGGTGTGTATTGATGCAGGAGAGTTAGGTGATTACCTATGGCTCAAGGAAATTCAAGCCTAATGAGTTGAACTATCCAGTTCATGACCTTAAGCTAGCGTCTTCGCTCTTAAGCTCTGGAGGCATTATTTGATGGGGAGGTTGTTCAGGATTTTTAAGGATCATAAGAGTTTGAAGTACCTATTCACACAAAAGGATCTGAATATGAGGCAATGGTGATGGATTGAGTACATAAAGGATTATGATTGCTCAATTGAGTGTTGCACAAGCAAAAGAAATGTAGTAGTAGATGCATTGAGTCGGAAGTACACGGGAGTGATTGTATCTAAGGATTAGACTACTATTTCCTTAAGAGGAGCATCAAGGTATTATTTCTTGGCTTTGCATGAGTTTTGGTGAAACCAGGAAAGGTCTCTAATCTATGTTTTGGAGATACAATCAGCTTGGTTCAGGGAGTCTCAAAGTAAAGATCCGTTGTTGAAGAAAATTTCTGGAAAAGAAAAGCTTGGTACTATGAAGAAGGAGTTCCAGTACAAGGATGGAATACTACACCATGGAGATCAGTTTTATGTGTCAAATGTGGAAGGACTTAGGCAGCAAGTCCTATAGGAGGCATATAGTAGTGAGTTAAGTGTTCATCTTGGTGTTAGTAAAATGTACCACGACCCGAAAATGCATTTTTGGTGGCCAGGACTTAAGAGAGATGTAGTAGGACATGTGGCTAAGTGTTTGACATGTCAAATGGTTAAAGCTGAATAACAGAAACTGGTAGGTACACTTCAAAGTTTACCTCTTCCAGAGAGGAAGTAGGGGTCCATTACCATGAATTTCCTAGTAGGGTTACGGAATACCCGGAGTCAGCATGAAGCTATATGGTTAGTGGTCGATAGGCTGACTAAATCGGCGCACTTTATACCTATAAAGATCAGTTACACTTTGGAGAGGTTGGCTCAGTTGTATGTTAAAAAGATTGTGAGGTTGCACAATATACTAGATCATATTATATCTGATAGGGATCCTCGGTTTGTGCCAAGGTTTTGGAATGCTTTCCAAGAAGCGTTGGGGAGTGAGGTTAGTCTTAGTACTATGTTCCATCCTCAGACTAATGGACAGTCTAAGAGAGTGATTTAGACTTTGTAAGACATGTGCATGTGTGCCATTGACTTTTGAGGAGATTGGGATTAGCATTTGCCGCTCATTGAGTTTGCTTATAATAATAGTCATCAAATTGTTATAGGTATGAAAACATACAAGGCTTTGTATGGTAGGCGATGCATGTCACCCCATTGTTAGGCAGACCTTTCAGATAGGGCAGTCATTGGTCTTGAGATCGTAGCAGACACTACAACTATGATTAAGTTGATCCAGAAATGGATTAGAGTGGCCAATGACCGGCAGACGAAGTATGCAAATTTGAGGAGAAGGGAATAAAGTTTTGATGTTGGAGACAATGTACTTCTTAAAGTGTCTCCCATGAAAGAAGTTACCCGATCTAGGCAAAGGGGTAAGTTAGCCCCTAGGTACATCGATCCCTATAAAGTTCTACAAAAAATAGGGAAGGTTGCTTATTGGATTGCATTACTACCCAACTTGTCCCAAGTGCATAACGTGTTTCATGTTAGTCTTATGAGAAAATGCATAGTGGATCCGAGACAAGTAGTCAACCCTTAAGTGATTCCCATTTAGGAAGACTTGACTTACGAAGAAAAACCTGTTCAAATACTCGATAGGCAAGTCAAGAAACTCTCAAGCAATTGGATTCTAATGGTTAGGATCCTTTGGTCAAACCATAGTAAAGAGGAAGCAACTTGGGAGATGGAGTAGGATATGCTGAAAAGGTATCCTAGTTTTTTTCCTCAGTTATAGGGGAATTTGGGGGACCAAATTCCAGAGTAAGAGGAGAATGTTATGACTCTCCTACCTAGAGGCTCATTCAAGGGAGGTAAATTGTTTGAAACCTAGTTTAGAACATTATTTCAAGTTCACATAGCAAGAATAGGTAAGTTAGACAAAGTTCACTCAGTTTTGAGAAATTTAAGGCACCAAACAAAGTTTGGGGGTAAAATGGTAATTTTGTGATCTAAAGTGTCGAGCTGGATCTTGAGGGTTAAAAATGAGTATAAAAAAACACCTAACTTTTGCCTTAGACCCAAACTTAACTTAAATAAACAAGATTTGACCAAGATTGACTAGTTACAAGGAAAAATGGGGGCTTGTTTGTAACTATGCATAAACTTTGGTAGCTTGGTTCTAAAAAGAGGTATAAATGTTGGTAAAGGCAAGGAGAGCTACCATTTTCACTCTAAACCTGAGCTCATCCTTCTCTCTACCATTTCATCAAGAATTCTAACTCGAAACCAAGAGTTTTTAATGAAATTTGAAGCTACAAAAGGTGTATATGCATTAGGAAGCTTATTCCAAGTGGGAGTTCATGTTTTTTAAGCTTGGAATCATGTTTCTAGCCATCCCCTATTTTTTATTTGAGGTAACTTATGATTTCTTGATGAATTATTATTTAGTAGATGATTCGTAGCTTGGGAATTTGGTGTTTTGTGGCTTTGTTTGCTTGGAACTTAGGTAGAACTTTGAGGAACTTGGTTTTTGTGGGAGAGTTGCTTGATTCTTACTTGTGAGTTAAAGTTAAGGTAAGGGAGTTATGTTTTCAAGTTTGATTAATGCTATTGGAGTATGTTTGCTTAACGAATTCAAGTAGTTTTGCCAATAGCATTAGTTAGTGGGCAAAGTTGATCATGGTGGACTACTAGTTTTGTGGAGCTTGGAATGATGTTACAATGCATCATAGGTATGCTTGTGATAGTTGGTTGTGGTCTTTGAAACATGTTTTACAGGTTTGTGAAGTTGGAAGTCTATCCAAGCATGTTTAGCATATTTGGTAAGTCTTCAAAGGTTGTAGCAGAGGCATCGCCAACACCACGAAAAAGTTCCAAGGGGTTAAATACTGCAATAGCACGTCGCCAGCTAGTGGTAACTTGTTGCCACAAGTATGTTGGCTAAAAATTTCCAAATTTGCTTAGAGGTTTGAGGGGAGGCTTGAGGGAGTGCTTAGGGTACCTAGGGGTCTAAATATTCTGGGGGTACTCTGAGGCTTCCAAAACTCCTCTGAGACCAAGGAGTTTTCTTGGGTTTTTATGGCTATTTTGGCCATAAGCAAGAAAACTAGTTAATTAAAGCCATAATGAAGTATCACTAGCTTGGGTGAAAGGTTTAGTACCATCGGTGACCTAGCCATGCAATTGGGCATGAGTTTACGATGTGAAACCTTAGTGCACCTAGTGGGTCTTTATGGCCTAGTCGATAGTGGTCCCACCATAGTGCCTCTGTACAACATAAAGGAGTTTCAACTAGTGAATCATCATTGTTTTGCCTAGTAAGCTATACTTGCTAGTAGGCAATGCTCTGCCTGTAGTTCAAGGACTAGGTTGAGGAGAAGTCCCAAGGGACTAAGCCATATGCGCATAAGTCCAGCCTCAAGCTATATGAGCTCGTAGCAAATTACATATGTTCACATATGTGTTGTCCTTAGTAACTTTTTTTGTAGGTGAAGTGAAGACCCTTATTGAGAATTTTTGAATTCCCACTCACTTGTTATATTTTACAGATTTTGATGTTGTTGGGCCGGACAACTATTGAGGGTTGTTTCGGTAGTTGTGTGTTGTAGGTACTTCACTTTGAGAATCTTTATGATACTATTCTACTTGGGTTACTTGTTGGTTAAGTAACAGTGCTAACTATAGTGTTTTTCTTGGCCGCAAAGCCTAGCAGCACGTGAACAAGCTTTTGTGACTCGTCACTAAGATTCATTTCTAAGGTGGGAGTTAGTAGAGGAGATCTCAGTTAAGGCTTGTTTATGTATTGTACACCTAGTTGCCTTCCTAGTTTATATTTTTTAGCCTTAGACTCTAGGGTTACTCTTAAGTGAGAAGCATTAGTCTACTTTATGTTGAATACCTTCACACGGTTGTTATGTGCAGTATTAATCATACAAATGTTGATTTTGTATTCTTTGGCTATTTGAACTTTTTTTCTATGAAAGTATCTTGGCCAAGTGAATGTTTTTATGGTTTCTATTTACTCTATTTAAAGCATAAAGAGCATGCATTTTGCATATTCTAGGTTAATTAACTAGTAACATGAAGTTTTAATTCGCACACATATACAGTTAGCCAATTGCAAGCACCATGAGACTAGCTTTCATAGGCTTCCTAGGCACGGCAAAGGATGGCCATGTTAAGTGGTCCTTAGATTTCTTGGAACCTAGTTGGCAATGTGCCGTCAAGGGTAATTTAACATTTCTCGTCCATGTGCTATCTTGCACAATTTTGCTCAATCTTTCAATCCCTAAAGCCAATTAACATGGATCTTCTTTCTATTTTATTCCAACATGTAATACTACATTTCTATTTATTATTTGAGCCTAATTAACTTGAATCCCTTGTTAGTGTTGTGCCCAAAAGCCAATCATGAGATGATTGTATTTTTGCACATTGAGTCATGATATTTTATTAAGACATTAATCCAGCAATTATGTTTGTTGTTCTGTTTCTACGTAACATAATAAACATAATTGTAACCCTAGAATAATGATATTCTCAAATGTCCCTGGTCTAGTATTATTGTGGAGCGGGTTGCAATAATACATAACGACTAGCATATGTGGAGACTAATATGAGATATGTAGTCTATATATGGGTACAAGTTGGAGAACTTGTGTACTGGACCGACCCACCATGAGAACACTACATGGATCGTTATATGAGTGTCATAAGTGATTCTCATAGTGATCATGGTATATGTAGTCCTTTGACCTAAGGCCATCAAGGTTCCCTACATGTGAGTCACATACTTTGATACTTTCCTTTGTTGCTCGTAACTGAGTGAACTTGAAGGTGGTCATTGGGTATGTCACATATCATGCGGAGGGATTTGTATGATCAAGATGAGATTTGTCCCTCCTATATAATGGGAGTGATATCTTCGGGCCCCTTGACAGTGTAAGACTTAGAAAAATGCATGGACATGCTCGGATGAGTTGATATACGATATCAATGTCATCAGTTTAAGTTGGTCTACTCGGTAATCAAGAAACCAAAGATTGGGCGATACGAGAGTGACACATTCCATGTCTTGTGCTTAGTCTTGATATCTTGGACAAAAGGACAATGGTATATATCGGTAATGATCATAAAGGTTTAGTCGAATCACCGACAATCTTGTCACTTGGGTAGCACTGATGTGTTGCTAGACACCGTTCATTGCTTATGATCATAAATGTGATTTATGATCATTGCGAATGTGGTAAGAGCCTATTGGGTCGCACACATAGAGCTATTTGGATCATTAGAGTGCATGAGCTAATAATTTGGGTTTTGGTTTCACAATAATTTCGTATTAATAATGAGCCCAATAGTTGAGCCATTATTAAGCCCGAAATTAAAGCCTAATTAGATTAGGGCTTTGAAACCCATTAGGCCTGGAAGTTGAGTCTCACTATAAATACAAATTTTAGTGAGAAATTCGCTGGTCTCCTTGCCCTAGCCTCCCAAAAGGACAACCGCACTCTTCTCTTGCAATTCCTTGGAGGACGCAAGCTAGCACTGCAAGTGCAAGAAAAACACATCTGCCGGGACGTGGTGGAAGCGTGGTAATCCTGAGAAGCTCGTGTGGATACCATAGAGAGCTTGAACACGTCAACTGTTCAGGTTTTGTGATTCAACTCTACAGTTGAGTGAGAGATCTCAACCGAAAATTAGGTATGAAATTTTTGAACTCCTGGTTTACCCGGTTTCACTTGGATCCTGGAGGGTTTCGGTTAAATTCCGTTGCGCTGTTTGGCTCCCGAAACCTAACAGTGGTATTAGAGCTATTGGTGAAACCCTAAATCGGGATTGAATGTTGAATCGCATGATGTTATGTGTTCGGTTGCTTTCATCCATGATTAATTAGATTGATTCATGATGCTTGAAACCGGAATTCAAAATGAACATATCACATAGATGAAGAAACGACACTAATTGGTTAATGAGATTAACCCGAAATTGATAGGTATGAGATACCTATATGGATTAGGATTCTTGTAATAGTTGCAAAAACCCTAGCTTGGTTCGGATTCGGCCTGTTCGGGCATCGAAAGTAAGGTATTTTTGGTGGCACGAATGGAGGAGTCTCAGGTGCCTACTTGCTCGAAATAGAAGATCTCGGGCTAAGCAATTGTAAGACAATTTTTTGCGCTAAGGGGGGCCCCCTTGACCCCGCCCGTTGACCGATTAGCGGAACCACCGCCCGCTGACAGGCCAACGGGACTGCTGTATGCGAAGCGCCACATAAATAAAAACTGGCTAATCAACTCGCGAAAATTGGCATGCATTTGTTGAATGAGATTTGGCATGTTATGCTGATTGATGGTTGAAGCATGGTGCATGGTTATAGCCCTTGATTGGTTGTACTTGTAAATACGGCCTACAAGTCGTGCCTTCTCTTGTTACTCTCATTGTACATTCTCTTCTCACCTTACTCCCCTCAAATGTAACTCAAGGTTTCTATTATTGATGTAATGGTACATTATGGGATCATCCAAGGTGGTATGTCCAAGGAGGTGACAACAAAATGGGCAACCAACAAAGGAAGAGAAGGAGCTTGTGAAGACCCTTTTCTTTTCTTAGGCTTTTATGATATTCTCATTGGCTTGAGAATATCACATAGTTTGGGCTATAACCATGTCACGTTTACTTTCTTGTAAGCATGAGATGCATGTTTTATATTTGTATGTGATGCATGTATAAGACAATCGGAGATAAAAAATTGGTGAGATCAAAAGAAAAATCCCTCAAACAAATATTAAGTCATTAAATGTGATGCCTTCCAAATGTTGGCACTTGTCAAGACTTTGATCAACATTAGGTGGGTTTGCCAAAGCAAAGCACCTATGTTCATCTTTGTAAGGCGCGATAGGATAATAGTGATATCCAAATTGCAAACTTTGGGTCCGACTTAACTAAGTCATCCTAATAGGATTAGGGACTTAGAGGCATAGAGTTGGGCTTAAGTTCATGAGATGAGATTGGACAAGTGTTGTTCACCCAATTATCCAAAAGTCGCATAAGATGCAATTGGCAAGGAGTTGCCTACCTAAATAGCTGTAACTTGAGAGAAAAGCCAAAGCTGACTCAAATTGTGGTCAAATATGGATCTTGGCCCGCTAGAATACCTTAGCGCCGAGGTGTTCCGAAATAATATCAAGGGTTATTATTTTGAGGAAAATAGTGGGAGTATCATTTAATAAAAGTCCTTATTAAAAGAATTAAAATACATGACTCTTACGCTGCATATTTACTGTTGTAGATAATCATGGCACCAAACACATCGACACTTTCATTGCGATTGATCCTTGAGAAGGAAAAACTGAATGGGACCAACTTTTTCAAATGGTACCGAAACTTGAGGATAGTCCTCAAGCAAGAGAGAAAGGCTTATGTCCTAGAGCAGCCCATTCCAAATGAGCCTGCTGCCACTACTCCAAGAGCTGAAAAGGATGCTCACAAGAAGCATTCTGATGATGCTTTGGATGTTGCATGCCTCATGCTTATTACCATGGAATCTGAGCTTCAGAAGCAACATGAGGTCATGGGGGCGTTCGATATGATCGAACATCTCAAAATGCTTTTCCAAGAGCAAGCTAGGCATGAGAGGTTTGAGACCTCTAAGGCATTGTTTCAGTGCAAAATGTCTGAGAGAAGTCCCGTGGGTCCTCATGTGCTTAAGATGATTAGGTATATTGAGAATCTTGAGAGTTTGGGATTTGCTCTTCAGAAAGAGTTGGCTGTTGATGTAGTCTTGCAATCGTTGCCTGAAAGCTATAGTCAGTTCGTCATGAACTATAATATGAACGACCTTAGGAAGGCTAAGCCCATTTTGGTTGTTCAAAAGAGCAAAGGAAGGGAAAAGCCAATAAGAAGAAGGATAAAGCTAATGGAAAGTCTAATGCTAATTCTTCTTCAGCTGCACTGAAACCAAAGGGCGGTGATGCCCTTCAGCATCTCCAGTGTGTGTCATGGTGACTGTGGTAGGAACTTCTGAGAGTACAAATGAGTCCGAAGGAATAGTGCTCTACGTAGACCACCTGGAAATCACAGAGAGTAAGGGTTAGGAGTTCCCCGGAGTGTTTTTCCGAGGAGGAGCCTCCGACGCCCAAGTGAGTATTTTTGGGGGTCACGAGATGATAAAGAGCAAAGGAGTATATTGTCTCAAGTAATGTCCTTTTTCCTTACCTGGAATAATTACCGAGTACTTATGGAGGGGCGAATAGTAATAGTTCTTCTCATGTGGCTAGCCCAGATCGTGACACGTGTTTGGCGGGATGCGTTCCACGTCTTTTGGGCAACAGGGGACTCCTAGCAGGACATGGGACTCTGGGCTAGAAGTCTAGTCGACCCGAGAGTGACGTGCTAGAATGTCCCTGCAAATGGCGTGTCAGAGCATGCCCGGGGCGGATTATCGGGGATGTGTCAGAGCATGCCCGGGGCGGATTATCGGGGATGTGTCAGGGGCTCCTTAAATGCTTATGTCGTACTCCCGAGGTCCCCTTTGGGTAGAGGAGACCTCTTCGGAGAACTTATATTCCGAGGTCAATTTAGTATCGGAGGAGTACACTTCCCGAGGGTGACTTTTCTCGGAGGCACCCCCACTTCTGAGGATGGCTTACTTGTTCTCCCGATGTTGGCACTATTGTTTCCAGGAATGGAGAAATGCCGTGGCTGGATATCGGGAGGTCGAGCATCCTTCTTTCTGTGGTCGGTGGTTTCCCTTCCGAGGTTGGTGCTTTGTCCGAGCCAGTGGGTTCGGAGGGTGATCGGCACCTTGGCTATCACATGCCCCCTCCCGGGAAGTAGAAGCGAAGACTTCGGCTTTATGCTTTTGGGAAGGCTTCTTTACCGAACTCGTGGTTGGAGCTCTACTCAAGAAGTTGCTCTTTTTCAGAAAGCGTTCCTTCATAGTCAAGGTACCCTTCCCTAGTTCTTTCTGTGACCTCAAGGCGCGTGCAGCTTTTGCTTTTGCTTTCTTCTGCTGCAGGTTCGTGAACCGTCGTATCCTTTGGTCAAACATGTCAGTTATGGATAATCGTGCTTGGGTTTTTGCGATGTCAGAGGGGCGTGCCCTAGTTCTTCGTGTTGGATGACACGTGGCCACTAGTGGATGGCGGGATAGTTACGCCGGCCATACTAATTGCGTCTCTTCGCCTTTGAGGAGTAATAATGAGTCTGTTGTGCTTCCGAGGGATAATAATGACGACGTTTCGCTTACCCTCTTCGGTCTATATAAGTGCCTTTGGCCTCTTTTTTTGCCTCACTCTTTGCCTTTGCTCTCATCTGTTCCAGAGCCTTCTCTTGTCTTTTTCCTTTTTGCTGGCAGTGGTTTCTGTGGCGGAGCGATTTCCGGAAATTTTTACGGCGGCGTTCAGTAATTTCAGCAAGACTTTTGGTCGGTGCTCCATCTTGTAATTTCTTTTCTTTTCTTTTTTTCGAGGTCATTTTTTCGAAGTCTCTTTGTTTCCTTACCTTTCCGGAGTCGTCCTTCTTTTCTTTTGTGAAAAATTCTGATCCGACCCCGTTGCTAACTGTCCGACCTCTCCCCGAGAGCTTTCTTCCTCTCAAATCTCATCCTTGTGCTACCACTCCGAAGAAGGTGAGGAAGTGGATGGCTAAGTACTACCTTCCTTCCTATCTCGTCCCGAGGTTGCCCATCCCGGGCACCTATGGCTATAAGTCAGGTTCGAATGAGGTTACCATTTACCGAGCTCAATTGAAAGCCGGTCTTCGGTACCCTCCTCACCGCGTAATCTGTGAAATTTGCAAATTCCACGGGATCGCTGTGAACCAACTTCCCCCAAATTCTTACTCTTATTTCAACTCTTTTCTCTGCATGTGTGGGGTGTTTAAGATAAAGCCCCACTTTCTTTTCTTCATGTAGTACTACAAACTCCACCCGGTCCCGAAGGGCGGCTTTTATTTCCTGCTTCCCTGAGGGTCCGGGAGCAAAAAGTTTACCTTAACCTTCGACAACAAGGACAGCTGGCGGGGGTGGCAGAAGAAGCTTTTCTTCCTGTCGGTCCCCGAGCTTTGGCATCATGTGCTCACCAGATGGGCTTCGGCGACCTTAAAGATGGAAGTCCTGACTTCGGAGCTGGCTGTTGAGTTTGATCAATTTGATAGGCTCATCCGGGCCATGGCAGACTGGGACCCCGAGGTCCCTCCGCGTTCATCCCTCCGCGTTCATTTTACCATTTTCCCATCAAGTGGGACCTTATGACCGAGGAGGTCCTTCGGGAGATGGGAGTCGTGAACGCACACAAGAGTGATCCCTGGATGCCCGTGCCCGTTCTTCCGGGAAAAAAAGCTTGGATAGTCATGCTCCTTCGGGGCGAGATCACATATGAGTATTTTGCCGAGAGTAAGTCTCTTTCCTAGTTTTGATACCTTTTTTCGTTTTGGACTTACGCTGATACTTTTTCCTTTTGTAGAGATGGGCGATCAATCTGCTGATTTTTACAAGTCGCTCTTCCTCGGCCAGGCCGGGAGGGGGGAGTAGACGCGCAAGAAGGCGCCTGCTAAGAGGAAGAAGACGATTGGCAGCGGGCCTTCTAGGGCCAAGAAGGCTAAGGCTGTTACTCCCCCTCCCGAAGTCGTTGTGGAGGTGCAGGATCAATCCCCTGCTCTTCCTTTAACGTCGGCAGACCTTCCTTCGGACCCTGCCCTTCTTGGGGCTACACTGAGCCCCATTTTTCCCACCAAGCCTTCTTTCGAGCAAAGACCTGCTCAGGAACTTGAAGAGAGCAGAAGAAGGAAGGGGAAGAACATTCCCGGTGAAGTCCGGGAGGGCAAGTCTGAAGATGACGTCGCCGAAGTTCTACCAGGTTGGTTCCTTAGCCATTCTCCTGCAAGCCTTAGTATTTTTCGTATCTACGATTTTTTGGATGAATGGCTAAGGGATGACGTACTGACGGAACTTTGACGTAAACTTGCAGAGGATATACCTGTGGCACCCTGGATGGACGCTCACGCCCGGTGAAGGGCTCTTCGGGACAAGCGAATCCCTCTCGGCAAGGTGCCGAGGGAGCCCTTCTGGACGTTCAAAGAGGACATGAACTTGTTCTCTGAGGATAGCTAGTTGATGGCTCCTCAAATGGCGATAGGGGTGATGACAGGCGCCACCTTTCAGTCGCTCATTACCAAATGTCCCAACGAGGAGATCTTCGCGGCAAGGATGACCAAGCACGCCACCTAGGTAGTTCTCTCCCCTTTGTTTACTGAGAGATTTTCCTTCTAAGTTTCCATCATTCTTTTGATACTCATTCGGGGCCTTCTTTTTTGCAGCTTTTGGCATACAGCGGGTATTTCCGCACTTGGGCGTCAAAGCAAACAGAGGCCCGTTCTCGGTCTGAAGATTCTTTGAGCAAAATGAAGGAGGTTTGCGCCAGGCACGTCCTCAAATATGATGAGCTCAAGGTTGTGAAGGAGGACGTTGTGAATCTTCTGGCCGAACTCGTGACGAGCAAGCAGGAACTTCTTCTTGATTTCTCAGCCAAGGTCGAGGACCTCGACTCAAAGTGTGCCGTTCTTTCTTCAGAGAACGAGGCCCTTCGGAAGGCGAACGCTTAAGATGGCGAGAACCTGACGAAGGCGCTCGCTTTGAATGCTGAGCTCGAGGCCAAGGTTGAATCTCTGAAGAAGGGGGCCAAGAGCAAGAGAAAGAAGAAGCTGGATGAGAAGATCGCGAAGCTTAAGACCGAACTGGATGCTCTTAGTGCCGAGAAGGACAAGTCTGGGCAAATGGCGAAGGTGGCTTTCCAAGACGGCTTCTGCCTGGCGCGCCACCAAGTCCTTTCTCGGCACCCTGAGCTCGACCTTTCCTACCTGTCCACTCTGGATTTTCCCGATGGGCCCCATGAGGTATTGTCAAAGGCAGATTTTCTCAATCTTCCTCTAGCTAAGCCGGTGCGTCTGACTGATCCTAATGATGATGATGAGACATCGGATGTCCCTGCTCAGCCATATGCTTCTTCTTATTTTCTTGTACTCCTACTTGCTTGTACATATTTGCCCTAGAATTTTTTAATGAAGATTCTTTCTCTAATCTCCATTCGTTCTTCCGAATAGGATTCTTCAGAAGTAATTCTAAGCATGCATTTTTGGTGAATTGTTCGCTCTTACTTCTTTGGGAAGAGTGGTTTTAGACTTTTTTCGAATCTCCGCCAAGTTTATACTCCATCCAGTTAGTTCCGAAAGGAGAACCATTAAGGAACTAATTTTTCAATCTCGCGACCATATTCGGCTTGTGCCTTTATTGACGATTGCGGGGAAGAGTAACTACAATCTTTCTGAAAAAAGTTCTAAGTATAGAATTTCTTTAGGGCATCCGAATGCCAGGTATTTTTCAGTTCTCCCTTTTTGGTGTCGCCGAGCTTGTATACTCCCTTTCGGACCTCATCCAGGACCAAGTAAGGTCCTTTCCAATTGGGCCGAAGTACCCCGTGGGATGGTTTTCAGGGTTCAAACTCGGCCTTTCGGAGGACGAGGTCTCCTTTCCTTATTTCTTTAGGCCTAGCATGCAACTTTGCGGCTATGGCCACTCTTTGCTGAAAGGCCTTTCTTCTGAGCTCGGCCATCTCTCTGTACTCATCTACTAGGTCGAGCTTGGTTCTCAACCCGAGGTCATTTCCTCATTCGTCGAACACCTGTATTCTAATTGATGGCCGCACTACCTCCACAGGGATAATAGCCTCTATGCCGAAGACGAGCAAAAAATGTGTTTCACCCGTTGCCCTTCGAGGTGTTGTCCGATAGCTCCACAGCACACTAGGAAGTTCTCCTGGCCATTCTCCCTTTGCCTCCCCCAATCTCTTTTTCAGACCATCTTTTATGGTCTTGTTAGACACCTCTACTTGTCCGTTGCTCTAGGGATGAGCTACGGGGGTGAAGTGCATCTTTATTTTGAGGTTGGTGATGAATTCCTGGAACCCTTTGTCAATAAACTGGGAACCATTATCGGCGACTATCACCCTCGGTATGCCAAACCTGCATATAATTCCTTTCCAGACAAATTTTTGTATATCCTTTGCTGTGATAGTTACTAGGGGCTCTGCCTCTACCCACTTGGTGAAGTAGTTTACTGCGACCATGCAGAATTTCACTCCTCCGGGTGCTGTCGGCAGTGGGCCGATAAGGTCAATGCCCCATACTGCAAAAGGACAGGGGTAGTCAGTCGAGTTTATTAGTTCCGAGGGCAATCTTTGAACTTTTGCGTGTTTCTGGCAACTGTCACATTTTTGGACGAACTATCTTGCGTCCTTTCTTAACGTGGGCCAAAAATATCCTTGGCGAAGTATCAATCCTGCCAAAGCGTCAGTCCTGATGTAGGCACCGCAGATTCCCTCGTGGACTCCCTCGAGAATTGCCCGAGTGTTCTTTTCACCAATACACCTTTGCAATGGACTTGGATATCTCTGTCGATATAGTTCTTCCCCTATTAACAAATATCGTCCAGAACGTCTTCGCACTTTTGCCGCTTCGCGAGGGTCTTCGGGAAGCTCCAAGGTTGTAAGATACCTCTTTATAGGATTTTACCATCCTTCCTCCGAGGTTGTTGTGCTCATTACCGCAATGTTGGGGTGACTCAATATTTCGGTGAAGTTTTTTGACTTCGCCAGACTATCTGCCTCGGTGTTGCTTCGTCAAGGCACATTTTCAATATGCACTGTGTTGAATTCCCGGATGAGCTTTGACACAAGCTCATGGTATTTTGTCAAAGTTGGATCTTTTACACTGTAGTCCCCTACCATCTGTCGGACCACCAATTGAGAATCACTGTGGGCTTTCAGGTTTCTCACACCAATCTTTCTAGCAAGGCGCAACCCTGCTATTAGAGCCTCGTACTCTGCCGCGTTGTTGGTGACACTAAACCCGAATTTGATGGCTTTCATTACTTCCATGCCTTCGGGGCCTCGAATAAGTACCCTAGCTCCCTGGTGCTCAGAGCCGGAGGCTCTATCTACGAACAGAGTCCATTCTGGCTCACTTTTGCCAAGGTCAAACTGATCACTCTCGGTGAAAGGTACTTCTGCAATGAAGTCTGCTAGGGCTTGGGCATTTATTGCTTTCCTTGGTTCGTAAGTGATATCATACTCACCGAGCTCTATGCACCACTTGGAAAGCCTTCCCGAATGGTCTACCCTCTTCATGACATCCCGAAGGGGTAGGTTACTTCGGACAATGATGGGATGAGCCTGAAAATATGGACGCAGTCTCTTATTTGCTAGTACTAAGGCATAGATAGCTTTTTGTAGTAAGGGGTACCTGATTTCGGCTCCACGCAGATATTTGCTCACGTAATAGACTGGCCATTGCACTGCTCCTTCTTCCTTTATGAGAACCGAGCTCAGTGCTTTTTCAGCAACAGCAAGGTATAGCACAAGGAGTTTTCCTTCTCGAGGTTGCCGAAGAGTGGGTAGTCTGGCCAGATAAACTTTGAGCTCTTCCCAGGCCTTTTGGCAATCCTCGTTCTAAGGATGATCATTGTGTTCGAGGTTGCCACTATTTTTTGCTGCCTTGGTGAGTACCTTAAAGAATGCTCAGTAGCGATCTCCATACCTGGAGATGAACCTGCTAAGGGGGGTTATTCTGCCCGTAAGCCTTTGTACATCTTTTGTTGTGACAGGAGTTCAAAATTCAAGTAGAGCTTTGACTTTTTCTGGGTTGGCATCGATACCCCTTTCCGATACCAAAAATCCAAGGAACTTGCCCGAACTTACGCCAAAGACACACTTCTTGGGATTGAGACGAATTCCGATTTCTCTAAGTTGGTTGAAAGTTTCCTCCAAGTCGGCAATGTGGCTGCCAGGCAATTTGCTTTTGACTATCATGTCATCCACGTAGACTTCCATGTTTCTCCCTATTTGACTGCTGAAGACCTTGTTCATCAGCCTCTGGTAGGTAGCTCCTGCATTTTTGAGCCCGAAGGGCATTCTGACGTAACAATACGTACCTACTTCGGTGATGAAGGTGGTTTTTTCCTCGTCCTCGGGGTTCAACCTAACTTGGTGATACCCACTGAAAGCATTTAGGAAGCTCAGGAGTCCATATTCAGCGGTCGAGTCCACCAGTTGATCTATCGGCGGGAGAGGATATGAATCTTTAGGACAAGCATCATTTACATTTCGGTAGTCGATGCACATTCGGAGCTTGTTGCTCCCTTCTTTCATGGCGATGACTACATTGCTTAGCCATTCGGGGTATTTGACTTCCTTGATTACACCTACGTCTAACAGGTGTTGGACTTCAATTTTGATGAAGTTGTTTTTGTGCACCGAGAGGCTTCGTTTCTTTTGGCAGAACGGCTTTGCCTCTGGGTTTACTTTAAGGCTATGCTGTATTATGTAAGGGTCTACCCCAGGCATGTCTTTCGGTGAGTAGGCGAATAGATCTTTATTCATTAGTAGGAAAGATGCAAGCTTTTCCTTGTCTCCTTTGGCCAATTTTTTTCCCTATTTAGGTGTTTCGGCCTGGGACAAGCTCTATCTCTTCCGTTTCTACTTTCTCGGGATCCTCTGTTCCTTGTTCTTCTGACTCTTGTGCGGCCAGAGCCTTCATTTCTGTAGTCTGCGTATAATTCATCACTGGGTCTTTTCTTGCCTTTACAAACACCTTTCGCACCTCCCCCTGGTCGATGAAGATCTCAGCACCTCCATCCTTGGTGGCGAAGGTGACAGTTAGGTACTTCACATCTGGGCGAATATGGAGGTTTCCTTACGTTTGCCTTCCAAGAATGGCGTTATATGACGAAGGGACATCGATGACGATGAACCTTGTCATTACGGAGGCGAACCGCTCCTTACTGTTGTTTGCTGAAGTTCCCTTCAGCATCAGAGGAAGATCTATCCATCCTAGAACGGGAAGCTCGGACGGCCCCACTCCAAAAGTGGGAGAAGTGACAGTTTTAAGTTCGCTTCTCGATATTCCCAAGCTTGCTAGCAGGTGTAAAAATAGGACGTCTGCGTTTGAGCCATCGTCAAGTAGTACTCTCTTGACGTCCCAGCTTCCTATCCTTGCCATAATCAGCAAAGGATCTTCATGGGGAAAAATGACGGTGGATCCGTCCTTCCGGGTGAGCTTCTTTGATGGATTCCGGTACTCCATTACCAAAATCTCTCTGGCTTTTCTTTTTCTTTCCATCGACGGCAGCCCTGTGATGATCATTTGTATTACTCCTATCGGGGGCAGGGGACGCCTTTTCGGACTTCGGTTTCGACGCCTGTCGGAGTCGTACTCTTCATCCTCTACCTTTCCTTCTTCTTCCCTCCTTCCCTTCGGGGAGGGAATGCGCAGGTAATGCCGAAGTTTTCCTTGCTTTATCAGCATCTCTATGTGCTTCCTCAGTTGGAAGCAATCTTCGGTATTATGCCCGTGGTCTCGATGGAATTGACAGAATTTTCTCATATTCTTCTTGTTGTCCGAGGTCATGGCCCTCGGACGTTGAATCTGAGTCCCTTGCTTTTCCAACGCCATCAGGATGTTCATCCTCGTGGTGTTCAGGGGAGTGAAGGCAATTGGCTTCCTACCCTTAAACTTCTGAGGACGCCCACTCGTTTCAGTTGGGTAGCGAGTTTGCTGACTTGCTCCCTCGGTGCGGACATGATCGGACCTCGGGCCTCCCATTCTTAGTTCTTCGGCGGCCATGTGCTGCTCCGCTCTTCGGTAGAATTCACCGAGCATGTCGGGGGGATCTTCGGAGAACTCGTAGAACAGTTGGGAGTCTCTCCGGAGTCCTCGTGTCATGGCCAAGATACGTATCTCTGGCCTGAAGTCTGGGACACTCAAGGCTTCCCTATTGAACCTTTCGACATAGTCGCGTATGGTTTCACCACTTTTCTGCGCTAAATCAAACATTTGGACTAGCATTTTTACCGTCGGGCGGCTCCCAATGAACTGCTACGTGAAGGCAGCAGACAGTTCTTGGAACTCCATGATGCCTCCAGGAGCCAGCGAGTTGTACCATGCCGTGGCCGGCCCAGCGAGGGTGACCTCAAAGCATTTGCACAAGGTAGCATCATCAGCTCCGTGCAGTACCATACTGTGCTTATACTTGGTTAGATGAGCCTGGGGGTCAGTTCGGCCATCGTAGGTTTCGAGCCGAGGTACTCGAAAATCGCTTGGCATAGGTGCTTCGACCATTGTTCGGGTGAATGGTGACTCGTCTCCATTGAAGGTTTCTAACAGTCTAGCCTAGACGGGCTTCCGAGCTACTTGTCTCTCCACTCTTTCTATCCTCTTTAGAATTTTCTCCATGAGGAGTGTGGCGCTGGGTTCTTCTTCCTGCTGTCTGTAGGCTTCTGGGAATGGAGACTGACGTCTTCTCTTTGGGGATTGACTTCGGCGCCGGGGAGATGGTGACCTTGCTTCAGGGGTAGAACCTCTTCGGCGGGGAGCCTTGGGTTGCTTTGGCCCCGTTTCTCCCATAAGTCGCGCCTTGATGGGTATGTTTTTTGTTGAGTACTCATCGCGTTGATCCCCACTTCCTGGGCTCTTATGAGTTGATCGAGGGCTCTTCTCACGCCGAGGTGCTGGTAATGAGGACCTTCGTCCTAGGGTTTGCTGTGGCCATCTTTGGTCTAACTGCTACGTCATTTCAGCCACAACAGAGTGCTGAAATTCGTGCAGGAAGTCCATAGTAACAGTCAGTGGACGCTCATCCTCGGGTGAGGAAGTCCCTGCCGTAGTTTGTTCGGTTGCCGGTTGAGTTTCTGGCGCGAACAGGGACCTTGGGAGTCCTTTGTCCTTAGAACGCCGAGTTTCAACGACGGTGACCTGAGGGTGGTTTCCCACAGACGGCGCCAATTAATGCCATTCAGCATCTCTAGTGTGTGTCATGGTGACTGTGGCAGGAACTTCTGAGAGTACAAATGAGTCCGAAGGAATAGTGCTCTACGTAGACCACCTGGGAATCACAGAAAGTAAGGGTTAGGAGGTCCCTGGAGTGTTTTTTCGGGGAGGAGCCTCCGACGCCCAAGTGAGTATTTTTGGGGGTCACGAGATGATAAAGAGCAAAGGAGTATATTGTCTCAAGTAATGTCCTCTTTCCATACCTGGAATAATTATCGAGTACTTATGGAGGGGCGAATAGTAATAGTTCTTCTCGTGTGGCCGGCCCAGATCATGACACGTGTTCGGCGGGATGCGTTCCACGTCTTTTGGGCAACAGGGGACTCCTAGCAGGACATGGGCCTCTGGGCTAGGAGTCTAGTCAACCCAAGAGTGACGTGCTAGAGTGTCCCTGCAAATGGCGTGTCAGAGCATGCCTGGGGCGGATTATCGGGGATGTGTTAGAGGCTCCTTAAATGCTTATATCATACTCCCGAGGTCCCCTTTGGGTAGAGGAGACCTCTTCAGAGAACTTGTATTCCGAGGTCACTTTAGTATCACAGGAGTACACTTCCCGAGGGTGACCTTTCTTGGAGGTACCCCCACTTCTGAGGATGGCTTACTCGTTCTCTCGAGGTTGGCACTATTGTTTCTAGGAATGGAGAAATGCCAAGGCTGGATTTTGGGAGGTTGAGAATCCTTCTTTCTGTGGCAGGTGGTTTCCCTTCCGAGGTTGGTGCTTTGTCCGAGCTAGTGGGTTCGGAGGCTGATCGGCATGTTGGCTATCAGGTGGTGTGGCTAAGGAAGGGGAGTGCTTCCATTTTAAGCAACCTGGACACTGGAAGCGCAACTGCAAGCTCTATCTTGAAGAACTTGCTAAGGAAAAGGGAAGTAAGACTTCCACTTCAGGTATTTTTGTTATAGAGGCTAACTTTTCTACTTCCTGATCTTGGGTATTGGATACTGGATGTGGATCTCACATTTGTGCAAATGTGCAGGATCTAAGTAGAAGTAGAAGATTGGCCCGAGGTGAAGTGGACCTACGTGTTGGAAACGGAGTAAGGGTTGCTGCCTTAGTTGTAGGGACTTAGGTTCTCACTTTACCTAGTGGATTAGTTTTAGAACTAGACAACTGCTACTTTGTGCCTACTATTAGTAGAAATTTGATTTCTGTTTCTTGTTTGGACAAGAAAGTTTTTTCATTTATAATAAAGGACAAATGTTGTTCTATTTATTTGAATGAAATCTTTTATGGTAGTGCTCAACTTAGCAATGGTTGTATGTTCTAGACCTCGAAGATCCAATCTATAATGTGAATACCAAGAAGGTCAGATTAAATGATTCGAACCCGACCTATCTCTGGCACTGTCGCTTGGGCCATATAAATGAGACCCGCATATCCAAGCTCCATAAGGAAGGACTTTTGGACTCATTTGATTTTGAATCATATAAGACATGTGAGTCATGTTTGTTGGGCAAGATGACCAAAGCCCCATTCACAGGGCAAAGTGAAAGGGCTAATGACTTACTAGGACTCATGCATAGTGATGTATGTGGCCCTATGTCTACACAAGCTAGAGGAGGTTTCCAATACTTCATTACATTCACTGATGACTTCAGCAGATATGGCTATGTGTATCTTATGAGACACAAGTTAGAATCCTTTGAAAAGTTCAAAGAATTCAAGAATGAAGTAAAGAATCAACTCGGGAAGGGTATCAAAGTGCTTCGATCAGATCGAGGTGGAGAGTACTTAGATCGAGAATTCCTTGACTATCTGAAGGAGTGTGGTATAGTATCACAACTCACTCCACCAGGTACACCTCAATGGAATGGTGTATCTGAAAGGAGAAATCAAACTCTGTTAGACATGGTTCGCTCTATGATGAGTCAAGCTGACCTTCCAAACTCCTTTTGGGGACATGCTCTAGAGACAGCCGCTTTTACACTAAACCGAGTTCCATCTAAATCGGCTCAAAAGACACCATATGAGATATGGAGTGGGAAGCGTCCCAATTTGTCTTTTATGAAGATTTGGGGCTGTGACGCTTATGTGAAACGTCAATCCTCTGACAAACTAGGGCCCAAATCTATAAAATGCCTTTTTGTTGGGTGTCCCAAACAAACAAAGGGTTACTATTTCTACAACCCTTTTGAGCAAAAAGTGTTTGCTGCTCAAACTGGTGTCTTTTTAGAGAAAGAGTTTATCTCTAAAGGAACTAGTGGGAGGAAAGTAGAACTTGAAGAAATTCAAGAACAACAAGGAGACATTGAACCTGAAATGGAACCTGAACAGACACCACAAGATGTTGTGGTTCAAGAGTCTGTTCCTATAGCACAGAGCCCACGTAGGTCTGGTAGGATTCGGCATGAGCCTGAGAGATATGGATTTCTCATGACTCACACTGGTGATGTGATGCTCATGGATCAGGATGAGCCCACAACCTACCAACAAGCTATGTCGGGGCCTGACTCTGAGAAGTGGCTAGTGGCCATGAAATCCGAGATGGAATCCATGTATGAAAACCAAGTATGGACTTTGGTTGACCGACCTGAAGGTGTAAAACCCATAGGGTGCAAATGGGTTTTCAAGAAGAAAACTGACATGGATAGTAATGTGATTACCTTTAAGGGACGATTGGTTGCAAAAGGTTTCAAGCAAATTCATGGTATTGACTATGATGAAACTTTTTCACCAGTTTCTATGCTTAAATCCATCCGAATTTTGTTCGTTATTGCTGCACACTATGATTATGAGATATGGAAAATGGATGTCAAAACTGCATTCCTAAATGGAAAGCTACTTGAAGATGTGTCCATGACACAACCTGAGGGTTTTGTCACTCCTAAGAATGCCAATAAAGTGTACAAGTTGCAAAGGTCCATTTATGGACTGAAGCAAGCTTCTTGAAGTTGGAATCTTCATTTTGATGAAGCAATCAAAGAGTTTGGTTTTATCAAAAATGAAGATGAACCTTGTGTCTACAAGAAGGTTAGTAGGAGCGCTATTGTCTTCTTGGTGTTGTATGTAGATGACATACTACTCATCGGGAATGACATTCCTGAGCTACAGTCTGTGAAGACTTGGCTAGGGAAATGTTTCTCTATGAAGGACTTGGGTGAAGCAGCCTATGTGTTAGGCATCAGGATTTATAGAGATAGATCTAGAAAGCTTTTTGGCCTAAGTCAAAGTACATATATTGACAAGGTGCTAAAGAGGTTTAGCATGCAAGATTCCAAGAAAGGATTCTTGCCCATGTCACATGGTATAACTCTTTCTAGATCTCAGTGTCCGAGTACACCCGAGGAGAGAGAGCGCATAAGTAAGATTCCATATGCCTCAGCAATTGGATCTATCATGCATGCCATGATATGTACTCGTCCCGGTGTTTCATATGCCTTGAACATGACAAGTAGGTACCAATCGAACCCCGGTGAGAGTCACTGGACAGCTGTTAAGAACATCCTTAAGTACTTACGAAGGACTAAGGATGCATTCTTGGTCTTTGGAGGTGAAGATGAGCTCGTTGTAAGGGGTTACACCGATGCAAGCTTCCAATCCGATAAGGATGATTTTAGATCGCAATCTAGTTATGTGTTTTGTATTGGTGGTGGTGCTGTGAGCTGGAAGAGTTCAAAGCAAGAGACAGTAGCTGACTCTACAATAGAATCTGAGTACATTGCCACCTCTGATGCTGTAAAGGAGGCAGTTTGGATCAAGAAGTTCATCATTGAACTTGGAGTGGTTCCAAGCATTGCTGACCCGATAGAGCTCTATTGTGACAACAATGGAGCAATCGCACAGGCTAAGGAACCTCGATCTCACCAGCGATCTAAACACATACTCCGAGGCTATCATCTCATTAGGAGGATCATCGAGAGGGGTGATGTAAGGATATGTAGGACTTCGAGAGATAGCAACATTGCTGATCCACTGACAAAACCCCTTACGCAGCAAAAGCATGATAGCCATTCTTGGTCTATTGGTATTAGATACATGGATGATTGGCTTTGGTGCAAGTGGGAGATTGTTAGTGTTGTGCCCAAAAGCCAATCATGAGATGATTGTATTTTTGCACATTGAGTCATGATATTTTATTAAGGCATTAATCCAGCAATTATGTTTGTTGTTCTGTTTCTACATAACGTAATAAACATAATTGTAACCCTAGAATAATGATATTCTCAAACATCCCTGGCCTAGTATTATTATGGAGTGGGTTGCAATAATACATAACAACTAGCATATGTGGAGACTAATATGAGATATGTAGTCTACATATGGGTACAAGTTGGAGAACTTGTGTACTCGACCGACCCACCATGAGAACACTACATGGATCGTTATATGAGTGTCATAAGTGATTCTTATAGTGATCATGGTATATGTAGTCCTTTGACCTAAGGCATCAAGGTTCCCTACATGTGAGTCACATACTTTGATACTTTTCTTTGTTGCTCGTAACTGAGTGAACTTGAAGGTGGTCATTGGGTATGTCACATATCATGTGGAGGGATTTGCATGATCAAGATGGGATTTGTCCCTCCTATGTAACGGGAGTGATATCTTCGGGCCCCTTGACAGAGTAAGACTTAGAAGATATACGATATCAATGTCATTAGTTTAAGTTGGTCTACTCAGTAATCAAGAAACCAAAGATTGGGCTATACGAGAGTGACACATTCCATGTCTCGTGCTTAGTCTTGATATCTTGGACAAAAGGACAATGGCATATATTGGTAATGATCATAAAGGTTTAGTCGAATCACCGACCATCTTGTCACTTGGGTAGCAATGATGTGTTGCTAGACACCGCTCATTGCTTATAATCATAAATGTGTGATTTATGATCATTGCCAACGTGGTAAGAGCTTATTGGGTCGCATACATAAAGATATTTGGATCATTAGAGTGCATGAGCTAATAATTTGGGTTTTGGTTTCACAATAATTTCATATTAATAATGAGCCCAATAGTTGAGCCATTATTAAGCCCGAAATTAAAGCTTAATTGGATTAGGGCTTTGAAACCCATTAGGCTTGGAAGTTGAGTATCACTATAAATACAACTTTTAGTGAGAAATTCGCAGGTCTCCTTGCCATAGCCTCCCAAAAGGACAGCCGCACTCTTCTCTTGCAATTCCTTAGAGGACACAAGCTAGCACTGTGAGCGCAAAAGAAACGCATCTGCCGGGACGTGGTGGAAGCGTGGTGATCCCAAGAGGCTTGTGTGGATACCATAGAGAGCTTGAACACGTCAACTGTTCAGGTTTTGTGATTCAATTCTACAGTTGAGTGAGAGATCTCAACCGAAAATTAGGTATAAAATTTTTGAACACCTGGTTTACCTCATTTCTCTTGGATCCTGGAGGGTTTTGGTTAAATTCCGCTGTGCTATTTGGCTCCCAAAACCTAACATCCCTTAACTGAAATCATCGTCAAACCAAGAAGTAAGCAACAAGCACACATGATCTCAATAGAGTTGTTTTGAGCTCCCAGCTTGAATTCAACCAAATTGGACACCGAGGGCATGAAATTAAAACCATTTCTAACCATCTAATTAGCTTAGAACTAAATTAAAACGATTATAGAAGTTTACCTTAGGATTTGAACCATAAACTTGTAAGGACAACTTCAAATGCACCAAATACACAAAAAATGAGCTGGGGCCTTGTTGGGATGGCTTTGGGAACTTCAAATTTCATGAAATTTTAGGTAGATTGAAAGGTTTGGAGATGAAGCAATATACAGGAGAGGGAGCCACGAATTTGCCAAATGAAGGAGCTGATGAGTAGTACCATCCTTCCTTCTAAAAATACCTCAACTACTCCACTTAGTTCATTTCTCCTTTACTTGTAACTTTGGCCCTTTATCTTAGTTTTAATTCACTTAGGCCACTTAAAGTCTTCCTACACCATCTTTCCTTGGTCCTCTAGAAAGGTTTTTCTTACCCACACACTTTACCTTTAAGCCACTTGAGCCATTATAAGACATAATAGCTCAATTTCTCACTTAGTGCATTTTTATCTCTTTCTGTTTTCACAATTTTTGTGTGTTTATTTAATATTTTTGCTCATGGAAAGAGGGAATAAAATTGACTAGAAATGGCTCAGGCCAATTTCTTATAATCAGGCTACTTGCTTAGATGGTTCTTTGGTTTAGAGTTTTGACCAATTTTAGCCAATTTTTTGACCAAGCACAAAAATCATTAGCACCTTTCTTATAAAAAGATTCAAGGTGAAGCTCTTGTATTAATAAAACCCTAACATCAATCTTAGCTTAGCATTATTTTTTTTCAAGAAATACTTAAAACTAGAATGATCAATGTAAAAAATGAATTCGGACAAGATAAGATTGGGCCTAAACTCATCAATGGCAAACACTACAACTAGTATTTCTTTCTCAATGGTGGTGTAAGTTCCTTGTACATTAGTCAAAGTCTTGTGCATAATAGATGGGTTGACAATGCTTATCCTTATGCTGACCAAGGGGCACCTAATCACTTGCATCATACATCAATTCAAAAGGTAGAGTCCAATTAGGGGATTCCATAGTAGGTCTGTTGGTTGATGTCCCCTTTAAGATATTAAATGCATGCAAACATGCATCGTTGAAATCAAAGGGGGCATCCTTGTTAACAATTTGGTAAGAGGTCTAACAATCCTAAATAAATCTTTAGTTAATTTTTTATAGGACCCTGTATGGTTGAGAAAACTTTTAGTTGCCTTAACTAAAGTTGGTAGAGGTAATATGGCAATTGTCTTGATCTTGGCCTTGTCTACCTCTATACCCTTCCTCAATATTTTATGTCCTGGGACTATCCCTTCTTTCACCATGAAATGATAATTTTCCTAGTTAAGCACCAAATTAGTTTCTTCGCATCTTTCTAAAACACTACCTAAATTATGAAGGCATTTATGAAAAAAGCCACCTTGTACAGAAATATGGTCCACAAATACCTCCATTTTATCTTTGACAAAATCATAAAAAATTGCAATCATGCATCTCTTAAATGTAGCAGGGGATTTACACAATCCAAAAGGCATGTGATGATAAGCAAACATACTACATAGACATGTAAATGTCATTTTCTCCTATTTTCTATTGCAATGAGAATTTAGAAGTAATCAGCATTAGGTCTAAAAAATATTATATGCATGCGCCGACAAGTGCTCCAACATCAAATTAATGAAAAGAAGTGAGAAGTGATCCTTTCCTATAGCATCATTGAATCTTCTATAGTCAATCCATACTTTTCAACCCTAAATTTCTTTATTGGAATAAGCACATTCATTTCATTGGGTACAACTGTTATTTCGCATTTCTTTCACACCGCTTGCAATGGGTAACCCAAATGCTATTGGAGATGGGGTAAATCACTCCAGCATCCAAAAGCTTGATCACCTCAATGTTCACCACCTCTCTCATGTGAGGATTTTATCTTTTCTATGGTTGGACAAATGGCTTCTGAATCACCTCTATTAGGATATTGTGTGTGCAAAAAAATGGGCTAATTGCCTTAATTCTGGGAATGGACCATATTATTGCCTTTTTTCACTGCTTAGTATGTTATTAATACTATAGACCTCAGTCCACCATTCCATACTCAGATAGTCACCCTTTAATCATATCAATAATGTACAAGACTACCAACACTAGAAACGTTGTTTAAAAATTTGAAAAATGATTTCTTTCCCTTTGAACCCTTAAGGCAAATCCAAGATTTTTTAGGCCAAGTTCTCATTTAAAGGTTTGAATAAGCCCATACCGTGGTCGTAAACTTGCCTATAAAGTTTCAACTCAAGCACTATGTTCTATCTTAGAGTCAATGTAGAAGTCAAAGAGGACCATGCCAACCAAATTGTGTGGAATTTATCTAGCAGTTGTAGCTAATCATTTGATTTCAATTTTAGTAACTACGAGATTTTCATTCAACAACTCTAGCTTATTGTTATACCTTACTTCATAAGTTTCTTTATCTCTTTAACCTTTCTAACTAAGTTAGTTTGGCTCATCTAGAACTTTTTGTTAGTTTTGCCCAAAAGCTAATCATGAGATAATTACATTTGTCACATTAAGTTGTGATATTTTATTGAGGCATTATTCCAATAATTGTGTTTATTTTTTGTTTTTGGATAACATAATCAAACATTTATAACCCTAGAAGTAGTATTCTTAAACCTCATTGTTTTAGTATTATTGTGGAGCGGGTTACAATATTACATAATGACTAGTACATGTGGAGACTAATATGAGATATGTAGTCCATATATGGGTACAAATTGGAGAACTTGTGTACTAGACCGACCCACCATGAGAATGCTACATGGATCGTTATATGAATGTCATAAGTGATTCTCATAGTGATCATGGTATATGTGTTAGTATTGTGCCCAAAAAGCCAATCATGAGATGATTGTATTTTTACACATTGAGTCATGATATTTTATTGAGGCATTAATCCAGCAACTATGTTTGTTGTTTTGTTTCTGCGTAACGTAATAAACATAATTGTAACCCTAGAATAATGATATTCTTAAATGTCCCTAGTCTAGTATTATTGTGGAGCGGGTTGCAATAATACATAATGACTAGCATATGTGGAGACTAATATGAGATATGTAGTCTACATATGGGTACAAGTTGGAGAACTTGTGTACTGGACCGACCCACCATGAGAACACTTCATGGATCATTATATGAGTGTCATAAGTGATTCTCATAGTGATCATGGTATATGTAGTCCTTCGACCTAAGATCATCAAGGTTCCCTACATGTGAGTCACATACTTTGATACTTTCCTTTGTTGCTCGTAACTGAGTGAACTTGAAGGAGGTCATTGGGTATGTCACATATCATGCGGAGGGATTTGTATGATCAAGATGGGATTTGTCCCTCCTATGTAACGGGAGTGATATCTTTGGGCCCCTTGATAGAGTGAGACTTAGAAAATGCATGGCCATGCTCCGATGAGTTGATATATGATATCAATGTCATCAGTTTAAGTTAGTCTACTCGGTAATCAAGAAACCAAAGATTGGGCTATACGAGAGTGACACATTCCATGTCTCGTGCTTAGTCTTGATATCTTGGACAAAGGGACAATGGCATATATCGGTGATGATCATAAAGGTTTAGTCGATTCACCGACAATCTTGTCACTTGGGTAGCAATGATGTGTTGCTAGACACCGCTCATTGCTTATGATCATAAATGTGATTTATGATCATTGCCAACATGGCAAGAGCCTATTGGGTAGCACACATAGAGCTATTTGGATCATTAGAGTGCATGGGCTAATTATTTGGGTTATGGTTTCACTTTAATTTCGTATTAATAATGGGCCAAGGAGTTGAGCCATTATTAAGCCCGAAATTAAATCCTAATTGGATTAGGGCTTTGAAACCCATTAGGCCTGGAAGTTGAGTCTCACTATAAATACAACTTTTAAGTGAGAAATTCGCAGGTCTCCTTGCCCTAGCCTCCCAAAAGGACAGCCGCACTCTTCTCTTGCAATTCCTTGGAGGACGCAAGCTAGCACTGCGAGCGCAAGAGAAACGCATCTGCCGGGACGTGGTGGAAGCGTGGTGATCCCGAGAGGCTCGTGTGGATACCATAGAGAGCCTGAACACGTCAACTGTTCAGGTTTTGTGATTCGACTCTACAGTTGAGTGAGAGATCTCAACCGAAAATTAGGTATGAAATTTTCGAACACCCGGTTTACCCCGTTTCACTTGGATCCTGGAGGGTTTCGGTTAAATTCCGTTGCGCTGTTTGGCTCCCGAAACCCAACAATATGTAACCCTTTGACCTAAGGTCATCAGTGCTCCCTATATGTAAGTTACATACTTTGATACTTCTCCTTATTGTTTGTAACTGAGTGAACATAAAGGTAGTCATTGGGTATGTCACATAGCATGCGGAGGGATTTGTATGATCAAGATGAGATTTATCCCTCCTATATAATGGGAGTGATATCTTCGGGCCCCCTTGATTGAGTGAGACTGAGGAAATGCATGCCTATGGTTAGATGAGTTGATATAGGAGATTAATGTCATCAGTTTAAGTCAGTCTACTTGGGAATTAAAAAACCAAAGATTAGGCTATACGAGAGTTATACATTCCATGTCTCATGCTCAGTCTTAATATCCTTGGACAAAAGGACAATGACATATACGAATAATAGTCATAGAAGTTTAGTTAAATCACTAACTATCTTGTCACTTGGGTAACAATGATGTCTTGCTAGATACTGCTCATTGTTTATGATCATAAACATGATTTATAATAATTACCAACATAAAAGGAGCCTATAGGATCACACACCTGCTGCCAATTGGATTATTTGAGTGCGTGATCCAAAATTATTTAGTTTTGGTTTCACGATAATTTCAGATTAATTATTGGACCAATAGATGAGCCATTGTTAACCCCAAAATTAGGCCTAATCAAATTAGGGTTATGAAACCTATTTGTCTTAGGAGTTTTACTTCACTATATAGCATATATATATTGTTAATTTCATATAGCCTCCTTAGGATGAAATTTGAAAAGGGTTCTGAAAACCTCCAGCCACACTCCCTTCTTGTCTTTTCTTGGAGGACGTAAGCTAGCACTACAGGCGTAAGGAATGCTCCTGCCAGAACCTGGAGAAGGCGTGGTGATCTGAGAGGCTCGTGTGGATATTGTAGAAAGCTTAAACACATTAACTATTCCAATTTTGTGATTCGGCTCAATAGTTTGGTGAAAGATCTCAACCTACTAGATATGAAAATTTTGAACACCTGATTACCTCCATTTTACTTGGATCCTTAGAGGGTGTCAGTTAATTTTGTTACGTTGTTTGGCTCCCAAAACTTTACCCTTTTCTAGAGTAGTTTCTATAGACATAATTATAGCTTAGGAGTTAGATGCTTGAACAAAATTCTAATTGTACTTACTACTTCTGCTATAGAGGTTGCAGGACAGAAATCCGGGATTCTTTGTGATATACTTAGCATGTTGCATTACAAAATTCATCTACAGAACATAGGGATTGATTCAGAGACCAAAATCCTATTTAATTATATAGGCTACAATAATAAAAAGTGTGAGTTGTGAGGGTGTTTATATGCTCCACTCCTAATTTCTCATTTAAACTTGGCAGCCAAGTTTCTTTATAAAAAATAAAAATTGTTTAAATTAAGAAATTTCTATGCTTAGATTAACGTTTGCTATTAAGACTTCCAAAATTTTACCTCAAATATGTGGAATTGACTCCAACACATTTTCCCTTCAATGTAAATGATCTCCACACATAAAGTGCTTAGCAAGCTCTAATTCACTTGTAGAACATACCTAGAAAAGCTTAGCTTTAGAAACTTTTCCTAGCCAAAAGTCAACCCATAGGTCAAACATTGCATAACTATAAATCTTTGTTGCAAAATTCCATTAAACTTCTTGAGCAAAACAAGTTTTAGATCTAGGGATATAGAAATACTCTTCTGCAGCACTACTAAACTTGGAAGATCATAAAAATTTTAGAACTCTTCTATCTTCATTAAATAAACCAAAAACCTGCACCAATTTGGTTCCAGTACGCCTGTCACTCTAACCAACTATTTTTCCTAGGCATTAAGTGCTCAACAAGTTCCACTTTATCTACAGAACTTGTTTGTAAAATCTTAACTCCATAAGCTTTGACTAGCCAAATAGTGAACCTGCTTGTCAAACTTGGCTATTCTGCAGCCTTAACTCTAAAGGACTTGCCTTGGACTATTTAGGTTCCTAAACCTAATCTATACCCAATTATAAATTAATAATAGGAGAGGGCTTCAAATTCCAATTCTTGGTACTTTCTCTAATAATTTCTTTTCCCAACAACCAAATTTCACAAAACTAGTTATGTGATTTTGCTATAGCAAGCTTGTTCGAAATTCTTTTCAGTTAAGACTCCTAACCACTAAGCAAAAGTAGCATATATACTGTTGTGGCCTAAATTCTATTAAACTCTCTTTAAGTCCTGGATAAACCTTTGCTATAATACCAACATTAACCCCCCACACTGCCCATAAACACAATGATATATATGAGTATCTAACTTTGTTTATAGCAGCATCATTACCTATTGTTTGCAAGAAAGGCTTGGGCACTTTCTTGACAAACTACCACATAGAATTCTCATTTTCACAGAAAAAATTGATTTGCCAAAAGAAACTATGCTTAGCTTGTAAAAAAAGTCAAGATAGAACTTAACCCTGAGAATGCACAATAAGCTACATTAGTTCAATTTCAGTGACCAAACTAGACTTTATAAAGTTTATAAATCAGTTGAAGGTGTAAACATGTTTCAATTACGAGAAAAAAACCTGTGTGCTAGTTTTTAGACCAAAATAAAAACTCCATCTAAAAGTTAGACTGAAAGTCATTAACACAAGGTACACAACCAAATTACAGGTAATAATGCTAGATAAACCACACATAATCCTGTTTACTATAAAACCAATATAAATTTGTATCTCTTCTGAAACATCAATTACAAAGCAACCTTTTTGTTCCAAAGGTCTAAAATCAAAATAAAAATAACACCAACTTGTATGAATATAATAGTTCAACTACAAATCAGTCTCTTAAAAGTAAAGTACATTAAATTGAGATCTAATTCATTGTCTAAAGAATGAATATTCTTCAAGTAGGAACTAGAGCTCGGTAGCTCCTATCCAGGACTTTACTTTCCAAGCTTTATATATAAAAGATATAGCTCAATTCCTTCATCCATCAATCTACCCAACCAACAGCAACTATAACCACACACTTAAACTCGCTCATTAGTACTCAAGCAGGAAGAGTGCTAACACTTCTAGAAAAAACCGATTTAGCGATGGCCATTAGCGACGGCTTGCCGTCGCTACAGAATACATAGCGACGGCACACCGTCGCTAAACGGTCCGTTGCTAATCTACTCGCCGCTAATACATAGCGACGGCTACCGTCGCTAATTAGCGACAGCCAAAGGTCGCTAACAAGACAGTCACAAATTTTTCGGTGGTTCATTGGCCGGCACTTTAGCGACTTTTTCTGTCACTAGTTAGTGATGCGTAGCCGTTGCTAGTTAGTGACTTGTGACCGTCGCTAGTTAGTGACGTGTTGCCGTCGCTAGTTGGTGAAGTTAGTGACGCATAGTCATCGCTAGTTAGTGACGCGTAACCGTCTCTATTTATTGTGGTTACTAACTAATGTAGGTCGGTAGTTAGTGACTAACGTACGTCGCTACTTAGTGTGATCAGTTACATTATGCATGTAGCAGTTTATTGAATGATTTGTTGGAACTTAACCTCTCTTTTATTTTGATTATAAAACTCCAAGTTAACCTTGTATGCTCGATCAGTGCTAACAGTAAACTGAAAGAGCCACAGAAAGAGATTACCTTGATTCTTAGAATTATTTTCATGATAAAATTTAATATTGGAACTAAACAGGGTGCTGGAAATTATTTTATTCTGTTGAAGATGATATAAATAAAAAGTAGTGGACACGAGTAGTACCAATTTGGTAACATGGAAAAAATAGTGGCACTTAATAACAAGATCAACACTTCCCACATCGTCATTTACAGCAACATAACAAGATCAAGTATCTATAACGAAAGATAAAATATAAACCAAGTCCAGCACAGAGACTACTTAATAAGCCCTTAAAGAAAGGAAATTTACACCCTCTGTCATACCAGCTCAGTCACCTCAGCAACAAGGACATTTCCACCCTCTGTTGTACCAACTCAGTCACCTCAGCAACAGGTTTCTGGATGAGTTAATCCTGCTAATTCATGAAGCAGCTGTTATAGTGCAATTTGACAAGAGACTGGTACATGCAGAACACATATCAGCGCACTTACTTTTTAGATTGCTCTAGTGCCATCAAAAGACTAAAAGTAACCTCAAAATGCTATCATACAAGTTCAGGTGAAATGAAGATGAACAGCCTCAGGATTTGAAACGAACAATGGTCGCAGCAACAAAAACTAGATCCAACCAGGAAAGCAAGATGATCCCTTTCCTTCCAAGGTTAGTATAGTATGCATGAATAAAAAAAAATTTCTTAATAGTGCATAATTTTTTCTTTTCTACAAGACCTTGACTCTACATTTCTATTTCAGTGTTCATGATTCTGTTTCACAGCAAATATTTCTTTTTCCACCCGCACTTTTCTATGAGCACAACATAGAAAAGGTGTCAAAGAAGGATATTGATGTATTATGCCCCTACCACCAAATATTGGTGACAGCATGCTTGGATCCTTGCATCATTTCAAATTTGTCTATTCGAACATTTATGTCATGCATTTTTGCCATGACTATAGTAAAAAAAAGAATAACATTAATTAACATGTAAACTCCTCGAGTATTTCCAGGAAACACCTGCAGTTGACACAACACCTATAGCACTGCCAATCAGGCCGAATTGCACTGCATCTCTTGCAGTCTTCAGCTGGAAAGAAAAGAAACAAATTAGAGTTAGGGATGTAAATGCTATATGTAGTACTAGCACAACAGAATATACCTCTGGAATTTGCCTAAGTAATTTCTAGATTGCTAAAGAACAACTTGTGCAAGATAACACTAATAATAATAATAATAATTTCTTAATACTCCTGATAGCCGAAGGACTATCTCCTCTCCCAGTGCGTACTTCCTGCCGAAAGTATGATCAAGAAGCCTGGCGTCACCCGAAAGACACACCATCACTGACCTCGGAAGGAACGAAGCCAAGCACCCCGAACTTGGAACTTCGGCAAGAACGCCAGGGATCGCAAAGATGGTGCCGGCTCCCTCGGGGGACCGAACAGATCGCCTTCGGATGCAGAGAATTAGCTATCGCAAACAGAAGGGAATCTCCCCAAAGGTGGAACCTCCGAACAAGGGAACCCCCCAAAAGCACGAGCATAACTCCCGAAGAAGGGCGACCGTGTCAAAGAATGACCTCGCCCAGAGGACCTCGGGAGTACGGCATGAGCATTTAAGGAGCCTCTAACATGTCGCCCACAGACGCTACATGTCACCTCAAACGGTGATTTGACACACTGACGCCGTCCAGGTCTTGTCACGACCTGTCTCGGTTCAAGACTCAAGGAGCCTGTCACCGACTACTCGCCCCCTAAGCCCAAAAACTCAGAGAACATCCGACCGAACACGTGTCGTCATCTGAACGGGCTGGCCTTCTCTATAAATACCAGGGAACAGACCCTGGCAAGGGGTTCGACTCCTCCTCCTTGAGAAAACACAGGCAAGCCCACTAAAAACTCTAGTGCTTCCCCTTTACCTTCTCAGGAAACTGACTTGGGCGTCGGAGGCTCCTCCTCGGAAAAGCACCCCGGGGACCTCCTAACCCTCTTCTCTGAGCTTTTCAGGCACATTCCCCTGGGAAACCTCGACTCCAGACGCTCTCCCTCACAGGAAGTCCTCCCGGAAGTCTCCACGCCTTCCAGTGAAGATGTCTCAGGGCATCATTTGGCGCCGTCTGTGGGAAACCATCCTCGGGTCGCCGTCGTTGAGACTCGGCGTTCTAAGGACAAAGGACTCCCGAGGTCCCCATCCGCGCCTGAGGTCCAACCGGCCACTGAGCAAGCCTTCCCAGGGACTTCCACGCCTGAGGAAGAGCGCCCTCTGGTCATAACCATGAGCTTTCTGCGCGACTTTCAACGTTCTGTTGTGGCTGAAATGACACAACAGATAGACCGAAGGTGGCCGCAACAAGCTCAAGCCCAAAGGCCTCCTTCGCCAGCACACCCTCGGGAAAAAAGTCCTAAACCAACCCATCGTAGTTCGGGATGCGGAGACCCGCGAGAGGAGTCTTCAACAAAAAACATGCCCCTCGGGGCACGGCTCGCGGGACAAGCGGGGTCAAGACGACCCAAAATCACACACAGGAGGAGCCAGTCACCTGAGGCGAGGTCCCCATCCCCTCAGCGCCGAACTCACTCTCCGAAGAGGCACCGACAATCTCCCCTACCAGAAGAAGAACCTAGCGCCACGATCCTTATGGAGAAGATTTTGGCGAGGTTGGACAGAGTGGAGAAACAGGTGGCCCGCAAACCTGTCTGGGCTAGGCTGTCTGGAACCTTTTGTGGGGATGAGTCCCCATTCACCCAAGATGTAGTTGAGGCAGCCATGCCAGGTGATTTCAGAGTACCTCGGCTAGAAACTTATGATGGCCGCACTGATCCACAGGTCCATCTGACCAAGTACAAATTCAGCATGATGATGCACGGTGCCGACGACGCTACCTTGTGCAAATGTTTTGAGGTCACTCTCACTGGGCCAGCAACAGCCTGGTATAATTCATTCGCCCCAGGAACCATCACGGAGTTCCAGGAGTTATCCACAGCCTTCACACAGCAGTTTATCGGAAGTCGGCCAACGGCGAAGATGCCGGTTCAGATGTTCGACATAGCGCAAAGAATTGGAGAGACCATCCGCGACTATGTCGAGAGATTTAACAGAGAGGCCTTGAGTGTCCTAGACTTTCGGCCCGAAGTACGCATCCTTGGATTGACACGGGGCCTTCGGAAGGACTCGCAGCTGTTTTACGAATTCTCCAAGGACCCCCCGGACACGCTGGGCGAATTTTACCGAAGGGCCGAACAGCACATGACAGCCGAATAACTGAGAATGGGTGGACCGAAGTCCGATCACACCCGGGCCGAAGGGTCCAGCCAGCAAACCCGGTATCCCACCGAACAGGCAGGCCGACCTCGGAGAACGCGAGGAAGGAAACTCCCCATTTTCACACCCCTGAACACCACAAGGACCAAAATCCTCATGACAATGGAAAGGCAAGGAACTCAGGTTCAGCGGCCACGGGCCATGACTGCCGACAATAGAAAGAATATGAAGAAGTTTTGCCAGTTTCATGGTGACCACGGCCACGACACTGAAGACTGCTTCCAATTGAAAAAGTATATAGAGTCGCTGATAAAACAGGGCCAACTTCGGTGTTATCTGCGCATGCCTTCCCCGAAAGGGAGAAAAGAGAAGGAAGGAAAGGCAGAAGATGAGGACTATGACTCCGACAGGCGGAGAAACCGAAGTCCGAAAAGGCGCCCCCCACCTCCAGCGGGAATCATACAAACAATTACGACAGGACTGCCATCCTCGGAAAGAAAGAGGAAGGCCAGAGAAATAGCAGTCATGGAGTATCAAAGTCCAACAAAAAAGCTGGCCTGAAAGGATGGTTCCGCCGTCATTTTTCCCCATGACGACCCATTATTGATCATGGCGAGAATAGGAAACTGGGACGTCAAGAGAGTGCTGCTTGACGACGGATCAAATGCCGACGTCCTGTTTTCACACTTGCTGCCGAGGTTGGGTGTATCTAGCAGCGACCTCAAGCCCGTCACCTCGCCTACCTTCGGGGTAGGTCCGTCCGAACTGCCCGTCCTCGGATGGATCGATCTCCCTTTGATGCTAAAAGGGACTTCGGTGATTGGGACAGCAGAGTTGTACACCTCCACAATGGCAAGGTTCATCGTTATGGATGTCCCTTCATCGTACAACACCATCCTTGGAAGACAGACATAGGGAAACCTGCACATTCGCCCTGATGTCAAGTACTTAACCGTCACTTTCGCGCGCCAAGGATGGAGATGCGTAAATTTCATAGATCAAGGCGAAGTAAGGAAGGTGTTCGTCAAAACACAAAAGGCTCCATCAAACAACTTCGCGCAAGCTGTGGAAGCAAAAGCACCAAAAAAGGGCGAGGCAGAGAATCCCGCGAACGCGGAAATGGAAGAAGTAGAACTTGTCCCAGGCCAAAATACCCGAATAGGGAAAAACTTGGCCGAAGGTGACAGGGAAAAACTTGTATCTTTTCTACTGACAAATAAAGATCTGTTTGCCTACTCGCCAAAAGACATGCCAGGGGTAAACCCTGACATAATTCAACATAGCCTCAAAGTAAGTCCGGAAGCAAAGCCTGTCCAGCAAAAGAAGCGAGGCATCTCAGTTCATAAAAGTAGCTTTGTCAAACCCGAAGTCCAACGACTGTTAGAAGCCGATGTCATCAGGGAGGTCAAGTACCCTGAATGGTTAAGCAATGTGGTAGTTGCCACAAAAGAAGGAAGCGGCAAACTCCGGATGTGCATCGACTTCAGAAACTTGAACGATGCTTGCCCAAAAGATTCATACCCTCTCCCACCGATAGACCAATTGGTAGACTCAACTGCCGAATAAGGACTCCTAACTTTCTTAGACACCTTCAGTGGGTATCATCAAATAAGGATGGACCCTGAAGATGAAGAAAAAACCGCCTTCATCAACGAGGGAGGAACATACTGCTACATCATGATGCCCTTCGGTCTCAAAAACGCAGGAGCCACCTACTAGAGGTTGATTAGCAAGGTCTTCAACGACCAAATAGGGAGAAACATGGAAGTATATGTGGACGACATGATAGTCAAAATCGAACTGCCTGGCGACCACGTCGCAGATCTAAAGGAAACTTTCCACCAGCTCAGAGCCTTCGGGATCCGCCTTAATCCCGAAAAGTGCATCTTCGGAGCGACCTCGGGAAAGTTCCTTGGGTAAATGGTATCAGAAAGAGGCATTGATGCCAACCCAGAAAAAATTAAAGCTCTAATCGAGTTCCAAACTCCTGCCCCAATAAAAGATGTGCAGAGGCTCACCGGAAGGATAACCTCCCTCAGTAGGTTTATTTCCAGATATGGAGACCGGTGTCGACCATTCTTCAAAGTCCTCACTAAGGCAGCAAAAAAGGAGGACAACCTCGGGAGTAATGACCATCCTTGGGGTGAAGACTGCCAAAAGGCCTGGGAGGAACTCAAAATCTACTTAGCCGGTCTGCCCATTTTGCGGCAACCTCGCGAGGGAGAGCCCCTCGTGTTATACCTCGCCGTCACAAAAAAAGCCATAAGCTCGGTCCTTGTGAAAGAAGAGGGGGCGAAGCAATGGCCAATCTACTACGTAAGCAAGTCCCTGCATGGCGCCGAAGTTAGGTACCCTCTGTTGCAAAAAGCTATATATGCCTTGGTGCTAGCAGGAAGAAGGCTGTGACCATATTTTCAGGCTCACCCTATCATCATCCGAAGCAATCTACCTCTGTGCGATGTCATGAGAAAAGTTGATCATTCGGGAAGGCTTTCCAAATGGTGCATAGAGCTTGGTGAACACGACATCACTTATGAACCTCGAAAAGCCATAAAAGCTCAAGCTCTGGCAGACTTCATTGCCGAAGTACCCACCACCGAAGATAGCCATCCAGATCCAAGCGAAGGTGAGCCAAAGTGAACTTTGTACGTCGACGGAGCCTCGGGGTCCAAACACCAGGGAGCTGGGGTAATTATCAGAGGTCCCGAAGGCCTTGATGTAATGAAGGCTATTAAGTTCAGCTTTAACGTCACCAACAATGTGGCTAAGTATGAAGCCCTCATAGCAGGATTGCGCCTAGCTAGAAGAATTGGCGTGCGAAATCTAAAAGCCCACAGCGATTCCCAGCTAGTAGTTCGGCAAACGGCAGGAGACTATGGGGCGAAGGACCCAAGCTTGGCAAAATATCACGAACTGGTGACAAAGCTCATTCGAGAGTTCGACACCATACAGATCAAAAACGTACCTCGACGGGATAACGGCGAAGCAGACTGCTTGTCGAAGCCAAAAACATACACTGAGGTACTAAGCCGCCCGAGCATTGAAGTACTGAGCATAGTAACTTCGGAAAAAGGCTGGAAAGACCCGATAAAAAGGTATCTTGCGAACAACGCGCTCCCCGAAGACCCCATCGAGGCTGCAAAAGTGCGAATACGCTCCGGGCGATTCTTCCTAATAGGCGAAGAACTGTATCGGCAGGGATATGCAAATCCTTTACAGAGGTGTGTTGGCGAAGAGGATACTGAAATGATCCTCGAAGAAGTCCATGAAGGCGCTTGTGGTTCACACATTGGAACTGACGCCCTGGCGGCAGTAATACTGCGCCAAGGATACTTTTGGCCTACCCTGAGAAAGGACACTAGGCAGTTCGTCCGAAAATGTGGTAACTGCCAAAAACACGCAAATATCCAAAGGACACCCTCGGAAATGGTGACTTCGGCTGACTATCCCTGGCCCTTCATAGTCTGGGGCGTAGACCTCATAGGACCACTCCCGACAGCGCCTGGAGGCATGAAATTCTGCGTAGTAGTAGTAGACTATTTCTCCAAATGGGTCGAGGCGGAACCGTTGGCTACTATCTCGGCAAAAGAAGTGCAGAAGTTCGTATGGAAGAACATCATATGCAGATTTGGCATACCAAGGGTACTAGTAGCTGATAATGGATCCCAATTGATAGACAAATGGTTCCAGGAATTTATCAGTAACCTCGGAACAAAAATGCACTTCGCCCCAGTAGCTCACCCCCAAAGCAATGGGTAGGTAGAAGTATCTAACAAGACCATAAAAGATGGTCTGAAAAAGAGGCTGGGGGAAGCGAAAGGGAAATGGCCAGGAGAGCTCCAAAGTGTACTGTGGAGCTACCAAACAACACCCCGAAGAGCAACAGGGGAAACGCCTTTTTCACTCGTTTTCGGTACAGAGGCCATCATCCCAATCGAGGTAGTGCAACCATCAATCTGAGTACAAGTTTTTGATGAAAGTAGAAATGACCTCGGCCTAAGAACCAAGCTCGACCTCGTAGGCGAACACAGAGAAATAACGGAGCTGAGAAGAAAAGCTTTTCAGCAGAGAGTGGCCACCGCTATAAACTTGCATGCCAGGCCAAAAGGAATAAAGAAAGGAGACCTCGTTCTCCGAAAGGCTGAATTTGCACCTCGTAGGCCACCCCACGGTGTATTTCGCGCGAACTGGGAAGGTCCCTATCTGATCCTTGCCGAAGTACGAAAAGGGGTGTACAAGCTCGGCGATTCCGAAGGTATAGAATTAAAAAATACGTGGCATTCGGACGCCTTGAGAAAATTCTATACTTAGGATCTCGATGAAGAAGATTGTGCTGTACAAGTTGGAAAAATTCTCTAAGTACGAAAGTTTCTTAGCCAAAAAGTCTTAAGCATAAGAGGTGCAAATTCCGCAAAAGTGGCCGACCAGATAAGGTTTTCCGAAGTCTCTTGAGCGAACGTGTTCGAGACAATGGAGAAAACCTGGCAAAAGACCTAGCCAAAATTCTTGGGCATAAGTTGTACAAGTCAAGATTTCGCGAAGAAGGTCGCCATGCTAAGCGCAGATAAGGTTTTCCGAAGTCTCTGGAGCGAATGAGTTCGGGACAAAGGGAAACGAAAAATCTCGCAAAAATACTTAGCCAAATTTTCTAAAAAAGTCTTTTATTAAGATAAATTTGCTTACATAGAAGGAAGATTGCTATGAGAAGAAGTACAAAAGAGAAGGAAAATAAGGCAAAGGGCCCTAGAACAAACTAAGGATTCTCGTCGTCCCAGGAGCCACCAGCTCCTGCGTCCTTCTCCACAACCTTCGGCACCGAAAACGAAAGGGGCAGGTTCAGATGCTCAATCTTGGACCAAGACCACCGAGGCCCCTCGGGAATGTTCAGAGCCTCCAAAAAAGAAAGGTCCAAGTCTGGGAACCTTTGAAGAACTTGATACCGAGCGAGGCAAAACCCATCCTGAAAACCAACTTTGGTCATCTGGTCGGATTTGTCCTTCTCGACACCTAGGTCTTCAAGGTCCTCCTTTAGATCCGCTACCTTCTTCTTCAGCGCCTTCATCTTCTTCTTCTCCGGCTTCTTCTTCAAAGACTCGACCTCGGCTTGAAGCGCGGCCTTCTCTTCAAGCACCTTCGCCAGGAGAGCCTCAGATTCTGACTTCTCCTTTTGAACTGCCTCGTTCGCCGAAATCAGCTCCGCCACCTGGGAGTCGAGGTCAGAAATCTTCTGGGAGGAGTCCTTCAAAAGTTCTTCCTTTTCCTTTAGGAACTCTTCCCGAACGGCAGCAACCTCCTTTTCTGCGGCTTGAGCCAGCTGCGCGTTCTGTGTGGCCAGTTCCGAGCACTTGGCCTTATATTGGTCTATGGTGCTTAAGGCCGAGGGTCGGAACAGCGCCTGCCTCGCCACCCGAACTATGAGGAAACCGGCGTACCCCAGCAGCTGCAGAGAAACAAAGACAAAGTTAGTAAGGCAAAGAAGAAGAGGCAGATATTTGGATGAAATCAAAAGGAAAAACACAAAGGCGAGAGGCGTACCTGGGCAGCGTGTGATAGCCAAAGGCTATTGCCTCCTCGGTAGTAACTCCCTGCCAGAATATTGGCCAAGGAGTCTGACGTCACCCAAGAGAGGATCTTTTCATTGACCTCGGAAGGTGCGAAGTCAAACACTATGAGCTCGAGAATTTGGTTAGCTCGTCAGGAATTTCGAGGACAACACCGTCTCCATCGAGGGGCCAAATTGACCGTCTTCGGGTAAGAAAGCCATCTCTCTGAAGTAAGGGAGAATCTCCCCCGAAGGCAGAGGCCCCGAAGAGGTCTTCCCCGAACAAGAAATACCTAAACAAGGGAATCCCCGAATTATGGGTGTGAGTCCCGAAGAAGGTGTTCATCAAGGGAACTCCCAGAACTATGGGATAGATCCCGAAGGAGGTGCTCGCACCGAAGGACGGATAGAATCCGAAGAGGGTGCACGCACTGAAGGGCGACCTCGCCCAGGGGACCTCGGGAGTACGGTATGAGCATTTAAGGAGCCTCTGACATGCCGCCCACAAGCCCTACACGTCACATCAGAACGGCGAACTGACACGCCGTAGCCGCCCCAGTCCTGACACAACCTGTCCGGGTCCAGGGCTAAAGGAGGCTGCAAACGGCTGCCTGTCCCCTAGGTCCAAAAATACAGATTAAATCTGACCGAACACGTGTCATGATCTAAATGGACCAGCTACTCCTATAAATACTAAGAAATGGGACTGGGCAAAGGATGGGCATTTTCCTCCCTCTGAGAAAACACAAAACAGGCAAGACACTTGATCCCTTAGTGTTCTTCCTCCACTTTCACTCAGAAAACTGACTTGGGCGTCGGAGGGTCCTCCCCGGAAAAGCAAACCAGGGACCTCCTAACCTCTTCTTTGAGCTTTTCAGGCACACTCAGCTGGGGAATCAGAGCTCCAGGCGCTCGCCTCCTCAGGAAGTCTCTCCACCTGTCAACATGACAGAAAACGAAGATGCCTTGGGGCATCATTTGGCGCCGTCTGTGGGAACCTACTGTCGTGCCCTAAACTGCCCCTGGCCCATTCGGGCCCAATTATATAAGACATGCAGCGGAAGTTTAATTAAACCGAAGGGGCTTTTATTACTCACTAAGACTTATGGGCACGAACCCCAAGATACTTACTGGTACTAGCTTGTTATGTTCTTATTAAAGGTTTAAGCTTAAATGCTCTTGGAAACAAACTAGCACCTATGTGGATTTCATGTGTTCATTTTCATGGTATTTACCAAGCTTTAGCCAAGATTATGCATGGCAACCAAAACACCAACTTAAGTTTGGAAACTTAATTTCATGCATATGCTTCGCATGCTTATGTATTTTGGTGTTCACTAGTGCACGTAATCTCTTAATGCTTTTAAAAGCAAACTAATGCTTAGGCATACATTAATTCACATATGTGCACCTATTCTTCTTATTAGCCAATCTTTACACATGCATCCAATTTCATGCTTCTCCAAGTTTATTTGCATCTTTTTCTTTGAGTGCGCATACAAAGCCAAACATAGCATGCTTTCAACATAAACATGGGCTTATGGGCCTTTTCCATACTTAACATGCATATGGCCCAAAATTAACCAAGAACATATTCAAATTTTCTAATTTCTTATTTAAGCCCAAAACATGCATTTAAGCCCAAATTTATACATGCTTCCGATTTTCATAAAAATCATACTTCCATAAAACAAGCATGGGCCTTGGTAAGTCCACCAAGCAATAAAAACACCCAAAGTGTCCATAGTCCATATCACAAGCCCAAAATACTAAGTTTGGCCAAATTTTAGCTAAGTCCATAAATTTGGTCATTTAACTAAGACCAACTATTACATGCTTAAAAGCAAGCCATAATCCAAAGAACACAAATCCACCTTAAGACGTTGTTCCCACAGTTTCTAGACTCGTAGTCCTGCACACAAAGTCCACATTTTATTAGCTTGATTTTCAAGCAACTAAAGGTAAATACTTAGAATAAATTGAGCAAATAGTATTTACATACTCAACCTCAACACCACAGAAAGAGTACTTAGGACTCTTAGCTCAATCTTTCGAGCACACTTTTTCCTACAAATGTAGAGTAGGGCGGGTGAGATTTAAATCTCAATAAGGATTCCGTATGGCTTCCAAAGCCTAACATATGGCCTTTATGGCCTAACATATGCCAAGAATGTAATGGAAATAAATATTCCAAAAATCCTGCAAAGAAAACATAAAGACAAAGAAAACACAAAGATACATGTATATACAATAATAATCGAAATCGGGGGTTAGCATGCACAACAAATTCATAGAAGCACACAAACACACGCCACTTAACACCTTGATTTACAGAAGGGCAGCAAGCATCCCTCAAGTTTTATTTCATTAATTTCACATACTTTTCATTTTCGGAGATCTCACTTAGCATAGGAATTTAAGGTGGCCTACTTAAATCCTAGCCCATAATGCTTGCTTACTTAACTTAGCTCATGAGCGATACAGAATTGCCGAAGCAATAATTTAACTTATGCCCTCTTAGCACACCTAGGATCATATGGTTCTTTGACCATCACCTAGGGGCCTGAATACTCAAAGAGTATAGGAATCCTTACCAATACCGAAAGCTTCTTAGAAGCTTGTTTTCCTTCGATTTCCTCGCTTGTTGGTTTCTAGAAATGATTTTCTAGCACAAGAACCAAAATGGCCAAATAAATTAGTAATCCATAAAATACCAAGAACACTTGGTAATTATCTTAAAGAAATCAAAATACCAAGAATACTTGGTTCACACTTACGAAACCTCGACTAGGAGGTGAGACCGAATTTTGTGTGCTTGATGTTCTTCAAATTTTCTTCTTGATTCTTCCTCCCAATGAGCTTAGAAGCTCATATACATAAAGAACTCCTTGAGAAGAGTTCAAAACCTCTAAGAAATGAAGATGGCCGAATTTCTCTCCTTGGTTTTCTTTGAATCTTTTACTTGATTCTTGCTCTTTGGGTGTTTAGAGCATGAATTCCACCAAGAACACTTGGTTTTAATTTATGGAAGGGTGATTTCTAGTGATGGCAGAATTTTTGGAGGAAGGAGAAGACTTAGAAATGTTCTTGGAGAGAAGAACAAGTGTTGGCCAAAACTAGAGAGAAGGGAGAGAGAGTTTGTAGAGAGAGATTGAAGAAAGAGAGTGAAATGGCTTGAATGAGGTGAGATGAGTGAAGAAATGTATTTTGTTGAATGGGGGAGTGTATGTACGGTCATGGGTGTCCAAAATGGGTGGGAATAATGCCTTAGTGGAGTAATAATTCAAATGGGAAGTGGGAGACAAAGTGGGGGGACAAATTGGAAGAGTTGGTGAAGTTAAATGATGAAGTGGTGAAGGTGGGGGACAAAGGTGAGTGGAGGTGTGGGTGGAGGTGGAGGTGGCATAAAATATATTATTTAGAATGGACATGGCTAGCCATGGCATCCAAGGCCATGAAAATGGGTCAATTCCCCACTTAGTCCTCCAATCTTTTGAATTTGGGCAATTGAGCCCAACTTACAACAATTCCTTTGTTCAATTGAGTCCTTCATCTTTGAAATCCACCATTTTCACCATTATTTTTCTTGGCCTAAGCCAAGCTTAATTTCATGAATCCTTAACACTTTATTTAATGTCCCCTCACATTAATTCAGCTAAATTCCCAAATTAGGAAAATTCTTTGGCTCCCAATCCACTTACCCCGGGACCTAATCAGTTTGGATTTTCCGGGCATTACACCTACTCCCAGGTAGCTGTTGTCGAAACTCGGCGTTCAAAGGACAAAGGACTCCCGAAGTCCCCGTCCGCGCCTGAGACCCAACCAGCTACCGAACAAAGTCCCCCAGAGACTTCCTTGCCTGAAGAGGAACGCCCTCTTATCATCACCATGGGTTTCTTATGAGACTTTCAGAGGTCTGTTGTGGCTGAAATGACACAACAGATAGACCGAAGGTGGCCGCAACCAGCCCGGGCGCAAAAACCCACTTCGCCAGCACGACCTCGGGAGAAAAGCCCAAGGGCAACACATCATAGCTCGGGAAGTGGGGAGCCACGGGAAGAGTCCTCGACAGATAACTTGCCCCTCGGAACACGGCTGGCGGAAAAAGCGAGGTCTGAACGACCCGAAGTCCCGTCCAGAAGAAGTTTGTCGCCAGAGGCAAGGTCCCCCTCACCTCGGTACCGAAGTCGCTCCCCGAAGAGATGGCAACAGTCCTTTTACCAAAGAACCTCCAAGCACCAGGAAGAGGAGCCCAGTGCTACGCTCCTGCTGGAGAAAGTCTTGGCAAGACTGGAGAGAGTGGAACAGCAGGTGGCACGAAAGCCTATTTGGGCCAGGCTAACTGAAACCGTCTCTGGAGATGAAACTCCTTTCGCCCGAACAGTGGTCGAGACGGCCATGCCAAGTGACTTCAGGCTACCTCGGCTAGAGACCTATGAGGGTCAGACTGATCCCCAGGCCTACCTAACAAAGTACAAACGGAGCATGGTGCTACACGGGGCTGATGATGCTACACTCTGCAAGTGCTTCGAAGTCACCCTCGCAGGACCAGCAACTGCCTGGTACAATTCCCTACCTCCCGGAAACATCAGGGGGTTCCAGGAGCTGTCCACAGCGTTCACCCAACAGTTCATTGAGAGTAAGCCGACGGCGAAGATGCCCGTCCAGATGTTCGACATAGCACAAAGAAACGGGGAGACCATCTGTGACTATGTCGAGAGGTTCAACAGAAAGGCCCTCAGTGTTCCGGACTTTCGCCCTGAAATCCGCATCCTCGCCATGACGAGGGGCCTCCGGAGGGATTCGCACTTGTTTTATGAATTCTCCAAAGATCCCCCGGACACGCTGGGAGAATTCTACCGAAGGGCTGAACAACATATGACAGCCGAAGAGCTGAGAATGACGGGACCAAAGGCTGACCATATTCACGCTCGTGGCGAAGGGTCCAGCCAGCAAGCCCGGTGTCCAACGGAACAGTTAGGTCGACCTCGGAGAGCGCGAGTAGGAGGAAGGAAGCCCCGAAACTTTACACCTCTGAGCACCACGAGGGCTAATGTCCTCATGGCGTTGGAAAAACAGAGGGCTCAAATCCAATGACCGAGGGGCATGACTGCTGACAACAGAAGGAACATGAAGAAGTTCTGTCAGTTCCACCGTGATCACGGTCATGACACCGAAGACTGCTTTCAGCTGAAAAAGTACATCGAATCACTGATAAAGCAGGGCCAGCTTTGACGTTATTTGAGAATGCCTTCCCCGAAGGGGAAAAAAGAGGAAGAAGGAAAGCCCGATGATGAGGATTACGATTCAGACAGGCGAAGGAACCGAAGTCCGAGAAGGCGTCCTCCACCTTCGGCAGGAGTAATACAGACGATCACAACCGGACTTCCATCCTCGGAAAGAAAAAGAAGGGCCAGAGAGATAGCGGTGATGGAATATCAGAGCCCAATGAAAAAATTGGCCCACGAGGATGGCTCTACCATCGTATTTCCCCATGACGATCCATTGCTGATAATGGCGAGGATAGGAAACTGGGACGTCAAGAGGGTACTGCTGGACGATGGGTCAAACGCAGACGTCTTGTTCTCACATTTGCTGCCAAGCTTGGGCATATCCAGGAGTGACCTCAAGGCTGTTACTTCACCCACGTTCGGCGTAGGACCATCTGAGCTACCTGTCCTCGGGTGGATCGACCTCCCCTTGATGATGAAAGGAACTTCGGAGAAAGGAACTGCTAAGTTGTTCGCCTCTACCATGGCAAGATTCATAGTCATGGATGTCCCTTCGTCATACAACGCCATCCTCGGCAGACAGACACAGGGAAATTTGCACATTCGCCCTGATGTAAAGTACTTGACCGTCACCTTCGCCACCAAAGGAGGAGATGCAAAGATCTTCATTGATCAAGGCGAGGTGAGAAAGGTGTTCGTCAGAGCACGAAAGGCTCCAGCAAGCAACTTAGCACTTGCTGTAGAAGCAAAAGAGCTGGAAAGGGGCGAGGCAGAAGATCCCACAAAAGCGGAAACAGAAGAAGTAGAGCTTGTCCCAGGCCATAATACCCGAATAAGGAAAAGCATGGCCGAAGGAGACAAGGAAAAACTTGTATCTTTTCTGCTTGCAAATAAAGATCTGTTCGCCTACTCGTTGAAGGACATGCCAGGGGTAAACCCTTGCGTAATCCAGCATAGCCTCAAAGCGAATCCGGAAGTAAAACCTGTCTGACAAAAGAAACGGAGCATCTCGGCTCACAAAAATGACTTCGTCAAGACCGAAGTCCAGCGTCTGATAGACGCTAGCGTTATCCGGGAGGTAAACTACCCCGAATGGCTAAGCAACGTGGTAATTGCCACAAAAGAAGGAAGTAGTAAGCTCCGGATGTGCATCGACTTCAGAAATTTGAACGATGCTTGCCCGAAAGATTCATATCCTCTTCCGCCAATAGACCAACTGGTAGACTCAACTGCCGAGTACGGGCTCCTAAGTTTCCTGGACGCTTTCAGTGGGTATCATCAGATAAGGATGAACCCCGAAGATGAAGAGAAGACTGCCTTCATCACTGAGGGAGGAACATATTGCTATATCAGGATGCCCTTCGGACTCAAAAATGCAGGAGCCACCTACCAGAGGCTGATGAACAAAGTCTTCAAAGACCAAATGGGGAGGAACATGGAGGTGTATGTTGATGATATGATAGTCAAAAGCAAACTGCCTGGCTACCACGTTGCAGATTTAGAGGAAACCTTCCAAAAACTCAGAGCCTTCGGGATCCGCCTTAATCCTGAGAAATGCATCTTCGGGGTGACCTCGGGAAAGTTCCTTGGGTACATGGTATCCGAAAGAGGCATCGATGCTAACCCCGAGAAGATTAAGGCTCTGCTCGAATTTTGAACTCCTGCCACAGTCAAAGACGTGCAAAGACTCACCGGAAGAATAACCTCTCTGAGCAGGTTTATTTCCAGGTACGGAGATAGGTGTCGACCCTTCTTCAAAGTGCTCACAAAGGCAGCAAAGATGGAAGGCGACCTCGGAAGGAATGGTCATCCTTGGGATGAAGATTGCCAAAAAGCCTGGGAAGAACTCAAAGTCTACTTGGCCGGCCTGCCGACTCTGCGGCAACCTCGGGAGGGAGAGCCCCTCGTATTATACCTCGCCGTCACAAAAAAAGCTGTGAGCTCGGTCCTCGTGAAAGAAGAAGGGCCAAAGCAATGGCCGGTCTACTATGTTAGCAAGTCCCTGCATGGCGCCGAAGTCAGGTACCCTTTGCTTCAAAAAGCTATATATGCCTTAGTGCTTGCAGGGAGAAGGCTGCGGCCATACTTTCAGGCTCACCCCATTATCGTCCGAAGTACCCTGCCTCTACGGGATGTGATGAGGAAAGTTGATCACTCGGGAAGGCTTTCCAAGTGGTGTATAGAGCTTGGCGAACACGACATCACGTATGAACCCCGGAAAGCTATAAAAGCTCAAGCTTTGGCAGACTTCATCGCCGAAGTACCAAACACCGAGGAGGGACATTCGTTCTCGGGCGAAGACGAGCCAGAATGGACGTTATATGTTGACGGGGCCTCAGGATCCGAACACCAGGGAGCTGGAGTGATTATCAGAGGCCCCGAAGGCCTAGAAGTAATGAAGGCCATCAAGTTCAGTTTCAACGCCACCAACAATATGGCCGAGTATGAGGCCCTCATAGCAGGATTACGCCTGGCCAGAAAGATTGGCGTGAGAAACTTGAAAGCCCACAGTGACTCCCAGCTGGTGGTCCGGCAAATGGCAGGGGACTATGGCGTGAAAGACCCGACCTTGGCGAAATACCATGAGTTGGTAACAAAGCTTATTCGGGAGTTCGACGTCGTGAAAATTGAGAACGTACCCCGACGAGAAAATGCTAAGGCAGACTGCTTGGCGAAGTCCAAAACTTGCACCGAAGTGCTAAGCCACCCCAGCGTCGCGATGTTAAGCATAGCGACCTCGGGGAAAGGATGGAAAGAACCAATCAAAACGTATCTCGCAACCAACACACTCCCCGAAGACCCCAGTGAAGCCGCAAAAGTGCGAAGGCGCTCCGGACGTTTCTTCTTAATTGGAGAAAACTACATCGGCAAGGATATGCAAATCCACTACAGAGGTGTGTTAGTGAAGAGGATACTGAAATGATCCTCGAAGAAGTTCACGAAGGTGCCTGTGGTTCGCACATCGGAACCGACGCCCTGGCAGCAGTGATACTTCGCCAAGGATACTTCTGGCCTACCCTGAGAAAGGACGCGAAGCAGTTCGTCCGGAAATGTGGTAGTTGCCAGAGACATGCAAACATCCAAAGAACACCCTCGGAGTTCGTGACTTCGGCAGACTATCCTTGGCCCTTCGCAGTTTGGGGCATAGATCTCATTGGGCCACTCCCAACGGCGCCTGGAGGCGTAAAGTTCTGCGTAGTAGCAGTAGACTATTTCTCTAAGTGGGTCGAGGCAGAACCTCTGACAACTATCTTGGCAAAAGAAGTGCAGAAGTTCGTATGGAAAAACATCGTATGCAGATTTGGCATACCGAGGGTACTCGTAGCGGACAATGGATCCCAGTTCATAGACAAAGGATTCCAAGAGTTCATTAGCGACCTCGGGACAAAAATGCACTTCGCCCCAGTAGCTCACCCCCAAAGTAATGGGCAGGTGGAAGTATCTAACAGGACCATAAAAGATGGTCTGAAAAAGAGATTGGGAGAAGCAAAAGGGAAATGGTCAGGAGAACTCCAAAGCGTGTTATGGAGTTACCGAACAACACCCCGAAGAGCCACAGGGGAAACGCCCTTTTCACTCGTCTTCGGTACAAAGGCCATCATCCCTGTCGAGGTAGTACAACCGTCAATACGAGTCCAAGTGTTCGATGAAAAAGGAAATGACCTCGGCCTGAGAACCAAGCTCGACCTCGTCAGCGAACACAGAGAAGTAGCTGAGCTGAGAAGAAAAGCTTTCCAACAAAGAGTGGCAGCAGCCATAAACCTACGCGCCAGGCCAAAAGGAATAAAGAAGGGAGATCTCGTTCTCCGAAAGGCTAAATTTGCACCCCGAAAGCCGTCCCACGGGGTACTTCGCACAAATTGGGAAGGACCCTACCTGGTACTTGCCGAAGTACGAAAAGGAGTTTATAAGCTCGGCGATGCCGAAGGCATAGAATTAAAAAACACTTAGCACTCAGAGGCCTTGAAAAAATTCTATGCCTAAAAAGTTTGGTGGGAAAGTTGTATTGCACAAGTTGGACAAATTTGTCTAAGTAAAAAGTTCTGAAGAAGTACAAAACAAGAGTCTCACGAAAGCAATCGCCGAGGAAAGCAAAAGTATGGTTTTCCAAAGTCCCTTGAGCGAATATGTTCGGGACAAAGGAAAGCAAGAGTATGGTTTTCCGAAGTCCCTTGAGCGAATATGTTCGGGACAAAGGAAAGCAAAAGTATGGTTTTCCGAAGTCCCTTGAGCGAATATGTTCGGGACAAAGGAAAGCAAGAGTATGGTTTTCCGAAGTCTCTCGAGCGAATTATGTTCGGGACAAAGGGAAACAAAGGGATCTGGCAAAAAATACTTAGCCAAATTTTTATCTATTGAGCCAAAGAGTGCTTACAGAGAAGAAAGTTGCTGAAAGACTACAAAAAAGAAGAAGAAAATGAAGACAAAAGGCCCTAGTACAAACTAAGGAACCTCGGCGTCTTGAGAACTGCCAGCCTCTGTGCTTTTGTCAGCAGCCTTCGGCGCCGAGAGAGAAGGAGGCAGTTTCAAGTGCTCGATCTTGGACCAAGTCCACCGAGGCTCCTTCAGGATGTTCATGCCTTCCAGGAAAGAGAGGTCAAAATCTAGGAACTTCTACAGAATTTGGTGCCGAGCAAGACAGAAGCCGTCTTGAAAGCCCAACTTCGTCATATCATCGGACTCCCGCTTCTTGACCACCAAATCTGCATAGTCCTTCTCCAGATCCGCGTAATCCTTCTCCAGATCCTTAAGCTTTCTCTTCAATGCCTTCATCTTCTTCTTCTCTTCTGAAGGCTTCTTCAGAGATGCGACCTCGGCTTCGAGCTGGGCCTTTTCCTCGAGCGTCTTCGCAAGGATTGCGTCACTTTCTGACTTATCCTTTTGAATAGCTTCTACGGTCGAAGTCAGCTCCGCCACCCGAGAGCTAATGTCGGAAAGTTTCTGGGAGGTGCCTTTCTCAAGTTCCTCTTTCTCTTTTATGAACCCCTCCCGAAGTTCAGCAATTTCCTTCTCCGAAGACTGCTTCAACTGAGCATTATCGGCAGCCAACGCCGAACACTGGGCCTTCGTCTTGGTGTAAAGGTCCCAGAGTGACGCCTTCCGTTCTGTCTCTCGCGCCACCCGAACACGGAGCAACCCGGCATACCCCATCAGCTGCAAAAAAGGCAAAACAAAGGGAAAATGATGCTAAGTAAAAGGCAAAGGCGAAATTCGCACTAAGGAAACAGTGAAGCATACCTGGTCGGCATGTTCAGTGAGTTTGGCGGCCAAAGAGATGTCGCCTGGGTAAGCCTCCGTAAAGGCCTTATAAGAGGCCTCAGTAAACACCCCTTTGCACATCTGCCTGGCCATCTCGAGACAGTCCTCGGAGTACATATTCATGTCCTCCGTGAACGTCCAGAAGGGCTCCTTCGGCACTTTCCCTGCTAGGACTTGGGCATCCCGAAGGGCCCTCTTGCGGGCGTGTTCGGCAACCCAGTCAGGAGCGGCCACCTCCGCTGCACAACAAGGCAGGAAAATTGGTTAAGGCCAGAAAACCCTTAAGGATTTACAAGAGAAGAAAAGGGTTCTTCGACAAAGTACAAACCTGCTGGCACCTCGGTAACGTCGTCGTCAAGAATCGACGTCGCCTCAGTAGAGATCCCCTTGCCTTTTATTTGGCGCCGTTCCTCGGTAGAAGGGGTCTCCTCCCCATCGCCCTCCAGAAGAGCATGCGAAGGCGTGGGGCTTTGAGGAAGGACGTCGGAAGAAGGGACGTCGACAGAAGGAACCTCGGGCAAAGGGGCAGCAAGGTCTTCGGGCTCCTCGCCTACCTCCTCCGGAATTTGCGGAAGAGAGAAAGGAGCAGCTTTCTTTGCCCGTTTGGAGGGAGGGCCGCCCGAAGTCTGCTTCCGCCTCCGAGAGGCGGCCTTCTTTGTCTGTTCGCCCCTCTGGGCCTGCCTGGTAAAAAGAGCCTTGTAGAAGGCAGCCGCGTCGTCACCCATCTCTGAAAAAAGGAAGAGAAGATCAGTGTAAGTCCAAGATGAAGTTATGAAGGAAAAAATGAGAAAGTAGCTTACTCTCGTAAAAAGACTCATAAGTCTCTTTCCCCCGAAGGAGTTTCACAAGCCAGGAGTCCTTCCCCGAAGAAGCCGGTTTCGGCATGTTGAGGTCTGTCACATGCTCCTTTACCACCTTGAGTTCCCGAAGGACCTCTTCGGTCATGAGCCTCCAGTTGATCGGAAAGGGGTAAAGGGCACGAGGAGAGACCTCGGCAGCCCAGTCAGAGACGGCCCGGATGCGCCTGTCGAAGTCCTCAAAGATAGGTGCTACGTCGGCGTCTAGCAGTATCTTCGGGTCAACAACATCCATCTTGAGCCTCCCCTGAGCCCACTTGGTCGGGACGTGCGACCAAGCCTCCGACTTCTTTAGGAAAAAGAATTTTTGTTGCCACCCTCGCCGGCTGTCTTTGGTGGCGAAGGTGAACGTATACTTTTTGCTCCCGGATCCCCGAGGTAGCATAAAGTAGAAGCCACCCTTCGGGACCACGAAGAGCTTGTAGTACTGAAACAAAACTACAAAATGAGGTTTTATTTTGAAAACGCCGCACATACAGAGGAAGGCGTTGAAATAGCGGTACGAGTTCGGTGGGAGTTGGTTAACGGCAATGCCATGGAAGTTGCAGAACGCGCTAACCATCTCCGGGGGGGATACCGAAGTCCGGCCTTCAGTTGGGCTCGAAAAACGGTGATTTCATCACTTCGGTTGGAGAAAGGAAATTGGTCAGGACGGGGCAACCTCGTCACAGAGTAAGAGGGTAAGAAAAACTTTTTCTTCCACTTCGCTAGTTTTGCCGGAGTAGTGCAGCAGGGGTGAGAAAGAAGAGGTTGCCAACTCTCGGGAACAGGCATGATGAAAACGAGTTCGGGAAAAACAAGGAAAACGAGTTCGGGAAAAACAAAGAAGAATCTTTGAAAAAAGCAGAAGGACTAAAACCCACCAAAGGTCTTGCCGGAATCTGGATTTCTGGAAGCCGTCGTGAAAAGTGGTCGGAAAAACGCCTGAAAAAGGAGAACCGTTGCGGAAAATCGGGAGAGAATTAGAAGGCAAAAGAAAGCAAAAGCAGAAGAAGAAAGAGGGTTATGACAGGACTGATATATATAGGCCGAGAAGGCCAGGAGAACCGTCGTCATTAGTACCCCTCGGAAGGCGAAGCGTCGCCATAACTACTAAGAGCGCCTGAAAAGTCGTGCCAACCGTACTCAGTACATTCTTACCCAATAAAAGTGTGCCATGTGTTGGTCATCGCGCAGCAAACGTGCCACATGTCGTCCATCACGTCGAGCACGCCCTCTGACACCATGTGGTCTAGAGGCGCCGCCCTAGACTGACTCTGCTGGATACAGGACGCGACGCATGAGCAGACCTATAAAGGCAAAAAAGTAGGTTACCTCGAAGACACCAAAACACAGCCTGTGACTTCGGGCAAAACGTCTATCTTCGGTACAAGGTTATCCTATTTCCCCTCGCCACAAGGACACCAAGAGACAGCCTGTGACTTCGGGCAGAAGGTGTATCTTCGGCATAGGGACAGCCTATCTTCTCGCGCCTCGAGGACGCAAAAAGGGCTGCCCATCGCTCCAGGCAGAAGAAGGCGTCTTTGGCGCAGATATCACAACCACAGGACCCGAAAACCGATGAACCGAAGTTTCTCACTTCGGCTTTTCGGAGGGGGGCCTGTGATAGCCAAAGGCTATTGCCTCCTCGGTAGTAACTCCCTGCCAGAATATTGGCCGAGGAGTCTGACGTCACCCAAGAGAGGATCTTTTCATTGACCTCAGAAGGTGCGAAGTCAAACACTATGAGCTCGAGACTTTGGTTAGCTCGTCAGGAATTCTGAGGACAACACCGTCTCCATCGAGAGGCCAAACTGACCGTCTTCGGGTAAGAGAGCCATCTCTCTGAAGCAAGGGAGAATCTCCCCCGAAGGCAGAGGCCCCGAAGAGGTCTTCCCCGAACAAGAAACACCTGAACAAGGGAATCCCCGAACTATGGGTGTGAGTCCCGAAGAAGGTGTTCATCAAGGGAACTCCCAGAACTATGGGATAGATCCCGAAGGAGGTGCTCGCACCGAAGGACGGATAGAATCCGAAAAGGGTGCACGCACTGAAGGGCGACCTCGCCCAGGGGACCTCGGGAGTACGGTATGAGCATTTAAGGAGCCTCTGACATGCCGCCCACAAGCCCTACACATCACATCAGAACGGTGAACTGACACGCCGTAGCCGCCCCAGTCCTGACACAACCTGTCCGGGTCCAGGGCTAAAGGAGGCTGCAAACGGCTGCCTGTCCCCTAGGTCCAAAAATACAGATCAAATCCGACCGAACACGTGTCATGATCTAAACGGACCAGGTACTCCTATAAATACTAAGAAATGGGACTAGGCAAAGGATGGGCATTTTCCTCCCTCTGAGAAAACACAAAACAGGCAAGACACTTGATCCCTTAGTGTTCTTCCTCCACTTTCACTCAGAAAACTGACTTGGGCGTCAGAGGGTCCTCCCCGGAAAAGCAAACCGGGGACCTCCTAACCTCTTCTTTGAGCTTTTCAGGCACACTCAGCTGGGAAATCAGAGCTCCAGGCGCTCGCCTCCTCAGGAAGTCTCTCCACCTGTCAACATGACAGCAAACGAAGATGCCTTGGGGCATCAGCGTGCTCAGAGACCTTCGCGGCAAGGGAGTCATCGTCAGGGTGAGCCTCCGCAATGGCCTTGAAAGAGGCCTCAGTAAGCACCCCCTTTGAGATCTCCTTAGCCATTTGTTGGCAGTCTCCGGAGTACAAATTCATGTCCTCCGTAAACGTCCAGAAAGGCTCATTCGGGACCTTCCCCTTCGGGATATAGGCATCCCAAAGGGCCCGCTTTCGGGCGTGCTCGGCCACCCAACCCGGAGATGATATCTCCCCTGCATGGAAAAAATAAAAAATTGGTCAAGGCAAGAAAATCTCAAAGCCCACAAAAAAGAAGGCACCACAGTTTGTTAGAAAAACAAACCTGCTGGCACCTCGGCGACATCGTCGTCGGAAGCCTTCTCGGTAGAAATCCCCTTGCCCTTGCGTTTACGTCGCTCTTCGGCAGAAGGGGCCTCTACCAAAGCATCCAGAAGAGTCGCCGAAGGAGTGGGACTCTGAGCATTGAGGTCAGCAACGACCTCGGCCGGCGGGACAGCAGCAGCCTCAGGCTCTTCGCCCAGCTGCTCGGGAATCTCTGGGAGAGGAGGGGGCGCATCCTTCTTCGCCCGTTTGGCCACAGATGGCCCAGCCCCAGACGTTTTCCGTCTTTGGGAGACGGCCTTCTTCGTCTGCTCACCTTTCTTGGATTGCCCGAGGAAAAGCGATTTGTAGAAGGCAGCAGTGTCGTTGCCCATCTCTGAAAAGGAAAGAAGACATCAGTGTGAGTCCAGGGTGAAAATATAGAAAAGGGATTTGGAGATAACTTACTTTCATAAAAACTTTCGTAAAACTCTTCCTTCCGAAGAAGCTTCACCAGCCAGGAGTCTTTCCCGGCAATGGCAGGAGCCGGCATCTCGAGGTCCGTCTTGTGCTCCTTTACCACCTTTAGCTCCCGAAGGACCTCTTCAGTCATCAACTTCCAGTTAATGGGAAAGGGGTAAAGAAGGCGCGAAGGGACCTCGAAATCCCAGTCGGAGACTGCTCGGATCCGTCTATCGAAGTCCGCGAAGATAGGTGCCAACTCGGGAGTCAGCAATATCCTCGGGTCAACGACGTCCATCTCCAGCTTTCCCCGAGCCCATTTGGTCGGAACATGCGACCAGACCTCCTCCTTCTTCAGAAAAAAGAACTTTTGTTGCCACCCTCGCCAGCTGTCCTTGTTGGCAAAGGTGAACTTATATTTTTTGCTCCCTGATCCCCGAGGTAGCATAAAGTAGAAGCCACCCTTCGGGACCACGAAGAGCTTATAGTACTGCAGAAAAAGAATGAAGTGGGGTTCTATTTTGAAAACGCCACACATACAAAGAAAGGCGTTGAAGTAGCAATACGAGTTCGGTGGAAGTTGGTTTACGGCAATGCCATGGAAATCGCAAAACTCGCAATCCATCTTCGGCGGAGGGTACCGAAGTCAGGCCTTCAGCTGGGCTCGAAAAACGGTAACCTCGTCACTACGGTTTGAAAAACTGAATTGGTCAGAACGTGGCAACCTCGTAGTGGCATAGGAGGGAAGGAAGAACTTCTTCTTCCATTTCTCTAGTTTTGCAGGAGTGGTGCAACAAGGGTGAGAAAGAAGAGGCTGCCAGCTCTCGGGGATATGCATGATTGGCTGAAAAACGAGTTCGAAAAAAGGCAAAAAATGAGTTCGGAAAAGCTTGAAAAAGCAAAAATCAGAGGACCTTGGAGATAAAAAACCCACCGAGTGATTTGCCAAAATATGGATTTGAAAACGCCGTCGTGAAAGGTGGCCGGAAAAAATCCCGTTAAACAGCACCGCCGCGAAAAGCAAGGAAAAAGGCAGGAGCACTTGAAAGGCAGAGGAGAGCAAAAGGAGAAGCAAAAGGGGTTATGAAGGAACAAAAGTATATATAGGCCGAGGGGGGATAAGCGAAACGGCGTCATAAATGCTGCGCGAAGGCAAGGTGTCGCCATAACTGCTTACTAAGCATAAAAAGGTACGCCCGCTGTAACCGATGCAACCCCAGCAAATAAAAAGCTGCCACGTGTCAGCCATCGCGCCAAAAGGGGGACACGCCTTCTGACAGACGGCACGCCGCTCTAGACTGACACGTCTGGTTACGAGACGCGACATTTCACAGACCTACAAAAGTAAAGAAGTAGGTTACCCCGGGGACACCAAAAGACGGGCTATGTTTGAACAACCCGTGTCTTCGGACAAAAGGTGCACCTTCGGCAAGAGTGCTATACCCAAGGCCCCGAAGTACTCCCTTTGAAAGCTGCCAAACCGAAGTTCCCACTTCGGCTTTCTGGAGGGGGGCTTGTGATAGCCGAAGGACTATCTCCTCTCCCAGTGCGTACTTCCTGCCAAAAGTATGATCAAGAAGCCTGGCGTCACCCGAAAGAGACACCATCACTGACCTCGGAAGGAACGAAGCCAAGCACCCCGAACTTGGAACTTCGGCAAGAACGCCAGGGATCGAAAAGATGGTGCCAGCTCCCTCGGGGGACCGAACGGATCGCCTTCGGATGCAGAGAATTAGCTATCGTAAACAGAAGGGAATCTCCCCGAAGGTGGAACCTCCGAACAAGGGAACCCCCCAAAAGCACGAGCATAACTCCCGAAGAAGGGCGACCGTGTCAAAGAACGACCTCGCCCAAAGGACCTCGGGAGTACGGCATGAGCATTTAAGGAGCCTCTGACATGCCGCCCACAGACGCTGCATGTCACCTCAAACGGCGATTTGACACACCGACGCCGTCCAGGTCTTGTCACGACCTGTCTCGGTTCAAGACTCAAGGAGCCTGTCACCGGCTACTCGCCCCCTACGCCCAAAAACTCAGAGAACATCCGACCGAACACGTGTCGTCATCTGAACGGGCTAGCCTTCTCTATAAATACCAGGGAACAGACCCTGGCAAGGGGTTCGACTCCTCCTCCTTGAGAAAACACAGGCAAGCCCACTAAAAATTCTAGTGCTTCCCCCTTACCTTCTCAGGAAACTGACTTGGGCGTCGGAGGCTCCTCCCCGGAAAAGCGCCCCGGGGACCTCCTAACCCTCTTCTCTGAGCATTTCAGGCACATTCCCCTGGGAAACCTCAACTCTAGACACTCTCCCTCATAGGAAGTCCTCCCGGAAGTCTCCATGCCTTCTTGTGAAGATGTCTCAGGGCATCAACTCCCTCCAACCCATAATATGTCCCTTTTGCCTTTTCTGAAAAAATTATGGATGTTGTGTCCCATGTTTCTAGATAATTTAAACTGAATAAGACTGGGCTCAAACACAAAGAATTGGCATCAATTATTCAAAATGAAAAGTATAGACCATCTCACAACAGTATGCTGCTTGTGGCTTTTTATTCTCTCCACATTCACCCATAATAAGTAAAGATGCAAATGTTACACGCACATATGATAAAAGGTACAACTACAAATGAGAATATAATAGACACAGTAAAAAGTAGCATCAGTCTAGGACAGAACTAAGGAAGCTCATCTTAGATGATATGGGTATATCCACATAGACCCACATATTTGACATTGCTTTGGAGTAATGAGCTAGAGAGAAGAGGGAAAAGATGCAAGGCTGGACCTAAACCGACTTGGATGGAAATAATGGAAAATAAACTAGCTTTTCTAAAGCTTAAGGAGGAAACTGCCAGCGGAATGGAAACAATAGAATTCAAGATTGCATCATTTGACATTGTTATAACAATCATGGCTTAAGTTGATAAATTAATTTAGACAAACATAATGAATACAGATTTACACAAAGGAAGACGAGTAGCAAAGACAAACCTTTTCAATAAGGTCCAGAACATCTTGGTTATCAACAAACTCAAGGTAGCTCCAGTTAATTTCTTCCCTTTTATATTCTTCTTGCTCCATTTTGAAAACATGCTGTATACTTATCATGTATGTATCACAAAAAAAAAAAAGAAATAGCCCAAAAAATGACAGGAATTTGAAAGAGCAGACGTGCATTACTGAACAAACCTGATTGAAATGTTGTTGCAGCTTTTCGTTTGTCAAATTAAGGCAGAACTGTTCAAAACTATAAGGCAATTTACAAGGTCAGCCATGAGAAGCCAAAACAACATAAACATGTCACTAAATTAATTTCCAATAAAACAATATAGCATACAGCTTGACACCGAAGAACTACAACTTGCTTGCAGTATACAAAAGCCTTTTGTATTAAAATCCAAAAGGAGAAAATGATTTTAGGCTTAAGGAGGCATTTAGTACTCTTAGTTTTATCTGCACCACTTTCACCACTAACCAAAATTGACTGGCTTTTTCCTTCATTCATCATTAGTCTGCACATGTCAAGAAACAGCAAGTTAGCATGGTCAGACAACTGAAGTTTCATGCCTGAGAAACTCTAATCAGCATTTAACAATAGAGACCTGTACGATGCATCTGCAATAGCAAAGGGGTGAGTACTCAATTCACCAAAGTCTGCCCCTTTATATTGTGCCATCATGTGTACATCGTAAAGATGGGGTAATTTTCTAAAAGGGTTTACAGCATTAACAAGATGCTATCATGATTAAAACTTCAGCATTGATTCCATTCAAATGACTTCAGTGTTCAGGATTCCATGAAGTCGATTTCCATGCCAGCATCAACCATGTTAACGTAATCTAATTATATGTTAGCATATAATGAGGAACTGTAGAACTCCAACAGCAACAAAAGCCAAATTGACACAGAATCCAATATTGCATAAAAGGCACTAATTCTGCTCCTACACAATTCAGACATTCTACTCATTAGTTTCATGTTATGTACCTCCAGTTTAATACTTCATCCTTTGATTAGGTACCATACGTTGTACATTATCCATCTAAACGAGTAATTTTGTAATTGTTCTTAGCTTGTCTTTCTACTTGGATATATTTGATCTTCTACACTGACCGAAAAGCATTAAGTAATCTTATTGATCCTAAGCCATCCAAAATGAGCTGCATTCTGACCTTCATCTCACAGTCTCTAGCCCAACCAAGTCCACCAAGTCCCTTTCGAGTCCTAAGTAAATATAAGGTGTCATCTAGTGTTTCAACAAAATTACACAAGAGATTCATATCAACTTTTAAGACTTTTATGTTAGACGATTTAATTAGTTGAATAGCTTATCTTAACCTAAGAAATTTTAATCAGTAGAGATAACCAGAAGAGCATATTCGCGAACAACGACAAAGACAGATAGAAATTCAAAAGGGGCCATAAGGTGCCTAGAAGAACCTTTTCTTTGAATTAGCTGAAACATCCCCTTTGAGCTCAGTGAATTAGCCGCAACTTGATTTCTGTACTCTTCATCCACAACAGCAACTGTATTGGTTGTATAATCATAAAGCTTTACCCCAGCCTTATGTCGACGGACACAACTGAAGACAGTAGCATGGATTGCGGCTACACTCTTGTCAACATTTGTATTGTTTATTTTGGGCACAAGATGCTTGTCAGCTCGTTTGCATAGATATTCCTGTATGGTTCTAATATTACGTATATATTTAACATATTTATTCTTTGTAGGATCCAACGTCATATACTTGGCACGAACAGCAAACAGTTCCAAGTGTTTGTCTTCATTTGCAATGTATATCATGAATGGTATGATCGAAGGATGTTCCTTCATGAGGCCCATCTGCAGATAAACGCCAGAACTGTGAAGATAACAACAATATAAAATACTCTTACAGAGTAAATAAGTGGAGAAGACCATACTCACAACAAAATTAAGGCTCAAGTGCACACCCTCAACAAGTACAGACTCTTTCCTCTCTTCCCAGGCAGTAATTAGTCGGTCTAAACTTTCAATAACCATATCACTCTGTGCCTTGAATCCTTCAACAGGCATCTGTTTTGGACTGATCAATTCAATTCCACTAGCACTTGCAACTATTGGTCCAGCATCAGAAATCTTAGTTGAAGAGCTCTCAAGTACTTCACCTTTGGGGATTGATTGCACAACTCCTGCCAATTTTTTGGCTTTCTTTTTAGCTTTTGCTTCAGCTACAGCAATAGGATCCAAGCATTCTCCAGCATGGTATGTTGAAGCCTAGAGTAGAGGATTTTGCTTCTCATCAGCAAAACTCCTCATCATGTGTCTGATAGAGTCGGTTGATACCACAGTTGTGATCCCCAGCCTCCTACCCTGCAGAGAAAGCACAGGCATAAAATGATTGTTTATTGTAGAAGACAAATCAATTACAGAAATCCATCTTACTTGCACAATCTATACCGTTCTTTGATTCAGTCGTACAATAGCAATAGGTAACAAAAAGTCCTGGCTATGCCATGGAAATGCAGTAAAAGTAAAACTAGTTCAGGCAGCAAGGATACCAGCAAAGTAGATAGAGTAGATTTCCCACAGCCACTAGTGCCACACAACAGAATAGTTACAGATTCCTTCCTCTCCCGGATTCTATAGTGAAGCGACAATGCAAATAAAGAGGAAAGAAAACAAAACTTTGAATTTACCATGAATAGCTAAAGCATACAGTCTCAAGTGTAACATAAACTGTATTGGACCTCAGCAGTTAGGGTAGAAAGCAACACTCCACTAATCCATTCCCAGTCAATTAAACCAGAAGAAATTTGCTGGAGAGAATCGTCTCAAAGTTGATCAATGGGTGGGAGGACCGATTAACTTCGATTCGGGCCGACACAACAGAGCAGCAGACTTGCAACTACGATTCGCAAGCTAGGCGAGGGCTGAACGACTGGGGCATGATTCTCAGAACTGGCGATTTAGGATGGGGAAGGGAAGGCAAAGGAAATTGGAGCAAGGGTTTGAAGTGGAGAGGAAACAGAAGAAGTCAGTGCGAAGAGTGGAGGCTTCACGCAGACTGAAAAGAGGAGAACAATTAGCGTTTGAGGTGAAAGAAATATAATGTATAGCGACGGCTTACTGTCGTTTAGAAAGTAGCGACTACTCGCCGTCGCTACTTTTCTTAATATTAACCTTACCCCAAATTGAAATTATAAAATAGTAATAAATGGTTAACCGTCATGTGACAATAAACCAATGGTCAATTAATATAATTTTCATTAAATATATTATTTCTTAATTACTCAAAAAATATTTAGAGATTTGTATGCTTAAGTAATCAAATTAAAAATTATAATTATACAATTAAATTAGTGACATACAAAACGATAACTGGTTTTATTCAACTACATTTAATATAAACAATAAGTAAAATTACCAACAGTACATATATTTAAAAAAAGATATTTATATTAAAGGAGATGACAATTGAGCATAAGAAATGACTAACACATGAGAACTATTACTATTTGTTTGGATTTTGTTAAATTTAGTGACGGTTAAAAGTCACTAAATTAGCGAGGGTAAGGTGTCACTAAATTTAGTGACGCATAACAGTCACTAAATTAGCGACGGTAAGCCGTCACTAAATTTAGCGAAGCATAACCGTCACTAAATTAGCGACTTTAAACAGTCACTAAAATATAGTGATGCATAACCGTCACTAAATTAGCGATGTTAATCTGTCACAAATGTTAGCGACACATAACCGTCACTAAATTAGCGACTTTAAATCGTCACTAAAATTTAGTGACGCATAACCGTCACTAAATTAGCGACGGTAAGCCATCACTAACGTTAGTGACGCATAACCATCACTAAATTAAGGACTTTAAGCCCTCACTAAAGATAGCGATGGCTAGCCTTCCCTAAACTTGCCAGAAAATTAAAAAAAAGGGTTAATGTATTAATTTTTTTAAAAATAATTAATAAACTTTACCAACATAAATTACTCTAAACCTATATAATAATCTCCTGCACCATAAATACTTTAATTTGTATAAATCAAATTATACTATGAATGGCTTGCATTAATTTGTACATCTTTATATATACATACACACATATATACATACAAATTCATATATATAAAGAAATATTTTATACTACTTCCATCCCAAATTAGATGAAACATTTGACTGGGCACGGAGATTAAGGTGTATGTAATTTGTGTTAATTTTTTATGTAGTAAAAGTTTAAACAATGATTAAAAAAGAAAAGATTCTTTTTTGGGTTTTGTGCAGTGAGAGATTAAGTGGATATTAAAAAAAGAGTCTTTATTTGGTTCTGTGTAAAAAGATTATTTAATTGTTTACACTTTTCCAAAAGCGGAAACGTTTCAACCTTTTTGGGATTTCCCAAAAAGAAATATGTTTCAAGTAAACTGGGACGGAGGTAGTATATTTTATATATCTATGTGTGTGTGTATAAATATGTTAAAAGAGATGACAATTTACTATAAAAAATGACTAACACATAAGAACTATTACTACTTTTTTTTATTCTGTTAAGCTTAGTGACGGCTAACCATCACTAAATTAGCGACGGTAAGCCGTCACTAACTTTAGCGACGGTAAGCCGTCACTAACTTTAGCGACGGCTCACCGTCACTAAATTAGCAACGGTAAGCCGTTACTAACTTTAGCGACAGCTAACCATCACTAAATTAGCGACGGTAAGCCGTCACTAATGTTAGTGACGCATAACCATCACTAAATTAGGGACTTTAAGCCCTCACTAAAGATAGCGACGGCTAACCTTCCCTAAACCTGCCAGAAAATTAAAAAAAAAAGGTTAATGTATTAATTTTTTAAAAAATAATTAATAAACTTTACCAACATAAGTTACTCTAAACCTATATAATAATCTCTTGCAACATAAATACTTTAATTTGTATAAATCAAATTATACTATGAATGGCTTGCATTAATTTGTACATCTTTATATATACATACACACATATATACATACAAATTCATATATATAAAGAAATATTTTATACTACCTCCGTCCCAAATTAGATAAAACATTTGACTGGGCACGGAGATTAAGGTGTATGTAATTTGTGTTAATATTTTATGTAATAAAAGTTTAAATAATGATTAAAAAAGAAAAGATTCTTTTTTGGGTTTTGTGCAGTGAGAGATTAAGTGGATATTAAAAAAAGAGTCTTTATTTGGTTTTGTGTAAAAAGATTATTTAATTGTTTACACTTTTCCAAAAGCGGAAACGTTTCAACCTTTTTGGGATTTCCTAAAAAGGAATATGTTTCAAGTAAACTGGGACGGAGGTAGTATATTTTATATATCTATGTGTGTGTGTATAAATATGTTAAAAGAGATGACAATTTACTATAAAAAATGACTAACACATAAGAACTATTACTATTTTTTTTTATTTTGTTAAGCTTAGTGACGGCTAACCGTCACTAAATTAGCGACGGTAAGCCGTCACTAACTTTAGTGACGGAGCTAACCGTTACTAAATTAGCGACGGTAAGTAGTCACTAACTTTAGCGACGGCTAACCGTCACTAAATTAGCGACGATAAGCCGTCACTAACGTTAGTGACGCATAACCATCACTAAATTAGGGACTTTAAGCCCTCTGTGGCAACGTGCGGGCCGTTTTCGGGAGTCGCCACCAATCGATTTTCGCTCAGGTCGATTGGACACCTTAAAATTGATCTGCGAGAGTTCGGGGGTTCGGGAGTACGGTTACGTTAAAACAACTTTGTTAAAACGCCCAAAAATTGGCACCTTAGTTGATTTTAATTTTGTTTTGCTTTGCTTTTAAATAATTCTCAGTTAATTTTCAAAATTAGAAATTTTAACTGGATTAGTCGAAATGTGGATTTTTAAATTAATTAATTTGTATGAAATTTTATACTTCCGAACCATGGACTCTGCCGAGTCATTTGGACACGGAAGATTTGGATTCCGAACCATGGACTCTGCCGAGTCATTTGGACACGGAATTTGACGAAATTTTAATCCATATCGTAAAAATATGGATTTTTTAATCTTTTTATTTAATTTATTTATTTTAAAAGTTTGATATTTTCCAAACCGTAGATCCTACAGGATCATCCGGATATGGAAATTATTTTAATTTAATTAAATTTTTCTAAGCGTGACTTTTTGATTATGTCAAACTAATTTTTTTAGATTAATTAAAAAGAAGTTTATCTAATCTAATCCTATAATTAAGCTTAACATTAATTTCTAAACTAATTCATAACTTTAATAATCCAAACAAAACTTAAAAAAAATAAGTAAAATAGCACCTAATTTGTAACTCAGAACAATATTAGAGTCTTGAATAGACAAATCAAATCAGACCAGGGGCAAATTATTTATTAAAAATAACTATCTAACCTAATCATATAATTAAACTTAATGTTAATTCCTAAATTAATTTATGCCTTTAATTAGCTGAACAAACAAAAGTATAATAGAAAATAAGTGCATTTAATGACTTAATTGCAAATTAAAAAAAAACAAAATTAAAGTCTCAAATTGACAAATCAAATAAATCCAGAAGCAAAAAAAATCAAAATTATGCCAAAATTATGGACTTTCATATCAGATCCGGACAACGAGTCGGTTTGCGATTGAGATTTCGTTATTTAATTTTAATTTTTGTTTTGTTTTGTTTGCTTTAAATAAAATTAATTAACATCCAAACCATGGATTCTAACCAAACCACCTGGATATGGGTGAATAATCGTTTTAAGATTTTATCAAACCACCAAGGACGGATCTTTGAAATTTACCATGTGTTATAAAATTGACTCTTATTAAATCGTTTCTTAATTCCTGGATGATGAGAAAAGTAAGCATACATGAGTAATTAATTTACTAATTATTTTTATACACTATTAATATTTGTTGTTTTCAAGATGCATTATGAGATCTAAATCACAACTATAAGAACAAGAGAATATAAAAATGAGTTAAACATTCCGAGTGACATGCCTATATAGATTTAATGATTAAATTTTATAGATGACAAATCAAACAAAACAAAGAAAGAAATCAAAGAAATTAAATAAATAAAGAAGTAAGTAAATAAATAAATAAGTAAATAAATAAAATAGTCAAGTAAGTAAGTAAATAAATCAACCGATGAGTAAATAAAGAGAATAAATAAAAAGAAAACAAACAAAACAAAAATACAACAGACAACATGAAGTAAAATATTTAAGACATATTTTATATAAATTTAATAGTTAAGGTTAATGCAAAGTTCAAACAGACAGAATAAATAAAACAAAAAAAAAAATCAATGAAAATCCAGCTGTCAGTGACTGATCTGCAAGATAAAATGAAGTTAGTGGCTTAAATGGATAAAATAAAGAAAACTAGAGACTAAGCAAGAATTTTTACCAAAAAAAGTTTTGACTGGTCAAAGACGTATCTGTTTATTTTTTCGTTTTCGTTTTTTTTCAATTCCAGTTCTGTTTCGTCGGCGATCAAGGCGGCGATGGGTAAGGGAGTTGGCGGCGCAAACGACGGCAGGGGATGGGGCGGACGACGCGATGAGGTGGACTGTGCAACGTGGCAGCTGACGGGACGGCAGTGTGCGGGGAAGGTGCGAGACGGCGAGGGCGAAGCGCAAACGGGAGGCAGAGATGGAGCGCGACCAGCAGGGGAGAAGCGACAGCAGGCTGGATGGAGGCGCTGCAGGAGGCGATATGGAGGAGCTCTGGAGGGAGGCGACGGAGCAGGAAGCTGGCAGCAAGGGCGAGGGGGCACGGCGGGCGAGCGTGGTATGGCAGAGCACGAGGCGTGGGCGCGGTGGTGGAGGGACGGCAGCGTCACGATGACGTCGAGGCTATGGACGGCGGGGGTAAGAGGTTACGGTGCTGCTTGACGGAGCAGGGCCGAGAGAACGGCAGCGGAGGAGCGCAGAGGGGAGGGGAGGAGCGAGAAGAGGGAGAGACAGAGAGATGAACGTGAGAGCTCGGAGATCAGAAGCATGTGTGTGTGAGCCCAGATGAGGGAGAAGCGATGTGATCGTGAGAGTAGGAAGATGAGAGAGCGAAGCTGAAGAGAGAGACAGCGAAGGTCAGAGGGAGAGGAGAGTGAGAGAATTGTTTTTTAGAGAGAGTCAGAGATGAGAAGGAGAGGAAGATGAGAAGGAGCTCTGTTGTGTGTCTTCTCGAGCGAGATGAAGAAGAAGAAGAAGAAGAAGAGCGAAGCGTACTCTGCCAGAGGGAGAGGAAAGAGAGAGAGAAGATTGTTTTTTTTTTTTTCTGTGTGTGTGCGTTGAGTGAGAGGGAGAGAATAGATGAAGATTGAGAATGCGAGAGAAGATAAGGGATAAGGGGAGGGGGAGCCTCTGTCGGCCACTCTCCCCATTTTTTATTATTATTTTTGTTTTTTTCTTCTTTTTCCTTTTAATTAATTAATTAATTAATAATTTTCAATTTTAATTAATTTAGATTTAATTTATTATTATTATTTATTATTATTATTTTTTTTTCTTTTTCTTCCCATTTTTTTTTTAACATACAAACTAAAAAGAACGCCCCTAAAATAATATTGCCATTATTACTATCATCATTTTTTTAATTAAGTAATCAATTAATTAAGTAATTCAATAATTTTTTTTTTAATAAGTTTTAATTTTTAAAATAAATAATTAATTTTTTTTATTTAATTAATTTTTTTTATTTTTAAGCCGGACGAAATTGGGTGTCAACAGCTGCCCCCCTTTGCATGCTTCATGGGACATGATGTATGCAAAGTTAGTTACCAAATTTCGTCCACCTTAGTTAGGCATTGAAAACCTTCTTGCCGCCTAAACTCTGAGGTTTAAGGAAAGATCCTCAGAACCTCTAACGATAGGAAAGGTTCTATCGTTGTAAGATGGACTGAATGATTGATTGTTTGTTTGAGGTTAAGGAAAGGTCCTTAGAACTTCTAACGATAGGAAAGGCTCTATCGTTGTAAGATGGACTGAATGATTGATTGTTTGTTTGAGGTTTAAGGAAAGGTCCTTAGAACCTCTAACGATAGGAAAGGTTCTATCGTTGTAAGATGGACTGAATGATCGATTGTTTGTTTGAGGTTTAAGGAAAGGTCCTTAGAACCTCTAACGATAGGAAAGGTTCTATCGTTGTAAGATGGACTGAATGATTGATTGTTTGTTTGAGGTGTAAGGAAAGGTCCTTAGAACCTCTAACGATAGGAAAGGTTCTATCGTTGTAAGATGGACTGAATGATTGATTGTTTGTTTGTTTGAGGTTAAGGAAAGGTCCTTAAAACCTCTAACGATAGGAAAGGTTCTATCGTTGTAAGATGGACTGAATGATTGATTGTTTGTTTGAGGTTTAAGGAAAGGTCCTTAGAACCTCTAACGATAGGAAAGGTTCTATCATTGTAAGATGGACTGAATGATTGATTGTTTGTTTGAAGTTTAAGGAAAGGTCCTTAGAACCTCTAACGATAGGAAAGGTTCTATCGTTGTAAGATGGACTGAATGATTGATTGTTTGTTTGAGGTTTAAGGAAAGGTCCTTAGAACCTCTAACGATAGGAAAGGTTCTATCGTTGTAAGATGGACTGAATGATTGATTGTTTGTTTGAGGTTTAAGGAAAGGTCCTTAGAACCTCTAACGATAGGAAAGGTTCTATCGTTGTAAGATGGACTGAATGATTGATTGTTTGTTTGAGGTTAAGGAAAGTTCCTTAGAACCTCTAACGATAGGAAAGGTTCTATCGTTGTAAGATGGACTGAATGATTGATTGTTTGTTTGAGGTTAAGGAAAGTTCCTTAGAACCTCTAACGATAGGAAAGGTTCTATCGTTGTAAGATGGACTGAATAATTGATTGTTTGTTTGAGGTTTAAGGAAAGTTCCTTAGAACCTCTAACGATAGGAAAGGTTCTATCGTTGTAAGATGGACTGAATGATTGATTGTTTGTTTGAGGTTAAGGAAAGTTCCTTAGAACCTCTAACGATAGGAAAGGTTCTATCGTTGTAAGATGGACTGAATAATTGATTGTTTGTTTGAGGTTTAAGGAAAGGTCCTTAGAACCTCTAACGATAGGAAAGGTTCTATCGTTGTAAGATGGACTGAATAATTGATTGTTTGTTTGAGGTTTAAGGAAAGGTCCTTAGAACCTCTAACGATAGGAAAGGTTCTATCGTTGTAAGATGGACTGAATGATTGATTGTTTGTTTGAGGTTAAGGAAAGTTCCTTAGAACCTCTAACGATAGGAAAGGTTCTATCGTTGTAAGATGGACTGAATGATTGATTGTTTGTTTGAGGTTAAGGAAAGTTCCTTAGAACCTCTAACGATAGGAAAGGTTCTATCGTTGTAAGATGGACTGAATAATTGATTGTTTGTTTGAGGTTTAAGGAAAGTTCCTTAGAACCTCTAACGATAGGAAAGGTTCTATCGTTGTAAGATGGACTGAATGATTGATTGTTTGTTTGAGGTTTAAGGAAAGGTCCTTAGAACCTCTAACGATAGGAAAGGTTCTATCGTTGTAAGATGGACTGAATGATTGATTGTTCTCGAGGCAAAGGTTCTATCCTTAAAACCTCGGATTGATTGATTGATCTCGAGGCAAAGGTTCCATCCTTAAAACCCCGGATTGATTGATTGATGTCGAGGCAAAGGTTCCATCCTTAAAACCTCGAATTGATTGATTGATGTCGAGGCAAAGGTTCCATCCTTAAAACCCCAGATTGATTGATTGATCTCGAGGCAAAGGTTCCATCCTTAAAACCCCGGATTGATTGATTGATCTCGAGGCAAAGGTTCTATCCTTAAAACCTCGGATTGATTGATTGATCTCGAGGCAAAGGCTCTATCCTTAAAACCTCGGATTGATTAATTGATCTCAAGGCAAAGGTTCCATCCTTAAAACCCCGAATTGATTGATTGATGTCGAGGCAAAGGTTCCATCCTTAAAACCCCAGATTGATTGATTGATCTCGAGGCAAAGGTTCCATCCTTAAAACCTCGAATTGATTGATTGATCTCGAGGCAAAGGTTCTATCCTTAAAACCTCGGATTGATTGATTGATCTCGAGGCAAAGGCTCCATCCTTAAAACCCCGGATTGATTGATTGATGTCGAGGCAAAGGTTCCATCCTTAAAACCTCGAATTGATTGATTGATGTCGAGGTAAAGGTTCCATCCTTAAAACCTCGAATTGATTGATTGTTTTCGAGGCAAAGGTTCCATCCTTAAAACCCCGATGATGAAAATTGATTGTTTTCGAGGCAAAGGTTCCATCCTTAAAACCCCGGATTGATGAAAATTGATTTTGAGGCTAAGGAGCTTTCCTTAGGACCTCGAGCGAAATTTATATGAATGCAATTGAAATTGGAATAATTTTCTTCGAAAGTGTGAATTTTCATAATTGGCAAGCGCAAAGAATTAGGCTTCGATAAAACGAGTGAATCTTGATGATGACAATAACACTGACAAATTATGTAAAGGGAACGGATGTTTGGAATCAATATCCAAGGTTCATCTAATATTTTCTTCAGTAAATATAGATTCCCTTGTGAGATATGTCATCCGAATAAGGTTAAAGCTTAACTACCCCAAAATGTTATGCCTAGTAGACCTAATAGGATGCGTCTCAAGAGTAATAAAAATTACTCTTTACTCAGCCATTCCAACCTAAAGGCATTGTCCCATGGTTTTAATATCAGCATGGACGAAGCTATATTATAAAAAAAGAAATTCCCTGAAAAGAAAAACTGAAACGCGAAAGAAAATGCTGATAATAAAACTAAAAGACAAGAAAAACGGATCAGATTGCTTCTTTCTTCCACAATACTTCAACAGGGTGAGTAGAGGACCATTATGGGAGTGAACTGGTCGGGAAAGACTGTCGTGTCCAGTCTATCTGAATCATTGCTGGATCTGGTTCAGGAACAAAAGCTTGTATTTTATCTAGCAATTCTTCAGCAGTTGTTGCGGATATTATGATTCGCCGTGCCACTCTTGATATGAAATTCTTCTGCATAGCATAATCCATAAAAGCTATCAGACCTGTAAAGAAATTGTTAACATTTAAAAGCCCAATGGGTTTCTTATGCAAATTAAGTTGGGCCATGGAAGCAATTTGAAAGACTTCTCCCAATGTGCCAAAACCACCTGGTAGAGCGATAAAAGCATCAGCATTTAAAAGCATTTGTAACACACGCTCTTGTAAATTTTTAACCACTAATTCTTCTCCAATCGTGCCCCCAGAAATAAATTTCAGAGGTCCAGGGATAATGCCCAGAACTTGACTTCCTCCTAGAGATGCTGCTGATGCTACACCTCCCATTAATCCGACACTACCTCCTCCATAAACTAAATGTATTTTTCGCTCAGCTAATACTCTACCCAAATGGTTGGCTGCTTTTAAATACTCTTCATCTTTTCCAGGAAAAGCCCCAGAAAATACACAAATACTTCGGGATTTACGAGTTGGGGTTTTCTCCATTCCTATCCTTACCCTTGTGAGAAAAGAGGATATATTTATAGAGATGAAGAGATAAGGCAATAATTTTATTTTTCAAGAATGGATACATTATTGCCAGCTATTCATAGTAGTCACGGGTATGACTCTGGTCAGGTATGGGTACACTATCGTTAAAAGAGGAGGAAAATTTTCAAAATAGCTGCTAGCATGTACAGTAGTCGCGACTGTAGCTTATGTCAGGAGTAGGTACATGATTGTCGGATGAGAAGGAAAATTTCAAAAGTGGCAGGTATATACAGTAGTCATAATTATAGCTCATGTCAGGAGTGGGTACATTATGGGAGGAAAATTTCAAAAGCGTCAGCTAGCATGTACAGTATCGTGACTATGGCTTATGTCAAGAGTGGATACATTATTGCTGAAAGAGGAGGAAAATTTCAAAAGCGACAGCTAGCACGTACAGTAATCGTGACTTTGGTTCATGTCAGGAGTGGATACATTATTACCAAAAGGGGAGGAAAATTTCAAAAGCGACAGCTAGCACGTACAGTAATCGTGACCTTGTTCCGTCTTCTACTGGCTTTGCGTCCAGTAACGGCTTCAATGCTTTCTATGAATCAGTGATTTGCATCTCATCTAGCTTTTTCACAAACTGGCAAACAGGGTCGTTTAGGGTCAGATTCCCAAGACTGTAACGTTCTCGTTCTTTTTGGAGAATTATCCATAATCCAACAACCTCAAATTGCACTATTCCGCAAGAATGCGCTTCAAGAACCTCTCGGATATCTTCCAGAGATTCCTTACGCAAGCCATTCTTGATGAATTTTATTCTATCATTACGATTTCTGGTGATCACTCCTGGAGAACGACATTTATTGCCGCAAATCCACCATCCACAATTGTGACAGACGCCTAGCCTCTTTGCTCTTCTCTTTTTGGCATAAACGCTTTTACCAAAGCCGGGCATACGGGGAAAGAACGCATCTGGAACTTCACCAGCCGAACGAACTTTAGCTTCGATTAGCCATCGCACATTATCAGGAATGCCTTTGTGCATAAATAGTCGGAATCGTTCACATCTAGCTTGATAAACCTTTTTAAGAACATTTATTGGGAAAAAAGGGAAATATTTTCGTAGAGCGGAAAGAGAAGACTCCATTGATGAAGGAGGCAAAGAAAGAAATTAGTGATTGTAGGAAACGAAAATAACTAACACATATTTATAGTGATGAAAGGGATAATGCGTTAATTACACTTACAGAAGCAAGTACATTATTGTCAAAAGAAAAGACAAATGACAGCTTATATGTACAGCAATCATGACTGTGGCTCTCATATTCCACTGATTTATATCTAGTAATGGCTTCAATGCCTTCTATGAGTCGAGGACTTGCTTCCTATCCAGTTTTCTTACAAGCTGGCAGACAGGGTCGTTTACAGTCAGATTCCCAAGACTGTAACGGTCTCGTTCTTTATGGTAAGTCCTCCATAAACTGATAATTTCACCTTGCACTTTTCCACAAGAATGCGTTTCAAGAGTCTCTCGGATATCTTCCAGAGATTCCTTACGCAGGCCATTCTTAATGAATTTTCTTTTATCTTCACGATTTATGGAGATGTATCCTAAAGAGCGACATTTAGTAATACAATTCCATCACCCACATTTATAACACACGCCTAGTCTCTTTGCTCTTCGCCTTTTGGCATAACGGCTTTTACCTAAACCGGGCATGCGGGGCATAAATGCATCTGGAACTTCACCCGCCAGACGGACCTTAGCTTCAATTATCCACTGCACATTATCGGGAATGCCTTTGCGTGTAAAAACTCTGATTCTTTCACATCTAGCAAGGTAGATCTTTTTAAGGACTTTTATTGGAAAGGAAGGAAAGTATTTTCGCAGTGCAGAAAGAGTAGAATCCATTGATGAGAGAAGAATTTGAGAGAAGAGGGAAGGAATTAGTTATTGAAGGAAACTTAGATAACCGACTGGAAGAACATGCATTTATAGCGATGAAATGGATAACGTGTCGATTACACTTACGGGAGCAAATACATTATTAAAAGAAAAATGAAAAATTTTAAATATGATAAATTGTATGTACAGTGATTGTGACTGTGGCTCACATCTTCCACTGGTTTTACGTCCAGTAACGGGATTAATGGCTTCTATGAGTCGAGGATTTGCTTCCCATCCAGTTTTCTTACAAGCTGACAAATAGGGTCGTTTAACGTCAGATTCCCGGGACTGTATCGTTCTCGTTCTTCATGAAAAATGCTCCATAAATCGAGAAGTTCACGTTGCACAGATCCACAAGAATGCGTCTCAAGAGTCAATTGGAGATCATCCAATGAATCCTTACTCAGGCCATTCTTAATGAATCGTATTTTATCTTCTCGATTATCAGAGATCATCCCTAAAGAACGACATTTAGTATTACAGGTCCAGCGTCCGCATTTATGACAGACGCCTAGTCTCCTCGCTCTTCGCTTTTTGGCATAAGAGCTTTTGCCTACACCAGGCATGTGAGACACAAATGCCTCTGGGATTTCACCTGCCAGACGAACCTTGGCTTCGATTAACCACCGCACATCTTCAGGGATTCCTTTGTGCATCAGAACTCTTAATCGTTCACAGCGAACTTGGTAGATCTTTTTGAGAATGTTCATTGGGAGAGAAGGGAAATATTTTCGCAAGGCAGAAAAAGTAGGATCTATTTTCTAGGAGAAAGTAAAAGAAAGGAGGGAGGAAAGGATCAGTTATTATGGGCAACTGAGAGAACCAACTTGAGAGTCACGGAGTACCGTATCCGCCGTTTAACCGGAAAAGTGGATCCTACTTTATTTTGATGTGAATGATATTTCTTATCTTTGATATTCCATCCAGCTGACGTCGATCGAGTCCTTGATTATTGAATCTTTTGTCCGCTTTTGACAAATTTTCAACGACAATATTTCTTGATATCTGCCTTATCTTTGACCACAGCTATCTCTTATCTTGGATGCTGCTAAGCTGGCATCAATCCTATCCTTCCAGGTGTAGCCTCGGTTATTGAATCGGTAGCCAAGCTTTTGACAATATTGTCTACTTTATCCTTGAATTCCTGATGCGGGTTGGTCCCGCATATTAGCTGTGTATCCAGTGATAGATTGGTAAGAACTGATGACATTGAGATCTCAGCTTATACTGCTGTAACTGTGCTGTGAATGTGATTCCCGTTTGGTCCTTGTTATGTAAAGGCTATGTATGCATGATATGAAATGCATGAGTGCAGAGCATGTGTAACTAATGGCTTTTTTTGTATGGATCTAGTTCTTTATGTCTTTGTTTTACTGGATCCTCTTTGTGATGGCCTTCTTGGACTATCATTGAATCTCTTTATGCTTTCCAGCTTTTGTTCGCTGCCTCAAAAGCCCAACTCTTTTCAAAGTCCGCTTTCTTTGACTTGTTCTTGAATTTTGGCCTCAATTTCTTTAATGTTCGCTCGCCTCATACTTTATATCTCTTCAAATACTCATCCCTTGTCATGGATTTCATACTATCAAAGGCTTAACTTTCAATGTTTCATTGTCCCTTTTCTTGTGGCCGTGTCGACACTTGTTTACCCCCATGTTACAGTCCGAATGATTGCTCTTCCTTAGACTCAGGTTCTGATCCATAAGACTTGCCCCCTTGTTTATTGAGCTTCTTTCTTGGCAGTACTCTTCTTACGCTTAGTAGAGACTACTTTGCCCCCTTGAATATGGTGTTTATGTGGATAAAAGGTATCATCTGATCTTTGATTTAACAGAAGGTTGAGCATTTCTAGACCTTTGTGATGGTCCTTGATCATGAATTTCTCTTACAAGAACCACATCTTCTTAAAGAAAGTCTCAAGCTATCTCCTCACTTTTAAATCTACACACATTAATGAATAATGGTTTGGCCTTAAAGAAAAACTTTCATCAATTTGCAAAGCTTGACAAAGTAATTTACGGTCTTTATTTTTAATTAAAATATCCTGCCACTCTTCCCTTTCCAACTCAAAGACATAAACTATGCAAGGCAATAAGGTATAAACATGATTCACAAGGATAGCCTTTTAGCTGAATGAGGATGATATCGAGAGGTAACTGTTAGGCGTGAGGAAAATTAAGTTTGAATGTTTTTTTTTTTGTAGCAGTCTTTTAGCTGAATGAGAATAATATTAAGAGGTAAATATTAGGTCTGAGTAAAGTTAAGTTTGAGTGGTGTGAAAGAAGGGTCTTTTAATACTACTCGTGAGCAGTATTAAATAAGGTTGAAACATGATTCACAATGATAGTCTTTTAACTGAATGAGGATGTTCGGTTTGAGGAAAGTTAAGTTTAAGTGGTGTGGAAGAAGAGTCTTTTAATACTACTCGTGAGCATATCTGATTACGGTGAAAAATTCAATAGTGAAGACCTCAAACTTGCCACCTTTTTCAGAAAGTTAGACCTCATCTGTTGCCCCCCAACTATCGTAATCTTTATGTATGCTTGGTTTGAGAGTTGCTTTTGTCTTCTAGACCGCCTTTGCAGGTTTTCAGTCTAGAATCCATAACTCACTTTTTTTCTTTTTTTTTTTTTTTTTTTTTCTAGTTTGAGCCCCTTTTCCTTTTTTTTTTTTTTTTTGTTTCCCTTTTTTTTTTTTGTGAGCTATGGTGATGACATACTTGATAACTCTCTTGAAGTGAGATGACTCAAGTGGCCTTGCTTGCTCGTGCTTGTTCTCAGTCCTTTTTGGTTTTGAATTTTCCCTTGTTGTCTTTTGATGGAAGGGATGAATTTCTCTTTTCGGAGTTTGTGTTGCCAAAGAACTGAGAAAATAGCCTTCTTGAAGTGAAATGATTCAAGTAGCCTTAGCTGCTTGTGTTTGCTCTCAGTCTCTTTTTTTTTGTTTTGGATTTTCCCTTTAATGGCTTTTGATGGAAGGGATGTACTTCTTTCCTTTGTTGGAATTTGTGTTGCGGAAAACTGTGAATCTTTTTTTTTTTTTTTTTTGTATTGAGCATTTGTGAGAATTGGGAGGCCACTGAAGTCATTTAATATGAGAGCTACCTTGTTTGGAAGCTAACCCCAGACTTCTTGCAAGGATGTTGATAACCACTATGAATTCTTTTTTTTTTTTTTAGAGTTGGGGTGCAACATATGAAATCCTTCTTACTAGATTTGACAGCACTTTCAAGATCGCCACTATTAAATCTCCCTTAACTTTTTATTTTCACCCACGAGTAGTATCGTTTTCAAAGTAAAGTGTGATAACAATAATGGATAGTATAATGGAAATGAGTGAGAGATGGATGTAAAAAAGGAATTTTTGGTAAGAAGTGGTAGAATATGTAGGTGTAATAATTGAATTTTTGGTAAAAATTGGTAGAATGTGTAGAAGTAATAATGGGATTAAAAAGTGGTAGAATGCACACGCAACATCTTTTTGTTAGAGAACAAAAAGAATTACCGGTTGTCGAAAAGTAAAGTGTGATGGCTATAATGGATAGTATAATGGCAAAGAGTGTAAAAATGGAAAGTAGTAAAATGCACGCATTACATCTTTTTTGTTGTACCAGAAAAAGAATAGCAGGTGTCCATTTAACAAAGACTACACCCTAGATTCTGGACTAAATCTAGGAGATTTTTACTATTAAATTACTTTTGCAAGCTTTCAAAGATACAAGTTTATTCAAAGGATTCCCTGTCATTCAAAAGTGTGTGCGGACTGTTAGGTCAGATCTGACTTGGAGCCCTTCCAAAATCAATGTAATTCCAGCTCAAAATCTTCACTTTCAATTACCAATCACATCGAGCCTAGCAACTTGGACTCGACCAACTGTTGGACCTTGAGTTTCAATATGACAGAATTTTCAGTTACATTTGGGATTTGGGTCACACCAACTTGGAAGAGAAGGTCACTTGGTCTTTGCTACTATTGATATAGATGATAGCAGAATGCCTTCTTCAGCAAAGACTGTGATTAATTTTCCTTCAAAAATGAATTTCATTTTTTGGTGTAATGAGGAGGGAACTGCTCCGGCCATATTTTCTATCTTGGACTCTATATCTATGAGACGTCCTTCGGTTTGTTCTGCCATTAATCCTGTTTGGAGCCGAGTTGAATATCGGTGTTGAGGTCCAATTTTACCTTCTTAAAAGTAAGATTTATTTTACTAGATTTTACATGTATATGATTGATGCAATGGATGCATGCCATATAAAGTGAGATTATGTTTTTATCAGACTTTATATGCACGTGATTAATGTAATGCATGCATGCGATGAATGAGTTTGCTTATCCATTATCATGGAACTTCAAAACTTTTAGTTGTCATTATAAAGACCAAAAAGTTAGCATAATTTGATGCGTGGTTTTGATGCATGAAGAATAATTGCACAGAACGGAAGTATAACAAAAGAAAAATAAGGTTATTAACAAGTTAAATAGTAATTAACAACTCATGAAGTATTATGGATAAACAAGTTAAAACCATACGAAGAAAAGTGTAGAGTAACAACACAGCATAACAAGGATATGCTTATGGCGTTGGTAAAATGGTAGAAATTCTATGGTCAGTTCTATGGTTAAGTGGGGAGTTCTATATGCATAAGGTGGTTTATCAAAAAGGCAAGGGATAGTTCCCGAATCCCGTCACTAAATCATAGTGACGGCCCGATTCCTTACCCTCTAGGGTTAATGTAAGGAATGGATTAATTCGAGTCGTAGCTTTTCGTGGGCCCATGCAGAGACTAACCGTCTCAGAAGGCAATACACTACTTTGCTACTTTGAAACCGGTGAAGGCTTGGAGACCGTGGCCTCACAAGGACAGCAACACCAATTCCGCTTAGAAAGAATCGTGTTTGATTTAAGGAAGCTCGGGTATAGAGCTTCATTTTGTGAATGCATCATGCATATTTTCGCTAAGTAAATATAGTCTATAAATCCACATAATAAGCAAAGTAAATCAAAACAAATCAACTTTAGGCTCGACTTACTAACCAGAGTCCCCAGCGGAGTCGCCAAGCTGTGGCAACGTGCGGGCCGTTTTCGGGAGTCGCCACCAATCGATTTTCGCTCAGGTCGATTGGACACCTTAAAATTGATCTGCGAGAGTTCGGGGGTTCGGGAGTACGGTTACGTTAAAACAACTTTGTTAAAACGCCCAAAAATTGGCACCTTAGTTGATTTTAATTTTGTTTTGCTTTGCTTTTAAATAATTCTCAGTTAATTTTCAAAATTAGAAATTTTAACTGGATTAGTCGAAATGTGGATTTTTAAATTAATTAATTTGTATGAAATTTTATACTTCCGAACCATGGACTCTGCCGAGTCATTTGGACACGGAAGATTTGGATTCCGAACCATGGACTCTGCCGAGTCATTTGGACACGGAATTTGACGAAATTTTAATCCATATCGTAAAAATATGGATTTTTTAATCTTTTTATTTAATTTATTTATTTTAAAAGTTTGATATTTTCCAAACCGTAGATCCTACAGGATCATCCGGATATGGAAATTATTTTAATTTAATTAAATTTTTCTAAGCGTGACTTTTTGATTATGTCAAACTAATTTTTTTAGATTAATTAAAAAGAAGTTTATCTAATCTAATCCTATAATTAAGCTTAACATTAATTTCTAAACTAATTCATAACTTTAATAATCCAAACAAAACTTAAAAAAAATAAGTAAAATAGCACCTAATTTGTAACTCAGAACAATATTAGAGTCTTGAATAGACAAATCAAATCAGACCAGGGGCAAATTATTTATTAAAAATAACTATCTAACCTAATCATATAATTAAACTTAATGTTAATTCCTAAATTAATTTATGCCTTTAATTAGCTGAACAAACAAAAGTATAATAGAAAATAAGTGCATTTAATGACTTAATTGCAAATTAAAAAAAAACAAAATTAAAGTCTCAAATTGACAAATCAAATAAATCCAGAAGCAAAAAAAATCAAAATTATGCCAAAATTATGGACTTTCATATCAGATCCGGACAACGAGTCGGTTTGCGATTGAGATTTCGTTATTTAATTTTAATTTTTGTTTTGTTTTGTTTGCTTTAAATAAAATTAATTAACATCCAAACCATGGATTCTAACCAAACCACCTGGATATGGGTGAATAATCGTTTTAAGATTTTATCAAACCACCAAGGACGGATCTTTGAAATTTACCATGTGTTATAAAATTGACTCTTATTAAATCGTTTCTTAATTCCTGGATGATGAGAAAAGTAAGCATACATGAGTAATTAATTTACTAATTATTTTTATACACTATTAATATTTGTTGTTTTCAAGATGCATTATGAGATCTAAATCACAACTATAAGAACAAGAGAATATAAAAATGAGTTAAACATTCCGAGTGACATGCCTATATAGATTTAATGATTAAATTTTATAGATGACAAATCAAACAAAACAAAGAAAGAAATCAAAGAAATTAAATAAATAAAGAAGTAAGTAAATAAATAAATAAGTAAATAAATAAAATAGTCAAGTAAGTAAGTAAATAAATCAACCGATGAGTAAATAAAGAGAATAAATAAAAAGAAAACAAACAAAACAAAAATACAACAGACAACATGAAGTAAAATATTTAAGACATATTTTATATAAATTTAATAGTTAAGGTTAATGCAAAGTTCAAACAGACAGAATAAATAAAACAAAAAAAAAAATCAATGAAAATCCAGCTGTCAGTGACTGATCTGCAAGATAAAATGAAGTTAGTGGCTTAAATGGATAAAATAAAGAAAACTAGAGACTAAGCAAGAATTTTTACCAAAAAAAGTTTTGACTGGTCAAAGACGTATCTGTTTATTTTTTCGTTTTCGTTTTTTTTCAATTCCAGTTCTGTTTCGTCGGCGATCAAGGCGGCGATGGGTAAGGGAGTTGGCGGCGCAAACGACGGCAGGGGATGGGGCGGACGACGCGATGAGGTGGACTGTGCAACGTGGCAGCTGACGGGACGGCAGTGTGCGGGGAAGGTGCGAGACGGCGAGGGCGAAGCGCAAACGGGAGGCAGAGATGGAGCGCGACCAGCAGGGGAGAAGCGACAGCAGGCTGGATGGAGGCGCTGCAGGAGGCGATATGGAGGAGCTCTGGAGGGAGGCGACGGAGCAGGAAGCTGGCAGCAAGGGCGAGGGGGCACGGCGGGCGAGCGTGGTATGGCAGAGCACGAGGCGTGGGCGCGGTGGTGGAGGGACGGCAGCGTCACGATGACGTCGAGGCTATGGACGGCGGGGGTAAGAGGTTACGGTGCTGCTTGACGGAGCAGGGCCGAGAGAACGGCAGCGGAGGAGCGCAGAGGGGAGGGGAGGAGCGAGAAGAGGGAGAGACAGAGAGATGAACGTGAGAGCTCGGAGATCAGAAGCATGTGTGTGTGAGCCCAGATGAGGGAGAAGCGATGTGATCGTGAGAGTAGGAAGATGAGAGAGCGAAGCTGAAGAGAGAGACAGCGAAGGTCAGAGGGAGAGGAGAGTGAGAGAATTGTTTTTTAGAGAGAGTCAGAGATGAGAAGGAGAGGAAGATGAGAAGGAGCTCTGTTGTGTGTCTTCTCGAGCGAGATGAAGAAGAAGAAGAAGAAGAAGAGCGAAGCGTACTCTGCCAGAGGGAGAGGAAAGAGAGAGAGAAGATTGTTTTTTTTTTTTTCTGTGTGTGTGCGTTGAGTGAGAGGGAGAGAATAGATGAAGATTGAGAATGCGAGAGAAGATAAGGGATAAGGGGAGGGGGAGCCTCTGTCGGCCACTCTCCCCATTTTTTATTATTATTTTTGTTTTTTTCTTCTTTTTCCTTTTAATTAATTAATTAATTAATAATTTTTAATTTTAATTAATTTAGATTTAATTTATTATTATTATTTATTATTATTATTTTTTTTTCTTTTTCTTCCCATTTTTTTTTTAACATACAAACTAAAAAGAACGCCCCTAAAATAATATTGCCATTATTACTATCATCATTTTTTTAATTAAGTAATCAATTAATTAAGTAATTCAATAATTTTTTTTTTAATAAGTTTTAATTTTTAAAATAAATAATTAATTTTTTTTATTTAATTAATTTTTTTTATTTTTAAGCCGGACGAAATTGGGTGTCAACACCCTCACTAAAGATAGCGACGGCTAGCTTTCCCTAAACCTGCCAGAAAATTAAAAAAAAGGGTTAATGTATTAATTTTTTAAAAAATAATTAATAAACTTTACCAACATAAGTTACTCTAAACCTATATAATAATCTCTTGCACCATAAATACTTTAATTTGTATAAATCAAATTATACTATGAATGGCTTACATTAATTTGTACATCTTTATATATACATACAAATACATATATATAAAGAAATATTTTATATATTTTATATATCTATGTGTGTGTGTATAAATTTGTTAAAAGAGATGACAATTTACCATAAAAAGTGACTAACACATAAAAACTATTACTACTTTTTTGGATTTTGTTAAGCTTAGTGACGGCTAACCGTCACTAAATTAGCGACGGTAAGCTGTCACTAACTTTAGCGACGGCTCACCGTCACTAAATTAGTGACGGTAAGCAGTCACTAACTTTAGTGACGGCTAACCGTCACTAAATTAGCGACGGTAAGCCGTCACTAAAATTTAGCGATTCATAGCCGTCGCTAAAATCTCACCTGACTGTTAGCGACTATTTACCGTCGCTAACTAGCGACGGTTTTTAGCCGTCGCTAATTAAACCGTCGCTAAATGATGTTTTTCTAGTAGTGTAATGCATATGTAAAACACATAACTAAATGGAATTCCAAATTTAACTAACTTACAAAATAGATATAATGAACACACAAGCAGTGAGTTTCAAAGAAACTTAGTAAGAAACACTTCAGCTCTATGACACCTAGAATATGCGACAGAGCCTAACAAAAAATCAAGCAACTGTGCTAATAATTCGCAATCATAGAAAATTACAATAAAAATAAAATCCTGGAATGTAAACAAACAATATAACACAATAAGTCAACACATCATTATTGAAACAACAGAGTTTTTCATTAGCTCTCTAGCAAGCACCAATGCTAATTTAGTGAGCTAGCTCCATCTGGGGTCGAAACAATGAGCTCTTGTCCGATGTCCTGTACACACCTACCCCTATGCCTGCATTCATTTGGTCCCCTGTAGAGGGGTCAATCTATATTAGTCCCTTAGGTCCTATTATTTTAATTTTTCCTTTCCCCTCTGAAGAACCATGATCATCCAGTACAGCCCCCTATCCCATGGCCTTCTACTTACTCTATAACATGCAATGGCTCCAAATTACCATTCACTACTTGAATAGCAATAAACAGCCAAGAGGGTTCATGTTTTTTACCTTTAATTCCCTTTCAGTTCTTTATTATCAAGGTCCTGCATTGCCTTGTCTTGGCAATGAAGAAACCTTTTTATAAGCATAGCCAAAGCCTTCCCGTGGAAAAACATTGCAGCTGGCATCATAAATCATCAATGGTGTCCCTAATTGTCTGCCTTACCCCATAAAATCATCTGGAACCAAAAGCATTGACTCAGCTTCATGGTAGCATGCATTGACAAGAGAAAATCCTCTTACCCATGAAACCGAGACTGAAATTTTATTATTCATTAATTTCCAGTAAGAACTCATTATTTTTGGACAATGATAAGCTCAGAAAGGTTTAAACAACGAGCAAAGTCAATTTCGAGTTGTTCATACAGGAAGCTAGATAGCGTAGTTCTCTTTTGTGCTGAGTGGGATTCATCTCTCATTCCAGCCCTTTGTTTTCCTAATGATTTCCAATTAACTCCTTGGTCTCTAACTCTGATAGTTAAGATCCATGTGCTTCTTTGAATGACTTTCTTCAATTATTCAATTCAATATTTGCTCTTGTCAAATGGAATCATTAATCTTCCATTCCTTTGCAATTAAGCCACCTCATGTACAATCCAGATTGGAACTTCTTGGTAAACGATAACTTGGTCCTTGGCCTATTAATACTTTCAATTAAGTCATTATTTTAAGTAACGTAATCTATTCTCAGCTTCTTTACTTGATAAACCATAGGGAAACAATCTCCAAAATTATACAAATAATTCCTTAACCCGTATATTCAATAATAAACGAAACTTCTTTTGCTTATCAGTCTCTCTAATTTATTTAGACAAACCTAACCTGATCAACTTAAATTTCCCACTCTTTTATCCTTAATTTTCAAGCACAAACAATCCAGGTTGACTCTATGAGGTGATCTATAGGGGTAGGGTGGTGACACATATACACAAAATCAATCTAGGGTTTATCAAATCTAAGTATAAAAGATGTTTAGCTCATGTTGGAATAAAAGAAAACAAATGACATGGAAGAAAACTGAAACTTAGAAGATTCATCTCCGAACTCCCTTCATCTTTAAGAAATCTCTACTTTGGTGTGTTAGAATGAAGTTGATCTTGAAAAAGTTATCTCCTTTAGCCTCCTTCTTCTAAATCTAAGCTAACTCTAAGTTGTCTACTGGGCTAACATAGTAACATGACTCTCTACTGAAAAAGCTCTCTCTAATTCTCAAGAAACTTCACTTTATATACAAAATAGGGGCACATGGGCAGATACATGGCCATATAATAGATTGTGTATCGTTACTAGACACGGAAAACATGTAATAGATTAAGTACATGGTCTTTAGCATGGATGTGTAAGTCAAATGGGCGTGCAAAGCAGAGCACGGACTTCTACTTCTAGTCAATAGGGTACACGGCCATTCACATGGCCATGTCCCTAGGTATGTAGGCACTTGCAACTTGAATTCTTCACATTCAACTCCAAATTCTTTTGATTTCTCCATATCTTGCAATTGAGCTAAAAAATTACCTAAAATTAAAATTCAAAATAATTAAGCACCAATTCTTATAATAAAACACTCAAGAAGCAAGAAAAAATTAAGAAAAAAACATGATGAAAAAATACGTAATTAGGAGTACATCATTGGGGTCCTAATCCAATAAATCATCAAATTGCACACAATTTTGGACCACTTTGAATGAAATTGGGCTTCATATCAGAATGTTTTGCATTGATAGATAGTTGAACAACATTCAACTCCGTTTCGGTGAATATGATTTAGCATAATCGGGCATAGACCGAACTTGGTTTTCACCCTCGATGTTTGGTCTCTCTTGAACAACCCTTTATTGTTCAGCTTTAGGAAGTGGCGGCCATAAATCTAAACTTCTCGTGCAACAAAACCTTCTTAAAGTTCTCTCACCTTTTTAATCAAATTCAAGTACATCGAGATTGCTTCGAGTCATACACTAACACACCTAGAATAAGAACAAAATCAGAAAGTAAGACTGATGATAACAAGTAATTAAAATGGAAATTAAAGCAAGAAGAATAAATGGCTAGATTAATGAAAATTTGGAATTACTAGTATCATGTCATCATTGTCCTTAACAATGACACGAGAAACATGATATTTTTTGCGCTAATTAGGAGAACGAGAAACTAAAGGTAAGTGCACTTATCACTCCTTAGTATAAAAGTGGTGAGAATCAAGTGTCATATTCCTTGGGGCCGATGCAAGTGCTACTATTCCCCCTAGTTCTATTATGTAGTCTAAGAAAACCAGTGATGGTTGCATTAACTATTAACTAAAGAAAACTAATATTGCTACTGTGAATAAGTAATTGAAAGCAACAAGAAACAGAGGATAAAATCAACTATAAATGAAAGACCTGCTTAGATATAAATCCCCTAGAACTTCGTTGTACTAATCCTAATTTAGCCTAATCAAAACATAGCATACTTAGACCGTGGAAATGCCTACAATAGTCAAATTTCTCTCTCGACGTAGCACAACCATATTCTTATGTTGATTGATTGGAATCATTTCCTAACTGAAACACCTAAGGACGCATTAATGCTCGATGAATCATTCTACTAGGTTTGACACTAGTTTGGGAGTCCTATGTCAGCCCATCTCTAGACTTGCTTGCAATCCCCTATACCAAGTGTTGGTCAAATGAAACAAAAAAGTTCTCACTTGATATGCTTGAAATCAAGTGTTAAATTAATAGGCTAATGACTATAAATACAATAAGCAACAAAGCACATATGGGTAAATCTCAAGAAATGCTATATTTCATTACGCCAAAAAAGTCATAGATACAAAATTGTTCTAAAATTCATCTAATCTAAGCACTGAAGTAAAAATTTCGTTCATCATCAAGCCAAAAAAAAAAAAACACAAACAATGACAAAGAACACTAAAACTAGAGGAGTCCATCTCTGAAATATCTCTAGGAGCAAGTAATCCTTGCTTTAATTTGCTACAATCAACTTTGATCATCCAAAATAGCTTCTTTTCTCATTCTCTCATGAACATTTAGCTTTGTCTCTATTCCAAAACCTAAACTAATGACAAAACTCATTTAGAATGCAAAGCTTGCGTCTAAGAACACAACAAGGGCATTACAAAATAGGACACACGGCCATGTATATCGACATATATGTCTACTAAGCTTGAATTTATCCTAATAGAATTAGGATAAGGCCATATACACAGTTATATGCACGGTTGTATAAGTCACAAGGTCATGTACATTTGTGGCACGGGCATGTATGCTTGCTTAGCCTTCAAGACATCTTCACAGCAGACAAATTTGGGTGCGTAAGTCTCCATACACGGGCATGTAAATCCTGGACATTGCTGTGTACTTCATGGAATCCATAATTCTTCTAGGTCAGAGAGGGTACACAGTTAGTTGCATGGCCATGTCCTCGGGCATATGGAAGACTCAAGCTTCAAATTTTCATATTTAGCTCCAAAATTCTTTAGATTTCTTCATATCATGCATTTGAGCTAAAATGTGGCATACAATCAAAACACGAAGCAAATAAGCACAAAATCTCATCATAATTACTTAAAAAGTGAGCAAATGCCAATCAAAAGTGTAATGAAAAGATGACTAATTAAGAATATATTGCTATTCAACATAAAATTTGTTACTTTCAGGGGGAAAACCCAAATATTGCCAATAAGGATTCGAAATTTAGTGATTGTTTAGGTGGCTGCATGGTTTTGTTTTTTTTTTTGGGTTCTGTTCTAACGCTCCAGACATTTAGAAATTGATTTGAAGTAGAGCTCTAATATAAACAAAAAAAATCAAAATATTAAATGAATGTGATATTACTAGAGTTATCAGGACTAAATACTATAAAAACACATACAAAAAAGTGGTGCCTTATCCACTACAGCGCCAAAAAGAAGCGAAGAGAATGAGAAGGGAAGAATCAAACCTTGGAGTGTAGAGAAAGAAATACCTTGAATCGAGGTGGTGCCGCCGCAAAGGGAATACGTCAGGAAGATCCAAGGAGATCCAATAGTGGACCAAGATACAAAATCGACACTAGGGCGTGAACCAGGAAGAAATGGTGAAGGAAGAGAAAGGACGAAGACGATATTGGAAGGAGTCGGCAAGGAAGGCAGGGCAAAGAGGGGCTTTCTACAATACCCACCCCGCAAAAAGGGGCACCAATGCCCACCCATCTCCCACCGTTGATTCCAGCTTGTGCTGACCGGATGACCTAGTGTATAGGTGAGGAGAAGGAAGAGAGAGAAAAAAAAAAAAAGTAAAAAACCTCTGTGAATAACCCGTGAGAAGAGAGAGAGGGGGAAAAAGATGGTGGGCGAGAGAAGAAAATTGAGGGAAAGGAAAACGGAAGCTAGATCCGACGGCGTGTTCTGCCTTAATTCAAGCGACGGTGGCATCTTCGGAGTGATCGGAGGACTGAGCTTTAGTCCCGACGGTCACAACGATGAATGGCATGTGGAACGACAGCGGGGGATGGTTTTCGCGATCGGCTGAAGTGGCGGGCGAGGCATGGTTCTCCTTCGATTCAGCGAGTATGGTGAGAGACGGACGCGATTTGGCGCGGCAGGGAGAGGCCGACTCTCCTTCCGGGGAACCATCTGCGGTAGCTCGGGTGATGATGACAGCGTAGGCTGGGGTCGACGAGCAGGGTCGCTAACGACGGAGCTTGCGGTGGGCTAGCGGCGTGCGGCTGGAGACTGGAAACTTCGAGAGGCAGCGGGGATGGCCCCAGGGATGGCGGTGGCAGAGACAAGAGCTTAAGGTTTTTGGGGAGTGTGAGCAAAAAATCAGGGGGCTAGGAGTGCAATTTTTCGTTTTCTTTCGAGAGAGAAGGAAATGAAGGGAAGTTATATTGTCCAAAAATTATAAAAATTGGGAAGGCATCTTTTAAAAAAATACCGCATAAATAAAAAATTTCAGTTATTTAAAAATAAATTTATTGAATTATTTATAAAAAAAAATATAATTTAAAATGAGTGGAACATAAAAATATAAATGTTGTAAAAATATAAAATGAGTGGAACATAAATATATGAATATTGCACAAATAAAAAATAATTTACACATTTTTATGGCACATCAAGAGGAAGGTGAATGATATTGAATCTTGAATCTCCTCAGTAGAAGTAAAAACCTTAATGGAGCGTTCTACAATACCCCCAAGAAAGGGAGGCACGGTTACCGCTCAATCGTAGCCATTGGTAGCTGTAGATTAATGCGGGAGAACTGGGGCAGCCGGTGGAGAGGAAAGAGAAGAAAAGGATAAGGACACTGGACGCATATGAGAGGAAAGAGAGGAAAATGAAAAAAACAAAAAAAACAGGTAAAAGAAACAGGAAAAGGAGAAGAAAAAAACGTAAAAGGTACATGGAGATAGAATAAAATAATAAACTTAAAATGAACCAATTTTTTATTAGATAAAGATTGTAAAATTTGAAAAATATTTTTAAGAGTTGAAAACTAAGTAAATAAAAATCATTATCAATTTTTTTGAAAGGAAAAATTATTATCAATCAATTTATTTTAGTAAAATATTTTTTAAAATAAGTGGTATAAAATATATATTGTAACTGATCTCCTAGTTAATATTTCAAGTTATTGAGATAACCTTGATTATTTTAATAATTTCACATACTTAAAATATTTATTGCAAGTAAAGTCTCGATTTAATTAAGTATAATAGCTTAAAAACAGCAAAATTGGTTATTTAAGCAAACTAGACCAAGAGAGACATTGTGGTTATTTCACATAATGACTCATTTTTATTGTGTGGTTGGAAAAAAGATGAAAAGGTATTGCATTTGAGATATCACGGTTTCCTGTGATTTTCACTTTATCCTCATGAAATTGCGACTTGATTATATTGGAATTAGGTGATTTTTTTTTTTTTAAATGAGGAATTAGGTGCTTTAGAAAGGAACGTAGAATTTGTTCATGACTTAGTTGCATAATTGAGAAAGCTTGTAGGCCAAATTGTGTAATTTAGGTAAGAGGGAATTTAGCTTAGGAAAAACCTAGAATTTAAGGATGATCATTCGATTTATTTAGTTTAAACTAAACTGAATTAGCTAGTTTGTTTGCTTTTTGGTTTTGGATAACAAGAAACCGAATAGACCGAATTAGTCTCTAAAACCAAACTCAAACCGAACCCAAAATATTTTAGTTCGGTTTGGTCTAAACTGAATGAACCGAGAAAATGAAAGTCAGATTTTATGAGAGAGGCAATCAGAGAGAGATATTGTTTTTTCTTCCAAATTACATTCAATATAAAATATTTATTGTCCATTGAAAGAAAGAAAACAAAAATTGAAGGTAATTTGTGTTGGTTTGTACCTTTATTGTCAATGAAAAAATTGAAAAAAAAATTAATAAAATTTTTTTGTATATACTTTTTCACAAAAAAAAATATATATTAACAAAAAAACCAAGCTAATTTGGGTTGGTTTGTACTTTTTGTGAACACTTTTTATGACAATAATTTTTTTTTGACTAATTTTTAGCCTTTTGGTTTAGTTAAGTTAAAAAAATTACATAATTTGGACAAAAAAATATGAAAGGTACTTTTTAGACTTGTTGTAGTGTTAATTATCAATAAAACTATAATTTAGTCAAATAATCACTTCAAATGAGAATAACATACAATAATGTACTAAAACCCTTAACCTTTAACCTTAACTCTAACCTTAAACCTTAATAATAATATTAATTGTTGAATAATACACTTAATAAAAAATTATTCTATACATATGCCAATGGTTCCCAAATTATAAAATTTAGGGAAAGTTACAATTATCCTCTGAAGTTCACCCTAATTTACAATTTGTCCTTTTTATCTTTGAAAACCTACATTTCTCCCATCATTTTTTTGTACTGTCATACAATAACTTTTGAAACTGCAATTTAAATTGTATGATAGTCATCTTCTAGTAATACGGTTTTTTCAATATTTTCTCATATTTAATAAACATTTTAAATTATCAAACTTTTTCTTTTCTGTAACTGCATTTTTATTCTTGTAAATGCATATCAGTATTTTTTAAAGGTCGGTTAACTATGTAAAAAATATCAAAAATCTTGAAGTTACTTGAACATGGTTATCAAACAATTTAATTTAGAGTTTCAGAAGTTGTTGTTGGACACTATAAAGAAAGTAAGAGTAAAGTGTGGGTTTTTTGAAAATAGATGGGGCAAAGTGTAGTTTAGATTAAACCATAGGGAGGATTTTTTAATTTACCCTATATTTATACTAATCAACCTAGTAAAGCAAATGAAAAGTAATTTACAAAGTAATAGTAACATAGCAAAGAATTTAAAATTGACATTTGTCTACCAAGATTATTAAACTTACATCCTAAACCTAACCTTAAAATAACCCTAAACCATAACCTTAAACCTTAACAATAATATTAATTGTTGAATAATACAATTAATAAAATATTATTTTATACACATGCCAATGATACTCAAAATATACAATTTGTGTATACTAATCAACTTAGTAAAACAAATGAAAATTAATTTACACAGTAATAGTAACATAGGAAGGAATTTTAAATTGAGCACCTAATAGTATATATAGTTTATGTACAATATTAAAAAAATTATCAATAAAATTATAATTTGGTTATTGAAATTATCAATATATAGTTGATTTCACATATTTAGTTACTAAAATTTTCTCTTTTTATTATTACTATTGGATTCTTTTAAAGTTTCATATTTATGCTTCTCATGAATTCTTTCAAAGCATAGTTTTTTGTTATCTAGCCCAATCTTTGTTATTTCAAATTTTTTGTGAAATAGCAAAAAAATGCAGTTTTCGTTGCTTGGCTTGGAAATCAATTTGGGTGTCTTTATTCAGATAAAAACAAAAAAAATGAATCTATTGTTTAAAACATATTATGGTAATTATTTTTGGGCTATCTTGGGGCAAGTCCATTTTACGTTTTTTTTTTATAATTTTACAAATTTTTCATCATCTCAAAACTTAATTTTTTGTAAAATAATTATTTTTTAAATTAAAAGGTTCATTGTTTTGTGTCAAATATTTGTTTTTAATTTTAAAATGTTTTTTATTTGGGCTGATCTGGCCAACTTCCTCTAATAATTTTTCTTATTTATCCCAATGTTTGTTATTTCAAATATGAGACAATTCATAAATTCAAGGATCTAATAGGTCAGGTGAATTTCAATCTCAGTTAGTTTTGGGCCGAATTCAGGTTGAGAATTGAGTTTACTTGAGTTACTAGCTTAAATGACTGGATAGATTCTATTTTTGTATCATTTTTTAAAAAATTTAGATTAAAGAATTCAAATTTATGTGATTTATTTTAGGTTAATTTTCCTTCTTTTAGTATGTTTAACTAAAAAAATTCATTAAAAAATCATAATTATGTTTCCATAAATTTCTACAATTTGCAACTTTTACTATGAAATATAAGTCCAATTGACTATTGTCTATAGTACTAAATTGTTGAATTACAAAAAATTTGGATGAAAATGTCAAAATTATATATTTTTTAAAATTTATGTATTTTATTGCATGACACATAAAAGTTTGGATATCAATATTATAATATTGACATTTGCTTATCAAAATCATTAAAGTTCCTACATATGGAAGGTTACTTGTTTTGGAAGAACCCATAAATTCAAAACTTCACCTTATCTCTATACCCAACCCTGACCGTAAAGTGAGGAAAGTTCAAAAAAAATTTCAATACTTTTTATAAGAATAAATATTTTTTATTAATTTTTATCCTTTTGGGTTAATTAAGTTAAAAACCTTACAAAATAACTATTTTTGACAAACATATGTTAAAATGAGCTTTTAGACTTCTTGACGTGTGAATTATCAATAAAACTATAATTTAGGTGAATAATCACTTCATATAAGAATAATATGAAATAATATACTAAAACCCTTAACCTTTAACCTTAACCCTAACTATCAATAAAACTATAATTTGGGTGAATAATCACTTTATATAATAATAATAATAATATGCAATAATATACTAAAATCCTTAACCCTTAACTTTAACCCTAACTATCAATAAAACTATAATTTAGGTGAATAATAATTTCATATAAGAATAATACGCAATAATATGGTAAAACCCTTAACCCTTAACCTTAACCCTAACCTTAAATCCTAACAATAATATTACACCCAGTCCGTTTTAACTTAAGTCAATTAAATTTCAAATGATTTATTTTTATTCTTACATTTTTTGACCCAAAATTAATTTTAATTAAAATTCAACATTATCTAGGTGCAATAATCCATTGAAAATACAATTTTTGTAATCTTGCTAAATTTTTATGAAATTTTATAGTTTTAGACATTAAAAATAAAAATTCATAAAAGTTTAACAATATTATGAAATTGTAACTAGTGACCAATTTTGTAATTTTTTGTGATGTAAAAAAATCAATAATTTAGATAAGTTACCTAAATCTGAGCCATTTTGAAAATTCAAGTCTTTAACTGTCACCAAAATAATACACATTTAAATTTCTTTAAAATTTTAAAATAGCCACAAAAATGTGACTTATGATTCTAAAATATATTGTTTAGCATAAATTAGAGATGATAGTTGGGTGGGTCAGGTCATCAGGTTTAGGCTGTACTATTCAAGTTCAAGTTTAATTGACTTAACATGAATTTGGATCCATGTCAGGTTATTTACAAAGTAAGGAATTTACAAAGTACTAGTGACATAGTAAGGAATTTATAATCCAGCTTGTTATGCAGTTATTTTAATTCATTATCATACATTAATCTTATATAAAATAGTTATTTAGGAAAAAAATAATCAATTTATTGATATTTTAAACTTAAAGAAGTCCAAAAAAAATTAATTACACTTTCTAAGAAAATATAATATTTTCAATATTTTTTATTATTTTAGACATATGTAAATGGTATTCAAAATATACAATTTGTATGATTTTTGTTAAATTTTAAATTTTAAAAAAATTCAATTTTTATGCAATTTAGTTTAGGTAAATTTTTGGTACAAATATTGTAATCTTGACATTTGCGTACCAAGATCATTAAGGTAGAACCCTAAGATTAGCCTGAATATTATGTAAAAAAAAAAAAAAGGAGTAAGTGGGTTTTTTTGCCTCAAAGAGGCTTGAACTTTGGCCTAAGTGCGAGGGGTTACCCCAGTGTACTTCAAAGTGATTATTTACAAAAAATAAATATCAATTTAATGTGATTTTAAACTAAAACAAGTCCAAAAATATATATACACTTTCTATGAAAATAAAACATTTTTTTATTAGTTTCTATCATCTTAATTTATTTAAGTTAAAAATTTTCAAAAAAATTACTTTCTATAACCCTAAATCTCATACCCTAAACCTAGTCACAAAACCCTAAAACCTAAACTTAAACCTTAAATTTTAAGTAACCTAAATTAAAAAAATTTAAACATTAACCCTAAGCCTAGTCTTAACCTTAAAAGGTAAACTTAGCCTTAACCCTAAACTTTGCCTTAACTCTAACACTACACCCTAAACCTATCTTAAAACTTAAACCTTAAACCTAACCTAAACCTTAAGCTTAAACCTTAACTCAAAAACTTAACCATAACATAACCCTAATCCTAATCTTAAGCCTTAAACATAACTTAAATACTAACCTCAAACCGTAAACCTTAAAACCTAACTAAACCTTCAACCTACCTTAAAGTTTAAACCTTAGACCTAACACTAACCATAAGCTTAAACCTTTAACCATAAGCTCTATGATGGAGAAATTAATAATTTTTATTTAGGTGCCTAAATCTTAATTCGGCCATTAATTTAAGTACCTTGTAGTAAGACTATTTACATACAAACGATGTTACAAATTTTTAAGACGTTTACATATATTCGGTAAAACCATAAACAAAGTAGGAAATTAGGATTTTTTTTCAATATTCCTAAAAACCAGTAATTCATAATACTTTCAAATGTGCTCCCAACAAGTTATATTCTTAAAACACAATACACCTGAGTAAATTGCATAAATAGTCCTTAACCTTTAGTTATTGTATAGACATCATGTACACTTAAAAGTTCCAATAAAAAACTATTGTATCAAGCTCCTACAAATTATAACTAATGTGCTATTCTTTCATATGAAAAAAACATAAGTATTAGGCCTAAAATTTTATTAGAAATCACATAATATTAAGGAAGAAACCATTTAATCACAATAGAAAAAATAGGGTCAGTGTTTAGGATTTATGGTTATGATTTTGGAGTTTAGGATTATAGGGTAATAATTTTGGCCCCGTTTGGGAACAGCTTTTGCCATCAGCGTTAGAGGTTTGGATAAATTATTTAATGGTTGAGATGAAAACGCTGAAGCTAAAAGCTAAAAGCTACCCTTGGATAGCTTTTTCAAAACTCTAACGCTAATCGCTGACGCTGATGCCAAACAGGGCCTTTATGTTTAGTGTCTAAGGTTTAGAGTTAGAGTTAGTGTTTAATACTGGTGATTATAAATATGGAAGCTAACCAATATGATAAAGTTGCTAAATATGAAAGTCTAAAAAAATATGGATTTTCCAAATATTGAAACACCTCAGGATCGTGGAGCCCTTGATTGGTCAACCATGGGTTGTTTAGCAATGATTATGGCTTGCTTTTTTGCTGCCATGAATAAAATCATCGTAAACTGGCATAAAATTTACGTCATGTTCCCATAACCATGTAATTTTTTTATTATTAATTATAACTTGAAAATATCCAAATTTGTTTTCACTAACTTGAAATAGATAAGTGTTACTCCCTCCATCCCGATTTCTTTGATCCATTTGACTTTTTGAGTTAGTTTAACTTAAATTTTTTTATATTATTGTTTGTTAGAAAAAAATTAAAAAAAATATATTTAGAAACTATAGGTCTTGATTTATCATTCACACATAAAAGTTTTTCATTTATATACTAAAATATCTAAAATAAAAAATCATAGATTAATTACTGAAAAGTGAATGGTGCAAAGAATTTAGGACGGAAGGAGTATCTTTTAGGGTAAATATATTTTATTTTATTTTTTTTATTTTTAAACCTAATTTTTACCATATCAAAGAGAGAGAGAGAGAGAGAGAGAGAGAGAGAGAGAGAATGAAACAAAGGAAAAAAGAAGAAAAGACGGGGCAAAGAGAGAGAGAATAAAATAGAGAAAAAAAATATGAAAACAGAGGAGGAGGGAGGGGAGAGAAGAAAATAAAAAAACAAGAAAAAGCAATGAGGGAGCGAAGAGGAAATGGAACAATATATCTTAATTTGAAAAAAAATATTTAAAATTTTAGAAAAATAGTTTATGTAAGTAAGAATGATAATTTTTCACAAAAAAATCAAAATGATTTCTATTAAACTATATTTTTTAGAATCGTAAATGATATTTTAGTGACTATAATGAACGTTTAAATAAATATAGAAGTGTCTTATTTTATTGACACTCGGACATATGAATCTAAAATTTGTCTTGAATTTAGGTATTTGATCATTAAATTGTTAATTTTTTTATGTCACAAAAGTTACAAAACTGATCACTCATAAAATTTATTATTACTTGCTATTAGACGGTAAATTTTAAATTTGTTGTTATGTTGCTTTTTATTTGTTGTATAATTTGATCAATATACACAAACTTATATGAATGTTGCACAAAAATAAAATTTAATGTAATAGGGATTGATTAAATGTAAAAAAGGTCCACATATTTTTTCAACTGTAAATTAAATTATAACAAGGAGGAAAGAGAAGGAAATAGAAAAAAAATTGGGGAGAAATGAGAAAATTAGAGAATGTATTTTTTTGGGAAAAAATTATAATTGAAAATAATGTTAAAATATTATTCAAATGGAAAAAGGTAAAAAAAATTGAGACAAAACGACAAGGCAACAACAATATCATTTTTCCACCTACACTTAACAACTATGATGAATGACAGGATGAGGCAGTAGTAGAATCATAGTTTGAGCACGATTAATGCAACGTTGGCTAGTTTGAAAACAATTAATGCAATAATATCATAGTTAAATTTGAGTTGACGATTAAGTTTACTTGAGTTACTCGTACATAGGCTGAAATAACTAGATTAGTCCAATTGACTGTTGTCCATAGTATTAAATTGTTTGATTCAAAATTTTGGGTGAAAATATAAAAAATTTTGAAATTTTCAAAATTTAGGTATTTTATTGCACTGCACATAAAAATTTTTTATATCAATGTTATAATATTGACTTTTTACTATCAAAATCATTAAAATTCCTACATATGGAAGGATACTTGTTTTGGAAGAACTAATAAATCCAAAATTTAACCATATCCCTATACTTAACCCTAACCTTAAAAAGGGGACACTCCAAAAACATTTGCCAATACTTTTTATCCATACTAATTTTTGGCCAAAAAAAAAATTGCTTACTAATTTATATCCTTTTGGGTTAGTTAAGTTAAAAAAACTTATCAAAAACTACTTTCGACAAAAATATTGTAAAATTACTTTTAAGACATCTTGACGTGCAAATTATTAAAAAATTATAATTTGGGCGAATAATCACCTTCTATAAAAATAAAATACAATAATAGACTAAATTAATGCTAAATGTCAAAAACCGTAACGCAGCAATAGTAGTAAAAGTGTGACCGGCCCACATTGAAGATAACCTGAAAAGGTAACCAGGTCACGTTGAAGGTATCTTAAGTGTAACCGGGTTACATTGAAAATAACCTGAAAAGGTAACCAGGTCACGTTGAAGGTATCTTAAGTGTAACCGGGTTACATTGAAGGTAACCTAAAAGGGTGGCCGGGTCACGTGGAAGGTACCTTAAGTGTAACCGGGTCACATCAAAGGTAACCTAAAAATCTGACAAAGTCATGTTGAAGGTAACCTAAAAATGTGACTGCGTCACGTTGAAGGTACCTTCGTTGTGACCGGGTCACTTTGAAGGTAACCTAAAAATGTGACTGCGTCACGTTGAAGGTACCTTCGTTGTAACCGGGTCACGTTGAAGGTAACCTAAAAATGTGACTGCGTCACGTTGAAACTACCTTTATTGTGACCGGGTCACTTTGAAGGTAACCTAAAAATGTGACCGGGTAACGTTGAAGGTACCTTCGTTGTGACCAGGTCAGTTTGAAGGTAACCTTAAAATGTGACCGGGTCACGATGAAGGTACCTTCGGTGTAACCTGGTCACTTTGAAGGTAACCTAAAAATGTGACCGGGTCACCTTGAAGGTACCTTCGTTGTGACCGGGTCACTTTGAAGGTAACCTAAAAAAGTGACCGGGTCACCTTGAAGGTACCGTCGTTGTGAACGGGTCACTTTGAAGGTAACCTAAAAAAGTGACCAGGTTACCTTGAAGGTACCTTCGTTGTGACCGGGTCACGTTGAAGGTAACCTAAAAATGTGACCGAGTCACCTTGAAGGTGCCTTCGTTGTGACCGGGTCACTTTGAAGGTAACCTAAAAATGTGACCGGGTCATCTTGAAGGTATCTTCGTTGTGACCGGGTCACGTTGAAGGTAACCTAAAAATGTAACCCGGTCACCTTGAAGGTACCTTCGTTGTAACCGGGTCACGTTGAAGGTAACTTAAAAATGTGACCCAGTCACAACGAAGGTACATTCAAGGTGACCCGGTCACATTTTTAGGTTACCTTCAAAGTGACCCCGTCACAACGAAGGTGCCTTCAAGGTGACCGGGTCACATTTTAAGGTTACATTCAAGGTGACCCAGTCACAACGAAGGTACCTTCAAGGTGACCCGGTCACATTTTTAGGTTACCTTCAAGGTGACCCGGTCACATTTTTAGGTTACCTTCAAGGTGACCCCGTCACAACGAAGGTACCTTCAACGTGACCCGGTCACATTTTAAAGTTACCTTCAATGTGACCTGGTCACAACGAAGGTACCTTCATGGTGACCCGGTCACATTTTTAGGTTACGTTCAACGTGACCCGATCACAATGAAGGTACCTTCAAGGTGACCCAGTCACATTTTAAGGTTACCTTCAATGTGACCCGGTCACAACAAAGGTACCTTCAAGGTGACCCGGTCACATTTTAAGGTTACCTTCAACGTGACCCGGTCACAATGAAGGTAACTTCAAGGTGACCCGGTCACTTTTTTAGGTTTCCTTCAACGTGACCCGGTCACAATGAAAGTACCTTCAATGTGACCCAGTCACATTTTAAGGTTACCTTCAAGGTGTCCCGGTTACAACGAAGGTACCTTCAACGTGACCCGGTCACTTTTTTAGGTTACTTTCAACGTGACCCGGTCACAACGAAGATACCTTCAACGTGATCCGATCACTTTTTTATAGCTTTTTTTGTTTAATTGTTTTTTTAAATATTTATTGCATTTTAGCACTATTTATCACTTTTTCGGTTTTGAATATCTTTTTAAAAATATTTACCAATTTTTTAACATTTATCACTTTTTTTAAGAAATTCCATTTTTTTAGTTTTTTATCGCATTTTTAAAATATTTGTTGCATTTTAGATATTTTTATAAATTTTTCAGTTTTTAATCGCTTTTTGAAAATAGTTACCATTGTTTAACATTTATCAGTTTTTTTATATTTAATCAATTTTAAAAAAAATATATAAATTTTTTAGTTTTAATCACTTTTTTTTTATCAATATTTCACTGGTTTTACTTTTTTTACCACTTTTTTAATTTAATCATTTTTTAAAATTATTTATTGCATTTTAGAATTATTTATCCCTTTTTCAGTTTTTAATAGCTTTTTAAAAATATTTACCAATTTTTTAACATTTATCACTTTTTTAATTTTTTAACACTTTTTAAAAATATTTATTGAATTTTAGAATTTTTTTATCACTTTTTAAAAATATTCACCATTTTTTACCATTTATCACTTTTTTTTAAATATATTTTATCACTTTTTTTGTATTTAATCAGTTTTTTTATATTTATTTTCTTTTTTTAGTTTAATCGATTTTTTTAAAAAAATATTTCACTTTTTTAATTTTTATCACTTTTTTTATTTAATCATTTTTTAAAATTATTTATTACATTTTAAAATTATTTATCACTTTTTCGGTTTTTAATAGGTTTTTAAAAATATTTACCAATTTTTTAACATTTATCACTTTTTAAAATTTTATGACTTTTTTTTTACATTTAATCACTTTTTGTTTAAAAAAATTGTTTTTTAAAATTTATTTTTACTTTTTAGAAATATTTATTTCATTTTAAAATTTTTTATCACTTTTTTTTCTTTTCCCTCCCTCACGTGTTACCTCAGTCAGCCCGTTTCTCTTTTCTCTCCCAAACAAAGATCAAGGGTCAAGATGGGGGGCATGGATACCCCCTTTTTTAGGGTGAGTATTCTAGAAAGGTCCGGGCAAAGAGCCAGTTGTTAACGAAGCAAATTGGAATCGATTGGAAAGGTTTATAGAGAATGCTTTACGATTGTAGTCAAGCCCATATCTCAGCCCATTTACATAGTCCAGTCTTCTCACTTGAACTTGATCAGCTTAATTTTTATATCAATATTTTTACATATTTTGGGCTAGTTTTATTATAATTAAGTGATTCGTTGCTCTAATTTTTTTAGATTTTACTTTATTTAGGTCAAGGTATTTTGTGAAAGGAGTTGATCGGATTTTTATAAAGTAAAAGGACTAAATTGCAGGAAATGTTAATGTTCCCGATGTAGAATTGGAGGGAATTCTCCTTTCAGTTTGACAAAAATACCCTTATGAGTCATTTACGTCATTGTTTAAATTAAGGATATTTATATAATTTAGAAATAACTAAGGTAGGATTATTTAGAGAGGAAGGGAGGCCGCAGCGTTAGGGAGAAGTTGCGAACAGGAGAGTTGTGGCGAACAGAGGCAAATCGGATTAGGAGGAGGACATCAAGAAATAGGGAAGAGATGGAAACGAGAGAGAGAAATTTCTATGGTTTCTTGGTTCTTTATTTTGTTTTGTTTGTTTGCTGGAAAGCGACAATAGAAGCTTGGAATTGAATTTTTCGGAAGGAAACAACAAGATATTTTCTTGGTGTTTGTGAGTTACAAATCATTTTCCCATTTATCCTATTAAACCTGGATTGTGTCTCATTGTTTGTCCAAATTATTAATTATTATTGTTGAATCTAGTATGATAGGCTAAATTTCTATAAGTTAGGGATGTTGCTTAGTTAGATTATTTCAATTTTGGTTTATTCCCTTTGTAACACTGAATGGTGTCTATACCTGATCATTATAGATAATTATTCTTTGGGATTTGAATGAAGAACCGAGAAGTAAAAATTAATCCATATATTAGCAAAATAAAATTGTAATAATTAATATAGAGATATATCTATTTATTGTAATTTGTTAATTTGAAAACTTGAGCTAAATGAGTTTTGATGCCACACCGGTCTTGCAGGCTCATACCGAGGCCTAGACCACTTGAAAACCAATTTAATAGGACTCAGACATAAATTTCCCTTTATTAGCCCATCTCAACTCCACGACCCAACAAGCCTACTACAGTTTTGAAAAGGATTGAGACATTATCACAGTAATTAAATCCTGCTCCTATGTGAATTTCTTCTCCTAAATGATGATCCTCATGATCTCCTCCAAGCACTATTAAGAGGGAACCTCCATGCCAATTGTGAGGTAAGATGCACTCTACACAACCCTAACACTCTAGCTTTCTACCACTCTTACTAGAAGCAAACTTAACCATCAGAGAGTTGCCCCTAGGTACACACCTTTGGGCTCCAACAGTGTCTTTAAGTATAGGTTACCTAATAAGGTTTCAAATCTCATACCGAATAACATACCAGTTTTTAATAGTGCGGTACAATATGGGTACCCTATCATTTCATCTCAAATCTACCGGTTATGTGTGTGTGTGTGTGTGTGTGTGTATACACAAACATACACACAACATAAAACACACATATATACATATCAAATTATACATAAAACATACCAACAAATAAGATAACATAGTAGAGTCCCTCCAAAGAAAAGCATAGAGGTGAACTAGAAATACATATAGAAAAATAAGTGGTAAAAAATAAAATTTATTTATTTACAATCGATCCCTTAAAAAAATTGTAGTAATCATTAATTGGTTAAGAAAGTGGTGACATTTTGACAAAATTAAAAATTAATCATGAGCATTAGCATAAGGAAATTCAATTACGCACCAAGAGAGAATAAGGAAATTGGATTGGGGATTGGTTGTTGGACCGAGAAACTAGGGCTTCATTTTAAACCAAAAGTAACTTTAAAAGTATTAATTATACTTGTTGTATGGAAGAGAAATTGTTGCCATAGTGGCTCTTTTCTCCTCCCATTACCATGGCATGATGGGTTCGATTATCTCCCACCAGCATTTTATGCAAGATTTCCGGCTTGGGAAGCATACCGTTGAGACAATCACACATGCAAGGTGACTGATAGCCAAAGGCTATCGCCTCAATCTGGCCGAACACCCTGCCACAACAATGGCCAGAAGAATTGGCGCTTCCCGGGAACAGGTGGAATCATGCACCTCGGGAGATAGCCGGAGAGCTCCGAGCCTCGGCACGCCAGTAAAACTTGAGGACTCTATTCGCCCCCCAAGGTTGTGAACAGCGCGCCTTCGGAAAAGTGGCACCAGACATTGCTGCCCGAACATGATATCCCCGAAGGCGGAACCCCCTGGAACTGGGAACCCCCGAACTGAGGGTATGCTTCCCGAAGAGGCTCTGTCCGAACTAGAGGACGACCTCGCCCAGGGACCTCGGGAGTACGGCAGGAGCATTTAAGGAAGCATTTAAGGAAGCCTCTGACACGTCCCACCACAGACGTAAAAAGTCGCCCTAACGCGCAGACGCCATCAGAATCACATCATGGCCCGTCTCAGCACAAGGCTCGAGGCCATTTGGTTACCAACTATCTGTCCCCTACGCCCAGAAGTTCAGGAGCATCCGACCGCACACGTGTCATGATCTGAACGGGCTAGGTATTCCTATATATACAGGAAATAAATACTTGACAGGAGGTTGGTAGGCCGGAGATACAGCTCCCACACTCTGAGAAAATACCAGGCGAGACTTTTCTGCCTTTCTCTTTGAGCTAGTGACTTTCTCCTTTTTTCCGGCCACCACTGACTTGGGCATCGGAGGCTCCCCCCCCGGAAAAACACTCCGGGGGCCTCCTAACCCTGTTTACCAGCTTTTCAGGTACTCTCCTTGGGGCGATCCACCTTCCAGGCGTTCTTCCTCCTAGAAGTCTCCTCACCAGTCATCATGACTCACAACGATGAGGCCCCAGGCCATCATTTGGCGCCGTCTGTGGGAACCCGCTCGCAAATCGCCGTCGTTGAGACTCGGCGTTCTAAGGACAAGGGACTCCCAAGGTCCTCGTCCGCGCCTGAGATACAACCGGCCGCTGAGCAGACACTCCCAGAGACTTCTACGCCCGAGGAAGACCGCCCTCTGGTAATCACCATGAGCTTCTTGAGGGACTTTCAGCGCTCGGTCGTTGCTGAAATGACTCAGCAGATCGACCGAAGATGGCCACAGCAGTCGCAGGCCCAGAAACCCTCCTCATCAGCACGCCCTCGGGAGAGAAGCCCCAAGTCTACATACCGCAGTTCAGGAAGTGGAGAGCCTCGCGGAGAATCATCCACAGAAGATATAGCCCTCGGGAAACGGCCTGTGGGACAAACCGGGTCCAAGCGACCGAGAGTCTCACAGCGAAGCAGTTCGTCGCCCGAGGCGAGGTCCCTGACCCCTCCGCGCCGAACTCGCTCCCCGAAGAGGCGGTGTCGATCTCCCTCCCGCGAAAATGGTCCTAGCGCCACTGCGTTTATGGAAAGGATATTGGCACGGCTGAACAGAGTGGAGAAGCAAGTGGCCAGAAAACCCGTTTGGGACAGGCTGTCGGGAGCATTATGCGAAGATGACTCCCCGTTTATTCGCGCCGTCGTTGAGGCAGCTATGCCAGGCGACTTCAGAGTGCCTAGGCTGGAGATCTATGATGGCCGGACTGATCCACAGGCCCATCTGACGAAGTACAGACGGAGCATGATAATGCACGGAGCTGATGACGCTACCATGTGCAAATGCTTCGAAGTCACCCTCACGGGCCCAGCAACAGCATGGTACAATTCCTTGCCCCCACGGACTATCACTGAGTTCCAGGAGTTGTCCACAGCCTTCACCCAGCAGTTCATTGGGAGCAGGCCGACGGCCAAAATGCCTGTGCAGATGTTCGACATAGAGCAGAGAAACGGAGAGACAATCCGAGACTATGTCGAACGATTCAACAGGGAAGCACTCAGCGTCCCGGACTTCCGGCCCGAAATCCGCATCCTCGCTATAACACGGGGCCTTCGGCGTGACTCACAGCTGTTCTACGAGTTCTCAAAGGACCCCCCGGAGACCCTCGGAGAATTTTACCGAAGGGCAGAGCAGCACATGACAGCCGAGGAATTGAGGATGGCGGGGCCGAAGTCTGATCATCACCGCGCCGAAGGGTCCAGTCAGCAAGCTCGGCATCTTTCTGAACACACAGGCCGACCACGACGAATGTGAGGAAGGAAACCTCAAAGTTTCACGCCCTTGAGCACGACACGGACCAACATTCTCATGGCGCTGGAAAGGCAAGGGACGCAGATTTGGCGGCCAAAGGCCATGGCCGCCGATAATAAGAAGAATGCCAAGAAGTTCTGCCAGTTTCATCGCGACCACGGCCATGACACCGAAGACTGCTTCCAGCTGAAGAAGTACATAGAGTCGCTGATCAAACAGGGCCAGCTTCGCAAATACCTGCGGATGCCCTCCCCAAAAGGCAGAAAAGAGGAGGAAGAGAGGGCCGAAAACGAGGACTATGACTCCGACAGGCGGAGAAATAGAAGTCCAAAAAGGCGCCTTCCACCTCCAGTAGGGGTCATCCAAACCATCACCATGGGGCTCCCATCCTCAGAAAGAAAGCGGAAGGCCAGAGAAATTGCAGTTATGGAGTATCAAAGTCCATCAAAGAAACTGGCTCGCAAAGATGGCTCCACCGTCGTCTTCCCCCACGACGACCCGCTGCTGATAATGGTGAGAATAGGGAACTGGGACGTCAAGAGAGTGTTGCTTGATGATGGCTCAAATGCTGACGTCCTATTCTCGCACTTACTGCCGAGCTTGGGCATCTCCAGCAGCGAGCTTAAACCTGTCACCACGCCCACCTTCGGCGTTGGGCCATCCGAACTACCCGTCCTCGGATGGATCGACCTCCCCTTGATGATAAAAGGCACTTTGGTAGACGGAGCAGCTGAGTTGTACGCGTCCACAATGGCAAGATTCATCGTCATGGATGTCCCGTCTTCGTACAACGCCATCCTTGGAAGGCAAACTCAGGGGAACCTGCACATTCGCCCCGATGTGAAGTACTTGACTGTCACATTCGCCACCAAGGATGGAGATGCAGAGGTCTTCATCGACCAAGCCGAGGTAAGAAAGGTGTTTGTAAAAGCACGAAAGGCTCCGGCAAACAACTCTACACAAACGGTGGAGGCAAAGGCGCAGGAGAAAGGCAAAGAAGGAGTTCCCGCAGAAGCAGAAACGGAAGCAGTAGATCTTGTCCCAGGACAATCTACCCGAATAGGGAAGAGCTTGGCCAAAGGTGACAAGGAAAATCTTGTATCCTTTCTGCTGAAAAATAAAGATCTGTTTGCCTACTCGCCGAAAGACATGCCAGGAGTGAACCCTGGCATAATACAGCACAGCCTCAAAGTAAGCCCGGAAGCAAAACCTATCAGGCAAAAGAAACAAAGCATCTCAGCCCACAAAAGCAACTTCGTGAAAACTGAAGTCCAGCGCCTATTGGATGCAGAAGTTATCAGGGAGGTAAAATACCCCGAATGGTTAAGCAACGTGGTCATCGCCACAAAAGAAGGTAGCAGCAAACTCCGGATGTGCATTGATTTCAGAAACTTGAACGATGCTTGCCCGAAAGACTCATTTCCCCTCCCGCCAATAGATCAACTGGTAGATTCAACGGCCGAATACGGGCTCCTGAGCTTCCTAGATGCCTTCAGCGGCTACCATCAGATAAGGATGGACCCCGAAGATAAAGAGAAAACTGCCTTCATCACCGAGGGAGGAACGTACTGCTATGTCAGAATGCCCTTCGGGCTCAAAAATGCAGGAGCCACCTACCAGAGACTGATGAACAAGGTCTTCAAGGACCAAATGGGGAGAAACATGGAGGTATATGTTGATGATATGATAGTCAAAAGCAAGCTGCCCGGCTACCACGTTGCAGATTTGGAGGAAACCTTCCAAAAGCTCAGAGCCTTCGGGATTCGCCTTAACCCCGAGAAGTGTATCTTCGGCGTGACCTCGGGAAAATTCCTTGGGTACATGGTATCCGAAAGAGGCATTGATGCCAATCCTGAGAAGATTAAGGCTCTGCTTGAGTTCCGAACTCCTGCCACAGTCAAAGACGTGCAGAGACTAACCGGAAGAATAACCTCTCTGAGCAGGTTTATTTCCAGGTACGGAGATAGGTGTAGACCTTTCTTCAAAGTCCTCACAAAGGCAGCAAAGATGGAAGGCGACCTCGGAAGAAACAATCATCCTTGGGATGAAGATTGCCAAAAGGCCTGGGAAGAACTCAAAGTCTACCTGGCCAGCCTGCCGACTCTGCGACAACCTCGGGAGGGAGAACCCCTCGTACTGTACCTCGCCGTCACAGAAAAGGCTGTAAGCTCGGTCCTGGTGAAAGAAGAAGGGCCGAAACAATGGCCGGTCTACTACGTAGCAAGTCCCTGCATGGCGCCGAAGTCAGGTACCCTTTGCTTCAAAAAGCTATATACGCCTTGGTGCTTGCAGGAAGAAGACTGCGACCATATTTCCAGGCTCACCCCATCATCGTCCGAAGTAGTCTACCACTACGGGATGTTATGAAGAGAGTTGATCATTCGGGAAGGCTCTCCAAGTGGTGCATAGAGCTTGGCGAACACGAAATCACGTATGAGCCTCGGAAGGCCATAAAAGCCCAAGCATTGGCAGATTTTATCGCCGAAATACCCACCACTGAGGAGAACCACTCAGATCCGAAAGAAGGTGAGCCAGAATGGACCTTGCATGTTGACGGAGCCTCGGGGTCCGAACACCAGGGAGCTGGAGTAGTTATCAGAGGACCCGAAGGCCTAGAGGTGATGAAGGCTATCAAGTTCAGCTTCAACGTCACCAATAATGTGGCTGAGTATGAAGCCCTCATAGTGGGATTACGCTTGGCCAGAAAGATTGGCGTGAGAAACTTAAGGGCTCACAGCGATTCCCAGCTGGTAGTTCGGCAGACGGCAGGAGATTATGGGGCGAAGGACCCAATCTTGGCAAAATACCACGAGCTGGTAACAAAACTCATCCAAGAGTTTGACGCCGTGCGGATCGAAAATGTACCCCGGCGGAATAACACTGAGGCAGATTGCTTAGTGAAGTCCAAAACATACACCGAGGTGCTAGACCATCCAAGCATCTCCGTGCTAAGCGTAACGACCTCGGGAACAGGGTGGAAGGACCCCATAAAGAGATACCTCGCAGAGAATGAGCTTCCCGAAGACGCCGGCAATGCTGCGAGACTGCGAAGACGCGCCGGAAGATTCTTCCTGATTGGTGAAGAGTTATATCGGCAAGGATATGCAAATCCGCTGCAGAGATGTGTGGGCGAAGAGGATACTGAGATGGTCCTCGAAGAAGTTCACGAAGGCATGTGCGGTTCGCACATTGGAACTGATGCCCTTGCAGCAGTGATACTCCGCCAAGGATACTTCTGGCCTACCCTGAGAAAGGACGCAAGGCAGTTCGTCCAGAAGTGCGGTAGTTGCCAGAGACATGCAAAAATCCAGAGGATACCCTCGGAAATGGTAACTTCGGCAGACTATCCTTGGCCCTTCGCAGTCTGGGGTATAGACCTTATTGGGCCACTCCCCACAGCGCCCGGAGGCGTGAAATTCTGCGTGGTAGCAGTGGACTATTTCTCAAAGTGGGTAGAGGCAGAACCACTAGCAACTATCTCGGCAAAAGAAGTGCAGAAGTTCGTATGGAAGAACATCGTATGCAGATTTGGCATACCGAGGGTACTAGTAGCTGAAAATGGATCCCAGTTCATAGACAAAGGATTCCAGGAATTCATCAGCGACCTCGGAATAAAGATGCACTTCGCCCCAGTAGCTCACCCCTAAAGCAATGGGCAGGTGGAAGTATCAAACAGGACCATAAAAGATGGCCTGAAAAAGAGACTTGGGGAAGCCAAGGGGAAATGGCCAGGAGAACTCCAAAGTGTATTGTGGAGCTACCGAACGACGCCACGAAGAGCCACAGGGGAAACTCCCTTCTCACTCGTCTTCGGAACAGAGGCCATTATCCCAATAGAGATAGTTCAGCCTTCAATACGGGTGCAAGTATTTGATGAAGGCGGAAACGACCTCGGTCTGAGAACTAAGCTCGACCTTGTGGCCGAACACAGAGAAATAGCCGAGCTGAGAAGAAAAGCTTTCCAGCAAAGAGTGGCCGCGGCTATCAACTTAAAAGCCAGGCCAAAAGAAATCAAAAAAGGAGACCTCGTTCTCCGAAAGGCCGACTTTGCACCCCGAAGGCCATCTCACGGAGTACTTCGCGCAAATTGGGAAGGACCTTATCTGGTTCTCGCCGAAGTACGAAAAGGCGTGTACAAGCTTGGCGACGCCGAAGGCGTAGAATTGAAAAACACTTGGCATTCAGACGCCTTGAAAAAATTCTACGCCTAAGGTTGAGCAGAGGAGATATATTGTACAAGAAATATTCTAAGTACAGAATGGTCTTGAGAAAAATTTGTAAGTACACCAAATTGTCCAAGACAGAATTCCGCGAAGGTGCTCGCCACGAAAAAAGCAGATGTGACTTCCCGAAGTCCCTTGAGCCACTATGCTCGGGAAAAATGGGAAACAAGAATCTTGCAAAGGTACTCGGCATAATCAATGCAGAGAAAATTTTCCGACCACCCTTGAGCGAACATGCTCGGGAAAAAGGGAAAGCAGGAATCTCGCAAAAGTACACGCCAAAACAAAAGCAGAGGTAATTTCCGAACACCCTTGAGCGAACGTGCTCAGGAAAAATGGAAACGAGCAATCTCGTGAAAATTTTCCTAAGTCCCTTGAGCAAATATGCTCAGGACAATAGGAAGACAGAAAAATTTGGCTGAAGGTTTTCCGAAGTCCCTTGAGCGAACATGTTCGGGATAAAAGTGAACAAAAAGCCTGCAAAAGACTTAGCCAAATTTTTACAAACTTTCCAGAAAGTCTCTTGAGCGAGCACACTCGGGACAAAGGAAGGTAAAAAGTTTCTTTGGTTGCAGGTTTTCCGAAAGTCTCTTGAGCAAACGTGTTCGGGACAGTGGAAATGAAGAAACTTGCAAGAAAGGACTTAGCCAAAAGATTGTTCATTTAGAGCAAACGCTGCCTTACAAAAGAAGTGCCCAAAGAAGGAGCACAAAAGAGAAAAATAAGAGGAGCCCTAAAACAAATTAGGGAGAGCCGGGCGGACGAAGACCAGGAAGCTTCAGATGCTCGACCTTGGACCACTGCCACTGAGGTCCCTCAGGAATATTTAGGCCCTCCAGAAAAGAGAGGTCCAAATCTGGGAACCTCTGCAGGACCTGGTGCCGAGCAAGGCAGAAGCCGTCCTGAAAGGCGACCTTGGCCATTTGATCAGAAGTATGTTTTTGAACGCCAAGGTCGTTGAGCTCATCCCTCAGCTCAGCAATCTCCTCCTCCAGCTCGCTGATCCCCAGCGTCCCTCCGGACTCCTTCTTCAGAGCCTCGACCTCGGCCCGGAGAGCATTGTTCTCATCCGTCAACCTCGCCGCAAGACTGTCGGCAACAGCCTTGTCGTTGACAAGATCTCTGTTGGCGGCGAGCAGCCCCTGTACTTGGTCGCTGAGGTTGGCAATCTTCCGGGAGGAGTCCTTTTCAAGTTCTTCTCTCTTCTTCGAGAACTCCTCCCGAACGGCGGCGATTTGCTGAGAACAATCCGCTGCCAGCTGCTGGTTGCTGGCGATCACCTTCGCAAGCGAAGCCTTCGCTTCACTGAGTTCCTGCGAAGTCGCATCCTTGGAGGCAGCCTGTCTGGCCACCCGAACTCGGAGGTAACCAGCGTACTCCAGCAGCTACGGCAAGGCAAAAGTCCAGGTTACTACAAGTCTAAACACTTAGAAAATTGAGGAAAAAGAGTGTAAAGACTATACCTGAGCAGCATGCTCGGTGACTTTTGCGGCGAGGGTATTATCCCCCGGGTGAGCCGCCGCGATGGCCCGGAAGGAGGCGTCAGTGGTCATCCCCTTCCAAATCTCCTTTGTCATTTTTGGACAATCGTCGGAGAACAAATTCATATCCTCCGTGATTGTCCAAAAGGGCTCCAAGGGGATCTTCCCCTCAGGGATTGTGGCATCGCGGAGGGCCCGTTTCCTCTCATGAATGGCCCTCCAGCCAGCAGCAAGAGGCTCCTCTAAAAGTAAGAAGGAAGTTAGGAGCAGAAGAAAAATTCGCGAAAAGCAAAGGAGCTGAACTTCGCCTGAAGGCATACCTGGAGGAACCTCGGAGATAGTGTCCTCGGGATCCTCGGGCCCCTCGGTAGAAAGACCCTTACCCTTCTGCCGATACCGCTCCTCGGCAGTAGGTACTTCTACCACTACAGTGTTTCTGGGGGCCTCGAGGTCGGGAGGAGGCACCTCGGCTGAAGTAGCAGGGACCTCGGGCGGTGGAATTTCAACAAGACCAGCCTCTTCGCCAGCTTCTTCTTCCGAAAGCTCTGGCTGAGGAGGCTGGATAGCCTTCCTAGCTCGCTTCACCGAGGGCCCCGCCCCTGTCGACTTCCTTCTTCGGGAAGCCGCCTTCTTTGTCTGCTCCCCCTTCTCCACTTGGCCAGAAAAGAGGGCCTTGTAATAGGCGGCAGCACCATCGCCCATCTCTGAAAAAGAGAAGAAATATCAGCGTAAGTCCGAGGAAAAAATATAAAGGGGTGGAAGATTACTCACTTTCGGCAAAAGATTCGAAAGAAGTCTCCCCCTTAAGGAGCTTGACCAGCCAGGAGTCCTTTCCGGCGATGGCGGGAGCGGGCATACTGAGGTCAGTCTCGTGTTCCTTAACCACTTTCAGCTCCCGAAGGACTTCTTCGGTCATCAACCTCCAGTTGATAGGAAAGGGGTAAAGAGCACGAGGAGAGACCTCGGGAACCCAGTCAGCGACTGCCCGAATGCGGGCGTCGAAATCCGCGAACACGGAAGCCAACGGTGGGGTCAGCAGCATCCTCGGATCAACGACGTCTGCGTTCAGCACTCCCTGAGCCCATCTGGTCGGGACACCAAACCAGTTCTTATCCACCTTCAGGAAAAAGAACTTAGGCTGCCACCCCCGCCAGCTATCCTTCGTGTCGAAGGTGAAGGTGAATTTTTTGCTCCCGGATCCCCGAGGCAGCAGGAAATAGAAGCCACCCTTCGGGACCACGCAGAGCTTGTAGTACTGCATGAAAATGATGAAGTGGGGCTCTATCCCGAACACGCCACACATGCAGAGGTAGGCGTTAAAATAGCAGTACGCGTTCGGGGGAAGCTGGTTCACAGCAATGCCATGGAATTGGCAGAACTCGCAAACCACCTTCGGGGGAGGATACCGAAGTCCGGCCTTCAGTTGGGCTTGGAAGACGGTAACCTCGTCGCCGCGGTTTGAAAAAGCAAAATGGCTAGAACGAGGCAGCCTGGTCACAGCATAAGACGGAAGAAAGAATTTTTTCTTCCACCTCTCTAGTTTTTCGGGGGTGGTACAGCAAGGATGGGCCAGAAGAGGTTTCCAGCTCTCGGGAACAGGCATCGTAGACATGGAAAAGAGTTTGAGATGGAAAATAAAATAGTTTCCAGAAAAAACTGAGAAGACGAGTTTGGAAAAAGACAACAGTTTTCCAAAAAAACTCAAAAAAACAGAGGAATCAGAGTACTCCGGAAATCAAAACCCACCAAAAGATTTGCCTGAGGACGCCGTCGTGAAAGTTGGTAGGAAAAGCTCTGATTAAAGAAGCTCCGCCACAGAAAGCAAGATAAAATGCAAGAACAGAGGGAAAAGCAGACAGAGAGCAGAAAAACAGTAAGTGGGACTTATGATGGAATGGGCTATTTATAAGCCAAAGGTGGGTAGCCGAAAAGAGATCATAAGTACCCATTGGAGGCGAACCGTCGCCGTAACTGCCCACTGCACCCGAAAAGGCGCGCCCTCTGTAACTGACGCGTCTCTCTTCCAATGGCAAGAAGCCGCGTGTCAACCGCTACGCAGAAATAGGGGACACGCCTCCCCAAACGTCCCTGGAAAACCGGGACACACCTCCTGATTGGGACACGTCGTTTGACATCCCTGAAAAGTGGAGACGCGCCGCTCAGTTTGACACGCTTGGCCATCAGACCTGCAGAAATAAAAAGCAGGCCACCTCGAGGACACCAAGAGACAGGCTATGGCTGAACAGCCCATGACTTTTGGGCAAGAGGTGTATCTTCGGTACAGGCTTTGCCTCGGAGACACCAAAGAATAGGCCAAGGCCGAACAGCCCAGACCCTCGGGCAAAAGGTGCGACCTCGGAACAGGTTATGCTTCCGAACAAGACTCCCAACGACAACCTCGGAAAGAGATGCAAACCGAAGTCTTCACTTCGGCTTTCCAGAGGGGGGCATGTGATAGCCAAAGGCTATCGCCTCAATCTGGCCGAACACCCTGCCACAACAATGGCCAGAAGAACTGGCGCTTCCCGGGAACAGGTGGAATCATGCACCTCGGGAGATAGCCGGAGAGCTCCGAGCCTCGGTACGCCAGTAAAACTTGAGGACTCTATTCGCCCCCCAAGGTTGTGAACAGCGCGCCTTCGGAAAAGTGGCACCAGACATTGCTGCCCGAACATGATATCCCCGAAGGCGAAACCCCCTGGAACTGGGAACCCCCGAACTGAGGGTATGCTTCCCGAAGAGGCTCTGTCCGAACTAGAGGACGACCTCGCCCAGGGACCTCGGGAGTACGGCAGGAGCATTTAAGGAAGCATTTAAGGAAGCCTCTGACACGTCCCACCACAGACGTAAAAAGTCGCCCTGACGCGCAGACGCCATCAGAATCACATCATGGCCCGTCTCAGCACAAGGCTCGAGGCCATTTGGTTACCAACTATCTGTCCCCTACGCCCAGAAGTTCAGGAGCTTCCGACCGCACACGTGTCATGATCTGAACGGGCTAGGTATTCCTATATATACAGGAAATAAATACTTGACAGGAGGTTGGTAGGCCGGAGATATAGCTCCCACACTTTGAGAAAATACCAGGCGAGACTTTTCTGCCTTCCTCTTTGAGCTAGTGACTTTCTCCTTTTTTCCGGCCACCACTGACTTGGGCGTCGGAGGCTCCCCCCCCGGAAAAACACTCCGGGGGCCTCCTAACCCTGTTTACCAGCTTTTCAGGTACTCTCCTTGGGGCGATCCACCTTCCAGGCGTTCTTCCTCCTAGAAGTCTCCTCAACAGTCATCATGACTCACAACGATGAGGCCCCAGGCCATCAGTGACTGTATCGGCTGGTACACTCTAGTACAAAAGATGACATGAGATTTGCTAGTTCGGTACCGTTTGAGGGCCAATACAAAGATGTACCGACCGTACTAGCCAGTACAATACAATATTTAAAACACTACTCCCTAGTCCACATCGCCCAAGCTTTAAACCGGTCCAACTTGTTTGGTTGGTAGCCCTATACTTTGACTATCAATTTGGTGTCATCTATGGGAACGACAATGGTGACAACAAGGAGATCATGACTGTACCAGGACCCTCCCGTTAGTGGGTGCAACAGGATTCTAGTCAATGTCCCAAAACCAATTGGAAGGCCCTTTAGATCCTAAAGGAGGTCGAAATGCTATTAGTAAAAGGCCCTGTTCCCTTCTTGTGATTAAAAAAAATAGGGTAAGTGCCCCATTGTTATGGATAATGATTAATTCCAGACAATCAAACATGTTCTCTTCAAACAGTTGAGTGCCACAGTGCAATAAGAAATTAAAAGTCTTTCTTAGGACATAACAAGTGGCAACCAGGACCCATTTGGTCCCGGAGGGCATAGGGAAGGCTTTGCCTAGAGACCCAACACCGATATCCTGAGTAAGAACTCCTAAGAATTTGCAACCAGCGTCTTAGACGAAATTTAACACCTTAGGCACCAACGACATCAGTGTGATCCTACAAAGGCTGGATTAGATGGAAGAGCACTTAAGGATACCTAAGTTCCCTAATGGAACTCGGGACCCTTTAATGGAATTCAACTACATATGGATACAGCTATTTACAAATGAGATCAATAGCTTGCCAACCCCTAATTGTTTTAGGATGCCAAAGATCAACCCCTATGATGGACTCATGGATCCTATTAACCATCTATAATAAATTTTTAACATTTATAAGGTTGGAACGAGCATCTATTCAATTGCACCCTAACAGGAATAGTAACTTCTTGGTTCAGGACTAATATGGGCTTCAATTCCAATCCTTCAAGGACCTATCACAAACTTTTCTAAGACATTTATAAAGGAGTAGGCCAATCCCCAAAATGGTGTCTCATTTATTGACAATATGTTAGACCAAATATGAGTCCTTAAGGGACTTCATCAAGAGATTCAACACTAAGGCCATTCAAGTACTAGACCTATCCATGAGTTACACAATTGCAATAACATAGGGTCTACTAACAGATTATAGGTTTGCTTAGGATCTACATGAAAGTCCCTATAACAAACATTAAGGAGGTCCTCAACTGGGCCACACAATACATGCACACAGAAGAACTCAATAAACCAACCCCTAACAAAGAGTAGCCAAAATTCAAAGATAATGTTCCATTGTTGAAGGTTGAGGCCTAGTAGGGTTTCAGGAGCCAAACAAGCAGAACGAAATATAATCGAAACCTTCCAGGATCCAAGTGAAATAGGGTAAATTGGGTGTTCAAAAATTTTATACTTAGTTCGGTTAAGATCTTTCACCCAACTGTTGAGTCGAATCACAAACTTGAACAATTGACGTGTTCAAGCTCTCTACGATATCCACATGAGCCTCTCGGGATCACCACACCTCCACCTTGTCTCGGCAGATACATTCCTCTTGTGCCTGCAGTGCTAACTTGCGTTGTCCAAGGAATGGCAAGAGAAGAATGCTGTTGGAACTTTCAGAACCCTTCTGATTTCACCTTTAGGAATGCTAGGGCAAGAGTTATGAAATTCTCACTATATAATGTCTATATAGTGAGACTCAACTCCCAAGCCCAATGGGTTTCAAAACCCTAATCCAATTAGGCTTCATTTCAAATTTCACTAATGGCTCAACCTTTCTGCCAATTATTAATTAAAAATTATTATGAAACCAAAACCCAAACAATTTGGCCATGCACTCAAATGATCCAATTGGCTCTATGTGTGTGACCCAATAGGCTTATACCACGTTGGCAATGATCATAAATCACATTTATGATCATAAACAATGAGCAGTGTCTAGCAATACATCATTGCTACCTAAGTGACAAGATAGTCAATGATTCAACTAAATCTCTATGATCATAATCCACATGTGCCATTGTCTCTTTGTCAAAGATATTAAGAGCAAGCACGAGACATGGAATGTGTCACTTTCATATAGCCCAATTTATGGTTTCTTGATTACTGAGTAGACTAACTTAAACTGATGACATTGATATCGTATATCAACTCATCCAAGCTTGGCCATGCATTTTCTTAGTCTCACTCTATTAAGGGACCCAAAGATATCACTCCTATTACATAGGAGGGACAAATCCCATCTTGATCATAAAAAACCCTTTGTATGATATGTGACATACCCAATGACCACCTTCTTGTTCACTTAGTTACAAGTAACAAAATGAAGTGTCAAAGTATGCGACTCACATGTAGGGAACCTTGAAGACCTTAGATCATAGGACTACATATACCATGATCACTATAATAATCACTTATGACACTCATATAATGATCCATGTAGCGTTCTCATGGTGGGTCGGTCTAGTACACAAGTTATGTTAGTGGTATCAGAGCTACTTGTGAAACCCTAAATTGGGATTAAGTGTTGAATCACATGATTTGTTGTATGTTTGGTTGCTTTTGATCATGATTAATGAGATTGATTCATGATGCATGAACTAAAACTTGTAAAATATATGACATAAATTGATTAATGAGATTAACCCTAGATTGATGGGTATGAGATACCTATCTGAATTAGGAGTGTTGCAATACTTGCAAAACCCTAGCAAGAACGGATTAGGGCTGTTTGAGCACCTTAAGTATAGTACTTTTGGTGGCTCGGGCAGAGGTGGTCTCGGGTGCTTAGTTGCTCAAAATAATAGATCACGGGCAAATAATTGTAAGACAGTTTTTTGTGCCCCTAGCAAACCCCCCAAGGGCAGCTCCCCTTGACCTGCCTGCTAACCGGCTAGCGAGACCATTGTATGCGAAGCACCACATTAATAAAATTGGTTAATCAATGCATGTTAATTGGCATGCATTTTTTTAATGAGATTTGACATGATATAATGATTGGTGGTTGAAGCATGGTGCATGGTTATAGCCCTTGTTGGTTGTACTTGTAAATACAGCTTGCGAGTTGTGCCTTTTGTTGTTGCTCTCATTATACATTCTCTTCTCACCTTACTCCCCTCAAATGTAACTCAAGGTTTCTATTATTGATGTAGGGGTATATTATGGGATTGTCCAAAGTGGTGTGTCCAATGAGGTGACTACAAAGAGACAACCAATCAAGGAGGAGGAGAAGCTTGTGAAGACCTTTTCTTTTCTTAGGCTTTTATGATATTCTCATTGGCTTGGTAATATAGCTTGGTTTGGGCTATAACCATGTTTCATTTAATTTGTTGTTAGCATGAGATGCATGTTTTATATTTGTATGTGATGCATCTATAAGACAACCAAAGATAATAATTGGTGAGATCAAATGGAAAATCCCTCAACAAAATATTAAGTCATTAAATGTGATGCCTTCCAAATGTTGGCACTAGTCAAGGCTTTGATCAACATTGAGTAGGTTTGCCAAAGCAAAGCACCTATGCTCATCTTGGTAAGATGCGATGGGATAAAAGTGATATCCAAATTGCTAACTTTGGGTCCGACTTAACAAGGTCATCCTAATAGGATTGGGGTTTAGAGGCATAGAGTTGGGCTTAAGTTCATAAGATGAGCTTGGACAAGTGTTGTTCACCCAACTATCCAAAATTTGCATGAGATGCAACGGACAAGGAGTTGCCTACCTAAATAACTATAACTTGAGAGAAAATCCAAAGTTGCCTCAGGTTGTGGTGAAATATGGTTCTTGGCCCACTAGAATACCTAAGCGTTGAGATGTTCTAAAATAATATCGAGGGTTATTATTTTGAATAAAATAGTGGGAGTATCGTTTAATAAAAGTCCTTATTAAATAAATTAAAATGCATGACTCTTACACTGTATATTTATTGTTGTTGATTACTATGGCATAAAGCACATTGACACTTTCATTATGATCGATCCTTGAGAAGGAAAAACTGAATGAGACCAACTTTCTCAAATGGTACTGAAATTTGAGGATAGTCCTCAAGAAAGAGAAAAAGGCTTCTGTCCTAGAGTAGCCTATTTCAAATAAGCCTGCTGTCAATGCTCCAAGAGCTGAAAAAAATGCTCATAAGAAGCATTCTGATGATGCTTTGGATGTTGCTTGCCTCATGCTTATTACCATGGAATCTGAGCTTTAAAAGCAACATGAAAACATAGGGGCGTTCGATATGATCTAACATCTCAAAATGCTTTCGCAGGAGCAAGCTAGGCATGAGAGGTTTGAGACCTCTATGGCATTGTGTCAGTGCAAAATGTCTAAGGGAAGTCCCGTGGGTCCTTATGTGCTAAAGATAATTAGGTATATTGAGAATCTTGAGAGTTTGGGATTTGCCCTTTAGAAAGATTTGGCTATTGATGTTGTCCTGCAATCATTGCTAGAAAGCTATAGTCAGTTCGTCATGAATTATAACATGAACGATTCTGACAAGTCCCTCCCTAAATTACTCAACATGTTGGGAACTGCTGAGCAAAACCTTAAAAAGGCTAAGCCCATTATGATGGTTCAAAAGGGAAAGGGAAAAGGAAAAGCCAAAAAGAAGAAGAATAAAGCTAAAGGAAAGTCCAATGCTAATTCTTCTTCAGGTGCACTGAAACCATTTGGTGGTGTGGCCAAAGAAGGGGAGTGCTTCCATTGTAAGCAGCCTAGACATTGGAAGCGCAATTGCAAGCTCTATCTTGAAGAACTTGCAAAAGAGAAAGGAAGTAAGACTTCCACTTCAGGTATTTTTGTTATAAAGGCTAACTTTTCTACTTCCTCATCTTGGGTATTGGATAATGGATGTATATCTCACATTTGTGTAAATGTGCAGGATCTAAGTAGGAGTAGAAGATTGGCCTGAGGTGAAGTGGACCTACGTGTTGGAAATGGAGCAAAAGTTACTGCCTTAGCGGTAAGGACTTATGTTCTCACTTTTTCTAGTGGATTGGTTTTAGAATTATACAATTGCTACTTTATGCCTACTATTATTAGAATTTTGATTTCTGTTTCTTGCTTGGACAAGAAAGGTTTTTTATTTATAATAAAGGACAAATGTTGTTCTATTTATTTGAATGACATCATTTATGGTAGTGCTCGACTTAGCAATGGTTTGTATTTTCTAGAACTCGAAAATCCAATTTATAATGTGAATGCCAAGAAGGTCAGATTGAATGATTTGAACCCAACCTATCTCTGGCACTGTCGTCTAGGCCACATAAATGAGACCCGCATATCCAAGCTCCATAAGAATGGACTCTTTGACTCATTTGATTTTGAATCATATGAAACAAGTGAGTCATGTTTATTGGGCAAGATGACCAAAACCCTTTTCACTGGGAAAAGTGAAAGGGCTAATGACTTACTAGGGCTTATACATAGTGATATATGTGGCCCTATGTCTACACATGCTAGAAGAGGCTTCCAATACTTCATTACCTTTACTAATGACTTCAGTAGATATGGCTATGTGTATCTTATGAAACACAAATCGGAATCCTTTGAAAAGTTCAAAGACTTCAAGAATAAAGTACAAAACCAACTTGGGAAAAGTATCAAAGTATTTCAATCAGATCGAGGTGGAGAATACTTGGACAGAGAATTCCTTAACTATTTAAAGAAGTGTGGTATAGTATCACAACTCATTACACTTGGTACACCTCAATGGAATGGTGTATCTGAAAGGAGAAATTGAACTTTGTTAGACATGGTTCAATCTAGGATGAGTCAAGCTGACCTTCCAAACTCCTTTTGGGGACAAGCTCTAGATACAGCTGTTTTTACACTAAACTGAGTTCTATCTAAATCGGTTAAAAGACACCATATGAGATATGGAGTAAGAGGCATCCTAGTCTGTCTTTTATGAAGATTGGGGCTGTGAGGCTTGCTGGGTTTCGGGAGCCAAAAAGCGCAGTGAAATTTAACCGAAACCCTCCAAGATCCAAGTGAAACGGGGTAAACCGAGTGTTTGAAAATTTTCATACCTAATTTTCGATTGAGATCTCTCACTCAACTGTAGAGTGAAATCACAAAAACCTAAACAGTTGACGTGTTCAAGCTCTCTATGGTATCCACACGAGCCTTTCGGGATCACCACGCTTCCACCATGTCCCGGCAGATGCGTTTCTCTTGCGCTCACAGTGCTAGCTTGCGTCCTCCAAAGAATTGCAAGAGAAGAGTGCGGTTGTCCTTTTGGGAGGCTAGGGCAAGAAGCTATGAATTTCTCACTAAAAGTTGTATTTATAATGAGATTCAACTTCTAGGCCTAATGGGTTTCAAAGCCTTAATCGAATTAGACTTTAATTTCGAGCTTAATAATGGCTCAACTATTGGGCCCATTATTAATACGAAATTATTGTGAAACGAAAACCCAAATTATTAGCCCATGCACTCTAATGATCCAAATAGCTCTATGTGTGCGATCCAATAGGCTCTTACCACGTTGGCAATGATCATAAATCACATTTATGATCATAAGCAATGAGTGGTGTCTAGCAACACATCATTGCTACCCAAGTGACAAGACTGTCAGTGATTCGACTAAACCTTTATGATTATTACCGATATATGCCATTGTCCTTTTGTCCAAGATATCAAGACTAAGCACGAGACATGGAATGTGTCACTCTCGTATAGCATAATCTTTGGTTTCTTGATTACCGAGTATACTAACTTAAACTGATGACATTGATATCGTATATCAACTCATCCGAGCATGGCCATGCATTTTTCTAGGTCTTACTCTATCAAGGGGCCCGAAGATATCACTCCCATTACATAGGAGGGAACAAATCCCATCTTGATCATACAATCCCTCCGCATGATATGCAACATACCCAATGACCTCCTTCAAGTCCACCCAGTTATGAGCAACAAAGGGAAGTATCAAAGTATGTAACTGACATGTAGGGAACCTTGATGATCTTAGGTTGAAGGACTACATATACCATGATCACTATGAGAATCACTTATGACACTCATATGACGATCCATGTAGTGTTCTCATGGTGGGTCGGTCCAGTACACAAGTTCTCCAACTTGTACCCATATGTAGATTACATATCTCATATTAGCCTCCACATATGCTAGTCGTTATGTACTATTGCAACCCGCTCCACAATAATACTAGACCAGGGACGTTTGAGAATATCATTATTCTAGGGTTACAATTATGTTTATTATGTTATGCACGAAACAAAACAACAAACATAATTGCTGGATTAATGCCTTAATAAAATATCATGACTCAATGTGCAAAAAATACAATCATCTCATGATTGGCTTTTGGGCACAACACTAACAAGGCTTACATGAAATGTCAATCCTTTGATAAGCTAGGTCCCAAATCTTATAAATGTCTTTTTGTTGGGTATCCGAAAAAAACAAAGGCTTACTTTTTCTACAATTCGTCTGAGTAGAAAGTGTTTGTTGCTTGAACTGGTGTCTTTCTAGAGAAAGAGTTTATCTCAAAAGGAACTAATGGGAGGAAAGTAGAACTTGAAGAAATTCAAGAACAACAAGAGGTTATCAAACCTGAAATGGAGCCTAAGCAGACACCACAAGATGCTATGGTTCAGGAGTCTGTTCCTTTAGCACAAAGCCCACGTAGGTCTGGTAGGATTTGGTGTGAGTCTGAGAGATATGGATTTCTCGTGACTCACACTAGTGAAGTGATGCTTATGGATCAAGATGAGCCCACAACCTACCAAAAAGCTATGTCAGGACTAGATTCTAAGAAGTGGCTAGAGGCCATGAAGTCCGAGATGGAATCCATGTATGAAAACCAAGTATGGACTTTGGTTGATCTACCTGAAGGGGTAAAACCTATGGGGTGCAAATAGGTTTTCAAGATGAAAACTGGCATGGATGGTAATGTGATTACCTTTAAGGGATATTGGTTACAAAAGGTTTCAAGCAAATTCATAGTATTGACTATGATGAGACTTTTTCACCGGTTGCCATGCTTAAATCCATCCGAATTTTATTAGCTATTGCTGCACACTATGATTATGAGAAATGGCAAATGCATGTAAAAAATGCATTCCTTAATGGAAATCTACTTGAGGATGTGTACATGACATAGCTTGTTACCCACTTTAGGGTAGTCCAATTATGGTGCCAAAACTGTGCATTTAAACTCCCAGGATTGGTGTGTCGTGTTGGTCATCAAAACAACACCCTTAGTCTTGAGCACTATGTAAATACATGCATATTGGTCTAACAATAACACACATATTCATATTTATGCACACTATGGCAGTTAAGAAGAAAAACACTAGCATAAGTCTTAGTTTTGGCTTCCACACATTAAGCATCCTTACTATGTTAAAAAATTCCACCCACTACACCCAAACTTCCTCTAATAAACTGTATCATTCTAGCCACATACCCCCTTGTTTTCTTAGCACTGTTACCAAGTACATACTTAGATCAAACCAAGGAATTTTGTTTTACATCAATAGCCCACCTATGGAGCAAGTTATGGATTTTTTAAGTTGGTTACAAAATTTTGACCAAATAAATAGTAACTTAACCAACTTTGCAACATCATATCTTTAGGTACAGGGATCCAAATTCAGAAATTTCAAATCTTATCTCAACCTCTAGATGTTTTCTAGGTGTGGTCAAAATTTCATATCAAGATTTCTTCTACACAGGGAGATATAGAACTTTAAGTCCAGAGTCAAAATTCTAGTCACTTTATAACCATTTTGCCCATACAAATTTTCCAAACCATGCAAACACTTCATTCACAAAGGGAAAGCCCTCAAAGGCTATCCCATATATGTCCAATACACATATGAATTACATTGTCTTGCATCTAGCAACTTTATGTAGCCAAAACAGAATTTACAAGTAAGCAGCGTATCATTCACACTTAGGCAGTTTTGCACCACATCACATACATAGTTCACATACCTGTCTCATTTTACACACACTGCATGTACATGCATACATGCACTACATTGTGGTCTTAAATCAGCTAAATATGCACCCCAAGTTACAGGAGTGCCTGAGACACAATGGACTTCAAAAACAGGATGCTGGACAACTATTGCACAACATAGTAAGCACCATCACTAAAAATACTAAATGTGCTCCTAAAATCACTGAACTTTCCAGATCACAGCTAGACATATGGAAGTTCATGTGACTGAAATTTCAGATCAAAACTCAAACCACAAAGGTTAGTTTGAAGGTGATCTTTCCGTTGGACCTGAAATGATAGAATTAAGGGGAGTAAGTTTCATTGAGAAACTTAGTAAGGGTAGCACTTGAACTCAATAGGCAATGTAACCATCATTAAAACCTGCATCCAAAGACACTAAAACACAAAAAACAATGCATATATATAAGATATAGCAACCAAATGCAGCAGCCATTCACAACCAACAAACACATGAAATGCAACAGCAATGATAACCATAGATTAGTCTGTAAAACATGCAATAAACTTAAATAAATCACTATGGCAGCCCTCCTTAAGCTAATGATTAGCCTTAGGAGGATTTTAACAGTAGTTAGTACTAACTTTTGGGCTCTAGAAACCCAGAATTTTACTACCATCACTGTGCACTTCAGACTAGGTCACAAAACCTTCAATAAGTGTACTCCTCTCACTAAGCTTGGTTCATCAAGCTCATGGCTCTCTTCCAAGCTTAGCCCTAGCTCCATGGTTGCTTGAAAATATAGAAAATAACCCATGAGAGCAAGAGAACCCTTACCTTGATGGGTATGCTGAAATTGGAGCTTGATCCTAAGTGCAACAAAATTAATACCACCAAATAGCTTCCAATTGTGCTTTCTTGACTTCAATTGCAAGTAGTTTTGAGTTTGAAGGTATGGTGGCTATGGGGGAAGTGTGGAGGAGAGGGCTGGCTTCTTTTTTGCTGGTGGAGGCCAAAATTTGGGAGATAAAGACCAAGAATGGACACTTATATGGTCTTAAGTGCACTAAACACACTTAACAAGCTTAACCAAGCTTTATATCATTTTCCTTCCTATAAGACCATGGTTTCTTTACCTTAATCTCTTGGCCCACATTTGACCTCCTTATCCCATTCCATAGCAGCCCTCCTTATGTGGGATAACCCCATAAAACTTCCATTTGACTTAAGTCATAGACATACACATCTTAAGGCCTACATTAGAACACTTAGGTCTTTTATGCCTTTTTGTATTTTCGTTGTCCTTAGTTGTCTTCCATAAGCAATTTGTTCCTCCAATAGCACTTTCATACCATTCATATCCTTCTCATGACTCTCCAAATCTATTTTGTGAAAGTTTTACAATTGAGTACCTAAATTTCCAAAACCTTACAAACAAGTCCATAGGTTGCTTGACAAACAAGCAATCTTTAAGGCTTTTCTTGGGGGCCAAATTACCAACTTGGAACACTTTTAAGGAGGTGTTGATCATGCCTTTTACCCCCCACACTTCAATCACTATGGTGAGAATTACACAATATAATGGTTTTTAGCTATTATGATGCACTTGTAATTCTCCCATTTTTGTGAGTTGGTAACACAGCTTGAGGGCTTTGTCACTCCAGAGAATGCCAATAAAGTGTGCAAGTTGCAAAGGTCCATTTATGGACTAAAGCAAACTTCTCAGAGTTAGAATCTTTGTTTTGATAAAGCAATCAAAGAGTTTGGTTTCATCATAAATGAAGATGAACCTTGTGTTTGCAAGAAGGTTAGCGGGAGCACTATTGTCTTCTTAGTGTTGTATGTAGATGACATATTACTCATCGAGAATGACATTCCCGAGCTACATTCTGTGAAGACTTGGCTAAAGAAATGTTTTCCTATGAAAGGCTTGTGTGAAGCAGCCTATGTGTTAGACATTAGGATCTATAGAGATAGATCTAGAAAGCTACTCGGCCTAAGTCAAAGTACATATATTGACAAGATGCTAAAGAGGTTTAACATGCAAGACTCCAAGAAAGGATTCTTGCCCATGTCACATGGTATAACTCTTTCTAGATCTTAGTGTCCAAGTACACTTGAGGAGAGAGAACGCATAAGTAAAATTTCATATGCCTCAACAATTGGATTTATCATGTATGCCACGACATGTACTTGCCCCGATGTCTCGTATTCTTTGAGCATGATGAGCAGTTACCAATCAAACCCTAGTGAAAGTCACTGGATAGCTGTTAAGAACATCCTTAAGTACTTATGAAGGACTAAGGATGCATTCTTGGTCTTTGGAGGTGAAGATGAGCTCGTTGTAAGGTGTTACATCAATGCTAGCTTCCAATCTGATAAGGATGATTTTAGGTCCCAATCTGGTTATGTGTTTTGCACTGGTGGTGGTGCTGTGAGCTGGAAGAGTTCAAACTAAAAGATAGTAGCTAACTCTACAACAGAATCTAAGTACATTGCCACCTCTAATGCTTCGAAAGAGGCTGTTTGGATCAAGAAGTTCATCACAAATTTTGGAGTGGTTCCAAGCATTGCTGACCCAATAGAGCTCTACTGTGACAAAAATGGAGCAATTGCACGGGCTAAGGAACCTCGATCTCACCAGGATCCAAACACATACTCCAATGCTATCATCTCATTGGGGAGATCATCGAAATGGGTAATGTGAGGATATGCAAGACCTCAACAGTCATCAACATTGTTGATCCACTAACGAAACCCCTCACACAGTAGAAACATGATTGCCATTCTAGATCCATTGGTATTAGATACATGGATGATTGGCTTTAGTGCAAGTGCGAGATTGTTAGTGTTGTTCCCAAAAGCCAATCATGAGATGATTGTATTTTGCACATTAAGTCATGACATTTTATTGAGACATTAATCCAGTAATTGTGTTTGTTGTATTGTTTCTGTGTGACATAATCAAACGTAATTATAACCATAGAATAATAGTATTCTTAAACATCCCTGGTCTAGTATTATTGTGGAGTGGGTTGCAATAATACATAAAGACTAGCATATGTGGAGACTAATATGAGATATGTAGTCTACATATGGGAACAAGTTGGAGAACTTGTGTACTAGACTGACCCACCATGAGAACGCTATGTGGATCGTTATATGAGTGTCATAAGTGATTTTTATAGTGATCATGGTATATATAGTCCTTTGACCTAAGGTCACCAAGGTTCCCTACATGTGGCTCACATACTTTGATACTTCCTTCTGTTGCTCGTAACTGAGTGAATAAGAGGGTGGTCATTGGGTATGTCACATATCATGCAGAGGGTTTTGTATGATCAAGATGAGATTTGTCCCTTCTATGTAACAGGAGTGATATCTTAGGGCCCTTTGATTGTGTGAGACTAAGAAAATGCATGGCCATGCTTGGATGAGTTAATATACGATACCAATGTTATCAGTTTAAGTTAGTCTACTTGGTAATTAAGAAACCATAGATTGGGCTATATGAGAGTGACACATTCTATGTCTCGTGCTTGGTCTTGATATCTTGGACAAAGGGACAATGGCATATATGGATTATGATCGTAGAGGTTTAGGCGAATTGCCAACTATCTTGTCACTTAGGTAGCAATGATGTGTTGCCAGGCACTGCTCATTGTTTATGATCATAAATGTGATTGATGATCATTGCCAATGTGATTGGAGCTTATTGGGTCACACACGTACAACCAATTGGATTATTTGAGTGCATGACCAAATTGTTTGGGTTTTGATTTCATAACAATTTTGGATTAATAATTAGCCCAATGGTTGAGCCATTAATGAAGCCCAAAATTAAGCCTAATTGGATTAGGGTTTTGAAACCCATTGGGCTTGGGAGCTGAGTCTCACTATATATACATCATATTGTGAGAATTTCGTAACTCTTACCCTAGCCTCCTTAAATACGAAATCATAAGGATTTTGAAAGTTCTAGCTGCAGTCTTCTCTTTCCATTTGGAGGACGCAAGCTAGCACTGCGGGCACAAGAGGAACGCATCTACTGGGATGAGGTGGAGGCATGGTGATCATGAGAGGCTTGTGTGGATACCATAAAGAGCCTGAACACATCAACTCTTCAAGTTTGTGATTTTGCTCAACAGTTGAGTGAAAGAACTCAACCGAACTAGTATAAAATTTTTGAATACCAGATTTACCCTGTTTCACTTGGATCTTGGAGGGTTTCGGTTATATTTTGCTGTACTTATTTGGCTCCCAAAACTCTACAAGTTCTCCAACTTGTACCCATATGTAGACTACATATCTCATATTAGTCTCCACATTTGCTAGTCTTTATGTATTATTGCAACCCACTCCACAATAATACTAGACTAAGGACTTTTAAGAATACTATTATTCTAGGGTTATAATTACGTTTGATTATGTCACACAAAAACAATACAAAAAACATAATTTCTGGATTAATGCCTCAATAAAATGTCATGACTCAATGTGCAAAATACAATCATCTCATGATTGGCTTTTGGGCACAACAATAACAGCCTGCATCCCCCATTAATGCTACAGCACATTTTTAGGGTAAACATATTTTATGCACTGGAGATACAGAAATTGGTGAATAAGTGGCCTCCTTCCATGAGCTCTAAAAATAAAAGATATATTAAAAAGTATTCTCACTACCATTAAGACATAAGGCACAACATGGAAGATTTTTGGCAGCTGAAGCAATTAATTAAGGAAATAGTTCAAGCAGTAAAACTTTGTGAATGCATGGCATGAGTTGATTCCCTTTGTCAAAAGTAGGAGGAAAAAACCTGAAAAAGGGAGGATGATGACTAAGATTAGGACAGGGAAAATTATTAAAATCCTGGGCCACCAGTTGGGGTCATTTACATCACAAAAAAGGAATCATCATCAACATGGAAGTGATAAAACCATGTGATCACTCATCTGGAGGTAACCGACTCAAGCAACATCTTAACCATGGCAGACTGACTGCCTATTATGATCCCACTTGTCAACCCCATCATCAACACCACAAGGATTAATAACTTTGACATTGAATGTGTCTACCTTGATATAAGGGCTTTTTTAAATGTCCTTTTTTTGCCTAGTTATTAGATAAAATATGAGTTGCTAAGCAATCCTCAAGTCCAGTGATATGCCTAACTTACGGGGTCATAAGGGTCGAAGTTCATATTTTAGGGCTTATCTAACTACCACTTATGCTAAAAGAGATTGCCAGAGATGATACCATAATTTGTGACTCCTAGGCATGTGAATTCTTGGTCCTAGACATGCCACCATTCTACAATGCTTTACTTGAAAGACTTACCTAGTTACAATTCCACATTAAGGTTAATGTTAAATGGCTAATAATGGTCTTTGTTACCCCCCGTTGGGGATGCCACTATTTTTGTTCATCAATTTGGATGAGATATTTAGCCAGCTTACAAAGCCCTTGGGCAAACTAAGGATCAATTAAACCAACCATAAAAAGAAAAAGGTTTAGTCCTTTGATAACGAGGCTAGTGTTCCCTTATCAAGGGACTCCAAAGAGGTGGAGATAGCACCTGATTAGACAATAAAAATTGGCAAGTACCTCCTTATTGAGGTAAAGGATTCATTTATTGAATTTTTATGGGTAATATAGATATATTCGCATTGCCTCCAAGTGATATGATAGAGATAGACCTAGAAGTCAATACAGATAAATTACAAGTCGACTCATCTGCTCGAGTAGTCTAGCAAAAGAAATAGGACAAGGCCTTGGAAATGTAAGACTTTGTTAAGGGCGAAGTCAAAAGACTCCTATGAGCAGGCATCATCCAAGTAGCACATTACCCCAAATGGTTGGCCAATGTAATTTTTCCAAAAAGAAAACGGGGATTAGTGAATGTGTATGGACTACACCAACCTGAACAATTCCTGCCTAAACAATCCCTGTCCACTTCCTTCAATCAACCAATTGGTTGATGCCACTGTAGAATTTAAGGTCTTCGTTTTCATGGATGCCTTCAGTGGATACCATTGTATCCGAATAGATCCTAGGGACAAGGAGAAGACCACTTTTGCTACTAGGAAAACAATTTACTACTACCACTGGATGTCCTTCGGCCTTAAAATGCATGTGCCTCCTATCAGCATTTGATGAGTAAAATCTTCATAGATTAGCTAAGACATAATATAGAGATTTATAATTGCTGGCAAGTTTAAGTTAGAAATTCTAAAAGGTAGCATCAAGCCTAAGTCTAACAAAGGCTTAAGCAAATGAAGAAGAATGTATGACCTCACCAAACAAAAAATAGGAAAGACAATGGCAAGAAGATCAATGGTTGCAAACAAGTAAGCATCAACAGAAGTTCCTTACATTAATACTTTATCAAAAATTATAGAATCTAATAAGGAAATAAAAAAAGTAAAAAGAGAAAAGGGGTGTAAAAGAAAAGAAGCTTAGAATTCATCCTCCCATATTTGCTCATTGCCATCTAAAACCATCAAGATCTCCTCATTAGAAGGTAGCACCCCAAGCTTGCCTTCCTTAGGCTAAGCACTGAAGGCATCACCTTAGTCTACATAAGCAGTGACAAAAGAAAGGTTGAGGTTAGGGTGTTCCATTTTGATCTGAAATCAGTAGGATAGGAACCCATCACAAAATTCCTTAAATGCCTAGCTGTTGAGCCCTTTCTCTAATTTTTTATTAACCACTCAGATCACCTTCATGCTCCCATTGGCCTTCTGTTGAAGAACATAGTTTGTTGCCTTCAGATCTCGTACGGCCCCCTCAATCCTAATGGCTCGATTAACAAGTGAGGGAGGCCTTGTGTTGGACTAAGCCCTATTCTGGATTGAGGAGCCAATGGTTCCAACTAGAAGGCTGACTCCATGTGCGTTAGTTTCGTGTTAAAGGAATAAGTTGCTCCTTGAAGGACCTTACTTCTTCAAGGGCCTTCATTGCCCTCTCTGATTGCTCCCTTATGAGATCCGCTGGCTCATGAAGCTTTGTCACTCACTTTTCAAGAAGCTTTTATCTCGAATTTAGGATTGTCCTTTGATCTTTCAGCATTTGCCAAAGTTAATCCCTCTCCATGGTCATGGTGAGTCAGGCCATCTTCTCCAGTATGAGCCTTTGCTGTAACCATATCTGATCTTACTTCAAATGGTTAATTTGCTGCACGATCATCTGGGTTTTGCCCTTATTGATAATAAGTTTGATCTTACTTCAGATGGTTAATCTGCTACACCATCGTTTGGGCCTTGCCCGCATTGATAATAAGCCTCTCTAATAGACAAGGTTGCCATCACCTCCTACATGATAGCTCAATAATCAATATACTTATAAGTCAGCAATCATTATGACTACTAGAAAAGTAAGGTCAACTAAAGAAGATCTAACACCATAGACATCATTGTGATGCCGCCTCTTCGAGATGGATTAGCAAGACACAATGGAGGAGGTCAGTCTTGTCCTCAAGGATTGCCTCCCTTTGACCAATGGCCCACTGGGGGTCAAACATCTTGTTGGGGGTAATCCCTTTGTTCCTCATCACCTTCATCTGAAGCTACATCCACTCTAGAATCAAAACTTCAAGCTAAAAATGGGGATCAAGCTCACTCATCGAGGTGGGCAGATGACATAAAGGTGTCGTGCCTAAGTTCTTTACCCACCTGATGGTGGCAGGGATCACTGCAATTGTGCGCATGGTTGCCTTGATGGGGGTTACCCTATTTAGATAGAAGATGGAGGTGGAAAAGAAAAACCTAATAGGGTGTCGACAAAAAGGTGCCAGTGAACAAGGGATCCTTACCCTTGGACTTTTCTTTGGGAGTAGCTAATAAAGACCCATAAAAACAGCAAAACAAAGTCAAATCAATGTCAAAAAAGCTTCTCTAAGGTAACCAGGATAAAAGGGCATACTATTATCTTTGCATTTTGAGGCCTCAGCCTCCTTAGGTTCAGGGGTAGGGTCTTGACCCCTCTTCCTAGTAAGATGGGGATTAGTGCTAGGCAACCACCAACATCCACGACCTTGGATCAACAAGGGAAGAGGATTTGTTAGATGATCCCCCACATCATAGGGATCATGCACAAAACCTGAGTGTGCATGCTGGAGCCTTTGATATCTAACATGTCATCTGTAAGGCATTTTCTAATTTTTAAGCATCTCTTGAGCTTGACCTATACCTTTAAAAAGAAAGGTCAGACTAGAACCTTGGAAAGTATATAACAAAATTAAAGAATAGATACTAGACCAAAACCTGAGTAACCTCTTTGAGCCATTGATACTCTCTCAAAGGCCTTAATAAGCTTTCTCTTTATTCAGGGGACACAGCCTAGGGGATTTTCCATGTCCAAGTAACTTAGGTTAGCTGTGCTACTGCCCACCTATTAGAGTGCCATCTCAGTTAATGGTTGTTAGAAGATTGGAAACAATTTTGAATAGTTTTCATTAGGGGCAATGGCCAAATAGCCAAGTCAAGATCCCATTGTAGGACATCTCAGCCTCAGAGCCTTTGAACATAGGAGCATTTGGTGATCTTGTTCTAAGCTATGTCAGTCCACGCACAAGAGAAGTCCCATTGAGAATCCCCTAAGGTAAATAAGTTGTGGTCTTTCCATTGGCTCAAAGAATCTTTGCAGAAGGCGAATGTAAAGGATTTATTAACCCTATAGGATATGGGCAAATATGAAAAAAGGCAAACCCTTTTCTAAGGTCTAGAGTATAAAATTGTAGAAATGTCTCAACGATTCACTTCACTAACAAGAGTGAATGAGTTGGGGCCCAATTAGGCGGTTACACCTTGCAATGCTTACAGAACTACCCTACAAAGGGGTGAGAAGGGAAGCAAAGCTTGGCATGGAGTTGGGTAGTGAAGACAATCAGGATGTCCTTCTTAAAGTCAGCATCTAGGACACCTACAACTTCTTTGGTCTCTTTTTGATCAAGTGGCAGCCACCCAATTAGGCCACTACCACCACTGGAGATTCGCCTTTAGCAACACTGGTGTAAAGGTGGTCTTGACACCATCCAATTATCTAAGCTTGGGAGTAATGTGTGCTTTCAACCACTCCCTTTTGGCAAGGGTCTCCATAGTGGTAGGCGGTTGTATAGCCTCAATGGCTTTGCCCAATAAAAGCTTATGATGAGCCACATGAGAATAAAAGGGTAGAAGTGCTATGACAAGGGTATCAAGAAGCTTGACTAACCGCCATAAAGTAGCCTAAAAAGAAAAGAAAAAAATGAAGCAATTACAAAAATTAAAAGAGTATGGTGTAGGGCACACGCTACTACCTTGTAAAATGATGTTAGAATAGTAATGATCAAGAGGAAGGATGAATTGGAATGGATACAACTGAGCAAACACTGGTAAAGTGGAATGCTAAAGTATATAGTAAAAGACACATAAAGCAAGAGAACTTTTGAAGTAAGGCAATAGTAAAAGAAGGATAAGGTAAAACTAGCTTTTTTATAACCCAAGAGAGGCCCGTGCACCTTTCATCTTAGGAACCGTTGTGATTATGAACTTTGAAAAGAACTAATAAAAATGTCACATGTGGCCCTGGAAAGCTACAAATACTTCACAACCAATCATATCTCTAACAAACATTAATTAGGCATTGTTTCACCTCCCAGTTGATCGTTTGGATGTGTCATGTGTCAGCTACTAGATACAACTTGCCTTAACATTCTCCAATGGGGGGTCTTTTTACCTTCCACGACATGTTGCTATGACTTCATTCTTCGAAAGAGGCATCATTTGACCAAACTAGGTGTCATTTCAAGACGCATCAACCTTCTCCAGACTAAAAGGCATCAATACATCTTTATAAATAGCTGTATTACCAATAGAGCACACCGTTTTAAGGGTAATGCCATCTCCAAGAATGCCCAAAAAAATATTGGGTGCTTAACCCATATTTTTAAAGGATGGGGAAATATTGATACCATACTGGCCCTGCAGGCCCATACCGATGTAGGCCACCTAAACTAATTTAACAAGACTCAGACGGAAAGGGCCCTTTATTAATCCATCTCACCTTCACAACCCAACACACCTACTATGGTTCTAATAAAGAAGAAGACATTATCGTGGTACTTGAATCCCACTCTACGGGATTTCCTTTCCTACATAATCTTCGCCAAACACTACAAACAGGGCACCTCCATGACATCCTGAGGTATAATGTACTCTACACAACCCTAATACTTTAGCTTTATACCTCTTTTACTAGAAACCATCTTGACCTCTTGAAGGGTTCCCTTTGGCACACACCTTAAGCCTTTAACAGTGTCTTTAAGTGCAGATTTCTTTGTTCATGTCAACCAAGTTGTAAGGCTGATCCACCTTGTTTGGTTAGTAGTCCCTTATTTTGGCTTTTAGGTTTGATAAATTATGCAAAAGATTAGGAGATAATCATAGGTTAATCGAACATACTACAATTGCTTGAGAGAGAGTTATAAGCTAGAAGTGATTGTTGACAACTAAAAACCAGCCTAGATAACTAATAGAAAGATGTTCAACTAAGTGAAACCTAAACCTTAGCTATCCCATAATAGACACAGTGCACTTGCAAGATTAGCCTTATCAAGTTTTTGGTGTCATTACCGAGGAACGACTATATTTTATTGTTTGTTATTATTTTTATTTTATCTTATTTTATTAGACTTATTTCTTTTATCTTAGTTTAAAAGGTAGTTCTTTTCTTAAGTGTGCAAATGGTTTATGAACCTTCATGAGTCAAAGAGTTGGACGAACACTAAACTTAGTCCTTTTGACCTAGAAATTGAAAGAACTTGTTAGGCAAACATAGCATGAAAAAAAAACAAAGAGATGACATAGGAAGAGAACATTGGTCGCAACCCCAATTGGCTTGGGGAGTTAATCCACCACCTAGAATAAATCTAAAGTCGTATCATAGGCCAATTATCGGAGCTTCTCAATCTTGCATTAAACTGACTAATACAACCTGCAACTATAAGCTAAAAACCAACCACTTCAAGATCATGCCCTTATTTCATGGGATAGATGCAAAGGACCCATTGTCATTTATTCGAGATTTTGACAATTGTGTTCCAAACTCTCCACTACAAGGTTTTGAATGTCACAACCTAATTCCCCTTAGCCTAGAAGGATAACCTTATTCAAGCACTTAATTTATATTTAAACCAGCTAAATAGGCAACTAAAGAGGATCATAGAAAAATAGCATAAGTGGTAGCTTCAATGCAACAAATTTCGTAGGAAATGCTCTTTTAGCCAATTAATATATATCTTACATACTTCTTGTTGGAATGTATTAAAAATTTGTATTCAAGTTCATTTTAGCCTTAGGAACTTAGGCAAATTACGTAAGAGTTATTTTGCCTAATAATTTAGAAAGTCAACTCTCGGATCAACTTAAAACCATACATGCATTAGCAGCATTAGCCTTCCTCTTGCTTCGAAAGAAAATAGAATCAAGCAAACTAAATTAGGACTGATTCTTCAAACACAAGCAGGAAGTTAGGGAAATACAGGAAAGTTCTCTTAAGTACTACTTCACAGTTCACAAACACATTGTTTAAACCCCTAGTAGGCATACTACTAGTGCTACTACGCACATATCAGAACAACGCTCAACTAAAAAGTCTAGCCCTCCATGCCTATATGAAGCCTAGCCTACTTGTACATTTGAAGCCTCAATGAATTCTTCTCTTAAGCAGCACACTTCCTACAGAACAGCCACAATGCTAAGCTCAGCTAAATAGAAGCTAAACAAGTTAGCTAATAGAATTAAGCTTCATACTAGAAACCTAACAAACTAGTTTTAATTGCAAGAAAAATAAACTTAGTCCATATAAGAGAAAAGATCACACAGTAACACCTTTCCCTACATCAAAAACAAAAGGGGCATGAGTCCATATGAACTTAGTAAAGGTAAAGCATAGCTAAGTAGCCAAAATTTAGTTCTATGAGCCTATACACCAGTAAGGCAAAAGCAACATGCATATAAATGTACAATTTCTAATCTAAAGGGGTTCATCAAATGCAAAGAAATATGAAAGCATGCAACTCACACACTTAAACCCATTTTAGTCACCTTAAAGGCTAGTCACAAAGCCTCAGCAAGTATAACCAAACACATAGCTTAGAATACTAAACTAGGTTGGAGAGCCCCAAGGCCAAATAAGGCTGGCCAAGCTAATTATTAGCCTCTACACTTGCCACATTATAGAAGCTAGCTAATTATCCCCCTTCATAAGTAAAAGATACCCTCAAGCATCAATAATGCATGCCCCTAAACCCCGGCACTTTAGTTCCCTTGGCTATTTAGCCACTTCTCAAGGTCGTATTGTCCATTGTAAGCAAAATCACATCTTAAGCTTTAACAACTAGAAATGGAGATTCAGAGCCTTGCCTTTACCTTAAGAAACCTTACTCACAACCTTTGAAACCTTCAATGACAATGCAATGCCTTTATTAATGAAGGAAGAACCAAACCTTCACCGTTGAGACCAAATCTTCATTTTTACACCCAAATCCTCCAACAACTAGCTTGATTTTGCTAATGATTTTGTTTCTAACTAGTTGCAACTAAGAATGGAGAATTAGAGATGATCCATAATGGTCAAATAGACACTTCATCCTCTTTTGAAAAGTTTTAAGGAAATGAGTACAACCTCATAATCGATACTTGATCATTTTTGCATGTTACATTTTGGTCTTTGACATTTTAATTATGCTAGTTTTTCGAGCAATCTCAACACAATTTTTCTAGCTCTTTCCAATTCAACCCTTCACCAATAAGGCATGTTCAATTTAGCCCTTCAGTCCTTAGTCTTGTGCAATCAAGTCCTTATAGGTCCAAGGACCCGATAGACAAAACTTTTATTTTCTTGCAATCAGGTCCCCTAAGTTTATTTCATTTTTTTAACCTCATTCAAAAAAATTTGTTTTACAAGTTATTCACTACTAGCACACTAGGGATGGCCAAGTCAAAATGTGGGGGTGACAATTCTCCCCACCGCAATAAATTTTATCCTCCAAATTCCTAAATAGCTTGGGAAATAAGTCAGGGTACCATTTCCTCAAGTCAACTTTTGTTTCCCAAGTTGCCTTTTCTTCCCCATGGTTACTCCATTGGACTTTTACGATTGTTATTAACTTGCTTTTTAGCTTTTTCACACCTTTAGACAAAAATCTTAAAGGTAGCACCTCATAGCTTAAGTCAAAGGATAGTAGAATTTCATCCACTAAAATCAAATGTTTCTCATCTAGCTCATACTTCTTCAAGACACTTACATGAAATACATTATGTATATACGCCAAACTTGCCGGTAAGAGGAGTTTGTAACCCACTTGAACAATCCTCTCTACAACTTCAAATGGTCCAATATATTTAGTAAATAGTTTACTTTTCTTTCCAAATCTTACAGCTCCTCTCATAGGAGATACATTAAGCCAAACTCGATCTCCTATATGGAACTTGAAATGCCTCCTTCTTTTCAAGTTTACATAAGCTTCTTATCTTTGATTTGCTACCCTTATTCTTCCTTGATCTTCTTGATCTTTTCAATGGCTTTTTGTACCAACTTAGGACCAAGTTCTAACTTGCCCTTTAAGTCAAACCATCAATGAGGTGTCATACACCTTCTCCTTACAATGAGCTACTATTGTATGAAAATTCTACCAAACGTCAGTGTTTATCCCAGTCTCCTTTGAAATTCAACACACACATCTTCTCAACATATCCTCTAGCACTTGTATAATTCTTTCAGTTTGTCCATCTGTTTGGAGGTGATGAGTAGAACTTAAATTCACTTATGTGCCCATGGCTTGTTGAAAGGCTTTCAAAACCTAGAGACAAATCTTGGCTCTCTATTTGACATAATATCATTTTAAATACCATGGAGTCTTACTAATTTCTGTGTATAAAACTTTTCTAGCATGTCCATTGAGCCTATGCATTTTATGGGCAAAAAGTGTAGTGATTTGATCAAGTTATCAACTATCACCCAAATGGTATCATGTTAACTTCTGGCTAGTGGCAATCTAGTAAATATGTCAATGAATATAGAGCCTATTTTCTCTCTATAATAGGTAATTTATAAGTGGCCCCTAGGTTTTTGCTGTCCTACTTTGATTCTATGGCAAGTTAGACACCTTGCAACATGAGTCTCCAAATCCTTTTTCATTCTAGGCTTTCAAAAATATGATTTTAAGTCCTTGTACATCTTTTCTTTCCTTGGATGTACACTTAGCCTACTTGGATAGGCTTTTCTCAAAATCTGATCTCTTAAATCTCCTCCTTCAAGTACATGACACCTACCCTAAAAAATAAAACAATCCTTGCCTAAATTTAAGGCCTTTAAGTAAATGGCCACAAATCAATCTGAACACCTTATCTAGGTTAGGATCTTCCTACTGAGCTTTCTTGATCTGCTTTAACCAGCCTGATTTTATAGTCAAGACTGATACTTGTTTTTGTTCCTAACAATTCCACCTTTTACCAAAAGTGACAGGCAATTTGTTTAATTTCTATCAAGTACATCTATAGCTCTAAGTAGTCTAGTATACTTTCTACTTAGTGCATCAACAAATACATTCCCTTTTCCAATTGTATATTCAATAACACAGTCAAAATCTTTCACGTACTCCAACCATTTTCTCTATCTCATGTTCAATTCCTTTTGAGTAAACAAGTACTTCATACTTTTATGATCAATAAAGATTTGAAACCTACATCCAAGCAAATAATGCCTCCATTTCTTTAAAGTAAAGATCAAATTAGCCTGCTCAAGATCGAGTACAGGATAATTCTTCTCATAAGGTCTAAGATGCCTTAAACCGTAGGCTATTACTTGCCTATTTTCCTTAAGCATAAATCCCAACCCTATTATAGAAGCATTTGTACAAGCAGTTTGGTAGGGTTAATTAATACTAGCATCAGGCTATGGTCAATCTTTTCTTCAATTCTTGGAAACTAGTTTCACACTTCTCATCCCACTCAAATTTCTTATTGTTCCTAGTTAATTGAGTCAAGGGTGTGGCTATTACAAAGAACTTAGGGGAAAATATTCTATAATATCCAGCCATCCATAAGAAATTTTGAATCTCCTTTACATTCTAAGGTTTTTCCCATATAGTCACAACTTTAAATTTCTTAAGATCTACTACCAATCCTTTTCCATTGATCACATGTCCTATAAAGGTTTTCTTAATTGTCCAGAAGTGACACTTTTTCTACTTTCCACATAACTAATGAACCTTTAGAGTTTTCAATGTTATTCTTAAGTGTTGTCCATGCTCTTCTTCATTCTTTGAATTTAAGTTGAAATTTTAAGTTTTATAAAATATTTAGCTGTACAAACTTTAGCATGAGTTTTACATTTAAGTCTTTTATTCAAATAAAAGATTTAGCTATAAAAGTTTTTGGAATGATAAGTTAAAATTTCAAGTTGTATAAATTATTTACTTGAGGTATTATTTGATGTAATATACAACCAAGGTTGACATGTTAGAAGCAAAAAAAATTTCTACAACCTAGGTAATAGAGCGACAAAGTCTTCCAACCTTGCATAACATGTCAATAGACAATAGGTCTTCATTTTCTTTACATTTTCTACAAAGAATGAATAAAAAAATACTCTGCATAAAATCCATAAAGAATGTAGGAGCATTAGTAAGCCCAAATGACATCAATGTGTACTCAAAAAATCCATATCTTATGCTGAAATTTTTTTAGGCATGTCTTCCTCTTTAACCCTTAATTAAAGGTATCCTAACCTGAAGTCTATCTTAGAAAAAACTTGAGCACCTTCTAATTGATCAAACAAGTCCTAAATCCTTGGAAAATGATACTTGTTTTTCACAGTTAATGCTTTAAGCTTTCTGTAGTCAATTCATAACCTAAGGGTTCCACCTTTCTACTTCCCAAACAGCACTAATGCTCCCCATGGAGACACACTTGGCCTGATGAAATGCTTCTCAAGAAGTTTTTCAAGTTGCTTCTTGAGCTTGGACTTCTTTGGAGTAGACATCCTATATGGTGGTATAGAAATAGAAGCTATCCTAGGCGTTAATTTGATTTCAAACTCAACCTCTCTCAAAGGAGGGAGTCCTGGAAAATTAGAATGAAATACCTTTGGGCATTCCCTAGCTATGGGTACTTTAACTAGTTTATCCTATACCTTGTTCCCACTCAAAACCAATAACTTTTCTTCAGTCACAAGAAGGATTTGATCAATCACCTTTATATGCATATCTTGCATGCCTTTCCCTAACTATTTTTGAGTTGGCAAATTGTACTCCTTTGACCCAGGTAGTACCAATTTTCTAGCCTTATAGTCAATGTGCACTGGATTCTTAGTTAACCAATTCATGCCTAGAATTAAGTCATACTTAGTTTCAAGTACAATTAGATCAGATAGTGTTTCTACTACACCTATCTTGATCTTATAATGCCTAACCAAATTATTTATGAACAAAGTTGAGTTCCAATAGTTCTTACCATAAACATTTCAAGCAATAAGCTAGTCTCTCATCTCATTTCTTTCACAATCTTAGCAGAGATAATAGAGACAGAAGCTCCAGTATCAAATAGAATATATATAGGTCTATTGTTAAGAGAAACCTTATCTTTCCATGCTTCTTGATGTAATTTTTCTTGTCCCTCTATCTAGAAAAATCCTTCTAGTTACTCGTGGTACTTAAGTTTGTTATTGTGGCCTTGGTGACACATTGATCACTTTAGGTATTTGCAATGGTATCCCTCCCCTTTAATTCAATGTTCTTCGACCTTGTCTTGGTCTAGATATTCCTTTTCTCAACTTCTTATCTATTTGCTTAACATGGAATTTTTTCACTTAATGCTCCATTGAACCATATTTCAAGCACCTTACAGTGTCTTTGTAGTAAATCCTGCTCCTATGGTATTTACCACACTTTTCACATTGAGCATTCTTCTTTTGTTCTCCTTTCTTTGGTTGTTGTTGTTGAGCTTCCACCCTAATTCTTTTCTTCCCTCCTTTATGTAGGCTTTCGGGAGCCAAACAAGTGCAGCGAATGATAACCGAAACCCTTCAGGATCCAAGTGAAACGGAGTAAATCAGGTGTTCAAAAACTTTATACGTAGTTGGTTGAGATCTTTCACCCAACTGTTGAGTCAAATCACAAACTTGAACAGTTGACGTGTTCAAGCTCTTTATGGTATCCACATGGGCCTCTCGTGATCACCACACCTCCACCACGTCCAAGTAGATGTATTTCTCTTGCGCTCACAATGCTAGCTTGCGTTCTCCAAGGAATGGCAAGAAAAGAGTGCGGTTGGAACTTTTCAGAATCCTTCTGATTTCATCCTTAAGGAGGCTAGGGCAAAATCTCCAAAATTTTCACTATATGAAGTATATATAGTGAGACTCAACTCCCAAGCCTCATGGGTTTCAAAACCCTAATCCAATTAGGTTTAATTTCGGGTTTCATTAATGGCTCAACCTTTCGGCTAATTATTAATATGAAATTATTATAAAACCAAAACCTAAACAATTTGGCCCATGTACTCAAATAATCTAATTGGCTCTTTGTGTGTGACCCAATAGGCTCCTACCATGTTGGCAATGATCATAAATCACATTTATGATCATAAAAAATGAGCGGTGTCTAGCAACACATTATTGCTACCCAAGTGACAAGATAGTCGGTGATTCAACTAAACCTCTATAATCATTATCCGTATATGTCATTGTCTCTTTGTCCAAGATCTCAAGACCAAGCACGAGACATAGAATGTGTCACTCTCGCATAGCCCAATCTATAGTTTCTTGATTACCAAGTAGACTAACTTAAACTAATGACATTGATATCGTATATCAACTCATCCGAGTATGGCCATGCATTTTCTTAGTCTCACTCTACCAAAGGGGCCAAAAATATCACTCTTGTTAATCAGGAGGGACAAATCCCATCTTGATCATATAAAACCCTCTACATGATATGCATCATACCCAATAACCACCTTCATGTTCACTCAGTTATGAACAACAAAAGGAAGCATCAAAGTATGTTACTCACATGTAGGGAACCTTGATGACCTTAGGTCAAAGGACTACATATACCATGATCACTATGAGAATCACTTATGACACTCATATAACAATCCATACAGCATTCTCATGGTGGGTCGGTCCAATACACAAGTTTTGCAACTTGTTCCCATATATAGACTACATATCTCATATTAGTCTCCACATATGCTAATCTTTATGTATTATTGTAACCCACTCCACAATAATACTAGACCAGGGATGTTTAAGAATACTATTATTCTGGGGTTATCATTATGTTTGATGCCCCAAGGCATCTTCGTTTGCTGTCATGTTGACAGGTGGAGAGACTTCCTGAGGAGCCGAGTGCCTGGAGCTCAGATTTCCCAGCTGAGTGTGCCTGAAAAGCTCAAAGAAGAGGTTAGGAGGTCCCTGGTTTGCTTTTCCGGGGAGGACCCTCCGACGCCCAAGTTAGTTTTCTGAGTGAAGGTGGAGGAAGAACACTAAGGGATCAAGTGTCTTGCCTGTTTTGTGTTTTCTCAGAGAGAGGGAAATGCCCGTCCTTTGCCCAGTCCCATTTCCTAGTATTTATAGGAGTAGCTGGTCCGTTCAGATCATGACACGTGTTCGGTCGGATTTGATCTGTCTCTTTGGACCTAGGGGACAGGCAGCCGTTTGCAGCCTCTTTTAGCCCTGGACCCGGACGGGTTGTGTCAGGACTGGGGCGGCTGCGGCGTGTCATTTCGCCGTTCAGATGTGACGTGTAGGGCTTGTGGGCGACATGTCAGAGGCTCCTTAAATGCTCATACCGTACTCCCGAGGTCCCCTGGGCGAGGTCGCCCTTCGGTGCGTGCACCCTCTTCGGATTCTATCCGTCCTTCGGTGCGAGCACCTCCTTCGGGATCTATCCCATAATTCTGGGAGCGCCCTTGATGAACACCTTCTTCGGGACTCACATCCATAGTTCGGGGATTCCCTTGTTCAGGTGTTTCTTCTTCGGGGAAGACCTCTTTGGGGCCTCTTCCTTCGGGGAGATTCTCCCTTGCTTCAGGGAGATGGCTCTCTTACCCGAAGACGGTCAGTTTAGCCCCTCGATGGAGACGGTGTTGTCCTCGGAATTCCTGACAAGCTACCGAAGTCTCGAGCTCATAGTGTTTGACTTCACACCTTCCGAGGTCAGTAAAAAGATCCTCTCTTGGGTGACGTCAGACTCCTCGGCCAATATTCTGGCGCGGAGTTACTACCGAGGAGGCGTTAGCCTTTGGCTATCACAGGCCCCCCTCCGAAAAGCCGAAGTGAGAAACTTCGGTTCATCGGTTTTCGGGTCCTGTGGTTGTGATATCTGCGCCGAAGATGCCTTCTTCTGCCTGAATCGATGGGCAGTCCTTTTTGCGTCCTCGAGGTGCGAGAAGATAGGCTGTCCGTGTGCCGAAGATACACCTTCTGCCCGAAGTCACAGGCTATCTCTTGGTGTCTTCGTGGCGAGGGGAAATAGGATAACCTTGTACCGAAGATAGACCTTTTGCCCGAAGTCACAGGCTGTCTTTTGGTGTCTTCGAGGTAACCTACTTTTTTGCCTTTATAGGTCTGCTCATGCGTCGCGTCCTGTATCGAGCAGAGTCAGTCTAGGGCGGCGCCTCTAGACCAAATGGTGTCAGAGGGCGTGCTCGACGTGATGGACGACACGTGGCACGTTTGCTGCGCGATGACCGACACATGGCACTTTTTTATTGGGTAAGAATGCACTGAGTACAGCAGGCGCGACTTTTCAGGTGCTCTTAGCAGTTATGACGACGTTTCGCCTTCCGAGGGGTACTAATGGCGACGGTTGTTCTGGCCTTCTCGGCCTATATATATCAGTCCTGTCATAACCCTCTTTCTTCTTCTGCTTTTGCTTTCTTTTGCCTTCTAATTCTCTCCCGATTTTCCGCGGCGGTTCTCCTTTTTCAGGCGTTTTTCCGACCACTTTTCACGATGGCTTCCAGGAATCCAGATTCCGGCAAGACCTTTGGTGGGTTTTAGTCCCTTTTTGCTTTTTTTCAAAGCTTCTTCTTTGTTTTTCCCGAACTCGTTTTCATCATGCCTGTTCCCGAGAGTTGGCAACCTCTTCTTTCTCACCCCTGCTGCACTACTGCGGCAAAGCTAGCGAAGTGGAAGAAAAAGTTTTTCTTACCCTCTTACTCTGTGACGAGGTTGCCCCGTCCTGACCAATTTGCTTTCTCCAACCGTAGTGATGAAATCACCGTTTTCCGAGCCCAACTGAAGGCCGGACTTCGGTATCCCCCCCCGGAGATGGTTAGCGCGTTCTGCAACTTCCATGGCATTGCCGTTAACCAACTCCCATCGAACTCGTACTGTTATTTCAACGCCTTCCTCTGTATGTGCGGCGTTTTCAAAATAAAACCTCACTTTGTAGTTTTTCTTCAGTACTACAAGCTCTTCGTGGTCCCAAAGGGTGGCTTCTACTTTATGCTGCCTCGGGGATCCGGGAGCAAAAAGTATACGTTCACCTTCGCCACCAAAGACAGCTGGCGAGGGTGGCAACAAAAATTCTTTTTCCTGAAGAAGTCGGAGGCTTGGTCGCACGTCCCGACCAAGTGGGCTCAGGGGAGGCTCAAGATGGATGTTGTTGACCCGAAGATACTGCTAGACGCCGATGTAGCACCTATCTTTGAGGACTTCGACAGGCGCATCCGGGCCGTCTCTGACTGGGCTGCCGAGGTCCCTCCTCGTGCCCTTTACCCCTTTCCGATCAACTGGAGGCTCATGACCGAAGAGGTCCTTCGGGAACTCAAGGTGGTAAAGGAGCATGTGACAGACCTCAATATGCCGAAACCGGCTTCTTCGGGGAAGGACTCCTGGCTCGTGAAACTCCTTCGGGGGAAAGAGACTTATGAGTCTTTTTACGAGAGTAAGTTACTTTCTCATTTTTTCCTTCATAACTTCATCTTGGACTTACACTGATCTTCTTTTTCTTTCTCCAGAGATGGGCGACGACGCGGCTGCCTTCTACAAGGCTCTTTTTACGGGCCAGGCCGAGAGGGGCGAGCAGACAAAGAAGGCCGCCTCTCGGAGGCGGAAGCACACTTCGGCGGGCCCTCCTTCCAAACGGGCCAGGAAGGCTGGTTCTTCCTCTCTTCCGCAAATTCCGGAGGAGGCAGGCGAGGAAGCCGAAGACCACGCTGTCCCTTTGCCCGAGGTCCCTTCTTCCGACGTCCCACCTCAAAGCCCCACGCCTTCGCATGCTCTTCTGGAGGGCGATGGGGAGGAGACCCCTTCTGCCGAGGAGCGGCGCCAAATAAAAGGCAAGGGGATCTCTATTGAGGCGACGACGGTTCCTGACGACGCCGTTACCGAGGTGCCAGCAGGTTTGCACTTTGTCAAACATCCTTTTGTCTCTTGCAAACCATTAAGACTTTTCTGGCCTTAACCAATTTTTCTGCCTTGTTGCGCAGCGGAGGTGGCCTCTCCTGGTTGGGTTACCGAACATGCCCGCAAGAGGGCCCTTCGGGATGCCAAAATTCCTGAAGGGAAAGTGCCGAAAGAGCCCTTTTGGACGTTCACGGAGGACATGAATATGTACTCCGAGGACTGTCCCGAGATGGCCAGGCAAATGTGCAAAGGGGTGCTTACTGAGGCATCTTACAAGGCCATTACGGCGGCTTACCCAGGCGATAACTCCTTGGCCGCGAAAATCACTGAACATGCTGCCCAGGTGCTTAGCATTATTTTCCTCAGTGGCAAATTTGTCTTTGACTTTTTGTCCAAGTACTTAGCATTATTTTCCCTCTGTTTGCTTTTCTCTTTCTTTTTTGCAGCTGATGGGGTATGCCGGGTGTCTCCGTGTTCGGGTGGCGCGAGAGGCAGAGAAGAGGGCGGCACTTTGGGATCATTATACCAAGGCGAAGGACAAGTGTTCGGCCCTGGTAGCCGAAAATGCTCATCTCAAGCAGTCTGCGGAGAAGGAGGTTGCTGAACTTCAGGAGGGGTTCAAAAAAGAGAAAGAGGAACTTCAGAAAGACACCTCCCAGAAGCTTTCCGACCTCGGCTCTCGAATGGCGGAGCTGACTTCGACCGTCGAGGCGGTTCAAAAGGGTAAGTCAGAAAGTGACGCAATCCTTGCGAAGGCGCTCGAGGAGAAGGCTCAACTCGAAGCCGAGGTCGCATCTCTGAAGGAGCCTTCAGAAAAGAAGAAGAAGGTGAAGTCACTGAAGAAAAAGGTCAAGGATTTGGAGAAGGATTACGCTGATCTGGAGAAGGACTATGAGGATTTGGAGGTCAAGAAGCAGGAGTCCGATAATATGACGAAGTTGGGCTTTCAAGACGGCTTCTGCCTCGCTCGGCACCAGATTCTGCAGAAGTTCCCAGACTTCGACCTCTCCTTCCTAGAAGCAATGAACATCCCCAAGGAGCCTCGGTGGACTTGGTCCAAGATCGAGCATTTGAGACTGCCTCCTTCTCTCCCGGCGCCAAAGGCTACTGACAAAAGCACGGGGGCTGGCAGTTCTCAGGACACCGAGGTTCCTTAGCTTGTACTAGGGCCTTTTGTCTTCATTTTCTTCTTCTTTTTTGTAGTCTTTCAGCAACTTTCTTCTCTGTAAGCGCTCTTTGGCTTAATAGATACAACTTCGGCTAAGTGTTTTTTGCCAGGTTCTTTTGTTTCTCTCTGTCCCGAACATAATTCGCTCGAGAGACTTCGAAGAACCATGCTGTTGCTTTCCTTTGTCCTGAACATATTCGTTCGAGAGACTTCGGAAAACCTTACTCTTGCTTTCCTTTGTCCCAAACATATTCGCTCGAGAGACTTCGGAAAACCTTACTCTTGCTTTCCTTTGTCCCGAACATATTCGCTCGAGAGACTTCGGAAAACCTTACTCTTGCTTTCCTTTGTCCCGAACATATTCGCTCAAGAGACTTTGGAAAGCCTTACTCTTGCTTTCCTTTGTCCCGAACATATTCGCTCAAGAGACTTTGGAAAGCCTTACTCTTGCTTTCCTTTGTCCCGAACATATTCGCTCGAGAGACTTTGGAAAGACTTGCTTTTACTTTCCTCGGCAATTGCTTTCGTGAGACTCTTGCTTTGTGCTTCTTCAGAACTTTTTACTTAGACAAATTTTTCCAACTTGTGGAATACAACTTTCCCACCGAACTTTTTAGGCATAGAATTTTTTCAAGGCCTCTGAGTGCCAAGTATTTTTTAATTCTATGCCTTCGGCATCACCGAGCTTATATACTCCTTTTCGTACTTCGGCAAGTACCAGGTAGGGTCCTTCCCAATTTGCGCGAAGTACCCCGTGGGACGGCTTTCGGGGTGCAAATTCAGCCTTTCGGAGAACGAGGTCTCCCTGCTTTATTCCCTTTGGCCTGGCGCGTAGGTTTATGGCTGCTGCCACTCTTTGCTGGAAAGCTTTTCTTCTCATCTCGGCTATTTCTTTGTGTTCGCTGACGAGGTCGAGCTTGGTTCTCAGGCCGAGGTCATTTCCTTTTTCATCGAACACTTGGACTCGTATTGACGGTTGTACTATCTCGACGGGGATGATGGCCTCTGTGCCGAAGACAAGTGAAAAGGGCGTTTCCCCTGTGGCTCTTCGGGGTGTCGTTCGGTAGCTCCATAACACGCTTTGGAGTTCTCCTGGCCATTTCCCTTTTGCTTCTCCCAATCTCTTTTTCAGACCATCTTTTATGGTCCTGTTAGATACTTCCACCTGCCCATTACTCTGGGGGTGAGCTACTGGGGCGAAGTGCATTTTTGTCCCAAGGTCGCTAATGAATTCTCGGAATCCTTTGTCTACAAACTGGGATCCATTGTCCGCTACAAGTACCCTCGGTATGCCAAATCTGCATACGATGTTTTTCCATATGAACTTCTGCACTTCTTTTGCCGAGATAGTTGTCAGGGGTTCTGCCTCGACCCATTTAGAGAAATAGTCTACTGCTACCACGCAGAACTTTACGCCTCCAGGCGCCGTTGGGAGTGGCCCAATTAGATCTATGCCCCAAACTGCGAAGGGCCAAGGATAGTCTGCCGAACTCACGAACTCTAAGGGTGTTCTTTGGATGTTCGCATGTCTCTGGCAACTACCACACTTCTGGACGAACTGCTTGGCGTCCCTTCTCAGGGTAGGCCAGAAGTATCCTTGGCGGAGTATCACTGCTGCTAGGGCGTCGGTTCCGATGTGCGAACCACAGGCACCTTCGTGAACTTCTTCGAGGATCATTTCGGTATCCTCTTCACTAACACACCTCTGTAGTGGATTTGCATATCCTTGCCGATATAGTTCTTCTCCAATTAAGAAGAAACGTTCGGAGCACCTTCGCACTTTTGCGGCTTCGCTGGGGTCTTCGGGGAGTGTGTTGGTTGCGAGATACCTTTTGATTGGTTCTTTCCATCCTTTCCCCGAGGTCTGTATGCTTAACACCGCGATGCTGGGATGGCTTAGCACTTCGGTGCAAGTTTTGGACTTCGCCAGACAGTCTGCCTCAGCATTTTCTCGTCGGGGTACGTTCTCGATTTTCACGACGTCGAACTCCCGAATAAGCTTTGTTACCAACTCATGGTATTTTGCCAAGGTCGGGTCTTTCGCGCCATAGTCCCCTGCCATTTGTCGGACCACCAGCTGGGAATCACTATGGGCTTTCAAGTTTCTCACGCCAATTTTTCTGGCCAGGCGTAATCCTGCTATGAGGGCCTCATACTCGGCCATATTGTTGGTGGCATTGAAACTGAACTTGATGGCCTTCATTACTTCTAGGCCTTCGGGGCCTTTGATAATCACTCCAGCTCCCTGGTGTTCGGATCCTGAGGCCCCGTCAACGTGCAAGGTCCATTCTGGCTCACCCTCTTTTGGATCTGAATGGCTCTCCTCAGTGGTGGGTATTTCGGTGATAAAATCTGCCAGTGCTTGAGCTTTTATGGCTTTCCGAGGCTCATACGTGATCTCGTGTTCGCCCAGCTCTATGCACCACTTGGAGAGCCTTCCCGAATGATCAACTCTCTTCATGACATCCCGTAGTGGCAGACTACTTCGGACAATGATGGGGTGAGCCTGAAAGTATGGCCGCAGCCTTCTCCCTGCAAGCACTAAGGCATATATAGCTTTTTGAAGCAAAGGGTACCTGACTTCGGCGCCATGCAAGGACTTGCTGACATAGTAAACCGGCCACTGTTTCGGTCCTTCTTCTTTCACGAGGACCGAACTCACAGCTTTTTCCGTGACGGCGAGGTATAGTGCCAGGGGCTCTCCCTCCCGAGGTTGCCGCAGGGTCGGCAGTCTGGCCAAGTAGACTTTGAGTTCTTCCCAGGCTTTTTGGCAATCTTCAGCCCAAGGATGGCCATCCCTTCCGAGGTCGCCTTCCATTTTTGCCGCTTTTGTGAGGACTTTGAAGAAGGGTCGACACCTATCTCCGTACCTGGAAATAAACCTGCTCAGAGAGGTTATTCTTCCGGTGAGTCTTTGCACGTCTTTGACTGTGGTAGGTGTTCGGAATTCAAGCAGAGCCTTAATCTTCTCAGGGTTAGCGTCGATGCCTCTTTCGGATACCATGTACCCGAGGAACTTTCCCGAGGTCACCCCGAAGATGCACTTCTCTGGATTAAGGCGAATCCCGAAGGTTCTGAGCTTTTGGAAGGTTTCCCCTAAATCTGCAACGTGGTAGCCAGGCAGTTTGCTCTTGACTATCATATCATCAACATATACCTCCATGTTCCTCCCCATTTGGTCTTTGAAGACCTTGTTCATCAGCCTTTGGTAGGTGGCTCCTGCATTTTTTAGCCCGAAGGGCATTCTGATATAGCAATATGTTCCTCCCTCGGTGATGAAGGCAGTTTTCTCTTCGTCTCCGGGGTCCATCCTTATCTGATGGTAGCCACTGAAGGCGTCTAGGAAACTTAAGAGCCCGTACTCGGCAGTTGAATCTACCAGTTGGTCTATTGGTGGAAGAGGATATGAATCTTTTGGGCAAGCATCGTTCAGATTTCTGAAGTCGATGCACATCCGAAGCTTGCCACTTCCTTCTTTTGTGGCAATTACCACGTTACTTAGCCATTCGGGGTAGTTTACCTCCCGGATAACGCTAGCGTCTATCAGACGCTGGACTTCGGTTTTGACGAATTCACCTTTGTGAGCTGAGATGCTCCGTTTCTTTTGCCGGACAGGTTTTACTTCCGGACTCACTTTAAGGCTATGCTGGATTACGCGAGGGTTTACCCCTGGCATGTCCTTCGGCGAGTAGGCGAACAGATCTTTATTTGCAAGCAAAAAAGATACAAGTTTTTCCTTGTCTCCATCGGCCATATTTTTCCCTATTCGGGTACTATGGCCTGGGACAAGCTCTACTTCTTCTGTTTCCGCTTTTGTGGGATCTTCTGCCTCGCCCCTTTCCAGCTCTTTTGCTTCTACAGCATGTGCTAAGTTGCTTGCTGGAGCCTTTCGTGCTCTGACGAACACCTTTCTCACCTCGCCTTGATCAATAAAGATCTTTGCGTCTCCTTTTTTGGTGGCGAAGGAGACGGTCAAGTACTTTACATCAGGGAGAATGTGCAAATTTCCCTATGTCTGTCTGCCGAGAATGGCGTTGTATGACGAAGGAACATCCATGACTATGAATCTAGCCATGGTAGAGGCGAACAACTCAGCAGTTCCTTTCTCCGAAGTTCCTTTCATCATCAAGGGGAGGTCGATCCATCCGAGGACAGGTAGCTCAGATGGTCCTACGCCGAACGTGGGTGAAGTAACAGCCTTGAGGTCACTCCTGGATACGCCCAAGCTTGGAAGCAAGTGTGAGAACAAGACGTCTGCGTTTGACCCATCATCCAGCAGTACCCTCTTGACGTCCCAGTTTCCTATCCTCGCCATTATCAGCAATGGATCGTCATGGGGAAATACGATGGTGGAGCCATCCTCGCGGGCCAATTTTTTCGTTGGGCTCTGATATTCCATCACCGCTATCTCTCTGGCCCTTCTTTTTCTTTCCGAGGATGGAAGTCCGATTGTGATCGTCTGTATTACTCCTTCCGAAGGTGGAGGACGCCTTCTCGGACTTCGGTTCCTTCGCCTGTCCGAATCGTAATCCTCGTCATCGGGCTTTCCTTCCTCCTCTTTTTTCCCTTTCGGGGAAGGCATTCTCAAATAACGCCGAAGCTGGCCCTGCTTTATCAGTGATTCAATGTACTTTTTCAACTGAAAGCAGTCTTCGGTGTCATGACCGTGATCACGGTGGAACTAACAGAACTTCTTCATGTTCCTTCTGTTGTCAGCAGTCATGCCCCTTGGTCGTTGGATTTGAGCCCCCTGTTTTTCCAATGCCATAAGGACGTTAGCCCTCGTGGTGCTCAGAGGTGTAAAGTTTTGGGGCTTCCTTCCTCCTACTCGCATTCTCCGAGGTCGGCCTGACTGTTCCGTTGGACACCGGGCTTGCTGGCTGGACCCTTCGCCACGAGCTTGAATTTGGTCATGTTTCGGTCCAGTCATTCTCAGTTCTTCGGCTGTCATGTGTTGTTCAGCCCTTCGGTAGAATTCTCCCAGCGTGTCCGGGGGATCTTTGGAGAATTCGTAAAACAAGTGCGAATCCCTCCGGAGGCCCCTCGTCATGGCGAGGATGCGGATTTCGGGACGAAAGTCCGGAACACTGAGGGCTTCTCTGTTGAACCTCTCGACATAGTCACGGATGGTTTCCCCGTTTCTTTGTGCTATGTCAAACATCTGGACGGGCATCTTCGCCGTCGGCTTGCTCCCGATGAATTGTTGGGTGAACGCTGTGGACAGCTCCTGGAACCCCCTGATGTTTCCGGGAGGCAGGGAATTGTACCAGGCAGTTGCTGGTCCTGCGAGGGTGACTTCAAAGCACTTGCAGAGTGTTGCATCATCAGCCCCGTGTAGCACCATGCTGCGTTTGTATTTTGTTAGGTGGGCCTGGGGATCAGTCCGACCCTCATAGGTCTCCAGCCGAGGTAGCCTGAAGTCACTTGGCATGGCCGCCTCGACCACTGTTCGGGCGAAAGGAGTTTCATCTCCAGAGACCGTTTCAGTTAGCCTGGCCCAAACAGGCTTGCGTGCCACCTGCTGTTCCACTCTCTGCAGTCTTGCCAAGACTTTCTCCAGGAGGAGCGTAGCACTGGGCTCCTCTTCCTGGTGCCGTCCCTTCGGGGAGCGACTTCGGTACCGAGGTGAGGGGGACCCTGCCTCTGTTGATAAACTTCTTCTGGTTGGGACTTCGGGTCGTTTAGACCTTGCTCTTTCCGCCAGCCATGCCCCGAGGGGCAAGTTATCTGTCTAGGACTCTTTTCGTGGCTCCCCACTTCCCGAGCTATGATGGGTTGCCCTTGGGCTTTTCTCCCGAGGTCGTGCTGACGAGGTGGGTTTTTGCGCCTGGGCTGGTTGCGGCCATCTTTGGTCTATTTGTTGTGTCATTTCAGCCACAACAGACCTCTGAAAGTCTCTTAAAAAATCCATGGTGATGACAAGAGGGCGTTCCTCTTCAGGCAAAGAAGTCTCTGGGGGACTCTGTTCGGTAGCTGGTTGGGTCTCAGGGGCGGACGGGGACTTCGGAAGTCCTTTGTCCTTCGAACGCCAAGTTTCGACAACAGCTACCTGGGAGTAGTTTCCCACAGACGGCGCCAAATGATGCCCCAAGGCATCTTCATTTGCTGTCATGTTGACAGGTGGAGAGACTTCCTGAGGAGGCGAGTGCCTGGAGCTCAGATTTCCCAGCTGAGTGTGCCTGAAAAGCTCAAAGAAGAGGTTAGGAGGTCCCCGGTTTGCTTTTCCGGGGAGGACCCTCCGACGCCCAAGTCAGTTTTCTGAGTGAAGGTGGAGGAAGAGCACTAAGGGATCAAGTGTCTTGCCTGTTTTGTGTTTTCTCAGAGAGAGGGAATTGCCCGTCCTTTGCCCAGTCCCATTTCCTAGTATTTATAGGAGTAGCTGGTCCGTTCAGATCATGACACGTGTTCGGTCGGATTTGATCTGTCTCTTTGGACCTAGGGGACAGGCAACCGTTTGCAGCCTCTTTTAGCCCTGGACCCGGACGAGTTGTGTCAGGACTGGGGCGGCTGCGGCGTGTCATTTCGCCGTTCAGATGTGACGTGTAGGGCTTGTGGGCGACATGTCAGAGGCTCCTTAAATGCTCATACCGTACTCCCGAGGTCCCCTGGGCGAGGTCGCCCTTCGGTGCGTGCACCCTTTTCGGATTCTATCCGTCCTTCGGTGCGAGCACCTCCTTCGGGATCTATCCCATAATTCTGGAAGCGCCCTTGATGAACACCTTCTTCGGGACTCACATCCATAGTTCGGGGATTCCCTTGTTCAGGTGTTTCTTCTTCGGGGAAGACCTCCTTAGGGCCTCTTCCTTCGGGGAGATTCTCCCTTGCTTCAGGGAGATGGCTCTCTTACCCGAAGACGGTCAGTTTAGCCCCTCGATGGAGACGGTGTTGTCCTCGGAATTCCTGACGAGCTACCGAAGTCTCGAGCTCATAGTGTTTGACTTCACACCTTCCGAGGTCAGTAAAAAGATCCTCTCTTGGGTGACGTCAGACTCCTCGGCCAATATTCTGGCGCGGAGTTACTACCGAGGAGGCGTTAGCCTTTGGCTATCAATGTTGTCACACAGAAACAATACAACAAACACAATTACAAGATTAATGCCTCAATAAAATATCATGACTCAATGTGTAAAATACAATCATCTCATGATTGGCTTTTAGGCACAACACTAACAATTTATGCACTTCACCTAGCCTCTCTTGGCCCAGATTTCATGAGTTATTGCTCTCTGAACTCTTATTCCAATGTTAATGCCTCTTGGACTACCTTGTATTAGTCCTTCACCCCAATTATTCTCAAAATCTACCCAAGTTCAAGCCTCTGCCCTCTGACAAAACTTTTGGCTTTCAAGATCTTCTGCCTCTCATACTAAGGTGCATATTTGATCAATGAGCTAAACTTATGCACATATTCCATTACAGACATATGTTTTTAGAGCAACTAGCCAAACTCCATCTATTCCTGATCTATAATTACCTTACATATTGGCTCTAATATATCTAAAGGAACTCAACCTATCTCATAGCCTTTCTTTTCTCTCCATACCATGTTTCATGCTTATGTTGAAAAGCTCTATAGACTATTCTCTATCTCACTCAGCACATCCTTCAAATTGGAAAATGGCTAATAACACTTTCTGAGTAGATATGAGATTCATCCTTTCAAACACCTTTTCAATATGATAGGTCTAGTATTTTACATCCTCTGGCCCTTCTTCACCACTAAAGACTATGGCTTTCTATTAGTGTTGTGCCCAAAAGCCAATCATGAGATGATTGTATTTTTTGCACATTGAGTCCTAATATTTTATTAAGGCATTAATCCAGCAATTATGTTTGTTGTTCTATTTCTGCGTAACGTACTAAACATAATTGTAACCCTAGAATAATAATATTCTCAAACATCCCTGGTCTAGTATCATTCTTGAGTGGGTTGCAATAATATATAATGACTAGCATATGTGGAGACTAATATGAGATATATGTAGTCTACATATGGGTACAAGTTGGAGAACTTGTGTCCTGGACCGACCCACCATGAGAACACTACATGGATCGTTATATGAGTGTCATAAGTGATTCTCATACTGATCATGGTATATGTAGTCCTTTGACCTAAGATCATCAAGGTTCTCTACATGTGAGTCACATACTTTGATACTTTCCTTTGTTGCTCGTAACTGAGTGAACTTGAAGGAGGTCATTGGATATGTCACATATCATGCGGAGGGATTTGTATGATCAAGATGGGATTTGTCCCTCCTATGTAATGGGAGTGATATCTTCGGGCCCCTTGATACAGTAAGACTTAGAAAAATGCATAGCCATGCTTGGATGAGTTAATATACGATATCAATGTCATCAGTTTAAGTTGGTTTACTCGGTAATCAAGAAACCAAAGATTGAACTATGCAAGAGTGACACATTCCATGTCTCGCGCTTAGTCTTGATATCTTGGACAAAAGGACAATGGCATATATCAGTAATGATCATAAAGGTTTAGTCGAATCACTGACAATCATGTCACTTGGGTAGCAATGATGTGTTGTTTGACACTGCTCATTGCTTATGATCATAAATGTGATTTATGATCATTGCCAACGTGGTAAGAGCCTATTGGGTCGCACACATAAAGCTATTTGGATCATTAGAGTGCATGAGCTAATAATTTGGGTTTTGGTTTCACAATAATTTCGTATTAATAATGAGCCCAATAGTTGAGCCATTATTAAGCCCGAAATTAAAGCCTAATTGGATTAGGACTTTGAAACCCATTAGGCCTGGAAGTTGAGTCTCACTATAAATACAACTTTTAGTGAAAAATTCACAGGTCTCCTTGCCCTAGCCTCCCAAAAGGATAGCCGCACCCTTCTCTTGCAATTCCTTGGAGGACGCAAGCTAGCACTACGAGCGCAAGAGAAACGCATCTGCCGGGACGTGGTGGAAGTGTGGTGATCCTGAAAGGCTCGTGTGGATACCATAGAGAGCCTGAACACGTCAACTGTTCAGGTTTTGTGATTCGACTCTACAGTTGAGTGAGAGATCTCAACCAAAAATTAGGTATGAAAATTTTTGAACACCCGGTTTACCCTGTTTCACTTGGATCCTAAAGGGTTTCGGTTAAATTCTGCTGCGCTGTTTGGCTCCCGAAACCTAACAGTGGTATCAGAGCTACTGGAGAAACCCTAAATCGGGATTGAATGTTGAATCGCATGATATTATGTATTTGGTTGCTTTCGTCCATGATTAATTAGATTGATTCATGAGGCATGAAACCAGAATTCGTAATGAACATATGACATAAATGAAGAAACGACACTAATTGGTTAATGAGATTAACCCGAAATTGATAGGTATGAGATACTTATATCAATTAGGATTCTTGCAATAGTTGCAAAAACCCTAGCTTGGTTCAGATTCGGCCTGTTCGGGCACCAAAAGTAAGGTATTTTTGGTGGCACGAATGGAAGAGTCTTGGGTGCCTACTTGCTCGAAATAGAAGATCTCGGGCTAAGCAATTGTAAGACAATTTTTTGCACCAGGGGGGCATTGCCCCCTCGCAACCCCCCACAAGGGCGGCCCCCCTTGACCGCATCCACTGACCGGTCAGTGGAACCACCGCCCGCTGACCAGCCAGCGGGACCGCCGTACGCGAAGCACCACATAAATAAAAACTGGTTAATGAACTCATGAAAATTGGCATGCATTTGTTGAATGAGATTTGGCATGTTATGCCGATTGATGGTTGAAGCATGGTGCATGGTTATAGCCCTTGATTGGCTGTACTTGTAAATACGGCCCGTGAATCATGCCTTCTCTTGTTACTCTCATTGTACATTCTCTTCTCACGTTACTCCTCTCGAATATAACTCGAGGTTTCTATTATTGATGTAATGGTACATTATGGGATCATCCAAGGTGGTATGTCCAAGGAGGTGACAACAAAAGGGGCAACCAACAAAGGAGGAGAAGGAGCTTGTGAAGACCCTTTTCTTTTCTTAGGCTTTTATGATATTCTCATTGGCTTGAGAATATCGCATGGTTTGGGCTATAACCATGTCACGTTTACTTTCTTGTAAGCATGAGATGCATGTTTCATATTTGTATGTGATGCATGTATAAGACAACCGGAGATAAAAAATTGGTGAGATCAAAAGAAAAATCCCTCAAACAAATATTAAGGCATTAAATGTGATGCCCTCCAAATGTTGGCACTCATCAAGACTTTGATCAACATTAGGTGGGTTTGCCAAAGCAAAGCACCTATGTTCATCTTGGTAAGGCGGGATGGGATAATAGATCTCAGTGTCCGAGTACACCCAAGGAGAGAGAGCGCATGAGTAAGATTCCATATGCCTCAGCAATTGGATCTATCATGTATGCCATGATATGTACTCGTCCCGATGTCTCATATGCTTTGAGCATGATGAGTAGGTACCAATCGAACCCCGGTGAGAGTCACCGGATAGCTGTTAAGAACATCCTTAAGTACTTAAGAAGGACTAAGCATGCATTCTTGGTCTTTGGAGGTGAAGATGAGCTCGTTGTAAGGGGTTACACCGATGCAAGCTTCCAATCCGATAAGGATGATTTTAGATCGCAATCTGGTTATGTGTTTTGTATTGGTGGTGGTGCTGTGAGCTGGAAAAGTTCAAAGCAACAGACAGTAGTTGGCTCTACAACAGAATCTGAGTACATTGTCGCCTCTGATGCTGCGAAGGAGGCAGTTTGGATCAAGAAGTTCATCACTGAACTTGGAGTGGTTCCAAGCATTGCCGACCCGATAGAGCTCTATTGTGACAACAATGGAGCAATCGCACAGGCTAAGGAACCTCGATCTCACCAACGATCCAAACACATACTCTGATGCTATCATCTCATCAGGGAGATCATCGAGAGGGGTGATGAAAGGATATGTAGGACTTCAACAGACATCAACATTGCTAATCCGCTGACAAAGCCCCTTACGCAGCAAAAGCATGATAGCCATTCTAGGTCCATCGGTATTAGATACATGGATGATTGGCTTTAGTGCAAGTGGGAGATTGTTAGTGTTGTGCCCAAAAGCCAATCATGAGATGATGGTATTTTTTGCAAATTGAGTCCTGATATTTTATTAAGGCATTAATCCAGCAATTATGTTTGTTGTTCTGTTTCTGCGTAACGTAATAAACATAATTGTAACCCTAGAATAATGATATTCTCAAATGTCCCTGGCCTAGTATTATTGTGGAGTGGGTTGCAATAATACATAACGACTAGCATATGTGGAGACTAATATGAGATATGTAGTCTACATATGGGTACAAGTTGGAGAACTTGTGTACTGGACCGACCCACCATGAGAACACTACATGGATCGTTATATGAGTGTCATAAGTGATTCTCATAGTGATCATGGTATATGTAGTCCTTTGACCTAAGATCATCAAGGTTTTCTACATGTGATAGCCGAAGTGCTATCGCCCTGACCACCTACCGACCACGGGAAAGAGGGAGCCAGACACCTGAGGCATACGACCTCGGTATCTCACCAACTCCAACTTCGGGAGCCAGTGTAGCACCTCCTTCGGGAGGGCGACCGAACCAGCTTCAGGGGAGAAAGACCAACCACCCCCTGTGGGAGAAAGCCCTCCGAAGACGTAGACACCGAAGTTCCAGCCCGACTCCGGGAAAGGGTCCCTCACCCTGAAGTGAGACATCAACCAAGGGGACCTCGGTTGTACGGCAAGAGCCATCAAGGAGTCTCTGACACTTCGCACATATACGTCTCCGACACGCAACCCCCAGACACGCTCTAACACAGCATCGCAGCATACATCCTGTCACACAGGGCTACACCTACCATGGCTCGCGGACCAAGGAACGAGCAGGTGGCTAGGGGCCCCCACGCCCAGAAATGCGAACACCATCCATCCATACATGTGCCACAATCTGAAGGAATCACCCCCTCTCTTACATACTAGGGAAATGGTCACAAGCAAGGGGGCTCCCCGGGAGAGAGGGAAAAAGAGGACAGAGAGGCCAGAAAACAGAGGACGCTTTCCTCCCTCTGCCTGAATACTCTCCCTTCAGCCCTCAGAAAGACACGCCAGGCAAGAGTCGCTTGTGCTTATTACTATGTCCCCTTTTCTCTAAAAGCACTGACTTGGGCGTCGGAGGTTCCCCCCCAGGAAAACCACCCCGGGGGCCTCCTAACCCCTGTTTTCTGAGTGTTTCAGCTAGGTCTCCCTGAAGAACCTCTGCTCCGGGCTCTCTCCCACACCGGAGGTCCTTCCCGTCATCACCTTGACACGGGACCAACTAGCTGCCAGCCATCACTTAAGGTGATCCACCCCGGACACCAGTCTTCCTTCTGGACTAGCCTGCACCTCCAGGACCCCCTGCTGCCCACACCGCTGCACACAGTGGAGATGCTGGCTCCGCCTAACCGGACAGCATCAGATGCTGGCTCCGCACCACCGGACCGCATCAACATGTGAGTCACATACTTTGATACTTTTCTTTGTTGCTCGTAACTGAGTGAACTTGAAGGAGGTCATTAGGTATGTCACATATCTTGCGGAGGCATTTGTATGATCAAGATGGTATTTGTCCCTCCTATGTGATGGGAGTGATATCTTCCGGCCACTTGATACAGTAAGACTTAGAAAAATGCATGGCCATGCTCGGATGAGTTGATATACGATATCAATGTCATCAGTTTAAGTTGATCTACTCGGTAATCAAGAAACCAAAGATTGAGCTATGCGAGAGTGACACATTCCATGTCTCATGCTTAGTCTTAATATCTTGGACAAAAGGATAGTGGCATATATCAGTAATGATCATAAAGGTTTAGTCGAATCACCGACAATCTTGTCACTTGGGTAGCAATGATGTGTTGCTAGATACCGCTCATTGCTTATGATCGTAAATGTGATTTATGATCATTGCCAACGTGGTAAGAGTCTACTGGGTCACACACATAGAGCTATTTGGATCATTAGAGTACATGAGGTAATAATTTCGGCTTTGGTTTCACAATAATTTCATATTAATAATGAGCCCAATAGTTGAGCCATTATTAAGCCCGAAATTAAAGCCTAATTGGATTAGGGCTTTGAAACCCATTAGGCCTGGAAGTTGAGTCTCACTATAAATACAACTTTTAGTGAGAAATTCGCAGGTCTCCTTGCCCTAGCTTCCCAAAAGGACAGCCGCACTCTTCTCTTGCAATTCCTTGGAGGACGCAAGCTAGCACTGTGAGCGCAAGAGAAACGCATCTGCCGGGACGTGGTGGAAGCATGGTGATCCCGAGAGGCTTGTGTGGATACCATAGAGAGCCTAAACACGTCAACTGTTTAGGTTTTGTGATTCGACTCTACAGTTGAGTGAGAGATCTCAACCGAAAATTAAGTATGAAAATTTTCGAACACCCGGTTTACCCCGTTTCACTTGGATCCTGGAAAGTTTCAGTTAAATTCCCCTGCGCTGTTTGGCTCCCAAAACCTAATACTTTCAAAGCTAGAAACCCTCTAACTGCCATTCTTTATGTTATCCTTCATCTTTTTTTTTCTAGCTTTTTGACACTTCCACCTTCTTTTCCCTCTCATGCTTCAGTTTTTTGTTTCTTAATTTCTTCTAAAAGGCCTATTATACAGTTCATGGCTTGCTTCAAATTAAAACTTGTCTTTTTATCTGATTTTAGGCCTTATCCTTCTGGTTTTGGGATTCCTTCTTCCATCATCTTATTCCTCTTTAGCCCCCAAATCAACCCCACTGGCGTGCCTTTCATCATGCAATACTTTGCCCTTTCTAACCCATTGCACTGACATTTCAGCAATATTTCCTTGCACCTTAGTCTATCTTGGAATCAGGGCATTCATGTCTGCTTTCATCTGAACAATAATAGCCTGCATTACTTCCATCATGTGCTTCATTCTTTTTTGGGTATTCCTACTTGGCCCAAGCAGATCATTTCTATTCTCAGCCATACTATCCTTAACATCGTCATCCCTAACTATATTAGCGTCAGACACATCACGCTCATTGTTTCCAACTTTATTAGCTATAGCCACCTCAGCCCTTTGATCTTCCTAGTCAGTCATTATTTGTAACTTTTTTCTTAGCATTCTATTTCTTGCACAAGAAAACAAACAACAGATTTCTAACTGCCCAATAGCAACTTCTCTGTGGGAAGTAGCTCACACTTTCCTGATTTTTCCTGAAACTGTGGTAATACCACTTTTTCACAGCCTTATTACCCTTGGCCTAGTAAAATAAACCTAATCAAGCACTTAATTCAAAATAAAGAGAGCTAAATAGGGAACTTGACAGGAACACATAAAAACAACATAACTGGCAACTTAAATGCAACAGTTATCACAAGCAATGTTGTTTTAGCCAATTAACTCATAACTTGCATACTTTTTGTTGGAATGCATTGAAAATTTTTATGCAAGTTCATTTTAGCCTTAGGAGCTTAGCAAAATTTCCTCAGACTTATTTTGCTTGATAATTTAGAAGCCAACTCTTACGTCAACTTAAAACCTAACATGCATTAGCAACATTTGCCTTTTTGTTACTTTACAAGAAAATAGAATCAAGCATAATAAACCTAGATTTATTCTTCAAACAAAAGCAGGAAAGTTAGGAAAATACAAGAAAGCTCTCTTAAGTACAACTTTAAAGTTCTCAAACATATTGCTTAAACCCTAAGTAGGGATACTACTAGCGCTAATATGTACACGTCAGAAAAATGTTCAACAAACAAGTCCAACCCTCCATATCTATATGGAGTCTAAGTAGCACACTTCCACAGATTAGAAATAAATAGAAGCTAAACAAGTTAGATAATAAAATTGGGCATCAAACTAGAAATCTAACAAACTAGTTTTACCTACAAGGAAAACCAACTTAGCAAGACCTTTCTTTGCATCACTGATAAAAGGTGCATGAGTTCATGTGAACTGAATAGGGGTAAAACATAGCTAATTAGCTGTATTTTAGCTTTATGAGCCTATATATAAACCTACATCCAAAAGAAAACAAGGAAAATAGGGCAAGAGAAATAAGCATATAAATATATAATCTCTACTCTAAAGGGGTCAGCACATCAAAGCAAACATAGAAGCATGCAACTCACACACCCAAACTCATTTTAGTCACCCTTAAGGCTAGGAACAAAGCCTCAACAAGTACAACCTACACCTAGCTTAGAATACTAAACTAGGACAGAGAACTCTAGGGCTAAATAGGGCTGGCCAAGCAAAGTATTAGCCTTTAAACTTGCCACATTATAGAAGCTAGCTAATTATCCCCCTTTATAGGTTAGACATACCCTAAAGCATCAACAATGCATGCCGTTAAACCCTTACACTTGAGTTCCCTTGGCTTTTAAGCCACCTTTCAAGGTTGTACCCTCTATTGCAAGCAAAATCACATCTTAAGCCTTAAGAACCAAAATGGAGTTTCATAGCCTTACCTTACCTTAACAAACTATACTCATAGCCTCTGAAGCCTTCAATCACAATGCAATGCCTTGTTGATGAAGAAAGCACTAAACCTTCGCTACCAAGACCAAGTCTTCCTTTCCACACCCAAATCCTCTAAGAACTAGCATGATTTTGCTAATGATTTGGTTTCTAATCAGTTTAGGCTAAGAATTGAGGATTATAGCTAATCCACAGTAGTCAAACATGCACTACATCCTCATTTGACAAGTGTTAAGGAAATGGACAGAATGCTAAAATCAATACTTGATCTTTTTTTCATGTTGCACTTTGGTCCATTGTGTTTCAATTATTCTAGTTTTTCTTGGGTAGTCTCAACATAATTTTGCTTGTTCTTTGCAATTCAACCATTCACCAACAAGGCATGTTCAATTCTGCATTTCAGACCTTAGTCTTATGCAATCAAGTCTTATAATTCCAAGGACTCGATAGACAAAACTTTTATTTTCTTGCAATTCGGTTCCCTAAGTTTATTTTTGTTGTTTTAAAATCCTTGACAGAAACTTATTTTGCAAGTTATTCACTATCAACATACTAAAGGTGGCCAATTCAAAATGAGGGGGTGACGTGGAAGAGGATGATTTAAGAATGAGGTGTTCCCCTTATTATTTGAAAGACATAGCAAAGAATTGGTTGATCAATTTGCTGGAAGGATCGCTACACACATGGGAGAAAGTGTACTACAAATTCATGATGAAGTACTGCACCTCATAGAAGACAATTGATCTCTGAAGCAGGATTTGAAGCTTGCACTGATGGAAGGAAAGCCATTTAATGAGGCATGGCATAGGTTCAACATGCTTTTGAACTAGTGTCCTCACCATTTGTTCTCTTTTCTACTTTAGCTCCAATTCTTCTATGATAAAATGAATGCGACTTGTCATATACTTATTGATACTACTACAAGTGGCTATATAAGATATAAAGCTATTGAAGAAATTTGAGATATCTATGAGATACTAGCTAACTACTATCAATAGAAAGCTACAAGAGGAATGGGAGCTGCAGTTTAAGAAATACCTCTTCAACAAAACTTGGCTATGCAAGTACCTAAGTTAATGAAGCAAATAAAGTTGATGATGAACAATAGGGGAGCTCATGAAAAATCTAGTTATTATACTAAGGATACTTAGACACCTGATCAAATGAATTATGTTAGAGGAAGTTTTCCAAACAAATAGTTTAAAAATGACCCATTCTCAAGCACTTACAACCCTAGCTGGAGGAATCATCCTAATTTCTTTTGAAAGGATCAAAGTACCTCAAATCTTAGTGGACCACATGGTTTTCTACAACATAAAAACCAAATTTCAATCACAATTTCAACATCAACCACTAGTTGTAGAAGAGAAAATGCCATCCATGAAAGAATTAATGATGTTCTATCTTGCCAATCAAGATGCCATAATGAAAAAGATAGATGCAAAGATTAAACAGGTAAAGCAATCTAGCCAATCTTCAGTTCACATTTAAAAAATGTAGGTTAGTAAATTAGCCAAGCTAGTAGTTGAGAGAACTCCAACTTCACTTCCAAGTTACATTGAGAAGAATACTAAGGAGCGAGTTCAAGCAATTAATTTAAAGAGTAGAAAAGTTCTTGAAGAAAAAAGTAAACAAATTGATGGGCAGAATTCAAATGAAGAAAAGGATGAAAAAAACCAGCAATAAGAAGAGCAGAAAATAGATCTTAAACAGGGCGCTTCTAACTCTACTCCTATTATTAAGCCTTATATTCCTCATATTTATTTTCCTCAAAGTTTGAAAAAGAAAAATTTAGATGAGCAATTCTCTAAATTTTTTGAATTCTTTAACAAGTTACATATTAAGATCCCTTTTGCATATGCTTTAAAGAAAATGGGGTAAATTTCATTTGTGGTCCCTAACCTTTATACGTTGTCCTAAACAGGTCCTCAACCTTCATTTTGTCCTCTTAAAGTCCTTAACCTGCCCATTTTTGTCCCAATTATAGTCCTTGCGTCATTTTCATGGTTAACTTTGACAGAAATTTTGTGAAAATTGATGAAATTGGTCCAACATTTTCTTATTTTCACTCAAATCACCCTCAGCCTAGCAAATTACCACTTCAACCACCATCTTCATCTCTCTCCCTCCTTCGCTATCTCTCTTCCACCCCAGTAATCAGAAATGGGTTCCTCTCTCCTAACTTCACCACACGTCAGCCGGACTTTCTTTTTCCAACCCAAATCCTACAACCTCCTCCAGCCCGTCGACTCCGTAACCTTCACTTCCTCCAAAGCTTTTCCTTCCATTCCTACCCCCTCCATATACAGACCCACCACCATTTCTTGCTCTGTTCCCTCTAACCTTGACTCCGACTCTGCCTCCGCCCGTAGTCCAGTCTACATCCCCAATCACATTCCCGATCCCAAATACGTATCTGACTGAAGAAATCCTTCGTGACAACGAGAACCTGAGCAAGTACGAAGCCCCAACTCTTGACGCCCGCCAAGCCATGCTCAATGAGGAAGTCCCCAAGCTCAGCCACCAAGCTGCCCTGAAATCCCTCAAGGAATGGCACGGTTTACTCACCAAAATCACGCATGTTATCTTTGCAGCAGTCTCTTACATCGACAGCCCCGGTGTGGACTTCTGGCTCAGGAAGCTCCTCGACTTTCCACTTACCATCAGCCGTTTTATGCTATACAACTAGGGTTGCTTCACCGGTGGCACCGCTCTTCGCCTAGCCAAAGACCTTACCCAGAACAATGCCAGCTCACGAGTCCTTATCGTCTACGCTAAAAACATCGCCTTGTGCTTCCACACGCCAGACGAGAAGCACATCAACGTTCTTATGGGTCAAGTGATTTTCACCAATGGAGCGGGAGCAGTCATAGTCGGGGTGGATCCAAACCCAGAGACCAAGCGGGCTTTGTTCGAAATCATGGCGGCGGAGCAGATGGCACTGCCAAAGACTGATAGCTACATAAGGCTTTGGAGGAAGTGAAGGTTACAGAGCCGACGGGCTGGAGGAGGTCATAGGATTTGGGTCGGAAAAAGAAAGTCCGATTGACATGTGGTGAAGTTAGGAGAGAGGAAGCCATTTCTGATTACTGGGGCGGAAGAGAGATAGGGAAGGAGGGAGAGAGATGGAGATGGTGGTTGAAGTGGTAATTTGCTAGGTTGAGGGTGATTTGAGTAAAAATAACAAAAATGTTGGACAAATTTCATCAATTTTGACATAATTTCCGTCAAAGTTAACCATGAAAATGATAGAATGACTATAATTAGGACAAAAATCGATGGGTTAGGGACTTTAAGATGACAAAATGAAAGTTAAGGACCCGTTTAGGACAACGCGTAAAGATTAGGGACCACAAATGAAATTTACCCAAAGAAAATGCCTAGCTATGCAAAGTTCATGAAAGGCATTCTTTCCAATAAAATGAAGCTTGAGGAATATGAGACTATGAAGCTTACTGGGGAGTTCTTAGTTGTCATAGAACAAAAGCTACAGCATAAATTAAATGATGTAGGGAGTTTTGCTACTTTTTGCATTATTGGTACTTTGGAATTTGATAGAATATTATATGATTTAGGAGCTAGTATCAATTTAATGTCTCTATCAATTTTCAAGAAATTAGGTCTTGGAGAAGTTAAAGTTACAATAATTTCATTGTAATTAGCTAATAGGTCAATAATTTATCGTAGAGGAATCATTGAGGACATTTTAGTTAAGGTAGATAAATTTATTTTTCTCCTTGACTTTGTTGTGTTAGACATGGAATAGGACAAGGAAATTGCTCTTATTTTGGGTAGGTCATTTTTAGCTACAACTAGAACTTTAATTGATGTTCAATAAGGTTAAGTGATAATCAGGGTGCAAAATGAACAAGTCACTTTTGATGTGTTTAAAGCCATGAAATATCCAACAGAAAGTTGCTCTTTTTTTCAAATTGATTTTATTAATCAACTAATGAATGAGAATTTTGAGAGCAATCATCCTAATGATGCTTTAGGGCTTCATTTTCTCAATGCGGGAACCAAGGAATCAACTACTCATGAAGTGAGCCTTTTTGCTATCCATTTTGATGCTAATCCACATTTCCATTTGTTCACAAGACAAAATGTAAAAGAACTTGGGTAAAGCTCATCTTGTCAGATACCTTTTATTGATAAACCACTTACTTTTGATTTAACAACCTTACTTTCTCATTTGAAGTATGCATTTTTATAAGGTATTGGAAACTTGTAATTATTTCTTTATGTTTGAAAGATTTGCAACAAGAAAAGCTTTTGAGAATGCTAAGGGAACCTAAGATGGCTTCAAGGTGGACCATAGCAAATATAAAAGGTATAAGTCCCTCTACTTGTATACATAGAATTCTAATGGATGGGACCTATAAGTCCATAATGCAAATACAAAGGTGTCTAAATCTCAAAATGAAGGAAGTGGTAAAAGTTGAATGTTAAAACTCTTGAATGCAGTTATCATTTATCCTATATTTACCAGCTCATGGGTTAGTCCCGTATAAGTGGTACCTAAAAAGAGAGGTATGATTATGGTAAAAAAAAATGAGAACAATGAAACATATCCCTACTAGGACCATTATAAAATAAAGAGTCTACATGAATTATAAAAAATTGAATGCATCTACTAGAAAAGATCATTTTTTGTCATTTATTGATAAGATATTAGAAAAATTAGCAGGTCATGCATTTTATCTATTTTTTATGGAAAATATAGATATATTCAAATTGCAGTTGTGCCAGAAGACCAATAAAATACCACTTTTACATCTCCATATGGTACTTTTGCATTTAGGAGAATGTTTTTTGGATTATGTAATGCACCAGCTACCTTTTGAAAGATGAATGATGGCAATATTTTTTGATATGGTGGATAGATGCATTGAAATTTTCATGGATGATTTTTCATTTTCAACAGTAGTTTTGACGATTGCTTGCTAAATTTGTCTTTAGTTTTGAAAAGACGTAAAGAGATTGACCTAGTTGTTAGTTATAAAGTGTGCCACCTTATGGTATAGGAAGGTATAGTTCTTGGTCACAAGATTTTTACCAAAAGGAATTAAGGTACCCAAGGCCAAGATGGAGGTAATTGAAAAATTACCGCTACCTACCAATGTCAAGGAAGTAAAAATTTTCGTAGAACATGCTAGATTTTATAAAATATTCATAAAAGATTATTATTTGATCACTATACCTCTTTGTGATCATGTTAAAGATGCACCTTTTAACTTCTTTGATAAATGCTTGCAGATTTTCAAGGTACTGAAGAGAAGTCAATTTCAACTTCCATTGTTGTTCCTCCAAATTGGGACCTATATTTCGAGGTAATGTGTGACTTGAGTAATGTTGCTATTGGCATTGTTTTAGGTCAAAGAAAGGATAAAATTGTTCAAGTAATATACTATGCTACTAAAACCTTGAATGAAACACAGAGAAACTATACAACAACTAAAAAAGAACTTTTTGCATGTTAATTTTGCAAACTATTTAGTTAGTAATGTTGTTCCACCTGATTTTTCATTACAGCAAATAAAGAAATTTCTTTTTTATGATAAATATCATTTTTTGGGATAATCCATTTTTGTCTAAGTTTGTGCTGACCAAATGATTAAAATATGTGTTCTTGAAAGTGAATTTTAGATTATTGTCATGCTTGAGAGGTAAGTAGTCATTTTGGTGCTACTAAGAATGCTATAAAGGTACTATAATCTAGTTTTATTGGCCTAGTATTTTTAACGATTGTTATGCTTTTGTTGCTACATATCATTAATGTCAAAGAAGTGGAAATATTTCTAAACATCATGAGATGCCTTTGAACAATATTTTTATTGTGGAATTCTTTGATGTTTGGGTTGTTGATTTTATTGGACCCTTTCCTTTTTATTTTTCTAACTAATACATCTTTGGTGGCTGTTGATTATGTGTCAAAATGATTTGAGGTAGTAGCTTTTCCTATTAATGGTGCTAAGGTAGTTCCTTATTTTCTCAAGAAATACATTTTTACTCATTTTGGGAAGGGTAAGCATTCAGTTGGTTCTATTTGTAACCAGTCTGAACATAATGATTCGGTTCACTTTTAGCTTTTACAAAGTGTGTCTAAATTGTCTGAATTACTTGTTAGAACCGATCCAAACTGTCTAAATTATATTTTGGTTTATTCAGTTTGGTTTATTCAGTTCTCTTTATATGACCTAGGCACATAGTAAATGAAAAAAATAAGATACATATTAAAATTTTTACCTCTCATACCCAAAATTAAATAAAGATAGACAATATATTGTCCAAAGTTAGTTGGAAATAATTTTATATGCATAGGGTCAATATGGATAATGGTAAAAATTAGTAGGAAATAACTTAATATATGTAAGGTTATTATGGATAAGGGTAAAATATTTATTACTATTTGGTTTATTCGGTTTTAAGTATATGATCCAATAACCAATCCGATAACCGAATATGAAATTTAGTTTTGACCCAAGTCAACCGAATTAGGAAAAAGGTTGAACTATTTTATCTAAATATAATTGGTCTTTTTGGTTTTTTTGTTTTGTCCAAATAATGCTCACCCCTACGTTTTGGAACTACTAGAGATATAGTTAGTGATGAGGGGAAGCACTTTTGTGATAAGCAAGTTGAAGCGCTTTTGGGAAAATATGATGTCACATATAGAATAGCTCCAGCTTATCATCCTCAAATTAATGGGAAGCTGAAATTTCAAATAGAGAGTTAAAATGGATTTTTGAGGAAATTGCAAGTGCATCCAGGAAAGATTCGTCTAACAAATTAGATGATACATTGTGGGTATACAGAACTGCATTTAAAACTCCTATAGGTATGTTCCCTTACCATCTAGTTTTTGGCAAAGCATGTCACTTGCCACTGGAACATAAACATAAAGCATTTTGGGCTATTAAAGCTTCGAATTTTTATTTCAAAGCTACAAGACAGAGAAAGTTGTTGCCTTTAAAAAAGAAAAATTTATAGAAATTTAATAAAATGATAAAAATTTTATTTCGAATAGATTATTATACCAATATAATATTAGTTTTTAAATAAAATTAGTTTCATTTGAAAAAAATATAAAAGTAAAATAAGCTATTTTAGATTAAGTTAGCTTAAGTTAAACAAATTCATTGTAAGTTGTTGGCACTCATATGAAATTATTTATTCCATCTATTATATTGGTACAAGCAAAAGAAGTGGAGAATTAATCATGAGAATCAAACTTAAAAGAGGAAGATATAAGGCTATTTTCCTATTACTCACACGACATCCGATGACATAATATGCAATTGATCAAATATTCTATGTAATCATCAAATCATGTCTTCAGCCAAAACATCTAGCCATTGGCTGTTTCTTCTTGTTCACAAAGAAGGAAACGGTGCAACCCACACAAGCTCATTTGGGTTGGGCTATCCCTTTGATAACTTTATCCTTTGTTAGGACGCTCTTGATCTTAGCTAATTTTCTTTCTGCTCAAGTTGTTTAGATAGGAAATCAATGTGGTCTATAATTTGTTAACAGGCGAGCAATAAAAATATAAACTTTCATATTGATTATTTTATAAAGAAAAAAATATTAAAATGTTATGAATTCAAAAATAAGTTTATATATAATCAATTTAAAAGAACTTAAAAAACTTAAATGTTTGAAAGGTGTTCGTAAGAATTTAGCAAATAGAAAACATACCATATCCTAAAATGTTTTGAAATAGTCCCAGGTCTGAAATTGAACTTGACAAAATGCAAGCCTCTTGGAGTAGGGATATGTAGAAATAGGGTTGGAGACAAGGCGGACTGGGGGTTATCTCGCCCCCTAACCCCTTAATATCTTTGCATAATTATATATATTGATAGCCAAAGGCTGTCGCCTCAATCTGGCCGAATACCCTGCCATAACAACGGCCAGAAGAACTGGCGCTTCCCGGGAATAGGTGGAATCATGCACCTCGGGAGATAGCCTGAGAGCTCCGAGCCTCGGCACGCCAGTAAAACTTGAGGACTCCATTCGCCCCCCAAGGTTGTGAACAACGCGCCTTTGGAAAAGTGGCACCAGACATTGCTGCCCGAATATGATATCCCCGAAGGCGGAACCCCCTGGAACTGGGAACCCCCGAACTGAGGGTAGGCTTCCCGAAGAGGCTCTGTCCGAACTAGAGGACGACCTCGCCCAGGGACCCCGGGAGTACGGCAGGCGCATTTAAGGAAGCATTTAAGGAAGCCTCTGACACGTCCCACCACAGACGTAAAAAGTCGCCCTGACGCGCAGACGCCATCAGAATCATATCATGGCCCGTCTCAGCACAAGGCTCGAGGCCATCTAGTTACCAACTATCTGTCCCCTACGCCCAGACGTTCAGGAGCATCCGACCGCACACGTGTCATGATCTGAACGGGCTAGGTATTCCTATATATACAGGAAATAAATACTTGACAGGAGGTTGGCAGGCCGGAGATACAGCTCCCATACTCTGAGAAAAGACCAGGCGAGACTTTTCTGCCTTTCTCTTTGAGCTAGTGACTTTCTCCTTCTTCCGGCCACCACTGACTTGGGCGTCGGAGGCTCCCCCCCCGGAAAAACACTCCGGGGGCCTCCTAACCCTGTTTACCAGTTTTCCAGGTACTCTCCTAGAGGCGATCCACCTTCCAGGCGTTCTTCCTCCTAGAAGTCTCCTCAACAGTCATCATGACTCACAACGATGAGGCCCTGGGCCATCATTTGGCGCCGTCTGTGGGAACCCGCTCGCAGATTGCCGTCGTTGAGACTCGGCGTTCTAAGGACAAGGGACTCCCAAGGTCCTCGTCCGCGCCTGAGATACAACCGGCTGCTGAGCAGACACTCCCAGAGACTTCTACGCCCGAGGAGGACCGCCCTCTGGTAATCACCATGAGCTTCTTGAGGGACTTTCAGCGCTCGGTCGTTGCTGAAATGACTCAGCAGATCGACCGAAGATGGCCACAGCAGTCGCAGGCCCAGAAACCCTCCTCATCAACACGCCCTCGGGAGAGAAGCCCCAAGTCTACACACCGCAGTTCAGAAAGTGGAGATCCTCGCGGAGAATCATACACAGAAGATGTAGCCCTCGGGAAACGGCCTGTGGGACAAACCGGGTCCAAGCGACCGAGAGTCTCACAGCGAAGCAGTTCGTCGCCTGAGGCGAGGGCCCTGACCCCTCCGCGCCGAACTCGCTCCCCGAAAAGGCGCCGTCGATCACCCTCCCGCGAAAATGGTCCTAGCGCCACTGCGCTTATGGAAAGGATATTGGCACGGCTAGACAGAGTGGAAAAGCAAGTGACCAGAAAACCCGTTTGGGACAGGCTGTCGGGGGCGTTATGCGAAGATGGCTCCCCGTTTATTCGCACCGTCGTTGAGGCAGCTATGCCAGGCGACTTCAGAGTGCCTAGGCTGGAGATCTATGATGGCCGGACTGATCCACAGGCCCATCTGACGAAGTACAGGCGGAGCATGATAATGCACGGAGCTGATGACGCTACCATGTGCAAATGCTTTGAAGTCACCCTCACGGGCCCAGCAACAGCATGGTACAATTCGCTGCCCCCAGGGACTATCACTGAGTTTCAGGAGTTGTCCACAGCCTTTACCCAGCAGTTCATTGGGAGCAGGCCGACGGCCAAAATGCCTGTACAGATGTTCGACATAGAGCAGAGAAACGGAGAGACGATCCGAGACTATGTCGAACGATTCAACAGGGAAGCACTCAGCGTCCCGGACTTCCGGCCCGAAATCCGCATCCTCGCTATGACACGGGGCCTTCGGCGTGACTCACAGCTGTTCTACGAGTTCTCAAAGGACCCCCCGGAGACCCTCGGAGAATTTTACCGAAGGGCAGAACAGCACATGACAGCCGAGGAATTGAGGATGGCGGGGCCGAAGTCTGATCATCACCGCGCCGAAGGGTCCAGCCAGCAAGCTCGGTATCTTTCTGAACACACAGGTCGACCACGGCGAATGCGAGGAAAGAAACCTCAAAGTTTCACACCCTTGAGCACGACACGGACCAACATTCTCATGGCGCTGGAAAGGCAAGGGACGCAGATTCGGCGGCCAAAGGCCATGGCCGCCGATAATAAGAAGAATGCCAAGAAGTTCTGCCAGTTTCATCGCGACCACGGTCATGACACCGAAGACTGCTTCCAGCTGAAGAAATACATAGAGTCGCTGATCAAACAGGGCCAACTTCGCAAGTATCTGCGGATGCCCTCCCCTAAAGGCAGAAAAGAGGAGGAAGAGAGGGCCGAAAACGAGGACTATGACTCCGACAGGCGGAGAAACAGAAGTCCAAAAAGGCGCCTCCCACCTCCAGTAGGGGTCATCCAAACCATCACCATGGGGCTCCCATCCTCGGAAAGAAAGCGGAAGGCCAGAGAAATTGCTGTTATGGAGTATCAAAGTCCATCAAAGAAATTGGCTCGCAAAGATGGCTCCACTGTCGTCTTCCCCCACGACGACCCGCTGCTGATAATGGCGAGAATAGGGAACTGGGACGTCAAGAGAGTGTTGCTTGATGATGGCTCAAATGCTGACGTCCTATTCTCGCACTTACTGCCGAGCCTGGGCATCACCAGCAGCGAGCTGAAACCTGTCACCACGCCCACCTTCGGCGTTGGGCCATCCGAACTACCCGTCCTCGGATGGATCGACCTCCCTTTGATGATGAAAGGCACTTCGGTAGACGGAGCAGCTGAGTTGTACGCGTCCACAATGACAAGATTCATCGTCATGGATGTCCCGTCTTCGTACAACGCCATCCTTGGAAGGCAGACTCAGGGGAACCTGCACATTCGCCCCGATGTGAAGTACTTGACTGTCACATTCGCCACCAAGGATGGAGATGCAGAGGTCTTCATCGACCAAGCCGAGGTAAGAAAGGTGTTTGTAAAAACACGAAAGGCTCCGGCAAACAGCTCTACACAAACGGTGGAGGCAAAGGCGCAGGAGAAAGGCAAAGAAGGAGATCCCCCAGAAGCAGAAACGGAAGCAGTAGATCTTGTCCCAGGACAATCTACCCGAATAGGGAAGAGCTTGGCCAAAGGTGATAAGGAAAATCTTGTATCCTTTCTGCTAAAAAATAAAGATCTGTTTGCCTACTCGCCGAAAGACATGCCAGGAGTGAACCCTGGCATAATACAGCACAGCCTCAAAGTAAGCCCGGAAGCAAAACCTGTCAGGCAAAAGAAACGAAGCATCTCAGCCCACAAAAGCAACTTTGTGAAAACCGAAGTCCAGCGTCTATTGGATGCTGAAGTTATCAGGGAGGTCAAATACCCCGAATGGTTAAGCAACGTGGTCATCGCCACAAAAGAAGGTAGCAGCAAACTCCGGATGTGCATTGATTTCAGAAACTTGAACGATGCTTGCCCGAAAGACTCATTTCCCCTCCCGCCAATAGATCAACTGGTAGATTCAACGGCCGAATACGGGCTCCTGAGCTTCCTAGATGCCTGGAGCCACCTACCAGAGACTGATGAACAAGGTCTTTAAAGACCAAATGGGGAGAAACATGGAAGTATATGTTGACGATATGATAGTAAAAAGCAAGCTGCCCGGCTACCACGTTGCAGATTTGGAGGAAACCTTCCAAAAGCTCAGAGCCTTCGGGATTCGCCTTAACCCCGAGAAGTGTATGTTCGGGGTGACGTCGGGAAAATTCCTTGGGTACATGGTATCCGAAAGAGGCATCGACGCCAATCCTGAGAAGATTAAGGCTCTGCTTGAGTTCCGAACTCCTGCCACAGTGAAAGACGTGCAGAGACTAACCGGAAGAATAACCTCTCTGAGCAGGTTTATTTCCAGGTACGGAGATAGGTGTCGACCTTTCTTCAAAGTCCTCACAAAGGCAGCAAAGATGGAAGGCGACCTCGGAAGAAACGATCATCTCTGGGAAGGAGATTGCCAAAAGGCCTGGGAAGAACTCAAAGTCTACCTGGCCAGCCTGCCGACTCTGCGGCAACCTCGGGAGGGAGAACCCCTCGTACTATACCTCGCCGTCACAGAAAAGGCCGTGAGCTCGGTCCTGATAAAGGAAGAAGGGCCGAAACAATGGCCGGTCTACTATGTCAGCAAGTCCCTGCATGGCGCCGAAGTCAGGTACCCTTTGCTTCAAAAAGCTATATACGCCTTGGTGCTTGCAGGAAGAAGGCTGCGACCATATTTCCAGGCTCACCCCATCATCGTCCGAAGTAGTCTACCACTACGGGATGTCATGAAGAGAGTTGATCATTCGGGAAGGCTCTCCAAGTGGTGCATAGAGCTTGGCGAACACGAAATCACGTATGAGCCTCGAAAGGCCATAAAAGCCCAAGCATTGGCAGATTTTATCGCCGAAATACCCACCACTGAGGAGAACCACTCAGATCCGAAAGAAGGGGAGCCAGAATGGACCTTGCATGTTGACGGAGCCTCGGGGTCCGAACACCAGGGAGCTGGAATAGTTATCAGAGGACCCGAAGGCCTAGAGGTGATGAAGGCTATCAAGTTCAGCTTCAACGTCACCAATAATGTTGCTGAGTATGAAGCCCTCATAGCGGGATTACGCTTGGCCAGAAAGATTGGCGTGAGAAGCTTAAGGGCTCACAGCGATTCCCAGCTGGTAGTTCGGCAGACGGCAGGAGATTATGGGGCGAAGGACCCCATCTTGGCAAAATACCACGAGCTGGTAAGAAAACTCATCCAAGAGTTTGACGCCGTACGGATCGAAAATGTACCCCGGCGGAATAACACTGAGGCAGATTGCTTAGCAAAGTCCAAAACATACACCGAGGTGCTAGACCATCCAAGCATCTCCGTGCTAAGCGTAACGACCTCGGGAATGGGGTGGAAGGACCCCATAAAGAGATACCTCGCAGAGAATGAGCTTCCCGAAGACGCCGGCAATGCTGCAAGACTGCGAAGACGTGCCGGAAGATTCTTCCTGATTGGTGAAGAGTTATATCGGCAAGGATATGCAAATCCGCTGCAGAGATGTGTGGGCGAAGAGGATACTGAGATGGTCCTCGAAGAAGTCCACGAAGGCATGTGCGGCTCGCACGTTGGAACTGATGCCCTTGCAGCAGTGATACTCCGCCAAGGATACTTCTGGCCTACCATGAGAAAGGACGCAAGGCAGTTCATCCAGAAGTGCGGTAGTTGCCAGAGACATGCAAAAATCCAGAGGATACCCTCGGAAATGGTAACGTCGGCAGACTATCCTTGGCCCTTCGCAGTCTGGGGTATAGACCTCATTGGGCCACTCCCCACAGCGCCCGGAGGCGTGAAATTCTGCGTGGTAGCAGTGGACTATTTCTCAAAGTGGGTAGAGGCAGAACCACTAGCAACTATCTCGGCAAAAGAAGTGCAGAAGTTCGTGTGGAAAAACATCGTATGCAGATTTGGCATACCGAGGGTACTAGTAGCTGATAATGGATCCCAGTTCATAGACAAAGGATTCCAGGAATTCATCAGCGACCTCGGAATAAAGATGCACTTCGCCCCAGTAGCTCACCCCCAAAGCAATGGGCAGGTGGAAGTATCAAACAGGACCATAAAAGACGGCCTGAAAAAGAGACTTGGGGAAGCCAAGGGGAAATGGCCAGGAGAACTCCAAAGTGTATTGTGGAGCTACCGAACGACGCCACGAAGAGCCACAGGGGAAACTCCCTTCTCACTCGTCTTCGGAACAGAGGCCATTATCCCAATAGAGATAGTTCAGCCTTCAATACGGGTGCAAGTATTTGATGAAGGCGGAAACGACCTCGGCCTGAGAACCAAGCTCGACCTTGTGGCCGAACACAGAGAAATAGCCGAGCTGAGAAGAAAAGCTTTCCAGCAAAGAGTGGCCGCGGCTATCAACTTAAAAGCCAGGCCAAAAGAAATCAAAAAAGGAGACCTCGTTCTCCGAAAGGCCGACTTTGCACCCCGAAGGCCATCTCACGGAGTACTTCGCGCAAATTGGGAAGGACCTTATCTGGTTCTCGCCGAAGTACGAAAAGGCGTGTACAAGCTTGGCGACGCCGAAGGCGTAGAATTGAAAAACACTTGGCATTCAGATGCCTTGAAAAAATTCTACGCCTAAGGTTGAGCGGAAGAAGTATGTTGTACAAGAAATATTCTAAGTACAGAATGGTCTAGAGAAGAATGGTCTTGAGAAAAATTTTCAAGTATACCAAAATTGTCCAAGACAGATTTCCGCGAAGGTGCTCGCCACGAAAAAAGCGGTTGTGACTTCCCGAAGCCCCTTGAGCCACTATGCTCGGGAAAAATGGGAAACAAGAATCTTGCAAAGGTACTCAGCATAATCAGTGCAGAGAAAATTTTCCGAACACCCTTGAGCGAACATGCTCGGGAGAAAGGGAAAGCAAGAATCTCGCAAAAATACACGCCAAAACAAAAGCAGAGGTAATTTCCGAACACCCTTGAGCGGACGTGCTCGGGAAAAAGGGAATGAGCAATCTCGTGAAGATTTTCCTAAGTCCCTTGAGCAAATATGCTCGGGACAATAGGAAGACAGAAAAATTTGGCTAAAGATTTTCCGAAGGCCCTTGAGCGAACATGTTCGGGATAAAAGGAAACAAAAAGCCTGCAAAAGACTTAGCCAAATTTTTGCAAATTTTCCAGAAAGTCTCTTGAGCGAGCACGCTCGGGACAAAGGAAGGTAAAAAGTTTCTTTGGTTGCAGGTTTTCCGAAAGTCTCTTGAAGCGAACGTGTTCGGGACAGTGGAAATGAAGAAACTTGCAAGAAAGGACTTAGCCGAAAAGATTGTTCATTTAGAGCAAACGCTGCCTTACAAAAGAAGTGTCCAAAGAAGGAGCACGAAGGAGAAAAATAAGAGGAGCCCTAAAGCAAACTAGGGAGAGCCGGGTGGACGAAGACCAGGAAGCTTCAGATGCTCGACCCTGGACCACTGCCACCGAGGTCCCTCAGGAATATTTAGGCCCTCCAGAAAAGAGAGGTCCAAATCTGGGAACCTCTGCAGCACCTGGTGCCGAGCGAGGCAGAAGCCGTCCTGAAAGGCGACCTTGGCCATGTCGTCAGAAGTACGTTTTTGAATGCCAAGGACATTTACCTCGTCCCTCAGCTCAGCAACCTCCTCCTCGAGCTCGCTTATCCCCAGCATCTCTCCGGACTCCTTCTTCAGAGCCTCGACCTCGGCTTGAAGAGCAGTGTTCTCGTCCGTCAAACTCGACGCAAGACTGTCGGAAACAGCCTTGTCCTTGACAAGATCTTCATTGGCGGCAAGCAGCTCCTTTACTTGGTCGCCGAGGTCGGAAATCTTCCGGGAGGAGTCCTTTTCAAGTTCTTCTCTTTTCTTCGAGAACTCCTCCCGAACGGCAGCAAGTTGCTGAGAACAATCCGCTGTCAGCTGCTGGTTGCTGGCGATCACCTTCGCAAGCGAAGCCTTCGCTTCAGTGAGTTCCCGCGAAGTCGCATCCTTGGAGGCAGCCTGTCTGGCCACCCGAACTCGGAGATAACCAGCGTACTCCAGCAGCTACGGCAAGGCAAAAGTCCAGGTTAGTACAAGTCTAAACACTGAGAAAATTGAGGAAAAAAGTGTAAAGACTATACCTGAGCAGCATGCTCGGTGACTTTTGCGGCGAGGGTATTATCCCCCGGGTGAGCCGCCGCAATGGCCCGGAAGGAGGCATCAGTGGTCATCCCCTTCCAAATCTCTTTGGTCATCTTCGGACAATCGTCGGAGAACAGATTCATATCCTCCGTAATTGTCCAAAAGGGCTCCAAGGGGATCTTCCCCTCAGGGATTGTGGCATCACGCAGGGCCCGTTTCCTCTCATGAATGGCCCTCCAGCCAACAGTAAGAGGCTCCCCTGAAAGTGAGAAGGAAGTTAGGAGCAAAAGAAAAATTCGCGAAAGGAAAAGGAGCTGAACTTCGGCTAAAGACATACCTGGAGGAACCTCGGAGACAGTGTCCTCGGGATCCTCGGGCCCCTCGGAAGAAAGACCCTTACCCTTCTGCTGGTACCGCTCCTCGGCGGTGGGTACTTCTACCACTACAGTGTTTCTGGGGGCCTCGAGGTCAGGAAGAGGCACCTCGGCGGAAGTAGCGGGGACCTCGGCCGGTGGAATTTCAACAAGACCAGCGTCTTCGCCAGCTTCTTCCTCCAAAAGCTCTGGCTGAGAAGGCTGGAGAGCCCTCCGAACTCGCTTCGCCGAAGGTCCCGCCCCTGTCGTCTTCCTTCTTCGGGAAGCCGCCTTCTTTGTCTGCTCCCCCTTCTCCACTTGGCCAGAAAAGAGGGCCTTGTAATAAGCGGCAGCCCCATCGCCCATCTCTGAAAAAGAGAAGAAATATCAGCGTAAGTCTGAGGAAAAAGTATAAAGGGATGGAAGATTACTCACTTTCGGCAAAAGTTTCGAAAGAAGTCTCCCTCTTAAGGAGCTTGACCAGCCAGGAGTCTTTCCCGGCGATGGCGGGAGCGGGCATATTGAGGTCAGTCACGTGCTCCTTAACCACTTTCAGCTCCCGAAGGACTTCTTCGGTCATCAACCTCCAGTTGATAGGAAAGGGGTAAAGAGCACGAGGAGAGACCTCGGGAGCCCAGTCAGCGACTGCCCGAATGCGGGCGTCGAAATCCGCGAACACGGAAGCCAACGGTGGGGTCAGTAGCATCCTCGGATCGACGACGTCTGCGTTCAGCACTCCCTGAGCCCACCTGGTCGGGACATCAGACCAGTTCTTATCCACCTTGAGGAAAAAGAACTTAGGCTGCCACCCCCGCCAGCTGTCCTTCGTGTCGAAGGTGAAGGTGAATTTTTTGCTCCCGGATCCCCGAGGTAGCAGGAAATAGAAGCCACCCTTCGGGACCACATAGAGCTTGTAGTACTGCATGAAAATGATGAAGTGGGGCTCTATCCCGAACACGCCACACATGCAGAGGTAGGCGTTAAAGTAGCAGTACGCGTTCGGGGGAAGCTGGTTCACAGCAATGCCATGGAATTGGCAGAACTCGCAAACCACCTTCGGGGGAGGATACCGAAGACCGGCCTTCAGTTGGGCTCGGAAGACGGTAACCTCGTCGCCACGGTTTGAAAAAGCAAAATGGCTAGAACGAGGCAGTCTGGTCACAGCGTAAGACGGAAGAAAGAATTTTTTCTTCCACCTCTCTAGTTTTTCGGGGGTGGTACAGCAAGGATGGGCCAGAAGAGGTTTCCAGCTCTCGGGAACAGGCATCGCAGACATGAAAAAGAGTTTGAGATGGAAAAGAAAATAGTTTCCAGAAAAAACTCAGAAGACGAGTTTGGAAAAAACAACAGTTTTCCAGAAAAACTCAGAAAAACAGAGGAATCAAGTACTCTGGAAATCAAAACCCACCAAAAGATTTGCCGGAGGACGCCGTTGTGAAAGTTGGTAGGAAAAAGCTCTGATTAAAGAAGCTCCGCCACAGAAAGCAAGATAAAACGCAAGAACAGAGGGCAGAGCAGAAAAACAGTAAGTGGGACTTATGATAGAATGGGCTATTTATAGGCCAAAGGTGGGTAACCGAAAGAACATCATAAGTACCCATTGGAGGCGAACCGTCGCCGTAACTGCCCGCTGCACCCGAAAAGGCGCGCCCTCTGTAAATGACGCGCCTCTCCTCCAATGGCAAGAAGCCACGTGTCAACCGCTGCGCAGAAATGGGGGACGTGCCTCCCCAAACGTGCCTGGAAAACCGGGACACGCCTCCTGATTGGGACACGTCGTTTGACATCCCTGAGAAGTGGAGACGCGCCGCTCAGTCTGACACGCTTGGCCATCAGACCTGCAGAAATAAAAAAGCAGGCCACCTCGAGGACACCAAGAGACAGGCTATGGCTGAACAGCCCATGACTTTTGGGCAAGAGGTGTATCTTCGGTACAGGCTTTGCCTCGGAGACACCAAAGAATAGGCCAAGGCCGAACAGCCCAGACCCTCGGGCAAAAGGTGCGACCTCGGAACAGGTTATGCTTCCCAACAAGACTCCCAACGGCAACCTCGGAAAGAGATGCAAACCGAAGTCTTCACTTCGGCTTTCCAGAGGGGGGCATGTGATAGCCAAAGGCTGTCGCCTCAATCTGGCCGAATACCCTGCCATAACAACGGCCAGAAGAACTGGCGCTTCCCGGGAATAGGTGGAATCATGCACCTCGGGAGATAGCCTGAGAGCTCCGAGCCTCGGCACGCCAGTAAAACTTGAGGACTCCATTCGCCCCCCAAGGTTGTGAACAACGCGCCTTCGGAAAAGTGGCACCAGACATTGCTGCCCGAATATGATATCCCCGAAGGCGGAACCCCCTGGAACTGGGAACCCCCGAACTGAGGGTAGGCTTCCCGAAGAGGCTCTGTCCGAACTAGAGGACGACCTCGCCCAGGGACCCCGGGAGTACGGCAGGCGCATTTAAGGAAGCATTTAAGGAAGCCTCTGACACGTCCCACCACAGACGTAAAAAGTCGCCCTGACGCGCAGACGCCATCAGAATCATATCATGGCCCGTCTCAGCACAAGGCTCGAGGCCATCTAGTTACCAACTATCTGTCCCCTACGCCCAGACGTTCAGGAGCATCCGACCGCACACGTGTCATGATCTGAACGGGCTAGGTATTCCTATATATACAGGAAATAAATACTTGACAGGAGGTTGGCAGGCCGGAGATACAGCTCCCATACTCTGAGAAAAGACCAGGCGAGACTTTTCTGCCTTTCTCTTTGAGCTAGTGACTTTCTCCTTCTTCCGGCCACCACTGACTTGGGCGTCGGAGGCTCCCCCCCCGGAAAAACACTCCGGGGGCCTCCTAACCCTGTTTACTAGTTTTCCAGGTACTCTCCTAGAGGCGATCCACCTTCCAGGCGTTCTTCCTCCTAGAAGTCTCCTCAACAGTCATCATGACTCACAACGATGAGGCCCTGGGCCATCATATATGATGTGCATTTCATAAATTGTTTTATAAAATTAAATAATAAAAATATATAAGTAAAAAATACTGATTTTTAACATTTTTATATAAAATTTATATTCAACATTAATATATTAGCCTTAAATTTTTACTTATAATTGAATTAGTTTTTTTTTTGTTCATATTGTCACATCAGTCAAATGGCTTGTTAAAACTAAACTAGAATTGGCTTAAGATGTAAGAAAAAGACAAGCGGTCATATTAGCTCACATATAAAAGTCATATAGTTTATTTTTGGGGATACAAAATTGAGGTAGAAAAATCTAAAAAGATAGTGAGAAAAAAAATAACTTGCAATAATAGAGAGTCGTGAAGGATCAAGTAGCAATTTTTATTTTTTATTTTTTATTTTTTAACTTGTATGTTATCAATTTTATATAGTGGATTTGACCATAATTTTTTGTTTATCCAAACAGTACATAATCCCTACTATTGCACTCGATTAAAAAAAGTGCCATTGCTGTCATAATATTTTTTGTAAGTTGAAACTTGTAATTACAATTTCTTTATTCTCCATACCGCTCACTGCCTTATTTATGTAATTTACTATTTCAATTTTTATATTTATTTATTTTAATATTGATTTCAGTGAATTTCATACTAAAACCTTTGCATGACTGTGGAGATTAAAATTAGTAAGTTTCAATATTTTTAATCATAAGGGCTCTAACTATAATTTTAATATACTTTTTCCGACTGTGCAAAAAAAAGTATACTTCTTCTATAATTTGAATGAAGTTATATAATAAAAGTTCCTTAATCCCGCCCCCATCAACTTAAAATTATGGCTCCGCCTCTAGATAGAAAATTGAATGGTGATAAATAAGGTTAATTCTTTGGGCTGCTTGCCAACTGGCCTTCCTCTCTCTTACCTTGGTCCTCCGATTGGACAAAACATGGGGAGGTCTATTTCATGGTCAACAATAATGGGCAAATACAAGGCAAAACTAAATTGTTGGCAATGAAAATTCCTTTCAGCTAAAGGTAGGGTCACTCTTGTGAAGTCGGTGCTTAATAGTCTACCCTTTTACTTCTTCTACATCTTCTGTGCCCTAGTGAGTATCATCCAAACACTTAAAAAATTGTGTTTAAATTTCTTTTGGAGGGTGATGGGGAAGATAGGGAAATAGCTTGGGTCAAGTGGTAAAAAGAACTTGGGGGCTTGAGTGTGGGTAGCTTATATTGGAAAAAATTTTCTTTGTTAGGAAATTGTTGTTGGAGCTATAAGTGTGAAGGGGAGGCTTTACGGTAAGTAGTAATCAATACTTTATATGATTTAGAGATAGGTTTTGATTTGGATTTGTGTCGAAGGGTAAAAGGTAAAGTTTAGGGGTAATATCATTGGTATTGGAAAGGAACTTGAAAATGTGGGGTTAGACTTACATAGAGCAATTCGCTGCAAATTGTGGAATGGTAAAAAAATCTTGTTCTTGAAGGATAGTTGGGTGGGTGAGTCAAAATTAGAACTTAGATTTCCTAGACTTCTTTCCTAAGCATAAAATAAGCTTTGGAAACTCAATGAGATGAGGTTTGGTCCAATGATGTTTGGAGTTAGGAATGGGATTGGAAAAGGGAGCTGCGAGGTAAAGAATTAGGGGAATTTGGCATTCTCTTGCTTTGGCTTCATGAAGTGCATATCCAAAATTAGACTGAAGGTAAAAGCCAGTGCTTTTTATCAGCTGATGGACAATTCCTAGTAAAGATTCTCTATAAAGAAATTGAAAGGCAACAAATTTAATATAACCAAGACAGCAATCACTTTGTCTGTATCAATTGGATTCCTTCAAAGATTAATATCTTTAGCTAGAAGGCTTTGCAAGATCAATTACCGACTAGATCAAATCTACTCATTTTCCATCTGCAGCATGTAGAAAAGAAGTGTCCTTTCTTCAATGATTACATTGAAGATGGTAACTATGTCCTCTATATTTGCAATTTCTCAGTCCAATTATGGACCCAAATCTTCAAGTGGTGGTGCATCATTGGACCAAGCAATGCCTGGTTGAAGGAGCTTTTTCTAAAGAATCAACCCCTATTAAGAAACCAAAAACAAATCTAGATTTGGGAAGCTATAAAAAGAGCTGCAACTTGGCTTATCTGGCAAAGGAGAAATTATGTTGTTTTCAATTCTAGGTCCAATAGTGTCTCTAAAATGGCTTCAGAAATCCAAAGGTTGTCTTATATTTGGATCTCTTGTAGGTGCAACAAGTTGAATTGCTTGTGGTTTGAGTGGTGTCAAGGATCCATATCATTTGTTTAGAACCGTATATAGGTACAAGAATCTGACTCTTAACTATTTAGGTGAAATATTTTCAAAGGAGTGGCTGCGGCCCTTCATATGTTTTGGTTTCCATAGAAGCCTATTTTTGGTGTTGCTAAGAGGTTAGTCTATAGGTGATGTTCTTCAATTATATTTTTAAGTTGCTAGCAATTCAAGTGGTTGTAGTTTGGGGCAATTGTAGTTTTTTGGCTTGTGCTTTAGTATTATTTTCCTATTTATCAATTTTGTAATCATTGGAAAGGTGTTTTGGTGTATCTTGGATATTTAGTTAAGTACAGTTTCTAGCTAGCATTCATGTACATGCTTTTTAAATTCCTTAATAAAGTGATTTTCTTGCTATTGAAAAAAACATATGTAGTGAATTTAGGATATTAGGAGAAATCGGGACCTTAAGTGTAACTTATGAAAGTTAACAGCCTAAGACACAAAATGGTAAAATTTTATGATAAAGTGGTAAAAATGCACACTTTCAAAGTTTGAGGACCAGAAAACATCACTGCAAATAAATAAAGAACCAATTGCATAATCTATCCTTTGAAGCCTAAAAATTAAATTTTTAGGCAAAAAATATCAACCCAAAAAAGAAAATTTAGTCCAAAAAATAAACATGTTTGGGAAAAAAATGCATGGTTTTTAAATTCATACCATATCGATTATTACGATTGATATGTATCAGTACCATGCCAAAAATGTTGCAAGACAGCTAGAATAAAGGTTGCCATTTGTACCAAGATGTACTGGCAAGTACCAAGTGTATTGGTCGTCTCGCTCAGTACCAGTCAAGTACAAGTTTTTCTTGATATTTTTAGGTAAAATATATTATAAATATTTGTGATTGATTAGTTTTGTGACAAACATTTTTTATTATTTGAAAGAAAATTTATACTTTTATTTTTTTCATACATAAATATTTATAGAAGAAAAACTCTTAATTAATCTACATGCATACAATCTACACTTCATACTGTTAGAATCTTAATTTTTGGTATGTTCTATGTGATAATATGTTATATTTATATGTATGTTATTTTCATATATATCTATATACCTAAACTATTTTTAAATCGGTATAACTGAGATGATACAATATAGTGTTGATATTATAGTGTTGATATTATACTGTACCATTAAAAAATGGTATACTATCTGGTACAAGATTCAAAATTTTGAAAAAAAAATGGAAAAAAAATTTGTGGTAGCAAGGCGAACACTGTTTGTAACAACAATACTGCACTTACAAAATTAGTATATACTAGTAATAGGCCTGCACTTCATTGTGGGTCGATCAACAAAGATACAAAGTGTTCATATAAATTACATTTATATTGAAAAAATGTTAATAAAAGTTAAAAATTCATGATCAATTGAAAGGTCTTAGAAAACTTAAACATTTCAAAGTTATTATCGAACAATTTGTTTTGAAATTTAAACAAAAAATCATTTCTTGGTTATAGATCATGCAAATTTAGGTGCCTAAAATGTTAAAACAAAAAATCTAAAACATTTTTTGTGTTTATTAAAATAGAGTGACAAAAGTACTTGATTTCAGAGTTTGAGGACCAAAAAACTCACCATTTACAAATGAAGAACCTATTACATAATTTTTTTCATTTTTAATTTTGAACATCTTTTGGACCCAGAATATGAAACGGCCTTAACCCCAAAAAGAAAACAAAAACAAAAGCTATTAAAAGAAGAAGCAGGCCCACAAAGAAAAAGAAAGAGAGGGGGAGCTACTGTAGCAGCAGAGACACTATTTATAGCTTCAAATCAATCCGAAAGGATTTTCTATTCCTATACCCTCCAGGCCACAAAACCATATTCGACAATACACAATAATGATGTGTAGAGGTGGTCCTACTTCTAATGCTCTTCAATTTGATAAAGTGCTTCCTAGTCTAGCGAAGCACATGTCTACAGCTTATAGCCTCACACTTGTCTCCTCATCACACAATCATCTCATTATGTTCATCCTCTCACTTCTGGATGGATTGGGCTTTGAAGAATCAAAGAACATAAGGCTGAGTGAAAGCAAATATATGGGCTAGACTCAACCCAGAAACAAGTTACTGTAGCAGCCAATTGTTTTGTTACTAACATCATATCAAAGCTTATTGCCTTAATTAGGTGGAAAATGCAATTTTGCCATTAAAATATAAGGCGGAGAGTAGTTTTACCACCAAAGTATTTTTTCTAGAAAATTTGTCATGGAAGTTTTTGAAACGAGCATATTTGCCATTGTCATTAATGACATGTTAAGACATGCTAAGAAAGTGATAACGTGACAGTATTTTGTTGATGTGAAACTGATGTGGAGGCACAGGTAGAAATATGGCCCTTTGACTTAGTGATTCGTAAAAAGGAAAAGCCATAGTATAATTACTCGTATTATATTTGTTCCCTTTCTTCACCTTAATCTTTCATCTCTAACACCAAAGACACCATCTCCAGCTTGTCTTCCTCAACCCACTGGAAATGGAAGGCCAAAGAAGTGCACCGGTAAATTCTTCTATCACAATTCCCTTTTAACTCGCTCACATAACTACAATAGTCTCAGCCTCAACTACAACAATCGAAGCCCATGGATTCACTCAACTCCAGCAAGAATAATTGCTAGGATATTGTCGTAATTGCCAGGTAATTGTTGTTGTCGTTGCTCCCAATTGGTCGTTGCCACCTTGTCTCAGACATTGCCACGGTTCCCATGCATTGCCAGTCACCAATGACATTGTATCGATGAGGAAAAAGGACGCATCCTATCCTCGTCATGCGTCATGCATGATCCGCCGACATCAGACGACCTTCCACTTCATCTGCCCCTCCTAGATGTCACTACCATCACCAGCGTCAAAACATTTAGGCAAATATGCTCATTTTGAAAACATTGATGGCAAATATACCCGCTTCAAAAATATTGATGGCAAATATGCCACCATATGGCTGACGTGGCCAAAATTTTTATCCAACTAATCCAACTCACCCGCACCCTAACGTAATATTCTTTGTAATAGTGGAATATTCTCACCATTAAACGCCATGATGGTAAATATCTCCCTATTCCAAAATAGTGATGACAAACATACCCATTTCGGAAGCGACTGCTATAAATTTGCCAGAAAAATACTTTAGTGGCAAAATTACTCTTTATCTTATTCTTTTATGGAAAAATTATTCCTTTTGCCCTTTAATTAGTATAAAATGGTAAAAGTCCATAAAGAAAATGTAAAGATCATTTGCTTAAGCACGAAAAGTTAAAGGGAAAATTACAAAAGCCTCCCCTGTGGTTTGATTTAACCAGCACTTTGTCCTATCTATTTTCAAAAACCTATACTTTACCCCCTACTTTCTTTATGGTGCCCGACAACAACTTCTAAAATTTTAAATTAAACTGTTTGATAACTATGTTCAAGTAATTTCAAGATTTTTAATTTTTTTTTATAGTTCACTGACCTTTAAAAAAATATTGATTTGCATTTACAAGAAAAATGAATTTACAAAAAGGAAAAACTGACAATTTAAAAAGTTTATTAACTATAAACAAAATATTGGAGAGACTGACATTATTGAAACATGACTATCGTACACTTTAAATTACAGTTTCAGAAATTGTTATCGGACAATATAAAAGAACTAAGGGCGAAGTGTAAGTTTTTAAAAATAAAGTAGGCAAACTGTAGATTAAGGTAAACTTCGAGTAGTAATTATAACTTTCCCTAAATTGAAGAGGGCTTGTGACTAGAACTAGCCCAACACAAAAATCCAAGATAAAAAATGAATTTGTTCTGATCCAGAAAAACTAAAGCATTTGATTTTTATAACAGAGTTAACTATGAAACCAAAATTGTTATTTAACGTAAAAAAAAAACAAAACGATGAAGTGAAGTGTAGTGAGGCAAAATGAGCAACAGACCGGGTCACCAAAATTGCAAGTAGCCTAGGACCATTGGCCACAGTTGGTGGCCATATATATATATATAAAGGTTTTTATAGTTACCCCTAAACTTTAGATGATATTACATTTATCCTTGAGGTTTGAAAATATACACTTACCTCTTTTTTAATCCATCAGTCAACTATTAGTCAAAATTACAGCCAGCTACCTTGAATTTAGTTTGATTTACAATTATACCAAAAACTTTCAAAATATTCAATTTTCCAAAATTGCTCTTCCCCTCCTCATCACTCTACATACATACATACATATATACATACATATATATATATATATATATATATATAAGGTTTTTACAGTTACCCCTAAAATTTAGATGATATTACATTTATCCTTGAGGTTTGAAAATATACACTTACCCATTTTTTAATCCGTTAGTCAGCCATTAGTCAAAATTACAGCCAGCTACCTTGAATTTAGTTTGATTTACAATTATACCAAAAAAATTTAAAAATATTCAATTTTCCAAAATTGCTCTTCCCCTCCTCATCACTCAACTTCCATTTTCCACTGCCTCTGCATCATCCCATCCATTTATGCACCTCCTTGCCTCCTTGCCTCCTTGTGCAATTTCTCCTTCTACTCCAATACCTTCTCTTTTGACCCCCTTGTTAGCGCTTCTCAAGCTCCTTCATCTCCACTCTCCTTGTCAGCGCCCTACTCCATTGACCGTGGGATGCTCCAGACATGTCGAGACTGCAACAGTTACGTTGCCTCCCAGCTTTTGGCCACCAACAATGAGTTCAACTCTGATTTCTATGACGCCGTCGTGAAGGGTGTTAATGAGATGGGCGTTGCCATCTGGAAATGCAAAGATGAAGCCTGAGGGTTAGCCTTCGTTGGGCTTAACTCTACCTTTTCTCAAGCTTTGTGAAATTTGCATTGTTTCTGCCAAGCATTTCGGTCTCGAAGATTTAAATTTGCTTTTTGACTAAGAGCTATATAAGTCATCTATATAAATCTTACCAGGAAAGAAATTTGTTCATATATAAAAGTAATAAAACAAACACATAATAATGATATCAATATAAAAAATTATAAAGTTCATCAAATTATCTAGAAGTTTGCAAAACACTTCTGCCCATATTAGTGGAAAATATAATATGAGCCTCTAATTATTTGAATTTAATTATTAGAGATAAATTTTTTATTTAATTTGTTATTTCTTTCACCCTATTCTAATTATCAATAATATAATATTTGGTTTCAATTATTTGCCTCCAATTTTGATGGATTTTATGGAGTCAAATATTTTATTTGTCTCCAATATATATTAATTAGTGACAAATATAACACATGCTTCTAAGTTTTTGCCTTAAATTTTGAATATAGCTATTGGAGATAAATGTTCCATTTGCCCCATTATATTTTTCTTGAAAGCTAGTTCCTCATGTAGTGAATTCAAAATAAAATAAAAAGAAAAAAATTAAAATGAGAAATGTTGAAAAACAATTGATTTGGAAAATACAAGGTAAAACAACATTGCTACATGTTTGACAATGATTCTAACAAATGAGTTATTAGTAATTACTTTGATATATAGAGATTATTCACTCAACTTGAATAATATCGATTGAAATTTTATATTTAAAAAGGTTGAAAAAGTATTTTTTAACGCTTTTTGGAAAATCTTAGTATTTTTTTTAATTTTTTCTTTTTCTTAGTGGCTACAAAAAAAAATTTCTAAAAACATTATTCAAATGATTATTAATTAGATATATTATTTTCTAAATATATTATTCAAGTGATTATTAATTAGATATTTAAATGATATAATTTTAGATAAAAAAATCAATTAAAGTGGTTGGATTCATTGAACCGTCGGCCTTCTTCTTCTTTTTTTCGATTTGCATCGATCCACGGAAGGACATGTGAGGTGAAATTTGGTGAGTTTGAATGGGTCGAGGTGAAGAGGATAAGTGACTTTGGGGATGAGGTCGGGGAAAAAGGTGATGGAGCAAGAAGGCAGGGTTGGATAAGGAGGTAAGGAGGCGGTAGAGATGGATGGTGTCAAAATGGTGATAGCGAAGAATAAAAGTAAATAAATGAGAAAGGGAAATACAATCTTGGAAAATTGTAGATTTCAAAAGTTTTGGGTATAATTGTAAACCAAATTAAATTCAAGGTAGTTGGCTATAATTTTGATTGAAAACTAATTGACGGCATTAAAAAAACAGGGGGGGTAAGTGTACATTTTCAAACCTTAGGGGGAAAGTGCAATATCACTTAAAGTTTATGGGGTAACTGTAAAAAACCCAATATATAACAACATCATACACCCACGGTTGTGCTTTTCTTTAATAGACATATACATACATACATATATATGTATGTATATATATTTGTGTGTGCATGTGTATTATATTATCTAGCCTTGGTGAGTATAGTAGCTTGGGTTGTCGGTACCATGAAGAAATTTGGTCATAGTCCTACGTTAGTGTAATAACCCTAGAAATTAAGGAAAATAAAATTACTAAATTACCCTAAATAAAAAATATATATATAATTAAAAAAAATAAGTAAATAAAATAAATAAATAAAAATAAATTAATTAGCATTTTGTCCTTAAGGGTATTTTTTTAATTTTACCTAACAATTTAGAAAATCAATATAAAATTTAGAATCTTGATCCTTAGATAATTCCTTTAGTAGTTATTAAGTCAAATTCCAAACAGGAAGCTCATAGTCATTTTCTTTAGGCTAGGGGCATTTTTGTCATTTACAACCGAGCATCAGATGGAAAATCTGGGAGCACCATTGGATTCTTCTCGAAAAAATGAGTCAAGAAAAATTTATCGCACTCAATTCTAAATTCGTTTGCTTAGGGTTTCAAAATTTTAGCATAAACAAATGTACGGTTCATATCGGGTTTATGCTACTGTTACATACAATAATTTTTCACTTAACCCTATTATTAAAATAAATAAACCTACAGCCGCAATGCACCCTAGGATTTTGTTTATTTATTTATTTATTTATTCAAATTCAATTTACCTTATTTATTTAGCTAAGTTCCATTCCAATTGCACTAACCATTTTCTTACCAATTATCCTACAATTACTATTATTACTATTTACATTTATTTTACTTTTCCTTTAATTGTTTCTGCGTGATCCCATCTACGACTCCAATTGCCATTTGACCGAATTCTGACAGGCTTTTTTTTTCTCCTTTCCTTCTCCAACTATTCTCCATCGCCAAGGCACAATGGAAAAAGAAATAGCAGCAATGGCCATTAATCCTACTCTTGCCAAACGAATTAGTTTCTAATACTTTTTACTATATTTCTCTCCGAAATTCTTCTCACAACCACCTGCCGCTTGTTATTCTCTCCTCCTTCAACAGCTCACCACCCTAAGAAAGAAAAAAATCCGATTTTGGGAAAAAGGCAGCCCACCATCCTTTGGTCCTCTTCACCCCGGTTATTATCTCGCTTATTCCTCCATCAAAACGGTGTAAGTACAGCCCTTTATGCTACGATTAATTTTTTTATTCTGAATTATTAGAACAATAATTTTTCCTAATCTTACCTAGGTTCATTAGGTTGAAGAGAAATCTCGTCCAGACAGTAGAATCGATCCTACGCTTACCGACGATCCCAGATTCATTTGTGTAAGTCTAAATTATTCTATAACCCTCTTTTAATTTTTTTTTCCTAGCACCTAAAGGCCTTATATCTTTGCTGTAAATATTTGGTAGATTATCATCAATCCAAGTTTTGGGTTTTTCCACTCGTTTCCGGTGCAATCTTGTCCATACTTGGTTCTAGGCCCCGGTAAGCCACTGTAGCCTCTTTGAAAAATTATGTTGGCTGCCAATTTCGAATATTACAGCCCTAATAATTCTCTTTTCCTTGCTGTCCATGTTGTTACAAAGGGTTAGAAAATCCTTACTCGAAGGTTTGGTGCTTCTTGGGACTCCGGGAGCGTCAGAGATCCCGAAAACACATCGGTAACTGAAATAAAATTTTTTCCTTCCAAGATCAGTTTTTACAGCCATTAAATGAGCTTATAAGTTAGTGTATAACCACTGTAATTTTTAGGATCAATATCAAGAAGGCTTCCGACGCGATCCCGAATAGGCACGAGGCCACCGAAAATGCCCCGAGCCCCTTTTCGCCCACTAGGTAAAATTTCGGCCTAGTTGTTAAGAACATGAACTTTCCAAGTACCATTTAGGAAATTTCCAATTTTTAATATATTTTTCTAATTTTCTACCTTACGAACATTTTGTAGAACCGTCCTAGGAAATCGCCATCTTTCGCCGTATTATTCCTAACTAGGTAAGGGGGAAGAGTGGGTTAGTTCTCGTGGGCCCTCTTAGGCCCAAAATAAGCTTCAACCCGAATAATAAATTATAAATAAACAATTGGGCTAAACAAAATCTTTAAATGCGTGGGCAACATGGGTTAGGTAATTAATTAGTTTTCCTAGGATTTTATTTTATTTTATTTTATTTTAGTTCTCTTCCATTGAGATGTAATTTTGGTTGGTTGGTTGTATAGTTGTAATGATGTGATGTATGATGTATGTTTGGCGCTAGTATCATACTAGGACCGCTTGTAACAAGAATTAAATTAGAAGTATGTTAGGACCGCCTAAACAAACACCGCTAGTACCATGTTTAGGGCCGGCGAGACAAATACCGCTAGTACCATGTTTAGGGCCGACAAGCTTACTAGCAACATGATGAGATTGGAAGTAACCGTTAGTGGCATGTTAGGGCCGTAATAAATTATTATAAGCCGATAGATAAAGGATTAGGAGCGTAAATACTAAATGACCAATTTAGAAAGAATTCACGAGAAATGAGATGAACATTTATCACAAATACACTTAAAAGATATCATTGATTGTCATGACATCATGTAACACTAAACTAAGATAACATGATAAAAGAAATAGGATGCACTAGAATCATGGCATTCTACTAAAAAGAGCTAAAATAAAATGAGCTAAGGTCATGCATCAATTGGTTGTTGCATATGATTGATGCTTGTCATACACAAGATTGCATTAAGTAAAAGATTTGAAGAGTAAGATAAAATACGAGGCATGCAAGGTTGGTGACAAACCATATCTACATGACCTAACAAGCCGTAAATTTAGACGAGAGGTTCGGAATGGACGATTCGAACCCGAGAGGCATGTTAGGGTGGCGGCGGACCGTCCCTAGTCATGACCCGATATTGACACAAAGTATGGAGATATGATTTGTGCGCTGTCAGACCATAGCTGGTGAGGGACCATGCTTATGGCTATTATCACGAGAGGCTCTACCTCGGCGTAGGTATCCCGAGAGGCTCTGGCTTGGTGGCATCCCTAGTGGCACTGCCTAAGAGTTATCCCGAGAGTGGGTGATGTACACACTCACCACCCTAGGTTCGTCCGACGGCAATTAAGTATTGGATTAAGTGATCGATCAAGAAGATATTATTTAATCAGTAAAAAGAATTATGCATATGCATGGTAGTTCAAGCATGCTAGTAGGATTTTGATTTTGTTGTTATGATGTTGTATGGAATTGTTCTTTAATTAAATTGCTACAGCTTAAAGTTTATTATTCGTTGTTGTTTGTTACGGGAACATTAGGACCCACGTGATGGGCCTGATACTTCCCCCTTACTGAGTAAGTTGTGTTCACCCCTCCTCTTAACATGTTTTTCTAGGTGAGTACTATGAGGAGACAGAGTACACTGAACCATATAACGAGGTTCAAGATGTGGAGCAGACTGAGTGAGGGTACGCTGTAGCCCCTCGAAAGTAGAACTGCCTGGGACTGGGTTTTAACTTTGTGTTATTTGATTTCTGAAGAAACATATGGTTTGTTTAAATTGACACATTATGCGCATATTAGTTTTCCTGGGATTGTCACTTAACTACTTTGATTTCATTTAATACTCTCATTGTTTGGAAAATGATTTAAATAAAATGTTTTACCTCATATTTCTTAAATTATTTTTAATTAAATGCTTTATAATTCTGGGAATTTAAGATATCTTTTAAAATTAAGGTTTATAAAATTAGGGGCATTACAGTTAGCATGTTTCTCTCACCTATGACCTAGCAACTCCCTTTTTCCTTTAATCTCCTATTATAATTCTGATTGCAAAAGAAAAGTGATTTTATAAGAATAACTCATAGTGGATGGACCTACCATTTTTTGTGATTAGCTATGGATCAAATCCTACTATATATAAGAGATGTAAACATGAACCTAAATAAAGTACATGAGAGTATAGCATAAACATTAAGATTTTCTTCCGACTCTTTCTTTAATATAACTTTGAATAAAAAAGAAACTAAATGTACAATATTTGAAAAAGATTGTGTCAAATCTATTAAAATTCAATATTTTGCAAGATAGGACAATTTTCTGTGTTTGGCGCAATGGTTAGTAAGTTGGCTCTGAAACCTCATAGTGCGGGTTCGAATCATGGTTGTCCCCCCTCCCCCCCTACTTTTTCCTTCTCTGTTCATTTATTTCTAAGTTTTTTTTTTGTCATTTCTTTATAGTTTTTTACTTTTCTGTTTTACTTTTTGTTTTTGCTTCTTTGTTTAGTTTTTATTTTGCTTATTTTTTGTATTACTATATCCTTTCTCTATTTTTTTGTTGTTTTACTTTTTCTTTGTCCCCTTTCCAAATTTTTTGTTTTACTTGTGCATTTTTTCTCTTTTTTCAAGCTTTTCTCTTTCCAATCTTTTTCTATTTTTTCATCTTATTTTTTTTATTTAACATTGTCTGTTATTTTGTTCCTTGTTTTTTGGTTTGGTAATTTGCCTACATTTTCTTCTTAATTTTATTTCATTTTTTCCTTTTTGTTTTAAACTACTTTTTTGCAAAATTTATCTTCTTTTTCCTTTTTTTTTTGTTTCAAATTTTTCAACTAATAAATGAACAAACATCTCATTTGGTCAAAAGAACAAAAAATTACTAGTAAAAGAACAATTACATACTAACATAGGAATAATTTATCTACCATTTCTCTTCTTTTGCCATTTTTTCTTCTTTATTTTTCAATATTGTTGTCTTTTTTAAGGCGAATTCATGAAACAAATACTCTTCTACATAAAATTTGAAATAAGACAACATTAATTTTTTTCCCCTTATTTAAGCAAGAACTAAAAAAATAAATTGAAAAAATAACAAAATGCTATTAATAAGAGTTCAAATAGCTACCAATAAAAGAACAAATAGCTAGTTCAACTAAAATAACATAAATGAATTGATAAAAAAGCAATTGCATACCAATAAAAGAACAAATAGTTACTAGTAAAAGAATAAATATCAAGTTCAGCTAAAGGAACAAACACCTATTAATAAAAGAATAAAAAGCTACTAATAAAAGAACAAACAACTACTAATAAGATAACAAAAAAATATTTTTCTAAAAGAACAAGTTGGGACTTATAAAAGAACAAATAGCTAGTTTATCTAAAGAATAAACATAGACAAATAAAATAACAATCATATCCTAATAGAAGAACAAAAAGATATAATAAAAGAACATACATCAAGTTTATCTAAAGGAACAAGCAAAAACTGGCAAAAGAACAAATGTCTTGTAATAAAAGAACAAATAACTAGTAATTAGAGAACAAGAAATAGTTTCTTTAAAAAAATAAACTATTACAAACAAAAATATAGATAGCTACTAAAAAAGAATAACAAAAAAAAAAAAAAGAAATAAAACTAGAAAGAAAATAAGAGATAAAGTTGGAAATAATAAAAAATGAGTAAATGAAAATAAAAGATAAAACTATTAAAATGAAAAAGAAGAGGAAGGAAAAAATTGGAAAGGAGATAAAATTCCACAGTCCCCAGGGCAATTCGCACCTAGGACAAAGCATTTTAACTCTCATGCTCTGACCACCCCGCGCAACGCAAATGTTTGTCGGGCTGTTGTGGGATGCTTATAAATATCATTCCATGTTATGTTGGTGTGATTGCCTTATTTCTAAGATGCGGGTCTAAAATGAAAATTTTTAAATTTTTTAGGGATGGCACACGGCATAAGCCTGGGTCACCCAATAGTTACTCTTTATCTTAACCCAACTTAAACTAATTCAAGATGACTTAGTTTTATTTTTATATTGTTTTTGTTTAGAATAAATGTCATTTGAAAGCTAATACTCCCTCCGTCCCAATTTACTTGAAACATATTCCTTTTTGGGATGTCCCAAAAGGTTGAAACGTTTCCTCTTTTGGAAAAGTTTAAACAATTAAATAATCCTTTTACACAAAACTCAATAAAGACTCTTTTTTTAATATCCACTCAATCTCTTACTGCACAAAACCCAAAAAAGAATCTTTTCTTTTTTAATCATTATTTAAACTTTTACTATATAAAAAATTAACACAAATTACACACACCTTAATCTCCGTGCTCAAAGAAATGTTTCAATTAAAATGGGACGGAGGGAGTATAATGTAAGGTGTAATAATCCATCTAATGTCATATTTTATAATGTCATTAATTTTTTTATGAAATCTTGTTTAAGCCCAATAAATTCATAAAAATTTAATAACATCAAAAATATTTATCATTCTATGAATTATCTAATTTTCAAATGACATTAGTTCCAAGCAAAAAAGATGTAAAAATAAAAATAAGTTATTTTAGATTAGTTCAACTTAAACCAAAACAAATTGACTCTTAATTACTATAATAATTATATCTTCAACTTTCATATCATTTCATATTAGTCTCAAACCTTGCCTATTAGACTCAAACCTTTATATGTTTTCTATATTAGGCTCAAGACCTACAGAAAAATTGAGTTGACAAAGAAATCTTATTTGCAGAGAAAAAAATAATAATTTTAAATAAATTGTTAATGAATACCAAAGGTCTTGGGACCATGTCTAAGCATTATAAAGATCCATGACGAATATGCAACAAAATAAAGGTTGATGATAAATTTGCAAAAAAGTCTAAAAGGTTTTGGTTAAATAATGCATTTTACCTAAAGTAGAATCATCACCCACTTGGTCAACGAAGAAAGTGCATAGTTTGGAAATTCCCTGTATATCATTCTCCTACATTGAAATAAAACTGTGGCATTGCGGGTGCATTGTGTTGTCTCTTTTGTATTTGGCTTTTCTTTTTGTTACAAGATCCATCTCATTGTTTCTTGCTTTTGTATACTTGCTAGATCTTCACTCAATATTCATCAAACAAGGCATTAGTTATGTTACAGTCATGTATTAAGAAGTACTATTCATTAAGTGTCCTATTTCTTGTGGATCATTCCTAAGAAACAAAGGGCAAGTCCTTTTTGTTTAGGGATCTTTTGTATGGATCCTGCTCTTGCCGAGTTTTTTGGTATTCTAGTTACATCCATCTATGTTTAGCCTGTAGAGTTTCTCTTCAAGCAACCGCTGCCATTTTATGTTAGTTAAGATAGGTTTGAACTTTCCTTACTTTCTCCTTGTCTATTTTCTACATATAGTAATAGAAGCTGAATACTAATTCTATATTGGACATATGTCCATGGTGGACAAGATGTTTTCTTCCAATATTATCCTTCGTTTAGTTTTGTTATTCTTAGTGTATCCTATTAAATAAATACCCTTGCACTTTCTCGACCCATTTGTGGCATCTTTGTCACTCTTGATTTGAGAAGTTTTAGCCCCTCTCAACATGGACAAATGCTAGTAACGTGCAGCATTGGGTGGCTAGCTATGTGGCAGTCTATTAACACTAATTGATTTTACAATTAATGGTGCATGAAGCAAGACAAGGTTTGATTCAGTAATCAGAAAATCAAATATGTTTAAGAGGATAAATGCCATCAAACAATAAATCTAATCAAGCCAAACAAAGCTTTTTTGGTGGAGTTGGTGATGATTTGCTAGCAGTACAACGTTAATTTGGCCAATGATTCATGGGATTAATATATTAAAATATGATTAAGCTTGTGTATTTCTTATTTCTCTGATAAATTATTGTGGGCAATAGGTCACTTTTAGTCTTAAAGCTTTTGCAATTTTTCTTTTTAAGTCCTAAACTTTGCGACTTTTTATTTGATTCATACAACTTGCAAAATATGTAAATAGTTATTCTTAAAGCTAACCCTAAAATAAATTGCTAATAGTTTAAGACTAACTGTTTATATATTTTGCAAGTTTTAAGACTCAAATAGAACTTTGAAAAGTTTTAAGACTTAATAAAACTTCACAAAGTTTTAGGACTTAATTATAAAAGTTGCAAAATATTTAGGACCAAAAGTGGTATTTCTCCTAAATGTAATATGGTAAAAAAGATTAAATGGTCTAGTCCAAATAAAATTCCAATCTTCTTTTTTGAAGCCCAAACTAACCCAAACTTATAGATTTAACAAAAGAGCCTTGATGCCCCAATCACCCTTAGACAAATCGTTTTGATCCACTGTAAAGGCCTACCCATTCATTGGTTATGGTTCATCTTCCACCTTCAACTATGTTTTTTTTTGTCATGCTTCTCCTCTATCTAAAAGTTTCAAGTAATCAATCTAAGCAAGATAATAGTGAAGGAATTGGCCTTAGCCAAATTAGATTGGTGCCTAAACTAAATCAAAATTGAAATTTATAGCTTTTAATTCAACATTCACAACCTACTTCTTTATATAAGAAGATAGTATCTACAAAAGTACAAAAGGCTAGCAACATTTATAACTAACTCTAAGCATTTTACATGAGTAGTAATAATTAGCTCTTGAGCACCAAAAAGAATAATATTTTCTTTACATTGTGACACAAGAGCCAATTTGTAGTGTCATCCTTCAGTCTCCAACAAATGATGAAGCCTACCAGGGCCTCATTTATTACATCATATGCTTAAGTACTCATCAGCTAGAATAGAGCACGATCAATTATTTCTTAAGTGTTGCAAACTCACCAATAAACTCATAAGTTTTTTCAACCACTTGCACTATGGTTCTTAGACCATATTAGTAGGGCATGTAACAGTGTCTAGTCATGTGCATGCATTTGAACTAATTCGCACTATCATATAGACTCTAAGAGCTTGAATGGACTAAATTGAAAGTGAAGAACTCATAGGAATCAATCAAGCATAGAGCAAAGAATGCCTAAGGAACCACCTCAGGCCCCATCATAAGGACTAGAGCCAAGGAGCTTAAGAGGGTGCTCCAAGGGCTCATTGAGGGCTTCTCCAATCATCAATAAGCTAAGGATGTCACCAGAAGCTGGAATGAGCTGGATTGGTTGACTTTAAACTTTGGACCAATATGCTTGAAGTCTAAGACTAGGTTCATGCTAGTGGACATGTGCATTCCAAACTGCACGCATCCAAGCCCACTGTGTACACTAAGGGCTCTAAGGCATACCCATGACACCAAGTGGCCTAGTCTAAGCACATTACCTTATTTTGTTCTTATTTTAGCCACTCTACAGTTTTGTGAAACAATTGAGCATAAGTCTAGCTTGTAAGGTCAAAACACTCGATGGACACTTTTAGGAGCCCGTTTGCATGCCTTAGGGTCCAAGTAGGACTTTTTGTAGTTTAAGGACTCCTAATTCATTCTACCTAGGGTTTCAATTGTGCTATCACCTAGGAACTTTATTTAAGGCCACAACTTGTATTATTTTTACATCAAATTTTAGAGTAGACACAATTGCTATTAAGTACTCTCTTAAGTTCTTTGTGAACTTCACTTGGCACACTAGGGAATTCAATCTCTTTTGTATTTTTTCATATACTTTCATTTTTAATCACAAGTTGGTTAGGGATGGGGTTTCTATTAGTCTCTTGGTTGAACCTTGGAGCTTGAAAAACATCTTGGGTGTGTTTCTAAGTCCATATAGCTTTAGAGTCAGCATTAAGTGGTATTAAAGCAACAAGTTCCACCTAATGATATATCTAGTCTTTTGATTTCATTATTTCTCAACTAGTTTCATAACCCGTCTAATGGACGGGATACTAATTCATACAAAAATGCATCTTTTACTTGATGTGCATACAAGATCTTTAACATTAAATTTTTTTAAAAAATGTACAATAGGAGAAGTTAAATGGAATGTGTCCCAATAAAATAAATAATGTGCAAAATTTGATAACCCAAAAAAGAAATCATGTAGATATTATAACAAATTTAAGTTTCACCGACTAAAAAAGTAAAAAAAAAAAAGGCTAAAATATTTATAAATTTAAATGTAGCCCTAAAATGTTTATTTAATTTAAAAATAATAGTTTAAAATGAAAAAAATAACAAAACCACATGAATAAAAAAAAATTATTGACTATTTTGATAAAAATATTATATTAAGTTCGCCCAAATATTTGTGTTCAAATGCATTAAAAAATATAAAAACAACAAAAAAATTGTTCAGATTCTTTCTTTCTATTCTTTGCGACAATGATTGATCTCGTTTATTTTTCTTGCAGCAAGATTTGGTACCTGGAAGTTATTGAAATTGCATAACGAGAAAGAAAACAAAATAAAAGTTTGTTCTAGATAAAATTATGATATTGCAAAATCTTCTGCAAATCTTTTTTATTCTAGTAAGAAAAATTTGAAATTAAGTTGTTGTTTTCTTGATCCCCAAACAATATTTATTCTTTATTCGTTCTTGTGTTTCATTTGCCACCTGTTCTATTTTTTTTTCTTGCAATTTTTCATTACTAGAACATCTTTCTTACTATTTTCATAAGTTCTCTTGAACAAAGTTTCTTCCAAAATTCTTTGTTTGCAAAAGCCTGAACATTATTGTGTGCTTTGAGCTTACTTCATTTAAAATTTAGAAGAAAGATTCCATATAGCAGTTTTGTCATATTTTCACTTACAATTTGAGAGTAGGTGTTACTAAATTGGGTGAAACACATGAGGAAGTGTGTAAGGAACTTTGATTTCCCTTGCAATGTCAAGAGGTTTTGGGAAATAGATGGATCCTAAGCTTACATTTAAGGCCATGTTTTCTGAGTTCAAACACATCTTTGCTAAATTAGAGGAAAATGATAAAAGATGAGAAAGGCAAGAGTAAAACCTAAAAGAATTTATCACACAACTAACACAAAAAAGGGATTTAAGCCATGAGTTAGTAAAAAGGTTAATAAGGAGAATTCTAACTAAAATCCATGAAGATTAGGATTCTAAAGAGAAGAAAGAGTATTGTAGTGCAAATCAACCTTCAAGGAGAGCCGTGACGGGCCAATCTAAGGTGTCCTAGAATTTGAACACCATTAAGCTTCAAATTCCATCCTTAGAAAAGAGGAGTAATCCTGAGGCATATCCATACTACAAAAAAAAAAAAAAAAGCAACTAAAAAAAGTAAAGAAGTAGTTGTGTTGTAAAACATTTTGTTGGTTTTTGGTGGCTAAGTTATGGCTGGAAAAAAAAAGAAACTTGAATATGCAATGCCCAAGGTAACATGAAAACCCGGTGTTACATTTTCATGACAAATTTGTTGCCTAATTGTCACTTTTAAGCAACAAATTTGCTACAAAAAAACAACACTATGTCAAAGCTTTGCTTTGCCGTGTCAATTTTGTTACTTTGGACGAAATGAATTTGCCACAAAAAAACAATGCCACATTTGTCATTACTTTTTGTGGAAAATTTGTAGGGTTTTTGGTGTGAATTTTTAGGGTGAACTTTAAAGTAATAATTTAACCATGATTTTGCCAGGAGGCAATATTTTAAAATGCTCATAAACCCATTTTCATCCTCTATTCTTCCCATATTATCCATCATCTGTTTCTTTGTCAACATCATCATCAACATCTTCCTCTTTCTTTTTCTCTTCTTTTGCTGATTGTACTATTGATTCATGGTTGTTCTAAAGTAATATAGGTAGAGTTTATCGGATGTTCTGTAAGTGAAGTTAATATTTATTTTTTTTCTTTTATTAGCAGCATTATTATATTGATTAATTTGGATTAGATACTTGTATGAACTTAATATTTTATTTAGCATGTATGTAAGCTATAGAGTTCCTATATATGGGTACTATTCTTGTGACAAATGTTAAAGTAGTGTGTTAAATCCAATGGTTAAAAAAGTTTGTATGCATAATATTTGTTTGTTTGGTAATTATAGATAGTCCAAGTTGGACAATTCAAAAATGTATAAGCGATTTAGTACTTCATTTATTGTGATTTATTGACATGGTGAACAAGTTCTAGTGGTGTTAAACCTTGTTCCTTAAATAATATTTTTGAGAAGTGGTTCTTGAACTTATTGTATTTTGAAGAACCAGGTGGAAATGCTGCTGAAATTTATTCAAATTAGTATGAAAAATTACAATGTAAAAGTAAGATATGGCCTATGCATTTTGGAATAGGATAAGACCATTCCTTGTGTAAAAGTTGTAGGATTGCTTGGATTTTTGTACACTAATGAAGAAATTAAAATTATAATAACTAATTTAAATGTGTGTGTGTGTGTGTGTGTGTGTGTGTGTGATGATTAATTTTAATTATATGTAGTGTTTCTAGGAGAACATTATAGTGAATAACTGTTATTAAAAAATGATTGCAAGAATCTAGAGTTAATAATAGGTGTAGAGTGATTCTTATTAGTTATATGTAAAGGTGAAACAAAAATGATCAATCACCCATGTTGTCGATGTTAGAGTGGATATTTTTTAGTCAAAGGTGAAATGGGACAACATTTGTGTCAATTTGGATTTATGTAGGACTATTATATAGGGCATCACCTTGTCAAAACATTGTATGGATGAATCATTGATTCATTCATCATCAAGGACAATTTTGAACAATAATAACATATATAATAATAGAAGTGGATCTAAGCAAATGGTGATAGATTTAATGGGACCGATGGTTAACAATATTCCTAGAATTAAAATGGGTATAAATCATATCAATGAAGAAGACAATAATGAGGGTAATACATTTTATTTTAGTCAAATGGAACATAAAATTTCAAATCCAAGTACATAGAACTTTACAGATTACTCCAAGATGCTTCAACACCATTATGAGAAAGATGCATGAAACACACACTTATTGGTAGTATCATAGCTATTGAGTTGTAAAAGTCTATTTAATATATCTAATGTCTGTTTTGATAAAGTGATTTCACTAATGAAGGAAATTACTCTAGATGGTAACTGATTGCCTAGGACATCATATGAGTCTAAGCAAATGTTGAGAAGCCTAGTACTGCCATATTTGAAATAGATGCATATCCAAAAAATTGTATATTATTCGATAGACCAAATAAGCAATTAACACAATGCACAGTTTGTGGGGAGCATAGGTGCAAAGAAAAAAACACAATGAATAGGGAAAACAATGACTGGTCACAAAAATGATTTTTTGATATTGATTGATCACTGATTGATGAAAATATGACTTGGCATGCAAGTACTAGAGTTATAGAGGGTGTTTTTATTGGACATCCATGTGAGTCAGAGTTTGGTATCATCTAGACCTAATGTTCCCAACTTTTGTATTAGAAATAAAGAAAGCGAGCCTTAATCTATGCACAGATGGCCTGAATCCAAATTCTGCAACAAGTAGCACATATTTGATATGACCTATGTTTATAGTAGTGTACAATTTATGCCTGAAATGTGCTTGAAAGAACTATACATATTTCTATATTAATTAATTCTAGGACTGAGATCTCCCATATGAAATATTGATGTGTTCCTTAGGTCATTACTTGATGAATTGATAATTTTATGGGTGGATAGTGTTGAAACATGGGTGCATTTCGTTCACAAAATTTTAAGATACAAACATATTTGCTATGAACAATCAGTGATTTTCTAGCATATAAAATGTTATTAGGGTGTAGTACCTATGGTAAACTTGCTTGTTCTTATTGCATGGATAGTCTTAGAACATTTTACTTAAAGCATGGTAGGGAACCATATTGGTGGACTTGTCATAGTAAGTTTTTGCTTGGTAATTATTTATTTTGTTCAAATATTATAGCATTCAGACTAGGTAAGAGAACAGGAAATAGTAATACTACCTATGTTTGGTGAAGATATATTATACATGTTCGAAAACTTTCAGTTCTCATCGTTTGGTATTAACCAAGATAATGAGTGTGTTCTTAGATTTTGCAAAGGTCATACTTGGTTGAAGTGTTCCATTTTTTAGGAGTTGTTATATTAGAAGCATTTGTTAGTAAGGCACAAACTTGATGTTATGCATATTGAGAAAAATTGTTTTGAGAATTAATTTTATATAGTGATAGACATAAAATGTAAGACAAAAAGACAACCCAAACTCACGTCTGGATTTGGAGAAGATGGAGATGCGTTACGCACTATACTTGCAAGATGTGAATGGGTTGACAATTAAACCAAAGTGTGTTATGCTCTAACTCATGAAGAGGCTCAAAAAATATGTTTATGGCTTAAGGATATTAGATGGCTATGCATCAAGTATATCTAGATATGTTAATATAAATGATCAAACATTTTGATGGAGCATTGGAGAAAACCCTGAGCACACCCTTGTGCCCAACCCTTCAAGGAGAATTTTACTTGGAAGAATGCCACACTTTAGAGTCCTATGAGCTTAATTCCATCCATTCATGTATATTGGAGAATTTAGGGCTAGCAACTAATGATGGATGTTACAAATTAAGGAGCTTGGATTTGAGCCACTTGGTGTGCATCCTAAGCCCCTCAAAGTGCACTTGGGGAGGCCTCGACGGATCCCTTATGCTTTGATCAAGCTTCAAGCAAACCAAGTTACTTGCTATATGTATTTTATGCTCATTATGTGATTTCCAAATCAACGAAGTGCATACAAGTTAATGGGAGTTGCATGTTCAAGGATTTGTTCCACCATTCTCAAATGAAGCCCAAAAAGGAGCTAGTCAATGGAGCAATGACTTTTCTACATTTAAGGGTTGCAAATACTTGTTTTCCAACCTTTTCAAGGTGGAATTAAAGTCAAGAATGTGGCCAAGATGAGCTGGAATTTGCATGGAAGCAGGTTGCCTTGTGGAGCAAGCCTAAAGCACATCTTATGTGGCCATATTTGTGCATTGCATGTTTCACACTTCGAGGATGAATTGGAATTATTTATAGCAGCTTTGGGATGTGTTTTAGACCTATTTTATCTATGAATATTGTTAGTATTATTATTAAGTATTTCTAATGTTTAGGATTAATACTCTTATTTATTCTATGTTTTGTCTAACTAAGACTCCTAGTTGCATTAGGTTTAGGGTTTTGGAATGGTATGTGTGGATTTTCCAACCTTTATAAGGGATAATTTTTCTTCATTGTAACAAGTGGATTATCAAGATGAATTAGTGAGACAATTGCCCACATATCCTCTCCTTTGAGTTCTTTGGAACTCCTCTATCTTCTAGCTCTCTTGAATAAAGCTAAGATGAACTTAGTATAGTTCTTTTTCAAATTTCTTCTAGCTTCACTTCTACAATTTTCTTTCTTAGCTCAATTCATTTCCAACTACTTTTCTTTCTTCCTAATTCAATTTCTTGGACCAAATTTTGGGAGTTTGTGATATCCATTAAATCTTGTAAAAGATCTTGGAATCGCTCACCTATCACATTTTATGCTTTCAAGAAACATGATTGTCATGTATTTATACAATGCCTACTTCCAATTGCATTATGTGGGTACATAATAAATGTAGTATGAAAAACCATTTTAGAGTTTTCTTCATTTTTTCAATAGATATGTCAAAGGAAAATTTATTTGGAAGGCATCAAAAAATTAGAGTATAACAACATCATTACTGTTTATAAGCTTGAAATTTTTTTCCCCATTATGTTTTGATTTAATGGAGCATTTACCTATCCACTGGACACATGAGGCAAGACTGTGTAGACCAATGCAATTTCAAAAAATGCATATTTGTTTTAGAGGTATATATAACTATCTAGTTTACCAGTTAAACCATTTTTATTTGTCACAAATCTGTGCACATCTTAATTTTTTAAACACAGGTTAATGCGCTACCTAAAATGGATGGCCCATAACAAAGCAAAGATTGAGAGTTCTATCATTAAAGCATACTTAATACAAGAGATGACAACAATTGATGAACACAATTTTGATAATGGCATCAGAACGCAGATTAATTGTGAACCGTGTAATAATTACCATAATCCGGGTGAAGGGTTGTCAAATTTCTAACATCTCAATATTTCAGAAACAATAGAGCAATTGGCCTACACATGGCATACAATGAATCTTGCAAGCGGATGAATTACATTAAGCTCATCTTTATATACTCCTCAACTATCAAGAGGTTGAACCATATATCAAGTAAGCATGTTTATTATGTACTTATAATGTAACTATTATACATTTGGTTTTTGATGATGAATTACAATTTTAGTTTCCTCATGATTTGCCACAATGGATATAAGGTTGGTATGACTATAGGATGAGAATGAAAATAAGGTCGAAGCCTTCTTGTTGTAGTGATGAGAATCAATATTACTTTTTCCACTTCAGGATATTCAGACTCTGCCCCCAAAAAACTCTTTTAACAAAATAGACGGTACATTGCATTTCTTGCTCTTCTTGTATAAGAGCTAAGCTGTGGCACTTACTTCCAAGGTTATTGACAAGTAACAAATAAAAGGTTCTCCTACCTTTGGGATTTTTAGAATGGGTAGGTTGCTCAATTCTTCCTTAATTTGGTCAAAGGCCTTTTGGCATTCTTCATCCCACAGTGGCTGTGAGTTTTCTTTTTTCGTTAGTGCTTAGAAGAATGAAAGTTATTTTATAGTTGATCCTGACAAGAATCTTTCGAGAGCCATGATTCTCCCCACCAAGGTTTGTATGCCTCTAATATCTTTAGGTAAATCCATGTCAAGGGCTGCTTTTAATTTTCCTGGGTTGGCTTCAATGCCTCAAAGAGTCATCATATAGCCTAAAAACTTTCTTGAAAAGGCACATTTGGCTGGATTGAGTTTCATCTTGTATTTTCACCATGAGTCAAATGTCTCTTTTAAATTGGCAATATGATCATGTTTATGCTTGCTTTTGATGAGCATATCATCTACATAAACCTTTACATTTATGCCAATTTGTTCTTTGAAGATTTTATTCATAATTCTCTAGTAAATGGCTCTAGAATTTTTAAGGCCAAAGGGCATTCAAGTGAAGCAAAATAATCCTTGGTCTGTTATAAAGGTGGTGTGAATTTCATTATCTGGATGCATGCAAACCTGATTACAATTGCTAAAAACATCCATAAAACTAAACATTTCATGGGATGCCAAAGTGTCAACCATGGCATCAATTTTAGGTAAGGGATAACAATCCTTAGGATATGCTTCATTAAGATCTGTAAAATTATCACACATTCACCACCCACCAATGGTCTTTGGAACCATTACAACCTTGCAAACCCAGTCGGGTACTTGACTTTTCTAATGAAGCCAGTAGTTAGGAGCTTTTCTACCTTCGCCTTGACTGTTGCTTTCTTTTTTAGTTCGAGGTTCCTCTTCTTTTATTGGACTATGTGCTTTCCCGCCATGATGTTGAGCATATGGGTAATGATTTCTAGATCAATCCCTGGCATATCTTTGGCTGACCATGCAAGGACATCAAGATTTTCCTTGAGGAAAGCGATCAATTTTTCTTCTTCCTCTTTTCCCAGTGGTCCCGATCTTTATCTTCTTGCTAGGGTTTGTCATCAAGGATGATTTCTTGGAACCATTACAACCTTGCAAACCCAATCGGGTACTTGACTTTTCTAATGAAGCCAGTAGTTAGGAGCTTTTCTACCTTCGCCTTGACTGTTGCTTTCTTTTTTAGTTCGAGGTTCCTCTTCTTTTATTGGACTAGGTGCTTTCCCGCCATGATGTTGAGCATATGGGTAATGATTTCTAGATCAATCCCTGGCATATCTTTGGCTGACCATGCAAGGACATCAAGATTTTCCTTGAGGAAAGCGATCAATTTTTCTTCTTCCTCTTTTCCCAATGGTCCCGATCTTTATCTTCTTGCTAGGGTTTGTCATCAAGGATGATTTCTTTCGTTGCCTCCACAGGCATTCCTCTCTTTTCCTTCTCTTGATTCCTTTCATTTATAGTATTAGCATAGTGTTGCATGGTAACCGCAGAAGTTGTTTCAGCTATGCTTAGGGAAATGACTTCAATTCCTTCTTTTGTAGGGAGGGTGATCTCCAATGTCTTAAGTCTGACATGGATATTGAAGTCTTGCATGGTGTAGAATCCAATCAAACCATTTTAAGTTGCAAGTGCATCAATGATTTTAAACTTGACCATCTTTGTGGTTTCCTTCCTTGCTCTATCTCAAAACTTTACCAAGAGTACTACCTCCCCCACCACTAGGAAAGACTCATTTCCTGGTCCTTTGATTTGATGAGGGTGTGGCTTAATCGATGTTTTGTCGAATGTCATCTTTCAATGGTACTCGAATAAAGAAAGCTACGGGTGCCCCAGTATCCAACAGAAGTTTTTTAACTCTATGCTTTGCTGTCATAGCATCTACAATAAGTCCCAAGGTCCTATGAGCAATTAAGGAACTTGGGACAACACGTTCTTTTCCAACTTCAGAGGTAACTTGTTGACTTCATTAGCTTGTTTTCATAATAATCATTTTTACCTCTACCTTGGCCATCTTTATCATAGTCATCATCTTTCTTTTTATATTTGGCATTTCCTTTGTAAACATAACTGCTCTGATCACCATAGCGACTAATGTATTTGTTGAGCTTCCCTTCCTTAATCAAATTTTTGATTTGTTCCTTGAGCAGTCTACAATTGTCCATCTCATGCCCATTGTCTTGTGAAATTCATAGCAATGGTCTGCCCTAGGACCTTTTTGCTCACCTTTATTAGCTTCTGGCCACTTAAGGTATTTCTTATCTTGAATGTCATGAAGGATAATAAATCAAAGGGTGTGAGTGGCGTGAATTTTAGTTTGTCTCAAATGTCATTTATATGTTCTCTCCATGGGCAATTATTGCGTTGCTATGATCTTCCATCATGTACCCTTGTTAATCTAGTGGTCTAGACTCCCTCTTGTGTTGTTCCATACTTAGTGCAACAATGTCCTTAGCATTCATGAACTCTAAGGCTAATTGTAAAAGTAAGGTTCATTGCAAAAACTCTTACCCCTTTTTTGTGGGCCTCTTTGTCAATTTTTTGGCAAACTTTGAATTCAGCTAAAGTCCTTTAGCCATTAATAATATGAATTCATTTTTTACCAGATTAGGCACTTTTAATGCTTATTTACTAAAGTGATTAACATAACTTTTTAGGGACTCTCATTTGTTTTGTTCCACAGCAAAAAGGTAAGTTAGAACTCATGTGCAAGCTTTCCTCCCTAGGATGTAATCTATGAAGGCTTTATTGAGGTCATCCCACAAACCTATTAATTCTGCTTCAAGTCTAAAGTACCATGTTTGGGCATCTCCCATTGGTGTTGTTAGAAGGGCTCGACATATAGCTGCATTTGAGAATCCCGCCAGGGTCATAACAATCTCATAATGACTTTAGTGATTTGTAAGTTCTCTCGTTCCATCTTATGGTTCAAAGTGATGAAATTTTTTTTTCTCTAGTATTGGCTCATTCATGAGTTCAGTAGTGAATGAATGTCTTCTTTGTTTCCTTAGGCTATTTTGGGTGAGAGCTTGTATTTGTTGATACATTTGAGCAATAGTGTTTTGAGCAGCATGACGCGCTACTATTGTAGTTGGGTCTAATGTACTAACTATAAGCTGATGAAGAGAGGCGAGGTAAGCTTGCTGTGCCAATGAAGCTATACTAGCTACCAGCATGGCTACTAACTATGGATAGGCACTCTAATATACTGTATCATACCTAAAATAATAAGTGTAAGCCGATTGACTATTGTTTCCAGGGAAGGCTTGTGAAACTAGTGGTTCAGGTAATTGGGTGGTGAAATTGTTGCCTATTTTTCCATGGGGAAGGGAGGTCTTAGGCAGTGCCACAGTCATTAGCAAAACTATTGCGAAAGGCATTCTTAGCATCTATTTGAATAGGGATACTGGCTGGTGAGGAGATGGTAGTACTGATGTTAGCGGGATTTGGAGTGGTGGCGGGGCATGCCCCCTAGGTCCCATGGCACCAACATTAGGAACGGGGATACTAGAGAGGCCTTTTATCTAACTCTGGACCTGGGTTCCAACGCTTAAGCCATCATTGACCGATTGGATTCTTCATATGTATGGGTGATGCCAATGGCTCCAAGGTATGGGTGGTGCTTGCATTTGTAAGGGAGGCTGTGTGAAATACTTAGCCATGACTGCATTGACTGAATCCAACTTGCTTGTGAGTTGTTCATTTATGTTTTCAAACTCTACTCTTGTAGGGTAAGTGGCCTCCTATTCTAACTCCCTTTAGTGCGAAAGCAGGTCAGCTTTGCCATCCCTAGTGTTGAGGGTACGACTTGGGGATGTTGGTACTGAAGTATTGTATTCTGCTTCATCAATAAGGAGGGCTCTGCTTGCCATCTTGTCAAGAAGATCTAGATGTTGCACCTCCTTTCCAGGGGTGATGGGGTTCAAGTGTGTACTCATGTATAAAGCACAGTGGGTGCCAAATGAAGATGCAATTTCTTCAATAAGCAATTTGGATGCTGGAGGATGAGCTCTGTCGCACAAGTACACCTTGGAGGAAGGGGCATAGAGACCTGCAAAGGATACTCTGATGCTCAAGTTAATAAAAGTTCTAGCAGGATGCAAATATCAAAGAAAGTGATCTTATACTTAACATGTCATAATGAATGCATTTATATAGGCATTTAAGATTTTGTGCCCTAAAGTTTAGGATTGTTAGATGAAATGGTTGTCCTTTGAACTGTTGGATGTAGGACATCTGTCCATTTGTTACCACCTCAACAAATGGGAAAATTACATTATAAAGGCATAATGGTTATAAACCATTATATAGCATAATTTTCACCATAGTGAATGAAATGTGAGGGGTAAAGTGAATAATCTACACATTCTTAAAAGATTACAATGGTTACTTAGTACTAAAGGAAGCCCTAAAGGATTGCTTGTCTTACAAGTAATCTATGGGTCTTATTGCAAGATTTCAAGACTTGGGTACTCACTTGTACAACTCTAAAAGAAAGATTTTGGAAGGATTTGAATGGTATGGAAGCAATCTTTGGAGGCTGAATTGCATAAAAGAAACAAAAGCTATGATTCAAGAACCTAGGATAACTAGGTGTACAATTATTCCCAAAAATAACTTAAGGATGGGATGAATTTTGAAAAGAGTCAAATATGGCCATTTCTAGGATTATTCCAGCCTTTCATTTCTAGGTTCTAAGGTGAAAAAGGTGGGCTAAAGATTAGCCAAAAAGTCTTTGCTTAAAGCATACTTATAGTGACCTAAGTGAAAGTTAAGGTTAAACTAATCAAGTCAAGTAAATATCTTGATTTCTTTACCTTTCCTTGCACATTTTCGGCCCTCACCAGCCAGACTTCCTTGCTAAGCTCCTCCATAACCTTCCATAGCCACCATATCTCAAGCTCCCAAGAAATCACAAAGGAAAGCAATCAAATTAAACAAGAGACAGAAAAACCCTAGTTTTCGGGTTTATTGAGCTTCCTTTGCTATTTTGAACTTTCACAGCTTAGGTAAAGATTTTATCTTTGTGTTTCATGGTTTTTTACTATCCTAATATGATGATCAAGCATCCATGAAGCTAAGGCCATGCTTGGAAAAGAGGAAAAAGCTCAAGGAACCAAGTATGGGTTAAGGGGGAGTGCATGAACAAGGTTCCAGCCTTACTATTTTTCATGCACTAAGATGGCAGTGTTTACAGGGGTAGAGCCCAAGTTAGTACTAACTAAGATCAATTAATCTCCTAAGGCCGAGCATTAGCTTGAGGAGGGCTGCCATATTGATTACATAATGTTTATTTGATTGTTTATGAACTAACCCTAATGTGTTTATTGCGGCCAGCATTACATTTGTTTGTTGCTGTGTTGTTTGTGCATTTGGATGGCTATGTTTGTGTACTTGTACTGTACTTTTATGTTTTAGTGTCTTTGAATTTCAGGTATATGACTGGAGTTTGAAGATTTTATTGATAAGCCCTTACTAAGTTCCATTCAAGAAACTTACCCCCTTTCTGTCCATTTTAGGTCTAGCAGAAAGATCGCATTCAAACTGACCTTTATCATTTGAGTTTTGATCTAAAATTTTACGTAAACGAACTTCCATTTGTCTAGTTATGATCTGAAAAGTTTGGTGATTTTAGGAGCACCTTTGGTATTTTTAGTGATTATGCTTATTGTGTTATGAAGTAACTGTCCCGCATCCTGTTTTTGGAGTCCATTGTGTCTCAAGCTGGGTTAAGAACATTATGTAGTGCATGGATGTATGTACATGTAATGCATGTGAAGTTTGGACAATATATGTGAACATTTGTGGGCTGTTTTGCTATGTATGAGGATGCTATGCACAGGCTGCCTAAGTGTGCAATATAGGTTACTTGTTTGTAAATTTTGGAATTGGCTATGTAAAGATGCTAGCTGCAAGGGAATGTAATTCCCAGGTGTCTTGGACATGTATGGAATAGCCTTGAGGGTTTAGTCCTTGTGAATGAAGTGTTTGCATGCTTATAAAATTTTGTATGGGCAAAATGGTTATAAAGTGACCAGAATTTTGACCCTGCACTCTAAGACCCATAACTCCCTCTGTAGAACGAATATTGGTATGAAATTTTGATCGCATTTAGAGGTTTAACTGGGATTTGAAATTTCTGGATTTGAAGCCCTGTAACCAAAGTTTTGATGTTGCAAAATTGGCTAAGTTACTATTCATTTGGTCAGAATTTTGTAACTAATTTCAAAAAATCCATAACTTGGTCCATAGGAGGGCTATTGATGTAAAGAAAAATTTCTTGGTTTGCTCTAAGTCTCTACTTGATAATGGAGTAAAGAAAATAGAGGGTTACATGGCTAGAATGATACAGTTTATTGGAGGAAGTTTGGGTGCAGTGGCTAGAATTTTTAAACCTAGTAAGAATGCTCAATGTGTGGAAGCCAAAACTAAGACTTGTGCTGGTGTTTTTCTTCTTAGCTTCCATAGTGTTTATAAATGTGAATATGTCTATTATGGTTAGACCAATATACATGTATTTACATAGTACTCAAGAGGGTCACTTGAGTATGTACATTAGGGGTATTGTTCTGGTGACCTACAGGACACACCAATCTTGGGAATTTAAATGCACAGTTTTGGCACCATAACTGGATTACCCTGGAGTAGGTAACACCATTTTTGGTCCTACTCCTAAGAGGTATGGACTATGGGCCTAATTGACTTGGACTAGGGCCAACTTCCTGTTAGTGTTATACCCAAAAGCTAATCATGAGATGATTGTATTTTGCATATTGAGTCATGATATTTTATTGAAGCATTAATCCAGTAATTTTGTTTGTTGTCTTATTTTTGTGTGACATAATCAAACATAATTATAACTCTAGAATAATAGTATTCTTAAATATCCCTAGTCTAGTATTATTTTATAGTGGGTTGCAATAATACATAATGACTGGTATGTGTGGAAACTAATATGAGATATGTAGTCTACATATGAGTACAAGTTGGAGAACTTGTGTACTGGACCGAACCTGTTACCACCTCATAAAATGGGAGAATTACAAGTGTGTCATAATGGCTAAAAAACCATTATATTGTGTAATTCTCACCATAGTGTTTAAAGTGTGGGGGGTAAAAGGCATGATCAACACCTCCTTAAAAGTGTTCCAAGTTGGTAACTTGGTCCCCAAGAAAAGCCTTAAGGATTGCTTGTTTGTCAAGCAACCTATGGACTTTTTTGTAAGGTTTTGGAAATTCGGGTACTCAATTGCAAAACTTTCACAAAAGAGATTTGGAGAGTTATGAGAAGGATATGAATGGTATGAAAGTGCTATTGGAGGACCAAATTGCTTATGGTAGACAACTAAGGACAAAGAAAACATAAAAAGGCGTAAAGGACCTAAGTGTTCTAATGTAGGCCTTAAGATGTGTATGTCTATGACTTAAGTCAAATGGAAATTTTGTGGGGTTATCCCACATAAGGAGGGCTGCTAAAGGAAGATAAGGATGGTCAAATTTGGGCCAAGAGATTAAGACTAAAAAACCATGGTCTTGTAGCAAGGAAAATGACATAAGACAGGGTTAAGACTACTTAAGTGTGTTTAGTGTACTTTTGACTATTTAAGTAGTCAAGACCACCTTTGCTTCTCTAAATTTCGGCCTCCACCAGAAAAAAGAAAGCCATCCCTCTCCTCCACACTTACTCCATAGCCACCATACCTTCAAACTCAAAACTACTTGCAATTGAAGTCAAGGAAGCACAATTGGAAGCTAGTTGGTGCTATTGCTTTAGTGCACCTAGGATCAAGCTCCAATTTCAGCATACCCATCAAGGTAAGGGTTCTCTTGCTCTCATGGGTTGTTTTCTGTATTTTCAAACATCCATGGAGCTAGGGCTAAGCTTGGAAGAGAGCCATGCGCTTGATGAACCAAGCTTAGTGAGGGGAGTGCACTTATTGAAGGTTTTGTGACCTAGTGTGAAGTGCACAGTGATGGCAGCGAATTTCTGGGTTTCTAGGGCCCAAAAGTTAGTACTAACTACTGTTAAAATCCTCCTAAGACCAAGCATTAGCTTGAGGAGGGCTGCCATAGTGATTTGATTATGTTTATTATGTGTTTTATGGACTAACCCATGGTATATGTTGCTGCCACATTTCATGTGTTTGTTGTTTGTGTTTGGCTGCTGCATTTGGTTGCTATATCTTGTATATATGCATTGTTTTTTTTGTGTTTTAGTGTCTTTGGATGCAGTTTTTAATGATGGTCACATTGCCTATTGAATCCAAGTGCTACCCTTACTAAGTTTCTCAATGAAACTTACTCCCCTCAATTCTGTCATTTCAGGTCCAGCTGAAAGATCACCTTCAAACTAACCATTGTGGTTTGAGTTTTGATCTGAAATTTCAGGTACATGAACTTCCATATGTCTAGTTATGATCTGGAAATTTTGGTGATTTTAGGAGCACATTTGGTATTTTTAATGCTGGTACTTACTGTGTTGTGCAGCAGCTGTCCAGCATCCTGTTTTTGGAGTCCATTGTGTCTCAGGACCTCCTGTAACCTAGGCTGCGTATTTAGCTGAGTTAAGACCATATTGTAGTGAATGTATGCATGTACATGTAGTGTATGTAAAATGAAACAAGTATGTGAACATTTGAGTAATGTTTTGGCTATGTAAGTGATGTGGTGCAAAGCTGCCTAAGTGTGAATGATAGGCTGCTTACTTGTAAATTCTGTTTTGGCCACATAAAGTTGCTAGGTGCAAGAGAATGTAATTAATATGTCTATTGGACATGTATGGGATAGCCTTGGAGTGCTTTCCCCTTGTGAATGAAGTGTTTGCATGGTTTGGAAAAATTGTATGGACAAAATGGTCCCAAAGTTGCCAGAATTTCAACCATGTACCTAAATTTTAATATCTCCTTGTATAGAATGAATCTTGGTATGAAATTTTTACCACACCTAGATAACATCTAGATGCTGAACTGGAATTTTGAATTTCTGGATTTGGATCCTTGTAGCCAAAGATATGACGTTGAAAAATTGGCTGAGTTACTGTTCATTTGGTCAGAATTTTGTAACCAACTTAAAAAATCCATAACTTGGTCCATAGGTGGGCTATTGATGTAAAAAAAAATTCCATGGTTTTATCTAAGGCTCTACTTCATAATGGAGCAAATAAAACAGGGGGGTATGAGGCTAGAATGATACAGTTTATTAGTGGAAGTTACAGGTACAGTAGCTGGCCACTAGAACTTAACAAGATTGCCTAATGTGTGGAAGCCAAAACTAAGACTTGTGCTAGTGTTTTCCTTCTTTGCTGCCATGGTGTGCATGAAATGTGAATATGTGTGTGATGGTTTGACCAATATGCATGTATTTACATAGTGCCTAAGAGGGCCACTTGGGTATGCACACTAAGGGTAGTGTTCTGATGGCCTACAGAACATTACCAATCCTAGGAGTCTAAATGCACAGTTTTGGCACCATAACTAGACTACCCCGGAGTGGGTAACAGAACCACCCCGAGAACGATACATGGATCATTATATGAGTTATAAGTGATTTTCGTAGTGATCATGGTATGTTTGTCCTTCGTTCTAAGGTCATCAAGGTTCCTTACATATGAGTCACATATTTTGATACTTCTATTTGTTGCTCGTAATTGAGTGAATATGAAGGTGGCTATTAGGTATGTTACATATCATGTGAAGAGTTTTGCATGATCAAGATGGGATTTGCCCTTCCTATATAATGGGAGTGATATCTTCGGGCCCATTGGTTGCATGTGACTGAGGAAATGCATGGCCATGCTCGGATGAGTTGGTATGAGATATCAATGTCATATGTTTTAGTCAGTTTACTCGGTAATCAAGAAACCTTAGATTGGGCTATACGAGAGTGACATATTCCATGTCTCATGCTCGGTCTTGATATATTGGACAAAAGGTAATAAAATATATGAATAATGATCATAGAGGTTTAGTCGAATAACAGACTATCTTGTCACTTGGGTAGCAATGATGTGTTGCTAGACACTGCTCATTGTTTATGATCATAAATGTGATTTATAACCATTGCCAATGTGACAGGAGCCTATTAGGTCACACACACAAAGCCAATTAGATTGTTTGAGTGCATGGGCTAAATTGTTTAAGTTTTGGTTTCATAATAATTTTGTATGAATAATTGGCCTAAAGGTTGAGCCATTATAAAGCCCAAAATTAGGCCTAATTCGATTAGGGTTATGAAACCTATTAGGCTTCAAAGTTAAACCTCACTATATATACATCATATAGTGAGAATTCTCGTAGCCTTAACCCTAACCACCCAAAAGGAAGAAATCAAAAGGGTTTTGAAAAGTTCCAGTCGCATTCTCTTCTTGCCTTTCCTTGGAGGTCACAAGTTAGCACTGCAGACGTAAGAGGAATGTAGCTGCGAAAACGTGGTGGAGGTGTGGTGATCCGAGTGGTTTAAGTGGATACCATAGAGAGCTTGAACACGTCAACTATTCAAGTTTGTGATTCAACTCAACAGTTGGGTGAAAAATCCCAATAAAGTAGATATAAAATTTCAAACACCTGATTTACTCTGTTTTTGTGGTAGCCTTAGGCTGCCTGTGCCTGCCTACACTACTCAAGATCGCTAAGAATCTGTGGAATTCCTAGGTTTTGGTTCATAATTGTTGGTTTCTATGCTTGTAATAAAAATTAATGCTTGTGAACTAAGCTTACTAACCTAGATACTAGCATTAAATCATGCATGATTTGCTTAGGCATGGAAATTTAAACATAAATTAAAACATTCAAAATAGTGGCAAATCCATACTTAACAAAAACAAGTTTCATAACCCATCTAACGGATGGGAAAAATAGTTAATATAAAAATGTGTATTTCACTTACTGTATATAAAAATCTCTTTATGTTTTAATAAGATTATAATTGTTGGAATAAATTTAAACAGAAATAATATTTAATAGTGGTAGGGAATACAAAAGAAAAAGTGCTTGTCAACATACTTTAATAACACCTATAATATAACTAAGAAGATGATGCAAAAGTCTACCAAGCCTAAGGAGAGCACTACAGTTAAGAAACATAACTCATCTTCTACTGCACATTTTTCACACATCATTTGATCATCAATCTCATAATAATTTGGCTCTCAGTTGCTAACAGGTGGAGCTTGAATGATTTTACTTGCTAAGGATTCACATTGAAGATGACGAAGTTGGGATTTACAGGTTTAACAGATAGAGTAAAGAGTTAGGAGTTACTTCTCAACAATCATTGAAATGATGTCATTAGCTTGCATGTATAGCTTTTGAATAGATTTCCCCAACCTTTGCCCTTTTCTTATTTCAGTGTTTGAATGTAGAATATGCTCTAGTTCATGAAATCAGTAGTCCCGTTGGCTAATAGAATAGCATAAAGGTACTTTATCCCTAGGATCCCAAGGGTCAATGAAATATGAATAAAGTATAATTCTTTGGAAAACTATCCATACTCTGTGAATCTATGAGAAACTCGATTTATGCACCATCCCCAAATGACCGATGAAACATTAAGGGATGCAAATATCACAAGGCAAGTAAATCCCAAAGTAAATGCATAATGGATAGATGCAAGATGTTTAGATTGTCAAGGATTCTATAATAGAACTTTTGAGAAAATAACAACGATAATCTCCAAAGTTAATGAGTCTATGGTCATATTTTTTTGTTGTGTAGGGAAAAATAATATTTTATAAGTAAAAAAACTGTACATAGGTTAAAAATACAAGAAACAAATAACACTATAAAATAGTAATTAATTTTCTTTAAAACTAAGGAGTTGAGTAAAAGTATATGGTGGAGCAAGTAATCTCCCATTTACTGCAAAGTTTTAAAAAAATATAAAGGGGCAAAAAAAAAAAAGGAATGTGAAGAAAATAGTTTGGAAAAAAAATTAGAAATGAGAAAGAAATAATTTTAGTCAAGGGGTAAATATAAAAGTAAAAAAAAGATGTGAAAAAGTTTTTAAGCAACTTAGAAACAAATTGTTGAGAATTAATTAATTTTAAAAAGTAATGTATTGAAGAAATTATTAAGTACGGAAACATTATATTTGGAAAATGTATGAAACTAAATTAGACAAAAAAACCATGTAGCTCAATTCAGAACAAATTATGGCAACGTAATTAGAAAGTGATAATTAATTAATATAATTATAAAAATAGCAAAAACTTTGGCGCAAACTTGTTATAAAAACTTATTAGTTGTCTAAATTTTCAACAATTAAAAAAGTTGAAGAAGTAAAAACGTAAATTTATAATATTTTTTGTTTGTTGGAAGCAACTATTTTCATCTTAAAAGTAAGTAATTCGTACAAAACATGACGTGAAAATGAAATAAAGATACTTTTTTTAAAAAAAAAATGCAAGAATAAATTGGAATGTTAACACCAGAAGAAAAGGGAAAAGGAAAATGAAAAAAAAAGACTAAGAATAAAACCTATTGGGCCAAGCCGAAACCGACATATATAAACAGGGCATACATTCACAGAACAAAATATGCCAATATCTTTCAAAAAAGAATCTTGCATTGTGGCCCAATTTTTTTTAATGCGTGTCTCAGTGGGCGTACCAGTCATGATTCATGAATTAGAAACTCTTTACACGTTAACATCTTCTTTCTCTCTCTCAAACCCTCTATGGCGATTCTGACGTCAAGAGACCATTCAATCACTAGGTCTCTTTTTTGGTGATGGCTGAAGAGAGAACCTCTCAGATTAGAGAAAGGTTTACATATCCAGACTCTCCATGGCCTGATCTATAGGCTTCCGGCGACAAAAATCCCCAAAGTACCGTTGTTTCCTAGCTAAATTAGATCTTCGAACCCAAAGGACGTTGTGCGGCTGTTGTCCAATATCAGTGATGATGGTGTGAAAATAGCTCAAAATGTATTGATTCCTCTCTGATCCTCAAAGCCCCAAATGCAGAAGTGGTATTATGATGTCTGTCCGTCTTCATTGATTATAGCGTATGGCTGGGCGAAAACTTTCTTAGAACAGACGATTGGTAAGATTTCTAAACACCTAACTGGCTGATCTGCTACTTTTGTCCAAAAATGATATCTTTGAAACCCTAACGTGTAGATCCTAAAATCGAAGGACTAATCCAAGTTTAATCTTGTATCATAGGAGTGTCAACAGTGAAAATTGGAGACATGGAGACCAGAACAATGGCAGATCTAAATTCGCACCGAAAGTTAGCGTAAGTATTGAACAAAATTTGAGGTATAGATATTTGGGCATCATTTACTGAGTTCTCATCCATTAGTACTTTTTCTAAGTAGTTTTTTCAAAGTTCCAAAAACCTAGGTTTTGTTTTCATTTATATGCTGTGAGATGGTTTTTTGCCATTGTTGCTTTAGTTAGATTTGGTAAAGGGTCGATGACTTCAAGATTTGGTAAACATGTCCAGCTATGTAGAAAACATAACAGAAAACAAAGTGAAGACCCAGAGCCTTTAAGTGAAATGACATCCATTTTCTACGGTATAAAGTCGTTTAAAACTTGGATTAAAGGTTAAAAAATCAAGTTGACAGCCTCGGAGCCTCCATCTACTATTAAGGAAAAAAACATAGTATTAAGGGAAAAAAAACAATTGTAACTCAACCAATTGGGAAGGCATTTTTTATAATGCCATTATTGATGTCATTGTCAAAAGAAAAATAGAACCATGTTGCATTTTCCGTACTTAAAATATTTTATGAGTAGTAACAACGTTATCTTGTATCGAGTTAGACATACATGGCATAAGATGTGATAGACCTTCTATGATTAATAACCTATATTAACTTTATGTTAAGATTGGCCACCATGTTAACACAGACATGTACCATGTCTACAAAGCTAACGCATAAACATATTACATGGCAGCAAGAAAAAATTGAAGTGGAGCCTAGTAGCTGTTGTTTAATGTGTTGCAGGTGTTGGGTGGAAAATAGAGCAAGGACCCTACAATTGGAAGGCAAAATTGTAAGTTTCTTTAAGAATATGTTGTGTTTTTTTTTATGCTACCATACTTACACAACATCAATTATTATGTTCATAGAAAATAGTAGTTCTCACCAAATATTATCTTCATAAAAAACTAAAAAATTGTTCATCAAAATAGTATTTCATGTATGAAAGGAAAGGAGTAAAACCTTGTTTAATGCATGAATTGAGATGTGGTTTCTTCTCTATTGGGTGAATCTTTTGGACATTGTGAAATAGAAATGGTCGAAATTTGAATAGGAATAGAAGGGACTATCTTAATGCTCATTAATTCCTACTGTGCTATGTGGGTGGAAGTGCTGAAGCTATTGTGTGGAAAATAGAGCAAAGACCTTACAATTGGACGGTAAAATTGTAAGTTTCTTTAAGAATATAGTTTTTATGGTTGCCATGCTTACACTGTATTAATTATTATGTTCATAGAAAATAGTACTTTTGACCAAATATTATCTTTGTAAAACCTAAAAAAATGTTCATAAAAAAAGTAGTGCATGTATGAGCATAAAGGTGTAAAACCTCATTGAATGATGAATGCAAATGTGGTTTCTCCTCTATTGAGTGAATCTTCTAAACATTGTGAAACAAAATAAGTCAAAACTTGTTTAAGATTACATATACACACCAGCAATTATTTCCTATGTGTTCTAGTTTTATCTGACTTGTTTATTTCCCCCATTCTATGTAGGCTGTGACACGAATCATGTGTGGAATGTGACCATTGATGCATAAGTAGGTGGCGTTATAACTTCTACATTAAGCAAGCACAAAGTATATGCTAAATAAAAACGCTTGCTTAATTGATGTTACAAGAAGAGGTAAGTCATACATAAAACATTTTCACGCTCTTTGTTCTATTGTATGAGTATTTGTTAGTTTCCAAATTTTTATACATAATACAGTTTATTAGTGAATAGTGATTATCCTATGGTGAAACAAAGTGTATAGAAAATCTATAATAGCTTTTATTAGTGAATTGTGATGACACTACAGTTTGGTTCCACACCTTAATCCCTAGATTCCTCGCCCATCTCTCTTTTCAAACCAAGGCATTAGTTTTCTGGTAAAGACAACAAAAATCAAAGATCTCATATTTAAGGATAAAACTTCGAGCACAAGCTTCGTCATGACATGCGGGGAAACAAAAAAACATCAGTAATAAGGGTAATAAGGTAAAGCAGTAATAAATTAGCCATTTGACAAACTTTTTAACTTTGTTGCACGCTTGCATTGATAATTTCAAAATATTTGTGATATGCTGCAAACTAAAATGTATGCATCCATAATTTCTAGCCAATTAAGTTCTCTACATAAAGCCAACAAAGCAAAATACAGTAATAATAAGATTTTCAATCACATGAAACAATGTTAAATTAAAGTTGAAACTGCTAATTTTTTGCTGATGCTTTACTACTTGTCGGTGTTAAAGCTTAGAAGCTCAGATTCCTGCTTGCCTGCATTGAATGAGTAGAAGAAAAAAAATGGTCAGTTTTTTTGTTCCTTGCGTATGAATGAGTAGGGAGAAAAATTATGGGAATTTTTTATCCCTACTTTAATTTGCATGGAATCAGTAGCAACATTGGACTTCTTTGCTGCTTGAATTTTTAGTCCTTGGCTCTCTACAGTAAATTTGCATGAAATGAAATGTGTTAGACATTTTGTTACAATGTAGTTGAAATAGATTTCATGTTGAAATAAATTCTTGCCCAATAGTTGCCAGATGAGAGACAAGACTGCTGCACAAGGAGGTCAAGGCGAGCTTATGCTTTGTTCTGCATAAAGTCTGGTGTCACAGAGTATTAGTTTTTAGAATGTAAATAGGAAAAGTTAAATTGTAATGTTCTAATGTTTTTCTACTGACTCTCCCGTCATTGTGATTAAATTATGGGCCGGGGTAGTTAGATATGCTTAAGATATAACTGCTTTAGTTAGGTATTCATTAAACTGGATAAATCATAAATGGGTAGTGGGCTTCACGGTTTGGTAACTGCAGCAACGTGGGGGGTCTTCCCATATTTTCGACTTGAGAGTACGTGTTATATATATATATCAAAAACTTACAATACGTGTCACTTTCTGTGAGTTGATGTCAAGTATGTAAATATATTTCAAAATGGCTAAAGTTAACCAGATGGCTAATCATATTTTGCCACATGTACTCTGGTAGGGGCATAACTGGAAATCACCACGTGTCAGTCTCTAGTCCATTTCAAAATCCACGTGTTAACCTGCCATTTTTTGTTGGATTTTCTCGAAATATGAAGTGGCCATACAGCCAAAATTCCTGCTTTCATATCTATTTATAGATTATAAAACTAGCCAACCCATAAACAAATTTTTTACAAGCATTAACCCTATGTACTATAGGATTTCGGGAGCTAAACAAGCACAGAGAAATATAATCGAAACCCTCTAGGATCCAAGTGAAACGGGGTAAACTAGGTGTTCGAAATTTTCATACCGAATTCATTTGAAATCTTTCACCCGACTGTTGAGTCAAATCACAAAACCTGAACAGTTGACGTGTTCAAGCTCTCTACGATATCCACACAAGCCTCTTTGGATCACCACGCCTCGACCACATTCCAGTAAATGCATTCCTCTTGCACTCGCAGTGCTAGCTTGCATCCTCCAAGGAATGGTAAGGGAAGACTGTGGCTGGTTTTCAGAACTCTTCTGATTTCATCCTTTGGGAGGCAAGGGCAAAAGCTATGAATTTTTCACTATATGATGTATTTATAGTGAGACTCAACTTCTAAGCATAATGGATTTCAAAGCCCTAATCCAATTAGGTTTAATTTCAAGCTTAATAATGGCTCAACTTTTGGGCCAATTATTAATACAAAATTATCATGAAACCATAACCCAAATAAATTAGCCCATGCACTCAAAGAATCCAATTGGCTCTATGTGTGTGACCCAATAAACTCCTATCACATTAGCAATGGTCATAAATCACATTTATAATCATAAATAATGAGCGGTGTCTAGCAACACATCATTGTTACCCAAGTGACAAGATTATCGATGATTTGACTAAAACTTTATGATTATTATCCGTATATGCCATTCTCCCTTTGTCCAAGATATCAAGATTAAGCACGAGACATGGAATGTGTCACTCTTGTATAGCCCAATTTATGGTTTATTGATTACCGAGTGGACTAACTTAAACTAATGGCATTGATGTCGTATATAAACTCCTTCCAGCATGACCATACATTTTTTTAGTCTCACTCTATCAAGGGGCTCGAAGATATCACTCCCGTTACATTGGAGGGACAAATCCCATCTTGATCATACAAAACCCTCGGCATAATATGTGATATACCCAATGATCACCTTCATGTTCAATCAATTACGAGCAATCAAAAGGAAGTATCAAAGTACGTGACTTACATGTAGGGAACCTTGATGACCTTAGGTCAAAGGACTACATATACATGGTCATTATGAGAATCACTTATGACACTCATATAATGATCCATGTAGCATTCTCATGGTAGGTCGGTCCAGTACATAAGTTCTCCAACTTTTACTCATATGTTGACTACATATATTATATTAGTCTCCACATATGCTAGTCTTTATGTATTATTGCAACCCTCTCCACGATAATACTAGACCAGGGACATTTAAGAATATCATTATTCTACAGTTATAATTATATTTATTATGTTACACAGAAATAGAACAACAAATATAATTACTGGATTAATGCTGATAGCCGAAGGAGTATCGCCCCCTAAAAGACTTGGCATGTGCGCACCACCCTTGGCCACCGCACCACCTCCGGTCGAAACAGACACGACAAAACTCCGGCAAAGAAAGGGCCGCAGGACCCTCGGACAAGCCGGATAGGTGCTACCCTCAGGAAACCCAGGGGACCAACTTCGGACAGAAGGGGTCACCACCCTCCCCGAGGGTGACCTCGCGCCGACCTCACGTGCCCAAAACCACCTTCGGATAGTGTTTGGGGCACCCTTGGGGCGCGCACATGAAGTGCCATCATCAGGTACTCGAGCCTGACCCTAGGAAAGTCCAACCGAAGGTGCCTCGTGCAAACAAGGGACCTCCCTCCAAAGGAGCTCACCTCCCCGAATGAGCTTTATACTCTGAAGGAGTTCGGTCCCCCGAAGAGGCCACGTGGGCGTACTAAAAAATGGTTGAGGAGCCTGTGACACGCCGCCCTCGTACAGTCCTCGACACGCTGCCCTTGGACACGCTCTGACACGCCATCCTAGGCTCCTGACCAGGCGGCCTATGGCCGGCTAATGGGCCCCCCTCTCCCGAGGTACGGACCACATCCGACCGAACACGTGTCATGATCTGGACAGGCTCTAGCAAACGGACTTCTCCTGTACACCTCCCTATAAATATTCAGGAAATGCCCCAGGTAAAGGGATCTGACTCCAAAGGAGAAATCTCTCCACTCCCTACTTATTCTCCATTTCCAAACACTGACTTGGGCGTCGGAGGTTCCCCCCAAAAAATACTCTGGGGAACTCTTGACCCTTGCTTTTCTCAGTCTTTGCAGTCCTTCTCTCACTAGAGACCTCTCATCCAGGCATTCCCTCACCGGAAGTTCCTGCTCCAGGCTCACCATGTTGCATAACAATGATGCGGAAGGGCATCAAATGCCTCAATAAAATATCACGTCTCAATGTCCAAAATACAATCATTTCATGATTGGCTTTTGGGCACAATACTAACAATCTCCAACTTACAGTAAAGCCAATAATCCATGTATCTAATACTAATAGACCTAGAATGGCTATCATGCTTCTTCTGTGTAAGGGGTTTTGTCAGTGGATCAGCAATATTGCTGTTTGTCGAAGTCCTGCATATCATCACATCACCCCTCTCGATGATCTCCCTGATGAGGTGATAGCGTCGGAGTATGTGTTTGGATCACTGGTGAGATCGAGGTTTCTTAGCCTGTGTGATTGCTCCATTGTTGTCACAGTAGAGCTCTATTGGGTCGGCATTGCTTAGAACCACTCCAAGTTCTATGATGAACTTTTTGATCCAAACTGCCTCCTTCACAGCATCAGAGGTAGCAATGTACTCAAATTCTATTGTAGAGCCGGCTACTGTCTCTTGCTTCGAACTCTTCCAGCTCACAGCACCACCACCAACACAAAACACATAACCGGATTGCAATCTGAAATCATCTTTATTGGATTGGAAGCTAGCATCGGTGTAATCCCTTACAACGAGCTCATTCTCGCCTCCAAAGACCAAGAATGCATCCTTAGTCCTTCATAAGTACTTAAGGCTGTTCTTAACAGCTGTCCAGTGACTCTCACCGAGGTTTGACTGGTACCTGCTCATCATGCTCAAGGCATACAAGACATTGGGACAAGTGCATATCATGACATACATGATAAATCCAATTGCCGAGGCATATGGAATCTTACTCATGCTCTTTCTCTCTTGAGGTGTACTCAAACACTAAGATCTAGAAAGACTTACACCATGTGACATGGGCAAGAATTCTTTCTTGGAGTCATGCATGCTAAACCTCTTTAGCACCTTGTTAATGTATGTACTTTGACTTAGGCCGAGTAGCTTTCTAGATATATCTTTATAGATCCTAATGTCTAACATATAGGCTACTTTACCCAAGTCCTTCATAGAGAAACATTTCTTTAGCCAAGTCTTCACAGATTGTAGTTCAGGAATGTCATTCCCAATGAGTAGTATGTCATCTACATGTTAGTGTTGTGCCCAAAAGCCAATCATGAGATGATTGTATTTTTGCACATTGAGTCATGATATTTTATTAAGGCATTAATCCAACAATTATGTTTGTTGTTTTGTTTCTGCATAACGTAATAAACATAATTGTAACCCTAGACTAATAATATTGTCAAATGTCCCTGGTCTAGTATTATTGTGGAGCGGGTTACAATAATACATAATGACTAGCATATGTGAAGATTAATATGAGATATGTAGTCTACATATGGCTACAAGTTGGAGAACTTGTTACTGAACCGACCTACCATGAGAACGCAACATGGATCATTATATGAGTGTCATAAGTGATTCTCATAGTGATCATGGTATATGTAGTCCTTTGACCTAAAATCATCAAGGTTCCCTACATGTGAGTCACATACTTTGATACTTCCCTTTGTTGCTCGTAGCTGAGTGGACTTGAAGGAGGTCATTAGGTATGTCACATATCATGTAGAGGGTTTTGTATGATCAAGATGAGATTTGTTCCTCCTATGTAACAGGAGTGATATCTTTGGGTCCCTTGATAGAGTAAGACTTAGAAAATGCATGGCCATGCTCGGATGAGTTGATATACAATATCAATGTCATCAATTTAAGTTAGTCTACTCAGTAATCAAGAAACCAAAGATTGGGCTATACGAGAATGACATATTTCATGCCTCGTTCTTAGTCTTGATATCCTGGACAAAGGGACAATGACATATATGGGTAATGATCATAAAGGTTTAGTTAAATCACTGACAATCTTGTCACTTGGGTAGCAATAATGTGTTGTTAGACACCCCTCATTGTTTATGATCATTGCCAAAGTGGTAAGAGCCCATTGGGTCGCACACATAGAGCTGTTTGAATTATTAGAGTGGATGGATTTGGGTTATGGTTTCATAATAATTTCATATGAATAATAGGCCCAAAAGTTGAGCCATTATTAAGCCCGAAATTAAAGCCTAATTGGATTAGGCCTTTGAAACTCATTAGGCCTGGAAGTTGAGTCTCACTATAAATACAACTTTTAGTGAGAAATTAGTAGCCTTGCCCTAGCCTCCTAAAGAGGATAGCCGCACTCTTCTCTTGCAATTCCTTGAAGGACCCAAGCTAGAATTCAAGCGCAAGAGAAACGCATCTGTCGGGATGTGGTGGAAGCGTGGTGATCTCAAGAGGCTCGTGTGGATACCATAGAGAGCTTGAACATGTTAACTATTCAGGTTTTGTGATTCAACTCTACAGTTGGCTAAGAGATCTCAACCGAAATTAGGTATGAAAATTTTCATACACCCGGTTTACCCTATTTTACTTGGATTCATAAGGATTTCGGTTAAATTCTGCTGCACTTGTTTGGCTCCTGAAACCCTACACTACATATAACACCAAGAAAACAGTAGTGCTTCCACTAACCTTCTTGTAGGCACAAGGTTCATCTTCATTTTTGATAAAACCATACTCTTTGATTACTTCATCAAAATGAAGATTCCAACTCCGATAAGCTTGCTTTAGTCCATAAATGGACCTTTGCAACTTGCACACTTTATTGGCATTCTTAGGAGTGACAAAACCCTTAGGTTATGTCATGTACACATCCTCAAGTTGCTTTCAATTAAGGAAAGCAGTTTTGTCATCCATTTACCATATCTTATAATCATAGTGTGCAGCAATAGCCAATAAAATTCGGATGGATTTAAGCATGGCAACTGGTGAAAAAGTTTCATCATAGTCAATGTCATGAATTTGCTTGAAAACTTTTGTAACCAATCGTCCTTTAAAGGTAATCACATTACCATCCATGTCAGTTTTCTTCTTGAAAACAGATTTGCTCCCTATAGGTTTTACCCCTTCAAGTGGATCAACCAAAGTCCATACTTGGTTTTCATACATGGATTCCATCTCTGACTTCATGGCCTCTAGCCACTTCTCAGAGTCAGTCCCCAACATAGCTTGTTGGTAGGTTGTGGGCTCATCCTGATCCATGAGCATCACATTACCAGTGTGAGTCATGAGAAATCCATATCTCTCGGGCTCACATTGAATCCTACCAGACCTACGGTGGGTTTTGTGCTACAGGAGCAGACTTTTGAATCACAACATCTTGTGATGTCTGTTCAGGTTCCATTTTAGGTTCGATGTCCCATTGTTGTTCTTGAATTTCTTCAAGTTCTACTTCCCTCCCATTGGTTCCTTTAGAGATAAACTTTTTCTCTAGAAAGACACTAATTCGAGCAACAAACACTTTTTGGTCAGAAAGATTCTATAAATAGTAACCCTTTATTTCTTTAGGATACCTAACAAAGAGGCATTTGTGAGATTTGGGCCGTAGCTTGTCAGAGGATTAACATTTCACATAAGTGTCATAGCCCCAAATCTTCATAAAAGATAAACTAGGACGCCTCCTACTCCATATCTCATATGGTGTCTTTTGAACCGATTTAGATGGAACTCGGTTTAGTGTAAAAGTGGCTGTCTTTAGAGCATGTCCCCAAAAGGAGTTTGGAAGGTTAGTTGGACTCATCATAGATTGAACCATGGCTAATAGAGTTCGATTGCTCCTTTCAGACACACCATTCCATTGAGGTGTACCAGGTGGAGTGAGTTGTGATACTATACCACACTCCTTTAGATAGTCAAGGAATTCTCGATCCAAGTATTCTCCACCTCGATCTGATCGAAGTACTTTGATACTCTTCTCGAGTTGATTCTCTACTTCATTCTTAAATTCTTTGAACGTTTCAAAGGATTCCAACTTGTGTCTCATGAGATATACATAGCCATATCTACTGAAGTCATCAGCAAAGGTAATGAAGTACTCGAGCATGTGTAGACATAGGGCCACATACATCACTATGTATGAGTCCTAATAAGTCATTAGCTCTTTCACTTTGTCCTATGAAAGGAGCTTCGGTCATCTTGCCCAATAAACAAGACTCACATGTCTCATATGATTCAAAATCAAATGAGTCCAAGAGTCCATCTTTATGGAGTTTGGATATGCGAGTTCTATTTATGTGGCCCAAACGACGGTGCCAGAGATAGGTCGGGTTCGAATCATTCGATCTGACCTTTTTGGTATTCATATTATAGATTGGATTTTTAAGTTCTAGAACATACAAACCATTGCTAATTTGAGAACTACCATACTAGATTTTATTCAAATAAATAAAACAACATTTGTTCTTTATTATAAATGAAAAACCTTTCTTGTCCAAACAAGAAACAGAAATCAAATTTTTACTAATAGTAGCCACAAAGTAGCAGTTGTCTAATTCTAAAACTAATCCACTAGGCAAAGTGAGAACATAAGTCTGTACGGCTAAGGCAGCAACCCTTACTCCATTTCCAACACGTAAGTCCACTTCACCTCAGGCCAACCTTCTACTCCTACTTAGATCCTGCACATTTGCACAAATGTGAGATCCACATCCACTATCTAATACCCAAGAAGAGGAAGTAGAAAAGTTAGCCCCTATAACAAAAATACCTGAAGTGGAAGTCTTACTTCCCTTATCCTTAGTAGGTTCTTCAAGATAGAGCTTGCAGTTGTGCTTCCAGTGTCCAGGTTGCTTACAATGGAAGCACTCCCCTCGCTTAGCCACACCACCAGATGGTTTTAGTGCAGCTGAAAAAGAATTAGCATTGGACTTTCCTTTAGCTTTATCCTTCTTCTTGTTGGCTTTTCCCTTTCTTTTGCCGTTTTGAACCATCATAATGGGCTTAGCCTTCTTAAGGTTTTGCTCAGTAGTTCTCAACATGTTGAGCAACTCAGGGAGGGACTTGTCAAGGTCGTTCATGTTATAGTTCATGATGAACTAACTATAGCTTTCCGGCAATGATTGCAGGACTACATCAATAGCCGACTCTTTCTGAAGAGGAAATTCAAACTCTCAAGATTCTCAATGTATTCAATCATCTTAAGCACATGAGGACTTACAAGACTTCCCTCAGACATTTTGCATTGAAACAATGCACTAGAAGTCTCAAACCTTTCATGCCTAACTTGTTCTTGGAAGAGCATTTTGAGATGTTCGATCATATTGAACGTCCCCATATTCTCATGTTGCTTCTAAAGCTTAAATTCCATGGTTATCAGCATAAGGCTAGCAACATCCAAAGCATCATCAAAATGCTTCTTGTGAGCATCCCTTTCAGCTCTTGGGCTGTTGGCAGCAGGCTCATTCGGAATGGGCTGCTCTAGGACATAGCTCTTTCTCTCTTGGTTGAGGACTATCCTCAAATTTCGGTACCATTTGAGAAAGTTGGTCCTATCCCTTTCAATTTTCCCTTCTCAAGGATCAATCGCAACGAAAGTGTTGATGTGTTTTGTGCCATGGTTATATGTAATAGTAAATATGCAGTGTAAGAGTCATGCATTTTAATTCATTAATAAGGACTTTTATTAAACGATACTCCCACTATTTTACTCAAAATAATAACCCTCGATATTATTTCATAACACCTCGGTGCTAAGGTATTCTAGTGGGTCAAGATCCATATTTTACAACAACTTGAGTCAGCTTTGGCTTTTCTCTCAAGTTATAGTTATTTAGGTAGGCAACTCCTTGCCAATTGCATCTTATGCAACTCTTGGATAGTTTGGTGAGCAACACTTGTCCAAGCTCATCTCATGAACATGTCTAACCCTGTGCCTCGAAGTCCCCAATCCTATTGGGATAACTTAGTTAAGTCGGACCCAAAGTTAGCAATTTAGATAACACTATTATCCCATCGCACCTTACCAAGATGAACATAGGTGCTTTGCTTTGGCAAACCCACCCAATGTTGATCAGAATCTTGACGAGTGTTTGACGTGTGCCAGCATTTGGAAGGCATCACATTTAATGACTTAATATTTTATTTGATGGGTTTTTCCTTTTGATCTCACCAATTATTATCTTCGGTTGTCTTATACATGCATCACATTTAAATATAAAACATGCATCTCATGCTAACAACAAAGTAAACGTGACATGGTTATAGCCCAAACTATGTACTATTCTCAAGCCAATGAGAATACCATAAAAACCTAAGAAAAGAAAATGGTCTTCACAAGCTCCTTCTCTTCCTTGCTTGGTTGCCCTTTTGTTGTCACCCCCTTGGACACACCACCTTGGACGATCCCATATTGTACAATTACATCAATAATAGAAACCACGAGTTACATTCGAGGGGAGTAAAGTGAGAAGAGAATATATAATGAGAGCAACAAGAAAAGGCACGACTCACAGGCCGTATTTACAAGTACACCCAACAAGGGCTATAATCATGTACCATGCTTCAACCACCAATCAGCATATCATGTCAAATCTCATTTAACAAAAATGCATGCTAATTAATACATGTTGATTAACCAGTTTTTATTAATGTGGTGCTTCGCATACGGTGGTCCCGTTGGTCGGTCAGCGGGTGAAACCGCCTCTATTGGAGCCACCAAAAGTACTATACTCTTACTGCCCGAACAGCCCTAATCCGATCCATGGTAGGGTTTTGCAGCTATTGCAAGAATCGTAATCTGTATAGGTATCTCATACCAATCAATTTAGGGTTAATCTTATTAACCAATTTGTGTCATTTCTTCATATATCTTATATATACACCACGAGTTCCGATTTCATGCATCATGAATCAATCTAATTAATCATGATTAAAACATTTCAACATACAACATGTCATGCGATTCAACATTCAATCTCGATTTATGGTTTCACAAATAGCTCTGATACCACTATAGGGTTTCGGGAGCCAAACAAGTACAGTGGAATATAACCGAAACCCTCCAAGATCCAAGTGAATCGGGGTAAACCGGGTGTTTGAAATTTTCATACCGAATTCGGTTGAGATCTTTCACCCAACTGTTGAGTCAAATCACAAAACCTGAATAGTTGACGTGTTCAAGCTCTCTACGGTATCTACACAAGCCTCTCGGGATCACCACGCCTCCACCACGTCCCGGTAGATGCGTTCCTTTTGCACTTACAGTGCTAGCTTGTGTCCTCCAAGGAATGACAAGAGAAGAGTGTACTTGGTTTTAAAACTCTTCTGATTTCATCCTTTGGGAGGTTAGGGCAAGAACTGCAAATTTTTCACTATATGATGTATTTATAGTATGACTCAACTCCCAAGCCTAATGGGTTTCAAAGCCCTAATCCAATTAGGTTTAATTTTAGGCTTAATAATGGCTCAACTTTTGGGCCAATTGTTAATATGAAATTATCATGAAACCATAACCCAAATAAATTAGCCTATGCATTCAAATAATCCAATTGGCTCTATGTGTACGACCCAATAGGCTCCTATCACATTGGCAATGATCATAAATCACATTTATAATCATAAACAATGAGGGTTGTCTAGCAACATATCATTACTGCCCAAGTGACAAGATTGTCGGTGATTCGACTAAACCTTTATGATCATTATCTGTATATGTCATTGTCTCTTTGTCCAAGATATCAAGACCAAGCACGAGACATGGAATGTGTCACTCTCGTATAGCCCAATTTATGGTTTCTTGATTACCAAGTGCACTAACTTAAACTGATGGCATTGATATCGTATATCAACTCATCCGAGCATGACCATGCGTTTTCTTAGTCTCACTCTATCAAGGGGCTCGAAGATATCACTCTCGTCACAGTAGAGTGACAAATCCTATCTTGATCATACAAAACCCTCCGCATAATATGTGACATACCCAATGATCACCTTCATGTTCACTTAGTTATGAGCAATAAAAAGGAAGTATCAAAGTATGTGACTCACATGTAGGGAACCTTGATGACCTTAGGTCAAAGGATTACATATGCATGATTACTATGAGAATCACTTATGACATTCATATAATGATCCATGTAGCATTCTCAGGGTGGGTCGGTCCAGTACACAAGTTCTCCAACTTGTACTTATATGTAGACTACATATCTTATATTAGTCTCCATATATGCTAGTCTTTACATATTATTGCAGCCCACTGCACAATAATACTAAACCAGGGACATTTAAGAATATCATTGTTCTAGGGTTATAATTATGTTTATTATGTTACCCAGAAACAGAACAACAAACCTAATTACTAGATTAATGCCTCAATAAAATATCATGCCTCAATGTCAAAAATACAATCATCTCATGATTCACTTTTGGGCACAACACTAACTTGTACATTATTCAGTTATGTATATGAATCACAAACCAAAACATAAATCTAACCAATGTTGCTAGAGACATCTAGTATAATTAAGTATTCAAGTATAACCTACTAAGATGACCAAACTAGGTTAACCATTTGAGCTCCTTTAGCCTCAATCTCCCCTTATGCTCCTAGATCAACCCTTGCTTATAGTCAATCCAACATAGTTAGTACTCAACAAACCAATAAACCCAAAGATACAAACTAGCAAGTATAACTCATACCTACTCAACTAGCTCAACAACCAAGCTTAGGTTGTTGGCCGAACCACCAAACCTACACATATAAACCTAGGGGTGAGAATCATAGATTCCTAGTAAGGGGTCTTCGAGGGTACCTACAAAAGAAAACACTAAAGGACACTAGAAAATAAATGTCATAAGTCTACCGCAAGCTCATTACGGTCTAAGGCCTAATATATGCACATATACTTGAGTCCCTTGGGACCCTTCCTCATTGTAGTCCTCTCCTACTGAGTTTTGGCCCTGAACTCATTCTAGCAAGCCTTGACTTGCCTACTGTGCCAGGTTGTCTCTTAAGCATGTAATAACCTCCCCTTGAATACTATGTGCAGGAGTAATCCAAGTCTACTTGGCAAAGCCAGGTTTGGTGCACTAAGGTCCCACACTAGTGCCTCAGGTCTAGGACTAGGCTAGGCCAATAGGTGTTACTAACCTTTCAACCTTCCTATGGTGAACCTTGACTAGCACATTGCTAATCTAGTTTGGGCATACTAGGTTCCCGTGCTCCTCAGGCCTAAGACCTAAATAGGTAGCTAGGTGTACTAAATCTCCACCCCTAGGTGTACTAGGCTCCCACTTTAGTGTTTCTGGTCTAAGACCCGACTAGGTGACCAAGTGTTACTAAGCCTCTACCTTCATTGGTAAACCTTGTATAATACTAGGCTTGGCACTTGCTACACTTTAATGAGTTAGCCGTCACTAGGAATCATGCTTGCTCTAAGTGCTCCTTGTGTTTCCTAGCACATATTAACGTCCTAAATGCACTAAGGTAGCTTAACTACCTTACTCCTTAAAGATCCCTTAATCTGCCTAAGTAACTTAGCTTGAGTGCTAAGTCACCTACTTGTTTAGAGCTTTTGGTGTTCCTCTTAATTCCTTAGGCTAGCTTGCACCAACCTCCCAAGCCATGCCAAGCTCCCACATTACCGAATCTAGGCTTCCCATGGGCCCTAAAGCTCACATTGTGCCCTAATTCATTTATGTGGCCCTATTAGCCTCATAGTGCCTTCTTTAGCCCTTAGGTGTTTTCATTAACTCTTTGTAGTTCTTTTAGCTCTTGAACCAATCTAGGGTCAATTAAATACTAACCTAAAACATCTTACCAAGCTACAAGAAGTTGTGCCATAAGTTGCCCACACTAACCGTGTCTTAGTGCACATGCACCATTCTTAGTTAACTAGGCTACAATTCTAGTTCACCATTGCTAGTTCACCATGTTCCTTTCTTAAAATACTTGGTTACTCACTATTAATTCATTTAAACTACCTTAGGGATGACTACAAGCCTCAACTACGGCACCAAAATACCCTTAGAAACACACATGGTTTAATTGTGCACACACCATCTTCTCCTTGCTTCATTTGATCCATTTGTCACTTATTCTTCATTCCACTTCCATTTTAACCTTGATCCAACCTTAGGAACATGTCTAGGATGTTTAGGAACCAATTAGGAATAAAAAACAACCTCTTTCGTTGAGTTCCGAAGCAACTGTGGTGCTGTAACGTGAGCCTGGTGTCACGGCACCGTAGTTATATGATTCTAACGAAAATGTGTCTAGTGCACTGGCGCCACAATGCCACTAGGGCTATAGCACCTAGGCCACACTCTGTGTAACCATTTCCTTGGTGCCTCAGCATTGGGACGGTGCCGTAACACCCAGAGTTCTCCAAGTTTGTCCAACTTCGCCAAATCTATGCACAATTGATCCAAACTTAATTCTAATCACTTCTAGGCTTGCAATTACTCATCCCTAAGGCCAAATATGATAGAAATGCATTAACATAACAAGGAAAATAAGAAATTCCCATACCACAAACACGTCCAAAGCAAAATCAAGCAAATTTGGGCACCAAAGCTTCCAAAGCTCCACTAAGAGTTTCCTATGGTTCTAAGAAAAATTCATCACAAATGGCACCAATTCTAGCTCAACTAAGCTTGACCCAACCTCAGGAAAGCTTAAGAAACCAAGAACACAAAGGAGAAAAACGTACCCAAGCTTCCAATGACCAAAAACGTCCCTCTAAAGCTCAATCCACCAAGACTATGCAAGAGTAAGCTTGCTTTCACTTGGGCACTACATTGGGCTTCCAATTTCACCAAGAATTGAAGAAATGGGTGAGTTTTGGGCATGGATTTTCAGGAGAAAGAGATAGCTATGAGTTTGAGAGAGGAAGATGATGAATAGTGATAATCAAGCCTCCCAAAATGGTTTAAAACCCAACCTTCTTCCCTTTGGTCCTTGAACTTACTTAATTTTGACAAAAAAACCTCACTTCCAAATAGCGCCACTAACCTTGGCAATTCCATCCCCCACTTTGGTTTCTTGTTACTTAGGTCCAAAAGAATTACTCTGAGCTTTAAAACCGATCCTATCACCTCGGGGTGTAAGATGGCCATTTTGCCCTTGGTTACACTTAGGTGCCAAATGGCCTAGGAACCATCAAACCCTTGAAGAACTTGCTTGACGTGATAAATTAAACTATTTGAGGCTTTAAGCTAGGGATCTCTTACCTCATAACCAAGTCTTATCTGGCTATCACCAGTTTGATACCTGAAGGGCTGTAATAGTTTCACTTGGATCCTGGAGGATTTCGATTAGTTTCCACTGTATTTGTTTGGCCCCCGAAACCCTACACTTCCTAGGATAAGAAACCCTTGGTTGTAACATGGGGCCCAATAGGAGCCCAACTTCTTGGAATGGGCATCACCAGTTTCTTAGCATATGTTAACTTTATAGCCAATTTGGAAATGTGCTGCGACAAAGACTCCCTCTTGCAAGTGAAAATGAGTTTAAAAAGGCTCACCAAAAAAAGTTTGCTCAGTGGTTCAATGAATTGGTATAACATTTTGACTGAGTCCTATACAAATAAAATAAATATATGGGTATATGTTTGTAAATATATGTGGTTTGACTTCACAGTGCATAAGACATCCTAAAAAATATTGACCCAAGACTAGTACAATTATCCCAAGGACCAATCTACAAAGTTACATGTTATAACGGATGTATGGTTAAGGGATATCAATTTCATACTCATGACTATAGTTTAACAAAGTCAATAGCAAATTATGGTATGTATGTGTGCAAGGTGAGGCTACAGGTGGTGGTGCATGAAATCATTAAAGTCTAGTATCCCAACCCTACCAACAAGTTTGTTACATTATTCAAATGTACATAGTTTGATCAAACACATGGAGTGCGTACTCATGTGAGTTCAGGGACTGTTGATGTGAAGTGGAGGTTAAGGTTAAGTCCACCTGAGTTATTTATTCTTACAACATAAGCTCAAGAAGTTTATTATACTCAATATCCTCATTCATCACTTCAACAATAGTGGGGAATAATTAAAACAAAACCTCATGCATTCATCAAGTGTGACATGTTGACCATCCATTCACAAGTGTTAAACAGTGAAGCTAAAGAAGCCATTGATGAATCGTACTAGGCTACAATTTGCAAATATGTTCTAGTCATTGTTGAAGCTCCAGAACCTAATGCGATTGACATACAAGTTGACTTAACTTCTTTTGGGGAGATTGTGCCGCATAGTACAACTTTTTACGTAGTCAACCATAATGGTGATGTTGAGCAAGCTGATTATGATGCCAGCGTGGTTCAGCTGTCCTTAGATGACGATGTTGATGTTGATTATTTGTGTTTCTATTTATTCATATGACGCTTATGACTTATTGTAACTTTTTAGAAAATTGCAATTTGGACCTAATCAACCTAGGAAGTTAATCAGGCGGTGAAGTAACACATTATCTTTGTTAATTTTTTAAATAAAAATTTTCTTTATGATGAAATTACAAATTTTTTTACTAAATTAAATTTTTACAAGATTGCAAATTGGACATATTCAACTTAGGTAGTTAATCATTTGACACATTATTTTTATTAAATTTTCAAATAAAAATTTTCCTTTTTATTGGTCTTTCTAATAAAATGTGTGTGCTTTTTTTCCCATTTTTGTTACCTATTATTTAAAAAATCTCTAGGACTAGTATGCTTTTATGAACAACGTACAAGTGCCTTTTAAGCAGATAATGTATATACTTTCAAATGTTGGTTTTGATGTGAAAAATCGATGGAATATTAGATGTTGTAAAACAAAAATCTCTATATCTTGATAAATTACCAAGGACCAAAATTAATTGCAAATGCCACCAAAAGCAATTTATACAAACCAAGAAAAATGACATACTAGAAAACAAAACAAAAACAGAAAAAATTTGTAACTTTCTACCTATTGCTAGTCTCGTACTTCAAAAGCTTTCAACATTCTTTTGGCTCTATTTCACGAGAAGGGTGGGAGTAAGTAAAAGAGTCATAAATTCAAGAAACTTTAAGTCCCCTCACTCTACCAAGAAATCTATTAAATTGCATTTTTTATGCAACGAGTTGCCAATAAATTTATTATATTGCATTTTTCACACAACGGGCAGCTACCATCCTTTGCTTCATTGTTGCACCAGGAAGAAGAGTGGGAAGAATTTTGTTCATTGGGTGTAAAGCCATAGGGATAGGAGAGTTTGACAAAGAAGTAGCAGGTGAAGCTTCTTGTTTTTTTGCTGCTTAGGGGAAGGGGTAACCAACTTTTTCTTTCCCTTTGGCTTTTACCTATTTTCCCCTCTATTCCTTACCAAGAAGAATTAAACTTTCATGTTCCATCTATTCCTTCATTCTCATTTCTCTATTTCTACTACCTAAACTAGCATCTAAACCTTTTTTTGCCTTCAACTGCTACCTTTGTCATCACCAGCAACAAATCATTAGACTAGCACAATCGAAGTTTTCTTTTATTTGGAATAACCTTTATAATCCAGCTTTCATTTTCTTCCTTATTTAGTTTTGGAATAGATGGTAGCAATTATTTCTTTTCTTGAATTCTTGTTTTGTGAACATATGTTTTACATCTTCTAGGTTCTATATTTTTAGGGTATGGCTCATTCGGTTGCTAACTCGGAACCTTAACATGACCTACATGGTCATGCTTAGGCTAGGGATCAAGGTAATGCTAATATACAATGCAATATTAATGAGCTTGGTAAACCCTACTTTAAATGACCCCCAATGTCAACGCCACAAAGTAGAATGTGATAAAGGTAGGGATCATTTAATTAGGAAAGTTATCAGCCCATGCTAATGGATGATGGCAGTGATAATGTCTATTGACAAGATGCATGTGGTACTGACCTATTGTATGCTTATCAGTAGTAAAAGATATTGGGTGCATTTGGTAATATTTTGGAGGCTATGGCGTTTGAGCCCACAGATTTTGCTAGAGTCGTTAGAGGTGTTGCATCAAATGCTAGGTCTGAGTCTCATCATGATGGCCCATCTTTTGCTTATCAAACCGTCCCTAATATTTAGTAGCAAGAACATGATAGTCAACAACGTCATCAAGGAAGTCAAATATCACAATCACAGTTTGACCAAAGTCGACCACATATTGTTCCTCAAGAGTATGTCTTAACTTAACAAGTATTTTTTTACATATTCTCTAAGTTAATTATTTTGTATGTTTCTAATACACATTTTATGTTATTGTTGCTTTTGATGCAACGAAGATGTTCATCAACAGGTGAAGATGATATATTAGACTTTGTTTAGGGGTTACAAGCCAAAGTTCTCTAATTTGAGTCCTCCCAGACTTTAAGAGTACATGACATGGCTTGAGGTAACACCTAAAAATTTGTTACTTATCTAATTAATTTTAACGGCCTACAAGTATGTTTCTTAAATTATAGTGACATACTTGAAATTTTACCAAAGTTTTAGGTGACATTGTAGCTTTTAGAAATATATAAGGACTACAACTAAAATTTAAAAATAGTCTATAACAACCAAATTTGTAACTTTAGACAATTAAAATTTGTATGTAGCCTACATACCAAATTATAAGCCACTAATATCAAATGTTATCCTAAAGTGATAATTAAACTTTTATTAAGGTTAGGATGACTTTGCAATTTTTTGAAAACAGAAAATTAATAAAACTCCCTGAGGTATAGGTGAACCTACACTTATGGCTTCCATGTTTTAAATATCGACACTTACCCTCTAACAAATTAACTTCATCATTCAATGTTAGATAGATTAGGGCAAAAAATTGATTTTGGCCTCCTAGTTTTCAACAATGGAAACTTTACTCTCTAACTTTTGTATCATTACAAATCAATCTAGTAAAAAAATTAGAAAATCTAGCAAAAATAGAACCATTACCAAAATCAGTGAAAATTGAACCTACCTCCACTATGTTCATATCCATTTATGGCTTTGACCTCGCTATTCACCATAGCCAACCGTCGCCTGATCTTATTCAACATCTTCTCCTTTATTTGATCACCTTCAGCCCCTCCCTTTTCTCAGTGAGGGGAGGGGCTAAGGAAGAGTGGAGATCTAGTGGCTTGAATGGAGGTCTAGGTAGTGGCGATGGTGAACCGGAGAATGCAGTGACATAGATGGGCATGGGAACAACAAGCACAAATGAGGAAGGCTTTGCCGCCAATCTTAGGCAATTTCTTGAGCTGTCTCTTCCTTGATTTCACTTTCTAATTCCATCAATGTTTTCCTTGTTAAATGGCAATTGATTTATACCAAGTTGGAAGAACTCAATTTCGGCCTAATTACCTTTGAGGACTTTGATTCCTGCTAAACTCATCATTTTTCATCTTGATTATTGATTCTCGTCTAGTCTCAAGCAAGCAAATAAGTGACCTTGATGCAATGGTGGACATTTTTTCTAGAATCAAGCATGGGTGGATTTTAATGATGGAGTTCTAGTGGTTTTTAATCGCTAGTTTATGTTCTTAGTAGGGCGGTCATTCATGAGGTCTCAGTGAAGGCCAATCTTCCTCGGTTGATGGGTCGGCGAATATCAGTGGAGATAGATGCGGAAGAGGGGAATTGGGGAGGGATGGAAGGGGGCCTAACTTGTTAAATACATAAGTTGATGGGCAAAATGTTTATGGAAGAAAGTTAGAAGGGTAAAAGCAAGTATTTTCTCTTTCTTGTAATAACAGTGAATCACAAGGTTAGGTTTTCAAAAGGTTAAGTGTAGGATTTTTAAGCAGGGGGACATAAATGTGTTAGTGTTGCGCCCAAAAAGCCAATCATGAGATGATTGTATTTTTGCACATTTAGTCATGATATTTTATTGAGGCATTAATCTAGCAATTTTGTTTGTTGTTTTGTTTCTGCGTAACGTAATAAACATAATTGTAACCCTAGAATAATGATATTCTTAAACGTCCCTAGTGATAGCCAAAGGCTATCGCCTCAATCTGGCCGAACACCCTGCCACAACAATGGCCAGAAGAACTGGCGCTTCCCTGGAACAGGTGGAATCATGCACCTCGGGAGATAGCCGGAGAGCTCCGAGCCTCGACACGCCAGTAAAACTTGAGGACTCTATTCGCCCCCCAAGGTTGTGAACAGCGCGCCTTCGGAAAAGTGGCACCAGACATTGCTGCCCGAACATGATATCCCCGAAGGCGGAACCCCCTGGAACTGGGAACCCCCGAACTGAGGGTATGCTTCCCGAAGAGGCTCTGTCCGAACTAGAGGACGACCTCGCCCAGGGACCTCGGGAGTACGGCAGGAGCATTTAAGGAAGCATTTAAGGAAGCCTCTGACACGTCCCACCACAGACGTAAAAAGCCGCCCTGACGCGCAGACGCCATCAGAATCACATCATGGCCCGTCTCAGCACAAGGCTCGAGGCCATCTGGTTACCAACTATCTGTCCCTTACGCCCAGAAGTTCAGGAGCATCCGACCGCACACGTGTCATGATCTGAACGGGCTAGGTATTCCTATATATACAGGAAATAAATACTTGACAGGAGGTTGGTAAGCCGGAGATACAGCTCCCACACTCTGAGAAAATACCAGGCGAGACTTTTCTGCCTTTCTCTTTGAGCTAGTGACTTTCTCCTTTTTCCGGCCACCACTGACTTGGGCGTCGGAGGCTCCCCCCCCGGAAAAACACTCCGGGGGCCTCCTAACCCTGTTTACCAGCTTTTCAGGTACTCTCCTTGGGGCGATCCACCTTCCAGGCGTTCTTCCTCCTAGAAGTCTCCTCAACAGTCATCATGACTCACAACGATGAGGCCCCAGGACATCATTTGGCGCCGTCTGTGGGAACCCGCTCGCAAATCGCCGTCGTTGAGACTCGGCGTTCTAAGGACAAGGGACTCCCAAGGTCCTCGTCCGCGCCTGAGATACAACCGGCCGCTGAGCAGACACTCCCAGAGACTTCTACGCCCGAGGAAGACCGCCCTCTGGTAATCACCATGAGCTTCTTGAGGGACTTTCAGTGCTCGGTCGTTGCTGAAATGACTCAGCAGATAGACCGAAGATGGCCACAGCAGTCGCAGGCCCAGAAACCCTCCTCATTAGCACGCCTCGGGAGAGAAGCCCCAAGTCTACATACCGCAGTTCAGGAAGTGGAGAGCCTCGCGGAGAATCATCCACAGAAGATATAGCCCTCGGGAAACGGCCTGTGGGACAAACCGGGTCCGAGCGACCGAGAGTCTCACAGCGAAGCAGTTCGTCGCCCGAGGCGAGGTCCTTGACCCCTCCGTGCCGAACTCGCTCCCTGAAGAGGCGCCGTCGATCTTCCTCCCGTGAAAATGGTCCTAGCGCCACTGCGCTTATGGAAAGGATATTGGCACGGCTGGACAGAGTGGAGAAGCAAGTGGCCAGAAAACCCGTTTGGGACAGGCTGTCGGGGGCATTATGCGAAGATGACTCCCCGTTTATTCGCGCCATCGTTGAGGCAGCTATGCCAGGCGACTTCAGAGTGCCTAGGCTGGAGATCTATGATGGCCGGACTGATCCACAGGCTCATCTGACGAAGTACAGACGGAGCATGATAATGCACGGAGCTGATGACGCCACCATGTGCAAATGCTTCGAAGTCACCCTCACGGGCCCAGCAACAGCATGGTACAATTCCTTGCCCCCAGGGACTATCACTGAGTTCCAGGAGTTGTCCACAGCCTTCACCCAGCAGTTCATTGGGAGCAGGCCGACGGCCAAAATGCCTGTGCAGATGTTCGACATAGAGCAGAGAAACGGAGAGACAATCCGAGACTATGTCAAACAATTCAACAGGGAAGCACTCAGCGTTTCGGACTTCCGGCCCGAAATCCGCATCCTCGCTATGACACGGGGCCTTCGGCGTGACTCACAGCTGTTCTACGAGTTCTCAAAGGACCCCCCAGAGACCCTCGGAGAATTTTACCGAAGGACAGAGCAGCACATGACAGCCGAGGAATTGAGGATGGCGGGGCCGAAGTCTGATCATCACCGCGCCGAAGGGTCCAGTCAGCAAGCTCGGCATCCTTCTGAACACACAGGCTGACCACGACGAATGCGAGGAAGGAAACCTCAAAGTTTCACACCTTTGAGCACGACAGGGACCAACATTCTCATGGCGCTGGAAAGGCAAGGGACGCAGATTCGACAGCCAAAGGCCATGGCTGCCGATAATAAGAAGAATGCCAAAAAGTTCTGCCAGTTTCATCGCGACCACGGCCATGACACCAAAGACTGCTTCCAGCTGAAGAAGTACATAGAGTCGCTGATCAAACAGGGCCAGCTTCGCAAATACCTGCGGATGCCCTCCCCAAAAGGCAGAAAAGAGGAGGAAGAGAGGGCCGAAAACGAAGACTATGACTCCGACAGGCAGAGAAACAGAAGTCCAAAAAGGCGCCTTCCACCTCCAGTAGGGGTCATCCAAACCATCACCACGGGGCTCCCATCCTCGGAAAGAAAGCGGAAGGCCAGAGAAATTGCAGTTATGGAGTATCAAAGTCCATCAAAGAAACTGGCTCGCAAAGATGGCTCCACTGTCGTCTTCCCCCACGATGACCCGCTGCTGATAATGGCGAGAATAGGGAACTGGGACGTCAAGAGAGTGTTGCTTGATGAGGGCTCAAATGCTGACGTCCTATTCTCGCACTTACTGCCGAGCTTGGGCATCTCCAGCAGCGAGCTTAAACCTGTCACCATGCCCACCTTCGGTGTTGGGCCATCCGAACTACCCGTCCTCGGATGGATCGACCTCCCCTTGATGATAAAAGGCACTTCGGTAGACGGAGCAGCTGAGTTGTACGCGTCCACAATGGCAAGATTCATCGTCATGGATGTCCCGTCTTCGTACAACGCCATCCTTGGAAGGCAGACTCAGGGGAACCTGCACATTCGCCCCGATGTGAAGTACTTGACTGTCACATTCGCCACCAAGGATGGAGATGCAGAGGTCTTCATCGACCAAGCCGAGGTAAGAAAGGTGTTTGTAAAAGCACGAAAGGCTCCGGCAAACAACTCTACACAAACAGTGGAGGCAAAGGCGCAGGAGAAAGGCAAAGAAGGAGATCCCGCAGAAGCAGAAATGGAAGCAGTAGATCTTGTCCCAGGACAATCTACCCGAATATGGAAGAGCTTGGCCAAAGGTGACAAGGAAAATCTTGTATCCTTTCCGCTGAAAAATAAAGATCTGTTTGCCTACTCGCCGAAAGACATGCCAGGAGTGAACCCTGGCATAATACAGCACAGCCTCAAAGTAAGCCCGGAAGCAAAACCTATCAAGCAAAAGAAACGAAGCATCTCAGCCCACAAAAGCAACTTCGTGAGAACCGAAGTCCAGCGCCTATTGGATGCTGAAGTTATCAGGGAGGTAAAATACCCCGAATGGTTAAGCAACGTGGTCATCGCCACAAAAGAAGGTAGCAGCAAACTCCGGATGTGCATTGATTTCAGAAACTTGAACGATGCTTGCCCGAAAGACTCATTTCCCCTCCCGCCAATAGATCAACTGGTAGATTCAACGGCCGAATACGGGCTCCTGAGCTTCCTAGATGCCTTCAGCGGCTACCATCAGATAAAGATGGACCCCGAAGATGAAGAGAAAACTGCCTTCATCACCGAGGGAGGAACGTACTGCTATGTCAGAATGCCCTTCGGGCTCAAAAATGCAGGAGCCACCTACCAGAGACTGATGAACAAGGTCTTCAAGGACCAAATGGGGAGAAACATGGAGGTATATGTTGATGATATGATAGTCAAAAGCAAGCTGCCCGGCTACCACGTTGCAGATTTGGAGGAAACCTTCCAAAAGCTTAGAGCCTTCGGGATTCGCCTTAATCCCGAGAAGTGTATCTTCGGCGTGACCTCGGGAAAATTCCTTGGGTACATGGTATCCGAAAGAGGCATTGACGCCAATCCTGAGAAGATTAAGGCTCTGCTTGAGTTCCGAACTCCTGCCACAGTCAAAGACGTGCAGAGACTAACCGGAAGAATAACCTCTCTGAGCAGGTTTATTTCCAGGTACGGAGATAGGTGTAGACCTTTCTTCAAAGTCCTCACAAAGGCAGCAAAGATGGAAGGCGACCTCGGAAGAAACAATCATCCTTAGGACAAAGATTGCCAAAAGGCCTGGGAAGAACTCAAAGTCTACCTGGCCAGCCTGCCGACTCTACGACAACCTCGGGAGGGAGAACCCCTCGTACTGTACCTCGCCGTCACAGAAAAGGCCGTGAACTCGGTCCTAGTGAAAGAAGAAGGGCCGAAACAATGGCCGGTCTACTACGTCAGCAAGTCCCTGCATGGCGCCGAAGTCAGGTACCCTTTGCTTCAAAAAGCTATATACGCCTTGGTGCTTGCAGGAAGAAGACTGCGACCATATTTCCAGGCTCACCCCATCATCGTCCGAAGTAGTCTACCACTACGGGATGTTATGAAGAGAGTTGATCATTCGGGAAGGCTCTCCAAGTGGTGCATAGAGCTTGGCGAACACGAAATCACGTATAAGCCTCGGAAGGCCATAAAAGCCCAAGCATTGGCAGATTTTATCGCCGAAATACCCACCACTGAGGAGAACCACTCAAATCCGAAAGAAGGTGAGCCAAAATGGACCTTGCATGTTGACGGAGCCTCGGGGTCCGAACACCAGGGAGCTGGAATAGTTATCAGAGGACCCGAAGGCCTAGAGGTGATGAAGGCTATCAAGTTCAGCTTCAACGTCACCAATAATGTGGCTGAGTATGAAGCCCTCATAGCGGGATTACGCTTGGCCAGAAAGATTGGCGTGAGAAACTTAAGGGCTCACAGCGATTCCCAGCTGGTAGTTCGGCAGACGGTAGGAGATTATGGGGCGAAGGACCCAATCTTGGCAAAATACCACGAGCTGGTAAGAAAACTCATCCAAGAGTTTGACGCCGTGCGGATCGAAAATGTACCCCTGCGGAACAACACTGAGGCAGATTGCTTAGCGAAGTCCAAAACATACACCGAGGTGCTAGACCATCCAAGCATCTCCGTGCTAAGCGTAACGACCTCGGGAACAGGGTGGAAGGACCCCATAAAGAGATACTTCGCAGAGAATGAGCTTCCCGAAGACGCCGGCAATGCTGCAAGACTGCGAAGACGCGCCGGAAGATTCTTCCTGATTGGTGAAGAGTTATATCGGCAAGGATATGCAAATCCGCTGCAGAGATGTGTGGGCGAAGAGGATACTGAGATGGTCCTCGAAGAAGTTCACGAAGGCATGTGCGGTTCGCACATTGGAACTGATGCCCTTGCAGCAGTGATACTCCGCCAAGGATACTTCTGGCCTACCCTGAGAAAGGACGCAAGGCAGTTCGTCCAGAAATGCGGTAGTTGCCAGAGACATGCAAAAATCCAGAGGATACCCTCGGAAATGGTAACGTCGGCAGACTATCCTTGGCCCTTCGCAGTCTGGGGTATAGACCTTATTGGGCCACTCCCCACAGCGCCCGGAGGCGTGAAATTCTGTGTGGTAGCAGTGGACTATTTCTCAAAGTGGGTAGAGGCAGAACCACTAGCAACTATCTCGGCAAAAGAAGTGCAGAAGTTCGTATGGAAGAACATCGTATGCAGATTTGGCATACCGAGGGTACTAGTAGCTGATAATGGATCCCAGTTCATAGACAAAGGATTCCAGGAATTCATCAGCGACCTCGGAATAAAGATGCACTTTGCCCCAGTAGCTCACCCCCAAAGCAATGGGCAGGTGGAAGTATCAAACAGGACCATAAAAGATGGCCTGAAAAAGAGACTTGGGGAAGCCAAGGGGAAATGGCCAGGAGAACTCCAAAGTGTATTGTGGAGCTACCGAACGACGCCACGAAGAGCCACAGGGGAAACTCCCTTCTCACTCATCTTCGGAACAGAGGCCATTATCCCAATAGAGATAGTTCAGCCTTCAATACGGGTGCAAGTATTTGATGAAGGTGGAAACGACCTCGGTCTGAGAACTAAGCTCAACCTTGTGGCCGAACACAGAGAAATAGCCGAGCTGAGAAGAAAAGCTTTCCAGCAAAGAGTGGCCGCGGCTATCAACTTAAAAGCCAGGCCAAAAGAAATCAAAAAAGGAGACCTCGTTCTCCGAAAGGCCGACTTTGCACCCCGAAAGCCATCTCACGGAGTACTTCGCGCAAATTGGGAAAGACCTTATCTGGTTCTCGTCGAAGTACGAAAAGGCGTGTACAAGCTTGGCGACGCCAAAGGCGTAGAATTGAAAAATACTTGGCATTCAGACGCCTTGAAAAAATTCTATGCCTAAGGTTGAGCGGAGGAGATATATTGTACAAGAAATATTCTAAGTACAGAATGGTCTGGAGAAGAATGGCCTTGAGAAAAATTCTTAAGTATACCAAATTGTCCAAGACAGAATTCCGCGAAGGTGCTCGCCACGAAAAAAGCAGATGTGACTTCCCGAAGTCCCTTGAGCCACTACGCTCGGGACAAATGGGAAACAAGAATCTTGCAAAGGTACTCGGCATAATCAATGCAGAGAAAATTTTCCGAACACCCTTGAGCGAACATGCTCGGGAAAAAGGGAAAGTAGGAATCTCGCAAAAGTACACGCCAAAACAAAAGCAGAGGTAATTTCCGAACACCCTTGAGCGAACGTGCTCGGGAAAAATGGAAACGAGCAATCTCGTGAAAATTTTCCTAAGTCCCTTGAGCAAATATGCTCAGGACAATAGGAAGACTGAAAAATTTGGCTGAAGGTTTTCCGAAGTCCCTTGAGCGAACATGTTCGGGATAAAAGGGAACAAAAAGCCTGCAAAAGACTTAGCCAAATTTTTACAAACTTTCCAGAAAGTCTCTTGAGCGAGCACACTCGGGACAAAGGAAGGTAAAAAGTTTCTTTGGTTGCAGGTTTTCCGAAAGTCTCTTGAGCAAACGTGTTCGGGACAGTGGAAATGAAGAAACTTGCAAGAAAGGACTTAGCCAAAAGATTGTTCATTTAGAGCAAACACTGCCTTACAAAAGAAGTGCCCAAAGAAGGAGCACAAAGGAGAAAAATAAGAGGAGCCCTAAAACAAACTAGGGAGAGCCGGGCGGACGAAGACCAGGAAGCTTCAGATGCTCGACCTTGGACCACTGCCACCGAGGTCCCTCAGGAATATTTAGGCCCTCCAGAAAAGAGAGGTCCAAATCTGGGAACCTCTGCAGGACCTGGTGCCGAGCAAGGCAGAAGCCGTCCTGAAAGGCGACCTTGGCCATTTGATCAGAAGTATGTTTTTGAACGCCAAGGTCGTTGAGCTCATCCCTCAGCTCAGCAATCTCCTCCTCCAGCTCCCTGATCCCCAGCGTCCCTCCGGACTCCTTCTTCAGAGCCTCGACCTTGGCCCGGAGAGCATTGTTCTCATCCGTCAACCTCGCCGCAAGACTGTCGGCAACAGCCTTGTCCTTGACAAGATCTCCGTTGGCGGCGAGCAGCCCCTGTACTTGGTCGCCGAGGTCGGCAATCTTCCGGGAGGAGTCCTTTTCAAGTTCTTCTCTCTTCTTCGAGAACTCCTCCCGAACGGCGGCGATTTGCTGAGAACAATCCGCTGCCAGCTGCTGGTTGCTGGCAATCACCTTCGCAAGCGAAGCCTTCGCTTCACTGAGTTCCCGCGAAGTCGCATCCTTGGAGGCAGCCTGTCTGGCCACCCGAACTCGGAGGTAACCAGCGTACTCCAGCAGCTACGGCAAGGCAAAAGTCCAGGTTAGTACAAGTCTAAACACTTAGAAAATTGAGGAAAAAGAGTGTAAAGACTATACCTGAGCAGCATGCTCGGTGACTTTTGCGGCGAGGGTATTATCCCCCGGGTGAGCCGCCGCAATGGCCCGGAAGGAGGCGTCAGTGGTCATCCCCTTCCAAATCTCGTTTGTCATTTTTGGACAATCGTTGGAGAACAAATTCATATCCTCTGTGATTGTCCAATAGGGCTCCAAGGGGATCTTCCCCTCAGGGATTGTGGCATCGCGGAGGGCCCGTTTCCTCTCATGAATGGCCCTCCAGCCAGCAGCAAGAGGCTCCTCTGAAAGTAAGAAAGAAGTTAGGAGCAGAAGAAAAATTTGTGAAAAGCAAAGGAGCTGAACTTCGCCTGAAGGCATACCTGGAGGAACCTCGGAGATAGTGTCCTCGGGATCCTCGGGCCCCTCGGTAGAAAGACCTTTACCCTTCTGCCGATACCGCTCCTCGGCAGTAGGTACTTCTACCACTACAGTGTTTCTGGGGGCCTCGAGGTCGGGAGGAGGCACCTCGGCGGAAGTAGCGGGGACCTCGGCCGGTGAAATTTCAACAAGACCAGCCTCTTCGCCAGCTTCTTCTTCCGAAAGCTTTGGCTGAGGAGGCTGGATAGCCTTCCTAGCTCACTTCACCGAGGGCCCCGCCCCTGTCGACTTCCTTCTTCGGGAAGCCGCCTTCTTTGTCTGCTCCCCCTTCTCCACTTGGCCAGAAAAGAGGGCCTTGTAATAGGCGGCAGCACCATCGCCCATCTCTGAAAAAGAGAAGAAATATCAGCGTAAGTCCGAGGAAAAAATATAAAGGGGTGGAAGATTACTCACTTTCGGCAAAAGATTCGAAAGAAGTCTCCCCCTTAAGGAGCTTGATCAGCCAGGAGTCCTTTCCGGCGATGGCGGGAGCGGGCATATTGAGGTCAGTCTCGTGTTCCTTAACCACTTTTAGCTCCCGAAGGACTTCTTCGGTCATCAACCTCCAGTTGATAGGAAAGGGGTAAAGAGCACGAGGAGAGACCTCGGGAACCCAGTCAGCGACTGCCCGAATGCGGGCGTGGAAATCCGCGAACACGGAAGCCAACGGTGGGGTCAGCAGCATCCTCGGATCAACGACGTCTGCGTTCAGCACTCCCTGAGCCCATCTAGTTGGGACACCAGACCAGTTCTTATCCACCTTCAGGAAAAAGAACTTAGGCTGCCACCCCCGCCAGCTATCCTTCGTGTCGAAGGTGAAGGTGAATTTTTTGCTCCCGGATCCCCAAGGCAGCAGGAAATAGAAGCCACCCTTCGGGACCACGTAGAGCTTGTAGTACTGCATGAAAATGATGAAGTGGGGCTCTATCCTGAACACGCCACACATGCAGAGGTAGGCGTTAAAATAGCAGTACGCGTTCGGGGGAAGCTGGTTCACAGCAATGCCATGGAATTGGCAGAACTCGCAAACCACCTTCGGGGGAGGATACCGAAGTCCGGCCTTCAGTTGGGCTCGGAAGACGGTAACCTCGTCGCCGCGGTTTGAAAAAGCAAAATGGCTAGAACGAGGCAGCCTGGTCACAGCGTAAGACGGAAGAAAGAATTTTTTCTTCCACCTCTCTAGTTTTTCGGGGGTGGTACAGCAAGGATGGGCCAGAAGAGGTTTCCAGCTCTCGGGAACAGGCATCGTGGACATGAAAAAGAGTTTGAGATGGAAAAGAAAATAGTTTCCAGAAAAAACTCAGAAGACGAGTTTGGAAAAAACAACAGTTTTCCAGAAAAACTCAGAAAAACAGAGGAATCAGAGTACTCTGGAAATCAAAACCCACCAAAAGATTTGCCTAAGGATGCCGTCATGAAAGTTGGTAGGAAAAGCAAGATAAAACGCAAGAACAGAGGGCAAAGCAGAGAGAGAGCAGAAAAACAGTAAGTGGGACTTATGATGGAATGGGCTATTTATAAGCCAAAGGTGGGTAGCCGAAAAGAGATCATAAGTACCCATTGGAGGCGAACCGTCGCCGTAACTGCCCACTGCACCTGAAAAGGCGCGCCCTCTGTAACTGACGCGTCTCTCTTCCAATGGCAAGAAGCCGCGTGTCAACCGCTGCGCAGAAATAGGGGACGTGCCTCCCCAAATGTCCCTGGAAAACTGGGACACACCTCCTGATTGGGACACGTCGTTTGACATCCTTGAAAAGTGGAGACGCGCCGCTCAGTCTGACGTGCTTGGCCATCAGACCTGCAGAAATAAAGAGCAGGCCACCTCGAGGACACCAAGAGACAGGCTATGGCTGAACAGCCCATGACTTTTGGGCAAGAGGTGTATCTTCGGTACAGGCTTCGCCTCGGAGACACCAAAGAATAGGCCAAGGCCGAACAGCCCAGACCCTCGGGCAAAAGGTGCGACCTCGGAACAGGTTATGCTTCCCAACAAGACTCCCAACGACAACCTCGGAAAGAGATGCAAACCGAAGTCTTCACTTCGGCTTTCCAGAGGGGGGCATGTGATAGCCAAAGGCTATCGCCTCAATCTGGCCGAACACCCTGCCACAACAATGGCCAGAAGAACTGGCGCTTCCCTGGAACAGGTGGAATCATGCACCTCGGGAGATAGCCGGAGAGCTCCGAGCCTCGGCACGCCAGTAAAACTTGAGGACTCTATTCGCCCCCCAAGGTTGTGAACAGCGCGCCTTCGGAAAAGTGGCACCAGACATTGCTGCCCGAACATGATATCCCCGAAGGCAGAACCCCCTGGAACTGGGAACCCCCGAACTGAGGGTATGCTTCCCGAAGAGGCTCTGTCCGAACTAGAGGACGACCTCGCCCAGGGACCTCGGGAGTACGGCAGGAGCATTTAAGGAAGCATTTAAGGAAGCCTCTGACACGTCCCACCACAGACGTAAAAAGCCGCCCTGACGCGCAGACGCCATCAGAATCACATCATGGCCCATCTCAGCACAAGGCTCGAGGCCATCTGGTTACCAACTATCTGTCCCCTACGCCCAGAAGTTCAGGAGCATCCGACCGCACACGTGTCATGATCTGAACGGGCTAGGTATTCCTATATATACAGGAAATAAATACTTGACAGGAGGTTGGTAGGCCGGAGATACAGCTCCCACACTCTGAGAAAATACCAGGCGAGACTTTTCTGCCTTTCTCTTTGAGCTAGTGACTTTCTCCTTTTTCCGGCCACCACTGACTTGGGCGTCGGAGGCTCCCCCCCCGGAAAAACACTCCGGGGGCCTCCTAACCCTGTTTACCAGCTTTTCAGGTACTCTCCTTGGGGCGATCCACCTTCCAGGCGTTCTTCCTCCTAGAAGTCTCCTCAACAGTCATCATGACTCACAACGATGAGGCCCCAGGCCATCACCTAGTCTAGTATTATTGTGGAGCGGGTTGCAATAATACATAATGACTAGCATATGTGGAGACTAATATGAGATATGTAGTCTACATATGGGTACAAGTTGGAGAACTTGTGTACTGGACCGACCCACCATGAGAACACTTCATGGATCGTTATATGAGTGTCATAAGTGATTCTCATAGTGATCATGGTATATGTAGTCCTTCGACCTAAGATCATCAAGGTTCCCTACATGTGAGTCACATACTTTGATACTTTCCTTTCTTGCTCGTAACTGAGTGAACTTGAAGGAGGTCATTGGGTATGTCACATATCATGCGGAGGGATTTGTATGATCAAGATGGGATTTGTCCCTCCTATGTAACGGGAGTGATATCTTTGGGCCCCTTGATAGAGTGAGACTTAGAAAATGCATGGCCATGCTCCGATGAGTTGATATATGATATCAATGTCATCAGTTTAATTTGGTCTACTCGGTAATCAAGAAACCAAAGATTGGGCTACACGAGAGTGACACATTCCATGTCTTGCGCTTAGTCATGATATCTTGGACAAAGGGACAATGGCATATATCGGTGATGATCATAAAGGTTTAGTCGATTCACCGACAATCTTGTCACTTGGGTAGCAGTGATGTGTTGCTAGACACCGCTCATTGCTTATGATCATAAATGTGATTTATGATCATTGCCAACATGGCAATAGCCTATTGGGTCACACACATAGAGCTATTTGGATCATTAGAGTGCATGGGCTAATTATTTGGGTTATGGTTTCACTTTAATTTCGTATTAATAATGGGCCAAGGAGTTGAGCCATTATTAAGCCCAAAATTAAATCCTAATTGGATTAGGGCTTTGAAACCCATTAGGCCTGGAAGTTGAGTCTCACTATAAATACAACTTTTAAGTGAGAAATTCGCAGGCCTCCTTGCCCTAGCCTCCCAAAAGGACAGCCGCACTCTTCTCTTGCAATTCCTTGGAGGACGCAAGCTAGCACTGCGAGCGCAAGGGAAACGCATCTGCCGGGACGTGGTGGAAGCGTGGTGATCCTGAGAGGCTCGTGTGGATACCATAGAGAGCCTAAACAAGTCAACTGTTCAGGTTTTATGATTCGACTCTACAGTTGAGTGAGAGATCTCAACCGAAAATTAGGTATGAAATTTTTGAACACCCGGTTTACCCCGTTTCACTTGGATCCTGGAGGGTTTCGGTTAAATTCCGCTGCGCTGTTTGGCTCCCGAAACCCAACAGTGGTATCAGAGCTACTGGTGAAACCCTAAATCGGGATTGAGTGTTGAATCGCATGATGCTATGTGTTCGATTGGTTTTCGGCCATGATTAATTAGATTGATTCATGATGCATGAAACCGGAATTTGTAATGAACATATGAGATATATGAAGAAACGAAACAAATTGGTTAATGAGATTAACCCGAAATTGATAGGTATGAGATACCTATATGGATTAGGATTCTTGCAATAGTTGCAAAAACCCTAGGTTTGTTCGGATTCGGCCTGTTCGGGCACCGAAAGTAAGGTATTTTTGGTAGCTCGAATGGAGGAGTCTCGGGTGCCTACTTTCTCGAAATAGAAGATTTCGGGCTAAGCAATTGTAAGTCAATTTTTTGCGCCGGCCGCAAGGGCGGCTCCCCTTGACCCCGTATGCGAAGCGCCACATAAATAAAACCTGGTTAATCAACACGCGAAAATTGGCATGCATCTTTGTTGAATGAGATTTGACATGATATGCTGATTGGTGTTTGAAGCATGGTGATGGTTATGGCCCTTGATTGGTTGTACTTGTAAATACGGCCTGCGAGTCATGCCTTTTCTTATCACTCTCATTGTACATTCTCTTCTCACCTTACTCCCCTCGAATGTAACTCGAGGTTTCTATTATTGATGTAATGGTGCATTATGGGCTCATCCAAGGTGGTATGTCCAAGGAGGTGACAACAAAAGGGCAGCCAAGAAAGGAAGAGAAGGAGCTTGTGAAGACTCTTTTCTTTTCTTAGGCTTTTATGATATTCTCATTGGCTTGAGAATATCGCATAGTTTGGGCTATAACCATGTCACATTTATTTCTTGTAAGCATGAGATGCATGTTTTATATTTGTATGTGATGCATGTATAAAACAACCGGAGATAACAAATTGGTGAGATCAAAAGAAAAAAATCCCTCAAACAAATATTAAGTCATTAAATGTGATGCCTTCCAAATGTTGGCACTCGTCAAGACTTTGATCAACATTAGGTGGGTTTGCCAAAGTAAAGCACCTATGTTCATCTTGGTAAGGCGCGATGGGATAATAGTGATATCCAAACTGCTAACTTTGGGTTTGACTTAACTAAGTCATCCTAATAGGATTGGGGACTTAGAGGCATAGAGTTGGGCTTAAGTTCATGAGATGAGCTTGGACAAGTGTTGTTCACCCAACTATCCAAGAGTTGCATAAGATGCAATTGGTAAGGAGTTGTCTACCTAAATAGCTGTAACTTGAGAGAAAAGCCAAAGCTGACTCAGGTTGTGGTCAAATATGGATCTTGGCCCACTAGAATACCTTAGCGCCGAGGTGTTCCGAAATAATATCGAGGGTTATTATTTTGAGGAAAATAGTGGGAGTATCGTTTAATAAAAGTCCTTATTAAATGAATTAAAATACATGACTCTTACACTGCATATTTACTGTTGTAGATAACCATGGCACAAAACACATCGACACTTTCGTTGCGATCGATCCTTGAGAAGGAGAAACTGAATGGGACCAACTTTCTCAAATGGTACCGAAACTTGAGGATAGTCCTCAAACAAGAGAGAAAGGCTTATGTCCTAGAGCAGCCCATTCCGAATGAGCCTGCTGCCACTGCTCCAAGAGTTGAAAGGGATGCTCACAAGAGGCATTCTGATGATGCTTTGGATGTTACATGCCTCATGCTTATTACCATGGAATCTGAGCTTCAGAAGCAACATGAGAACATGGGGGCGTTCGATATGATCGAACATCTCAAAATGCTTTTCCAAGAGCAAGCTAGGCATGAGAGGTTTGAGACCTCTAAGGCATTGTTTCAGTGCAAGATGTCTGAGGGAAGTCCCGTGGGTCCTCATGTGCTCAAGATGATTGGGTACATTGAGAATCTTGAGAATTTGGGATTTGCTCTTCAGAAAGAGTTGGCTATCGGTGTAGTCTTGCAATCATTGCCTGAAAGCTACAGTCAATTTGTCATGAACTATAACATGAACGACCTTGACAAGTCCCTCCCTGAATTGCTCAACATGTTGAGAACTGCTGAGCAAAACCTTAAGAAGGCTAAGCCCATTTTGATGGTTCAAAAGGGCAAGGGAAAAGGAAAAGCCAACAAGAAGAAGGATAAAGCTAATGGAAAGTCCAATGGTAGTTCTTCTTCAGCTGCACTGAAACCAAAGGGTGGTGTGGCAAAGGAAGGGGAGTGCTTCCATTGTAAGCAACCTGGACACTGGAAGCGCAACTGTAAGCTCTATCTTGAAGAACTTGCTAAGGAAAAGGGAAGTAAGACTTCCACTTCAGGTATTTTTGTTATAGAGGCTAACTTTTCTACTTCCTCATCTTGGGTATTGGATACTGGATGTGGATCTCACATTTGTGCAAATGTGCAGGATCTAAGTAGAAGTAGAAGATTGGCCCGAGGTGAAGTGGACCTACATGTTGGAAATGGAGCAAGGGTTGCTGCCTTAACCGTAGGGACTTATGTTCTCACTTTACCTAGTGGATTAGTTTTAGAATTAGTCAACTGCTACTTTGTGCCTACTATTAGTAGAAATTTGATTTCTGTTTCTTGTTTGGACAAGAAAGGTTTTTCATTTATAATAAAGGACAAATGTTGTTCTATTTATTTGAATGAAATCTTTTATGGTAGTGCTCAACTTAGCAATGGGTTGTATGTTCTAGACCTTGAAGATCCAATCTATAATGTGAATACCAAGAAGGTCAGATTAAATGATTCAAACTCGACCTATCTCTGGCACTGTCGCTTGGGCCATATAAATGAGACCCGCATATCCAAGCTCCATAAGGATGGACTCTTGGACTCATTTGATTTTGAATCATATGAGACATGTGAGTCATGTTTGTTGGGCAAGATGACCAAAGCCCCATTCACAGGGCAAAGTGAAAGGGCTAATGACTTACTAGGACTCACACATAGTGATGTATGTGGCGCTATGTCTACACAAGCTAGAGGAGGTTTCCAATACTTCATTACTTTCACTGATGACTTCAGCAGATATGGCTATGTGTATCTTATGAGACACAAGTCAGAATCCTTTGAAAAGTTCAAAGAATTCAAGAATGAAGTAGAGAATCAACTCGGGAAGAGTATCAAAGTGCTTCGATCAGATCGAGGTGGAGAGTACTTGGATCGAGAATTCCTTGACTATCTGAAGGAGTGTGGTATAGTATCACAACTCACTCCACCAGGTACACCTCAATGGAATGGTGTTTCTGAAAGGAGAAATCGAACTCTGTTAGACATGGTTCGCTCCATGATGAGTCAAGCTGACCTTCCAAACTCCTTTTGGGGACATGCTCTAGAGACAGCCGCTTTTACACTAAACCGAGTTCCATCTAAATCGATTCAAAAGACACCATATGAGATATGGAGTGGGAGGCCTCCCAATTTGTCTTTTATGAAGATTTGGGGCTGTGACGCTTATGTGAAACGTCAATCCTCTGACAAACTAGGGCCCAAATCTAAAAAATGTCTTTTTGTTGGGTATCCCAAAGAAACAAAGGGTTACTATTTCTACAATCCCTCTGAGCAAAAAGTGTTTGTTGCTCGAACTGGTGTCTTTTTGGAGAAAGAGTTTATCTCTAAAGGAACTAGTGGGAGGAAAGTAGAACTTGAAGAAATTCAAGAACAACAAGGAGACATCGAACCTGAGATGGAACCTGAACAGACACCACAAGATGTTGTGGTTCAAGAGTCTGTTCCTGTAGCACAAAGCCCACGTAGGACTGGTAGGATTCGGCGTGAGCCCGAGAGATATGGATTTCTCGTGACTCACACCGGTGATGTGATGCTCATGGATCAAGATGAGCCCACAACCTACCAACAAGCTATGTCGGGGCCTGACTCTGAGAAGTGGCTAGTGGCCATGAAATTCGAGATGGAATCCATGTATGAAAACCAAGTATGGACTTTGGTTGACCCACCTGAAGGCGTAAAACCCATAAGGTGCAAATGGGTTTTCAAGAAGAAAACTGACATGGATGGTAATGTGATTACCTTTAAGGGATGATTGGTCGCAAAAGGTTTCAAGCAAATTCATGGTATTGACTATGATGAAACTTTTTCACCAGTTGCTATGCTTAAATCCATCCGAATTTTGTTTGCTATTGCTGTACACTATGATTATGAGATATGGCAAATTGATGTCAAAACTGCATTCCTAAATGGAAAGCTACTTGAGGATGTGTACATGACACAACTTGAGGGTTTTGTCACTCCTGAGAATGCCAATAAAGTGTGCAAATTGCAAAGGTCCATTTATGGACTGAAGCAAGCTTCTCGAAGTTGGAATCTTCATTTTGATGATGCAATCAAAGAGTTTGGTTTTATCAAAAATGAAGATGAACCTTATGTCTACAAGAAGGTTAGTGGCAGCGCTATTGTCTTCTTGGTGTTGTATGTAGATGACATACTACTCATCGGGAATGACATTCCTGAGCTACAGTCTGTGAAGACTTGGCTAAGGAAATGTTTCTCTATGAAGGACTTGGGTGAAGCAGCCTATGTGTTAGGCATCAGGATCTATAGAGATAGATCTAGAAAGCTTCTTGGCCTAAGTCAAAGTACATATATTAACAAGGTGCTAAAGAGGTTTAGTATGCAAGATTCCAAGAAAGGATTCTTGCCCATGTCACATGGTATCACTCTTTTTAGATCTCAGTGCCCGAGTACAACCGAGGAGAGAGAGCGCATGAGTAAGATTCCATATGCCTCAGCAATTGGATCTATCATGTATGCCATGATATGTACTCATCCCGATGTCTCATATGCTTTGAGCATGACGAGTAGGTACCAATCGAACCCCGGTAAAAGTCACTGGACAGCTGTTAAGAACATCCTTAAGTACTTACGAAGGACTAAGGATGCATTCTTGGTCTTTGGAGGTGAAGATGAGCTCGTTGTAAGGGGTTACACCGATGCAAGCTTCCAATCCGATAAGGATGATTTTAGATCGCAATCTGGTTATGTGTTTTGTATTGGTGGTGGTGCTGTGAGCTGGAAGAGTTCAAAGCAAGAGACAGTAGCTGACTCTACAACAGAATCTGAGTACATTGCCACCTCTGATGCTGCAAAGGAGGCAGTTTGGATCAAGAAGTTCATCACTGAACTTGGAGTGGTTCCAAGCATTGTCGACCCGATAGAGCTCTATTGTGACAACAATGGAGCAATCGCACAGGCTAAGGAACCTCGATCTCACCAGCGATCCAAACACATACTCCGACGCTATCATCTCATCAGGGAGATCATTGAGAGGAGTGATGTAAGGATATGCAGGACTTCGACAGACAGCAACATTGCTGATCCACTGACAAAGCCCCTTACGCAGCAGAAGCATGATAGCCATTCTAGGTCCATCGGTATTAGATTCATGAATGATTGGCTTTTAGTGCAAGTGGGAGATTGTTAGTGTTGTGCCCAAAAAGCCAATCATGAGATGATTGTATTTTTTCACATTTAGTCATGATATTTTATTGAGGCATTAATCTAGCAATTTTGTTTGTTGTTTTGTTTCTGCGTAACGTAATAAACATAATTGTAACCCTAGAATAATGATATTCTTAAACGTCCCTAGTCTAGTATTATTGTGGAGCGGGTTGCAATAATACATAATGAGTAGCATATGTGGAGACTAATATGAGATATGTAGTCTACATATGGGTACAAGTTGGAGAACTTGTGTACTGGACCGACCCACCATGAGAACACTTCATGGATCGTTATATGAGTGTCATAAGTGATTCTCATAGTGATCATGGTATATGTAGTCCTTCGACCTAAGATCATCAAGGTTCCCTACATGTGAGTCACATACTTTGATACTTTCCTTTCTTGCTCGTAACTGAGTGAACTTGAAGGAGGTCATTGGGTATGTCACATATCATGCGGAGGGATTTGTATGATCAAGATGGGATTTGTCCCTCCTATGTAACGGGAGTGATATCTTTGGGCCCCTTGATAGAGTGAGACTTATAAAATGCATGGCCATGCTCCGATGAGTTGATATATGATATCAATGTCGTTAGTTTAATTTGGTCTACTCGGTAATCAAGAAACCAAAGATTGGGCTATACGAGAGTGACACATTCCATGTCTTGTGCTTAGTCTTGATATCTTGGACAAAGGGACAATGGCATATATCAGTGATGATCATAAAGGTTTAGTCGATTCACCGACAATCTTGTCACTTGGGTAGCAGTGATGTGTTGCTAGACACCGCTCATTGCTTATGATCATAAATGTGATTTATGATCATTGCCAACATGGCAAGAGCCTATTAGGTCGCACACATAGAGCTATTTGGATCATTAGAGTGCATGGGCTAATTATTTGGGTTATGGTTTCACTTTAATTTCGTATTAATAATGGGCCAAGGAGTTGAGCCATTATTAAGCCCGAAATTAAATCCTAATTGGATTAGGGCTTTGAAACCCATTAGGCCTGGAAGTTGAGTCTCACTATAAATACAACTTTTAAGTGAGAAATTCGCAGGTCTCCTTGCCCTAGCCTCCCAAAAGGACAGCCGCACTCTTCTCTTGCAATTCCTTGGAGGACGCAAGCTAGCACTGCGAGCGCAAGAGAAACGCATATGCCGGGACGTGGTGGAAGCGTGGTGATCCCGAGAGGCTCGTGTGGATACTATAGAGAGCCTGAACACGTCAACTGTTCAGGTTTTTTGATTCGACTCTACAGTTGAGTGAGAGATCTCAACCGAAAATTAGGTATGAAATTTTTGAACGCCCGGTTTACCCCGTTTCACTTGGATCCTGGAGGGTTTCGGTTAAATTTCGCTGCGCTATTTGGCTCCCAAAACGCAACAAAATGTTGGTTTACCTATATCTCAGAGAGGGTCTTGGTAACTTTCCCTATAGAAAAATATGAGTACTACAATTAAATTTTTTTAATAGTCTTCAAATTAATTTGCTATAGTATAAACTTCCACTTTTAAACTTCAACAAAAATATCAATAGGAGCCCGGTGGATGATTTGCCCATCCAAATTTAGTATTTTAAGTCACTCAATAACAAGTACAAGAGTAAGGTGGCACACATACAATCGAATGAGATTAGACATATGCTTGATTTTTATCTTGAGGAGGATTATAGTCAATTACTGCCTTACAAGCCAAAAGATATTCAGGAAGTTGACTCGCAGGTTTTGTTAATTGCATGGAATGATCCTGCATGGAAGAATAGGTATTCCATAAACAAGATGGGGAAAGACGCTGAGGAGGATGAAGAGGGCCAAAGCATTCAATAGGCCTAATGCCCAAGGATTATTTGGTAAGATTGTTATAAAATTCATTTTCTTATTATAAATAGTTTTCTTGTTTGTTAATTATTTATTATATCTTTTGTTAACAGACTAAGACTCATGGTCATCTGTCATGTTGGTCCAAGTTCTACTACTAGCAAGAAAACTTGTCAATAATTTTCTGATCAACAAATGAAGATATTTGTAATTTTTTTTACTAGTTTGCCAATTTCATTTATACGGAAATGATGATCAATTGCTTATGGTGAATTATTGTTTAGGAGGACTACGATATTGAGATGAGCCGAGAGTCTAGGAATAATCCAGATAAGCATTCGCTATTTCTTACATCTGTATGACATTGTGTCACTGGTGGTATGATAGGAGGAGAATGGTGGGGGGGTCCCATCTTTTCTTATTAATCCCAATAGATCAAGGTTCATTAAATCTGAGGGGCTTATGTGAATTCTCTATGTTCACCTATATAATTATTTTTTTTTTGGTACACAAAATTTAATACAATCTGTTACAAGAGTAGGGATGAGAGTGAACAATCCTAAATCTAATGGGTGAAGGGGTTTGTTGAATGAACTTTGGAGTACTTTAGCTATAATTAGACCACTTTTTTTAGGGTAATTATTAACTATGGGTTTGTTGAGTAATTTTATACTTATGCATTCCTTTTAGTGTTTTTTAGTTGATCACACTTAGGAGTTAGCAACACAGTTCTCTCAAATATGCATAGTACCAGGATTAGCTTTCGGTACAAGTTTCCACTAAAAATGAAACCTTACGCACTAAGATCGAGGAGCTGCAATGAAACTAAGAAGAGAACATGCACAGATGGGCCAAGGTGGGGCAACATTCAAAAGATGTTGAGAATCATTATCTTTGCAAGATGGAAATGCAGCAATAGTAGATTTATGAGTAGTGGAAGCTCATTGTGACCATTCAGGATAGCATGCGAAGAAAGATTGATGTATTTAATGACATAATCTTTAGATTCCATGTAAATGGAAGACTTTCAGTGACACCACTGACAACATTACTCTCTAAATCATTTAGGGCAAAAGACCACAAAGACCATGAAACTAATCTTGATCAGCAAGATAGTGATGCATCATGTTAGGATTTACGGGGGTTTATGTTCCTACTAGTGTGAACTATTTTATTATTTTTTTTGACATTTTACAAATATTTTATTTTATGGTTAATTATTTCTAGAATCCAAAGTTATTTATCATAATTTTTATTATTTTTTTATTTGTTCTTATATTTATTTTAATTATTGCATCTATATGTAAATTTATATATATAATTTTGAGTAAAAAACTCAAATTTGTTGCTTTTCTTGATATTGCCAAGCAATTGAGAAGCAATGATATAATTGGTTACTTACTAGCAATAGAAAAGTAGCAAACATCTTTCATTGCTTTTTTATTGCAAAAAAAGTGGAACGACCATAGTTTGTTCTTTCATTAGAGAAAAAAAGAAATAAGATATTGTTGTATCTTCGTTACAATGCAAAAGCAATGACAAGGTCTCGTTGTTTTACATCATTGTACATTTTTTTTCTTATACAAAGCAACAACCATTTTTACCAACGAATTTGAAACACCTCTTTTCAATTTTTTTGTATGAAGCAAATCATCAACAAATCTGCCCATTGTTTTTTTTTTTTTTGTGTTGTAGTGCTAGAATGGGAGGTTAAGATAGAGATTATTTTTTATTGTCATACTTATTATAAAGAAAAGAAGGTAAAACTTGCTACTGTTGAGTTTACTGATTATACTATTGTGTGTTGGAATCAGATGGTGATCACTAGGCAAAGAAACTAAGAGGAGTTTATTTAAACATGAGAGGAATTGAAACCCATACTGAGGAGGAGGTCTATGCCAAGTTATTGCTTAGGGGGCATCATAAAAATCTCCAATGGATGACACAAGGCTCTGGAATTGTGGAGGACTATTTTAAGGAAATAGAGATTACTTTAATTAGATCTAATGTGGAGGACGGCCAAGAAGCCACCATGGCTCAATTTTTACATGGGTTTGAACTATGAACTTGTAAATATACCGGAGTTGCAACATTATGTGAAGCTAGAGGATATGGTGTAGACTGATGCCCGGTGGCATCTTCGTTGTATGACATGTTGGCTTGAAGGAGAGTCTTTTGATGAGAAGATATCTGCAAGACTTTAAAGAACGTGGGTTAGGAGTTCCTCGAAGTGTGTTTCCGAGGAAAGAGCCTTTGACGCCTAAGTTAGTATACGGAAGAGAAGTTGTTAAGAGTAGAGAGTAGGAAAGAGAGAGTCTCATTGTTCTTACCAAGGAGCGTTCCTAAGTATTTATAGGAGGATGGAGGGAGGAGTCCATTTTGCACAGCTTACCCAGATCATGACACGTGTCCAGCTAGATCTAGTTCGTACCTTCAGAGCCAGGCATCTCTAGCTGACTGTAGGTAGTTCCGGCTAGAGGGTAGGGGCGTGTGTGAGGCATCTTTGTCAGAGGTTCCTCAACCGTATTTTTGTTTTTATGAACAAGACCCTTTTGGGGGTGTGATACCCCTTTGGGCGTAGATTTTCCCGAGGACTACTGGAGAAGGCACTTCGGAAGGGCGATCCATCCTCGAGAGACTTTTTCCTCTATTGCGGTGATAGACATACTTTTCCGAGATTGGTAGCTTGCATGGTGAGGAGCCTTTTTTCCCAAAGTTAGCCATATAAATTTTTTAGGGTGGTATGAAGAATCCTCCGAGGTTAGTGCTATGACTAACCGAGGGTGGTGCCAAGTTAGCGACTTAAGAGGTCTCGTGGGCAATAGCCCTTCGGCTATCACATATGACCATAAAAGTGGAGCAGCAACTTAGGAGAAAGCAGACATGCTAAGTGGATAGAGTTCATTGAATCTTTTCCATATGCTATCAGATACAAGTAAGGTAACGAGAATATTGTTGCTAATGTATTATCTAGGGGGTATGCTTTATTTTTTACTTTAGATGCAAAATTACTTGGATTTGAGTATTTAAAGAAATTGTATGTAAAAGATTTTGATTTTGGTAAGATATATGCTAATTGTGCCAAAACTACTTTTGACAAGTTTTATCAACAACCTAATCCTTTACATCTTTGAACTAATGTTTCTATGGACTTTGTTGTAAAACTTCAAAGAATAAGGGTAAAGATTTTGCCTTTGTGCTTATGAACTGGTTCTTAAAGATGACATACTTCATTCCATGCCATAAAATCGATGATGTTGTAAATGTGGTAGAGTTGCTCTTTAAAGAGGTGGTTCATTTTCTTGAAGGCTGAGAACAATTTTTTTTTATAGAGACACCAAGTTTCTAAGTTACTTTTGGAAGAATTTGTTGGGTAAGCTAGGTACAAAGTTGTTATTTCTACCATATGTCACCCATATACCGATGACCAAACTGAGGTAACAAATGAAACATTGATTACATTGCTTAAAGCCATTATAAAAAAGAACTAGAAATCTTGGGAAGATTGCTTGCCACAAGTTGATTTTGCATATAATAGGGCTGTGCATACAACTATTGGATATTCACCTTTTATGATTGTTTATGGCTTTAATCCATTAACTCTTATGGATCTGATGTTATCCCTAAAAGTGAGTTCCCTAGTATGGATGGTGCAAATAAGGTATATTTGATCAAGAAGTTACATGAAAATGTAAAATTGCAAATTAAAATGAAGGTGTAACAATATGCAAATACACACAAAAAAGGATGAAAAAAGGTGTCCTTTTAATTTGGAGATTGGATTTGGGTTCATATGAGAAATGAGAGATTTTCCAGTATGTAGGTGCACCAACCATATTCCAAGAGGAGATGATCCTTTCCAAGTTGTGCAAAAGATCAACGACAATGCATTACAAGCTTGATTTGCTAGGTGAATACAACATTAGTACCTTTAATGTGGTCGATTTAGTTTTGTTAGATGTAGGTTCTAATTTGATGACATATCATCTTAAGAAAGAGGGAGATGATATAAATCCAGCAAGTTTGGATAATGTAGAATTAAAAATGCCTAATGAACCCTTGATGATCACAGTGAACCAATTACAAGAAGAAAGTCAAGGAGCTCAAGATAGCACTTTAAGGGATAATTAAGGAATATTTCATGGGAAACAAAGCTGGAGACACCATTGGAGACTCAAAGGAGCATAGTTGGATCAATTCTACACAATGGATCAATCTTTTAGAAGTGCAAGGTCTAGCTGCACCCAAGAGCACAAGTGTATCCTAGGATCATGCACCTTAGTGCACTTATGAACCCTAAGACCCCAAAGGTTCATATGTGGATCCTAGGAGCCCAAAAACCCCCAAAAGCACCCAAGTGCCCTAGCATGATCCTAAGAGAGCCCACGAGCCTTAACTAAGACATTTCCCTATCTTTTAAAGGATTTTAGCATGTTTGCTTTAGAAACACATGATTTGCACATGTTAGGCTAGCAAACATTCTTTTTACAGTACTTGGGAGAGACTAGTACCCAGCCAATTTCTAGCTTAAGTTCAATTTCTTTAGGACTTCTATTTCTTTAATTCTTTGTGTTTTGTTTAACAAAAGGAGTTCGAACACTATAACTACCCCTCACATGTGCATCTTTAGACTAAGATTCAGTAATACAATTGCTTATGCATATTTTCTCAAGAGTTCTCTTTGAACTTGCTTAGCATTAGGAAGTTTTGATTCTTGGGCATTACCATTTATATTTCTTGCTCCAACTTATAGTGTTAGGTTAGGGTGGGGGTTCTAATGTTTTCAGTGGAGCTTGAAAAACATCTTAAAAGAGTTCCTTGGTCATATACCAAGGAGATTCATATTGGAAAATATACAAAAAAGGTAGAGGCCAAGCAGAGTCACAACTTGCTACACGCATTTCATTCACAAATGTGTCTATTTGACCAAGAGTCTTAGATATGCTGCAGGGTAAACCATTGAAGACTACATCATTATGATACAAAAAAAATGGGCCACAGAGTTGCTACTGCCATTTTCAAGTCATGGGAAGACTAGAAAGTCTTGTTGTTTGGGAGTTGTTGAAACCATCATTGAAAAACGTTAGAGTAATCCCCCAAAGATCGAACAATGGATTGATGGAAAACATCTTTAGAGGCTTTATAAAGTTACAAACAATGGCCTTTTAGAGTCTTATTTACAAACATGAAGAAAAGGGGAAAAATCAAAATAGATTACCTCGGCTTAGACCAATCTAATCAAACAAGAGGTAATAACCGATTACCTTTAAAATGAAAGCAGAAGAATGAAACCTTTTTAGCATGTCGGGGAAATTATTGGCATGATTGCGAGGTTAGGGTCTAAAGTTGAACAATGGATAAAGGTTACAGACCATGGCAAATTTTATACCGGGTTTGTTTCTTGGAGAGAAGAAACCGGAAAAGGACTGGAAACATCTTGTTGTGGGCAACCTGATTTTTTTTCTTTTGAATGAACCAGATTTGGTTCTAAGCTCGGTCTCTCCCTTCAATGGTAGAGATGGGAACCGGTTCAGCCTGGTCCGGGACCGGCTGGTCCTGGTCCTGGGTCACGAGGACCGGGCTCGGCCCGGGAGCAGGCGGGGCAGTTTCGAGCTGGGTCCAGAGCGGGGTAAGGCAGGTTTGTTTTTTTTTTTTCTATTTTTTAAAAAATTAGAACCATAATTAATTATATATGTTATAAATATTTTTAAGAAAAAACACCACATCCGATGTAAGTTTTATTAAGTTAAAAAATCAAACGGCACTTACAAATAATCGAACCGAGCCTTACATTTTGAAATGGAAAAAAAATTCCGGAAATGATGAATAATAGAAACCTATGATCTGTGCTGAATAGCATAATCAGATCAAATACAAACTACATGTATGATTGAAAAAAAAAATTCAAGTCTCAGTATCGGATATTGCCTCATCATCGGAACTCTTTTGGTCTTGCTACCCGAGTGCTGCGAGGCCTCAATCTCAGTTGCACACGCATTCTTCTACAGCGTTGGGTGTCAATCATGATCGTTTTTCTGATATCACCCGTTTTCTGGCACTAAACACTGCCTCGGATGAGACGGTCAATACTGGAACGGCAAGAATCTCCTGTGCGATTATCGACAAGATCGGAAACCTTGATCTTTTTTGTTTCCACCACTCTGAGATGTTGAGGTCACTTGGCTCGAATGATGTGTCGAGAGAGTCATCGACCTCAGCTAATCCCGATGTTGTCGATCTGGGTCGTTTGAGCATTTGAAGGGCCGGGTTAAATCTTGAGGAGATTGATCTCCTTGGAGGCTTAGTTTGAGGAGCTTCGGATCTTACCTTATCCGAATGCCACTCACAATATAACTTGTATAAAGAATGTAAGTACTCAGAAGCAGTAGCAGACATAGCCAAAACATTTATATGAGACATTTCTAAATAAGTATGAAAATTTCCTTCAAGCAATGTTGTTGTGCTCGTTAATTTGACATATGGGTCAAGTAAAGAAGCAACTAAAAAAATGGGTGGAATGTTTTCGAAATACTGAAGCCACTTAGCCGGCATGGCTTCAACAGTCGGTTTTAACAACTCATCATCTTTAAACTGGTGTAAAGCATATGTAATGTTCACTAAATGAAACAAAACTTGATGAATGGTTGGGTAGTAAACACCAGAGAAAAATTCAGTTGCCTCGTAAAAAAACTTAAGCAATTCACCTGTTTTGGAACATTTGTCCCAAACTTCAGTCGTAAGAAATTCACAACCCATTTTTAAATTCATGAAATGTGACAACAAATTTGCATACGGGAATGCATCTTGTAACATCAAATATGCGGAGTTCCAGCGGGTTGGGCAATCTAATTTAAACCATTTCTGAGAAAATGGTTTTTGATTTTCAATACAAAAGATTTTAAATTCATGAAAAACAGCAGGTCTGGACATCAAATATTTCAATGAGTTTCGAATAGGCAGAATCTCATTTTGGAGAACTTCTAAACCTTTTTACACACAAATGTTCAAAATATGACACATGTATCTAACGTAAAAGAACGCACCGTTGAGAGGTGGTTTTAAGTTTTGAGTCAAAAGACAAGCAGCAACATCATTATTTGAAGCATTATCAAATGAAATGCACAGGACTTTATCAATACAAAAATAATCACGTAAAGTTTCTAAGATACAATTGAATATTTGATAACCAGTATGATCTGTTTCAATAACCTTAAATAACAAAATTCATTTTTGCATTATCCAATCAGAATCAATCCAATGAGAAGTAACATAATAGAATGATTGACCTATAGGTGATGTCCACATATCAGAAGTAAATTCCACACAATGATCAAGAGCAGAAAAATAGGCTTGCAAATCTGATTTTCCGGCTTCAAATTGTCTAAAGCTTTTTTTCCTAGCGGTTTTTCTAGATACTTTTCTAAATGCAGGATTTAATTGTGATTTTATTCAAGATTCTAGGTGGACATCTTCAGCTTGTGAAAAAGGTTTTTCGGTAAGCATCATCCAATTTATCATACATTCTCTACAAGATTGTTCGTTAAAATGAAATGTACCTGGCCCGCTAGCGCCGGTTGTAGACCCAAGTTGTGTTTGTCCTCTAGACCTAGTCCCGGCATTGGGGTAAACGTTAGGATGTTGATTTTCAATATGCCACTTCAGTGTTCCAGTACCGGAATTCTTTTTGTGCACTAATTTTTACCTGCAATGTTTGCATTTCCTGTACCTCGACTCCCCTTTGTGTATGAGCTATTAATGCTCCCAAATCCAAGTAGTTAGTCTCGTGGATTTACCTTGTGCTTGGGTTTCTTCCACGGCGGGTTCATGACTTGTAGCCGTCGGTTCTGTTGACGGATTTCTGGACACCATTGCATCCAACTCTTCAACTTCATCATCGAATAATTGATCGTCGAGACCCAAATCATAATTCGTCATATCGATTCCGGTATCATCGTCGTGCAACTCTTGAATTGAGATGCCTTTATCAGCGGCCTGAGAATGGCGAAGAAACAAGTCTCGGAGGCCGGTGGTGTGGGAAGATGAACTCTTTGTCAACTTGCCTTTTCCTTTTGAAGTCATGCCTCATGAACTAATAGTACTGATTAATACAAAATCAAGAGGATATTGTGAAGATATTAGGGGGAGATTAATAAAAAATTTGAAAGAGATTAAGAAAATAAGGAGAATGCTTGAGAGAACGTAGTAAAGGGAGAAGAGAGATTGAGTGATTGTATGAGGATTGAGTGAAAATGGCACTGGTATTTATAAGGGAAGGTAAAAAATTAGTTTGACCAAAAAGTCCTTGAAATTTAGTTGTTGGGAGGGGTGGAAATGGAATTTCGCACAAAAAATCATTTGGCAGAATCAAGCATCTAAAATGGTCATTTTTTTTTCCTTTCTCAAAATACCTAGGAGGTGACTCAGAGAATGATATTTTACGATAGACTATTTATAGAAGTTAAGGGGGTGTTTGGATGTGGAAAATTTTCTCATTTTTTATTTTCAAATTTTCTTTGATAAATGTTTGAGTGCATAGCTTGTTTTAAGGATATGGAAAAACCTTGTTTCCTAAACTTTGGGAAACTCATGTTATAAAATAGAAAATATTGTTTTAGATGTTTTCAATTTTAATACATGAGTTTTCCAAAGTTTAGAAAACAAGGTTTCCACATCCTTAAAACATGCTATGCACTCATAATTTTATAAAAAAAAATATAATAAAATAAAATTTGGAAAAGAAAAATGGGTAAAGTTTCCACCACTAAACACCAGCTAAAGGTTTTGGTTAATAGATGTTTCCTGTGTAAATAGTGATAGCCAAAGGGCTATTACCCTTCAAGCTCTCAAGCTTTGACAAAGCACCGCCCTCGAAAAAGACGAGCATCACCCTCGGAGAGTGCGAGCACCAACCTCGGAAAAAGAGGTTCCACAGTCCTTAATCCTCAGACCTCGGTAATCCACTATTACCGTCAGGAATAACAGGATTGACCTCGGGAAAATGGTGCGCTACCACCATCGGTAAAATGACCTGACCAACTTCGGGAAGAGCAGACTTACCATCCTCGACAAGCCAAAACATCCTCCAAAAGGAACCCTCTGCGCCGAGCAGCCTTCCGAGTAACTGGGGCAACCTTAGCTAGAAGCTCTCATATCCCGAAAAGGTCTATTTCATCGAAGGGGCCTTGTGAACACGAAAAAAACGGTTAAAAAGCCTCTGACACAGAGACCTCACACACGCCCCTAACACATAGGCCTCTCATGGCCCTAACTTCTGGCCAGAATAGCCTATGGCCAGCTAGAGATCCCCATCCCCGAAGGTACGGATTGCATCAGACCGAACACATATCATGATCTGAGCAGGCTATGTTAAACGGACTTCTCCCAATGTCCTCCTATAAATACTTGGGGAAACAACCATGGTAAGGATAAGAGGCTGAACTCCCAAGAGAACTATACTCTTTACTCTTTACTTATTACTCTTCACTTGCCAAATCCTGACTTGGGCGTCAGAGGCTCCTCCCCCAGAAACACACTTCGGGGACCTCCTAACCCCTGTTCTTTTGAACGTTTCAGGCAATCTCACGACGGAAGTCTCTTCTACCAGCATCTCCTCACCAGAAGTCTTTCTTGGGCCTACCATGTCGTACAACGAAGATGCTGCCGGGTATCATTTGGCGCCGTCTGTGGGAAACCACCCTCAGGTAGCCATCGTTGAGACTCAGCGTTCTAAGGATAAAGGACTCCCGAAGTCCCCATCCGCGCCAGTGACCAAACAACCGGCTACAGGGACTTCTGCGCTTGAAGATGAACGTCCTCTAACGATCACAATGAGCTTCCTATGTGATTTTCAGTGCTCTGTTGTAGCTAAAATGATGCAAAAATTGGACTAAAGGTGGTCACAACCACCTTCGGGCCGAAGGGCCCCTTCACCAACTCCCTGTCGGGAGAGAAGCCCGAAGTCCACTTTCCGGAGCTCGAGCAGTGGTGACTTCCGTGACGAGTCCTCAACGGAGGACGTACCCCCCAGAAGCCGATGTACTAAAGAAACGGGGTCCAAAGGGGCTAGGACTTCCCGCCGGCGAAGTTCATCGCCAGAAAGAAGGTCACAATCCCCTCACCACCGAAGTTACTCCCTGAAAAAAGGGCGTCGCTCTCCGTTGTCGGAGGCCTCCAGGCAGCAATAAGAGCCCAGTGCCACCATCCTCATGGAAAAAATCCTAGATAGGTTAGAGGAAGTGGAGGGACAGATCGCCCGAAAGCTTGTCTGGTCAAGGTTATCTGAGACCTTCACCGGAGAAGAGTCAACCTTTATCCGAGCAATAGTTGAGGCACCTATGCCAAGAGAATTTTGGGTGCCATGCTTGGAAACCTATGGCGAGCGTAGTGACCCTCAAGCCCACCTAACCAAGTACAGGCATAGTATGGTGCTACACGGTGCCGATGATGCTACCCTTTGCAAGGGCTTTGAGGTCACCCTTTCCGGCCCGGCAACCGCGTGATACAACTCCCTCACCCCTGGAACTATAATGAGTTTCCAAGAGCTGTTCATGGCGTTCATGCAGCAGTTCATTGGCAGTAGGCCGATGGCGAAGGTGCCGGTTCAAATGTTTGACATTACGCAAAGGAACAGAGAGACCATTCGCAACTATGTTAAAAGATTCAATCGAGAGGCCTTGAGTGTGCTGGACTTCCACCCCGAAATACGCATCTTCGCCATGACATGAGGTCTTCGGCGAGACTCACAACTCTTTTACGAGTTCTCGAAGGACCCCCGGACACCCTCTGCGAGTTCTACCGAAGGGCCGAGCAGCATATGACGGCCGAAGAGCTGAGGATGGGGGGACCAAAGTCCGGTAGCCATCAGCCTGAAGGTTAAATTCACCAAAATCACTATTCTGCCGAGGCTAGAGGAAGACCCCAGAAGCAGAAAGGGAAAAAACCCATGTCATTCACCCCCCTGAACACCTCCAAAACAAACATACTGCTGGCCATGGAAAGGCAAGGCAATCTAATCCAGTGCCCGAAAGCCATGACTTCGGAAAACAAGAAGAACATGAAGAAATTCTGCCAGTTCGACCGGGACCATAGGCATGACACAGAAGATTGCTTCCAACTCAGGAAGTACATCGAATCCCTGATTAAGCAGGCTCAACTTCGCTGATACCTACGGATGCCCTCTCCTAGGGGAAGGAGGGAGGAGGAAAGAAAGGAAGATGAGAACTACGATTCCAACTGACGTCAGTACCGAAGTCCCAAGAAAAACCGTCCACCTCCAACTGGACTAATCCAGGCGATCATCACGGGACTGCCTTCGGCGGAAAGGAAGAGGAAAGCCAGGGAGATCTCAGTGATGGAATTCGGTAACCCATCAAACAAGCACGCTCGGAAAGATGGGTCTACCATAGTATTTCCACATGATGATCCACTCCTTATTATGGTAAGGATTAGGAGCTGGGACGTTAAAAGGGTGCTCTTGGATGATGGGTCCAACACCGATGTCCTATTCTCCCACCTGTTGCCAAGCCTAGGCATCGCAAAAACTGACCTCAAACCTGTTAGATCACCTACCTTCGGGGTAGGTCCTTTCGAACTCCTTGCCCTCGGATGGATCGACCTACCTCTGATGTTAAAGGGAACTTCTGTTCGGAACAATGAAGAGCTCTTTGCCTTTGTCATGACTAGGTTCATTATCATCGATGTCCCCTCTTCATATAATGCCATCTTTGTGACCTAAATCTTGATGTAAGTCCAACTTATATGCTACATTTCTAATTCTAGCAGCTATTGGAAATCATCCAATGTATTTAGGGGCTAGCTTTCCCTTCTTTCCAAATCTCATAACTCCTTTCATAAGAGAGACTTTAGTCCACACATAGTTCCCCACTTGGAACTCTAAGTCTCTTTTCTTTCTTTGATTGGCATAGTCTTGCTCTTTATCTTTGGCAGCCTTGATCCTTTCTTGGATCATCTTGATCTTTTCAGTAGTGTCATGGATTAGTTCTGGTCCTATCTCAACTGTATCCTTAGGATCCTACCAACAGAAAGGAGTAACACACCTCCTTCCATATAGAGCTTCGTAAAGTGCCATTTTTATCACTAAGTGATAACTATTATTATAAGAAAACTCTATCAGGGGTAGGAGTTGATCCCATTCTTGTTTAAAATCTAATATAGAGCATCTTAATATATCTTGAAGAATTGGTCTAGTTCTTTTAGTCTGTCCATTAGTCTGAGGGTGATAAGCTGAACTTAGTTTCAGTTGAGTACCAAATGCCTGATGTAGTGATTTTTAGAATCTAGACAAAAACCTAGGGTCTCTGCCTGGAACTATGTCATCTAAGATGCTATGTAATCTCACTATTTGTTTATTATATAGTTGTGCCAGCCTATCCAAAGGATCTGTGAGATGAATAGACAAGAAGTGGGCTGACTTTGTTCATCTATCTACAATTACCCAGATAATATCATGTTTTCTTCTGGTCATAGGCATGCTTACAAGGAAATCCATACTTATAGGACCCCACTTTCTCTCAAGTATGGGCAAATTTTGTAACTTGCCCCTGGTTTCTGAAGCTCAACTTTCGCCTGTTGTCATACTACATGTTTGGACACAAATGTGGAAATTTCTTTTTTCATATTAGGCCACCAAAAGTGTTCTCTCAAATCTTGATACATTTTCATGGTTCCAAGATGTATGCTCATCTTACTAGAGTGGGCTTCTTTCAGAATTTGCTCTCTTAGGTCATACCCCTTGGGTACATAAATTTTGTCTTGGAATTACAACAATCCTTCCTTATAAGAGAACCCTTGGAATAACTTTCCATGTCTTTGCCTAGATATTCTAGTAAGATCTTCATCTTATTGTTGTGCCCTTAGTATTTAAGCTTTCTAGGTTGATTGAATAGTCACTACCCTTAACTAGTCTTGTTACGATTTTAGCCACTTGTTAGCCAAACAGGTTAAGCTATTGAGTTTATTTGGCTCTTCTTCTCCATGTTTCAAGGTATTTGCATATTTCCAGCTTAAGGCATCAGCCACTTTGTTGGCCTTGCCTTCAGTTTACTCAATGGTACAATCAAAATCTTTAAGATATTCAAGCCATCTTCTCTGTCTCATATTCAAATCTTTTTGACTGAAAAGATACTTAAGACTTTTATGATCATTGAAGATTTGAAACTTATTACCTACTAGGTAATGTCTCCATTGTTTGAAGGCAAAAATCACAGCTGCAAGTCCTAAGTCTTGCAGTAGATAATTATTTTCATGTGGCCTTTATTGCCTTGACCCATAAGCTATCACTTGTTTTCCTTGCTTTAATACACATCCCAATCCTACAATGGATGCATCTTTGTAGACCTTAAAGGGTTTGTTGGGATTAGGCAGTATCAGTATAAGAATGGAAGTCAACTTGTCTTTACGCTCCTAAAAGGTCTCTGCACATTCCCTAGACCATTCAAAGTTTTGCCCATTTCTTGTTAGCTTGGATAAAGAAGCTACCATTACAGAAAATTTTGGTACAAATATTCCATAACAGCAAGCTTTTTATTTCTCTGGCATTTTGTGGTTGCTTATACTATAAGATAGCTTCAATTTTTGCTGGGTCTATTACCATTCCTTGCCCACTTATTACATGGCCTAAAAAATCAATTTTTATTGGTCTAGAAACGGTGTTTGCTCAGTTGGCCGTATAATTGGTGTGTTTTCAACACATCCAGCACTATTCTTAAGTTCCTCTTAATCCTTGGAATATGCCAAGATACCATCTATAAAGATTACCACAAAGTGGTCTAGATATGGTCTAAATATCCTCTAAATTAGGTCTGTAAAGAAAGCTGGGGCATTAGTGAACCAGAATGGCATTACATTATACTCGAAATGACTATATCTAGTTCTGAAAACAACCTTAGGAATGTCTGCTACTTGGACTCTTAGTTGGAAGTATACTGATCTAAGATCAATCTTTGAAAACACTGTGGCTCTCTTATGTTGATGAAATATGTCCTTAATTCTGGGAAGAGGATACTTATTATTCAAGTTATAGCATTGAGCTTTTTGTAGTCTATGCATAATAGGTTAAGTAACTTTGGTTGGCCGAATTAAAAGTTGTTAATAACACTCCAGAAATATCTTAGTTGTTAGCTTTAACTAACGTATGGGTGAGTGTAGTACTGAATGAATGGGCTAGGGCCTGTGTGAGGTGTGACACAACATACGAGTCCCATTTTTCTTTTTCACAAACATCGGTGCTCCCTAAGGAGACACATTAGGCGTAGTGAATCCTTTTTCAAGGAGTCCATCTAGATGCTTTTTTAGCTCATTCATTTCAAGAATTAACATCCTATAAGGTGTAGTCAACACAAGAATTGTTCTTGGAGTCAATTTGATCTCAAACTCAATTTCCCTCAAGAGAGGTAGACTTGAAAACTAAGAAGGGAATACTTATGGAAATTCCTTCACAATAAGAATTTTGTCTAATTCAATCTTAGACTCTTTATCATTCAATCTTATACTCTTCTTTAGAAAGAATAGGTGTAGCAACGTGTTTTTGGGAGTCACCACCAATCGGTTTCACCTAGGTTGATTGGACACCTAAAAATGGTCTAGGAGAGTTCAAGGGATTCGGGAGTATGGTTACGCTAAAATAACTTTATTCTAGCACCCAAAATTGGCACCTTAGTTTGATTTTAATTTGTTTTGCTTGCTTTAAATAATTTCAATCAATATCCAAACCATGGCCTCTAACCGAACCATCCGGATATGAATTTCTAAACTTTACTATTTGATTTTTTTTTATTTTATGAAATTTTGATATTTCCAAATCATAGATCCTATCGGATCACCCGGATATGGATGTTAAACTTAATATATTTTTCTATTGAAATTTAAGATAATTGTTCATCCAAACCGTGGACCCCATCAAATCATCCGGATATGAATTTTTGAAATTTACTATCGTCCTAAATTCATCCTAGGGTTTTATTAAACCCACGGGAAATGAATTTTCCTAAGTGTGATTTATTTCCTATGATCATACCTAGTGTTAATCTCTAAAGTAAAACAAACAGCCAAAGAAAAGAAAAAATACGAATCAATACTGTCAGTGACCACATTGTAACACAGAGAATACGAAGACACTCGACTGAGTAAAAATAAAAAGCTGAGAGGGTAAAAATGAATTTTACTGAAAGGGGTAATTGACCAGGTAAGGCGAATAAGAACCGGGTCGGGTCCGTGGGCCATGTTTCTGATCGTTCTCAATTCTCTGTCCTCCGACTATGTCATGGCTAACGACAATCGAGGCTTCAATGACGGGGCGTCGGTGACCCTAGGTGAGGCAAAGACAATGACCAAAAATGACAAGGCGGCGGTGGACGAAGCTTAGAGTGAAGGCAAGCAGCTATGGGAAGCCTTCGGGGATGGTGGCTTATAGTCGGGCAGAGCGGGGGAGGTGAGCTTGGCTGACGGCAGAGGTTGAAAGCTTCTGGTCAGAGGGCTGGAAGCTTTGAGGCAAAGAACCAAAGCTTCAAGAGTGGCGGCGGTTTTAGTGAAAAGGTTAGGGTTTCTGGGGAAAAGGGAGGAGAGACAGGGGTTAAAGGTTACAGTTTCCCCCCTTTTGGAGACTAGAGCTCCGGGTTTTGAATTTCCCTCTTCATGTCAATAGTGACCCATATTTATACTGGGGAGTCTTAGGCGAGATTAGCTAGGTTTTATAGAGTTTAAACTTAATCCAAATTCAGTTTGAGGAGATTAGGATATAATCTGGTAAAGTGTCAGTTTAAGTCTAATAAAACTCTCAAGCTGTTGATCTTGCCCCAAATTTTGTGCGAATTTCAATTTAACCCAAACCTTTAAGGATTTGTCAATTGAGCACAAAAATTCCTAAAATTTTCCAGATTTCCTTAAAACTTTAGGATCTCAACAAATTTGCGCCCTAAACTCCCCATTTCTGACAAATTTATCTCAAACTTTCCAATTTTTTCTTACAATCCTCTAAAAATTCCTACTTTTTCCCTAAACTTTCCGTTTTTCTTAAATTGACCCTACAAGACCTTTAGGACTCCAAATTAGTACCTAAACTAAATTAACTCCTATTTCTACCCTAGATGACCACTTAGACCAAAATAACAATGTAACCTAAATGTGACTAGACCAACTAACTATGCAAAACCCTAAAATGACAAAAATGACCCAAACTCCTAACAAATGACCAAATAGTCCCTAAAAATGAAAATGTCCCCGAAACTAATTTTCTTAACCTAAAACTTAAGCAAAAGTTAGTGCCCGGACAAAATTGGGTGTTAACAATAGGTATGCAATCCGTTACCTTTACTTGCCCAACATCACATTTTATTGAGTTATTTATGGAGTGTTCTACTGATCCTGGCAATATTAACTTCCTATCTCGACAATTTAGGATAACATAATTCTCAACTAACCAGTTCATGCCCAATACCCTGTCCTAACCAGTTGTTTCCAAAATGATAATATTAGCCTTTAATTCCAACTCATTTAGCCTAATCAAAAAGTCTTTAACTACATGATGTGAGAACATCTTTTCATTTTTATTTGTTCTGATCATATACTTTGAGGTGCTAATGTAACCTCTAAATTCAATTCTCTTACTAGATTAGCTGAAACAATAGATATGGAAGCACCATTATCATAAAGCATAGAAATAAGCTTATAACAAAGGTAAAGGTTACCTTTTAGTGCTTCTTGCCCTAGCTTGTTGTGGCTAATTGCCTCTTCTTCAAGGCTTGTTTCCACTCTTTTCCTTAAACCCTTAATCTGATATACACTTCCAGCTCATGGATGGACTGTAATTGGCATAGGTTGACATGGCCCCTTTTGTATCTGTTTAGGAGGCTGAGGTGCTGCCATCCCCCTTTCTTTGCTTTGTTGGTTTTTTGGCCAAAGGGCCCCAACCTTGCCCAGCATTTTTCTTTCCTATTTATTGACTAGGCAATCTTTGAACCGGTGGTGTTGGGACCCAACATCAAGCATCCTTCAGTGATTCTGTAACATGGTTTAAAACCATGATATTTTGCACAAGTCTAGCATTGAGGTCCAAACCTTTGAGCTTCTGTAGGCTTCTTTTGTTCTCTTCCCATTTTAGCTTTTCCTAGCCTATCGTTGTCTCTCTTCCTTCCACTCTAGTGTCCCAGAGGAGCCCCTTTTATATTTCCAGCCATAGGATGTTGAAATTCCTGCTTTAAGGTCAAAGCCCTTTAGACCACCTCATAATAGGTCTTGATGCCAATAGCTCTCAATATCTGCCTCAACTTAGGCCCCAACCCCTAATAAACTATTTAGTGCTCAACTCTTCTTATCCATTATACTATGAGGCATGCTTGAGGAGACTACTGAACTGTGTTCATATTCTCTGACTGACATATTTCCTTATTCCAGCAAGTTAAACTTTACTTGTTTTTGATCTTTGGGAGCTTTACTGACATGTTGTTATTGAAACACTTGAAGGAACTTAGCCCATCTCATTGGTCCTCTTTCCCTTGTGGGTTTTCTTTCATTCCTACTCATATACGCCCTCGTACTATCCTCCACCAAAGCTCAACACTACCTTCCATCTTAAAGGTATTTAACAAAAGCTTTTGAGCGGATTTAAATTTCATTCTTTCAAATATTTTCTTTATATAGTAAATCTAGAATTTAGCCTATTCTGGACACCATTGCCCTTAAACACTAGGGGTTTAAGTGCCAAGAAGCCTTATATATAGCCTTCCCTTAAACCCTCATTTCTTGATCTTTCTTTGAGAATCCAGCTTTTTTGAGCTTTCTGAGACTGCCTCCAATCTTCCAGTATTAGTGCCTAATTGCTCCCCTTCTCTATTCTTAGTGTTTTTCCTGATTTCTGACCTTAGTCTTCTATCACTTGGATGTCTCCTTTCCTTATCCTATTCCTGTTCTTCATTAGCAAGTCTACTTGCTTGATTTTCTCTAATTGGCTCATTGCCTAGCCTCCTTTCTATCTTTTCTTCTGCTTCTTGCTCTTTATCAGCAGTATTGCCTCTTGGTGCCTTGGCCTGGCCCTTAGTAAGAGCCTGCATAGTCACTACAAGCTGAGTAATAGTAGCCTGCATCATTTCCATCATATGTTTGATTTTGTGTTGATTCTGTGCACTAGGTTCGGGCTCTTTGGCCCTATTATAAAGTCCTATTCTACTTTCAGCTACTTCCTCAATCTCAGGCCGCCTGATCACCCCTAATGTTTCTTATTTCCCTATTTCTAGCTCTGGCCATTTAGTCCTACAACATAACAATGATTGTGTATCATAGTGGGAACTTGCCTAACAGACCATAAAGGTCCTATGTAACCAATAGCATTGATGCCAACTCTGTCAGGGCCTAACCCACCCCCACCATAAACCTTTTTAAAAGTTTAACAACAACAGGTTATTTTTAGTCACTCAGTTGATTTTCATATCATGAGTTGGACTCTAACTCCCAGGATTCTTAAGCCCATTTTGTTATTCACTTAGGGGGAGTCTTAAGCCTTTGATGATTTATTAAGTTTTACTTAGTTTAACTTGATGCCTGACAGCCTCCTCGTCGTATGACATGTTGGCCTGAAACACTCAGAAGAACAAAGGTCAGGAGCTCCTTGGAATGTGTTTCCGGGGGAAGAGCCTCTGACGCCCAAGTCAGTATTTGTGAGAGTCGTAGTAGTAAGGGAAAGGGAATAGGTAAATAGCGAGAGTTCTCTATCTTTTTCCTACCAAGGTACTTTCTAAGTATTTATAGGAGGGTGGAGGGAGGAGGCCGTTTGACACAGCCTGTTCATATCGTGACATGTGTTCGGTTAGATTTGATCTGTACCCTCGGAGATAGGTATCTCCAGCTGGCGGTAGGCCGTTCCGGCCAGAGGCCAGGGGCATGTGCGAGGTCTCTCTGTCAGAGGCTCTTTAACCATTTTTGTCATATCTTTGGAATACCCTTTCGGAGAATGAGACCCCTTCGGGGTATGAGACTCCTTCGACTAGATATTACCACCGAGGGCCATCAGGAAAGGTCCTTCGTTAGAGCGGGGTACCTTCGGGAGATGTTCTACCCTTGATCGAGGATGGGGAATTACTTTTCCGAGGTTGTTAAGTTCATAAAACCCAAGGGTGGTGAAAAACACCCTTCCCTGAAGCTGGTCATGTAACCTTTCTGAGGGTGGTGTAAGTGTCCCCAAGGTCGGTGCTAAGCCTCTCCGAGGGTGGTGAGGGCCCCATTTTCTCCGAGGTTGATTACTTGTGTTTCCCGAGGGTGGTGCTCATTAGCCAATCTATCACAGCCACAAATTGGGGCACCAAGACAAATGCCACAAGTTAATCCACTCTTACCATCGGCAAATTCAACAGTCACTGTAAGTGATTCTATCATCTCTATTGTTATTTCTGAAAGCTTACCTATTATTACTATACCAGTCTTACAACCAATAAATACTGGAATTACAAGTTCAACTCCTAGCACTGGAGGTTTTATGCCTAGCACAAGTTCACAGGTTTTGCTGAAGACTAATCAGTTCCCACCACTGCTCACATCTCTTTATTTAACTCGTGAGGAGTTACTTCGGTTAGTGGAACAATGGCAGGACCACGCATCTTATTCTGAGATGGAGATAAAGGTTCCATATCCACCATGTGTTACTGAGAAGCCATACCTGAGAGATTATTCTAGTCCGAGTTTCCCCTTATTCAATGGCAAGGTGGGCAATGCTAAGGAGCATGTGATGCGCTTTGTCGAGATGTGTCTTATATACAACATGGATGATGATTTAAAATTAAAGGAGTTCTCTAAGTCTTTGTCTGAGAAGGCTTACACTTGGTATGCTAACCTCGCTCCAAGTTGAGTGGAAACTTGGGGACAAATGTGCAAGCTATTCACAAAGAAATTCTTTTCAACTCAGGAGAAGGTTACTTCGGTGGACCTTGGCCTAGAGCACCAATAAGGATTTTTTTTGTTTATGTACAATGATTCCATGAAAGGTTTCTTGATTGTCAATAATCTTATGACGAATGAGAGCTTGTGAAAGTCTGCATCTCAGATATGCTCATTGAATATATAATTCATCTTGAAAATTTACAATTGTCTTCTTTCACTACCTTAGTAGAAGCTACTTGGTGAACTCAAAATTCTCTTCCGATAAAAAAGGATGGTGAAGGTAGTTACTCAAAGTGCCCATCTGTGAATGTTGTTATACAAAGAGGACAAAATGGAGGTGGAAAGAGATTTGAAAAAGGGCTTCATAAAATTTTTGACATACTTCTACCTTTTCCTTGTCCCATGAATAAAGTTCATGCCTTACTGGATAAGTGGATCAAAGATGAAGTGATCTGTCTACCTTAAGTGCCAAAGTTGCCAATGAATGAAGACAAAGTTAATCCAAAATATTACAGATATCATCGCCAAGTTTGTCATCGAACCTCTAAGAGTTAGAATTTGCGGCACTTATTCACAATAAGCTTGGCAAAAAGGAGGTTGTCTTCGAAGGTGAAAAAGTTCATGAAAATCCTTTGCTTGCTCATAATGCAAAGCAAAGCCAAGTTAATGCTATTGTTGGCCATATTCATGCTATTATTCATTCTTTGTCTAATGAAGAAAATTTTTCTCGATTGCCTTTGTCATCACCAAAGGAGCAAGATGGACAATAGGATAAGATCTCTATTTATAATATTACACATTTTGTCATGCGTACTATAACCTTAAAAAATTTCTTTGATCTAGTTGGCTTTGATTCTGAGGCCAAACAAGTTGCTACTATTGCTATCTTTCATATTTCTATGTGAAAGTATAGGATTTCTCATTTAAATAACATAGCCCACCAGTAAATCATTTTTTATGACGAAGATTATTGTGTGGAGAACCGTGATCATAACAGGCCTTTATATGTGGAGTCTTATCTGAATGATTATCTAGTGAGGAGAACTATGTTGGATCAATGTTCTTTTATCAATGTCATGCCATTATCTACCTTCAAAGTAGCAAATAGAGACAATTATTGCCTTGTTAAGCAGCCTACTATTGAAGGATTCAATAAACAAGTTGTGCCCATGATGGGCTATGTGATTGTTGAGTTGAAAGTGGGACCAGTGTGAGGCTTGGTCTGTTTCTATGTTATGAATTCGTCTGCTAGTTATCACCTCTTATTAGGCAGAAAATAGATGTATACTTATCATATTATGTTATTGTTGTGCCCAAAGGCGAATCATGAGATGATTATATTTTACACATTGAGGCATGATACTTTATTGGGGCATTAATCCTATAATTATGTTTTTTTTTAGTTTTTGCGTAACGTAATAAACATAATTATAACCCTAAAATAATGATCTTCTTAAATTTCCCTAGTTTAGTATTATCGTGGAGTGTGTTGCAATAATACATAAAGACTAGCATATGTGAAGACTAATATAATATATGTAGTCTACATATGGGTATAAGTTTGAGAACTTGTGTACTAGACCGACCCACCATGAGAATGCTACATGGATTGTTATATGAATGTCATAAGTGATTCTCATAATAACAATGTCTATGTAGTCCTTTGACCTAAGGTCATTAAAGTTTCCCTATATGTGAGTCACATACTTTGATACTTCCCTTTGTTGCTCATAATTGAGTGAATTTAAATGAGGTCATTGGATATGTCACATATCATGCAGAGGATTTTGTATGATCAAGATGGGATTTGTCCCTCCTATGTAACGGGAGTAATATCTTAATGCACAAACCACCTCAACGCCCAGAGTAGCAGTAGTGGCCAACGATAGGAATGTTTGGGTTGTGGCCTATGTAGGGTGTGACAACTTTGTTGGTATTAGAGCAGGTTTTGGACTTTGAGTCTGTCTAGACTTGTTCCCACTTAAATTTAAGTAGACTTGTACTTATTGAGCATATGTGTATGTATGTGTTCTTATGTGTAAGACGATGAACCCAAGGCAAAGATAGGGAGGTTGATGGGCAAAAGGAATGTTGGGCCAGCCATCCTAGGGATGGATAGCCTATGTTTGAGCCTGAAAGGCAGTAAGGGGCTTTAGAGCCTAACAAGGCGGAAGGGCCTGATAACAAGGTTAATATGCTTGGACCCAGTAGAGGTAGGCAAGAGTAGATGGAATAGATGATGGAAATCATGCAAGCCACCATTGCTTAATTGGTGGTAGGGATGCAAGCCTTGGCTAGAGGCCAAGCTTGGGCACATGAGAGTGCAGAAAAGGTTAGAAAAGTGGGAGAAAGGCAATAAGGAAAGAGACCTGGCAACAAGCTAGTACATTATGACCAACCAAGTGAGAATGGTGGGCATGGAGATGAAGATGAGGGTAAGGAAGAAAAGAGACATCCAAGAGCTAGGAGAGTGAGATCAGAGGTGAGGTAGGAAACTAGAGTAGAGGTAGAAGAGAGTTCAGAAGTGGAAGAAATGGATATGGACAATGCCCTAAGAAGGACTGAGCCTTCTACAGAGGTTACTGTAAGAAGAGGGCCACCAAGAGGTGGAAATTGAGACAATGAAACAAGAAGAGGATAGCATGGAAGAGATGGACTAAGGGAGGGCCAGTTGGAAGGATTAAGGATTCCAGGCATTAAAACCTCTTATATTTAGAGGTAGGTGTGTCCTCGGAAGAGTTGAGTTTTGGGTCTACCAAGTAAAGAAGATCTTTAAGAAGATGGAAGTGTCCTGTGTACAAAAGGTGCTCATAGCCACCATTAGGCTAAAAGGAAATGCTAAACTTTGCTAGAGAGCTGTGTAGAGGACCTATAAGACCAAGAATCAAAGGAGGCCGCCTACAACAAGGAGATCAATGGGATGGGTCGAATTCCTCAAAGTCTTCCAACAACAATATATGAGTGATGCATTGAAGGATCAAAAGTAGGTTGAATTTGATCAACTGGAGCAAGGAGACCTCAGTGTGATGGAATATGAGTAGAAGTTTAATAGTTTGATAAGCTATGCTCCACAATATGATGGATAGGATGAGCTTAAGACCAAGAGGTTTCTGAGAGAATTAAGACTTGAGCTAAGGCAAATCCTCAAAGCTGTTGGTGACAAAGAATACTACCAAGTAGTACAAAGTGCTCTAGCGTTAGAGGAAGAGTTCGAGGGCCAAGTAAAGAGTGGCTAGGAGGTGTGAATGGCACACATAAGGGGCACAAGAAGAGAGCCTAATAGGAGGCTGAGTTTATAGATTGGAAAAGGGAAGTTAAGAGAGAAAGAGGAGGACCATGGCAATATGGTCCACAGTGCTATACTTTTGGAAAGTTTCATGGCAACAAGCCATGTTTCAAACTCATTGATGGATGTCTTAAGTGTAGGGCACCAGAACATTGGTTGAAAGATTGCCCTATGAAGAGAGAAGAAAAAAGGTGTTAGGAAGGGTTAACCTCATGTGGGCTAGAAGATAGCCACCAAAGCCACTAATGAAGCCTAATGTGCTTAACCCAGTAAGGAATCAAATGCCTAAGCTGCCACAGGATTAGAGGAGGCAAAATCCATCTCTAGGCAAGGGATTTTATCTTAAGACAACTAGGAAAATGCAAGAAGCACTTGAGGCCAAGCCTGAAGAGGAAGAGGTTGGCCACCAAAAGCTAAGTAGAAGGGCACTAAAAGGCACCATTTACTTTAATGGCCATCTAGTTTCTACTTTGTTTGATACTGGAGGTTCACTATCAACAGTTTCATCTAAATTGGTAAAAGCCATGAACTTAGAAGTAAGAAACATCCAAAAATGTTCTTAGTCAAAACTGCTGGTAATGAAATCTTGTTCACTTACCATATAGTTGAAAATTGTATGGTTGGATTTAGTAAGTTGACACTTGAGGCAGACCTAGTAGTCTTGGCCACTTATGACTATGACATAATACTAGAAATGGGTTGGCTAAGTGAAAACAAAGTGGTGATAGATTGTCATGCACGGGAACTCTTTATTCCTGGCTCTAAGCCATTTAGACTACGTGAATCACTTGAACTAGTCTCAGATTGTCAAGTTGAAGTAATGGGGCAGGTACCACTAGCAGATGAACACGAATGCTTAGGATTGAATGAGCCTGGAGTAGCTATTAAGCTAAGTAAAATTCCCATAGCTCATGAGTACCTATAAGTCCTTATTACAGACTTACATGGACTACCACATGTGAGATAGGTGGAATTTGAAATTAAGTTAGTACCAGGAACTATTTTTTTGTCTACAACTCCATATAGAATGGCCATACCTAAAACTGTAGAGCTAAAGAAGCAACTAGATGAGTTGCTTGGGAAAGGGTTCATAAGACCTAGTATGTCTCCATGGGCAACATCTATCTTGTTTATGAAGAAAACGGATGGAACCCTCAGATTGTGTATAGATTATAAAGAGCTTAATGCTCTGACTATCAAGAACAAATATCTTCTCCCAAGGATTCAGGATTTGTTTGATCAACTATAGGGAGTCATAGTGTTCTCTAAGATAGACTTTAGGTCTGGTTATTTCCAGCTAAGAGTCATGGAGGAAACTGTTGGCTTTCGGCAGCCAAACAGCGCAACAGAATTTAACCGAAACCCTCCAGGATCCAAGTGAAACAGGGTAAACCGGGTGTTCAAAAATTTTCATACCTACTTTTCAGTTAAGATCTCTCACTCAACTATAGAGTCGAATCATTAAACCTGAACAGTTGACGTGTTCAAGCTCTCTATGGTATCCACACGAGCCTCTCGGGATGACCACGCTTCCAGCACGTCCCGGTAGATGCGTTTCTCTTGCGCTCGCAGTGCTAGCTTACATCCTCCAAGGAATTGCAAGAGAATAGTGCGACTGTCCTTTTTGGAAGGCTAGGGCAAGGAGACCTGCGAATTTTTCACTAAAAGTTGTATTTATAGTGAGACTCAACTTCTAGGCCTAATGGGTTTCAAAGCCCTAATCCAATTAGGCTTTAATTTCGGGCTTCATAATGGCTCAACTATTGGGCCCATTATTAATATGAAATTATTGTGAAACCAAAACCCAAATTATTAGCCCATGCACTCTAATGATCCAAATAGCTCTATGTGTGTGACCCAATAGGCTCTTACCACGTTGGCAATGATCATAAACCACATTTATGATCATAAGCAATGAGCAGTGTCTAGCAACACATCATTGCTACCCAAGTGACAAGATTGTCGATGATTCGAGTAAACCTTTATGATCATCACCGATATATGCTATTGTCCCTTTGTCCAAGATATCCAGACTAAGCATGAGACATGAAATGTGTTACTCTCGTATAGCCCAATCTTTGGTTTCTTGATTACCGAGTAGACCAACTTAAACTGATGACATTGATATCGTATATCAACTCATTTGAGCAGGGCCATGCATTTTCTAAGTCTCACTCTATCAAGGGGCCCGAAGATATCACTCCCGTTACATAGGAGGGACAACTCCCGTCTTGATCATAAAAATCCCTCCGCATGATATGTGACATACCCAATGACCTCCTTCAAGTTCACTCAGTTACGAGCAACAAAGGAAAATATCAAAGTATGTGACTCACATGTAGGGAACCTTGATGATGTTAGGTCGAAGGACTACATATACCATGATCATTATGAGAATCACTTATGGCACTCATATAACGATCCATGTAGTGTTCTCATGGTGGGTCGGTCCAGTACACAAGTTCTCCAACTTGTACCCATATGTAGACTACATATTTCATATTAGTCTCCACATATGCTAGTCGTTATGTATTATTGAAACCCGCTCCACAATAATACTAGACTAGGGATGTTTGAGAATATCATTATTCTAGGGTTACAATTATGTTTATTGCGTTATGCAGAAACAGAACAACTAACATAATTGTTGGATTAATTCCTTAATAAAATATCATGACTCAATGTGCAAAAAATACAATTATCTCATGATTGGCTTTTGGGCACAGCACTAACAGAAACCATACCTAAAATTGCTTTCAGGACTAGGTATGGACACTTTGAGTGCATAGTTGTTGGGTTTCGAGAGCCAAACAGCGCAGTGGAATTTAACCGAAACCCTCCAGAATTCAAGTGAAACAGGGTAAACCGGGTGTTCAAAATTTTTCATACCTAATTTTCGGTTGAGATCTCTCACTCAACTGTAGAGTCGAATCGCAAAACTTGAACAGTTGACGTGTTCAAGCTCTCTATGGTATCCACACGAGCCTCTAGGGATCACCACGCTTCCACCGCATCCCGGCAGATGCGTTTCTCTTGCGTTCGCAGTGCTAGCTTGCGTCCTCCAAGGAATTGCAAGAGAAGAGTGTGGCTGTCCTTCTTCAAAGGCTAGGGCAAGGAGACCTACGAATTTCTCACTAGAAGTTGTATTTATAATGAGACTCAACTTCCAAGCCTAATAGGTTTCAAAGCCTAATCCAATTAGGCTTTAATTTCGGGCTTAATAATGGCTCAACTATTGGGCCCATTATTAATACGAAATTATTGTGAAACCAAAACCCAAATTATTAGCCCATGCACTCTAATGATCCAAATAGCTCTATGTGTGTGACCCAATAGGCTCTTACCACGTTGGCAATGATCATAAACCACATTTATGATCATAAGCAATGAGCGGTGTCTAGCAACACATCATTGCTACCCAAGTGACAAGATTGTCGATGATTCGACTAAACCTTTATGATCATCACCGATATATGCCATTGTCCCTTTGTCCAAGATATCAAGACTAAGCACAAGACATGGAATGTGACATACCCAATGACCTCCTTCAAGTTCACTCAGTTACGAGCAACAAAGGAAAGTATCAAAGTATGTAACTCACATGTAGGGAACCTTGATGATCTTAGGTCGAAGGACTACATATACCATGATCACTATGAGAATCACTTATGACACTCATATAATGATCGATGTAGTGTTCTCATGGTGGGTCGGTCTAGTACACAAGTTCTCTAACTTGTACCCATATGCAGACTACATATCTCATATTAGTCTCCACATATGCTAGTCGTTATGTATTATTGCAACCCTCTCCACAATAATACTAGACTAGGGACATTTGAGAATATCATTATTCTAGGGTTACAGTTATGTTTGTTAAGTTACGCAGAAACAAAACAACAAACATAATTGCTGGATTAATGCCTTAATAAATTATCATGACTCAATGTGCAAAAATACAATCATCTCATGATTGGCCTTTTGGGCACAACACTAACAATAGTGATGCCTTTAAGCGTCACAAATACACCTACCTTCTTCATGGATCTTATGCAAAGGGTGTTTAGAGCATACTTAGACCACTTTGTGGTGGTATTCATTCACGATATACTAGTGCGCTCAAATGATGAGGAAACTCAAAAAGGGCATTCGAGGCTTGTACTTGGCTTGCTTTAAGAACATAAGTTATATGGGAAGTTGAGTAAGTGAATGTTTTGGACCTGAGAGATAGGACTTTGAGTGCATGTGATCAATAAACAAGGCCTGGTGGTAGATCCTGAAAAGGTTAAGGCAATCTTGGATTGGAAGCAACCTTGGAATGTGAAAGAAGTAAGGAGTTTCTTGGGATTAGTCAGCTATTACAGGAGATTTGTACCCATGTTCTTTATAATAGCGGCTTCTATGACCTAATTGACAATGAAGGACCAAAAATTTATTTGGGAAAGTAAGTGTAAGGATAGCTTTTAGGTGCTTAATAGGAGGTTAGTGTTAGTGTTGTGCCTAAAAGCCAATCATGAGATGATTGTATTTTTGCACATTGATTCATGACATTTTATTAAGGCATTAATCTAGCAATTATGTTTGTTCTTTTGTTTCTGCTTAACATAATAAACATAATTGTAACCCTATAATAATCATATTCTTAAATGTCCTTGATAGCCGAAGGGCTATCGCCTCTCTCAGTACATACATCCTGCCAATAGTATGGTCAGGAAAACTGGCGTTACCCAAAAGAGGCGATACCACGGACCTCGGAAGGAGCGAAGTCAAAATACACCAAACTCTAGACTTCGGCTAGAATGTCAGGAATTCCAAGGATGCCACCGGCTCCCTCGAGAGACCAAATGGATTGCCTTCGGAGATGGAGAACTAGCTATTTCAAGATGGAGAGAATTTCCCGAAGGCGGAACGCCCGAACTAGGGAACTCCCCAAACTACAGGCATAATTCCCGAAGAAGGGCACCTGTACCGAAAGATGACCTCGCCGGAGAACCTCGGGAGTACGGCATGGGAATTTAAGGAGCCTCTGACATGTCGCCCACATGCGTTACACGCTGCCTTGAAGAGAGGTCTGACGCGCCGACGCCGTCCAAGTCTTGTCACGACCTGTCTCGGTCCCAGGCCCGAGGAGCCTACAAACGGCTACCTGTCCCCTACGCCCGGAAGTACAGATCACATCTGACCGAACACGTGTCATGATCTGAACAGGCTAGGCACCACTATAAATACCAGGAAACAAGACCTGGCAAAGGATCCCGACCCCTCTCCCTGAGAAAACACGAACAGGCAAGACCACCTAGCCTCTTAGTGCTCTTCCTTTATCTCTTCTCAGAACACTGACTTGGGCGTCGGAGGCTCCTCCCCGGAAAAACACTCCGGGGACCTCCTGACCTCTTTTCTTCTAAGCATTTCAGGCACATTCCTCTGGGGAACCTCTGCTCTAGACGTCCTCCCTTAAAGGAAGTCCCTCCCGAAGTCATAATGTCACCCGACGAAGATGCTACCGGGCATCATTTGGCGCAGTCTGTGGGAACTCACCCTCAGGTCGCCGTTGTTGAAACTCGACATTCAAAGGACAAGGGACTTCCGAAGTCCTCATCCACGCCTGAAGCTCAACCGGCTACTGAGCAAACCCTTCCAGGGACTTCCTCGCCTGAGGAAGAACGTCCTATAGTCATTGACCCGAAAGGATGGTTCCACCGTCATCTTTCCCCATGACGATCCACTGTTGGTCATGGCAAAAATAGGAAATTGGGACCTCAAAAGGGTTTTACTTGATGATGGATCAAACGCTGACGTCCTGTTCTCGTATCTGCTACCAAGCTTGGGAATATCCAACACCGACCTCAAGCCCGTCGCTTCGTCGACTTTCGGGGTATGGCCGTCCGAACTGCTTGTCCTCGGATGGATCGACCTCCCCCTAATGATGAGAGGAGGTTTGGTAAACGGGACAGATGAATTATTTGCCTCCACAATGACAAGGTTCATTGTCATGGATGTCCCTTCGTCATATAACACCATCCTTGGAAGGCAAACACAAGGAAATTTGCACATTCGCTCGGATGTAAAGTACTTAACCGTCACTTTCGCCACCAAGGATGGAGATGCGGAAATCTTTATCGATCAAGGCGAAGTAAGGAAAGTGTTCGTCAAAGCGTGAAAGGCCCCAGTAACCAACCTCGACCAAACTGTGGATGCAGAGGTTTTGTCAGATGGAAAGCCAAAAGAGGGAAAGGCAGAAGATCCCGCGAAGGTAGAAATAGAAGAAGTAGAACTTGTCCCGGCCGAAAAACCCAAATAGGGAAAAACTTGGACGAAGGTGACAAGAAAAGACTTGTATCCTTTCTACTGATGAATAAAGACCTGTTTGCCTACTGGCCGAAAGATATGCCGGGGGTAAACCCTCGCATAATACAGCATAGCCTTAAAGTAAGTCCAGAAGCAAAACCTGTCCGGCAAAAGAAGCGGGCATCTCAGTCCATAAAAATAACTTCGTCAAAACCGAAGTCCAGCGCTTATTAGACGCAGATGCAATCAGGGAAGTCAAGTACCCCGAATGGTTGAGCAACGTGGTTATCGCCACAAACGAAGGGAGCAGTAAGCTCCGAATGTGCATCGACTTCAGAAACTTGAATGATGCTTGCCCAAAAGATTCATATCCTCTCCCACCAATAGACCAGTTGGTAGACTCAACTGCCGAATACGGGCTCCTGAGTTTCCTGGATGCCTTTAGTGGGTACCATCAAATAAGGATGGACCCCGAAGATGACGAGAAAACCGCCTTCATCACCGAGGGTGGAATGTATTGTTACATCAGGATGCCTGATGGCCGAAGTGCCATCGCCCTGACTACTGATTTTCGGGGGAGGAGGCCACACACTTGACATATATGACCTCGGAAGCCCTATCGTACCGACCTCGGAAATTTGCCATATCGCCTCTCCCTCGGAAGACGAATGAACCCACTTCGGAAGAGTGGGTAACCCCGGAGAGACGGTATCACCCCGGGAAGAGGTCCCTGTTCGTCCCACTAAAAAGTAACGTCGGCCGAAGGGACTTCGGCGGAGCGATGTGGGATGCAAAGGAGCCTCAGACATGTTCGCCTGTACGCACCAGACGTTGACCTCAAGCATTCTGACAGGCCACTGTAGTCCGTGCTCTGGCACACTGAGACACGATTCTCGACAAATCACTGCCCGAGAAACCCTGCACGCGGCTGGCCCCTTTTTCTGCTTAGAGGTATGGATGGCATCTATCCATACACGTGTCACAATCAGAGGGGCCTATTTTCCTGTATTTATAGCAGGAAAGGCTCCTGGGAAAAGGGAGCCTAAAGAAGACTCCAAAGTTCTAGCCTTTTCTTTTCTCTAAAAACATGCCGGAAAAATGCCTTCAGCGAGATTCTTTCCCTTCCGTGCATACCAGAGAAACCCTCCCGGCAAATCTATTTTGTGTTTACCCTTCGTCATTTAAAAGCACTGACTTGGGCATTGGAGGCTCCTCCCTGGAAAACCACTCCGGGGACCTCCTAACCCCTGTTTTCTCTGTTTTTCAGGCTGGACCACCTGAGGGCGTCCTATTTCTCAGGCTCTGTCCAGCACCGGAAACCTTCTTCGGCCATCACCATCCATCACCGGACGGCCACGCGCGACATTCAACCATAGACCACGGCGGAAACACAAATGATGGCGAACGCCACTCCATCACATGGTGCCGTCTGTGGGAACTTTTTCAGGCAGCCGTGGTCAGAAACTCTGCGTGCTAAGGACAAAAGGTTCCCTGAGGCCCCCCCTCCGCGTCGAAGACTCGCCCGGCGGTCGAACGATTAAAGTACAAGGATTTCCCATCCCGAGGATGATAATCCCCCGAACATCGCCGTGGCTTTCCTACATAAATTCCCACGCGTTACCGTGGTCAAAATACAGCAGCGGATAGGCCAAAGATGTCCATGTGCAAATATCAAGCCGAAGTCTCCTCTCTCAATCCTTTTGACGAGGGGAGTAGGGTGACCCAAGGGCTCAGGGGGAAACAAAGAGTAGTGGATGAATACCCAAAGGACGTGCTTTCCTTCGAAACATGATGGAGGGGAAAGATAGATCCGGTGCCGTCCAGACCCCCCCGTCAGAAGAGTCCGGGCCAAAGAAAGGTTGTTGTTCTTCAGACAGCAAAACCAAGCCCACCACCCTGAAAAGACGCTTACGCATTGATGTTAAGCGGGCAAAAGGTTATGATCCTACTCCAACGGACACACCACCACCGTCCAAAGAGGAGTCCCCACCGCGCGTCGTCAGAAGGAATAGAGTAAACGCGCAAGTGCGCCGAACTCCAAAGATACTGCATCGCGCGCAAGTCTAGGGGAGCAATATATAACCCCAAACCACTAGCAGACTATTACTGAAAATCCCAGAACCAGAAAAAAGGAAAATCCAACGAGGACCGAATATAGGTGAAATCTAAAAGAAAGAGCCCCCAGCCGAAGAAATGCCAGGCGCAAAAAACACTACGGCGCGGGAGCGGCACCTCGGAGGCCTGAGGATAGGGAAGTCACCTGAGTTAGCATATTCGGTTAACAAAGTGTTGGACCACCCAAGTTCGGCACTTGCTAGGAATGAAAATATAGGACAAAGGAAGAACCCCACAAAAAGGCTTCTCCCTCACGAAGTGGTAATGAATGCAAAAAATGCCCCGAAAAGTGGCGTCTCCCAGCAAGCCTGAAAAAATCTTCATGAAATGGCGGAAGGTACAGAAAATGTTCCAGACAGTCTTCCTTGATTGAAGAGGAAGGACATTGGTAGGGAAGCCCAGGCCCATTATAGAAAGGCATCGGCAGAAAGAGGTGCAGAACAACGCGCAAAAAAGAGGTGTGAACAAAATTTGTCCAAAATGGGCGAAAATGGCCAAAAATGCACCAGCACCTGAAAAATTGCCTTCAGAATAGAATGCCCGAAAGACTCCCGTCGGAATGAGTAACACCGAGAGATCGCCCTCAGCCCTCTACAAAAAAAAAGAGAAGAAGAAGGGGGGCAAAAACGGCCCACTGTCAGCAACGCCTGAAGTATAATGCTATGAGAAAGCAGTAAAAATACTTCGTTTCGTGAGACAAGGCGCAGAACCCCTACTGATTAAGCAAGCAAAAGATATACAAAAGCCTGCCTAAAGGAACATGACGCATAAAGATGGCATTCCGCACCAATCCCTTCGCGTTCCTCCTTTTTGCCGCACTCCTCCTCAGAAAATAAACCTGGGCTTGAAGAGCCGCTTTTTCGGCAAGAGTTCTCTTCAGAAGGGCAACTTCCTTTTCTTTCTCCTTCCGAAGGGTCTCATTGGCCGAAGTCAAATGCACAGCCTCTTCACCAAGGTCGTGCATTTTACAAGAAAAGTCCTTCAAAAGGTCTGATTGGCCTATCAGAACTCATCCCGGAGCAAACACACCTTCTCCCTGGCTATGCGCATTAACTCGACATTCGCTATGTCCAAGTTAACACGGAAAAGCCTGGACTTCTCCAGTTCACTTTCAGCCCGAGCTCGGGTAGAAGACTGCTCCGCCGCCCAAATTTGGAGGTGATCACTATACCCCAAAAGCTGCAAAGGAGAAGGAGAAAATCCTCAGTAAAAGTAGCATAAGGGAAGGCAGAACACTTGGGCAAGAGAAAGGAGGCCAAAAGGATCACCTGAGCGGTGCGCTCAGAGACTCTAGCGGCAAGAATGTCTCCAGAAGCGTACTCCTCGGCAACCGCCTTAGAAGAAGCCTCAGTGAGAATACCCCTCGCCATTTGGGGAGCCATCTCTTGGCAATCCCCGAAGAACAAGTTCATGTCCTCCGTGAAGGACCAAAACGGCTCCCTCGGAACTTTATCCTTTGGGAGAAGGGAGTCCCGAAGGGCCCTTCTTCGAGCATGATCAGTTATCCATACTGGGGCTGCTTGGTCCTCTGTAAAATGGAGGGGCGTAAGTCAGAAAGAGCTCCTCGAAAACACAAGTTATAAGGGAGCAAGTGCCAAAAGAGGATTCGACGTAAACCTGACGCAACCCCGGTTGTCTCCTCCAAAAAGGCCGGAGCATGCTTGCCCTTATCCTTGCGGCACCTCCCCAGCCTTTTAGCAGTAGGACTCTTAGGCAAAGAGCCTAAAAGCTCCATCGACGAGGTAGGACTCGACGGAGTGAAAAGGGTGACTACTCCGGCGGGCACCTCGGCTGCAGCACCAACAGCCTCAGAAGATGTTGCAGCTACTTTGGAGGGGGCAGCAACCCTGGTAGATATCGGGGTTACATCAACCATGGCGAAGGTTGCAGCCGCGTCGGTGGAACTGGTTATCACATCAGTTGAGATAGCAGCCTTGGTGGAGGCACCAATAACTTCATCGACCTCCACCACATCTTCCGAAGGTGGAGTAAGGGCTTTCTTCTTGGACTTCTTGGCCGAAGACGGTCCGCTCCCAGTAGACTTACGTCTTTTGGAGCCACTTTTCTTCGCCTTTTCTCCCTTCTCTACCTGACCAAGGAAGAGACTCTTGTAGTAGTTGGCAGAATCGTCAGCCATCTCTGAAAAAGGGGAAAAGCATCAGTATGAGTCCAAAAATGGTTAGCCAAAAAATTGAGAAGTTGGCAGAAGTCAAAGGAAGGCACTCACGAAAAGGCTTGCCGAAATCAGGATTCCTGGATGCCGTCGTAAAAAATCACTGGAAATCACTCCGCCGTGCAGACCGTTGCTAAAAGAAAAGCCGTCGTAAATAATCACCGGAAATCGCTCCGCCGTACAGACCGTCGTTGAAAGAGATGGAAAAGGCAAGAAAAAACGAGAGCAAAGGCAAAAGCAAGGAAAAAACAAATAAGAAGTCACACAGGAAAGGCTTATATAGAGCAGGGAAGGGCAATTGAAAAGGCGTCATAACTACTGCGTGGGAGCGAAAAGTCACCATAATTACTCCTCCCACGCAAAAAGAAGCGCCATACCAATCGGCGCTTGCCACGTGTCAACTATCATGAAAAACGAGGGCATGTTTTCTAAGGCATGACAGTCCACTGATCTGAGACTGAAAAGAAAAGATTGGAAATCTCGAAGACACCAAAAGACAGCTATGCGACATCCGCCCGAGCAGACTACGTCCTTAAAATGGCGAAGTACCTTCCTTGCAAATGATATAAGCTGAATCCTCTGAAAGTGCTCCTGGAAGGGCTACAAGCTAAAGTCACACTTCAGCTTCTCGAAGGAGGGCATGTGATGGACAAAGTGCCATCGCCCTGACTACTGATTTTCGGGGGAGGAGGCCACACACCTGACATATATGACCTCGGAAGCCCCATCGCACCGACCTCGGAAATTTGCCATATCGCCTCTCCCTCGGAAGACGAATGAACCCACTTCGGAAGAGTGGGTAACCCCGGAGAGACGGTATCACCCCGGGAAGAGGTCCCTGTTCGTCCCACTAAAAAGTAACGTCGGCCGAAGGGACTTCGGCGGAGCGATGCGGGACACAAAGGAGCCTCTGACATGTTCGCCTGTACGCACCAGACGTTGACCTCAAGTCCGTGCTCTGGCACGCTGAGACACGATTCTCGACAAATCACTGCCCGAGAAAGCCTGCACGCGGCTGGCCCCTTTTTCTGCTTAGAGGTACGGATGGCATCTATCCATACACGTGTCACAATCAGAGGGGCCTATTTTCCTCTATTTATAGCAGGAAAGGCTCCTGAGAAAAAGGGGCCTAAAGAAGACTCCAAAGTTCTAGCCTTCTCTTTTCTCTAAAAACATGCCGGAAAACGCCTCCGGCGAGATTCTTTCCCTTCCGTGCATACCAGAGAAACCCTCCCGGCAAATCTATTTTGTGCTTACCCTTCGTCATTTCAAAGCACTGACTTGGGCGTCGGAGGCTCCTCCCCGGAAAACCACTCCGGGGACCTCCTAACCCCTGTTTTCTCTGTTTTTCAGGCTGGACCACCTGAGGGCGTCCCATTTCTCAGGCTCTCTCCAGCACCGGGAACCTTCTTCGGCCACCGCCATCCATCACCGGACGGCCACGCGCGACATTCAACCATAGACCACGGCGGAAACACAAATGATGGCGAACGCCACGCCATCAATGCCCTACGGGCTAAAAAATGCGGGAGCTACCTACCAGAGGTTGATGAGCAAGGTCTTTAGGGACCAAATAGGGAGGAACATGGAAGTTTACGTTGACGACATGATAGTCAAAAGCAAGCTGCCTTGCGACCACGTTGCAGATCTGAAGGAGACTTTCCACCAGCTCAGAACCTTCGGAATTCGCCTCAATCCCGAAAAATGCATCTTCGGCGTAACCTTGGGAAAGTTTCTCGGGTACATGGTATCAGAAAGAGGCATTGATGCTAACCCAGAGAAAGTTAAGGCTCTGCTTGAATTCTGAACTCCCGGCACAGTGAAAGACGTGCAGAGACTCACCGGAAGGATAACCTCTCTTAGCAGGTTCATTTCCAGGTATGGAGACCGGTGCCGAGCATTCTTCAAAGTCCTCAGTAAGGCAGCAAAAAAAGAGGGTGACCTCGGATGTGATGATCATCCTTGGAATAAGGACTGCCAAAAGGCCTAGGAAGAACTCAAAGCCTATGTGGCCCGTCTGCCTACTCTTCGGCAACCTCGCGAGGGAGAGTCCCTCGTGTTGTACCTCACAGTCACAGAAAAAGCAGTAAGCTCGGTCCTTGTGAAAGAGGAGGGGCTGAAGCAATGGCCGGTTTATTATGTAAGCAAGTCCCTGCATGGCGCCGAAGTCAGATATCCCTTGCTACAAAAAGCTATATATGCCCTGGTACTGGCGGGAAGAAGACTACGGCCATATTTTCATGCTCACCCAATCATCGTCCGAAGTAGTCTACCTCTACGGGACGTCATGAGGAAAGTTGATCATTAGGGAAGGCTTTCCAAATGGTGTATAGAGCTGGGTGAGTACGACATTACTTACGAACCTCGAAAAGCCATAAAAGCGCAAGCTCTGGCAGACTTCATTGCCGAAATACCCATCACCGAGGACAACCATTTGAATCCTGGCGAAGGTGAGCCAGAATGGACTTTGTACGTAGACAGAGCCTCAGGGTCTGAATACCAGGGAGCCAGGGTAATTATCAGAGGCCCCAAAGGTCTAGAAGTAATGAAGGCCATCAAGTTCGGCTTTAATGTCACCAATAATGTGGCTGAATACGAAGCCCTCATAGCAGGGTTACGCTTGGCCAAAAAAATCGGTGTGAGAAACTTGAAAGCCCATAGCGATTCCCAGCTGGTAGTTCGACAAATAGCAGGGGACTATGGGGCGAAGGACCCGGCCTTGGCAAAATACCATGAACTAGTAGCAAAGCTTATCCGGGAGTTCGACACCATACGAATTGAAAATGTGTCTCGTCGAGATAATGCCGAGGCAGATTGCTTGGCGAAGTAAAAAACATGCACCGAGGTGCTAAACCACCCGAGCATCACAGTGCTGAGCATAGTAACCTCGGGAAAAGGCTGGAAAGATCTGATAAAAAGGTATCTCGCAACCAGTGAGCTCCCCGAAGACCCCAACGAAGCAACAAAAGTGCGGAGGTGTTTCGGTCGTTTCTTCCGGATCGGAGACGAAATGTATCGGTAGGGGTATGCAAATCCACTACAGAGGTGTGTTGGCGAAGAAGATATTGAAATGAACCTCGAAGAAGTTCACGAAGGCGCTTGTGGTTCGCACATTGGAACCGACGCCTTGGTAGCAGTTATACTTCGCCAAGGATAATTTTGGCCTACCCTAAGAAAAGACGCTAGGCAGGTCGTCCAGAAATATGGGAATTGCCAAAGACACACGAGTATCCAAAGGGCACCCTCGGAATTGGTAACTTTGGCTGACTATCCCTGGCCCTTCGCAGTTTGGGGCAGACCTCATTGGGCCACTCCCGACAGCGCCTGGAGGCGTGAAGTTCTGCGTGGTCGCAGTAGATTATTTCTCCAAATGGGTTGAGGCAGAACCCTTGGCGACTATCTCAGCAAAAGATGTGCAGAAGTTCGTATGGAAGAACATTGTGTGCAGATTCGGCATACCGAGGGTGTTAGTAGCCGATAATGGATCCTAGTTTACGGACAAAAGGTTCCAAGAATTTATCAACAACCTCGGAATAAAAATGCACTTCGCCCCAGTAGCTCACCCCCAAAGCAATGGGCAAGTAGAAGTATCTAATAGGACCATAAAGATGGTCTGAAAAAGAGGTTGGGGGAAGCAAAAGGGAAATGGCCAGGAGAGCTCCCAAGTGTGTTATGGAGCTACCGAACAACACCCCGTAGAGCCACAGGGGAAACACCTTTTTCACTTGTGTTCGGTACAGAGGCCATCATCCCAATTGAGGTAGTACAACCATCGGTGCGAGTACAAGTGTTTGATGAAAGGGGAAATGACCTAGGCTTGAGAGCCAAGCTGGACCTCGTCGACGAACACAGAGAAATAGCCGAGCTGAGAAGAAAAGCTTTTCAGCAAAGAGTGGCCGCGGCTATAAACTTGCGCGCCAGGCCGAAGGGAATAAAGAAAGGAGACCTCGTTCTCCGAAAGGCTGAATTTGGACCCCGAAGGCCATCCCACGGAGTACTTCACACAAATTGGGAAGGTCCTTATCTGGTACTTGCCGAAGTACGAAAAGGAGTTTACAAGCTTGGCGATGCCGAAGGTGTAGAATTAAAAAATACATGGCATTTGGATGCCTTGAAAAAATTCTATGCTTAGGATTTTGGTGGGAAAATTGTAGAAGTTAGAAAAATTTCTAAGTACAAAAGTTTCTTAGAAAATTTTTTCTAAGTACAGAAGCTTCTTTTCACCAAGAACAGTAGTCGCCGAAAGAAAGCTTATTTACAAAGGTTATCAACCTTCTCTGAAGAATGGAGATTCACTTAAGAGAATTTCCCGAGGGTGATTCCAAGGCTAATTGGCGTGATAAGTCTAGCTATGATCTTCTGGAGTCTCTTGAGTGAACGTGTTCCGGACAGTGAGAAATAAAAGATTTTGCGCAACAGACTTAGCCAAAAATTCATGAAAAAAGGAGTCTTTGTTAACAAAGATGGATATGACTACAAAGAAGGAAGCTCGCCAAAAGAAGAAGTACAAAAATGGAGAAAAAGAAGGCAAAGGGCCCTAAAAGAGACTAAGGGACCTCGGTGTCTCGGGAGCCACCAGCTCCTACGTCCTTGTCCACCGCCTTCGGCGCCGGAAGAGGAAAGGGCAAGTTGAGGTGCTCAATTTTTTATCAAGACCACCGAGGCCCCTCGGGGATGTTCAGGGCCGCCAAAAAAGAGAGGTCCAGACCCGGAAACCTTTGCAGAACTTGATGACGAGCGAGGCAAAAGCCGTCCTGAAAACCGACCTTGGTCGCTTGGTCGGCCTTCTCCTTTGCAACAGCTAAGTCATCAAGCTCTTTCTCTAGGTCAGTGATCTCCTTTTTTATGCCTTTGTCTTCTTCTTCTTTGGCTCCTTCTTCAAAGACTCGACCTTGGCCTGGAGTGCCTCTTTCTCAGCAAGCACCTTCGCCAGGAGAGCCTCAGACTCTGACTTCTCCTTCTGGTATGCCTCGTTTGCTGAAGTCAGCTCCGCCACCTTGGAACCATGGTCAGATATTTTTTGGGAGGAGTCCTTCAGAAGTTCCACTTTTTCCTTCAACAACTCCTCCCGAACGGCAGCAACCTCCTTCTTTGTAGCTTGAGCCATCTCCAAATTCTTTGCGACCAAGTCGGAGCACATGACCTTGGATTTCTCCATACAGTCTAAGGCCCAGGCTCAGAATGCCGCTTGCTTTGCTACTCGAACCCTAAGGAGGCCGGTGTACCCCAACAGCTGCAAAGTAAGAACAAAGTTAGTAAGGCAAAAAATGAGTCAAACACTTAGAAGAAATCAAAAGGAAAACAAGGCGCGAAGTATACCTGGGCAGCATGCTCGGAAACTTTTGCAGCAAGGGACTCTTCGTCCGGACAAGCCTCGGAAATGGCCTTGAAAGAGGCCTCGGTGAGGATCCCCTTTGAAATTTGGTTGGCCATTTGATGGCAGTCGCTGGAGTACAAGTTCATGTCGTCCATAAACGACCAGAAAGGCTCCATCGGGATCTTCACCTTGGGTATATGGGAATCTCGAAGGGCCCATTTCCGGGCGTGCGTGGCCACCCACCCCGAAGATGGTACCTCCTCTGCACGGTAAGACAAGAAACTTGTTAAGGCAAGCAATTCTCAAAGTTCAAAAAATAAAAATACTGCAGCTTGTCCAAAGAATGAACCTGGCAGCACCTCGGTGACATCATCGTCAGCGTCCCGGACCCCTTCGGCAGAAATTTCCTTGCCTTTTTCCTTCCGGCACTCCTCGGCAGAAGGGACTTCCACCAAGGCGTCCAGAAGAGCCGCCGAGGGAGTGGGACTCCGAGAAAGGGCGTTAGTAGCTACCTCGGTCGGTGGGGCAACAGCAGCGTTAGGCTCTTCACGCGCCTCTTCGGGAATTTCCAGGTAAGGAAGAGGCGCGTCTTTCTTCTCCCGTTTTGCCGATGATGGCCCGACCCCAGACGATTTCCGCCTTCGGGAGACGGCCTTCTTTGTTTGCTCCCCTTTCTCGGCTTGACTGAGGAAGAGTGCCTTGTAGTAAGCAACAGAGTCGTCACCCATCTCTGAAATAGAAAGAAAACATCAGTGTGAGTCTAAGATGTGTCTATAACAAAAAAATTTTGAGATAACTTACGCTTACAAAAGGTCTCGTAAGTAATCTCCTCCCGAAGGACTTTTACTAGCCAGGAGTCTTTCCCTGTGATGGCAGGAGTCGGCATCTCGAGGTCCGTCTTGTGCTCCTTCACTACCCCTAGCTCCCGAAGGACCTCATCGGTCATCAGTTTCCACATGATGGGGAAGGGGTAGAGGGAGTGTGAAGGGACCTCGGGGTCCTAGTCGGAGACTTCCCGGATCTGTCTGTTGAAGTCCGTGAACCTGGCCGCCAACTTACGAGTCAGCAGGCTCTTCGGGTCTACAACATACGTCTCCAGCCTTCCTGAAGCCCACTCGGTCGGAACGTGCGACCAGGCCTCCTCCATCTTCAGAAAAAAGAATTTTTCTTGCCACCCTCGCCAGCTGTCCTTAGTGGCGAAGGTGAACATATACTTTTTGCTCCCTGATCCCCGAGGCAGCATGAAGTAAAAGCCACCCTTCAAGACCGCATAGAGCTTATAGTACTACATAAAAAGAATGAAATGGGGTTTTATTTTGAAAACGCCGCACATGCAAAGGAAGGCGTTAAAATAGTAGTACGAGTTCGGGGGAAGTTGATTTACGGCAATGCCATGAAATTGGCAAAAGTCACAAATCACCCTCGAGGGAGGAAACCGAAGTTCGGTCTTCAGTTGGGTGTGAAAAACGGTAACCTCATTTCGGCGGTTCATAAAACTGACCACCTGAGGGCCAAGAAGTCTGGTGATGGTGTAAGAAGGAAGAAAAAACTTTTTGGTCCATCTTTCTAGTTTTTCTGAAGACGTACAGCAAGTATGATTAAGAAGAGGAAGCCAGCTCTCTGGGATGGGGGAAACAGACATAAGAGGAGTTGGCGAAGACATTTTCAAGGAAAAAAGGACTTCAGGGGACGAAAAATTGACTTCAGGAAAGCTTTCAGAAAATCAAAGGATTTTGAGAGTCAAAACCCACCAAACGCTTTGCCAAAATCTGGGTTTGGAGTCGCCATCATAAAAGGTGGCCGGAAATCACCTGAGAAAAAGCACCGCCGTGAAAAACGAAAAAACAGTTGAGAGCAGGGGAAGAGCAAAAGCAGAACAAAAGGAACTTATGACGGAACAGGCTATATATAGGCCGAAGGAGGATAGGCAAACCGGCGTCATAAGTACTCCACAAAGGTGAATAGTCACCATAACTGCTCCCTGCATCTAAAAAGGCGCACCGGCTGTAACTGATGAAGTCCCCTCCAATGATAGCATGCCACGTGTCAACCGTCGTGCCAAACAAGGGACATGCCTTTTGACACCCCTAAACCCTGGGCGAGCCACTCCAGACTGACACACTTGGTTATGAGACGCGACGTTGCGCAGGAAAGAAGTGGGTTACCTCGAAGGCACCAAAAGACAAGCTATGGTCGAACAGACTATGTCTTCGGACAAAAGGGTGCATCTTCGGTACAGGTATTACACCCAAGACCCCCGAAGGGCGCCCTCAGAAAGCCTACAAACCGAAGTTTTCACTTCGGCCTCCCGGAGAGGGGCATGTGATAGCCGAAGGGCTATCGCCTCTCTCAGTACATACATCCTGCCAATATATGGTCAGGAAAACTGGAGTTACTCAAAAGAGGCGATATCACGGATCTCGGAAGGAGCGAAGTCACAATACCCCGAACTCTAGACTTCTGCTAGAACGTCAGGAATTCCAAGGATGCCACCGGCTCCCTCGGGAGACCAAACGGATTGCCTTCGGAGATGGAGAACCAGCAATTTCAAGCTGGAGAGAATTTCCCCGAAGGCGGAACCCCCGAACTAGCGAACTCCCCAAACTACAGGCATAATTCCCGAAGAAGGGCACCTGTACCGAAAGACGACCTCGCCAGAGAACCTCGAGAGTACGGCATGGGCATTTAAGGAGCCTCTGACATGTTGCCCACATGCGTTACACGCTGCCTTGAAGAGAGGTCTGACGCACCGACGTCGTCCAAGTCTTGTCACGACCTGTCTCGGTCCCCGGCCCGAGGAGCCTACAAACGGCTACCTGTCCCTTACGACTGGAAGTACAGATCACATCTGACTGAACACGTGTCATGATCTGAACGGGCTAGGCACCACTATAAATACCAGGAAACAAGCCCTGGCAAAGGATCCCGAGCCCTCTCCCTGAGAAAAAACGAACAGGCAAGACCACCTAGCCTCTTAGTGCTCTTCCTTTATCTCTTCTCAGAACACTGACTTGGGTGTCGGAGGCTCCTGCCCGGAAAAACACTCCGGGGACCTCCTGACCTCTTTTCTTCTGAGCATTTCAGGCACATTCCTCTGGGGAACCTCTGCTCTAGACATCCTCCCTCACAGGAAGTCCTTCCCGAAGTCATAATGTCACCCGACGAAGATGCTACCTAAGATCATCAAGGTTCCCGACAAGTGAGTCACATACTTTGATACTTCCTTTGTTGCTGGTAACTGAGTGAACTTGAAGGAGGTCATTGGGTAGTCACATATCATGTGGAGGGTTTTGTACGATCAAGCTAGGATTTGTCTCTCCTATGTAACCGGAGTGATATCTTCGGGCCCCTTGATAGAGTAAGACTTAGAAAATGCATGACCATGCTTAGATGAGTTGATATATAATATCAATGTCATCAGTTTAAGTTAGTCTTCTCGGTAATCAAGAAACCAAAGATTGGGCTATATGAGAGTGACACATTCCATGTCTCATGCTTAGTCTTGATATCTTGGACAAAGGGACAATGGCATATATGGGTAATGATCATAAAGGTTTAGTCGAATCATCGACAATCTTGTCATTTGGGTAGCAATGATGTGTTGCTAGGCACCGCTCATTGCTTATAATCATAAATATGATTTATGATCATTGCCATCATGGTAAGAGCCTATTGGGTCACACACATAGAGCTATTTGGATTATTAGAGTGCATGGGCTAAGTATTTGGGTTTTGGTTTCATAATAATTTCATATTAATAATGGGCCAAAAAGTTGAGCCATTATTAAACCCGAAATTAAAGCCTAATTGGATTAAGGCTTTAAAACCCATTAGGCCTAGAAGTTGAGTCTCACTATAAATACAACTTTTAGTGAGAAATTCATAGCTTTACACTAGCCTCCCAAAAAGGACAGCCACACTCTTCTCTTACTATTCTTTGGAGAACGCAAGCTAGCACTGCGAGCACAAGAAAAATGCATCTGCCAGGACGTGGGGGAAGCGTGGTGATCCCGAGAAGTTTGTGTGGATACCGTAGAGAGCTTGAACGTGTTAACGGTTTAGGTTTTCTGATTTGACTCTATAGATGGATGGAAGATCTCAACTGAAATTAGGTATGAAAAATTTTAAACACCCAGTTTACCCCGTTTTACTTGGATCTTGGAGGGTTACGGTTAAATTCCATTGCGCTTGTTTGGCTCCCGAAACCTTACAGTAAACTATGGCTCTTGTGCCAGTGTTACCAAACCCTGCAAAGGCTTATGAATGGAGTTACCGGACAACGCCCTGAAGAGCCATAGGTGAGACGCCTTTTTCACTTGTCTTCGGTGCAGATGCCATTATCCCCATCGAGGTAGTCCAGCCATTTGTCAAGGTACGAGTGTTCAGTAAAGAAGGGAATGAACTCGGATTGAAAACTAAACTGGACCTAATTGACGAACATAGAGAAGTAGCCAAACTCAGGAGGAAAGCCTTCTAGCAAAGAGTGGCTATGGCCGCGAACTTACTCGTCAGAAAAAAAAGAAATCGAAAAGGGAGACCTCGTTCTTTGAAAGGCTGAGTTTGAACCCTGAAAACCGTCTCATGGAGTACTTCAAGCTAACTGGGAGGGACCTTATCTAGTCCTGGATGAAGTTCGGAAATGAGTCTACAAGCTTGGTGATCCCGAAGGTGGAGAGTTGAAAAATACTTGGCACTCGGATCCCTTGAAAAAGTTCTACGCTTGAAAACTTGTCTGAAAATTGTACGGTTAGAAAATTTTCTAACTACAGAAAATTTTCAGAAAGGATAAACTCCACCTGAGGAAAATTTTCCTCCAAAGTTTGTTGAGTCATTCTCCCGAAGATTGCATCGACCGAACACTTCTATCGAAAGTTAGTCAATTATTGACTTAAGGACTTCGTCGAAGTTAGCATGTTCCTGAAATGAGTATTTTACTGAGGGTTCCAGACTGAAAGTGGTCAAGACAACCCTTGGAGACAAAGTTATTGGAGACTTAGCCAAATTTTGAAAAAGAAAGTGTTATTAAGGAGGCCCTATTACAAGGAGGAAGTTACAAGAAAAAGACTACGAAAAAGAGAAGAAGAAAAAGCAAAGCCCTAAGACATCTAAGGGACCCTATCATCGTGAGATAGTTCTTCCCCTTTGTCTTTAGCCGCCGCCGTCGGTGCCGAAGGAGGGGCAAAAGGGAGGTTCAGGAATTCAATTTTTGACCAGGTCCAGCGAGGTCCCTCGGGAATGTTCAGGGCAGCTAGGAAGGAGAGGTCGAGGTCTGGATGCTTGGCAAAGACTTGGTGCCAAGCTAGGCAGAAACCATCTTGGAAGCCAACGTTGGTTGCTTGGTTGGCCTGGTCCAGTTGGACCCCCAGCTCTTCCACCTCGCTTTCCAGATCGGCCACCTCCTTCTTTAACTTCTTCGTCTTCTTCTTCTTCTTCGTTTCCTTCTTCAAAGCCTCAACCTCGGCTTGAAGGGCGGTGTTGTCAGCGAGGGCATTCGCCAAGAGAGCAGAGTCTTCCTCTTTCTCCTTTTGATAGGCCTCATTTGCCGAAGTCAGGCTAACGACCTTCGCACTGAGGTCAGACATCTTCAGGGAAAAATCCTTCAGAAGCTCTTCTTGGTCCTTCAGGAATTCATCCCGAAGCTTGGTGACCTCCTCCTTGGCTATCCGGCTCAACTCGGCGTTCTTAACGACCTAATTGGCGCAGAAGACCTTCGCCTTCTCCAGGCAATCTTTCGTCCAGGCTCAGACCAAAGACTGTTTCGCTGCCCAAGCCTAGAAGTATCCACTATAACCCAGGAGCTGCAAAAAAAGAAAAAAAGGGGGAGGAAAACACTTAGTGAAAATTACACAAGGAAAGCCGAACACTTTAGAAAAAGTTGGGAAGAAAAATCCATAAAGGGCCTGAAGGATACCTGGGCAGCATGCTCAGATATTTTGGCGGCAAGAACCTCCTCATTCACGCATTCCTTGATGACGGCTTTGAAGGAGGCTTGAGTGAGAACCCCCTTCATCATCTGAGGGGCCATCTGCTGGCAATCATCAGAGAACAAATTCATGTCCTCCGTGAAAGCCCAGAAAGGCTCCCTTGGGATTTTTTCCTTTAGGATATGGGAATCCCGAAGGGCTCACCTCCGAGCATGCTCCACCAACCATGACGAGGGCGCCATTTCCTCTACAAAGCCAAGGTAAAATTCCATCAAGGCATTAATCTTCAAGTCACAAAATTGAGAGCACTAAAGATTGGCTAAGGGACAAACCTGGCAGCATCTCGGCAACGTCATCGTCGGAGTCCCGAACCTCCTCCACCTTGGTAGGTATGTCCTTGCCCTTACTTCTTTGGCACTCCTCAGCAGAAGGACCTTCTGCCAAAAAGCCTGGAAGATCCGCCGAAGTAGTGGGACTTCGGGCAATAGAGCTGACAGCAGGCTCCGGAGGCAGAACTGCTTGGGCCTCGGGCAGATCCTCGGCCTCTGCAACGTCCTCGGGAGGAGGAAGGACGTCCGCCTTGGCTTTCTTTGCCTTGGACGGACCTCCGCTAGTTTTCTCCCTTTTCGCAGGTGCCTTCCTCCGCGTCTGCTCTCCCTTCTCGGCTTGACCGAGAAAAATGGACTTGTAAAAATCCGCAGATTGATCGCCCATCTCTGCAAAAGAAAAATACATTAGTGTAAGTCCAAAACGAACACATGTAAGTAAAACCAGAAAGATAACTTACTCTTGGCAAAAGCCTCGTATGAAATCTCGCACCGAAGAAGAATCACCAACCATGCTTTCTTCCCCGGGAGAACAGGAACAGGCGTGTTCAGGTCAGACTTATGTGCATGAATCACTCACAACTCCCGAAGGACCTCTTCAGTCATGAGGTCCCATTTAATGGGAAAGGGATATAAGGAGCACGGAGGGACCTCGGGGTCCCAGTCCGCAACTGCCCGAATACGCCGGTCGAACTCGGCAAACACGGCAGCCAGCCCCGAGGTAAGAAGCTTCCGAGGGTCGACGACATCAATCTTAAGTGTGCCCGAAGCCCAACTGGTCGGTACGTAGCTCTAGAATTCGGGAACGGACAGGAACAAGAATTTCTTCTGCCACCCCCGCCAGCTATCCCTATTGTCGAAGGTAAAAGTGAATTTTTTGCTCCCGGACCCTCGGGGAAGCAAGAAGTAGAAGCCACCCTTTGGGACCGGGTGGAGTTTGTAGTATTGGAGGAAGAAAAGAAAGTGGGGCTATATCTTAAAAACCCCGCACATGCAAAGAAAAGAGTTGAAGTAAGAATAAGAATTAGGAGGGAGCTGGTTCACGGAAATTCCATGAAACCTGCAGAACTCGCATACCATCCGAGGGGGAGGGTACCGAAGACCGGCTTTCAATTGGGCCCGGCTTGGTAAACAGTGATTTCACCTGAATGGGCACTATAGCCATACGAACCCGGAAGAGGTAACCTCGGAACGACGTAAGAGGGGAGATAGTATTTTGCTATCCACTTCGTCATCTTCACCAAAGTGGTACATCATGGATGAGACTCAAGGGGGAGAAAGCTTTTCGGGGTAGGATGGACGGTCATCAATGGAGTAGGATTTAACATTTTGCAAGAAAAGAAGAAAGGCAATCTCGGGAAAATTGAAGGAAGAGAATCGAAGGACTTCGGAGAAAAAAAACTAAAAAAAAACAACCTCGGGAGAAAGAAAGAACTAGGAGAGGAAAGACCCACCGAAAGTTTTTCCGAAGTTTGGATTCCTGGACGCCATCGTAGATGGTTGCCGGAAATTGCTCTGCTGCTTACACCGTCGTGAAAAGGGGAGGAAAAGAAGGTCAACCTCAGAAACAGATAAGAGCAAAAGAAGAATAGAAGAGAGCAAATAAGGGGAAGGAGGGTTTATATAGGCCGAACAGGGGTAGTCGAATCCTCGCCATAACTACCTTGCGAGGGCGAACCGTCGCCATAATTGCCCCTTGAAGGTGAAAAGAAGCAGCTGTGTAACCGACGTGACTTCTCCCAACAATTGCGCGCCACATGTTATCCAACACGAGAAATTAGGACACGCTTTCTGACATCGCGAAAACCCAGACACGCTTATCCATAACTAACACACCTGGTTTAGAGATGCAATGGTTCACTAACTTACAATAGAAAAAGTAAAAATAAAGGGAGTACGCGCCCCTAGATCACCAAAGGACTGGGTAATGTCACCTCGACCAGGAAGGAACACCTTCAGAAGATGAAACGCCTCCTTGAGCAGTGTCCCGTTCAAAGTCTGGAAAAAGGTCCTCCAGGAGACTAGAGCTGAAGTCTTCACTTTGACTTTTCATGGGGGGCATGTGATAGCCGAAGTGCCTATCACCCTTCAAACCCCCAGGCTCGGTAAGGCACCGCCCTTGGCAGGGAAAGCACAGACTTCGGAAAGGAGGGTGTCCGGCCCCTCTTACATACAACCTCGGTAGTACATCATCATCCCTGGAGATGACAGTACCAACCTAGAGAAGACGGTCCATCGTCACCCTCGGTAAGACGACTGAACTACCTTCGCCAAAGAAGGACATCCCCGAAGGGGACCATTCTTGGCGAGGATATTCCTGGATTACTGAAGTGATCTCGGGGAATAGTTCTCCTGCTCCAAAGAGCTCTTTTCTACCTAAGGGACCTCGGGAGTACGTGAGAAGCAATTAAGGAGCCTCTGACACATCTCCGACACGCCGCCCTCGCGCGGCCTAGGCTCTTGGCTAGGCGGCCTGTGGCCGGCTAAATGTTCCCCTTCTCTCCGAACATACGGATCGTGTCTAATTGAACACGTGTCACGATCTGGGCTGACCATGTCAAAATGAACCTCTACTGTTCACCTCCCTATAAGTATTCGGTAAGCATCCCAGGTAAGTGGGATGGGACTCCAAGGGGAAATCTCTCTACTTTCTACTTACCCTTCATTCCCAAAACACTAACTTGGGCGTCGGAGGCTCCTCCCAGGAAAAACATTCCGGGGACCTCTAACCCCTATTTTTCTAAGTCTTTGCAGCCCTCTTCCCTCAGGAGCTTCCTCACCCAGGCGTTCTCTCACTAGCAGTCGTTGCTCCAAGCTCACAATGTCATGCAACGATGATGTGGAAGGGCATCACCATGCTTCCACCATATCCCGGTAGATGCGTTTCTCTTACGCTCACAGTGCTAGCTTGCGTCTTCCAAGGAATAGCAAGAGAAGAGTGCGGCTATCTCTTTTGGGAGGCGAGGGTAAGGTTGTGAATTTCTCACTAAAAGTTGTATTTATAGTGAGACTCAGCTTCCTGGCTTAATGGGTTTCAAAGCCCTGATCCAATTAGGCTTTAATTTCGGGCTTAATAATGGCTCAACTTTTAGGCCAATTATTAACACGAAATTATCATGAAACCATAACCCAAATAATTAGCCCATGCACTCTAATTTAACACATTGGCAATGATCATAAATCATATTTATGATCATAAGCAATGAGCGGTGTCTAGCAACACATCCTTGCTGTCCAAGTGACAAGATTATCGGTGATTCGACTAAAACTTTATAATCATTACCCATATATGCGATTATCCATTTGTCCAAGATATCAAGACTAGGCACGAGACATGGAATGTGTGACTCTCATATAGCCCAATCTTTGGTTTTTTTATTACCGAGTAGACTAAATTAAATTGTTGACATTGATATCGCATATCAACTCATCCAAGCATGGCCATGCATTTTCTAACTCTCAATCTATCAAGGGGCCTGAAGATATCACTCTCATTACATAGGAGGAACAAATCCCATCTTGATCATACAAATCCCTCTGCATGATATGTGACATACCCAATGACCTCCTTGAAGTTCACTCAGTTACGAGCAATAAAGGGAAGTATCAAAGTATGTGAATCACATGTGGGGAACCTTGACGACCTTAGGTCAAAGGGCTACATATACCATGATCACTATGAGAATCACTTATGACACTCATATAACAATCCATGTAGTGTTCTCATGGTGGGTCAGTCCAGTACACAAGTTCTCCAACTTGTACCCATATGTAGACTACATATCTCATATTAGTCTCCACATATGCTAGTCGTTATGTATTATTGTAACCCACTCCACAATAATACTAGACTAGGGACATTTGAGAATATCATTATTCTAAGGTTACAACTATGGTTATTATGTTATGCATAAATAAAACAACAAACACAGTTGCTAGATTAATGCCTTAATAAAATGTCATGACTCAATGTGCAAAAATAAAATCATTTTATGATTGGCTTTTGGACACAACATTAATAATCTCCCACTTCCACTAAAGCCAATCATCCATGTATCTAATATCGATGGACCTAGAATGGCTATCATGCTTCTGCTGTGTAAGGGGCTTTGTCAGCAGATCAACAATGTTGCTGTTTGTCGAAGTCCTCCATATCCTTAAATCACTCCTCTCGATGATCTTCCTGATGAGATGATAGCGTCGAAGTATGTGTTTGGATTGCTGGTGAGATCGAGGTTCCTTAGCTTGTGCGATTGCTCGATTGTTGTCACAGTAGAGCTCTATCGGGTCGGCAATGCTTGGAACCACTCCAGGTTCAGTGATGAACTTCTTGATCCAAACTACCTCCTTCGTAGCATCAGAGGCAACATTGTACTTAGATTTCGTTGTAGAGACGGCTACTGTCTCTTACTTTGAACTCTTTCAGCTCACAACACCACCACCAATACAAAACACATAACCAGATTGTGATCTAAAATCATCATTATAGGATTGCGAGCTAGTATCGGTGTAACACCTTACAACGAGCTCATCTTCACCTCCAAATACCAAGAATGCATCCTTAGTCCTTCGTAAGTAGTTAAGGATGTTCTTAACAGCTATCCAATGACTTTCACTGGGGTTTGATTGGTTCCTACTCATGATGCTCAAGGCATATGAGACATCGGGATGAGTACATATCATGGCATACATGATAGATCCAATTGCTGAGGCATATGGAATCTTACTCATGTGCTCTCCCTCCTTGGGTGCACTCGGACACTGAGATCTAGAAAGGGTTATGCCATGTGACATGGGTGAGAATCCTTTCTTGGAATCTTGCATGCTAAATTGCTTTAGCACTTGTCAATGTATGTACTTTGACTTAGGCCGAGAAGCTTCCTAGATCTATCTCTATTGATCTTGATGCCTAACATATAGGTTGCTTCACCCAAGTCCTTCATAGAGAAACATTTCCCTAGCCAAGTCTTTACAGACTGTGGCTCGGGGACATCATTCCCGATGAGTAGTATGTCATCTACATACAACACCAAGAAGACAATAACACTCCCACTTACCTTCTTGTAGACACAAGGTTCATCTTCATTTTTTATAAAACCAAACTCTTTGATTGCTTCAACAAAATGAAGAAACTTCAAGAAGCTTGCTTCAGTCCATAAATGGACCTTTGTAACTTGCACACTTTATTGGCATTTTGAGGAGTTACAAAACCCTTAGGCTATGTCATGTACACATCCTCAAGTAACTTTCCATTTAGGAAGGGAGTTTTGACATCCATTTGCCATATCTCGTAATCATAGTGTGTAGCAATAGCCAACAAAATTTGGATGGATTTAAGCACGGCAACTAGTCAAAAAGTTTCATCATAGTCAATACCATGAATTTGCTTGAAACCTTTTGCAACCAATCATCCCTTAAAGGTAATCATGTTACCATCCATGCCAGTTTTCTTCTTGAAAACCCATTTGCACCCTATAGGTTTGATCCCTTCAGGTGGATCAACCAAAGTCCATATTTGGTTTTCATACATGGATTCCATCTCCAATTTCATGGCCACTAGCCACTTCTCAGAGTCAAGCCTCGACATAGCTTCTTGGTAGGTTGTGGCTCCTCTTGATCCATGAATATCACATCACCAGTGTGAGTCATGAAAAATCCAAATCTCTCGGGCTCACACTGAATCCTACCAGACCTACGTAGGCTCTGTGCTACAGGAACAGACTCCTGAACCACAACATCTTGTGGTGTCTATTCAGGTTCCATTTCAGGTTTGATGTTCCCTTGTTATTCTTGAATTTCTTCAAGTTCTACTTTCCTCCCACTAGTTTCTTTAGAGATAAACTCTTTCTTTAGAAAAACACCAATTCGAGCAACAAACACCTTTTTTCTTAGAACGACTGTAGAAATAGTAATCCTTTGTTTCTTTGGGATACCCAACAAAGAGGCATTTATGAGATTTGGGCTCTAGTTTGTCAGAGGATTGATGTTTCATATAAGCGTCACAACCTCAAATCTTCATAAAAGACAAACAGGGACACCTCCCACTCCATATCTCATATGGTGTCTTTTGAACCGATTTAGATGGAACTCGGTTTAGTGTAAATGCATCTGTCTCTAGAGCATATCCCTAAAAGGAGTTTGGAAGGTCAGCTTGACTCCTGATAGAATGAACCATGTCTAACAGAGTTTGATTTCTCCTTTCATATACATACATTCCATTGAGCTGTACCTGGTGGAGTGAGTTGTGATACTATACTACACTCTTTTAGATAGTCAAGGACTTCTCGATCCAAGTACTCTTCACCTCAATCTGATTGAAGTACTTTGATACTCTTCCCGAGTTGATTCTCTACTTCATTCTTGAATTCTTTAAACTTTTCAAAGGATTCTGACTTGTGTCTCATGAGATACACATAGCGATATCTACTGAAGTCATTGGTGAAGGTAATGAAGTATTGGAAGCCTACCCTAGCATGTGTAGACATAGGGCCGCATACATCACTATGTATGAGTCCTAGGAAGTCATTGGCCCTTTTACTTTGCCTTGTGAATGGGCCTTTGGTCTTCTTGCCCAACAAATACGACTCACATGTCTCATATGATTCAAAATCAAATGAGTCCAAAAGTCCATCCTTATGGAGCTTGGATATGTAGGTCTCGTTTATATGGCCCAAGTGACAGTGCCAGAGATAGGTCAAGTTTGAATCATTTCAATCTAATCTTTTTGGTATTCACATTATAGATTGGATTTTCGAGTTCTAGAACATACAACCAATTGCTAGGTCAAGCACTACCATAAAATATTTCATTCAAATAAATAGAACAACATTTGTCCTTTATTATAAATGAAAAACCTTTCTTGTCCAAGCAAGAAACAGAAATCAAATTTCTACTACTAGTAGGCACAGAGTAGTGGTTGTCTAATTCTAAAACTAATCCACTAGGTAAAGTGAGAACATAAATCCCTATGGCGAAGGCAGTAACCTTTGCTTCATTTCCAACACATAGGTCCATTTCACCTCGGGTCAATCTTCTACTCCTACTTAGATCCTGTAGATTTGCACAAATGTGAGATGCACATCCAGTATCCAATAACCAAGATGAGGAAGTAGAAAAGTTAGGCTCTATAACAAGAATACCTGAAGTGGAAGTCTTACTTCCTTTCTCCTTAGCAAGTTCTTCAAGAAAGAGCTTGGAGTTGCGCTTCCAGTGTCCAGGTTGCTTACAATAGAATCACTCCCATTCCTTTGCCACACCACCCTTTAGTTTCAATGCAGCTAAAGAAGAATTAGCATTGGACTTTTCGTTAGCTTTATCCTTCTTCTTATTGGCTTTTCCCTTTCCCTTGCCCTTTTGAACCATCAAAATCGGCTTAGCCTTTTTAAGGTTTTTCTCAGTAGTTCTCAACATGTTGAGCAATTCAGGGAGGGACTTGTCAAGGTCATTCATGGTATAATTCATGACGAACTAACTCTTAGTGTTGTGCCCAAAAGCCAATCATGAGATGATTGTATTTTTTGCACATTGAGTCATGATATTTTATTAAGGCATTAATCCAGCAATTATGTTTGTTGTCTTGCTTCTGCGTAACTTAACAAACATAATTGTAACCCTAGAATAATGATATTGTTAAACAACCCTGGTCTAGTATTATTGTGGAGCGGGTTGCAATAATACATAACGACTAGCATATGTGGAGACTAATATCAGATATGTAGTTTACATATGGGTACAAGTTGGAGAACTTGTGTACTAGACCGACCCACCATGAGAACACTACATGGATCATTATATGGGTGTCATAAGTGATTCTCATAGTGATCATGGTATATGTAGTCCTTCGACCTAAGATCATCAAGGTTCCCTACATGTGAGTCACATACTTTGATACTTTCCTTTGTTGCTCGTAACTGAGTGAACTTGAAGGAGGTCATTGGGTATGTCACATATCATGCGGAGGGATTTGTATGATCAAGATGGGATTGGTCCCTCCTATGTAATAGGAGTGATATCTTCGGGCCCCTTGATAGAGTAAGACTTAGAAAAATGCATGGCCATGCTCAGATGAGTTGATATACGATATCAATGTCATCAGTTTAAGTTGGTCTACTCGGTAATCAAGAAACCAAAGATTGGGCTATACGAGAGTGACACATTCCATGTCTCGTGCTTAGTCTTGATATCTTGGACAAAGGGACAATGGCATATATCGGTGATGATCATAAAGGTTTAGTCGAATCATCGACAATCTTGTCACTTGGGTAGCAATGATGTGTTGCTAGACACCGCTCATTGCTTATGATCATAAATGTGGTTTATGATCATTGCCAACGTGGTAAGAGCCTATTGGGTCACACACATAGAGCTATTTGCTTCATTAGAGTGCATGGGCTAATAATTTGGGTTTTGGTTTGACAATAATTTCATATTAATAATGGGCCCAATAGTTGAACCATTATTAAGCCCGAAATTAAAGCCTAATTGGATTAGGGCTTTGAAACATATTCGGCCTGGAAGTTGAGTCTCACTATAAATACAACTTCTAGTGAGAAATTCGTAGGTCTCCTTGCCTTAGCCTCCCAAAAGGACAGTCGGACTCTTCTCTTGCAATTCCTTGGAGGACGCAAGCTAGCACTATGAGCGCAAGAGAAACGCATCTGCCGGGATGTGGTGGAAGCGTGGTGATCCCGAGAGGCTCGTGTGGATACCATAGAGAGCCTGAACACGTCAACTATTCAGGTTTTGTGATTCGACTCTACAGTTGAGTGAGAGATCTCAACCGAAAATTAGGTATGAAAATTTTTGAACACCCGGTTTACCCCGTTGCACTTGGATCCTGGAGGTTTCGGTTAAATTCCGCTGCGCTGTTTGGCTCCCGAAACCCATCAGTGGTATCAGAGCTACTGGTGAAACCCTAAATTGGGGTTGATGTTGAATCGCATGATGTTATGTGTTCGGTTGCTTTTCTACCATGATTAATTTGATTGATTCATGATGCATAAAACCGGAACTCGTAACGAACATATGAGATATATGAAGAAATGACACTAATTGGTTAATGAGATTAACTCGAAATTGAATGGTATGAGATACCTATATGGAGTAGGATTCTTGCAATAGTTGCAAAAACCCTAGCTTGGTTCGGATTCAGCCTATTCGGACACTGAAAGTAAGGTATTTTTGGTGGCTCGAATGGAGGAGTCTCGGGTGACTACTTGCTCGAAATAGAAGATCTCGGGCTCGAACCACCACCCGCTGACTGGCTAGCGGGACCGCCATATGCGGAGCGCCACATAAATAAAAACTGGTTAATCAACGTTTGAAAATTGACATGCATCTTTGTTGAATGAGATTTGACATGATATGCTGATTGGTGTTTAAAGCATGGTGCATGGTTATAGCCCTTGATTGGCTGTACTTGTAAATACGGCTTGCGAGTCGTGCCTTTTCTTATCACTCTCATTGTACATTCTCTTCTCACCTTACTCCCCTCGAATGTAACTCGAGGTTTCTATTATTGATGTAATGGTGCATTATGGGATCATCCAAGGTGATATGTCTAAGGATCATCCAAGGTGGTATGTCCAAGGAGGTGACAACAAAAGGGCAGCCAAGAATGGAAGAGAAGGAGCTTGTGAAGACTCTTTTCTTTTCTTAGGCTTTTATGATATTCTCATTGGCTTGAGAATATCGCATTGTTTGGGCTATAACCATGTCACGTTTACTTTCTTGAACGCATGAGATGCATGTTTTATATTTGTATGTGATGCATGTATAAGACAACCGGAGATAACAAATTGGTGAGTTCAAACAAAAAATCCCTCAAACAAATATTAAGTCATCAAATGTGATGCCTTCCAAATGTTGGCACTCGTCAAGACTTTGATCAACATTAGGTGGGTTTGCCAAAGCAAAGCACCTATGTTCATCTTGGTAAGGCGCGATGGGATAATAGTGATATCCAAATTGCTAACTTTGGGTCCCACTTAACTAAGTCATCCTAATAAGATTAGGGACTTAGAGGCATAAAGTTGGGCTTAAGCTCATGGGATGAGCTTGGACAAGTGTTGTTCACCCAACTATCCAAGAGTTGCATAAGATGCAATTGGCAAGGAGTTGCCTACCTAAATAGCTGTAACTTGAGAGAAAAGCCAAAGCTGACTCAAGTTGTGGCCAAATATGGTTCTTGGCCCACTAGAATATCTTAGCACCGAGGTGTTCCAAAATAATATCGAGGGTTATTATTTTGAGGAAAATAGTGGGAGTATCATTTAATAAAAGTCCTTATTAAATGAATTAAAATACGTGACTCTGACACTGCATATTTACTGTTGCAGATAACCATGGCACAAAACACATTGACACTTTCGTTGCGATCGATCCTTGCGAAGGAAAAACTGAATGAGACCAACTTTCTCAAATGGTATCGAAACTTGAGGATAGTCCTCAAGCAAGAGAGAAAGGCATATGTCCTAGAGCAGCCCATTCCGAATGAGCCTGCTACCACTGCTCCAAGAGCTGAAAGGGATGCTCACAAGAGGCATTCTGATGATGCTTTGGATGTTGAATGCCTCATGCTTATTACCATGGAATCTGAGCTTCAGAAGCAACTTGAGAACATGGGGGCATTCGATATGATCGAACATCTCAAAATGCTTTTCCAAGAGTAAGCTAGGCATGAGAGGTTTGAGACCTCTAAGGCATTGTTTCAGTGCAAGATGTCTGAGGGAAGTCCCGTGGGTCCTCATGTGCTCAAGATGATTGGGTACATTGAGAATCTTGAGAATTTGGGATTTGCTCTTCAGAAAGAGTTGGCTATTGATGTAGTCTTGCAATCGTTGCCTGAAAGCTACAGTCAGTTCATCATGAACTATAACATGAATGACCTAGACAAGTCCCTCCCTGAATTGCTCAACATGTTGAGAACTACTGAGCAAAACCTTAAGAAGGCTAAGCCCATTTTGATGGTTCAAAAGGGCAAGGGAAAGGGAAAAGCCAACAAGAAGAAGGATAAAGCTAATGGAAAGTCTAATGCTAATTCTTCTTCAGCTACACTGAAACCAAAGGGTGGTGAGGCAAAGGAAGGGGAGTGCTTCCATTGTAAACAACCTGGACACTGGAAGCGCAACTGCAAGCTATATCTGGAAGAACTTACTAAGGAAAAGGGAAGTAAGACTTCCACTTCAGGTCTTCTTGTTATAGAGGCTAACTTTTCTACTTCCTCATCTTGGGTATTGGATACTGGATGTGGATCTCACATTTGTGCAAATGTGCAGGATCTAAATAAAAGTAGAAGACTGGCCCAATGTGAAGTGGACCTACGTGTTGGAAATGGAGCAAGGGTTGCTGCCTTAGCCGTAGGGACTTATGTTCTTACTTTACCTAGTGGATTAGTTTTAGAATTAGACAACTGCTACTTTGTGCCTACTATTAGTAGAAATTTGATTTCTGTTTCTTGTTTGGACAAGAAAGGTTTTTCATTTATTATAAAGGACAAATGTTGTTCTATTTATTTGAAAGAAATCTTTTATGGTAGTGCTCAACTTAGCAATGGGTTGTATGTTCTAGACCTAAAAAATCCAATCTATATTGTGAATACCAAGAAGGTCAAATTAAATGAGTCGAACCCGACCTATCTCTGGCACTGTCGTTTGGGCCATATAAATGAAACCCGCATATCCAAGCTCCATAAGGATGGACTCTTGGACTCATTTGATTTTGAATCATATGAGACATGTGAGTCATGTTTGTTCGGCAAGATGACCAAAGCCTCATTCACAGGGCAAAGTGAAAGGGCTAATGACTTACTAGGACTCATACATAGTGATGTATGTGGCCCTATGTCTACACAAGCTAGAGGAGGTTTCCAATACTTCATTACTTTCACTGATGACTTCAGCAGATATGGCTATGTGTATCTCATGAGACATAAGTCAAAATCCTTTGAAAAGTTCAAAGAATTCAAGAATGAAGTAGAGAATCAACTCGGGAAGAGTATTAAGGTGCTTCGATCAGATCGAGGTGGAGAGTACTTGGATCGAGAATTCCTTGACTATCTGAAGGAGTGTGGTATAGTATCACAACTCACTCCACTAGGTACACCTCAATGGAATGGTGTATCTGAAAGGAGAAATCGAACTCTGTTACACATGGTTCGCTCTATGATGAGTCAAGCTGACCTTCCAAACTCCTTTTGGGGACATGCTCTAGAGACAGCTGCTTTTACACTAAACCGAGTTCCATCTAAATTGGTTCAAAAGACACCATATGAGATATGGAGTGGGAGGCGTCCCAATTTGTCTTTTATGAAGATTTGGGGCTGTGACGCTTTTGTGAAACGTCAATCCTCTGACAAACTAGGGCCCAAATCTCAAAAAAGCCTTTTTGTTGGGTATCCCAAAGAAACAAAGGGTTACTATTTCTACAATCCTTTTGAGCAAAAAGTGTTTGTTGCTCGAACTAGTGTCCTTTTGGAGAAAGAGTTTATCTCTAAAGGAACTAGTGGGAGAAAAGCAGAACTTGAAGAAATTCAAGAACAACAAGGAGACATTGAACCTGAAATGGAACCTGAACAGACACTGCAAGATGTTGTTCAAGAGTCTGTTCCTGTAGCACAGAGCCCACGTAGGACTGGTAGGATTCAGCGTGAGCCCGAGAGATATTGATTTCTCGTGACTCACACTGGTGATGTGATGCTCATGGATCAGGATGAGCCCACAACGTACCAGCAAGCTATGTCAGGGCTTGACTCTGAGAAGTGGCTAGTGGCCATGAAATCCGAGATGGAATCCATGTATGAAAACCAAGTATGTACTTTGGTTGACCGACCTGAAGGGGTAAAACCCATAGGGTGCAAATGGGTTTTCAAGAAGAAAACTGACATGGATGGTAATGTGATTACCTTTAAGGGATGATTGGTTGCAAAAGGTTTCAAGCAAATTCATGGTATTGACTATGATGAAACTTTTTCACCAGTTGCTATGCTTAAATCCATCCAAATTTTGTTTGCTATTGCTTCACACTATGATTATGAAATATGGCAAATGGATGTCAAAATTGCATTCCTAAATGGAAAGCTACTTGAGGATGTGTACATGGCACAACTTGAGGGTTTTGTCACTCCTGAGAATGCCAATAAAGTGTGCAAGTTGCAAAGGTCCATTTATGGACTGAAGCAAGCTTCTCGAAGTTGGAATCTTCATTTTGATGATGCAATCAAAGAGTTTGGTTTTATCAAAAATGAAGATGAACCTTGTGTCTACAAGAAGGTTAGTGGGAGCGCTATTGTCTTCTTGGTGTTGTATGTAGATGACATACTACTCATCGGGAATGACATTCCTGAGCTACAGTCTGTGAAGACTTGGCTAGGGAAATGTTTCTCTATGAAGGACTTGCGTGAAGCAGCCTATGCGTTAGGTATTAGGATCTATAGAGATAGATCTAGAAAGCTTCTTGGCCTAAGTCAAAGTACATATATTGACAAGGTGCTAAAGAGGTTTAGCATGCAAGATTCCAAGAAAGGATTCTTGCCCATGTCACATGGTATCATTCTTTCCAGATCTCAGTTTGCGAGTACAACCGAGGAGAGAGAGCGCATGAGTAAGAATCCATATGCCTCAGTAATTGGATCTATCATGTATGCCATGATATGTACTCGTCCCGATGTCTCATATGCTTTGAGCATGATGAGTAGGTACCAATCAAACCCCGGTGAGAGTCACTGGACAACTGTTAAGAACATCCTAAAGTACTTACGAAGGACTAAGGATGCATTCTTGGTCTTTGGAGGTGAAGATGAGCTCGTTGTAAGGGGTTACACCGATGCAAGCTTCCAATCCGATGAGGATGATTTTAGATCGCAATCTGGTTATGTGTTTTGTATTGGTGGTGGTGCTGTGAGCTGGAAGAGTTCAAAGCAAGAGATAGTAGCTGACTCTACAACAAAATCTGAGTACATTGCCGCCTCTGATGCTGGGAAGGTCGCAGTTTGGATCAAGAAGTTCATCATCGAACTTGGAGTGGTTCCAAGCATTATCGACCCGATAGAGCTCTATTGTGACAACAATGGAGCAATAGCACAGGCTAAGGAACCTCGATCTTACCAGCAATCCAAACATATACTCCGACGCTATCATCTCATCAGCGAGATCATCGAGAGGGGTGATGTAAGGATATGCAGGACTTCGACAGACAGCAACATTGCTGATCCACTGACAAAGCCCCTTACGCAGCAAAAGCATGATAGCCATTCTAGGTCCGTTGGTATTAGATACATGGATGATTGGCTTTAGTGCAGGTGGGAGATTGTTAGTGTTGTGCCCAAAAGCCAATCATGAGATGATTGTAATTTTTGCACATTGAGTCATGATATTTTATTAAGGCATTAATCCAGCAATTATGTTTTTTGTCTTGTTTCTGCATAACTTAACAAACATAATTGTAACCCTAGAATAATGATATTCTTAAACAACCCTGGTCTAGTATTATTGTGGAGCGGGTTGCAATAATACATAACGACTAGCATATGTGGAGACTAATATGAGATATGTAGTCTACATATCGGTACAAGTTGAAGAACTTGTGTACTAGACCGACCCACCATGAGAACACTACATGGATCGTTATATGAGTGTCATAAGTGATTCTCATAGTGATCATGGTATATGTAGTCCTTCGACCTAAGATCATCAAGGTTCCCTACATGTGAGTCACATACTTTGATACTTTTCATTTATTGCTCGTAACTGAGTGAACTTGAAGGAGGTCATTGGGTATGTCACATATCATGCGGAGGGATTTGTATGATCAAGATGGGATTTGTCCCTCCTATGTAACGGGAGTGATATCTTCGGGCCCCTTGATAAAGTAAGACTTAGAAAAAAGCATGGCCATGCTCAGATGAGTTGATATACGATATCAATGTCATCAGTTTAAGTTGGTCTACTCGGTAATCAAGAAACCAAAGATTGGGCTATACGAGAGTGACACATTTCATGTCTCGTGCTTAGTCTTGATATCTTGGACAAAGGGACAATGGCATATATTGGTGATGATCATAAAGGTTTAGTCGAATTATCGACAATCTTGTCACTTGGGTAGCAATGATATGTTGCTGACACCGCTCATTGCTTATGATCATAAATGTGATTTATGATCATTGCCAATGTGGTAAGAGCCTATTGGGCCGCACACATAGAGCTATTTGGATCATTAGAGAACATGGGCTAATAATTTGGGTTTTGGTTTGACAATAATTTCGTATTAATAATGGGCCGAATAGTTGAGCCATTATTAAGCCCGAAATTAAAGCCTAATTGGATTAGGGCTTTGAAACCTATTAGGCCTGGAAGTTGAGTCTCACTATAAATACAACTTCTAGTGAGAAATTCATAGGTCTCCTTGCCCTAGCCTCCCAAAAGGACAGCCGTACTCTTCTCTTGCAATTCCTTGGAGGACGCAAGCTAGCACTACGAGCGCAAGAGAAATGCATCTGCCGGGACGTGGTGGAAGCGTGGTGATCCCGAGAGGCTCGTGTGGATACCATAGAGAGCCTGAACACGTCAACTGTTCAGGTTTTGTGATTCGACTCTACAGTTGAGTGAGAGATCTCAACCAAAAATTAGGTATGAAAATTTTTGAACACCCGGTTTACCCCGTTTCACTTGGATCATAGAGGGTTTCGGTTAAATTCTGCTACGCTGTTTGGCTCCCGAAACCCATCATTGACTGTAGCTTTCAAGCAATGATTGCAAGACTACACCAACAACCAACTATTTTTGGAGAGCAAATCCCAAATTCTCAATATTCTTAATGTACCTAATCATCTTGAGCACATGAGGACCCACAAGACTTTCTTCAGGCATTTTGGACTGAAACAATGCCTTAGGGATCTCAAACCTCTCATGCCGAGCTTGCTCTTGGAAAACCATTTTGAGATGTTCAATCATATCAAACACCCCCATGTTTTCATGTTGCTTCTGAAGCTCAAATTCCATGGTAATAAGCATAAGGCAAGCAACATCCAAAGCATCATTAGAATGCCTCTTGTGAGCATCCGTTTCAGCTTTTGGAGCAGTAGACTCTTTCAGAATGGGCTGCTCTAGGACATAAGCCTTTCTCTCTTACTTGAGGACTATCCTCAAGTTTCAGTACCATTTGAGAAAGTTGGTCCCATTTAGTTTTTCCTTCTCAAGGATTGATCACAATGAAAATGTCGATGTGTTTTGTGCCATGGTTATCTACAACAGTAAATATGCAGTGTAAGAGTCATGTATTTGAGTTCATTTAATAAGGACTTTTATTAAATGTTACTCCCACTATTTTACTCAAAATAGTAACCCTTGATATTATTTTGGACCACCTCGGCGCTAAGGTATTTTAGTGGGCCAAGATCCATATTTCACCACAACCTAAGTCAGCTTTGGCTTTTCCCTCAAGTTACAGTTATTTAGGCAGGCAACTCCTTGCCAATTGCATCTTATGCAACTCTTGGATAGCTGGGTGAGCAACACTTGTCCAAGCTCATCTTATGAACTTAAGCTCATCTTATGAACTTACGCCCAACTCTATGCCTCTAAGTCCCCAATCCTATTAGGATGAATTAGTTAAGTCGGACCCAAAGCTAGCAATTTGGATATCATTATTATCCCATCGCGCCTTACCAAGATGTACATAGGTACTTTGCATTGGCAAACCCACCTAATGTTGTTCATAGTCTTGACGAGTGTGAACATTTGGAAGGCATCACATTTAATGACTTAATATTTGTTTGAGGAATTTTTCCTTTTGATCTAACCAATTTGTTATTTTCGGTTGTCTTATACATAGATCACATACAAATATAAAACATGCATCTCATGCTAACAAGAAAGTAAATGTGACATGGTTATAGCCCAAACTATGCGATATTCTCAAGCCAAGGAGAATATCATAAAAGCCTACGAAAAGAAAAGGGTCTTCACAAGCTCTTTTTTCTCATTTCTTGGTTGCCCTTTTGTTGTTAGCTCCTTAGACATATCATGTTGGATGATCCCATGATGTACCATTACATCAATAATAGAAACCTCGAGTTACATTCGAGGGGAGTTAGGTGAGAAAAGAATGTACAATGAGAGTAATAAGAAAAGGCACGACTCGCAGGCCGTATTTACAAGTACAACTAATCAATGGCTATAACCATGCACCATGCTTCAAACACCAATCAGCATAGCATGTCAAATCCCATTTAACAAAAATGCATGCCAATTAACGTGAGTTGATTAACTAGTTGTTATTAATGTAGTGCTTCATATATGGCAGTCCCACTGGCCGGTGCACAAAAAATTGTCTTACAATTGTCTTGCCCAAGATCTTCTATTTTGAGCAAGTAGGAACTCGAGACACCTCCAATCGAGCCACCAAAAATTACTATACTTTTAGTGCCCGAACAGGCCGAATCCGATCCATGCTAGGGTTTTGCAACTATTGCAAGAGTCCTAATCCATATAGGTATCTCATACCAATCAATTTCAAGTTAATCTTATTAACCAATTTGTATCGTTTCTTCATATGGCTCATATATTCATTACGAGTTTCGGTTTCATACATCATGAATCAATCTAATTAATCATGGCCGAAAGCAACCAAAAACACAATATCATGCGATTCGACATTCAATCTCGATTTAGTGTTTCACCAGTAACTCTGATACCACTGTAGGATTTTGGGACCCAAACAAGTGCAGGGGAATTTAATCGAAACCTTTTAGGATCCAAGTGAAATGGAGTAAACTAGGTGTTCAAAAATTTTCATACCTAATTTCAGTTGAGATCTCTCACCCAACTGTAGAGTCGAATCACAAAACCTAAACAGTTGGCGTGTTCAGGCTCTCTATGGTATCCACACGAGCCTCTCAAGATCACCACACTTCCACCATGTCCCGGCAGATGTATTTCTCTTGTGCTCGCAATGCTAGCTTGCATCCTCCAATGAATTGAAAGAGAAGAGTGCAGCTATCTCTTTTGGGAGGCTAGGGCAAGGCTACGAATTTCTCACCAAAAGTTATATTTAGAGTGAGACTCAGCTTCAGGCCTAATGAGTTTCAAAGCCCTAATCCAATTAGTCTTTAATTTCAGGCTTAATAATGGCTCAACTTTTGGGCCAATTATTAAAATGAAATTATCAGGAAACCATAACCCAAATAATTAGCCCATGGACTCTAATAATCCAAATAGATCTATGTGTGTGACCCAATAGGCTCTTACCACATTGGCAATGATCATAAATCACATTTATGATCATAAGCAATGAGTAGTGTCTAGCAACACATCATTGCTGCCCAAGTGACAAGATTGTCGGTGATTTGACCAAACCTTTATGATCATTACCCATATATGCCATTGTCCCTTTGTCTAAGATATCAACACTAGGCACAAGACATGGAATGTGTCACTCTCGTATAACCCAATCTTTGGTTTCTTAATTAACGAGTAGACTAACTTAAATTGATGACATTGATATCGTATATCAACTCATCCGAGTATGGCCATGCATTTTCTAATTCTTACTCTATTAAAGGGCCCAAAGATATTACTCCTATTGCATAGGAGGGAAAAATCCCATCTTGATCATACAAATCCCTCTGCATGATATATGACATACCCAATGACCTCCTTCAAGTTCACTCAGTTACGAGCAACAAAGGAATGTATCAAAGTATGTGACTCACATGTAGGGAACCTTGATGACCTTAGGTCAAAAGACTACATATACCATGATCACTATTAGAATCACTTATGACACTCATATTGTTACCCACTCCAAGGTAGTCCAGTTATGGTGCCAAAATTGTGCATTTAGACTCCCAGTATTGGTAATGTTCTGTAGGCCATTAGAACACTACCCTTAGTGTGCATACCCAAGTGGCCCTCTTGGACACTATGTAAACACATGCATATTGGTCCAACCATCATACACATATTCACATTTCATGCACACCATGGCAGCAAAGAAGGAAAACACTAGCATAAGTCTTAATCTTGGCTACCACACATTAGGCAATCTTGTTAAGTTCTAGTGACCAGCCATTGTACCTGTAACTTCCACTAATAAATTGTATCATTCTAGCCATGTAGCCCCTATTTTATTTTCTCCATTATCAAGTAGAGACTTAGAGAAAACCATTGAATTTTGTTTTACATCAATAGCCCACCTGTGGACCAAGTTATTGATTTTTTAAATTGGTTACAAAATTCCGACCAAATGAACAGTAACTTAGCCAAATTTGAAACGTCATATCTTTGGCTACAGGGCTCCAAATTCATAAATTCTAAGTCCCAGTTCAACCTTTAGATGTTATGTAGGTTTGGTCAAAATTTTATACCAAGATTCCTTCTAATCAAGGAGATATAGAACTTTCGGTACAGGGTCAAAATTCTGGCAACTTTTGGACCATTTTGCCCATACAATTTTTCCAAACCATGCAAACACTTCATTCACAATGGGAAAGCCCTCCGAGGCTATCGCATATATGTCCATTACACATAGGAATTACATTCCCTTTTTTTTAACAACTTTATGTGGCCAAAACAGAATTTATAAATAAGCAGCCGATCATTCATGCTTAGGCAGCTTTGCACCACATCACTTACATAGCCAAAACATTACTCAGATGTTGACTTACTTGTCTCATTTTACATACACTACATGTACATGCATACATGCACTAAAATATGGTCTTAACTCAGCTAAATATGCATCCTAGGTTACAGGAGGTCCTGAGACACAATGGACTCCAAAAACAGGATGCTGGATAGCTGCTGCACAACACAATAAGTACCACCATTAAAAATACCAAATGCACTCCTGAAATGACAAAAATTTGTATATCATAGCTAGACATATGGAAGTTTGTGTACATGAAATGTCAAATTAAAAATCAAATCAAAAAGGTTAGTTTGAAGGTGATCTTTCAGCTGGACCTGAAATGACAGAATTGAGGGGAGTAAGTTTCATTGAGAAACTTAGTAAGGGTAGCACTTGGATTCAATAGGCAATGTAACCATCATTAAAACCTGCATCCAAAGACACTAAAAAAAAAACACAATGCATATATACAAGATATAGCAACCAAATGCAGCAGCCAAACACAAACAACAAACACATGAAATGTGGTAGCAACATATACCATAGGTTAGTCCATAAAACACATAATAAACATAACCAAATCACTATGGCAGCCCTCCTCAAGCTAATTCTTGGTCTTATGAGGATTTTAACACTAGCTAGTGCTAAATTTGGGCTCTAGAAACCCTCATTTTACTGCCATCTTTGTGCACTTAACACTAGGTCACAAAACCTTCAATAAATGCACTCCACTCACTAAGCTTGGTTCATCAAGCTCATGGCTCTCTTCCAAGCTTAGCCCTAGCTCCATGGTTGCTTGAAAATACAGAAAGCAACCCATGAGAGCAAGAGAACCCTTACCAAAGTGGTTAGGCTGAAAATCAAGCTTGATCCATGAAGTATCCAAGAAATAGCTCTAGTTTGCTTCCAATTGGTTCCTTTTGCCTTCAATTTCAATCAATTGCAAGTTAGAAGGTGTGGTGGCTATGGAGGAAGTATGGATGTGTTCTTGGGCTGGGGGAGGATGAAAATGAGAGAGGGATAAGTGATTTGGCCACTTAAATGGCCTTAAATGAGCTTAAGGGCACAAAACACACTTAACAAGCTTAACCTTGCTTTATGTCATTTTCTTTCTCACTAATTATGGTTTCTTTGTCTTAAACTCATTGGTACACATGTGCCCAACATTTTTTACTAATTATCAAGTCTTGGCTGCCTCCCCCATGGTGGGATAACCCCACAATTCCACCCTTAGACTTAAGTCAAAAGCTTGAACACCTTAAGGTTTACACTAGGACATTTAGGTCCTTATTGCCTTTAGTGTTTCCTTTGCCCAAACATGTCTTCCATGAGTAATTTGGTCCTCCAATAGCACTTTCATACCATTTGTATCCTTCCCATAACTCTCCAAGTCTCTTTCTTGAGAGTTTTCCAATTGAGTACCCGAATTTCCAAAACCTTACAAAAAAGTCCATAGGTTGCTTGACAAACAAGCAATCTTTTAGGCTTTTCCTGGGGGACAAGTTACCAACTAGGAACACTTTTAAGGAGGTGTTGATCATGCCTTTTACCCCCCACACTTCAATCATTATGGTGAGAATTACACAATATAATGGTTTTTTAGCCATTATGACACACTTGTAATTCTCCCATTTTGTGAGGTGGTAACACATATAACAATCCATGTAGCGTTCTCAGGATGGGTCGGTTCAGTAACAAGTTCTCCAACTTGTACCCATATGTAGACTATATATCTCATATTAGTCTCCACATATGCTAGTCATTATGTATTATTGTAACCCACTCCACAATAATACTAGACTAGGGAAATTTGAGAATATCGTTATTCTAGGGTTACAATTATGTTTATTATGTTACGCAAAAACAAAAAAACAAACATAGTTGCTAGATTAATGCCTTAATAAAATATCATGACTCAATGTGCAAAAATACAATCATCTCATGATTGGCTTTTGGGCACAACACTAACAACTGCAACCCTAATGGCTTGTTTGCCAAGAAACTCCCCTTTCTGTTGGAGGATCCTTGGGAGGGCATGGATGGTCCTAGGTGTGACTAAGGGTTCTGGTTATCTAGTGGCACTCTAGAAACATTCAAAACTCTCTCTTAATCTGGGGGTTTTCTTATGGATTCATGGATGGAAAGTGCCCCTTATGAGAAAACTAGTTAATGGGCCATAAGAATACACGACTAGATAAGGTTGAAGGTTTAGCACCATCAAGACCTTAGTTGTACCTTCAGGTTCAAGGCCTTGATGAAGAAACCTTAGTACACCTAGTCGATTCTTTGGGACCTAGGAATTATCAGTCCAACCATAGTGCCCATCTACAACAAAAGCTAATGATGAACTTCACTAGTTAGGCTAGTAAGTAATGCTTGTAAGTAGACAAGGCTTTGCCTTGTAGTTTAAGGACTAGGTAGAGGACAAGTCCCAAGGGACTGAAACATATGAACATAGGTTTAGCCTTACTCTACATGAGTTCACTGCAAGTTACATATGTTTATATATGTGTTGTACTTAGTATTTTTACTTATAGGTGCAGATCCCTTATTGAGAATTCTCAAATTCTCACTCCTTTATCTTATGTTATGCAGATTCTAATGTTGTTGAGTCCAATAACCACTGAGGTTTGTCATGGCAGTCTTTTGTTGTAGGTGATTTGTTATGAGAATCCACATGATTTTAATGGTTTTATTTACTTGATGGATAAGTCAAGTTATTAACTATAGTACTTCTTGGCCTTAGAAGCTAGCAGTACTTGGAAGGACATTTTGAGACTCGTCACCAAGAATCAACTCTAAGGTAGGAGTTAGTTGAAGGATCTTAGTGGAAAAGCTAATGTACATAGTATGCCTAGTCCCCTCTCGTGTTTATGGATGAAGTAAAGGACTCTGAGGTTGCTCTTTGGTGAGGAGCATTAGCCTTCTTTTGTTGACTATTTTCACATGGTTATTATGTGTAGATATAATGATACAAATGATGGATTTATATGGTTTGGCTATTTGAACTTTGGTTTCCATGAAAAATGCCAAGGTAACATGAATGTTTTATGGTCTTCTATTTACTTAAGTCAAAGCAAAAATCCATGTATGCTTACATTTCTAGGTTAATTTACTAGTCTTATAAAGTTTTAATTTGGCACACATAAATAACAAGCCAATTGCAAACACCGTGGATCTATTCTCATAGGTTTCTTGGGTAGGGTTGTGGGTGGACATGTCAATTTGGTATCAGAGGCCGGTTTATAGACATTGAAGGCTAGGAATAGAGATCTAGTTTAAAGTCTATGTGCTAGGATAGTTAGTATTGATCAACACCCGTGGAATGTCATCTGGCTTTGGTTACAAGTTGCTATGGTTGACACTAGGTTAGGAGCTTCAAGGGGAGCTAGGGAACTTGGTAAGGTTCTAGTGATCCAGTTGTGGCAAGATTGGATGAGATATCCAGGGTGCTTCAAGGGATGACTCAAACCTTGCTACGGGTGGCACAAGGTATGACCACTATTATGAAAGAGTTATTTCAAGATCAAGAGGACAAAAGAGCTACTCAAGAAGAAAATGACCAGGGAATGACCTACCCTAGGGTCAAGAGGGGCACACCGACTACCGGCAAGTGCCTAGGGCTCATGATAAGCAAGACCCTATTTATGAGCACGAGGAGGAATGGGAAGTTATGGAGGCTCCAATGAGGGGATAAACTCCACAATAGATGAGATGACTTGAGAAGTTCAAGATAGTTGACCCATCAAGTTTTGATGGGCTAGGTGACCCTAATAAGGCTTAAGATTGGTTGACAAGGATGAATCAGCTTTTCATTTGTAGACGTTATAAGTCAGAGTAGATGATGGCCTTAGTACCTTTATTTTTGAACGGGAGGGCTAGTTTATGGTTGAATGATGCCTTGGAGATGCTAAATGAAAGCAACGAAATTCAAGCGGAGCACAAGAAGAAGGTGCTCAAGTGTTTAGACTTGGAGAGGAAGTTTTGACAATAATACATTAGTGAGGTGGCCCAAAATCAAAGAAGAATTCAATTTGAGAATCTAACTCAATGAGAGATAACTGTGAGGGAGTATGAGTATTTGCTACAACTCGCTCATTCGATATGCTCCATATATGGCCAAAAATGATGAGTTGAAGGTGAAAAGGTTTTTTCAAGGTCTTAAGTTGGTGCTTTAAAGGTATATGGCAACGATGGATATTTGGAGCTACCACCAGGTCGTTCACAAGGCATTGGGCGTTGAGAGGGAGATTGCCGACTTGACAACTCAGGAAAATAAGGAGAAGGTTAGACCATCTAACCTAGGGAAATGCACTGAGAACCATTTGATGGTAGGAAAGATGACTTAAAGCTAAAGACCAATCAAGAGGAAGAAAGGTGGCTTGTGCCCTAGATATTAGAGGTTCCATGGCATGAAGCCATGCACTTTGGGGACAAACATCTACAACAATTATGCTCGGAGTAGTCATTGGGCAACGGAATGCCCATAGGATTGACCCTTATTGGGTCTGCCTAAGAATCCACCCCTTACACTACAGCCATGGGAAAATCGACTTGGTGAGGTCGCAACAGCAATTTAGCCAAGGATTTTTAGCTTGGCTAGTCGAGTGATCAGAGGGCTAGCCACAGTTTGAGGTAATTTTACATTTCAGAATGATAGTGTTAGAGTACTGTTCGATACTAGTGCTACTCTTTTGTGATATTGTCTGCCTTGGTAGATTGATTGAAATTGCAGCATGATTTTATGATGAGTTGAAACTCATCAGAATAATAGAAAAAGTTTTCTTGTGACCATTGAGTTGCTTACTAGGTATCCCTTATAGTTAGGTAACCATGACTTCTCTTGTGAGTTATGGGTTACAAAATTGAGGTCTTATGACCTAGTATTGGGAATGGATTGGCTAAGTAAGCACAAAATGAAAATTGACTGTGCTAGTCACTCAGTCAATATTAAAGATGCTTAAGAAGCTAAAGTGACTTGCACGGGAAGGTTAGCGATGAGTGCTAGGAGTTTGCACCTTAGACTCATGGATTCCATCGCTATAGTCAACGGGGGGAAATATTATGCTTTAAATGAGGTGGCCATAGAGGTGGTACTCAAGGAAATTCCTATAGCCAATCAATTTCCATAGTTGTTCTTAGTGGAATTGCCTGGGTTACCACCCAAGAGGGACACTGAGTTCTCCATTCAACCCCAGCCTAGAGTAGAACCAATTTTGCTACCTCCTTATCTAATGTTATCTCCTGAAATGGATAAGCTAAAGAAGTAGTTAGAAGAGCTGCAAGAAAAAAGCTTTATAAGGCCTAGTGTTGTCACAGTGCAGAGCCTAGGTGCTATTTATGAAAAGAAGGATAAAACTTTGAGACTATTTATCAACTACAAAAAGTTGAATGCAATAACAATCAAGAACAAGTATTTGCTTCCTAGGATCAATAACCTGTTTAATAGATTGAAGGGAGTGAAGGTGTTCTGGAAGATTGACCTCCTGTCTAGATACTTTCAGATCAGAGTTAAGGAGGAAGATATCCCGAAAGACAACTTTCAGGACAAGATACGGGCACTACAAGCATACAATTACATTGTTTCGTGTGACCAACAGCCTGGCAGTATTCATGAAAGCTATGAATAGAATCTTCAGACCATTCTTAGATCAGTTTGTTGAAGTCTACATCGATGATATCTTAGTATACTTGCAATCTACCTAGGAGCATGAGGAGCACCTAAGAACAATTTTGCAAGTCCTAAAGTACAATCAGTATTATGCAAAGCTGTCTAAGTGTAAGTTTTTGTCTAAAAGGATACAATTTGTGGGACACATCATAAGTGCTCAAGGTTTGCCAGTTGACCCCAGGAAGGTTCCGGCGGTAGTCTAGTGGAGGAGGTCGATAACAATTATAGAGATTCGGAGCATCTTGGGCTTGGCAGGCTACTATAAGAGGTTTATAGAGAAATTCTCTATGATAGCGGCACCATTGATAGCCTTGACCAAGAGAGCTAGGAAGTTTGATTGGATGTCGAAGTGTGAGGAGGCTTACTTAGAGCTGAAGAAGATGTTAATGAGTGCATCAATACTTATTTTTCCAGACCTAAACAAGACTTTCACAGTGTACACAAATGCATTAGGTTCTGGTTTAGAGTGTGTACTAACACAAGAGAATTGGGTGATCGCCTATGGCTCAAGGTAGTTAAGGCCTAGTGAGTTGAACTACCCAGTTCATGATCTTAAGCTAGTGATGGTAGTCTTAGCACTTAAGCTGTGGAGGCCCTATTTTATGGGCAGATCATTTTAGATTTTCATCGACCATAATAGCCTAAAATACTTGTTCACTCAGAAGGAGTTGAACATATGGCAACGATGGTGGATTGAATACATAAAAGATTATGGTTATTCAATTGAGTGTTATGCCAGCAAAGGAAATGTGGTAGTGAATGTGCTAAGTTGAAAGTATACGGGAGTAGTCCTATTTAAGGACCAGGCTACAAGTTTTTCAGGAGGAACACTTGAGGATTATTTCTTGACTTTTCATGAGCTTCGGAAAGACCGAGAAGGGTCCTTATTCTACACTTTGGGGATTCAGTTAGGATGGCTAGCTAAGGTAAAAAAAGCTCAAAGTAAAGATCCTTTGTTCAGAAAGATTTCAAGAGAGGAGGTACTTGGTACCATGAGAAAAGAGTTCTAACACAAGGACGGAATACTACGCCATAGGGATCGACTCTAAGTGTTGAATATGGAAGGACCTAGGCAACAAGTTTTACAGAAGGCACATAGTGGTAGGCTAAATGTTCATCCTGATGTTAGTAAGAAGTACCATGATTTAAAGACATACTTTTGCTAGCCAGGACTCAAGAAGAATATCGCTGGGCCTGTGGCTAAGTGTTTGACATGCCAAAATGGTAAAAGCGGAGCATTAGAAGCCAATAAGTACTCTCCAAAGTTTACACTATCGGGGAGGAAGTGGGGATCCATCACGATGGACTTCCTAGTTGGGTTGCCAAATACCCGAAGCCAACATGATTTGGTATGGGTAGTGGTTAATAGGTTGACCAAGTTGGCTCACTTCATACCCATAAAGATTACATATATATTAGAGAGGTTGACTCAATTATATATTAAAGAGATTGTGAGGTTTTATGGTGTACCTGATCATATTATATCTGATAAAGATCCCTAGTTTGTATCAAGGCTTTGGGATGCTTTCCAAGAGACATTAAGAAGAAAGTTTCATCTTAGTTCTGCCTTCCATCTTTAGGCTGAAGGACAGTTTAGGAGAGTGATACAAACTTTGGAGGATATGTTATGTATGTATGCTATAGACTTTTGAGGTGATTGGGACCAACATTTACTACTCATTGAGTTTACTTACAATAACAATCACCAAACTATCATAGGTATGGCATTGTACAAGGTTTTGAATGGTAAGTGATGCATGATGCCCACTGTTGAGCTGACCCTTCAGATAAGGTAGTTGTCGATCCTGAGATCATAGCTAACACAACAACTAAGATTAAGTTAATATAAAAATATATTAGAGTAGTAAAATGACCGTCAGACTAAGTATGCGAATTTGAGGAGATGAGAATTGAGTATTGATGTTGGAGATATGGTACTTCTCAAAGTATCTCCTATGAAAGAAATAGGCCAGTTTGGACAAAGGGGTAAGTTATCCCCTAGGTACATTAGACCCTATGAGATATTGGAGAAAGTAGGGAAGGTTGCATATTGGTTGCCATTATCACCCAACTTGTCCCAGTGCACAACGTGTTTCACATTAGCCTTTTATGGAAGTGCATAGTTGATTTAGGACAAGTAGTCAACCCTTCGGTTATTCCCATCTAACAGGACTTGACCTATGAGGAAAAGCCCATTAAGATCCTCTATAGGTGAGTTCGGAAACTTTAAACTAAATGGATTCCAATGGTTAAGATTGTTTTCTTAAACCATAGTGAATAGGAAGCCACTTGGGAAACGGAGCAGGATATGCTAAAAAGGTATCCTAGTGAATTTCCTCAGTTACATTGAAATTTAGAGGACCAGATTTCAGAAGGAGGAGAAAATGTTACAGCCCTCCTAGTGGGAAGCTCACTGATTTAGGTAAAGTAAATTAAATCCTAGTTTGGAACTTTATTTTAAGCTCACATAGCATGATTAAGTGAGTTAGGCAAGGTTTACTAAGTTTTGAGAAGTTTGTGACACCAAAGGAGGTTCGGGGGAAAAATGTGTTTTAAAACCTAATCCTAGTTTAAAACACAAAGATTAGCCTAAGCGTAAGAGGTTTGACCAAATTTGACTTGGAGTTATTGGCCAGTAAGCAATGCTTGCAAGTAGACAAGGCTTTGCCTTTTAGTTTAAGGACTAAAAATAGGACAAGTCTTGATGGACTGAAATGTATGCACATAGGTTTAGTGTCACACTATATGAGCTCACAATAGATTACACATGTTTGTATATGTGTTGTCCTTAGTATTTTTTCTTGCAGGTGAAGATCACTTACTGAGAATTCGCGAATTCTCACTCCCTTACCCTATGTTGTGTAGATTCTGACATTGTTGAGCCTGATAACTACTGAGAGTTTTCATGGTAGTCTTTTGTTGTAGGTACATTGTTTTGAGAATCACTATGATTCTAATGGTTTTATTTACTTGTTAGATAATTTAGGTTACTAACTATAATACTTTTTGGCCATAGAGGCTAACGGCACGTGGAAGAACAGTTTGAGACTTGCCATCGAGAATCAACTTTGAGGTGGGAGTTAGTTGAAGGATCTTAGTAGAAAGGCTCATGTACATAGTATACTTAGCTGCCTCCCATGTTTATGGATAGAGTAAAGGACTCTAGGGTTACTCTTAGGTGAGGAGCATTAGCCTTCTTTTGTTGAATGCCCTTACATGGTTATTATGCGCAGATATAATGATACAAATTATGGATTTATATGCTTTGGCTATTTAAACTTTGGTTTCCATGGAAAATTCCTAGGCAATGTGAATGTTTTATGGTCTTCCATTTACTCAAGTCAAATTAAAAGTGCATGCATGCTTGCATTTCTAGGTTAATTAACTAGTGTCAAAAAGTTTTAATTTGGCACACATAAATAACTAGCCAGTTGCAACCAGCATGAGATTTATTCTCTCAGGTTTCTTGACCAGGGCCATAGTCACATTTGTCACTCTCTATGCTTATAAATAGGGAACAACCTAGCTAAATTCTTTGGGAACCAGAAATAACTATTGCCTTCTTGGTACAGTTTATATGGACTTGGTGTTTGGAAAGCTAGTCTATTCCTGATATGATATCTTACTTATTGGTATCCATGATTAACAAATCAATTTTTATTTCTAATTCCCCTAACTATATTCTATAGCTGTTAGCTAAGCTATTTCCAAACAAGAAATGAGTTCCTGTAATTCTAATAAGAATCACATCACCTAAAGCTTTAACATGTTGATTTATAATTCTTTTAGCATAAGAGAAACAAATGGTCTAGTATCAAGTACAGAAACTGGCTCGTTATTTAATCTTAAGGTATCTTTTAGTGCTTCTTGAGACTTCTTTTCCACTAGCTCCACATTATAAATCCTCCTTGGTGCTTGTTTTCCCACTAGTGCATGAAGTTGTTATCCTTGTTTCTTAGGTGCTTGATTCTGACCAAGTGGTCATCCTCATTTATTCTTGTTTCTCCTAGGGCTGGCTATTGCCTAATTCCCTAACATACCACATTTACAACATGCATCTATGTCCTAAAAATAAGGTTTGTATCTATGGTGCCTCTTGTGTTGGGTTTCGGGAGCCAAACAGCGCAGCGGAATTTAACCGAAACCCTCCAGGATCCAAGTGAAACGGGGTAAACCGGGTGTTCGAAAATTTCATACCTAATTTTTGGTTGAGATCTCTCACTCAACTGTAGAGTCGAATCACAAAACCTGAACAGTTGACGTGTTCAGGCTCTCTATGGTATCCACACGAGCCTCTCGAGATCACCACGCTTCCACCACGTCCCGGCAGATGCGTTTCTCTTGCGCTCGCAGTGCTAGCTTGCGTCCTCCAAGGAATTGCAAGAGAAGAGTGCGGCTGTCCTTTTGGGAGGCTAGGGCAAGGAGACCTACGAATTTCTCACTTAAAAGTTGTATTTATAGTGAGACTCAACTTCCAGGCCTAATGGGTTTCAAAGCCCTAATCCAATTAGGATTTAATTTCGGGCTTAATAATGGCTCAACTCCTTGGCCCATTATTAATACGAAATTAAAGTGAAACCATAACCCAAATAATTAGCCTATGCACTCTAATGATCCAAATAGCTCTACGTGTGCGACCCAATAGGCTCTTGCCATGTTGGCAATGATCATAAATCACATTTATGATCATAAGCAATGAGCGGTGTCTAGCAACACATCATTGCTACCCAAGTGACAAGATTGTCGGTGAATCGACTAAACCTTTATGATCATCACCGATATATGCCATTGTCCCTTTGTCCAAGATATCAAGACTAAGCACGAGACATGGAATGTGTCACTCTCGTATAGCCCAATCTTTGGTTTCTTGATTACCGAGTAGACTAACTTAAACTGATGACATTGATATCATATATCAACTCATCGGAGCATGGCCATGCATTTTCTAAGTCTCACTCTATCAAGGGGCCCAAAGATATCACTCCCGTTACATAGGAGGGACAAATCCCATCTTGATCATACAAATCCCTCCGCATGATATGTGACATACCCAATGACCTCCTTCAAGTTCACTCAGTTACGAGCAACAAAGGAAAGTATCAAAGTATGTGACTCACATGTAGGGAACCTTGCTGATCTTAGGTCGAAGGACTACATATACCATGATCACTATGAGAATCACTTATGACACTCATATAACGATCCATGAAGTGTTCTCATGGTGGGTCGGTCCAGTACACAAGTTCTCCAACTTGTACCTATATGTAGACTACATATCTCATATTAGTCTCCACATATGCTAGTCATTATGTATTATTGCAACCCGCTCCACAATAATACTAGACTAGGGACGTTTAAGAATATCATTATTCTAGGGTTACAGTTATGCTTATTACGTTACGCAGAAACAAAACAACAAACATAATTGCTGGATTAATGCCTCAATAAAATATCATGACTCAATGTGCAAAAATACAATCATCTCATGATTGGCTTTTTGGGCACAACACTAACAATCTCCCACTTGCACTAAAAGCCAATCATCCATGTATCTAATACCGATGGATCTAGAATGGCCATCATGCTTCTGCTGCGTAAGGGGCTTTGTCAGTGGATCAGCAATGTTGCTGTCTGTCGAAGTCCTGCATATCTTTACATCACCCCTCTCGATGATCTCCCTGATGAGATGATAGCGTCGGAGTATGTGTTTGGATCGCTGGTGAGATCGAGGTTCCTTAGCCTGTGCGATTGCTCCATTGTTGTCACAATAGAGCTCTATCGGGTCGACAATGCTTGGAACCACTCCAAGTTCAGTGATGAACTTCTTGATCCAAACTGCCTCCTTCGCAGCATCAGAGGCGGCAATGTACTCAGATTCTGTTGTAGAGTCAGCTACTATCTCTTGCTTTGAACTCTTCCAGCTCACAGCACCACCACCAATACAAAACACATAACCAGATTGCGATCTAAAATCATCCTTATCGGATTGGAAGCTTGCATCGGTGTAACCCCTTACAACGAGCTGATCTTCACCTCCAAAGACCAAGAATGCATCCTTAGTCCTTCGTAAGTACTTAAGGATGTTCTTAACAGCTGTCCAGTGACTTTCACCGGGGTTCGATTGGTACCTACTCGTCATGCTCAAAGCATATGAGACATCGGGACGAGTACATATCATGGCATACATGATAGATCCAATTGCTGAGGCATATGGAATCTTACTCATGCGCTCTCTCTCCTCGGTTGTACTCGGACACTGAGATCTAGAAAGAGTGATACCATGTGACATGGGCAAGAATCCTTTCTTGGAATCTTGCATGCTAAACCTCTTTAGCACCTTGTCAATATATGTACTTTGACTTAGGCCAAGAAGCTTTCTAGATCTATCTCTATAGATCCTGATGCCCAACATATAGGCTGCTTCACCCAAGTCCTTCATAGAGAAACATTTCCCTAGCCAAGTCTTCACAGACTGTAGCTCAGGAATGTCATTCCCGATGAGTAGTATGTCATCTACATACAACACCAAGAAGACAATAGCGCTCCCACTAACCTTCTTGTAGACACAAGGTTCATCTTCATTTTTGATAAAACCAAACTCTTTGATTGCATCATGAAAATGAAGATTCCAACTTCGAGAAGCTTGCTTCAGTCCATAAATGGACCTTTGCAATTTGCACACTTTATTGGCATTCCCAGGAGTGACAAAACCCTCAGGCTGTGTCATGTACACATCCTCAAGTAGCTTTCCATTTAGGAATACAGTTTTGACATCCATTTGCCATATCTCATAATCATAGTGTGCAGCAATAGCAAACAAAATTCGGATGGATTTAAGCATAGCAACTGGTGAAAAAGTTTCATCATAGTCAATACCATGAATTTGCTTGAAACCTTTTGCGACCAATCGTCCCTTAAAGGTAATCACATTACCATCCATGTCAGTTTTCTTCTTGAAAACCCATTTGCACCCTATAGGTATTACCCCTTCAGGTGGGTCAACCAAAGTCCATACTTGGTTTTCATACATGGATTCCATCTCGGATTTCATGGCCACTAGCCATTTCTCAGAGTCAGGCCCCGACATAGCTTGTTGGTAGGTTGTGGGCTCATCTTGATCCATGAGCATCACATCACCGGTGTGAGTAACGAGAAATCCATATCTCTCGGGCTCACGCCGAATCCTACCAGTCCTACGTGGGCTTTGTGCTACAGGAACAGACTCTTGAACCACAACATCTTGTGGTGTCTGTTCAGGTTCCATTTCAGGTTCAATGTCTCCTTGTTGTTCTTGAATTTCTTCAAGTTCTACTTTCCTCCCACTAGTTCCTTTAGAGATAAACTCTTTCTCCAAAAAGACACCAGTTCGAGCAACAAACACTTTTTGCTCAGAGGGATTGTAGAAATAGTAACCCTTTGTTTCTTTGGGATACCCAACAAAAAGACATTTTTGAGATTTGGGCCCTAGTTTGTTAGAGGATTGACGTTTTACATAAGTGTCACAGCCCCAAATCTTCATAAAAGACAAATTGGGACGCCTCCCACTCCATATCTCATATGGTGTCTTTTGAACCGATTTAGATGGAACTCAGTTTAGTGTAAAAGCGGCTGTCTCTAGAGCATGTCCCCAAAAGGAGTTTGGAAGGTCAGCTTGACTCATCATGGAGCGAACCATGTCTAACAGAGTTCGATTTCTCCTTTCAGAAACACCATTCCATTGAGGTGTACCTGGTGGAGTGAGTTGTGATATTATACCACACTCCTTCAGATAGTCAAGGAATTCTCGATCCAAGTACTCTCCACCTCGATCTGATCGAAGCACTTTGATACTCCTCCCGAGTTGATTCTCTACTTCATTCTTGAATTCTTTGAACTTTTCAAAGGATTCTGACTTGTGTCTCATAAGATACACATAGCCATATCTGCTGAAGTCATCAGTGAAAGTAATGAAGTATTGGGAACCTCCTCTAGCTTGTGTAGACATAGGGCCACATACATCACTATGTATGAGTCCTAGTAAGTCATTAGCCCTTTCACATTGCCCTGTGAATGGGGCTTTGGTCATCTTGCCCAACAAACATGACTCACATGTCTCATATGATTCAAAATCAAATGAGTCCAAGATTCCATCCTTATGGAGCTTGGATATGCGGGTCTCATTTATATGGCCCAAGCGACAGTGCCAGAGATAGGTCAAGTTTGAATCATTTAATCTGACCTTCTTGGTATTCACATTATAGATTGGATCTTCAAGGTCTAGAACATACAACCCATTGCTAAGTTGAGCACTACCATAAAAGATTTCATTCAAATAAATAGAACAACATTTGTCCTTTATTATAAATGAAAAACCTTTCTTGTCCAAACAAGAAACAGAAATCAAATTTCTACTAATAGTAGGCACAAAGTAGCAGTTGTCTAATTCTAAAACTAATCCACTAGGTAAAGTGAGAACATAAGTCCCTACGGCTAAGGCAGCAACCCTTGCTCCATTTCCAACACGTAGGTCCACTTCACCTCGGGCCAATCTTCTACTTCTACTTAAATCCTGCACATTTGCACAAATGTGAGATCCACATCCAGTATCCAATACCCAAGATGAGGAAGTAGAAAAGTTAGCCTCTATAACAAAAATACCTGAAGTGGAAGTCTTACTTCCCTTTTCCTTAGCAAGTTCTTCAAGATAGAGCTTGCAGTTGCGCTTCCAGTGTCCAGGTTGCTTACAATGGAAGCACTCCCCTTCCTTTGCCACACCACCCTTTGGTTTCAGTGCAGCTGAAGAAGAACTAGCATTGGACTTTCCATTAGCTTTATCCTTCTTCTTGTTGGCTTTTCCCTTTCCCTTGCCCTTTTGAACCATCAAAATGGGCTTAGCCTTCTTCAGGTTTTGCTCAGCAGTTCTCAACATGTTGAGCAATTCAGGAAGGGACTTGTCTAGGTCGTTCATGTTATAGTTCATGACGAACTGACTGTAGCTTTCAGGCAACGATTGCAAGACTACATCGATAGCCAACTCTTTCTGAAGAGCAAATCCCAAATTCTCAAGATTCTCAATGTACCCAATCATCTTGAGCACATGAGGACCCACGGGACTTCCCTCAGACATCTTGCACTGAAACAATGCCTTAGAGGTCTCAAACCTCTCATGCCTAGCTTGCTCTTGGAAAAGCATTTTGAGATGTTCGATCATATCGAACGCCCCCATGTTCTCATGTTGCTTCTGAAGCTCAGATTCCATGGTAATAAGCATGAGGCATGCAACATCAAAAGCATCATCAGAATGCCTCTTGTGAGCATCCCTTTCAGCTCTTGGAGCAGTGGCAGAAGGCTCATTCGAAATGGGCTGCTCTAGGACATATGCCTTTCTCTCTTGTTTGAGGACTATCCTCAAGTTTCGGTACCATTTGAGAAAGTTGGTCCCATTCAGTTTTTCCTTCTCAAGGATCGATCGCAACGAAAGTGTTGATGTGTTTTGTGCCATGGTTATCTACAACAGTAAATATGCAGTGTAAGAGTCATGTATTTTAATTCATTTAATAAGGACTTTTATTAAACGATACTCCCACTATTTTCCTCAAAATAATAACCCTCGGTATTATTTCGGAACACCTCGGCGCTAAGGTATTCTAGCGGGCCAAGATCCATATTTGACCACAACCTGAGTCAGCTTTGGCTTTTCTCTCAAGTTACAGCTATTTAGGTAGGCAACTCATTGCCAATTGCATCTTATGCAACTCTTGGATAGTTGGGTGAACAACACTTGTCCAAGCTCATCTCATGAACTTAAGCCCAACTCTATGCCTCTAAGTCCCTAATCCTATTAGGATGACTTAGTTAAGTCGAACCCAAAGTTAGCAGTTTGGATATCACTATTATCCCATCGCGCCTTACCAAGATGAACATAGGTGCTTTGCTTTGGCAAACCCACCTAATGTTGATCAAAGTCTTGACGAGTGCCAACATTTGGAAAGCATCACATTTAATGACTTAATATTTGTTTGAGGGATTTTTCTTTTGATCTCACCAATTTGTTATCTCCGGTTGTTTTATACATGCATCACATACAAATATAAAACATGCATCTCATGCTTACAAGAAATAAACGTGACATGGTTATAGCCCAAACTATGCGATATTCTCAAGCCAATGAGAATATCATAAAAGCCTAAGAAAAGAAAAGAGTCTTCACAAGCTCCTTCACTTTCTTTCTTGGCTGCCTTTTTGTTGTCACCTCCTTGGACATACCACCTTGGACGATCCCATAATGCACCATTACATCAATAATAGAAACCTCGAGTTACATTCGAGGGGAGTAAGGTGAGAAGAGAATGTACAATGAGAGTGATAAGAAAAGGCACGACTCGCAGGCCGTATTTACAAGTACAACCAATCAAGGGCTATAACCATGCACCATGCTTCAAACACCAATCAGCATATCATGTCAAATCTCATTCAACAAAGATGCATGCCAATTTTCGCGTGTTGATTAACCAGTTTTTATTTATGTGGCGCTTCGCATACGGCGGTCCCGCTGGCCTGTCAGCGGGCAGCGCCCCCCGGCGCAAAAAATTGTCTTACAATTGCTTAGCCCGAAATCTTCTATTTCGAGAAAGTAGGCACCCGAGACTCCTCCATTCGAGCCACCAAAAATACCTTACTTTCGGTGCCCGAACAGGCCGAATCCGAACAAACCTAGGGTTTTTGCAACTATTGCAAGAATCCTAATCCATATAGGTATCTCATACCTATCAATTTCAGGTTAATCTCATTAACCAATTTGTGTCGTTTCTTCATATATCTCATATGTTCATTACGAATTCCGGTTTCATGCATCATGAATCAATCTAATTAATCATGGCCGAAAACCAATCGAACACATAGCATCATGCGATTCAACACTCAATCCTGATTTAGGGTTTCACCGGTAGCTCTGATACCACTGTTGGGTTTCGGGAGCCAAACAGCGCAGCGGAATTTAACCGAAACCCTCCAGGATCCAAGTGAAACGGGGTAAACCGGGTGTTCGAAAATTTCATACCTAATTTTCGGTTGAGATCTCTCACTCAACTGTAGAGTCGAATCACAAAACCTGAACAGTTGACGTGTTCAGGCTCTCTATGGTATCCACACGAGCCTCTCGGGATCACCACGCTTCCACCACGTCCCGGCAGATGCATTTCTCTTGCGCTCGCAGTGCTAGCTTGCGTCCTCCAAGGAATTGCAAGAGAAGAGTGCGGCTGTCCTTTTGGGAGGCTAGGGCAAGGAGACCTACGAATTTCTCACTTAAAAGTTGTATTTATAGTGAGACTCAACTTCCAGGCCTAATGGGTTTCAAAGCCCTAATCCAATTAGGATTTAATTTCGGGCTTAATAATGGCTCAACTCCTTGGCCCATTATTAATACGAAATTAAAGTGAAACCATAACCCAAATAATTAGCCTATGCACTCTAATGATCCAAATAGCTCTACGTGTGCGACCCAATAGGCTCTTGCCATGTTGGCAATGATCATAAATCACATTTATGATCATAAGCAATGAGCGGTGTCTAGCAACACATCATTGCTACCCAAGTGACAAGATTGTCGGTGAATCGACTAAACCTTTATGATCATCACCGATATATGCCATTGTCCCTTTGTCCAAGATATCAAGACTAAGCACGAGACATGGAATGTGTCACTCTCGTATAGCCCAATCTTTGGTTTCTTGATTACCGAGTAGACTAACTTAAACTGATGACATTGATATCATATATCAACTCATCGGAGCATGGCCATGCATTTTCTAAGTCTCACTCTATCAAGGGGCCCAAAGATATCACTCCCGTTACATAGGAGGGACAAATCCCATCTTGATCATACAAATCCCTCCGCATGATATGTGACATACCCAATGACCTCCTTCAAGTTCACTCAGTTACGAGCAACAAAGGAAAGTATCAAAGTATGTGACTCACATGTAGGGAACCTTGCTGATCTTAGGTCGAAGGACTACATATACCATGATCACTATGAGAATCACTTATGACACTCATATAACGATCCATGAAGTGTTCTCATGGTGGGTCGGTCCAGTACACAAGTTCTCCAACTTGTACCTATATGTAGACTACATATCTCATATTAGTCTCCACATATGCTAGTCATTATGTATTATTGCAACCCGCTCCACAATAATACTAGACTAGGGACGTTTAAGAGTATCATTATTCTAGGGTTACAGTTATGCTTATTACGTTACGCAGAAACAAAACAACGAACATAATTGCTGGATTAATGCCTCAATAAAATATCATGACTCAATGTGCAAAAATACAATCATCTCATGATTGGCTTTTTGGGCACAACACTAACATCTTGCACTTGGGATATTGAAGACCCCACACCTCTTGTGGCTTCCATTATTTTTCTTTCCCTTTCTATCATCTTGATTATTCCATTTTGTTCCCCTTATCCTTCAATAACTTTGGGATACTAAATTTTCTAGGGCCTTCATATCTCAGTTTTTCTTTAGCCTGATCTTATTCAATCACTAAGGCTTTTACACCACCCTATAATACCTTTTAATGATAAATGGTCTCATGAATTGTCTAATTTTTGGGTTTAGAACCCTCACAAATCTCTTTGCCTTGAGGATTTCATCTCCTTCTATCTGGGGTGCATATCTTACCAAGAGATTGAACTTTTATTCATATTCTGACATAGACATGGTTCCTTGCACCAATTGGTCAAACTTTAATTGTTTTCTATCTTACCCAGTTTTACTTATGTATTGATTATGGAAGAGTTCTACAAACAAAGTCCATTTCATTCCTATAGTATGACCATGTTTTCTGATTTGTTGATCTTTAAATCCTCTTTTTATTGCTCTCCACCAGACCTTAGCCTAATCAACCAAAATTGTAAATAGCAAATGTTACTTGTTAAGTGGAGCTGCACTTCATTATCTTAAAAGCCTTGTCCATTTAATTTAACCAATATTCTACCTTCTTAGGTTTACCAAATCCATCAAAGATTAGTGGCCTTAAGCTACTAAATCTTTCAAACTACTTCATATAATATACATCATCATCTCTGTCCTTTCTGTTCCTCATCCTTTCTCTTGATCTTTAACTATCCCTTTTTATTCCTTCTCATTCTTGAGCCCCTGATCTTTTCTAACTTTAGGTTCATTATGTTCTTCTATATTCACTTTAGGGTTTTGATGAATTTCAAATCTAACTTCCCTTTTATGCCTAGTCTTCTTTCTTCATCATCACCATCATCTTCACTAAATAGACTCTCTTTCTCTTCAGGTACATGCCTGTCACCATTATTTCTAAGTGGCTTAGCTACTTTAGCACCTTCATTGTCCTGTAGATGGCTTAGGGATTTAGAAGCTTGTCCTTCTTGACCTTGCACATTTCCCACAGGAACTTGTCTGTATGGCCCTACTGGTCTAAGCACAGCATATAAGGGTTACTGCTAAGTATGGATCAGCCTAATGATACCCATATTTAAGTATGGATCAGCCTAATGATACCCTTATTTATCTATGCCATTACTACAACTAGCCCCTAGAGCACTGGTTGTAAGTCACCATTTTGCCCCACTACATGTTCCTCAAAGTTCTGTGGCTCATTCCTTTGGTTTGCCTATTGTTCTACATTCTGTTGCCCGACATTGATTTGTTGTGCAACTACTTGCACCCTATCCTCAAGAGCCACATCCTAGGGTCCTCAAACTCCGTATTATATTATCTCCTTCTTCTTAGTCTTACTAATTCATGCACTTACAACACATACAAAAATAATAAAATAGCCAACAATTAGTCATTAGTCTCCTATCTACACTTACCATGCCAAAGCTTGGCAAGTTCTATTAATAAGCTACTAGGGTATTCTCTAAGCCTTTTAGCTCTAAGTTCTAACAAAAACATGCTTTGGTGCTATTTTCAGTAGTAGTGGCTTATGCTGGGACTTCCTACACAAGCAACTAATTATCCCAAGGTGCAGACCAAGTAAATAGAAACCTTTTCTGTTTACAACTAATGGCTTTAACCATGACTAAGCGTGACCAGATTTGTCTTGCAGTGATCTTTCTAGTTTTAAATGTCAATTATAGTATCTTGCAAACTAAATTTAATTGAAATAGCATCCAAGTAAAGAAAAGTTGAAGCTAGGTTAAAAGTTATTCTTTTGCTGGAAAGTTTGAATTTCAATAATGTAGTTTTAATTTTTTAAGTTAAATCTTTGATGGAAAAGCCAGTTTGATACCTTATATGTGTTAAGAACCCTTATCAAAACCCTAGCAAATAGTTTGGTTGAAACTTATTCCAAAATGAAAACCCAACTATCAGCCTTTAAGTTAGAGTTTTCCTAGAAACAGAAAAACAACACGCTTGGGTTTCATTAGAACAAACCATACATGTTTTAGGACTAAAAAACAAACAATTTAGGTAATTAAATAAAACAAGTTCTAACACAAAAGTTGATCCCTAGCCAACACAATACAAACTATCTTGCTATACACATAATCATCATAGGACTTAAGGCACTAAAGTCCATTACTGCCAGTACACATTCTTTATCCACAAACCAGAAGCTTTACTTAGCTTCTAGGCCAAAAATGTCCAAGTCTTTTCTTTTTGCCCTGAACATTTCACCCCACAGTAGCTACAAATCCTCAAGACACAAAGCACCAATAGGGTTATATGTCTTAAACCATTATTGTTCACAGAACTATCCATAGCATAATGTATAGATGAAAACTATATACGTACCAAAGATAACTAAACTTCTTAACATTGACCTGAGCTATTGTTGTTCAGGACCTATAAAAAGTAAACAAGTGAAGGGTAAGTTTAGTTAAACTTAGTAAGGCATACATTCATAAGTAATCATATAGAAAGCTAACAGTTAGCTAAGAGTTTTCCTAATGCATTGTGCAATCCTTAGACTCGAAACAAGTCTAAGAGCATCAAGAAGATTATTAAGTAAAATGGCCATTCAACAGGATTTATAATTCCCTAATCTTCCTAACCATAAATCTATAATAGGTGTTCACACTATTTAAGTCAATCTAACACAATCACATGTGATGTACAAGCATCTAACCCTCACCCAAAAGCTAAGTTCATCCCTCCCCTGAAATCCCTACGCAACTAGAATACTAAGATTGACAATTAAAGCCAAAGAAATCTATGTATCCTTACCTACACCACTAAAAATTGAAGCTTGAAACCTAGGAAGAATAACCTTTGCTTGCCCAAGAAGGAAACCCTGTCAATGTGTTATTCCAAGCCAAAAAGTGAGGTTTCCAAGTGATTTTCTGTCTCCAAGCTTTTGCAATGAAAGCTAGCTCCAGCAATCTATTATAAAGCTCAAAAAAATTGAGCTAAACTAAGCTCGAGGTCAAGAATGATAGTGGGGTCTTAATTTTCATCTCCCCTTCAACTATTTAAATCCTGCCACTTAACCCCCGGTGTTAAACCCATGTTACACTTAGGCCATGAATGCTACTAATAGCTGAACTTCTCTTGATTTGGAATTAAGTCTTAACCTATGCAAACTAGCTTAATTCCTCCTTGGTTCTTACCCTAAACTCCTCAATTAATTCTGATTGAGTTACTAACTTTTAAATCTAGCTTCCCAAGCCCTACTTAACAAATTCCAACCTAACCTTTACTTGAAAATAAACAATAAAAAAAATAATACATCATGATAAACTCAATAATCATAAAAACATACAAGATTTTAATTAAACCACAAGTAATCTCTTTACTTGCCAATTACTTAGACTATTGGGAGAGGGGTCCCAAAGGCCATGGTCATTGCTCCCTATTTTCTTACGAGACTTTGTAATGGTTGCAAGGTTCCTAAGGGATTTTGGTGTTCTACTTTAATTCTTTGAGAATTCATACATTTAGCAACAAAATCATCAACTATCTCCCTCTTCATGTATGGCCACCAAAATTATGACTTTAAGTCTTTACACAACTTTTCTCCTCCGGGGTGCATTGACAACTTGCTTGGATGGGCCTTGGCAAGTAGTTGGTCTTTAGGTTTTGGCTTGGGTGAACATACAACCTTTTCTTGAAATACAAAATTTCCACCATGAAAATTTCCTTTTGATTCCTTAGTCAAGTCCATTAAACATGTGTCCATTGATTTTGCTTGTTTCAACTCATTAATTCATCATGATTGGATTGTTATTGTGGTTCCTTGTTGTTCTTCCAAGCACTTCCACATTTGGTATAATACCAAAAAGCTATCCTCTTCATTCCCCCTATATTATCCCTTGACTTAACTACTCCATAGTACTTCCTATTGATAGCATTAACTACTACATTCCCCTTACTAGTAGTATACTTTATTGAACAATCAAAGTCCTTTGTCTACTATAACAACCTCCTTTGTCTCATATTCAAATCCTTTTAGGTAAAAAAGTACTTCAAACTCTTATGGTCAACATAGATCCTCAAATTTCTACCCAAGACATAGTGCCTTACTATTTGAGCACATAAATCACTACTGCCAGTTCTGAGTCATGAACTAGATACTTTTGCTCCTGTGGTTTGAAATGCCTTCACCAATTAGCCACCACTTGCTTCTCTTGCATTTAGAAATTCCCAATTTCTAAGCTAGATGCATTTGTATAGATTGCGCAGGCTTTATTTGGATCAGGTAAAACTAGACTTGGGTAGTGGTTAACCTTTTCTTCAACTGCAAGAAACGTGTTATGTTTTCTAGTTTGTTAAGTCAATGGGGGTAGCCAAAACTAACAACAAATCCATAAAAATTATATAATACCTAGCTAACCATAAAAAGCTTCTAACTTTATTCACATTCTTGGGTCTTTCCCTAACTGAAACATCTTTTGTGTTTTCTAAATCCACATATGACCTTTGGGTATTTATCACATTTTCAATGAATACCACTTTTACCAATTAAAATTGGCACTTTGATAGTTTAGCATATTGCTAGTGTTCTTTCCAAGTTTGAAACATAGTAGCCAAATGTTCCTATTCATAAGATCCATGAAGGTTGTTGGTGCATTTGTGAGCCCAAATGGCATCACAGTGTCTTCAAAGTGGCCATACCTACTCCTAAAGACAATTTCAATAATATTTTATTCCTTAACTCTCAATTCAAACTAGCCTAAACTCAAGTCAATTTTAAAAAATACTTTGGTTCCTTTCAAATGATCAAACAGACCCTTAATTTTGGGAAGATGGTTTTTTTTCACAGTCATTGCAATGTAACCAATGCACAAGCTTAGAGTCTTATCCTTCATTTTTTTTTACAAAAAGGACTGATAGGTTTGATAAATCTTTTTCTAGGATTTCAACCAGCTATTTTTCAATTCTTCCATTTAAAGAACTACTATTTTATATAGGGGTACACTAAAGGGTAAAACTCCTGGTTGATGTTGTATTTCAAATTCTATCTGTCTAATGAGAGCAAACTAGGCAAATCTATGAGGAAAACCTTTAGACACTTACACACAATAGGTATTCCTCTCAGTTCATCCCCAATAGAATAATTGTTTAAGGCATATTCTTTTTCATGAATGATAGGTATCCTTTCTACATTCATAGTATCCAAACTATACACCTTTTTCTATGGTGACTAATGGTGAACATCCTAACTCAATCCTTTTGGTAACTAGAAACCACTAACCGCTTTCAGCACAATCAACATGAACATAGTGTTTTGATAACCAATCCATACCTAGTATGACATCATACTTACTAGTATCCATAACCAACAAGCTAGTTTCTATTTCTAATTCTCCTAGCTATAAACTACAGCCCTCAACCATTGTATTGATAAATAGGAATTGAGTTCTAGTAGCTTTAACAATCACAACAACGGGTAATAAAATGATATAAAATTGATGTTTATCAACCATTCTTTTAGCCATGACTGAAATAGATGGACCAGTGTTAAAAATACTGAAATTGGTGTATTATTAAGCAATATAGTACCTTTAAAAGGCTTCTTATGACCTACTTGGTTTTGGTTCCACTTAGAACGCTTTCCATGGTTGCTCTGCTGGAAACTTGTTTGCTCTCTAAATTTGTTGATTCTGATGCTATTGCCCTTGCCTTATTGATTCCTGGTTTGGGTTGGGAAGTCCTCTATTCTAATTTTTATTATTTTTGGGAAGTCCCTTGCCTAGTGTCCTAGCTTTCCACACTTGTGGCATGCGTCTATATCCTAATAAAATGGTTTGAATCCATTGTGCCTCTGACACTCTAGGCATTTAGGACCCCATACTCCCTAGGGCTTTTTATCCTTCCTCTTAGATTTCTAAAATATAGACTGTTCTAATTTCTTGTCTTTATCTTCCACTGTCTTTGTAGCAATTAGCTCTCTGAGGCCTTCATGTGACGAAATAGGGTCCCAGTGCACTAAACTAAATAACTTGTAGGTTTTTAGGGACTATTATCCTACTTGGTTACCATTGGCTAATTATTACTCGTAGGTAAATTAAAACAATTTATGTGTAGCGAGTTATTAGCCTACCCTGCAAGAAGATATGCATGCCTTTATCTTGGCAATGCAAATCAAATAAGTAAACTAAGTTGAGAAAACATCGCTCATGCATTTCAATTAAAACATATTTAAACCATGCCAACAAAGTAAAATCCTAGTTCCTTAGACTTTAAATATAGTTTGCCTATACTTTTTAACACTAGCATGCACCCCAAATCAACCTATTGGTCTTACACTATAATGTATCCTAATAGAGGTAGTATCTTAGTAAACAAGATAGCCTATTTACATGGAAAAAATCATAACCAAGATCCATCACTTAAGCACCACCTCTGAGCTATCAAGCTCCAAGTGTTGGCCCTTCACGTATCCTTATGTTCCACTTAGCCTTTAAACTGCAAAGGCATAAACACTTAGTTAATACAAAACTTATCTCATAAGAAGCCTTAGATTCTCAAGGAGTCAAGTAAATATGTATCTACAAAAGAGAAAAACTTGGCCCACAACTGTCCACTTAGTTGTTAGGCCCCATGTTAAAACCTGTGCAATAAAATTAAGGTAGCAAGTACATGATTGCACTCAGTAAGGATCCTTAAAGGGTCCCTACAAGGAAAATAACAATCAAGCATGAAAAATATCTTATACAAACAAGTAACAACCAACCAACAATCAACAAAAACAATAAACATACTAAATATATGGATATATGATATACAACATGCGCAATTGTTGTGACTTCTTACACCCAAGGTACCTTATACTTGTTATGAGCTTAAACAATAGATGTAGCTAAGACACTAGCCCACATATCCTGAATCCTTTGCCTCCCTTAAGTCCCATTTATGGGTCCTGATAGCCAAAGGGCAAATCACCCAAGACCTTTAAAGAAATAGACTCCACACCACCGTCAAGACCGACTTGACCCGACTCCGGAAGGGACGAGGTACCATCTTCGAAAAAGTACACAGCTGACCTTCGTATGGTAAAACATCACCTTCTGATGCCCCCTTTGACCGACCTCAAAATAGGGAGTTTGGACCTCCAAAAGACTATATTTAACTACCCTCAGAAGAAGTGCAATCTCTAAAGGGGTCCTCCAGTCACCGACGGGCTTTTTTAGAAAATGACAAAAAGGGTTAAGGAGCCTTTAATAGAAACCTCACGGACGCCTTCTAAGCATAACTGCTGATAAATAGCTGGAGGCATGCCTCCCCAAAGATACGGACCGTATCCTTGCGGACCACGTGTCCTGATCCACTTACTCAAGCAACAAACTTCTCCTTTGAGCCCCCTATAAATACTTGGGAGGCTCCCAGGTAATAACACATGGGACTCTCTCTTTCCTACTTTTTACTTTTAGCAGCATCTCTCCCGTATACTAACTTGGGCATCAGAGGCTCCCATCCTAGAAACCACTCTAAGGAGCTCATAACCCACATTCTTCAAGGTCTTATAGATACCTTCTCAGGGGAAGTCTCTTTTTCAGGCCCAGCATGTCATACAACAAAGATGTCCCCGTGCATCATTTGGCACCCATATTCTTCAAGGTCTTGCAGATTCCTTCTCACCGAGAGTCTCCCTCTCAGGCCCAGCATGTCATATAATGAAGATGTCCCCGGGCATCTTTTGTTACCATCTGTAGGAACTCACCACCAAGTCACTATTTTTGAGACGAGACATTCAAAGGACAAGGGGCTCCCAAGGTCCCAATCTGCATTGAAGGCTCAAGCAACGACGGAACAACTTGCAACGAAGACTTCACTGTCGAAGGACAAACATCCTTTGACACTCACTATAGGTTTTCTATGCGACTTTCAGTGATCTATCGCGGCTAAAATGACACAACAGCTTGACTAAAGGTGGTCACACACCCATCTAGAGAAAAGCCATAATGTCACATCGCTGAAGCTCTGGCAGTGGGAGCCCTCATGATGAGTCCCCAATGGAGAACATACCATCCCGGGGATGTTGCGTTGCAGGAGTAGGGTCGAAAGAGCCCAAAAGCTCCTACCGGCAAAGTCCATCCTCGTGCCAATGAAGTTACTCACCAAAAAGATGACGTTATTCTCCCCTGCCGACAATTCCCAGGTAGCAAGGAGACAGGGGCACCACTATCCTGATGGAGAAAATCTTGGAGAGGTTGGAAAAGGTGGAAAAATAGGTCTCTTGAAAGCCTGTCTAGTCAAGGCTATCAGAGACCTTCACCGAAAAAGAGTCCCCCTTTATCCGTACTATAGTAGAGGCACCAATGCCCAGTGATTTCTAAGTACCACGCTTGGAGACAGATGATGGGTGCAGCAACCCTCAGGCCCACCTAACGAAGTATAGGATGAGCATGGTATTGCATGGTGCCAATGATGCCGCCTTTACAAATGTTTTGAAATCACCCTATCACGGCCGGCAATTACATGGCACAACTCTCTAGCACCCGGAACCATAATCATTTTCCAAGAGTTGCCTCCCGCTTTCACCCAGCAGTTCATTGGAAGTAGGCTAATGGTGAAGATGCTAGTCTAGATGTTCAACATAGCCCAAAAGAATGGGGAGACCGTTTGGGACTACATCGAAAAGTTTAACTGAGAAGCCTTCAGTCTGCCGAACTTTCTCCTTGAGATCCGAATCCTCACTATGATCAGGGGGCTAAAGAGGGACTCACAGTTCTTCTACGAGTTCTCCAAGGATCCTCCTAACACACTCAAAGAGTTCTTTCAAAGGGCCAAGCATCACATGACAACTGAGGAGCTAAGGATGGCCGGCCCAAAGTTTGACCATAATCACTCTGAGGGTCAGGGTCACCAACCCCCGGTATGTTAGTGTTGTGCCCAAAAAGCCAATCATGAGATGATTGTATTTTTGCACATTGAGTCATGATATTTTATTAAGGCATTAATCCAGCAATTATGTTTGTTGTTTTGTTTCTACATAACTTAACAAACATAATTATAACCCTAGAATAATGATATTCTTAAACATCCCTAGTCTAGTATTATTGTAGAGCGGGTTGCAATAATACATAACGACTAGCATATGTGGAGTCTAATATGAGATATATAGTCTACATATGGGTACAAGTTGGAGAACTTGTGTACTGGACCGACCCACCATGAGAACACTACATGGATCGTTATATGAGTGTCATAAGTGATTCTCATAGTGATCATGGTATATGTAGTCCTTCGACCTAAGATCATCAAGGTTCCCAACATGTGAGTGACATACTTTGATACTTTCCTTTGTTGCTTGTAACTGAGTGAACTTGAAGGAGGTCATTCGGTATGTCACATATCATGCGGAGGGATTTGTATGATCAAGATGGGATTTGTCCCTCCTATGTAACGGGAGTGATATCTTCAGGCCCTTTGATAGAGTGAGACTTAGAAAATGCATGGCCATGTTCGGATGAGTTGATATACGATATCAATGTCATCAGTTTAAGTTAGTCTACTTGGTAATCAAGAAACCAAAGATTGGGCTATACGGGAATGACACATTCCATGTCTCGTGCTTAGTCTTGATATCTTGGACAAAGGGACAATGGCATATATCGGTGATGATCATAAAGGTTTAGTCAAATCATCGACAATCTTGTCACTTGGGTAGCAATGATGTGTTGCTAGACACCGCTCATTGCTTATGATCATAAATGTGATTTATGATCATTTCCAACATGATAAGAGCCTATTGGGTCGCACACATAGAGCATTTGGATCATTAAAGTGCATGGGCTAATTATTTGGGTTATGGTTTCAGTTTAATTTCGTATTAATAATGGGCCTAAGAGTTGAGCCATTATTAAGCCCGAAATTAAATCCTAATTGGATTAGGGCTTTGAAACCTATTAGGCCTGGAAGTTGATTATCACTATAAATACAACTTCTAGTGAGAAATTCACAGGTCTCCTTGCCCTAGCCTCCCAAAAGGACAGCCGCACTCTTCTCTTGCAATTCCTTGGAGGACGCAAGCGATCACTGTGAGCGCAAGAGAAACACATCTGCCGGGACATGGTGGAAGCGTGATGATCCCGAGAGGCTCGTGTGGATACCATAGAGAGCCTGAACACGTCAACTGTTTCAGGTTTTGTGATTCGACTCTACAGTTGAGTGAGAGATCTCAACCGAAAATTAGGTATGAAAATTTTTGACCACCCGGTTGACCCCGTTTCACTTGGATCCTTGAGGGTTGCGGTTAAATTCCGCTGCGCTGTTTGGCTCCTGAAACCCAACATGGTATTCTGTCGACGGAGAGGGCAGACCTCAGAAAGCAGAGGTGAAGAGGCCGGTATCATTCACCCCCTAAACACTACAAGAATGAACATCCTGATGCCCCTGGAAAGACAAGGAACCGCAATCCAACATCCGAAGGCCATGACTTCGACAACAAAAAGAACATGAAGAACTTTTGTCAATTTCATCGAGACCACGGGCCCGATATTGAGGATTGATTCCAACGAAGAAAGTATATTAAATCTTTAATCAAGCAAGGGCAACTTCAATGCTACTTGAGGATGTCATCGCCCAAAGCCTGAGAAAAGAAAGAAGAAGAAAGGAAAGGAAAGGATGAGGACTATGATTCTGACCGATGTCAAAACTAAAGTCCCAGGAAATATTCGCCACCTTTGGCAGGTATAATCCAGACAATCACAACTGGAATACGCTTGGTTGAGAGGAAAAGGAAGGCTTGGGAAATCACCATGATGGAATTTGACAACCCATTGAAGAAGCTTGTTCGGAAGGATAGGCTTATAGTGAAGTTTCCACACAACAACCCTTTCCTGATCATGCCAAGGATAGGAAGCTAGGACGTCAAGAGAGTGCTCCTAGATGATGGCTCAAATGTTGCATCCTCTTCACCCATATGTTGGCAAAACTAGGCATAACAGGGAATGTTCTCAAGCCAATGACATCCCCCACGTTCGGAGTAAGATCCGCCGAACTACCCGTACTCTGATGGGTTGATCTCCCCCTTATGCTGAAAGGCACTTCGGTCGAAATGAGAAAAGAGCTCTTCGCATCCACTATGACAAGATTCGTAGTCATGGATGTTTCGTCATCGTACAACACCATCATCAAGAGGCAAATGCAGGGCAATCTCCATCTCCGAACAAATGTCATATACCTGATGGTCACTTTTAAAGCAAAAGAAGGATACACAGAGATATTCATTGACCAAGCTAAGGTCAGGAAAATGTTTGTCAAAGTAAGAAGAAGTCCCCCTAAAGTCCATGCATAGACTATTGGGGAAAAGGGTATTGTTGCTGAATAAGCCACAATAAGAGAAAAAGATGGCGACAAAATTGAAACTGAGGATATAGAACTAGTCCCTGGCCGCAGTACCCGAATGGGGAAACAATTGGCCGAAGGGGAAAAAGAAAAACTTGTATGCCTTCTGATAATGAACAAAGATCTGTTTGCTTAGTTGCCGAAGGACATGCCTGGTGTGAATATGGACGTAGACCAACACTATCTTAAGATGCGACTTGACTCAAAGCCCATTCGGCAGAAAAAGTGCAACCTTTTGGCTCAAAAGAACTACTTCATCAAAGAAGAAGTTCAAAGACTCATGGAAGCCGGAGTGATAAGGGAAGTCAAATATCCGAGTGGCTTAGCAATGTCATTGTTGCCACTAAGGAAAGAACCAATAAGCTTCGAATGTGCATTGAATTTTGAAATATCAATGACGCCTCTCCTAAGTACTCATACCTCCTCCCCTCAATAGATCACCTGGTCGAGTCTACGGTCGAGTATGGGCTATTAAGCTTCCTAGATGCCTTCAGTGCTATAACCAAATTTAGATGAGCCTCAAGGATGAGGAAAAAAAAGCATTCGTTACTAAAGTCAAGACATATTGTTACGTCAGAATGACCTTCGGCCAAAAAAATACTGGAGCAACTTATCAAAGGCTGATGAGCAAGGTGTTTGATTCCCAGATTAGGAGAAATGTAGAAGTATATATCGATGACATGATTGTTAGAATGACAATACCAAGCAATCATATCACAGACTTACAAGAGACCTTTCAGCAACTTAGGAACTTGGGAATACATCTTAACCCCGACATCTGGAGATCAGTGTTGATTGTTCTTTAAAGTACTTATAAAAGTAGCCAAAAATGAAGGCAACATCGGAGTTGAGGAACACCCTTGTAATGAGGAATGTCAGAAGGCATGGGAGGAGCTCAAAAGTTACCTAACCCATTTTCCGACACTCTGGCACTCAAGGGAAGAAGAGTCGTTCACCCTCTACCTCGCAGTAACTGAGAAAGTCGTAAGTTCAGTTCTAGTAAGGCAGGAAGGAGGGAAGCAGTCACTGGTGTATTATCTAAACAAGTTCTTACAGGGCACCGAAGTTAGGTATCCTCTACTACAAAAAGCCATATATGCCCTAGTACTGGCAAACAAGAGATTTCGGCCTTATTTCCAAGGACATCCCAACATAGTGCGAAGTAACTTACCTCTTCGGGATGTCTTGAGGAAGGTAGACCATTCAGGCCGATTATCAAAGTGGTGCATCAAGCTTGGTGAGTATGATATCACCTATGAACGAATGAGGGCAATAAAAGCCCAAGTGTTGGCAGATTTCATTGTTGAGGTGCCCAAAACTTAAGGTACTCTAGGGGACCTCAGAAATGACGAACCTGAATCGACATTATTCATCAATAGTGCCTTAGGATCCGAACAGAAGGGAGCCAGAGTAAGTTTGTGTAGACTTGAAGGTATGTAAGTTTTGAAGGCCATCAAATTCGATTTTAACGTCACCAATAACGTTGTTGAATATGAAGCCCTCATCGTAGGCTTACAATTGGCAAAAAGAGTTGGTGTGAGAAATCTGAAGGCCCATAGTTTTTCCCAATTGGTGGTCCGATAAATGACAGGGGACTACGGGGCAAAGGATCCAGACTTGGCAAAATACCATAATCTTGTAAAAGGGCTTATCCATGAGTTCAATAGGTACAAATTGAAAATGTACCCAATGAGATAATGTGGAAGTGGATACTTTGGCCAAATCAAAATAGTCCTCCGAAGTACTGGATCACCCGAGCATAACAATAATGCCCATCACAACCTCGGACAAAGGATGGAAGGATCCTATCAAAAAGTATCTCACAACTTTGGAATTATCGGAAGACCCTCTAGAAGCAGCAAAGGTGCAAAAGTGTTCGGGTAGATACTTCCTAATCAAGGAAGAATTATACTGATAGGAGTACTCCTGTCCATGAAGGACAGGCCCAACAAGTCCTAAAAGAGGTTCATGAAGGAGTATGTGGCTTCCACATTGGAACCGATGCCCATACAGGAGTACTACTTTAGGAAGGATATTTCTGGGCCACCGTAAGGAAAGATGCTCGGCAGTTCATCAAATGATGCAAAAAATGTCAGAGACATGCACCAGTCCAAAAGGCACCTTTGGAAACAATCTCCTCAGCTAACTACCCCTACCCTTTGCAGTATAGGGAGTTGACATCATTGGTCCCCTCTTAATGGCCCTAGGGGGATTCAAGTTTTGCGTAGTTGCAGTAGATTATTTCATGAATTGGATTGAGGTAGAGCTCCTGGCAGCAATTTCAGCAAAAGACGTCCAGTAATTTATCTAGAAAAATATAATGTGCATGTTTAGTTGCCCGAGGATGATAGTGGCCGATAATGGTTCCCAGTTTATTGACAAAGGATTTCAGGAATTCATCACCAATCTCAGAAGGAACTTACACTTCGCACCGGTAGCCCACCCGCAGAGCAATGGACAGGTCAAGGTGTCTAATAAAACAGTGAAAGATGGCTTGAAAAAGAGGTTAAATGAGGCTAAGGGAAAATGGCATGGTGAACTCCAGAGTGTACTGTGGAGTTATTGAACGACCCCTAAGAGGGCTACTGGTGAAATGCCTTTTTCACTCATCTTTGGTACCAAAGCTCTCATCCCAATTGAAGTATACGTCCTTCTATCTGAATACAGGTGTTTAAGGAGGAAGGTAACAACATTGGCTCAAGAACCAAACTCGACCTGATCGATGAACATAGGGATACGACCGAGCTTAGAAGGAGAGCTTTCCAGCAAAGGATGGCCATTGCAACAAACTTGCGCATCAAACCCAAAGGAATCACAAAAAGAGGACCTAGTTCTCTGAAGAGCCAAATTGGAAGCCCGAAGATCATCCCACGGTGTATTTTGGGCAAATTGGGAAGGCCTTACCTTGTCCTAAATGAAATGTGGCCAAGGGTCTATAAGCTCAAAAATATTGAAAGGGAAGAATTGAAGAACACATGGCACTCAGACTCGATTAAAAAAATTCTATACTTAGATAGATTCTGATCTCATAAAATTTTCAAGAATCACCATGTTCATTTCAATGATCAAGTATTACAAAGGATGAAATCAATGAAATTCTGAAATTGGTTCCAACACTTGGAAAATTTTGATCTCGCAAATATCTTTGCCAAAGGAGATTAGTCAAACATGGCCTACATCGTAGTTTGGAAGACACATTTCTCATGAACTTAGCCAAAATTAGAAGGAAAAAGCATTTTATTAAAGCAATACAAGGAGTACAGAGGGAAGTACAAAAAAAGAAAAGAATGGCCTAAATTGTTCTAGGAGAGTCTTCATCATCTTTGGAACCCTCTTCCTCTTCCTTGTCTTCACCATCCACCTCTTTGACTGGTAGAGAACACTCGGGTAGGTTGAGGTACTCAATCTTGGACCCTAACAAAGGCCCCTTGAGAATATTCAGGCCTTGAAGAAAGGAAAGATAGAGGTTGGGATATCGGGAAAGGACTTGGTGGCGGGCTAGATAGAAACCGTCTTAAAACAAGGACTTTATTGCTTCATCTAACTTTGCTTTTTCAGCTGCCCAAAGTTACATCTCCTTCTTCAGCACCTCGACCTCCTTCTTCCCCTCCTTCTCCTTCTTCTTCTTCTTCTTCTTCTTCTTCTTCTTCTTCTTCCACTTCTTCAGATCACTGACCTCAGCCTCAAGATTAGCATTCAGGGCCAAGGCCTTGGTCAGATCAGTAGCTACCTCCTTATTCTCCATCCAAAGTGCCTCGGCTAATGAAGTCTGCTCCGCCAACTTCACCCCAAAGTTGGAGATGGTTGACGAACAGTCCTCAACAAATTTTTTGTCTCTTCGAAATCTCTTGGTGAAGTTGGGCAAGCTCCTCTTTGGCTATATTCCTAAGTTCACCAAACTTCAGGTAGGAGCTTGCAAACATCTCCTTCGCCTTGACTAGATTCTCCTCAAATTGGCTTCATATAGAGGATTGCTTTGCCATCCAAGCCCAATGATAGCCCGCATAGGCAAGTAGCTGCAAAGAGAAGATTCTATGTGATAGGATAACAAATTTGAGAGAATTTTTTCTAAGTGAGAAACATGAATTACTTGGGCCCCATGCTTGGAAATTTGAGCAGTGAAGATCTCCTCCTTCAGACAGGAGTCTATCAGAGCCTGGAAGGTTACATTTGTAAAGATGCCCTTGGCCATTTGGGGTGCCATCCTTTGGGAGTCTTTGGAAAACAGGTCCATGTCTTCCGTAAATGTCCAGAATGGCTCCCTCGGGACTTTATTATGAGGGATATTGCTATCTTGAATGCCCACATCTGAGCATGGTCAAGCATTCAATTGAGTGATATCGTAACCTCTGCAAAGTCACGCCAAAGTTCCATCACCACATTGTCTTTTAACCACTCATCTACAAAATCCAAAACTCCAAAAATACCATAGCTCATCAATGAAAGGTTAAGAGACAAACCTGGGGGAACTTCAAAATACCCACCATCAAAGTCGCTCACTTCGAGTGCCTCAGTAGGTATCTCCTTGCCTTTCCCCCTTTTGTCCGTAATTTCTTCAGCCAAAAGCACTCCTAAAGAGGTTACCAAGATATCAGTTGCGAAGGTAGGGCTCAGGAGCAATAACTGTATGGCCGCTTCCGAAGATGGAACAACGATTTCGGTGGCAAGGTCCACTCTGTCTAAGACAACTTCCGGGGGAGGGGGAAGTAGGTCACCCTTTGCCTTCTTCACCTTTGAAGAGTAGGAAGACTGCCCAGCATCCTTCTTTTTTTTTCTCCCCTTTCTTAGACTAGCCAAGGAACAGACTCCTATAGAAAACCGCAGACTTGTCGCCCATTTCTGCAATAGAGAAAATATCAGTGTAAGTATAAAAAATTATAACACCATAGTTGGAAGACAGCTTACTTTCTTCAAGGCTGGAATAAGAGAGTTTGCCCTGAAGAAGCCTAACAAGCCATGCCTTCTTTCCATCCACTATCGATTTTGGCATGTTCTTGTCGGTGACATAATTGGTGATAACCTCAAGCTCTCGAAGAACGTCCTCAGTCATGAAGCTCCATCTAATGGGGAACGGGAAGAGAGAGAGTGAAGGCACCTGAGCATCCCAATCCGTGACTACCCGAATATGGCTATCAAACTTTTCAAACTGAGACTCTAGTTCTAGAATTAGTAACTTCCTTGAGTCCACCACGTTAGTCACTAGGGTACCCGAATCCCACCGAGCTAGCAGGTCTTTCCACTTCTCATCCATCTCCATAAAAAAGTACTTCTTCTGCCACCCTCTCCAACTATCCTTAGTACCGAAGGTACAAGTAAATTTCTTGCTCCCGGTACCCTGAGGAAGCAAAAAGTAAAAGCCCCTCATCGGGAAGGGATGAAGTATGTAGTATTGAAGAAAAAAAATGAAGTGTGGGATGATTCTGAAAACCCCACACATTCACAAGAAATCATTAAAATAGGCATAAGATTTCTTGTGCATTTGATTGATGGCTATACCATGGAAGTAGAAAAAGTCAGAAATGACCTTTCGGGGTGGATAACGAAGACCCGCTTTTAGATGTGCTCTGAAAACAGTAATTTCCTTCATCCGAGGAAGGTAATTTGGTTCACTATGACCAGGTAGCCTAATTTTTTAATAGGAAGAAAGATAGAATTTTAGCATCCACTTCTCTAGCTTTTTCGAAGTTGCATAACTCATATGAAAGTTGAGAGGGATCCAACTCTCAAGAAAAGGGGCATCCTCAGCGTTTTCAAGAAACATCATTGGTGCCTAAGACCCTAACCCTGGGAAGACAGAGGAAAGAGGAGAAAAGGCAACTTCATACAAAAACCCACCTATTTGGCGAATAAGGAAACCTCAAAGGATGCCACGAGACTTGCCAAAAATTGCTCCACTGCTACAACCACCACAGAAATAATAGAGAACCAGAGGAAAGGAAGAACCTCAAAAAGGGAGAGCGAGGTGCAAATAGGAGAAGTAGAACTTTTAATGAGGAGTGATGCTTATATAACGTGAAGGAGGCAAGCGAAATGGAGTCATAATGACTGATTCTAATCGAAGAGATTCGACTAATGTAATTGATAGGAAAGCTAGCCCGTGATCCATTGACACTTGTTACCAAGCACAAAAAATAGAGACAGACCTATTCAGGTGCCAGGTCTAGGTGGCACACAAAACAAAGCAACAGGCCTATCTACCCCCCACTGCCGTAAAACGAAAACCCCCGGGAGGGAAAAATTCATGGCTTTAGGCGCCATACATATGACCTCAAAAAATCCTAGCCTAACACAATAAACCTAGTCCGAAGGTGTAACTAGCCGGACCCCATTATGGGATGACTGATACTACACAACATGTTGGAACTAAAAAAGCAACTGCGCTTCTTCCGGATGGGGCATGTGATAGCCAAAGAGCAAATTGCCCAAGACCATAGAAGAAACAGACCCCACACCACCATCAAGACCGACTTGAGCTAACTTCAAAGGGGACTAGGTACCATCTTCGGAAGAGTACACAACAGACCTCGGTATGGTAAAACGTCACCTTCAAATGCAACCTTTGACCAACCTCAAAATGGGGAGTTTGGACCTCTAAAGGACTATCTTTAACTACCCTCAGAAGAAGGGCAATCCCCAAAGGGTCCTCCAGTCACTGAAGGGCTTTTTCAGAAAATGACAAAAATAGTTAAAGAGCCTCTAATAGAAACCTCACCCACACCCTCTAAGCATAACTGCTCATGGACAGTTGAAGGCACACCTCCCCGAAGATACAAACTGGATCCTTGCCGACCACGTGTCCTGATCCGCTTACTTGGGTAACGGACTTCTCCTTTAAGCCTTCTATAAATACTTAGGAGGCTCCCAGGTAATAACACACGAGACTCTCTCTTTCCTACTCTTTACTCTTAGCAACTTCTCTCCCGCACACTGACTTAGGCATCGGAAGCTTCTCCCCTAGAAACCACTCTCGAGAGCTCATAACCAACATTCTTCAAGATCTTACAAATACCTTCTCACCGAAAGTCTTTCTCACAGGCCCAGCATGTCATACAACAAGGATGTCCCTGGGCATCATTTGGCACCCACATTCTTCAAGGTCTTGCAAATACCTTCTCACAAAAAGTCTCTTTCTTAGGTCCTAAACTAGATCGTCACCTCTGCACAAATCTAGCTCATCTTTCCGTTAACTTATTGTGTAAGGCAACCACCTTATGTTGTCCAACTTACAAAGCTTTTAGAGCTTAGCTCAAGCTCCTTAATGGTCTGCTTACCAAACAATAAGTTTTGATTGGCATATTCTTAGGCTTCAACTTTGTTACTTAAAGGTATAAGGTCTAAAACTTGGGCCAACAAATAATCCAAAACCTGCCCTGGTCCTCTTGGTGCTCCCTCTACATCTTGAGCACTTTATGTTGAGTTTCGGGAACCAAACAGTGCAGCGGAATTTAACCGAAACCCTCCAGGATCCAAGTGAAACGGGGTAAACCGGGTGTTAAAAAATTTCATACCTAATTTTTGGTTGAGATCTCTCACTCAACTGTAGAGTCGAATCACAAAACTTGAATAGTTGATGTGTTCAAGCTCTCTATGGTATCCACACGAGCCTTTCAGGATCACCACGCTTCCACCACGTCCCGGCATATGCGTTTCTCTTGCACTCACAGTGCTAGCTTGCGTCCTCCAAGGAATTGCAAGTGAAGAGTGCAGCTGTCCTTTTGGGAGGCTAGGGCAAGAAGACCTGTGAATTTCTCACTAGAAGTTGTATTTATAGTGAGACTCAACTTCTAGGCCTAATGGGTTTCAAAGCCCTAATCCAATTAGGATTTAATTTCGGGCTTAATAATGGCTCAACTCCTTGGCCCATTATTAATATGAAATTAAAGTGAAACCATAACCCAAATAATTAGCCCATGCACTCTAATGATCGAAATAGATCTATGTGTGCGACCGAATAGGCTCGTGCCACGTTGGCAACGATCATAAATCACATTTATGATCATAAGCAATGAGCGGTGCCTAGCAACACATCATTGCTACCCAAGTGACAAGATTGTCGATGATTCGACTAAACCTTTATGATCATCATTGATATATGCCATTGTCCCTTTGTCCAATATATCAAGACTAAGCATGAGACATGGATTGTGTCACTCTCGTATAGCCCAATCTTTGGTTTCTTGATTACCGAGTAGACCAACTTAAACTGATGACATTGATATCATATATCCACTCATCCAAGCATGGCCATGCATTTTCTAAGTCTCACTCTATCAAGGGGCCCGAAGATATCACTCCCGTTACATAGGAAGGACAAATCCCATCTTGATCATACAAATCCCTCCGCATGATATGTGACATACCCAATGACCTCCTTCAAGTTCACTCAGTTACGAGCAACAAAGGAAAGTATCAAAGTATGTGACTCACATGTAGGGAACCTTGATGTTCTTAGGTCGAAGGACTACATATACCATGATCACTATGAGAATCACTTATGACACTCATATAACGATCCATGTAGTGTTCTCATGGTGGGTCGGTCCAGTACACAAGTTCTCCAACTTGTACCCATATGTAGACTACATATCTCCACATATGCTAGTCGTTATGTATTATTGCAACCCGCTCCACAATAATACTAGACCAGGGACGTTTAAGAATATCATTATTCTAGGGTTACGATTATGTTTGTTAAGTTACGTAGAAACAAAACAACAAACATAATTGTTGGATTAATGCCTTAAAAAAATATCATGACTCAATGTGAAAAAATACAATCATCTCATGATTGGCTTTTTGGGCACAACACTAACACTTTAACCCCCTTGGACATTGTACCTTGCCCTACCTTAACCACACCACTTAGCTACCATCTAAATAATGCACAATTCCTAACTTAGGAATGATTTTTAGACCTAGCCAATGATATATAACATCTTAGAATAGATTATGGATGATAACTAAAAGAATAAAGCGGTCCTTAGTGTGCCTCAATTTTCAGGAGATTTGGCCATGGTGATGCAGCGCCATGTATAGCACTAACAGCCACAACTTGCTGTGAGCCACGAGCCACATGGTGATGCATTTCCAAGTTGTGCTCTATAACTTGCTCTTTTATGCAACCTTTTAGAAAACATGTTAATCATCCGAATCCCCAAAGCCAATCCAAATGAGTTTTTGTTTCCACTTCATTCCCACATGTAATATAATATTTTTATGCATTAATTGAGCTAAAACAACTTGGACCGTTACCTCAAATTCACCTACAAAGTAAGAGCAAAACACAAGCACCACAAGCACACTTAAGCTCAACTTAGTTTTCATGAGTTCTAGACCTTTGGGTTTATGCCCAAAACATGTAACAAAGAGCTCAATTGAAGTAGATGCACAAAGAATGAGCTTCAGGTCTCTTGATTTCACTTTGGGACCTTCAAATTTTCTAGAAATTTATAAAATTAGTGAGGGTTATAGTAGGTGAGCTACTAAAGATGGAGAGCCATGAAAATTACAAAGGATAAAGATGATGAATAATGGCCAACTCTTGGTAAATATCTCAACAGCTCCACTATGGCTTATTTCCTGATTTCTAGTCTTTTGGCCCTTAAGCTCTCTTTCCCTTCAGTGTGGCCACTAGAATCACACTAGAAACTGGCCTCCATGGTTCCACAGTGCATTTTATGCCTCCCACACTTAGCCTTTTAGACACTCAAGCCACATAAAACATAAATGGCTTACTTGACTCTTTTGTACATTTTTTCATGCTTTTTCCTCAAATGTTGGATCTAATAGCTAAAATAACTTATGGTCTTAATTTATTTGGTAAAAAATTCTTATATGATCTTAATTCCATCAAAATTATAGTCGTGCCACTCATTCAGGTCAAAATTTTATTTTTCCCTTATGACTACTTAGGTGCCAAATCATACTTAGAAACTAATCTTTAATTTTAGATTGTGTTTCTTGGTTAATAAGAAACTAATTTGAGACATTTAAGTAAAAATGATTAAAAAAAACATACTTACCGTGTCAAAGCAAGTGATTGACTAAAAGAATTTGTCACAGTTCATATCTAACTCTTTCTTTAGTTTGATGTTGTTCTATAACCAATGCTCTTTCCACTGCTTCATGATAGCTTTTGACTATGAGAGGCCTCATGAATTGATAGATTTTTGTATTTAAACCTCTTTAAAAAATTGTTGCTTTTGAATTCTCATATCTTTTTGCCTTTGGTGCATAGCTTATCGAGATATTAAATCTTTACTCATATTCCAACATAAACATTGTCCCTTTGGCTAATTGATTAAATTCAAGCCACTTCCTATCTCTCACAACTTTGCTAATATATTGATTTTGGAAGAGTTTTACAAATTCATTAAATCTCATTTCTTTAGGTTGCTCAGTTCTCCTTACTTGTTGATCTTTAAATCCTATCTTACTAGTCATCCACCACAGCTCTACTCTATCCAACAAGTTATACATAACCAATGAAACTTGCTATGAAGACCTACATCTCATTCTCTCAAAGACTTTATCTACTTGATTCAACCACTATTCAGCTGTATCAAGTTCACTACATCCATCAAAGATGGATGGACCTAAACTCCTAAACCTCTCTAGGAGTTTTATATCCTCCTCAACATCTTGCTTATGTCTTTTATGCCCCTTCTTTCTTTTCACCTTTCTTTGTGTCTCACATGTTTCCATCATTTTTAATCTTTTATTCTTGCCTAATCCTTGGGTTATTATGGACTTACACATTTACTTGGGGGTGCTGGTGAATTTCAGATCTTATTTCCCTTTTATGCCTTAGTCCGCTCTTAACTTTTTACTCTTCATCATCTTCCATATCATTTTCCCTGGTTTGGCTAATATCTATTTTCACTAGCATGCTTATGAACCCTAACTACTTTTGTTCCTTCATTATCATGTCCTATAATTGGGGCTCTAGATCTTTCTTGTCCTTATTAATTGTTTACTAGATGTTGTCCTCGTGTTCTAACTGGTTCATGGACAACTGGTGGAGGTTTTTGTCGAACCTACACTAATCTTGCAATGCCTTTATTCATTTGTTTTATCCTTGTAGCTAGTCCTTAGAACAATGGGGCTAGCTCAACATTTGCATTTTTCCTTACCCCTTGAACCCCCACATTATGTGCCATATTATCTTGTCAGGCTAGTTGCCCTTGATTCAGCTATCCAGCATTCTACACCTGGTGTACAAGTGCTAAGCTAATAGAGTAATGAGACTTCCTCTCATCCTATTGAATTCTTCTTCTTGGTCTCACCATAGTTAAACATGTAAAAATAACTAAATGCGGAAATAAATTGATGGTAATTGTCCTAGCTATACTTAGCCTATACTTAGTTTTGCTATCTTGTTACTTTGGCATTTCCTAAGCTTTTAAAGCTTCTAAGTTTTAGAAACACTTGGTCTAATACTAAATTCTTTCACCCTCTAGCCATTGCCTATACATCAGCATCCTACAAAAGTCTATACCTTAAACCCTGGGTACATACAACATAAACAGAATTATTTCTATTTATGCCTCACTTGGATAACCAAGCTGCTAGCAAGACACTTATCACTTAGTAAGTGGTCAAGCAAGTTTAAAATGCCTTACAAACACCTTTAAATAGATTCACACAAAATAATTTTAGAATTTGCAAAGTCAAAGTTGAGTCAACCAAGTTGCTTTTGTAGTAAGCCCGATAAACCAACTTTATGTAGTTTAGTGATTCTAAAATTTTATTCATTCAAACCCTGACAAATGGTTCATACAAGTTTTTTTGGTACAGAGAATGAAGAAAGGCAGATTAAAATAGAGAAGAGAACATGGAATTAGCAAAGTCATGGGCAGGAGTGACATGCTGATAAGGCACAATGACCAGAGAACAGTGTTTGAAGGACTCCATTAATTAGCAGAGGTCATTGACCATCGGAGTTAAAGTGGTGTTGATATCTACGAAAGCTCTCAGAGATAGTAACCTTTGTGAGCAATTAGACAAAATAGTAATATTAGAAGTAGATAAGTTCAAAGTTGAATAAATGGCTCCTTTAACAGCAGTAAGTTTAGCTTGCTGACCCAATTCACAATGAGTCCAAGTACACCTATTTGGGGTCTTGGTGAATCATCAATCCCCATCCATACCCATGCAGAAGCTTTTAAACCTGATGATTACCACTAAGTGCCATCCACTATTATTAGTTGGGAAATGTAGTAAGGTGACCCCATTTATTCTTACCCCACAAATGGCACAATGGACTTAGAGGGGTAGCAATGTTAGGTGAATAACGGTGAAGGAAGTCTCTAGAAGAAGCTAATTCATGAATGAGGATATTTCTTCTACTAATAATGGACGAGCCCTCAATTCGATTGTTTTAAAATACCACTTCATTTTGCCCGAGCCAAATAATCCATAATTTAAAGGCTAGGAAAGAAAGACAATCCAAATTTTAATTGGTATTAAATGCCAATAATTCAAATAGCCAACCTTTAAAAGATCCACCCTCATCAATGGTGGGAACAAGGCAGAACTGTCCCAAATTTCTTTTGCATTCTGACAACCCCAAAATAGATGAAATGACATTTCTTTTTTCAAGTTACTTCACTTACAATATGGATCTAAAAATGCACAATGACAAGCTAAATTATAAGCTATTGGTAGTGCATTAAATAAATATTTCACAATGAAGGTTCAAAATTTCTGAGGAAGAGTTGAAGCCCAATGCTTTTTAAGAACTTTGAAAGATTGAGGATCATTAGAAGATTGTTACTGTAGTAATTGATTTTCGCTGAAGCAAAACAAGAACTGAGCAAGTGAGTAGCAAACCCTCTTTTGGCTCTATAGTTACTTGAAGAACTATTATTCCATTGAACCGAATCATGAAAGATCAAGGAGGTACAGAACTAATTGAACAAATTAAGGGGGAAACAATGCTCTAAAGAGGTCTCTATTTCATCTCAAAGGTAGACCAATGGTTAGATTAGAAACCTTCAAATTCTTGTGATGGAGAAATTTGGACAAATAGCTCTAAAAAGATCAGGTGAGACACCTGGGACCTAATAATCATACTAGACCCATCTAGTATAGCCATCACCTAGAATACATGAAAGCGAAGAGTCTAACAAATGTTTGCCATAAAGGAGGTTGTGCCAAATGGTAGAAGAATTGCCAGTATTCATAACCAACCAGATTAATTCTGAAGAACCTTATTTAGTCATAAGTACCCTGTAAACTAGTTTATTTGCATCACCAGTGAAGATCCTCCAAAAAATTTTAGCAAGGACGGGCTTGATTGAATAAACGCATATTTTTTAAGCCTAGGCTTGCCATCCTTTTAGCAAGTGTTAAGAGATATTTATTCTTTAAGTGCAACCCCTTCTTCTCTAGAGAACCTGGCTACAAAAATTTGATGTACTTACAAGAGAGTTTGTCAAAACTGAAATTGGAACATTAAAAAGAGACATGATGTAGATTGGCAATGAGATCAGTGTTGAATTAATCAGTGTCAGACATCCTACATTGTTTAAAAGTTTCCACTTCCAGTCCTGCAATTAATCAGAGAATTTTTTTGATAAGAAATGGACTGAAGTTGATTTAGATAAATCTTAACAAAATGGAGCACCCAAGTAGTTGAGAATCCTTAAGTTTACTAGGAAGGAAGAATAGTTAAGAATTATGGGAACATTCCAACTAAACATCCATTCAGATTTGGAAAAATTAATCTCCATGCCAACTGCATGGTATAATAAGTTCAAAGAATCCTGAATTCCTCAGACCAAATTACAAAACGAACAAAAGAAAATGAGGTAGTCATCAACAAAAAACATATAGTTTATCAAAGGTACCGATCGACTTGCTTTCAGGACAATATGATTCCCTGAGGATTGTAATGACATTAAATATGCAGAACAAGCCTCAGCACAGAGAATAAATAAATAGGGTGATAAGGGATCCACCTGTCAAAGTCTTGCCCGAGAGTTAAACCAATCTATCATGTAGTCATTAACTAAAACTGAATTGGATACCATAGAAACACATTCCAATACAATGTTAACCCAAATGTTTAGAAACTCCATATAGAGTAGAAACTTTTTCTAGGACTGAGCAACTTAATTTGTTATAAGCCTTTTAAATATCTAATTTTAAAATAGGTTTATAACCATGAGGCCCACACCTTAAACTGGTCTTCTTAACCGCATGAAGGATCTCATGAGCAAAACTAATATTATCCTAAATGCATCTGCCTGGGGTGAGCACATTTTGAAAATTAGAAATCAAATATGGAACAATAGTTTTTAATCTATTCATCAGCATTTTTACAATCACTTTATAGACTATATTGCATAGGTTCATAGGCCTAAAATGTTCAACCTTATGAGCTTCCTTGATTTTCAGAATAAGGGTAATAAATGTATGATTCAATTGTCTTAGAGGATGTCCACCTTTAAAAAATGCCAAGATAGCATCACAAATTGAATCCTCCATAATGTTCTAGTATTTCTTAAAGACAACTGGGGGATACCATCTAGTCGAGGAGGTTTAAGGTTACCCTGTTCAAAAGTCCCTTTCTTGATTTCCTCCCTAGTAAATCATAAAAAAGCACCTACTTGTGAGCATCAATCAATTTTCTCAAAATAGAATAGCAAATTTCCTCCTAAGTAGCTTCACATATTAGAGGAGTTTCATTAAATAAATTAAAGTAGGTTGAAAAAATTGTATGTCTAATATCATCGTCTTCAAATATCTAACTATCATTAGTTATCTGAAGAGCAGATAACCTAGCCCTATTATGACATAATTTAGTAGTTAGATGAAAAAACCTGGTGTTACTTTCTCCAAGAGCTAAGAATTTTAACTTGGACTTCTACGCCCATTGTCGTTCCTCATTCGCTAATAGAGCGCAATGCTTTCTTAAAAGAGTCAAAATATCCAAGTGGGAGGTCATAATTTGGTCAGATGGTTGGGCTTGACTTAATAATTTCTCAACTGCTACAATTTCTTGTTTGAGATTTTTGATAGAAGATATACTCCACTTCCTTAAGGCAAGAACAATTGAAGAGCACTTACTTGCTACTTCAAACATTTTTGAACCAGAGGCAGAAGAAGACCAAATTGATTTGACAATATATTCACATTGTTGATACCTTAACCAAAAAGATTCAAATATTCTAGGTCTATGATAGAATCAAAGTAGAGGCAAAACATCTAGTAGAAGAGGAGCATTATCAGATCTTTGGATGGCAAGGTTAAATAATTGCACATTTGGAAACATCTGAAACCAATCTTCAGAGCAATAAGCCTTTTCAAGAATTTTAGAAACTACATCATCACCGTCTCTAAGATTGGTCCAAGCGAATGTAGGGCCATTACAGGGAAGCTAAAATAGATGCAAGTCATCAAGAAATGCTTGGAGGTGTTCAACTCTAGTGAACATATGTGCATTTTTATCTTCCTTTTCTAAAAAATTTAAAACTTGGTTAAAGTCTCCCATTAAAATTAGACCCAAACACTACATAAGGCTAGTCATTATTTTATTCCAAGATTCTTCCCTAAACTTTACATTTGGATTGCCATATATACAACCAAAATACCAGGGGGTTCTAACACCATTAGCAACACAAAGAAAAAGCAAATTGGCATACTTAGAGACAATAAAACATCCAAAAAAAGGAGACCAACCAACCCAAAGCCCCACATGACATCCTTGGGGTCCACAAGATCACACAAATCGAGCCCTAAGCCATCAAGCCATCTATTAACCAAAGAACCATTCATCTTAGTTTCCATCTAAAACAGCAGAGTAGGTCGTTTAAGCAAGACAAGCCAACGAAGGTGAAAGATTGCCGAGGGCTAACCTAACCCTCAATAATTGATGCTTATAGCTTTCATTTGTCACCATGGGTTTGTTGTAGCACAAACCTAGAAAATCCTTGAAGCATGTGCTAACTATGATGTGATGCACCCTGAGGTAAGACCACAGAATAATGGTAAGCTAAGACATCAACAGGTCCACTAGCTCCATTTATAGCATTGCTCTGTTGAGAGTTAAAAGATAGATTAGAACCAAAAAAGCTGAAAGTGGCAGGAAGAGATTGAGCCTTCTTGCACGGATGAGCTCCTATTATTTCACCAATAGACACCTGATTCCTATTCTACTAAAAAAGTTTGCGTTTCTTGAAATAAACACCTAAATTAAAGTAAACTGGTCAAGAAAGCCTCTTTCACCAATTATGGGAATGCTACTAGCCTCTATTCTGACAATCTGCCAAGAATCTTTGTTGATTGGTGCAGGAAATAGAAAGAAAAGCTAGATCCAAAATTACCTAATCTGGTGAATCAAAATAATTCAAGGAAAATACAAGCTAAAAAGCTTCAATTGGAATGCATTTGCCTTTACCAGTTAACCTTTTTTGTGGAACATGACAAACAGACAATAATTTTTGTCTTTTGAGGGGGGTTTTGTAGTTGGGCCAAACTAGATGCTGGATTACTGGTACAGAGCTATAACAAAGTCACAAGATAGTTAGGCCTTTTTTATTGTCTTAAGGCCTTCCTCTAAATTAGTTGTATTGATTAGGCCATTCGTTGATTTTCCATTTGGGCTAGTCGATGATGAATCTAAAGTGGTAGGAATAGAAGGCAAGTTGACTTTTTTGGCTAATATATCCTCAAAACTAGAATCAAATGCAAGCTTGACCTTTCAAGTTGACCCACTTCTAGACTATGCAATTCATCCTCTATCTCAGGATCCTTTTCAGGGTCACTGTCTTGATCATCATCGTGATCTTCATCTTTTATAGGATCATTATTATTGTCTAGAGTAGGATTCTAATTATCATCTCCCTATTGTAAGCCTAACCATACGGGAGGGGGATCATGAACCAGCTCATTCCATCACCATTGATTGGATTAAAAAGTTGGTGAAGCTCATCCATTATAAGCTAATCAACCACACCATATCAACCACACTGTTAGAGGAGGATTGATACTGTAATCATTCATTTTGCAATGAGCTAATTCGATGAAGGAAAGCTTGGTGAGAGTCAACTTAACGGATCATTGTAGAATGCTTTAAAGACCCAAAAGCTTGCAAGGAACATGGGAAGCATGGTTTAAAGTAATCTGTTTGAATGTATTCCAAGTCTAAAAGTGGCATTTATGCCAACCTATCTTTAACAACTTGAGCAATTTGAGGAAGGATCTTATGGCAATGAGTCCTTGAGTTATCGATGCAATTACAGTGTTTGTAAAATTTAAACACCTTGTCATAATGGATTGACACCCATATTGTGTGCCGTTGATTGTTTCTAAGAAGAACCCCGGGATAAGTAGTTCATCTAAGCCAATGGTAGTCTTAAATCTAATATATTTGCATTGTTGGGGGCTATAATCTTCCAAATCCATAACCAAAATTGGTCCAACATGATGGGCAATTTGATGGGCTATTTCAAGATTGAGATACATAAAAGGCAATCCATGTACCTGAACCCATATGGCCTCCATAAAAAATTCATTATCTTTCACCCTCAGATGCAGCTATAACCATTGAACCAAAATTAAGGCTCTATCAATGTTACATGGAGCGTTATTTTTAGGATAGAGATGACTAGTCTAACTGTGAAAATAAAGGATGAGCCAATTAGAACCAGCACTTCCTAAAACTAAAACCTAATCTTTTATTTTCCAAATGTATTTAGTGTGACACTGGATAAAAGATGCCATGAACCTTCTTCTATCCACCACATGGATGATTAGGCATAAAAAATGAAAGTTGCTAGTTTCCTCAACTAGATCCACAATAGTAGGAAAAACCAGGCCATTCTTTCTCAAATAATCAAGAGGAAAAGTTGCCATTGAATCAGACCAGTGTTTCCTTAGTGAGCGATGGAATTTTTGTAGGATAACATAATTGGAAGATCCCATTCATATAAAGGCTGTATTGCTGACCAACAGAGAAGTTCTAGAGCATGCAAAAAGTTAATTCAAGTAATTGTAGCTTGAAAATTGTATATAATTTTTCAAAATTCCTCCAAGAAATTGAAAGGACTGAAAGTGAGCTTGGACAATAATCAAGGCAATATTAGCCAAGTAATGATCCCACTAATATTCTAAAATCAAAGAACTGCCTATCATAAACCTAGAGCTTTTGAAAATACTCCAAACTGGCACTGTGATTAGACAGAGACCAAGCTATAAAACCAGAATGACCACCTTATTGAAATAAAAAAATTAGACATAAACTATGTAGAACCACAAATCCCACATATAGATGCAGAGCCAGGAGTATTAGGGAAAATTAGAAAAACCCCCCCGTGGTTTGTCTAACCAACATTTTACCTCCTCTATTTTCAAAAACCTACACTTCACCCTCTGTTTGCTTTACAATGTCCAACAACAACTTATAAAATCCTAATTTAAACTATCTAATAATAATGTTCTAGTAATTTTAATATTTTTGATATTTTTTTCACAGATAACCGACTTTTAATAAAAACAAATATGTATTTACAGCAAAAAAAAAATACAATTACAAAAATGAATAAATATTCATTTAAAATATCTATTAACTATAAAAAACATTCAAGAGATTGAAATTACTAGAAGATATCTATCATATGGTTTAAATATAGGTTCAGAAGTTGTTATCAGACAGTGTAAAAAATATAGGGGCAAACTGTATGATTCTAAAAATAGAAGGGCCAAACTATAGCTTAGGGCATACCTTAGGGGATGATTGTAAGTTTCCTAGAGTATTAGGCTGAGAAACCCATATTCACTTAGAAGAAATCAATCAAAATCATAGCAGAAAATATGAATTAACCGTCAGGAGTCTCGAGAAACAGCAACAAGTAGAATCTTAACCATAGGGTAATCAAAGCTTTTGTCAAATAAAAACACAAGAAGATGCTGAAGGGAGACCACATAAGGAAACTAAGCTCAATCAAACACAAATTAAATCTCAGAATGATAAAGGAACACAATTTAAGGCAAATAAGTAGGGGAAGAAGCATGGGATTAGGGGCATATAGAAAAAATGCTCAACCTCTCTAAGAGAGTTAAAACATTTAAAACTTTTATAAAAAAACATTAAATGGTTCATACGAGTTGGAAAAACTTGGAAACTCATAAATATGCAAATAGCTTAAAAACTCCAGAAACTTGGAATGTCAACTCTCGATGTAAGTTTAAATTTAGAAAAAATCAGAACCTAGAGCGTGGCATTTACTTGAAACTTAGGCATAATTGTGTCTAAAACTAATGGAGAAAATTCAAATACACAACATACTCTTCAAAGGTACATAACTAGGTTTAGAAACCACCAAAATATACATGTCTTGCAATCAAATCCTAAAAGCCCTAAGTGCCAATTTATTCCATCACATTACATTTGGAAGAATTTTTCACCAAATGTAATTATGTTCCAGAATTTGCAATTTGGTTATTTCCCTTCTCAGCACAAATCCTAAACTATTTAATTAAGCACAATTTAGTCATCAACCATGCAATCTAGATTCTTAAGCCCTAACGTACTAACTCCGGTTTACCTTTACTTGCAGACATAAAATATAGCAATATAGATTCATAATAAGCATAATCAAGAACTAACATAACATTGATAAAATTAAATATAATCCATTAAATAGCGATAATCAACCACAAGTAATCACATTAATTGCTAATACCTTGACTAAAAGTTAGGTCATCACAATTCCCTCCACCTAAATTGTTATGGCCCTTTAGGCATCGAACCTTCAACGGTCAGGTAAGACTTGTTAAACAAGTCAAAGTCGTTAGTTTAATGCTTCAATTGGTTTTAAATAACAAGTCAAGCAAGTTATTAAGAGATAGATGGTTCCTAGGTTGTTATGGAACCTAAGGGTCTCGAAAGGTAAAATGGTCATTTTGTACCCAATGGTGATAGAAATAGTTTTAAAGATCATAAGTTGGTCTTTTGGAGCCAAGTGACCAAAAACTAAATTGTAGAACAAAATTGCCTATGCTAGTGTCACTATTTGAGAATGGGTTCTTTTTGGCAAAATTAAAGAAATTGAAGGGCTAAAGGGAGAAAGGGCTTTTTTAAACACATTTAGGAGTGAGGATGGCACTATTCATCATCCCCAAGCTCCCAAAACCTCTAGCTCCCTCTTCCCTCTTGAAATCCATGGCTAAATCTTCATGTTTCATTCAATTTTTTATGGGAATTGGAGTCCCATGAGGAAAACAACCTAGAAGAAGCTTGATTTTGCTTGGGTTTTGTGTATAGAACTTTGTAGGATGTTTTTATGCTTGGAATGATTTAGGTATGTTTTGCACATGAAGTTTTCTTGTTGTTCTTTGTTTCTTAAGCTTCCATGAGCTTGGGTCTAGTGAGAATGAGCTTAAATTGGTGCCTTATGTGTTGAATTTCCTTGGAATCATAGGAATCCTTAGTGGAATTCAATTTCTTGGTATGGGTTCTTTATTGCTTGCTTGTTCTCTTCAATTGAGGTAAGGGATTTAGTTTGTACACTTGAACAATGCATGTTTTAGTTGCTTGATTGTTAGTTTCAAGTAGTTTATGAGACGTGCATTGTTATGGGGAGATTTGTGTTATGATGGACTAGTGGTAATAAAGCTTCTGGGTAGTGTAATTGAGCCATTGATGTTTGGTTAGTTTGGCATGGTTATGGCCTATTGTAATAATTCTAAGGATCTAGAGCTTGGGAAGGCTTGGTATGAAGGTTTAGGTCTCTTAGGATGCTCCCAAACATGTGATGGAGCAAGTTTGGAGCCCTAGGAATATGAGAGTTGTTGCTTGTGGTGCCACATCACCAAGACCCCGATAGCATTAACATGCTGTAGTAATGTTTCCATAACTTTAAGTTAGGGGTTTGATTAAGGTAATTTAAGATTCCATGCTAAGCTAAGAGGAAGGACTATAACTTTCACACTTTCATCAAAACCTAGATCTCCATAGGTTTGATTGTATGTAATTTCAAAGTGAGGGACCAAGGGGTGCTTAACGGGCCTTAGGGTGGAAGGTGACGAATGGTAGGTTAGTACCCCCACTCTAAAAAGCACTAGGTTGTTAATCACATTTTCTTGGGTACAAGAGGAAGGATGAAGGAAGTTAATCCAAAAGGACTTTTGAGCACTACAATAAGGCTATTACAAAGATTAAGAGGTTTTACCACCAATGGTAGTCTAGTTGGAGCCTTTGCGCTTAAGACACAAATTAGAAACCTTAGTGTACATGAAGGGTTCTTTGGAACCTCGGGAATTGGGTCCATCCATAGCAAATCATACCATAATTGGATGAACCAAGTCATGGGGGATAGTGGACCACCATGGATGAAGGCTTAGTGCATTTCTGGCCTAGCCAAGTTGTGACTTGAGACACAAGTGAAAGCTTAATACATCCTTGGTAGGTTAAATAAACGAGCCCTAGTACTTTGGCAATCACCAACTTTAAACTTTAAATCTCTTTTCTTGACATTTGCATACCTTTAATTTCTATGACTTGCTATTCTAAGTCTTTCTCGAATTATTATTATCTTTTTAGTTGTATCTTGAATAATCTCGGGTCCTATGACTAATCTATCTACAACATCAAGCTAGCAGTAAGGGGTCATGCACCTCTTGTCATATAGTGCTTAAAAAGGAGACATCTGAATGCTGTTTTGATAACAATTATAGTATGAAGATTCAACTCGGGTTAAATGCTTATCCTAGGTCTCCCCAAAGTCAACATGCATTCTATAAATATGTCTTCTAGGGTTTGTATCACTTTTTCTATTTCTCCATCTGATTGGGGATGGTAAATGATGTTTTTGTTCCCATTGCATGTTGAAATGCCTTCCAAAATCTATAAGTGAACCTATGATCTTTATTAGAGACTATGCTATTTGGAATGCATGCAACCTAACTCTTGCCCAAATATAAACTTGAGCTAATCTATCTAGAGAATTATTCATTCTCATAGGGAGCAAATGGACAAATTTTGTGAGCTTGTCCATTGCAACCCACCAAACATTATGATTGCTTCTTGTAGGTTGTATTCTAATGAGAATTCCCATGGTTATTGTTCCCCATTTCTCTCACTGGAATTGGTATTGGTTGTAAAGTTCCTAAGGACTTTTGATGTTCCATTTTAACTCTTTGAGAAGTCATACATTTGGCTGCAATATCAATGACGTGTGCATATTTATACATATTTTCAATACGTTTTTTCTTGCTAATTGCATGTCTTATGATACATTAGGAATTGGAAATTAATTTCTTTATATTTCATTTTCAAGTATTATTTCATCTATTTTATTGTTAGGAAAATTTTTTGATAGTTTTGAAACTAAATTACTAGATTTTAAAGAAATTGTAGTAAACAAGGTCTTTAATGCACACCTGTGTCAAAGATCATGTCTGAAGGAAACATGCCTGCATTGCTACTATGACCATGAATCAAGCTAAGTCATTAATGGTTCATGATTTTTTATTCCAGAGGTGAAACATAGCTTTGATCACAACCATGTTTGTAACTATGTTTGCATGCTATTAGGGTTTTCTTGCATTATTTTTTGATGTTTCAAAAGAGAATAGAGGAAAAGCGTCCATAGGCTACCAGAGAAGCCAAAATAGAGAAAAAGGCACAAAATACTCAAAAATAGAAACAAGGGTTCATATGAGAAGACTACTAGAAACGGTTCAAATAATTAACACCAATTAGTTCATGTTAGAGTAAAAATTGCTTGGAGGAGATGAATTTTAGAGTTGGAGTATTTTGTTCTTAGTTTTCTTTTTTTTGTGTTATGTTTCTTAATTAGCATGATGGGCTAATTTCTCTACTCATGCCTAGAGCAAATGAACCCTTGAATGATATTGTTTTAATGATTACTTTTGGTATAATATAATTATGGTTTTCTTACGATTTATCCAATGTACTTTGATGCATTGATTAAAACTAGCTATCCTTTTAATTCAATGTTAGATGATGAACATATGTAAGTACTATATAGTCAATTTATAGTGGGTCACTATTGAGCAAAAAGGATAAGTGTCACAATCGGGTGTAATAGACTGACATAATACCTCCGGACTAACGTGAAACCTAGTGGTAAGTCTCAAAAACTAGTAACATGTTCTTATGAAGCACCATAGGACTAAATGCCCTATCAGTGACTTAAGGATAGTGGTTAGTCACTATGAGTAATAAAAGGTTAATCTATTGGAGAGACTACTCCATGGTCCAAGTTAATTATATAATTATTATGCTAAAGTAAGAGTAATGCAATAAATTTCTACAGTTGTTTGTATCAAAGCATGGCGTATCTTTGTTGTTGATTATTTGTATGTTTCTTATGTTTTACTTCTTTTGTTAGTTTATTTTTGTTCTTAGTAGTTAGCTAATCAACCTTTTAATTATCAGTTAAAATGATTAAAAGAAGTTGAGTATGGTACATAACTCTGTTCCCATGGGAAAAATGATATTGATACTTGCCACTGCTATACTTGAGTGATAGGTGCACTTTCTTATAAGTTTACATTGTATAGAGAGATTTCACATATCCACATTAAGGTTTGAATAAGTGTTGTAGGAAGAGTTGTGAACATGAAACATATCAAGTTTTTGGCGTTGTTGCTAGGGAGGATTTGTTGAGATTACTTCTTGAAAGACTAATTTATATTGATTTGGCCATTTATTTTCTTGCAATATTTTCTTTTTCATGTTTTTATTCTACTTTTAGATTGCTAATCTCTTATTCTTTTCTTGTCGGAGAATTAGGGCATGAAATGTAGCCATCCTTGTCAATAGGTGAATGCTGATCTAGAAATTAAAGGAACTTTAAAGAAACTTCACTATACAAGGAGCACTAAGTTGTAGCCACTACTTCCTAAAATAGAGCAAGAAGGAGAAAACTAAAAGCTGTTAATCATGGAAGATTGAAATCAAGCAAGGACTATGTATGACTTGTCTAAACCTTTTCTTGAAGGGTTGGAATCTGATATTTTGAGAACTCTTGCCAATGATAATAATTTTTAGATTAAACCAAATATTATTCAAATAGGGTGAACCTGTATTTAATTTAACGGTTTGGCAGATGTAGATCCTAATGCCCATATTGCTAGTTTCTTGTAAATTTGTGATACATTTAGAATTAATAGATCTAGTGAAGATAACATTCAATTGGTTTTATTTTTGTTTTCATTGAGAGAAAGAACAAAGCAATAGTTGATTTCACTTCCCAGAAGTTCTATTATCACCTGGAATGCTATTTTTTACTCTAGCCAAGATTGCAAGTTTCATAATAATATTTTTGCTTTCAATTAAATGGATTATGAAACATTATATGATGCTTGGGAAAGGTTTAGAGGCTTGCTGAGGAGGTGTTTACAACATGTATTACTGACATGGATGCAAGTGGAGACATTCTACAATAGTCTGAATTATGCTTCCAAGCAGATGATTGATCTAGCAGGTAATGGAATGTTCAACAAAAAAACACCTGAATTAGCATAGGGTCAAACTAAGGAGATGACTATGAATAATTACAAATGATAATCATCATCCAAGATTAAACCAAATAGAGTTGTTATAGCTTATAATTATGATGCTTACTCTACATTAGTTAGTCAAGTTAAAGCTCTAACGTGGTAATTTGGAAATTTTTCTGCTACACAGAAGCAAGTTGCATTAATGTGGTATGAATTATGCGGGAAAGGCCATTCAATTTATAATTGTCAAATTCATAATTGGATGAGCAAAACTGAGTAGGTGGATTTGATTATAAATCCACCAAGGCTACATAACAATCCAAACAACAATACTTATAATCTAGGATGAAAGAACCAACCTAACTTTTTATGGAATAATCAGAGGCAACCACAGCAGCTAGTTTTTCAACCTAGATGACCATAGGGAAGAAGTCCAACTGCTGAAGAATTGACAGACTCACAACTCTAAAATCTTTTGCAAGTTTCAATGGATGTCACCAACTCGTAAAATTGAGGCAAGAAATTAAAAGAGAAAGAAAGGAAAGAACTTAGAATTAGAGTATGGGATGAGAGAAGAATTGAACAAGTGAAGTTAAGAAAAAATTGGAATAACTACACTAAAAATTACTTCTCAATTTTATTTAGAAAAAGTGAGAGGATATGTGGACAAATTATCACAAAAATTCATGTTAAATTAACCTTGAAAATTCATTATTTACAATGAAGAAAAATTCTCCTTTAAATAGGAATAAGGGTTGGGATGCACAACACACAAGAAAAACCTTAACCTAGTTATACTAGGTGTCTTAGTTGGATAATAGTTAGAACAACTAGTAATATCAATACTAAACTCTTAGAAGTAATAAAACACATGGAATTCCTAGGAAAAATAGGTTGAAAGGACATCATGAGGCTGCTACAAATAATTCTGTGTCATCCTAGAAGTGTGAAACATGTAGGTTACACACATAACCTTATAAGATGTCTTGTATGCTTACTCCACAAGGTAGCTTGATTCCATGAGAATCCCTGCTGCTACTAGCCATATTAGTGACCTATTATATCTTGAAAATACTAGAAAAATATGTTCTTACAACCTTTAGATGCATCACAAACATTGCTCCCTTGACTAGTTCTTTTTTAGGCTTCATTTGAGCATGGTAGAACAAATCCTTGAACATGCACTTTCCCTTAGCTTATAGGCACTCCCTTGGCCTAGAGATAAGATAATATGCTTAAAATATAAGTATCAACTGATTCAAGTTTTTTGAATCTTGAACAAAGCATAAGGGTTCCATTAGATGCTATTTGGTGTGTGCCATGGACTCTTGGGAGGTGTTCCAAGGGTACTTGGCAATAAGGTGATCCCAAGGTTTCATCATTCTCTCCCTTTTTGTGATGATTTGTCCTAAAATCTGAATAGTCCTAGGTTTGAAACTTTTTGGCTCTTCCTCTTGAAGAATGTGTAGAACATTATTCTTAGTCTCACTTGCATAATGCTTTGGCATACTCTTCTCCATCTCTTTAGTAATGATTGCTATATGTTGTGGCTCAAACTCTTGTAGTGGCTGCATACTTTCCTTGGATAGCTTTTTGATTGAAGTTCCATAATTGTCTTTAAGTAGAATGGACTCCTTCACTTTCTCCTTAGTTGGAACTTTTTTTTTTTAACTCGGCTCAAGTCCCTTTGGTTCGTCCTTGGGCATAAAGGCATGGATTTTGTCACATTGCTCTTGGTAAGTGTTGCACTCTCAAAAGATGGATGTAGCATAGCTGAGGATGTAGGTTTATGGGCATGATTTTTGGTAAGTTGTGGGAGCTTGTCACATGTAGGACACGTGGGTTTAGGGAAGGAAACTTGTTTTAGGGTAGCTTAGATGGTAAGGGTTTGGGTATAAATACATTTAGAAGCATGGGTTAGGCTAGGGTCATAGTGTTTGTAGGGCTTAGGAAGGGGTGGTTTGTGCACATAACTCCTTGACATGTAGGGTCTTCTCATGCACTATTTGGCCTCCTTGAGGTTTGGTATAGCTCTCCTTAGGTGCCTTCGTGTATTGCCTCCAATGGTGCTCCTTAATCTCACCACAATAGTCATGGCTAGGCTTCTTTTTGTAGTAGCTTGATTCTCATCATGGCCTCCTACTTTGGTCACCATGTTGAATGTTCCTTGCTTGGCAAATATTCTCCATGAATTGATCAAGCTTCTTCATCCTCTTGTCCAATCTCTCCTTAAAACATTAATGTATTGTTTCCTTGTGCTCCTGAAATTCCCTTAAAAATTCATCTATGGTAAAGAAAATATGCAAGCAAAAATCTCTCACACTCCCTCACTTGTTTCACTCCAAGAACCAAAAACTCCCTCTCATTTTTGGTAGTGGAAAAAATTTGAAACTTGTGAGACAATTAATCCTCTTGATCTCAACTTTTTCAAAAGAAAACCAAGTTGAAAATCTTAGTGAAAACAAGAATGAGGGTTGCTAGAAAAAAATAAAGAAACATGCAATTTTTATGGCTAGAAATAACAAAATCTAAACTAGAAAGATTAAGAAGAACAAGATGAATTAGAATAAAACAAGGGTTATGACTGGATTTTAAACACATATGATCAAGAAATTGTGGCTGCCGCAACAAGGATAAAACAAAGCCAAAAAAAAGTGAATTAATAGCTCCTAGAAACAAAACAAAAGAATCAGATTTAGAATAGGATGAAAAAATTCTAGTACTAAGAAACCAAAGTGGCAGAAAACAAGTTGCTTACTTGCAACAAATGAAACCTGCTAACTTTTTTCTTGTAATTTGGAAAAAAGGACAAAAAGAATAAAAAAAATGATAGAAAAAAAATGAAAATATGTTAAACAAAATAGAATTAAAAATAACAAGATTGAAAAAGATGGATAGATCCTGATTGAAGCTTAAAGCTTTGATACCAAACTGATAAATTCTTAACTCCAACATCTTTTGTAAGCTTCAATAAATGTCACCAAGTCCCCAAACTAAACCAATAAATCAAAAGAGAAGGAAAGAAAAGAAGTTGGAATCAGAGTATGAGATGAGAAAAGAATTGAATAGTGAAGTTAGAAGAAATCTAAATAACTACACTAAGAATTCCTTCTTAGTTTCATTTAGAAAAGGATAGAGGATATATAGACAAATTGTGAGACTAATTCATATTGAATTAACCTTGAACATATCCTGTTTACAATGAAGAATAATACCCCATTAAATAGGAATAAGGCCTGGGACACACAACATACAAGAAAAACTCTAACCTAGTTGTACTAGGTGTCTTAAATTGGATGATATGTAGAATAACTAGTAATATCAATACTAAAAAATAATAAAGCACACAAATCTCCTAGGTAAAATAGGTTTAAAGGACATCCCAAGGCTACTGGAAATAATTCCAAGTCATCCTAGAACTATGAAACACACAAGTCACGCACATAGCCTCATAAAATTTGTTGTGTGCTTGCTCCAAAAGGTAGCTTGCTTCCATGCAAATCCTAGCTGCTTTTGGCCATATTAGTGACTTACTAAACCTTGAAAATATTGGAAAACATGTCTTTGAAAGCCATAGATGCAACACAAACATTACCCCCTTGACTAGCTTCTTTTTGGGCTTTATTTAAGTATGGTGGAACAAATCCTTGAACATGCACTTTTCCTTAGCATGTACTTGCTCCCTTAGCTTGGAAATCAGATAATCTACATAAAATACATAGAGGAATTGATTTAGGTTGTTTGAAGCTTGAACAATATGGGGTGTAGAGTCATCCTGAGGTACCATCAAGAATTAATATCAAAGTACAAATGACACTCTAATGCTATAATTGATGCAACTGAATCAAAATTGATAAATATGAGAGCAAGTTTACAAAATTTTGAAACTTAGTTATGCCAATTAGCCAAGACACTTTTAGAGAGGCTGGAAAGTGCTTTGTTTGCCAATATTAAACCAAATCTGAGAGGACCAAACAATTTAACCTTTCCTTAGAAGGTTAATGGTCATGCAAATGTCAAACTTTTAGGGAGGAAGGAAGAGCCCATTTGATTCACCAAGGATGACATCTAGTCGATGAGGTTAAGCAAAGTGCTTCTTGGGAGATAGCCCAAATGATAAATATTTCTCCTTCTTATTATTCTAACTAGTTTTTAATTCCTATTTTGAATCTTCTACTAGTAGTTTGAATGTTTAAGATTGTCCTCTAAATCCATGCTATGTGCTTTCATGTAGGATAATATGGTCATTTGGGAAGAAATATTCATGAAAAGAGGGGCGGACATGCCTTCATCACAATCACAACCTAAACCGCGCCCATGTTCTTGCCTGTGTCAGTTAGCAAGGCCATAAGCATAAGTGTGATTGCAAGAAAAAAAAATTTTTTAGGGATTTTATTTAAATTTAGCCCTAGTATGCCAAACACGATCTTTCTCATGTCCATGGTTATAGCCATGTTTACCTAAAGTTAAAACATCTAGAAAAGAAATGTAATTGGAGATATGCGCATGATTCAAACTGTGTTCAAATAACATGGTCTAAGTTACGCTTGTGATCTTGAATGTGTTACTTCTCGATTTTCAAAAGTTTTAAACTCCAGATATTTAAACACGGTCTATTGGATGACCATGTTTTAAAGCATGTTTCCTTATGCCCATGTTAAAAGCTGTGTTTGTCCTCTATTATGAATGTTTTTGAGTTCCATATGTCAAACACTGTTCATTTCATGACCGTGTTCTTAACCATGTTTAGTAAACATGGTTTGTATAATACCCATGTTTTGACTTGTGTTTTAGCTCTGTATTTTAGAAATTTTGGTTTCTAGATCTCAAACACGATCAGTGTCACGGCTACATAAGAAAGAGTGTTTGACAAAATTTATTGAACATGCTTGTGTTCATGACCATGCCACTCATTTATATAAGAGCAATCACGATTTTTATACAACATCTTTATCCTCTTCACATAAAACTCACCCATTCTTTTTCCCTAAGCCACCAAATTTAAACCCTAGCTTCCATAGGTCCCGAGTGAGGTTTTGCTTCATCGGAGGACCTCATTAATAAGCTAGATACTTAATTTGACTTTATTTTTCTTTAGTTCTCCCTTTTAATTTCATGGACCCAGTTTTGGGAGTTGGTGTTGTCTATTAGAGCTTGCAAAAGATCTTGGAATCACCCATCCATCAATTGGTATCAGACCTACAAGCTTCAATTAGGATCTATCTCTCTTCTTTTCATTTTCATTCTTTTTAATTTTGTTTTGTTTATTTTATTCTAGCCCTTCTTATTCTATTTGGTCTTTGTTTTCTGTTTTTAAAAAAGAAAAAAAAAGCAAAGTGTCCTGTGGATTTCTTGTGCAAGAAGAAAGCATTTCCAACCAAGTTTGTTCACGTCTTTCACTTGTTTTTGTTCCAGCCATCCAAAATCCTATCCTTGTTGATTTGTTCTTATTCAAGTTTTGATTTCCTTGTCTTATTTCATTCAGGTTTTGTCCAGGTTTCTTGTCGTTCCACCACAATTTCATCTTTATTTTGTCATTTACTCTTACTTCATCCTATCTTGGTTTTTTTTCTTTTCACTTCCAGCCATATCTTTCCTTGTCTATAGCTTAATGCCTTTTGCTCCTAATTATCTAATTCTTGTTTCACAAAGGATTCAACTTCAATTTTGTTCAAGAGAGATTTGTTGCAAGTGAATTTTTTTTAAGAAGAGAATTTATTGAGCAACAACAAACTAGAATACAAAATTTCAAGCTTAGAAAAGAAACAGACCTATAGGAAGAGAAGCACAAGCCTACAAGAAAATTGCTAATCAAACAGACAATAATCAACAAAGAACAAATCAGTACAAAGAGTAGCTTGTGACAAAACAATACAAATGGAATTAAGAGGATTTATTGTCTTAAAAGTTTCTACCAACAAATTGAGAAAAAAAAAAGAGTGTGCGAGGTTTTTGTTTTCAGGAAGCAAAATGGCAAAGGAAAAAGATTGTGAAATTGTCTTGATATTTAAGGAATTGCTATAAGAAATGTAGCAATTTGGAGACCAATTTGAAGAGTCACACAAATTCATGACAAAAGGTTGGCAAAATCCAAAAGAATGGAATGCCTCTCTAAGCATCTTTCACCCGAGTTATAAGCCCCCTTGAAGATATACAAGCATTTGAAAGTTAGATTGATCAAGCCCTTCCAAATCCATTCAATGTTTAAAGTTGAGATTCGATGATGAATCTTCTTAAAGAAGAAGGGAATGATGAAGCCCTAGGTCACACCCAAGAGCACTCTGTGGAGCATACTTGTGGCTTTAACATCCATGGTTGAGCCAAAGGTGATTTACCTTGCAAACTTGTATATTTCCAGCCAAGGATGTCCTTTGTAAGGCCCAAAAAATCTATCCTTTGTAAGGCCAATTACCCTAGCATTCTAAAATATAAATAAGGTTTGTATGTCTTGGCTTAGAGACAGATTAATGAGATTACAAGTTGCTTTGAGCAATACTCTTCTCTCATATTCTTTCTCAACTCATTGGTACACTTGTGCACTAAGTTCTTATTTTCCAATCAAATTTCTCTAGTTTCCTTTCTACAGTTCCTTTTCTGACCTTTAATTCTATTTCTACCTTTTTTTTCTCCCTTACTTGATTTCTTCTTTATTGGACCAAATTGGTGAAGCAAGTATTCATGTACTCTTTAGAACTAAGGATCCATAAGTACCAAGCAACACATCAGTTGGTATCATAGTTACTAGATTCGAGGGCGGTGCCTCTATACTCCATTTCCTGCATGTTAAATTGAATCATAATATGGAAACATACCAACTCACCTAAATCAAGGAACCCAGTCAATTGCTGGTAGGTGACTCTAGACTTATTAAGCCTAGGGTCGATTGAGCTTGGAAAGATTTAGAAAACAAGAGGGAGTAGAGTTGTTCCAAAGAAGCAAAACCATTGACTGCTTAAAATTGGCAAGAATTGGTTTCTAGAAAATAGGATTTACTTGGATAAAAATGGTCAGAGACCAGCCATATGCAGATATGTATAGAAAATTGGATAGAGCCATGGAGGTGCTATGAACCTACAACCTTGTGATATTACAGAATCAATTGAGAAACTATAGTTGTGTTGGATTGAAAGCAAGACTTAGGAGTCTGGTCTAAAGCGAAGAGAGGAAGACAATATTCAATAAATTGGGGAGACCCTATATGTTAAAGATGTTAGTGTTGTGCCCAAAAGCCAATCATGAGATGATTGTATTTTTTGTACATTAAGTCATGATATTTAATTAAGGCATTAATCCAGCAATTATGTTTGTTGTTTTGTTTCTGCGTAACGTAATAAACATAATTGTAACCCTAGAATAATGGTATTCTCAAATGTCCCTGGTCTAGTATTATTGTGGAGTGGGTTGCAATAATACATAACGACTAGCATATGTGGAGACTAATATGAGATATGTAGTCTACATATGGGTACAAGTTGGAGAACTTGTGTACTAGACTGACCCACCATGAGAACACTACATGGATCGTTATATGAGTGTCATAAGTGATTCTCATAGTAATCATGGTATATGTAGTCCTTCGACCTAAGATCATCAAGGTTTCCTACATGTGAGTCACATGCTTTGATACTTCCCTTTGTTGCTCGTAACTGAGTGAACTTGAAGGAGGTCATTGGGTATGTCACACATCATGCGGAGGGATTTGTATGATCAAGATGGGATTTGTCCCTCCTATGTAACGGGAGTGATATCTTCAGGCCCCTTGATAGAGTAAGACTTAGAAAAATGCATGGCCATGCTCAGATGAGTTGATATACGATATCAATGTCATCAGTTTAAGTTGGTCTACTCGGTAATCAAGAAACCAAAGATTGGGCTATATGAGAGTGATACATTCCATGTCTTGTGCTTAGTCTTGATATCTTGGACAAAGGGACAATGGCATATATCGGTGATGATCATAAAGGTTTAGTCAAATCACCGACAATCTTGTCATTTGGGTAGCGATGATGTGTTGCTAGACACCACTCATTGCTTATGATCATAAATATGATTTATGATCATTGCTACCATGGTTAGAGTTTATTGGGTCGCACACATAGAGTTATTTGGATCATTAGAGTGCATGGGCTAATTATTTGGGTTATGGTTTCACAATAATTTTGAATTAATAATGGGCCCAAAAGTTGAGCCATTATTAAGCCCAAAATTGAAGCCTAATTGGATTAGGGCTTTGAAACCCATTAGACTTGGAAGTTGAGTCTCACTATAAATACAACTTTTAGTGAGAAATTTGTAGCTTCTTGCCCTAGCCTCCCAAAAGGACAACCGCACTCTTCTCTTGCAATTCCTTGGAGGACGCAAGCTAGCACTGTGAGCGCAAGAGAAACACATCTGTCGGGATGTGGTGGAAGCGTGGTGATCCCGAGAGGCTCGTGTGAATACCATAGAGAGCTTGAACACATCAACTGTTCAAGTTTTGTGATTCGACTCTATAGTTGGGTGAGAAATCTCAACCGAAAATTAGGTATGAAAATTTTTGAACACCCGGTTTACCCCGTTTCAATTGGATCCTGGAGGGTTTCGGTTAAATTCTGCTGTGCTTGTTTGGCTCCCAAAACCCTACAAAAGAGTCTTTAATAAAGACTTAAAGTACAATATAAAAAAAGGCAAATAAATTAATCTATTAATTCAATTTATTGCTATTGTTTAATAGAAATATAAAATAAAAGTAATAAAATCCTACTATTCTTAGTCCTAGATGGCAAGACTCCTAGCACTACTTAAATTTAGTTTTGCTAAGGTTTAAAAACATGTTAGGTATGTTGGCTACTACCTCCTGCTATAGTTAGAGAGTGACTCGTAAGAGTTGAAGATTGAAAGTCACAAAACACAAAAATTCAAGTTCAAGTGTTCAATCATGGTGTTTGGCAAATGCAAGTATTTAAAAGAAATTCATTTCGAGTCATAAAATTTAGAAATAGAAATAGAATCAAGTTGGGGTGAAGATGTACAAGAGGTGGAAATTGTTGAAGAACATCAATCTCAACTATCAAAGAGGAAGACTTCTGAAAAAGCACCAATTCTAAATATCAAGTAAAGGTCGTTACTACAAGAAGTTACTTTCCATGAAGTAGAATCTCAATCTAGAAAAAAGACTGGATGCTAAAAAATTTGGTCATACAGTCATTGCAAAAAATAATTCAAGAGTTCATATACTACAATTTACTATCCTTTTTTTAGTGCTCCTCCAGGAAAAAAAGCATAAATTGTACGTTGTAATGTGTTAATAAGAAACTAGGAAGCATATGAGAAAATAAAAGGAATGGTGGTCGAAGCTGAGAAATCACATGTTTCCTCATCACTAAAAAATTTTGTTCTTACAAAGATCAATCCATAGACTCAAAAAATTAAGGAGTCTTTGCACATGATGGAGTGAGATGCTGTTGATTTAAAAATCATGCGAGCATTATGTGCTAATAGAGTTTCATTTAATGTATTACAGAATCCTGAATTTCATGAGATGGTTTCTGTAATAAAGAAAGCTCTTAAAGATTATAAAGCACTATCTTTCGAGAAGGTGAGAACAACTTTGCTTGATGAGTGCAAAAGAAGTGTTGAGAAAGATTTATATCCTGTAATGGACACTTGGCATGCATAATGTGTTTCAATTCTGTCAAATGGATGGTCTAACTACAGGAATAAGCCGTTGATCAATGTTCTTGTATGCTGATAAATTTTCTAGGATTAAGAAAACTGGTATGAAAATAGCAGATTATTTATTGAAAGTCGTTAAAGAAATGGGGCCTTCTAATGTTCTTCAAGTTGTGACTGATAATGTAGCTAATTGGAAGCTTCCTGGTAAAGAGATTGAAATGGTACATAAGCAAGTTTTTTTGTCTCCTTATGTTGTTTATACTTTGAATCTCATCCTTAAGGATTTTGCATTTGATTGGTTAAGGGATATATATTAAAGGGAAAAAAATTGTAAAATATTTCTTGAATCATTCTCATGCTTTAGCTATATTCAGAAGTCAGCCAAAGTTGGAGTTATTGAAAGTGGCTAACATAAGATTTGCTTCCCACTACATATTTGGTGCCCGGTGGCAATTTCGTCATGTGACATGGTAGGAGCGAGGGGGACTTCCAGTGGAGGAGAGCACCTAAGGAGGAGATTTCCCAGGGGAGGGTACCTAAAATGTTTGGAAGACAGAGGTTAGGAGGTCCCCGGAGTGTGTTTCCGGGGAAGAGCCTCCGACACCCAAGTCAGTATTTAGGAGATATGGAGGTGATAGAGAGTGGAGAAGTCTGGTCTCTAGTGCTCAACTCCTTTACCTGGGGTGTTTACTGAGTATTTATAGAGGAGCGAACAGTAGTAGTTCTCCTCATGTGGCCATCCCAGATCGTGACACGTGTTCGGTGGGATGCGATCCACGTCTTCGGGGAACGAGGGGACACCCAACCGATCATAGGCCGCCTAGCCTAGGCAACCCGAGAGTGGCGTACTAAGGTGTCTCTGCAAGCGGCGTGTCAGAACATGTCTAGGGGCGGCGTGTCGGGGGTGTGTTAGAGGCTCCTTAATTGCTCCTGTCATACTTTCCGAGGTTACTCTAGTATCACAAGAGTATGTTTCCCGAGGGTGGTCTTTCTCAGGGATACCCCCACTTTCGAAGATGGTTTAATCGTCCCCCCGAGGTTGGCACTGTCGTTTCCTAGAACGGAGGATTGAAGAGGTCGGATTAGGGAGGTCGTACATCTTTCTTTCTGTGGCAGGTAGTTTCTCTGCCGAGGTTGTTACTTTGTCCGAGTCTAGGGGTCCAGAAGGTGATGGGCACTTCGGCTATCACATGCCCCCTCCTGGGAAGTCGAAGCGGAGACTTCGGCTTTACGCTTCCGGGAAGGGTTTTTCGCTGAATTCGCGGTCGGAACTCTACTCAAGGAATTGCTTTTCTCAAGAAGGCGTTCCTTCATAGCCGAGGTACCCTTCCCTGGTTCCCTTGGCGACCTCGGGTCGCATGCCATTTTTGTTTTCACTTTTTCTGCTGCGGGTTTGTTTATCGTCACATCCTTTGGTCAGACATGTCAGTTATGGATAACCGTGCCTGGGTTTTCACTGTGTCAGAGGCGCGTGCCCTAGTTCTTCGCGCAGGGTGACACGTGGACACTAGTGGATGGCGAAATAGTTACGCCGGTCACGATAACTGTGCCTCTTCGCCTTCGAGAAGTAATAATGAGGCCGTTGCGTCTTCGAGGGATAATAATGATGATGTTTCGCTTACCCTCTTCGGTCTATATAAGCACCTCTCATCTTATTTTTGCCTCACTCTTTGCTTTAGCTCTCATCTGCTCTAGAGCCTTATCTTGTCTGTTTCCTTTTTCCGACAACGGTTTCTACGGCGGAGCAATTTCCAGCATCTTGTACGACGGCGTCCAGGAACCCCGACTTCAGTAAAGCTTTTGGTGGGTGTTCCCCCTTGTAATTCGCTTTCTTTTTTCCTCCGAGGTTGCTTTTTAGAAGCTTTTTTATTTCCTTCCTCCTTCTTTCCCGAAGTCGTACTTCTTTTCTTTCGAAAAATGTCAAATCCAACCCCGTTGATGACCATCCGGCCTCTCCCTGAAAGCTTTCTTCGTCTCGAATCTCACCCTTGTTCCACCACTTCAGAAAAGATGATGAAGTGAGTGGCCAAATATTACATTCCTTCGTACGTTGTCCCGAGCTTACCTATCCCGGGTTCGTACGGTTATTCGGCCCTTTCGGGTGAGGTTACTGTTTACCGAGCTCAGCTGAAGGCTGGTCTTCGGTATCCTCCCCATCGGGTGATATGCGAGTTTTGTAAATTCCACGGGATTGCCATGAATCAACTCCCTCCAAATTCTTATTCTTACTTCAACTCTTTCCTCTGCATGTGTGGGGTTTTCAAGATAATCCCCCACTTTCTCTTCTTCATGCAGTACTACAAACTCCACCTGGTCCCGAAGGGCGGCTTTTACTTCCTGCTTCCCCGAGGATCTGGGAGTAAAAAATTTACCTTCACCTTCGACAACAAGGACAGCTGGCGAAGGTGGCAAAAGAAGTTTTTCTTCCTGCCGGTCCCCGAGCTTTGGAGCCACGTGCCGATCAGATGGGCTTCGGGGACCTTCAAGATTGACGTCGTTGATCCTCGGAAGCTCCTAACTCCGGCACTGTCTGCCGAGTTTGATAAGTTCGATAGACTTATTCAGGCTGTGGCAGACTGGGACTTCAAGGTCCCTCCGCGTTCATTTTACCCTTTTCCCATCAAGTGGGACCTCATGACCAAGGAGGTCCTTCGTGAACTGGGAGTGGTGAATGCACACAAGAGTGACCCTAGTATGCCCGTGCCCGTTCTTCTGGGGAAGAAGGCTTGGATAGTCATGCTCCTTTGGAGCAAAATTTCATATGAGGCTTTTGCCAAGAGTAAGTCACTTTTCAGGGCTTGATATCTATTTTCCTTTTGGACTTACACTGATATTTTGTCCTTTTGCAAAGATGGGCGATCAATCCGCTGACTTCCACAAGTCCCTCTTCCCCGGGCAAGAAGGCGCTTGCCAAAAGGAAGAAAATGGCCGGTGGACCTTCCAAGTCCAAGAAGGCTAAGGGTACCACTCCTCCTTCCCCCGAAGATGTGATTGAGGTGCAGGATCGGTCCCCTACCCCTCCTCCTACCCTCGCTGATCCTCCTTCAGATCCTGCCCTCCTCGAAGCAGCATTAAGCCCCGTTCTTACTACTGAGACTTCGGCCGAGCAAAGTTTTGCTCAGGAGCCCGAAGAGAGCAGAAGAAGGAAGGGGAAGGATGTTCCTGACGAAGTTCGGGAGGGCGATTTTGAAGATGACTTCGTCGAAGTTCCACCAAGTTGGTTCCTTAGCCATTCATCTACAAATCTTAGTATTTTTCGCATCTACGATTTTTTGTATGAATGGCTAAGGGATGATGTTTTGACGGAACTTCGGCGTGATATTGCAGAGGACATGCTCGCTGCTCCCTAGGTGGAGACTCATGCTCGTCAGAGGACTCTTCGGGACGGGAGGATCCCGCAAGATAAGGTGCCGAGGGAGCCCTTCTGGACGTTCACGGAGGACATGAATTTGTTCTCTGAGGATAGCCAGCTGATGGCTCCCCAGATGGCGAGGGGGTGATGACCAATGCCACCTTCCAGTCGCTTGTCACCGAGTGCCCCAATGAAGAGATCCTCGTGGCGAGGATGACCGAGCATGCCGCCCAGGTGGTTCTTTCTTCTTTTTTACTTAGAAAATTTTCTTCTAAGTTTTTATCTCCTTCTGATACTTATTTAGGGCCCTTTTTTCCTGCAGCTTTTGGCATATAGCGGATACTTCAGTGCCTGGGCAGCAAAGCAAACGGAGTCCCGTTCTCGGTCTGAAGATTCTCTGCGCAAGGTGAAGGAGTTCTGCTCCAAATATGTCCTCAAATACAGTGAGTTGAACAAGATTGCAAAGGACGACATTGTGAATCTTCGGGCTGAGGTCGTGGCTAGCAAGCAGGAGCTTCTTCTTGACTTCTCAGCCAAGGACGAAGACCTTGGCTCAAAGTGTGCCGCTCTCTCTTCGGAGAACGAGGCCATTCAGAAGGAGAACGCTGAAGATAGTGAGAACCTTACGAAGGCACTCGCTTTGAATGCCGAGCTCCAAGCTGAGGTTGATTCGCTGAAGAAAAATGAGACTAGGAGCAAAAAGAAGAAGAAGCTGAAGGAGAAGATTGATGCGCTTAAGGCCAAGCTGGCAGCTCTTAGTGCCGAGAAGGATCAGACCGAGCAGATGTCGAAGGTGTCTTACCAAGACGGCTTCTACTTGGCGCACCACTAGGTCCTTGCTCGGCACCCTGGGCTTGACCTCTCTTACCTGTCTGCCCTAGACTTGCCCAAAGAGCCCAGGTGCACATGGTCTAAGATTGAGTTTCTCAATCTCCCTCCGGTTGGGCCTGTGCCTCCGACTAAGCCACCTAAAGATGATAATGTCGAAGAGACACCAGATGCCCCTGCTCAGCCATAGGCTTCTTCTTTCTTTCTTGTACTCCTGCTGCATTGTACTTTTTTGCCTTAAGATTTTTAATGAAGATTTTTTCTCCAATCTCCATTCTTTCTACCGCATGCGAGTCATCAGAAGTTAGTGTAATTCTAAGTATGCATCTTTGGCGAACGCCTGTGCCTACATTTTTGGAAAGAATCTTTTTAGACTTTTTCCGTATTCTACCAAGTTTTTAGTCTCCATTAAGGAGTTTGTTCCAAAAGGAAAACCATTAAGGAACATTTCTTCAGTAACGCTGCCATATTCGGCATGTATCTTCATTGACGACTTCGGGGATGAGTAGTTACAAGTTTTCTTTGAAAAAATGTCTAAGTATAGAATTTTTTCAGAGAGTCTGAATGCCAAGTATTTTTCAGCTCTACTCCCTCGGTGTCACCCAATTTATAGACCCCTGGGCGAACTTCGTCGAGGACCAAATAAGGTCGACTCCAGTTTGCCCGAAGTACCCCTTCTGATGGCTTTCGCGGCTCAAATTCGGCCTTTCGGAGAACAAGGTCTCCTTTTTTGATCTCTTTTCTTCTTATGTGTAAGTTAGCAGCGTGAGCTATTCTTTGTTGGAAAGCCTTCCTTCTTAGTTCGGCCATTTCGCGGTGCTCCTCGGCGTGGTCCAGTTTTGTCCTCAAGCCGAGATCATTTCCTCCCTTGTCGAACACTTGTATTCTTACCGAAGGCTGTATGACCTCAATGGGGATAATGGCCTTTGTCCCGTACACGAGCGAGAATGGAGTTTCCCCCGTAGCTCTTCGGGTAGTCGTACGGTAGCTCCACAGCACACTCGGGAACTTTCCTGGCCATTTTCCCTTTGCCTCATTTAGTCTTTTCTACAAGCCATCCTTTATTGTCCTATTGGATACTTTGACCTGCCCGTTACTTTGAGGGTCGGCTACGGGAGCAAAATGCATTTTTATGCCGAAGTCAGCCATGAATTCCTGGAATCCTTTATCCGTAAACTGAGTTCCATTGTCGGCCACTATTACCCACGATGTGCCAAATCGGCATATGATGTTCTTCCATACAAACTTTTGGGCATCCTTTGCCAAGATTGATGCCAGTGGTTCTGCTTCTATCCACTTAGTGAAGTAGTCCACCGCGACTATGCAGGACTTTACCCCACCGGGGGCATTTGGGAGAGGTCCGATGAGATCAATACCCCATATGGCAAAGGGGCAAGGATAATCTGCTGAGTTTATTCTTTCCGAAGGTAGCTTTTGGATGTTAACGTGCCTTTGGCAATTGTCACATCTTCGGACAAACTGCCTTTCATCTTTCCTCAAGGTAGGCCAAAAGTAACCTTGGTGGAGTAGTACCCCAGCGAGGGCGTTTGTTCCTATATGGGAGCCACACACTCCTTCATGGACTTCTTCAAGTATTGTTCTGACATCATCTTTGCCTACACATTTTTGCAGGGGGCTCGCATACCCTTGCCTGTAAAGTTCTTCTCCAATGAGGAAGTACCTTCCTGAGCGCTTCCGTACTTTTGCAGCCACTTTAGGGTCTTCAGGGAGTTCCGAGGTCGCTAGATATTTCTTGATGGGATCCTGCCATCCTTCCCCTAAGGTTTCTATGCACATTAATTCTGTACTGGGTTGCTTCAGCACTTCGGTGGGTTCCTTGGATTTGGCTAAGGCATCGGCTTGGGTATTATCACTTCAGGGCACGTCCTTTATGTGTACCGAGTAAAAATCTCCAATGAGGTTCTGGACAAGGTCGTGATATTTTGCCAAGGTTGGATCCTTTGCCACGTACTCTCCCTTCGTCTGTTGGACTATTAACTATGAATCACTGTGGGCCATAAGGTTTTTACGCCGACTTTTCTGGCCATCTTTAGTCCGGCTATGAGGGCCTCATACTCGGCGATGTTATTGGTAACATTAAAACCGAACTTGATTGCTTTAGAGGCTTTCATGCCTTCAGGCCCCCGAAGGACTATTCCAGCTCCCTGATGCTCTGCGCTTGACGCTCCATCGACAAAGAGCTTCCATTCTGGATCAGCCTCTGTTTGATCCTCCATGACGGCTTCAGCATTTTCGATCTCAGGGATTTCGGCAATGAAGTCTGCCAATGCCTGGGCCTTTATTGCCCTTCTAGGTTCGTAAGTAATGTCGTATTCTCCGAGTTCGATGCACCATTTTGATAGTCTTCCCGAATGCTCCACTTTTTTCATCACATCGGGTAGGGGCAGGTTACTTCAAACGGTGATGGCGTGTCCTTGAAAATAGGGTCACAATCGTCTACCTGTGAGTACTAAGGCGTAGATAGCCTTTTGGAGCAATGGGTATCTGGTCTTGGCACCATGTAGGGACTTGCTTACATAATATACTGGCCATTGCCTCCCACCTTCTTCTTTTACTAGGATCGAACTCACTGCTTTTTTAGTGACCGCAAGGTAGAGGATGAAAGGCTCTCCCTCCCGAGGTTGCCGAAGTGTTGGCAGGTGGGTCAGGTAGCTTTTAAGCTCATCCCAAGCTTTTTGGCATTCTGTGTTCCATGGATGCTCCTGGGTCCCGGAGGTGTTGTCGCCCTTGGGAACTTTGGTGAGTACTTTGAAAAATGGACGACATCGGCTGCCGTACCTGGAGATGAATCTACTAAGGGAGGTGATTCTTCCGGTAAGCCTTTGTATGTCCTCGATGGATGTAGGTGTTCGGAAATTTAGCAGGGCTTTGACTTTTTCAGGGTTAGCGTCTATTCCCCTTTCTGATACCATAAACCCGAGAAACTTTCCTGCACTTACTCCGAACACACACTTTTCGGGATTGAGACGTATGCCGAACTCCCAAAGCCGTTGGAAGGTTTCGGCTAGGTCGGTGATATGATTACCAGGCGTTTCGCTCTTGACAATCATATCATCAACATATACTTCCATATTTCTCCCAATTTGTGAATCGAATACCTTGTTCATCAGCCTTTGATAGGTGGCCCTTGCATTTTTAAGCCCGAAGGGCATTCTGACGTAGCAGCAGGTGCCCATTTCCGTGATGAAGGCTATTTTTTCTTCGTCCTCGGGGTTCATCTGAATCTGATGATATCTGCTAAAGGCATCGAGGAAGCTGAGAAACCCATATTCAGCGGTTGCATCTACCAGCTGGTCTATGGCTGGCAAAGGGTAAGAATCTTTTGGGCAGGCGTCATTCAGATTTCGGAAGTCAATGCACATTCGGAGTTTTTCACTTCCCTCTTTCGTGGCAATAACCACGTTACTGAGCCATTCGGGGTATTTTACTTCTCTTATTACCCCGGCCTTAATGAGGCGATTAACTTCGGCTTTAACAAAGGAATTTTTGTGAGCCGATAAACTCCATTTTTTCTACTGAACTGGTCAGGTGTTTGGTTGCACTCTAAGATTGTGGTGGATTATGATGGGGTCGACCCCAGGCATATCCTTCGGCGAGTAGGCAAATAGATCTTTGTTCATATACAAGAAGGATAAAAGCCTCTTTTTGTCTTTCTCAGCCAGTTTTTTCCCGATTCGGGTGTTTCGGCCAGGGATCAACTCTACATCCTCTGTTTCTATTTTTTTTAGGCTTTCAATTTCCTCCTTTATTGTTTCCCCATCCATCGAGACCATGTTTTCTTTTGCCAAAGTTTGTACTTGGATCTTTGCTGGGTTTTTCTGGCCCTTGTGAAGACCTTTCTGACTTCGGCTTGGTTAATGAAGATCTCTGCGTCTCTGTCTTTGGTAGCGAAGGTGACCGTTAAGTACTTTACGTTCAGGCGAATGTGGAAGTTGCCCTGAGTCTGCCTTCGAGGATAGCATTGTAAGCTAACGACACATCAATGACTATAAATCTTGTCCTGTCGCAGGCAATTAACTCTTCCTGGTTATGGGGTGAGACCCCTTTCAGCATCAAAGGCAGGTCGATATATCCAAGGATTGGAAGTTCGGAAGGTCCGACGCCGAAGGTGGGGGAGCTGACTGGGCTAAGATCGATTCTCAGAATGCCTAACTTAGTCAGCAGATGAGAAAAGATGACATCGGTGTTTGAGCCGTCATCGAGGAGTACCCTTTTGATATCCCAGTTTCCTATCCTTGCCATGACAAGGAGTGGATCGTCATGGGGGAACTTTACTGTAGACCCATCTCTACGAGTGAGTCTACTTGGGGAGTTCCCGTACTCCATTATGGAGATTTCTCTTATCTTCCTCTTTCTCTCAGCCGAGGATATCCCGGTAGTGATGGTTTGGATAACCCCTGCTGATGGTGGCAGATTTTTTCGAGCACTTTGGTCCCGACGTCTGTCCGAGTCATATTCTTCGTCATCCTCCCTCCTTTGTTCTTCCTTCCTTCCTTTTGGGGAAGGCATCCGCAAGTATTGACGGAGTTGACCATGTTTGATTAGGGACTCGATATATTTCTTCAGCTGGAAACAATCTTCGGTGTCATGGCCATGGTCTCGGTGAAACTGACAGAATTTCTTCATGTTTCTTTTGTTTTTCGAGGTCATGGCCTTTGGTCTTGGGATTGTGGTCCCTTGCCTTTCTAGCGCCATAAGGATGCTAGCTCTTGTGGTGTTCAAGGGGGTGAATGTCATGGGCGTTTTCCCTCTCTGCTTTCGGGGCCTTTCTCCCTCGTTTTGATGTCGAGGCTGATGCCTAGGCCCTTCGGCGCGAGGGTGTTCTCCTTTGGGTCCTCCCATCCTGAGCTCTTCGGCCGTCATACGCTATTCGGCCCTCCTATAGAACTCCCCAAGAGTTTCTGGGGGGTCTTTGGAAAACTCATAGAACAGTTGGGAGTCCCTTCAAAGTCCTCTGACCATCGCGAGGATGTGAATTTCTGGTCGAAAGTCGGGCACGCTCAGCGCTTCTCGGTTAAACCTTTCAACGTAGTCGCGAATGGTCTCCCCCCCTCGCTAAGCTATGTCGAACATTTGTACTGGCATTTTGGCAGTTGGTCTGCTACTGATGAACTGCTGAGTGAAGGTAGCGTATAGCTCTTGAAAGCTTAGCAAGCTTCCGTGGGCCAGAGAGTTATACCATGCCGTTGCTGGACCCGAAAGTGTTACTTCAAAGCACTTACAGAGTGTAGCGTCATCTGCGCCATGGAGTACCATGCTTCACTTGTACTTCATCAGGTGCGCCTGAGGGCCACTTCGTCCGCCATACGTTTCTAGGCGAGGTACCCTGAAGTCGCTGGGCATAGGTGCCTCCACCACCTCGCGCACGAAAGGTGACTCTTCTCCGGTGTAAGAGTCAGACAGCCTGGACCAGACTGGTTTTCGGGAGATCAATCTCTCGACCTTCTCCAGTCTTCCCAGGATGTTTTCCATAAGGACAACCGTGTTGACTTCTCCCTGCTGCCGCGTGTTCACCGGTAATGGTGAATTCCTCATTCTCCTTGGGGAGCAAGTTCGGCGGGGAGGAGACGAGGACCTTCGGTAGGGGGATGCACTCCATTGGCAGGAGGCCCTAGTCTTTTTTGGGGCTCCCCTCCTGGTAGGCCGTACCTCAACGGGTTCATTTTCTACATCAAGGGAGTCCCCGCTCCCTGAACTTCGGTGGGTGGACCTCGAACTCCTTTCCCGACGAGCAGCTGGGGGCGAGGCCCTTCATACCGGAGGAGGTTGGGGCAACCTCTGATCAAGCTGTTGAGTCATTTCGGCGACGATGGAGCGTAGGAAGTCTCATAGGAAGCCCATCATCACCGTTACAGGGCGGTCATCCTCCAGCACAGAAGTCTCTGCCACAGGCGGAGTGGTCGCCGGCTGAGCCTCGGGCGCAGGGGGGGATCTTGGAATCCCTTTGTCCCTTGAGCGCCGAGTCTCTACGACGGCGACATTGGAAAGAGTTCCCACAGACTGCGCCAAATGGTGCCCGGCGGCAGTTTCGTCATGTGACATGGTAGTAGCGAGGGGGACTTCTGGTGGAGGAGAGCGCCTGAGGAGGAGATTTCCCAGGGGAGGGAACATGAAATGTTTGGAAGACAGAGGTTAGGAGGTCCCCGGAGTGTGTTTCCGGGGAGGAGCCTCCGACGCCCAAGTTAGTATTTAGGAGATATGGAGGTGATAGAGAGTGGAGAAGTCTAGTCTCTAGTGCTCAACTGCTTTACCTGGGGTGTTTACCGAGTATTTATAGAGGAGCGAACAGTAGTAGTTCTCCTCATGTGGCCGTCCCATATCGTGACACGTGTTCGGTGGGATGCGATCCATATCTTCGGGGAACGAGGGGACGCCCAGCCGATCATAGGCCGCCTGGCTAGGAGCCTAGGCAACCCAAGAGTGGCGTACTAGGGTGTCTCTGCAAGCGGCGTGTCAGAACGTGTCTGGGGGCAACGTGTCGGGGGTGTGTCAGAGTCTCCTTAATTGCTCCTGTCATACTTTCCGAGGTTACTCTAGTATCACAGGAGTATGTTTCCCGAGGGTGGTCTTTCTCAGGGATACCCCCACTTCCAAGGATGGTTTAATCGTCCCCCCAAGGTTGGCACTGTTGTTTCCTAGAACGGAGGATTGCCGAGGTCGGATTAGGGAGGTCGTACATCCTTCTTTCCGTGGCAGGTAGTTTCTCTGCCGAGGTTGGTACTTTGTCCGAGTCTGGGGGTCCAGAAGGTGATGGGCACTTCCGCTATCAATATTGTTAAAAAGGCTTGTTGAATGTCGAAAAGCCTTAGCCACTACTATTGTTACTAATGCATTGAGAGATTGGGTGAATCAAGGAGATGACCGAATGTAATTGATGGTATTTTTGTGGCTGATACTATTGGTGGGAACAATTTTTGGGTTAAAGTTGAGAATATTATTCACACCAGTAAACTCATTTATCTATTGATAAGATTTTTGGATGGTGAGGGAGCCAAAATGGGTGAAATTTATGAAAGAATGGACAACATGTTTAGTGAATTAAAAGAGATAATGAAAAAAAACAAGCATGTCTTAACATTTACTTTTTGTACTTATTTTATTTTAGTTAATTCTATTTTTTAAATATATTTACTTCAACTTCAACGGAGTTCAATGGTCATGCTTATCATTTTTCAAATACATTATACATGATTATCATTATACATGATTGTGATAATGGAATCTTTAATTTCTTATCATTTCTTACAAACTAGATTAGTTTTTTAAATACATTATGGGATTGAATCTTGATTCTAGTTAAATTCGTAGGAATAATGAGAATTCGATTGTGCTTGGTAGCTTATGTGCTTTATTAACGTTAATTTGATAATCTGATGCATTATGGGACTTGTTGGAGGTTAGGCTACTTTTTAAAATATATTGAACATAATTTTGGTCATGCTAGTCCTCTTAGAATTAAGCACTTCAAATTTTTTATAATCAATCTTTTTTTCTTAAAATTTATGAACTGAATATTATTATGCCCTTATATTGATAGACATGAAGATTGCACTTCTGAAATGGAAAATATTGTGTTGGAAAGATGGACCAAAATGAATTGGAAGATTCATTGTCTTGGTTTCACACTTACACCAAGATTTTGTGATCATGAATATCTTACAACACTTGCACCATGAGGCATTGTTAGGAAGGCGCCAAATGAAGACAAAGAAGTGGCAAGGGGAGTCTATGAAGCATTTAATAAAATTGTAGAGAACTAAAAAAAAGCAAAGTTGTTACGAGAAAAATTCACTACTTTTCATATGCACAAAGGGTTTTTGCTATGGTGGCTACTCAAATTGATGTTGTAACAATAGATTCAATTGATTTGTGGGCTTCATATGGATCAAAAACACCAGAGTTAGCTGAAGTCGCCAATAAGGTACTATCTCAACCAATTACTAGTTCATCTGCTGAGAGAAATTAGAGTACCTACTCTTTTATTCACAATCTTAAGTGGAATCATTTGAATTCTTGTAGAGTTGATAAATAGTGTTTATTCACTCAAACATGCATTTGCTATCCCACTTCACTGAAAGTTAAAATGGACCATATAAGAAGTGGGATGATGATCCTAAGGAGACCTATGTCGATGACTTTCATGTTAGACTACAATAGATAAGATAAAATTTATTGGATGATGACAATGTAGCCAAGTTAAATATGTTGGTGGGCTGTGAGAATTTGTTGTATGACCCAATATTGATGCCACATTATAGTGCTACAAAATTTACCCCAAGTGTTGGAACAAGTTCTACCAAGTCTCAAGGTCATCACTTTTCATTACAGTAGACAAGTATTTCTCATTTTATCACTAGCAACACATCTCAAAGGAGTGAGACGGACTAAAATACAGGGGATAGATACTTTTGGATTTCAAGGTTGTTGATGCATTTTTTTTTAAGTTTGATGTTTTATCTTGTTTGAATATCCAAATACTCTTATTTTACTAGTAATACAAGTTTAATACATTTTAGAAATTATTTCATATATATATTAATAACCGAAGGGCTATCGCCTACATCACCTTCTTATTGGCAGACCTAACACCACCCTCGGAAATATATACGACCCACCTTGGGAGAACTCTTTACAACACCCTTGAAAATATATACGATTGACTCCAAAAAAAAATACTCCTTGCCATCCTCGGGAGTATACATTACCAACCTCGGAAATGTAGGTCTATCATCCTCAACAGAAGAAATGTCTCCTAAAGATGGTCAGCCCATCCGAAGTGCTTTCTTCAGTCGCCCTTGGGGGAAGTCCTTATCTGAAGGGATCTCAGATCCCTGAATGGGTCTTGTGCAGAAAAGACAAATACAGTTGAGGGATCTGTAACAGAAACCTTGCACACACCCCTGTCCTCTAGGGATAACCACCTATGGCCAGCTGTAGACACCTCTGTCCAAAGGTACTAACCAAATCCAGCTGAACACGTGTCTTGATCTACTCAAGCTGAGCATAAGAACCTCCTCCTCCTAGCCTCCTACAAATACTTGGAGAGGGCTCCCAAGTAAAGAATAAGAGGAATCCTCCTTTTTTGCTCTTTACTCTTAAGTGACTTCTCCCTTCACATACTCACTTGGGTGTCAGAGATCCCTACCTCGGAAAAACACTCCGTGGAGTTCTTAACCCTTGTTCTTCATGTGCTGCAGCTATTACTCAAACGAAGGTCTACCAGAGATTCAACATGTCCTACATCAAAGATGTGCTAAAGCATTATTTGGTGCCATCTGTGCAAACTCATCCCCAAATCACCGTCATGAAGACTCTGCATTATAAGGATAAGGGCATTCTAAAGTCTGAGTCTCCGCCTGAGCCTTCCCTTCTAAAGGACGAGCATCCTCTGACGGTCACCATGAGCTTCCTGTGCAATTTCTAGTGCTCCATAGTAGCTGAAATGATGCAGCAACTCGACCAAAGGTGGTCATACGCACGTTCTCACGCTACGAACCCTTCACAAGAGGTCCACCAGAGAAGGGGTGCCGGTCATCTCATCGGAGTCCCCCAAATAGGAGCTTCCATTGGGAGTCCTTGATAGAGAACCCTCATTCTTGTGGGCGGTACATGGCAAGGTCCAGATCAAAGGAGCTAAGGAACTCCCACCATCGGAGCCCTTCTCCGCCGAAAAAGTCCCTCTCTCTATAGTGACAAAATTACTCACCAAGAAGAAGACATTATTCTCCCTTGCTAGTGGCTGCCAAGCAACGACAAGAGGATAGTACTTCCATCCCGATGGAGATAATTTTGGAAAGGTTGGATATGGTGGAGAAATAGGTCTCCAAAAAACTAGTTTGGTCAAGGTTACCAGAGACCATCACCGGAGAAGAGTGCCCTTTTATTAGGGCAATAGTGGAAGCCCCTATGCCCAGTGACTTCCAAGTACCATGCTTGGAAATGCATCATGGGAGAAGTGACCCTCAGGCCCACTTAACAAAATACAGAAGGAGCATGGTGTTGCATAAGGCTGATGATGCCACCTTCTGCAAGTTGTTCGAGGTCACCTTATCCGGGCCAGCAACTGCGTGGTACAACTCGTTGGCACCTAGAACCATAATGGGCTTCCAAGAATTATATACCGTCTTCACCCAACAATTCATAGGCAGTAGGCCGAGGGCGAAGATGCCCGTCTAAATTTTTGATATAGCCCAAAGAATAGGGAGAGCATTCGGCACTATGTCGAGAAATTCAATAGAGAAGCACTCAATGTTCCAAATTTGTGCCCCAAGATCCGAATCCTTGCAATGATAAAAGGGCTAAGGAGGGACTTACAGCTCTTCTATAAGTTCTCAAAAGATCCTTCTGACACCCTCGGTGAATTCTACCGAAGGGCGGAGCAACATATGACAACAAAGGAACTAAGAATAAGAGGACTGAAGTCTGACCATCACCAGTCCAAGGGTAATAGTCACCAACCTTGGTATCAATCCGAAGGAGGAGGCAGACCTTGGAAATCCAGGGGAAGAAAGTCGATGACATTCAGCCCTTCAACACTTCAAGGATGAATATCTTCACTACCTTGGAAAGGCAGGGACTTCGATCAAACATCTAAAGGCCATGACCTTGGATAACAGGAAGAATATGAAGAAGTACTGCCAATTTCACTGGGACCATAGACACGATACCGAGTATTGCTTCCAATTACGAACATACCTCGAGTCCTTAATGAAACAAGGTCAACTTCGATGTTATTTGTGGATGCCATCACCTAAGGCCCGGGAAAAAGTAGAAGATGAAAGAAAATTAGAAGATAAGGAGTATGACTCCGATAGGTGCCAAACTAATTAGAGCCCTAAAAGGCACCCCCACCTTTGGCCGGGGTTATCCAAACCATAACCATAGGATTACCCTCGTTTGAAAGAAAAATGAAGGTAAGGGAGATCACAATGATAGGGTTTGGCAATCTGATGAACAAGCTGACCCAAAGTGATGGATCAGTTGTGAAGTTCCCACATAATGATCCTCTTCTGATTGTGGCAAGGATCGAAAACTAGGATATGAAGAGGGTGCTCATTGATGATAGATCGAATGCCGATGTCCTTTTATTCTACCTATTGCCAAGCTGGGCATTTCCAAGGGTGATCTTAAACCCGTAACCTCATCCACTATCGGTGTTGGTCCCTCAGAACTCTCAGTGCCCGGATGGATTGATCTATTGCTGATGCTAAAAGGTACCTCGGTTTAGACCAAGGAAGAACTTTTTGCTTCCACTATAACAAGTTTCATCATCATAGATGTCCCATCTTTATATAATGCCATCCTAGGAAGATAGACACAGGGCAACCTTCATATTTCACCAGATGTGAAATACCTGATTGTCACGTTCGAGCCAAAGAAGCGTGATGTAGTAATATTCATTAATCAAGCCGAAGCAAGGAAAGTGTTCATCAAAGTAAAATAGAATCCAGTGAAAGTTCACATAAAAACTTTGAGTGAGAAGAGTATGACTGGTAAGATGCAATTGAAAGGGAAATGAGTGATATTGAAAAAATAGAAACGGAGGATGTAGAACTTGTCCGTGGCTGAAGTACCCGAGTGGGGAAAAAAATGGCCAATGGTGATAAGGAAAAACTTGTATCCCTTCTATTAATGAACAAAGATCTATTTGCTTACTCATCGAAGGATATGCACGAAGTAGGCAAAACCTTCAAGTACGCCCGGAGGCGAAGCCTGTTCGACAGAAAAAGCGTAGCCTCTTAGCTCGTAGGAATAATTTCATTGAAACCAAAGTCCAAACACTAACGGAAGCAAGCATAATAAGAGAGGTCAAGTACCTCGAATGGCTTAGCAACGTTGTTGTTGCCATAAAAGAAGGGAGTGATAAGCTCCGAATGTGCATCAACTTTTGAAATATTAATGATGCCTGTCCAAAGGATTCGTATCCTTTACCACCAATAGACCAATTAGTTGATTCCACTATCGAATATGGTCTACTTAGCTTCCTCAACACTTTTAGCGGATACCACTAGATTCAGATGAATCTCGAAGATGACAAAAAAACCACCTTTATTACCGAAGTTGGGACCTGGTGTTATGTCAGAATGCCTTTTAGCCTAAAAAATGCAGGAGCCACATATCAAAGGCTGATGAACAGGGTGTCCATTTCCCAAATTGGGAAAAATATGGAAGTGTACATCGATGATATGATAGTTAAGAGTAAAATACCCAATAGTCATATCATAGACTTGGGGGAAACATTCCACTAACTTGGAAAATTCAAAATGTGTTTTAACCCTGAAAAGTATGTGTTTGGGGTAACTGCTAGCAAATCCCTTGGGTTTATGGTATCCAAAAGAGGTATCGATGCCAATCCAGAAAAGGTTAAGCCTCTAGTGGGATTTTGAACTTCCATAACTACCAAGGACGTGTAGAGGCTTACAGGGTGATTTATGGCCCTTAGCAGATTCATCTTAAGATATAGAGACCGGTTTCGACCATTCTTTAAGGTGCTCACCAAAGGAGCAAAAAATGAAAGCAACTTCAGCCTTGAGGAACATCCTTGGAATGAAAATTTCCAAAAGGCTTTGGATGAACTTAAAAGCTACTTAACCAGTTTGCCGACACTTCGGCAACCACAGGAAGGGGAACCTATCATCCTCTACCATGTAGTCACTGAAAAAGCGGTAAGTTCGGTACTGATGAAGGAAGAAGGAGGAAAATAGTGGCTGGTATATTCTGTCAACAAATCCTTGCACGGTGCTGAAGTCAGGTACCCTCTGCTGCAAAAAGCCATCTACACCTTAGTCATGGCAAGTAGGAGGCTCTGGCACTATTTCCAAGGACATTCTTTGATGGTCCAAAGTAACCTACCACTTCGGGATGTCCTGAAAAAGATGGATCATTCCAATTGACTGTCAAAATGGTGTATCGAGTTCAGAAAATATGACATCATGTACGAAGTGAGAAAGGCCATAAAAGGTCAGGCTTCAGCAGACCTTTTTGCTAAACTGCCTAACATCGAGGACTCCACAGATAACCTCAAAAATGAGAAAACCGAATGGGCTTTATATGTAGATGGCACTTCAAGGTCAAAACACTAGGGGGTCGGGATAATAATCAAAGGTCCCGAAGGGATGGAAGCGGCCAAAGCTATCAAGTTTGAATTCCAGGTCACCAACAACATCGCTCAATATGAAGCCCTTGTGGCTAGATTATGATTGGTAAAAAAGGTTGGTGCAAAGAATCTAAAGGCTTATAGTGACTCACAATTGGTTGTCCGACAGAAAATGGGGGAGTACGGTGCCAAGGATCCCAGTCTAGTGAAATACCATGGCCTCGTCACAAAATTGTTCTAAGAATTTAACAAAGTAAGCATAAAAATGGTACCTCAGAAAGAGAACGTTGAAGCTGACACACTGGCAAAATCAAAACAGTCAACCGAGCTACTTGACCACCCAAGCATAGCCATATTGGTACTCACTACACCAAAAAAGGGAACCCTATAAAGGAATACCTGGTCAGTTCATCCTTACCTTAGGATCTAAAGGAAGTAACAAAGGTGTGTAAACACTCTAGAAGATATTTCATGATTGGGGAATAATTGTACTCGCAAGGGTACGCAAAGCCACTGCAAAGATGTATTAGTGAAAAGGACATCAAGATAGTCCTCAAGGAAGTCCATGAAAGGGCCTGTGGATCTCAAATCGGGACTAACACCCTTGCTGGGGTACTACTTTGGCAAGGATATTTCTAGCCTACTTTAAGGAAGGATGCAAGGTAGTTCCTAAAAAAATGTGATAAGGGCCAGCAACACGCACCCATCCAAAGAGTACCCTCGGAAGTGATAACTTTGGCTGACTACCCTTGCCCCTTTGCTATTTAAGTTATTGACCTCTTTCATCCTTTCCTCACGGCTCCTAAAGCAGTAAAGTTCTACGTAGTTGTAGTAGATTATTTCACCAAGTAGATTGAGGTAGAGCCTCTGGCAATAATTTCGGTAGGGGACTTTCACAAGTTTGTCTAGAAGAACATCATATGCAGATTTAGTGTCTCGAGAGTAATAGTAACAGATAATGGTTCCCAATTCATTGATAGAGGATTTCAAGAATTTGCAACCAACCTTGGGGTAAAGTTACGCTTCGCCCTAATTGCCCATCCTCAAAGCAATGGACAAGTTGAGGTGTCCAATAGGACAATAAAAGATGGTCTCAAGAAGAGGTTGAAAGAAGCCAAGGGAAAATGGTCAGTATAACTCTCAAGTGTAGTATGGAGTTATCAAACAACTCCTAGAAGAGCTACTGGTGAAACACCTTTTTCACTCATATTCGACACTAAGGCCATTATCCTTGGCGAAGTCGTACAACCATCTATCAGAGTATAGGTGTTCGACGAGGAAGGGAACAACCTCAGTTTAAGAACCAAGTTAGATATGATTGATGAACATAGGGAGACGCTTGAATTTAGAAGAAAAGCTTTTCAACAAAGGGTAGCCATTGCTACAAACTTGCATGTCACACCTAAAGGGATCAAGAAATGATACCTTCATCTCTGAAAGGCTGAACTGGAATCCTGAAGACCATCTTATGGCATACGTTGGCCAAATTGGGAAGGGCTATTAGTGTTTTGCCCAAAAGCCAATCATGAGATGATTGTATTTTTGCATATTGAGTCATGATATTTTATTCATGCATTAATCCAGTAATTATGTTTGTTGTTTTGTTTCTGCGTAATGTAATAAACATAATTGTAACCCTAGAATAATGATATCCTTAAATTTCCCTAGCCTAGTATTATCATGGAGCAGGTTACAATAGTACACAACAACTAGCATATGTGGAGACTAATATGAGATATGTAATCTACATATGGGTAAAAGTTGGAGAACTTGTGTATTGGACCGACCCACCATGAGAATGCTACATGGATCATTATATGAGTGTCATAAGTGATTCTCATAGTGATGATGGTATATGTAGTCCTTTGACCTAAGGTCATCAAGGTTCCCTACATGTGAGTCACATACTTTGATACTTCCTGTTGTTGCTTGTAACTGAGTGAACTTAAAGGAGGTCATTGGGTATGTCACATATCTTATGGAGGGTTTTGTATGATCAAGATGGGATTTGTCCCTCCTATGTAAAAGGAGTGATATCTTCGAGCCCTTGATAGAGTGAGACTAAGAAAATGCATGGCTATACTCGGATGAGTTGATATACAATATCAATGTCATTAGTTTAAGTTAGTCTAATTGGTAATCAAGAAAGCAAAGATTGGGCTGTACGAGAGTGACACATTCCATGTCTCATGCTTAGTCTTGATATCTTGGACAAACAGACAATGGCATATATGGTGATGATCATAAAGGTTTAGTCGAATCACCAACAATCTTGTCATTTGGGTAGCAATGATGTGTTGCTAGACACCGCTCATTACTTATGATCATAAATGTGATTTATGATCATTGCCAACGTGGTAAGAGCCTATTGGGTCACACACATAGAGCTATTTGGATTATTAGAGTGCATGGGCTAATTATTTGGGTTATGGTTTCATGATAATTTTGTGTTAATAATTGGCCCAAAAGTTGAGCCATTGTTAAGCCTGAAATTAAAGCCTAATTGGATTAGGGCTTTCAAACCCATTAGGCCTGGAAGTTGAGTCTCACTATAAATACAACATATAGTGAAAATTTTGTAGCCTTGCCCTAGCCTCCCAAAAAGAGATAGCTGCACTCTTTTCTTACTATTCCTTGGAAGACGCAAGCTAGCATTGCAAGTTCAAGAGAAACGCATTTGCCTGGATGTGGTCGAAGCGTGGTGATCCCAAGAGGCTCGAGTGGATACTGTAGAGAGCTTCAACACGTCAACTATTTAGGTTTTGTCATTTGACTCTATAGTTGGGTAAAAGATCTCAACTGAAATTAGGTATGAAAATTTTTGAACACCCGGTTTACCCCGTTTCACTTGGATCCTGGAGGGTTTCGATTAAATTTTGTTAAGCTTGTTTGGCTCTTGAAACAATACAAGGACCATATTTGGTCATCAAAGAAGTTTGGCCAGGAGTCTATAAAGTTGGAAATACTAAAGGAGAAAAGTTGAAAAACACATGGCATTCAAAATCTTTGAAAAAATTCTACACTTACAAATTTCCAAGGAAGAAGCCTTATTATGAGAAGCCTTCCCAAAGAAATCAGCCAAATGTGGTGATCTCCTAAGTTGCCTAAAGTGTTAAGAAGAAAGCCTATTGAAGGTGGTTGACCGAATATGGTTAATTCTGAAATTACCTAAGTGATCTTGTACAAGCTTTACTGAAAGAGGTTGACCGAATATGGTTGATTCTGAAAATACCTAAGTGTTGTTGTACATAGCAAGTTTCCTGAAAATGTTGGTTGAATTCTATTCTAAAACACTTAGGAAAATACTCAAGACTCTCCAAAAATAAAAGGCTAAGGTTTGGAATTCTTGGTAATATTTTTTGTCAATGATATATCATGACCGAAAGTACTGAGCATTGCATTACTGAAGATGGTAAGTTAATTGAAGAGCGTGAATCTATCAAAAAGCTTTGCGAGCAAGCAATACTTGCCAAAGATCGTGCTAATCATGAAATTAGCCAAAATTTTCAAAAGGAAGGATATTCCATTTAAGAAGACAAAATACCAAGTACAAAAAAAAGGTTCAAAAATAAAGGCCTAAAGGTTATTTTGCCCATCTTCGGGCTCCTTGGCATCAGCACCCTTGGCATCATCCCTGTCATCATCATCAACACTTTAGTTGAAAGAGGATGCTCTGGAAGGTTGAGAAACTCCCTTTTTGACCATGGTGAGGATGGTCCTTTGGGGATATCGAGGGCCCTTAGGAAGGAGATGTCAAGGTCAGGAAACTGTAAGAGGATCTGATGGTGAATAAGGCAGAAACCATCTTGAAAAGAGGACTTTATCGCCTCTTCTACCTTGGCCTTCTCGGCTTCCAAATGTTCTACTTTTTTCTTCAGCACCTCAATCTTCTTCTTTTCCTTCCGCTTCTTCAGCTAATCAATTTCTGCAAGAAGCTCAGCATTGATTTCCAATAAACTAGTTGAAATCAGCTATGGCATCCTCCTCCATCCACAGAACCTCCCCCACCAAACTCAGCTTTACCACCTTCACCTTGAGGTTAGATATCTTGGAGGAGCACTCATCGAGGAGCTTTCTTTGGCTCTCCAACACTTCCTGGCGAAGCTTGCCCAGGTCCTCCTTGGCAATTTTGTTGAGCTCGCAATATTTCATGCATGAGCTTGTAAACATCTATTTGGCCTTGGCCAAGTTCTCCTCCAACTGGCTTAGGATGGAGGACTGCTTGGTCACCTAAGCCTGAAGGTAGCCCCCGTACGCTAATAGCTGCAAAGAGAAAAGACCTAATGTGAGTTCTAGCAACTTATAAACCCAAAATTGTTCTAAGTACTTATGGTCTAAGGATTACCTAAGCAGCGTGCTCAAAATCCGAGCAGCAAAGATCTCCTCATTCGGGCAATCCTCTGTTAGAGTCTGAAAAGTGGCATTCATGATGATGCCTCTTGCCATTTGAGGGACCACCTTCTGATAGTCCTCCGAAAACAAGTCCATGTCTTCAGTAAAACTTCAGAAGAGCTCCCTTAGCACCTTATCTCTAGGGATATTCGCATATTAAAGGGCCCGCTTTCGGGCATGGTTCATCATCCGCTTTATCTGAGCCTGGTCCTCCATAAAAAAGTGACAAATTTCCTTTATCACATTGTCTCTTGGCCATTCATGTACAAAATTGAAAATGCCGAAAAAGCCAAAATTTATAAAAGAATGACTAAGAGGCAAACCTGGTAGGACTTCGGCATCTTCCCTGCCAGAATCACTATCGTCAAGTACCTCAGGAGGGACCACTTTACCCTTCCTTGTTTTCCTTTCTTTAGCCTCCTTAGCCGAGACCACACTAGTGAATTCCCTAGGGTCTCTATGGTAGCATCGGTACTTAGTGGGATGGATAAGAATGCCACATTTTGTGAAGGATCCACGCCTTCAGTGGAACGGTCCAAACCTTTGGACTGGTCTTCAGGGGAGGAGGGAGAGAGTCCTCCTTCATTTTCTTCGTCTTCGGCACCCTTGAAGGCTACCTAGCTCGTTCCTTCTTTCTTTTAGGGGCTTTCTTCTTCTGCTCACCTTTCTCGGCCTGGCCAAGGAACATACTATTTTAGAAGGCTACTAATTTGTCACCTATCTCTACAAAAAGGAAAATACCAGTGTAAGTACCAAAAAATCCTTAAAGAAAAGTTTGAAATAAGCTTACTCTCTACAAGGGCCGAATAGGAAAGTTCACCCCGAAGAAGCATGGCTAGACATGACTTCTTCCCATCCACTGCTGGTTCTAACATGTTCTTTTCAGTAACATGCTCTTGAATGACCCTGAGCTCCAAAGGAGCTCTTTGTTCATGAAGTTCCATCTGATTAAGAAAGGGTACAGTGGACGCGAAGGAGCTTGGTCTGAGCAATCAGCTACCGCCTGAATATAGCTATTGAATTCCCCAAATTGATACTCTAATTTGAAGGTAAGTAACTTCGACCGATCCATCACGTTGATATCAAGGGTCCCAGAAACCTAATTCATAGGCATGTCCTTCTATTTCTTGTCCACCTCCATGAAGAAGTACTTCTTCTGCCATCTTTGCCAACTATCCTTGGTGCCGAAGGTGAAGGTCAATTTCTTGCTCCCGGATCTCCAAGGGAGCAAGAGGTAAAACCCGCCCTTCGGGACAGGTTGAAGCTTGTAATATTGCATGAAAAATATGAAGTAGGGGTCTATCTTGAATACCCCGCACATGCAAGGAAAGGCATTGAAATAAGAATAGGAGTTTGGGGGTAGTTGGTTAACTGCTATGCCATGGAGTTGGCAAAAGTTGCTCACCATCTTCAACTATGCTCTGAAGACAGTAACCTCATTATGCTGAAGAAGGTCGCACAGTTCACTAAGGCCAGCAAGCCTAGTCATGATGTAAAAAGGAAGGAAGAATTTCACTGACCACTTCTTCAGCTTTTTCGAAGTGGCACAGCTCAAATCAAAGGTGAGTGGAGCCTAACTCTCGGGAATAGATCAGACTTTAGCTTGTGAAGAAGAAATGTTTGGTAAACTAGGACCCTAACCTCACAAATGTGATGGGAAGAGGAATCAAAGAGAAAAACCAACTTCGGAAGATACTAACATACTGAAGAAATGAAAATCGCTGCAAATGGTGGCCAGAAATCACTCCGCTGCTAAGGCACCACCACAAGAAAAAGAAAGCTAAGAAAGAAAGAGAAAGCTAATTGTAGATGAGTGAACAGGCTTTGGGGAGGAATGCCTTTATATAGCCTGAAGAAGGCAGGTGAAGCAATGCCATAAGGACCCTCTGCAAGCGAAGAGACGTAACCGATGTAACGGATGTGAAGGATAGCCAATGACCTGATGACACGTGTCACATGATGCATGAAAAAAGGGCACACCTTCTGATCTGTTAAGCCTATGAAGTGTTACCCAAGTTGACATGACTGATTGGTCAAAGGACAAGATGATTCATTTGCAGACGAAATAAAAACTCTAAGGAAAAAGTAACTCCTAACATACCGAAGATGTAACCTCACTAAAAATAAGAAATTGCTTGAAGTAATGTCCTCACCAAGGGTTCAAATTCAAAAAAATGGAACATAAACAAAGGGTCCAAGAGAATGTTGAGAGTTCAACATTGGCAAGAGAGAGGATCTCGGACAAAAAGCTACAACCTCGACAAAAGGAAGTTCTTTTGCCAAGGACAGCCTCAGCTTCCCAAGGGCAGGATTTTTGTAACTTGTTTTCATATGATTAGCACCGAAGACACAACTTTGGTCTCCCAGACGGGGGCATCTGATAGTCGAAGGGCTATTACCCAAATGACCTTGTTATTGGTAGACCTGACACCACCCTCGGAAATATATATGACCAACCTTGGGAAAATTCTCTACACCACCCTCGGGAATATATATGACTGACTCCAAGAAAAAGACTCCTTGCCATCCTCGGAAGTGTACATTACCAACCTCAGGAACATAGGTCTATAATCCTCGGCAGAAGAAATGTTTCCTGAAGATGGTCCGCCCATCTGAAGGGCTTTCTCTAGTCACCCTCAAGGGAAGTCCTTCTCTAAAAGGATCTCAGATCCCTGAAGAGGTCATGTGGAAAAATGACAAATATAGTTGATCGATATTTGACAGAAACCTCACACATGCCCTTGTCCTCTAGACATAACCACCTATGGCTAGCTATAGACACCTTTCTCTGAAGGTACGAACCAAATCTGGCCAAACATGTGTCCTAATCTACTCGGGCTAAGCATAATGGCCTCCTCCTCCCGACCTTCTATAAACGCTCAAGGAAGGCTCCTAGGTAAAGAACAAGAGGTATCCTTGTTTTGTGCTCTCTACTCTTAAGTGACTTTTCCTTTCATAAACTGACTTGAGCGTCGAAGATCCCTCCCCGAGAAAAACACTCCGAGGAGCTCCTAAGCCTTGTTCTTCATGTGTTGTAGATACTACTCATGTGAAGGTCTACCAAAGGTTCAACATACCTACATCGAAGATATGCTAGAGCATTATATATATATATATATATATATATATATATATCATATGTGTGTGTGTGTGTACACACATGAATCCTACATATCATTTTAACGAATTACATACCCAAATATCGTACAGAAGTACAGTACCCTTGTATCACATTCCATAGAAGTTAACGTATTGCATACCCATATCCATGCTGTGAATTCTACTTTATCACATTCTGGGTACCTATGGTTGGTATCAAAGCTACAAGCTTTATCAAGACAAATATATCTTTTATTACTTTAATTGTGTTCTTTTCATTTGTTTTGATTCTTTTGCTGCAATTTTTCTTGTTTCTTTTGCATCAAGCTATCAAAAGACTAAAAAAAAAAAAAATTCCAGGTTGTGTTTTCCTAATTTTCGTTCTGCCATTGGAAAAGTTCATTTCTAAAATTCTTGTTCATGCTACTTTTTTTCTGTCTTTTTCTACAAGTTATTATTATTCTTAACTATCACATATCCAGCAAAAAGAAGTGTTCAATTTTGTTTAGGATTCTTGTTCTTTGTCTCTTTTGTTTCATAATTCCTTTATTTGTTTTCTTTTTCTTTCAGTCTCCATTAACTTTATCTTCTTGTCCGTATTTCATTACTTCTTTGTTTTAGCCGTGTTTGTTTTTTTTTTGTTCTAACTTCTTCGCTGTAGCTTCATTAATTCTCATCCTTATCTCCTTGCAGCAAATCACATACTTGTTTGTTTCTTATTTCGTTTGTCCTTATCCCTTCCTAATTGTTTTAAATTGTTCCAGCCGATCCTATCTCTCCATTGATTGTTTCTATTTCATTTATTTTGATTGTGCTTAACTGTCCCAACTTTTTTTTTGTTTTACACTAAAGATTTTGATTGGTTTTGTTTGGGAGAAGATATTTTCAAAGAGGAGTTAAAAGGATTAATTGTCTCAAAATTTCCCACTAACAAATTGAGAGAAAAAGAGTGTTTGTGAGGTTTTTTTTGGTACACATAATGGCAAAGGAAACATATTGAAAAGTTACCTTGATGTTCAAGGAATTGCTATAAGAGATGCAGCAATTTACTGATCAATGGGAGGACTAACACAAGGCCATGACAGAAGGTTGGCTAACACAAAAGATTGGTGTGTCCATCCAAACACCTTTTGCCTGAGTCATAGACCCTCTTGAAGATATGAAACATTTGATAGTTGGATTGATCAAGCCTTTCCAAATCCATTCAAGGTTCAAGGTCAAGATTCAATGATGAATCTTCTCAAAGAAGGAATGAATGGTGGAGACCTAGCTTGCACCAGATGACACCCTATGAAGCATACTTGTGACTTTAGTATCCATGGCCAAATCAAAGGTGGTTTTTCAAGTCAAAATATATATCTCCAGCCAATGAAGCAACATTCAAGTTATATGGATTTTGAAACTCAGGAAGAGCTCATATGGCATGATACTTCTTCCACCATACACGATTGGTGCCCGAAGTAGCCAATAGGAAGCAATTGTTCTCAAGTGCATATAAGAGCATCAAAGAATGGAGTTCCAACTACATTCATCTTGTCTTATGTGGCTTAAAAGTGGACAAAAAAGAAGCAAGCCAAAACTCATATATTTGGACACAAATATCCTCTCTCTTGAGTTCTTTGGAACTCCTCTATCTTCTATCCTTCTTGAATGAAACTAAGATTTCTTAATGTAGTTATTTTCAAATTTTTTCTAACTTCACTTCTACAATTCTTTTCTCAACCTAATATATTTCTAGCTTCTTTTCTTTCTTCCTTATTCAATTTTGACCCAATTTGGAAGTTGGTGTTGTCCATTGGAGCTTCCAAAAGATCCTGGAATCACTCATTCATCAACTTTGTTAAGTGGTGTGTGTGTGTGTGTGTGTGTGTGTGTGTGTGTGCTGTGTGCTTCTATACTTTTGTATGTGTGTGCTGACCTCTGTAGCTTAGGAAAGAGTTGGTTTATATGTTATATATTTGCTTGTACATGTGTTCTATGTTTCTTTCAGATGATGATAAACTATGTGCTATGAAGCTATACACTATGTACTATGTTCTATGCATCTGCCCTTACTGAGTATAATGTATTCATGCCACTTATGCTATATTTTAGTAAAAGGGCTTGCAAACTAGTGTACTTAATTATGTGTGAGTATCATTTTGTAGTGTAGGTATAATATCTTAACTGAGAGATATATGTAATGCTCAATATGTTTTAGTGTACTAAGTCCATGTATTGGTGTAGGCACTTATGTTATTTTATGTGAACTAGTTTTTTTAGGGTGTGCCAATGTCCTACAAGTTGTGGTGGCCCCATGGTAGTGGCAGTAGGCTAGTGAGGTTTAGGCACAAGAACTTAGGAATTATGTTTGTCCATAATATGTGTATGTCATAACTGGTTCAAGTGATGTAGTATGTTAAGCGCACCTAAGGCTCAGAAGGCTGATACATTTTATTGTTGTAGGTGTCGCTAAGAATGTATCTTTTTTATGAACTATGAGAAATTTTATGAAACTATGCTTGGGCTATAAACTATTAAATGTTTTGATGCTATACTTAGTTAATTTCTGGAACTCACTATGTCTGTTTTGCCTCAAGTCAAGTTGATTTGAATGAACTATGAGCCATTTTCACTCCACACCATTCTTTCCATTTCATTTATGTTAAACTAGCTTAAGTTTAAAGTTTGAACTAAAACAATCACCATTATGCTATTAAAGTCAATTTTTTGTAGTTTCTGGCATGTAAGCACTAAATAGGATACATTCTGAAGTTGCACATTTATCTGTCTAGTTGTTCAAGTTAAAATGAGATAGTTAGTTTTGAATAGGGAATTATATAAGCTATGGGTTAGTCAAAGTGTGACAAGGTAGTGTTAGAGCATGGTTTAGGGCATGTGAGTATAAACAAGTTATTCTCCCACTAATATTTTGTCATATATTGAGCAATTTAGGTCTAATATGTCATGTGCATAACAGTGGTTATGACTAGATGTAGAGGAACAAAGTTGGAAGGAGACGCTAATACTACGGCAGATACACATGAAACAACATAGGTGGACCAAAATATAGATATAGTGCCTAAAAATAGGGCCAAAGTGCCTAAGTTAGGAAGGATTGAGCATGGTAATAGGCAAAATTTGCTTGGTCCAAGTAGAGACACTCAAGAGAGACTGGGCACATTCTAGAGACTAAGCAAGCAGTTATGGCTCAAATGGCTACTACCACGCAAGTACTAATTGTGACAACTCTCCTAGTCAATAACTGGCTTTGACCTAGTAACTGTGTTTTATTTAAATGTTTTCACTTAAGTACCTCATGTTCGCACCTTATTAACCAAGAAAGACAAGCTAAGTAAGTAAAGGTGAGTTCCTAAGCGTAATTTGGCACCTGAGAGTCAAAGGGGAAAAATGATAATTTTAACCCAAGAAAGTGCCATGACTGTAATTTTGATGAAATTGGTGTCAAGTAATGAATTTTAACTAATTAAGTTAAGAGCATAAGTTAATCTAGCTATTAGATCCATCATTTGAAGGAAAAGTGCAAAAATTGCACTAAGTGTTGAAATGAGTCATTTATGTCTTAAGTGGCTTAAGTGACCAATAGGCTAAGTGTAGGAGGCATCAAAACATTCTTTAGGACCAAGGAGGGATGGTTTTGGGTGTGTGTTTAGTGCCCATCTTGAAACAAAAGAGAGCTTGACGACCAAAGGGCCAGAAATTAAACAAAAGGCTTTAGAGGAGTTGGTAAGATATTTCTTGCAAGTGCTGACTTCCATTCTCATTATTTTCTTCCCAATTCTCATAGCTCTCCCTCTCCAGCATCTTTCACGCTAAAACCACCCCAATTCCACAAATTTCTAGCAAATTTAAAGGTCCCAAAGTGAATTCAAGAAGCCCTTAATTCATTCTTGGTGCTTTTGCTTCATTTTAGCTCTTTGTTGCTTGTTTTGGGCATAAGACCTAATGTAAGCGTCTTGGTTTGGTTTGGGATGGTTCAAATTTTTTTTTGTAGCTATAAATGGTCTTGATTTGAAGTTTTCGGTGCCATATCACATTGGTTTTAGGTTTGGAACTCAACAGAGCTAAGTTGAGCTCAAGTATGCTTGTGGTGCTTGTGTTTTGTTCTTGCTTTGTAGCTGAATTTGAGTTAAGGGTTCAAGTTAATTTAGCTTAAATAGTTCATATAAATGTAGTGTTACATGTGGGAATGAAGTAGAAACAAGACCCATTTGAATTGGCTTTGGGGATTGAAAGATTAAGCAAGTTTTGAGCAATATAGCATAGGTGAATGAAATGTTGTCTAAACATTGGTGACATGTCACCAATGTTGAGGACGCATTGCCAACAAGTGGCTAGAATTTGAGTTGATTGATACCTTTAGTGGCACATCACCAAGGTCTAAACCCTTCAAGTTTAAGGCAGCTTAAGAATGTCTCAATCTCTTGATTAACATCCCTAAGTTATTTTATGATGTTCTGTAGCTTTGGTTAGGTCTAAAACTCATTCCTAAGTTAAGAATTAAGCATCATTTAAGTGGTAGCTAAGTGGTGTGGTTAAAGTAGGGCTAAGTAGAATGGCTAAAGAGGTAAAAGTGCTCAAGTTACTAAGGGGATTAAGGTGGGTTTTGGAGTCTTTGGTAGCCCAAGTGATAGATCTTAGACCTTTAGGGAAATAAAGAGCAAACATAATAGGATCCCAACCAAACCTTATGGTTTGATAAATAAGCCACTAATGAGCTCTAAGCTAAGCTTTAAGAGCTTGGCAAGTTAAACCACATAAGATGGATACTGACACGACCCCTCCTGGGCCTGCCCAAGAAGCATATAGGAACTTGTCTCAGAGTAGTCGCAATTCGCTAATTGATTATGTGCACAATAGTTAAAACCATTATGCTTTTAGTTATTTAATCCTACTATGCAACCATGCTTGAGTTTTTGCTTTGACTTGATCAATAAAATAAAGAAATGATACATAAAACATTGCCATGGGGTTTCATTAAAAACAAACATCAAAACTGTCAAAGCATACAAAGCATTTATGTGGTTAACTACACATAATCAATTGCATTTGAACATCCAAGAAAAAGTAGACTATGTTCACATCTAAGAGTGACTTTAGAGTAGACTACTTATACATCAACATTGGAGGCAAACTAGTGTATGAGAACTATACACTGAACAACATTACTAAGATCCATAACTAAGCTTCCACCTTAAAGCAACTCCCGGTGGCAAACTCCAAAGCCCTCCTTTATGCTTCAATAGTCTCTATTGGCAAAAAAGGCAACTGTAGTTAGTACCATAATGTAACCAACAAGCAAACCACAAACTGCAATCATAAAGATTCACACAAACCACATACTTGCTTATGAACCTAGCTCAACAACCCTTAATGGTTGTTGGCTCAATGACACCGAAAATTGCACAACAAAAGCTAAGGGAGTGAGAATGAAAGATTCTTAGTAAAAGATCCTTCAACTTGCAAGAAAAATCTTGAGGACACACATATATACAATATATATGAAATCTACTGCACACGCTTATAGTCGAAAGGTCTAACATATGTACATATACCTGAGTCCATTAAGACCCCTCTTCATCCTAGTCCTGTCACAAGTGTCACTCCATGCCTAGCAAGTTCTAGCCCCTAACTCATTCCTAGTAAGCCTTAGCTATCTAACATGGTAACTTTAACCTTCCCTTGATTGTTGTGTAGGTGAACATGCTGGATGCTCCTTACTTGCGTTATAAGAAACTCACTAGGTGTACTAGGCTCTTACATAGTGTCTCAAGCCATTGGCTCACCTAGGCTGCTATGGTACTAAGCCTCCACACAAGTAGGCATACTAGCTTCAACTTTGTGTCCCGAACTAATAAGCCCACCTAGATCACCAAGGTACTATGCCTCATCATTTAACCTAGCAATGATGCACTAAGCTTTCACTTATACCTCAAGTCACAACTTCGCTAGGCAACAAGTGCACTAAGCCTCCATCCATGGTGCTCCCCTATCCACCATTACTTGCTTCCCCGCTAAATTAATGTTTAACTAACCATGGGGATGATTAGCAAGCTTAACTAGGGGCTCTTAAGGCCTTAGGAACACCCATGTAATCAATCTAGCTCTTCAAGCCACCATGCGTATGCACTGGCCACATGGTACATTCACATCTCAATCAGTTTCTCAATTCTAGATTTCATTTGAATGCACCATGGCCTGGTGCATTTACATTCCCTGGGAAAAGCTCCACATTGTTCTTCATGTGGCCTAAGCGCAATGGGTGTTTTCCTTTTCTTAATTCAAGTAATAACTTACCAAATCAACCTCTATGTCCAACATACAAGTTCCATACATTAATTTAGCAAACAAAACAACTAATCCCTTACTAAACTAATGTTTAACTAGTCATGGAGAACCTTAGTAAGCTAAACTAGGGTCCCCTGAGCCCTTAAAGACTCCATTTTGCATGAACTAGGACTGCTAAGCCCAATGAAAATGCAGTACCTCCCTGGTGCGCACACACTCTGGCAGGTCACCCATTCTGGAATTGGTGCATATGCACCATGAGTTCTATGCGTACGCAATGCAGGCTCCGGGCCGTAATGCAAACTCACCGCCCTGTGGTGCATTCGCACCTCTATCAAATCAAGAGACATGAAGTTCCTGGCAATGCATATGCACAATGGGTGCCTTACTTGAGCCATTTCAACCACTAACTCGCCAAATCATGCTCCATAACCAACATTCAAACAACATACATCAATTTAGCAAAAGATTAATTAAATACCTTACCTTAATTACAAGAATTAGCAATAATTAGGCACCTCCAAGCCATACATTCCAAGCTCAAGGGTTCCATAATGGTTTTAACAGGTTCCAAAGAAATAAAAGGTTCATGGCACTAAATTAGCAGAAACCCAACAAAACCCAAGCTTGTTTAAGCTAAAGAAACATTAAAAATTCAAGAATAATGAGTTACCTCATGAATTCTAGCAAGCCCAAGCTCGAAAACACCCTTCCAGGCTTCAAAATGCCCATCCAAGCTTCAAAACATGGAAAACAAGTGCAAAACAAGCACCCATCCACTCGGGCACCAAGAAAGCTCTTCAATTAAGCCAACAAATCATGAATTTGGAGTGGATTAGCAAGAGATGGAGAGGGGAAGAGAGGGCTGGGAGTTTTAGCAGGGAAAAGATGAGTGAATAGTGGTAAGAACTCATCCTTCGAACCAATTTAACAACAAACCACCCCTTCCCCAAACTTTTCAATTTTTGACAAAAGGACCCATTCACCAAATAGTAACTAGGTAATTAAAAACTTTAGCAAACTTTGCTAGCTTGGGCTTTAGGTTTTAAAACATCATTTTTACTCCTGGGACTTGTCCTGACCCTTCGAGGTACAAAATAGCCATTTTTCCCTCAGGCAAACCTAGTGCAATTGTTGGGTTTCGGGAGCCAAACAGCGCAGCGGAATTTAACCGAAACCCTCCAGGATCCAAGTGAAACGGGGTAAACCGGGTGTTCGAAAATTTCATACCTAATTTTCGGTTGAGATCTCTCACTCAACTGTAGAGTCGAATCACAAAACTTGAACAGTTGACATGTTCAGGCTCTCTATAGTATCCACACGAGCCTCTCGGGATCACCACGCTTCCACCACGTCCCGGCAGATGCGTTTCTCTTGCGCTCGCAGTGCTAGCTTGCGTCCTCCAAAGAATTGCAAGAGAAGAGTGCGGCTGTCCTTTTGGGAGGCTAGGGCAAGGAGACCTATGAATTTCTCACTTAAAAGTTGTATTTATAGTGAGACTCAACTTCCAGGCCTAATGGGTTTCAAAGCCCTAATCCAATTAGGATTTAATTTCGGGCTTAATAATGGCTCAACTCCTTGGCCCATTATTAATACGAAATTAAAGTGAAACCTTAACCCAAATAATTAGCCCATGCACTCTAATGATCCAAATAGCTCTATGTGTGCGACCCAATAGGCTCTTGCCATGTTGGCAATGATCATAAATCACATTTATGATCATAAGCAATGAGCGGTGTCTAGCAACACATCATTGCTACCCAAGTGACAAGATTGTCGGTGAATCGACTAAACCTTTATGATCATCACCGATATATGCCATTGTCCCTTTGTCCAAGATATCAAGACTAAGCACAAGACATGGAATGTGTCACTCTCGTATAGCCCAATCTTTGGTTTCTTGATTACCGAGTAGACTAACTTAAACTGACGACATTGATATCATATATCAACTCATCGGAGCATGGCCATGCATTTTCTAAGTCTCACTCTATTAAGGGGCCCAAAGATATCACTCCCGTTACATAGGAGGGACAAATCCCATCTCGATCATACAAATCCCTCCGCATGATATGTGACATACCCAATGACCTCCTTCAAGTTCACTCAGTTACGAGCAACAAAGGAAAGTATCAAAGTATGTGACTCACATGTAGGGAACCTTGCTGATCTTAGGTCGAAGGACTACATATACCATGATCACTATGAGAATCACTTATGACACTCATATAACGATCCATGAAGTGTTCTCATGGTGGGTCGGTCCAGTACACAAGTTCTCGAACTTGTACCCATATGTAGACTACATATCTCATATTAGTCTCCACATATGCTAGTCATTATGTATTATTGCAACCCGCTCCACAATAATACTAGACTAGGGACGTTTAAGAATATCATTATTCTAGGGTTACAATTATGTTTATTACGTTACGCAGAAACAAAACAACAAACAAAATTGCTGGATTAATGCCTCAATAAAATATCATGACTCAATGTGCAAAAATACAATCATCTCATGATTGGCTTTTTGGGCACAACACTAACAATCTCCCACTTGCACTAAAAGCCAATCATCCATGTATCTAATACCGATGGACCTAGAATGGCTATCATGCTTCTGCTGCATAAGGGGCTTTGTCAGTGGATCAGCAATGTTGCTGTCTGTCGAAATCCTACATATCCTTGCATCACCCCTCTCGATGATCTCCCTGATGAGATGATAGCGTCGAAGTATGTGTTTGGATCGCTGGTGAGATCGAGGTTCCTTAGCTTGTACGATTGCTCCATTGTTGTCACAATAGAGCTCTATCGGGTCAACAATGCTTGGAACCACTCCAAGTTCAGTGATGAACTTCTTGATCCAAACTGCCTCCTTCGCAGCATCAGAGGCGGCAATGTACTCAGATTCTGTTGTAGAGTTAGCTACTGTCTCTTGCTTTGAACTCTTCCAGCTCACAGCACCACCACCAATACAAAACACATAACCAGATTGTGATCTAAAATCATCCTTATCGGATTGGAAGCTTGCATCGGTGTAACCCCTTACAACGAGCTGATCTTCACCTCCAAAGACCAAGAATGCATCCTTAGTCCTTCATAAGTACTTAAGGATGTTTTTAACAGCTGTCCAGTGACTTTCACCGGGGTTCGATTGGTACCTACTCGTCATGCTCAAAGCATATGAGACATCGCGACGAGTACATATCATGGCATACATGATAGATCCAATTGCTGAGGCATATGGAATCTTACTCATGCACTCTCTCTCCTCGGTTGTACTCGGACACTGAGATCTAGAAATAGTGATACCATGTGACATGGGCAAGAATCCTTTCTTGGAATCTTGCATGCTAAACCTCTTTAGCACCTTGTCAATATATGTACTTTGACTTAGGCCAAGAAGCTTTCTAGATCTATCTCTATAGATCCTGATGCCTAACACATAGGCTGCTTCACCCAAGTCCTTCATAGAGAAACATTTCCCTAGCCAAGTCTTCACAGACTGTAGCTCAGGAATGTCATTCCCGATGAGTAGTATGTCATCTACATACAACACCAAGAAGACAATAGCGCTCCCACTAACCTTCTTGTAGACACAAGGTTCATCTTCATTTTTGATAAAACCAAACTCTTTGATTGCATCATCAAAACAAAGATTCCAACTTCAAGAAGCTTGCTTCAGTCCATAAATGGACCTTTTCAATTTGCACACTTTATTGGCATTCCCAGGAGTGACAAAACCCTCAGGTTGTGTCATGTACACATCCTCAAGTAGCTTTGCATTTAGGAATGCAGTTTTGACATCCATTTGCCATATCTCATAATCATAGTGTGCAGCAATAGCAAACAAAATTTGGATGGATTTAAGCATAGCAACTGGTGAAAAAGTTTCATCATAGTCAATACCATGAATTTGCTTGAAACCTTTTGCGACCAATCGTCCCTTAAAGGTAATCACATTACCATCCATGTCAGTTTTCTTCTTGAAAACCCATTTGCACCCTATGGGTTTTACCCCTTCAGGTGGGTCAACCAAAGTCCATACTTGGTTTTTATACATGGATTCCATCTCGGATTTCATGGCCATTAGCCACTTCTCAGAGTCAGGCCCCGACATAGCTTGTTGGTAGGTTGTGGGCTCATCTTGATCCATGAGCATCACATCATCGGTGTGAGTCACGAGAAATCCATATCTCTTGGGCTCACGCCGAATCCTACCAGTCCTACGTGGGCTCTGTGCTACAGGAACAGACTCTTGAACCACAACATCTTGTGGTGTCTGTTCAGGTTCCATTTCAGGTTCGATGTCTCCTTTTGTTCTTGAATTTCTTCAAGTTCTACTTTCCTCCCACTAGTTCCTTTAGAGATAAACTCTTTCTCCAAAAAGACACCAGTTCGAGCAACAAACACTTTTTGCTCAGAGGGATTGTAGAAATAGTAACCCTTTGTTTCTTTGGGATACCCAACAAAAAGACATTTTTGAGATTTGGGCCCTAATTTGTCAGAGGATTGACGTTTTACATAAGCGTCACAGCCCCAAATCTTCATAAAAGACAAATTGGGATGCCTCCCACTCCATATCTCATATGGTGTCTTTTGAACCGATTTAGATGGAACTCGGTTTAGTGTAAAAGCGGCCATCTCTAGAGCATGTCCCCAAAAGGAGTTTGGAAGGTCAGCTTGACTCATCATAGAGCGAACCATGTCTAACAGAGTTCGATTTCTCCTTTCAGAAACACCATTCCATTGAGGTGTACCTGGTGGAGTGAGTTGTGATACTATACCACACTCCTTCCAATAGTCAAGGAATTCTCGATTCAAGTATTCTCCACCTTGATCTGATCGAAGCACTTTGATACTCTTCCCGAGTTGATTCTCTACTTCATTCTTGAATTCTTTGAACTTTTCAAAGGATTCTGACTTGTGTCTCATAAGATACACATAGCCATATCTGCTGAAGTCATCAGTGAAAGTAATGAAGTATTGGAAACCTCCTCTAGCTTGTGTAGACATAGGGCCACATACATCACTATGTATGAGTCCTAGTAAGTCATTAGCCCTTTCACTTTGCCCTGTGAATGGGGCTTTGGTCATCTTGCCCAACAAACATGACTCACATGTCTCATATGATTCAAAATCAAATGAGTCCAAGAGTCCATCCTTATGGAGCTTGGATATGCGGGTCTCATTTATATGGCCCAAGCGACAATGCCAGAGATAGGTCGGGTTTGAATCATTTAATTTGACCTTCTTGGTATTCACATTATAGATTGGATCTTCGAGGTCTAGAACATACAACCCTTTACTAAGTTGAGCACTACCATAAAAGATTTCATTCAAATAAATAGAACAACATTTGTCCTTTATTATAAATGAAAAACCTTTCTTGTCCAAACAAGAAACAGAAATCAAATTTCTACTAATAGTAGGCACAAAGTAGCAGTTGTCTAATTCTAAAACTAATCCACTAGGTAAAGTGAGAACATAAGTCCCTACGGCTAAGGCAGCAACCCTTGCTCCATTTCCAACACGTAGGTCCACTTCACCTCGGGCCAATCTTCTACTTCTACTTAGATCCTGCACATTTGCACAAATGTGAGATCCACATCCAGTATCCAATACCCAAGATGAGGAAGTAGAAAAGTTAGCCTCTATAACAAGAATACCTGAAATGGAAGTCTTACTTCCTTTTTCCTTAGCAAGTTCTTCAAGATAGAGCTTGCAGTTGCGCTTCCAGTGTCCAGGTTGCTTACAATGGAAGCAGTCCCCTTCCTTTGCCACACCACCCTTTGGTTTCAGTGCAACTGAAGAAGAACTAGCATTGGACTTTTCATAAGCTTTATCCTTCTTCTTGTTGGCTTTTCCCTTTCCCTTGCCCTTTTGAACCATCAAAATGGGCTTAGCCTTCTTAAGGTTTTGCTCAGCAGTTCTCAACATGTTGAGCAATTCAGGAAGGGACTTGTCAAGGTCGTTCATGTTATAGTTCATGACGAACTGACTGTAGCTTTCAGGCAACGATTGCAAGACTACATCGATAGCCAACTCTTTCTGAAGAGCAAATCCCAAATTCTCAAGATTCTCAATGTACCCAATCATCTTGAGCACATGAGGACCCACGGGACTTCCCTCAGACATCTTGCACTGAAACAATGCCTTTTAGAGGTCTCAAACCTCTCATGCCTAGCTTGCTCTTGGAAAAGCATTTTGAGATGTTTGATCATATCGAACGCCCCCATGTTCTCATGTTGCTTCTGAAGCTCAGATTCCATGGTAATAAGCATGAGGCATGCAACATCCAAAGCATCATCAGAATGCTTCTTGTGAGCATCCCTTTCAGCTCTTGGAGCAGTGGCAGCAGGCTCATTCGGAATGGGCTGCTCTAGGACATAAGCCTTTCTCTCTTGTTTGAGGACTATCCTCAAGTTTCGGTACCATTTGAGAAAGTTGGTCCCATTCAGTTTTTCCTTCTCAAGGATCGATCGCAACGAAAGTGTCGATGTGTTTTGTGCCATGGTAATCTACAACAGTAAATATGCAGTGTAAGAGTCATGTATTTTAATTCATTTAACAAGGACTTTTATTAAACGATACTCCCACTATTTTCCTCAAAATAATAACCCTCGATATTATTTCGGAACACCTCGGCGCTAAGGTATTCTAGTGGGCCAAGATCCATATTTGACCACAACCTGAGTCAGCTTTGGCTTTTCTCTCAAGTTACAGCTATTTAGGTAGGCAACTCCTTGCCAATTGCATCTTATGCAACTCTTGGATAGTTGGGTGAACAACACTTGTCCAAGCTCATCTCATGAACTTAAGCCCAACTCTATGCCTCTAAGTCCCTAATCTTATTAGGATGACTTAGTTAAGTCAAACCCAAAGTTAGCAGTTTGGATATCACTATTATCCCATCGTGCCTTACCAAGATGAACATAGGTGCTTTACTTTGGCAAACCCACCTAATGTTGATCAAAGTCTTGACGAGTGCCAACATTTGGAAGGCATCACATTTAATGACTTAATATTTGTTTGAGGGATTTTTTTCTTTTGATCTCACCAATTTGTTATCTCTGGTTGTTTTATACATGCATCACATACAAATATAAAACATGCATCTCATGCTTACAAGAAATAAACATGACATGGTTATAGCCCAAACTATGCGATATTCTCAAGCCAATGAGAATATCATAAAAGCCTAAGAAAAGAAAAGAGTCTTCACAAGCTCCTTCTCTTTCTTTCTTGGTTGGCTTTTTGTTGTCACCTCCTTGGACATACCACCTTGGATGAGCCCATAATGCACCATTACATCAATAATAGAAACCTCGAGTTACATTCGAGGGGAGTAAGGTGAGAAGAGAATGTACAATGAGAGTGATAAGAAAAGGCACGACTCGCAGGCCGTATTTACAAGTACAACCAATCAAGGGCTATAACCATGAACCATGCTTCAAACACCAATCAGCATATCATGTCAAATCTCATTCAACAAAGATGCATGCCAATTTTTGCATGTTGATTAACCAGGTTTTATTTATGTGGCGCTTCGCATACGGCGGTCCCGCTGGCCGGTCAGCGGGCGGTGGTTCCGCTGACCGGTCAGCGGACGGGGTCAAGGGGAGCCGCCCTTGCGTGGGGCGTGGGGGGCAGCGCCCCCCGGCGCAAAAAATTGTCTTACAATTGCTTAGCCCGAAATCTTCTATTTCAAGAAAGTAGGAACCGAGACTCCTCCATTCGAGCCACCAAAAATACCTTACTTTCGGTGCCCGAACAGGCCGAATCTGAACAAACCTAGGGTTTTTGCAACTATTGCAAGAATCCTAATCCATATAGGTATCTCATACCTATCAATTTCAGGTTAATCTCATTAACCAATTTGTGTCGTTTCTTCATATATCTCATATGTTCATTACGAATTCCGGTTTCATGCATCATGCATCAATCTAATTAATCATGGCCGAAAACCAATCGAAGACATAGCATCATGCGATTCAACACTCAATCCCGATTTAGGGTTTCACCAGTAGCTCTGATACCACTGTTGGGTTTCGGGAGCCAAACAGCGCAGCGGAATTTAACCGAAACCCTCCAGGATCCAAGTGAAACGGGGTAAACCGGGTGTTCAAAAATTTCATACCTAATTTTCGGTTGAGCTCTCTCACTCAACTGTAGAGTCGAATCACAAAACCTGAACAGTTGACGTGTTCAGGCTCTCTATGGTATCCACACGAGCCTCTCGGGATCACCACGCTTCCACCACATCCCGGCAGATGCGTTTCTCTTGCGCTCGCAGTGCTAGCTTGCGTCCTCCAAGGAATTGCAAAGGAAGAGTGCGGCTGTCCTTTTGGGAGGCTAGGGCAAGGAGACCTATGAATTTCTCACTTAAAAGTTGTATTTATAGTGAGACTCAACTTCCAGGCCTAATGGGTTTCAAAGCCCTAATCCAATTAGGATTTAATTTCGGGCTTAATAATGGCTCAACTCCTGGGCCCATTATTAATACGAAATTAAAGTGAAACCTTAACCCAAATAATTAGCCCATGCACTCTAATGATCCAAATAGCTCTATGTGTGCGACCCAATAGGCTCTTGCCATGTTGGCAATGATCATAAATCACATTTATGATCATAAGCAATGAGCGGTGTCTAGCAACACATCATTGCTACCCAAGTGACAAGATTGTCGGTGAATCGACTAAACCTTTATGATCATCACCGATATATGCCATTGTCCCTTTGTCCAAGATATCAAGACTAAGCACAAGACATGGAATGTGTCACTCTCGTATAGCCCAATCTTTGGTTTCTTGATTACCGAGTAGACCAACTTAAACTGACGACATTGATATCATATATCAACTCATCGGAGCATGGCCATGCATTTTCTAAGTCTCACTTTATCAAGGGGCCCAAAGATATCACTCCCATTACATAGGAGGGACAAATCCCATCTCGATCATTCAAATCCCTCCGCATGATATGTGACATACCCAATGACCTCCTTCAAGTTCACTCAGTTACGAGCAACAAAGGAAAGTATCAAAGTATGTGACTCACATGTAAGGAACCTTGCTGATCTTAGGTCGAAGGACTACATATACCATGATCACTATGAGAATCACTTATGACACTCATATAACGATCCATAAAGTGTTCTCATGGTGGGTCGGTCCAGTACACAAGTTCTCCAACTTGTACCCATATGTAGACTACATATCTCATATTAGTCTCCACATATGCTAGTCATTATGTATTATTGCAACCCGCTCCACAATAATACTAGACTAGGGACGTTTAAGAATATCATTATTCTAGGGTTACAATTATGTTTATTACGTTACGTAGAAACAAAACAACAAACAAAATTGCTGGATTAATGCCTCAATAAAATATCATGACTCAATGTGCAAAAATACAATCATCTCATGATTGGCTTTTTGGGCACAACACTAACAGCAATAAACCACTCGGAACCAACTAACCCTTGAATAACTTACTTGACCTTGCTAATTCACCTTTAATTAAGGTATTTCAGCTAGGGATTTATGATCTTACCTCACTCACTGAGCATTTCACTAGGAGCACTATAACAGCTACCTTACACAAAAAGTTAAGGGAAAGATGAGTAAGATTTAAGAGGAGGTAACGACCTACTTTAACACTCATAAGTGGGACTTATGGGAGGTAAAGGATTCAAGAAACAAGGGCCAGTGTGTGAAGTACCTCCATCATTTGAGCTCACGGCAAGAATAAGGCAACTAAGGTGTAAGAAGTCCCAAAGAATGTGCATGTTGCATATCATACATTCATGCATTACATATCTAACATGTTATTGGTTTGTGGTGGTTGGTGGCTATTTGTTTGTTTGTTTGTATGTATGTCATATTTGCATGCTTGTTTGCCATCTTCTTTGTAGGTACCCCAAGGGACCTTTACTGAGTACATTCATGTACTCACTCCCTTAAATTTGTTGTTCAGGTTCTAATGTTAGGCCTAACAACTAAGTGGATTATTGTAAGCTTAGTTTCCCTTTTTGCACGTACTTATTTACTTAAATTCTTGATATTATAAGGTTACTTGAGAGTTAAAATTTGTACTAACTAAGTGTTATACCTTTATAGTTTAGAGGCTAAGTGGTGCACAAGGGTAAGAAAGGGGCTTGCACTTGGAGCTTGATAGCTCAAACGTGAGGCTTAAGTGATGGATTTTGGTTAACAATTTTGCGTTGTATACATAAAGTACCTTCTATGCTAAGACATTGCCTTTATTAGGATATATTATGGTGTTAAACTATTGAGTTAGAATGTCACCGACAAGAAGAAAACATAATTCCATCTGGATCATTGTAGATAGATTGACCAAAGCAGCCCATTTTCTTCCCACGAATCTCACAGACTCACTTGATAAACTAGCCCAAATTTACATAAGGGAGATAGTGAGACTTCATGGTGTTCCTGGTGATATTGTGTCAGATAAGGACCCTAGATTTGTTTCTAGGTTTTGGAAATCCCTACGTTAGGCATTAGGTACTAAACTTAAGTTTAGTTCAACATGCCATCCACAGACAGATGGACAAACAGAGAGAACCATTCAGACTCTGGAAGATATGTTAAGATGTTTTGTTATTGATTTCCAAGGGGAATAGGATATGCATCTTCCATTCATTGAATTATCCTATAATAATGGTTACCATTTAGTGATTGCAATGGCGACATATGAAGCTTTATATGGCAGGAAGTGTATCACCCCACATTGCTGGCATTGGCCAAAATATAAGCTGGAATTAGGACTAGAGATCGTAAAAGAAACCATTGAAAAGATAAAAGTGATTCAAGCAAGAATTAAGACTGCCAATGATAGACAACAGTCTTATGCAAACCAGAAAAAAAGAAAAGACCTGGAGTTCTAGGAAGGAGATTGGGTGTGGCTTAAGGCATCCCTTATGAAAGGAGTGATAAGATTTGGGAAGAAAGGAAAATTAGCACTTAGATATATAGGGCCATTCCAAGTGATTGCTAAACTTGGAAATGTAGTGTACAAGTTAGACTTGCCACCTGAACTTGGTAATATACATGATGTATGTTACCGCCTCAATAAATGGGAAAATTATAGGATAAAGGCATAATGGTTATAAACCATTATATAGCATAATTTTCACCATAGTGAATGAAATATGAGGGGTAAAGTGGACCATCTACGCCTCCTTAAAAGATTACAATGGTTACTTGGTACTAAAGGAAGCCCTAGAGGATTACTTGTTTTACAAGTAATCTATGAGTCTTATTGCAAGATTTCAAGACTTGGTACTCAATTTTACAACTCTAACGAAGAGATTTTGGAAGGCTTTGATTGGTATGGAAGAAATTTTTGGATGCTAAATTGCATAAAGGAAGCAAAGGCTATTATTCAATAACCTAGGACAACTAGGTTTACAATTGTTCACAAAAATAACTTAAGGGTGGGATGATTTTTGATAAGAGTCAAAGATGGCCATTTCTAGCATTATCCCAGCCTTTTATTTCCAGGTTCTAAGGTCAAAAGGGTGGGCTAAAGATGAGCCAAAAAGTTATAGTGACCTAAGTGAAGGTTAAGGTTAAACTAATAAAGTCAAGTAAATATCTTGATTTCTTTACCCTTTCTTGGTCATTTTTGGCCCTTACCAGCCAGAGTTTCTCCCTTAGCTCATCCATAACCTTCCATAGCCACCATAGCTAAATCTCCCAGGAAATCACAAAGGAAAGCAATCAGATTCAACAGGAGAGAGAAAAACCCTGGTTTTCGGGTTTATTGAGCTTCCTTTGCTATTTTCAGCTTTCACAGCTTAGGTAAGGATTTTATCTTCATGTTTCATGGTTTTATACTATTCTAAGATTCTCATCAAGTATCCATGAAGCTAAGACAATGTTTGGAAGAGAGCAAAAAGCTCAAGGAACCACGCACGGGTTAAGGGGGAGTGCGTGAACAAGGTTTCAGGCTTACTGTTTTTCATGCACTAAGATGGTAGTTTTTACAGGCGTTTATAGGGACCAAGTTAGTACTAAATAAGACCAATTAATCTCCTAAGGCCAAGCATTAGCTCGAGGAGGGCTGCCATATTGATTACATAATGTTTATTTGATTGTTTATGAACTAACCCTCATGTGTTTATTTCTGCCAGCATTACATTTGTTTTGTGTTGTGTTGTTTGTGCATTTGGATGGCTGTGTTTGTGTATTTGTACTATAATTTTGCGTTTTAGTGTCTTTGGATTTCAGGTATATGACTGGAGTTTCGAGATTTTATTGATAAGCCCTTACTAAGTTTCATTCATGAAACTTACCCCCTTTTTGTCCATTTCAGGTCCAGCAGAAAGATCACATTCAAACTGACCTTTATCATTTGAGTTTTGATCTGAAATTCCAGGTACATGAAATTCCATGTGTCTAGTTATGATCTGAAAATTTTGGTAATTTTAGGAGCACATTTGGTATTTTTAGTGATGGTACTTATTGTGTTATGCAGCAGCTGTCCAGCATTCTATTTCTCGAGTGCATTGTGTCTAAAGCTCTCCTGTAACTAGGGTGTGTGATTTAACTAAGTTAAGAACATTATTTAGTGAATGGGTGCATGTACATGTAATGCATTTGAAGATTGGACAATGTATGTGACCATTTGTGGGCTGCTTTGCTATGTATCATGATGCTATGCACATGCTGCCTAAGTGTGCAATATAGGCTGCTTGTTTGTAAATTTTGGTATTAGCTATGTAAAGATGCTAGCTATAAGGGAATGTAATTTTCAGGTGTCTTGGACATGTATGGAATAGCCTTGAGTGGCTTACCCCTTGTGAATGAAGTGTTTGCATGCTTATAAAATATTGTATGGGTAAAATGGTCATAAAGTAATCAGACTTTTGACTCTACACTCAAAGTTCTATATCTCCCTGTGTAGAATGAATCCTGGTATGAAATTTTGACCACACCTCGAGAACATCTAGAGGTTGACGTGAGATTTTTAATTTCTGAATTTGGAACCCTGTAACCAAAGATATGACATTTCAAATTTGGCTAAGTTACTGTTCATTTGGTCAGAATTTTGTAACCAACTTTAAAAATCCATAACTTGGTCCATAGGTGGGCTATTGATGTAAAAAATATTCCTGGTTTGATCTAGGTCTCTACTTGACAATGGACCAAATAAAAAAGTGGGTCACATGGCTAGAATGATACAGTTTATTAGAGGAAGTTTGGGTGCATTGGCTGGAATTTTTGAACCTGGTAAGAATGCTTAATGTGCGGAAGCCAAAACTAAGACTTGTGCTAGTGTTTTCCTTCTTAGCTGCCGTAGTGTGCATATATGTGAATATGTGTGCTATGGTTAGACCAATATACATGTATTTACATAGTGCTCAAGAGATTTACTTGAGTATGTGCACTTGGGGTGTTGTTCTGCTGACCTGCAGGACACACTAATCCTGGGAGTTTAAATGCACAGTTTTGGCACCATAACTAGATTACCCTAGAGTGGGTAACAGATATTGGTATCAGATCATGGTTAAAGGATGGCTTATACATGTACATATAGTTGCATTTTGCATGCTAGCTACATACATGAACTCAGTTTGGTCAGCTGCTAGTGTCAAGTACCATTAAAATACCTATGATCTTCATTTGTGCTCTGTGATGAATCATGAACAGGGAAGTAAACATGGTTGCCACAAGGAGAGGGGAACCACCCCTAAGGCCTCCTATTGAACCTAGGCAGCAAAGGGACAGATAGGAAATGGGGAATTAGGACCAACAAGGGCCACCAAACCCTGAAATGCCACAGATTTGGTTTGAGCTTTATAGGAACTTAGCTCTAATCAATGAAATCTTAGTAAGGCCGATACAAGCACAACAACAAAGAGAACTAGTTCAAAATGTGTAGCAATAAGTCGAATAGGAGAGTAGGAACACAACTGAATATGTTCCTTCTGGAAGATCAGAAGATACAAATGATGAAACTATTGAGGTGGGCGATGAGGATAGAAGAAATCCAAGAGGAAGAAGAGTGAGATCTAAGATTGGTTAGGTATCTCAAACCAATCCCTCAGTCTATGACCATTCCTCTACTAGGAATGAGATTCAGGAAAATCTTGAGAGAAGAGGTAGGAGAAGACATAGAGACCATGGAGAGCATAACCATGCTGAGGGTTCCCATAGATCTAGAAGACAAAGAGCTGAGGATCTAGTGGGCCTAGATGAGGTTAGACTACTAGAGAGGTTCCAAGGGCTCAGGCCTCCACAGTTTGATGGAAAAGCTGGGCCTGAGAAAGCTGAGGAGTGGTTAATCTTCATTGAGAAGGTGTTTGAGAGGATGCCATTCAGCTCTACTAAGAAGGTGTCACTGGCTACTTACAACTTGGTAGGTAGTGCAAAGATGTGGTGGAGAAACACCAGAGATAGGTATGCTATCCAAAAGGATAGAAGGCCAGAAAGAGATATTGAGATGAGCTGGCCAGAGTTCACTCAGCTGTTGCAGGAGCAGTACATTAGTGATGCCATCAAGGATATGAAGCAATCTGAATTTGATGCTTTAAGGCAGGACAACCTCACTGTCCTAGAGTATGAGCACAAGTTCAATCAATTGGTGAGGTATGCTCCTCAATATCAAGGATTGGAGGAGTTAAGGCCTAAAAGATTTGTTAGAGGCCTAAGGTCAGACATCAGAAAGGCTGTAAGACCATTTGGAGCAGTCATATACTATGAAGCAGTATAGAGAGCTTTATTAGTAGCGCAGGAGGAGTATGAGACTAGCTACTTTCCTAGTGGACCAGGGGAAAGTAGCCAAGCAGGAGGTAAGTAGAAAAAGCCACCACATGGCAAGGGAATTGCCAAGAATTCCCATTTTGGTGGTGAGGGTGAGGTGAAGGGGAAGTTCCCTGCCCTAAGGTGCCCTAAATGCAAGAAGTTTCATGGAAAGAAACCTTGATATTTTGATACTCAAGAGTGCCTAAGGTGTGGTGCAATGGATCATTGGATCAAATATTGCCCACATGTGAAAGGAAGAAGGCCAGAAGACCAAGGTCCAGTGAGACCTACTCAACTAGGACCTAGAGAGGCAGCACCAAGGGAGGGACATCAAAGACCAATTCCTCCAATGCAAAGAGCTGGCAGAGTGTTTCAAGTGGAAAGGCCAGAAACATCACAGCAAGGAGAAGCACTAAGAGGTAACATTTACCTTAATGGTACGCTTGTTAGTGTTCTGTGTGATATTGGTGCATCTGTGCCTCTAGTGGCTAGGAAATTTGTTGATGCCATGAGTTTGCCTACTAAAATCATGCCTAGGATATCCTTAGTGAAAACAACAAGTAGTCAATGTCTCTTCACTAGTGACCTAGCTAAGGATTGTGAGCTAGTAGTAGGAAAGACTAAGGTTATGACTAATCTACTAGTGTTGGACATTCCTAAGTATGAAATAGTGCTGGGTATGAATTGGCTTGCTATGCATAACATAAGAATTGGTTATGCTAAGAGAGAAATCACATTACCTAATGGTGAAGTGCATGCATTAGTGAATTGTAAAGAATTACTGTATGAAATGCATGGCATGGGCCTAGAGGTACTAGATGAGATACTTGTGATTTCTGAGCATGATTATTGTTATGCATTTAATAAATTGTACTGTGAAGAAGAAGTGGATAGAATACCTATAGTGAAAGACTTTCCACAACTCTTTCCTAAAGACCTGCTAGGTATTCCTCCACTAAGGGAAATTGAGTTTGAGATCAAGTTGCACCCAGGAGCTAGTCCAATATCCATACCTCCTTACAGAATGCCTATCATAGAGATGAATGAGCTCAAGAAACAACTTGATGAACTTCTTGAAAAAGGTGCATAAGGCCAAGTGTTTCACAGTGGGGAGCTCTAGTGCTCTTTGTGAAGAAGAAGGATGGATCATTAAGACTATGCATTGACTATAGGAAGCTCAATGCAATGACTATCAAGAACAAGTATCCACTCCCTACGATTGAGGATATTTTTGATCAACTTAAGGGAGCTAAGAACTTCTCCAAGATAGATTTGAGATCTGGATACTTCCAGTTGAGAGTAAAGGAAGAAGACATTCCTAAGACTGCATTTAGGACTAGATATGGGCATTACGAGTACACAATTATGCCATTTCCTTTGACTAATGCCCCAGCTACTTTCATGGACCTGATGAACTGGGTGTTTAGACCACATTTGGATAAATTTGTAGTCGTGTTCATTGATGACATCTTAGTGTATTCTAAGGATGAAAATGAACATGCACATCATCCGAAGATTGTCTTAAAGACTCTATTAGAACATTAGCTTTATGCCAAGTTATCTAATTGCCAATTCTGGATAAAGGAAGTGTGTTTCCTTGGACACATCATAGAGGCACAAGGCCTTAGGGCAGACCCTGAAAAAGGTCAAGCAGTGCAAGAATGGGAAAGACCAAAGACTGTAAGGGAAATTAGAAGTTTCCTAGGATTAGTTGGATACTACAGAAGATTTGTATCAGGTTTTTCTATGATTCCCTCAATTCTTACTCATCTAACCAAGAAGGGTCAAAGGTTTGAGTGGACTGAGAAATGTGAAAAGAGTTTCTAGGAGCTCAAGCAGAGCTTGATTGAAGCTCCAGTATTGATTCTTCCTGATCCAAGCAAGCCCTACATCATCTATACAGATGCATCTAGTTCTGGGCTAGGTTGTGTACTTATGCAAGACAGAAATTTCATTGCTTATGGGTCAAGGCAGTTGAGACCCCAAGAGAAAAATTATCCTACCCATGACCTAGAACTGGTAGTAGTGATTTTTGCTTTGAAGCAACGGAGGCATTACTTGATGGGTAGTTCCTTTTTTATCTACACTGACCAAAAGAGCCTAAAGTACTTGTTCACTTAGAAAGAGTTGAACATGAGGCAAAGGAGATGGTTAAAGTACATCAAGGACTATGACTGCAGTATAGAGTACACAGAGGGCAAAGGCAATCTAGTAGGAGACGCCTTGAGCAGGAAGTACACAAGTCTTCTGAAAGTAGGATCTATAGCTAATCATGATGAGCAAAATAGTCTGCTATGCCAATGGCATAAGTGACATAAGTGGGAGGAAGCCCAAATTTACACATTGTCAGTTCAATCTGGATGGATCAAAGAACCCAGAAAGTGCTCTTGGTAGTGTCCCAAGGAACTTTAGCACGTGATTGATGTATTTATTGGTGAATATGGCCTCGGATGGCTTATGACTTGTGTGTATATGCTAAGAATGGAAGATTATGTTTGTGCTATAAAGTTGTGTGCATTCTTAGTTGTGGCCTATATTGTGTTAGACCACTTTTGGTGTATGTTATGCATAAGACATGGAAAATGTTATGTTTTGAAACTCTGATGGATATGGGCTTCTTGGTTGCCATGCATTGTAATACCACACTTGAGGAACACACACTGAAACACTTGAATGAGAAGGCCTTTAAATCTTGTCGTCTGATGTAAGTAATAATTGAATGTGAAATTATTAAGCCTCCTAGGGCACCTCCTAGGTCTTAACCTTATGTGTTGATTTGATAATCTTGGAATAAAAGTCATGGCCAAGCCATGAGTTGCTTATGAACTATTATAGGTGCACTTAATTAACCTAAGTTCATAACAGGAATAGCTCTAGTGAATAGAGCTTTATGTGCACTGGCTAGGGCCTGTGTGGGATGTGATAGAAATAGCTAGGGAATAGCTAAGAAGTTACATTAAGGTTGCCTTCAAGACTAAAGATCAAATGGTGGCCGAATGGACTTGGCTGCCAATGACCTTGACTAATTATTGGTCAAAGCTCCTTCAAAGTAGCTCAATTCTTTTAGTACTTCATTTTGTCCTACTTTAGTCTTGAAGTGGCACATATTGAGCACTTACTTCATCAATTTATTCAGCCAATTAGGCTTTCAAACTTTGCATTGAACATAGGTACACTTTAAAGTGCATCCGAGAGCACTAGAGTGCTCTTCGAGGTGTTTCCATGGGTTACTTGTGTTTTCCACCTTCTTTTAGCCCACATTGTAGACCATATTCTCATTTAAATAATAAGCATCAATCTCAACTAATTCCATTCAAGACATTAGGCTTTAGAGCCTTCATAATCACATGGTTGCATAGAAAGGTGCACTTAAGACTCCTCTAGTGCATTCTAGGCTGCCATTGTCATTTCTTATAAGTTCTTCACATTTCTTGGGATTATATGGCTACCTTCATTTTTATCCTAACCGTAGGCATTGAGCCCACACAATCCTCCTTACTATTTTCATTAGCACCACACAAAAATGGCAGAATTATAAGTGTGGCATAATGGTCAAAAAACCATTATATTGTGTAATTCTCTTCATAGTGATTGAAGTATGAGGGGTAAAAGGTGTAATGAACATCTCCTTAAAAGTGTTCTAAGTTGGTAACTTGGCCCCCAAGAAAAGCCTTAAGGATTGTTTGTTTTTCAAGTAACCTATGGATCTTTTTGTAAGGTTTTGGAAATTCGGGTACTTAATTGCAAAACTCTCAAGAAAGAGCCTTGGAGAGTTATGGGAAGGATATGAATGGTATGAAAGTGTCATTAGAGGACCAAATTGCTCATGGAAGACAGGTTTGGACAAAGGAAACACTAAAGGCATTAAGTACCTAAATGTCTTAGTGTAAACCTTAGGGTGTTCAAGCTTTTGACTTTAAGTCAAAGGGTAGAATTATGGGGTTATCCCACCATGGGGGAGGTGGCTATGGCTTGATAAATAGTCAAAAAGGTGGGGAAAATGTGGACCAATAAGTTTAGCACAAAGAAATCATGCTTATGGGCAAAGAAAATTACATAAAGCATGATTAAGGCTAATAAGGATGTTTAGTGTCCTAAAGCTAATTTAAGAAGCCAAACTCAATTTTTCTTCTCTCATATTTGACCCAACCAGTCACCACCCTCATCCATATTTCTTCCATACCTCCTCCATAACCACCATACATTCAAAATTGAAATTGAAGGCAAAAGGAAGCAATTGGAAGCAAACTAGAGCTATTGCTTGAATATGTTAACCACTACGGGGCAGTCCAATTATGATGCCACAATTGTGCATTTAGACTCCCAGCATTGGTAATGTTCTGTAGGCCATCAGAACACTGCCCTTAGTGTGTATACCCAAGTGGCCCTCTTAGGCACTATGTAAACACATGCATATTGGTCCAACCATCACACACATATTCACATTTTATGCACACCAAGGCAGCAAAGAAGGAAAACACTAGCACAAATCTTAATCTTGGCTACCACACATTAGGCAATCTTGTTAAGTTCTAGTGACTAGCCACTGCACCTGTAACTTCCACTAAAAAACTATATCATTCTAGCCACATACCCCCTATTTTGTTCACTCCAGTACCAAGTAGAGACTTAGAGCAAACCAAGGAATTGTTTTTTACACCAATAGCCCACCTATGGACCAAGTTATGGATTTTTTAAGTTGGTTACAAAATTCTGACCAAATGAACAGTAACTTAGCCAACTTTTCAATGTCATATCTTTGGCTACAGGGCTCCAAATTTCAAAATTCCAATTCCCAGTTCAACCTCTAGACGTTCTCTAGGTGTGGTCAAAATTTCATTCCAAGATACCTTCTACACAAGGAGATACAGAACTTTAAATGCAAAGTCAAAATTCTGGTCACTTTATGACAAGTTTGCCCATACAATTTTTCATAAGTGTGCAACACTTCATTCACAATGACTAAGCCTTCCAAAGCTATCCTATATATGTCCATTACACATATGAATTAAATTCCCTTGCTTTTAACAACTTTATGTGGCAAAACAGAATTTACAAGTAAGTAGCCCATCATTCACACTTAGGCAGCTTTGTACCACATCACATACATAGCCAAAACACTACTCAAATGTTCACATTCTTGTCTCAGTTTACGTACACTACATGTACATGCATACATGCACTAAAAAATGGTCTTAAATCAGCTAAATACACATCCTAAGTTACAGGAGTGCCTGAAATGCAATAGGCTCTAGAAATAGGATGCTGCACAACACAGTAAGTACCACGACCAAACTTTCCAGATCACAAGTAGAGATATGGAAGTTTAAGTACCTGAAAATTCAGAGAAAAACTCAAACCACAAAGGTTAGTTTGAAGGTGATCTTTCTGCTGGACCTGAAATGACAGAAGTGAGGGGAGTAAGTTTCATTGAGAAACTTAGTAAGGGTAACACTTGGATTCAGTAGGCAATGTAACCATCATTAAAACCTACATCCAAAGACACTAAAACACAAGAAGCATAATGCATATGTACAAGATATAACAACCAAATGCAGTAGCCATTCACAACCAACAAACACATGAAATGCAGCAGCAACAATAACCATAGATTAGTCCGTAAAACATGCAATAAACTTAAATAAATCACTATGGCAGCCCTCCTCAAGCTAATTCTTGGTCTTAGGAGGATTTTAACAGTAGTTAGTACTAACTTTTGGGCTCTAGAAACCCAAAAATTCACTGCCATCACTGTGCACTTAACACTGGGTCACAAAACCTTCAATAAGTGCACTCCCCTCACTAAGCTTGGTTCATGAAGCTCATGGCTCTTTTCCAAGCTTAGCCCAAGCTCTGTGGTTGCTTGAAAATATAGACAACAACCCATGAGAACAAGAGAACCCTTACCTTGATAGGTATGGTGAAATTGGAGCTTGATCCTAGGTGCACTCAAGCAATAGCACCAAATAGCTTCCAATTGTACTTCCTTGACTTCAATTGCAAGTAGTTTTGACTTTGAAGGTATGGTGGCTATGGAGGAAGTGTGGAGGAGAGGGCTCACTTCCTTTTTGCTGGTGGAGGCTGAAATTTAGAGAAGGTGGTCTTCACTACTTGAATAGTCAAAAGTACACTAAACACTCTTAAGTAGTCTTAACCTTGTCTTATGTCATTTTCCTTGCTACAAGACTATAGTTTCTTAGTCTTAATCTCTTAGCCCACATTTGACCATACTTATCTTCCCTTAGCATCCCTCCTTATGTGAGATAACCCCACAAAACTTCCATTTGACTTAAGTCATAGACATACACATCTTAAGGCCTACATTAGAACACTTAGGTCCTTTATGCCTTTTTGTGTTTTCTTTGTCCTTAGTTGTCTTCCATAAGCAATTTGGTCCTCTAATAGCACTTTCATACCATTCATATCCTTCTCATAACTCTCCAAATATCTTTTCTGAAATTTTTACAATTGAGTACCCGAATTTTCAAAATCTTACAAAAAAGCCCATAGGTTGCTTGACAAACAAGCAATCCTTAAGGCTTTTCTTGGGGACCAAGCTACCAACTTGGAACACTTTTAAGGAGGTGTTGATCATGCCTTTTATCCCCTACACTTCAATCACTATGGTGAGAATTACACAATATAATGGTTTTTAGTCATTATGACACACTTGTAATTCTCCTATGTTTGTGATGTGGTAATAGAATACTTCAAGGATCAAGCATCAAATTCAGCCTACTCATCTTGGTAAGGGTTCTCTTGCTCTCATGGATTGTTTACTATATTTTCAAGCATCCATGGACCAAGGGCTAAGCTTGGATTAGAGCCATGAGCTTGATGAACCAAGCTTAGTGAGGGGAGTGCACTTATTGAAGGTTTTGTGACCTAGTGTGAAGTCCACAATGATGGCAGTGAAGAGAGGGTTTCTAGAGTAGAACATTAGCACTAACTAGTTTTAAAATCCTCCTAAGACCAAGCATTAGCTTGAGGAGGGCTGCCATAGTGATTTACATAAGTTTATTGCATGTTTTATGGACTAACCTATGGTTTATGTTGCCGCCGCATTTCATGTGTTTCTTGGTTGTGAATGGCTGCTGCATTTGGTTGCCACATCTTGTATATATGCATTGTTTTAGTGTCTTTGGATGCATTTTCTAATAAGGGTCACATTCCCTTAAGAAACCAAGTGTTTCCCTTACTAAGTTTCACAATGAAAGTTAACCCCCTCAATTCTGCCGTTTCAGGTCCAGTAGAAAGATCACGTTCAAAATGACCCTTTTCATGTGAGTTTTGATCTAAAATTTTGGGCATTTTAACTTCCATATATCAAGCTTTGATCTGGAATGGTTGGTGGTTTTAGGAGCACATTTTGTATTTTTAGTGATGGTGCTTATTGTGTTATGCAGCAGCTGTCCAACATCCTGTTTTTGGAGTCCATTGTGTCTCAAGCTCTCCTATAACTTTGGGTGTGTATTTACCTAGGTTAAGACCATTATGTAGTTCATGTATGCATTTACATGTAGTGCATGTAAAATAGGCAAGTATGTGAACATTTGAGTAATGTTTTGGCTATGTATGTGATGTAGTGCAAAGCTGCCTAACTGTGAATGACAGGTTGCTTACTTGTAAATTTTATTTTGGCCACATAAAGTTGCTAGATGAGAGAGCATGTAATTCTTATATGTATTGGACATGTATGGGATAGCCTTGGAGGGCTTACCCCTTGTGAATGAAGTGTTTGCATGCTTATGAAATTTTGTATGGCCAAAATGGTCATAAAGTGACAAGAATTTCAACTCTTTACTCAACATTCTACATGTCCCTATGTTGAATGAATCCTGGTATAAAATTTTGACCACACCTAGGGCACGTCTAGAGGTTGAACTGGGAATTAGAATTTCTGAATTTAGAGCTATGTATCCAAAGATATGATGTTCCAAATTTGGCTAAGTTACTGTTCATTTGGTGACAATTTTGTAACCAACTTCAAACATCCATAACTTGGTCCATAGGTGGGCTATTGATGTAAAACCAAATTCTTTGGTTTGCTTAAAGAATTTACTTGGTAATGAAGTAAATAAAACATGGGGTTACATGGCTAGATTATTATAGTTTTTTGGAAGAAGTTTCAAGTGCAGTGGCTAGTCACTTACACTTAATAAGATTGCCTAAAGTGTGGTAGCCAAAATCAAGACTTGTGCTAGTGTTCTCCTTCCTTGCTACGATGGTGTGCATAAAATGTCAATATGTGTGTAATGTTTGGACCAATATGCATGCATTTACATAGTGCCCAAGAAGGCCACTTGGGTCTGCACACTAAGGGTATTGTTCTGATGGCCTAAAGAACATACCAATCCTGGGAGTTTTTAAATGCACAATTTTGGTACTATAACTGGAGCACCCTGGAGTGGGCAACAGATGTTGGTATCAGAGCATGGTTTACATATGTACATAACATATGGTTGCATTGCATGCTAGCTACATACATGAAGTCAGTGTGGTCAGCTGCTAGTGTCAAGTACCATTAAAATACCTATGATCTTTATATGTGCTCTATGATGAACCAGCACTACAGGAAGTAAACATGGTTGCCACATGGAGAGTGGAACCACCCCAAAGGCCTCCTACTGAATCTGGGCAACAAAGAAATGGATAGAATAGAGGGAATCAAAGCTAACAGGGGGCACTAAACCCTGAAGTGCCATAGGTTTGTTAGAGCTTCAGAGGAACTTAGCTCTAACCAATGAAAACTTAGTAAGACTGATTTAAGCACAACATCTTGGAGTCCTAGTAGCACAGGCAGAAGTAGTTTAGGTTCCATAGCAACAACTAGAAGAGGATGCTAGGAACACATCTGAACATGTTCCTTCTGAAAGAACAAGAAACATAAATGATGAAGTTGATGTGGTGGAATATGAGGATAGGAGAAATCTGAGAGGTAGAAGAGTAAGATCTAAGAATGGTCAGGTGTCCAGGGCCAATCCCTTAGTCTCAGACCATTCCTCCACTAGGAATGAGATTGAGGAAGATCATGAGAGAATGGATAGGAGAAGGCAAAAAGAGTATCATTATGTTGAGGAGTCTGACAGATGTAGGAAACAGAGAGTAGAGGATCTGGAAGACCTAGATGAGGTCAGACTACTGGAGAGGTTCCGAGGACTAAGGCCTCCATAGTTTGATGGAAGAGGAGGACCAGAAAGAGCTGCGTAATGGTTAATCTTCATAGGAAAGATGTTTGAGAGGATTCCACTCATGTTATGGCCCTTCTAGTGGGAAGCATGATTGAGGAAGGTAAAGTGTTCCAAATTAAGTTCAGAACCTTAATTCAAGTTTACATAGCAAGAATAGAAAAGTTTAGCAAAGTTCACTACGTTCCGAGAAAAATAAGGCACTAAATGAAGTTCAGGGGCAAAATGGTAATTTTGCATCCTAAATAGCCAGGACGAGTCTCGAGTGTTTTAAAATGAATTTTTGGAAACTTAACTGTCAACCTTAACTCAAACTTGAAGAATAAACAAGAATTTAATCAAGAATGACTAAGTTACAAAGATGGGGGTTTCTTTGTAACAAGCTTAATACTTTGATGCCTTTGGGGTTAAGTGAGGGTTTAAGAAAGGAAGTGACACTATGGTTGCCATAATCTCATTTCCAGCCTTCTCACCCTCATTTTGATCTCAAATTAACCGTGGAATCAAGTGTTCATGGTTTCAAGAGGTGCAATTCAAAGTATAATGATTTTGAAACTTGGAAGGGTGTTTTTCCATATTCCCTATTTTTGAACGAGGAAAGTAATGTGTTCTTGATTGAATTCATATTATTTACTTGGTTTGGAGCTTGGGTTTTGGTTAGAGAGTGAAGTTTTGGTGATTAGTGCTTTGTTTTTGGATTGGAACTTGTGTAGAACTTTGGTGATCTTGGTTGATTGAAAAAGAGATTGATTTTTTCTTGTTACTTGGAGTTGAGGTAAGGGAGTTATGTTTTCAAATTCAATTAATCCTATTGCCTTGAGTTTGCTTGAAGGAATTGAGTGATTCTAGCAATAGCATTAGTGAAAGGTTTTGGTTGAATCATGATGGACTAGGAGATTTGGGAGGATTGAATTGATGTTACAAGACATCATAGATTGGCTTGTGATAGTTGGTTGTGACCATGCAACATGTTCTATGTGTATATGAAATTTGGAGGCATTCCAAGCATGTTTGATATGTGTAGGAAATGTCCAAAGTACATAACAGCAAAATCGGAGATTTTCTGGGCATTTTGCAGCTTTGGCGATGCGTCGCCAATCCACACGAGTTCCCATGATGTGTTGCCAAGACCTCAAAAAATTGGCAGAACGTCGACAATTGTGGCAACGCGTCGCCAAGACAGCATTTGACACCCGGTTTTGTTTTTGGCATAACTTTTTGCTTTGGTGTCCGATTGAGGTGATTTAAGATTCCACGGGAAGCTAAGAGGGAGTACTATTACCTCCATGTTTTAAAAACACTTAAAATGCTCCATTTTTAGATTTATATTAACTCAAAGTGAAGGTAATTTTTAAAGGAAACTATGTTGCAATGATCACAACAAGGTATTACTAGCCTGGTGAGAGGTTTAGAACCCTTGGCAACCTAGCCATGCCGTAGCCATGAGGTTGCAAGGTGAAAACTTGTTCATTTAGTCTACAAGGAGGTCTTATGGCCTAGTCTACAAAAGTTCCATCATGATTCCCCTGCACAATAACTAAAGGAAGGCTACATGATTGCGTCAATAAGCTACGGCTTACTAGGAGTGAGTTAGTGGCCAGAACTCACTAGGCACGGAGTGACGCCCTGTGAGGAGGACTAGTTTGAGGAGAAGTCTCAAAGGCCTAGTTATATGTGCATATATCAGACCCTCATGGTGTGTGAGCTCGAAGAAAGTTTACATATGTTTTTCATATGTCCAATCCTAGTAATTTTCTTGCAGGTATGCAGAAGACCCTTTACTGAGAATGTTGAATTCTCACTCCTTAGTTATGTTTTGTAGAGACTGAAGTTGTTGAGCCCGATAATCATTGAGGATTATCGCGGTAATGCTCTTTTGTGTGTACAGGTATGGCACTTGAGAATCTCTATGATTCTAGTCTACATGGGTACTTGTTGGATAAGTAACAGTACAAACTAGTGTCTTCCTTTGGCTGCAGAGCCTTGTAGCACTTGGAGAAGGGCTTTTGAGACTCGCCACTGGGACATGTATCCAAGGTGGGAGTTAAGTCGAGAAGATCTCAGTAGAGGTTTGTATTTATACAATACACTTAGCTGCCTCCATAAACTATGTTTTGAGGAGTCCTAGACTCTAGGAATGCTCTTGGGTGAGGGCATTAGCTTACTTTATGTATGAATGTTCTCACGAGTTGTTATGTGTAGTAAACTCACACAAATGTTGATTTTGTATGCTTTGGCTATTTGTACTTAGTTTTTATGAAATTACTTGGCCAAGTTAATGTTTTATGGTTTTAATAAACCAAGTCAAAGCATAAGAGCATGCATCTTGCATATTTTAGGTTAATCAACTAGTATCATGGGATTTTAATCCGTGCACATATACAGCTAGCCAATTGCAATCAACTTTTAGACCAGCTCTCACAAGCTTCTTAGGCAGGGGCCAAGGACGGTCGTGTCAGTTTTTGGTATCAGAGCTTAGAGCTCATTGCATAGATATTGGAGGCTAAGACTGAGATCTAGTGTGGAATGTCCAAGTGCTAGGAAGTTAGTACTGACCAACATCTAGGGAACGTTGTCTGGCTTTGGTTGCAGGTTTTTTTGGTTGATACTAGATCAGGAGCCTCTACAGGGGCTAGAGAACTTGGTGAGGGCTCTAGTGACCCAGTTGTGGCCAGCTGGATGAGATATCTAAAGTTCTTCAGGGGTTGACACAGACTATGGCCTAAGTGGCACAGGGTATGAATACTATTGTGACTGAGATGTTTAAAGATTATGAGGACAGAAAGCAAGAGGAAAATTATGTACACCAGGATCAAGAAAGGCATGCTGAGCGGCAGCAAGTGCCTAAGGCTCATGAATGTAGAAATCATGTTCATGAGGAGGAAGAAGAACTAGAGGTGATGGAGGCTCCAAGGAGGGGAGACACTCCACATCATATGAGATTATTGTAGAAGTTTAAAACTATTGATCCACCGGGCTTTGATGGGATAGGTGATCCCGATAGAGCAGAGGACTAGTTGTCCTGAATGAATAGACTTTTCACTTGTGGTGGCTATGAATCAGAGCAGAAAATGACCTTAGTACCTTTCTTTTTTAGAGGAAGGGCTAGTCTATGGTGGGATGATGTGTTGGAGATACTGAGGGAAAGTAATGGTACTTGCCCAGAGCACAAGAAAAAGGTGCTCAAGTGGTCAGACTTTGAAAAGAAGTTTCGACAAGAGTATATTAGTGAAGCTGCAAAGGACCAAAGGAGGATTCAGTTTCAGAATCTGGTACAAGGAGAAATGTCTGTGCGGGAGTATGAGCAGCGTTACAATTATCTTATCCAGTATGCTCCGTACATGATGGGCAATGATGAGTTGAAAGCTAAGAAGTTCTCCCAAGGTTTGAAACATGTACTTAGGAGGTATATGGCGACAGTAGATATCAGGAGCTATCGCCAGGAGGTCTAGAAGGCGCTAGCCTTAGAAAGGGAATTTGAGGATTCCAGAACGCCTAGTAAGAAGGTGGAGGTTAGACCAGCCAACCAAGGAAAGAGTGCCGGGAAGCGACCAATGGTGGAGAACCAAAATTCTTTCAAGAGAAGGAGGTTTGGTCCTTGTCCTAAGTGTAGGCGATTTCATGGCATGAGCCCATGCACCTTGGGAACTGACACTTGCAATATTTGTGGTTAGAAGGGGCATTGGTCGAGGGAATGCCCTCGAGTTCGACCTTTGCCAGGTCCGCCCAGAAACTTAGCCCCTGTACCCCTCGCCATAAGGAATCAGCCTGGTGTAGCCGCAGCAGCAGTTAAGCCGAGGGTTTTCACCCTGGCGAGTCAGGCGACCAGAGAACTAGCCGCCGTTCAAGGTAATTTTACTTTTTGGAACGGTAATGTTAGAGTTGATGGCCTGGGGCCTCATCGTTGTGAGTCATGATGACTGTTGAGGAGACTTCTAGGAGGAAGAAGGCCTGGAAGGTTGATCGCCCCAAGGGGAGTACCTGAAAAGCTGGTAAACAGGGTTAGGAGGCCCCCGGAGTGTTTTTCTGGCGGGGGAGCCTCCGACGCCCAAGTCAGTGGTGGCCGAAAAAAGGAGAAAGTCACTAGCTCAAAGAGAAAGGCAGAAAAGTCTCGCCTGGTATTTTCTCAGAGTGTGGGAGCTGTATCTCCGGCCTACCAACCTCCTGTCAAGTATTTATTTCCTGTATATATAGGAATACCTAGCCCGTTCAGATCATGACACGTGTGCGATCGGATGCTCCTGAACTTCTGGGCGTAGGGGACAGATAGTTGGTAACCAGCTCACCTCGAGCCTTGTGCTGAGACGGGCCATGATGTGATTCTGATGGCGTCTGTGCGTCAGGGCAGCTTTTTACGTCTGTGGTGGGACGTGTCAGAGGCTTCCTTAAATGCTTCCATAAATGCTCCTGCCGTACTCCCGAGGTCCCTGGGCGAGGTCGTCCTCTAGTTCGGACAGTGCCTCTTCGGGAAGCATACCCTCAGTTCGGGGGTTCCCAGTTCCAGGGGGTTCCGCCTTCGGGGATATCATGTTCGGGCATCAATGTCTGGTGCCACTTTTCCGAAGGCGCTGTTCACAACCTTGGGGGGCGAATAGAATCCTCAAGTTTTACTGGCGTGCCGAGGCTCGGAGCTCTCCGGCTATCTCCCGAGGTGCATGATTCCACCTGTTCCCGGGAAGCGCCAGTTCTTTTGGCCATTGTTGTGGCAGGGTGTTCGGCCAGATTGAGGCGATAGCCTTTGGCTATCACATGCCCCCCTCTGGAAAGCCGAAGTGAAGACTTCGGTTTGCATCTCTTTCCGAGGTCGTCGTTGGGAGTCTTGTTGGGAAGCATAACCTGTTCCGAGGTCGCACCTTTTGCCCGAGGATCTGGGCTGTTCGGCCTTGGCCTATTCTTTGGTGTCTCTGAGGCAAGGCCTGTACCGAAGATACACCTCTTGCCCAAAAGTCATGGGCTGTTCAGCCATAGCCTGTCTCTTGGTGTCCTCAAGGTGGCCTGCTTTTTATTTCTGCAGGTCTGATGGCCAAGCGTGTCAGACTGAGTGGCGTGTCCCACTTTTCAGGGATGTCAAACGATGTGTCCCAATCAGGAGGTGTGTCCCGGTTTTCCAGGGACGTTTGGGGAGGCACGCCCCCTATTTCTGCGCAGCGGTTGACACGCGGCTTCTTGTCATTGGAAGAGAGACGTGTCATTTACAGAGGGCGCGCCTTTTCGGGTGCAGTGGGCAGTTACGGCGACGGTTCGCCTCCAATGGGTACTTATGATTTCTTTTCGGCTACCCACCTTTGGCCTATAAATAGCCCATCCTATCATAAGTCCCACTTACTGTTTTTCTGCTCTCTTTCTGCTTTGCCCTCTGTTCTTGCGTTTTATCTTGCTTTCCGTTTCGAAGCTTCTTTAATCAGAGCTTTTCCTACCAACTTTCACGACGGCGTCCTCAGGCAAATCTTTTGGTGGGTTTTGATTTCCAGAGTACTCTGATTCCTCTGTTTTTCTGAGTTGTTCTGGAAAACTGTTGTTTTTTTCCAAACTCGTCTTCCGAGTTTTTTCTGGAAACTATTTTCTTTTCCATCTCAAACTCTTTTTCATGTCTACGATGCCTGTTCCCGAGAGCTGGAAACCTCTTCTGGCCCATCCTTGCTGTACCACCCCCGAAAAACTAGAGAGGTGGAAGAAAAAATTCTTTCTTCCCTCTTACGCTGTGACCAGGCTGCCTCGTTCTAGCCATTTTGCTTTTTCAAACCGCGGCGACGAGGTTACCGTCTTCCGAGCCCAACTGAAGGCCGGACTTCGGTATCCTCCCCCGAAGGTGGTTTGCGAGTTCTACCAATTCCATGGCATTGCTGTGAACCAGCTTCCCCCGAACCCGTACTGCTATTTTAACGCCTACCTTTGCATGTGTGGCGTGCTCGGGATGGAGCCCCACTTCATCATTTTCATGCAGTACTACAAGCTCTACGTGGTCCCGAAGGGTGGCTTCTATTTCCTGCTGCCTCGGGGATCCGGGAGCAAAAAATTCACCTTCACCTTCGACACGAAGGATAGCTGGCGGGGGTGGCAGCCTAAGTTCTTTTTCCTGAAGGTGGATAAGAATTGGTTTGGTGTCCCGACCAGATGGGCTCAGGGAGTGCTGAACGCAGACGTCGTTGATTCGATGATGCTGCTGACCCCACCGTTGGCTTCCGTGTTCGCGGATTTCGACGCTCGTATTCGGGCAGTCGCTGACTGGGCTCCCGAGGTCTCTCCTCGTGCTCTTTACCCCTTTCCTATCAACTGGAGGTTGATGACCGAAGAAGTCCTTCGGGAGCTGAAAGTGGTTAAGGAGCACGTGACTGACCTCAATATGCCCGCTCCCGCCATCGCCGGGAAGGATTCCTGGCTGGTCAAGCTCCTTAAGGGGGAGACTTCTTTCGAATCTTTTGCCGAAAGTGAGTAATCTTCCACCCCTTTATATTTTTTCCTCGGACTTACGCTGATATTTCTTCTCTTTTTCAGAGATGGGCGATGGGGCTGCCGCCTATTACAAGGCCCTCTTTTCTGGCCAAGTGGAGAAGGGGGAGCAGACAAAGAAGGCGGCTTCCCGAAGAAGGAAGTTGACAGGGGCGGGGCCCTCGGCCAATCGAGCTAGGAAGCCTATCCAGCCTCCTCAGCCAGAGCTTTCGGAAGAAGAAGCTGGCGAAGAGGCTGGTCTTGTTGAAATTCCACCGGCCGAGGTCGCCGCTACTTCCGCCGAGGTGCCTCCTCTCGACCTTGAGGCCCCCAAAAACACTGTAGTGGTAGAAGTACCTTCTGCCGAGGAGCGGTACCTGCAGAAGGGTAAGGGTCTTTCTACCGAGGGGCCCGAGGATCCCGAGGACACTGTCTCCGAGGTTCCTCCAGGTACGCCTTCACGCGAACTTCAGCTCCTTTTCTTTTCACGAATTTTTCTTCTGCTCCTAACTTCCTTCTTACTTTCAGAGGAGCCTCTTACTGCTGGCTGGAGGGCCATTCATGAGAGGAAACGGGCCCTCCACGATGCAAAAATCCCTGAGGGGAAGATCCCCTTGGAGCCCTTTTGGACAATCACGGAGGATATGAATTTGTTCTCCGACGATTGTCCAAGAATGACAAAGGAGATTTGGAAGGGGATGACCACTGACGCCTCCTTCCGGGCCATTGCGGCGGCTCACCCGAGGGATAATACCCTCGCCGCAAAAGTCACCGAGCACGCTGCTCAGGTATAGTCTTTACACTCTTTTTCCTCAATTTTCTAAGTGTTTAGACTTGTACTAACTTGGACTTTTGCCTTGCCGTAGCTGCTGGAGTACGCTGGTTACCTCCGAGTTCGGGTGGCCAGAGAGGCTGCCTCCAAGGATGCGACTTCGCGGGAACTTAGTGAAGCGAAGGCTTCGCTTGCGAGCCTGGTCGCCAGCAACCAGCAGCTGGCAGCGGATTGTTCTCAGCAAATCGCCGCCGTTCGGGAGGAGTTCTCGAAGAAGAGAGAAGAACTTGAAAAAGACTCCTCCCGGAAGATTGCCGACCTCGGCGACCAAGTAAAGGGGCTGCTCGCCGCCAACGGAGATCTTGTCAAGGACAAGGCTGTTTCTGACAGTCTTGCGGCGAGGTTGACGGATGAGAACAACGCTCTCCGAGCCGAGGTCGAGGCTCTGAAGAAGGAGTCCGAAGAGACGCTGGGGATAAGCGAGCTGGAGGAGGAGGTTGCTGAGCTGAGGGACGAGCTCAACGTCCTTGGCGTTCAAAAACATACTTCTGATCAGATGGCCAAGGTCGCCTTTCAGGACGGCTTCTGCCTTGCTCGGCACCAAGTCCTGCAGAGGTTCCCAGATTTGGACCTCTTTTTTCTGGAGGGCCTAAATATTCCTGAGGGACCTCGGTGGCAGTGGTCCAAGGTCGAGCATCTGAAGCTTCCTGGTCTTCGTCCGCCCGGCTCTCCCTAGTTTGCTTTAGGGCTCCTCTTATTTTTCTCCTTTATGCTCCTTCTTTGGGCACTTCTTTTGTAAGGCGATTTGCTCTAAATGAACAATCTGTTGGCTAAGTCCTTTCTTGCAAGTTTCTTCATTTCCACTGTCCCGAACACGTTTGCTCAAGAGACTTTTGGAAAACCTGCAACCAAAGAAACTTTTTACCTTCCTTTGTCCCGAGTGTGCTTGCTCAAGAGACTTTCTGGAAAGTTTGTAAAAATTTGGCTAAGTCTTTTGCAGGCTTTTTGTTCCCTTTTATCCCGAACATGTTTGCTCAAGGGACTTCGGAAAACCTTCAGCCAAATTTTTCTGTCTTCCTATTGTCCCGAGCATATTTGCTCAAGGGACTTAGGAAAGTTTTCACGAGATTGCTCATTTCCCTTTTTTCCCGAGCACGTTCGCTCAAGGGTGTTCGGAAATTACCTCTTCTTTTGTTTTGGCGTGTACTTTTGCGAGACTCTTGCTTTCCCTTTTTCCCGAGCATTTTCGCTCAAGGGTGTTCGAAAAATTTTCTCTGCACTGATTATGCCGAGTACCTTTGCAAGATTCTTGTTTCCCATTTTTCCCGAGCATAGTGGCTCAAGGGACTTCGGGAACTCACGTCTGCTTTTTTCATGGTGAGCACCTTCGTGGAATTCTGTCTTGGACAATTTGGTATAATTAAAAAATTTTTCTCAAGACCATTCTGTACTTAGAATATTTCTTGTACAATATATCTCCTCCGCTCAACCTTAGGCGTAGAATTTTTTGAAGGCGTCTGAATGCCAAGTGTTTTTCAATTCTACGCCTTCGGCGTCGCCAAGCTTGTACACGCCTTTTCGTACTTCGGCGAGAACCAGATAAGGTCCTTCCCAATTTGCGCGAAGTACTCCGTGAGATGGCCTTCGGGGTGCAAAGTCGGCCTTTCGGAGAACGAGGTCTCCTTTTTTGATTTCTTTTAGCCTGGCTTTTAAGTTGATAGCCGCGACCACTCTTTGCTGGAAAGCTTTTCTTCTCAGCTCGGCTATTTCTCTGTGTTCGGCCACAAGGTCGAGCTTAGTTCTCAGACCGAGGTCGTTTCCGCCTTCATCAAATACTTGCACCCGTATTGAAGGCTGAACTATCTCTATTGGGATAATGGCCTCTGTTCCGAAGACGAGTGAGAAGGGAGTTTCCCCTGTGGCTCTTCGTGGCGTCGTTCGGTAGCTCCACAATACACTTTGGAGTTCTCCTGGCCATTTCCCCTTGGCTTCCCCAAGTCTCTCTTTCAGGCCATCTTTTATGGTCCTGTTTGATACTCCCACCTGCCCATTGCTTTGGGGGTGAGCTACTGGGGCGAAGTGCATCTTTATTCCGAGGTCGCTGATGAATTCCTGGAATCCTTTGTCTATGAACTGGGATCCATTATCAGCTACTAGTACCCTCGGTATGCCAAATCTACATACGATGTTCTTCCATACGAACTTCTGCACTTCTTTTTCCGAGATAGTTGCTAGTGGTTCTGCCTCTACCCACTTTGAGAAATAGTCCAATGCTACCACGCAGAATTTCACGCCTCCGGGCGTTGTGGGGAGTGGCCCAATAAGGTCTATACCCCAGACTGCGAAGGGCCAAGGATAGTCTGCCGACGTTACCATTTCCGAGGGTATCCTCTGGATTTTTGCATGTCTCTGGCAACTACCGCACTTCTGGACGAATTGCCTTGCGTCCTTTCTCAGGGTAGGCCAGAAGTATCCTTGGTGGAGTATCACTGCTGCAAGGGCATCAGTTCCAATGTGCGAGCCGCACATCCCTTCGTGAACTTCTTCGATGACCATCTCAGTATCCTCTTCGCCCACACATCTCTGCAGCGGATTTGCATATCCTTGCCGATATAACTCTTCACCAATCAAGAAGAATCTTCCTGCGCGTCTTCGCAGTCTTGCAGCATTGCCGGCGTCTTCGGGAAGCTCATTCTCTGCGAGGTATCTCTTTATGGGGTCCTTCCACCCTGTTCCCGAGGTCGTTACGCTTAGCACGGAGATGCTTGGATGGTCTAGCGCCTCGGTGTATGTTTTGGACTTCGCTAAGCAATCTGCCTCAGTGTTATTCTGCCGGGGTACATTTTCGATCCGCACGGCGTCAAACTCTTGGATGAGTTTTGTTACCAGCTCGTGGTATTTTGCCAAGATTGGGTCCTTCGCCCCATAATCTCCTACCGTCTGTCGAACTACCAACTGGGAATCGCTGTGAGCCCTTAAGTTTCTCACGCCAATCTTTCTGGCCAAGCGTAATCCCGCTATGAGGGCTTCATACTCTGCCACATTATTGGTGACGTTGAAGCTGAACTTGATAGCCTTCATCACCTCTAGGCCTTCGGGTCCTCTGATAACTATTCCAGCTCCCTGGTGTTCGGACCCCGAGGCTCCGTCAACATGCAAGGTCCATTCTGGCTCACCTTCTTTCGGACCTGAGTGGTTCTCCTCAGTGGTGGGTATTTCGGCGATAAAATCTGCCAATGCTTGGGCTTTTATGGCCTTCCGAGGCTCATACGTGATTTCGTGTTCGCCAAGCTCTATGCACCACTTGGAGAGCCTTCCCGAATGATCCACTCTCTTCATAACATCCCGTAGTGGTAGACTACTTCGGACGATGATGGGGTGAGCTTGGAAATATGGTCGCAGTCTTCTTCCTGCAAGCACCAAGGCGTATATAGCTTTTTGGAGCAAAGGGTACCTGACTTCGGCGCCATGCAAGGACTTGCTGACGTAGTAGACCGGCCATTGTTTCGGCCCTTCTTCTTTCACCAGGACCGAGCTCACGGCCTTTTCTGTGACGGCGAGGTACAGTACGAGGGGTTCTCCCTCCCGAGGTTGTCGCAGAGTCGGCAGGCTGGCCAGGTAGACTTTGAGTTCTTCCCAGGCCTTTTGGCAATCTTCATCCCAAGGATGACTGTTTCTTCCGAGGTCGCCTTCCATCTTTGCTGCCTTTGTGAGGACTTTGAAGAAAGGTCTACACCTATCTCCGTACCTGGAAATAAACCTGCTCAGAGAGGTTATTCTTCCGGTTAGTCTCTGCACGTCTTTGACTGTGGCAGGAGTTCGGAACTCAAGCAGAGCCTTAATCTTCTCAGGATTGGCGTCAATGCCTCTTTCGGATACCATGTACCCAAGGAATTTTCCCGAGGTCACACCGAAGATGCACTTCTCGGGATTAAGGCGAATCCCGAAGGCTCTGAGCTTTTGGAAGGTTTCCTCCAAATCTGCAACGTGGTAGCCGGGCAGCTTGCTTTTGACTATCATATCATCAACATATACCTCCATGTTTCTCCCCATTTGGTCCTTGAAGACCTTGTTCATCAGTCTCTGGTAGGTGGCTCCTGCATTTTTGAGCCCGAAGGGCATTCTGACATAGCAGTACGTTCCTCCCTCAGTGATGAAGGCAGTTTTCTCTTCATCTTCGGGGTCCATCCTTATCTGATGGTAGCCGCTGAAGGCATCTAGGAAGCTCAGGAGCCCCTATTCGGCCGTTGAATCTACCAGTTGATCTATTGGCGGGAGGGGAAATGAGTCTTTCGGGCAAGCATCGTTCAAGTTTTCAAAATCAATGCACATTCGGAGTTTGCTGCTGCCTTCTTTTGTGGCGATGACCACGTTGCTCAACCATTCGGGGTATTTTACCTCCCTGATGACTTCAGCATCCAATAGGCGCTGGACTTCGGTTTTCACGAAGTTGCTTTTGTGGGCTGAGATGCTTCGTTTCTTTTGCCTGATAGGTTTTGCTTCCGGGCTTACTTTGAGGCTGTGCTGTATTATGCCAGGGTTTACTCCTGGCATGTCTTTCGGCTAGTAGGCAGACAGATCTTTATTTTTCAGCATAAAGGATACAAGATTTTCCTTATCACCTTTGGCCAAGCTCTTCCCTATTCGGGTAGATTGTCCTGGGACAAGATCTACTGCTTCCGTTTCTGCTTCTGCGGGATCTCCTTCTTTGCCTTTCTCCTGCGCCTTTTCCTCCACCGTTTGTGTAGAGTTGTTTGCCGGAGCCTTTCGTGCTTTTACAAACACCTTTCTTACCTCGGCTTGGTCGATGAAGACCTCTACATCTCCATCCTTGGTGGCGAATGTGACAGTCAAGTACTTCACATCGGGGCGAATGTGCTGGTTCCCCTGAGTCTGCCTTCCAAGGATGGCGTTGTACGAAGAGGGGACGTCCATGACGATGAATCTTGCCATTGTGGACGCGTACAACTCAGCTGCTCCGTTTACCGAAGTGCCTCTCATCATCAAGGGGAGGTCGATCCATCCGAGGACGGGTAGTTCAGATGGCCCAACGCCGAAGGTGGGCGTGGTGACAGGTTTAAGCTCGCTGCTGGAGATGCCCAAGCTCGGCAGTAAGTGCGAGAATAGGACGTCAGCATTTGAGCCATCATCAAGCAACACTCTCTTGACGTCCCAGTTCCCTATTCTCGCCATTATCAGCAGCGGGTCATCGTGGGGGAAGACGACGGTGGAGCCATCTTTGCGAGCCAGTTTCTTTGATGGACTTTGATACTCCATAACTGCAATTTCTCTGGCCTTCCGCTTCCTTTCCGAGGATGGGAGCCCCGTAGTGATGGTTTGGATGACCCCTACTGGAGGTGGAAGGCGCCTTTTCGGACTTCTGTTTCTCCGCCTGTCGGAGTCATAGTCCTCGTTTTCGGCCCTCTCTTCCTCCTCTTTTCTGCCTTTTAGGGAGGGCATCCGCAGGTATTTGCGAAGTTGGCCCTGTTTGATCAGCGACTCTATGTACTTCTTCAGCTGGAAGCAGTCTTCGATGTCATGACCGTGGTCGCGATGAAACTGGCAGAACTTCTTGGCATTCTTCTTATTATCGGCGGCCATGGCCTTTGGCCGCCGAATCTGCGTCCCTTGCCTTTCCAGCGCCATGATAATGTTGGTCCGTGTCGTGCTCAAGGGCGTGAAACTCTGAGGTTTCCTTCCTCGCATTCATCGTGGTCGGCCTGTGTGTTCAGAAAGATGCCGAGCTTGCTGACTGGACCCTTCGGCGCGGTGATGATCAGACTTCGGCCCCGCCATCCTCAATTCCTCGGCTATCATGTGCTGCTCTGCCCTTCGGTAAAATTCTCTGAGGGTCTCCGGGGGGTCCTTTGAGAACTCGTAGAACAGCTGTGAGTCACGCCGAAGGCCCCGTGTCATCGCGAGGATGCGGATTTCGGGCCGGAAGTCCGGGACGCTGAGTGCTTCCCTGTTGAATAGTTCGACATAGTCTCGGACTGTCTCTCCATTTCTTTGCTCTATGTCGAACATCTGCACAGGCATTTTGGCCGTTGGCCTGCTCCCAATGAACTGCTGGGTGAAGGCTGTGGACAACTCCTGGAACTCAGTGATAGTCCCTGGGGGCAAGGAATTGTACCATGCTGTTGCTGGGCCCGTGAGGGTGACTTCGAAGCATTTGCACAGGGTAGCGTCATCAGGTCCGTGCATTATCATGCTCCGTCTGTACTTCGTTAGATGGGCCTGTGGATCAGTCCGGCCATCATAGATCTCCAGCCTAGGCACTCTAAAGTCGCCTGGCATAGCTGCCTCAACGACGGCGCGAATAAACGGGGAGTCATCTTCGCATAATGCCCCCGACAGCCTGTCCCAAACGGGTTTTCTGGCCACCTGCTTCTCCACTCTGTCCAGCTGTGCCAATATCCTTTCCATAAGCGCAGTGGCGCTAGGACCATTTTCACGGGAGGGAGATCGACGGTGCCTTTTCGGGGAGCGAGTTCGGCGCGGAGGGGTCAGGGACCTCGCCTCGGTCGACGAACTGCTTCGCTGTGAGACTCTCGGTCGCTTGGACCCGGTTTGTCCCACAGGCCGTTTCCCGAGGGCTATATCTTCTGTGGATGATTCTCCGGGAAGCTCTCCACTTCCTGAACTGCGGTATGTAGACTTGGGGCTTTTCTCCCGAGGGCGTGCTGATGAGGAGGGTTTCTGGGCCTGTGACTACTGTGGCCATCTTCGGTCGATCTGCTGAGTCATTTCAGCAACGACCGAGCGCTGAAAGTCCCTCAAGAAGCTCATGGTGACTACCAGAGGGCGGTCTTCCTCGGGCGTAGAACTCTCTGGGAGTGTCTGCTCAGCGGCCGGTTGTATCTCAGGCGCGGACGAGGACCTTGGGAGTCCCTTGTCCTTAGAACGCCGAGTCTCAACGACGGCGATTTGCGAGCGGGTTCCCACAGACAGCGCCAAATGATGGCCTGGGGCCTCATCGTTGTGAGTCATGATGACTGTTGAGGAGACTTCTAGGAGGAAGAAGGCCTGGAAGGTTGATCGCCCCAAGGGGAGTACCTGAAAAGCTGGTAAACAGGGTTAGGAGGCCCCCGGAGTGTTTTTCCGGCGGGGGAGCCTCCGACGCCCAAGTCAGTGGTGGCCGGAAAAAGGAAAAAGTCACTAGCTCAAAGAGAAAGGCAGAAAAGTCTCGCCTGGTATTTTCTCAGAGTGTGGGAGCTGTATCTCCGGCCTACCAACCTCCTGTCAAGTATTTATTTCCTGTATATATAGGAATACCTAGCCCGTTCAGATCATGACACGTGTGCGGTCGGATGCTCCTGAACTTCTGGGCGTAGGGGACAGATAGTTGGTAACCAGCTCACCTCGAGCCTTGTACTGAGACGGGCCATGATGTGATTCTGATGGCGTCTGTGCGTCAGGGCGGCTTTTTACGTCTGTGGTGGGACGTGTCAGAGGCTTCCTTAAATGCTTCCATAAATGCTCCTGCCGTACTCCCGAGGTCCCTGGGCGAAGTCGTCCTCTAGTTCGGACAGAGCCTCTTCGGGAAGCATACCCTCAGTTCGGGGGTTCCCAGTTCCAGGGGGTTCCGCCTTCGGGGATATCATGTTCGGGCAGCAATGTCTGGTGCCACTTTTCCGAAGGCGCGCTGTTCACAACCTTGGGGGGTGAATAGAATCCTCAAGTTTTACTGGCGTGCCGAGGCTCGGAGCTCTCCGGCTATCTCCCGAGGTGCATGATTCCACCTGTTCCCGGGAAGCGCCAGTTCTTTTGGCCATTGTTGTGGCAGGGTTGATGGCCCAGGGCCTCATCGTTGTGAGTCATGATGACTGTTGAGGAGACTTCTAGGAGGAAGAACGCCTGGAAGGTGGATCGCCTCTAGGAGAGTACCTGGAAAACTGAGAAACAGGGTTAGGAGGCCCCCGGAGTGTTTTTCCGGGGGGGGAGCCTCCGACGCCCAAGTCAGTGGTGGCCGGAAGAAGGAGAAAGTCACTAGCTCAAAGAGAAAGGCAGAAAAGTCTCGCCTGGTCTTTTCTCAGAGTATGGGAGCTGTATCTCCGGCCTGCCAACCTCCTGTCAAGTATTTATTTCCTGTATATATAGGAATACCTAGCCCGTTCAGATCATGACACGTGTGCGGTCGGATGCTCCTGAACGTCTGGGCGTAGGGGACAGATAGTTGGTAACTAGATGGCCTCGAGCCTTGTGCTGAGACGGGCCATGATATGATTCTGATGGCGTCTGCGCGTCAGGGCGACTTTTTACGTCTGTGGTGGGACGTGTCAGAGGCTTCCTTAAATGCTTCCTTAAATGCGCCTGCCGTACTCCCGAGGTCCCTGGGCGAGGTCGTTCTCTAGTTCGGACAGAGCCTCTTCGGGAAGCCTACCCTCAGTTCGGGGGTTCCCAGTTCCAGGGGGTTCCGCCTTCGGGGATATCATGTTCGGGCAGCAATGTCTGGTGCCACTTTTCCGAAGGCGCGTTGTTCACAACCTTGGGGGGCGAATGGAGTCCTCAAGTTTTACTGGCGTGCCGAGGCTCGGAGCTCTCAGGCTATCTCCCGAGGTGCATGATTCCACCTATTCCCGGGAAGCGCCAGTTCTTCCGGCCGTTGTTGTGGCAGGGTATTCGGCCAGATTGAGGCGACAGCCTTTGGCTATCACATGCCCCCCTCTGGAAAGCCGAAGTGAAGACTTCGGTTTGCATCTCTTTCCGAGGTTGCCGTTGGGAGTCTTGTTGGGAAGCATAACCTGTTCCGAGGTCGCACCTTTTGCCCGAGGGTCTGGGCCGTTCGGCCTTGGCCTTTTCTTTGGTGTCCCCGAGGCAAAGCCTGTACCGAAGATACACCTCTTGCCCAAAAGTCATGGGCTGTTCAGCCATAGCCTGTCTCTTGGTGTCCTCGAGGTGGCCTGCTTTTTTATTTCTGCAGGTCTGATGGCCAAGCGTGTCAGACTGAGCGGCGCGTCTCCATTTCTCAGGGATGTCAAACGACGTGTCCCAATCAGGAGGCGTGTCCCGGTTTTCCAGGCACGTTTGGGGAGGCACGTCCCCCATTTCTGCGCAGCGGTTGACACGTGGCTTCTTGCCACTGGAGGAGAGGCGCGTCATTTACAGAGGGCGCGCCTTTTCGGGTGCAGCGGGCAGTTACGGCGACGGTTCGCCTCCAATGGGTACTTATGATGTTTTTTCGGTTACCCACCTTTGGCCTATAAATAGCCCATTCTATCATAAGTCCCACTTACTGTTTTTCTGCTCTGCCCTCTGTTCTTGCGTTTTATCTTGCTTTCTGTGGCGGAGCTTCTTTAATCAGAGCTTTTTCCAACCAACTTTCACGACGGCGTCCTCCGGCAAATCTTTTGGTGGGTTTTGATTTCCAGAGTACTTGATTCCTCTGTTTTTCTGAGTTTTTCTGGAAAACTGCTGTTTTTTCCAAACTCGTCTTCTGAGTTTTTTCTGGAAACTATTTTCTTTTCCATCTCAAACTCTTTTTCATGTCTGCGATGCCTGTTCCCGAGAGCTGGAAACCTCTTCTGGCCCATCCTTGCTGTACCACCCCCGAAAAACTAGAGAGGTGGAAGAAAAAATTCTTTCTTCCGTCTTACGCTGTGACCAGACTGCCTCGTTCTAGCCATTTTGCTTTTTCAAACCATGGCGACGAGGTTACCGTCTTCCGAGCCCAACTGAAGGCCGGTCTTCGGTATCCTCCCCCGAAGGTGGTTTGCGAGTTCTGCCAATTCCATGGCATTGCTGTGAACCAGCTTCCCCCGAACGCGTACTGCTATTTTAACACCTACCTCTGCATGTGTGGCGTGTTCGGGATAGAGCCGCACTTCATCATTTTCATGCAGTACTACAAGCTCTATGTGGTCCCGAAGGGTGGCTTCTATTTCCTGCTACCTCGGGGATCCGGGAGCAAAAAATTCACCTTCACCTTCGACACGAAGGACAGCTGGCGGGGGTGGCAACCTAAGTTCTTTTTCCTCAAGGTGGATAAGAACTGGTCTGATGTCCCGACCAGGTGGGCTCAGGGAGTGCTGAACGCAGACGTCGTCGATCCGAGGATGCTGCTGACCCCACCGTTGGCTTCCGTGTTCGCGGATTTCGACGCCCGCATTCGGGCAGTCTCTGACTGGGCTCCCGAGGTCTCTCCTCGTGCTCTCTACCCCTTTCCTATCAACTGGAGGTTGATGACCGAAGAAGTCCTTCGGGAGCTGAAAGTGGTTAAGGAGCACGTGACTGACCTCAATATGCCTGCTCCCGCCATCGCCGGGAAAGACTCCTGGCTGGTCAAGCTCCTTAAGGGGGAGACTTCTTTCGAAACTTTTGCCGAAAGTGAGTAATCTTCCATCCCTTTATACTTTTTCCTCGGACTTACGCTGATATTTCTTCTCTTTTTCAGAGATGGGCGATGGGGCTGCCGCTTATTACAAGGCCCTCTTTTCTGGCCAGGTGGAGAAGGGGGAGCAAACAAAGAAGGCGGCTTCCCGAAGAAGGAAGACGACAGGGGCGGGACCCTCGGCGAAACGAGTTAGGAAAACTCTCCAGTCTCCTCAGCCAGAGCTTTTGGAAGAAGAAGCTGGCGAAGACGCTGGTCTTGTTGAAATTCCACCGGCCGAGGTCCCTGCTACTTCCGCCGAGGTGCCTCTTCCCGACCTCGAGGCCCCCAGAAACACTGTAGTGGTAGAAGTACCCACCGCCGAGGAGCGGTACCGGCAGAAGGGTAAGGGCCTTTCTTCCGAGGGGCCCGAGGATTCCGAGGACACTGTCTCCGAGGTTCCTCCAGGTATGTCTTTAGCCGAAGTTCAGCTCCTTTTCTTTTCGCGAATTTTTCTTTTGCTCCTAACTTCCTTCTCACTTTCAGGGGAATCTCTTACTGTTGGCTGGAGGGCCATTCATGAGAGGAAACGGGCCCTGCGTAATGCCACAATCCCTGAGGGGAAGATCCCCTTGGAGCCCTTTTGGACAATTACGGAGGATATGAATCTGTTCTCCGACGATTGTCCGAAGATGACCAAAGAGATTTGGAAGGGGATGACCACTGATGCCTCCTTCCGGGCCGTTGCGGCGGCTCACCCGGGGGATAATACCCTCGCCGCAAAAGTCACCGAGCATGCTGCTCAGGTATAGTCTTTACACTTTTTTCCTCAATTTTCTAAGTGTTTAGACTTGTACTAACCTGGACTTTTGCCTTGCCGTAGCTGCTGGAGTACGCTGGTTATCTCCGAGTTCGGGTGGCCAGACAGGCTGCCTCCAAGGATGCGACTTCGCGGGAACTCACTGAAGCGAAGGCTTCTCTTGCGAAGGTGATCGCCAGCAACCAGCAGCTGACAGCGGATTGTTCTCAGCAACTTGCTGCCGTTCGGGAGGAGTTCTCGAAGAAAAGAGAAGAACTTGAAAAGGACTCCTCCCGGAAGATTTCCGACCTCGGCGACCAAGTAAAGGAGCTGCTTGCCGCCAATGAAGATCTTGTCAAGGACAAGGCTGTTTCCGACAATCTTGCGTCGAGTTTGACGGACGAGAACGCTGCTCTTCAAGCCGAGGTCGAGGCTCTGAAGAAGGAGTCCGGAGAGATGCTGGGGATAAGTGAGCTCGAGGAGGAGGTTGCTGAGCTGAGGGACGAGGTCAATGTCCTTGGCATTCAAAAACGTACTTCTGACGACATGGCCAAGGTCGCCTTTCAGGACGGCTTCTGCCTCGCTCGGCACCAGGTGCTGCAGAGGTTCCCAGATTTGGACCTCTCTTTTCTGGAGGGCCTAAATTTTCCTGAGGGACCTCGGTGGCAGTGGTCCAGGGTCGAGCATCTGAAGCTTCCTGGTCTTCGTCCACCCGGCTCTCCCTAGTTTGCTTTAGGGCTCCTCTTATTTTTCTCCTTCGTACTCCTTCTTTGGACACTTCTTTTGTAAGGCAGCTTTTGCTCTAAATGAACAATCTTTTCGGCTAAGTCCTTTCTTGCAAGTTTCTTTATTTCCATTGTCCCGAACACGTTCGCTCCAAGAGACTTTCGGAAAACCTGCAACCAAAGAAACTTTTTACCTTCCTTTGTCCCGAGCATGCTCGCTCAAGAGACTTTCTGGAAAATTTGCAAAAATTTGGCTAAGTCTTTTGCAGGCTTTTTGTTCCTTTTATCCCGAACATGTTCGCTCAAGGGCCTTCGGAAAATCTTTAGCCAAATTTTTCTGTCTTCCTATTGTCCCGAGCATATTTGCTCAAAAGGACTTAGGAAAATCTTCACGAGATTGCTCATTCCCTTTTTCCCGAGCACGTTCGCTCAAGGGTGTTCGGAAATTACCTCTGCTTTTGTTTTGGCGTGTATTTTTGCGAGATTCTTGCTTTCCCTTTCTCCCGAGCATGTTCGCTCAAGGGTGTTCGGAAAATTTTCTCTGCACTGATTATGCGGAGTACCTTTGCAAGATTCTTGTTTCCCATTTTTCCCGAGCATAGTGGCTCAAGGGGCTTCGGGAAGTTACAACCGCTTTTTTCGTGGCGAGCACCTTCGCGGAAATCTGTCTTGGACAATTTTGGTATACTTGAAAATTTTTCTCAAGACCATTCTGTACTTAGAATATTTCTTGTACAACATACTTCTTCCGCTCACCCTTAGGCGTAGAATTTTTTCAAGGCATCTGAATGCCAAGTGTTTTTCAATTCTACGCCTTCGGCGTCGCCAAGCTTGTACACGCCTTTTCGTACTTCGGCGAGGACCAGATAAGGTCCTTCCCAATTTGCGCGAAGTACTCCGTGAGATGGCCTTCGGGGTGCGAAGTCGGCCTTTCGGAGAACGAGGTCTCCTTTTTTGATTTCTTTTGGCCTGGCTTTTAAGTTGATAGCCGCGGCCACTCTTTGCTGGAAAGCTTTTCTTCTCAGCTCGGCTATTTCTCTGTGTTCGGCCACAAGGTCGAGCTTAGTTCTCAGACCGAGGTCGTTTCCGCCTTCATCAAATACTTGCACCCGTATTGAAGGCTGAACTATCTCTATTGGGATAATGGCCTCTGTTCCGAAGACGAGTGAGAAGGGAGTTTCCCCTGTGGCTCTTCGTGGCGTCGTTCGGTAGCTCCACAATACACTTTGGAGTTCTCCTGGCCATTTCCCCTTGGCTTCCCCAAGTCTCTTTCTCAGGCCGTCTTTTATGGTCCTGTTTGATACTTCCACCTGCCCATTGCTTTGGGGGTGAGCTACTGGGGCGAAGTGCATCTTTATTCCGAGGTCGCTGATGAATTCCTGGAATCCTTTGTCTATGAACTGGGATCCATTATCAGCTACTAGCACCCTCGGTATGCCAAATCTGCATACGATGTTCTTCCATACGAACTTCTGCACTTCTTTTGCCGAGATAGTTGCTAGTGGTTCTGCCTCTACCCACTTTGAGAAATAGTCCACTGCTACCACGCAGAATTTCACGCCTCCGGGCGCTGTGGGGAGTGGCCCAATAAGGTCTATACCCCAGACTGCGAAGGGCCAAGGATAGTCTGCCGACGTTACCATTTCCGAGGGTATCCTCTGGATTTTTGCATGTCTCTGGCAACTACCGCACTTCTGGACGAACTGTCTTGCGTCCTTTCTCAGGGTAGGCCAGAAGTATCCTTGGCGGAGTATCACTGCTGCAAGGGCATCAGTTCCAACGTGCGAGCCGCACATGCCTTCGTGGACTTCTTCGAGGACTATCTCAGTATCCTCTTCGCCCACACATCTCTGCAGCGGATTTGCATATCCTTGCCGATATAACTCTTCACCAATCAGGAAGAATCTTCCGGCACGTCTTCGCAGTCTTGCAGCACTGCCGGCGTCTTCGGGAAGCTCATTCTCTGCGAGGTATCTCTTTATGGGGTCTTTCCACCCCATTCCCGAGGTCGTTACGCTTAGCACGGAGATGCTTGGATGGTCTAGCACCTCGGTGTATGTTTTGGACTTTGCTAAGCAATCTGCCTCAGTGTTATTCCGCCGGGGTACATTTTCGACCCGTACGGCGTCAAACTCTTGGATGAGATTTCTTACCAGCTCGTGGTATTTTGCCAAGATGGGGTCCTTCGCCCCGTAATCTCCTGCCGTCTGCCGAACTACCAGCTGGGAATCGCTGTGAGCCCTTAAGCTTCTCACGCCAATCTTTCTGGCCAAGCGTAATCCCGCTATGAGGGCTTCATACTCAGCCACATTATTGGTGACGTTGAAGCTGAACTTGATAGCCTTCATCACCTCTAGGCCTTCAGGTCCTCTGATAACTATTCCAGCTCCCTGGTGTTCGGACCCCGAGGCTCCGTCAACATGCAAGGTCCATTCTGGCTCCCCTTCTTTCGGATCTGAGTGGTTCTCCTCAGTGGTGGGTATTTCGGCGATAAAATCTGCCAATGCTTGGGCTTTTATGGCCTTTCGAGGCTCATACGTGATTTCGTGTTCGCCAAGCTCTATGCACCACTTGGAGAGCCTTCCCGAATGATCAACTCTCTTCATGACATCCCGTAGTGGTAGACTACTTCGGACGATGATGGGGTGAGCCTGGAAATATGGTCGCAGCCTTCTTCCTGCAAGCACCAAGGCGTATATAGCTTTTTGAAGCAAAGGGTACCTGACTTCGGCGCCATGCAAGGACTTGCTGACATAGTAGACCGGCCATTGTTTCGGCCCTTCTTCCTTTATCAGGACCGAGCTCACGGCCTTTTCTGTGACGGCAAGGTATAGTACGAGGGGTTCTCCCTCCCGAGGTTGCCGCAGAGTCGGCAGGCTGGCCAGGTAGACTTTGAGTTCCTCCCAGGCCTTTTGGCAATCTTCATCCCAAGGATGACTGTTTCTTCCGAGGTCGCCTTCCATCTTTGCTGCCTTTGTGAGGACTTTGAAGAAAGGTCTACACCTATCTCCGTACCTGGAAATAAACCTGCTCAGAGAGGTTATTCTTCCGGTTAGTCTCTGCACGTCTTTCACTGTGGCAGGAGTTCGAAACTCAAGCAGAGCCTTAATCTTCTCAGGATTGGCGTCGATGCCTCTTTCGGATACCATGTACCCAAGGAATTTTCCCGACGTCACCCCGAACATACACTTCTCGGGGTTAAGGCGAATCCCGAAGGCTCTGAGCTTTTGGAAGGTTTCCTCCAAATCTGCAACGTGGTAGCCGGGCAGCTTGCTTTTTACTATCATATCGTCAACATATACTTCCATGTTTCTCCCCATTTGGTCTTTAAAGACCTTGTTCATCAGTCTCTGGTAGGTGGCTCCTGCATTTTTCAGCCCGAAGGGCATTCTTATATAGCAGTACGTTCCTCCCTCGGTGATGAAGGCAGTTTTCTCTTCATCTTCCGGGTCCATCCTTATCTGATGGTAGCCGCTGAAGGCATCTAGGAAGCTCAGGAGCCCGTATTCGGCCGTTGAATCTACCAGTTGATCTATTGGCGGGAGGGGAAATGAGTCTTTCGGGCAAGCATCGTTCAAGTTTCTGAAATCAATGCACATCCGGAGTTTGCTGCTACCTTCTTTTGTGGCGATGACCACGTTGCTTAACCATTCGGGGTATTTGACCTCCCTGATAACTTCAGCATCCAATAGGCGCTGGACTTCGGTTTTCACAAAGTTGCTTTTGTGGGCTGAGATGCTTCGTTTCTTTTGCCTGACAGGTTTTGCTTCCGGGCTTACTTTGAGGCTGTGCTGTATTATGCCAGGGTTCACTCCTGGCATGTCTTTCGGCGAGTAGGCAAACAGATCTTTATTTTTTAGCAGAAAGGATACAAGATTTTCCTTATCACCTTTGGCCAAGCTCTTCCCTATTCGGGTAGATTGTCCTGGGACAAGATCTACTGCTTCCGTTTCTGCTTCTGGGGGATCTCCTTCTTTGCCTTTCTCCTGCGCCTTTGCCTCCACCGTTTGTGTAGAGCTGTTTGCCGGAGCCTTTCGTGTTTTTACAAACACCTTTCTTACCTCGGCTTGGTCGATGAAGACCTCTGCATCTCCATCCTTGGTGGCGAATGTGACAGTCAAGTACTTCACATCGGGGCGAATGTGCAGGTTCCCCTGAGTCTGCCTTCCAAGGATGGCGTTGTACGAAGACGGGACATCCATGACGATGAATCTTGTCATTGTGGACGCGTACAACTCAGCTGCTCCGTCTACCGAAGTGCCTTTCATCATCAAAGGGAGGTCGATCCATCCGAGGACGGGTAGTTCGGATGGCCCAACGCCGAAGGTGGGCGTGGTGACAGGTTTCAGCTCGCTGCTGGTGATGCCCAGGCACGGCAGTAAGTGCGAGAATAGGACGTCAGCATTTGAGCCATCATCAAGCAACACTCTCTTGACGTCCCAGTTCCCTATTCTCGCCATTATCAGCAGCGGGTCGTCGTGGGGGAAGACGACAGTGGAGCCATCTTTGCGAGCCAATTTCTTTGATGGACTTTGATACTCCATAACAGCAATTTCTCTGGCCTTCCGCTTTCTTTCCGAGGATGGGAGCCCCGTGGTGATGGTTTGGATGACCCCTACTGGAGGTGGAAGGCGCCTTTTTGGACTTCTGTTTCTCCGCCTGTCGGAGTCATAGTCCTCGTTTTCGGCCCTCTCTTCCTCCTCTTTTCTGCCTTTAGGGGAGGGCATCCGCAGATACTTGCGAAGTTGGCCCTGTTTGATCAGCGACTCTATGTACTTCTTCAGCTGGAAGCAGTCTTCGGTGTCATGACCGTGGTCGCGATGAAACTGGCAGAACTTCTTGGCATTCTTCTTATTATCGGCGGCCATGGCCTTTGGCCGCCGAATCTGCGTCCCTTGCCTCTCCAGCGCCATGAGAATGTTGGTCCGTGTCGTGCTCAAGGGTGTGAAACTTTGAGGTTTCTTTCCTCGCATTCGCCGTGGTCGACCTGTGTGTTCAGAAAGATACCGAGCTTGCTGGCTGGACCCTTCGGCGCGGTGATGATCAGACTTCGGCCCTGCCATCCTCAATTCCTCGGCTGTCATGTGCTGCTCTGCCCTTCGGTAAAATTCTCCGAGGGTCTCCGGGGGGTCCTTTGAGAACTCGTAGAACAGCTGTGAGTCACGCCGAAGGCCCCGTGTCATAGCGAGGATGCGGATTTCGGGCCGGAAGTCCGGGACGCTGAGTGCTTCCCTGTTGAATCGTTCGACATAGTCTCGGATCGTCTCTCCGTTTCTCTGCTCTATGTCGAACATCTGTACAGGCATTTTGGCCGTCGGCCTGCTCCCAATGAACTGCTGGGTGAAGGCTGTGGACAACTCCTGAAACTCAGTGATAGTCCCTGGGGGCAACGAATTGTACCATGCTGTTGCTGGGCCCGTGAGGGTGACTTCAAAGCATTTGCACATGGTAGCGTCATCAGCTCCGTGCATTATCATGCTCCGCCTGTACTTCGTCAGATGGGCCTGTGGATCAGTCCGGCCATCATAGATCTCCAGCCTAGGCACTCTGAAGTCGCCTGGCATAGCTGCCTCAACGACGGTGCGAATAAACGGGGAGCCATCTTCGCATAACGCCCCCGACAGCCTGTCCCAAACGGGTTTTCTGGTCACTTGCTTTTCCACTCTGTCCAGCCGTGCCAATATCCTTTCCATAAGCGCAGTGGCGCTAGGACCATTTTCGCGGGAGGGTAATCGACGGCGCCTTTTCGGGGAGCGAGCTCGGCGCGGAGGGGTCAGGGCCCTCACCTCAGGCGACGAACTGCTTCGCTGTGAGACTCTCGGTCGCTTGGACCCGGTTTGTCCCACAGGCCGTTTCCCGAGGGCTATATCTTCTGTGGATGATTCTCCGCGAGGATCTCCACTTTCTGAACTGCGGTGTGTAGACTTGGGGCTTCTCTCCCGAGGGCGTGTTGATGAGGAGGGTTTCTGGGCCTGCGACTGCTGTGGCCATCTTCGGTCGATCTGCTGAGTCATTTCAGCAACGACCGAGCGCTGAAAGTCCCTCAAGAAGCTCATGGTGATTACCAGAGGGCGGTCCTCCTCGGGCGTAGAAGTCTCTGGGAGTGTCTGCTCAGCAGCCGGTTGTATCTCAGGCGCGGACGAGGACCTTGGGAGTCCCTTGTCCTTAGAACGCCGAGTCTCAACGACGGCAATCTGCGAGCGGGTTCCCACAGACGGCGCCAAATGATGGCCCAGGGCCTCATCGTTGTGAGTCATGATGACTGTTGAGGAGACTTCTAGGAGGAAGAACGCCTGGAAGGTGGATCGCCTCTAGGAGAGTACCTGGAAAACTGAGAAACAGGGTTAGGAGGCCCCCGGAGTGTTTTTCCGGGGGGGGAGCCTCCGACGCCCAAGTCAGTGGTGGCCGGAAGAAGGAGAAAGTCACTAGCTCAAAGAGAAAGGCAGAAAAGTCTCGCCTGGTCTTTTCTCAGAGTATGGGAGCTGTATCTCCGGCCTGCCAACCTCCTGTCAAGTATTTATTTCCTGTATATATAGGAATACCTAGCCCGTTCAGATCATGACACGTGTGCGGTCGGATGCTCCTGAACGTCTGGGCGTAGGGGACAGATAGTTGGTAACTAGATGGCCTCGAGCCTTGTGCTGAGACGGGCCATGATATGATTCTGATGGCGTCTGCGCGTCAGGGCGACTTTTTACGTCTGTGGTGGGACGTGTCAGAGGCTTCCTTAAATGCTTCCTTAAATGCGCCTGCCGTACTCCCGAGGTCCCTGGGCGAGGTCGTTCTCTAGTTCGGACAGAGCCTCTTCGGGAAGCCTACCCTCAGTTCGGGGGTTCCCAGTTCCAGGGGGTTCCGCCTTCGGGGATATCATGTTCGGGCAGCAATGTCTGGTGCCACTTTTCCGAAGGCGCGTTGTTCACAACCTTGGGGGGCGAATGGAGTCCTCAAGTTTTACTGGCGTGCCGAGGCTCGGAGCTCTCAGGCTATCTCCCGAGGTGCATGATTCCACCTATTCCCGGGAAGCGCCAGTTCTTCCGGCCGTTGTTGTGGCAGGGTATTCGGCCAGATTGAGGCGACAGCCTTTGGCTATCAAGGGTGTTCGGCCAGATTGAGGCGATAGCCTTTGGCTATCAAGAGTACTTTTTTATACAGGAGCTACTCTTTCAGTGATATCTTCTGCCTTGGTAGATAAGTTTAAATTGTAGCAAGAAATCTCGGGTGAGTTGAGACTCATCAGAACTTTGGGGAGGGGTTTTATTGTGACAAATGAAATGGTTACTAGGTATCCCTTGCAGTTAGCGACCATGATTTCTGTTGTGAGTTGTGGGTGATAGAGTTGAGGTCTTATGACCTAGTGTTGGGAATGGATTGGCTAAGTAAGCATAAGGCACAAATTGACTGTGTGAATCACTAAGTCGACATTACTGATGCTCGGGGAGCTAGAGTGACTTGCACAGGAAGATTAGCATCTAGTGCTAAGAGTTTACACCTTAGACTTATGGGTACCATCCCCATAGGCAGTGAAGAAGAGTGTTATTCATTGAATGGAGTGGCCGTAGAGGAAGAACTTGAAAAGATTCCAGTAGCCAATCAGTTTCCTGAAGTGTTTTCAGTAGAGTTACCTGGTTTACCACCCAAGAGGAATACTGAGTTTGCAATCCATCTTCATCCTGGAGTTGAACCTATTTCAGTACCACTTTATAGGATGTCAGCTCCTGAGATGGATGAGTTAAAAAAGTAGTTGGAGGAACTGCTAGAGAAAGGATTTATAAGGCCTAGTGTATCACCATGGAGATCGACTATAGGAAGTTAAATGTAGTGACAATCAAGAATAAGTATCCGCTTCCTAGAATTGATGATCTGTTTGATAGACTCAGAGGAGCAAAAGTGTTTTCTAGAGTTGATCTTCGGTCTAGGTATTTTCAGATCAAAGTTAACGAGGAGGATATCCCAAAAACTGCTTTCAGAATAAGGTATGGACACTATGAATATACAATTATGCCGTTTGGTGTGACGAATGCTCTAGCAGTATTTATGGAAGCCATGAATTGGATCTATAAGCCGTTTCTGGATCAGTTTGTTAAAGTTTTCATCGATGACATTTTGGTATATTCACAGTCTACATCAGAACATGAAAAGCACCTTACAACAGTTTTGCAAGTGCTAAAGGATAATCAGTACTACGCAAAGTTGTCTAAGTGTGAGTTTTGGTCTGAGAGGATTCAGTTTTTGGGCCACATCATTAGTGCTCAGGGTTTATCAGTTGATCCCGAAAAAGTTCAGATGGTAGTTGAATGTAAAAGACCAACTACAGTTACAGAGGTTAGGAGTTTCTTGGGCTTGGCAGGCTACTATAGGCGCTTCATAGAGAAAATCTCTATGATAGCTACACCGTTGACAGCCTTGACCAAAAAGACTCAGAAGTTTGAGTGGACACTGAAGTGTGAAGAAGCTTACATAGAGTTGAAGGAGAGATTGACTAGTGCACCTATACTTGTTTTGCCAGATCCAAACAAAGCTTTTACAGTGTATACTGATGCATCGGGTTCTAGTTTAGAATGTGTGTTGATGTAAGATAGTGAGGTGATAGCCTATGGTTTGAGACAGTTGAGGCCTAATGAATTGAACTATCCTATTCATGATCTTGAACTAGCGGCAGTAATTTTTGCACTCAAGTTGTGGAGGCATTACTTGATGGGGAGGTCGTTCAGAATCTTCACCGATCATAAGAGTTTGAAGTATCTGTTCACCCAGAAGGATCTGAACATGAGGCAGCAGTGATGGATTGATTACGTAAAAGATTATGATTGTTCGATTGAGTACTGTGCTAGTAAGGGAAATGTGGTAACAGATGTGTTGAACCGGAAGTACACGGGAGTGATCCTATCTAAGGATCAGGCTATGAACTCTTTTGAAGGAGTATTGAGCGACTTTTTCTTAGCTTTGCATGAATTATGGAAAAGTCAAGAAAAATCCCTAGTCTACATTCTGGAAGTGCAGTCAGCTTGGTTAGTCAGAGTTAAAGGAGCTCAGATGAAAGATCCATTGTTGAAGAAAATTTCAGGAGAAGCGAAACTTGGCACTATGAGGAAGGAATTCAGATACAAGGATGAAATACTACATTATGGAGATCATCTCTATGTACTGAATGTAGAAGGGCTTAGGCAGCAAGTCCTACAAGAGGCACATAGTAGTACTTTGAATATCCACCCTGGTGCTAGTAAGATGTATCATGATCTGAAGACACATTTTTGGTGGCCAGGATTGGAAAGGGATTTAGGATGACATGTGGCAAAGTGTCTAACATGCCAGATGGTTAAAGCAGAACATCAGAAACCAGCATGCACACTTTAGAGTTTTCCACTGCCAGTGAGGAAGTGGGGATCCATTACTATGGATTTCCTAGTGGGGTTACCGAATACCCGGAGTCAGCATGATGCTATATCGGTAGTGGTTGATAGACTGACGAAGTCGGCACACTTCATACCTATCAAGATCATTTATACATTAGAGAACTTGGCTCAGTTGTATCTCAAGGAGATTGTGAGACTCCATGGGATACTAGATCAGATTATATCCGATAGAGATCCTTGGTTTACGTCACGATTTTGGAATGCTTTTCAAGAAGCGTTGGGAAGCAAAGCTAGTCTTAGTACTGCTTTTCATCCTCAGACTAATGGGTAATCTGAGAGAGTGATTCAAACTTTGGAGGATATGTTACGGATATGTGCTATTGATTTCAAAGGTGAATGGGATCAACATCTATCACTGATCGAGTTTGCTTATAATAACAGTCATCAAACTGTTATTGGAATGGCACCATATGAGGCTTTGTATGCGAGGCGATGTATGACACCTCATTGTTGGGCAGATCTTGCAGATAAGGTAGTTATTGGACCTGAAATCATAGCTGACACTATAGCTAAGATTAAGTTAATCCAGCAGCAGATTAAGACAGCCAATGACAGGCAGACTAAATATGCAAATTTGAGGAGAAGGGACTTGAGTTTTGAAGTTGGGGATAAAGTACTTCTGAAAGTGTCGCCCATGAAAGGAATTAGTCGTTTTGGGAAAAGGGGCAAGTTAGCTCCCAGGTATATTGGACCTTTTGAAGTGTTGGAGAAGATAGGGAAAGTTGCTTATCAGTTGGCATTACCACCTAACCTATCCCAAGTGCATAGCGTGTTTCACGTTAGTCTACTTAAAAAATGCACAGTGGAACCGGGACAGGTAGTTAATCCTTCAGTGATACCAATTCAAAAAGACTTGACCTACGAGGAGAAACCTGTTCAGATACTTGATAGGCAAGTCAAGAAATTGCAGACTAAGTGGATTCCGATTGTTAGGATCCTTTGGTCTAACCATAGCGAAGAAGAGGCTACCTGGGAGACGGAGCAGGATATGCTGAAAAGGTATCCTAGTGTTTTTCCGGAGTTGCAACGGGATTTCGGGGACCAAATTCAAGAAGGACGGGAGAATGTTACGGCCCTTCTAGTGGGAATCATGATTGAGGAAGGTAAAGTGTTCTAAATTAAGTTTAGAACCTTAATTCAAGTTTACATAGCAAGAATAAAGAAGTTTAGGAAAGTTCACTAAGTTCCGAGAAAAATAAGGCACTAGACAAAGTTCAGGGGCAAAATCATAATTTTGCATCCTAAATAGCCAGGTCGATTCCCAAGTGTTTTAAAATGAAGTTTTAAAAACTTAACTTTCAACCTTAACTCAAACTTGAAGAATAAACAAGAATTTAATAAAGAATGACTAAGTTACAAAGATCGGGGTTTATTTGTAACAAGCTTAATACTTTGATGGCTTTGGGGTTAAGTGAAGGTTTAAGAAAGGAAAGTGAGGCTATGGCTACCATAATCTCATTTCCAGCCTTCTCACCCTCATTTTGCTCTCAAATTAACCTTGGAATCAAGTGTTCTTGGTGTCAAGAGGTGCAAGTTAAAATATATAAGCTAGGAGGAGTGCATTTCCAGCTTTAAACCATGATTTTGAAGCTTGGAAGGGCATTTTTCCAAATCCCCTATTTTTAAGCGAGGTAAGTAATGTGTTCTTGATTGAATTCATGTTATTTACTTGGTTTGGAGCTTGGGTTTTGGTTAGAGAGTGAAGTTTTGGTGATTAGTGCTTTGTTTTTGGATTGGAACTTGTATAGAACTTTGGTGAGCTTGGTTGATTGAAAAGGAGATTGATTCTTGCTTGTTACTTGGAGTTGAGGTAAGGGAGTTATGTTTTCAAATTCAATTAATGCTATTGGCTTGAGTTTGCTTGAAGGAATTGAGTGATTCTAGCAATAGCATTAGTTAAAGGTTTTGGTTGAATCATGATGGGCTAGGAGATTTGGGAGGATTGAATTGATGTTACAGGACATCATAGATTGGCTTGTGATAGTTGGTTGTGATCTATGCAACATGTTCTATGTGTATACGAAATTTAGATGCATTCCAAGTAGGGCTGAAAATGAGCCGGGCTTTATTCGAGGAGCTCAAGCTCAAGCTCGAGTAAGAGATTTTCTAGTTGGGTATTTTCGAGCTCAAGCCCGAAAATTGGGCTCGAATTATTTTCGAGCCAACCTCGAGCCCACAGATATTCGGCCCTTTAGGCCCTCGAGCTTAATAGGCTCGATATTTACCTTATTGGGCCTTCCCCTTAGTCCCCCTCCCAGCCCACAGCCCACTCTCTTTGGCCCCTTCCCCTTAGTCCCCAGACTCCCCACATGCTCAGTCCCTCTCGGCCTTCCCCTCTAGACCAGTCTCGACTCTCTCAGTCTCTCTGTCGAATTCAGAATTTCCAATCAGCGCCTTCCGATCAGAATCAGACTTAGAGACTCTCGTATCTCATCCGTCACTCTCCCCGTTGGCAGTCTCTGGCCTCCTGAGTCCCGAGTCTCAACTCCACGACCCGAGTCCCGACTCCCGTGACCCCGTCTCGGCTCTCCCCTGCTGCCTTGACTCCCCACCGGCACCCAGTCACTTACTCGGCGTCAGCTACTCCCTTCGGCAACTTGGCCTTGGTAGTTGGTAATTCCTATCCCTCATCTTCGCACTTCGTAGTGGATTTATTCCAATTCCCTTTCACCTCTGACGAACCGACGCTTCCACTTTGTGACACCGATGCTTCACGGCTTCAGAATCAGCACCACGCACAGCACAATCGGTTGTCGTAGCTCGTCAGCTCTGGCTCGTCGCACCTGGTATTTAATTTTTATTTAGGATTTTCGTATCTAAATTTTTTGTTCTTAATTTGTTTATTGCTTTCCTGTAATGTTGCTTACATTGGTTGTCCTCTAATTTGACACTTAGAAGATAGCTAAGTTATGATATGCTGTCATACTTGTTTTGCATCGGGTTCCCAGTTGAAATGGTGTTTTTGTTAGCCGGTTTTATGGTTGTGAATTTCGATTTTTGGGGCTGCATGTCTTTCTTGCTTAGCATGACTTGGCGATTGTTTAATATTCTTCCCCCATCTTATTGGCTCCCTGTAGAACTATAAATTTCATGCTATTTAGTTTTGACGTTGCTTCTGCTTTAAAATTAGCTGAAGTTTTGTGTTTGTGACTTCGTCTGTTGGTTGTTTTTGTGTGTGTGGGAGGGGGGGTGGGTGGGTGTGGTTGGGGTGTTTTGTTTATGGGTGCAGTCGTGTGTTTTAATCATTGTGGCTGACCATCTAAAAACTAGTTTGGAGTACATAGTTATATTTATTGCGGGTTGAATGTGTACCAAGTTCTTACCATGAGGCTCTTTTTAATGTCTGTTCAACATGTCCAATAACTATTCTGAGAATTATTTATTTATTGTTAAAAACTAACTAATAGATGACCGATTGCCATTGGCTGCTGAGTTTTGTCTGCTGAAACAAGGCAGACAATTAAGAAACATTGGCTGAAACAAGGCTATTTTGTAGCCTTTAATGTACCTGTGAGTCTGTGACAATGTTTCATTTTGCAGCAATGTCAATATCGAGTAAGGGTTTTCAATCTATGGGTGAGTCAAATACAAATCCACCCATGGATGTTGATCAAATTGACACAACCATTGACACCAATCAAGCTCGAATAGCAGAAATGGCTGATATTCCCATTGAGACTTTATCTGGTGATAATAATGACGGATCAAGTTCAATAGATGAGGGTGAGAATAAGGGAAAAAATGATGGGGCTGCTGTTAGTGGTGAGACAACAGTTGGTGGGGCATTGAAAAAAAAGATAGAGAGTAGCAAAAGATCTACTGTTTGGAAAGAATTCAAAACATGCACTGATTTGAAAGGGTCAAAGAAGGCAAAGTGCATGCATTGTGGAACACTTATGTCGATGAGCAAGTCTTCAAGTACATGACATCTTCGTAGGCATTTGAAAAAGTGCACTCAAAGAAAGCTCTACATGAAGCGACAAGGGCTTCTTAATTTCCAGCCAGAAAACACAAGTACTACTGATAGCTTTCATACCCTTGCACCAACTATGGTAAATGGAAAATATGATGCATTGAAAATGAGAGAGGCTATTGCTCATTGGATGTTGATGCATGAGAAGTCATTCATGGTTGTAGAGGAGGATGGGTTTAACTTTATGATGAGGATTGCAATTCCTCAATGGGAGAAGATAAGTCGGGTCACATTGAGGTCAGATTGTATGAAGGTCTATGAGCATGAGAAGAAAAGATTAAAGGGGCTTCTGAACAAAATTTCAAAGATTAGCTTGAAAACATATTTATGGAAGTCTAAAAGTAAAAAGATAGGGTATATGATAGTCACTGCTCACTTCCTTGACCCGGATTGGAAGCTTCATAAATGGGTGTTGAATTTTGTCCACATTCCTCCTCCTCATCATGGTGTGGACATTTCAGATGCTTTGTACAAATGTCTGAAGGAGTGGGACATCGAGAATAAGATTTACACCATATCAGTTGATAACTGTTCATCTAATGACAGTGCTATTAGTAATTTGAAAGATATTTTCGAGGTGAATAGGAAATTGCTTTGTGGTGGAAAGTTGTTCCATATGTGATGTTGTGTGCATATTCTTAATCTCATTGTTCAAGATGGTTTGAATGAGATTAAGTATGTGATCGAGGATGTGAGGGAAAGTGTTCATTTTGTTAATCAAAGTGAAGCAAGATTGAAGACATTGTGTGAAATTATACAGCAGTTGCAGTTACCTTACAGAAAACTTGTGCTAGACTGTAAGACTGGTTGGAACTCAACCTATGAGATGTTATCTTGTGCTTCAAAGGTTAAAGATGTCATCCCAAAATACCAACAAAGAGAGGTCAATTATATCTCGTGTCCAAGTAAGGAGGATTGGAAGAAGGTGGATAAGATATTGGCGATCTTAGAGGTATTTGCTAGAGCCACTAATGTTATATCTGGAAGCACATATCCAATGTCAAATTTGTTTCTTTCTGAAGTGTACAAGGTGAAGCAAGTTTCAGATAGTAGGGTAACTGCTGAAGATGCCTTCGTAAGAGATATGGTGACTAAGATGAAACAGAAGTTTGATAAGTATTGGGGGGAGTGCAACTTGTTGATGACAATTGCTGCCATTTTGGATCCAAGAGTTAAAAATGAAGGCTCTTGAATATTGTTTTCCAAGGATATACACTTCATTAGAGGCACGAGAAAATATTGACAAGGTGAATAGAGCTTTATATGAGTTGTACGATGAGTATGTGATTGAGCATGACCAAAGTACAAGCTGAACTAAGGAATGGCCAAGTTCCTCTTCACAATCATCTTCTGCTTCACTTTCAGCACTCTCTTCAGACTTGGGGTTTCCAGAAATTCAGCAATATGTGATGACAACCGAAACTATGGTGCTAGAGAAAACTGATTTGGATATGTACTTAGAAGATGGTTGTTTTTTCTGTCATCCAGATTCACCCTTTGACATATTATCTTGGTGGAAGGGAAATCAATCAAAATATAGGGTGTTGTTGATGGCCGAAGGGCAATCACCCCTGAAGGACACCACGCGTATATGATGTCCTAGACCAGCGCACCACCTTTGACTGAGGATAGGCGATCAGACCTCGGCAAAGAGAAGGCCTCAAGCACCCTTGGGCAAGCCGAATAAACCTCGCCTTCGGCAACACGTCAGACCAACATCGATCACAGCGGATCATCACTCTTCCTGAGGATAACCTTGGAATGGCTCCACGTGCCCAAACCCGCCTTCGGCCATTCTTTGGACCACCTACGGGACATATCCTCAAGAGCACTATCACCAAGGACCTGAGCCTAACCTTGGGAAAGTCTAGCCGGAGGTGTCTCGTATAAAACAAAGGACCTCCCTTCAAGGACGTTCACCCCTTCGAGGTACCCCTAGACCTCTCGGGAGTTCGGTTCCCTAGAAAGGCTACGAGGACGTGCGACTAGATGGCTTAGGAGTCTCTGACACACCGTACTCATACGGCCCCCAACACGCCGCCTCCAGACACGCTCTGACACACCGTTCTCGAGCAGCTTGGACCTTTGGCCGAATAGCCTATGGTCGGCTAAAAGCCCCCCTAAAGGTACGAACCACATCCAGCCGGACACATGTCGTAATCTGGGGAGCTTGGGGCAGACAAACTTCCCCTGTCCAGCTTCCTTGATTATTCTCTGCCTCCAAATACTAACTTGGGCGTCGGAGACCCCTCCCAGGGAAAACACCCCCGGGACCTCTTAACCCTTGTTTTTTGTGACTTTCAGGTGACCCTCCCAGAACACATCCTTTCCGGGTCTTCCTCCACCTTCGAGAGCTCCTGCCACCCTCATCATGACACATAATGGAGATGCTGCTAGGCATCGGTTGTCAAAGATGGCAGCTGAGATTTTAGCAATTCCGATTACCACAGTTGCATCTGAAGTAACATTTAGTGCTGGAAGTAGAGTGATTGACTCATATCGTGCATCACTTTCAACTGAGACTGTGCAAGGCTTAATTTTTGGAGGGGATTGGCTTAGAAACCTCCGTGCTATAAAGAAGAAAGATACTGTGAGTATTTAAATTAATTTTACTAACTTCTTTTTTCTGAAAAATCTTCTAGTTAAATTATCATTTCATATTTAGCAAAATTATTTCATAACAAAGTTTAGTTCCATATACTTGAGTTATTTGCTTACTTGTTTCTACTCTTTTGTAGTGTGAGAAAAATCCAATTGTCGTCAATCTATCCATTCCTTGATATGGATTTTCCTGAGAATATAAAACAAATCAGGTAAAATTTGGAGAACTTCCACAGTGGGCTGTTGTTGGTATCAACTATTTCTTTCTCTAATTTGTTTTATTTTTTGCATAATTTAATATTTTATTGAGAAACTAATTTCTGCGTCTGTTTGTATTTTGACTTGCATCGTTTTGGAATGTTACTGGTATTCCATATATATATGGAATTCTCTTTTTTCACTTGGAGCTATGCTTTTTTTAATTGCCTGTTTTGGGAAGCATGATTAGATGCACATTTATGGTTAAAAATTAGTAGGAGAGCATTCTTCCCATATTGGAATATTTCGTAACGCAATTTTTTTGTTATCTAAGTAATTGTTTCCCCATCCATTAGTTCTCAATGCTCTTGTTTTGAGTCTTTTATGCTAAAGTTAATTATAGTCATCAGATTGTTCATTGTAACCACATATGATCCGGTTTCATCAAGAATATTGAATGCTTGAAGGTTTAATTGCTATAAAAAGATTAGAATCTTTTTATTTTGCTACAGGGCTCTATTGCTGACTTGCTACGTTTTTCTGCTCTGTTGCTGACTTGCTGCATTTTTCTACTCTATTGACTGTTGCTGACTTGCTGCATTTTTCTGTTCTATTCTACTGCTGGAATGGAAGCCTGGAAGTATTATTGTTGCATTTTTCTGTTTGAAGCCTGGAAGTATTATTACTACTGCTGCTAGTTGCCTTTTGTTGCTTGTTGTCTTGGAAGTATTATTTATGCATTTTGCTACTTGTTGTCTTGTTGATGCGTTTTGTTTATGTTGTCTGTACTCAATTTTCGGCTATTTCTTTGTTCAGAAAAGCATTTTCTTTTTCCCTCTCTTGCTGCTATTGTTAGTTCTAGCCCTTCGGATGTTAAATGGTTGGCATTCTTTTTTGAATTACTAGATTTTTTGGAGTACTAGAAAATTAGGCACCATGGTATTTGTTTTGCCTTTCATGTTAGGAACTTCTCGTTTGAGAACCCAACTAAGTAGAATGTGAATTGTCTCTATAATGAATTGGGGCCTTTGAATTCATTTATGTTCTTAGTTCTTAGTTTGTCCATTAAGGAGTCATGTTGCTGCCTCAACACGTTGCTGCAGCTCTAGTAGTCAATTTTTCATCATTTCCCTTTCTCTAATACATAAAACAGGTTTTGTGGAAGTTTTTAGATTAAGCTTCGACTACGCTGGAAGTTTGTTTTCGAGTATTATGCTTCTTCTTCGTTAGACTGGTGTGCTTGAATTGTAATTGATAGCTGAACGAGCTTGTAATTTGTTGCTCAAACTCCAAGCAGCTCAAGTTTATAGCTTACTTGATTCCAGATTGACAAATCTCATGTTTTTATTTAGTTATAAATTTTGATATTTGGATTTGGTTTATTATTTTTTGTCAAAATTGAGGATATATTTCAGATTTTTTTATCAAAATTCAAGATATATTTCATATTTTTTTCAATTCATATTTGTATTCGAGCCTTGAGCATTTTCGAGCCTGACTTGAGCCGAGCTCGAGCCCAAGAAAAGGGGCTCAAGCAACTTGAGCTCGAGCTCGAGTAGTGCCGAATTGTGATAGGGCCGAGCTCAAGCCTGGCGAGCTCGGGCTCGGCCCGACCCATTTTCAGCCCTAATTCCAAGCATGTTTGATATGTGTAAGAAGTGTCCAAAGTTCATAGCAGCAAAATCAGAGATTTTCTGGGCATTTTCCAGGTTTGGCGACGCGTCGCCAGTCCACGTGAGTTCCCACAACATGTCGCCAAGACCTAAAAACATTGGCAAAACGTCGACAATTGTGGCGACGCATCGCCAAGACAGCATTTGACACCCGGTTTTGTTTTTGGCATAACTTTTTGCTCCGGTGTCCGATTGAGGTGATTCAAGATTCCACGTGAAGCTAAGAGAGATTACTATCACCTCCATGTTTTAAAAACACTTAAAATGCCCCAATTTCAGATTTATATTAACTCAAAGTGAAGGAAAGTTTTAAAGGAAACTATATTGCAATGATCACAACAAGGTATTACTAGCCCAGGTGAGAGGTTTAGAACCCTTGGCAACCTAGCCATGCCATAGCCATGAGGTTGCAAGGTGAAACCTTGTTCATCTAGCCTACAAGGAGGTCTTATGGCCTAGTCTACAAATGTTCCATCATGATTCCCCAGCACAACAACTAAAGGAAGGCTACATGATTGCGTCAGTAAGCTATGGCTTACTAGGAGCGAGTTAGTGGCCAGAACTCGCTAGGCACGGAGTGACACCCTGTGAGGAGGACTAGTTTAAGGAGAGGTCTCAAAGGCCTAGTTATATGTGCTTATATTAGACCCGCATGTTGTGTGAGCTCGCAGTAAGTTTACATATGTTTATCATATGTCCAATCCTAGTAATTTTCCTGCAATTACATAGAAGACCCCTTACTGAGAATATTGAATTCTCACTCCTTAGTTATGTTGTGTAGAGACTGAAGTTGTTGGGCCCAGTAATCATTGAGGATTATCAGGGTAATGCTCTTTTGTGTGTACATGTTACCCACTCTGGGGTAGTGCGGTTATGGTGCCAAAACTGTGCATTTCGACTCCCATTTTTGGTAATGTTCTGTAGGCCATCAGAACACTGCCCTTAGTGTGCATACCCAAGTGGCCTTCTTGGGCACTATGTAAATACATGCATATTGGTCCAACCATCACACACATATTCACATTGTATGCACACCATGGCAGCAAAGAATGAAAACACTAGCACAAGTCTTAGTTTTGGCTTCCACACATTAGGCAATCTTGTTAAGTTCTAGTGGCCAGCTACTACACCTGTAACTTCTGCTAATAAAATTTATCATTCTAGCCACATAGCCCCTTGTTTTATTTGCTCCATTATCAATTAGAGACTTAGATAAAACCAAGTAATTTTGTTTTACATCAATAGCCCACCTATGGACCCAGTTATGGATTTTTTAAGTTGGTTACAAAATTCTGACCAAATGAACAGTAACTCAGCCAACTTTGCAACGTCATATCTTTGGCTACAGAGATCTAAATCCAGAAATTCCAAATCTCAGTTAACCCTCTAGATGTCCTCTATCTATGTTCAAAATTTCATACCAATTTTAGTTCTACACAGGGAGATATTAAACTTTAAGTCCAGAGTCAAAATTCTGGCAACTTTTGGACCATTTTGCCCATACAATTTTTCCAAACCATGCAAACACTTCATTCACATGGGGAAATCCCTCCAAGGCTATCCCATATATGTCCATTACACATAGGAATTAAATTCCCTTTCTATTAACAACTTTATGTGGCCAAAACAAAATTTACAAGTAAGCAGCCCATCATTCACACTTAGGCAGCTTTGCACCACATCACTTACATAGCCAAAACACTACTCAAATGTTCACATACTTGTCTCATTTTGCATACAGTACATGAAAATGCATACATGCACTAAAATATGGTCTTAACTCAACTAAATATGCACCCTAGGTTACAGGAGGTCCTGAGACACAATGGACTCCAAAAACAGGATGCTGGACAGCTACTGCACAACACAGTAAGTACCACCATTAAAAATACCAAATGTGCTCCTAAAATCACCAAAATTTACAGATCACAACTAGACATATGGAAGTTCATGTACCTGAAATTTCAGATCAAACATCAAACCAAAAAGGTTATTTTGAAGGTGATCTTTCAGCTGGACCTGAAATGACAGAATTGAGGGGAGTAAGTTTCATTGAGAAACTTAGTAAGGGTAGCACTTGGATTCAATAGGCAACGTAACCATCATTAAAACCTGCATCCAAAGACACTAAAACAAAAAAACCACAATGCATATATACAAGATATAGCAACCAAATGCAGCAGCCAAACACAAACAACAAACACATGAAATGTGGCAGCAACATATACCATAGGTTAGTCCATAAAACATGTAATAAACTTAACCAAATCACTATGGCAGCCCTCCTCAAGCTAATGCTTGGTCTTAGGAGGATTTTAACAGTAGTTAGTACTAACTTTGGGCTCTAGAAACCCTCATTTCACTGCCATCTTTGTGCACTTGACAATAGGTCACAAAACCTTCAATAAGTGCACTCCCCTCAATAAGCTGGGTTCATCAAGCTCATGGGTCTCTTCCAAGCTTAGCCATAGCTCCATGGATGTTTGAAAATATAGAAAACAACCCATGAGAGCAAGAGAACCCTTACCTTGATGGGTATGCTGAAATTGGAGCTTGATCCTAGGTGCACTCAAGCAATAGCACCAAATAGCTTCCAATTGTGCTTCCTTGACTTCAATTGCAAGCAGTTTTGAGTTTGAAGGTATGGTGGCTATGGAGGAAGTGTGGAGGAGAGGGCTGGCTTTCTTTTTGTTGGTGGAGGCCGAAATTTAGAGAAGCAAAGGTGGTCTTGACTACTTCAATAGTCAAAAGTACACTAAACACACTTAAGTAGTCTTAACCTTGTCTTATGTCATTTTCCTTGCTACAAGACTATGGTTTCTTAGTCTTAATCTCTTGGCCCACATTTGACCATCCTTATCTTCCTTTAGCAGCCCTCCTTATGTGGGATAACCCCACAAAACTTCCATTTGACTTAAGTCATACACATACACATCTTAAGGCCTACATTAGAACACTTAGGTCTTTTATGCCTTTTTGTGTTTTTTTTGTCCTTAGTTGTATTCCATAAGCAATTTGGTCCTCTAATAGCACTTTCATACCATTCATATCCTTCCCATAACTCTCCAAATCTCTTTTGTGAAAGTTTTGCAATTGAGTACCCGAATTTCCAAAACCTTACAAAAAAGTCCATAGGTTGCTTGACAAACAAGCAATCCTTAAGGCTTTTCTTGGGGACCAAGTTACCAACTTGGAACACTTTTAAGGAGGTGTTGATCAAACCTTTTACCCCCCACACTACAATCACTATGGTGAGAATTACACAATATAATGGTTTTTAGCCATTATGACACAGTTGTAATTCTTCTATTTTGTGAGGTGGTAACAGTACAGGTATGGCACTTGAGAATCTCTATGGTTTTAGTCTACATGGGTACTTGTTGGTTAAGTAACAGTACTAACTAGTGTCTTCCCTTGGCTGCAGAACCTAGTAGTACTTGGACAACGGCTTTTGAGACTTACAACTAGGACGTGTATCCAAGGTGGGAGTTAAGTCGAGAAGATCTTAGTAGAGGCTTGTATTTACACAATACACTTAGTTGCCTCCATAAACTATGTTTTGAGGAGTCCTAGACTCTAGGATTGCTCTTAGATGAGGGCATTAGCTTACTTTATGTATGAATGTTCTCACGAGTTGTTATGTGTAGGAAACTCACACAAATGTTGATTTTGTATGCTTTGGCTATTTGTACTTAGTTTTTATGAATTTACTTGGCCAAGTTAATGTTTTATGGTTTTAATAAACCAAGTCAAAGCATAAGAGCATGCATCTTGCATATTCTAGGTTAATCAACTAGTATCATGGGATTTTAATCCGTGCACATATACAGCTAGCCAATTACAATCCATCGTGAGACCAGCTCTCACAGGCTTCCAGGGCAGGGGCCAAGGACGGCCGTATCAACTCAGCTCCACCAAGAAGATTTCACTAGCTACTTACAACTTTGTAGGCAGTGCTGAGATGTTGTGGAGAAACAGCAGAGATAGGTATGCTACCCAGAAGAGCAGAAGGGTAGCAAGAGATATTGAGATGAGCTTGCTAGAGTTCACTTAGCTGTTTTAGGAGTAATACATCACCGATGCCATCAAGGATATAAAGCAAATTAAATTTGATGCTCTAAGGCAGGACAACCTCAGTATCCTAGAGTATGAGCATAAATTTAATCAGCTGGTGAGGTATGCTCCTCAGTATCATGGACTAGAGGAGTTAAAGGCCGAAAGATTTTTCAAAGGCCTAAGGTCAGACATCAAAAAGGTTGTAAGACCTTTCGGAGCCATCACTTACGATGAAGCAGTGTAGAGAGCTCTATTAGTAGAGCAAGACGAGTATGAGACTAGGTACTTTCCCAGTGGCCCAGGGGAAAGTAGCCAGGCAGGAGGCAAGCAGAAAAAGCCACCACATGGAAAGGGTATTGCAAAGAGTTTACATCTTGGTGGTGAGGCCAAGGTTAAGGGGAACTCCCCTGGCCTAGGGTGCCCTAAATGCAAGAAGTTTCATTGAAAGAAACCGTGCTATTTTGATACTCAAGCTTGCCTAAGGTGTGGTGCAATGGATCATTGGATCAAAGACTGGCCACATGTACAAGAAAGAGGGCCAGAAGACCAAGGTCTGGTGAGACCTACTGTAGCAGGACCTAGAGAGGCAACACCCAAGGAGGAACATCAAAAACCAATTCGTCTAGTGTAAAGGCCTTCAGTGCAAAGCACTAGCAAAGTGTTCCAAGTGGAAATGCCAGAGACATCACAACAGGGAGGAGCGTTAACAGGTAACATTTAGCTTAATGGTATGCCTATTAGTGTTCTGTTTGATATTGGTACATCTGTGTCTATAGTGGCAAGGAAATTTGTTGATGCAATGAAATTGCCTACTGAAATCATGCCTAGGATATCCATAGGGAAAACAGCAGGTAGTCAATGTATTTTTACTAATGACCTAGCTAAGGATTGTGAGCTAGTAGTAGCAAAGACTAAGGTTATGACTAATCTGCTAGTGTTGGACATTCCTAAGTATAATATAGTGCTGGGTATGAATTGGTTGCTATGCATAACATAAGAATTGACTGTGCTAAGAGAGAAATCATATTACTCGATGGTGAAGGGCATGCATTAGTGAATTCTAAGGAATTAGTGTATGAAATGTATGGCATGAGCCTAGAGGTACTAGATGAGATACCTGTGATTTCTGACCGCGATTATTGTTAGGCATTTAATGAATTGTACTGTGAAGAGGAAGTGGACAAAATACCTGTAGTGAGAGACTTTCCACAAGTGTTTCCTAAAGACCTGCTAGGTATTCCTTGACCAAGGGAGATTGAGTTTAAGATTAAGCTACAACCAGGAGCTAGTCCAATATCCATTCGTCCATACATAATGCCTATTACAGAAATGAATGAGCTCAAGAAACAACTTGATGAACTTCTTGAAAAAGGGTTCACAAGGCCAAGTGTTTCACTGTGGGGAGATCCAGTTCTCTTCATGAAAAAGAAATATGGATCATTGAGGTTATGCTTTGATTACAGGAATCTCAATGCAGTGACTATCAGGAACAGGTATCCACTCCCTAGCACTGGGGATCTATGTAGTCAACTCAAGGGAGCTAAGATCTTCTCCAAGATAGATTTGAGATCTGCATACCTTCTAGTTGAGAGTAAAGGAAAATGACATTTCTAAGACTACATTAAGGACCAGATATGAGCATTATGAGTACATAGTCATGCCATTTGGTTTAACTAATGCCCCAGCTCCTTTTGATGGACCTGATGAACAGGGTGTTTAGACCACATTTGGACAAATTTGTGGTTGTTTTCATTGATGACATCCTAGTGTATTACAAGGATGAAAATGAAGATGAACATCATCTGAAAATTGTCTTAAAGACTCTATTAGAACATCAGCTTTATGCTAAGTTATCCAAGTATGAATTCTGGAGAAGGGAAGTGTCTTTCCCAGGACACATCATAGATGCACAAGGCCCAAAGGTAGACCCTGAAAAGGTCAAGGCAGTGTAAGAATGGGAAAGGCCAAAGATTGCAAAGGAAATCAGAAGTTTCCTAGGATTAGCTGGCTACTACAGAAGATTTGAATCACGATTTTCCACGGATGCTTCAGTTTTTACTCATTAGACCAAGAGGGGTCAAAGATTTGAGTGGACTGAGAAATGTGAAGAGAGTTTCCAGGTGCTCAAGAAGAGGTTGATTAAAGCCCCAGTATTGATTCTTCCTAATCCAAGCAAGCCCTACATCATCTATATAGACGCATCTAGATCTGGCTTAGGTTGTGTACTTATGCAAGATAAAAATGTCATTGCTTATGTGTCAAGACAATTAAGAACCCATGAGCAAAATTTTCCTACCCATGACCTAGAGTTAGCAGCAGTGATTTTTTCTTTGAAGTAATGGAGACACTACTTGATGGGTAGTTCGTTTGTGATCTACACTGACCATAAAAGCCTAAAGTACTTGTTCACTCAGAAATAGTTGAACATTAGGCAAAGAAGATGGTTAGAGTACACTAAGGACTATGAGTACAGTATAGAGTACAAAGAGGGCAGAGGCAATCTAGTAGCAGATGTCTTGAGCAGAAAGTACACGGGTCTTCTGAAATGAGGATCCATAGTTGATCATGATGAGCAGAATAATCTGCTAAGTTTGGCAAGCTGAAGTACAACGCTACCACCGAGCTCACTGAACCCAACAAGCAAGTTGGTGAAGAAGTGATGGCCATCACTCAAGAGGCCGACTCTTGAGTCAAGGACCTCAGCTGGTGCCTTTACCTGATGTCTATTGACCATGACATCATCAAGATCAATCATGTGGATCTTGACTAGAAGGTTAAACGGTACGTTAAGGATAGGAAGAACCTTCAGAATGAGCTCCATGAAGCCAAGCTAAGAATAAAAGAGCTGGAGTTCAAAAAGAAAAGGATGGGGGAGGACATTAGGATGGGTTTTGCCTTGCTTGTGATTAAGTTCTAGAGAGGCACCCCCATCTTAACCTTTTTTTCCCTACTGGCTTCTGGAGGCCTGATGGGGAAGCATTGGTGTGGCCTAGAGATGAGTATCTCGAGAAGCTATGGGGATCGAGGAGAAAGGGGATGATGAGGAGGATGAGGGAAAGGTGGAGGAAGAGGAAGAGGAAGGAAGTGGAGACAACACGGGTTATAGCCCTTGAATTCGTTGTCCTTTAAGTTTTCTTCCTTCTTCCTTATTTCATGTATGTTATTATCTCGCTCTCTTTCTCTCTCTCTCTCTTTTTAGTATGTACTTTGGCTGAAGACCAGCTTTCTAAATATTAATAAACTTTTTTTTTCCTTCCTCATTCTTTGTTGCCTTCTTTTGGGTTGTTTTTGTACTTAGCTTCATCAGCATTAGTACTTAGGGGTATTCATCAGTGAGTCTACCTGGTTTTGTGTCGCACCATTCTTTTATAGCTTTTTAAAGCTGGAGCTACTTTTCCTAATATTGGAGGTTTGGCTTTTTCTCTTGACCAAATGAGTCGAGGTTCATTTAGAGATTTGACCTTTGCCCTCATTCTTCTTTTATTCCTTCGGCAACAGTAATGGCCTTCATCATTCTTATGATTTTTCTAAGTACATAGACTTAATTCATAAGTTCGGGTGAGGATTTCCCATGAAAGCTTTTCATTGCCATGTATTTCTTACACAGTGTTTACCATCATTAGTCGGCACCTCGGCTACATTAAGCAAAGTACCTTTTAGGCAGTTTGCAGGCCATACGTTCTTTAGCTCATTTCCTAAGCTATTTGCCAACTTGAAGGACTTAGGCCTAACTATAGCGGCAACCACATAAGGTCTTTCCTAGTTTGTTCTTAGAACACCATGTGTAGGCTTCCGGTGTTCCACCTTAGTGGTACGGAGCACTAGGTCCCCTACCCTGATTCCTTTCAACTTAGCTTTTCTATTTGCCAAAGTGGGTAATCTTTATTGAAATGACTTTCTTTGGACTTCAACAAGCTCTCTATGTTGATCCAACAAGTCTAGTTTGACCCTCAAGCCTTCATTGTTGTGGTCTTTATTAAAGACTTGCACTCTTACAGATGAGTGAGCTATCTTAACGCAGATCAGTGCCTCATGTCATAGGCGAGCAGGAATGGAGTTTCTTACGCAGCCTTCCTCGTAGTCATCCGATAGTGCCACAACATGCTAGGGAACTCTCTTCGCCATTTTTCTTTGGCTTTTGCTAGCCGTTTCTTTAGACCATCTTTTATAGTTCAGTTGGAGACTTCCACTTGTCCATTGTTTTGGGCATGTGCCACAGTGGCAAAATGAATCTTAATACTCAAGTCAGTCAGGAATTTCTAGAATCCCTTATTAGTAACTTAGTTCCATTTTTGCTTACCAGTACCCTCGAACTATCAACTATGCATATAATGTTTTTCTACATGAACTTTTGGATGTCTTTGGCTGATGTGGATACCAATGGCTCTGCTTCTATCCATTTTTTAAATAATCTACTACTACTACACAGTATTTCACCTCTTTTGGGGTAGTGGGGAGTGGACCTACTAGGTCTATGCCTTCGACTGCGAAGGGACAAGGGTAACTCGCTGATGTAACAACTTTGGATGGGATTCTTTGTCTTGGAGCATGGCGTTGACATTTTTCATAGCCTCTCACTAGTTTTCATGCATCCTATCTGAAGGATGGCCAAAAATATCCTTGTCGAAGGACCACTCTAGCCAAAGTGTTCGTGCCGATGTGAGAGCCATACCTCCCTTCGTGCATTTCCTTCAGGATAGATTCTACTTTGGCCTCTCCAACACTTTTTTGCAGAGGACTGGAATAGCCTTATTGGTAAAGCTTTTCCTTAATGAGGAAGTACCTTCCAATTTTGTTCTTGACTTTTGAGGCTTCTATCGAATCGTTCAGTAGCTATCCCTCGGCTAGGTACTTCCATAGTGGCACTCTCCACCCTTCCTGAATGCTCAATACATAATTCAGATCAATGCTCAGTATTTTCTATCCCTCTGTGTGCAAATCTATTTTGGCTAAGGTATCTGCTTGTGCATTCTCTCATTGCAAGAACTTTCCTATGATCACCTTGTTGAACTTCTCTATCATTTCTTTTACAAGGCTGGAGTATTTCTTAAGTTTTGGCTCTCTGACCTCATACTCCCCCTATAACTGCCGAACTAGGAGCTAGGAATCACTGCAAGCTTGAAGTTATTTTATGCCTATGTCTGTGGCAAGACATAGCTTGGCGATGAGAGCTTCGTATACAGCCATGTTGTTTGTCACCGAAAGCTTCGGCATGCAATAGCTGATTCTCCGTTTTCGAAGGCGATCTGTTTAGTACCTCGGGGGGGCTAATAGCTTCCTCGCGTTCCCTGACGCTCCGAGTTCGAGTCAGATAGAGGCGATAGCCCTTCGGCTATCACATGCCCCCCTTTGGAAAGCCGAAGTGGAGACTTCGGTTGGTAGTCTTTCCGAGGATACTCTTTGGGAGTTTTTAGGGAGTAAAACCTGTGCCGAAGGTACACCTTTTGCCCGAAGATATGGGCTGTTCGGCCATGGCCTGTCTTTTGGTGTCTTCGAGGTTACTTACTTCTTTCCTTTTTCCTTTCACAGGTCTGTGCAGCGTCGCGTCTCATGACCAGGCGTGTCAGTCTGGAGTGGCGCGTCCCAGTTTTTTAGGGTTGTCAGAAGGTGCATCCCCTATTTTGGCGCAGCGACTGACACGTGGCACACTGTCATTTGAGGGGAGTCGCGTCAGTCACAGAGAGCGCGTCTTTTCGGGTGCAGAGAGCAGTTATGGCGACGGTTCGCCTTCAAAGGGTACTTATGACGCCGATTCGACTAGCTACTTTCAACCTATGTATAGCCCATTCCATCATAAGTTCCCTTTTTGCTTTTGCTTCTGCTCTTTTCCCTGCTTGCCACTGCTTTTGCGCTTTCTCTTGCTTTTTGGGGCGGAGCTGTTTTAATAGAGTTTTTCCGGCAACCTTTCACGACGACGACTTCAAACCCAGATTTTGGCAAGTCTTTTGGTGGGTTTTTGTTTTCCAGACTCTTTTGATTTTCAGAATTTTTTCCGGAACTTGTTTTCTTGCCTTTTTTTGAACCCATTTTTCTGCAAATCTGCCTATTCCTGAGAGCTGGCAGCCTCTTTTATCTCATCCTTGCTGCACCACCCCCAAAAAACTGGCAAGATGGAAGAAAAAGTTCTTTCTTCCTTCGTATGCCGTTACGAGGTTGCCTCGTTCTGATCAGTTTTGCTTTTCAAATCGTAGTAATGAGGTTACCGTTTTCTGAGCCCAACTGAAGGCCAGACTTCGGTACCCTCCTCCGAAGATGATTTGCGAGTTCTGCCAATTTCATGGCATTGCCGTAAATCAACTTCCCCCGAACTCGTACTGCTATTTTAACGCCTTCATCTGCATGTGTGGCGTCTTCGGGATAGAAGCCCACTTTATTATTTTTATGTAGTACTACAAGCTCTTTGTGGTCCCGAAGGGTGGCTTTTACTTCATGCTACCTCGGGGATCTGGGAGCAAGAAATATACGTTCACCTTCGCCACCAAGGACAGCTGGCGAGGGTGGCAACAAAAATTTTTCTTTCTGAAGATGGAGGAGGCCTGGTTGCATGTTCCGACCAAATGGGCTCAGGGAAAGCTGGAGATCGACTTCGTGGATTCGAGGATACTGCTAACTCCGGAGTTGGCTCCTATCTTTAAGGACTTCGACGGCCGTATCCGTGCTGTCTCGGACTGGGGTCCCGAGGTCCCTTCGCACTCTCTCTACCCCTTCCCAATCAACTGGAGGTTGATGACCGAAGAGGTTCTTCGGGAGTTAGGGGTAGTGAAGGAGCACAAGACGGACCTCAAGATGCCAGCTCCTTCTATCGCCGGGAAGGATTCCTGGTTGGTGCTGCTCCTTCGGGAGGAAGTTTCTTATGAAACTTTTTATGAGAGTAAGTTATCTCTGACTCCCTTTGTTATAGCTTTCATCTCGGACTTACGCTGATGCTTTCTTTCCTTCTCAGAGATGGGCGACGACACTGCTGCCTTCTACAAGTCCCTCTTCACCGGCCAAGTAGAGAAGGGCGAGCAGATGAAGAAGGCGGCTTCCCGAAGGCGTAAAACCACTGGTACTGGACCTTCGGCCAAACGGGCGAAGAAGACTATTCTTCCTCCCCCTTTGGAAAGTATTGAGGAGGAAAGTGGAGAGCCCGAGGTCACTGCCATTCCGCCATCCGAGGTTGCTGCCGACGTTTCTTCAGCCGACGTCCCTCCTCAGAGCCCCACTCCGTCGCAGGCTCTTTTAGATGCCATGGTGGAGGCTCCTTCTGCCGAGGAGTGGCAAAAATGCAAGGGTAAGGATATCTCTACCGAGGCGGCCCTGGCTTCTGATGATGACATCGTCGAGGTGCCGCCAGGTTTGCTTTTTCCGCCGAAGTGTAATGCCTTTATTTTCTGGAGTTCTTTTTTGTTCTCACCAGCTGCTCGTTTTGCCATGCAGAGGAGTCACTTACTCCAAGTTGGGCAGCCGAACACGCCCAGAAGTGAGCTCTTCGTGATGCCAAAGTCTCAAAAGGGAAGATCCCGAAGGAGCCTTTTTGGACGTTCATGGAGGACATGAATTTGTTCTCCGGAGACTGTCCCCAAATGGCTAAGGAGATCGCGAAGGGGGTGCTTACTAAGGCCTCCTTCAAGGCTATTGCGGCGGCTCATCCGGGCGATGACACCCTTGCAGCCAAGGTTACCGAGCACGCTGCTCAGGTATGCTGGTTTGCCCTTGAAGAATTTTTTCTAAGTGTTTGGCTTTTATTGACCTTGCCTTCATCTTTTTGCAGCTGATGGCGTACGCTGGCTACCTCAGAGTTCGGGTGGCCATGTTAGGCACCTCCTAAATGCTTGGCTTAGGCCAAGGAGAACCAAGGAAAATGAGAGGAAACAGAAAAGAGGAAGTAAGAGGGACTATGAAATTAGTTCAGTGACTTATGTGCAAAACTGGAGACTTTCAGGGCATAAATGCACATAGGAAGGAACTATGGAAAACCCGGCAGAAATCCAAGAAAGGGGATCAAATTGTACACTTGCGTAAGTGATACAATTAAAACTACAAACTCGGAAAGTGGAAGTTTCGGCCATGCAAAATTTATGTGGACTAGTCGTGTACTAAGCCAAATTGTGGGAGACAACAATGATTGCTAGTCACATTCTTGTCTACCACTAAGTGTACTATTCACTAGTTAACTAAACAAACTAACTAATTTGTGATCTAGTCATGGCCGGTTATGCATGTGTGTATATAACACCTTGGTACTTGTGTTGTTTATTTGCTTGGCATCTTGGGCCAAGAATGGACTAAAGTGTCATTGGAATCAAGGATTTAATGGCGGTTTTGTGGGCTTGTAAGCTTGGAAGACTACTTTGCACCATGCATTTTATTGGAAGGCCAAAGTTAGCATTTTAGCTAACAAAACTTAAAGACATTCGGCCGAAATTACCAAGGCCATTTTACTTAGTTCATTTCGGGTTTCCATGCTTTGTTTGGCCGAGAGTTCTTCCTTGAGTGCTCATCCAAATTTCTCCTTAAAATCAAGCTAATCTTGGAAGCTTTTGAAGAATTCAAGCTTGGGGAGACTTGTTTCGGCCTTAGTTCACTTGGAAATCAAGCTTGTTCTTGAAGGTTGAAGGAAGGCCGAGCCAATTGAGCTAGGGTTTGAGGTAAAGTCCATATCTCCTAGAATTCATGGTAGTTCTTCCACGTACAGGGACCCTATTGAAGATGTATTAAGTTAAATAAACAAGAAATGTTTCGGTATGAAAGTGAAATGTTGGCCGAATGTGATGAACAAGTGTTCTTGGTGTTCTTCTTGGAATTCATGGAAATTAATCCATGTGTGATGCTTGTTAATGATTATTTCACCTTGTGTTAGGTTGTTGGGGTGAAGAACACCAAGTTTGTGAAAGTTAGTGTGTTGGCCGAAAGTTGGATTTGAGGTAATTCATGTTCTACCTCTAATTACATGGCATTGATTCCATGAGCTTTGATTATTGATGATATAGTGATCATATGTTGGATTGAATGGGTGGAGAGCATTGTTATGTGAAGTTGAGCTATATGGCCGAGAGTGAACATTACTTGAATATATGGTGATGGTACTATAAAACCATAGTCATTGATGATTTGATGTTTATGTGTGGAGTTAGTTGATAAAGAACATGGTTATGTGAAAAAGGGGCATTAGGCCGAGAGCCTGAACTATTGAAGTTAAATGTTCTTTACTTAATGCATGGTAATTGTACCATGAGCAAGCCTTATAGATGATTGGAAGGTAATATAGTGAATAAAATGATGGGTAACCCATACATATGTGAAAGTGAGCATCATGGCCTAAAGCTTGATTTAGAGTGAAATGGTGCATTTCACTTGGTTACTTGGCAATAATGCCATGGATGATGTTCATTGGTGATTAGAATATCATGTGGTATGTTAGAATGATGGGCAGCACATGTATGGATATATTGGGCCTTTTGGCCGAGAGCTTAAATGTGTGCAGTGTAGTGTCCTTCATAGAAATCATGGTAGTTAATCCATGGGTTGTGTTGTTAATGCCTATGTATTGTTATGGTAGGCATTGTGGTTGAAGGGCACTTGGACATTTAAAGTTGGCTTGAGACCGAGAGCTATTGAGGTATGGTTCACTGGCACTTGACTTTGCTTGGTAATGTACACCATGATTCAAGTGTCTAGAGTGGCTAAGTGATGGTTAAATGTGCCATATGACCTTAGTTGCTTGATGGGCTTAATGCTTATACTTGGTTGTTTTGTTGATTAGCTAATTAACTATGGTACATGTACTAGAAATGCAAGTAAATGTGGCCTATTTGCTTGGCATTTTGGGAGCTCCAAATGGAAATGGTGTATTGGTAAGTTTGTGTGCAAGAAATGCACATGGGTACATGTATGGCTTATATGGCTGAGAGCAACATTGTGGAGTATGTGTGTGTACTTGTGTGCTTTGGTGTTTCCTTGTGCATGCTAACCCCACTTATGAAATATTTGACTTACTTATCTATCTTGTATATGTATATGCCTGTTTTTCTTGTCTTGGTGTTTGTTTTGCAGGTTGAGCTAACTAATGGGAGGTTAAGCTTTGAGTGATTACTCAGCTTAACTAAATAGACTCAATATGAGTTGTATATGTTTTAAGTGAATCCTACTGAGTTATATGCTCACTACCCATCCTTTATTTTTCAGGCAAGGATATTCGGCCTGAGTAGTGCTAAGCTGCCTTGTGTGTGTGCTTAGTGTTTATTTGCTTAGTTACCAAGGTATGTGCCAATGTGTGCTTGGCGTAGCGTTTGGTTTCATTACAAGTCTTATTTACCTATGGTTGGCCGAGACTTATGTTTTAAGTTTGCAGGCTGTAGAGTGGGAACTGTCTAGGAGAGCATGGATACTTGGACTTTAGCTCTGATTGTGGTATTCACCTTTATGACCATGAATATGGCCATAGGTTTGGTGTTGCAGTGTGTACTTCTGTATGGGATTCTCAAGGTTTTGTTTGACCATTAGGAGTATGGTCTCGGGTTGTATGTAACTTGCCATGAACAACTATGGATGCTTGGCATTTATAGCCATGGTAGATACTAGGTAGACTACCATTTTGATTTGTACATATATGTAGTCTTGGATACCTAGTTGTGGATGTTTTGTGGATTTTGGATGCCAAGTTATGTATGGACTTATGGATGGCATTATGCTTGCCTATGTATGTTGGATATTATGGGCCAAAGTTGCCACTTTTATGTGAGTGGTTATGGACCTAGTTATGTGGAACTGTGGTGCATAATGGCATGTACATTAGTAGGCCAAGAGCATCATGCATTTTTACTTGTTGTTTTCAGAAATCTAAACCAACCGTGTGGGCTTCTTGGTTGCCATATAGTTAGTACACTTGATGCACACCATGTATGCACTTAAATTGCATTTAAGTGTTGCCTTGCTTGTTATGCAAGTTATTAATTGAAACCTTGCTTATTGTGCAAGTTAGGGGTTTTGGGCCTTGCCCTTGCTGCAAGTTGTTAATGGGTCTTGTTAAAGCCACCTGGGCCACCTCCTAGGCCTCTTAACTTAAGAAAATAAGACTTAAAAGTTGCCATTACTTGCTTGGCCGAACCAAACACTTTGAGATTAAATATTGGGTTTGGGAGTTAAGTTAGTAAATGATAGGCCAGGGCCTGAGTGAGGTGTGACAGGCCAGGCAGACGCAGTTCCGAAACTCAGCCTTAGAGACTTTAGAGAAATAGAAGGTCATGTGTTCAGAACTGGCCGTCAAGAACCTGCAGCTGGCTGATGCTGCGAAGAAGGAGGTTGCCGCCCTTCGGGCGAAAAAAGAGGAGATTTTGAGGGACTCCTCCAAGAAGATTTCCGACCTCGGCTCCGAGGTGGCGGGACTGCTGTCGGCCAACGAAGCGCTTCTAAAGTCAAAAACGGAGTCTGAAGAACTCCTGGCGACGTTGCTGATTGAGAACAATGCGCTTCACGCCGAGGTCGATTCCTTGAAGAAGGAGCCTGAGAAGAAGAAGAGGATAAAGGCGCTGAAGAAGGAGGTTGCGGATCTGAAGGATGAGCTCGAGGACCTTGAGCTCGAGAAGGATAAATCCGACCAAATGACCAAGGTCGCCTTCCAGGACGGCTTTTGCCTTGCTCGGCACCAAGTCCTTCAGAGGTTCCCAGATCTGGACCTCTCTTTTTTGGAAGCTTTGAACATTCCCGAGGGGCCTCGGTGGTCCTGGTCGAAGATCGAGCACCTGAACCTGCCTTCCTTAATTCCGGAGCCAAAGGTGTTGGAAAAGGGCGCAGAAGCTGGTGGCTCTCAGGACGCCGAGAACTCTTAGGCTGTTTTAGGGGCCTTTTCCTTTTTTCTTCTTCATTTTTTTTTTGTACTTCTTCTTCGGGCACTTCATCTTTGTAAGCCAGTTTATCTTTAATGAAGATTTTTTTAGCTAAGTCTTTTTGCAAGTTTTTTCATTTCCCTTTGTCTCGAACACATTCGCTCAAAAGACTTCGGGAAATGGCACCTGCATTTGTCATGGCGAGCATCTTTGCGGGGCTCGTTATTTCCCATTTTTCCCGAACATGATTGCTCAAGGGACTTCGGGAAATCGTCTACGCTTTTTTCGGCGAGCACCTTCGCGGAATTCTGGTTTTGTACTTCAAAAATTTCTCTAAGAAACTTTTGTACTTAGAATATTTCTCTGATTCATACAACACAATTCTTCCTCGAAACCTTAAGTATAGAATTTTTTCAAGGCATCTGAATGCCAAGTATTTTTTAATTCTATGCCATTGGCATCGCCGAGTCTGTACACGCCTTTTCGTACTTTGGTGAGAACCAGATAAGGTCCTTCCCAATTTGCGCGAAGTACTCCATGGGATGGCCTTCGGGGTGCGAAGTCAGCCTTTCGGAGAACGAGGTCTCCCTTCTTGATCCCTTTTGGCCTGGCTCGTAAATTTATGGCCGCGGCCACTCTTTGCTGAAAAGCGTTTCTTCTCAGCTCGGCCATTTCTTTGTGTTCGCCGATGAGGTCAAGTTTTGTTCTTAGGCCGAGGTCGTTTCCACTTTCATCAAACACTTGCACCCGTACTGATGGTCGTACTAGCTCGATTGGGATGATGGCCTCTATACCGAAGACTAGCAAAAAAGGCGTTTCCCCTGTGGCTCTTCGGGGTGTTGTTCGGTAGCTCCATAATACGCTTTGGAGTTCTCCTGGCCATTTCCCTTTTGCTTCCCCCAGTCTCTTTTTCAGACCATCTTTCATGGTCCTATTAGATACTTCTACTTGCCCATTGCTTTGGGGGTGAGCTACTGGGGCGAAGTGCAGCTTTATTTCGAGGTCGCTGATAAATTCTTGGAATCCTTTGTCTATGAACTGGGATCCATTGTCAGCTACTAACACCCTCGGTATGCCAAATCTGCATACGATGTTCTTCCACGAACTTCTGCACTTCTTTTGCCGAGATAGTCGCTAGTGGTTCTGCCTCAACCCATTTAGAGAAATAGTCTACTGCTACAACGCAGGATTTTACGCCTCCAGGGGCTGTTGGGAGCGGCCCAATGAGATCAATGCCCCATACTGTGAAGGGCCAGGGATAATCAGCTGAAGTCACAATTTCTGAGGGTGTCCTCTGAATATTTGCGTGTCTTTGGCAACTACCGCATTTCTGGACAAACTGCCTTGCGTCCTTTCTCAGGGTAGGCTAGAAGTATCCTAGGCGAAGTATTACTGCTGCAAGGGCGTCGGTTCCGATGTGCGAACCACAAATGCCTTCGTGGACTTCTTCGAGGATCATTTCCGTATCCTCCTTGTCCACACACCTTTGCAGCGGATTTGCATATCCCTGCCGATATAATTCTTCGCCAATCAGGAAGAATTGGCCTGAGCGTCTTCGCAACTTTGCAGCGTCGCTGGGGTCTTCGGGGTCCACATTTTCTGCGAGATACCTTTTTATTGGGTCTTTCCATCCTTTTCCCGAGGTCACTATGCTCAGCACTGCGATGCTCGGATGGTCCAGCACCTCGGTGTATGTTTTTGATTTCGCCAAGCAATCTGCCTGGGTGTTATTATGTCGAGGTACGTTTTCGATTTGCAGTGTGTCAAACTCCCGAATGAGTTTTGCCACCAGTTCATGGTATTTTGCCAAGGTCAGGTCCTTTGCCCCATAGTCTCCTGCCGTTTGCCGAACTACTAGCTGGGAATCGCTGTGGGCTTTTAGATTTCGCACACCAATTCTTCTGGCTAGGCGTAATCCTGCTATGAGGGCTTCGTACTCAGCCACATTGTTGGTGATGTTAAAGCTAAATTTGATAGCCTTCGTTACTTCAAGGCCTTCGGGACCTCTAATAATTACCCCAGCTCCCTGATGTTCGGACCCTGAGGCTCCATCAACATGCAAAATCCATTCGGGATCACCTTCGCCAGGATCCGGATGGCTGTCCTCGGTGGTGGGTACTTCGGCGATAAAGTCTACTAGTGCTTGAGCTTTTATGGCTTTCCGAGGTTCGTAAGAGATGTCGTGTTCGCCAAGCTCTATACACCACTTGGAGAGCCTTCCGGAATGATCCACCTTCCTCATGACGTCCCGTAGTGGTAGACTACTTCGGACAATAATGGGGTGAGCCTGAAAGTATGATCGTATTCTTCTCCCTGCTAGCACCAAGGCATATATAGCTTTTTGTAACAAAGGATACCTGACTTCGGCGCCATACAGGGATTTGCTGACATAATAGACCGGCCATTGCTTTGGCCCCCCCTCTTTTACAAGCACCGAACTCACAGCTTTTTCTGTGACGGTGAGGTATAGTACGAGCGGCTCTCCTTCGCGAGGTTGTCGCAGAGTAGGCAAGCTGGCCAAGTAGATTTGCAGTTCTTCCCAGGCCTTTTGGCAATCTTCACACCAGGGGTGGTCATCACCTCCGAGGTTGTCCTCCTTTTTTGCTGCCTTTGTGAGGACTTTGAAGAATGGCCAACACCGATCTCCGTATCTGGAAATAAACCTGCTGAGGGAGGTTATCCTTCCAGTGAGTCTCTGCACATCTTTTATTGTGGCAGGAGTTTGGAACTCGAGTAGGGCCTTGATTTTTTCTGGGTTAGCATCAATGCCTCTTTCGGATACCATGTATCCCAGGAATTTTCCCGAGGTCACGCTAAAGATGCACTTTTCAGGATTGAGACGGATCCCGAAGGCTCTGAGCTGGTGAAAAGTCTCCTTAAGATCCATGACGTGTTTGCCAGGCAGCTTGCTTTTGACTATCATGTCGTCGACATACACTTCCATGTTTCTCCCTATTTGGTTTTTGAAGACTTTGCTCATCAGCCTCTGGTAGGTGGCTCCTGCATTTTTAAGCCCGAAGGGCATTCTGACATAGTAGTATGTTCCTCCCTCGGTGATGAAGGCGGTTCTTTCTCCATCTTCGGGGTTCATCCTTATTTGATGATAGCCGCTAGAGGCGTCTAAGAAACTTAGGAGCCCGTATTCGGCAGTTAAGTCTACCAATTGGTCTATCGGTGGGGGAGGGTATGAGTCTTTTGGGCAAGCATCGTTCAAGTTTCTGAAGTCGATGCACATCCGGAGTTTACTGTTTCCTTCTTTAGTGGCGATAACCACGTTGCTCAACCATTCGGGGTATTTGACCTCCCTGATGACACCAGCGTCTAACAGGCGCTGGACTTCGATTTTGACGAAGTTATTTTTATGGGCTGAGATGCCTCGCTTCTTTTGCCGGACAGGCTTTGCTTCCGGACTTACTTTGAGGTTATGCTGTATTACTCCAGGGTTCACCCCTGGCATATCTTTCGACGAGTAGGCAAAGAGATCTTTATTTTCCAGTAGAAAGGATACAAGTTTTTTCTTGTCACCTTCGGCCAAGCTCTTCCCTATTCGGGTAGATTGACCTGGGACAAGTTCTACTGTTTTTGTTTCCGCCTTCGCGGGACTCTCTGCCTTGCCCTTTTTTGGTGCTTTTGCTTCCACAGCTTGCACAGAGTTGTTTGCTGGAGCTTTTCGTGTTTTGACGAACACCTTCCTTACTTCGCCTTGATCTATGAAGATTTCCGCATCTCCATCCTTGGCGGTGAAAGTGACGGTTAAGTACTTGACATCAGGGCGAATGTGCAGGTTTCCCTATGTCTGTCTTCCAAGGATGGCGTTGTACGATGAAGGGACATCCATGACGATGAACCTTGCCATTATGGAGGCGTACAACTCTTCTATTCCCATCACCGAAGTCCCTTTCAACATCAACGGGAGATCGATCCAACCGAGGACGGGCAGCTCGGCCGGACCTACCCCGAAGGTAGGCGAGGTGACGGGCTTGAGGTCGCTGGCAGATACACCCAACCTCAACAGTAAATGTGAAAACAGGACGTCGGCATTTGATCCATCATCGAGCAGCACTCTTTTGACGTCCCAGTTTCCTATTCTCGCCATGATCAACAATGGGTCGTCATGGGGAAAAATGACGGCGGAACCATCCTTTCGGGCCAGCTTTTTTGTCAGATTTTGATACTCTATGACTGTTATTTCTCTGGCCTTCCTCTTCCTTTCCGAGGATGGGAGTCCCGTCGTTATTGTCTGTACGATTCCTGTTGGAGGTGGGGGGCGCCTTTTTGGACTTCGGTTTCTCCACCTGTCGGAGTCGTAGTCCTCGTCTTCTGCCTTTCCTTCCTCCTCTTTTCTCCCTTTCGGGGAAGGCATGCTCAGATAACGCCAAAGTTGGCCCTGTTTTATCAACGACTCTATATACTTCTTCAGTTGGAAGCAGTCTTCGGTGTCGTGACCGTGGTCGCGATGAAACTGGCAGAACTTCTTCATATTCTTTCTGTTATCGGCGGTCATGGCCCGTGGCCGCTGAACCTGCGTCCCCTGCCTTTCCATCGTCATGAGGATGTTCGTCCGTGTGGTATTCAGGGGTGTGAAAATTGGGAGTTTCCTTCCTCGTGTCCTCCGAGGTCGGCCTGCCTGTTAGTGATCGGACTTCGGTCCGCCCATTCTCAGTTCTTCGGCTGTCATGTGCTGTTCAGCCCTTCAGTAAAATTCACCGAGGGTGTCCGGGGGGTCCTTCGAGAACTCGTAAAATAGCTGTGAGTCCCTCCGAAGGCCCCATGTCATGGCGAGGATGCGTATTTCGGGCCGGAGGTCCGGGACGCTCAGAGCTTCCCTGTTGAACCTTTCGACATAGTCACGTATGGTCTCTCCAATTCTTTGCGCTATGTCGAACATCTGAACCGGCATCTTCACCGTTGGCCGACTCCCGATGAACTGCTGTGTGAAGGCTGTGGATAACTCCTGGAACTCTGTGATGGTTCCTGGGGCCAATGAATTATACCAGGCTGTCGCTGGCCCACTGAGAGTGACCTCGAAGCATTTGCACAAGAGAGCATCGTCGGCACCGTGCATCATCATGCTGCGTCTGTACTTGGTCAGATGGGCCTGTGGATCAGTACGGCCATCATAAGTTTCCAGCTGAGGTACTCTGAAATCACCTGGCATGGCCGCCTCAATGACATCTTGGGTGAATGGGGACTCATCCCCACAAAAGGTCCCAGACAGCCTAGCCCAGACGGGTTTACGGGACACCTGTTTCTCCACTCTGTCCAACCTTGCCAATATTTTCTCCGTAAGGGCCGTGGCGCTAGGTTCTTCTTCTGGCAGGGGGGATTGTCGCTGCCTCTTCGGAGAGCGAGTTCGGCGCTAAGGGGATGGGGACCTCGCCTCAGGCGACTGGCTCCTCCTGTGTGTGATTTTGGGTCGCCTTGACCTCGCTTGTCCTGCGAGCTGTGCCCCGATCGGCATGTTTTCTATTGATGGCTCCTCCCGTGGGTCTCCGGATCCCAAACTATGATGAGTTGGTTTGGGGCTTTTTTCCCGAGGGTGTGTTGGTGAAAGAGGCCTTTGGGCTTGAGCTTGTTGCGGCCACCTTCGGTCTATCTGTTGTGTCATTTCAGCCACAACAGAACATTGAAAGTCCCGCAAGAAGCTCATGGTTATGACCAGAGGGCGCTCTTTCTTAGGCGTGGAAGTCCCTGGGGGGGCTTGCTCAGTGGCCAGTTGGACTACAGGCGCGGACGGGGACCTCAGGAGCCCCTTGTCCTTAGAACGCTGAGTATCAATGACGGTGACCCGAGGATGGTTTCCCATAGACGGCGCCAAATGATGTCCGGGGACATCTTCACTGGAAGGCGTGGTGACTTCCGGGGGGACTTCCTGTGAGGGAGAGCGTCTAGAGTTGAGGTTTCCCAGGGGAAAGTGCCTGCAAAGCTCAGAGAATAGGGTTAGGAGGTCCCCGGGATGCTTTTCCGGGGAGGAGCCTCTGACGCCCAAGTCAGTTTCCTGAGAAGGTAAGAGGGAAGCGCTAGAGTTTTTAGTGGGCTTGCCTGTGTTCTCTCAAAGGGGGAGGAGTCCAACCTTTTGCCAGGGTTTGTTTCCTGCTATTTATAGGAATGTCCAGCCCGTTCAGATTGCGACACGTGTTTGGTCGGATGTTCTCTAAATTTCTGGGCGTAGGGGACAAGTAGTCGGTGGCAGGCTCCTTGAGTCTCGAACCGAGACAGGCCGTGACCAGACCTGGACGGCGTCGGCGTGTCAAATCGCCATTTGAGGTGACATGTAGCGTCTGTGGGTGGCATGTCAGAGGCTCCTTAAATGCTCCTGCCGTACTCCCGAGGTCCCTGGCCGAGGTTGTCCTCTGGTACGGACGATGCCCCTTCAGGAAATATGCCCGCAGTTCGGGGGTTCCCTAATTCAGGGTTCCGCCTTCGGGGAGATGCTCTTCGGCATGCAATAGCTGATTCTCCGTTTCCGAAGGTGATCTGTTTAGTACCTCGGGGGGGCTAAAAGCTTCCTCGCATTCCCTGACGCTCCGAGTTCGGGTCAGATAGAGGCGATAGCCCTTCGGCTATCACACACACTGCACATTGTTGCTCTCGGCCATATAAGCCATACATGTACCCATGTGCATTTCTTGCACACAAATCTTACCAATATATCATTTCCATTTGGTCCCAAAATGCCAAGCAAATAGGCCACATTTACTTGCATTTCTAGTACATGTACCATAGTTAATTAGCTAATCAACAAAACAACCAAGTAGAAGCATTAAGCCCATCAAGCAACTAAGATCACATGGCAGATTTTAACCATCACTTAGCCACTCTAAACACTTGAACCATGGCACAATACCAAGCAACATCAAGTGTTAGTGAACCCTACCTCAATAGCTCTCGGTCTCAAGCCAACTTCAAATGTCCAAGTGCCCTTCAACCACAATGCCTACCATAACAATACATAGGCATTAACAACACAAACCCATGGATTAACTACCATGATTTCTATGAAGGACACTATAATACACACATTTAAGCTCTCGGCCAAAAGGCCCAATATATCCATACATGTGCTGCCCATCATTCTAACATACCACATGATATTCTAATCATCAATGAACATCATCCATGGCATTATTGCCAAGTAACCAAGTGAAATGCACCATTTTACTCTAAATCAAGCTTTCGGCCAAACTGCCCAATTCCACATAGTTGCACTACTCAACATTCCATTTCACCACATGAGCAACTAAACATCCAGTAAGCTTACTCATGGCACAAATACCATGTAACCAAGTGAAATATACCATTTCTCATCAAGTCTAGGTCTCGGCCTTAATGTCCAACTTCACATACATTTGTTCTTTATCATTCCAACCCAACACACATTCACCAATTCATCAATAAACATAGCTCATGGCATCATTGCCATGTAAACAAAAGTTGAGCATGAATTACCTCTAAGCGAAACTCTCGGCCAAACTTCCTTTGGTTCAACTTGATGTTCCTTGCTCAAATTTTCCTAGCACAAGTATAAATAGGCAACAACACACTTTGTCATGGATTAATTTTCCATGGAAATGGGAAGGAACATCAAGCTCAAACATCCAACACATTCAGCCAACAATAACTTCTTAAACCGAAACAATCCTTGCTCATTTAGCTCACCATAACTTCAATTGAGTACTTAGGTTCCTTGTACATGGAAGAACTACCATGAATTCAAGGAGATATTGAAGTTACCTCAAGAACCCTAGCTTGGTTGGCTCGGTTCTTCTTCAAGGTTCAAGTTCCAACTTTGATTCCAAGCAAACAAGAGCCGAAACACTCCTTCCCAAGCTTGAATCCCCTAAAGCCTTCAAGTTTCCTTGGAATTCAAGATCAATTTGTGAAGGAACTCTCAAGAACACTCGGCCAAAGAAGAACAAAGGAAGCCCGAAACTAACAAATGGCTTTGGACTTGGTTTCGGCCGAATTAACCATTGTTTTTGTTAGCTAAAATGCTAACTTTGCCTTCCATAATTTTGCATGGTGCAATGTAGCCCTTAACTCCACAAATACTCAAAGCCGCCACTTAAACTTGTGTTAAAATGGACACTCAAGTCATATCTTGGCTCATAATGCCAAGCACAAAGCAACACAAGTACCAAGGTCACATAAACTCCATTGAAAAATCGGCCATGTAACTAAATAAGGACTAGTTAGCTTAACTAGTAACTAGTGAATAGTACACTAGTGGTAGACAAGATTTTGACTAGTAATCATTGTTGTCTCCCACAAATGGTCTAGTCTTGCACTAGCCATCACAAAAGTTTGCATGGCCGAAAATGCCATCCTTAAGTTTGTAGTTTCAATTGTACCACTTAACTTAGTGCACAATTTAGTCCCCTTTCTCTGTTTTCTGTCAGCTTTCCCATAGTACATTTTCTATGTGCAATTAAGTCCTGAAAGTCACCAGTTTTGCACATAAGTCACTGTACCAATCTCCATGGCTCCACTTACTTCCCCTTTTTGTTTTCTCTCACTTTCTTTGGTTTTTCTTGGCCTAAGCCAAGCACTTAAGAGGTGCCTAACACTAAGTGCTTGATGAACCAAGGTTAGTGAGGGGAGGTGCAGTTAGTGAAGGTTTCGGCCTTAATGTGAAGTGCACAGTGATGGCAGTGAAAATTGGGGTTTCTAGAGCGCAAAGTTAGTACTAACATGTGTGAAAACACTCCTAAGACCAAGATTAAACTTGAGGAGGCCTACCAAAGTGATTTTCATATGTTTATTGCATGTTTTATGGACTAACCAATGATACTTGTTGCTCCCGCATACATATGTTTGTTGTTTGTGTTTGGCTACTGCATTTGGTTGTTTTTTGTTGGATATATGCATTGTGTTTGTTGTGTTTTAGTCTCTTTGAATCCAAGTAATATCAAGGCTAATATGACCTTAAGCACCTAAGTGTGCTCCTTACTAAGTTTCCAGGTGAAACTTACCTCCCTTCAAATCTGTCCATTTCAGGTGTTGTGGATAAATCTCATTCAAACTGACCTTTTTCATTTGATTTTTCATCTAAAATTTTAGGTACTTAAGATTACATGTCTTGGACATGTATGGAATAGCCTTGGGGGCTTTCGCTATGTGAATGAAGTGTTTGCTTGTTTATAAAATTTCATATAGGCAAAATGGTCATAAAGTGACCAGAATTTTGACCCTACACTCTAAGTACTATAACTCCTTGTGTAGAGTGAATCCTGGTATGAATTTTTTACCACACCTAGATCACATCTAGAGCTTTGAATAGGATTTATAATTTCTACATTTATAGCCTTGTAGCCAAAGATATGATGTTGCAAATTTGGCTAAGTTATTGTTCATTTGGTCAAAATTTTGTAACCAACTTAAAAAATCCATAACTTGGTCCATAGGTGGGCTATTGGTGTAAAACTTGTTTGCCTGGCTTAGTCTAAGACTCTACTTAATAATGGAAACAAGAAACCATAGGGTTACTGTTATGGCTCTCCTAGTTGAAGGCTTATTTGGGGAAGGTAAAGTGCTCTAAATCAAGTTTGAAACCCTAATTCAAGTTTACATAGGAAGAATAGGAAAGTTTATCAAAGTTCACCAAGTTCCAAGATGGTTAAGGCACAAAATAAGCTTCAGGGGTAAAATGGTAATTTTGTACCTAAATAGTTGGGCCAGGTCCCAAGTGTTAAAAATAAGTTTTTATAACCTAAATTTTATCTTTAACCCAAACTTAGTTGAAACAAACAAAAATTGATCAAGAATGACTAAGGTTATCAAAAAAAGGGGATTTAAGTGTTCCATGTCTAATACTTTGGTGGCTTGGATTTTAAACTTGGGTTACAAGATGGTAAAGTTGGGGATGGCTACCATAACCCAAGTTCATCCTCTATACCATCATTTATTCATTTAATTGAGTCCAAAATCAAGAGTTTTTGGTGAAAATCGCAGCCACCATAGGTATATAGGCCATTGGAAGCTCATTTCAAGCATAAAATCCTGGTTTTGAAGCTTGGAGCTATGTTTTCCACTATCCCTTGTTTTTTATACGAGGTAACCAATGTGGTCTTAATTGATTTCATGTTTATTAGTTGATTGGGAGCTTGGGTTTCGGTTAAAAGTTTCTGCCCATATTTGATTTGAACTTAGGTTAAAGTTTGTGAAATTTGGTTGGTGTGAAAGAGTTGCATAATTGTTGCTCGTTACTTGGATTTGAGGTAAGGGAGTTGCATTTTCGAGTTCAATTAATGCTATTGGAATGAGTTTGCTTGATTGATTCGAGTAGTTATAGCAATATCATTAGTTAGTGGGTAAGGTTGAATCATGGTGGACTATGAGGTTTGTGAAGATTGGAATGATGTTATAATGCATCATAGTTAGGCTTGTGATAGTTGGTTGTGATCTATGTAACATGTTTTACATGTATGTGAAGTTTGGAGGCTAACCAAGCATGTTTGATATGTTTGGTAAGTGTCCAAAGTTCCTAGTAGCAAAACTAGGAACGTTTTCTGGGTTTCACAGATTGGCGACACGTCACTAACCTTTGCCATTTCCCATGACACATTGCTAATGCTACAAAAGAAATAGTTCATTGACAATTTTGGTGATGCATCGCCATAGGTATGTTGGTTGAATTTTCCTAATTTTTCTAGGACGGTCAAGGGGAGACCTAAGGGGGTTCTTATGGTACCTTGGGGTCTAAGCATTCTAGGGGTACATTGAGACTTCCAAAACTCCTTTGAGACTTAGGAGTTTTCTTGGGTTTTGTAAAGTTTTATGGTTACTTCTACCATTAGCAAGAAAACTAGTTTACTAAGGATGACAAGTAAGTATCAGTAGCTTGGGTGAAAGGTTTAGAACCCTTGGCAACCTAGCCGTGCCATTAGCCATGAGGTTGTAAGGTGAAACCTTAGTGCAGCTAGTCTACAAGGTCTTTATGGCCTAGTTACAATAGTCTCACCACAGTGCCCCTATACAACATAAACAGGAGAGGTTCAACTGGTGATTTATCACTAGTTAGGCTAGCAAGCTAAGCTTGCTAAAGGACAAGGCTATGCATTGTAGTTCAAGGACTAGGATGAGGAGTGGTCCCAAGGGACATAGGTATATGCATATATTAGACCCTCAAGCTATATGAGGTCACAGTAGGTTACATATGTTCTCATATGTCAAGTCCTTAGTAACTTTTTATGTAGGTACAGTGAAGACCCTTATTGAGAATGTTTAAATTCTTACTCATTCATTATGTTGTGTAGATTCTGAAGTTGTTGGGCCAGGTAACCACTAAGGGTTATGGCAGTAGTTTGCTTTTGTTGTAGGTATTTCATGAGAGAATCTTTATTATTCTAGTTTACTTGGGTTATTTGTTGGTTAAGTCACAGTGCTAACTATAGTCTCTCTTTGGCCACGAAGCCTAGCAGCATGTGGACAAGGACTTTTTTGACTTGCCATTGGGACTTGCATCCAAGGTGGGAGTTAGTTCAAGAAGATCTCAGTTGAGGCTTTTATACATAGTACTCCTAGTTGCCTAAATTGTCTATGTTTTGAGGTGTCCTAGACTCTAGGGTTTCTCTTGGATGAGGGCATTAGTCTACTTTATGTAGGAATGCTCCTAAACAATTATTATGTGTAGTAAACTCACATAATTGTTGATTTTGTATGCTTTGGCTATTTGAACTTATTTTTTATGGAAATCTTTTGGCCAAGTTAATGTTTTATGGTTTTTGTCCATCCAAGTCAAAGCATGAAGAGCATACATTCTGCATATTCTAGCCTAACCAACCATCGCAGAGTTTTAATCTGTACACATATACAAATAGCTAATTGTAACCACCGTGAGACTAGCTCTCGTAGGTTTCTTGAGCAGGGGCCAAGGACGGCCGTGTTAGTTTTTGGTATTAGAGCTTAAAGCTCACTTCATAGATATTGGAGGCTAAGGCTTATATATAGTTTTGGAAAGTCCATGTGCTAGGATAGTTAGTACTGACCAACATCTTGGGAATGTCGTCTGGCTTTGTTTGTAGGTTGCTGTTGTTGACACTAGGTTATGAGCTTCGAGAATAGCTAGAAAACCTGGAGAAGTTTCTAGAGACCCAATTGTGGCAAGGCTGGATGAGATATCTAAGGTGCTTCAGGGGTTAACTCAAACTATGACCCAAGTGGCAGAGGGTATGACTACCATCATGATTGAGTTGTTTCTTGATCATGACGACAGAGAAGTTGTCCAAGAGGAGACTGATCCATGCCAGGATCAGGAGAGGCTTGCTGAGCAACAGCAAATGCCTAAGGCTCATGAACAGAGAAATCATGTTCCTGAATAGGAGGAGGAGGTAGAGCTTATGGATGGTCCAATGAGGCGAGACACCCTATATCAGATGTGGTTGTTGGAAAAGTTTTAGACAGTTGACCCTGTTAGTGTTGTGCCCAAAAGCCAATCATGAGATGATTGTATTTTTTTGCACATTAAGTCATGATATTTTATTAAGGCATTAATCAAGCAATTATGTTTGTTGTTTTGTTTCTGCGTAACGTAATAAACATAATTGTAACCCTAGAATAATGAGATTCTCAAACATCCCTGGTCTAGTATTATTGTGGAGCGGGTTGCAATAATACATAATGACTAGCATATATGGAGACTAATATGAGATATGTAGGGTACATATGGGTACAAGTTGGAGAACTTGTACACTAGACCGACCCACCATGAGAACACTACATGGATCGTTATATGAGTATCATAAGTGATTCTCATAGTGATCATGGTATATGTAGTCCTTTGACCTAAGGTCATCAAGGTTCCCTACATGTGAGTCACATACTTTGATACTTTCCTTTGTTGCTCGTAACTGAGTGAACATGAAGGAGGTCATTGGGCATGTCACATATCATGCGGAGGGATTTGTATGATCAAGATGGGATTTGTCCCTCCTATATAATGGGAGTGATATCTTTTAACCCCTTGATAGAGTGAGACTTAGAAAAATGCATAGCCATGCTCGGATGACTTAATATAAGATATCAATGTCATCAGTTTAAGTTGGTCTACTTGGTAATCAAGAAACCAAAGATTGGGCTATACAAGAATGACACAATCCATGTCTCGTGCTTAGTCTTGATATCTTGGACAAAGGGACAATGGCATATATCGGTAATGATCATAAAGGTTTAGTCGAATCACCGACAATCTTGTCACTTGGGTAACAATGATGTGTTGCTAGACGCTGCTCATTGCTTATGATCATAAATGTGATTTATGATCATTGCTAACGTGGTAAGAGCCTATTGGGTCGCACACATAGAGTCATTTGGATCATTAGAGTGCATGGGCTAATTATTTGGGTTTTGGTTTCACAATAATTTTGAATTAATAATGGGCCCAAAAGTTGAGCCATTATTAAGCCCGAAATTGAAGCCTAATTGGATTAGGGCTTTGAAACCCATTAGGTCTGGAAGTTGAGTCTCACTATAAATACAACTTTTAGTGAAAAATTCGTAGCTTCTTGCCCTAGCCTCCCAAAAGGACAGTTGCACTCTTCTCTTGCAATTCCTTAGAGGACGCAAGCTAACACTGCGAGCGCAAGAAAAATGCATTGGCTGGGATGTGGTGGAAGCATTGTGATCCCGAGAGGCTCGTGTGGATACCATAGAGAGCTTGAACACGTCGACTGTTCAGGTTTTGTGATTCGACTCTACAGTTGGGTGAGAGATCACAACAAAAAATTAGGTATGAAAATTTTTGAACACCCAGTTTACTGCATTTCACTTGGATCTGGGAGGGTTTTGGTTAAATTCCACTGTGCTTGTTTGGCTCCCAAAACCCAACAGACCCGCCAAGTTTTGATAGGATAGGTGATCCCAATCGAGCAGAACATTGGTTATCTAGGATGAATCAACTTTTCACTTGTGGAGGTTATTAGCCTGAGCAAAAGATGGCCTTAATTCCTTTCTATTTTAGAGGGAAGACTAGTTTATGGTGTAATGATGTGATGGAGATGCTGAGAGAAAGCAATGGCCCTCGATCAGAGCACAAGAAAAAGGTGCTCAAGCGATCAAATTTTGAGAAGAAGTTTCGACATGAATATATTAGTGAAGCTGCACAAGGTCAAAGAGGGATCCAATTTGAAAATCTAGTGCAAGGAGAGATGTCTGTGTGAGAGTATGAGCAGCATTATAATTCACTCATTTGATATGCTTCTTACATAGTTGGTAATGATGAGTTGCAGGCCAAGAAATTCTTTCAAGGTCTGAAACCTATGCTTCAAAGATATATGGTGATAATGGACATCAGGAGTTCTTGCCAAGTGGTTTAGAAGGCTTTAGTGTTAGAAATGGAGTTTGAGGATTCAAGGGCATCTAGCACAAAGGTGGAGGTTGGACCAGCCTATTAGTGTTGTGCCCAAAAAGCCAATCATGAGATGATTATATTTTTGCACATTGAGTCATGATATTTTATTAAGGCATTAATCTAGCAATTATGTTTGTTGTTTTGTTTCTGCGTAACGTAATAAATATAATTGTAACCCTAGAATAATGATATTCTTAAATGTCCCTGGTCTAGTATTATTGTGGAGCGGGTTGCAATAATACATAACAATTAGCATATGTGGAGACTAATATGAGATATATAGTCTACATATGGGTACAAGTTGAAGAACTTGTGTACTGGACCGACCCATCATGAGAACACTACATGGATTGTTATATGTGTTACCACCTCATAAAATGGGAGAATTACAAGTATGTCATAATGGCTAAAAACCATTATATTGTGTAATTGTCACCATAGTGACTGAAGTGTGAGGGGTAAAAAGCATAATCAACATCTCCTCAAAAGTGTTCCAAGTTGGCAACTTGGTCCCCAAGAAAAGTCTTAAGGATTGCTTGTTTGTCAAGCAACCTATGGACTTTTTTGTAAGATTTTGGAAACTCGGGTACTCAATTGTAAAACTCTCAAGAAAAAGATTTGGAGAGTTATGAGATGGATATGAATGGTATGAAAGTGCTATTGGAGGACCAAATTGCTCATGGAAGACAACTAAAGACAAAGAAAACTCAAAAAGGCATAAAGGACCTAAGTGTCCTAGTGTAAGCCTTATGATGTCTACGTTTTTTACTTAAGTCAAATGGAGCAATTTGGAGTTTTCCCACTATGGGGGAGGCAGCCAAGGCTTGATAATTAGTCAACATTGGTGGGCACATGTGTACCAATGAGTTTAAGACAAAGAGACCATAATTAATGGGAAGGAAAATGACATAAAGCAAGGTTAAGCTTGTTAAGTGTCTTTTGTGCCCTTAAGCTCATTTAAGGCCATTCAAGTGGCCAAATCAGTTATCCCACTCAAGGGATGGCTGGCCAAAGCATGGCAAGAAAGTCAAATGTGGGCCAAGAAATGACGACTAAGAAACCATGGTCTTGTAGCAAGGAAAATGACATAAAGCTTAACTAAGGCTATTAAGTGTGTTTTGTGCACTAAAGTCTTTATAAGTGGTTATCTTTGTCTTTATCTCCCACATTTGGTTTCTTCCAGCAGAAAAAACGTGGCTTCTCCACCCCCACGCTTCTTCCATAGCCACCATACCTCCAAGATTAAAATTGAAGGCAAAAGAAAGCAAGAAAGGGCAATTGGAAGCTATGTGGTGCTAAAACTTGGGTGCACCTAGGATCAAGCTCCAATTTCAGCATACACTCAAGGTAAGGGTTCTCTTGCTCTCATGGACTGTTTTCTGTAATTTTCAAGCAACCATGGAGCAAGGGCTAAGCTTGGAAGAGAGCCATGAGCTTGATGAACCAAGCTTAGTGAGGGGAGTGCACTTATTGAAGGTTTTGTGACCTACTGTCAAGTGTACAAAGATGGCAGCGAAATAAGAGTTTTCTAAAGTTTCCTGGATTGTTTACTGTATTTCCAAACATCCATGAAGCTAAGACCATGCTTGGAAGAGAGCAAAAAGCTCTAGGAACCAAGTATGGGTTAATGGAAAAGAAGCATGGCAAGGTTTCGGCCTTAGTGTTACCATGCTAAAGATGGCAGTAAGAAAGAAGGGTTTCTAGAGCCCAAAGTTAGTGCTAACTACTGTTAAAATTCTCCTAAGGCCAAGCATTAGCTTGAGGAGGGCTGCCATAGTGATTTATTTAAGTTTATTGCATGTTTTACGGACTAACCTATGGTTATTGTTGTTGCTGCATTTCATGTGTTTGTTTGTTGTGAATGGCTGCTGCATTTGGTTGCTATATCTTGTATATATGCATTGTGGTTTTTGTGTTTTAGTGTCTTTGGATTCAGGTTTTAACGAGGATCACATTACCTTAAGAAACCAAGTGCTACCCTTACTAAGTTTCTCAATGAAACTTACTCCCCTCAATTCTGTCATTTCAGGTCCAGCAGAATGATCACCTTCAAACTAACCTTTGTGGTTTGAGTTTTGATCTAAAATTTCAGGTACATGAACTTCCATGTGTCTAGTTATGATCTGGAAATTTTGGTGATTTTAGGAGCGCATTTGGTATTTATAATGCTGGTACTTACTGTGTTGTGCAGCAGCTGTCCAGCATCCTGTTTTTGGAGTCCATTGTGTCTCAGGACATCCTGTAACCTAGGGTGCGTATTTAGCTGAGTTAAGACCATATTGTAGTGCATGTATACATGTACATGTAGTGTATGTAAGATGAGACAAGTATGTGAACATTTGAGTAATGTTTTGGCTATGTAAGTGATGTGGTGCAAAGCTGCCTAAGTGTGAATGATAGGCTGCTTACTTGTAAATTCTGTTTTGGCCACATAAAGTTGCTAGATGCAAGAGAATGTAATTAATATGTGTATTGGACATATATGGGATAGCCTTGGAGGGCTTTCTCCTTGTGGATGAAGTGTTTGCATGGTTTAGAAAAATTGTATGGGCAAAATGGTCCAAAAGTTGCCAGAATTTCGACTCTGGACCTAAAGTTTAATATCTCCCTGTGTAGAATGAATATTGGTATGAAGTTTTTACCACACCTAAAGGACATCTAGAGGGTTAACTGGGCTTTGGAATTTCTGGATTCAGAGCCCTGTAGCCAAAGATATGATGTTGCAAAGTTGGCTGAGTTACTGTTCATTTGGTCAGAATTTCGTAACCAACTTCAAAAAAATCCATAACTTGGTCCATAGGTGGGCTATTGATGTAAAAGAAAATTCCTTGGTTTGCTCTAAGTATCCAATTCATAATGGAGCAAATAAAACATGGGGTTATGAGGCTAGAATGATACAGTTTATTAGTGGAAATTACAGGTGCAGTAGCTGGCCACTAGAACTTAACAAGATTGCCTAATGTGTGGAAGCCAAAACTAAGACTTGTGCTAGTGTTTTCCTTCTTTGCTGCCATGGTGTGCATGAAATGTGAATATGTGTGTGATGGTTGGACCAATATGCATGTATTTACATAGTGCCCATGATACAATCAAAGAAGGCACAACCAAGGAAGGCAAGGACCCACTGAAAGTTTCTAGTGGACCATTGACAAGGAAAAAGGCTAAGGAGCTCACTAGTGCACTTCAAGCTCGGATGTTGACAGATTGGTGATGTTCTGGTAGAAAAATCATATGTTGAGCTAAACAGATCAGAATTGAGTAATTCTTGATTCATTGGAAAGATAACATCTGGAGCTACAAATCATATGAAGACCATCAAACCCAGTTTGCACGTTAAGGAGGTCCAATTTAGCTTCAAAGTAGCGATTTACGAGTTATCACTGGTTCAGAAGCAGTTGCAGTATTTTGGGAATATCTTTCGATTTAGAAGTCCATTTTGTGTGATTCAAGTTTGGTTTCGAAGCTAAGAAAGACATCTACAACTTTCATGTTTTACATTTTGAGAAATCATGGCTGCATCAAGTTCGAATTTCAGCTTGAAGTTGAAGACACAAACAGGAACCACCTGAGAAGACTATTTTGGGTTTTTATGCCCAATCTTGTGCTGTAACGTATCTTATTTCATTTTCCTAATTATTTACATTATTTAGGAAGTTATTTAGGCTATGGAATAGTTTTAAATCATTTTGGACAAGTGGCATACGCTGTATTCATTAAACTTATTCAAACTAGGAATTAGAGTCCTAATTTGACTAGGATTTCCTATGTCTTTGTATCTAGGATTCCTAAGGGATTTAGGCTGCGAATTTTGCCCAGCTTTTAACCCTAGTTTAGGCCTATATAAAGGCACATATTCTGGATGTAAATATACAGAAAAATTTCAAAATAATATTGCTCTTTGGAGAGGTTTTCTCTTTGGTTCTTTGTGGACTGCCTTGGTGCACAAGTGTGCTTGTGTTCTTGGAGTTCTATACTTCTCGTTTCTAATCACAGGTTGATTAGGGGTGGGGGTTTTAAACCTAGTCTCTTTGATGTCTTGTGGAGCTTGAAAACCATCTTGGGCACGTTTCATGGTCTTTATACCATCGGGGTTCGCATCAGCCCAAGAGGGCCACTTGGGTATGCACACTAAGGGTAGTGCTCTGATGGCCTACAGAACATTACCAATCCTGGGAGTCTAAATGCACAGTTTTGGCACCATAACTGGACTACCCCGGAGTGGGTAACAATATGAGTGCCATAAGTGATTCTCATAGTGATCATGGTATATGAAGTCCTTCGGCCTAAGATCATCAAGGTTCCCTACATGTGAGCCACATACTTTGATACTTTCCTTTGTTGTTCGTAACTGAGTGAACTTGAAGGAGGTCATTGGGTATGTCACATATCATGCGGAGGGATTTGTATGATCAAGATGGGATTTGTCCCCCCTATGTAACGGGAGTGATATCTTCGGGCCCCTTGATAGAGTGAGATTTAGAAAAATTCATGGCCATGCTCGGATGAGTTGATATACAATATCAATGTCATCAGTTTAAGTTGGTCTACTTGGTAATCAAGAAACCAAAGATTGGGCTATACGAGAGTGACACATTCCATGTCTCGTGCTCAATCTTGATATCTTGGACAAAGGGACAATAGCATATATTGATGATGATCATAAAGGTTTAGTCGAATCACCGACAATCTTGTCACTTGGGTAGCAATGATGTGTTACTAGACACCGCTCATTTCTTACGATCATAAATGTGATTTATGATCATTGCCAACATGGTAAGAGCCTATTGGGTTGCACACATAGAGCTATTTGGATCATTTGAGTGAATGGGCTAATTATTTGGGCTATAGTTTCACAATAATTTCGTATTAATAATGGGCCCAAGAGTTGAGCCATTATTAATCCCGAAATTAAAGCCTAATTAGATTAGGGCTCTGAAACCCATTAGGCCTGAAAGTTGAGTCTCACTATAAATACAACTTTTAGTGAGAAATTCGTAGGTCTCCTTGCCCTAGCCTCCCAAAAGGACAGCCGCACTCTTCTCTTGCAATTCCTTGGAGGATGCAAGCTATCACTGCGAGCGCAAGAGAAACGCATTTGCCGGGACGTGGTGGAAGTGTGGTGATCCTGAGAGGCTCGTGTGGATACCATGGAGAGCTTGAACACATCAATTGTTCAGGTTTTGTGATTCGACTCTACAGTTGAGTGAGAGATCTCAACAGAAAATTAGGTATGAAAATTTTCAAACACCTGGTTTACCTCGTTTCACTTGAATCTTGGAGGGTTTCGGTTAAATTTTGCTGCACTGTTTAGCTCCCGAAACCCAATACAGCCTACCTAGGTAAGAGCACCGAGAAGCGACCGATGCGTGAAAGCCAAGGTCCCTTCAAGAGAAAAGAAACGGGCTTATGCCTTAAGTGTAGACAATTCCATGGCATGAGGCCATGTACCTTGGGGACTAAATGTTATGGCCCTGCTAGAGGGAAGCATGTTTGACGAAGGTAAAGTGTTCTAAATTAAGGTTGGAACCTTCATTCAAGTCTACTTAGCAAGAATAAGGAAGCTTAGCAAAGTTCACTAGGTTCTTAGGAGATTTAGGCACTAAATGGGTTCAGGGGCAAAATGGTAGTTTTGCATCCTGAAGAGTCAGGATGAGTCCCAAGTGTTTTAAAATGAGTTTTTATAACTTAACTTTCAACCTTAACCCAAACTTGGAAGAAAAAAACAAGAATTACTCAAGAATCACTAAGTTACCAAAGATGGGGGACTTAAGTGAATTCAGCTTAATACTTTGATGGCTTGTGTGTTAAGTGAGGGTTTAAGAAGGGGAAAGTGAGGATGTGACTGCCATAACCACATTTTCAACCTTCCCACCCACATTTTGCTCTCAAATTCTCCTTGGAATCAAGGTTTTCTTGGTGGAACAAGAATTATAAAGGTTTATAAGCTAGGAGGAATGCATTTCAAGCACAAAACCATGATTTTGGAGCTTGGAAGTGTGTTTTCTCCCATCCCCTATTTTTGGCATGTGGTAAGCATTGTGTTCTTGATTGAATTCATGTTTATTAGTTAGTTTGGAGCTTAGGTTTTGGTTAGGAATCAAGGTTTTGATGTTTGGTGCTTGTGTTTTGCTTGGAACTTAGGTGAAACTTTGGTGAGCTTAGTGGTTTGAAGGAGAGCTTGATTCTTGCTTGTTACTTGGAGTTGAGGTAAGGGTGTTATGGTTTTAAATTCAATTAATGCTATTAAGATGAGTTTGCTTGAAGAATTTGAGTAATTCTAGCAGTAGCATTAGTTGGTGATTTTGGTTGAATCATGATGGACTAGGAGATTTGGGATGATTGGATTGATGTTACAAGACATCATAGATTGGCTTGTGATAGTTGGTCGTGATCCATGCAACATGTTCTATGTGTATATGCAATTTGGAGGCATTCCAAGCATGTTTGCTATGTGTAGGAAATGTCCAAAGTTCATAGCAGCAAAATGGGAAGTTTTTGAGCATTTTGCAGGTTTGGTGACGCGTCGCCAATCCATACGAGTTCCCATGACATGTCGCCAAGACCTCAAAAATTGGGAAAACGTCGACAACTGTGGCGACGCGTCACCAAGATAGCATTTGACACCCAGTTTTGTTTTTAGCATAACTTTTTGCTCCGGTGTCCGATTGAGGTGATTGAAAATTTCACGCAAAGCTAAGGGGGAGTACTATCACCTCCATGTTTTAAAAACACTTAAAATACCATAGTTTTGGATTTACATTAACTCAAAGTGAAGGCATGTTTTAAAGGAAACTATGTTGCAATGATCACAACAAGGTATTACTAGCCCAAATGAGAGCTTTAGAACCCTTGGCAACCTAGCCATGCCATAGCCATGAGGTTGCAAGGTGAAACTTTGTTCATCTAGTCTACAAGGAGGTCTTATGGCCTAGTCTTCAAAAGTTCCATCAAGATTCCCCTGCACAACAACTAAGGGAAGGCTACATGATTGTGTTAGTAAGCTACGGCTTACTAGGAGTGAGTTAGTGGCTAGAACTCACTAGGCATAGAGTGACGCCCCATGAGGTGGACTTGTTTGACGAGAGGTCTCAAAGGTGTAGTTATATGTGCATATATCAGACCTTCATGTGGTGTGAGCTCGCAGAAAGTTACATATGTTATCATATGTAGGGTCCTATTAATTTTCTTGCAGGTACACTGAAGACCCTTACTGAGAATGTTATGTTCTCACTCCTTAGTTATGTTATGCAGAGACTAAAGTTGTTAGACTAGGTAATCATTGAGGATTATCGCGGTAATGCTCTTTTGTGTGTACAGGTACGGCACTTGAGATTCTCTATGATTCTAGTCTACATGGGTACTTGTTGGTTAAGGAACAGTACTAACTTAAGTCTTCCTTTGGCTACAGAGCCTAATAGTACTTGGACAAAGCTTTTGAGACTCGCCACTGGGACGTGTATCCAAGGTGGGAGTTAAGTCAAGAAGATCTTAGGAGAGGCTTATATTTATACAGTACACTTAGCTGCCTCCATAAACTATGTTTTGAGGAGTCCTAGACTCTAGGATTGCTCTTGGGTGGGGGCATTAGCCTACTTTATGTATGAAAGTTCTCACGAGTTGTTATATGTAGTAAACTCACACAAATATTGATTTTGTATACTTTGCCTATTTGTACTTAGTTTTTATGAAATTAGTTGGCCAAGTTAATGTTTTATGGTTTTAATAAACCAAGTCAAAGCATAAAGAGCATGCATCTTGCATAGTCTAGGTTAATCAACTAGTATCATGGGATTTTAATCCGCGCACATATACAGCTAGCCAATTGCAATCCACCGTGAGACCAACTCTCACAGGCTTCTTGGGTAGGGGCCAAGGACGGCCGTGTCACTGAAAATTGCAATATCTGTGGTCAAAAAGAACATTAGGTGAGGGAATGCCCACGGGCTTGCCCTTTGCTAGGTCTGCTAAGGAATCTAGCCCCTACACCCTTTTCCATAGGAAATCAACCCGGTGTAGCCGTAGCAACAGTTGATCCTGGGGTTTTTACCCTATGATAACCGAAGGGCTATCACCCACAAAGAACTCCTAATTGGCTTGTTGAACACCAGCCTTAGAGAATTTAGAACACCACCCTCAGGAAGTTTGTGACACCAATCGAGGATTCTCAGTATCCATCCCTGAAATCTAAATGTGGCCAACTTCAAGAAAAGGGTGTCTCCTCTACATTTGATGGGACACTACCAACCTTGGAAGCATGGGTCACCCACCCTTGATAGAGGGAAAACACCCCCTGAGGAAGGTCTACCCATCCAAAGGCCCTTCTCTGATAGCCCTCGGGGGAGATCTCTTCCCAAAGGGGTCTTGCACCTCTAAAGGGGTCTTACGAAGAAACAAAAAATATGGTTAGGGAATCTCTAACACAGAGACCTCACACACGGTCCTACCTTCTGGTCGGAACTACCTATAGAGCTAGGGATGCATGCGTCTGAAAGTACAGAGCAAATTTGGCCAAGCACGTGTCATGATTTGGGTAAGCTGTGCAAAATGGCCTCCTCCCTCCATCCTCCTATAAATACTTAGTAGGCTCCTTGGTAAGTAAAGCAACATTAGACTCTATTTCTTTCTTACTCTTTTCTCTTAAACAACCTCTCTTCTGTGTACTTACTTGGGCGTTGGAGGCTCCTCTCCTAGAAACACACTTTAGGGAGCTCCTAACCCTCTTTCTTCAATATCTTGCACACACCTTTTCACTGAAAGTCTATCTTAGGCCCAGCATGTCCTACAATGAAGATGCTAATGGGCATCATTTGCCACCATCTGTGGGAACTCACCCCCAAGTTGCTATTGTTGAAACTCAGCATTCAAAGGACAAAGGACTCCTGAGGTCCTAGTGTGTTGGAAACTCAAGCAACAACTGAACAACCTACAGCGGAGACTTCCTTGCCTGAGGACGAGTGTGCTTTCACGGTGACAATGGGCTTCCTTTGTGATTTTTAGCGCTCTATCATGGCTAAAATGACACAACAGCTCCACCAAAGGTAGTCGCAAACACCTTAAAAAATAGCATCCTCTCCAGACACGTGTCCGGAGAAAAGTCACAAGTCACCTTATCAGAGATTTGAAAGTGAGGGTTCTCAAGATGAGTCCTCAATAGAGAACATACCATCTCAAGGATGTCGTACTACACGAACTGGCTGAAAAGAGCGTAGAACCTCCCACCGGTGAAGTCCATCCCTAGACAAGAAGTCCTTATCCCCACACTAGAGAAGGTAGTACGATCCTAATGGAAGCAATCCTGGAGAGGTTAGAAAAGGTGGAAAAATAAGTCTCTCAAAAGCCTATCTGGTCAAGCCTATTGGAGACCTTCACTGGAGAGGAATCCTCTTTGTGTGTTCTGTTGTAGAGGCACCAATGCCCAGTGACTTCCAAGTACCACGTCTGGAAACATATGATGGGCGTAGTGAACCCCAAGCCCACTTGACAAAATATAGGAGGAGCATTGTGTTGCATGGTGCCAATGATGCCACGATTTGAAAATGTTTCGAGGTCACCTTATCAGGGTTGGCAATTGTATGGTACAACTCCCTAGTGCTTGAAACCATAATGGGTTTCCAGGAGTTGTTGACCACCTTCACACAGGAATTCATCAAAAGCAGGCCGATGGTGAAGATGCCCGTCCAAATGTTCGACATAGCCCAAAAGAGTGGGGAGACCATTCGGGACTATGTCGAGAGGTTCAACCGAGAAGCCCTCAGTGTGCCTGACTTTTGCCCAGAAATTTGCATCCTTACCATGATTAAAGGACTAATGAGGGACTCACAACTCTTCTATGAGTTCTTGAAAGACCCACATCACACCCTCGGAGAATTCTACTAAAGGTTAGAGCAACACATGACAGCCAAGGAGTTACGTATGGGTGGCCCAATGTTCGACCACAATCTTTCCGAGGGCAGAGTCACCAAGCTCAGTATTTAGTCGAGGGAGGGGACAAACCTCAAAAAGCAAGGGGGAAGAGGCCAGTATCATTGACCCTTCTAAACACTACAAGAACAAACATCCTGATGGACATGGAAAGGCAAGGAACCATAATCCAATGTTTGAAGGACATGACCTCGGACAACAAGAAGAACATGAAGAAATTCTATCAATTTCATTGGGACCATGAACGTGATACTAAGGATTGCTTCCAGCTAAAAAAGTATATTGAATCTTTGATCAAGCAAGGGCAACTCTGATGCTACTTGTGGATGCCATCACCCAAGGCCCAAGAAAGAGAAAAAGAAAAGAGGAAAAGAGAGGAAGAGTACTGTGACTTCAACCGACATCAGAACTGAAGTCCCTGAAAGTAACCACCACCTCCGGTAGGAATAATCCAGATAATCACAACTGGAATACCCTTGCCTGAAAGGAAAAGGAATGCTCGAAAAATCTCAGTGATGGAATTTGATAACCCAACGAACAAACTTGTTCGGAATAATGGGTCTACAGTGATATTTCCATATGATGATCCTCTCCTAATTATTGCAAGGATAGGAAGCTGGGATGTCAAGAGGGTGCTCATTGATGATGGGTCAAATGCCAACATTTTGTTCTCATATTTATTGCCAAACTTGGGCATCTCCAAGGGTGATCTTACACCCATTACCTCTCTTTCCTTCGGCATTGGTCCCTCGAAGCTCCCAATGCTCGGGTGGATTGATCTACCCTTGATGTTAAGGGGAACCTCGGTCCAAGCCAAGGAAGAACCTTTCGGTTCCACAATGACAAGGTTCATTGCCATAGTTGTCCCTTGTTGATATAATGCATCCTCAAGAGGCAAACACAGGGCAATCTTCACATTCATCCAGATGTGAAATACCCGATGCTCACGTTCAGCACGAAGGTAGTGTTAGTGTTGTGCCCAAAAGGCCAATCATGAGATGATTGTATTTTTGCACATTGAGTCATGATATTTTATTAAGGCATTAATCCAAAAATTATGTTTGTTGTTTTGTTTCTGCGTAACTTAACAAACATAATTGTAACCCTAGAATAATGATATTCTCAAACGTCCCTAGTCTAGTATTATTATGGAGTGGGTTGCAATAATACATAACGACTAGCATATGTGGAGACTAATATGAGATATGTAGTCTGCATATGGGTACAAGTTAGAGAATTTGTGTACTGGACCGACCCACCATGACAACACTACATGGATCGTTATATGAGTGTCATAAGTGATTCTCATAGTGATCATGGTATATGTAGTCCTTCGACCTAAGATCAACAAGGTTCCCTACATGTGAGTCAAATACTTTGATACTTTCCTTTGTTGCTCGTAACTGAGTGAACTTGAAGGAGGTCATTGGGTATGTCACATATCATGCGGAGGGATTTGTATTATCAAGACGGGATTTGTCCTTCCTATGTAACGGGAGTGATATCTTCGGGCCCCTTGATAGAGTTAGACTTAGAAAAATGCATGGCCATGCTCGGATGAGTTGATATATGATATCAATGTCATCAGTTTAAGTTGGTCTACTTGGTAATCAAGAAATGAAAGATTAGGCTATACGAGGGTGACACATTCCATGTCTCGTGCTTAGTCTTGATATCTTGGACAAAGGGACAATGGCATATATCGGTGATGATCATAAAGGTTTAGTCGAATCATCGACAATGTTGTCAGTTGGGTAGCAATGATGTGTTGCTAGACACCGCTCATTGCTTATGATCATAAATGTGATTTATGATCATTGCCAACGTGGGAAGAGCCTATTGGGTCGCACACATAGAGCTATTTGGATCATTAGAGTGCATGGGCTAATAATTTGGGTTTTGGTTTCACAATAATTTTGTATTAATAATGGGCCCAATAGTTGAGCCATTATTAAGCCCGAAATTAAAGCCTAATTGGATTAGGGTTTTGAAACCCATTAGGCCTGGAAGTTGAGTCTCACTATAAATACAACTTCAAGTGAGAAATTCGCAGGTCTCCTTGCCCTAGCCTCCCAAAAGGACAATTGCACTATTCTCTTGCAATTCCTTGGAGGACGCAAGCTAGCACTGTGAGAGCAAGAGAAACACATCTGCTGGGACGTGGTGGAAGCGTGGTGATCCCGAGAGGCTCGTGTGGATACCATAGAGAGCCTGAACACGTCAAGTGTTCAAGTTTTGTGATTCGAATCTACAGTTGAGTGAGTTATCTCAATCGAACATTAGGTATGAAAATTTTTGAACACCCGGTTTACCCCGTTTCACTTAGATCCTGGAGGGTTTCAGTTAAATTCTGTTGCGCTGTTTGGCTCCCGAAACCCAACAGGTAGATGATGCAGAAATATTCATTGACTAAGCTGAAGTAAGAAAGGTTTTTGTGAAAGCACGACAGAGCCCGATGAAAGTTCACACAAAGACTGTTGAGTTTCAGGAGGCAAACAGCGCAGCAGAATTTAACCGAAACCCTCCAGGATCCAAGTGAAACGGGGTATTCAAAAATTTTCATACCTAATTTTCGGTTGAGATCTTTCACTCAACTGCAGAGTCAAATCACAAAACCTGAATAGTTGACGTGTTCAAGCTTTCTATGGTATCCACATGAGCCTCTCAGGATCACCATGCTTCCACAACATCCCGGCAGATGCGTTTTTCTTGCGCTCACAGTGCTAGCTTGCGTCCTCCAAGGAATTGCAAGAGAAGAGTCCGGCTGTCCTTTTGGGAGGCTAGGGCAAGGAGACCTGCGAATTTCTCACTTGAAGTTGTATTTATGGGGAGACTCAACTTCCAGGCCTAATGGGTTTCAAAACCCTAATCCAATTAGGCTTTAATTTCGGGCTTAATATGGCTTAACTATTGGGTCCACTATTAATACAAAATTATTGTGAAACCAAAACCCAAATTATTAGTCCATGCACTCTAATGATCCAAATAGCTCTATGTGTGCGACCCAATAGGCTCTTACCACGTTGGCAATGATCATAAATAACATTTATGATCATATACAATGAGCGGTGTTTAGCAACACATCATTGCTACCCAAGTGACAAGATTGTCGATGATTCGACTAAACCTTTACGATCATCACCGATATATGCCATTGTCCCTTTGTCCAAGATATCAAGACTAAGCACGAGACCTGGAATGTGTCACTCTCGTATAGCCCAATCTTTGGTTTCTTGATTACCGAGTAGAACAACTTAAACTGATGACATTGATATCGTATATCAACTCATCCGAGCATGGCTATGCATTTTCTAAGTCTCACTCTTTCAAGGGGCCCGAAGATATCACTCCCGTTACATAGGAGGGACAAATCTCGTCTTGATAATACAAATCCCTCCGCATGATATGTGACATACCCAATGACCTCATTCATGTTCACTCAGTTACGAGCAACAAAGGAAAATAGCAAAGTATGTGACTCACATGTATGGAACCTTGATGATCTTAGGTCAAAGGACTACATATACCATGATCACTATGAGAATCACTTATGACACTCATATAACGATCCATGGAGTGTTCTTATGGTGGGTCGGTCCAGTACTCAAGTTCTCCAACTTGTACCCATATGTAGACTACATATCTCATATTAGTCTCCACATATGCTAGTCGTTATGTATTATTGCAACCTGCTCCACAATAATAGTATACTAGGGACGTTTGAGAATATCATTATTCTAGGGTTACAATTATGTTTATTGCGTTACGTAGAAACAGAACAACAAACATAATTGCTGGATTAATGCCTTAATAAAATTTCATGACTCAATGTGCAAAAAATACAATCATCTCATGATTGGCTTTTGGGCACAACACTAACAAACACTTCGGGAGAGAAGAGCGTGACCGATGAAGATTTGAGTGAAGGAGAAAGGAGCAACCTCAAGAAAATATAAATAGAGGGTGTAGAACTTGTCCCTAGCCGAAGCACCCGAGTACGGAAAAAACTAGCCAAACGTGACAAGGAAAAGCTTGTATCCCTTCTATTAATGAACAAAGATCTATTTGCTTACTCTCCGAATAATATGCCCGGAGTAAACTCGGGTATAATTCAGCATAGCCTTAAAGTATGCTCAGAGGTGAAGCTTGTTCAGCAAAAAAAGCATAGCCTTTCAGTGCTTAAGAACAATTTCATTAAAACTGAAGTCCAACTAGTAGAGGAGGCAGGCATAATAAAGGAGGTGAAGTATGCCAAGTTGCTCAAGAACGTTATTCTCGCTACCAAGGAAGGGAGCAATGAACTCCAAATGTGCACCGACTTCTGAGATATAAATGATGCCTACCCAAAGGACTCATATCCTCTGCCACCAATAAACCAATTGGTAGACTCCACTGAAAAATATGGGCTACTTAGTTTCCTTGACTCTTTTAGTGGATACCACCAAATTCTGATGGACCCTGAAGATGAGGAAAAAACTGCCTTAATCATCGAAGTCGGGACTTACTACTAGTCAGAATGCCCTTCGACTTAAAAAATGCAGGAGCCACATACCAAAGGCTAATGAACAAGGTGTTCAACTCCTAAATTGGGAGAAATATGGAAGTATATGCCGATGATATTATAATTAAGAGTAAAATACCTAGCAATCATGCCGTCAACTTAGGGGAAACGTTCCACCAGCTATGGGAGTTCATAATCCATCATAACTCAAAAAAATGCGTGTTCAGGATAACAGCGGGGAAATTCCTCGGATTCATGGTATTTGAAAGAGGCATAAACGCCAACCCTGAAAAAGTTGATGTTGTGCTAGCATTCCCTGTACTCCAACAACAACGAAGGATGTACAAAGGCTCACCGGAAGAATAACTTCCCTTAGCAGATTCATATCCAGATATGGAGACCGATGCCAACCGTTGTTTAAAGTACTTACGAAAGCAACCAAAAATGAAGTCAACCTCAAAACTAGGGAACACCCTTGGAACGTGGAATCTCAAAATGCATGGGTGGTGCTAAAAAATTACTTGACCCATTTGCCAACACTATGGGAACCAAGCGAAGGAGAATCACTCATCCTCTACCTCGCGGTAAATGACAAAGCCGTAAGTTCGGTTCTTGTTAAGGAGGAAGGAGGGAAGCAGTGGCCAGTGTACTATGTGAGCAATTCCCTACACGGTGCCGACATTATGTAACCTATTCTCCAGAAGGCCATTTACGCCCTAGTATTGGCAGGAATGAGGGTCCCGCCTTACTTCCAAGGATATCCCATCATAGTACGAAGTAACTTATGTCTCTTAGATGTCGTGTAGAAGGTAGACAACTCAGGGCGATTATTAAAGTGGTGCATTAAGCTAGGCGAGTATGACATCACTTATGAGCCAAGAAGAGCAATAAAAGCCCAAGTGCTAGCAGATTTTATTGCCGAGGTACCTAAAGCCAAAGTTACCCCAAGAGACCTTGGAAATGAAGAACCTAAGTGGACATTATTCATTGATGGATCCTCAGGATCCAAACACCAGGGAGTTGGAGTAGTTCTCCATGGAGCTAAAGGTATGGAAGCCTCAAAGTCCATCAAATTCAATTTCGAAGTCACGAATAACATTGCCGAATACGAAGCCCTCATAGCAGGCTTATGATTGGTAAAAAGTGTTGGTGTGAGAAATCTAAAGGCCCACAGTGATTCTCAGCTAGTGGTTCAATAGATGACGGGGGACTATGGGGCAAAAGATCCAAACTTGGAAAAGTTCCATAATCTCATAAAAGGGCTTTTCCGAGAGTTCGACAGGGTACAAATAGAAAATATACCCCGACAAGATAATGTAGAGGCAAATACTTTTGCCAAATCAAAACAGTCCACCAAAGTGCTGGATAACCCCAGTGATGAATACTCATAAGTGTATCATTATTAAGGGTTTAAATCATCATTATACACTTTAAGTATGATTAATTTCTACATTCTGAGCATTTTTCCACCCGATTACTATTCATGCATTTTTACTATTCAAAGTTACTATTCACCAACTTATTGTTCATATGCATATTTCACTGTTCATACATGTATTTACTGTACATACATAGTTTACTGTTCATTAATATTAAAATATAAATATTAAATAATTATTTTTTTTTACGTAGGTAAAAATCATCACTTGACGGCCCTTCACAAGAAAAAAAATCATATTTGGAGCTGTAGGCATCAGAACTGAGTGATTCTAAATTCATTTGAAATTCAACACATAGATCTTCAATTTTGCTTCATTCTGTAAGCTAGTTTGATCATTTTCATTGCCGAAATCTAATTATAGATGAGACCATTTGTTCTTACGTGTGCTGAAGAGCAGTTTCGGTAGAAAAATCATAACTTGAGCTACGGATGTCTGATTTGAATAAGCAAGCTATCAATTCGAAAAAAAAGAGGAGAACTACAACTTCTATGCTTTGGGGAAGAGTTGATCTGATGTCTACAATGGTCGAAAAATTAAAATTAGTTGTAGCCCAGCATTATTGATTTGTATTTACCTACATTTTACAATTTCATTTTTACCATTTCACCCACCCCAAAACTTTATAAATAGGAACCTTAGGGGGAGGGTGAAGGATGCCATTTTCTTAGGCCATTTCTTAGGCCTTCTTTATGTTCTTATATCATTTTTAGATTTTCTGCTTTGTTTTTGTTCTTATTTTCAATACCGAAGTTCTGTCCAAGTGTTTTCTCATTCTTCTTCTTGATCTTCCTTTGATCTTTCAATCCATGTTCATTTCATCTTTCTACATGTTGTTTACTTTTGTGATGGCTAACTAATCTCTTTTTGCTAAGGTGAAAGGGTGAAGCTTTTAGTATAGAGGTTATGATTGATTTGAATGGATCACAACGTTAACGGTATTTTCTTCCTTAATCTATTTAACTCCCCTCCTTGTTAAGTGGGAGTCTTGATTCATCATAGTCAATCATTGGCACAATGGCTGCTTGATCCCCTCTGTAGAACATGGCTCTACTGGCTATATTGGAATCTTGAGTTATTGTCAACAAAGGTTGGCGTGATGAATACTTGAACCCATCAGCAAGTGTTGGTGTTTTAAGATCAATGAAAGTTAATACTAACTAAATTCCCCTATTAGGACCTCCTTTATGTGTGGATCATAATTGAGTGGTAAGATGGGCTAAAATTAATCATAACCGATATACTAAAAGTAGATCCCCTAACCTTAGCTATTTTATTTGAATTTGAATATTTAATCAACATTTGTTCACACATTTCACGAAAACCATCCTTCACTTTTGTAATTTGTATTTTTTAATTCATTTTCCTGTGGTTCGACACTTAGACTCCCGAGATTTTATTATTTGTGACAACCTACACTTGGATTACAACTGCTAGAGTGTAGCAAGTTTTTGGCGACGTTGCCGGGGAAATAAAATTTGTGTACAAGTTTAATTTTTTTTCTTTTTATTTTATTGTATTTTAGTTTTCTTTATATGGCAGGCTGAGCCTCCTATATTTTATTTTTTTATTTATTTTTTGTTTTTTTTATTGTTGAATGGCAGGCTGAGCCTCCTACCGAACTTGTTATTTTGTTAATGCATGAAAGCTTGGTCACGTACATCAAGTGGTAGACTGGTAAGAGAATCTTCATCTTCTTCAAACATGACTGAACACATTAATGAACAAGAAGATAATCATTAGAGAATCTTCATCTTCTTCAAACATGGCTGAACACATTAATGAACAAGAAGATAATCATTCTCTTCATAATGACCAAGATCGGCTTAGGACACTTAGAGAATACATGAACCTCATATGAAATAGCACACCATCATGTTTAATTTTTCCTGCTGATGCATGTAACTTCAATTTCAAGCCAGGTATTATTCAACTTTTACCAACTTTTCATGGCTTTGATTTTGAAAATCCATACATGCATTTGAGAGAATTTGAGGAAGTCTGTCACACATATAACAACCTAAACTATAGCATGAACACCATCAAGCTTAAGATTTTTCCTTTTTCTTTAAATGATAAAGCTAAAACTTGGCTACAGTATCTTAGGTCAGGCTCCGTTAATTCATGGGATGAACTGCAACAACAATTTTTGAAAAAAATTTTCCCTACCCGCAGAACAAATTCTTTCAAAAGGCAAATCACCACTTTCACACAAAAACCAGGAGAAACTGTTTACCAGTGTTGGGATAGATACAAAGATTTACTTAACACATGCCCACACCATGGTTTTGGAACTTGGAGATTAGTCTCACATTTTTATGAAGGTTTAACACCTAGAGAAAGACAAATGGTAGAAATGATGTGCAATGGAACATTTGAGGATAAAGATCCTGACGAGGCAATGGATTACCTAGACATGTTAGCAGAGAGTGCACATAATTGGGATACCGCTGGTACATATAAGGCCCTAGGTAAGACTCAAACTCTCGCATGTAGTGGAGGCATTTATCATTTTAAGGAAGATAATGACCTTAAAGAAAAATTTGCATCTCTAGCTAGAAAGGTTGAGGCATTAAAAATGAAGAAAACTAGTCATTTAAAATCTATTGAAAAAATTGTTTGTCACATTTGTAAGACCAACGACCACCATTCTAGCAATTACCCAACCTTGCCCTCTTTCAAAGAATGTCTCCATCAACAAGTTAATGCATTGAACAACTTCGAGAGACGAACCCAAAATCCATACTCAGAAACTCACAATCCAAGTTGGAGAAATCACTCGAACTTTAGTTGGAAAAGTAATAATCATGCCCAACCATCACAACCAACTTTGCACACCCAACAAAATTTTCAACAATCTCAAGGGTATGCATCATATGTTCCTCCTTTTAGGAAAAATCTTAAAGATACATTGCATTCATTTATTGAAAAGCAATAGTCAATCAATGTACAAGCAAGTGAAACCATGATTGATTTGAAAGATACTCTTGCAAAATTTGCATCTGCACTCAACATTCAGGAGAAGGGGAAATTTCCTTCTCAACCACAACCAAATTGCAAAAATCAAACCATGGATCAAGTGAAGTCAATCATTACACTTCATAGCGGTAAGGTTGTTGAAAAATCCATTCCTGATCCTTGTGAAGATCAGGAGACGATGAGTCGACTTCTAAGAGTAAAAAAGGGGTTGACCCTATACCGAGCGAAGAACAAATTGAATCTCCACCAGTAGCTCCATTTCCTCAGGCGTTAACTGTTCCTAAGAAGGTGAATAAGAACCCTAAAATTCTTGATATGTTCAAGCAGGTAAAAATCAATATCCCCTTGTTGGATGCGATTAAACAGGTACCTTTTTATGCCAAATTTTTGAAGGATTTGTGCACTGCTAAAAGGAAACTGAATGTGAAAAAGAAAGCCTTCTTGGCTGAGCAGGTAAGTTCTGTTATTCGAAATAATACTGCTTTAAAATACAAGGATCCTGGCTGTCCAACAATCTCATATTTTATTGGAGAACATAAAATTGAGCAAGCATTACTTGATCTGGCGGTTAGTGTAAACTTACTTCCATATTCAGTTTACAAAAAACTAAATTTGGGTGAGTTAAAACCTACCAAAGTAACTCTTTTGCTTGCTGACAGATTAATGAAAGTGCCTAGAGGAGTCATTGAAGATGTGTTAATCCAAGTCGATAAATTTATATATCCTGTGGATTTTATTGTTTTGGACACACCACTAGTGGAAATTAAAAATTCAATACCCGTTATTTTGGGACGTCCATTTTTAGTAACATCTAATGCTTTGATTAATTGCAGGAATGGACTGATGTAGTTGTCATTTGGAAATATGACATTGGAGCTAAATATTTTCAATCTGCTTAAGCAACCTCCTGAAAAAAAAGATGAAAGTGAAGATGTCTACGTTATTAATGCAACTAAGGAAAACTATATCCAAGAAGGGAGTATTTCTGATCCTCTAGAAAATAAGCTAGTTAATTCATTTGAATCAAATATGCATGTAGATCAGGAAACATTTGACATTTGTGCATTGTTTGATTTTTCACAGGTAGAAGGGAACACATGTTGGACACCAAAACTTGAAGAGTTGGGAAAACCTAAGGTTGAACAGCAAAATAAAATTCACACAATTGAGTTCAAGCTTTTACCCAAACAATTGAAGTACCTAATGTCAAAGAAAGATAATAAATCAAGGCTGATACACTGGATCAAATTACTCCAAGAATTCAACATTGTGATCAAGGATAAGAATGGTTCCAAATATATTGTCATTGACTATTTGTCAAGACTGACAACGAATTCAATAATTGAGGCTGCACCCATAAATTATTGTTTTCCTGACAAAATTTTATTTTCTGTCACTATAGTATTTTGGTTTGCTAGTATTGTCCATTTTTTTGTGACAGGATGAATGCCAGCTCAATCGAGTATTCAAGATAGGAAGAAATTTCTACATGAGGTGAAAAATTCTTATTAGGATGACTCTTATCTTTTTAAATACTGTCCTGACCAGATATTTATGAGATTCATACCTAAGGATAAGATAAAAAGCATTATTGAATTTCCTCATTTTGAAATGTGCGGAGGGCATTTTTTGTCAAAGAAAATAGCTATAAAGATTTTGCAGTCTGGATTTCACTGGCCCTCTTTGTTTAAAGATGCACATGCATTCTACAAAGCCTTTGAAAATTGTCGAAAAGTAGGATTCATTTCTTCCCGGTTAAGTGGCGGATACGGTACTCCATGGCTCTCAAGTCGGTTATCTCAGTTTCCCTTAATAACTGATTTCTTTCTCTCATTTCTTAATTTTTTCTCACCAATGGATTATACTCTGTCTGCTTTGCGAAATTACTTTCCTTCTCTTCCAATAAATGTTCTTGAAAAGATTTATCAAGCCAGATGTGAAAGATTTAGAGTTTTTATGCACAAAGGCATTCCTGACAATGTGCGGTGGTTAATTGAATCTAAGGTCCATTTGGTTGGTGAAATTTCATATGCATTTGTGCCCTGCATGCCTGGCTTAGGCAAAAGCGCTTATGCCAAAAAGCGAAGAGCAAAAAGGTTACGCATTTGTCACAATTGTGGTTGATGGAATTGTGATACTAAATGTCGTTCTTTAGGGATGATGTCCGATAATCAATAAGATAAAAGAAAATTCATTAAGAATGGCCTACGTAAGGAATCTTTAGATGACATCTGATTAACTCTTGAAATGCATTCTTGTGGAATAGTGCAACGTGAAATTCTTAGTTTATGGAGGGCTTTTCATAAATAATGAGAACATTATAGTCTTGGGAATCTGACTTTAAACAACCCTGTTTGCTAGTTTGTAACAAAACTGGATGGGAAGCATATCCCCGACTCATAGAAGGCGTTGAAGCCGTTACTGGATGTAAAACCAGTGGAAGATATGAGCCACAATCACAACTACTTTATGTTAATGTCATTTTATTTTTATTTTATTTTTTTCTTTACAGGTTGTCAATCCTTAATAAGTGATGAAGTACTGTGGAAGAGAGCAATTAAACTTGTGAATCTGTTTATCTTGTCTTTTAGTTTTATTATCAGCATTTTCTTTATTTTGGTTTAAGTTATTTCAGGTTTTTCATTTTCAATAACTACCATTTCAGGTAATTTCTTCTTCACTCTTCTTTTCTATGTTTTGACATTGGGGACAATGTCTTAATCTAGTTGGGGGGAGAGATAGTTGATATTTGATTTCTTTTTTAGTTCAGTTTCTCTCATGCTGATATTAAAACCATTAGATAAGGCACTTAGTTTATGATGGCTGAGTAAAGAGTAATTTTTTACTCTTGAAATGTATCCTATTTTATGTGACAAGCATAACATTTTTTTCTTACAAGCATAAATAGTTGCATGTAGGAACATTTAGCGTGAATTTAGGTTGTTTGTTTGCATTTAGGAACCCAACTCATGGAAATATCATCATTGGATGTATACCTTATAAATTTGAAATGGTTGTTAATTTTTAAAAGAAGTTAAAGTATGTTGCTTGTTACCTAAGGAAAATAAATAACCGGTGAGCACTTTTGAGCCTTTAGTGTTTATTAGGATGTGTGAATTTCTTTGTTGAGAGTACTTACTTTGTGTTTTGAGCTAGACCTTGCTTGGATGGGTGACCTTAAGGACCCATGCAACCTTACTTCTTGTATATAAATTTAAGGAAGAAGATGGCATTTTAGGGCTAACCACTTACCAAAAGGCTAACCTTGTACATTATCCCTTAGTGAGCCCCTTTGAGCCTTATAGCCTTATTCTTTGTTTGAACCCTATACGTTTAACCACTTCCACTTCATTTTGATCGTTTATTGTCCTTGGAACTAGTGATGCTTATGTGATTATGGGCTTAGAGACTTTAAATGAATGTGTTGTTTTTGGTAAAATAAAGAATAAGTGTGGGGTGTACTTCAAAATATGTTAGGTTATCTTGTACTTAATTTTTCATAGTGGAAAAATTAGGGTGAGTTGAGCTTGAATAATAAAAATTGAGTGTATATCATTTGATGGTTGAGTTTTAAACAAGTGTTGATTTTTTTATAATAGAAAAAGGCAAAAGCGAGACCATAAGAAAAAGCCCTTGCAAAATAACGTTAAAATATATATATATATATATATATAAACTCTTTCGTTTCGTAATATTTGGCCTCTGTTTCTTTCATGGCAGTTTAAAAGAAAATTGTTGTCTTTCCTTTTCAAATAAAATTATATATGCTCATACCCATGTGGAAGCCTTACTAAAGCAAAGATGAAAGGCATTTTTTATCTTTTTCTGACAGATAAACGCATAATCATGGGAGACAGTTAAAAAAAAAAACTTCAGCCTTAATATTTGTGCAAGTCAAATGAGGCTAACTATTTTGAAACGAAGAGAGGTAAAAAATAAAAAGGGTGGTAAATTCAATAAGTTTGAAACTCAACCATATTTGTTTTCTAAACTCATGTGTTGTTAAGGAATTGTGTTTTGGACAGGACTTGGAGACTAGGGTTGATTTGGGTATTTAGTGTTTTAGGTACCCATAATTATTGTTCATTGTATTACTAGTTCTCTTAAAGTCCACCATTAAAAAGCCTCCATTTGATTCCCGCTTTCACCAAACCCAGCCTCATTACAACCTTGTATGAAGACCATTGGACTTAAATTTACATGCAGTCCCCTTTTGGGCATCTAGTGAGGGTGAAGTTGCATCCCCTTGCAAGCTCCAGATTGAGAAACACAAAGTAAGCTGTTCACAAACCCACTTTAAAATTAGCGCAAATACTTAGGGAGTGATCCTCTACCTTTGGTAACAAGGACTTAACTTTTTACCCTTTCATTAATTACTTGCAAGTCAAGTTTACAAGTGTCATATATTCATAGCATGATCTGCCATGAGTTGTTAGATTATGTATTTTGTTTATTTTCCTAGGTTACACTTGCTAGGGACTAGCAAGAACCTGGTTGGGGGGTGTGATGAATACTCATAAGCGTATTGTTATTAAGGGTTTAAACCATCATTATACACTTTGAGTATGATTAATTTCTATATTCTGAGCAATTTTCCACCAGGTTACTATTCATGCATTTTTCTTATTCACACGCATTTTTACTATTCAAAGTTACTATTCACTGACTTACTGTTCATACGCGTAGTTCACTGTTCATGTGCGTATTTACTGTACATACGCGGTTTACTAGTTATTAATATTAAAGTATAAATATTAAATAATTATTATTTTTATGTAGGTAAAAATCATCACTTCACGGCCATTCATGAGAAAAAATTATATCTGGAGCTGTAGGTATCGAAACTAACTGATTCCAAATTCATCTGAAAGCCAACATATAGATCTTCAACTCTCCTTCATTTCGCAAGCTAGTTTGATCATTTTCATTGCCGAAATCCAATTATAGATTTCCAGGTTATTGAAATGATCTTGAAAGGAAGTCCTTCTGTTCCGAAGAGCTTCCTTCTACCAAAGGGAGCTTAGGGGTACGGCAGAAACAATTAAAGGGCCTCTGACACACCGTAATCATATGTTCCCTGACATGCCGCCCTCAGACACGCTCTAACACGCTGCCCTTGTACGGCCTAGGCTCCTGGTCGGGTGGCTTGTGGTCGGCTAGATGCTCCCCCTCTCCCCGAAGGTACAGATCGCATTTGACCGAACATGTGTCATGATCTAGGCAGGCTGTGTCAAACGAACTTCTACTGTTCACCTCCCTATAAATATTCAGGAAACGCCCCAGGTAAAAGGATCCCGACTCCAAGGGGAAAATCTCTCCGCTCTTTACTTACTCTCCATTTCGAAACGCTGACTTGGGCGTCGGAGGCTCCTCCCTGGAAAAATACTCCGGGAACCTCCTAACCTTTTTTTTTCTGAGTCCTTGCAATCCTTCTCCCACCGGAGTTTCCTCACCCAGATGTTCTCTCACCGGCAGTTCCAGCTCCGGGCTCACCATGTTGCACAACGATGATGCCGAAGGTCATCATTTGGCGTCGTCCGTGAGAAACCTCTCCCAGGTCACCATCATAGAGACTTGGCGCTCAAAGGACAAGGACCTCTTGAAGTCCACCTTCACACCGGAGGCTTAGCTGCCGACCCAGCAGCCCACTGCAAAGACTTCTGCGCCGGAAGACGATCGCCCTGTTACAATGACGATGAGCTTCTTGCGAGACTTCTAGTGCTCCATCGTCACTGAAATGACTCAGCAACTCGACCAAAGGTGACCCTAGCCTCCACTGGTCCAAAGGGCCTTCCCCTCGGCAGTACTCCGAGAGAGAAGCTCGAGGTCCGCCCACCAGAGCTCCAGGAGTGAGGACTCTCTCAACACATCTTTTATGGATGACGTGCCCTCTAGGGCATGACCCGCCGGAGAACGGGCCCCAAAAGAAACCAGGGCCTCCTCTCTGCGGAGTCCATCCCCGTACCGAAGGTCCCAGTCTCCTCACTACCGAAGTTACTCTCTGAGAAGGAGAAGAAGTTCGCCATTGCAAGTGGCCACCAGGCAGCAAGGGGAAGCTAACACAGTTTCCCTGATGGAGAAGATCCTGGGAAGACTGGAAAAGGTTGAGAGGCAAATCTCCCGAAAACCAGTCTGGTCAAGAATGTTTGACGCTTATACCGGAGAAGAGTGACCCTTTGTGCGGGAAGTGGTGGAGGCGCCCATGCCCAGTGACTTCAGGGTGCAATGCTTGGAAACCTACGATGGGCGTAGCGACCCTCAAGCACACCTGACAAAGTACAAGTGAAGCATGGTGCTCCACGATGCCAATGACGCCACCCTCTGCAAGTGTTTTGAAATAACCCTCTCCGGTCCGGCAACGGCATGGTACAACTCCCTGGCTCATGGAACCTTGCTAAGTTTCCAGGAGCTGTCTACTGCCTTCACCCAGCAGTTCATTAGCAGCAGGCCAACAACCAAGATGCCAGTACAGATGTTAGACATAGCACAGCAGAGTGGGGAAACCATCCGCGACTACGTCGAAAGGTTCAACCAAGAAGCACTAAACGTGCCAAACTTTCGGCCCGAGATCCATATCCTCACAATGATAAGAGGACTTCGAAGGGACTCCCAGCTATTCTATGAGTTCTCTAAGGACCCTCCAGACACTCTTGGGGAGTTCTACCAAAGGGCCGAACATCACATGATGGCTGAAGAACTCAAAATGGGGGAACCAAAGGTGGAACACCCTCGTCCCGAAGGGCCAAAAGGCCAATGATGTTCACTCCTCTGAATGCCAAGAGGGCCAACATTCTTATGGCCTTAGAAAGGCAAGGGACTACAGCCCCAAGGCCGAATGCCATGACCTCGGAAAATAAGAAGAACAAGAAGAATTTCTGCCAATTCCACTGAGATCATGACCACGACACTGAAGACTGCTTCGAGTTAAGGAAGTACATTGAGTCCCTGATAAAGTAGGGCCAACTCCGCTGGTACCTGCAAATGCCTCCTCCAGAGGGAAGAAAGGAAGAACAATGAAGGAGGGACGAAGAGGACTATGATTCCGACAGATGTTGGGACCGAAGTCCTCAGAGGAATCCGCCATCACCAGCAGGGGTTATCCAGACCATTACTACAAGGATATCCTCAGCTGAGAGGAAAAGAAAGATAAGGGAAATCTCCGTAATGGAGTATGGGAACTCGCCGAACAGGCTTGTTTGCAAAGATGGGCCCACTGTGAAATTCCCCCATGATGACCCACTCCTCGTCATGCCAAGGATAAGGAGTTGGGACGTCAAAAGAGTACTCCTGGACGATGGCTCCAACACCGACGTCATCTTCTCGTACCTACTACCTAAATTAGGCATCTCAAAAGGTGACCTCAACACAGTCAATTCCCCCACCTTAGGGGTTGGGCCATCCGAGCTCCCAGTTCTCGAATGCATCGATCTACCCCCAATGTTGAAAGGGACCTCGCCTCAGAATCAGGAAGAACTATTTGCCTCCGTTATGACGAGATTCATCGTCATTGATGTTCCTTCCTCATACAACGCCATCCTTGGGAGGCAAACTCAAGGCAATCTCCACATCCGCCCAAACGTAAAATACTTAACGGTCACCTTCGCAACCAAAGAATGAGATGCAGAGATCTTCATTGACCAAGCCGAAGTCAGGAAGGTCTTCACCAAGGCTAGACAAAGCCCGGTCCAAGTACAGACTTCGGCTATGGAAAAGGCAGTCATAGCAGGCGAAGCGACCACAAGGGAGGAAACAGAAGAGTTGGAGAAAGTAGAAACAGAAGATGTAGAACTGATCCCCGGGCGGAACACCCGAGTAGGGAAAAAATTGGCCATGGGTGACAAAGACAGGCTTGTATCTTTCTTGATAATGAACAAAGATCTATTCGCCTACTCTCCGAAAGACATGCCTGGGGTCGACTCCAACATAATCCGCCATAGTCTCAAAGTTCGCCTGGATGCTAGGCCGGTTCGGCAGAAAATACGGAACCTATCATCTCATAAGAATTCCTTCGTTAAAGCCGAGGTTAGGTGCCTAATTGAGGTAGGGGTAATAAGAGAGGTTAAATACCCGAATGGCTTAGTAACATGGTTATCGCCACAATGGAAGGGAGTGAAAAGCTCCGAATGTGCATCGATTTTTGGAACCTGAATGATGCCTGTCTAAAGGACTCCTACCCTTTGCCAGCCATAGACCAATTGGTGGATTCAACCGTCGAGTACGGTCTTCTCAGTTTCCTCGATGTCTTCAGCAGGTATCATCAAATTCAGATGAACCCTGAAGATGAAGAAAAAACCGCCTTCATCATCGAAGTTGGTACCTACTACGACGTCAGAATGCCCTTTAAGCTTAAAAATGCAGGGGCTACCTATTAGAGGTTGATGAATAGAGTGTTCGACTCTTAAATTGGGAGAAACATGGAGGCATATGTTGATGATATGATAGTTAAGAGCAGAATGCCTAGTAATCATATTGATGACTTAGGCGAAACCTTTCAACGACTTCGGGAGTTCGGCATTCACCTTAATGCCGAGAAGTGCGTGTTTGGAGTGGGTGCAGGTAAGTTCCTCGGGTTTATGGTGTCAGAGAGGGGAATAGACGCCAACCCCGAGAAGGTCAAAGCCCTGATAGGTTTTCAAACACTTACAACCATTAAAGATATACAAAGGCTTACCGGAAGAATCACTTCCCTTAGTAGATTCATTTCCAGGTACGGAAACCGATGTCGACCATTCTTCAAGGTGCTTACCAAAGTACCCAGAAGCGAAGGCAACTCTGGAATTGAGGAGCACCCTTGGAACACAGAATGTCAGGAAGCTTGGGATGAGCTTAAAAGCTACCTAATCCGTCTGCCAACACTTCGCCAACCGCGGGAAGGAAAACCTCTCATCCTCTACCTCACCGTCACTGAAAAAGCTGTGAGTTTAGTCTTAGTGAAAGAAAAGGGTAGGAGGCAGTGGCCAGTATATTATGTAAGCAAGTCCCTGCATGGCACCGAGGTCAGATACCCATTGCTCCAAAAAGCCATCTATGCCTTAGTGCTCGCGGGTAGAAGGCTATGTCCCTACTTTCAAGGACATCCCATCATTGTCCGAAGCAACCTACCTCTACGTGACATAATGAAAAAGGTATAGCATTCGGGAAGGCTGTCAAAATGGTGTATCGAGCTCAGAGAGTATGACATCATTTACGAGCCAAGAAGAGCAATAAAGGCCCAAGCATTGGCAGATTTCATCGTCAAAATTCCAGGAATCGAGGATGTTGAAGTTGCATCGAAAGATATGATAAGGATTGAACCAGAGTGGAAACTCTTCGTTGATGGAGCCTCAGGCGCCGAACGCCAAGGCGCTGGAGTGGTTCTTCGGGGGCCTGAAGGCATGGAAGCAACCAAAGCCATCAAATTCAGTTTTGATGTCACCAATAACGTCACCAAACATGAAGCCCCCATAGCAGGACTAAAACTGGCCAGAAGAGTCGATGTAAAAAACCTTAAGGCCAACAGTGACTCGCAGCTAGTAGTCTGGCAAATGAAAAGAGATTACGTTGCAAAGGATCCAACCTTGGCAAAATACCATGACCTCGTCAAGAAGCTCATTAAAAAGTTCAACTCGGTACAAATAGAAAATGTGCCTCAAACAGATAACTCTCAAGCTGATACCTTGGCCAAATCCAAGGAAACCACCGAGGTACTAAAATAACCTAGCACGGAGTTAATGTGCACAGCAACCTCGGAAGAAGGATGGCAAGATTCCATAAAAAAATACCTAGCAGCTTCAGCACTCCCCGAAGACCCTATCGAGGCTACAAAGGTGCGAAAGCGCTCTGGGAGATACTTCCTCATCGGGGATGAACTATACAAACAAAGGTATGCAAGTCCCTTGCAGAGGTGCATAAGTGAAAAGGATGTCAGAATAGTCCTCGAAAAAGTTCATGAGGGGCCTGTGGTTCCCTCATAGGAACAGATGCTCTCGCTAGAGTGATACTTTGCCAAGGTTACTTTTGGCCTACCCTAAGGAAAGATGCAAGACAATGTGTCCAAAAATTTGACAAGTGCCAAAGACACGCCAACGTCCAGAGGTTACCCTCGGTTAATTATCCTTGTCCCTTTGCAGTATGGGGATTGACCTTATCGGGCCGCTCCCGACTGCACCTGGAGGAGTGAAGTTCTGTGTGGTCGCAGTGGATTACTTCACTAAATAGGTCGAGGCAGAGCCCCTGGCAACAATTTCAGGGAAGGACATACAAAAATTTGTTTGGAAGAACATCATATGCCGATTCGGCATACCATGGGTAATAATGGCCGACAATGGTACCCAGTTTACTGACAAGGGGTTCCAAGAATTCGTGGCTAACGTCGGCATAAAGCTACATTTCACCCTGGTAGCTCATCCTCAGAGCAACAGACAGGGAGAGGTATCTAACAGAACCATAAAAAATGGCCTGAAAAAAAGATTGAGGGAGGCAAATGGAAAAAGGCCAGGGGAACTTTCTAGTGTGCTACGGAGGTACCGGACAATACCCCGAAGAGCGACAGGTGAGACACTTTTTTCACTCATCTTCGCCATAGAGGCCATTATCCCCATCGAGTTAGTCCAGCCATCGGTCAGGGTACAAGTGTTCGATGAAGGAGGGAATGACCTCGGATTAAGAAGTAAGCTCGGCCTAATTGACGAAAACAGAGAAGTGGCTGAGCTTAGGAGAAAAGCCTACCAGCAAAGAGTGGCTATGACCGCGAACTTACGCGTTAGGAAAAAAGGAATCCAAAAGGGAGACCTTGTTCTCCAAAAGGCTGAGTTTCAGCCCCGAAGACCGTCTCACGGAGTACTTCGAGCAAACTGGGAGGGACCTTATCTGGTCCTTGACGAAGTTCGAAAAGGAGTCTATAAGCTCGGTGATCCCGAAGGTGGAGAACTAAAAAATAGTTGGTACTCGGATACCTTGAAGAAGTTCTATACTTAGAATCTTGTCTCGTAATTGTACAGTTAGAAATTTTTCTAGGTGATGGCCAGCAGGATCTCCATTCTGTGTCATGATGAGGGTGGCAGGAGCTCTCGAAGGTGAAGAAAGATCCGGAAAGGATGTGTTATGGGAGGGTCACCTGAAAGTCACATAAAACAAGGGTTAGGAGGTCCCCGGGGTGTTTTTTCGGGGAAGAGTCTCCGACGCCCAAGTCAGTATTTGGAGGCAGAGAATAATCAAGGAAGCTGGAGACAGACTAGTGCCGTGAACCCCCTTACCTCTGAAGCCCTATGATTATTTGTAGGAGGTAGACAGGGGAAGTTCATCTGCCACAAGCTCCCCAGATTATGACACGTGTTCGACTAGATGTGGTTCGTACCTTTAGGGGGGCTTTTAGCCGACCATAGGCTGTTCGGCCGAAGGTCCAAGCTGCTCGAGAACGGCGTGTCAGAGTGCGTCTGGAGGCAGCGTGTCGAGGGCCATACGAGTACGGTGTGTCAGAGACTCCTAAGCCGTCTAGTCGTACATCATCATAGCCTTTCTAGGGAACCAAACTCCTGGGAGGTCTAGGGGTACCTCGGAGGGGTAAACGTCCTTGAGGGAAGGTCCTTTGTTCTATACAAGACACCTCCGGCTAGACTTTCCCGAGGTTAGGCTCAGGCCCTTGGTGATAGTGCTCTTGAGTGTATGTCCCGAAGGTGGTGCGAAGAATGGCCGAAGGCGGGTTTGGGCACGTGGAGCCATTCCAAGGTTATCCTCAGGAAGAGTGATGACTCGTTGTGACCAAAGTTGGTCTGACGTGTTACCGAAGGCGAGGTTTACCCGGCTTGCCCGAGGGTGCTTGAGGCCCTCTCTTTGCCGAGGTCTGATCGCCTATCCTAGGTCAAAGGTGGTGCGCTAGTCTAGGACATTGTATACACGTGGTGTCCTTTAGGGGCGATTGCCCTTGGGCCATCACATGCCCCCCCTCTCAGAATTCCGAAGATGCGTCTTCGGTCTGGAAGGCTTTTTAGAAATTCTTTGGAGTTCGAGCGATGTTTCTGGTGCTTTTGTTGAGACCTTTGTCAGAGGCGTGTGATCGTTTCATCTTCTCTCTCAGACGGACATGTTGCTTTGGGGAGCGTTATATAGGTTTGTCAGCTGTCAGGGGCGTGCCCTCATTTCTCGCGTTAGCTTACACGTGGCTATTGACGAATGGCGAATGGTTATGTCGGTTATGTTAATTATGTCCCTTCGCCTTCGAGGGGCAATAATGACGACGCTTCGCTTACCTCGTTTGGTTTATATAAACACCTCTCACCTCTTTTCTTGTCACATTCCTTTCTTTTGGTCTCATCTGCTCTAGAGCTCCCCCCTGCCTTTTTCCTTCTTCCGGCAGCGGTTTCTACGGCGGAGCGATTTCCGGCAACTCTTCACGACGGCGTCCCGCAACCCTGATTTCGGCAAAACCTTTGGTGGGTGCTTCCTTCTGTAGTTCTCTTTCTTTTTCCTTCCGAGGTTGTTCTTCCGAAGTCTTTCTATTTCCTTCCTCCATTTTTCCCGAAGTCGTACTTCTTTCTTTCAAAAAATGTCGGATCCAACCCCGTTGATGTCCGTCCGACCTCTTCCCGAAAGCTTTCTTCCTCTTGAGTCTCATCCTTGCTGTACCACTTCGGAAAAAATGATGAAGTGGGTGGCCAAATATTACCTTCCTTTTTACATCGTCCCAAGGTTACCTATCCCGAGCACGTACGGTTATTCGGCCCTTTCGGGTGAGGTTACCATTTACCGAGCTCAGCTGAAGGCTGGCCTTCGGTATCCTCCCCGTTGGATGATATGCGAGTTTTGTAAATTCCACAGGATTGCTGTGAATCAACTCCCTCCAAATTCTTATTCTTATTTCAACTCTTTTCTCTGCATGTGTGGGGTTTTCAAGATAAACCCCCACTTTCTCTTCTTTTCTTTGCATGTGTGGGCTTTTATTTCCTGCTTCCCCGAGGGTTCGGGAGCAAAAATTTGCCTTTACCTTCGACAACAAGGACAGCTGGCAAGGGTGGCAGAAGAAGTTTTTCTTCCTGTCGGTCCCCGAGCTTTGGAGCCATGTGCAAATCAGATGGGCTTCGGGGACCCTAAAGATTGATGTCATCGACCCCCAAAAGCTCCTAACTTCAGAGTTCTCTGCCAAATTTGATAAGTTCGATCGGCTTATCCAGGCGGTGGCAGACTGGGACCCCGAGGTCCCTCCGCGCTCACTTTATCCTTTTCCCATCAAATGGGACCTCATGACCGAGGAGGTCCTTCGGGAACTGGGAGTGGTGAATGCGCATAAAAATGACCCCAACATGCCCGTGCCCGTTCTCCCGGGGAAGAAGGCATGGATAGTTATGCTTCTTCGGGGTGAAATTTCATACGAGGCTTTTGCCAAGAGTAAGTCACTTTCCAGGATTTGCTATTTTTTTTTCCTTTAGGACTTACACTGATTTTTTTTCCTTTTGCAGAGATGGGCGATCAAGCTACTGACTTTTATAAGTCTCTCTTCCTCGATCAGGCCGAAAGGGGGGAGCAGACGCGTAAGAAGGCGCTTGCTAAGAGAAAGAAGACGGCCGATGGTCCTTCTAAGTCCTAGAAGGCCAAGGCTACCACTCCTCCTCCACCTGAAGATGTGGTCGAGGTGCAGGATCAATCTCCTGTTCATCTTCCGACCCCGTGGATCCTCCTTCGGACTCTGCCCTTCTCGGGACAGCACTGACTGCTGTCTTTACTACGAAGATTTCGGCCGAGCAAATATCTACTAAGGAGCTCGAAGAGAGCAGAAGAAGAAAAGGGAAGAACGTTCTCGGCGAAGTCCGGGGGAGTGAGTCTGAAGATGACGTCACTAAAGTTCCTCCAGGTTGATTCCTTAGCCATTCTTCTGCAAATGTAAGTATTTTTTGTATCTATGATTTTTTGGATGAATGGCTAAGGGATGATGTACTGACGAAACTTCGGCATGATCTTGCAGAGGACATTCCTGTTGCCCCCTGGATGGAAACTCATGCCCGAATGACGGCTCTTCAGGATGGGCACATCTCGAAAGATAAAGTGCCGAGGGAGCCCTTCTGGACATTCATAAAGGACATGAATTTGTTCTCCGAGGATAGCCAGCTGATGGCTCCCCAGATGGTGACGGGGGTGATGACGAATGCCACCTTTTAGTCGCTCATCACTGAATGCCCGAATGAGGAAATCCTCGCGGCGAGGATGACGGAGCACGCTGTCCAGGTAGTTCTTTCTTCTTTCTTACTTAGAAAAATCTTCTTCTAAGTTTTTCTTATCTTCTGATCCTTATTCGGGGCCCTTTTTTTTGCAGCTCTTGGCATACAGCGGGTACTTTCATGCCTGGGCGGCGAAGCAAACAAAGTCCCGCTCCCGGTCTGAAAATTCTCTGCGCAAGGCAAAGGAGTTCTGCGCCAAGTATGTCCTCAAGTACGGCAAACTAAATAAGATTGCCAGGGAGGACATCGTGAATCTTCGTGCCGAGCTCGCGACGAGCAAGCCGGAGCTTCTTTTCAATTTTATAGCCAAGGTCGAGGATCTCGGCTCAAAGTGTGCCGTTCTCTCTTCGGAGAATGAGGCCCTTCAAAAAGAGAACACTGAGGATAGTGAGAACCTTACGAAGGCGCTCACTTTGAATGCTGAGCTCCAGGCTGAGGTTGACTCGTTGAAGAAAAATGAGGCTAAGGGTAAGAATAAGAGAAAGCTGGAGGAGAAGATTGCTGCGCTCAAGGCCGAGCTGTCGGCTCCTAGTGCCGAGAAGGTTCAGACTGAGCAAATGGCGAAGTTGTCTTACCAAGATGGCTTCTGCTTGGCGAGCCACCAAGTCCTTGCCCGGCACCCTGAGCTTGGCGTCTCGCACCTGTCCGCTCTGGACTTTCCCATAGAGCCCAGGTGGACATGGTCAAAGCTGGAGTTTCTCAACCTTCCTCCGGCTGGGCCCGTACCTCCGACTGAGCCTACTGAAGATGGTGATGACGCCAAAAAGACGTCGGATGCCCCTGCTCAATCATAGGCTTCTTCTTTATTTCTTGTGCTCCTGCTCCTTTGTACCTTAAGATTTTTAATGAAGTTTTTTTTCTCCAATCTCCATTCTTCCTTCCGAATACGATTCTTCAGAAGTTAATGTAATTCTAAGTATGTATCTTCGGCGAACGACCATGCCTATATCTTCGGAAAAAGTCATTTTAGACTTTTTCCACATTCCGCCGAGGTTTTTGAGTCCATCAAGGAGTTAGTTCCAAAAGGAAAACCATTAAGGAAACTTTTCTTCAGTAATGTGACCATATTCGACTTGTATTTTCATTGACAACTTCAGGGAAGAGTAGTCACAAGTTTTTTTTTTTTTGAGAAAATGTCTAAGTATAGAATTTTTTCAGAGAGTCTGAATGCCAAGTATTTTTCAACTGTACTCCCTCAATATTACCAAATTTGTAGACCCCTAGGTAGACTTCGTTGGGGACCAAATATGGTCCACTCCAGTTTGCCCGAAGTACCCCTTCTGATGGCTTGCGTGGCTCAAATTCGGCCTTTCAGAGAACAAGGTCTCCTTGTTTGATTTCTTTTCTCCTTACGTGTAAGTTAGCAGCGTGAGCTATTCTTTGTTGGAAAGCCTTCCTCCTTAGTTCAGCCATTTCACGGTGCTCCTCGGTGAGGTCTAGTTTTGTTCTTAAGCTGAGATCATTTCCTCCCTCGTCGAACACTTGTATTCTTACCGAAGGCTATATGACTTCAATGGGGATGACGGCTTCTGTGCCATACATGAGTGAGAAAGGAGTTTCCCCGGTGGCCCTTTGGGGAGTCGTACGGTAGCTCCATAACACACTTGGGAGCTCTCCTGGCCATTTCCCTTTTGCCTCTTTTAGTCTTTTCTTCAAGCCATCTTTTACTGTCCTGTTGGATACCTTGACCTGCCTGTTACTTTAAGGGTGGGCTACTGGAGAAAAATGTATTTTTATGCCGAGGTCAGCCATGAATTCCTAGAATCCTCTATCCGCGAACTGAGTTCCATTGTCGGACACTATTACCCTCGGTATGCCAAATCGGCATATGATGTTCTTTCATACAAACTTTTGGGTATCCTTTGCCGAGATTGATGCCAGTGGCTCTGCTTCTATCCACTTAGTGAAGTAGTCCACCGCGACTATGCAGAACTTTACCCCACCGGGAGCATTTGGAAGAGGTCCGATGAGATCAATACCCTATATGGCAGAGGGGCTCTGCTGAGTTTATTCTTTCCGAAGCTAACTTTCGGATGTTGGCGTGCCTTTGGCAATTGTCACATTTTCGGACAAACTGCCTTGCATCTTTCCTTAAGGTAGGCGAAAAGTATCCCTGCCGAAGTAGTACCCCAGCAAGGGCGTCTGTTTCTATATGGGAGCCACAGGCTCCTTCGTGGACTTCTTCGAGTGTTGTTCTGACATCATCTTCACCTACGCATTTTTGCAAGGGCCTCGCATACCCTTCCCTGTATAGTTCTTCTCCGATGAGGAAGTATCTTCCCGAGCGCTTTCGAACTTTTGCGGCCTCTTTAGGATCCTTAGGGAGTTCCGAAGTTGCTAGATACTTCCTGATGGGGTCTCACCATCCTTCCCCCGAGGTTGCTATGCACATCAATTCTGTACTAGGTTGTTTCAGCACCTCGCTGGGTTCCTTGGATTTGGCCAAGGAGTCAGCTTGAGCATTATCACTTCGGGGCACGTTTTCTATTTGTACCGAGTCAAACTCTCCGATGAGTTTTTTGACGATCTCTTGATAATTTGCCAAGGTTGGATCCTTTGCCGTGTATTGCCCTTTCGTCTGCCAGACTACTAGCTGTCAGTCACTGTGGGCCATGAGTTCTTTTATGCCGACTTTTCTGGCCAGTTTCAGTCCTGCAATAAGAGCCTCATATTTGGCGATGTTATTGGTAACATCAAAACCGAATTTGATTGCTTTAATGGCTTCCATGCCTTCGAGTCCCCGAAGGACTATCCCAGCGCCCTGATGTTCTGCGCCTGATGCTCCATCAACAAAAAGCTTCCATTCTGGATCAACTCTTGTTCGGTCTTCCCCGATGGTTTCGGCATTCTCTATTTCTGGGATTTCGACAATGAAGTCTGCCAGTGCCTGGCCTTTTATCGCCCTTCTTGGCTCATAAGTAATGACATATTCCCCGAGTTCGATACACCATTTCGATAATCTTCCCGAATGCTCTACTTTTTTCATTACGTCGCGTAAAGGCAGGTTACTTCGGACGGTGATAGCGTGTCCTTGGAAGTAGGGTTGCAACCTTCTGCCTGCGAGTACTAAGGCATAGATGGCTTTTTGGAGCAACGGGTATCTGATCTCGGCGCCGTGTAGGGACTTGCTTACATAATATACTAGCCATTGCCTCCCACCTTCTTCTTTTACTAGGACCGAACTCACCGATTTTTCGGTCACTGCGAGATAAAAGATGAGGGGTTCTCCTTCCTGGGGTTGTCGAAGTGTTGGCAGTTTGGTCAGGTAGTTTTTAAGCTCGTCCCAGCCTTTCTGGCATTCTGAGTTCCATGGATGCTCCTGGGTTCCAGAGGTATCCTTGCCTTTCTGGGCTTTGGTGAGTACTTTGAAGAATGGTCGACATCGGTCGCCATACTTGGAGATGAATCTACTAAGGGAAGTGATTCTTCCTGTAAGCCTTTGTATGTCTTTGATGGATGTGGGTGTTCGAAAACTTAGTAGGGTTCTGACTTTTTCAGGGTTAGCATCTATTCCCCTTTCTGACAGCATAAATGTTACACCCAGAAAGGGCTAAATGAGTAAGTCCCGGGTTAAGAGGATTAGTGGAAATAAAAAGTTTCCTAATTTGGAAACTTAGCAATTAAATTGACGAGACATGGAAATTTTTTCCCTAATTGGGAATTGAGCTTGGTAAGCTTGGGAGATCTTAAATTAATTATGAAACAGGCATAAATGAGTGTTGGACACTCTTGGAATAAACTTGGCTAAGGCCAAGAGCATTGGTGATGAAAATGGTGGAAATTAAAGTTGAGGGACTCAATTGTTCAAAGGTAAAGTTTGTGGGAGGACTCAATTGAACAATTGATGAAAGGTGGAGGGCTAAAGGAGGGATTAGACCATTTATCATGGCATTTTAAGCCATGGCCGGCCATCCCCATTAAATGAATAAAAATTTGCCTCCACTTTGATTAAAATAATCATCTCTTAAGTCTTGTCCCCCCACTTGCCATATAATATAATATTTTGCCCATCATTTTTGACTAGTCTTTGTCTCCTACTTTACATTATTTAATTCTCCCCACCATCACTTGTCCAATCAATGCTTTAATGAGCATTTGACTTATTCTCCCACCAATTTTGAATGTAATGGCCGGCCCTCCTCTTAAATGCACATTTAGAATGCATTTCATTACATTTCCCCTCCATTTTGCAAAGAAAAAAATCCGGCCATCACTGCCACTTTCATTTCAAACAATTACTTTTCTCTCTCTCTAGCACCAAAAGCTCTCCCTTCTCTCTAAGTTCCAGCCATGGTGTTCTTCAAACTCCATCTTCTTCTTCCTTCACTAAACATTCGGCCATGGCTAGAAACCAAGCTTCTCCCACATGCAAACATGATTTTGTAGTGATTTCGTACTCCTAAACACATCTAGAGCAACAACAAAGAGAGTTATCAAAGAAAACCCATGACGAAATGCTTGAAAAGATTAGGCCATGGAGAGAAATTGGTGTTCTTGAGCTCACCTCAAGAGCTCCTTACATGCAGGGCATTTCTAGGCCATGAGGAGGAAGAAGATGAAGAAGAACATCAAGAAAAATGGAGCTCAAAATTCGGCCATGTCCAACGTTGTAAGTGAACCAAGTTTTTCTTGGTAGTTTCATGTATTTTGAGCTAGATACTACTCTCTAATGACTTGGCTATGTTGGATTTTTGCAAGGATATCAAGTTGATGTTTCGGCCATGGAAGGATCTTGGTGTTCTTGGACTCAACTTAAGAGTTCAAGGCATGCATGGCACTTTTAAGCCATGGAAAGCAAGAAATCAAGAAAAGATGAAGAAAAAAAAATCATGTGTAAGTTTTAACTTACCATTTCTCTTGGATATTCGGCCATGGTTACATCTTGAGTTTTATGGATGTTTAACCAAGTGTTCTTGGTGTCTTGATGATTTTATCGCAATTCCAAGGAAGGAAACAAATAAAGGTTGGAAGAAAAACAAGAAGAAAGATTCGGCCAAGTGTGGATCTTGGCATGCATGGACATTTTTCCAAGTGTTCTTGCTATCATTAAAGTCCTTGTGAGTATACAAGACAATGGTCAAAAGTTGGATGCAAAAAGAGAAATTTTGTGAGCTATAGAAGCAATGGAATATTCGGCCATTTAGTGATTTTGATGTCTTGGCATGTTGGCCATGTGTAGCCATGTGTTCATGGCACTTTTGAGCTACTAGAGGACATTTGGAACAAAAAAATAAAAGAAGGAAAAGGAGGAATATATTCGGCCATGATGTGCTTTTGTGAAGATGTGTGCAAAACCATGTGTTCATGGTACCTATGTAAATGTGAAGAAGAAATAAAGAGAGTTTTGGCCATAAGTGCCATTTTTGGTGGTTGTGTGTGCAGACCAAGTGTTCTTGGTATTTTTGTGTTCATAGCAAATTGTGAAGCCAAAATGGTGAAGAAAGTATGATGATAGATTCGGCCATAAGGACAAGTTGGTGAAAAATTGGTGTTAGCCAAGTGTTCTTGGCATAAATGGTCCTTAGAAAACTTGTGGGGCTCAATTGAGCAAAACAAGGAAATAATAGGACAAATTTGGCCAAGAGATAAATTTGAAGGCCCAATTTGAAAACCAAGTGTTCTTGGTCTAGAAACTCTTAAATGGGCTATTTTGGGCCATAATGGTATTATTGGCAAATGGGCTAAAATCCTGGAAAAGGTTAATATGGGCCCAAATCCTGGAGAAGTTAAATGGGCCAAATCCTAAAAAGGTAAAATTGGGCCTAAATGTTAAGTTGGTCCAAGTCTAGAAAAGAAATTAAAAGGCCAAGTGGGCCTGAGGAATTAAAAGGCCGAGTGGGCCTGAAAAGATAAAAGGCCAAGTGGGCTTGAGTTAATTAAAAGGCCAAGCAGGCCTGGATTAATAAAAGGCCAGTTGGGCTTGAGTTCCTGAAAAGGCCAAGTTGGGCCAGAATTCCTAGAAAGGCCAAGTTGGGCCAGAATTCCAGAAAAGGCCAAGTTGGGCCAGAATTTCAGAAAAGGCCAAGTGGGCCTGAACTCCAGAAAAGTGCAAATTGGGCCTGGATTTCCAGGAAAAGGCCAATGTAGGCCTGAGTTCACAGAAGATTGGGCCTCAGTTCACAGAAAAGGCTAATTTGGGCCTTACCTCTTTAAGTAGAGGTTGAGTAAGTTAAAGCAAGTATGCTGGGTAAATTATGGTTCTCTTGTTTAATAGAAAGCAATTAAATAACTTGTTAGTATTTTGGGCTTTATAGGTCCATTATGGAAAAGATAAGTTCCAACAACAAACAAAGCAAAGCAAGGCAAAGACAATGAGCAAAATGTTACACAAATGGTGGTAAGAATCCCTATACTCACTCTTTGCATGGTATATTTTCCATGACCTTTCATTGTGAGTATTAGTGCCCCTATGTGATGGTCAAAGAACAAAATGACCATAGGTGTGCATGACAGGGCTATGTGGTTGTTACTTTTTGTGAGGACTCATGATACTTTCTTAGTTGAATAATTGGGCACATAAGTGCATAATGGATGAAGTAGTGATGCTTTGGCGACTATGGTTATGGTTTACTCATGAGTAATTAGCAAGCATTTAGGGCTAGGAATTGAGTTTGGCCAACTCAATTCCCAAGCTAAGGAGCGCTCAGTAGGTTATAAATGACATACCGGGATTTAGTGGTATGGATTATGCTAATGCTTGCAATGCCCACGGTGACATGGAACATGATGTTACGAGGACAGTGGTGGTGTGTGTGTTGTGTTGTGTGCTTCTCTGAAATTGTTTGTGCATGCTGACCCATATTATTATTGTTATTCTTATGTGCTATATCTGTATCTTCTTTGTTTTAGTGTTTTCCTTGGCAGGAGCAGGGATTAATTGCCATTTCATTCTTGGCACAAGTTTAGGCTTTGGAAGCCATATGATGACTTTGAAAGTCATGAGTTAATTACCTCACTAGGCATTGGATGCCGTCGGGATTCTTACTGAGTTTTATAAACTCACCCGCCCTAATATACATTTTGTAGGAAATGGATTGCTTGAAGGTCAAGCTAGGAGTACGGGAGTACTCATTTTAAATTGCTAAAGGGTTGGGCTTATGGAGTATAGAAGTTGTGGTAACAAGGTCTATTAAGCTGGAATGTGTTCCAGGTTATTATGAGTCGAGGTTTGGGTAGTATGAGAGTGTGGTCTGTAAAACCTGAACCTGGCTAATTAGAGACATATAGCATCCTTGGTACATTTTCTTTTCCAAGTAGGTGATGCTTTATTGTTGCCATTATGATCGTGATTAGCTTTGGATGATTATATGCCATGTTTGCATGGTTTTATGCAGATGGAATGCCATGATGGATATTCAGGTTATGTGTACTAGACTTGGTTGATACTCATGGACACATAAATGTGGTTTTCAAACTTGTAATGAGATGGGCTTCTTGGTTTCCATGCATTGGATTAGTACACTTGATGGACACACATTTTATGCACTTAATGGCTTAAGTGTATGCTTTACTTGTATTACGAGTGTAATTAGTTGAGTATGTGCATCTAAGGAAGGATTTCCAGTGAATCTGGATATGCATGGATATTGTTGCCTATTTGTTCAAATGGCATCTAAAGACTTGATGTGCATGTGAACTGGCTAAGTGGTAAAGTCCATAAATGGAACACTAGAATTCCACATAGGTATTAGCTCGTTCCTGAATAGCACCTTGACAACATATTGGAAGTATTTAAGTAACAAGCTAGTACCAGAATAGATCTCGGAGTCACGCCGTAGGTGGTCATAATATTTAATTAAGCCCTTCTGTTTAAGTAACTTCCGCTGCTTTACTCCGATAATTGGGCCCAGGTGGGCCAGGGGCAGTTTGGGGCGTGACAGTTTTTCGTATTAGAGCATAGTTTTGTTTAAAGGGACCAGTGTTCTGGTCATTGATTGTTATAGTATGGACTTGTTCCCACATAGGAAGTCCACTAGGTTGAGTCATTTATGAATTTTGAGCATATATGTGTATTGTGCCTTGCTTTGTTGTTGTGAACAGGATGAGAACCAGGAATGTGAATAGAGGCCCAAAGTGAATATGCTGGCTATGAGCCAATGAAAAATTAATATGTTGGCCATGTGCCAAAGAGAATGAATATCCTAGCTTTGTGCCAGAGGTAATGAGTACTGGCTTTGTGCCATTGAAAGTGACTATACTGGCTTTGTGCCAATGAAAAATGGGGTGTACTGGCTTTGTGCCAGAAGCCCAAGTTGGGGCTAATGAGCCATTGAGGCGATGATTACTGGGCCTTGATGCCCAGATTGTTACTGGGTCTCGATACCCAGAGGAAAGATTGGAAGCAATGCAGGAGTTGTGCCAGTAATTGAGCATTCAGACCAGAGAAAGAGATCAGATGTAAGTCCCAGAATGTGCTGGGCAATAAAAAGAATTAACAGTGAAAAGAAGGTTAGAAAGAGAAAAGCCATGACAACAGGTCAGGTATAAGTCCCAGAACTTGCTGGGCAATAAAGAGGACTAACAATAAGGAGAAGGTCGGACAGAGAATATATGCTAAGATCAAACCAGTGGAACTGGTACTGATGGTAATGAAAGAAGAAAGTTCAATAGCAAAGGAAAAGGATATGAACAAAATTTAAGGACATACCCAAAAGGGAGGCCTGATACTGAAACTACAGGAAAGCTCATAACAGTTAAGAATAGGGGATTCTCTTTGCCCAAAACAAACAGGGAAAACATTAGTCCATCCTAAAGATGATATGTAGGCAGAAGTGCCTGAGAGGTAGACAGAAGCCTAAGAGTTTAGTTTGGCTCAAAAGCCAAACGCCAGGTTATAAGTACCTGGATGTAGCAGAGATTTAATAATCAGATATGCTCCGCAGTATGAGAAACAGGAGCAGTTGTAAACGAAGAGAACTCTGAGATGCCTGAGATCAGAGCGAAGATAGATTTTCAGAGCAGTTCGAGCTAGGGACTACTATTCTATGATGCAGAATACCCTGGCATTGGAATAGTGTTTAAGGACCAAACCAGGAATGTACCTGGTAGTGGAAATGGACCCCAAAAAGGCAATCACAGAAAGAGGATAAGAGATGAGACCAACAAGAAGCTGGAGCCATCTAGAAAGAGAAGCAGATGATGTTTGGCGCTTAAGCCAAGAGAGGATAATAAAAGTAGCCCACAGGGCAAATCTTGAGAAGCCTTGGGAATACCAGCAGAATGTAAAAATGGGTATCCAGAAAAATAGATGGACAAAACTTGGCACTTGAGCCAAGAAAAAGGATGATAACAGAGAAAGGAAGATAGCTCAATATGGACCTTCGGGCGAGACTCAAGGAGGATTCATGGCCAAGAGCCATGCTACAGAATCAGAAATGGTTGTTTTATGAGCTGCACCCAGAGTTACTGGGTAAAGGGCTATACTATTAGGAAAGGAAGGCAGAAGACCCCGAGAGGGTAATGACAGAGGGCAATTGCCATGAAGGGCAAAACATACACCATCTCCATTAGAGAGACTGGAATTGCCATAAAGAGGCCAGCTATGCCTCGACCAGTGCATATTTTGATCCATTGACTGAAATATAAATTATGGATCAGGACATCAGTATGTCGGGAGCAGGAAAAGACAAATTAAGGATACTGGAAAAGTATTCCAGATTGAGACTTCAAGAAAAGCACAGGAGGACCATGAAGTCAAAAGAGCTAAAGATGCTGATGAAGAAATGGACCAAGTCAAGATTGGGTTATAAAGACCCTGACAGGTAACATTTTATTTGACAGTTATGAAATATCAGCTTTAATTTGATACTAGTGCGTTATTGTATGTGAAAACTGCCAAGTTAGTCAAGGGAATGAATTGATGAATGACAGAAGTTTGCACTGAAGTGCGCCTGGTTAGAAATACCAGGAATGAATTGATGGCAGATAATATTACTGCCCACCCCAGAAATGAATATAGCAGGAATGAGCCTGAAAGGCAGACTGCTCACAATGAGCATAGTTTGGCCACTGAGCCGAATACCAGGTTTTAAGTACCTGGACCCAGCAGGTGTTAGTGTTGTGCCCAAAAAGCCAATCATGAGATGATTGTATTTTTGCAAATTGAGTCATGATATTTTATTGAGGCATTAATCCAGCAATTTTGTTTGTTGTTTTGTTTCTGCGTAACGTAATAAACATAATTGTAACCCTAGAATAATGATATTCTTAAACGTCCCTAGTATAGTATTATTGTGGAGTGGGTTGCAATAATACATAATGACTAGCATATGTGGAGACTAATATGAGATATGTAGTCTACATATGGGTACAAGTTGGAGAACTTGTGTACTGGACCGACCCACCATGAGAACACTTCATGGATCGTTATATGAGTGTCATAAGTGATTCTCATAGTGATCATGGTATATGTAGTCCTTCGACCTAAGATCATCAAGGTTCCCTACATGTGAGTCACATACTTTGATACTTTCCTTTGTTGCTCGTAACTGAGTGAACTTGAAGGAGGTCATTGGGTATGTCACATATCATGCGGAGGGATTTGTATGATCAAGATGGGATTTGTCCCTCCTATGTAACGGGAGTGATATCTTTGGGCCCCTTGATAGAGTGAGACTTAGAAAATGCATGGCCATGCTCCGATGAGTTGATATATGATATCAATGTCGTCAGTTTAAGTTAGTCTACTCGGTAATCAAGAAACCAAAGATTGGGCTATACGAGAGTGACACATTCCATGTCTCGTGCCTAGTCTTGATATCTTGGACAAAGGGACAATGGCATATATCGGTGATGATCATAAAGGTTTAGTCGATTCACCGACAATCTTGTCACTTGGGTAGCAATGATGTGTTGCTAGACACCGCTCATTGCTTATGATCATAAATGTGATTTATGATCATTGCCAACATGGCAAGAGCCTATTGGGTCGCACACATAGAGCTATTTGGATCATTAGAGTGCATGGGCTAATTATTTGGGCTATGGTTTCACTTTAATTTCGTATTAATAATGGGCCAAGGAGTTGAGCCATTATTAAGCCCGAAATTAAATCCTAATTGGATTAGGGCTTTGAAACCCATTAGGCCTGGAAGTTGAGTCTCACTATAAATACAACTTTTAAGTGAGAAATTCGCAGCTCTCCTTGCCCTAGCCTCCCAAAAGGACAGCCACACTCTTCTCTTGCAATTCCTTGGAGGACGCAAGCTAGCACTGCGAGCGCAAGAGAAACGCATCTGCCGGGACGTGGTGGAAGCGTGGTGATCCCGAGAGGCTCGTGTGGATACCATAGAGAGCCTGAACACGTCAACTGTTCAGGTTTTGTGATTCGACTCTACAGTTGAGTGAGAGATCTCAACCGAAAATTAGGTATGAAATTTTCGAACACCCGGTTTACCCCGTTTTCACTTGGATCCTGGAGGGTTTTGGTTAAATTCCGCTGCGCTGTTTGGCTCCCGAAACCCAACAGCAGGGATATGTAGGAAAGAATGGAATTGATGATGGAAATTTCCTGGGTTAGTCCCAGAGGATTATTTAAGGGTACTGAAGCACAAACCCATGTTCATAAAGAAGGATTTCTTGAGGCCAGATACATTTACCTGGAAAGCATTGTGCTCTATGTGGAAAAGAAAGATGGACCTCGAACCTGGATATTTCCAGCCGAGATTCAGAGGAGAAAGTGTGTTAAAGACAACTTTCAGGACCTAAAGTGGTCACTCTGAGTACATGGTGATGCCATATGGGCTCACTGATGATGACATATTGGTGTGCTCAAAGGATGAAAAGCCCATAAAGAGCACCTAAGAGTGGTGCTAAGCCTGTTAAATGACAGGAGTTGAATGGCAAACTGAGTGCCAACTCTGGGCTAAGGAAATTGAAATCCTCGGATAGTTGATCAATAAGCAGGGTTTAGCTGTTGATCCCGAGAAGGACTTTAAGTTATCTTGAAATGAAAGCAACCTCAGTATGAGGGATTCAAGAAGAAAATTGACTGCAGCCCAATACTGGTTTTTCCAGACCCTACTAAGAAATATCAGTTATTCACTGATGAGATGGGCTGAGTCTTAGAAAAGGGAAAAAAGCTATGACTTGTGGGGTAAGGCAGGTGAAGCCTTATGAGGAAAGTTATCCAGTATATAATCTGGATTTGACAGAGAGATTTGAAATCTTGAGAGAGAATAATGGATATTTATATGGCCAAGGAAGGGGGCTACTTGACAGTTAAGGTAGTTCACCAGTGTCCTGGTGAGAGACTATAGGTTACCTTGGAGGATATTTTTGACTCTTAGGAAATTTGGAGGACCAAATTTCTTAAGAAGGGGAGTATTGTTACACCCGAAAAGGGCTAAACGACTAAGTCCCGGGTTAAGAGGATTAGTGGAAATAAAAAGTTTCCTAATTTGGAAACTTAGCAATTAAATTGAGGAGACATGAAAATTTTTTCCCTAATTGGGAATTGAGCTTGGTAAGCTCGGGAGATCTTAAATTAATTATGAAACAGGCATAAATGAGTGTTGGACACTCTTGGAATAAACTTGGCTAAGGCCAAGAGCATTGGTGATGAAAATGGTGGAAATTAAAGTTGAGGGACTCAATTGTTCAAAGGTAAAGTTTGTGGGAGGACTCAATTGAACAATTGATGAAAGGTGGAGGGCTAAAGGAGGGATTAGACCATTTATCATGGCATTTTAAGCCATGGCCGGCCATCCCCATTAAATGAATAAAAATTTGCCTCCACTTTGATTAAAATAATCATCCCTTAAGTCTTGTCCCCCCACTTGCCATATAATATAATATTTTGCCCATCATTTTTGACTAGTCTTTGTCTCCTACTTTACATTATTTAATTCTCCCCACCATCACTTGTCCAATCAATGCTTTAATGAGCATTTGACTTATTCTCCCACCAATTTTGAATGTAATGGCCGGCCCTCCTTTTAAATGCACATTTAGAATGCATTTCATTACATTTCCCCTCCATTTTGCAAAGAAAAAAATCCGGCCATCACTGCCACTTTCATTTCAAACAATTACTTTTCTCTCTCTCTAGCACCAAAAGCTCTCCCTTCTCTCTAAGTTCCAGCCATGGTGTTCTTCAAACTCCATCTCCTTCTTCCTTCACTAAACATTCGGCCATGGCTAGAAACGAAGCTTCTCCCACATGCAAACATGATTTCGTAGTGATTTCGTACTCCTAAACACATCTAGAGCAAGAACAAAGAGAGTTATCAAAGAAAACCCATGACGAAATGCTTGAAAAGATTAGGCCATGGAGAGAAATTGGTGTTCTTGAGCTCACCTCAAGAGCTCCTTACATGCAGGGCATTTCTAGGCCATGAGGAGGAAGAAGATGAAGAAGAACATCAAGAAAAATGGAGCTCAAAATTCGGCCATGTCCAACGTTGTAAGTGAACCAAGTTTTTCTTGGTAGTTTCATGTATTTTGAGCTAGATACTACTCTCTAATGACTTGGCTATGTTGGATTTTTGCAAGGATATCAAGTTGATGTTTCGGCCATGGAAGGATCTTGGTGTTCTTGGACTCAACTTAAGAGTTCAACGCATGCATGGCACTTTTAAGCCATGGAAAGCAAGAAATCAAGAAAAGATGAAGAAAAAAAAATCATGTGTAAGTTTTAACTTACCATTTCTCTTGGATATTCGCCCATGGTTACATCTTGAGTTTTATGGATGTTTAACCAAGTGTTCTTGGTGTCTTGATGATTTTATGGCCATTCCAAGGAAGGAAACAAACAAAGGTTGGAAGAAAAACAAGAAGAAAGATTCAGCCAAGTGTGGATCTTGGCATGCATGGACATTTTTCCAAGTGTTCTTGCTATCATTAAAGCCCTTGTGAGTATACAAGACAATGGTCAAAAGTTGGATGCAAAAAGAGAAATTTTGTGAGCTATAGAAGCAATGGAATATTCGGCCATTTAGTGATTTTGATGTCTTGGCATGTTGGCCATGTGTAGCCATGTGTTCATGGCACTTTTGAGCTACTAGAGGACATTTGGAACAAAAAAATAAAAGAAGGAAAAGGAGGAATATATTCGGCCATGATGTGCTTTTGTGAAGATGTGTGCAAAACCATGTGTTCATGGTACCTATGTAAATGTGAAGAAGAAATAAAGAGAGTTTTGGCCATAAGTGCCATTTTTGGTGGTTGTGTGTGCAGACCAAGTGTTCTTGGTATTTTTGTGTTCATAGCAAATTGTGAAGCCAAAATGGTGAAGAAAGTATGATGATAGATTCGGCCATAAGGACAAGTTGGTGAAAACTTGGTGTTAGCCAAGTGTTCTTGGCATAAATGGTCCTTAGAAAACTTGTGGGGCTCAATTGAGCAAAAGAAGGAAATAATAGGACAAATTCGGCCAAGAGATAAATTTGAAGGCCTAATTTGAAAACCAAGTGTTCTTGGTCTAGAAACTCTTAAATGGGCTATTTTGGGCCATAATGGTATTATTGGCAAATGGGCTAAAATCCTGGAAAAGGTTAATATGGGCCAAATCCTGAAAAGGTAAAATTGGGCCTAAATGTTAAGTTGGTCCAAGTCCAGAAAAGAAATTAAAAGGCCAAGTGGGCCTGAGGAATTAAAAGGCTGAGTGGGCCTGAAAAGATAAAAGGCCAAGTGGGCTTGAGTTAATTAAAAGGCCAAGCAGGCCTGGATTAATAAAAGGCCAGTTGGGCATGAGTTCCTGGAAAGGCCAAGTTGGGCCAGAATTCCTAGAAAGGCCAAGTTGGGCCAAAATTCCAGAAAAGGCCAAGTTGGGCCAGAATTTCAGAAAAGGCCAAGTGGGCCTGAACTCCAGAAAAGTGCAAATTGGGCCTGGATTTCCAGGAAAAGGCCAATGTAGGCCTGAGTTCACAGAAGATTGGGCCTCAGTTCACAGAAAAGGCTAATTTGGGCCTTACCTCTTTAAGTAGAGGTTGAGTAAGTTAAAGCAAGTATGCTTGGTAAATTATGGTTCTCTTGTTTAATAGAAAGCAATTAAATAACTTGTTAGTATTTTGGGCTTTATAGGTCCATTATGGAAAAGATAAGTTCCAACAACAAACAAAGCAAAGCAAGGCAAAGACAATGAGCAAAAGGTTACACAAATGGTGGTAAGAATCCCTATACTCACTCTTTGCATGGTATATTTTCGATGACCTTTCATTGTGAGTATTAGTGCCCCTATGTGATGGTCAAAGAACCAAATGACCATAGGTGTGCATGACAGGGCTATGTGGTTGTTACTTTTTGTGAGGACTCATGATACTTTCTTTGTTGAATAATTGGGCACATAAGTGCATAACGGATGAAGTAGTGATGCTTTGGCGACTATGGTTATGGTTTACTCATGAGTAATTAGCAAGCATTTAGGGCTAGGAATTGAGTTTGGCCAACTCAATTCCCAAGCTAAGGAGCGCTCAATAGGTTATAAATGACATACCGGGATTTAGTGGTATGGATTATGCTAATGCTTGCAATGCCCACGGTGACATGGAACATGATGTTACGAGGACAGTGGTGGTGTGTGTGTTGTGTTGTGTGCTTCTCTGAAATTGTTTGTGCATGCTGACCCATATTATTATTGTTATTCTTATGTGCTATATCTGTATCTTCTTTGTTTTAGTGTTTTCCTTGGCAGGAGCAGGGATTAATTGCCATTACATTCTTGGCACAAGTTTAGGCTTTGGAAGCCATATGATGACTTTGAAAGTCATGAGTTAATTACCTCACTAGGCATTGGATGCCGTCGGGATTCTTACTGAGTTTTATAAACTCACCCGCCCTGATATACATTTTGTAGGAAATGGATTGCTTGAAGGTCAAGCTAGGAGTACGGGAGTACTCGTTTTAAATTGCTAAAGGGTTGGGCTTATGGAGTAAAGAAGTTGTGGGAACAAGGTCTATTAAGCTGGAATGTGTTCCAGGTTATTATGAGTCGAGGTTTGGGTAGTATGAGAGTGTGGTCTGTAAAACCTGAACCTGGCTAATTAGAGACATATAGCATCCTTGGTACATTTTCTTTTCCAAGTAGGTGATGCTTTATTGTTGCCATTATGATCGTGATTAGCTTTGGATGATTATATGCCATGTTTGCATGGTTTTATGCAGATGGAATGCCATGATGGATATTCAGGTTATGTGTACTAGACTTGGCTGATACTCATGGACACATAAATGTGGTTTTCAAACTTGTAATGAGATAGGCTTCTTGGTTTCCATGCATTGGATTAGTACACTTGATGGACACACATTCTTTGCACTTAATGGCTTAAGTGTATGCTTTACTTGTATTACGAGTGTAATTAGTTGAGTATGTGCATCTAAGGAAGGATTTCCAGTGAATCTGGATATGCATGGATATTGTTGCCTATTTGTTCAAATGGCATCTAAAGACTTGATGTGCATGTGAACTGGCTAAGTGGTAAAGTCCATAAATGGAACACTAGAATTCCACATAGGTATTAGCTCATTCCTGAAGAGCACCCTGACAACATATTGAAAGTATTTAAGTAACAAGCTAGTACCAGAATAGATCCTGGAGTCACGTCGTAGGTGCTCATAATATTTAATTAAGCCCTTCTGTTTAAGTAACTTCCACTGCATTACTCTGATAATTGGGCCCTGGTGGGCCAAGGGTAGTTTGGGGCATGACAATAAACCCAAGAAATTTTCCTGCATTTACTCTGAATACACACTTCTCCGGATTGAGGCATATGCCGAACTCTCGAAGTCGTTGGAAGGTTTCGCCTAGGTCGGTGATATGATTGCCAGACATTTTGCTTTTGACTATCATATCATCAACGTATACTTCCATATTTCTCCCGATCTGAGAATCGAATACCTTATTCATCAGTCTTTGATAGGTGGCCCCTACGTTTTTAAGCCCGAAGGGCATTCTAACGTAGGAGTGGGTGCCTATTTCCGTGATGAAGGCTATCTTTTCTTCATCCTCGGGGTTTATCCAAATCTGATGATATCTGCTAAACACATCGAGGAAGTTGAGAAGCCCATATTCAGTAGTTGCATCTACCAGCTGGCCTATGGCTGGCAAAGGGTAAAAGTCTTTTGGGCAGGCGTCGTTCAAATTTCGGAAGTCGATGCACATTCGGATTTTTTCAGTTCCCTTTTTCGTGGCAATAACCACGTTACTGAGCCATTCGGGGTATTTTACCCCTTTTATTACCTCGGCCTCAATGAGGCGATTAACTTCGGCTTTAACAAAGGAATTCTTATGAGTTGATAGACTTCGCTTTTTCTGCCGAACTGGTCTGGCATTTGGTTGCACTCTTAGATTGTGGTGGATTATGCTAGGGTCGACCCCAGGCATATCTTTTTGGTGAGTAGGCAAATAGATCTTTGTTCATACACAAGAAGGATACAAGCCTCTTTTTGTCATCCTCGGCCAATTTTTTCCCAATTTGGGTGTTTCGGCCAGCGATCACCTCTACATCCTCTGTTTATATTTTTTGTAGGCTTTCGTTTTCTTCCTTCACTGTTTCTTCGTCCGTCATGACTGTTCTCTCCTTCACCGAAGTCTGTACTTGGATCTTTGTTGGGCTTTGTCTGGTTTTTGTGAAGACCTTTCTAACTTCGGTTTGATCAATGAAGATCTCTGCATCTCCGTCTTGCATTGCAAAGGTGACTGTCAGGTACTTCACATCCGGGCGGATGTGAAGATTGGCTTGAGTCTGCCTCCCTAGGATAGCATTGTAAGCTGACGGCACACCAATGACAATAAACCTTGACCTGACGGAGGTGATTAACTCTTCCTGGCTATAGGGCGAGATCCCTTTCAACATCAAAGGCAAGTTGACATATCCGAGAACCTGAAGTTCGGAGGGCCCAACGCTGAAGGTGGGGGAATTGACTGTACTGAGATCACCTCCTGGGATGCCTAACTTAGGCAGTAGATGGGAAAAGATGACGTCGGTATTTGAGCCGTCATCAAGGAGTACCCTTTTGACGTCCCAGTTTCTTATTCTTTCCATGACGAGGAGTGGGTCGTCATGGGGGAACCTTATTGTAGACCTATCTCTATGAATGAGCCTGCTTGGGGAGTTCTCGTACTCCATTATGGAAATTTCTCTTATCTTCCTCTTTCTCTCAGCCGAGGGTATCTCGGTAGTGATGGTTTGGATAACCCCTGCTGATGGTGGCAGATTTTGTCGAGGACTTTGGTCCCGACGTTTGTCTGAGTCATACTCTTCGTCGTCCCCTCTCCTTTGTTCTTCCTTCCTTCCTTTTGGCGAAGGCATTCGTAAGTATCGATGAAGTTGACCCTGCTTAATCAGGGACTCGATATATTTCCTTAACTGAAAACAATCCTCAGTGTCATGGCTGTGATCTCAGTGTAACTGACAAAATTTCTTCATGTTCTTCTTGTTTTCCGAGGCCATGGCCTTTGGTCTTGGGACTGTGGTCCCTTGCCTTTCTAGCGCCATGAGGATGCTAGCTCTGGTGGTGTTCAAGGGGGTGAATGTCATTGGCCTTTTCCCCCTCTGTTTTCGGGGTCTTTCTCCCTCATTCTGGTGTCGAGGCTAACGACTAGGCCCTTCGGGCCATGGGTGCTCTCCTTTAGGTCCTCCCATTCTAAGTTCCTCGGCCGTCATATGTTGTTTGGCCCTTCTATAGAATTCTTTGAGAGTCTCTCGGGGGTCTTTGGAAAATTCATAGAATAGTTAGGAGTCCCTTCGAAGTCCTCTAATCATCACAAGGATGCAAATTTCTAGCCAAAAGTCAGGTACGCTCAGTGCTTCTCGGTTAAACCTTTCAACATAATTGTTAATGGTCTCCCCCCCTAGCTGAGCTATGTTGAACATTTGCACTGGCATTTTGGCAGTTGGTCTATTGCCGATGAACTGCTGGGTGAAGGTAGTGGACAGCTCTTGGAAGCTTAACAAGCTTCCATGGGCTAGAGAGTTATACCATGTCGTCGCCAGGCCAGAGAGTGTTACTTCGAAACACTTACAGAGCATAGCGTCATCTGCACCATGGAGTACCATGCTTCACTTGTACTTCATCAAGTGCGCCTGAAGATCACTTCGCCCATCATAAGTTTCTAAGCGTGGTACCCTGAAATCACTAGGCATGGGCGCTTCCACCACCTCGCGCACAAAAGGTGACTCTTCTTCTGTGTAAGAGTCAGACAGCCTGGACCAGACAGGTTTTTGGGGGATCTGGCCCTCAACCTTTTCCAGTCTTCCCAAGATTTTCTCCATGAGGACAGCCGTGTTGACTTCTCCCTGCCGCCGTGTGTTCGCTAGTAATGGCGAATTTCTTCTCCTCGGGGTGCAGCTTCGGCGAGGAGGAGACTGGGACCTTTGGTAGGGGGATGCACTCTATTGGCAAGAGGCCCTAGTCTCTTTTGGGGCTCCTCCCCTAGTGAGTCGCGCCTCAATGGGTTCATTTTCTATTGAAGACGCATCAAGGGAGTCCCCGCTCCTTGAACCTCGGTGGGTGGACCTTGAACTCCTTTCCCGACGAGGGGCCAGGGGAGAGGCCCTTTGGACCAGAGGAGGTTGGGGTAGCCTCTAATCGAGTTGCTGAGTCAATTTGGCGATGATGGAGCATTGGAAGTCTCTCAAGAAGCCCATCGTCACCGCTACAGGATGGTCATCTTCCAATACAGAAGCTTCTGCCACAGGCGGTGTGGTTGTCGGCTGAGCCTCAGGCGTAAGGGGGGACCTTGGGAGCCCTTTATCTTTCGAGCGCCGAATCTCTACGACGGCGACGTGGGAGAGGTTTCCAACAGACGGTGCCAAGTGATGGCCAGCAGCATCTCCATTATGTGTCATGATGAGGATGGCAGGAGCTCTCGAAGGTGAAGGAAGATCCGAAAAGGATGTGTTCTAGGAGGGTCACCTGAAAGTCTCCGACGCCGAAGTTAGTATTTGGAGGCAGAGAATAATCAAGGAAGCTGGAGACAGACTTGTGCCATGAACCCCCTTACTTGTGAAGCCCTCTAATTATTTATAGGAGGTAGACAGGGGAAGTTCATCTGCCACAAGCTCCCCAGATTACGACATGTGTCCGGCTGGATGTGGTTGGTACTTTTAGGGGGGCTTTTAGCCGACCATAGGCTGTTCGGCTGAAGGTCCAGGCTGCTCGAGAACGGCATGTTAGAGAGTGTCTGGAGGCGGCATGTCGGGGGCTGTACGAGTACGGTGTGTCAGAGACTCCTAAGCCGTCTAGTCATACGTCCTCGTAGCCTTTCTAGGGAATCGAACTCTCGGGAGGTCTAGGGGTACCTCGGAGGGGTGAACGTCCTTGAAGGGAGGTCCTTTGTTTTATACGAGGCTCCTCTGGCTAGACTTTCCCGAGGTTAGGCTCTGGCCCTTGGTGATAGTGCTCTTGAGGATATGTCCCGAAGGTGGTCCAAAGAATGGCCGAAGGTAGGTTTGGGCACGTGGAGCCATTCCGAGGTTATCCTCAGGAAAAGTGATGACCCGTTGTGACCGAAGTTGGTCTGACGTGTTGCCGAAGGTGAGGTTTATCCGGCTTGGCCGAGGGTGCTTGAGGCCCTCTCTTTGTCGACGTCTGATCGCCTATCCTCAGTCAAAGGCGGTGCGCTGGTCTAGGACATCGTATACGCGTGGTGTCCTTCGGGGGCGATTGCCCTTCGGCCATCACTAAGTACAGAAAATTTTCTGGAAGAGTAACTCCACCTAAGAAATCCTGCCGAACAAGATTCAAACAAGTACTTGCAAAAATGGCATATTTCCTCCAAAGTTCGTTGGGGCATTTTCCCCAAAGGGTGCATCGACCGAACACGGCTGATGAAAAACAGTCAAACATTGACTAAAGGTATTCGCCAAAGTCTGCGTTTTCCTGAAGATGGTCGATAAAAAGAGCAAAAAGTATCTTACTAATGGTCCCAGACTGAAAATGGTCAGGACAATCCTTAGAGACGAAAAATATTGCTTGGGGACTTAGCCAAATTTTAAAAGGAGGAAAAGTGTTATTTAGAAGGCCTTATTATATGGAGGAAATTACAAGAAGAAGATTACACAAAAAAAAAATAGAAGAAGAAGACAAAGTGAAGCCCTAGACATCTAAGGGACCCCAGCATCATGAGAAGCTCCATCCCCAGCATCCTTCAGCGCCGGAGGGGGGACAAAGGGTAGGTTGAGGAACTCAATCTTCGACCAGGTCCAACGAGGTCCCTCGGGGATGTTCAGGGCAGCCAAGAAGGAGAGGTCGAGGTCTGGATATTTGGCCAAGACTTAGTGTCGAGCCAGGTAGAAACCATCTTGGAAGCCAACCTTGGTTGCCTGGTTAGCCTTGTCCAACTCGACCGTCAGGTCTTCCACTTCGTTTTCCAGATCGGCCACCTCCTTCTCCAACTTGTTCGTCTTCTTCTTCTTCTTTGTTTCCTTCTTCAGGGCCTCAACCTCGGCTTGAAGGACGGCGTTGTTGGCGAGGGCCTACGTCAGAATAGCGGAATTTTCTTCCTTCTCCTTTTGATAAGCCTCGTTGGAAGAATTGAGCTCGACTACCTTCGCGTCGAGGTCAGACATCTACTGGGAGAAATCCTTCAAGAGCTCCTCCTGGCCCTTCAAAAATTCCTCCCAAAGTTTGGCGACTTCCTCCTTGGCAATTCTGCTCAACTCAGCATTCTTGACGACCGAGTTAGTATAGAATACCTTGGCCTTCTCTGAACGTTCTTCGGTCCAAGTTTGGATTGAAGACTGTTTTGCTGCCCAAGCTCTGAGGTATCCGCTATACGCCAAGAACTACAAAAAATAAGGAGAAAAGAACACTTGGTAAAGTTGCACAAGGAAAGCTAAACACTTAGAAAAATTGGGAGAAAGAATAAAGGGTAAAAAGGAGTACCTAGGTAGCATGCTTGGCCATCTTCATGGCGAGGATCTCCTTATTCGCACACTCTTCGGCCACAGATTTGAAGGTAGCCTGGGTGAGTGCGCCCCTCACCATTTTGGAAGCCATTTGCTGGCCGTCTTTAGAGAACAAATTCATGTCCTCCGTGAAAGACCAGAAAGGCTCCCTCGGGACCTTATCCTTCGGGATGTGAGAGTCCCGAAGGGCCCGCTTTCGGGCATGCTCCACCATCCATGCCGAGGGTGCCAATTCCTCTACAAAATCAAGGCACAGTTCCATCAAGACATTGTTCCTTACTCATATATCAACAAGATCGAGAGCACTAAAAATTGTCTAAGGGACAAACTTGGCGGCACCTCGGCTATGTCATCGTCGGAGTCCTGAACCTCCTCCACTTCGACAGGGACATGTTTGCCCTTGCTTCTTTTGTGCTCTTCAAGTTTCTCAGCAGAAGGGCCCCCTGCTGAAGAGCCTAGAAGGTTCGCTAAAGTAGTGGGACTCTGGGGGATGGAGCTGACGGCAAGCTCCGGTTGCAGGTCAGCCTGGACCTCAGGCTGATCCTCGGCCGCCTCAACATCTTCCGGAGGCAGGGGAAGGGGGTCCTTTTTTGCCTTCTTAGCCGAAGACGGTCCGGCCCCAGTCATCTTTCGCCGTTTTGGGGCCCCTTTCTTCATCTGTTCCCTCTTCTCGGCTTGACCAAGGAAGAGGGATTTGTAGAAAGCGGCCGACTGATCGCCCATCTCTGAAAAAGCAGGAAAATATCAATGTAAGTCCAAAAGGATACTTATACTAAAAACTGGAAATAAACTTACTCTCGAAAAGGGCTTTGTAAGAGAGCTCCCCCCGAAAGAGCATCACCAACCAGGATTTTTTCCCGTCGGCGGCAGGAGCTGGCATGCCAAAGTCCGTCTTATGCTCCTTGAGCACCCCCAGCTCCCGAAGAACCTCCTCGGTCATGAGGTCCTACTTAATGGGAAGGGATACAAGGAGTATGGTGGGACCTCGGTATCCTAGTCGACGACAGCCCAGATACGGCTGTTGAAGTCCTCAAACCTTGCTGCCAACTCAGGAGTTAGCAACTTTTTGGGGTCAACGATGTCCGTCTCCAGCTTCCCCCGAGCGCACCTAGTCGGCATGGCCGACCATGCTGATGGCCTGGGGCCTCATCGTTGTGAGTCATGATGACTGTTGAGGAGACTTTTAGGAGGAAGAACGCCTGGAAGGTTGATCGCCCTAAGGAGAGTACCTGAAAAGCTGGTAAACAGGGTTAGGAGGCCCCCGGAGTGTTTTTCCGGGGGGGGAGCCTCCGACGCCCAAGTCAGTGGTGGCCGGAAAAAGGAGAAAGTCACTAGCTCAAAGAGAAAGGCAGAAAAGTCTCGCCTGGTAATTTCTCAGAGTGTGGGAGCTGTATCTCCGGCCTACCAACCTCCTGTCAAGTATTTATTTCCTGTATATATAGGAATACCTAGCCCGTTCAGATCATGACACGTGTGCAGTCGGATGCTCCTGAACTTCTGGGCATAGGGGACAGATAGTTGGTAACCAGCTCGCCTCGAGCCTTGTGCTGAGACGGGCCATGATGTGATTCTGATGGCGTCTGCGCGTCAGGGCGGCTTTTTACGTCTGTGGTGGGACGTGTCAGAGGCTTCCTTAAATGCTTCCATAAATGCTCCTACCGTACTCCCGAGGTCCCTGGGCGAGGTCGTCCTGTAGTTCGGACAGAGCCTCTTCGGGAAGCATACCCTCAGTTCGGGGGTTCCCAGTTCTAGGGGGTTCCGCCTTCGGGGATATCATGTTCGGGCAGCAATGTCTGGTGCCACTTTTCCGAAGGCGCACTGTTCACAACCTTGGGGGGCGAATAGAATCCTCAAGTTTTACTGGCGTGCCGAGGCTCGGAGCTCTCCGGCTATCTCCCAAGGTGCATGATTCCACTTGTTCCCGGGAAGCGCCAGTTCTTCTGGCCATTGTTGTGGCAGGGTGTTCGGCCAGATTGAGGCGATAGCCTTTGGCTATCACATGCCCCCCTCTGGAAAGCCGAAGTGAAGACTTTGGTTTGCATCTCTTTCCGAGGTTGTCGTTGGGAGTCTTGTTGGGAAGCATAACCTATTCCGAGGTCGCACCTTTTGCCCAAGGATCTGGGCTGTTCGGCCTTGGCCTATTCTTTGGTGTCTCCGAGGCGAAGCCTGTACCGAAGATACACCTCTTGCCCAAAAGTCATGGGCTGTTCAGCCATAGCCTGTCTCTTGGTGTCCTCAAGGTGGCCTGCTTTTTATTTCTGCAGGTCTGATGGCCAAGCGTGTCAGACTGAGCGGCGCGTCTCCACTTTTCAGGGATGTCAAACGACGTGTCCCAATCAGGAGGTGTGTCCCGGTTTTCCAGGGACGTTTGGGGAGGCACGTCCCCTATTTCTGCGCAGCGGTTGACACGCGGCTTCTTGCCATTGGAAGAGAGACGCGTCATTTACAGAGGGCGCGCCTTTTCGGGTGCAGTGGGCAGTTACGGCGACGGTTCGCCTCCAATGGGTACTTATGATTTCTTTTCGGCTACCCACCTTTGGCCTATAAATAGCCCATCCTATCATAAGTCCCACTTACTGTTTTTCTGCTCTCTTTCTGCTTTGCCCTCTGTTCTTGCGTTTTATCTTGCTTTCTGTGGCGGAGCTTCTTTAATCATAGCTTTTCCTACCAACTTTCACGACGGCGTCCTCAGGCAAATCTTTTGGTGGGTTTTGATTTCCAGAGTACTCTGATTCCTCTGTTTTTCTGAGTTTTTCTGGAAAACTTTTGTTTTTTTCCAAACTCGTCTTCTGAGTTTTTTCTGGAAACTATTTTCTTTTCCATCTCAAACTCTTTTTCATGTCTACGATGCCTGTTCCCGAGAGCTGGAAACCTCTTCTGGCCCATCCTTGCTGTACCATCCCCGAAAAACTAGAGAGGTGGAAGAAAAAAATTCTTTCTTCCCTCTTACGCTGTGACCAGGCTGCCTCGTTCTAGCCATTTTGCTTTTTCAAACCGCGGCGACGAGGTTACCGTCTTCCGAGCGCAACTGAAGGCCGGACTTCAGTATCCTCCCCCGAAGGTGGTTTGCGAGTTCTGCCAATTCCATGGCATTGCTGTGAACCAGCTTCCCCCGAACGCGTACTGCTATTTTAACGCCTACCTTTGCATGTGTGGCGTGCTCGGGATGGAGCCCCACTTCATCATTTTCATGCAGTACTACAAGCTCTACGTGGTCCCGAAGGGTGGCTTCTATTTCCTACTGCCTCGGGGATCCGGGAGCAAAAAATTCACCTTCACCTTCGACACGAAGGATAGCTGGCGGGGGTGGCAGCCTAAGTTCTTTTTCCTGAAGGTGGATAAGAAATGGTCTGATGTCCCGACCAGATGGGCTCAGGGAGTGCTGAACGCAGACGTCGTTGATCCGAGGATACTGCTGACCCCATCGTTGGCTTCCGTGTTCGCGGATTTCGACGCCCGCATTCGGGCAGTCGCTGACTGGGCTCCCGAGGTCTCTCCTCGTGCTCTTTACCCCTTTCCTATCAACTGGAGGTTGATGACCGAAGAAGTCCTTCGGGAGCTGAAAGTGGTTAAGGAGCACGTGACTGACCTCAATATGCCCGCTCCCGCCATCGCCGGGAAGGACTCCTGGCTGGTCAAGCTCCTTAAGGGGGAGACTTCTTTCGAATCTTTTGCCGAAAGTGAGTAATCTTCCACCCCTTTATATTTTTTCCTCGGACTTACGCTGATATTTCTTCTCTTTTTCAGAGATGGGCGATGGGGCTGCCGCCTACTACAAGGCCCTCTTTTTCTGGCCAAGTGGAGAAGGGGGAGCAGACAAAGAAGGCGGCTTCCCGAAGAAGGAAGACGACAGGGGCGGGGCCCTCGGCGAAGCGAGCTAGGAAGGCTGTCCAGCCTCCTCAGCCAGAGCTTTCGGAAGAAGAAGCTGGCGAAGAGGCTGGTCTTGTTGAAATTCCACCGGCCGAGGTCCCCGCTACTTCCGCCGAGGTGCCTCCTCTCGACCTCGAGGCCCCCAGAAACACTGTAGTGGTAGAAGTACCTACTGCCGAGGAGCGGTATCGGCAGAAGGGTAAGGGTCTTTCTTTCGAGGGGCCCGAGGATCCCGAGGACACTGTCTCCGAGGTTCCTCCAGGTATGCCTTCAGGCGAAGTTCAGCTCCTTTGCTTTTCGCGAATTTTTCTTCTACTCCTAACTTCCTTTTCACTTTCAGGGGAGCCTCTTACTGCCGGCTGGAGGGCCATTCATGAGAGGAAACGGGCCCTGCGCGATGCCACAATCCCTGAGGGGAAGATCCCCTTGGAGCCCTTTTGGACAATCACGGAGGATATGAATTTGTTCTCCGACGATTGTCCGAAAATGACAAAGGAGATTTGGAAGGGGATGACCACTGACGCCTCCTTCCGGGCCATTGCGACGGCTCACCCGAGGGATAATACCCTCGCCGCAAAAGTCACCGAGCATGCTGCTCAGGTATAGTCTTTACACTTTTTTTTTCCAATTTTCTAAGTGTTTAGACTTGTACTGACCTGGACTTTTGCCTTGCCGTAGCTACTGGAGTACGCTGGTTACCTCCGAGTTCGGGTGGCCAGAGAGGCTGCCTCCAAGGATGCGACTTCGCGGGAACTCAGTGAAGCGAAGGCTTCGCTTGCGAACCTGGTCGCCAGCAACCAGCAGCTGGCAGCGGATTGTTCTCAGCAAATCGCCGCTGTTCGGGAGGAGTTCTCGAAGAAAAGAGAAGAACTTGAAAAGGACTCCTCCCGGAAGATTGCCGACCTCGACGACCAAGTAAAGGGGCTGCTCGCCGCCAACGGAGATATTGTCAAGGACAAGGCTGTTTCTGACAGTCTTGTGGCGAGGTTGACGGATGAGAACAATGCTCTCCGGGCCGAGGTCGAGGCTCTGAAGAAGGAGTCCGAAGAGACGCTGGGGATAAGCGAGCTGGAGGAGGAGATTGCTGAGCTGAGGGACGTGCTCAACGTCCTTGGCGTTCAAAAACATACTTCTGATCAAATGGCCAAGGTCGCCTTTCAGGACGGCTTCTGCCTTGTTCGGCACCAAGTCCTGCAGAGGTTCCCAGATTTGGACCTCTCTTTTCTGGAGGGCCTAAATATTCCTGAGGGACCTCGGTGGCAGTGGTCCAAGGTCGAGCATCTGAAGCTTCCTAGTCTTCGTCCGCTTGGCTCTCCCTAGTTTGCTTTAGGGCTCCTCTTATTTTTCTCCTTTGTGCTCCTTCCTTGGGCACTTCTTTTGTAAGGCGATTTGCTCTCAATGAACAATCTTTTGGCTAAGTCCTTTCTTGCAAGTTTCTTCATTTCCACTGTCCTGAACACGTTTGCTCAAGAGACTTTCGGAAAACTTGCAACCAAAGAAACTTTTTACCTTCCTTTGTCCCGAGTGTGCTCGCTCAAGAGACTTTCTGGGAAGTTTGTAAAAATTTGGCTAAGTCTTTTGCAGGCTTTTTGTTCCCTTTTATCCCGAACATGTTCGCTCAAGGGACTTCGGAAAACCTTCAGCCAAATTTTTCTGTCTTCCTATTGTCCCGAGCATATTTGCTCAAGGGACTTAGGAAAATTTTCACGAGATTGCTCATTTCCCTTTTTCCCGAGCACGTTCGCTTAAGGGTGTTCGGAAATTACCTCTGCTTTTGTTTTGGCGTGTACTTTTGCGAGATTCTTGCTTTCCCTTTTTCCCGAGCATGTTCGCTCAAGGGTGTTCGGAAAATTTTCTCTGCACTGATTATGCCGAGTACCTTTGCAAGATTCTTGTTTCCCATTTTTCCCGAGCATAGTGGCTCAAGGGACTTCGGGAAGTCACATCTGCTTTTTTCGCGGCGAGCACCTTCACGGAATTCTGTCTTTGACAATTTGGTATACTTAAAAAATTTTCCTCAAGACCATTCTGTGCTTAGAATATTTCTTGTACAATCTATCTCCTCCGCTCAACCTTAGGCGTAGAATTTTTTCAAGGCGTCTGAATGCCAAGTGTTTTTCAATTCTACGCCTTCGGCGTCGCCAAGCTTGTACACGCCTTTTCGTACTTCAGCAAGAACCAGATAAGGTCCTTCCCAATTTGCGCTAAGTACTCCGTGAGATGGCTTTCGGGGTGCAAAGTCGGCCTTTCGGAGAACGAGGTCTCCTTTTTTGATTTCTTTTGGCCTGGCTTTTAAGTTGATAGCTGCGGCCACTCTTTGCTGGAAAGCTTTTCTTCTCAGCTCGGCTATTTCTCTGTGTTCGGCCACAAGGTCGAGCTTAGTTCTCAAACCGAGGTCGTTTCCGCCTTCATCAAATACTTGCACCCGTATTGATGGCTAAACTATCTCTATTGGGATAATGGCCTCTGTTCCGAAGACGAGTGAGAAGGGAGTTTCCCCTGTGGCTCTTCGTGGCGTCGTTCGGTAGCTCCACAATACACTTTGGAGTTCTCCTGGCCATTTCCCCTTGGCTTCCCCAAGTCTCTTTTTCAGGCCATCTTTTATGGTCCTGTTTGATACTTCCGCCTACCCATTGCTTTGGGGGTGAGCTACTGGGGCGAAGTGCATCTTTATTCCGAGGTCGCTGATGAATTCCTGGAATCCTTTGTCTATGAACTGGGATCCATTATCAGCTACTAGTACCCTCGGTATGCCAAATCTGCATATGATGTTCTTCCATACGAACTTCTGCACTTCTCTTGCCAAGATAGTTGCTAGTGGTTCTGCCTCTACCCACTTTGACAAATAGTCCACTGCTACCACGCAGAATTTCACGCCTCCGGGCGCTGTGGGGAGTGGCCCAATAAGGTCTATACCCCAGACTGCGAAGGGCCAAGGATAGTCTGCCGACATTACCATTTCCGAGGGTATCCTCTGGATTTTTGCATGTCTCTGGCAACTACCGCACTTCTGGACGAACTGCCTTGTGTCCTTTCTCAGGGTAGGCCAGAAGTATCCTTGGCGGAGTATCACTGCTGCAAGGGCATCAGTTCCAATGTGCGAGCCGCACATGCCTTCGTGAACTTCTTCGAGGACCATCTCAGTATCCTCTTCGCCCACACATCTCTGTAGCGGATTTGCATATCCTTGCCGATATAACTCTTCACCAATCAGGAAGAATCTTCCGGCGCGTCTTTGCAGTCTTGCAGCATTGCCGGCGTCTTCGGGAAGCTCATTCTCTGCGAGGTATCTCTTTATGGGGTCCTTCCACCCTGTTCCCGAGGTCGTTACGCTTAGCACGGAGATGCTTGGATGGTCTAGCACCTCGGTGTATGTTTTGGACTTCGCTAAGCAATCTGCCTCAGTGTTATTCCGCCGGGGTACATTTTCGATCCGCACGGCGTCAAACTCTTGGATGAGTTTTGTTACCAGTTCGTGGTATTTTGCCAAGATTGGGTCCTTCGCCCCATAATCTCCTGCCGTCTGCCGAACTACCAGCTGGGAATCGCTGTGAGCCCTTAAGTTTCTCACGCCAATCTTTCTGGCCAAGCGTAATCCCGCTATGAGGGCTTCATACTCAGCCACATTATTGGTGACGTTGAAGCTGAACTTGATAGCCTTCATCACCTCTAGGCCTTCGGGTCCTCTGATAACTATTCCAGCTCCCTGGTGTTCGGACCCCGAGGCTCCGTCAACATGCAAGGTAGATTCTGGCTCACCTTCTTTCGGATCTGAGTGGTTCTCCTCAGTGGTGGGTATTTCAGCGATAAAATCTGCCAATGCTTGGGCTTTTATGGCCTTCCGAGGCTCATACGTGATTTCGTGTTCGCCAAGCTCTATGCACCACTTGGAGAGCCTTCCCGAATGATCCACTCTCTTCATAACATCCCGTAGTGGTAGACTACTTCGGACGATGATGGGGTGAGCCTGGAAATATGGTCGCAGTCTTTTTCCTGCAAGCACCAAGGCGTATATAGCTTTTTGGAGCAAAGGGTACCTGACTTCGGCGCCATGCAGGGACTTGCTGACGTAGTAGACCGGCCATTATTTCGGCCCTTCTTCTTTCACCAGGACCGAGCTCATGGCCTTTTCTGTGACGGCGAGGTACAGTACGAGGGGTTCTCCCTCCTGAGGTTGTCGCAGAGTCGGCAGGCTGGCCAGGTAGACTTTGAGTTCTTCCCAGGCCTTTTGGCAATTTTCATCCCAAGGACGATCATTTATTCCGAGGTCGCCTTCCATCTTTGCTGCCTTTGTGAGGACTTTGAAGAAAGGTCTACACCTATCTCCGTACCTGGAAATAAACCTGCTCAGAGAGGTTATTCTTCCGGTTAGTCTCTGCACGTCTTTGACTGTGGCAGGAGTTCGGAACTCCAGCAGAGCCTTAATCTTCTCAGGATTGGCGTCAATGCCTCTTTCGGATATCATGTACCCAAGGAATTTTCCCGAGGTCACGCCGAAGATGTACTTCTCGGGATTAAGGCGAATCCCGAAGGCTCTGAGCTTTTGGAAGGTTTCCTCCAAATCTGCAACGTGGTAGCCGGGCAGCTTGCTTTTGACTATCATATCATCAACATATACCTCCATGTTTCTCCCCATTTGGTCCTTGAAGACCTTGTTCATCAGTCTCTGGTAGGTGGCTCCTGCATTTTTGAGCCCGAAGGGCATTCTGACATAGCAGTACGTTCCTCCCTCGGTGATGAAGGTAGTTTTCTCTTCATCTTCGGGGTCCATCCTTATCTGATGGTAGCCGCTGAAGGCATCTAGGAAGCTCAGGAGCCCGTATTCGGCCGTTGAATCTACCAGTTGATCTATTGGCGGGAGGGGAAATGAGTCTTTCGGGCAAGCATCGTTCAAGTTTCTGAAATCAATGCAAATCCGGAGTTTGCTGCTGCCTTCTTTTGTGGCGATGACCATGTTGCTTAACCATTCGGGGTATTTTACCTCCCTGATAACTTCAGCATCCAATAGGCGCTGGACTTCGGTTTTCACGAAGTTGCTTTTGTGGGCTGAGATGCTTCGTTTCTTTTGCCTGATAGGTTTTGCTTCCGGGCTTACTTTGAGGCTGTGCTGTATTATGCCAGGGTTCACTCCTGGCATGTCTTTCGGCGAGTAGGCAAACAGATCTTTATTTTTCAGCAGAAAGGATACAAGATTTTCCTTATCACCTTTGGCCAAGCTCTTCCCTATTCGGGTAGATTGTCCTGGGACAAGATCTACTGCTTCCGTTTCTGCTTCTGCGGGATCTCCTTCTTTGCCTTTCTCCTGCGCCTTTGCCTCCACCGTTTGTGTAGAGTTGTTTGCCGGAGCCTTTCGTGCTTTTACAAACACCTTTCTTACCTCGGCTTGGTCGATGAAGACCTCTGCATCTCCATCCTTGGTGGCGAATGTGACAGTCAAGTACTTCACATCGGGGCGAATGTGCAGGTTCCCCTGAGTCTGCCTTCCAAGGATGGCGTTGTACGAAGACGGGACGTCCATGACGATAAATCTTGCCATTGTGGACGCGTGCAACTCAGCTGCTCCGTCTACCGAAGTGCCTTTCATCATCAAGGGGAGGTCGATCCATCCGAGGACGGGTAGTTCGGATGGCCCAACGCCGAAGGTGGGCGTGGTGACAGGTTTAAGCTCGCTGCTGGAGATGCCCAAGCTCGGTAGTAAGTGCGAGAATAGGACGTCAGCATTTGAGCCATCATCAAGCAATACTCTCTTGACGTCCCAGTTCCCTATTCTCGCCATTATCAGCAGCGGGTCGTCGTGGGGGAAGACGACAGTGGAGCCATCTTTGCGAGCCAGTTTCTTTGATGGACTTTGATACTCCATAACTGCAATTTCTCTGGCCTTCCGCTTCCTTTCCGAGGATGGGAGCCCCGTGGTGATGGTTTGGATGACCCCTACTGGAGGTGGAAGGTGCCTTTTTGGACTTCTGTTTCTCCGCCTGTCGGAGTCATAGTCCTCGTTTTCGGCCCTCTCTTCCTCCTCTTTTCTGCCTTTTGGGGAGGGCATCCACAGGTATTTGCGAAGTTGGCCCTGTTTGATCAGCGACTCTATGTACTTCTTCAGCTGGAAGCAGTCTTCGGTGTCATGACCGTGGTCGCGATGAAACTGGCAGAACTTCTTGGCATTCTTCTTATTATCGGCAGCCATGGCCTTTGGCCACCGAATCTGCGTCCCTTGCCTTTCCAGCACCATGAGAATGTTGGTCCGTGTCGTGCTCAAAGGCGTGAAACTTTGAGGTTTCCTTCCTCGCATGCGTCGTGGTCGGCCTGTGTGTTCAGAAAGATGCCGAGCTTGCTGACTGGACCCTTTGGCGCGGTGATGATCAGACTTCGGCCCCGCCATCCTTAATTCCTCGGCTGTCATGTGCTGCTCTGCCCTTCGGTAAAATTCTCCGAGGGTCTCCGGAGGGTCCTTTGAGAACTCGTAGAACAGCTGTGAGTCACGCCGAAGGCCCCGTGTCATCGCGAGGATGCGGATTTCAGGCCGGAAGTCCGGGACGCTGAGTGCTTCCCTGTTGAATCGTTCGATATAGTCTCGGACTGTCTCTCCGTTTCTTTGCTCTATGTCGAACATCTGCACAGGCATTTTGGCCGTCGGCCTGCTCCCAATGAACTGCTAGGTGAAGGCTGTGGACAACTCCTGGAACTCAGTGATAGTCCCTGGGGGCAAGGAATTGTACCATGCTGTTGCTGGGCCCGTGAGGGTGACTTCGAAGCATTTGCACATGGTAGCGTCATCAGCTCCGTGCATTATCATGCTCCGTCTGTACTTCGTCAGATGGGCCTGTGGATCAGTCCGGCCATCATAGATCTCCAGCCTAGGCACTCTGAAGTCGCCTGGCATAGCTCCCTCAACGACGGCGCGAATAAACGGGGAGTCATCTTCGCATAATGCCCCCGACAGCCTGTCCCAAACGGGTTTTCTGGCCACTTGCTTCTCCACTCTGTCCAGCCGTGCCAATATCCTTTCCATAAGCGCAGTGGTGCTAGGACCATTTTCGCGGGAGGGAGATCGACGGCACCTTTTCGGGGAGCGAGTTCGGCGCGGAGGGGTCAGGGACCTCGCCTCGGGCGACGAACTGCTTCGCTGTGAGACTCTCGGTCGCTTGGACCCGGTTTGTCCCACAGGCCGTTTCCCGAGGGCTATATCTTCTGTGGATGATTCTCCGCGAGGCTCTCCACTTCTTGAACTGCGGTATCTAGACTTGGGGCTTCTCTCCCGAGGGCGTGCTGATGAGGAGGGTTTCTGGGCCTGTGACTGCTGTGGCCATCTTCGGTTGATCTGCTGAGTCATTTCAGCAACGACCGAGCGCTGAAAGTCCCTCAAGAAGCTCATGGTGACTACCAGAGGGCGGTCTTCCTCGGGCGTAGAAGTCTCTGGGAGTGTCTGCTCAGCGGCCGGTTGTATCTCAGGCGCGGACGAGGACCTTGGGAGTCCCTTGTCCTTAGAACGCCGAGTCTCAACGACGGCGATTTGCGAGCGGGTTCCCATAGACGGCGCCAAATGATGGCCTGGGGCCTCATCGTTGTGAGTCATGATGACTGTTGAGCAGACTTCTAGGAGGAAGAACGCCTGGAAGGTTGATCGCCCCAAGGAGAGTACCTGAAAAGCTGGTAAACAGGGTTAGGAGGCCCCCGGAGTGTTTTTCCGGGGGGGGAGCCTCCGACGCCCAAGTCAGTGGTGGCCGGAAAAAGGAGAAAGTCACTAGCTCAAAGAGAAAGGCAGAAAAGTCTCGCCTGGTAATTTCTCAGAGTGTGGGAGCTGTATCTCCGGCCTACCAACCTCCTGTCAAGTATTTATTTCCTGTATATATAGGAATACCTAGCCCGTTCAGATCATGACACGTGTGCGGTCGGATGCTCCTGAACTTCTGGGCGTAGGGGACAGATAGTTGGTAACCAGCTCGCCTCGAGCCTTGTGCTGAGACGGGCCATGATGTGATTCTGATGGCGTCTGCGCGTCAGGGCGGCTTTTTACGTCTGTGGTGGGACGTGTCAGAGGCTTCCTTAAATACTTCCATAAATGCTCCTGCCGTACTCCCGAGGTCCCTGGGCGAGGTCGTCCTCTAGTTCGGACAAAGCCTCTTCGGGAAGCATACCCTCAGTTCGGGGGTTCCCAGTTCCAGGGGGTTCCGCCTTCGGGGATATCATGTTCGGGCAGCAATGTCTGGTGCAACTTTTTCGAAGGCGCGCTGTTCACAACCTTGGGGGGCGAATAGAATCCTCAAGTTTTACTGGCGTGCCGAGGCTCGGAGCTCTCCGGCTATCTCCTGAGGTGCATGATTCCACCTGTTCCCGGGAAGCGCCAGTTCTTCTGGCCATTGTTGTGGCAGGGTGTTCGGCCAGATTGAGGCAGTAGCCTTTGGCTATCACATGCCTCCGCCACGTTCAGGAAGAAGAACTTCCTTTGCCACGCTCGCCAACTATCTTTAGTGCCGAAGGTGAACATGTATTTTTTGCTCCCAGATCCCCGAGGCAGCATGAAATAGGAGCCACCCTTCGGGACCGGATAGAGCTTGTAGTACTGCATGAAAATGATGAAGTGGGGTTCTACCTTGAAAACCCCACACATGTAGAGAAAGGTGTTCAAGTAATAGTGGGAGTTGGGCGGAAGCTGATTCACTGCTATGCCATGGAATTGGCAACAGTCGCAAATCATCTTTGGTGGAGGAAATCGAAGTCTGGCATTCAGTTGGGCACAGGAGACAGTAACCTCGTCCTTACTGTTCATAAATAAAGTGGCCAGGATGGGGCAGCCTGGTGGTGGCATAAGAGGGAAAAAAGAATTTGGTGGTCCACTTCGCTAATTTTTTCGGGGTAGAGCAACAAGGGTGAGACATGAGAGACTGCCAGCTCTCGGGGATGGATTGGACGGGCATAAGAGGAACAGGGGAAGACATATTCGGAAAAAGAGAACAACTTCGGAAAAAAGAGCCAAAGTGTTAGTGTTGTGCCCAAAAGTCAATCATGAGATGATTGTATTTTTTGCACATTGAGTTATGATATTTTATTAAGGCATTAATCCAGCAATTATGTTTGTTGTTTTGTTTCTGCGTAACTTAACAAACACAATTGTAACCCTAGAATAATGATATTCTTAAAAGTCCCTGGTCTAGTATTATTGTGGAGCGGGCTGCAATAATACATAACAACTAGCATATGTGTAGACTAATATGAGATATGTAGTCTACATATGGGTACAAGTTGGAGAACTTGTGTACTGGACCGACCCACCATGAGAACACTACATGGATCGTTATATGAGTGTCATAAGTGATTCTCATAGTGATCATGGTATATGTAGTCCTTCGACCTAAGATCATCAAGGTTTCCTACATGTGAGTCACATACTTTGATACTTTCCTTTGTTGCTCGTAACTGAGTGGACTTGAAGGTCATTGTGTATGTCATATATCATGCGGAGGGATTTGTATGATCAAGATGGGATTTGTCCCTCCTATGTAACCGGAGTGATATCTTCAGGCCCCTTGATAGAGTGAGACTTAGAAAATGCATGGCCATGCTCGGATGAGTTGATTTACGATATCAATGTCATCAGTTTAAGTTAGTCTACTCGGTAATCAAGAAACCAAAGATTGGGCTATACGAGAGTGACACATTCCATGTCTCGTGCCTAGTCTTGATATCTTGGACAAAGCGACAATGGCATATATTGGTGATGATCATAAAGGTTTAGTAGAATCATCGAAAATCTTGTCACTTGGGTAGCAATGATGTGTTGCTAGACAGCGCTCATTGCTTATGATCATAAATGTGATTTATGATCATTGCCAACGTGATAAGAGCCTATTGGGTCGCACACATAGAGCTATTTGGATCATTAGAGTGCATGGGCTAATTATTTGGGTTATGGTTTCACTTTAATTTCGTATTAATATTGGGCCCAAGAGTTGAGCCATTATTAAGCCCGAAATTAAATCCTAATTGGGTTAGGGCTTTGAAACCCATTAGGCCTGGAAGTTGACTCTCACTATAAATACAACTTCTAGTGAGAAATTCGCAGGTCTCCTTGCCCTAGCCTCCCAAAAGGACAGCCGCACTCTTCTCTTGCAATTCCTTGGAGGACGTAAGCTAGCACTGCGAGCGCAAGAGAAACGCATCTGCTGGGACGTGGTGGAAGCGTGGTGATCCCGAGAGGCTCGTGTGGATACCATAGAGAGCTTGAACACGTCAACTGTTCAGGTTTTGTGATTCGACTCTACAGTTGAGTAAGAGATCTCAACCGAAAATTAGGTATGAAAATTTTCGAACACCCGGTTTACCCCATTTCACTTGGATCTTGGAGGGTTTTGGTTAAATTCCACTGGGCTGTTTGGCTCCCGAAACCTAACACAAAGGACTTCAGGAAAAAAGAAAGAAGCTTCGGGGACTAGAAAAAAAAACAGAAATCGAAACGACCGAAGGACCTTTGAAAAAGAAACCCACCAAAACGCTTGCCGAAGTTGGGATTAGAAGACATTGTCATAAATGGTTGCCAAAAATCGCTCCGCCGCTTGCACCGTCGCGAAAAGAGAAGGAAGAGAAGGAAAAGCTCAAAGACAGATGAGAGTAAGAGATGGATAAAGGAAAGAAAATGAGGGGAAAGAAGGGTTTCTATAGGCCAAACACGGGTAGCCGAATCATCGCCATAGCTACCCTGCTAAGGTGAACCGTCGCCATAATTGCTCCTCAAAGGTGAAAGGACGCAGCTAGTGTAACCGACGTCACTGCCCCCAACCATCGCGTGCCACGTGTCATCCAACATGAGAAACTAGGACGCGCTTTCTGACACCACAAAAATCCAGGCACTCCTATCGAAACTGACACACCTGGTTACGAGACGCGACGGTCCGCTGAGCCGCAATAGAAAAAAATAAAAATAAAGGGAGTGCGCACCCCAAAATCGCCAAGGGACTGACTAGAGGGCAAGTGATGATGCTTCGGCTAGGAAGGAGCGCCTTCAGGTGCTGAATCATCTCCTTGAACAGCGTCCTGCTCGGAGTCTGGCAAGATGTCCTCAGAGAGTCTAGAGCCGAAGTCTCCACTTCGACTTTTCAAGGGGGGGGGGGCATGTGATAGCTGAAGTGCTGTCACCCTTCAAACCCGTAAGCTCGGGCAAAGCACCGCCCTCAAAAAGTAGAGCATCGACCGCAAGAAATGCGAGCACCGACTTCAGAAAGAAGGGTGTCTGGCCGCTCTTACATCCGACTTCGGCGATCCTTCATCACCCCTGGAGACGACAGTACCAACCTCAGGAGTACGGTGCATCGCCATCTTCGGTAAGATGACCAAACCACCTTCGGCAGAGAAGAACGTCCCCGAACGGGACCACCCTTGGCGAAGATATTCCCGAGTTACTGAAATGATATCCGAAGGAAGTCCTCCTGTTCCAAAGAGCTATCTTCTACCGAAGGGATCTCAGGGGTACGGAAAAAACAATTAAGGAGCCTCTGACACACCATACTCATATGTTCCCTGACACACCGCCCTCAGACACGCTCTGACACACCGCCCTTGTACGGCCTAGGCTCCTGGCCAAGCGGCCTGTGGTCGGCTAGATGCTCCCCCTCTCCCTAAAGGTACGGATCGTATCTGACCGAACACATGTCATGACCTGGGCAGGCTGTGTCAAACGAACTTCTACTATTCACCTCCCTATAAATATTCGGGAAACGCCCCAGGTAAAAGGATCTCGACTCCAAGGGGAAAATCTCTGTACTCTTTACGTACTCTCCATTTCGAAACGCTGACTTGGGCGTCGGAGGCTCCTCCTCGGAAAAATACTTCAGGGACCTCCTAACCTTTGTTTTTCTAAGTCCTTGCAGTCCTTCTCCCACCAGAGTTTCTTCACCTAGACGTTCTCTCACCGGTAGTTCCTGCTCCGGGCTCACCATGTTGCACAACGATGATGCCGAAGGTCATCACCTTCCTTCACTATTGGAATTTGTATTTTTTAATTCACTTCCCTATGGTTCGACACTCAGACTACCAAGATTTTATTACTTGTGACAACCTACACTTGGGTTACAACTGCTAGAGTGCAGCACCCAGTATAACAATAATGGTGATCACGACCTCGGACGAAGGATGGAAGGATTCTATCAAAGGGTATGTCGTGAACTCAAAATTACCCGAAGGCCCTAAGGAAGCAACAAAGGTGCGAAAGCACTTGTGTAGATTCATCCTAATTGTGAAAGAGTTGTACCGAAAAGGGTACTCAAACCCATTGCAAAGGTGTATAAATGAAAAGGATATTAAGACAGTCCTTAAAGAAGTCCATAAGGGGGCCTGGGGTCTCACATTGGGACTGATGCCCTTGCTAGGGTGCAACTTCGGCAAGGTTATTTCTATCCTACACTGAGGAAGGATGCAAGGCAGTTTGTCAGAAAATATGATAGGTGCGAAATACATGCACACATGAAAAGAAAACCCTCAGAAGCCATAACTTTGGCAAACTACCCAACCCATTCGCTGTTTGGGGTATTGACCTCATATGGCTTTCCCAACGACTCCAGGGGGAGTGAAGTTCTATGTAATTGTAGTAGATTATTTCATTAAGTGGATCAAGGCAGAGCCTTTAGCAGCAATTTCAGCTAAAGACATATAGAGATTTTTCTAGAAGAACATCTTATGCAGATTCGTTGTGCCGAGGGTGATAGTAGCGGATAATGGTTCCCAATTCATTGATAAAAGGATTTCAGAAATTCACAACCAACCTCGACATAAAATTGCACTTAGCCCTAGTTGCCTATCCTCAGAGTAATGGACAAGTTGAAGTGTCAAATAGCATAATAAAAGATGGTCTAAAAATGAGGTTGAAAGAGGCAAATGGAAAATGGCTGGGGGAACTCCCGAGTGTGCTATGGACTTACAGAACAACCCCTATAAGAGCTACTGGAGAAAAACCTTTCTCACTTGTCTTTGACACTGAGGCCATCATCCCTGTCAAAGTCATGTAACCGTCTATTAGAACATAGGTGTTTGATGAAGAATGTAACAACGTTGGTCTAAGAGCTAACTTAGACATGATTGATGAACATGGAGAGATGGCTGAACTCAAAAGAAAAACCTTTAAGCAAAGAGTAGCCATTGCCGCAAACTGAAGGAGAAGAGTTGAAGAACTAATGGCACTCTGACTCTTTGAAAAAATTTTACACATAGAATTTTTCAAAAATTCTATACTACGTCCAAATGTGGTTAATCCTGAAAGTACCTAAGTATTTTTGTACTAAGTTGGTTGATTTCAAATATGATTCACCGAATATGGTTGATTCCAAATGTGGTTAACCGAATATGGTTGAATCTATTGTTAAACACTTAGAATGATATTCATAACTCACGAAAGGTAATTGGACATTACCTTTAGAAAAGGCTAAGGTTGTGAATCCTCGGTGAAATTTTTTAAGGTTAATGTAACCGAAGGCATTGAGCCCTACATTACCAAATTTGGTAACTGCCGAAGGGCGTATTAAAGGTCATACCCACTATGGACTTGGCCAAATTTTTGGAAATAAAGTTCCACTAAGAAGCATCGTACACAAAAAAAGGGGGGGCAGCAACTATGACCTATGGGTTTTCTTGCCCATCATCGTCTTCTTTGGCATTGGCATCCTTGGCATCCTGCTCATCCTCGTCAGCTAATGAATGAGGGAGCTAGGGCAGATTCAGGAACTACACCTTTGACCATGGTGAGGAGGGTCCTTCGGGAATATCAAGCACCTGGAGATAGAAGACGTCGAGGTCTGGGTACCAAAGGAGCATTTGATGATGGGCAAGGCAGAAGCCATCTGGATATGATGACTTCACTGCCTCCTCTACCTTAGCCTTCTCGACCTTCAGAAGCTTCACTTCCTTCTTAAGTGCCTTCATATCTGTCTTAGCCTTCTTCCTTCTTTTGCTTGTTTAATACATCAATTTCGGCACGCAATTCAGAGTTGATCTCCAAGGACTTGGTAAGGTCAGCTACGGCATCTTCTTTCTCCTTCTGAATGACCTCCCTCTCGGTGGTCAGCTTGACCACCTTCACCTAGAAGTCTGAAATTTTTTTGGAGCACTCATCAAGGAGGCCCCTTTGACTCTCCAACACTTCCTGGCGAAGCTTGGCTAGGTCCTCCTTCACAATCTTGTTGAGCTTGCCATGTTTCACGCACAAGCTCAAAAACAATTCCTTTGATAGCCAAAGGCTGTCGCCTCAATCTGGCCGAATACCCTGCCACAACAACGGCCAGAAGAACTGGCGCTTCCCGGGAATAGGTGGAATCATGCACCTCGGGAGATAGCCTGAGAGCTCCGAGCCTCGGCACGCTAGTAAAACTTGAGGACTCCATTCGCCCCCCAAGGTTGTGAACAACGCGCCTTCGGAAAAGTGGCACCAGACATTGCTGCCCGAATATGATATCCCCGAAGGCGGAACCCCCTGGAACTGGGAACCCCCGAACTGAGGGTAGGCTTCCCGAAGAGGCTCTGTCCGAACTAGAGGACGACCTCGCCCAGGGACCTCGGGAGTACGGCAGGCGCATTTAAGGAAGCATTTAAGGAAGCCTCTGACACGTCCCACCACAGACGTAAAAAGTCGCCCTGACGCGCAGACGCCATCAGAATCATATCATGGCCCGTCTCAGCACAAGGCTCGAGGCCACCTAGTTACCAACTATCTGTCCCCTACGCCCAGACGTTCAGGAGCATCCGACCGCACACGTGTCATGATCTGAACGGGCTAGGTATTCCTATATATACAGGAAATAAATACTTGACAGGAGGTTGGCAGGCCGGAGATACAGCTCCCATACTCTGAGAAAAGACCAGGCGAGACTTTTCTGCCTTTCTCTTTGAGCTAGTGACTTTCTCCTTCTTCCGGCCACCACTGACTTGGGCGTCGGAGGCTCCCCCCCCGGAAAAACACTCCGGGGGCCTCCTAACCCTGTTTCCCAGTTTTCCAGGTACTCTCCTAGAGGCGATCCACCTTCCAGGCGTTCTTCCTCCTAGAAGTCTCCTCAACAGTCATCATGACTCACAACGATGAGGCCCTGGGCCATCATTTGGCGCCGTCTGTGGGAACCCGCTCGCAGATTGCCGTCGTTGAGACTCGGCGTTCTAAGGACAAGGGACTCCCAAGGTCCTCGTCCGCGCCTGAGATACAACCGGCTGCTGAGCAGACACTCCCAGAGACTTCTACGCCCGAGGAGGACCGCCCTCTGGTAATCACCATGAGCTTCTTGAGGGACTTTCAGCGCTCGGTCGTTGCTGAAATGACTCAGCAGATCGACCGAAGATGGCCACAGCAGTCGCAGGCCCAGAAACCCTCCTCATCAACACGCCCTCGGGAGAGAAGCCCCAAGTCTACACACCGTAGTTCAGAAAGTGGAGATCCTCGCGGAGAATCATCCACAGAAGATATAGCCCTTGGGAAACGGCCTGTGGGACAAACCGGGTCCAAGCGACCGAGAGTCTCACAGCGAAGCAGTTCGTCGCCTGAGGCGAGGGCCCTGACCCCTCCGCGCCGAACTCGCTCCCCGAAAAGGCGCCGTCGATCACCCTCCCGCGAAAATGGTCCTAGCGCCACTGCGCTTATGGAAAGGATATTGGCACGGCTGGACAGAGTGGAAAAGCAAGTGACCAGAAAACCCGTTTGGGACAGGCTGTCGGGGGCGTTATGCGAAGATGGCTCCCCGTTTATTCGCACCGTCGTTGAGGCAGCTATGCCAGGCGACTTCAGAGTGCCTAGGCTGGAGATCTATGATGGCCGGACTGATCCACAGGCCCATCTGACGAAGTACAGGCGGAGCATGATAATGCACGGAGCTGATGACGCTACCATGTGCAAATGCTTTGAAGTCACCCTCACGGGCCCAGCAACAGCATGGTACAATTCGTTGCCCCCAGGGACTATCACTGAGTTTCAGGAGTTGTCCACAGCCTTTACCCAGCAGTTCATTGGGAGCAGGCCGACGGCCAAAATGCCTGTACAGATGTTCGACATAGAGCAGAGAAACGGAGAGACGATCCGAGACTATGTCGAACGATTCAACAGGGAAGCACTCAGCGTCCCGGACTTCCGGCCCGAAATCCGCATCCTCGCTATGACACGGGGCCTTCGGCGTGACTCACAGCTGTTCTACGAGTTCTCAAAGGACCCCCCGGAGACCCTCGGAGAATTTTACCGAAGGGCAGAACAGCACATGACAGCCGAGGAATTGAGGATGGCGGGGCCGAAGTCTGATCATCACCGCGCCGAAGGGTCCAGCCAGCAAGCTCGGTATCTTTCTGAACACACAGGTCGACCACGGCGAATGCGAGGAAAGAAACCTCAAAGTTTCACACCCTTGAGCACGACACGGACCAACATTCTCATGGCGCTGGAAAGGCAAGGGACGCAGATTCGGCGGCCAAAGGCCATGGCCGCCGATAATAAGAAGAATGCCAAGAAGTTCTGCCAGTTTCATCGCGACCACGGTCATGACACCGAAGACTGCTTCCAGCTGAAGAAGTACATAGAGTCGCTGATCAAACAGGGCCAACTTCGCAAGTATCTGCGGATGCCCTCCCCTAAAGGCAGAAAAGAGGAGGAAGAGAGGGCCGAAAACGAGGACTATGACTCCGACAGGCGGAGAAACAGAAGTCCAAAAAGGCGCCTCCCACCTCCAGTAGGGGTCATCCAAACCATCACCACGGGGCTCCCATCCTCGGAAAGAAAGCGGAAGGCCAGAGAAATTGCTGTTATGGAGTATCAAAGTCCATCAAAGAAATTGGCTCGCAAAGATGGCTCCACTGTCGTCTTCCCCCACGACGACCCGCTGCTGATAATGGCGAGAATAGGGAACTGGGACGTCAAGAGAGTGTTGCTTGATGATGGCTCAAATGCTGACATCCTATTCTCGCACTTACTGCCGAGCCTGGGCATCACCAGCAGCGAGCTGAAACCTGTCACCACGCCCACCTTCGGCGTTGGGCCATCCGAACTACCCGTCCTCGGATGGATCGACCTCCCTTTGATGATGAAAGGCACTTCGGTAGACGGAGCAGCTGAGTTGTACGCGTCCACAATGACAAGATTCATCGTCATGGATGTCCCGTCTTCGTACAACGCCATCCTTGGAAGGCAGACTCAGGGGAACCTGCACATTCGCCCCGATGTGAAGTACTTGACTGTCACATTCGCCACCAAGGATGGAGATGCAGAGGTCTTCATCGACCAAGCCGAGGTAAGAAAGGTGTTTGTAAAAACACGAAAGGCTCCGGCAAACAGCTCTACACAAACGGTGGAGGCAAAGGCGCAGGAGAAAGGCAAAGAAGGAGATCCCCCAGAAGCAGAAACGGAAGCAGTAGATCTTGTCCCAGGACAATCTACCCGAATAGGGAAGAGCTTGGCCAAAGGTGATAAGGAAAATCTTGTATCCTTTCTGCTAAAAAATAAAGATCTGTTTGCCTACTCGCCGAAAGACATGCCAGGAGTGAACCCTGGCATAATACAGCACAGCCTCAAAGTAAGCCCGGAAGCAAAACCTGTCAGGCAAAAGAAACGAAGCATCTCAGCCCACAAAAGCAACTTTGTGAAAACCGAAGTCCAGCGCCTATTGGATGCTGAAGTTATCAGGGAGGTCAAATACCCCGAATGGTTAAGCAACGTGGTCATCGCCACAAAAGAAGGTAGCAGCAAACTCCGGATGTGCATTGATTTCAGAAACTTGAACGATGCTTGCCCGAAAGACTCATTTCCCCTCCCGCCAATAGATCAACTGGTAGATTCAACGGCCGAATACGGGCTCCTGAGCTTCCTAGATGCCTTCAGCGGCTACCATCAGATAAGGATGGACCCGGAAGATGAAGAGAAAACTGCCTTCATCACCGAGGGAGGAACGTACTGCTATATAAGAATGCCCTTCGGGCTGAAAAATGCAGGAGCCACCTACCAGAGACTGATGAACAAGGTCTTTAAAGACCAAATGGGGAGAAACATGGAAGTATATGTTGACGATATGATAGTAAAAAGCAAGCTGCCCGGCTACCACGTTGCAGATTTGGAGGAAACCTTCCAAAAGCTCAGAGCCTTCGGGATTCGCCTTAACCCCGAGAAGTGTATGTTCGGGGTGACGTCGGGAAAATTCCTTGGGTACATGGTATCCGAAAGAGGCATCGACGCCAATCCTGAGAAGATTAAGGCTCTGCTTGAGTTCCGAACTCCTGCCACAGTGAAAGACGTGCAGAGACTAACCGGAAGAATAACCTCTCTGAGCAGGTTTATTTCCAGGTACGGAGATAGGTGTCGACCTTTCTTCAAAGTCCTCACAAAGGCAGCAAAGATGGAAGGCGACCTCGGAAGAAACAATCATCTCTGGGAAGGAGATTGCCAAAAGGCCTGGGAAGAACTCAAAGTCTACCTGGCCAGCCTGCCGACTCTGCGGCAACCTCGGGAGGGAGAACCCCTCGTACTATACCTCGCCGTCACAGAAAAGGCCGTGAGCTCGGTCCTGATAAAAGAAGAAGGGCCGAAACAATGGCCGGTCTACTATGTCAGCAAGTCCCTGCATGGCGCCGAAGTCAGGTACCCTTTGCTTCAAAAAGCTATATACGCCTTGGTGCTTGCAGGAAGAAGACTACGACCATATTTCCAGGCTCACCCCATCATCGTCCGAAGTAGTCTACCACTACGGGATGTCATGAAGAGAGTTGATCATTCGGGAAGGCTCTCCAAGTGGTGCATAGAGCTTGGCGAACACGAAATCACGTATGAGCCTCGAAAGGCCATAAAAGCCCAAGCATTGGCAGATTTTATCGCCGAAATACCCACCACTGAGGAGAACCACTCAGATCCGAAAGAAGGGGAGCCAGAATGGACCTTGCATGTTGACGGAGCCTCGGGGTCCGAACACCAGGGAGCTGGAATAGTTATCAGAGGACCCGAAGGCCTAGAGGTGATGAAGGCTATCAAGTTCAGCTTCAACGTCACCAATAATGTGGCTGAGTATGAAGCCCTCATAGCGGGATTACGCTTGGCCAGAAAGATTGGCGTGAGTTGCTTAAGGGCTCACAGCGATTCCCAGCTGGTAGTTCGGCAGACGGCAGGAGATTATGGGGCGAAGGACCCCATCTTGGCAAAATACCACGAGCTGGTAAGAAATCTCATCCAAGAGTTTGACGCCGTACGGATCGAAAATGTACCCCGGCGGAATAACACTGAGGCAGATTGCTTAGCAAAGTCCAAAACATACACCGAGGTGCTAGACCATCCAAGCATCTCCGTGCTAAGCGTAACGACCTCGGGAATGGGGTGGAAGGACCCCATAAAGAGATACCTCGCAGAGAATGAGCTTCCCGAAGACGCCGGCAATGCTGCAAGACTGCGAAGACGTGCCGGAAGATTCTTCCTGATTGGTGAAGAGTTATATCGGCAAGGATATGCAAATCCGCTGTAGAGATGTGTGGGCGAAGAGGATACTGAGATGGTCCTCGAAGAAGTCCACGAAGGCATGTGCGGCTCGCACGTTGGAACTGATGCCCTTGCAGCAGTGATACTCCGCCAAGGATACTTCTGGCCTACCCTGAGAAAGGACGCAAGGCAGTTCGTCCAGAAGTGCGGTAGTTGCCAGAGACATGCAAAAATCCAGAGGATACCCTCGGAAATGGTAACGTCGGCAGACTATCCTTGGCCCTTCGCAGTCTGGGGCATAGACCTCATTGGGCCACTCCCCACAGCGCCCGGAGGCGTGAAATTCTGCGTGGTAGCAGTGGACTATTTCTCAAAGTGGGTAGAGGCCGAACCACTAGCAACTATCTCGGCAAAAGAAGTGCAGAAGTTCGTGTGGAAAAACATCGTATGCAGATTTGGCATACCGAGGGTACTAGTAGCTGATAATGGATCCCAGTTCATAGACAAAGGATTCCAAGAATTCATCAGCGACCTCGGAATAAAGATGCACTTCGCCCCAGTAGCTCACCCCCAAAGCAATGGGCAGGTGGAAGTATCAAACAGGACCATAAAAGACGGCCTGAAAAAGAGACTTGGGGAAGCCAAGGGGAAATGGCCAGGAGAACTCCAAAGTGTATTGTGGAGCTACCGAACGACGCCACGAAGAGCCACAGGGGAAACTCCCTTCTCACTCGTCTTCGGAACAGAGGCCATTATCCCAATAGAGATAGTTCAGCCTTCAGTACGGGTGCAAGTATTTGATGAAGGCGGAAACGACCTCGGCCTGAGAACCAAGCTCGACCTTGTGGCCGAACACAGAGAAATAGCCGAGCTGAGAAGAAAAGCTTTCCAGCAAAGAGTGGCCGCGGCTATCAACTTAAAAGCCAGGCCAAAAGAAATCAAAAAAGGAGACCTCGTTCTCCGAAAGGCCGACTTCGCACCCCGAAGGCCAGCTCACGGAGTACTTCGCGCAAATTGGGAAGGACCTTATCTGGTTCTCGCCGAAGTACGAAAAGGCGTGTACAAGCTTGGCGACGCCGAAGGCGTAGAATTGAAAAACACTTGGCATTCAGATGCCTTGAAAAAATTCTACGCCTAAGGTTGAGCGGAAGAAGTATGTTGTACAAGAAATATTCTAAGTACAGAATGGTCTAGAGAAGAATGGTCTTGAGAAAAATTTTCAAGTATACCAAAATTGTCCAAGACAGATTTCCGCGAAGGTGCTCGCCACGAAAAAAGCGGTTGTGACTTCCCGAAGCCCCTTGAGCCACTATCCTCGGGAAAAATGGGAAACAAGAATCTTGCAAAGGTACTCAGCATAATCAGTGCAGAGAAAATTTTCCGAACACCCTTGAGCGAACATGCTCGGGAGAAAGGGAAAGCAAGAATCTCGCAAAAATACACGCCAAAACAAAAGCAGAGGTAATTTCCGAACACCCTTGAGCGAACGTGCTCGGGAAAAAGGGAATGAGCAATCTCGTGAAGATTTTCCTAAGTCCCTTGAGCAAATATGCTCGGGACAATAGGAAGACAGAAAAATTTGGCTAAAGATTTTCCGAAGGCCCTTGAGCGAACATGTTCGGGATAAAAGGAAACAAAAAGCCTGCAAAAGACTTAGCCAAATTTTTGCAAATTTTCCAGAAAGTCTCTTGAGCGAGCACGCTCGGGACAAAGGAAGGTAAAAAGTTTCTTTGATTGCAGGTTTTCCGAAAGTCTCTTGAAGCGAACGTGTTCGGGAAAGTGGAAATGAAGAAACTTGCAAGAAAGGACTTAGCCGAAAAGATTGTTCATTTAGAGCAAACGCTGCCTTACAAAAGAAGTGTCCAAAGAAGGAGCACGAAGGAGAAAAATAAGAGGAGCCCTAAAGCAAACTAGGGAGAGCCGGGTGGACGAAGACCAGGAAGCTTCAGATGCTCGACCCTGGACCACTGCCACCGAGGTCCCTCAGGAATATTTAGGCCCTCCAGAAAAGAGAGGTCCAAATCTGGGAACCTCTGCAGCACCTGGTGCCGAGCGAGGCAGAAGCCGTCCTGAAAGGCGACCTTGGCCATGTCGTCAGAAGTACGTTTTTGAATGCCAAGGACATTGACCTCGTCCCTCAGCTCAGCAACCTCCTCCTCGAGCTCGCTTATCCCCAGCATCTCTCCGGACTCCTTCTTCAGAGCCTCGACCTCGGCTTGAAGAGCAGTGTTCTCGTCCGTCAAACTCGACGCAAGACTGTCGGAAACAGCCTTGTCCTTGACAAGATCTTCATTGGCGGCAAGCAGCTCCTTTACTTGGTCGCCGAGGTCGGAAATCTTCCGGGAGGAGTCCTTTTCAAGTTCTTCTCTTTTCTTCGAGAACTCCTCCCGAACGGCAGCAAGTTGCTGAGAACAATCCGCTGTCAGCTGCTGGTTGCTGGCGATCACCTTCGCAAGCGAAGCCTTCGCTTCACTGAGTTCCCGCGAAGTCGCATCCTTGGAGGCAGCCTGTCTGGCCACCCGAATTCGGAGATAACCAGCGTACTCCAGCAGCTACGGCAAGGCAAAAGTCCAGGTTAGTACAAGTCTAAACACTTAGAAAATTGAGGAAAAAAGTGTAAAGACTATACCTGAGCAGCATGCTCGGTGACTTTTGCGGCGAGGGTATTATCCCCCGGGTGAGCCGCCGCAATGGCCCGGAAGGAGGCATCAGTGGTCATCCCCTTCCAAATCTCTTTGGTCATCTTCGGACAATCGTCGGAGAACAGATTCATATCCTCCGTAATTGTCCAAAAGGGCTCCAAGGGGATCTTCCCCTCAGGGATTGTGGCATCACGCAGGGCCCGTTTCCTCTCATGAATGGCCCTCCAGCCAACAGTAAGAGGCTCCCCTGAAAGTGAGAAGGAAGTTAGGAGCAAAAGAAAAATTCGCGAAAGGAAAAGGAGCTGAACTTCGGCTAAAGACATACCTGGAGGAACCTCGGAGACAGTGTCCTCGGAATCCTCGGGCCCCTCGGAAGAAAGACCCTTACCCTTCTGCCGGTACCGCTCCTCGGCGGTGGGTACTTCTACCACTACAGTGTTTCTGGGGGCCTCGAGGTCGGGAAGAGGCACCTCGGCGGAAGTAGCGGGGACCTCGGCCGGTGGAATTTCAACAAGACCAGCGTCTTCGCCAGCTTCTTCTTCCAAAAGCTCTGGCTGAGGAGACTGGAGAGTTTTCCTAACTCGCTTCGCCGAGGGTCCCGCCCCTGTCGTCTTCCTTCTTCGGGAAGCCGCCTTCTTTGTCTGCTCCCCCTTCTCCACCTGGCCAGAAAAGAGGGCCTTGTAATAAGCGGCAGCCCCATCGCCCATCTCTGAAAAAGAGAAGAAATATCAGCGTAAGTCCGAGGAAAAAGTATAAAGGGATGGAAGATTACTCACTTTCGGCAAAAGTTTCGAAAGAAGTCTCCCCCTTAAGGAGCTTGACCAGCCAGGAGTCTTTCCCGGCGATGGCGGGAGCGGGCATATTGAGGTCAGTCACGTGCTCCTTAACCACTTTCAGCTCCCGAAGGACTTCTTCGGTCATCAACCTCCAGTTGATAGGAAAGGGGTAAAGAGCACGAGGAGAGACCTCGGGAGCCCAGTCAGCGACTGCCCGAATGCGGGCGTCGAAATCCGCGAACACGGAAGCCAACGGTGGGGTCAGCAGCATCCTCGGATCGACGACGTCTGCGTTCAGCACTCCCTGAGCCCACCTGGTCGGGACATCAGACCAGTTCTTATCCACCTTGAGGAAAAAGAACTTAGGCTGCCACCCCCGCCAGCTGTCCTTCGTGTCGAAGGTGAAGGTGAATTTTTTGCTCCCGGATCCCCGAGGTAGCAGGAAATAGAAGCCACCCTTCGGGACCACATAGAGCTTGTAGTACTACATGAAAATAATGAAGTGGGGCTCTATCCCGAACACGCCACACATGCAGAGGTAGGCGTTAAAGTAGCAGTACGCGTTCGGGGGAAGCTGGTTCACAGCAATGCCATGGAATTGGCAGAACTCGCAAACCACCTTCGGGGGAGGATACCGAAGACCGGCCTTCAGTTGGGCTCGGAAGACGGTAACCTCGTCGCCACGGTTTGAAAAAGCAAAATGGCTAGAACGAGGCAGTCTGGTCACAGCGTAAGACGGAAGAAAGAATTTTTTCTTCCACCTCTCTAGTTTTTCGGGGGTGGTACAGCAAGGATGGGCCAGAAGAGGTTTCCAGCTCTCGGGAACAGGCATCGCAGACATGAAAAAGAGTTTGAGATGGAAAAGAAAATAGTTTCCAGAAAAAACTCAGAAGACGAGTTTGGAAAAAACAACAGTTTTCCAGAAAAACTCAGAAAAACAGAGGAATCAAGTACTCTGGAAATCAAAACCCACCAAAAGATTTGCCGGAGGACGCCGTTGTGAAAGTTGGTAGGAAAAAGCTCTGATTAAAGAAGCTCCGCCACAGAAAGCAAGATAAAACGCAAGAACAGAGGGCAGAGCAGAAAAACAGTAAGTGGGACTTATGATAGAATGGGCTATTTATAGGCCAAAGGTGGGTAACCGAAAGAACATCATAAGTACCCATTGGAGGCGAACCGTCGCCGTAACTGCCCGCTGCACCCGAAAAGGCGCGCCCTCTGTAAATGATGCGCCTTTCCTCCAATGGCAAGAAGCCACGTGTCAACCGCTGCGTAGAAATGGGGGACGTGCCTCCCCAAACGTGCCTGGAAAACCGGGACACGCCTCCTGATTGGGACACGTCGTTTGACATCCCTGAGAAATGGAGACGCGCCGCTCAGTCTGACACGCTTGGCCATCAGACCTGCAGAAATAAAAAAGCAGGCCACCTCGAGGACACCAAGAGACAGGCTATGGCTGAACAGCCCATGACTTTTGGGCAAGAGGTGTATCTTCGGTACAGGCTTTGCCTCGGAGACACCAAAGAATAGGCCAAGGCCGAACAGCCCAGACCCTCGGGCAAAAGGTGCGACCTCGGAATAGGTTATGCTTCCCAACAAGACTCCCAACGGCAACCTCGGAAAGAGATGCAAACCGAAGTCTTCACTTCGGCTTTCCAGAGGGGGGCATGTGATAGCCAAAGGCTGTCGCCTCAATCTGGCCGAATACCCTGCCACAACAACGGCCAGAAGAACTGGCGCTTCCCGGGAATAGGTGGAATCATGCACCTCGGGAGATAGCCTGAGAGCTCCGAGCCTCGGCACGCTAGTAAAACTTGAGGACTCCATTCGCCCCCCAAGGTTGTGAACAACGCGCCTTCGGAAAAGTGGCACCAGACATTGCTGCCCGAATATGATATCCCCGAAGGCGGAACCCCCTGGAACTGGGAACCCCCGAACTGAGGGTAGGCTTCCCGAAGAGGCTCTGTCCGAACTAGAGGACGACCTCGCCCAGGGACCTCGGGAGTACGGCAGGCGCATTTAAGGAAGCATTTAAGGAAGCCTCTGACACGTCCCACCACACACGTAAAAAGTCGCCCTGACGCGCAGACGCCATCAGAATCATATCATGGCCCGTCTCAGCACAAGGCTCGAGGCCACCTAGTTACCAACTATCTGTCCCCTACGCCCAGACGTTCAGGAGCATCCGACCGCACACGTGTCATGATCTGAACGGGCTAGGTATTCCTATATATACAGGAAATAAATACTTGACAGGAGGTTGGCAGGCCGGAGATACAGCTCCCATACTCTGAGAAAAGACCAGGCGAGACTTTTCTGCCTTTCTCTTTGAGCTAGTGACTTTCTCCTTCTTCCGGCCACCACTGACTTGGGCGTCGGAGGCTCCCCCCCCGGAAAAACACTCCGGGGGCCTCCTAACCCTGTTTCCCAGTTTTCCAGGTACTCTCCTAGAGGCGATCCACCTTCCAGGCGTTCTTCCTCCTAGAAGTCTCCTCAACAGTCATCATGACTCACAACGATGAGGCCCTGGGCCATCATCCTTAGTCTCCTCTGATTGACTTCGGATGGTAGACTGTATGGCTGCCCATGCCCGAAAGTAGCCACTGTATACCAAAAGTTTCAAATTGAAAATACTTGATGTGAGCCACAACAGCTTGAAGACTTTGCAAATTAAAATTTTTCTAAGTGCAATTGAAACCTGAGCAGCATGCTAACTCATCTGAGCTACGAGGATCTCCTCATTCGGGCAGTCCTCAGTCAAAGTTTGGAAGGTGGCATTGGTCATGATGCCTCTCAATCTTCTAGCTATCTTCGGAAAACAAGTCCATGTCCTTGGTGAATGTCCAGAAGGGTTCCCTTGGGGCCTTGTCTTTTGGGATCTTTAAGTCCAAAATGGCCCTCCACTGAAGGTGGTCCGTCATCCACACTGTTTGGGCCCTGTCCTCTGCAAAGTCATGTCAAAGTTCTATTATTACATTGTCTCTTAGCCATTCATCTATGAGGCCAAAAATACCGAAAAATCCAAAACACATTAATGAATGGCTAAGACACAAACTTGGTACAAGCTCGGCATTAGAAACACTAATGTCGAGTACTTCGGTAGGGATCTCTTTCCCTTTGCACCTCCACCTTGCTTGGGCCTCCTCTGTCAAAATCTGCCCCAATGAGGTCCCCAATATTTCGGCAGTAGGATTAGGACATAGAGGGCTTGGGAAGATGGCCACGCTCGAAGAAGTGTCAGCACCCACTGGTGTTTGGTTCGGCACCTCAGCCTGGCCTTCGAAGGGAGTTCGGAGGGAGTCTTCCTTGATTTTCTTTGACCTCAGCACTGAAGATGGACCAGCTGGCCCCTTCTTTGTCTTTGGAGCATAATTCTTCTTCTCCCCCTTCTAGGCTTGGCCAAAGAACAAGCTCTTGTAGAAGGTTGCGGGCATGTCAACCATTTCTGCAAAGGAGAAAATATCAGTGTAAGTATAAAAAATTCTAGCACTATGGTTGAAGGATCATCTTACTTTTTATGAGGCCAAAATAAGAGAGTTCATTCTGAAGGAGCAAAATGAGCCATGACTTTTTACAGTCCACCGAGGGCTTTGGCATATCTATGTCGGTAACATATTCGGTGATAAATCCAAGCTCCCGAAGAACCTCATCAATCATCAAGATCCATCAAATGGGGAAGGGGTAGAGAGGGCGCAAAGGTGCCTGTGCATCCCAATCTACGATGGCCAGAATACGGCTATCAAACTCCTCAAATTGAGACTTCAGTTCTAGTGTTAACAGCTTCCTCATATCCACTACATCAGTTGCCAGGGCATCCAAAGCCCATTGAGCAGGAAGATCTTTCGACTTCTCATCAATCTCCAAGAAGAAGTACTTCTTCTGCCATCCTTGTCAGCTGTCTTTAATGATGAAGGTGAAAGTAAATTTCTTGCCCCTAGATCCATGAGGGAGCAAGAAGTAAAATCCCCCCTTCGGCGTACGATGAAGTTTATAATACTGAAGAAAGAAGATAAAGTGTGGGAAAATTTTGAAAACTCCACACATACATTGAAAGGCATTAAAGTTGGTGTATGAGTTCAGGGGCATCTAATTGATGGCTATGCCATGGAAATAGCAAAAGTTGGAGACCACCTTCGAAGGAGGATAACGGAGACCCACCTTTAGTTGCGCTTTGAAGATGGTAACCTCTTTCTTCTGAGGAAGGTAGTTTAGTTCACTCTAACCAGGGAGCCTAATTTTTGCATATGAAGGGAGAAAGAACTTCAGTCTCCATTTATCGAACTTCTTCGAAGTTGCACAGCTCATATGGGAGTCGAGAGCGATCCAACTCTCGGGAAAAGCCCTAACGTTGGCTTGTTCAGCTAACATCCTTGGTAACTAAAACCCTAACCTCAAACAGTTGAAGGAAAAAGGAAAGGAAAAGGAAGAAGAAGAGTAATTTTAGAAAGAAACCCACCTATTCAAAAAATAGGGGAGACTTCGAAAATCACTGTGAAACTCACCAGAAATCACTCCGTCGCTAACACTGCCACAAGAAAAGTTGGAAAGTAATAGGAAGTCCGAGAGCAAGAAGAATAAAAGTAGAAAAAGTGATAACGTTTATATAGACCGAGGAAGGTAGGTGAAGCAGCGCCATAATGACACTTCGCAAGCAAAGGTACGTAACTAATGTAACGGACGCGGCTGATCAACAATGCTCTAATGACACATTTCACACAATGCAAGAAATAAGGGCACGCCTTCTGACAATAGCAGGCGTATATTGCCTATCTGAAAGAGATGTGATGGCTCGGTCAGAAGATAAGACGGTTTACTGACAGAGGCAAGAACAGAAAACCCTTAGGGGAAAATTGTCCTTTGCCTTATTCATCATTGGTTCAATCAAGAATTCAGCTTGATAGCCAAAGGGCTATCGCCCGTGAGACCTTCTAATTTGCTAACTTGACACTACCCTTAGAAAAGTCACAGCCCCAACCTCAGGGGATTTTCCACACCACCCTCAGAAAGTTATATGATCAGCTTTGAAAAAAAAGGGGTTCTCGTCACCCTCAGATTTGCGAAGCTACCAACCTCAAAAAAAGAGATCCACCATCATCGACAAAGGAAAAAGCCTCCCAAAGATGGTCCGTTCTTCCAAAGGGCTTCCCTAGTAGCCCTCAAGGGAAAATCTCTGCTCGCAGGGGTCTCACATCTCCAAAGGGGTCTTACGGAAAAATGACCAAAACGGTTAAGGAGCCTCTGTGAAAGAGACCTCACACACGCCCCTACCATTTGGCTAGAATAACCTATGGCCAACTGAAGATACCTGCCTCTGAAGGTGTGGACCAGATCTAGCCGAACACGTGTGATGATCTGGATAGGCCATGCAAAATGACCTCCTCCCCCCACCTTCCTAGAAATACTTAGGAGGGTCCTTGGTAAGAACAACGGTGACTCTCCCTCTTTCCTACTCTCTCTTTTAACCGCTACTTTCTCGTATACTAACTTGGGCGTTGAAGGCTCCTACCCTGGAAATGCACTCTGGGGAGCTCCTAACCCATGTTCTTCAAAGTCTCACAGATATCTTCTCATCAAAAGTCTCCCCTTCAGCTAGCAGCCCACATAACAACGATGCCATCGAGCATCATTTGGTGCTATTTCTGGGAACTCATTCTCAAATCGCCGTTGTTGAGACCGAGTATTCAGAGGAAAAAGGACTCCCAAGGTCCTAGTCCGCGCCGGAAACTCAAGCAATGACTGAACAGCCTGTAGCGGGCACTTTCTTACCGGAAGATGAATGTCCTCTAACGGTCATGATGGGCTTTCTATGTGATTTTCAGTGCTCTATCATGGCTGAAATAATGCAAGAACTTGACCAAAGGTGGTCGCAACCACTTCCATAAGGGAGGGCATCCTTTCTAGATACCCATCAAGAAAAAAGGCCCTGAGTTACCTAACTAGAGCTCCGGAAGCGGGGGTTCTCACAATGAGTCCTCAATAGAGAAGATACCACCTAGGGAACCTTGCACTAAAGGAACGGTGTCAAAAAGGCCTAACACTTTTTTCAATTTTTGCTGATGTTATCCTTTCTTCCCGAAGCTCCTTTTTTTGGCTAACCATTTTTGGACTCACATTTTCAGCTTCAGTGCCTTTTTGGACTCATACTAATGCTTTTCCCCATTTTCAGAGATGGCTGACGATTCTGCCGCCTACTACAAGAGTCTCTTCCTTGGTCAGGTAGAGAAGGGAGAACAAGCAAAGAAAAGTGGTTCCGAAAGATGTAAGTGTTGGAATTCTTGGCGCACCAAGATCCTTTTAAGATAGGATTTGAGCTCGTTGAGCTAACTATAGCTTGAAAAGGTATCTAAGGCAGCTAGAAGTAGCTCCCCTTAGCTCAAGTCAGCTCACTTCAGCTATAAGTAGCTCAAAGTAGCTGGACTTCAGCTCAAGTTAGGTCAAGTCAGCTCACTTCAGCTTATGGTAGCTGAATGTAGCTGGACTTCAGCTCAAGTTAGCTCAAGTCAGCTCAAGTCAGCTCACTTCAGCTTATGGTAGCTGAATGTAGCTGGACTTCAGCTCAAGTCAGCTCACTTCAGCTTATGGTAGCTGAATGTAGCTGGACTTCAGCTCAAGTTAGCTCAAGTAAGCTCAAGTCAGCTCACTTCAGCTTATGGTAGCTGAATGTAGCTGGACTTCAGCTCAAGTCAGCTCACTTCAGCTTTTGGTAGCTGAGTGTAGCTGGACTTCATTTTACTTCAGCTGAAAGCAGCTAACTCCAGCTCAAGGTCAGTTCTTGGAGCTGGACCTTAGTTCATGGTGCTAGGTTGGAGCTCACTATCTTTTGTGTAAAGGTATGTCTCTTCATCAAAAGAAATAACTCTTGGCTAAAAGAACATGTCCTTTCATCCAAAGGAAGTGTTCCTTGGGTGAATGGACATGTATATTCGGCCATAGGGTGCTTATAGCACCAAGAGTGATGTCCTTTGACTTTAAAGGACATGTATGTTCGGCCATGGAGGTGGTTGAGGTGGTTATTGCACCAAATGTGATGTCCTTTAGACTTAAAAGACATGTATTTTCGCCGATAAGGTAGTTATGGGTGGTTATAAGCCAAAGGAAGTGTTCCTTGACTTAAAAGACATGTATTTTCGCCCATAAGGTAGTTATGGGTGGTTATAGGCCAAAGAAAGTGTTCCTTGGCTAAAAGACATGTATTTTCGCCACCATACATGACCCTTAGCCAAAGGAAGTGTTCTTTGGCTTAAAGGACACCTTTCTTGGTGTAAAGGTGTGCCTTTTGGTCATCTATAAATAGCCTTTAGTGGCTGGCCATTGAGAGTACGAATTTTACACTCAATTTGCACCATTTTTCTTGAGAGAAAAATTCCTCCTTTCATTCCTTTAAAGAGCCGAAATATTAGACACTTTCTTAGAGCATTGTGGGTGGAATTACATTGAGATTCTTCATCTCAATTCAAGCCTCAAGGCGTATCTCTAAGATCAAGTCCTTCCTTTTCCTTTTCGGCACAAGACTATCAAAAGGGAAGGTACGCATCCTTTCTTGCTTTAGTAGCATGCTAAGGATTTAAGTTTTATGAATGATCTTAGTGGCATGCTAAGTTTGTTTGACTGGATAAGTATGTCTATATTCATGTTGAACTCAAATAGCATGCTAGATATTGTTTTTGAGACAATATGTATGGAAAACTTATATGCATGTGGCATATACACAAATGAATAACATAAGAGTATGTTATTATTGAGATCCTGAAAATCTTCAGTAAGTCTACTGGGAGTGGACCGTTTTCGGCCAGGAAGTCAAAGAAGAGGGCCCTTACTCCACCTTCGGAGGATGTGGTGTAGGTCGATGAAGTTATTGCTACTTCCACCAAGATTGCTATCTCAACCGATGTGATAGCCACTTCCACCGATGCTACTGCAACCTTCGCCATGGTTGATGTCACTCCGATATCCACCAGGGTTGATGCAACCTCCGAAGTAGCTGCGACATCTTCTCAGGCTGATACTGCTGCAGCCGAGGTACCGGCCGGAGTAGTCAACCTTTTCACTCCGTCGAGTCCTACCTCGTCGGTGGAGCTTTTAGGCTCTTTTCCCGAGAGTCCTACTGTTAAAAAGCTGGAGAGACGTCGCAAGGACAAAGGCAAGCACATTCTGGCCTTTGTGGAGGAGGGTACCGGGGTTGCGCCAGGTTTGCGTCGGATTCTTTTTTGACACCTCATCCCTCATAACTTGTGTTTTCAGGGAGCCCTTCCTGACTTGCGCCCCTCTATTTTACAGAGGACCGAGCGGCCACAGTATGGATGGTTGACCATCCCCGAAGACGGGCTCTCCGAGACTCGCTTCTCCCGAAAGGCAAGGTTCCGAGGGAGCCGTTTTGGTCTTTCACGGAGGACATGAACTTGTTCTCTAGGGATTGCCAAAAGATGGCTCCCTAGATGGCGAGGGGTGTTCTTACCAAGGCTTCTTCTACGGCAGTTGCAGAAGAGTGTGCTTCTGGGGATATCCAAGCCACTAGAGTTTCTGAGCGCGCCACTCAGGTGATCCTTTTGGCCTTCTCTTTTTTGCCCAAGTGTTTTGCCTTCCCTTATGCTGCTTTCACTGAGGATTTTCTCGTTCTTCTTCGCAGTTTTTGGGGTACAGTGAGCACCTCTGAGTTTGGGCGGCAGAGCAGTCTTCTGCCTGAGCTCGGGCTGAAAGTGAATTGGAGAAGGCCAGGCTCTTATGTATTAACTAAGACATAGCTAATGTCGAGTTGAGGCGCATAGCCAGGGTGAAGGTGGCTCAGCTCCGGGATGAGTTCCTGATAGGCCAATCGGACCTCTTGAAGGACTTTTCCCGCAAAATGCGGGACCTTGGCGAGGAGGTTGTGCGCTTGACTTCGGCCAATGAGGTTATTCAGAAGGAGAAAAAAAAAGAACCTGCCCTTTTGAAGAAAACTCTTGCCGAAAAAGCGGCTCTTCAAGCCAAGGTCTATTTTCTGAGGAGGAGTGCGATGAAGAGAAGGAACGTAAAGGGACTGGTGAGGAGGATTGCCAATCTTAAGGAGGAGGTCCTGGGCCTCAAGAAAGAGGTTGCTGGTCTTGAGAATGAGGCGGACTTACTAGACGTGGAAAAGGACAAAGCCGTCCAAATGTCGAAGGTGTCCTTTCAGGAAGGATTCTGTCTAGCTCGTCATGAATTTCTGCAACGATACTCGGACCTCGAGACCTCCTTTCTTGCGGCCCTGGATATTCTCGAGGGTCCTCGATGGACTTGGTCGAAGGCTGATCACCTCAACCTGCCACCTGTTCCTTTACTTGCGCCGAAGGCGACGGCTAGAGACACGGGAGCCGGAACTTCTCTCGTTGGGGATCCTCAGACATCCTACGCTTTTTTGTTTTCATGCTTCTCTTGTACTCCTCTTGTATGAAAGACCTTCTTTAATGGATTCTTCTTCATTTCTTCGCTCTGTCTGACTTGAGCAATTTTTGTTTTCCAGTTGCCCTGGCTACTTTCGGCTAGGGGATTTCAGAAAGCCCATCCTTGCCCTTTCTGCTGGCCGATCTCGCTTTCTCGGCCACCCTGATTTGACAAAGACTTTTCAAGCGAACACTAGTCTGTCCTCGTTGATTGCCTTTGATGGACTTCGTGCTTCTTCTTTTTTTTAGAAGGAAAACATATCATATCCTTCGGGCACGTGTGCTTCAGCTTTGTTCGGCGGGTAACCTGTACAAGAGAAAAGAGAAATTTCTCTAAGTATTAGCTTGTTTATCTAAGAATTCTAATTATAGAATAAAATTCTAAGTATAGAATTCTTCTAGGGTATTTCTCAATTTTCTCCCATTGACGCTGCCAAGCTGATAATCCTCTCTTTCGGACCTCACCCTGGATCAAGCGAGGTCCTTTTTTGTAGTGGCCGAAGTTCTCCCCTGAGGTAGTTCTCGGGGTTCTGTCTTGGCCTTTCGGAGAATGAGATCTCCTTTTGGCGTTCGGCGCCATTTTGCGCTCACGGCCACCTTTTACGGAGAAAACACTTCTCCTGAGCTCGTTTATGCTTCGGGGAGTGGCTCAAGTTCGGTTCCCCAATCCGAGGCTATTTCTTTCTTTACCGAGCATTCCTCCCGAGCTCGTTCTTCCTTCAATGTTTGGCTAATCGGTCGATTTCATTCGTCAAACCGAGAAGCGAGGCCCTTTTTCCTAGTGGCCAAAGTTCTCCCCTGAGGTAGTTCTCGGGGTTTTGTCTTGGCTTTTCGGAGAATGAGATCTCCTTTTGGCGTTCGGGGCAATTTTGTGCTCACGGCCACCTTTTACGGAGAAAACATTTCTCCTGAGCTCGTTCATGCTTCGGGGAGTGGCTCAAGTTCGGTTCCCAAATACGAGGCTATTTCTTCCTTTGCCGAGCATTCCTCTCGAGCTCGTTCTTCCTTCCACCGAACACTTGCGCTTTACTCGGTAGCTGTATTGCTCCAAGTGGGCACTGGTCTCTGCAGGCGAGTAAGGAAGGTTTTTTCTTCCTGTGGTTTTTCGGGAAGTCTGTCTGATTATTCCCACAAGGAATTTTCTCGGCCATTTTGGACCTTCTCCCAACTTTTCCGTAGTCCCTTGTGTACAATTCTATTCAGGGGCTCCACTTGCTTGTTGCTTCAGAACTAAGCTGGTGGACCGAAATGTCATTTCACTCCGGGGCTAATGACAAACTTTTTGGCCTCCTTCGTCTAAGGTCTGAAGCCATTATGCTACCGGCAATAATATGCCATCTTCGTGCGTCATGTTCCTTTAAGCAGGCTTTTGTATACCTTTTGCCTCCTTAATCAGTAGGGGTTCTGTCTTGTCTCGCGAAACGAAGTAATTTACTGCTTTCTCATAGCATTATACTTCAGGCGTTGTTGGCAGTGGACCGTATTTGCCCTTTTTTGTAGAGGGCTGAGGGCAGTCTCTCGGGGTTACCCACTCCGACAAGAGTCTTTCGGGTATTTTATTCCGAAGGCAGTCTTTCGGGTGCTGGTGCGTTTTTGGCCATTCTCGTCCTTTTTTGGACGCATTTTTGTTCGCACCGCTTTTTTTGCACGCTGTTATGCACCTTTTTCTGCCGATGCCTTTCTATAGTGGGCCTGAGCTTCCCTACCGATGTCCTTCCTCTTCAATCAAGGAAGACTGTCTGGAACATTTTCTGTACTTTCCACCATTTCATGAAGATTTTTCAGGCTTCTTGGGAGATGCCACTTTGCGGGGCATTTTTTGCGTTCTTCACTACTTCGCAAGGGTTTTTCGGGACTCTTGCGAGATGCCTTTTTGTGGGGTTCTTCCTTCCCTTGTCATATGTTTTCATTCCTAGCAAATGCTGAGCTTGGGTGCTCCAACACTTTATTAACCGAATATGCCAACTCAGGTGACTTCCTTATCCTCGGGCCTCCGAGGTACCGTTCCCGCGCCGTAGTGGTTTTGCGCCAGGGATTTCTTCAGCTGGGGGTTCCTTCTTTTGGATTTCATCTATATTCGGTCCTCTTTGGATTTCCCTTTTTCTATTTCTGGAATTTTGGCAATAGTCTGCTAGCGCCTGGGGTTATATTGCCCCTCTGGGCTCGTGCGTGATGTAATATCTTTGGAGTTTGGTGCACTTGCCCGATTACCCTATTCCCTCTGATGTCACGCGGGGGCGGCTCATTTTTGGACGATGGTAATGTGCCTGTTGGAGTAGGATCATAGCCTTTTGCCTGTTTAGTATCAAAGCGTAGGCGTCTTCTCAGGGTAGTGGATTCGGTGTTGCTGCCGGAGGAACATCAACCTTTCTTTGGCCCGAACTCTTTCGATGGGGAGGTATGGATAGCAACGACCCCACTTTTTCCCCTCCATCATGTTCCATAGGGAAGCCCATCCTTTGGGTACTCATCCCACTACTCTTTGTTTTTCCCCCTGAACTCTTGGGTCACCACTACTTCTCTCGTCGAAAGGATTGAGAGAGGAGACTTCGGCTAGAATTTGCGCACGACCATCTTCGGTCTACCCGCTGCACTCGGTCTAACCGCTGCCTTACTTCTACCACGGCGACGCGTGGGAAACTATGCAGGAAAACCACAGCAATGTCCGGAGGAGGATCATCCTCGGGATGGGAAGTCCCTGCTCTTAATTGTTCGGCCGCCGGGGGAGTCTCTGGCGCGGACGGGGGCCTCAAGGAGCCTTTTTCCTTAGAACGCCGAGTTTTCGACCACAGCTGTTTGGAAAATTTCCCACAGACGGCGCCAAATGATAGCGCTGGGTGGCCATCGTAGATGTTCCCGCTGTGGCTCCACGACAGGAATAACAGGGACCTCCTGAGGAGTGTCGCGCGAGGCCGTCCGGTGATGGATAGCGGTGGCCGAGAAAGCTTTCCGGTGCTGGAAAGAGCCTGAAACGGGGATGTCCCCAAGTAGTATGGCCTGAAACTTGCAGAAAATAGGGGTTAGGAGGTCCCCGGAGTGGTTTTCCGGGGAGGAGCCTCCGACGCCCAAGTCAGTGCCTCTAAATGGTGACGAAGAGTAAGCACAAAATAGACTTGCTGGGAGCGTTTCTCTGGTATGCACAGAAGGGAAAGAATCTCACCGAAGGCATTTTTTCGGCATGTCTAGAGGAAAAAAAGGGGGGGAAGCTAGAGCCTGGAGCCCCAAAAAACTCCCGTTTTTCCTTACCGAGAGCCTCCCCTACTGTGAATAGCAGAAAATGAGCCCCTCGGATTGTGACACGTGTATGGACGGATGTCGCCCATACCTCTAACCAGAAGAGTGGCCAGCCGCTTGCAGGCTTTCTCAGCAGTGCCTTATCGAGAAGTGTGTCGCAGCGTGTCAGAGTGCAGACTGCAGTGGCCTGTCATAGTGATTGAGGTCGACGTCTAGCGCGTACAGGCGAATATGTCAGAGACTCCTTCATGGGACCCATCGCTCCTCCGAGGTCCCTTCGGCCGACATTACCTTTTAGGGGGGCGAACAAGGACCTTTCACCGGGGTGATACTGTTTCTTCGAGGTGTTCTTATTCTTCCGAAGTAGGTTCATTCATCCTTTGATGGAGAGGTGATATGGTAATTTCCCGAGGTTGGTACGATGGGGCTTCCGAGGTCGTATACCTCATGTGTTTGGCTCCCTCTTTCTCTGAAGTCAGTGGACAGGGCGATAGCACTTCGGCTATCACTACCTGGGAAATGGAGCAGGATATACAAAAAATATATCCTAGTGTTTTCCAGAGTTGCTGTAGAATTTGGGGGACCAAATTCCAGAAGGAGGGGAGAATGTTATGGCTCTCCTAGTTGAAGGCTTATTTCAGGAAGGTCAGGCACTAAATAAGATTTAGGGGTAAAATGGTAATTTTGTATCCTGAAGAGTTGTGGTAGGTCCTGAGTGTTAAAAAGGAGTTTTTATAACCTAACTTTTAACTTTAACCCAAACTTAGTTGAAATAAAGAAAAATTGGTCAAGAATGACTAAGGCTATCAAAAGAAGGGGGTTTAAGTGTTCCATGTCTAATACTTTGGTGGCTTGCATTTTAAACTTTGGTTATAAGATGGTAAAGTGGGAGATGGCTTCCATAACCCGAGGTCATCCTTCACACCATCATTTCTTTATCTAGTTAAGCAAAAAATTAAGAGTTTTTGGTGAAAAGAGGAGCTACCATAAGTAGATAGGCCACTAGAAGCTCATTTGAAGTATAAAATAATGCTTTTGATGCTTGGAGCTATGTTTTCCACTATCCTTTGTTTTTGATATGAGGTAACCAATGTGTTCTTGATTGAGTTCATGTTTATTAGTTGATTGGGAGCATGGGTTTTTGTTAGAAGTTAGTAACTTGATGTTTTGTGCCCATATTTGATGGAACTTAGGTTAGAGTTTGTGAAACTTGGTTGGTGTTAAAGAGTTGCATAATTCTTGCTTGTTACTTGGAGTTGAGGTAAGGAAGTTGTGTTTTCTAGCTCAATTAATGCTATTAGCATGAGTTTGCTTGATGAATTCGAGTAGTTCTAGCAATAGCATTAGTTAGTGGGCAAGGTTGAATCATGGTGGACTATGAGGTTTGTGATGATTGGAATGATGTTATAATGCATCATTGTTAGGCTTGTGGTAGTTGGTTTTGATCTAACACAACATGTTTTATATGTATGTGTACTTTGGAGGCTAACCAAGAGTGTTTGATATGTTTGGTAAGTGTCCAAAGTTCATAGTAGCAAAATTGGGAAAGTTTTCTAGGTTTCACAGATTGGCAACACATCACCAACCCTTACCATTTCCCATGATATGTCGCTAATGCTGCAAAACAGACAGTTCATCGACAACTGTGGTGATGCATCGCCATAGGTATATTGGCTAAATTTTCCAAATTTTGTTAGGATGGTCAAGGGGAGACCTAAGGGGGTTCTTAGGGTACCTTGGGGTCTAAGCATTTTGGGAGTACTCCAAGACTTCCAAAAGTCCTTTAAGACTTAGGAGTATTCTTAGGTTTTATAAAGTTTTATGATTACTTCCACCATAAGCAATAAAACTAGTTTACTAAGGATCACAATTAAGCTTCACCAGCTTGGGTGAAAGGTATAGAACCCTTGGCAACCTAGCCGTGCCATTAGCCACGAGCTTGCAAGGTGAAACATTAGTGCAACTAGTCTATAAGGTCTTTATGGCCTAGTTATAATAGTCCCAGTATAGTGCCCCTATACAACATAAATAGGAGAGGTTTAATTGGTGATTTATCACTAGTTAGGCTGGCAAGCTAAGCTTGCTAAAGGACAAGGTTATGCCTTGTAGTTCAAGGACTAGGATGAGGAGTGGTCCCGAGGGACCTTGGTATATGCATATATTAGACCCTTAGGCTATATGAGCTCACGGTAGGTTACGTATGTTGTAATATGTACAGTCCTTAATAACTTTTCTTACAGGTACAGTGAAGACCCTTACTAAGAATGCTTAAATTCTTACTCCTTAGTTATGTTGTGCAAATTCTGAAGTTGTTGGGTTGGGTAACCACTGAGGGTTATCGCGGTGGCTTGCTTTTGTTATAAATATTTTGCTGGAGAATCTTTATGATTCTAGTTTACTTGGGTTACTTGTTCGTTAAGTCACTGTGCTAACTATAGTCTTCCTTTGGCTGCAGAGCCTAGTAGCATGTGGACAAGGACTTTTGTGACTCACCACTGGGACTTGCATCCAAGGTGGGAGTTACTTCAAGAATATCTTAGTTGAGGCTTATATACATAGTACTCTTAGTTGTCTCCATTCTCTATGTTTTGAGGAGTCCTAGACTCTAGGGTTGCTCTTGGGTGAGGGCATTACTCTACTTTATGTATGAAGCTCCCACACAGTTGTTATGTGTAGTAAACTCACAATAATGGTGGCTTTATATGCTTTCACTATTTGAACTTATTTTTTATGGAAATATTTTGGCCATGTTAATTTTTTATGGTTTTTGCTAATCCAAGCCAAAGCATGAAGAGCATGCATTTTGCATATTCTAGCTTAATCAAATAGCATCAAAAAGTTTTAATCCGCGCACATATACAACAAGCAAATTGTAACCACCATGGGACCAGCTTTAACAGGTTTCCTAGGCAGGGGCCAAGGATGGCCATGTTAGGGTTACCTGGCTAGATTAATATAGTTTTTTAGAGGAAGTTTTGGGTGCAGTGGACACATTAATCTAGTAAGATTGCATAATGTGTGGTAGTAAAGATTAAGACTTGCTTTAGTGTTTTCCTTCCTTGCTACCACATTGTGCATAAAATGTGAATATGTGTGTACTGGTTGGATCAATATGCACCTATTTAAATAGTGCCCAAGAGGGCCACTTGGGTATTCCCACTAAGGGAATTGTTCTGGTCGCCTACAGGACGAACCAATCTTGGTTGTTTTAATGCACAATTTTGGCACCACAACTAAACTACACCTGAGTGGGTAACAAATTTTGGTATTAGAGCATGGTTTGCACATGTACATAGCATATAGTTGCATTATGCATGCTAGCTACATACATGAACTTGGTTTGGTCAGCTATTAGTTCCAAGTACCATTAAAATACCTATGATCTTTGTTTGTGCTCTACGATGAATCATGAACAAGAAGTAAACATGGTTGCTACAGTGAGAGGGGAGCCGCCCCTAAGGCATTCTACTGAACCTAGGTGACAAAGGGACAAACAGGAAAGGGGGAATCAGGGCCAACAGAGGGCACCAAACCCTAAACTACCTTAAGTTTGGTTTGAGCTTCAGAGAAACTTAGCTCTAATCAATGAAAAATTGGTAAGGCTAATGCAAGCACAACAACAAGGACTCCAAGTAGCATTAGTGGAACCAGTTCAGAATGTACAATAGCAATAAAAAAAGGAGGCTATGAACACATTTAAGCATGTTCCTTCTTGAATATTGGAAAATAGAAATGATGAAGCTGATGAGGTGGACGATGAAGATATGAGAAATTTGAGAGGAAGAAGAGTAAGATCTGAGATTGGTCAAGTGTCCAGGATCAATCCCTTAGTCTATAAGCATTCATCCACCAGGAATGAGATTGAGGAAGCCATGAGAGAAGAGGCAAGAAAATGCATAGAGAGCATCACCATGCTAAAGAGTCTCACAGATCTAGGAAATAGAGAGCTGAGGATCTAGAAGGCCTAGATAAAGTCAGATGTTAGAGAGGTTCCAAAGAATAAGGCCTCCACAGTTTGATGGAATAGCTATGCCAGAGAGGGCTGAGGAGTGGTTGATTTTCATAGAGAAGTTGCTTGACAGGTTGCCAGTCAACTCCACAAAGAGAGTATCACTAGCTACTTATAATTTGGTAGATAGTGCAAACATGTGGTGGAGGAACACCAAACATAGATATGATGTCTAGAGGGGTAGGAGGCCAGGAAAAGAAATAGAGATGACATGGCCAGAGCTTATTTAGTTTTTCCAGGAGTAGTATATCAGTGATGCAATCAACAACATGAAGCAATCTGAATTTGATGCTCTAAGGCAGGACAACCTAAATGTCCTAGAGTGTGAGCACAAGTTCAATTAGTTGGTGAAGTATGCTCCCCAATATGATTGACTGGAGGAGTTGAAAGTATAAGGATTCATTAGAGGTCTAAAATCAAATATCAAAAATGCTGTGAGGTCATTTAGAGCAGTGACATATTATAAGGCAGTGTAGAAGACTCTGTTAGTAGGGAAAGAGGAGTATGACAATAGATACTTTCCCAATGGACTTGGGGAAAGTAGCCACTCAGGAGGAAACCAAAAGATGCCTCCACATGGAAAGGTACTTGGCAAAAGTTCCCATCTGGGTTGTGAAGGCAAGGTTAAGTGAAAAGTCCCTGGCATAAGGTGCCCTAAGTGTAAGAAGCCTCAAGCAAAGAAACCTTGCTACTTTGACACCTAGGCGTGTTTGAGATGTGGTGACATGGATCATTGGATCAAGGACTGCCCACATGCTAAAGGAAGAAGACCAAGGTCCAATGAGCCCTACTAGAGTAGGACCAAGAGGGGGAGCACCTATGGAGGGACAGTAGAGACCAGTTCGTTTAATGCCACGGCCTCTAGTGTAGAGAGTTCACAGAATGTTTGTAGTCGAGAAACCAAAGACATGACAGTAAGGAAGAGCACTAAGAGGTAACGTTTACCTAAATGGTATGCCTATTAGTGTTCTATTTGAATGTGACCGTTAGGTATTTAACTTCTGGGTGAATGTGAAGATTACCCTATGTCTTCCTTTCGAGGATGGCATTGTATGAAGATGGACATCTATGACAATGAACCTCATCATAGTGGAATCAAAGAGCTCTTCCTTGGTCTGAACCGAGGTTCCCCTTAACATCAAGGGCAGATCGATCCACCCGAGTACAGGGAATTCAGAATGAGCTACACTGAAAGTAGGGGATTTAATAGGTTTAAGATCACCCTTAGACATGCCCAAGTTTGGCAACAAATGGGAGAACAAAATGTCGACGTTCGATCCGTCATCGATGAGCACCATCTTTGATGGCCTGGGGCCTCATCGTTGTGAGTCATGATGACTATTGAGGAGACTTCTAGGAGGAAGAACGCCTGGAAGGTGGATCGCCCCAAGGAGAGTACCTGAAAAGCTGGTAAACAGGGTTAGGAGGCCCCCGGAGTGTTTTTCCGGGGGGGGAGCCTCCGACGCCCAAGTCAGTGGTAGCCGGAAAAAGGAGAAAGTCACTAGCTCAAAGAGAAAGGCAGAAAAGTCTCGCCTGGTATTTTCTCAGAGTGTGGGAGCTGTATCTCCGACCTACCAACCTCCTGTCAAGTATTTATTTCCTGTATATATAGGAATACCTAGCCCGTTCAGATCATGACACGTGTGCGGTCGGATGCTCCTGAACTTCTGGGCGTAGGGGACAGATAGTTGGTAACCAAATGGCCTCGAGCCTTGTGCTGAGATGGGCCATGATGTGATTCTGATGGCATCTGCGCGTCAGGGCGACTTTTTACGTCTGTGGTGGGACGTGTCAGAGGCTTCCTTAAATGCTTCCTTAAATGCTCCTGCCGTACTCCCGAGGTCCCTGGGCGAGGTCGTCCTCTAGTTCGGACAGAGCCTCTTCGGGAAGCATACCCTCAGTTCGGGGCTTCCCAGTTCCAGGGGGTTCCGCCTTCGGGGATATCATGTTCGGGCAGCAATGTCTGGTGCCACTTTTCCGAAGGCGCGCTGTTCACAACCTTGGGGGGCGAATAGAGTCCTCAAGTTTTACTGGCGTGCCGAGGCTCGGAGCTCTCCGGCTATCTCCCGAGGTGCATGATTCCAGCTGTTCCCGGAATGCGCCAGTTCTTCTGGCCATTGTTGTGGCAGGGCGTTCGGCCAGATTGAGGCGATAGCATTTGGCTATCACATGCCCCCCTCTGGAAAGCCGAAGTGAAGACTTCGATTTGCATCTCTTTCCGAGGTTGTTGTTGGGAGTCTTGTTGGGAAGCATAACCTGTTCCGAGGTCGCACCTTTTGCCCGAGGGTCTGGGCTATTCGGCCTTGGCCTATTCTTTGGTGTCTCCGAGGCAAAGCCTGTACCGAAGATACACCTCTTGCCCAAAAGTCATGGGCTGTTCAGCCATAGCCTGTCTTTTGGTGTCCTCGAGGTGGCCTACTTTTTATTTCTGCAGGTCTGATGGCCAAGCGTGTCAGACTGAGCGGCGCGTCTCCACTTTTCAGGGATGTCAAATGACGTGTCCCAATCAGGAGGTGTGTCCCGGTTTTCCAGGGACGTTTGGGGAGGCGTGTCCCCTATTTCTGCGCAGCGATTGACACGCGGCTTCTTGCCATTGGAAGAGAGACGCGTCAGTTACAGAGGGCGCGCCTTTTCGGGTGTAGTGGGCAGTTACGGCGACGGTTCGCCTCCAATGGGTACTTATGATCTCTTTTCGGCTACCCACCTTTGGCTTATAAATAGCCCATTCCATCATAAGTCCCACTTACTGTTTTTCTGCTCTCTCTCTGCTTTGTCCTCTGTTCTTGCGTTTTATCTTGCTTTCTGTGGCGGAGCTTCTTTAATCAGAGCTTTTCCTACCAACTTTCACGACGGCGTCCTCAGGCAAATCTTTTGGTGGGTTTTGATTTTCAGAGTACTCTGATTCCTCTGTGTTTCTGAGTTTTTCTGGAAAACTGTTGTCTTTTTCCAAACTCGTCTTCTGAGTTTTTTCTGGAAAATATTTTCTTTTCCATCTCAAACTCTTTTCCATGTCTACGATGCCTGTTCCCGAGAGCTGGAAACCTCTTCTGGCCCATCCTTGCTGTACCACCCCCGAAAAACTAGAGAGGTGGAAGAAAAAATTCTTTCTTCCGTCTTACGCTGTGACCAGGCTGCCTTGTTCTAGCCATTTTGCTTTTTCAAACCGTGGCGACGAGGTTACCGTCTTCCATGCCCAACTAAAGGCCGGACTTCGGTATCCTCCCCCGAAGGTGGTTTGCGAGTTCTGCCAATTCCATGGCATTGCTGTGAACCAGCTTCCCCCGAACGCGTACTGCTATTTTAATGCCTACCTCTGCATGTGTGGCATGTTCGGGATAGAGCCCCACTTCATCATTTTCATGCAGTACTACAAGCTCTACGTGGTCCCGAAGGGTGGCTTCTATTTCCTGCTGCCTCGGGGATCCGGGAGCAAAAAATTCACCTTCACCTTCGACATGAAGGATAGCTGGCGGGGGTGGCAGCCTAAGTTCTCTTTCCTGAAGGTGGATAAGAACTGGTCTGGTGTCCCGACCAGATGGGCTCAGGGAGTGCTGAACGCAGACGTCGTTGATCTGAGGATGCTGCTGACCCCACCGTTGGCTTCCGTGTTCGCGGATTTCGACGCCCGCATTCGGGCAGTCGCTGACTGGGTTCCCGAGGTCTCTCCTCGTGCTCTTTACCCCTTTCCTATCAACTGGAGGTTGATGACCGAAGAAGTCCTTCGGGAGCTGAAAGTGGTTAAGGAACACGAGACTGACCTCAGTATGCCCGCTCCCGCCATCGCCGGAAAGGACTCCTGGCTGGTGAAGCTCCTTAAGGGGGAGACTTCTTTCGAATCTTTTGCCGAAAGTGAGTAATCTTCCACCCCTTTATATTTTTTCCTCGGACTTACGCTGATATTTCTTCTCTTTTTCAGAGATGGGCGATGGTGCTGCCGCCTATTACAAGGCCCTCTTTCCTGGCTAAGTGGAGAAGGGGGAGCAGACAAAGAAGGCGGCTTCCCGAAGAAGGAAGTCGACAGGGGCGGGGCCCTCGGCAAAGCGAGCTAGGAAGGCTATCCAGCCTCCTCAGCCAGAGCTTTCGGAAGAAGAAGCTGGCGAAGAGGCTGGTCTTGTTGAAATTCCACCGGCCGAGGTCCCTGCTACTTCAGCCGAGGTGCCTCCTCCCGACCTCGAGGCCCCCAGAAACACTGTAGTGGTAGAAGTACCTACTGCCGAGGAGTGGTATCGGCAGAAGGGTAAGGGTCTTTCTACCGAGGGGCCCGAGGATCCCGAGGACACTATCTCCGAGGTTCCTCCAGGTATGCCTTCAGGCGAAGTTCAGCTCCTTTGCTTTTCGCGAATTTTTCTTCTGCTCCTAACTTCCTTCTTACTTTCAGAGGAGCCTCTTGCTGCTGGCTGGAGGGCCATTCATGAGAGGAAACGGGCCCTCCGCGATGCCACAATCCCTGAGGGGAAGATCCCCTTAGAGCCCTTTTGGACAATCACGGAGGATATGAATTTGTTCTCCGACGATTGTCCAAAAATGACAAAGGAGATTTGGAAGGGGATGACCACTGACGCCTCCTTCCGGGCCATTGCGGCGGCTCACCAGGGGGATAATACCCTCGCCGCAAAAGTCACCGAGGATGCTGCTCAGGTACAGTCTTTACACTCTTTTTCCTCAATTTTCTAAGTGTTTAGACTTGCACTAACCTGGACTTTTGCCTTGCCGTAGCTGCTGGAGTGCGCTGGTTACCTCCGAGTTCGGGTGGCCAGACAGGCTGCCTCCAAGGATGCGACTTCGCGGGAACTCAGTGAAGCGAAGGCTTCACTTGTGAAGGTGGTCGCCAGCAACCAGCAGCTGGCAGTGGATTGTTCTCAGCAACTTGCCACCGTTCGGGAGGAGTTCTCGAAGAAGAGAGAAGAACTTGAAAAGGACTCCTCCTGGAAGATTGCCGACCTCGGCGACCAAGTAAAGGGGCTGCTCACCGCCAACGGAGATCTTGTCAAGGACAAGGCTGTTTCTGACAGTCTTGCGGCGAGGTTGACGGATGAGAACAATGCTCTCCGAGCCAGGGTCGAGGCTCTGAAGAAGGAGTCCGGAGGGACGCTGGGGATAAGCGAGCTGGAGGAGGAGATTGCTGAGCTGAGGGACGAGCTCAACGACCTTGGCGTTCAAAAACATACTTCTGATCAAATGGCCAAGGTCGCCATTCAGGACGGCTTCTGCCTCGCTCGACACCAAGTCCTGCAGAGGTTCCCGGATTTGGACCTCTCTTTTCTGGAGGGCCTAAATATTCCTGAGGGACCTCGGTGGCAGTGGTCCAAGGTCGAGCATCTGAAGCTTCCTGGTCTTCGTCCGCCCGGCTCTCCCTAATTTGTTTTAGGGCTCCTCTTATTTTTCTCTTTTGTGCTCCTTCTTTGGGCACTTCTTTTGTAAGGCAGCGTTTGCTCTAAACGAACAATCTTTTGGCTAAGTCCTTTCTTGCAAGTTTCTTCATTTCCACTGTCCCGAACACGTTTGCTCAAGAGACTTTCGGAAAACCTGCAACCAAAGAAACTTTTTACCTTCCTTTGTCCCGAGTGTGCTCGCTCAAGAGACTTTCTGGAAAGTTTGTAAAAATTTGGCTAAGTCTTTTGCAGGCTTTTTGTTCCCTTTTATCCCGAACATGTTCGCTCAAGGGACTTCGGAAAACCTTCAGCCAAATTTTTCTGTCTTCCTATTGTCCTGAGTATATTTGCTCAAGGGACTTAGGAAAATTTTCACGAGATTGCTCGTTTCCATTTTTCCCGAGCACGTTCGCTCAAGGGTGTTCGGAAATTACCTCTGCTTTTGTTTTGGCGTGTACTTTTGCGAGATTCCTGCTTTCCCTTTTTCCCGAGCATGTTCGCTCAAGGGTGTTCGGAAAATTTTCTCTGCATTGATTTTGCCGAGTACCTTTGCAAGATTCTTGTTTCCCATTTTTCCCGAGCATAGTGGCTCAAGGGACTTCGGGAAGTCACATCTGCTTTTTTCGTGGCGAGCACCTTCGCAGAATTCTGTCTTGGACAATTTGGTGTACTTACAAATTTTTCTCAAGACCATTCTGTACTTAGAATATTTCTTGTACAATATATCTCCTCTGCTCAACCTTAGGCGTAGAATTTTTTCAAGGCGTCTGAATGCCAAGTGTTTTTCAATTCTACGCCTTCGGCGTCGCCAAGCTTGTACACGCCTTTTCGTACTTTGGTGAGAACCAGATAAGGTCCTTCCCAATTTGCGCGAAGTACTCCGTGAGATGGCCTTCGGGGTGCAAAGTCGGCCTTTCGGAGAACGAGATCTCCTTTTTTGATTTCTTTTGCCCTGGCTTTTAAGTTGATAGCCGCGGCCACTCTTTGCTGGAAAGCTTTTCTTCTCAGCTCGGCTATTTCTCTGTGTTCGGCCACAAGGTCGAGCTTAGTTCTCAGACCAAGGTCGTTTCCGCCTTCATCAAATACTTGCACCCGTATTGAAGGCTGAACTATCTCTATTGGGATAATGGCCTCTGTTCCGAAGACGAGTGAGAAGGGAGTTTCCCCTATGGCTCTTCGTGGCGTCGTTCGGTAGCTCCGCAATACACTTTGGAGTTCTCCTGGCCATTTCCCCTTGGCTTCCCCAAGTCTCTTTTTCAGGCCATCTTTTATGGTCCTGTTTTATACTTCCACCTGCCCATTGCTTTGGGGGTGAGCAACTGGGGCGAAGTGCATCTTTATTCCGAGGTCGCTGATGAATTCCTGGAATCCTTTGTCTATGAACTGGGATCCATTATCAGCTACTAGTACTCTCGGTATGCCAAATCTGTATACGATGTTCTTCCATACGAACTTCTGCACTTCTTTTGCCGAGATAGTTGCTAGTGGTTCTGCCTCTACCCACTTTGAGAAATAGTCCACTGCTACCACGCAGAATTTCACGCCTCCGGGCGCTGTGGGGAGTGGCCCAATAAGGTCTATACCCCAGACTGCGAAGGGCCAAGGATAGTCTGCCGAAGTTACCATTTTCGAGGGTATCCTCTGGATTTTTGCATGTCTCTGGCAACTACCGCACTTCTGGACGAACTGCCTTGCGTCCTTTCTCAGGGTAGGCCAGAAGTATCCTTGGCGGAGTATCACTGCTGCAAGGGCATCAGTTCCAATGTGCGAGCCGCACATGCCTTCGTGAACTTCTTCGAGGACCATCTCAGTATCCTCTTCGCCCACACATCTCTGCAGCGGATTTGCATATCCTTGCCGATATAACTCTTCACCAATCAGGAAGAATCTTCCGGCGCGTCTTCGCAGTCTTGCAGCATTGCCGGCGTCTTCGGGAAGCTTATTCTCTGCGAGGTATCTCTTTATGGGGTCCTTCCACCCTGTTCCCGAGGTCGTTACGCTTAGCACGGAGATGCTTGGATGGTCTAGCACCTCGGTGTATGTTTTGGACTTCGCTAAGCAATCTGCCTCAGTGTTATTCTGCCGGGGTACATTTTCGATCCGCACGGCGTCAAACTCTTGGATGAGTTTTGTTACCAGCTCGTGGTATTTTGCCAAGATTGGGTCCTTCGCCCCATAATCTCCTGCCGTCTGCCGAACTACCAGCTGGGAATCCCTGTGAGCCCTTAAGTTTCTCACGCCAATCTTTCTGGCCAAGCGTAATCCCGCTATGAGGGCTTCATACTCAGCCACATTATTGGTGACGTTGAAGCTGAACTTGATAGCCTTCATCACCTCTAGGCCTTCGGGTCCTCTGATAACTATTCCAGCTCCCTGGTGTTCGGACCCCGAGGCTCCGTGAACATGCAAGGTCCATTCTGGCTCACCTTCTTTCGGATCTGAGTGGTTCTCCTCAGTGGTGGGTATTTCGGCGATAAAATCTGCCAATGCTTGGGCTTTTATGGCCTTCCGAGGCTCATACATGATTTCGTGTTCGCCAAGCTCTATGCACCACTTGGAGAGCCTTCCCGAATGATCAACTCTCTTCATAACATCCCGAAGTGGTAGACTACTTCGGACGATGATGGGGTGAGCCTGGAAATATGGTCGCAGTCTTCTTCCTGCAAGCACCAAGGCGTATATAGCTTTTTGAAGCAAAGGGTACCTGACTTCGGCGCCATGTAGGGACTTGCTGACGTAGTAGACCGGCCATTGTTTCGGCCCTTCTTCTTTCACCAGGACCGAGCTTACGGCCTTTTCTGTGACGGCGAGGTACAGTACGAGGGGTTCTCCCTCCCGAGGTTGTCGCAGAGTCGGCAGGCTGGCCAGGTAGACTTTGAGTTCTTCCCAGGCCTTTTGGCAATCTTCATCCCAAGGATGATTGTTTCTTCCGAGGTCGCCTTCCATCTTTGCTGCCTTTGTGAGGACTTTGAAGAAAGGTCTACACCTATCTCCGTACCTGGAAATAAACCTGCTCAGAGAGGTTATTCTTCCGGTTAGTCTCTGCACGTCTTTGACTGTGGCAGGAGTTCGGAACTCAAGCAGAGCCTTAATCTTCTCAGGATTGGCGTCAATGCCTCTTTCGGATACCTTGTACCCAAGGAATTTTCCTGAGGTCACGCCGAAGATACACTTCTCGGGGTTAAGGCGAATCCCAAAGGCTCTGAGCTTTTGGAAGGTTTCCTCCAAATCTGCAACGTGGTAGCCGGGCAGCTTGCTTTTGACTATCATATCATCAACATATACCTCCATGTTTCTCCCCATTTGGTCCTTGAAGACCTTGTTCATCAGTCTCTGGTAGGTGGCTCCTGCATTTTTGAGCCCGAAGGGCATTCTGACATAGCAGTACGTTCCTCCCTCGGTGATGAAGGCAGTTTTCTCTTCATCTTCGGGGTCCATCTTTATCTGATGGTAGCCGCTGAAGGCATCTAGGAAGCTCAGGAGCCCGTATTCGGCCGTTGAATCTACCAGTTGATCTATTGGCGGGAGGGGAAATGAGTCTTTCGGGCAAGCATCGTTCAAGTTTCTGAAATCAATGCACATCCGGAGTTTGCTGCTACCTTCTTTTGTGGCGATGACCACGTTGCTTAACCATTCGGGGTATTTTACCTCCCTGATAACTTCAGCATCCAATAGGCGTTGGACTTCGGTTTTCACGAAGTTGCTTTTGTGGGCTGAGATGCTTCGTTTCTTTTGCCTGATAGGTTTTGCTTCCGGGCTTACTTTGAGGCTGTCCTGTATTATGCCAGGGTTCACTCCTAGCATGTCTTTCGGCGAGTAGGCAAACAGATCTTTATTTTTCAGCAGAAAGGATACAAGATTTTCCTTGTCACCTTTGGCCAAGCTCTTCCCTATTCGGGTAGATTATCCTAGGACAAGATCTACTGCTTCCGTTTCTGCTTCTGCGGGATCTCCTTCTTTGCCTTTCTCCTGCGCCTTTGCCTCCACTGTTTGTGTAGAGTTGTTTGCCGAAGCCTTTCGTGCTTTTACAAACACCTTTCTTACCTCGGCTTGGTCCATGAAGACCTCTGCATCTCCATCCTTGGTGGCGAATGTGACAGTCAAGTACTTCACATCGGGGTGAATGTGCAGGTTCCCCTGAGTCTGCCTTCCAAGGATGGCGTTGTATGAAGACGGGACGTCCATGACAATAAATCTTGCCATTGTGGACGCGTACAACTCAGCTGCTCCGTCTACCGAAGTGCCTTTCATCATCAAGGGGAGGTCGATCCATCCGAGGACGGGTAGTTCGGATGGCCCAACGCCGAAGGTGGGCGTGGTGACAGGTTTAAGCTCGCTGCTGGAGATGCCCAAGCTCGGCAGTAAGTGCGAGAATAGGACGTCAGCATTTGAGCCATCATCAAGCAACACTCTCTTGACGTCCCAGTTCCCTCTTTTCGCCATTATCAGCAGCGGGTCGTCGTGGGGGAAGACGACGGTGGAGCCATCTTTGTGAGCCAGTTTCTTTGATGGACTTTGATACTCCATAACTGCAATTTCTCTGGCCTTCCGCTTTCTTTCTGAGGATGGGAGCCCCGTGGTGATGGTTTGGATGACCCCTATTGGAGGTGGAAGGCACCTTTTTGGACTTCTGTTTCTCCGTCTGTCAGAGTCATAGTCCTCGTTTTCGGCCCTCTCTTCCTCCTCTTTTCTGCCTTTTGGGGAGGGCATCCGCAGGTATTTGCGAAGCTGGCCCTGTTTGATCAGCGACTCTATGTACTTCTTCAGCTGGAAGCAGTCTTCGGTGTCATGGCCGTGGTCGCGATGAAACTGGCAGAACTTCTTGGCATTCTTCTTATTATTGGCGGCCATGGCCTTTTGGCCGCCGAATCTACGTCCCTTGCCTTTCCAGTGCCATGAGAATGTTAGTCCGTGTCGTGCTCAAGGGCGTGAAACTTTGAGGTTTCCTTGCTCGCATTCGTCGTGGTCGGCCTGTGTGTTCAGAAAGATGCCGAGCTTGCTGACTGGACCCTTCGGCGCGGTGACGATCAGACTTCGGCCCCACCATCCTCAATTCCTCGGCTGTCATGTGCTGCTCTGCCCTTCGGTAAAATTCTCCGAGGGTCTCCGCGGGGTCCTTTGAGAACTCGTAGAACAGCTGTGAGTCACGCCGAAGGCCCCGTGTTATAGCGAGGATGCGGATTTCGGGCCGGAAGTCCGGGACGCTGAGTGCTTCCCTGTTGAATCGTTCGACATAGTCTCGGATTGTCTCTCCGTTTCTCTGCTCTATGTCGAACATCTGCACAGGCATTTTGGCCGTCGGCCTGCTCCCAATGAACTGCTGGGTGAAGGCTGTGGACAACTCCTGGAACTCAGTGATAGTCCCTGGGGGCAAGGAATTGTACCATGCTGTTGCTGGGCCCATGAGGGTGACTTCGAAGCATTTGCACAAGGTAGCGTCATCAGCTCCGTGCATTATCATGCTCCGTCTGTACTTCGTCAGATGGGCCTGTGGATCAGTCCGGCCATCATAGATCTCCAGCCTAGGCACTCTGAAGTCGCCTGGCATAGCTGCCTCAACGACGGTGCGAATAAACGGGGAGTCATCTTCGCATAATGCTCCCGACAGCCTGTCCCAAACGGGTTTTCTGGCCACTTGCTTCTCCACTCTGTCCAGCCGTGCCAATATCCTTTCCATAAGTGCAATGGCGCTAGGACCATTTTCGCGGGAGGGAGATCGACGCCGCCTCTTCGGGGAGCGAGTTTGGCGCGGAGGGGTCAGGGACCTCGCCTCGGGCGACGAACTGCTTCGCTGTGAGACTCTCGGTCGCTTGGACCCGGTTTGTCCCACAGGCCGTTTCCCGATGGCTATATCTTCTGTTGATGATTCTCCGCGAGGTTCTCCACTTCCTGAACTACGGTATGTAGACTTGGGGCTTCTCTCCCGAGGGCGTGCTGATGAGGAGGGTTTCTGGGCCTGCGACTGCTGTGGCCATCTTCGGTCGATCTGCTGAGTCATTTCAGCAACGACCGAGCGCTGAAAGTCCCTCAAGAAGCTCATGGTGATTACCAGAGGGCGGTCTTCCTCGGGCGTAGAAGTCTCTGGGAGTGTCTGCTCAGCAGCCGGTTGTATCTCAGGCACGGACGAGGACCTTGGGAGTCCCTTGTCCTTAGAACGCCGAGTCTCAACGACGGCGATTTGCGAGCGGGTTCCCACAGACGGCGCCAAATGATGGCCTGGGGCCTCATCGTTGTGAGTCATGATGACTGTTGAGGAGACTTCTAGGAGGAAGAACGCCTGGAAGGTGGATCGCCCCAAGGAGAGTACCTGAAAAGCTGGTAGACAGGGTTAGGAGGCCCCCGGAGTGTTTTTCCGGGGGGGGAGCCTCCGACGCCCAAGTCAGTGGTGGCTGGAAAAGGAGAAAGTCACTAGCTCAAAGAGAAAGGCAGAAAAGTCTCGCCTGGTATTTTCTCAGAGTGTGGGAGCTGTATCTCCGGCCTACCAACCTCCTGTCAAGTATTTATTTCCTGTATATATAGGAATACCTAGCCCGTTCAGATCATGACACGTGTGCGGTCGGATGCTCCTGAACTTCTGGGCGTAGGGGACAGATAGTTGGTAACCAAATGGCCTCGAGCCTTGTGCTGAGACGGGCCATGATGTGATTCTGATGGCGTCTGCGCGTCAGGGCGACTTTTTACGTCTGTGGTGGGACGTGTCAGAGGCTTCCTTAAATGCTTCCTTAAATGCTCCTGCCGTACTCCCGAGGTCCCTGGGCGAGGTCATCCTCTAGTTCGGGCAGAGCCTCTTCGGGAAGCATACCCTCAGTTCGGGGGTTCCCAGTTCCAGGGGGTTCCGCCTTCGGGGATATCATGTTCGGGCAGCAATGTCTGGTGCCACTTTTCCGAAGGCGCGCTGTTCACAACCTTGGGGGGCGAATAGAGTCCTCAAGTTTTACTGGCGTGCCGAGGCTCGGAGCTCTCCGGCTATCTCCCGAGATGCATGATTCCACCTGTTCCCGGGAAGCGCCAGTTCTTCTGGCCATTGTTGTGGTAGGACGTTCGGCCAGATTGAGGCGATAGCATTTGGCTATCAATCTTGACATCCCAGCTCCCTATCCTTGCCATGATTAGGAGAGGGCCGTCATGAGGAAACTTCATGGTAGACCCATCTTTCCGAACAGGCTTGTTCATTGGGTTTCCAAATTCCATCATCGAGATTTCCTGGACTTTTCTTTTCCTTTTAGCCGAGGGTATTCCAGTCGTGATTGTCTGGATCACTTTTGCAAGAGGTAGTGGGTGCTTTCTGGGACTTTGGTTCTGACATCAGTCTGAATCATAGTCCTCATCTTCTCCTTTCCTCTCTTCTTCCTTTCTTTCTCAGGCTTTGGGCATTGGCATTTGTGGACAGCGTTGGAGTTGTCCCTACTTGATTAAAGATTCGATGTACTTCCTCAGCTGGAAGCAATCCTCGGTATCATGCCCGTGGTCTCAATGGAACTGACAGAACTTCTTCATGTTCTTTTTGTTTTTTGAGGTCACGGCCTTCGGACACTAGATACCGGTTCCTTATCTTTCCATGACCATCAGTATGTTCATCCTTGTAGTGTTCAAGGGAGTGAATGACACTGGCCTCTTCCCCATTTGTTTCTGGGGTCTACCCCCACCCTCAATAGGATATCGAGGTTAGTGACTCTGACCCTCAAACTGATTATGAACAGACTTTAGCCCTCCCATCTCAACTCTTCAGCTGTCATGTGCTGCTCTACACTTTGATAGAATTCTCTAAGGGTGTTGGGGGGATCTTTGGAGAACTCATAGAAGAGTTGTGAGTCTCTCCTAAGTCCCCAGATCATAGCGAGGATGTGGATTTCAGGGCAAAAGTTGGGCACACTGAGGCCTTCTCTGTTGAACCTCTCGACATAGTCCAGAATGGTCTCCCCATTCATTTGGGCAACATCAAACATTTGGACAGGCATCGTTGTCGTCGGCGTCCTACCGATGAACTGTTGGGTGAATGTGGTGGATAACTCTTGGAAACCCATTATGGTTCTTAGAGCTAGGGAGTTATACCGCGCAGTTGCTGGCCCTGACAAGGTGACCTCGAAGCATTTACAGAGGGTGGTGTCATCAGCACCATGCAACACCATGCTGCATCTATATTTTGTCTGGTGTGCTTTAGGGGTCGCTGCATCCATCATATTTCCCCAAGCGTGGTACTCAAAAGTCACTTGGCATAGGTGCCTCCACTACTGCATGGATGAAGGGTGACTCTTCTCCGGTGAAGGTCTCAGACAACCTTGACTAGACAGGTTTTCGAGAAACCTATTTTTCCACCTTCTCCAACCTCTCTAGGATTCTCTCCATGAGGATGGTAGTACTGTTTTCTCCACATTGCCTAATGGTCACCAACAACAGAGAGGGACATCTCCTTTTTGAAGAGTAACTACATCGGTGAAGGGATTGGGACTTCTTCTCCGGGGCTAGGCTTCGCTAACCGAAAGTCTAGGCTCTTTGGACACCGTTCCCCTAATGTGCCATCCCCTGAATGGTATGTTCTCCGTTGAGGACTCGTCGTGAAACCCCGCTTCCTGAACTTCGGTAAGGTGACATAGGGTCCTGACGGGCAGCTGGAGAAGATGTTCTTCCTCTCAAAGGTGGTTAAGACCACCTTTGGTTGAGCTGCTAGGTCATCTTAGCCACAATAGAGCGCTGAAAATCTCGCAAAAAGCTCATTGTGACCGTCAGAGGACGCATGTCCTCAGGCAATGAAGTCTCTATTGCAGGCTGTTCAGTTGCTGGTTGAGGCTCCAGTGCGGACTGGGACTTCGAGAGCCCCTTCTCCTTAGAACATCAGCTCTCAACAATGGCGGCCTGAGAATGGGCTCCCATAGACGGCGCCAAATGATGCCCGACGGCATCCTCGTTGTATGACATGCTGGCCTGAGGGAGGCACATCTGGTTTGAAGATATCTGTAAGACTTTGAAGAACAAAGGTTAGGAGCTCCCTGGAGTGTGTTTTTGGGGGAGGAGCCTCCGACGCCCAAGTTAGTATTTGTGAGAGTAATAGTAGAGAGTAGAGGGTAAGAAAAAGAGAATCCTTCCTTTTCTTACCAAGGTCCGTCCTAAGTATTTATAGGAGAGTTGAAAGAGGAGGCCATTTGAAATAGCCTATCCAGATCATGACACATGTTCGGTCAGATTTGATCCGTACCTTTGGAGGCATGTATCTCCAACTGGCCAAAGGCCATTCTAGGCAGAGGGCATGGGTGTGCATGAGGTCTCTTTGTCAGAGTCTCCTTAACCATTTTTGTCATATCTCTGTAAGAACCCTTTGGGGTGTAAGACACCTTCAGACAGAGATTTTCCAAGCAAGGGCTATAGGGGAAAGCCCTTTGAAAGAATGGGTCACCTTCGGGAGGCTTTTTCCTTTATCGAGGATGGTGGATCTACATTTCCAAGGTCGGTAGCTTCGCAAATCTGAGGGTGGTGAAGACACTTTTTCCCAAAGTTGGTCATGTCGCCTTTCCAAGGGTAGTGTGGAGAATTACCCGAGATCGGGGCTAAGTTCCTACCGGCGGTGGCATCAAGTTAGCTGATCAGGAGATCTTAGGGGCAATAGCTCTTCCGCTATCAGGCATTAGTCCCAATGTGAGTTCTACAGGCTCCATCATGGACTTCTTTCAGGATTGTCTCGATGTTGACTTCACTGATACACCTTTGCAATGAGTTTATGTACCCTTGCTGGTATAATTCTTCCCCAATCATGAAATACCTTCTAGAGTGTCTACGTACCTTTGTTGCTTCGTTGGGATCCTAGGGTAAGGATGAACTGACTAGATATTCCTTTAAAAGGTCTTTGGACCTTTCTTTAGGTGTGGTGAGTGACATTATGGTTATGCTCGGGTGGTCAAGTACCTCAGTGGACTATTTTAACTTTACCGGTACGTTAGCTTTGATCTTCTCTTTTTTAGGTACCTTTTCTATCCTTACTTTTTCATATGTTGGATCACTTTTTTGATGAGGTCATGGTATTTTGCAAGGCTGGCATCCTTGGTGCAGTATTCTTTTATTGTCTGCCAAACAACCAACTACGAGTCACTGTAAACCTACAGATTCTTTACACAAACTATTTTTTCCAATCATAATCCAGCAAAAAGTGCCTCATATTTAGCGATGTTCTTGGTGACTTGGAATCCGAACTTAATAGCTTTGGCCACTTCCATCCCTTCGGGACCTTGGAATATTATCCCGGCCCCTTGGTGTTCTGATCCTAAAGCACCATCTACATGTAATGCCCATTCAGGCTTTTCATTTTCAAGGTTATCAGCGATTTCCTTAGTTTTAGGCAATTCAGCAATAAAGTCTTCTAAAGCCTGACCTTTTATGGACTTTCTTGGTTTGTGTGTGATGTCATACTCTCTGAGCTCAATACACCATTTTGACAGTCAACCGAAATGATCCACCTTCTTCATGACATCTTGAAGAGGTAGGCTACTTCGGACAGTGATATAATGTCTTTGGAAGTAAGGTCGGAGCCTTCTACTTACCATGACCAAACCGTCGATGGCTTTCTGTAGTAGAGGGTACCTAACTTCAGCACCGTGCAAGGATTTGCTGACATAATATACCGACCACTATTTTCCTCTTCCTTCTTCCCTCACCAGTACCGAACTTACTGCCTTCTTGGTGACAGTGAGGTAAATGATGGGAGGTTCTCCTTCCCTTGGTTGCCGAAGCATCAACAAACAGGTTAAGTAACTTTTAAGTTCATCCCAAGTCTTTTATCATTCTTCATTCCAAGGTTGTTCCTTGGAGCTGAGGTTTCCTTCATTTTTCATAGCTTTGGTGAGTACTTTAAAGAATGGTCGGCAACGATCTCCATATATGGAGATGAATCTGCTAAGGGCTGTTATTCACCCTGTAAGCCTCTGCCCATCCTTGGTAGTTTTGAGATTTTGAAATCCCAATAAGCCCTTAACCTTCTCTGGATTGGCATCTATACCTCTTTTGGATACCATGAAGCTGAGGAATTTGCCTGCAGTCACCTTGAACACACTTTTAGGGGTTAATGCAGATTTTGAATTTTCAAAGTTGGTGGAATGTTTTCCCCAAGTCTATGATATGATTACTAGGTATTTTACTCTTAATTATCATATCGTCAACATACACGTCCATATTTCTCCCAATTTGGGAACCAAACACCCTATTCATCAGGCTTTGATATGTGGCTCTTACATTTTTAAGGCCAAAAGGCATTCTAACATAACAGTAGGTCCCGACTTTAGTAATGATGGTGGTTTTTTCCTCATCTTCAAGATCCATCCGAATCTGGTGGTATCCGCTAAAAGTGTCAAGGACGCTAAGTAAGCCATATTCGGCAGTGGAGTCTACCAATTGGTCTATTGATGGCAGTGGATACCAGTCCTTTGGACAGGTGTCATTAATATTTTGAAAGTCGATGCACATTTAGAGTTTATCGCCCGCTTCCTATGTGGCAACAACAATGTTGCGAAGCCATTCGGGGTACTTGACCTCCTTTCTTATGCTTGCTTCCGTTAGTCATTGGACGTTGATTTCAAAGAACTTGTTCTTATATCCCGAAAGGCTATGCTTTTTTTGCTGAACAGGCCTCACCTCAGGGCATACTTTAAGGTTGAGTTGAATTATACTTGGGTCTATTTTGGGCATATCATTTAGAGAGTAAGCAAATAGATCTTTGTTCATTAATAGAAGGGAAAAAAGTTTTTCCTTGTCACCTTGGGCCATTTTTTTCCCCATTCGGGTACTTCTACTAGGGACAAGTTCTACGTCCTCTGTTTCTATTTTTTCAAGATCACTCCCTTCCCTTTTTATTTCATCTTTGCTACTCACGCTCTTTTTTCCCAAAGTCTACATGTGCACTTTTGCCAGATTCTGCCTTGCTTTGACAAACACTTTCCTAACTTCAGATTGATTGATAAGTTTTTCTTTGTCACTCTCCTTCATTTTGAACATGATAGTTAGGTTTTTCACTTTTGGTCAAAGGTGAAGGTTGCCCTATGTCTTCCAAGAATTGGATTGTTTGAAGATGGAACATCTCTAATGATGAACCTTGTCATAGTGGAAGCAAAGAGTTCTTACTTGGTGTGGCTAAGGTACCCCTTAGCATCAGGGGTAGATCAATCCACCCAAGTACTGTGAGTTTCAAGGGACCAATGCCGAAGGTATGTGACGTCACAGGTTTAAGATCACCGTCATAAATACCAAGTTTGGCAATAAGTGGGAGAACAAGACGTCAAAATTTGATCTGTCACCAATGAGCACCCTCTTTACATCCTAGCTTCCAATCTTTGCCATGATTAGGAGAGGATCATCATGTGGAAACTTCACAACCGACCCATCACTTCGAGTTCATTTGTTCATCGGGTTGTCAAACTCCGTCATTGCAATCTCCCTCACTTTCCTTTTTCTTTCAGTTGAGGATTGTCCAGTGGTTATGGTTTGGATAACCATAGCTGAAGGTGGGGGGTGCTTTCCGGGGCTTTAGTTGGCTTCACGCCTGTTAGAGTCATACTCCTCATCTACTACTTTTCTTTCATCATCCACTTTTTCCCAAACCTTTGGCAATGGCATCCACAAGTAGCACCAAAGTTGCCCTACTCGACGTACTTCCTTAATTGGAAGTAATCCTCAGTGTCATGCCTGTGATCTCAGTGAAATTGGCAGCACTTCTTCGTGTTTTTTCTTTTATTTCAGGTCATGGCCTTCGGATGCTTGATTAAACTTCCTTACCTTTCCAAGGCCATGAGGATATTCTTCCTTGAAGTGTTCAGGGGGTTGAATGCCACTGGCTTTTTTCCCATAGATTTTCGATGCTTAGATTTCAGCCATCTCATTTTTAGTTCCTCAGCTTTCATATGCTGCTCTGCCCTTTAGTAAAATTCATCAAGCATGTTACGGTGATCTTTTGAGAACTCGTAGAAGAGCTGCGAGTCCCTCTTCAGTCCTTTAATTCTTGCAAGGATTTAGATCTCTGGATGGAAGTGAGGAATACTCAGTGGATCTCTGTTGAATCTCTCAACATAGTCCTGAATGGTCTCCCCATTCTTTTAGGCTATATCAAACATTTTGACGGGCATCTTTGCCGTTGGCCTGCTCCCTATGAATTGTTTGGTAAAGGTAGTAGAAAATTTCTAGAAGCCCATTATGGTTCTAGGTGCCAAAGAGTTGTACCATGCCATTGGCAGCTTGGATAAGGTGACCTCGAAGCATTTGTAGAGGGTGGCATCATCGGCCCTGTGCAACACCATGCTCTTTCTATATTTTGTTCGCTAGGCCTGAGGGTTGCTTCGCCCATCATATGTTTCCAAGTGTGGTACTCGAAAGTCACTATGCATAGGGGCTTCCATTATCACCCTAATGAAGGGGGACTCTTCTCCAGGGAAGGTCTCTAACAGCCTTGACCAAACTGGTTTTTGGGATACCTGTTTGTCCATCTTATCCAACCTTTCCAAAATTCTCTCCATCAAGATGGAAGTACCATCCTCTCCCCATTGCCTAGGAGCCACAGGAAAGGGAAAATGATGTATTCTTTCTGGCGAGCAACTTCGACACTGTGGTGAGAGGGACTTTTCCGGTGAAGAAGGGCTCTGGCAGTGGGAGGTCATTGGCTCTTTTGATCTAGACCCTGCCACGTACCGACCATGAGATGGATGGTTCTCTATCGAGGACTCCCCAAGCAAGCCCTTATTTGGGGAACTCCGGCAAGATGACCGGCACCCCTTCTCCAGGTGGACCTTTGGTGAAGGGGTCCTTACATGAGAACGTGCGTGTGACTATCTTTGGCCAAGTTGCTGCATCATTTCGGTAACTATGCGCTCGAAGTCACAAAGGATGCCCATAGTGACAGTTAGAGGAGGTTCATCCTCCGGAAGGGAAGGCTTCGGGGGTGGCTGATCATCTACTGGTGGAGCCTCAAGCACGAACTAGGACTTTGGAATGCTCTTTTCTTTAGAACACTGAGTCTCCACAATGATGACTTAAGAGTGAGTTCCCACTGACAATACCAGGTGATGCTCTAGCACAACTTTGGTGTTGGACATGTTGATTGGACCTCCTGTAGAACTTCACCTGAGTAGTAGCTATAGCACTTGAAGAATAAGGGTTAGGAACTCCCCGGAGTGTTTTTCTGGGCGAGGATCTCTAAAGCCCAAGTCAATATGTGCGGGAAAAAGTTGTTAAGAGCTAAGAGTAGAAAACAAAAAAGGAGGATACCGCTTGTGTCTTGCCTATAAGCCTCCTTCGAGTATTTATAGGAGGCCAAGAGGAGGAGGCCGTTATGCCCAGCCTTAGTAGATCAAGACACGTGTTCAGCCAGATTTGGTCCGAACATTCGGAGAGAGGTGGATGTAGCTCAACATAGGCAGCTATGCCCAAAGGGTAGGGGCATGTGTGAGGTTTCTGTCAGAGATCTCCTAAACTATAGTTGTTGTTTCTCCCTAAGACCCCTCGCCAATCTGAGAACCCTTTGGACAAGGATTTCCCCCGAGGGTGACTGGAGAAAGGCCCTCAGATGTGGACCATTTTTTTGAGGCATTTCTTTTGTTGAGGATGATATTCCTACATTTTCAAGGTTGGTCATGTACACTCTCGAGGATGGCAAAGAGTCCTTTTCTTAGGGTCGGTTGAATACTTTTCTGAGGGTGTTGTAGATCCTTCTCCTAATGTTGGTCGCATAAAGTTCTAAGGGTGGTGTCAGGTCTGCCAGTAAGAAGTCATGTGGGTGATAGCCCTTTGGCCATCAGTTGTCAAAGTACCATTGGCATGCCACCTTATGAAGCATTATATGGAACAAGGCGCATGACACCCCAATATTGGGTCGAAGCCTTAGACAGGCTGGAGTTAGGTCTCAAAATCATTGAGGAGACTACTGCCAAGATCAACAAGATTCAAGAGAGATTAAAGGCAACCAATCAAAGAACCACAACCCATGTGAATAAAAGAAGAAGAGATTTGGAATTTGAGGTTGGTGACAATGTTTGGCTGAAAGTTGCACCACCCAAAGGCACTATTAGATTTGGTAGAAAAACTAAGTTAGCTCCAAGGTATATAGGTCCTTGTGAGATCTTGGATAGAGTTGGCAAGGTAGCATACAGGTTAGCTTTACCATTGAGCATGTCAAGTGTTCATAATGTTTTTCACATTAGTATGCTTAAGAAGTGTCTATTGGACATAAAGCATGCTATTGTAGTGGAAGACATACAGTTAGAAGCTAACTTGACATATGATGAGAAACTTGTAGCTATTTGGCCAAGGATAGCAAATGGTTAAGGAACAAGCTCATTCCCATGCTTAAAGTTCAGTGGTCACACCAGTTTGAAAAGAAAGCAACTTAGGAAACTAAGAAAACCTTATGAAAACGTATGCCACAGATTACCTGAAGCTAAAGCCAATTTTGGAGGACCAAAATGTTTAAGGGGGGGAAAATTGTTACCACCGAACAAAAATGGGAGAATTACAAAGTGTGGCAGAACGGTAAAAAATCATTATATTGTATAATTCTAACCAAAGTTATTCAAGTGTGAATGGTAAAATGTATGACCAACACCTCCTTAAAAGTTTTCCAAGTTGGTAACTTCGCCCCTCAAGAAAAGCCTTAAGGATTGCTTGTTTGTCAAGCAACCTATGGACTTTTTTGTAAGGTTTTGAAAATTCGGGTACTCAATTCCAAAAGTCTCAAAAGAGAGCCAAGGAGAGTTATAAGAAGGATATGGGTGGTATGAAAGGACTATTAGAGGACCAAATTACTTGTGGAAGACAAGTTTGCACAAAGAAAACACTAAAGGCTTCAAAGACCTAAGTGTCCAAGTGTAGGCCTTTGGATGTCCATGCTTTTGACTTGAGTCAAATGGAGACATTTTGGGGTTACCCCAACAAGGCAAGGCAAGCCAAAGCATGGAAAGGAAGTCAAATGTTGGCGAAGAAATTAACACTAAAAAACCATGGTCTTGTAGCAAGGAAAATGACATAAAGCGTGGTTAAGGCTAGTTAAGTGTGTTTGTGCACTTAAGTTCACATAAGTGGCCATCTTTCTCCTTATCTCTCAAATTTGATCTCTTGTACCAGCACAGAAATGTAGCCCCCTCACCTCCATACTTCCTCCACAGCCACCATACCTCCAAGCTTGCAACTACTTGCAATTGAAGTCAAGGGAGCACAATTGAAGGTGTACTAGTGCTAATCCTTGGGTACACCTAGGATCAAGCTCAAATTTTTCCCTACCCACAAGGTAAGGAGTTGTTTTGCTCTCATGGACTATTTACTATATTATTCAAGCATCCATGGAGCTAGGGCTAAGTTTGGAAGAGAGCTAAGTGATGTCCGTCTCAGCTCAGCCGGCTTTTCTAGATGACCACGTGGGTGGACCCAGCGTGGTAGTATTATCACCGTTCAGTCAGAGGGTGGCACGAAGCCTTGAACCCTCGACCTTAGGCTTTACACCCACTTGGAGTAGGTCGCGTCTAACCACCAGGCTATGATGCGGTCTGGGGGTGCAGAGCCAGCATCTTATGCGGTTCAGTTAGGCGGAGCCAGCATCTCCACTGTGTGCAGTGGTGTGGGCAGCATGGTGTCCTGGAGGCACAAGAAGGTACCCTAAGAGGGTCAGCTTAAGTGGTGGCCGGTAGCTTCTTGGTCCCATGGCAGGGTGATGACGGGAAGGACCTCCGGTGTGGGAGAGAGCCCGGAGCGGGGGTTCTTCAGGGAGACCTGATTGAAACACTCAGAAAATAGGGGTTAGGAGGCCCCCGGGGTGGTTTTCCGGGGGTGAACCTCCGATGCCCAAGTCAGTGCCTCGAGAGAGAGAGAGAGAGACGTAGTAATAAGCACAAGAGACACTTGCCTGGCGTGTCTTTCTGAGGGCTAAAGGGAAAGTATTCAGGCGAAGAGAGGAGAGCGTCCTCTTGTCCTTTTGGTCCTCCGGGCGAAGAACCCCCTGCTTGCGACCATTTCCCTGGTCTATAAGGGAGGGGGTAATCCCTTCAGATTGTGACACGTGTATGGTCAGATGGCGTTCGTATTTTTGGGCATGGAGGCCCCTAGCCACCTGCTGGCTCCTCGGTCTGCGAGCCGTGGTAGGTGTAGCCCTATGTTACAGGACGTATACTGCGATGCCGTGTCAGATCGGGTCTGGGGGTGGCGTGTCGGAGACGTATATGAGCGGAGTGTCAAAGACTCCATGTTGGCTCTTTCCGTACAACCGAGGTCCCTTTGGTTGATGTCTCACTTCGGGGTGAGGGCCCCTTTCCCGGAGTCGGGCTGGAACTTTGGTGTCTACGTCTTCTGGGGGCTTTCTCCCTCAGGGGTTGGTTGGTCTTTCTCCCCTGAAGCTGGTTCGGTCGCCCTCTCGAAGGAGGCGCTACGTTGGCTCCCAAAGTTGGAATTTGGTGAGCTACCGAGGTCGTGCGCCTCAGGTGTATGACTTCCTTCACTCCGGAGTCCTTTCCGAGGTCGTATGCCTCAGGTGCCTAGCTCCCTCTTTCCCGTGGTCGGTAGGTGGTCAGGACGATAGCACTTCGGCTATCACATGCCCCCCTTGGAAAGGCCGAAGTGGAGACTTCGGCAAGTAGTCCTTTTGGTGTCCGTCTATCGCCCAATTGGCAGTTTTGACAGGACGACCTCGTGGAGTCCCGGAGGCCCACGTGATAGTATGTCCATTTCGGTCTAACAAGGCGGCACGGAGCCTTGAACCCCGGACCTTATGGATTTACACTCGGAGTATGGCGTTGGTTGGGGAGGCACTTCGCCTCCTAGGTGATAAGCCTTGTTCGGACAGATGTCATCTATCCATCCTTTTTTATTTTTCCCGCCTTAGGCTAGTGAACTGTCATGTCTTGAAACTAGTCGTGCCATTCTCAAGCAGCGTGCCCAGGTTTTCTGGATGTCAGAAAATGTGTCCTAGTTTCTCGTGACGGGCGACACGTGGCAGGTATCAGCTGGGATGGGCACGCCTTTTCACGCGCGAGGGGCCATTATGGAGACGTTTTGCCTTTGCGCAGCATTTATGACGCCCTTTTGGCTACCCTTCCTATATCTATATAAGCCTTCCTCCTGTCATACTTCTTCATTTATGTTTATTTGCTCTCACTTTTTTCTGTGCCTTTTTCTCCTCTTTTGCAACGGTTTTAGTGGTAGAGCGATTTCTGGTGATCTTTAACGACGACGTCCTCAAACCCAGACTTCGGCAAGACTTTTGGTGGGTTCCGATTTCTAGAGTTCCTTCGGTTTCTGCTTTTCTTTTCACTTCTCGAAGTCATTTTTCCTTCTTCCGAAACCATTTTTCCCCCTTTTTTCGAAGTCATTTTGCGGTCAACCATGCCTATTCCCGAGAGCTGGCAACCTCTTATGCCTCACCCTTGTTGCACCACTCCTGAAAAATTAGAAAAGTGGAAGACCAAATTTTTCCTTCCCTCGTATGCCATCACAAGGTTACCTTGCCTTGGCCAGTTTAGCTTTATGAATCGAGGTGACAAGGTTACCGTTTTCCGAGCCCAACTGAAGGCCGGACTTCGGTTTCCTCCTGCGAAGATGATTTGTGACTTTTGCCAGTTTCATGGCATAGCCGTGAATCAGCTTCCTCCTAACTCATACTGCTATTTCAATGCTTTTCTCTGCATGTGAGGGATCTTCGGGGTAGAACCCCATTTCATCCTGTTCATGTAGTATTATAAGCTCTATCCGGTTCCAAAGGGTGGCTTTTATTTCATGCTACCTCGGGGATCTGGGAGCAAGAAATTTATGTTCACCTTCGCCACCAAGCATAGCTGGCGAGGGTGGCAAAGGAATTTCTTCTTCCTGAAGGCGGCGGAGGCCTGGTCGCACATCCCGACTAAGTGGGCTCGGGGAAAGCTGGAGGCGGATGTCATGGATCCCAGGAAGTTGTTGACTCCCGAGTTTGCAGCTAGGTTTGGGGACTTTGACAGACGAATCCGTGCTGTCGCTGACTAGGATGTCGAGGTCCCTCCACGCTCTCTCTACCGTTTCCCGATCATGTTGAAACTCATGACCGAGGATGTCCTTCGGGAGTTGGGGGTGGCTACGGAGCATAAGACGGATCTCGGCATGCCCACTCCTGCTACCGAGGGGAAGAGCTCCTGGCTGGTGAAGCTCTTTTAGAGCGAGCTCACTTAGGAAGCATTTTCTGAAAGTAAGTTCCTTTCAAGGTTTTTTCAGCATAAGTGCGTGTGGAGTTACACTGATTTCTTCCCTCTTTTTCAGAGATGGGCGACGAGTCTACCACCTACTATAGGTCTCTCTTCCTTGGTCAGGCCTTAGAAGGGAGCACAAGCGAAGAAGAGGCGCAAGACTTATGGGGGCGGACCATCTTCGGCCAAGAAGGACACCCCTCTTCCCCCCTCGGAGGACGTTTCGGAGGTCGGCGATGTTATTGCTACTTCCACTAAGGCTGGCGATGTCACTGTGACTTTAACTGAGGTTGTAACTTTTTCCCAACTTGAAACACCTAGCGAGAGTCTTGCCGGGGTGGTCGCCGTTCCTGCCCCTCCGAGTCCCGCCACGTTGGCGGATTGGTTGGGCTCTTTGGCAGATCTTTCTACCGAAGATATAGAAAAGCACCGAAGGGCCAAGGTCAAACATATTCCTGCCGACATGGAGGAAGTACCGGACTCTGATGATGATGTTGCTGAGGTTGTGCCAGGTTTGTCCCTTTTCTCCTGCAATCTTACTGGTTTCATAATCAAGGAATTTTTACCTGATGAGATGTATGTTTCTTTTTGCAGAGGATCTGGCGCCCTCAGCTTCGATGGTTGAGCACGCCCTAAGGCGGGCTCCTCGTGATTCTCATTGATAGCCAAGGTGCCAATCACCCTCAGAACCCACTGGTTCGGACAAAGCGCGAACCTTGGAAGGGAATCCACCTGCCACGGAAAGAAGGATGCCTGACCTCCTGAAATCCTGCCTCGGCATTTCTCCATTCCTGGAAACAATAGCGCCAACCTTCGGAGAACGAGTAAGCCATCCTCGGAAGAGGGGGTGCCTCCGAGAAAGGTCACCCTCGGAAAATATACTCCTGCAATACTAAAGTAACATTGGAGGACAAGTTCTCCGAAGAGGTCTCCGCTACCCAAAGGGGACCTCGGGAGTACGACATCAGCATTTAAGGAGCCTCAGACACATCCCCGATAATCGGCCACAGCCATGCCCTGACACGCCATTTGCAGGGACACCCTAGCATGTCACTCTCGGGTTGACTAGACTCCTAGCTCAGAGCCCCATGCCCTGCTAGGAGTACCCTGTCATCCAAAAGACATGAAACACATCCCACCGAACACGTGTTACAATCTAGGCGGGCCACACGGGAAGAATTATCACTATCCGCCCCTCTATATGTACTTGGTAAGGATTGTAGGAAAAGAAGGACGTTACTTAAGCTAAGATACCTGCTTACTGTAAAGATCAAGAGATTACGTAAAAAGATATTCACTTGGGTGTCGGAGGCTCCTCCTCAGAAAACCACTCCGGGGACCTCCTAACCTTTGCTTCCTGTGACTTTCAGGTGACCTTCTCAGAGTACGTTCGTCGTGGATCTTTCTCCATTTCCATAAGTCCCTGACGCAGTCTGTGGGAACCCAGCTCCATTTGGCGCAGTCTGTGGGAACCCAGCTCCAGGTCGCCGTCGTTGAAAGTTGGCGTTCTAAGGAGAAGGGACTTCCGAGGTCCCCGTCCGCGCCAGAAATTCAACTGGAAGCCGAACAAGCGGTGGCAGGGATTTCCTCGCCTGAGGACGAATGTCCCCTGACTATTACTATGGCTTTCCTGCGCGAATTCCAGCACTCTGTTGTGGCCGAGATAACGCAGCAGTTAGGCCAAAGGTGGCCACAACCTGCTCCAGAACAGAGGCCCTCTTTGCCACCACCTCGGCGTGAGAAGAGCCCCCGATCGACTTATCGAACCTCGGGAAGTGGGGATCAACGCGATGAGTCCTCAACGAAAAACATACTTCTCAGGGCGTGACTTAGGGGAGAAACGGGGACAAAGCAACCAAGGGCCCCTCGCCGAAGGAGTTCCATGCCTGAGGCAATGTCACCATCCCCCCGGCGCAGAAGCCATTCCCCAAAGAAAAGACGTCAGTCTCCATTCCCAGAAGCCTACAGACAACAGGAAGAAGAACCCAGTGCCACACTCCTCATGGAAAAAATTCTAAAGAGAATAGAAAGAGTGGAGCGACAAGTGGCTCGGAAGCCCGTCTGGGCTAGATTGTCGGAAACATTTAGTGGAGACGAGTCTCCATTCATTCGAGCAGTGGTCGAGGCACCTATGCCAAGTGATTTTCGGGTACCTTGGCTGGAAACCTATGATGGCCGAACCGACCCCCAGGCTCATCTGACCTAGTATAAGCGTAGTATGGTACTGCATGGAGCTGATGATGCTACCTTATCCAAGTGCTTTGAGGTCACTCTCGCTGGGCCAGCCACAGCATGGTACAACTCGCTGACCCCTGGAAATATCATGGAGTTCCAGGAATTATCGACTGCCTTCACGCAGCAGTTCATTGGAAGCCACCCCACGGCGAAAATGCCAGTACAGATGTTCGGCCTAGCGCAAAAAAAGTGGTGAAACCATCCGCAACTATGTCGAAAGGTTTAATAGGGAAGCCTTGAGTGTCCCAGACTTCAGGCCGGAAATACGCATCTTAGCCATGACGCGAGGACTTCGGAGAGACTCCCAGCTGTTCTACAAATTTTCCAAAGATCCCCTCGACACGCTCGGTGAATTCTATCGAAGGGCGGAGCAGCACATGACCGCCGAAGAACTGAGAATGGGGGCCCAAGGTCTGATCATATCCGCGCCGAGGGACCAAACCAGCAAAGCGTCTACCCAACTGAAACAAGGGGGCATCCTCGAAAGTTTAAAGGAAAGAAGCCAATTGCCTTCACCCCCTTAAACAACACGAGGACGAATATCCTGATGGCGATTGGAAGGCAAGGGACTTAGATTCAACGTCCGAGGGCCATGACCTCGGACAACAAGAAGAATATGAAGAAATTCTGCCAATTCCACCGAGACCACGGGCATGATAACGAATATTGCTTCAGCTGAAGAAGTACATAGAGACGCTGATAAAGCAAGGACAACTTTGGCGTTACCTCTGCATTCCCTCCCAAAAGGGAAGGAGGGAAGAAGAAGGAAAGGTAGAGGACGAGGAATACGACTCCGACAGGCGCCAAAACCGAAGTCCAAAAAGGTGTCCCCTGCCCCCGGTAGGAGTAATACAAATGATCACCACAGGGCTGCCGTCGGCGGAAAGAAAAAGGAAAGCCAGTGGGATTTCGGTAATGGAGTACGGGAATCCATCAAAGAAACTCACTCGAAAGGACGGGTCCACCGTCATTTTTCCCCATGACAATCCTTTGCTGATTACGGCAAGGATAGGAAGCTGGGATGTCAAGAGAGTACTGCTTGATGATGGCTCAAACGCAGACGTTCTATTTTCACACCTGCTACCAAGCTTGGGAATATCGAGCAGCGGCCTTAAAACTGTCACTTCTCCCACTTTTGGAGTGGGGTCGTCCAAGCTTCCCGTTCTAGGATGGATAGATCTTCCTTTGATGCTGAAGGGAACCTCAGCAAACAACAGTAAGGAGCGGTTCACCTCCGTAATGACAAGGTTCATCCTCATCGATGTCCCTTCCTCATATAATGCCATTATGGGAAGGCAAACGCAAGGAAACCTCCACATTCGCCCGGATGTGAAGTACCTAACTGTCACCTTCGCCACCAAGGATGGAGATGCTGAGATCTTCATCGACCAGGGGGAGGTACGAAAGATGTTTGTAAAGGCAAGAAAAGCTCCAGCGGCGAATTATGCGCAGACTACAGAAATGAAGGCTCTGCTCGCACCAGAATCAGAAGAACAAAGAACGGAGGATCCCGAGAAAGTAGAAACGGAGGAGATAGAGCTTGTACCAAGCCGAAACACCCGAATAGGGAAAAAATTGGCCAAAGGAGACAAGGAAAAGCTTGTATCTTTCCTGCTAATGAATAAAGATCTGTTCGCCTACTCGCCGAAAGACATGCCTGGGGTAGATCCTGGCATAATACAACGTAGCCTCAAAGTAAACCCAGAGGCAAAGCCAGTCCGCCAAAAGAAACGAAGCCTCTCCTTGCACAAAAACAACTTCACCAAAACAGAAGTCGAACACCTGTTAGACGCAGGTGTAATCAGGGAAGTCCAATACCCCGAATGGCTAAGCAATGTAGTCATCGCCACGAAAGAAGGAAGCAACAAGCTCCGAATGTGTATCAACTTCCGAAATGTAGATGATGCTTGTCCTAAAGATTCATATCCTCTCCCGCCGATAGATCAGCTGGTAGATTCAACCGCCGAATACGGACTCCTGAGCTTCCTAGATGCTTTTAGTGGGTATCACCAAGTTAGGATGAACCTCGAGGACGAAGAAAAACTGCCTTCATCACCGAAGTAGGTACGTATTGTTACGTCAGAATGCCCTTCGGGCTTAAAAATGCTGGAGCTACCTACCAGAGGCTGATGAACAAGGTCTTCAGCAGTCAAATAGGAAGAAACATGGAAGTTTATGTGTATGACATGATAGTCAAAAGAAGATTGCCTGGTAGCCATATTCTTGACTTGGAGGAAACTTTCCACCAGCTTACAACATTCGGAATTCACCTTAATCCCGAGAAGTGCGTTTTCGGCGTAAGTTCGGGAAAATTCCTCGAATTTATGGTATCAGAAAGGGGTATCGATGCCAACCCAGAAAAAGTCAAAGCTCTACTTGAATTCCGAACTCCGGCCACAACAAAAGATGTGCAAAGGCTTACTGGCAGAATAACCTCTCTTAGCAAGTTCATCTCCAGGTATGGGGATTGCTGCCAAGCATTCTTTAAAGTACTCATCAAAGTAGCAAAAAATAGTGACAACCTCGAGGACAACGATCATCCCTGGAACGAGGATTGCCAAAAGGCCTGGGAAGAGCTCAAAGTTTATCTGGCCCGACTACCCACTCTTCGGCAACCTCGAGAGGGAGAACCCGTCGTGCTATATCTTGTTGTTGCTAAAAAAGCACTGAGCTCGGTTCTCGTAAAGGAAGAAGGAGTGATGCAATGGCCAGTCTATTACGTGAGCAAATCTCTGCACGGAGCCGAAATCAGTACCCCTTACTACAAAAAGCTATCTATGCCTTAGTACTAGCAAGTAGGAGATTGCGTCCGTATTTTCAGGCTCATCCAATCATTGTCCAAAATAACCTACCCCTTCGGGATGTCATGAAGAGGGTAGACCATTCGGGCTGGCTTTCCAAGTGGTGCATAGAGCTCGGTGAATATGATATCGCTTACGAACCAAGGAAAGCAATAAAAGCCCAAGCCCTAGCAGACTTCATTGCTGAAGTACCTTTCACCGAGAATGATCAGTATGACCTTGGTAAAAGTGAGCCAGAATGGACGTTGTTCATAGATGGGGCCTTCGGCTCAGAACACCAGGGAGCCGGGATAGTCATTCACGGCCCCGAAGGCATGGAAGTAATGAAAGCCATCAAATTCGAGTTTAGTGTCACCAACAACGCGGCAGAGTACGAAGCTCTCATAGCAGGGTTACGCCTTGCTAGAAAGATTGGTGTAAGAAACCTGAAAGCCCATAGTGATTCTCAGCTGGTGGTCCGACAGATGGCAGGGGACTACAGTGCAAAAGATCCAACTTTGGTAAAATACCATGAGCTTGTGTCAAAGCTCATCCGGGAATTAGACGCTGTGCGTATTGAAAATGTCCTTCGACGAAGCAACACCGAGGCAGATAGTCTGGCAAAGTCAAAAAACTTCACTGAAATAATGAGTCGCCCCAGCATTGCGGTAATGAGCATAACAACCTCGGAGCAAGGATGGGAAAATCCTATAAAGAGGTATCTTGCAACCTCGGAGCTTCCTGAAGACCCTCGCGAGGCGGCAAAAGTGCGAAGACTTTTCGGACAATACTTCTTAATAGGGGAAGAACTATACCGACAGGGATTTGCAAGTCCATTGCAAAGATGTATTGCCGAAAAGGACACTCGGCCAATCCTCAAAGAAGTCCACGAAGGAATATGCGGTGCCCATATCGGGATTGACGCTTTGGCAGGAGTGATACTTTGCCAAGGGTATTTTTGGCCTACATTAAGAAAGGACACAAGGCAGTTTGTCCAAAAGTGTGACAGTTGCCAGAGACACGTGAAAGTTCAAAGATTGCCCTCGAAACTAATAAACTTGACTGAATACCCCTGTCCCTTTGCAGTATGGGGCATCGACGTCATCGGCCCACTCCCGACAGCACCTGGAGGAGTGAAATTCTGCGTGGTCGCGGTAGACTACTTCACAAAGTGGGTAGAGGCAGAGCCCCTAGTAACTATCATAGCAAAGGATATACAAAAATTTGTCTGGAAAGGAATTATATGCAGGTTTGGCATACCGAGGGTGATAGTCACCGATAATGGTTCCCAGTTTATTGACAAAAGGTTCCAGGAATTCATCACCAGCCTCGGAATAAAGATGCACTTCGCCCCCGTAGCTCATCCCCAGAGCAATGGACAAGTATAGGTGTCTAACAAGACCATAAAAGATGGTTTGAAAAAGAGATTAGGGGAGGCAAAACGAAAATGGCCAGGAGAACTTCCTAGTGTGCTGTGGAGCTATCAGACAACGCCCCGAAGGGCTACAGGAAAAACACCTTTTTCGCTCATCTTCGGCATGGAGGCTATTATCCCTGTCGAGATAGTACGGCCATCAATCAGGATTCAGGTGTTCGACGAAGGACGAAATGACCTCGGGTTGAAAACCAAGCTTGACCTAGTGGGTGAGCACAGAGAGATGGTCGAGCTCAGAAGAAAGGCCTTTCAGCAGAGAGTGGCCATAGCCACAAATGTGCGTGCCAGGCCGAAAGGGATAAGGAAAGGAGACCTCGTCCTCTGAAAGGCTGAATTCGAGCCCTGAAAACCGTCCTACGGGGTACTTCGGACAAATTGGAAAGGACCTTACTTGGTCTTGGACGAGGTCCGAAAGGGAGTATACAAGCTCGGCGACACCGAAGGGGGAGAACTGAAAAATACCTGGCATTCGGATGCCCTAAAGAAATTCTATACTTAGGACTTTTTTCAGAAAGGTTGTAGTTACTCTTCCCCGCAGTCGTCAATAAAGACACAAGACGAATGATTGTCGCAAAAGCTGAAAAATTAGTTCCTTAATGGTTTTCCTTTCGAAACTAACTCCTGAATGGAGTATAAACTCGGTAGAGTTCAGAAAAAGTCTAAAGTTACTCTTCCCAAAGAAGTAAGAACGAAAAATTCACCGAAAGTGTGTGCTTAGAATTACTTCTGAAGAATCCTATTCAGAAGAATGAATGGAGATTGGAAAAAGAATCTTCACTAAAAAATTCAAAGGCAAAGATGTACAGCCAGGCAGGAAAACAAAAGAGTAAGAAGAAGCCTATGGCTGAGCTGGGGCATCCGAGGTTTCATCACCATCTTCGGCACTAGGCTCAGTCGGAGGCACCGGCTTAGCTGGAGGAAGATTGAGAAAATCTGGCTTTGACCATATCTCCTAGGGCCCCTCGGGAAAATCCAGAGCGAAAAGGTAGGAAAGGTCGAGCTCAGGGTGCCGAGCAAGGGCTTGATGGCGAGCCAGGCAAAAGCCGTCTTGGAAAGCCACCTTCGCCATTCACTTAGACTTGTCCTTTTCGGCACTAAGAGCGTCAAGTTTGGTCTGAAGCTTGGCAATCTTTTCCTCCAGCTTTTTCTTTCTCTTGCCCTTGGTCCCCTTCTTCAGAGATTCAACCTTAGCCTCGAGCTCGGCATTCAAAGCAAGCACCTTCATCAGGTTCTCGCCATCTTGAGCGTTCGCCATCCGAAGGGCCTCATTCTCTGAAGAGAGAACGGCACACTTTGAGCCAAGGTCCTTGACCTTGGCTGAGAAATGTAGGAGAAGTTCCTGCTTGCTCGTCTCGAGTTCGGCCCGAAGATTCACAACGTCCTCCTTCACAATCTTAAGCTCGTCATATTTAAGGACGTGCATGGCACAAACTTCCTTCATTTTACTCAAAGAATCTTCGGACCGAGAATGGGCCTCTGTTTGCTTTGATGCCCAAGTGCGGAAATACCCGCTGTATGCCAAAAGCTGCAAAAAAGGGGGACCCCGAATGAGTATCAAAAGAATGATGAAAACTTAGAAGAAAGATTTCTAAGTAAACAAAGAGGAGAAAACTACCCGGGCGGCGTGCTCGATCATCCTTGCAGCGAGGATCTCCTCGTTAGGACATTCGTTAATGAGTGACTGAAAGGTGGCGCCTATCATCACCCCCGTCGCCATTTGAGGAGCCATCAACCGGCTATCCTCAGAGAACAAATTCATGTCCTTTGTAAATGTCCAGAAGGGCTCCTTCGGCACCTTGCCCTGAGGGACCCGCTTGTCCCGAAAAGCCCTTCGCCGGGCATGAGCGTCCATCCAGGGCACCGCAAGCATGTCCTCTGCAAGTTTTTGCTGAAGTTCTGTCAGTACACCACGCCTTAGCCATTCATCCAAGAAATTGTAGATACGAAAAATACTAAGGTTTGCAGGAGAATGGCTAAGGAACCAACCTGGTAGAACTTCGGCAACGTCATCTTCAGACTCGCCCTCCTGGACTTCACCGGGAATGTTCTTCCCCTTCCTTCTCCTGCTCTCTTCAAGTTCCTGAGCAGGTCTTCGCTCAGAAGAAGACTCTGTGGGAAGAACGGGGCTCAGTGTTGCCCCAAGAAGGGCAGCGTCCGAAGGAAGGTCCGTCGGCGTTGAAGGAAGAGCAGGCGATTGATCCTACACCTCCACAATGACCTCGGGAGGGGGAGTAACAGCCCTAGCCTTCTTGGCCCTAGAAGGCCACTGCCGATCGACTTCTTCCTCTTAGCAGGCGCCTTCTTGCGCGCCTGCTCCCCCTTCTCGGCTTGGCCGAGGAAGAGTGACTTGTAAAAATCAGCAGATTGATCGCCCATCTCTGCAGAAAGGAAAAAGTATCAGCGTAAGTCCAAAAGGAAAAAAAAAAGTATCAAACCCAGGAAAGAGACTTACTCTCGGCAAAAAACTCATAAGTAATCTCCCCCCGAAGGAGCATGACTATGCAGGCCTTCTTCCCCGGAAGAATAGGCACGGGCATCCCGGGATCACTTTTGTGCGCGTCCACTACTCCCATCTCCCGAAGGACCTCCTCGGTCATGAGATCCTACTTGATGGGAAAAGGGTAAAATGAACGCGGAGGGACCTCGGGATCCCAATCTGCCACGGCCCGGATGAGCCTATCAAATCGATCAAACTCGACAGCCAGCTCCGAAGTCAGGAGTTTTCGGGGATCAACGATGTCCATTTTCAGGGTCCCTGAGGCCCATCTGGTGGGGACATGATGCCAAAGTTCGGGGACCGGCAGCAAGAAAAACTTCTTCTGCCACCCCCGCCTGCTGTCCTTGTTGTCAAAGGTGAAGGTAAACTTTTTGCTCCCAGACCCTCGGGGAAGCAGGAAATAAAAGCCGCCCTTCGGGACCGGGTGGAGTTTGTAGTACTACATGAAGAAGAGAAAATGGGGCTTTATCTTAAACTCCCCACACATGCAGAGAAAAGAATTGAAGTAGGAGTAAGAATTCGGGGGAAGTTGGTTCACGGCGATCCCCTGGAATTTGCAAAATTCACAGATTACGCGGTGAGGAGGGTACCGAAGACCGGCTTTCAATTGAGCTCGATAAACGGTAACCTCATGCGAATCTGACATAAAGCTGTAGGTGCCCAGGATGGGCAACCTCGGGGTGAGGTAACTAGGAAGGTAATACTTAGCCATCCACTTCTTTACCTTCCCCGGAGTAGTACTACAAGGATGAGATTCGAGAGGAAGAAAGCTCTCGGGGAGAGGTCGGACAGTTAGCAACGGGGTCGGATTCAACGGGGCCGGATCAGACATTTTTTACAAAAGAAAAGAAGGACGATTCTGGAAAAGCAAGGAAACAAAGAAACCTCAGAAAAGCGACCTTGAAAGAGAAAAGAAATCACAGGGGGAAGCACCCACCAAAAGTCTTGCTGAAATTATTGAACGCTGCCGCACAAATTGCCAGAAATCGCTCCACCGCAGAAACCGCCGCTGAAAAAGAAGGAGAAAGGCAAGAAAAAGCTCTAAGAGCAGATGAGGGTAAAAACAGAGAGTGAGGAAAAAAATGAGGCGAAAGACGCTTATATAGGATGAAGAGGGTAAGCGAAGCGTCGTCATTATTATCCCTCGGAAGCGCAACAGACTCATTAATACTCCTCAAAGGAGAAAAGACGCAATTAGTTTGACCGGCGTAACTATCCCGCCACCTAGCGGCCACGTGTCATCCAACGCGAAGAACTAGGGCACGCCCCTCTCACATCACGAAAACCCGGATACGCTTATCCATAACTGACATGTTTGACCAAAGGATACGACGCTTCACAAACCTGCAGCAGAAGAAAGCAAAAGCAAAAGCTGTTAAACACCTCCTGAGTGCTTGGCTTAGGCCAAGGAATATCAAGAAAAACCAAGGAGAGTGAGAGAAAACAGAAAGGGGAAGTAAGAGAAGCTCCGGAGACTAGTACAGTGACTTATGTGCAAAACTGGAGACTTTCAGGACTTAATTGCACATAGAAAATGTACTATGGGAAAGCTGACAGAAAACAGAGAAAGGGGACTAAATTGTGCACTAAGTTAAGTGGTACAATTGAAACTACAAACTTAAGGATGGAATTGTTGGCCATGCAAAATTCTATGATGGCTAGTGCAAGACTAGACCATTTGTGGGAGACAACAATGATTACTAGTCAAAATCTTGTCTACCACTAGTGTACTATTCACTAGTTACTAGTTAAGCTAACTAGTCCTTATTTAGTTACATGGCCGGTTTTACAAGGGAGATTTTGTGGCCTTGGTACTTGTGTTACCTTGTGCTTAGCATACTGGGCCAAGAAATGACTTGATTAACATTTTGAACACAAGTTTTAAGGGCGGCATTGTACTTATATAGATTTGAGGGCCGTATTGCTACATGCAAAGAAGTAGAAGGCAAAAGTTAGCATTTGGCTAACAAAAACCAAAGTTAATTCGGTCGAAACTAGTCAAAGCCTATTTGTTTCATTTCGGGCTTGCTTTGTTCATAGCTTAACCGAGAGTTGCTCTTGAGTTCTTTCACAAATTGGCTTTGAAATTCAAGAATCTTGAAGATACTTGAGGGGTTCAAGCTGTTGGGTTTCGGGAGCCAAACAGCGCAGCGGAATTTAACCGAAACCCTTCAGGATCCAAGTGAAACGGGGTAAACCGGGTGTTCGAAAATTTCATACCTAATTTTCGATTGTCACTCAACTGTAGAGTCAAATCACAAAACCTGAACAGTTGACATGTTCAGGCTCTCTATGGTATCCACATGAGCCTCTCGGGATCACCACGCTTCCACCACGTCCCGGCAGATGCGTTTCTCTTGCGCTCGCAGTGCTAGCTTGCATCCTCCAAGGAATTGCAAGAGAAGAGTGCGGCTGTCCTTTTGGGAGGCTAGGGCAAGGAGACCTACGAATTTCTCACTTAAAAGTTGTATTTATAGTGAGACTCAACTTCCAGGCCTAATGGGTTTCAAAGCCCTAATCCGATTAGGATTTAATTTCGGGCTTAATAATGGCTCAACTCCTTGGCCCATTATTAATACGAAATTAAAGTGAAACCATAACCCAAATAATTAGCCCATGCACTCTAATGATCCAAATAGTTCTATGTGTGCGACCCAATAGGCTCTTGCCATGTTGGCAATGATCATAAATCACATTTATGATCATAAGCAATGAGCGGTGTCTAGCAACACATCATTGCTACCCAAGTGACAAGATTGTCGGTGAATCGACTAAACCTTTATGATCATCACCGATATATGCCATTGTCCCTTTGTCCAAGATATCAAGACTAAGCATAAGACATGGAATGTGTCACTCTCGTATAGCCCAATCTTTGCTTTCTTGATTCCCGAGTAGACTAACTTAAACTGATGGCATTGATATCATATATCAACTCATCGGAGCATGGCCATGCATTTTCTAAGTCTCACTCTATCAAGGGGCCCAAAGATATCACTCCCGTTACATATGAGGGACAAATCCCATCTTGATCATACAAATCCCTCCGCATGATATGTGACATACCCAATGACCTCCTTCAAGTTCACTCAGTTACGAGCAACAAAGGAAAGTATCAGAGTATGTGACTCACATGTAGGGAACCTTGATGATCTTAGGTCGAAGGACTACATATACCATGATCACTATGAGAATCACTTATGACACTCATATAACGATCCATGAAGTGTTCTCATGGTGGGTCGGTCCAATACACAAGTTCTCCAACCTGTACCCATATGTAGACTACATTTCTCATATTAGTCTCCACATATGCTAGTCATTATGTATTATTGCAACCCACTCCACAATAATACTAGACTAGGGACGTTTAAGAATATCATTATTCTAGGGTTACAATTTTATTTATTACGTTACGCAGAAAAAAAACAACAAACATAATTGCTGGATTAATGCCTCAATAAAATATCATGACTCAATGTGCAAAAATAAAATCATCTCATGATTGGCTTTTTTTGGGCACAACACTAACAATCTCCCACTTGCACTAAAAGCGAATCATCCATTTCAGGTTTGATGTCTCCTTGTTGTTCTTGAATTTCTTCAAGTTCTACTTTCCTCCCATTAGTTTCCTTAGAGATAAAGTCTTTCTCTAAAAAGACACCAGTTCGAGCAATAAACACTTTTTGCTCAGAAGGATTGTAGAAATAGTAACCCTTTGTTTCTTTAGGATACCCAACAAAAAGACATTTTTGAGATTTAGGCCCTAGTTTGTTAGAGGATTGACGTTTCACATAAGCGTCACAGCCCCAAATCTTCATAAAAGACAAATTGGGATGCCTCCCACTCCATATCTCATATGGTGTCTTTTGAACCGATTTAGATGGAACTCGGTTTAGTGTAAAAGCGGCTGTCTCTAGAGCATGTCCCCAAAAGGAGTTTGGAAGGTCAGCTTGACTCATCATAGAGTGAACCATGTCTAACAGAGTTCGATTTCTCCTTTCAGATACACTAATCCATTGAGGTGTACCTAGTGGAGTGAGTTGTGATACTATACCACACTCCTTCAGATAGTCAAGGAATTCTCGATCCAAGTACTCTCCACCTCAATCTGATCGAAGCACTTTGATACTCTTCCCAAGTTGATTTTCTACTTCATTCTTGAATTCTTTGAACTTTTCAAAGGATTCTGACTTGTGTCTCATAAGATACACATAGCCATATCTGCTGAAGTCATCAGTGAAAGTAATGAAGTATTAGAAACCTCCTCTAGCTTGTGTAGACATAGGGCCACATACATCACTATGTATGAGTCCTAGTAAGTCATTAGCCCTTTCACTTTGCCCTGTGAATGGGGCTTTGGTCATCTTGCCCAACAAACATGACTCACATGTCTCATATGATTCAAAATCAAATGAGTCCAAGAGTCCATCCTTATGGAGCTTGGATATGCGGGTCTCATTTATATGGCCCAAGCGACAGTGCGAGAGATAGGTCGGGTTCAAATCATTTAATCTGACCTTCTTGGTATTCACATTATAGATTGGATCTTCGAGATCTAGAACGTACAACCCATTGCTAAGTTGAGCACTACCATAAAAGATTTCATTCAAATAAATAGAACAACATTTGTCCTTTGTTATAAATGAAAAACCTTTCTTGTCCAAACAAGAAACAGAAATGAAATTTCTACTAATAGTAGGCACAAAGTAGTAGTTGTCTAATTCTAAAACTAATCCACTAGGTAAAGTTAGAACATAAGTCCCTACGGCTAAGGCAGCAACCCTTGCTCCATTTCCAACACGTAGGTTCACTTCACCTCGGGCCAATCTTCTACTTCTACTTAGATCCTGCACATTTGCACAAATGTGAGATCCACATCCAGTATCCAATACCCAAGATGAGGAAGTAGAAAAGTTAGCGTCTATAACAAAAATACCTGAAGTGGAAGTCCTACTTCCCTTTTCCTTAGCAAGTTCTTCAAGATAGAGCTTGCAGTTGCGCTTCTAGGGTCCAGGTTGCTTACAATGGAAGCACTCCCCTTCTTTTGCCACACCACCCTTTGGTTTCAGTCCAGCTGAAGAAGAATTAGCATTGGACTTTCCATTAGCTTTATCCTTCTTCTTGTTGGCTTTGCCCTTTCCCTTGCCTTTTTGAACCATCAAAATGGGCTTAGCCTTCTTAAGGTTTTGCTCAGCAGTTCTCAACATGTTGAACAATTCAGGAAGGGACTTGTCAAGGTCATTCATGTTATAGTTCATGACGAACTGACTATAGCCTTCAGGCAACGATTGCAAGACTACATCGGTAGCCAACTCTTTCTGAAGAGCAAATCCCAAATTCTCAAGATTCTCAATGTACCCAATCAGCTTGAGCACATGAGGACCCACGGGACTTCCCTCAGACATCTTGCACTGAAACAATGCCTTGGAGGTCTCAAACCTCTCATGCCTAGCTTGCTATTGGAAAAGCATTTTGAGATGTTCGATCATATCGACCGCCCCCATGTTCTCATGTTGCTTCTAAAGCTCAGATTCCATGGTAATAAGTATGAGGCATGCAACATCCAAAGCATCATCAGAATGCTTCTTGTGAGCATCCCTTTCAGCTCTTGGAGCAGTGGCAGTAAGCTCATTCAGAATGGGCAGCTCTAGGACATAAGCCTTTCTCTCTTGTTTGAGGACTATCCTCAAGTTTCAGTACCATTTGAGAAAGTTGGTCCCATTCAGTTTTTCCTTCTCAAGGATCGATCGCAATGAAAGTGTCGATGTGTTTTGTGCCATGGTTATCTACAACAGTAAATATGTAGTGTAAGAGTCATGTATTTTAATTCATTTAGTAAGGACTTTTATTAAACGATACTCCCACTATTTTTCTCAAAATAATAACCCTCGATATTATTTTGGAACACCTCAGCGCTAAGGTATTCTAATGGGCCAAGATCCATATTTGACCACAACCTGAGTCAGCTTTGGCTTGTCTCTCAAGTTACAGTTATTTAGGTAGGCAACTCCTTGCCAATTGCATCCTATGCAACTCTTGGATAGTTGGGTGAACAACACTTATCCAAGCTCAACTCATGAACTTAAGCCCAACTCTATGCCTCTAAGTCCCTAATCCTATTAGGATGACTTAGTTAAGTCGAACCCAAAGTTAGCAGTTTGGATATCACTATTATCCCATCGCGCCTTACCAAGATGAACATAGGTGCTTTGCTTTCGCAAACCCACCTAATGTTGATCAAAGTCTTGACGAGTGCCAACATTTGGAAGGCATCACATTTAATGACTTAATATTTGTTTGAGGGATTTTTCTTTTGATCTCACCAATTTGTTATCTCCAGTTGTTTTATACATGCATCAAATACAAATATAAAACATGCATCTAATGCCTACAAGAAAATAAATGTGACATGGTTATAGCCCAAACTATGTGATATTCTCAAGCCAATGAGAATATCATAAAAGTCTAAGGAAAGAAAAGAGTCTTCACAAGCTCCTTCTCTTCATTTCTTTGTTGCCCTTTTGTTGTGACCTCCTTGGACATACCACCTTGGATGATCCCATAATGCACCACTACATCAATAATAGAAACATTGAGTTACATTTGAGGGGAGTAAGGTGAGAAGAGAATGTACAATGAGAGTAACAAGAGAAGGCACGACTCGCAGGCCGTATTTACAAGTACAACCAATCAAGGGCTATAACCATGCACCATGCTTCAAACACCAATGAGCATATCATGTCAAATCTCATTCAACAAAGATGCATGCCAATTTTCACGCATTGATTAACCAGTTTTTATTTATGTGGCGCTTCACATACGGCGGTCCTACTGGTCGGTCAGCGAACGGGGTCAATGGGAGCCGCCCTTGCGGGGGGCGAGCGGGGCAGCGCCCCCCGGTGCAAAAAATTGTCTTACAACTGCTTAGCCCAAAATCTTCTATTTCGAGCAAGTAGGCACCCGAGACTCCTCCATTCGACCCACCCAAAATACCTTACTTTCGGTGCCCGAACAAGCCGAATCCGAACAAAGCTAGGGTTTTTGCAACTATTGCAAGAATCCTCATCCATATAGGTATCTCATACCATCCAATTTCAGGTTAATCTCATTAACCAATTAGTGTTATTTCTTCATATACATCATATGTTCATTACGAGTTCCGGTTTCATGCATCATGAATCAATCTAATTAATCATGGCCGAAAAGCAACCGAACACATTACATCATGCGATTCTACACTCAATCTTGATTTAGGGTTTCACTAGTAGCTCTGATACCACTGTTGGGTTTTAGGAGCCAAACAGCGCAGCAGAATTTAACCGAAACCCTCCACGATCCAAGTGAAACGGGGTAAACCGAGTGTTGAAAAATTTTCATACCTAATTTTCGGTTGAGATCTCTCACTCAACTGTAGTGTTGAATCACAAAACTTGAACAGTTGACGTGTTCAAGCTCTCTATGGTATCCACACGAGCCTCTCAGGATCACCACGCTTCCACCGCGTCCTGGCAAATGCATTTCTCTTGCACTCCCAGTTCTAGCTTGTGTCCTCTAAGGAATTGCAAGAGAAAAGTGCGGCTGTCCTTTTGGGAGGCTAACGTAAGGAGACCTGTGAATTTCTCACTAGAAGTTGAATTTATAGTGAGACTCAACTTCTAGCCCTAATGGGTTTCAAAACCCTAATCCAATCGGGCTTTAATTTTAGGGTTAATAATGGCTCAACTATTGGGCCCATTATTAATACGAAATTATTGTGAAACCAAAACCCAAATTATTAGCCCAAGCCGCACTCTTCTCTTGCAATTCCTTGGAGGACGCAAGCTAGCCCTGCGAGCGCAAGAGAAACGCATCTGCCGAGATGTGGTGGAAGCGTGGTGATCCTGAGAGGCTCGTGTGGATACCATAGAGAGCCTGAACACATCAACTGTTCAGGTTTTGTGATTCGATTCTACAGTTGAGTCAGAGATCTCAACCGAAAATTGATAGGTGAACACCCGGTTTACCCCGTTTCACTTGGATCCTGGAGGGTTTCTGTTAAATTCCGCTGCACTGTTTGGCTCCCGAAACCCAACACATAGGTCTTTCCAGTCCACTCCCAATAGCACCCGCAGGAGTGAAGTTCTGCACAGTAGTAGTGGACTACTTCACCAAGCGAAACGAGGCAGGAACCCTCAGAACTATTCCGGAAAAAGATATACAAAAGTTCATCTGGAGAAACATGATATGCAGATTTGGCATATCAATGGTGATAATGGCCGATATTGGTTCCCAGTCTATGAACAAGAGATTCCAAGAATTCGCCACCCACTTCGGAATAAAATTGCACTTTGGCCCACTAGCTCAGCCTCGAAGCAACAGACGAGTGGAAGTACCCAACAGAATTATAAATGAGGGACTATAAAAGAGGTTGGGAGAAGCAAACATAAAATGGCTAGGAAAACTTCCTACTATACCTAGGAGTTATCAGATAACTCCCCGAAGGGCCATGGGGGAGACAACTTTCTCACTTATCTCCAATACAGAGGCCATTATCCATTTGAAGTAGCATGGTCACTAGTTAGAACATGAGTGTCCGATGAAAGAAGAAACAACCTTGGGTTGAGAACTAAGCTCGACCTAGTTGGCGAACACAGAGGAATGGCCGAGCTCAGAAAAAGGGCCTTTCAGCAAAAGGCGGCCATGAGCGCAAACCTGCACGATAGGCCAAAAGGAATAACGAAATGAGACCTCATCCTCCGAAAGGCCGAGTTTCAACCCCGAAAATTGTCCCATGGGGTACTTCGGCCAAACAGGAAAGGGGCCTTATTTGGTCATAGACGAGGTCCGAAGGGGAGTATACAAGCTTGGCGACACCAAAGGAGGAAAACTGAAAAATGCATGGCACTTGGATGCCTTAAAGAAATTCTATACTTAGAATTTTAGTTAAGAAATCGTACAAGTGAGAAATTTCTCTAAGTACAGAAGTTTTCCCCTATCTGAAGAGTACTCGCCGAACAAAGCTAAAGCCCGCACTCCCGAAAGTCACGTTTTCCTTCTGAAGATGATTGGGTTATACGCCCAAAAAAGGTGAAGTCTATCGAATACGGCCGATGAGGGTAGTCTAAAATTTGCCTAAGGGAACTTCACCAACAACGAACGTTTACCCGAAGGTTGGCCGATAAAATGAGCAAAGTGTACCTCTTCGAAGTCCCCTGACCGGAAGTGGTCGGGGCAACTAGGAAACAAAAAATTGCTCAAAAGACTTAACCAAATTATGAAAGGAAAATTCATTGAAGAAGGTCTTGGTACAAGGAGAAGGTTACAAGAAGAAGGAAAAAGAAGAAGGCAGAGGCCCTAGAATATCTAAGGGACCCCGGCATCATGGGAAGCTCCCGCTCCTGTGTCTTTGGCCACTGCCTTCGGTGCAGAATGAGGGGCAAATGGCAAGTTGAGGTGCTCGACTTTCGACCAAGTCCATCGAGGACCCTCGAGAATATCCAAGGCAGCCAAGAAGGAAAGGTCGAGGTCCGGATACTTCTTCAAAAATTGGTGACGAGCTAGACAAAAGCCATCCTGAAAGGCAACCTTTGTTGCCTGAACGACTTTGTGTTTTTCCACGTCCAAGTCGTCCGCCTTATTCTGAAGGTCTGAAACCTCCTTCCAAAGATCCCCAACCTCCTTCTCCAGCTCCTTTATCTTCTTCTGCTTCTTCGAACCCTTCTTTAGCGAGTCGACCTTGGCTTGAAGTTCGGCGTTGTCAGCAAGAGCCTTCGCCAGAAGAGCAGCTTCTCCTTCTTTCTCCTTCTGAATGGCCTCGTTGGCCGAGGTTAAGCTTACAACCTTCTCACCAAGGTCGGACATCGTCTTGGAAAAATCCTTCAAGAGCTCCTCTTGGCCCTTCAAGAACTCCTCCCAAAGCTGGGCAACCTTCTGCTTGGCTATACGGCTCAACTCGGTGTTCGACACAACCGAGTTAGCGCAGACCTTGGCCTTCTCCAACTTATCTTCGGCCCAAGCTCAGCCCGAAGACTGCTTTGCCGTCGAAGCTCGAAGGTATCCACTGTACCCCAGGAGCTACAAAGAAAAAAGAGAAGGTACTTAGTAAAAGTCACACAAGGAAAGCCAAAACAGTTAGACAAAAAAGTGGGAGGAAAAATGAAGACGCCTAAAGAACTACCTGAGCAGCATGCTCGGAAACCTTAGCGGCAAGGGTATCCTCAGAGGCACACTCCTCTACAACTGCCTTGAAGGAGGCCTGAGTGAGCACACCCCTCACCATTTGTGGAGCCATTTCCCGGCAATCCTCGGAGAACTGGTTCATGTCCTCCGTGAAAGACCAGAACGGCTCCCTTGGGACTTTGTCCTTCGGAATGTGGGAATCCCGAAGAGCCCGCCTTCGGGCATGCTCAACCATCCAAGCTGAGGGCACCAGATCCTCTGAAAAGTTGAAAGCGTAAGTCAGACAAAGCTCCTTAACTATACAAGTTATGAGGATACAAGTATTAAAAAGGGGTAAGAGACAAACCAGGTGCAACCTCAGCAACGTCGTCATCGGAGTCCCGGACCTCCTCCACGTCGGCAGGAATATCTTTGCCTTTATCCCTTCGGCATTTTTCCAACTCCTCGATAGAGAGACTCCCTGCCAAAGAGCCCAAAAGATCCACCGACGTGGTAGGACTCAAAGCAGTAACAACAGTAACCACCCCGGCAGGAGCCTCGACGGAAGTTTCAGGCTCGGCGGGAGTTTCAGGCTTGGTGGAAGTTGCAATGTCACCGCCGACCTTCGCCACATCCTCCGAGGGTGGAAGAAGGGTGTCCTTCTTCGCCTTCTTGGTTGAAGATGGTCCGCTCCCAGCAGTCTTGCACCTCTTAGAGACGGTTTTCTTCGTTTGTTCACCTTTCTCGGCCTGACCAAGGAAGAAAGACTTGTAGTAGGCAGCAGACTCGTCGTCCATCTCTGAAAAAGAGGGAAAACATCAATGTGAGTCTAGACAGGCACTTATGCTGAAAACTTTGAAAGGAAACTTACTTTCAAAAAAGGCTTCGTAAGTAAGCTTGCTATAAAGGAGCTTTACTAGCCAGGACTCCTTCACCGCGATGGCAGGAGCTGGCATGCTGAGATCCGTCTTATGCTCCTTAACCACCCACAACTCTCAAAGGACCTCCTCGGTCATAAGCCTCCAATTGATGGGGAAGGGGTTGAGGGAGCATGAAGGGATCACCAGCCGAAGTGTTATTGCCCAGATCACCTGAGGCCCCCAAAAAAGAGGAAGTCAAACTCCTGAGGTACACGATCTCAGTAGTCCACCAATACCAACCTCGGAGTATCGCCTCCATCGGGGAGATGACCAAACCAACTTCGGGGCAGAAGGACCAGCCATCCTCTGCTGAGGAAAGCCCCCCGAAGGAGTAACTTTGGGGCCAGGGAATCCCTCGAAGAACCAGTCCAACCCTGGGAAAAGGTCCCTCATCCTGAGGGTGGACATCAACCAAAGGGACCTCGGAGGTACGGCAGGAGCCATTAACGAGTCTCTGACAATTCCGCCCGTACACCCTGCACGCCGCTCTCATATGCACTATGACGCCACGCCGCTGCCCACGTCCTATCATGTAGGACTACGCCTGTCGTAGCTCGTGGCCTGAGGAGCCTGCAAGTGGCCAGGGGCCCCCACGCCCAGAAGTACGGGCGACATCCTTCCATATATGTGTCACAATCCGAAGGGTCCACTCCCTCAGTATATATCAGGGGGATGGACTCAAAAAAAGGGGGGGGGGACTCTCTCCCTCTCTCTCTTCTTTCTACCCTCAAGAGGACACAGCAGGAAAAAACCTTTTGCCCTGATTATTCCCTCTCCACTCCCCAAAGCATTGACTTGGGCGTCGGAGGCTCCTCCCTGGAAAATCACTTCGGGGACCTCCTCACCCCTATTTTCTGAGTGTTTCAGGCAGGTCCTCCTGCGGAACCCCCGTTTCGGGCTCTCTCCCATACCGGAAGTCCTTCTCGGCCTCACCGTGCCTCCCACACAAGGATGCTGCCGGCCATCGCAGGTGATCCACACAGAGCACCTTTTGCCGGGACTCACCCATACCTCTTGAAGTCCCTGCCGCCTTCACCACGACACACAGTGGTGCTAATGGCCCTCCGCCATCAGGAAGTATCAAAGTTTATCACTCACATGTAGGGAACCTTGATGACCTTAGGTTAAAGGACTACATATACATGATCATTATAAGAATCACTTATGACACTCATATAACGATCCATGTAGCATTCTCAAGGTGGGTTGGTCTAGTACACAAGTTATCCAAATTGTACCCATATGTAGACTACATATCTCATATTAGTCTCCACATATGCTAGTTGTTATGTATTATTATAACCCACTCCACAATAATACTAGACCCGGGACATTTAAGAATACTATTATTCTAGGGTTGCTATTATGTTTGATTATGTCATCCAAAAAAATATAACAAACACAATTACTGGATTAATGCCCTAATAAAATATCGTGACTCAATGTGCAAAATACAATCATCTCATGATTGGCTTTTGGGCACAACACTAACAATTTCCGACTTGCACTATAGCCAATCATCCATGTATCTAATACCGATAAACCTAGAATGGCTATGACGCTTTTGTTACATAAGGGGTTTTGTCAGCGGATCAACAATGTTCGTGTCTATCGAAGTCCTACGTATCCTCACGTCATTCCTCTCGATGATCTCCCTGATGAGATGATGGAATAGGAGTATATGTTTGGATCGTTGATGAGATCGAGGTTCCTTAGCCTATATGATTGCTCCATTGTTGTTAGAATAGAGCTCTATCAGGTTGGCAATGCTTGGAACCACTCCAAGTACTGTGATGAACTTTTTGATCCAAACTGCCTCATTCGCAAAACCAGAGGTGGCAATTGTTGGGTTTCAGGAGCCAAATAGTGCAGCAGAATTTAACCGAAACCCTCTAGGGTCCAAGTGAAACGGGGTAAACTGGGTGTTCAAAAATTTTAATTCCTAATTTTTTGTTGAGATCTCTCACTCAACTGAAGAGTCGAATCACAAAACCTGAACAGTTGGCGTGTTCAAGCTCTCTATGGTATCCACATGAGCCTCTCGGGATCACCACGCTTCCACCACATCCTGGCAGATGCGTTTCTCTTATGCTCGCAGTGCTAGCTTGCGTCCTCCAAGGAATTGCAAGAGAAGAGTGCGGCTGTCCTCTTGGGAGGCTAAGGCAAGGAGACCTACGAATTTCTCACTAAAGGTTGTATTTGTAGTGAGACTCAACTTCCAGGCCTAATGAGTTTCAAAGCCCTAATCCAATTAGGCTTTAATTTCGGGCTTATTAATGGCTCAACTCTTGGGCCCATTATTAATACCAAATTAAAGTGAAACCATAACTCAAATAATTAGCCCATGCACTCTAATGATCCAAATAGCCCTATGTGTACGACCCAATAGGCTCTTACCACATTGGCATTGATCATAAATCACATCTATGATCATAAGCAATGAGCGGTGTCTAGCAACACATCATTGCTACCCAAGTGACAAGATTGTCGGTGATTCGACTAAACCTTTATGATCATCACCGATATGTGCCATTGTCGCTTTGTCCAAGCTATCAAGACTAAGCACGAGACATGGAATGTGTCACTCTCATATAGCTCAATCTTTGGTTTCTGGATTATCGAGTAACCCAACTTAAATTGATGACATTGATATCGTATATCAACTCATCCGAGCATGGCCATGCATTTTTTTAAGTCTGACTCTATCAAGGGGCCTGAAGATATCATTCCCGTTACATAAGAGGGACAAATCCCATCTTGATCATACAAATCCCTCCACATGATATGTGACATACCCAATGACCTCCTTCAAGTTCACTTAGTTACGAGCAACAAAGGAAAGTATCAAAGTATGTGACTCACATGTAGGGAACCTTGATGATCTTAGGTCAAAGGACTACATATACCATGATCACTATGAGAATCACTTATGACACTCATATAACGATCCATGAAGTGTTCTCATGGTGGGTCCGTCCAGTAGACAAGTTCTCCAACTTGTACTCATATGTAGACTGCATATCTCATATTAGTCTGCACATATGCTAGTAGTTATTTATTATTGCAACCCGCTCCACAATAATACTAAACGAAGGACATTTGAGAATATCATTATTCTAGGGTTACAATTATGTTTATTGCGTTACGCAGAAATAGAACAACAAACACAATTGCTGGATTAATGCCTTAATAAAATCTCATGACTCAATGTGAAGAAATACAATCATCTCATGGATTGGCTTTTTGGGCACAACACTAACAGCAATGTACTCAGATTTTGTTGTAGAGTCGGCTACTATTTCTTGCTATGATTTCTTCCAACTCATAGCACCACCACCAATGCAAAACACATAACCAGATTGTGACCTAAAATCATCATTATTGCATTGGAAGCTAGCACTAGTGTAACCCCTTACAGTGAGCTCATCTTCGCCTCCAAAGACCAAGAATGCATCCTTAGTCCTTCGTAAGTACTTAAGGATGTTCTTAACAGTTATCCAAATACTCTCACTGGGGTTTGATTGGTACCTGCTCATCGTGCTCAAGGCATATAAGATATCGGGATGAGTACATATCATGGCATACATGAGAGATCCAATTACCGAGGCATATTGAATCTTACTAATGCACTCTCCATCCTAAGGTGTATTCATACACTGAGATCTAGAAAAAGTTATACCATGTGACATGGGCAAGAATCCTTTCTTGGAGTCTTGCATGCTAAACCTTTTTAGCACCTTGTCAATGTATGTAATTTTACTTAAGACAATCAATTTCTAGATCTATCTTTATAAATCCTAATGCTTAACACATAGGCTGCTTCACCCAAGTCCTTCATAGACAAACATTTCCTTAGCCAAGTCTTCATAGACTGTAGCTCAAGAACGTCAATCCTAATGAGTAGTATGTCATCTACATACAACACCAGAAAATAATAGCACTCCCACTAACCTTTTTGTAGGCACAAGGTTCATCTTTATTTGTGTTAAAACCAAACTATTGTTGGGTTTCGGGAGCCAAACAGCGCAGCGGAATTTAACCGAAACCCTCCAGGATCCAAGTGAAACGGGGTAAACCAGGTGTTCGAAAATTTCATACCTAATTTTCGGTTGGGATCTCTCACTCAACTGTAGAGTCGAATCACAAAACCTGAACAGTTGACGTGTTCAGGCTCTCTATGGTATCCACACGAGCCTCTCGGGATCACCACGCTTCCACCACGTCCCGGCAGATGCGTTTCTCTTGCGCTCGCAGTGCTAGCTTGCGTCCTCCAAGGAATTGCAAGAGAAGAGTGTGGCTGTCCTTTTGGGAGGCTAGGGCAAGGAGACCTGTGAATTTCTCACTTAAAAGTTGTATTTATAGTGAGACTCAACTTCCAGGCCTAATGGGTTTCAAAGCCCTAATCCAATTAGGATTTAATTTCGGGCTTAATAATGGCTCAACTCCTTGGCCCATTATTAATACGAAATTAAAGTGAAACCATAACCCAAATAATTAGCCCATGCACTCTAATGATCCAAATAGCTCTATGTGTGCGACCCAATAGGCTCTTGCCATGTTGGCAATGATCATAAATCACATTTATGATCATAAGCAGTGAGCGGTGTCTAGCAACACATCATTGCTACCCAAGTGACAAGATTGTCGGTGAATCGACTAAACCTTTATGATCATCACCGATATATGCCATTGTCCCTTTGTCCAAGATATCAAGACTAAGCACGAGACATGGAATGTGTCACTCTCGTATAGCCCAATCTTTGGTTTCTTGATTACCGAGTAGACTAACTTAAACTGATGACATTGATATCATATATCAACTCATCGGAGCATGGCCATGCATTTTCTAAGTCTCACTCTATCAAGGGGCCCAAAGATATCACTCCCGTTACATAGGAGGGACAAATCCCATCTTGATCATACAAATCCCTCCGCATGATATGTGACATACCCAATGACCTCCTTCAAGTTCACTCAGTTACGAGCAACAAAGGAAAGTATCAAAGTATGTGACTCACATGTAGGGAACCTTGATGATCTTAGGTCGAAGGACTACATATACCATGATCACTATGAGAATCACTTATGACACTCATATAACGATCCATGAAGTGTTCTCATAGTGGGTCGGTCCAGTACACAAGTTCTCCAACTTGTACCCATATGTAGACTACATATCTCATATTAGTCTCCACATATGCTTGTCATTATGTATTATTGCAACCCGCTCCACAATAATACTAGACTAGGGACGTTTAAGAATATCATTATTCTAGGGTTACAGTTATGCTTATTACGTTACGCAGAAACAAAACAACAAACATAATTGCTGGATTAATGCCTCAATAAAATATCATGACTCAATGTGCAAAAATACAATCATCTCATGATTGGCTTTTGGGCACAATACTAACAACTATTTGATTGCTTCATCAAAATGAAGATTCCAGCTCCGAGAACGTTCGCTTCAGTCCATAAATGGACCTTTGCAACTTGCACAATTTATTGGCATTCTCAGGGGTGACAAAACCCTCAGGCTGTGTCATGTACATATCCTTAAGTAGCTTTCCATTAAGGAAAGCAGTTTTGATATGCATTTGCCATATCTCATAATCATTGTGTGTAGCAATAGCCAATAAAATTTGAATGGATTTAAGCATGGCAACTAGTGAAAATGCTGTTGGGTTTCGGGAGCCAAACAGCGCAGCAGAATTTAACCGAAACCCTCCAGGATCCAAGTGAAACGGGGTAAACCGGGTGTTCGAAAATTTCATACCTAATTTTCGGTTGAGATCTCTCACTCAACTGTAGAGTCGAATCACAAAACCTGAACAGTTGACATGCTCAGGCTCTCTATGGTATCCACATGAGCCTCTCGGGATCACCATGCTTCCACCGCGTCCCGGCAGATGCGTTTCTCTTGCGCTCGCAGTGCTAGCTTGCGTCCTCCAAGGAATTGCAAGAGAAGAGTGCGGCTGTCCTTTTGGGAGGCTAGGGCAAGGAGACCTTCGATTTTCTCACTTAAAAGTTGTATTTATAGTGAGACTCAACTTCCAGGCCTAATGGGTTTCAAAGCCCTAATCCAATTAGGCTTTAATTTCGGGCTTATTAATGGCTCAACTCTTGGGCCCATTATTAATACCAAATTAAAGTGAAACCATAACCCAAATAATTAGCCCATGCACAATAATGATCCAAATAGCCCTATGTGTACGACCCAATAGGCTATTACCACATTGGCATTGATCACAAATCACATTTATGATCATAAGCAATGAATGGTGTCTAGCAACACATCATTGCTACCCAAGTGACAAGATTGTCGGTGATTCGACTAAACCTTTATGATCATCACCGATATGTGCCATTGTCCCTTTGTCCAAGCTATCAAGACTAAGCACGAGACATGGAATGTGTCACTCTCATATAGCTCAATCTTTGGTTTCTGGATTATCGAGTAACCCAACTTAAATTGATGACATTGATATCGTATATCAACTCATCTGAGCATGGCCATGCATTTTTTTAAGTCTGACTCTATCAAGGGGCCCGAAGATATCATTCCCGTTACATAAGAGGGGCAAATCCCATCTTGATCATACAAATCCCTCCACATGATATGTGACATACCCAATGACCTCCTTCAAGTTCACTCAGTTACGAGCAACAAAGGAAAGTATCAAAGTATGTGACTCACATGTAGGGAACCTTGATGATCTTAGGTCAAAGGACTACATATACCATGATCACTATGAGAATCACATATGACACTCATATAATGATCCATGAAGTGTTCTCATGGTGGGTCCGTCCAGTACACAAGTTCTCCAACTTGTACTCATATGTAGACTGCATATCTCATATTAGTCTGCACATATGCTAGTAGTTATTTATTATTGCAACCCGCTCCACAATAATACTAAATGAAGGACATTTGAGAATATCATTATTCTAGGGTTACAATTATGTTTATTGCGTTACGCAGAAATAGAACAACAAACACAATTGCTGGATTAATGCCTTAATAAAATCTCATGACTCAATGTGAAGAAATACAATCATCTCATGGATTGGCTTTTTGGGCACAACACTAACAGCGATGTACTCAGATTTTGTTGTAGAGTCGGCTACGATTTCTTGCTATGATCTCTTCCAACTCATAGCACCACCACCAATGGAAAACACATAACCAGATTGTGACCTAAAATCATCATTATTGCATTGGAAGCTAGCACTAGTGTAACCCCTTACAGTGAGCTCATCTTCGCCTCCAAAGACCAAGAATGCATCCTTAGTCCTTCGTAAGTACTTAAGGATGTTCTTAACAGTTATCCAAATACTCTCACTGGGGTTTGATTGGTACCTGCTCATCGTGCTCAAGGCATATAAGATATCGGGATGAGTACATATCATGGCATACATGAGAGATCCAATTACCGAGGCATATTGAATCTTACTAATGCACTCTCCATCCTAAGGTGTATTCATACACTGAGATCTAGAAAAAGTTATACCATGTGACATGGGCAAGAATCCTTTCTTGGAGTCTTGCATGCTAAACCTTTTTAGCACCTTGTCAATGTATGTATTTTTACTTAAGACAATCAATTTCTAGATCTATCTTTATAAATCCTAATGCTTAACACATAGGCTGCTCCACCCAAGTCCTTCATAGACAAACATTTCCTTAGCCAAGTCTTCATAGACTGTAGCTCAAGAACGTCAATCCTAATGGGTAGTATGTCATCTACATACAACACCAGAAAATAATAGCACTCCCACTAACCTTTTTGTAGGCACAAGGTTCATCTTTATTTGTGTTAAAACCAAACTATTTGATTGCTTCATCAAAATGAAGATTCCAGCTCCGAGAACATTCGCTTCAGTCCATAAATGGACCTTTGCAACTTGCACAATTTATTGGCATTCTCAGGGGTGACAAAACCCTCAGGCTGTGTCATGTACATATCCTTAAGTAGCTTTCCATTAAGGAAAGCAGTTTTGATATGCATTTGCCATATCTCATAATCATTGTGTGTAGCAATAGCCAATAAAATTTGAATGGATTTAAGCATGGCAACTAGTGAAAATGTTGTTGGGTTTCGGGAGCCAAACAGCGCAGCAGAATTTAACCGAAACCCTCCAGGATCCAAGTGAAACGGGGTAAACCGGGTGTTCGAAAATTTCATACCTAATTTTCGGTTAAGATCTCTCACTCAACTGTAGAGTCGAATCACAAAACCTGAACAGTTGACGTGCTCAGGCTCTCTATGGTATCCACATGAGCCTCTCGGGATCACCATGCTTCCACCGCGTCCCGGCAGATGCGTTTCTCTTGCGCTCGCAGTGCTAGCTTGCGTCCTCCAAGGAATTGCAAGAGAAGAGTGCGGCTGTCCTTTTGGGAGGCTAGGGCAAGGAGACCTTCGATTTTCTCACTTAAAAGTTGTATTTATAGTGAGACTCAACTTCCAGGCCTAATGGGTTTCAAAGCCCTAATCCAATTAGGCTTTAATTTCGGGCTTATTAATGGCTCAACTCTTGGGCCCATTATTAATACCAAATTAAAGTGAAACCATAACCCAAATAATTAGCCCATGCACTCTAATGATCCAAATAGCCCTATGTGTACGACCCAATAGGCTCTTACCACATTGGCATTGATCACAAATCACATTTATGATCATAAGCAATGAGCGGTGTCTAGCAACACATCATTGCTACCCAAGTGACAAGATTGTCGGTGATTCGACTAAACCTTTATGATCATCACCGATATGTGCCATTGTCCCTTTGTCCAAGCTATCAAGACTAAGCACGAGACATGGAATGTGTCACTCTCATATAGCTCAATCTTTGGTTTCTGGATTATCGAGTAACCCAACTTAAATTGATGACATTGATATCGTATATCAACTCATCTGAGCATGGCCATGCATTTTTTTAAGTCTGACTCTATCAAGGGGCCCGAAGATATCATTCCCGTTACATAAGAGGGACAAATCCCATCTTGATCATACAAATCCCTCCACATGATATGTGACATACCCAATGACCTCCTTCAAGTTCACTCAGTTACGAGCAACAAAGGAAAGTATCAAAGTATGTGACTCACATGTAGGGAACCTTAATGATCTTAGGTCAAAGGACTACATATACCATGATCACTATGAGAATCACTTATGACACTCATATAATGATCCATGAAGTGTTCTCATGGTGGGTCCGTCCAGTACACAAGTTCTCCAACTTGTACTCATATGTAGACTGCATATCTCATATTAGTCTGCACATATGCTAGTAGTTATTTATTATTGCAACCCGCTCCACAATAATACTAAACGAAGGACATTTGAGAATATCATTATTCTACGGTTACAATTATGTTTATTGCGTTACGCAGAAATAGAACAACAAACATAATTGCTAGATTAATGCCTTAATAAAATCTCATGACTCAATGTGAAGAAATACAATCATCTCATGGATTGGCTTTTTGGGCACAACACTAACAGCGATGTACTCAGATTTTGTTGTAGAGTCGGCTACGATTTCTTGCTATGATCTCTTCCAACTCATAGCACCACCACCAATGCAAAACACATAACCAGATTGTGACCTAAAATCATCATTATTGCATTGGAAGCTAGCACTAGTGTAACCCCTTACAGTGAGCTCATCTTCGCCTCCAAAGACCAAGAATGCATCCTTAGTCCTTCGTAAGTACTTAAGGATGTTCTTAACAGTTATTCAAATACTCTCACTGGGGTTTGATTGGTACCTGCTCATCGTGCTCAAGGCATATAAGATATCGGGATGAGTACATATCATGGCATACATGAGAGATCCAATTACCGAGGCATATTGAATCTTACTAATGCACTCTCCATCCTAAGGTGTATTCATACACTGAGATCTAGAAAAAGTTATACCATGTGACATGGGCAAGAATCCTTTCTTAGAGTCTTGCATGCTAAACCTTTTTAGCACCTTGTCAATGTATGTAATTTTACTTAAGACAATCAATTTCTAGATCTATCTTTATAAATCCTAATGCTTAACACATAGGCTGCTTCACCCAAGTCCTTCATAGACAAACATTTCCTTAGCCAAGTCTTCACAAACTGTAGCTCAAGAACGTCAATCCTAATGAGTACTATGTCATCTACATACAACACCAGAAAATAATAGCACTCCCACTAACCTTTTTGTAGGCACAAGGTTCATCTTTATTTGTGTTAAAACCAAACTATTTGATTGCTTCATCAAAATGAAGATTCTAGCTCCGAGAACGTTCACTTCAGTCCATAAATGGACCTTTGCAACTTGCACAATTTATTGGCATTCTCAGGGGTGACAAAACCCTCAGGCTGTGTCATGTACATATCCTTAAGTAGCTTTTCATTAAGGAAAGCAGTTTTGATATGCATTTTCCATATCTCATAATCATTGTGTGTAGCAATAGCCAATAAAATTTGAATGGATTTAAGCAGGGCAACTAGTGAAAATGTTGTTGGGTTTCGGGAGCCAAACAACGCAGCAGAATTTAACCGAAACCCTCCAGGATCCAAGTGAAACGGGGTAAACCGGGTGTTCGAAAATTTTATACCTAATTTTTGGCTGAGATCTCTCACTCAACTGTAGAGTCGAATCACAAAACCTGAACAGTTGACGTGCTCAGGCTCTCTATGGTATCCACATGAGCCTCTCGGGATCACCATGCTTCCACCGCATCCCGGCAGATGCGTTTCTCTTGCGCTCGCAGTGCTAGCTTGCATCCTCCAAGGAATTGCAAGAGAAGAGTGCGGCTGTCCTTTTGGGAGGCTAGGGCAAGGAGACCTGTGAATTTCTCACTTAAAAGTTGTATTTATAGTGAGACTCAACTTCTAGGCCTAATGGGTTTCAAAGCCCTAATCCAATTAGGATTTAATTTCAGGCTTAACAATGGTTCAACTCCTTGGCCCATTATTAATACGAAATTAAAGTGAAACCATAACCCAAATAATTAGCCCATGCACTCTAATGATCCAAATATCTCATATTAGTCTCCACATATGCTAGTCATTACGTATTATTGCAAGCCGCTCCACAATAATACTAGACTAGGGACGTTTAAGAATATTATTATTCTAGGGTTACAATTATGTTTATTACGTTACGCAGAAACAAAAAAACAAACAAAATTGCTGGATTAATGCCTCAATAAAATATCATGACTCAATGTGCAAAAATACAATCATCTCATGATTGGCTTTTTTGGGCACAACACTAACAATTTTGTGATTCGACTCTACAGTTGAGTGAGAGATCTCAACCAAAAATTAGGTATGAAAATTTTTGAACACCCGGTTTACCCCATTTAACTTGGATCCTGGAGGGTTTCGGTTAAATTTCACTGCGTTGTTTGGCTCCTGGAACCCAACAAGAAGGGTATCCTTCTTTGCCTTCTTGGCTGAAGACGGCCCGCTCCCAGTAGTCTTGCGCCTCTTGGAGATGCCTTTCTTCGCTTGGTCTCCCTTCTCGGCCTGACCAAGGAAGAGAGGCTTATAGTAGGCAGTTGACTCGTCGCCCATCTCTGAAAAAGAGGGAAGACATCAGTGTGAGTCCAGACAGGCACCTATGCTGAAAAAGTTTGAAAGAAACTTACTTTCAAAGTTCCGAACGAGCTTCACTAGCCAAGAGTCCTTCCCCTCGGTAACAGGAGCTGGCATGCCAAGATCCATCTTGTGCTCCTTAACCACCCCTAACTCCCGAAGAACATCCTCCGTCATGAGTTTGCACATGATGGGGAATGGGTAGATAGAGCGTGGAGGGACCTCGGCATCCCAGTCGGTGACAGCACAGATACGTCTGTCGAAGTCCTCGAACCTCGCTGCCAACTCTGGAGTTACCAACTTCTTGGGATCCATGACATCCGTCTCCAGCTTTCCCCGAGCCCACTTAGTCGGAACATATGACCAGGCCTCCGCTATTTTTAGGAAGAAGAACTTCCTATGCCACCCTCGCCAGCTATCCTTGGTAGCGAAGGTGAACATAAATTTCTTGCTCCCAGATCTCGAGGTAGCATGAAATAAAAGCCTCCATTCGGGACCGGATAGAGCTTATAATACTGCATGAACAGGATAAAATGGGGTTCTACCCCGAAGACCCCGCACATGCAGAGAAAGGCGTTGAAATAGCAGTACAAGTTGGGAGGAAGCTGATTTACGGCTAAGCCATGAAATTGGCAAAAGTCACAAATCATCCTCGCTGGAGGATACTGTAGTCCGGCCTTCTGTTGGGCTCAAAAAACAGTAACCTCATCGTCCCGATTCATAAAGCTGAAATGACCGAGGGGGGCTAACCTCGTGGTGGCGTAGGAGGGAAGAAAAAATTTGGCTGTCCACTTCTCTAATTTTTCAGAAGTGGAACAACAAGGGTGAGACATAAGAGACTGCTAGCTCTCGGGAATCGCCGTACACATGGCTGACCAAAAGAGAGACTTCGGAAAGAAGAAAAATGACCTCGGGAAGCTAAAAGAAAAGCATAAACCGAAGGAAGAACCCACCAAAAGCCTTGCCGAAATTAGGATTCCTGGACGCCATCGTGGAAGATCCTGGGAATCACTCCACCGTAAAAACTGCCACCGAAAAAAGGAAAAAGGCAAGAGAAGACGCAAGAGCAAACGAGAGCAAAGTAAGAGCAAAGAAAAAACAAATGAGGAGAATGACAGGAGGAGGCTTATATAGATCAAGGAAGGGAAGCCGAAAGGGTGTCATAATTGCTGCGTGAAGGCGAAGCATCGCCATAATTGCCCCTTACGCACGAAAAGACGTACCCATCCCAACCAGCAACTACCACGTGTCGCCTGTCACGAGAAACTAGGACACGTTTTCTGACATCTTGAAAACTTGCGTGCACCGTCATGAGTTTCAAAACGTGACGGTCCACTAGCCTGTGGCAGAAAAAAGTAGAGAGGATGGGGATCTCGAGGACACCAAAGGGCAGACAGGTGACACCTGTCTGAACAAACCATGCCCCCAGGTGGCGAAATGTCTCCCCTGCAAACGGCACACCCCAAGTCCTGAAAAGCGCCCACAAAAGCACCACTAGCCGAAGTCTCCCCTCTGACTTACCGAGGGGGGCATATGATAGCCAAAGTGCTATCGCCCCGAACATCTAAGGACCCCGGAAAGCAGGGAGCCAAATGCCTGAGGCACGCGACGTCGACAGCCCACCAATACCTACCTCGGGAAACTACCGTATCGCCTCCATCGAGAGGGCGACCGAGTCAGCTTCGGGAGAAGTTCCAGCCACCTTCTATAGGTGAAAGTCCCCCGAAGTGCTAACTTCGGAGCCAGGAAATGCCTCGAAGTACCACTGCGACTTCGAGAAAAGGTCCCTCACTCCGAAGTGAGACATCAACCAAAGCGACCTCGGAGGTACGGCAGGAGCCATCAAGGAGCCTCTGACATTACGGCCGTACACCCTACACACCGTCCTCACAGGCACTCTGACGCGTCACCACTGCCTATATCCTATCATGTAGGGCTATGATTATCGCAGCTCGTAGCTCGAGGATCCTACAGGCGGCTAGGGCCCCCCATACCCAGAAGTACGGATGGTGATTGTCCATACACGTGCTATAATCTGAAGGGCTCACCCCCTCCTATATATACTAGGGGAATGGTCACAGCCAAGGGATCTCTCTCTCGACCTCTTTCCCAAAGCACTGACTTGGGCGTCGGAGGCTCTTCCCTGGAAAATCACTCCGGGGACCTCCTAACCCCTGTTTTATGAGTGTTTCAGGCTAGTTCTGTTGAGGAGTCCCCGTTTCGGGCCTCTCTCTCATACCGAAAGTCCTTCTCGGCCTCACCGTGCCTGCCATGCGAAGATGCTTCCGGCCATCACAGGGAATCCACACAAAGCATCTTCTTTCAGGGCTTGCCTAAACCTCCGGAAGCCCCTGCTGCATTCTCCACAACACACAGTGGAGACACTGATGGTCTGCATCGCCATCAAATAGTTACCAAATCATGATTGGAGTGGCACCTTATGAAGCACTATATGGAAGAAGGTGCATGACACCCCACTGTTGGGTGGAAGCCTCAGACAGGCTAAAGTTAGGTTCTGAAATTATTGAAGAGACTACTGCCAAAATCAAGAAAATTCAAGAGATATTAGAGGCAGCCAATGAAAGGACCACAGCCTATCTGAACAAAAGAATGAGAGACTTAATTTGAGGTTGGCGAGAATGATTGGCTGAAGGTTGCACAAACCAAAGGCACTGTCAGATTTGGTAGAAGAACCAAGTTACCTCCAAGATACATCATGTTATGGACCTCCTTGTAGCAGACACTCTCGAGGAATGTAAAGTGATCTAAATTAAGTTTGGAACCTAATTTCAAGTTTACATAGCAAGAATAGAGAAGTTTAGCAAAGTTCACTAAGTTCCGAGGAAGATAAGGCACTAAATGAGGTTCAGGGCCAAAATGGTAATTTTACATCTTGAATAGCTGAGCATGGTCCCGAGTGGTTAAAATGAGTTTTTATAACTTAACTTTCAACCTTAACCCAAACTTGGAAGAAATAAACAAGAATTTAGTCAACAATAACTAAGTACCAAAAGATGGGCGTTTAATTGTATTAAGCTTAATACTTTGGTGACTGGGAGGTTAAGTGAGGGTTTCAGAAGGGGAAAGTGAGGCTATGGCTGCCATAATCTCGTTTCCAACCTTCTCACTTTCATTTTTCTCTTAATTCAACCTTGAAATCAAGATTTCTTGGTGCCAATAAGAGCTATCAAGAGTATATAAGCTAGGAGGAGCTCATTTTAAGCATTAAACAATGGTTTGGAGCTTGGAAGTGTGTTTTCTCACACCCCTATTTTTGATACGAGGTAACCAATGTGTTCTTGATTGAATTCATGTTATTTGGTTAGTTTGGAGCTTGGGTTTCGGTTAGGAAGAAAGGTTTTGATGATTGGTATCTATGTTTTTGCTTGGAACTTAGGTGATACTTTGGTAAGCTTAATTGATTAGAAAAGAGGTTTAATTCTTGCTTGTTTCTTGGAATTGAGGTAAGGGAGTTATGACTTGAAGACCAATTAATGCTATTGACATGAGTTTGCTTGAAGAATTTGAGTAATTCTACCAATAGCATTAGATAGACGATTTGGTTGAATTGTGGTGGACTACGAGGTTTGAAAGGATTTGGATGATGTTATGAGACATCATAGATTGGCTTATGATAGTTGGTTATGTTCTATGAAACATGGTCTATGTGTGTGTGAAATTTGGAGGCTTTCCAAGCAAGTTTACTATGTTTGCTAAGTGTCCAAAGTTCATAGCAGTAAAATGCGTGCCAATTCTGCAGATTCACAGATTGGCGACGCATCGCCAATTTCGTGCCCCAATTCGTGACGCGTTACCAATTGTGCAAATGTGGTTTGTACGTTACCAATTTTTGCGACGCGTTGCCACAAGCAAGATGGCAGAATTTCTCACATTTTGCTAGGGTGATCGAGGTGCCACTTAAGGGGGTTCTTAGGGTGCCTCGGGGCCTAAGTATACTAGGGGTACTCCGAGATGTCTTAAATTCCCTCAAGACTTAAGTGTTTCCTTAAGGTTTGAAAGATTTTATGGTTGCTTGAGGCATAAGTAGGGAAACTAGTTGCAAATGAGCATAACTAAGTACCATTAGCTCGGGTGAAAGGTTTAGAACCCTTGGTGACCTAGACATGCCATAGCCACGAGGTTGCAAGGTCAATGTAATGCCCGGACAATCCAAAGTGATTAGGTCCCGGGTTAAATGGATTTGGAGCATAAGAATTTTTCCTTAATTGGGAATTTAGCTCAATTAAATTGAGAAGGCAATATGGCATGTGCATAATTAAGTGTTGAACATCTTAAAAATAAGCTTGGCTTAGGCCAAGAGAAATAGTAATGAAAATGGTGGTTTTTAAAGATGAGGGACTAAATTGAACAAAGGGATTTTTAGTGGTTGGGCTCAATTGCCCAAATTTAGAAAGTTGGAGGACTAAAGGGGGAATTATGCCATTTTAATGGCTTTGGATGCCTTAGCCAGCCATGCCCCTCCAATTCCCAATATTTTATGTCACCTTCCTCCAAATCCTATTATTTTAATCCACCTCCCACCCTTAATCATTACCTTGGATTCTTTCTTCACCTACTTTTGACTTTTTCTACCAAACTTACACAAAAGTCTTCCAATTAGTCTTCCATCCATTAAATCTTGTCTCCCACTCATTTCAAACACATTATTAATTTCCTATTATTTTAATCCACCTCCCACCCTTAATCATTACCTTGGATTCTTTCTTCACCTACTTTTGACTTTTTCTACCAAACTTACACAAAAGTCTTCCAATTAGTCTTCCATCCATTAAATCTTGTCTCCCACTCATTTCAAACACATTATTAATTTCCTATTATTTTAATCCACCTCCCACCCTTAATCATTACCTTGGATTCTTTCTTCACCTACTTTTGACTTTTTCTACCAAACTTACCCAAAAGTCTTCCAATTAGTCTTCATCTCTTTTAATCTTTTCTCCCACCTTCCAAGCACATTATACACTCATTTTCCTTCCCATATGGCTGGCCATTACCTTCCCACACATTAAAACATAATCACTCCACTCATTCAAAGCCATTTGCTCTCAAACTCTCTCATTCTCTCTCCATTTTCTTCCATACCAAGTCTCATCATTCCAAACACATTTCAAACTCTTTTCTCATTCAAATATTCGTCCATAGCTAGAAATAATCATTCCTCAAATTAAAACCAAGTATTCTTGGTTGAATTCAAGCTCTAAGACCATAAAGAGCAAGAATCAGATGAAGAATTCAAAGAAAACCAAGGAGGAAAATTTGGCCATTTCCATTTCTTGGAGGTTTTAAACTCCACTCAAGGAGCTCTTTGTGTGATTGAGTTTCTAAGTTCATTAGAAGCAAGAAATCAAGAAGAAGCTTGAAGAACATCAAGCACAATAAATTGGCGTTACCTCTTCTGTGAGGTTCTGTAAGTGTACACCAAGTGTTCTTGGTATTTTGTGTTATTTGGGTTAATCACCAAGATTTCTTGGTATCTTATGGTTACTAATAAAATTCGGCCCATCTTGGTTCTTATGCTAGAAAACAATTTCTAGAGTCAACAAGCAAGGAAAACGAAGGAAAATAAGCTTATAAAGCTTTCGGTGTTGTGGGTAAGGATTCCTATACTCACTTTATTGCATGGTATAATTCCATGGCCTTTTTATGTGAGTATTCGGGCCCCTAGGTGATGGTCAAAGAACCATGTGATCCTAGGAGTGCTAAGAGGGCTTAAGTTATGTTATTGCTTCGGCAATTCTGTTTTGCTCATGAGCTAAGTTAAGTAAGCAAGCATTATGGGCTAGGAGTTAAGGCGGCCACCTTAATTCCTATGCTAAGTGAGCTCTCCGAAAACATTAAGTATATGAAATTAATGAACTAAAACTTGAGGGATGCTTGCTGCCCTTCTGTGAACAAAGTGTTAAGTGGCGTGTGTTTGTGTGCTTCTTTGATTTGTTGTGCATGCTAACCCCCGATTATGATATTATTGCTATATGCATGTATCTTTTTGTTTTCTTTGTCTTTATGTTTCCTTTGCAGGAATAAGGATTATTTTGCCATTACATTCTTGGCATATGTTAGGCCTTGGAGGCCATAAGTTAGGCATTGGATGCCACGGAATCCTTATTGAGTTTTATAACTCACCCGCCCTACTCTACTTTTGTAGGTAAAGGTTTGCTTGAAAGATCAAGCTAAGAGTCTTGAGTACTCTTTCTGTATTCTAAGGTTGGATTTGTGTATGGTATTGCTCAAAATATTCTAAGTATTCTAAGTATATAAGCTGCTTGTAAACAAGCTAAAAAAAATGTGGACTTTCTGTGCAGGACTTGAAGTCTTAGAATTGTGGGAACAAGGTCTATTAAGGTGGAAATTTGTGTTCCATGGCTTTGTGAATTTATGGGTTGCTTTTAAGCATGTTTTTGTTGGTCTAACTTTAGTGACCAAATTATGGACTTAGCTAAAATTTGGCCAAAACTTGGCTTTGGGCTTGTATTATGGACTTGGACATTTTCGGGTATTTTTATTGCTTGGTGGACTTACCAAGGCCCATGCATGAATTTATGGGTTATGTTTTCATGAAATTTGAAGCATGTTGAAATTGGGCTTAAATAAGAACTTAAAAATTTTGATTTTATTCTTGGTTAATTTTGGGCCATATGCATGTTAAGTACTAAAAGGCCCATAAGCCCATGTCTATGTTAAAAGCTGTTTGGCTATGTATGCTCATTTAGTAAAGAACATGCAAGTAAACTTAGAAAAAGCATGAAATTGGATGCTTGTGTAAAGTTTGGCTAATAAGAAATTTAAATGCACGTATGTGAATTAATACATGCCTAAGCATTAGTTGCATTTAAAGGCATTAAGTGATTATATGCACTAGTGAACTCCAAAACGCATAAGCATGCAAAGCATATGCATGAAAATAAGTTTTTAAACTTAAGTTGGTGTTTTAGTTGCCATGCATATTCTTGGCTAAGCTCGGTAAAGACCATGAAAATGAACACATGAAATCCACATAGGCACTAGCTTGTTTCTGAGAGCACATCAACTTAACCTTAATTAAAGAACTTAACGAGCTAGTACCGATAAGTATCCTGGGGTTCGTGCCCATAAGTCTTAGTGAGTTTTAAAAGCCCCTTCTGTGTAATGAAAACTTCCGCTGCATGTTTAAAAAAAAAAAAAAATCAGGCCCAAATGGGCCAGGGGCAGTTTAGGGCACGACAGTCAAACTTTGGTGCACCTAGTGTACAAGATCTAAATGACCTAGTCTACACTAGTCCCACCATAATTCCCCTCCATAACATACTAAGGGAGAAGTTCAACTGGTGATTTATCACTAGTTAGGCTAGTAAGCACAGCTTGCTAGTAGGCAAGGCAATGCCTTGTAGTTTAAGGACAAGGATGAGGAAAGGTCTCAAGAGACCAAAATATATGCATATATCAGGTTACATACGTTATCATATGTGGTGTCCTTAGTAATTTTCTTGCAGGTACACTGAAGACCCCTTGCTGAGAATGTTATGTTCTCACTCCCTAGTTATGTTGTGCAGATTCAAAAGTTGTTGGATTGGATAACCATTGATGGTTATTGTAGTAGTGGGACTTTTGTGCATAAGTATTTCACTTGAAAATCCTTATGATTCTAGTCTACATGAGTATGCTTGAGTAGTTTGTTGGTCAAGTAATAGCACTAACTGGAGTATTCCTTTGGCTGCAGAGCCCAGTAGCACTAGACAAGGCTTTTGAGACTCGCCACTGTGATTCACATCCAAGGTGGGAGTTAGTTAAAGAAGATCTCAATAGAGGCTTGTAAATATGCAGTACTCTAGTTGCCTCCATAGTCTATGTTATGAAGAGTCATAGACTCTAGGGTTACTCTTGGGTAAGGTCATTAGTCTATTTTATGTATGAATGCTCCCACGACTTGTTATGTGTAGTAAACTCACATAAATGTTGATTTTGTATGCTTTGGCTATTTGTACTTATTTTCTGTAGAAATTACTTGGCCAAGTTAATGCTTTATGTTTTTATTAATCCAAGTCAAAGCATGAAGAGCATGCATCCTGCATTCTCTAGGATAATCAACTAGTATCATGGGATTTTAATCCGCACACATATACAACTAGCCAATTGCAACCACCACAAGACCAACTCTCACAGGGCTTCCTGGGCAGAGGCTAGGGACGGTTGTGTCAGTTTTTGGTATCAGAGCTTACACCTCATTTCATAGATTTTGGAGGCTAAGACTGAGGTCTAGATTGGAATGTCCATGTGCTAGGAAGTTAGTACTAACCAACATCTGAGGAATGTTGTCTGGCTTTTTTATAGGTTGCTATGGTTGACAATAGATCAGGAATTTTAAGGGGAACTAGGGAACCTGCTGAGGGTTCTAGTGACCCAGTTGTGGCAAGACTGGATGAGATATCTAGGGTACTATAGAGGTTGACATAGACTATGGCCCAAGTGGCACGGGGTATGAATACTATTGTGACTGAGATGTTTAGAGATTATGAGGATAGAGATGTTGCTTAAGAGGAAAATGATGTACACCAGGGTCAAGAAAGGCATGCTGAGCAGCAGCAAATGCCTGGGGCTCATGAATGGAGAAATCATGTTTAGAAGAAGGAGAAGCCAGAAGTTATGGAGGTTCCAAGGATGGGAGACACCCTATACCAGATGAAATTGCTAGAGAAATTTAAGACTATGGATCCACCGAGCTTTGATGGGACAGGTGATCCTGATTGAGTAGATGATTTGTTGGCTAGGATGAATCGACTTTTTACTTGTGGAGGTTATGAGTCTGAGCAGAGGATGACCCTAGTACCTTTCTTTTTTAGAGGAAGGGCTAGTTTATGGTAGGATGATGTGATGGAGATGTTGAGGGAGAGTAATGGTACCCGACCAGAGGACAAGAAAAAGGTGCTCAAGTGGTCAGATTTTGAGAAGAAGTTCAGATAGGAATATATCAGTGAGGCTACACAGGACCAAAGGAGGGTTTACTTTGAGAACCTAGTGTAGGGAGAGATGTCTGTGCAGGAGTATAAGCAGCGCTATAACTCACTTATTCGATATGCTTCTTACATGGTTGGTAATGATGAATTAAAGGCTAAGAAGTTCTTTCAAGGTTTAAAACCCATGCTTATGAGGTATATGGCAACAGTGGATATCAAAAGTTGTCACCAAGTGGTCCAGAAAGCATTAGCCTTAGAACGGGAATTTCAGGACTCAAGGACACCTACTAAAAAGATGGAGGTTGGACCAGCCAACCTAGGAAAGAGTGTCAGGAAATGACCAATGGTTGAAAGCCAAGGTCCGTTCAAGAGAAGGAGGATGAGCTTATGTCCTAGCCGTAGACGATTTCATGATGGAAGACGATGTACACTGGGGACAGATATTTGCAATATCTATGGTTAGAGAGGACATTGGGCAAGAGATTGCCTGAGGGCTCGACCTTTGCCAAGTCCGCCCAGGAATTTACCCCCTATACCCCTTGCCATAAGAAATCAACCTGGTGTAGCCGCAACAACAATTGAGCTGAGGGTTTTCACCCTGGCGAGTCAAGTGACCAGAGAACTAGCCGCCATTCGAGGTAATTTTACTTTTTAGAACGGTAGTGTTAGAGTGCTTTTTGATACAAGAGCTATTCTTTCAATGATATCATCTGCTTTGGTAGAAAAGTTTAAATTACAATGAGAAATCTCGGGTGAGTTGAGACTCATCAGGACTGCAAGGAGGAGTTTTATTGTGACCAATGAAGTGGTTACTAGGTATCCCTTGTAGTTAGGTGACCAATTGAGGTCTTATGACCTAATGTTGGGAATGGATTGGCTAAGTAAGCATAAGGTGCAAATTGACTGTGAGAATCACTCAGTCGACATTACTGATCCTCAGGGAGCTAGAGTGACTTGCACAGGAGGATTGGCATCTAGTGCTAAGAGTTTGTATCTTAGACTTATGGATACCATCCCCATAGTTAGTGAAGAAGAGTATTATTCATTGAATATGGTGGCCATAGAGGAGGAACTTGAGAAGATTCATGTAGCCAATCAGTTTCCTGAAGTGTTTCCAGCAGAGTAACCTGGGTTACCACCCAAGAGGGATACTGAGTTTATAATCCATCTACAGCCAGAGGTTCAACCTATTTCAGTACCACCTTATAGGATGTTAGCTCCTGAGATGGATGACTCAAAGAAGCAGTTAGAGGAACTACTAGAAAAAGGCTTTATAAGGCCTAGTGTATCACTGTGGGGAGATTCGATGTTGTTTGTGAAGAAAAGGATGGAACTTTTAGATTGTGCATCAACTATAGAAAGTTGAATGCAGTAACAATCTAGAATAAGTATCCACTTCCTAGAATTCATGATTTGTTTGACAGACTCAGAGGAGCAAAAGTGTTTTCTAGGATTGACCTCCGGTCTGGATATTTTCAAATCAGAGTTAAGGAGGAAGATATCCCAAAAACTGGCTTTAGAATGAGGTATGGGCACTATGAATACACAGTTGTGCCGTTTGGTGTGATGAATGCTCCAGCAGTATTTATGGAAGCTATGAATCAGATCTTTAAACTATTTTTGGATAAGTTTGTTGAAGAATTCATCGATGACATTTTGGTGTATTCACAGTCTTCATCAGAACTTGAAAAGCAGCTTAGAACAGTTTTGCAACTGTTGAAGGATAATCAGTACTATGCAAAGTTGTCTAAGTGTGAGTTTTGGTCTGAAAAGATTCAGTTTTTAGGGCACATTATCAGTGCTCAGGGTTTGTCAGTTGATCCTGAGAAGGTTCGGGCAGTAGTTGAGTGGAAGAGACCAAATACAGTTACAGAAGTTAGAACTTTCTTGGGTTTGGCTGGTTACTACAGATGATTCATAGAGAAATTCTATGTGATAGTTGTACCATTAACTGCCTTGACCAAGAAAACTCAGAAATTTGACTGGACACCAAAGTGTGAAAAAGCTTATAAGGAATTGAAGAAAAGATTGACTAGTGCACCTGTACTTATTCTACCAGATCATAATAGAGCTTTTATAGTATACACTGATGCATCAGGTTCTGGTTTAGGATGTGTGTTGATGCAAGACAGTCAAGTGATTGCATATGGTTTGAGGTAGTTGAGGCCTAATGAACTCAACTATCCTATTCATGATCTTGAGCTAACAACAATAATTTTTGCATTGAAGTTGTTGAGACATTATTTGATGGGGAGGTTGTTCAGGATCTTCACCGATCACAAGAGTTTGAAGTATTTGTTTACCCAGAAGGATCTGAATATGAGACAACGATGATGGATTAAATACATCAAAGATTATGATTGTTCAATTGAGTACTATGCTGGTAAATGAAACATGGTAGCAGATGCATTGAGCCGAAAGTACACAGGAGTGATCCTATCTAAGGATCAGGCTACGAACTCCTTTGAAGGAGTGTTGAGGGATTGTTTCTTCATTTTGCATAAATTATGGAAAAGTCGAGGGGAATCCCTAGTCTACGTTCTGGAAGTGCAATCAGCTTGGGCAGTCAGAGTTAAGGAAGCTTAGATGAAAGATCCATTGTTGAAGAAGGTTTCAGGGGAAATGAAATTTGGCACTGTGAGGGAAGAATTCAGATACAAGGATGAAATACTACATTATGGAGATCATCTCTATGTACCGAATGTGGATGGACTTAGGCGGCAAGTCCTACAGGAGGCATATAGTAGTACTTTGAATATTCACCCTGGTATTAGTAAGATGTATCATGATTTGAAGACGCATTTCTGGTGGCCAGGACTGAAAAGAGATGTAACAGGACAAGTGGCAAAATGTCTAACATGCGAAATGGTTAAAGCAAAACATCAAAAACCAGTGGGCACACTTCAGAGTTTACCTCTTCCAGTGAGGAAATGAGGGTCCGTTACTATGGATTTCCTAGTGGGGTTACCGTTTACCCGGAGTCAACATGATGCTATATTGGTAGTAGTCAATCGACTGACGAAGTCAGCACACTTTATACCTATCAGGATTACGTATACATTGGAGAAGTTGGCTTAGTTGTATCTCAAGGAGATTGTGAGACTCTATGGGATACTGGATCAGATTATATTAGACAGAGATCGTTAGTTTACATCATGATTTTGGAATGTTTTTCAGGAAGCATTGGGAAGCAAAGTTAGTCTTAGTACCGCTTTTCATCGTCAGACTGACAGGCAATCTGAGAAAGTGATTTAGACTTTAGAGGATATGTTACGTATGTGTACTATTGATTTCAGAGGTGATTGGGATCAGCATATACCACTGAACAAGTTTACTTATAATAACAGTCATCAAACTGTTATTGGTATGGCACGATATGAAGCTTTGTATGGGAGGCGATGTATGACGCCCCCTTGTTGGGAAGACCCTGTAGACAAGGTAGTTATTAGTCCTGTGATCATAGCTGATACCACAGTTAAGATCAAGTTAATCCAGGCACGGATTAAGGCTGCCAATGACCGACAGACTAAGTATGCAAATTTAAGAAGAAGAGATTTGAGTTTTGAACTTGGGGACACGCCCACGAAAGGAGTTAGTCGTCTTGGACAGAGGGGAAAGTTGGCCCCTAGGTATATTGGACCCCATGAAATATTGGAGAAGATAGGGAAAGTTGCTTACCGGTTAGTATTACCACCTAACCTATCTCAAGTGCATAACGTGTTTTATGTTAGTCTACTCAGAAAATGCACAGTGGAACCGGGACAGGTAATTAATCCTTCAGTGATACCCATTCAAAAAGACTTCACCTATGAAGAGAAACCTGTTCAGATACTTGATAGGCAAGTCAAGAAACTTCA